>JAXCIN010000055.1:0-10000000 GCA_038502155.1 Parochlus steinenii | reverse complement strand
CCCATAAAAAGAATTCTCCAAAATTTCACGCATGTCATCGCTATTTTGATCACGTTCATATTTTTTTCAAATAACTGATAAATGATTTCAATTTTCCAAATGTTGTAAATATCAAAAATTGCACAAAAATTTCCAATAAATATAAAAATTATGCGATTACAATCTTTAGTATTTGTTCAGATCGCGTAGAGTGAACATCAAAGTAAATAATGGTTTGGATACTCATAGCTGGACTGGTGGTGGGTGCTATTACATCACTTTATTTGTTCATTTCGGATAAATTCCAATACTGGCAAAAACTAGGCGTAAAATGTGACGAACCATCATTTCCTATGGGTAGCATGGTCGGCGCCGGAAAAAGTTTTCATAGATCAGAAATTATCGATAAACTCTACAAAAATTACAAGGAAACTGGATCTTTCTTTGGATTGTACTTTTCATTGACACTTTGGACAATGAGACAAAGAATGTTGAAAACTACGAGGTGAAGGATATATTATCTCGATTCACAACTTACGTCATTGGATCTTGTGCCTTTGGATTAGAATGCAACTCCTTGGGAAATCCTGATAACGAATTCAGAGAAATGGGAAAGAAAACTTTGGACATCCATGTAAACTTGAGGTTTCTTTTTATGCTCAGTTTCCGTGATATACTGCTAAAGCTCAGAATGAAATTCACTCCTGAAGATGTCGCTTATTTTTAAATGGAAAATTGACTATCGAGGAAATTGTAGCTCAAACTTTTATTTTCTTTTAAAATAAGCAAATTTATTTTTTATCATGAAACTAAATTATTTGAGAAATTTGAGAAATGATTGGGAAAGTGACGCAAAGATTTATTTATATCGTATATTTTATACGGTAGCTGATTGTTCTTCTGACTGTTCTGTAAAATAATCTGTAACCGCGAAATAAATTAAACTAAAATAAAGTTAAGAATATTGCGCACGCGAAAATGATATCAAAGTGTTGACTTACTGAAGCATCAAAGTATTGATGAATTCGTGCATATATGGAAAATCTATTCGCCCTCGAAAGAATTATTTTTTGTTGAGCTGTTAGCAAAGCAACAACTGGTGGTAAAATGTTGCTTCAATTGGTGTCTTTGGTGTTTGCTGTCTTAATAGCGGCTTTTTTCTATGTTACTGAAAAGTATAAGTATTGGAAAAATGTTGGTGTTCCTTGTGCTAAGCCTTCGTTTCCCAGAGGTAGTTTGAAAGGTGTCGCCACAAAGTATCACCGATCAGAAATTTTCGATAAAATGTATAAACAGTTCAAGGACAAAGCAAAATTTTTTGGAGTTTATTTCATCATTACACCAGTGGCTTTGATCACGGATATAGAGTTGGTGAAATCAATTTTGGCTAAAGATTCGCATAACTTTATTAACAAGGGAAATTACCACAATGAGAGAGATGATCCTTTATCAGCTAATTTATTCTCCTTGGATAATCCAAAGTGGAAATCTTTGAGAGCTAAACTCACTCCAACTTTCACTAGCGGAAAAATGAAGATGATGTTTGGAACAATTGTCGATGTTGGACATATATTTATGGAAACTCTAGACAAGGAAACAAAAAATGTGGAGGAAATTGAGATTAGGGATATTCTCGCAAGATTTACCACTGATGTCATCGGATTTTGTGCCTTTGGTCTAAATATCAGTTCTTTGGAGGATCCTTCTTCAGAGTTCAGAGACATGGGCAAAAAAGCTTTGGATATTCCTATAGGCTTGGGAATACTTTTTAGATTTACTTGTCCAGATTGGGCCAGAATGCTTCGCCTTAAGTTTGTACCAGAAGATGCTGCTGAGTTTTTCATGAAAGTGGTCAAAGACACAGTAAACTATCGAGAAAAGGAAAATGTTGTAAGACCAGATTTTATGCATTTGTTGATTCAAATGAAGAATAAAGGAGAGATCCACAGTGACACTGGAGAAGCTGGGAAGAAAATTGTTACTGGAACATTAACCATTGAAGAAATTGGTGCTCAAGCTTTTGTTTTCTTTTTGGGTAAGTTTTTATACTGAAATAATGTTTACAATGAAATCTTGATATTAATTAATTTCAATCAGCTGGTTTTGAGACAAGTTCCACGGCTATGACATATCTTTTGTACGAATTGGCTTTGAATCATGAGATTCAAGAGAAAGCTCGTCAAAACGTTCTGAATGTTTTGAAGAAACATAATGGGGAATTTACTTATGAAGCTGTCATGGAGATGACATACATTGATCAATGTATTAATGGTTGGTATCCTAAATTTCGAGTCCTTTCAATTAAATTATCGACATAATATTTATAGAGAGCCTCAGAAAATATCCACCAGTTACTGACCTCAACCGCTTGGCTGACAAAGACTACAAAGTAGAAGGAACAAAGCACACCATCAAGAAAGGAATTATGGTTTTTATCCCTGTAATGGCAATCCACCATGATCCAGAATATTACCCATCACCAGAAAAATTTGACCCCGATAGATTTACTCCAGAAGAGGTTGCAAATAGAAATCCATACACTTTCTTGCCTTTTGGAACTGGTCCAAGAGCTTGTATTGGGCTAAGATTTGGAATGCTGCAAGCTAAGATTGGAATAGCTTTGCTTTTGCAAAGATTTCAGGTTGATAAATGTGAGAAGACAGTTGTTCCAATGCAGTTTGAAAAGCATCCATTCATGCTCACCCCAGAGGGTGGTGTATTCATCAGTATTACTAAAAATATATAAAGATTAATAAATTGTGATATTAACAAACAGTTTCAAAAAATTTTGAATTTTTGAATTATTCATTTAAAAAAAAACCTCCTTAATAAATTTTAATAGAACTAACAAAAATTATCAGCTCTTTTCATTTGATCAAATTTCTATAAAAATTTTTTATACACAGAATAGTACTCAAAATTCCTTACGTGAGTTACATGTCAATGCTTCAAAAGTATATTGGAAAACTTAATTATCTGCACTAGTAATCGCAATGTTTATCGATGAGAATTATCTTCTGGTTGATTAATTATTACCTCTGAGTTTCCTGTTTTGGTAATAGAAATTTATGTTAGTGTTTAATGAGACTTATGTCTGCGTATGTTTACGTAATTCCAAAATGTTAATTTAAAAATTGCATAGATAAAAACAAATATTTTGTTACCGAAAAGGTGAGTTTTGATAAGGTTTGGTAATTCTATTTGGCACACGACAGAAATATGATAAAAAACTCCCATAAAAAGAATTCTCCAAAATTTCACGCTTGTCATCGATATTTTGATCACGTTAATTTTTTTTCTAATATCTGAAAACTGATTAAAATTTTCCAAATGTACTGAATATCAAAAATTGCACAAAAATTTCCAATAAATATAAAAATTATGCGATTACAATCTTTAGTATTTGTTCAGATCGCGTAGAGTGAACATCAAAGTAAATAATGGTTTGGATACTCATAGCTGGACTGGTGGTGGGTGCTATTACATCACTTTATTTGTTCATTTCGGATAAATTCCAATACTGGCAAAAACTTGGCGTAAAATGTGACGATCCATTATTTCCTATGGGTAGCATGGTCGGCGCCGGTAAAACTTTTCATAGATCAGAAATTATCGATAAACTCTACAAAAAATACAAAGACACTGGAACTTTTTTTGGATTGTACTTTTTGGTGACTCCGATCGCTGTTATCACGGACTTGGATTTAGTTAAGGCAGTTTTAGTCAAAGATGCTCACAACTTTACTAATAAAGGAAATTTCGTCAACGAGAAGGATGATCCGTTATCTGCTCATTTGTTTTCGCTTGATAATCCAAAGTGGAAGCCATTAAGAGCTAAATTAACTCCAACTTTTACGAGCGGAAAGATGAAGATGATGTTTGGAACAATAGTTGATGTTGCTCAAAAATTCATTGACACTTTAGACAAAGAAACAAAGAATGTTGAAAACTACGAGATCAAGGATATATTAGCTCGTTTCACAACTGACGTCATTGGGTCTTGCGCCTTTGGATTAGAATGTAACTCCTTGGCAAATCCTGTTAACGAATTTAGAGAAATGGGCAAGAAAGCTTTGGATACTCCTGTAAACTTGAAGTTTCTTTTCATGGTCAGTTTCCGTGATTTAGCGCTAAAACTCAGAATGAAATTTATTCCTGAAGATGTCGCTAATTTTTTTATGAGTGTGGTGAAGGACACTGTCAATTATCGCGAGAAGAATTCTATTGTGAGGAATGATTTCATGAACTTGTTGATTCAAATGAAAAATGAAGGAACAATCAACAGTGACACTGAACCGGGAAAGAAAATTGTTACTGGAAAAGTGACCATCGAGGAAATTGCAGCTCAAGCTTTCGTTTTCTTTTTAGGTAAGTTAAGCAAATTTATTTATTTAATATCTTGAACCTAAAATATTTTAATCTAACAGCTGGATTCGAGACAAGCTCAACGGCTCTGACCTACTGCATGCACGAACTCGCTTTAAACCATGAAATCCAGGAAAAAGCTCGTGAAAGTGTTGCACAAGTTTTGAAGAAACATAACGGAGAATTTACTTATGAGGCTGTCATGGAGATGACTTATCTTGAGCAGTGCTTAAATGGTAACTGATCTTTGATTTCACTTAAAGCTCCAATAATTAATCTATATTAATTTTGCAGAGAGCCTCCGGAAGTACCCACCAGTTACTGATCTTAACAGAATAACTGACAAAGATTACAAAGTCGAAGGAACTAATCACACTTTCAAGAAAGGAGTTTTGATTTTTATTCCAGTAATGTCAATTCATCGTGATCCAGAATATTACCCTTCACCAGAAAAGTTCGATCCTGATAGATTTTCACCAGAAGAGCAAGCTAAAAGAAATGCGTACACTTTCTTACCCTTTGGAACTGGTCCAAGAGCTTGTATTGGATTGAGATTTGGAATGTTGCAAGCTAAGATTGGATTAGCTTTGATGCTACAGAATTTCAAATTTGATAAATGTGATAAGACAATTAATCCCATAGAGTTCTTGAAACATCCTTTTATCCTTACTCCAGCGTCTGGGGTGTACATGAATGTTAATAAAAATATAATTAAATAAATATTTATGATTAAAAAATCAACACAAAAAACAATAATCATTGTAAAAAATTATAGAAAAATTGAAAACAGGCACGATTTTTCGATAAAAGAATTTTCCAAAGAGATTAAAAGATATTTACATCAAATGCTCGTGCATCACATATTGAAACTACCAACAGCTGATAAAGCTCCATAACAAATAATAAATCGTGAAATGTGTTTGAACGTGTTGGGCAATCAGCTGGTTAAATTGTTTATATTTAAATTGAGAAAAATGTAGCCGGCGATTTCAATGCCAATACATAAGCATAAAATGATACACATTACACACTTACAAACATTTAATTAAAAATTGAAGAAAATACCTTCACATGCTGTCTGCTTCTTATCAGAGAAACAAATTAAAATTGTAATTACTCTTATCTTTTCCTAAGCAATGTTTTGCAGCTTTCGCTCTACTTGATAATTTTCTTACACTCACGGTGCAAAGATTCAGAAATTGTTCAAGATTAAATTGTTTCACATCAAAGTCTTCTTTTATATGGCCTGGAATGATAATCAGTTCATTTTTGTGCAAGTCATTCATGATTCTACAATTTTTATTTTATCTATATTATGTACTTAGAGTGCTTAAGTGTGTATTCTCTCTACAATATTGTTGGTAACTTATTTTATTGCACTTGTGAGAGATAGAAGAGCTGTATAATAGGCTGTCATGATAATCGAACGGCTTAGTAATTCTCTAGCTAGTGTCGCTTGAACACCATCTCTCATATAATATTTGAATAACGAACAAATAATGGTTTGGTTGCAAATTGTAGCATTAGTGCTTACTGCTCTTACGTCAATTTATTTGTTTTTCTTTGTGAAATTTAACTACTGGAAAAATGTTGGTGTTCCTTATGCTAAGCCTTCGTTTCCCAGAGGCAGTATGAAAGGAGTAGGCGTGGATTACCACCGCTCAGAAAAAATTGACAAGTTCTACAAAGAGTTCAAGGATAAATCTCCATTCTTTGGAATGTACTTCATGATGAATCCAGTTGCTTTCATCACCGATTTGGATTTAATTAAATCAATTCTAGTGAAAGATTCGCATAATTTTCTCAACAAGGGAAATTTTTATAACGAGAAAGATGATCCTTTGTCAGCGCATCTTTTTAACATCGATAATCCTAAGTGGAGGACATTGAGGGCTAAATTAACTCCAACTTTTACCAGTGGTAAAATGAAGATGATGTTTAATACTATAGTCGATGTGGCAAATAAATTTGCTTTAACTATGGACAAAGAGACTAAAAATGTGGAAGAATACGAGATCAAAGACATTCTAGCGAGATTCACAACTGACGTCATTGGATCATGTGCCTTTGGTCTAGACATCAGCTCCCTAGAAGACCCACAGTCAGAATTTAGAGAAATGGGGAAAAAAACCTTCGACCTAGCTCTATCCATCAGAACCATCTTTATGTTTAATTTCAAAAACATAGCAACAAAGTTTGGAATGAAATTTATTCTTGAGGATGTCGCAGCTTTCTTTATGAAAGTTGTTAAAGACACTGTCGAATACCGTGAGAAAGAAAATATAGTGAGACCAGATTTTATGAATCTGTTGATTCAGATGAAAAATGAAGGAACAATCGACAGTGACACTGAACCTGGGAAGAAAATTGTTACTGGAAAAGTAACTCTTGAAGAGATTGGAGCTCAAGCTTTTGTGTTCTTTTTAGGTTAGTTTTTGAACTCTCATTAGGTGGTTGTATATTTTATTGTATTTATATTTTATATTAGCAATTATATATTTTAATTTTCCAGCTGGTTTTGAGACAAGCTCAACTGCTATGACTTATCTTTTGTACGAGCTAGCTTTAAATAATGAAATCCAAGAAAAAGCGCGCCACAATGTTTTGCAAGCATTAAAGAAACACAATGGGGAACTTACTTATGAAGCTGTTATGGAGATGACTTATATTGAGCAGTGTATTAATGGTTAGTTTCCTCAATTCTTCTTTCTGATTTTTACTTACAATGATTATTAATTTTGTAGAGAGCCTTCGCAAATACCCACCACTAACTGATGTCAATAGAGTCGCTGAAAAAGATTACAAAGTGGAAGGAACTGATTTTGTGATCGAAGCAGGAACAAAAGTTTTCATCCCTACAATGTCAATCCAACACGATCCAGAATATTACCCTGATCCAGAAAAATTTGACCCCGAAAGATTCTCACCTGAAGAAATCGCCAAAAGAAATGCCTACACTTTCCTGAGCTTCGGAACTGGACCTCGAGCATGCATTGGGCTAAGATTTGGAATGCTGCAAGCGAAGATTGGGATGGCTTTGTTGCTTCAGAATTTTAAGTTTGATATATGTGAAAAAACTGTTGTTCCATTGGAGTTTTTAAAGCACACATTTATTCTAACACCAGCTGGTGGAGTTTTTTTGAAAGTTAAGAAAATATGAGATCGCATTAATCATAATTTTATTGTGAACAAATTGTTGAAATAGAAATAAATTTAATTCTTATCATTCATAAGTTTTATTCAATCATAAATCAACGATTAAATATGAATCAAAATACATGTTTCATTAAAGAACACAATTCACAACCAGACAGTATAATTTGTTTCTTCAATTTAAGTGCTTTTGGTTGTCTACAATATATTATGTGCTTAATATTTAAGTGTGCATATTACGAGTATTTTATCTTGTTTGTGTCTCTTTTAACTGTGTGAATAAAATCAAGAAAATATTAGTATGAGTTTAGGAATGATTTTATTGTATGGGAGGGTGAATCCATACGTCATTTTTATCAGTTTTTTGCCAAGTAACAAAAAATTTTACTATAGCACAAAAATTTGGTTATCTTGAAACTTTTATCCGATAAAGTTCCAAAAATTAACGAAGCGTGGTGATTTTTTTTACACAAAAAAAAAATATTTTTTTTATTTGGTTTTTTGTTTGAAAAAGGTTACAAAAATTTTCATCGAAACAAAGAGAATAATAAAATTAAACATTATCACTTCGAGATATTGTTTTATGAGTTTTTCACTAATCTTCAAGTGGCTGTTTTTTGATAAAACGAATATTTATCAAATTATTTAGTTTTTCTCCAAATTTGGTCAAGTTTACACCTTGGAAAACATAAAAATGGTTTTGTTGGAAGCTTTTGCTCTCCTTCTGGTCATAGTTTCTTTGATATTCTTTTACATAACGGAAAAATTTAACTACTGGAAGAAAAATGGCGTACTTCACAGCAAGCCGACATTTCCTTTGGGCAGCATGAAAGGAGTTGGAAAGACTTATCATAAGTCCGAGATTATAAGAAAGCTCTACAGGCAGTTCAAAGACAAGTCTTCATTTTTCGGTATTTACATTTTAACGAATCCTATTGCAGTTGTCACGGACTTGGATTTAGTAAAAGCTATCCTGGTGAAGGATTCTCATAACTTCTTTAATAAAGGAAACTTTGTAAATGAGCGAGATGAGCCTTTGTCAGCCCATTTGTTTAGTGTTGATAATCCAAAATGGAAGATCTTAAGAACAAAATTGACTCCAACCTTCACTAGCGGAAAAATGAAAATGATGTTTGGAACTATGGTTGATGTTGCTCATAAATTCATTGAAACAATGGACAAGGAAGTTAAAAATGTTAAAAATTATGAAATCAAGGACATTCTAGCTCGATACACGACTGATGTTATCGGTTCATGTGCCTTTGGATTAGAATGTAATTCTCTGGAAGATTCTAAAAATCTATTCAGAGAGATGGGAACGAAAATATTTGACACTCCTTTAACATTAAAAGTGATGTTTGTCTTCAATTATTCGAAAATGGCGGCAAAGCTTCGCATGAAATTTATTCCAGAGGAAATTACAGATTTTTTTATGAATCTTGTCAAGGACACTGTCGAATATCGCGAAAAGAACAAAGTGGTGCGACCAGACTTCATGAATTTGTTGATTCAGATGAAAAACGAAGGAGAGATTGACAGCGACACTGAACCAGGAAAGAAAATTGTCACTGGCAAGATAACGATCGAGGAAATGACAGCTCAAGCTTTTGTTTTCTTTTTGGGTAAGTTTTAAGGAGATTTATGGTAAAATTACTAAATGGTCTACTTACTTAGCTGGGTTTGAAACGAGCTCAACAGCGATGACGTATCTTTTACATGAACTAGCTTTGAATCACGAGATTCAAGAAAAAGCTCGTCAAAACGTCTTGCAAGTTCTTAAAAAACATAACGGCGAATTTACTTATGAAGCAGTCATGGAGATGACTTACATTGATCAGTGCATTAATGGTTTGTACCTTCCAATTTTGATGATAAGATCTTCATCTTAAAAACAAATAATTTTAGAGAGTCTCAGAAAATACCCACCTCTGCATGAAGTGGTTCGAGAGGCCGATAAAGACTACAAAGTGGAAGGAACAAATCAAATCATCAAAGCGGGAGTAAAAGTTATAATTCCTGCTCTTTCCATTCATTTCGACCCAGAATATTATCCAGATCCAGAGACTTTTAATCCAGAAAGATTTTCACCAGAGGAATCTGCTAAAAGGAATCCCTACACATTTTTAAGCTTTGGAGCTGGACCACGATCATGTATTGGATTGAGATTCGGAATGTTGCAAGCTAAAATCGGGATGGCTTTGTTGTTAAAAAACTTCAAGTTCGATAAATGTGATAGCACAGTTGAACCTTTGGAGTTTATGAAACACACTTTTATACTGACTCCTGCTGGTGGCGCGTATTTGAATGTTGAGAGGATTTAGTGAGAATTTTATATTTTGTGATTAAGTTTCGTTTTTCTAAAACATTTCAATTATAAATTAAAATTTCACAACACAACAAGAAATGCAAAATAAATCTGGAAAAACAATGTTATTATTTGTCATTTTATTTCATCATCATCAAATCTTCGATATGGTCTGTATATGGGCAACGTATGACTCACCAGAAAGCCACACGCGCTATTAATTTTAAAACATTTTTGAAACTTGCAGCATTTGTGTGTGTTTTCGGTTTTTTAAACATTTCTGGTATCAACAATCGCGTTTTCGTGTAAATTTATGATCCACACGAATGAAAAGATAAAACTCGATGCTGAATAAATATAGAGGAATTGACAAAAATTGCTTCAGTATTATTTGGAGACCACAAAAAATAGCACGAAATGGTTCTGCTCGAAATTTTAGCTGCAATACTTGCAGTTTGTGCATTAATCTATTATTATTTTATTGAAAAGTTCAAGTATTGGGGAAATATTGGAGTTCCCCATCAACCACCAACTTTTCCAATCGGCTCCATGAAAGGTGTTGGTAAAGAAATTCATATGTTTGAAATGATGGATGTAAACTACAAATTGTTCAAGTCGAGAGCGAAATACTTTGGAATGTACTTTTTTACGAGGCCCGTGGCTGTTATCACTGACTTGGAGCTGGTCAAATCTATTTTAGTGAAGGATTCACACAACTTTATTAACAAAGGAATGTTTTACAATGAAGTGGATGATCCTTTATCAGCTCATTTGTTTGCAATTGATAATCCAAAGTGGAAGGCGTTACGTTCAAAGTTGACCCCAACTTTCACTAGCGGAAAGATGAAGATGATGTTTGGGACAATCGTTGATGTAGCTCATAAATTTATTGAGACAATGGAAAAGGAATCAACGAATCAGAAGGAATACCAAGTGAAAGATATCCTGAGCCGTTTCACAACTGATGTCATTGGATCTTGTGCTTTTGGATTAAACATTAGCTCCTTGGATGATCCAAATGTGCAATTTAGAATTTTAGGAAAGAAAATGTTCGACGATCCCTTCACCATGAGGCTATTATTTATGGTGACTTTCCAGGATTTGGCGCGAAAACTTCACATGTCATTTATTCCTAAAGACATAAGTGACTTCTTTATGAACATTGTTAAAGAGACTGTTGATTATCGAGAGAAGCAGAATGTAGTTCGACCAGATTTCATGAATTTGTTGATTCAGTTAAAAAATAAGGGTGAGCTGGAAGGTGAAAATGAAAGCGAAAAGAAAGAGCATGTTGGAAAATTGACCATTGAGGAAATTGCCGCGCAAGCTTTTGTCTTCTTTTTGGGTAAGTTCTAGGATTTCTTATTTTTGTAGTGTTAATAACGATGAATTTTCAGCTGGTTTCGAGACTAGCTCAACAGCCATGACATTCCTACTCCATGAACTAGCTTTAAACCATGAAATCCAGGAAAAAGCTCGTCAGAATGTCTTGCAAGTTTTGAAAAAACATGACGAAAAATTGACTTATGAAGCTGTTATGGAGATGACCTACCTTGATCAGTGTATTTATGGTACTTTATATTATAATGTAAGTTTTCTATAAGAAATTGACATAATTTTTCTTGCAGAGTCTTTAAGAAAATACCCTCCAGTAACTGATTTATCTAGAACAGCTGCCAAAGACTACAAAGTTGAAGGAACAGATTTAGTGATCAAGGCAGCCACTCAAGTGGTGGTCCCTGTATATGCTATACAACACGATCCAGAATTTTACCCAGACCCTGAAACTTTCGATCCAGAACGATTTACATCTGATGAAATCAACAACAGAAACAATTACACATTCTTAGCTTTTGGTGAAGGCCCACGTGCTTGTATTGGACTTAGATTTGGAATGTTGCAAGCAAAGATTGGAATGGCTCTGATGCTTACAAATTTTAAGTTCGATAAATGTGATAAGACAACTATTCCAATTAAATTCTTAAAGCACACATTCACACTCACTCCCAATGACGGTGTTTTCCTCAATGTGACTAAAATAGAAAAATAAATTGGTAAAAAAATATTATTTCATAACATTAGCAGTGTTTTCATCGTTAAGTGTAACTAGACAATTAGCGAATGATTTTTTCCAGCTACACGCTTAGTTTTTATGAGTTTATGCAGAGTTTTATGTGTTGCTGTATTGAAATACTGACACATATTTTCTCTACGTAATATGCTATTAAAAATATTTTGGACAAAAGAATTGAATAGTAAGCTGAACAAAAATGTAAACAAACTCATACTACATGAATGGTTCAAGTTCGGCAACTTTCGTTGAAAATCTGAAAAGCATGTAAAACAAATATTTGGAAATGAAAAGATAAATAATTGATTAGCAAAATAAAATATGAATGAAGTCATGCCCCTCAAAAATTTTAGTACAGCTAAAATATAGGTGCGCGATGGTTCTCTTTGCCATTTCAGCAGTAATAGTAGCAACATTAGCAGCACTCTATTACTTCTTGAACGATAAATTGAACTACTGGAAGAATGTAGGAATTCCATCACCCCCAGCAACTTTTCCGATGGGGAACATGCAAGGAATTGGAAAAGATAAAAACATATTTGAACTATTCGATGAGAATTATATCAAGTTCAAGGGCAAGTCGCCGTTTTATGGAGCTTATTTCCTATTGAAGCCGGTTGCTGGTTTGTTTTGCTATTATTTCTATTTATAGACTATTATTAGAGAAGTGACGGTCATGCACGTTTTGTGTATCTAGTTTCTAGTGAATATGCAATATTTACATTTATTGCGCACTTTTTATTGTTCAGTGTTCATAAAATATTATTATTACTGTATTGAAAATATCTTACAGTTTTTTGTGTAGGTTGATTCAACTAGAGCAATTAAAAATTATAAATATTTTACTGACTAATATTGAATAACAAAAGGGCATAGACGATGAATAAGAGAATATAATAAAAATTATTGTGACCATTTATAGAATGAAAGCTTAAAAAAGCTCAAAACTAAAATTTAAAATGCATTTATTTCTTTCAATAGTGATCACCGATTTGGCTTTGGTAAAATTGGTCTTGGGGAAGGATTCCTACAATTTTATCAATAAAGGAATGTTCGTCAACGAAAGAGATGATCCCTTATCTGCTCATTTATTCGCCTTGGATAATCCAAAGTGGAAATCTCTGCGAGCCAAGCTTACTCCAACTTTTACCAGCGGGAAGATGAAGATGATGTTTGGGACGATTCTTGATGTTGGTCATAAATTTGTTGAGACTTTAGACAAGGAGACTAAAAATGAGAAGGAATATCAAATAAAAGATATTTTAGCAAGATTCACGACTGACGTCATCGGTTCTTGTGCTTTTGGACTGGAAATCAGCTCTTTAGATGATCCTAATTCAGAATTCAGAGAAAATGGCAAAAAACTGCTGGAAATGCCTCTAACCCTAAACTTGCTCTTCATTAGCACTTTTGTAAATATGGGGCGAAAACTAAGAATGTCTATTACACCTAAGGAAGTAACTGCGTTCTTTATGAAGGTTGTTAAAGATACCATCGATTTTAGAGAGAAGACTAATTTAGTGAGAAACGACTTTATGAATTTGTTAATTCAAATGAAAAATAAGGGTGAGATTGAAAGCGATACCGAGCCGGGAAAGAAAGTGGTTACTGGAACTTTGACAATTGAGGAAATTGGAGCACAAGCTTTCGTTTTCTTTTTGGGTAAGAATATTTTTTTTTTTTTTCTTTCTAATGCTCTTTATTGACGAATTTCCATATTGCAATAATATGAATTAACTGAAAATTACAAATTCTCCTTGAGTCATCTTCAAACACTCAGTAGTCTCCACAAATTTTATTTGCTTCCTCTTCTGGTAGTAGAAGCTCAGATTACTGTTCCATCTTGATTCAATCCTGGTGGTGTTCACATTTCGGTCCCTTTACACAGGCTTGAGGAGATGACAGCGGCACCGACTTATTGGCTCAAAAACTTGCATATGCATTTTCTGCAAACTCGATCAGTTTTCAGGTTAAGCTTTAATGATAGACGTTTAAAGGAGCACCCGCACTAAAAGTGTTGGCGTCTATCTTCACCCATATAACTTGATAACCAAAATTATTCAGCAGGAAAAGAAAATTTTGACGTTAAATTTAGATTTTTGGAAAGTTTTGTTTGAAAATTCTTTGAATATCCTCAAACTTGATGAAACTGTGTGAACTCCATCTTACACACGATCTAGGTCTTAGGCCAACGACAATGAAGCTAGCATAGATGATGATTTGCAGCTCAAAGCTATTTTAATTGGAATTTTTTAGTGGAGTAGAAAATTTCTCAACTGACAGAAGTCATGGCTAACTTACAAAAAAGAATATGGTGAATATGGTAAGAATATGGTGTTATCTCTTAATTATTCTTCTAAAGATTTTATTTTAGCTGGATTCGAGACAAGCTCAACAACAATGACTTATCTTCTGTACGAGCTTTCAATGAATCATGAAGTACAAGAAAAAGCTCGCCAGAATGTTCTTTCAGTCATGCATAAACACAATGGGAAGCTTACGTATGAAGCTATCATGGAGATGACTTATCTAGACCAGTGTATTAATGGTTAGCACTTGGAATACCCAGTAATTAATTAAATTTTTTAACCTGACTTTTTAATTAACAGAAAGCTTACGAAAATATCCTCCAATTTCGAGTTTAATGCGAATGGCTGATAAAGACTACAAGGTTGATGGGACTGATTTTGTTATCAAAGCAGGAACTCAGATTGTTGTCCCCGTTATGTCAATCCATCGAGATCCAGAATTTTACCCAGACCCAGATACCTTCAATCCCGATCGATTTACTTCTGAAGAATCCAACAACAGGAGTAATTACACATTCTTAGCCTTTGGTGAAGGACCACGTGCTTGTATTGGACTTAGATTTGGAATGCTGCAAGCAAAGATTGGAATGGCTTTGTTGCTGACAAATTTTAAGTTCGATAAATGCTCGAAATCTAAAATTCCAATAATGTTTGAAAAACATACAGCGATTTTGACACCTACTGATGGTGTTTATTTGAATATTCAGAAAATCTAAAAATGTCGTAAATTTTTGTTGAAATAAAATTAAAAAAAACATTTTTTTTTTAAATCTTGAAAATCAGAGAAAATTCAACGGAATACTTTGAGAATCTTAAATTGATGTTTTTATGAGTTTTACTGAGTTTAAAAAATATTTTTAATATAGCATATTATTGAAAAAAAAAAAAAATTATTGAAAAAAAAGAGTAACCTCTTACTCTTTTTATGAAAAAATTTGCATTTTTTTTAAAATTCTGGAAAATCAAAGAAAATTTTCAGGAATACTTTGAGTATCTTAAATTGATGTTCTAAAAAGTTCTTCTGAGTTCTACTTCAAAGTTAAAAAAATCATGATCAATAAAAAGTCCATCAAAGTAATGAATCAAATACAAACGTCTTTCATAAAATTGAATGAATGAGATTGTGACAAAGTGATTTTGCGGAAAAAACAGCTCGGAATAGAAACAGATAATTGAATCGTTTGACCATTACTCGACAATATTCTATAGCAAATCTCAAGCAAAACTGAATTTCGTGTAATAGCAAGAAAAACGATTAATTCATTGAAAATTGAATTGATAGATAAAACCTACAGAGCAAAATTATAAATTAATCAGTTTTGACGCAAAAATAAATCCCATATCTAAGTTACATCAGGAATGATTAGATAAAGAATAAAAATTTCACCAAAATTTTTTACTAATAAAATTTTTGTCGAATGGCTTAGAATAAAAATGAGCTATGTCTATAAATTTTTGAAATTCCATTTTAAATAATCGAGGGAAAAAATTGCGGGTCAACTGTCAGTGTGTCAACATGTGACTTTATTTATTTTCTTATAATAAAAAATCATTTGACTTACATTGATCCAGCTCCAATTTTATCAATTATTTGACTCAATCATTTGAAATTTCCGAAAACGTAGAGAAAAGTTAAAATTAAGATTTTTTTTGTCAACAGACACACGAGTGGCGATAACATTAACATAACAAAAATACTTTCAACCAAATCTTCAAATACTTTCCAAAAGCTAGTCAGTAATTTGCTGAAACTCGGCACGAGGCGCTGAAAAAAGCTTAAAAATGTTGTTTGAAATAATTGCGGTGGTTTTGGTGGCCTTGACAATTTTTTTCTTTTATGTGCAAGAACGTTTGAGATTCTGGAAGAATGCTGGTGTTCCCTACTCAGAACCTTTATTTATAAAAGGTAACTTAGAGGGAGTTGGAACGGATCTAGCTTTGTTTGAGAAATTCAAGAACCAGTACCAACTTTTTAAAGAGAAAGCTCCGTTTTTCGGATTTTACTTTTTCACGGACGCTGTGGCGGTTGCAACTGATATTAGTTTGGTGAAAGCTGTGCTTAATAATGATAAGGGCAACTTTATCAATCGAGGAGTCTACTATAATGAGGATATAGATCCATTATCTGCTCATTTATTTTCCATTGACAATCCAAAATGGAAGATTTTGAGGACAAAATTGACTCCAACTTTCACTAGCGGGAAGATGAAGATGATGTTTGGTACAATTGTTGATGTGGGCCATAAATTCATTGAAACTCTGGACAAGGAAACAAAAAACGTGGAAAATTACGAGATCAAAGAGATTCTGGCTCGATTTACTACTGACGTCATTGGATCTTGTGCCTTTGGATTAGAATGTAACTCCTTGGAAAATCCTAACTCAGAATTTAGGAGAATGGGAGAGAAATGGATCTCGAATCCTTTCGACGCTAGAACAATGTTCCTTTTTTCTTTCACTAAACTTGCTAAGCTTCTTAAGATGAAGTTTTTACCCGAGGACATTGCTAGTTTCTTCTTGAACATTGTTAAAGAAACGATTAGTTTTAGAGAGACAAATTCTGTCGTAAGGAATGATTTTATGAATTTGTTGATTCAAATGAAGAATAAGGGAGAAATCGACAGTGACATTGGTGAGGCTGGAAAGAAAATTGTAACGGGAAAATTAACGATTGAGGAGCTTTCGGCTCAAGCTTTCGTTTTCTTTTTGGGTAAGATTTGCTTTTATTGAATCTGGAAGGTTGTAAAGTTTGACCAATGAAATATTTTAGCTGGTTTTGAGACTTCATCCTCAGCCATGACCTACTTGCTCTTCGAACTAGCTCTAAACCAAGACATCCAAAATAAAGCACGTGAGAGTATTCGAGCTGCTTTAAAGAATCATAATGGGGAGCTTACGTATGAATCCGTTATGGAGATGACCTACATTGATCAGTGTCTTTATGGTTAGTAATTCATTGACCAGAATCTTCCAATAACCTATCTATAATTATTTTTAGAGAGTCTCCGAAAATACCCGGTTCTCAGTGATTTATCTCGAGTATCTGAGCATGATTACAAAGTTGAAGGAACTGACCACACTATTAAAGCTGGAACTAAAATCTTCATTCCCGTTTATGCCATTCATAGAGATCCAGAATATTATCCATCTCCTGAAACCTTCGATCCAGAGAGATTCACCAAAACGGAAACTCAAAAGCGCAATCCCTACACTTTTCTGGGCTTCGGTGAAGGACCAAGAAACTGCATTGGCACCCGATTTGGAGTCTTGCAAGCTAAAATCGGTTTGGCTTTGTTGCTGACCAATTTCAAATTCGATAAGAGCGAGAAAACTGAAATTCCTTTGAAGTTCACAAAAAATATTTTAATCTTTATGTCACCAAAAGGAGGAGTTCACTTAAATATTCAGAAAATATGATAACAGTTTTTTGCCACTACTCATAACATATCTTGTTTGTCAAACAAACTAAAAGTTTGCATGATTATGGTGATATGATTCATAGTAGAGTTTTATCTTTGGCACACAATAAAATTATAATAGATGAGTTTAAAATTGTTTTCTTCCTATTATATTGAATGAAGTAGCAACAAAGTAATCTTAAATACACGAGAATTTCATATTCATTGATTATTTTTATCATCTAGACAGTAAATATGTTATTGTTTATTTACATAGTAATTACATTACAACAAACAATAAATACTTTTTAACTACTTCCAAGATGATTGTGCATGTATTCTCAATATAATCAACAGAACTTCTCAGAAATATTTAGTTTTCATTCAAATTTTGTAAAAGTAAAGTCGCAGCACGCATAAAATGTTGTTCGAGCTGGTTTCAGTGGTTTTGGTGACCTTGTTCAGTTTATATTTATATGTAAAACAAAAGCATAAGTTCTGGAAAAATGCTGGTGTTCCCTACGCAGAGCCCTTGTTAATTAAAGGCAACTTGGATGGAGTTGGATCTGAATTAGGTCTTTTTGAAGCGATGACCAAACAATACCAGCAATTAAAAGAAAAAGCTCCGTATTTTGGATTTTACTTCTTCACGAGCCCCGTTGCAGTTTTAACTGATATTAGTTTAGTGAAAGCTGTGCTTATCAATGATAAAAACAATTTCATTAATCGAGGAGTTTATTACAACGAAAAGGATGATCCTTTGTCAGCTCATTTATTCACTATGGACAACCCAAAATGGAAGATCTTAAGAACAAAACTTACTCCAACTTTCACGAGCGGGAAGATGAAGATGATGTTTGGGACAATCGTAGACGTGGCTCATAAATTCATCGATACTCTAGACAAGGAGACAAAGAATGTTGAAAACTACGAGGTGAAGGAAATATTTACTCGATTTACAACTGACGTCATTGGATCTTGCGCTTTTGGATTAGATTGTAACTCTTTAAAAGACCCGTCAACAGAATTTCGAAAAATGGGGCGAAAAGTTGCAAATATCCCATTCAACTTGAGACTAATGTTTTTACAATCTTTCAAAGAAATCGGAAGAAAATTGAAGATGAAGTTTTTACCAGAAGATGTTTCGAGCTTTTTCCTGAAGGTGGTTAAGGAGACGATTCATTTTAGGGAGTCAAGCTCTATTTTTAGAAATGATTTTATGAATTTACTAATCCAAATGAAAAATAAGGGAGAGATCGATAGCGATTCAGGAGAAAATGGAAAGAAAATTGTTACTGGAAAAATCACAGTAGAAGAAATTGCTGCTCAAGCTTTTGTTTTCTTTTTTGGTAAGACTCGATTTCATATTATATACTAACTAAAATTTAATTATGAAACTTTAAGCTGGATTTGAAACATCTTCAACTGCGATGACTTACCTGTTGTTTGAGTTTGCTTTAAATCAAGATATCCAAGAAAAAGCTCGTGAAAATGTTCGATTAGTTTTGAAGAAACATAATGGCGAGTTTACTTATGAAGCTTGCATGGAGATGACTTATCTTGATCAGTGTCTTTATGGTAATTTATTCAATACAAATCAATGTAAACATAACCTTATTTCAAAATATTTTTCTAGAGAGCCTTCGAAAGTACCCAGTTGTGACAGATTTAACTCGAGTTTGTGAGCATGACTATAAAATTGAAGGAACCAATTACATCATGAAAGCTGGCACTAAAATCTTTATTCCCGTCTACGCCATTCATAGAGATCCAGAATATTATCCTTCTCCTGATAAATATGATCCAGAGAGATTCACTAAATCGGAAACTCAAAAGAGAAATCCTTACACTTTTCTTGGCTTTGGAGAAGGACCTCGAGTTTGTATTGGAACTCGATTTGGTATTTTGCAGGCGAAGATTGGGCTGGCTCTAATGCTTCGAAATTATAAGATTGATACTTGTGAGAAAACTGTAAACCCGATGAAGTTTGCCAGTAATGTACAAATTCTGTTGTTTCCTAAAGACGGCGTTCATCTGAAAATTCAGAAAATATAGATTATATGAACTTATTTATTTAATATGTTACCTTTAATAACTTGAGTTATTCAAATAAATATTAACAATTTAATTAGAAGTATCTATTCACTGAATTCCTCTGATTTTGTAAACAAAACATTTCTTATCAAATTAGATTAAAATAGAGAGATTTTAAAAAAAATTTTATTATTGTACAGAGTTTCTTTTCTGAGTCTTTTATTTTGATTAGGAGAATTTGTTGCCAGAATTTATAAAAAAACCATAAAAATACTAAAATTAATTAAAAATTGTTGCAGTGACCTACAACACAACTTTTTATTCATCCCTTCAAGTAATTTTCTACTTTTCATTGATTTATGGATCGTTTAAGGTAAATCCTCTTTTTTAAGGTTTAGTCATCTAACTAACCTTAAAAATTTCAGCTAAACATTCGATACTTGAACTTCTGGTTTTTAGACTCCCTGCTTCTTGTTGCTGCATTGGTCAAAAATGTTAAAGTCTAAAAAAGTCTAAAGATTTATGAGATTTTTTTGGACATATTTACGAGTTATAAAATATAAAATAAATATAAAGTGAAAATATAAAATATTGAAATCAATATCAATCGATAATTTCCCAATCAAAAGAACAATCCCACAATATGAGACAATTTTGGTTTTTAACACATACGTAAAATTTTTAAATGCTCCAATTTTAAAAGATTATGCTAATCAAAATAATTGCAACTGTTTCTTCGAATTGAACAAGATAACCTTTCATGCAACTCTCATTAATATTCTCTTTATATAAACAGAGGCTTCGATTTTCTTTCATCAGTTTGATTCAGATTTTGCATTGTGAAAGTTAAAACTATGAGGATGTTCAAAGTGAAATTAAAGTAATTATTTTGTTAAGTGATCGCTATATTGAAAGTTCTAATTTATTTTCATTTTTGTTTGCAGAGTTTTGATGCAATTTGTTTTTGTGTTGAAATTGATTGATTGTGTGGAACATACATGTGTTTTTCAAAATGAGTCGTGGTTAGATAACCTCATTGGTGGAAAGAATACATATTATTATCAATGTAAAATCAATTCTGCTCAATTGATGAATGAGGATGCAAAAGTGATAATAAACACAAGTAGTAACCAAAAATTAAATTCCGAAGTAACGTCAGTTTATTATGTCGATGGAACCATCAAATTCATCCCAAACATAATATTCACTTCATTTATTAATTGTGATTGCCTTTTTATGAGCACTAACAATCTTAATGTCATCAAGCCGCATAACTTCAATAATGCAATCAAACTGCGAGTTCTTAAAATTCATTACAACGACATCTCCACATTAGAAGCAAATTTGTTTGAGCAAGCCGCAAACCTTCAGCACATTACATTCTATGATTGTAAAATCTCCAGCATTCATCGATTAACCTTCAGTGGCTTGCAAAACCTTAAAGCTGTTGATCTACGGAAGAATAAAATAACCAACCTTCATCCAGACGCTTTCGTCAATTTGGTGAGTTTAGAAATTGTCAGCATGTTGGAAGGTGAAAATTGCTTGAAAAAAAGATTTAACAGCCCGAGATCACAATTGAGTGAGATTCAAGAAGATATCAGGAAATCGTGCGATTATGAAGTATCTAAAACTGATTTTGTCAATCTTCTCAATGATTCAGAAGATTTGAGAATTATGATCAAAGAACTACAAAAAACAATCACAAGCTTGGAGTCCAAGGTCACTGCAACTAAAAAGGAAATTATTGAGATCATCGAGGAAAACCAAAAGGAATGCAAGCAACAAATCCAGAAAGCTGGACACAGTACCATGGAGACTTTGGCCGAGATTTTGGTTATTATTCAAGATCAGGCTCTGATGGATGAAAAAATCATATCATTGACGCAAGAAGTCATGGATAAATTTAATTCCGATGAATTGTAAAAAAATGACCTTCAAAATTTTTTTTATGTTTTAACAACAAAATAACTGAAATAATCAAAAATTATTCAAATAAAATTGAAAGTAAAAAGTAATAAATTAAATGTTTTTATTTCAAAAAATTCAACTTCATTATTCTTCTTTATCACACAATAAACTGCAAAGCCTCCAATTTTTAACCGAAAGTATATGAGCTGCTGAACTTGATAACATGCTCCTAACAATCACCACATATTTAAAAGTTTGCATTCTAGATCATAAACGGTAATTTTGTACAATTTTTTTTACATGAAAGAATGGACGAAGTTAGGAATCAAAATTGAACCGAATTAAGTCGATTAATTCTTAATCATCCATTTATTAAAAATTTAATTTAAGAAAATAATTTGACATACTTAATTGTGAGAAAATCTTATATGAATGAATTAACAAAAATAAGATATGTTTCTTTAATTTTGGACCCACAACATTCAAAATTTTCGTGGGTTGACTTTAATTTGATTGACATACTGTGAACAGTTTGATAATATTAATTAAGTCTATAACTGATTTAACTGCTTTCTTTGAATATTTCTAGTGAATTATATATCGATTACTAACCGTGACTGTTCAAAAATTACCATTCATGTATTCAAAAAGAGGGATATTCTTAAATTATGTAACGTTGTTTTTTATTTAAATGCAATAATAATGTTTATTGCACTTTATAATAGTTTTAAATCAAAATTGAATATTGAAAAAAGACTGAACTGATATTTTACATTGTATGTGGATGGCCCCAAAAATGAATTTACATTTTTTTCAAATAGGTATAGTAATGCATTAACTTTAAAAATGCTAAGTTGTCGATTCAGTTTAGAATGTTGTTCGAATTATTTTCGGTATTTTTTGGAGTCTCGCTTAGTATTTATGCCTACGTGAGGGCCAAACATAAATACTGGAAAAATGCTGGAGTGCCTTACACAGAACCTTCACTAATCAAAGGCAACTTGAAAGGAGTTGGATCAAAATTCCCTCTTTTTGAACTTATGACCAAACAATATCAGAAATTCAAAGAAAAAGCTCCGTTTTTTGGATTTTACTTCTTTACAATGCCGGTCGCAGTTCTAACTGATATCAGTTTAGTGAAATTGGTGATGAGCAATGATAAAGAAAATTTCACCAATAAAGGAATCTATTTCAACGAGAAGGAGGATCCTTTATCGGCTCATTTATTAATAATTGACAATCCAAAATGGAAGATTTTGAGAGCAAATTTAAGCCCAACTTTTACTAGCGGGAAGATGAAGTTAATGTTTGGGACAATTGTTGATGTGGCTCATAAATTAGTTGACACTTTAGACAAGGAAAGTAAAAATGTCAAGAATTTTGAGATCAAAGATATTTTGGCAAGATTTACCACTGATGTCATTGGATGTTGCGCCTTTGGATTAGAATTTAACTCCCTGGAAGAACCAGAGAATGATTTCATAACAATGGGCAAAAAAGTGGTTCAAATGCCATTTAATTCGCGGATGATGTTCTTACAATCTTTTAGAGATGTTGGCAGAAAATTGAAAATGAAGTTTTTACCAGAAGAAGTTGCAAGTTTTTTTCTTGAGGTTATTAAGGATACAATTAATTTTAGAGAGACCAACTCTGTTGAGAGGAATGATTTCTTGAATATATTGATGCAGATGAAAAATAAGGGAGTGTTAGAGTCTGATGAAAAACAACAAAAGAAGATTTTCAGTAAAAAATTGACGATCGAGGAAATTGCAGCTCATGCATTTATTTTCTTTTTGGGTTAGTATCTGATTTTGTCACATAACTCAATTGAGCCAATTATGAATTTTTTAGGCGGATTTGAGACAAGCTCAACGGCTTTAACCTATGTTTTGTACGAACTAGCTATGAATCAAAATATCCAACTAAAAGCTCGTGAGAATGTAAAAAAAGTTTTGAATAAACACAACTGTGAATTTACTTATGAAGCTGCTATGAAGATGACTTATCTTGATCAGTGCATTAACGGTACCTCATAGTTAAGCAAATGATGTTCTAAATATTACCTAAAACTATTTGCTAGAAAGTCTGAGAAAATATCCACCAAGTGCAGAGATAACTCGAGTTTGCGAGCGTGATTACAAAATTGAAGGAACTGACCACACGATCAAAGCTGGCACAAAGATGTTCATCCCAATTTACGCCATCCATCACGATCCAGAATATTACCCATCTCCTGAAATTTTTGACCCAGAAAGATTCTCTTCAACTGAAAACCAGACACGCAATCCATACACTTTTTTGAGCTTTGGTGAGGGACCTAGAAATTGCATCGGTCTTAGATTTGGTGTATTGCAAGTCAAGATTGGGTTGGCATTGTTGCTGACTAATTTTAAATTTGAAATATGTGAAAAAACTAAAATTCCAATAGAATTTGCTAGTGATGTTTTTGCATTGCTTACTCCAAAAGGAGGTGTTCACCTGAAGATTACCAAAATATAGATAAAGCATAATATTATTTTTTAATTTTATTATCAATTTAATCAGTCCAAAGATTGCAGGTGAACCAAAACAGAAAGCTCTTTTTAAATTTCACCATAATCACAGCTCAACGAGTCACGCAGTCTAATTCAAATTACCTAAGTGATTAACAACAAATATACCTCACAATCTAATGAAAACTCACACATTCATCTCACAGCTTAAAAATCGCTCGGCTTTTTAAAAGACGTCTGTAAGTATTCGCAGATATTGCAATGTAACAGTGACCATGCAAAAATCTGATCAAATTATTTTCAAATATCAATCTTTGTAAAATATTAGGTATTTAGTATACTTGTGACTCTTCTAGAGTAAAGTGGTCTCTGCGGAATAGTTAGTGAATAAAAAATTAACAATGTTGTTCGAATTTATTTCGGCTGTTTTAGTGGCCTTGACTGGCTTATATTTCTATGTGAAAGAAAAGTACAGTTTTTGGAAGAATGCTGGTGTTCCTTATACAGAACCATTGCTTACAAAAGGCAATTTAAAAGGAGTTGGAAAGAATTTTCCACTTTTCGAACTCATGACCAAACAATATCAGCAATTTAAAGAAAAAGCTCCGTTCTTTGGATTTTATTTTTTCACAAACCCGGTGGCAGTTGCAACTGATATCAGTTTGGTTAAATCAGTGCTGATAAATGATAAGAGCAATTTTATCAATCGTGGATTTTATTACAACGAGGTTGATGATCCATTGTCAGCTCATTTGTTTACTATGGATAATCCAAAGTGGAAAGTCTTAAGGACAAAAATGACTCCAACTTTTACCAGCGGGAAAATGAAGATGATGTTTGGGACAATTGTAGACGTAGCTCATAAATTAGTTGACACTCTGGACAAGGAGACAAAAAATGTTAAAAATTATGAAATTAAAGATCTCTTAGCTCGGTTTACTACAGATGTCATTGGATCATGCGCTTTTGGATTGGAATGTAATTCCCTAGAAGATCCCAAGAATGAGTTCAGACAAATGGGAATAAAATCAATCACAGTGCCAGTGGACTTGCGCATGTTATTTGTTCAAACTTTCGTGTCACTTGCAAGAAAACTTAGAATGAAAGTACTTCCAGAAGACGTTACTGAGTTTTTTATGAAGGTTGTTAAAGACACAGTAAATTTCAGAGAGACTAACTCAATTATAAGAAACGATTTTATGAATTTGATGATTCAAATGAAGAATAAGGGAGAAATCGACAGTGATTCTGAAGAAAATGGAAAGAAAATTGTCACTGGAAAAGTTACAATTGAAGAAATTGGCGCTCAAGGTTTTGTTTTCTTTGTGGGTAAGATCGATTGCTCTTATTTTTTAAAGATTTCATATTACAATAAAATATTTTAGCTGGGTTCGAGACTTCGTCTACTGTTTTAACTTATCTTTTGTACGAGCTGGCTTTAAACCAAGATATCCAAGAAAAAGCTCGCGAAAATGTTTTGTCAGTTCTGAGGAAATTTAATGGCGAGTTTACTTATGAAGCTGCTATGGAGATGACTTACCTTGACCAGTGTCTTTATGGTACTTTACAAATTTACTTATTGTAGGCAAAATCTAAAATCTATTTTTCTAGAGAGTCTTCGAAAGTATCCAGTAGTAACCGATTTATCTCGAGTATCTGAGCGTGACTATAAAGTTGAAGGATCCAATCACACCATCAAAGCTGGCACCAAAGTCTTCATTCCCGTCTTTGCCATCCATAGAGATCCAGAATATTATCCATCTCCTGAAACTTTCGACCCAGAACGATTTACAAAATCCGAGACACAAAAACGTAATCCTTACACTTTCCTAGGCTTTGGTGAAGGACCCAGAAATTGCATTGGCCTTAGATTTGGAATGCTACAAGCCAAAATTGGACTTGCTTTAATGTTGAAAAACTTTAAGATTGATAAATGCGAGAAAACCGAAATCCCAATTCAGTTTTGTAAAGATGTTTTTGTTTTGTTGGCTCCTCAAGGAGGAGTTCATTTAAATATTGAAAGAATTTAAATGCTGCGATATTTTTGTTGAATTTCTAAACCGATAAAATAAATTGAAACTTGAAAGCATGTGTTCTTCAAATAAATGATTATCATACGAACTAAATTTTGTTATAAATAATTTGACATGAAAACATTAACCTTCGTTGAACTTTTGATTTGCTTATAAAACCACTAATTTCATTTCTTGGTGAGCGCAAAAATTATTTAATGTACAATTCACAGCTGATAAAAAAGTAAATAGTCTCAGCCGAAAAAACCGGCAAATATAATCAAACTCTTATACACACACAAAAAGCTAAACCAACCGCTATCAGCATAAAAAACGACACGAGCCACTTATATTTCTGCTATGAAATCAATTTGTTTATGTTTAGAATAATACTTTATACAGTAATATTTATTGCGAAAGCAGTATTGCTTAGTCTCTGCTAGAGTGTGGTTGTTTCTATAAAAGCTTGAGATGTTATTGGAGATAATTTCTGTCGTTTTGGTGACCTTGACTGGTTTATTTTTCTACTTGAAGGAAAAACACAATTTCTGGAAGAATGTAGGCATTCCTTACACCAAACCATCAATGCCAAAAGGCAACTTGGAAGGAATTGGAACAAAGTTTCCACTTTTTGAGATAATGACGAAACAATACCAACAGTTTAAAGACAAAGCTCCATTTTTTGGGTTTTACTTCTTCTTCGACCCGGTGGCGGTTGTAACTGATATCAGTTTGGTTAAAGCCGTGCTGAATAATGACAATGGCAATTTTATTAATCGAGGGCTGTACTATAATGAAGTAGATGATCCTTTATCAGCTCATTTGTTCATGGTTGATAATCCAAAGTGGAAGATCTTACGAACAAAATTGACTCCAACTTTCACCAGCGGCAAGATGAAAATGATGTTTGGAACGATTCTAGATGTGGGCCATAAATTCGTTGAAACTTTGGACAAGGAAACAAAAAATGTAGAAAATTACGAGATCAAAGAAATATTATCTCGGTATACTACTGACGTAATTTCTACTTGCGCTTTTGGATTAGAATGCAATTCCTTGGAAGATCCTGAGAATGAATTTAGGCGAATGGGAAGAACTGCTGTCAATCTTCCAGTCAGTGTGAGACTCATGTTCTTGCAAGCTTTTAAAAACCTCGGGAGACAATTAAGAATGAAATTTATTCCTGAAGATATTGCAGAATTTTTCATGAAGGTTGTTAAGGACACCGTTGAGTTCAGAGAGACCAACTCTATTGTAAGAAATGATTTCATGAACTTGTTGATTCAAATGAAAAACAAAGGAGAAATTGATGATACTGATAATCAAAAGAAAATTGCGACTGGAAAATTGACTATTGAAGAGATTGCAGCTCAAGCTTTTGTTTTCTTTTTGGGTAAGGCTTGAATCTCAAATATACTTTTTACAAGTTTAAGTTATGACGTAATAAAAATTTTTTAGCCGGTTTTGAAACTTCGTCAACTGCTCTAGCATTTCTTTTGTATGAGCTAGCATTAAATCAAGATATTCAGCAAAAAGCTCGTGAAAATGTTTTGTCAGTTTTAAAAAAACACAATGGAGATTTTTCTTATGAAGCTGCCATGGAGATGACTTATCTTGATCAGTGTCTTTATGGTAATTATAGAAATTTCAGACAAATGTAAATAGAACCTGATTCAAAATGTTTTCTAGAGAGCCTACGAAAGTATCCAGTTGTGACAGATTTATCTCGAGTTTGTGAGAATGATTACAAAATTGAAGGAACTGACCACACCATCAAAGCTGGCACTAAAGTCTTCATTCCCGTATTTGCCATTCATAGAGATCCAGAATATTATCCATCTCCAGAAACTTTTGATCCAGAACGATTTACCAAGACGGAAACTCAAAAACGAAAGCCATACACTTTCCTAGGGTTTGGTGAAGGACCTCGAGTATGCATTGGGACTCGATTTGGATTATTGCAATCTAAGATTGGATTAGCTTTGTTGCTTAAAAACTTTAAGATTGATATTTGTGCAGAAACAGATAATCCAATTCACTTCGCAGCAGACGTTTTTGTTACATTGGCACCTAAAGTAGGAGTTCATCTGAATGTTCAAAAAATATAAAGACCACACATTATATATACAGTTCATCTTTATTTTTTAAGTCCCAAAACTTGATTAAATAATTTATAGTCATAAAAGAATTTGTAGTGTTTTGGAATAAATGAAAACTCAAAAAAATCTGTTTGCTTCTTAAATTGCTTTACATTTACACTTAATTGCTTTTTCGTATACATTATTATTTTTGCATAGCAAATGTTAATTTAATCGATTTAGTAATTATTTTTAAATTAAAACCTGTGTAGTGAATTTATTACAAGTTAGTATTGCTGAGGCTCCCGTTGAGTACAGTTGAAGTTACGGAATATTTAGCAAACAAATTGATAATATGTTGTTCGAGATGATTTCGGGTGTGTTGGTGGCCTTGGCGGCTTTATATTTATATGTGAAAGAAAAATACCGGTATTGGAAGAATGCTGGTGTTCCTTACACAGAACCTTTGCTTACTAAAGGAAATTTGGATGGTGTTGGATCAAAGTTCAATCTTTTTGAAGTTATGGAAAAACAATATCAGCAATTTAAAAACATTTCTTCGTTTTTTGGATTTTATTATTTCACGGAGCCAGTGGTGGTGGCAACTGATATCAGTTTGGTGAAGGCTGTGCTAAATAATGATAAGAGCAATTTCATCAATCGAGGAGTTTACTATAATGAGGTTGATGATCCCATATCTGCTCATTTGTTCTTGATTGACAATCCAAAATGGAAGATTTTAAGAACAAAAATGACTCCAACTTTCACCAGCGGTAAAATGAAGATGATGTTTGGAACTATTGTTGATGTGGCTCATAAATTAGTTGAAACTGTAGAGAAGGAAACGAATAATGTCAAAAACTACGAGATCAAAGATATTTTGGGAAGATTTACCACCGATGTCATTGGATCTTGTGCATTTGGGTTGGAATGTAACTCCCTGGAAGATCCTGATAATGTGTTCAGAGAGTTTGGAAAAAAAGCAGTACGCAACCCTTTCAACTTAAGGTTATTGTTTCTCCAATCGTTCAAAAATCTCGGAAGAAAATTGAAGATGAAATTCATTCCTGAAGATGTCGCTGAGTTTTTCATGAAGCTGGTTAAGGACACCGTCGAATTCAGAGAGACCAACTCTATTGTAAGAAATGATTTCATGAACTTGTTGATTCAGATGAAAAATAAAGGAGAAATTGACGGTGAAACTAATTCTGATAAGAAAATTGTCACTGGAAAAGTTACAATTGAAGAAATTGCAGCTCAAGGTTTTGTTTTCTTTTTGGGTGAGTGTTTGGTTTTGTTAATGGCAATAAGTGAGTTTTAATAATGAAATATTTTAGCTGGGTTTGAGACATCTTCTAGTGCTTTAGCCTTTCTTCTGTACGAGCTTGCTTTAAATCAAGATATCCAACAGAAAGCTCGTGAGAATGTTAAAGAAGCTTTGCAAAAACATAATGGAGAATTCACATATGAGGCTGTTATGGATATGACTTATCTTGAGCAGTGTCTTTATGGTAATTATAGAAATTTCAGACAAATGTTGCATATTCTTAACGTTGTTGTTACAGAAAGTCTGCGAAAGTACCCAGGAGTGACAGATTTATCTCGAGCTTGTGAACAAGACTACAAAGTTGAAGGAACTGACCACACCATCAAAGCTGGAACTAAAGTTTTCATTCCCGTATACGCCATTCATCACGATCCAGAATATTATCCATCTCCAGAAATTTTCGATCCTGAGCGATTCACCAAGACGGAAACTCAAAAGCGCAATCCTTACACCTTCTTGGGATTTGGTGAAGGACCTCGAGTTTGCATTGGTCTTAGATTCGGAGTATTGCAAGCTAAAATTGGATTGGCTTTGCTGCTTCAAAAGTTCAAATTTGAGATTTGCGACAAAACAGAAATTCCCTTGAAGTTTGCGCCAGACGTTTTTCTCTTTCTACTTACTCAAGGAGGAATTCATTTAAAAGTTGATAAAATATAAGTTTTTGGAAACCGAGATGTCAAAATTTGTTAATATAAAGAGAAACAACAAATTAGGATACTCATAAAATCCTTTCAATTCTCTTAAAAATTTGTAATAACTGCAAACTTTTTTAATAAATTTTTTTCTCATTTCAATTTCCACAAAATTTTTTTAATCTTTTTAGAAATTTCAAATTTCACTCGTCGTGCTGGTTATAGCAATAATAACATATATAATATTATATCAACAAACTGATAGAGATCGTTCAGAAAAAAATTTAAAACACTTTTCACGATCTCACTGCCCAGTTTTGAATATTCTTCCATTAATCAAACTCTCAAAGAAATCAAAACATTTTTGTAATCGTACTCTTGAATATATAAAGTTAAATAATTTCAAGTACCGTATTTACACACTTGAGCAGCCGAAAACTCCTTGAGCTTCGTGATACTTTTCTAAAGCAGTTTTGCATATTGATACTCTTTATTCAGTTTGTCTTGAAATCCCAAAAAATTGGATTCATTTATAGAGTTCTATAGGAATTATTGCTCTGATTTCAAAACAGTGTTTTTATGCTCCTTCACATTAAAACTTAATTGCTATTTCGTAAATATTATCAATTTCTTATCTGTTAACATATTATTAATTGCTTTAGTAAATATTTTTCAAATAAAACCTGTTTTGTGATTTTATAAGCAGTTAGACTTGCTGAGGCTCTCGTTGAGTGCAGTTGAAGTTGGGGAATATTTAGCAATCAAAGTGATAATGCTGTTCGAGATAATTTCTTGTGTATTGGTGACCTTGACGGCTTTATATTTTTATGTAAAGGAAAAACATAGGTATTGGAAGAATGCTGGTGTTCCTTACACAGAACCTTTGCTTACTAAAGGCAATTTGGATGGTGTTGGATCGAAGTTCAATCTCTTTGAAGTTATGGAAAAACAATATCAGCAATTCAAAGATAAAGCTCCATTCTTTGGATTTTACTTTTTCACGGACCCAGTGGTGGTTGCAACTGATTTGAATTTGGTAAAGGTGGTGCTGAATAATGATAAAAACAATTTCATCAATCGAGGAATGTACTATAACGAAAGAGATGATCCAATATCAGCTCATTTGTTTTTGATTGACAATCCAAAATGGAAGATTTTAAGAACAAAAATGACTCCAACTTTCACCAGTGGAAAGATGAAGATGATGTTTGGAACAATTGTTGATGTTGGTCATAAATTTGTGGAAACTGTGGAGAAGGAAACAAGAAATGTTAAGGACTACGAAATCAAAGATATATCAGGTAGATTTACTACTGATGTCATTGGATCTTGCGCATTTGGATTAGAATGTAACTCACTGGAAGAACCTGATAATGTGTTCAGAGAGTTTGGCAAAAAAGCAGTACGCAACCCTTTCAACTTAAGACTATTGTTTCTCCAATCGTTCAAAAATATCGGAAGAAAATTGAAGATGAAATTTATTCCTGAAGATGTCGCTGAGTTTTTCATGAAGCTGGTTAAGGACACCGTCGAATTCAGAGAGACGAACTCTATTGTAAGAAATGATTTCATGAACTTGTTGATTCAAATGAAGAATAAGGGAGAGATTGATGGTGAGACTAATTCTGATAAGAAAATTGTCACTGGAAAAGTTACAATTGAAGAAATTGCAGCTCAAGCTTTTGTTTTCTTTTTGGGTAAGTGTTTAGTTATGTTAATGGCATAAGTGAGTTTTAAAAGTGAAATATTTTAGCTGGTTTTGAGACATCTTCAAGTACTTTAGCCTTTCTTTTGTACGAGCTTGCTTTGAATCAAGATGTTCAAGAAAAAGCTCGTGAAAATGTTAAAGAAGCTTTGCAAAAACATAATGGAGAATTTACTTATGAGGCTGTTATGGATATGACTTATTGTTTCGCCTCTACACCGTTGGTAGTGGCTTCTCCTAGGTGGAGTCTCTCAGCTTCCCGGTGATAGTAAGTGTGTAAGGTTTAGCTATATCTTTATCCGTTTGCTGGCGCCCGTATCTCCTTGTTTCGACAATACCGACGTCTTACTTCTCTCTTCCAAGTCAATAAACTCCTCACTACGGCTAATAAAACACACAGTTGCTATGCTTACTACCTAAATTAATGATTTATTTCTGACTTTCTTTGAATTACAATAAAAGACGTCCGTCTCCTTTGGACTCTAAATTCTAACTGCTTGTATTTAGTACAAGCTTTGATAATTGAACTATTTTTAGTACTACATGTTTAGTCCCTATGACTTTTGGCGGCAAAGTACCTTAATTCAAACATTTCTTTGTTTAATGATTATAAATTATGAATTCAATAAGTTAAATTAACAATAATATAATCCCTGCATTTTCATCTAATTAATTAACAACTTATGGAGCTTTAACATTCTCCCGGCGCTGCACTTGCTGCAGAATATCTTAACATGATATCTTAGGATGATATCTCCTTCAATTACTGGTTTCATCTCTGTTTGTACTTGTTCATCAACTACAGGATTACAAATGAATAATTGCAATGGGTTTGACCACTCGTCTTCTAGTCTGCTTAAGCATTGTGGACTTGTCCACCAAGTTGTGCTATCCTTCCATTCAATTATGCTAACTCCTCGTGAGTTTAGATCGGCAGGGCTTTTATCTGTGCGTAGGTGGCAACTCTTTATCCCTTCTATTGACTTTATGATGTCTTTCACACGGTTGTGAATAATCGTCTTCAGCTGGTCTGGATTCCTTTTGAGCCAGGCCAGGATATTCAAAGTATCCGTCCATAAAGAAACCTTGTCGGGTTCAATGTTCAATGCTTTGATGACTCTGTTGATCAGTTGTGCTAGTATGTGAGCTGCGTTCAGCTCCATTCTCGTGGTAGTAGCTTCATCAAGCAGTGCTACCCTTGTTTTGCGATGCAATTTGATTGTTGGCAGCTGTTGAATTTTTGCCACTAGCATCATCCGTTTGTCAATCAACTCTTGTGGGAGCTTGCATCTCCATGTGAGGCCAAGTTTCCAGGTTCTTTGCGTAAAGATCGTTAGTTGAATTAAGAATTGACTAACGATTTTCATCGGATCGCATGTTGATGCTTTCACTGACAACACATCCCTCTTAGATTGTTGTTTTTGAGTGATTTCTTTAGCCGTAAAGAAAACCTCATCTGTATCTGGGTACCAGTTGTGTCCCAAAGCCTTCAGTGGTTCAAGTCCATCATGTAGTGATGACTTTATTGATAGTCCTAATGTTGAGACTTCTGATCCATTGAAAACAGTCATGAGTTTCGTGAAAGAGCTGCTCAATTTCAGCACACCATGGTGTGGCAAGTAAAAACACTTCTTGGCAGTGTCCTTTTCGTCTACTTCCTCCATGTGCCCGAGCCTTCCATATTCTTTCATAAACTTCTCATACGTGTTCTTCAGAGTAGGACCCTTGCCTAACTTGACTTGCAATTGGTCGAGTTGAACGCTGGCAATGCTTCTTGAATTGCCCAAGTCCTCGAAATTGTCCTTCAGTGGCAGCTTGACAACGCATTTGCTATCCTCACCTCGCACCGTTGTGCTTGTTAAGATTTCCTTGCAAATCTTGTCTTTAAGCTGCTCCTTCGTTTTTTGGTTGACATCAATTAGAAAGGGTTTTTCTAATTGCTCGCTCAATTGGTGGTTTGAGATTAAACCACAAAAGATACTCAAAGCCTTGGATGCTTTGCTACCTTTCTGCTGATTGGAGTGTACTTTACCAGAAACGATCCACCCCAGTTGGGTATTGAGCAGGACCGGTTGTCCTCTTGCCAATTTGATCTTTCCAGCCTTCAACAGTTCACCAAAAAGTCCAGCACCTATTAACATGTCCACCCTTTGTGGTACATTGAACTGCCTGTCTGCGAGTTTAATTCCCGATGGAATTCTCCACTGCGCCACATCAACTCTCGTCATAGGTAAGTTTCCAGTGATTTGTGGCACAATCATGAAATGAATCCTCCTTTTGAATGGCTCTGATGCTGACTCGATAGTTGAGCTTGTGGTTGACGAGACTCTCAGGTTAGTCTCTCCTACTCCATGGATTGGACGGTTGTTTTTAACTTTCTTCAAACGTAACTTTTTTACAAGGTCTTCAGTGATGAAGTGCTCCATTGAGCCAATGTCTAGTAATGCTCTGCACAAGTGCCTGTTGCCATTGTCATCGTGGATGTACAGCAACGCTGTAGCCAACATTACTTCACTCTTGATACCTTGCTTCCAAACATGAGTAGCAACTGAAGCATCAGAATTCTTTGCTTGTGTTTCTGATTGTGATCCACTTTCGTTTTCAGGTTGTGGTTGTGGTTCATAATGTAGCAATGTGTGATGTGCCTTAGAACAGCTTCTGCATCTTCCATTGGATGGACATCCTCTTGACATGTGTCCATCATCTAAGCAGTTGTAGCATACGTGGCTCCTTTTGAGCAGATCGTATCGCTTGCTGACCGTCATCATCTTAAACTTTTCACACTGGTGTAATTTGTGTGCTTGATTGCATAGGATGCATCCATCCGTATTTTTCGTGTGCATTGAACGACTTGCTCTATGAGGGCCATTGTCGTTCTTCTTGGTATTGTCCTTGCGTGATTTGTCTGCCTGGTGTTGGTTCAAATGGTTTGAAGTCATCAGCATTTTTGCTCGTCTGTGCAAAAATGCTCTAAAAACTTCCCAAGTAGGCAGAACTTCATCCTCTAGCTGCATTTCCCAGCACTTCTTTGATTCATCATCCAGCTTGCTGCTTACAATTGGGATAATGAGCATGTCCCAGCTGGTTGTATCAACCTTTAGTGAGTCTAGAGCAGCCAATGCACCACTTGCTTTGTCAACAAGCTGTGATAGTTCCTCACCAGCTTCAGTTTTAACTTCTTTGAGTCCTAGCAGGGTTTGAGTGTGTAGACTGATCAAAAGATACTGATTCTCATAGCGCTTCTCCAACAATTGCCACGCAATTTTAAAGCTGCTACTACTGTAACTTAGTGACTCAATCAAATCCCCTGCGGCTCCAGTACACGTTTCTCGTAAACGATGGAACCTTTCCAAATCATCCATGGGTGGTTGCTGTTTGTTTGTGATTGCGATGAACATTTGCTTGTATGTCATCCAGTGCAAAATATCTCCATCAAAGTTCAGCAACTTGATTGGAGCCATGCTCATGGTATTTCTTGTGTGTGGCACGGAGTGATAGGAATTACTTCCGTCTTGTGAAGCTCCTAACTGCTTGAGTAGGTATTTTGCTTTACCTTTTACTTCGTAGACTAATTCTTCAAATTCGATCAAAAGTTGATTTAGCACTGCTCGTTCGTCTTTGGTAGCTGCAGTATCCATTAACTTTTCAAAACAGTCCATCCACTGTTGTTCGTGTCCAGGAATTTTATCGTATCTTTCTTGGATTGTTGCTTCATTTTCTTGCGAAATTTTCACTTTTTCCATAAAAGTCTTAATTCTTGTGATGGCAGCCTTTGCCTGTCCTCTGTTACGGATCAATTGATTGTCGGAGAGCTGGTCTCCTTCGTCATCACTCATCTTGAATTATTTTGTTATTTCTCGATTTTATTTCAATGTTTACTTTTTGTAAGTACTTTTGTTTCTTGTAAGTACTTCTGGGCTAAAATTCTTTCGACCAATAGAATTAAATTATTTACCAATAGAAAAAAATCATTTACCAATAATCATTTACCAATAATAAAAAATCATTTACCAATAAAAAATAATCATCTACCAATAATTAAAAATCATTTACCAATAATCTTTTACCAATAATAAAAAATCATTTACAAATAATCATCTACCAATAACAAAAAACCATTTACCAATAATCATTTACCAATAAAAAAAAATTATTTACCAATAATCATTTACCAATATATTTAAAATCATTTACCAATAATCATTTACCAATATATTTAAAATCATTTACCAATAATCATCTACCAATAACAAAAAATCATTAACCAATAAAAATCTACCAATAACAAAAAATCATTTACCAATAATCATCTACCAATAGAAAAAAAATCATTAACCAATAAAAATCTACCAATAACAAAAAATCATTTACCAATAATCATCTACTAATAACAAAAAATTATTTACCAATAATCATTTACCAAAAACAAAAAATCATATACCAATAAAAATTTCAAAATGTAAGGAAGTATTCACTAAAGGATGATTTCAATATGATTGTACAGCATTTTTGTAGTTTTCTTTTAATTAGACCATAAGTATCATGTTAAGATTATTTTATTTTTGTAAGTAAGAAACAGGAAAGTTGAAATATGATAAGAATAGAAATATGAAAGCATACAATTTATAAAATCATACACTGAGAATCTGATGTATGGTAAATACAATATTTCCATTAAAAAATCCTATCTCACTAGCGTACTATGTAAAACACATTTTGTTGTTTCTATGTTTTTTTGTATGCAAAATTTCAATTGTCGTGTTATTACTCTTTTAAAACACTTCCGTCTATCCAAAAGGTTCACCGTTTGATCTCCAGTCATAGAGGTTCAAGTGATTTTAGTACCAATACAACTAAATCCTTTCCCAATAGAAAACTAGTTGGACGAATCATGAAATTTTAAGGCTTTTTCAAAAATAAAAATAATTTTGGTACCACCAGATGACCAGGTACCATGTATGAAAAACCCGACTTTGAAGCTGCAGATTAAGATTATAGATGGTTAATTGATCTTTGAAGCTCAAGTATGCTTTTATGATGTGAGTGTTTAATTCAGCTCTGTATTTGTAAGCACTGTTGATAGCAATTTGCACAAGCAATGAGTTGGTCAGTAGATTTTCCAACAGATTTAATCCATCAACATATTAAATTTACATATTTATATATTTCTTATAATGTATAAGGTTGTACTAGATTTTGTAAAAATTGATTAAATAAATCAATTACTGTATTTATATATTTGATCGGTATCGAGGGGCTAATATTATTACTCATTTTGGTTTTCCCTCGCGAAATTGAAAAACATTAAAAAATTGTTAAATTTCCAAAGTATGAGCCTCGAAGTAGATATTGTCTCAGTGCCTAAATATTCATCATCAGTAGGATCTGATTCAGAAGAAGATAGCGATGAATCTCAAGCGAGTGATTGGAGTTAGTAAAATTAACCTAACAAATTATTTTTTCATTAATTGTTCATTTTTTTACATAAAGCTGAAGAAGAAGAGATTATAGATGTACCAGTGGAGTGGAAAATATTCGAGAATTGTCCCATATTGAGTGCAGCAAAAGAGAAGGTCAAAAAATTAGGCTACTCGATCCAAACCACGAACTCAACGCTTTCAGGTACAAAATTCTACTTTCGGTGCAATAAAGTTAAACAAAAGCAAAATAAAGTGAATGTCCGGCAGTGCGATTCTAGAATGATGATTTTGGCAGAATCAGATTCTATTGATTCTTGCACAATATTCCTAAACAACTATCAGCATAATCACGATGAATTGATGAAGAGTACTTACGGAATCCCTGCGAAGACAAAAACACACATAAATAAGCTCCTCAAACTTGGAGTTAATAATCGGCGAACCATCTGCGAGACTCTTAAAACTGAAGGTTTATTTGTACCAAATAAGACTCAGCTGGCAAACTTCCTTCAACGTGAGAAATTGAAAGAAGCTGGTGGAAGCTTTCAAATTTATTTGGATCAATTCAAAGAGTGGGCCGAAAGTAACAAATATCAACCAGACGAAAAAGATAATCCGTTCGTGGTTATGTTCAAAACAGGATGTAATGAGGAAGCATCTGCAGGCCCTTCTTTATTTGTTTCCATCTCAACTGAGACGTTATTAGATTTATCGTCGGGAATGAAAACTGTGATGACAGACGCAACTTATAAGATGGTGTGGGAAGGTTTTGCCATCATTATAGTTGCATTAGTGGACCGCCAAAACCATTGTCACCCAATCACGCTTTCTATTGCGTCATTCGAAAAAGCTGAAGACTATGAACTAGCTATTAGTTCGGTAAATACGGGACGTGAATTGATTGGACTTCCTCCGAATAGCTACAATGCCGTAATGGCAGATGCCGCTGAGCAGATCTCCAATGGTTTTGCAAAAAGCTGCGAATTTTCAGATAAGAAGGAATACGTGAGATTTATGTGTTTTGCACACGTTCTTAGAGCGGTAACCAAAAACTTCCGCTCAATGAAATTCAAAAAAATTGAGAATAAAGAGCGTATGGTTGAAGACCTTAAGATTCTTCAAAAATCACCGAATGTGCCGCTTTTTGAAGAAGGGTGCCGATTATATTTACTAAAATATAAAGTAGAGAAAGTCGCCTGTAAATATAAAAAAAAAATCGCCTGTAAAATGTGATTGTTTAAAATAGATTATTTTTTAAAACTTTTTAATATTAATTCAGAATAAGTAAGGTACATGTTTTATCGTTTCTTTTTGCACATGCCAACTGCCAATTCTTTTCTCACTGCTTTTAAATGGTAAGAGAATGCCTCTTATTGAATTCATGATATATGCGAGATTTGATGAACAGCAGATAAACCTTTCAAACACATGTCCTTTTTGAACACATGTACTTTTCGAACTCTAGTAAGTTTCGAACACTTGTACTTATCGAACACATGGGCTTCGAATATTTAATATTCGAAAAAACGTACAAATGCCCCAAGATTGTCAGGCAAGTGGTCAAAATATTATCGGTATCATCAAGCACTTTTTTTTGTACTTGAGTATACTTACTGGGTGAAGTGGAAACAGATTTTTCACACATAAGCTCCGGGATTAGGCACAGTACGAGCCTTTTGTGTATTATTTAAGTTAACTATAAAATAGTAAAACTAATCATACTTAAAATTTACTACATTATTATTAAAATATATCAATATGTTTTGACGAGGCATATCTCATCAAAGATTTGGACCGTTACCAGCTGGATGCGGTGGCTAGTGCAACATTCATTAACAGTTACTTGTTTAGAGTTTCAAGATGATTTAAGATATTCCGGTAGTTTTTGGAATTTTTTTAAATGCCAGAAAAAATCACATTAAGTTTTTGCTTTAGGAGAGTACAGCTATATTTCTTCCTTACATTTTGAAATTTTAATTGGTAGATGATTTCAAATATATTGGTAAATGATTTTTGGGTAAATAATTTATTTTCTTTTGGTAATGATTATTGGTGAATGATTTTAAATTTATTGGTAAATGATTATTGGTAAATGGTTTTTTTTTCTATTGGTAGATGATTATTGGTAAATAAATTTTTGTTATTGGTAGATGATTATTGGTAAATGATTTTAAATATATTGGTAAATGATTATTGGTAAATAATTTTTTTTTTATTAGTAAATGATTATTGGTATATGATTTTTTGTTTTTGGTAGATGATTATTGGTAAATGATTTTAAATATATTGGTAAATGATTATTGGTAAATGATTTTTTGTTATTGGTGAATGATTATTGGTAAATAATTTATTTTCTATTGGTAGATGATTATTGGTAAATGATTTTTTGTTATTGGTAAATGATTATTGGTAAATGATTTTAAATATATTGGTAAATTATTATTGGTAAATGATTTTTTGTTATTGGTTAATGATTTTTGGTAAATGATTTTAATTATATTGGTAAAAGATTATTGGTAAATGATTTTTTATTTTTGGTAGATGATTCTTTTTTATTGGTAAATGATTTTTTATCTATTGGTAAATGATTATTGGTAAATGATTTTTTTCTATTGGTAAATGATTTAATTATATTGGTAGATGATTTCCAGCCGTACTTCTGCTTCTTGTAAGTACTTCCACTTATTGTTAGTACTTTCAGTGTTTGTAAGTACTTTCCAGTTTTTTGTAAGTACTTTTGCTTCTTGTAAGTACTTCCACTTATTGTTAGTACTTCCAGTGTTTGTAAGTACTTTCCAGTTTTTTGTAAGTACTTTTGCTTCTTGTAAGTACTTCTGTGGATTTGTCTCTGCTTAGCTTGGCACAGTACTCATGAACTGCTATTACAATGAGCTTTGAACTGTCTTCACTTTCCAGGCTTTCTTGAACTCTTTGAGCACCTTGTACTTGTGGAATTTGAGACAATTATCCAATTTATTGACTATCAACAACCTTCTCTCAATGCTAGGCAGTTGGATCACGGAAGTTGCTTTTTTAATTGTACCTTGGTAACAATTCTTCTCGTGTCCAATTCCACTTCTTTTTAGCACAGGGTGATCCAAAGACTTTCTTTCTAATCTTTTTCACTTTTTTGGTTTTAGTCAATTTTCCATCAATTCGTTCCAATGTACTCACTCAAGATCCCTTGTGGTTCCTAGTAGCTAATGGTGATCCCTGTTGATTATTGTTTGTTCTAAGTTGAGAACTTCTTGCACCGCACGATTCCAATCGTTTTGATTTGTTTGACTGTGTGAGTGTTTGGGATTTCTCAGAAAAACACGATTTTTCTGTTTTTCTGTGGAAATGTGTCTCAATCCTAGCTTGGAACAGTACTCATGATCTGCTTTAACAATGAGCTTGTAACTGTCTTCACTTTCCAGGCTTTCTTGAACTCTTTGAGCACCTTGTACTCGCGGTAATGAGACACTATTTCGCACTTTTAATACTCACACGATTCTAAACGTTTTGTGCTTGCTCAGTTTTTACAGCTAAAACCTTCTTATTTCCTTTTGGTTGGACTCACTCAGGATCCCTTGTGGTTCCTAGTAGTCAACGATGAGTCCTGTTGATTATCGTCTGGTTTCTGCCGAGAACGTCTTGCACCGCACGTTTACAAACGTTTTTGTGTGCTTGCTCAGTTTTTACAGCGAAAAACTACTAACTTTTGTAATGTTCGCAGTAAAGTAAATAAAAAGATTGTTTGGATTTGTTGCAAAATATGCATAAAAAAATATTGTAAGCTAAAATGTCATGGTCAAGTCAGAAACCGATATCATAGACGAGAGATGATCAGCAAACTCGCCTGCTCGACCAATATTCCAACCACTGACTGACTTGTGGTGAGCAAATGACATGCAGCAACTCCAAACCACCTTAAGAGCAAAATAAGGTTGAACTGACGAGTTTGCTGATCATCTCATAAAACATAAAAATAATAATTATAACCAACATCAAATTGAATAAAAAAACGTTACAAAAACCGAGTGTCTAACGTGGAGATCAACTTTTGAAAGCAATTAGAGTTTTGAATAGGAAGTTTTATTTGTTTGTCCGAGAAAAAATTGCTAATGATTTTTTGGACGAATTTGTGCACAATAGAGTTTTTTAATTAGAATTTGGGTTTGTTTGAGCTGGTGCTGAGTTTTTTTGCACTCAAGCGCTTGAAAAATTAATTTTGCAGTTTTGCTGTTAAAATTTTGAAATAGAATCAGTACTTTATTGTGGTTATTTGAATTTGGATAAAAAAAAATGTTTTTTTAAGAAGTTGTTTTTGTAGAGTAAAAGTTTTGATGATTATTGATTTTAAAATGGGAATAATGGGAATAAAAAAAAAGAAGAAAAAAAAAATATATTTAGGTTAGAGTAGTTATATTAAGAGTTAAAATTAAATTATTTTATGGAATTTGATATTGATTTGTTGTCGAATTTTGATTTTGTTAATAACTTTTCATATATTTTTAGAGAAAACTATTGTGCACAGATGAGTTCATGAGGGAGTTTGCACCCTATGTGATTGGCTTGGGAAGCGGTATTTTAGAAGTAGAGCGACAAGTTAGCGGGAAGATAAGGAAAGGCTTAATTTACATGACGTTGAATAGTGAGTTTAGAGGTTCAGCCCATTTTTCTGTGTTTTCTATGAAAACATATGTAATTTTTTTTTCGTTTGATACAATTTTCTTAGGAAAATTTTTTGGAATGTGTGCTTCACACATTCAATTTTGAATTCGACTGGGTCAATTTTGGCTTTAGTTGGGATGAACATTATGCTTTTGACAATTTTGATATTTGAAATTGTCAAACGAGAATGAGAGTAACATTCTCTTTTGTTTGTTTGATTAGTTTGTAAGTTTTGGGATAATAACTGTGATATGAAAGATTTGGGTAGGGCCTCTGAATGATCGAACTCGAAAGTCGAAAAATTTAAATTTTTTTGAGAAATTTTTGCTCAAACCAAACCGAATTATGGTCTTTAAGGAAAGACAATTGCCTAGGGGGGCGCAAAGTCTTACGGACGTTAAGCGTAAATTTATGTTGAAAAAAATTGTGTTGTCCTTAACTTTTGATTAAATATTTTTTTGTAGGTGAGCTATTAATTGATTTTAGAGATTTAGTAGATTGATTTAAGTGTTCTGGAAAAGAGCAAATATATAATTAATTTTTACACTGAAAAAAAATTGTTTTCATATTTCAGTACTTTTTATTTTTTTGAAAGGCAATTGAGATTGTTTGAAATTTGTTAAGCTCATTTACAGAGAATAGTAAAGTTGAAGCGAATTGAAAGCTAATTGTAAAATTCAACTTTTTAGGATTAAAAAACCAGAAATATATTGTGATAGTGAATGTTTATTGCCAATTTTTGAAATTTTACTAATCTGGTAGTTTTATGAAAAATCCACTCGTGTAAAATAAAGTAAGATCTAATTAATCTCGAGGTCGTGGGTTCTGATTAGTAGAGTTTATATTGATTGCTAATAACCAAGCTAATTTAAAAAAAAAAATATATAAAATTGTAATGTAATTAAAATTTTCCTCTATTTTTTTTTGACCCCGCCGAGGGAATTGTAATGTTCGCAGTAAAGTAAATAAAAAGATTGTTTGGATTTGTTGCAAAATATGCATAAAAAATATTGTAAGCTAAAATGTCATGGTCAAGTCAGAAACCGATATCATAGACGAGAGATGATCAGCAAACTCGCCTGCTCGACCAATATTCCAACCACTGACTGACTTGTGGTGAGCAAATGACATGCAGCAACTCCAAACCACCTTAAGAGCAAAATAAGGTTGAACTGACGAAAACGCATACCAACACCATCAGATGGCAATGATGTAAATCGGATAGAAAGAAGAATCGAGACTTTCTAGTTCGAACTGTTGAGGTGATAAGACGTGTGAGATTAATTTAGAGCAAAAATTAAATCTAGTGTCAGGAAGTGGAGTGTCGTAGCCCTAGAAGGAAAGTGGAAGGATAGGAAGAGTGGGGAGTAAGGGGAAAGGATCGCGAAAGATAGGGGTTTATGACTGAAGTGACACTGAGAAAATATAGAAAATAGATTGATTCTCAGAAATTATAAAGTGTTTTATTTGGGGTTAAGTTTCGGGAAGCTTTCAAGGGTTGGTCGTTTATTGTTTCTTTTGAGGGTTAAGGGTTTGATATGGGTAAGTGAGTTTTGCGGGTGAGTTTGAGTAATCTTGAAATTATTGTTAGCCAGGTAATACATTGAAAAGATTTTCCCAGTTTCCAATTGGGTGGCGCATAAATTATCTTTTTTTAATAAGTTTGCTTAAAATTCTCTAAAGCTTTGAGTCTCTTAAAAATATCAGTGCTCTTATAAAATATCTGAGAAATTCCCATTGGGTCCCCAGTAACATAAAAAAAATATATTCATAACCAACATCAATTAATAAAAAACGTTACACTTTCAACTTCCTCGTTCTGGATTACTCCGGCTCTCGAAGGACCAATGTTTCGCCTCTACACCGTTGGTAGTGGCTTCTCCTAGGTGGAGTCTCTCAGCTTCCCGGTGATAGTAAGTGTGTAAGGTTTAGCTATATCTTTATCCGTTTGCTGGCGCCCGTATCTCCTTGTTTCGACAATACCGACGTCTTACTTCTCTCTTCCAAGTCAATAAACTCCTCACTACGGCTAATAAAACACACAGTTGCTATGCTTACTACCTAAATTAATGATTTATTTCTGACTTTCTTTGAATTACAATAAAAGACGTCCGTCTCCTTTGGACTCTAAATTCTAACTGCTTGTATTTAGTACAAGCTTTGATAATTGAACTATTTTTAGTACTACATGTTTAGTCCCTATGACTTTTGGCGGCAAAGTACCTTAATTCAAACATTTCTTTGTTTAATGATTATAAATTATGAATTCAATAAGTTAAATTAACAATAATATAATCCCTGCATTTTCATCTAATTAATTAACATCTTATGGAGCTTTAACACTTATCTTGAGCAGTGTCTTTATGGTAATTATAGAAATTTCAGTCAAATGTTGCATAGTTTTGACGTTTTTTTACAGAGAGTCTTCGAAAGTACCCAGGAGGGACAGAATTAGCTCGAGTTTGTGAACATGACTACAAAGTTGAAGGTTCCGACCACACCATAAAAGCTGGAACTAAAGTTTACATTCCCGTCTACGCAATTCATCACGACCCAGAATATTATCCATCTCCAGAAACTTTTGATCCAGAAAGATTCACCAAGACGGAAACCCAAAAGCGCAATCCTTACACTTTCCTAGGCTTCGGTGAAGGACCACGAGTTTGCATTGGTCTTAGATTCGGAGTATTGCAAGCTAAAATTGGTTTGGCTTTGTTGCTTCAAAAGTTCAAATTTGAGATTTGTGACAAAACAGAAGTTCCTTTGAAGTTTGAGCCAGACGTTTTTCTTTTTCTTCTTGCTAGAGGAGGAATTCATCTAAATGTTGTTAAATTATAGATATTCGAAAACTTTTCTAGATAAAATTCGAACAAATTATATAATAATTTGTAAATCTACAGAGAAACAGGAAAATATACTAAGAAAATCCTTCAAACTCTTTAAATAATTTGTATTTACTGCAAAATTTTTTAATAAATTTTTTTTTTATCATTTCAATTTCCACAAATTTTTTTTAAATTCTTTCAGAAATTTTAACTCTCACTTATCATGATGATTTTTACAAAAAAAAAAATATCAACAAACTGATAGCGAGCTCGTTCAGAAATAAATTTAAAACACTTTCTTAAATTAACTACAATCTTAAAATTATTCCACCTGTCATTGTGATTATTGCAATTATCTATAAAAATAACAACAAACAAATATAACTTGCTGCAGCAACATAAATTGACAACTTTTTCACACACACAGTCTGTCGGCTTAATATTCTCCCATCAGCCAAATAGCGAAATAAATTCGATGACTTTGCCATAAATTGAATATCAGATAATTATTTTCAAATAAAATCTTCGTGTTTCCGAGAATCTAAGCTAGTTTTCGTTGAATCGCACAAAGAGCTGCAGTGTTTGTGTAAACTGAACAGAAAATGTTATTAGAAATAATATCAGTGGCTTTGGTGGCCTTGACCGCTTTGTATTTCTATGTCAAGGGAAAACAAAGCTTCTGGAAAAATGCTGGGATTCCTCACAGAGATCCTACGTTAATTAAAGGAAACTTGGAAGGAGTTGGCTCTGAGTTCGCGCTTTTTGAGGTCATGAAATTGCATTACAAGCAGTTTAAAGACAAGGCTCCGTTTTTTGGATTTTATTTTTTCACGGACCCAGTGGCAGTTGCAACTGATATCAGTTTTGTTAAATCAGTGATGATCAATGATCAGAGCAATTTTATTAATCGAGGAGTTTACTATAATGAAGATCAAGATCCTTTATCTGCTCATTTGTTCTCCATTGACAATCCAAAGTGGAAGGTTTTAAGAACAAAATTGACTCCAACTTTCACCAGCGGGAAGATGAAGATGATGTTTGGGACAATTGTTGACGTGGCTCATAAATTCATTGACACCATGGCCAAGGAGACAAATAATATTGAAAGTTATGAGGTTAAAGAACTCCTCGTTAGGTTCACAACTGACGTCATTGGATCCTGTGCCTTTGGATTAGAATGCAATTCCTTGGAGAACCCGACAGTTGAGTTCAGGGAAATGGGCAGAAAAGCCATCCACAACCCAATCACCGTGAGGCTCATGTTCCTACAATCTTTTAAAAATATTGGCAGAAAGCTAAAAATGAAGTTCATCCCGGATGATGTCTCCGAATTCTTCTTGAGGATTGTTAAAGAAACAATTCAATTCAGGGAGACCAACTCGATTGTCAGGAACGATTTCATGAATTTATTAATCCAAATGAAAAATAAAGGAGAGATCGACAGCGATTCTGGAGAAAATGGAAAAATTGTAACTGGAAAATTAACAGTCGAGGAAATTGCTGCTCAAGCTTTTGTCTTCTTTCTGGGTTAGTACGCCTTTAAATTGCTTGCATGTGCTCAAAGTTCATCTTTTTACAACTTTTGATATTTTTTCTGCAAAACGTGACTAGAATGGACTGGCAGAATCTATAAATACATAAAAATAACTAAAATAACTAACAATAATTGAGCACAAAAGGTTAAAAATTCTTCTCTGCTTTACGAGCTACGTTCGTTTGTACTTATTAGCATGTCTAAATTACCTGTTGGTGCAATTATAATAACATTAGATGCTTACTATAGAAGCTGTGCTATAATAAATTGCTTTTATTTGCCGGCAAATATTTGTTATTTGGCGCTTGATATTTTTTTTGTTTACTTTGGAAACGCAAACAATTTTTTAAAGTCAAATATTGTCTCTACATCGTCAAATATGTTACAATGTGCGATTAATTGTCTAGTTAATTTATTCACTTATTTTTATTTATTTACATTTTAAACAGCTGGGTTTGAAACAAGCTCCACGGCTATGGGATACTGCCTGTACGAATTGGCTTTGAACAAAAAACTCCAGGAAAAAGCTCGAGAAAGTGTTGATCAAGTTTTGAAAAAGCATAACGGAGAATTTACTTATGAAGCTGTGATGGACATGAATTACATTGAACAATGTATTTATGGTTTGTAATCTTTTAACCTGCAATTCTCAATCAAAATCTAACCTACAATATTTTTAGAGAGTTTGAGGAAATATCCAGCAGTCAGTGATTTATCTCGAGTTTGTGAGCGAGACTACAAAATTGAAGGAACTGAGCACACTATGAAAGCTGGCACTAAAATCTTCATTCCTGTACTAGCCATTCATCATGACGAAGAATACTATCCATCGCCTGATACATTTGACCCAGAGCGATTCACTAAAACTGAAACAGCAAACCGGAATCCTTACACTTTTCTGGGCTTTGGTGAAGGACCTCGAGCATGCATTGGAACCAGATTCGGTATATTGCAAGCAAAGATCGGTATGGCTTTGATGCTGCAAAATTTTAATTTTGATATTTGTAAGAAGACTGACATTCCCATCAAATACGACAAAGATGTATTTATCGTTTTGGCGCCATCCGGTGGGATTCATCTGAAAGTCACAAAGTTGTGAAGTGCTTGAAGTGCATGCTAACTACTTAGGGCTTTGCATGATAACTCAGTTGCATTCAATATGTAATCAGTATAAATAAAGAGGATTACATTGAAAAGTGCAAATGACATGTTTTGAAAGTTTTATCATGTTTTATTGTCACGCAATGTCATTTATTTTATGATATTATAAAGGAATATATTATTATATCAGTATATAATACACATTTTATCTTTTAATGAACGGCCTAACGCTTTTGTAATTAATAATAGATTGTGGGAATATGTTTGCAGCAAATACATAATATTTTGTAAAAAACGAACTGTCATTGTGTTTATACATTCATTTTTAAATGTCCAGTGTTTTCGAGTACTACGGAAGATAACCAAATGATAATTATAGAAAACTATTATCTTGCAATGAACTCATCAATTGGAAACTGGTTTGTTTTGAAGGGCCCCAAATAAATGAAAAAGTTTGCTTTACGAAAAAAATACTGATAAGGTTTCTTGAAAAAAAAAATGCTAATCAACACTTTTGAGTATTTTTGGATTATTCTTGGAAATTTCAGTCAGTTTCTTCGAAAATTTTTATTAGGTAGCAATGTTGCTCGAAATAGTCTCGGTTATTTTAGTGGCCTTGACTGGCATTTATTTTTATATTAAAGAGAAGTACAATTTCTGGAAAAATGCTGATGTTCCTCACTGCGAACCTTTGCTTACAAAAGGCAGCTTAGATGGTGTTGGAACAAAGTTCCCGCTCTTTGAAAAAATGACCAAACATTATCAGAAATTCAAAGAAAAAGCTCCATTCTTTGGATTTTACTTTATGACTGAACCAACAGCGCGGCTAGATACTTGTAGCCGGAAATAACCCACGGGATGCAAATTACAAACAAGCTTTATGGTTGGCAGTGTTTATTTAGCTATTCCAACAATTGGTTGGGTTTGAGTCTTTTGGGCACTTTGATTAAAATCCTTTCAATCTGCTCTCGCTCTTGCCACGGACTTAACAGGTCGTCCGTCCAACTTGGAACTATCTAACTAATCCTTCACTATACTATCAGCACGAGAAACACGTATGGCTTACTAAACAGCACATATTCATTCCGTTTTCCTACAAATTGAAGGCAATTAGTGCCATACTAGAGAATTAATTTAAAGGGTTCCTTACTTATTATGAGAGCCGATATTATTAGGTAGTGAAGGCCCGACATAAACTAAAGGCGATGACCAGTAGACTGACTAAAAACATAAAGGATGAGCCTCAGGATTGACTAGATAATAACAGAATTACCTTTACAATTTCAATCTACTCAAATAACCAGCGTGTTAAATATTTCCAGGGTAAAAGTATCTAAAACTGAATTAAGAAATGCGTTAGAGCGCTACCTCCTATATGAACAGAACGAGATTACCTCCACGCTGGTTTCAGGCTACTTTCTATGTTTGAGGCTCCTAATTTGTGGCTTTTATTAATTAAAAACTGATTTTCTGCCCACTTCAATAATTATTTTTAATGAACCTGTCAAATTTTATAGCTTTTCCCTAGCCGTCAAAACGGACCTACTTGACTCCTTTTGATATAGGCAAAAGACCATTTAAACTAAATTTGCGCCGAATTTAAACTTAAAATATTCGCAATCTAATTTCTTAAAAGACTCAAACCGCAAATCTCTTAAAACTAACAACATTTAATCTCTTAATTATAAATTCTTCGATGGCAACAACAGCCCCCCTCATTTTTAAATATATTTGATGAAAATTGTTTTAAAAATTAATTCTCACGATTAATTAAATTGATTAAATTAATTACTTGCTATTGAAGGATCCTTGATGTCCAGCACTGCCAGCTTAGCCACTGGGCGGGTTCTAGTCGTTGTTAAAGTTTTTACTTGCGCTGAACGAACAATTCCGTCCGATTTGCTGGGATTTAAGGCTACAATTACTCCACGCTCCCAAGTATTGCGCGGGAAGTTGGTTCCATGATGATGACTTGATCACCAATTTCCAATGGTTTTGTTTGTTCAAACCACTTAGTTCGGCGTGCAATCGTTGGCGTGTATTCTTTCACCCAACGAGACCAAAATGGGCTGCAAGCTCTTGTGAGTGTTTCCACTGCTGCCTGGCGTTGTTTTCAAAGTCACAAATTAAACCTTTTGGCTGTTTTCCACTCGACGAGCCTAACAGAAAATGATTTGGAGTTAAAGCTTCTTGTGAATCGTTTTCTATAGCGACAAAGGTAAGTGGTCTCGAGTTTATGATGAACTCAGCTTCAATTAGCAAAGACACAAATGTGTTGTGTTTTGGATGCCGCTCCTTCATAAGGACTTTTAAAACATTTTTAATTGATCTGACCATTCGCTCCCAGCTACCACCCATATGAGGACTTGATGGTGGATTAAAGTTCCATTTAATGTTTAGCACACTAGCTTTATTGGCAATTTCAGTCGAATTTAATTCGTTCCAGGCTTCTCTCAACTCTCTATCCGCACCCACAAAGTTCGTTCCTCGATCAGAAAACATTTCTTGGCACATTCCTCGGCGATTTACAAAATTTCTCAAGCACAAAATAAACGCGTCGGTCGAAAGTGAGTCTGTAACTTCTAGATGAATTGCTCTCACGACTAAGCAAGTGAAAATTACAATCCATCGTTTAACTAAAGATCTACCTTGTTTTATGAGGAAGGGTCCTGCGAGATCGCATCCAGTGAATGTAAATGGTGGGGAGTACGGCGTTACTCTCGCTTCTGGCAAGGCGCTCATTTGTGGAGTTATTGGACTCGTTTTTTCGTTTTTGCACCATTGGCACCGGCCTAGAATCTTTTTCACTTCAGTTCTCATTTGCGGGATGAAGAATCTTTGTTTCAATTCGTTTATTACAGTTTCTCTGAATTGATGGGCGAAACGTTGGTGAGTCTTCAAGATTATTTGTTCAGTAATTTTGTGGTCTCTCGGAAGGATGACAGGATACTTGGCATCCCTTGACAAAATTGTTGCCGAGTCTAATCGACCTTTCATCCTCATGACTCCAGATTCATCTAGAAATGGAAGTAAATTGTTTAGTTTACTTGCCCGTTTTATTGCTTTGTTGGCTCGCAGCAAATAAATTTCATTTGGAAATCCTTCAATTTGCGCCTTCTTAAACAGTAAAATTTCAGCTTGTTCAAGATCCTCAGAGCTCACCGGTTTAATAAATTCATCAGGGTGTTTATTCTTGTCCTCCAAATGATTCGTCGCATTACGTCTAGACTTTACGGCTAATTGTAGATTTTTTACGAACCTTATCACGGTGGCAACAATTCTAAGGTGAGGCCACCAGTTTGATGAATTTACCGACAAATCGTATGGTTTAGGCGGCGAGCTATTTGTTGCGACTTGTACCCTTTTTTCTTCCAATTCGTTTTCGTCTGTAACTGGTGGAGCTGCATCTTTAGGCCATTCTTCTGAGGATTTAACGAGGAAATCCGGTCCACTGTACCACACATTCGTCGGACTGAAGTCAATGTTCCCGAGTTTTTTGGTGCCGATGTCTGCCGGGTTCAGCTTGGTTGGGATGTATCTCCATTCTTGTGTTAAAGTAGTTTCCAGAATTTCGCTCACTCGCACACCTACGAAAATATGATAATCTCGCGATTTCGAGTTTAGCCAATGCAGCACCGTTTTACTATCAGACCAGAAATATCTGGAATTAAATACGAAATCGTGATCAGTTTGGAGTGAAATTGCCAACCTATTTCCAATTATTGCAGCTTGCAATTCTAGTCTAGGTATCGAGAGCTGGTGAATAGGAGCTACTCTAGATTTAGCTCCCAGGAAAGCGACTTCAACAGAATTATCTTCAAATTCCATTCTAGCGTACGAGATAGCAGCAAAAGCTCTTTCACTTGCGTCCACGAAAGTGTGTAATTGTGCTGATTTCAGCTTAAGAATGTGTTGAGATAGGCATCTTGGTATTGCTACTTCAGAGATTTTTGGTAATTCTTCTAACCACCACTTCCATTGTTCCAGTAGCTCATCCGTGAGCAAATCGTCCCAATCTAGCCCACTTTTGCAGAGTGATTGCATGATTAACACGCCGTGAATCTTGAACTGAGCTACTAATCCTAGTGGGTCGTAAAGACTCATTGTTGCGCTGGAGACTTGCCTTCTGGTTGGTCGCTTGTTTCCATTAAGTATTTGAGGATCCACTTTGCTAAAATTGATTTTAAAGCGGAAAATATCATTATTAACGTCCCAAGTCATTCCCAACACTCGTTCATAATCATAAGAGCTTTCCAAAACATCTGGGCTCAAGATTGGGATACTTTTAGCGGCTTCGCCTGATTTTCCGCCAATTGCTTTGGCGATTTTTATCGAATTGGTTACGAAGTTTCTTATTTCAAAGCCTCCTCTTTTATGCACGCAAGCGACTTCCTTTACCAATTTTATCAGGTTTTCTTCATCATTTCCGCTGACTAACATATCATCCACATAATGCTTACGAATAATCACGTCTGCTGCTTCAGGAAATTCCTCTTGATTTTCCTTCGCGTTGCGATTTTTTATTAATTGTGCCAGGGCTGGGGAGCAAGTTGCTCCGAACGTCATCACGCACATTTTGTACTCACCAGGGTTGTCGGAACAAATTTCATCGCTCCATAAAAATCTTTGAGAATCCTGGTCTTCAGCGCAAACTTTTACTTGGTGATACATTTCTTTAATATCGCCCAGTACAGCAAACAAACCTTCTCTAAATTTACAAATGGGTGAGGTAATTCTTACGTGAACGTCTGGTCCAACTATTAAATTATCGTTTAGCGATGTTCCAGCAAATTTGGCGGCAGCATCACTCACCATTCTGAACTTCCCTTTTTGAGGGTTGTATACGCCAAACATCGGGAGATAATTCGTCCTTGGGCCACGTAATTTTGCCTCCTCAGGAGAAAGTTTTATTGCGTAACCTTTCTTCAAATAATCAGCTATCTTTTCCTCCATTGCGACTTTAAGTTTAGGGTCTCGTCTCATGTTTCGTTGTAGACATCGATAGCGCTGCAAGGCCATCGTTTTACTATCTGGAAGTACGATATTATCTGATTTCCAAAGCAGACCAGTTTCAAATCCATTTCCAATTCTTTTGGTGGTTCGCTCGAAAATAATTCGTGCTCTTGCGACTTCTTCAGATTCCAACGGTTTTAGCTGCAATTTTACACCTAACGATTCTGAAGAAAAGAAGCGCTGAATTTCTAAAGTTAAATTTCTTTCTTTTAACTTGCAATCACATTCCGAGACATGTAACGTAGGGTGTGTTTTACCGTTTTGAGTCGTGTTGCCTAAAGGCCCGTAAACTGTCCAACCGATCCTAGTTTTTGTTGCTATCGGTTCATCCCATCCACCTTCTAGGAATTCAAGGGGAATAGACAATTTATGATGTCCAACACCAATCAGCAACTGTGGAACAGCTCCTTTAAGCTCTGGTAAATTGGCCCTTTGAAGGTGAGGGAAACGTTTCTTGAGTTCGTTTGTGTTGACAGATTGTGCCTGAAGAGACAATTCGGCGACTGTTCTGACATTTTGCAATTTAAAAGTCTTTGCTCCTGCGTCTCTGCCAGAAACCTCTACAACTACACGCTGGGATTCCGGTTCTCTCTTCACCGTTTCGTCGGTCCACCTTAAACACAGTGGTTGGCTTACACCCGAAAGTTCCAGCTCATTTGCTAGTTTTTGATCCAGCAAAGTGATTGAGCTTCCTTCGTCAATCAAGGCAAAAGTCTCAATTATTTTGCCTGTGGGCCCGTACAACTTCACGGGAGCCACTTTAAATAAAACTTCGGTCGCGCGAGATTCTGAATCTTGACTCGTACAGACCTGTTTTGGTTTTTCTGGTGGTGGAGTCGAACTTTCTTTTGATTCATTTCGTTCAACTTTTGGTTCACCTTGTCCAGATTTTGGTTCAGAATTCGGTTCTGAATTCGGTTCAGCTTTATCCTGACTCTTTCTTGAGCTAACATCTCTATGTAACGACCAATGATGGCTAGTGGAAACGCATCCATTTGTTCCACATCGTCTTTGTCGCGTACAATTTCGGGCAAAATGTGTGCCCAAACATTTAAAACATTGTTTTGAGGATTTTATGTGTTCAACTCGCTGCGTAAAATCCATTTTCTTGTACTTCTCGCATTTTGTTATATGATGGGAGCCCTTTCTGCACAACAAGCAAAGCTCTTCGTTCACGTGCAATACTAGTTCAAAGTCCTCACTATCATATTCCTCATCTTCTACATGGTAGTTTACGCGAGGTTTTGGAGTGGAGCTGCTTCCCACTGGTTCTGTGGCAATATTTTGCATTCCATTTGCAATCATTCTCAGCCACTCGGAAAAGATTTTCAAAGTAGGCGCACCTTTTCCAATTAAATGTAGACCCCATTCGCGAGCAATGTTTATCGGCAGCTTTGCTACAAGTTTCGGAATTAAATAAACATAGTGACAATTTTCCTCGTTTCTATCACTACTCAGCATTGTCGAAAAGTTTGTAACGTTGAGAGAAAATTCCATTATTGCGTCAATATAAACTCTAGCATTTTTACTATTCGGATTCTCGGGAATGTAAATGCGATTTATTATTTTCTCATAAGCGGCGGCGATATAATTTGGTTGGCCGAACGCTTGCTTAAGCTGTAACATAACATCATCAACGCTATTCCCAGCGCCTATTGCTGATATTAACATCTTTTCTGGAACTCCCTTCAAAACTTGTCGTAAGCTGAGTATCAATGTGCTCTCACAGCATTTTGGCTGAACAGCTCGCACAGCTTTTTCAAAGGGCAACCATTCTTCAGGTTTGCCATCAAACTTTGGCAAACATTTAGTTACTGTAGCTTCTTTTAGCTGATTCTCATGATTAATTCTTGGCGAATTTTGCTGATTAATTACGATAACTTGCGGTCTGAACTCTGAATTTTGCCTTGGAGAATCGACAGGCGGGCGATCATTATCGTCGCCGTCATTTTGGTCCGATCTCTCACTCGGAGCTCGAGAATTCTGGCCAGCGGTGACATTCCATCCAATTTCCGGAACGTCTTCATTTCTGGAACCATTTGCCTGATAATTTGAGGCATTGCTTTGATTTCCAGCTTCAGCGTCACTTCTAGCTCGAAATTCCTGATTGTTTGAATTATTAGACGATGCTGTATCGTTTTTACGCGTCCTGGTTTCTTGAAAACCAATGTTTAATCCGGCCAGCAAGGTCATGGCCTCGTAAGCAATCTGCTGAGCATTTGGAGTAAATTCTGAGTTGCTGCGACTATCAATACTTGGTTGAGAGAGCTGATTAGCTCTTTCTCCGAATCTCTGATCCTCCCCATTTTGACCGGATCCTCCACCCATCTGCGGCAGAGGTGGTCTCAGGTTCTGAGATATTGGATTCGGCTTGGCTTGGCTGCTCCCAACTTTTGTATTTGGTGTTACTTTCATCTCTCCACCGATAGTACTTGAGCTACTCACTGCTTTCTGCTTCCACGATTGAATTGGCGGAAGCGTAAGGTTCGATGGACCATCTAACGTTAGAGCTGATCTTGTTTCATCTAACGTTTTATTTTTCAGCAACCACTGTGCTCGCTCAGCAGAGTTCATCGACCAAGCTTCATCAAAATTATCATCACATTGCGATCCTCTGACTGATCTCTCTGCTTGCTCTGTTAGCATATCCACTAACCGCTGCTGTTCAATTATCAGCGACTCGAGTGCTTTACCATCCAGCTGGGCAAACTGATTCTGCCCAGTTGACAACACGCTACCTTTTTCTAGCCCGTTGCTAGGTTTCCCAGTCGTGAACTCACGATTTACCTTGGGATCGCCAAAAGGCGTTAAATTAAGGTTCACCGGACCCTTGATTGCGCCCTCGATAGATTTGGAGGACGACTTACCATCGTATTGGGATCCACCATGGCGTGGATCCGATATTGTGACTCTTCCTCTTGGCATCTGCAAACCACTCGGTGGAGGTTGAATTTCCCATTGGTAATTCGGGTATTGTGATTGCCAAGCAGGGTATGTTGGTCCTTGCCAGCCTGCATTACTTGCTTGGAATGAACTCCAGGCTGGATTGCGCGGTATATCGTACCGCGGAGTAGGAGGGGGATACCCCATTTGCATCGCAGAGTACTCTTGGCGAGTCATTACTTCTCGGTCGCCGACTAGATTCGCTTGGGTTCTAGTCATTAGTACCTGCCTCAGCATTGATGGATCCTGGCTTTGCCCCATACCTTTATTCTCACGGAAAGCCTGATGTTCAACACTTTCCGCTCCCTGCATTTCATAATCCTCGAATTGTAGCGGCAACTTGGCCCTATTTTTCCTGTCGGGATATCGTCTGCCATTCGGCATGTTGTATTTGCTGTGGGTTCTGGGAAATATCCCACCTCTGACACCACTTTATGTTGCGGCTAGATACTTGTAGCCGGAAATAACCCACGGGATGCAAATTACAAACAAGCTTTATGGTTGGCAGTGTTTATTTAGCTATTCCAACAATTGGTTGGGTTTGAGTCTTTTGGGCACTTTGATTAAAATCCTTTCAATCTGCTCTCGCTCTTGCCACGGACTTAACAGGTCGTCCGTCCAACTTGGAACTATCTAACTAATCCTTCACTATACTATCAGCACGAGAAACACGTATGGCTTACTAAACAGCACATATTCATTCCGTTTTCCTACAAATTGAAGGCAATTAGTGCCATACTAGAGAATTAATTTAAAGGGTTCCTTACTTATTATGAGAGCCGATATTATTAGGTAGTGAAGGCCCGACATAAACTAAAGGCGATGACCAGTAGACTGACTAAAAACATAAAGGATGAGCCTCAGGATTGACTAGATAATAACAGAATTACCTTTACAATTTCAATCTACTCAAATAACCAGCGTGTTAAATATTTCCAGGGTAAAAGTATCTAAAACTGAATTAAGAAATGCGTTAGAGCGCTACCTCCTATATGAACAGAACGAGATTACCTCCACGCTGGTTTCAGGCTACTTTCTATGTTTGAGGCTCCTAATTTGTGGCTTTTATTAATTAAAAACTGATTTTCTGCCCACTTCAATAATTATTTTTAATGAACCTGTCAAATTTTATAGCTTTTCCCTAGCCGTCAAAACGGACCTACTTGACTCCTTTTGATATAGGCAAAAGACCATTTAAACTAAATTTGCGCCGAATTTAAACTTAAAATATTCGCAATCTAATTTCTTAAAAGACTCAAACCGCAAATCTCTTAAAACTAACAACATTTAATCTCTTAATTATAAATTCTTCGATGCTATTGTGAGGAATGATTTCATGAATTTGTTGATTCAAATGAAGAATAAAGGAGAAGTAGATAGTGACTCTGATCCAGAGAAGAAGATTGTTACTGGAAACTTAAGTGAAGAGGAAATCGCAGCTCAAGCTTTTGTTTTCTTTTTGGGTAAGATCGACAATTCTTTAAATCTTTTAGATCTCTTAAAAACTATTGTAAATTTAGGTGGGTTTGAGACCTCATCATCCGTTATGACATTTCTTCTATACGAGCTAGCTTTGAACCAAGACATACAAGAAAAAGCTCGAGAAAGTGTTTTACAAGTGTTGAAGAAGCATATCGGAGAATTTACTTATGAATCTGTTATGGAGTTGAATTACCTCGAGCAGTGTCTTTATGGTTTGTTTATTAGATTTATTCCTTCTTGGTCAGTTATTATCAACAGAATATAATTTTAGAGGCTATGAGAAAGTATCCAATAGTAACAGAGTTATCTCGAGTATCTGAGAACGACTACAAAGTTGATGGAACCGCCCACACCATCAAAGCTGGCACTAAAGTCTTCATTCCCGTCTACGCAATTCATCATAATCCAGAATATTATCCGTCTCCAGAAAAATTCGATCCAGAGAGATTTACTAAAACTGAAACCAAAAAACGAAATCCTTTCACTTTCCTGGGCTTTGGTGAAGGACCTCGAGTTTGTATTGGAATCCGTTTCGGTATCATGCAAGCCAAGATCGGAATGGGCTTGTTGCTACAAAACTTTAAGTTTGAAGTTTGCGAGAAAACTGAAATTCCAATAAAATTTGCACCTGATGTTTTTATTGTACTTTCACCAAAGCACGGCAGTGTTTACTTAAAAGTTGATAAAATATAAGCCAGAATTTGTTAATATAAAGAGAAACAAGAAATTAGGATGTTCTTTTATCGAAGATTTTGATTAGCATAATACTGAAAACTTTTCAATCTAAAATGTATGTAATTATGCAATTATTTCTAGCAAAAATATCAATGAGACTGATAAATTACAATCTTTATCACACAAAAAGATTCTTTTATTTTTTCGGAAGGTAATGATGACTAGTCAAAATGGTAAAAGAATGTATAGTCTTTCATTATTATAATCGGAATGAAAATGCAGCACGCGCTGTTTTAAAGTTTGTAAACAATTTGTTTAATTTGTGCCAGTTTTTGAACAAAACAGCAAAACATGAGAAACCAACTTTTCTTGCTAAATCACAACAACTTGTCATAACATATTAGTTTGATCTTGTTTTTGCAACCGTATATAATAAACTAAAACTAAATTTCAAAATCATCTTTGTTTTTTTTTCTATACAGCTAATATAATAATTTATGCAACTTTCGTCTAAATTATTCATTTTGATTCTTTAACTAAGCCAATTATGACTAACGATATAAGCAACTTTATCTAGATCTTTAAAATTCCCAACGTATTTTGTCATCATTCAAGAACAACCCCATACATTACAAATAATTCAAGCAAAAAGAATCTGCATCAATAAAATCACCGCACAATTTTAGAATTCAATCTTAGTCTCGAGACATTGATGTAAGAAAAAAAAGCTCACTCCTTATTTACTTGAGCACGTCAAGAAAATCCCCAAGATACGAGAAAACATCACAAAAAAGCATCAAAGCGCCCGAAAAATGTAAACATTACCAAAATAGAACCCTCGCAAACAAATCAGGGTATGCTCGCTATGCCTAAAAATATTCTTCGGATGGTAATGTTGGTATTGTGTCTTCCGCATTTGAGAAATTACAATAAATCAAAGTAATATACAGTTTTACAACAACTCGGCAATGTCTCTAGCGAGAATTGTTGCGCAATATATTAGAAAATAATAAAATGTATGAAATATGTATCAGAGTTCGTTTGAAGGTTTCTGATATAATGTATTTTTTGTATCAATGTTTTAGATAGTTATCTGATAATATAAAATTGTTCGAAAAAAAGGGGTTGTTTTTTTTATGATTAAATGGTAATTTAAATAATTTAACAAAATTTCCTGAAAAAAAAATATTTAGTATCACAGGGGCCTCCATAAACATTCAACATGTAAAACAAATTCAAAGAAAAATATAAACCTAATGAGCCCTATCTCCCAATCAAACAACAACAAATCCATCCCCAAGCGCTCTCTTCACGTTGTTATTCGCTGAGTTTATTCAGCATTTACTCGGTACATGCTCGCAATTCTAGCTCAACAAAAAGTGTATTAATGTATTAAAACCTGTGTGTATGATTGTATCCCTTGAATCCCTTGTACCAATGCTCGTATCCTTGGAGTATTTATACAGCGCGAGCATGTACGCAAGTATTCAAGTATATAACAGCGGCAAAGCTCTCTCTGTCCCTTCAGTCTTCTTCAATCCTTCGAGCGAGTAAAAGTGCGACGTTAGCAGACGTTTCAGTTGCTTCAATTTCTTCATTTGATACAGTTGTGCGCTGGACGCTCTGTGTGGCAAGGTGTGCATTTGATAAAATAAAGGACTATCTCCACTGAATTGGAAGCATCAAATAAATTACGGATTAATTATTTAGTGGAAACCACCAAGCACAAAAAAAATTGTTAATGACTGGGAGTTGAGGGATGAGGTGTAATTTTCAGGGGTGAATTTGTGATTAATTGAGATTTCAGTGTTATGGAAATATTTTGAAGCTTTTTTGGTGATTAAAAGTAATTTAAAAATCGAAGAATTAATCTTCTGATTAATCAGACAGAATTTTTTTGGATAAATAGAATTGAAATTGAAATTATAAAGCATCTTACTTTTAATCTTCAGCAAACATTTTTTAAGAAATTTATTATTTTTTTTCAAAAATCGATCAATTCAGATTAATCATTAAAAAAAACTAGTTTTTGAATTTAATTTCTGGATTTAATTCAACAAACAAAAAAATATAAGTTAAAAAAATGTTAGTATAAAATTAAATCATGATCAATCGACCCCTAAAAAAATGAAATAAAATCACCCTCCCTTCAAGACCATAAATTCATCTAATCAACTAAATGAGGAATAAAATAATTGTTATTCTGCCAGTGATAGTTTCCTAATTACTATAATGAACGCTAATACCGATCAAAGCTGAGCTTTTTCGATGGCCTCGAGCGATAAAGTGACAAGTGATCTTGTGAATGATTAATGCAGTGATTTAAATCCAATTAGTACTTAGTGGTTATCCACTTGGATCGTTTTCCTCGAGTTGCTTGGAGTTTTTGCATCTTTTCAAGTAAGTTCAAGTTCATGCAGTGAATTATTCAAATTTTATTTTAAAGAGAGGAAAATGATGAAAAAGATGAAAACGCAAGAAAAGTGGGAAATTACACAGTGGGAAGGTAAATCGTGTAAAACCTCCTGCGGTGCAAATCTCCATTTTCATCTCAAATTTCCCAAAATTTATAAATTTCTTGAATTTCACAAATTCTCATGAGTTTCAAAAAAAGAAACATAAATCAAATTTGCAAAATTAATTCAAAGAAAAACAAGAATTACTGAGACTTCTGAGCAAATTCGGGAATTGAGTAGAAAAGCCTGCCGAACAGCAAAAAAGTTAAAACTTTTGCTTATTAAATTTTTAACAGCAAATCATCTAAATCAGGCAAAAGTCAGACAAGAGGGAACAATTTTGCTGAAAGTTCCGCGCACTTTGTTATTTTATTTACTTGTTGGAATTCAAATTAAATCGAAATTGTAAAGGAATTAATTTAGAGGAAGTTTTGGAGTTTTGGGTAAAATAATTAAATTTTAATTTTTTGACGGCTCTTCACTTCTTGGAAAGTTTTATGGAAAGAACTGATTCTTAGAAGGTGAGGAGATAAAAAACTTTGCATTTTTAATTAAAATAGTAGAAAAATTTTTCAAAAAGATTTATTAAAAATTTGTTTTTTCCGTGTACTTTCTCACTTTTTGGAAATCGACTTTTCAAAAAAAGGAATTTTTATTTTTATCCCCCTTTAAAAATTCTCCCCAAAATTTTTTGAAGATTTATTCGTCAAAATCTAAACTTTTATGTCGTTTGTGCGATTTCTCAATTTTCTCAAATCAAAATTCCAATACTTTCTCATATTTCCCATCTGTTTTGACAGAAAAGATGGATTGCTCAAAAAAAGATTTCAAAATCTTCTCAAAAAAACACCAAGAATTTGAATCAAAAATTCACGCATTGAATCAGACAAAAATTGCTCAATCAATCAAAGAGGATCCTTCCAGTGACTGAATTTCGCTTTACGATAAATAAAATCATTCATGGGTTTATGGCGGAAAATTTGGAAAATTACAAAAAAATACTTTCAATATATTTTTTTTTTGGCAAAAACATGTCTTCGTATATTTTTATTGCAAAATTCAACAAGTTTTTCTATTTTTCTTGGCGTTTTGTTGATTTGTCTGATTTTGAGCATTTACATGGATTTTCTTACTTTTGGCTGTGAGTGAAATTTGTAGAAATCGGATTTGTCTGACTGTCCGTTTGTTTTCATTCATTCCATTGGTTGGAATTCTCAAATTTCCAAAAGTCACTTTCAAAACAAGCAAAGCAATCCTCATCCACTTCCAATAAATATTTTCCGCAATTCTGCATTTCCTTTTAATATTCATCTATTTTTGCCTGATATTATGTTTCTTGCAATTTAAATAGAAAATATCATAAATGTTATAAATATTGTAAATATTGTACAGCGACTGTAGTAAAATATTTAACATGAGTAGGTGGATTATTTCTATTCTTGCTCGTGTTTGTATTGTAAATCTTGGAAATTTTTGCAAATCTGTAAACAGCAAGTGAACGGGAGAATGAAAAATGAAAGTCAAGTTATATTCGAAGAATTTTGAAAAGAGTTATGAGTTTCTGTTACGAAAGCTTTTAATTTGAAGCTTTTTGATGTTCAGAGGGATTTAAGGAAGAATAGGGTGGAAATTAAATTCTTCGAGAAGCCTAAAAAGTTCTTAATTTTACGTGTGTGTTAATTAAAATGCAAAATATTACAATGAACCCGTAATTACTTCAATTTAAAGCAAGAAGCTGAGCCATAAAACGTTTAAAAATCGCTTCTCTGTTCCAAAAATGTAATAAAACCCCTCAACTCCTCAATTAACCAGAAAATTACACCAGAAAAAGCCAAGCCGAGTACATTTTCATTAAATTAAAGCCTTCATTGTCGAAATTAACAAAATTTCTCACGAAATACCATTAAAAAGTTTTTAAAGCAGTTAAGCCAATTTGGCACTTTGCATGATAATGGAGCATTAAAGTGTAAAATACTAAAATAGCGAATGGAAAGTGTAAAAGACTACAAAAATTTCTAGGGAAAGCAACAAGAATAAATAATAACATTAATTATGTTGTTGTAGTCGAGCCAGAGGGAATTACAAAAATAATCTACACAACAGAAAAATATGGGAAATAACCATAATTTATAACAGAAAATCAATTTTCACCATTATCCAATTATTTTTCTGTTTATAGGAAATCATAAAAGGGAAACTAAACGGAACTAAATAGGGATGGAAGGGTTGCAACAATGTATCAAGGGAGGGAAAATTAGTTTATTTTTAGTTTTTTTAATGGAAATTCAATTGTTGACTAATTTTCCAGAGAAGTGAATAGAAAAGGTAAATTGTGAGAATTAAGGGGAAAGCTTTTTAAAACATAGTTGCTTCGTAAACTCACGACCATCCTCACAAACTTTCCTTAAACCCTCCTAGCACTCAAACAAACCAAAACAAACGATAAACTATACCCAAATCACCTCCCTCCCAATCAGCTGCATTATTTATTGAAAATACTTTCGTGCTCAGCATTCCATTTTTCCATAATACTGTTTTGCAATTTGTAAAATCAACAGGTATATACCAACAGACCAGTCTACCAAAAACTACCTCATGAGCTACTGAGAAACTGAAAATCCATAAAACCAACCTAAATTGGGTAAATGGTACCTGAAACGTACCTCCCGCCGTACACAAACTCAATAAACTCGCAATAAACAAAAAATATATATAATCATGAGCCATTTCTACCATTCAAAACATTTCTGATTGAATTATATATTGGTTTCTGCTCACAATATATATTTTCATTTATTCTCGTTTGTTGTGAATATTCTGAAATTTCCATTCAGTTTCCGCTTTGATATATTTCATAGATATTTTAGGTTATTTCCAATCTCAACCAAGTTTTTTCAATTTATCCTCGAATTTCTCTTATTTATTAAATTTTGCGCTCAAATTTGGATCCTTTGAGCTATTTTAAAACTTGTATTGAATGTTTTGCACAAAAGACTGATCATCATTTTATTTGATTTTAATTTGGTTTGATGTGAGCTCTATGTGACTTGCTTGTGGACTAGTTGAATGAAAGTTCTTTTCATCGTTGTGTATAGTCTGTGCACTTTATACTTTCTAGATCGATCACTTCAGAGTGACTTGAGCTTAATTAAATTATGTTTAAGAAGTTGAGGAAGTATTGTTCACAATTTGCTATCGAGAAATGATTAAGTTGGAGATTTTGTGGAGTGGGAAAGTAATCGATTCTGCTAGTCAAGTTTTCAAGTACTTATTGGACTTTTTGGACTTATTGGAATTGAAAACGGGTGATACAAAGAAAGACAATATTTATTTTTATATTATTGGTGTAAAGAAAGCTTTTAGTGTACTTTAATGGGAATAAAGACAATTTTCAAGTTACTTGTTTGTCTACTGTGGTCTAAAAAGTTTGTGTGTCATTATAACCATTATTTAATTTTACATCCATTGTTTTTGGTAGAAATTGGACTATTACAAAAATCACCAGAGGCTACCCTAAATTATGGAAATTTAATTATAAACAATTGCCGACCGGGGAAACTTCTATGATTTCAAGCTGTTTTACCACCAAATTAAGTATTACAGACTACTAGCAAGTTCATCTAGATAACAACTTTTGTAGAATAATTAAAATGCTGGCAATGAAAGCAATAAAGCGACGAGCTTGAGCTTTCGTGCATTATAATCCAGATATGAAAGTTTGCCACGGAAATCCGAGAATACTTCAGGGGAAAAAGTTATTGTTTAATGGAAATTATGTTTTTATTTGTTTTGGGGAGAACTAGGAGGGGGCTCTGATGAAATTGATGGAGTTTTTATAGTCAATATAAAAAATTGAATAGTTTAAAAGAATTAAAATTAAAATTCCAACAACTTTCAAAAATATTTTCATCAAAAATATATCATGACCTTGCACAAGAAGAAATTTCTCGATAAATCCCCTTCAAACGCCTCCACCTCAAAACATGACAAAAATATTACATGGCGCAACAATTTCTCATTGAAATTCCGTTTTTCGCCAACTTTTCACAAACTCTTCACTTTATTTCACACTGAAGGTGCTTGAGAATATTAAAATACCAGAACATTACAAACATTGCAGCACTAATTTTTATGCTGGGAAATAAAAGTAAAACAAGTATTAAAACTGGAAAAATTTGATAAACTCGGAAAAACTCGTGAAAAGTGGAAAAATGTGAAAATAACTCGAGTAACATGAGAAATATTAAAATAACCAGATATCCTGCAAAAAGTTTCTCGTCCATGTTTCGTGTTTTCCTCTAAATTTGCTCAGTTAAGGCAACATTGAGAATTACTAGGAAATATCGGTGAACATGGAACATACTGGTATAAAGTTTTATTAGATTCATTTAATTTAAGCAGATTTAGATATATTTATTTTTATTAATATTATTGAAGCCCAAAAACTGCACTGAAAGCTTTGGATTATTTTGCTACGATGGGTTGAAATTGGATATGTTTGTTTTTTATTCTATTATGATTTAAGAGCTTAAAAATATATTATTGTCGAGTTTTGGATGTTAAATTTAGATGTTTGGATAATTTGAGGGATCCAACCTGAGCAATAAAATCCAAAAAATCTTTCTGAACTTCTTATTAAAAACTGGAGTCTCATGTCAACAACTCCAAAAGATCAACAAAAAGCCTTCTCGTTAATAATAAAATTATTTTCAAAAAGCTTCAAAAATTTGAGCCCTTTTCAAGCAAGAATCTCGAGTATAATCCTTTTATTTGCAATAATTTTTCATCAACAAAATACTCATACAGAATCACGGAATTCAATAATTTTCCTTAAGAAGGATGAATTTAATGAAAATAATAAAAGTAACGAGGATATAAAGACGGCAGTGGAAGAAGAGCACGAGAGCTTAACGACAAAAAAGCCCAGTTAAGGAAAACATCAGCCAAAAGCTTCCTAGAACTGTTTACTTAATTTGAATATTTTTAATTGTACCGTGAATGACTGGCAAAGTGGATTGCTTACAATACAATAGAAATGTAATGCTTCTTTCCTTGTTAAATGATTGAACAACGAGTAATTGCGTTCATTATTCTAATTATCTTGATTATCAGAATTACCAGCTACTAATAAATGAATTAATGATACAGTAAAGATAAAATAATGGCAGCTAGATTAGCTCTATCGACTCTTTCATCTCTTGTTATTATATGCCATTGGAGAAAAGCACCAATTACGGCTAAACTTAATGCCAAGCTTTGCTCAGAGCTTAATGAGCTTAAATGCTTCCCAGACCAGTTCAGACCAGTTCAGACAGCTTTCATATTCTCCTCTAATTGATAAATTGAGAGAAATCTCATAAAAGCTCCGACAAAATTGAATAGAATATTTACTGAAAGCTGAAGTCAAACTTCATTAATTAATTAGTTTCTGGAATCATACTTAAATGAGAAAAATCTTCACTTGGCTAACAAAATACTAAATTAAGTTAATTAAATTCCGGAAACATTTAGGAATGTTTCCTAAAGGTTGAATGGCTCGCAATGCTAGGAAAATGTTTTAAAATGTTGAAATTCTATGAATTGTTTGAATTGTTTGCAATGAACGGATTTCTGCTTCAAAGTTCCTACAAATCTGTTCTATATTAAATAACTATCTCTTTAGACATAGTTAGTTGTGCTATAACGATTGTGATGTTGTGACTTGGAACGGTCAGACTATTAATAAAGCACTGCCATTTTCCTTATTTTAACATTTACTCCAGCATTATTTTAGTTATTACATTTTTGCACGACTTTTTCTGACGTTAAATGGGTGGAAACTATCTGGGATGGTATCAAGATGTTTTATCGTGGGATTTTTATCGATTTTTTATTTTTATCAGCCAGGCAAAGAGAAATTTATAAATGTTAAAGTGAGGGAAAAAGGCCAAAGACTTTTCTATAATCTGACGTAGCAAAAGACCTGGAAAAAGTAACCTGGCCTTTTTCAAGTATCTTCGATGAAACAAAGAAACGATAAAATCAGTTAGCAATGATAAATGTCCTGTAAACCATCTGAAATATAAACAAATGCCCAAATTCAATAAGCTCTCCACGAAAAAGCTTCCACAGCTTTTATCAAATAAATAATGAATGAAAAATCAACTAAAACTCCATAAATAAATTTATTAACTGTTAAATAATTAATTTATTAACTTATTTATGAGCTGGGAGTACATAACAATTATTTGATGATCATTTACCGCCACATAAATTGCGTCTATAAAGCTTCTGGGGAAATGGAAAAGTGTGCCGTAAGGTTATAATATAATAAATTAGTAATGGAATAAAGTAATAAAAGTTGTGATATCGCGCTTGTCTATCGCAACAGAAAGCACGAAATGAGCCTGGCAGAGCATGAATTACAATATTACATGAATAAAATGAATAAAAACCGTGAAAAGCTTTTGCCGGTGAAAATCGCTGCAAACAACATTAATCATTTGGGGGATGGGTTTGTTTGGAGGATTATTATTTTATGAAGGGGATTTGAGTTTACACTGGCGGTTTTGGTGTGTTTTAATGGTGCGTAAAAATTTTTAGAGTGTAATTAAACAATGTAACAATGTTTGGTTCTTTCAATGGAATTATTTAAATTGGGGATTTATGGAAAAAAGAAATAAATTTCGTTTAAAATTCAGGAATTTATTTGTGAAAGAAATCACAAAATATATTTGTTTTTGTTCTGAACTCATTTAATCCTGGTACCAGCGCTGATCTAGATCTTTCTTTCAAGAAAAATTTAGGAAAAGCTTTTTTAAGAAAATTACAAAAATAAAGCTACAGGCCGTGTATTTCAGGAATTTCAGAATTACAAAAAAATTATTTCATTACTCAACATTTAAAAATAAATTATCTAAAAATTCTTAAAAATTCTTACAAAAAACCTCGATTCAAGTCAATAAAGCTCAAACAAACACCGAAAAAGTGATCCTAAACCTCAAATTCCCTTTCGAAAAGGTCATCACCCTTTACATCAAATAACGCAAACACAAATATTTGCACACCACCCTCCAGAATGTAAACCTCTCATGTAAACTCAGCCAGCCAAGAACACACATATCAAAAATCCAGCGATTAAACAAATCATGTATTTATAATATTTTGCTGGTGTCGCTACTCCTCATACATCAGAGAAGGAGAAGAAATTCAAGGGATCTAGGGGATTTAGTGGATTCAGGAGAGACTTAATCGCGTTCGCTTTCTTTATTTACGCTCCATCTTGATCAAATTAATTACGTTATTAATTTTTCTTTTCACGCCCGGCATTTAAGGCAACACTTGTGGCACAACAATTACCATAAATTATACAATTTGGCGTAGAACGCTAAACAACGCTTTTTTTGGGGCTCAGCAATACAGCAAACCATATAGCAGCAAAACCAACTGCCAGAAAGGATGAAGTAATTTGAAAAATGGGCCGTGAAAACGGAATTAGAATGTTTAAGGAGCTTTTTGCATGGTCGAGAATGTGAAATGAGTACTGATGGGTAGCGGGGTTCAAGGACGATTCGTTTTGGTCACTTTTTGGGTGGCGGGCAGGAATTACGTCAATCTTTTCGTTGAAATATTGAAATATGTTCGAAAAGCTCGATATATTTTATTTAAAATATATTTCTCAAAATATAATTTCTGTAGCTACATTTTTGTGAAAATTCAGAATTTTCCCAAAATTGATCAAAAAAATATTTTCAAAATTTTCAAGAATTTTTTAAAGTGCTGCGCTAGACAAATTAATAATTATTAGGAGCTTTCAGAGCTTAAGTGTCCTTTAGATGGACGAAATGCAAGAAAGAGCTTTTCAAAATTTTTGTAGTTCGACCACGTTTTTGTGAGCATTTTTTAAGGTTATTATGGATATTAAGATACTATGGGTTGGTTCAAGTGTTACGTCATTGGAAGAAGAAAAAAGATTTGTTATAATTATTATACCATTTTCATAACAAAGTTACCTTTAGTTTTGAATCTAGCTGTTTGAAAAGTGAGGAAATATGTGGTTGACCCTTAATTAAAGCTAAAAGTGTGACAAAAATTTTCAGCTTCTAGTCAGAATTATATCTTCAAGCAAATTGAAAGAAATTTTGGTTCAAACTGATCTTACCCCCTTTTAATCCTTCCACGAAATGCTTAAAGGACCTTTTTCTTACATCCCACAAATTTTAGAATCCAAGCATCTGCCCAAAAAATTCAATCATAACTAATACCTTTCCCAAAATCTTCCTCGCTTCCTTACTTTTTAATGAGATTCCGATCACTTACATAGATTTAAACTAATTCCATTAGAATATTTTGCTTGTGAACATTGTCTAACAACAACTCGGAAACTTTCTCAAAAATTACAAAATTACAAAATCCATCATCCGCATTATTTTCGATAAAACCTTGTGCACACCGCAGTTGAAGCTGTGACGTCAATGGGGGAAGGCAAATCTCTCATCTCTCGTGGCAGAAATAACGAAACAACAGTGGAATAAGTCAGAAGGAGGATTGCGGGGCATGTTCAGAAGCTTTTGTCAAAATCTTGTCTAGTGGATCGGATTTAGGATTACCATTAACTGGTGGATTCACTTTCAGAGTGATCTTTAATTCACTTTGGTATAAAAAAATTCAATTTACCTTTTATGCTCCTTGCAGCCAGACAAATGGCCATCAAAGCTCCCCCCAAAATAAAAGCTCCCAAAACCTGCCACAATATTTTTGCCTTCACTTCAACGTAAAATTTTCAGTACCTTCTCCCAGCAAATAAATTATTCCGTTTTTATTCTAAAACAACAAACGCATAATAAATGATCGCAGAATATTGCCAGGTAGCTGTCGGGCTAAAAGCTACAAAGTATATCAAAGTATAGCAAAACACAGTAGCGATTTAAACATTACCAGCATTGCAAACATTACAAACAGAACATAAACCAAAAAAATAAATTATGCCGAAATCCCTTCGTCTTTTACGCCGCCATGGATGATTAAATTGATTTTGATTTCGCCGATGAAATATTCGCAGAAAGCTCCAACCGTAAATGGAAATCAATTGGCAGAAAGGTTCGCTAAGCAAACAGTGATGAGCGTGGAAACTCCGCTGGCTGATCTGATTAATATTTAATGGAGGATTGTTCAGCCGGATTTTTTACCCCTCGATATATATTGGGAGTTGAGCCTTTTTGTAATATTTTATGGACACTCGTGGGTGAAATTGAAGAAAATATTCCAACTTCCGAGGAAACTTTGTTTATTTTTGGCCTTACGCTCAAGATTTTCCACTTCAATTGGTCACGAGTTATTGAATAGCTTAAAGATCTTATGTTTGAGTGGGTATTGAGGTTTGTCCTAATTACTGTTCAATGAACAGTGTTCATGCACAGCTTGCTTGAGGAGAGAGTATTTTTTATAAGCTCTCGTGGGAATAAGTGGGCATACAGTAAAATTGAAATAGTCTTGAGACTTTTCGTTCTTGAGCTATTCTTGAGATGTTTTTCTTTTATTATGAAGATGTTGTTACATGAATAATTAGACTAATTAGTTCTATAATAAGAAAATCTTCTAGATTATTCATTTTTTTTCTCTTTATATCACTTTTTCACTCAATCAACAAATTCCCAGCTAAGTAGCTGTAAAAGCTACAAAACTCAAATATTTTCCTCCAAATTCCAAAAAATCAGATGACAGACCTCTAGTACTTACAAAAACCGCAATCAATTTTTTGTTTGGTTTTTGTCTCTCTCGCTTGTTTAGCTGTTTGCATAAAAAATTTTCAAAACCGTCTCAAAACAATATTTAAATTAACATAGATTTGCAAAATATCTGTTGACTCCTTAAATAATTCAAAAAAATACATAAAATTTTATTAAGCTCCAGAAAGCCACAAAACTTCCTAAATACAAAAAAACTTCTCTTAGTAATTAGTTTTCTTTCTTCTAACAAAGTAATTCTGCTTTTTGGTAATTTTGTTTTAATGCTACACCAGGCCAAAACAATCAATCTTGGCCATTTCCTTTAATATTCTCTTGTACTCTGCAGCACAGTAACTTGCCCCATATCTAAGCTTCTGTATTTACCTTCACCAGAACTTGATTGACATGTGGCACATCAGAAAATTGAGCACAACTCACGGAAACATTGAGGAACATTGGGCAGAAGGCAAAAGCTCGACGAGAATGGTTGCTGGGACAGAGATTTGGTTGTTCTATTTAGATGCGTAATATATGTACTTGGAATCCGACCCTCCTAACTAGTACTAAAAAAAATCACCAATTGTAGGCAAAACTCGATAAGCTGGATTCTGTTTGAAAAGGAAAAACGATTTTATGCTAAATTTTCGTCAACATCGAAGTGTTCCTCAATAACCCCAATATCCTAAATATGTCCTAAAATATCCTCAAAATGTTTCCAAAATGTCAATAAATCCCTTATTCATGGAAAAGTTTGCTAAGTTAAAGCAAGTTATAGTAAACTTGCTTTAACTTACCATAACTTGGTAACACACTGCAGAAATACTCCAAAAAATACGCCAAGACACACTAAACACACTAAAGCTTGTTGAAACTTTGGTAGAGAGTTACAAGGACCTTTTCCAACCATTCATCAGAGATTGCGAGCGCTTTTGTTAGAACAAAGTTTGTTTTTCTCCAACTTAACCCGAATTTCTTGACAAATTCGATGAAAGATTTCATTGCTTACATTGCTTTCAATGCTGTTCCATTCAATACTTACAATTCATTTCTTTTCTTTTAGTTATCCCGGGGTTTCTGGCGAAAAGGTTGAAATTTGATAATAACTTGAAATTTGCTGGCAAAAGTTTTTTGGAGAGAAAAGAATAATTCAATGGAAATCGGGAGGCGAATGAATTAATGGAATTTTGGGCACGTGTTTTATCTGTTTTGAGGGTTGGATTTGCAATTGGAAGCTCGTTAGTAAATAATATTTGGAAAAACGTTTTAATTGAAGCTTATGGTCTAGTGGGTTAAGGAATTAGAGTTTTTCTAGATCAAAAGTTCGATTAATGAAATTTAAAATAATTGTTTTTACAATCCCATTTTATTTTTCTCATTATAAAGTTCCATTGAAAATTATAAAAAGCCTCAAATATAATTTGATCCACCACCACTTCAAAGCAATATTTGGCTTACTCATCCGGAAAATGATATTTTCGTATTCTCCACTTCTTTCTTATGCTCCACAGAAGCCACAAAAGCTCATTAACTAAAAAAATTCATTATCTCCTGCAAAGCTCTTTCACATTTTCGTATTTTCACATTTTCATATTTTCCTTATCATAAAAATAACTCACTAACTCAGCCATCTATTTATAGCTCCATGTCCTTGTTCCCTTGTTTCCTTATTGCCATCGTAAAATAAACTTTTCCTCGTCTTTCCTCTAATTTAAGTAATTCTTTATAATTTTTTTTGAATGCTGAGTAATTTTTTGTAATTTGCCTCGCTAGTCCCAGTATTTCAGTTTTTTGCAGTTATTGCTCTCTTGAAACGTGCTACTGAGCCTCCAACAATATTTTATTAAAAAATACAAACATTTTTATTTACTATTTTGTTGGATATACTGCTTGCTTTGCTTGTTGCTTCCATTGCTTGCATCTTAGCGGTAAAAAAGCACAAACAAAATTAAATGAGAATTATGGTTTTATATTTTGCGTTATTAAATTATACAAAGCCTTATATTCTTTATACAATTTTTGTTCAATAAAAGTTGTTCAATAAAAGTTTCATTCTAGAGGGATTTTTTTTGGGAGTGTGCTGGGAATTTTAAGGAAAACTTTGGGCTCTTGGAGTCATGAGTAAATATGTTTTATAAGATTAGATTTTAATGACAAACGAAGCTCAAAAAGTTTTCAACACATTTTCCACAAATTTTTCACAAAGACCTAAAAACATTTAATCCTCCTTCAATTCAATCAATTTCGCCAACAAACAAACTTTCCCGGACAAATTTCCTTAAACCTCCCGCAAGAACTCTCAATAGAAGGTTTCAAGTGCTTTAAGCTTTCAAATCCGTACTTTGCGTACAATAAACTTACAAAGCCAGACAACACAATAGTCTGCTAGTCGTTGAAACCATTTCATCGCTAGAAAGCTCGAGGAAGCAAAAAAATTGAAATCCACTGGAAAAGTCTGAAAACTCAGCGAAAGAAATTGACAAAAAGCATCACAAAAGCCGTCGAACAATATGCTGAGCTTCAAACAACCCCTGAAGCTTTTCTCCAGTTTTACTGCCATTAAAACTTGAACTTAACGATTTTGCTTGGACAAAACCCTCGTTTTGTTGTCAATATTTTTCCAATACACATTTCGAGCATTTCGAACGATTCAAGCATTTCAAGCATCTCAAAGGCATTTTCAACAGTTTTGTGCCTGGTTTGGTAGGATTTAATGTTTTTTAATGCATTTTAATGCTTTCTGCTATATTCTTTTGGTATTCTTGCTAGGGGTTTGTTAGAGGGTGGAATTGTCTCCATTTTGAAAGAAATTTAAAATATTTTTAGCAATTTTAATGAAAACTCAAATTTTCTACCCAACACACCCTTCAGACCATTCTCGAAGTATCACGAACATTTCTCTGTTTCAAAGCAATTGAGAATCAAAAGGTCTCCTTCATAAAGGTGAATGAAGAAACTATACCTGATTTGCAATTTTCTTAAAATACCTGGATTTTCTTTTATGGGTGAAAAGTTGGCTATAAGTTGGAATAAGTTGGCTAGTTTTTTTCAAAAGTTGGGGTCCTGGAAAAGTGAAAATTGATTTTCCACTTGGTAGTTTTTCTTCTTTCTGAAGAAAAATAACCCAGCTTTTTAAGGTATTTCTAGACAACTTTTTTATGAAAACTTTTTTCCAGATAAAAGTTGGCAATAAGTTGAGAAGATTCGCGCGAAAAAATCTTTACTAACTTATTTTTTAGGTCGGGAAATGAGAAAATTTTCAAAAAATTTCTCTCCATACAAATTGAAAAGCTCACCAAAGAGCTCACACGCACATATTGTGCAATGCCGGCTGTCAAAAAACTCTTGGCGGCTTAAATTTTTGAAAGTTGGTATTTATATGAAAAATCCAAAACAATAACAAATGACTTAAATTTTTTTTTATTTCTATGAAATTTATGAAAGATATTGAAGATTTTGACCAAAAATATAGAAAATTACTATGCTAGAGCTAGAACACCTTAGTTAAGAATAAGAATGATCAACTTATGACTTGATTTTTTTCCAATAAAGAAGGATTTATGTGATATAAATATTTTTAATATGAAATCCTGAAAAATTTCAGAAAAATTCGGATTCATGAACTGAAATGCTTGTGAAAAATTAAAATGTCGGATTATGGAAAAATATTATGAAATAATTTTGGTTAGACAACTAGATAATAATAATTAATGGTATGGGTTCAATATTGTCAAAAAACTGCTTTTTTGATGAATCTTGGAGGAAAATTTTTAGATGATAAATTACATGAAAATTTTAAAATTATAAAGTTTGTTTAGGTTTAATTCCTTACGTTTTTGGTTCATGATAGAAAATTTCTGAAATGAAAATAAATTGAAATTCACGAAAATTCAAAAACTCGGAAAATTTAAAAATTTAAAAATTAAAAAAATGCAGTTTCAAAATTTCAAATTTCGAATACTGAAAAACTTCAAATGCTTGAAATTTCAAAAATTTCGAAATATCAAAATTTCTGAAATTTTATTTACTGCAAAAATTCAAAGGTTCATATACTTAAAACACTCAAAAATTCTGAAACAACAAAAATTTTATATAAAAAACGTGAATTTAAAAATTCCAGATCAAAAATATCAAAAACTAAAATCTCAGAAACTTCAACTTCAAACTCAAAAATCTTTTTTTTCAAAAACCCAAAGTATTCATAATTGAAAAACTCAAACTATCTTTAATTTCAAAAACTCATGAAATTACATATTTTATATTTTTGTTTCTTAGTTTTTGAAATTTTTCAATTTTTCAGTCATAGTTTCTTAATTTTTGAAGTTTTGAATGATTGTATTGTGAAATATTCCAATTTTTGATCATCTTAATTTTTGAAATTTTAAAATTATAAAACATTATAATTTTCGAGTTTTCGTGTGTTTATGTTTATAAATTTGCAAGTTTTGAAATATTTAAATTTCTAAATTTCTGATTTTTGAATTTTTAAATTAGAGACGTTTGAAATTCTGCAGTTTTTTAAATTTTTATTTCCCAAATTTTGAAAATTTGAAGTTTTTCAGCCCTTGAATTTGAATTTCTTTTTTACATTTTGAAGATTTCTAATTTTTTAGTTTTGTGTATTTTTGTAAATTGTAAATTTTCGATTTTTAGAATTTTCGTGATTTTCAATTTATTTTCATTCCAGAAATTTTCTATCATGAACCAAAAATGTAAGGAATTAAACATAAACAAACTTTATAATTTTAAAATTTTCATGTAATTTATCATCTAAAAATTTTCCTCCAAGATTCATCAAAAAAGCAGTTTTTTGACAATATTGAACCCATACCATTAATTATTATTATCTAGTTGTCTAACCAAAATTATTTCATAATATTTTTCCATAATCCGACATTTTAATTTTTCACAAGCATTTCAGTTCATGAATCCGAATTTTTCTGAAATTTTTCAGGATTTCATATTAAAAATATTTATATCACATAAATCTTTCTTTATTGGAATAAAATCAAGTCATAAGTTGATCATTCTTATTCTTAACTAAGGTTTTCTAGCTCTAGCATAGTAATTTTCTATATTTTTGGTCAAAATCTTCAATATCTTTCATAAATTTCATAGAAATAAAAAAAAATTTAAGTCATTTGTTATTGTTTTGGATTTTTCATATAAATACCAACTTTCAAAAATTTAAGCCGCCAAGAGTTTTTTGACAGCCGGCATTGCACAATATGTGCGTGTGAGCTCTTTGGTGAGCTTTTCAATTTGTATGGAGAGAAATTTTTTGAAAATTTTCTCATTTCCCGACCTAAAAAATAAGTTGGTAAAGATTTTTTCGCGCGAATCTTCTCAACTTATTGCCAACTTTTATCTGGAAAAAAGTTTTCATAAAAAAGTTGTCTAGAAATACCTTAAAAAGCTGGGTTATTTTTCTTCAGAAAGAAGAAAAACTACCAAGTGGAAAATCAATTTTCACTTTTCCAGGACCCCAACTTTTGAAAAAAACTAGCCAACTTATTCCAACTTATAGCCAACTTTTCACCCATAAAAGAAAATCCAGGTATTTTAAGAAAATTGCAAATCAGGTATAGTTTCTTCATTCACCTCCTTCATAAAATAAATTTCCATTTTACAACCTGAAATGTTTGAAATGAATTTTCCGCTGTTTTGCGACAATTTCAGGAGTTTCGAGTTTTTTGTTTGTTTTATTTTTCATTGTTTTGTGTGTGTATTTAGTGTTTTTCCCTTAAATCCTTTATTTTTGGATCTACTTTTTACATTTCAAGTATTTCATTTGTATTTTATTTTTGGGTATTTCATGATTTAAAACGATTCTAGTAATTAAACATTCCTAAATGAATACATTTGAGTTTCTGTAAATATATTCAGGCATTTCCTGGAGATATTTGCGATCATTTTATTTATTTGAAGGAGAATACTAGCGTATACTAGATTAGAAATGTTTTAAAATGCTTTTAACGTTTAAGCATCATTTGACGTAATGTAAGTTCTTTTTAATTTTATGGAACACGATACGGAGTAATGATGAAAGGAAGAGGAGAGAATGCTTTGGTCTAGACTTTGCTGGTGATGAGGAATGGAGGGAATGCTTTTCAGTGCTTGACTTGGCTAGTAAAAATGCTGAGTAAAAATGATTGCGGGATGACCAAAATCAACTTCCATTTAATGAAAAACAAAAAAAATCCACTTTTAAGTACCCCCTGCTCATTAATTTCCCTGAAAGTCCGCCATTAAAGCTCTCAAATTAGAATATTGTGCCTCTAGAAAAATTCCCTTAACGGCCTCCATAAATTGACAACTTTCATAAAATACAGAAATGTAGATTAGAAAGGCATTTCTTCGTTTTCTAGATTAAAGATCATTCTTTATTCCCTTGATAATCGCTTGATTCCTTTTCTGTTGGATGTTTATAACGAAATGGTGTGGAATTGCCTAAAAGTGTGTAAGAATGGGTAAAATTGTAGAAAAAGGTGCAAAAAAATCGCAAAAAACCATCTGTTTTGAATAAAAAACCTGAAAGCTCAAAAATTGCCACAAAATTCAACAGAATTTCTTTGAAACCCCAAAAACGGGAAATTGAATCATTTTTAATATTATTTTTTCGAGTATCTGATATCTCTTTATTTGAGCGTTTTTATGTTTATCAAAATTTTCCATGAATTTTCTGAAGTCGGAGCTTTTCCGAGACTTTTCTGCGTATTTTTTAAATCATCAATCGGGTTTTTTTGCTCTCAATTGTATTTACTCGATTACTTCAACTTGTTGATAAATGAGCTAAATTGTAATTGGATCGATTTCAAGTTGGTTTTTTAAGGGAGGGGGTGGGTTTTTGATTTTATTTTCAATTGAGTGAGGATGTTGACCTGGTAGCTTTAATGATGGTTTTTAAAGATTGTTTGTTATGGTTGGAGGACCTAAGGCAATATTTGAAAAAAATCAAAGTAATTTAATGCCAAACGTGTCAATATCTTCAATTATAAAAAGAAAAAATATTTCAGAAAATCTTTTTGAAAAAATCTTGAAAATCACTCGAAGTATCGAAGCGTAACTTAATACGTGCAAATAATTGTGTATCGAGTCAATCAATCATAAATTAATTGACGCGCGAGAAGTTAATCGACTTTCTGTCAATTTATCGGAAAATCCATGGTGGAATTAGGAAAATCAGGCAAAATCACGAAAATTCGTGGAAAATCCGAAATACATTGAGCGTGATTTTCACAAATTTCATTAAATAATGAATTGTAGCTAATTTCTCACTCAATTATGATTTTATTTAAATTGACAATGTTCATACTTTTTTGGTAAATTTCAATAAAACTCAATTAATGTGATTTAAATCTGAAACAACGAGTTTTAGTAGAAATTCCGCCATTTTCACAGTTTCCATGTTTTCATAATTAATTGAATGAAGCCATTGAAATTATTAAAACCACAGAATTTCATTAATTTCAACATTTATCACTGATTTTGAGAACTAGATAAAATTTATGATTAAAAGTCTTCTGGAGTATATTGTTTATTTGCTTTTTATCATTAATTATTTATTTTAAAAGTGACAAAACGTCCTCCAAGAGACCTTGAAAAATCCACAAATTGACCTACAAGTCCCACAATTTCCACAAATTAATTCCCTGCCCCCAACCACTCTTGCTAATTTTAATTATAAATTAAACTCCACATATAAAAATTATTATTTACATTAACGAATTAAAAATTGGTTATCATTAAATTGTGATTAAAATCATTAATTTGCTTGTTGCTGGCCATTTGGGTTTTTTAAAATGGTTTTAATTAATGCGGGGCACGTAATCGCAAAAATACATGAAAAATACATGAAAACACCTTTAATTTGTACTGTAGTATGAATTTGATCCATCTAGCAAGTGAAACAGAAAGTAGCAAGCAAAAAAAAGCTCACCAAATGGCTTCAAGGGACTTTGTGTGTTTTAAATACAAAAAACCGCAACCAAGTTTTGTTTTTGAGGATTTTAATAAACTTTTAATAGGACTGGCATTTCAAATGGCGATTCTGTAACACAGATTGGTAACTTTCGTTTATAAATCAGAACTTAAAATCCATGATACTTTCTTTTTTAAAATATAAAATCTTCAAGTTTCCTATCCCGCTGATCCACAAAGTACCAAGAGTCCCCAAAAACAGGGGATTTTGACAATTTTTCACTTTGCTCATAAAATATCTCGAGAACCCTAATACTTTTATGTGTTTTTGGGGGCCAACATTCAGAAATAAAATTTTCGAAGTATTGCTATTCATGAACCTGATTTTTTTTTCGAAGTCTTGCTATTCATGAACCTAGGTTCATGATTAATATTATTTTTTGAACTCTCGTTTTTCGACCGAAAATTCTCAAAAAATTGGGTTTCACGGGTCGCATTTTAGGTTTTTGGGTCCCAACATTCATAATTTTTTTTTCGAAGTATTGCTATTCATGAACCTAGGTTCATGGATAATAATTTTTTTGAACTTTCGTTTTTTGACTAAAAATTCTCAAAAATTAGGTTTCGCGGGTCGCATTTTAGGTTTTTGGGTCCCAACATTCATAAATTAAATTAAAGTATTGGCATAAATCAAAGCCACTAATAAATTTTCTCCTGGATTATAACAGGATGGTTGCACTAGTTTATAAGTTTTCGTTTTTGAATCGTGTTTTATTTATGTAGCTTTGGATTAATTTTGGAAAATGGCCGGCATGGAGGTTTTTGGACTGGTGTTTTTGTATTTAAATCCTTTTTAACTTCAAGCTGAGCAAAATTGAGCTAATTTTTCGTAAACCACGTGTCATACAGTCAGTTCCCCAATTTTACCAAAAATTTAGTCTTCGAACGCTATTTTATTAATTTCAAAGGAACACCACAATTAACCACAAACCTTTTCTTCCACAGAACAAAAAGCAACCATGAAACCTGACAACAGTGTCCAATAACCTCAAAAACTGCCGCAAGAAAAAGCTCATCGGCAGCAAAAAGCGGAAAAAACACAAAACCTGTTAAAATTATGGAAAACGCGTGCGGCAAAAACATTAAACTTGTCTCATCACGATATCGCTCAACTGTGCAAAAAATAAATGAAATAAAAAAGCAGAAAAATGTGGAAAAAGTGAAATTTACCATAAAAGTTTACAAAGTTGATAAAAAACTGTTGAAAGCGCGTAATAAGTCGACATGTGAGTCCCGTGCGGCCAAAAGTCGAGTAATTTGAATAAATTTACAGAGAATTAGCGGCTTATTGTGTTCAACGTAAACTGCATTTGTAGGTGCAACAATTGCAAAATTATGCTTAGTCCTATTCATTCAAAAATGACGAGATCCATTCGCATCAATGACGCTCAACTGCAGCTTTTATCGGACAAGGCTCAGTATGATCATTCCATGGTGAGTTTAATTTGTGTTATGAGCTTTTTGACCTTTCTAGAGATTTATGGGCTTTGTTGGCATGACATTTTCCAGTTTTCTAGACTATCATTTAGAACTATTATTTTGTTTGTTTATATCAATGCTACGAAGGAAATGGAGATCCTGAGAAATGTCTCAAGTTTGTTTATTTTGAAATTTCTAGGGAATCTTGTTAGTTGGATTTAATGCTTCCGATGGTGATTAATAATGGAGCCAAGATCTTGGGTGAAGGTTAAAGGAGTTTTGGTAGTTATTTGACATTTTATTAAAAGCTCTTGGGATTTTTATATTTTATAAATTGTTTGAAGATTTATACTAGACCAAAAACTAAAATTAAAAATATAACCACCCAAAAGCCCTTTCAAGTCAAATTCTCAAGTTTTTCCTAAAGCCTTTGATAAGCATTAAAATTCAAAACAGCTGTAAAACTAATCTGACAAACTTGTTGCATTTCTAGAACAACCCTCCTGCAGATAATTTTCAAGCAATTCACAATTTATTTTCATTTTCTTCCTACACAGCTCAACCACAATACTTAAATGTTATCTCAGATAATTGAAAATTGTACATTTTCCACTCTGACCTTTGTGGCTTATTACCAGGAAAATCCTGCTGGAAAACTCGGCAAAAATTATTTATAGAAAATGTTGCAGAGCATTAAATGACCGATCAAATTTTGAAAATTATTTTCATTAAATTTCCCGGGGATTTTCAGTTAATTCGAAGCATCAAATTATTTCTGGTGTATGAAACAATTTTCTCAGTACACCCATCGAATTTCTGAAATTCTGAATAATTCCTCTACAAATCTCGAATTTCCTAAATCCACAAATTCCAGAAAATCCCTCAGAAGCTTTGAAAGCTGTTTGAATATTAAAATTCATTGATTTTCTGATAATTTCTGGAACTTCAACAAACAGCTTTTGGCCATAGAATAGTGAACAAAATTGATATCAAACGAGTAAAAGGTAATTTGAGTAATACTTGTTGAGCCAAAAGCTCTTTTCGCCTATTTCTGACTAGATATTTCAATCATTTGCAATATTCTGACAATTTCAACAATTTTCAAACATTATCAGACATGTTGATCACGTATTTTGATAGTGAATGAAAATATTGTTTTGATGGAGCTTCATCCATGTTGAATAGAATTTTGATAGAGCTTTGATGGATTTTGCAATACGGCTCATTTAACGAGCTTCATAGTAATTAAAGTTCGTCTAGCGAATTTTTCCAAAGCTTTTAATATGTTTGCGAAGCAGCCACGACTGGGAAAGTTTCTCGTATATCTTCCCAGTTTTCCTTGAAACTTATAGCGAGCAAATTTTTCATACAGCGATTACGTAGCTCAGCTTTTTAAACATTTGCTCCACTCATCAATATTTCATGCGCCATGAAAAATTCCGGAAAATGTCCATCAATTGATTTCCATTTCAATATTTCAATATTTTTATGCATTTCATGGTGTCGAGTATGATATAAGCTTCCCAATCATTCCAACCCCTCCAGGTTTCATGTCTCCCAGCCATCGACGTAATTGAATTGTAATTTCGATCCTAGCTGTAATTGAAATGCAATATCGGCTAACTCTATTTGGTTTGATAGGATTTATTCAGAATTTAATGTGAACAGCTTTTTTTTGCATGTGGAAAGGGGGAAGGTCATCAGGTTGGTGGTTTTACGCCTTATTTAAAATTGGTTTGACCGTAGTCGCAATTATTGGCGCCAACTTTTAAATTATGAAAATTTCGCATCCATTTCTATGCACTTTTTAATGTAACATTGTAACAGTTACATCAAAGCATCAAAGCTCCCCTAGTATAAAGCAAAACAACCACACATCAACCAAGCAAACACATACAGATCGTGTTCAATTATAATGAGTGATTCCTTTTAATGGTCGACAGCTCGACGGTGTGACATATGATACAGTGTAATGCTCATTTGCTGTACCGCATTTAACTCATCTCCATTTATTTGTAAATTTTTTTTGCAACAAGTAACATATTACTTGTATATAACTCGAATTTATCACCAAACATCTCAGTATCAGTGACAGCAGGCAGAAATCGTAGAACATTGTAGTTAGCAAATATAAATGAAATTTTTTAGAGCATAGCTCGATGTCAAGAAACTGGAGATGAAAATCTCTGGTGGATTCCTAATAATTTTGTATTCCGAGCTCCTTTTTGAAACCTTAGGGAGCTCAATTTTGGTAGATTATACCGCAAGTTTAAAGAAACATGAGAGACGTTACTTCCTTTGCACACAAGTTACTTAGAAGGAATTAGATAAATTGAGTTTGTCATGCTAGTTGGATTGTATTTCCCTTGGGATGTTTGGAGGGGATGTCTGTAAAAAATGTCAATAATAATTTTAAGGAGGAAATTCAAATCCAAAGCTTTTAAGAGTTGATATATTTTAGTATTTTTTCCATTTATTGTTAAGTTTTTTTGTTAAGTAAAATTTGACCTGAAGCTTTTAAGCTATCTTAACTTTATTAACAACCCCTCCAAGCGCATCCTTTGCAAAAGCAATAACAAATTTATAAACTGGGAAATTGCATAACCAGCTTTTAAAAAACTAGAAAACACTGGGAAAACTCAGAAAACTTGAATTTCATGATAAAAACTGTGAAATGGAAAACGAGTTGAGCGATAAAAATAACCCGAGTAATTGGAGCAACAAAGTACGAGATGTCGTTCACTTTTACACTTGATACTCGTTATTCGCTATAATGTGGAGCGTTTTGCTATTTTTGTGATACTTGTCTCCGCATGTTTTATGTATAACAGGCAGATGTCTTCGGAGATGATGCCTTCAACTGCCGAGTGCTTCAGTTTACTTCAAGTTTAGTCAAGTGTATTCTCATAAATTGTTTCCGTATATTTGGGTTTGAGGATGTTTATGGGAGTGCTTGGAAGTAATTGAAGTTGTTTGGATTGTCACGTGCCACGAAGAGCTTTTATGACTTATTAGCTGTGTCAGAGTGTTTTTGCTGTTTGTCGAGTATTTTTTCATTTATTGGATTATTGAAGGAATTTTTGGCTTTAAGACACGTGTTGCTTTGAATTATTAGAGATTGGGGATCAACCTCGTGGGAATATTTTTTGTAGATACATATGTCAGCATATTATGATCTATTGAGTGTCTCAAAATAGCTTTAGATAAGTCAATAAACCTTTGAAAGCTCCACAGATCACAAATAGATATGTTACACCTCTCTGTTTTTCCAACAAGATGTTGGCAGCTGTCAATTGACAAAAAGCCGTCATTTATTGAATTAAACTTATTTATTATTATTGCAATCTCCTCCAGACAAAAATACATCTTATCAATTATTTCCTCGCGTCTCTACCAAGGCAAACTCCCCAAGGCCAAACCACAAACTAAAACAAACAAATCTCAACAAATATTTTCTCATGAGCCAAGATTAATAGAATTAACCTGCCTAACCTTTATACACTTAATGCATATCAAATTTGTTCCATTTCTTAACTAACTTCACTCAACAATCCTCACAACCCCTCAGGTTAGAACACGTTAAACGATCAACAAGCAAACATTTCAATTCCATACATACCAAATTATATACTTGCTACATCAATCCCAAAGCACTTTATCATTTACTGCTGATTCGATTAATTTCGCCTGAATGAGCAAAGCAGTGACTATAGCGGAGTAGCTGGTATTGAGCTTACACGCAGGCTCTTAGTTGATGCCGTAACCAAACAAAACGATTCGAAACTGTATAGATTTTGCTCATTTAACGGTTTTTTCCTTGTCATTTTCAGCACGGCTATTTGCACAAACGAACATCGGATAACAACAAGTGGCAAATGAGGTGGTTTGTCTTGTATCAAGTAAGTTGTACTGTTTGGTGTGAGGGACAGTAATCACTCAATTACCTGCTTAAATTTTCTTCAGAACTTGCTGTTCTACTACGAAACTGAGACCGCACATGGTAAGGAGAAGAAACCATCTGGTCTAATCTTCCTGGAAGGCTGCTACTGTGAAAGGCTCGTATCCAGCTCATGTCTAACAAACTCCACACCCGGCAGCAAACTCACCAAAGAAGAAAAATTGCAGGTAACATTTTTAATGTGGTTAATTTTGAGCTTTTATGAATTTTTCTAAGAATTTTCATGACATTTTTCTAGAAAAAGCTCCTTTGTTGATTAAAAACAAAGGAAAATTAAAGTGGTTTGTTTTTCTTGAAAGTTTACGTAAATTTGTTTTTTTGCTATTAGTTAAAAAGTGACCCTTTAGCCTTCACAAAAAACTTTTAAACCTAACATTGATATTCAAAAAAAAATTAAAAAACTAAAAAAAAGGATTATCTGTTAGTGATCTAGGAAAAAAAACAGTTTATCTAAAATTTAATTGGACTAACTTTTTATCACAAAACGCCATTTTTTGCAATTAAAAATGTGGAAAATTGTTTAAAAACCTGAGCTAACGAAGAAACTTTTTCTGTAGTAAAAAAGTAAAATGTATATAAAAGTTCTAGAAACAAGGAAACTATGAAACATAAAAAGTTAAATTGAAACATAAAATGCAGTATTTATTAATTGGGAAAATATGAATACCTTTAATTTACCAGAAAGCTTAAATTGCTAAACATAAATTACAATAGACGAAATTCGCGGATGGCAAAACACATACCTTATTAAAATTAATTTCTACTATCGAGTCAGCTTGTGCTCTATTTGCTGCATATTTTCCATGATTCAATGTACAGGAAAGCTCGCTTCATAAATTCCCCACATTTTCTGTTATTTTTCAATTTCCCTTTTATTTCTTTTGTTTCAATTACGGGCATGTTTGTTGTATGAATAAAATATTTGATTTATTGGGAAATTCATGCAATTCAAACATTGTGAACGAGCTTTGCTGTATTTTGCTGTTTGTTGTCTGTGGAATTCAATATAGAAAGATGGCAGGTGGGGGAATGTAGGTCGAAAGTTGCAATGGCTTAGCAGGTCAATTTTTAAGCTCAGTTAAAGTTTGAAGATTATTTCAAGAACATTCCCAGTAATTTTATAAATAATCTATAAATATTCGACCTGATTCCAAAAATATTACTTCATGACGTCAAAAGGACAAAAATTGTGCAAACTACAGACCGGTAATCATAATTTCCTTCCAATTACCACACGTTTGTACGTTTCGTCCATTTACCCAGCTCAACTCACTTTCATCACTTTCACAAACAATTTCATGGACGTCATTTCCTCGTAAAGGATGAAAAATCTTTTTTCCTCAACAAATTGAAAAGAAAGCAGATCAAATACTAAACACCCAAACACCAAAGATAATTAAATTTATAGATTCTCCCTTCGCTTCAAATATTTTCCGCCTTAGAATTCAATTTTGTTTGTAGGTCTTCTGATGAATTCTGAAGAGTTTTGCACCCGACAAAGCATGGCTGAAGGAATTTAATTAGAAATTTTCTATGGAGTGTTTCTGGGAATTGATCTATTTTGATCCATATACAAGGTACTTAATGAAGGCTATTCAGCTGTAGATTTGATGCGGACACTTGGAAAACTGCTGGTTTTGTCAGAATTATTAGGGATATTGTCGCAAGTATTTCCCGGGAACTATTCAAATAAACGGTAACTTATTTTCCAAAAACAAATCCGACTCGGGGATCTATTTTTATGTAAACAAAGTAATTATTATACAAAACAAACATTTTATGTGAAAAAATTATCAGTATCCTAATGTAAATTCAAGGTTCACAGGAAGCCTCCAGTTCCTCGCTTCAAGGCCATTCCATCCAAATTTATTTAAAAATAGATGCTCGACATCTTCAAAATTCCAAATGCCTCGACCCCATTACATTTATTACGGTAATTTTCATATTAAATAATACCTGGGAATATTTTTCATATCTTTCTATACATTTGAATGACACAGAAAGAATCCTGGATGAACTTTACATGGAATTGTGAAATCTTCTTGGAATAATTCGCGAATAATCAGTGGAATAAACCGAGCTGATGTCATGTTTGCGTTTTTATTCGCAGCCTTAACAGCTCAACTGGCACAGAAGCTTTAACGATATTGGATTCCCGAGTTGAAGGTTAAACCAACTTAAATGTGCTCGTATTTACCAAGAACTTTCTCAGTTATCTGAGTTTTCAGAAAATGGTGTTGAAATATTAGAGACTCATGTTGTATTATTGAGGTACTGAGATGACGTGATAAGCTTTATTAACAGAAATTTGAGACAACTAAATTTGATTTTTCATTAGTTTCGGAGTCAAACTACAAATTCTTATTATCTAGCAAATCCGGGTTAAAATGCATTAAATGATGATATAATGAAAGATTCTGTGAATCAAGTAATCAAGTAATTCCTTCCTCGAACTATTCATCAAACCACATGCAATTCAAAAGATTCCTTTCAATCCTTAATAGAGCTTTATGCAACTGCCAACTTTATAAAGCGTCATCCTTTATCCTTTCAAAATTCCAAAACTCCAAAGTTTCCAAAAATTAGTTATCTAATTGAAAGGCAAGCTTTGAATAATAAATGATTATTCGTTGCTTGTTGCTTTGCTGTTAAAACTCATGCTTGCCATTTCAAGTTTTTCAAGCATTGTACAAGTATTTCCATACGAAACGACGCAAATAAATTCGTAAATACGTAAACTACATGAATAAATGACGATGCAGTTGGAATTTAATTTAGCAGCTTGTTTGTTAACATTATATATGGTTGTAGTGGAGGTGAACCAACTTGCACTCTTAAAAATTTCAGTCGATGAAGATTAATTATTTTTTAATCAAGAATTTTTTTCGAAATAATTTCTTAACAAAAATGATTTTAAAATATAATCGAAAATGCAAATTTCACCTATTGAATAAAATATTTTCTAAGAAAAAAAAAAATCAAATAAAATTTCACCAGTGCCAAAAATTGCGATGTTTGCCGTAAAACTCCTGGAAACCTTCCAAGTTCTCACGGCGTCTCCTTAGTTAGGTTGTTAAAAGAACATTTCAAGGATAACCAGCAGCAAATAACCTTGCATATTTTAAATATTGAATCTGTTACTTCACTGTTGCTCCAACATACTTCAGAGTACTTCAGACGGTTTTTCTGCCAAGCTGCTACAAGTTTTTCAAGTAGTCCGTTCAGTTACAAATTTGCTCGACACAACCAAAAACTGGCAAATGATTGGATGAATATTTAAATTTGTAATTTCTGGCGAAGAATTCTTGATTTCAGAAAATTCTTGGAATTCTCGAAATCTTGAAATTCTATACTTTTTCTGGCAAATGAACGAGAAAATTCGAAGAACAGCAAAAAACGTTTTTGCCTTGATTGAGGAATATTTAATGAATTTCATGGACCTAATTGGAGGATATGGCCTCGTGTACGATCATGTGCAAATTGAAGAGATTGTATGAATTGGAGAATTCACAGTTGTTCGAGAACAACGTGAATTTAATGAATAATGCATGAATTAATGAGCAGCCGCCTCGTTATGTTTGCTAGCCAATTTTAGTACAATTAAACTCATTAAAATCAAATAATACGCTTCTCATTGAATTTTTGATTAGCAAGGAGGGTGGTTTTGGGAGAAAAAGCGAATAAAGTAAAATAAAAAGGATACTTGGAGCCTTGTGATTGTTTTTGTAAATTATACGTGAAAATTAGTTGAAATGATAAAATATTTTAAATTTTTTTTTTCCCGCCAAAAAACAGAATGCGCGTTCGCCGATTCCTGTCAAATTAGCTGCTGTCAGTTTCGCCATCTTAATAACCTCTAAACTTCCACAAGAAAAAACTGAAAATTCCCAGAATTCAAACTTCCTGCCAAATAAACCTTCAGCTGTCACTTATCCCAAAAGCCTTGTTTTCCTTTTTCCAAAGTGAACCTCAAACAAATGGTTATTGCTCAATAGAATATCTAAATTCACCTGTACCTGCCTTTACTCCATAAATACTCATCAAAAAGGCAAACAAACGCTTTTAATCAGCAGACTAGAATGCCTGTACGATATCACAAGCTCTTTAACAATATCTCGCATATTTCGGGCCATATTCTATCCACGTCAAACTTAATCTCTTCACCGAAAAGTTATACGCAAAATACCTGAACCCAACAACTTGACTGAATTTTTATATTTTCTAAATTACTCCTTAATTTGACCGCAATTCCCAAATATTTCCTTCAAATATCTTTGGAAATTGTTTGGCAAAACTTTTTGTGCGCCATAAAAGAGCTCATTATGCTAAATCATGAGCCACTGTCGTCCTCACTTAACCCAAGCGAAGCCTTTTATGGTTTCTTTGCGTAATTTCTCGTTATTTCCATGATTTTCCCTAATTTTTGCTCCAACTTGTGCGGTGGCCGGCAAAATCCTGCTGAACTGACGCTATTGCTCCACGTCGTCAGATAGTGTAAGTAGATGGCCGATATTGGGCGTTCATGAGACTGGTCAAGTGATAAAAATAAATAAATGCGAGGCATTAGTTTTGGATAAAAAGGTTTTTACGTTAGAGGACAATGATATGGGCTATAAATAGCGCTGAGGAGGCTTTGTGGTGTGCGGCCGTACGCAAAGGAGCTAAGGATATTTTCTTTATATACTTGGAAAGAGTGCGTAGAGAGTAAGAGCGGTAAATTAACGAAAAGCTCTAAGAAAAAGAGAAAAGCTCATTAGCGTTTCGTTACCATAACAACCACTTTCAAGGTGGAACAGGTTGCTTGATACAATTTTGTTGATGATGCTCAACAGTGTTTTAGATTCTGAAATTTTCCGAGATTCTCCAGATTCTCGAGCTTTCTTGAGTTTTTTCGAGTTTTCTTCAAATTACTCGTCTAGCATATTTTCTTAACTAAATTGTTTGCCAGGACAATAAAAGTTTATGTCAAGCAATTATCGAGTTCTGTTGGACTTCACCAATTGCTTTATAGATCAATTGGTTTTTGGATTTTTGCTTGTTTAGAGAATATGGGCAATTTAAGGATATCAAAGATATCGAAGTATGCTGAAGGATAATAAAGGAAAAGAGCCAGCAGATGGTTTTCCATTGATTTTATTGTTTTTAGGGATAATGTGGAGAAATGAGCTTATCTATGTAAATTTGGAATTATAGGAGCTTTATCGGTGTGGAATTTTTGTGAGAATTAGTTTTATGTATATAGGGTAGGGGGAGCTTTTATTGAGATTATAAATAGAACTTTATTGTTTTTCCATGAATAAACTTTGATTAAAGTTAGACTGAATGAGGTTTTAGACAGTTCTACTAGACTTGACTAGTTACTGAAAGATATCTATGTGGAAACGTTGATAGATGGTATCCATTTATTTAATTGCTATAGACTAGAGGCACATTTCCCCGAATTCTAATTAAAACCAGTCTCATGTCATGCTAATTAAAATCAGTAAACATTTCCAAAATTACAAACCAAACAATGAATTTAATTGCACAGGTTTATCAAACAATCCTTCCTTTCAACAAACTTGAAAACACTTCAAACACCTCAATCCCAACAAAACACTTGCAGAGCAAATCTCAAAAGCCGCGACCTTAATCTCTAAAGCTCATTAAACTCGTCTAACTCATGAACAAACTCATTATTCATAAGTAACATTAGCAACATTATTAGTATTATCAGCATTAAAATTATTTAAAAGCGTTAGCAAGAGCTAAGCTCGTTCACCCGTCTCACAATCGCTGGAAAATTGCAAAGCTAAAAGTTTCAAGAAAGCAATTAATTTCGTCTCCGCTGTTAAATCAACAACTACCACAATTTCCTTCAAAATTTGCACAGATTGTTGGTTCACACTGAAATTTTCATGGAATAGTTTCATTTGAAAGGCAAATACAAGAGCTATTTAAGCAGAAATATCATTATGAAAGCATACAATGGCAGCACAAAGCAGATTTTCCACGAAAAATAGTAAATTAGTTGGATTTTTGAGGGTTGTTCTTTGGTTATGTCACAATTTTCTTATTTCCTCATTTTTTCCTTAGAAGCCATAGAAACCTCTAAAATCTCCTAAAAGCTCAAAAAATCCACTATGACGTCATTAATACACACTCCCTTTCAAGTTCACAGAATTTCCCTTGCAAACTTGACAAAACGCGTCCTTTGTGAAGCAAAATGTTCAAGTGTTCTTTTGCCAAGCTTTCATGCGTGAACAGCACAATTACATAATCTGCGGTATTATGTGCTTGCTAGAGCTTTCTATGCAAAACCAAGTAATAGCAAGTGGTTGTTCAACATTTTAAGTATTTGCAACAACATTTAAAAACATTTTGAAGGATTTCCCGCAACCGTTAACATCACAGAAGCATAATGGTACAACTTATAAGCTTCTTATTTAACATTAAGTGAGGAAAGCAGAAGTCAGGGAAGATTTTTTAGGGTCATCAAAAGTCTTGCGATTAATTCGATGCGTATAAATCGCTGCAAACCAAAAACTATATTTTTCCACCCTTTAGTACCTCCTTGAGCACCTGCCATGCCAACAAATCAGGCTTCTTAATCCCCAAGCAATAATGTTGCTAACTTTCACCAAATTTTCAAAATAACACAGATTTCACGTGAAAGCTCCCATAAGTGCTGTAGTCTGTCATAGAGAATTATTATCATAAATTCATATTTGCATGAGAAAAGAGGGGAAAATTTTCTTGGAGGAGCTGAGGACTGAAGGGAAAGGATGTTTGAATATTTTGTGAAATTTTCGTGTTCTTCAAATTGATGGCAAAAAAAGAAAAATTCTGAAATTCGAGGATAGCACCAAATATTGATTATTGTGAAATTTAGTCATCCTCTCAATTCAGTGCATTTCATAAAAAAGCTAAAGCTCTGGTAATTTTGCTGAAAACTCTTAAAAACGATGAAAAATCACGACAAACTTACTCAGCATCTTTTAAACAAGATAATTTTCAGATGAGTAAAGCTGAAGGACGTTTCAGACAGACTTTATGTGTATGCGGGGAAAACCTGTTGAGCTTCATTACAATGTTTAGCATAAAATATGGGAAAATGCGAGTAAAATGTGGAAAATTGTGAATTCAATTTTGTCTATGAGTTTTTATTCATGGGAGACAATTTATTATTTATACATTGAGGAATTTTTATGGAAATTAAGACTTTTGTTGTTGATTCCGAGAAAAGAAATATTTCTTAGATTATTCTTTTGTTTGAAGAGATGATGAAAAGATTCTTCACAAGAATTTATTAAGTGAGCTATAAATTTGACTAAATTGGCTAGTAAATTCTTTTCTTCAACAATTTTAATTTTAAAGATGTGAAGATTTCCAAGATTTTTGGAGGATAATTAAAACTTGATAAAGCTTCAAAATGAAGTCAAGTTTTGTTCAAATACTGCTTTGTATAATAAATTGATTGACTGCAGAATTTTTTTCTTTTAAAAATTTGAGTAGAAAAGCCTTAAAACTTAACCAACAAAGAAAAACATAAAGAAAATTGAATAACTTGCCTAATATTAATTTCGGGTCAATGAATACCTCAAAATTTCCTAAATTCTGGTAAGTGCTGAAAACAACTGAATGAAGTATTCAACCAAAGCTACCTTTCTACTAAGAAGGTACATAAATAGGCACAAAAGCTTCCGAGAAGTTCCTTTCAAAGAAATTTTAAGCCAGATATTTTAATCTTTTGTGAAAGTCCAGAAATCTTTGTAATTTACTTAAAACAGTTATTCTTGACTTTTATTGAAAGGTTTCTTGGGATTTTCTTGAGATTTTTTTGTAAGAGTTTATTTTAACTTTTTTAGAAGAAAACTTTATTGAAATTATTTTAAAATTAATTCAACTTAAAATTTCTTTATTTTCATTGCAGCATTGCTTTTCGGTGTCTTATCGAAGAGATAACCAAAGACAGTATGAGTTGAGAGCTTCTACAGAGTCGGAGTGTTCTGGGTGGATTATAGCCATCAGGGAGGCGAGGTGAGTGTTTTTATTCCCAGGCTATAAATCGTGTTGATGCTATGAATATCGAGATAACTTTCAAAGTGACAATGAATCGACCAATTTTGGTGCAAATAATCCTCAAAACACTGCTTTTCGTTGATTTAAGCCTCAAAAGCTTAAAAACATTAAACTGAACAAATCCCTAAAAACAGGCAAAATCATACAAATCATTGAAAGCTTGCAAAAATTTCTTTCATTCAAATCCGTGAAGTCCATAAGCCATAAAGTGGAAATAGCCTCAAAGTCTGGAAAAACCTTCAAAAATCAGAAAAGATTAAACAATTTTGTTATTTAAAAAGTAGAGTAAAATCTTTCAAGTATTTTTATGTCTCAAGTGCTTTTGAAGTTGAGCTGTATTTTGGATTAATTGCAAAATTTATTGGAGAGGGTGGGATAACGATGTATATTTTTTAATTCAATTTTAAAAAGTCTCTAAAAAATAATTTATATATTAAAAAATAACGAAATATCACGAAATAAAACAAAACAAACGAATGAAAACGAAAAACTTCAATGTCCCTCTTCCTCTAAAAACCATCAACTTGAATAAACTCAATAGATAAAACCCATCAATCCACTTTCACAATTAAATCTTCTCTCGAAGATCAAAAGTCAATCCTCTTCATAAACCTCCTCCAGATAAATAAATACCGTTCAAATAAAGCAAAAAATCATTTTCTCAATTAAGTAATTACATGAAATTACTCGAATTTCCAGCAATACAACAACAAAACAATCAAAAGGAAACAGCAAATGCTCGAACAATTATCCGAGCAATCAATTAAATTAAACCATTTCAACTTTCCGAGCAATTAAACATTTTTTGCTGTGAGCCTTATTTTTGGGTGTAGAAATAGTAAAAACGTCTTAATCAGCCGCAAATTTGCACGTTCGTAGATTTTGCTTTGAGCCGCTGCTAGAGCCGTTGGGAGTCGGAAAGTACTTTTATTTTGATTAAAGAAAAACAATAAAAAAATGGTGCAAAAAATGTTGGCTCAGTGAAATTATTTGTTCGGTTAAGGCAGCAAAAAGCTTTGAACACATAAATCACTGGAAGAGATGGAGGTTCAGGGGGAGAGAAGCTTTTGAGGGATTGCAGGGTTTTGAGGTTAATTAGCAGGAATTTTTGAAGAAAAGCCAAGATTTTGAATCACTACCAAAGATAAGCGAAAAACTCATAATAACTTTGACTTCCCATCCCTGCAAACAATTTTAATGTCTGTTTTCCCAACAATTTCTAGACAATGCTCGACTGACTCTGTTTTGTTTGCTTTCAGCTTCAACAAGTTGCTCTTGCAGAAGGAGACTGTAAGTGTCATACTCTGCTATATTTTCATATTTTGCCGTGTCTACCGGACAGCAGGCGATCTGACCTTTTTAGATTAAAATCTTGATAATATTTATTTCTTTGATATTTATAATTTTTTGCCTTTCCATGAGGTTTTCACAATTTCTGCCATTTCTACAATATTCTTGTTATTTATTTTAGTTGGAACAGAAGCACGTTCATTTACTACAAGTGGTAGAGAGCGAGAAAACAGCCAAGTGGCAATATACACAGCAGTGTGAAGAGTTGGCGTCTGAGATCAGAAAGCTGAGAGCTGAGGTAATCCATATGATGCTTGAACTTGACCTTTCTAAAACAATCATTCTTTGTAGATCTGCGTTCTTCGTAAGGAAACTCGCTCAATGTCCGCCACACCAACGCCAATAGGTCGCGGAAGCATCTCAGCAGCTGCCAACACGGAAAACACCGACTCTTCAATTCCGGACGACTCAACAAACCTGTCTGGTCTCTGTGATTCAGTCCAAGACTCGATTGAGCTGAGAAAAATCAAAAAAGTGCAGAGTTTTTTCAGAGGTTGGTTGTGCAGAAGACGTTGGAAGATGATAGTGGAGGAGTACATCAGATCACCGCATGCTGAGAGTATGAGGAAGAGGAACAGCTTGGTTTTTAGCATGGTAGAGAGTGAGGAAGAGTACCTGGAACAATTAGAGGTAAATTTTTTGTTAATTTTGTTTAACGGATGATCTGATGATTTTTGTGGTATTAGGTTTTAGTTGCTTGCTTCTTACGACCATTCAAGATGGCGGCCAGCTCCAAGCGTCCACCTTGCTCACATGAAGATGTAAATTCTATTTTTCTCAATTCAGAAACGGTTCTCTTCTTGCATCAAATTTTTCTTAAAGGTAAAGTAGCTTGAAGTCATTTTAAAGCACAAATCCCTAACAAATCTCTCTTTTTGTTCCCACAGGACTCACATCACGCTTAGAGAGCTGGCCCACTTTAGTTTTGGGTAAGACTATAAGTATGTATATATCATCATACAATATATATAATTATATGCAATTAGTGTTGTAATTTGATATTTTTGGATGCAAGTTCTGCGCTCCAATTCAACTCTGTTGAGCCCAGCTAGGGCTCCGGTTGACGGACCAGACTCGCAATTAGACAGTTGAATTTTCGATGGTGTTGAGTGTAAATATAATTATATATATAATTTCCATTTTTTCATTTTCATAGCTGAACCCTAAATTATTGTAGCAACTATTACTTACATATTGGTTAAATTGGTAATGCGTTAATTGCGTTAATTCGTTAATTGATTAATTGGTGATGACCTCCCTACCGTTCTAGCGTTTAACTAGCAAACATTTAGCAAATTAGCTGACCAAATAGATGCACAACATTTAAAACTGTAAATACATTCCTTCAGTTTGCAGGGGTGAAGTTTTTTTTTTGGTTTGGAAACTTTTTATGAAGGACCTTGGATAGTGTGTGAATATTAAATTTTAGAAAATTTTATAAAATTGTTTTATTTTTAAGGAAAAAATTTAAAATCATGTTTTTTAGTGACATTAAAGATTTTTTCCATAATAAACAAAAGTGACTTTAAAAATCATAAGGTCTGCAAATATGTTGAAAAAATCAGTGAATCGTAAAAAATTTTGAATTTTTTCCAATTCCATCAAAAAGACAAGACTTCAAACTAAATTTAAAAAATACTTTAAGGTAAAAAAAGTTCTAGGGTCGTCCATAAAATATTTCCAAATCGAATAATTGAAAGAAATTCCTCCTGCAAATTTGCTAAACCTCCAAATTTGCTTTGTGGACCACCCAAAAATAAGTCCACAGAGTATTTCATGCAATGTAATAATCTAACCCTAAAACCTGGCTCCTTTTACCTTTTGCTACCTTACCTCTGCTAGTAGTGGTTACATTTTAGCTGACAGCAAAACGAATTGGCAAAATACAATTTCATACAAATCTCATTTATCTTCATTCACAATTTAACTAATGTGGTCTCGTTTAGGCGACTTGTTTGACATGCTACTGCCAATGTTGAGCATTTACCAGGAATACGTTCGAAATCATCATTATAGCTTGCAAGTGCTCACAGAGTGCAAGAGCAATCCAAATTTTGCGACAGTTTTAAAGAGGTTGGAGGCGAAACCACAATGTCAAGGACGAAGTCTAGAGACTTTCTTGACTTACCCGATGCATCAGATTCCAAGATATATTATCACTCTACATGAGGTTTGTTGATTTTATGGCACTCAGCAAGCAAACAAATTGAGAAAATTGCTAGTTTACAATTTTATGTTACATGTAACAAAATGAAACATATTTGTAACAAAAAATGTAACAAAGTCTCAAATAAGTTTTTAAAAATTTTTCCATGAAATTAAAAAAAATTTAATTTCTTAAATTATTCCTCCAGCTTCTCGCCCACACACCTCACGACCACGTGGAGCGAAAGAGTCTACAAAATGCTCGCCAACAACTCGAAGATTTATCCAGACAAATGCATGACGAAGTCTCTGAAACGGAAAACTTGCGGAAAAACTTGGCTGTTGAGAGAATGATTACCGAAGGATGTGATATTTTGCTGGATGTTAATCAAGTTTTCGTTAGACAGGGTGGGTTTTTTATTTTATAACGCAGTGATAAGAAAGAAAATGTGTCTCGGATGAATTATATCAGTTTTAAAAATTTCAAGGAGCTTTTGTAACGGACGATGAAAGCTTTTCAAGGAAATTCGAGCTTTTTATAAAAGAAAGCTTTTGGAAAATTTTCTCGAAAGCTTTTTTTTGAAAATTTTACCGTTTAACCGATTTGATAAAATTGTTTGAAATTTCAATATTTTTATTTAAAAGCTTTAAAAAAATGAGCTTTCATTCCTATTCCTGTTTATTTTCTAAAGGAAGCCTAGTGCAAGTCCCTCCTGGCCGAGGTCGGATTCGAAGTCGTCTAGCGTCTTTTAAATCTGAAAGAGAAGCAGTGCGCCAATGTTTCCTCTTCTCTAACCACATGATAGTTGCAACTCGAACTTCTGGTGGTCGCTTACATCTCCTGCAAGACGTCGGAAAGATTCCTTTAGCAGACGCTACTCTGGTGGAAGATCCAAGCGAATCCAATGATGATGAATCTGTTTGCTCGGAATCAGCTGGAAGTACTTTAAGTGTAACTGAGTCGGTAAATGCGAACCATCGAGACTTTAAAGTCATTGTGGATGGAAAGAATGGAAGACACTTTATACATTTAGTGGCTCCAACAGCTCAAGATAAAGAAGCGTGGATTAGTGACATTTCTCAGTGTCTAGACAATATTCACATGCACTCTTTATTATCACCAGGAATTGGCGGCAACTTGTCAGGTAATTTTGGTGTTTCAAGATGAATCAGTGTTTGGTGTTGTATGCAAATAATCGGCCATCTTTAAGGGAAATTCTTTGCAGGAGCACAAGCTTTAAGGACCGACGGTACCTTATTCAAAGATGATGTGGACATTCGCTTCTCTCGTACTTTGAATTCTTGTAAACTGCCACAAATTCGCTATGCCACGCCCACTCGTCTGTTGGAGAGATTAACTGATCTCAGATTTTTAAGCATCGACTTCTTGAACACCTTTTTGCTCACCTATCGGGTCTTTACTGATGGAGAAACTGTGCTGGACGCTTTGAAGAGAGTTTTCTATGATGCACCACCTATAGAGTCTCAATGCGACTGTGAACCACAATCTGCTGATTTTTTGGAACTTCCATGGGGTAGAGATGGTGGTGGAACACCGAGAAGGACGTCTGGAGCTAGTTCAGTGTCGGGTAACCTTGACAGACATTTACAAATATTTTAATTGGACTCTTACTATTTGAAAGGGTGGGATGGTTCATAGATTTAGTTTTGTAGTGTAATGTAGTACTTTCAGTACTTCACTCCACCACTAAAAAAATTTTATCTGTCGAATCATCTCCCTCTTCTAAAACTCTTCCAAATTATTTTCAAACGATTGAACAAAAAAATCGAATCTGGCCTTGAATCCACCAAAAATGTTCAAAATGCTTGTTGGCATGTCTGTTGGCAAATTATGTGACATCTCATTCTTATACTCACTTTCTCTCTTTCTTCTCGAATTTTCTCCATGTCTGTGTAAATGTTGTCATGTTTAATAAATTAAATCGCAGGTTATTGTTCTGAAGGACAAGAACGTGATCGTTCGATGAGTGGAGATTCGACGGGGTTGATGAGAGTGAGACAGCCAATCAGGAGGTATCAACAGCAAAATAACGGTTAGTTGATCGATCTTACTTCAATTTTAGAAACTAATTAACCATTCTGGAAAATAGAAAACCAAGACTCAACACTCTCATGGATCCCAGAAACTAGCGGACCAATCATAGTACACGGAGCTGACGATGCTGAGGATATAGAGGAAGATATTTTGGAGGTACCAAATCAACAACCACAGGAGGAAGGATATTTGGGAGTCCCACAGAAATCTTTAGCGGCATCTAGCAGTTCAGATACTTTGACTGGAAGTATTAGTAAGATCTTTATTGATGATTACTTTTACACAATTTAAATGTTTATGATAAAATTACAGATAATCCCAACTTGAGCGGTCCACCTTCACCATCCAACTTGAGCTCCGTTACTCTAGTAGGCTCAACAGGCTCAGGATATGGAAATAACGGACAAGACAAAGAAGAAACTCCAACGGAAGTTGAAACTTCATTTAAATATGGCAACGCCCCCACAAGTCCCTTACCTGAACGAGTACCTAAAAGACCAGCTAGAACAATCGAACAACTAACCTCAACAATCAACACAATCACAACTTCCATCCAACAAGTATTTTCCCCTTCTAAAATACCGTCAACCACTTCTATTGAAACTCCTAAAAATATAAACAACGGAAGTGACCGGAAGTTCTCATCAACTTCAACTGTTTCGATGCCTCCTATATCCATATCATCACCTTGCTCTTCAGCGTCCTGTAAACCAAAACAAACAATCTCTCCTCCACATATCGGCATTACTTTTGATCGTAGACCTAGTACAGGTTGCAATATTATTCCGCATGCAGCGCTGTGTCAACATCGTCATAGTTTACAGTTGAATGGAGAAGGTGCTGCTAAGCTTGGGACGGATAAAACTAGTCCTAGATTGCCTCATAGAAAATTCTCTGCACCAAAAACTCCTGATAGGCCAAGGAAATCTTTTTTTGGAGCTCCACAGAGGGAGCCACCTAGGTAAGTTGTTTTTTGAGGTTAAGTTAAAGTTCAGTTGTTTTTTGGATTATAAAGAGAAAGAATAAAAGCAAAAGAGAAGAGAAGAGCAAGATTTAAACTATTAAACCATTTTCAGACGCTTCTCGGAAAGTGACGATGAGATGACTTCCACAATGTACACACCACGTGGCTCCCTCGGTGGCGTATCAATGAATTCTCGCGCTTCGATGCAACACGACCCTCATGTTCCTCATTGCTCTAGCAAAGTCGGTGTTGTCATCACATCCTTCCGCCAAGCTCAAAGAAGGTAATTTATCTAGCAAAATGAAAATGTCACAGCAAGGATTATAAGCTCAAAAGCTTTCCAAATAGACGCAACATTGCGATCATATGAGATGTATTAAACAGAATATTGTGCACAATTGTCGTAAAATTGTGCAAATTCAGCCAACTCATTTGGACGAAGACAAATTCTTAACAATTAAGAAACATCTTATTAGCATTCTATTCGTATTGTTTCAGTATTTTTCTTGAGTATTACTAAGTATTTCAGTGTCTTTCTGCCATAAATATATAAAACAATATTTATCTGTCTATGTTTTGTCGGCTGCTGGCAGTCAATATTTTTGTGGTTATATATCATGTTACTCATGTTTTATGCCTTCTTTAATGATACACAACGTTTGTCGTAAGCGCCAGAATTAATTACTTAATCAGAAAACAAACAAGAGACAACTCTTAATGCCACCTAAATGTGGATTTATTTGTTTCCTCCTTACTCAGTTACATGATCACTTTGTTACATTGTTTGTTACATTGTTTATTCTTCTCTTATGACTGTCTTTAATTGTTCTTGTGACTTTCCGTATTAATTAATTGTGTGGGAATAATAATTATTGTGTGATGTCTTATCAACCTTTTTTCGAAATATATTGGATTTTGGGGTAGAAGCGACTAGGGGGTGCAATCTTTTATTTAGATTTTTTTTTGGTAAGATTAAAAGCTCTTGAAAGCTCTTAATACTTTAAATTAATTGAAAATATTCATTTTCAAATTTTTCCTCCAAATTTTCCCGACAAACACGACCCAGAAAAACATTTTCTCTAAAATAAGTTTGCAGTCCCTTCAGCTACCGCCCCAAGAAAAAAAAAACAATTAACAAAAAAATATACCAGAGCTTAGTGTATCAAAAAGAAAATTGTGATAAATAATCAGAAATACATCAAGATACATGTTTGACAAGGAAAAGTCGTTATCGTCCTTCAAAGTGAATTAACAGAGCACAAAACAAAAAGAATTCAGAAAAACATTTTCCATTCAGAAAAGTCATCGTTGCATAAAAAAGAGTACAATAACCAAATACTTTACAATTCTTCAAATAAAACAATAAATACGCATTTCTCATGTCGACTTCATGCCTCAGCAAAATATTTCTAAAGAATTTTAAACGAGGGTTGACTCTTGAACAAAAAGTGACTTTTAATTATGTTTTCTGTTTCTCCTCATTTACATGATGGATTTATTGTGTCGCTGTGAATTTATTTTTAACAAAACTTTTCTATTATTACATATTCAATGTTGCATCCTATATAAATACTCAAGTATGGGAAATGATGATCCATTGTGGTAAGTGCATTAAACAATTTGTGGAATGCTTTCAGAGCCCTGTAGATTTTGCACGCTATCGAATGGTTTTAGGTCACTAGATGTTAGTGGTGGGATAGAGGACTGTTTCGGAAAGTATTGGTGTTCAAATTGACGCCTAATCTATCTATAGTCCAATAAAAATAACAAAAACAATTTTGTAGACATATTTTAGGAACAGTCCAGTAGCTTACATACAAATCTCGTCTGCTATCCATTTAGTTGATTGGTTATACCTTTATTTGCCACATTCCAGTAATTCGCTGTCTTGCCGCACTTTTGTCTGTTTATTTCTGCTCGAAATGTCCTCCATAAAACCTCTCCCCTTCAGTGTATCTCTCTACCCATGTATCACTTAAATATATTTATTTGATGTATTTAATGTGTTTTAATGTATGGCAAAAACACATTTCTCGTGCCCACAGACAGCAGAAAACATACCGAACATGCTTCGCACAGAAAATGTATTTTCCCGCACAATGTCTTAGCAAGCGCAAAAGCTTCAAATCTTGAAATTGCAGAGCACTCTTCAGCACATAGAACACTGTTCAACAGCACAGCGAAAAACGAAAACACGAAGAATTACATCAAAACACATAAAATTACATATTTTTATAATCGCATCAATGGTTTTATTTGCGGAGCGCACAACTGTTCCTGTGCCGCTTGTAATATACCGACAAATTTTATCTATCATTTAACTTAATTATATTGAAGCCTCTTCTCCACAAGGCCAGATAAAAAATCAAAAAAGCTGTGTTTGCGCTAGAGATAAAGGAAGGACGTGTGCTTTGGGGTGGCACGTGCAAGGAAATCTCCAGGAGGACTTGGAAAATTTCGGGAAATTGTGGGAAATTCATCAAAGCTCGATAAGCTTCGTAAAAGCTCGAAAAACTTAAAATTATTTTTTTTCGATTCATTTCAATAAAATTTCAGTAAAATAAAATAAATACTTCGGTAAACTTCGTCTTACTTCGTTTTTTTTTCGGAAAATATTTTTTATTCAAATTCTGACTAGAACTTTCAACATATTTAAGTTTATTTGAAAAGGATACTTCAAAACCATCTGGCAACACTTCCCCCTTCCCCTAATTTGCCCTAGTCCTAGTCCCTTCCAGCTCAAAACAAAACCCAAGCAGAAAAAAGGCCTCAAATCATCCCAACAGTCGCCCCACAATCTTTACCGCGACATAAAGCACAGAAATATGGTCGAGCATAAAAAACCGATACATTGTGGTCATAAAAGCTTCAGAATCCCTTGACATCATTTTTTATGAGCGACTCGTAAAGTGCCTTTAACGGCTCCGATAAATGAAAACGAACGCAATAATAACTATCGATTTACATAAAAGCGGAAGCTGATGTTTTTGGTGTGGTTGGTACTTGGCAGAACAATCTTGCTTTCATCAAGGAGGATGTTTGTTAAAGGTGCTGAAGAATGTACTAAAGTTTTTTTTGGAGAAAAATCGATAGCGTTTGATTTGGGTGAAAGGAAATTGAAGGAGATGTTTGAATGTTTGTGTTAAGTTATTCAGGTATTCATGTATTCATGTATTCATAATGTATTCATCAAATTCTGTAATAAAATGAAGATTTATTGAAAAATCTTTATTTTCAGATCCTGGATATATTTCTACATGAATATATTAAAAGCTGAATACATTAATACTTGGAAACATGAATACATTAAGAATACATTACTTTTACAGGCAAACTCTTCCCTAAATCCAATAAAGAATGCAAGAGCTGCGTGTCCAAGCCAAATCCCTAAAATCTTCCAGAAACCAAGCTTTGATATAGTGATCCCTTAATCTCCAACTGTCTAGCAGAAAATCCAGAATACCCGAAATATTATATCCCTAATAAATCAACCGCATAGTACAATATTTTGTGTCCTGCCGCAAGCCCCAACAGCTAATAAAATTTTATCCTGTAACTTCCACCGCATTTATTTATGAATTTATGAACCTCCACGCATTTGAGACACCTTACCCACATTTCAACACAATTTTACCAGTAATTCCGATTGGCAACCAATTTTTTTTTGAAATTCATTTTTAAGCATTTTTTGTGGGAAAATATTTATAAATGACTGAATGTGATTTTCTGATTGATTTAGGAGTAGCACGTCAACTGCAGCTGCAGCTTTTGCAATAGCTACTTCAGCTTCTAGTAATCCTAGAGATGAGCCGATGGGGCAAGAGGAGAGGAACAGGAAAGAGTCTGTGGTCAGCTCACCAGCCACTATGAGGGTTTTGAATGTTTTGAGGTTAAACTATTTATTTTAATGTTATAGTATTTTAACAATAAATTTATTATCAACAGACATTGGGTCTCCAAGCACTTCCAGGACTTTGAGCAAGATGCTACACTACGTCAGCAAACAATATCATTCCTGGACGATATCACTTGCAGCCCAAATCTTCTCCCTACTGAACATCGAGCAGCTTCTCAACTTCTCCGATTACTTTGTCGTGAAGATATTGATAGTGGAAGGAAGATCCTGGAGACTCTTTTAACTCCACCACTTTTCCCGAGCAAAGAAAGCATCGAAACATTATCAGCTTTAGAGATTGCTGAACAGATGACTTACTTAGATCATCAAATCTTCCTCGCCATAAGATCTGAGGAGTTCCTAGGCCAAGCCTGGATGAAAGCTGATAAAAAGCTTCGAGCTGAACATATCATTCAAATGACGAAGAGATTCAACGATGGATCTAGGCTCGTTGGATCCGAAATCGTGTCTAGAGGATCAATGGCAGCTCGAGTAGCTGCAATCGAAAAATGGACGGCAGTTGCTGATATTTGTCGCTGTTTACATAATTTCAATGGAGTTTTGCAGATCTGTGCAGCTTTTACTAATGCTGCCATCTATCGGATGAAGAAGACTTGGGATAAGGTTCCAAAAAATGTTAGTGTGCTCTAATGTATTTTTGTTGATCCTCAACTTATAAACTTTTTAATGTATTATAGATCAAATCAACAATCACGAAACTGCAAGCAGTTGTTTGCTCTGATGGAAGGTTCAGAGTTATGCGAGAAGCTCTTCATCGATGCGATCCTCCTTGTATTCCATACTTGGGAATGTATTTGACAGATCTTTCATTTATCGAAGAAGGTACTCCGGATTTTACTCCCGAAGCACTTTTAAACTTCTCCAAGATGAGAATGGTAAGCATTTTAGTATTGAAATATTACCAAGCTCTAACAAATTTTGTAATAGATCGCCCACGTGATCCGTGAGATCAGACACTTCCAACAAACTCCCTACAAGATTGATCACATCAACAAGGTGACCTCTTACTTGTTGGACACCTCATTACTTCTGGACGACGACGAAATGTATCATAGATCTCTGGTGATTGAGCCTAGAAGCTCCCGCCTAAGCTTAACTATTGTTTAAGCCAAAATCAGTAACACATGAGTATCTAAAAGTAAACGTAAGTCTCACTAGCATTAAGCTCAAAAATAATTTCTTTAAATCAAATAAACTGTTTTAAGTTTTAAGTAAAAAGCGAAATGTTCTAAATTTTCCAATTGGATACTGCAATCTTGCACTGCTTTGAATGCAAATTGCAAAATTATCTACTTTTAAGATGGAATCGTTTATTGTGTTTTCCGCAGTTGCTCTGAGCAACGGAATCCCTATAGGAATAATGCTGTAATGCTGTAATGGTGTATTGCTGTAATGTCTTCTCCATATCATGAATAATTGTGTAGCAAATTGGAAAGTTTTATTGGATAATGGGACACATAGTTGTAAGGGTTTTAGATGAAAGCAGGGTGTCAAGCAGCGAGTTAATTATTTTTTTAAATTGGATGATTCCAACATTAAAACAAAAGAAAGTTCAAATGCTAATAACCTCAAAAATTGTAGACAAAGAAGTGTAAACAAAGAATGGTGAACAAAAAAATTGCCACCCTTCCTGCCACTGTTTAGCTACAACAATGACTGCAACCCTCTGACTGTAAACAATATTAACACTTCAATCTCCTCGTCTTGCTGACTGCTGTGCATCCTGAACATACTCTTTAATTAAGAAAATGAGCAAATGTTAAACCGCTGACACATTTTTTAATCACTTAATTATTGTTATTGACTAAAATAGCTGAGATAACTAGAAAAATGGAAAAACTAACGGAAAACTCGATGAAAACATTTTAAAACCTGAATGCCTCATGAAAAACTGAGTACAGAATTTTTTTTCATAATTATTGTCATTTTCCTCATTTTAATGACAGTCTAACGACAATTCTGCCATAACGCTGCATTTCCAATTTATAATAAAGTAAAGTGACTTTATTAAAAACTCTCCTAGCTAAATATAAGTAATAATCATCCTACAATTTCCCAAAGTGCTTCGCAGAACTTGAAAATGTACACATTATTGCATGTAAAGAGTATTTTATTATAATTTTTAATTGCGCTCCCAACCAGCTCTGGTGGAAAGTTGGCTCTAATGGAACTTGGTTTCTGCTCCCTTTTAATTACGCTCGAGCTGCAAAGAGCTGCTTATTAAAAATGCCTTTTATGATGGATTAAAAGCAGTCAAGTGGTTAAAAACCGTTGTAATGGTGCAAAGCGTTATTTTAACTTGATCCTTGACTACTTTAGAGAGGCTTTAAAAAAAATCCTAGAGTGCTGAGGGTTTTTTGGTTATAGAACTATTCAGTAGAACATTGTACAGAAAAAATTTAATTTCATCTTAATTAGGTGTTTTACGAGCTTAAATGTAATGTTTTATGATATTTTACATGAGTAAACCTTTTGGCGGGAAATACGAGAATAAATATTTAATCTGCAAAAATCATCACCAGATGTACCTGAAACAATACTCAGCCATTGCATTTTCGGATGCATGGTATAACTTTGTATGTAAATAGATTAAAATGGCAATCAATTATTCATAATAATCCTGCTCATGTAGGTTTTAGTTTTTAATGATCAATTAAAAGTTTTAATAACACATATATCAATTAACTCGTTTCGAGTACAACATTCCATCGTTAATTAATGAAATGTGATCCCTACAAGTCAATTCATAGGTTAAGAATAAATTATTAGTGGTAGGTGGAATGAATGCGATAAATTAATTGGTAATTATTATGATAGGGTAGTTTGTTGGATGCAAGTAGCTTGGGAGTTATGATTATGTTGTTTGAGTTAGTAATATGAATGGTTTTAGTTGATTCTTTTGTATTAGCGACGAGATGATTGCAATAAATTGAATACAGTCCACTAGTTGTTGATTTGGTCAGTCAATTTTCACATTTTGTTGTTTCCCTATTTAAATATTTTAGTCAAAGCAAAAAAGTATCAACAAAAAGAAATTGTTAAAATTACACTAAAACTACAGACAAAACCCACAATTGTCCTAAAATTCCTCCATGATCTAAAATTTCAACCCCCATTCCCTAAAACCTATTCCAACCACATTAAAACTACAATTTTTAATTGAAACTACGAAACCATCTCTATTTAATAGCTCAAATAATGGCAATCAAACAGACGCTCCCCGAGAATTATATTCATCCGATCACATTAGTCAGTAATTGTTGAAATTGTAAATATAACAAATAAAACTACGAATTACTATAAATTAGATGAAATAGAAGTCAAACTAACAATGCGACCTAACAATTTAACTATATATGAACATTTTCACCAAATTTTGCTGGGAGTGAAAGGTGGATGTCGATTTTTAATTAAAAAAAAAACTTTTTATTAGACCTTTTTTTTTAATTCCCTAAATTTGAGTATTTGAAACTTTAGGGTCGGATAGCGGATTTAATTAAAGTTTAAAACTTTAATTTCAATGTTTATTAATTTTTTGAAAGAATAAATTTTATGTAACAAAAACCCGACCCTTTCAATCCCTGAAAAATATAAACTGTACAGTAAACTAGTGAAATATGTTGTTAAAATAGTAAAACCAGTAAAATGCGAAATTGTCGCCCATAAACTATTTAATTGCGTTAGAAGCAGCAAATAGTTCAAATATAAATGCTTATAATGCTCTCAAATGGATTCCCTACCATCCGCCCAGCATTTCCAGCATATCCAGCATTTCAACTATTTAATTAAAACAAGATTAATTGGGTGCAAAATGGTTTGCATAATTATTTGTGCGAGGTTACAGTTTATGCGAGTGCATGAGCAAGCACGTGGAAAAGCGGCTGGTGTACTAGAAAGTGGGAATTAGTGTGTGGACACTTAATTATAGTCTGAAAGACATAATTTGCATAATTTATGGAGCTTTATTCTAGCAGCAAACACATTTGAAACATATTTTTGTTGTGGACTTTAATTTTAATGAAATTAATGAATTAAATGAATACCATTAAAATTTACCCATGATTCATGCGATTTTGTAATTTATTTGTTGTAATTTTTTCCCATTAAAAATTATTTTGGAGAGTTTTTGGTTTTGTTGGGAATTCACAGTTAAACAGTTAATTTGTTTGATATTTAATTTGGCGGGAAAAACGAATTTTCCTCTTGTTTGGTCAATTTTGGGCATCCAAAAAAGGCTTTATGGGCTTTTTATAACCACTTTCGAGAGAATCGACTTTTTGCTGATTCTGATGGGAGGTGCGAGGGGAGGGTGTTTACAAGTTTTTTTTTTTCTTCAAACCTGAATCTAGAAAATAGAAAGAAATTCTAAAATCTCTAACATCTCAAATCTAAATTAATAAAAAAATCTCCACATTCTCCCCTCTCCTTCCAAAACCGCATTTCGCATTAATTTTACATCAATTAATTTAATTGGAAAATTGGCGTTCACCCTTTTTTTTGCGTCGAATATTTGTGTAAAAAGCTGTAATTCAGCTGACCAAAAATAATAAAATGAACGTTCGCTTTTAACCCAATTTTTGCATTGAAATGATGGAAATTACACATTACAAAATTTTTGGTTGAATTCATGAATTTTCGACAGATTTCCAAAAAATTGGCAAAATCGACAGTATTGAAGCATTTGGCTGTGTCTTTATTATTATCGAGTTTTAAATAATTTAATTAATTTTCGGACGCTTTTGTTCTGATTTGGGTGAGTTCCACGAAATCATTATAATTTAACTTTTTTGCATATTCCGCTTAATTCAACATAAATCCGTGAAAGCTCCGGAAAAACACAAATAACCATCAAGAATTCACTGAATCATCAAAATCGTGCCATTAATTAAATTACAATTATCGACTTTTTCCGTTTCAACAGTCAATTACAAGTGCACCAAAAGCTCTACTGAGAAAAATGGAAATTAAAACAAAGTATCGTTGGTAATTGGCAGAAACTCTGGAAACCAGTAAATACTGAGAAATTGGTTGAATGAGGAAAAAAAGGTTCAAATTCATCGACGAATTCGCTAATAATGGAATTCAATTCAATTTATCAATTTTTGCGCAATTCTGTTACACCGTGTCCCATATGTAGTGATGATTACATTTTATGCTCTAAGAAACATATTCAACGACCGATTTTAAATTTTTTTGATTTTATTTAAAGCTTAACTAATGTGGATCACAAAAAAAAATTATATCTCGGTCCTGCTTCCTTTGGCACTGATCACGGCATTCAAACGTGCATCGAAAAAAAGTCAACAGGCACGGACCAATTTTATCGAAACGTCCCATACGGAATGTCCCATACACGCTTGATGACATCCTTAAAATCTGCAACTGTGTAACATTTTTTGACCTTCAGTATACCGAGAATGTTTCCTCAAATGAAGAAGTCGAGATATTCGGATCCGGTGAGCTTGGTGGCCAGTCGTTTTTGAGTATAAAATCGCATATATTCAAAAATGGTCAAAAATCAAATTTGTGCAATTTCATTCCCAAGAACGACTGACCACCAAGCTCACCAGTTCTAAATATCTCGACTTCTGCATTTAGGGATACATTCTCGGTATACTGAAGTTCAAAAAATGTAACATAGTTGCAGATTTTAAGGATGCCATCAAGCGTGTATTGGACGAAATGCCGATGGAAGTCGTGCGTGTTTGTCGACCTATTTCCGATGAACGTTTGAATGCCGTGACCAGTGCCAGAGTAAGCAGGATCGAGATATAATTTTTTTTTGAGATCCACATTAGTTAAGCTTCAAATAAATTCAATAAAATTAAAAATCGGTTGTTGAATAAGTTTCTTAGAGAATAAAATGTAATCATCACTACATATGGGACACGGTGTACATGAAAAAATTGAAGGGAACATGAGAAATATCGAAAAATATCAAAAAATATGGAACATGATGCGATAAATTTTTTTGTTGAACTCTTTGTGTTTTTTTAAGGTTAGATATGACTTTACTTGGGGATACTGCGATAAAATGATGAAAATCCAGATAGTGAGATAGCAGATCACTTTTCTAGTAACATTATTCTGTGAGAAAATATGTATTTCTTGTTTTTCATAATTTTGCGTTTTCTCATAGCTCGAAGTATTTTTTATTCTGAGAAATTTTTGTAAATTATTTTTCACTCCGTACAATTTTTCCAAATTTCCCAGATTTTTTGGGATGTGATTTTTTCTGAGACTTTTTTTATTTTCTATGATTTTTCTAATATTTCTGAATATTTTTCCCAGCTCCGTAAAATTTTTTGTGAATTTTTATTAAAATTGAGACCGAGATATTTTTATTTCTGATTATTTTTACATCAAACATGTAACGCAAATTCGCGTATGAACATATCGCACTATAAAATATATCGCAACAAATATACCCTTTTAGTGTTGGGATGTGTGTCTTGTAAAATAGAGGCGAGGGGGGTGTGATGCTAATATATTATTTTATCAAAAAGGATAATATTTTTTTGAGCATTGTAAATATTTTAAATTAACAATTTTCTAAAAATTTTAAAACTTGAGTTTTTTTACTAAATATACTTATAAAAGTTTCAACTAAATATACTTAAATAAAATTTTTGTACTGTAGAAACGTCAGAAAACTCATAAAATCATTTAAAGTCGAAAGTGATTATCAATTCCCTAAACCCCCCTCTAGTTAGCCTCAAAAAGAAAAAAACTGGTAAAAATAAACATGTATTCCGACAATTGTTACACCATGCTATATTTCCGTCGTCAGGAAATGGGAAAAAATACAGAATTTACTTAGAGATGCAGCAGCAAAAAAAGTATGATAAAGAACACATAAAATTGTATAAAAAACAAGAAATACATGAAAATATCCAAAAAAAAACACCAAATACATGAAATTGTTGTATTCGTATAAAAATACGTATAAACATGGCATAAACTCGCTTAACAAACATAAAAAAACGTAAAAACATGGAAGAACATGAAAATATAATATTAATGTGTGTGGAAATGGATAGCTGGATAGCTGGATTGCTGGATTGCTGGATGGAAAGCAGAAAAGCTTTAGGAGTATTTTGTTTGTATGTTTTTAGTTTGAGCCGAAAATTTACTTGAAGTAAGCTTTGTAGAGAAATATGGGAAATTGCAGGAAAATTCGATATAAGAGGATAAATTTAGAAAAAAGATAGAGCTTGGTGAAAGCTTGTTAAAAGCTTTTTATTTTATTGAACATTGATAACTTAATCATGACTCGGTAATTTTAACTAGATCTAAGAAATGCAACAAAAAATCATTAAATATTTAAGATACATTTAAAATTCAAATAAAAATATTTTTGTAATTTATTATCAAATAAAATTCATGCCAGCGTAACTTTGTTCTAAATATCTGCCATAAAAATATCAAATATTAACCAAAATTACAAAAATATATGCAAAATAACTGAAATAACCTAAAATCTCATAAAAACCCATAAAAACGGAATCTTCGAAGGAAATTCCAATTAAACGTAAAATAACTGAAAAAAAGGTCTCCTGGATGAAGTTTGTTGATTTTTTGGTTGCGTGTTGATTTTTTAAAGAGTAGGATTTTACAAAAATCATTCATATCAGTAGATTTTCAACTCTAACCTCAAATTTTCATTTAATTCTATAAAGGAATACGAAAGATTTTGTCCAAGAGACCTTCACCCAGTTAAACTCCAATATATCAGAAAAACTCGACAAAAAAATGGAAAACTCGTCAAATCTGATAGAAATCCCCGATTCCCCGAAATGCTGTGTAAAAGTCGAGCGACTCAAAAAAGTACTCAATCCACAAAAAGATAATATATCATAAGAATCAAGCCATAAAACCCTCGGCAAAATCTATGCAAATCCATTCTTTTCATTATATTCGGGCTCTACTCGTCTATAGCTCATATTCACAGCAATGAGAGTAATGATAAAGCATATAAATTGGAAAATCTCTTCGTTGAAAGCTGAAAGCTGTTAATATTCTTCCCAACTAAGCGGCAAACGCTCAGTGTTTTGTCAGTCTTTCACTTGCTACCAGGCAAATCTTGGCGAAATCTACATAAAGCTCCCAGCTCTGCATTCAAGCATAAAATATCGGGATCTGCATAATTTAAAGGAGACTTTGTCGAAAATTCTCATCAAGTTTCAGCCAGAAGTTCCACTGACCTTGCGTTCGTTGGCCAAGTTGAGCCATATACCAAAATGGGCAAATTTGCATTTTTCTGAAGAAGAAAATATTCTTTTGTTGAGTATTTTACATAATTGGAATAATTGAGGGAAAGTCCTTAGTGGGAAAAGTTTTTTAAATTTTCAAAAAATTAAATTAAATTTTTTTTACACCTCAGTCACAACAACGCTCCCAAATTTTTTGCGGAAAATCTAATTTAATTTTTTGTCAAACTTTCTTTCTGACCATTTGTTTCACCATTTTGCAATTTCGTTTGATAAGATTATTAAAATACAATTTATTAACAAATTTAATTCAAATAAAAACCGTTACACACCTGAAAAAGTCCTTAAAATTGACATTCTCATTATGACCCACCATTCAATCAAATACAAAATTCCATTTCTGCCAATTTTTGATGAATTTTGCGAAAGTCTTTTGAGTTAGCCCAAACGTTGAGATTCTGAATAACTTTAGCAAAATTTTATTAATATCAGTAATTTGCCTCATTTGCCTCATTTGAAGTAGTATATTTGTAAATTCTCCAAATTGGTGTCGTGGGCGAAATGAAGATAAGAAATGGAGAAATAAGAATAAATCTTTTGAAGAAGCACTTCTCATTTTACGCTTTGTTGCAGCTGAATCACTGATTAAGATAACTTACAGCTCAGCTCAGCAGGACGAGTAGACCGAAGCTTTGAAATACTGGTGAATGTGGTTTATGGTGGGAAACTTTTTAGATAGTCGGGGTAATAAAATACAAGAGTGGTTTTGGAATGGATCATGGATGATTAATCAGATGTTTCCTTATTTTTAAACAAATTGTTTGATCAGTTAATTTTCAAATAATCGATTAATTATAATTTAGTCCATATTTTATTTTTGTTCTTCATAAAATTTTAAACTTTTCTTCATTTAAATTTTTTTTAATGAAATAAAAATTCATCCCTGATTAATCACTTGCAAAGAATTTCTAAAAATCACCAAAAAACTGCATCATTCCGTAAATTGTCATTTCAGCCCTAAATTACGGACTTGCAATCTACAAGACAAATTAACATTCTCCTTGGATCCAAAAGCTCTGAAATTTACCGAAATTATTCCGTAAAACTGCTCGAATGTATAATTACAAAGTCTCTTTGGTTCCAGGGACAGACGAGTAGTTTGATAGTTTAGTACTCTGGGTTAAAAGTAGAGTAGACTGTAGAGCTAAGTGGATGTTCTTTATGTATTTAAGACATTATAAAACATTAAGACATTAAAAGAAATATCAATAAATATAAAAGGAATGCACAGGTCACGCCCCTAAATCGGGGGTAATAAATTATTAAATTAATAACTATTTTTATATTTTACCCAAGCCAATCAATGAGCAGCTAAAAGACAGAAAACCTACAACAGTTACTGTTTAGGTCTACTGTATGGTTAATCCCAATTTAAATTAATTTAAAATGATAATCTAAGCTTAAAGGCAATATGAAGGCTTTTAATTGTATTTTTTATATAAAAAACAGTACAAAGTCTAAGGTTTTGAGAAATTGTAGGGTTTTTATTCTAATCTTGGTGGGAGTATTTATTTAATTTACAATTTTTAAATAAAAATTCTACACAGGGACCATTCCCCAACAAAACATTTAAAAAAAGAAAAATTTAATGCAGCAGAAACGGCATAAAAACCAATTCAGTTTGCAATGCAAATTTATGTCGTTCTCGTTTAATTTTGTGCATCCATCGAGCCAACATTAATTTAATTCAGAGAAGTCTACAAATTTCACAGAATTCTCGACAAAATCCAACAAAATTCAGTGAAGTTCACTAGAATTCAACATTTATAAGAGTTTACTGCTGTTTTCTGTTAGTTTTTCCAATTCTAGTCAATATATTTTAGTTTATAGAGATAAGTATTGTTAGTTTTCTAGTTTATTCAGTTTTACCAGTTTTTCCAGCCACTTCAGTTTATTTACAGGAAATTAATGAACTGCTTCAGTGACATTGCTTATTGGAAGATTTATTCGGCGATGAATCAATAAATTTCATTTCTTCACGAATAAATATATGAAAATTTCAGGAAAATTTAATTTCACCCTTTTTTGTTTTTTAAAGAAAAGTTAGTCAAATAAATTTGGGAAATCGAAATTTTTGACGTTTCTAACGAGCTGTCAAATTTTAATCACTAACTTTAATGATCAAAATGGAGCAAGAAAGACATAAATCCCCTAAAAACACATCTCAAGCATATTTAGCGTATACCTAGCACTTAAGGCCAAAATATACTGTAAATGGAAAAGGAAACATTTTACCCTCTTTGACAATCTTTCTATGAAGCAGGTTAATTAGATAGCGCAAAAATATATTTCAAATTTACAAACCACATTATTGCATAAATGTATTGAATTAAACTTTGATCAAGTAAAAGTAATTTAATTGACTTAATTGAATTAATTAACTTAAATATATGTAAATTACTAAATTAACTAAATAAAAAATAAACGGAATATTCTTATGCTTGGACTGAAAATCTAAAAAAAAACATTTATTTAAAATTATTGAAATTCATTAAAAATTATTGAAGTTACTGAGGATACAGAAGATTTATAAATTATTAAATTAAATGAACTATTGAGTAGTTTGAAACGGTTTCAGAGTTATATAAAATTTAAGAAAAATGTTATGAGATTTAAAGATTTAAAGACATTTTTTGAATAGATGGGAATGTAAAATTGTAGAAAGCACCCTCTTATTCTCGATTGATGTCGATTTGATGTAGATATTTATAGAAATGAAGCTAGAATGCTTGCAGGATTAAGAAAAAAATTAATGTTGGATTCCAAATTAACGATTGAAGATTTTTATCTTATCCCAATTGAGTCAAAATTCAAAATAAATAAATTATCAATTAAATAATTAAAAACTTTCGAATAAAACATTCAAACAAAATTTATATTACAGCTGGTTACACTTAAATCACGTGATTTCAACTTACGTAAAAACACTTAAAACACATCAAAAATCTTATTTGAATTAAAATTAGCATAATCACTTAATGTAAAGCAAATTAGCCCTTTCTATTATCCAAAAAAAGCAGCTACCAGGGGTCATCTACTTACTATGTCATTTTTCACTAATTAATTTCTTTTCACCATAAGTTAGAGCAAACTAAATCTAAATATCTTAAAAATACTTTAATAGTGACATAACAAGTGCGAGACCCCTAAAATTAGTTTTAAATACCTGGCAAAACTCCCAGACAATCATCAAAACCAACAATAAAAGAAAACTTTCCTTAAGAGTCGATCAAAACGCTTTTGGCAGACAAATCCACAAAATTTGTGAATTCTTTAAAAATTCTTCATCTGAGGTAATAAAAATTCAATTAAATATTCAAAGAATTTCGCAAGAAAAGCAATCAAAAGGCTCAACCAACTGCAAAGGCAGAACGGATCATATTAATGTTTGTCTCATAACTTGGCACCTCTTGAACCTTTCACCTGTTTTGTGCTAACCAAAATAAAAAATAATAAAATTGAAATTATATCAATATTGTGAAAATTATGAGAATTATGAAAAAAGTTCCAAAAACTCTTAAAGCTATGAAAGCTCAAAGAAAACCAAGAAAGTTTTCATAATAGAATTTCTACGGAACTTTCTAAAGTTTTATGAGATTTTATTGGATTTTCTGTAATTTTATTTAAATTCACCAGAATTTGTGGAAACTCCTGAGATTAACGAAATTTACGATATCAAGGAAAATTCGAGATTAAATTGAAATTATGGACTTTCTTGAGAAAACTTTCCTCTCTGAATTTTTGGGAAAATTAATGTGAACTTTGATGATTCAATAAAAAGCTTTCAAAACTTAAAGGAATTAAGAAATTTATGAGAAAAAGCAGAGAATGTGAAATTTTTGTTTAGGTTATAAGAGAGATAAATGATGTTATAATGTCTGTTACGGTGTTATAGAGTATATTTGGACTATCGTTGGAATAGAGTTGATTTGAAGCATGTAGTTTGGATTATATTTGGATTATATTGATAAATAGTGAGATTTAGTGAAATATAGAAAATATAGTGAGGTTATATATGAACAGGGGTGGACTAGAGGTGGCCATATATGGAGTTTATTTTAATATTGATGTAGATTTGTAGGCCCCTCCCTCAAACGACGCTGGTACGTTGCAAAAGTTCACCCCTGTAAATGATGTTTTAAATGTTTAAGTGGAGAAGAATATTTATAAAGTCCTTTTAAGGTTGGGGGTTTGAATTTTTTGACCACGTGGTTTTTGGAATATTTTTGAGTTTCTTTGAAATTTGAAGGACGAAAATAGAAAGTAAAAGTATTAAATACTAGTCAAAACTAACACATTTGCAGTAACACCAAAATACTACCAAAATACGACCAAACTGCAAGACATAACCTAAAAATTTTAAAGAAACCCAAAACAATTGATCAAAAGCTCATAAAATATATCACAAAAAGGCTCAGGGCAAACAAGGACCCTTATATTTCAATAACCCGCCACCTAATCGGACATAATGGTCGTAAAACTTGTAAACACCCCCCAAATACTGTAAATTTAATTCTAACTGACAAGGAATTCTCTATTGGTTGTTTAGCAAATCGCAAATTTGTTGTATTTATTTAATTATATATCAAAAACCATTAACTTGGACGACCCTTCATTTACATTAATGAAATTGATTAAAATAATTAAAATGAATAAAAATTAATACGAAATTGTTCAAACACATTTTCCGGAACACATTCCGAGCATTAAATTTTGTAAAATTAAATTGTACATTATTCCAAAAAACAATTTCTGTTTCAAATAAAATCTTCAATTTATTCTTCCAAAAAATATTTAATTGGCGTGTTGTGTAATTTAATTGGTTGACCTTTCGCTCTTGTAAATTGGAGAGCGTGCTGGTGGATAGAATGATTGTTGCTGATGTTTTAGGTGACGATGCAGATTATTTGAAGGGGCTGGTGTTGAGGTGAAAAGGTTAGTACTATAACGTTATTTTTAAATTTACTACCAAGTGATTAAAAAAAAAACCAAAATGGAGTTTTTGATTGATATTTTACAAAATGCTTGTAAATCATATTAAACCACCCCACATTTTAAAACTGTGGCCAAACAAGTGAAAATTCCAAATTTATTTGATAAATCCATTAAAACTTTCCTTTCCACTACGCTGGCAACTAGCAAACAAAAACTGCTAACAAATTTATGTTTTCTAATTTAAAATTTTTCAATAAAACAATTCCAATTACCCCAATTTGGATTAATGCTCGTATAATGTTCAACTGCTGTAATCTAATTAGTGCAATACTTGCACTACTTGCAATCTCATCCAAATCCAATAATTTATGCAGAAAAACTTTCATTTCAATTCAAACTGCAGAATTTTCTTTTAGTTGGAAAAGTTTTTTATTGTACTTTTCGTCGAATCAGCGGAAAAACTTTTGTTATCGTAGTTCTATAGAAATTCAATGGAAAATTATTGAAATCATCGGAAAACATTTGAAATCAAAACTTTCAAGCAAATTCTGGGTGTGAACTGAAAAAAGTTTGTTTGCAAACAATTTGAGTGAATGAAAACACGCAAAGAATTGCGAGAATTGTTTGAAATTGTACTTTTTACAGTATAATTATAAAGTTCCTTCTTGGAGCACTGCCTCGTTCATTTTAAGTTTTAACGAGCAAAAATACTGTTTAGTATTTTTTTTTTGGTTGAAAATGGTTGACCGACTGTCCAGATTTCTTAGAATCACTTTTATGCAGTATTCAACTTAATTTTTCATTTCTAGAGGTGGCTTGTCCTTGAATCCACCACTAGCTGACCTCCCTTTAACATTAAGTCCATTTTAAAAAACACTGACGATCTTCCTCCACTTAACCATCCCTATTTTCAAACATTCATTCCATTTGGCACTTGATTTTCCAACAAACAGAAAAATAGGAAAAATATTGACTGGCTTCCCGTTTACCGTTAAAAGCTTTTCTTTCTGCAATTTTTCCCCACATTTTCCAATTTTTCTTGTACGTTCCTGTTTTCTGTATTTTTATATTTTGAGTTCCTTTTTTTGATTGTGCATTAGCACAAACCTGGAAAAATCACATGCAAACACATTTTACTCTTTCAATTAGCTATTTTTTGCTATGTCATGCAGTGGAGCGGTTTATTTATTTTTGATTGCGGCATGAATTCAAGTGAAGTCCCGCTGAGGATGGAGGAATATTTTTCAGACTTTTAGATCGTTAGAGTGGGTCAGAAGTCTATTTATTGTCATATATTGTGCTCTATAACCTATTTCGCTCTATTTTTCACTGAATCTTTCGCTGTTCCTCTCACCAACTCTCTTTTTCTCTCTTTGATCTTTTTAGCTCTAACAGGACTTTTTGCTTCCTTGCTCTGCTCTCTTATCCTCAATATTTCAAGGTAAAATCTTTAAAAAGCGTTACATACCCACAAAGCCTCCACCTAACTAGAAATAATTTTCACCTAATTGGCTTCGTTGAGCTTTGATCGACAAAAATAACTCCATAAATACTCATTCGATAGTCATTCAATACTCATTCAAATTTTCAATGATTTATGCGAAAATTGTATTTTTTTTCTTCTCATTTTCCTAAAGTGATATTGTGAATGAATTTTTGCCTTTGCATTCAAACAGTCAAAGGACTTTGGAACGTTACATAAATTTCAATAGAATATATTTTCAATGAATTTTAATGACTCTCAATTATTTTCTGTATTTGAAAATACTTTGCATGAAATCTTTGATATTTGCAATTGCTTCTTGTGAAATGGAGGTAATTACAATATAAGATGCTTTTAATGAATGCAATATTGAATGGGGGTGGCCGGTGGTGGCATAATTTCAAAGGAAATTTGTGTTCGTGCTCTAAACCCTGCGTCATAAATCTCATAATTAACGACTCAAACTGCAGATGATCTAAGTGATAACTTCTGAAAGTGTAATTCCTGGTAATTTCGGGTAATTCCATGGTTTTTATTAGCTGCTACCAAACAATGGCGCGCAAAAGTTGTTTTTGTTCTGTTTCTGCCATATTTGTAGTATTTGTTGAATTTCGTTGAATTTGTTGAATTTGGCTAGCTATGGGGATGAATGAGGATGGCAAAAGCAAATAAATTATGGCTGTGGAGCTTTGCAGCATGAAAGGGAAGTAATATGTGTAGAACTGTAGACATGTGAGCGAATTTATGTGGCTTGCAAGAGAGACACAAAGGACCAGAAAGGATCATAAATTAGCTGAGCTGAAATAATTATGGATGGGAAAGTTTTGCGATTATGTTCCATTGTTCTCGGGCTCGAGCTGCAATTCAGGGCAATTAATTATTTTTTGGGGATTTGTGTGGGAAGTTGGTGGTGCTTTAATTTTTTTTGGAGTTTTGTGGACTATTTTGGATCTTTATAGAGTTATTTGAGATCTAAGACATTTGGGGTTAGATTTCTTTGGTAAAAGACGAGGAGGAAGACTGTTAATGAGGAATTGATTTATTTTGCTAATTATTTAATTATTTATTCATTGTTTTTGTTTGTCTTCATTCTTGTTAAATAGATGAGGGTGTATTCCAGACATAATAATAAGAAGGTTCTTAATAACCTCACAAACCCAAGAACAATGAAAAAATACAAAACCACACAAAGGTAAATAATCTTGTCACAAATTCCAATAAAAATTCTCCGAAGCTTTTTTGAAGCTTCTCCGGATTTTTGTAGATTTTGTAGCCTTTTCTCCATTGTTAGAATAATATTTGGTTGCTTTTAACTGTGAATAAAGTATGGGTTGTTGTTTCAAGTGATCTGAAGCTCTTTTCAAAAAGCACTTGAGATACACGAGCAACAACTCTTCTTTCATTCGACTAGACGCCTATAAGCTCCTTTAGGCCTTTAGGCGAGACAATCGAGCTCCCAATTAAATTTGTTTTAGTATTTTTCAGATATTGGCAGACTTTCTAATGCTCTTTTAATGTTTTTAAATGTTTTTTGATGTTTGTTATGTTTTTGAATATTTTCACCAAAAAATTTGTTGGCAGAAATTGGAGAAAATATTGAAAAAGTACTTAAAAAGCTTTTCAACCCTTCAAGTCTCTTTTTTGGATATTTTTAATTCAGGTTAATTTCGTATTTTGGCCGTTTCAAGGACAAAAGGAACAAAAGGCTACTTCAAAATGAACCTGAGGATTTTCCTAAATTTCCCAAAACTCAAAAACCCCAAATAGTGGCCAAAAGAGCAAAATTATCAAATGCATCGGCAAAATGATTCGAGTATCATTAAAAATTGAATACTTAAAATCTCTAAATTATTTACCCGAGAGTTCCCCACTACACGATAACTATTTTCGTTGCTTTTTAGGATTTCAAATTTGCAGGATTTTGCATTCAGAAAAGTAGGGATTTAGACTTTGAAATAATTCTTTAATGCTTTCTAATTTGAATGCGATCATTTGAGCTCAAATAATGCATTGTTTAGAATATTTTTGATCCCTAGGGTTCTTTTCAAAAAATGAAAACAACTGAAAAGCTAAAAAAGCTTGAGGATTTAGAGGGAACAAATAAAATAACTAAATCGAACGCATTAATGAGAGGGGAGACTTTTGGGGTTAAATGTTGGTTCTTAAATTAGAAATTTATGTTTTGTTGTATTTTCAGAATAAAAGGTAAAAGACCACCTAAAACCCCAAAGAAAACAGAAAACCACCTAAAAGAACTCATTACCCTCCCCCTAACATCACTTCCTAAAAGTCAGCAGCATCAGCAGATTTTCTGCTCCAAAAACTGTTTCACTTTTTGCCTTTCACCCATCCGACAAAAAATAAAAAAACACAAAAAGTGCCTCATATTAATTCATATTTCTCCCATTGTTCATTGAAATGGCTGAAAGTCAGAATTCGAGAATTTGCTCCCCAAAAAAGCGAACGAAAGAACTCTAATTACCAATTTTTTTGTTGCTGAATAATTCCGTAATATTCCGTAATATTTGAGTATACTCTATGGAGGCGAGGCGAGTATTTTATTCTTGAATACATGCCGGACAATTAGAGCATAAATGATAAATGACTTCTACAGCAAAATTATTCCTATGAATTTTTAACTTGTGTAGCTCGAAATTTGGTAAAATCTGAGAATTTGTAATTAAGCAATTATCTGTGATGGAGGATGCAGTTTTTGGCAGGCAAATCCAGGATTTTTAGGTGGTACATGTAAGTGGAGGAGATTTTTTAATGTAATTTTTGTAACTGGAGTGGGATTTTGTTTGTTTTAAAGTTATTTCATCAGAATAACAAAATTCTGGAAATCTTGTTGAAAACACAAAAATACTCGGAATTTCTTTTACACTGCAAAAAAGTACATTCTTCCTTGCTCTCTTGATTACCTAAAGTGCTGCACCTTTTCAATGTGAGGTTTAAAAAGCATTTCTGTACGTTTGAAAAGAGAATGTTGAAGGATCTTCAAAAACAGAAAAGTCAGAAATATATTTTACGTTTCAACGAATCCATGGATTCACTTTTCACCTAGATTCTGTGTATTTGGGGTTAACTAGTAGCTTGTTGCAAGCATTTTTGTAAAAAAAAATCTTTTTATTTTATGAATGCTACACTTCAATGTTTGTGAATTATTCCGCAAAAAATATTATTTCAATGGGAAATTCTCGAGGAAGTTGTTTTGTTCTGATATGAACATTTATGAACATTAACATTGAAAAGAGCATTCATTTTTATATTAAAGAAAATTACATTTTACAATCTGGTATGAAAAGAAATCACCATTTCTATTTATTTGTTTACAAAGCTCGGGATAAAAACTCTTGAATGAAATTTCAAAAACATTAAAAAATAAATACTTTTTAAGAGGTTTTCAAGATTTTAGCCTGGAAGTTATTTTAAAAGCTCGAAAATCCCAAACTAGCGACTATTATTTTTTTAAAAATATTTCATAACTTTTTCTATGATTTTAGCTAAAACTGTCAATATATTCATCAAAAGTCTAGAAACCTCAGTCATCTACCCCCACCCAAAAAAACCATCCAAAATCTACCCCATCTAAATCCAAGTGGGGGTATTCAAAGTCAAGAGATGGTATAAAAATTCATTCATTCAAAATTCCCAGACTTGCGCTCCTCAATCTTTCCAAAGCAAAGTCTCCACAAATATTTCCCCTCCATTCAAACAAAAAAACTGTCGTGCAATAATTCCTGTTGTTTGCTCCACAAAACTCTGATAACTCTGAAAACTCAAAATACTCCAAAAGCTGCAAAAAAAACTTTTGCCTGCAGGGTATTTGCGATATTTGTGATATTTGCGAAACTGCAGTGAATTCACTGTACAAAGTTCCAAATCGGTATTTAAGTTGCTTGTTATAGCTGTGCATGCACCACCTAAATCTAGCCCTTGCAGCGAAAAGCTGCTACAACTTTTGTTGTTTACATTTGCTGTGTAGTTCCTTGCTTTTCTATTATTTCATGTTTTCCAGCACTTTTCTCATTATTCTCGACAATTTGTCTTTTATTTGGAAAAGTTTTCGCAAATGTTCGCAAATATTTGTACGTCAACTTTAATCAAACTTTAATTTAACTTTCACTAAGCTTTCATGATGGAGCTTTAATCAGAGTTTTGTTAATGATTAGTTTTTGTGGAAGGTTGTTGGATGAGCTGGAGGATAGTTAGAGAGACTATAGAGGAGCATTATTGGGATTTTGCCTTGACATGATTTTAATTATGTTTGGAGCTTTGGTGTAATATTTTTTTAAGAGTGGAAGTTTGAAAAATTTCAAAATCCCTTCCATGACCAATTTTTAATAATATTTGTTGCCCCTCTTCAAATTTTCTACTCTAAATAAACAAAAATATGAAAAAACTCCAAAAAGCTCTAACCTTACTAAAAAAAGCTAATCTACCCAATTTAAGATAATTTCGAGAAACTGTGGCATTTTTCCCCCCTCCACCTTGTTAATCCACTCCCTAACACTTCCGACACATGCATAAATTAACACCAAAATTAAAATTTTATAAAAATGTTCAAAAAAAAATTCAACAGCAAAAGTTTTCCATATGAAACATTTTTTGCTTAAAAAGCACAAAATAAATATCAAAAACGTTCAAAACATGAAAAACATGGAAAACAAGAATAACACATGAAATTGTTGAACATTCTAAAAATACCAAAAATTGTCTAAAACTCAGAAACTTTAGGTAAACAAAAAAGTGGAAAAGTTCTTAAACACTGAATAATTTATATGATCTTTTAATTTGAATTTTTACATGCTACGCTTAATTATTATCTTGTATACGTCATATGCTGGGTATGTCTTGCTTGCATACGCATCAACCCGTTCTTTTTATGTGGGATAAGTGTGCTAAGGTTCTTCTCGAGTTCTGGCATTAAAAATCTTAGAAAAAATTTTTTGGGAATATTGTCACGGATGTCGCTACTGAATTTTTTTGGGAAGATTTTTATTAAAATTCCTACTTTCTTGTCAAAAAAGATAGACAGACAGACAACTTAACCTCATAATCCTTAAAAAGCGCTCTCACCCAGTACCTTCAAAAAAATTTCATTTCCAAATTCCTTGAGTCAAATATTCATGAACTTTCTAACTTTGCTCTTAATCATGTCGGGTGGAAAAAAACGCTTTGAGATAATATTTGCTAACCTTAATTTAATAATCCCGGAACTTTGCGAGGAAAAAGTTTCTTTTCTGTTCTTCAGTTTGTTGAGTTTGTCATGGAGAAAGGCGAAACCAGAGAAACTGTGAAATTGCTCTGAAGCTGAAATACCAAATTAAAGCGATGTAGGAAATTTTCAGTCGTCGAGAAAGATTTGAGAACTTACGGAGGATGGCGGGAGATGGCGGTAGGAGTCTCGAAATTAGAGATGATTTATCGTTGGGTGTTTTGGGTTATTAATTATTTTTGTGGGAATTAGGGATTTTAGGTGGGTTGGTTTTTAATGGTATTTTTGTTGCTAATCTTTTTTTTAATTAAAAAAATCTAAAAAATATTTTTTCGATCATCTTTTATGTACAGTCCCTTGAAAACCTAAAAAATCTCTTAAATCTTATCATTAAATCATCTAAACATCCATTATTCTCAATTCAACCCCACATTTCATCCCAACCCAAATTTTACTTAATAAATGAAACAAAAACTCTTCAAACTAAAATTTCCTTACCTTTCTAGTTCCATCAAATCTCTCAAATTCCCTTGTACATCCAGCATGAATCGGATAAATTGCTGAACAAAAAAAATTCCTTAAAGGGATGATATTTCAGAATTTCTGTATATTTCTGAGTATTATACAATTTCACAATAACTTTGTATTTTTGTGAACAAAAAATATAAAAAATGTATAAAAAACATAAAAGTGGATAAAATTGTGAAATTGTGAATATTCTATTCAGACAATCACAAATTTATATCAATTCAATTCAGTGGAAGCAATTTTTTAGTAGCATCAATTTAATATAAATAGAAATTGCCACATTGCAGCGCTTTTACCTTTGAGGCATGTTTTCTGTTTGAAGTTTTACGAGAGAGGGGCATATAAGTGGAGATTAGTGTAGTTAAATAGTTGTTGCAATTGTTTTAACTTTAAGTTTGAGGTTAAAATTGCATTAAGTGACTGAGGTGAAAGTAAAGAATAAATAAGAAAATATTCCATCATAATCAAAAATTCCACCTCATTTCTTGTATAACCCAACTTATATGACCTCCAACAATTTTTTGCAGGATATTCAGGTTATACCAGATACACTGGTACACTGGCTTCACATCCTCCATGTAAACGCCTATGTGTATTTCCATCTGCGTATATGATACCTGATACAATGCTACATTGCTACCTTTTATTGATAGACTCTTTTTTTTACAGCATATTACACTTTTTCGATGTTTGCCTATTTTCCTGTGAATTTCCCAATATTTTCCGTATTTTCCTAGTATTTTTATGTTTGGGGGATGCTTTGTTCGCTTGAAAAGATTTACGCTCCTTTATGTTGAGCATGTTTTGTGCGTTTTGTGCTTTTTGTGTGCCTAGAATAAGATGGCTTGGTGTGTGTTGCTCCAGGATGAATATGGAATTTTTTCGATGGATTCTTTGTTGAATTCTGTGAATTTTTTTTTGAATTTTCGCTGCTCCATTGTGCTTCATGTTGCTTCATTCTTTAGATTTTGGCTGAGTTTCGCTGAATTTTAGGAAATTTCATTGAATTTCAGTAAAACGAGGAAGTAAAATGCGAGTAAATAGTGAAAATGCGTGCTTTTTGAGGAGGGGAAAGGAAATTTGATAACGCTAACAAATACGAGCTGATATTTATCTTGGGCCATGTTGCTCAAGATACGTATGTTCCTCATTTTACTCGCATGATTGAAGATATTGAATTTATGCTGTTTGGGGAGATGTGTATCTAATTGAATGTTTTGGATGCTTTGGGGTGAGAAAAGCTCTACTCAGTTATTTAGGTATTCAGGTATTTAGGTGAGGAGATGAAGGGTTAAATGGATTTTTTGACGCGGGTGATGTAAAGAACTCTATTTATGGACGATTTATGTGGAATTGATGGAATTTTTGAGGGAAATTTCAATTTGTGGAGGTCTTTTAGAAGGTTACACGTGATTAGGGCTTTGACAGGCTTGACATGCATTTGAGTGAGAAGTTTAGTTTGCATTTAGATTTTTATGAGTCACTGATCATATTTCACTAGATTTTCGCCAGGAAAAGCCAATTGTGTCGTATTTTGTGGAATTCCTCTTATGTTCCATATTTGGTTGTATATTCCTAATCCTGTGTCTACACAATACGCTAAACTTCAATGTTAAAAACAATTTAAAATAAAGCTTAAGCTAAATTGCACACAACTCAACCACAATGAAAACGTTTTCCAGAAATCTTCTCAAAATTTTCTTGCAACGCAAAAGTTTTCCGAAAACAACAAAATCTCACAATTACAAGTCATCATAACAAGATTAAACCGAGCCATAATTAAAACAATATTTTATTATATTTTGATTGAAAACCTGGAAACTGGCAAATACTTGAGAGGGAATTTAATTATTCTGCTCAAATTACTGGAAGTTTACAAGCTTTACCAACATTACCGAATACAAACTTTGAAATCTGGAAACTGAAGGCTGTACATGTTGTAAGCTTTGGCTCTGGCACATTTTGCATCAAAATTAAATTTTCAGCATTTCTCGTAACTCTCAGTGAGCAAAAACCCTTCATTCAAAGCTTTTTATGTTGTGATAAGAAATAATATGAATGTAAATTCTGACTTGGTTTTTATAAAGGAAAGGATGGAAGGCAGGATGGAGGAAATGTAGGTTATGTTGCATATTTATTTCATTTTCACTTTGTGGTTAAAACTGGAATTATTTGTTGAAATTCAATCACATAAATTTATATTCAAATTTACATTTATTGTCTGATTAATCAGAATTAGATAAAATCGACTAAAATCAACCAAATTCAAATAAAATTCGTCAAAATTCAAACTTTTTCTATAAAATTCTTTACAAATGTCTAATCCTCGATGCCTCCAAGCAAATTTTTACGTTTTCCTCAATGTTTTCGCAACCACTCCTAGGCAAACGATTTTACACCATAAAAACTCCATTTTATCTGATCCATCACATGCGATACAAAAAATCTTCGTTCACACCGCAGTATCACAAGTTCCACAACAAAAAAAGCTCCAGCCAAGATTTCGACAGCACAAAAGAAAGTGCTGATAAAATTAATAAGCAAAGGATTAAGTGGTTTTTTGCATGGGTGAACGGATGGGAAGCAAACAAGCACACAAAAGAGGTGGCACATAGCTATACAGATACTATACACACAGACACGATGGGCGCTAGCATAAAGACGGCAGATTTGATATTAGGAGGCTTATAAGATATTTATGAAATTAATTTGGCACAGGTTTCAGGAGCTTTTGAGCTTTTAAGCTTCACTTTGCAATTCATGATTTGATTTTTTTAGGAGTGGAATATTCGGAGAGGGAATCAGGTAAATGCAGTTTGGCTTTGGTTTTGAGTATCAGCTTTTGGAATTTTTTTGTAAAAACATTTGATAGGTAAAATTTAAAATAGATTTGATTTTTATTTCATTTTATTTCATTTTATTGATTTTATTGCATCAATCTATCTAGCTTTTTATTCTTTATTTTTTCAAGCAAATTTTCGTTGAGCCCGTCCTAGTTTCAACATGACGCTGTGTTGGTGCTTTGGTCGCGGGTGCAGTTTTGAGAAGGTTGGTTTGATCAGCTTTTTTAAGAATGGGGAGTTTTGCGAGCCAGTGTCTTGGCTCGAGACGTATCCATCCAAAGTTAAAGACACTTTGAAAAAAATTCGAACGAGCTTCTTCTTTGAATCTTATTTGTACTTATTGCTTGGGTTTTGATCGTGTTTGAGGGATGTTTAAGGTCTGCAAAGTAGAAATGTTACATTTCAGTTGAAATACTAGTTGAGTAGAATACTTTGAAAAAAGTTTAATTTTTAATTTTTAGAAAAATTTGACATGACTTAAAATTTCAAAGGTTTCTAGAACCTCAAAAAATCAAATACGGGTATGTTTTCTCTAAGACAAAACTCTTTATGGCGTTATCCTCTCTATCGCGTAAAAATTTTTCAGTCCCAAAAAAAATCAAGGTTGCTGAAAATAATTTTTTTTAATTCCATTTCACGTTGTTCTCTCTATCACAACGGTCCCAACCATCAACGCCATAGAGAAAACATACCCGTATTATTTTTATCATACGGTAGTTTTTTTTTCGATAACTTGTAATAGTCTGATGAGAGATCTCGGAGAGATCAGTTTCTGAATAATTTGAATTCTTCCGGTATGAAATCTACTACATAGACCAAATTTCAATAATTCATAAATTCCATTTTGGCTTTTACTAGCTGTGTTTATTGAAATTTTTATTCAATCAATTGATTTTATTTTACCCCACACTTTAAATTTGAAATTGTTTGGTTCGAATGGGCTTATCTTGAATTTTTTCCTTCGAATTTTGAAGTAAGATCGAAAAGGGAAAGCTGAAGGTTCAAGCATCTGGTAAGCAAGCGAAATTTGGAATGGCAGGTCGAAAGCTCGCGGGAATATCTCTTTTAGAATGAAGAACTTTTTGGAATAGAGGAAGTGACGCTGTCCCCAACACCCATTTCCAGCGGTAAATTCAGTTCTTTCAATTGGTGTCGAATCTTGCGAGAAAACTCAGCACAAGCGTCAAGGGAGGACTCTTTCTTTTGGTTACCGGAAGATTTTTTTGTTAGAGTTGGATCTGATTTAGATTTACTAGTAACAGGAGGGCTGCGAATTGGACTTTTTCCCAAATGGGGCTCAGATCGACGGATACTTTTCAGAGACTTCTTTTCCGCTACTTCAACAGAATCAGTCAAAGAATGAGACGAGATCTGACGCTGTTCATTGAGACTTAAAATTTCTGGAGATTTTGACTTTTCAGGTAAATTTATTGGTAATTTGGCCGGCTTTGGTGAGCTATTTGACTTATTTGAAATTTTACTATGCGAGCTTTCTTTAATCTTCAAAGGCATCTTCCCGTACGGTCCTCCAATGAATCTTTCATCAATAGGTACCAGCACAAAGGTGCAACCATTTTTAAATTCACTCGATTTAGTCACCAACAAGCCGTCGAGATGGCAAATTCTATAAGTTTAAAAATTTAGTTGTGAAGACTTTAAAATATTTTCTAAGCGATGAGAATTTTAGGAACCTTTGATTTTTAAAACTTTGACATTTTTAAATAAAACAAAATCTACTCACATTTGTGCTTGGTAAAAATACGCCGTGCCAACTTTTCTGAAGGTCTCCCGAATTTTGGATGGAAAGACTTCCACTAGCTCGATCGGCAGAGAGAAGAGTCCATTTTTAAAGAATTCAATTTGTGCAGTCTTCTCAGAGCTGCAACAATTTCCGAAGCACCAGCAAGTTGACATTGTTGAACGTAGAAAATAAAACTTTTCTCAGCTGAATTTGCGACTTCCTCTCGCAAAGTTTCAGCTGAGATAGATTGAAAATTTTTGAAGGGCAGACATCAAAGCCCACTTTGATTTATTTTAAAAAACTGAGTGGTTTTATGTTTCTATGATTAAAAAGTTTCAAAACCACTCTGTTTAATGAAGTATGGAGAAAATTTCGAGTTGGGACCAATTCAAGTGGATTTTGTCAACGAGCCTTATGAAGATCAAAACCAGCACCTGCTCCTTAATGATTCACAAGCCTGTGAACTCTGTCTACTCAAAATTGATGGGGAGATCTCCATCTACTCGATAGGACTAGAAAATTTGCCATTTTTGAAGAATGATTGAGCTCAAATTTTCTCTGAACATGATCAGAGCTTCACCAAAAATACAGCATTGATGGAGAATGTTCGAAAATTATACAAAATAAAAAATTTCTGCTTAAAATGATAATTTACTGTTTGCTTTATGACTCATAAAAAAGGTTATCTTAGAAAAGAAAGAAAAGTCTAAGGCAAAAATAATAATAATAATAATAATAATAATAATAATAACTTTGGAAGAGCCACAAAGTGATGAGCAACTCATAGTCGAATGGAAGCAAAAAGCTTTACATGGTACTCACGCTTTTCAATTGGAACAAGACCATGTTGCTCGAGAAGCTTCAAATTTATGGCTGAAACGTGGATCTTTGTTTGGAGAAACTGAAGGTTTTATGCTTGCTATTCAAGATCGTGTAATTAAGACAAAAAATTACCGTAAGTTCATCCTTAAAGAAAACTTACCAAATGATAATTGCCGTAGATGCTTTGCTACTCATGAATCCATTGAGCATATTACCAGTGGATGTCGAACGCTTGCTGGTGTAGATTATACAGTGAGGCATAACAATGTAGCTAAAATAATTCATCAACAAATAGCTAATGACTACAAATTACTGCAATCATCAGTCCCATATTACATTTATGAGCCAGCTGCTGTTCTTGAAAGTGATCAATATCGCTTATATTGGGATAGAACTATTCTAACTGATCAACATATCCAAGCCAACCGGCCAGACATAGTACTATGGGATAAAGCAAAGCGTACAGTGGAATTGATAGATGTCGCCATTCCTTTATCAACAAATATCCAGAAAACTTTTGCAGAAAAAGTAAATAAATATGTTGATTTATCCCATGAAATCAAAAAGATGTGGAACGTAGATGCAATCAAAATAAGCCCAATCATTTTCTCGGCTACTGCAATTGTCCCAAATTCAACTATTGAAGTCCTGAAGTATCTTAAGCTGGAGAAAACTCTTGAACCTTGTCAGAAAGCAGTAGTTTTGGATACATGCAGAATTGTGAGAAGATTTTTAAGCCAATAATTCAAAATTTCAAAAAGTTAAAAGTACTTGATAACAATCCGTACAATAACTTAAAACCAATATTAAATTGAGAATGACCCAATAAAAACACATAATAATAATAATAATAATAATAATAATTATTATGTAAAAAATTATTATTATGTAAAAATGCCGAGTTAAATATTTTGGTTTTAATGAATTTGAGCCAACAATCTAGATCAAATAACCTAATAACCTAATATGTAAATTATTATCATTTTTACATATAATAATTGCTAAAATAAAATAAAATCCAATAAAGTGTTTTGGATATTTCTATATAAGAAAAACTAAAATGTGCTTTTGACTTTATTTTTATTGATAAAGCTTTTAATCCATGGATATTTTACATCATACTTGAAAATTTGAATTTATTTGATCTGAAAGGTTTTATCTTGAAATTTTTCCTTCGAATTTTGAAGTTGAATCGAAACGGGAAATCTGAAGGTTCAAGAAACTAGTAACCAAGCGAAATTTTGAATGCAAGGTCGAAAGATCACTTATTCAGAGGTAGAAATTTAAACTGAACAGCTTCTTGATGGATTAACAAAAATTAAACTGTCCCCAGCACCAATTTCATCTATGAAAGAGAGCAATGGATATTCTTTGTCATTTTCTATCAGATTGTCAATTTCGCGATCTTCTGAAGAGTTGCATTTTTGGGAATACTCAGGAACGGCAATGGTGCTCAAAAATGCTGGAAGACCAGGATCTTCTCGTAGATTCCACGTTGTTTTGCTTGGCTTTGTTCGCATACTCCGATCTGATACACTTGTCACGGGTTTTTTGTTGTACATTGGTTTGCTGCCAATTGTTGGCTCTGACCGATTAACAAGAATACTTTTCAGGGGTTTCTTGACCTCTTCCGTATCTCTTTGCAAAAAACCATAAGAATGACGAGCAAGAAGCTGCTGATCTTCCAAACTCATCAAAGAAGCAGAATTCGATGTTTGAGGAAGTCTTCTTGAACTTATTGACGTTCCGGAGCTTCCAGACTTTTGCGAATTCAAACTTTGCGAGCTACTGCTCATGGATTGTAAAGGCAACTTGCCGTAAGGACCCTCAATGAAATTTTCTTCACATGGGACCAGCACAAAACTTGAATTGTTCTTAAATTCCCTCGATTTTGTAACTAAATTTCCGTCAAGCTTATAGACTCTGTAAATTAAATTTATAAAAGATCGGATTATAGTTATTCGAAATTTAATATTTTAAAGATTTTAAAGAATCCAAGCAACACTTACAAATGAGATCCAAAAAAAAAACTTATTCCAATTTTTTTCAAAGTATTTCGAACTTTAGACGGATACGTCTCGAGCCAAGACACTGGTTCACAAAACTCCCCATTCTTAAAAAAGCTTATCAGTCCAATCTTTTCAGAACTGCACCCACGACCAAAGCACCAACACATCGCCATGTTGGAATTTAGAGAGGCCTTAACTAAATTTTTTTTGAAAGAATAAAAAATATAAAGTCAGATAGAGCGACTTGACCTTTCAAGGTATCGGGCCAGACTGATTGAAAATTTCTGAAGGACTGACTTCAAAGCCTGCTCAAAATATTTTTTGGAAAACTGAGTGGATTTGGGTTGCTTAAATTTTTTTTGGGCAGAGTGGTTTCGCATAAAAAGTCAAAAACCAAATAAATATTTTATATGCCGATTAACAATTATAAAAGGTTCAAAAAGTCCTAAAAACTAAAGACGCTCTCATTTAATAATTTAATTTCCTCAAAATCCTTCAATATTATCTAATATTTCTTTAATACTTTCTCACGACTTTTTTACGACTTTCTTAATAGTTTGAGCACCAAAAAACTTGAGGAGAAGGGAAATCAACCATCAAAAATAAAAAGTTTATTTCCTTCAATACTTTGATAGACATATTTCCTCAAGCAAAAGGTCAGCAAAGTTTTTATCTCAATTGAACTCTTGAGGAAATATCAAGAATTTAAAAAAATCTATAGAAAGTGGAAAAAGCTTGTCTCAAGTATCTTCCAGCAAGCTTTAGTTTTTTACAAAAACTTCGATTTCATACAATTCCTTATGATTAAAAAGCTCCATAGCTTCAAACTTTCCAAAGAAAATCTAAATTGACCCACCATCTTCTCTCAATTTCCAGAAAGATTAAAATTTACTTTTATCTAACGATTATTCTTTTTGAAATAGAATCGTTAAATCCATAAAAATTTATTTTAAAAGGCCAGCAAATGACAATCAAATCTTATCCAATCTTGTACATTGTTTTTGCTCCTTGAATGCTTCCGAGACTAAAAAAATTGGAGCAATTGTTTTTGTTTAAACTTCTTGCCGTTCTTGCAGTATTTATTAATTTTTTTATATCTACTGAAATGTTGCAAAATGAAGATAATATTTGTTCCATCTTCTAGAACTGAGCGCGGATGAAAAGATAGGACACTCTGTGTAAATTATAATAAACTTTTTATTCATTTTCTTGTTTTGTTGGATTTAAATATGAAATGATTGTGATGAGTTTGAAACTAAAGAATTTCAAAGGCAGGGATTTAAAATGAATGGTTAATGATTTAAATTTGGTTTAAAGTGGATTTAAGGGGAATTCAAATGAGAAACCAAAAATTTACTATAATTTACTAAAATTGGTTCCAACCCCTGAACTTTTACCCTATTTCCCCGGGTTAACAAGACAACTTCTCATCAACCTCCAATTCATCTTGAAAATAATAAAAAGTAAAACTTTCTCAAAAAGCTCCCCAAGAAACTATTCAAATTTACATAAATCATATCATTTGACAAGTAAATTCTGTAATAGCATAAACCTCGTGTATTAATCTCCGACTAGAGAAATTCTAAGAAATGAAGAAACGGAGAAACCAAAGCTGCTCAACACACCATCGATCATAAATAATGCGAGTGACAAAAAACTCATAAAACAAACACACATCCACAGTCAACATTGATTTATTGTCACTCCAACGGCCCTAGGCAGCATCCAAAAAGTCCCGCACAAGCAGAACAAGCAAAACATTCAATAAATCCTTCTTCTCAAGGCTCACAGCGCACAGCCCCAAGGCAAAGGCAAACACACAGCCAAATCACAGACAATAGAAGCCCAATAAAGAATTCATAAAGCCGTTCTGGAATATTAAAACAGAGCGAATTTTGCATGTAAAAAAAGTTTCGCTACAAATTGAACAAAAGTTGGAGCTCAAACGCTCGGAATATTCAAAATGTTGTGCATGTAGCAAAGTGGTTTGGAAGATGGAATGCTTGGAATGCTATAGAGAAATGCTACAAATACTTGAAATGCTCGGCAATGCTTCAAATGGTTCAAATGGTTGGCAATGGTTTGAATGATATACAAAAAAGGGTCGAGATGAGCACGTGGCACGTTTGAGGTTGAACTTTTTCCGGTTGTGTCTGCGATGTTTGCTGACATTTGAATAATTTTTGTATTTTTGGAGGGATTCGCTGGTGCTTTGAAGCGATATGGATGGTGTAAGGAGGGGGAAGTGTTTACAGTTTATATTCTTAACTATTGATTAGTTTATTTGTTAAGAAAAGGTTTAAATGTAATTAAAGTCATCAAAAATATTTTAAAACCAATTCAAATTCAAATAAAGACACCTTCACCCAATAACCAAGCAAAACATCACCCCCTCCACCTCTAGTCTCCCCTCTATCTGATAAGATTGAACCATAAACCCTTCCAGCTATTTATAAATGAGGAAATTTATCATATTTTTGATCAATTCATCGATTTTTCGTGAAATATAGCAATAAAATGTAATAAATTGGAACCATTCAAGTTCAATAAATTTCGATAAATTTCTATAAATTTCGATAAAATATAATAAATTTTAAATAGATTGCAATAAATTCGATAAATTTTTAGGAAACTCAATGAAATTCAATAAAACTCCAATAGAAGAGTCGAGAGGAATATTCAACAAGGTACGTCAAAAACTATAAATTAACAGAAACTAATGGAAAGAAGACTCAAGGCATGTAAGTTCATCTTCAAAGAGTTTTCAGGAAAGTTTACAAAGATCTTTTGAATATTTTGGAATAATTTCCTTCAAGTCTTTACATTCAAGTGCATTCAACCAATAAGATGCAAAGGAATAGCTCACAAAGGAAAACTGGATAATTCGTCTGGAAATCTTCAAGATCTTTAATTTTGAAATCTTGAATAATTTTTAAATTATTCTTAAAAGAAAGAAACCGAGAAAATTATGAAAGATTTGCTCTGGAAGTATGAAAAATTATTTTCATTTCATTTTCATGTTAATTCTTATTTTTCAGTTTTTTTTCCCCAGTTATTTAAGACTTTTCAGAATTTTCCTAGATGAAAATTTAATGAACTGAGATAAAACAAAGAATTTTAAATTTTAAATTTCATGGAAAAAATTAACTAAGATGTCGTAGATTCAAATTTAATTAAATTTAATTAATTAAGTAAAATTAAAGGACGAGAATTCTCCAAAAACTGCAAAATCCGAGCAAAATAGCAATTTCAGATTTTTATCAACTTTTGAATAGAAAAGCTCGTTAAAATGTAAAAAACCTTAAACATCCAAGAAATATTAAAAATACCAGTAAACCTCAAGAAAAGCGACATAAACTGAAATTTATCCTTTTTGCTTAGCATAAAGTGATGAGTGGAGTTCATAAAGAGGATTTATGCATTTTTTTTTTCAGGGTGAATGGAAATTTAGATATTCAGCGATTCTCACATTCTACAAATATTTCAATATATCAAATATATCAAAAATATTCAAAGAACTCTGAGGAATATATTATACTTTAAACCATATATCCTTTCAGCTCAGATCTTACCGAGTCAGTCGAGTTTTCGAACAGTTCCTCATTTTATTATTTTCAATGGTGTTCCATAAAATGTAAGAAATGTGTGGAAATTGTTTGAGAACTGTATTGAAAGCTGATAAATCGATACTTGGGATATTTTCCGCATTTTTAACCTTCAGAAAGTTTCCTTTTTTGTTTGATGGCAGGAAATTTTATGGTGTAAAAAGGCAAAGTGTGTGAAATTGGCTGAAAAAAGAAGCAAAATTTGCAAAAGGGAATTATTCTTTAAAAGGAGCTTTTAGAAGCTTTTAGGTGCCTTTAGTATATTGTCTGTCTGAAGATTAGTTTGATAAATAATAATACATTGTTGAATATTTTGAGTTGGTCTTTGAGTAAGAGGAATTAAGTTGAGAAATTTCTAACGTGAAGTTTTAATGGACAATGATTAGGATAACAAAAGCTCCATAAAAAGGAAACTCCAGAAAAAACTTTCAAGTTCAGTAAAAAGTCTAACCTCAAAAAATTTTCGCCATGCTTTCTTCTCATTCCTCTTCAACAAAGTAACCACCACAATCTTCATCGATTTAGTCGTTGTCGAGGTTATGTTTATTGAACTTTTGTACATGACCACACTTTCAAATTAATGTTTGTTGCTGTTTTTACCACCAAATACTTGCCATAAATTTACAAATAAATTTTAGATTTTACATTATTTTAGTGTAAACATCGCAAATAGTGAGAAATACTGGGAAAATAGTGGAAAATTCTCGGATAATTCGGAAAATTATGGAATTTATGGAAGTTTTTGGGGGAATTTTGTGCAATATTTTGTCACGAAAAAGTTTCTACTGCAATTTCACCCGTTTTTCCGTAGTTCTCTGTGTTCTAGCTCTTCCATCGTGCTCGTGCATACATTCCAAGCACATGGCGCTAGAAATTTGTTTATCAAGATTCAACTTGTAATATGTTCCATTGCTTTTTATGAACATGAACCTTCGGAGATCAGAACATGGCCCGCAGTAAACTGTAGTGGAGCATGTAATTGTTTCAATATTTTAGATTTGGGTAGTTTGGGGCGGGGAATGTTAAAATTTAGTGCTGCGGTTTATCGGGAAATTGCTTTTTTGTTGAAGGGAGTAGTTTGGGTAGGAAAGGGTCCTATGGTATTTTTTAATCACATTTGAATTTTTAATTTGCTCCAATTTATTTTGTAGTTCTAAAAGAAGCTTTTAAAAGCTTTAAAATAATGAGCTTAGTGTCATAGTTTTATTTTTCAGCTCAAAATTCACCTAATCAACCTAATCATTTTAAACCACTAGATCCTGAATTATTTAAAAACAAAGCTAAAATTTAATGAAAATTGAACTATAAAATGAAAATCATGAGGTTAGAAGATTAAAAGCTCTCATCTTTAATATCTCATGACATAATAACTCTAATTAACACAAATTATCTAAAATTATGCTTAATATTTAATAGCAGAATTTCAGTTGAATGGCACAGAATTTTATATCTCCCAATTATCGTTGGCATAAAAATCATCAAAAATAATTTTAATTGTTTCCACTCATTTCCATTAAATCCAACATAATAATGAGAAGAATTCATGGAAGAGTCTTTGGAATAAATTGAAATAATTTGATGCCGGAAATTTGGAAAATCATAACTTTTTTGTTACATGGATTTAAATAACGATTTCAAGAGTAATTTTAAAATTTTTGGAAGCATTAACTTTTTTGTAATATCATATCAGTTTTGCTGTTAAATAAAATTCGATGAATTTGATGAAATCAATTTTTTAATAAATATTATCAGGTAGCGATTTCAAATTGATTTCATGGAAATTTTTAATCAGATTTCCACCTAGATCCGAAATTATTTTGAATGTTTTCAATTTTAATTAAGTTTTTGGTATTTAGAGTTTATGGGAGATTGGGGGAGTAATGAGGGCGTTTATTGAATGGTGCGAGCTTATTGCTTTTGGTCCTTTTTACAATCTTAATTTGATTGCCGATTTTTGATACCTTTACACTCGACAGTGACTTTATAGAATTTTATCTAAATTTATCGAAATATAATGAATTTTGCGGAACTTTATTGAATTTTGGGAATTTTAAGGAGGAGATTTTGATTATCATGCTAAAAGGTTTTTTAATTAAAATATATTGGAACTTAGAATTTACTGCTTTTATTAATACTTCTGAGATCCTACAGCATTTTTCACCCAAACAATAAAATACATTTATTACACTCAATTTTAATATAACCTCAAAAAACTCACCAGCACCAAGATATAAAACCCAGATGCAGCCAAAATTCCATCATCACCTCATCATACCTCTCAATTTCAATCCGTTGCCATGCAACCACTTAAATGCATAACTGAATAACTGAATAACTGAATAATTCAAAATAGACTGGAATAAAACGAGAATAAAATGCATAAATGCCGACAAGCAATCTCTATTGATTCAATGAAATGCAATCCTGAATAAAATTGTATTATCATTAGCATCCATTTGCAAATCGAAAGCAATGCAATTGCCGTAATGCTCACAACGCTCATAAAGCCATAATTGTGGATTCAGATCGTGCTTGCAATTTGCTTATATTTTCTCCGTTTCTCGCTTATTTCGGTATTTTCTACAAATTTCTACCAGATCCAGCAGATATGCTTAAAATGCTTCAAATGCTTCAATCTCAGTTCCATAAAATTTCATTGCTTATTTGGTTATTTGCAAATATTCATAAAATAATAAAACAATTTGAATTTTCAATGCAATTCGAAGGATATTTGCTAGAGGGACGTGAAAAACTAAAATTTGTTCTGGTATTTCTGAATTTTTTGTATTTCCGGCTTTATGGGCAATGAAGTGGATGTTTTCTATTTTTTTTACACCCTAGAAATACTGCATCACCATACAAAAGCTGTAAAATTCTAATATCCTGAGAATTTCCTTGAAAAATTAAAAATCTACGTGAAAAGCTTTCAAAACTTTTAAAAGCTCCATAAAAAGTTTATAAAAACAAAAAGCTCTAAAAATATATTCAAAAGTTTTACTTTCACCTAGTTAATTTCACCTAGTTTTATGCAGTATGGATTTAGTTGCATTTCCATAAAAACTCTTTAATAGAAAACACTTAAGTAGAATTGAGCAAAACAAACTAGAACCAGGTAAAACATTAAATAATTAAAATGCATAAAAATATGTGCATCATAAAGTGTTCCATGACATTCCACAAAAATTAATGCTATAATTTTATCAACACTTATCCAAAGCAAAACCAGGCATAACTAAAGCAAAATTGATCATTAAAAATTTTCCCAGTTTTTCTGAATGTAGAGCGACTTTTATGTTTTTATCATTTTCATCCTTTTTATGCATTTTTATATGCTTTAATGATTTTTTATGAACTTTTATGAGTTTTGTTTATTTTTATTTATTTTTATTTATTCCATGATGAGAAATATGAGATATATGAAAATATGTTATTAATATTTTTCTGGCGAGCTTTTATGCTTCATATACTTTTTTATACCTTTTTATACTATATTTTGTATTTTATTATTTTAATGCTTTTTATGATTTTTTCGGCATATTAATGATATTTCATGTTTTTATGCTGTTTTATATGGGGTTTGTTGAAAGTGTTGTTTTTGGTAGTTTTGGAACAAAAAATAATAATTTTAATTATTTATTAATGTTTTGTGATTTATTAGCGTGAGTTTTCAACTAGTGTGAGGAGGTCAGGAGATTGACGGAGTGTATTGGTTAGCTGACATGATATTGTCCTGGAAAATTAAAAAAAAATGTTCTTAAGATAAAATGTCCTTTAAAAAGCTCACAAAAAAATGAAATTCATAGAAAACCTCAAGAAATCTATGCTACTAATGAAATCATCACCATCACCAACAAATTAAGAAAACCAACAACTTACCACTCAAGCAAATTCCCCGGAAATTAAAAAGAAACCATAAATTAATTAATTCCCATAAGCATCTTCCTCACCATCTTAACAACTCTTAACACAATTCTTCAGCCCCAGCATGTTTCTCACAGATGGTGTTCCCACAGATATTTAATTGTTTGCCAGCTTTATTTCGCCATTTCTCTCAATTTTGTTATTTGTTCTGCTAAGTACATAAATACAAACAACTAGTTCTGTTCGTTTTTTTTGCTTTCATGCTTTTGTGCTTTTGTGCTGACCATAACTGAGCAACTGAAATAAATATAAACAAATAGTTAGTGAAGATAATTTAATGGCAAGATTTGCACAACAACTTAACAGCAAGTTTCTTGGGAAGTTTCTTCTTCTTTGCGAGATTTTAGTGGAGAATGAGGAATGAAAGCTTTTTAGATATCTAGTATGGTAAAATCGCTGTATTTTAATCTAAATTTAATTCAACTCATAATATAGTTCAAATAAACTAAATTTAAACATTATCTTAATCTCATCTTAATCTTATTTTAATCTTATCGCAATTTGTAAACAGGACCTGACTCTTTCAAATATGAAAAGTAATTTTCTCAATTTGTCTGTGAATTGTGAGCTATAAATATTTGTGCCGGTTTTGTCTTGTCTTTTGACTTTCTACACCAAAACAAATTCAACAAACTGGGCCATCAGAACAGATGTCCAGATGCTGTGTGGAACGGCCACAAAATCCACAAGCATCTAAAAACATTCACAGAACTCAGTGAAAACTTTACAAATTCCATAAAATTAAACAAATTTTGCACAAAATAATATCCAAAATTGTCTTGTGAAGACGTCTTGTGACCAAAACATATTAGCAAATTAGCAGAGAATGCTTTTGAGTGGCAGTTGTTGGTGTGAACTGTAGGATGCTTCAAATGTTTCACAATTTGTTAATATTTCAAATGCTTTGCAATCATAAAATGGAATGTATCACAATGTCTATGCAATAAATTTAATGTATTTAAAACAATTAGAATCTTCGGAGAATTAAATTATTATATTAAATTATGTTCTTAGAAGTGTTTTCAAGTAATTTCCAAAAATGTTGTCAAATTTCTTCAGATTTCTGAGAAAGTTAAGAGATTGTTTAATTAAGAGTTATGGAGGAATAATTGATATCATTAAGATTTTCTCAGATGAGACTGTAAAACAATCCAGACAGTTTTAATTGAGTTCATTAATAATCGAATATAAAGGAACAATAAATTTATTAAGTCTATGTACTAGGAATTCTTCAGGGAAATTTTAAGATGTGGCAAGTCTTCTGGCAAATAATTGTGAAATATCTTGAATATCTAGAACAAATGTGAAATATTGCAATGTATATTAAAACTAATTAGTTTCTCAAAGCAATATTGGCAATAAAACAAAATATCTAAAGACTTACCTCCTCACCACACCTTACGCTTATTAAAATATTCATGAATTCAAATATAACCTCAAAGAGCTTCATGAATTTAATTACAGCAGATGTTTCATTTAATCATTTGTGTTTTATTTATTTCTTCTCTGTTCTACCTTGCTATTCTATTTTGTTTGCATTTCAATAGATTTGCTACTTGTTACGTCTTCCTTGTAGTCCAATGTACTCGAAAGTATCAGAAACTTAAAAAGCTTCATTAGAGATTCATGAACTTTCTTGAATTATTCTACAGAAATATAAATTCAATTTTAAATTGAGTTTTTGAATTAACATTGTGGAGCTTTTTATTTTTTACGAGCTTTCCAGGAAATTCTTTTAGTTTTTCAGGAAAATCAAGTAGTTTACTAATTTAAAATTGAGTAAAAATGACTTCCAGACCATTTTACCTCAAAGACTCAATCAATACTCAGAAACACTGAAAAATTCTCGAAAAAACTAACCAATATATCAAATTCCTAACAAATTCCCCATCCAGCACTTCACCTCTTCCATATATTCCCAGCACACATCTAGAAAATTATCGCTTCAGGTCAAATATTTGATTTACGAGCAGCAATTAGCTTCTGCAGTTTTACTTCTCGTTCATTTTATGCCCATAAAAAATGTCGCGACTTATAAATGGCTTTTTAGTCAACAGCAGAAGAGAAAGTCACAGAAAATCGGCAGTAGTCCAGAATGCACAGCATACAGATGTAGGGCAAGTACACGCTATGGAAAAAGGAGCTGATTTATTGGGTAATATATTATCGAACTATTGGCGGGTATTGGTGAGTAATTTAGCAGAATATGAACGGTAATGTAGAGTAAGCTAGAAGTCTAAAACCGTTTCGGGCATGTCTATTCTGAACCCTGAAAAAATATCAAAAATTTAATGAGCTATAAAATATTCCATGAATCTCAAAACTTATTACTCAATTATTCATCAATCACAAATATAAAACGAATTATCAAAGAATTATCAAAATAAATGAGTCGCAAAATTGAAATCGTGACAATTTTATAAAATACTTCATTTCAAATCAATTTTCGGCATTGAAAATTTTACAATTTTCAATAAAAGTGTAACACTGCTTAACGCCATTTAACTCTATTTAATGCCATTTAGCTCCATACACCTGAAATTCATTCAAAAGCTCATTCAAATCTCATAAAGTTATTCAAAACCATGAAAATCATTCGCTTTCATTTAATTTGGAAACATTTTTGAATTTGTGAAGCATTTAAATGCGCTTCAGTTGACGTTCTAGCATGTGTTCTCAGTATATCGTCATGTAGTCAGAAAATAGTAGAGTTGATTTAGTGCTGTTATGCATTCACAATTTCAATCGTTTTGTCGTCAAATTTCACTTACCGTTCGTTCAATCGGGTTCAAATGGTTCGATGATGAAGAATTGAACTCTGATTGCATGTCATTCGAGTGATTTCCAGTTTCATTGCAGTTTCATTTAGATTTTCAAATTGAAAGTTTATTTGGAATTTTTTTTGTGAAATTTCGATTCGAGTGAATTCTGAATTGTTGGTTTTTTAGAAAATAATCTTTTTAGCTAAAAAATAAAGAAATCCAACATTATTTTTTTAAATCCAAAAATTCTTCATTTCCAAATTCCTCTTACTACATAAAATAAATTCGTAACCAAACAAAAACAAATCCCATAAAGATCTCAACAATTTCATTATTTTCATGCATTAATTACATTTTCCGTAGTTTTTACGTACTATTCCTGCTCATCTTAACTCGAAATTTTAATTAAAAACCAAATAAACATTCAACCGAGCCATAAACTAGATGTTATGGACTTTATTATATTATTCCTGGCAAACTGTTCCAAAAACCCATTCCAAAACCATTTCAAGTAAACGGAAAATTATCTTATTTTGCAGCTTTGGCAAAATTCATGCATAAATCGAGAAATTTATTGTGCATTTTATGCTTTTCATGCATTCATAGTTTTTGGGGTCAGAAAAAAATTGCCTTTTTGCTCCTGATTAAAAAACGACCAGCAAAATTACAAAACCGACAAACCCAACCAGCAACCGACATTTTTCGTGAATGCAGCCAAATTTATGTAGCATGCCAAAAGTTAAAATTTAAAACATGAAACACAGAAAAAATGCATGAAAGTTAAACCTTGACCAGCACAATGGCCACAGATGAGAATTAAAAACCATTGAGATGGTTGGATAAAGTGGATTTGTCATGGAAAATGAATTTAATATTTCTCAAAAAATTTAGCTTGGCTCCACCAGCTGGTTGGGATGAAATGGTGGCTCCAGACCACTTTTTTCTAAACAAACTCGAAAAAAACGAAAAAAAAATTCAAAATTAACAAGAATACTAACCACTCCACATACCTCCATGGCCAACTACAATTTTCCCAACAAAAAATCCAAAACATCCAAAAAATCAGTAACATAAAATCGTAAAATAGCAAAAAGTCTGTATTGTTGTATTGTCCAGCAGAAAAAATGGTTTCGGGAAGCTTTAAATCATTTTTGTGCATAATGTATAGCATGCTTTGCAGTTATGCATTATTATCGTGTAGTTCTGGGTAGATTTTGAATATTGCTGTAATGAAAAATGGTCATTAAAGTAAATGCAGCAGAGATAATTGGTTCTACTTATCATAAAAATATTAAATGAGCGAGTTTTTATTGTGGGCATTAAATGGGCAAATTTTTATTACATTGTTTGGCATGGCTCATGTGGTTTAATTTATTGAGTTGATGAGGCAGTGTGCAACTGAGCTACATGGTGATTCAGAGAAAATAAAAAAATTGGGCTATAATTAGTGTATATTTGTTTTCTTTATTTACTCGGACACAATTTCTTATCTTAAAAGTGAAAATAGATTAAAATTCGGGCTGATAAGATTTTGTTTATCGCTTTGGAAATATTGAAGGCATTGTTCTTTTTTATACATTCATTCTACTGTGAATAAGCAGCCAGATCAAGTCAAGGAGCTCCATTAAAAATGTCGTTCACCTACGAAGAAATTGATGATGAAGTCAGCAAGAAAATGACTGACAAAACATTGTTCTCCGACTTTATTTGGGTGACTCCAAACGAGCTCGCACCTCATTTTCCACTGAAAGATTATAGTCCAAAACCTTGTTGCTTGCCTAGGCAGTGAGTATCTTGAAATCTGTAGCTAGAAAAAGATTAAAGCCAATGAATCAACTTCAAGGTACAAGAAATTTGCAGAAAAAATAAAGAACATTGAAGTGTTTGACGATGACGTCTGGTTACTGTCCTATCCAAAAAGTGGGACAACATGGAGCCAAGAATTAGTTTGGCTCTTGAAGAACGATTTGGACTACGAAAAAGCTAGTAAATCTGCTGTTAACGACCGTGTTCCTTTCATGGAGTGAGTTGAAAGATCACTGAAGCTTTCGAAAGCTCTTTTAAATCTGATTATTGGTTTTCTAGTATGGAAGCAATCATGGAGTTCCCACCAAATTTTCCCAGTATTTTTGAGAAAGCGTTAAGTGGTCCAAGACCTCGTCTCATCAGAACACATTTACCGATCCAATTGTTGCCCGACCAATTCTGGACAGTCAAGCCAAAAATGATTTATGTATTCAGGAACCCAAAAGATGTGGCCGTTTCTAACTTTCATCACTACACAAATATGCATGGCTATAACGAAGGGATGAAGTATTTTGTGGACGCTACCGTTAAAGAATTTATTATGTATAGCCCGTTTCATGAGCATATTTCTGGATTCTTACAGTTGGCTGAGGTTAAGGAGAATTTTTTGGTGACTCGTTATGAGGACATGAAGAAGGTTTGTTCTTTTAATTTCTAACTTCATCTTTGATCTTATTTACAAAATTTTTAAGGATCTACCAAAAGAGATCTTGAAGACTGCCAAATTCTTAGGCCTTGATTACACAGAAAAGCAGATACTTGAGCTAGCTGAGCATTTATCTCTCGAGAATATGAAAAGTATAATTCTTGAATAATTGGATAGATATTATTTAGAAGTGATACTGATTTTTCCTTCTAGAAAATCCTTCTGTTAATATGGATGCAGAGAAAGATATGATTCTAAAATTGACAAACAGACCTCATGTGGATAAAGAGACACTCCAGTAATGAAAATCATAAATTAAAATTTTATACATTTTGCAACCATTTTTAATATTCTAGATTCATAAGGAAAGGTGAAGTTGGCGGATGGAAAAATGAATTAACCCCAGAAATGATAGAAAAAATGGATAATTGGACCAAAGAAAAAATCAAGAATGATCAGCGCTTGCAGAAATATTTTCAATAAATAATAACTTTTATTGTGAAAGCGTGCAAGATTATGTCAATTCACGATCCATAATATTTAATCATTGGTAGACAATTTTATCAACTCAATAAATATTTTTCTTTTGAATACAAATTTCAACTTATTTGATAACGTTTTTTGATAGTATAATCACCTCTAATTAAGATACTTCAAAGCATTAAATATATTTAACAGTTTTACTGACACCTACGGGCCAAAAATCACTATGGAGGGGAAAAAATCCAATGCTTATCATTTTATCAACAAAAACAAAAAATTGAGAATTCCACTGAACTCAAACAAAAACTGATAGCAATGGAAATAAAAAATCAATTAAACAAACATATTTTTCATGATCAAACTTGTTTATTTCGGAATTTATTTAAGATTATTAAAATTCTTGAAAAAAGTCGTTCAACTTTGAAGATGTTGAATAGAAAATTTATTTGATGAAAGTTGAGCAAATCAATAGCAAGTTTTCAAAAGAGGATAAATATAACTCAATTTGATATTATTAAGCCAATAACTCAACAATGCATACAAATGTCATCGAATTTTAAATAACTGATAACGATAACAAATTTGTGATAATTCGCAATCAAAAATTTTCTGTTATTATGTCACTTCGCTGTTAAAGCTCATTAAAGCTCATGTGATATTTTAAAGTTCTTCAAAGAAAATGTCGTTCATATACAAAGAAATTGATGATGAAGTCTCTAAGAAAATTAGTGCACAATCTCGTGACGATGATAGCGTTTGGGTAACTCCTGTTGAGTTTCCACCAAATTTTCCCCTGAAGGATCAAAGTCCACAAGCTTGTTGTTTGTCTAACAGGTGACATCACAATAAATTGCAATAAATCCAAGTAAATAATTTATTTTGTAGGTACAAAGAATATGCCGAGAAAATCAAGAACTTTGAAGTGTTTGAAGATGATGTGTGGGTCGTAACGTATCCAAAGAGTGGGACTACGTGGACTCAAGAAATGGTTTACCTACTAAAGAATAACTTGGACTACGAAAAAGCTGCTAAGACTTCACTGAACGATCGTTTTCCATTTTTTGAGTAAGATTATGAGCTTTTGAAATGTATTCTAAAAATATCATTTAATATTTTAGGATGGAAGCTGTCTTGACACTTCCTCCAGGTCACCCCTTTGGCATTGAATCTTCAATGAATCTGCCACGACCTCGACTCATTAAAACACATCTACCAATCCAATTGTTACCTGATGCAATTTGGACAGTAAATCCAAAAATAATTTACGTGTATCGTCAGCTGAAAGATGTGGCTGTATCTTTCTACCATCATTATTGTACTTTACATGGTTACCAAGGAGGACTCCAACTGATTGTGGACGCTTTGGTTAAAGACTTAATTTTATGGAGTCCTTACCATGAGCATATATCTGGATTCTTACAGTTGAGCGAGATCAACAAAAAAAATGTTTTGTTGACTCGTTATGAGGACATGAAGAAGGTTAGATCCATGATTACACTGCATATGCATAATTCACATCCCACAAAACATTTTTAGGACCTTCCTTTCCAAATCATGAGGACCTCCAAGTTTCTAGGAGTGGAATACACAGAGGTGGAAATTCTTAAGCTTGCAGATCATCTATCCATCGAAAACATGAAAAGTATGGTTTTATTTCTTAAAGTTAGTTGATAGTAAACTTCTTTTCCACAGAAAATCCTTCGGTGAATATGGAAAATGAGCTGAAATATCGTTCGTTAATGTCACCAAAGCTTTATGAGAATAACGATAATTTTCAGTATGTTAATATCATTCATTATTGAAAATTTATTTATTCTAATATTTCCATATTTTAGGTTTATAAGAAAGGGAGAAGTTGGAGGATGGAAAAATGACCTGTCACTAGAAATGTCAGTAAAGATTGACGAATGGTCCAACAAGAAAGTCAAGAAAGACAAATACCTTAAGAAATATTTGTAAAATGTATTTAAAAATTTACTTTCTTGCATTACTGGGGGCATAAAATAAATTCTTATCAAATAATATTTTGTTATGTAATCCAATTTTTATTTTTCTTCATCAAAAGCTGATAACAAGCTGAAGTGTGTTAAAATTTGTAATCGATATTTTTTTTAGAAAAACGAGTGATATATTGACATTGACATTGTTTGCACAATTGGTGGCTAATACCGATTTTTTTTATCTTTATTGTATTTATCATGTGCATCGAAGATATTGACATAATAAATAGAATAATAGATAAACGCATATCACAGTTGAAGTGCCATAATAATTATTGAGATAAGATACTAAATCTAATTATGATATGAAGTCAGATATACTTATTTGATCAAAATTCAACTCATTTGTTTGCTGATATTCTAAATCGAAACTACAAAATTCAATTTGAGCGCAAAAATGTCGTTTAACTACGAAGATATTGAGGATGAAATTTACATGAGGATGGCTGATCAATCCGGAGGCAAGGACTATATTTGGGTGACGCCTAAAGAACTTCCTCCGAATTTTCCTCTGAAGAATTTGACTAATCAAGCAACTTGCTTGTCTTATAGGTTTGCTTTTATTACTTCTCCGCAAAATTCGGAGAAGTATTGTTTTCTTCCCAGCATTTTCAGGGTTTTTCAACCTTATCTGATTTTTCCTGACTTCCCTGTACACAAATCTCAAAAATATCTCATATTTTTTTTGTCCGTATTGAGTTGAAGAAAATTCCTGTAAAAAAAAATCCGGAAAATATTGAACCCCCGACCCGTGAAATGCGAAAAACTAAGGGCCGTGTGCCTGGTGGTTCGGTGGTTCGGTGGGTGTGTTACTGTAAACGATCGATCTGAACTCCCACCGGACCGATTCCAAATTTTTTGATGCCAATCGACTTGGTATCTCTTCCCATCGTGCACCTGATATTTTTGGTGATGGTGACTCCACCGGTTAGGTCACCAGAACCACTTCCGTGACCCAAAGTCGGGTTTTCCATACAAAAAAAACATTTTTTTTTGAAAAACTAGAGCTGTGTGTTTTTCAGAAAATGTTTGAGATTATGAGTTGAGGCGGGAAATGTATCGATGTTTGGTCCACTACCTGCTGGGAGTCATCTGGGGGTCATCTGGTGGTACCAGACAACTTTTTTTTGAAAAAGTCTTAGAATCTCATGATTCGTCCAGAAAATTATAAAAATCAAGTTTTTGGAGGATCAACCTGGTACCGCTTACTCTCAGCTCCAGAATTAGAGAACGCCTAGAGATACAACTTCGGTCTCTTCAGGAAAAATGTTTGGATTAATAAGTTCGGTCAGGAATTACATCGATGCTTGGTCCACTACCTACTGGGAGTCATCTGGGGGTCATCTGGTGGTACCAGACAACTTTTTTTGAAAAAGTCTTATAATCTCATGATTCGTCCAGAAAATTTCGAGTTTTTGGAAGATCAGCCTCGTGCCGCTTACTCTCAACTCAAGAACTCGAGAACGACTAGCGATAGCACTTCGGTCTCTTCAGAAAAAATGTTTGAAATTATAAGTTCTGTCAAGAATTGCATCGATGTTCATTCCGATTTTTATAACGACTAGAGATAGCACTTCGAAACAATTTTTAATGAAAACACCATTCCATACTAGCGGAGAAGTCCTGCTCAGCTCACAAGCTGCACAACTAGTTTGTTTTATTATGCAAAATAATATTTAATGAATTATTCAAGATATAAGAAATGGGCTGAGAAAATCAAGAACTTTGAGGTGTATGAAGATGACATTTGGATCGTAACTTATCCAAAAAGTGGGACTACTTGGTCACAAGAAATGATCTACCTATTGAAAAACAATCTAGACTACGAAAAAGCTTTCAAAACTAAACTTACCGAACGTTTTCCTTTCCTGGAGTAAGAATTGCTATCAGATAGCTAAAATTTTTATTAAATAAATGATTTTCTTTAGATTTGAAGCAGTAATAGATGTAGAATTAGGAGCCTCCTCTTTTGAACTGGCTCGTGATCAATCAAGACCTCGTCTTATCAAAACTCACTTACCGATTCAACTGTTGCCTGATCAAATTTGGACAGTGAACCCGAAAATCATTTATGTCTTCCGAAATCCGAAAGATGTCGCCGTTTCTTTCTTCCATCATTATACAACTTTGCATAGTTATCTTGGAGGAATCAAAGACTTTGTGGATTGTTTTGTGAACGATTATATAATGTGGTGTCCATTTCATCGACACATATCGAATTTCATAGAACTTAGTGAGATGAAGGAGAATGTTTTATTGTCTAGCTATGAGGACATGAAGAAGGACTTACCGTGCCAAATCAGAAGGACTGCACAGTTCTTGGGAGTGGAATTTAATGACGAGCAAATTTTAAAGCTCGCTAAGCATTTGTCAATCGATTCCATGAAGAGTAACTATAGTTTAGTAATTTAAGACCCTAAAAACTGATTTTTAATTTGCAGAGAACACATCAGTGAACTTTGAAGACGCCGCTAAAGATCTTTTATCTAAGACAAACAGGATCAACGACAACAATGAAAACATGCAGTAAGTCTTTTAATTTATGTAGATTTACCACTAGAAAGTGGTTTTATAAATATGTTTCCAGTTTCATAAGAAAAGGTGAAGTTGGCGGATGGAAAAATGATTTGACCCCGGAAATGGCGCAAAAGATTGATAAGTGGTCCAACAAGCATGTGAATGAAGATAAATTCTTGCAAAAATATTTTTAATTTTCTTCAAGATTAGTGATATCAAATATTGATGGTCAAAATATTACTTATAAAGAGTTCTTGATGATAACAAATATATCTTACTTGATAATATGTCTATACTATGATAATCGTAATTTTTTTCGGTTCATTTCAATGTTTTCTGAAAATATAAAATTAAATTATTAAGTGTTAAAATGAAGCTTTAAGAATCTCAAAATTTTATTTATGATTGTTTGGGGTCAACAACTAGAGTTTATATATTCTGGAGTTCTTGGAATACAATGACGATCAAATTTTATCGGCGAATATTCAAAAAAATCATTCGAAACATTCAAGGCAAAAAATATCTGCTTTTTTATTTGAATAATTTAATATTTTATTGTTGTTGACATTGAATTTGTCAATCGAAGAAATAGTGACTTTTGATCATCTCTCACAATTTCCTTGAAATTTAAATTCGCCTTGTGATTAAAATACCAAACTTCCGTAAAATACTGCAAGAAATTTCAAAGATTAGATAAGGCTGTATCCTACTCCAATTTAAAGTAAATGATAATATATTTATTATATTTAAAAAGTAGCTCATTTGTGCTCAGAAGTTCGTTGAGATTGTTGTGTTTTGCACCGTCAAAAATTGTAAGCTTTTATTGTGGTCAAAATGTCTTTTCACTACGAAGACATCGAGGATGAAGTTTACATGGCTCTAGCTGATCAGGCTTCTGGAAAAGATTACGTTTGGGTGACTCCAAAAGAGTTTCCTCCAAATTTTCCCCTGAAAAAATTAAGTCTTCAGTCAACTTGTCTGTCGTTTAGGTTAATAAAATTTTATTATTGGCAGCTTTAGTTTATTCAAGAAATTATTTATTAAAGATACAAAAACTGGGCGGAAAAATATAAAAACTTTGAGGTGTACGAAGATGATATTTGGCTGGTAACCTATCCAAAAAGTGGAACGACTTGGTCACAAGAAATGATTTATCTACTGAAAAATAATTTGGACTACGAAAAAGCTTCAAAATCAACACTGAACGAACGTTTTCCTTTTATGGAGTAAGTTTGCCCTTAAACAATGAAAATCTTATAATTAAAAAATAATTGATTGAAATAGATTGGAGGCCACACTAGACTTTCCAATTGGATTTTCTCCTTTTGCTGCTGCTCGTGATCTTCCTCGTCCTCGTCTTATCAAAACTCATTTACCGATTCAACTGCTGCCCGACCAGATATGGACAGTAAATCCAAAAATAATTTATGTCTTCAGGAGCCCAAAGGATGTCGCTGTTTCATACTTCCATCATTATGCTGCATTGAATAATTATCAAGGCGGCATCAAAGAGTTTGTCGATTGCTTTGTGAATGACTTCCTGCTTTGGAGCCCTTACAACGAACATATATCGAACTACTTGGAGTTGAGCGAAGTTAAGGATAATGTTTTGGTAACTCGCTTTGAGGACATGAAAAAAGACCTTCCCAAGCAAATCAGGAGAACCGCCCAATTTTTGGATGTGAGCTTCAACGATCAACAAATTCTACAACTCGCTGATCATTTATTCATCGATAAAATGAGAAGTACTAGAATTTTTATTTGGCATTGAAAAATTGTTTGTTTGTTTGTTTGTTTGTTTATTAATTCATAATGTTAATGCTAATAAGGCTATGCCTTTTTACAGATAGGTTATCTTTCTTAAGCATTAATTTGGTTTTATGATTAGTTGAGAAGTGGTATGTATTTGAAGTTAGATGAATTTGAAAGAAAAAATAATAATTTACATAAAATGAATTTAAAAAGAATAAGCAGAATAAGAACACATCAATTGCGTGCTGTTGTGTTGTTGTGTTGTTTGTTTGTCCAGAGACGAGATTTTCACTCCGATCTGGTGGTTATAGGAAAGAATTACAGAATTACAAAATTGGTGTATTTAAGTTTGATAAGAAACCGTTTGGTCATTCAACCTTCATTGAAATTAATTTTGCTTATTGTTTGGTTGATTTATTGACTTATTTTTGAATCTCCAGAAAATCCTGCTGTTAATTTTGAGCTTGAGGCCAAAGCTGCTTTATCTGCCACAAATAGATCGCATATTATTGACGACAATTTGAAGTAAAGGAGACATGACATATTAGGAACTGTGTTAATTGATTTACTTTTAGATTCATCCGAAAAGGCGAAGTTGGAGGATGGAAGAATGACTTGACTCCAGAAATGGCACAAAAGATTGATGAGTGGACCAACAAGAAAATTCAGGAAGACAAGTATCTACAAAAATACTTTTTAACCACATAAATCTAATTTACAATGAGCTTCAAATTCATTAGTTGTATTGTCATTTGAATAAAATTTGTATCTTATCATCTAATTAAGTTGTCAAAAAAAGCTCCTACAGGCATATCGAGTAATACTTAAGAGGATAAAGTTCACTTGAACCCAAAAATAACTTAAAACTACAAAATTCCTTTAGCAACATCTTCACTCTATTGCCAGCAATTACCCGATCCCGAAACAACCTCCAGTTATTTACGAGCTCCTTTAACACGCTTCATTACCCACTTTTACTGCCAAGTGCTGAACGAGCGATTCAACTCGTGAACGATTTTAAAATTGGATTTGCATTTAATCGCAAAAAAATGTTTGTCAGTTTCTTTGGAACTCAGCAAGGAAGGAAAAATAATATTGAAGAAAAGACAAAATCCAATCGTTGTGCAATTTCCGTTTGATTATCTGTTTGGGAGTAATGGAATGGATAGCAAGTGAGGTGTCTGCTGCTATGCTTATTACAAAACTTTTGTTTAAACCTGGAATAATTCAACTCAACACGTTTTTAAAAATCCTTGATAAAAATTTCACATGGGCCTCACTTATTAGAAAATCCCACCAGACAAACAAAAACTCCGCTCACGTAGCTCCAGATTACATCAGTTTGATTTCCAACTCGTCTCCTTAATTATCTGTTAATGTTCCAAGCATTTGAAAATTGTTTGCTACAAATATTATTCTGGGCTCCCGATACTGCTGATGATACTACAAATACTACATTAGCCTACAATGATACTTCGCCATTAGCCCAGATTCAACATGAACTGCTTATACTTTTAATACTTCGCAAACTTGATTTATGTTTCGCACAATTCAATTAGTGTGTGGTCGAGTAGTTTTTTGTTTTGTGCTGGGCTTTTGTGGGAGCTTGTTGGTTCTTTTTAAGATTAGCAATTGTTTGTTTTTCTTTTGGATTTGAGTTAGAGGAGTATTCCAAAATTTTAATTGAAATTTCAGGAAACTCAACAAATACTGTAAAATAAGCGTTTCTTAAGTAAATTCAACAAAATCCAAAATAAATCAAAAACCACTCACAAAAGCTCAAAAACAAACTTTCAATTATTTGCATGCAAACAGAAAATATCAATCATATCAATAAACGCTAAAAACATCAAAACTATCAAGGAACCATTAAATTAAATTCTCCATTTATCCAATAATTCTCATGTCTTATTTACACCATCAATCTTACCATATCAATTGCATAATTTGCATCATTTCTCAATCCAACAAACTCAGCACAATTTTCTTCAAATTCAATTTCAATTCTAGACTTATTTATGTGCAAAGTTCTGGCAGAAATTGCAAGCACGTCATCAGTTATGTAAATTTGGTAAATTGTGTGAATTTGCAGTAAGTTGGATAAATTAGGGGATTGGAATGGAGATGACTATTTGCTTGAGATGTAAACATGAAATATGCAGGAGATGATTGCTTTACAAGTTAAATTGAAATATTGGTTTATTTGAATGCAGTTGAAATGTTGTGACGAGCACCGAATGGGAATTTGTCTGCTCTACTCTAATGTTAAAATGTAAAAATTAAAAAACTTTTTTGTTTTTCCGCTGTCACATTTTGGCGCTGTTGCTATTAAAATGAACTTAATTTTGTTTGTAATTTTATTTTTCAATTTAATATTTCTGGAGCCTGGAATTATTAAGTAGCAAGAACTCCCAGCATCTTACAAAATCTTTTGGCTCATCTAATTGAATTCCCAATTTGTGATAAATTTGTCACATCCAGACGAATGGGATGGAGAATAAATAAATAATTGTTGTGACATGAATAGTATGCTCCATCGTTCATTACCCTAATTGAGTGTTTATGATTATGCAATTGTCTGACAACAAGAAATATCAGTATTGAATTATTGTCGTGCCATTGCGTATCAATTGCAGATAATGATAATTATTTAATCGGTTTATGGGAATTGTTTGCGTGAAGGTGTTTGGGGATTATGTTAATGTTACATGAAGTAAATATAAAAAGTGTTTTATAATTTTGCGGAAAAAAAAACATCTGACTTTCAACCAAAAATTTTCAATGTAATTTCATTATTTTTTTTTAAATATAATTTTTGAGAAATTTTTAACAATTTTGAATAAATTCCTGCCTATGAAAAAAGACATAACCGAGGGGGTAATAAATGGCCCAAATGGCCGACAAGAATAAGAATAAGTGAAGAATAAGTGAGAGTAAGCAAGAGTAAATTGAATAAGTTTATTCAATTTTGAAATGAGTAAGTCTTTTTTGCCACCGAAATTAGGCATGTGTATAAGAAAATTTATAATCTAATTATTTTTCGATTTAAAATTGTTTCCCTGAAAAAAAAGCAAAAAAGTGCAAAAAGAACCAGAATTTAATATTTAATGTCTGGATTTGAACCCATGTGTCTAGCACCATATATTTTCTTGCTTGTTGGTTGGAAACTTGGTTGGGTCAGTTTGTTTTTTGCCATTTTTGCAGTCCATATTTCCAACATTTGTTAACATTACTTTAATAAATGACTAGAATTTGTCACCGAAATTAAACATGCTACATTCAAAAATTATAAAAGAAATGTAAAATCAATTATTTGAATTAACAAAAAATATTGCAAAAATGGCAAAAAACAATCTGACCCAACCAAGATTCGAACCATCAAGCAAAAAAATGTATGGTGTTAGACAAATAGGTTCAAATCCAGACATTAAATTTAAAATTCTTGCACATTTTTGCACTTTTTTGCTATATTTTTTGGGGAAACGTATTTGAAATACATTTTAAGTAATACCTTTAACTTCTTTTTAAATAATTTAAAAAAATTTCCAGCATGCTACTCTTCGAGCTACTCCTAATAACTCCCTACTCTTTAGGCTACTCCCGAATACTCCCCACTATTTTACTGCTCTTTGCCTAACTTTACTCTTTTCGTTGATAAATCTCATTGTTAATCTATTGCTATAGCCTATCGTTAGAAAAACCTGAAGGAATTCTTACAAAACACTTCACAACTTTTATCACGTTTTTTTGACTTTAAGATTTGGTGAATTGAGTAAATGAGTAAGCAAGAATAAGTGGAGTAAGTAATGAGTAAATGTGAGTAAGCTGGAGTAAATTGAATAAGTTTTAGAGGACTTGACAAGAATAAGTGGCCTTTATTACCCCCTCGGACATAACCTTGAATTTCCCTCAACAAAATAACAATTTTTATCGATCCTTCTTCCAAAAACACATGCTCCACTTCACTGCACTAATAAATTCAACCGGTCCTGTAACAACCTTTTAATGCTACAATGTTTTTTTTTTATGCGCTCATCTGTGAACAGTTGCAACTCGTACAAGCCAAGTTTTTTCGCTCTATTCAGTTGACGGAAGACGAATTTATGGCCGTAATAAAATGTGTAACAGCTTTATTTGAGTTTTTTGTTAGTTTGCTGGTGTTTTGGGGGTACAATTGTCGACGTGGCTGGTGGTAGTATAATATGGAGAGCATGCAGGTTTACAGGAAATAAAAAGAATATTCAAGATGTTCTTATGGAGCTTTAAGCTCTTGAAGCTTCAGAAGTATTTCTGCAAGAATTTATTCTCCCTGATTTTCTTGTTGGACCATTCATCAATTTTTTGAGCCATTTCCGGTGTTAAGTCACTTTTCCATCCCCCAACTTTTCCTTTCCTGATGAAACTGAAAAAAAAAATGTATTAACTTTTTAAGGTTCCATAAAATTTCTTACTGAAGATTTTCATCATTTTTGTTGGTTCGTTTGGCTTCATCTAATTTTCCTTTTACATCAACTACATTATTTACTGCAGAATTTTCTAAAATAAAAAAAATCTAGTTGAAAGTCGTAAAAGCGAAATATTAACCAACTTTTCATATTATCGATGTTCAAATGATCAATCAGTGTCAAAAGATCATCTTCCAAGATTTTTACTCCGAGAAACTTAACCATCTTCAAAGTTTCTTGACGAAGATCTTTTTTCATGTCTTCGTATTTCACCAAGTGAATATTCTCCCTGATTTCAGCTAATTCCAAGTAACTCGAAATGTGTTCATGAAATGGACTCCAAGATAAGACATCTTTAACAAAGCAGTCCACCATCACATTAATTTCACCTGTAAAATCACTCAAAGCTATATTTTGATGAAAGTTAGAGACAACCACATCTTTTGGGTTTCGAAACACGTAGACAATTTTTGGGTTTGCTGTCCAAATTCCATCAGGTAGGAGTTGAATTGGCAAATGAGTCTTAATGAGACGAGGTCTAGGATTATTCTTAGCTTGTTCAAAACGAGATACACCTGAGGGCAGTTTTTGAATAGCATCGCATCTAAAATTGAAGAATAATAAAAATAAATTTTATTAAAACTTCAGCGATCTCACTCCAAAAAAGGGAACCGCTCAGTCAATGGAGACTTTGAAGCATTTTCGTAATTCAAATCATTTTTTAAGAGATATATCATCTGCTGACACCAAGTTGTGCCACTTCTTGGGTAGGTCACGATCCAAACATCATCTTCGAATACTTCAAAATTCTTGATTTTATCGGCCCAGTTCTTGTACCTACAATTTAAAGTTTAAAATCACTAATTTACTTGAAATTTATTAAAATACCCTGTAGATAAGCAACAAGCATCTAGTTTATGACCCTTCAGTGGAAAATTCGGGGAAAGCTCTTTAGGAGTCACCAAAATCAACTTCTTGTCATCTAAATACTCTTCCATCTTCTTGTAAGACTCATCTTCGATTTCTTCAAAGCAAAAAGACATTTCAAATATTTTGCTACAACAATACTTTCCTCTACAACACGCGAGAATACACTGAGTGAAACACAAACCGCAGAAAATAAAAAAATGATTAACAACCTCGCATATACAAACATGGTTAATAAATATTTTTCATTGTATTGATAAGAAGCTGCTACATGTTGTTTGTATTTAATCTAAACTAGCAGATTTCATCGATTCATGGACAAACTATTATTATTATTTTATGACAATAGTTTTTTATTGCAGAATATTTTCGTTTAAAAAAATTTATATTAATGAAAATTTTTATTTATTGATGTTCCATAGTATGATAGAACCTGCTTCTGCAAATACAGTTTTAAAATAATCATAAAACTTTCGATATGTTGTGTAAGTACGTAACAATGTGTGGTTTTACATAAAATATTTTTGCAAGTATTTATCATTCTCAACTTTCTGATTACTCCACTCGTCAATTTTTTGGGTCATCTCTGCGGTTAGTTCATTTTTCCAACCACCAACTTCGCCTTTTCTTATGAAACTGAAATTAAAATTTGTTAGTATTATTTAATTTCATCTAATAAATTTCTTACTGAAGATTTGGATCATTTTCGTTTGACCTATTGGTTGATGCAAGAGCTTCTTTAGCTTCACGTTCATTGTTTACGGCGGAATTTTCTGAAATTGAGAAGAAGGTAAACTTCTCCTATTTATTTTTTATTTTATAAAAATTAACTTTTCATGCTGTCGAAGCTCAAATGATCAATAAGCTTCAAAACATCATCTTCCAAAATTTCCACTTCAAGAAACTTCGCCATTCTTAAGATTTCCTGACGAAGGTCCTTCTTCATATCTTCGTACTTCACCAAATGAACATTTTCGCTGATCTCACTTAATTCCAAAAAACTGGAGATGTGAGCATGAAATGGACTCCACAACAATAAATCCTCTACAAAGCAATCAATATACTCTTTCATTCCTCCAAGATAATTATCCCATGTTTGGTATTGATGAAAGTAAGAAACAGCAACATCTTTTGCGTTTCTAAAGAGATAGATCATTTTTGGTTTGACGGTCCAAATTTCGTCAGGCAACAATTGTATTGGTAAGTGAGATTTCATGAGGCGAGGTCGAGGAGATTTATTAAACTTTTCAATCATTAATTCTTCTCCAGGCATGTCTCGGAGGATATCAAGTCTGCAAAATCAATTTATTATTTGATTTGACCAAAACTTCAGTGCTCTTACTCTAAAAATGGAGAACGACGCGTCAACGGAGTGTTTAAAGCTTTTTCGTAGTCTAACCCAGATCTTAAGAGATAGATCATTTCCTGACACCATGTGGTCCCACTTCTAGGAAATGTCACAATCCAAACGTCATCTTCATACACTTTAAAATTCTTGATCTCTTCCGCAACTTTTTTGTATCTTAAATTTGGATATTATCAACTTTTTAAACTTTTTATTTTTTTTTAATTTCCCCACCCAAATGGCAAGCAGCAAGCCTGTGGACCTCGATCCTTCAGTGGAAAATTATTAGGAAGTTTGTTAGGAGTCACCCAAACATAATTCTTGCCCTCTGGTCGCTCAGCCATTTTCTTGTAAGCTTCAGCTTCAACATCTTGGTAGTTAAACGACATTTTTTCGATGCTTTTCAAACAAAGTCTCGTGATCTACTAAATAATTAATAACTCATTCACATAAATTCCGAGCAAAAAATATAAACAAACCAAATAATGAGTTAGTATTGAAAAATTAATTCATATCAGCTTTCAGAATTGCATATTTTATTTAACGAGCATGTGGTTTTATCAGTGAGTACAATGCTCCCTAGTAAGGTAGTGTTAGTAATGCGATAACGTCGTATTGCATGAAGCAAAGTATACTCATTACTCATGTAACAAACTTCACATATAAAGATTTAATACACCTTCACATGAAGTTCTTAAAAGAATTTACTAATTAATTTGGAATGAGTTTTGTAAATTCATGGAGCTATATTTACTCAAATTACTTAAAATAACACGAATCATTTAAAACTATTCATTTCATTTGAATCACAAAACTCTCAGAAATTCCAGATAATCTTCTCAAATAGTTCTGGAAAATTGCTTGGAATGTTCTGAGAATTTATAATAAGAAACTACAATGTTGTTTGTCTGTTTATCTTATTGAAGCATTTAAGCATTAAAAGCTTCTTCATATCAAAAGTGGTTAATTTCCACCTGAATTTTGCAAATTTCAAATTAATTCAACCTCTTCAGTTTTAGTATAGCTTTCCTCATATTATACTAAGAAGTAATTGAAACCTCAAAAGAGCCTCGTAAAGCTTGAAAGGACTGAAGGAGAATATTTAATTAATTTGCTTTTTGGTTTGGCTTCTCTTTGTCCAATATTATATTACAATATAATAATATTAATGTGAGCTGTAATAAAGTTTTAAGGATGAAACCATCAGCAATGTTGTCTTTACGAATTTACGGATATTACGCAGAATTTAATGAAAATTCTGAGAATCCCTTTCTACTCGCCTTTTACAACTTTTGGAATTAATTTGAATGGTTTTCTAGTTTGTAATGAAAATTTCTGGAAAATTCAAATTGTTCGCCTAACTTTGAGAGCTTTTGTTGGAAAATAATATTTTTAGCTCTTTGATCAGCCAGCTATTTTTATGCCAACCTTGATTAAGCATATCTAATTTTAGCATGTTCAAAATTCTAACAAATAAGCTTTTCCAAACCATCTAAAGTACTTAAAAACTTAGAATGCGTACATGGCCCTATGAATAAGCTTGTGGCTTTAATAATACATCTCTACAAAGAATTCTTGAATAAAAGCTCTCCCACGCTCAAAACATCTCTGAATAAAAGTTTTGTAATTTGAAAATTCCGAAATTTATAAATTAATGAATTTATATACTCAGGTGATTTCAGGGCTTTCATTTATTTCAATGTTTCTCGTGATATTTGTTATTTCCATATTTTTGATATTTCCAGGTTGAAAACAAACAAACAATGCAGACAATGTGGAATTATTTATAAGGTGAGTGAACTTTTTATGTCCCACGCTTTTTGGAATAATTTGATGAGATTTTCTATCTATGTTGGCATTTGTATTGAAGGAAGTGTCTGATTGGGTGGAAAGAAGATTTTCACTGTTCTTTTTTATTCCTATACTGAATCTACTGAACTTCAAATAGTAGAAAAATTCTACAGGGCACCTCTAATCATGAACCCACACCAAATACCATTAAAGCCTTCCAACACGAATAAAATGATTTGTTTACAATAAAAGCTTTTGTCTGAGTTTTATCATTCTTTATTACAAAAATCCTCAAAAAAAAACCTTCATACAAATTTCCCGAAATTTCCAACAAATTACCAAAATTAATAAACCAAAAAACCTGCACAATTCACTGAAAGTTTCCAGTAAATTACACAATTTGAATGGTCCATATTTTGCTCAAAACTCAAATAACATAGAAATTCCTGGTAATTCACACACAGATTCATTCATATAAATTCATATAAATTCATACAAATTCATACAAATTCAAACAAATTCATACAAATGACGCTTAATGGCTGACAATTTGCAACCGGAAAAGCTTGGGAGATCCGACATTAGTTTGTATTCATGAGCGTAGATTAGGCTTAGGGAACAAAGGCTTTGTTGGATGAAGGTTTTATCTGGCAATATTCATCATGGGCATAATTTTGTGATGTATATGAGGGAATTGTGTAGAAAGCTTTATCATCAACAGCGGGAACGTAAAAAGCAAATCTAGTGAACCTCAGGAAGGTGGGAATATTTTTATTTGTGGGTTTATTCGGTGGAGCTGGAATTTTTAGCTTTATTTGAGAATTTTCTATATGAGCAGGTTTATAGTTTTGAAAGTCAAAAGCACAGATATTTAAATTTAAATTTTTTGGTTCGTGACAAAGATTTTCTATTTAGAGAAAAATTCAATATTTTCTTTCCAAAAGCATGACAAACTAGCACAGTCATAAATTTCACGATAATCCAATCAAACACATTTCTCATAAATGTATTACATAACTTTATAACATGAGAAAAGCAACTAAGCAACTAAAATCCTGAAAACCTGAGAACCTACAAAACTGTCACGACTGGTTGTGCATGAAATAAATCCAAGTAGCATTGCAAAGAAATCGCAGTAAAAGCTATTAAACATGTGAAACTGTGAAACTGTAAAACTATAAATATGCTTCGAGTGTGCAGTAGAAGTTCAAAAAGGTTTCACACATGAAACACGTGCCGCATTTTAGCACACTTTAGCATATTTTTAGTGAACTTTAGAATATTTTTGAAGCATGTTTTATCTGCTGACATGAGTTGAAACGTATTTTAAATAAAGTTATGGGTTTGCTGAGCTTTATGTGGTAAATTTTCTATTTGAAGTTTGATCACATAGTTTTATTCATTTGGAGCTTTTCATTCGATTTAACGTGAATTTTGGGGTTTCGAACACTTTGATAAATAATATTTATTTAATTCGAACTCTATGAAAATACCAAAATTCATGTGATTTTGATACATCATCGTTTTTAATCGTATTTGCCTCCATGGCAACTAATATAACCTACCAACCTTCCAAACTAACAAGCTTAAAACAATTTATTATGAATTTATTATGTGTTTTACAAATTTCGAACAAATTTTCAATATTCTGCATCAAATAATGCAATAATGTTTATTATCTGAATTTTGCTCGTAGTTTATTCTCTTCATTGTTTTTCATAATAAGTTGCGAGAATTTGCTCGTCCAAACTGTAAAAATATCAGAATATTACAAATATTGGAAATATTTGGATTTTCAACTGTATTTTGTAGGAATATTGATGTTAGGGTAGGTACCTGTGATTTAAAAAATGTGTAACCATCTTTTTGATTTTTTTTACTGTAGCTCACGGATGGCGTTTTTTTTCATAAAAACTGTCAGATAAAATACATCTGATAAGTTTATGATATTTCTACCACAGCAGATCCAAGTTGAAAACAATATTGATGCTGCTGAAAGAACTCAGTGAATTTAATAAAGCTTGTAGTGCAGCAAAATCCAATTATGATGATCAACGAACGATAAAATCCTAAATAATTGATTTTAATTCTTTCACCGAACAAAAATGTCGAACAAAATTTGAAACAAATTTAATTATTACATTTTTGATTGGAAAAATTGAGTTTTTTCATTTTGTAACTACTTTGGTGTAAAAACATATTAAATACTAAAAAATCTCTGCAAAGCATTAAAAGCTCTTCAAATAAAAATCTTCATCACTGACAAAAAATTCATAATTCATAATTTATCGGAAAACGTGTTCATTCATTTTCCGCAACAAACATGAATAAAATAATTATTGAGTACCTGATCCAATAACTTTTCCGTCCAGTTTATTGCAAGCTTGATTCAGATTTCACAGCAAAAAAGGTGGATTTTGAATTCAGTATTATTTTCATGTATTTTCTATTTTATTTTGTACTTATTGATTATGCCGGTCACGTTCGATGAGTTTAAAATAATTTCTGGTGTCACGTTCAGCCAGGAACAAATTAATATTGGAATCAATGAAGAATTATTTTTGCTTGTGTATTTTCATGGAATTTGTGATGGGTTTTTGAAATTTAGGAGTTCTGATAATCTGTTAAGACGTTTTCCTTAATTTGTAACGTTTTTCCAACATTTCTATTTATAAAAACGTTTTGTTTATCAAGTAAGATCTCATGGGAAAAAGTATAGCCAATACTACATTGGCCAATACTAAGCAAGATTTCTATTCTTAGCTCGTCTAGACCCTCGTCTAAATTTAATTACTTAAGAAACTACACATAACTAAATCAAAACAATTAAAAGAAAGCAAAAGAATGTCCATAAGAAATTAGAGAATACCTTCCAACAAAAAGCTCTTGACATTTAAATTAAAGAAACTACCTCGTAAAATAGCAAACAATGTAAATTCTGCAAAATTGGATCTTTATAAACTTAAAGTGCTCGAAACCCACTCAAATTACGAAACTTAGAATAAACCTTCCTTCCTCCTACATTCCTTCACCTTGCAACAAAGAATAGCAGCAAAATTCTCAAATATCTCGCAAACATCCAAACATCTAAACTTCAAGAAAAAAAATCTTTTGTTGTATTTTAGCAAAAAAAACCTCTATTTAGAACTAAGGCAAAAAAAAAACTTAATTCTTAAAACTAATAAAAAGCAGAAAAGACTTGTATGAGAACTATGAAAACTTGAAATAAACTTTAAGAGCAGTGACAGCCTTGGGCAAGAAGCCAAAAAACTCACAAAATCGTGTGAATGCTGCCGGGACTTTCTCTGCATTAAATAAAGTGATAAATTTTTGGGAGCAAAAAAAGCTGCAAAGAACAGCAAAGAAGGATTTTCGTGTTTCCATCCAGTGTTGCATTCAAATGGAATTTCCGAGAAAATTCACTAGAAAAAAAATTAATTCGCACAAGTCTTGCAAGATCCACAAGATGTGCTCTATTTTTACTTTCTTATGCTTTTTTACTTTTGCAGAATTCCCACTCTTCCCAAGTTTATAAAAAAAAATTGCTTAAAAAAGATAACTCACTTAATGCCTTTTTTGTGTAAGATTCTTTAAAGAAATATATAAAGTGGTTTTATCAGGGAAAGGGATACAGTTGAATGTGGCGCTGATTAAGATGACTTTAATAAACTTTAATAAACTTTGGCTGGATAATCTTTTTAATGGGAATGTCGGGAGGAAAAGCTGGAAGGACATCTTAGAGAATTTTTTTGTTTGTTTGGAGACAATTTTGTCGTCAATTTTTGAAATGGAGCTCTTGGTTTGGAGAGCTTTCAAGAGCTTTTTAATGTATTTTTTGAAAATGATCTAGTCTCAATTTAAATTTTGGATAAACTTAAAACTTTCTTTAAACATCTTAAGAACTCGATTTATGTTAAAGATTGTTCAAATTTAACAGTAAAGCTCAAAAAAGTTCTCTTCACAAAACATCTTCCAGTCCAATTAACAAACAAAAAACAAACAAAGTTTCCTTGTCGATAGTTGAGCTTTTCAAACTATTGATTCTCCCTGTTGTTAGGTTATGTAACCAATTCGAACTAAAAACTAATAAAAGTGTTCAATAATTTTCCAATGAAAGCTCGCAACATAAAACAATAGAAAGCAACAGCAAAATTGATGCCAAACAAGTTTTCTGCTTCCGGCAACTTTTTGGTGACTAAAATCTTCTCAGGATTCTTGGATATCCTGAAAATATTGCAAACATCGAAAAAAGTCAAGAATTATCGAGAAACTTGGTGAGTGACGCAAAACTTGGCAGATTCTTGGAAAAATCTTGAAAAAATCTGAAGAAACATTGAAGTTTATTACGAAAATCAAAGAACAAAACAACGAGAAAACTCCTGTCGTAAGTTTAAAGAAAAAAAGCAATAAAAGCATATGAAGCAGATTCAACTTTTCCCCGAACAAAAATAAATAAGAAAACTAGAAGTGGCAAAATATTGAAATCAGTGAATTCACAAAAAAAGCTCTCACGCTCTTTCGGTAATCGATTCCCGCCATCATATTTTGATTGAAAAAAAAACATAACATTGAACGGCATCGGCTCGAATTGAATTGATTTTGGAGGATAAATGGGAAGCTTTATGGCACGCACATGTTTGTCTTGTCGAACAAAAGAAGAAGCGTATTTTATTTCTCGTCAGAAACACATCAGTACGATAACGGTGATTCAGATTATGGATTTAGATGGAGACGGCAGGGGTTGGAAGGTTCATTAGAAACTATTTTTAAATTTTGCTCTGTTTCTCTCTCTTCATCTCTCTTGCTATTTTTTAAATTTTAAATTTCTCTAACTCTTTACTTTCATCTCATAATTTTAATTCTTGCTTTTTGCTCCTTTTATAGTATCTCTTTCTATCATTTCCCCATCTATTTATGCCATCACCATTTTTTTTAAATTTAAAAGCTCTAAATTGCCAAAATCCAATTTTCTCAAAAAACCTTATAAACTTTCACTAAAAAATAATTTCCCAAAAAACTTTCTTCATCAAAAAAGCCGTCAAACTTCTTAAAAAGCCCTTCATTATGCCATTATCCGTCCATTGTGACAAAATCCTCCGGATAAATTTATTCATCAACTTTGGAAAATAATCTAAATTAATAGCTTTTCGTCACTAAACCCAAAATACTCAAAATTACCATAATCACGATGCCAAAGTCGTAATTTAGAGCCAAATTACATAATATAAAGAGCAAGTTCTGTTTATTTATATATTTGTGTCTGCGTAACGCTAACTGAGCTCTAATAGCTCGAAAACCTTAAGACTTATGTATGGGCATCTTAGTCTCAAATAGTTCATCCATGTCACAGAATTTGATCTGGATAATTTTTGGACCAGTTCCACAACCCTCCTGGTCACCAGCCAAGATCCAGCAAGACATGTTTCAAGTAAATTTCACCTTATACTGAGAGTTTGGGTTGAGTTGGAGTTTTGGTTTCATGAGAAAAAACGTTTAGGGTAGCGAGTTGGTCCATATGAATGAGTTCACCAACAGCTGGTGGCATGACCTTGGACTTTGGACGACTTTTTTTGAAAAATTCATAGAATCCCACAATTCATCCAGAAAACCAAGAAAACAATTTTTTGTAGGTATCCAAGTGCCACTACCTGGTGGTACTACCAGAACTCGAGAACGGCAGAAGATACAGCTTCCGTGTCTTTGGAAAAATTGTGCGGGATGATAAGCTAAGTTTGTTTTTATGTCACGGGTTGGTCCAGCACCACCTTTTAGCATGACCTGGTGGCTTTAGATGACTTTTTTTGAAAAAGTCTTAGAATCCCACAATTTGTCCAGAAAACCAAGTAAATCATTTTTGCAAGCACTTGGACTATTTATCTAGGTGCCACTACCTGGTGGTACAACCAAAACTTGAGAATGGCTGAAAATACAGCTTCCGTATCTGTAGTATATTGTTCAGGATGATAAGCTGAGTATTTTAGTGTTTCGCGGGTTGGGCCAGCTCCATCTAATGGCATGACCTGGTGGCTTTGGACTAATTTTTTAGAAAAGTCTTAGAATCCCACAATTAATCAATAAAAACAAAGTAAATCATTTTTGCAAGCACTTTCACTTTTTATTCAGGTGCCACTACCTGGTGCTAATTTCAGAACTCGAGAACGGCTGAATATACAGTTTCCGTGACTTTTGGTAAATCGTTTGGGATGATAAGCTGAGTTTGTTAGTGTACCACGGGTTGGTCTTGCTTCATCTAATGGCATGACCTGGTGGCTTCAGACTAATTTTTTGAAAAAATCTTAGAATCTTACAATTTTTTTGAAAAAATCAAGTAAATCATCTTTACATACTCATTTTTCTGGAATTTTGGATTCTGATTCAAAATTCTTAAAAATCTTGATTTCGTAAATTAAAATTTTCATTTTTGTTGTTGATTATATTCTGAGTTGTCTATTGTAACACGGGTTGGACCAAGCTCCTTCTTTTGGCATGATCTGGTGGCTTCAGACCACAATTTAGAATTTTGAAGCTTCACATTAACAATTTATAATCTGATTTTATAATTTTAAGCCTCACATTGAAAAAAAAACAACAAAAAAAAAACAATAACGACTTTGATACTTTGTGCAACAAATCCTGTGATCCTTCACGGGTAATACACTAGTAAATAAGAAATGGCAATTTACTTGAATTCAGGCTAAGTTTCTTGGAGTATATTTTGGTGAAATTTTCGAGGAAACCTCTCAATTAAATTTTCTTTTGAAGCTTTTCCTTGACTTAAAAAAAACTGGAAAGAAAATGGAGATTTAATTTGATAAGAGACTTCCTTATTCAATGCATTACAAGAGCTTTTAATTTTCCTAAAAAAATTTTGTGCTGCCTAGGACTTTTATTTGATATTTTGACACGTTTATGTGTTTTGTGATTTTTGTGAGTTTTTTTGAATTTTAATTTTGGTCTAAGAAGGACCTAATTTGTTTTTTGTTGATTTTAGATTTTTCATATTATCTAAGAACCTCTGATACTTCCAAGCTTCTGCAACTTTATAAGTTTTCCGAGAATCATATTTTTGTATAATTTTGTATATTTTTTTAAATATTCTGGCATATTTTTTACTCGGAAATGAGAAGGAAAGGAGCAAGCTGGATTCAAGAAGACGCTTTGATTTCTTTCTTCATGCAAAAAAAATGAATAAGTGTTTTGCCGAGAGGCTTTGTGGAGAATATATTTTTTCAATTTCTTAAGGAATTTCTGTAGGAAGTGGATTGGATTTCGTTTTTTGTGTGATTTGTTTTCCTTGATTGCTTTGAATGGTACTTTAGGAAGGGAAAGATTTTAATTTACCTTTTTTCATTAATTATTTACGTTTCACAAACAATTTCCTAGAAAGCTCTTAAAAATCATAAATTGGGCATAATTGAACTTTAACGAGCTTTTTAAGGAAAAGACGAAAACTCATCAAAAATTTTCTAAGAAATATATTTATCATGAAAATAAACAAATTATTCAAAAACATTTTTCATATACCGCAACTTTTTCCCAAAAACCTTTCCAACCACAATTCATCCATAAAATTCCCAACAAAAAAATATAACATCAAACAGCTATTTTATACCATAACCCTCAAATAATCCCCTTAATGTAAAATATTTCATTCTGCCAATGAATTATTCAAAAACTATCAAAATGCTCGGTAAAATGCAGAATAAATCAATGAATCAATGAATAGCAAGCTCCTTCATAGTTTTCCTTAGAAAAGCTAAAAAACTAAAAAAGCTAAAAAGCTAACAAAAACTATAAAAGTCAGGAAATAGGGAAAACTTGAGTAAAAACTGAATAATATTATCGTTTGAGGGATCTCCACTTGCTTGCTTCCTAGTAAATGTTCCTTCATCCTTCTCCATTAAACTCCAGCATTATATTGTGATGCCACGATTGCCTGAGCTTTCTATGAATAAAATCTGAATACATAAAGTTCCATAAAGTACGAGGGAATTGTGAAATATCGAAAGGAGCAACTCATGCATGAGCCACATTAATATTCTTGAGTTGGAAGTTGCTTGTTGTGCTCTACTTGCCATGGAATGTATTGCTTCATTTAGGAGTTTAGACACTTCATTGCGGTCAGTCAGGAGATTATAGTCATAATTTAGTATATTTTACTGGTTTAGGGGATTTTGGATAGGTACTATGGAGTACTATGGACTTTTTAGAAAAATACAGTTTGTGAATTTTTTTTTTATTCTTGAATATGGAAAAAATCTCAGAAACACTGTGGAAAACTTATTTTGATGTTCTACTAGGTTTCTTTAATATTCTTTAATATTTTTGATTTTTTTTTGAAACAAAAATATTATTTTTGAAAAAAGAGTCTCTTACTCTTTTTTTTTGAAAAAGTAGAATTTTTTTTTGAAATTCTGGAATATCAAAGAAAATTCTCAGGAATACTGTCAGAATCCTAAATTGTTGTTCTAATGAATTCCTTATGAGTCTAATAATATTTTAAAGACTCTGTCAGTATTGAATGAAAACTGCAACTCCGGTAAAATTATACAATATACCTTGCAATAAGTTAATAAAACATTTAGCTCACATCTGAAAGTACAAAGACCTCATAATTCTTCAGTTAAACTAGGTGCACAATGGATCCATCCATAACAGTGAAAGCAGCACCTATTTGAAGAACAATACCAGAAACACACTCCTAGCCCATAAATCTCCGCCCTATAATGTAATCTCATTTGTAAGACTTTGCTTTATTCCTCCAGTTTGTTTCAGTTTATTCGAGTTTACTCTGCTTTCTCTACATTTCTCATTAATTTAATTCACAAAAGGTGATAGAGAAGTATAAATTTACACCAGAATACTGTTTCACATTCGTTTTATCTTCATGCAATGTAATTCTGGTAATGCTGGTAATGTGTTTTTCCTTTTTCACTTGGAATTAACATGTAAAACATCATTTTAGCCTACATTATGCAAATGAATGTGAGGGGGGAAAGTGTTGAGGTAAGTGACATATATTTGATTATTTTTTGTCTTTAAGTCAATGCAATAACTTAGAAACAAAAGGGTCCAAGCAATAATTGATCAAAAATTTCCACCTCCAACACCCACCCCCTTTCTCCACTTCACTCTCTTACAATAACTCACAATAACTCACATTAATTTATACTGTTAACATTTCCATTTAAAATTACATTGCGCTGTGTATTCATTTATAACAACCCTGCAATCGTAACATTTTGCAATAACAATATAAAAATGCTTTATTTTATATCATTTTATTTCAGTTTTATTGCCTCTTGAAATTACTCAAAACCTCATATTAAATTCGAAGGAAATTGTAAAATTTGAGGAAGATTCTTTGGAGCAATTTTTGAAGAATTTGGAACTTCTGTTGGCAATTTAAAAAAATTTTATATTATTTTGGTAATATTTTTGTTATTTTCAGTTATTTTTGTGTTATTCTGTAATTTTGCAATAAAAAAAGTTGGAAATGAAAATTTTCTGGAGGCCATAACAATTGACTTGAGAAAATGATGATCAAGAGTGAAGATTATTGCAAAATGTTTTTGGCGCTTTTTTGGGTGGCTGAGGTTTTATTGGATGTTCATGTTGGCTATGTAGCTCATGTAAATTTGGAAAGAGAAAACAATTTAATGGGATAAATAAAAAATAATCGTTTTATGCATTTTAATTTGATAGGAGCTTTAGGGTGGGTTTGGGGGAAATTACTTTATTTTGAATTCTTAAATTCCTTGTAATCTACAAAATACAGACCATGGTCATCGTCCTGTTGGATAGAAAACTATGCCAATCCTTGAAATGAATTTTCATTGAAATATTTTATTTTCCCCTGTTTCCATGGAAATCTATAAAAACCATCCTGACAACTGTAACCGAGCAAAAAAAGATTTTTTTCCAATTACGATGATTTTCAGAGCACGGCAAAGTTGTAATCAAAAAAATATTGAAACGCAATACCAACTTTATTTTTTCTGGAATATTGCATATGTAGCTTTTTTACATGATGAAAAGTTCTGCTCTGGTACACGAAACAGTAATGAAAAATACTAACATGATACATTGAAGCAGGGAATAATCTTTAAATGGTATTAAACAACATCCTTTCAAGTATTTTCAATCAACAATGCTCACAGAAACTTAAAACTGGAAATATCTCAAAAACATCTTCAATATGGTTCAAAGAAAATTCTTTCCTTGAGATAAATATCCCATTTTCGAAATATTTGAAATATTAGATATTATTGAAGTATCTCAAACAAGATATTCGTTATATTTTTCAAAAAATACGAAAAATGCATCAATGCAGAAAACTGCAGAAAACTATTAAAGAAATAATGGCAATGCTGACAAGATTGCGTTTGAAGCATTGCAATTCATCCCCAGCGGGTATTTGAATCCATAAACTTGATTGCAATCTTGTTTTCATCGTTTCTTCATGTTTTTGCTCCTAACCGACTTTTAACTTTGATTTGTCCGACTGGCCAGTTGTCCTTTTGTGGCAAATTTATTGATACAGTTTTGTTTCTATAACCTGGATTAATATTTCCTCCAGCAATCTTAATTTCCCATTCTCCACATATTTTTATCATCAATACTCAAAAGATTCGCAATACTATGTAGAAAAATGAAAAATGTAGAACTAAAATCAGAAAATTCAGAAAACAAGTGAATAAAGAAATATCTCATGGAAAAATTGCATTACTTTAAAACAGTTTTGAAATTGATTATTTACTGGTTCAAAGAATAAATAAAACTTTCATCATTCATCCTTACATAAACCTTTTCAATCCGTATAAATCCTTTCAAATCCATTGATTCGTTTTATTGTGATTTATTGTGAAAATATAAATTGAATGATTTCTGCTTCAAATTCAGATTTTCTGAATTTAAAAGCATGTGAGTCGTTGCAACTGGCTGATGATTAACCTCAATGCTCTTATAAATCGAATTTATAATATTCACCAATATCCGAGTATTTTCCGAGTATTTTACTCAATTTTCCACAATATTCCTGAAAATACCAATTTTCCAATTTTCAAATTTGTAATTAAGTGTGGGAATTCCAATGTAAAGTTTATATAACCAGAAATCGTTGATCAACTTATTAAAGGACTTTATGGGATAAGTTTGGAGCACAGTAGAATTATAATTTCATGAATTTTACATCCACTGTTAAATCGACAAATATCAATACAGTGATCGACAATATAAAACTGTGCTACAAATTGAACAAAACTGGACAAATCCAATTTAGCAAAATGTTGGAAATATTGCAAACAATGTTCAACTAAAACTATTCCGAGAGTTGTGTGAATATGTCTGATAAAGCTTTTTTGGATCTAAACTATTTTTTGCTAGTTTTTATTTTGTGATGCTTGTCGAAATAAAATGAAAAGTATAAAACATTACTCATATCGACAATTTCGACATGCTCCACTAAATTGGAATCAATATTTAGAGCATTTCACTCTTGATGTAGTGAGGGAGTTCATTTCTGCATTTTTGTTTGAAGAATTTTCTTCTGTTTGACGAAGGGTTGAATTTCTGTTAGAATTTCTTTAGGATTAAAAAAAAAATTTAATTGAAAAAAAAATTAATTTTATCTAGACTGGATCAAAGCCTACTCATCAATTCCAATTAACCTAAAATTAAAAAAAAAATAGACAATAGAGATTGACTTATAGAAACACCCCCTACGAAACTAATCAAAATTGATCCACAAATTCCTGATACGCTGCATTTCAAATTTGGTTCAACAAATTTTCGAAATGTTTTTCCCATTTCTCTACCAATAAAATATCTTGTTTCATGCATTTTCATCGAAAAATAGCTCGAATATCGGTAAAAATTGATAAAAACAGCAAAATGTATGTTCAATTTCAATTTCAAATCAAACATTCATGAAACATTATTTCAACTATTTATGTAGTTCAATTTTAGTGCAAAATTGCATGTTGTTGGATTATTTTGTATGAGCTTAACAAGTTGTTGTTGAATCACACCTAAAAAATTTGATCAATGTTGGAGCACCTGCTACTCGAGTGCAAATAGAGACATTTCTATTTATTTTCTTCATACTTTATGAGCTTTCTTTACATTTTGCACTTTCAAAGTAAATTATGAGCTTTTCAAGGCACTGTTAAAAATGATTCCTGTAGTTTAGAGTTTATTGAGTTCAAAAAATGTTCAACCTTAATTTGAATCATTACTTAAAATTGGAGTGTTATCTTTTCTGTAACAACGTCAAACTCTAGATGTGAAAACTCACACATTAATTAAGCAAAACATTTTATATAAAAGCTCATAATTGAGTTATTCAAACATTTGTGTAATTCATCAGCTTTTACAGTTGAAATAACATTTCCTGTTTTCTGTTTTTTGAAGCGGGAAATGCAGGAAAAAACTCCATGGGGATAGTTAGAAGGTTTTCAATTTTAAATTACCTGTGAGAATTAAATAACTCAATTAAAATAAACTGTGATTGGCTTTGACTTAACGCCTCAATTATTTTTGTTTGAAATATTTTAATGATGAACATTTCAATTATTTAGATTTAATTGAATAAATGGAAGTCTTTTTGATGATTTGAAAAACCGTGCGAATTAATTAACAGCTTTAACACATCTAAGGGACCACCCACAAAAAAAAAAAATGTTTTTAGTGAGCAAAAGCTTGGTAAAAACTCCGAAAATCTCTAAAAAGCTTTTGAAAGTTATAGAGCAAAAAAAAAAATAAAAAATAGAATGTCACATAATTAAATTACTACCCCTGTAACACACCTCTGCTAATCAAAATAAATGATAGCATTGTTTTGCAGCTGAAAGTCTATAATTTGAATATATTTTGTCCACTTATTTTTTAATTGAAATCAGGAATAAATATGTAATTATTTAAAATCGCTTCGTGTATCAATTAAAAAATTTTGTTGGATATAATCGAGTTTCATTTAATTTAAAAACTGAGCCACATTTCACTTTGCAATGTTTAAATTTTTCAATTTTTATCATCATAATTATATTTTCACTTTTTATGCTACCAAATGCATTTATGAATATATAATTACATACGAATTATTTATAATGATTTAAAATGTAAAGTTTTAAAGTGCTTTTATTGCATAAAGAGTGAAGTAACTTCATAAAGTGCAATTAATTTACTTTTAAGGACAGTCGACCGAAAATTAAATGCATTTTAAGCTTAGCAAGTTTGTACTTTGTGTTTTGTCACATTTATAAAATTTCATACACGAAACCTCGACTCCTTTTGGTGATCGAAAAATATTGGTTAACCCGTGAAACCTCAGAAATTACAGTTTGTCAAGTTGTCAACTTCCAACCCCTGAAAAACAGTGCAACGTTCAAATTGGATCATACTTGGAGTTTAAATTTAATTGAATATTTCGTTGGGAGGCTTAAAATAAATAAACAATTTTCCTTACAATTTTTTTGAATTATTTTTCATCCAAAGATCGATCAAGTAACAAGTAATTTTTAAAAATAATTTATCAACAAATTATTCTTAGAAACTTCCAAAACAATTTTTTAGGACATTTGCAAATGAGAAAACTTTACCACAAAGAAGATTAATCTCTCAATCTTCAATCTTTCAAAGTCCTAATGATATTCAGCAGCAGCTGCAGTGTCCAGGATTATTCCAAAGTATATACATCTTCTTCAATCATCTCCAATATATCCAGAAATTACTTTCCCTCACATGTTTGTTATTTTTTCTTAGATATCTTGGAATTGTTCTTCCATTTTATGTTATCCATGAGTGATAAAAAATTATGGAATATTTCTGTCATGTTGAGAGTTTAACAAAAGAAAAAAGGAAATGAAAATGTGCCATTCTTTGTCAAGAGATTATAGCTAGAGGATTACTTAAGATATGAAAATGTTTTTTGAAGAACGCTGAAGAAAGTCAATCAATCTTCAGATAAATATCTTTTATTTGATCTTTTTTTCGTTTACACATGAAAGATTTCAGATTTCCAGAAATTTTGTATTATTGCGTACAAAATATGTAGATACTCCTAAATACCAAACAAAGGGTTAAAGGTCAAGTACCCTTAGAAATACATAGCTTAACCTTTTCTCAAAGTTCAAATATGTAGGATGCAGAGTCGACTCAATTTCATTTTCTATTTGAAGATCTCTTATTTCTTTCAAAATCCGAAACTTCATTAAAACAAATTTTTCCGCAAATTCCACATTTTCCTTATTTTCCATATTTTTCATATTTTCTATATTTTCCACAACACCAACAAAAACTAGGACAATATTCAAACTACAGCATCTTTAAGTCACTCTAAATAATGTTGTGCATAAATAAAATGAAATATTTATTGCTGCTCGTTCGTGATGATGCCGTGCTGATGCTTTTTTATATTTTTTGCTCTTTTACTTCTTTAACTGTCTTCTTCATTTGCCTTATCTTGTAGATTTTTATTGCACAAAAAGAATCAAATTGATACGTGACGAGCGTGTAACACTTGATAGAATGGATGCTCCTGATGAATAAATAATGAATGCTAAGTAATGAGAAAGACAAATTATTTGTTGAATATGTTTTAATATTAATTTTGTGGAATAGAATTTTAACAGATTCTTGAGTATCTAGAGCAAAAATTATCAAATATGAAACAATGAAATCAATAACTTACAAAATCCTATTCTTGTTAAATCTCGGTTAAATCTTGTTTACGAGGCTTTTATAGAGAATTTTATGGAGAATGTCTCAACGAGCTTCAGACAAAAGTTTTGCCAGCACAAAAGCTTTTGTCTATTAACCCATATTTTATCATAATTGAATGCTTTGTTATAGTTTGTTTGGAATTTATAAGCATTGCTTGAGAGAAAAAATATTGGAAATTAGTTCTTTAGAAATGTTTACACATGTGGTGCGACATAGATAGATATTGCTTGAAATATATGAAATTAGATGCGTAGTTTAATAAAATTATGATAATCCTTCATATTTCTAGCTCAACTTTTAATAAAGAAAATAATTGAAAGATTTTTAAGAATACTCAAGAAAAATATAACAAAGAATGGAATCACTCAGTAATTAGTTCTTCTTAGTAAGCTTGATATAGCCAAGAATATTCCTGGAAAGAATCTCTACCCAAAATGGTCTAATGAACCCGAAGAACTTATTAGTAATTACTAATTAGTTGCATTACTAATTACTAATTAGTTGGTGAAAGGCAATTATAAAGTTAAAATTCTGAGAATTTCAGCAAAAATGTGTTTACTGTTTTCATTCATTATTTCTCATTTCGTTAATATTTTAAATTAAATTGTGAAATTATTTAATAAAACGAGTTCAGCGAATTTAAATGATTTATAACTTTTATCCTTCCTCCAATTAAAATATCATGAAAATATTTTAATCAAATTTATTTACTTTTCCATTTTTATGCAGTTACCCCGCAACAAAAGCCAACACGAACCCAATTATTTTCTGGTGTTTTATTTATTTCAGTATTGGCAAATATTCCTCTATAATTCTCGATTATTCAGCGAAACAATAACAATTTATACAAATTTGATGTTTTAATTATTTAATTCAATAACGAATTAATTTGTAGAGTTTTGCGGAATTGCAGAATTTGCTGCATTCATCGAGAATTTGCCGAATGTTTACCAAAAATGCACAATTTGCAAGTCATTCCGCTTTTTAAGTATTCAAATATTTTTATTAAAATAAAATGGAAAATGGTATAAAAATAACAAAACATGGAAAAATGGAAAAATTCCAGAGCAACAGCAAATATTGTTTTAATCATTTTTAATTGAATTTACTTTTTAATAAAAATTCATTATAAAAAAAGCAATAACTTATTTATTCATTCTGTTTTTTGATTTTGCCATTATTGCATTTAATGTTTTTTTTGCATAATTTTGCATACGAACATTACGGGAATTTGATCGAGATTTTGGCTTTTCATTGTTTTAAAGAGATTTAACATTTCATAAATCACAAATAAATCTCTGTAAATAAAAATAAAACTTAAAGGAAATAATTCCAAAAGAAAATTCATTTAAAAAGGAAATGTCTGGAACAATATTCCTTTAAATAGACAAACTATAATTTATTAATTTTATGCAGTATTGTTGCTATAATCACTTCTCTAGTTGTTGAGTAAAATTGCATGCCAGCAAGCAATTCCACAAATTACCAACCAAAAACATGGAATCTTCAATACCGACTTTAATACAAGATTCCAATATTTCAAGTGCTTTCAAGTGCTTTCCAAGTTATTCATAGTTTTGCACCGGAAGTGAAGAACAATCAAATATGGAAGTCTAGCATTTTTATTCATGAGTTTTCTGTCTGAACGTTGTACGGAGCGATTGTTGGTTAAATCATTAAAGGTGGAAGAAAATAAAGTTTGGAAGATAAATCATGAATATTTCCACCAATTCTTACTTATACCCTTCAAAGAAAATAAATTAAATCAAAAAAATATTTTGAATTCTTCAAATTCCTCGAAATTCCCAGGCAATGCCAAGAATTCCCCAAATTCCGACCAAATTCTTTGAATTCTTGTAAATTCTATTTGAATCCTTTCCAATAATTTAATTCTTAGTATTGTTGGATTTTTTTGATATTGAGAGCGGAAGTGTTGAGCAAAACGAAACAGCAAACAAAATTACGAGAAATGTTTTAACATTTCCGCTCGCGATTGCTGATCTGATAAGGTGAAGGAACCTCGGCCGTTTATATTAATAGTATTAAATGCTATTAATTCTTTTATTGCTTTGTTTTGGAAGCTTGTTAATAAATCTTCTGGAAGGTTTAGATGGTATCTAAAGGTGGATCAGCAATTGATCAACTTGGAGTATTTAGGAGGAGATTTATTAAGAACGGGGATTAAGGACGAATTATATTTATTTGGTGAAGAAAACGACTTTGAAGGTATTTGGAGCTGATTTATGAGAACTTTATAATTAGCCAAGGATCTTCTTAATTAAATTTAAAAGAAAGTTGAAGAAAACCTAAAGAATTTTATTATTATAATAATTGCCCGCCAGAGACATCCCACTTATCAAAAATCAATTTAATATTAAATCCCCAACCCTTTCATAAATTTTATCAATTTCCTTATGAACAACTTTGTTTATTTACCCCAGAAATATTCCTTAATGCGCCATGATTGTTAAGCAATGAAAGCAAAATAAAAATCAATGCTCAAACTTTCTCAAACAAAATAAAAGTTAACCAGGACATTTGGCAATAATTTCCGAAGTTTCGTAAATATTCTGAATTCTCGGAGTTTCCTTGTTCGTTCTCCTAAAAGGCATAACTGGCTATAACATTAAAAAGTCATGGGGCAAAAGTTTGTCTTTGTTTTTCTCGAGCTTTTCCCAATAACTTGCAATAGATGGATTTTCCGGTTAAGTAACTTTACTCGGCTCTATTCATGTTTCTGGTTTTCCATCCAATTTTTATATTTTCTTCGGGATTGTTGTAATGTCTTGTAATTTCTTGTATTATGTGTCTTTTTGGTAGTTTCCCTCAAATAATTTATTATTACAAATAATTCGATAATTTAGTTGGAAAAAGTTCCAGCAATTTTCCTTTGAATGTTTTATTAAACGTAACGCTACATAAAGCTCAACCTTTTCTCCATTTATTCCCGCCTAAAACTTGCACAAACTTTCCAATAACAAAATTGTTTTGAACTTCCTCAAATTTGCCGTATGTTTTTGGTGAATTTGGCAAACTTACCAAATTTCATCAATTTGACTAACTTTCGAGGCAATTTAAATAAATTCGATTTAAACTGGATAACTTTCGATAACTTTGGTAATTCAAGGAAATTTTCTTTGAGGAAAAGCGGGAAGGAAAACTTCAAAATCAATAAAGATTTGGGTGGGTGTGGGATCATCTTATATTAATTTGAAGCTCAATCGAATTTGGAGTAAAATCCGGGGAAAATTATTGAAAGTTTGATGGAGAAAGTTTCTAGAGCAAATACTGTCAATACGAGTCAGTTTGAATTTTCAAGGCAAGAAAATAGGATGTCAGCTTAATTGAACTTTCCTCAAGTTTCCTGGTGTTTGTTGTTTTTGTGAAAATTCAGAAGAAATTTGTTATTGATCGAAGATTTGAGACTTTATTTTGAAGAAATACAGAAAATGCAACGAAATTTAAATTGTGCAAATAAAAAATTATTCTTATTTACAGCTTTAAATACAGACTAAGAAATTTTTACTAACTTACATTTTTTATAGCTTATAAAATTATTTGGCAGTATTTTGGCAAAGAATTAAAATAAAACCAGTTTGTAGTTTAACTTTCCTGCCAGTTAAAGTTTGGAACTTGAAGTGAAAACATTTTTGGTAAGCGATGAGACTTTGGTAAGTTTTTGTTATTTAAATAAAGTTTTTAATAATAATTTAATGTTCTAGGTGCTGTTTAATACTTCCTTTGCTTTTTGCTTTTCATCTGAGCAATTGCGTGGATTTAAAATGTGATTTTAAAAATCATGAGGGTCAATGGACTTGTTTCTTCACAAATCTTGCTTTATCGAACAACAGTAATGCAAGTATGGCTGATGTAAAAATTGACTCTTCTCGCAACACAAAAAAAGATTTTGAAGTTCAAAGAGTGATCATCAAGAACTCTTTTATGACATTCATTCCTTATCAAATATACAGACAATTCCCCAACCTCACGAATTTAGACATGAATGATAAAATTAAAGGATACGAAATTCTCGCCATCAACGCTAAAAATTATTTATGGAATGATAAGTTCAAGCACCTCAACCTAAGCAATAATGTGATTAAAATAATTGAAACCAACACTTTCATTAAATATCCCGGTTTGTCTTCTTTGGATTTCAAGTTCAATGAAATTACAAGAATTAAAAATGGAGCTTTTAATGGCCTCAAAAACCTAAACAAATTGATCCTGGCTAACAATTTAATTGAAGTTATTCATAATTCAACCTTTTATGGACTATATAGCTTAAAAAAGCTGTCTTTAAAATGTAATAAGATCAAGTTTGTCGATTCTGGAGCTTTTAAAAGGATGCCAAATCTCGCAACTTTGTCAATGAACTACAATGATTGTATGGATGATAAGATGATAGGAACAATTGCTCAGTATCAGAATAAAATTATCAAAGCTTGTAAAGTTCCTTGCAAAACCAATAATGTAATCTCAAATGAGGAAGAAAAAGATGAGAAGGATTTGAAATACGCCACTGATGATGTTGAGTTTGGTTTGGAGTTTTACAGGCTAAACTTGAATAGGCTGCAGTTTCAGCTTCATAATTGCAAGTGTGTCTGAATAAAACTGAACACATATAAATTTTTGAAGAATAATATGATATTTATCTTTAAGAATAAACTTTTTTTTTTAGTAAATTGTAAGTTGGATTTGTGGTTTGTTGACTCAATGCCGGCTTGTAGACTTGATGTATTGAAAAAATGTAAAACCAGTTTTAATAAAAAATTATTTTGAAATATTTTGCATAATTAAATGATTTGCATCAAAAATACAATCGGACTTTACCTTCTGTTCATTTATTTATCAACTTAACTAACAGAACTAGTTGGAAGATCCCGGACTTTGTACTTTGCATACTATGAAACTATAGTCTGACAACTTTGAAATATTCTTATTCTCATAATACATGTTCCAAGAATTATAAAATATTTAATTTTACCTGGAATTTCGCAAGCTAGTCTTCTTTTCTTGAATAATTATCAGCTTGCCAACTTGCTCTTTGAATTAGCAGGCAGTGTTTAAAGTTATTTTGAAGAAAGAGCAACAGACTCTTCTACGATGAAGATTTGGTGAGTTTGCTGTTGACAATTGAGGCTTCTTGCAATTTAGCTTTTAAACCATCTCTAGGTGCTGTATAACTTTTGCCTTGCTATACGCTTTAAATGGAGTCGACTGTGCTAACTTAAAATGCGATTTTGGTGCAGTTTCCGATAAATGGACTTGCTTCCTACTAAATTTGGATCTAACAGACAACAGTGATGAAAGTGTCTATGCCATTCAAATGGACACAACTTCCAACACAAAAAATAACTCAGATGTGCAACAAGTGATCATCACAAACTCCACAATGTCTTTCATTCCTCCTCAAATCTTTAAAGAATTTCCCAACCTGAAAATATTTCACATGAACGAAAATATTAAAAGCTTTGAAGATCTGTCCATCAGCAAAAGATATTACTTGTATAATGAAGTTCTAACAAACTTTAACTTGAGCCGAAATGCGATTAAGATTATTGAAATCAACACCTTCATAAAATTCCCCGGTTTAAAATCTCTTGACTTAGAATTCAATCAAATAACAACTATCAAAGATGGAGCATTTAATGGACTCAAAAGCTTAACTGAACTACAATTGGCTCACAATTCAATTGAAACCATTCGCAATTCAACTTTCTATGGACTCACAAAATTAGAACTCTTAACTTTACAAAATAATTTGATCAAATTTGTTGCCGCTGGAACTTTCAAAAGATTACCAAGTCTTAAGACGTTATGGATGTACAACAATAAGTGCACTGCTGACAAGGACACTGAAGCAGTTACTGAGTATCAGAAAAATATCATTGAAGCTTGTAAGACTCCTTGCAATACTAATAATGTTATCTCAGCTGAGGAAGAAAAAGACGAGAAGGATTTTCAGCACGCCATTGATGATATTCAGTTCGCTTTGGATGGCATCAGACATTCCTCTCACAGATTGCAATTTCAACAGAACAAATGCGAGTGTGCTCAAAATTTGTAAATGAATTTGTATTTTTCTTTTAAAGGAATAAATATGAGTAAATTTCTTAAAATAAACTTTTCTAGTTAATTTAAAAACAGAAAGAAACACAACAAAAAATTGTTAGAATTTCTAAAAATTTATTTTTATTCAAAATTCCTTTTATTCTTGAGTACAATTACAAGCCTTCAGTTTATCCTGCTTTTCCTGATATTCACTCCTAAATCTGTGCAAATCCTTATGTCTATCTGCAAAGTTATGCAGTGAATACTCAAATTGTTCTTCTCTGTCACTATTAGAGAAGTCACAAATTGGATCATTGCAGTAGACCAGACTGATGAGGTTAACAATCACAATCATCGCGATCATTATAACGTATCTAAAAAACTAAAAGATTAATTGTTTTGTTTACAATATTAAAGCAAATCTTACAAAAGTCTCATCTTGCAAAAGTTCTGACTGGAAATGTTCTTTCTTTGAGCTCCGCCTAACAACTGCCGGTAAATACTAACATTTTTTCAATATGCAGATAAATTTGTAGTATTTAACATAAGAACCACACACAATATATTTAAAATAAAATTAAAAACTGGATTCACAGACATTATTATCTTTTGCGGTTGGTTGACACATTGGCAATTCGTAGACATGTTAATTAATTATCATTTTTTAATTATTTCCGAGATATATAAAAAATACATAATTTGTTTATTTTTTTATCGAATATCAAATTTTTAATATTAAACCTGTTTTAAAGTCAGCTGATTTCTTTTCTTTAGAGGTAGAAGATCTTACTAAAAAATGTGACCATTAAAATTTATTAACAAACGCTTTGCGGCTTTATGAGACGATGAATACCTAACGATTATTACTTTTTACCTCACAAAACCAACAATTTAATGACTTTTTCACCTTCACGCTTAGTTTTAAAATTAAACAGGTAATTTACTTGAAATTGATGATTTTTTGATTCTCTAGATTTCTAGAATAAATATCTTTAAAAGAAGATTTCTCAAGAAATTATTCTTTTCTTAGATCTAATCTGAAAGTCTCGACTACGTCTTAAAAGTATTAAAATATATTTTATTATCCATGTTTTAATGATTTCCTGAGGCTTTCTACAAAAATATCTCCTTTGACTTGAACATTCAACTCCCAAGAAAATCGTCTCTTTCAGTAAGAAAACTCATCAGAGTAATTGCTCCGAATAAGATTGATTGCCAGTTCTGCGAAATTTCTAAAAAATTCACATCTCGTTTTATACTCAAATCTGAATTTTTCAGACTTCTAAGATTTCCAAGATTCGCAGAAATGCCAAATTTACTTCGCAATTACTTCGAGCTTTACATTTTGAAGACGAGATTTTGAAGAAAAAAAAATCTCAGAAAAAATCTGAAAACCATGAAACTCAAATTCATTAAAAATTTGCAGAAATCTGTTGGGAAAATCATTTTACCATTTTCTTTATTAAAGCACGCAACATTTTGGTTTAACTTTTCTTGGAATTTTATTTTGGGAACTGAAAAATTTAATTTTGAAGAGTCTAAAGCTTTTAGCGATGTGAATGAAATTGGGACGTGCGGTTTTTACGAAATTTTGATTTTCAAGGGGTGTGGAGGAAGAAAGTAGCAAGAAAATTTTATCTCATAAATATTTTTCAGTTTATGCTTAAGTATCGATTTTTTGTCTTCATCTACGAATCAAAAACAAAAGGTTCATCCTTTCGCGTTATAAAAATTCTTGCTGAAAACACCAAAAATTATTCTCCGAAGAAAATGCAAGAGAGAAACATTAAGATGATCAGAGATGATTGGATTGAAATGACTTTGAAGTCGATTAACTTGTTCTTTGGTTTAGAAAATGTGAAGATAATATTGCTAAAAGGAGCTAAATGGAGCTATTAAGGATTACAACGATATGTTTTTGATGTTTTCTTTTAAAATATAAAATTAGGATTTTAAGAAGATTTTTTTGTAGATTGAAATCCTTTAATAAGGTGAGGGGAGAAAATTATCTTAAACATTATTATTTCAAGTATTTATAAATGTTTTTGGAATAATTCTTGAAAATATAGATAACAGACTTTTATTGTTTCCTGGAAGATTCCCTAAGTCTTCTTACTTCGATTATTTTTCTTATAAAATTTATTTTCTAATCTTTTCTCTGAATTTTCCCCACAAAATCTCAATAACATAAAATAATACAAAAATACACAAAACCTTCTTTTTATAATAATCTTATCTATTTCTTCATTTTCTCTCGATATCTTCATTGTTTTAACACCACAGAAAATGCCGATGCAATCCCCATAAAATATTTTATGTTTCGGCTCGTAAAAAAGTTTGCCGCCCTTTTTGATGGAATCGAAATTGTTTCATTCACTTTCTTCCGATATACTTGGTTTTCTACCATTTTTTCCTTAAGACATTTTTTTAGACTTTTAAAGACATTTCGAAGATACTTCAATATTCCGGATAAAAAATGATAAAATTGCTAAAACTCCATGAAAAAAGAAGAAATGACAAAAAGATTGACAAGAAAAGACGTAAAACAGCATCCATCCTGTACTATTACGTTGAAACTGCGGTTGGCTGCTGATTCTTGATGGTTTCTGATGTTTTGATGGTCTGATGGAATTTACGTCTTTAAGGATTTCTCAATACTTTCGGGTTCGTCATCAAATTTGTTTCTATTCGTTCTTATAAAAAATTTATTTGGGGTTTTTGGGTTCTTTGGGGGTAATCTTTAGAAGTGATTAATTGATATTGATCTTTCCAGACAACGAAACAACAAAAAACATGGAAAATATTTCTCAATCTCTTGTTTAAGAAGTAGTCCAGACATTTAAAGTTATTCGATTTGCACTTTACTTTATTTCTGTGTTTACTGCTAGAATGCTTAAAAAATGAAAATACTTGTAGTTTTACATAAAAAGTTGTCCAGACTGTAATTACCTCAATTGTCCTTAAATCCAACAGATGCTGCAACTTCTTGTAATTTATTTGCTTAAAAGTTTCCAGTTTTTGCCACAATTGTTATCAGATTTTAAGTTTAACTGCATTTAATTTATTTTATGGCTGTAATTCATGTTTTTCATTTTTTTTATTGTTTTTCATGTAATTGCTTGGCATTGTTTGCAATGGCTAAAAAGACTCGAAATTGCATTAAAACATTGCATTTACTACAAAGAAATCACAGAAAAGGCAGCAATTACATTTTATGACTTTTTATTACGTTTATGTCCACCTTAAGCTTCCAAGTGGCTTTTGGTCTAAATTTATTGCCGACTGGGAAATTGTTGGGGTTGAATGGAACATTAGAATGTCTGGAAAATAGGGGAAAACAGAGCAATAATGGTTTTAAATCGTTTAATGGAGAATTACTTTATTACACTTCATATTTTTTTAAGGTGTACTTGAAGTGCCTTGAAGTACTTTGTAGTACTTTATGATGTGCTCAAGATTTTCTCAAGATGTGCTCAAAACTTCGAGTTTCTGGGAACTGTTAATTTTTACAACAAAATAATTGAATTTTTGTAGATTTTCTTCTGATTTTGTTAATTTGCCTCAACTTTCTTGAAATTATCTTCATTATCCTTTTCCCTTCAATCTACAAGAAACTTTGAAGGTCTGTACTAAAATTGATTCAAATGAGTTCATGTTAAAATTTACAAAATCCTCAAAATTCCCAAACACCCAACAAAATTCTCAAGTTCAAGACAAAAGGATCCAATCTGATTAAAAGAACTTTCTCCAAAGAAATAACTCTTTCATTCGGCTCTTCATAATTGAACTTGATTGAACTCCCCAGAAACTGGGAACTAATTTCATTATTTAGTGATTGAAGCGTCTTCAAGTCAACAAAGTCAAAAAGAACAAAAGACATCCCAAATTGCCCAGTTCTTGAGACATTTAATCAAATGTTGGAGCAACTCTGAAACCCAAAAATCTTGCATGGAAACTTGTAAGAAACCCAAGAATCTCTTGAAATTCACAAAAAGAAGAACAATGGTCACTTCCCTCTCAACATGACCAAAATTGCTGTAAATTGTTGAATAATGTTGGAATTCCTTGTTTTCAGCTGCGTTGGTTGTCAGGCCTTGTTTGAAGCCTCTTATCGCATCAAACAACATTTAATTCATTTAATTCAATTAACAAAAACATAAATTTGCGAGTTGGATGACATTAATTGATGTCTTTGTGTTTATGGGCCGCAAGATGCTATGCCAGTGTTCCATTGTGTCAAGTGACATGAATGGATGTTCCGGCTAAATAAATGTCATATCATGACTATTTTGATTGTATTGTCAGTTTGGTCAATATCATTGAATTAGGGAGAGGAGTTGCATTGTTTGTGGGAGGAATTTTGTAATTTGGGCAAGCAATAAATTTGAATTTATTGGTAATTGATCACTTAGTTCTTAATTTGATGTTTTGAGGTAACAAATTTAATTAATGTGGAGGTTATATGTTTGAGTCAAAAATTCATAATTTAAAGCTCCGTTAAAAGCTCCATCAATTTCTATTATCTTATTTTTCCAACAATAGAACTGCTTTACTTTCTTTTCAACGAGTTGCACAATATTTCCCCGAACTTCCTGAATATAACCTAACAAAATTTTGTTCTAAAATTTAATCATTTCTCATTTAATTTCTAATTAAGTACAATGGCAAATTACTGTTTTGCCGGATTTGTATTTGAAATTGAGAAAATTAGATAGTTTGCATTTTATGGTTGTGTCTTCTATTATCACTGAGTTGCTAAAGTTTAAATGATGAGGCGAGATTGCATTTAATTACTATTGCTCACTATAACATGAGTTGAGTTGAACGTTGCTTCTCTTGCAAGTGGTGAATAACCATGAGTTAACTAAAAGCATCTGAATAATGCAAAAGATGGCCAGACGGTACGATGAAGTGGTTTTAGTGGGCAAAAGGCAAATGCTAATGGAGTTTGAGTTAAAAGCCATACATTAACGTTTTTTGGTGGAATTTTTTTTCTGTTAACAAGAATCTTTCATTTTTTACTTAATTCACTTCATAAACATAATTTAATTTCAGCAATTTTCATAATTTTTCTCGCCTTTGGGTTTTTGCGAATTTTTTGTGTATAAAATTTAATTTCCATAAAAACCAACATTTTGGAGGAATAAAAGCGCAATCAGGAAAATTGTGGAAATTTGTGAGATTTCTGTTTAGAAACGAGTTTATCTTTATTTCCTGGAAATTTATAAATTTTGTTTTGAAAACATTATTTAGGGGAGAGTAATAAATTTTATTTAAATACAGAATTTTTTTTTGGGGATGGAGCTCTTCGAATATTTTTTAACTTAAAGCTCATTAAAAGCTGTAGAAATTATTACTTATATAATATTTTTCTTATCCTCCCCTCATTCTAATTTCCTTCCAAAACTAATAAAGCTTCTGTTTCCCGCCTTTCACACTTTCACACTTTTGTGCTTCATCCTTTTCGTTATTTTGTCTTTTTGTCTTAAAGGACAATGAAATACAAAACAAGACACAAGGAAAATGAACGAGGAAGCTTTATGTGAAATTGTGCAAAAGACTAATCATTTCTGATTCTCAGTATCACACCATACTGATTGCCAACATTTCCAACAGTTCCACTACAATGAGCTTGAATGAGCAGAAAACGAGTAGTTTGCGGTAGTTGGCTGTTGAAGCACTAAAGTTATTTCTTATTGGAGTTACCTGAGGATTTGTTTGAAGAAATATTGTGGAAAACTTTATAGATTCATGTAAACCTGTGGCAACCCCAAATTTTCCAACATCATCAAAAAACTGATTAAATCGATCGTTCAAATAAATCAAAGTGGCGTGTAACCAACCCCAACTTCCTGGTACACTTGCATGATAACAATTATGTTCTTCCTGCTTTATTTTGGATAGGCTTCTGATACTTTTTAGTAATTTATTGCGTTTAATTTTGTTAAATGCAGTTAAATGCATTTAAACGTTTCATCAGGAAATTGTGCCTGTGGTCGTTTCAGTTCATGGTTGGTTATGTCTAGTTAGAGGTTGTTAGGCTATGATGAAGAGAATTAAAATATTTATTGGTAGTGGATTTCCGGCAACATTCTAAACAAATTTCTAAATTAAGGAAATTGAACATGCAATGGCTGCAAATATTTTTGATGGTTTGTTGGCCAAATGGCTGGATAATTTATTTTTATTGAATGCAGGAAAATGCTTTGATAGTATAATTCATTCGAAAGTTTAATATCTAACTAGAATTTATGATATTTTATAGAGTTAAGCTTTTATGGAGCTTTTTAGTAAAAAATAAATTTTCGTTGACTTAAAAAATTATTCTTAAAATAATTTTAGAAATATGAGTTCAACTTGTTGAAAATTCAATTAAATTAAACAAACAACCAAACAAGCTCTAAACTCCAAGGTAAAATTTGTTCAATATCCACATTTTGTTCGGGTGCTTAACTGCATCTCTAAGAAATTGGTTTTGTTCTTGAAATAGTTCAACTCGACAATCACTTTGTCAAATTCCTCTTTGAAAATTAGTTCTTTGCACATTGAGTAAATTTGATTTTGGTACGCAGATATACTGTCACTTCTGTTTTCAGTCATACAAATATTATCTTTCATGCGTAAATCATGCAAATTTGGTGCTACATTGAATGCTCCAGTGTGCACGGACTTTATCCTGTTGTACTCTAAAGACAGAGTGTTCAATGCAGTGAGGCTATGGAATGTATCTTTACGAATGGTGTCAATCAAATTATAAGCTAGGTATAATCCAGTTAGTCTAGAAAGACTGTTAAAAGTGCCGTCTTCAATATTCCTAATTCGGTTGCGATTCAAGTTCATGATTTGTAGATATTGGGCTCCAATAAAAGTATTCTCTTTTAGCTCAGTGAGTTGATTGTTGTACAAATAAAGATATTTGAATTCTGTGCTCCCATTAAAAGATTCTTTACTCAAGCTCGTCAGACCACTGTTATTATCATTAACTTCCAAAATTTTCAAATTGGGGAAGACAGTGAAGAATTCGTGAGGAAGATAGTTCACCACAGAGTTTTTAATGACAAGTCTCTGCACGTCGGAGTTTCTTTTTATGTTGTTGCTTGTTAAGACGTTGATCGACTCGGAACTGATTCGAAGATGAACAACTTGCAAGAAGCAAGTCCAAGCATCATCAAAATTTCGAAAATCACAGACTAGGTTAAAACTTGTGCTCATAATGATTGATATGGTCATCAAAAACAGTAATCGGAGCCTAGGATGAAAAGCATTAGTTCACTTTTTTGTGAGGACTTATTATTAAATTTGAGTGAAATGGTCTTACCATATCTGCATTTTCGAAGAAAATATTATTTATTGTTTGTATGTTCCTGCTGATTTTCACTCAATAACTGACTGTATTTAAATTTAAAGCATCAAATTTATATACTTTATTTTCTTCTAATCAAAAGAAATTCGTTAAGACAAGCACAATTTCATTCTTATCGCAATCTATACAAACTTTGTGATTGTTATATTGGAATTATCACAAAAATGGGATTTTACGCTAAAATGTGTTTTGAAAACACTTGTCACTGTCTAATCTTGCGCTTGTGTAGCAATATTTCCATAATCTATCGTAATCTATAGTTTCTCAGAATTGAACAAAGAAATAAATTTATTGACTGCTTTAGAAATGTATCAAATGTTTTCAAATCTATCACTGATAAAAATTTTTTGTCACATTTATAAAATAAAGAGCATTAGAAAGAAAATAAAATATTTATAACAAATATTTGTAATCGATTGCAAAAAAAGTTACTTCTAAATTTGGGTCATAAATTCCTTCTGGAACTTTATGATACTTTTCTAGATCAGTTTTGCACACTGATTCATGCCCTTAATTCAGTTTTTTTGAAATGCCCTAAGATTCCTAAAAACTTCATAACTTCAAATTTTTTTCGAGCTTTTTAGTAAAAAATAATTTTTCGTCGAGTCGAAAAAATAATTCTAGAAATCACCTTTAGAAATAAAAAATCAACTTGCTGAAAATTCAATCAAATTGAATAAACAAGCCAAACAAGCTCAAAACTCAAATATTTGTTCAATCTCCTTCAAATATATTTCCCTTCCTTTTTTCTGCTGACAATGTTCTCAAATATTAAAATATTCAAATCGTGCATTAAAAGCCTCGTATTTATTTTGTATTCAAGATCGAACGAGATTTTTTCGGAATAAATAAAAGTAAGTGAATGAAAGGATAGAAAGGATCCTTTTATACGACTTGGGAATTCCTAAATTCCTATATATTTCTAAAATAAGACTAAGCTTGGAAGCCTAAAATCCTGTTACCTGAATGAAAAGCTTTTAAAACTATTTATAAGATAAAAAGGAATAAAATACCTGACATCAATTTCAATTCCGGCAATTCTTTCAATTCTTGACTTTCTTGTAATTCAGGTAATTTCACAGCAATTCTCAGAATCATCACCAAAAGTCTTTTCTTGGTGACTTGGTTGCTTTGATACTTGAGGCATAATTTCTTTTATTCTTTTATTTACTCAACGAACCATGGGGCCGCACATTAATGGGTTATTTTTGGTTAGCAAATTGAATAATTCATTGGAGCTTTCACCTTTTGCGTCTTTTTTGCTCAGCCGACATCCTGGGCAGCATTGAACTTCAGATTTCGTAGATATTCTTAGACATCTTAAGATTCTTAATTTTCTTGGGAATTTCCTGGAAAGTTGGCAGTAATCTTGGACTCTCTTGTAAAGCCTTAAATAGAGCAAACAATACTTTCCTTCTGATAAAATAAAAAAAGTGAAGATAACCAATTTGATAAATTATTCAGCAATTAATTTTCATTAAAAATGTTTCCACCTTTTCTTGTTTTCCACACTTTTGGGAGATTTCTTCGGGTTTAAGGTACACAAATAGACATTTACGGTGAGTTTGGTTGAGATTGTGGTGAAGAAAAAACTCATGGATGGAATATTGAAGGGAATTAGAGAAGTGAGAAGTGAAGTGTAGATAAAAATTAGAGTCAGAAACGTGCCAGCAATATCCAAGATTTGGATTAATCTCATGAATTCAGTATTTTCCTTAATAAAAATCAGTAAAAGTGGAAAGTTTGCGTTGGAGGAAATGATTTTATGGAGCTTTGAAATATTTTTCAAGGACAGAGAATCGATTTTCCTAAGAAACTTTCAAAATTGTTGAAGATTTTGCTTCAAGACAAAATTCAAAATAATCTTTCAACTTTTAATTATTCCCCCATGCTCCCCTTTTGATCTATGTTGCGGCTGTGTGAAGAAAGTGTTTGGAGTCGATGGAATTCGAAATTAAAGATCTGTTTGCACTTAATTAAATGTATTTTAGTTGGTGAGGCAAAATGCCCATGGTTTCATTTGTTACTAAATACAATGTCAGATTTGAATTTCCTAGAATTTAAATACAATGAATTAATTTTATGACCAAACAATGAACAATCGATTAACCTACTTTAAGTTTCCTACTAACTTCCACGTTTTCCTTAATTTCGGTGATCCAGCACAATTGGCCCAAATTACGTTCGCTGGTTTCCCTGAGCATGAGTGTTTAAGTAAATTAATGGTGTTTTAGTTAGCACAAAGTCTTTAATTACCGATTGAGAGCGTTTTATATTCCTGATTCTATTTTCCCGATAATTTCGGGTATTTGGACTCTGGGCTCCAGCTAAAACAGTTCGTGGGGCATAAGTTAAGGGCTCTAATGACTTTGTTGCTATTCTCACCTAATTTGGTAGCTTAATTGGCTTCTAATCACGAATTTGTTCTGCTAGCAATTAATTATTTCTCAAGTGACGTTTCACAATTGTGGCGATCTTATCGCTCGCGACGCGGGGAGGGACACTCATACTCAGTTAAATCGCGTTACATTCAAAACTGAGCTACTACCGTTGAAAGCTCTCTTTGTTTACTTTAATTATTCGAATCAAATTGTGGATTTGTTTAACTAATCTTTAATTATTCTTACTCTATAATCTTAAAATTAAATATTTACGAAGGGCTTCAGACGCATATAGTTCCTGGGGAACAACAGCTCCCCCATGAAGCTCCGAAGTATGCTTTCTGTAATTATTGCACCCCAGGGATGTCATCGGGTGGTGCAATGTCCAGTTTGGCTAGCTTTACTACTGGTCGACGGCGTAAACTTGTTTTCGTTCGTACATCTGCGGAACGAATGATGCCATCCGCCTTGCTTGGGTGGATAGCAGTTACTCGACCGCGCTCCCAACTGTTTCGTGGAGCATTCTCGTCGAGTATCAAAACACAGTCTCCGACCTTTATTGGTTCTGATGGAAGAAACCACTTGGTTTTCCTAGCTATCATCGGGGTGTATTCTTTCACCCATCTTTTCCAGAAGTGGTCGGCAAGTCCTTGCGAGCATTTCCATTGTTTGCGAGCGTGTTGTGAGAACTCGCCGAGCCGTTCTTGCTCCATTAGCCCGGTTGTTGTTCCTAACAAGAAGCTGTTAGGGGTCAAAGCTTCGTCGTCTTCGTGTTCTAGACTAATAAATGTTAGTGGGCGAGAATTTATTATAAATTCGGTTTCTATGAGAAACGATCGAAACAGCTCGTCTTTCAGGGGTTGTTTGTCTATCAAAGCCTTTAATACGGTTTTTACTGATCTCACCATTCTCTCCCAGGCTCCTCCCATGTGTGGGGAGGCTGGAGGGTTGAAGTGCCAGTTGATTCCAATTGTGATAGCCTCGTCTGCGGCTTTCTGTAAGTTGAAATCTTTCATCGCTTCCTGCAATTCTTTGGTGGCTCCTACGAAATTTGTTCCGCTATCTGAATACATGTCGGTGCACAATCCGCGACGGTGTATGAAATTCTTCAGACACAAGATGAAAGAGTCTGAGCTTAAAGAATGAGCGAGTTCCAGGTGTATGGCTCGAGTGGTGAGGCAGGTAAAAAGCGCAATCCAGCGCTTTTCGTGTCTTCTTCCCATGATGATTTCGAAAGGCCCTGCGAAATCTACGCCAGTGTGTAAAAAGGCCTTGGTATGAGACATCAAGCGTGCAGCTGGCAGCGGGCTCATCTCGGGATAGGTCGGCTTGGTTTTGTGATTTTTGCACCGCTGGCACGCAGCAATTATTGTCCTCACTTCGGTTCGAATGTGAGGAATCCAGTAGCTTTGCCTCAGCTCATTAACAACAGTAGAGGTACTTTGGTGGGCAAAGCGTTCGTGGTATTGGAGTACCTTCAATTTGGTGAGGTGGTGTCTTCTTGGCAATAGTGTTGGGTTTTTTGCCGTTTGTGCGACGTCTTTGGCGGCTTCCAAACGGGTCTTGATTTTGATAAGGCCGTCGGAGCCTAGGAAAGGAGACAAAGAAAATATTAGAGAGGGTTTTGTATTTGATTAAAGCTCTCCAAAGCTTTCATTTCGTCAGGAAATTCGTCTTGTTGGGCCTTCTTGATTAGTATTTGCTCGGCCGATTTGATGTGCTTGATTGACGTGTTTCCGCTTCGGGCTCCTTTCTTAAGACTTTTGAAATTCTCTGCTGCTCGAATCACTGTCGCGAATGTTCGAGCTAATCGGTTCCATGATGAAAATTTCGTGATGTCCAAAATTTCCGTAACTTGCTGATGAAAGTTTACGATTTTGGACGTAATTTTTATTTCCAAGATATCCAGGTTTGAAAGGTGAGGTGGTCCTTCTGTAGGCCATTCGCTTTTCGGTTCACGTAAGAAAGGCGGGCCTTGGAACCAGAATCCTTCCGGGTCGTAATTTGGTGTTCCGACTCGCTTAGTTGCGAGATCTGCTGGATTTTGGTTCGATCTGACGTAATGCCACTCTTGTGGCAAGGTGTCTTCTAGTATTTCAGTTATTCTAAGGGCTACGAAAGTCTTGTAGGTTCGATGGCTCGAATTTATCCAGGCGCCCACTGTTTGACTGTCGTACCACATATATCTCTTTGTGAATTGCAGCTCGGTTTCTTTCGTGAGTTGGAGAGCCAGACGGCTTCCCAGCACAGCTGCCTGTAGTTCCATACGATTGACTGAGATTGTTTTTATTGGCCCCACTCTGGCTCTCCCTGCAATGAATGAGATAAAAATTTGGTTAGACGGATACTCAACTCGCAAATATGCTACAGCGGCAAATGCTCGGTCTGAAGCGTCCACAAATACGTGCAATTCTACTGAGAGAGCCTCTTTTAGTGGTTTCGGGCTAAAGGTCCTGGGAACTGAGACTGTTCCGACGGCTGGTAATTCTGAGAGCCAAAGTTTCCACCTTTCTAGATGCACTCCGTCGATTGTATCATCCCAGTTCAGAGTTCCTTGAGTGAGCTCTTGTGATAACATCGCTAGCGGGATCCGGAAGTGTGCTAGAAAGCCTAAAGGGTCATACAGGCTTCCCATTGCGCTCGCAATTTCTCTTCTCGTTGGAGCTCTTTCCCAGTCATGACGTCTTTGCTAACCTTATGGAAATTTAATTGGAATTTAAATGTATCGCTGATTATATCCCAAACCATTCCCAGGACCATTTCGTTCGGGTCTGGGCTTTCAGGATCTAGCTTGAGGGTTTTTATTGAGCTGATTGTGTCAGGATTGGAGCCTAGGCTTTGCATGACCTTTCTAGAATTCGAGACGTATCCTCTGATCTCGAAACCTCCTTTGGCATGGATTTCGACGATTTCTTTGGCAATTCTGATCGCGTTAGCAGCGGAATCGTCGCTGTACAAGAGGTCGTCGACGTAGTGCTTATTCACGATGGCTTCTACTGCGGCTGGGAATTTGTCTCGGAATTCCTCGGCGTTTTTATTCTTGATGAGCTGAGCGATACTGGGAGAGCAAGTGGCTCCGAATGTCATCACTAGCATTTTGTATTCGTCAGGTGGCGCGTTCGTGTCTGGATTTTCTGTCCAAAGAAATCTCTGCGCGTCCTGATCCTCTTTCCTGATGATGACTTGATGGAACATCTCTCGGATGTCCCCTATTAGGCCAATTTGTCCCAGCCTAAAATTAGTTAACATAACAAATATCGGGGTGTAAAGAGAAGGGCCTTTATCTAGGCAATCGTTTAAGCTTTGTCCATCAACTTTCGCTGCTGCGTCGCTTACTGCCCGGAATTTACCTTTGTTTTCGTTCCAGACTCCAAAGACTGGTAGATAATTTGTCTTTTGGCTTCTCGAGTTGGCTTCTGACTGGGACAACTTACGTGCGTAACCTTTCTCGACGTAATTTTTCATGGTATCGGTCATTGATTTCCTTAGTTGTGGATCCCGATTCATTTTCCTTTGGAGGCAGTGCCATCTGTGCACTGCCATTTCTTTGGTGTCTCGGAGTTCTGGGCAACTTTCCTTCCAGAACAATCCAGTTTCCCAACGATTTCCGATTCTTCGAGTAGTTTTCTCGAATGTTTCCCGAGCGTGTTGGACCATTCTCGCTTCTAGCGGAGATCCGGTGATTTTTGTACCAAAGCTCTCGGTACTAAAGAAATGTTTCAGCTGCCTGCTGAACTCCTCATCTCGTTGTTGTGTCATGATTGAAGGTCGCTTGGAGGAGATTTAGACTTGAAGTCATAGCACACCCTGTGTCTAACGTTCCAGTCGGGCCGTATATTGTCCATCCTAACCGTGTTTTACGGCTATTGGCTCTTCCCAGCCTCTTTCGATTGTCTTGAGTGGTACGCCTAGCTGTGCATAGTCTAGTCCAATCAGCAGGGTGGGCTTGGCATTCGTGAGGATCGGCAAGTCTAAGGAAGATAGATAAGGGAAACGATTAGTGAGCTGTTCTAAATTAATGGTCTGCGGCTGAAGTGCTAGCCTTTCGACTGTTCGTAAATTTTTAGTCGATACTGTTGCTTATTCTTGCTGCAAGATATTTTCAGAGACACTAGTCGGGAATTATCTTCTCCTCGCACAACTTCGCTCGTCCAGCGTAAGCAAAGCGGTTGCTTCACGCCATTTAACTTTAGTTTTTCGGCAATGTCTTGATCCAGCAGCGACAGCGAAGACGCTTCGTCTATTAACGCGTACGTTTTTAACGAGATTCCGGTTGGTCCATGCAATGTGACTGGTACAATTTTAAACAAAATGTTTTCTTCAAGTTCGTGGAGATTTACCGAGCCGGTGATCATGGGTTTCGTTTTCTCTTCCACTTCATCTTCGGTTTTCTTCTCCTCAGTTTGGTGTTTTCGGGTTGAATTTCCCAAGCACAAGTGTGTGTGGTGCTTTCTTTCACAATTTCCTACGCTGCATCTCATTTTATTGCAGCATTTATCTACGTAATGGTTCGTTGCTAGGCAATTAAAACACAATTCCCTTTCGGAGACTCGTTCTCGTCTTTCTTCGATTCCCATGTCCAGTAGTTCAGGGCATCTTCCGTGCCAGTGTTTGCCTTTGTTGCAGATTCTACATTGGCTCGGATTGTCTCGCCTGAATCCGGTTCTGGTTTCTGATTCGCGAGTCTCGGTATTTTCGTGATAATACACATTGCCTTTTGCTGTTTTGGAGATTTGAGCGGCTGTGTAGAAATTGTTTGGGCTGCTTCTGCGTAATTCTCGATCCAGTCGCAGAAATCCGTGAGCCTTACGCCTGTACTGCTGTTCACCAGCTGACCCCATTCTAGCTTCATGTTCATTGGAAGCTTAGATGGCAGTTCTGATAATAGTTCATACGAGTTAAACTCGTTTCCTGGTAGATTTGCCATCGCTCCGATAAGATTTCGGACGGAGGTGGCATACTCGACTAAGGTTCCCAAATAGTCGCCTGAATTTTTACCTGTAGGTTCAGGTAGCTGCATTGCTCTTATATCTTCAAGAGCTTCACGTATGATGAAATCCGGACGGCCAAACGACCGTTCCAATTGGCTTATTAGAGCTTCTACGTCTTGTCCCAATATAAAGCTGGTTTTAACGAACCTTGCTGCTGCTCCTGTTAGGCTATTTCGCATTCCTGTTCTCAAGCTGCTCATTGTGTGAGTCTCTTTAGCTTCTAGACACGCAGACTTGAAGAAGAGCCAATTTCTAGGCTGTCCGTCAAACTCAGGTAAATTTGGAATGGCGTCGCGTAAACGTCTAGGATGAAAGCTACTCGTTATTTGGCTAACAGGTTCTATAGCTGTCTTATTTTCTGTTTAGCTTCTCGGGGTCTCGTTGTTGCTCATTTGGTTTAAAGGGTGAACTGTGTTTGGCCTAAAATGAATTTTTGAACTGATTAGAGCGTTAGTGTTACCTAATCCTTGTGTAGTCCTCGCTGTGGGTTCTTGGTTCGCTGCGATGGCTTGATTTTGCGTCGCTTGAACTCCCTGTAGGCCCATTTGTCGATTTCCCGTAACTTCGGGTTGACTTACTGCTGTGGGAATGCTTTGCTCTGGAGCCGTACCCATCTGTGGTACGGCAAGAGTCATTTGCGGATACAGCTGGCTGTCTTCGTTTCCTTTGCTAGAAATGTGATGTTTAATTAGTTTCTCACCACTTTTACCGATTTCCAACGCTTCCATGGCTTCTTTAGCGTTGTTTTCCAGCCAGCTTTCAGTATCTCCCGTTCTGTCAGGGAGGGAGGAACAGTAGCTTCCTAGATCCTGAATTTGGGCAGCGACTTCTAGAGAGTCAGCAACTCCTTTCTCCAGTAGCTCTAGCATCTGTTGTCTCAGCTCCACCCTCTCCTGCAATCCTTTCCTCAGCGCATCCGATACGGCTTTCACTGAGGTTCTGCTTGCTTTGCTCCGCTCACTCCTCGGAGGATCCGGCGGTTTATCTTGGCTCCCATATGTCTTCCTGATCGCGCCGGTTTTTCCCTGAATTGGTTTCACAAGGGCTTGTCCGCTACTTGTGAGGCTTGTTTGATTGCCGGAGGGTGGGCTAGAAATAGAGGACACATATGGGTTAGCGTTTACATTTAAATTCGACTCCACTATGGGAGTTCCGGTGAAAGGAGGGCTCGTTTCTTTGGGTGGGCAAGTTGGAATTTCCGCGTCTGCTGCACTTTCTGTGACACCTTTCCTTTCAGGTTCGCTGAGCTTCGGTGGCTCGGTAGTTTCTGTGAAAGAAGGGCTCGCTTCAAGTGGGCAAGGTTGAATTCCTGCTTCTCGTTCACTTCCTGCGACACCTTTCATTTCTGGTTCGCCAAGCTTCGATGGCTTGGTAGGGTCAGATTCGCTCAACTCATAATCGCTCAGGTGAGGAGGATTTTTTCCGAGGTTTGGGCGGTTTGATCGCCTTTGCTCGTTTCCTTCCCCAGCTTCTGGATTTATGGACATTGCAGCGTTTGTCCGCTTGGTTTGCCGGTTGTGCGCTCCGGTGGTTTCAAGCCTTGCTCGGCTTCTACACTTCGTAATTTATTCGGTAGGTTTGCTTCGAATTAATTTACTGGCTTGGCCCTGTCTACTGCTTGTAGTGATGGGGCTACTGACTTACTTGTGGCCTGGGTTCGGCCCTACTGTGGTGCTGAATGTTTCGATTTACTACGGCTCCGCGTAAGTAAAGAAATTCAAATAATGTTGCGGCTGTGTGAAGAAAGTGTTTGGAGTCGATGGAATTCGAAATTAAAGATCTGTTTTGCACTTAATTAAATGTATTTTAGTTGGTGAGGCAAAATGCCCATGGTTTCATTTGTTACTAAATACAATGTCAGATTTGAATTTCCTAGAATTTAAATACAATGAATTAATTTTATGACCAAACAATGAACAATCGATTAACCTACTTTAAGTTTCCTACTAACTTCCACGTTTTCCTTAATTTCGGTGATCCAGCACAATTGGCCCAAATTACGTTCGCTGGTTTCCCTGAGCATGAGTGTTTAAGTAAATTAATGGTGTTTTAGTTAGCACAAAGTCTTTAATTACCGATTGAGAGCGTTTTATATTCCTGATTCTATTTTCCCGATAATTTCGGGTATTTGGACTCTGGGCTCCAGCTAAAACAGTTCGTGGGGCATAAGTTAAGGGCTCTAATGACTTTGTTGCTATTCTCACCTAATTTGGTAGCTTAATTGGCTTCTAATCACGAATTTGTTCTGCTAGCAATTAATTATTTCTCAAGTGACGTTTCACAATTGTGGCGATCTTATCGCTCGCGACGCGGGGAGGGACACTCATACTCAGTTAAATCGCGTTACATTCAAAACTGAGCTACTACCGTTGAAAGCTCTCTTTGTTTACTTTAATTATTCGAATCAAATTGTGGATTTGTTTAACTAATCTTTAATTATTCTTACTCTATAATCTTAAAATTAAATATTTACGAAGGGCTTCAGACGCATATAGTTCCTGGGGAACAACAATCTACAAAGACACTTCAACGTGATAATACTCTCTAGAGCTGATTATGCTGATTATAATTTCCCCTATTTGTACTTACAAGAGCCTTGATCTAATAATTGTGAAATTGTGATGATTTAGCATAAACAAGTATACAAGGCTCTAGTAGGCTCAATTTGAGCATAAATTTCATTTAACAAGGGAACATAGATCGCATGAAACAATAACATAAGCTGATTAGCATACTTCACATACAGTCATGGGTATTTTATTGTTGGAACATCAAATTATATGAGAAAGTTTATTTGAGCTGTGTGAAGTTGGCAATAGTTTAAAAAAAATTCAGCCCACAAAGAATAATTTTTTTCAGTTCTAAAAACTTTTCACAAATTGAAAATATTTCAAAATTACAAAATTTCAAAATTTTTCCAAAGTTTAAGGACATTTGAGCTTTTTACGAATAAACTGTGATCAATTTCTTCTCAAATTTTCTCCTAGAACCCCTTTCAACTTCCATCAAAATCCAATAAAAGCTATGATAAAATTCCATATAAACAAACCCAAACTTGCGTACATCTACTATCCCCAATATCAAGCTCCAGCACGTTTTTTGCGAGGGTTAAAAGTTGAAATATATTTGTCATTCAGCGTATTTTCATGTTTTGCGCGTGATTTATGCGATTCGCGAGTGTCTAATTTGGGGTGAATTTACACTCGAAAGCCGAAGGATCGTGGAAATATTTTTGGGATAAATTTTAAACAAAATTAATTTGGGGAAAAGTATTAAAGGATTAAAATGTTTTTTTCATATGAAATGTCTGAAGTCGTTTTTCGGATTTTAAAATGAAAAGCCATGCAAGTGAAAATTTATTATGCATTCAACAATTTTTACAATTTCAATGCTTTTCATAACAAAAAACGCAACTGCTGAACTTTTAACTTCTTACAGCATTTCAGCAACTTTTGATTACATACAAAATCTGAAATGCATTTTTTAATTTCCGAGAAAACTTGGAAAAACTAGGGAAAAATTCAGAAAAACTGTTTTTCATTTCCGCAAATCAAATTCATCAAATGTGCTCTGAATAAATTTTCCATTTGAAGTGTTTGGTAAAAGAGAAAATTTTACAAAAAAAAATTGTGGAACTTTGTAGAGCTTTGTGGTGGAGTCGTCTCTTTTGATGTGGAAATTATTAATTGTTGATGCAGAGTTTGCTAGTTTACAATTCTGATAATTCAACAAATGTTGTTACAAACAAAAATGAGGAGGTTTTTGCATCAGTTAACAATTAAATTATGATGGTTAACATAAGTAATTTTTGTAGTAAACCCACTGAAAAGTGCTCTCAATCAAATTTTTATAAATTTTCAACTAAACTGTTTTCAGTGAAATCAGTCAAATAATTCCAGCATAAATATTTAATTGAAAATTGGAAGCGCCCTCTATAAATAAATATTTCAAGCAAATTTATGCAAAAACATCAACAAATTGAGTTTTTTGTCATTCAGCATAAATTACGCTTCAAAACATTCGAAAACACACAAAACACTCGAAAAAACATTCAAAAAAATCCAAAATCGAAAAACATCAAAAGCTCAAAAAGCTCGCTCTGGGTTTTGATGCAATTCATTTTATTGTATGCTAACTTGCAATTTTATCCAAAGAGAAATATTCCATAAATTCTCCGCAATCCTCTAAACTGGAAAGAAAATCAAAAAGTTCAGAGAAATTTGTGAGAAAATCCTCAAAAACCAAAACATCTGGAGTTGCGCAGAAAGAGCCAGCACATCTCTGATTTTTTCATATGAGCCATACAGTCTAGCACTCTAGTAGTCTAGTGGAAACAAGCACGTGAAGAAGTCAGTGTGAATTGCTCTTGAAGCGACAGATGATGAGGCACATTATGACATTTCCAGGACTTGTTCTTTTGGCTTTTAGACACGAATTTGTCCCTTTTATATATTTTTGGGAGTTTTTGGAGTTTTGAATTTTATTGCAGTTGACTGAAGGCAATCCTTTATTTTTCACATTTTCCACTTTTCCTCGTATTCCCCAATTTATGGCAAACGGTGTAAATTAGTCAGCTCTTTTTATTGTTTTTCATTTTTTCGTGCTGAATATGTCCATGGCGACCCGCATGAGACGCCTAAATCAACTTTCCATGTCCTCCTTGCCTTGTATCTCTTGTAGCTGACGCAAACACCAAATGAAATTGTTGGGCACACATTTTTCTGTCTTTGCCGACAACAAATAAGAAGAAAACTTGTCAAACTTAATTTCATTTTGCCGAGCCGAAATTATATTTGTGATATTTTCTGATGCCTTTTTGCTGTGCGCTCAGTGAATAGCCAAACGTGACTGGTGTGTTCAAGCTGTCAGCTTTTTTGGAGCAACCAGCTGAGGCTTGTTCCCTAGCAAAAGATTTTGGACAGCCGGCAGGATTCAATTATAAAGTTGCTGGTGCTGGTAGTGACTGTAAAAAGGGATCGAGATGCTCGAGAAAATGAAATTAGGTAGATGATGGAAGAGGAGGGAATTTCCAGGCAAATTTTGTTTGATTTTTAAAAACAATGAATTTCATTTTATATTTGAAATAATAATTATTTTTCTATAAAATTAATCAAAATCCACACAAAAAAAATTCCATCATCAAAAACTTTAACCTCAAAACTAATTCCCAGAGCCCCATTTTTCCCTCCACTCATGTTTGTTCATCAAATCTACCATATCTAGCGCCAGCACATAAAAAGCAAATAAATCACGTAAAAAATGATGGAATGAAACGAATCTACATCATCTACACAAAGAGAGCATGTCTCATCGCATAAAAGGAATGTGTTCAGTATGTTCAGTTTCAACCGACTTTTTTTTTGCGCCACTTTTGCATGAGTTTGCCAGCACTTTGCCAAAAAGATTGTTCAGTGTTTCTGGAGCTGCTTTTTTGCCGCTTTTCTTCGACAGGATATGAAAAGACCCATAAAAAGCACGAGATGAAATAATTAAAGCAAATACTTTTTGTCGGCTCTTTGAGGTAAAACGTATGAAATTGTATAAAATGTGAAAACTGCCAACTGAATAAATAATTAGGTTTTTGCAACTTGGAGCGCGAACTTTTTCTTCAGTCTTCTTCATATTTCTTCGTTTGTATGGAAATTTTGCTTAAAGACTTTTGTTGGGAGAAAAATGAGACTTTAATTTGATTTTTGTTTTTTTTTGGCAGGTTTTTGAAGATGTTTGTAGATGGTTTTTTGTCGGACTGTCCGTTTAACTGTCATTATAGCTTGCATGTGGACAACAATAGAATTATTCTTCATGTAAACACTACAAAAGCATTTAGAACTCAAAAAAAAAATTGGTGGACTCATTTCATCCTGGTACCACTACTTCAAGCCCTAGAATTTAATTCTAAGCAAGATCTCTGTTTTTTTCAGTAGAAATCATCAATGTACTCGAACTTCCTACAACAAAATGAAAAAAAAAACATAAAAGTTGGATCCACCTACACGACTTCCAAAAACCATAACCTAGAAACTGAAACATTCGTGTACACACGTGCCTCGCAATCAAATTCTACCTCCACCCAGTATGTTCCATATTTTAATATTTTCCTGCATTTTCCGAGCATTCCCCATATCTTCCATTCTTTATTTATTTCTCATATAAAATGCCTGACTTCTTCTTTGTGCATAAAATTTGATGATACCACACATTTCACGTATCAAATGACATTGTTTTATGTTTTCTGCCAAAATCGATAAAATATATCACAACATAAATTTACATGAATACCATACGAACGGCCCATAAAAAGGCATTTCAGCATAAATATTCAGCGTGTTTTCCAATAATTTTAGCATAATGCGGTCAACACGTGAATCCTCTGGCTTTAATGAAGCTTATTATTATTTGCAAAATACAGTGAATAAAAAATTGAACGTAAAATTATTAATGTGCTGCACTAATGTGGTAAATTGTTGTTTTATTAATAGTTTGTTATTTTCTGTATTGCTCTAGGTTACTTTTTTGCTAAAATTGCTGGAATTGTGGAAAATATTTGAATTGTGGATGTTGTTGAGGTTGAAAGGGCTTTAATTTGTATTTAGCCTATTTAACCTTTTTATCATATTTATTGAAGTTGGGAAGGGAAGTTAATTAAATGGAATTATAACTGGTTTCTAATTTTTTAATTTTCCAGTTTTAATGGATTTTGTGGTTGTTGAATTCAATGTTTTGTTCAATCATTTTCTTTAATGAAAAGGGGTTTGAGGTTTGATGGATAATTTTCTGATTTTTATTATAAATCGTCGATTTGGGTCGTAAAATGCAAATTATTAATTATTCCATGAATTTCTTAAAAAGGTGCCTAGGTTGACATCATAGGTCAAAAAAAATCATAACGAAAAGTTTTAAAATGTTTACGTAAGTCGGAAAAACATGAAAAGTCACAAATTATGAAATATGACAAAGTTTAGCGGCAGATTGCGGAGAAACTGAAAAACTTTTTAAACACGAGCAGTAAAAATTACAATGAAGAAAACCCAAGCAACCAGCCTCTCATAATAATTGAATCTTCCATACCTAGCTCAGAACTACTCTCACCCCAAAAAAATAAAATCATCCTGCAAATCACCTCTATCTAACTCCACTCTATCCATTCAATTAAACTGAACCCAAGTCCCAGTCGACGTCCTGAAATTCTATCTGTATTAAACAAACAAGTGCACAAGAGAAAGTGGAAAAGTAATTAAATAAAAGTGTTTGAACACGACGAGCATTAAGGCGATATTGCGGAGAAATCTGTAGGACGACACGATACGATACAGTGCGGTTGCTAACATACTCACCAAAGCTAAAATCATCATAGCAACAGATTTGAGGGACATTTACCATTTCTAGAAAATTGATATTCTTGTTGTTTTGATGTTTCTCGACCTTCTGTACTTTCCATTTGTTTCAAGGATTTTTGAAGGTTTTCAGTGAATTACTCGGTGGAAATTGAAACTAACCAAATTTTAGTAAATTAAACAATAATGTGAATATTTTCAAAGACCACAAATCCACATTTTAGCAGAGCTGTTCCTGATATTTGCTGTGGTTTGTTTTAGTTTTGATAGATCTGCCATATCTGGTTGATCTGATAGTTTCCTGATGTTCCAGGAATTTCCAATAATATCCTTCACGTTCCGAAAATTTTCAAGCGTATCTGATGTTTCTGATATTTCCGAGAATATTTCCAATATTTGTGGTTTTCCACTAGATATGCCAATAATACTCAAAATATTCAGAATATTCAAAATATTCACAAAATGCAAAGTTTAGAACAATTTTCATGCTTCAGGTCGATAGGTCAGAAATATGGCAAATAATTTTGTTTCAGCAAATATTAAATTACTCAAAATACTAATCGATATTGGTTTCTAAAGTTCACCAAAAATGTTTAACAAATTTCTGGTTTAATTGCCCAAAGTTTGAAGAACAAGTTTCGGTTTCGGTTGGAAATTGTTTTTGAATTTTGAGGAGTTTTGTGGAATTTTGTTGGGTTTTCTGGAGTTTTCTGGAGTTTTATAGAACAAGTAGGAAAATAGGTTAGTATTGAATATTTTAATAGATAAGTTTTAGTTTGTTTAAAAGTTAGAAGGAGTGGGGACAAGAGGAAAATTGATAAAATATGTAATTTATAAATTATTGAGGTTGTTTGACCTTTAGTTTGTTTTTGGTAAATATTTGTTAGTTTTCATTTAGTTCAATTCAAATAGTTCAAATCTCAACTTAGTTCAAAAATGATGTGACCTGGTCACGAATAATTCAATTAAAACTTTTCCTTTTTTTCTGCTAATTCACTATTTTATAAAATCAGAACCTTGCAAAGTAATTTTCATCAAAGTTAATCCAATCATCCGGAAAATTTCAACTGCCTACTGCCAAGTCATTCAAATGTTCCGAAACGTTTGTTCTTATTTTTTCTCACCCACTGCTTCAAGAATCATATAAATTATTTTACATGGAAAAGGCAAAAAAACACTCAAAGTATTAAGCTAAACACGTGGAAGGCAAATTGTCTGGCATCAGCAGGATGTTTATTAAATTCTGAGTGGAAATGTCAACATTTTTGCACTGATAGAAAATATTTTAGTTGGAAAAAATCTATAAGAATTACTTTTATAAATTTTTTTTGTCAGTGTAGCTAATTCGGCAATTTTTATAATTTCAGTAAGCTCAGACAATTCAGCAATTTTGCATTTTTGCAATTTTCTTGAGTTGTTCGAGAATTGTTTTTCTTTTATAATTTATATTGAAATTATTGTGTGGGCAGAGTCAATTTTTTAGGTTGGATGGATGAGAAATAAAAGCAAGAAAGAAATAAGACGACTCAAAAGTAATTCCTGGAATTTTAATCAAGAAAATTCTGATGTTTTAAAATATTTTGTCGAGTCATTTTAATATTTTCTAGTCCTTATTTCTGATTCGATTATCCTACATTGCTCTCTAGGTCCAACATTGAGTTATGAAGTATTCTGGCCTTGTAAAGTTTTTCTTGGCTTTCAGGATAAAAAAAAATCTTAATTTCTATTTTCCTGGAAAACAGCCGAGAAAATATATTAAACCAATATTTAGGGCAAGGTACGTTCATTAACTCTTGACGGTTATCCCGAGACTCACGAAATAATTTTTTGTGTTTGTTGATTTTTAATTACTCTTCAAAGTAATAAAATATCTAATAAAATTCGACCTTTGTTTACAAACTTTCAAGTCTTCAAAGCTGCCAAGCTTCAAATGTTATTTATTTCACCCAGACAACCATAAAAAATCTCTCCAGCAAAATCCCATAAAACCTTTTCAATAAAAATAAAATACTGGAAAGCCTAAAGACTTCACAAAAACTCCAAAAACTCATCAATTTCCACCATTTTTGATTGCATTCTTTATTTATTCATCTTATTTTATTTATTTTACATAAATTAACCAAATTTCCAGCAAATCTCCTCAAATCTCCTAAACTTACTGAAAGTATCAACAACCAAAAAATGTTTACCCACATTATAAATAAATATTGATCTGTGAGGAAGAAACATCTTCATTACACTGAAAACAAGCCCATTAAAAGCTTCGCCCGACAAATTCTTCAAATTGTTTAGCAAAAAGTAAATAAAAATCTCCAATTACTTGGCTGTATGGAATAGAGGAATTATTTTTGGTTGGAGCATGAAATTGAGGTCCAAACACACAGTGGAATATTTTTAGGGAATATTTTTAAAAAATAAAACGAACTTATTTATTTAGAATTTCACTGTAAAATATTTAAACAATAGTTTTCCACAAAAAAAAATTCCGAAGTGTGTAACGTCCTTCTTATAAATTCCAAAAAATATCATAGATATCAGAAACATAGCTCGACTAAAACTTATTCCAAAAATTCTTGTTCTACAACTTGGCTAACTTGTGCTAAACAACTTGATCTCGCATTTGTTTTTCAATTGTTAACATTCCATTTCCCGCATTGCCAGCATTTCCCAGCATTTCCCAACATTCAGCATTTGAAATAAAAGTTTGTATATTTAGAACTCGCGTTTGAGGGGGTTGTAAATTTGCTACAAATTAAATTGTTAGATTGTTACAAAACTTTTTCCCCATTTATTTGCATAAATTATTATTTAATTCGACTGGGGATGTGTTTTTAACCCTGCTTGTTGTTAAGTTGAGGAAACATCTGTTTCTACTTTTTTTTGGGGGAAATGAGTTTTTGTGACAGTTTTAGATAACTGTCAAGAAGTTGAAGGGGATTTTATGAAATTAGTGGATTAAATGGATTTACGATTGAAATTGGTACTTCTATCATTTTTTTGTCAAAAAATTTTTAAAAGGTCTCCTAGAATAAAATGGAATTTTCACAAAATTTATTTAGGAGACCACGATTTTCAGTTTATCTGGAAGAAAAATTAAAAATTCCAAATTTATTCCAAATTCAAATAAAACAGGTGAAAAAAGATAAATCTCAGCAAAATCTAATTAAACCACTTAGAAAAGAGTTCACCCCTCCAAATCTCGAAGGTCCAAGTCTAATTCTAATTCCAAAAAATAATTATATTTTAATATTTTAATATTTGAATAATTTTAATCAAAAATCTTGCAACTTCATAAATTTCCCGTGGCACCCACCAAATTAAGGAAAAACCCTTTTTAACTAAATATCCCTGTCTTACTGAATTTCCAAGTAAAATCTGCAAGAGCAGCAAAGTTGTGAATTATTGATTTGATACTTGGAATACTCGAAATGGCTCGTAAATGCTAAGCATTCTCAAAACACTCGGAACACTTAAAAATTTCAGCAAATTCAGCCAAACACTTGAACCTTTTGCAGCCTAAGAAAAACGAGCTGAAGTAATTGCCGCAATTATTAAGCGAAAAAATTGGCAAAACATGAAAATACATGAGAAATTCTTGAGAAAAAGGGAAGGGTTGGAGTTTAAAGATTAAGTGAAGGCTTTTTTCTGGGATTTTTATTGATAGATCGAGCTCATGGTAAAAATCGTTTAGCTGGGAAATTTATTGGTGAGGAGGTAGATGTTTAATATGAATTTTTAAGAGGTTTTCGTTTATTACAGGGAAAAGTATGAATAGGCTTGAATCCATGACGCAATACATTGTTGAAGGATGTTCTTTTGTATGTCAAGACTATTGTTTATCTAAAATCTATTGTGAATTTCAGCTCATGTGAGTTCCATTGTAAATGCAAGTTTGTCCTCGATATGCTACGATACCGCAGCTTTTGATAATCTTACCATTGTCTATATTTGAATGGAAGCGCAAAACCACAGTGAGAAATATTTCGCGTGTTAACATTCCAAGCAGCACTGAGCGAAATATTTTGCCATGTATTGTTCTCAGAAGACAATACTTTTCAGTTAAATTTAGAACATATTTGAAAAGAAATTCCTCGCTTCAACAACTAACAATAACAATTTTAACAATCTGCCATAAATCTTAACAGCAAAAATTTCCATAGAAAAAAGCCTTAAAATCAGTTAATTAGAACATCAAACCTGAAATTAGTAACAATGAAGCCATAAAATGGAATGAGTTCCACTAAAACCTGTAACGTCACATTGAAATAGAAAAATTGGCTGAAACAGAAGAAATGGGAAAAATCGCGTGTCTGCTGAAAGCTCGCATTCAACTATCAAAAATATCAAAACCATCAGAGAACTTCAACAAATTAACCTTAGCTTCGACTAATTTCACTTATTTTTAATGATTTGGCTTGGATATGAATGAAATTTGACAGGTAAGCGATAGTTGTGGAAAGTTTTTTCAACGTTTTAATTTAAAACTTCCAAAACATCTATAATTTCAAGAAATTTAAAGAAATTAAAAGCAAGAAACAATTAACGACAAATTTAACCTTAAAAGCCTAAAGGTCCTTCAAAAAAAGTATTTATTGAATATTTGGAAATTTTAGAAAATTGAAAACCCACAACGTTGCAAAAGCTCCCCAACATCATCATTAACACAATCCATTAAATTGTCGTCTTGCTTCCAAGTGAATAAGTCTTACATTGCCAGTTTGCTCCCATTTGCGACATTATTGCGTTATTGCCTTTATATGGCCATTATTGCCAGTTTTACTTTTGCGTCGCCTAGAACGCCTTCAAGTACCGAAAATTCACAGCAAAGAAAAAAATCACTTTCAAGCTTTCAGCGCACAAAAAGAGAAATAATTTGTCCAAAAGCAACAAAAGCTAGCAAAAACTCACAAAATATGCTAATTTGACGCGTCAATGAATCACAAAGCAGCCGAATTGAAATCTGATGCGAATTTAATGACGAGAGATCGATTCGGTGCTTTTGGCGCGCAAATTTATTGCGTGACGAGCGACTTTTTCGCAGAAAGTGATTTGAAGCTTTTATGAAAAGGATCTTGTCTCGTGAAATTGGTTTTAAATTGCTAAAGGAAAATCATTAGTCATTGTTTATTGAAAAAAAAATATTTTCGGGGTGGAGCACGTTTGAGGCTTTTTGTAAGGAAAATTGAAGATTTCAGTGAACTTTTTGATTTTCTAAAGAATTAATTATTTTGAAAAATATTTTTGAATTTTGAAGGAGGAGACAGACTTACCTATAATAACAATAAAGATGAATTTAATTACCTAATAAAATTAAAATAGACGAGCAACCTTTCGCTCTAAAAAATTAATTATGCTCCGGATATTACAATTTATCCAAAAATCTATCCCTAATTATTCATAATCACCAGTCAGGCTCACAGCAGAGCACACCAGGTGTTTCTTCTCACATTAAAATATTAAAATACATTGAAATACATTAAAATGTCTTTAAATGTACACCAAATTTCCAAAAATTCCAAAAATTCCTAAAATACAATTATAGAGTTCCACCAAAAGAATTCATAATTAATTACCTCACGCTATCTTCGTTTGAAAGGATTATTTCATAATTCACGGATAATTAAAGCTATCTCTTACTTCCTGGGAATCTGCTGCGATTATTATACATTTTTCACGCGGATTTAGATTTTAAAAGAATTTTATGGTTTTTGTCCGTTGGTCCTATTTTTAGAAGAATTAGATAGTACTCCAGCAATCTTAATCTTGTTGCTCTTTCCTCTCAATTACATCTGGCGGAACTGTATAGCAAATTACCTCGCCAGCTACCAAGCTAACCGAGTAACCAAGTAACCAAGTTACCAACAGACTGCCGGAGAACGATATAATAAGCATAAGCTGGAGAATTCAGGATTTATTAAAAGCAAGGATTTGAATTTTTCGAGCTTTATTTTCTTAACCTTTTCATAAATTAATTTTTTTAAATCATTTTAGCTGTCAAGCGAGCTTTCTCGGAGCTTTCTCTATTGTCGGTATTTAAATTGTGATGACTTTTTAAATTTATGCAAAAATTATGGCATTTAGATTGGAATTTTGCTTTAAAATGAAAATTGAGTGAGTCAGGTGAAGCTTTAATGAGTTTTTGTGGGAAATCAAAGTACGGCTTTTTAATTATCAAAAAAAAAGAATCCCCATCATTAAAACTAAAACCAAAATAAAGAATAATAATAAAGAGTTGAGATTTAACATCCACCCGGAAACTCCAACTGAACTCAAATAAATATCAATTAAGCCCCACAAAAAAGAAAGTGTAGTAATTGCCACAATTAAAGCCAGAATATTCCGCCACCTCAATTTTTTATTGCGATCCACAAAATTAATGTTGCTCGTAAATGTTTCTCGCACTCTAAAGAAACCAAGAAATTTTCAACAAAAATTAAAAGAAATTTCGAAGCTTGCTCAAAGCATTAAAATACGAAGAAAGCGAAAATTCTTTTATTTGGAAGATTTCTGTTGGATAACAAATCGCCTTCAGGGCGACATTCTTCCGCTAAATTTTTGGTAATTGTTTTTAAGGACGCGCCAACGCCTCCAACAAAATATCATCCGATGGATCGTCCAAGAACTAGAAAGGGCAGGGGATTTGGGAAGAGTTTCCTGGGATCTCAGGAATATTATGGTAAGTTTGGTTAAGACATGGAGCAAGATTTATTACAATAGGACCGAGAAAAGGACCAGTTTTGTCGGGGTTTTGCTTAATTTGGTGAATCATGTCGCACGTGCGAAGCTGAAATGTTTCAGGAATGTTTCTTATGTAAGAGCGTGTCCTTTCTCTGCATTTTAAATGTTTTGACATGATGGAGGATTTTGAGGATATAAATTATGCAGGATGAAGGTAAATGTGTCTTTAAGAGATGTTTTTTCGGGCAATGAATTAATTAACCATTCATTTGGATTGGAATTATTTAGTGCTTGAAAATGTGTTGTTTTGCGAGTTTTATGATAAGAAAGGTTGGAGCGTGGAGAGGTCTTTTAAATTGTCGTGGATTATCAATGTTTACGTAGATTTACGGGCCATATTTCTTGGTAGAAATGAAGTCGTATATTTTAGAAGAACACGTGTCAATTACTCGTTTTAATTAAAATTGATTTAATTATAATAATAATAATTAAAATTGATATGTGAATGATTGTAAAATATATTGTATCAAATTTAGCAATCAAAAATATTAATGAATTGACATAATTTTATTCAGCGAATTTTCTACCCAATAATCATGGCATTCTGGCTCCAATTTCTGATGAAAATTGTAATAAATATAATCTACTGTTGTCAAAAATAATTAAAAGTTGTAATGTAAATACCAATAATTTGTTAAATGTTTACTAATAGGTAAAATGAGTAATGATGATTGAAATTCGTGAATGTCAATCAATTATTATAATTGTTGAAAATTCATCAAAATATTCCAATTTCACAATTAATTGTCTGTTTAATAAAATTTGTGAATGAGTTTTAATTAATTTTGAAATGTATATGAATTGTTTTCAGCATTCAAAGAATTCTTCAGGTGAGCAAATTTTCACAAAAAAAATTTCAAGCTGTATAAGTTGTATCTTAAGTGTTCAAGTGGAGCTTTGAAAATATTTTATTTTTACGAACATTTCATCTCATTTTGCCAACTAAGAGAACTTGGTGAACTGTTGAGCACTGCTGACCTTTATAATTTAATTTGTGTTTCTCTCAAACTTTGAAAACTTTCCAATATTGATTCAAGTGTCTGAAAATTCCAAAAAACTTTTAAAACACAAACAACGGGCAAAGCAAATAAAACTTCTCTTGAATAAATACAATAACATTAAGTTTACAGGACGCTCAGCACAGTTAACAGATGTTTTTTGCCGTTCATCAGTTAAGCGAATATTTAATCAAATGTTTTGTGAAATTGAATTTGTTTTTATTTTTGTGAAATTTCTCAGCACTTTTGTAGAGTTGAGAAAAGTTTTCTGATTGAAAATTGTTTGTTTTTCTCTTGGTCTGAGGAATTACAGCCACCATTGGCTGTATTTGTTGTTTGATTACTTGGAAAGAAGTTGAAGAAGATGTAAGAGATAAAATTTCTTAAGTTTCATTTAAATGGATCAAAGACAGAAAACTAGGCCAAGAAAACAGATTTTCAGTAAGATACAGCCATTTTCCCTCTAGCTGATTTCCTTTCATGGTTCTAATGAATTTCTAGTGCTCATCTCAATAAAAGCAAACAAATGACAATTTCCCCCCAAAAAATAAAATGAGATCAACTTATCACTTTTATCTGCCAAATCATCTATTGAACTGGGTCAATGTCATTTGTCTTTACAAAACAATTTCAATGGAATTCGGATAATAATACAAAAAGCTCACAAAACTCACAAAACACAAAAAATCAACAAGAAAACTTAGGAACATCGATTAACGAGATAAATCTAGAGAACCACCTCACAAATTTCTTAGAAAATAAGAAAACCGGAACAGCTGCATCATAAATATCTCGAGAGATTTGTTCCACTTTCTGGCTTCTCTTAAAGTTGCTTGCACAGTATATCAGTATATGCGATAAGATTCACGTCGGAGATTTCCCGGAACTTCATAACTCGAGAAAATTATAATAGAGCAAAAAAAGATACATAAACAGTTGAATGTTTACCAACGTTTGACTGATAACAAAAAAATTTCCGCTGTTTTGCAGACAAAAGCTGTTTTTCTATGAAAAAAGATTAAATTGTTGTTTAATTAAATTTAATACAAGTAATTGGAGTTCACACTGTTTATAATAAATTACTAGATAAAAAATTCAGAGACGGTGCAGAAGAGCTATCAACAAATATATTGAAGTTTTTTTTAATTCATTTTGGAATTCTAAATTTGATTATGAAAAAATCTTAGCTAAAAATCTTTTATTATAAAAATTAAACAATTATAGCATACATCAGCCGATTCCCTTTATTTTTAAAAAACAATTGAAAAAATAGGTGACTAGATAGCTTGTCGTGATATAACTATAAAAAGCAATTTAAATGTTTTTCATTGAATAATTGCAGCCAGACCTGAAACACTGAGGTTCACATAAAATTCAAAAAGCAATCAAAACAAAATGAGAATGTTGTGCAAAACAATCGCGATTTTGGTGCTTATACAAGTCATTATAGTAAAAGCTCAAAATTGGTGCGATCCATCACTTTGTGGAAGTAGCAAGCACATTGCTTGTAATAATAATGGGGTGATATTTTGTTTACCTTAACACATGATAATTTTTACTAAAATATTAGTTTTTATAGCAATTTGCTGGATCTTGTGTGAAACCTGTGAACGTGCCTATTACTCAAGCTTTGATAAATTTGATTCTTAACACACATAACTCCTTGAGAAACACTGTGGCTTCTGGTAAACAATCACCTTTTAGTCCAGCCGCTAGAATGCCCACGCTTGTTTGGAATCCAACTTTAGCTCAACATGCTACTTTGAACACTAAGCAGTGCAAGATGCAACATGATGCATGCAGAAATACTTGTAAGTAATACCAATTTTTTTTTGAGTTATTTATCTGATCAACTAATTTTAATTAATAAATAGTCACCTTCAAATATGCTGGCCAGAATTTAGCTACAAGAGGAACATCAGCTGCTACAGAACCTGCAACTTCCTCCATTCCAAATATGATCAACGCTTGGTACAACGAATATAAATACGCCACCCAATCCCAAATGAATAAATTAAATGGAGTTACAGGAACTGGCGGGTAAGTTTGCTTAAATCTCTTTTCCAACCAATTATTCAATATATAATATTTCTCCAGTAAAGTGATCGGTCACTTCACTCAATTAGTTCAAGATCGAGCTACTGAAATTGGATGTGGACTCTCAACTTACACGAGTGGAGGATTTAATTGGAACTTGTTGGCGTGTAACTACGCAAGAACAAATATGCTAGGTGAACCAGTTTATGTGAGCTCAAAAGTTGCTGGGTCAGGATGCACCACTGGAAGGAATCCTTCTTTTCCAGCTCTTTGCAACACTGCTGAAAAAATTAATCCTAATTAAATGTTTCATTATTGAATAATTAATAAAATTATGTTTTGTCAGCGTTTTTATCGCAGCTCAAAAAAATTTTATTCAGCTTTTTCCGAACACTTCATAGTGTTAAATACTCGACCAATTAATTTTGCCATACTCAATTTTTCATGCCCTTCAGTTCTTCCCATTTTCAGTTAAATTGCCTGCCATTCAAATATTCATTCAAATATTGATGAAACCCTCAAATTTTACATTTTCAAATAATTTGTTTAATTTGCACTCAGCTCTTTGTGAAGTGCTAAAAATCCATTATTAAATGGAAAGCCTGAAAACTGAAAATAATAAAAGCCATAATTAATTCTTTTTGCCTCTTCAAAGTATTGCATCGATCCAATTTATGAATTATCCCACGATGTTGAGTTGATGGATTACGCCACTCTTTGTGCAGTTGAATGCAATGTCGCATAATTCGCAATATCGCAAATTTTACAAATTGGAGATAAAGTAAAATTTGTTAAAAAATGGAGCAGAAACTGGAAAAATAAATGTGTACACATTTTGCTGACATGAAAGCTGCATTTATCCAAAATTTTTATCGTAACTGGTTTTTTATGAAAATTCTGCAGTTGATGCACTTGATTGATGTGTAACAGAGGATATTGATTGAATTTAATTTGTAGCGATGAAAATGAATATTTACTAGTTAAATTTACAGAGCTTTATGCTGTTTAAATACTTGGGCCTATGGAACGACCTAAAAAGAGCTAAAAAAACTTGAATTCATGGTTAGCATTAAAAAAGTATGTTGAAGGACGAACGTGATGCATGGAGATGGATAAGGATAATCCTCAATAATAATGGAAAGATCCAACACTTTACCGTTTACCCAACAGTTTAATCTCACTGATTAAACCCTAGTGCAGTTTTACTGCATTTTGCAGCATTTCAAAGAACTTTTGAGAGTTTCATGGAATTTCACAGCATTGCACATCATTTATGCAAGTACAGAGAAACCTCATTGAATAAAAGGAATAAAAGGAACGTTGTGCACGACATAAAGCTCATGAATATTTAAAGAGCTTTTCCTCAATGAGCTAAATGTGCACTGAATGTACTGCATACTGTATATCCGAGTAATTTGGAGCACTTCGGTGGTGAATGCTACAAAGTAACAATGCAAATTGTTTGCTTTTATTGAGCTTTTATGTTTTCGGTAGTTTGTGTTGAGTGCTGATAAATGAGTTTTTGAAAGAGGAAATTGTTGTTTCAGAATCACAGCTTAGTTGCAGTTCTCTCTATGTTTGCATGAAATTGCAGGAACGCAAGTTTGTTTATACCTCAAGTTTGTATCGCTTAGAGCTGTTTCAGGATAATTGGTTTTTTCGTTTACGGAAATTATGTTTATTAAGTCTTGAAGTATTTTGTTTACACAATATATGGATATGTATATTTATAATTATCCCTTGACATTGTTAAATTACTAAGAACAGCCCTCAAAAGTCCGGACATTCTTTCCTTACAGCCCCCATTCATTCTTTCATAACAGATTTATTCATTTTCCAAGTAAAAATCGTATTTTTACATTCTATTTATTAAAAGGTTGACGACTTTCTCCATCATAATATTTTGATAAATTTGGTAATTTCTTGGAAAAAGTATTTGCATCTTGATTTTGATTTCTGATCTTTTCGTGGAAACCATTTGTGAGTGAAATGCGATTAAGCTCTGTAAATAAAAGATAACGAGATTAAAATCTCTATAAGAAGCTTTTGAAATAACCTCATGTTATTAATTCCAAGAGAACAAACCCAAAATGTTCCCCAGTAAGTGCTTGAATTTTTGATAACAAGAAATTCTCATTTTATTTTTCACAGTCAAGGTTTTTGCTATTTTGCTGATGGTGCAAGTCATCAAAGGTCAAAACTACTGCAACGTTACTTTGTGTCCCAATGGAGGACCTCATATTGCTTGCAATCATAATGGGGTGAGAATGTTTCTTGAGTAGCTCAAAAAAATCATCATTAATCCATTTTTCCAGCTATTCGCTTCTACCTGCGAGAAACAAGTGCAAAACACATTGACCCAAGCTTTGATTGATCTTATTTTATCCACGCATAATAAATGGAGGAATAAGATTGCTACCGGAGCTCAAATTGCACCACTAACTCAGATTCCTTTTGAAAAAGCAGCGAGAATGGGAACATTACAGTGGGATCCTACTTTAGCTGCAGTTGCTACTTTGAATACCAAGCAATGCAAGATGATGCACGACACATGCAGGAATACTTGTAAGATATATAATAATTTTAAAGAATTGAATGCTAATCAATCAATTTTAGATAACTTCAGGAGAGTCGGCCAAAATCTATGCGGAAGAGGTTTCTCAAACGCTTTTGAAGCCATCGCAACGTCCATCCCTCTTCTCATTGATAATTGGTACAGTGAGTTTGCTTATGCTACTCAGGCTAATCTAAATCTTTTGACCACAATTACTGGAACTGGAGGGTGAGCTGACATTATTACATACCTTGTTATATCTAAACTTATCTTGTTGCTTGCAGATCCATCGGTCACTTCACTCAAATGATTCACGAGCGCGCTACTCATGTTGGATGTGGTCTGAGTAGTTACTACAGTGGAGGCTTCTACTACAATTTACTGGCTTGTAACTATGCTTATCCCAATATGTTGAATGTGCCTGTTTACAAAACTTCTTCCGTTGCTGGCTCAGGATGCACTTTAGGGACAAATTCACCTACTTATCCTGGACTCTGCAAAATCACTGAACCGATAAATGCAAACGCCTAACTACAATTAAGCTCATAAAAGCTCAATTAAGATTTTTAAATTAACTTTTATTTTAATCCGCAAACAAATAAAATTTCTTTGGAATTTTAACCAAAACTATTATTATTAGCGCTAAAAATTTCACATCCATTATCAAAATTTTTTATGAAAACTCATAACATAAGTGTGTTCAACTTTGGAAGATTGCGATAAGATTGTATTTTCCTGAGAAATGATTAAAACTAACAAGTCAACTAAAACAAAAATATAAACAATGGTTTTATGCCAATAATTTTTAGCTGCGATAAGTTGCTGAGTGCTGATAGGTAGCAATTTTCTAAGAAATCCTAAGATACTCCTAATATTTTAATCAAAATTGATACCGGCCATTTGGTAAACAACTTTTTACCGGTTTTTTTCCTACAATAAATGGGCCAAGTCTTTGTTTTTCTAATTTATCAGATAAAAATAAACAGGGCGATATTATTTTTGAAGCTTTCAATATTTGAGAAACTAGGGAGACTTATTAGCAATTTTCACTATAAAAGCTGCCTTCAAGTTCGTTTCACTAACCAATTGTGTCGAGACTTCGAAGTGTACAAGTTAGAGCTGAAAGCTTACAAAATAAATCAAAATGTTGTTTAAAATATTCACAGCTTTATTGCTAGTGCAAGTCATAAGTGCTCAAAATTGGTGTGATCCGGCACTTTGTGGAGGTAGCAGCTCTCACATTGCCTGTAACCATAATGGGGTAAGTTCTTAGTATCAAAGTTGTCTTCAAAATCAGCTAAACCAACTCTTTACGCTTCTTAGCTCTTTGCCGCATCTTGTGTGAACCCTGTGCTGGTTCCCATGACTCAAACGTTGATCAATTTGATTCTGGACACTCACAATACACAAAGGAATCGCTTGGCTTCTGGTGGACTATCTCCATTCAGTCGTGCCGCTAGAATGCCTACTCTGATTTGGAACCCAACTTTAGCTCAGCATGCTACTTTGAATGCTAGACAGTGCACCATGAGACACGATTCTTGCAGGAATACTTGTAAGTTTTAATTATTGTCCCAAACTACTCCGAACTAAATATTATATGAGTTTTAACAGTTGACTTCCGGTATGCTGGTCAAAATCTGGCAGGACGTGGAGCATCCTCTGCACCAGAAGCATCAGTCTCAGCCATCACAAACATGATAAACAGCTGGTTTAATGAATACACCTACGCTTCACAATCCCAAATGAATTTTTTGACTAGCATTTATGGAACTGGCGGGTGAGTTACTAATCACCTAATAAATTCAACAAACTAATTTTGTTCACTTCAGAAATGCCATCGGTCACTTCACACAAATAGTTCAAGACCGAGCTACTCAAGTTGGATGTGGTTTGGTTACTTACTTGAGCGGTGGCTTCCACTGGAATTTGCTGGCTTGTAACTACGCCAGAACCAATATGCTCAACCAACCGGTCTATGTGAGTTCAACTGTTTCTGGCTCTGGATGTACTACAGGAATGAATCCAGCTTATCCTTCACTTTGCAGCTCTGCAGAGGCAGTTAATCCTAATTAACTAATTAACTGTGCTGCGTGTAATTTTAAACTTATATCGAAATAAATAACCAATAAAATTCAGTATAGTTATTCAAAAATATCGGTTTATTAATTCTCATTTTTTAATTCATAAGACGGCGTCAAAAACTTGAGTCTCTCATTCAAACAATCAAACGTAATTGCTCTATAGAATTTCTTCATATAATTCTACTGCAAATGTGTACTGAGCAACAATGTGTCAATTCAAGCAAATAATTATTCTACCTCAATTTCAATTAAATGGAAAAACAGAAAACATAAATGGACTAGAATATGCACAATGCATTTACTGCTTGTTATCTCTGTTGAATGTTTTGCAACCTGTATAGCTGCAAGCAAATGAACGTCATGAGTAAAATGTTTTGAACCACAGCTGGAAATTTTGTTAATCTGACCATTTGTAGATTGTAATTTCAGTTTCAAAGTGATGTGATATTTAATGAAAAGTAAGCGACCGGAAGTTGAGTAGGTAAACCATAATGGATAAACAATTGTAACTGCTCTGTTCAAAATCAAAAGTTTATCTTGATCAATTAAATAATTTAAAAGTAGATGTATTTTGAATGTATCGGATGTGGTGGTCATTAGAGTTTATTATTTTTGTTTACTGAAAACCTTCAAATGAACTTTATGTTACCATTTGTAGTTTCAATATCAAAATTGTCTGCAAACTCTCTAGAATTCAAAAATAATGGATAAGTTGATATTGAAATGTTTCTTCACTTTTTTCTTTGGGTTGATTTTTTGGAATCTGATGGTAGTGGAGAGTGTGAGTTTATCCCTAAATAATTTACCAAACAAATTAAAACATTAATAAAAATTGAAGGTCAACATTGTCCATCTAACCAGCGTTCGATGTAACAACTCCCTGTCCAAAACAGTCGTCAATACAACATGTTCCTTGAAGTCTTTTAAGCACAACATAGTCGCAATGAACATGGAGACTTTTTTAACTCGAGAGTTTAAAGGTAATAAGTTTCAAGTTCACTATCAAGTCAACAGCAAGAAAAAAGATTCAAATACTTACCATAAACTATACGAGATCAAGTACGACAATTTATGCAATGTCTTGGGATTGAAAGGAGGAATTTTTGATGAGTTGAGAAATGTTTTGGATGCATCAGCACCGGGGATTTTTGTTCCTTGCCCTTGGAAGGTTTGCAGAATAATCAGAGATAAAAACTTATTAATGATCTTTTAACGATTTCAGGCAGGAAGACTAGCTCTGGTTAATAAAACATTTAGTGAGCATCATAGCTCAAAAATTAAGAAAGAAATGACTGTTCCGACTGGAGATTATCGAGCTACTTTCAAATTGTGGGATCAGTTAGACGATAATGCTTTCTCTTTAGGATGGAGTTACCAGTTGAAAACACATTTGTGATTTTATCATTTGGCTTTTTAATATTGATCTAATCTAAAATTGCTTGTCAAATTGAAAAATAAATTTACGGGTGCGCTCAATCAAATTTTAACTTTGTAAAATCATTTTTAATTTTTTGTAATTTATTTTCACGCATAAAAGTGAATATTATGACTCTTGATCGTTTTATCCTCGCAAAATTGTTATTTACAAAAAATTATTTTTTTTGAACACGATGTTTAATTTGTTTTTAATGAATGCTTGTCGATTTGATGTAAATCAGGATGAAATAATTAAAAAACATGTGCGTCATGACTTTATTGAACTCAACAAATGAGGCTCATTACAATCAAATAGACAGATATGTTGATGAGCCTTTGAATGATTAGAATAAATGTCTAAAACGTAGATCCTGCAAACATCCATTAAGTTTGTTATATTTTGTGTAATTTGGTAGCTATATAAACGAAGGTATTTTCAATTAAAATTTTAAAAAGTTAAAAAAATCCCAGAAGTCTACAGGAATGGTCAAATTATTAACAAAATTTTGTTACATTTCGTGTTTTGCTTTCATTTTAATTCTGATGAAAGTAGAAAGTAGGAACGTAAGAATTACTGCAAATAACACATAAGTAATTGTTATGTAATGGAAAGTTTTAATTCTTAGATCAACTACCTTCATCTTACCAGCGTTCGATGCAACAATTCTTTATCTAAAACAGTTGTTAACACAACATGTTCTTTAAAAGCTTACCAACGGAATATAATATCGATGAACATGGCGACCTATCTAGTTCGAGAAATTAAAAGCAATCAGTTCCGTATTCACTATCAAACATTCACCAAAGTGAGAACCACTTACCATAAACTGTACGAGATTAAGTACGACGACTTGTGCCAAATTATGGCTTTGGCTTCTGGCCTTGCAGATGAATTGAAGGATGTGTTGGATGCATCTGCCCCTGGCATCTTCGTCCCATGTCCATGGAAGGTTTTTACAATAATTTTTTTTTTTATGAGCGGATGTTATTTTTGAACTTCTATTTTATTCACAGCCAGGGAGAATTGCTTTGGTGAATAAAACGTTTAGCGAACATCAAAATGGTAAAGTGAAAAACGATATGATTGTTCCCAGAGGAGAGTATCGATCCAATTTGAGACTGTGGGATGAATTCGATGCTAATGTCTTCTATCTAGCTTGGAGCTATGAAATGAGGAGTCTGCTTCTCAACTGATTGATGAGCTTCATACAAAAATTTAGCTCTTTAACAATAAAATTGGCTCAGACATGTTTTAAAGAAAGAATAATAAACTTGATTATAAATATTTTGTTTAACAAAAATTCCTTAAAGACACTTTCAATTCTTTTGTAGTAAATTAACTCAACCAAATTTTTAATTAAATAGTTTTCTTACTTTTTCTTCTTAAAGCCATAAACATTAAACCCAACAAACCAAATATCCTGTCACTTACTGAGTCTGTAACTTTGAATATTATGTGCTCACCACTTTTAACGCACACCTCGTCAAATGTGATTGTGCGCTCGCATCTCCCACTCAAATCATAAAGCAAACAATGTGAAATGATTAATTAAGAAACATATTAATATCCGTCAGAGCAAAAGCGAGTTTAATTAAATTAAACACTTTTGCTTGCTTTCCCTTTTATGAGATTGAAATGATGGAAAATTTTCTGGCAAAATAAATTTAGATGAGTTTTGCTGAATTTAGCAGAATTTTGTTTGTGCTGAAAATGGTGGCGGGGTGTCGTAAATTAAATTAAATTGAGCTTTGAACGTTAAAGCATGTGAAGTGTATGGTTTTCGGCAACCTTCTAATGTCTGCGAGAATACCTGAAAGTGCTTAAACTTCATTAGCAGGAAAACTGGTGTCACTTTGCTCACAAGTGTTTGAATCATTTTGTTTTGATGTTTGTTTAGGAATTAAGGAATTGCGGGGGAGTTCATTGGATTGTTACTTGTTTTGTTTTTTATAATTTTCATATTAAATTATATTTTTAAATTTTTAAAGCACAACTTCCCATGAATTTTCCCTGAAATTTCCAAGAGTAATCCACGCGTTCACAAGGAATTCAAATAAAATCCATTTTAAATTGCACTTCGCCTAAAACAATAAAAGGTTTCACATTAAAAGCAGCAATTTCCCTCAAAGTTTAAGTACCAAATCATTCTTTAAGATCCCATAAGCTCCGTTTCAAATCACATTCTGGGCGAAAGCACTTCTTGAACACTTCCACGCATAAAACAGTGAAATAAAACTCTGCAGGGCCTTTTGCATATTTTATAGAGTGTTAAAATTACAATGAGAAATTCTAGGGGCAGAGCTGTAAAAGTTTATTTTAATTAGACGAAAAAGATTTCGGTCAAATATTGGAATTTCATTTTCGAAAAGAAATTTTAAAAGAAATTTTAAAAATTTAAATATTCATGACAAACAAAGGACTTACAAGTTTTTCTTGGTCACCCTAAGTTGGAGATACTTTTAAAGGTTTTTATGATATTTCTCTGCAAAGCCACTCGAATCGCCCTCGGTAGTCTATTTAAATATAGCAACTGAAGCACATTGAAATTTCTGTAAATTATTCGCAATTATTGTAATTTTGTGAAAAGCTTGTGTAAGAATTGTAGATTTGTGAAAGGTGTGTGAAAGGTTTGTTAGGTTTTGTCAATTTTGTAATCTCACCCCCAACACAATATGCACAATTTCAACCTTTTGCCATCAAAATATCAAAAATTCATGGATCTGCCCGAGTATTCACAACATACCTTTATTATCTGTTCTCGGACTAGATAACTATGGTAGGGTTAGGTAATGGGTTAGGTGTTGAGTGTGAGGTGGAGTTTGATTTGGAGACTTTTCTTTTTTGAGAACTCAAGGTCATGAGTTTGATGGTCTTTGACCTTTATATGTAATTTATTTAAGTTGAAAATTTTGGATCATTAAAAAACAATTTTTCTCAATATTTTGCAGATTTAATGAGTATACGCTGAAATGACAGATTCAGCTCATTTTCAAAATAAACAAGCATCAATTTCTCCACTTAATATGCCACCCGCTGGCTCCCCCCGAAAATGTTTGCCGGGTGCCGGAGATAACGAGAATCGGTCGTCCTCTTACCTTGTCAACCTCACACTTTGTGTACCTTTTTTGATAATGTGTTCAGATAATTAAGAACCCTTTTTGCTGGTGCCCCGGAATAAATAAACCCGTAGAGCTTTGAAGGAAGCAAAAATGTGCGGAGCTTTTAAATTTATCAAAATTTATGCAAATTAATCCGGCACTCTTTTAAAATGCCTTTAAATGCTTTTGCAAATGCTTTAACATGGTTTTAACTCTTTTCGGATCTGCCTGGATACTGCGCACACAATTTTTCAGCAGGAAGCAATTTAAATTAACGAGGCGATTATATTAATGAAAATTGCTTTGCCAGGTAATGGAATTGAAGGAGTTCAGGAGGAATTTAAATGAATTTAATGAATCGAATTGCATGAATTATTCTCCTTAGGGGTTAATGGCGAGGCTGGTTGGTGGATGACACTGAAGAAAAATTTGTTTAGTCTTTAAAGTGCAACTAACTTTCTCTGAGATTGTTGTGTTAATGAGCACTACACTGTTCATAAGTTGAAAAAAAAAACCCCTATCAAAGTATTACTCATCACTACACATAGTGTTACCATTTACTTCACAACTTTTTGTTGCCTATTCATGAATAGCAATACCTCGAAAATTTAATTTATGAATGTTGGGACCCAAAAACCTAAAATTCGACCCACGAAACCTTATTTTTTAAGAATTTTTAGTCAAAAAACGAATGTTCAAAAAAAAAATATTATCCATGAACCTAGGTTCATGAATAGCAATACCTCGTAATTTTAATTTATGAATGTTGGGACCCAAAAACCTAAAATTCGACCCACGAACTTTTTTAAGAAGTTTTAGTCAAAAACCAATGTTCAAAAAAAAATATTATCCATGAAAATTTCCCTCAGTGTCTTAAGTTGGAGCTTCTCGGCATGCTCAATTCTTAAACGGCAATAACTCCTAATAAAACTTCTGACGTTCTGACATAATCCAATCGAGTTTATTGCTAACGAAAATTTATGGCAGCTGAATTTCCAGATATTTCTCTGATATTTTCAAAAATTCCCTGAGAAAGTCTGATATGAGAATGGTAGCATCAGTTGCTTAGTTTCTTGATTTCTCAATTTCTAGATTTTTCGAATTTTCTCAGATTTTTCGGTTTCTTGGGCTACGAAATTCGAAAAGTACATATTTCTTGCTGAATCTTTATGATGAGCAACATTCCTCCGTTATTTTGTTGTTTTGTTATTATGTTATTGTGGCTTCAAATGTGTTTGCTGAAGGAAGATTTGAGAGATATTTCCTGAGTTATGGCATTCTTTATGGAAGCTTTAATATTTAATATTTTGTGTGTGATGCTTGTGAATGATTGCTCACTTTTTTTGGAACATCAACAATTTATTTTTAACCTTTTTGGGATTTTATTTTTCTGTTTAAAACGCGTATTTACTTTAAAACCTACAAACGGTGTTTCTAGGAAAATTCTAAAAACATTTATTCTTTTATTTTTGTCAATATTTTATTAATGAATAATTCAATCTTTTTTCATTATTCATGAATATCATCCCCAAACAAACAACAACAAAACTAATTATTTCCAAGAATTGACTTTACAAACAAAGCCACCGAGTTTCACCTCCAAAACTATTACTCGATCCATAAATGTGTCTACCAAAAAATTAATAATTCACGAAACCCTTAATAGCAAATTCCAACAATCTACAATTATTCTACATGAACCTCAATAAACCCAAATAAGCTATAGTAAGTTACATAAAAACTACATGAAACTCACGATTCGAGGGAATAGTGAAAAGGTTGAAAATGTAAAAATGCTGAAAAACATGGAAGGCATAGAACAACATGGAAAAGCAAAGAAAAACATAGAAATAAATGTTTTGTCCATTCACCAATTACCTTGGACAGTTTATGTAGAATTATAGTTTCTAGTGCTGCATGGATTTGATTCAGTAAACTTTCCTGTTTCTACTTTCTGAATATTGAAGAAAGTTTCAAGAAATTCAAAATTCGAAACGAAATTATACGAAAATGCAAGAAGGTAAGTTTTGACTTACAAAGTGTATGTACAACATGACTTTTTCTTTAATTTTGACGTAAGGTAAGTTTTGACTTACAAAGTGTAAGTACAACATGACTTTCTCTTTAATTTTGACGTAAGGTAAGTTTTGACTTACGAAGAGTAAAGGAAATATTTAAGAAATAGTTGAGAAATAGAAATAAAATTTAATTTAAGAATAAACAAGAAATGCTCTTAAACAAGAAATTCTCACCGCACATGAAATTATTAAAATATAATTTAATTTAATTTAAAGTATTGGTGGAATGTTTTGTTATTTTCATTGTACGGCAATTCTATCACTAGGTAGTGATATCATAGTTAAGGGATCTGTTATTGATAAGTTCTTTTCTGTTTCTTGGTTGGTTGATGTTTTGATATTTTTAATTAAAAGGCATTTTAACTTCATTATAAGTTAAATAGAAACTGCAAAAAAAAACTCTTTTTAAAAAAATCACAGGGGCCTATCCTATCCCTCCCGAACTTCAAAAAAACTACTAAAATACCCAATAAGTATTTACAGTGCACGCAACTCACCCAGTTCCAAATAAATATTTACTCGTTTTATGTTAACACATCAGCGAGCTTTTCTAGTTGCTAACATGCACATCGGCTGAATGCTTCAGAGCCTCAGTGCGGAAAGTGCAAAAGGTTATCTGCCTCACAACAACAACACAACAAAAAAAAAACCGCTTTCGGAGGGGATTTAGAATGGATTGAAAATGGATTGGAATCAAGTGATGTGAGGATTTATTTCATCGCCCAGTTCCAATCTTCTGCGTGGCAATCTAAAATGCAACAAAACACGCAACGCTTCCGGGACAACGTGCAGGGATTTTATTTGATAAATTCGCTTCATTTGGTTTTCTATGTGCTCGATGTTTTTGTGATTTGAGGGGATTTCTTTTTTTGTTGGATTGTGGGATTTGTGAGGATTTATTAGGGGAATGTTGGCTTTAAATTGGAGATATGGGCTTTTGGGGTTGAAGATTATTTTTGGGATGTTTTGAAGGAATTGTCTGGGGTTTTAGATATTTATAGAATTCTGTAAAAATTAAGTGTGAGCTTTAACAGAACAAGAAAGTTAGGGAAACAAATTTTTAGCTGAATAATTGAGATTTATGATCAAAATATCCATCAAGGAGTTTTTAAGAACTTTTTTTGAATATTGAAAAAAACTATCAGAAAAAATTTATTATTTACTCAAAGCTGTAAAAGTAAACTTTTTGACATTAATATCTGTTCAATTTACATCTCCTTACTGAAATATTTTAATGGAAAACTTGAGCTTCCAGAGATAAGTTCATCCCCAATTTCAAAAAACGATCTCTAGTTATATTAGCTATAAAAAGCTTTCAAAGCTCAATCATTCAAACACCTCTTTCACTCAAACAAGTAATTGACAACCTTTGCTCTTTAAAATGGAAAAAACTGGTAGAAAACCAAAATAAAACATATTTTCCAACAAATGATCCAATTACATGTGAACACGTCTTTTCGGATTGTACTTAAGCCTGAGAAAAGCTCCTAAAAGCTCTTCTCCAATATTCCCTCGATTTTCATCAAATTTCAATCAAAAGGACAAAAAAAATCTTTTCACAAGAATTTTTTTCTTCGATCCACAAAAACAGCTTTTTACAAATACCACTCAAAAACATGTTGTTCTACACAAAAAAGGTCATTCTGCTAATCACCAAAACTGATTGCATGCTCAAGAGCAGCCCACTGAAGTTTCACTTTGTATATTTTGTAATTTTCATATATTTTTGTATTTTCAGTTTCCGCAATGTTTAGAAAATTCTCGCACAGTTCTTGTTGCATGTCTTGAAATAATAACTTCATTAAGTCTAGGCCAAATAATTGGCCAATTAATTATTGTATACCAATTAGAGTAATGAAACGTGTGTGATGATAAAGAGTACAGGCAACTGTGAGCCATAGTGAAATGGAAAGGCGCCAAATCGTTCAACAATCAGGATAATGTGGTTGAGCTGGTTTTGAGGCTAAATAAATATATTTTTATGGGAAAGGGTGTGTAAAGGAAGAGTGAGGATTTTTAAAGATGAGAGTTTTTTCGTTATCATGTGCTTTTGATTATTTTCCAGGTTAGATTTAAAAACTTTGAGATTCACTAAATTCCAAAATTCACAGCAACAAAAAGAATTGTTGGGATTCACTAAATTCTCATGTTTGTAAAATTTCTCAAGATACAAGATTTCTATCAATTTTCTTTTCGGTTTCACAAAATCCTCCAAAGACCCAAAAACCAACCTTCCCATCAACTTTTTAAGGATTCCTTCAATTTGAAGATCCTTTTCCAGATTTTCACGCTCTTCCAAGTTTATCAACAACATTTCAATCATTTTCATGAATATTAAATTTTCCTATCAATATTTATTGAAGCCAAATAAAAGTCTCCTCTAATTTATTCAAAAATGTCCTTTGTTAGTTTTTTGCTCGATTGTTGGCATTTTTACTTGTCAAACAAAGCTGCTCAATGTATTTACAGTTCCTTCTCTCCCTTTTTTCATTTTTTTATTCATTTTATTAGGAAAAGTTGGAAATGTTGAAAAACTGGCAAAAACTCACAAAAATCCCATAAAAAGGTTTTTTAGAAGCTTTTCCCATATTTTTCTGATATTTTTATATTTAAGCTCTTCTTGCAACATTTCTCAAACATTTCTGATATTTATCTTTGCTACAACAAATAAAATAAAATTCAATTCTTTTGGAATCCACTCAAGTGTTTCGTTGGTTTAGTTACAACAATGGCCGAGAATGAAAAAGTGGACGACTATGAGGGATTTATGATTTCTTTGCAGAAAGCTCTTTTTATTTTTGGGCTATGTAATGACATTTTTCTTCGTCCGGGATGACTGTATTGAATTTTGAAGGGACAAATTCAGAAAAAAAAACAAAGAGAAATTTGATTATCTTCAATTAAAAGTCAATGAACCGAAAAACGGAAATTCAATTTGCCTCCGCCAATTCCCCATTTTTCCTTTAAAAAATCTCTCGAAACCCTCCAACAAGCTGACAAATCCAAAAATCCAGAAAAACTGAAAGTTCAGGAACTGACAAAACCCTGCGGCCCCCAAAAAACGAAAAATCCTTTTGTAGCTTTCATATTTCGGCTGATATCTTTATTGAATTTATTTATTTTACCATAAAAGACATTTTTCCATATCCTTTGTCATGTTGTTATCTTCATCTTGAAGCTTCACCCCAAAATTGGGTAAAATTGGACAAAAATGTTGCGAAATTGGGGAAATATTTAGAAAAATTTCGAAATATTTGGGGAATCTCTGTAGAAACTCAAAATATACCAAAAAGCTCACTTGAAAAGAATTGCTCAGAAAAAACAAGAACTGAGCAACAAAATGATAAAAATGATAAAATGACAAAGTGACATGGCCAGTGACTTTGGGTTGATTCAATTTGCAACTAAAAGATTAAATTTCAGCATTTACGCCAAGTACAAACTGGAAAATATAACATTTGTAATGAAAATATTTATCTAAACAAATTTCCTTCTTGCTTCCAAAAAATTGGTATCTGTTGGCAACTTTTGATGCAAAGTTGTTTGGGAAATGGGAGAATGATATAACAAAGAACATCCGGAGCACACGCTTGAACGCACCTGAACTTTCTTTGGAGTTACCGGGAACATCAAAAGGAATATTACATTTTATGAAGGGTAATTTTTTTTTTGCTCCATATTTTACTGTGAAGTTGGATACGCCCTAAATTTTGAAAATATTTTAGGTTTTTTTTCTATTTATTTTTCATCGGTTTTTATATATTATTACTCCATCATTTAAAATTTTTTCAAACTAAACACTAAACACTAAACAGGGCCCACCTTCCAAATCCAAAAGAATCATACAAAACATATAATCATAAAAATTGTAAGGAAGACCTTACAAAACACTTTTGCAAACATTCTAAAGCATTTATGTGCACAAAAGTTGTTTTTCCTCTCAGCATCACTTGAGTGTTCAAAGTGTAAGTATTCCTTTATAATTGACGCCATAACAGATTTTCCGCTCGACTGGCAATTTCGTACATATAATTCATAATTTACGAATTATTTATATAATTTTATAAAATTTTGCAAAGCGCTCGGATTTTTGAATTTCTTACGGGAACGCGATTATAACATTACGTGAGCTCTCTTTAGAATGTAAATCCAATAAAAACCTTATTATCCTGAATCCGAGTATCAAACGAGCATCCAGCAAGCATTCAGCAAGCATCAACCGTATCAAGAAAAAGATAATGATTTTTAATGTTTTTTTTTTGTTGTTGATGAAATCTTGAAGGAATCTTAGAGCAAACTTGAAGAAATCTTTTTAAAAAAAAGTCTTGAATACTTTTTTTTTGCTGCATTATCGTTATGCGACAAGGCACCGTAATTGTGTAAGCTCTCAGAAAACTGAATGAGTTTTTATTAAAAAAATTAAATTTAAGAGAAAGTGTTGGTAAGTGAAGCTGCTGGAGCTCTACAACTTGCAAATTACTGAATGTTTAGTAGAATTTAACTGAATTTAAGATTAAATGATGAGCAAAAAAAGATATGAAGAAGAAAATTAAAATTTGAGTAGATTAACACATTTATGAGTCGTTCAACCTTTTAGGTTCAGTGACAGCTTGGACGGTTTTATGAGATGATATTTTGTAGCAGCTTTTTGTAATCTTTATGGTAATGCTGGGAGGTTTAACAGTCTTTATATTATGTTCTTGGAAAAATTGTTAAAAGTTGGAATAATAAAAGGTTTTTATTCTCTCTAAGGTATCGCCGCGCAAAATTGGTTGCAAAGCTTCAGGGTGCTCTTTGAACCGTTAAACTGTAAAGGTTAACATTCAGGTCAACATTTTCTTATTTAGTACACCGAGAAAAATGTTGGTGGTAGTACGACACAAAGTTGTTCCGAGTCCCACTTTGTGTCGTGAATTTATTTTGGTTGCACGTAAAACAACTTTTTGGTGGTATGGTGGTTTTACCTACAATTTTTTGGTGGTACATTTTTCAGGAATATTTTGGTGGTACTTGGTGGTACCTTTACAACTTTTTGTTGTAACTGGTACAAACTTTTCATACTTTTAAAAGATCAAAAGGAACGTTTTTTTTAAGTAAAAAATTTTGCAGAAGACATCAAAAATTACCACCAAATTAAAAATGAAAGAAATTTTAAAAAATTTTATGGTTTATGGCAAATTCAACAAAGATCGTATACTATCCGGAAATAAAATAACTTGTGCAATTTTGAAAGTTGCGTCTGCAGTTTATTATGAAAATCAAATGACTACGCAATCAATAAGATTCACGAAAAAAATTAAAATCATAAATAATTAAATCATTTAATATTTTGATATTTTCCATACATTGTCCGTCCGTCTGTCCGTTTACAAAATAACTCCCGAACGGTACAAGTTAGCGATTCAGTTTCTTCAGCAAAGTTGTTAAAAATTATGAGTTAGCAACAGATCATAATCAGAATTGGGTTCACCACCAGCTGGTGGGATGATCTGGTGGCTCCAGATACTTTTTTTGGAAAAAAAAAATTCGTCATCAGAAAAGCTTAAATTTCGTGTTCTGAGATATCAAGTCACCATCTGACCAAAAAAAAAAACGCTTTGTGTACTTGCCAACTGACAATTTTTGCCTCTGTTTTTTTCAAATAAGAAAAAATTTTAACTAACCTTCTATGAATTTAGCATATTGAATATGAATAATCATTGATTTATCTGAGAATATGTAAAATATCGATTTATGTTCAGTCAAACGAGCAAACACTCTCATATTGATACGTAAAATAGAATAAAACTTTAGATTTGGATTGCGAAAATTTCATATATTGATTTTATTACATTAATGATCTTAAAAAAACTATAATTTTTTTTTATCCTAAAAATTTCTTACGAATCTTAGGAAAATCTTTTTAAAATCTTCAGTTTTCCAAAAAAAATACAAAAAATCTTAAAAAATCCTAGAAATTTTAAAAAATAATCTTAAATATTAAAAAAAAGATCTTAAAATTTCTAAACAATGAAAAAAATTTAATATTTATTTAATAAAAGTTTGCTAAATAAATTAATGTACTTTTTGAATTAATTACAAACTTCTTTTTTGAATAATGCGAGCATAATGTAATTATTTTGAAATATATATTTCAAAAAACTATTCTCACATGATTTTTCAGATATTTTTGGGAATTATTTCAATCAAAATTGTGAAAAACAATGCCTTATCGTTAAGACAAATATATAACGTTGAGACTCTAACAAGTCTCCATGGTCAAATCGGTACGCGCGCGGTAAAAAAGCAGAAATTCAACAAGTCCCCAGAAAGTCGGCGGTTCAACTCCAGATGCAGTCAAAATTTTAAAAGATTCTAATGATAAATATATGGCGAAAAGTGTGTGGATATGTTTCTTTTTTGCATTTTTTTTGGTTTTCCACTTTCATGGGTCGAGTTTTCCGAATTTTCCGGAATTTTCTTTAAGACACAAATTTGCAATCATTAAGACCAAAAGTTGTAACACGTGCCACACAATTTGAGTTGTACTGTGTACAACCAACAATTCCTGATTTTTTTCAACTTTTTGTGTTGCACTGGGTACGACAAAGTACCACCAAAAACCCAAAATTGTTGCAATCGTTAAGACACAAAAAATTGCAATCATTAAGACAATAGTGTCTTAGGTCCATATACGCCACAATGTGTCTTAATGATTGCAACTTTTTTTTCTCAGTGTACTGTTCTTAGTGCTTGAGGGTCAATTTAGTCATAGCATAACTAAAACTACGTCCTCAGCTTGTTTTGAAAGAAAAATTCCTGAATGTATGCAACCAGTAAAGCTTTAAGATAAATGCGCCTGTAGTTCTATCAGAGGTTGTTAAAGACTGTGATTTTTAAAAATTTTACTGAACCAACAAAACAATATTTGACCGGTCTAGACAAGTACTTTGAGCAAAATGATCAACAAACCCTTCTTCAATAATAATTTAAACAAAAATCCTTCAAGTAAATATCTATTTAATTTTCCTTCAGGTAATTTATCTCCCATTTCAACAAAAAACCTCATTAGACCAACTAACAGGACACTCAACTCCTCCCCAACTCAAACCCACTCGAAATAAAAGTCCTTTTAATCACCCAATCAATTACAAAACAAACCACCCCACTAAAAAACCATTAAAAGCCAATAAAATGCAAACTCTACCGTCAACGACATCATCGCCTCTCCAATTCCCCATTAAAGTTGTCAACACAGCCAGAATGTCCACAAAACTCTACAAAACAGTATGCCAACCATTTCCGGGCAAAAAAAGACCAGACGATAATCCCATCCCCGTAGTGCAATCACTTTAATGTTTTTATTACCTTTTTCAGCTCCAATTTTCCGTTAATTTGGTTCGATGAGAATGCGTCCCCTGAGAGCAATTTTTGCCCGCAATTTGAACTTTTATTGCTCTTGGAAGGTTTTTTCTACCTTGATGAAGTTTTGCTTTCTTTAAAGAATTTCTGGAAGAACGCGGGGGTGATTAAAGGTTATTTATTTTGGTTGAGGCTTAATTTATGATATTTTTGTGCTTTTTAAAGAGCAGAATAATTCCCTTAAGGATTTAAAATGTTTTACTGCAATTTAGGTCATTCAGGTCATTAATGTTAACACTTGGGTAGAAAAAAAACAGTATAATATGAAAAAAAAAACATTATTAAAACATTATAATTAATACAAAATTCCTCTCTAGTTTTTTTTTTGTAAATGCTCAAAAAACTCGATATAAACATTAAAATAGGATGCTTACAGTATTCATATGAATTTTCGTTAGTTTTCAAAATAAAAAAAAAATTTTTTTGATAATTTCAAAAAAAAGAGTAAGAGGTACCTCTCACTCTTTTTTCCAAAAAAAAATTTAAAAAAAAAAAAAAATTTGAAAAGTCAAAAGGAACTGAGTTTAACTCAATAAAACATCAATTCAAATATTTCAGCGTATTCCTGTGAATGTTTTTTGATTTTCCAGAAATTTTTTTTTTTCAAATCACCAAACTGTAGATTAAGATCACACACTTTAAAAAAATTTCAGGAAACTTTCCGCTACTTGAGCTCGTCCACCCATTTCTAGTAATTTGGGCGTTTTTATTGCTTGAGTAAATTTATGGACTTTTCTGAATATTTCAAGAATACCAAGTAATTCAAGTAATTCAAATAATTCAAGTATTTCAAGTGTTCCACACAAAATATGAGTTATTCATGAAAAATACAAAATTTATGAGTTTTTGACATTTAATGAAAAATTAGGGGCAAACTCGTGGAAATTGTAAATTGATTTCGATAAATTTCCCTAATTGGATTTAAATAAAATTTCAATTAAATGTTGATGAAATTTTGATTTGAATATTTTTTTCGCTGATAAATTTATTGATTTCAAGGATTTTGGAAAGATTCACCAAATGCAGGAGTTGATTGACTCACACTAAAAATATTTCAGGGTTGACTCTCAACCCCTGCAAAATTATACAAAAAAAAATTCCAAATCGAATAAACTTCAAAAACCGCAAAAAGCCAATTCAATTAATTCTAAAATCCATCTGTTTTCCAAAAATGAAAGTCTTTCAAGCCAAAAAAAGTTTCCTTGTTTGAGCAAGTCTTCAAACTGAATAATAAAATTATGAATTTTAATTTGAGATTTGTGTTGAGCGAATCTTCAAAACAATCTTAAGTTTTTCAAGTTTCTTAAGTTTATAAGTGCTGCAAGTACTCCGAGTCCTTCCAAGTGCCTCAAAGGAATATTTTAGAGCTTTCATTTATGGTTTGAGTTGGAAATAATGTTGTAAAAAGATGAATATGGAGAAGTTTTACAGAATTATGTTGCTTTAAAATTAGTTGGAACAACTAGAGATTAGGCAAATCAACGCTTGGAGATCTTTCAAGATGCTCATTAAATCTGTCAGAATTTGCAGTTTTTAGTTTGGAGGGTTGTTTAAGAGTGATGTCAACTACTTTTGATAACTCCTTAAAAAACTTGGAAGAGCTTTAAAAGCTCCAATTATCCTGAAAGCTCAAAAATTTACATTTTGATCGAAAAAAAAAGTCCCACCAACTTTCGACCACCAATTTTAATAATAAATGGACGTCCCTTCTCCCAACAAAATAACTTGCTTGTAGATTAATAGTTTGTCTATAAAAAAGCATAATTTCAGTGCTTTTCCATTAAATTACGTCAATCTTGCTTATTTTCCCCATTCTCTTTTGTTTTTTGCTAAAATTCTGCTCAAGTCTGCAAAACTTTGGTAATATCTGAATAATTCTAGATAATTCAAGATAATTGGACATTTGTGATACATCTGAGCAATTTTAGCAGAAAATTTTCTGTGGCGCTTGGATGCGGTGTCTGCCGTCTAAGGATGATTCATCAACTACTTCGGAGTTTACTCGTTGCTAAAAGCTTGTGAAAAATTTACATTGAATTTTCCACTTTTATGAGTTTTGTGTGATAATTTACATTTTTGCATTTTGGCTAAGGAGAGTGGATGGAGGAGGAGGAGCTGGATACATATAAATTCTTGAATTAACTTTTTTCTTGCTTTTTACCATCAAATTCACCTGAAAACCTAAAACCTAAGACCTGAGACCTAAAAACCGAAAAACTATGAAATAAATAAAAACACGACAATCCTTCCTCCCAAAAAATCCTTGCACTTCAATTTTTCTGCGGTTTGATGAGTTTTTCCTACAATGTAAGGACTGTAACCAACTTGTCAGTAGTTTCAAGCAAACGAGAATTTACGATGTAGTGATCTTGCATGTGAACATTGTGTAGTTTGTATACATTGTATACATTTAAAAATGCAACCCAACACAAAAAACTAGATAAAAGTCATAAAAAATATAATATAACATGAAGTATCATAAAAAACTAGGAATGACATGAAAAGTTAAGAGGATTTGTCGTGGAAAAAAATTGCAAAATAGTAAGGAGAATATGTTCTTTGAGGGAAAAAGTTGAGTTTCTTACACATTTTATATTTAATTTAAATAAATAACTTTTATGATGGTAGAACTAGTTAAACTTTAATAATCGCTAATTTTTGATTATAATTTTATTTTGAAATTTTAATATGCGAGCACACTTTCGTTAAAAAAGGACAACACAGATTCCAATACCATGTAATAATATTCATTTGAAGAAACCCACCTTTATCCATATGTTTTTCCACATTCTAGGAAAAACTGCTGTTTTTGCTGCCAGAATGTTCTTTTTCATCTCTATACCCACTGTTTTTTTTTCTAGCATGTAATTTAATCAAAAATAGGAAAAATAGGAGTACAAAAAATGTAAATATGGAAATATATGAAAAATGGTAAAAAATGGTGAAAAACACTGAGAACTCGAGAGGAGGTTGTAAATACTAAAATCCAGGGAGTTGTGAGGAAATAAAATGTGATTTTGGGTCACGTCTGTTGTGTTATTGTCACAAAAAGCTAAAATTTAGTTTTTTTGTATATCAGGAAATTTTTTACAGTCAAAGTTAGATTTTATGCTTTAATGGACAAAGAGACAAAAAACTAGTTTTAAAAAAACCGTCGAAAATCACAAAAGCACATACAACGACAACAAAAAGTATCCAGCAAAATTTTTTAATTAAGATAAAATTGTTGGATTATCTGCAACTTTTTTTGTCAAAGATGCTTTTCAAGCTCCCGCGTCTTTTTTGCTGCTTACCAAGTTGTATACATGAACGTCATTTTAGACACTGAGCTAACAATTCCTGCAAATACTTGGAAAATTGTGGAGAAACTGAAAGTACAGACAACATTGGCAAATTAAAGAATTGCGGAAAGTGAAGCAAATACAGCAAAAATCGTGATAAGACACAATTTTAGCATAAAATGTTGCGTCAAGTGTCTTTTTCAGCGAAATTGGCTGAGCTTTAATTTAGGTTCTTCTTTTGTAAGGTTTCTGGGAAGTTTCCGTACTTCTGTTTTTTGTACTTGGAGCTCGTGGAGCTTGAGGAGCATTAACTGCGACGTAAATACGACGTAAATGCGAAATAAAAGTGAAATATGGGAGGAGTATGCCAATTTGTTGAAGGATTGTTTTTTTTCTCCTCTTTCAAGAGCCAAATTAATTTGAAACATAATTCCAGACAGCAATGGAGCTTGATGGAGCTTTTTGAATTTTTCATACGATTCATAAATTTCATGTATGGCTCACATTTTTCAAGAATATTCAAGTGTTTTCGGGGAAATTTGATTTCTTTCACTTTTTTGGTGGAAATTCAGGGGTGGTCTAATTATGGCTTTTAAGCTTTTCATATTTCAGCACGAGCTTTTTTAAATTAGAATTTTAAGCTTCTAGAATATTTCACTGAAGTAGGCAACAAAATTAGGCTGGAGAGAGCTTATCGAATTTTATTGAAGCTTTTTTTAAATATATCTTTCAAAAGCTTTTCCTAGAAAAATATTATTTTCAGCAGAAACTTCGAATTATGCTGAATAAAAAGATTTACATTAAAAAAATTTATCCTAGAAAAACATTTGACCACCTCAGCCCTGCAAAATGGAAATTCTAGCAAAAATCAGCAAAAAATAGCAAGTACTAGACATAAACCATTTTAACATGTTTTGCTTACACTCGAGTGCTGCACAAATGGATGTAATTTATTTGATAGCACTACACTTAGCTACATTGTGCCACACAGCTAGAACAAGCTCAGGGTTCACCATTTGAACTCCTTAGCATTAAATAACTCTTAATGTTATTACAACTTCCACTCATTTGCTTAAAAACCAAATGAAAAGTCTCACAGAGTTCGTAAAACATGCAAAATATGGAAAATATGCAAAATATGCAAATAAAAGTAATTTAAGCAATTTAAGGTGATATTACAGTCTTTACTGGCTGCAAAACCTCTTTAGTTTAATTATTTATGTTGAACCCTGTTTACCCGGAGATACATGATAGGAGCAGAACATGCAGCTCGTAAATGTTTTGGCTGGCTTATTAATGCAGAGTAAAAATTGTTGCAACAGCTCCATGAACGTGTGCTGCTGTTTTGCATAAGATAAATTTAATGCTGGAACGATGCAGATTGAAATTCGTGGTGTTTTCCAAAAAAAATATTTTGATATTTAAAAAAAAAGATTTTAAAAATGATATGAGAAATTTTTTATATAAAATAATATGATATTTCCTAAACCTTAAAATTACCTTAAAAAAAAATGTGAAATTTAAAAAAAGCTCCGGAAAACCCCACAAGCTCCCATTAAAAAAATAATTTAAATATTGCTGTCCATTCTAGTACCAAAGTTTAAAATAAAAACCGTATTCAATTGTTTCAAAACATAATAACAGCAACAATTCTGATAAAACTAAAGAACATGGTCAGAATGAGAATAAAACAGAAAAACATTGAAAAACAAAAACAGAAAATAGACATTATTCTAAGCTCTTTACACAATTTCATACAATTTCATACAATTCTACTGAATTCCCTTCAAAGCTCCTACAAAAAACCAAAAATTCCATCACAAGCTTTTATCATTTTACTTAGGTTTAACGAAGCAAACACCCAAGTAACTCGGCAACTGAGCAACAGTGGGAAAAGCCAGAGAAAATATAGAAAAATACAAAATACAAAAGCTCTACAATCAGATTATATCTTAAAATTACGAACATTCCAAAAACATTACAAACATTTTGCAAAGGAAGAAAAAAAATTACAAAAAATTAGCAGCAGCTTCAAACCAAGTTGCTCGTTCACTTGTTCAGCTCCATAAACTTGGTTATTTATGCAAAAACTTTTAGGGATTCTTTTTTCGTTTTATTTGCCGAAATTTCTATCAAATAATCTGGAGACTTGAGAATATTTTTGAGTGGTTATTGTTCGGCACAAGCATCGAAAGTCAGAAAGCCAGCCAGCAACAAAGCGCTGAGAAATCGAGCATAGTACTTAAAGGATTGTCTCAATGACGCACTGTCGCAGCTTTAGCTTACGAAAATAAAAGTTTAGATAAATCGAGACATAACTGAGACATAACTGAGACATAACTGAGACATGAAAGTTTAACAATAGATGAGAATGGCAAGACATCAAGACATAACACAGTCAAGTGAAGGCAGAATCAATTTTAGAATTTCTACAGTTTAGCCAAAAAAAAATCTAAATTTCTAAATTTGAATTTTCCAATCGATTCCATTTTCAATCTTATCTTGTTAGATTCTTTTTTATAAAATTCTCATTGTGTTTTAAACTGACTAGAGAGAGAGGATACTTCAAATTATAAAAAAGGTTTCTTTAAATTTTACTCCACAAATGGCTCCTTCACCTTTTATCTAAAAAAGGTCAGATATCACGTGTTTAATATGATAAAACATAAAAAAAAAACTTTAATATTCACATCAAGCATCCTCTCCCTTAAGTCCTCCGTATTCTTCAGAAAGTATTTTCATTGAATCTTCTTATATAATTTTTTTTGTATCCAAAATGAAATCGAAAAATAGCAAAAAAATTACTGTTATGGATCCGAAAATGGAAACGAAAATGAAAGCAAGAACAAAAAAACAAAGAGTTTTCTTTCAATTTCTGTAATTTCTGTAATTTCTATATTTTTTCTGAGCTTTCTGAGTTTTCTGAATTTACTTGGAAATTCGGGCTCTTTTTTTGCTAGCACATAAAGTTTCAGCAGTTTCAATCATCGTTTCAATTTGGCAAATTTACCGAAAAGTTGTTTCATTTTATCTCAACGAGCCGGCATACAGATTGCTGGTAAGTGGAACGACGGATGTTGGAGAATCGCTTTTCGGTATCAGGGGAGTGTCAAAGATTACTTGGCTAGGCAGGTTTAGTTTCGATTTTTTTTTTTTGGATTTGGAAGTGGTTTTACATGAAGTAAGTTTTTTTGTGTGAGTTTTTTAGCATTTTTTGGAATTCTAATAAATTTAAGTATTAAAAGGTCAAAAGGTCAATTAAAAATCAAAAATTCAATTAGGTCAAATATCAAGTAGAACAAAAATTTTAAATAACATGTAATTTAATCAAAATTCATCAAAAATCGGTCAAACGAAAAATGTACAGTTACATAGAATTGTTTTTTCAAAGTTTCTGCCTCATCAACCCACCAACCCCCTGCCCTCTAAACCATTGTCTATTTGACAAACAAAAAATACACCTGAAGCACTTTCTCTCTCAGACAACCGAAAAAATTGACAGCGACATTTTTCTCACAGATTTCTGAATTTCCTCGAATTTTCCTTGGAAAACGGCGAACATTTTTTTCAGTTAAGTTGTAAAACTTGTAACGCTGCGAAAGGAATTTAACAATTTATGCAAATGGGATTTGCGATAAAAAAGTGCGAGAATAAGATGATATTTGTAGAAAAGACGCAGAAAATGGTGTTGGTTGCCATTACCTAGGTTTGTCTGACAAAAGACTGTTGTTGTACAAGGAATTTGCTGTCAAGACGTTATGCTCACAAATTATCAAGATTTTTTTTATTAAAGAGTTAGTTTAGGATTCTTTCTTGGAGAATCGATAAAGTTTTACATTTTTTTATTGTTCAATAACAATGATTATCTACACTTAACAGGTCATCGATTAGGTAACACTTACAATTTAAGAATAGACACTTGAGCTCAACAAACAAAGTCCCTAAAGTTAAATAGTGATATTTTGAACGTGTACTCGATAATCAATGGCTTCAATTTCTTGTCGTTTGAAGACTGAATTCAAATTTTATTCTATTCTATCCATAAGCCATTCAAAGATTTCCCGCAAAGTCAAGAAATCATTCCTTATTCCATCTGCCACTTCAATTTCAAACTCTTCTTCGATTGCCATGAATAACTCAATTAGTTGTAAAGAATCAACACCAATTACAAGTAAATCAATGTCCAATTTCTATAAGGAAAAAACACAATAAATTAATTTTTGATTGATTTGCCTCCCTAGAATTTGAACTAACCTCATTTAACTTCAACTCAGAGATTCCAAAATATTTTTCTAGAAATAGTCCAATTCTAGTTTCTTTACCCATTTTCAAAGGTTTTTTGCAATATTAAAATTTTTTCTTTATGCTTTGCTCTCTAGCAACTTTTAACTTGAAGATCACACAACACAATGATCTTATTTTGTCAGCGGTTTGACTTATATTCGAATTGATTGAATTATTGTGCAAATTTATACGCAGGTGAGCTCGTTTTAATTCATTTTCAAAGGTCTGGCAAATTTTTTTGCTACTTGAAGTTTCGTGGTTTTTTATGAAGAATTTTAAATGTGACTTTAACAAAAAAATAGTATCGACTTTTAATTAAAATCCTGAGAAAAATTAGAAGTTCAACAAAAAATTTCTCGATTTTATTTTTAAGGATTTCCAAGAAAACTCTACCAAATTTTTATTTAGGGATAATAGATTGGCCAGTACTTATATTGGAGAAATTGAATCAAAATTCAAATATAATTCAAGAAAAACAAAAACTGAAGAAATCCAGAGATCTCCGAAATGTTTATTTATCTATGCTAATTGATTTCCGTTAGCAGAGCAGATTAACGATTAAAATTACGTGAATTAATGCAATTTGCTAGACTTTTCGACAAAATATGTACAGAATGTCTTGGATACAGTAAAGTAAAGTGTAGTTTTGGACGCGTGTGACCTCTTTGTGAACGAAGTTGAGTTTTGCAATCGTAGTTATATTATTTGAGTTGAACACTTGTCTTAATTGTTATAAACGAAAGATATCGTAATTACCGAAACCAAAATAATTTCTATTTCAAATAAATGTTATCGTACAAATTTCAAATTCCACACCAATAATTACAATTCTCTTTATTTCCATGGTTTTATTTACAATTTTGTTTTGTCTAAACCCTAAACAAAAGCGAAAAATATCTTAAAATCCCTTTTTCTTATGCAAAACACTTTTCAATACAATTTTCTCCATTTGAACGATTTTAATGTTAATTAATGGTTTGTCCATAACAAAAATACACGCAAAACTCTGACAAAAAGGTTTCCCTTGTTTTTTTGCTCCGTGATTTCAGTAATTTTCAGTAATTTCCAGTTATTGTTTCAACTTTCGCTCCGGCTTTTTTCGGTACACAAGATATCCTTAAATATCCTTTTCATAATAATAAGTAACCGAGTTACAAAGTATCCAAAACAGCAAAAAAGGCACCAGACAATGGTGTCAATTTAGAAAAATCGTAAAAAATAATAGAACAATACCCAAAATTACCGTTATACTCTGAATATTCAGAATATTCAAAATACTGGGAAATTTCGGAGTGTATTCGGAAAACTCTGAAAATAAAAAGGAAAAAAAATTGGTTTAAAAATGGTCGGAAAATGTCGAAGAACAAAAGAGTTTCATGCGTAAAAGTTCCCATTGTTTCACAAATCGAGGCATTCCGGCTCAAATCACATCAAAATGTATTAAAAGTTATTAAAAATGAAGCTGGGATGGAAATTTGTGCCAAATTGTTGTTAGTACTTTTTGTTGTTGTTGATGATTTTAGTACTATTGTGTTGGTTGGGTTAATTTATGGAGAAAAAAAATCAAATCTCGATAAAATTTGTCCCACCTTTAGTAAAACTCAGGGATAGGAATGTATGAAACTGATGTATCATACATGTCTTATAAGACATGTATTTTATGTATGTCTGAAACTTCTCAAATATACATATGTCTGAAACCTGTAAAAATGTATATTAAAAACTAAATAGTTGCACTTTTTTATAAATTTTAAAAGTTTTTTAATTAAAAAAAACCAGATTTTGTAAGAAATTGCACAGAAAATCAATTATATACTAACATATTATATTCCCAAAATAATGTAAATTAGATCATATTTCTCTAATAGACCAAATTTTTGGTTTCAGACATACATTTATACATTTCTACATTTAGACATACATTTTATACATATGTATGTCGAAAACTCAATCAGACATGTAGAATTCCCAACCCTGACTAAAACTTTCAAAGCTCGCAAAAAAACTTTATAAAACTTAAAAAATTATCGAGTCTGTAACATCTGCCACCTATGAAATCGGCTAAACTCCAGCTAAACTGGATCACTTCCGATAAAAAACAGCAAAAACCCACCAGCTCGAAAGAATTTCTGACCACATCACATTGACACAAAAACTTGCAAAAAACTTCCATTAAAATGATGAAAATTCATGAAAATTCATAAAAAGCATAAAAATTCAAAATTGAGAAATTTGCCATTAATTCTACATAAAAAAGTTTTATGGTCGCAAAAGCTTTGAAAAGCTGCAAAAAGCTGCAAAACCAATGCATCCCAAATGATGCAGCTGTGGAAATACGATGGCAAATGTTGAAACTGGACTTTGATTAATTTCCTAGGAGAAAAAAAAAGCTTTAGAAATTGAATTTTAAAATTGGCTTGCATTTTTTTCAGTCAGGAGGTTTGAATAATTGATTAATTTCTTGTAGGAAAATGTTTTAGAGATTTTTTGTTGGATATTGGAAAATTTTAGTTTTTTATTATTAATTATTTAATCTAAAATTACCAGCATTTGTCCAATTATCCAGAATCATGATTTCAATTATTGAATAAAAATTCCCACTGAATAATTGAAAAATATTAATTAATCAACAGAATTGATTGAAAATTGAAAATTCCTCGATAAACTCCAATAAATCTAATCCTCACGACAGAAAAACCCCTTCGCCAAGATTGATTGCCTGATTGAGGATCAATATTTGCAACAAATCCGATTAGATACATTTCCCGAATCAGCAGAATTATCTTTCATACTCCTTTCAATATTTGCTTTAGTGCTTATATCGCTTGGCTCTTAGACGTCATTGATGTATTTCCAGTTATGTTGCTTGTAGCTCGTTCAGAGCTGTTTGCTTTATCTTTTGCAATTTATTTGGTTTGCTATTGCCTTTTGCCTTTTTGCTCTAGATGCTCGGCAAATGCTTCGATGCCGTTTGCAAACAGACGCAAAGTTATAAGATTACTGGAGGAGTTACAGCTATACTTGTGCTTGTAAGAAGCATTAGTAGAATCAACATGCTCCTTCGCTTATTGGCATTTTGTGAGAAGGCTGAGGCACTGTTTGATACTTGAATGTTTGCTTTTTAAATGATGAGCTCATAGACATATTTGGGAATGATATGGTTATGCTTTTGGAGTGTTGAGAGAATTGGGGCGGGTTTTGTTTGAATTTGAACTTTTTTACTTAAAAATACAATAAATGTTTGTGTTTATCCGTCTACTCAGAGTTTTCTTAAAAAATATGAATGGACTTTACAATTTTCAGGAATATTTTTAGATTTTATGTAAAAATATTATTTTCGTTTATTTTTAATAAAAATACAGTCCACTTAAGGCAGACTCAAACCGAAGAATATTATGCAAAAAAATTATGCAGAATTTTTTTTGTTTCCCTGCAACAACAAATAACGTGAATTCTGCCGAATGTTTTGACTAAAACTAACACTAAAATTAAATTCTGCACGTAAAAATGACGGAAAAATCTGAGTAAACAAGAAGTAAACACACAAATGCGTTATATTTTTTGCAGAACATTACGCAAATTTGCAGAATATTCTTCTGTTTGAGTAGGCCTTTACAAATAAAACAAAACAAAAACAAACAATAATCATGTTCCATATAATAATATCAATAATATATCCTCCATGTCAATCTTCAAGGTAAAGGTCAAATTTCCAATTTTCAAATATCCAACCCAATTTTATCCAAATCTTCTGCATCAATAAACTTTAGTGTCTCCCTCGAGTTTCAATCAACATTAATTAGCTAATTACCCTCTCTATGAGCCACTTATTATGTCTGAGTGTCTATTTATTGCTTCCAATTTGATATCCAAAGTGAAATCAAGCAATAACAGAATAAAGCTCGAGTTTCGTTCCTTTCTCATCACAAAATGAAAGAATTATCCGAGAAATATCACAACAACAAAAACCAATAAAAAGACACAATAAAACAAATCAGTCCAGCAATCACAGAATTTACTAATTTGGCAATTATAATTTGGCTTTGATTACATTCAGTCTCACATACAGCAAACTCTAATCACCCTTTGCTCAGTACTCGACTACTCGAAAGCAATTAGTCCAAACACAGTCGATGGAAAAACAGTTGGCTATTGTTCAATTAGATAAAGTGTTGGCGATAATGTTTCACAACTTTCTGAGGAATCACTAGAATGTTTTTGGAAATACTTTGAATTGTTTTTGAGTGGGTAGGTTTCGATGGGTGGAATTAATGATCTAAATTGACAAAAGCATTATTAACCAATTTATAAAACAATTTGTTAGATAAAAAACTATAAATAATTCCACCCACAAAAACCCTCAGAGAAAACTAAATAATTAAATAAAGCACAATTCCGTGTCTTTCTTAGTAGATAAGATAATACACTGGCATATAAGAAGGAACCCCGAGCGATACTCCGATTTTTTATAAAGTTAGTTATTGAATCTGTGAAAATTGTGAAAAAGTGAAGTTGCTTGCCAAGTTAAAATTGAGTGTAAAATTGTGAAAAGAGAATATAAAGTGAATAAAGTGAGCAAAATTATTTAATGGAAACTGTAGAATTTGAAAAAGATTTCAAAGAAAGTTTGTGAACGAAAAAAAAATATAATGAAATTAAGCACAATCTTGATAGTTTGCCTTGCTGTGATGCCAATGGCTTTCAGTTATTCTCCATGGTGTCCAACCGATGAGAAAAAGGTTGTTTGTTATTTTGCTAGCTGGGCTATTTATAGACCATCAGACGGAGCTTTCAAAGTAGAGGATATTGACCCTTTTATGTGCACTCACATCATTTACACTTTCGCTGGGCTGGACATTAATGGGCACATGATTTCTTTGGATATTGAAAATGACGTCACCAGGCATAGTGAGTTGAAATATAATTAAACGTCATTGTTTGCCCTTTCGCTAAAAAATTATTTTAGAACAATTCCAGAAGGCCATTGAAATGAAACAGGCTAATCCCTGTTTAAAAGTTTTATTGGCTATTGGTGGATGGAACGAAGGATCCGAGAAATACTCGTTGTTAGCTGCAACTGAGAAATCACGCAATGATTTTGCTGAACAAGCTCTCAAGTTTTTAGTGTTTTACGGATTTGATGGGTTAGATATCGACTGGGAGTATCCCACTATGGTAGGATTTTTAGATGATTTTATTGCTTTATAACTATGTGTGAAATTACACCATAACTAGGTGTGAAATGACACCACAACTATGTGTGAATTTACACTATAGTTTTTACTAAAATTTAAACTAGAATACAAGTCGATTAAATTTAATATAAATATTTTAGCGTGGAGGTCTACCAGACGACAAAGAAAACTACGTATTGCTTTTGACCACTCTGAAAGAAACCTTCGCTCCTAGAAACAAGCTCCTCACGGCTGCTTTTGGTCTCACCAGTACCTATATTAACAACGCTTATTATGTAGAGGATATTTGTAATATTATTGATTTTGGCATGTTGATGGCTTATGACTTCCATGAGCTCAACAGAACTTCCATTAACGCTCCTTTACATCGTGAGGATGGTCAAAATCCACACACTGAAACGATCAGCGAGAATGTTGATCTTTTGCTCAGCTTAGGTTGTCCACCAGAGAAGTTAGTGCTTGGAATTGCTACCTATGGCAGGACTTACACTTTACTAGACGAAAATCACGTGGAAGTAGATGCTGAAGTGAAAGGTCTTGGCACAGCTGGTCCATTAACTTTATCCGCGGGATCTCTAGGATTCAATGAAATTTGCGTCAAACTTTCAAATGGTGGATGGACCACAGTTCATTTGATCGAGAATGCTTCTAAGGTTTCATTTAAGGGAGATCAGTGGATGAGTTATGATGACCCAGAGACAGTTTATCAGAAAACTAACTATGCAATGGATATGGGTAAGGATTTGAACCGTTATCCCCAGTTAAACATTCTATATTGTCCACATTCTTAGGATTTGGTGGTGTTATGTTTTGGACTATGGATACAGATTGCTTCTCGGTAAGAAACTCAACTGAGCTTTAAAATCACTTCATCCAATCATCATCTTAGAATTAATTTAACTACTAATCACCATTGAATTGAGCGATTTATCCAATTTACCCTCAAGTTCTTTTGTATAACTATAGGCACTCCTCCTTTGAGCCGCCTCTCAACCATTTTTAACTCCATAAAAGCTCAATTGACACGTATCCAAAAACAAACTCAAAGAACTCATAAAAAGCTCCCTAAACCCTCATTAAAATTATTCTTCCATCAATATTCCCTCGATCCCTTAAATTCAGCAATTCTGTGTAATACAGCATCCAACTCATAAATCCCCATAATTGCCCGACCCGTCCGCCTTTCAATCTTTTATCTTCACTTGCTGTATACTTGTATTTTCTCAGCAGAAAGCGAAAATATTATTTTATAAATCTCAATTTTTTTGATGATGATGTTTTATGTTTTTCTTGATTCTTATGATTCTTATGTTTCCCATATATCTCATCATATATCTTTTCACGAAAATACTTCATCAAATTCGACAAATTTAACAATTTCTCCGAAAAATTTCTGGATTTAGGGCAAATGTTACCAGCAACCGTATCCTCTCATCGAGACAGCCAAAAAGGTGCTCAAGGGAAACCTTGTGGAATACAAGGAATTGTGAAGTTTGCTCCACTGATTTCTGAACATCAGCAATTTGAGGGTATCCCTATCTTCAGTACCACAGCAATATATCCTTAATATATATTAAATGTATGGAATATATGAAATTCTTCTATTTATATTCAGTAAAAATAAAATTTTGAAAATTCCGCAAATTCAGCGAATTCTAAAAATTCTAAATAAAAATCCTAAAATCCAAATAATCCCTAAAATCCAGCAAATCCACACACTTTCGTATTTTTTACAACTTTTAAGAATTTTTCAGCATTTACCTCGAATTTTTGGTATTTTCTGAGTTTTGCCTAATGATCTGTGAAGATTCGTATTTTACGTGAATAAATTATAAAATAAAATTCAAATAATAAAAGTAGAAAAGATAAAACTTGTCCTGCTTCCCATAAAATATCATAAAAGGCGATAAAATAGCTGGTAAAACCTTTTAGCTAAAAAAGTAGCAAAAAAAGTGAAAACCCCTAAAAAGTGATTTTCATTGCAATAAATCACTTTCAGTTTATTCCAAAAACTTTTTCCCAAGAATTTTTTTTCTTCCAAGTTTTATTTGATTACCTTGGATTTTGGTTCGATGGGAAGCACTTTTGGGTTCTACTCGCCTGTAACCACATCAACCACAATATATACAACGTAGCCACACTGCAGCTGATTTATTTTACTTTTGCCTGCATGCTCCCTCTGGTGATTTAGTGGTGCTGACTTCCGGCTCTATAAGCTTCTGATTCATCATTTTGGGGCAGCATTTGGGGTTTATTTGAGCTTATTTGGAAAATTGAGAGTTTGTGGGTGGAAAGGTTCAAGCTTTTTTGGTGCTTTTTAATGGGTTTGGCTTGAGAACCTCTTTTTTGAGCTTTTTGGTTATTTTTATGAAAAGTTTTAGATTTTTAGGGATTTTAGAATTTTTGGAGATTCATCCATAAATGTATTTCGCCATTTATCTTAAAATTGAAGGTTGGAGCTATAAAAACAATTTATAAAAGATGAAAATACTTACGAACAAAAAAATCTCCCAATCAAAAAGTTCGCCCACTTGACTAAAAATCAAAAGAAATTCTGATTGAAGCCTCCTGCCCCACACAATTTTACTAATTAGATTTAATCTTCAATTTAACAATTTTCTACTTTTTCAATTTTCCAATTAGCGAAACATTTAAATACGCAAAAGCTCGACTTAAATTAATTAGAGCACATTTATCCCAATTACCAAAAATTGCCTCCTAATTCTACAAGAACTCCAAAAAGCCGAAATAATTCTGGGTAAACTCGAAAATTGATAAGCTTAATTTGTTAATATTGAGCAAAAAAGTTGAGAAGCTTTTCTAATAATTTTCCAGATTTTCATAAGTTGCTTCGAGTGTTTTCCGATAAATCAGATTTTTTCTTATAAGGAAAATTAATTAGAATGGAGCTTTTTATATTTTTAATTGAATCTTGGCAGACTTTGCTCGGAAATACTGTGCTGTTATGATCGAGGTCTCCTGGAAAGAAAGTTTGGTCATTTTTGAGGTTTGAGAAATTGAGAATTAATTAAAATATCTTCAAATATATTTAAAAATAACATTCAAAACTAAATAACAAAATTTGAATAAAAACCTTCGTATTTATCAAATTAAATTGAGAAATACTGGAAATTATGAAACTACCAAAGAATCAATTATATCGATTCGACTAAATAATTATGAAAAATTAATTAGAAATGTCAATTAAAATATAAATGACTTCATGACTGCAAACTTTTATGGACCATTAAACTATGAAACTATAAAAGCATAAAGTGCAGGGTTGTAGAAGTGGGTAGGCGCGAGTAGTCGCAACCCCCTTGTTAAAATTTAGTTTAGTGCAATTTTTAAATTTTGTTTGCAAAAACTCATCAGCGCCTACCTTGTTAATCTGCTACTTCTACACCCCTGATAAAGTGTATGGAATTTAGAAACTTTCAGAAACTGTGGAAGATTCTTATCTGAGCTAGGAAGGAAAAGTTGAACTTTTACTTACTATACTTGCTACAGTTTTTGTAGAAGGTTTTAATTTTGTTGGGTGTGCATGCAACTTCCAGGCAAGGACTATAAAAGCATGGAATTCCCCTACCTACTCATTTATGGCCATACAACCATTAAACGCCATATAATTTCTGAATTATTACACATTATTATACATTAGTATCGCATTATTACACATTATTACAAGGAATTACAAAATGGCACAAAAATATTATATTATGCTCGTACGTAGGATGCAAGTGAAAGAAGTTGTAAACTCTTATACCCAATAAATTATATTACGTGTAATTTGGGGACGGTTAGATATGATGTCACTTGGGTTTTGTATTTTTGTGGAATTTTGAAGTGTAAACAGACTCACTTGTTCCACGCATCTTATGACAGAACAATTTTTAACACAAATCTACTAAGTGACATAATCTTCGAACATTACTCCTTCCTTTATATTTATAAGAATCCACAAAAGCCTATAACTAGTGAATGAAACCAGGAGAACCTGTAAAGTATAATAATAGTGCGATAGACGGTTTGATTAAACTTGTTATAGCATTATAACCTTAAACCACCAACAATAATACCAACATAACCATAACATTATTACAATTAGTGCAATTATTACAACTATTATTCCACTGAACGAGGAAATTAACAGCATATTGTCCTGCTCTCTGTATTTTGTGTATTTTGTGTATACTTTGTGAATTGACGGCATAGTTACGATATCGAATAATATCGAGGGTATTGGCAACATAAATATTTATTTGATTGTTATGTTGTGACACTTTATTTTGATGGATTGGGCATTGATCGAACCGGATTATGTTTTCAGGCAATTTGCTTGAACGCTTGTGTGTCCAGCTGTTTAGGTGATTCATAGTATCAGATTTAGAAGGTAAATATTTATTTTGTCTGCTGTTTGAAATGGTTGTATCTATTTTAGAAAAGTTTATGGTGGGATAGTCCCTGTGAGGATTTGCATTTTTGATGGAAAATTAACAAACCTTTTTCTTGGCTCAATTTCCATTCATTATATAAGGGATAATAAAAACTCTTCAAACATTTTTATTTCATTTTAAGAAAATACTTCTCCTAGATATAAATAAACTGAAAATTTCAAAACATTCCACCTAAAGCAACAAACGGCACCCTTCAGGCAACCTTCAACCTCCAAATTACCCAAATAAACCTCAACTAGGATGAAAGCTCTCAAAATCCTGCTGCTTTAACCCGTTTTTATGGGCGCCAGAGCAAACTTTATCATGTTTTATTTGCATCAACTGAATATTTTAGGTGGCAAAAAACATATTTCAATTTATATTTCATTTTGTTGAGTAATATTGGGTAAGAGACGAGGTTTTGGAAAGTTTTAATGTTTGTTTTTTAGGTTAAAGTAGGTCAAGATGGGTCCTGGTAGCTTTTAGAAGTCATTGATACCTTCAACAATTCAATATACTTGCCACAAGGTTAGTTTCGCTTTGTCAGAAGAATTATTCTGAATTCTGTAAACTCAAAAAAAATTCATAGGAAAACAGTGAAAATCTTGAATTGTTGTTCTAATAAGTTCTACTGAATAATTTTTTTTTTTTAAATATTTTATTGATGAAAAAATAAATGATATTAAAAAAAAAGAGTAAGAGGTAGCTCTTACTCTTTTTTTGAAAAAAGTAATATTTATTTTGAAATTTTGGAAAATCAAAGAAACTTTTCAAAAGTCTAAAATTCCATGAATATACAAGTTATCCTTGTAACAAGTACAATATGGCCTTACAAGTCATTATCCATTACCTATATTACCTGTTCATCTGCTCAAAGCTACAACATATTTTTATTATTAGCTGCCAAACTTTTACGAGTCCATGAATGTCCATGGCATTCCATTTCGAAAGTATATGGCAAAAACATGAAGCAACATAAAAAGCATAAAAATCATAAAAACGACGTCTATCACAAGGCACTGCTCAACAAAAAGAGTGGAAAAAAGAAAAACGTGGAAAAAGTAAAAACTTTCGGAATGGAATGAAAATTGCTCGTAAAAAGTTGTTATGAGGTCACTTTTTACTGCAATTTCAATTGCAAAGGGAAATTAAAATATATTATATTCTCTGTGTTTGGCTCGGGAAATTTTAATTGAAAAGTGCTTAATTAAAATTCCGGATCTGTTTATCGACTGGATGAGTTTTGTTTATGGATTGTGGATAAATGGGATTGTTTGCTTGTTATTTATTTTTAATGAAAAAAAAGCTTTTGTTTGAAGATTTATGCCAAATATTTTCGTTTTTATTTACAAGCTTTTTTGACCCAAGTGATAGCTATCATGAGATATTCCCTACTTATGTAGAAAATCATATTATTACAAAAGCGTTTCCCTCGATTCCCATTCCTCCTACATCCATTAAAAGCCCCAAACGCACAATAAAGCTAATGAATTTCTCATTCAAAAATGCGTTCCATTCATTGCCAACATTTGTATTCCGACTCTAATTGTTCCGTGAGTTGAAAGGCGGCCATACTCAAACATTAAAAAACATTAAAACATTAAAACCGTTAGCAAAATTTGCTCTCAAATGCTCATTCACACAATTGGACATTCAAACATTCGACCATTCTTTACAAAACAAGCAGAAATCACGTCAAATATCATCATGATTGTGGTTTGTGCCAGAATATTCCAAAACCTTTATGCAGTTTTGCAGCATTTTCGAGCATTTGATTTATTCATTCGTAAATGCATATTATGCATGTGACCAGCAAATATCCAACATACAATCTAGAGCGGAATTCGCAAAAATTCAGGCAATTGCTATTGTTCTCTGGATAATGAATGGCATTTTAATTAAAAGCCTTTATTGGTACATTTGTTACGATTGCCAAATTAAATTAAAAATTAATTGACAATTTGCGCAAATAAATTGCGATTTTATGTTTGGCCATTTTTTTATGTTTTATGTTTTAGTGAGCATGTTTAATTTTTGCGGGTAAATTTGAATACATTATTACATGATAAATTTATTGGTTTGTAGTGCAACTAATTAATAGAATGTCAAGAGTATCCAAAATTAATTAGAATTTTCATTTTTGAGGGGGTGCAATTGTAATATCCTGTAATCTCAAGTAAAATCCTCTCCTAAGGACCATCTGAAGGTTATAAAGAATAATCTACTAGTCCGAAGATAATCTTGATTGAAATAAAAATAATTAGAAATCTAAACTTTCTTCCTAATCAAACATTCCCTGAAGAAAAATTAATCAAAATTAAGAAAATTAGATCAAAATATAGTGAAATGCCCACATCCATCATTCTTTACTTTAAAAACCATTCATTACTCGCTGAACCTTCATCATCATTTTAACACGATAAATTTCCTCTAATAGCAGATCATTATGAAATGAACACTTTTAGTGAGTAGAAATATACAGTAAAGAGTGTCTTGACTACTACTGACAATACGCTGGGTACCTTTTCTCACAAACCATCGCCTACGCACTTCGCAGCCTTGAGGCATTTTTAAGGATCGTTTATGATTTAACAACTGATGCTATCGTGCAGCCCAAGTGCCTGTTATCACACATTATAGCTCGGCTGCAAAATTTAGTATATTTTGCAAATTTCTATGGAAATATGGTTGAAGATGTTTTGGAGGGACGAGGGGAGGACTTTAAGCTAAAAACTTTAAGCTAAAAACAGTTGGTAAAAAAAAGTGTTTGAAAATGATGATCAGGCTCTCAAAACGTTATATTTTAATGTTTTAGCCAAAAATCAAAATTGAAACAAAATAATAAAAAAATCTTAGAAAAACTCCCTCCCCTCACTAAATCGGTCCTTCTTCTTCTTCGCGGCCCATTTCTTTAATAGCCTTCCTTTTAAAGGATATTTCTCTATTATTTGTTCCAACCTTACATTTCTGAAGCCGTGTATTGCAATAACAAAATTACACAATATACTATGAGATACTGTAACCGACTTATACCAACTTTTACTGACTAATAGTGCTCGAGAGTACAATTGAGTGAATTTTCTCAGAATTCTCGCATAATTCCGCAATTCAAGCAGAAATATCATCGCAAAAACGTCGCAGTTGGTAAGTTATTGGAGCTTACAGGAACTTTTGGTCGACTTTAGTGGTTATTATAGATCGATGTGAAATATAATTTATGATGTTTGGTGATGTTTTGACAACTTTTTGTTGCTTGAGATATTTTAGATATTTGAGAGATGCTTTAGAAAGTTTAAGTTTTTCGAAAACCTCGACTTTTGATAACAGTCAAGTTGTGTGGGCGGCAAAATATGCTCCGTCAGATAATTCATAATTGGATTAAATATGAAAAGCTTCAATTTCCTCTATAAAGTTTTTAAGATGGGTGCAAAGAATTTATGGTGATTTTTATTTTTCAAAATCGAATAATTAAGAACAGATTCTTTTTATGATTTTTACCTGCAAATCAAAGATTTAAGAATGTAAAATTTTCACTTGAAAGTATTGATAGCGATGGAATCGATTAATCTCCTCATAGCTGATTAATCAAAAAACCTATAATTAAATCATCCAGCTCAACAACTATACATCGTTTTTTCTGCACCAAAAATTCACTGTAGCACAAAAAAAAATGAATAATCTGATGGGATTTCCGCATTGACGTGATAGCGAATAACGAACGTGGCCATAATCGACTGAAAAGCTTGAAGAAGACTTGACTGAATTTCAACAAATCTGGAAAACTAGAGAAAGTGAAAATTCTAAAGAACACTGGGCCGTATTAAAGGTATTAAAAGACTTTAATGTCTCAAATGCTTTAAATGTATTACAGCATTAAAGGTGGAAAATTAGCGATAAGGAGCACTTGGAGCTTGTTGCGGAGGCTATAGACTTTAATTCTCTTCTAATCTGATTATCCTAAATATTGTTATATTTCGGAGGATCTTGGGGGTAGGTCTTGCATAATGGGAGGAGTATTTATTTTTAATTAATCTTTTCTCTGCTTGATCTATTATTCATTTGAAAGCTTTTAAGCTCTTGCTAAATAAAATCTTTCCTTCCAAAATTTCACCAGATAGAAACTTCGACAAACCGCAAGAACTACCCTTATTTTTAATATTGCGCCCGAATGCCCCAGAGCTGAATCAAAAAAGAAAACATGACCTTGAACGCGAACAAACTTTGGATGCTTTGATTTTGTTGAAACATCTTAAAGCTCCTCTGATTCCTCCAATTTCCCACAATTTAGAATTGCTTCTATTTTACCCACCCACTCACATATTTTCCGATATTTGCTGATTTTTGCGAGCCCAAGATTTATTGGAATTTATTCTCGCAAAACACTCTCTGGTGAATTTATATTAACGAAAGGCGCAAAAAAGGAGCAAATGTGGAATTCATGGATTCGCATTCGGTTCGATCGGTTTGTGCTTGTGACAATAATTGATGTCTTTATGAGGAACAACACGATTTTTAGACAGTCGAAATGGCTGCACAAACACATTAGAATCAAGATGGATTTGATGGTGATGAATGATGTAGTCCCCAGACGACTGTCGGAGCCACTAGCTATAAATCTTTGCAGTGTTTTCCGGGATAAATTGGATTTGTTTGTAATTTTTGGCAATTTTATTGCGGGATATCGATGGTTTCATTTTATTGAAATGAATTTAATTTACTAGGAATGATTATTTTATGTAGAGGTTTATTGAACCGTAGAAAAAATATAACAAAATACATTATTGATGCAAAAACTAATGTGAACAAAATAAAATGTTGATTGTGAAAATATTACAATAAGTGAGTTTAGTCATTCTTGTTATCGCAACTTTGTTACTTGGTCGTGAGCTTATCATAGGTCTGATTTTCACATTCATTTGGTGCCAAGAATTTTAATGTATCATAATTCGAACATTCAGCTTCTAGAATGAATCATAAAAATTAAAAATAAAAAAATATACTAATAAAACAAAAATGTATTTTTAACCTGTTTTAACATCCGCAATCTCGAAATAAATAGGATCAGTAGTTACGGATTCCATTGGTAATATTGCATTGATTTCACCAATGTTATTGGTGGCATTTGCATTTTCGTTGTTGATATAAGTTGAGTCTTCACTTTTTATTGAAAAATTTTTGATTTTCCTGTATAATATGTAACCAAAAATAACGACTAACAAGCTTAAAAAGATACATGCAGCCATTAAACTAATAATCAAATATTGACTACTGCTTTTTGAAGGTTCATTTTCAAGTGAAAGTTCCTGATTTGAATAATCGCAACGACCAGTTATATGGTCACAAGAAGCATCAGTGGTACAATTACATGATGATTCACATTTTAAACCGAACGTACTTTTTTTGCATTTTCGATCGCAAAGAGCTCCTTCAAATCCAGGAAAACATTGGCAAGCTCCATTCAAGATATTACAAAACGCATTTTGTTGACACTTTCCTGCGCAATTTCCTTTCAATCCTTAAATGATTTGAAATTGTTAGATTTCTCAAAAACATTTTAAATAGATTATTTTATACTTGTCATAACTTCATTTTTATGAGCTTCTTGGATATCACATTTATCGCCAAACCATCCTTCATTGCAAACACATGAATCTAAAGGATTGCAAGAATATCTCGCACAAGTACAATTTTTCCGACAACCTTGTCCTTTACCATCTTCAAATGGTGAGGCTGGTGCACATTTCATACCACAGTTGGTTCCATGATATCCATCATCACAATAACAAATTCCACTGATGGCATTACAAGTTGAGTTTTTAGGGCAAATTGGACACTTTTCATCACACTTGGCTCCAAAATAACCTTTATTACATGTAGTATGACAAACTCCAGATGTAACATTACAAATTGGATGATCTGATGGACAAGAACATGTTCGACAATCATATTCCACTTCCACCTGGCATGCTGAATATAACATGCAAAAAATAAATAGAAAAGAATAGAATAAAGTTATTTAAATAAAAATATTAACACTAACCTTCCAGTGAATCACAACAAATCGTTTTTATACAAAAGAAGAATACCAATGCAAAGAATTGTAACTTCATAATAATCTATGAATAAAGATTTGATTAAGTCTAAAAGTTCAAAATAAATTTTAAGTATTTACATTTACCTCTTGCCACTTGCTGCTGACTAAAACTGTGATATTATTTTTAATGGTTTACATTTATAATTCAAAAAAGTTTGTAAGTTGTAAGTTGATATGAATATTATAAAAACCATGTATGACAAATATCTGCTTTTCATTTAGCCGATGATAAAATAATGTGAGTTTTATGTTAACTGTTTTCATGTAAAGGATTTTTATTATCGTATCAAAGTCGTAGTTTTGTTTTTGAAATACATTTTATTCATCATCATTCTCAATCATATTTTTACTTCATACATATTTTTATTTTAACTGTTAACAACAAAAAATTGAGTGATTTCAATTTTTCGTGGATCAGCAGGATCTTGATACTCTGACTTTCTATAAAATTGAGTTTTAAATGATTGTTCTTTCTTGGCCACATTGGTTTTAATTGGATCCTGTATATCTTCATATAAATTAGTTTTTAAATTATTCTCTGTAAATGTGAGTAAGATGTGAAGGAGATGGTGTTAATATTTAAACTTTCTTGATTATTGTTAACTTGTCATAGTGTTGGCTTCCACATGAGTTTGGTGTCAAAAATTTCAATGTCTCATAATCTGAGGAAACAGTTTCTGTGAATGCATAAAATAAAACGAATAAATATGATTTTAACGGTAATAATATTTCCGACCAGATTTAAATGCCTGCACTTCGTTGTATATTGGTTCGTTTTCATGGTTCGGTGAATCCACTACTCTTTTTTGTTCATTTTCTCTATTGATGCTAATTACATCTTGATTTGGAATTTTCCCGGTTTTGAATTTTTTAAAGATAAAGTAAACAAAAATAACGATTAACATGGTTATAAGGATATTTGTAGTCAACAAATAAATATTATGGTTGTTGCCGTTCCTTGCTAACTCTTTGACAATGTCGATTCCATCTGTGAGAAATATTAAATATTAAATCAAAAGTACCAGGAGTACTAGACAATAATTATAAAGTTTTGTACAACCATTTATTGCACAATGTGATCCTAACGCATCTGAAAGTTTTTGGTATTTTTTGTATTCAATTTCACAAAAAAGTCCTGTCCACCCTTCAGGGCAATCACAATTTCCATTTATGTGGTCGCAAGTTGCATTCATTGAGCAATTACAAGATGATTGACATTTTAAACCGAAATATCCTTCATCACATTTACTTTGGCAAAATTCTCCAGCAAATCCAGGAAAACAGTGGCAAGTTTCATCCAAAATGTCACAAAATCCTCCATTTTTACATTTATTATTGCAGTTTTTTATTTTTGATTCTAGAATTCATGGGCTTCAATAAGATTATTAAACTAATTCTTTTATGTATTTACCTTCAATAATATCAATATAATTTTTTTCCAATGTGTCACAATTTGTTCCATCCCATCCTGGGAAGCAAGTACAACCAGTTTTGTGATTACATTTACCATGCTGGCAGTCACAGTTTTGTTGACAATTTTTCCCAAAACTCATTGGTTTACATCGAACTTCGCATCTCCCTCCATAGAATCCATCACGACAAAAGCAATCTCCAGTAGTTTCATTGCAGATTAAAAAATATGGACATGGTTTTGTGCACTTGGCTCCACAATGTAATCCATGCCATCCTAAATCACAAGAACAACCTCCATTTATTGGATTGCAAGTGCCATTCTTGCATTCACATTTTTCTTGACACTGATCACCATAAAAACCTTCAGCACAAGTGTGACAACTTTTTGTTTGAGAGTCACACATATGAGCACTTGATGGACATTTGCATGTTGTGCAATCATCTAAACTACCACAAACTAAAAAGAGTTTTTTGATGCTTAGTCATCTGATTATCACAATCAATTTCTATTTACCTTGGGATGAATCACAATAAGATACTTCCACGTGTAACAGAAGCATCATCAATAAATAGTTTAATTCCATGATTTATTGATTAAAACCAAAAAGAAATTCTTCCCAAAATTCAAAATTTATAACTAAAAAAGAATAAAACTATTAATTTCTACAATGAACTTGGACTGGCAAATAATGAAAAAAAATAAGTATTAAAATGAAAACTGCATTTGAATATGTTCTCAGATAAAAATAGTTGCAAAATCTATTGAGTAATATTTTTTATATTATTTGCTTACGTACATCCTTTAGTTTTTTTTAAAAAGAGTTTGTTTTCAAAAAAATTTTACATAATCAATAGAAAAAATCGTTTTTAAGAAACTTTTTTTCTGTGCAATTTGTATTCTTCTTTTCAGTCTCTGATATTTTAGTTTCTTAATTTTAACTTAAAACTAATACGTAGCTTTTACCTCTGCAATATTTTATATCAAAGCCAACTCACCATTATTAGATAGTGACATGACGTCAATGACATCCGTTGGATTGAACATAGCTTATGATACAGTCACGAGGATTATGCATTAAATAATAACGACGAATGTGTAATTTAATTTTATCCATAGTTTCATAATTAATTTTTGTAATGTATATAAAGATAATCATCAAACCAAAAAATCCTATAGTGATTGGTCCACCAAAAATACAATCACTTTTTAATTCCATTGTGAACTTTTTTTTAAAACACTGTAAATTTATTTTGAATTCATAGTGAGAAGCAAGTACATGCATACAGTATGTTTATTTTCAAAGAAATTAATGCCATTAAAATATTTTTCATTCATACGTTAGTTAAGATAATTCATATTTTACCTGGGAATTGAAATAATTGCTGGTGAGTGAAATAATAAAAAATTTGATCAGAAAATATTGATCTGCTGTAAAATATTTAAAAAAATACATGTTGTTAAAAGTCTAAAAATGAGTCAAAGTAAAGTTTATTTTGGATTTTTGAAGTATTTAAATTAATTATTGAACTTTCTTGTTAATTGTCAACTTGTCAGTTTGTTGTCTATTTAGCGGTGATAAAAACACATTTTAACCAGATTTATATGTCTGCAGTTCGCTGTAAAATGGTTCATTTTCATGATTCCATGAATCCTCTACTGCCTTTTGCTCCATGTATTCATTATTCTGAACACCTTCATTCTCTCTGTTGATGCCAGTTACATCATGATTTAAAATTGTCCCGATTTTGAATTTTTTGAAGATAAGGAAAACAAAAATAACGATTAACAAGGCTATATAGATATTTGTGACCAATAAAAAAATATAATGATTGTTGTCGTTTCTTGCCAACTCTTTAACAACGTCGATTCCGTCTATAAGAAATATAACATAATAAATCAGATGTTCCACGCTAAAAGCCAATACTTTTATATTTTTTTATACCATTCAATGAGCACATTCCTCCTAGCGCATCTGATAGTTTTTGATAATTCTTGTATTCAATTTCACAAAAAAGTCCTGTCCGTCCTTCAGGACAATTACAGAGTCCATTCATATGATCACATATTTGAATATCGGAGCAATTGCACTGTGATTTGCATGTCAAACCAAAACTTCCTTCATCGCATTTATTTTGGCATGTAGCTCCTTTGAAACCAGGAAAACAGTGGCAAGATTGATCTGAGATATCACAAAACCCTCCGTTTCCACATTTGCAGTTATCTGACTTTAATCCTGAAATAATCGGTTGATACGAAAATTATTCTAAATAATGTGTAGCAGAAAAACCTTTTACGACTTCATTGTAATTTTTTTTAAGCACTTCACAATTTTTTCCAATCCATTCTGAGAAGCAAGTACAAGAACCAGTTGTGGGATCACATTCGGCATTCGGGCAATCACAATGTTGAAGACAATTTTTTCCAAATCTGTTTTCAGGACATGTTTGTTCGCAAGTTTTTCCATCTCTTCCATCAGGGCAAGAACAATCTCCAGTTGTTTGATTGCAGGTTAATTGGTCTGTACATGTTGCGGGGCAATCAAATTGACAATCTGATCCAAACCACCCTGAATCACAAGTACAAGATCCAATTATTGAATGACATCGATCATTCTCGCATTTACAATCTAAAAAGGATTTTGTACTGAGTCTGATTAACATAACTTTTTCACTACCAACCTGGCAATGAATCACAAAAAATTGACTTAACATAAAATAGAAGCACCAACAAACATAATTTTATTTTCATGTTAATTGATTGTTCAACCAAATTTAAGTAGCCTGGAAATTTGAGATTTTTAGCCGAACTAGAAAATAATCTTTTACTTAAAAAATACCAACTTGAACTGAACAAATAATTTTTACTTCGGCAACAAAAAGTTGTGAAGTCTTGGTTTCATCCAGACTTTTTTTTTAACCTTCTGTATTCGTAATCTTTGAACTCATCCGACCGATTGGTCTCAAAATTTCAGAATAAGCTTTTTTAAACCATAAGACGGTCGCGTTTGCTAATTCAAGAAAATCCGACAGCGCCATCTAGTACCTGTAGTGCAAACTACCATTTTCCCATACAAAATCTTTTTTTTCCTGAGAATATATTGTAACATCTGAATATGCAAAAACCTTGTATTTGACCCAAAACGATCAATTCCTAAAGATTTTTGGAAAATTTTGTTCCATGACCAAGTTGTCATGCATATAAAAAATTTTTGTTTTTACCTTCTGTATTCGTAATCTTTGAACTCATCCGACCGATTGGTCTGAAAATTTCAGAATAAGCTTTTTCTAGCCATAAGACGGTCGCGTTTGCTAATTCAAGAAAATCCGACAGCGCCATCTAGTACCTGTAGTGCAAACTACCATTTTCCCATACAAAATCTTTTTTTTCCTGAGAATATATTGAAACATCTGAATATGCAAAAACCTTGTATTTGACCCAAAATGATCAATTCCTAAAGATTTTTGGAAAATTTTGTTCCATGACCAAGTTGTCATGCTTATAAAGTTTTTTTGTTTTTAACCTTCTGTATTCGTAATCTTTGAACCCATCCGATCGATTGGTCTGAAAATTTCAGAATAAGCTTTTTTTAGCCATAAGACGGTCGCGTTTGCTAATTCAAGAAAATCCGACAGCGCCATCTAGTACCTGTAGTGCAAACTACCATTTTCCCATACAAAATCTTTTTTTTCCTGAGAATATATTGAAACATCTGAATATGCAAAAACCTTGTATTTGACCCAAAATGATCAAATCTTGAAGGTTTTTGGAAAATTTTGTTCCATGACCAAGTTGTCATGATTTAAAAAAACAAATTCGATATTTCTTGTGTTTTTGCAAAAATCAAAAAAATTGTTGAAAAAAATATATATTTGTTTTTGGAATTTTATATGAAATCAAGTTTTACGTGTTTTTTGTTAAGAATCTACAAACTCAAGTCGATCAGAAAGTGGTAAGATTTGATTCAACAGAATTATCAGAATAATGCACAAAATCCCCGCTCGGCGCTCTGATCAGATATTTATATTTTGGTTACATATTTTTGAATTTCCTAGAATTTAATTGCTTCATTCAAATGAATCATTCTAATGAAGCATAGGTATTATGTTGCCGAAGTGCCTGCTAAAGCTTCAGCTTTTCCGATTTTTTTAATTAAAACTTGATATATGTAAGGTATTATTCATTCAAAGTTGATTCACAAGTTCTAAGCTATAAATGATTAAAGACCACAACATATTGCGGACTAGTAATATTTTTTGTATATATTTATTGTGTTTTGTGTATTTAAGAGATTTCCCGTTTCATTAGTAAATAATTACAGATTTGATGTATAAAATTAAAATTTTTTTGAAATTATGCTGATTTTGATAACTTCATAACCTAGCCTAGCTGCTAAAAAACTTAATAAAATTCAAATTAAATTGAATTTAAAAAAAATTAATTTAATTTCTACCAAAAAATTAAGTGAAAAAACCAAAAATTCGACAAATAGCGAACCGAAATATTGAAACTTTAAAGCAGTTTTGAAGTTAAATTTAAAAAATTTGACCCAAGAAAATTAAATTTTTCGAGTTTTTTGAGATTTTAGAACACTTAAAAATGTTAACCAAGTAAAAGAAGATTGCAACATTTTTGATGAAGCTTTTTCTGAATACGGTAATGCTTTTATAGTATTTATGCATGCATTTTGCAGATCAGCTTGCATTTTACAATATAAATTAAAAATAAGCACTTGCAGTTAACAACACTTCATGACTGCGTGATTGCAATATGTTGTGTAGATTAGCAGGGACTCAATATTCTGACTTATTTAGTTTAAATCAGTGTTTGAAAAAATTTGAACACACTAAAATATTAATGAATCACAAGAAATATGTTGGATATTAAATAAACCAGCGGCAATAAATTTATTCTTAAGCTTACAAATTTGTTGCTTTAAAAAAGACGAATTTAAGCCACTTATACAAAAAGAGTCTACCCGACAAATACTCTCGTTTGAATTATAAATTCTTGAAATCAACAGATTTAGTTTAAAAATATTTTAAATTTGGTAAAATGATTCACAGGTCGATTAAATTTTTTGATAAATGTTCATGTTTTTGTTCATATTTTAGTTATGGGAATTAACTTTCTTGTTCATAAATAGTCAACTTGTCATAGTTTTGATTTTCACATGAGTTTGCTGTTAAAAAATTTAATTTCTCATACTCTGAGCACGCAGCTTCTGTAAATAAAAAATAAAATGAATGATTAACATTTTAGCGATAATAAAAAAATGTTTTCAACCAGATTTAACAGCCTCCAGTTCGTTGTAAATTGGTTCGATTTCATGATTAGGTGAATCTACTACTATCTTTTGCTTCAAGTATTCGTTATTCTGAACACCTTCATTTTCTCTATTGATGCTCATTACATCTTGATTTGAAATTGTACCGAATTTGATTTTTTTGAATATAAGGAAAGCAAAAATAACGAATAACAAGGTTATATAAATATTTGTGATCAATAAAAAAATATTATGATTGTTGTCGTTTCTTGCCAACTCTTTAACAACGTCAATTCCATCTATAAGAAATATTAAATAATAAATCAAATAGTTCAGGAGTATAAGTAATTTGAAAGTTTAACAACCATTCAATGAGCAAATTGATCCTAGCGCATCTGAAAGTTTTTGGTATTTTTTGTATTCAATTTCACAAAAACGTCCAGTCCATCCTTCAAGGCAATCACAGAATCCATTTATATGGTCACAAGTTGCATTCACTGAACAATTACAAGATGATTGACATTTTAAACCAAATCTTCCTTCTTCACATTTGTTTTCGCAAAGATCTCCTTCAAATCCAGGAATGCACTGGCATTTTTCTCCATTTATATCACATATACCGTTTTTGCATTTATCGGAACATTCTTTGTTTTTGTTATAATCTATGAACTTTGTGCTGCAATTTTTTCCAGTAAATCCGGTTGGACAATTACAACTTCCATTTATGGGATCACACGTTGCATTTTTAGAGCAATTACAAGATGATTGACATTTTAGACCAAAGCTTCCTTCTTGACATTTATATTGGCATCTATCTCCTTGAAATCCAGGTAAACAGTGACAAGTTATATCAAAAATATCACAAAACGCATTATTTTGACATTTATTATTGCATTTTAGTTTCAAATCTAAACCAATTAAAATATAAGTTTACTAAAATTACTTTTTGTTTTTATTTTAATAATTTACCTTTGGTTACTTCTTCAACAAAATGTTTTAGGAACTGACATTTTTTTCCTGCCCATCCTACATTGCATTTACAAGAACCATCAATATGATTACAAGTTCCTTGTACGCAATCACAAACTCTTTGACAGTTTTTTCCATAATGGTTGATTGCACATTTTTGATCACATTTGGTTCCATAAAATCCATTAGGGCAATTACACTTTCCATTTTGTGGATTGCAGAAAGAACCATCGAGACAAGTCATACATTTCATAGAGCAATCTTCTCCATACCATCCGTAATTACAAGTACAGCTACCATTTACTGGATCACATCGATTATGCTCGCAATGGCACGTAGTATTACACTGACGTCCATAAAAACCTTCCACACAAGTTTTACACTTTCCAGACTCTAGTTCACAAACATGACCAAGTGGTGGGCAAGTACAAGTTGAGCAATTTTCCCCTTCTAGACAAACTGGATAGTAATGCTTATTTAAGAAAAAAAATATGATTGTGTGTAAAATGAGGTCACTAACCTCGAGACGAATCACAACAATTTGCTTGTATGAAAAATAAAATCATCAGAAGGTATAAATTATATTGAACCATCTTGTTAAACATATAATTCACTACTGTATATATAATTTACAATTTATTATAAACAAGTCTAATAATATTTCTTGACCAATGTTGATTAAATATTGACTAAATAGTGATGACACATAATTTAAAAAAAATTTCAATGAATGTGCCTCATAATTAGTTATCATCATTAATTCAACTTTTATATTATATAAATATATGCATCATACATTTTTCCTGATTTTTGTTTTCATTGATGAATTGTAATTAAAATTTTTTAATTCAATTCCTATGTCTTAAATGTCTGTCTTTACGCTCCTTTACAAATTCTTAATTAAATTCAACTATTTAGCCTCCAACATGAAAACTTTCATTCCACTTGAATAAAATTTCCATTTTCCCCTGGAAAATTTTTAAAGGATCATCGCCATATCCTATCAACTTGAATAACTCGATTGAACTCGCAAAATGAACAAAATTCCAAACGCAGCAAAATGAACAATCAAACTGAAAATCTTGTCGAAACCTTTGTGAATATGGCGAAAGTTTATGTTTGCTTTTAAAATTGGATTTAAGGATAAAGAAGCAAAATTTTCTTAAATTTCCGGGAATGAAATATTATTGTATGCAAGAGCCTTGAAAAATTAAGAATGTTTATGCAGTATTAGTGAGAAGGTCGTTGACAAAAAACTTTTTAAAAAAATATATAAATTTAAATTTATTTTGAAAATTTTTAATTTTGGTTTTTTTTTCAAGAATTTTAAAGAATCTCCAAGAAAATCATTTTCTTTTCAATTTTGAAATTTTCCTTAAAACTATCAAAAAATTGAACAGGCCCACTTCAAGCACCAACTCTATTCAAGCAATGCTTTACCAAAATCCCATTCCTGCTAGCAAATCAGCTTAAAGTTCTATAAAATATTCTATTTGCGATTTCTCGAAACTCTTGAAAAGGATTCACCATTCCGTTGAAGTGATACCATCTAAATGTTTTCTTTTCATTCCAAAAGTTGGAAGCTACTAGCAAAACTGCATGGTAGCGAGCAATTCATCTTGAAAGCAGTTCCATTAATCCTCTTGCCAGCAGGAAAAGAAAACAATTACAAGGGAAACTCGGATAAACTCTGATAAATTTGCCAGTTTTGTTTTCTTTTGAAGCAAATGGGAAGCGAGAATGCATTTGAAAGGTTGTTGAGTGCATTGTAAGTAGTTGTAAGCTGAAGGATTACAGCTCATCAACTGGTTTATACAGCAGTGCAAATTACAATCGCTGACCAGATCAGCTAATGGGGGAACGAAGTTATGCGGTTTTGGAGGTGGAGATGAAGAGTAAGGTGGGATTTGGGGGGAAACTAGAGCTAATGAATGATTTCCATAAGAATTATTATTGTTATTGGGCGTAACGCTCTTATCTTATCAATTGACATTATTTTTTTTAAGAGCTGAACTTTGTGAAGATAAGATAAGCACTTTTTAATTTTAATAATTTTTTCTTCATGTCAGTGTAGCGGTCGTTCCAGACCTTTTAAATAGTAGAACTTAAATATTTATTATGCTACAGAATAAAGAGGAATCATCCCTCATAAAAGATAACTAAAACATCTTTATGGTCGCATGGTAGCATTTAAAGTTATTACAGTTAGATACATTGTCATTTGAATATCTAAGAAATATAAGGTACAGAATATTCTAAAACAACATTGCCTTCTCAGTAATAAACTAGTAACGGTAAAAACGTCTCCGCCTCAACTATACCTAAAGAAAAGGTCCTGTGCATATCAGAAAATATTCACCAGGTAGAGATCTACCTTAGAGCAGTCCAGCACATAAACAAGTTGCCTGTTAGGTATAAAAGGAGACGAAAAGAAGGACTTGGTGATAGAACTGTGTGGGACATCAAGCGGCTAAGGTGCTTGATAGTGGTCTGAGATTTCTAATTGTAAACTTAATTAAAGAGTATAAAATAAAGATAATATTAAACTAAAGAAGTTACATCAGTCACTCACAGTACGTTCAACAATAAAGTGAAATGAGTATCACGGCTCAAGTTACTAAAAATGAGGTCATCAAGACAGTATTCTACTGGAAAGTGGAAAACCCATATTTCAAACAAAGCAACTCCAATGTTTTTACTTACAACGGCGAGGCGAAATCAAATCAGTGTTCTCTTACCATCGGCCCCAGGGCAACTAAATTTCAGCTAAGTGTAAATGCAGCTAGAACGTACAATAAAGCTGTTTTCCAGATTTCATTGATGGATGCAACCTTTCAAAAAACATATGCAGCTAGGGATTTACGACACGAGCAAGCATCTTATCTTTCCGAGAATCCTTCATGGAATATTTGTGATCTGGCAGACATTCGTAAATATTTAGATGAGGACACGATGTCGATAAAGTTGACTATTATATCACTAAAGTAGCCACGTAAAGAACACAGATCAAAATAAATGGAACAGTCTTGTCTAAGACTACATACATATTTGGGACTTTCAATTCAAACACTCCCTCCAACCGTCTTCGTCCTCCTCCCCCTAAACTACCTCACCACAAACATTCACTAAGAACAATGCAAATGTTTCCAAGTTATCAGCTCGCAACTAAAAATTTTCCATTAGCGCTATTTAACTTGCAAATTTGTTTGCCAAATTCACAGCAAACTCAACGAAACTCGCTGAAACTTCACAGAAAACTTACGAAATAATATTATGCAAATAGGAAAATTATGAGATGAGATATAAGAAAATAAGGAAACTTGAGAAACATCAAAAATTCAAAAGCATACAAGGCAAACTATTCACAGCAAGTTTTCCAGCGAAAATTTGTTTACTGTGGAATTGTTTGAATACTTTGGAAGGATTGGTGGGTATGTATGGGATGTTTGACTGTCGCTCGTAATGCGAGAATTACGACGTTCGTGCAACTTTTTGCAACCAAAAAATTTCACCAGAAAGCGTTGACACGAAATGTTCTTAATTACTTGCTAAAATATTTGGCGATGAGATAGCGTTTGCATATATTATTTACATTGAAGGGAGACCTATGTGGGAAAAGTCGAATTGTTTCTTCAAAAACAAGAAAATAACGGTTTAAGAAAATTTTAAAGCTTTCACATCTAATCATTAAAGCTTTAGTGTTTTTCCACGTGTTTTTTCCAGTTAAAATCATTTAAACAAATTTCTTCCTATGAACACTCAAGAACAGAATAACAGCAGACTTTTTCACAAAGCTCTCCAACAAAAGCCAAAAGAACAATGCCACATTTTCCTTAAACTCAAACTTGCAGCTTACAACTTGTGAGCGAACAGAACCTTCTGCATGTGAAAGTTTTAATTGAAATGTCTACGAACAAATAGAAGGATTTTCAGATGAAGCAACATGAGCTCTCAATTAGACAACAGAGAATGCATTAAAAGGCATTAAAATACATTAAATGTGTACACAGTCTTACTGTAACAGCAAGTCGGGAAGAAATGCTGCAGAAATTGAGTTTGCTCAGTTTTCCTGATAAGATAAATTGAAATGAACAGAATAAGAAATTCAAATAAAATAGAAATGAGGAATGCAAGGAGCACTGGCAAACAATTTATTTGATTGAGAATTTATTGTGCAAAGAAATCTCTTTAATTATGTGAATTAAAAGCACTTAAGGGATACTTGAGAAAGCAGAAATCAGCAGAAATGAAAAGACTTGCCCAGGAAACCAGTCAGAATGAGTTAGCATGCCACTCAGAATGAAATTTCGGAACGTCAGAATTCTAAAAAGTATTCCACTTTGCATTCCATTTGGAGGCCTAGTGCACAACAATCATACTGACAATCATTCTAAGTAGAATGAAATTCAGAATGAGTTTTCATTCTGACTTTCATTCTGAATTCATTCTAACTTTCATTCTGAGTTGAATTCTGAGTTCATTCTTAAATTCATTCTAATTTTCATTCTGAATTCATTCTAACATTCATTCTGAGTTGCATTCTGAACTCTTTCTGAGATTCAAGGATGCAAAAAACAAAACAAAAAAAAATCGGGAAAAACCTGAATATTTCCCCGATTTCCCAACATTTTCACTTTTTTTTGTCACCAATCTTTACCAAACCTAGTTTTGTTCCTTTTATTACCTAAAAACATCCGTTTAACTCTGCGAGACCCCGGGTCTCGAACCCACTACCTCTCGTTCGCGAGACGAGCGCCCTATGCCCTACACTACCTAACCTTTGTAAATGCGATGGCTTAAACCTTACTTATAATGAAAAAATATCCAACAGGATTTTTCTACTGAAATGTTTCTACAAATTTGTGTTTTTTAAATTTCATTTTGAAATAATGAATTAAAGTGGTCGCAATAAACGAATTAAAAGATTTTTTTTTGAAAATACAATTTATTTTGGGAATCAATATTTTATTATTAGCAAATCAGAAAATCATATCGGTGTTTTAGAATTTCTATTAAAATCTAAACTGTTCTACAATTTTCACTTGGTTCTGAAAATTGATACAATAACGACTTTAAAAAAATCCAACTAAAAAATTTGAAATTCATTACACACAAACTTAAAAACAAAAATAACAGAATAAAATAAATACATTTTCATAATAAAAGTTTGAAATATCTTTGCCGATCAATTTCCGAAATAGTCACTCTTTTTGACATTTTTTAACAGTATTTCAAAATTTGATAAGATTCGTAAAACATAACTCCTTCAAACCAAAATCCTTTGTCTTAAATCATCAACATATATGCTATCAAGTAATTTTATAAGTTAGTTTTTGTTGAATTCTGACTTTCATTCTGAGTTGCGCACCGTGTTCATACTGAAATTCATTCTGAGTTGCATTCTGAGTTCATTCCGACTTGAATGTACCACCTATCAAATATTTTAATTGATTTTTCAGTTGTTTATCACATTTTTAAAACAGCTTATTGACGATTTTTTCACCTAGTAATACAGTTATTCATGAGAAAATCATTCATTTTATTTTATTTAAATTTCATTCTAATAATCATTATAAGTTGTATTCAGAGTGGCATGCAGAGTGGAACGCAGTTGGAACGCTACTCTGAATGAATACTAGAATTCTAACTTTCCTTCTAAATTCATTCTAACATTAATTCTGAGTTGCACGCCGTGTTCATACTAAAATTCATTCTAATTTGCATTCTGAATTCTTTCTAACATTCATTCTGAGTTGCACTTCGCGTTCATTCTAACATTCTATCTGAGTTGCATTCTGAGTTCATTCCGAATCATATCGGCCACCTATCAAATATTTTTATTGATTTTTCAGTTGTTTATCACATTTTCATAGTTCAGTTTATAAAAACATGTCGATTTTACACTTAATAATTCAGTAGTTCGTTAGAAAATCATTAAAAATATTATTTTTCAAAATCGTTCTAATAATCATTCCAAGTTGCATGCATTCAGCATTCAGAGTGGAACGCAGTTGGAACGCTACTCAGAATGAATACTAGAATTCTAACACTCAGAATGTGTCGGAATTCTGAGTGGAATGATTTGTTGGCATGGCGTTCCGACCTGGTTTCCTGGGTTGCTTTGCTTTCATGATTGGCAATTATTTTTGTGCCAATATTGTGTTAGTTATGTGATAGAGGAATTGTTTGTTGATTTTGCTAGCAGCGCTCTTAGGGATGCTTGAGATTATCCGTTGTCAAAGGCATGTTACACGGGGTGATTAATGCTTATATAAACTGAGGAAGGATACTTTGATTCATTATTATAATTTGTTATCCATAATAACATACTGTAGAATGCTTTAAATCACGTAAAACACCCCCTGAACAATACAACAATCAAGAAATGTTCAGAAACTCTTCATAAATAATTCAAGAAGCCTCTAATATTCCCTCGCAAGCACTCCCGAACACTCTCAAGCACCAACTTGATGAATGAACATAATTAACATCAACTTTAAACTTTCAAGTGAACCCCCGAGTGATCCCGAAAATAGAACGCTAGCATTTTGTCAATCAAACCTCACAATCTTGAAACTGAGAGCAGCACAACCTCTCACTTTATTATACAAAGCCGCAACAAAATTCTATCCGCAAAGTAGCTCGATCGCTCGAACTTGTCGCAAAGTATCTTTTACAGTCTAATTAACGTTCGTTTTATAAGAAATTATAAGAAATTCATGTAACAGCATAATTTAAAACAATTTCCAAGCATGATTGGAATACCGGAGCTCGTTTAGCTATCAACCTTAATGCTAAACTTTGCCAGTTTCATTGAGGCAAAGAGATGAAGAGCGACGCTTCGTAATTTTACGTAATTTTAGGGAAAGTTGAAGAATTCATTTTGTAATTTTCGTTATTTTCATTATTTTCTTTATATTCTTTATATTCTTTATATTTTAGTAATTTGAGAAGAGCTTTTTCTATAAAGAAATGTGTCGGACTGTCAAAAATGTTTGAAATAGCAAAACTCTTCGAATTTATTTTTTGAAAAAGGTGGACCCAAAAATTCCTGGTTCCATCACTTCCAGACTTAGATTATTAATGATACAATTTCTCAAAAAGTGGATTGAATAAAATCTTCTTAAATTCTTGAAGTCCGTCCAAAAAACTGACAACAATTTTTTAATGAAAAACTCTCAAAACCCAACATAGCCCATGCAATACTTAACCCACTTTTTTGCGCGTCTCGAAGAAAACTTCTCAAATTTACAAAGACAATATTTCGAATATATTCAAGATTTAATGAACAATCTAGCGATTCCGCGAAATAAATTTGCCAACGAAGATTGTTTGATGTTTGGAATTTTTTCTCTTGATTTGCTTCATTACTTCATTGATGTTTTGCTTGATTGCTGATATGAATATTTAAATTGTTTGAGTTGTATTTGAATTATTTAATTTTGCTCAAACATTGTGCGAAATTTGTGCTTCGCAAACGTCGCGAAATGTCACCAATTTCATTATTATCGCGATCGAATTAATTCACAAACAAAATTTTCTTGGAGAATATTTTCCATTTTAATTAATTAAGTTATTTCGGAGTATTAAGAGAATTTCGAGAAATATTGATTTAATTTGATTTAATTATTTTTCTAAATTTGTTTGTTATTTTTTGCTGAGATCTTAATGACTTATTGATTTGATTGGAGTTTAATCATTTTGAGGAGTTGATTTAATTAAATATTTAATGAATTGTGGAAAATGTTTGAAAAGTTTGAGAGACGATATCAGATTGGCAGCTTGAAGGTCAGAGAAGTTGAAGAAACGTTGTAAATAAGGTGACCTCAAGATTTGATTGAAATTCAGATTGAACTTGCAGCGGCTGCGACAATATTAAAGAGCGGTTGATGGTGTCGGTTTATTGTACAATTTGTTGAGTATATTCTTGGATAGAAAAGTTTTGCTTAAAAAATATGACGTAACATGGAGGGTTCTTATTTTGGAGAAAAAGTTTTTTAATTGGGATTTTCAATCTTCGAAAATAAATTATTCAATATCTAATAAAAAAATTGAAAACTGGTCATCATTCCACGACAGCCTCATTTTGACGAAAAATCATAACAAGTCAATTTAATTCTATTTAATTTAATTTGCTTGCTGATTGAACTAAAAGTCTAGAATTAGTCTTAAATCAAACGTTCTATTACAAACACCTAAAAACCTTTGTAAGAAAAAAAACTCTGCACAATGAAATCCTTTTTAGTGGCAATTTTGGTAGTGGCTCTATTTATGGTGGCTGTTGAGTCTTCAACTACAAGTAATAATTACTGTTATTAAATAAACTAGTGCATCCAACTAAATATTTCAATTTACTTAGAATGTTTCTTAAATGACGGAGATTGCATCAAAAATCACCCAGATGGCTCACCAGGCTGTGGAGGAACAAAACTCGACATTCCTTGCGATGATCCGAGCCAAAAATGTTATCAGTGCAGCAATTACGCCAATGGCAAAGCTAAAAAGAATTAATGAAATATTTTAATTATTTAATTAGTCGTTTCAAGATTATATAATATTTCATGAAATTAAAATTTCTTTTATAATTGTCGTGAATATTTAAAACAACCTTATTTATGCACATTTTCATGAAATAAAAAAATTTATTCCAAAATTTAGATAATATGTTTTTTGGTCAATAAACAATTTATGATCTTCTAGAGTTCAAAGGTCAAATTTTTTACTAGTCCGATATGATAACGATAATATTTCTAAAAGATTAGATAAAAACTTTGAATTATTATTATCATTAGATAAATTGTGCGTTGAACTTGACTTTGAGCTAGTAAAACAATTAGTGCGTTCAAAAAGCCGCAAAATGTTCACCAGCCCAACGCAAAACATCCAGAATGAGTTTATCACCACACAGTTCGTTTGGTCTGTGCAACTCCCTTATTTCAACAAAAACTACTCGGAGGGTTTCCGATTTGCTGTCAGCAGTTGGGGAGACAAAACTTCTTGGGCTCAATGTTTCTTTGTCCTCGACCCAGAGTTTCCGACCTTGAAACTTTCCATAAGCTTCAGTGATTCTGAGCTGGAGAACTTTCAAGCCGTTGTCCAGGTGTCAGCGATGGATCGAAAATTTACTAAAACGTTTGGCGATCGCGACTTTCATCTGAGATATTTGAGTAATGGAATACTTAGTGGACAAAAGGTGTGGGAAATTTGTGATATCAGAAATATTCAGAGGTTCTTGGATGATGGAGTTCTCACTTTGAAGTTTAAGGTTATGGTAAATGCTCCACCAACCTAATAAATTTTAAAATCCAGCCAATAAGTTGCAGAACTGCCTTCTACGATCACAATGACTCGAGTTTTTTCGCTGAGCTCATCAAATTGAATTTATTGAATTAATTTTTAAAATGATAAGATAACCAAAATATTTTATCACAAAAGAGAAATTAAAATTGACGATGTTTTTATCAAATTGATAAATTAAGAAGATAAGATAACAAATAAAGAAAATCGAAAACACATTATTTTTTTTGGTTTGCTCATAAGCAAAGTCAGAGTAGTCTTAATCAGGTCTTATAAATTGACAAAAAATCGCTAAAATGTTTCGAATCGGAGCGAAAACTACTGAAAATAAAGTTATAAAGTCTGAGTTCGGCTGGATGGTGGAAAATCCATATTTTGTCAGCAGCGAATCTGAAGCATTCAATGTATTCATCGTCAATGATGGTATCAACCCTAAAATAGCAAAGTGTGTGTTCACCCTCGGCCAAGTGAATGGAAGACTGCAATTAAAATTGGAAGTGATGAATAGTGAATTACCACAATTTCAGGCCATCTTCCAGATTTCTTTAGTGGATCGGAAAGATATCAATACGTACGCAACTTATGACCATCAAATTAATTATATCCAACATTATGGAAATGTTTTTATCTGGAATATCTGTGAAATGGAGGATATTCGGAAATATTTAGACAAAGACTTTTTTTGTTTGAAATGTACAGTTTTAGTGAAACCAGAAGAATAAATTTTTTATCAGCATTATAATGTGATTGAAGCGTTTTCCTACCTTATCTATGTAATATCTACGCCAATGGCAAAATCAGATAGAAAAATGACAAATTATATTGTTGTGGTGATACCAAATTGTTGTGCAATAAATCAAAACAGATTTTTTTTTTAATGAATAGGGTTACGTCCATAATCGACGTTACTTATATCGAAAAAATATTTTCGTGAATGAATAAATTTCTTAAAAAGTACTTAAATCTAAATTTAAAAAAAATTTCTAAAAATATGACTCGATTTACAAGTACAATAGAAAGTTCATAAAATCACTAAATGCACTGATTTGTTGATATAAGATTTTAAGTCAAGATAACAATTCTTTTGACATAATTAACCGTGTTCGATACTGTGTATCTAGCGATAAGATAAAAGTGTTCTAAATTTTACAAAAACTAAATCATTTGTGCGCTGAATTTCAGATAATAAACTGTCTAAAATAATTTAAAATGACTAGCGGCACCACTCAAATAACTGAAAATGAAGTCATCAAGTCAGATTTCTCCTGGATTGTTAAAAATCCATATTTCGCAAAAAGTACTTCCAACTTCATCTTCAACATCAGTCACTCTAAAGAGTCCAGATCTTACAAAACGGCCAAGTGTTTTTTAGGCCTCGGTCCAGACGGTTCAAAGTTTAAACTAGGAGTAAGTGTAGGAGAAACACAAGAGCCAAATTTCCATGTCTTGTTCCACATCACTTTGATCGATCGCAAGGCCACTAAAATTCTTGGTGCTCGAGATTTCCAACTGCATTATTTTACTGGTGGTGTTAGAAGTTCAACAATCGAGTGGGAGATTTGCGATATGAAAGACATTTATCAGTTTTTGGATAACGGCAGTATCACGATCAAGTGTCAAGTTGTGGTGAATGCTGCAAAATGTAATTTATCATCAATATTTTTGAAAAAGAATCTATTTTAAAATTTATGAATTTATTGCAGGATTACTTTGAGCTTTTGATGATAAGAGAATGCCGATGTATTTACTAAATGTGTTGCCACTGTGTTTTTTCCGTGAAAACAGAAGTTTGGATGTTGCTGAGAATTTTTTTTGTTAAATAATTACTATAATTTGAATAAACCAATTATTAGTTCAAAAAATAAAAAAGAGTTGTTTGATTTAATATTCCATGTGGTGTATCGCAATTTATATTTTATGTATCGCAAAAAATTTCTATTTTTCCAGCCAATTCTGCATTTATCAAACTCACAACTATAATTACCATGTCAAATAAATTGTAATGCAGTGTAAAAAGCTTACTGACCTACAAACCAGTTCATTATTCACTAAATTATGTAAAAACATAATGAAGTGCACCCTTTCCCTAAACCATAAGTCAACAGTGGCAAAAAAATTACAGACTGTTTTCACCCCAGGATTTAATTCGAAACCTAAAAAACCTGGAACCCAAAAATATTTATGGAATGAACCAAAAAACTGAAAAACTGAAAAAACCTTTGTTCCTTTGCCTGATGGAAAATTTCGAATGCTGTGAATTCTGTAAATACTGTAAATTGTGTAAATGTTGTAACAGGTTGTGGTACTTAATTTTCAACAAAAAGCCCCAGCAAAAAATGGGAAAAGCTACTGGTGGAACATAATCGGATTTGTCAGCTATTTTGGTATCGAAATTAAATTTAAATTAGAGGGATTCTGTGAGTTTTGTGTATTTTGCAATTGTTTCGATATTTCGTTTGCTTTGAGGATTGTGTAATAAATTGTGCAATATTGTGTAATATTCGGTGGAGCTTAAAAATAGGAGAACTCTGAAATTGCAAATAAAATTCAGAATTTACATTAATTATGCTGACTTTTTGAGATTTTTGAGCTTTTTTGAGCATCAACATTTTTAAAAGTTTGGAATTCAAAAGTGAAAATAAAAATAGTTGAATTGGTGAAAATTTAGATGCAAAACCCTAAAATTCTCGAAAGTTTATTTGCAAAATATTTAACATTATTTTATTTGCATTCAAGATTGAGGTTTCTATAAATATTATTATGAATTTGTCGATTTTATTAAAACACGGAATCATATATTGATAACATAAAAATTTGTCATGAATTCATTTGTAAAAATTAATTATTAGATATAAACAAGTTCTTTAGAGCCTGAATAATAATTTATTATGTGAATGAAATGTTTTTATGTGTATATACTCATTTTGAAATATGATTATTTAATTTCATTGTTCAACTACGAGAGTAGAGAACATCTTGTTTGAAAGCCACTAAAAAGATCTTAAAATTAAATAATGGGATTCAATTATTTCTTACTGTTGTTTGTAATTCAAACTGTTTTTATTGCTGATTGCCTTACATTTGGTTTGTGGTTCTAAGGAAAGATAAAAGGTATTTTTACTAATTTATTAAAAATTTGTTTAGAATGTCAAGATTTCGACAACTGTCAGAACTGCTCTTGCCCAACTCAATTTCCTGTATGTGAACCAGTATCTGGAAAGTGTTTAACATGTTTCTTTAACGGTAAAGATCCTTGTTACAACGGTCAATGTAATAAAAGAAACGGTTCTTGCATTTGCAGTTCTGGATGGTTTGGATTACTTTGTGATGTCAATTGTTCACAAAATGCAGTTTACAATGCAGTTACTAAAAAATGTGATTGTTTTGATGGTTTTCAAGGAAATCGATGTACGATTCCATGTCCAAAAAACTTTTATGGAAAAAATTGTAAACAGAGATGTAATTGTGTTCAAGGAGTTTGTGATCACATAAATGGCTCTTGCACATGTGATGATGGTTGGATGGGAATAAATTGTGATGTAAAAAAAACCAATCAGGAAGAAATTGAAGGTCAATAAGGATACATATTTTTGATTGTGCATTGATATTAATATTGGTTCAATACTTGTAGGTAAAGCAAACTGCACTAATAAATGCCTAAATGGAGCATTTTGTAATTCTGTTGATGGAAGTTGTCACTGCTTACAAGGATACGAAGGCGATCGTTGTCACAAAAAATGCAGAAAAGGAAAGTTCGGTTTAAAATGTGAATCATCATGTAATTGTTCGATAAATGTAACTTGTGACCATATAAGTGGATTTTGCAATTGTCCAAAAGGATGGATAGGAAGGTTTTGTGAAACGGAATATATTGATCGAAATAATTACCTAAACTGCAATAACAAATGTCAAAATAATGCAATTTGCAATGCATTGAATGGATTTTGCCATTGTTTCCCGGGCTTTGAAGGAGAATTTTGTGATCAGAAATGTAAGCATGGAACTTTCGGAGTAAAATGTCAATCAAATTGTAATTGCTCGATGAATGCAACTTGCGACAAAATAACTGGAATTTGTGAGTGTCCAGATGGATTTACTGGAAAAGACTGCCAAACCAAATTTTTAGGTTATAGAAAATTCAAGGAATGTTCAGACAAATGCCAAAACAATGGTATCTGTGATGCAATAGGTGAGGAATGTCAGTGCCAACCAGGATTTGAAGGAGAGTTTTGTAAAGAAAAATGTCAAAATGGAATGTTCGGTCTAAAATGTAAATCATCTTGCATTAAAATTGCATTAAATGGTACAACTTTTTAAAATAATTTACTTATAGTCCTGAAACACTTGATTTAATATTTAATATTTCTTACAGATGGAATTGACGTTGTTAAAGAGTTGGCAAGAAACGACAACAATCATAATATTTATTTATTGATCACAAATATCCTTTTAACCTTGGTAATCGTTATTTTTGTTTTCCTTATCTTCAAAAAAATCAAAATCGGTACAATTTCAAATCAAGATGGAAAAAACACAGAGAATGAAGGTGTTCAGAATAATGAATACATGGAGCAAAAGACAGAAGTGGATTCACCAAGTCATGAGCAAGAACCATTTTACAACGAACTGCAGGCTGTTAAATCTGGTTGAAAAATTGTTTTTCTTATCGCTATAATTTTAATCATTCATTTTATTTTTGCATTCACAGAAACTGCTTGCTCAGAGTATGAGAAATTAAAATTTTTGACTCCAAACTCAAGTCAAAATCAAAACTATGACAAGTTGACAATAAAAAAGAAAGTTTATTGAATAATCAAATTGTATGTAGCATTTGCTTTCTAAGTCCAAGATATGTTTGACTTAAACAATTTTTTCTCATTTTTAGATAATAAAAAACATTCCTTGGCTCATTACATTGTTTGTACATTGTGTTAACCATGAAAATTTAAAAATTTGTAAAAAACTTAAAAAGAATTTGGAAAAATCGAAATCGGACACATTAAAATTAAAATCACACAAATTTCATGCATTATCTCAAATTTATTATTAAATAAAAATATAAATTAATTTAAATTTGTAATTTCATTCACAATTGAAGTGAAGTAAAAAAAAATGATAAACAAATTGATAGAACATAAAATAATTGGTTGGTTTAAAAAAATATATTAAATCGTATGATTGTGACCAATCGAGTGAATTAAATTATTATTAAATTAAATTATTTAGTGGGATTTTCGTGACCTAACCTTGGAAAAACAACTATCTCAAAAATTACTGAGTACAGTATATATATATTGACTTTACAGTATATGTGCATTTATTTTTTTTTCTTTAAAAAATTTTACGAATTTTTCGCTATTTTTAGCAACGCTAGGATTTATATCAGGCATATGACTAACTTTTTTGAAACATCCATGTTATCAAAGATTTTTTCCGAAATGTCGTTTGTATGGGATGACACATTTTAGTAGAGGAATTTTTAAATCAAAGAATTCGAAATAAATTGTTCAAGTGCCACTTTGAAAAAGTAATACGCCATAAAATGCCACAGTGCCACACGTTAGTCATGCCTTATTTTTATTAATAAATTGATAAAATGGGTTGATAACATGCAAACTCAACATAATTAATGTAAAGTTTTTATGATGTAATGCATTTATTTTTAATAAGTTCTTTGGAAACTGAATCATATAATTGAAAAGCTTTTTATGAGTGTTCATATTTAAATGATTACACTGGTTTCTTCAATACTTTCATTGTTAAACGACGAGAGTAGTGAACATCTTGTTTGAAAGCCACTGAAATTATATTTTGTTTCAAAAATGAGATTGAAATATTTTTTACTGTTGTTTGTAATTCAAACTGTTTTTATTGCTGATTGCGTTACATTAGGTTTGTGGTTCTGAGCAAAGATAAAGGTGTTTTTTAATAATTTATTAAAAATGTGTTTAGAATGTCGAGATTTCGACAACTGTCAGAACTGCTCTTGCCCAACTCAATTTCCTGTATGTGAACCAGTATCTGGAAAGTGTTTAAAATGTTTCTTTAACGGTAAAAATCCGTGTTACAACGGTCAATGTAATAAAAGAAACGGTTCTTGCATTTGCAATTCTGGATGGTTTGGATTACTTTGTGATGTCAATTGTTCACAAAATGCAGTTTACAATGCAGTTACTAAAAAATGTGATTGTTTTGATGGTTTTCAAGGAATTCAATGTAATAATCCATGTTCAGAATTGGATGGAAAAAATTGTAAACAGAGATGTAATTGTCTTCAAGGAGTTTGTAATCATATTAATGGCTCTTGTACATGTTATGATGGATGGATGGGAATAAATTGTGATACAAAAAAACCCAATGAAGAAGAAATTGAAGGTCAATAAGGATACATATTTTTGATTTTGTAAGGTATTAATATTAACATCGATTCAATACTTGTAGGTAAAGCAAACTGCTCTAATAAATGCTTAAATGGAGCATTTTGTAATTCTGTTGATGGAAGTTGTCACTGCTTACAAGGATACGAAGGCGATCGTTGTCACAAAAAATGCAGAAAAGGAAAGTTCGGTTTAAAATGTGAATCATCATGTAATTGTTCGATAAATGTAACTTGTGACCATATAAGTGGATTTTGCAATTGTCTAAAAGAACGGATAGGAAGGTTTTGTGAAACGGAATATATTGATCGAAATAATTACCTAAACTGCAATAACAAATGTCAAAATAATGCAATTTGCAATGCATTGAATGGATTTTGCCATTGTTTCCCTGGCTTTGAAGGAGAATTTTGTGATCAGAAATGTAAGAATGGAACTTTTGGAGTAAAATGTAAATCAAATTGTAATTGCTCGATGAATGCAACTTGCGACAAAATTAATGGAATTTGTGAGTGTCCAGATGGATTTACTGGAAAAGACTGTCAGACCAAATATTTAGGTTATAAGAAATTCAAGGAATGTTCAGACAAATGCCATAACGATGGTATCTGTGATGCAATAGGTGAGGAATGTCAGTGCCAACCAGGATTTGAAGGAGAGTTTTGTAAAGAAAAATGTCAAAATGGAATGTTCGGTCTAAAATGTGAATCGTCTTGTAATTGTACAATGAACGTAACTTGTGACAATAGAAATGGAGTCTGCAATTGTCCTGAAGGATGGATTGGAGAATTTTGTGATGTTAATTACGAGAATTATCTTGAATGGAGCAAACTAAATGAAGGAAAAGCTAAAACTGATTCATTTGCATCTATCAAAATTTTTGGTTTAATGATCACCTTCATCATTACATTCCTTGTTGCTGTTTTTATTAAAATTATTTGCATAAAATCCAAATCTTTGGAAAAAAAAGTTACGAACGATTTATGTAAGAAGGAAAAAGTTCACCAACAAGAATCACCCAACATTCCTTTATCAATTATTCAAAAAACTCCAGAAATCGATCCTATATATAACGAACTAAATGTTTAAACTTTTCCAACAATAGAATGTTTACCAGAATATCAAGATCCTGTCGATTGTCAGAATAGAGAATTAATTATATGGAAAATTATAATAATTATCAATTTTAATTAATTTTAAATGTGTCAATTCTTATTCATTTTCATAATGTCAATTTAAAAAATTAAATAAAGAAGTCATTACAAAAATTAGATTTTGATTTGATTAAAATTATGACTGTAGAATTATGACTATACAATTATGACTGTTGCATATTTTATGACTATTGCTTATAAATTTGTAATCTTGTTAATTTTTTTTAATAATGAGTTTGTTGTAACATAATTGAATCGCAACTTACTCACAATTAAACTAATAAATAAATTTGAATCACTTTTGTATAAATTTAAATTTCTGCAACTATTAATCACATATTATACATCTACTCATAAAAATATTGTCATAAAATTTTGTTTATTTAAATATTTCAGACACACTTTTAAGGAGGGTGGACGTATTTTTGAAGATTTCAGTGTTGATAGGATGGTTCAATTTAATTTATACATTCTGGTAATTTTATTTTGTGTTGGAGCAATTGGTTGTGATTCGTCTCGAGGTTAGTGACCTCATACACACAATTATATATTTTTCTTAAATAAGCATTACTATCCAGTTTGTCTAGAAGGGGAAAATTGCTCAACTTGCAATTGTCCATCACTTGGTCATTTTTGTGAACTAGAGTCTGGAAAGTGTATTACATGCATGGAAGGTTCTTATGGAACTCAGTGTGGTAATAAGTGCCATTGCGAGCATAATCGATGTGATCCAGTAGATGGTATCTGCTCTTGTGATTATGGATGGTATGGAGAAGATTGTTCTTTGAAATGTATGCCTTGTCCCGATGGTTCCTTCTGCAATCCAAAAAATGGAGAGTGTCCGTGTCTAAATGGATTTATTGGACCCAATTGTGATCAAAAATGTGCAACCAACAGATATGGAAAAAACTGTCAGAAAGTTTGTGCTTGCGTACAAGGAACTTGTAATCATATTGATGGTTCTTGTAAATGTCATGTAGGATGGACAGGAATGAAATGTCAATTTCAAAATGTTTATTTTGACGACATGATCAAAGGTAAATTACCAAAATATAAACAAAAAATAATTGTAACAAGCTTTAATTTTAATTGGTTCAGATTTGAAACTAAAATGCAATGATAAATGTCAAAATAATGCGTTTTGTGATATTTTGGATGGAACTTGTCACTGTTTACCTGGATTTCAAGGAGATAGATGCCAATATAAATGTCAAGAAGGAAGTTTTGGTTTAAAGTGTCAATCGTCTTGTAATTGTTCTCAAAATGCAACTTGTGATCATGTAAATGGGAATTGTAATTGTACAATCGGATTTACTGGAACAAATTGCAGCACAAAATTCATAGCTTATAACAAATACAATGAATGTTCAGATAAATGCAAAAACGGTATTTGTGATATAAATGGAGAAAAATGCCAGTGTATTCCTGGATTTGATGGAGATCTTTGCGAAAACAAATGTGAAGAAGGAAGATTTGGTTTAAAGTGTCAATCGTCTTGTAATTGCTCAACAAATTCTACATGTGATCATATTACTGGAAATTGCAACAATACCCATGCAAATGATTCACATGTTTCATCTTACTCATTAGGCTTTATTGGACTACTTATCTTCGTCATCAATGTAATTTTGATGATTGTTTTTGTGAAAGTTATTTCTGCAAGGAGCAGAAGATTACATCAAAATCCCCATCAGCGACAATTACCCAACATTCCTCTGACAAATATTCAAGAAAATGCAGATCACGATATATACAACGAACCATATGTGTCAAATGCTGTTGTAAATGTGTCACAGGAAAATGTTATTTATTCAGAACCAGAATATCAAGATCCAGCAGATTTTCAAAAAGTGGATATGAATTCCTTGTACAGTGTCGTTAATAAAAATACTTTTACCTAGTATGATGACCATCAACCTCAGTTACTCAACATTCTCTCTAATTTTAATTTATATTAAAGTTTTAATTTTGATATTGTTTGTTTGATTCTTCATATTTTATATTAAAAACTTTTTGACATCATTTGAGTCACTCACTAATCAGAAAACTAAGTGAATATACATTACAAAGTGTGTAATCAAATAATGAGTACATTAAATTTTTTTATATGTTAACTTTAAGTTGTAGCAACAGTTCAGTCTAAATAAATCTCAATTGTGAAGGAATTAAGTATTTTATTTTAAGTCTCTCTTTATGTTGATCAAAATTTTTGGTAATTAAGTTTGAAATGATGATAATTCATTTGTTTTTGTTCGCGTTTTTATTTTGTGTCACAACAATTTATTGTGAATCATTTGGTTTGTGTTTAAAAATAGAATAAAGTCTATGGTTTAATTAATTACCCATTTCTTTCAGTTTGTAGAGAATATGATGATTGTGAATCTTCATATTGTAATTGTCCATCTAATGCTCACATGTGTGATCCCAAAACAAAAAGGTGTCGATCATGTGATCATGATTTTCAGGGATTTCAATGCAATGAAAAGTGTCTTTGTCTGAACGGTAAATGCAATCAAATAAATGGTTACTGTGAATGTAACTTCGGATGGTATGGACCGATTTGTGATACTAAGTGTTCAAAAACATGTCCAAATAATTCAAGTTGTAATAAAGACTCTGGAATGTGCTCTTGTGCTATTGGACATTATGGAAATCTTTGTGACCAATGTGAATCAAATAAATACGGAAAGGATTGCAAAAAAAGTTGTGCTTGTGAGCATGGTATTTGCAATCATGTTACTGGTTTTTGTACTTGTAATCAAGGATGGATTGGTCAAAAATGTGAAGTTATGATAGACAATATCCAGCAAATAATTGAAGGTGAAAAGCTAACATATTTAAAGATCAGTTGTCTAATTAAAATTTTTTCATATCTTAAGGTCTGAAAGCTGGAAATTGCAGTGTAAAATGTGAAAATGATGCATTTTGTGATAAATTGGATGGAACTTGTCACTGTTTACAAGGATATGAAGGAGATCTTTGCCAAAACAAATGCAAAAAAGGAAAGTATGGACTACGATGTGAATCATTATGCGATTGCAATGAAAGTAGTTGTGATCACGTGAATGGACATTGTGGCTCAGGATCAATAATCTTGGTGGTACTTGGTTTGCTGATCATTTTTATTATGACAATCTTGGCGGCATTTCTTATGAAAATTATTTCCCGAAGAAACAAAATGTCAGAAAGCTCATCAAATAAAATGGAAGGAAAAAGATACCAGCAGCAACTGCCCAGCATTCCCCTAACTGATATTCGAAGTGTTCCAGATAACAATTTTTACAATGAACCATACGAGACAATTATTGAAAATCAATCGTCTCAACCAAATAACATTTACTCAGAGTCTATTTATCAAGATCCAGTTGACTTCCAAATCGTAGATGACAAACAATTGTACAGTGAGGTTATTTAAAATTAAATTTCAAAATATATTGAATGACAAATTGTTCAGTTTATTATTCATTTATTTATTTAAATTAAATGATTTCACTGTTATTCAGTCACACAAATTTTATAAAGCAAGTGACACAATTTACTAAATGATAACATTATGGGAGTTTCCAACCTTTCCATACAATATATGTAAAATTCAGAAATTCTCAATTAAAAAGTAAATCACAACTGTGCAAAAAGTAAATTTCAGTGTTTCAGTTTTGTTTTATTGTTGAAATTACAGATTTTCAAAATGAATTTCTATTTTATACTGTTTTTCATTTTTGTTGCGGGAATTTCTTGTGATTCATTGCCAGGTTGGTAGAAAATGTATTGGTTTAATCAGAAGGTAACTATTTAACTTATATTCCTTTTAGCTTGTAGGAGTTGCGAAGATTGTACAAAATGCAGTTGTCCATCAAGTGCTCATATGTGTGACCCTCAAACTAAATGGTGTCGATCTTGCGATGAGGGTTTTTATGGACCTCAGTGTCAACATAAGTGTAAATGTAGGGATGGGAAATGCAATTCTATGAATGGGTCTTGTAAATGTGATTCAGGAATGTATGGAACACTTTGTAACCAAAAGTGCAAAAACACATGTGAAAATTATTCAAACTGTAATCGAGAGATTGGAGATTGTTCTTGCCCTGATGGATTTTATGGAGCAGAGTGCAATGTTACATGTTCTGAGAAAAAATTTGGAAAAAATTGTGAATTCGATTGTTCCTGCCAGCAAGGACATTGTGATCACATAAATGGTTCTTGTACTTGCTACCGAGGTTGGAACGGAGAAAATTGCGACAATTTGGATAAAAAATTTGATGATGTCATTAAAGGTTAGAACACACATTTTTAAAACTTAATAATTCTTTTTACGAATTTTAATTTCTTCAGGTTTAAAAGAGGAAAACTGTAATAATATGTGCAAAAGTAATGCGTTTTGTGATATTTTGAAAGGAACGTGTAACTGTTTTCCAGGATTCAAAGGAAAACATTGCCAAGCTAAATGTGAAACTGGAAAGTTTGGTCCAAAATGTGAATCATCTTGTAGATGTTCGAAGAATGCTATTTGCGATCATATTAGTGGAGTTTGCACTTGCCTTGAAGGAAGGTTTGGAAAATTTTGTGAAAACAAATACATAGACACCGTAAATTACACAAACTGCAATAAAAATTGTCAAAACAATGCAATTTGTGATGCTATTAATGAAACTTGCCACTGTTTCCCTGGCTTTGAAGGAGAATTTTGTGATCAGAAATGTAAGAATGGAACTTTCGGAGTAAAATGTGAATCGTCTTGTAATTGCTCGATGAATGCAACTTGTGATCCCATAAATGGAAATTGTTACTGGCCTGAAGGAACTGATAAGAATACATGTTCGAAGCACCCTCAAACAAGCGAAGGAAGTTCTGGAGGATCCACTGTCTCGGTGTTTCTTGTATTGCTGATAATAGTTTTGGTAAACATAGTATTGATCACACTGTTCTTAAAAATCATGTCTAACCGATATAAGCGATCTGATAACACATCAACAAAAGAAACCGTGGTTGAAGAAACACAAATTAAGCACCAGAAACTTTCAGATGTTCCTCTAGAAATCATTCAAACCATTCCAGATGAAACTTTATATGCAGAAATACAAAATACAAATAGTACCAAAAAAATAAATCCTCAAGAAGAACTCATTTATGCAGAGCTTGAATATCGAAGCTCAGTTGACCCACAGAACACGGACATAAATCAGTTGTACAGTGCAGTTGAAAAATTTAAAGCAAAATAGTCATTATTGGTGGAATAACATTGGACTTATTAAAATTTTAGACTCAAAAATGTCATTAGTCGTCAAAGCTCTGTCGTAAATTTTTGTTAAATTTTTGAATCATGAAATTATAAATTTGATAAAATTACACACAAGTTAGATACTCATAATTGAATTCGTATATTTCTCCTTATTTTTCTGGTCATATTTTATTTTTTTGATTCATGAAATTTGTTAACACAACGGATTTCAGTATCTATAGATGACTTTACTACCAAATATAGAAGTTCAAGTTGCATAAAAAATAAACAGTAAGCATTTATCATACTTATTATTAATCAAACCCAATGGTTATTGAGCTTTCATATTTTTATTGATCAACAGTTCTATTTCAAACTGTAAATACATTTTTTATTTTTGATCGAAGTTCCCACATTTTATAATCAATTTATTTTACTGAGAATGAAGATACATTTGCTGATACTTTTGTTGTACATCCAAACTGTTTATTGTGACGTATATCCAGGTTCGTAAAAATTGTTGCATTAAACCAATTATTCTGGTAAAATATAAATAACTTTTCAGTTTGCAAAGAGTTCGATGATTGTGAAACATGTAAATGTCCAGATAGTTCTCATATATGCCTTCATGAAACAAAAAAATGTCAAACGTGCGCTGAAGGTTCTTATGGACATAACTGTGAACATAAATGTAAATGCAGGAATGGTACTTGCAATCCAATCAATGGATCTTGTTCTTGTGATTTAGGATTTTATGGATTATATTGTTTGAATGAATGCCCAAAAATATGTCTAGGAAATTTAATCTGCAATCAAACAACTGGAGATTGTTTTTGCGCAGATGGATATTATGGAAAAGAATGCAAAAGTCAATGTCCCACAAATAGATTTGGAAAGAACTGTCAACAAAGTTGTGACTGCCAAAATGGCGATTGTGATCACAGGAATGGTTCTTGTACTTGCTCTCCAGGATGGATAGGAAACAATTGTGGCACGCTGGAAAAAAATTGCAATGACACTATTGAAGGTTTTCAATTTTTTTTGCTTTCCGAAATTTATTTATTTAAAACTCACTTTTAGGTTTAAAAATAAAAATCTGCAATGATAAATGTGAAAAGAATAAATTTTGTGATATTGCGGATGGAACTTGTAAATGTTTTCCTGGATTTGAAGAAGATAGATGCCAAAAAAAATGTAAGGAAGGAAGATTTGGCTTAAAATGCGAATCACAGTGCAATTGTACGAATAATGCTTCTTGTGTACATATAACTGGTCTTTGCAATTTCTCAAATCAGGAACTTTTTGTCGAAAAAGGACCTTCATTAAGCAGTAGTGAATACTTCAAAATACGTTTAATGGCTGCATGCATCTTTTTAAGCTTGTTAGTCGTTACTCTTGGTTACTTATTATACCAGAAAATTGAAAATTCTTCAGAACAAAGTGAAGATCCAACTTATATCAACAACAAAAATGCAAATGCCACCAATGCAATATTACTAATGGACCCCGTAACTACTGATCCAATTTATATCGAGCTTCAGGATGTTAAAACAGGTTAAAAATACATATATATGTTTTATAAGTATTTTTTTAATTTATTATATTTTTAATGGATTCATAGAAGCTGAATGTTCGAATTAGCATAGTGAATAAGGCCTTTGCAAGCTGATAAATAAGCATTGCAGCGTCTTAGTCACTATATATATATATATATATATTTATACATAAGAACAAAGAAGAGTAACAAAGAGAAAAGATTATTATAAATAAATATATATATGACGAAGTATTATGTAATAGCATAATATAATAACGCATGCAATGTATTGCATCACATAACACAAGCGTGTTATATACAATATTGTAACGGTCAATATTACATAACATAAGTAGAAAAAGAATAGAATGACTCATTGTCACCTGCGTCATAAGGCACAGTGTATTATATAACAATTTAGGTCATTAATACATAATATAAGATGATCTAAGTGAAAGAAGTATAGAATGACTCATACAATATGTTATGCTGCGCAAAAGTATGAGCAGTGCGCAGCGATATATATAAAGTGCGTTGTTATATTATGTAATTTGGAAACTATTAATTAAGTGGAATTATATATTATATAAAGTAAAAGTTAGAATGTTGGGAGGAGCCTTAATTATACTATATAAACCCCAACAATAGAAAACCAAGGAAGTCTGAATAAGTTCTTACTTCAAACAGTATCTCTTGGCGTATTCACTATAACCTAGAACCAAGTAGATACTGAACAGTCTTAATTATAACTCACTTCAATTTATTAACTTGGCGTATTCATTACAACTTAGAACCAAGCTCATGAATAAACTTAAGCAAGAATATATATATATTTATGAATAAAGAACTTTCACAACAGAAAAGGGTTATCATTGATCGAGTTTCAGGTACTCATGGAAGCTATTATCTGCACGTAGGTCGACGAGTATAATTAGGAGAATGACTTAAACAGGACTTCACCTACTTCTACTCATTAAGTTATGATACATTAAAATTCTTGGCACCAAATGTATGTGAAAATCAAAACTATGAAAAGCTCACAATTAAGCAAATTAATTGAGATAATCAAGAATTACTTAGTGTGACTGAAAGAATTCCAATATATTATCACTTATTTGTAATACATTTTGGATTCAAAGGAGAACGTTACCGTATTTGTTCTTTAATCAATTATAAAGCAATAAATTTATCAATTCTAATTTACACAATTCACCAAATATTAAAAAACATATTTTCTTAAAATTTTTGATGCATAAGGCTAGTGACTTAATTATAAAATTTATTCAACCCAACGGATGTCATAATCTAGCAATGACGTGTTAGTATATACTACCAATTTTAGCAGTTCAGGCCATACATAAACAGTAAATATGAATCATTTATTATTATAACTCTGACACTTTAAGTAACATATAATCTCAATAATTTATAAAATGCCTAACATTTTTTGCATATTTTTATGAAACTCTCTCATTTATTAATGAATTTTTTGAGGATGAAGATACATTTGCTGATACTTTTGTTGTACATCCAAACTATTAATTGTGATGTACATCCAGGTTCGTAAAAACTGTTGCATTAAACCAATTATTCTGGTAAAATATAAATAACTTTTCAGTTTGCAAAGAGTTCGATGATTGTGAAACATGTAAATGTCCAGATAGTGTTCATATATGCCTTCATGAAACAAAACAATGTCAAACGTGCGCTGAAGGTTCTTATGGACATAACTGTGAATATGAGTGTAAATGCAGGAATGGTACTTGCAATCCAATCAATGGATCTTGTTCTTGTGATTTAGGATTTTATGGATTATATTGTTTGAATGAATGCCCAAAAATATGTCTAGAACATTTAATCTGCAATCAAGCAACTGGAGATTGTTTTTGCGCAGATGGATATTATGGAAAAGAATGCAAAAATCAATGTCCCACATATAGATTTGGAAAAAACTGTCAACAAAGTTGTGACTGCCAAAATGGCGATTGTGATCACAAGAATGGTTCTTGTACTTGCTACCCTGGATGGATTGGAAACAATTGTGGCAAGCTGGAAAAAATTTTTAATGACTTTATTGAAGGTTAATATACTTTTATTTTTTTTCCAAATTTTTACATTTTAAACTCTCTTCTAGGTTTAAAAACAAAAAACTGTAAAAGTAAATGTGAAGAAAATGGATTTTGTAATATTTTGGATGGAACTTGTAAATGTTTTCCTGGATTTGAAGGAGAAAGATGCCAACACAAATGTAAAGAAGGAATATTTGGCTTAAAATGCAAATCACAATGCAATTGCTCCGATATTAAAATATGTGACCATATAAGTGGATATTGTGATAATAGCAAAGGAAGTTTTGGCGGGATTCAAGGCAGTCCAATTGCTTTATGGTTTCTTGGTTTATTGATAATTTTTATAAACATAGTTTTGATAGCAGTTTTTTTCAATATTATGTTTAGAAGATATAAGCGATCAGAGAATATTTCTTCAGAAAATGTTGAAACTATTCCAAATGGTAATTTATATGATCAACTTCATGATTTGAGTAAAACCAGAAATGCATTGTTTCAAGATGATCCGATTTATTCTGAGCCGACATATCAAATGCCAGCTCCTCTGCTGAATACAGATATAAATGCTTTATATAGCGTAGTTAAGAAAAAATAAATTAAAGAGTCTGTAATGTTACACTTTAAATTTGAATCCTTAATAATGTACTTAGACTTTTTTGAACAAATGAGTGAATAAATTGCAAGCAGTTTTTTATGTCTTATAATCTTCAAAAAAAAAATTATTTTTTCAAAAACTGAGGTCTTTGATCTCAAAGTTTGAAATTTTTAGTTGGATAAGTCACAGTTTGAGTTCATTTACTTAAATTTAGATTTTGTGAGAATTTGAATAATGTTTTTTTTTGATAAATGCAATGTAGATAAATGATTACAAAGCAATGAATGTATAATTTCACTAGTCAGCAATATGTTGTGGGTTTTATAACCATACACTGAAAAAAATTATTTCTTGGCACAAGAACTATAGTTCTTGTAACAAGAACTAACAGGTGTCAGCACCACTTATTTCTTGTCACAAGAACTATAGTTCTGGTCACAAGCACTAATAGTTCTGGATTTATAGTTCTTGTCAGAAGTACTATTATAGCCTGCAGTGAGACTAAATTAGTTCTTCCAGTTAGAACTATTTAATTCTTGAAGCAAGATCAATTAATTCTTCAGACCAGAATTAATATTGCCTGCAATAAGACTAAAATATTTCTTCCCCTTAGAACTATTTAGTTCTTCGAGCTAGATTATTTAGTTCTTGCCACAAGAACTATTATTTCTTAACACAATAACTATTATTTCTTAACAAAAAAACTATTATTTCTAGACACAAGAACTATTATTTCTTGTCACAAGCCCTATTCAGGCCAAACACCAAAACAAACAAAAATTTGGAATTTTCCAAGTTTTCTCTCAATTTCCACATTTTTACACTTTTTTATGCAACCTAATAATTTTTCACTAGTTAAATCGAAATTCTCATTTCCCGAAATGGTTTTTTGTTTGTTCATCAAGAAGTGAGTTGATGCCAGTAACAAAACTCTAACTCCCTTTAACAAAATTCTGAGATAAATGAACTTTTGCAAAAGTTTACGTTTTTCACTGAGTTTTCAAGATAGCCGTTCCAAATAACTTTTAATTGATCAAAAAATGACAAAATTTTTGAAAAAATATATTTTTTATGCAAATTTGTTTTTTGGAGTCGATAGAATTCAGTGCGCAAGTCAAAAAAACATATTTGACTTTGCATGCGCTGTTTCTCAATTCACTGCATCTACAAAAAATTGAAACTTACAAAAAACATCAATAATATAGTACAGAACAAAAAAATATCTTTGGTTCCAATAATTTCCATCAAATAAGACTACTGCAAGCATTTGAAGCCGCGCGCGCATGGACAAATTCTTACTCAAACTTTTTTTCCGTTTTCGTTAGAGTAACAAAACTGTAACCACCAAAAAAATTAAAAACTTTGTATCTTCACGAGTTTTATGAATTTCTTTACAAACTAAAGTTTATTTTATGGTTTTAAGTGATAAGAATCGAAAAAAAAAATATTTTCAAAAAAATGTCTTTTAGGGGGGGTGTAATAAATGTTCAAAGGGGAAAAAAGAGCATTCTTGTCGGGCGGATTGTTCTTTGACCAATAATCGGAAAATGTTGAAAAATATCTTAAAACATGCGTAATTTAATATGAAATAAGGATAAAAAAGCATTTTCATCATTTTCATCGAACCAAGACTTTACGGGCCATTTTAATCCAAGCGCGCATTCTACGGCTCGTTCATACAAGTTTTGTTCTCACATCGAACAAAACTATATTTGAACGGCTCGTATAATGCGCGCTTGGATTGAAATGGCCCATAAAGTCTTGGTTCGATGAAAATGATGAAAATGCTTTTTTATCCTTATTTCATATTAAATTACGCATGTTTTAAGATATTTTTCAACATTTTCCGATTATTGGTCAAAGAACAATCCGCCCGACAAGAATGCTCTTTTTTCCCCTTTGAACATTTATTACACCCCCCCTAAAAGACATTTTTTTGAAAATATTTTTTTTTTCGATTCTTATCACAAAAAACCATAAAATAAACTTTAGTTTGTAAAGAAATTCATAAAACTCGTGAAGATACAAAGTTTTTAATTTTTTTGGTGGTTACAGTTTTGTTACTCTAACGAAAACGGAAAAAAAGTTTGAGTAAGAATTTGTCCATGCGCGCGCGGCTTCAAATGCTTGCAGTAGTCTTATTTGATGGAAATTATTGGAACCAAAGATATTTTTTTGTTCTGTACTATATTATTGATGTTTTTTGTAAGTTTCAATTTTTTGTAGATGCAGTGAATTGAGAAACAGCGCATGCAAAGTCAAATATGTTTTTTTGACTTGCGCACTGAATTCTATCGACTCCAAAAAACAAATTTGCATAAAAAATATATTTTTTCAAAAATTTCGTCATTTTTTGATCAATTAAAATTTATTTGGAACGGCTATCTTGAAAACTCAGTGAGAAACTGATTTTACCGCTGATCATACATTTATCGATCAATTTTTTGAACATAATTGCACTAAAAACGCGTGGGAACTGAGTGAATATTTATAAGATGCCGAAGAAAACTTTTGGTTTTTTTTGGTTTTTTAGTAATTTTATGTTGTTATCTATTGATTTAGTGAATAAAAAGCATTTTTCAGAAAAGTGGATTTAGAGTTTTGTTACTGGCATCAACTCAAGTATTGATTCTCAAAATAAATTAAAATTTTCGAAAATGTGTTATTGAATTGCAACATGCATTTCAATAGAAGAATCCTATTGAAAAATAATTTTTATCATAAGTAAAGTTTAAGCCACCAATAACGCAAGGGCTTGGTGGTGTAGTGTATAGGGCGCTCGTCTTGCAAACGAGAGGTAGCGGGTTCGAGCCCAGGTGTCGCTCAAGGTTTAATGGATGTTTTTAGGAGGATATAGGGATATTAAGGGATAAGAAGGTTGGTGGCAAAAAAAAAAGTGACAAAAAGTGGAAATTGAGGGAAAATTTGGAAAATTTGGAATTTTTTTTTGTTTTGATGTTTAGCCTGAATAGGGCTTGAGACAAGAACTATTATTTCTTGCACGCAGAACAAATGAGGTGTCAGCACCTTTTTTTTCTGCGTGCAAGAAATAATTGGGTTTGTGACAAGAACTATAGTTCTTGAGGCAAGAACAAAGAGGTGCTGACACCTCCTTTGTTCTGCGTGCAAGAAATGATAGTTCTTGTGACAAGAACTATAGTTCTTGCGGCAAGAAAAAAAAGGTGCTGACACCTCCTTTGTTCTGCGTGCAAGAAATAATAATTCTTGTGACAAGAACTATAGTTCTTGAGGCAAGAAAAAAAAGGTGCTGACACCTCCTTTGTTCTGCGTGCAAGAACTAATAATTCTTGTGACAAGAACTATAGTTCTTGTGGCAAGAAAAAAAAGGTGCTGACACCTCCTTTGTTCTGCGTGCAAGAAATAATAGTTCTTGTGACAAGAACTATAGTTCTTGAGGCAAGAAAAAAAAGGTCCTGACACCTACTTTGTTCTGCGTGCAAGAAATAATAATTCTTGTGACAAGAACTATAGTTCTTGTGGCAAGAAAAAATAGGTGCTGACACCTCATTAGTTCTGGCGTCCAGAATTATTATTTCTTGTATCAAGAAAATTTTAGTACTTGAGGCCAGAAAAAAAAGGTGCTGATACCTAATTAGTTCTTAGGTCAAGAAATAATTTTTTTGAGTGTAGCTTAAAACTTTTGAATCACGTTCGAATGAGTAATACCATAAATTTTACTTTTTGATAAAAATTTTTATTTGTACATTTCAAGTAAACATGTAGTAAGGAAAACATTTTTTACATGTTCGGTTAAAAATCTTGAGTTTTCAGTAAAGTGCCCACATTGGGTTGAAAATCATCATGAAAATAAAATTATGTTTACTGATGCTCTTATTTTACGTTCAAACAATTTTTTGTGATTCATTGTCAGGTTGGTAATAAATAATAATTAAGTTTAAAAATCAGATTCAGTATAAAATACTTTTTAGATTGTAAATGCAAAGATGATCGATGTCATCCAATAAATGGATCTTGCTCTTGTGATTCAGGATGGTATGGATCAGATTGTAATATACAATGCCCCGCAACATGTCCAAAACATTTAACCTGCAATCAAACAACTGGAGATTGTTCTTGCCCTGATGGAAGAGATGGAAAAACATGCGAAAAACCATGTCCTGCAAACAAATTTGGAAAAAGTTGTCTTCAACTTTGTGACTGCCAAAATGGCAATTGTGATCTCATAGATGGTTCTTGTACTTGCCTCTCAGGACGGATTGGAAAAAATTGTAGAGTTATTAGAAAAAATTACGATGAAATTGTAAAAGGTTTTTATAATTACTCATTATTCTGAATGCATTTCGTAAAAACTGCTTATTTCAGGATTAAAGTCAGAGAACTGCAATAACAAATGTGATAACGGAGGTTTTTGTGATATATCAGATGAATCTTGCCACTGTTTACCTGGCTTAAAAGGAGATAGATGCCAAATCCAATGCGATGAAGGAACATTTGGTTTAACATGTAGTTCACAATGCAATTGCTCTACAATTAAAACATGTGACCATATAAGTGGATATTGTGATTGTCCTGAAAACTTCGCGGGAAAAAATTGCGAAAAGAATTACACTAAAAAGAAATTATACAAGGAAATTCCTGAAAAAATCAGTAGAGATACCTTGGGTTTTTTTGGTTTGGTGATTATTTTTATAAACATTGTTTTTTTAATATTATTCGTCAAAATAATGTTTAAACGATATAAGCGATCCGGAACTTCGTCAGTGAACGAAACTGTTGTCAAAGAAACAAATCTCAACCATCGAAAACTCTCTGATATTTCTCTAGATGATTTTCAAACCTTTCCAGAAGAAACTATCTATGCAGAAATACAAAATACAAATAATACTAAAAAAGTAGTTCCTCAAGAAGAACTTATTTATGCAGAGCTTGAATATCGAGACCCAGCTGACCCAAAGAGCACGGACATAAATCAGTTGTATTGCGCAGTTGACGAATTCAGAGCAAAGAAGGCATCGTTGGTAGAATATTAGCAGATATATTTTTAATTTCAAAAGAAGAACTTATCAGGTTTTTTGTCATTTCTTTAACTATATTTTTTTAAAGACTAATTTTAATCTCATTAACGTCATGGGTTATTCAAACTATGACGAGTAAGAATTAGGCGAATAAGAATTATGCATCAAGTTAATAAACAATATATTTGTAAAAATTAACGTTTTATTCATGTTTTGAAACTTTTAATCGATGTTTTTGTTGAAATTAAATAAAAGATTTTATTATTCAAATTTTTAGCCTAAGTTTTTTAAAATTTGCATGAACCATCATTTAATTTTAGAATGCTTGGCGTATGACGAGTTGAGTTTTGTTCAACCCAACGGATGTCACTATCGAACAATGGTGAGCTGGCTATGGTATCAAATATTAAAAATTATAAAAATTAAAAATGGTTATTACTCAGCAGAATCGTAGAGGTTTTTAACTTTTTTATCTGAGAACATATTCAAATGCAAAATTTATTTCAACAATTATATTATTTCATTATTTGCCAGTTCAAGTTGATATTAAAAATTAACTGCATTTTATTCTTACTTTGTGAAATCTCTCATATTTTCGAAAAGATTTCTTTATTGTTGAAATCAATTATTCTCCATGAAATTAAACTGTTTTTTGGTGATACTTCTGTTGTGCGTTCAAGCTATTTATTGTGATTCATCCCATGGTAAATAGAAAGTTTATGTTATAATCAGATGATTTTATCCATTCAAAATACTTTTTAGTTTGTAGTAGTTTAGATGATTGCACAAAATGCAAATGTCCATCAAGTGCTCATATGTGTGACTCTCAAACAAAAAGGTGTCGAACTTGTGACCAAGGTTTTTATGGTGATCAGTGTCAAGTAACATGTGAATGCAAGAATGGCACTTGCAATCCAATAACTGGAGGTTGTTCTTGTGATTTAGGATGGCATGGATTACATTGTGGAGCCAAGTGCCCAAAACCATGTTCAAAATATTTAATCTGCAATGAAACAAATGGAGATTGCTTTTGTCCTGATGGATTCTTTGGAGGGAAATGCGAAGCTAAATGCAAACAAATGAGCTTTGGTAAAAATTGTCAATTCAAATGTGACTGCCAGCATGGTGAATGTAATCACATAACTGGTTGTACTTGCTTCCCAGGATGGGATGGAACAAATTGTGACACAATAGAAAAAAATTATATTGATGCTATTAAAGGTAAATACATAATATGCATAATTTAAAATACTCATTAAAACTCATGATTCTAGAATAGTGTGGTCCATAATGCTAATTTGTTGAAAAAGCCTGCTCCACCAGCCTAAAATAATTTTTGGGGCTAAAACAAAATACCCGTATTTTTTTATTATTTTTTTTGACCAAATGTGAAAAAATGGAGGAGTTTTAAGACGACATTTGGAAATATTGAAACTTTTGCCATTTTTTCAAAAACCTTAGTTTTACCAATAAACTGTAAAAATTATTCAAAAAAATATCAGACGGACAAATTTCTGCCCCATACAAAAATATCAAGATCTTACTTTTAAAGATAACTTTCAGAATAAGAAGTAAAATGTCGATAAAATACCTTTTAAAAAATAGTTAACTCATTAATAAACCAAATGCAAAAAAGTTTGCCCATTTATGAGTTCCCAGAAAGAAGTGGAGCACCCGAGAAGAGGACTATGTTTTCATAGATCACTTGTTGTTGCTGTAATTAAAAAAAATTGATTTTGACCGATCAGGAAAATAAATGTTTACGGGAGTTGCTACCAATAATTAAATTTTAAGATTACTAAAATTTTTGATCAGGAAAAAACAAAATGGTTGATGTCAAAAAGGCGCGAATTTTCAAATTAAATAGTAAAAATGTTATGTAACATGAATGCTTAATATATTACAAAGAGAAAAAAAATTTTCCACTGAAACCACAAAAAGTGAGTTTTTTTGTTGTACTTTATTTTGAGATTAACGATAATATTATTAAAGAACTAAAAAGAAAACATTTTTGACCATATAATTTGAATATTCGCGCCTTTTTGACATCTACCATTTTGTTTTTTCCTGATCAAAAATGTCAGCAATCTTAATAATTAATTTTTGGTAGCAACTTCCGTAAACATTTATTTTCCTGATCGGTCAAAATCAATTTTTTTAAATTACAGCAACAACAAGTGATCTATGAAAACATAGTCCTCTTCTCGGGTGCTCCACTTCTTTCTGGGAACTCATAAATGGGCAAACTTTTTTGCATTTGGTTTATTAATGAGTTAACTATTTTTTAAAAGGTATTTTATCGACATTTTACTTCTTATTCTGAAAGTTATCTTTAAAAGTAAGATTTTGATATTTTTGTATGGGAGAAAAATTTCACAAATTTCTCCATATCTTTTTTGTCTGATATTTTTTTTGAATAATTTTTTTTACAGTTTATTGGTATTAACTAAGGTTTTTGAAAAATATTAGCAAAAGTTTAAAATATTTCCAAGTTTTGATGTAGTCGTCTTAAAACTCAATTTCAAAACTTCAACGAATTTGCGCACCCCCTTCAAATGGTCAAAAAAACTAATAAAAAAATACGGGTATTTTGTTTTAGCCCCAAAAATTATTTTAGGCTGGTGGAGCAGGATATTTCAACATTTTTGCTTTTACATACGTTTTGTGAACCACGCTATTCTAGAATCAAAAATAAAAAACTGCGATAACAAATGTGAAAATGGAGGTTTTTGTGACATTTCGGATGAAACTTGCCATTGTTTTCCTGGATTCGACGGACATTTCTGCCAACTTACTTGTGATACAGGATATTTTGGTTTGAAATGTGAATCATCCTGTAATTGCTCGATGAATGCAACTTGCGACTATATAACTGGAATTTGTGAATGTCCCGATAGATTCGCGGGAAAATATTGCGAAAAAAACTATACTGTTTCTGAAACAAACTCGGAGAACTCTCAATCAAGCAACAACGAGGAAGATTCGAAAATGGCGATTGCTTCAGGGATTTTCGGTTTGGTGATTATTTCCTTAAATATTTTCATCATTACAATTTTTATCAAAATCATGTCAAATCGATATAAACAACCCGAAACATATTCAGCAAAAGAAATTTTTGTTGAAGAAGTAAACCGAGATCGTCAGGAACTGACCAATAATCCAAAACATATCAAAATTACTCCAGATGAAACTTTGTATGCAGAAATACAAAATACGAATAGTACCAAAAAAATAGATCCTCAAGAAGAACTCATTTATGCAGAGCTTGAATATCGAAACCCAGCAGACCCACAGAGCACGGACATAAATCATTTGTATTGCGCAGTTGAGAGATTCAGAGCAAAGAAGTCATCATTGGTGGAATAAATATCAGCACTCTTGTTTTTATGACGTTTATTTTATGATTTTATGATTATTTGTGATTAGCTCATGCTAAAACTGTAAATAAATGAGTATTTTGAATAACTCATGAATCAGGATGAATCAAAATTTTACACAAATACATTACAAAATTTTATTTATGATGACGGAACCTTGACCATTAAATACTAATTTTAATCATTATAAATAAAATTCTTTTCGATCAGACTCTTTTTGTTTCTAAGGCTTGTACTTAAAGAAAAATTTAGGAGTGACTGCAAATTTTGTAAACTTGACAATGCATTTTTATTTATTTCTGCTGATATGTTGCATACAACATGTCAATTGTGATTCAGTCAGAGGTTTGTTAAAATTCCAATGATCTAAAATGTTCAAACTCTTCAAATTAGTAATTTTCAGTGTGTGAAAAACATGATGATTGTGTAACTGAACAATGCATTTGTTCATCTGAAGCGCATATGTGTAACCCTACAACAAAAAAGTGTCAAACCTGCGATAAAAAGTATTTTGGATTTCAATGTGAAAAAAAGTGCGTATGCTCAAAAGGTCGATGTGATCCTTACGATGGATCTTGTACTTGTGACTCAGGACATATAGGAAAAAATTGTGATAGACAAAAAATGATTCAGGATGGAGTCATCGCAGGTTAACATAAAATAATTGAATATTCACTATAAATATTTTACTGAGTTTTTTAATCATTTTAGCTTTAAAGAAAGAAAACTGCGATGATAAATGTAAAAACAAAGGATTTTGTGACATAACTGATGGATCTTGCTACTGTTTACTAGGATTTGAAGGAGATCTTTGCCAAAATAAATGTCAATACGGAATGTTTGGTTTGAAATGTGAGTCAACTTGCAGTTGTTTGATTGGTGGAGCTTGTGACCATATAAGTGGAATTTGTGATTGGATTGCTACACCATACATCTTTATATTTTTCGGTTTACTGATAATCTTTATTAATATTGTGCTGGTAGTAGTTGTGGTTAAAATTTTCTACAGAAGTTTCAAAAGAACAGAAAATTTATTGACTAATGAAAATATGATTGAAGGATTAAATCACCAACTTCTACCCAACATCCCACGCACATTTACAGATGAAAGTTCAGAAACGAATTTGTATGAAGAAATACAGGATACGATGAAAACAAAAGTGACAAAAAATAAAGAATCTTTTCAAACACTGATTTATAGTGAGTCAGAATATCAAGACCCTGCTGATCGACAAAACATTGAAATCACGGAGTTGTATAGTATTGCAAACAGTTAAAATAAAAATATATGTAAAGTAAAAATATGATTGATATTATGATGAATAAAATATGTTTTACAAACAAAACTATGACGAGTTTGGCACAATAATAAATTTTTACATGAAGCTCACATTATTTTATCACCGACTAAATATGAATGCAAATATTTGTCATACATGTTTTTTTTTAATTTTTCATATCAGCTTGTAATCCACTTATGAGCATAAAGTCTAATATATCAGAACTTGTTTTTAATACAGCAGCAATTGGCAAAGAAGTATAAATATACTCAATTTATTTTAAACTTTTAGACTTAATCAAATCTTTATTCATAGACTATTATGAAGTTACAATTCTATGGGTTGGTACTCTTCTTTTGTATCAAAACGATTTATTGTGATTCACTAGAAGGTTAGTGTTAATATTTATAATTAATAATTTTATTCTATTCTATTCTTTTCTATTTATTTTTTGCATGTTATATTCAGCATGCCAGGTGGAAGAGGGATATGATTGTCGAAAATGTTCTTGTCCATCAGATCATCCAATTTGTAATGTTACAACTGGATCTTGTCATACATGTAATAAAGGTTATTTTGGAGCCAAGTGTGATGAAAAGTGTCAAATTTGCCCTAAAAACTCAACTTGTAATGCAATCAGTGGAATTTGTTATTGTGATGATGGATATCATGGAACCAAATGTGAAATAATATGTGCACCAGCCTCAAAATTTGAAGATGGTAAAGGACAAGGTTGTCGGAGAGATTGTTCTTGTGTGAATGTTTATTGTGATCCTTTAAATTTCTGTGTCTGCAATGAAGGATGGTTTGGTGATAAATGCGATATCCAACAAAATCATAAAAATGAAGTTATTAAAAGTATATATATTAATTAAAAATATTTTTGAGATATTTAATAATTTCCAATTATTCAAGGACTAGAAAAAAACTGCGCAGGAAAGTGTCAACAAAATGCGTTTTGTGATATCTTGTTCGGAACTTGCCAATGTTTTCCTGGATTTGAAGGAGCTCTTTGCGATCGAAAATGCAACAAAAAAACATTCGGTTTAAAATGTGAATCCTCATGTAATTGTACGACTAATGCTTTTTGTGACCATATAACTGGTCGTTGCGATTTTCCTGAAGCTTCGTCAGAAAATAATGATCAAAAAAGTGTTACAGCCAGTTTTGACTGCATTCCAGGTGGATCGATTGTTCTAGTATTCATTGGCCTGCTGATCATCTTCATTAACATATTTTTGGCTGCAGTTTTCATCAAAGTCATTTCTCGTAGATACAAAAAATTAGAACAGAAAAGCCACCAGGAACTGTTTAACAATTCTCCACCAAATATTCAGTTAGAAACAGAAATGAATTTATATGAAGAACTAGATGAACCAAAAGTGGCGAAAAATGTAGATGCTCAAAAAATGTATGCCAGTCTTGAATCAGACTATCAAGATCCAATTGATCTTCAAAAGGATCATCAAATTGACCCCACAGAGTTGTACAGTGTCGTTAAAAAATAATCATGGAAATTCTAACCACAAAAACTAGAACCAAAATCTTCCAATTTAACCAACATGAGTCAAGTTACTGAAAATAACCATAATTCCCATTGAATCACAATAAACTAAAAGTTCCCCATGTTACTCACTTATTACTTCACCTTCACCTACATTGTACCATCACAAATTTGCCTCGATTGCGAATAAATAAACTCTGAGTAATTGCAAAAAGCACATTTTTATCATCGTTTTTATTATGATGGATTGCTTATTGAAGAAGACGAGGACAGTAAAACGGTGTTTATTGCAGGCAATGTCTGCTAAAAGTCACTCAAACTGTGCTCATCGAGGATTTTAATGGATAGAAGGAATTTTTACATTGTTTGATAGATCGATTGACGTTTTGATGGACTTTGATCGAGAACATTAATGAAGTACTGTTGCCTTAATGATGCAACAAACCCAGGAAACCAGTCAGAATGAGTTAGCATGCCACTCAGAATGAAATTTCGGAACGTCAGAATTCTAAAAAGTATTCCACTTAGCATTCCATTTGGAGGCCTAGTGCACAACAATCATACTGACAATCATTCTAAGTAGAATGAAATTCAGAATGAGTTTTTATTCTGACTTTCATTCTGAATTCATTCTAACATTCATTCTGAGTTGCATTCTGAACTCATTCTGAGATTCAAGGATGCAAAAAACAAAAAAAAATAAAAATCCGGAAAAACCTGAATATTTCCCCGATTTTCCAACATTTTCACTATTTTTTGCCACCAATCTTTACCAAGCCTTATTTTGTTCCTTTTATTACCTAAAAACTTCCGTTTAACTCTGCGAGACCCCGGGTCTCGAACCCACTACCTCTCGTTCGCGAGACGAGCGCCCTATGCCCTACACTACCTAACCTTTGACAACGCGATGGCTTAAACCTTACTTATAATGAAAAAATATCCAACAGGATTTTTCTATTGAAATGTTTCTACAAATTTTGTGTTTTTTAAATTGCATTTTGAAATAATGAATTAAAGTGGTCGCAATAAACGAATTTAAAGATTTTTTTTTGAAAATACAATTTATTTTGGGAATCAATATTTTATTATTAGCAAATCAGAAAATCATATCGGTGTTCTATTAAAATCTAAACTGTTCTACAATTTTCACTTGGTTCTGAAAATTGATACAATAACGACTTTAAAAAAATCCAACTGAAAATTTGAAATTCATTACACACAAACTTAAAAATAAAAATGACAGAATAAAATAAAAACATTTTCATAATAAAAGTTTGAAATATCTTTGCCGATCAATTTCCGAAATAGTCACTCTTTTTTGCCATTTTTTTAACAGTATTTCTGATTTTTACCACCAAAATTATTAGCATCATAAAACTTCAAAATTTGATAAGATTCGTAAAACATAACTCCTTCAAACCAAAGTCCTTTGACTAAAATCATCTTCAGCCACAGAGCTCCTCCTTAAATTGCAATAACCAACTATGTTATGTTTTATAAGTTAGTTTTTGTTGAGTTCTGACTTTCATTCTGAGTTGCGCTCCGTGTTCATTCTAATATTCATTCTAACTTGTATTCTAAATTCATTCTAACTTACATTCTGGTTTGCACGCCGTGTTCATACTGACATTCATTCTGAGTTGCATTCTTAGTTCATTCCGACTTAAATCCACCACCTATCAAATATTTTAATTGATTTTTCAGTTGTTTATCACATTTTTAAACAGCTTATTGACGATTTTACACCTAGTAATGCAGTTATTCATGAGAAAATCATTCATTTTATTTTATTTAAATTTCATTCTAATAATCATTCTAAGTTGTATTCAGAGTGGCATGCAGAGTGGAACGCAGTTGGAACGCTACTCTGCATGAATACTAGAATTCTAACTTTCATTCTAAATTCATTCTAACATTCATTCTGAGTTGCACTTCGCGTTCATTCTAACATTCTATCTGAGTTGCATTCTGAGTTCATTCCGAATCATATCGGCCACCTATCAAATATTTTTATTGATTTTTCAGTTGTTTATCACATTTTCATAGTTCAGTTTATAAAAATATGTCGATTTTACACTTAATAATACAGTAATTCGTTAGAAAATCATTAAAAATATTATTTTTCAAAATCGTTCTAATAATCATTCCAAGTTGCATGCATTCAGCATTCAGAGTGGAACGCAGTTGGAACGCTACTCAGAATGAATACTAGAATTCTAACACTCAGAATGTGTCGGAATTCTGAGTGGAATGATTTGTTGGAATGGCGTTCCGACCTGGTTTCCTGGGAAATGCATCTTTCAACTACACTAATTATCACATTTTATAGCAAATCCACTTCCTATTTAATCTTAAAAAAACTTTTAGTGAATGGAAACTAATTATTCTTAATTAAAGCTCCAGTTTCTCAAGATAATTCATCATTTCTCTGACTTCCTTTTAATTAACATTCAAGACAAACCAAAGAAGAAAAAACAACATAAATATTAAATCTGGAAAGCTTTTCTTCTAGAAAGTTCATGAAATTAATGTTGTACCGTATTTTAATAATTTTCTGTACAATCTACGAACGCAAATAGAAATTATTTATAATAAATTAATGAGAAACTATGAGAAACTACCTGAGACAATGCTTTGTTGGTTTTGTATATCTGGTTGGAAAGCAAGGTAAAAGTCTTTACAAATGCTCTGAAAGTGGGTTTCAAAGAATTTTTTAGTGATTATGTAATTTATGAGCAATTTACGTAATTTCTTATTATTTTTTTTTGAATTTTGTTTTAGAATTTTAATGCCAGAAAAGGGTAAAATATTTTTGAAAGGATTTGATTCAAGCAGTATTTTATTGACATTTTATTGCAAATTTATTATTTATCGAGAAATTCTATTCATACGATTTTCTAAAGACAAATAAATATTCAAATTTCAATATTAATTAAGATAATTCAATTAAATAACACAAATAAATTAAATGAATATTAAACCTATAATATTCCACACAAATGGCGTCAATTCATTCCTCAACCAAATACAATAAAACCTGATAATTATTATCACTGAAACGGCACTCAATAAAACAAAGCCCCCCTAATTGATTTGATTCGATTTTTATTGCCGCAAAACTGATTCATTCCAACAAGAGAATGGGGAATTATAATCGATTTATGTTGCAAATATCCATTTAAACTGTACAAATAATTCTCACAGAAAATGGAAAATGGAAATTATATTTTATAGCAAATTTTATATGTATTGTTTTCCAGTTTTTCAACAAACAAAAGTATTCAGTCGCACTATAAAAGTTATTATCGCATAAATACATAAACAAATAATTAATGATCAAATAAACAAATTGAGTCAATTTGCAAGTCATTCGGCGTTTACGTTCAGTTCACCTGTTTGATGAATTTTTGTATGAATTTTTGATTTTTCGATTTGAGCTGTTGAATTTTCTGATTTTTCTTTTTTACTGTATACCTTAAAAATTAAGGTTTTCATGCAAATTTATTATTCTTTTAAATTATTTCATGAAAGGCAAGAAACTGAATTTCATAACCTAAAAAAAACTTTTGTTAAGAGCAGCTCCTATTTATCATCCAAATTAAAACAAAAGCAAAATTACGTGACGTCACTGCGTAAAACCTTCAAAAGCTCAAAAAGCTCCTAAAAGCAATTTTCTCCGGTTTCTAAAACTTTCCGCAATTTCTCCAATTTTAATTTGAAAAGTTTTGATTGCAGTTTTGTTACTTTTTAACTTGTTCCCAGTTTTGGCGAAAAGTTTTGCGGTTCTGCTGGAGTTGTGCAGCTTCTTTGGCAGTATTCAACTGCAGACTCACATCCTCATTAGGAAATGATTAAAAAGCTGCAACATATAAATTTAGTAAATTGCTGTAAGTGCTTTTTAAACTAAAAGTGCTTGCAAGTAGTCGCAAGTTAAAGAAAAGTTTCAGATAAATTAATCAAGTTGCCAAAAATCAATTTGCAGAAGATTTTAGTTTCATGCTTGAGTAAATCATCTCAAGACATTTTCAGTTTTTGTATGTATTTTGGTTCATTATTTAAAATGCAATTTAAATAGAAATGCTTCTTTTATTGCATTTTCTTGTATAAAGTCTTGCTGTGAAGATTTTATGTCGAACAGAAATTTAATTTTAAATTTATTTGACGAGAAAAAGTTTCTGAGATAGTTTGGTAAGAAAAAGTTTCGTTTTCTTGGTACTCTGATACTTTTATACTTTTTTAATTAACAACTTGACAATTTTTTAATTTAATGGATGTAATTCATTATTCAATCTTGAAGATTTGTTGGCTGAGAGAAAGAAATGATTTCATTATTTAGCGAAAGAACTCTTTGACTGATTTCCAAGAAGGAGGAAATTTAAAAGGAATTTGGTGTGACGAGCATCAACGTCTTCAAAGTTTTCAAATTTTTTTTTTGTATAGATTTAGCACTTGTTTAGTTTATTTTAGCCCCTTTAATCAGAATTTAAAGCTGCGCGTTTAAAAAGTTAGGGACCTTCCAACCCCTACCATCCCTTAACTGTATACAGGCCCAAAAATTACCATTCTCATTTGCTAAACACAGTTGTCCCATTAAATCGCCTCCTTACATCCATTAAATCCATTAATTCCCGAGTAATCTTGTTACCCATACATCTCTTTCTCTTTTATTTATTTTGTATTAACATTTTCGACATTTTTCTTCCCCGAAAGTCCCAGAATTGTCCAAATCTCCACGAAAAAAGATCCCAAAGAGCTAAACAGCCAAATAGGTATCAATTAATCCAATGAATATCCAAACAGCATCCAAAACGAATCCAATTTATGGAGGACTTGCCGGCAATTACATAAATTAATTAAAGAAATTCGTAAGAGATTTGGCTCCTTCAAGGGATTTCCCCAGATTTATGGTCGAATGGCTGCAAAGAAGCAAAAGCAATCTCATTTTCGGCAAACGATCCAATTGATATTCAATTGAAATAAATTACTCGCAATGGTTCACGACGCCAACGACTTCACGTATTCCTGCGTTTGAGCGTCTTGCAGATTACTTTTTTATAACCTTCCAATTTATTTATGGCGACAACTTTATGGGTAGAAGGTTAATTTGCCGGAATAATGTGTCTTGGCACATACTTTCAGATGAGGAATTATTTTACAGGCTTGCGGTGGGCACTGTGAGGAATATTTGGGAGGAAAATCAATTCGGGAATTTTTTGATTTCAGATTTTTATTCAGAAATTTATATTTTTAACTTCTTGTGAAATTTTTTTAAATCATAATTTTTTAATTTCTTGGACAAACCTTTTTTACACTTCACTGTCAAAAAATAAAACAAGAGAGGCAATAAAACCAAAAAAATCTTTAAATTCAAAAAATTCATGAAAGTAAAATTTCCTTGGTTCATAAAATCCTGAATTGACCTCATTACAACAGTGCAACTCGTTCTTCCCACATTTTCTTGTGTCCATCCATCACCCAGCTTGGCGTGGCTATAATGAGACAATTATTAGCGTGCGACATGTAATTTTGTATTTTAGTTTTGGCGATAATTGATTAGAGCTGTTGGAGGTAAGTTTTATATATTTTAGTATTTTAGTATATATTTGTATAGATTTGTATATATTTGAATAGTTTAGCCATATACTCATCAATAAAGCAAATACATCGATTGATTGATGATCTGCGAATTATTGAACACGAACGTTGGGGCTTATGAAAATATTACTGTGGAGAACTTATTGAATTTGAATTAATGAGACTTATACTTATAAATTTATTTATATATTTTTATAAATAGAGTAGTGTTTATTTGTTTGGTATTACTGTAGCTTAAAATACAATAAATAGCACGCAGTCTGAAATGAAGGCTTTTGAGATGGTTTTATCTTTTATTTCTTCAAGATTGTGTTCAAAACTTTCTCTGTGAAAATTTTGTCAAATATAGGTCATTCCTACTTCAGATCTTCAAAAATCCCAAAAAATATTTCAGATAAAAAATTTCCTCAAAATCACGGCATCAAATAAAATTGAATTCACTTAAATTCAGCTTGAAACACTTTTTTAGTCACCCCAATCACCAAATGTCTAAAAACATATAAATTTCAAAAAATATCACAAAATCACAAATATATCACAGAAACTTCGAAAAAAAAATTGAAAAACAGAAAATTGCTTCGTGATGATTTTTATAAAATGAATTGATGTCATGTGCATGAAAAAAGTTCACAAAGTTTTTGCACTATTTGTCTGTAATTCAGCGAACTGTGTTTTCACTATTTTCAATGTTTTTCACTGTTTTCACAGTTTTTCTCTATTATTCTATATTTTTACTATTTACCAAGCATTTCCATTTTATTTTTAGTTTTTTCAGTATATTTTAAATTTGCTTGATTTCGGTTGATTTTCCTTGATTTTACTTGACTTTGCTTGATTTTGGTTGGAAAAGTTTTGCAACTTGACTGACTGACAGTGAATTTAGTGAAAATTGTGAGTTTAAACAACATGGTAGTTTTACACCGGAAAGCACGAACAGAATTTGGTATTATTGGTGTCAAGAACAGTCAACTTGAAATGAATGAGGACTATAACCCTTTGGGGATTGTTTAGAAATTTTAATCAAAATTTAAAGTTTCTAAGGGAAATTGAGGTAGAATTAATATAAAAGTGTTTTAAATCTAATGTCAGTTAAAATGACATGTCTAGTGTCACTGTCAGTTATCTCCAATCTAACACACAATACTAGTATTCTTATTTTCCACAGAACTCACCGCCAAATTTTTATGTTCCAAAAAGAACTGGCATTTTTGACACAATCGATAAAATCCTTTATGTGTCTCAAACGCACGTAGTAATGTCTCGAAGGTAAAATTCTCTCAAATTAAGGTTTAACCATAATTCACAAGGAACGTGTCAATTTATTCAAACGCCGCAGGGCAGTTTTATAATTAGCTCTTTTATTAATTCTGTATTTTTCCGTTTTACAGACAAAGTATATGGAAAGCTTTCACTTGTTCGGGCACTGTTGACAAATTTTATTTAAGAAAAATTGGGGTAGTAATTTTTTTTCAAGATTTTTTTCAAATTATCATTTTCGGTGGTGAAAAATATTTACAAGGGAAAAAACCTATAAAACTGCTACAAACATTTCTTATATAAGATGATTATCTTGCAAAACAAAAGAAAACTCTAAAATTAATCCAAAAATTAATTCCACCAGTGCCATCCTTCGTAAATACTCGCTCATGTTCTCGCGTGCTACAGAGCATTTAGGATTTGCGTACATTTTGCTTTATTAGGATATTTAGTATGTTTTGGTAAAGTTTTTTTTTTGATATTTCGCTGGATGGTTTGCTTCTTAATTTAATTTTATTGATTCGTTTGTTGGAACTGTTGGAAAGCAGCAATTATTCTGCCATCACACCATCGCATTAGCGGAGTAAACGAGGATTGAATGTGTTTAAATCTATTTCGGGTTTTAACATTTGCGGGGGAGTTTCAAACCGCAAGGCAATTCTATCCGATTTTCCAGTTAATATTTTGGATGATGATTTCGATGATTGCAAGGCTTAAAATTTTCTGAATGCTTTGAATGCTTTAAATGACTTTTGGTCTTTTTAGAGAAAAACTGGTTGATTGATCAAACAACTGACAATTGACATGAAACGTCGATTTTGATGGATTTATGAGCTTGCAGATGGATTAATTGGGATTAATTTTCCCATCTATTCGGGCAATTTTAGTTACAATGTTTTTTTGGGAGTCATCATTTCATAGCACGAAACCATTTGTTTGCTGAAAATATATTTTGAAGATATATTTCAGCGATTGCCGTTAATTTGTTTGCCTTTTGGGATTTAAGGTTTTGAGGGTTAATTTAGTAAAACAAATCATTATGAGCCACGTGAGGAGCTATGACTTTTTTTTTACCCTAATTACTAATTCACCAAAGATAATCCATTAAAAGATAAAAAACCAAAACAAAAATAACAAACCATCAATCAATCTTCTGAGTACTTCTTATAACTTAAAATCAATTACCCTCCTTCAATATTCTTTCCATCATGCTCACTTAAAGCAATCTTAAAGACGATTACTCACAAATCTCTCCTAACGAAAATTTTGCAGCAAAATGCAGCAAAACTTTTCCAAGCAATTTTCTTAGTTTTTCAATCTAAATTCAAAGCAAACGACAAGTATGAGTTTTTTTTGTTGCAGCAAACATAAAAAAAAAAAAAAACTTAAGAAAATCTTGAAAAAGCTTCAAAGAACTTTTAAGAACTTCAAAGGCATCAACATGTTACGGCATCGCTGGTTAGATTGCAATGCTGCAAATACTGGAGCAATTTAGTATAATCTGACAATTTAGAAAGTTACCAGCTTTACAAGCTAAATATCCGACTAAAATCACTCACAAAAAAGTGCAAAAACTGTGAAATTTGTTGAAAGTTTGATGTAAAAAGTGTGACGTGAAGCAAAACTCGTTTTAAGGGTCTTTTAACTTTTTTCTGTGAACTGGAGGATTTATTCAGGATTTGAGGTTTTTGTAAGGATTTGAAGGATTAGCTAATGGATGGGGAGTGGATCACAGGTGGAACTCATTTTTCCAGGAAAAATTTCATAAAACTTGCACTTCAAATCTGAATGAATAAAAAATCTCATATAAATTACAGAAAGCTTTGAACTTTTTTATGGTTTTGTGCTTTTTCCGCTTTTTGTGAGGTTAAATCATTTTCATTTAAAATTTTTATTTTTTGCAGGTTTTTAGCTAGCTTATTCTAGTTTTTCTAGATTTTCTAGATTTTCTCGTTTGTGTGGGAAAGCTCTTGAATTTCCGAGAAATATTTTTTAAAATAAAGACTGAAAGGAAAGGTTCTTCGTCAAATTAATTTATTTTAAGTGACATTTAGTTGACAGTTAAGTACTTAATTATTTATTAGCTAAAATTAGCTCAGTTTTCATTAAATAATGATTTATAGGTTAGTTTAAAATAAAAATAAATGCATTTCCTTTCGTCCTAGTCTCTATTTTAAAAGGAAAACTGCACCACTCTTTGCTTGCGAGCTTGCTGCTTTGGCTGCTTTTGGGTCACGATAATGCTTGGTCGAATAAACCAATCTCGACGGTTTTACCTTACGGTTTACGGACCTCTACAAATCTACCATCTATACTTGAAACTGTAAAAATAAATTGCGATTTAATTAAAACTCACCAATTAATTTGCATGTCAAGCGACGCTGTTTTTGCATGTTTCAACCGCTTAGAGATTTTTTATTTCTTTTTTGTTAAAGCTCATGGATATTGTAGAAATCTCAAATAAATCACTTTGCCAAGCCACTCGAACTAAACGAGCTCAAAATAGTTTTTATAACGGCACAATGCCATTATAGCCAAATAGCTTTTTAAAAGGTTTTGAATAAAATATGAGAGCAAGAGGAAATCCTAATGAAAACATGAATTTTGATGAAATTCATTTAATTATCGCCAAATTCACAAAATTCACGAATTCTTGAATTCCGGTGAAATCTGACAAAAACTATGTTATTGGAATCGCAAAAGAAAATTTTAGCTATACAAAGCAACAAATTATTTCAACGAATTTTCGTGTCAAATTCAATCAACATTTCAATCTGCTAATTTGCTGGTGGTCTTTTCGATCATTGATTAGATATTAGTTGAGCTCATGAATAAAATAGAAAAATAGTTTAGGTGATACATCGAGTGGTTGAGCGTGGAAAATTTCCTGATGGGATGATTTGATGTTTTGAAGTTTATTGAAGTTTATTGAATAATATTGAAGCTTCACAATCATCATTAGAGTGTAAAAAATCGAGCTTTTGTGTGGTTTGGCTGAAATTTCAAATTATCTAGAAAACTTGATGGATTTATTGTTATTAGTGATTGACAGCTTTGGCAGGTGGTTTTCTATGAAGAATATTGAAAAACTAATAAGCTGAAGAATGAATGTTGCAGCATCATTTTAGAGAATCTTGAGCATCTCTCAGGTGCATTTTAAAACACTCAACAAACATTTTCAAACAAAACAGATTGAATTTACTCAGTAAAGTCCCCAACCAACGAAATTTATAAATAACTCAAAAACAAACTACATCAAGCCAAAACCAATATTATGCCAACTAAATCGTTCCCTCAAATACCCAATATATTTCCAGTAAAAACATCAAATGTATGCACACGAGCAAAAAAACTAAAATTGTCTAATTTACCAGAAAATGTTTCCATACCATGATTTTTTCCGTTCTCGTGAATTTAATGGTTTGAATTTGATTGAATGCTTGCTACAAAACATTTTTTTATTTTTTCAAAAATTGTAAAGCTCGTAATTTTGCAAAGTATTTTGTTGCCGGTAAAATTTCAATGGAATGCAAAGCAATTACACGAGGCTGCTGGCAAAATTCCCATAGGACTGGAATAATCGGGAAAATAGAAATCCTGCACAATTATAATTTAATTATAGCATATATCGAATCGCGATTCAAATTAGCGACAATTTAGAAGGAATTAATGCTGGCTTTATATATGATCTATTTTATAGTGGTTTGGTGGGAGGCGAGGATAAGAGGAGACCCTGTGAATATTTTATTGTTTTTATTTTTCACTGATTTCAAGTTAAGTTTATTATGATTTATTTATTAGTGGATTTGTTTTATTAGTAGTTTCTGATGCAAAAAATTTAGTTTTTATTGAAAGTTTAAAAAATAATATTATCCATGATTAGCAATACTTCGAAAATTTAATTTCTGAATGTTGGGACCCAAAAACCATAATGCGACCCGCGAAACCTAATTTTTGGGGATTTTTTAGTCAAAACACGAAAGCTCAAAAATATTATTATCCATGAACCTAGGTTCATGAAAAGCATTATCTACTTCGAAAATTTAATTTCCCAAAAACACATAAACACATAAAAGTATTAGGGTTCTCGAGATATTTTAGATTTTTGGGGACTATTAGTACTTTGTGGATCAGCGGGATATGAAACTTAAAGATTTTATATTTTATCGACACTCCCAGATAAATTTTTGAATTAATTTGATTAAATTGTCCACATGAAATTATCATGGATTTTAAGTTCCGATTTATAAACGAAAGTTACCAATCTGCTTTACAGAATCGGAATTTGAAATGCCAGTCCTATTAAAAGTTTATAATAACACAAATAAAGCATTAACCTCTTATCAACTCTTTAACATTAATAGATGCTTCATAAAACTATTTCCATTCAAATTTAGCTGCTAAATACAATGTTTTGAAATAGAAACGCGCATTTATGTAAATTGATCCTATAGAGCTCTATGAGCGGTACGTTAATATTATTAGAGCGATAATTGAATTTAATATTTCCCGAATGATAATTTAGTTAATTGAATTAATTCAATTTATTCGAATTTATTCGAATTTATTCAAAATAATCCAATTAATTCAAATAATTCAATTATGTGTGCGCGGTTTCCCCGGAAAATGTTGCTCTAACGTTTCAAAAGTACTCCAAAGTGCTCCATGGCACTCGAAATTACATCAAAAATACACAAAACACTGAAATTCGTCAGCAAAATTTTGTGATTTGATGGTTCTGAGTATGGAATAAATTTTCAGTTTTACGCGAGATTGTTTATAGAAAATATTCTAATTAGCGTTTGGCATAAATCACAGATTCATGGACTCTTTCATTATGATTTCACTATTTCATTTGCATTTTAATTTGAACACATTAACCCGAGAATAATTCATATTGAAATGAAAACTAATTGAAAATATTTGTTTTGCTGGTGAATTTACTTTCAATATTGAATATATGAATAAAAGCTCTTGTGGGAGCTTACGAGCCTTCGAACTTTGTGGCACTTTATGGGCAAACCGCAAGCACTGCAATAAACTCTCCATTATAAATATTTACTTTTTGCTTACTTTGCATAAAATATGTAAATAGCAAAGCTCCAGCAGCAAAACTGAATAAATTACCAATTTTCTCATTTCGTTCGCATTTTGTCCCGACTACCTGCAAAGGAATAAAGGAGTCTAGTGAATAAATTATCGAGCTTTTATCGATACATTTTATTTATATTTTTTAGTATGTTGCGAGTACCACATTAGGGTGAATACTCGACGACTAGATGGGAAATGGATAATGGATGATTTTTCGTTTTGCATAAAAAGGTAGTTTTACGACTTTTTCCTTTTATTTTTTGATATTTTAGCTGATACCTTTTTGAAGGTATCTGGGAATAAAATAACGGTTATTTTGAAATTTTATGTCAACCAATGAGGAAGTTTCGGAACTATTTGCGTTTTTCCACTATTTTATGTTTTTAAGATCCAATTCTAGAAAAATTTCTAAATTTCATTAACATATAAGCTTCAAAAGTATCAAACCCAAAATATAAAGTCCCAGGTGAAACTTCATCTCAAAAACACCCAAAACGAACCTCAAATTTCCGTAGCCCATAAAAATCCTTCAAATGGCAAAAAGCTCATCGAATCAAATATTATTTTATGCTTCTATATTATTTTTTATTACTTTTTATTATTTTCAGTTTGCAGCAAGGCACATCAAAAAAATTCAGGCAGCGAACATCAAAAATTCTTAAAACACACAAAGTTGAGCGGAGCAACAAAAAAGTGAACGAAAATACATTGCAATATTATGCGGGAAAGCTTTTGCTGTTGTGCTGCTTTTTATGGGCATGATTTATTCGCAAAAGCTTCTTTGAGCTGCTTTGTTCCATGCTCGGCAAAAGTTTAATTTTGCTTTTATTGCATTTTGTTTGCCCAACTTTCCGAATAAGTGGGTTTATGTTCTTCGCAGTTTGATTGTCTTTGCAGCTTCTTTACAAAGAAATGTGGGATATTAAATGAAAGATGCTGTAATAAGAACTGAGAAAATGTGAAAAATTTTTAAAATGGGATTGTGAAAAGTTGAAATGCTGAAAACTTCATTTTGAGTGAACAAAAAGGAATTGGGTTTTTGGAGCAAATTGGTTCTTTGTTGAGGCTTTAGAGCTGTTAAATGGTTTATTGCGCAATAAAGTTGTGTTGGACGTTAAATCGCAATTAACTTGATTCGGCTTGATGGCCAAGTATTCATTAAAACTTGGAAAATGTTTCCGGAACCCGTAAAGCTTGAATCTGTATTAAATTTGTCGGTCAAATCTTCCAGAGCACGAAACTAATTTGGTAATTGCAAATAACCCACATTTACTAGATTATTCCAGAATTTTCAAGATTTCTTTAATTTGATATAAAGTTGAGTCTCAAGCACATAACTTGCATTGGTCTCCAGAAAAGCCACAATTTCAAAATTAGAACATTTTCCAAAGTATCCCAAAATCCCTGAATATCCAGAATCTTCTACAAATTGTTCATGGCACCGTACTCTGTACTATTTGGTTACCAAGCTTCAACACTTTTGATTTGTATTTAATCATAGTAACTATTGAGATTTAAAATGGGAAGTTGTAGTTCTCTGAGGTTATGTTACATATTTGGTTTGGTAAATGAAAATCGAGATTTCAATCTTTTCTGGATGAGAATTTGTGGGTTTTTAACCAGGCAAAGGAAGATGACTCGTGTTTCTTTGATAATTTGGTTTTTGGAACAGTTTCAATCCAAAATTATTGTGATATTGTCTACATCTTGACCCATTTTGAATTAAAATTAATGAATTGCATACTCTGAGTCGCAACCTCAAATTACTTTCCATACAGGAGCTGAAAATCAATATTAAATGAGGATTTGAAGTAATCCACTAACTTGAAAGATTTTACCTCAAGTAGGTCAATTATTCCAGTTCATCTGCCATTAGGGATAAAAATCTGAGTTTGTTTGTATATTAAATTCCCCTGAAAGTAGGCCACAAGTGGAACAATTTATTTGCCTTCAAATAATTCAAACAAAGTGAAAATTATTCGGCTTCATGAAAATTCTCGGAAAAATCAGCGTTTTAAATCAAACTGAAATTTTTTTACATTATTTGAAATTTCATCCAAACAAAAAAGAAAATTCCTTTTTACATAAAGAATAAAACTCTGGGAACTACAAAAGCAAAAAGTATCTTTTGTTCTGGCCTAAAAAGCTGATTTTTATCGATCAAATACGTTCTGGCTGCTGCCATAAATTTGTGCTTTTATGAATAACAAGTATTTTTATTCGTTTTCATTAAAAGAACAAGCAAATATAATAAAACATCCAAAACAAACAAAGCTCCAAGTTTAAAATCCGAATTTCCGAATTATTATAAAATTCTACAAATTTCCACAAATTTCCTCGAAATCCCTAGAAAATCTCACAGAAATCCTAAAAAGCCAACTGAACTTTTTTATCCAAGAAACGCAAAAAACAAAAAATGCCCATAAAACAAATTCTTCTCTTACCAGAGCGAGCGAGTTTAATTTTAATGCTAAATTTATGGTATTTGGGAATTTGGCATTTGATTCCTAAATAATAAAAAAACGCCGGTATGTAGCCGTTCCTTTTGTTCCACCAGCCTCCATGAAGCTCTGGAAGCTCATGAAGCTGCCGTAGCTCGTGCACGTAGTTGATGGTTTTTTGCGACTGATTTATGCATCGGAATGTTTGCAATATTTGCGCTCCGACTTGGTCGCCTTGCAGCCTTTAGTTTTTGACGCAAACAACATGTTCATTTAAAATTTAGGACTTGATGTTTGGTATTGGAAATATTTATTTGTGCATGAATTTGGAATATGTTTTGATGGTTTTTGTTGGTTTGGATAGATGGGATATTTATTCAGTCATGAGACTAATTTTAAATATATTTTGAATAAATGTTGAATAAATTTTGAATAAATTTGAATTAAATTTGAATCATTCTTAGAAGCGGAAGGTGTTTGGGAATGTCTAGCTGTCATTTCATCTGTTTTATTGTTGAAATAGGTTTACCTTTGAAATATGAAGATTGACACGCGTTTATTCACTTGGAAATTGGAAATTGGAAATTTTGATGTTGTTGATTTGTTTTCCAATGAAATATATTTTTAGATTATTTTTTTTTTAGAGACAATAAGCAAGATTATTGAGGAAATGAGAAGAATTGACATTTCTTAGAAAATTTCTTATAAATTCTAATACAAATATTACTGAAATAATTTTTCATCAAATGTATTATTGCTGTGTCAATAATTTTTTTCCAAGAAATAAATTGGAAGGAAAAAAAAAACATCAAGAAAACTATTAGCAAAATCTGTTAACTGTTAACAATTCCAAGAATTTTCCGAAAATGTTGCAGAATACTCAAATTATTCCTTAGTTCTCAATATTCTTGATGTCTTTCATATTTGCAGAGTTTGCATGGATTTTGAAGATGAATGTCCCAAATAAATATGTATCTAAAAATATCCTAGATAAACATCTTAAAGAGTTATAATCAATATTTGCCCAGCAAAATGGACAATTTTATCAAAATCTTACTAGATGTGCAAAGTCGGATTATTGATAGGAAATTTATTTGATTAGATTTTATGTTGGAGGGTAGATGGAGAGAAATTTGATTAAATTGTAAAGAATCGTTCTGATTACATTTATTTAGATGTGTTTTTTCTTGATTTGAGGATTTTTAATGATGTTTTTGCTCAAACATAGTCACCTTTGGTCCCACCCTCAAGAACCCTCTTGTAGCTTCCCTAACACCAAAAAATCAACGATATAATAAAATTACCGATTAATTACCTCTAAAACTTGCCAAAAACAATAAATAGCGTGATCTGATCTCATTAACAGCAATACCAGACAATACCCAGCAAACTTTTACCGCAAAACTTTTGCATAAACTTTGCTGATACCTATAAGAACAGTTATAAATTAGGTTAATAATAACTCAATCCTGGATAGCACTTTATATAGCAGAAGGCAGATACCAGATACCAGATAGACATAATAGATAACAAAAAACTTTGCAGCAACCGAAACTTTCTCGCCTCACTAAAATAACTTCTTCCTATTTTTTTAGTTTGCCTGCACAATTTCTTTATCTTGGGTTTATACAAGTTGGATGCATTCAATGGATTCAAAACATTCAAACTCATGCAATTCATTCAATTCATTCAAATAAATTTTAAACTGAACAAAACCAAGCAAATTTATAGTTTTTACCGAAAGTTTGGAATAATTTTGGGACCATTTCTTGAATTTATTTGGAATAGTTCGACTGTTTGACATTTTTCCATTTATTGCCTGAAAAAACTTTTGCATGGAAAATTATCGAAAATTCAGAGACAACCCGAGATAACCGAAGAAATCCAAAGAAATTGAAAGAAATGGGAACTTTTTTGCTGCGGAGAATTTGTCATGGGAACTTTTTCATTAGAATAATTATTATACCTGCAACTTTGCAGAAGTTTGCAGAAGTTTCGTCGCTGTGCAGATGAACTTTTAAAGGAATTGGCACATTCTAAGTTATGGTTTTGCATGGAATTGATTAATTTGTCGGTTTTATGTCGTTTACGGAGTTTATTGAGTTTATAGAGTATATGGAGGATGAATTGAATATTAGGGAAATGAAGGAAATTCAATTTTCATGGAAAAAGAAATAAATTAGGAAAGTTTTGCAAAATTACAGAAACTTGGAATTTGTGGGAATGAAAAACAAGGAAATTAGATAGAAGTTATCTTGAACTTTGATTTATGATCAAGAATATTCAAAAGGGGTATAAATAACATTCTTATTCGAGAAACTTCGGAAAAGTTTTATAAATAATTAATTTCAATTAATTTTGAAAATTTTGGATTTTAATCACTTAAGTGTCGACTGAGCTAAAATTATCCAAAAATTATCAAAAAACTCAACTAACCACACAACATTCTCCCCCCACCAAAAAATAATTAATTAAATGAATTTATTACCAATAACCTACAAAAAAAGATGCAATAAAAATTCAGCATCGAGCCATCGACCCACTGCCGTTGTACTGCACCATTTATTCGCAACTATACGGTACTTTAAAATATTATGCAAAACACGTGAAATCCATTCCGCTCCAACGTCACGTCCTCGACAACAAATTAATGCTTCATGGGAGCTTCATAGTGTTTTTATTATTAAATGCTGAACGTACCAATAACCAATTTCCATTTTGCACAGCAAAAACGAGGAATATTCGTTGAAAAGAATGGAGCAAAAGAGGAAAATAAATATAAATTGAATACTGAACGAAAAGCAACGAAAAATTTTGGAAATATTAGAAAAATCGCAAGGAGAGCATAAAAATGTATGAAAAACATGAGATACATAAAAACCATAAAAAGCATAAAAACATAAAGGCATGATATGGATGTAAATTAAATTATACAAGAGATAACAGCTACAACAATTTCCTGCGAGCAAATATTTTTTTTAGGTTTGAGTGGAGCTGAGCTAAGGAGAATTGGGTCCATTTTTTTCTATTTTTAATAATCAGTGAATTAAACAACAATAACAAAATTAAAAAAATATTTTTTGCTTAAATAAAAATTGAACTTACCTATTTTTGGCTCCACACCATCCCAAAAAACTTCCCACTAGAAAAAAGTAATGAAACTCCAAACAATGTCTGCACTTTTACTTAATTTTTATACAACTTTATTATTGTTTTTGTTATTTACAATTATTTGAGTTTTAAATTACAAATTTAGCTAAAAATTCTCTTCTTCACTGAATTATACTGAATTGTTGTGAATTTACTGAATCTTTCGATTTGGAAGAAAACTGAAATTGGAACAATTTTTTTCTCAGCTGCTTCGTTTTGTTTTTAAAACGCCTTGAAAGCTTTTAAAGCTTTAAAAGCTTTTAAAGTGTTTGAATGCTCCAGAACTTTTGTGGAAGGCTCCAAGGAAAAACGAAAAAATATTATTCCGGTCTTTATGTTGTTCTCGTTACTTTATGTTATTTTTTTTCGGTAATTTTCTGTAATTTTTGTAGATTCTGTAGATTCTGTAAATTCTGCAATAATGCAACTCACTTTATGAGACAAGTAAAAAAATATACGTAAATAATGCTTTGCAACATTTATGCTCTCTATATCAATTTAAATTAACCGTTTTTCGTAAGAAATTTGAAATATTTGGTAGGCATCGAAATTAGGAGGTGGCGTGGGAGAAATGTTGGACTAACTTCCATCGGTGGTTGGATCATCATCATCACAATTATATAAATGGTAAGAAAAATAATTATAAATACTAACAAAAATATTTTCCTTCAAGAAATCTTCAAGATCTCCATAAAATCTCAGAAAAACATAAAAGAATGTACCAAAAAAAATCTCACATTTCTTCTGCCACCTCATAAATCACTCCATTCCAATTAACTACGTATTTAGAACATTCTCTGTACCATAGCCATGGCATAACCGGGATATGTATTTGCGCCGTAAAATCTCTCTTTTCGAAAATTAAATTTTGCCTAACCATAACGAGCAGGTATGTGATGTATTCCACAATAATCCATGTACTTTTATGTATTTGCATGTATTTTCATGTATTTAAGTATCCCGGGAGGGAATCAGATTCTCACAATTTTCACATTTTCCACGAATTTTCGTAAATTTCAGCTTCACTGCAAAATATTCAGATTCTTATCAGAAAAAAATCAAATTTCGCATTTTTTTTTTAAATGGAAGTGGAAGCTTTTTTTTTGCGGGGGGAATATTATTTTTTTTTTTTGGTAACTCGATCGCTGCGAATCCTTTTGCTGGTGTGAGGCGCTCGAGGCAGATGATTTGATTCATTTGATTCAGGGATCACTTCCACTCCCGTACGATGTTTTGATACAGCTTCCCGGAGAGCTGCGCCAAAAAAAAAGAATTGATAAATAAATTTGAATAATAGGGTGGGGGGTGGTGGGTTTTTTCTGTTTTTAGGGAAATTAACTTTTAACGGATATTTACATTTAAAAATTGAAAAATAGACTGTTGATAGAATTTGTAATAAATTTTCCACCCACCAACTCCTCCATTAACAAAAAATTTGAATAATAGCTTCGCACAAGCCACGCCGTGAAATTAAATCAAAATCCACTCACATGAATCATCTGGCGGTAAATGGTGAATTGATTATGCTCACAGCCAGCAAACAACCGAGCATAGTGAGGGAAGGTGATTCCAGCAGAGCCTTTATCGTCAGTGACACGGTCGTTTGGTAGAATATCGATTTGAACGAAACTAAACTATTTGCACTATTATTGCCCGCTCCGTACATCGCTGCGGGATGCTCGCCATTAATCACGTGCACAACGACACTGGCCGCGTCTAAAGGATGGTCAGGAAATGGTATGCTTCATTAATGGGGCTTTTACATGCTTTTTTGGGTATGATTTTGGGTTGGACAAGGTTTTCATTAAGTTTTGATTGATTTTAATTGCGATAGTTTGGTGCTTGAGGCTCCAATCATAGCTATTTATGATTGTAATGGTTCTCAAAACTAATTTAACTGCTAATATAAACTAACCTGAATTACTGGGTGAACACGTATAGTTCCCAGAATCATTTGGCGCTGCTTTAGAGATGATGAGCTTGCTGGTTTTAGTGTTGCGGTCTGTATTCACGTTGATGCCACCCCTTTGTGAGTAATTCACCACTCGACCTCCTTTGTACCAATATATGAAGGACGGTGGTGATGAGATCTGTGATGCCACACAAGTAAGGTTGATGTCACTGCCGCTCTTGATGAAGAGCTCGGGGTTGCCAAGGATCTTCGCTTTGGAGACTGCAGGGAATTTGAGAAGATTGTTAGACATTGAAATGGGAAAATTAGACCCTAGTGGAAGTGTAAAGTGTTTTGATGTGTTTTTACATGGATTTAGTGTATTTTTAATGTTTATTCCAAGGATCATGACTGTGTGCTCTACAGCACTGCACCAGAGAGCTTTACAAAACATTTTCAATCAACTTAAGGGCTAACTGGAATAATAAATTACGAAACCACCATAAAATATATTCCATCCATAAAAGAATCCTTTGCAAACACCAACTTGCTCATTCGCCATAAAAAGAAAAACAAAACAATCAGAGCTCTTGACCTACATAACCCGAGCCTTTTCAAACATTTGCTTTAGGAGCCCAACAAGGTAATTATTTCGTTAATTAAGAGTTGCTGTGTTGTACTTTGTATAATTTTGAAAATACTTTGCGCTTTTTACTGCAAGAAGCTTGAAAGCTTTGTTTGTCTTTTCCTTATAAGTACTAAGCAGAGCACGTTTTTCCCCCGCAAAAATTGCCTGCAAACTTCAGCAAAAAGTTGTGCAAAGCAAAGTTTCGTTTGTGGTTTGAAAGACAAGCACTTAAGATACTTTACAAACTACTTGGGTGGGTGAAGCACTGAAAGAGAAGGGTTCAATGGAATTATAGACAAAAATGTATTCTATTAAAAAGTTCTTTTCTGTATTCACCCAAGATATGAACACTCCCACCCACTTACAAGCACTTATATCACAATTTCGGGGTTTGTTTACATTCTCAAAGATTCTATATTAATTTAATGTGAACACTGAACATACACGAGTGGCTGCCTAATTATATACGGAAGATTAGACAACATCTTTCCATCTGGCTTTGCCTTGCTCAGTCGTGTGTTAAATGCAAAACTTGTGTTAGATGCCGGGCGTTATAAGTATACTTGATATATTTAATATGTGTAATAAGTGTAATATGTGTGAGGATTAGTAAGCAAAAATGGAAACACTTACCAACGACATTCAAACGATATGCTTGACTAATTTTTGGTTCTGTGGACACCTGACATTCGTAAGTGCCTGCGGAAAATAAAATAACCAACAAATGGGATTAAAGTTTTGTTTGACATGGCAGAAATGTTATTATTAAACGAATTTTGCTTTGTATTTTTTCAGTTGATTGCACTGTTGAAAATTTTTTGAAGGTTAGTTATTTTGTTAATTTAACTGTCATTCAACTTATTTTCCTTTTTAGTAGTTTAATCGAGAATTAAAAGTTCAGTAATCAAAAACTGACCATTTACCACTCCATAAAGTGTTAACACAATGTAAACATTGTAAATAAACCACTCACCCGAGTCTCTCGGCTGCGGTGATGTGATTCTAAGTGTCCACTCGTCCGAGCCTTCAGTATGCAGCGCCTGGTATCGCTGGTCGTTTGTGTAAGTTAAAATACCTATTGTTAAAATATGCAAGTCACGTTTGCGTATCCAAGATACCTGTGTGCAAAAAATATTCATAGCGTTAGTTCATAGAGCTTAATGTGCTTAATGCTTTCTCGGAACTTCCTTTCATAGGACAGAGATTTGATTGACCCTGTTGTTCTGTTGTTCAGAATGTTCGTGTAAAACATATTAAAATTGCGGGCGGCGCGTTGGGGTAGGGATGATTTATTGAGGTTGGGTTTATTGATTTTAATAGCGTTTTACTGGATTTTGTGGATTTAAGGACTCTGAGAACATTGATAATCATTTTTCTTGTTGAATATAAATCTATTTAAAAGACTTTTAAGGTAAATTAGAAGAAATATTTTAAGATCTACCTGGAAATGTTTTTACAGCCATTTTGACGTCATTCAAATTTATTTTTGAAATTCTCCGTCTATTTTTATCGTAGCGTAGATACTCGCAAATTTAGATTATGAATTCAAAAGAAATTCTCAATAAACTTGAGAAAAACAGAGCAGCAGGTGAAAGCTCACAAACACAAAGTTTCTTGGAAGCTTTCAAGTTCTTCAAGGAATTTCTCAGAAAAAATCTAAAATTTGCTTTCCTGTCAAAAATGAGATCTTCTTTAAAAAGACTCAAAATTGTACAACTCAATAAATCACCCAAAATATCTCAAACAGCTAAAAAATGTTCTTCAATCAATACTCACAGCTCTATCACCCAAGTTTCTAACTCGACAATGCATCATTGCCGTCTGTCCTATCGTCGCCGTCAAGTCACGCCTAGTGGCATTGTCGAAGTACGGTTGCGAGTAAGTGCTATCCCAATATGATTGTGCGTCTCCTCCGCTCTCAGATACTGTTTAAGGAGGAAACAAACAATACCATCAGTTTAAATAATGGAAAGGACATCAAAAGAAAGGTTGTGAAGATATTAATAATGCAGGGGTGGATGAAAAACATTGTAATATAAAAAGAACACCCAAAATTAACAAAAATGTATTTTCCACCACTCCCAACCCCCTCCTATGAAAAATAGTCATAAAAACAGCGAAAAAAATATGGCACAGCCAGAAAAATGTTGAGTAACGCAAAATAATGACTTCTTCATATTTTACACAGAACGTTGCGTAATTTGAAGCATGTTAAAGTTCACGCTCTAGTGGTGCTGCGTGCTATGTCAGTTTTTTACAGTTTTGCTCCGTTTTCATTGAGGGTTCAGTGCTTTTTTGCCGGCAGGCATAAATTACTCCACTGGCGGTTGTAGAGAGTGGCAAATTATGCCATAATCTCGAGAGTACACACTTTTTTTAGCCGGGAAAATGAAATGCTGCGGCACAATGAAATGTGTTGGGACTTGATGTTGCGTTGAACCCGATTATGAGAGGTTGTGCGAGATGGGGGCTTGTATTGTTTGCATTGTTCTTGATGGAGTGAAAGCCTTCTCTGATGTTTCTACTTTTCACTTTTTTTTTGTCTTTTGTTTTCAGTTTCAAGAACTTGACGGAAATCTTCAAGTTTCTGTGGAAATTTTAATGCGTAAGTTTTTCTTTGAATTAGGCGAAATCACGGGAAAATTTAAAACTTCTGAAAGCTTTCAGAGTTTTGAAGTGGAAGTGCGTTTACGAGTATCTCATTAAGATCTTGTGGGACGTGAGAAATACCAGATTATGCTCTACAAGATTTTAATGTTGTTTTGCTGAAATAAATTTAAATCCAAAATGGAATGGAAAAAAAAAAATTGCTCACAAAGTCTGCAAAATAATTAATTTTTTTAATCCCAATCTAGGACGTCAATTCCAGTTAATTTTTTTTTCTGCGGTAATTCCTCTCTCGCCATTTTTTATACATTTTAATTTAAAATGGATTTTTTATATTCAAATCTTTAAAACATTACATTTATATGAACATTAAAACTGGATGAAATTTTTAATCAACCTTTTTATTAAATTCGAAATAATTCATTTTAAATGAATAGGATTTGTATGATATTATATTTTAAACCTTTTTTATCAAATGGCGGTTTATTTTAAATGGGGAAATACGCGATATTTAATTGAATTTCGGGATAAATATTATTTTGTTGGACTAATATATTTTTGATTGGTATATGCATGTCCTTTTGTGGGAGTTTAAATGGTTAATTAAATAAACAATAGAAAAATTGGCGGTATTTTAATTAAAAGCCAGTAAATCCGAAACTTTTCTGTAGATTGATGCTAAACTTTTCATAAAAAAGCAACAAAAATACAATAATATGCTTCACTAACTAATGCTTGTCAATTTCTTTGTTATAATACATTTTTATTTGTTCAACAGGATATATGTGTATGTGTATGTTCTCACTCAAAATGAACAAAATTCCCTGAACATAAATATATCATGAATAATTAAAATGAGTCCAGGCGCGTTTCTAAAAATAATAAATGTGTAGCTATAATATATCAACATTTTTATCGTCTCTAACAATCAAATACCTATTTAGCAATTAAATAAAACTATATCAATTACCTCGCTGTGTGATTCGTAATTCACAAACATTGACCAAGAGGTAGTAATTAAATTGTCGTTTAAATTAAATATATTTGGATTGTGTGGCAAGATACTTGTAATTTAATGAAGAGCATACGAGTCATTTAATAATATATTGTATGTTCTTCATACTGCCAGAAATCGAGCTTCAATTTGAATTTAACTAATTATAATCAAGATATCATACAAAGTTTGTAAATTATTTAAACTTTTGATGAATATTTTATGGCTTGATTGGGTTTAACTTACATTTGGTATCTTCATTTCCAAGTTCTTAAGAATTGAATTTAAGCTTCTGATTTACAAAAGTCTTTAGGGATATTAAATTAATACTTAAACTGAAATCGGACGTTATTGTTAATAATGTAGGAAATGAAATCTCTGCTTATATCACTTCAACACTTCAATCCTTAAGTTCAATTATAAAATCACTACGGCATATCAATAGAGAGTTTGAACCGCATTATCCCATCATAAAAACAAAATATAATTTATTACTCTGACTGTCTTACAGTAATTTTGTTGTTTTTGTTTCCCAAGAAACTTGTGTGATTAGAAGAGTTTCTTGAACTTTCCCTGAACTTTATCTTTACACTTTACAGAATGGAAAGATTAAGATTTGAGATAGAAAATAGAAAATAATGATTTTATTCAAATCTGTGCTAAAATTTCATCAATCACTCTAAAAGATTATAAAATCTCTTTCACGTCTAAAATAAGCCATAAAATAAATAATCTTCAAATCCCTAACAAACATCATTAAACATAATCTTCAAAACCATAACTTTCCAGTGGGCCTCATTTCGCATCACTTCCACTCGGGTTGGTTGTTTCCATTTATCGACACATTTTATCTATTCAGCAAAATGTATTTGCCCATAACATTAGCTTCCACTAAATTGATTCAAATCGCTCGCAACTCATGAATAATTTCGAAGGCAAATTGATTTTACCCGGCGCACAAAAAAAAACACATAGTAAAACTGACAAAAAAAAAAACTGACAAAAAGCAACGAAAGCATAAAGCAGCTCAGTTAAAGCTCACAGACAAATTGCCAATTTAACCGTCAATGTTTGTGTTTGCTCATTTAGCAACGAAAACGGGTAAATTGTAGAGCCACTAGGCCAATGGTTATTTATTAATGGGGTAGTATTACTTGGTTGGAGGTTTTGCAGTTTTTTGTTTGTGTTTCTGTCACAGTCACAAATTAATTCTTTGTAAAGGACTTCGAGTTGGGAGTTGTTGAGTTTTCACCTATTTCTGTTGAATATTTTATAGTTTTATTGCTGAAACTACGAAGTTTTCGTTGGAACAGTGAAAAATTGTGTTTTAATGTTTTTAAAGTCAACTGAGTTTGCTAATGATTTCCAAAACACAAGCATATAAATTGAAACAAGCTGAATTCTGAGAAAATGGTAATATGTTCAAAAAATTACAAAAAATTCAAACAAACTGCCTTACCGACAATTATTACAATGTGCCCAACTTTTATGCTCCACTCTAGTGTATTAAGTTACAATAATTGAAAAAATGATATTACACCATTTACCCCCTAAATTTCTATAAACAACGATCAAAACTTCCAACCAAACAATACACTCAATAATTAATTAACAAAATAATTAGCTTGAAGGACTTTCTTACCAGTGAGTAGCGCCAATACCACGAAGAAATATTCCACCGCAAAGCCAACGCGAATGTCCATGATTAATACTGTTTCGCCTTAATTAGACTTGAATGTCCATTAGTGTCCACTTCAAGCCTGCTTCTCTAGTAATTACGCCTTAATTCCTTAAATTGCTCGTTTTGGCTGCGTCACTGAGTGAGTTTACATTTTCTACACTTTCGCTTGGATTAGCACTTGCCTCACTTTAGATATCATTTGGTTTAAAATATGTAAAGCAGCTGATGTGCGAACGATTAACGAGCCGACACTTAACACTTAACAGATGTTTTTTATTTGTAGGTCGCGATTTTCGCGGTTTTTGCGGCTCTTTTTGATTTTTATCCTGAAAATATACTTTTTGGTTATTCTGGTGAATTTCAGTTTTGTTTTCTGGTTTTTTGAGTGTATTCCGATTATTTCACTTTTTATGGTTTCCTCCCCCAAAAACCACCCGGAGAAAAATTTGGGAATATGAAAATTAAATAAACATAAAAAATATGGAAATAATCACATCAAAAGCTCATTCGTCACTCTTTATTCAATTATCCTTTTATCCTTTGGTCGACGTTTGCCTTAATAAATTACACTACATCATTGTGCTTGATTACCACTAGAAATCATAGAAATCATAGAATAGCATAGTTTCAGTCCTTGAGCATCAATTAGGAGCGCTAGGGTAAAAAAATTGAGATTTGCGAGCACAAATCGCCAAACAAAAAGTATTGATTGAGCTGTGATCGATTTATTTTCACTGTTCGGTTCACTGGTTGGGCAACTTTTCGCTGTTTTATTTTCGGGGGTTAAAAGAGGAGGCCCAGTTTTTTTGTTTCATGTCTATTAGTTGTTGGAAATTTCTTTAGAAACTTTTTTTGGAGAAATCTTTGAATTTCTTGGGAAGTTTTTGATTGTGGGGAGATATAAAGATGTTCCGAGTTTTTTTAATTTGTTTCGTTATTGAAATATTTTTTATGTTTTTCATCGAACCTACATTTTTTTGGATTTTTTTTCTTTATAATTAGCTTCTTTTCATTTATCTAAGAAACTTCAAAAGAACTTGGAAAGTTGTAAGAATCTTATTCAGATTTAATTTCAAGTAGAAATTTACATAGTTAACATAAATATAAGACACCCAAAATTATTCTAAAATTTAATTTCTTCAAGATCTTCAACAAAAAAAGTTTCTAATTTGCAAGATCTCATAAGTTCCTTCAACAGTACAATTAAATTTCATAAAAAACACTTAAATTCACCTTTTTCTTATTTTATTCTTAATTCCAATTTATTTATTTATTTATAGATCAGCTCACAGTTAAATCAATAAATATTTTTATTCGCTTTGATGCCTCAAGCAAACGCTTTAACACAACACAACTTTTTTATCTTACAAAAATTGGATCACTTTTCATGTCTTTTCATGTATCTTTATTAAAAAACTTTTCACAAAATTCGACTTGAATGTTTCTTTGCAGCTTTTTGTTGCTTTCTCGGTTATTTCTTATTTTCTTGTGTCTTCCTCAACTTTCTTCATATAACTTTTCATTGCTTAATATGTTCCATATAATTTATGGTATTTTATGATATTTTATGGTATTTTCTGTATTTCGTATTATGCGCCACTATATCCAAAGACTTTCACGCTCCAACGATTGTATTCCATTATAAATCCATTAGGTATCCTTTCTGCAGTTATTTCGCTATTTTTGCCATTATGCCGTCATTATTCCTTTATGTAGATTCTACAGCAATGAGCTATTAGTACTATTCAACGTCTCTAGTACAACAAAACCACTAGCAAAGCACAACTAATCACCGAAATCCAAAAATCCTCCCAAAGCAATTAAAATATTAATTCGCACAATTCCCAGCAATCTTAAGGACTACCGACACAATCCCCAGCATTTTAAACGATTTCAAGCAATTTAATTTTGCCAACGAATTTATGACTTTGGGGAGCTCTAAAGCACTTCCTTCTGATTCGGATGAAATTACGCGATAATGTTCTTTACGTGCGCATCGTTTACACTAGACTGACATTCACTAGAAAGTACTCGAGGGCGAGTATTTTCTTGTACCGAAGCTATGCGCATTTTCTCTGATGCTCTGCCGCTCCATTTTCACAGTTTTGTGTGCTCAGAAAATTATTCCAGTTGGACTTTTTGAAGAAAACTTTGAAGTGCAGTGTTGCATTGCTATTTTATGAAAAACATTGATGAAAACATTGAGAGAGAAATTTGTGAGGGGAAATTTTTTGAATGTTTTTTAGGAAGCTTTCGATGTTTTTATTTGTGAAATTGTAGGAATCATTGCAAAAGGGTTCAAGTTAACGTTTTAGTGGTGTTTTGAGGTGTTTTGGTGATTTTTTTGTTACATGTTCAATATTCTAGGGGGAGCTGTTTAATATTTTATATTTAAGATTCTCAAAGTATGTCTGTGATTTTCCAGAATTTCAAAAAAAATCTAATTTTTTTTTAAAAAGAGTAAGAGGTACCTCTTACTCTTTTTTTCAAAAATATTTTTTTTGTTCAATGAAATAGCAAAAATATTTTTGAAACTCAGTGAAACTAATCAGAACATCAATTTGAGACTCGAATTTACAGAATTGCTAGAATTTCTTCTATTGAATCATTTAAAAGAAAAAATCTCTAAAAAAATTTGCTGAAAATTGAAAATGTCGGAACATACAATTTATGGGAGTTTGTCGCAAAAAGTTTAAATCGAACAGTATATAAAGCTTGAAAATATAGAAAAAATTGCTAAAATTGTAAAAATAGTTTTTACTTTTTATCTGAAAATTTAATTTTCACAGTTTTTTTACAGCAAGTTCGGAAAGCTTTTAATAATTTTGTTGTTTTCTTCTTATTATGGAATTTTTATTATGGTTCGAGTATTTTGAGTGTATTTTCTGTATTTTTAGAGCTTTTCTAGTTCATCGAGTTTTTCGAGTAAATGGAAGATTCTTGCAATTTGCAGTGAAATGCATTTTTATTGTTTATTGAACAATAAAATGGAGCAACAAAGGATTGCAAGGAATTGCAAATTGAAGCTTTTTATTTTTTGGAGTATATTTCAAGGGTGTCAAGTGATTTTGTTTTCTAGATGATTGATTTTAGTTTTATGGAGGTTTTATGGGAAACTTGGGAAATTCATTTACAATAAAAGTTTTGTGAATGTCTTGCTGGGAGATCTTATTAATTATTTTAGAATTGTCTGTTTATTCAAAAATCTCCAGTCTCCATCCATAATTCATAACTATTCCTAACTATAATTAATCACAAACCATTAATTTAAAAAAAATCTTAAAATTTCATTAAAAATCCTAATCTCAACAATAATTGCAACATTAAATCTCAATAGTGTTTTCCGACATTTTTCCTCTCAACCACATCAAAAAAATAATGTATTGCAATCACAAAGTATAAATGTGATGTGCGGAAATGCAAAACTGTTTTACCCAAGGTTTTTACCGAGTTTTCCCGGAATAATAAAAAAAGCACTCCAGATTTTCTATGTAATCTCAAAGTTGCAGCAAAAACTGCGGAAAAACTACAAAAAAAAATGAATTAAAAGTTGGGTAGTTTAGTTTTTTGCCACAAAAGTCCAGTGAAGTTATTAAAAGTTGTGGAAAATGTTAAAAGCATGCATTTACACTTGCATGGATTTTCATTTAAAAACTCAAAAATGATCCACATTTTCAGTTTTAACCTAAAAACATTATTATAATCCTTTTTCCCCATTTTAATTTAGTTCAAATATTTTCACGATCTTTGTTTCAGCCTTTAGGCGTAAATTCACTTCCAAATTAGACACTCGCGAATCGCATATATCATGGAGAAAAACATGATAATACGCTGCATGACAAATATATTTCAACTTTTAACCCTCGTGGACGTGTTGGAGTTTTATCTTGGAAAAATAGATTTGTTTTGTTCAAGCTTCATGGAAATTTGTAGCAACTTAGAGCCGTTTTCTAAAAAAATATTTTCAATTTTAAGGATTTTTGATTCAATAAATTTTATGAATTAATTTATTTAGATGTTACACTGCTAACTTCACACGGCTCAAATAAACTGTATCATGTAATGTGATGTTCCAACAATAAAATACCCATGACTGTATGTGAAGTATGCTAATCAGCTTATGATATTGTTTCATGCGTTCTATTTCTATGTTTCCTTGTTAAATGAAATTTATGCTCAAGTTGAGCCTACTAGAGCCTTGTATACTTGTTTATGCTAAATCATCACAATTTCACAATTATTAGATCAAGGCTCTTGTAAGTACAAATAGGGGAACTTATAATCAGCTCTAGAGAGTATTATCACGTTGAAGTGTCTTTGTAGATCAAAAGGGGAGCATGGGGGAATAATTAAAAGTTGAAAGATTATTTTGAATTTTGTCTTGAAGAAAATCCTCAACAATTTTGAAAAGTTTCTTGGAAAAATCGATTCTCCGTCCTTAAAATATTTCAAAGCTCTATAAAAAATTTTCCTCCAACACAAACTTTCCAATTTTACTGATTTTTATGAAGGAAAATACTGAATTCATAAGATTAATCCAAATCTTGGTTATTGCCGGCACGTTCCTGACTCTAATTTTTATCTACACTTCACTTCTCACTTCTATAATTCCCTTCAATATTCCATCCAAGAGTTTTTTCTTCACCACAATCTCAACCAAACTCACCGTAAATGTCTATTTGTGTACCTTAAACCCGAAGAAATCTCCCAAAAGTGTGGAAAACAAGAAAAGGTGGAAACATTTTTAATGAAAATTAATTGCTGAATAATTTATCAAATTGGTTATCTTCTGTTTTTTTCATTTTATCAGAAGAAAAGTATTGTTTGCTCTATTTAAGGCCTTCCAAGAGCGTTCAAGATTTCAGTGAACTTCCCAAGAAATTCTCAAGAAAATTAGGAATCTTCCGATGTCTAAGAATATCTAAAAAATCAGAAGTTTAATGCTGGCCAGGATGTTGGTTGAGCAAATAAGACGCAAAAGGTGAAATCTCAAATGAATTATTCAATTTGCTAACCAAAAATAACCCATAAATGTGCGGCTCCATGGTTCGTTGAGTAAATAAAAGAATAAAAGAGATTATGCCTCAAGTAACAAAGCAATCGAGTCACCAAGAAAAGTCTTTTGGTGATGATTCCGAGAATTGCTGTAAAATTATTTGAATCACAAGAAAGTCAAGAATTGAAAGAATTGCCGGAATTGAAATTGATGTCAGGTATTTTATTCCTTTTTTGTCTCATAGAATGTTTTAAAGGCTTTTCATTCAGGTAACACGATTTTAGGCTTCCAAGCTTAGTCTTATTTTAGAAATATAGGAATTTAGAAATTCCCAAGTCGTATAAAGGGATCCTTTCTATCCTTTCATTCACTTACTTTTATTTATTCCGAAGAAATCTCGTTCGATCTTGAATACAAAATAAATACGAGGCTTTTAATGCAGGATTTTAATATTTTAATATTTGAGGACATTGTCAGCAGAAAAATAAGAAGAAAAAAAATTTGAAGGAGATTGCGCAAATATTAGAGTTTTGAGCTTGTTTTGTTTGTATATTCAATTTGATTGAATTTTCAACGAGTTAAACAATTTTTTAGGCAAGAAAAAATCTTTTCAGATTCTAAGAAAAAATATTTTTCTAATTTTTTTCCAAAAAACTCGAAAAAAGTTCCCTAAAAGCTAAAATTTATAAAATACCTTGAATTTGAAGTTGAAAACCTTTTGAATGGATTATCCTATCAAAATATTTACCTCGATTCGATAAATAAATTATCCAGCCGTTTGGCCAACAAACCATCAAAAATACTTGCAGCCGTTGCATGTTCAATTTCCTCAATTTAGAAATTTGTTTAGAATGTTGCCGGAAATCCACAACCAATAAATATTTTAATTCTCTTCATCATAGTCTGCACTACTAGCCCTAACAACCTCTAACTAGACATAACCAACCATGAGCTGAAACGACCACAATTTCCTGATGAAACGTTTAAATGAATTTAACTGCATTTAACAGCATTAAACGCAATAAATTACTAAAAAGTATCAGAAGCCTATCCGAAATAAAGCAGGAAGAACATAATTGTTATCATGCAAGTGTACCAGGAAGTTGGGGTTGGTTACACGCCACTTTGATTTATTTGAACGATCGATTTAATCAGTTTTTTGATGATGTTGGAAAATTTGGGGTTGCCACAGGTTTACATGAATCTATAAAGTTTTCCACAATATTTCTTCAAACAAATCCTCAGGTAACTCCAATAAGAAATAACTTTAGTGCTTCAACAGCCAACTACCGCAAACTACTCGTTTTCTGCTCATTCAAGCTCATTGTAATGGAACTGTTGGAAATGTTGGCAATCACTATGGTGTGATACTGAGAAATGCTTAGTCTTTTGCACAATTTCACATAAAGCATCCTCGTTTATTTTCCTTGTGTCTTGTTTTGTATTTCATTGTCCTTAAAGACAAAAAGACAAAATAACAAAAAGGATGAAGCACAAAAGTGGGAAAGTGTGAAAGGCGGGAAAACAGAAGCTTTATTAGTTTTGGAAGGAACTTAGAATGAGGGGAGGATGAGGAAAATATTGTAAGTATAAATTTTTGAAGCTAAAAGCTTAAAGTTGAAAAATATTCCAAGAACTGAAAGTCCGTGGTATAGAAATTCTGCATTTAAATAAAATTTATAACTCTCCCCACAATAATGTTTTCAAAACAAACTATATAAATTTCCAGGAAATAAAGATAAACTCGTCTCTAATCAGAAATCTCACAAAATTTCCACCATTTTCCTGATCGCGCTTTTATTCCTCCAAAATGTTGGTTTTTATGGAAATTTAATTTAATGCAAAAAAACTCGCAAAAACCCAAAAGCGAGAAAAATTATGAAAATTACTGAAATTAAGTTATGTGTGTAAAGTGAATTAAGTAAAAAATGAAAGATTCTTGTTAACAGAATAAAAACTCCACTCAGAAACTCATGGTTATTCACCACTTACAAGAGAAGCAACGTTCAACTCAACTCATGTTATAGTGAGCAATAGTAATTAAATCCAATCTCGCCTCATCATCCAAACTTTAGCAATTCAGTGAATAGAGCAGACACAACCATAAAATGAAAACTATCTAATTCTCTCAATTTGAAATACAAATCCGGCAAAATAGTAATTTGCCATTGTACTTAATTAGAAATTAAATGAGCAGTGATTATGATTTTAGGAACTGAATTTTGTTGTGATATATTCAGGAAGTTCGGGGAAATATTGTGCAACTCGGTGAAAAGCAAGTAAAGCAGTTATTATGGTTGAAAAATAGAATGATGGAAATTAAGGGAGCTTTGAACTGAAAAATTGTGAATTTTCAACAAAAATATATATCTACATTAGTTAAATTTTTTACCTCAAAACAACAAATTAAGAACTAAGTGATCAATTACCAATAAACCCAAATTTATTGCTTGCACAAATTACAAAATTCCTCCCACAAACAATGCAAATCCTCACCCTAATTCAATGATATTGATAAAACTGACACTACAAACAAAATAATTGTGAGATGACATTTATTTGACCGGAACATCCATTCATGTCACTTGACACAATGGAACACTGGCACAGCATCTTGCGGCCCATAAACACAAAGACATCAATTAATGTCAACCAACTCGCAAATTTATGTTTTTGTTAATTGAATTAAATGAATTAAATGTTGTTTGATGCGATAAGAGGCTTCAAACAAGGCCTGACAACCAACGCAGCTAAAAACAAGGAATTCCAACATTATTCAACATTTTACAGCAATTTTGGTCATGTTGAGAGGGAAGTGGCCATTGTTCTTCTTTTGTGAGTTTCAAGATATTCTTGGGTTTCCATGCAAGATTTTTGGGTTTCAAAGTTGCTCCAACATTTGATTAATTGACTCAAGAACCGGGCAATTTGGGATGTCTTTTGTTCTTTTTGACTTTGTTGACTTGAAGACGCTTCAATCACTAAATAATGAAATTAGTTCCCAGTTTCTGGGGAGTTCAATCAAGTTCAATTATGAAGTGCCGAATGAAAGAGTTATTTCTTTGGAGAAAGTTCTTTTAATCAGATTGGATCCTTTTGTCTTGAACTTGAGAATTTTGTTGGATGTTTGGGAATTTTGAGGATTTTGTAAATTTTAACATGAACTCATTTGAATCAATTTTAGTACAGACCTTCAGGGTTTCTTGGAGATTGGAAGAAAAAGGATAATGAAGATAATTTTAAGAAAGTTGAGGCAAATTAACAAAATCATAAGAAAATCTACAAAAATTCAATTATTTTGTTGTAAAAATTAACAGTTCCCAGAGACTCGAAGTTTTTTTAAGAAATCTTGAGAAAATCTTGAGCACATCATAAAATACTACAAAGTACTTCAAACCACTTGATAGTACCTTAAAAAGATATGAAGTGTAATAAAGTAATTCTCCATTAAACGATTTAAAACCATTATTGCTCTGTTTTCCCCTATTTTCCAGACATTCTAATGTTCCATTCAACCCCAGTATTTTCCCAGTCGGCAATAAATTTAGACCAAAAGCCACTTGGAAGCTTAAGGTGGACATAAACGTAATAAAAAGTCATAAAATGTAATTGCTGCCTTTTCTGTGATTTCTTTGTAGTAAATGCAATGTTTTAATGCAATTTCAAGTCTTTTTAGCAATTCCAAACAATGCCAAGCAATTACATGAAAAACAATAAAAACATGAAAAACATGAATTACACCCATAAAATAAATTAAATGCAGTTAAACTTAAAATCTGATAACAATTGTGGCAAAAACTGGAAACTTTTAAGCAAATAAATTACAAGAAGTTGCAGCATCTGTTGGATTTAAGGACAATTGAAGGTAATTACAGTCTGGACAACATTTCATGTAAAATTACAAACAATTTTATTTTTCAAGCATTCAAGCAGTAAACACAGAAATAAAGTAAAGTTCAAATTGAATAACCTTAAATGTCTGGACTACTTCTTAAACAAGAGATTAAGAAAAGTTTTCCAAGTTTTTTGTTGTTTTGTTGTCTGGAAAGATCAATATCAATTAATCACAGCTAAAGATTCCCCCCAAAGAACCCAAAAACCCAAATATATTTTTTATAAGAACGAATAGAACCAAATTTGATGATTAACCCGAAAGTATTGAGAAATACTTAAAGACGTAAATTCCATCAGACCATCAAAACATCAGAAACCATCTAGAATCAGCACTCAGCAGCCAACCGCAGTTTCAACGTAATAGTCCAGGATGTTTAACGTCTTTTCTTGTCAATCTTTTTGGCATTTCTTCTTTTTTCATGGAGTTTTAGCATTTTTATCATTTTTTATCCGGAGTATCTTCGAAATGTCTTCAAAAGTCTAAGAAATGTCTTAAGGAAAAAATGGTAGAAAACCAAGTAAATCGGAAGAAAGTGAATGAGATAATTTCGATTCCATCAAAAAGGGCGGCAAACTTTTTTTACGAGCCGAAACATAAAATATTTTATGGGGATTGCATCGGCATTTTTGTGGTGTTAAAACAATGAAGATATCGAGAAAAAAATAAAGAAATAGATAAGATTATTATTATAAATAGAAGGTTTTGTGTATTTTTGTATTATTTTATGTTATTGAGATTTTGTAGAGAAAATCAGAAAAAAGATAAGAAAATAAATTTTATATGAAAAATAATCGAAGTAAGAAGACTTAGGGAATCTTCCAGGAAACAATAAAAACTCGTTATCTAAATTTTCAAGAAACATTCCAAAAACATTTTGTAAATACTTGAAATCAAAATTTTGAAGATAAGTTTTTCCCCTCACCTTATTAAAGGATTTTAGGCTTCAAGATCAAGGCTTTTCAATCAGGTAACCATACCAGGTCCTAAAGTTCCCCGCAATTTACTTTGGGGAACCATTAAAATAAAGGAAAAAAAAAAAAAAAAAAAAAGAAAGTATTCTCTCAAAAGAAAACATCGAAAGCATATCCTTGAAATCCTTAATAGCTTCTCCATTTAGCTCCTCTTAGCAATATTATCTTTCACATTTTCTAAACCAAAGAACAAATTAATCGACTTTAAAGTCATTTCAATCCAATCATCACTGATCATCTTAATGTTTCTCTCTTGCATTTTCTTCAGCGAATAATTTTTGGTGTTTTTGATTTCTTTAAATATTTAGCAAGAATTATTTCAAGAAAAGGATGAATTTTTAGTTTTTGATTCGAGGAGGCAATTTCAAAATGAAAACTTGAAAGTAAAAAGCAAAATATCTAACAGGAATATAATTTTTTTTTTTTGAAATATTTTAAGAATCTTGTATTGCGATTTTCTTCCTCCACACCTCTTCAAATTCAAAATCCCGCAAAAACCGCACGTCCCAATTTCACATCGCTAAAAGCTTTAGACTCTTCAAAATTAAATTTTCAGTTCCAAAAAAAATTTCAAGAAAAGTTGAACCGAAATGCTGCGTGCTTTAATAAAGAAAATTACAAAATGATTTTCCCAACAGATTTCTGCAACTTTTTTCATGAATTTGAGTTTTAAGGTTTTCAGATTTTTCGGAGATTTTTTAGACTTTCTTCGAGATCTTGTCTTCTAAATAAAAAACTTGAAGGAGTCGCAAAGAAAATTGGATTTTTCAGAAATTCTTGGAATTTTCGAATGTTCAAGAAACTCAGATTTGAGTGGAAAAAACGAGATATAAAATTTTGTGGAATTACGAAGGCAATCAATCTTATTCGGAGCAATTACGCTGATGAGTTTTATGAAAAAAAAGCCTTAGGTTATCATTACAATTTTTGGTATAAAAAATACTGATATACTTAAGATGTCTTCAAAGCTTTAAGATTTGTTTCTAAGAACAAATTAATTTCTTGAAAAAAACGTAAAATCCCAGATATTCATGGAAATTCTAAAATCCATAAATATCAAGTAGATTACCTGTTAAAAATTAAAATCAAGTGCTACAGTGAAATAATATCCATAAAATTAATGATTTCGTACAAAAGTAATAATCATTACGAATTAATCGTCTCATAAAGCCGCCAAGCGCTTGCTGATAAATTTTAATGATCCATTTCTATTGATTTTATCGATTAAGCACACAATTTAGTGACTGTCGATCGCATTAATTTTTCATCGATTTATTTATTAAAATATTTGAGGTGGTTCCATATTGAATTGTTGATTTTTTATCAAAGAAATTTGAATGACACGAAAACAGATTTTCTATAAAAATTTCGCATCATATTCGACCGTTTGACCCAATTCACTGTAATTCCAACGAAACCCTAAATTACATTCAATTCCCTAAAAAACCCTCCAACACCCTCAAACCTCAACAAAAACTCAACACTCAACAATTCATTCTTAAAATCCAATAAAATCCAATAAACCCGAATAAAATTCAATAATTTCCAATAATTCCCTGAAAAATGAGAAATCATGAAACTTTCTCAATATTGGCTTGATTCAGTTGACTCAACTTTCCCGCCTCCGGAGACCGAGCACATTTAAACTCAATATACAGGCCACAATATGCTAGGAATGCACAGCAACACATTCAAACTTTCTCCATTCACAATATTTTGCAATATTTTCACAATTTATTTCACTTTAACGAGTTTATTCAGTTTATTCTGAGTTTATTCCACTTTAGTTGCTGCTCCTGTAGAGAATTCGGTAAATTTCAAGCAGTTTATGTAACTTGGGGGCCCGAGAGAATGAGATGATAATATTTATTCGAAAGTTTTGACCGAAAGCAGCTGAAAGTTCAAACATTTTGTAAATTGTTTGATTTTGTTACGGGCAGTTTTAATTTGAAAAGTTTTTTTGATTAGATTTAGAATTATTTGATACATTTCTAGGGCAGTCATAAATTATTTAGTTTATTTGTGAACTTCCTGGAGACTATAGCTCACAATAGATTATGGAAATATTGCTACATAAGCGCAAGATAAGACAATTTCAAGTATTTTTCTATCACATTTGCGAAAAATCCCATTTTAGCGTAAAATCCCATTTTTGCGTTAATTCCCATCAAATATACACAAAGTTTGCATAGACTGAGATAATAATAAATGTGTGCATGTCTTAACGAATTATTTGAGAATATGTGTAAATAGACAAATCATATAAATATGATGCTGTTAATTTTAAATTAGTCAGTTATTAAGTGAAAATCAACAGGAACATTTAAAGTAAATATAATGTGTTCTTCAAAAATGAAGATTTGGTAAGAATACTTCGCTCATATATAATAATAATTTCTCGTTAAAAAACAAGTCAACTAATGAGTCAGTCCCCTTAGGTTTCGGTTACTATTTTTGATGGCCATATCAATCAATATGAGCACAAGTTTGAACCTAGTCTGTGATTTTCGAAACTTTGATGATGCTTTGACTTGTTTCTTGTCAAATATTAATCTACAAAGCAATTCCGAGTCGATTAGCGTCATAACAAGCAGCAACACAGAAAGAAACTCCATCGTGCAGAAAGTTTTCATTAAAAACTCTGTGGTGAACTATCTTCCTGACGAATTCTTCACTGTCTTTCCCAATTTGAAAATTTTGGAAGTTCACGAAAATAACAGTGGACTAACGAGCTTAAGAAAAGAATATTTTAAAGGAAGCACGGAATTTAAATACCTATACTTGTACAGAAACCAACTCACTGAGCTAAAAGAAAATACTTTTGTTAGAGCTCAATATCTACAGGTTATGAGCTTGGATCACAACAAGATTAAGAATATTGAAGACGGCGCTTTTAATAGTCTTTCTAGGCTAACTGGATTATATTTAGCTTATAATTTAATAGAGACCATTCGTCAAGATACTTTCCGTGGCCTCACTGCCTTGAACACTCTGTCTTTAGAGTACAATAAGATAAAGTTCGTGCACACTGGAGCATTCAATGTAGTACCAAATGTGCATGATTTACACATGAAAGAAAATATTTGTATGACCGAAAACCGGAGTTCCAGTCTATCTGTTTACCAAAATGATATTTATTCAATGTGCAAAGAACCAGTGGGAGATCAAAATTTATGCATTGAGGAATTATTGAAAGTGAAGATCGAGATGAATTATTTCAAGAACAAAACCAATTTCTTGGAGATGCAATTAAGCGAATACGTTGAAGCTCAAAGGAAACTTGATATGCGTGGTGGTTTTTAAATATGAATTCAATCTTATATTCAAATAATAATAAAACTCTTATCAAAATCATTTCTAAGTTGAAATTTTTTTTTTTCTACCTTTTAAGAAACATAATTTTTTTGTTAGTTGAACAAGTTGATGACCTGATAGCAGATTTCAATTTGTTTGTCTAATTCTTCGGAAAAACTTCCATAACTTGATCCATTTCGCAATACTTTTCACAAAACAAAATTCCATTCAATTGGCTTTCCATTACAGCTCACAATATGTATTACAACATTAAACATCATCAATTTTTCCAGAAGTCAAGAATACCAGAAAAAATAAAGAAGCCAAGTAACTTTTGAAGAAAGTATTGAATGCGATTTTCTTTTATTGAATAAAATAAGCTCAATATTTGCAGCGACAAAAAAATTTTTGGTAAAAGATTTTTCTTAACAAACCAGCAAACCAGCAATATTCCGAAAATTCAATGAAATTGGATTATTGTCAGCATAATGACATAATGATATCAAAGAATTACAAAATCGACAAAATCTACAAAACTGAGATTTTTCCAGGTTTTCACAACGAAAAAAGTCGACAAAGGATTTTTGTCGATTTTGTCGAAAATTGTTGAGTTTTGTTGAGTTTTGCGGAATTTAATGGCATTTCAATATTTTGTAAAAATTGCAAAAATTCGTTAAAAATAGAAAATTCTTGAAAATTAATCTCGTTAAAAGTTTGATAAAGAAATGTTTCGGAAAATCAGGAAAATAGGTATTTGAGCTTATTTAATGGATCTTGGCTCCTACGCTCTTACATCAGAACGTCAGAATATTTGAAAATATCAGCAAAAAACCATGAAAAGCAACATCCTTCCTGGAACTGCTTAAATGTTCCTAGAGATAACATCGCTGAGAGCTGAGCTAATGCAATATTAATCACATTAATCCAGAAAAGTACTCAACATAACTCAATTATTGATGATCCCAACCGTTGATAATTGCTCCAAATTGATGAATTATTCAGTATTTTTGTTAGCACTTCAACATTCGCACCAATAACACCAAAAAACAAAAAGGACTTTCCAATCTTCAATCCATTTATTTTCCTTTATCTCATTTATTGATTTCAAATGAATAATTTAAGCTCTACAAGACACATAGAAGGACATAGAAAAACATGAACAGCAAAAACAAAAATTGCAAAACATATTTTTCAGATCCTATTGCGTTGCTGGAGCTGCGAAATTTCTGTGGAAATGCGTATTGGAACCTTTTTGGGGCAATCATCAATTTTCTGTTTTCCCGGCGAATCCTTGTTAGAATCCTTGTTGTTACACCAAAAAGGACACGATGAGGGTTTTTGCCTCTGAAAATTGAGAAACTGTGACTATGTTGCTGTATAGCTTGGTAAAACTTTGTGAAACAGTAAAAGTGTCCAAATATCACCAATAATACACATATAACAGATATTGCGGATATTGAATAGAATTGAGAGCCTTTCAGGCCCACTCAAGCAGGTAGAAATTTTTAGGGATGAAAGGCTGTTAGGATGTGAGGATGTTGTCCCTGACTCGAGGCGTTTACAGATGAATTATTTATGAGCTTAGGCGTGTGATGTTTTAGATGCTTGTGATGCTTGGTCTGCTGGTGTGATAGTCTATTGGGAAAAAAGGAGAGCAATCATAGATCGAATTATGGAATTAAAGGTAATAATCGAGGATGCGTTGTGCTACCAGCTAACCAGCTTATTGCCTTAAGGAAACTAATGGAAACTAATGAAAGTTGGATCCTCGGCCAGATTGGATTTCATGAAATGGAAGGTGTTTTATAAGCTGTGCTTGAGATGGTATCATTTACCATAATTTGGAATAATTTAAGATGTTTAGTGTTTTGGGTTGGTACATGAGTTTTGATTCAAGTTCAAGGTTGATTTGAAGGATTTTCCCTTTTAACTACTAAGTCAAAATCTCAACTTCGTTGCTATTTCCAATCTCTCCTATAAATCTCAAACAAATCAAGCAATTTCCACAATTTTCACAATTTTCATCTTGCTCTTTTCACTCCATACCCAGAGTCAACAAAACTTCACAGAATTTGGCTCGTAAACGACTTTATTACTTATTCACACAAATAAAATGCAGTTTTACGATTATTAAAAGATTTTTATTGTGCTTCGTGTTAGTGAAGCATGAAAATAATATGAACATTTAGAACAACAAGCAAACAAGCACATAAACAAGCAAGAAGGAGAATAAGCGTTGTGAGGTTATGAAGAAGCCATCTATATAGTGATGCAATGGATTATTGCAAATAAGTTCACGTGCTCCACGTGCATGAACTCAAGGATGTCAATATGTTTGTTATTAAGGACATTATTGGTTTTATCGATGAAAAATATTTTTTTATTTCTTCAAAAGTTGCAGCAAATCATCATCACATGTGGAGAAAATTAAATTTTCATAAGAGCTTTTCAAAAGTTCCTTAAAAGCTCTTTATTCTGCAATACAAATTTCTCAACAGCAAAATAACTGCAAAATTACAAAAAAAACTTCAAATTCTTTTCAAAACCCCGAAACACAGAGCAAGCAAGCAAATGTAGCCCTACAAAACGCCTCACCGATTAATCTTGAACTGTTCAGCCAGATTTTGTTGCTGCTGTGATTTCACTCCATTTACTCGAAATTCAGCTGAATCACAGCCGGAACAACAACAACAATGTTTCCATTTGCCAAAAACTTTAATAATTCATGCCATTTGTTCCACATACTGCTGTCCTTGAGTCCTCGAGTGTCTTCTTGCCAAATAAATAAATGATCATATATCAGTTTAAGGGTCTCTCGACAGTAAGTGGCGGCTGTATAACGGATTGTGACGTCATGTGTCGTACAGTGGCGCAATGCTTTTAATCTTTTTAATCTATAAAAGTGCTTTTGTTCAGCTTTGTAGGCCTATTTGGGTGAATTGTGCTATTAATCATAAATTTAAGACGGAAAGGATTTTTTGGGAATTTTTGAAAAGATAAGATGGATTGTTCCCCTTCTTAAGTTTTCAAGGATTTTTCGGGGATTTTAGGCATTTTGTTATTTACGCATTTCCTGACAAATTCATCAAAAGAATGATGTGTCCTAGTAACCTTTGAGCATTTAGAGCACGCACTTGCTCTGGATTCAAAGTATTCAGTAAATAGCATCAATAGCTTCTCAGTTATTCCTCTTGTATCTTTTTATGCTTGAAATTGTCAAAGCTTCTGCTGTACACGAACATTTTTGCTTAATTTGCTGGAGGGTCTTCTCCTCCAACATTTTTCATGTTTTTATTTTTATTTTGCAACATTTAATTTTCAATAAAAATTCTGTTTGATGTACACATGTCTTGGCATTTTCACATCTTTGCATCTGTAATGCTAGCAGTTGGAAAATAAATAAATTCCCTTTTTAAATATATCAATGGCTTTTGTAGCAGAACTTGAAGGAAATGAAAGCTCTAGAAATTTCCGGCAAAAATTGATGTATGTAAATTTATTGTTTTATTAAATTTGGAGAATTTGGAGAATTTGGAAAATTTTATAAAATTCGAATATGTGCTGTACAAGTTTGTTGAGGAAATGAAAATTTATTCAAACATGGAGCTTTTCTCGTCTTTTTGGAATTTGCATAATAAAATATACTTTTCTGATATTTTAGAAATTTACTGAAAATTACAGATCATTGGAAATATTGAAATATAGCAAAAATTCTAAATATCCAGGATGTTTAGGTTGGATATTGATATTATTCGTTTTATTGGTATTATTGGCATTATTGGCAAATTGGCAATTTTGATGGAGTGAACACGAGCACGCGAGCTTTATCTGTTTTATTGAGAAATAATGAAGGCAGCTGCTGTACTGAAAGATTATTACATTCTTTGATTTTTTAAAGGAGCTGAGGGCTCTTTAGAGATAATTCCAATTTATTCAAATTTTCAAATCAAAATCTTCCAATTCGATAGAAATTTTTACTCACCGATCTTTTTTTTTTGACTGCGACATCATTTGTGCATAACCCTAGACACATGCCATATTCACATCAAATACTTTTGAATTTAAATTGACAATTCTTGCATATTTTCTATTGCATGAAAATAATTGGTAGCTTACATGCATTTACAATTTTCTATCAACAAAAGAATTCTCAGAAATTTGGCAGTATTTAATGTCTATACAATAATGCTAAGCATTCACTAACTTATGAACCGAAAAAATAGGAAAATAGAAAAAAGCTGAAAAAAGCTACAAAAAACATTAAAATGAATACAAAGTGCAAAATTAAAAACATGCAAACTCATTAATTTCATGCTCATTACAAAAAGTGTTATTTTGACAAAAATATATTATGAGAAATATTCTCTCATTTCACTCGTAATTTTCACAATTTTCACAATTATCGCAATTTGCAATTTTAATGTTTTACACAAACTCAGTGGAACTTGGTGGAATTTTCTGCAGAAATTAGTCAGAAAACTGAAAACAGAAGCAACATTTTAATTAAAATAACAGAAAAGCATTATTCTTGAGTAATTTGCACTTTCATTAAAGTTTATTTCATTTTCCAGAAACACTTTCTTGAACATGGAAATTTTGAATTTTCAAATTATTTCAAATCTTTATTGCATTTTATGAAATTTTATGGAAATTTCTGAAATTTTCTGAAATAAGCAACTCGTTATTATTTCTAAAATCTCGGAATTCTCTAGAAAATGTATTTATTTAATATTTATTAAAATTTTAAACTAAATGCAGAATAATTTCAAAACAAATTAAATGAGTATAATTGAGTATTGTTCCGTTAATTTTGCAGCTGAAGCTTTCGGTTCTCCGTTTAGGTTTGCTCGGGCACAGTTTTGCTGGATTTTGCACGATTTAGCACAATTTTCATTTTCAAAACAGATTGTCGATTGTTGTGCTTTATTTAAACAGATAAGCAGGTTTTTGTATAAATGTGGTGGGGAGCTGGGGTTACCCTGTTTATGAATAATTTTGGAAGCTTTGAGCATATTTAAGCTTTTATTTATTTTCATGAAATTTCTATCAAATTTTTGGAGTTTTATACAAATTTTTTGGTGATTGTTGGGCAAGCCAAAAATCACAAAACCCCAATTTTTCTAATCCAGTGATCCAAACCAGTCCAAACACAATTTGGTGTTGATAATTGCACAACAATTTCTACCAAAAATAATCAATTTATTTGATTAAATTTTAATTTGACCCGTTTTTGACACAATTTGATGGTTTTCAGGGTTTTTTCACCTAATTCATCTAAAATGAGCATGTACTTGATTTAAAAAAAAATTTAAATGCAGTAAATTTGAAACAAGACGAAAAATCATAAAAGCTTCGAAATTCCCAAAACCAATCAACTCAAAATCTACAGCAATTAAATCTCACCAAAAAATACACCAGAAAAATCAGAAAGTGAAAAACCTATTTTGCAATTAAAAAATGCAATAAAATTCGTTTGATCCTTTGAAGTTTTTGCTTCCCATTTTATTTTTTTGAGGTTTTATTGCAGTTTTTCAGAAGTTACGTTCCTTGCGGGTATTTTCACAGTTCTACCATGAATACAGAAATTTTCCATTTGTTTCTTTGACTGAGTTTTTCCTTTTAAAAAGAGTATGAAAAGATTTTTAATAAAGCTTTTAATCTTTTTTCCTTTTGAGCTTTGCTTTGGGAATAAATTTGAATGCAACTTTTGTGAAGTATTTTAAGTATTCTGAGAATTGCAGTTTTGGTTTGAATTTGGGTTTGAAATTGAAAAACTTGTGTTTGTTTGGCTTGGAGCTTTTAATGTGAAATTGAATTGCTGCACTTGTGGTGTTGGTTTGTTTAGTGACTGCACAGTAAAAACAAATAATATTTTTTCAACTTGAGGGGCTAAGAATTGATACAAACCAGTGGGGCTAATAATCTACCACGTGGCTACAAAAAAAAAATCAATAAAGCCAGAAAACCTAAAAATATCAATTATCCAGTCATTCCCTTGAATTTTGATGACTCACAATATTTCCTCCACCGATTTCCTCCACCAATCTGAAAACAACTTTCTCCAAAACTCGCTCTAAATTCGATGTACCGCGGATTTAGCTCAAAATTAATATAAAATGATATCACAACCACCCAAATCTCTATTGATTTTAAAGTTTTCCTTCATGATTTTCCTATGAAGAAAAGTAGCTTCAATTTACCAAAGTTATCGAAAATTACCCAGTTCAAATCGAATTTATTTAAATTGCCTCGAAAGTTAGTTAAATTGATGATATTTGGTAAATTTGCTGAATTCACCGAAAATTTACGGCAAATTTGATAAAGTTCGAAACAATTTTGTTTTTGGAAAGTTGTAGCAAGTTTTAGGCGGGAAGAAATGAAGAAAAGGTTGAGCTTTATGTAGCGTTACGTTTAATAAAACATTCAAAAGAAAATTGCTGGAACTTTTTCCAACTAAATTATCGAATTATTTGTAATAATAAATTATTTTTAGGAAACTACCAAGAAAACACATAAAACAAGAAATTACAAGACATTACAACAATCCGAAGAAAATATAAAAAAAGGATGGAAAACCAGAAAACTAATAAAGTTACTTAACCGGAAAATCCATCTATCGCAAGTTATTGGAAAAAGCTCGAGAAAAACAAAGACAAACTTCTGCTCAGTGACTTTTTAATGTTATAGCCAGTTATGCCTTTTAGAAGAATAAACAAGGAAACTCCGGAAGAAAATTTCCTAGTTAACATTTATTTTGTTTGAGCAAGTTTGACAATCGATTTTTTTTTGCTTTCATTGATTAACAATCATGGCGCATTAAGGAATATTTCTGGGTTAGATAAACAAAGTCGTAAATAAAGGAAATTGATAAAACTTGCCAAAGGGTTCAATCATAAATTGATTTAGGATAGGTGGGTCCCTATGTGGGGTAGAAAGTTCTAAAAAAAATTTTTAAGAAAAAATTAATTGCAAATTTCCCAGAAAAAACTCGAAATAACCTTAAAATAATGTTCTATGTCCTCAATCCTCATTCTTACTAAATACTCCAAGTTGATCAATTGCTGATCCACCTTTTGATACCCTCCAAACCTTCTATAAGATTTATTAACAAGCTTCTCATTCAACATAAATAAAACAATAAAGCAACACACAGGCAATAAAAGAATTAATAGCATTTAATACTATTAATATAAACGGCCGAGGTTCCTTCACCTTATCAGATCAACCATCGCGAGCGGAAATGTTGAAACATTTCTCGTAATTTTGTTTGCTGTTTCGTTTTGCTCAACACTTCCGCTCTCAATATCCAAAATATCCAACACATCCGAAAATAAATAAAATCAAATTAAATTGGAAAGGATTCCAACAGGATGTTCGAGAATTTGATGAATTGAAAGAATTCTTGGCATTGCAAACAAATAGCAAAGAATTGGAAGAATCCAAGAATGACCTTTTGATATAATTTATTTGTTTTGTCGGGTTAGACGTAGGAACTGCTGAAGTTACTCACGGAATACTCAAAAATGCTGAAAAACACTTGAGAATACAAAAATACTCGAAAAATACATTAAAGCTTACGGAAATAGCTCAGTTGGTTTGTTTTGTTGGAATAAAAGCTTCATTTAGGATATTCGTGTCTTTCAAGATTTTTCATGTTTTGCTGCTTCTCCTTACATTCACTGCTTTCAGTTATCATCTAGGTTGTAATTTTCAATCTTTTATGCAATTGTGGTGAAACATAGACAAACTTTTAATTATTTTTCACTTCCGGCGAGAAACGATAAATATTTTAAAATCACTTTAAATGGTTTTATTACTTGTGAACATGCACTTTTGTAGAAAAAAATGGGGAGGTGCCCACGTTGTTACCTTATTAAGATTAGGTGAAAATAAATCGGTTTCGTGCTAGTTCTTGATTTTCTTCTGGAGTGGTCAGTAATGATCTTTACAAATTAGTTTTATTCAATTCTTCAAAACCACAATTTTCCATGAAAAACAATGCAAACATGGTATACTTCATTTATCCATAAAAGAATCCAATTATAATACAATCATTGAGATCAAATTGCTGACTACACAGAACTGAAAACTGTATAATATTTATGAAAATTGAGTAAACATGTTGAATTTTTTTATTATCATTCACTTTTATAAAAGTAAACACAGAAAATTCAAATTGTTTTAAATTCAAATTGTTGAATAAATATTTGTAACAAAATTTTTGATTTACCAGGGGTTTTTTTGAAGTAAAATTTTTCACAGTAATCAATAGTTACTTTCATTCAAAAAAGCAAAGCCCTGTTGGCTTCAAATTCAATTTGAATGTTTTATTTTTCATTGAAACAGCACTCCAATTATTTAAAACAACCTTTATTGATACTACTAGAATGTTCTGACTGACAAATTTTGCATTTTGATGGAAAAAATGCAAATTTTTTTGATGCAACTTTTATGTTTCAATAAACTAAATAAAGAGAACTTGACTTGCAAATTATTCAATTATTCAATTATATCAATAAATCGCGGATTGTGGGAAATTTATGAAAATTGCAAATTTGCTTGAGATGTTGGCTTTTCATCAAAAATCCACAGTATATTTTAAAAAAATTGTACATTCATTAAAACGACTTCATCTCATTGAAAATGGAAAAAGATAAAAACACAATTCCATCGGAATTTTTTTAATAAATATTTTTTTCAATAGACGTCATTCAACCCACCTGGAAAAAAAATGTAAAAACGCAAATCCGGCCAAAAAATCTCAAATTCCATCTAAATCTATAAAAAGCACAAAAATGCTCGCTTTGCTTGTTCACCGGAGCATTGCCCACAACTTGCTTAAAAGATTTCCTTCAAATTACAAAAACTCACAAATCTCCAAAATCTTCAAAACCACCAAAAATCTCCAAAATCTCCAAAACCACAAAATCCCACAAAACACAGAAATTTCCCTATAAGAAAAAAAAGATATGACATTATTGGTAAAGTTTCCTGGTTGTGATTTCAAGAAATTCGAGACTTTCATATTTTTGCGAGGGCCATGATTTAAGCTGAATAGCACAAAAAATGTGAAAATTGAAAAACTTTACCCGAACAATTCCGAACAACCGCACCCAGCCAAAATGCTTCTCAACAAAAGATTTTCTAAACCTCAAGGAAAATTGAAAAGTTACAGAAGAGGAATGATATAGAAAAAAGTATCATCAAAATTACAGAAGAATTTCGCTTGGCTGCAAAATAAATCACCTTGAAGAGCTTAAATCTTCTTTTGCCGGTCCCCCCACTTTTCATCTTATTTTCTTATTATTTTCTTATTTGAAATTGATACGATTTCTTGGCATTTTTGTTTGTTGGAAGCTGTAACAGATTGTATCAGGATGAGCCAACATCTTAAAAGATTAAATTAGAGGATTTGCTCGCCCGCAACCAGCAAATGTATCAAACATATCTCGAAAAAAAGGAAATCATGTTATAGTGCTAAATGAGGCTAAATATTGTTAAACCTATTAGTTTGTGAAAGAGTGTAAAAGTGTTCATAAGTCTAGTGGAAGTTCGGTTGGAGGGATTTATGTATATTAGGTCCTTTATCGAGTTTTTCGAGTTTTCGAGATTTTCTATTTTTGCTGGCTTACTATGAGTTTATCCGGCTTGAACAGTTTTTGCGTCTTTGGAGTCTTGAATGAAGGAAAAAATAGCTCTATAAGGATAAAAACTTCTAGGAATGAAAAAAATTCTCCACCTTCCAAACCACCCAAATAAATTCAATATATCTTCCAATTTATATCCAATAGAATGTTCAGAAAAGAAAATCATTGCCAAAAATAGTTTAGGTCGACCTATCAATAGATTGGGAAAGTTACTACAAGAATAACGCAATCAATGAACTGGAACCCGAAGACAGAAAAAAGTCTTTGCCTAAAAATAATTTTTGCTAAAGTCAACTCAAATCAAACTAAATCAACTCACCAGTATTTCAAATAGTTTGATATTTCAACAATAAAATCTGACAAAGAATACAATGTATGAATTTATGAATGGAAATATTGTATTCGTTCAAATTAAAAGTTATTTATAAATAAATGTCATTCATTCATTCATCACAATGAAAATATTTGTTCATATTTGCTCGCTGACTTATACTCAAATATCAAAATGTCAAATCTATCAAAAATATCAAAAGTATCAATGACTCTTTGTAATGAAAGCAGACGACAAACACTTGATGCTTCCATTTCATTTCATAAAGTAATTTCAAGTCTACAATATCAGAGAGATTTCGTAGAAATTTACAGATACAGCAAATTATTTATTCAAAAGTCATTAAAAATTATTTTTGAGGTACTGAGGGTGTTGTTGAATTATTTCGTACTTCAAAGTACCAAAAACCACGACTTGTTATTTTTTGTGGAAAAAATTGCTTAAAAGATCCAAATTATAGCAATCTAACCTGAAGACCATAATTATATCAAACATCACTGCATATTTTCTGTCACAGACATTTACCATGGAAATTTGCTTCCAGCTCATCTAGAATTGTTTGTCTACCTGTCAGACTGACGGGCATTTGCTTAAAGAGTAAAAGGTTATTAACCCTGTAATATTCTAGAAATCGCATGACAAAATCGCAGACATTTTAAAATATATTACAAACATTGTGAATTATCTTTTGAAGAGCTTTATGATACAGCATCCCAAATAGATGATACTTGTTTTGTATGCGCCAATAAATAACGTCAACAAAGACGGTTAAAGGAGCTTCTTGAAATTCCTCGCCAAAAAAAGTTAAAGGATGTGACATTGTCATTTAAAACCATTCTCTTCTGGTATCCTCGTTGCTGCCATAATTTTCACAAAAGCTTTGTTTTCTAGTCTGAAATATTTTGCATTGAACTATTTTCAATTAAAATTACCAACCACCATTTAAACTGAAAAACAATAGAAATATGGGTTACAAGACAAAGCTTTGAAAAGCTTTGTGTAAAGCTCGTTGAGACCTTGGTTTCAAGAGCCAATTTCCTCTAGGATTTTACTAGAATAGAAAATTTCACAATATTCTACATTGTTCCGATATTTTACTAGATCCTATAAGTTATTGATTCTCTCAAGATTTTCTATTGAATTCATTCAATTTAAGCGAACTTAAGGCAATTTATTAAATATTTTATAAAATGTATTAATTTTAACGGTATTTTATAAATTTTCTCATTTTTCAATGGAAATTGATTTATGATCGACATTTTTATTAATTTCATTTTCCGGAGACTTGGGGGACTTTTGAGACTGTAAGACTTTGTGAGAAAGAAAAGATACGAAGCACAAAAATTAAAAAAAAAATGAAAAATTGAGAATCATGAATTACATTTAATAATTTTAATTAAATATTCCAACACAGTTTTCACTAAATTATTGCGTCACAAGTTTCAATAAAATATTGCAAGAGAATTTTCTTTTATTTCGTGGGAAATCTATTTAAGCTTTTTGCCACTTCTCCGACACAGCAAAAAAAAACTCAATAAATAAATTTTCTATCACATTACGTAGATACGTTAGAGATGTTACATATTCATCACTGCCATCCATTCCATCAAGTGTTACATGCTCGTCACGTATCAATTTGATTTTTTTTCCATTCTTGTGCAATAAAAATTGCTGGCGATAAGAGTAAACAGGAAAAGGCAACAACAGCAGCAATGTATGAAAAGTATCGAGAGCAAGGAGCAAATAAATATTTGATTTTATTTATGCACATTTATGGAAGTGACTTAACTTGATGGTTGGAAGAATATTAGGAAAGTTAGAAGTCATTTAGAGGTGTCGAGGAATATAGAAGAAACTGCAATTTTCAGCTATATAGATTTAAAAGTTTCCCATTTTAGTTTTTTTGCAAGATATTGACCTTTCGCTTCATAAATTATTCTGAGTAAATTCTATCAATCTAAAGTTTGTCAGTTGGGTTGGATTTAATTTGATGGTAAAATTATAATTGATCAGATAATTATTTTTAGCTAGTAATAAATAAATCACTCTCTATCAAGAAGAAATGACACTGAATGAATTAATATCTGAGTGTACTTCAAGACTAGCAAAGAAAATGTATTTATAAACAGAATTCTCCCAAAACTAATTACTGTAAGTCTTCATGGGCGTGAAACGGTCATTAAACCATTCCGGCATGTTCATCAAATCATCGATTTTATGAGGAGCTGTCTAAAACTCTATGAGTAGGATCCAAACCAAAAAGATAATAATTTACTGAAGATTGATTGACTTTGTCAGATTTCCCTAAAATATTTTTTTTATTATCTTAACAAGCATCTTCAAATTTTATCCATAATCTCTTCACAAAAGATGGCATATTATTTTGGTATTTTGGCACAGCATAAACAATGTAACAGCATAAATTCTCATAACTCAACATAACTCAACATATCTCAAAGAAACACGAGAAATACATGAAATACTGAAAATGTATGGGAAAACATGAAAAAGTTGTAAAATCCATGAAAATTGGTTGAAAAAATGATAAAAACATGTGAGTGAAAGTAATTTGGGGATAAATTGGAGATGATTGAAGAAGATGTATGTAATGTAGTATAATCCTGGACATTACAGCTGCTACAGGAAGTCATCATACAAGGCATTAATCTTCTATTCCTTTGACTTTCTTGAAGTTCATCAACAATTCTTGCAGGAAAGTTTTTAGAAGAAAAACGATTTTGTGATAGAAATGGATCAATCTTAAAGTTATTTCAAAGTAAAATAGAATAAATAATCGATTTCCTTACTTTGAAAGCTTCCGACCGAATCTCTATAATTAGAATATCCTCATTTCTTCGACTATCTCTCTTTGTTAAGTGATCCGACCCGAGAAATTATCATTCTAATTGAAACCTTCCGACTCATCCGAGTGATTATCACAATTCAGTGATTCTGTATAGCTCCACAAATTGAGATATTGAGGCTATTGAGACAATTGGCAGAATGTTGATCCTTACAGTCTCTATGGTGAATGAGACAGTTGAGGCATTGAGGCATTGGAGCAATGATCTATTTTAATTAATACTTCTAGAAGTTCATAACAAGGATTATCTGGAATTGCTTTCTTGCTTAGTTTTGATGAGATTTCAAGGTTCGCTGAAGTTGATTTCATCAAGAAGATCAAGATGAGCATGATTCTGATGAACTACTTGACCTTTTAATTATGGTAAAAATAATAACTCAATTATGGCCACAAAAGGGCACGAAGGGGCAATTTTCACAATTTTCAAATAATTCTAATATTTCATTAAATTCTCTAAATTCTCTAAATTCACTCAATTGTTGAATGAATTATGCTAATGACGTCATTATCCTCATTTATCCACATTTGAACATTCTCGGCGTCGCTTAACGCCAATTAAAGTACAATTACGTAATTAATGGTCATTACTTACAAATCGCTTGAAAATGTAAATTACTTGCAATTACTTTAAAATAACTTAAAATTATGTGAAATTTTTTAAGAAATTTGGAAAATCGTCTTGAATAAATTTTCTCGAGCAGTTCTCAAGTTATTCTGAATTAATTAAAAATGGCGTTGGTTTATTATTATAACAGTCTGCACTTTTCTTTAATGTTTCAAAGTTTAAAGAAGTAATCAAGTAATTAGGTCAAGTTTCAAACCGTCTGGATCTCAAGTGAAATAATCAAAGTTTTCCTCTGATTTTTGCTGTAGATTTTTGCTTTCTTGCTACTTTTTAGTGTAAATGCTAGATGGATCTAAGAAAAACTGGAAAAAGGGAAAAATGTGCCGTGAACTTTCAAAAATCTAAAAGTAGTTGAATATTCACTTCTGTATAAAATTCACTAGGCTATACAGTGAGCTGCAGCTGGAATGCTGAAATGGTAGATTGAGTGAAGCACCAGAGAAAAAAAAACGTGACCTGAATTTCAATTGAAGGACATTTTTGCTTGTTCTGATGATGGTTTTGATTATTATTCGTTTATTTAGCAGGAAAGTTCAAATAAAGCTGAATTTATTTTGTCAACTCGATTTTTAATTTTTTCATGGTAATTTTGGTTTTAATTGTATGCGACGGATAGAACTGGAATTCGTTTGATCCACATTCAAGGGAATGTATCAAGTTCATTTTATTTTTAAAATAAAATTCAATCTAAAAGGATTTTTATGAATTGGCGCAATAAATTCTCTTTGATGGAATATCAAATGAGTTTTTATAATTTAAAAATATCAAAAGTTTCATATAAAACAGCTCGTTAGTGTAATTAAGAGTTACAAACGGAAAATTAATTGAAACCCCAAACATCTGAGTAAAATTACAAAAATCCCGGAAATCAAGTTTTCCCAACATTTTAAAGCTCACAGCTTGTAAACCATTTTAAAGTTCTCAAATTTAAAAAACATGACAAATGACCATATTTCGCCATCCGACAAAAAAATCACCCACACATAATTAATGAATTATGATTGGCCATTTTTCATTTTTGTCCAATATTGCGGAAATAAACTGGTTGTGTCCTAGCTGTACACACTGGATTTGTCATACTGGTGATGCTGCTATGTTCACTGTGTTACAGTGTGGCACATTTGGTCGTACCATGTGTTTATATGTAACATAAATTATCGTTGTTTCACTGATTATGATTAATTGTGGATCGTTCGACGGGACAATCAATTAGGAGAATTATGCATTTGATGGCTGGATTCATCTGTTTTTCAGGATTTTCAGGATTTGCTCGTTTTTGTTTCAATTTAGAAGAGTTCTCAAATTTTTTTTAATTAATTGAAAAATCTACTGAGGATTCCAGGGATGAAGAATACTTAGTGAACTCCTGAAGAATTAAAGCAAAACAAATCGTCATTAGTCAACAAAATGTCAATGTCCATGTCAACTGACCCTCTCAATTAAAAACAAACAAAAACCATCAAAAAAGATCATTTTCCATTAATTAAAAATTTTCAGCCAATCTTCAAACAATCAGCTCATGTTCAATTACTGTTTGAAAACTCAAATGCTCAAAACATGTAATTAAGCAGAAAAACACCAGAAACCTTTTTAAAATTAACAAGACTAGTATGCAAAAACTGTTTTCAACTTTTAATGGTTTTTAATGGAATTTAATGATAGAGGACAGGACATTATTCTATAGTTTATGACTTTGTTTGTATTTTATGCTTTTCCATGTTTTTCATGTGTTTGCTGGCTTTTTAATACTTTGCTGCTGTTTTTATGGACTTTTTAAATTTTTTCACAAAACTAGATCCGACTATAGAATAACACAAGCATTAAATTATAATGAAATTGTACTGTAAATTCTAGTGAAATGTACAAAATGAATTTAGATGTTTATCAGTAAAAGTGCCACAAACAAACAAATTAGAATGAAAAATGCATGAAAAAGATCCATAAATTTTCTTTTCTTTTATTTGCATTTTATTTGTTTTATTTGTTTTATGTTGGGGAAGGGGTGGACATTCTAGGATATTTATTTATTTATGTGACAGATTGCGCTAGATAACCAATAATTAATCTCCAAAAAATACACATAATATCCTCACATCCTTTCCCAACCCCTTCCAAGCCCCAGCATCAAAAATGTTTCGATTATTCTCAACAATTTACCGTCAACCTATCACAATATTTTAAATATTTCGATGTGTTTGTCACATTAGGGTGTTTCTTTTTGCAAGCTTTGTTGAAATATGCTGCTCCAGTGGCCATTTTTTTTTCCTTTTTAAAATATAAGAATTTTGGTAAAATTTTTTTTTTTTTTTGTTCGGTCTAAAGGGGTGCGCTGATTTTTTGAAGATTTGAAATTTAATCAAAGGTGATATTTTGGAACCTTAAGTCAGAGTCTCAAGGAAGTTGATAATTTTTATAATTTTTCTGTATTCTGTACTCCTTAAGCTTTAAAATGATGTGTGTGAAATTTTTTTACTGTTATTGGTTAAGACTTAAATCTTATAAGGAATGGTAAAATTTTTAAGCTTCATCGAACCGTTGAAATGGCTCAAACACCCAATTTTTCGATTGAGTATTTTTTTTTGGAAAAAAGATATCTTACTAGACTAAATCAAAGCTGCTGAATCCAAATCTGGGCTTGGTTGTGGTCTAAAACTTCAGGTTTTCCGTGAAAATTGACCCGAGTGAAAAATAAATTATTTCAAAAAACTAAGAAATTTTTCAATTTACCATATAATTTGAACTAATAAATTCAGTTTCTCATAAAACTTCTTAAAATATTCACAAAAAACTCATAAAAATGTTTCTATATTGTCAAATTATTAGTTTTTTTGAAATAATTTATTTTTCACTCGGGTCAATTTTCACGGAAAACCTGAAGTTTTAGACCACAACCAAGCCCAGATTTGGATTCAGCAGCTTTGATTTAGTCTAGTAAGATATCTTTTTTCCAAAAAAAAATACTCAATCGAAAAATTGGGTGTTTGAGCCATTTCAACGGTTCGATGAAGCTTAAAAATTTTACCATTCCTTATAAGATTTAAGTCTTAACCAATAACAGTAAAAAAATTTCACACACATCATTTTAAAGCTTAAGGAGTACAGAATACAGAAAAATTATAAAAATTATCAACTTCCTTGAGACTCTGACTTAAGGTTCCAAAATATCACCTTTGATTAAATTTCAAATCTTCAAAAAATCAGCGCACCCCTTTAGACCGAACAAAAAAAAAAAAAAATTTTACCAAAATTCTTATATTTTAAAAAGGAAAAAAAAATGGCCACTGGAGCAGCATATTTCAACAAAGCTTGCAAAAAGAAACACCCTATTGTCACATGCTCTTAAAATAAACCGAAACTAAACATTTAATTTAGCAAATTTTGAAATAATAAAAGTCAGCAATTTTCCATTTTGATAGCGAAATTTTAGGTATTCTAAAAATACAAACAAACAAGTTAGGAAAATATGGGAAATTATAGGAAAATAAATGAAAATGGAAAATAAACTTTCCCAGCAAAAGTCACATGGATCAAGCATAAATTGCATTAAATGTAGGAAAAGCATACATTTATGTTGAGCAACTCATATAGCCCGAAGTTTGAAACTTTAATGAAAATGGTAAACAGTGAAATTGTAAATTTATGTAATTTTACAAATCATCAATTCTAAAAGCTAATGCACAATGGCAAATATAGAGAAAATAATGGAAATGTAAAACAAATAGCACAACAATACAACAATACAATAACACAATAATACTAAGTAAATTGACGCAAACGATTTTAAACTGTGATGCATGTGATACTTAGTAATTGATAACAACAGCAATTTAGCATATTTAGCATGGCTGAGCTCCAATGTATATATTATGTTTAAATGCTAACTGTACTGGCATAATACAGCAGAACACGAGAAAAGTACGTTGTAGCACAGTAAAGCATGTAATACCGAGCATAAGGAGCTTTTGGGATCAATGCATGCCGCTTCTCAGAACTATATAGCTACAGAGTAGCGAAATTGCTCAGTTGGGGATTGGGAGCAGACAAACAACAGATAAATTACAATTCAAATAAACTCTTGATTCATGCTATAAGCAGTTTACAGAAGAGCACTATAGTCTGGGGCGAATGCAAAAAATGAAGAATTTAAATAGAAAACATTTGATTATGGAAGAAAAATATGGAAAGCATTTGGGGAAAAGCATGCAAGACGTCGGAGTACGAGCATTAAAATTCTGTTTTAATAATTTCTTGCAGTTTTGCGGGTTATTGCTGCTTTTTGAATCTTTTGTGATGAAAATATGGAAGTAAGGAGTGCTTCGAAAAGTACTGGTTGATGTTTTCACATAGGGACCAACATAATAAAAATTTTGCTCCCCATACAATTGACTATAAAAATGTTTATTGGAATTTATGGATTTCTTGAACTATAAAAATTCATTGCCTTTATACAGTCTAGAAAATGAATAATACTTTGGTATTCAATTTTCTACTCGTTCGTCAAATTCCACAATATTTCTCGAATTTTCCTATTAGTTTATGTTTTTTCATAATCTACTGAGAAATTCAAAAGACGAAGAAGGAAAACATTTCAATCGCTCAGTATCTCCACAAAAGGAGCTTTTTGCCTCCTTAAACATTAAAGCTCAGTAAACACAAGCAAAAAGCAACAAAGATGTACTTGAGAGCTCTCACAAAACAAGTCTACAAGTCTTCAGAGAACGATAAATTGCAGATGCATGTTGTGGCGCACAATATACATTCATCTTCATTTCCCGCCGTACTTTCAAGGATTCAAGGCTTTAATTAAGCTTAACATTGAAATTATTGTTTGTGCAGTTTATGGGAGTTTATGCTTCTTGTGGGATTTTGAGAGATTATGTTTGTACAATTCAGCAAACAGCAAATCTTGGAGATACTGAGAAGCAAACATTTTGTTTCTATTAATTATCCTGGGTGTTTGATCTTGTAGGTTGTGTACTTGATTTGGTTTAATTTCTGTTTGTGAGGTGGGTGGGGGACTCTGGTTTATTAATTTGGGGAGAATTCGATGAATGGACGAGATTTGATAACAAAATAATTAAAAAATTTCTCCAAAATCGACATTCCAGGTAATTTTACAAATTAAGCTCTAAAATAAATTACTTCAAATGTCAATCTGCCTTCACAGCAATTAATTGAAGGCACACAAAATTTTCCCACTCACAAAGTTTTCGGCACGTTTGAGCTTTTCCATCCATTTTTCTGTAATTTACAATTTTCAGGATAAACACATTTCATTTTTAGCAACATTTTAGTATTTTACATTCGAGTCAGACAAAATTCGTAGAGTGAAGCAGATTTTACTGACCATACTGAAAAAAAAAACTGAAAATAACGTAAATATCCAATCAATCGACAATCAACCAGGATTTTACTAAATCTGTATGAATTTGCAATGTTGCATTGCAATAAAAAACGATGAAACAACAATTTCAGCAATTCCAACAATTTCATCAATTTACCTCGAATTTTTAGAATTTTACGGTTGAGTAGAAAAAATATGAAGATTAAAAGATTTCCATGGAAATTTAGCAAAACACGGCAAATGAATAAAAATTTTAAAAAATCCCGTTCAAATTTTTTGGTGAGTTTTTGTTGAGTTCTTCAATTCTACAATTCAACCCACAAACCAAAAATTTATTGAAAATGCTCGAAAATTCCCCAAAATGAATTTTTATTCAGTTCATTGATTGATTTGTCGAGTTTTTTTCGGTTTTAGTGGACTTTGGTTGTTTTTATTGGGTTTTCCAATATCAGTTAAAACTGTTGAAAAAGTTTGAAACTCATTGAAACCATGAAAATAGTAAAAATCGTTCATCCTCAACCGCACCGACATGGAAAGCATAACACAACAAAAAAACTACAAAAACATAAGTTTTAGCATAAATTTGCATGAAAAGTCACAACTCATTTGTTTTTATTGAAACAGAAGGCGAAAAAGTTCAAAATTTCCAAATTCCTAAAATTGGATGTGACACCAGAACAGCAGAAACATCAAAAAACATGCAATAATTCTAACCAAAAATCCCATGAAAAATTTCCGCTTCAATTCCAATTTGATCCAATTTAACTCGATTTTAACAAATTTCCGACTATTTCCATCAATTTTTGGTTTGGGAGCTAGTTGGGTTGAGTTGCTCATGGGATTCAATTATTTTTATTGTTTTGGAGGGATTTTGAGCTTTTTTAATGTAAATTTTGAAATAAGCAGGAAGTGGTGGTACCAGGAATAATTGGGTCCACCCCTATAAAATAATTTTATGGACAGTCTGCCATCTGCCAAATTCAGAGAATCTTTTTCAAAAAAAATCTTGTTGGATATAATTTTACTTTATTTAATCCACTCATGTGTTTGACGGATCAGAAATATTAGACAAATTTGTTCCAAATTTAATTTATTGATTATTCTCTCATCCGTTACAAAAACCTTCCGCAAAAAATTCTAAAGCAGGAAAACTGTCTAGCACATCACAAAGCATTACCCAGAAATAATAAAGTGACGTTGTTTTGCTGCTGTTTGGCTGTTATTCTATGTGTTTGCCATGTATTGCCATGTTATTTGCGCTGCTTGACATGTCGACGTTGCAGCCCAAACTCAAATAAAGCTGTTACTCATTTTATTGCGGCCATAAATTCGTCTTCCCCGTCAAATGAATACCCGCCAAAATAATACAAAATAGCATCAAAAGCTCTATAGATTGAGCCAACAGTTTTTAAGGCTCGCGGTTGTTGTTGCAACTGTGCTTGTTGTGCTTGTTGTGCTTGCTACTGTGAGCACATTAAAAGCGATGGGAACGTTGAACAGGACATGGTTGAATTTATTAGTGCAGCTGAGGAAAGCATGTGTAAATTGAAAGGGGGTTAATGATTATAATTTATGCTGTAAAATAAAGTTTGCTTTATGCATTTTTGATGAGCTGGTTTGGGAAAGTGAACGAATAGTTGTTTTAGTAAGAAATAGAACCAAAGCTCACAATATACGATGAAACGGTTAGATTCAAAGAAATCCATCAAAATCAAATTGAAGATAACATTCAAAATATCAACTCAATAATTCAAATCATCTTAAACATCTCTAATCACCTTCAAATCCAACAATATCCTCATTAAACTCAAATGCAAATATCACAAGCAAATAATCAAACACATATTTGGCATCCAATTCGATAATAATCTTTTGCAAATAATTGCGTTTAATCATAAACACTCAATTAGGGACACATTAGGGTAATAAACGATGGAACATGCTATCCATGTCACAGCAATTATTTATTTATTCCATTTAAAGCATTTATACCATCGGCCTGAAAGTGACAAATTTATCACAAATTGAGAATTCAATTAGGAGAAATGTTCAAAACCACATGATTATGTACAAGTAGCTGGTTATGATTGGGTTCTTGCATCGTGAGGGGTTGGGGTAAAGATTGGTTGGTAATAAAGATTTTATAAAAAGCTTTTCTAAAATCTCTAAACATGTTGAGTTGAATTTTAAATTAAAGAAGTCAAAAAAGTCCCCAGTTTCCTCACCATTGATTGGCGCTGTAGCAAGTGAAGTGAAATCTCTAAACTATAATTTACTTTACAAAACTGCAGACATTCACTGTAAATTATTTCATTAAACACCTTTTCCTCTGAAGCTTTCAACAAAACTCTCAAGTGCATTTGATAAACACTTCATTTTAATTAAACTTGAATAAAGTAATCATCCCGTGCAGATTATAATTTATTAAGCAAGTACTCAAGTTTACTTAAATTTATTAATTCTTGAAGACATCATTAATTTACGTGAAATGATTTATGGATGATGGCTTCTTAAAATTAAACATTGAATGCTTTCAAGTTTGTCAGGAAAGATTAATGTATGATGAATTTATGAAAACTTTTACTGCATGTTGAGCTCATGTAAAATAAATAATTCATCACGTTCAATAGAAACTTACAAATTCAAGTTTTTAAGAGCTTTTCTGGTAATTAAAAGTAAAATCAGATTAAAAAATTAAAAGAACACGGTAAATCGATTTATTAGCATGCAAATTTATTTCTTGAAAGGCAAACTTTCTTTAAATTAATGCCACAATTAAAGATTATTCCAAAACCAAAATTGAACCATTTCATCAAACTGTAAACAGTCGGTTAACTGTCTAAACTAACAAATTGCGTTAATATGCCTCCAATTGTCTGGCAAGAAAATTCCAAATGGAACTTGAAGACTTGACAAAACTCGACGGAATTAATCGCTGAAGCATCAAAACAGTAAAGCATTACAAAATTACAGCAGGAGGATGATTAAATAATTAATGATGATTAAAACAAGAAATTGTGCGGCAAAATTATAAATTTGTAAAACCGGCAACGATAAGCTCCAACTTGCTAGAAAGTTGTCAAATTAAAATTGTTTTATTGTTGACGTAAATGAGTTTCGCTAAGTAAAACAATTTCAGTCAGTGAATTCACTGAGTTGTCACCTAAATTATTGCAGCAAGATGTTCGCAAAACACTCGCCATAAAACATCAAATATTCATCAAGCAACCAGAATTTCGTACCAGCAATCCAATAAATTATTATATCCTTGGTAGTAGTTCGTGCTGAACCCACAGAAATAGCTTGAATGGCAACAAATAAATGAAATAGCTCAAATTATACACTGAAGAAAGTTTTTTTTTCAGTTTGGTCCGTCCAAGTATTTTTTTTTTGGGGATTTTACAAGACATTTGTGATTGAAATCAGAACTACATAATCTTAAAAGTATTTTAATTTTAGAATCATAACAAATTTCTCTCGGTGCGCAAACACTCAAATAAAATGATTCGACCAAGTGAAACCAAGTGAGATAAATCAAGTTTGCAAGTTTTGTGTTTAATCCGGAGCTAATGGTAAAACATCATCAAGAGCTCAGGCAAACAAAACATTAACCAAGCATTATCAGATAATTAAGGAGACGAGCTGGAAATCAAACTGATGTAATTTTGTGCTACGTGAGCGGAGTTTATATGTTTGTCTCTTGAAACGCTTGAAATGCGGCAGGTTCCTTCGCATGGAAGATTGGAAGATAATCGGGAGGAAATTGCATGAAGAAAATCTTTTGTGGTGTTTTTTGGGTGATTTTTTGAATTTTGAAGGATTCAGAGAATATGCGTGAATATATGGATTCGAAGGAAATTTGAAGCAATTCAAGCAAATTTTGTGTTTCTGGCTGGCAAAGCAATTTTGGCGATTAAATGTAAATCCAATTTAAACTGTCGCCACCACTCGAAAATGCTGGGAACCGTTCAGTAAGCGCCAGTAAATTCTCAAACATCATTTGGCAATGAAATTGGGTAATGAAGTGAGCAAAAAAGCTCGTAAATAACTGTAGATCTGTTAATGTTGTTAATGCTTTGTAATGGAACACAATAATGTTGTTAATGGCAAGAATGCGACTGTGAATCGAGCAAAAGTTTGAATTCTGTATGAAGCCAGAGATGGAAAAGACAACTTTGTCTGTTCTGTATTTTTTGGGAGAAGATGAGAAAAATGAAGAAAAAATAAATTCGTTGAGGATTTGAATATTTGTGTGCTTAAAAGCTCGGCGAAAGCTCGTGAAAGCTCACTGTTTAAATAATGATGAGGAAATTCTTTATCTGTTGATTGTTTTTTGTGTTACTGGATTTTTGGGTTTTTTGAAGTATTTTATTGAAGTATAGAAAGTTTTTCCAGTTTTTCAGGTTGTTGAACAATTTTTAGAGGACATTAGCAGAAATTGCAATCATTATATACATTAAAGAAGAAGGAACTGTTTTTCCTCATTTATTGTTTTATTCTCCTTAAATATACCCAAATTATACTTAAATGTCCTAAAATGCTTCAATTCCATAAAATCATAAAGAAAAAAACTTTTCTGACTAAAAGCTTCTCAAACTTCCAATAAAACAATAAAAGTGGCTAGAAGTTAATTAATTTAGTTTTGGCACGGAATTTGAAGGCAAACTTATTTTATTGGCGAACGTCTTAATGGGTTTGTTTATCAGATAACTGTCGATAAATTATTTTCTAATGTTTTTTGTGAGTTTTTCTCGGAAGGCGGCAGTGGATAATTTTTTGCTGTTTGAGGTTTCATGGGGAGTTTGGGGATAATTAGTGGAGGGTGGAAAAAAATAATAATTTTGACTTTAAGACGGGAATCTTTAAAATTAAAAAGAATAATTAATCAATTCCACTTAAAAACAGCTTTAAGACAACTTCAAGACAACTTCAAGACATGTTTAAGATAAATTCCTCAGAAATGAAAATAAATTGATCTTTCAAGAAACCACAAGATTGTTTCTTTTGTAATTACAATACAAATTCAAGAATTTACTGCAAGTTTCAACAAGCTCAAAATTTAATTAAGTTTTGTGGTTTTCAGCTATGAAATACCAAGAAAATACCGAACAGTAAAGTAAACACAATGAAATCAACAAATTAAACAATTTAAGTAATTTTTAAGCAAATTAAACAAATTTGTCTTGGTTTAAGGCATTTCGAGGCTTTTGAACTTTTAGTAGCAAATTTGCAGGTTAAACGAGGTTAAATGATCTTTCATGACTATAGAGGAAAATCAAGGAAATTCCATTTTGCCGAGAAAATTGAGTAGAAAAGGCAAATACCGCAAATAACTTTTTTGATGATTCAAAGATGCAAACAAGAAATTAATGAATTAAGGACTTTTGACCCTTCAACCTGGATAATTTATTGAAGATTTGGTTGGGAGTACTTTGCGGTACTTAGGGATTCTATTTGGTATTTCTTTATTATTCTCCAGGGATCTTTTGAGAACTTAAGGCGAACTTAAGACATAATTGAAAATTTACCTTCCCCAATTAATTTTATTTGTCCTTCTTAGAATTCATAACTTTTAAGAACTTTGTGACATTTTCCACTCCACCATCCTATCATTTGATCTGCGAAAGCATTATATCATAATTAACTTGAAAAGGGTTGAGAGCACTTCAAATCTGCCGAAAGTCGTCAACTCTTCAAGTACGGACAACATTATGAAAACAATAAAATGGTAAATAAAAATTTGACATCAAATTTATGGAAAAAATGCCATAAATTCTCATTGCCAGGATTTGTATCGCGCAAATTATCGCGGACCACAATAAAAGCGCAAATAATACTGGAAAGAGCTAGTAAAAATGCTAGCAAGCAGGTTCTAGAGAGGTTGGGTTGCTGGAGTTTTTGCAAAAAAAATTTGGGACTTTAACCTGAAAATTCTATTGAAAAAGTGACAGACGGACAAAAGACGAATTTAAGCGACTTAATTTAAAAAAAAAATAACGATTTAAAAAATATAAAATAAAATTGGCCAAAAACCAGTAAAAAACTTTTGTGGCTTTCATATCATGTGTAGCTGCTTTATTTAAAATCATAAAGCAGAGTTCACATAAATTCCCATAAACTCCTATAAATTCAAAAATTCCTCATAAATTTACACAAATCTCCAAATAAAATGTGGATAAAAACACAAACCGCACCAATTCGTACCAATACAAAAAGTTCCAACTAAATCCGGCAAAACATTTCGCATGCAAATTCAAGCAAATGATGTTTAATGTATGACAGTTTGTTTGTATCAAAGCATTCTGAGCTCAGCATTTTCGACATGAGTTTGCATTTATGAAGATTAGGCAGTCGGAAACAAAGGCTTTTCATTCATCATGGGAAATTTGAGATTGCGGGGGATTTGAGAGCTTTTTTGGGAAATTTAAAGAATTTTTTGGGTTAAGAGGAAGTTTTTGGAGGTTATAAATACTTTTACAGGTTGCCTTTGAGGTTTTTTGGTAGGGTTTCTGAAACGGGAAATCGGACTTTTTTCGGTTAGTTGATGCTACAGCTCAAAAAACAGTATATTTTTCTATTTTCTGCTCAACTATCTTAAAGAGTATAAAATAGCGGTTGTAAAATGGTATCACAATAGTTTTTATCATTTGCAGTTTCCCGGTAATAGAGTCACAAAGTCAAAATTTCAGGCTGATTTTCCGGTTATTTCCCGGTTCTCATTCCCGGGAAATCAGCCTGAAATTTTGACTATTACCGGGAAACTACAAATGATAAAAATTATTGTGATACCATTTTAAAACCGCTATTTAATACTCTTTAAGATAATGCAGCAAAAAATAGAAATATATACTGTTTTTTTAGCTGTAGCATCAACTAACCGAAAAAAGTCCGATTTCCCGTTTCAGAAACCCTATTTTTTGGGTTTTTAGGTATTTATGAATAAAATCATTGATTGACGCCATGTTTTTTGGATTTTCATAGTAGTATTGGTGAGACTATGAGGTCATTGCATTTTTTAAACCTTTAAAACATAAAAAATTAATTTTAACTCAAAATAAACACCAAAATCAAAAATATGGGCTTCAAACGATTTGTTCATCGACCTCAGGCCAAATTCAATCACCACAAAGCGATTCCATATGCGTGAAATTTCACCTACATTTATTTATTTTATGCAAATTTGGATACGTGGTTGAGTTTACCTTTCGTATCATAGGCAAATATTATTACTTGCATTGTGCACATTACCGATAATTTTGATTGCATTTGAACAGCCAAATTAGGAAAATTTACATGATCACATATTTACCAAATTATATCCAAATTATGCAGCAATTGCACTAAAACTCGACTAAAATGAAGTTTAAAATAAATAACGCTTTTGTTATTATCGTATGAGTAATTTTATGTTGGTCAGCATAGTGGAACAATTAATTAGAGCGCTCAAAATTCAATTATGCTACATCGAGCGACGGACAATAAATATATAAATTAATTTGATTAGCGGTTTTGACAATGGATTTTATAATTAATTAATTTTAAATTGATTTTTTCCGAACTCCTGATAAATAACTAATTAAAATAGATGAGCTGATTGAGCTGATTGAGCAGATGATTTGGTGGATTTTTAGTTAATTTGTGAGGTTTTGGAAAAATCCATCAAATTTTATGATTTAAATATGAAAGATTTATTTACAAAAATGAGCAAATGATGAATGAAACTGCAACAACTAATAACATCCCAAAAATATCTTTCCTTAAATTTCTATCCTTGTAAAAAAGTCGACTCAAAGAGTCTTCCTTCCTGCTCTGCATCAACAACCAAATTGGAGCTGCGAAATGAAGAATGTCTGGGATCATAAACCCAAGATCTCTGACCACTTGATGGAATAATCCTTCTCTTTTAAGGACATTTGAGATGAATTGATCGGCTCCTCCTGCGGCTATGTGTAAGATTGCTATACCAATTATTGCAAGACACTTTCTGGAAGTTACGTGGTTGGATTTATTTGCTAAATGGATGACGAAGGCTGTGGAAATCATCTCAGTTTTCTAAAGTTTTGTTTTTGTGAAAATGAAAGTGGTCGATTTTTGATAATTTTTTGATAAATATTTAAATAGTTACCATGAAAAACAGCTGGTGGTTCCATTGTCGATAATAATCATCGTTATAATAATTTATGTACTGCAAAAATATTGTTATTGATGATTTTGGTTGACCATTACATTTGTTTTTGGATTATATGACAGTTTAAATCAACATTGAGTCATTTATGGATAAATTAAAGTTTTAACCCGTCACCTTATTCAAAAAGTACTAACCATCCACCAAGCATAATAATGCGAGAAAATTGAAGTGAGGAACAAAATCACCATGGAAAACCTCACTTGTCTGATAAACATAAGTTTAGTTAAATGTTTTATGCATTCGTAGAGAGCTATGATGCCAACAACGATTAAGATCCATATTTTAATCGTATTAGTGGTTGCATTGAAGAACAAATGTTTGTAAGCTCCAATCCCTCTTTCGTATGGTCCTAAAATTAGACTACAGGTATTATAACTAACGTACTATGTGGTAAAAGTAAATTCCAGAACCTTTATAAACCGTATCCCAGCAAGCATTCTTACATGAATCTCGATCGACAACTCGAGTAAAGTCCTTCCAAAAGTAATAAAGAACTGCAATATGTGCAGGTGGAATAACTGCTGGCCAAAGAATTGCAAAGGCGCCAGGCAACCATTTCATTAATTTAGAATCAGTTCCGAACACTGAAATTAAAGAAATATTTAGGTAGTTTCAGAATGACTAATGGATCTTGGAAAAACTCACGTTTTCTATTAAATTGCCACTTAACCATAACAAATCAAGAACAAATAATTTTTTGCCTAAAATCTATGTAGTCTATCTGTTCACTGTCATTCACAAACTAAACAAACTCGAACAATTTCTTATCAATCGACGCTCTTATCAATTCTATCGGACAAAAATTACCCCAAAAAGTAATTGATAATTCTTTACTAGTCATGATGAGTTCGTTATCTATCTAACTAAAAATTGATATCAAATTTAGTTGTCTTATTTTATGGAATAAACCATAAATTTTTTTAACAACTTTAATTCTTTAAAGAAAATTTAACCACAGCCGAAGATACCATTACACCGTTCGTTTAAACAAAAAAAATGCAATACCCTTGTAGACTACCGTACTAGATTAAAGTTTCTCCCAATTTAATCGTCCAAAAAACAATTAAGCTTGTACCTGCTCCAATAAAAAATTTTGTCCAATTTATTGCGAGATTTTAAGGTTGATTAAAAGATTATGCTTAGCACGTTCAAAGAGTTTAAAATAATTCTGGTGTCACGTTCAGCCGAAGAACAAATTAATGCTCGTGTTCTTTTTTTCTAGAGGAAGTTTATTTTATGCTAGGAAGTTTATTCAAGTATTGATTACTCATTGCATTTCCTAAAACTCCTCTATAACGTAAAAATGTGCTCTCCTCGATCACCAAAAAAAAACACAGAAAATTTGCATAAAAATGCCAGCAATATTGTATGCAAATGTGAGATTGCAATTTTCCTCCAAAAGTCAAGTAATCACAAATATTCCAAAACATTCCGCAATTTGGGAGCAACCACCATTTGCATAGAAATTACTTCATTTGGTGCTCCAACTCTGGAATGCTTTTGAATGTTTTGAAATGCTTTCGGATGGTGAGCAAGAATGCATCCGAAATTTGCTAGAAAACAGCAATTTCATGTACGATTTCGAGAATTTCATAATATTCTTAATATTCTCGAAATAACTTGGAAAATTTGCACAATTTCATGCATTCGCCTCGTAAAAGATAAAATACCAACAGTTTATAAGGCACACCTTGTGAATAAACTAAAGTCTGCTAAAGTGTGCTAAATTGTGCTAAAGTTATGCCAAAGTTGCACAAAAACTTCTCTTATAGTTGTGTGTTACAGTTGTGATAAAGCTGTGAAGAATCTGAAAAATTTAAATTAAAGAAAACTGTTGGAGCTAAAGGCAAGTCGCCAAAAAGTTTTTCTACTGCATAAAAGTGATAAATTTTGGAATTTCAAAGAAATTTTAAAGAATTGTCTAAGAGTTCCAAAGAAATGGAAGTTTTGTTGCACAAGATGTGTTCGCATTTATGAGGAGGAATGAGATTACTTGCAATTTATTTCAGAGAAAGAGATTACTTGAGAAAAGTTTTAAAGAAGATAATAAGTTTAGCTGAATATATGATTTATATTTTCTTTAACGTCTTCATGTGCAATGATGATCTAACGACAATTTAATGAAAATTTTAGGAAATAGTTTGAAAACAATAATAGTTGAGTAATCTTTCTTTAAAAATGAAAATAAATTTATCTTGGTAAACTTGACCCACATCTCCATTCAACAAAGAAATTCATCAATCTCTACAAAACGCTCCCAGGCTTATTTTCAGTAAATAAAACCACAACAAACGATTCAAAAACTTTTCAATCTAAAAGCCATCCTAGTCCACTTGGAAGAAATCTCAAGCAAAGAAAGAAAATATCAAAGGAGTTTCATTTCTTTCAGTGATTCTAAGGATTTCATCTTTTATGGAGAAATCCAGCAATAAATAGATTCTTTTCCTATTTCTTTCATTTATAATGAAAAGAATGATATTTTTCCATTTTCTTTGGTATGCCAGTAAAATCTTCAATAACATTAAAAGAGAACTGCAACAAAAATTTTCAAAGAACGGAATTGCCAAGAATTATCATTAAAGTTGAAAGCCAAACAACTTTCAACACAAACATCTTTTATTCAAGTATTTGTAAAGAGTGCTTCAAGTGCTTCAAGTGTCTTAAATGCCTCAACTGTTTTTCCTGGGCTACCAAGCCTAATTGTCTTTTAACCGGATTTTATTCCTTTGATGTTGAAATTGTTTTTTCAAACAAAACCAGGAAGACTCTCAGTCTCGTCAAATATTTAATCAATTTCTCAAGAGTTTCTGGTTTTTTCGAGTTTTTTAGTTTTTCTCGTTCAAGTGCTTCAGATTTTCCTTTTTCATAAGAAATGATTTTAAAGAGGAAAACATTTCCGATTCAATTTTGCAGGCAGATTTGCAATGAATTGTGGAAATTCTTTCATCTAAAAGAAAGTCCTATAAAGCTGAACAATTAATCCACTTTTATGACAAGCTTCTTGAAATCGCTAAAAATTCCAAACAAAACCCATCAGCAATCAAAGCACAACAAATCAAACTCACATAAACCATTTTTTACGATTTTTTAATACTTTAATGCTACATGTCTAGGCTCCTGCGACTAGTCGAAAATCGATCGAATCGCGATTAGTTTGAATAATCGATAATCGAATCGATTAGTAAATCGATAGTCGAAGATTTCGATTATTTAAATTATACCACTTTTCCAAACATAATGCTAATCTTTTGATATGGGCCAAACGTAATTAGGATTCTATTTTTTGTATAAAATTATAAGCGACCACTATTTACTTCATTCTTTCCTTAATTATTAATTTTGTTTGTTAAAAACACTGTAAAACCGAGTGTCTCGGAATTGAACCAAACCTCAAAATTATTTTAGTAGTTTCAAAATAGCTCACCGTATTAGAATCATTTTAATCATGCATCTATTGTAAATTTATATATTTGAGATGTTTCTATTAAAATAGCACTTTTTATAAACTTATCATAGGACTGGCATTTCAAAACCACTTTCTGTAACGCAGATTGGTAATTTCCGTTTATATTTCAGAACTTAAAATCCATGATACTTTCATGTGGACAACTTAATCAAATTAATTCAAAAATTTATCTGGGAGTGTCGATAAAATATAAAATCTTCAAGTTTCCTATCCCGCTGATCCACAAAGTACCAAGAGTCCCCAAAAACAGGGGATTTGGACAATTTATCACTTTGCTCTAAAATATCTCGAGAACCCTAATACTATGCTAATACTTTTAAGTGTCAAACTTTGCTTAATAAAAATTTTCAATGACTTTCGAACAGAATAATAAAGATCCAGCGCAGAATTGCTCCACCCGCTGGTCCACATAACGGTATTAGTTTAAGATTCCAAAAATGTTATAAAATCACCAAAAAACTATAACTTTTTGCCCTATCATTTGAAAACTATAATACTTCTATGCGTAAAACTTTGCTTAATATTGATCCTCAATGACTTGCAAAGATAGTAATGAAGATCCAGCGCAGAATTGATCCACCCGCTGGTCCACAAACTTACATGAAACCCAAAAAGTCGGCGAACTTTCATTAAAAATTATATTTTTTGCAACAGGAACTTAAAATGTAACAAAACCACCTATAAATTTGCTCCTGGATTATAACAGGATGGTTGCACTACACCTAATATACTAAAGTATGATCGCCAGCTGTAAATCACTCTTCCCCAACTCACAGAACATTCATAAAAAAAAAACATATCTTGGATAATCTCAGAAACGATACTTTATAATCAAAATCTGGCAAACGAAGCACATTCACTCGATCACAGTACATTCAGTCATCTACTTAAACAATATTCATTTAGAAAAAAACACTCAGTGTCATCAAACTTATTAATTAAGGCATAAACACGACATTAACAACAATTCGGAAATATTTCGAATAACATATATCTGATATTTCTGAAAATGTTTGACTGGATCACTTTATTCAATCTTTAACCCCTCGAATATTGATATACTATTTTTCGTATATCATATTGAGACAAATCAACCGTTGATGAAATGTATTCTTTAACATCAATATAATTTAATTAAATATCATAAAGAATATTTTACACAAGGTATTTTAAGTTTATAAGTTTTCGATTTTTTAATCGTGCTTTATTTCAGTGTGCATTCTGACTCAGAATTTCTGAGTCAATATTAAAAATTCGTAACTTAGATTATTCAAAAAAAACTACAATGCCCTTTCTAACATAGTTTTAAGGTTTGGTTCAAGTGCAATCTTTTTTATGGCCAAAAAACAATTCAGAAATCATTCAAAAAAAAAAAAAATTTTAGCTTTAGCGTGAAAACTGTTTAAAAAATTACACTACATATTTTCAATTTAGATAGTCGAAATCGAATCGAAATCGCGATTTTTTCACTAATCGAATCGACAATCGAAACGATTATTAAAATCACTAATCGCAGGAGCCTATACATGTCCTACTTTGAATTGCAAAATACTCCAGCATGTCAGAGCAAGATTGACTTGTTTGACTTGTTTGACTTCTGTGAGCTTTGGCACTACCCAATTGTTGATACACATATAAAAAATGCTAGAAAACTGCTCCACTGAAATCCCCCTAGAAATTAAAAATGATTTGCATGTGACAGCTTTTTATGTTTCCGGGATCGTAAATAATTTTATTGCTCGTTTCAATTTCAATTTGCTGTGAGGATAAACTTCAATGAAAAATTTGTAAGGAAAACTTGGGAGATTTCTGAGAAATTCTAAACAAATGCTGAAAAAAGGCAGAAAAGGAAATTCAAGAAAAATTCATGGAAATTGAAGATCTAGCGAATGAAATCGTTAAATTCAGTAAATTCTAGGGAAATGGTAGTGTAGACCAGATGTCACCAGCTCAAAATGAGGGAACGTAAGTCGTCTTGAATTACAAACATTTTTGATGATTTTTTGATTTGAGAGTGTCGTGAGGGCGTGGGTGAAATGAAATTGTGATTTTGTGTAATTTAATTCTGAAATGCTATTTGCCTATTTCCTTATATTTTTATTGTTTGAGTAATTTTTAAAGCAATTTGGTTCCCCCAAAAAAAATTCATTGAATGAATTCTTAGAAAAACAACAATCACACAACAATGCCAGTGAAGCTCGATGAGGCAGTCGAAGCCGCTCCCAGCTAATCCCAGAAACAGCAAACTAGGCCATCAATTTTATTTCCATTTTCCATTTGCTCCATACGACTGAATTTATGGCCCTAATCCTTCCATAATGGGAGTTTTAGCAGCAAGAAACATATTTATCTGATCCCCCTGATACATTTTGCGCCAACTATCACAAGCTACAAGAACTATGCAAACTATTAAAAAGTCTGGCGGCGGCTTACAGAGAACTTTTTTGCAAGGATTTTTGTTGAGGAAACAGCAGGAGAAATTAGTTTTTATTTGCGTTGAGCTAATAAGAATGAAAGTTTAATTAGGTATGCACATCTGATTAGCATTGGGTGATTTTTTGAACGATTGATTAATCAGAATTTATTTTATATTTCAGTTTTATCAAAATACTGCACTTTTTAGGTCAAATTTAGAATCTTTTAACTTTTAAAATTAAAATAAGTCAAGTCTTCAAAGTTAAACCTAACCAAAATATTACTCCAAAAATTTCACCTGATTAATCACCATTCCTAACAATCCTAATCACCCCCCACAGCTACCAATTTTCACCTCATTTAAATCCCCCGATAACTCAACGATGGATTATTCAAAAATCCTTAAATACAATTATAAACTAAAACATTAGAACATTTAGCGCAAGACACGCAAACTTCCTTGAGAACCGAAAAACTAGAAAATAATAGAACTTACTGCTTTCTTAGCTTCTTTGCCACGGTACAAATGATATTCATAAATTTGCCAAAGCCATTCATACATTTTGCTTTCGTTTTGGCTTCAACTCGGATTTCCTTTTGATTGTTGGGATTGTTGAAATCGTTGATATATCGTTGAAATGCTGAAATGTTGAGGCTGGTTTAAAGGTTGAAAGGCAGGTGAGAAGTTTGCTGAAACATTGAAAGGGCTCGAAATTTTTATAAAGAAAATAAAAAAAGGAAAATAGAAAATATAAAGAAAAATTGCGTTAAGTTCCCGTTAAACGATTCTTTCAAGCGAATCAAGGGAATCTGCAATCACGAATATATGGGGAGTAAGTGGAATAGGGATTGCAATTTAAGTAAAAGTTCAAAATTAATAGCTAACTTCACTCCAAATCAATTATAAACGGTAATTCCACAGTTTTCCTTCAAATGCTGAAAAATCCTTTTAAAATCCTTTTACGAGTCAGATTTAGGACATTCAGCCAAATACCAACCAACCAATATTCCAAATACCGCCATTCCCCTTTAATAAAGGCTTCATACCTCGTACTTAATTAATTGGATCTGCATATCAGGCTCGCTAATTGGATTTTGATGTTCAAGCAAAAAAAAAATTCAACCTTGGCGTTCACAACATAATTTAGCAAGAGTTTCCACAATTTCCACAATTTAGCAAAAAACTCTGGAAATTTACTTGAAAAATCTGACTTCACAATCAGCAGCAATTTACAGTGTTTTGCGCCTTGCTCGAAATCTATCTACCCAACCAAGTCGCACTTCAGCAATGCGAAATTTATGGAAAACTCGAGAATGGGAAAATTGTTTTTCATACGAGCATATCTTGAATCTACATACATAATACATTTCTCATGTAAGTTTATGTTTATTGCTTTCGCATTTACATTTTTGAAGACTTTTTGGTGAGAAGAAGTGATGAATGAGAGGTGAATTTGAAGTATTTGGCGGACTGAACAGAGTTTTAAGTTTTTTGCAATTTCATGGAAGATTTCATGAATTTCTTAAGAAAATTAAATTTTCTGGAGATTTATGGAAGAAATAAGTATTGTTTGAACCAGCACTGCCATTTTTCTTGACTTTCTAACATGCTATTTTGATGCTATGTAACATTTTATGATAAATGATGTTGAAATGATTCTACAATGGAAATTATACTTAATGCAAATGTTCCATCTCGTGAAAACAAAAGAGGGGATGATATTCAATAGTTTTGGTGTTAATGAGGATAAAGATGGAGCTGATCTCAATAATTCTTAATTTTTAGAATTTCAAATCAGAATTTATAGAAAAATAAATAAAAAAGCTCTGAAATTAAATTTAAACAAAATAACCCAAAAACTTTCTCCCCGCTAAAGTGACTGCTGTTTGCTTCGCAAAATATCTCAAAAACATGATACATTTCAGCTCCGAAAAAAAATTATCTAAAAGTTTAGTGTTTTTAATTTCAGCAAAACATGTGAACATGTGAGCATGTGAGCCTTCTATTTACGAGCTTTCACCGCTTCTTCTTCTTCTGAGACCTAAATAATTTAAAGCAACTTAAAGACTTGAATTTAGTAGTGTCTAAAAAGTTTTCAAAACATCACAAAGTTCTAAATTAATTTTGACAACAACATGTTTTCGAAGATTTTGAAAATTCTCAAGACTTTGTATTTTATTGTTGGAAACTATAATGTAGGAAAATAGCTTTCGAAGGAGGAAATTAGTTTGATGTATATGCTTGAAAGATGAAAGAACATTGAAACATTGAGTAAGATGGAGAAGCTTTTTTAAGATTATTTGATGTGTTTAACTCAGGTACTCGGATCTTCTTACTTTAATAAATTTAAAGAGTTATTTAAAGTCTCTTCCTTCAATTTTTTTGCCATAACAACCATCTGCTTAAATTCAAGCTGCACGAAAAGAAAAATACTTTGTTGTGATACAAAAAGAAATGCAAGAAAAACGTTAAAACGACTTGAACAGCTGAAAAAACCTGGAAATGCTCGGGAAATAACATTTTAGTATTTACATATTTTATTCAGGAAAACTTGGAAAACTCTGAAAATTCAGAAAAACTGGTAAAAATGGCAAAAGCTTGAAAAACCCGTAGAGAAGTAAGAAAAAGCGGTTAAAACTACTTTTTACTCTGGTTTTACATTTCCACCGATTGTTCCACAATTTTTCATGCTTATTCAACTTTTTAAATTTTTTCATACTTTTCTTAGGAAAAAATATTTCTTTGTGCGAAATATTTTTTATAGTGGGACAAAACCCATTTATCACAAATGCATCCGGTGAAAACGAGCTTTCGCTTCACTTTTTAAGGAAGACAAAACTCTTTACAAAACTAGAAAAACTGAGCAAAACTGAGCAAAAACTCGAGGAAATGAAAGCACAAAAGACAAACCTTAAGGAATCTCACGCTTTTTTGCGGTGGCATTGAAATTAATGGTTTTGCTTGTAAACCAGCAGTCGAGTAAAACACAATTAGAATACCAAACAGCACTAGGATTAACGAGAGCAGTTGTGAAACTTTAATTAAACATTAAAGTTTGTATTTTGTAGGATATTTCGTTGGGGGATTAAGATTTTGAGAGGTTTAGTGTTTTTGGGGATTTGGGGGTTTGTTTGGTGGAATTTGAAGTTTATTGAGTGACATTTATTTTCTCTCTATTAATTCCTCTCTTATTCACTCTTTCTCTCTCTTTTGCACTCACTTTAGATAATTTGCTCAAAATTAAGCAAAAGACCTTTAATTTGAGTTTTAGAAAAACCTGAGTTTGTGTATCCCTGAATTTAATGAAAAAAGTCCTCACCACAGCCAACACCTTTCATCTTTCATCAAAAAAGCTCCAAAAACTAATTAGAAACTGTTCTATCGGATTTAAAAGGATTCTCTCGGTCCTATCCACACAACAAAGCCAACTAAACGAACTAAAAGGCTTCCCAAAGTTCATCCAAAATTAATTGCATGGATGAGAAAATAATTTGACGTAAAAATAATGATGAAACAAAACCGTTCTGACACATTTGCAGTAACCTTGTCATTTTATGATCTGCAAAGTGCTTTGGAGATTAAGCACGGTTACTTGATTATTATTACTTTCAAGTGTGAGGTAATCCTTGCAGTGTTATGAAGTGCTTTTTGATTGTTATATTGCTACGGTATTATGCTGTCGAACAGTTTGAAGGTAGTTTGAGTGTTTCGAAGAGTTCTAGTAGTTTTTTGGATTTTGTGGAGTTGTTTGGGGATTTTGTTGAGATAAAAGATAGAAATTGTTTAGAAATTGAGTTATCAAGGTTTTTGAGTTGCTAGACGTTTTAATTAAGTTTTTTGATTGTTTTATTGTTTAAAAGTTTGTTGAAGTTGTTTCAAGCGTGTTTAATCTGGAGTTGCTTTAATAACCTCAAACTGTGAATTAAAAAATTTCACAGAAAATTCCATTAAAATAATTTCATCAAGAGAACTCAGTAATTCAAGATTAAATATATCCCCTCAATAAACTCCTCAAAAACCACGAGCAAGTGCCTCCACCTCTCGCATCTCCAAACATTTCCACAAGAAACATACAACGCCATCTCCCAAAAACTCGCCCAAGCGCAATCTCATCAATCTCCAAACTTTTCCCACGGAAAATTATCAACAATTAATTTTCCATTTACTTCACCCTGCCTTCTAATCAAACTGCAATCTCAGATCCTTTTTACGGAGAATAACGGAAAAATCACAAAAAGATTACAAAAATTACACAGAGCTCGAAAAACTCCGGAAACTTGAAAAACTCTGGAAAATTCAAAAAGCACAAAAAATATATGAAATCTTGCAATATCACAAAAGTCCATGAAATCTGAAAATATTATCCTCCAGACACAAAATTCGCTTGTTCCGTTGTTCGGGGGCGTTTTTGTGTGCTTTCAGCTAAGTATTCTTTTCGGTAATTTTTGTAGGGCAAGAATGCAAGTCACGTTTCCTCTTGGATTTTTTTTTTTCTATTGGAAGAAATTTGTTGGATGCTGTTGGGCTTCATAGAATTTAAGCGAAAATTGATGATTCCTTGTTAATTTTGCTGGTGAATGCTGCAAATGTTGTAAATGTTATAAATGTTCTTTAATATATATAAGGCTGGCCGTGGTGATTAAAGAAGAATTTTGGCAATTTTGGCAAGAATGATTAAAAAGGTAATTTGTCCGGTAATTGGGGGAAATGTATTTTGCTATATAGCGAAGAACGTGAACTTCACCTTCACCTTTTAATTGTTGGAAATTGTTGGAAATTGTAATTATTATTAGAGCTTGGGAAATTCATTCAGGGGATTTTTGATTAATTGATTTTGGATGGAAAATTAATTGATTTTATATTTTTTTACACTCAGGGGACATTTGCGTCACAATGTAGTAATTAATGAAGGTTAATGCATTAGGTGCTTCTATGTTCTTTTACTATTATGTAAAGTTTTTTGTAATTCACCAATTATTGTTATCAATTAATTTCTTGAATTTTTAATTATCATAGTGAAAAATCAAATTCTTAAAAAATTGGCGGGAAAAAAATTTAAAAATTTTGAAAATCTTAGCAGCCCGTAAATTCTTAAAATTTTCTTCGTCAATAAAATTTCTCGTGCCTAAAATTTTCTAAAGTTTCTAAATTTTCAGTATCTTCAGAATGTCTGATCAAAACAAAACCGTAAGATTCTCTCAAGTCAGTCAAAACACTCCAAATTCCTTCACATCAAATATAATGGATCCTCAATACCGAACATTGTTGGCAAATGCGATGGTGATTAATTCTTCGAGCTATATTCCTCAGTCCACCTTGAAGTCGATTGATCAGCTGAACCGAAGAATCCAGCAAGGAGAGGATCAGAATATTAATCTTAATCACTTGTTAGCTGTGACCTTGAGCACTTTGGTGCAAACCGCCAAGAAAATTCCATTGAGTCAAGAATACTACGCTTGGACTAAAATCTACTTGGAAGTCATGAAGAAGGAGAATCCAAAAATGAAGAATGTTTCCTCTTTTCTGCGCCATATGGAGTGGTTTAAGAAGGAAAACAATGTGGTGTGTGACAACGATTTGACAATCACTCCATTGATGGATGGCTCCTTGTTTCTCACTAAAGACAACTCTTCTGAATCATCAGACTGTTCAGAAGACGAAGGACCTCAATATCAAGCCTTCAAGAGTCCCTTAAAGAGAAACATCGGACAAATGATGAAAAACTACAAACAAAAGGTTAATGAAGCTCATCCCAGTTCTAAATAAATTCTACTATAAAATAATTAATGAAACCAATAAAATAACCTCCAAATTATTCCACACCATTTTCCACCAGCCAAAAATTAAATGAATAAATCACAAATTCCATTATCTAGCACCAAAAAAAAGATAAATCATAAATCTCGAGATTTATAATCAATTTTCGGACAAAAATTACCCGAAAAAAGTCGAAAATTAAAATTAAAAGTCCATAAATTAAAATTAGGGAAATTCGCGTATTATTCGGAAAACTCGGAGAAAATTTGGGAAAAGTGCCATAAATCTCGAATTCAATTCACCTTTAAGGCAGACAAACATGCAAAGACAAAATAATATATTTTACGTGATTTTCCAGGGATTTTCCTACATTTCTACAAATTACGCATTTACCGAGGATTTTCTTTCATTTCGACATTTTCCACATTTTCCACATTTTAAAAATTTTGAAATGTTTTTCATGGAGCCTGACACAAATTTATAAAATAAAAGTAAATGTTACTTAATGATAATTAATTTGCTGGAACACATTTATCAAAACTTTGCTAGAGAAGGGTTTTGGGGGGTGGAAAATATTCTAACTTTGACAATACAAAGTCAATAGTTTCGTTTATCATGATAATTTTAATCCAGATAAAGAAAGTTTCAGTAAAAATAAATAAATTTCCCCCACCAACACCCTCCCCCTCACAAGTAAGATGAATAATTTTTAAACTTACGAGCAAAGGAAGATTGATATCAGCATTGTTTCAATTTTATGCTTGGGGAATAAAAAAGAGGTTTTTAATGCTTTTTATGGCGCGAATGCTGCAGATTCTTGAGGGATGATAAAAGGCCTTTTTCAAAGTTTAAGTGAATGGAAAAACTTTTTTTATGAAAACGAGCTTTTTATTTTCTGAGAAAATTTGGGAGAAGGCATTAATTTTGTTAAAAAGCTCAAAATGCTTTTTTTTTATTTTAAAAGCTTTTAAAGTCAAAATTCGATTAAAATAATTTTGAACAGTGAATTTAAATCAATCACCTCCATTATGTGATTTTATTTTCTGCTAACGTTCACACGTCACTTTAACGATTTTTCCTTAAAGATCCATTCACTCAACTCCCAGCTAACTCACTTAATCCCCAAACCAACTAATCCCGCAAACTCTAAAAACTTTTTTCAGTTTCCTTCGCATTTTGCCACCAAAAAGACGAAAATCATTGAAAACAAAAACTAAGGAAAATATGAAAAGCATACAGAAAAGCACGGAAGGCATCATATCCTCAAATTCAGCAAATTCAGCGTATTTAGCGTATTAAGCATATTAAGTGTATTAAGGTAATCTGCTCCCCAAGTTTTAATTTGAAAACTTTTAATTTGATTGTTGAATGTTTTTATTTGTGTGGCTCGCAAGTCACAAGAAAGTTCACGAAAAATCAACATGGCATTAGAAAATTAATTCTTTTATTGTTTTTTGGGTTTTTGGTTTTTGGGGGAATGTTTTGTGTTTGGTATTTTGTTAAAATTCTGGTGTTTTGAGCTGGAGGACATGATATCTTATGTTCCGACCAACTATGTAAATTGACATTTTTAGTAGATATTTAAAGACAGCACAAAACCAACGATTTGAACCTTCAATCCAACAATCCAACACAGATATATGTTACTAGACTAGATGAATGCCAAGCTCCATATCATTAAAAAATCAAGTCTACTCTTCAAATGAAAAGACACTAGACAATCTTTATATATCCGGAACAACAGATAAATATGTGCCAAAAAAGAGATAAAAATTTCATTAATATTTTCTGAGAAAAAGTTACTGATAAGATTCTTAACTTATGCAAATATGATAAGAAATTGTTATTTAAGCTTAAATTGAAATAATTTCTGGACAGTTCGTGGCAAGCTCTAAAAGCTTGCAAGTTGAAATATTTCAGTAAAATGGTGAAGTTTTCGTTGACATTGCTCTTGGTGGCTTTCCTGTGTGGAGCCGTGAGCCCAGCTTTTGTAGAGTTTGGTCCTTATAGTAAGTAGAATAATGATTGAGTGATATAAAATATTAATAACTCTTAATTAAATCAATTAGGAGGCAAAGATGGCAACAGTAAAATGTACTACTATGAAGCTAATAATGGCGTGGTAAGTTTAGACTCATCTGACCAATAAAGCTTAACTAATAGTTGTCACACTTACAGGCTCCTTTTGTACCAACAAACAGTTGCCCTAGTCCAATGACTCAATTATCCATCGACAGTTTAGACGAGGAGATAAATCTATTCTCATTGATCGCTGGTTTGGATATGTTCACTGTTGGTAGGGAGACTTTGACGAGTGGATCTAGATTTAAGGGAACATTTGTTTGGCAGAAGAATGGAGCTACGGTTAATGGAGCTAGGTAAAAGTTGAATCCAGGTAGTTGATCTGAAAATCTAACAAATTCCTATCATTCCAGCACCGCAATTTACAGTCCCTTCACTTACGCACCAAAATGGTGTGCCGGAGAACCAAACAACGAAGGAAATCGAGAAAACTGCATGACCATCTCAAAAAGAGGGAAAAACTTCGCCGACATGTGCTTGAATGATTATGGATGTGACTATGCAAATGTTGGATTCATTTGCCAGTTGGATAATTGGGTTGGACCAGATCTCAAGAAAATTGGAGAGTACAGTGAGTTTTATTGGATTGTTATCACAATTTCTTATCTTTATCACCAAATTCGTGGTATTTTCTAAATCTTATCTAAATGGGTTACAATGTTTGTCCTATGTACAATTTTCTCTTCTCAAAGATTACAGAGATAACAACCTCTCAAGAAGCGTGAAGATGACTTACTATTTAAATTCTAAGACCGGCGTGAGTTCTATTTAAAATATTTCTATCAAAATAATTTCATTAAAAATCCACAGAAATCGCCAAATGACGCTGCTGCTTATTGCTACTATTTGGGAGCTGGATGGACCTTAGCACAAATCTCCACTAAAGGAGAACAAGATTATCTTTTATCTGCCGTTAAAATGGAAGCGAGCATTGGCACTAACTGGAGAGTTATAGTCGGACCAAAGAAAGTTAATAATGTTTGGCAAGATAGGACTATGGGATCTGCTAGCCCGATCAATTATCCTATTGACTGGCATAATGGAGAGCCTAACAATGCTGATGGTTTCGAAAACTGCATGGGGATTGTTAAGGGGTCTGATCGAACTGCTATGATGGATGTTGAATGTGGTTTGGAACGTGGTGCTGTGTACGCTTTCGTATGCTCTCATGTTGATTATTCTTAAAGACGAAGATTTCAGTCTCATGGAAGTAATTTTGAGATTTAAAGATCAATAAAGCCAAAATACCGCTCAAAATATTCAAAAATCCGTAAATTCCATAAAATTCCATAAAATAACATAAAATTTCATAGAATTCCATGAAATTCCATAAAATTCCAAAAACTCACAAAATGTATTAACAAAATAAAATATAATAAAAAAATGATTGCGCTTATCGCTTATTCAGCCAACAAAACCTAAAAAAAATTTAAATAAAATTTAAAACCATGAAAAAGCCATAAAAATCTATAAAATATGAAAACTAAATTTTGAACAATAAAAACAAATCAAGTCATCGATAGATTTTTCAGTTATTCAGTTTTTCAGTTTTTTCATCATTTCCACCCGAAATGAAACTCACTGATGCATTTTAATGGTTTCCTGCGCTCAACTGAACGTGATGGTTAATTTTTTTTTGCGTACCATATCAGCAGATTTTTGCTGGTTAGTGAAGCTAACCATAGAAACGGTGATTGTCGCTTGGTTATGAAAGCCACAAAAAACGGAAAAGATTTTTTGTTCAGTTTTTTTTTGGTTTTTCAACTTTAATTTTTAAAATGTTCAAATTTGTGATATTCTTGAAATATTGCAATATTGCCTACATTTAGGAGTTCAGAATAAATTCAATCAATCTCTACAAAAAATCATAAATCTTCTTAAAAATTCCTCCAACCATTTTTAATCCAAAAATCCCATAAAATATGATCAACATTAGCTAAAAATCCTCGCCAGAAAACCCTTGCACTTTGAATTACTTAAATTACGCGCTATTTGGAGTATAATCGTAAACAATATTTAAAAATGTATCAAAATGTTCATGAAGCGTCCGCCATAAAACGCTTTATGTTTTACATGGTGAAATTGTAAACACACAAATTGGATACAATATATATGCTGTTACTCTTTGGGATGGTTGAGGATTACGTTGGATCAATATTTTAAAGTTTCATTATAGTTTTTTATATATTAAAAATTTTGTGCATAGAATTTTCACAAAAAACTCTGCTAAAATTTTAAAAATTAAGAATAGCTCAAAGTATTTTTAGACCATCCCCTTTATTGGAACCTTTTGGCAGCCAAAAAAAATATGGCAGAGCATTATTTTTTAAAATGCTTTTTTAACACAGGAAAAATGTAAAATACTTTAATATGGTGATGAATGCTTCAAATAAGAAATAAAAGATGTTTTGGTCCAGGGGTTTTACCTTTTTTATTGTTGGCTTGGAATTTTCCCAAATAATTACAAACATTTAGGTGATTTTTCATTTAAAGTATACTTTCAGGGGTAAAATATCAAAAAATGGTTGGAGTACTTTCTGATGGTCTAATTTTTAGATTTTAGAGGATTTAAGTGAAAAATTGAAAGGATTTAAAAAAACCAGCCCAACACCAACAAAAAATCCTCCCCCTCTATCGCGAAAATCAACAAACGCCAACATTCGCCTGAATGTGCACTTAACTTTTATGACTCTTCAGTTCCATTCAACAAAAAAAATTTGTAAGCATACATGTATCGATGATGAAGCATTAAAGCATAAAATAACAAAAAGTAAAATAAAATTCCCGAGCACAATACTGAATTTCTGAAAAACTGAAAAACTGGAAATATCAAACAAAAGCCTTGTTAACCAAAACCAAAGGATTTTCCGTTTCCGAAAGTTGAACATTTTTTAAGTACTCTCGTGCGTTGCCAATTAATTTTGCTTGTCAAATTGGAAGAAAGTCTAATAAAATTTTTATTAATCACAGAATAACACGCTTGATGGATAGCTCTGGTAAACGCAAATACACCAAATACCAGATACTTTGCAGGGGCAGGGGTTGGGATGGAATTTTTTTTTCAACGCCTAAATGCTTACTTTTTATGCAACTTGTGAAAAATTGACCACATGTTAAATTCCAATAAAATCTAAATTGAACCTTCCCGACCCCTGTCAAACCCAGATTGTCTTGTCTTGTTTATTTTTATATGTTTTCTTGTTTTCATGTTGTCTTGGCAAATTACAAGAGCAATTTTAACAAAAAATTAGCTAAATTTAATAAAATCTAATTCTTGAGAGTTTTACGAAAATTTGGAGCATTTGAAGCATTTTGTGCGGAAATGAAGGAAAATGTTGGCAAAAAGTTTAAATTGCCAAGCTTTTTATTATGAAAATTATTCGTAAATTAATTTCATGCTTGATATTTCTTGTCTTTTAAGATTTTCAAGGTTTCTTTGAGGAGTTTTATGATTTTGTTCTTTTGTGAAATTTGATTAGATGTAATTGATGGAGGAGGACTATGATGAGATTTTTGATGAATATGATTAGTTTGAGTTTAGCGAAAATCTAATATTAATGAATTTCCTATTCAAGATATTCAAGATATTCATTTTTGGGCTGGATTTTTATAATTCCTGAAAAAGTTTTTAAAATTAAAGTGTAGACAAATTGAGGGGCCAACAGAGAATATTTATTTTTCAAATTTTAAATTTCAATTCTCTTTATTATTCAAAATGATTATTAAAAAATTTACTGTGAGCAAACATGAGTGACACAACCTTTTGTTATATCAACAAACTCATAATCAACGTGAGTACAAATGAAAGCATACTTGTTATTACGCTCCGATCCACACTCAATGTCATTCATTCCAGTTTTCTCCGTAGTCTTAGAAATTGCCATGCAGTTTTCAATTCCATTTGCGTTGTTAGGCTCTCCCACCATCCAATCAATGTCAAAGTTGATTATGCTAGCCGATGGAGAAGAACTTTGCAACCAGATGTTATTATATTTCTTTGGGCCAACGAGGAGTTTCCAGTTGATTCCAATGCTAGCTTGATCTCTAACTGTTGCCAAAAGATAATCTTGTTCTCCTTTAGATGCTATCGAAGCTAAAGCCCATCCAGGTCCCAAGTTGGAGCAATAGGCAGACGCTGCGTCCGCAGTGTTCTGTAGAAATTTATAACAGAAAATTTCCAGTAATTTAATTAAATAAGAAAATTACCGACTGAAGAACTAAATAGTAAGACATTTTGACATTTCTTTTGTTGGCAGTTTCTCTGTAACCTAATTAAAGGTAAATTGATAGATCGTCTGCCATCTTAAGAATCTATGTTACTTACTGTACTCTCCAATTTTAATAAGATCTGATCTTATCACATTGTTGAGCTGGCAAAGAGCACCAGTGTCTGACAGATTGCAGCCATAATCATTAAAACAGATATCGTTAACCGTGTTTCCTTTCTTATTAATTGTCATACAGAATTCTCTGTCTCCGTTTCCATTATTTGGTTCACCAGCACACCATTTTGGACCGTAACTAATTAAATTGGTTCTTGAAGAACTAAGTTAGGAATTTGTTAAGAAATTCAGATTAAACACTTAAAGTGGATTCAGATTTACCATTGAAATAAATCGCATTCTGAAAATTGCTCCCACACAAATTGATTCATTATTTTATAGCCACTGGTTAAAGCTTGTCGATTGACAGGAAAGCCGTCATATTTGGCTATCCAGTCAAAAATAAATGATTCTTCGTCTTTATTTTCAATAGACAAACCAGTCGTTGGATACTTGCAAGCGGCTGCTCTATCCTGTGAATTCAGTAAGTGTTACACAATCTGAAATTATTAAAGTTAAGTCATAGCTACCTTGCCCCAATTTGCCTCGTAGAAGTACATCTTGTACACTCCATTTGCGTTTCCTATGTGAGAAAGTTAAAGGTTTAAGTAACTTTCAATCAATTTGGTATCAAGTACTGACTATAAGGACCAAATTGAACGAATTCCGATTTTACAGATGCACACAAAACTGTCGCCAAGAATAAACTTATTATTAGCTTCACCATTTTTCTACTTTCTTATTGAAATATCTTCCAGGAATGATTAGAAAATTTTTGGTATTCGGCTTAAGTACCTCTTTCTTATCAATAGGGTCTGTTGTTACCTGAGAACATTAGCACATAATGAATTGATAAGCATTTTAGGTATCTTATGAGATAAATCTTTCACTTGGAAGAAACCAAGAGCCTCTTATCATTTTTGCAACAATTTACACATTACGCAATTCAAGAAATTTCACTGTCATGGTCACAATATGGTCTGTATCTTTATTTATTTTTATTGCAGATATTAAGATAAGATTTATTTTTTATTAATTTAAACTTTAGTCCACCAACAGCTGGTGCGATAACTTTTTTTGCAAAATTATTCTAAAATTTAAAAAAAACCTACTGGCATCTACTGGTTTAACAATTTCAAAAATTTTTAATCCTTCGTATTTCGCCTTTTGACCTTAATCTGAATTTTTTCCCCATAAATAGGTTTCGGTTTTTCATTTTTGATTTTTGGATCAGGTAAATTATTATATAAATATTAAGTATTGGAGCGCTAAGTGAACATTCTCGAGGAGATAAGCAAAAGGTGAAGTTGAGTATATAAACTATCTAGTTTATCAAATTAACAAAAAAGCGATGGAAGGGCAGGCAAAAGAATATATTGAAGAAGCTCAACAATGTGAGGAAGATGATCTTGAGTTTTTGTGTCTTGAAGTTGAGTATTTGCAGATGATGAAAAATTTCTTTGAGAACCAGGCAGAACTGTTCAATAAATTAATTTACAATCAAGAAGTGAAAGATATAGAATGTTTGAAGGAAGAACAAGAGTTGACTGAAAAGTTCCAGCAGAGGAAAAATGAGAAAAAAAACCTCGTGAGCGTTATAAGAGATTCAAAGGATCAAAAAACATCATTTAGCATTAACCGTGATAAGAAAACATTCGCCAAGATAAATGGATTCTATCATTGCCCTAAATGTCCATACAATTCAAAATGGAAACTGAGAGATTTAAAAGATCACATAAATGCAGTTCATCGTAAACTCAGACCTTGGAAGTGTTCAGATTGTGATAAAAGTGAGTTCAACATGATAGTCATTTTCTTAGAAGGTTAAATAATATTGAGTTTTATATATTCTAGCTTTTGGATTCAAACACCATTTATTACTTCACCAAAAACGCATCCATTCAACAAAAAAAGATTGGATCTGCGATTGCTGTGGTTCTCGATATGCAATCAAGTATGCCCTGCAATCACACATAATGACTCATTTACCTCCATCATTTGCTTGTACAAAATGTGACAAGAAGTTTACACATTTGCAAAGCTTACAATACCATCTAAAGAGGCATCAAGGAATTCTCAATGAAATATGCAAACATTGCAACAGAGGATACACAGTTAAAAACTCGATGTTAGGTCATATCATACAGAAACATTTTTTGAAATTTCCTTGTGAGATTCCTGGATGTTCATCCACTTTTGGTCCAAAACCACAATACATGCGTCATTTGAAGTCAGTTCACAAAAAATTGGATAAAATCTTAATTGGAAAACTTTTAGAAAAGATTGAGAAATTGAAACCAGACTACGAACAGTTGAAATATGTTTAAAATCAATATTTGCTATAGTTACTAGAAATTAAAAATTCACTATAATTAAAATAAATCTAGATTTAAAAAACAGCAAAACACAACTTTTAATATTCTTTGATTGCAATTTACAATTACATGATTTTTCCTTTTTTACACTTAAGCTACATTTTTGTGCTTAATTTAAAAAAAATTTAAATTGTCGTTATAATATCTAGTAATTTTAAAATTAATGCAGTAAATCAATTAGTAATAGAAAAAAACCAATGAAGTAATCTGAGCTACTTTTGCCAAAAATTTATTATTCGTGAATTTTCTTGAGAACTATTTAACCTACAAAAAATTTAATCTTTTTATTATGATGTTTTGGGTTACATGTAGGTACCTGCACAATTCAGCTGGTTACTAAAATATTGAATATTTGCGTTCAAAAAATAAGTCACGAAAATAGAACATGTTCTATAAATTAATAGATTTTAGATTTGCTCATGAATCGACTTGGAGTTCGTGTATCAACTATGTGAGGTAAAAGTGAAAAATTTATCAAAATTTATTAATTTTTTGGTTTTGGTATTCATTCGCTCCATAGCACATTCCATATTATGTGGTCCAACAATAGAGCTCCATGATATTCGGGACACTAAAGATTTTCTTACTTCCAGGAAGAATTTTTTGATTTCTACTAAATTGAAAATGAAGATTATACGAATCAATAACTAGCTACATTTGAAAAAATTTAAAAATCCTTTAGGAAAGTAAGAGAACCCTTAGTGGCTCTAATATCATGGAGCTTTATTATATGATATCATTGAATCTGTTCGTTTTACTGAAACAATTAATAACGGTTTCAAAATGCAGCAGGTCAGTTAAAAACAATTGCTATAGTTAATATTAAAAATTGGTTTTTGAATTTCCCATTTCTTGATTTGAAGCAGGTCATTTGTCACCCTCAGCTATTTTTGGTGTTTGATAATCATTCTAGAGTTAGCAAGCAAAAGGTGAAGTTCTGTTCATTAAAATTATTAAAGTGATTGAAAATGGAAGAGCCCAAGGAATTTATTGAGGAAGCTCAACAATGTGAGGAAGATGATCTTGAGTTTTTGTGTCTTGAAGTTGAGTATTTGCAGATCATGAAAGATTTCTTTGAGAACCAGGCAGAACTGTTCAATAAATTAATTTACAATCAAGAAGTGAAAGATTTAGAATGTTTGAAGGAAGAACAAGAGTTGACTGAAAAGTTCCAGCAAAGGAAAAATGAGAAAAAGAAGCTCGTGAGCTTTATAAGAGCTTCAAAGGATCAAAAAACTTCATTTAAAATTAACCGTGATAACAAAAAATTCGTCAAGAGAGATGGATTCTATCATTGCCCTGAATGTCCACACAAAACAAAAAGGAACCTGAGCAATTTGAAAATGCACATAAATGTAGTTCATCGTAAACTCAGACCATGGAAGTGTTCAGATTGTGTTAAAAATGAGTTCAACATGATAGTCATTTTCTTAGAAGGTTATATAATATTGAGTTTTATATATTCTAGCTTTTGGATTCAAACACCATTTATTACTTCACCAAAAATGCATCCATTCATCAAAAAAGGATTGGATCTGTGATTGTTGTGGTTCTCGATATGCAATCAAGAATGCCCTGCAATCACACATGAAGATCCATTTACCTCCATCATTTGCTTGTACAAAATGTGACAAGAAGTTTACACATTTGCAAAGCTTACAATACCATCGAAAAAGGCATCAAGAAATTCTCAATGAAATTTGCAAACATTGCAACAAAGGACACACAGTTAAAATTTCAATGTTAGGTCATATCAAACAGAAACATTTTTTGAAGTTTACTTGTGAGATTCCTGGATGTTCATCCACTCTAGGTTGTAAACAACGATACATGCGTCATTTGAAGTCAGTTCACAGAAAATTGGATAAAAACTTAATTGGAAAACTTTTAAAAAAGATTGAGAAATTGAAACCAGACTACGAACAGTTGAAATATGTTTAAAATCAATATTTTCTATAGTTACTAGAAATTAAAAATTCACTATAATTAAAATTCCACTAAAAATTTCCAATTAAAATAGCTTTGAGCTGCAAATCATCATCTATGCTAGCTTCATTGTCGTTGGCCTAAGACCTAGAACGTGTGTAAGATGGAGTTCACACAGTTTCATCAAGTTTGAGGATATTCAAAGAATTTTCAAACAAAATTATCCAAAAATCCAAATTTAACGTCAAAATTTTCTTTTCCTGCTGAATAATTTTGGTTATCAAGTTATATGGGTGAAGATAGACGCCAACACTTTTAGTGCGGGTGCTCCTTTAAACGTCTATCATTAAAGCTTAACCTGAAAACTGATCGAGTTTGCAGAAAATGCATATGCAAGATTTTTGAGCCAATAAGTCGGTGCTGCTGTCATCTCCTCAAGCCTGTGTAAAGGGACCGAAATGTGAACACCACCAGGATTGAATCAAGATGGAACAGTAATCTGAGCTTCTACTACCAGAAGAGGAAGCAAATAAAATTTGTGGAGACTACTGAGGGTTTGAAGATGACTCAAGGAGAATGTGTAATTTTCAATTAATTCATATTATTGCAATATGGAAATTCGTCAATAAAGAGCATTAGAAAGAAAAAAAAAAAAAATAATTAAAATAAATCTAGATTAAAAAAACAGCAAAACACAACTTTTAATATTCTTTGATTGCAATTTACAATTACATGATTTTTCCTTTTTTACACTTAATCTACAACTTTGTGCTTAATTTAAAAAAAATTTAAATTGTCGTTTTAATATCTAGTAATTTCAAAATTAGTGCAGTAAATCAATTAGTAATAGAAAAAAACATATGAAGTAATCTGAGCTACTTTTGCCAAAAATTTATTATCCGTGAATTTTCTTGAGAACTAATTAGCCTTAAAAAATTAAAATCTTTTTATTATAATGTTTTGGATTATATGTAGGTACCTGCACAGTTGGTTACTAAAATATTGAATATTTGCGTTCAAAAAATAAGTCACGAAAATAGAACATGTTTTATAAATTAATAGATTTTAGATTTGCTCATGAATCGACTTGGAGATGAGTTCGTGTATCAACTATGTCAGGTAAAAGGGAAAAATTTATCAAAATTTATTAATTTTTTGGTTTTGGTATTCATTCGCTACATAGCACATTCCATATTATGTGGTCCAACAATAGAGCTCCATGATATTCGGGACACTAAAGATTTTCATACTTTCTGGAAGAATTTTTTGATTTCTACTAAATTGAAAATGAAGATTATACGAATCAATATCTAGCTACATTTGAAAAAAATTAAAAATCCTTTGGGCAAGTAAGAGAACCCTTAGTGGCTCGAATATCATGGAGCTTTATCATATGATATCATGGAATCTGTTCGTTTTACTGAAACAATTAATGACGGTTTCAAAATGCAGCAGGTCAGTTAAAAACAATTGCTATAGTTAATATTTAAAATTGGTTTTTGAATTTCCCTTTTCTTGATTTGAAGCAGGTCATTTGTTACTCTCAGCTATTTTTGGTGTTTGATAATCATTCTAGAGTTAGCAAGCAAAAGGTGAAGTTCTGTTCATTAAAATTATTAAAGTGATTGAAAATGGAAGAGCCAAAGGAATTTATTGAGGAAGCTCAACAATGTGAGGAAGGTGACCTTGAGTTTTTGTGTCTTGAAGTTGAGTTTTTGCAGATTATGAAAGATTTCTTTGAGAACCAGGCAAAACTGTTCAATAAATTAATTTACAATCAAGAAGTGAAAGATATAGAATGTTTGAAGGAAGAACAAGAGTTGACTGAAAAGCTCCAGCAAAGGAAAAATGAGAAAAAGAAGCTCGCAAGCGTGATAAGAGCTTCAAAGGATCAAAAAACTTCATTTAAAATTAACGATGATATCAAGGATGATAACAAAAAATTCGTCAAGATAAATGGATTCTATCATTGCCCTGAATGTCCATACAGAGCAAAAAGGGATCTGAGCAATTTGAAAATACACATAAATGTAGTTCATCGTAAACTCAGACCTTGGAAGTGTTCAGATTGTGGTAAAGGTAAATTTGATATGATAGTCATTTTCTTAGAAGGTTATATAATATTGAGTTTTATATATTCTAGCTTTTGGAATCAGATACAATTTATTACTTCACCAAAAACGCATCCATTCGACAAAAAAGGATTGGATCTGCGATTGTTGTGGTTTTCGATGTGCAATCAAGAATGCCCTGCAATCACACATAATGACTCATTTACCTCCATCATTTGCTTGTACAAAATGTGACAAGAAGTTTACACAATTGGATACCTTAAATAAGCATCTAAAGAGGCATCAAGGAATTCTCAATGAAATTTGCAAACATTGCAACAAAGGATACACAACTAAAACTTCAATGTTAGGTCATATCATACAGAAACATTTTTTGAAGCTTCATTGTGAGATTCCTGGATGTTCATCCACTCTAAGCTCTAAATCACAATATAATCATCATTTGAAATCAGTTCACAAAAAATTGGATAAAATCTTAATTGGAAAACTTTTAAAAAAGATTGAGAAATTGAAACCAGACTACGAACAGTTGAAATATGTTTCTATTGATGAATAAATTTTTATTTGAATTATCGAGTGCACGGACTAAGTGACTAAGTAAGCACTTAAAATGTAAGAATATTGTATTTAAAATAAGTAAAACTCAATAAAAAATGTATCTATCATTTAAATTATCAGTATTTAGAGTAGATTTCGTTGAAAAAAATCACACAATAAATGTAAAATTTATATGAATCACTTTTAGAGAGCTTTCTAAAAGTGTGGATGCTTTATTGGTTAAATTTTTGATAATTTAATTTGTGAACACAAATGAATAATTTTACTTAATAACGTAAAAAACGTTCTAATAAGTCATCCAACACTTCCCGAAACTAATATCTGCTCATTATTTCTATCCACCCAAATTCGCTAACTTTTTTGTATTGAAATTAAAACTCAAAAAACCATCGACAAACTAAAAAGCATTCAAGTTTGTCAGATATAAAATGGTAAGAAAATTTCGCCAAATTTTTATTGGTTGTTTTTCTTCTTTTGAATATTTCAATTGTTTTTCCGATAAGATTTTCGATAACCAGGCAACTTGAAATGCAAAAGAATTGATAATAAGTATTGCACACTTTCAAATTTTTTGGACCTTTTGATTTTTCTTGAATTTCTAGACTTTCTCAATTTTTTTCGAAATTTGTTGCGATTTGCTCAAATTATTAAGATTTGAATTTGCTGAATCTGCTGAATTGGCTGAAATTATGATGTTGGATATTCAATCATGTTTTTGGAATAAAAACTTCGAAAGTTGGATAAAACTAAAAAAGTTTTAAAGTTGATGGAAGTTGAGGCTTGATATAAAGTTTGATTGATGGTTGTTGTAAATATTGCATAATAGTTTGAAAACTCTATCAAGAATTCAAATATAAACTAAATAACTGTTTTGAAACTATTCTTATATTGAATTTGTTCTTTGTTCCTTATCTTTGAATGCTTAAAACTTCATCAATGCATTTGATTTGCTTTCATGTTTGTTATATGCATTTTATGCAGTTTTGTTTTGATTTAATTAAGTTATGCAATTTAACAACAAACTCCAAAGAAACTCGGTAATCTCAAATAAACTACAACATTCTAGATTCCAATCCTTGAGGGTTATGCAACTTCATTGTACTCAGCAATCAGCAAATCCCACCACATTGATGTCAAATTTTTTTTCATTCCACAATCCGTGTGTTTTCGTTTTACTTCTATTTGTTCAAAACAATAAAATTAAAATAATCCACTTCATCAGTTTGAATTTAGCGAAAATTCAATATTAATGAATTTTCTATTCAAGATAAATTTGTTCAAGAATTTTTTTTTCTTAAGTTATTTCAAAAAATTTTAAATCTTTTAGATTTTCACTGAAATTTTTTCCTAAGAAATTAGGTTTCGGTTTTTCATTTTTGATTCTTTGGAGCAGGTAAATTATTTTATAAATATTATGTATTGGAGCGTTAAGTGAACATTCTCGAGTTGACAAGCAAAAGGTGAAGTTGAGTATATAAACTATCTAGTTTAACAAATTATCAAAAATAAAGCGATGGAAGGGCAGACAAAAGAATTTATTGAAGAAACTCAACAATGCGAGGAAGATGATCTTCAGTTTTTGTGTCTTGAAGTTGAGTATTTGCAGATTATGACGGATTTCTTTGAGAACCAGGCAAAACTGTTCAATAAATTAATTTACAATCAAGAAGTGAAAGACTTAGAATGTTTGAAAGAAGAACAAGAGTTGACTGAAAAGTTCCACGAAAGAAAAAATGAGAAAAAGAAGCTCGTGAGCGTTATAAGAGCTTCAAAGGATCAAAAAACTTCATTTAAAACTAACTATGATATCAAGGATGATAACAAAAAATTCGTCAAGATAAATGAATTCTATCATTGCCCTGAATGTCCATACAAATCAAAAAGGAAACTGAGCAATTTAAAAATACACATAAATGCAGTTCATCGCAAACTCAGACCATGGAAGTGTTCAGATTGTGTTAAAAGTGAGTTCAACATGATAGTCATTTTCTTAGAAGGTTATATAATGTTAAGTTTTATATATTCTAGCTTTTGGATTCAAACACCATTTATTACTTCACCAAAAATGCATCCATTCAACAAAAAAGGATTGGATCTGCGATTGTTGTGGTTCTCGATATGCAGTCAAGAATGCCCTGCAATCACACATAATGACTCATTTACCTCCATCAATTACTTGTACAAAATGTGACAAGAAGTTTACACATTTGCAAAGCTTACAATACCATCTAAAAAGGCATCAAGGAATTCTCAATGAAATTTGCAAACATTGCAACAAGGGACACACAGTTAAAATTTCAATGTTAGGTCATATCAAACAGAAACATTTTTTGAAGTTTACTTGTGAGATTCCTGGATGTTCATCCACTCTAGGTTCTAAACAACGATACATGCATCATTTGAAGTCAGTTCACAGAAAATTGGATAAAAACTTAATTGGAAAACTTTTAAAAAAGATTGAGAAATTGAAACCAGACTACGAACAGTTGAAATATGTTTAAAATCAATATTTTCTATAGTTACTATAAATTAAAAATTCACTATAATTAAAATAAATCTAGATTAAAAAAACAGCAAAACACAACTTTTAATATTCTTTGATTGCAATTTACAATTACATGATTTTTCCTTTTTTACACTTAAGCTACAACTTTGTGCTTAATTTAAAAAAAATTTAAATTGTCGTTATAATATTGTTGCCAACGTTCTTGCAACAAAGATTTACTTGTGGTCGCGATATGGATTCTATCAATTCTGATGCCACAATCGCTTAGTTCTTGATAATATTTAAAATTTGCGAAAATCGATTTACTTGAATAACAATTGGTAGAGTAGCTCGTCTTCATTCATTAAAAAACCGGCAGCTGCTTGAGAAAAATTCTGTTTATTTCTATTTCTCAGTCAATTTCGCATTTATTCATATATCAGCTAAAATTAAACATCAATTAGTAAATTTTACATACATTTCTTTCCAACTACTTACTAATCGTTTATAATCGCATTTCTAAATCCTTCCTCAAAAGGTGCTTTGATAGATTTGTATCCCAAAAATTCTCTCTATAATTTAAATATCTTATTTAGGAAGTGGTTTCTTTAGGATTCTTTGACTTTCTTACCGGAATTTATAAATGAAATCAAAAAAATCTCTAGATACAGAACCTAGAGCTCCGTGCCACTCAAAATATTTTCACTAAAATTAAAATTGATAATTTATAGTTAGTGACCTTTTTATCACTATTTCTTTTATATAGAATACCTTTGGTGTCACTCTTTGGTCACTTAAAACTACTTTACTGTATAGTTAGTGTCCCAAAAATCCACTTAAAAGATTATTTCACTTTTATTCTTGTCGCTTCTTGCAAGAATTATTTTCGTACTAAACTTTTGTACTAAACCTTATTTCCCTCCAAAACTTCTATCAAAGCCCTTTGAACAAATGAGTGGATAAATTTAATCTTTAGTGAATATGGAAATTTAAATGAATGATTGAAATTTTCAACTGTTTCTTATAAAATATTTTCCAAATTAAATTCATTTAGACAACTATTAATATATCAATCCTAATCTTGCTTACTCTCAGTAACAAATATCTTGTAATTTTAAAATTAATGCAGTAAATCAATTAGTAATAGAAAAAAACCTATGAAGTAATCTGAGCTACTTTTGCCAAAAATTCATTATCCGTGAATTTTCTTGAGAACTATTTAACCTTAAAAAATTTAAATCTTTTTATTATGATGTTTTGGGTTACATGTAGGTACCTGCACAATTCAGCTGGTTACTAAAATATTGAATATTTGCGTTCAAAAAATAAGTCACGAAAATAGAACATGTTCTATAAATTAATAGATTTTAGATTTGCTCATGAATCGACTTGGAGTTGAGTTCAACTATGTCAGGTAAAAGGGAAAAATTTATCAAAATTTATTAATTTTTTGGTTTTGGTATTCATTCGCTACATAGCACATTCCATATTATGTGGTCCAACAATAGAGCTCCATGATATTCGGGACACTAAAGATTTTCTTACTTTCAGGAAGAATTTTTTGATTTCTACTAAATTGAAAATGAAGATTATACGAATCAATAACTAGCTACATTTGCAAAAATTAAAAAATCCTTTGGGAAAGTCAGAGAACCCTTAGTGGCTCGAATATCATGGAGCTTTATCATATAATATCATGGAATCTGTTATACAAATCAATCATTGTTACTGTACATGAAACTAATCTAGGCTCTCCAAATCATTTTACTTAAACAAACAATAATGGTTTCAAAATTCAGCAGGTCAGTTAAAAACAATTGCTATAGTTAATATTAAAAATTGGTTTTTGAATTTCCCTTTTCTTGATTTGAAGCAGGTCATTTGTTACTCTCAGCTATTTTTGGTGTTTGATAATCATTCTAGAGTTAGCAAGCAAAAGGTGAAGTTCTGTTCATTAAAATTATTAAAGTGATTGAAAATGGAAGAGCCAAAGGAATTTATTGAGGAAGCTCAGCAATGTGAGGAAGATGATCTTGAGTTTTTGTGTCTTGAAGTTGAGTTTTTACAGATTATGAAAGATTTCTTTGAGAACCAGGCAGAACTATTCAATAAATTAATTTACAATCAAGAAGTGAAAGATTTAGAATGTTTGAAGGAAGAAAAAGAGTTGACTGAGAAGCTCCAGCGAAGGAAAAATGAGAAAAGGAAGCTCGCGAGCGTGATAAGAGCTTCAAAGGATCAAAAAACTTCATTTAAAAATAACGATAATATCAAGGATGATAACAGAAAATTCGTCAAGATGAATGGATTCTATCATTGCCCTGAATGTCCATACAAAGCAAAAAAACTGAGTGATTTAAAAAATCACATAAATGTAATTCATCGTAAACTCAGACCTTGGAAGTGTTCAGATTGTGGAAAAGGTAAATTTGATATGATAGTCATTTTCATAGAAGGTTAAACAATATTGAGTTTTATATATTCTAGCTTTTGGATTGAGATTCAATTTATCAACTCACCAAAAACGCATCCATTCGACAAAGAAGGATTGGATCTGCGATTGTTGTGGTTCTCGATATGCAATCAAGATGGACCTGCAATCACACATAATGACTCATTTACCTCCATCATTTGCTTGTACAAAATGTGACAAGAAGTTTATACATTTGCATAACTTAAAAAAGCATCTAAAGATTCATCAGGGAATTTTCAATGAAATATGCAAACATTGCAACAAAGGATACACAACTAAAATGTCGATGTTTGGTCATATCATACAAAAACATTTTTTGAAGTTTACTTGTGAGATTCCTGGATGTTCATCCACTCTAAGTTCTAAATCACAATATAATCATCATTTGAAATCAGTTCACAAAAAATTGGATAAAATCTTAATTGGAAAACTTTTAAAAAAGATTGAGAAATTGAAACCAGACTACGAACAGTTGAAATATGTTTCTATTGATGAATAAATTTTTATTTGAATTATCGAGTGCACGGACTAAGTGACTAAGTAAGCACTTAAAATGTAAGAATATTGTATTTAAAATAAGTAAAACTCAATAAAAAATGTATCTATCATTTAAATTATCAGTATTTAGAGTAGAATTCGTTGAAAAAAATCACACAATAAATGTAAAATTTATATGAATCACTTTTAGAGAGCTTTCTAAAAGTGTTGATGCTTTATTGGTTAAATTTTTGATAATTTAATTTGTGAACACAAATGAATAATTTTACTTAATAACGTAAAAAACGTTCTAATAAGTCATCCAACACTTCCCGAAACTAATATCTGCTCATTATTTCTATCCACCCAAATTCGCTAACTTTTTTGTATTGAAATTAAAACTCAAAAAATCATCGACAAACTAAAAAGCATTCAAGTTTGTCAGATATAAAATGGTAAGAAAATTTCGCCAAATTTTTATTGGTTGTTTTTCTTCTTTTGAATATTTCAATTGTTTTTCCGATAAGATTTTCGATAACCAGGCAACTCGAGATGCAAAAGAATTGATAATAAGTATCGCACACTTTCAAATTTTTTGGACCTTTTGATTTTTCTTGAATGTCTCGACTTTCTCAATTTTTTCGAAATTTGTTGCGATTTGCTCAAATTATTGAGATTTTTTTAATTTGCTGAATCTGCTGAATTTGCTGAAATTATGATGTTGGATATGAAATTAGGTTATTCAAGTAAGTTTTTGGAATAAAAACTTCAAAAGTTGGATAAAGATATAAAAGTTTTAAAGTTGATGGAAGTTGATATTTAGTTTGATTGATGGTTGTTGTAAATATTGCATATTAGTTTGAAAACTCCATCAAAAATACAAATATAAAATAATTAACTGTTTTGAAACTATCCGTATATTGAATTTGTGCTTTGTTCCTTATCTTTGAAAGCTTAAAACTTCATCAATGCATTAGATTTGCTTTCATGTTTGTTATGTGCATTTGATGCAGTTTTGTTTTGATTTTATTAAGTTATGCAATTTAACAACAAACTCCAAAGAAACTCGGTAATCTCAAATAAACTACAACATTCTAGATTCCAATCCTTGAGAGTTATGCAACGTCATTGTACTCAGCAATCAGCAAATCCCACCACATTGATGTCAAATTTTTTTTCATTCCACAATCCGTGTGTTTTCGTTTTACTTCTAAAACTTATGCAACAATTATTATTGTTCGTTATTGCAATTTTTGAGCAATTTGTGAGCAATTTGTTCAAAACAATAAAATTAAAATAATCCACTTCATCAGTTTGAATTTAGCGAAAATTCAATATTAATGAATTTTCTATTCAAGATAAATTTGTTCAAGATTTTTTTTTTCTTAAGTTATTTCAAAAAATTTTAAACCTTTTAGATTTTCACTGAAATTTTTTCCTAAGAAATTAGGTTTCGGTTTTTCATTTTTGATTCTTTGGAGCAGGTAAATTATTTTATAAATATTAAGTTTTGGAGCGTTAAGTGAACATTCTCGAGTTGACAAGCAAAAGGTGAAGTTGAGTATATAAACTATCTAGTTTAACAAATTATCAAAAATAAAGCGATGGAAGGGCAGACAAAAGAATTTATTGAAGAAACTCAACAATGCGAGGAAGATGATCTTCAGTTTTTGTGTCTTGAAGTTGAGTATTTGCAGATTATGACGGATTTCTTTGAGAACCAGGCAAAACTGTTCAATAAATTAATTTACAATCAAGAAGTGAAAGACTTAGAATGTTTGAAAGAAGAACAAGAGTTGACTGAAAAGTTCCACGAAAGGAAAAATGAGAAAAAGAAGCTCGTGAGCGTTATAAGAGCTTCAAAGGATCAAAAAACTTCATTTAAAATTAACGATAATATCAAGGATGATAACAAAAAATTCGTCAAGAGAGATGGATTCTATCATTGCCCTGAATGTCCATACAAAGCAAAATGGGACCTGAGCAATTTGAAAATACACATAAATGTAGTTCATCGCAAACTCAGACCATGGAAGTGTTCAGATTGTGATAAAAGTAAGTTAAATATGACATTCATTTTCTTAGAAGGTTATATAATATTGAATTTTATATATTCTAGCTTTTGGAATCAGATCCAATTTAATAACTCACCAAAAACACATCCATTCGACAAAGAAGGATTGGATCTGCGATTGTTGTGGTTCTCGATATGCAATAAAGATGGACCTGAAAAGACACATAATGACTCATTTACCTCCATCATTTGCTTGTACAAAATGTGACAAGAAGTTTACACATTTGCAAAGCTTACAATACCATCTAAAGAAGCATCAAGGAATTCTCAATGAAATTTGCAAACATTGCAACAAAGGATACACAGTTAAAATTTCAGTGTTTGGTCATATCATACAGAAACATTTTTTGAAGTTTCCTTGTGAGATTCCTGGATGTTCATCCACTTTTAGTTTAAAATCACAATATAATCATCATTTGAAGTCAGTTCACAAAAAATTGGATAAAAACTTAATTGGAAAACTTTTAGAAAAGATTGAGAAATTGAAACCAGACTACGAACAGTTGAAATATGTTTAAAATCAATATCTGCTATAGTTACTAGAAATTAAAAATTCACTATAATTAAAATAAATCTAGATTAAAAAAACAGCAAAACACAACTTTTAATATTCTTTGATTGCAATTTACAATTACATGATTTTTCCTTTTTTACACTTAATCTACAACTTTGTGCTTAATTTAAAAAAAAATTTAAATTGTCGTTTTAATATCTAGTAATTTCAAAATTAGTGCAGTAAATCAATTAGTAATAGAAAAAAACATATGAAGTAATCTGAGCTACTTTTGCCAAAAATTTATTATCCGTGAATTTTCTTGAGAACTAATTAGCCTTAAAAAATTAAAATCTTTTTATTATAATGTTTTGGATTATAGGTGCAGGTACCTACACACAATTCAGCTGGTTACTAAAATATTGAATATTTGCGTTCAAAAAAATAAGTCACGAAAATTTAACATGTTCTATAAATTAATAGATTTTAGATTTGCTCATGAATCGACTTGGAGTTGAGTTCAACTATGTCAGGTAAGAGGGAAAAATTTATCAAAATTTATTAATTTTTTGGTTTTGGTATTCATTCGCTACATAGCACATTCCTTATTATGTGGTCCAACAATAGAGCTCCATGATATTCGGGACACTAAAGATTTTCTTACTTTCAGGAAGAATTTTTTGATTTCTACTAAATTGAAAATGAAGATTATACGAATCAATGACTAGCTACATTTGCAAAAATTAAAAATCCTTTGGGAAAGTAAGAAAACCCTTAGTGGCTCGAATATCATTGAGCTTTATCATATAATATCATGGAATCTGTTATACAAATCAATCATTGTTACTGTACATGAAACTAATCTAGGCTCTCCAAATCATTTTACTTAAACAAACAATAATGGTTTCAAAATTCAGCAGGTCAGTTAAAAACAATTGCTATAGTTAATATTAAAAATTGGTTTTTGAATTTCCCTTTTCTTGATTTGAAGCAGGTCATTTGTTACCCTCAGCTATTTTTGGTGTTTGATAATCATTCTAGAGTTAGCAAGCAAAAGGTGAAGTTCTGTTCATTAAAATTATTAAAGTGATTGAAAATGGAAGAGCCCAAGGAATTTATTGAGGAAGCTCAACAATGTGAGGAAGATGATCTTGAGTTTTTGTGTCTTGAAGTTGAGTATTTGCAGATTATGAAAGATTTCTTTGAGAACCAGGCAGAACTGTTCAATAAATTAATTTACAATCAAGAAGTGAAAGATTTAGAATGTTTGAAGGAAGAACAAGAGTTGACTGAAAAGCTCCAGCAAAGGAAAAATGAGAAAAAGAAGCTCGCAAGCGTGATAAGAGCTTCAAAGGATCAAAAAACTTCATTTAAAATTAACGATGATATCAAGGATGATAACAAAAAATTCGTCAAGATAAATGGATTCTATCATTGCCCTGAATGTCCATACAGAGCAAAAAGGGATCTGAGCAATTTGAAAATACACATAAATGTAGTTCATCGTAAACTCAGACCATGGAAGTGTTCAGATTGTGGTAAAGGTAAATTTAATATGATAGTCATTTTCTTAGAAGGTTATATAATATTGAGTTTTATATATTCTAGCTTTTGGAATCAGATACAATTTATTACTTCACCAAAAACGCATCCATTCGACAAAAAAGGATTGGATCTGCGATTGTTGTGGTTCTCGATGTGCAATCAAGAATGCCCTGCAATCACACATAATGACTCATTTACCTCCATCATTTGCTTGTACAAAATGTGACAAGAAGTTTACACAATTGGATACCTTAAATAAGCATCTAAAGAGGCATCAAGGAATTCTCAATGAAATTTGCAAACATTGCAACAAAGGATACACAACTAAAACTTCAATGTTAGGTCATATCATACAGAAACATTTTTTGAAGCTTCATTGTGAGATTCCTGGATGTTCATCCACTCTAAGTTCTAAATCACAATATAATCATCATTTGAAATCAGTTCACAAAAAATTGGATAAAATCTTAATTGGAAAACTTTTAAAAAAGATTGAGAAATTGAAACCAGACCACAAACAGTTGAAATATGTTTCTATTGATGAATAAATTTTTATTTGAATTATCGAGTGCACGGACTAAGTGACTAAGTAAGCACTTAAAATGTAAGAATATTGTATTTAAAATAAGTAAAACTCAATAAAAATGTATCTATCATTTAAATTATCAGTATTTAGAGTAGATTTCGTTGAAAAAAATCACACAATAAATGTAAAATTTATATGAATCACTTTTAGAGAGCTTTCTAAAAGTGTTGATGCTTTCTTTATTGGTTAAATTTTTGATAATTTAATTTGTGAACACAAATGAATAATTTTACTTAATAACGTAAAAAACGTTCTAATAAGTCATCCAACACTTCCCGAAACTAATATCTGCTCATTATTTCTATCCACTCAAATTCGCTAACTTTTTTGTATTGAAATTAAAACTCAAAAAACCATCAACAAACTAAAAAGCATTCAAGTTTGTCAGATATAAAATGGTAAGAAAATTTCGCCAAATTTTTATTGGTTGTTTTTCTTCTTTTGAATATTTCAATTGTTTTTCCGATAAGATTTTCGATAACCAGGCAACTCGAGATGCAAAAGAATTGATAATAATATCGCACACTTTCAAATTTTTTGGACCTTTTGATTTTTCTTGAATGTCGACTTTCTCAATTTTTTCGAAATTTGTTGCGATTTGCTCAAATTATTAAGATTTGAATTTGCCGAATCTGCTGAATTGGCTGAAATTATGATGTTGGATATTCAATCATGTTTTTGGAATAAAAACTTCGAAAGTTGGATAAAACTAAAAAAGTTTTAAAGTTGATGGAAGTTGAGGCTTGATATAAAGTTTGATTGATGGTTGTTGTAAATATTGCATAATAGTTTGAAAACTCTATCAAGAATTCAAATATAAACTAAATAACTGTTTTGAAACTATTCATTTATTGAATTTGTTCTTTGTTCCTTATCTTTGAAAGCTTAAAACTTCATCAATGCATTTGATTTGCTTTCATGTTTGTTATATGCATTTTATGCAGTTTTGTTTTGATTTAATTAAGTTATGCAATTTAACAACAAACTCCAAAGAAACTCGGTAATCTCAAATAAACTACAACATTCTAGATTCCAATCCTTGAGGGTTATGCAACTTCATTGTACTCAGCAATCAGCAAATCCCACCACATTGATGTCAAATTTTTTTTCATTCCACAATCCGTGTGTTTTCGTTTTACTTCTATTTGTTCAAAACAATAAAATTAAAATAATCCACTTCATCAGTTTGAATTTAGCGAAAATTCAATATTAATGAATTTTCTATTCAAGATAAATTTGTTCAAGAATTTTTTTTTCTTAAGTTATTTCAAAAAATTTTAAATCTTTTAGATTTTCACTGAAATTTTTTCCTAAGAAATTAGGTTTCGGTTTTTCATTTTTGATTTTTTGGAGCAGGTAAATTATTTTATAAATATTAAGTTTTGGAGCGTTAAGTGAACATTCTCGAGTTGACAAGCAAAAGGTGAAGTTGAGTATATAAACTATCTAGTTTAACAAATTATCAAAAATAAAGCGATGGAAGGGCAGACAAAAGAATTTATTGAAGAAACTCAACAATGCGAAGAAGATGATCTTCAGTTTTTGTGTCTTGAAGTTGAGTATTTGCAGATTATGACGGATTTCTTTGAGAACCAGGCAAAACTGTTCAATAAATTAATTTACAATCAAGAAGTGAAAGATTTAGAATGTTTGAAGGAAGAACAAGAGTTGACTGAAAAGTTCCAGCAAAGAAAAAATGAGAAAAAGAAGCTCGTGAGCGTTATAAGAGCTTCAAAGGATCAAAAAACTTCATTTAAAACTAACTATGATATCAAGGATGATAACAAAAAATTCGTCAATATAAATGAATTCTATCATTGCCCTGAATGTCCATACAAATCAAAACTGAGCAATTTAAAAATACACATAAATGCAGTTCATCGCAAACTCAGACCATGGAAGTGTTCAGATTGTGTTAAAAGTGAGTTCAACATGATAGTAATTTTCTTAGAAGGTTATATAATGTTAAGTTTTATATATTCTAGCTTTTGGATTCAAACACCATTTATTACTTCACCAAAAATGCATCCATTCAACAAAAAAGGATTGGATCTGCGATTGTTGTGGTTCTCGATATGCAGTCAAGAATGCCCTGCAATCACACATAATGACTCATTTACCTCCATCAATTGCTTGTACAAAATGTGACAAGAAGTTTATACATTTGAAAAGCTTACAATACCATCTAAAGAAGCATCAAGGAATTCTCAATGAAATTTGCAAATATTGCAACAAAGGACACACAGTTAAAATTTCAATGTTAGGTCATATCATACAGAAACATTTTTTGAAGTTTACTTGTGAGATTCCTGGATGTTCATCCACTCTAAGTTCAAAATCACAATATAAGCATCATTTGAAGTCAGTTCACAAAAAATTGGATAAAAACTTAATTGGAAAACTTTTAGAAAAGATTGAGAAATTGAAACCAGACTACGAACAGTTGAAATATGTTTAAAATCAATATCTGCTTTAGTTACTATAAATTAAAAATTCACTATAATTAAAATAAATCTAGATTAAAAAAACAGCAAAACACAACTTTTAATATTCTTTGATTGCAATTTACAATTACATGATTTTTCCTTTTTACACTTAAGCTACAACTTTGTGCTTAATTAAAAAAAAAAATTTTAATTGTCGTTTTAATATCTAGTAATTTTAAAATTAATGCAGTAAATCAATTAGTAATATAAAAAAACCTAAGAAGTAATCTGAGCTACTTTTGCCAAAAATTTATTATTCGTGAATTAATTATATTTATTATAAATTTATTTCTTGATATTTATTATATTTATTTCTTGAGAACTGTTTAGCCTTAAAGAATTAAAATCTTTTTATTATGATGTTTTGGATTAAATGTAGGTACCTGCCAGGGGTGTAGAAGTAGTAAAACAACAAGGTAGGCGCTGACGAGTTTTTGCAAACAAAATTAAAAAGTTCCACAAATAGCATATTCCATGATACCTGGGACAGCAAAAAAGCACCATGATATTCGGGACACTCATGGTTTTCTTACTTTTTGGAAGAATTTTTATTGATTTTCGTAAACAGATGGTTAAAGATTAGTGTAATGTTTGTTTTCAATTTAGTAGAAATCAAAAAAAAATCTTCCGGAAAGTGGAAAAATCATGAGTGTCCCGAATATCTTGGTGTTTTTTGCTGTCCCATAGGTATCATGGAATGTGCGACATCACATATTTGTTTTTGTAAAAATAATTTATGCTTGTTTTTGGTCTACAGTTCGTTGAGAATGCGTCAAAGTGATTACTTCGAATTCATGATTAAATAAAAGGCTCTGCATTAAAAAGTTCGACCTGTGGGCCAGAAACATCAGATCTGAAGCTTTGTGAATTCAAAGTCAGCGCTGCTAATTTAAAATGTTTTCATTTGATGCAATGAACTCTCTGAGTGCGTTGGTGTCCAAAAAAATATTTTTCAAACAATCTATAATATACTTTAAAATCATATTTAATATATTTTTAGAATCAACTATATGATATTTATAAAACCTTTATAGTTTTTATTATAAACTTTTATTAGGACTGGCATTTCAAAACCACTTTCTGTAACAAATTAGCCCTTCGGGATTCGATATCTGAAAATCCATATTACTTTCATGTGAACAACTTAATCTTATTAAATCAAAAATTTATCTGGGAATGTTGTTGCATCATTAGATTTTCAAGTTTCTTATTCCGCTGATCCACAAAGTACCAAAAGTCCCAAAAAACAGGGGATTTTGACAATTTTTCACTTTGTTCCAAAATAACTCGAAAACCTTAATACTTCTATGGGTAAAACTTTGCCTAATAATGATCTTCAATGACTTGCGAAGAGATTAATAAAGATCCAGCGCAGAATTGCTCCACCCGCTGGTCCACAAAACGATATTAATTTAAAATCCCAAAAATTCCATTAAAAAGCCCAATAAATTATTACTTTTTGCCCTATCATTTGAAAACCATAATACTTCTATGCGTAAAACTTTGCCTAATAATGATCTTCAATAACTAACAAAGAGAAAAATAAAGATCCAGCGCAGAATTCTTCCACCCGCTGGTCCACAAACTGACATGAATCCCAATAATTCCATAAAATCACCAAAAAACTATTACTTTTTGCCCTATCATTTGAAAACCATAATACTTTTATGCGTAAAACTTTGCCTAATAATGATTTCCAATGACCAACAAAGAGATTAATAAAGATCCAGCGCAGAAATGATCCACCCGCTGGTCCAGAAACTGACATGAATCCCAATAATTCCTAAAAATCACCAAAAAATTATTACTTTTTGCCCTATCATTGGAAAACCATAATACTTCTATGCATAAAACTTTACTCAAAAATGATCTCCAATTACTTACAAAGAGATTAAAAAAGATCCAGCGTATAATTGCTCCACCCGCTGGTCCACAAACTTACAAGAATCTCAAAAAATTAGCGAACTTTCATTAAAAATTATATTTTTTGCAACAGAAACTTCAAATAAATCAAAACCACCAATGAATTAGATCCTGGATTATAACAGGATGGTTGAACTACATCTAATATACAAAATTCTTATCACCAGCTGTAATTAACTCTTCCCCAACTCACAGAAGATTTATAACATAAAAATATATATCTTGGATAATCTAAAAACGACACTAAATAATCTAAATCTGGCAAACGAAGCACATTCACTCGATTTCAGTACATTCAGTCATCCACTCAAACAATATTGACTATAAAAAGGAACACTCAGTGACATAAAACATATTAATTAAGGCATAAACACGGCATAAACATAAATAAATGGCATCAATTTGAAATATATCTTAACAATATATTTGCTCACTTGGGTCAGTTGGCTCACTTTAGTTTACCTTGACCCCTCGTTATAAAAAATATATATATATGATTCAAATGTTTTAACGGAATTAACCGTTTAATAAATGTGATCATCACGAGATCATCATTAATTTAGTTATTGTATCCTTAGATTCTATATGCTTATATTCTAAACGATTTTTGTTAATATATTTAAAGTTTATAAGTTTTCGATTTTTTAATCGTATTTTATTATCATTTAATCTTTTTTAACAAGATAGGCGCGCCTACCCCTAAATTTTAACAAGGGGGTCGCGCCTACCCGCGCCTACCCACTTCTACAACCCTGGTACCTGCACAATTCAGCTTGTTACTAAAATATTGAATATTTGCGTTCATGTTCTATAAATGTTCTATAAATTATTAGATTTGCTCATGAATCGACTTGGAGATGAGTTCGTGTATCAACTATGTCAGGTAAAAGGGAAAAATTTAAAGAAATTGGTTTTGGTATTCATTCGCTACATAGCACATTCCATATTATGTGGTCCAACAATAGAGCTCCTTGATATTCGGGACACTAAAGATTTTCTTACTTTCAGTAAGAACTTTTTGATTTCTACTAAATTGAAAATGAAGATTATACGAATCAATAACTAGCTACATTTGCAAAAATTAAAAAATCCTTTGGGAAAGTAAGAGAACCCTTAGTGGCTCGAATATCATGGAGCTTTATCATATAATATCATGGAATATGTTATACAAATCAATCATTGTTAGTGTACATGAAACTAATCTAGGCTCTTCAAATTGTTTTACTAAAACAAATAATAACGGTTTTAAAATGCAGCAGGTCAGTTAAAAACAATTGCTATAGTTAATTTTAAAAATTGGTTTTTGAATTTCCCTTTTCTTGATTTGAAGCAGGTCATTTGTTACCCTCAGCTATTTTTGGTGTTTGATAATCATTCTAGAGTTAGCAAGCAAAAGGTGAAGTTCTGTTCATTAAAATTATTAAAGTGATTGAAAATGGAAGAGCCAAAGGAATTTATTGAGGAAGCTCAACAATGTGAGGAAGATGATCTTGAGTTTTTGTGTCTTGAAGTTGAGTTTTTGCAGATTTTGAAAGATTTCTTTGAGAACCAGGCAGAACTGTTCAATAAATTAATTTACAATCAAGAAGTGAAAGATTTAGAATGTTTGAAGGAAGAACAAGAGTTAACTGAAAAGTTCCAGCAAAGGAAAAATGAGAAAAAGAAGCTCGTGAGCGTGATAAGAGCTTCAAAGGATCAAAAAACTTCATTTAAAATTAACGATGATATCAAGGATGATAACAAAAAATTCGTCAAGAGAGATGGATTCTATCATTGCCCTGAATGTCCATACAAATCAAAAAGGAAACTGAGCAATTTGAAAACACACATAAATGTAATTCATCGCAAACTCAGACCTTGGAATTGTTCAGATTGTGGTAAAGGTAAATTTGATATGATAGTCTTTTTCAAAAAAGGTTAAATAATGTTGAGTTTTATATATTCTAGCTTTTGGATTCAAACACCATTTATTACTTCACCAAAAACGCATCCATTCAACAAAGAAGGATTGGATCTGCGATTGTTGTGGTTCTCGATATGCAATAAATATGGACCTGAAAAGACACATGATGACTCATTTACCTCCATTATTTGCTTGTACAAAATGTGACAAGAAGTTTATACATTTTTATAACTTAAAAAAGCATCTAAAGAGGCATTTAGGAATTTTAAATGAAATTTGCAAACATTGCAACAAAGGATACACAACTAAAATGTCGATGTTTGATCATATCATACAGAAACATTTTTTGAAGTTTACTTGTGAGATTCCTGGATGTTCATCCACTCTAAGTTCTAAAGCACAATATAATCATCATTTGAAGTCAGTTCACAAAAAATTGGATAAAATCTTAATTGGAAAGCTTTTAGAAAAGATTGAGAAATTGAAACCAGACCACAAACAGTTGAAATATGTTTCTATTGATGAATAAATTTTTATTTGAATTATCGAGTGCACGGACTAAGTGACTGAGTAAGCACTTAAAATGTAAGAATATTGTATTTAAAATAATTAAAACTCAATAAAAATTTATCTATCGTTTTAAATTTAATATTTAAAGTAGAAAATATTTATTTACTTTAAATTAAAAAATTAAAAATCACTTATAAATGTTAAATTTATATGAATCAATTCAGCCTTCTAAAAGTATTGATGCTTTATTAGTTAAATTTTTGTTAATTCGATTAGGAACACAAAAATGAATAAATTTGCTTAATAACACAAAAAACGTTCTTCGAAACTCGACAAACTAAATAGCTTTTAAGTTTTTTCGTCAATTTTCTTTTTTTGAATATTTTAATTGTTTTTCCGACAACTCGAGATGCAAAAGAATTGATAATAAGTGTCGCACACTTTCAAATTTGTTGGATCTTTTGATTTTTCTTGAATGTCTCGACTTTCTCAATTTTTCTGAAATTTGTTGAGATTTGCTCAAATTATTGATTTTTTTTCATTCCACAATCCGTGTGTTTTCGTTTTACTTCTAAAATTAATGCAACAATTATTATTGTTCGTTATTGCAATTTTTGAGCATTTAGTAAGCAATTTGTTCAAAACAATAAAATTAAAATAATCCACTTCATCAGTTTGAATTTAGCGAAAATTCAATATGAATGAATTTTCTATTCAAGATATATTTGTTCAAGAATTTTTTTTTCTTAAGTTATTTCAAAAAATTTTAAAACTTTTAGATTTTCACTGAAATTTTTTCCTAAGAAATTAGGTTTCGGTTTTTCATTTTTGATTCTTTAGAGCAGGTAAATTATTATATAAACATTAAGTTTTGGAGCGTTAAGTGAACATTCTCGAGTTGACAAGGACAAGAGGTGAAGTTGAGTATATAAACTATCTAGTTTAACAAATTATCAAAAATAAAGCGATGGAAGGGCAGACAAAAGAATTTATTGAAGAAGCTCAACAATGTGAGGAAGATGATCTTCAGTTTTTGTGTCTTGAAGTTGAGTTTTTGCAGATGATGAAAAATTTCTTTGAGAACCAGGCAAAACTGTTCAATAAATTAATTTACAATCAAGAAGTGAAAGATTTAGAATGTTTGAAAGAAGAACAAGAGTTGACTGAAAAGTTCCACCAAAGGAAAAATGAGAAAAAGAAGCTCGTGAGCGTTATAAGAGCTTCAAAGGATCAAAAAACTTCATTTAAAAATAACGATAATATCAAGGATGATAACAAAAAATTCGTCAAGATAAATGGATTCTATCATTGCCCTGAATGTCCACACAAAGCAAAAAGGGACCTGAGCAATTTGAAAATACACATAAATGTAGTTCATCGCAAACTCAGACCATGGAAGTGTTCAGATTGTGGTAAAGGTAAATTTGATATGATAGTCATTTTCTTAGAAGTTTAAATAATATTGAGTTTTATATATTCTAGCTTTTGGTCTCAGGTGCAATTTAATAAGTCACCAAAAATGCATCCATTCAACAAAGAAGGATTGGATCTGCGATTGTTGTGGTTCTCGATATGCAATCAAAAAGGACCTGCAAACACACATAATGACTCATTTACCTCCATCAATTGCTTGTACAAAATGTGACAAGAAATTTACACGTTTTTATAACTTAAGACTGCATCTAAAGATTCATCAGGGAATTCTCAATGAAATTTGCAAACATTGCAACAAAGGGTTCACAACAAAAAACTTCCTAATGATTCATATCACACGGAAACATTTTTCGAAGCTTCATTGTGAAATTCCTGGATGTTCATCCACTCTAAGTTCAAAATCAGAATATAAACATCATTTGAAGTCAGCTCACAAAAAATTGGATAAAATCCTAATTGGAAAACTTTTAGAGAAGATTGAGAAATTGAAACCAAACCACAAACAGTTGCAATATGTTTCTATAAAAAAATGAATAATTTTACTTAATAACGTAAAAAACGTTCTAATAAGTCATCCAAAACTTCCCGAAACTAATATCTGCTCATTATTATTTTTATCCACCCAACTTCACTAACTTTTTTGTATTTAAATTGAAACTCGAAAAACCATCGACAAACTAAAAAGCTTTCAAGTTTGTCAGATATAAAATGGCAAGAAAATTTCACCAAATTTTTATTGGTCGTTTTTCTTCTTTTGAATATTTCAATTGTTTTTCCGATAAGATTTTCGATAACCAGGCAACTCGAGATGCAAAAGAATTGATAATAATATCGCACACTTTCAAATTTTTTGGACCTTTTGATTTTTCTTGAATGTCGACTTTCTCAATTTTTTCGAAATTTGTTGCGATTTGCTCAAATTATTAAGATTTGAATTTGCCGAATCTGCTGAATTGGCTGAAATTATGATGTTGGATATTCAATCATGTTTTTGGAATAAAAACTTCGAAAGTTGGATAAAACTAAAAAAGTTTTAAAGTTGATGGAAGTTGAGGCTTGATATAAAGTTTGATTGATGGTTGTTGTAAATATTGCATAATAGTTTGAAAACTCCATCAAGAATTCAAATATAAACTAAATAACTGTTTTGAAACTTTTCGTATATTGAATTTGTTCTTTGTTCCTTATCTTTGAAAGCTTAAAACTTCATCAATGCATTTAATTTGCTTTCATGTTTGTTATGTGCATTTGATGCAGTTTTGTTTTGATTCAATTAAGTTATGCAATTCAACAAGAAACTCCAAAGAAACTCGGTAATCTCAAATAAACTACAGGAACCTAGATTCCAATCCTTGAGAGTTATGCAACTTCATTGTACTCAGCAAACAGCAAATCTTACCACAATAATGTCAAACTTATTTTCATTCCATATGCCGTGTGTTTTCATTTTATACTTCTAAAACTTATGCAACAATTATTATTGTTCGTTATTGCAATTTTTGAGCAATTTGTGAGCAATTTGTTCAAAACAATAAAATTAAAATAATCCACTTCACCGATAATGGCGCAATTTTCCTGCTAGTTGCATTTTTTAGTCTTAAGTTGTTTCGTGTGAAAATGTAATTGGTATTGAAAGTTTTCAGCGGAATTTTAGAAATTTTGAAACATGCGAGCTTGTTCATTTTGATTAATATTCTAATCTTTTACTTGTGGCACGGAAATTTCTGCAATTTTAATCTTTGACATGTTTTGTTCAAAACAATTAAAACATTCAAGATCTCACAAATAATCTCAATGTCCATTCCCTCGTTCATAGCATAACTTTTCCCTAAAAATAGTTTCTCCAACTTTTCTTCTTGAATTTTTCCAACGTTTTGCTATAAATGTTTTGTTGATTTTGTTGTTGTGTATTTTCTTCATCATCGGATAAACAAGATAATTCAATTAAAGTATTAAAGAATGAACGGTTTGCCTCACCTGCCCCAGATATTTCGCTGGCAATAAATTGTGTGGAAGTAATCCATTAAAGAAGTTGCTTTTCATGATTTGTGTCCATAAATTGGAGGGCAGTTTTAAGCTTGTAAGCTTTGGGGTAGAAATTGAGGAAATAAAAGGATTTGGGAGAATATCTTTGCAATCTCGTTTTTCATAGTTTGAGCTATCGTATACATTGAGGCAAAATCTTGAATATAATAATTTACACCTAAATGCAGGCAAACCATGTATTTTTATCAAAAATTAAAAATAATGATGAAACCTCAACGCAACCATTTAATAGTCCCAAAATAGTTGCATCTGAAATATTAACAATTTTCTTCAATTTTCTGTCAACCAAATTTACCGCTGAAAGGCACATTGAACTAATTAAAATTAATTGAATCGAATATTAAGCTCTTGCAGAGTAATTCATGAGAACTTTCTTGTACAACGTAATTATGAAGAAACAAGTGAAAAGAATGTTTCAGGAACATGTGTATAATTAGTTGCAAATAGAATTATAAATGCTTGATATGGTTAGGAAGCATTTAAGAGAATTATTGAAGGTTGTTGTACGTTTAGGGAAGATTTTTTGAACATATCAATTGAGATAAATATTGCAAACATTCAGGAAATAATTTATATAAAATTATACAAGTTACTCCTGAAAGTGGGCAATTAATTTTTAACCTTAAATTTAATTTTGAAGGACATGACTTTTTATTCATGGAATTCAGACAAGATTTTAATTTAAAAAGCTTCACAATTAACAGCTATCCTGAAAATTCAGAAATTCCATTAGCAATTCATCAGAAGCACAACAAAAACGTTTTTGCTTGACTTTTCCATCATCAGACGCTTGAACTAATTTAAAATAAACATTTTCAATGAAAAAGCAACTCAAATAAAATATGTGTACAAACGAATGCTTCTCAAAATGAATAAATAACGAAATAACGAGATGTATCAGAAAATACCAAGAAATGCTGCATGATTTAAATAATGCCATAAAACTTGAAGGAAATTTGTGAAATTACTGGAATCGCTTTAAATTGCTGCAAAATGCTTCAAGTTGAGAAACTAAGCGATGAATGATTTAGAAATTTATGGAATTTATGAAAATATATGAAGAATGTATGAATAATTTTGTGAAAGCTTTTTGCAAAAGTTTTGCTGCTTTCAACTTGGAGAATATTCAAAGATACATTCGAGAATATAAAATAACATAAATTTGGCATGAATTTTACATGTAAATTCTTATTGTTCGATGCTGCACAAATAAAATGATGAATATGCTCGATTTATTTTATTTCTTGCAAAAGCCCTTTTTTGGAAAGTGAAGTCGATTTTTTGAATTCAATTTATTTATCATTAAAAAGCTTAGAAGCTTTTTTGGAATTTATGAAATTTTTTAAATTTTAAATAATATTTATGAATAGATCTAACTTTACGATGTCAGTCCCCTCTTAAAAACCAACTTTTCCCATACAAACTTATAACAATCATCAGAACTTTAGCCACATAAAGTCCATAGCCAGCAAAACTCCACTGCTCCATATTTCATGTTTCAAACAGCATAATCAAATGCATTTGCTCAACTACAAATATTTACAGAGTAACTAGAAGCAGAATTCTTCAACCAAATAAATTTTTCCTGAATAAAAATTGTTTAGAATGTTGGTAAAGTATGGAGTACATAAGTTACGCTTGTTAAACCAAGCAAATATGAATATTGTTTCGAATTTTTGTAAAATAATATTCGTTAATTCAGAAAAACTTGTGAGTGGATAATTCGATTAAAATGTAATTTTAATGGAAAAAAAGTCATATCCATGCAATTTTTATTTTATAATAATTATCATGAAAAATTGTTGCTAATTAGTTGAAATTTGAATTTTTAATTTTATGAAACTTAATTGAATTTAATCCACTTAAATCACCTGATGTACAATAAAACATTTTTCCACCTTTTACCGAAAATAGAACAGTTTCGTAATAAAAACTCCAAAATCCACATAAACTTTCATAAAAATTCCATTCAAAAAATGCACAAAACCGCGAAAAACAAAATAACAAAATATTTGCAAAATTTACAGACACATTAATATTCCAAAACATTTATTTAACTGGATTTGGTGGAAATTCCTATCAAAACATATTTACTTTAAAAACTCCTAAAATTTTACAACGCAGATTGCACCGTAATTTATTGACATAAATTTCAATGATTTTAACGAATTTTGAGGAAGAGTTAAATAAAGTTTTAATTCAATTTAAAAAAAAAATAAACCTCAAATTTTTATAGTTAAGAGGAAATCAGGGTTGACTTTCTTTATGATGAATGATGAGAAAAATGCGTTAAAAAATATATTTTTCAACGAAATATGTTATTGATAATCCATTAAAAAAGAAAAACTATCAACTGCAGTAGAAAACTGAAAAATTCAACATACAGACATTCACCTCCTTGCCAATAACACATCAATAACAACGTCATTTCCCATGAGAGCTTAAAATTCTATCAAAAATTCGCCCGATCAATTTTAATTAATATTTTTGGCGGAAATATGTTCCAAAATATCTCCACCAGCTCAAACTGCTCTGAAATACTTGAAAACAATGTTATTTGATTCAACACAAATTTTATTGAATTTCATTTTCGGGGCAAAAAGTTTGCAGTTTAATGTAATAAACTCATATTGACAGGCGTCACAAATTGGAATAAATAATTTGTAGAGATTTGCCGATGGATTTCAGAGTTTGCTCTCATTGAAAATTTGTTTTCTGCAGTATTTGGCTTTTTAGTCGGTCAAGGATTGCTGAAGAGAAAAGGATGGACACTTATTTTAATTTTTAAAAATAAAAAAAGTGAACGAATTTTCCGCTGCTATGACATGATCACCTTGATTCAAGGTCCTTGAATTTTTAAAAAACTTTCTTTTATATATCCTTCCTCAATCTTCTCACCTTCCTTGGCTATTTTCAATATTAATTTTCCATCAAATATTTCTCTCTATATTATTGTTGGAACACTGCAAATTTTATGACCTATCGTACCATGATGCCTATGATGCCATTGCAATAATGAATATATTATATAATTTTATATGCATTTCAATAAATTTTACAATAAATTTTGAAATTTGTTTTTACAGACTTTTGTTGGAACAGTTTCAAATAAATCAATAATAAATAAAAATAACAAATCCTGGCAATGATTTTCTGCTAAATTTGGAAAATATTGTTTTGAATTGTTTGCATATTATGAATGGAAAATGTTTGGATATGTTTGATAATATTTGAAAAACTGAGAAATGTTTTGAAATGTGACAATAATTTACATTTCAAATATTGTTCTAATATATTATGATATTTTGATATTCTGTTACATTGAATTGAGGGCTCCTGAATAACTAACAACTCTATTTTTTCTGGAAGTTTCTCATAAATCCTAAATTTATCGATAATTGGAGCTTCGTGAGTCACAATTTTGGTTCAAAATTTGATTGAAAACAATAAAAACCTTCCAGGAGACTTTTTTTTAAATTTTCGAACAAAATCCATAAATTCAACATTTTCAGCTATTTATAAGCGTGTTAATATTTACAAAGCTTTTTAATTAAATTTATCCAGAAACAAGCTTTTCAGCAGAATTTTTATATCAACAATATATGTTATTACATCAAACAATCATAAAAGCTTTCCAAGAATTCGCGCTTCACGAATATTTAAATTATAATTGAGAAAATTCGTCGTTTGAGCTTTTGAAGTCAAAAATTCTGAGAATTATTTAGTTTTATGTTCACTTTACAACATTCTACGATACTTCCTAATTCTGTATAATTCTTCCTTTGATGAATTTTAGATGCAAGAGCAATTGTTTGCTTAGTTCTCATTATGCACTCGTACTTTAATTTTTAAATGCACCTGCCGGTTAAACATCAAATGTTAAAAGTTTTACAGTCACTTAACTTTTTTAATTATTCACATTTTTATAATGTTTTTGATGCTTGAGGACAGGGCTGGAAAACTATTTTTAAATGTGTTTTATAAGCTTTAAGAGTATCTGAACAAAAGTTTCCACCCCTGACTTCCAAGTGCCTGCTCTAGAGTATCTGAACAAGAGTTTCCCTACTCACAGCTTAAATGCAACGGCAAACAGAAAATTTCACCATTTTCGCTACTCTCACGGTTGAGAAGCTTTCCATCAAACAAATTAAGATCGTGGTGGAATTTTCTGTTTGATAAACACTAATATTGGCAACCAACTACGAAATTGCATTACCAACGGTTTGGTGGAGTTTTTAATGCAGTTCTAAGGATAATGTAATTTACCTTCGTTTTATTTGAGATGTTTCAGCTTTGAAGTTTTTATTAAATTTGGAGATTTTTTTAGAGATTTATTTTGGGAAACATATTTTTCAATGTTCAGTGGCAATCTAGAGATTCTTCAACCAACTCCATCCCAAACCCTTGAAAACATCTTGCCAACCAATAAAATAGCTTTAATGCAAGCTTCATGGCAAATAGAATTATCCTGTAAATTTACTGCTCAAAAATTATCTTGTTAGTTGTTATGCTATTTTGGGCCGAACAAATAAATCGGGAAATTTATTGTGCATTTCAGTATTTTACGTTCATGCTTTTAAATTTTTATTTTCATGAGCTTTTCATGAAATTTCATGAATTCCGTGTATTTCATGAATTTTATGGATTTTTAGCATTCGTGGTTTTTTATAGTATTTTTTAGCTTTTTCTAGCTTGTTGTAGTTTCTCATAGATTTTCCCATTTCTGTAGAAAAAGGAAATATTATCCTGATTAAAAAATTTTTGCAACAATATTACTAGCTGACAATTTTCTGGATAGTACTTTGAATTTTTTTAAATGATGGTTTGAGCAACTAACTGTCCGACTATCCAATTTTTTAAATGATAGGAAAAAAATGAACTGGGGATCAAACAACAGACGTGATCATATAAATTTGTTTTCACTAAATCGACGTCTTTAAAGTTCAGCTACAAGTCCAGCAATCCCCACTTCTAGCTCTTGAAACACTTTTTGTTGGCTTTTCTTCAGTTTATGCAGTTCCTCGTCCTTTTTGTACAATTTTGTAGTATTTTTTATGAATTTTGTAATTTTGCAATTTTCGTTGAAATCCAAGGAAAATTTATGAGCGAAACAGACAATAAACCTTGACCAAGTGGACAACAGCACAATGGCCACAATATAAAGAGAAATTGCTCAGAAATAACTAGAAATTGTGAAAGTTTCGCTGTTACTCGGTTGTTTTTGTTATTTCGTGTTATTTTGTGATATTTTTTGTTACTCTTGTAAATTTAAAATATTTTCCATTTTGTGTGGAATTAGAAAAAGGACGGAGAAAAAACATTTTCCTAAAGCTTTAAATCATATTTCTTATATTTCTTATATGTTTCATATTTCTCATAATTCTGAATGCTTGCTGTAATCTCGTGTTTTATTGCATGTTCTGCATTTATTTTTATGGGAAAAGGTTTATGAAAGTGCATGCAGTAGGAGATATCATGGAAAAGCTTATTGGCTTATTAAGTAACTCGAAACATATTTTTATGGAATTCTATGCTTTGTTTGATGTCATCAGGGATTTTTGGTATTTCAAGGTTTTTCAACATTTTCTAGAATATTTTAAATTTTTTAGAATTTGTTATTTTTATTAGGAATTAGAAGTTTTTTGTCTTTAAGGGAATTTTAATTTTTTTTTTTAAAAGCTCAATAAATTATAAACTCCGTAAAAATTTTTGTCCACCCCTGCTTCTTCCATATTTCCACATGATTCAACCTTACATAACACATTATTACATTTTCCAAGCAAAAAAGTAAGAAAACCAACTTGAAACGTAACATGACAGGAGTTTCCTGCAAAAATTTCTGAAAGTTAGTGGATATTTGTGATCATTGCAATATATTTCATGAAATTCCCAAAATTGGTTACGTGTCGACCTGCTCCCTTGATCTGCTGACTCGAGGCTGTAACAAAGCTAGAAGGTAGCCAAAATGAAGGTGTTCTAAGGTGAAGGTGATAATGAAAACTGCCGAGAATTGCTCAATATTGAGAAAATTCACTTTCCTTTGACGCTCTGTTGCTTGAGGACGTGCAAGGATTTTCATTGTTTCATCGGATTTTACTCGATTTTTCGCCAATTTCACTTGGTGATAATGCCAATAATACTTTTTTATTGAATTTCCTGGGAATTTCTTATTTGTTAGCTTGTTTGTGATGTTTGCCATGTTCGGCATGTTTTCAGAGTTGAAGGGTAGAAACGATGATTAATGCGTTCAAGGACAGTTGAGGAATATTGGAAGGTTTCTTGACGAAAGTCTTGCATAGGTTTTAATTGTTAGAATTGCCAGTAAAGACCAGAACAATTTTCAATCAAACCAATATCCAAACTCTGATAATAAATATACAATGATTTAAATCTGTTTGACCTAAATCTCATTTAATCTAATTCAAACCCAAATAAATTACATAAAACCCACCACCAGTTCATCCCCATTACTTTAATGCCCATTAACCATCAAAAACTTTTCCAAACTGTGACACACATCAAATTTAATTCAATTACCGGCTAATTGATTCAAATGCTCGGAAATGCCTGTAAAATCTCTGCTCCTCAATTAATCACCACACAAATGCCCCAATTAAACTCCCTGTGGGAGCAAACCTCAAGCAATACCAATCAAGAAGCCAGCAGACCTTTTTCAATTAAAAATTGTGCCAAAGTTTTCCTGTTATCCTCGCAAAACTTTCAACCGTAATTTAACAATTTTTCCAGCTTTATTTAGAATATTTTTTGTTTAATTTAGTTATCATGGTTGCAAAATTTAAAAATTAAATTTATGCTGGAAAAAATGTAAATTAAGGCTTTTCCCATCTAATATTTCAGAGATTCAGCATTTCAGCCGGAAAACAGGAAAATCCTGAAAACATAAAATACAGAATATTTCAGGCAAAACTCTCCTACACCTTAATTAAATTGTTTCAAACTGAGAATGCTCGGAAAGCTCCAAACACTCTAAAACCTCGCAATACCTCGAAAAAACTGGTTAAAATGTAAATTTATATTTATTGTATATTGTGTTGGCTTAACAACGTAAGCCACTCGTTTCCTCTGGCTGGTTTTCTGGCTCTCCATTTTTTCGCTATTATATATTTTTATGGGACAACAGATAAAAAAGCATTAAACGGATAAATATTAAGCACTACAAGACTCATTAAGCATTGCAGTCGCTTTAATATTTGAATTTTTAATCTTCCGGCACAAAAAACGAGTTTAAAAGCCATAACAAACATTTTCAATTAAGTTGGAATATTTTATTTTATTATTTTTAAATATTTGCAGAGTTTCACCTTGGTACCAGTTTTTGGGATTTTAATGCAGATTTTTTTTCTTGGTGAAGTTTAATGTGTCCTGTTGTCCATTTTTAAGCAAAAAACTCTTCATATTCGCTCAGGCCATTAATAAAAGTTTAATATATTATAAATTCTCTAATTCCCGACTAATTCCCTAGATAATATTTCGAAATTTTCACCTAACCTCAAATTCCTTCAAAAATCCTCTTGCAACCCTACCCCAACTTAAAAAATAATGGATGTCACATGCAACATTATAATACAATTTATATATTCCTCATTTCCCCACATTTTCCCATTTTGTGCGACTTTTTTATGCCAAGCTTTAAAAAATCATTTAAAACGTTAAAAATGGCTAAAAATGTAAATCCCCCACCAGCTAAAGTGAATTTGAATAATCCACTAAACTATTGCTATTAGTCGGTGATTAAAGTGATTAAAATGGGTTTTGCAAATTTTGCCAAAAATTATCACAAAATTTCGACAAAATTTGCAATTCAATTTTATAATTTGATATTTTTGCTCTTTTTGGTGGGATAATGATCATTAGGCGAATAATTTGGTTTAAATTAGTAAATGGGTTACAATTTCAAATTTGCAATTATTTGTGATGTTTTCAAATTTTCAGATTTTCAAATTTGTTGCGAATTTAATACGCGTTTATGAGTTTTCTTCAACTTTCGAGATGTTTTGCGGTTTTAGACTTGAAGTGGGAGTAAGTGATTATTTTTTATGATGGGGTTTAATTAAATTTTAATGAATTTTTTAAAGCAGCGATGAAGCAAAAGCTGGAAATTAATTATTTTTGATTGTTTCTTGGAATATTCTTGAGGTTTCTGGGGGTTTCTTGAGTTTATTAGAGTAAACTTGAGTTTTCTTGAATATTATTATTATTTAATAATGGGAAGGAAAATTGAAGGATGAGAGGGTTAATTATAATGAGCTTTAATGTTCTAGCAAAGCTTTTTGAAAAGTGAAAGCTGGTTAGGAAGGAAATTGTCAGGAAATGTTAGCTTAAGTTCTAATTATTGTTTTTTGAGAGTTTTGCAAGGATAGACAACGTTTCCATTGTTACAGAGCTTTTAAAGGATCAGCTGACAATATTTGAAGAAAATCGACGTGATCCTTCTAACCTTTAAGATTCAAAAATCAAATATTGACTACTAACAAAAATCAAATATTGACTACTTGATTCGTTTGATTACTCGAACAGCATAATTCCAACTGAACTAGTAACAATCCAGACAACATAGCACTTGAACACATTTCAAAAGCATCCCTCCATCAAATTGATGTACTTTTCACATTCAAATGATGTGCAATCAGAGCTCAATTCTTTCAGGAAATGGATTGTGAAAATCCCCTGATAAACCGACTCTATCATTTGCTGCGATTTGGAAAATGATTCGCAATAATTTCCATTGATTTGAATAGTTTGAATGGTTTGAATGGTTTGAAAGTTGAATACTGTGAATTCATTGAATTCAGTGAATACAGTAGAAGCAAGTGGTGCATGAAAAAACATATTCAATAAAAATTTACAAAAAGGAGCAATTGAACAGCTTTTGAGTGTATTTTATGATTTTTGATGTGTAAAGGTTTTATTTATGCAAGTCTACTTCAGTTCAATGAAATTCAACAAATGAAACAAATTGATTTACCTGTTATAAGAAGGTAGGAAAGTACTTGGAAATGAGAGACTATGAATGACTAGAATTGATGTAGCTCAAGAAACAATCAATTATCCCAGACAATGTCGATGTAATTTACATATCACTTCATAAACTGCAATTTTCATAGTTATCGACCATTAACGATGAATTACTTCCCACCCGGATTAACTAATGGTCTTTCTAGATTTTTTTAGTGTAATTACCAAGTAACTTTATATATTACTCTCAATTACCCTCTATTACCTTCTATAACCCGATTCACAGTCGCTAAAGCTTCATATACTCCCAATATAGTCTGAACATAGTCATACAGTCAAAGTTCAATAGCGATAAATCTATAAAACTGCTATAAAGCTCCTTGTCCCGTGGTGATTTTACTGTCTGCTTTTTGCTGGCTGCTTTTTGCTTTCAATTTTCTACTGTTGACTAAAAAGCTATTCTGAAAGTCGCGACAATTTTTATGGGGCATCATGAAACTGCAGGAACTAATTGTCGATGATAAATCACGAGGGAATGACCACCTGGAGTGATTTTGTGATTAAAGTTTTTTGGGTTTTTTGAGCTTTTTCTATAGATTTGCAGTTTTTGAGTATTTTTAGGTTATTTATTGGTTTTATTGAAGAAATGGAAGGGGTTTGATGGATTTTTCTATTTTTTGGGTTGATGATGAAAATTGCTCGGATGTTTTAGACATTTTGATGCATGTGCTTTACAATGATTTATAATAGTTATCTTTAAAAGTTCCTGCAAAAGCTTTTTAATTAAATTTACTACATAATTACCTCAACCTAGTTAAAAGTCGAAACCTTTACAAAAAATTCACAACCACCAGTAAAATATCAAAAAAGCTCATATTCGACTAATGCAACATTAATTACGAAGAACTTTCTACTCGCTCCAAAAAAAACTTTATAATTCAAAAGCTCACGAAAAATAAACTTTTTAATAGAGATATACTAAAAATATTTTAAAATATCCAAAGTGATCAAAAAGTTTCTCTTTCAACACCTTTTTATGATTTTTATACTAGTTATAAAATTGTGATGAAATTGTAAAATTTGAAAGATAAAAAAGCGAGCAAACATAACTTTTTAACATTTTGCATGTTTTCCTTTTTGAAGGTGATTTTACAATTTTACGTTTTAACACTTTTTTTCGAGAAAGTTATGGAAAATGTTATGAACTTTGTGCAAAATTGCGACATTATGTTTTGTGAGAATGTTGACAAGAAAATGAGGTTTTAAGTTAAATTCTTAAATTTAAATTTATTTCAAATAGCATACTTCTTCAAATACTGTAATTTTTAAACAAACAAATAAATAAACACATCAGTTCTCCACACTGTTCAAACACAATTATTTGTCATTAATTCTCCCAACTCTTTAAACATCTTAAACCAACTCTTTAATATGTCTGTTTAAGTAATTAAAGTATTTCTCGCATTATCCATAATTTGTGTGCATTGTCCAGATGGTATTCCCTCAGTTGATTCGTTTGCAGCTTTATTTGTCTTTAGAGTACAAAACAAGTATAAAGAACTAAATAACAATACAAGATGTTTTTATTTATGTACAATGTATATACAAAGCTGCAAAAGAAGAGCAAAAACTATTGAAACTGCAAAACTAAAGGACTGGAAGACATGCAACTTTTGTTTTTCTGTTGACCAAAATAAATACTAAAATAGTTAAATACCGAAACAAAACAATTTCATAGTTCGAGTTTGGAAAACTGTTCGAGTTCCTCAAGTTTTAAGTGATATATTTCGAAAAATAATAAAGTTTATGAATAGTTTGTTGGTTTGTCTGGTGAGCATTTTGCAAGAAGCAAGAAGTTGTGCTGGTTTTGTCATGTTTTTCGACTTTTAAACTGTGATAGCAGATGGAAGGAACCGCAATTTATTCCAACGAAATATATTCTACATTGTCTTGTAAAGTTTTGAGTAAGTTTGACCAAAGACATTAACAGACAATGAAATGGAACAATGAACTCAGATTAATTGATTGGAAATGTCTTTTAGTCATTAAAAAAAATGCTTCAAATGAATTTTCGATTGCTTTTTATTTTTAATTTTGCGAAGTTTAAAAAAGTTTAATTTAATCTTGTCAACTAAATGGTAGAACCGTTAAAAATCCAAATTAATAAGATCCTGGGAGTATTTTTCTTTCTTAGGAGCTGTTAACTCAACTTCAACATCAATTTCTTCGCTTTCTTCATCTGAATCTCCCACATCTTCCTTCAAACTGATATTATCAACCATTTTCTCGATCCACTTCAAGTGACTGTTGGAACTTGCAAAGAAGCTTTCGGAGTGTTGAGGGTTATGTGGATCAAACTCTCGTAAAATAGAATTTTTGAGATAATCAGCTTGCTGGCGATTCACTGGCTTTCTCTTGAGAGTCTTGAGCTTTTTTTCTGGCAACAAAATTTTGGAGGTTGTTGGTTGGACCCAACGATTTAAGGCATCTGCAAATCTTTTGGCTGATTCTTCTTCTTCTTTTTGAGAGAAAGATTTGTTGGAAATGTCAGGAATAAGTATCTCTTGAACTACCTCAATCTCATAACTCGGAGAGTTTAGATTCACCAACTTGGATCGATGAGCAGCGATGAACTCTTTCCTCCACAACTCAAAATCCTCCATGTTGTCCATATTAGCTTCATGGTTATCCATAAATGGCTCTTCGGTTTGATCTTTTACTTTATGATATGATGGTAAATCATCCCGAACTTCTCTAGATATTAATTTCTTCCAAAATCCTGATGATCTCTTCGGGTTGTTGAGTGTCTTGTACGGGATTGGTTTTCCAGTGTTTTCGTTAATCGTCGTTTGAGTTAATGCCGTAGCAGATTCAGGATAAGCTACATGAAATGTAGATCTTCTCTTATTCTCGGTGGAGTTTTTCAATTTCTTGTTGACTTTTGATGGGGATGGTTGGAATCCAACAAATAACTTCAACATAGCTAGACTTATTGTTCAAATTTTTGAAAAAGCTCTTTAAAAAAAATTACTGCTAAAAGTTACTTGTGCTTAAAAGATGTAAACTGAACTGATGATGATCTTAATTTACTACTTCCTTAAATATAAGATTTTGTCTTGAATATTTGCAACCAATATGCTGTATCATTAACAACCATAACATTGAACCTTTTATATAATTAATTAAGAGCATCAGGTACCATTTAGAAAGGAAACAACCAATTTAATTTTAGAAAATCAGCAATCCATTTCGTGTGAATTCTAAAAATAGCCACATATCAATTCAAACGAAAACAAATATTTGCAGAATAATTAATTAGAAAATTTGTAAAACATAAAAATCCCAAAATTCCTCAAAACTCAAGGTTTATTTTGTGTGACACAAGAACTTGCACACCAGACTTAATTAGTTCTTTGGGATATAATGGACAAAATTCTAACTAAAATATACACAAAATAAGCACAATCAAAATATATTCCTGTGTTCCTGCTCAACTAATTAAATATGCATGAATTTAATTATTTCAGCTGTTCTGCCTGTTCTCTGCTCCTTTACGTACCTGGCAATTTTGCGAATTCTGAGAATATTCTGAATACCTTGAATACTGTGTACATTCATGGACTGGAAACTTTGAAGATCCCGGTAATAAAATTTCAATGAATATAATGAATAATTTATAATGTATTATTTTCGCATGTTTCATTTTAATTGAGTGTATGAATAAATTGGCAAGTTCCTGTTGGCCATTCCGGAGTTTCTTTCCGGTCACATTTTAGAAGATTCTACCAGCAAGGTAATAAATATAAATTAGTTCTTGAAACAATAACAAGCTTGGAAGTGGATGAAACTGGGGCTAAAAATATTCTTGTTATTACGCCTGAGGAATTTTAAAGATCCTACTAAAATAATATTCATGGGGACTATAAAAATAAACAGTTGAATGGATACGTGACAATGTTCAGATAAGGATGATGAATGTCTTAGAAGCTAGCACAAGTATCCTCAGCAAATTAATTAAGGAAATTGAATATTCTTTGACATTCGAAGAATCGATAAATCTAAATTAATTTTAATCAAAATGCGAAAGCCTCTTTTAAGTTTATTCCAAGAGTATCTCGATAAATACTTCAATGGGCTTGAATTACATGCAACTTGATTAAAACTCTCAAAATTGATGTTTTACTGGATAATAGAAGATAATAGCTTTGCCAGGAAACTGAAAAGCAATCGTTGTATAATCACTTTAATCACTTTAATCTTATTGCTTTCTATTCGATGTGTGCCAAGTATCCTATTAGCTCTTGAGTAATTTGAAGTATTTATAGCATTTAAAACATTTCAGACATTCAAACATTTATAACATTCAAAGCTCCAAGTAATTTCCGTATTATCCTCATTATGCTTATAACATCATCAACCTCACATTCTCATACTCCACACTGATTTAAATTAGTTTTAATGTTGTCAGCTCAAATGCGATTCTCTCCAAATATTCCGAAGATATTCACAATTTTAATCCAAATTAATCTGCTCGTTATTTCTAATAGTCTTGATGATGATACTGGCAAAAATATAGGATGGCGAAACAATTGATCCTTGAGCCACAATATCGAAAACGATTTATAATTGTCATTTTACTTAAAACTTAATTGGTTATCTAATATTAATTTGAATTATCCCGCCCAATTTCAGTGAAATTTCTTGAATAACCCCACAAAATGTATTAAACATTAGAAAATATTGAAGCAATCTCCACAAACGGTTAACTCTGGGCTTTATTACGATGCTCAACTGCTACATAGTTATAATAGTTATTAAAGGTTCACCTCTATAAAAACCAAAAATCTTGATAAACAAATTTGCAGCAGCATGTGCTTAAAACTATGCAAAACTAAATCCAACCAAAAAACAGCACACGTTGCACAAGATACTTTTTACAGACAAAAAGTTGCAATATTTGCCATAACACTATGTAAATTTAATATTTATTTGCAAGTTTAACCGGTAAAAACAGTGAAGCACAGGAGCTAACATTAATTTGAAAGCGTGGTCATGTACAAAGCTCAATAAACATAACCTCCCATTTGTTTCCATCTGGTTTAATCTTTGGCAAGAAAAAGTGTTTTTCGTTTACTTTATAGTTTCCAAATTTGCATAAGACTTGGAGTTGGGAATGGTTAGTTTCGAGAAATGAAGGGTACTAACCTCAATTTTTACTCTATAGTTACATACGTAATTCACGCAGTAGCTTTATACTATTAGAGGGTAATTTATAACTTTGTATTTAATATTTTTATTAAAAAATAAAATTTCTGGAAGACATTTGATTGATGACCTAAATACAATTTTCAATTTGTCGTTGCTAGACGTCTTCAAACATACATCTTACATTTTTTTGTATTAAAAATATTGTTTCTACATTTTTACAATATATAAGAATATATTTAAATATCTTTAAGAATGAATTACCCATTTTCAAGGTCAAACCATCGATCCATCTAAAATATTTATTTTTAGGATAAGGGATGATAAAGTGCTTCCTGTATAAATTATTCCAAAAACATATAATGGAAAAGGGATAACTGCTCCCAATTTCATACAAATTTCGTACAAATTGGAATATTGCAATCTCCTTATCATCCTATGATTGAGCTCCTTCAACAATACATTTCCCTATTGGTTTCAGAATTTATTCCAAGAATCCATTTCACTATATTCAATTTGCTTTAGACTCGATAATGCCTTACCTCTAGTACAGCACATGCATCTCAAACATTACAGTCTAACAAAAAGTGTATGGAAGAGTTACAATGTAAATTTAGGTTACTATATTCTCCCAAAACTCCTGAGAAACAGAATAAACAACTCACAAGAAATGTTTAAATGAATTTTCAGGCAAAATTTGAAATTCCTACTCGCTCTGCATAAAAACATAAATTCTATAAACTCTATAAATTCACTTTATGAACTCTACTCATCACTTTATGCTAAGCAATGGATAAATTACATTTATATCCATTTTATTTCAGTTTTTCTGTTCCCACCAGTTTTCTTCGAGAATTCCGAAATTTACCAGAAAAACAATTTGCGATTATTTTTGGATTTTTGGAACTTTGCCTGCAAAAATTTCTTTGTGGAGCAAAAAAAAATGTATTCTTGAGTTTTTTAGCTTTTACGAAATTTGCTGTATTTTGTGGGTTTTTTTCTTTCTAGCGGTTTTCTGTAATATTGTTGTTTTTTTTTTTAATTTTAGTCCATCATCAGCTGGGATGGAAATGGTGTCTTCAGACCTCATCTTATTTTTTCTTCAATTCTTTAAATATTTTTAGGCAAAAAATTATGAGAATAAAAGGGTGTGCAATACTCTTCCAGTTCCTTAAAAAAATTGTATTTTATGCAACTAAACTCTGGTACTTTCAGCATACTATTTGGCTGCTATTTATTGAAATCTCTGAGATCTTGCTGCATTTCTTTACGTTTGCATCGCAAAAAAAAACTATTTGCATGAAACTGCCATAAAAATATTCTTCCATAACTCTAGTTTTCATACTTTTACGAGTTCTTTTTTATATTTTGTGTTATAATCTGAACGTTTCTCATTCAGCTTAAATGTAAAAATATGAAAATATGAAAATATAAAAGTAGAAAGGATCCTTCGAAGAAAACTCTGTGGATAGAAAAAGAGTGGAGAAATATTGAAAGATTCCAACAAAGCTAACAGGATATGAGTTGGGCACGATTTCATTGAACTTGGCTGGCTTGAACGATTCCATTGCTTTGAGGTTCAAATGCTTTCAATGGTTTGCAATTTACCCTCCAGACATTCATCAATTCCCAACGAAATCAATGAATTGTTCAAAAAGATAAATTTCCTGTTTAAAAATAGACAGCAAAATGCTTTCCGGGCATTTTTAAACGAATGGGTTTTTTAGTGTTGAGGCGGAGGGGAGCACGTTTGTAGGGTTTTATTGACAAAGAACTTTTTTAAAGATATTTAAGATGTTTAAGGGTATTTTACTGATTTAAAAGAATTTATCTTTTGGGACGAGTTTCAATGGAAAACTTGTTTTTGCTGAATTACTTATAAATTGTGTAAACTTTCAACCAACAGAATTTACGTGACATGAGGTTTGCAGCCTTTTCTAATATTTTATGGAAATTTGTGACTATTTTTGGGTTAAAACATGATTTAAGAATTTTCCAACAATTTATAGAATTCCGAGTTTTTTGAGTATATAATCAAGTTTATCTAAAATTTCAAATATTTTAATATTCTACGCGTATTTTTGGTATTTACGGATGGTTTATTGGCTTTTGATTACTTTTGATGGACATGTCCAAAAAAATGGCAAAAGAGATTTGTTAGGGGTTTGTCTGGTTTTTCCCTGTCTGCAAATTATGACAATAAATCAATTTAAAATGTCTGAAAAGACTGAAAATATCAGGATATATGGTCGATCTTCTTTTCATCTAAATAAAACCTTACTCAGAACTCACACGTATGATAGATTTCACAGAAAATCAATTTCCATTTATGACACATAATCCTTACAGCACCTTGCATCCTGTTATATCACTGTCATGCTGTTTTGCCGCACAAAAAACCACTTAATCCTTCCCCCATTAATTATATTAGAAGATTCTTTTGTTCACGACACCTTCCGCAGTAGCAACTGTATCAAGTTTATAAAATTGTATTAAAGTGAACATCAGCTCAACAGCAGCAGTTGCTCAAATGTGAGTAAGTTCAGGAGTGGAGTTTACACCGAGGAAACTAAAATTATTACATATATCTGAAATGTAAACAAAAACTTAACCCAAACAAAGAAAACACACACTAACAAAGGTTAATAAACATTTTTTTTATTAAACAAGTTCCTCGATCGAAAAGCCCCTCAAAGCAAAAGCACGAGCATCATATAAAAACACGTGTGATATATCATCATATAAAATAAATAAATGTATGATATAAAAGTAAATATATAAAAGTGAGCGAGATTAGCGCGATCCTAAAGCGAGATAAAAAGGGGAGAACATAAAGATTTTATCGCAAAAGATGGTTTATGTCTATTCATAATAATTTCTTGTTTTCTTAATAACTTTTATGTTACTCATGTAACAATAAATTTAATTATTATTGTCTAACATCCTTTTGGTGTGGTGAATGTTGTAAATTATTAATTATAATTAATTGCCTTTTAAAAGCTCCCTTAAGGCACTATACTTCCAAATGTAAAAAACGTGTCAAAAGATTCTCTTTGTGATTCTAAAACTCATAAACCATATGAGACAATCCATCCAAGAAAACGCCGTTCCAGCAGGACGTTGGTAAACACACTTGAAACTTTTTTTAGTTGATCTACTATATAAGACTAAACTTTTTGTGAATTTTTAAAATTCTAGTGCATACCGTTGGTCCACAGTACATGATCAAATTTTTAGAGAAAATGCATGTATTTTTGACTTTTATGACTTTGGAGCTTTCTGTATTTTTAAGCACCACTTATATTTTCACCAAAATATATATATTGGTAGATTATGTCCAGTAGATCATCAGAAAAATATTTTTGGACTTTTACTAAGTGATTTTTTTATCTCATGTAAGTGCTTAAGCATGCAAAGTAAAAATGACACATATCTCCCGAATTGGACCAAAATTTTATCCTGAACGGCTGAATGTATCATCTTTCAAACAAAAAAAAATTTGGGTTGTAGACTTTATAACTTTGACCACAATTGATTTTATTATGATGCTACATTTGTGGATTTAGTATGTTTTTCACTAAAAAATCTAATGTTCCACCATGACGAAGTTGAGAATAAAGTGAATTTGCCTCAAAAATATTTTTAATTGTTCAGGTACCTTATAATTGATCAACATATATATTTATTAGATTTTGTCCAGCTTCAACTAGAGCAGTGAACTGCTCATGTATAGAAGACTGCAAATTTAGAGTTTTAGAGTAGATTCTCCTTCATTGATGCATTGGATCATAAAACTGTCAGAACAAACTTTTATCAAAAACGTTCAACAAATACTTCTGCATCAAAAAATTTATCAATTTGCAAAATTTTGTGCTTAAGGCCAGTGTGTTGGTCGTTTACCAGTAGCTTAATTCATCAACATTATACTCATTACAAAGGTCTTGACATCAGTAAAACTTTGGTAAAATCAGAAATGGAAGTTTTGGTTACAGGAGGTATCAAGGTGGTTAAATTCAACTTTCATGTTAACTTTTTTGTACTGAAATTGTCAAATTTGACTATTTTATGATCCAAACCAGCCAAAACTTCCATTTTTTTGGTTTTAATCAAAGTCTCACTGATGCTAAGACCTTTGTAAAAAGTATAATTTTTGGTGATGGTTCAAACTATTGGCGAACGACCATCACACTTTAACCAGCAAAAATTTTGCTGGATAAATTTTTTTCTTTGCAGAAGTCATTTGAAGATCATTTTTGATAAAAGTTTTTCATAGACAGTTTTATGGATTTCCAATGCATAGGGCAAAAAGGAATAATTCTTGGGCTTTTTAAAATTTTTGGGATTTTAAATTAATATCGTTTTGAGGACCAGCGGGTGGAGCAATTCTGCGCTGGATCTTTATAAAATCTTTAAATATATCATTTTGATCAATTATAAGGCAAAGTTTTACGGATAGAACAATTAAAAATATTTTTGAGGCAAATTCAAAAAATTCTCAAAATTCGTCATGGTGGAACATTAGATTTTTCAGTGAAAACATACTAAAACAAATGATGCAACAACATTCCCAATAAAATTTTAATTTGGTCAAAGATTAAAGTCTACAACCCAAATTTTTTTGGATTTGAAGATGATACATTCAGCCGTTCAGAATAAAATTTTGGTTACAGAAAGGGAAATACCAGTCACCCTTTTAAAAGTTTATGCTTGACACAAAAAGTTGAGCTCAAAAAGTGCAAATTTTGGTAAAATGTACGAAAAACATAAAAGCATTTTTCTGATGATCTACTGGAATTAATGGAAGGATATATATTTTGGTGAAAATATAAGTGGTGCTTAAAAATACAGAAAGCTCCAAAGTCATAAAAGTCAAAAATACATGCATTTTCTCTAAAAATTTGATCATGTACTGTGGACCAACGGTATGCACTAGAATTTTAAAAATTCACAAAAAGTTTAGTCTTATATAGTAGATCAACTAAAAAAAGTTTCAAGTGTGTTTACCAACGTCCTGCTGGAACGGCGTTTTCTTGGATGGATTGTCTCATATAATATTTTTGAAAGATTTACAAAAACAAAACAAAAGACGCTTTCAAGGTAAAAAAGGCTCAAATATTTCACCATCACTTTAGCAGACAAATAATTCATAAACATCATCAATTTTATAGTGAGTGATACTGAAAATCACGCACTTCTTGAATGGTTTTTCATGTCACGTTCAAGGAATAACAAAAAACTCGATAAAACTCGACAAAGCACGCAAAAAACCTCCAAACTGGCAAAACAGTCGAAAAACATTCATGCAAACAGCGAAATACACGGAAAGCTGGCAAACAAATCGGCAAGAGATTCAAAAAAACACACAAAAAGTTGGCATAAAGTGCGTAAATCTTGGAAATATGTACGAAAAAACATAAAAGCATAATATGTGGCTGTAAAAAAGTATCAATGAAATTAAATGGAAGGATGAAAAAGCTGATATATTCAGAGATACTTGGTGATATTTGAAGATACTTAGATTGTTCGAGAAAATTGACTAACAGGTGTTATTGCATAACAGATTTTTTCGTGAGACATGTCGTCATGTCCCGATTCAATGAATAAAGAAAATGTAAGCCAAATAAATATTTTATAGTTGATTGTGATTCTTTTACACACAGAGAGTTGAATAGGAGATTTAGTTGAGGAATACATTTTGTTTTGGGAATGTGGAATTTTGGTGAATTTTGATTGATCGTTTGTTCTTGAGAATAAGTGAAAAAACCTACGATAAAATCACTGGCGAGAAAAAATCTGTCCAAGAAAATCCTCACTTTAAAATCCTAAAATCCAAGCAACTTTAAGAAATTGATAAAATCTTATGAATTCTCGAAAATGAAATTAAAAATCCATTTTCTGCTAACTCGTATTAGACGTCTATCAAAATTCTAATACAAACATTTACTCATCAAAATCTAAACCAAATTATATTCACAAAAAAAAAAGAACTTCTCGCAAAAATCCCCAGATTCCAAAAATAGCTCGAAAAGCAGAATTAATCCTTGAAAATATTTTACACAAATCTCTGCAAAAAAGTGAGGATTGGACAATGGGTTGGAATTTTTAGTTGCTGAATAAGTTTGAAGGTGTTCGTATCACAAAACACACCAAGCATTAAATTCGTCCCAACCTCTTCCAGAAATACAAACAACTTGCCAAGTTTGTTTGAAATTAAACGTAATCTTCCATACATAATTAAGCATCAGCCTGTGTAGAGTCTTGTCGACTCTTGTGCTCCTTACAAATGCTTGAGGAAAGCAGGCAAAGCACATTAAATTAAAATACAATCTTTTGGCTAAAGCAAACAGAGCCCAGAGTTGTAAACTTTCATGCTTTATGTACAGATTATTTTCCATATTTAATATTCCGACAAACCACAAAAATATTTGCTTTGTGAGTTTGTGAGAAAGTTTTCGTAACGTAAAATTGTACTGAAAATGCTCACAACAAACAAACCCAGGGTGTAAACAAAACCCTCAATTAACAGGCAAAATGCTTGTAAACTTGGTTATCTAATCTGGTAATTTATTTTGATGCAAGTTTGTGGGCAAATGTTCAGATTATAATCGAGGTGTATGTGTGGAGAGGACTTGGGAGTGGTGATAGTTCTTTGGAATGTTGTAAAATGGATTGAGATTAAAGGAATCTTAAGTGTTCGTATTTTGTAGTCAAACTTCTGCAGTTACTTGGTATTTTTATGAAATTAAAGCAACACAGTTAGAATTTCTATGTTTTAACTTAGCACCGTTCTAGTGAGACAAACTTGGCAATGCTTTAGACTTGAGACCCAAGAACCCAAAATTGGACCCACGAAACCATATTTAAAAAAAATTTTAGTCGAAAAACGAAAGTTCCAAAAATAATATTATCCATGAACCTAGGTTCATGAATAGCAATACTTCGAAAATTTTATTTATGAATGTTGGGACCCAAAAACCAAAAATGCGACCCACGAAACCTCATTTTTTTAGAATTTTTAGTCAAAAAACGAAAGTTCCAAAAATAATATTATCCATGAACCTAGGTTCATGAATAGCAATACTTCGAAAATTTTATTTATGAATGTTGGGACCCAAAAACCAAAAATGCGACCCACGAAACCTCATTTTTTTAGAATTTTTAGTCAAAAAACGAAAGTTCCAAAAATAATATTATCCATGAACCTAGGTTCATGAATAGCAATACTTCGAAAATTCAATTTATAAATGTTGGGACCCAAAAACCAAAAATGCGACGCACGAAACCTAATTTTTTGAGAATTAGTCAAAAAACGAATGTCCAAAAAATTATCCATGAATAGCAATATTTCGAAAATTTTATTTATGAATGATAGTAGAGTTCAAAAACCTAAATACATCAAAATTTTAAAAACACTGCAAATATCTCCCTCAACACAACATGAACTACAGAAATTAAAAACATATTGCGTATTTCGAGTTTTTCAAGCATATCGAGTGAAATCACAGTTGCCATGTTCCAGCTATTATTACCAAACGGTGATTGTCGATGATTGTAATCAATTCTTCGTTAGAACTCTCATATGAGCATCATGTGAACGATACAGTGATTCATGTCCACAGTGCTTGTGAAATGGGAAATTCTCCTTAATTCTGTTTTAGCTCTGTCTGGTACGAGTGTGAAATAATTATTCAAATGATCCTTAATATACTGCTGCATGTTTGCTATCCATTTTCCACGGAGTACGGATCAAAACTGTATCAAAATATCATCAAATGTTTAAGAACTGAAGTGGGAAAGGATGAAGGAGAGTTATTTGGATTGAGCTTTGATGTGGACTTTGATTGAAGGGAATTAATGTGATTTTTGATGGATTTGTAGATTGTAATTTTTTTGGAATCAGAAACTAATCTAAAAACTACTTGAACTCCACCCATACACTTTTAGAATCATTCGTGATATATGAAAAACAAGATCTTAAGATTTAAAATCAATTTTTACTTCATACTTCACAAATAAACACCGAAAAACTGTCAAAAACCCCACAGGGACCTACCTCAACCTATTTATTTTGATTTGCTGAAAATTGGTTATTGCCAGTATCTAGTACGTGATGCACAAACGAAATTCTATTCACGTGCAGTGAATATATCATACTTGTCCTGAATGCCATTCGAACAATCACAACTAATACCAAATGCACTGCGCTCTATCGAGAATGGACTGTCGTATGTCTGCATATCAAAGTTAGTTAAGGATAATTAATATTCGTTCGTAATGAGAAAACTTCTCCAAATTATGCTCAAATCATGCAATAAATTCAATAGATCCCATAAATTCACATTAAATTGCTTTTCAACGTCCAAACCTAACAAAACTTCCATATAAAAGCTTGCTCCAATAAACCTTCCAAAGTTGCTCCCGAAAATTTGCCTGCAAAAAGAACCTGCAATAACTGTTCAGGTATTTAGTCTAATGGAAAAGTTTTGCCCAGGTTTTCCTTAGAAAGCTCTCCAGAATATTTATGGCAAATGGCAAAATGTTCGATTTCTATAATTTTCTATAATTTTCATCAATTTCATGTGAAACTTTTTGGCTGATGATTTTTGTTGGATTTTGTTTGAATTTTTGTTGAAATTTGCTAAAGTTGGTATATTTATTCATCTTGGATGTTGAAGGAAAAAGGATAATGTGAGGAATTGTGTAAAATTGCAGGAAATGTGTGGATAACATGGAAATTTATGATTTTATTCCGAGCTTTTTCGATTTTTAAGGATTCTTTGAGATTTTAGATTCTCAGTCGATAAAGTTTTAAAAAAAAGTAGTTTTTTGTTCAAACTTTTCAGGGTTTGGAAGGTTGGCAATTTTTTGAGACATTTCAAAAATTATTGACGTTAATTTAGCCATTGAGCTTTTAAAATCGAGCTTTTTAATAAAAAAGCTACTAAACTCTTAAAATCTACTGAAACTTTCAATCCCTGCCTCTATTTAATGAAAATTTCCAGTTTTTGTCAACTCAGTTTGTGTTGCCCATTATTGATGTGTTCAAGCTCCGTTTTTTGCTGTAGTTGCCGCTTTGCTTTATGAGTGTTTGATAGATTCAATTTGGACACCATATTTTCATTAAGTATTGGTCATTTAGTCGGTCAATATTGGTTTTGCTCGATACTTGAAATGTAAGTTGGTGCTTTGTGTGGAATATTTTCCCAGAATTTTCTGTATCAATATTTATTTGGGGAAGCTCGTCTGTGACGGAATGGATTGAATAATGTTTATTTGACATTCACATTGGCCATGGTTTTTGTGAGTTTTGTGATTTTTGCGGATTCTTGTGATTTTGTGAACCTTGACAAAGAAATTGAAGAATTTAGTAGCAATTTAGAGAACTGTTTGGATAAATGTGGTTGCAGAAACTTATTTTTAGATTCAGTATTTTGTTAAGAAATTCTTTCTTGATAGGAAAACTTTAGATGAAAGTTTCATGATTTTTGTAAAGAAAGTGGGAAACCTCGAGGAGAATGATTTTCTTTAAAACTTTTTGGAGGCAAAGACCTTTACTTGGTTCTCATTTTTATTCAGTTTTAATAAAAATATTCAAAAATTGTTTTGTAATACATATGCGCAAAAGTTTCTGCAAAGCTTTTTAAATTCTTCAACCCCTCCATAAAACAAATTTAGTGCAAATTTACTGTCCAATTTAAAAGTTCCAACTCGTCGTTAAACCAGATCACTCCATAAATATTTATTTTCAATCGTACAAAACTTCTAAATTTAAAATGAACATGCTTGCGTCAAGCTCTCCATGCTCGGTGAATAAACCTGCAAGCAAAACCAAGGCGAGCAAATATTGCGATGCATAAATCAGTGCGGAAAAACCATCAACTACGTGCACTATAGGAGCACAATCAAATGCCATAAATTAAGCATTAAACTCAAATAAACTCGAAATAGCTTGCATGCAGCAATAAAAGAATTTGTTTTGTTTGTCATATATATTTTTATTTTTTTGGCTATGGAATGTTTTCATGCTTTTTATGTTATTTGTATGTTTTAATGAAGCATGAAAATCAGGAAAATATTTATGATTTTTGTATTCATAAAAGTGTCTTTTTCATTTGTAGGTTAAAGTGATAGGAATCAATAAATGAAGCATTTTGTTCTATTGTTGTCAATAAAATGTAGAAATGATAAAAATAAATGTTTATAGCTAATCAAGCTTTTCGAGCCGAGCTCTGAAGTACTTGGAGAGGATTTTTTGGATCTGATATGACAGGAATGTTGAAGTCACGCCTTTATTTGACGAATTGGTTCAAAAATGCCATCAATCTAATTATGGGCTGTAAAATTGAGTTCATCTTTTAATTTATCATTTAAAGAAAATAAATCAATATATTTATTCATTATTTAAATTAATTAAACCCAATCGACATTTAAATATTTTCAAATAATTGAAGCTTTTTGAAAAGCTCTCACCAAAATTCTCACCAAAATACTATCCCAAATAACATTCGCGCCATAAAATTCGTCTAAAACACATAGCATAAGCTCCGAATAATTTGTTCAGCACGCGCTGATAGAACTGAATTAATTGAATTAACATTTGGAAAATATTAAATTCTATTAGTTTCCTAATAAAATTAACATAACCCATAAACATTTACATGAACGAACAAATTCTATTCGAAAATACCAAAGGAATATTAGACTATGTCAGTTCGGTGGAAAGAGGGGTCGACTGGGGATCATTTCAGACAGATAAACAAATTATTTATCTGAGTGTCTCACAATTCGATGTAAACTGCTATTTTTGAAAGTTATCACAAAAAATTCAAAATGACTGTGGAATTGCCTTCCCTCTCTGTACTTCCCATATACATTAGCATCAAAATAGTTTCAAAGCTGACAGCAAACAAAATTACAGCGTTATAATAAGGCCTCGCACATTAATTCCGACAAAATTGTCACTAATTGAACCGAAGCGAAATCGTTATATTTCTGATTACAAATGCTTTAATTTAATTATCGTTTGCTGGATCCATTCTAGAATATTGTGCCGCAACATTCTCTGTCTCCTGGGAGTAGCTGTGAAATCGGGGATTCAATTGCGAGAGGCAGCTGGTGGTTGGCATGGCTCTAATGGTTTGGATTATACATTTGAATAATTTATTGGAAATAAAATATATTTTAGAGCAAAAAGATGGGAAATCATTGAATTGTGCCATTGAATTTGTAGAATACGTTAAATCCCGATTAAATTCAATTAATTGGGGAACTGGGGAATTGAATTCTTAATAATTCATTTATGGGATATTATTGAGCATTTTATTGGATTTTTGAACGGTTTGATTTAATTTATTTATAAATTCGTGAAAATTGAAATTCACCAATATTTAATATTTAAACAGTCCCATCATTTCAATTTAGAAGTTTCTCAAAAGTATCTGTTGATTCTTTGACTCGTTATTCTACGACCCTTCAAATCCTTTCCACAAATCCTTCCATAAATGAATAAAACGCCAGGTTAAACAAATCAAACAACAAATAACAAATAATAAACTAGTAATATGCGAAAGGTTGATTGAGTTTGACACGAAAATCGGCCTAAAATTAGAGAAAATTAGACGAATAACCATAAAATAGCAGCAAGAATAAAAAGTAAGTGTTGCTTTATTGCTTTGCCAACGATACTCGGTGATTAGGCAAATTTATGTTTTCATTAGTTTTTATTTTGGCTTTTATTGCCATGTTCACGCAAAATTTGATTTGAATCTTTTAAAAGGATATTTTGAGTATTTTGTATACATAATATTTTTTAAGAGAAAATTGTCAGTTTCACCAGTTTCATCTATTTTAGTATTTTAATTAAAATTTGAGCCATTCACCCTAAAAGGAATTATTTTAATGAAATTTCACTAAAAGCTCGTTTGACATGCAAATTAATTTTATCTAGGAAAACTGAAATTCCGGAGTTTCTCTTGAAAAAAGAGGATATACTAAGGATTAAAAATGTATAAATAAATTCAGTCGTTCCCAGAGTTTTTCAGTTATCCAGTTTTTCCTTTGAGCTTCAAAAGCGTTCTTTATCGTAAAAATACCATGAAACCCTTTAAAAACTAAAAAAAACTACTTTTGACAAAAAACATAACTTTGATGGTTTTTGTGTCATTTTATTTATTTTAGTTTTTCCTGAGTTTTCCCACGAGATTTTTAATATAAATTTGGTATGGAACACTTTTAAGTATTTAATGAAGAAATAATTCCATGGAAAAATGGCGTTCACCTGTGATCTGTTCGTAACCAAATCACTGTCAAACGTTTTTCCAGCACTTGCTGAAGTTTGCACAGTTTTTACTTCTACTTTCCACAAAAGCCAAAAAAATATTCACCAAAAGTTTCTTAATTTTCTGCTAAACTGATTCAACGGACTGCAATGATATAAATAACTGATCACTCAAACCACTAAGCGACCACGTAGCAATCAAATAAAATGAAAAATTTCATCATTTTAAAAGTTTCACTGTTGCAAAGATTAAAAGTTACTGCATTGCAATTTTGTAACGATTTAATGACTTGCAAATTGTAAAAATTACAGAAATCATGAAATTAAGAAATTGCAATACTAAGGAATTGAAAAGCTCGTAAAGCTTCGAAAAATTAAATAATTTGAGTGCTTGAAGTTCTACATTGATTATGTATTGATGGTTGACTGGATCAATATAAATATCCACCTCCTTAAACCTCCTTAAAATGCATGAGTTTTGGATTATTTGGAATGTATGCCAATGTAACAACAAAAGCGCAAAGTCACTCCAATATACTTGCCTCCAATTACTCAATTACCGTACTGAATTAATAAATAAAGAAACAATTATTATGAATGTTTATGTTGCTCCCTTGATATTTGATTCTCCTCAATATTCTTTATTTATTCCATTAAACTTTGATGTGAATTGTTATTCAATTGAATAATGGATGGTAAAAGCTCACTCTCATTAAAAGCAATTAAGGTAATTTATTATTCAGTTCTTTACCGCAATTTGCTATTCAAGTTGATTGAAATTGAGATAATCGATAAATTCCTTGAACTTGCCTTAACAATGAACACATTAGGACACGGATCCATTAACTGGTCTGAGCACATTACCAGAGTTATGGGATTGTTTAACTTTTTTTCCCTTTTTCAGTAATAAAGTAATTATTGTTAATATGGCTATTACAACTAATACAGTTAATGTGATAAATAATATAATTACTGCCCTAGGCTGATAAATAAATCAATTTGGGATTTGTAGATTTGTATTCAGCCGGATTTTGCCGGATTGAGTTGGATTTGTTGAATGCAAACAATATGAATTATATCAAAGCACGCAAACTGTTTTGGCCAGATTTATAGCACCACATCGGCTAAACAGCTAATTATAAAATGACCCCAACGACCTGCAAATTTAGACAATGGAATTATTTTCTGGTGTTCTTACATGTTTTTTCTCTAAAGAGTGTAAAATAAGAATGGAGGTCATTAAACCAAAACTATAAATAATAAAGAATCAAGGATTGCAATAAAAAAATATTTTCTTTGTTGCTTTTGTTTTGCAGTGAAAGCTTTCAATTTTGCTATATATTTGAAGTTTCAGACTTTTTTGCACTGAAAGAAAGTTATTGATGTATAGTTGTGATAATTAATATAAATACTTGGGGTTTTTTGAGTAATTTTGAGTAATTTTTTACTATTTTCTCGTCTATTTATCTTCATCACTATCTTGCTGAAATTCTGCGACAAAAATTAATAAAAGTGTGACACAAAAACGGTGTCAATACAACAAAAAGCAACAAAAAAAAACTTTTTTGTCAACAGTCTTTTATTCAAAAGCTCGTTGGCCTGATAGCTTTGGTAGCTTTGGTACCGTTTCTATCAACTCTCATTATAGATGAAATGTTTGAAGAAAAAATCAATTTAAACTTCGGTGAACTTTCTCATTTTACCCGACCGAATTTTCATCACGAAATTGTGAACTTTTTTTGCTAGAAAAAAAATGGAAAGCTTTCACAATTTTGTGAGCTTTATTCCGCAAGTTTTTTGCTTTATTTGATATTTTTCATTATTTTCGTTATTTTCATTATTTTCTCGAGTTTACAATTTTTTATCAAAATTTGACTTTTTTTACGCTAAGTTCTTGACTTTTTTAACGCTAAGGGAAAGCTTTTACGATAATTAATAACCATAAGCTCTAAATGTTGTACAATGACTTCCTTTTCAAATGAATCTGAGATTAAATAAAATTTAGCTTTTGTGGTACTTTGAAATAATTGTTCTCCATCCCGTTTTTCATACTGAGCTAAAGCAATAACACCTCCCTATAGAATAAAACCTTCGCGTACTGCACCAGATAAACTGCAATGCTATTGTGAATTGTTTTTCAAGCTTCTGATACTTTGAAAGCTTATTGTATCACCTGTACTGACAGATAACTCTGTTCAAGAGAATTGAATGGATTTCCATCTTTTACACTTAATTCCTGTTCTATAGAATGAGGTTATGTATTGTCACATTTTTGTAAGAAAACGATTAAATGACAAAAAAAATTAAATGTAAGGTGTGAACCAAGAGTAACCTAGAAACCATAGATTGCAGTAATAAACGAAAAAACAAAATCCTCCATCATCAGATTCCTCTTTCAAACCAACTTATTAAAATTTATTTCCTTCAATTAAGACAATTAAAACAAGAAGCACTCCAATTTAATGAGCCACAATCTAAAAAACAAGCAATTGCTACTTAATCCGACTTGTGAACTTTATCAGCGTTTTCCAACTTTTTACTACTGCATTTCTGCTGCTAGCTCTGTTGCAGTTTGAGTTAGCAGATATTTAATTGTTTCTTCATGTTGCTTTTAATAGAAATCTCATTTTGCTCAAGATTTTACAGAGCTCTTGCAACTAGTGCATTTTTTGCAATTCTTGCAATTCTTGCAGTTGAGCTTTAGAAATACGAGGCTACAATCAAAACTTTTCAAATTATAAATGATTTTTATAAGAGTATAAAGGTTTGCATCATTAGTTGAAGAGTTCTACGGAATGAGAGTTGAAAATAGTATTCTTCTATTTATCCATTAGCAAAGCATCTCAACATTCTGTGATGCTGAGAAAATCAATTAATTGAGTAATCAATCTTAAAATAATGATTTCAAATTACATTTTATCAATATTGATAACGTTTGCTGATCAATAATAATATAAATGATGATGTTTACATTGTAAAATGTAAATACTACAAATAGAAATATAAATTGAAAATAATAATCGGATACTTCGACTCTATAACTGCAATAAATGCAAATAATCTAAACTGTTTTCGAATATTCATTATATTATGTTTGCTCAAATAGTTTTTTATTGACTTTTGAAAAATTCAAATTTCGTTTACTGATTAAATTGGTTCAATTTGCAGAATCAGCATTTATGCAGAAAATCAACAAAAATGTGTTATTTAAGGTTTACCAGAAATAAATTTGTGGTTCTGCTGTATTCATGTTTTTATTTCATGTATTCATATTCTACATTCAATGGTGTATTCACGTTTGCTGTTTTTTTGTGTATTCATGTGTCTTTTTATTTTTCTTATATTCTTGTATTCTTCTCTTATGACTTATGTATTCATTAGTTCACTTTTTAATTCGTGTATTCAGTTCAAAGATTACATCATAAACCCTTGCCGCCAAACTATACCCCAGGTATTCTAATAGTATTCCCAATCTATACTTACTTATGGGGTATACCCTCCCAGAAACCTACCCTTTCTTAACTTATGTATACTAATAGTATACTTTTAGCGTTCCCTGGGTATACAACTTCCACACCCTTTAGGGTATACCTGGGTATACCCAGGGTTAAATTTTAGTATAATTTTAAAGTATACCTAATTCCTACTAAAGTATACTAATAGTATACTTTGAGAATTCCCTGGGTATACAACTTCCACACCCTTTTGGGTATATCCTGGGTTTAGGTTTAGTAAAATTTCAAAAGTGTACCCTTTCTTAACTAAAGTATACTAATAGTATACTTTGAGAGTACCCTGGGTATACAACTTCCACACCCTTTTGGGTAGATCCTGGGTTTAGTTTTAGTATAATTTTAAAGTGTACTCAATACTTACTAAAGTATACTCATAGTATACTTTGAGAAACCCTTGGGTATACCCCGGGTGCATTAGAATTATGCTGAAATATTAATTATTTTCAAACAACTTATTAAAGAGTTAATTCAAGTAAATTTTATTTTTTTTAGTTTTTTACATTTATCGTTGCTATTATAACAGTTCTTGCTCTTATCTTTAATTCCTTAGCCCTACTTTTGTGCTGGAAAAATAATAGTTTGGGTGAATTTTCAGGATCAAAACGTATTTCAAAAAGCGGCAGATTTTCTTCGATAGTGCCTCTTTTTTGAACCTGAAAAAATCTAATCAATTAGAATGAAATCAACCTGCTTAAGAATTCAATTTGTTGTATTAGATATTCAATTGAAATTTATAGACTAAGAAATATTTAGTACAAAATGTGTAGAGTTTTCGTAAAGCATTAGTAAAAAAAAGAGTATCAATTAAGTAAAGCATTCGTAAAGCATTAGTAAAAAAGAGTATCGTTTGAGTAAAGCATTAGTATACTTTTAGTAAATTATATATAAATAAGCTTAATTATTAATTTTTTATCATTTAACTAAGTTAACTAGACTACAACGTACCTTATATCAAGACGATTCTGGATTTGGTTGAGAAAAACGCAGGAACTTCGCAGGAATAGCTGATATCAGAAAACACGTCTGACTTTCACAGTTTTTTTTTTAAATGACAGTCTGTAGCAATGACGTAGTAAAGTCAGCCTGAGTACCAAAATTAGCCCGAGTAGCAAAATTATAGTGAAGTCAGCCTGAACTTTTCCGTTTTGAATTTTTGCGGGAAATTTATAATAAAATCATTTTAAGTAAATTCAACATATATTTTTACTTTTTTTATATAAATAATTATAAAGTAGTATTTTATTACTAGCATTTTATTAGTACCGTTTTAGTTTCAAAAAAGTATACTTTTGGAGTATAAATTTAGTAGTGAAAATTTCTAGTTCAGTTTAAGTATGATTTTAGTATACTAAAGAAGTAAAAAAATAGTTGCAATTTATTTGTACCCTTTTAGTTTCAAAACAGTATACTTTTGGAGTATAAATTTAGTAGTGAAAATTTCTAGTTCAGTTTTAGTATGATTTTAGTATACTAAAAAAGTAACAAAATAGTTCCAATTTATTTGTACCCTTTTAGTTTCAAAACAGTATACTTTTGGAGTATATATCTAGTAGAGAAAATTTCTAGTTCAGTTTTAGTATGACTTTAGTATACTTAAAAAGTAACAAAATAGTTGCATTTTATTCGTACCATTTTAGTTACGGAAAAGTATACTTTTGAAGTACAAAATTAGCAGAGAAAATTTTCAGTATAGATTTCGTATGACTTTAGTATACTAAAAAAGTAGGAAAATAGTAGGGTATATGAAAAGTAATGCTAAGTACAAATCGGGTATACTTTTGGGGTATACCCGCCGGGTACATACCCCGTTGGCGGCAAGGGAAAAGCTACAAAAATATCAAGGAGACCTCTTCCCCAATTCCAAAACAATAAAGGAAACTTCAAGAAAACTTTAAATTTTCACTGAGAGCAGAAAGCAAATCAAAGTTTCTTGTAAATTTCCTGCAGCAACTTTGCCAAAACTTTTCATTATATTTTCCAGATTTTCCCAGTTATTTTCATCATTCATCTGCGTGCTCCGACTTCACAATGTTTTTAATAATTCTCCTTTAATATTGTTTGTAAAAGCACAAAAAGCGTTCACATCGTTCAAAACTGAATAAAATGAACAAACTGCGAGCTTTTCTGTAGGAAAAGTTTATTTATTGCTCAAGTTTTTCTTTTCTTGTGAGGCAAAATAATATTTTCCAATAAAACTAATGAAAAACTTTCAAAATCACATAAATCTGGTGATCAACCACAATCGAGTCAAATTAATTTTGCATTTTGTTTGGCCGATTGTTTGCCTGCTTGCCATTTATTCCTTTAAACTTGCATAAATTTTCAGATTTCTTGTGATTACTTTGGATAACTATGGATGCATATTGCATAAATTGCATAATTTTATTAAAATGAATAAATTTTGCTGAACAATTCGATTAATTTTGTAAGATTCCTTGAAAATGAATAAATTGCAGTTTCTTGAGTTTTTGGTTTCTTTGGATTTATCGAGAGTTTACAAGTTTTATTAAAATTTGCGGATTTATGCTGTTGACAACAATGAATGGCATTGTTTCTGATGTTTAATTTATTCATCGATTATGTATATTGAAAATTGCCTACAAGAGAGATTAACTCTTTCATACTAATTTGTAATTGAATTTAAAGCTTCAAACTTCAACAAAAGATTATAAAAGGCGATAAGTGAGATTCGTTGATTAAACCTAAATTTCTTAAATTCAGAATAAAATTCTAGTAGTCCAAGACTTTTCTTAATCAGTCAAAATTCTTTAAGTAAATTAAATGTCTTTTTGGAGTCTCTTATTGAAATTTTACGTGTTCCTTTATCTGATTTTGGTTGCAATAACTGTTTTTTCTGGTGGATTCTTGTATCTATACTTGAGATTTTTCGCAATTGGTGAATCTTCCTGAGATATTAGAATCGCAGTTTTAAAGAAAAAATTGTGAAAATGTCGAGTGAGCTGATGATCGACAAACTGCGAGGAAGCTTTGTGGCAATTTTTGGTGAGTTTCTAGAAATTATTTTACAAGATTTATTCTATTTCTTGTCTTTTCTTCTAGAAATCTTCCTTCCAGTCATATTGCATGCCTTTGATGTGTCCATTGTTGAGTTTTTGATCCACTTCTCGTTGTTCTACGGAGTTCAACATGATCTGGCGTCGATTTTGTTTTGTGCTTCGACATCCATGATTATTTTTAAATTCCATAAAAAATTGATTGAGATGGAGCCTCAAGGATATTTCAAGGGATTTGTGGTTTTTATGGTAAGTTTTCTTCTTGAGAGTTTGTTTAATGTCAAAAACAACCAAATCATTATTTGTTTCAGTATTTCCTAAACGTCTTCTTGTGTGATATGCTCATGAGATTCATTTGGGTTCCTTTCCAATACATCCTTTTCTTTGCAATCATCAAGAAATATGTGGTAAGACATTTAACCTCCAAACCTTACCAAAATTCTTAATAACTGAGTCTTTCCAGGCAATGTTAGCCCACAACATCTTCATGTTCCTGTACATCTTTGACAGCTGGATCAGATTTTCTAAATTCGTAGTTTGGCTGGAATCTCCTAGTTGTTACGACTTCCTGAAGCTTGGAATCAGTTTAGGCCTCTTTAGTTACCTCTTCAATATCACAAATACTGTGAAGTTTGGCGACTTTGTTGGCTTGTAAGTCTACAAGATGATTTTTCGGGAATTTAAACTAATCTTCCTCAATTTTCATTCAATTTCAGGGTAAAGACAGTTTGCTGCAATTTAACTCCAAATTCCACGACAGCTCTTTCAGCAACAGCAGAAACTCTTCCTCCATCTGATCAAATCACCTTAAACTCACAGCCTGGCAGCCCAAAATCAACTCCTAGGAGGACAAGGAAGCGGAATATTAAAGTTAAACGATCTAATTAACCTTTTCCGGTCAACTACAGCTAAAACTCTCCATAAAACTCTTTTTTGATTAAAAATGCTTGAATAGCAAAATATTCTTGAAGTAAAGTTGAAAGTTTTCTTTTAATAGATCCATCTTTCTCCTCCTCCTCATCCGGCCTGCTGATGGCACATTTTATAAATTAATTTAAAATATTTTTAATTTACCAAGGATAAACTTTCCCAGCCAACAAGACTTTTCAACTTCACCTTCATCTTCTCAGCATCTTAATCAAAAAAAATATTTTAATTTGTTTCCAAGCTAGCAAAACTTCTCCTTTGCCCAAAGTTTGCTAGCGAGAAGAAATTTTAATTTACGACTTGGCTAGGATGATTTTTTGTTGTAGTCTGTAAAGGTTGCAAATTCTTGGGAATTCTTGGAAATTCTTGGTTCTGTTGATGAAGAATATGAAGCTCCGTAGACGCAAAAGGAAGATAGGAAACTGAAAAAATACTGAAAGGTGTAAGGATTTTCTTTTTGGCGGATTTTTTTTACAAAAAAAAATGGCGTGCTGTCCATGTGATCGATTCTTTTTCATTTCAGAAATTTAAATCTTTAATTTTTTTCTTAACCGCAAATTTAACCCAAATTCTACAAAATATAATTTAATAACTTGCCAAGCAACCCCAATCCACTTGTAATATAAATTTTGTTGTTATTTTGTAATTTAATTATATAATTATTTTGTAACTTGAGGAGCTAAAAGTCACGAGAACAACAAAGACGCTAAAAAGTTCTCAGCAAATTAATCAATTCAGATACTTGAGATTAATTTATTACAAACTTAAAGCTTTAAATTTAAGATTTTTCTAGATCGTAAATAATTAATTGATAACTCTTTGGAAAAGTCTTAATCTTAAGATTTTGTAAAATTGTCATTTTCCTCACTTTTCTCACTTTTCCCATTAAACATTGTGAAAAATTGTAATGTAAGACTTCTCTTTTCATATTTGCGTCTTGCACCAGATTTAAGACATTGTAAAACTTTACGAGACTTTTTAGGATTTTAAAAAGGATCAACTCTTAATCTGATCTGCTGAGAAGATTAAAAATATATTGTTTTATAGAGTTTTTTCTTGGCGCGGGGAATTATGAGATAATAAAAGTTCTATTTATTTATTTGTAGTAAAGCTTTAAGCTCTTTTTGTGTTGTTTTATGGATAGGGGATGTCCCTATGAATTATTTTTTTAATATCTGAAAAAGATAAATCCACCAACCAAAAATAAAATTTCTGCAAAAATTAAAAAAATTTGTAGGATTAAAAAAATTTAAGATAAAATTGATCTCTCTCATCATATATTCTATCATTAGAAAATCAACAAAAATTTATCAAAAACTAACAAGCAATGAACAATCTTGAATAGCAAATAAAAATCTCATAAAATCAAATCCCACTTATTCCATCTCCCCAGCCAAATAAAAAATCTAAAAATCCATCAAAAATCTGTCAGAAATTGATGAATAATAATTTATGTAATTTACGATATTTATGCTGTCGACCGTCAATGAATCACATAAACTTTATGATCGAGCCATAAATCCAACGTCTCACGATTTTCGCTCATGTTTTTTTGTTGCTCTAAGAAAATGAGAAAACGAGCATGATGTGAAGATGTGTCGATAAGTATAAAGATGTGAATAAACCGAGGGGTTGGTCTTGAGTCTGCTCTTTGCCAGAGGCAAAAATCTGCTCATCTGCTCACTATCTGCTTTTCTGCTCACTATCTGCTTTTCTGCTCATAATCTGCTTTTCTGCTCACTTTCTGCTTTTCTGTTCACTAATCTGCTCATCTGCTCAGCAGTCTGCTCATCTGCTTTTTATTGAAATTTTCTGCTTTTGTTCTCAACCAAATCAATTTAAATTTTAAAATGTATTTGAAGGTAAAAATCTTTTTGCTTTTAATTCATCATTATTAATTTTTAAGGCAAAAATGAAGATGAAAAATAATTATTTTGTAATATTTGTGATACTTTAATTAATTACAATTGTTGTAGTTTGATGAATTAATGCCAAGAAAATGAATTGTCGCCACCGATTTAAAATAACATACATAAAAACTAAATTATTTTTAGCTATCACAAAAGATCAAGCCATCGATCCTGAACGTCTAATGATTTTGGTGTGCAAGCGTTGAAAACTCTGACGACATGAGGTCATGTTTTTTGAACATTGCTTTTTTGCTAATTTTTAAACGACTTTAAATTGAAAAATAATTACAATTTTTAATTTTCAAAATTTTTTGAAAAAATCGATGTTCTGATAAATCTGTATTCTGCTCATTAATCTGCTCTTCTGCTTTTTTATTAGCTAAAGATGTGAAACCCTCGGAATAAACTAAAATAATTCCCCAATAAACTGCTGAATAAAAGAGGAGCATGTCTTCAAATACCAATCCATCATCTTAATTATGTGTTCTTCACATCTCTTACATCTTTATGATTTGTAGGCTCCTTGCTTGATACATTTAATTATCGACATTCTGCGATTGAATCGGAGTTTGGCATTCGCCACGATTGCTGGGCCTGGTAATAACCGCATTTGTATTCCGGAAAGGTTCACTCTCGCAGGCAAGTCTGCTTCGCTTGTAATTTTGTGTATTTAAGCTTCTTTTTATACGATTTGTTGGAAGCCTCGCAAATGCTATTAAGGAGGAAGCTACAACAACACAGCTTTCAATAAGATTTCACTTAATATTGGAAATTTACAGGGAGCTCACTGAAAATACACAATTCACTGAAATTCAGGAAATTTACTGAAATTTACTGAATTTACGTTCAAAACATGAAAATCTCGGCATTATGTTAAAATTCCGTTATTTATTTGTTCAATATCTTATGGTAGACCATTTGCCGACGTCATAAATCAATGGAATTCGGTAATTATTATTTTTGGAGAGTTTTGGAAGAGATTTTGGGAGGATTAGAATTGTTTAGGTCAAGGATTGTTCAGGGTGGAGGAAAATCAGGAGGAATTTTCGATTGGAGGTAAATTGACTGGAAAGTAGATATTTAAAATAAATTGGTTGGATTAGCATAGATTAGCAAGGGCTTTGTAAATGCAAAGGATGGACGAACAAAAAAATTAAATGTTTTAACCAAAGTTGCTTTGAGATGTTCTAAAAAATAAATTTTATCCCAAAAATACCTTCAAATCACTCAAAACACAAAAAATATGATAAATCCATCAAAAAAAAAATACAGACCACCCACCTTTGAATAAAAAGTCCTTGGCTAAACCACAATTCCTCCATTAACCGAAACTGCCGAACAATTAAATCCGATTATGTTTCCACCGGCAACTTTTGCCTGTTTTGCGAATTAAAAGCCGCAACATTAACAAAACACGGAGCGGAAAACAAAAGCTCAAGAATTAAACTTCGATGGCAGCACAATTGTGGCTTTGTGCTTTAACAACTCCAGTAGAATAGCCTAAAATAGAAAAAGGTCTGTTACGACCTTATTTTAGGGAATTTTGATGATTGTGAAGATTCTCAACGATTTTATTAGAGAAAGAATGTTCATGCAATATTTCATTTTTAAAGCTTTGCAAACATGTAAGCTTTCTAACAAAGCTTCTCAAAAGTTCAGTGGAAATGTCAAAAAAAAATTTTAACTTGTAATAACACTAGAAGATGCTTGTTAGTGAATGAATGGATGAAATATAATGAGGGGAATTTAACTGGAAGTGAAATTGGATGGAAGAAATTGTGAGGAAAATTGAGGACATGCGCTTTTTTGTGGCTCCAGTTAGCAACTTCAATGCATGCATTTAATTTTATAGAGCTATTAAAATTTATTTTTGCAATTTTGCAATTTCGGATTTTTGGTTTTTTTTTTGTTGTTTTTGTAATTTCTCGAAATTTCGTCATTTGAGAGTTTATGATTTTGCATCATTTTTTTAACAGTGTGTTATAAAATTTGGCTCGTATTCGGTTTTTATTTTTAATATGAAAGAGTGAATAAAAAATGATTGTATGTATTATTTGTTTTCTGGTACGTCTTTCTTGGAAAATGTCTGTTTCTTAAGTTAATATCAAATTCGCGATAACTAAAAAATTAGTATCTTATTTGTGCCAAATTGAACGAAATTACAAACTAAAAGTATTTGGTTAACCAAGACTAAATGAAATTGCTATTTTGTTGTTATTTATTTATTTTAAAGCAGCTGAAAAACCCAGTTGTAAAACATTTTCAATTCATCAGTTTAAACTCTGAATTTGCCTTATTTAAAATTGAAACTTGGAAAAAAGCTCCTTTTAGGAACAATTTAATCGGATAATTTTACAGATTTGGGTTTATTGGCTCTGTAATTTTGCACAGACCGTGAGAAACGTTAATAGTTTCTACTCCTTTGGTACAACCAGACCCAGTAGTTGTTGATGTGGCATAAACAGGAGATCCTACTTTGAGGCCACTTGCATAGTTGCAAACCAGAACAGTTTGATAGGTTGGTGGGGGAACTCCATTGACTCTAGTATGTTGTTGTCGATAATTGACTCGAGCACAGCCAATATGAGTTGACGTGTCTTTGATTATTTGTAGATAGTTTTCGATGGTGTTTCTGTTGAATTTAGTTTTAAAAAAATTACTTTGGGTGAAGATAAAATTGCAAAAATTAAATTTACCCATTAACTGAAGTTCTCGTGAATCTGGTTATATCAGAGTTTGTAATGAACATCAGCTGATTCCACCAATCATACAATATTCTACGAATAGAGTCCTCAAAGTGTACTGGGTCCACAAATGTTACATGTCCAATGTTTTGTCCAACATTTTTAAAAGTTGCTAGAATAAAAAAAACTTACCAGTAAGCAAACAGTCTCTTCCAGTAAAATGTATTACGTGTATTTCGGCATCCATCTCGAAGATTTCTCAAGCGTTTTGCACTTAAAAGAGCAAGATCAGCTAATTGTTGGCTCCAGACCATCTGAGCCATTCTTGCAGCTTTAAGTGTTACAACGCGGTTTTGTTGATTTGATGTTACAGCTGCTTGAGATCGCGCTTCGTTATGGGTATTTACAATCTTTTCAATTTCCGTTTGAGTCAATGTAATGTCAGACTCAATAGTGATCTCTGATCCGTCCTGATTTACTGTAGCAAATTCTGCATACATCTGAGAATCATATAATCGAATTAATTTCCGAGCACTATAATCTTTGAGTTCATCATTTAAATATCAAAATGTATTTACTCCAGTATTATTGCAGGCAATGTGAGCTAAGCTATTTGGACAATGCGCAGGGAGGCACCAATTAATTGGTGCTGGGATCGTTGATCTTGTGGTTGTGGTCGCTGAAAGCACCAAAGGGACAAGGCCAATAGCCAGTAATCCGAATAAAACTCCACTGTTCATCATTTTATAACACATTCAATTCAAAAACTTTGATGAACTGAATTTTTTATTCAAGTTACATTAAAGATAATTATATATAAAAAATTTTTGGATACCCCTTCCCAAGTCATAATTCTGTTCAAAATATTGATGACGATTTATTCAACAAAAAAAAATGAACCATATCGAACCATTTATGAGCAAAAACATTCTGATGATACTTTTTCTGTTATCATTTTTCCACATTATTGCGACTAAAACAGGTTTCCTTTGAACAACTGTAACTCTTATAGTAACTCTTATAACTTTAAATAAAATTTAAAGCAGCCAATAGATTGTTTCATAAGCTCCTGCAACTACAAACATTATTGAAAAATTGAACTAATGGATATTTACTGATCTTATACAGATGAACGTGGTTGGCAAACTGACCAAAATATTTACTGCAAAGTTAACTTCTTGTTAGCCTTGTTACATAATTTTTATGAAAATTTGCTATACTCGATGCAGTAATGCCATGGCCTATATACCATTATTCCAATGAAAACTCGTTAAACTTTACCTCATTCAAGCTATCATTGCAAAAACCCAATTAACGACCAATTACAGCTGCAATGCACAAGTTTCCACAATTTCTAGCAGATACCAGCTCTCGGAAAAAAAACTAAAACTCAATTTAAAAGTATAATTCATACGAAAAAATATGAACGAACGAGTAACCTCATTGTTGATTAAAATATTTGCTCCACCGTCCAAGTTGCCCTTTAATATTCAAACAAGCTTTTTTTACAATCCCCTACTCTATCTACTCACCTCGTATCACATTTTCATTCACTTTTTCCCCATGGATATTTTCTGCCATAACTTTTATATTTTTTCATGCAAACATTTTAGCGATAATTGAATTTAATTAATATTCATCGTGTCTGCCACACTGCGCTATCGTTGCATCAGTCTATCTATCAGGTGCTACTGGATTATCATTTGCTGGGTAAAATGTGTTTACTTTTTTCATATATTTTTATTTCCATTTTATTCATTTTTACGGAAGTATTGAGGAAATGTTGGATTCATGCGATCGTGGAGCGTCATAGAAGTATTTTTTGCTATTTTAGATCAAATTACTCAGGGATTTTAGAATATTCAACGTTTTTTAAATTTTACTTGATATAGGTAAAATGGATGAAATTGAGTTATTATTGACTTTTGTAGTAATTTTATTAGTTTAGAGTGGAATTTACCTGTAAAGAAATTCATCATTCCAGAAAATATTGGAGAAGAAGTCCTTTAGCATCCTCACCAAGCTGTTGATAACAAACCCACCTTAAATTCCCCAAGTTTATTAGATATTCTGTCATTGAAAGCCTCTCAAGCCCCAAAGTCCCCTATCAAAAACAATAAATTGACACAAATTTCCATATTTGCCGAAAATTTCCAGAAAATATCTTCTAAATTCAATTTAATTACAATGAACAACTTTTGATGAGCAAAATATCCACCTGTAAACTCTACAAATTAAACGAATTTCTAAAATTACAAAATTCTTTAGAATCTCATACACAGTACCAACAATAAATTTAATTTGCCAGCAATTTGCCAACAACTTTACTGCATTTCACTGAAAGTTCAAACAACCTACATTCTTGCTTTATTGTAATAAACATGCTTGTTTACTAGTTTAGCAAAAAGCAAACAGAAACTAGTGAAAATACTTGGTGAACAGTGAAATGCAGTAGATTTAAAGTTTTATAATTAAATTGCAAAGCAATTGCAAACAAATTATATAAATAGGGAGCACAAAATAAATTAAATAAGCAATGAGCAGTGAAATGAGCAATGTGGGTGAACTTTATGAAAAAAGTGTCGTTGAGTTGGTGGGTTTGAAGAATTTTAAAGATTTTTTTAAATTTTGATCAAAAATCTTGAAATTTGTTTTAACATCAGAATTTTTCCAAAACTCCCCAACTTCATCCATAAAGTCTTACTATTAACATAAAACAATCCATTATTATCTCGTTCGCTACAAAATCATCTCATGGATTTGCGGCATTCTCTACAATTTTCCAACTATTTTGCAACTTCATCCAGGAATTTTCTATAAATGCGCTGTAATTTATTTTAATTATATCAGTAGGATGCAAAGTTGCGAAAAGCAGCAAAATGTTGCAAAATGTTGCAAAACAACACGAAGATAATAATACATAATAATAGTAGCATCGCGAACTATTGAAGGAATATTAGCTGGAAGCTTGCAGCGTGAGCTTTGTGCTAATATTGATCAACATTTTGTTAATTACATAGAATTATCAGCTCAAAAAATGACTTGTAGTTGGCAGTTCTTGCAGTTGCCTGCGGTTTTATTCATTTTATGAGCATTATGAGATTTTCCATGAGAGTTCACACTCATCGTACAGTTCATTGTATCTATAATCGTGCACTTGACTGAAAATGTGAGATATTCAATCGATATATTCTATGAACTCAATTAATTTCCATTTCGACAGAGAACTTTATCTTTTCAGTCCAATTAAAGTCGGGAGCTCGCTAGGGATATTGTTTAATGATGTTTGATGATGTTTTGTGCTGTTTGTGGTGTTAATGAGATACTTGAAGGATTGTTTTTGAGGTTTCATTTGTTATTGATTGTTTTGAAGATGCTTTTGGTGGTTTTTAGGTTAAAGAAAGGTTGGAAGAACTTTTTAGTGGTTTTAATGCTTTTCAATAATGTTAAGGAGTTAAAGGTGGAGATTAAAGCTAGAGTGTATTCAAAAATTTGAGCAAAAGGAAAAAAATGTAACAATAATGGTAATAGCTTTTTAAATAATAGTTTTAAATAATAATTTTTTATCAGTAACAAAGTAATAACAAGAAGTATAGGTGCTATAGAAAGAACAAAAGTGATCTACCAAAAAAAACTAACACTCTGAAACTAAGTTAAGAACGAAATATCCAGATAAATCTACTTCAAAGGCTTCGTACGAACAGAACCAGTTGCTCTTTCCATATGATAATCCAATTTGTCGTATCGAATACGACCGTAAATGTTGCTTTCAAAATCAATCTCCTTTAGATTCTTCGATTTCATCACAACTTTCTTGAAAAAGTCCCAGCTCTCATCTGCAGCACGAAAACCTAGAAATTGAACTTTTGTGGTTACGAACTAATTAGGGCAAATAAATACTAACGCTGAATAGTAACACAATTAATGTGAATGTTATACTTGAGCAACTTTGTAATGGTGTACTTTTCTACATTATCAAAGACAATTTCGTTCAAAAACAATGGTAACCCGCAAATGTGATTAATCTTGCAATTACTAAAGATGATCTTCTTCAAGTATTCCATGTCAGCCAGCTGACACATCTCGTGCTCAGAAAGAACCATGTCTTTGAGCTCCAAAATTCTTACGTTCGCAAAAACCTGTAGAACTTTGAAGATCTGGGAAGAGGGTTCTTGGTTTCTGGAGCCCAAAATCAAGTGCTGCACGGTGTAATTCTCTTTTAGTTGGTTCCAGTTGGTGATCTCAAAGTTTGGGAAGTCAAAGTTTGAGTAGATCTCCAGAATTGTGAGATTCATTTCAGCACCTAACTGTTTTATCAAACTGAGGCTTATAATATTCTCAATAACTAGGTAATTTAGCTTCTTCTGTCTTCGAAGGAATTTGCACAGGTTTAAGAACACCACATCGGAGATATCGATCTCAGCACTGATCAAGAAATCAGTCAATTGGAAAGAGATTTGGTCGCTGATGTCTCTCTTGAAAATTTGCGTTGGATTGACAAGAGTTAGACTCTGCAAGTTAGGGAGACTTTGCAGGAGCTCAAAGGATTCATCAATATTGTCGACGTCTTCATCATAAAAATTACTTCTTATCGGGAACTTTAGAAGCAATCGAGCTAAAGATTTGCATTTTTTGAAATGCTGCAAAATTCCTTCTTCAGAGTTTTTGAAATACAGAGAGGTCAAATTGCTTAATACTGGCAGTACTTCTAAGAAAAGATGAGCATAGCGGTAGAGCAAGCCATTGAGCTCAATTGTCTCCACACTGGGCGTCATCTCAAGAATCTTTGAAAACTCTTCTGTAGAAAATTCTAAAGAGCTAATTCTCAAATTTTTCAGAAGAGGAGCTTGCATGGCCAGTGCAAAGATTTGATCATTTGAAGTGTAGTTCATCTCGGATGGAGCTGGTTTTTTAAAACCTATAGACGAAAAAAAATTCTATTTCATGGAAATTTCTAGAAAATATTGAAAAACTTCGTAATACTCGGGAATGTTGAGAATCATTTGAACATTCTACCTATGGACATCCTTTTTTGCTTGTTTAGTATTTAATCTTACTTGAATTGGCTTTCTGAGCTTCGTGTTTCTTTCTTTGATTTATTCAGGTTAGTTAGAATTTAAGCCGGCAAGATGAGTAAACTAAAGAGTAAACTCTACTCGAGGGTCGCTCGAGGGGTAAATCTTGAAAACTCACAAATTTCCAAGCTGTAACGGTTATTTACAACATTAAAAAAATATGCTCTATTTATGCTAATTTTACAACATTGTAGTTGGTACATAAAATCATACATTAAGCTACAAATTGTAAAATCAACAAACAATAAAATTGCAATGTATGAATCTTTTATTTGCCATTATCAGTGAAATATTGCCATCATATCAAAGTATACTAAACTCATACTTGAAACTCTCAAGAGCTTACTGAATAAAAGCCAACATATTATGATTTCAAAGTGTTTATACTTATTATTATGTTGCAATATGATACAACTTCAACAAAAGTACAAAGTTTGCACAAAAAATCACTAAAATATTGTTGGAATTACGTTTGCAATTTAAATTTGCGGAAGTTGTTTCAAGAGCTTTTAAGTTTATTTTCCATTTTTTTATGTATCTATGTGCACCTAAATACAACTGAAAGCAACTAAATGGAAGTACAGGGAATTACGTAAAGCACTTTATAATTGAAAACTCTGGGGAAAGAATAAACAAACAATTGTAATAAATTAAAGTGGAATCAGGATTTCAAGAAGTTTTGGATATACTTGGTTATGAGTGATATTTAAATGTAGAACAGAGATTTCGTAGTGTAAATTTGATGAAAATTGAAGTTTTAATTAAAATGGGCAGGGACTGGTAAGGTTTCTCTTGGCTTGTTTACTCCAACTCTTCGAAAACGTGAAAAATCATCGGAAATTTTGCGTGGGATCTATTTATAAACTGAAATTTGATCCAAGCCAATAACGCTGGAAAGAAATCAACAACAAAATGTTAACTGCGAATTAAAAATATTTTATTTATTTTTAGCAAAAATGGGGGAATTGCAAGCGAGGCATGGACAATTTGAGCCATTTCAAAAATAAAGAATGAGATTCATTTAAAGTTAAATTTGAGATCGGATTAAATTTCAAAACTTTTTGAAAGAGAAGGCAAATATGTCCGAGACTCTTCAAAATTCCAATAAACCAATCATGAAATGTAAAAGGGTCAAATTTTAATTTTCCGGCATTGCAACACGATATTTTATTATACAAGTTTTTTTAACCAAAAACATCAAGCATATTCAAATAAACAACAACCATCATCAAATTCATCATAGCTCTTTAAAGCAGTCAATACACCATCATTAAATGACTAACTGCTGTGCTGCTTTGTTAATGAATATCAAGCTGAATTGTCATGGAAACTTTTTGGGCAATTATTTGATAACTACAGTAGACCTCATTAATTTTAATTTATGTCCTGTCTTCTCTCATAAAAGTTGCTCATCATCCGCATTTATGCCTTGTCTTTTTTATGCGAAAGTAAAAGGAGAGAAAAGTTTGCCAACCAAATATTCAGTGGAAGATGCCGGGTAAGGAGAATAGAGAACGCAGGATGGACCTATAATACTAGAAGTATTTAAAATGATGTCAAAAAACTGAATATTTAAATTTTCTCTAATTTCCAATGAAAATTAAGTAACTGTTTCATAAAAATCAATCAAAAAATAACATCCTTCTATATTTAACCTCCTTGCTCCCCTAGCCATAAAAATTATGACAAATATGATGTTTGTTACATTTTGTATGTAATTAAGCTCAATTTGAAGATTTTACGATTTTGTATGATTATTTTATGGAACACTAAAAGTTTATGTGCAAGACAAATTTTTATGATTTCCATGGTTTGTCTTTGAAAATGTAACTCGAATTACTTGATAGGGAAACTTTAGTGAAACAAGCAAATCAAGCAAAACAAGAATTCCTCAATAAAAGCTTCTTAAAGGCGCTTAAATGTATATTTTGTAATGCTTTGGGAGTTTTTAGGAGTTTTTAAGAGATTTTTAGAAATTAGCAGGTTTTAAGCAAATTTTTGTTATTTTCTTGGAAAATTTTGAAATGCCTCGAAAATGCTGGGAATTTGTGTAATAATTCAAATAATTCATGATATTTGAGAAACTTTCGGAAAACTCCAGAATGTTTACATTTCTTGGAAGGTTCTGATAAATAAATGGTACGTTGGATCATGATGTTTGGTTTCATCCTCGTGTTTTTTTTAATATTACAGACAAGATTATGTAATCAGCCATTTAACCATTAATTTTTGAAAACTAAATTTAGAATTAAACAACGTTCAAAAATTCTCTTTATCCAGGAGACTTTGTATAATGCAATAATTTTGGAGGAATTATTGAAACACACGAAGCTTTGCAAAAGAATATTTAGAAGAATCATTCAAAGAAGTACTCTCGAGGCTAAAAATTCATATGATGAAGAATATGGGGATGGCCACAAATAACTTCTAACTGATTTGCACTAGACTTCATGCTTTTTTGATTTTCTGCATAAAAACAAATTTTCATCGATTTTTTGGTGACGTAGTCAGTGAACGACCCCCAAAACATTAAATTAAGCAAATTCTGCCAACACTCAATGTATCCTGCGGACTTTTCATTTGATTTTGAGCATTTTTCAAGAATCTTTCGCTTCTTTGCTCGAACTTTCTTCGCACATTTTTGATTATTTAGAAACGATTTTGTTCAAAAAACTTCTTAAAAACTTGGAAAACTTGGAAAAACTTGGAAGAAATTTGAAGAAAAAAACAAAACAAAGCTTTTAAATTTTATTTGCTAAATTTATTGATACTTTTACTCTAATTCGATAAAAGTTTTAGTCTTTCAGAATATTGGGAAAATTGTTCGGAATATTGTTAAATTGTGCTTGAAGTCTTAAAGCTGCTTAAAACGAGCTTATAAAGGAATTGTTTGAGAGTTTTGAGGAAATCTGTGGAAATTTGTGGAAACTGGAAAAGCTTTTTATATAATCTCTTTTGTGCTATTGCAATTGATCGGATTTCATGAGTTTTTGAGGAGATTCTTTTGAGATAATTGAGTTTTGCTAGTTTTTAAATTAGTTTTGAGGTTTCCTGCAGGTTTATGAGGGGTGGAAATTTTTTTATTTGGTTGATATTGAAGGATCATGTGATGCTTAACAAAATCTTATTTTGGAAAAATCCTTATTCAAGCTAAAATTTAACAAAAAGCATAAATTATTATCATTAAACCTCGTTTTTCCAATCTACCTGAAAATTAAACAAAACCGTCCCGAAAATTAAAAACTTTTACTGATCAATTCACAAAACTCCAGAAAATTTCAACAAAATTCCAGCAAACTCCAAACCATTCAAACCATTGACAAAATGGAACATTCAAAAAGTTTTTAAAGCCAAAATTCATCTTTTGCTTCATGAAACCCTCAAAACTTTCAAAAAATTTTATGTTTTCAGCTTTTCTGAATTCTGAATGAAAAGCACTCGAAAATCTGAGCAAAACTGAGCAAAAACAAAGAAAACAAAAAGACAACCATCAAATTTGATGGCAAAACTTTTTGTCTGATTTTTCTGGCTGAGTAAACAATTTTTATTGCAGCTGGAAAATTGCATCATTTTGATTGGAATTGCTTTTTGCACGAAATGGAACACATTCTACAAATAAACAGGGAAAACTCGGGGTACTCGGAAAGTACTCGAAAAATCATCATAAAAGTTGGAAAACTAGAAATTGTGCAAAAAACTTGAAAAATATGGCTGCGGCTTAATTTAAAGATTTTTCAGGTTTTTCCTCATAAATGTTGATGATGGCATAAACATCATAAAATTGTTAGTTTTGACAGTTTTTATTAAAAATCCTCATGAAAGTACTTTTTCAAAGCTTCGAATAGTTTTCCGAGTTTTCCAATTTCGAGCAGTTTTTTGCAGTATTCTAGATTTTTCCAGCTTTTTCGACATTTTCTACGAACTTTCATTATTTCTGGTAGTTCTGCCGTATTTGAAGCACTTCTAATACTCAAAAGTACACGCTCATAAAAAATTTCAATTAATATTTCATTTTAAAAAATGGTTGCAAGTTGGTTCTGAGTTCGTTCCACTTTGTTTGGTTATTAAGAGGATGACAAAAAAAGCTTTTCATTGAAAAATATAGAGAAAAGTGCTGGCAACTGAGTTTGACTTCTAAAAAGGGAAAGTTCTTAGGAAAAGTCGTAGGAAGGACACAGTTGTAAAATTATTTGTTTTTTAATTGTTTTACAAAACAATCCTTTAACACACTGTTGAAAAAAAATTTCAAATCCTTTTACAAAATTTTTAATTCTTATTACAAAAAAAAACTCTCTCAGTGTCCGGTAACATCCCAAATTCCAGAAATAATTAAACTCTGCCATGTTTTCCTCCTCAATTTATGCACGAACGACAACATTTGCGTAATTCAAGCATCCGAACCTTTCGCATACCGTTTTCGGTCCGTTTTTGTCTTCACAATGCAATAAATCTTCATCCTTGTCTCGGGCCTGAACTTACAATACTTATACATTACTTAGTCGGCGCTATAAATTTGCAGGAACTCACCTTCCGCAACAACAAAAATGCAGCCATAAAGCAAACGGCAAAAAGATGTCCAGCACCTAATAAATCTGCCGTCTTTTTTGTACTTTCTTTTTGGGCGGCAGGAGATCCGATACCTTGCTTTGTGCTCCAAAGTCCTTGAGTGTATTCTTGTCGGAATGTCTGAGCTCTAGTGTTCAAAGGCAGATACTCAGAAAACAATTACTAGGACTTGTTGGCCCTAGGCCGAATTTTTATGCTAAAATTGCTTAAATGATTCAAATGCTTTTCAGCTTGCTCAAAGGAATATTTTGTTTAGACCGAAGGAATTTGTTTCGGTTTTTGTGGATTTTTAAAATTTTGACTTATTATTGAAATGTTTTAATTATAGTTACATTTTTCTGACACTTTTTTGTGAAACATGAATTTTGACATTTAAAACCAGAAAAAATTTTTATTCAAGATATGTTTCTGAAGTCTAGCCTCCCCTTTTGATGCTGCTTTATTCCTTTGTAATTGCCGCAATTAATTTTAATAAACAATTAATGATGTTTCAGTGTTTCTCGCCGAAAAGTGTGGAATATTAACGAAATATAAGATTAAAGACTTTTGCTTGGAATAATTTAGTTTCTTCTTTTTCATCTAAATGGGAAAATGCTGGGAAATGTGTAAAAAGTATTCAGCAAAATTCTGAGAAAACGCTCATAAATTTCATAAACTTTTTCGGTATTGCTTGAGCAATTATGAAAAATATCTACTGAAGAGCTAGCACAAAAAGAAGAAAATTTCAACAGCTTTTTTGGACGCTGGAGGAAAGTGCGATAGCGTGGGAAGTGTTGAAGCGACTGCTGTAAAAAGTGACTGCGGCTAATAATTATTACAAAAAGCCGGCAAATTACAAAAATCTATTAAGATAAATCTTTCTTGCGTTTGCTCTTGGCTTTGTCAGCCAGTTTAGGTGACCGTTTTTTGCTTGGCGAAGTGAATTTTTGGATTTAGAGATTTGTTAAGATTTTAGATTAAGCGACAATAAGTGGGATGATTTTTAATCAGCTGAGGAAAAAAGAAAAATGGTACGAAATTAAAAAGACTGGTTGGGTAAATTGAGTTAATGACATTGAAGGAGTTATTAAGATGGATTGGTGATTATTATGCACCGTTTAAAAGTGGAGCTTTTTTGAAAGAAAAATTTGTAAGATTTTATTAGGGTTTTTGAGAAAGTTTTATAATTTAGATAAATGGGAGAAATTTTCTGTAAATAAATGAAAGTGGTCAATATTTTTGCCTAAAGATTTTTTTGGTCCATTTTTAAAGTTTTCTGGTCCAAAAATATTTAACCACAATTTTTTGATCTAAATTCTCTTTAAGCTCAAAAATTGCAAAATTCCTTGCTATCTTCGGTCTAAAGACTCTTCTCTATTACTTCTATCTCCAATCCTAAGCAAATTGATGACCGTAAGATATAAATTTATCTAATCTACCAGATAATGATCCAAAATACAGAAACATTCTCATAAACCCTCAAAAAGAATTGCTAGCAGCGCTACATTGCCGAAATCTCTAGATATATTTATTTATTCATGCCTTCTCAAAAACCCATCAAAATTTCGTCAAATTATCTTCAGTCATTATTTTTATTCAGAAATCCTGAAATAACAAATGACTTTTTCTTATCAATCTGACACATCTCTTTATTCACTGTTACAAGACGTATACACTATACAGTCTTATGGCGCAATACACTGTAGCACTGTAGTCTCCTAGTAAGTACCCAAAAGCAAAGAAAAAGAAAAAACACCAATTTTCATCCGAGCAAAGCTCCCAAAACGGAAAGAATCTCAAGAAAAGTGTGAATTCCTTGTGAAAAAGTGGAGAAGACGTGAAGAAGTGATGAATGACTGTGACTAATGACTTTTCGCAAAACTTCCATTGAACCGCCAGGAGACAAGTTCTTTCTCCAGCTTTACTGCTAACATAGTAATACGCTAGTCATGCCATCAAAATTCCTCGCCATGTTGGCTTTTGCCAGGCACAAAATCATAATCGATCTTTTGTCCCATTAAATTCGCATCAGATTTTCTCCTGCTGCGAGTTTAGCGACTTGATAACTTCGCCTTTGTGAGTCATTGACGCGCAAAATTAGCATATTTTACTTTGGACATCTACAAACCAGAGCTGGCGGCATTAGGAAGCGTTTGCCATCAAATTAAAGCGAGCAAATGGAATGTATGAATGGATTCATTCGCTTGGAAGTCGACAATTTAATGGATTTTGTTATTCTGAGCTAATGATGATGTTAATTCCAGCGAGCTTTTGAGCTTTGGTGAACTTGGTGCTCTGTGATTTATTAGAACGTGGTGAAAAATGACCTTGGAATTCGTGCATGTGCCAAACCTTTTCGGTAAAACGGTAACACGCGCTACAGTTTGCTTTTTACGAGAATTCTAAGAGTAATTTGGCGTGAAAGGCTTTTGAGAATAGATTTTGAGGTTTAATTTTTGGAGTTTTCTGTAACGACGACTCATTTTATTTTTGTAGGAGAGGATCTAAAATCTTTAAATTTGTTTTTAGCTGAAATTAAGAACCAAAATCATAAATTATATGAAAATTTATTTAAAATATTGCGACGAGAAAGAAAAATGTAACACTAGTGATATGACTTTAGACAGTTTGATTCAATCTTTGTGACGACTTGATACGACACTTTATGGAAATATTTTATCAACTTTCTGTACATCAGCCTACGTGAAAAAGTGTTATAAACAAGATTCCAACATAAAATCATCTTGGTCAAAGCATTTTACTCGTGATATTAAACTTTAGACACTTGTACTTCAAAATTCTCGATACAAAAGACTTTTTTCAAAATGAATATTTTGTTAAAGAAAGTTGCAAGTAGATTATCTTTCATGATGAATTATCAAAGCTTAAGAGTCTAATCAAACTTCTGTTTACCCAGAATTTCAATTATGTAACGCTGGAGCGCTATAATTGAAGTGTCTAAAGTTGAATCGAGACAGTGTGTCTAAAGTTATATCACGAGTGTTAGGCAATTACTGAAATTTTAAAAAACATCATGGGATTCTCTTTTTTTTAAATTATATTTAAATCTGAAAATAAATCTCCAAAGAAAAACACCTCTTCAATTAAATTTTAGTTTTTTCAGTTGCCTTTTATTGTTTCCTTATTTATAATTAACAATCTCTTAACTCTAAAGGGGATTGCACTAAACTAGAAAACATTGTCTTAACTCTAGTAGCTTTTGATACAAAATATTAAATAAAATTTGTATGACACATTCTCATTCACGGGGATTTAAATCTAAAATTAAATTTGGTATTTACATCTTTAATCTTTTACAATCTCAAGAATAACTTCAAAAAAGTCTAATTTGCTTTTAAAAATTATTATTTCATCATTTAAATACAAAAACTAATTGCTTAATAGGAAAAATGATTGTTGTTGTCTAAGTGTTTGCTTCTACATTTTTGTCTTTGCCAGAAAAAATATTAAATCTTTTCAAATTGCCCCTAATTTGTCCAAACCTCCCATCATTTCAAGATGATCTCACAATTACTAAACAATATCTAACACTCCACTTAAAAGTCCATAAATCATCTACTGTAGATTGACGTGGTGATAAGCGTTGTGACAAAGCACAAAGCCATCAAAATCGTCGAGTTGAAGTGCTGCGAACTGATCCACACCGGAGGATGAAAGAATCGATAAAAGTGTATGCTGTTCGCACTATTGTTACCATGTTGCATTGCAGCAGGATGTTCACCATTAATGACATGGACCATCACGCTCGCTGCATCTACTCCAGAAATTAGAAGACAATAAAGGAATGTAGCAGAAGCGTGACCAGAATTGATAGAATTAAAAGTAGGGTGGCTCATAAACACGTAATTAAATAGAAAGTGAGGACACTGTTGTGAATTTTAAGCTAAACACACGAATTTCTACCTCATCAAGCAATTTTCGAGCATAATTGAGTTCAAGCAGTGGCTCCACCTCCATAATTAAGCTACCTGTGTTTCTGTACACTTGCTACTATTCATGTTAAAAAATTACCTGAGTTGCTTGGTGAGCACGTGTAATTTCCCGAGTCCGCCGAAGTGGCACGTGAGATGACTAACTTGCTGGTTTTCGTTTGGCGTTCAGTAAGCACGCTTATGCCGCCTCTCTGCGAGTAATTCACAACTCTGCCACCTTTGTACCAATAAATGAAGGATGGTGGTGCTGGGGCTAGATTTGGATTGGAAAGGAGGAATATTGAGGTTAAATTATTGATGGTTTGATAAGATTTGATTATTACCTTCTAGAGCAATGCAAGTGAGGTTTATGTCACTTCCACTCTTGATGAACAGCTCTGGATTGCCAAGTATTGAGGCTCGTGATACTAGAAAAAAAAATGAAAAATGATTTTTAAGTTTTGAGCATCTTTTTCTCCAACAAAAGAATAAATTTCAAGTTGAAAACATCAAGGTCACGTGTGATTTATGGCCACATTTTAAGTTCCATCTATCAAAATGCTTTTTCAAATCTTAAATTTCTTAGGAAATCAATTTTCCTTTGTTGATTAAATGACACTTCCGTAGAGACACTTCCTTCATCGTTAAGATAAGAAGGTGGCTAAAAGCATTGAATCCCAAGAATTCCACAAGAAAAGACTCGTTGTTTGATTTCAATTGAAAAGCCAAACAAAGCCATTCCCGCAAGCAAGAAAATGTTGGCAAAAGCGACTTGACATCTCTCATATGTTTCCTTTTTTCTGCTCGCAGTTGCTGAACAAAAAAGTTTGCATACCCCCGTAAAGCATGAGCACTTGTACGAACACTTTTGAACATATGTTTTCTTTGGTGGAAAAAGGGCAAAAAGCGCTTAATGGAAAACTATATTATGCTTGCACAAAAACTTATCGTTCCAAGTTGCGCTTTGTGCAAACAATAATGCACTTATGAGTCTTGAATATTCTATTGAATTGTTAAGGGGCGACTAAACATAATAGAAGAGATCGAGATGATAAGAAATATTTTATAGGTAAGACTCGAGTACTTGAGTGTCATTAGCATTTATGGCTCTTTTAGGTTTTTTTGTACTTGAGATGAAGATTCTTGAACTTATTACGGTGATGAAGCCATTTAATGCATTTTCTTCTTCAAAAAACGAAAATTGTATCGATTTGGTAGAGAAGAGTAATTTTATCATAAAAGCGCTAAATTCAATTAAAATACTTACTGACAACACTAATTTTAAATCCTAGACTAATTTTTGGTTCTGTGGATACCTGGCATTCATAAGTACCTGTGATTAAATTAAAAGATCATAAATAGTGAACAATGATCATTTACCAAAACTAAAATCCTACCAGAATCCCTAGGTTGTGGCGATGTTATCCTCAACGTCCACTCATCACTGCCTTCCTGATGAACAGACTGAAACCTCTGATCATTTGTGTACGTTAAAATTCCTACTGTTAAAATGTGTAAGTCTCTTTTTCGAATCCAGCTCACCTGCAAAAAAGGTGCCAATTAAAAAAAGTCTCCTCAATTCTTTTCCCCAATGGAGATCATTAAATTCCAACGAGCTCGCAACATTTTCAACAACTTGGAGTATTTTAACAAACTGCCGCAAAAACTTTTAGCAATTTAATGTACACAATATTGCTACCCCATAAAATTTTCTGAACAGTTGCTCCAGTTATTTTTTGCATATCGCTCTCTCATTATTCATTTATATTTTAATATTTTATATGTTCGCAGAAAAAAAGGCGGCACAACAAAAACTATGATTAAAATATCAGTGAAAAGTTTTTTTTGTCTGCTTTCACAAAACACAATAGTCAACTACTAAAATTACTGTTTTTGCGCTCCAAACAAATATGAAATGTTGATGAATAATTCTCATGAACTGTACGGAATTTTTGATGCAAATAAATAAAAGTTTCGTGCTTTCTGACACATTTTTGAATATTTCGTCCCACAAAACATTTTAATTTCGTTGAGTTGTTCTTGTCTGTGTTGAATTTTATGAAATTCCAGCTTTTTTAATAAATATAAAAACTACAGCTTTGCAAGTGAAGTTGATACCCCGAGAATAACGAGAAAAACTTTTCTGAGCTGGCATTGTGTGTGAATGCTGCGAGTTGACGTGGCCTGAATTGCTTGATGGAAAGGTTTAAAGGAGATGCAAGCTTTTACACTTTTGATGCGGAAATAATTAGTTGTGTAACCTTTTACTTCAGGCTTTAGACTTATATTAAAAAATATACTCACAGCCCTATCACCTAAGTTCCTCACACGACAGCCCATAATAGCTGATTGTCCTACTGTCGCCGTGAGCTCCCTCCTCGTTGCATTATCAAAATATGGTTGAGCGTACTGTGAGTCCCAGTATGATGGCGAGTCGTTGCCTTGCAGCGTGCTTGACACTATATGAAAAAGGGCGAGAAAATTGCAATCTATGAAAATGGAGAAATTATTATCATTGACCTAGTTTCACCAGTGATATTTCTGAATGCTTATAATCTTGTAAATTATAAAAATGGTACTTGTGACGTTTGCTTTTTAATCTTGTCAGATAATTAAATTGAGTATGAACTTTGACGTTGTCGAGTTAAGTGAGCACTCGATGAGATTAGAAATGAAGCTCTAGTTTCACCATTTAATCTCCACTTAATCTTTCAACCCCAATTTGCAGAAAAAAATTAATGCTAACAATTAATTCTCAACTCATTTTATAAATTTTACAAAATTCATCGCAAAATTTTCCGTAAGCTTATTAGATTGGAAGGGTTCAAGTGTTTCAACCATTTCTAGTACAGAATCAATAATTCAGCAACATTTTCCAGTAAATTCGAATCTTTTTTCTTGGTAGAGAGGCAAAAGGGATAACGAGTTTCCATAATTTATATTTGGAAAATTTTAATAATTGCTGGCACAATTGATAGCTGCTGAGTTTTCGGCTGACAAAGCAGTAGAGTTAGGATGAATCCTTTACTCCTTTTGGTTTCTAGTTGGAGTATGGTTGAGAAATCTTTCATGATGATTGTGAATTACAAGATTTCTTTACATTTTTATATATTTCAAGTCACAATTTTCATGAATTCATGGATTATATGATTTACTTGAGGAATGTTCTCATGTTTAATATGAAGCGAAGGTTTTCCAGTGCATGAATACTTAATGGGCTAGAATCTTGTAAGTCTTGTGATGCTCTGGGGAAACATGTCGGAATCTTAGATACATGAAACTCTATTAGAGCGGAACGTAAAATTTTTATTATAATTAATTCTAGAGACATGCGGAGGTGGGTTCTCAGCGAGATTCACGACAACTTTTCAGATTGAAAGGAATATTAATGATGATGAAAAGATTTGCGCGCCGTTTTTGAGACTATTTTGAGAATTTTAATGAGAATTCATGGCACTTTGCCTTGTTTTCTTTGCTGATGAATTTATTTAGCTAGGCTGGATTTATGTTAATTGTTGAAAACATTTTTGCGACATTTTTGTTTCCCTTTGACAGAGCTAGTCTATTTTAGGCAACAAAATCGGATTTTTCAAATTTTCTTTGTATTTTGCAACAATTTGAAAGACATTACTCATTCACATCCCCACCAGCCCACAAAAACAATCCCTCAATCAAAAATCAGTTCCCGCATCATCAAAAAAAGCACAAAACTAAGCAAAAAATCCACAATCGCATGAACTTTCACCCTTAAAAGCTTTTAAAGCCGAATAAAAACCTCATAAACTTTACTGCTCAATTCTATTTTACTTTTACAATTCTCTAGATGAAAAATTCAGAGCATGTTCGAACATGCTAGAAGCATTTTGGAATCATTCCGCACAGCCCAACAAAAAAGCTGAGCTCATTTGTAGGAATTCAATGAAATTGTCTAGAAGAGCTTAAAATGCTTAAAATGTTACCAATTGGAATAGTTGCGAGTTTTTCTTCCAAAAATATATGAAAATAATAAAATCATAAAAAGAACGAGGAAAAATGTTATGAAGAGCATAAAAAGTATAAAAACCGAAAAACTTCAATAAAAAGTGCTCGAACCGAATTTTCAATATTTGCCGGGGGATTTAGCTTGTCATTTTGCAATACTGTGAACTGTAAACCGTAAAGTGCTGTAAAATAACTGAGCCACCCAACGCAACAAAAACACAAATATTATGTAAATAAGGGAAAAGTATATTTCCAGTATTTTACGAGCTCACTTTTTGCGAAACTTTAATTTGCATAATGACTCAATATATAATTCAATGCTTTTTAGCAAATTACTGAATTAGGTTGCCGACTTGCCAAAAGAACTGTGTAGCTCTAATACCAGTAATACCAGTAATGTTAGAGCAATGTCAATAATGCGATGGGAGCATATGCGAACCCTTTTCTTCTGGCTCAAATGCTTGGGAATTTGCTGAGAATTCGCTGGGAAAATACTAAAAACTGAAGGAATTTCATATTGTATAATTTTATACATTATCCCGAGCATTCTCCCCAATTTTCCAATTTTATCACTCGAGAATGGATATAAAGACGTGAACGTTACTTTTAGCTGTAACAATTTAATTTGCGTTTTGGAATTTATAGAGAAGTTTTTACAAGTTTCCCCTCATTACGAAGGGGATGGAATTTTTATTGGGGACTGGGGGAGTGTTGGGGAATTTGATTCTTAGAGTTTTTAAGGAAAAAGTGAAAGTTTGATCTTGATAAGTGATTAAAAAAAGGGATTTTCATAGTTTTCTCGAAGAAATCGTCGCTACTTGTAAAATCATCATCATTTCTTTAAAATAAGTTACACAGGGTCTCCACCTGCTCCCCAACGATAAATTATTGAAGGGGAATTTTAATTTAAAATAATATCTGTTACCGATAAATTAATTAAAGTTTTCCCTGTTGTAAACAAGAAGACAAACAAGATATTCAAGCCATCTCCAGATTCTCCCCCTTGACACTGCCAACATTGCGTTTTCATTATTAAGTCACTAAACAGACAATTCCTCCATCAAGTTGTTGAACAAATTGCTTCAGATGAATAAATTGTTTCATAAAAACTTTCTCGTGTAATTGGATATTTTTATCGTTAAATAGAGACGCTTTTGCCATGCCATTCATTTGGGAATTCTCAGAATTTTCTTAGTAATTTCTTTTAGAGATTTTTGCCTATTTGTTCTGAAGAAATCGAGAAGATATTCGAGCAAAACAATTCAGAGCCAATCCCCAAATATTTTGCCGGCATTTTCGGCGTTACGAGCTATTCGAGAGATGCAGAGGAGTTTTGGTGACTTTTGAGAGGTGGTGACATCTCTTTTGAATATTTCCACCAAAACTGTTGAAATATCTATAGAACAATGATTTGATCTTTACTTTTTACAAATTAAGGTAATCAAAACAAAAATCCAAAATATCGCCACCTCCCTTTTACTCCCTTGCTCTAGACAAAGCAGACCAAAAGCAACTAAAGCATAATGAAGATGTTTTCTCCAATTTTTCCACTTTTCGTCCAAATCAATATTTATAGCCGCAATAAACTTTTTGTGCTGTGATTCTTGCGAAATTTTTGTAGGATTTTGATAAGCCAAAATACTAATAATTTTGCCTGTGTCGATATAAAAGAGAAATGCAATCACACATTGTCATAAATAAATGTCCGGAGATTTTTATTTGGGGAAGAGTCATTTGACTGTTTGGCACAGAGTGGAGCTGAAGAGCAACATTTTTATGCCATGATATATATTACTGGAAGCCATAGGTTATCTTGAGCCAATTTCAGCCAATTTTAGATTTTTGGAGTTTTTTTGGTCTTTATGCTGGGCTTTTTGTTGAATTTTTTTGTTGGATTTTTGCTGGCTTGTTAGTGAATGTCCCGAAAAACCAAAGTTCAACGATTATGAATAATTTATGGTTCATTTGTTATCGGATATTGGGATTTCATGGCGAGTTATAGGCGGGTTCAAGTTGTTTGTTCGGTTTTTTGGAATAACATGATGCTGGTCGACCCGGGGAGCAATGGTTGGTGGTTTTTGTTGCTTCAACAAATTTTAATCTAAATTTCTTTTAATTTTCTGAATAAAAACATAATCTTCGTCATTGGAGCTAAAAATCTAGAACTGAACCATTTATTTACACTAAAAAATCACTAGTGCTTTCCGGGTCTCCAAAACCACCCAAAAATTAATGAAAATTTGTACAAATATTGGTTCCGATAACTTTTTCTCACAAAATTCTTAATAAGAATCTTAATTTACGTTGCTTGTGCCTCCCATACATTACATAAATTCACCATTAATTTAGAAAATTGAACAAAATCGAAGAAAATATTTAATAAATTAGAAAGAAAATAACAAAATATTGGAAGCTCCAAAAAACTTGGAAAAAGTCAAACAAACTGGAATTCCAAAAGATTTTCACGAAATTCGGCACGACTCACAAATATTCCAAAGAATCCCAAAAAAGTAAAAAGCTTCACATATTTCATAAATTTCATACATTTCTTAAATTCCTAAATTCTATAAATTCCATAAATTGGCGCAATTTGGCTTTAGGGAATCTGATCATAAATAAAATATAATAACATCTTTGAGCTCCCAAAAAAGCCAGAAACGCTACATAAAGCCAAATTAAGTGAAAAACTCTGAGAATTCAGAAAACCAGCAAAAATCTCAAACCAAAAATAATGGAAGTCTGGAAATTCTGAAAGTCGATTACTGCGGATCAACTCAAGAAAAAGGAGCCAAAAGGTGTTTACCCAGAAGAACAAATGAATCGGAAATCTTTAATGAACTTCCAGTTTAACAAAGCACTTCAATGTATTAGAAATTCACCAAGTTTTTCAGAAAATTGGAAGAAAAGTGAAAGTTTAATTTAATTTTCGGGCAAATTTATCGCTAGACCATCCGCCGAATGGCTTTGAATCACTTTGAATCACTTAGCATAGAGCTGAATGGTCCTTAATTGCTTTTAAACAATTTAAAGTATCCTTTTTCTATAAAACTCTTTTTATTCGAAATTTTTCTTAGACCGATTGGTGGGAGTTTGATTTTATTTTGGCTGACTGTCCGTTTTATAGGTTATTTCAGCTTTAAATCTACTACCATTAAAGCTCGTGCAATTTATTTAAGGTTTTCAAAGATACATTTGGTAACAATCAGCCAACAGACGTGATCTCCTGTGTCACATTCGTGACTCAAAGATTTTCTTGAAAATAATTTGTTGTTCGATTTTCCGATTTCAAATCCTAAAATTATTTAATTTGTCTTATTTGCCCAATATTTTATCCAAACAGCACTTAGTTTTGATACACGACTATTTGGTAAAGCAATCCCATTTCCCTTGTTCGCTGAAGGATGTTTTAATGGCAGTTTGCTCGAATTTCCTCGGAATTTCTAGCAAAAAAAGCTGGAAAATTGTTGGCTTTTGTCTCCGGGAATCGCTTTGAAATAAATAATGGGCTGAATGTTTGTGCTTTTTCAGGCGAAATTAAATAAATAGCGGAAAAATGGAGTGCGGCTCGGAAAATGTTTTCAGCGGAGAGATTTCCGTTCGTCAATGAAAATGAGTTTTTTTTTTCGTTTGTTTGTTTGTTGAAATGTGGAGATTATTTTATTTATAGATTTAATTTGAATATTTCTTGTTTGAGAGGAGGATTTGGGATTGAAATGGACTAAAAGGGTTTTATGAGCTTGGACTTCCTTCAATTTAGTTAATTAATTCATTTTAGCTCAGTTCTTTGATGCTTTAATTTATTTTAAAGGGAATTTCAAGGACAGTCTTTTAATGGAAATTGCCAAATGGATGCCAAAGCACAGAGAAAACTGTCAACTAAACTGTCACAAGCTTAATTAGAAAACTTTCTAGGAAAATCCTCATCCATGAAGTTTAATAACTAGCTAGTCAAAAAGTTTTCTTCTCAATAAATTGAATCGCAACCACAAAACGCTCCAAACTAAGTCAAAACTTTATGCAACTCGATTTGCTATCAATATTGCCAGTCTAACTAACATTGATTGCAAATCAGAGAACTGTAGATATTCAATTTAAAATGTAAATCATTGAATTGAATAAATTGTTTCACAATCCCGAAAATGCAATAACATTGCAATAAATGTGACATCAATGCAAAAAACCTTATCAATCTAAAATTCACCAAAAAAAATGCTGAATTGATTATTTATGTATTCATGTATTCACATTTCCATGAATCCAATATAAAAGTTCTCAATCAAATGAAAATACACACAATTTCCACGAAAAACTCAACAAAACAAAAAGCTTATAAAAATGGTTCAGCAAAAGCCCAAAATTGAACAACAACATTTATTATAACATTTATTTATTTCAAGAGCCTCCCATGTTTCAATTAGTTCGCAGTTCAACAAATGTTTATCCAAAATTCCACAAACAAAAACTGTGAAATTCAAAAATACTCGGAAAATCCAAAAAAACTGAAAACATACAAAATATTGAAAAAAGGACACACATTTATAAAAAAGGTTTTTTTCTGTGTCGCAGTTGGAAATTAGTTCAAATGTTATATTAAATGGAATTTTAGTGAATTAAAGTGTGGGGCTGTTTGTAAAGGATGACAAGAGACGATGTGTATCAATTTAATATATTTTTGAGTTTTTAATAAGTATATAATAAGTTTGTGAAGTATTTTAAGAACTACCCCCAAATGAAAAGAAAATAGAGCAAAAAGTTGGGATAACTTCGAGAACTTTTAAGGAAATTTTATTTTAAAAAAAAGTTAGAACTTTGAAATACTTGAAAATACTTAACAACTCCGGAAACTCTGGAAACTCGTAAAAACCCTCAAAAACATTCAAAATCCAAGAACTTAACAAATAATCTAAATTCCAGCTTTTGCGAAGCTTATAGATTAAATAAAGCTGAAGTTGCCTAATTTTCTGATCCAAAAAAACAATTATCGATTTTCCTCTAAAAGCCCGAAAAAGGCACAAGGATGTTCAGTGAGCAATGGAAGCTTTTTTGCGCTTTTAATGGTTCAAATGTTTTGCTTAAAGCCTTTTTCCAGGAAAAGTTCATTTACCATTGATAGTTAATCAAGCTTAAAGAACTATAAAAACTGGAAAAACGGTAAACTATGAAAAAGTATGAGAAAGTATGGAAAACTCTGAATAAAATAGAAAGTTTTGTTTTTACCATTTACTTAGTTTACTGAGTATGTTTTGGATGTTTTAGATGTTCCTGGTTGGAATATTTGTTGAGTTGTTGAGTCAAAGTTGGGCAGACAATATGTTTGTATGCTTGGAATGAATGAATATTTTGTTTGCGGATGTTTTATGGAGCTTTAGGGAACTTTTGCCAATTATAGCATATTTTTAAGCTCCCAAGAATTTATCTAGAGGGAGGATTATGCGAATAAATTATTTTTTACTGTAATATGAAGGACTGCGAGGAGCTAGAGAACGATAATTTGTGCTAATCTCTTTAATGTGCCCTTGAACTCATGGAATATTTTAAATGGGGGAGAATTGAGTGGCTGAGCTTATTTTCTGTAGGAATTGTTACAGATTACATCTAAAATCAATTACCAGCACGTTTTTAATTCATTTCAATTAAAGGTGACTTTAGGCTTTATTCAAAGCATAATAGGTTTATTTTACAATAGAAATTAAACAATAGGTTGATATACAATGTATGTTTGCAATCTAACCTTTCAGTGAATCTGATAATTTCTCATTCATACTTTTTTTTGTCAAAAAATCTAATCCAAAAATAGATCACAACAATATATCTCTAAAAATCCCATAAAACTCGCATAACACCACAAACTCCCTCCCCTCTAGCAACACCAAAAATCACTATCTACCTCTCATAACCACAAACCTATGCTATAACTACCTTTATTGCTATTTATCTCATTTATGCCATTACCGTATTTATAGACTGAAATGATATTCAATCTTTCAATTTCACAATCTCTAACCATCCACCGCAAAATTTAGTTCAAAATTTGTTTTAAATTTTGTTGGAAATTTGTTTGGAAATTGAAATGAAAATCAATTAAACAGCCCCAAAAACAATTCTCATAAGTTATGAGAAGTATGTTAGAGGAATCAGAGAGGATTGTGAATGTTAAAACTATTTCTGAATATTCTTATTCTAAATATATTCTAAATATTCCAGACACAACAAGGAACATAACTAGAAATAACTAGAAATAACGAGGCAAAATCTCGGCAAAATCTGAAACTCGTATGAGGTAAAGAATATTAATTTCATAATATGCTCCAGTTGAGCTTAAATTGATAGCTCTAATACTACTAATAGTCAGGGTAGTTAAGGAAATATGCTGCCACATACGTTCAGTCAGATGTGGTTCTATCTTATAGTTTTGAACTTTATGAGAGTTTTAGTTGAGTTGTTCTTGAATTTTATAGGAAATTTGAGTTGAGTTTCAGTTCTACTGAACCACAGGAATTTCTAGCCATATATTTCCTCTGCAGCACAATTTTCCAGAGCTCATTGTTAATTAAACTTTTCACTTTCCCTTACAGTGTTTTAACAAAATATATTGTGCAGGTTTCAATGTAGTTTTATGGTTCTCAGGATTTATAGGCAAGAATTTGCGAATATAAAGGAAGTCGATTATTTCCTTATTTTCTACAAAAAATTTTGAGTCTTATAATGTGACGTCATCCCAAAAAAACAAAAAAAATTGAAAACTTTATAATTTTTGCAATAAAAAAATTATTTGTTCAAAAAAATGACGTCATAAATGAGTAGAACACTAAAAAACTAAAAAAAAACTGTAACATCCTCTTTCCAAGAAACTCTTGCGATAAAAAATCATGTAATTACCTTAAATCCCTCCTGTAATCCCAAAAACCGTCCATAAATCCACCGTTCATCCTCAAAAAGCCCAGAAAACCCTTGTGCTAACCGACCACTACCTTTCACCCCTTTTAACTTCATAAACTACATAAACTTCATAAACGGATAAGCCTCACTAGCCATGCGAAAAATAAATAAACCATACGTTCTGTTCAAAAGGAAGGCATTGGTAGCCACTTACCGCATATTAACAAAACTATATTGTACAAATAAAGTCGAATAAATCCACATGGTAACCGCATTATGCTAAATTGATGCTATTTATGGCAGCTAGTTTATGCCTTTTGCTTCACAACAGGATACACTCATAATTTGTGTTGGTGCTGGTGCATTTTTCGGGTGCTCCCCATGAAGCATTCAACACTGCAATTCAGCAATTGCTTTAAAATTTATTTATTTTTGTTCCACTTATCCCGTTTTTTATTTTTTTTTTGCTAGCAAACTGCAAACTGTTCAACTTGGGTGATGCTTGCAGAGGAAGTCTTATCTTCTTATTTTTTGCTCCGGATTTTGTTGTTTTAGCCTTATTTGCCCAAGAAAGCTTCTCTTTTAATTATTTCGGATTGCACAACTTTATCATCCACTTTTATGTCTTTTGTATCCTTTCGCTTTATTGGACATAAATCTTGGGCTCTTGGGCTATAATTCTCGTGCGACCCAAGATTTTTCACTACTTCTTCACTTTTTCTGCCGAATTTTTAGGTTAGGTTTGTTTAGGTTGTTCACTTTTTGCTTTTTCGATGGGTTTTTATGGGTTTTACGGTTGGTGGAGTTGAGGTGGTCTGACTTCAATTTGTTTGTTTTAATTTTAGAGAATCTGTAACGGAATTATTGGGGTTATATTGGTTTACATGAGTTTACTATTGTTTTTAGGTTAAATTGAAAGCGTGGCTGAAAATTTGAAGGTTGTTTGGCCTAAATTGACTAAAAAATGGCACGTTTATGATTTCAACCAATTGTTGGCACGTGTTTCTTATAATTTTAACTTATTTATTCAAAGATTATTAGTTAAAATATCCAAAAACCACTAGAAAACCATAATTTCAGTATCTCTCAACAAAATTTCCCAAAAGTCGAATAAATTCTGAATCCGACTGACTTCCACTCCATAAAATTCCCTTTTATGATAAACTGCTTAAAATTCTTTTGATGTTTTTTCAATAAAAAGTCCCGATCTACAACTTATGCAAACAGTAAAAGCAGCAGCGTCTTTAAAAGCGTCCACCTCTCTCCATTCAGCTCATAATTTCAATTTATATCCGCTTTTTATGTTTACTCTGCTGCCAAACATCAGCATGAACCATTTTTTCATCCATTTTTATGCTTTGGCAGGGTAGTTTTGCCCTTTTTTATAGACACTGGAAATTTATTTATGTTTATTTATGGCTATTCCCAAGGAATTCTAGCAGCACAAAAAAAAGAGTATTTTACATTAGCCAGACGCTGGGCTCAGAGCCTTTTCTTTACGTTGTACACATTTGTGAAACATTCCGCCACTTTCCAGCCCAGTCACGTTTTTGTGTGGGGCTTTTCTATGCTCTCCAAAGCAGATTGGAATTAGGTCTTGTCTTCATTTTATTTCATGTTTAATTTAGTTTGCAGCCCTTTTTTGTGGACCTTCCTTCCTGCACAGTCCTCAAATTGTCTGAATGGACTAAATTGTATGAATAGACTGCCACCAAGTCACCAAGCTAGTGGCCGTAAAACCAGTAATGCTTGTAATGCTAGTAATGCTAGTAAACCCAGTAAACTCAATGAAACCCAAGCAAAACCGTAAAAGATTCTTCATGGATCAGCACAAAATCACAAATTCATCGAGAGCTCCCAAAAGAGCTGACTAATTGAGACACAAAACTCTTAAATTAACCAACTGTAACAAATTCTTCTTTTGTTTTCTGCCTATGTAGTGACTATTTTTGCTACTTTTGGAGATATCCTTTCATAAATAATCCTTTTGGGCTGTAGGTTTTAGATTTTGTTATAGATTTAAGCAAATCTTACTAGATTTAGTCAGATTTCATGGACTTGAAAGCCAACAAAGCCACCACAATAACAATTTAAACAATTTTCACAATTCCACAAATTTGAATAATTTTCAAATTTCCCGCACAATTTTCCGGCAAATTCACACAAAATTAAATAATTTTGCTCGATTCACATTTGCATAATCCTATTAATGGCGCAATTGAGCAATTCTCGGTAAATTTTCATTAAAAGTCCTTGAGATAATTTGCATGCTGAGATATCAAGTGTCCCAAGTGTAATTACTTGCTGCTGAGATAATTGCTGATTATTATTATGATTGCTCAGATCTGAACGATTTCAGAGGCAAAACCGTCCGTTCGGCATCGAAACTCGAAATCAACTGATCCAAAAATTTATTGAATTCGTCGCACAATTACAAAAAAGCATATTTAAACAATATTTACACATTTTGTGCTCGGAAAGCAAGTGAATTGTACTGAATGTGAAGTCTACAAAGGGGAGGTAAAAGCTGGTGAGGAGAATTGTGGGGAAGCTAGTGCATATTTCGTGAGGGGTTTTATAGTAGGGGAATTTTGGATAAAACTTGAACTGATGCTGGTACAGTTTATTAATAAAATTCACAAAAACAAAAAAATCAATTTTAATATTTTAAAATTTAAATTATAATCATTTTTTGAAAGTTTGAAGTCAAAACCAAAAATTTTTTAAGTTTTTATTTTTGTGAGTCATAAAAGTAAATTTTTTACAGTGTAATCAATGAAATACTTTTTTTAGTAAACTTAACAATTCATTTAGACAGATTTTCCAAAATCCAGTCTTCCTTAATAAAATCTGCACCTTTCTCACCTATCATTATTGTTGGTGCATTAGTGTTTCCACTAATTATTACCGGCATGATACTTGCGTCAATCACTCTCAAGCTTTTTATTCCTTTTACCTTCAATCGTGAATCCACCACCGCCTTAGGATCGCAATCAGGTCCCATTTTAGCTGTTCCGACAGGATGATAAGTTGTAGTAACTATGTGTCTAGAGAAACACTCCCAATATTTATCAGAATCATACTCAAGATCATCACATTTGGTCAAGATTAAGCGATGTTCTTCAGCTTCATTGTTAAGGAAGCTTTGGGCTTGTAAAATCTTTTTTGCCTCTCGAATTCCCTTGATTAAAGTTTGGACGTCTTCCTTCTCTGCTAAGTAGTTGGCGTTTATCAAAGGATGATCAAAAGGATTATTGCTCTGTAATGTGATCGATCCTCTAGATTTTGGGTTCAAAAGTACAATAATTAACTGCAACAAGTTAGCTTCTTCATTTGCGTCCATATATTGTTCAATTATATTATCTTCAAACCCAAGATTCTCTAAATGCTCTTGAATCCCATGCATCTGCTTATTCATACTGCCAAAATGATATTGTATGTCTGGGTATTTGCTATTCTTATCCAACGTGTTAATAAAACCAATTATATGCGTCAAACTTAAGCTAGCAAAATCACCAGTTTTATTCATTAAATACTCGTAATAAGATTTTGCAAAGTCATCTAGCGTTGTCCTTTGAGCTGTAGATTTTCCCCATTTTATTGTGTAGCCAACTGAAGGATGATCTTGCAAGTTTTCACCAACTGGGAGGTCAATTTTGAGCGGAATATTAAATTTAAATAAATGATCTTTTGGACCAATTCCTGATAACATAAGAATTTGTGGAGAATTGATGGCACCAGCTGATAAAATAACTTCCTTTTTGGAAAACACTCGCATTCTTTTATTACCGATTTGGAAGTAAACACCTCTGGCTGCTTGATTTTTGATTATTATACTTGTAACATGCGCATTTTTAATGATCCTCAAGTTCTTGCGATGTTTCACAGAATTCAAGAAAGCTTTGGCAGTGCTACATCTTCTCCCATTTTCAATTGTTCCTTGCGCAACATTAAATCCAATAAACTCGTCTCCATTAATATCTGGAACAACGAAATGCTTAGACTCTCGAACTCCGTCCAAGATCATTTTTGCGATGGTTTTGTTAACGGTGAATTCATCAATAGAATTTGGTCCATGAGTTCCATGAAATTTTCTGTCCATCTTTTTGTTCTTGTTGCTCTCTGATTTCTTAAAATAAGGCAACACATCTTTCCATCCCCAGCTAGGATTTCCTAACTTCTCCCAGTTATCGTAATCTCTAGAATTACCACGTACATAAACCATTCCATTTAAAGCACTTGTACCTCCAAGCATTTTTCCTCGAGGCCAGTAACTTCCATTTTTGTGCGATAAACTGGCGTTTGGACTTTTTTCTGCATGATAGTTCCAAGCTTTTGGACTAAATATCGTTGACAAGGCTAGTAGAGGTATTTCCGACTCTGCTGGAGGATCTCCACCAGCTTCTAACAAAAGAATATTCCAATCGGGATTTTCTGAGAGTCGATTTGCTAACACTGAGCCTGCTGAACCAGCTCCAACAATTATAAAGTCATATTCCATAAGTCCTACGAATGATTCAAAATATATCGAAGATCACTTAATATACAAAATAACTAACCATTCCTCATAGCTTCTGGTCCAAAATCTTCAGGCCACTGTTCTGCTGGTGATAAGGAACACTGAGCAGATATAATTGTTTGCAGCAATATCCCAAACAAGGCATTGGTCGTTCCCACACTTTGCGAAACACATTGAGGAGCATTTACGTCCATTTCTACCGGCAACTCGAATTTACTTTAAAAATGTGTGCCAAAAACGTTGACCGACTGAATCTTAAATCACGCTTCATCTCTTTTATAAACATTTTGCTATGAATCACACAGTTATACGCATCTCTGTTAATGGCGTTGATTTTGCCAAAATACTTGTCAATACAAATATTCATACATGATTCGCAAATAGCAAATTATTTAATAAAATAAAATAAACTTATGTCAATAATTTGAAACTAAAAGATCCGGTTTTTTCAAGGTGCTTATGATTATAGAGTTCATCTTGGTAGAATATATTCAAACATTGTTGCACATATGATAAAAAATGATATGCAAAGTTACTTGAACTTTTTTTTATTACTAAGTATGGCGAATGTCTGCTACAAAAAGCTAAGACTTAATTGATATGATGATTTCATTCATGATCAAGAAATCTTTTTTACACTATTCAAATTTCTATTGCTAAACGAATAAACTCGCTTCTCATGTATGTTTTCATTTATTACTTCCTTTTGACATTAAAAACATTCAAGAACTCGTAAAAAGTATTAAAAAACATTAGAAAACATTAGAAAAATGTCGGATAAATGTGAATAATTGTTATTTTATGCAAATTACTCGATTAATGTTTTTTGTAATAGGAAACGATAAATATAAATAAATTTTGCGAATTTTTTAGGGTTTTGCATGTATCCCGAGTATTTTGAGCATTTGTTATTTCTGGTGTTACTTGAAGCACATTTTGGAAGCATTTTTTGATGAATATTTGGCAGTTAAATCGTTGTGCGGGAAATGAGTATCAGAATGTGGAAATTGTTCCGTTTTTGGAGGAAATTTAATATTTATTAAAGTGATTGCATGTGCGGGACAGTGTAATTATTTTAATGTTTAATGTGCTGGGTTGGTGGACCTGCTGGTTCATGGTGGATGTTGAAAAGCTTTCCGTTTTGACAAAATGCTTGCGATTAGAATGTTTTTGGGTGGTATTAATTATTTTTGGGGTTATCGTTTATGTTTTTAGTTGTTTATATGTTATTTTATTTGGGTTGGCGCTGAGGCGACTAAAAAGAACAACTTTATGATGTATTTTATAATTTATCATTTGAATGAGCTTTTATTTTGAGATTTTAATGTACGGTAACAGAAATAAAGGGAGGGAGCTCATACAAGCTACAAGAAAGGTTCAACAACACGTAAAACTCCATAAATCCATTAGAGCATGAAAAGAAAGCAAAATCATCGTCTTTTCTATGAATATCTTACTTTTCCCACTTTTCAAATTATAAATTATTCCAGAAACACCTCCGCTTCTCTATACTTACCCCATAATAACTTCATTCCTCAAATTTAGCTTATTCAAATTGCTACGTCAAATTAAATCCCTCACATCACGAATATCCAACGAACCTCCTGTTTAAATGCAATAAATTAAATCCAACTCACCTAAAGTACCCTGAACACCAAACTATCAAACTACAAACGCTTGAAAAATTACAGAACCGGTGCCGAGTTGTATAATTTAGTAATTAAGTTCGACAGGCCGTCAGTTACTTCAATTTAAGTTCCACAGTAATCACATAACTGCTACACAACTACATAGTAATTCCCAGCAATATAAAAAGGAATTTAACTCGATAAAGAATAATAAACTGTAATAAGGAAAGTTGCGGAAGTTTCTGGTGAAATTTTGTGTCGATAAAGATTATAAATTGTAATTTATTCACCTTTGGTGCATGCACTTGACTTTATATGCTTTGAGGATTGAGGATTAGGCCAGGGAGGGATTTTTCATCAGAAAATCTGATTGGGACTAGATTATAAAATCGAAAAAAAAATTATTTTCCTGCTGATTTTTGGTAGATGGTGGCGCTGATGCTTGTTAGATGAAAATACATATAATTTAGAATTAATTCATTAAAAACCCAAAAATAATCCACCCCTTCCACTATTTAATGTGTTCATTTGTATAAATAGTGTTGTGTCGATTAGACCAGGAAAACTTCCAAACTCGCAACGTGCATGATCCGACACAATAATGATTAAATAGTGCATACATGAATAAACTCCAAACTCATTTCAACTTGCTTGCAAGCCATATCCAAACATTTTCTCACTACCATTTCAGTACATTTCAAAATAGTTCAGCAAATATCCCCATTTCAGCACCATTTCAGCTCATTCGACTGGATCCAGGAGGTGATTTATGTGCTTATACACATTTGCAATCTAATTGCTGCAATTTTTGCATTGAGTTAGTTGAGCAAACTATTATACCATAATGGGCATGTAAATTTATGTCGTTTGCATGCATCGAAATTATGAAATTATGAAGTTATTTGTACTTTACCTGCTACTTGCGGACTAGCCTACCTATAAGCCTCGTGTTGCTGTACTTAGCTGCCTGCACTATAAATAAATGCAGGATATTCAGAATATTCCGGATATTTGTGCTTTTGTTCTCAATTAAACAATTGTGAAATATTTGCTGACAATTTCAGTTCAAAAAGGCTTTGTTGGTTGTTTTGAATGCAAATGTGGTGAAATTGGTTATTAATGAGTTGCTCTTGGTAGTCGGTTGAGTTCGTTATGAGTGGGCTTTTATATTTATGTTTTTTAATTGATCACACTCGTTACCACTGCTTGTTACTCAAAAGCCTCCATTAAACCTTTATTCGCTCTTTAGTTCTCTTTAGCACAATTGATCTTTCTCTCGTCTTCTCTCTCTCACTCTATCAAGCCAAGGAACCATAAAATGGCTTTAAGTACAACCTGCATTAACTGAATCCAATAGAATATACAAATTGGCATTTATAAATTCTAAAATCCGTGAAACGAGAAAACCCAGGAAAATTATGGACTGCAGTAACAAAAATTAATATAAATTGTTGCAAAATGTAATTATTAATCACCTCCATATGTAATTTCCAGCTAAATGTCATTTAAAATTAATTACAGAACATTGGAGCTCTGCGTTACTATTGCAATATTGCCGATTAATGTCAAATGTTGTGACAAAATTGCGCAACATTCCTGGTAAATTAAATTTTCACTGGCGGGCATTTAAAATTTAAATCGCAATTGAATTGAAAATGTTCGGAAAATCAACGGATTAAATGAAATTGGCACAATATTCGATAACATTGCATCAAAATTGTTGCTTAATTACGACTTAATTAGGTTTAATTATGCTAATTACTTGATAAGTCGATTATGGGAGTATTATTTACGAAAAGCACTCAATATTCAGATGATTATAATTTCCGGCATCATGTGCCAACTAATTGAAAGATGATTGAAATGTGATACTTCTGCTTTCTCCCTTGTGATGTTGGATGTGCTTTAAAATTTAATTATTTTGATTAAAGAGCTAGGGGAATTTTAAGAATGAAATAATGGAGTAATTTAGAGGATTACTGGGAATTAAGCTCAGTAGCGAGGGGGTGGTCATGTCATGAAGAGATTCTACGACTAGAGTAGAGTTAAGACCGAGGTAGATCATTATATTTAAGAGATTTTAAATAAAGCAAGAAAGGGTCAATTAGAGATTTAAGCGAGAATATGAGGTCTAATGCCCCCTATCAAACGAAAATAATTCCATTAAACTCGTTAAAGCATTTAATTTGCCAAAATGTTAAAAATTTATTTTTCTGAAAAATCTACATTGAAAATAATACTGAATTATAGTCGATTAATATATTAAAAATTTGCGGATCTTCTTCGCGTTCACTTGATTTGCTTAAACAAGTGTGTGGGTTCTAATGAATCGTCTTATGATGGGATCTTCGATCCTCGTGAAGACTGGTGGTAGTCCAAATCCACAATCCTGGCTGCCGAATGACACCATGGCTACCAATAAGCAGTCCTTCATAATTCCACCACCTGAGTCTCCGTCACAAGCTAAAACATTTAATTGAGCTGATAAGAAAGTCAATGAAAAATATAAATGAATGAAAATGAGATTGAAGAGATTGCATTTCCCGTACAACTTTTCATTGAAATTACGGTGGTTGACTTCTATTACTGTTTTGATTCTAAAATAATGGAATCAGGCCCATCGTTTTAATTTTTAGGTTAAATTTTAAGTTTTTGGTTGCAAACTTTCAAAGTTCAAATTTACCAAAATTTTGTTTAAAATTTAATATGCAATGAATATTCGATAGTCATAAAAACTCACAATCAATGCCTTCCTCCAATTTACCGCAAATCATTCTGGAAGTGATGTCCGAGCCCCAAGCTACAAAAAAATGGAAACAATACGTCAATTAAAATTACTGAAATACAAAATTTGCCAAAAATTCATTTATCATTACCCTTCAGGCACGCTTCCTGGTCCAATGTGTATTGTTTAATCTGCAATAAATACTCCGGAAGGATACGTTCATCATTCAACCCCCAACCGACTACTCTCACTCTAGCACCAGCGCCAGTTCTACAAGCTTCATTTGCTATTAAAGCTCTTTGGATGTTTGGAACACCTCGAAATGTCTTAATAATTTTAATAACAGCTATATCAAAGTCCAAGATATAGGGATCGAATTCAGGATGAATAATGTAAGAATGTACATCAAAGGTTGTTCCGTTCGATAATCGAGATTTCGAACCCCCCCACAGAGTATACTGTAAATTTTAATTGTTTTGGTCAACATTTTATAGATAAGATAACCTCTATGAAAGTGAATAAACTCTTATTAGCGTCCTTGACGTCTTGTTGGATGTATTTCATTCACATAAAAACAGCATCTTAATCTTAAATACTTACAAACTCAGCTGGAGTTCTAGTCGGGAAGCAATGAGCTAAAGATGAACAAACATTTAAGATTAACACACTGTTCAATATTCAAGTGAGTAATAATTCTCACAAACCTGCAGATATTGCCCACTTGTCAGCAATCACACTTGCACCACAAATATAGTTTCCATACTCTAGCAAAGCCAAATGATGAGGAAATTCTTCAATAGTCGCTGGCGTACCACCAACTATAAAATTCCGCAGAGTTGTTCGACTTCCTCGAGTCACCGTTCGAACCATCTCACATTTCACGTACACTTGAATTGCAAGTGACACACTCAATAATATTATTAGTAACTTTGTCATCGAGAGACTTATATCGACTGACTAGATGTTTTGTTGGAGCTCCTGCTGCTACTTAGTGAGACTTCCTGTCTCTACCGAAGACAATTTTTCGAGAAATTTGCTTGCGTTATTGCCTTATCTTTACTGAATGTGAGTGCCAAATCTAATTACTTTCAATTAATTGTGTATTGCGGTATCTTGAGCACTTGTTTTGGATATCTGATGGGAAATGAGCCCAGGCGGCGCAAATTTATTGAACACTTTTTGGTCAGTTGTTTTAAATATTATTTTCTCATCATTGTTTGAAAGATTTAAGGTGGAATACATATTGTGATTAGGACGAAAAAACATTAACTCTTCCATTTATAAAAAATACTTGTATGTTGGGCGGGACCTAATACTATTTTAAATTTTTGATGCTGACATTTTTGTTCCTTCCTCAAGCCAAGAATGTTAACTCTAACCCAAGCCATGAAACTACTCAATTATGCTGCTTGGGCACTACATTCATTTTCAATTAAATCTAAATTGATTTTGAAAGTTTTTCGCTTCGTTATCGAGCAAACTTTGTGTATAAATGGACGGTTCACCCGTCCAATTAAGTTTGCTTGCGGTGTGGAAATTACGACACTGCAGACGTTATAGTTGATTTCAGAAATTCGAGGATAAAAAATTCTTCTTTTTTTAAATGAAGTTTTTTCTAATTGCTGCCTTGCTCGGCTTTGTTAATAGTCTGTGAACAATTTTATCAATGTGAGAGCTTTTGTGAAGATTTTTTTTCATTTGTGGTTTACAGGCAAACCGTGGGAATTACAACAATTTATTTTGGGAGGAACTGAAGTCGCTGATATAAAAGATTTTCCTTATCAACTTTCATTGAGGATTGCAAATGCTCACAGATGTGGTGCTTCAATTATAGCAACTTATTTTGCACTCTCAGCTGCTCATTGTTTTCCAGCATCAGTTGATGCATCCTTGGTGAATATTATTATGTTAAAGAAATCCACAGAATGATCAAGAATCAAAAATGTCTGAATTAAATACTTGTAGATTTCATTCAGAGCTGGTAGCATCCTCCATAACGCTGGTGGAATTATCGTACGAGCAGAACAATATTTTGTCCACCCTCAATTTGATGATTGGATCTATGATTTTGATGTCGCTGTTGTAAGAACTATTGATCCTTTTGTAGGGGAAAATATTGCTCCTGTACCTCTCGTGAATTCTGGTTCATGGCTTCCTCCAGGAACCAAAGGATTAGTCAGTGGATGGGGTTATATGGAAAACAGAGTTGTTCCAGAAACTCTCCAGAAGATTGAGTTGGCAGTTTGGGGTCAGCAAGAGTGCTATGATGTTTGGGGAGGAGATATCACATCTAAGTATTTTTTTTTAAATAGTTTCAAACGAATCTTCATGATAATTATTGTTTTATTTTAGTATGTTTTGCGCTGGTGGTGAGATTGGCTTTGATTCTTGCCAGGTATAAGGCATTTAATTACTTTCTCGTTCTTTATCTACAACAAAACTATTGACTTACAGGGGGACAGTGGAGGTGGAATGACAATGAATGGAGTTCAAGTTGGAATAGTGTCTTTCGGGCTGACTCAAGGTTGTGGCTTACACATTCCTGGTGGATATACAAATGTGACTCATCCGTCGATCAGATGGTTTATATTTGACCGAGCAGGAGTTTAAAAAATAAATCTTTTCAAATCATAAATCATTTTTGTTATTATTTCCGTTTATTTTGCTAGTTCAGCACCAGATCTCTATCTAAAGCAATTATTGTCTATCGAACTCAAAATTGACCAATTAAGTGTGTTGTGACACAATATCTCTTATCTTGTAGAGTGGTTTTATGCGTTAAATTGCTGTTACCAAGATTTTGCTCGTTAGCTGTGATTTTGGTGATTTTGTTTGCTGGAAAAGACAACAGGGCTGAAGACGAATTTTAAACCAAAAATGTTGATTTCTAAAACTTTTATTGGAATTAAAAAACGTATTTCTATTTTCTACATTCATGGCGTGAATTTCTTGAGATAAAGCCGAGTTCAAGCTTCTTAAAATTATTTTCAAATTTTTGATGCAAAAGTTAAGGAAATATTTTAGATTTTATTTAAATTCATGCAAAACGGATTTTTACAAAAAAAAATCTTTGGTAAATTAAATATAAAAATTTTGATCAATAAAATTCAAAAAACTTTAACTTATTCAAATAAAAATTCATAAATTATAAAATAAATAAAATTGTTAGTGTTTTACGCCAAATACCTTAATATTCTTAATTAAATAAATCTTACATATTTTCAATCCTGAGAAAAATAATAAAATGCTTTGTTTCAATGGCCGGTAATCTAGATAAGAATGATAAAGCTGCTGCTAACTTAACTTAAGGTACAGTTGGGGCTTGTCAACAGTGATCTTCTTGAAATTAATGGTGGTATTTGTGCGAAATGGACATCATTTGTGACAAGCCCTTTTTTATTAATATTATTTGGAGTTCTTAAAATGAACTTTTGTGCAAAAATACTAATTTTACTTTAGAATAATTCAAATTAATCTTTATGGCATAATTTATCAAAATATTTAAATTAAGGACCACAACCTAATTCTAATTAATAATTTCAATTAAATTCCGAATAACTTGTAGAATTGTTCCAAAGTACGGCATTTTTCCTTAAACCTAATTTTTGTGAATAACGAGTGCTTGATAGCTTAACAGTTATTGCTTGATAATCACTTTGGTGTATTTGTGTTGTTAGTATTATTAAAGATGATTTGTGGCTCTGATCGCAGAGAATTTGTAAGATATTGGATCTTTACTCCTTTCTGGAAATATCTCTTTTCACTGGGGGAATTGACAAAGTAGACTACTGGGGTCACAGAGACGTCCTTCCAGAGATCGGCGATTTGTCTGTAAAAGTTTTCGAATTTTAAAACTGTTAATAAAAATTTATTTGGTGGAACTTACGCGTTAAATTCGTCCTTGTGAATGAAAATTAAGGATATCCCTAGCAAAGAGGAAATGAGGTTTCGATAAAAAGCTTCATAGATGGAGGAAAAGGTGGTCAGCAGCTTTATAAATCCTTTATGCTTAGTCAAATTAACTTTATCCATCCAGGCACCACAAACCAAATTCGGAATTGCTTTTCTCAACTTAAAAGTCATAAATTAAATTAAAATGAAAAATATTATTAGCAAGTTGAAAATACCTTGTACAGTAAAATTGAGTGACGAATGGATGAGTTGCAGCAAAAGATTATTTTTGAAGTGAATTCAGGTTCACTTTTTATTGCTTGTTTGAGTTTTTCGATAAAGGCATGATTCAAGTTCGTGGTGAGCAAAAAGATTGTCACGTCCAAAGTTGAAATGGCTTCGAGAAGGTCCTTCAATGTGAGAATTTTCTGATTTTCGAATTGTTTTCTGAAGAAATAATTTATTGTTAGTCGAATTTACTAGAAAATTATGTTGAAAGTTACCCCAATGCGTGATGATCAGAAAGATTAAACGATTTAAGTTCCTCGAATTTAGTTTTGTCAATAGGTTTAGTGATGTTGGCCTTATCGAGTGTAGATTTATGGATTAAAACTAATTCTCCACACTCAGTCATCTCTAATCCATACAAAATACGATTGCAGTGATTTTTGGTGCTCTAAAAAGTTCAATTGTTAATCAATATCATAAAATTAGTCTAATAATCTTACATAAGCGAGTGATGCCAGAGACATCTCGGGAACATCAAAGTATGCTCCAAAAAAGGCAATCGGATAGTATAAATCTTCTTTGGGTCGCTCGCCCAACCCCAATAAATCTTTTGCATTTTTTGGTTGGTTTACTTTAAGGAATCTCGAGAATACACAAAAGAATAACACCAAAATTGAAAAGTAATGCAGCAAAACGACTGCAAAATTGCTTAAAAACCTGAAATTAATTAATGAATTATGTTAAGTAAATAAAAATAATTTTCTCAGACATTTCACTTTTCTTACCATATCAAGTTGAAAACGTAGCTTGACACTACGCACAAGAAAGAGATTACATCATATAGCATCTTTAGAAAATTAAAGATCTTGTAGATGAACACTTTAAAGTCCTTAAACTCTAATTAAGACTAAACAGTTTTGTTGCCTTATTTTAAATTATTTGTTTACATCGGAAAGGGGTTGACCACTTTTGACACTTTTGACAGACTTTAATTTGAAGCCGTTTCTATAGAAATAATATATTTATTAAATTAAGCGTTGCAATTGCTAGTTTTATGCAATTTCTTGAGCCATTTATCAACGAATCAGGTCCGTCTAGTATAATTCTGATCATTTCTTCCAGAAATGATCTAGCAAACGAGAAAATTGTTTCAAAAATATGTGGCTCAAAGATTTTTCTTCAATGTGAATACTGCTTTTATGCATGAAGTAATCTGCAATTAGAAATATTATTTTGTGAACGAGGGGTTTATAATTGGCCAGATCATCAAAATATTACACAGCATCTAGAGGATTTTTAGTTTCTCTGTTTTGCTCGCCACTTAACAAATATCTACAATAAGTGAATAATTAGGATCTTTATTCATCTTCTAGTTCAGTGAAGACTCGTTGCATAAATCGTGAAAAATGGTTGTTAAAAATCCGCTTCGAGCTAAGACCAGCTCTAAAAATCCTGCCGTCATGTCCCACGAATTCATCATCCAGAATCATGCTGATGTCGTATCATGCATCGCAATGGTGTTTGTAGTGGGATTAATGCTCCAGGTAAGAACATAAATTCATTAAAGTTTCATCTTGAGGAATTTTTGCGGAATGTCCAAAGACAAGATTTTTCGAGAGAATTTAGATAACGGGTCTTCAATTCAGGCCAACAATATACTTTATCAGAATTTTTAGTGGTTCTAGTGATTATCTTCATTCATGGTTTAGTACCTTTCTCTCAGCAACGCGACATTCTGTTTGCCACATCATCACAACTCACCTCAGATTTCCAAGTCTCTGTTTTTTACAATTTTTACTTTCACTGAGGGGCAGATTGTGTGCAAATTTTAATTAGTCGTGGATAAATTAATTACAATGTTTGCGATAAATTACTGTTAAATACCTTAATAATGGTTTTAGTTGAAAGATAAAAGTTTTTTCTTATTTTGTCATTTATAATTAATTTATTGATGTGTTTGGCTTCAAATCTACCTTTATCAAGCTAAAGTATTGAATGAAATACATTTATTATAAAATTAAGGAAAACTTTCTCAGTTATAAAATTTAAACTATAGTAATCTTAACTTTTTGTCAGAAGAATGCTTTATCTACGTCCCACCCTCCCCCAAATGCCGGTCAATAATTGTTATCTCATCTATTTTTGTGTGTTTTCAGGCCACAAGTTCATTGGCGAGCATATTTATTGTGTTAGCCCACAATGTCACAGGCTCAGAGCCTTCAGCGGAGTATCCACGGTAAGTTTTGATTAATTTAAATAAAATTATTGCATTTTTTGCTCTGTTGAATTTTTTTGACTTTCACTTAAAATAAACTTACTATTTTTGCTTTTCATTTTAGTGGTGAGGCCTTTTTTTATGAAGCTGGCTGGAAAGATGGAGCTGCTGTCTTCTTTTACACCTTAATCTGCATTATTATGCATGCAATTTTGCAGGAGTATGTGCTGGATGTGAGTTTTTTAGTGGTTTTGAGGAGAATCTTGGAATATATCCTGAAAAACCCAAATAACTTCTTTAAATAAAATTTTACTAATGATCCCAAAATTCTACCAGAAAATCTCGAAGAAGCTCCACCTCAGCAAATTCAAGCTGTCCAAGTTCAACGAGTCTGGCCAGTTGGTTGTGTTTTATTTGATGAGCGTAATTTGGGGAGTTGATGTCATCCTGCGCGAACAATACGTTGAGAATGTGTCCAAGCTATGGGTTGACTACCCAAATCATGCTATGACTTTCTTGCACAAACTTTTCTTTATCATCCAGTTGTCTTACTATGCGCATATGTTGCCTGTGAGTAGCTTTACTATAAAAACTGAAATCATCCTCTTATACACCCTTTTATCATTTCAGGAATTATACTTCCAAAAGGTAAAGAAAGACGAGCAATTGCCAAAAATAAAGCAGTCCATCGCTGGCTTCGCAATCATTGCTTTTGTGTATTTCCTGAGCTATCGTCGCATTGCCTTGGTGTTGTTGACTCTTCACTACTTCAGCCAGTTTGTTGCTCACACCTTCCAGCTGCTGGAGATCTTCGATAAAGAGGAGAAATATGCAAAATGTAAGAAAAACCTTCAACAATCTGTAAATCAAAAATAACGTTTATATTTTTTAGTCCGCGTGTTGCACAACTTATTATTCGTGATCACGAGCTTTGCCACTTTGGTCTTGTCCTTCCTGACCTTTTTCCATGGCATCAGCAAAACAAACGCGTTCCATGGCTTCCTGGGACTTGGTTTTGCCTTCTCTCTGCAAACTTACCTTATTTATGATTTTATCACATCTTTCCTGAAGAATAAGCGAGAGAGCAAAGAACACCAAAAGTCAGCCAAGAAAGTGAAGGCTGCGCCAGCTGTTAGCAAGAGTGAGAAGACTAAGAAGGAAAGGAAGAAGGAGAGCGATCTTCCAGAAGCAGATCAATCGCCCAGCACCAACAAAAAGGTCAAGACCAAGTAAATTTCAGTGCATTTACGGAATTTACGGATTTTATCAGTTTCGGCGCGAACTTTGTACTTTTTCTTTTACATTATTTTTCTACAAAATGCTGAATGAGCTCTAGAAGCGATTTTTTATATGAAAAGTTTAAATTGCATTTTTTTTGTTCAATTATTCAATCATTTACTTATTTTTGTTAAATAGATATTTTGTTACGCGTAGCTCTTGAAAAATGCGCAATTATGTGAATTATTACAAGTTCTCTAATTTTTTTTTGCCAAGGCAATGTTTGCTAGGTGTTGATTTACTAACACATTTATAAATTATTACGAATACGCTCAAAGAAATCAAGTATTTTCAATTTCTTTGATAGGATTGGTTCATTTTCATCATTTTTATGAGAATGTTCAGTAGTATTAGTGTGTTGGTAAATCACCACCTCATAAATTATACCTTAACTCTGTAGTCTTCTAAGATTATTTCTTTTCCGCGGAGTTACCCGCCCAAAAAACAAAACACTGTCATTTGAAAGAAAGAAAAAACATACAAAAGAATATTTTTTTACAAAATGCTTTATTTTCTAAAGAAAAATTGATGAAAACAGAATAAATTACTTTTTAAAAGAAAATTTGATGGTTTTAATAAATAGGTAGTAATGTCTGTTTGTTAGAGTTGTTAGTTAAAGGATATTTTACTTTAGAAGAAACTTTCTTAATTCCTCAATTAATTAATTAGTTCATCCTCTAAAATCGAATACCCTTGAGATATAGAGAGAGTCCATTTTTTTTAAAGGTTATATAAATCTAATTTAAAGCATCAGTAACTAAACATAACCTACAAATATTTCATAAAAGCGATTCCATTACAAATTGAACCAAAATCTGGCCAGTACTCATGGAACCTGACTTCATTCTTCTCCAGTGAGTAAACACATCTCGGGTACTCGAACAGATGACTCTCCGATCCAAACTTGAACTTAATTTTGTAGTTTTGTTGAGGGAATAGAGCCAAAGGCTTCGAGAATTTGATGATTGTGTTGGAATTGTAGTAAGAAGTGACTTCGTGGAGCTCGCGATAACAAACTTGCCCTGAATCTTTCTCGGTGACTTCAATCATGATTTTGTCTACATAAGTCTTGTTACAAGTGTCATGAACGTCCAAAAAGTCTGGAACTAGACGACTGTTGACGAAAATTGAATCAAGAACCATAAAACTTTTGAAAGATAAATTAATTTCACAAATGTCGTCGGTATCACTTGGCTTGAAAGGTTTCACGGGTTTATAGTAGATTCTTTGAAAGAACTTTACAAGTCCTCCACCAGGTTGAGGTTTATTTAAAGATAAAGCAGCCATCTTGGAAATTGCATGGATTGTACGATCATCTAGCTCAAAGGCAGCCAAAATCAGTTTGATCGAGTCTTCACTGACCTCTCTATTAGTAATTTTACACTCCACAAGACACCAAGCCTTGAGGAAGCACAGAAGATTATCTTGGAGACCAAGAGCATCCAAAAGATTCTTCATAAGGAACTCAAAAGTCAAAAGTGACAAGTGATTTTTTTGATTACTGAGAACTTCATTGGCTAAGCTGATCCCTTCCATCATGGCATTGTGAATAAAGTAAACAGCTAGGACGCCGAGATCTTCCAAATGCATCTCAAAAGATTTGTTGAGGATCAGAAACACGTTTTGTGAGGATAAGATGGCCGAAAGGGACTGAAGACATTTTGTCCTTAAATTTAATTTAATTAATTTTCATAATTATAAAACTAATAAAAACTAACCTTAAATCATCAACCAAATACTTCTGCCCACAATAATATAGTTCCAACAAGTCTTGCAACTTATCTTCTTCTTCTTCCCCAATCAAAACTTCGCCAGTGTAAGCATAATCAATAAATTTCCCGAAAGTCTTCCCAGAAATGTCCGTTATCTTAATGGCCTCATTCGATGACATGCCTCCATAAAACATCGCCTCAAGCACTGGCGAACACGCCGCTAGAATCAATTTGTGAGCCTGAAAGACGCCAGCATCAATTTTGAATTGACAATCCGTGTATTTGTTTAATTTGCGAAAATTTTTGAAGCGGTCATTGAACTTTTCAGGTTCCACAGCATTTTCGTTGGCGATCTTAAATAGAAGAAGAATAAATTAGAGGATTTGTATATCTACGATAAACTTTAATGGCTTTTTATGTTACCATTCCACTTTTTCGTTTTTATTGCTTTTAAAGGTGATTATCGAGAAGTTTGTTGAACTTTGTTCGATTTGCTGAACTGCTGATAAAGATTTTCTGCTGTTTTTAGCTTATCGAGCACATTTATTCACTAAACTCACTGCAATCGATTAGAATTTCAACTAAATCAGGCCAAGTCGCACGAAATTGATCAGTTCTGTTCAATGTTTGGATATGATTAATGTTTTACTGCTTGTTTATGTATAGTGAGATTTGAGACTTCGCGTTAGAACTTTGGATGGATTATGTAACTAGAGACTCACACAACTCTAGAAGATATACACAAACTGCAGACATTGGCGTCCTCCTTTCAGAACTTTTGAGCAAATGTTTGTAGCTTTTGCGCAATTTTTGTTCTCTCGATTTTCTCTAGTTTTTTCTCCACCACTGCCTTTTGTTTATTTTGCGCCGCTTTCAAGGCCAATCAGCTGATTTGTTGACCTTAGCATGATTGTGTTTGGTTTATTGATTTGTATTGGTGCTATCTTCAAATAATAAATCCTTCTATTTCTTGTGTTAGTTGTATTTGAAATTATTTTGCATTTGAAAATGTTGGAGCTTTTGGGTGACAAGCTTTCAAGAATTTCTAAAGATTTTCCAACAGAAAGTTCTAAAGCTTCAACCTTAATATTACATTTCATAAGTTAACTATGTTATGCTATGTTAAATAACTGTAAAGAAAGTTCAGAGAATGTACTAATAATTTATTAAAAAACAATTAAGGAATTTCGATTCCCTAAGTATTCAAATGGAGATACTTTTCTTGATAATTCTAATTGAAAACGCTGATTGGCCATAGACTACTTTATGCCATATACAAAATACCTTTAAAACCCTTCTCATTCAATGTAAAATAGAAAAATTAACATTTTGGCGCCAAAACAGCAAAACTTTTGACAGCTCTCATCTGGCAATCCTAAAATTGAAAAACGTAAACATTGCGAAGTTGAATTATAATTTTAAAATTAATTCGATTTTGTTGGTAAATTAGTGTTAACTAGTGCTCCAAATGGATCCTAATGGTGATTTAAACCTCGAGGAAAAGCTGGAGGAGTTTTTTCATCACAAGCAATTCAAGTCGGAGCTGCAAAGGAAAGCAATTGAAGCAGTGGTTAGCGATGGTATAAGTTAATTATAATTTTAAAGTGAGATTCACTATCATCATGCTTAAATTAAATTTTAGTGGATCGAGATGTCTTCGTTTGTATGCCAACTGGCGCAGGAAAGTCTTTAGTGTACCAGTTCCCTGGAGTTTTACAAAAGAATAAAGTCACCATCGTATTCAGCCCGCTTTTGGCACTAATTAAGAACCAGACAGACTACCTTAGTTCCATTAAAGTCACCGCTGAATCCATCAACTCAAAGATGTCTACCAAAGACCGGGAACGAGTGCTAAATGACTTGAAATACACGAAAACCAACACATCTTTTCTCTTTATAACACCAGAACAAGCTGTTACACAAACATTTCGTGAAATCCTAAGATGTTTAGTAAAGGCAGATAAACTAGCACTAGTAGCTGTCGATGAGGCTCATTGCGTATCAGATTGGGGACATGATTTTAGACCAGATTACTTGAAGTTGGGACAGATCAGAGATCTATATCCCCAAGTTAAATGGGTAGCGCTAACGGCAACTGCTAGTAGTAAGTCAATTTTGATATCCATCCATAATTTTTTTAAATATCCTAATTGTCCTTTTAGAAATCGTAGCGAAGGACATTTTGGTAAACTTGCACCTCAAAAACCCAATGAAATTTAAAACTGGCTCCTTCAGAAAGAATCTCTTCTACGACGTACGGTTCAAAAGATTGATGATGGATGACTATGGAGAGTTGAAAGATTTCGTTCAGCAGTGCTTAGGCGATGTGAATGAAGATTTGGCACCGGTTTGTTTATTTGTTTGGTTTTTAAAGAAATTTATCAAAATAATAGCTTTTTTAGGAGAAACGTCCTTGTGGAATCATTTACTGCCGCACCAAGGAGACAACAGAAAGAGTGGCTTCATGTTTGACACGACTAGGGCTCACCACAGTAGCTTACCACGGTGGATTAAACTCACAAAAACGTACTCAAGTCCAAAATGACTGGACACAAGGAAAATATCCAGTAATTTCAGCCACCGTGAGTTTTGGCATGGGAATCGACAAGGGATCAGTTCGCTTTGTGATCCACTGGGACGTACCCAAAAATGTAGCAGCTTATTACCAGGAGTCGGGAAGAGCAGGCAGAGATGGAAAACCTTCATTTTGTAGACTGTACTTTTGTCAGGATGAGGTCAAGTCAATGACTTTTCTACTCAGCAAGGAAAAGAACATGGTCAAACACAAAGGTGCTAAAAAAGAGGAGAAAGCAGAGCAACAAATTAAAGACTACCAGAAGATCGTTCAGTACTGTGAATCAATTAAATGTCGTCATCGTCTCTTTTCTGACTACTTTGGTGATGATCCACCAGAATGTGAGCAGAATTGTGACATCTGTAAGGATAAGAAGAAAGCAGAAAAATTCCTTGAGAATTATCAAAAACTTGGAGCTGGAGGCTTCAAATTCATGCCACAGATGGATCCAGATCCAGGAGATTTATATGAAGGTAAGAATTTGATGAAACTTATCTTCTTTAAAAACAAAAATCAATTATCCTCCAATTTCAGGTGGCAAAGCTCCCAAGAATCCTTCATCCTTTGAAAATCACAATAATGGAAGTGACAGTGATGATGGTGGACGAAGAGAAGCAATGGTCAGAAAAGCTGAGAAGTCGCTGATTGAGAAACAATTTGCTCTGAGGAAAGCCCAGGCTGCTTTGGCAATGGATATGAGACCATCCGCTCAGATGAGTAGAGTGAAATATGCAACTAATACAGAGTTGAAGATTACGGGGTTAACAGTGAGTAATTTAGAGCATTTTTCTAAGTACCAATCCAAGTACCATCTAATCCTCTTTTTAAATTTTCTAGATAAAAATTCGTGAGCAAAATTTGAACGCGCTTGTGGAGGATCTGAAGAAAAATCTGGAAACTTGTGAGGCACTTCCTGATCCACAAACTTCACTCCACCGGTTGGTTCACAAAGACTTTGAAGATGTGGGAGTTGAGCTAGAGTACCAGTGCTTTACTTCTAATAAAGTTATTAGTCTTTACCGGAGATCCATCGTGAAGCAACTGACGATCATTAGAAACTGCACCAAGTCGGGTGAAATTTTTGAGGACATTAAAACGCACAAACCTAAAATGAGAGCATCACATGGTGGAGAATATAAAACGATTGCTGCGGATGTTAAGAGGAGGTTCGGTGAAGATGTCTTTTTCAGCATTGAGGAGGATCAGAAGAACAAGAAAGAGGAGGAATTGCAGATAAAGAGAGAAAAGCTGGAAAAGAAGATGAACGCTAATGATCCCAATCAACCGAGGATTAATTCATTCTTTAAAATTGCTCCACCAGAACCTGGTATTCCGGGAATGTCGGAAGAGGATGTTAAACAGGAAGTTGAATCGGATGTGGAGCCAGAAGAACCAGATTTGAAGAGTTTAGAAGTCATTAAGGAGAAGATTAGGCAGCAACTCACAGAAATGGAAGTAGATGAAGAAAAAATGGAGCCACCTGTTATTACTTCCGATATTCCCAGCTATGTCAAGCCAATTATGGTGGAACAAGAGCGAATTTCAAATGGCAAGAGAAAAGGAGGAGAAGATAGAGTTAACGCTAAGAAAAAGAGTCGGTGGAGTGAATTTCCAACGGGACCAGATTTATTACCTGACCAGAATCGAGTTCATTCACCTCAAAAACCGGAAATCAACGAAGTAAAGACATTTCCTACTAATTTTGATGAATTCAAGATAAAAGTACAAGAAATTCATCATAAAAAACCAGAAAGACCCGAGAAACCTTCACCGGAAGTCCTTCGTCAAAAAAAACCGGAAGTGCGACCAAAAAGACCGCTAGAAGTGAAACCTGAGCAATCTGAGGAGGATAAAATTAAGGAGAAACGAACTGTCTCCGATTTGATCATCAAGAACTTGAATCCGTTCTACAGTAACAAAAGATTCGCCAGTAAAGATCTGTTCAAGAAAATGGCTCGTCACTTGACTAAAAGATTTTACAAAAACTACACTGTGAAAGCGGTTCAAGATCACATTAACAAGATATTCATAAGCAAACCGTTGATCAATGTAATAGAGGACTTTATGACCACCACGGAGCTCAAGTACCATTTAGAGCACAAAGATGGCGCTGAAGATTAAAATAAATTTTTGCTTTATTTAGTTTCGATACATTTTTATAATATTAAACATTTGTGCTTAACTAGGTCAAGATTGCTTATGAAAGGTGAGGGCTCACTAATACTAACACATTCAATAAAAATGTGTGTTTAGGTTTGTTTTAGTGCATTTTGATGGTATAGTGAAAATGAATGAATTTTATGCATTTCAAGTGTGTCGCCACCTCTCATAAACCACCTTGACTATTTGTTTAAACTATTTAGACTCTCTGGTAGCGAGAACATTGATAAAATACCTCTTTCTTATACTTCTTATCTAGTTTTTAATTTTAATTTAAGAAATGTTGAAATTATTAGATTTTTGCGCAAATAATAACAAAATAACGTCTTCGTAATTTAATTACTTTGTTTAGTTTTGTTGAATGATCAATTTGTGTAGATTCAGAAATAGGAGAAAAATCTACCTGTTTTTATGATTTTGTTTTATCTTTAAGATTTTTTCTATTATGGACTATTTTAGCGATGTTTTAGCTGTTTCAGTCGTATTATTAGAATTTTTTATTACTTCAAATATTTTGGATAAAATTGTCGTAAATCATCGAATTGCTTGGAAGATAATAATAAAAAATAAATGTTTTTTAAAATATTTCATTGAAATTTTATTTATTGAAAAATTATAATTTTGTGACATATCAAATATTTTGCTGTTTTACTCGATAAATCATAAAATACAAATTAAAAATAGGATTTAGGAATGCTATAATAAATTTTTATAAAAAATCAAATTTGAATTACAAAATGTTATAAAATTTATTTAATTATTTAAAATATTTTACGGTGTTGTAAAAATAAAATATAACGGCAATATTGAGCATGAACACTGATCGACTATCAAAACAATTACATAAATCAAAAAATTGAACATTCTTAAGACTCAACACAATCATTATTTTATAGACAACCTTTGAAATTACACATTAACTTAATTAAATATATTCATAGCATAAATCTGATTTCTGCCACAATTTCAAGCAAATTTTGAATTTCAGGCAAATTTTGAATTTACTTGTTGAAATTTTTTAGATTTAAAGGAAAAATAGAAAAGTTATATTTCTAGTAAATAAAACACTATTTCGTTTTAAATTCCAAGAATTATTGAAAAATATATTGTACATAAGCCTGCTTTAATTTTTTAATAGTAAAAATGGTCCTCACTATTTAATAGCTCGTCAGAAGAATTTTTTTTATAAAATTGGTTAACTATTGCACATTAAAAATCATTTAAATCTCTCAAATATCTAAAAAAATTGCACTAATCGTGTATCTAATAGTTAATTTTTGCCAAGCGACTTATAGTACTCGGCGAGAATGGCCCACGCTTTGGTTTCCATGAAGCCATCTGGTGGTAAAGTTCCAGATCTTGCGAAGCCTCGCATTTTTGTTCCGGATATGAAGTCAAAGTCTGCTTTGCGAGATGGATCAAAAAATGCCATTTTTGAGGTAGTTTTGTCGTAGGCGGCCACACGGAACGGAAGGATCTGTAATTGAGAGGAAATTTTATTAAAATTTTGTTTAAAAAAATTTTAGAAAAAAATTTGAATTTCGCGCCAAAACTATTTAATACAAATTTTTCTCGCTAAAAATATTTACCTCAATATTATCCAATCCTGGCGCCAATTTTAAGACTCTGCTACCATGTGAATCGTCGTATAAATTCCCATCAGCATACAAGTCCTTATTAGGATGAGGCATACCAGCTGGATCTCTTCCAACAATATAATAAGTGGACCCAGCGTTCATCCGCGATTTAGCGTGCCATTGAACCTCTGTGGGTCCAGCATACATCATTGGCGACGGGAAAATAGCCAAAATAGTGTGATCGCGATTTAAAATGCCAGCATCTAGAACGGCTTGATGTTGAGCCATTCTGATTGGAAGTGGGACATCATCGTCTTTTGTCCAACCTCCCAAGGGGTGGAGTAGTAATACAGGGTTCTTGTAGCCTTTTTCTAGGAGTTGGCGACGGCAATCTGACATCAGGAGAGCGTGACCATTGTGAATTGGGTTTCGAAGCTGAAAAAATGAAAAATTTGTAGAGTTTTTTAAAATACTGATCAGTCAATTAATCGAAATTCTGATGAATCAAAAATCAAAAAAAAAATTTACCTGGAAAGCAAAAACCGCGTCAGCATTCATTTCTTTGATTTTGTTGCGAATCTCATTAGGTGTCAATCTATACTGATCAAGGCCATCGTTCCACATAATACGCTCTAGAACCTCCAAATCACCTCCCACTAAATAATCACCAGATTCCATTATCATCTAAAATGAATTAAAATATTTTAAGGTTAGATTTGAAAATTGGTTGGTAGGCACAAAAAACGAACCTTAACATAAGGATGTCCCAAATCTGTGGTACCAAACTGCCTTGAGCACCTCTCCTCTTTCCTTTGGAAATAAAAATCTGGATTCCTCAAAATGGCCACTGGTTTATCTTCATAGATTAGTGTCATGGCACTAACATCCTCTAGCCTCTTCTTATCTTCCGTAGTAAGAGAAAGAACGATGGGAACTGATTGATTGTGTCTAGTAACGCCATCTTCGTTCAAAATGCAGTTGAAATGAAGAGTTTGTAAATATTCTTGCTCGCGCATGAATCCTTTGAGAGGAGAAGCCCAGCCTTCGGATAGGATTTGAAGCCACTGGAGTTCTACTGTGCTAATATTTAAGGATGGCAGGGTTTTGGCTTCGATTGTTAGAAGTTTCTTTCGGTGAATTGGAACAATCAGCTCGGGGATCTAAAAATATTGGAATTAATAATAATATAAAATTGACTAAAATTATGAAAATATGATAAAATGTGAATGAAAAACGACACTAGAGTCTTAGAACATTTAATTAAAAATCAAAAATGTGATTTAAGTTAAAAATTTATTTGTAAAAAAATAAACTGGTTCAATATACAAATTGTAAAATGTAAAGTTTTATAAAAATAATTTCTTTAAAAAAATAAATAACAAAATAAAATTTTTAATTAATCAACTGATTAATCAACAAACAAAAAATTTGCTGAACATAAAAAATTTTACTCTAAAAATCTTTTTTCTTTAAATTTCCACCCAAAAATCTAATTTTAGATCCTTCTTGATTTTCTTCATTATTACTCACAATAAACTCGTCCTTCAAGTACTTAGGAATGATATTGTCATCGACCAGCAACTCAACAAGTTTCATCATTGACTCATGAATGGTGGAATCTTCTGTCCTCACCACCAAATTGGGATTGCTTGGCGGCTCATAAGCTTGAGTGACTCCTGTGAATCCTTGAATGGATCCTTCTCTCGCTTTCTTGTAGAGTCCTTTCACATCTCTAGACTCACAGATTGCCAACGGTGTATCCACAAAGATCTCGTAGAATTTTAGCTCAGCATCATTGTGGATTTTTCTGGCCAGCTCACGATCTTCTGCGAAAGGAGAGACAAAGCTGCAAATTGACACTACGCCACTGTCTGCAAACAGTTTGGCAACCTCGGATACTCTGAAAAAAATTATTTTTTTGAGTTTAATAAAAAAGAAAAAGCATCGCCCAAATACTAAAATTCAAAGAATAAAAAAAAAGCTCTTCGACTTTAACCTTAAAAAGTCATCGCTCTCTAAAAACCCACCTCCTAATATTTTCCTCTCTATCCATCTGCGAGAATCCCAAATTTTTGTTCAGCCCAGTTCTAATGTTGTCTCCATCCAATCCGTAAGCTGGAATCCCCTTAGAAACCAAAAAAGCTTCCAGCTCAAAAGCAATCGAAGTCTTTCCAGCTCCACTCAAGCCAGTCAACCACACGGTGCAACCACGGAAACCTCTGCATAATCCCAAGTTTTGTCCACGCTTTTCTCGAGTCACTTGATGTTTCTGTTCAGTGACGTTGGTAGCCACTTGAAGGCACTGGAAGGAAAAAATAGAGAAAGCTTTTAAGTAAGTTTGTCCAGTTTGAGGATGTTTTGAGATTAAAAGAAAAACAAAAATAATGTAATAAAATCACTAATTAATTTCTCTCAAAATATTAATCCAATAATTGCTTGATACAAACAAATGTTAAGTCAACACTGCGCATCGCTTTAGTAAACTTTAAACAGACTATTATTCTTTGCTAATGCTGAGTATCGAGAGTTAGCGAAATTGCCAGTAAAATTTTTAAAAATTTATTTTTGGTCGTTTTGTGAACGTTATAATTTATGGGTTCAAAATTATTGGAGGGGAAAATCATTCATTCATCAAATCATCAATTACAGCAATTAGCATTATTGGCATGTTAGATTGATAGGTGAATCAACAAAGTAGCAGTTATTTGCGAAAATATTGAGTAGAAGGGGTATGAAAGAATATTATCTCGTTAAACTTCGAAAATTTGTCTTAATTCCCTCTCAATCAATGATAAATATTGCTAAAAATAAACTCGTTAAATAAATAAACGCGATTAAAACTTCTGTTTTAGGATGTCATGAAAAACTACTTAAAACTTAAATATTGTCGAAATATTGTGATTCACTAAAAATTATTATTTCTTTGAAATTCATTTTTAATTGAAAGTACAATAGAAATCTACAACTTAAGACCATGAAATTGGGAACGATAAAGACAAGACTTCTTGACCTGGTGAGATCGTTTAAAAAATGATTTAAGTCAAATATTTGTAAAACACACATATGTGTTAAAAAACTGGTTTTAATTTTCCCGAAATTTTTGGGTTATTTGGTTTTGATTTATTTTATTGTAGAACTCAGTAGAACTTTCCAACCGTTCAAAAATCCATACCTCAAATTTATCAAGCGTGAAAAAATCAAAACATCAAAATCAATCACCATTAGAATCACATTACCATACATTACCTTTGCAATAGAATTGGATAATCTTTTTACTGTTCAAACTTAATCGATTTCTTTTATTCCCAATCAAAACCGGAAAATTCATTCATGGAATCAATATAAAGCCACGAACAGCACAAAAAGCACAAAAACCAGACAAAACTACAAAAGCAGTAATAATTATGCAATCTCAAAATAATAGATAATTATCTTTTCAACGAAAAATACAAAACAAGACTCCAACAAAACAACAACAGAGACTAGTAATCTGGACAACTAGCTCAACTTCATTCACCCGAACTAAAACTAAAATTATCAATTTGTTGTTAAAAATGATGTTGTCAAACAAAAAAGTTGCTTAATGCATTTCGTCACCATTAAAGGTCGTTCATCTTTAAATTCAAACGCAGCTTTTCAACAGTTTTGGATTTTTCGCGAGAGGGGAGACTGTTTAGCTGATTTATTAATCAATTTTTCTATTTTTTATACACTGGATTTAGTAATAAATAGTGTTTGGCTGATGTTGATTCTAAATAACATGATTTTACAGTTATTTGTTAATAATACCACAAAAAATGTACAAAAACATTCCCTCTTGGTTAATTTAATACTTAACACGTGCGCGCTAAATTAATTTGTGGGCCATTACCAATTAAGTAATAATTAAGACTATAATCATCCATGATCACGACCATGGTTAATAATTTCGCTTTTTCAACATTTTTCTTCAAAATTCCAAACCAATAAAAAATTATTCATAAAAAAAATCAAATATCAAAAATTTTGCGGCGCGTGTGAAAATAAATTGCCACTCTTTCAACTCTTTCATCGACCAAAACCAGAAATTTATGCAACTGGTTAACGTTTTACAATCAAAGCACGTCAGGACTTTCACTTTCGAAAAACAGATAAAAAGTTGAAAAATCTTGAATGACATTTGAATGAATTTTGAATAAAAAGTTCAAAAAAACAAAATAAATCTCATACATCAACTTTTTATCGGGTCGGAAGCTTTTCCAATTTAATTAAGTAACTAAACAAAAATATTGCATAAAAGATGCTGTATTACTTCTTTCAACACATACTAAAATGGTGATTTATTCGGTGTTAAATGGTTTTATGATAAATTAAGAGATTAATTGATTTGAGGGATGGTTCAAGAGGTTTATTGAGAATATGTGTAAATTCTAAGGAAACAAAAATTTAAGTAGGCTTTGACAAATTGTTCTAGTTTTTTCCATTTTCACAGCAGTTTCAAGTTTTGAAGAAATTAAAGAAAAGTTTTAAAATTTTTCAAAGAAGTTGTAGGATAAATACAAAAGTAAACATCAAAAACAAAAAAAGTCCAAAATTATTTTTTGCAATTTGTCTCAGCCTCAACGTTAACACAATTTATTAAGACAGTCTACAACTTTTCCCGTTTCTTTTACACGTTCAAAGTTGCACGTATTAAAAATATTCACAATAAACCACTCAAACTTCGACGTCAGAGGTTTTGTGGAGGATTTTGAAAATTTACTTGAATCTACTTAAAAAACTACTCTCAAGTACCACAATTAACTTAATTCTAGTTTTATTAAGTTTTTAGCTAGTTATGGCAGTCAAACGACGATTAAAAAATAAATTTTTAATATTTTTCCTAATTTCTTTACGAAATATTTAAAATATTACTAATTAAAATATAGACACCCCTCGACAATTGTTTTACTCATTCACTAAAAAATTTCGCTTTCAGTCAAAATTTTACCAATAATTATTTGCATCACTTCATATCACAAAAACCCATACATTTTTGCAGTTTTTGCAACAAATTTCACTTCCTGGTTGACTATGTACAATTTCTAGTAATTTCTTCGAGTTTTCTTTCAATTCGTCAACTGTTGCAACTATTACCTCTGGAGACAATCCATTACAGTTAAACTTGTGCTGTAAACAGAAATTCTTCAGCACGTCAGTGTTGTTAAACACGGGATGATTGAAGTTCTCTAACAATTCATTATTGTTGAAGTTGATCACTTTTCTTCTTTTCACAAACATTTTCCTCGTAAAGTCAAAGTTTTAACTTTTTGTCGAATTTTTGTTGAATTTTTTTCCGAATTTTTTTTTTTGAATACTGTTTTTAAGTTTTTAACTAACAATTGCGGATATCGTGGAAAGTTAATCTCACTGCGCCGAAGTTTTAACGGAAACTGAAAACGAAAGATTTTTTCCACAACAATTCAGTGAATTGGCTAAATTTTCTCTTTTTACTTGTCTTTAAAGACAAAAATTGAGAGAAAAATTAACTGAGTGTGCAGAGCAGAAAACTTCAATATTTATTTTGCGGGAGATTATTAAAATTTGTTCAGTGATTATATGTTATAAAGTTTATCAAAAAAACCAACGAACCACAAGATTTTTATTGGAACGATTTGAATGAATTATTTTAATGAGGAATTTCTTATGACGTCAATGCACCGATATTTGCATTTTATAAGATTTTTTTTGAGGATTTCGGGTGAACTCTCTTTAATTTGGACCACAAAAGATAATATTTTGATATAATTCAAAGTATTCGTGATAAGATAGGAGAATAGATTAGATGTTACGTGCATGTTGGCATCTTTCTTTACTTTTACTACAATCTGGACGTTTTGATTATTTACAGACATTTACATCAAAAAAAAGAAAATTAGAACTTTCATAACGCCTTAAATTATGAAATTAAATGAATCGACCCATCAAATCTACAGTAAACATTCCAAAAATAAGTGAAAACCGCAAAATCAGCGAATAAATCGAAAGACACTTAAAAACACATTGAACTATTTATGAAGTGCATCACAGCGTTGCCACATCACACCACTTAGCATGCTGTTAATTGATACCTCTTGTCGGTTTCATAAAGTCAGTGAATTGTCATTCAATGCTTATTCAAAAATTTTTTATAACAGCTGGAAAGATTAGTTTTTGCAAATAAGATAAGTTTTAATGCCATGGTGATATTTAACCAATGATTAAGTAGAGTCTCTTTTTTCGGAGAAAGGCCATAACAGATTAACATATTTTTTTTTAGTATGGAAAATATAAAAAATATAAACTTCGCCGAAATTTTTTTTCCTAATCTTCTGATAAAATTCTTTATCAGTAGGTCAAAATTAGCATCACTAACAAAAACTTTATTGTGACCCAATTCTGAAAAGTTTGGCACAATAAATTATTTTCTTGAATATTTGCATTAGCATATGGAAGATTTTTCCAACAGTTTATCAAATAGTCTAGATTTTTTTGTTGTAATTTGGGACACGTAACAGTATATTAAACTAGCAATAACATAAGGAATAAAAATTTTCGTAAAAATTATTGTGATAATAATTCCTACAGAGTCATTCCAGATAAGATTCATCAAAAAGTACCCCTTATTGCATCGAAAACAACAATATTGTAGTTCTTATCAATATGTAATTAAAATATATCTTAAAGCTAAATATTTTTCTTGAAAATTGGAGAAAATTGTAAGAAAATAATTAGAAAGATAACTCACTGTTTTCTGCTTTTTGTTATCACCTTTATCTAGTTCTTTGGACATTGCTGCACTTTCACTGCGCCTAACTGCACTAGCTCAACTCGATTAATTGACTGTTTCACTCAGCAAATAATTATTTTGTTGGAGAAAGAAATTCCCTGGAAAAATCATAACAACAATAATTTGACAGGAGTGGTGCCAGATGAGAACAGTCAAAAGTTTATTTACCTTTTTTGATTTTATTGTTTCTCTGAGTATTACAGTGATTTCTAAATAATTAACGAGTGATTTCACAAAACTCTGATATTAATGAGTGATTAAGACACCAAGCAATCAACAAACAATGGAATTAATGCGATTTTTACGTAAATTCAGCACTTCAAGTCAAGTTTTAGCTAAAGTTCAAGCAAATAATTTAAAAGGCCGGTCTAAAAGTTCTCAGGAATGGCTTCAAAGACAACTTACAGATCCATACATCGAGAAAGCTAAGATGATGAATTATAGGTGCTTAATTAATACTTTTATTATTGTTTTTCAATATTATTTAACCTTCAATATTTTAGATGCCGAAGTTGTTTTAAACTCCTCCAAATAGACGAAAAAAGTAAGATTTTAAAACCAGGACAAGTAATAATAGATTGTGGAGCTGCTCCTGGATCTTGGAGTCAAATTTGTGTCACTAAAACCAACTCAAATGGATTAATCACCAATAAACCAAAAGGAATCGTGATTGGTATTGATAAACTACAAATCTATCCAATTCCTGGAGCCACTTTCCTCGGCAACACAGATTTCACCACAAAAGAGGCTCAAGATAAAATAAAAGTTTTGCTGAATGGAAGAAAAGTAGATTGTGTTCTTTCTGACATGGCCCCAAACTCCAGTGGGATTAAATGTCTCGACCAGCAAGTCATCATGGATCTCTGTAACTCAGTCCTTCAATTTGCAATCGAAATGTCAGCTCCAAATGGAGTATTGCTAATGAAAGTCTGGGAAAATGGTGAAATTAATCAATTTGAGAAATTATGTTCAAATTATTATGAATCTGTAAAGGCAGTAAAACCAAATGCTAGTAGGTCAGATTCCGCCGAAAAATTTATATTAGCTAAAGGATTTAAAGGAATAACACCAAGTAATACTTAATTTTGATAGTTAATTAGTTATTTTGTAAATTACTTAGAAACATAAATAAAACGTACTAAAATTGTATAAAAAATTTATTAATTTGTATTTTAAATTAATTAAATTGAGAATTTACAAAAAATTTATTGAAAAAAGCGCGCAAAATATAAATTCAAATTTTCCATTTGCAGGGGACACCAATTTCAACTCAAGCAACACTTTCCTGGGAAATGTCTTCTTTATTGTTGTTGTAATTCGTCCTTTTTCATTGCTCTTTTTTAAATTCCATTCATTTTCCTTAATAATTATGGTTTAACTCAAGTTTTATTGGTTCCATTAATTGATTTAGTGCGATTTGAGTCAATCAAAGTGGATTAAAACTGGAAGCGCCATGAATTTTTCAGCATTTACCTCGAATTTGATGCAAAATAAGTTTAATGACTTTACATTATCCAATAGTAATTTCCAGGAATCAGCTAACAATCGATATACCTCAAATTTTGTGCCGCAATCGATGTCTTCAGCTTCTACTGGTATGTTTTGACGGGATATGCATAATTTTGAGGGGTTTGGATGGTATTTGATTTTAAAAGGATGAGACTAAAAGGATAATGGCGATTATCGATTTTTTGTGTTGGCTGACCCTTTTAGTATTTTAATGACTCATTTTGTGTGAAGTTTTGATTTATTTGATAGAGGATTTGTTAGAACTTATGAAAGTCTTCAGTTTGCATCAATTAAACCGTTAAACTTGTGAATTAAGTCGGAATTAAGTCAAATTCTGAGTAATTTATTCATAACGCGTTTGTTTACTTAAAGAAACCCTAATAAAATATGTATTAAGCACATGTTTTCAAGACTTCATGTACATAAGTGACGGCTCAATTAACGGCTTTTTAATGTTTTTGTGGCAAATTCATGAAAATATCTCTTCGTAATTAAATTAAATTAATTAATCATATTTTAGGAGCGAATTCAACTGTCCATTACGGCCAGAACATAACTCTCCCGAGCTATTCTCAGCACCAAGTCAGTCATGATTACACAACCAATGATCGAGAAGCTCACAAGACAAAATCGCACCACAACTCTCATTCTAAGGAGGATTGTAAGTTTATTTAATATTTTTTAAATTTAAATTTACAAAGAAAAAATCTTTTTTCCAGCCTTAAACCATCAAATTCAGAGCAATCAATCCATCCTGAACCAATCTTGGCCATCTTCACTCACCACCCAAAACAGCGTAGACTATTCTTCACATTTGCTGTCTGCCACCTTGCCAATCTCGCTCCATCACTTTTTAAAGTACTCCGAGACAATCAAGAAGGAAAATCATGTGACCAGCAACAATTCGCTCGTTTCAAGCTCCGTCAACAATATTTTGAACTCTAGTAATCTGAGCAATTTGAACAGCAGTTTAAACAGCCTGGACAACTCAAGTTTAAATTTAAAGAACGATTTATTGGGACTGAAGAATGGATCCTCCAACAATTTGAATTTAAGCAATTTGAGTCATTTGAACAATCAGTGGACCAGCAGCGATAGTCACCTGCATAGCGGGCAACATGGCAACAATTCTTTGAATATTCCAAGTCATGGAATGAATTCTTTGCATAATAATTTGTTGGCTCATCAAGTATCAAGCAATAATGGAGGAAGTGGAGGGAATAAGGTGAGTTGTCTCTTTTAATGAAAAACATCAGGAGTTTTGAAGATTTTACTGAAAATTAAATTTTTTTATTAGATATCAGCATCAACAGTTTCCTTAACCAATGGCACAACAATCTCGTCATCCTCTCCGCTCATCAAAGCAAAGAAGCAGCGCAAAAAGGCGGTAAAACAAGAAAACGGAATCCCTGTGAAACGCGTTAAAAAGAAGCGTCCCGCTAAAGAGCGTAAACCTCGTCCAAAACCTGGTGAGATCAGAGAAACGACTGCATTGGATGGTTCCAAGTTGTATTGCTGTCCTGAATGTCAGATGGCTTATCCGGAGAGAGGGCTAGTGGAAGAGCACGTGGTTCAGCATGCCATTGAGAGACGATTTGTTTGCGATATTTGCCATGCAGCTTTGAAGAGAAAGGATCATTTGACGAGGCACAAGTTGTCACATATTCCAGATCGTCCGCATTGTTGCAATGTAAGTGTTTTATGAATTTTTAAGTTGTAATTTATTTTAGCAGGAAATTTCAATATATGCTATATTTGTTAGATTTGCAACAAAACGTTCAAACGTAAGGAGCAATTGACACTTCACTACGTGATCCATTCTGGTGAAAAAAAGCACATTTGTATTGAATGCAACAAAGGATTCTATCGGAAAGATCATCTGCGAAAGCATACAAGATCGCATATCGCAAGACGTGTTAAGTCTGAAATGACGACCAGCCATCCAACAGGAATGTCCACTATCAACTTGAATGGCCAACAGAGCGTTCAAGCTTCTTGAGCCACCTCTTTCAAAGACTTTTGGTAAAAAATATTAAATGGATTTAGATTATTCTTTGAATTAGTTAATTTGGATTTGAATTTGGGATTAACTTTAATTTATGGAGCATCCTGTTTAAAATTGTTTTAATTTTATAAATGGAAAATGTGAAGTCATTATATTTATTTGAACCGAGATTTGACTTAAATTTCGAAATTATTATTTTATTCTGTGATTATAAGTTTGTGATATTTTTTCAATCAATGAATTTAATTTATTTATTTTTAAATATTTACCAAAAAGCAATTTATACCAAAAACTCAGAAAATTAATCATTTAATTAAAGAAATTAAGAAGCAATAATATTGAATTGAATGTAATTGAAGCAAGATTTTCTGCAGAATTGAGTTTTTATATGGAAAAAGGAATTAAGCAGATTATGCTAATTAATGTGGATAGTTTTAGATTTTTTATGTGGTTTGTATACGTATTACGTGCAATTTTCTACCTTGATACTTTTATAATAATTATTTTCTACTCATTTTATATTTAAGAATATTTAAAGAAGCTAACAATTATTCCAAAGCAATTTTTGACTATCAAAGTTGATGAAGAGACTTTAGAAGGGTGGTGATTAGTTTAAAATTACTAGTACACTCAGAGAATATCGATAAAACTTAAAATTTACTAATACATGGAAAGAAAATTTGAAATATTCAGTTTTACATGTGTTAGTAAATTTTATGATGTTTTTGAAATAAATGGACTAAATCGCCACCTTTCATAACTCACCTTGAACGCAAAAAATTATTAAATAAGATTTTCATTCTATTCAGTTTTTTCTACGATAAGATTAAGATTTGCTAAGATTTATAAGAGAATTAAGGTACAAGACATTCAAAGTAAACTCATGATGAAATATAATCATAGTACAAACACAATTTGCATTACAAACAAACTAAAAGAGTAACAAACAAAAGGATAACAATTAGTGTACAAAATTCAACGCAAACTTGAACTCAAAATACTCGGAAGATTTCAATCTTTAATATTTTCTACAGAAAATTAAAAAATATATTTCTAGTCACTTGGAAAATGAAGAATAAAGAATATTTTATAGAAGATTAAGGAATATATTTAACAAAAACATAAAACTGAATAACTTTTTATAAGCCAGGTTTAAGGACAATTTGTCGAGTATTTTTCTAAACTAAACTAAAAAAGTGAAAGTCAAACTTTCTGCAAATTAATAAATCAAGTCAAAAATGGATAAAATTTTTATAAGATTCCATAAATTTAAGTTAAGGATTAGTGTCTAATTTTAATTTTAATTCTAAATTTTGTACTTGAATTGAACGCTAAAATACTTGAAATATTGAAATTTGTGAGTAAATTGATTTTAGTATTTTTGTAATGTCAGCTTTTTAATAAAGTGTTTGAGGGTTTTTGAAAAAAATTGTGTGTTTTATTGAGTTGAATTAGATAAATGTCAGTTTTTTGAAGTTTAAACAAGTAAGTTAATTTTCAAGGTAAGTAATAAAGAAAAAACATCTTTAAATCTAAATTATACTCCCATTATCAAAAATAAACGTGGCAACTCCAAATATCTGTCAGATATACACATGACTTTTTAATCCGATGGTGAGGTTACAGCTGTTTTCTACATTTTCAAGGGATCAATCTTGAATATATGCTATATGCTTTTTCAAGTTGCATTTTAATCTGATTTTTTGCAACCGAAATCTCTCATTTGTTTTTTTCAAAAAGTTGCTTATCGCGACGATACATTGTCATTACATTGTCAAGGCATGGAGCCGGGTGGCCTTAAATTTTGTATAACTAACATAGATATTCCGATATTTAAAAAAAAAATCGATATTAAAATCCGAATATCGTCCGATTATCGGTAATAAGACCATCAACTTGAATAAAATCTTAAGTACCTAGTTAGAAAAAAAAAGATACGTGGATTGCATATTTGAATTGATTTCTGAAAAAATCTTACAAAGATTCCCGCCATAATAATTGAATAAAAAAACAGGGATCTGTTTAGAGCGACTCATATAATATTTTTTTTTATTTGTGAGCCAGGAAAAAACGCTGGGAAGTGACATTTTTGACTCAAACATCCGTAAATTTTTCTGTGCATCTTTTACTTTCTTATTTTAAGTACTCTAGAAAAAAGGAAAACGATATCGATTATTATCGAGTTTTTCTCATACTGATTAATCAGCTATTCTGATTTTTGATTATATTATTCAGTGAGCATTTCTAATTTCAAAGTCAGTTCTAGTCGAGGTTCTAGTTTTTTCCTAGTTCAAAAGCTTATCAGTAATAATCAAGCACGCTTTGAAAGCATATATTTTCTACACAATTTAATAGTTTTCATAATGGTGTCTTCAAACGAGCAACAACTGAAAGATCTAGCTATTAAGCTATATGAGATTTCTGGTAAATATTTCTTGTTCGCGGTGTCCTGATTTTTGTGTCTCACACGTTTTCGCATGAACTTCTAGCCTTTAAATTTGGTGACTATAAGATGAAGGTGGGGATTAATTCCCCAGTTTATTTCGACCTACGTGTCATCGTTTCTCATCCCGAGTTAATGGTAAATAATTTTGTCTGGTTTTCTGTTTTGGGAGGATTCGAAGGACTTTGCTCTAATATCTATTCAAATCTTTCAGGACCAGTTGACCGATGTGATGCACACTTTCATCAAAGATAAGCAGATCAAAAGCCAGCAACTCTGTGGAGTGCCTTATACCGCTCTTCCTCTAGCCACATTGATTTCCATCAAAGCAAACGAACCCATGTTGATCCGTCGAAAAGAAACCAAAGCTTACGGTACCAAAAAGCTCATTGAGGGAAAATTCAGTGCTGGAGATAAATGCTTGATTATCGAAGATGTGGTTACTTCTGGCTCCAGCATCCTGGAAACTGTTGTAGATCTCCGTTCAGAAGGTCTCACAGTTACTGACGCTATTGTAGTTGTAAACCGTGAGCAAGGAGGTGTTCAGAATATTTCAGAGCATGGAGTGAAGATGCACTCTTTGTTTACTCTCAGCTATCTCTTGCAAGTTCTCCAGGGAGCTGGTAAAATTGAAGAGAGCACTGTTAAGGCAGTCGCCAAGTACATCGATGCTTGTCAAATCAAAAGTGATGGTACTTTTGCTAATAGTTCGGTGAAAGTTGGTGAGTTAAAATTTATTATTTAAATGGAATATAACTTTCCCTCCAAAACTTGCCAAAACTAATTTTTCCAATAACTTCTAGTGAACGATTTAAACCGAACCCGCATGACGTTCGGCTCCCGAGCAAATTTGGCAAAAAGTGACGTCGCTAAATCTCTCTTCAAACTGATGGAGCTTAAGGAATCAAATCTCTGCCTTGCTGCCGATCTAACAAAAGCCGAAGACATTTTGAACATGGTGGAGCAAACGGGACCTTACATTTGCTTGCTAAAGACTCACGTGGACATTATTGAGGACTTTAGTGAAAGTTTTGTCAACTCTTTGAAGGCGCTCGCTGAGAAGCACAATTTCTTGATTATGGAGGATAGAAAGTTTGCTGACATTGGGAATACTGTCGGGTTGCAGTATAGCAAGGGAATCTTCAAGATTTCAGAGTGGGCAGATTTGGTTACTGTTCATTCATTACCTGGTGAGTTTTTTTTAGTACACCGAGATTTTTAACATCAAATCATAAAAAAGCGGGAAATTTATTTCTTGGCACCAAAACTATAATTTTTTAATATTTTAGGTCAAGGCGTTCTGAAAGGTCTCCGTCAATCTCTCTCTACGAACACCAAGAACCGTGGTGTTTTCCTCCTGGCAGAGTTTAGCTCCGAAGGTAACTTGATCACTCCTGAATATTCTGCGCAAACCTTAAAAATGGCCACGGAGAGCATTGATCAAGAATTTGTGGCTGGAATTGTGGCTCAAAATGCAGAAACTGTTGTTGCTCCAGGCTTGATTCAACTCACACCAGGAGTGAAAATTGAAGCTGGCGGTGATGATTTGGGACAAAATTATAATTCACCGGAGCATGTGGTGAAAGAGAAAGGAGCAGATATTGCTGTGGTTGGAAGAGGAATTATTGGCGCCAAAAATCCTGAGGAAACCGCCAAGTTGTACAGAGATCGTCTGTGGGCAGCTTATTTGGAGCGAACTAGTTCGTAATCCAGATAAATAGATAACACGTGCGTAAGAGAGACCCCTATTTCATTTTTAACTCTTGCAATTTTTAAATTTTGCATTTTAATGAAAAGTTTTTGCATTTAAAAATTCATTTTGATAGAAAATTGGAGAAATATGAATAAGAAAAAAAAAGTTAAAAAGGCAGAAAAGTATACGAATTAAAAGATAAAGACCTCTATATTTAATTGTTGAGAGTTTGAAGATTTTTCGATTCGTGAAAACTTACGGAAAAATTAGTGTTTAAAGAGGTTGTGAAGTTTAAAAAAGTAGATTCGAAAAAAAAGCAGTGATAAAAATGTATCAGAAAAAAAAGTTTAAAAGTAATATGACGTCATAATTACCAAACTCAACTTTTTTATTATTTTCAATGAAAAATAATAAATCTAATTTTTATTTTATTCTACAAATTTTTTGTAATAAAATACTCGAAAAAGGCGTCTGTTGTAAAATTCACATTCTCAGCTTCGAAATATTGGTTCTATTGAATATTTCCAACTAAATTGGCAATTCCAGTATGTTATATTTAATGACTACAAAAAGTAAAAAAGTATTCAAAATAAACGCAATTAGGCTAAAATTAAGCACAATAAAATTGTTCTAAATTTTAAGATTTTTTATTGAAATAATAAATATGCATAAGAATACAGAATGTTTAAAAATATTTTATTTGATTTAAAATTGTTTAAAAATAAGTTGACTTTGATTTTTTCAGATTTTGATGAAACAAAAACTCAAAAGTATGTTAATATCAAAATCTATAAATAATCGTCGATTGCTAGGTGCGGTCACTATCTCCAAATTCTCTCTGCTAAAACGCGTTTTTGAACTTTGTGCAAGCCGAAATATTTGTGATTTTTCAATTTATTTGTGTATTTGTATCTTGCGAGTAAAACACAAATTAAGATTTGAAACGTTCAGCCCACGTATTCTTTTCTGATTTTTTGCGAAAATGTATGATTCACATCTAAAAAGAACAATTTGAAGAAAAAAACCTTAGATAAGATTTAAAAGATCTTAATTTCATCATCTCCAGCAATTTTTCAAATATTTCTGGCCGTAAAACTGTTACTCAAGTTAATTATGATTCACCTCTGTGTAATGTTTTCAGAATAACTTCCATGCTAACTAAATCTCCGGGGATCTTTCAAATACCTATACAGTTTATTCCTTCAAAAACTACAAATTCCAAACTAGCCTAACTGAGTTCACGATTCATTTTAACATATTTCAGTTTTCCATGAAAATGCACTTTAATTTAATTTTCCACTTGTTTTATTTCACTCGTTCACTAATTCTTTGGTCACAATCTTTTTAATCCCATCTCTTGCTCCTAAAATCCTTTTTTCCTCACCCTATCTCCTAAGCGGCTCTTCCATGACTAACTCCTATATGACTTTGCATATTTTCAGTCTCGCAGTTCCTCTTCTTTTCTTTCGACTGTTCGTTTTGTCCGAAGCTTTAGCTCTTATAGCTGCACAAAAGTTCGTATTGCTCACGAGTCTCAAAATTCCTAGTCAAGTGAGTTTGATTGGAATTTTATTCATCTGTGAGCTGATTAATGCAAATATTTAATTGCAATATTTATATGCAAAACAAGTCTAATCAATTACCACTGAACTTTTTTCTCAAACTTACACTCGAAATATTTTCAAGAGCAAGATTTTTTTGTTAGTTAAATTGGATTCAATAAATTAAGGTAGATAACTGAAGTGAATATTTTGGAGTAAACATTTTTCGGTAGCAGTATTAAAACATAGGAAAATTGTGTAATACCAAGATTCTTTATGTATACATGAAAATACACTAGTGAATTTCACGGCAATATTTAATACAAAAGATTCAGTAATATGAGAATTTTCGCCGGGCTGCAATGCTTTGAACCAACTCTCGATCCTCAAAAATGTCTTGACAAAAAGATCTAAAATGCAAAAAATGCATGCAACCGACGAAAACCTTATTTAATTAAGTTGAAGTTGTTTCAACTGTGCATCATAAATTAAATTTAGAATATCTCTCTGTGTGCTAATAAATAACTTATCATCCGTAACAGAAGACATCAAGGAAGTGACGAATTTTCCCAATCCTTTATTTCTCATTCTTATCTTTTCCTGGGTCTTTTCCATGCTTGTGGTGATTTCAACGAAAGTATTTTTATTCTTTTCATCAATCACAGTGTACTCAATGGTTTCCATTTCGTTGGTGTTATTTGGTGTGATCTCTTCAGGATAAATGTCATAATTATCCTTGCTGAGCTTAGATTTTTTTGTTCTTGGCTCTTCTTCTTCGTTAATCTAAAAACATCGAAAAATATTGAGTTTATGAATCCCTCAAAGATTAATGAACAAACCTCCTCTAGCTCAAAATATTCCCCCTCAAGTTCTTCTTCATCTTCAGTTTCTTCAGACTTTAAATTCTTCTTTTTGAATGAGGTACTGCGAGTTTTTGAGGATGAGTCGATTGAAGTTCGCTTCTTGATAAAGTTTTTAATGAATTTCATCTCCTCAAACCACCACACTGAAGGCACGTACTCAAAGTCTTTACCCAGCTTGCGAGATTTCTCGATTTTCGACATTTCTTGACCATATTGTGTTCTCTACAAAGGCAAATTTATGAATATACTTGACTAAGATCAACAAAAAAAGACTCACCAGGGTCTGGATCTTTCTCAATACGTCCTGTTGTGTGGTTCCTTGTCTTATTCCTTGGAGATCATCAGCAATCTGGTTAAGAGCTCGATTTCTGGCATTTTTGTTATAGTACAGCTGGTGTTTGAGATCATAGAGCAATTTATGAACTTGATAGCTCTGGAGAAGCTTCACGATTGCACTTTTAATCCATTCCTGCATTTATGAATATTTGTTGTTAGTTATTTTCACGAATATTATCATCTTTCAAATTACCTGGCTAGTGCTGCTTGAGTTTAAAGCTGTACTCATGTTTGCCACCAGACTTTGGCGCACTTTATGCTTATCTAGCCTAATATTTGCAGGAGCTATTGTAATGCTAAAATCGTAACTTATTGAAGAACTTTCGAGGAAGCGAAGCCACCAATCTGTTTACGTATTGGAGATTGTAAGTGTAGTTGTGCAGAGAACTGTTCAATAAAAGCAAATTTGTACGTGAAGTTGCTTGCAAACCTGTACAAGAGTTTGCGAGAGTGGATTTTTAGCGGGAAAAATGATTTTGAAAGTTTTTTTTGGAATAAATAAAAATAATTAAGTATGCAAGTAAAATCAATGAACATTTAGCAAACATTTTATTTAAATACTTTAAGACTTCCTTTTTTTAAGCATTGCTGCATAAATACAAGCACCACTTGCTACAATTTCGTCAGGATTGATCGATTGTGCCAGCACCTTCCCATCAAAGTATTCAGAGATTAATTTTCGAATCTTAGGAATTCTGGTGGAGCCACCAATTAAAAGAATCTCATCTATGGACAGTTTTTGTAGTTGAGAATCCTTCATTGTTTGTTCCAGCAATTCCATTGTTGTACGGAAAAGATCTGCATTCAGACTTTCGAATTTTGCTCTAGTCATCTTCAGCACATGGCCTTCACCAGTAACACCATTGGCTTCGAAAAGTCCATCGCATGGTAAGCAGACTGTTTCTTTTGAGGTTAAAGTTCTTTTAATTTTTTCACAACCCAATCGGAGTCTACTTAATGATTGCTTGTTTCCTGAGATATCCTTTTTGTGTATTCTTCGAATTTCAGCAATAAAATGAGTCATCAAGCGATTGTTGAAGTCTTCTCCTCCTAAATGACTGTTTCCACTGACTCCCTTGGTAGCTACTCTTCCGTTGTTTATCGACAGAATTGAAATCTAAAAAATATTTATTCTCTAATAATACCATATCTTACTTTATGATTGAGAACTTACATCAAAAGTTCCACCTCCAAGATCAAAAACTAAAATTGTCTTCTGACCTTCATCTCTCACACTAAAACCATAAGCTATTGCAGCTGCCGAAGATTCAGTGACGATCCGCAAAACATTCAAGCCAGCAATAATGGCAGCATTTCGTGTTGCTGTTTTCTGCATATCATTGAAAAACGCTGGAACAGTGATGACAGCGTCAATCACTTCTTCATCAATGTAAGCTTCAGCTATTTGCTTCATTTTTTGAAAGATCATTGAACTGATTTCTTCAGCAGTTAGCGAGCAATCTTCATCTTTAAACTTTACCCTTATCATAGGTTTTCCTCCAGAAGTCTCTACTTTGTAGCCTAAATACTTCATGTCTTCTTGCACTTCTTTATCATTGAAACTTCGGCCAATCAAACGTTTAATATCTACAATTGAATTAATTTCAATAAGAGAAATACTTTTCTTAATATGTTAGTTCGTACCATGAATTGTGTTGTTTACATTACTCTCTCTTTGTGATAATGCAGAATGTCCCACATATCTGTTAGCACTATCAAAAGCGACCACTGACGGAGTTTTCTTGAAACCATATTCATCAGGAATAACTTCTACTTTGCCTCGTCTAAAAACAGCAACACAAGAAAAAGTTGTACCCAAATCGATTCCAATCATTGGTGAAGAGTTGTGATTTGTCATTTTATTTCAATCTTTAAGTATGATCACTAAGTATTTTTCGTTGCTATTTACTAAAGCTTCTTTTAAAGACTGAAAAGAATTAAACTAACTTGAAAGCGCAACGAACAGTCTAATCAATATGGTTTTACAATTTTATTGATTTATCGTTTTTAGTTTATTACACGTCTTCAAAAGATAAGAACGATAAGGAAACATTTTATGATCCAATTTTCAAAACAAATTTTTGTGGTGAATTATGTGGATTGAAGGAATTAATGACAGATTATTTATTAAATATAATATTTACATTGGATTTTTAGATAATAATAGTATTTATTGGGTAGTAATAATAATATTTATTGGGTAGTACACCCTTGCGTAAGACGTAGTCTTCTAAGTTGCAAGGGTTAGAGGTAAGATAACATCTGATCTATTCCTCTTTGTTAAACACTTCCAACATTTTGGGCAAACTGGAAATCTGTTGACTACAAATATCTTTCAAAGTTCTTGTTCTCCTTTTATATTGTGCAATTTCAAGCACAACTCCAGACTCAATGCTCACAATCTCTCTGTTAATAATATCTGAAATATTTTCTTTTTCAGAATCATCAAGAAAACCATCAAAACGTCCAGCAATTAAAGCCTCCATTGTTGAATAGCAAATATGCTCCAACTCATCTCTGCCTATTAATTTGATCTTGTAACCTTTATCAGCTTGATTCAGTTTTTCAGAATTATCCTTCATTCGTTTGATTGCTTCAGGAGTAAGAAACTCTTTGTGGTTAATTGTGACCTCACATTTTTTTTTGGTGGAAATTAACAAAGCAGAAACTTTCAACACTCCATCTTCATTAATCATAAGAGTCACTTCGATGATTTCATCACCTGCTGGTCCATTTGGTACGTCGTGTACCATAAAATCGCTGATTCTTAGGTTATCTCTTGTATATGGTGACTCTCCTTGAAAGACTTCCAGATAAAATGAAGGCTGATCATCTGTCAGAGTCACAAAGTATTTTGTAGCTTCTACTGGGATTGAAGTATTGCGTTCAATTAAAACAGAAGCGACAGTGGAACCCACCTCAGCTCCAACACTCAAAGAGAAAGGAGTTACGTCTTGAAGAGTCATATTTTTTATTTCATCTTCCATTGGTACATTTGGACTCAACATAGCAGCCTGGATTGCTGCTCCGATCCCTGATTAAAAGTAATTCCAAGATAAATTTATGACCTTTTTTTAAGGGAACTATACTCACCTACAGCTTCTTCCGGATTTATTGACTGGACTGGTTTCTTTCCATCAAAGTATTGCGTGATCATCTGTTGAATCTTTGGAATACGAGTCGAACCGCCAATTAATATAATCTCGTCAATCATTGATGGTCTAATTTCCGCTGCTTTCAAAGCGTTTTCAACAAGCTGCATAGTCTCTCTGAATAGATCAGCACACAAGTCCTCAAATTTTGCACGACTTATGGTCATTGACTCATCGCAATTCTCAAGAATGAATGCAAAGCTGATTTTAGCAGTCGTGCTGCAAGACAAAGTTTTCTTGGCTTGTTCACAAGCCTTACGTAAGCGAAGAATGGCTCGCTTGTCGGATGAAATATCTCTATTTAAATTCTTTTTCATTTCTTCCATGACATAAGACACTAATCGATTGTTGATATCTTCTCCTCCTAAATGAGTGTCACCACTCACAGCTGTTACTTTAAAGTTTTGTGAGTCATCAATGGTAAGTATAGAAACATCAAAAGTTCCTCCACCAAGATCATAAACCATAATGTTTCGTCTGCCAACTCCTCCAGACTTAAAACCGTAAGCTAACGCTGCTGCAGTTGGTTCGCTTATAATCCTCATCACTTTTAGTCCCGCAATCTTTCCAGCAATCTTTGTTGCTTGCCTTTGAAAGTCATTAAAGTAAGCTGGAACAGTTATAACTGCATTTGTCACCTCTTGCCCAAGAAATGTCTCAGCTATTTGTTTCATTCTTCCCACAACCAACGCACTGATCTCCTCAGCAGTAAAAAGCTTCTCTTCACCTTTGAACATAACTTTGATTCTTGGTTTTGCTTCGTGGAGTATCACTTCAAACCCCCAACGTTCCATATCCGCTTTAACTGATGAATCATCAAAGCTCATTCCAATCAAGCGTTTTACATCTAAAAATTTTCCCTTGTGATTATGACTCATCATCTAGTACAATAGATATTATTATCAAACTTTACCATAAACAGTATTGGCAACATTTCCATCCATTTGCTGTAAAGCTGTCTCGCCCACAAAAATCTCTTCATCCGTAAATGCAACACACGATGGGGTAATTCGCGACCCCATTTCATTGGCGATCACCTCAACTTTTCCATTTCTCAAAAATGCGACGCAGGAATTTGTGGTTCCCAAATCAATGCCAATTGCTGGTGCTGCTATTTTCCCTGCCATTTCAAAACAAACTGATGAGTAATTTTCTTGTTTTATAATTTTGTGTGATAAGGAAGAAATATCGGATAAGAATTGGTGTGATAAGATAATGTAATCAATTAGTATTGCTAGTTGGAAAGTTGGATAACATTTTATTTTTAAATAAATTTGTTCGAATTTTTGCACATGCCCCATTTCAGGATTAATGCTCTCACCTATTCCGATCCAGAAAAACCCACAAAAATTTGTCGCAAAGAAGGAATTTGTGGAAATTCAGCGCAACGAAAAGTAATTTATTTTTATTCATGAAGTCTCGAATCCCACAAAATTACATTTTTTGTGTCTCTGGCGGTAAATAATGCAAAATGCTAAAATGACGCGCAAAAGTGCAGCTCAACTATTTGATAAGGAGAGATAATGTTGTGGGTGGCAAGAAAGAATGGGAATGGACAGAGTTTTGAAATTTTTCAAATATTTTCAAAGTTTAATGTTTTGGGTCAAATTTCTTAAAAAATTTCTGTATTACATAATTGTTCCTGTAATTTAAAATAATAAATTTGTCCATTCCCTTTCTTCCTTAATTGTCGCCATACTGTAATATTACGTGCTATGCAAATCGATATGCTCTTGCCTGAAAAACGTTTGGATAGATTTGTGTCTTCCCAAAAAAGTAATCAGGAGTGAAATTTTTCTAGGGGTTATCCATGAACTAAGTCCTTCATAACATTTTCACGAAAAAACCAAAAAATTTGAGAAAATAAACAAAAATTATCTAAAATTTTTCACAATCCTACAAAATTAAAATAATAATGATATTTTGTGTAGACAACTTTCAAACCACAGTTTCACCAATTTTCCTAGAGTTTTTCTGCAATTTCAGCTAAAGACAAAATCCGCGAGAAAACCAATGACGTTATTGGAAATTCGGTATTGCGCTTATATAATAGAGTAACATTCATAAATTTATTTTTCGTATTGTTTCATGGATGTTATTATTTTTGGAACTTTTGTTTTCGACTAAAAATTCTTTGAAAATAAGGTTTCACGGGTCGGATTTTTGGTTTTTGGGTCCCAACATTCATAAATTAAATTTTCGAAGTATTGCTATTCATGAACCTAGGTTCATGAATAATATTATTTTTGGAACTTTCGTTTTCGACTAAAAATTCTTGAAAAATAAGGTTTCACGGGTCGCATTTTTGTTTTTTGGGTCCCAACATTCATAAATTAAATTTTCGAAGTATTGCTATTCATGAACCTAGGTTCATGAATAATATTATTTTAGGAACTTTCGTTTTCGCCTAAAAATTCTTAAAAAATAAGGTTTTATGGGTTGCATTTTTGGTTTTTGGGTCCCAACATTCATAAATTAAATTTTCGAAGTATTGCTATTCATGAACCTAGGTTCATGAATAATATTATTTTTGGAACTTTCGTTTTCGACTAAAAGTTCTTGAATAATAAAGTTTCACGGGTCGCATTTTTGGTTTTTGGGTCCTAACATTCATAAATTAAATTTTCGAAGTATTGCTTTTCATGAACCTAGGTTCATGAATAATAGTATTTTTGGAACTTTCGTTTTTCGACTAAAAATTCTTGAAAAATAATGTTTCACGGGTCACATTTTTGGTTTTTGGGTCCAAACATTCATAAATTAAATTTTCGAAGTATTGCTATTCATGAACCTAGGTTCATGGAGAATATTATTTTTGGAACTTTCTTTTTTTGACTAAAAATTTTCAAAAAATTAGGTTTCGTGGGTTAAATTTTTGGGTTTTTGGGTCACAAAGTAATTTTGCACATTTTGGGTAGTTTACACAATATGTCAATAAATGTGGTGTATCCTTTATTTTCGTCTATTAGTGATTGTTTTAATTAAGATTACTTAAAGAAAATCAAGAAAATCAAGAAAATTGGTGAAAATAATATATATTAGTAACAGATTATATATGTAGGATTATTTTCAGGAAAATTTTCAAAAATCATTTTCCAAGAAAACAATCTTCTCCCATTAATTCAATAACGATTTATTTATTATTTCTTTAGAATACAAATGATGAGAAAAACGAATTACCACAACTTCCAAGAACAAACAAAAAGCTCGTTTATTAGAAATACGAGCTTTTTAGCTCAATCAAACATATGCAGATCCATGAAGCCATATAGAACTTCCCAGAAAAATCAAATTCGACTGAAACCTGATACTGATTTGATATTTCTTACAAGTTACCAGATAAATGTCATAACAAAAATATATGCGAAGAGATTTAAGCTGTTACAACAAAGAAGTAAAGAAGACGTATGAACAGCTAAACTGCTAAACAGAATGACATATGATCCCCACAAAATCAGGAGGAATCAAAGGAATTAGTGGTATGAGGTTTGCAGAGCTGATTACTTACCTTACAAAATACCAACATATTTACCTTCATTATTTACCTTGATATTTGCAGCTCCAAGCAGGACACATGGACAAATTGATAAACGAATTTAGAACTAGAAAAATTCTCAAAAAAAATCAACGAAATGATGAACAACACACTAAAGCACAGTAAGAAAGTCATTGATGTGATATTGTAGACGACTCATGAATATCTGACAAAATTGTATGTATCGCATGAATAAATAAGTGACGGTACTACAAATCATACTATACTAGCTGTACAAGTCTAAAAACCCTCCAGCAACATGGCAGAGAAATGAATGAGAGCTTCATGCAGTTTATTTAGATTGTCTTGTGTGTTTCTTGATTTTACTTCACTTTCTTGCGAGTTTTCTTGGAACTTTCTTGAGTTTCCTTTGCATGTTCTTGTTGTGTTTTCTTATGGTTTTACGTAGTTTTGTGTTTCTGCAGATAGCACAATTCGCTTATGATTCCTATAGACTTGAGATTCTCTTGCGTTTATTACTTTTTATGACTGTTGTATCATGTGGAAGTATAAACCAGAAGTACTAGAAGTACCAGAAGCAGCACATACATGTTGTTTTATTGTAAGGGAAGATTATTTGTTTATATGTTTGTATGTTTTTTACATTTAAATCAAATAACACATTTCAAAGATTTTCTTTTCAAGATTAAATATTCACTGAACATTAAATTTAAAAAAAAAATTAAACCTTTTCCCTCTTTTCCATCATTTATTCCTCAGAATATATATCTTAGTACCCTTTTATGATCCGATTTCGACTTAATGATAATCAACAAGGAATATGATTTTTTTTGCCATTGTTTTATGGATTTTTATGAATTCATGAGCAAGTCCTCAGAAGATGTTTTCCTTAAGTATCAATTATTATCTCTTCTTGTTCTTGTTGGCTTTTATGATGATGACTTTTGCCTCCCGAAATAATCTACTGGTGAAAGGATAGAGAAAGAGAAGTCAAGGAGTGGTGAATAGTTTATGAGGATTGTGGGAGTTCATAGAATGAAGTTATAGATATGTTCAACAAAATCAAAATTCAGGACAAAACTCTTGAAATAAAATATCCAAAAATATTCCCTCCTACCTTTTCAAAAACCCTTGAGATCCTTTTGTGTTTTTATGATAAAAAACTGCTTTCTGTTTTTCATTTGTAGCTCCACCAACAATAAGGAAGACAAGCAGAAATTGCTTCAGTTATAATTTGCGCAATATCGTCGATACTTTGTAGTGCTTTTGCCTATACTTTGCCTATAACTTGAGACATCCAGGGAAATGTTAATTTTATTGTTATAAGGAAAGCTTTGTTCGTTTTCAGAGTTCCTTCATTTACCCAAAGAATCTTGCCTAATTGAAAATTATAATAATGGGCTAATTTTTATTTGTTATAGCTCGATATAACCGAGTATTGCTCAATTTAAAATGATTTATATTATGCTTTGTTGCTTGAGAAAAACAGTGAAAATGTTGAATAAGAATGGAAATGCCTGGGAAATTGATTTTCTGTATATCAAGCGAGGGAAGAGATTTCTTTGAATAGATAAGTGGAACCAAATTGACTGTTGTTTGGATTTTCTTCTTGCTTCATCGACTTATTGCTTTCAAAGTCGTTTCAAAGGGAGAGTTTGATGCCTTTTAAAGATGTTTGTGATTTTTTTGTTGTGTGCTTTGTTTGTGAAATTCATTTAGCGGAGCTTTTGTGAAACAATAAAGAACTAAATTAATATATTTACACTTTTTTTTTCGGTGAGACTATTCACTGTTGAAAATAATTTTTTAAGAGACTTTAAAATTATCTAAAAATTCAATTTTTCTCAGAACAATATGGTGATTGTTATTACTAAACTCCCTGCCACCAAAATTATTAAATTATTAAACTGAAAAATTAACAATTCATGGAATTCCACGTGGGAAATGAAACAACTGCCCAAATTAAAATTCTAATTAAAATATGACGACCTCAAAATACATTCAAAAAACTTCATCATTCATTCGTTGCAATGGAAACTCAAAAAAAGTTTATTTCTTACTTGAAGATTCATTTATTGTTCTTCAGTATTTTAGGAAAAAGATTTAATGTGAACTCACAAATTATAGCCAAACCGTGGAAAAGATGGACCAGCAAGTTTCGATACTTTCTCTGTGTGGCTGCTATTCCTTATCCTATCATAACTTCATTACTTCGCATTTTCACGTCAACTACTTCGTCTGACGAAAAGTTGACCAATGTTCCATTTATACTTCTTAACTGTGAGATTATCTTCAAAGTTTCTTCGTTTTTGCTCAAAAGTGATCAATACAACGATATTTTGGATGATTTGCAAAAACTATTTGACCGTGACAGATCACGCCTTTCGAATATCGAATATTTGACCAAAAATATTCGAATCAACTCAATTTACATCAAATATATGTTTGCGTCAGCTTATATATTCTTCATAAGTCCAATCGTTGGATCCTTTCTCTCATTTGTGAAGGGAAATGGTTGGCCAAAGAACTTACCAGCAACTGCTGGCTGGTATCCTTTCAATCCTCGAGATTATTATGTCTCAGTTTACACTTTCTACTTCTTTACCTTTTCAAATTTCAATTTATGGAATATTGCAACTGAGTGCACAATTTTAATGACATTGATTTTGATCAATCAACAGTTTATTGAACTTTCGGAGGATTTTTATGAAATTGCCAAAGATGAAGATTTAAAGGAGATTGTTGATCGTCAGTGCAAAATTTATGAGTGAGGGTGATTTTTTGTTTGTAAAGGAATCTTTTCAAATTTCTTTTTCCAGGATTTGCAATAATTTCAACAAAATATTCAGCTTGCCTTTGTTCTATCAAATTTATAGTATGGCTCTGGGGATCTGTATCTCAGGATTTTGCATGTTCAGGACCGATAATACATCGGAAGTTATAAAATTAGTGACTTATCTAATCTTCTGTGTAACGAAGCTTTATCTGTTGTGTCATATATCCGATCAAATTATTGATAATGTGAGTACAAAAAAAAAAACTTTTCTTCATAATTACTCTCATATGAAATATTTCTAGAGTTCAGGAATATCAAATAGTATCTACAGTAGCAACTGGAGCTCATTAAACTTGCGAGAAAAGAAAAACATCCTTTTGCTTCTGCAAAGAGTTCAAAAACCTGTGGAAATTAAAGCATACGATTTCTTCATATTTTCTTCACCAACTTTTGCTCAAGTTTGTTTGTTTATTTTCCATAATTAAAGTGAGTTTCAATGGTTTTATTATTTTTAGGTCGTGAATACATCATACTCTTATTTTACAATGTTGAATCGGATGTTTGGACAGCGTTAAGATTTTTTGCTAGTTTTTTAAAACTTAACTGATTGTTATAAGAATTTTTTTTTGCACAAATTATTTTACGAAAACTTGCGCAGTCTTTTAGGATAGTATAATTAGTATGCTACCAAAAATTTGTATGTTAAATAATTTCTGAAACTAGAAAATAATAAAATTTTCCAAGAAATTTCCACCAGTGACTCAATTATATTACACCCCCTCAATTTCCATCAATAAAACAAATCATTATTGACAAAAAAATATTTCCGTAGAACAATAAAAACTGGAGATACAATCTGAGGACACAAAAACGCTCCATAAAAATCAAAGTATAATCGAAGAATATTGTAAAGTTCAATTGCTTTTATTTTGTTGTCCTATTTAGTATTTTCAATACCAGTTTTTTCACATTTCTACGAAAAATCCATTTTAAACCTTGTACAATTCTAGACATCTTGGAATTGTTGATAATAAAGTTTTTATGGAATTACTTGGAATGCTTCAAAAGCTTGGAATGTTTGAAAAGCTTGGAACACTTAAAAAAATGTTAAAAATACTTCCAGGAAAAATTAAACGAAATATCATAATGAGAAATAATATAATGAGAAATGTATTTTTAGAGTAAGAATAAACGATGCTAATTACGGACTATTTGGGTTCATATTTTGAATATTTGCGTATTAGCACACTTCTGCTGCTGCAAATATACTTCTAGACACTCATAACTTGTGCCAAACTAAATGGGCTTTGAGATGATGTCTTTGGATTTTCAATATTCTTGGTGGTTAAGGAGGTATTCTTCATACCATACCACAGTTTTTGCATCTTAATTCCGGACTAGTCAACCCTAAATGCGGACTGTTTTTTCGTCAATTCCGGACTAATATATCAGAGTAATCTCATCGGAAAAAATGCTTTTGACAAGCAAAAATATGTATGAATTTATGTTCCAATTTATTCATAAAATGCTTTGATAGAACTACAATTGATTTTTTGAGCAGCACAAAAATACCTTCAGCACCTTCAGCTGGTCGAAAAATCTTATTAATCACTAAAACTAAACTTTATGACCAGAAGTGGTTTGTTAAGAGCATAATAATTGTTCTAAAGCAAGTTACCAACTACCTTAAGGACTTGCTCATGGTGACTTTGAGGTGCTACTCATGCTCAAAAATCAAAAATATCAAATTCAAAGGGTAATTCATAGATAATATTGGTTCCATCAGAACGTGGGTGAGGTACCATCACCATCTGGTAGTGGTGAAAAATTAATTTTGTCTACCTTGGTTTCCATGGAGTTATTGTCACTTTCAAGTGGAGCATTAGTAAAGGTATCATGAGCACCTGCTTATGGTAAAATGTTTAATTTTTTTAAAGCCTTTTAAATAGTTTTTGAAGAAAAATCACCAAGAGAAGCTACTCATGGTACCTCGAGCACCTTCTCATACTCCACTCAAGAGTGACAATCAATCCTTGTAAAAAATTTAGACAAAATAGATTTTTTCACCACAAGCAGTTGGTGATGGAACCTCATCCACGTTCTGATGGAACCAATATTTTCAATGAATTAAAATTTTAATCTGATAATTTTTATTTTTTGACCATGAGTAGCATCTCAAGGTCACGTTGAACAAGTCCTTATGGTCGTTATTTCACGTTAGAACAATTATTGAGCTCCCGGATAACACAAATTTGAACAATTCTGGTTATAAAGATAGTTTTAGTGAATAAGGAGGATTTTTCGACCAGCTGAAGGTGCTGTTGGTGTAATTGAGCTCAAAAAGATTATTTGATCCTTGACTTCATTATTGTGCGTCATTGTTTCCTTTAATTTATACACAACCTAAACCTACATTTTGAATGAAAATTTTTGCTTGTGCAAAACGTCCGGAATTAACTTAAGAAATAGTCCGCAATTAGCGTGCAAAACCTTATGGTACATTATCGGGCACTGAAGCTAAACAATTCCAATTTCATAAAAATTTTCCAAACACGATTAAAAATTGGACAGATTTGCAAGAACTCTGCATACTCAGAACCAAAAATTTTGCAACAGCATGTATTCAGCATGTCTTTGAGATTTTAGGTCGGTTTGAAATAAATGACAAAAAATCATGAAAAATACTCGCTATTTGGTTAATGTAAGCTAGAAGCATTTCAGTAAGGTACCAACATAAAAGTTCTTCTAGAAATTATTGTTTTTTATGGTGAGAAGCCAATGCAAAAATATTGTTGAAGAAAAGTCGTCCGAGCATGAAGCTGTAAAAAATCAAACTTTTTTTGGAAAAATAGTCCGCAGTTGAAGTAGTCCGCAATTAACTGCTTCTATTCTTAGTAGACAAAGCTCTGTAATTTAAATTGCAAAAAAACATTAAACCAAACTAAATGGTAGATTCCAACAAAACCTCCAGCACACCAGTCATAACATTGAATTCCATTCAATTTCATCATTCAATTTCTAGCGATCAAGTTATTTAATTACTTTCAATTGAATGAAAAGGGGTTTCCGTTTTTCAAGCGGCCACTTCACCATATCCAATTAAATAGTTTCCATAGTATCCATAGTTTCCGATAAACTCTTCTCTGTAGTCTGTATAACTAACTGTTGCCTTAACCCGCCTTTAAGTACCCACCCAATGGATAACGACAAACTCCTCAATTTTAATTAAAACTCTCGATAGTGAAGCAGCAAAAAATCTGTATCATTTGTAATTAAATCCATCGCAGATGAAATCTTTTCAATTGCAAATTTAAATTGATTTTTTATTAGACACTTCAATGAGCGAGTATCACTTGGCATCAGTTTTTTTTGTTAGAGGGTTGTCTAGGGTTGAGGATTCACGAAAGAGAGGTAAATACAATTAAAGAGTGGGTCAGAGCAGGAAAAGAGGGAAAAGGAGAAAATACTAGAAAAGAGAAAAGCTTGTTCCGGACTAATAAAATTTTTATTAAACCTGCATTCAGGCAATCCTAAATCCATCCCTAGTTCAGACTTGAAATAGATGCCATCACTTGTGTCGATGAATCAGTCTACAATTAGTTGAAATTACAGATATTATTTGTAATTGCTGAAGTTTGTTGAAGCTCTGAAATTTAATTAAATGAATATTCCTCTTTTGTTGGCCCTTTTGTTTGATGATTTTCAATATCTCGTCGTTATTTTCGTTATTGTGTGAAAATTCAGATTTTTGGGATGTTGCATCGTTTTGTATGATGTTCTGTGTGTATTTATATTTTATGTTAGTTTCAAAGATGAAAAGGATTTTTGTCGTTTGATAAAATGAGCTCCAGAAATACATTAATAAAGAGTCAGAAGTTCTTTTATATAAAATGGAAAATAATTCAATAAAAATATGGACAAAAGAAGAATAAAGTTGGAGGGGCAGATAATGTCGATACTTTAATTAATATATAAAGTCCCAGACAAAGACAATCCCAGTGAACCTCTTTTTGTCCCAGCCAAATAAATTTTTAAATAGGTTTAAAAATGTGTGAAATTACCATTTTAAAGATCAATCTCCCCGCCACCCCAACATATTAGCTTCCTTTCAACATTTTTCATTTTTTTAGCTTTTTCCATAATATAATGTTTTTATTTTATCGTGTGTGAAAATCACAAACTAAAAATATCCTCCATAAAAATTTAAAATAACCTTTTAGAAAAGTCGAGAAGTTTTCCTTTTTATTTATTTACATACGAAACGAAAATAAAATAAGGTTGAGAAATGAGAAATAGGATTGTCACTTTCTGTCAGTTAATCCAATTTGAATTCAGCCTGCCAGTAAAACTATTTCGTTCATTTTTTCATGAACATTTATTTTTATAACAGTTACATAGTCTAATGCAATTCTAGAAATTGCTACAATAAAAAAGAATTCAACTATTTGAACCTAAAATGAAGATTGAGTGTTGAAAAATTTAAAAAATGAGCAATTTATAAAGTAAATGGAGCGACAGGAATCAGGCTGAATGGAGAACAAATCTATTAATATACTTGCCATGCTGGATCTTCCAATTTGACGATAATAAATGATAAACCTCGAGAGGAAATGGAAGCTCCACGCTTTTTGTGAAAATTGCAAGGGTTATTGAAATTAAAGGATAATGTAGATTTTTTCGCCTATATTTTAAATTGGCGCTGTTGCGATTGAAAAAGAATTTTTAAAATATATGACCAGAACTTTCCTTAAATTTCATATTAAAAATAAACTCAAATATCCTCCAGTATATCCTTAAATCCACCCCTTCTTTGACCCTTTCCACCAAAAAAAGAAAGCTGCAAAAATTGAGAATTTATTGCTTTGTCATAAAGTGAATGCTTTTTTGTATTCCATTGTAAAGAAAAGGCAACAAACTAAGTGTAAATTAAATAACAACACTGAAACAGCCAAACAGAGCCAAACAGAGCCACAGTGAATAACGAGGGGGAGCAAATCTAATAGAGAAATAGCTGGAGAATGTATCAAAACTGTGCGAGGGCAAAAAATGATTTTGTTGGCTGAAAAACACGACATTAAAATTGAATTAACTGGAAAACTGTTTGCAAAAGGGATTTTCTTTGGAATCTCCTTTAAAATAAATGAATTTATTGTTCAGCCCTTTCCTACATCTTAAAGAAAATTCTGTTTGCTTTCCTTAAAGAAGAAAATTGAATTTTCAAGTTTGCCGCTTTTTCAATAGAATTTAAAGCGAATTTTTTCGCATATTCTTGTGGAATCTTGGAGAATCTTAGAAAATCCAAAAAAAACACGAATACAATATGAATTCAATTGAAAGTGCAAACTTTCATTAGCACATTTCTTGTGAGATTGAGAAACTGAGAAAACAGAGAAAACAATTTAAAGAAAATTTAGAAAAAAATCAAGCAACAACTCTACATGGATATTGTTTGTTTCAACAAATTGAAGTGAATTGAAGCAAATCACGTTTTCTTATATTTTTTTGGAGATGCTTATAAAAAATTCTTAAAATCTTATTTTTCCTGAGCAAACACTTGCATTAATTTTTTTCTGGAATTGAAAAATATTTCGACAAAATTTCTTATCACAATATTTGCGGAAAATAGATTTGGAAATATTTTCTAATCAAATACATTTTTTCCATTCCAAATATTTTGCAAAGCTTTAAATACTTGCATTATATTTTCAATATTTTTTTAAATTTTATAAATTTTCAAAACAGTGAAATACAACAAAAATCGACACAAATGGAATTTATCATCGAATTTATCAATTCTATTGAATTGAATTCACACAAAAATCATTGAATCTATTGAATTTGGAATACTGACTCTTGGATTTTATTTTGCCATTTTTGGAGCTTTTTTGTACAGCTTTTACATATTTTAATTGTCAATTAAAATGTATAAATAGACGCATTTTTTTGACATTTTTTAATATGTAAAAAAAATTAAAGCTTTTATTAAAAATTCTACCCGAAGCTTATATTGATACCAAAAAGCTTTAAATGTTCAAAATATCTAAAGTCAATTTGTGTATTAAACTTTTGAACAATAAAAACAAATTATCCACTTTTCCAGCTTCACTTAACAACTCAACGTAATCAACCCTAATTTAACACAACTTAACACAATTTACCACAGTCTACCACAATTTACGAATATTTTAAAAATAATTAATACGGTAACAATAATGAAGCATCTAATAAAAGATCCATGTAATATTCTATTACAGTAATAATATTTAATACCCTACTCACCTGTTCCAACGTTTCAAATTTCAATTAGTCAGAGGAAAACTCAAGAAGCCAAAGTTCGCAGATGCTACATTTAATGAAAAATATTAAATGCCCTAATAAAACTCTGGAGAACCACAGAGAATTAATCATTATTACCTTTTAACCTAGGATTTTACGTTATGCTGGCGTTTTTGTGAATTTTTGGATGTATTTTCGTTAATAGACAATACCAGACAAATCATCATCACAAAATGTCCCTGTCATTTGCACAAAATCTGAATATTTTCCGGCTTGCGTTCAAGCATCGCCCAGAGCCATCTAGGATAAAAAAGGAAAATTACGTTGCAATATAGTATAGCTAATTATAGTATAGTAAAAATTGATATTTGTATACATGACCAAACAAATTATCGAATTAGCAATGGTAGTAAAAGAAAGAGAACGTTAGCCGCCTTTTCAACAAAAATTTAATCTTGTTCTTTTTAATTAGCTAGAGGAAAAGGCATGACCAATACCAACAAATATAAACAACAAACGACACTCGAACGACAGAAAAAAATTGAGCGAGATTTAAAGTCAAAGTTCAAAAATGTGTCCGTGCCTGTAAAGTGTGTTTGGTAATTGGTTAAGGCATACTTAGGGCTACTAGTGTGTGCAAACAGTGTAGTTTGTTAACAAACACTAATAAGCTATCGATACTCAAATGCCTAAGATTTTAGTGCTATAAAAATTTTAAGATCAATCAGTTGTGTTTATTTTCTGCAAGGCTGCGATGTATCTTGATCTAAAGATAAAGATCAGATCATTTTATCTTGATCTAAAAAATAAAAAAAAAGATCCAGATCAATTGATCTTGATCTTTCAAAAAAAAAAAAAAATAAAGATCAATTGATCTTTATCTAAAAAAAAAAAAAAAAATAAAAAACAATTAATCTTTATATAAAAAAAAAAAAAAAAAAAAAAAAAAAATAAATCATATATTTTAAAAAAAAAAAAAAAGATTGAGATCAATTGTTCTTGATCTTTAAAAAAAAAAAAATCAAGATAATTTGATCTTGATCTAATTTTATTCAGATAAAAGATCAATAAAATTTTTTTTCAGGTTATGTCTTAAGTTGTCTATTTTCCTCTTGTAACTAAATTACCATATGTTTCGCTATTGATAAATTTTATGTGCTACCATATTCTATGATATATGGGACAAAAGCTTTATTTTTTGTCCCACATATATTATAGAATTTGTTATAACAAAAATTTAACAATAGCGAAACATATGGTTTTCTTGTTTCACTCAACATGGTCCATAGAAAAATTCAGCTGCTCGAGCCAAATCCTAACCTATGCAACAGATTAAGTTACAAGAGAAAAATAGAGAACCTAAGACATAATCTGAAAAATTTAATTGATCTTTTATCTGAATAAAATTAGATCAAGATCAAATTATCTTGATCTTTTTTTTTTTTTAAAAATCAAAAATAATTTATTTTTATTTTTTTTTTTTTTTTAAAAATTAAAATTAATTTTTTTTTTTTTTTTTTTTTTTTTTTAGATAAAGATTAATTTATTTTTTTTTTTTTTTTTTTTTTTAGATAAAGATCAATTGATCTTTATCTTTTTTTTTTTTTGAAAGATCAAGATCAATTGATCTTGATCTTTTTTATTTTTTTTAGATACAGATCAAATGATCTGATCTTTATCTGATCTTTATCTAAAGATCAAGATCCATCGCACCCTTGATTTTCTGCTACATTGTTTTGAGTAGTTTGGAGTATAAATTTTGACTCAAAGTGTTGGATATCTGAATTAATGGCGGGTAATAGTGATTTAAATGAAGATGAAATTTGGTGGAAATGTGTGTTATGTTTTAATTCTCTGTGAACTTTTGATTTTGACATAAATTTTACAGATCCAAAAAAATCCGGGCGGAAATCAGTCTCACCGAAGAAGTCTACCAGAAAATGCCTATATAAGACCACACGTAAGTAGCGCTAAACATATTTAATGTGAGCCACTAAAAAGTTCTATTACAAAAGTAAAAGTGTTTGCCGATGTAAATTTCCACTAAGGTCTTTCAGCTGCTCCAGCAGTTCCAGCCAAGCCGTTGTATTCTAAGTTTATAAGGATTCAGTATGATTCAGATGTTCCACAGCGGATCTTGCGTAAGTACATCTTATTTTTTTTTCCAGCGTCCACAGCATTTTTTGGTTTCGTAAAGTGCTCAACAGATTGCGCAATCTTTCCGTGAAATATTTTTTTCTATGGAAAACTGAAAGCAAGTGATAAATTTCGTTCTTTTTATTCAGAGGTCGATAAAGAGGGAAGAGAACAGAATCGAAAGCACTATCAATCAATGGGACCGAACGGTATGTTGGATTATAATTTTCCCGATATACCTCCAAAATTTCCAGTTCCAATGATAATCAAAAAACCACAAACACCCATCCACATCTTAGCCCGATTTGGTCACATGATCTTTGATACTTCGGAACACTCCCGTAAGTTCATTCATTTACTGATAGTCTTCTTGTTTTTAACAATGTTTTCATTTTCCCTTAAAATTTAGAGTCGCTTGGAGATTTTACATATCAGTACCCAATTTGTCCAGTAGGTAAATGCAAATCGCGATACAAAGATCTTGATAATTTGGAGAAACATCTTATTGATTATCACAAATTTGACGAGCCGATGACGATGATGTACTTAATCATACATTAAACATCTTACAATAATTGAATTCATAAGAAATTAAAATTGTGATTCGCTACAATACCTTATTAAAATAATTTAAACTCTATTTAATATGTTTTCTTATCTGGAATCGGTCAACAAACAATTTGTTCTACTTTGATTTTACAAGCAGATTTAATTACAAGATTTTTGAAAAAATTTTAGTTAGCACTATTTACAACAACATCGGTTGAAACATTTTCCATACCAGTTAAAAAATTACAACAAAATAATTTGAGAAGAAAAAAAAACAAACGCAGTATCCACCAAATTTGATTTCAAATGTATTTGTGAAAAGTCTGGAACTGTTGGAAAAGAGCTGTAAAGCAGTATTTTTGGAGTGTGCATAATAATATTTCAATTTAAATAAATCATATTATTATTTCAATTTTGAATGGTTTGGATACATACATTTGGAAAGTGGAGTATAGGATGTTTTCAGACCCCAACAGAGAGACCTCTGAATTTTAGTTCTTACTACAATTGAATTTGGCCCAAAATTTTTCCCTTCCTCTATTGAAAATTTCTACTTTCTAGGCAAAAAAGTGATATTTATTGATGTGAAAATGACAAAAACACAAAAACTGTGGAAAAAGCCCAACAACTGATAAAAAGTGTTCGGGAAATGGTGAATGTGCATTAAATATATTAAATAGCCAACATGGAATACAAAAGTGACAATAGTTTTTTTTATGGTAAATCGGCGGATTGCTTTTAAATGCGGAATTAGTGGAAATGTAGACACATAAATACAATAAAATATATTTTATGTGTGGAATATGAAATTTTTTGCATTCATTCGAAAGGATTTGAATGGACGCATGTGAATAATTTTGATGGTTTTATGCAGTTTTGTGTAGTTTATGCATTTTATGCAATTTATGCAGTTTTATTAAAATTTGTGGAGCTTTAGAAGCGATTTATTTATGTTTAGCTAAAATTTCTCGATTTTTCCGAATTTAATTTGATTTATCAATAATAAAAGCTTGTAAAATATATTTTCTATAATTTAATTTGTTTATGTGCGTGTCATGCCGTCAATTTTAATTGGGTGTTATAGGTGCAAATGGGGCTTGACGTGAATTATGTCAAAGATTTTTTTTGAAAAAATCATTTTGAAGGCAGACTTTACAGTAAATTTACCATGGAAATCATCAAAAACCACCCTCACCTGTCATCACCAAATAAATAGTCATTAATCCATAATTATTGTTGGTTTACGTAGTGATAATTATTGTGCCATTGATAGGATATAATTTTGATTTATTATAATTATTGTGTGGTTTTGATTTTTCAATAAATTGCACAAATTTCCGGTAAATTTATAAATGATTTAAATTGAATCAAATTGATTTATTTATTTTAACCAGCACTAATTATATTGCACATAATCAGATTATTTTCAAAAGTAATCAGAAAGCAAAACGCATAATTAAATCTTTTATGTGGAAATCAGTGGATTTAAAATATGTTGTTGATAAAATAATAAATGAATCAGGTGATCAGAATATCCATCAAAAACTAAATAAATGCTATAAACTTTCCATGAAACACTTTATAACTCAAACTATCACTCTTTATTACTGAAAACCCACCTCTTGAGACAAAACCTCAAGCGTTTGAATTATTCTCTTCCCGTAAACTTCTTCAGCCGATCATCCTCAGTAACTATGCAAATTTACCCCAAAATTGTAAAACCTTCATATAACACTACTGAACTCAACAAAACTATAAAAAACACGGAAAGGTGGTTTTCACAGAATATCTGCATTATCAAATAAATTATTTACAAAATTTTGCACAAATATTTACTGGGCTGCAATAATTCAAACCATCATGAATGTATAATTTTCTCTGCTGGAATTTTCCCGGCAATTTACAATTCGAAAATAAATAGAAACAAATAGTTTGGATGAAAGGGGGGAAGATTTTTCTATTTATCTAGGTAGTGTTTTTTAAAAGTTTTCTTCAAAAATTCAAAGATAACATTTAAAATTTCTTGAAACCATAATTTCTTTAACTAAACTCCCTCCCCTCCTCGGAATAATTTTCTGCACACAAAACAACACACAACATGAAAAATGCATTTAACAACAATTTTCTGCAAATATTTTCTCAAAAAGATAGTTTGCAGCAAAATTCCTAAGAATGCATAAATAAGCATTAATATGTAAAGAATCTCAAGGCACTCGCAATGCATGAAAATAGGGAAAACTAGAAAAATTTTAAATGCAAGGAAAACAAGAATTCTTTAAGCAATATAATACAAAAGCTCTTTAATGTAAGTGTCAGTCGTAAAGATGTTGAAAACTATTTTAATGAATATTTTAATGCCATAACAGGACTTTTTTGAGGTTAAAGCATTTTTTTGACTTTGATTCTGTTTTTCTGTATAATATTTCATTACCTAGCACCTACATACTGTTCAAATATTACTTTGTCAATTTCCCAACAATTTGTCAACAAATTTACTCAATTTTGTAATTTATTTTCATTATAAAATCCATAAAAGAGAAAATTAAAAAAATCACGTTCTTCCTATAAACTTTTAAAAACTACAACTAAATAACAACTTTAATATTTACCTCGAATGAATAAAAATTCCATGGAAAATTCTATGAAAACCCCATAAAAATTTAATAAAAATAAGAAGGAAAATGTTATAAGAATTTTATGTAAGAGTAAACAATTCGTGTTCAGAGTTATGATGAGTTATGTCCAAATTAATGTTTGTAGGTGCTTTAACGGTTTTATGTGAGATTTTCTCCTTCTTTGATGAAATGACTCCTATCAAATGGACAAAATTATGATATTCCCGAGGGGTTGGTCTTGATGAATTTGAAAAAGAAAAAAGCAGACTTTAGCAAAAAGCAGAAGAGCAGATTGATGAGCAGAAGAGCAGATTGTGAGCAGAAAAGCAGATAGTGAGCAGATGAGCAGATTTTTGCCTCTGGCAAAGAGCAGACTCAAGACCAACCCCTCGGATATTCCAAAAAAAAGGACCTACCCTGTTTCAACTCTCATTGAATCAATTTCAATTATTATTCGAATTAAATTTAGATCCTTAATAAAAATTCTATGTATTCATACCAGATTCTATTATTAATGAAGTCTTTATGAGCTCCAACCCTTCAAACCTATCACAAAACGGCAAAACGGCAAAAACAAACATGAACTTACAAATCATAAAATTCCCAAAATATTTTCCAAAAACAAATCGTGTGAAAATGAAGAAGCTTTTAATCTGTTTCTATGTCGTTACATACGTTACATTTAGATCATGTAGAAAATCGTTTCAAAAATTGTTAGCAAACTCCAAACAGTGTAAAGTTGCCATGGGATGTTCAATGTGTGTAAATGATAAGAGACAGATTATGTTCTCAAAAACAATGTTGAACAGTTGAAGAGTTGCGGAGCTTAAGAGCAGCGGTATTTCCTAGGGGAAGGAAAATGCGAGGAAATTTAGGGAAGTTTTCAGCAAAATTCAGGGAAATACAAAAATGTATGAAATTTTAGAAATTTAATGAATTCTTAGCAAGTAAGAAGCATTATCCTAATGAACATGATTCTTGGAAAATTTTCTCCACAATTTTCCAAAACTCTGTAATTTACGAGCTAAATAAATGTTTTATGAAGGAAGATGCGAGTTAATGTGAGTTTATGTAAATTTTCACCAAAAATCAGCCAAAAAACTTAATTCGTTTAATTTGCAGAATTACTCGAGAATTACTGGAGAATTACGGAATTTGAGTTTAATTCTTTAATTTAAAGCACATTCTAGGGTTTCAATGTTTTTAGCTTGTTTTTCGTCTGCTTTTGGCTGTTTTGCGGTAATTTATTAAAATTTATTGAATTTCGTGCAAAATGAAATAAACTCGGGAATTAGATGATATTTATTAAAATTTTGATAATTATGAATATTTTGAAAATTACGGAGATTATGGAAAATTTTGAAATCACCGAGGAAAATGTAGATTTAGATATTTATCGCTTTTTGATATTTTTTATGGTTCTATAAATTTTTGATGTTTTTAAAGGTTTTATTGATTTTTTAGCATGTGTTATTATTTTAAATCAATTAAATTTCCAATAAAATATTTAAATTGCTACTTCATTGTTTTATCAATAAATTCATCATTTAAATAGTTTTAATTGCAAATTGTTACAGAATGAATTTTCATTGACATAAAACTCTTTTTCGAAATAGTTACAACTTTTATTCCCAAATCAGTAATTCAACATCCAAACCTGATACACTGAAATTAATCCAATAATCTGTGCAAATTTTGCATAAAAATTTAATTAATTATTATATGGCAATATCGAAAAGTTTTTCCATGCAATTTAAAAGTATTCACAATTCCATGCAAAATTAATTCCATTTTATTTCATATTGGATTAACAAAAAAAAGGTTGATAAAATTGGAATAAAAGTTCAAAATTTGTTTTATTGTTTTATTGTATTTTTTTTTTAGTTCCATGGATTCAGATAGTGTGAAGATTTATTTAATTGAAAAATGGAGGGAAAAAAATCAAATTGAATGAAATTTTAAATTGAAATTGTTTTTTGATGTTTGTTGCTTGGGGAATTGTAACAAAGTAAATTTCTTTTCGAGCCGTCCTTAATAAAATTTCTCTATCTCCCTATTTGTCAATTTCAATAAAAATCTATAAAATATAACAAAACATCGTAATTTAGCTGCACTTACGATTCCATATTTTTGGCTTAAATAAATAAATATTCCATAGACACCACACTGAAAAGCACCAAGCTCAGAGTCACTCTAATGCTTCAATGAAAAAACTTCAATTACCGCTACGTGATAGGTATTCGATATGCTTTCGATATATGACGATGTATTTTTTCATATTTGCAAAAAAAATTCTCCAGAGAACGAGTATAAAGTATCAAAAGTATCAAAAGTATTGAGGAGTTGCACTCAGGGTGGTAAAACTAGCAATAGCAACACTTACGAAATGTTTATATGTTTTTATACAATTTATGGGGAGATGATTATACAGAAGAGGAGCATCGTAAATATAGTGCGATTTACTTGGTTAAAGTTGAAAATACTTCGGATGCATTTACGTACGTTTTATATTCTTTGCGATTTGTTGGCTTCTTATTTATGGTGCAATGAAACTTTTCCAATATGATCAGTTTTATGGGAAAAGTGAAGGTATAGTTTTTTTACGAGTTAACTTCGTTTAAGAGGTAAAAACTGGTAAAAGTTTTATTTATCTCGGGAGTAGTTCTTGAGGAGATTGTGCTTCATTAAAATGTGATGACAAAGTTTAGGTGGAATTGGGGATGAGGTGGGGCTTATAAGTCATATTGTGAATGTGCTTTTTTGTCGGTTTTGTTAAAGTTACCATCATTCCACCATTAAATTTTAATTTATTCTAATATTTCAAATAAGATCATTTGATGGCGGGTTTGTTAAATTTTTTTTTTGATCACTCAGCGATAATTTTAGATGTACTATATAATTGGGAAACTGTCTTATAGTCTATATTGAACTAATAAATAAATAAATAAACACTCGGAAAATTTAAACAAAAATCTCTCCAACCCAAACATTTTCAACAAAATCTCATTTCAGTAAAATTACTGATAACTTTCTTAATCCTTACCCCTAAATAATATCATTAAAGTCATAAATACTATAAAATTCGAACCCACCAAAGTTTGATCTAAACTTTCATAATAATCCCTTATTAATCCGCAAAACTTATCACACATACAATTTTCCATATTTAATTTATAAACAGAGAAATCTTACGATAAGCTTCAACACTTGCTCTACATTGCTTTAATGCTCTAATACTTACTTTCCTCATTTTATCGAATATATTCTAAATACAATTTACATACTCTAGTGAGTTCCCAGAAGGAAAAAGATTAAAATAGTTTGTATGAAGCTGAATGGAACGCTGTAGAACGTTGTAGGATGGATATACAATGGATCAAAGCACATGAAGGCGTGAAGTGAATCTAATTTGATATCTTTTGCAACTATCAAACATTCAAACATTCTGCTTGAAAGCTGGATAAAAATAACAACTTCAAAGCAGAATTAGGTTATCCTTGTTATGGCAGGATTTTAGGATTTCTCGCATTGAAGACGTGGAAGTGTTTAGGTTTTTGGTTGTTTGAACTGGTTTTGAAGAAGATTTAAAGTTTAAGAGACTTTAGTGATTTTCGTGACAACTTAGGACGGATTTTCATTAAGTTAAACTTTTTGTTGAGATGTGGATCGTTCAAAGGATTTTTCTAGAGTTCAATTAAACACAGCTCATCAAACCAGCAAATAATCGCTGCAAAAAAAGTTCAAAAGCAAATATTTAACCTACCTTGACCCACTTATCACCTGTGCTACATTCAACCATTAAAAAACAGAAAAACAGCAGAAGTGTAAACATTACCCACTTTTAATCATTTCTATTTGTACCCTTGGAGAGTTTCTAAAGCATTCTCCATGTTTATTTTAGATCGCATATCGCCAAAACAAAAATACTGTGCTCAAGTGTACAAATGTACAATTGCACAAAAGTCACTATGTGTCAGCATCATCCATTAAATAAAAAAACAGCAGAAGAGATTTAATTTCGCGATAAAAAATCATTTCTACAGTTCTCTTCAATTCTACAGCTGTTATGAAATATTTGCAAAATACATGAAATGCATTTTAAACTGCAAAAATCTGAACGAAATATGATGTGGATCGTAGAAGGAGGTGTCAATTAACCCTTTTTTAAAATGAAACATGAAATTTGAGTTGAAATTTTTTAGCGCGAAGAACCAACATTTTAAAAAGTTCTGCGGGTTCAAAATTTTTATTGTCTAAAATTAATTTTTTTCAAGTGTCAAAATTCCATAATCAATTACACCTTCCACCAACATAAAAACTATTGAAAATGCATGGAAAACACACACAAAGCATGAATAAAAACGTTTAGATGGAAAATGCATTTTTACTGATAGTACCAAACGCTTTGATTGAAAAACATATCAAAAGGATCTGAATGTCCGGTGCACTGATTTACTGCTGCTTTTGATGTCCATGATTCAAATCATAAACGAAAAATGCAAAAATGGAATTCGAGGAGCAAAAAATTTATAAATAGAAAAATATAATTAATAAACATGAAAGTTTTTTGTTGCTTGAATAATTTTCAATTTCCATATTTTCCAATTTTTTTTTGAAATTTTCCAATTTCCATTAAAAGAAGCTGCAAAAATAAAATTTATTCCATGCTCTCCACTCCAATTGGTTGAAGTGCTCAAGTGCTGCATTCTAATTCAAAACTACGTATAACTCGTAGCACTCGTGGTATAACTGGCATAACTGCCGATTGCCAGCTTGTAATTAGCGTTGCTTTTCGTTCGATGCTCCAAAAGTATAATCACGTTTTTCATTACACGCCGGGATTACCGAAAACTATGTCATTAAAAACATATATTCCCCGATTTGATGCTGGAATGGCAGCAAAGTTATGCTCAAAATACTCGAATATTATATTCTAATCAAATACAAGAGCAATGATGGTCTGATGGAAGTTTTAAACAAATTGTAGAACAGGAGGATGTTGGGAATTTTAGGAAATATAAGGGAAATCACGAACATTTTGGAAAAGCTGCAGCGTTCACCATGTATGTAAATGTTTACAAAACGACAGAGTGGCTGTAAGTGGAGCTATGAATATTTGAATTCAATTGAAGAAAAGTTTATTGATATTTAATTGGTCTGCATTGCGGTTTAGAGTGGGTCTGTTAATTGAATTGTAGGATGTTTTTATTTTGAGCTTTTTTCGTGGAAGATGATGGTTTAGGTGACATTAATTGGAATTCGTTTTATTTAATTTAAATAAGGTGAACCATACAAATTTAGTCAACAATTAGCTTTGGAAGGTGTTTGAACTATTCCATCATGCATGAGTACACTTTTTCCTTTCCTTTTACCTCTTTAAATCATCTTGAGACTTCTTTACAAATTGTTCCATATAAAAAGCTTTACTACATATTAATATCAAAAAGAAATCATGAAAGAAAATTTCATTAACAAAAAATTACTTCAAAGGTGTTTTCTCCTTATGTTGAACATATGCACTTTTGACACCGTATTACACCTTTCAAGTATTATTAATTAGTTTCCTGAAACTTTAATGTGCTTCTCATCAAAGCAGCGAAAGAGTTGCTCAAGTGTATGTAAGTAGAAGCTTGTATTATGCTTTGAATGCCTTTTGATTGCTTTTGATGCAAAACATCACAACATAAATGCATTTTTAATTAAGGTTGTTTATAAAAGGAGCCAGCTCAAAGCCTTTCTAATTAATTTGCATTTAAGTTTTCTTATCAAGTCAAGTCTCAGAAATTTAAAAAAGGTTAAAGTTAATTTTCTTCTACCTGCACCGTCTACTGTTTTTCAATTAAAGTCTCCTGAAAAAGCTGCCAAAGCTAATTTAAAACAAAAGCTGCGTATTTACTAAATTTTCATTCATTCACAGAAATCCACAAGCTGCATAGAATTTGCCTCAAAACCCCCTGTTGCCAATTTACCAAATTTGAAAATTCACATTATAAATTTGACAGCCTATGATTATGTTTTGGCGGTTAATTTAATTTGTTAAACGAGGTAGAATGTGAATGATTGAAATTTGAAATGCGGTTTTTGGTCATTTCATTTCCAGTTGGCTTTTGTGGGAGGCGAGGATTATGGAGCTGGTGTAATTATTCAGTTTGTTTAGTTCTCCAGAATAAAACTAGTTTAACATAATTTTCGTGAGTTTTTTGTTCAAACTTCAATCCAAACAAATTTTAAAAACTAAAAATCGGCGAGTCAGCATTTCCTGGTAAATTTTCAATAATATTAGCGATATTTTATTCCAATGAAATGCAGTGCAATTTAATACAATCCACTATTCAAACGCATTGATGCAGCGAAAATACAATTTTGTTGCTAATTCTAATATTATCCGTGTTTTATGAACAATTTTGTTGATATTTTGTAGTTTTGTGCATTCATTTTCATTCATTGCTATGGACACAGACTAAAAATCAGACTTTATGCAATTTTTGGCAATATTTCAATATTTTCAAATGCATCCATATTCAATAAATTATCCGTAAAATAAAATGATACAGTTTAAAAAAGAAGGGTTATGAAGTTTTTTTTGGGAAAAAGGATATTTGGAAATTTGGGCTAAAATCAATAAAATCTGTAGTCCTGTTCTTCATTATAATTCACATGATTTGTAATCTGACTTTGAAGCTCCTAAAGTGCTCAACAAAGATAATATTACATCAGGCACACTGCACATTATTCCATTATTTCGTCATTATTCGTCAATATTCATTTACTACTTGAAACCACTCGCAAACTGTAAAACCAGCAGATAACTTGAAAAAACGGCTGCAAGTCCTCCAAAACTCTATGACAAACCAGCTCCTTCAAAAGCGTAATGGATAAGCTTTGAAATATTTCATTAAGTTCTTGACGTCATAAAAGCGAACAACTGCACTAATGAATGTTTGTTTTACAGCTTATTCCATTTACCCATTTTACTAGTTTTTCCAGTATTCCGAGCTTTTCAACTTTCCAGCTTTACAGATTGTCAGATCTTTGTGAAAGCTGCATTTGCTGCGAATATGTTGCTGTTTGGAGGGAATGCTTTTAAAATATTTTATAAAAAAATTCCTGAAAATTCCAAAATTTCAAAAACTGCCATACCATCAAAATTTATCAAAAGTTTAAAAATGTAAGAACATAAAATTTTTTTTTCAAAAAACTCTAATCCTTCCCCTTTAGCCATTTCACCTGAACAAGCTTTGCCTTTTAAAACTCATTAACGTCAATTTCAACAATTTCAATTCTGAATATCTTGCAAAAAAAAGCAGAAGATGCACATCCCAGCTGATCAACCTCGTCGCCCCAGTTTTCCACCCAACGCTGCAAAATTTCCAGGAACGCAGCAAAATTTGAGTCCTGGGAATATTGCGAATTTACACAAAAAGGCGCGAGATATTATGCCGATATGGACAGAGGGAGTTCAAGTAGTTTTTAGAAAGAATTTGGATGTTAATCGAGTGTTGGTGATGAATTGGGGAATTGGGAATAACACACCATTTGGGCTTAGAATTGGCGGAGAGCTTAGCAAGAAAATTGATGAAACAAGTATGGTAAATATTTTTATTAAATCCAAGAAAATTGAAATTATCTAAAATTTCTTGAAACTTCAGGAATCCCCAACAATAATTGGCGATACGAATCCAAGCACTTTTGCCACTAACATGCAGTTTATTTTCCATCCAATCCCAAAAGTGCGCCTTCATTATAAAGTTCAAACTGGTCCTTATCCTTACACTGCAAATTTTGGCGATACAACAGCATCTCTAGAGTACATTGGAGTGCGGACAACCTCTACTTTGAGTGTTTACAATCCAAAGAAGGAATCGGGAAGGATGACATTTGGTGTTTTGCAGAATATTACCAAGAGATTTTGCATTGGCGTTGAAATGTTGGCTGAATGGTATCGAGGGGAGAGGAATACACAGTTGGCGTTGGCTGGGAGGTATGTTCAAACATCTAAAGTACCTTAGCACTCGAATATATCAGTAAAATTAACAAAAAAGATCCTTCTTACAGATACACCAACAAAAACACCTCAGTCGCAGCCACAGTGTCCAAAGAAGCCTTCGATCTAAGCTACTGGTGTCAAATCCACAGAAATCATCAACTAGGTTCCTCCTTAATCATCAACAATCGCACCTCCAACGCAATCGGATCATTTTTCTATCAACTCGAGTACACCGATGCAGTCATTCGAGGCATGGTCGACTCCAACTGGTCTCTCGGCTTCACCTACACAAAGTAAGTGTTAATTAATTAATTTTACTTAAATTATTAAAAAACTATGAATTCCTGAAAATTCCAGAAATATCCATTCAAATTAGAGTCCTTTATATATTGTGATAAGTTATCTATTGTGATAACTGATGGATAATTGACGATTCTAATGATCTGTCAGAAAAAACATGATAGACAAAAGTGTGTAAAATGAGTTTATACACTTTTTTCTGACAAATCAATATAAATGTCAAATATCCATCAGTTATCACAATACATAACTTATCACAATAGATAAGGGACTCTATGTAATTTGATTAATTTGAAATTTACCACAAAATAACCCGATTCTAATTAAATACCTGCCTAACCACACTGAGCTATTGAGCTGCCGTTATTTTCATTATTTTAATTATTTTGCCTTTCGACAGGTTTTTGCAAAATTTTCCGACAGCCTTCGGTTTCAGCATGTTTTACTGTATTCCAACTAAAAAATTTTACTGCGGTTTGAAATTTGATTTGGACTCCAATTTACAATAAAAATTTATTTGCACTCGAATTGTATTAGATAACAACATGTTTCGAGCTTTGTTTGGGTTTATGTTGTTTTCATTTATTTTTTGCTGTACTAGGAGTTATGTGCCCAGTAGTTTTCGTAAGTAAAAAACGTTTACAGATTATTATTGAAAACTTTAATAAAAATATTTCAAAAACTATTCTTCATTGACTTTAATTTAATTTGAACCTTTTTGTGACTTTTATACAGACACAAACTCCTTTTCAACCCTTTTACATCTATTCAACCACTAACAAACTGAACGTGATGAAAATATTTGATTCGGAAATTGAAATTGTTGAGCTGATATATTTTGCCTATTTTTAATGAATGCATATTATCATCCAACATTGAAAGTGTTACACGTCAGAGAGATACATCGCCAAATGCCAATAATTTACCTGAATACCTAGCTCTACCACTCGGCACGTTTCCTCATAAATTCTAGTCAATTTTCTGGCTGCTTTGCCGTTGAAGGGAGAAGGTTATTTATGCCATTCAATTTTGCAGTCGGAATTTATTCACTTGCTTCGTCTTTACCGGCTGTGGGGAGCTATTGAGGATGCTTGCTGGCAAAATGGACATTAATAAATAACACTAGTGTGTTGACATCTTCAAAAGGGTATGAACGATACTGTTGATTGATTTCCAGTAGCTTCTTAAATATTCGAAAGTCTAATCGAACGGAAAGTTTAGATAAAAGGTATTTGATAGGGTTGGAAATGGGAGGGTCAATATTATTTAATTAAATTTAAATACTTGGAGTTTTGCCTCAATTATTCAAGTTATGGGAACTATGAAAATTACTCAAATCAACTATTCTGTATAAAACTTCAAAAAGAATTCAAAATTGTTAGAAATTGATTGAAATACTCCAAAAAGCTCGATGCCATGGCATAACATCAATGAAAGCACAAAATATACCAAAAACTATCAAAAGCAGCCAAAAAATCATTGAGCATGAAAAAAGCAGGAAATCGCTTCCACATCTCTTTGAACTGTTGAAAGAGCTAGAAAATCAAAATCTCGAAAATTGATAGGTTTTTGCATTTTAAAAAAATCGACCAACTATTTTATGCACAAGCTTCATGTTGCTATTCAAAATACCTGAAATATCCTCAAAATATCCTGCATGCAGCTAGAATATCAACTTACCAAGCATTTGCAGAGGTGCAAAGCTATGAAAGGTACAACAGTGCAAAGGTGCAGAGTGTGGAATAAATTTCCAGCTCGCATGCAAATTCTTTCAATAGAGAATCACTTGCACTGACCTAAAACTACTAAAAGTATCAATTTATGCGAGAAAAGCTGAATATAAAGTTTGCACACTTGTCTTCTCTGCATAAATTTAGCTCCAGCGGATAGTTGATGCAGGTAGAGCTGGAATAGATGCACTTTTTATGGGCGAAAAATTTTTTTTCATGCAGCTTTCCGGAGCTATAGGAGTTTTATGCACATACGATATGAGATGAGCGGTCGAGGTGACAAGCTACCTTTTTATTGCAAAATTTGCCATTTTGCCATTTTACGATGTTGTGGAGGAAGTATGTTAAGTGCAATAAAGTCAGGGTTGAACACTGTTAGAAATTTTGTTTTAAATGAAAATGTAACCATAAATGCATTTAATACACATTTCCCTCCCAATTTAAGCTTTTAATTAATTCTGTCATCACAACAATTCCCTAAAAGCTTTTTCAACGCAACAAAAATGACTAAATTTCTAAAATTCCAAAAATTCCGACAAAAACTCCTAAAAGTTGTGCAAGCCAAAATGTCAACTGTTTATGACAAAATTGCAAATTAGTCAAATTAAATACATAGTCAGCATTTCACTTCTCCATCTGGTGAAATAGTTAGAGCACTATAACATCAGGGTACAGCATTAGCTGGCACTTTCCAGCTTGTTTTAGGTTTTAGATGTGTATTTAACGTGTCAACTGTATAATTTCATTACAATGGCGTTCTCGGGGAATTTTGATGGGAGAGGTTGTTGGTAGGTGGATTTTTTTTGTTGAAATTTGAGATTTCCATGTTTTTTCTCCTTAAAACATAAAACTATCTTGAAAGCCTAAAATTTCCTTAAATTTATTTTTCCAGCACCAGACCCTTTCTCTCTAAGCTCCACCATCCAATTTCCCCAAAACTTTATCATAGTTTGTCGGAAAAACCCAACAAAAACACCTAAAAATACATAAAACGTTAAATACCATTAAAACAGAGAGTTTTCGGTTGTTTTGTGAATATTCCATTATTTCCATTTTACCAGCGTAATTGCATGTTGACACCATTTCCGGTGCCAAAACACCAAAACTTTCTCAAATTTTCAAACTGTCGAAATTTTGTAAACTTTGACTTGCACGTCACTAACATCAAAACTAATACTAATAAAGTTTAGAGTCAAATTTGCGAGATTCGTAATATCTTGAGACAAAATATCAAGCAGAAGTTTTCTCAAGTCTAACAGACATGCAATTGCACAAATTTTAATGGAAGTTTGAGGGGAATTTAGGAAAAGTTGGCCGACTATTTTATCATATTTTATGCTTTGGTGCTTTTTGGTGTCAAGTGTGAATTGTAAACTGTAAAGGAATTGAATTAGTTTCAGGCTTTTCTGTCTTTTTAGACTTTCTGGGAAAAGCTCGGGAAAACGGAAGATTTGAGAAGTTCCTTACGGTTTTAGATATTTTTGGAATGAAATTTGAAATAAGTTTAGGATACAGTTTCTAAGTTTGCATAACGATTTTTGCCATTAAAATCGCATTAACAGTTTGATGATAATTCATAATCTTTATTCTTAAAAGTCCTTTATAAGAAAAGTTAAAATGTTTTTAATAACGGCTCAAATTCTTCAAAGAAATTTCAAAAATTCAAAGTTTCAAATAAAATTTCTTCAAAACTTAAAAACTAAAGAAAATGCAAATTCACTTGTTATGATGCTTTAAAGTTTTTGGCGATAGTTTATCGTTCTACGCCAAAAAACTCAAAATTTGCCCATAAATTTGCGAATATTGGTGAAAATGGTTTGTCAGCAGAATTGCAATATTCTGGTAACTTTTTAAAAGGTTTTTTTTCTCTTTTTTTGATTATCGGAAAACTCGACATTTTCAGCACTCATCGAAAAACTGTTTCAGTTAGAGAAAACAAATATTTGCACTCAGCACAAATTGAATTGAATGCAGATTTTTCGCCTCAAAAATTTTTCCTTGCAGTTTTATCTTAAAATTATTACTATTACACAAATAAAAAATCTCATAAAAAGGCTGATCTTCCTTATTGCGAAAAGTAATTTTAAAACTGAAAACTGAAAAACTCGTCGGAAAACTTGAAAAACTTAAAGGACTTAAAAAACTAAAGGAAAGTCCTAAAATAAGTTACTTATGCAAATGCAAAATCCATGTTCCCTTTTTCATGTTTTTCTCAGCACTTCCCTCGTTATTTTACAAAAGGAGTTTATTCAGTTTTTACTGCTGAATATTCAAATCCTGCATTTTTTTCTTCTTTTTGTTTCGCCCAGGAAAAGTAATACAAAAATACAGAAACACAAAGGGCCAAAAATTTGTGTAGCTAGTTTGTATCTAGTAATTTGAATATTCGCCCATGCAATCTACACTTTTCCACAACCCATTCATGATAGCGAACAATCTAAAGGGAGTTATAGAAAAATTTCTAAAAATATCCACTAAAATGCAGATTTCCGAATTTCCCAACGACAAAACGACCAAAACAACCAGAATTACCAAAATAACCAACATTTACGGAAAACAAGGAAAACTATGAATAGCGTGAAATGCAAAAAATACATAAAATACACTAAAATAAACCAAAAAGCACCATTGAACTGTTGGATCTACCAAAAATGGAATCGCTGATATATTTTCATGTATTTTATGTAATTTGGAGGTTTTGCCGATTGGAATTTGAAGTTTTTGATGTTTTTCAGGAGAATTATTTTTTGTTACTTCAAAAATGTAAATATTGAATATGATATTTTTTTTAGATTTTTAGGGTCAATGGTTCTTTTTTCGTAGAAGTTAAAATTTTTTTTTAAGATGAAAATTTTGAAATTATCATCAAAAATCCAAAAATGTAAAAAGGCAAAAACTTCCAAAACCGTAAAATCCCATCAAATTTTATTCTCCCCGCACTCCCTCAAAAAACTATCTCCAACCAAATTTTAATGCAAATCGTTGATGTAAAATGGTAATATCCTAGTAAAATCGTGGCCAACGCGAATAAAACGACCAAAATGACCAAAAACAGCCAACATAGTGGGAAATAGTGGAATTTACATCGTCAATCTTTTAGCGTTCAGTGAAATTTATTGAAAATGCCCGTGTCCTTTTAATGTATGCCATTTCCATCATAACATCAAACCATTCTAAAAGCATTCAAAAGTACATCAGAGCAGGCAGGACATGCAAACAAAAATGGTAAAACTGCTAAAATGGAGCTCAAATAAAAGTTTTAAAGGAAAAAACGCGAACATTCACGCATAAATTATTGGATTGTTTGCATACGGACAATAAAGGTCTATGGATGACAAAAGCTTTCACAATTCACATTCTGGGTGGGAGACACATAAAAAATATGCACCAAATTTCACCGATCAGACAGATCGAGTGTCATTCTGGACAGATTTCCATGAATAAATATGCAATCATTCTCTCGCATCAGCCATCAGGTAAAGTTTAATTTATTGGTAGGGAATGCAGAGTTTTAGAGCTTACGTGTGTGCAGCTTGGTTTATTGTGCAGGTGAGCTTTTGTGCAGATATGGGAGATGTAATAAATTTATTGGGGAAATCTGTGATCTATTGTTTTTTATGGTTCATGGGGTTTTAGGGTTTTAATGGTTTACAGTGTTTCTTTTCTGTTTTTACTAAATTTGAAGGGTTCAAGTCTAACAAATAAATAATAGCACTACCCAAAAACCTCTAAAGTCTCATAAATTGTATCCATAAACTATAAACAATATTTTTTCTCCAATTTTCCATTGAAATACCGCCAATAAATCGATTCTATTTGTTCCGCTACTTGCACAAAATGTTCATTTTACCAAATTTTCCTCAAAAACCCAAATCTGCTTCAATGTTTTCCAGAATTTCTACCAAAATTTTATACAATTTGTGTTTTATTATTTTATATTTTGTTGTGCTCATGAAATATGAATATTTACGAATATTTATTTGCATTTATTTGCATTTCATTTTTAAAATTGGCGAGCCAAACCACAAAAAACCGTTTCCTTTATAAACAAACATTTTATTAAATAACAATGTAAACAAATTTGAAAGCTATTACCGGGAAATGCGATATTCAGAGAAGCTGAAATAAATGCAGTCGAATGCAAATTTATGGCTGTTGGATTTTTTAAAGGGTGCAGCAATTTAAAATTGTGTCAAAAACAGCTTTCTGGATTTATTGACAGATTTTATTAAATATTAAGGATTTCATGGATTTTTATTTTTTAATATATTTTGTGGATTTTATGAGTTTTTGACATATCTTTTTATCTGTCAAAAAATTTAATTTTCAAATATTATTAGACTAAAAGTTACTCAAATTAATCTTGCATCCAAAATTTCTTTGAAAAGCTCCCAAAAACCCACTCACATTTTTGTCACCCCTCAAAACTCCTCAAATTAGCGGTAAATTCAAAATTAATGATACAAATTCGAATTCCATGTTTTATTCTCCATAAATTTGTCCCTTCACCAATTAAGTCAAAATTCCTTCGAGAAACTCGAAAAACTCGGAAAACTCAGAAAACTTGAAAAAACTCTGAAAACTCGCCCGAAAGTCACCCAAAAGTACTCTAATCAATATTTCATTTATAACACCATCCATCTTAATTAATTACAGCTTTGATGGTTTCTGTCCCAAATTGGTCTCAAGAAGACAAAGAAATTGGCTACAAGTTAAACAAAAATAATTTTCCCATTATTCCCAGAGCTACTCACAACAAAAAATCGAACTTATTCCTATAATTATAATTATAGAACATGTTCCATGAATTAATGAATTATGCAAAAGGTTCCCAAAAATTAATTCCCTATAATAAATGAATTGCGCCCAAATTAGAAATTTGCACAGAAAAAAAATGTAAATTACAAAGAACGAGCTCTTGAAGAAAGCTCTCAAACCAGCTCAAACATTCCAAAAATATGTTACACATAATTAAAAAAGATTTCGTTCTATGAGAGCAATTTGCATAATAAAATGGATGGTTATAAAAACGAATGCTTTATACCGAATTTATACAGAGTTATGTTGAGGCAAACGTGCTGAGCGCTTTGTTTTTAATGTCTTTTGGTTGTTTATACAATTTTTTGCCTTGTTCACTTGGGGAGGTACTAAGAGAGGTGTTCTAATTGGTTTTGATGGAACTACATAGGAATTAGAGAAAATTAAATTTATTTATGGGAAAAATATTTTTTTTAATGATGAATTCTATTTTTCCAACAAATTGATAAGTAATTTATAAAATAGACCAACAACACTTCCCACTTACAAGGTAATATAGAGAAAGCTTCTAAATTGTGCAAAAAAAATTACAAAAATTACGAAAAGCATAAAAATATTAAAACACTATCCTTGCGCTCGAATACGTTTGGCAGCCTCAAACAAGATTAAACTCATTAAAAAATGTTATTGCTTCTACTGCATTAACGTAAATTTAGTAAATTCAGTAAACTTGGTAAATTCGAGGTAAATTCTGAAAATGCCGAGTAAATTGTCGGAGGTTTAGAGCCTGCTTCATACTTAACGTCTGAAAAAACAGTGAACCATCAATTTTAGTATTTAAGCAAGGTATGGAGCTGCCTGTAAATTTTATGATCATCATGATGGACGCCGGAATATTCAGAGAAATTATAAAAAAATGCTTAAAAAGTTTGATGGCAGTAAAATCTAAATTCAATTAAATGCAGGAAGCAGATGCTTTTGAGGAATTTGCTGGAGCGTGACCTTTTTGCTGAACAGTTTTTTGATGCTTACATCAGTCAAAGCTGAGAGCACAATTATGTTTTATATTTTAATAAAGTTTTGCGACGCCAAAGCGGAGTTTAATTAAATTTGATGACGGGACTTTTCGGACAAGCTTTTTGATATTTTTTTACGATTTTTATATTTTTTTCGAAAGTTAACGTGCGAATGCTAAAAAGGAACTGTTCAACTTTAGTACAATAAGTCTCGTTTTATTATCTACGAAGCTTTTTATCAGTAATTGAATTTTTATAGCTCTTCTTATCGTATTGTTGATTATTGAAGCTTTTATGGATTTTGAACTTTAAGATCATTCATTGATAGAAAATATTACGTAAATCGAATAGTAAAACTTATCTAACCTATGTGCGTCCAAATGATTAAACAATCACAATCCCAGAGCATGGTTCAAGTATTTAAAAGTTGATTATGTAATTTATTAATGGTTGCTGAAATTAGCGATAGAATTTGCTGTATCATGTCGTATCAGTTGATTCAACGTCCAGTTAAAATCTCAAAATACTTATCATCGTATTTTTCTGCGTAGTTTGTTTGTTTTTCCTGATAATAAACTGGTAGCTGGGAAATTCCATTATTCAAGTTAAATGAAAAGTTTCCTCATCAATCTGATGAAAGCTTCTTCACAATCTGTATAATTTCTATCAAAAGATTTTTCGTTAAAAGAAAAAGTCAATCGGGCACTTTCTTCATTAAAGAAAGACAAGTAGTCTACCGAACTGACCAACCTCTGCAAATGATAAAACTCTTTACCTTCCATAACATCGGATTACACATCAAGCTTAGTTGTATAACGTGACATTAAAACGTTTCCTTTGATAAGAGATAAGTATCATCAGTGGTTGGCATTTCAAAGTATTTAAAGCAAACAATTCAACGAAAAATTTTCATTCATTAGTTTACCGTTGATTCGTGATATTCTTGAAAAAGTAAAAAATGTTGAAGTTACTTAGTTGTTTGGTAGTTTTAGCTGCAACAGTTTGTTTGACAACTGCTCGTCAAGTAGATGGCCCTTGCCCAACCGATGTTGTAGTACGTGAAGGATTAAACATCCCTCTTTACCTTAATCTGTGGTTTGAGCTTGAACGTTACGACGAGAATCCTTTCCAAATCGATTTTGACTGCGTTACCGCCACTTACACAATAAACCCCGATGGTTCTGTTCGAGTTTTAAATCAAGCTCAAACCCCAGCTGGAGAGCAAACTTCTCAAATTGGTAGAGCTGTAGTTTCTTTCCCAGACGCTGAACCTTTCCGTGCCAAGTTGAATGTCTCTTTCTTTGACATGCCAACAGACCGTTCCAACTATTGGGTTTTGAGCACAGATTACATCAACTACTCTCTTGTTTGGAGCTGTAATGATTTACCAAATGGAAATAGCTTTGAATCTTACTGGTTCTTGTCTAGAGGAACTGAATTCCCTACTAATCCAGAAATTGTCCAGAGAAGTAAGTTACATAACATTTAAATAACAACTTAAACTAAATAATTTTTGTTTTTCTAATAGTTGAAGAGATTAAAGATCGTTACATTGACCGGGCATCTATTAGGCGAACTGAACAAAGCTTGGCTGCGTAAGTTTCTTAATACTAATTTGTAGTTGCTCTTGCCTAACTCTGAAATTATTATTTTAGCTGCACTGGATTAAGGAGCAAACAAACATTAAATACTGATATGCATCGTGAAGCTTCATTCCAATAAATTTTGTACTAAAAATCTATGCGTGTGTTTGTGAATCTTATTTAATAAATTTTTGTAGAAAAATCTAACAAATCAACATGAGTTTTTTTTAAATAATAATAATCAATCCAAGACCCCTGCAATAATAAAACATGCAGCTATTCCAGCTAGGAGTAAGTAAAATGTTATCTTATCAGAATGCGATATGGAATAGAAGTTTGACTCAACTATGGATAGAAATTATTATTTTTTAAGAGATTTATAAAAAATGATATTCAACAACCTAAAAATACGATTAAAGCTTTACAACCTTCAAAGATTTACGTGACTTGTGCTACTCCGTTTATGGATAAAAATGCACTTAGAGTCAAATTAAATCTAAAAACAACCATGACTTTAATTTTTTAGTTTCAGCTATCAAAACCAGCTGTATCTAGCATTTTATTGCTTCTAAATAAAATAAATGAGATTATTACCCAGAAATCTTGTTTTCATTTTGACTTATATTTCAACTTATTATATCTTCATTAATTATTATTTTGTTTTTAACAGTGGCAAACTTAATTACAACCTTATTCTAATCATTGACCGGAAAGCAGTACTTAAGAAGTAATCTCTTTAAACAATGCCACACTTGGTCTAATACTCGGCCAAACGTTATCTAGACCAATTCACTATACGATAAAAAGCTAAAATATAAATTAAAAGAAAAACAGGAAAATGTAGTAATCTTACAGATATCATATCAATTATTGAATTGTGATCGTTGCCTATAAAACCACCTGCTTACATTTTCAGCAACTCATTCATAAGTTTCCAAGATGATGAAGTTGTTGATCGCTCTCGCACTTGTTGCCACCGCTAGTGCCCTTATTAGGGATCAAGCTTGCCCAGATAATGTTGTTCCTCGTGAAGGATTTAATCAACAGCTGTATCTTGGCTTGTGGTATGAAATTGAAAGATACGACGACAACCCAGCAACTTTGAGAGATTCTGACTGCAACACCGCTACCTTTTCAACAAACGCAGATCAATCCAAGCGTATTTGGAATGAAGCTCGCTTAGATGGAGTCACTTGGCAACAATTCGGAACTGCTCGCTTGGTTGTGGCTGAAAATGAAACGGTTACTGCAGTCTTTGATGTGGCTTTTGAAGGAGCTGATGGTAATCCAGAAGGTGAAATCAGCCAACTCATCATTTTGAGCACAGACTACATCAACTACTCTCTTGTGTACAGCTGTAAAGATTTGCCTGATGGCAGCTCCAACGAAGGTTTCTGGTTCTTGTCAAGAAGTCCAGGCATGCCCACTCGTAACCCAACTGTTCTTGCTGGAAGTAAGTTATCATAATATTTTAATTAAATAAAAAATTTTACTCATGAAATATTTATTCCAGTCAACGCCATCATTGACAGACATATCTTACGTTCGGAGCTTAGGGAGACAAATCAAGACTTTGCATTGTAAGTTAAATTTTTTTTTACAGGAAACTTCTTGCTATAAATAATATTTTCAATTTTAGCTGCACTGGAACATCAGCAGCAATGGATGTTCTTATGAAGAAACGTGCTTAATTATTTGAACTCTTGTAAACTATGAAAAATAAATATTAAGGATTATTTAGAAAATTTTGTAGTTTTCTTTAATTTTAGATTTTACTTGTAAAGTTTTTTTTTGTTCTTTAATCTTTTTGATAAGGTCAATTGAATTTTATTGAATGACATAACATTATTAATTTGTCATTCATCCTGTTGTTTTTTTAATTAAAGTGTTTTACCAACAAAATTTATCAGCGGAAATCAAAACAGGAAATTCTTACTTAAGTGATAAAAATATTAGCTAATAAAAATTTTTTATCAATGAAATTAAATTTTATCTCAAAAAGTTTTATTTTCATCATCAATCTTAATTATCCACCCCTCACCGAAAAACTGTTCCAAACAAATATTTTTAAACGAACCGAAGTATTTGATTTCAAATTTTGAAAACACTTCAGTATTCCACTTTAAATCAAAAACACGATAGAATATGTCCAAAAATAACGGTCAATCGTACATCAATATTTACTTTCGATTTTTATTGAACATCTTGAATGTTCCAAACTTTCGAGCGAGTATTTAAATTTCTTGTCATTAAATTAGCATATTCACTCAATTTCTTTAGAAGAAAAAAATTTAGATCTCATTCATCTTTTACTTGTGGAGTTGTTCAGACGTTTTTGAAAGAAGATTGTTAAGAAAATGATGAAAAGTTTCGTGATTGCTTTTTTGGTGGTTGCATCAATAAGTTCTGTGTTTTGCCAAGTTTATAGCAATAAGCCTTGTCCTACAGATCGTCCAGTTCAAGAAGATTTCAATATTACTCGAGTAAGTTTCATTCAAATCATTTTTTTGAATAGTTTATTGGTGCTAAGTATAAAGAAAGTTCACCTTAAGACACTTAAGTCGCCCTACTTTCTTATGTTAAATTTATGTTGCAGTATGCTGGCATATGGTATGAACAAGCCCGTTATAATTCAGGGCCTTTCTTGGGATGCGAGTGTTCTTATTCACAATATACTCTGCAATCGAATGATTCGATGCTCTACTCGGTTTGCTGCAAGAGACTTCCTATAAGATTGCCCAGCTGCTACAATGGAATTGGCAAGGTTACGGTGCCAGCTACTGATAATGTTGAGGCAAAGATGTCGTTCACTCTGGGATTAAGACGTGAGTACACTTGAATGAATCAAAACAATTAAAAATACTGAAATATGTAATATTAAAGCTTCCGAAAACACAAACTACGTGGTGATGAGCACAGATTATGACAACTACGCTGTTGTTTACTTCTGCCGTGACGTTGGATCAACTAGATCAGCAGATTTGTTCTGGCTTTACTCTCGACAAAAGGAATTGGTGCCAGAAGTGAAATCAAAAGTCGATGACATGATTGACACTTACTTTATGAGAGATCGCTTGAAAATCACCGAGCAGAGTGTTGAAAAGTAAATATTTTCAAAAATATTTTTGTAAAAAAAAATCTATGATAAATTTTAATTTTTCAGATGCGTGTAAACATCGAACAACCGCTGCAAGAACTTCAAAACATTTTATTTATTTCCACTTTTTCGAATTATTTAAAATTTAGAATTTTTAATAAAATATTATTTATTTGACACGATTTACCATAAAAAGCATATTTATTGGTTTATTGACTTTTTGAGAGGTTATAAAGGAAATTTCAGAAAATTCATTTCATTTCATTTCAACAAGAACAATGAACATAAAAGTTTTTATTCTTTGCTTCATGCTCAAAGCAGTTCTAGGACAAATTTTGACGGAAGGTCCTTGCCCTACAAATCGACCTGTTCAAACTGATTTTCAAATTGATAAGGTAAGAATATTAATCTTTTTTTTTATTTACTATACTTACTCGCAATATTCCAAAAGTTCCATTCATTAACATGGTTCCAAAACTATCGTTACGACACTTGGATTGAAAATGGTTGTGGTTGTACAACCTTGAGTTTTTCTGTGGAAAATGGAGCTCTTAAAATGCATGCGTGCTGTAAAGTACTTGCCATGGAAACTCAGGAGGCGCAGTGTTACGATGTCATAGGAACGACAAGTTTTCCAGAAGATGATCCTGTTCTAGGAAAACTTAATGTCACTTATCCTGGGCTTAATTGTAAGTATCTTTAATTAGTTAATTACCTGAAATGTAAAAGATAAATATTTTTTGGTAATCAATAGTAGGAGAAGCCTCTAATTATTGGATAATGGCAACGGATTATGAAACCTATACAATAAGCTACCATTGTGAAGATAAACCAGATGGCAAAGCCTCACATTTATTCTGGGTGTTCTCTAAATTTCGCCAACTTGACTTGACAACTCAATCCATTGTCGATTACTACATAGATCTTTATTTCCAAAGAGATAAAATTATGGCGGTAGAGCAGAGTGATGAGATGTAAATAGAATATTGATTGTTTTTTACTTTAATTAAATTATTTGAAAATATTTTACAGATGTGGAGAGCCTTCAAATTGATGAGAAATTTTATTTAAATAAGTCCTAATAAAATTTTTATTAAAACTAAATCTGTTTTTCAATGCTAATAAGTCTAGACTAATAAAACAATAAAGAAAAGTAACAGTAGGTCTAATTGAAAATGTAAACATCCAAACCACCGCCAATGATTCATTCAACGGAATATTCGAAGGTATGTTCTTATCTAAAGTGTCTAAAAAACAACGAAAGCAATTAATGTTTTTAGTAGAAAATAGATAACACGAGTTATATTGTCATACCCATCAAATTTCTATATTATCGTGCATAAAAAGAGTTAGCTTTAGTTTTACGAGACCAGTTGTTAATGAAAAGTTGGAAAAAGTGGATCAGAATGAATAATAATCAAGTATTTGTGGTGACGTTTATTTGCTTGGTGGCTAAAATTAATAGTCAGCTTGTAAGTCCTCTACAATGTGATCCATTAGTTGTGGGGATCAGTGAATTCAACACAACCAAGGTGAGTTCTTACAATATTGATCGAGAATAAAAGGAAATAAAAATATCTCTTAAGTTCATGGGCAACTGGTTTGAAGTCTACCGATATGGCGAAGAAAGTTTTGGAACCAAAGCAAATTGTGTGAAGACTTCGTTGTCTATTCACGAGGATAATGCAGAACCTTTGAGAATGGAAACCACCTTTAAAGTTTTACCAGACAAAAAGCAATCGCTAACATACTATGGGACTGGTTCTAACTTAACAGCTGGCGCTGATTTTAATATGACCATGGCGTTCAATGGAACAATTTGGAACTTTGATTATAGGGTCATGAGCACGGATTATTCTAGTTATGCAATTGCTTATAGTTGTCAGAATTTGAATACTACTCATAAAGCTGGTGAGTTTTATGCAAGAGTCTCTTATTAGTCTATTATTCTAATCTTCTTATTTTGTAGAATACGCGTGGGTTCTTCTTCGAGAAACTACATTAATTCCCGACATCAAATCCAATGTGACACTTATTGCAGAAGCTGGAAATTATTTGAATTTGACGGAATTAACTCTTGTTGAGCAATCCGAAGCGTTGTAAGTTAAATTTTCTGATGGTTAATCCAAAAAATCTACAGAAAGCTAATCTTATTTATTTTGTAGATGTGGTGGATCTTCTCGTTTCCTTCCACCAGTTCTTTTAATTTTAGTTGTGATGCTTGTTAATCTGATAAACTAATTAAATCTCGGTGTTTTGAATAAAGATAAAATAGTGTAAATTAAAAAAATCATCTCTATTACTTTGTTACGATTGATAAACGTCTGATTATCAAAAAGCTCAAATACGTGCGAAAGCTTAAAGGAAAGATTAATCAATGAATAAGACTATAAGCGCTTTGAGTCTAGAAGCTCTTACTTGTATATGTGGACTTAAGAGATCGACGATAAAAATGTATGATACACCAGATTGACCAAAAACAATTGAATTTTGTTAGTTGATTAATTTTTTTTATCATTTCTACCAGGGCTTGTAATAAAGTAATCAAAAAGTTAATTTTTCTTCAACAAGAATTAACATTATTTTCAGTGTATTTTTCAATTATTATTGTGCTGTTACGAATCAATCAGTATCAAATACTTAAAGTGTCATAAATGTCAGATAACAACAATTTAGGCAAAAATTACTTCAAGTACTTCAAAAGTCATTCAAATGCTTCAAACACTGGTAAATCGCAATCTGGGAAATCATAAAAGATTTGATTTTTTCCATTTGAAAAAATCACCGAATTGCAGATGATAATTTTTTTATATTTTCGCAGGAAATCAGATAAGAGGGCTGACTTTAATTATTCGAAGGTTTTTAAGAAAAATGTTTTTACATGCGTCATAAGTCTCAAAGACCAGAGTTTTTTTATTGTTCCAATCCACTCGAGTAACTATTTATTACCATATACTTGCGTGGTTTTCAATGATTCACGCAGCCAAAAATGAATCGATCGAAATTTTCTTATCAACAAATAAATGAGAATGAAAGTAGTTGTAGGGTAGATAAGTAATTCGTGAACAAATCATTGCATTGATTATTACTCAACAGCTTCTAGTTATTGGCCATAAAAGAGTTTGCAACAAGCGCACGATCATCAGTTGAATTTGAAAATTTGAGCGTTAGTATCACAGTTAGAAAATTATTTAAAAATGACTTCTCAATTATTTATTGTGGCTTTGATTTGCTTGGTGGCTGGAATTAATGGTCAACTAGTATCAGAAAATCTATGCACTGATTCTCCAGGAATGGCTAATTTCGATGCTGCAAGGGTCAGTATTTTTCAAAAGTGAATTTAATGAGATTATATAAGCTTCTCGTGAGCTTTTAAAATAATCTTGTGAAGTGAAGTTATAACCTCATATTCCTCCACAGTACTTGGGAGTCTGGTCTGAGGTCTACCGCTACGGAGAACAAAGTTATGGAGTCAAGGCTGATTGCTTCAAAACTGAGTTCTCTCTTCAAGAAGGAAATGTCCAAGCCCCAGTGAAAATTTCATCATCCTACAAAGTTCTGCCAAACACTGATGATACAGTGGTTGTCAATGGAACAGCTAGACCAACAAATGCTGCTCTTACTCCTGCAATTGGTGATTGGCTTGTGAACATGCCTAGCTGGGAGTACACTTATAAAATTTTAAGCACCGACTACACCAATTATGCCATCGCTTATAGTTGTCAAAATACAAATGCCACACATAAAACTGGTGAGTTTTTTTGCAAATAAAGTGAAAGGTGTCATTAAAATAATTCTTCCAAATCTCTTTAATGAAGAATACGCCTGGATTCTTATGCGTAACGCAACCACTGTGCCATCAATTGATGGAACCGTTGCTGTTATCACTGAAGCCATCAGACTTCAAATCAAGATGACAGATTTGAAGCCCGTGGAACAATCTGAAGAAATGTATGATTTAAATTTAAATTTATTATAAAATTGAAAAACTGATAATTTAATTTATTCCGCAAATAGATGCAGTGGATCGTCCATTTTCGTTCCCCAGGTGCTGTTGGTCGCTTTTGTCGCCCTTTACAGTTTATTGAAATAGTTCAATCAATTCCAGTGTTTGTAATAAGTCACCTGAATAAATGTTTTGAAGTTTTTTTATATTTAATTAATTTAATGATAATTTGTAACTAATGGAGCCCCATTTATAATTCATTTTGCAAAATTTTCCATTTAATGAATTCAATGAACAGCTTTGTACATTCTGCTAGCACCTAGTTTAAAGGTTTGTTTGCAGGTTTGGTAGAGCCAACAGTGATGAATATTGTGAATATTATTAATGTGCCTTTTGAGACTTGAATTGGAATATTGGATAAATTAATTGAATAATGCGATTCAAAGCTTATGCAACGTTATTTGAAACGACGCATGGCATATTGATATGTTTGGTAATTTTCGGTGATTTTGATGATTGTTGGTAAATTTGGTAGATTTGATGAATATCATAACGTGAGTAACCAGAACCTTAGTTTGCCTTATCTGTTCGAGATATGCTTTAATGCATTGTGGTTTTATTGATAGGCCAGGGTTTTATCATTAAAGCTTCTATTGAAGCTCGTTTGCGTAATTAATTATATTGTTATTTAGCTTATCAATGATTTATTAAAGTTTTATCTTGAGCCGATAAGAAAATATGATTTGCTATTTTTCAAAGCAAATTGAATGGTTTTCATTTTTTTGATAATTTTTAAACTCAACTTTGAAGAAAAGGAGTAGAATTTGATGCAAAGTCAAGATATCAAATTTTACTTGTATAGTTGATAATTAGCTCGAGTTAGTCGATAAAATTTTGAAATTGGTTCCAAAAACTTCTTAATAACAATTTTTGATTGAAAAAATAGATTACAAACCTTTTTCATTCATGATCAACCAAATCTTAAAATCCAATTAAATCTCCTAATAAAATTGCAAAACCCCTGCCCCTATCATAAATCCCAACCTCGTCAAGATATGAATATTTCCATTAGAGCCTGAATTCAGAAGTTGTTATCACTTGAATGTCATTGCTAATGCTCAACTCATCTTTTGCTATTTAAATGTAAATTCACAAATTCAAATGTATGCAAAATTGCAGACTTAATTAAACAAAATGTGAGAAATCTAGATTTCCTTTGAATGTCGCTCCAAAATCGCTCATAGTTTTGGCATACAATTATCCACAGATTGTTTTCACATTTAATTTAGATGTGAAATAATTGCTGGAATGTCTCGTGAAAAAAGGGGAAGCTTTTCCCCAGATTATAAAATTCATTAAATTTTAATGTGAGCTGTCTATAAAATTTCAGACTGCTTTCACATCAATTTTAATGTATTTATATAATTCCGTCATTAAAAAGTTTATTATCGTTGCTTGGCCGGCGCTTGGTCATAAACGAAAATGGATGACAAATCCCCTCGAAAATTTCACTCTAACGTGATTACTGCACCATTCAACGAGTTTCATGGGTTTAATACGCTTTTCATATGGAAATTTCAAATTTGCATTAAAATTTGGGTGTTTGTAGAGTTTTTGGGGACTTCACTAAACTTTTCTACTAGAAAAGTGACTGCAAATTGTAGCATGATTATCTAGCAGTTCATTGCAGCAGTTTATTCTAATGATGAGAGTTTTTTGCATCACTGTGTTCTAGTTCAACTTTGATTGCTCCAGATTTTATGAAATAATTAAAAAAAATGTGTTTGGTTGAGGTTTTGAAAATGCATCAACATTTTTTTGAAATGAATATTTATGATTCCAAAGGAAACATTGAATGCTCTAGCTAATATGTTATCCAAAGAAATATTACATGTAATCGATGAATAGGCAAACTTATGGTAATACAATTTCTACTTAAAATGCATGAAAATCCCAGAAGCTTTACAAACAAATGAAAATGCAACAATATCCCAAATTTTAGTTTACTCGACAAATTTAGTTCTAAACTTTGAAGAGAAACTCTCCAGGGCAACTGACTGTTTGTCATTTTTCCAGTGACCAGCCTCTATCCAAGTAATCTCGCTTGACTTTTCCCCCCAACTTCCAACAATATTTCAGTAATGCAGGTGGAATATTGTGAACCTTGCTTGTTTATGACGTTGAAAGCCTCAAGGGCCCGATAATTGTTTATTTCTGCAATTCTAGCTAGTAATTTTCTATTCATGTTACATGTTATCGTACACAACCCAACTTTTCAATTATAAAACTATCCAACTATTCAACTATCAAACTAACAGCTAACTGAACTATCAATACATCAAATACTTCGAACTTTCGTTTACTATAGAAACAAGAAGTATGTTCTGGGAGAATTTCAGGTAAAATTCTGAATAATTGATTAAATTTGATTATGTTGCATCCAAGTTTTCGTTTTGCAAATTGTTACGGTTTGAAAGTGCTTTTGGTTTTGAAGGTCTCCTGGAATGATATGCATGGTTGATATTTAGGTTATAATTCAAATTTCATTCATATGTAATTTAAAGTCAATTTCTTGAAAACACATCGAAATTTTTCTAGGAGACCTCAATGCATTCAATTATATCCACTTTCGAAATTGTAATAAAATTCATCACAAAGTAGTAAAATCAAATATTTATCCAATCTTTTCAGCTTCTCTATGCAATTTTATCGATATTTGCCATCTGCATATTTGAATCATTCCACTTATCTTATCTTCAAACAAAGAATTAAATGCGAATTTTGGCGTATGTGAAAGTTTTAAATGGATTCTGATGGATTTAACTCTGAATATCTTAGAAGTGCATAAATTAAAAGTTGCTTGTTAGTTTTGTTGATTTATTTGGCAATTATTAGTTTAAGAGATTTTGAGTGGTTTTAAAAATTTTATTGGGTTTCATTTAAGTTTAATTTTAAACTGCTTTACCGACATTACTCTCCTTAAATAATTTTCTTGTAGAATTGTAAAATTGCTGAATTTCTTGGCAAATACCTTAAAACCTCAGGCTAAACAAATTTTCATGTAATTTTCAGATGAAGTTTTCAAAAAATAATTTTCGTTGAAACCAAACTATTAATTAATTCCCATTATACCTTCTCATAACCTAAAATAATATGAGCTTTTCAAATAACAGAAATTTAAGATATCACAGAAATGTCAGATTTTCTAAAAATTCCAGGATTTGCACAATTTCAATGAATTTGAGAAATTAAATTGGCAGAAACTTTGAATTAGAAATTTTCCAAAAGTTTTGATATTATTTTGAAAGTTTTAGTCAAATCTCCATAATATTACCGACTGAGATATAAACAGAACGCTTCACAAGCAAATCGAATGAGAAAATAGATGCAAAGCACTCCAAGGCATCTGAGGCATCTACCAAGAAATTATTGAACTTTCCAATCAAATTGCATTTAGCACAACAAACCTGCATGTAAAATGAGAAATTCCAGGGGATGTTGAGAAAATATGTCTATAATCTTAAAAATCTAATTTGGATGAATTTTAATGAAAAATTTTGACCCACATTTTTTTAACCCCTTTTTGCCTTATATTTGACCTAAAAAAAATTGAAATAAAAAGTTAAAATGATTTATCCATCCTCCAAAGTTCTCAAAAATTCCCAATTTGTGCATTACAATGTAAGTGAAGCTTGAAACAATATTGTGCAAGAGTTTCCCAAGTTTGTGCAAGCACAAGTTGTAAATAGTTTTACATGATGCTGAGAAATGTTGTCATATTTGTGAGATATTATGTAAATTTGTTGAAGAACGAGGAAGTATGTGGGAAACAAACAACAGCAATTGTGGAGCAAATTGGAAATGTGAGTCAAGACATTTTGGCAGGAAGTTTGGAGATGAGGGACATTTTAATTTAATTTTTAAGTTGCACGAGTCATAAATTTCAGACTGACTTCTATGAAGTGAAGTTGGCTTTATTTTAATTAAAAATCATTTTGCAGCTGAATTCATTTCTTAAAAGTTTAAAAGCTTCTCAAGAAGAACTTCCATAATTGAAAAGTTTATTAAAACATCCTAACTTTAATGTTTGCAAAAATAATTCAATTAATTCGTCTTGTACTCAGAATATCAAGATTCAGCAAAATTTTCCTTATGCATTAAATAATTTGCCTTCTCATATCAAAATTTTTGCTAAAACATCTTCCATAGCTCTTGTATATCCTACATATTTCCCATTTCTAAGAAATTTCATGTAGATATGTTATTCTATCATACATTGCTGAGATTTTGCGTATCTTCAGATTTTCCAAGTCTATTTGCTAATAAATGCTCTTTTAAAGAATTAAACATAATTTGATTTTAATTAATTTAAACAAACTAATTGGGTTGCAGTCTCTCAAAGTGACTATTTTATCAAAAGAGCTCTTCAAAATTATGTACGTCTTAGCAATTAATATTTCCGAGTTATATTAGGTAGAGTGGGATGGGCGGAAAATATTCGCTTTCCTTTATCTGTTTGATTTTGACATTTCTAGCCATCTGTCAAAAAAATTGAGAAATTATCTTTAAAAACGAAGAAAACAAAAAATTCCTCAATAACCACCCCCTTCTTCCCCAAACACTCGAACATTCAAAACATTTCAAAACTCAACTCCCAAATTGATGAGGGTTGAAGTGAGTAGAAGGGTTCAGACAATATTCCATTATTGCAGTGAGCAAGCAAAGGTTTTGCCCAGATCCAACTTTCGAAGCTCCTTGATGTCTTGAGGCTATGTATGTATTACACATCTTAATTTACTGAACATTCTGGTGAACATTTACAAAATGTTTGACTGTTTACACTGCGGTTGGCAACATTATTGGGAAATAATCCCCGCAAAAATGCAAATAAAGTTTTTAGGATTTGGATGGATTTAATAAAGCATTTTGTGTGTTTTGTGTGTTTTGCGACACAAAGAGGGTGCCTTTATGAGAGTTTAATACTTGAAATGCTTTAAATTTGCTGTTAAGGGGATTACTAGCGTGATCTTTGAGTGATATTGCATGTAGTTTGCGAATTTTACACTTTTTACTTGGAAATATGGAATAGGAAGTTTACCCCTTGGGAGTATGCAACGAGTGAAGCTCGACATTTATATTATTTTTATATTTTAGTTTCTTGCATGGAAAACTTGATATTTATTTAAATACACTGTGTTTCCAGGGAAATTTCAATTACTAGATGATAAGGTATTAATTTTGATTAATTTGACATAGCCTTAATGTGCCTAAAGGATCCATTTTCTATATTTACCGAGAAATTTTAAAGGAATTAATGAAATAATAGATTCTAAGAAAATCTTATCCATATTCTAGTTACTTAATAGGATTAAATTTGATGTGTAAATAATTTCTAGCTGTAAAATTCCACAAAAAATACATTTAAAAAATAATTTCCTTCCAAATTTACAAACCTTTCAGCTACTCCAATAAAATAAAATTCCTTATTTATCCACCAAAAGCACAAGAACATAATAACTCTCAGTAACCCGAGAAAAAAATCTTTTTATTAAAAATATGAATCTTTGGAAGAATTATGGAGTTTCTGGTTTTTGGAATTTCATTCAAATATCTCGAATAAAACATATTTGTAAGTAAAATAAAATAAATGAACATAAAAGTCTCATAATAATTCAAGTCACTCGCAGTTTTTGCAATTTTTCGCAATCGGAAAGATCTAAAGATGAAGCTTCATGCAAAAAAAAGTCTACCAACTTCCTCGTTTATCTTGTGGAGGAAGATTTTTTATTATTTCCTTTTTTTTTGGTGAGTTTTGTGGAGTTTTGTGAATATTTTGTGGCAATTTGGTATGTAGCAACATATTTAATAAAAAGCGATCAAAGCGTGAGGAAAACCGCAGTTAAAGGAGTAGAAGGAGCATATGGTAGTGAAAGCAGTGAAAGTAGCTAACGGAGCATCCGCCAATTTCACGAATTCACATGAATACGAGGGTTTTATTAAATTTTTGTTGTTCTACATAGCACTTTTCATCAAAAGTGGGACAGTAAACTTTTTGATTTTTGAGTCACTAAATTTTTTTTTACTTTCTAGATATTTTCATTTTTAGTAAGTCAGTTAAAAACTTTTTAAAATTTATGATTTAGAAAAATAAAAATAAAAATTTCCTTCCAAAAATTCAATGAGATCCTGATTATCATAAATATCATGCCGCTTTTTATGGAATCTGCTATTTCTCCCTGTTTTTTCATCCCTTGAATTCCTGAAAATTTCCTAAAGTTGATGGATTTTTTGAGGAAATGGAGGAGACTTGAGAAGAAAGTGTTTCAGTTATAATGCAATTTTTATTTGAGGGCTTGTCTTGAATTTATAATATATTTATTGTAGAGCATTGTAGGTTTTGTAGAATTGTAGCAAATATGAGGTTTTTTTGGGGTTCAGAAAAACGTGCAAAACTGCACAGACATTATTTTATATTTTCACCCCTTTTGGTTTTGTTTTTAAGTTTTATTGTTTTGTTGATTTTTTTTTATTATGAGGATGTAAGATTTTTTGCATTTACGTTGAATTTTTGTTTTAATGATATTATTAGTCATCTTTCAATATTTTTGCGCTGATTTGAACTATAATCATAATTTTTGTATTTTTCAATGTTATGACTAACTTAAGAGCAAAACTCTTGATTAAAAAATATTTTCATAATTTTTCAACATTTTTCAAAAAACAGTTCACTTTTCGACCCTTTAAAATATTTTACTAGAGAAAAAATCAAAAATTTTGAAGAAAACCTCAAGATGAGATGAAATAAATACATTACCCCAAAAAAAAGACACAAAGTCATCAACATTTAATTTGAACCATAAAAATTCATAAATCAGTGTCTCCTCCTCTGTTTCTTCATCTCTTTCTTGCACAATTTTTCACTTCCTTGCGATCCTTCTTCAAACAAACTGAATAACTGAACAACTCCAACAACTGAACAACATCTTGGCACAGTTCTTCATCTTTTTTTGCTCTATTTCTGGCTGAAGAATGTATTATTAATGAAGGGACCAAATCAATTAATCAACTTTTCATCACGCTCAACACTTTTTACGCTTTTTACGAGCTTTTCCGTGAGTTCGGACGAATTTTTCTTGATTTCTCGCTTCATTGTGAGTTTTCTTGATTTTTTGCTTCTATTTTTATTTATTTTTATTACATCATTGTTTGGTTGTTTTTTGAGCTTTCCCAGTTTTTTGGAGAGTGTTGGCCAGAAAAATTCGCTGAGCTAAGCGAGAACATTATTATGACAGAAATGGAGCGGATAAAAGTTGCTTGATTGTTTTTGCCAGCTTTTTCATTGTTTGTTTACTTGGGATAACCAAGAATTATTAAGTTTGAAGAATGTTATCTGATGTTTATCTTTTTAATTGGAATAAGTGAATATAATCGAATTTAGAGCTTTTATTCCAAGCTTTTGAAAATTTTTGATGCTTTTATTATTTACCATGATTTTATGTGACGTCATATCTACCTAGAGATTTTAATAACTGATTTTGGACTCTTTTATGTAAAAATGTCCAAAGTTTCTAGTAACAGTAATGACGTCAGAAACCCCAAAATCTCAATTTCAGTTTGTCCATCCTTTCGATAAACAATCTTTGTTTTTGCTCAACACCATATTAATTTTATTAATGAACCTGCAATGACGATTCATTAATTTGGCATATTGGGCTTTAAAAAAAAGGTCTCAATCCTGAAATACATAAAATACAGATGAAAAGCTCGGAAAAACAGAAAACAAGAAAAACAGGAAAAACCAAAAAACAGTGAAAGGATGAAGCAACAAGCTGCGGTCCAACAAAATAAAAATCCGTGATAATCCGAATAATAAAAATGACAAAAACAACAATAATAACAGACCAATCGCTCATTAACAAAATTGAAAGTCATTAAAATCATTTAAAAACATTGAATAGCATAAAACTACCAACAAACAGATCTGGGAGAAAACAAAAAATTTTGGGGTAAAAAACATTAATTGGGCCAACAGTCTCTGATAATAAAAAGTCATCATTAATTTTATTTTTTATATTTTTCATCATTTTTATTCTTTTTTTAATTCATTTTCAATAATTTCATTTGTGTTTCGGATGTTTTTGTTCTTGTTTTTGTTTTTTTGTTTTTTTTGTTCATATAATCAAGTTTTTCTGTCGCAATGTTATTTTTCATAAATTACAATTATAATTTTTTCGGGTTAAAAATATAAAAAAAAATCGGAGAATGCGGAAAAATTCAACAAAAAGTCCAAAAACATGCTCATTAATTTGTTTTCAGATATTATTAATGAAAAAAAATCAATTATTCATTTAATTTGGCGCAAAAATGTGAAACTGGAAAATCAGCAAAAATTTAAATTAAATTGTCCGGATTGACAAAAACTTGGATTAATCTTTTTGCAGCTTAATTATGGATTTACGAGAATTTACGCAATTTATGGAATTGTTTGGAATTATAAATAATGACAATTATGAGGGGATTTCTGATAATTCAAATAATTTTTGTCAATTTCATTAATTATCTTAAATCATGATCGAAATCATAATCCGCCGTTTCCCTCTTAAATTCTGACATTTTTGCAATTTCCAGTAATTTTTGTAATTCGCTAATTTATTAATTAATAGCTGATTGTATGATTTGCATGATTCTTTTTGTGATTTTGTAATTTATGTAATTTTTGTAAATTAAATCATTAACTTGATTAAGGAGAACAAATAACAATTTTTAATAAATATTTTTCAATGAAAGGACTAGCAGATCTTTCTTTTTATAAATTCCTAATATTTACAGGCTAAACTACTTTTATACACAATCTTTTTAAAAGAAGATAAATTTGATATTCGAGTCTTCTTTATTAATTATTAATTTTATTTAAAATTCATAAAATTCGAGTGATATGGTTTTTCATTATTTTTTTTGTGTTTCTCTTCAATTTTCTACCTTATGAGTTTTCTGTTTTCTTTAAATTGCTGATTTTGAACAAAAAAATTATTTTGTAAAATGTAAAATCTCTTCCTTTAGGTATTCCAGGTACATTTTAAATATTTTAAATTTGTTAAATTCTTTGATTAATGATTTTGGCAATTTTTGTAATTTTCGTTATTTTGTAATTTTTGTATTATTGGTAACATAGTTCTGTGATGAAATCAAAAATTTTCGATGAATCCACAAAAAACCCTAATTAACTCATTCATACCCAAAACTGGATAAACTGTAGATAAACTGCGGATTAATTCGCAAAATTAATTAAATTTTCAACTCGATCAGCTGAAAAAGAAAATCCGCATTAATTCTGGATTAACTGCCATTCTCTCTCGTAATTATTTCCAAATCTCCTCAAATGATCCAAAAACATCCCAAAAAATTCAATAACATCCACAATATCCGAAATTAATCGATTTTCCCTCTAGATTTCCTGGTAATCAAATTTTATGATATTTACTAATATTCACAGAAATAAAGTTACAGCAAATAATCCTCGTTTAATTTTGTACTCTTTTTATGGTTTCGAGTTTGATGTGCAAAAACGTCCAAGGATAATTAATTTGAAAAGTTTTGCTCTCTGTTGGTCTTCAAGATTTTCCTCTGTTTTAAGTTTTCCCAGTTTTTCACAACTTTTTCTGAGTACTTTCAAGTTTTTTTCTTTTTATGCAGAAATTTCTTGAAATTTCTCGACATTCTAAAAAATCTTCTTGTCTTCTCAAGTCCTCTCACAATCTTCCCAAGTACAAATACTTTATGAATGCGGAAAATGTCTGACGAAGGAAACCTCATAATTTATGGTCAAAGTTTGTGCGGATTTGGCCAACCATTTGGTCAATCGCGGAGCAAAAATAATTTCCAATTAAAAGTTTGCAGCTAGACCTCATTCCTTCAGCTCTAAAGCCGCCATCCATTTCGTTCTAGGGCTTGTTTGCATTTCTGTTTAGTATTTTGCTGTGCTCTGTGGTTGGTGAGGACAAAAGACAATTTTAATGATAATTAATAGACACAAAACTTGTTAATTGGATTTGTGTGATGATAGCTCTTGTGAATATTGTAAATAATGTCAACGTTGTGCCATAAAACCGATATTTTATGAGAGTTTTAAGTTTAAAATTCGCTTCTGGTAATTGGGAGGATAATTTGAGGCGATACTAGAAGGTTTTTGGTTGATTTTGATGGTTTGTTTGAATTAAAGTGAAATTTCATAAAAAAATTGTTTTAATGGATTCGTATTCAAGTGTATTGATGTGTATTCACATGATTTATGTATTCAGGTACAAATTATGTTTTTTCTCTCAATGAAATGGAAATTTTTTTTTAAATCTTCAAGTTTGTGAATTTACTTTATTCATACTTGGCTGTAATCACTCTAACCTTAATATAAAATTATAGTTTCCTTCATTTTTTTATCTAAATGCCTTTAATCTGTATAATAACAAAATATGAATTTTAAATCACCTGTATTCACCTAACCCACGTGACAATCAAACCAACAGACCATTCTCCTTTCCTCAGCCCCCTATCATCTTTAAATACCCCAAAACAAGTAGACCATTTGCCAATTTCACACAAAATTACGAAAATACCAAGAATAACCAAAATTGCTTTAACGACCAAGAGAACATTGTCGTTTGCTTAAACTTTCAATTAAACCAGCCAGCAAACAAGATTGTCAGCTTCAAAAATAGCAATAGCTAAAGTACCTACAAAACCTTCTGGAAAACAAGTAGAAAAGCAGAATGTAGAAATTCGGAGAGTGAACACAAAATCATAATTTATGCTTTACAGCCTCGACATCGCTCGTTACAAACCAAATTTCAATCTTTTATAGTCTATACAGAACAAAAAATCGGTTAGGATTCATTTAGTGTGCTCATTAGTTTCGAATTATTCTGTTCAATTAATGCAATTTTAAGGTCAATTAGTAAAAAACTACGTCTTAAATACTTTTCTTCAATCATTTTTCATTTTTATTCCATTTAAAGGTTTTTTTTTGTTGGTTGTGTTAAAATTTGAAACAGTCTTTTTGCATGAATAATGTCTCCTTGCGGGCCGCTCTTCTGATACATCTTTTGTGAAGGCGGCCCAGAAATTGCTAATTAATGCTAGATTATTATAATTTACAACTTACTAGTTAAGTGACCTTAATTCTAACTTAAAGGAAATCACAATTTTGTCAAAATTATTCTTGTTTTAAATCAACGTGACGATGCTGTCAGCGGTTTAGATAAATTTTGAGGTTATTTAACCTTAAACTTTAACCAATCTACTGAAACAACGCGTGCATTTTTGGTATGATTGATTGATGGAGGAGCTGAAGCCAATGAGGTTTTTTTCATGATCCTTCATTACGATTAGAGGGCGCTGTGCTCAAAGTGTTCTGGTTGCTTTTCCGCCTAGGCCAAAGACTTCTAGTTGAGGCCTGTGTGTGATTACTGTACCCAGAATCCGAGTGAGGGTCCCTGTAATACTGTTGATGTGGATTATTCAGGTTGTTGTAGTTTCTGAAGGTTGTGAAGGCATCGGGTAAGATGTAGCGTGGGCTATTCCCGTAGGGTAAACATCCATTGTAAAGAACACCTTCGTGTTGATAAACAGGCTCCTGAAACACATATTCAGGATTGTTGTTGTTGGCTTCACTTTCTGGTCCATTAGCTACTCGCCTTCGATCAAGAACTCTTGGGTTTGTTCTGGATCGATTCAGGTTGTTTAAAGTGTTGTTATTGTTGCCAATTTGCAGAGGTGCCACCTGTTGAGGGTAGTAATGAGGGTTAGACATTGTTGGGTATCTAATTCCTCGATCTCTGAAGATAGTGGCAACTGGAGTAGCTGAAGGATTCGAAAGCTGTGCGTTGATCCTATTTCTCCTCTCAACGTCAGTTTCTCCATTAGGGCTGTAATAATTACTATTTTTATGATTTTCAGAGCACACCGAATTATAAGTTGAAGGTAGTGCCATTAAAGGTCCTGCAGGAAGAGTATCTGAAGATGGATTTGTCTCTGCTGATGAATTCAAGTCATCCATTGAGAAATTGTTAGTCTTTGGCGCAGCAGGTGTTCTAAACCTGAAGAATCCTGTGTTGCTCTTATTACTATTACTACTATTGTTGTTGTTATTATTAGTGGAATCATTACTCGAGCTCGAGTTTCTTATACTAGGTCTAACATTATTCACATTATTCGTCTCGGCTGAGGAAGAAGCAGAACTCAGCAACGAGTTTCTTTCAATCCTATTTCTCTCCAGATAATTATTGTTCTCACTAGGGGCACTTGTATTTCCCGCCAATCTCTCTTGGTAGATTGTGGCTACTGTAGTGCCATCTGGTGACGACTTATTGAAAGATCTGTCACCAGGAAGGCTCAACTCGTCCTCTGCAAAATCATCGTCTGACTGACCTTGTGGCTCAGAGTCGGAATCTCTTCTGTGTTCTAACTCTTCATAGACATTATCATGGGACCGATAAGGATCAGGTCCAGGTGAAGAACAGATAAAGAGTGGTGGTGATCTTGGCATTGGAAAGCCACTTGGATAGTGAATTGTTTTTGGATGGAGCATCTGTAAGTAATAAAAGGAAATTGTTAGTTTATTTGTTTGTAAATTCATATTTAAAGTTTATTCATAATAGAATTGTATTCATGTTGTATGTATTCAGGTTACTATTTGAATTTTTAGATTTAGATTTTCCATTCATTCTAACGAATTATTCATGTATTCACGTCACATAATCCATTATTATAACAATTAAAAAGCACCACATCCATTAAAACCCCACAAGCAATGCAATTTAGCACACGTTTTAAGTTTTCCTGTATGCAAATTGAGAAATGGCAAAACTCTTTAATCTTTTAGCAATGCTTTAAATACCAAACAAAACGACTGCAAAAAATGTGCTCCATAATAAAGAACTGTTTACTCTGGCAAATGCATGTTTGCTTAAGTGGAAAATGTATTATTGTAAATATTTCAAAGAGCGCATTTCCCGGCATTTTTCCTGCATTTTCCGGAGCTTGAGCATTTTTGCTTTATTCTAGTTCATTCGACTTTATTCCCACAATTGCATGAATAAACATAGAAACAGTGCAGCAATATGGCAATAAAACTATTTTGCCTCACATTTTTTGTTGTTGCAATTTTCATTCTTTTTCTCGCTGGAAAAGTCTCACAACCTCAAGTTAATCTTAATTCGTTTTGCCTGAGAATTAAGCACTGAAAGCATTGAAAGCACTAACTAAAACACAGTGCAAAATGTGCACAGGACAAAAGGAAAACGGCAAATAAATTGCACTTTTTATGGCGCAGCTCGACACTACAAAAGCAAAAAAAGCTGAGGGAATGGGAAAACTTTTTGTTTAATGATTATTATCGCAAAAAGTGGAAGACCTGGTGAAAACCTGGCAACCTGCAAAAGTTTATCAAAGGTAGAACAGTAAAAAACATATAAAATGGCACTAAATGTGCGAAAAAATGGAAAAAATTTTGATGTAACAGTTGAGATTGATTTTGGGATAATTTTCTCAGTGTTTTTGAAATTTTTTTGAATTTTTGTTAAAATTTGTTTACGATAATAAATATAATAAAAATAAACTCAAAATCTAATAATCCCAAAATCAATTCAAACTATCACAAAAAAGGAAGGTGTGAAAATTTATTAAAATTCTATGTGCGATAAAATCTTTGTGGTCATTACTTTTGTGCTCGCCGGTAGTTTTTGCAGTTTTTGCTGTCCTTTTGTTGTGCTGTTAGCACTTGAAGTCTTGAAAATTGTTTTTTAAATGCTTTAAAGAACTTGAGAATAAAATGTGTTTGGCAAAAACAATCCGATATTTATTTTAACAAAAATATCCGGAGCGGAAACAAATAAATATATATTTTATGAAATAATATTTATTTTAAACTGCAGAATGCATTTTATCATATTTTTTTGATGGATTCAATTTCTTCAAAAAACAAATGAATACACATGAAGAAAAATACCCCAACCCCTCCCTCTTCAAATCCTTCAAGTTACTATCAACAAAAAACTATTAAAACATTTCTACAGCTCGTTTAAAGTTTTCTTTAATATTTTTATGCGATTTTATTCGCAATTTAACGGTCACATGATTTTTCTGCTTTCTGCAGCAATGAGAAAAAGTTCTCTTATTTATTCTCGTTCTTGGCAAAAATTTATCTTGCTTTATATGTTGGATAGTTTTGCTACTGTATGCTTTGGTATGCTTGAAAGTGTATTTGTAGCAAAATAAAGGAAAAATATTGGAAATCTCCGGGAAAAACTCCAAAAAGCTAAGGCAGAGTTAAAGGGAAAAAGCTTTAAATTTTTTTGAGAATAAGATGCATTGGGTTTCTAAAACCCGTGAAACATGAAGTGGAAATTTTTTTATTTTTAATGTCCCTCGATATTATTTGATTCAAAAGATTTTTTATAATTTCCAAAAAATCCATTCTAGTTTCTCGGGTCTCAAAACAAACTAAACGTTGATACTCTTATATGCTCAACAATTTCCATTTTAATGCAAATCTTCAATACTTCTAAACAAGTGTATCGTCTTCAGGAAGACTTTTCATACATAAAATGCATTAGATTTGCTGGAATCTTCGAAGAATCTCCAAGTGCTTCCTGCAAACGAGCAAAACTAAGCAAAATCGAGTAAAACACAGCAAAATTGAGCATAAGATGAAACAAACCAACAATCTTAAGGAAACTCGAGCAAACTAAGAGCATTTTCCGGATTTTCCAAGTATTTTCTAGAACTCTTAAAGGATTTTCGTTTTAATCATCAAGAGCTGTCCTTAAGGACTAGAAAGCAAACCTTGCAAAACTACCAAAACTACCAAAAGACTAAGTTTCCTTTCTTTCAAACAAACGTGCTCTAATATACACCAAATCTCAACATAAATATTTTCCTTTCATAAATAATGAAAATTAGAGTGAAAATTAAATTGTTTTAGTTTGCAATTTTGCTTGTCGCCTTTGTATGTTGTTTTGTATCAAGATTTATGGAAATGAAGAAGGAGCTTTATTGATTTTCCTGAATTTCCGAATTCTAGTTGGAGCAAATTCCTTAAAATATGCAGTGCAAACAATATTTAGGGATTTTAACTCCAATTTCTAAAAGTTCCCTCATTTTCTTCTATTTATCGTGTTTTCCTTGAAATTGATGTATTTATTGTATTTAGAGAATATATCGAGAATTTATAGTGTTTTCCTTTAGTTTTCTTATTTCTCCTGGTTTCTGAATTTCCACCAATTTTCCCAAGTATTCCCCAATTTTCCCAAATATATCTAGAAATATTCTGAGAATATTCAAGCATAGAACTTTAGTTTGTTTTTAACAAGGAAGGAATTTTTGCTAATAAATATTGAAATTTCCTACATTGGATTTTCTTTGGTGAAGTTTTCCATTTTTGCACCATGTGAGGCAGAATTTATGCTGTTTTGCTAGGGAATCGTGTAGAAATATAGAACTAGGTTTGTTTTTGGAGTAATTCACACTGTGAGCTAGAAAAATTGGGGACTAGGGGCCTATTATCATTTTTTATAAATTTAAAAAAATTAAATTTTTTTCTAAAATCAACCCGTGAAACACCATTGGCAAAATTCCTTAAATTTCCAATTTCCAAAGCTCCAATGTATTCATCGAATATTCAACTATTCAAATATTAATGTATTCAGTACATTTAATGTATTCAAAACACTGAATGTATTCAAGTCACAAAAACACATCGAAAATCTGCAAAACTACCCAAATATTCCAAAACTACAGCAAATTTATGCTAAAAAGCTATTTGAATGCAAGTTTCAATGTTCCAATGTTTCAATGCATGTACAACAAACTCATTCAATTTTTCATTGAATAATTTATTAAATATTTTGCTTTTAACCTACAAAATTTCTCGTTATTTGGATTATTTTGAATACTCGGAATAATCAGCAAAATCCTTGCAAATCCTGTCGAAAATTATCAAAAATTTTCAGCTGAGATTAGTTTTGCAGCGAAAATGTTGCATTATCGTTCAATATTTGTCAGAAAGTTTTCCCGGCTCCATTGTTTGCTTCATTTTACACATTAAACACACGATATACACGAGGCTTAACACAAGACCGTATTAATACTTGAACACAACAAAATTCATAGAATTCATTTTACATTTAGAATTATATTCAAACGAGAATTTCTCCAAAGCACACGAATGCAGGGACTGAAAAGTTCTCTCTAACAAGACAAGAAAATCATCTCAAGTCCTCACCAATCTCTGCATCAAATATACAAACATCCTCCACGAAAATTTTCTGCCAAGATGAGGAGAATTATAAATTAAAACTATATATTTTATATGCACACGCATTAATGAAAGGCATGAAAGCACAACATGACTAAAAGTGTAATTTATTGGATGCTGGGAAGTTTTTGAAGTGGAATTTATTGGAGAACGAGTTAGAGAGTTTCCACAAAGCTTTTGGGGAGGTATTGGGGACGGTTTCCCGGGATTTTCTTTGTTTTGAATACATTTTGAACAATTCTCATTTAAAAATCAATAAAGTGAAGTTGTTTTCAAAAACATCAAAGATAATTGAAAATTTCCTGGGATCCTCCTTGCCCACCCCTTCAATAATATATGCAATTCCCCTTGTTGTGCCATGGCAAAGGTTAATGAATGTTGTTTTTGATTCTGTGCCATAAATTAAACCTTGTAACACCAATGTTGCTAAAATATATTAATTCCAATCTATCTTCCTCCAACCCCTTATGCAAAACATGCTTAAGCATTAGCTGAGCCATCTAAAGCATATTAATCCATTCAAAACAATATAAATCGAGAATAAACAGTCACTAGCATGTATGCATGCAAAACCCCCCAAATTCTCCAACACTCCAAAGATACTAGGAACAAGCCACCAAACAAAGGAGGAACAATGGCCTCGGTAACGAGTGAACAATGCTAATCTACTGGATCTAGGTATTTTACTATCAAATAGCTTCAAATGTTTGAAAATGCTCGAGATGCTCGAAAATGCACCATCATCAAAGTATCTGCTTTGAGCTTGTACATGCTTGTATCGTTGTTTCTCTGTGGTTTAAAGTTTTCGGCTTGTCTGCACTTCAACTGTTTAGAATTATCTTTCAGGAAATGCGAGAGGAATGCGAGGAAAGTGGAGAATTTTAAATGAAATGAGGAATTTTGGAGGGAAAGTCTCCAAAGGTAAATTTCTTTTAAATTCCTTTGAATTTTAGGAATAACTCACCCAACCCTGTCATTTTTAATTTAAAACAAAATTTTAACGGGTTTTTGATGCAATAACCTAACATTTTATAACCTCACATGAAATGCGATCCATTTAAAAAAGTAATCTCATAAAAAAACCTTTTTTTTGTATATTTTGTCTGCTTTGGGATTTTACTCCAAAAAAGTTTTTTGAGGTTGTTGCTCTTGGTAGAAAATTTAACTAGCTTATGAAATTCATAAAATATATTAAACAAAACAAATTTAAATTAATTTCTCCGCCTAACCGCAAAATTCCAGGAAAATTGTTGCTAAGGTTCAAAGTGTTTTTTGTTGTGAATGGAAAAAATCCCACACAGTTCACCCAAAATTCAAACATAAATCAGGGAACTAAAAAGCTCCTGAAAAACTGACAAAACTGAGGAAAACCGAGGAAAAGCTAATTTCCCTAGAAAGTTCAAAAGGCAGAAAGTATGACTGCTACTATGAGGTTTCCTCACAAAAAATGGAAAACTAAAAATAATGGAATTACAGAGTTGTGTGGAAAAATGAGGAAAATATTTGAATAGACTATGATCTCACCAAAAATAGGAAAAATAGGAAAACTGGAAAATATTATTTTTAATGGAAAAGTTGAACTGAAACGTGATTTCTTTTTTCGTGAATGAAAAATTGTAAAAAGTATTGAAATTTGATACTCGGGAATATTGTTTTTAATTTTTATTTTGATTTGGAATACTCGGAATATTTTTTTTGGGGGTCAAAAGTGGATGCAGGTTTTTTGTGTATCGACCTATTTTTGTATTTGAGTTCTTTAGCATGGCTTGTATTCACATATTAATTTATTTTATTTTATTCTTTAAACAACCGTCTAGCTCCTTCCCAAAGCACATGCCATTACTTCCTCCTTCCTAACCAAATTCCCACAAAACCTACAAAAAGAAAGTCTAAAATAAATTTTCTTTAGAATCCGTAAGACACTTTTGTAATAAGAAACCACGAAAAACACCTACTCAGTCCCCAAACCATTCAAGCCATTCAAAACCATCTAAAAATTGTCTAAAATTTGTAAAAGTGGAAATGTGTGAATACACTAACAATATGTGAATACATTGAAAAACAAAAAAATACCATAAAGAAACGAAGAAAAGTGGAATATTGTAAAATTATCGTGAATAATGTAAGAAAATGGAATAATAGCATAAATTTTATTTCCAACGAGTAATTCAATTATATTTCCGGTTGTCGCGATAACAATGACGTATGTGGAATACGAGATGGTGCTATATTTTATAATTAATTTGTAAAGCAACTGGAGGAACTGGAAGAAGTTTTTTTCAATATTTTAGTTTTTTGAAGACTTTGTCGTGTGTTTTGTCACTTTTTGTAGGTTTTTAAAGTTTTCAGAGTTTTTCTGATGATTTCTAAAGATTGTCAATTTTTTGCTGTTATTTGATCGTTTCATTTACTCTTTGAATGAATTTTTGAATTATATGATATCTACTGAGAATACTGAATTATTGAAATGAAAAGATTTAAAAGGAAATTCGAAAAGAATTAAAAGGAATTAAGAAAAGTGAGCTGGTTTGTGTTTTGTAATTTGAAGTGATTTTGATGATGCTAGACTTGATGGCAGAGACCTGTCAAAATATTGAGACAAGATGTCACAACATCTCAAACTTGATACGACAATTTTTCGTTCCTTTTGTGCATTTATTCCAGGTTTTGGTGAATTTGGAGCATAATGAGGTAGGATTAATTTCCATTCATGGTTTTTAGGGTTTTTATGTTGTAATGGAAGTTATTATTAATTTAACGAAGATTTTTAATGCAAATTATATTAAAAATCCTCCGAATATTCAAAAACTCCATTCTAAAATGGTGAATTCAATCTGAATACACCTAACCTCAATAAAGACTGCCATAAAAAATAAAATCTCAAAATAATCATAACAGAAGGAAAAAACACCTTAAAGACCATAAAAATATCGAATTTCTTATAATCTTTGTTTCATCACTCAACTGAACTAAAAAAACTGCAAAGAACTGAAGAATTGAGAAGTCTCAGACAAGATGACGTAAAAAAAAAATCCGCAAAAACTCAAAAGCGGATTATTTATTAAATGTTTTGCTTTGATTTCAGTGTTTTTTGGTGTATTCAATAAATTTCGAGTATTTTGAGTACTTTTAGCATATTCATAAAAATCTCGTAAATATAAGAATGAAATAAAATTCGCCGATAAATTTCGCGAATTTTTATTTTATTTTCATTTAAATTTATTTCACTTTATTTAATTTAATTCCATTTAATTCCGCTTATTGCTTGCAAACAAGGCGAAAGATGAAAGGATTAAGTTGTAATTCTTGTAATTCGATATATTAAGATGTGTGGAGTTTGGCTGGGTTAGCGGTTTTTTGGTTTTTGAAGATTTATGCAGGGTTTTAAGTTAATTTGTGATTACTGGGAAATATTTGGGATTTTTGTTTTGGGCACTGTCAAGAATATTTCACACATAAAAACCCCAAGAAGCCCTGCCTTCCAATTTGTCTCAATCAAAATTTAAAACAAATAAAAATTAATTGTTTCTGAGAAAAAACATTCAATTTAATGTCTTTATTTAATTTCCACTAAAATTCATGACCATACCCCAATAAACTCAAAACTACAAAACTTCATAAAATAACTTCAAAGTAACATGAATACATGAATACAGTCACGAAAAAGCGACTAAAACCGTCTGGATCTTTAAAATAATAATAAAAACAATAAAATCAACAAAAAAAACTTCTGAGAATGATTTATTGTATGGAAGAGACGTCACATCTGAGAGTTTAATTGAATCTTTCAATAAAAGCGAAGAACTCAGTAAAAATTATTATTTTTATTAATTCTTCGTTTTTACGATTTTTACGATTGTTTTGTATAGTTTTGCTGTAATTTTTATATTTTCTGTTTTTTCCATTAATCTCGTCGAGTTTGTCGAGTTTTATTGTCAAATTAATAAAATTGTGGATGTTGTGTATGAATTGAGTTTATTATTTGGGATTTATTAATTCTTTATGGTTTAATACGGTTTTTGTGAGAGGGAGTACTGGGCGACAGTTTGAGTTTTATTGGATACATTTGAAAAATTCCCAAAAGTGAATAAATTTAATTTTTTGAATTTCTGTATTCATATAACAAATTTTGCAATCACCTTAAAATTACTGTATTCATGAAATAAAATAAAACCAGAAATCCATAATTTAACAATTTTAAAGCTGAAATATCATTTTTATATCTGGAGCGCCTTTCATTCTTCTTCAAGCGACAACTCTCACATTTTTAATCTTTAAGTTCATCTTTTGCTCTTGGCCAGCACAATATCTTGATATACATTTTCTTTTTGCTGTAATTTAGTCTTTTGGCCACAAAATTTAATCTTAACAAGGAAACTGGTGGAAACTGTTGGACAGCCCATCTTGATCGTATTTTGTGTTTTAATCGGAAGGAAACATCTTGTGGACAGTTTTATATCAAATTCAGTTTTTATGTGATTTGAAGGAGCTTTAGGGATAGTTGAATACAGCAAGAATACAGAAAAAAGCTTTGGTTACATGAATACACATGAATAAACTTGACGAAAATTCATAAATAAACATATTAAAAAAAAAAACTTACGTCAATTCTCCTCATCACTAGAGGTCGATGATGTAGGTCTGGATCCTCGTAAGTAACTGGCGGAAGATTTCCTCCATTCCCATTGGGAAGATCTCTGGTTGGAGTTTTGCAGGGCAAAAAGTTTTGAACTTTCCGTTTATGTCTGAAAATTAAAAAAGAATGGAATTAGTATTGGGGTTGGTTATAAATTATGTGGTTTGCGATTTTTCGGATTTTTTAATTAATTTTGGTTTTTTGATGATTTATTAAATCCATTTCGAGATTTGAAAAAAAAGACACAAATTTCAAATCCAACCCTTTCTTAATGAATTCTACAACCCAACAAGATGTCGATTTTAATGAAATTGTGCCGAACTGCTACAACAATAAAATTTTCAATTAAGATTTCTTCGCTTTTTGTTCTTTTGTTCCATAAGTTCATAAGAACATTCGAAAAACTGAAGAGAGAAAAAAAAATCTTATTGCCCATTTTGCTAGACATTTTTTCTGTTTTGACGTTGATTTCAAAGATTTCATTGATATCATATTTCTTCGAGTAGTTTCCAGTGTTTTCCGAATATTTCAAAGAATTTTCAAGAAAATAGTGAAATTGTGATTAAATACAATTTTAAAAAGAATTTCAATTTAAAGCTAGAAAAGAAAACCGTCAAGAAAAGTGCAGAAAACTTCATAAAATTGAAGGAAAGTAAAAAACGAGAAAGTTTCAGTGATTTACATTGAAATAAATGCAAATTCAACAAAATGGAAAAAAAAGTTAAATTAAAATTGAAGAAAATGAGGAAGAAACGAGTAATCAAAATTATGCGAACTCAATCAGAAATGATGAAACTTATGAAGAGTTTGCTTTTTGATTACTAGAGGACTGGTGGCTTAAAATTGAATGGAATTTGTATGGAAAATTCTTCAAAGGAAAGTCGCTCTAAATATTAAAGAAAATAAAATTCAACATATTTTGCCTAGACTTGTAAGTAAATTTTCTCTTGAGAAAAATAGACCACCAATTTCACCCTCAATCTTCATTCACTAATGATTCACAATCATACAAAAAAATATTTCTTCTTTTATAACTCAAAGCAAATCAAATTTCCTTATTTTTATTAATTTCGTTTGCATTAAAAAAACGAGAAGCACAGCAAAAGACTGAAAAGACTGATGATGAATTTTTTTGCTCTTCTCGTTTGATAAAAAAATAAATATCACAAAAATGTGAAATAATAAAGCAATACGACAAATACAACAACAAGAACAGTGAAAATAATAAAAAATGATGAAAAAAGTATTCGAGGAGTATTTTTCTTTGTTTTCATGAAGTTTGGTGGAGTTTGTTGGAGTTTGGTGCTCATAAATAACTTTAATGATAAATTTGATGTCTTTATATTAGAAAATAATAATCCCCGGAACATTAACATTTATTTTTGGGATTTTTATTGGTTGTTCGAGTTACTCGGGTTATATGGGATATTTTTGTAATTTTTATCATTTTTTTTATAATAAACCATAATAAATTTTATGGGTTTTTGTTTTTTGGATTTGATGGGGATTATTTTATCTTATGAATTTTTTTTGTTTCGATGTATTCAGCAAGGGTCCAAAATATGATTTTTTGAAATTTTATTTCTTAGACATCTAGAACTGTACTCAAGAAATTATTTTCCAATTCAACTTGAAAATTGTATCCATCTCATCTATTTCTAGATATTTAAGGACATTTAGTGATATCTTGCCTTGTATTCAAGTATTCCACTCACTCCCCATAAAACAAAATAAATCCGCAAATAAATTTAATATTGATCTACTTTTATGAGACTTTTTATTTCGTTTCGCTTGTTTAAAGATTTTTTTGCTGTTGTTGCTGTTTCTTCTCTAAATCTTTTCTTCTTCTTCTATGTTTGAGTATATTTTAGGATATTTGAGGATATTTGAGTATTTGAACCCAATAAAAAAGATACTTCGCTACTAGGATACGTGATTAGAGATAATAATTGGCTGGTTGTATGTTTGAAGAAATTTAAGGAGTTTTTGTGAAAATTTTGCGAACAAAAGAAAATTGAAATTATTTTTTTTCAGCTCGCAAATTTTTATTATTTTTATAGGCCAGGTATTTTGGAGGTTAATGGCTTTTTAAAGAGGTGATTTGAGATTTTGATGCTTCTAATGGATTTATGGTTTTTATGGATTTTTATGGATATTTTATGCTTTAATGAGACCCATGATGAAATTTTATTCCCAATTTTGTTTGTTTTATTTTCGTTTACAATATCAACACATTAAAAACATAAAAACTAGACATTCAAGCATTTCCGAGTCTTGCAAGATTCAATAAATAAAAACAGCAAATTACACAGACAAATAGAAAGATCTCGGCCACACCTAAGAACCGCAAGCTCCTAGCAACTTTGTAACAAATTTTTAGTTTTTTCTCTGTAAATTTCGCCATAAAACTCCAATCCAACTGATTTTCCGCCTTTAATACCTTTTTGCTTGTAATTTTAACATCTCTACATTTTTTTACATTTCCGAACATTAAAATCTCTTTTTTTTTGATTTTTAAACATTGCAAGTTTTATGGTCGTGTATTCACATTAAATTAGACAAAACTGTGTTTTGAGCAAATTTATTACCATTTATTACAGAGATGAACATTTTAGTAACACATGTTTTTGCTGGGCACATTGAAAGATGTGAAAAATGGGGAGAACTTTTTGTTGGAGTTTTTCTAGAAGGTTTATTTTTGTAGTTTTCGGATTTGGGGGATTATTACATGAAAAAGGGGTGAATTTTTGTAGAATTTATTTTACATGAGTATGATTTTTATGGACAAGAATATATTTTTCAGATTTTATGTGAATACTCATGAATACATTTGACTTTTTTTCAGCAAAATATCAAAAGAAAACTTTAATTGCCTGAAATGCTCAAAAACCTTCGTAGTTCAAAAACAAAAATTCATTGTAACTCCCAAATTCCTCCAAAATCCCATAAACTCTTCTAAACAGATGAAAAAATTCTTTATTGAATTCCACGCAAAATCCTAGAAAGAATCTCCCAAACTCGACCTTTTTTAAACTTCTTAAATTCCATAAACTTCACATAAACTTCACATAAAAGGATGAAAAAATTGTTTTCTTAACTAAACTTTTTGGGGTGAATTTTACAATGTATTCAGTCTATTTATTGTATTCAGGTTAACCAAAACTTTTCCTCAGGTTTTTTCTGTTTTGTTGAGTTTTAAAGTTAAAAAAAACACAAAAGAACTTTGACCCAGAAATGCGGGGTAAAAGTTTTCTCAACAAAAAAAAGGAACATTGAGGAAAATGCTTCAAATGCCCCAACTTTAAGACAAGAATTAGGGAATAAATGTTTTTCCGGCAAAATGGCCTAAAAGGCTTCCTGAAATTTTTAGAAAATATATTTTGTGAGAAAATCCAAGGAAACAGGAAAAACGACCGTCATCTTAAAATTGTCTTAAAATTTTCTTAGAAGAAACAAAATTGAAAGATTTTCGGCTTCTATGTAAATTATTTTCATTTTAATAAACTTTATTCAAAAAAACTTCAAGTGAAAACTCCAAAAAAAGGTGAACATCTCAAATTAATTGCACAATTAACTGAGTAACTGAGTAATTCCGTGTACTTAATTAATGCATCCCATTTCTCCACATTTTTCATCTTTTTGTTGCTGTGCTCGCTTCAATTTCGACACATGTCATTTGTTATTTGCTCCAGTGCCGTGTTCTTCGTGTTTTTACTCGAGTAAAGCATTTTAGCTTGCTTTGTGCCCTTTTGGTACACAAAACCTGACATTACGAGAGGATATATTAATTAAGCAATTAACTGCGTACAGAGATAATAATTTTGTTTGGATGTTTGGATGTGAATAACATGTGAAGCCATTAGAGTGAATGATAAGAGTTTTTTCTTCTAGCGGCGTAATGAATGGCTTTTTGGAGTTACGGGAGGAAATGTGGATGAATAAATCAGAGAGAAGCACTTTTTGTGGTTTTTTGAGGAAGTTTCGAGATTAATTTAATTAGAATCTGCTTTACCGACGTGGATGTTGAAGGTAAAAATTAAGTATATTATTTTTGACTGAAATTTGCTTTTAAAGCTAGCTCTACTATGAAATTTCTTTAAAAATAAAGAAGTTCATCAGCATGTCCCAACCTCTCCTAAATATACATAAACATTTCAAAATTTTATTTACCATCCTTCCTTGCATACAAAAATACAATTTCCATATCAAATCACTCATCGTTTCCTGGAGCTCTATTATCTATTTCCCAAAATTTCTAGAATTTCGTGAATTTCAATAATTTTCCAAAGAACTCCCAAAACTCTCCAAGATTTCCTCCAAAACAAAAATCTCCATAATCTTCTTGTTTTGCTAATCAGAAAATTGAAAATCTTTTGTAATTTTCTGAATAATCTCAGAGTAGGACGTGTGCAGAGCAAAAGATCCGCAGAGGAATCAATTCGTGCATCTGACAAGTTTAAAATTGCTTCTACAATTTCTCGTCTTTCTACATTCTACTACAATCCACAGTTTGTGTGTAGGCAAATAACTCTCAGCAACAGCACCTTTTCATATGAGTACTGTGAGTACTGTGAGTACTGTGAGTTTTGTGAAAAGTTTGTGAGGCAAATTTAATTAAAAGTACTTTTTTTGATATCTGAAGCTTTTAATTAGAGAGCTGTGCGCTTTCAGAACAATTATTGCCTTTGGTATTCGAGTAATTATTTTAATTATTGTGTATTTTATCGGTATCTAGTCTTTGAAAAAGGTTTGGTGGTTTGTTTTGAGCAAATTCTTCAATTGAACTCATTTTTGATTGAATTTATAATAAAAGTTATTAACTATAAATTTCATAGGGACCCTTCTCCTACCAACAGAATTATAATAATTAATAGTAGAAACTCCACTAGGGCGTATTATTTTGATTAAATCCTACACTCCTGATTTCCCGACATCACAATCTCCTTGATTCTCTGATTGCACAAATAATGAGTGTAGGATATCAACCAATTATAATTTTAAATGATTTAAATGTGGAATTTCCATCAATGCCGTCAATTCCATCAACTCCATCCATTTGCCATCAAACCATTAATTTATAATGATTTTAATAAAATCCTCCTCATAAGCTTTCAATGGCAAAAAATTAAATTACACCCTACTCTACAGCAGTACTTGCTACTTGAATCCTTCAACTTTCTCCCTCCAGAAATATTTTCCAACCAGTTTTACCGAGTGCTTTGAAACATTTACATATCAATCATAATCATTTTTGAAGTAGTAATTAGTGAGATCCAGCGATACAGCCAGAGAGATGTATATTATTATTATTTTAATATCACCCTTCCACTTGGCTGAAGCTTCGGCTAAAGCGATGTAGCAAAAAATGTACATGTTGTTGGCAATATTTGTGGAAATATACCAGTAGTCAGCAGTAGTGAGGTGCCAGGGGTTTGAACCAATTATTTATATAATTTTTAGAATTTAAGGAGAATTAAATAGATTTTATTTTAAATCATAAATATATGTTCATTCTACGTTTGCTGTTGTGAATACAATTTATAAAGGTATTCAGTTATCCCAAAAGTTATTATCTTAAACATTCAAATCCCTGATTTAAATATGCACCGCACAAAATGAGGTAAAATGAAGTAAAACGTTTCACGCGATGCTTGAGCGCTGATTTATGTATTTTAGTGTCTTTAGAGCCATCCTCGATGGTAGCATGTGGGATTCAAACTTCCAAAATTCATGAAACCTTCGGAAATCCTCGTAGAATTTGAAAAAATCGCTTTCCCATCAATAAAATGTGCTGGCTCTTGGCTCCGGCAGCAAAACAATAAGAATAATGCGGTAATGCGTCACTTTATACGTATCGCCATGCTTGGCATAGAATGCTTGAGTATTCACGATTATCATTGCAGCCATAAATAATATCAAACTACACCCGACTTCAGCAGCTTCAGTGGCGGCAATATGGCAAAATATTATTATCTAGTAAATCCCTATAGGGGTTCAATGAAACATTTTGAGCTCTGTGCACTTTGGCGAGGCAAAACCTGACGCAGATTTTTCCACCCTTCAGCAATAATGATGTGCATCTATTAAAGTTCTCGCTTCTGGTACGGCCGTAATAGACAAATATTGATGCTGTTTGCTTCGACAGTGCGTGTTGTGTACGTGAGGTTGGAATGCCCTTTTTTGGTCTATTCGCTTGTTTTTCATATTTATTTGGTGCTATTCTGGGTATTTTCGTTATTTTGATAACTTTTTGATACGTTTTTTCTGCTTCTCGCTATTATCTGGAATTTCAGTTTTTCAGTTTTTTAGATTTTGTTAGTTACTTTTGTTGATATTCGTTGAATTTTGTTAAATTTAGGGCCGTCAGGTTCAAAAGGCAAACAAATCTGGTAAATCTGTGATTTTTAATGAAAAGTCGTTGCCATGATTTATAGTAAATAATCGCATTTGTTACGGTTTGGGCAGCAACGCGTTTTTATCTACTAGGGGGCCTGTAGTGTTTAAATTTTTTATATATTCTAAATTTATATTTACATAAAAAAAAAAATATTTTGAATTCTGCCACCAAAAAAGCAACGTCAAGATCGTGCGACTTAAATTGTCAAAATATTTATTGATCGTTCATAAGCCACGTGTTTTCTAAACATTTTAAAACAATTTAAATCCATCAATCCATTCGTCTTTAAAGACTCCCAGATTATTACGCAAAAAGGGATGAATTGTAATATTTCTATTATTTTGCTATCCTCTAAATATTATTTATGGTATATTTATGATTTCCAACGTATTTCTGCTAAGCCCAAAACTAAGCCTTAAAAAAACAAAGTCATCATTAAACAACAATATATCAGTATCAAAAAAAGATTATTGATGATTAGAGTGTTTTTCAAAAAATAAAATCAAACACAGAAATTCAGAAATTCAAACTTTCCAACGAGAGTTTTCAAGTTCTAGCCGGGGAATTTATGAATTTATAGAAAAAATATGAAATATCATTTAAAATGCTTGTCATTCCTTGATTTAAAAATCACTTTATTGTATTTTTCTAGATTTCACGTTGGATGAAAATTTCCAAGGGAACTCCAAGCGATTCTCTCAAGTACTTTATTCCACTTTAGTGTACTTTACTGCTTATATCTCGAAGATTAATCATGAAAGTGCATAATTAAATAGGAATAATTCAAAAATAATTCAGTTTTCAGGTCGCTTTACGACGTTTCCGAAGAATTTGATCTGTCTAAAGTGCCGCTGCACAAACACTTTGTAAATTAAATGAAATCAACTCAAATAAAAGTGGAAAGAAGAACTTGAAAGGCGAAATGCCATGGTAAATTATTTGTACTGCAATTAACATAATTTTTGGGATGATTTATCATAAGCATGCTGTCTCTTTGGATCACAACTTGACTACACAAACTATACAACAATAAATTCATTCGAGATAGATTTTCTTTACAGTCAAGATTCATAATTCAAGCACTTCTTGTCTAACAATTCATAATTTTCACAATTTTAATTAGGAAAGTATTCAAGTCTTCAAGAGTTTTGATGAATCTTAGGAGAATTTTATAACAATTTTCGGCAGGGATTGGAGGTGGGTATTTTAATTGATATTATTTCAATTTCTGAAGGTTATTCGACGGTAAATTGATATGCTGTCAATATACTTTCGTAATTTGACATTTTCTATGTTATGTCATTTGTCTATAATTAAAAGCGTTAATTGAAATTGGGCATACCAACCCCTGAAATAATTCCTTAAAGATTCCGTAGATATTATTTGACTCAAATTTCTTAGACTTTCCACAAAGATTCTCTAAATCTTTAGAAAGACAAGTATTTGAATACTTTTCTACAAAACAAATTAAGAATCTAACTGAATGCAAATGACTGACTATTAGAACTTTAATTCATCTTAAAGAAAAGAAAAGCAACAAAAAAAGAACTCGACTCCGAGAGTGCCACGAAAATAAGCAATTTCTGAAGATTAATCACTCAGAAAATACCCAGACTGTTCTTGGGAAGATAAAGAAGGTGAATTCAGTTGAATTGCTTGAAATTTTGGTAAATTTGGCATCAACAATGACTCGTCGTATATCTTCTTATATCTTCTTCTGTATATTTCTATATTTAAGTTATGGATGTAATAATATTAAAGTATCTAAGGAGAATAGACGGAATACACGGAATACATTGAATGGTTGTGCGAATACAATATAAAAGTATTACAATGTGTGTAGTGAGCTGTCAAATTATGTGATCGATAGGGCAAAGTTGAAAGAAAATTATGGGGATTAAGGAATTTATGGCTTTTTGTTAAAGAAATTGATTGTATAACTTTACAGGTTACATTTTAGATGATTACTCATGAATACACTGAAATTCAAAAAAATTTCCACAAAAAAAAACCTAACAACTATTCACAAAAATGGATAATTTGCCATGAATCCCCTCTTTTACTCATATTCAATTATAAAAATTAAAAGAAATATTTTTCACAATTTTTCATAAGAAAAATGACGAACAAAAGCTTTTGTGACACTTGCACTTGCAATTGGATTTCACAGAAGGATTAAGATGTTCTATGGAGCATCATAATTGAGCTATTAGGATAATGGGATAATATTTCTCATTTTTATGTTTTTATGTTTCTCTATGTTCCACTAGTAGAGCTCCATCATTGAACGAGCAGTCGCTTCCAAAAATCTAAAAAGAGGATGATGAGATTATCGGATAATCCACTTAGGTTTTTTAGTACACTTTTTAGTACTTTTGATGCTGAATATCCGCAATGCCAACAATAATCTCGCAATATTCTGAATTTCATGAAATTGATGAAATGCTGCAAATGCTCGACAAACGTATGGCAAATATTTTATTTGTATTTTTAAGGACATTTTTACTCCTTTGCTCTTTTGTAATCCAGAGAGGACATTTTTTGCAGTTTATTGTAGTTTATTTGAGCTCACCCATAAAATTATTTTCTTTTTAGGATTTCTAAGGTCTCGTTTTGTGTGCTTTGTACTTTTAAAGATTATTCTGAAGAATATTTACTGGAAACTCTTTTCATCGGTTATCTGGTGAAAGGAGGAACATACGCTGAGTATTATGGATACTACAGATATTATGGCAAGATATTAAATTAAATGATTGGATTATTCCTTTATATTCCGATCCTTGCAAATTCTGAATTTCTGAATTTAGCTACAAAATACTGGAGAATGGGACAAAATTGAAGAGATTGTTAAATCGATAGGATTATCGATTCAATTTCAAAGCAATCTTAGATACGCTTTATTCCTTGGAGAACCAGGAAACTAAGAAACTGGGAAAACTAGGATAATCTTTAATATTAGGGGGTTGGCATGTCCACCGACAATTTGTCCTAGTTTAAAGGTAGATTTCTTTCTCCTTAAGCCTTTCAATTTTATTAAAAATTCCTTCCACCTTTTCATGAGAGATATTCGAGCGTCTTTAAATGTATTAAAAGGCATTCACAGCATTTAGAGTTTTCAAAGCACCCTCAACTCTTCGCTCCTTAGCAGCTGATGGCTGATAGAAAGGTTCTCCTAGCAAAAATAAGGATTATGTTTTAATGTTTTTTCAGCACGAGATGCCAGTTTTTGCTCATTTTTAGTGTGGGACGTGATTAACCGTCCACTTTTTCGTTTTTTGCTTGTGCTTTATCTATTTACTTGCCGTTGTTTGTGTTTTTATCCATTTTCACCATTTTTAGCCATTTTAGCAGGCAATCTTGGAGCTCTTTCAGCAGATTTCTAGAATTTCAACACTGAAGCATTTAAAAACATTTAAAATAAAAGTAATTTATGGGAGCTCATGTACTTGGCCAGTATATAAGACTCGGCGCTAAATGTCAGCTAAATGTGAATATAAATTGCTCTAGAAGAGGTTCAAGAGATGAAAGGGGTAAAATTGCTTGTAAATTCGAGTAAATTAAACCAGGAAGGTTCGGTGATGCCTAAAATGGTTAAAATGCCTAAAACGCTAGGAAGCTGAATGAAATAACGGCAAAGATAGGGAATAGCGAGATAAATATGCTTCGAGGGGATCACAAACTGTTTTTTCCTTGCTTTACTACTGTGCTACTGTGCAAGGTATTAAATGACGATATTTTAAGTTTTTTTAGTTGTCAGACTTTTCAAGTTTTTCATGGCGAGATTAGTGAGATAATTATTGAGGATTACGAATAGAAATTGTTAGATGAAAACAGTTGAACTTTAGAAGGATTATTTAACATATTTTTTTAGAGCTAAAGGGGTTGATTGTAATAAAGCGATGAATATTTGAATAATTGGAAGGTTTCATGGTTTTTTTAGATGGAACATTTTAATTTATGTGGAATTAAGTTTTTTAAAGTTTTAGAAGTTTTATTGTTTTCGTATTCAGGAAGTATTCACACGACCTAACTGTATTCAACTAAAACCACCCTCCAATATCACATCAACAAATATTTATTACATTTTTATGCAATCGAATGACCAATGTCAATATCACCCAAATGTCCTCACAAACCAGCGGTTTTCCATTTTCATTCATAAACCACATGTCGATGATCTGGCAAAAATTGCACGAAATTCCAAAAATTACACAAAACTGCACAAAATACAAGTAATTGCATTTTGCCCAAAAAAACAGAACAATTCCCGAAATGCGTCAATTCACCGATTTTCCCAAAACTGACATTTTCCACACATTTCCATAAATTCCGCAGACTTTTCCAATTTCCATTGAAACCTCTCGAATTTCGATGAACGATCGAAAAACGCATTATGTTATTTGATATGCATGTTAACAGTTTCACCAACCAGCAAAAGTAATTTAATTAAATTGCGCTTTGTTTGATGTTAGTTTATTGTCAAATAATTATTGAGTTATTTTGTTACGGGATTTTCTATTTAAACCGATAAAATATTTATTACAGCCTAAAAAGGATCTTTTGAGGTTTTTTCTGGTGATGAAATGAAGCAATGATGCAATTTTAATTGGTTTTAAAATTATTTCAGATTTTCCCATTTTTTATTATGAATTTAAAACTTTTTAGGGGAACTTTTTTTTGTTGACTCACGTTTGTTTAATCAGGGATTATTCAAATTTATCATAAATGTATGGTTTTTATGGAAATCATCAATTTTCAAATAAATTTCATTAACTTTCATTAAAATTGGTTGAGTTTTGTGGAATTTCGTAGAATTTTGTTCGATAAATCCAATTTTGTTGAATTTTAGCAATTTAGCAATTATGCCAATTTACCATTTACAATTTATATTTTTTTAATTGCAGCTTTTTCATGATACAATGGTTGAAAATTTAAATTAATGGTGGAAATTTTGTTAGTGATATACTTTAGGCAGGGTTGTATTTTGTGCCTAAATTATTTAAGGTCGTTCAAAAATGTTATTGAGATGTTAAAAAATAGATTCTCTCAAAATGTGTGTGTTTTTAATAAAAAATACGTGAATAAGTACACTCCTGTTTAAATTTAATTGCAATTTTAATCAATATTAGGATGCAACATTTCACCAGACAAAAATAATTGAGGGGAATGATACTGACAATTTAGTATATTTTGTTATTCTAGTGAAAAAGCAATATTGCTGCAATAAAATCACTGTAATACTCAGAAAATCTAAACATTAAAAAATATTTTAATCCTTCCTCGAAAATTCTCTTGAAAATTCAGTAAAACAGAAATCCATAAATTTCTGATGAATTATTTAAAAAACTTCATTAATAATATTCAGTAAAATTGCACAAACAGGATTATAACAAAAACGTATAAAATATTCATAGAAATCAAAGACAACCATAAATTCACCATACAAATAATTCAAATGAATTAAAAATTGAGTAAATCTCCTCTATAAAGTTCATAAAACTCCATAAAACTCCGCAATTTCAACATAAACTCCATAAACTTCATAAATAATTGAATATTTATGTGACTAGACTATAGAAACTGAACGAAAAGGCATTAATTAATCCGCAAACAACTATTATGCATTATAAATTCTCGTTTTCATTATTTTCTCATGGACAAAATAGAGTCATGGATTATTTTTGGGATTAAAATAAATGTATAAAAAAAATTATTTATTATACAAATAATGACAATAAACGAGCTACGAGCTGCAAAATTGGAAAATTATGGAATTATGATGAATTATTACGGAAATTCATAAAATGTCATAAAATATCGTGAAAAACTGCAAAAATCCAAAAATATCTGAATGCAAAAATAATTAACACTTAATTTTAATCAAAATTGCATTATAAGCTTATGGCTTGAAAGGATTTAAGTAGGACAAATGTGAAGCGCGACTAATTGCGGATTTGGTCGTTGCATTTAAAAAATTCGAAAAAATTCAACAACAAAAAATGATAAAGAAGATTAAATCGATTTTTTCGCAAGTGGGATGAACTTTTTGATGAGAACACAATGGAGCTGGATTGAATATCTCTTAATGGAAGATTTTTGGTGGGAGGCGAATACAGGTTGCAGAGTGAATACACTTTTAACTAGAATTTCATCATTTTTATAGAAATGTCTGCTTTATCGACTCTAGATTCGCTGGAAATTTCAAATATTCAAAAATGCGGAAAAATTCTGATAAAATCGCAAAAACTTTATCTTAAAAAATTACTTAAAGTACTACACATATCTTTGTCATAGACAAATGAGTGGGAAGACTTGCTTAACCTTTTATTCATTCTGGAGAAAATATATTACAACATACAGCGAAAAGAACCCATTAGCCATTAATAAATCATGCACACTAAAGGTCGCGATTGCCAATTAAACTTCCTTTGTATTACTACATTAATATATCATAACAAAAGGCTTGAGGGAGGGCGGGTAGGGAATTGTGTCTAGTTGTGTTAAAACTTTATTTTTAATACATGAAATTTTTAAATGTATATAATTACGTGAATACACCTGAATACAATTTGTTTCTTAAAATTTTCTTTAAAAATCTATAAAATTTCTTCATCTGACTCTAACTGAGTTTCTTGACTCAAATTACCGGAATAATTTATGATCTACTCTTTATTTTCATAAATCTCTAACAAAAAAACGAAAAATGTATGAAATTCATGGAATTTATGGAAGCTCCAAGCACAACAATGGCCAGGCCAAAGAGCAATGGTGCATGAGCACGCTGCACAAGACAAGAGGAAGCAAAATGAAGTAAAACAAGCACTTTTTTGGCTACAGATGCCGAAGACAGTTTTGTGCAACTTTTTTTTGCACTTGATACATTAAGAACTTACTGGGGAATTATAAATTTCATAAATTGTTATGAGTTTCATGAATTTTGCGCAAATTTGACAGTTTGCTGAAAAACAAAAGTCGCCGTTTATTTATTTGGCTCGATCACATTTCCCACCGGTTTTTACTGTTGGAGCTTTTTTTAACTCGCAATTGAGTTTTGTAGCTTTATTTAGTTTTGTGCTGGTTTTTTGATTTTTGTTGGTTTCTCTAGATTTTTGTGATGTTTTGTAGTATTTCGTTATTTTTTGCAATTTAGCGGAAAGAAAAATGGCAGAAAGTGTTAAAAGAATTATTTTTGCGAGGCAACATATTTTCAATTTTTGCTCCATTGCAATTTTTTTTCGTGTATTTTTGTATTTTTGTATTTTTGCAGGAAATCTAGCGGAAACTTTGGCATTTTTTAATATTAAAATTTTGTTTGGCACTTGGGAAGTGAAGGATATGAGTTGGCTTGGCTGCAAGTGAACGATATTTTGTTGGAAAATAAATGTTTGCTCTAGATTTTTTGAATTAGTTTGAAAAATGATTTTCATTCAAGTGACAAATTATTTTCTAGAAAATTTGTATTTTTAGAATTTTTTTCGCATTTTATTCATGTCGACTCCAGTTAAGCTCAAAAGTCCATAATTCTCCTTTTTTTACTAGAATATGTTGATAAATATTATTATAAGAGTATTCACGTGTATAAGTGTATTCACATTCATCAAAAAAAAATTCCCAGGAGCTTCCTCTTTCAACACATTATAATTTAAAACGTATTCACCAATTCACACCATAAAAATTCCAAAAATTCTGCCAAAAGAATAAAAAATCGAAAAAACTGCCAAAAAGCTTTAACGACTCTCGTCATGCCACCCAACTACACGAAATACACCAAAATACACAAAATTCACCAAAATACATGATATAATAGAAATAAACGAATAATACAAGCTTGCCAACGACCGGCGCAGCGCTCAAAAACTGTGTGCGGTTAAAAAGAGATAAACCCGCAAATTTGCACAAATTTTCAACACATTAAATTGCAGTAATAAAATATTCATGTGCCCGGTCTACAATCCTCAAAATAATACAAAAACAACAAATGTACTGAGAGGCCAGAGGGGTATTATAAAGAAATGCTGGGCAGGCTCAGACTGAAGCTGAAATCTAAAAATTTTAAACAAAAACTACCAAAAAACTAGAAAAGCAATGAAAACACCCTGAATAAGTGAACACGCTCTAAAACAACTGCAATATAAAGTTTTTGCTGTGAAATTAGACGTGGACAGTAAAACCGCAGTAGCAAATGGCATTGGCAATAGAGCAGCCGACTGGACCGGACACAGCAACACACATAGCACAAAACCTCAAGAAGCAATAAATGACCGGTTTCCAACTTTTCATGAAGCACATTAAAAAGTTTAGTTTTTCAGTTTTTCATTGGAATTTATGGATTTGTTGGGGTTTATGAATTGGTTTAGGGAAATGGCTTTAAAAGGCTTGAAATGTTCTAAATATCGATTTTTACGAAACTGAAAATGAAAAATTGGACATGAATACAGTTTTTATGTGAATACTATGAAAATGCCTGAATTATGAGATGAAAATTCAAAAATATAAAATATTCAAAAAAATTTATAAAACCCGCACCAATTTAAATCGAAAGATATCACAAATCATTTATCTCCATTTCTCACCGTTTCCCTTTCACAAAAGACGCAAAAATGTTCCTTTCAACAAATCGACCCTTTTGTTCTCGCAACCCGTCAATTCCCAACATATTCTTTCTTTTCCATTATCTCACAAATTTTCCGCGAGATTTTAAATTTCATTTTTGTATTCACGAAAATGGTAAAAAATGATTTCAATGCAAAAATGGCAAAAACGAGAGAAGGAATATAAAAAATGTTTTATTCAGTTCAAGTTTCCTGACAGCGCTGTCAAAACATCATATCTCCATGAGTCTGTGATTGCACGATGCGCGTTCGAAAAGGCAGTTCATTTCAGCGGTACTAATGCAATTGCTTCTGCCAAGTCACACTCAGTGAGCCAACCATTGGAAAAAGCCTTTTTAGAGGTATTGGAGCTGATTTAAGGGAAATTGAAGTGAAAATTACATTGGAAAATAATTTAACATGAATACGGAGATGTATTCATGTTGTATTTGGATCAAACTTGTTGATAATATATTGGATCTCACAGAATTTACAAAAATCATCTTTAGCACTAGAAAAGTGAACATAAACCCATCCACTCCCATTTTCTCTCAAAAACTCAACAATAAATCAAATACTGGCAATTTAAAACATTAAGAACCTTCAGAAAAATCCCTAGAATTAAAAAAATTAAAAATTAAATCTCCCGAAAACAAATTGAAATGCTTCAATTGCCAAGAATACTGCGAGAATACCGGAAAACGCAGAAAATACAAGCAAATACGAGAAAATGTCGCATTGAGCTGCGACAGGGCTAAATTATGCAAATTCCTGTAAATTGTCTGAAATTGTCTAAAATTGTCACAGTTTAAATATGCATATTTAATTTTTTTTGGGACAATTTCCGGGTCCTTTAAAAGCGCTTTGCTGCTCTTTAAATTTACGGTGAAAGCTGTTTTGGGATTTGAAATGAAAAATAATGGAAAATGTCAAATTTTTCTTTAAAATTTAAATGTGAAGCTTTGCATTATTTAAAGATGAATAAAGGGGGTGAAGGGTATTCATGGTGTATTCATGATGAAATTGTGTTTGGATTTTTGAGATTCAATTTAATTTCATTTATTTACAATGTTCACTATTGTGAATACACAATGCATACAATTTTTCTCAAATATGTGTTATTAAAAGGTGAATACAATATGAATTCACTCAAAAAATTTTCCCCAAAATTTTCTTTATAAAACTTTTCATCACAAATTTCGATAAAAATCCTCAAAAGTTGAAGGAACCCAAAAGGTAATTCAATTTGTTTGTTGAATACTTGAAAATGGCCAAAAGCTGGGAGAAAAGTCAAGGACTACAAAGCGAAAGGTATTGAAAGGGACATCTACCCAAATAAACTCAATGAGAAAATTTAAGAAGATTCCGAGAGATTCGTAAAATCCCAGCAGAGTCGAAAAAAATCGGAACAATTCTAGAAATAACTGAAATTCGAGGAAAGTTGAGAGAAGCTCAGAAATTTAATATTGAAGTCGAACGAAAAATCAATACTGGCATTTTTTTGGAGAATTTTAGACTTTTTTCGACATTTTTTTGCCATTCGGGAGCCAATTTTACAATTTCGCAGAAATCTGCTGTTCAATATTTAGACGAGAACCTTTATTGTTTACTCTTGCCTCCTTTTTCTGATACTCGAACGTTCCCAATAGCTCGAGCAAATCAATGGTAATTTTGCGCTTCTTTTGGCATCAATCACGTCGTAGTGAGTTTTTCGGCTCATCCACTTCTGTTAACGGGTTTTGGATGGAATTGTTTTGGGATATTTTGAAAGGTTTCTTGGGACTGGTTTGGTGAAGGATTGGAAGACAGGAAGTGTTTAATATTGTAGGATTTTTAGATTATTTTTAGATTTTTTCCTTTTTTTGATAGAAATTTAATGGAAAACTCGTTTTTAAACTTTTTCAAGGTTTTTTGGAAAATTGTATTCATGTGATGTATTCACAAAATTTTTGGTACTCTGATGTATTCAACTGTATTCAAAAGTAACTTAAAATCATTAAATTCCTCTTTAAAAGTCCTTTTATTTTATTTTACATATTTTGTATACTTAATGTTGAAAACTCCATTGAAAGCATAAAAAGCACACCAAAATCACTTTTGGCGAATATTTGGTTTTCCCCAAAGTTTCAAAATTAATTTTATTCAAAAAGTTAAATTGAATTTTTATGTGAAAGCTCTCGAGTTTTCCATTCAGTTTTGGACTGAATGTGGTAAATAAAATATAAAGGAGAGTTTTTATTGTTTCTGAAGTTTGAATGCGGATGGAGCAGCTTGGCTAGTGTATTCCGAGGGCATTTAGGAGGTTTATAATGCAGATAAATAATTTTAGTGAGATTAGGTGTACATAAGGGTATTCATGTGTATTCAAGTAGATTTAATCATAAATTACTATCAAAACTAATCTTTTCAATTATTTACGTGCTCTATTGTGTTTTCACATAATGTGTTCAAATGAATTCATATGTATTCATGTCCCCAACTCACTTTATCTCAGTCTCTGAATGATTGATGAGCTGATCTCAAGATCTGATCCCGCTTTGAGGACTTTTATCTAACAATCTCCAATTTTGGCGCCAAAATCTACCTTTCTTGAGAATTCCTTCTCATCACGTGTCACAACCAAGCTCTCTCATCTTTCCCCATTATTTTCTATTCTTCTCCCAAAGCACATAAAGCACATTTTGCCTTTCATACAGCTGAAGTGAAAATCAATAAATATTCTTCTCGCATGGTAAAGAAGAGTCATTTTCAGCAATTTGGGATGGATCTAATGGGTGGTGCCTGAAGATGCCAAAAAGAAGCCGGATGTGAAAGTGGATTTGTGTCTTGTGACAACAATTGGTGCTGTGATGTAAATGATTTTATTGTGCGGAGCTTGAACAGCCAGAAAAGCCGAAAATTGATTCAGAATCTTCGATAGACACTTTTGAAATAGATTTTTGGATTTCTTTGGGTGATGAATGGTAAGGAGAGGCAGAGGTAGGTAAGGGTTGGTAAAATGTGATTTTTAGGTTAAATCTATTTTTTGATAAAAAGTTTTTATAATTTTTATTTTAACTTTTTTCATGAGAGAATTGCTAGGAACAACCAACTCCTGACCCCACCTCTTGCAACCTCTATCCTTAATATTACAATAAATGAATAACACAAAGAACACACTTTGACTTAATTTTCCGGGACTTTTTCTTTTGCTAAAAATAGATCGATACTTTCATGCTTCTACTGGTTTTGCCAGAAGCAGTATAAGCATCAAAAGCAGTAGAAAAAGCTCCCATCTCTTCTAACTACAACGAAGAGTTGGGAATATTGGGCAAAATGCTCCCAAAATACTCGAAAAACTCAAGAAACTCGAAATGCTCGAATGCCTAAATGTACGCGTCATTAATATCATTAATAAAGACAATATTGTGGAGTTTTGTGTGCTTTGTGAGGCAGATATACGAGGCGATTAATATGTTGCGACGTGCGTACCACAAGAGAGATTCCACCGGAAAAAATCAATAATTATTGCGGCGGGAAATGCGCTAATATTTCGCTACAGGGGCACTAAGAGGTTCAGGCACGTTGGACAATTTTTTAATTATGTATAAAAATTAGGTGAATACAATGTGAATACACTATAATGAAAAGATTGCTCTTAAATTGATTTTAAATGAAATTTTACCTAGAACAAACATGAATTCGAATTTTTGTTAAATGCCTGAATACATTTTCAGGAAAATCCAGTAAAATTATTCTTTCGATTTTTTAGAAAGAAACAATGAAATTTCCCTTTTCAAAAGAAATAAAAATTACAAAAATTATAATAAGCTTCAAAGCTTTTTCGCTTTCTTCTCGAACGCACAAAAATACGGAATATTATTATCGCTCGTCGGTTATCAACTTAGATGGTGTGATGAGGGTTGGAGAAGACACTTTTCTCCCATTCTTGGGTAAAAATTACTCGACTACTTGAGGGCAAACGTGTCCCAAAGCTCTGCTTCAGCTTTTATGGATCTGGTAGCTCGAAAATAGAAAAACACTCGAGAAAAATGGAGAAAAAATGAATAACATGGATCGAGAAATAAAATAATACATTCAATTTTTTATGCGACAGCCAAGACAGTCTTAAGACATAATTCATTTATCGGCGGTTGGAAAATCGCTGCAGTGCAAGATTGAGCAAAATTGGCAAATGATTTATTCCATCCAATCCAACCGACAACTTGTTAGCACGAAATCCACCAGGGAATCTGTGAGCTCTGTCTTGCTTTCATCTGGCTCGTACATTATCTGTATTTGGTTGCAAAATGTTCAAATACATTAAATTATACAGCCAGCAAATACCAGAATAAGATTCAAGTGCAGCAAAGTCAGCACAGCAAGTGCATGGAATTACTTTTGCATAATAATTGCGCCGACATGGAACAAGTCAATGAATACTGAAAGCACTGAGAGCTATAGTCAAAGTAAAAATCAAAAAAACAAAAGTCACGACACTCTAATAAAAATTATTTGTTTTTAATTGCTTGTAACAAACCAACGAGGCAAACAACAAAAAAAGTAAAAACAGCAAATAACTTTATAGTTGCATGGCATTCTTTGTTGTTTTCATTTATTTCTACTTGGAACAGGCAAAGTAGCAGAGAATCACAAAAGAATGCTCAAAAACTACAGCATGAATAACATGCAGATCATGGAGTACATGAGCCAAAGAGATAAATGGTTGAGTAGCAACAAAATACAAAATACAAATGGCAAGATTATCTCTACCATTCTCTGTAACAACGAATTTAAGCAATTTAAGCAATTCACGAATATCTGGGTAATTAGAAATATCGTTAGCTTTAATTTCATTAATTCATCATGAGTGATTGCGAATAGCTAAATGAGAGCAGGTAGCTTGGCAATGGCATAGTAGATAGCAGATAGCAGGTGGTAAAGAAAAGAAAGTAGAAAGTAGACAGCTAGAATACATAAATACATTGTAAATGTAATTGAATACATAAATATGGGAATACTTGAATACATTACTGAGGCACTGATTTATTTAAATTACTAAATTGGAATACATGACTTTTTGGATGGATAAAGACATGAATACATGAATACAGAGTAAGTATGAATATATGAATACATGAATACAAGAATAATTGATAAGTCTGATTTATTTGAATAATTCAAAAGTTCTTGTCAAAAATGTCTCAAATAGCTTTGAACTTTACCATTTTCTTTGTTTTTGATGTTTTTGCTTTTCTTTGTGATGTTGAGCGCACATTTTCTTATCAAAGATAAATTCGATACTTTAATGGGCTCAGGTAAATATGCCTGCCTTATCATTTCTGATATTCTGATGTTCGGTATATATTGTTTGAACAACTTTCTGTATACTTTTTCGGCACAATTTATTACCGTTTGATGGTTTTGATGGAAAATTGTGTTGAAAGGAATCAATCTCTTTGAGGAAATCGATTTGTTTTGGATTTATGTGAGTTTGTTTAATACAAGAAATTATTGTTTGTATAATAAATAACCTTTATCAGCTGTTATTTATGTGAATACATCATAATTAAGTGTCTTTCAATTTATTTTGATTTTTATGGGCGTGAAAGATGGTTTGTTGATTTTTGAATGTTTTTTACTATAACATGTGTGAATACACATTTTTTACATGAATACAAGCCGTCTATAAAATAATTTCGACTTAAATCTCCTTAATTTAATTTCACCATATTTTTAACGCAAAAATATGTGAATACACATTACCATTTTCAACACCATAAAAACTTCTACCAAACAGCAATACCATCCCTATCAATATTGAGCGTAAACTTTGTCCATATTTAAAACTCACCAGCAAAACTTTGAGCAGTTTATACTTTTATAGCCAAAACTTCCACCCAAGTAAAACCACAAATTGACACAATTAATTTTGCTGAAAACTTCACACATTTCTTCAGAGATTACAGAACTTTTATGGGTGTCCATAAAATAACTGAGAAGAAACTAAGAAACTGAAAAACTGCAGACTGTGGAAAGAACTTAAATTGGGGGTTGTATTGTCTGCTGATGGTTTTGTCCAGAGCTCACCAAACACAGATGAAATTCTGAGAAAGTTTTCGATTTCAAAGTTACTCACATTTTCCCTCTTTCAGCTTGGTTCATTCAAGTAGGCGAAGAAGGTGGAACTTTTTTTCTTTTATTGGCAGAGGTGGAACTAAGGGTAGGACAAAGTAGATGAATTTGACCTTCAGAGCCACTTTTTAGTTTTCAAGTCCATTCTATTAAAAAACGAAACTCTTTATGTTTATTTTGGTGTTTTAAAAGGTTTTTCCCCAAATAGGACCCTAAAAATTAGCAAAAGTTCCACTTTTGCCTCCGACGGTTCCATTCTTTTATAGATTTCTATTAAACTTTCTGTCAAACTTTATTGCGCCAACAACAAGGCGAAAAAGTTGCGAAAAACGGAAAATGTGTTTTGTGTATTAAATCAAATATATTTTTCATTATCTGATTGTGAAGACTTTGAAAAGTTGCTCACAACTTATTTATTTGCCATTTTTGTGCCAAATATCCTTAAAATATCCTTAACGTAGCTTATTGGAGCTTTTCATACTATATTCTCGTTTTTCCATTTTCCATCTGCCAACGGGGAAAAGAATGTAGCAAAAAGTGGAAAAGTGAAACGTTCTTATGAGTTGTGTGTAAAAGTTTTATTTTCAACGGAACAGCAAAAAAAATGTGTATTACAGGAATAAGGACGAATAATGTCGATTTCCGTGTGTAATATGGTGAAATACTTTACCGGCAACTTTATCAAGAACTTTGTGGAACTTCAGAGAACTTGAAGAATGAGGTTAAATATATGGATTATGACATTAGAACATTGCTTATGTATGTGAAGGATATTCAAGGATTTTCAGGGAAATGGATTATGGTACTTTTATGGCACTTTTAATACTTTTATTAATAGTTTAGGAAAATTCTTGAGAAATTGTTTCATAAGAGCTTGAAATGCTTGTGAATACAACTGAATACTCATTACTACTCATGAATACATATAAATTTTTTTTAAAAGCAAAATATCAACGACTTGTGCTCCTTCAAAATCACTAGAGCAGATGAAGCTTGACATTTATTTACAAAAATATCAAGAAATAACAAGAAATATGGAAAATCCAAAGAGCATACAAAGTTGCAGCATTAAACGTTTTTACAGGTGAAGTATTTATGTCAATAAAAATATTATGAATACACGAAATACATGAATTACATGGCATACATGAAATATAAATAAAATGAAAATTTTCCTCGAATCAACAAATATAAATGTTCGGTACATTTCAATCAAGTACATTTTTCCGGGAACTAGCACACAATGAAATATTACGAAATATTACAAAATAGCAGAAAAATATCAAACACACTACAAAATATCTCGAATATAATAAATAACAGTAATTCAATATTTACAGGCGCATTTATTCCTTTATTGAAATGTAAACATTCGATGTTTGATTATTTATAATGCATAAGGCAACAAGATCAAAAAATCTCCCGTAAAATGAAATAAAACTCCACCAACTCGCAAGTAAACTTCACTAGCTCCACGTAAAAATAAAATAAATAATGCTGTGATATTTTTTGTTGTTGATATTTTGGCTAAAGTCGCTACAAAAGCGAAGAAAAATAAGAACGTGGAAAAAGTGAAAGGAACAAACAGTCTAAATTGTGTTTGCTGAGCGATAAGGCTCTCAAATGTGTTCTCGTTCTGAGCATTTCACTGAAAAATATTGCTTGAAATTTATTCCACCAGTTTTATTTGAGTTTTGTGTTTGTTATTTTCTGTACATTTAAGTATTTTCAGTATTTTAGATAAAGAACAAACGAATTTATATTCCCGGAGAATTTATTTGAATATATTAGAAAGACAAACAGTTGGAACATTTGTAGAGCCAACATTGCTTCAACACCGGTTTATAGTTAGTCATTAAAGAGTGCCGCGAAAACATGACGGCAGATAGCTTAATTGAGATTGATAGGTTCGAGTTTTTTTTTTGATTTTTAATGTGTATTCAGCGTTTCAGAGATTACTTTAAAGAAATTTGAGGTTATACTTGAGTACAGGTGAATTCCTTATATTTAATTAAATAGATCGTTTAAAGATACTAATACAAACAAAAAGCATCATAAACAACAACCTGAACAAATATATCCTCAATAACTGTCAATCCAGCATAATCCCATCAACACCCTGAATACACTGAACACGCTGAATACATTACTGTCACAAGACCTCTATTATACTCGATTATTCCCAAATTCCGAGCATTCCAAGTCAATCCGGAAGCATGAAAGTCTAAAAGTCACAAAAGAATTCTCATTAATCAAAAATCCACCATCCATGCAGAGAAGCGAATGCCCACAAAGTATCAAACAATATCAAAGTAGCCCGACATCCCGTAGTTAGCAGTCAGCAGATAGAAGATAACCTGTCCCCGGGTTGATAACACTATAACCAACTTTAACACTACCAACATTGGGCCAAAAGAGACATAAACTTTTTTGCGACATTAAACCTATCATTATATTAAATTGAATAGATAAATTGTCGTTGTTCTGTGTGTGAATAGATGGGCTCGGGCAAGAAGGTCAGATTTGTTTTCGGGGGGCTAGAATCGGAGAATAATGATCTTTGCGCAATCTTCCACCGGGTTTTCTTTAGTTGTTTAGTTTTTCTTGTGTTAGATTTGTCAGAGCCTAGATGTTGTTGGATTGAAGAGGCGAAAGTTCAAACGTTTATGGATTTTTTTTATTGTTGCTAGATTGCTCGGATATTGAGGTTTTTGGGGTATTTTGAGGAGATTTTGGGGTAATTTCAGTAGAATATTGGTTTGTTAGGGAAATTGCTGGTTTTATTAAAGCTGGAGTATAAAATCAGAATTTAGGAGTGTATTCATGTGTATTCACATTGATCTTTAAAAACAATAAAATTAGCATTGAATAATTTTGATTTTCATTGATTTTCCGCCAATTAGATACAAAATTGATATTTTAAAATTTTGTTTTCACCTAATTATATTTTCAAAAATATTCTCTTACATCTCTCAATCATTAAATCCATATTTTTGCAATTTCCCCCAAAATTTGCATCATTTCCCCCAATTTATCATAATTTAAAATTTTATAGATATCAAAGGTAAATCCTGTTTGCACCCCCTATTTTCACGCTATTTTTTGCCTAACAAGCAAAAAGCATTTTATTGAATGAAAAGACCATAAATTTGAATGAAAGCAAAATATTTGTATCAAATTTCAATTGTGGCTGTCAACATTTCTAAAATATGGAAAATATGTAAAATATGAAAAATATGAAATAATGTATGAAAATATAAAACATCATAAAAACAGCAAAAAACTGCAGAAATGAAAATATCTAGCAAAATGGTGTGAATAAGCTTCAAATGCTTTTTGGTGTTTATTTATGTGTTTTTTCAATTTTACTGAATTTGCAGGGGGTTTTGAGTGTTTTTTAGTGCAAGTTAACTGTGCTCCAGTGTATGTTCTTTCATTTAACTTATTTAATTCAGTATTTGTATGTCAGTTCAAAGGGATCAGGGGAGATTTCTCCATTTTCCTCCATTCCTCCATTTCCATCGTTATTCCGCCAAAGTCCTAGCATAAACACACAAAACTAACAAAAGTGTATTCAAACCTTCAAGTGCACCACACAATGGCGGTCTCAAAGCTCTTCAAAGCCAAAGAACTGCTTGGAACTGGATTTGTCTGCTTGCAATTAAAATCCGCATTAAAAAATTCTATAGCAAAAAAGTCCAATTAAAATCTTGCAGAATTTATAAAAACAGCAAAAAGTCTTATTGTTTGTATTCATGATGTTTCAGTGTTTTCTTCAGTTTATTCAGTTTCCTTGTATTCCTTGTTTTCCTCATTTTCCTCCTTTTCCCTACCCAAAACGAAGAAAATTGCCATAAACACAATTAAGCGCTGCAGCCTTAATTAGAGAACTACACAAAAACTACACAAAACTACAAATAACTTCTTATAAAAAAACTTAATTTGCTTAAATTGCTTAAATTCGAGCATTTGCTGCTAAATTTGAATGCTTGACTGTTTCAATGGGCTGCTATGGGTTTTTATGGCAAAAACATGAACTTTCTGTAGCTTTTCATTAATTACAAAATGCACAAAACTTTTCCCATTTTCTTGTTTGTGGGAAAATGTGGGAGCAAAAAAAGTTGTCTGCATTAATTGAATTGGACATTTAAAAGGGCGATTGGTGGGGGGTTTGAGAGGATTCAAGAAAATTGGAGTTTTTGTTGAGAGATGTATTTGTTGATAATTTTAATGTTTTTTCTATGTATTCATGTCTAAAAGAGACCAAAACTCATTTCTCGAGTGAAATCACCATAACCTCTACAACCCGCCTTCACCTTCCCCTCTCCCTCAGAAAAATCTACAAAACTGATGGAAATTTAATATCGTAATTGATTGTGCTTCATTTTTGTAGCTTTTTGTAGCTTTCTTGTAGTTTTCTTTCAGTCTACAAAAATAAGAATAAAATAATCACACATGTTCTTTGAGAAAATCTCCCAATAAATTCAAGCAATACAAGAAAACTCGGAGAAAACTTGGAAAACTCATAAAAACCTGCTCACTATAAATTCACAAATTGATCTGAGTATTTTGTAGAAAACTCATCTGTTTCTATATATTTTTTTAGTTTTTCAGCAAAATTCGAAATGAATGAATGAATTTGTAATTTGTTGGAAAATCCATTTCATCATCATCAGAAAGTATTTATAATCTGTCTGTTCTTCTGGTTTCGTCTATAGCGAGATATATCGTGGCCTCTTTGCATGATAATTTTTTTATTTATTTGAGAAATTCAATAATTTCTTGAATGTTTTTAATTTGTTTGTAGTTTTTTGATGTTTCTCATGTTGTTTGAAAACTAAGGGGCGTGGTTTTTTGCCTTTCTTCGATATTTTCTCAGTTTTATCGCTGTTTCTCATAATTTCTTATAATTTTTCATAATTTCTAATAATTTCTCAAGTAGTCAGGCCTCAGTAAATAATTTGCAAATTTCCTGCATTACGCTTTACTGCAAGTATTCCACAATTCAAGTCTTTAAGCATTTAAGCAGTTGCGGTGATGCAAAGCAAATTTGCAACATGATATGCGGTGATGTAGTTTGTGGTGGTAATATTATAATTTCTTATAGTTTGCCGTAACGTCTGTTACGTGTAAGTGGTGTGAATTTTTAATTTAATTTAAATTTGCCAACTGCCACGACATTCTCCGCTTTTAATGCTTTTTTAGCCTTTTTTGCTTTTTTGCCTTCTTTGCTTAGCAGCTCCGAAGATCTGCGGAAATAAATTATCACTAGCAGTATTTTTAAGCACTTTTTTACTCCAACAGAAGTTTTGCTTGGTTTTACAGACTTACATAGAAGTACAGCAGTCTAGCAGTTCGTTGGAGGAGTTAAGTTACGCCTTTTCTAAGTTTTTAATTTAGCAGGGTTGATGTGTTTGATGTAGAAAAAGATATTCCAGCAGATTTAGCGTTAACGAGGTAGGAGATGGATGTTTGTTTTTTGCAGTTATGCTTAGATTTGTTATGCTTTGAGTTCTTTTGTAATTAAGGAGTTGTTCGAGTAGATTTTTTCTTTAATTCAAAAAAGTTATCACTCTTATACTTTTGCATTTGAAAATTCTGTATAACTTTTATGAAGAATGGTTGTATACATCTTGTATTCATTTATATAAATACAAGACCATAAAAATGCACGAATAATTTTAAATGGATAATTAGTAATATAAAAGGACACTTACTTCCACACTAAAAGTGATGATATGAATACAAATAACAGGAGCAATACTGAGCAGAGCAGAATCATTGCTGAAGTTTGAAGAGATGGACTGCTGTAAAAGCTCGCATCGAGGATCTGCAAATAAAAAAAAAAACAATTTTATAACACAATTATGTAAAATCATGTAACATCATGTAAATTTAATAAATTAAGAAATCCAACAAAGTTTCTTCAAGGATCTCTTCATAAAACAAAGATTTATGTGAGAAAACTTTCCCATTCTTTGCTATTCGCAGCCGACCAGCAAAAAGCAACACTTTAATCATCTTTGGGATGGGCAAGCGATTCTTAATGTCTTTTAAATAAAATTATCATCGCCTTCAGGACGATAATTTCTCACAGTTTCTTACATTTTCCCATTTCTCACTCAACAAACTGGAAAATGTTATTTTTCTGTATCCATAAAAGATTTTCCAGAGGAAATAATTGCCCGCGCTCCAAGAATGGAGCAAAAAAAAATGTTGGAGGCGAACAAGCAAATAAATCACTTGAAAATTTATATTGTTTCGCATATTTTGTGCCTTTGCATTGTTTTGCCATTTTTCGCCAGCAAAACTCATAAATTTGTTTTGGTACAAGGAATTTTCCGAATTTCTGCACATTTTCCTAAATTTTCTTCAACTCGCAACAATTTTCAAGCTTCGCCCAAGTTTCCCAAGTTGTGCCAAGTTTTTTCGAATTTTTTTTCTTCTTTTGAGTTTTGGATGGAAAATGCTCGAGCTCGAATAAAATGAAAATAAAACATTTTTTGGTGTGTCTATAGCTAGCTACATGAATACATGTATACATATACAGAAGAATACAGAAAATGAATGGGGGTTTTAATTTTGCTCTTGTTCCAGTTTGTTTCAGTTTATTGCATTTATTTTCAGCTATTTTCAGTTGCTTTCAGTGTTGCTTTCAGCTGGCGAAGGAAACAGTATTGTTTTAGTTTTAATTTGTGTCAGTTGATAAAGTTTTGAGTAACAAGTATACATGTATACAATTTGAAACAATGCTTTGGTAATTTACGCTTGGAAGAATTTGTCGGTTGTTTTTTGGGGAAATTTAGGGTATTTGGGTGATTGAGGAGTTTTTAGTATTTTTTGGGTTTTGGAGGAGCTAATTGGGTGGATCTTGTATTTAAGTCATCGTTTGTGTATTCATATTTGGTTTTTTCTTTTTGATGTATTTTTAAATTAATAAAGATTGACAAAAATAAATTCAAATATTTTTTAAAATCTGCTTTTAAAAAAATAAAAAAATGGAAGAATAAAAATCAAATAAATTCATTCTTTATCTTTACATTCTTTATCCTTACTGATAAACTCCCGCCAAAGTCGCAAAACTCATAAAATTCGAAAAAAATCGAAAAACAGTCGCACAACTGGAAAAATCCCAAAAAATCCACTTTACGGTTCTTCTCAAAGGGGAGCCAAAAAAGAACTGCAAACTAATATCAGTATAAATCAATCTGAAATGGATGGCTTTTAATATTGTTTAATATTGTTTAATATTGTTTAATATTGCCAAAAAAGTAACACATATCGCATTAAAGAGTGTTCAAACATTATATTGCAAAAAAGTGTCTGCGATAAATCACAAATGACTCGTTCGGCTTCTTGTTTGCCTTTTGAGTTGCCTTTTGAGCACCGAAAAAGTATTGTCGAAATTGGATGGGAAAATGTTGAGCAAAAGTTGTTGACTGGAAATACAGAAACCATTTGAAAATTTTTCAAGTTTTGTAGAATGAATTGGCGGGCGTAAAATAAAAAATAAAAAATATCCAAAAAGTTTTAATGGAAAAATTCAGAATTCTCGAAAATCGAAATATGCGAAAAATAGCCAGACGATTTTTATTTTATTTTTATGTTTTGGCTTCTACTTTCTGAGCTTTTTGTTTTTCGAGTATTTTCGAAGTTTTCTGAATTATTTGAGTATTTTTTTAATTTACACTTGCCGCCGTAATTCCAGGTTAACGAATTTACTGAATTTTAACGTGTGTGATATGACTCGACAAGAGTGTTGACTTGGAATGCCCGGAATGTTATAATGTACACTATATAAGGTAAACACGTTTGGAGCTTCAACAAACAGCTCGTAAAATCGTTATCTTTTAGTTTTTAGTGCAGGTTTAATTTCTTTATAACAAGTTTTCATGTTTTTCATGGATTTTAATGTTTCTGTTGAGAGAATCAGGCGAAAATTGTGTTTAATGGAATTTTTACAAGTTAAGTTTCTTTAAATAGAAAACATTTTTGAGATACTTTAAAATAAATTTTTATTCAGAATCTTCCTCTCGGGTCAAAAACCCTCCTGCCCCCCATTCAAACATAAAACAAAAAGAACCGTTCAATCATTATTGCGCAAAAAGAAAAACAATCAAGCAATTTATCTGCCACCCCCTTTCAACTTCAAACCTTTCAAACAATTGACTGTTGTGTCTGTAATCTTATTATCCAAAAATTTCTCAGATATTTCTTGGATATTTCTTGGGATATTCCAGCGATGCTCACAAGCTCATACAAAGCCGATATCTGCTAGCACACAGCAAATACCTCCAGATAAGATAGAACAGCAGATAGAACAGATAGCAGATAACAGATAAGGCAAAGAATTTAATAATAAAAAAATTCGAATGAAAGCCCTTTTCAATAAGAATCCAAATTCTCGGCAAATGCTCAGCAAATACAGCAAATAAATAAAAATTCAAACAAATGAAAGACAATAAAAAGGTGTGCTTGGAATTTCTTGGTCTTGAAGCCTATTGTGTAAATACTCGGATATTTCTTGCTGGACGATATTGTTCCTCAGCCATAGAGATTAATATAGAGGAAATTTTTTCAAATTATTTTGTTTTAGATTTTTATAAATTCTGTCTTATAATTTGAAATTTAGAAAAAAATATTGCTTTGGTAGAAAAACCGAGGACTTTCCCCTCCATCTCCTCTATGACCTCATCTCAGTTCGCTGAAGAATTTTTCAGCGAGCCTGCAGGCCAAAAGGATATTTTTCTGCTAAAATTCCTAATTACATTCGAGCTCCATAAATAATATTTTGGCATTTTGTTGGCCACGTTTATTTGTTCTTAAGAAACTGAAGGAACTGAAGAAACTCCGACAAATTAAATTCCAAATCGTGTTTGATCTTTTTTGTAAATTGTAATTATATTTGTACAAATAAAGTGGAAGTTTTTTTTTGTTTTATTTTCATGGAATCAAAACGGCACAAGCGGGAATTCCTCAGTGGGATGAAAGTTTAACTTTTTGTTTTAGGGGAGAAGTCTGTAGAGTTCAAGGTTCTTTAAAGAAATCGGGCACGAGCCATATTTTTAACGTCGTTATTTGGAATTTTGGTTGATTTTGATGTTAAATAATTTTTGTATTATTTTTAGAAAAACAAAAAGTGTGTTCATGTTGTATTCACGTCTTAAAATAATTTAGTTTCAAAAAATACCAAAAGCTCTGAAAAAAGACAAATCTAACAAAAAGTCCTCCCAGTCATCTTTAAGAAGAAAAAGTTGTAAACAAGATTTCGTCAATCTGTTTTGAACAAATCTAAAAATCTCTCAAGTTTCCTTGACGATAACTTAATTTTCCCAAATCTAAATCTCTTGAATCTCTTTTGCAAAGTTAAAATGAAATCAACGGAAAAAGAACTTTTTTACCCAAAAACGCTCGAGAAAGGCGCCTTTCTGATTAATATTTTATTATTGCCATTATATTTTCCATTATTTAATTTATTTATTATTTCCATAATTAAAATTTGAAAATTTTCATCTGGAATTCTTTGATATCTTATTTTGATTTGTTATTTTGAGTGTATTTGAAATTATTTGAGTTCTTTGAATTTGTCTCGAGTTTGGATTATTTGATTTATTTTCAATATATATTTAATTAATTTCGTTTTCGATTGAGAAGACAAAAAGGATAATTCTTTGATGTCTGAGTATTATTTTGGTAATTTTTCCGATGGCTTTTGGAAGGAGATCTTTCATAGAAAAGAATAAATTAAAAAATTGGTTGAAAGTTCTTTAAATAAAATTTAAGTCTTTGATTCAAAGAAATTATAAATTCTTGTTTGATAATCTCTAATTCCACCCTCCAACCAGACATGGAGTACTATCAATTAAATTCTAAGCTCATAAATGGCGAAAACATTCAAATAATTGCTTTGGCGCCATTTTCCATCCCACCTAGAACACTAAAGTGTTTTTGTTTCAATTCAAGTCAATTCCACTGATACGGAACGATTTGACTACACCAAAGCAAATCAAGCAATCGTCGCAAAGTTATTAAAGCGAACAAATTTTTACTTCTCCGCAAAATTCGGAGAAGTATTGTTTTCTTCCCAGCATTTTCAGGGTTTTTTGACCTTATCTGATTTTTCCTGACTTCCCTGTACACAAATCTCAAAAATATCTCATATTTTTTTTGTCCGTATTGAGTTGAAGAAAATTCCTGTAAAAAAAAATCCGGAAAATATTGAACCCCCGACCCGTGAAATGCGAAAAACTGAGGGCCGTGTGCCTGGTGGTTCGGTGGTTCGGTGGTTCGGTGGTTCGGTGGGTGTGTTACTGTAAACGATCGATCTGACCTCCCACCGGACCGATTCCAAATATTTTGATGCCAATCGACTTGGTATCTCTTCCCATCGTGCACCTGATATTTTTGGTGATGGTGACTCCACCGGTTAGGTCACCATCACCACTTCCGTGACCCAAAGTCGGGTTTTCCATACAAAAAAAAAATTTTTTTTTTGAAAAACTAGAGCTGTGTGTTTTTCAGAAAATGTTTGAGATTATGAGTTGAGGCGGGAAATGTATCGATGTTTGGTCCACTACCTGCTGGGAGTCATCTGGGGGTCATCTGGTGGTACCAGACAACTTTTTTTTGAAAAAGTCTTAGAATCTCATGATTCGTCCAGAAAATTATAAAAATCAAGTTTTTGGAGGATCAGCCTGGTACCGCTTACTCTCAGCTCCAGAATTAGAGAACGCCTAGAGATACAACTTCGGTCTCTTCAGGAAATATGTTTGGATTAATAAGTTCGGTCAAGTATTACATCGATGTTTGGTCCACTACCTACTGGGAGTCATCTGGGGGTCATCTGGTGGTACCAGACAACTTTTTTTCGAAAAAGTCTTAGAATCTCATGATTCGTCCAGAAAATTATAAAAATCAAGTTTTGGAGGATCAGCCTGGTACCGCTTTCTCTCAGCTCCAGAATTAGAGAACGCCTAGAGATACAACTTCGGTCTCTTCAGGAAATATGTTTGGGATAATGAGTACAGTCTAGGAATTACATCGATGTTTGGTCCACTACCTACTGGGAGTCATCTGGGGGTCATCTGGTGGTACCAGACAACTTTTTTTCGAAAAAGTCTTAGAATCTCATGATTCGTCCAGAAAATTATAAAAATCAAGTTTTTGGAGGATCAGCCTGGTACCGCTTACTCTCAGCTCCAGAATTAGAGAACGCCTAGAGATACAACTTCGGTCTCTTCAGGAAATATGTTTGGATTAATAAGTTCGGTCAAGTAATACATCGATGTTTGGTCCACTACCTACTGGGAGTCATCTGGGGGTCATCTGGTGGTACCAGACAACTTTTTTTCGAAAAAGTCTTAGAATCTCATGATTCGTCCAGAAAATTATAAAAATCAAGTTTTTGGAGGATCAGCCTGGTACCGCTTACTCTCAGCTCCAGAATTAGAGAACGCCTAGAGATACAACTTCGGTCTCTTCAGGAAATATGTTTGGATTAATAAGTTCGGTCAAGTATTACATCGATGTTTGGTCCACTACCTACTGGGAGTCATCTGGGGGTCATCTGGTGGTACCAGACAACTTTTTTTGAAAAAGTCTTAGAATCTCATGATTCGTCCAGAAAATTATAAAAATCAAGTTTTTGGAGGATCAGCCTGGTACCGCTTACTCTCAGCTCCAGAATTAGAGAACGCCTAGAGATACAACTTCGGTCTTTTCAGGAAAAATGTTTGGATTAATAAGTTCGGTCAAGAATTACATCGATGTTTGGTCCACTACCTACTGGGAGTCATCTGGGGGTCATCTGGTGGTACCAGACAACTTTTTTTTGAAAAAGTCTTAGAATCTCATGATTCGTCCAGAAAATTATAAAAATCAAGTTTTTGGAGGATCAGCCTGGTACCGCTTACTCTCAGCTCCAGAATTAGAGAACGCCTAGAGATACAACTTCGGTCTTTTCAGGAAAAATGTTTGGATTAATAAGTTCGGTCAAGAATTACATCGATGTTTGGTCCACTACCTACTGGGAGTCATCTGGGGGTCATCTGGTGGTACCAGACAACTTTTTTTTGAAAAAGTCTTAGAATCTCATGATTCGTCCAGAAAATTATAAAAATCAAGTTTTTGGAGGATCAGCCTGGTACCGCTTACTCTCAGCTCCAGAATTAGAGAACGCCTAGAGATACAACTTCGGTCTCTTCAGGAAATATGTTTGGATTAATAAGTTCGGTCAAGTATTACATCGATGTTTGGTCCACTACGTGCCAGGAGACATCTGGCAGTGATCTGGTGGTAGACGACAACTTTTCCGAGAAAAAGTCTTAGAATCTCATGATTCGTCCAGAAAATTATAAAAATCAAGTTTTTGGAGGATCAGCCTGGTACCGCTTACTCTCAGCTCCAGAATTAGAGAACGCCTAGAGATACAACTTCGGTCTTTTCAGGAAAAATGTTTGGATTAATAAGTTCGGTCAAGAATTACATCGATGTTTGGTCCACTACCTACTGGGAGTCATCTGGTGGTAGCAGACAAGATTTTTGGAAAGTCTTAGAATCTCATGATTCGTCCAGAAAATTATAAAAATCAAGTTTTTGGAGGATCAGCCTGGTACCGCTTACTCTCAGCTCCAGAATTAGAGAACGCCTAGAGATACAACTTCGGTCTCTTCAGGAAATATGTTTGGATTAATAAGTTCGGTCAAGTATTACATCGATGTTTGGTCCACTACCTACTGGGAGTCATCTGGGGTCATCTGGTGGTACCAGACAACTTTTTTCGAAAAGTCTTAGAATCTCATGATTCGTCCAGAAAATTATAAAAATCAAGTTTTTGGAGGATCAGCCTGGTACCGCTTACTCTCAGCTCCAGAATTAGAGAACGCCTAGAGATACAACTTCGGTCTCTTCAGGAAATATGTTTGGATTAATAAGTTCGGTCAAGTATTACATCGATGTTTGGTCCACTACCTACTGGGAGTCATCTGGGGGTCATCTGGTGGTACCAGACAACTTTTTGAAAAGTCTTAGAATCTCATGATTCGTCCAGAAAATTATAAAAATCAAGTTTTTGGAGGATCAGCCTGGTACCGCTTACTCTCAGCTCCAGAATTAGAGAACGCCTAGAGATACAACTTCGGTCTTTTCAGGAAAAATGTTTGGATTAATAAGTTCGGTCAAGAATTACATCGATGTTTGGTCCACTACCTACTGGGAGTCATCTGGGGGTCATCTGGTGGTACCAGACAACTTGTTTTTGAATGAGTCTTAGAATCTCATGATTCGTCCAGAAAATTATAAAAATCAAGTTTTTGGAGGATCAGCCTGGTACCGCTTACTCTCAGCTCCAGAATTAGAGAACGCCTAGAGATACAACTTCGGTCTCTTCAGGAAAAATGTTTGGATTAATAAGTTCGGTCAAGAATTACATCGATGTTTGGTCCACTACCTACTGGGAGTCATCTGGGGGTCATCTGGTGGTACCAGACAACTTTTTTTCGAAAAAGTCTTAGAATCTCATGATTCGTCCAGAAAATTATAAAAATCAAGTTTTTGGAGGATCAGCCTGGTACCGCTTACTCTCAGCTCCAGAATTAGAGAACACCTAGAGATACAACTTCGGTCTCTTCAGGAAAAATGTTTGGATTAATAAGTTCGGTCAAGAATTACATCGATGTTTGGTCCACTACCTACTGGGAGTCATCTGGGGGTCATCTGGTGGTACCAGACAACTTTTTTTTGAAAAAGTCTTAGAATCTCATGATTCGTCCAGAAAATTATAAAAATCAAGTTTTTGGAGGATCAGCCTGGTACCGCTTACTCTCAGCTCCAGAATTAGAGAACGCCTAGAGATACAACTTCGGTCTCTTCAGGAAATATGTTTGGATTAATAAGTTCGGTCAAGTATTACATCGATGTTTGGTCCACTACCTACTGGGAGTCATCTGGGGGTCATCTGGTGGTACCAGACAACTTTTTTTTGAAAAAGTCTTAGAATCTCATGATTCGTCCAGAAAATTATAAAAATCAAGTTTTTGGAGGATCAGTCTGGTACCGCTTACTCTCAGCTTCAGAACTCGAGAACGATTAGAGATAGCACTTCGGTCTCTTGAGAAAAAATGTTTGAAATTATAAGTTCTGTCAAGAATTGCATCGATGTTTATTCCGATTTTTATAACGACTAGAGATAGCACTTCGAAACAATTTTTAATGAAAACACCATTCCATACTAGCGGAGAAGTCCTGCTCAGCTCAGAAGCTGCACAACTAGTTTTATGATTGAAATGGTTTGAAATGGTTTGAAATGGACAAAAAACAACACTTTTTCAGTTCTCCAGCTCTTTTGTCTTAAGCCATTGTCTAATTTAGACGCAAAAAATGATGTATGCAGGAAATGTGTAAAACTCACTCACAATACTACATGAAATTCCGATAATACATGGTAGTTGATGGTAGAACGTAAAAATAGCAGAATATATGCTGGCTAGGCCTTCATGAGGGAACGAAATAAAAAATGGTAAATAATAAAAAACACAAAAAACACAAAAACACAAAAACAATGAAACGAAATGTTCCAAATGTTCGAAATGATGGAATTGATGGAAATGTAGAAGAAATAATAATTAAAGAGTATTGTTATTTGCTATACCACGCCTCGAACATTTGCCGCATCCATTTTTTCCCCTGAACACATTTGCACAATTTAAGCCGTTTGAGCTGTTAAAATTGTTAGAAGTATGTGCACTTCATTTGGCGAGCACTTGAGAGTGTTACACGATACACATGTTTTAATAATGCAAAATGCATTGGAAAGATTTTCCTATTCAGTTTCCTCCATTGTCTTCATTTTCCTTCAGCTTCATTCAAATTTCTATGCAAAATAATTTTTCTGCTGCAATTTTTTCTGCAGCAATGGCTGTTGCACTTTTAAAACACTTGTGGGGTGAATTTCAAGTGAGTTCTACATGTTTTTAGTGTGTATTCAATGAATTCATGATTTCCACTATAATGGCGAGATAATGCAGAGTGATGTCGAGTGATGTGTTTATGGGAGGTTAAAGTGCTTGCAGTACTTTTAGTAATGGAGCAGCTCAAGAATAAAGGACGTGCTTTTTTAATCAGAAAAGAATAGAAAAAAAGCCATTTTAATTGCTGTTTTTGCAGCTGCGAAGTCTAAAGAATTGAAAGATGGAAAAATAATTACTTTGTACTCGTTGTATTCATATTGAGTAACATAATGTCTTCAATTCTTATTTTAATAAAAATATGATGCCAATATTTGTTTTCATGTGTATTCATGTAAAATATTCAATCCATCCTAAAACTACTTGTATTCATAAACCTCTATTTGTTTGAACAACTCTTATCAGCTCAAACCAATTTTGTATTCACATCATCCTAAATTTATGTAAAAATAAATCTTCAAACGATTGTTTAATCCCTCGTTATTAATCTTAAAATTCAAATCATAATTTTTGCACAAAGAAAACTCCCCAGAATAAAAGTTCCCAGTGCCGAAAAGCAAACAGCTCTAAACCAACAGTATAATCTCGCAGCTACAAAAGGATCTCTTTCAGATATGGTATTGGCTTTACTAATCAAATAAAAATGCCAACAGGGCTTAGTTGGTTTTCGGTTACAAGGCACAACCGTTCAGGATTGGAAGCATGGAGCAAAAGCTTCAGCTAAAGCAGGCAGAACAAAAATCTCCTGCGGCCATTCTGTTTTGCCTAAATTTTCCTCGAATTTCCTCGCTTTTTCTTGTTTTAGGAAAAATTTCATAAATTTGTGAATTTGCAAATTTCTTGGAACAATTCGAAGAAAATGAGTAAAATGAGATGAAAATTAAATTGGATCAATTTTGTTGGAGCTTCATGTTATTACATTTTTTTTGAGAAAATATTTTTGTGGAGGAATTTGTTAATTTGCTGTATTCACCTACAGCGAATGAGAAAGACGATAAAAATAGCAAAATAGCTGGGAAATAACGCTAAGTGAATGAAGACAGATAAAAAGTATTAAATTGTTGCTAAAGGGTGCTCTATAATGGTGTAACAATGTTTAACAGCTGAAATGGTGGAAATTCTGGGGAAATTCTGTAATCCCTCGCGCCATTGTGAAATCAATTGAATACAATTTCCAAATTTGGCGCCTTTTATTCATAAATTTTTAAAAGTAAAATCGTGTTTCTCTTGTAATTGTCGGATTGCTCGAATTACCTCTGAATTGTTAGAATTGTTCGAATTCTTTCAAAATTTCTACAAAAAAAAAATATCACACAATGTAAAAAAAATTCACAAAATTCAATTGAGCTGAAGGTGTTGCGAAATGCCAACAATGGAAGTGTTTTTCCTTTTCCAAATGGTTTAAGCTTCGGTTTTAAACTGAAAAACTGGCAAAAAAATATACGCGGGGGAAACCGGAAAAAAAGTGTGAAGGGAGAAAATTTATTGAAGCTTTTTTGTGTTTTAAAATCCAACACAAAGGATGGAGGGGTTTTGGGGATGGAAACGGAAATAAGGGAGGAATTGCTGGTTGGTATCACAAAAATATTTTTTTGGCTTATAAATTGTTTTAAGATCCCGCAAAAATGATTGGTTATGAATGAAACATGAATACACTTCATTTATTTCTGAGATGAATACAACAAATCAATTGAACACACCGGACACCCAGCCAAAACATTTTTCTTCTGATTTTGCTCTAAAAAGTCAAATTCAATTCTCTAAAAAACTGGAAAACTCACCTAAAAGCAGTTCAAACAATAAATTGTCATGCACTGCGTAAAGTAAAGTATCTGAAAGCCTTAAAAATACTCCCAAGTGATTTGGCTGAAAGCTTTTTTTGTCAAACCACTTAACGAGCTCAAATCCTTCAAATCCAAACACATTCAAACAATTCACCATTTTTAGCAAATTCAAACAAATCCAAGCATTATCAAAGTACATAAAGTACCCGAGATTTATAATTTCAGATGTTTTTCTATGATGTCATTCAGCAATTAAAAATCCCTTCCCACTTGAAAGTAGAGCACGATATGTGCATAATGGAATAATGTTGTGTGTGCTCTTTGCATGAACTTTGTAGGGTGGTAAAAATTACAAATTACTGTCGCTGACACCATGTTTGCCAAACACTTCCTTCCTTGAAGCCGCCTTGAAGCTTTCAAGTGGTTGCTTGCTCTGTGAGGCTTCCACAAGAGCAATTCAAGCAGGCGAAGCACTAAATTCAGTAAACTCGCTGTGCACACACAACTTGAGAGGCTTGAGAGGCTTGAGCGGCAGATAACATACGAGGAGACGATGATTTCAGGAATTATTGCTTGCCAGTGTAATTTTCCTAACTTGTTCGGCAAACATTTGAACATTTATGGGTTATGTAAGCAGTAAGCAGAGAGTGAGGTTGTGAGCAACTTTTGGCGCAATGCTTCAAGATTTCCAGGAATTTCGTTAAATCATCGATTTTGCGTGTGGCCATGGAGATTTGGGACGAATTCATCTGTTCTAAGATGTAGAGCTTCAATTAATTTGGAATTAGGAGTTCGGGGAAGAGATTTGTGATAATGTGTATGCGTTTCTGAATACAAAAGATGTTTTTGCTTTCTTCGAATTTTTGGGAGCTTTTGTAACTGTCATAACGTATTCATGTTCAAGAAAGGATTTAATATGAATACAATTTGAAATGTAAACTCACCGGAATAGCTTCACACATTTCGTAGTCGTTAAGGGCGTCCTCGCTGCACTTGCTGACTTCTTGAAGGAACGGTGGTCGCGGAGGTGGTGGTATTCTAAACAATGGTGGCGGTCCTGGTCCACATTCGTTGCCGCAGTCTATATCAAAATCCGAATCAATCATTTCCCACATTCAATGCAATTTTTGAGGGTTTTGATGTAAATTGCCAATTATTACTCTCGGCGCTGTAATTGAGCGGATGCGATAGCCGATCAAAGTTTGATGTGTCATTCAATTGTCATTTCTGAAACAAAAGTAAATTTGGATGAGTATTTTTGTATTCATAGCTTTTAGGTGTTATAATTGTTATAATTGTTTTAATTGTCATTGATACAGTTTTGCATTCATGTTAATTATTTAAAATTAATGATTGACTTTGTTATAATTTTGGAAAATTATATGGTATTTTGGCTAATTTTCGCTAATTTAACAACATATCCATTTTATGCTGTTTTATTTGATTTTCTGAATTTTCCGTATTTTCAGGATTTTCCAAATTTCGAGTATTTTCAGACTTTCCACAGTATTTCGAGTGTTTCAGTAGTATTTTCATTATTTCAAATAATTGATGGATTAATTTTGGAAAATACACTGAAATTCAATTTAATTACTTTTGATTACTTTTGATGCTTGCAGGCATAATATATATCATCATTATTTGTCATCACGTTGTAGATTATTAATTTGTTTGGTTTATGCAATGCATTCGCGTTGAGTGTAGCGAATATTGCTAGTGAATTCATTGCAAAGTATCGAGTATTTATATAACTCATTGAATTGATGGTTTTGATGGAATTGTTGGTATATTGTATCAGAGGCGTAATTACACTTCTGGATTTGATGAAAAACAATGAAAGCTCATAGAATTGTATGATAATAGCAAGAACTGAAAGGTTTCTTTGTTCAATACTTTTCGATGCATGTGAGTTTTTTTGATGGCGGATTGAATGAGTTCATATTAAATTAACAAACGTGAATACATTGTAGCAAATCTAAACTTCTGTGCAAATATTTTCACGCATGTTCAACTCTAAAACAAAACTTTGCTGATTAAAAAGCAAAATTTCAAAATTACAACAATACTACAACAAAGCGCAAACACAGCAAAAACTTTTTAATTAATTTAATTTATTTGTTCGCTGGCAAATTCGTTGTGTTCTAGAGCTCGAGTGATTGCGAGTTCTGTAAAGTTTTTTGAATGCAGTTTATGTTGTTAATACAATTTATACAATTTATACAGTTTTGTTCAGCTTTACTCAGCTTTACAGCTTTACTCAGCAGTATTTGATTGAAATCTGATGATAAAAGTTCAGCATCACGATTACATTTTACAATATATTGTGCAACTTCAAGTTGTTCTACTTTTGTATGGAGCTAATGCAATGTTTAACTGGGTTTGTTCTGATTAGCACGATAAGCTCGTAAGTTTTATTTAAAGTTGATTATTTCAGTTTATGAGATGGAAAGGTTTTGGAGAAGTTTTATGGAAGCTTTGCTGTTAAAATGTTTAGTAGGATGATAGTTTATCTATTTATGTATTCATGTGGGTTCGGTTGTATTCATGTAATTAATTAGAATAGTACTCATATAGTGTATTGAAGCACAAAAAAAATTTCAAATTGTTTTCACTAGCTAGGACAAGAAACAACTGAGATGAATGATAAAATAAAAACAATCCATCTTAAAAACCAATAAAACATAAAATTGAACCATAAACCAATAAAAAGCTAAAAAGTAATCTCAATTAAACTGAAAACCCATTAAAAATCCGTTAAAAATTCACTCCGCGCAACTATTCACTCAAACTGATAAAGAACATTCATTTCATTCTATTGCCATCCATTGAACCAAACGGCACAGCCAAAGAGGCCATAAAATAATGCAATCCCCATTTGATGTCATAAAAAGTGCAGCAATCCACTAATTAAGCATTCCAACCATTTAATTCAGCCTCTAATTGCCACTTGAGAACTAAATTGCGCTTTAATTGCATTAAATACTCATGTCGTGTGCAATTTCATGAATTTTCATGCGATTCATACAATTCATACAATTTTCCAATTTTTTGTACTGTTTTGTAAATGCTTTTATGTTTTTATGCTTTTTTATGTTTTTTAATGTGCCGTAATAAAAACAACAAAACTGCTACAATTTCTACAATTCTACAATTCTTCTAAAGTACAAACATCGCATGCATTTCCAGGCGAGCTCTTAATTGTTTTTATCATTCTCTGCAACTGATCTCTTTTTAATTTTTAATTCAGCTTTTTTTCCGTTTTCCATTTCATCATTTCTTGAAATTATTTAATTTTTACAATTTTTAAAACAATTCTAGTTTTCATATATGAGAACGTGAATACAAAAATGCATATGAAACTGGAAAGGTTGTAAAAATATTATTGTGTTATATAAGAGCATTAAAATGATGAAATGATTGCAAGAGAAACTGGTAGTCATGCCTTTAGAGCATAATGAATCAAAAACCCGTAGATACTTTCAGTGACTAAAGAATTTTGCTTGATTGTGAAAAATGTTTTAATTAGAATTTTTTATGATTTATTTGAAAATTCTAGGAAAAGAAATTAGATGAAAAGACATGAATACGCATAAAAATGATGCCCATAGAAAACAAATAGAATAAAAATCATAATAGAGACAGAAATATTTTAATGACCAAAAAATGCTAATATTTTTAATGAAAGTCTTCAGAAACCTCGTGAATACAAAATTTCATAGAAATATAAAACAAGTCATACCAACCAAAAGCATCTTAAATGACAAATGCTCTGGTAATTCAATAAATTGAAGCAAAAAAGGTAGCAAAAATGTATCAAGTACACTTTTCATAATTGTCTGTCTGCGTTATGATGCAAACTTCCGACATGCTCTGGAAAACTACTCTATGAAGATTATTGTGTAAGCTCGTATAAGGTTTTGTTGCATTTTGCTAACAAGTAACAAGTAACAAGTCAACTGCACTGAACAAATCACAGAATATAAACAGCGAAAATGCAGAGCTCAACGGAATTGAATTGCATTCAATGCATTCAATGGCAAATGGAAATTGAATGGTAAAAGTCATGGCAAACTGCAACCACGGTCAGATCGTGCTTCTCTTCACATTCTAGCAATTCTATTAATTCTTTTTAATTTCTTTTCGGCGTTGTTTCGTCTTCTTTTATTTGGAGTTTGAAGGGGACTGAGAGGTGAGGAGGCTTTTTTGTGATTTTGAAGATGAATACATTTGCATAGAGAATACAGAATTTTAAATATGTTTTTGACGTGAATACAATGTGATGATAAAATGATAAACCTCTCCCCATAGTCCCCCCAACCAAGTCAAAAACATATTTATAGACGAAAATGTAATCAAAAGTTTGAAATAAAGAATTGTGAAGACTGGTTTTGTTTCAAGTTGCTTTGCTCAGCGCTAGAGAGAAAAGATTTTTAAATTTTTTTTTTTCGTAATTCAAAAGATTATTTTAATGATTCGTAATGATGATTATGTTATATATTTTATATAGTAATAGAGTAATGTAGTGAAGTAGTAATGTGGTAATGGAAAGTCTCTACATTTTAGATTCTTCAGCTTCTCCATCCATTTATCCAGCTCTAGTGGATTCCATGAATTTTTTTTCTTCTCAGTTTAAACATTTTTTCAATTTCTTCAAATTTTTTCCTCATTTTTTTCCAATATTTTCAAATTTATTAATCCATTCGGTTGGATTTTCGTTATCTCTTGTAATTATTGGTTCTTTGATTTGTGGTTTTTAATTAAGTGGCTTGAAGTTTTTGAAGTTTTTGGGTAAATTGATTGGTTGGCTTGTGCCTGGAGGCTGCTTTTTACTTTTTTGTGGGTTAAGTGGAATAGAATGCTTTAATTAGCTTTAATGATGCGGAGAATGAGCAGTTTTTGTGGTATTTTTGGGTATTTAGGGATTTGGTAGGTGGTTTTTTGCTAGGAGAGCAAAAATACTTTGGTTTTATTTTAATTCTGTGGATTCATGTGTATTCATGCGTAAATCAATCAAAAATCACTGGAATTCATTCAATTATAACTGTTTAAAACGTTTTTCCAGAATTTCCAACTTTGACATAATTTGTATTCACCTTAAATATTGTCCCAGTGCCAGAATACAATAAACGAAACAAATACATCAAATTTCATTCTAAATAAACTTCCAAACAATATCATTATTTAAATTTACTTTTGACACATTTCCAAAAATCTTCTCAAATTCGTTTTATCTCGGTTTTATCTTTCTTTTGAACTATTTATTATTAATTTCTGCGTCAATATTTTTCTAAAAAATCTTCTCATCTTTCACGTATTTAAACAAACTTCCATATATTTTGACAAACTCGGACAAACGTCTCATAATTACTGATATTTTACGATATTTACTCAAATTGAGTCAAACAAACTCAAACAATTTCCAAACAATCTCAAAAATGAACGGTTCCAATGTTGTTTTTTTGTTGCATCTTCAAATATCTTCTAATGTCTTGAATGTATTTCCAATATACTCAATAAATGTGCTCATCAGCATCAACAGTAAGCTTTTATATCAGGCCACCAATATTGATTCTCCGCGACTGTTTGTGTGTTCGCTTTTCGGCGTTGACCTTTTTCTCGAACTTCCCATTGATACTCTGGCTTCATTCACTGCTTCATCGCTTCATTGCTTCATTGCTGCTTAGTTGCTTGAATTTCTAATTTTCTTCGATTATTTCTTCGATTTTTCTTGATACTTTCTTGATATTAAATAAATTACTGTTAGCTGCCAACCAAAGTCGCATTTTCGGGCTGATTTTAATGAATTTCTTTCGAATTTCTTATAAAAGTCTTTTTTTTTCTTCAAGGGAGAGGAAAATTGATATTGTCTTATGGGAAAGTCCTTTATATAGAAAAGTTGGTTCCATTTTGATAAAAACCGAATTTTAGCAATTGAACCTCTACTTTTAATTTAAAATTTTCAAAATAATTTTATTTTCCACAAAAAACTTTTCTAAAAAGTCGCCCAACAGTCCAAACAACGTGAGCACCGTGAGCAACTGCGAGAAAGTTTTTTATTTATTTTTTTGTTGATTTTCTTTCAATTTAAGAAAAATAATTGATACTGCATTGGAAGCAACGATTGAACCTGAACGATGTTTAAAGTTATTTAAAATGTATTTGAAGTTATTTTTGAATAGATCCTAATCGTGGGCCATTAATTACGTTCCATATCTGATTGACTTGGTTATAAATGATTATTTAAGTAATTTTCGATAGCGATTTATGAATTTATAAATTTTTAAGACGGATTTCAGTCTATTGATTGAAACTATTGAATTAGTTGAAATATTAGTGAATTGTTAGTTTTTCTAAATCAAGAGGCGATTAATGAATTAATGACACTGTGCACTGTTTCTTAGTTTCTTGGAGGTAATTAATTAATGGTTTTTTAATTTTAAAATCTTTTGTGTTTTCTTCTATTTTAGAGAATTTTTCAAACATTTTTTGAAGCTTCTTCAAGTATTTTGAAATTTCTTATTGAAATTATTTAATGGATCGTCTTCAACGAACAAGTGAATGGAAATAAATTGAATACACAAAGTTAAAGGCTGAAACCGTTGACTCGGTAATTACTTCATTTGTATTATTTGTTTCCTTTGGGGCAGGGGTTTGGAGGGATCTGACTTGATTTTTTTTTGGTAGAAGTTTAGTTTTTATGTCCTGTTTTCACGTAAATTAATAAATTAATAAATAGTAAAATAATGTAATTTTACAAAGATCCATGAATTCAAAATATCTGAAAAAGACTCTCTCCACCCTTGCCCATTTCGCAAAACGAGCGCGCGCAAAAATCCACTTAAAATTCCCGGAGTAATTCCAAGTAATTATATATTCAATGAATTTTAGGATTAAGCGCAAATTGCCATCCACTTTTTCTACCTTTCAGTTCTACCACTTTGCTCCAATGCTTCAATTGCCTTAATGAGTGCACATCAACGGTATTTAACATGAATTATTCGAATGAATTACGGATGAGTTTTGGAGTCGGCTTTACTATCGGGTATTTTACCGATTTTGGCTTGTTTTACCTTGTTTTAGCTGATTTAGCAAAATTAACAGTTAAAAAGGCCAAATAATTTTCTACTCGTTTTCGAGTAAATGGACAACGCATTATAGCATTACAGAAAATTACTGGAAACTTTAAAAAGCATTATTAAATAATAAATACATTACAATTACCATATTTGTTTGTTTCTTCCGAGTTTTTCGATTTTTATGATATTTTTGTTTATGCTCTTTATGTTTTTAACTTTTTTCTCTTGTGCGATGGGTCGGTAATCACCTCTTATTATACGCATTTTGTACATAATTGATATTGCTTTTCGGAAAGCAATTATATGATTTTTTAAAACATTGTTTGTTTGAGCATCGATGGCTTTTCAATGTTTTTTTTTTGTATTTTTTTGTAATTTTTGTAATTTGGAATTAAATTGGTTTTTAAATCCGGAATTATTATGGAGATGAATTTTTAGTGCGAATACAGCCTAAAGTGATTTTTGATGTGAATACAATAATTTATTTATTTAATGCTAAACAAAACCTTAAATGTGAGATTGTATCAATTTAGGGCATTTGTCATGAATTAACTAGAATTTGAGTTTTGAAAGAAAAGTCCAACAGAAAGTTCTCCAACTCATAAATAAATAAATAAACTAAATAACTGCAATAAAAATATCGGAAATTACTGGAAGATTGTAAAATATTGAAGGAGTAATGATGCCTTCTCCTTGAAACAACAAAAAACAACATCCAACATAAATTCAGAAAATTCTTAAGAAAACAAAAACGAAAATCAAAATAAATTCAAGAAAAGGTCTTGAGGTCATTTTTAGTGTGTTTTCGGTGTTTTCTGCTTTTATGCGATAAATTCCTTGCAAAACTCTGTAAATGACTTTAAATTGCTTAATCTTCTTGCAGTTCTTAAAACTCTTCGGTCACTTTCTTGTTGGCCAATTCCATAAACATTAATGGTTTAGTTTGCAAAAGTTGAAAAGCATTGCAAGCATTACATGTTGGCAAAGGCAACGAAAGGCCATAAATAACCAAAATGCTAATTTTATGGTCATTGGTTAGTCGCTTAACGTGTTTTAATGTATTTAATGTTCTTTAATGTTTTTAATGTCTTTTAGTGTGTTTCAATGTGTTTCAATAACTTTTAGACTTTTAATGCTCTATCTCATGAAAGGCAAGCGAAATAACAGGCAAATGCACTTTACACAGCTCTACAATTTGCTTTACACAGAAATATAAAAGAAATTACGAAGAAATTAATTTTTATTAATTTCGGAGAAAGAATGGAGCAATATCACAATTATTGCCAGTTTTGCGTCGAGGAACACATGCAGCAATTATTATAACATGAGGTTTGCTGGGTTGCGAGGTTTGAGGTCATCATGCCTCGTTTCGTTTCTAAATTATTATGTGTGCGCTTTGAAATTACTTGAAACACATTTTGGATTTAATCTTGTTGAGTGCTGGATAGTTTTTTGATAATTTGGCTTGCACTATTGCTGATTGGATTTATAATAAATGGAATCAAGTAAATAGTTTTGTGTAAATTGATTTTGCATTTTCAAACAATTTGTTTTGTATTCAGGTTCGTGTATTAACCACTAATTTAATATAGAGTTAACCTAAATAATGTATTCATGTCCATTTATATCCTTAAAAATGCATCCAACTTATTAAAAATATTAAATCTATTAATAATGCCGAATGTATTCAGGCTAAACCGATTGTATTCCGCATAAAACCAAAATTGCTACTCTCTTATTCATTTATTCCCATTTTAATTTCAAATATTTTATTCCACATATTTTTAATATTTTTTCTACCATTTCGTAAAATAGTTTTATATTTTCAGAATTTCCAGAATATTTCTATATGTTCACATGAAAAGTACTAGAATAAATTGCTACTGCATTAAAATATGGAAAACTCTCGAAAATACTCCACAAACTCAACAATTTCAACAGTCTCAATAATATTCCGCAAAAATGTTCCAAGCAAATATTCTGCCAAGCAAATAAAATCAAATAAAATGTTAAATTGCATTTTTCAGTATTTTTCAAGACGATATTCCCGCGCTCAACCAAAAAAGAGATGTAATAATCCAATATAGTTCACAACATCACATGCAATATCATTTTGTATGCAAATAGGAGACTGGCAGAAGAATAGAAGACGAAAAATTATGATATGCAAAATAAACGCAAAATCCAAAGCAAATATTGTAAAAATTGTGGAAAATTGCTGGAAAATCAAAATGCGTTGTTCTACCATATAATTTCCATAAAATTCATAAAAGTCATGGAATCCATAAAAAGCATAAAGAATAAAAAAATACAAAATATATAAAAAGTATGAACAAAATTTGAAAAACATGAAAAAACATAAAAAGCAGAAAAACAATTCTTTAAATTCCACATAACTGTTTTTTATTGCATTTTGGTGAATTTGCCGTATTTTTTAAATATATTACAGTGTTTTAGAATTTTTCACTGTATTTCAGTGTATTCATGTGTAATAATATGTGTTCAAGTGCATCTCTGGAAAATTGTTAAAATTGTTAAAATATGCAAAAAGAGCAAAAAACAACAATATTTCCGAGCAGTAGCAAAAACTTGAAGGAATCTTTTATTTGATTTATAGAAATTTGCATTTGCATCATTTCTTGGTAAGGTCTCCTAGAGTTAAATGGTGTAGTCATTTTTTTAAAGTTTGAAAAAAAAAATTAGGCAATGTATTGATGTAGTATTGACATTTTAGCATGTTGTATTCATATTGTATTCATCCTTTAAAAATTTTTAAAATAAAATTTTTAGTACATTATTATTCTAGGGCACTTTTTAAATAATTTTTTTGTTTTGTTTACCAGATTTCTTAATTCTCTCAGTCCCTTCAGATTTTTCATCTTTACAGTGCAGAAAAATCGTTCATGGGAATTTTATCACTTTTTCTCTCATTTTATTGCATTTTTTGCATTTTTTTCTTCAATGAATCATTTCAGATCTTCACTCTGTCCATTTGTTCGAGTGTTTAGCACAAAAAGTGCTCAGAATTGCAAAAAAATACAGTACGGCACATTTGCTGTGTTATTTATTTACTTTTGTTTAGCTTCCAAGATAAAATTGTGTGAATTGTGAAAAATAATGTAAATGGTGCAAGGAATTGTTGACTTACTTAAATTGCCTTGTGCTCTTGGTAATGTAGCGATTTATTGCGCTTGTAAACTTTTTGCAGGGCACAATTTTTGCTAATTCGTTTAATGGACTTTTTTTGCTTTTACAACGAGTAAGCGAGCAATTCTTTATTATTCATTATCTTCGGGCAAAAAATAAGGAGAGAAAAAATGGTAAAGCAGATTTAGCACACAAATTACAAATTACGAATTTATCAGTCTGAATGTCTGGACTTGCACTCAGCCAAATTAAACGAATTTAAGAACAGATTTTTATTATTAGCACAGAAAGGTCTTGTTTTTGAATTTTCTGTGCAAATTACTGGGAAAATTATTTTAATTTGCTCTTTATGAATTCGTTGGAAACTTGAAATGAACACAATCAACCTGTTGTGAACTTTTGTGAACTGTGGTCCAATATTTTCCACAATTCCCAGTGAACTTCGAGCCGTTTATTAAGAAAAGCAATTAATTGTCAAGTGAAACTTGTAGATAGTTTTCCAACCGGTCCAATTAAAAGATCTACCAAGATCAATCCACCCAAAGGTCAATCTTTAATAAATCTTCAATAAATCTCATTTTAAATTGGAAAATTAGAAAAAAAGTTGAAATTAGAAAAATTAGAGAAATAACAAAAACCTGAGAAGAAAACAGTAAAAATTACTATAAAAATCACGGAAAGACCAACATTGTATTAAAAAAAACTAATAGAACAACATCTTAATATCATCAGATCTTAAAATACCAGAAGAAAAATGTGTTGCAGCACCAGAATGCACCGAATGCTTGGCAAGTGAATGGGTGTTCTCTTCACATTTCCCTTTAATGTTTTGTTTTCCAACTTTTTTCTCTGTTTATATTTTTACATTCAGTTATTAAAGGTTTTTTTTTATCTTTTACCTCTTATTTGGTATTTATAGTATTTATTGTATTTCTTTGTTTCCACGTATTTGTTCTTTGATTTGAGTTTTTTGATTTCTTGTTGCCAGGAGATCAATATTTTTGCTGTGCCTTACAAGTTACGGAGAAGGCAGGACTGGTTCAGCTTGAGGGCTTCGAGAGGTTTATGTTGTTAGTCGTTCTTGTTGTTTATGGTAGAAGTTTAAGTGAGATGTTTGCGTTTGGCATTTGGAAATCTTTGTAATTGATTTAAAGTTATGAATTAATCTTTTTTCTATGAAGGTTTTAATTAGACTGGAGGGGAAAACTTTAGTTGTTATTGATTTTTATGAGAGTTTTGATCTGTTAAAATGTAATTAAGGTTTGGTATTCAATTATATGAGTTCAAGGAAAGAATTAAGCTTCAATGTGCTTTAAATCTACTTTTTGAACTTCTGGTCCCAGTTGACTTGGTCCCATTAAACTCTATCATGAAAATTGGTCCCAGACAACAAAACCCGCCAATTTTTCTCCCATTGAACTTTTTCTTTGTTTTGGGATCATAATCCTAAAAATCTTCCTTTAAAATCCCCAAACGGGCAAAATCCTTTCACCCCTGCTTTCTACCATCCTAAATCATTTCGAGCAAATCAAGCATTTCAGCAAGATATTTACAAAAGATATCAAAATACCAAAACAGCCCAATTACGAATAAAAAATACTTTCGAGACTTTTCTCCGCGTTTTGTTTCTTGAATATAAAAAATCTAACAAAATCTCACAGATTTGAAAAAAATCGCAAGACTGCCGTAAAATATTACAAAATATTCAAAACATTCAAATTATAACAAGAAATAGGAAAGTAGCAAAAAGCAGCGGAAAATTTCAAGAAATTCAAATATGAAAGCAAAACAAGAGAACGGGAAAGAAAATCTTTAAAAAATCGATCCATTGAAATTTCTAAAAAAATGCGCGAAAACTCAAAAACTCCAGCAAACACAAAAGTTGCCATTTGACGATCTTTTGTATGTAAAACTCTTCACTGACTTAATTATCATGCGAAATCAATGTTGGCTCATAAATAATTAATTTGTACATTTTGTTCATTTTGTTCCCGTTTTATTTTTTATTTCATTCCATGCCATTCTGGTGAGGATTTTTATGGTAATTTGGTTGCCATTCAAACATCCACAAGCATTTCTATGGTGATTCAAAGCGCTCAAGTTGCGAGATTATGCATATGTGACGAGAGGGTGGTTGGAAGGTGGAAAAATCTTTTAAAATTGGATTTATTTGAAATTTGGATCAAAAATTGGTAATTTTCCAGTATACTTGAAAAATCCAATAGCTTTTATTAAATGTCCGGTAAAAAAGTAAAATTATTCCAGTAACTTCTACAAAAACTCCAGTAAACTAAAAATTCTAAAAAACCAAAATTTTCCCCAAAGAAAACTTCCAGAACCCCCTCAATCTGAAATATCCTCCACAACTCATAAAAAGGTAGAAAATTCCAATTTGAACGCGTTCAAGTGTATTCATCTGTATTCATGGCACTGGTGAGTGTGAAATAATGATGACTCTATTAAATGAATAATTCTGTTCATTTTGCTCATTTTTATTCTACTGCAAAAAAGTGGCGAGAATTTGTGTAAATGTTTGTTCTTGGTATCATTTGCATAATTTTTTGAAATGTGTTTAAAATGTTTTAAAATGCTTGGAAATGCGCGCGGTGTAATTTTAAAAGGTAGCAGTTTTGTATGTTCTTTAAGCAGTAGACTGAAGTGAGCAAAAGAGAGGCGAGTAAGTGGTTTCCGGACTAGGGGTCTTGTTATTATTTTCATGTCCATTTTAGACTTTTTATTTTAAAAGATTTATGATTTTTGTATTCATGTAAATTGTATTCACATTTTTTTGTTAAAAAAACATATTGAAAATCCAATTAATAAAATTCTACCAACAACTAATTATCTTGATCCATTAAATTCGAAAAATGTGTATTCACCTCGTCCCACACATCGCCTTGATAAAAAACATTCAAGTGCAATTCCTGCCTGCCTCAAACTGACCATAAATGATATAAATGATATATTATGGTTTATCAGTGCATTTTAAACCAAATAAATGCAAAAATTGTATGGAAATAAAACAAAAATGAAAAATAAAATAAAAAACTCGACTGAAAAACTAAAAAGTGATACAGAAAAATAAAACAAGGAATAAACGATATTTTTACATTTTCAGAGATTACTTGAGTTGTTTGTGTAATTTTTCTTTGGTTCGAATTTTCAGATGTTTTGAACAGTCAGGTTGATTTATATTTTTGAAAATGTTGTTAGCAGTGATTTTTTCGGTGTTTTTAGTGATTTTACTGATCTTACGTTTAATCTAGATGAATACAAAAAATTCGAAAATCTAAATTGTTTTTTTGTTTGTTAAGACATGAATACAAAAATATAATGTGAATCAATTAATTATCCTCAATTTTAAGTCGTTCTCGTTATAATTGTTGGTTTCACGCTCCAATCGATTTTGGAACAAACAGAAAAGAACTCCGAAAAGCCTTAAAAGCGAAATTCCTTCAAACAAATCGGAATAAGGAACAATTTTGCTTGGATCTGCCAGACAATGGAGCATTTATGCTTTTTATGCATTTTGCAAGCATTTCAACCTTTTTTTCTATGAAGAATACGAAGAGAATTCTTTTGTTGGAAAATCCAAAAATGTCACATATTTTCATGTTTCACATGTATTCAGCTGTATTCAGCTGTATTTAAATTTTAGATTTGGTTTGTTCATTTTCGATAAGAATTTTTGTGAATTTTACTGGAAAATTTAAAAATAGCAAAAAATAGCAAAAACGGCTCGTAATTACATTTTTTATCGTTTTGTAGCAAAAAACGTTTATAATACATGGAAATACATGGAAAAATTGGAAAAAAATGGAATCGCTTTGTAAAATACATTAAAAATGCAGATTATGTGAAAAACATTTTTATTTCACCGTTCTGCATGAATTTTGTGAAATTTGTTCAATTTAATTTATTTTTACAAGCGAATCGTGTAGTTATGGGTGTTTTGTGTCTCTATTAAAGTTTTTTAGGTTTATTAATGGGTTGGGAATTTATTGGAGGAGGATTTGATCAAAAAAATTGGACATGATCAATTTATAACAGTTTTTTAATAGTTCAACTCCGAATACTCCGAAAACTCCGAAAATATCTGAAAAATGTCAAATATTCCAAAAACTGCACAAATTCCATTAAAATAAAATATTTACAAGTCCAATATGCAAAAAACCTTCGAAAATTGAAATTCAGCACGAATTCAAGCTCAAATAATGAAATACGACGTCAAAAACTGACCGAGCAAAAATTTTTACTGGAAAATAAACAAAACTCCGAACATTAAAAACTCAAATAAAAATTTGCAAATAAATCATTCAAGAACTTTTCCAACGCAATTTAATATTAAAATCGATTTAATTGCCAAAATAAACAAAACCCATTGAAATTTTCTTTTAATCGGATTTAATTTGTTTATTTTTCTTTAAACGATTTTGCAACTATTTTTTCCCAAGTTTTTCGAAGTTTTCCGAGTTTTCGAAACTGTTCAAATTTACTTCATCGAGCGCTTTTCATGAAATTTTACTTTGTTTACTTAAAACAAAAAATTGTTTAAATTACAGATTTTATCGTTAAATTTTTAAAAATATTTTTCAATCGATTAAAAAATTCGACATGGAGTTGAAATGGATTTTTTATTAAAAGTGGAGTAAACAAAGTTGAATGAGTGAATGAGTGAAAAAGTTTTGAATGAATTAAAAAACATCGAATTTTCCAGCTAGACAGAAAAAGAGGAAAATAATGAAAATGCAGAAAACTCGGCTAAACTCGTGAATAGATGAAAAACACATGTTGATTTTTTTTCGCCGACGTCGAATAATTTTTACTCTGCAGAGTTTGATTAAAATGAAAATGAATTTAATTTTACTTGAATTTTTGAGATTTTCGGAGTTCTTTTTTAGGAAAACGTTCTATAAAGTGTAAAAAGCACATGAATACACTTTTGAATAGATTCATTTATTTAATATCTCGACAAAGCTGTTTGAATACACCATGAATACATAATTTTCGAAAACCTCTAAGAACTTTGTATTTTGTATCGAAAGTCCTCCAGTGTTCTATGAGTTTTTATCATAAAAACTATCATTTCCATTAAAATTTATTTTTGGTGCTCTATTCTCTTGCACGTTTTCAAGCCTTTCATATGTTATCATTGTTCCATACGATTTTTCAGCATGAAAAACTATTTAAAAAATAAATTTCTCAGTTTTTTTGGTATTGCAACATTTTTTCATGTGGAAAAAATTGCAAAAAATTGTAAAACACACATGAAAGGATAAAATACTATAAAAGCACAAAAAATGAGTGAAAATTGTGAAGGTAAACAATGCCGATGAAAAAAAATATGTTAAAATATTGAATAATTTGATAAAGGGATATTTATGGATTTTATAACAGCTTATCACGGTTTTATAACAGTGTTATAACATTTTACATCAAATTTATCAATTTACATGAATACACGGAGTTGGGTGTCAGTTTTTATGAAAAAAATTTATGAACTGTTGCAAAAAGTTTGCTTGTTGATGTTCTGGCTAAAAAAAATCCAAAAATACCAACAACTCTTAATTCTCCGTAATAATTCCACAAAAACGTGTTTGTAGCCTTAATTAACAGTTTACCAATTTAAAAAGGAAACAATTTCGCTTGTTTTGTTATTTTGAACATTTCGTTCACTTAATTCCATTTCATTCTCTTTTATGTCATTTTAACCGTAAATTTTGCGAACAATTTTGATGGCTCACAAAACTTAACAAGAAGACATTTAAGTGTCGCAATTTCACATTCGAAAACAGTTCGGGTAATTACTTTGAGCATTAAATGTTAGGACAGGTGTATTCAGGTGATTACTTAATTATTATGAAGCTACTCCGAAAAACTGTTATAAAATATTTATTAATTGATTTTTCAGTAAAATTTTTATGTTATTTTCGAAAGAAAAAATTTAATTAATCATTTATTCTTCATAAAAGCAACAAAACCACCAGTCAAAGAATTTTTCCATAAAAAAGTGATTACTGTCAATTTCACTAAAAGTTTAAAGATTTTTTCGAAATTGTATTCATCCAAATATTTCACCTTCACTAATCACATTCAAAATACTCAAAAGTACTCAAGTTCCAACTTAATTCTCTACCAAAAAGATTATAAAGTGATTACAATGTGAGAAAACAATTTAATTTCCATTTCTTTTCTTTCTCACATATATCTCAACAAATGCAAGAAAAAAATGAGAAAAACACGATAAAAATGTGGAAAACATAGAAACAACATAGAAAAACATTAACGAACAGTTGGGACAAGAAATTCCGTTGCAATTAGCACCTCACGATTGAATCATCAAGAAAACTACTTGATGACTGTATTCACGTTCAATAATCCGAAATACTCGGGAAAACTCCGAAAATCATCGAAAAAATAAATTAAAAATTTCCAGTGAAATTCAAAAAACTTTAATAACTCTGGTATTTTCGAAAAACTTGAATTCACCTTGAAAACACCAAAAAACTCCGAAAACTTAAGAATTCCAAAAATCAACAAAAAACATCTGTATTCACCCGAATAAAAAAATTCATCATTACCGACCAAATTTCCACATTAATGACATTTTTACCATTGTAAAGAAATTTCAAAACAATTTGAAAGAATTTTAAAGAGAAATTTCTTTTTATTATAAAATTCTCGTTAAGTACACAACAGCTTTTCAAACAAACAGTGGAAAGAATAAGAAAAGTAAAAAAAAAAATTAAGCAATTCGGTCATTTAATTAATTAACGGGACAACAAGACGAATGTGTTTGACTTTGATGGGTTTTTGAGGCAATTTTAAGAGAATTTTTGAGACATTCAACAAATTCATTGTCTTGTTTTGATTGTTAGAGTGATTTTTGTTGATTTTATTTTGATTATTTTGAAGTTTAATTTTTTGTCGGTTTTTGAGTGAATTAATGCAGTTTTATAAGCAAAACAGACTTTCGAAGATTTTTTTAAACTTTCGAAGATCTAATTAATTTTCCAGTAGAAAATAAAATATTGTTGAAAACTTTCCGGTAAAATAAAAAATATTCAAACTTACATTTTTTTGTTGAACTGCATCAGGATCCAAATAATTTTTATAATCCAATTAAATGTGAAATTATCATAAAATCATAAAATTCATAAAAGAATTTTTTTGCATCACAAAATCATAAAACTTTTCTCAGCGATTTTCTTTTATCTTTTTTTTTCGGCTAAAACTTTTCTTTTTGTATTCAGAACTTTTTTGCGCAATTTTTTGCAATTTCTCGCAACTTTCTCACAATAAATCAAATTTGAATGTTGGAAACTCGAAACAATTTTTAAATCATAAAAGAATAATTTTTCTTCGATTTCTTGGATTTTTTGTTGAATTTCCAGTAATTTGGCAGGTTTTACACAATTTTGCCGATTATTATTTTCACTCCGGTAATTTTGATATTTTTCAGCCTTTTTTCGGCTTTTTCTGATTTTCTTCACAATTTTTCAATTTTCACAGAATCTTTCTTGATTTTACACTAAATTTTTGTTTTTTCAATTCTTCACCGATTTTCATTCGATTTTTCCCGCTTTTCATTCACAAAAGTTGAAAATCTCACAACAATTTCACCTCCATGAAATTTCGCGGAAAACTCGCGGAACACTTTTTTTGTTGTGTTCCTTGCAATTTTTTGGTACAAATTCAGAAAATTTCCTGATTTTCAATTTTTGGCGAATTTTTCTCGAATTTTCGGAGTACTTGATTGATTTCACGTGAATACACCTTTTTCGAAGGTTGCCAATGTGAATACACTTTACTAATTGCAATTTTTTATTGAAATCCTTCAGCACTTTAGCGACCCGACAAATTATAAAGAAAAAGGATGTGCCTTGGATTTTTCACGAAAAGGCGTCTGTTCGCTTAGAATATGCGTTTCAAACTAAACCAACAATATTGGATGGTTGAAGGAACAGCGAAAAATAGAGAGCATGAGCAGAATTGAGAGAACGTTGAAACAAATTCGTTGGAAGTAGTATTTCGGAGTGTTTTTGGATTTTCGGAATATTTTGATATTTGTCGGAGTTCCAAAAAGAGACGATTTATTCCTACTCCGAAAAGTGAGCAGAATACAAAATAGTATCGAAAATAAAATAAAATTATGAGAAAAGAGACTCCGAAAATTGAAAAAGAGGGAATTATAAGAGAATATTCGAGTTTTTGGATGGCTAGTGAAGATTTCCAGGTAAAAAGGGATTTTTTGCTCTTTCTTGATAGTTTTTTGGTTTTAAAAGAATGAACCGTCAACCGGCTTAAGAAAAAAATAATTTTTCTTTAGAAATTTCTATGAATTTGTAAAATTTGTGAAGCCAAAAGAATTGCGTGAAGCAGATTTTCTTTTTATTTTAATTCAAAGTTAGGAGCGTGAATAATGTGACGTCACGGTTTGTTGCTGTTGAACTTATTTGATTGATTTATGTGACTTTATGATTTTTTTGACCAGATTTTGAAATATTTTCCTCAGTTTTTTAATAAATTTTTATTATAAATGAAACTTTCAAGCAGAAAATTCCGCCAAATTCTGCAAATTCCGCGAAATTCCAAGAACAGCAAAAAACTGAATTAATAAATTATTAAGATCTTAATAAATTCCACCATGTAGAAAAAAATAATTAAAAATTCATAAATTCACCATAAATATTGTGACTTCATTGTTTTACGGCCATTTTCTACCGAAATTCATTAAAAATCATTTAAAAATATGAAAACAACCAAAAACACAAAAAAAAGCAAAATTCAAGAATTCTTCAGAATATCTCGAAAATCTCGAAAATATTTCCATGTTTTTTGATATTTTATTGCAGGTCGTACTTCAAAGCTCACAGAGCTCACCAAGCGTGAATCACAAACATCTTTCATACATTTTTATGGAGATATAGCAGATTACTAATTTTTAGTTTAGTTTTTTTTTTGGGTTTTATGATTGTTGTGAAATTTAAAATTAAATTAATTGAAGGAACTTGGAAATTTTTTATGGAAATTGGGAAAAATTAAAAAAATGTTCAATTATGTGAAATTTTTTTTTAATTCTTAAAATTTCAGATTTTCTTTAAATTTCAAAGTTTTTTTAAGATTTCAAAATTTACCAAAAATTACTCATGTATTTTTTTGAATAAAACTTTACTCAGTCCAACGTGAACTCCCAGAGAAAGAAAAATATCATAAAAATGGTTAATAATGGCACATATCAAAAGAAAATCAGATATGGCAAAACCATTGACTAGAAACAAGAAAGCAATGATACAAATTATTACATTTATGAGGCGGCTCGGCCTCTTTTACTCATTCTCCATAAAAATTCATAAAATTCATAAAACTCAATGGTCACATAAAATTTCATGAATTAATGAGAAATTTAATGAATTCATGATTATTCCATTTTTCCTCCAATTTTTCGCTACTTCTTCTTATTCCTCTAAAGAGTTCTTGTTAAAACTGAATTTATGAGTAATTTATCTCGTCTGCTTTATATGCTCATTGTTATTGCTTTTAACTCACAATTCTACTTGGTTTCATACTTGAATTTACTTGCCATTACCTAATTGTATTAAAAAGTAACAAGTTTCCAGCCTTTTCTTTAAAGCCGTGAGCCAACAAAAGATTGTGGAAAAAATTTGAATAATTGGAATAATGAGAAATTCGTTATGCAAAAAATAAAGATCCAAATTGTAATTGAGATGATGAGATGAAAGTTATCTCGAAAAAAATTTTAAATAATTTTTATATTTTGGTTATTCAAGGATTTTGAGACGTGAATACAATAACTTTGTATGAATACACATGGAAAATAAAAGAATACATTTGTGAATACACATGAATCCAAATATCAAGAACGAAAACATTTTAAATGGACAAAAAAATAATAAAACATGTCTGTCTACAAGAATACACAAAAAAAGCCTGAATACAAAATTCCAAAACACTAGAAATCTTACATTTTAACCTCGATTTTAACCAAAGTCTCCTCTAGTATAGTCTAGCAAATCACCCATTAGCCATGGTTTCCTTTTCAATGTCATTTTGGCAATGCAAGAACGTTAAGTATGGTTGAAAATTATTCACAATTGAAAGTCACAGAGCAGAGCAAATTGCAACATTACAGAATTTTACCAAAAACTTGAGGACACAACACCATAAATTAAAGAGACTGAAGAACTTCCAATGGATCCTAAAAAATTCAAAATTGTGTAGTTTGGAGTTTTTGGCTCCTGCGGATTTTCAAGAAGTTTTCCTGTAGTTTATTGGCCACTAAAGATTATTACTCATTTGACCAATTTTAAAGGGATCCTTGAAGTTTATGTTAATTTAAGAAAAATTAGTTTTGCACGGTCTTGAGGTCTTAACCGAAAAATCACCAAAAACTTGTTAAATCTCTTAATTTCCAGTAAAATCCAAAAAATGCTTCTAACAATGCCTGGAAGCGAAAAGATGTTAATAATGCTCGAAATTCACCGAAAAATCCTCATAAACGTTCGAAAACTCTTTTAATCCCGACATATGGTCAACACAATGTGCTAAATATAATTATAAAGGCGGATGGGATGAAGAGTTTTGAACTCGATAAAAATCTGTTTAAAAATTGTTAACTAGGGAGGGATGGAAATTATGAGGAATTTTGTGAATTATGGGATTTATTTGGGATTTTTAGGTGTTAATGGGATTTGAAGGTATTTGGGTTGGTTTTGGATTATATTTATATGATGTGAATACACAAAATAATTTTTAGACAGGTAAGATTTAAATGAATACAAATTAGAATACAGACATGAATTAAACCTGAACACAATTTTTCATTCAAACAAAATTTACAAAAATACTTGAAAAATACATAAAAATCCCCTAATCATAGTAACCATCTATTTTCTAACTCTCCAGCTCCTGCCACATTAACAAATCACCATAAAATTGTTTATCATCGATCGCCACTAAATTAGAGATAATAAACTTTATGAACCCGGGGTGAAAAATCCAGAAAATCTACCAAATTATTATTTTCATTGTTACTCTTGTAACTTTTGTATTTGTTTCCAAATTGTTCCAGCAAGATAATCCAAAAAAAATATAAAAACTCAACAAAAATATAAAACAAAAGTACAAAAGTTCGAACAAAAGCATCTGAAAATCGGAGCATAAACATTTAACAGTAAAGAGCATAAAAGTGTATAAAGTGTGATGTGCTGCTGTTGTTTGCCATTTTTAGGTTATTGAGGGTTATGTTTAGGGCAAACAAACAAGTGGGAAAAATTACCAGATATAAATATGATGATAAAGTTAATAAAGTTTTTTTTTGTTTTCTCCTCGCAAAAGTTTCAAGTTATTTAAGTTATGAGGATTATAAAGTACAACAAACTACTTATACATAAATACATGGAATAAAAACATGAACTACGTGAAATACGTGAATTCATGAATACAATAGAGCATAACAAGCTTATTTTCGAGGCATCTGCTTGGAAGGATCTAAAACTAAAGTGTGAATATTATAAATATGCAGGGAAAAGTTTGTCTAACTAAGTTTCGTGGATTTGGTGGAATTTGAAGAAATTTGGGAGTTTGAGGAGTTTTGAAGGAAATTTTAGGGGATTGAGATGATAGTGTGGGAGGTAAGAAATTTTCAGAGTTAAGTGAATACAATAATTGAAATAACTTTAATAACTTTAATAAATTCAGTGATACTGAAATTTTCTTGAGTTTTAAGATTTACTCAAGGTACCACTAAGATTTTGTTAAATATTTGTACTATCGTACTTGACGAATACTATCTGAATACATCAGAACTTGAAATAAATAAAAATATTATCAAAAACAAATGAAAAGTTACTTTAAAAATATTTTAACCAATTTCATAAAAAATTCCCAAATAAACTTCCCAACCAAAAAAATTCTCTGAAAACAAAAAATAATGAAGACATTATCCAATAATTCAAAAATAATTCAACATTTTTCTTTGAGCCTCATTTGCTGTTCAACAAACAAAAAAATTGTTTCATTACATGGAAATTTTTAAATCAAAAGTGGATACTTGTGTACTTGCAGTGCAGTATTTTAAATTACAACATTGAAAAACCAAAGAAAAAAAATGAAAAATTGAAAGAAAGAGAAAAAGGGAAAGAAATCTCATAAAATTTGCAAAATTTTTCCACCAAACTGAAATGAATTGCAAATAAAATGGAAAAATAAAATCCAAATAAAATCCAACAAAAAGAAGCAAAATCCACGATTATGTTCGTCTTGCAGGCAATTGGCAATTTGGAGGCACAAGAACCGACGATAAAGCCTCACAAGCGAAAAAATAAATTGTCACGACCCAGCGAATTCGTTAATTTCTTTATCTTCACTTTTTCTTGCAATACCTCACTTTACCTCAATGTATTCAATATTCCATTTAAAAGTATCTAAGAAGTCCAATAAGTTACGCGACAATGACAAATCAGTTGAGCTTTCCAACAAATTATTTTCGCGGTGGTCGAAAGATGTTTGACCGTTTGATGTGGTTCTTAGGCACTGTTAGAATATATTTGTAATTTTCAAGTTTTATTTTTTCCTTCCTTTTGGATGTTTTGTCTTTGTTGGACATTTGAAAGTTAGAGTTAAAAAATAATTCAATTAAATCGTCCCGTATTAACCGAGATAAAAATCTTACACTTGTTAATATAGTCATCTGATTTTCGTGGATAGAAAGTAATTTGAACAAGATTTTCGTTAGTGGGAAACACCCAAATCGGAAATCCATCCATAAAAGAAGAGTCCAATGTCTGATTGACAGTTCCAAACTTTCCCTGCAATTTAAAAATGATTTTCAAAGTCGACAGACTTTTTGAATTATGAAAACCTCTAAGGGACACTTCTGCACTACTCCTGGTAGATGAGTTGCAAATTGATCTTTCATCAGTATCAGCATGGAGTTTCTGGTGGGTTCTTCTGTACAGTATTCTTCAGTCATATTGAGAAGGACTGTGTAGATATTTTTGGAATTTTTGCTCCACATCACAAAGTTAACAATGGCCTTGGGTTGTGGCTCTAACAAGGTGCAATACATGTTCACCAATGTTGTTCTTCTGTTGATAGCTTTAACTTTGCATTGACTAGAAGCACCGCAGTATGCAGGATTCATGTCACACTCAACTTTGGTTATTTTTGTTACTGATGGTCTCTAGAGTTTTCAAAGTAATATTGATGTTCATTAAGGATTCTATAATTACCTTTTTATTAATATTTCCTCAATGAACAAAAATCCAAAGTAACAAAAAATAGAGTAAATTGAAAATTTTCTTTGATATTTCCATTAGTGACAAAATTTTGTATGTCATTCATGTAGTAGTTCTAGTTTTTTACTAAATAATGTTTCGAATGTTTTATATCATAATTTGAAATCTCTTCCAATTTTCCAACGTTTTAAAGGCAGATAGATTTTTTAAACTTCGTTTATAGAGTGTATTCTTGTGTATCAAAACAATCATATCATCATATTATTATAGTTATGCAAAAACAGGATAATCAACTAGAAATTTGAAAAAAAATTTATTTTGATCTGAACTTCCGTCATTTAGTTATTTGTAAATATTACAAGATTTTGTTCAATTCGTTCTGAACTGATAGAAAAAGACGTTTTATAGTACTTTAAAATATATTGTCCCGATCGGGTGCGAAAGAAATTGATTTCAATAATGTTATCATTTATTTCAAATCCATAATACAGCAAACCTCACTGAAATAAATAATAACTAGGTGAATATAGAAATATTTTGTTTTATCTGAGAAATTTTAGAATTTAAAAACAAGAATATTTACTCAAAAATATTTTATTGTGACACAAAATGGAATCATACTTATCAATAATTTAAATTCATGTTAATCGCCCTGAATTTATGGAGATACTTGTTTTAACTCTCATAATATATTGATCTGGTCTGAAAGGATAATAAGTAAAATCCACAATGTTCTCGTTAGTAGGAATCACCCAAAGTGGAAATACATCCAAGAACGAAGAATCCAAGGTCATGTTGTCGGCTCCAAACTTATCCTAGAGTTCATTGAAATTAGTTTTTTCGGTAAGTAAATTCAAAAAAATATGTTATAACCTTCAAAGGACAACTTTTCAAAAACCCGGGTAGATGTATTTTTACCATGTTTGCCACTATCTCCATCATTGAGTTTTTATCAGGAGTCAAAACTTTGCAATAATTATCAGTAACATTGAAAAATACCGTGTAGATGTTTTTTGAGTTTTTACTCATTAAAACAAAATTTGTCATGACCTTTGGCTGAGGCACTAATAAGTCACAGTAGACGTTTAATAGAATAGTTCTTCGATTCAATCCTTTGAAATTACATTGACTTGAATTGATATTACAATATGCCGGACTAAAATCGCATTCTATATTTGTAAATTTTGTCACTGATGGTCTCTATTATAAAGAAATTAAGTTTTAAGTACTGTAAATTTCTAAAATACAAATTATTCACCTTTTTAATCGTTCCACTATGTCGTGTCTCCGACTCTCTGATGAGATCAATTTATGCTTTACCTGAATTATAGGTTGTAAATCTATAATTTCCTCTCCGTGAGGATCTGAGGGTTTTCTGTTCCTTTTCTGTGGAATAAGGACTCTGGATTTTCTTTTCTCCAGGCTATGATTGAATGAAAAGTCACTAATTGCGTTTACTTGGTGACTTTTATTTAAGCGAAAATTAAACGCGTCTGTTCTTTGTGAAAAATCTAATTCAACTGTCTTTACATTGGCATTTTTGACATTTATGCAGAGGGGGGGAAATACAATAATAAAATTAGTACAATTCAAATTTGGTACTTGTACCAACATATTACAGGTAATTTTCTAATTATGACAAGTTCAGTTAATACATGAAAAATAATTGAAGTTAATTATTGGACGGCGCGTCATTCTCCCAGGCTGCACTTCAGTACAGGGTTTTTAGGTTTCGTTGTTTTTGTATTATTTGAGGTCTTGCTTTTTCGCAGATGTGAGTTGATGACACATATTGTTTTGATTGCGGTGGGATCTTGAGCTTAAGGAGAAATGGATCGCTAGCTACAATCCATTTTTGTTTGAGATCATGGTCGGTCTTTCTTGATGTTCACTGTATCTTAGCGCTTTTTCCTAACAATTAGAGTGTTTTTAGGATCACAGACCTTTTCTAGTTTCAGCAGGTGTTCTTGTTTCCATCACCTCAATTTCTTGCTGTGAGGCTCGAGATTTTGATTCGTTGTTTCTCATTAGTTTGTTCTCATGCATTATGGTATCTGAGAATGAATATTCTTTGAACGACGATCCAATCTTTGTACAACCATCGGTTTTCTTGGTAACTGTGTTGTGGAACAGTTTTTGTGGGCCCTTTTTTTCAGGCACCGATAGTTGGCGTTTGTCATCAAATTGAAACCTTTGTCGATCTGGATTAATTAGTTTCTGAGTAGAAATTACACCGCAAAAATTAGCTTTTGATTTTGATGTGGTGTTTTGAGGAGCCGTGTTGTCCATACTTCCCGAAATGATCCAGCCCAGTTTAGTATTGAGAAGAACTGGTTGTCCTCTAGCCAATTTAAAGATTCCATTTTTCAACAACGCGTTGAAGAGACCACCTCCAATGAGCATATCAATTTTTGAGGCTCATGGTAACGTGGATCTGCCAGCTTGATTCCCGATGGTATTGCCCATTTTGATGAGTCTACTGGCGAACTAGGAAGATTTCCAGTTACTCTTGGAACTACCAGGAACAGTAATTTTCTTTTGAGTTTTTCTGTACGTGACTCAATTGTTGCCATCACAGTAGACTTTACTCTTGATTTTGTGCTGTTGATCCCCGATAGGGCGATATGCTGACCTTTTATTGAGTTTCAGTCGTTGCGCTAAATCTTCTGTCATAAAATGTTCCATTGATCCGTTATCTAGTAGTGCTCTACATGTATGTGTTCGGCCATTTGCATCATGAATGAGTACCACAGCTGTGGCTAACAATACTTTATTTTGCTGACTACCCTTGTAGATATGAGCTGTGGTTGTTGATGGTGGAACTGTGTCTTGTGTTGATTGATGTGAGTCTTGTGTTTGTTGAAATGTGCTTTCTGTTGCTCCTTGTGTGTACTCTGAACGTTTCTCGATGTGTAAAAGAGTATTATGAAAACCGTCACATATCTTGCAACGGCTCCTTGACGGACACTCTCTGCACTGGTGACCATCTTCCAAGCAGTTGAAACAGATATTGTTTTGCTTCAGTGCTTCGTATTTCAAATTAATTGATAGTTTTTTAAAAACAGCACAAATGTACAATGGATGATTTGATTTGCATACAACGCATGCTGATTCAGATGTTCCTAACATTGCTTTGCTACTTCGTGATTGTTTAGAGTCTGTTCTCCATGAACCATCTCTTGAATGTGTGGGTTTTGTGGAGCCAAAGTCTGTGTTGAAATCAACACTCGAGCTCGCTTTTGTAGAAAATTCAACATGTCTTCCCATGTTGGCAGTTTATTGTCTATCAGTTGAGCTTGCCAAAGCTCTCTAGTCTTTTCATCAATCCTTGATGAGACAATTGTGATAGTGATAATATCCCAGCTAGAAGTATCCACTTTGAGAGATGATAATGCAGCTAGTGATCCACAGACTGTATCAATAAGGTCCGAAATTTGCTCGCCACTTTCCTGATGAATAGAATTTAGTTCAAGGAGTTTTTGGGTGTGAATGCTGACGAGCGTAAATATATCCTCATATTTTTTGCAGAGCAAGTTCCAAGCAATATCAAAACTGTCCAAACTATAGCTCAGTCCATTGATCAGGTTGAGTGGTGCTCCTACACAAGTTTGCTTCAGTCTGTGCAGCTTCTCAATTTCTTTGAGTGGAGGCTCTTGTTGCGCAATTACTGCAAGAAACATTTCCTTATATCGTGTCCAGTCCATGCGTTCACCAGCAAATGGTGCAATGACGATGGGTCCCATTCCCATGTTGTTGTGTGGTTGGTGGTAGATGTGTGTATGAATTGAGCCACTGCTTTCGCTTGCAGGTTTTGTGGGTTTCAAGAGTTTTCTGCCTCTGGTTGTTACTGCAATGATTTCATCCTCAAACTCCATGAGTAGCTGATTTTGTTCATCAATTTCATCATCTTTGCATATGAGCATTAATCTTTGATGACAATTCTTCCATTCTATCTCATGGTTTACGATTCTGTCCAACCGCTGTTGAATTTCTTCAGGATCTGCATCCTCAGTTTCAAGTTTGTCTAAAAAGTTGGAAAACTTTGTAATTAATCCTTTGGCATTTCCTCGTAACCGAACGAGTTGCTTGGCACTCAGCTCGTTGAGATTCGTCATAGTGACTGCTTGACTTTTTGAATTTGTTACGCGTGTGGTGAGTGTTACTTCACGACTTTACGACGTCGTGGAATTAATTACGCGAGTATTGTTGTCACTGCACTACCTTACGATTTTGTTACTTGAGTAGTATTTGTTACTTCACGACTTTACGACGTCGTGGAATTAATTACGCGAGTGTTGTTGTCACTGCACTACCTTACGATTTTGTTATTTGAGAAGTATTTGTTAATTCACGACTTTACGACGTCGTGGAATTAATTACGCGAGTATTGTTGTCACTGCACTACCTTACGATTTTGTTACTTGAGTAATGTTTGTTACATCATGACTAAGCGACGTCATGGAATTAATTACGCGAGTATTGTTGTCACTGCACTACCTTACGATTTTGTTACTTGAGTAGTATTTGTTACTTCACGACTTTACGACGTCGTGGAATTAATTACGCGAGTATTGTTGTCACTGCACTACCTTACGATTTTGTTGCTTGAGTAGTGTTTGTTACATCATGACTAAGCGACGTCATGGATTTAGCTACGCGATTATTGTTGGCACTGCACGACTTTACAACGTTGTCACTTTTGTTTTAAGAATGATTACTGTGTGTGTGTATGTGTGACGCACAATATTTTTCTGAGAATCTCAATAGTTTTGCAGACTTTATTTATTTGCACCGTGGTTGCTACTGAACCTGCACTTTACTCACTGTTTAGCTCTGTGCTCCGAAGGACCAAAATGTCGTGTCTCCGACTCTCTGATGAGATCAATTTATGCTTTACCTGAATTATAGGTTGTAAATCTATAATTTCCTCTCCGTGAGGATCTGAGGGTTTTCTGTTCCTTTTCTGTGGAATAAGGACTCTGGATTTTCTTTTCTCCAGGCTATGATTGAATGAAAAGTCACTAATTGCGTTTACTTGGTGACTTTTATTTAAGCGAAAATTAAACGCGTCTGTTCTTTGTGAAAAATCTAATTCAACTGTCTTTACATTGGCATTTTTGACATTTATGCAGAGGGGGGGAAATACAATAATAAAATTAGTACAATTCAAATTTGGTACTTGTACCAACATATTACAGGTAATTTTCTAATTATGACAAGTTCAGTTAATACATGAAAAATAATTGAAGTTAATTATTGGACGGCGCGTCACACTAATTGTCCAAATTGTCGCAAAGACTAAAATACAGATCTGAATTTTGAAAATTTTCATTACTCCCTGAACGATGTTGCTGACTTTGGCCAAGTATTACACTAAACATAATGAAGTTTACAAAATTGCTAAATTAAAATTTCGGACAATTCCACTAACATTGTCCAATTTTCTAAAATATTTCAATAATTCCTAATTAGCCGGATGTTTTTACATACTCACGTAATAATTTTTTAGGTAAAGTAGGCTTTTAGGGTAAAGTAGGTAAAATAGTCGTATCGGTAAAGTAGACTTTTATTTTAATTTCAAATATAAATAATTCCACTCTTTATAGATTTTGTCCAGCGTTGATAGAAAGATATCCTTTATGCTTGAAAATATATTGACTTGATCTATATGGGAAGAAATTGAGTTCAATAATGTTATCATTTGTAGGAAGAACCCAAAACGGAAATCGATCCATAAAAGAAGAGTCCAAACTTTGGTTGACAAGCCCGAAGAATTTCTACAAAAAATGATTTTAAAAATAGAAAAATGATTAAAATATTAAAAAACCTTGACCGGACAAATTTGAGCAGCTCCTGGTAGATAGGTATCTAAGACCTCAATAACTTTTTTTAACCTTGCGTCTTGACTAAAAGACCTAGACTTGCAGTAATCTTCTGTCACATTAAACAATATCTTATAAATATTCTTTGAGTTTTTGCTCCACATGATAAAATTAAGCAACAGTCTCGGTTGAGGCTTCAACAAGTGGCAATACATCGTCATAAATACTGTATTCCGGTTAATTACTTTGTATCTGCATTGACTAGTAGCAAGGTTGCAATACTTGGGATTGTAGTCACATTCAATTTTGGTAATAGTTGTCACTGATGGCATTATCTACATTCATCTATTTAGTTTTTTACTGCTAAATTTACAAGGTTAGGTAAGGTTTACCTTTCTGAATTCTACTCCGTGAGCTGAGCTTAAAACCGACATAGAAAGTAAAATAAAAATCATATGCTCATCAAAATGCATTCTCATTTTATATAAAAAACTCAGCTTTTACGTGCTAGAAGCAGATACACAAATATTTTAATGAAAATGGTCGATGCGTTATGTAGCACACCCGGATAGCACAACCGACCGCTTTTCGACCTTTTACCGACCTTTTGATTAGACCGCCTATCGACCGTCGACTGACTGGGATATCAAGGGTCGTTGTCCACCCTTTTCGAGGGTCGATAAGCGGTCGAAAGAAAAATTGAAATTTACGTTAGACCGTCAGTCGACGGTCTATTACATCTCACACCGACTGTGTATGGACCGCGTGCGGACCTAGTTTCGACCTTTAATCGACTTTTCTGGGAAATTTAGTGAAAATTAAATAAACCTTTGATCAAAGAATTATTTTTGAATAAATTTATTTTTATTATTTATTTTTATTTATTTAACAAAAACGTAAAGAAAATAGAATACATGTTATAGCATATACATAAGCTTAAATACATAAATTGTATTTATTTACAATTAATCTCAAATAATCAATGAATCATCAATTGATAATCAATCAAATAATCTATTCTTATCAGTTCAAGTGGAAAGTGGATACTTGAACATACGTTTGACCAAAAATCCTTATTGAACATGGCATGCAATTTACACCTAATAAAAACATTTTCTGGCGTTAATTCAAGAACTTTCTGCAACAGAAAATCTAGCAAGTATTTATAGCGTATCCACTTAGTTACCAGTAGGACGACGCTCAGCTCCTGGAGCAGCGGAGTCAAAGAATATAGTTGGAGACGAAAAGACATCATTTGTGGCTTGCTGGATTGTTTCAAAATTTTGGCGAGCAGCTAAGTCTTGAATTGCCATCATGATGCGACGACAATTTCTCCGTTGATAAAATGTTCTGGGTAAGAGGCAGAAAATTTTTAATAAATCAATTTGACCAAGATTAAAAATGAATTCAAAACAAAAGTAAAAAACTCACGAATATGATGTTGAAGTCCTAAACCATTCAAAATTGAAGTGATGTCGTTGTAATTGGACACATGACTACGTTGTCTTTGTGGAGTAGAATCCAGCAGAGTTGTCATGCTCAAAATTCCATCATGATGTTCTCGCCAAGTTCCAAAGGAAGGAGATATGTTCATAGCCCGGTAGCCAGCAGTGATGCGTGGATCAAAGTGAAACAGCATCGAATCGTTAATAGAAGGCTGGGGAATGAGATTAAATTAACTGAATCATTTATTTCGTTTCAAGTTTTAAACTAACTTACCTTTCTGGTAGCTCCCGTATTTCTAGTCTGATCAGGATGTCTGAAAGGTGGACTGAATTAACATGTAAAACTCAGAATTGTTGAAATTTCTCGTCTCCTTCAAAAAAAATTAATTTTCAATCTCAAAAACTCACTTTCAGCTTAAATTCAACTTAAAATTGTGCAGTTATACACTATGCAGCTCTACATTGACGATAACTCGTAGCACTTTTCACTCAGCGTCTTTATTTCGTTTGAAAATGCCTGAAAAATTTTGGAAGATTGTAGAATTTACTGTTTCACTGTATTTTTGCAAAATTTTACATTTAATCCAGTATCAAATGATTTTACCAAAGTTATTATTCACTATTTTCACTATTTCCACACTTTTTTCACTTTATTAGTTGATTATTACTTAGCAGTCGGAAAAAAACCTCTGATCACTGCAAAGTTCTAATTAAAATGAGAAATGTCACGAAAATGTCAGATTTGCATTTGATTCGACCATTTATCGACCGTTTATCGACGGTCTATTGCTTCTCATATCGACTGAGTATAGACCGTTTATGGACCAAGCTACGACCGTTTAACAAAGGTCGATGTAGAGTCGATTCAAAAAACTCCGACCGTTTATAGACCGTTTATGGACCAAGCTACGACCGCCTAACAAAGGTCGATGTAGAGTCGATTTTAAAAACTCCGACCGTTTATAGACCGTTTCTAGACCAAGATTCGACCATTTATAGACTAGTCTATAATCGGTCGAAAAAAATTTTGGTCGGTTGTGCCGGCCGGGGTACACTTATATACGAATCGGCAGATCTCCCAACTAAATTTAATGTGCATTAATCAACGGAAACAATAGTAAAAATGGAAATGAACAAATTCTGGGAGCATTTAGATGCATGTGTGAAAATTCACTTAAAAGGTTAAAAATTGCAATCACAGCCATAAAGATATTTATAGATATTTTTAGCCAAAACGTGCAATAAAGATGCTAATGACGAATCACACAGCAACAAAATTGTAGGTGATTTTGAAGCGATTTAAATAAAAATTATATGTGATTAAATATTTCAGTTTCCATAATTATCCAAACTTCAAAAAAAAAAAATAATTTTATACAGTGCTCACAAAAATGATTTCCATTGTTCGCAAAATATTATTTAGATTTTTTGCTGACTGTGAAATGTTGAATTCTCAGACTGCCAGACAGTGTTGTTCTGATACACTTTTTAGTCAATACACTCAATACCCTCAATATCTCTTTTTCGAAGTGGAGAATGAAAAATGTTCGCTTAATGAAGTCTTCACTTCTTTACCATTTTCTTTTGGTTGCCATTATAAAAGTTTCATGAAAATCAAAATTAAGTTCTCTATTGTGTTTAGTTCCAGCGTGATATTTGAGAGATGTGCCTGTGTGATTGAGTGGTTTAGCGACTCGAGAGGGCAGAGGTTTTGGAAGAAGGTGGAAGGGTCTTTTGTGAAAAATGTTTTAACGGGTTTATGAGCAGATTTGTTATGATTTTTCGGTTTTTCTTAAATTTTGTTATTATTGATTATTCGCTAGTTTTTTGTATTCAAGAAGATTGAAGAGTTTGTGAAGATTTATTATAAATATTGGAAATAAATGTTTTAAGTTTATTCTTTGTTAATTCATTTGTTAGTCACATGAATACAAATATTGATTTAATTTTGTTGAATATTTTTATTGATGAAATATTTTTTGGTTTAAAATTAAAATTTTCAACTAAAATCCACAAAACAAAGAAATTCTTCAAATTCTCTAAAAACCAGTACCTTAACACAAATTCTCAAAAAATAACATTTTACATAAAACAAAAACTTCACCAAAATTACCATAAAACAACACAAAAATCCACTTTAATTTGATTTAAATAACAACAAACAAGTTCAAAACAGAATCAAACACGAAACCTTCACCAAAAAATGTTAAATTATTGTTTAACGTCTTCATCAATTCCAACAAATTCAACAACAAAAGCAACGAAAATATTTCGTGAACATCTTCATTGAATTCTTTCGAACAGAATTTAAAATAAATTTAAAAAAAACATTTTAAATTGCTCAGCAATACTCAGCAAAAATAATAAAAACATTTTAAATCACAAATAATGGAAAAACTGGGAAAAAACTAAAAAATTAATGAATTTGTTGGAATAACATATGGTGGGAAACTGAGCGTTATTAGTTTTTTATTCCCTTTTTACCGGATTTTTTTTGTTGAGGAAATTAATTTGTGATCTTTTTATTGAATGTCGACAAAAGGAATAAAATCGAAGCCACGAGTAGTACGGGCTTGTTAGGGTTTTCGAGGTTGCAGATGATTTTTTAAGGTCTGCGGGTATATTTACCTATTCAATTCCAATAATAATATCATCATAATCAATTTCTACCCGAATACATCGACTTTTCAAAACTTTTAATAAGAAAATATTTTCATATTCAATTCCAGTTGAACCCAGGTGGAAATAAATGCCATTTACACTAAGACATACACTAGAGAAAAAACACTAGAACCTTCCCCGTAGAAACACTAAGCTTAGTGTGGTTTTAAAACACTAAGCGATTGTGTATGTTCTAGTGTATCCTAGTGTGAAATTTTTGAAAAATTAAAAAATATAAATTTTATTTCTACACTAGAATATTCTAGAAGTACATAATTTTCTAGTGTACTTTCTTTTTTGCATCTTTTTAAAATTTGGGTTTGAACCGCTGCCGTACATTTGTGAGGCAGCGCGCAATCCACTTGGCTGTATTGCCAACTAGTTTTATGTGACTTTTAACTTACTTAAGTGACCACCAAACATATAATATTTGAAAATTATTTATTTTTAAAAACGCTCACATTTTTAACAATAATGACTAAATATGAAACGAGTGATTGAAAAAACATTTTGGATATTCAAAACAATATTTTTCTGATAAATTGAAGGGTTTATATTTAAGTCTTTTATGAAATTTGAAAAATCGGCAAAAATAACATTTGAAAAAAATATTTTAAAATCATCAATTTAAAATTATGTTTTAAAAAGATGAAATAATTTTGAAGACAAATAATATTTCGAAATTAAAAAAAAATTTATACGTTGAAAAACATCGCAAACATTCAAAAGTAATAGCAAAAAATGTTTTCAACAGCAAATTCAAGAATATAAAATCTAATATTTCGGCAAAAATATCAAAATTTGAATTTTCAAGATATTTTTTTTCCACACTAGAAAACACTAGAATACACTAGAAGGAACACTAGGAATTTAAATGTTCCTTAGTGTATTCTAGTGTGGTCGTACACTAGGATACACTATAGAGCACACATTTTCCTAGAAGCTAGTGTGTCTCTTAGTGTATCCTAGTGTAATATTCTAGGAAAAAGTGTACTTTCTAATGTATTCTAGTGTACCTACATTAGGACTTGAACCAGATTTCCACCTGGGAAGGTAAGGAACTGAGAAACTGAGGAATTTTAAAAAGGTTAAATAATCTAAATTGAGATAAAACAAGTTGAGAAGAGATGTATGGCAGTGAATTTCTCTTATTATGTGTTATTTCGATGAAAGGTTGCCTTTAGTTTCAGTTTTTTGGGGAGATATGGCAAGTAGTTTTGTATACTAATTTTCTGTATGTTCCTTTAAAAAGTTGAGACGGCATGATTTAAAACATTAAAATTTTACTTTACTAGCGTAAATATCAACCATCACATCATTTCAGCATTATCCACTATTACTTACTTCTTATTCCATACACAACAAAACAACAACACAACGAATTAATTTTTTTTTCAAGTTCAAGTTGAAATCGATCAGAAAAATGTTACATCGAGCAACAAACTAAAAACTGACTGCAAAAACGTCTCGGAGCACATGTTATGGCTGTTCTGGTATCTTAATGTGATTCTCGAACATCTTCTCATCTCCTTATACATTCTGTGAGGTTTTTTTGTATTTGAGTTTTTTTGCTTTTTCATGCCAATTTTATCTGGTGATTTGTTCTGACGATTTCTTGAAATATTATTTCTCAATGTTGGATTTTGTTCGAGTTTCTTAAGATTTTTTGCTGTTGAAGAGATTCGGGTTCATTTGTAACCCAATGTATCAAATGTTTAGAGCAAATCTGCCATATGGTTACATGAATATTGAAAAAACAAGCAAACTATAAGCTAAAACTGATGAAGATTTGTTAGAGCTAGTTTTGGATTTTAAGTGTTTAGGAATAGCAACTCAATATGGCATTCAAATTGTGATCGAATTGGGTTTTCGGTACAAGTTTTCAATAAACTCATTAGAACCTACGTCAACAATCTTTTATTGGCAACTTGTGGAGTCGTTTGGAGTTTCTTTGATGAACATATTGGTTAGAGGATTTTTGATGGAGGTTTTCAGTTTTTTTAGGCGAAATGTATAGAATTAAAATTGTTGCAGGAAATTCTATAGAATCTATGAAAATTCACAGATTCACTATGAAAATCTTAAATTGACGTTAAAAAAATTTTGATTTAAAAAAAAAAAATTAATTTCGAAAAAAGAGTCTTACTCTTTTTTTTGAAAAAAGAAGTTTTTTTTTGTGAAATTCTGGAAAATCAAAAAAAATTCACTGGAACACTTTTAGAATCTTAAATTGATGTTTTAATGATTTTTAATGAGGTTTTTAATCATTTTTTATTAATAATTATAACTATTCTGTCTAATTATTTTGTCACTGTCAGTATATTTTAAAACAATTTTGCAATCGAGGGACGAATTATTTTAATTCTGAAACCATCAATTTCTGTATCTACCGCCAAAATTATTTATAATATTAATAATGCTAAATTCATGTAAATGTCAGTAATTTAGCTTGTGCTACAATATTTTGTGAGTACAATGAGTGGATTCAAGTTTGTCATTCTTATTTTTAGTGGATTATCTGAATTTTTACATTAAAGGCATCAAACGAATATTCTTGTTCAATAAGAACAACTATAAAATGCGAAGACCGAAATTACCAATAATATGTGCTTTGATCCTTGGTACTGTAATAATCTCAGTTCGAGCGGAAAAGGTCGTTAGAAAGGTTATCTTAAATCATAGATCAGAGACATTTTCGCGACATTTTCGATTATTGTCTGAAACTGCTCAATTAAAAATCTAATAAAAATTAAATCCACACAGAATAAATCAACAGTGACAAAGATAACAAAAGTATTTTGTGACAACAATCCAGACTACTGCGATGTTGAAGGTAGTTCATGCTTCATGAAAGCGATTAACAGGAAAACTATCATATTGAACATGAATTGCAGATTATATGAACCTCAGCCGAAGGTCTCGGCTAACTTCTTGATCTGGAGTAAAAACTCAAAGAACATCTACACTGTTCTCTTTAATAATTCAGATGATTATTGCAAAGTAGTGACTACAAATTCAAACTCCATTTTGACAGTTATTATCAAGATGATTCAAAAATATCTTCCAGGAGTTGCGCAAAAGTGCCCAATAAAGGTTACTTTATGAATTATAATAACTAATTTTTAATATGCCTATTTTATATGGTGACCTATAGAATGTGTTTAAGCGTGGACTGTATTCTAAGTTGAGATTCAATGAAAGGACTATACTTAGAGAGTTTCTTACAAAACAAGTCTTTATTCGACTAATCCTTAAATTCTACTGATTTTTACAGCTATTTCAAACTTCATTGTTGACAACTCAAAACAAGAGACCCGGGTTGACTCGGGACCGGTAATATAAATAAGCCGGTTAAAAATAATAATTAAATGACAATGAAACTTAAACTATAATTATTATCTGGGGCCTGAACATTCTCCCCCGCTTGAAGTGACAATGTTACTTCAAGAAACAAGATCAGGGTCTTGAATGCTTTCGCCTACATTTCATCCAAGTTCGGTCTCTTGTAGTTTCGGATGGTTGAGACTTGTCTCTGTTCCATTGACACGTGACTGTTGAAGTGACCTTCCAGAAATTCCATTAACAAATTGACCGTTGGGACGGTTTTGGCTGGAATGTGTTTTTCCCAAGCTCTCCGAGTTTCTTCATCTAGCATGTGCGAATTCAACATGTTCGATTGACATTTGCCGCGTAGACTTATTAGATGACTTCTTGTGGCCATCAACTTCTCTATGAACACATTCAATTTGTCTTCATTTTCATCCTCGTCGGCTTCGTAAATCAATTCCAGCACAGAGTAGTGATAACCTTGAAATTCCTTCTCAAGGTCGTCAATATTCAATAAATACCCATTAATTTCATCAGTGCATCCATTTGTTGGATCATATTGAGCTAAAACTTTGCTCATCGTTGTCAGTTTTGCTTGTACAGCTCCTCGTTTGCGAGAAAATGATTTTAATTCTGACATCTTTCTCTGTTTGTGTGTGTGTGTTCTTTGTATGTGTGAGTGAGCTGGATGATGGGGCTACTTTTTATTTACGGTACTTGGGATCTGCTACCCACCAAGCTTTGACCGTCTTTGCCTTTCAGAAATTCTTGATACACTCTGCGTCTGATACTCGTGACTTTATTCACTTTTGAGCCTTAATCAAGACCGTGTTTTCTTATTCAGCAGCACTTTTTTCCAATCTTTCACTTTACTCACGATTTTTCTGCTTTTCTTTTCGATTTTGCGGCTGTTCCAGACTGGGCTGGCAAACAGTATCTCTTTTGGGCTGTCTTAGACGGAGCTAAGCACAATTGTGGGAAAGGCGTCCTCCACGTTTTCACGATTTATCTTGATGTTGCGTCTGTTCCAGGCTGGGCTGGCAACAGAATCCTTGTTGTTGCGACTGTTCTAGGCTGAGCTAGCAAACAGTATCACTTTTTGCTGTCTTAGACGGAGCTAAGCACAATTGTGGGAAAGGCGTCCTCCACGTTTTCACGATTTATCTTGATGTTGCGTCTGTTCCAGGCTGGGCTGGCAACAGAATCCTTGTTGTTGCGACTGTTCTAGGCTGAGCTAGAAAACAGTATCTCTTTTGGGCTGTCTTAGACGGAGCTAAGCACAATTGTGGGAAAGGCGTCCTCCACGTTTTTACAATTTATCTTGATGTTGCGTCTGTTCCAGGCTGGGCTGGCAACAGAATCCTTTGTTGTTGCGACTGTTCTAGGCTGAGCTAGCAAACAGTATCACTTTTTGCTGTCTTAGACGGAGCTAAGCACAATTGTGGGAAAGGCGTCCTCCACGTTTTTACAATTTATCTTGATGTTGCGTCTGTTCCAGGCTGGGCTGGCAACAGAATCCTTGTTGTTGCGACTGTTCTAGGCTGAGCTAGCAAACAGTATCACTTTTGGCTGTCTTAGACGGAGCTAAGCACAATTGTGGGAAAGGCGTCCTCCACGTTTTTACAATTTATCTTGATGTTGCGTCTGTTCCAGGCTGGGCTGGCAACAGAAACTGTTCTAGCTGTCCTCCAGTATCACTTTTTGCTGTTTTTGTGGGAAAGGCGTCCTCCACGTTTTTTCAATTTATTTCGATGTTGCGTCTGTTCCAGGCTAGGCTGGCAAACAGAATCTTTCTTGTTGCGGCTGTTCTAGGCTGGGCTAGCAAACAGAATCACTTTTGCGCTGTCTTAGAAGGATCTAAGCACAGAAACTTTACTTTACAGTTTTGGAGGGAAAATCTGCTTTTCCACTTTTTCACGTCTGGTTGTTATTCCTTGTTTTTCGGGCTCTGTAGGACCAAAATGTTTAAGCGTGGACTGTATTCTAAGTTGAGATTCAATGAAAGGACTATACTTAGAGAGTTTCTTACAAAACAAGTCTTTATTCGACTAATCCTTAAATTCTACTGATTTTTACAGCTATTTCAAACTTCATTGTTGACAACTCAAAACAAGAGACCCGGGTTGACTCGGGACCGGTAATATAAATAAGCCGGTTAAAAATAATAATTAAATGACAATGAAACTTAAACTATAATTATTATCTGGGGCCTGAACAGAATGATTGTGGAAGTATCAATAAGACCTTGGACTCTTCATGGATGGATGGTTTTCCAGTTTGGGTTATTCCTACAAATGAAAACATTTTGGAACTAACTTTTTTTACCGAAAATATAGATCATTACATCTTTAAGTATAAATTGTATATTTCCATCAATTCAGGAAGAATTCAATGAGTGACTAAAACGCGTTGAACAAATAAAAATGTTTGATAATTTTTTTTCTGAAAAAAAAATAATCAAAGTTTTGAAAAAAGAGCAAGAGGTACCTCTTACTCTTGTTTTGAAAAAAGTTGATTTTTTTTTGAGATTTTGGAAATTCATAAAAATGCATTCTTAAAAACTCAAAATTTTCAGCATTTCTACAATTTTGTTTCAAATCATTATTTGCTGTAGGATTTCCAGTATCAAGATCATAAATATTGAAATTTTGCACTCGACAAAATCCTCAATATTTGCTTAATGCACTAAAACCTTCTCTAGCATACTCCAAAAATACTTCAACATGTTCTAAGATACTTCAACAAGATGTTCAAAGTAATAATGATTTCAAGTATTTATGTTCAAAGGAAGTTTCCAAGTTCTTTGCGGGGAATGTTTTGTTGCAATTTTTCTGAAGAATTATGAAGAAATTTGATATTTTTTAAAGAAGTTATGATTTGTTTGGAGAAATAAAATTATTTTTTTTATTGTATTCAGTTACAACATATTTCGATGGAGTTCAAGAGGTTTATGAGTTTTAAGGAGCCTTTTTGTTTATAAAGTGGGTTTGCTTATTTTTTAGTTGTTTAGACTTTTTCAACATGTTTTAAGACTTTTAAATTTCAAGATGGTTTTGTATATATTTCGAAATCTTTGCACAAATTCACTGAAAATCACAAATATTGAAAAATGTATGTTTATGATAAGATACTTTAAGTGTTAAGGTAAAAAATCATTTAATTAGAAAATTCAAATATCAATCAAATTCCTAAATATAAACAATAATAAGAACACAGCAACGAAGAAATCTTACATCATTTAATTAAATTCTAAGTCAAGTGTAACGGTCATTATTATGTTTCATTCCAGTAACAGTCAGTAAATTTAATATGCTTACATAGCCCTGAATTCGCCGCTATCCATACCTGTCACTTTTAGAAAAAATAATTATCTAGAAAGTTCTGAAATTAAATTGTGAAATAAGAAAATCGTGAAATCAGTGCAAACTCAACCCAATCAGGCCAACAGAGCGAAAAGCTGCGGCACTGACGAGTCAACCTTCCAAAAAGTAATCCCAAGAATCTTCCACATCCAAAGAAAAAAGACTTAATCCCAAGAATAAGGTATAAATCGTTTAAATCCTCAATTTCAAGCTCGAACATCCCTCTTATTCCATCTCTCACTCTCTCGAACCCTCTAGCTCCCCTGATCAACGGAATGAAACATAATAAAGAACCAGCAAGATAACCTAACTTACAGATTAAGCGCGAAAAAGTAAGAAAAATCCATTTGTACTCTAAATCATTAGATTCTTTGCCTAATTTCAACTGTTCTGTAATTTTAGGATAATAAACTGTTAATAAACAAGTGTCTATGATCTATCGCGTCTTTCAATCAACTAACATCCCCAACACCAATTGTCTACAGTTAATCGACAGATCTGGTACCGCCCAACAAGATATTTCCCACATTAAATGTATCGAAACTCTGCAGGAAATCATCAACGTAGTGGTGTTTAATTATGGATTCCACAGCTTTTGGATAAGTTTGTCTGTGTTGTTCTGCGTTGTAGTTTTTTACTCGTTGGGCTAGCCACGGTGAACATGTTGCTCCAAAGGTCATGGAGGTCATGACATACACTTCTGGAGGTTTTGAGGTATCTCCGTCTCTGAATAGGAATCGTTGTGATTGTTGATCCTTGGCTAATATTTTTATTTGTGGAAACATTTCTTGTATATCGGCTCCTACAGCATATTTTCCGATTCTGGCAGTTACTAATACATCGACCATTGGCATATTTATGTCTGGGCCTGATAACAGGCAATCATTTGGTGAAACGTTCTGCCACTTTGCTGATGAGTCGAAGACGATACGGAATTTATCTGGTTTATTAGGGTTGAGCACAGCAGAGTGAGGTAAATACCAAGTAATTGGAGATTTGTCAGAAATTTCTTGAGGTTTTAATTTTCTTGCGAATCCTTTGTCTACGTAATTTTTTATTTCCTTGCAGTATCTTTCGTGGTATGTGGGATCATTTAGCATTTTTTGCTCCACACAGCGTAAACGTTGCAAGGCCATCGCCTCCGAGCCAGCTGGAAGCGACGTATTGTCTACTTTCCATGGTAATGCTACGTGATATTGTCCATCATAGAGTTTTGTGGTTGAATCAAAAATTGCTATTGCTCGTTTATGCTGTTCATTGGTAGGAAGAATTTTTGCACTTGAACTCCGAAAGACTCAGTATTGAAGTAATCCTTGATTCGATTCATCATGTGCTCTTCTAGCTCGCATTGACAAGTATGGAATACTCTTTCAGTCTCTTCGTGGGCATCTCCACTCACCGGTCCAAAAACTGCCCACCCGAATTTAGTGTGGGTGGCTGCTGGAGTGTTAAAACTACCCTCGATAGTCTCACCGGTTCCCAAATGTGTGTGTTTAAGGCCGATCAATAGTTGAGGTTGGCCGGATTCGTAACTACTTATCGGTATATCCGACAAATGTGGAAATTTTGATTGGAGCTCTTTAGCGTCAAGTTGTTGATATGGTAGAGCGAGATCCGCAACTGTTCGCACATCTCTCATAAAATAGGCTTTAGCATTGGGATTTATGCCTGATATTTTGATTGAAATTGATTGGGATTCTTGTTCCACTCGATGAGTTTTTCCTGTCCAACGTAAGCACAGAGGAGTTGGAGTGCCAACTATTCCAAGTTTGTTGGCTAGTTTTTGTTCAATCATCGAAACTGTGCTGCCTTCGTCGAAAAAGGCTAATGTACTTATTGATGTATTTTGTCCATAGATTTTTACCAGTGATATTTTATACAACAGCTGACTGGTGCCCTTAAGAGGTCGGTTTACGTGGCAATGTAATTCAGGAGGAGTTATTTCTTGGTGTAAGGTAGTGTGATGTTTCTGCCTACAAACTTGGCAAGTGAATCGGGATTGACATTGAATGACTACATGTCTCGTGCCCAAGCAATTAGTACATCGTTGTAGATTGTTTATTGCTGCCCACCGATCCTTAACGCTGAGGCTTTGATATTTGCTACAGTCACGCATCGAATGATCTCCTTCGTTGCAAAGTTTGCACCTGAACCGTTGCTCGTTATGCAGATTCGACCAATGATTTTGTTGGTGAGGTGGTCGATAACTTCGAGCTTGCATGTTATTATTTTGTTGATAAGAATTATATTGACGATTATTGTGATGTTTGACTGGTGATCTACTCATTGTGGGCGCTTCAACAATTTCACTCGCATCATTGGCTAATTCTTCCAAGAATTCGCTAAAATGTTGGACAGTTCCTCCGTTTCTTCGTTTTGAGGCGATTCTAGCCCACTCCATTCGGTATTGTATTGGTAGTTTTTTGGACATAGTTTGAATTAAGTCAGCGTTTTGTAAGTGTGCTCTATACTGGGTTGAGCTTAAGGTGGCACTTAGGTTAGTTACCAGAGTAGAAAAGTCAATGATGGTCTGCGGTTGCTCCAGTTTAGGTGGGTGTGCTTCATTTACCTTTCTGATCATAACTTCGATTATATGTCTGGGTTTACCAAAGTTCAGTTCAAGAACTTGAAGGATCTTAGTGACGTTTTCTGGGTGGACCAACAATCCTGAAACAGCACGATGAGCATTACCTTTCAAAGCCTGGTGTAGTCTACTCAAGTTATCTACATCTTCTAATTCTTCTCTATCGGTCGTATGATTATAAAAGGCTATGAAACTTATCCATTCCGACGGATCACCAAAAAACTGTGGCAGCGGAGTTACGTTTTGTGGGATTCTACGCTTGATTGTGTGTTTTCGAGATTTGGTTTTTGTTCTGTGAGATCTGGCTTCAGTATCTGTGTCGGTTTCCTCACTATCGCTCTCGAATTTATCGGCTAGTTCACGGAATGAGTTTCCCAGTGCTTCTGCATGATAAATACCACTTTTGCGGTTATTGCGAACGGTTTTATGAGCATTTACCCATTTGCTTGTTTCTACAAAATTATCGAATCTCTCATCTTCTTCGTTAGATTGTTCATCCAGTTCACTTTTGGCGAGTTCTAGCTTTTTGGAAATGTTTAGAAGATCTAGTTCATATTTTTTCTTCTGCTCTAGAGCTGCTTGGTTTTCTTCTTTTCGGCGTTTAGATTCAGCTTCTTGTTGTTTTACAAAATCTTCAGCCGTTTTTCTTTGCTTCTCTTCCAGTTTCAGGATCTTTTGTTCCTTTTGCTTTCTTTCTGTTTCTCTCGCTTGTGCTCTTTGTTGTCGTTCAGTTTCTTTGATTTTCAAAATATTGTCCTGAATTTTCTTGGCTGGGTACTGCTTCAAATCATTATTCTTGTCGAATCTAGCGTCTGACTCGAGATCGCTGTTAGAGTGCTTCGAGTTCATATCTTCGATTAAATTTATTAACGAGCCGTTGGGTTTTATCGGTGATGCTTTGTTGCTGTGGTTAACCGGCATTTTGGTACCTTAGAATCTCATCTACGTCGCCATTTAATGTGGGAAATATCTTGTTGGGCGGTACCAGATCTGTCGATTAACTGTAGACAATTGGTGTTGGGGATGTTAGTTGATTGAAAGACGCGATAGATCATAGACACTTGTTTATTAACAGTTTATTATCCTAAAATTACAGAACAGTTGAAATTAGGCAAAGAATCTAATGATTTAGAGTACAAATGGATTTTTCTTACTTTTTCGCGCTTAATCTGTAAGTTAGGTTATCTTGCTGGTTCTTTATTATGTTTCATTCCGTTGATCAGGGGAGCTAGAGGGTTCGAGAGAGTGAGAGATGGAATAAGAGGGATGTTCGAGCTTGAAATTGAGGATTTAAACGATTTATACCTTATTCTTGGGATTAAGTCTTTTTTCTTTGGATGTGGAAGATTCTTGGGATTACTTTTTGGAAGGTTGACTCGTCAGTGCCGCAGCTTTTCGCTCTGTTGGCCTGATTGGGTTGAGTTTGCACTGATTTCACGATTTTCTTATTTCACAATTTAATTTCAGAACTTTCTAGATAATTATTTTTTCTAAAAGTGACAGGTATGGATAGCGGCGAATTCAGGGCTATGTAAGCATATTAAATTTACTGACTGTTACTGGAATGAAACATAATAATGACCGTTACACTTGACTTAGAATTTAATTAAATGATGTAAGATTTCTTCGTTGCTGTGTTCTTATTATTGTTTATATTTAGGAATTTGATTGATATTTGAATTTTCTAATTAAATGATTTTTTACCTTAACATTAAGGATTCTTCAGAATTGATGGAATTTTAAAATTTTCCAAGAAATTTTCGAAAGAATTTTGTTTATGAAATTACATAAATTTATCATTGTTTTACTTCAAATTTTACTCTGATCATTGTCTAGAGTTTAAATGTTAAATGATAAATATTTATATTTTATTTGAAGTCTTGAGGTTAAACTCTCTGCTTTCCTTGAGTAAAAAATAAAAATTATATTTTTTTTGCATTAATTTCTTCAAAAAAGTCAAAGCCAAACAAAAATCAGCTTTTTCCTGTCCATATGCTATAACTTATGTCCTCATGTCCTTATCCAAAAACCTTCACCATAAATTCAATCATTCTCCCAACAAACAAAAAAACTTCTAAGACATCACAATCAATAAGATGTTACAAAAAATATGGGTGAAGAGTTGTATTTATTTCTGTTTTTATTGTTATTCATCCTTCCTTTGAATTACAATTTAATATCGATAACGAGAGAGTCAACCAAAGAACTGAAGAAACCTTAAAAAAACTCGAAAAAGTGAAATAAAAAAGTTGTAAGAACAACACATCTTTATCTTCCAATTTATAGATTTGAGAAATCCAATAAAAAAGTTTTGCTTGAACTTCTCACAACTCAAGAAAACTCCACATTTTGAAAAAAAAAACCCAAGCAACTCACAAAACAAAAGAAAGACATAAATTGTGTTTCTTAATATATTTCTTCGACTTTGAAAGAAACAGCAGAAAAAGTGTCTTCTGGATCTTTGCAGCTCTAGCTTAACAGGTAGCAAAGGGCAGGTAGTTTTTCAGTCGCCTCACTGTTTTTTTGGTTTCTTTCGAGTTTCTTGCGTTTTAAATGTCCGTTGGGCAATTTTCTATGGTTTCAAAGTGTTCAAAGTTAAGTCTTAATCATTCGATATTGGTTTTTGTCGATTTCTTGGAGTTTCTTGGAGTTTCAGATGACTTTTTGGGTTTTCTGGAAATTTTTTTGATTAGTCTTTTGGTGCATGGTGAGTTTAGAATTCTTGGAGTTCTTGGAGAAAAGTTGGATCATAATTAATGAGAGTGTGAATAAGAATCGATTCTAGGTCAACACACATTTTTTTATAGTGATTCATAAAATTGGCAATTTGATCTTAAATCATATTCGGTCATTCAGTAAGTTTATTTTGGACACAAATACATTTTTTCCTTGAATACACTCCATAAAACAAATTGATCAATAAAAATCAATTAAAATATAACAGTCCCCTAGTACACCTCAATAAAAAATTTAAATAATCAAAATGCACTAAATTAAGTCGTTACCGTCAACATTTCCATTCAAGAACATTCAAAAACATTTAAATTCTGGTTTCTTTTTAATATCTCCAAATCTCCATATCTCTCAAAATACTCCAAAGAAACATCAAAAACTCCACAAACTTGCCATAAAATGTAAGAAATTGAAAAAAAACTAATAATTTATTGAGGATAGTCCTTAATGCCTTTTCATTGTTTTTCTCTGCTATTCAGCTTTTTCAGCTTTTCCATCGCGGCTTGTTCAATGTTTTTGTTGAACAGCAAACCAAAAAAATTGTTAGGGGACAAGCACCAAGAAAACATAAAGAATACAGTGTCGTTCTCTTTATTTGGCTTTTATTGGGCAAATGCTTTTTCTGGGCCACTAAATCAAAGGAAAGGTGAAGTTTTATTCTGTTATAATGCTCGGAAAAAGCTGAAAAACCTGTAAATACTGAAAAAAGCCATAAAAAGGTTTTCTCGCCCGGAAGATTTATTAATCCAGCAAAATTAAATCACGAAAAAATGAGCATTTGTCTCGACCAATATTTTTTGCTAGAGGCAATGAGTAAAAGGAATGGACGGTCTTTCTGGGCTTTGTTTTCCCTAGTTTTCAAAAAATACTGTTCCATGACATAGCTGCAACTCATCTTAAAAAGCTCCAAACTGTCCAGAATAAATTGATTAAAACTTCCCTAAATGTTCCATGGTACACGAGAACAACAGAAATCCATCAAATCAGTGAAATCCCCTACATGGCCGAGCATATTCAAAAACTCACTGAAAAATTCATCATAAGCTACAACGAAATCATTAATCTAGAAACTTCATAATTAACTTAAATTTGAAAAAAATCAAAAATTTTATTGTACTTAAAAATTATTTTCCTATTAAAGTAGAAATAGCAAAAGCTAAAACTCTTGCAAAAATTAACCAGACAATGTGAACAAAAGAAGAAATTGTACCAAAAATTTTAAACAAATAAAAACTAATTAAAAAAAAAAAAAAAAAAAAAAAAAAAATACTGTTATAACGTCCTTTACCTTTTTAACAGGTGAACTTCCCTCTTGGTCCAAAAGACCTGCCCAAAAAATTAAAAACTCTGAAAATCACCATCAAATTATTAATTTGGCTGAGCAAATCGGTTCTTAAGCACCAAACCGACCAGAGGAGCCTTGAGGCGGTTAATTTATCGATGTTTTCTACTTGGACGTGCCCGGGACTTTGCAAGGAACCAAATGCTGGGATTGGTAAGACCAAAGGAGCACACCAAAGTTATTAGTTGTCGGATAATTTATGAGACTTTTTCGGCTTTGCATTAAACTGTTACAACCGAGCAGTAATCCCAAGGATGCAATTACCGTAAAGGCAGCAAATTTAATTAAATTTTGCTCCACAATGAACACACAGCATAAAAATTATAGGCGACGCGTGTTGCTTCAGTATCCAGGGCAATTTATTGGTTTTTAGTTTGGAATTTATAATTTTGTAATTTTGTGTTCGGGATAATTTTACGTCTGGGGTTTCCTAGGAGTTACTTTGAAGATTTACTCAACGTACAAGTATTCTGTATTACATTCTACATGGTTTCAATGGATTTCATGAATGTGTAAGATGTTTTTAAAGATTGTTAAAATTTTGTTTGGTAAAACACCCCCACACACTCACTACCTCAATATAAAATTTATTTACTCACCAATGCCGCCCTTTCCCTCAATTTATTAATATTCCCCAATAAAATTATTCACCTTAAATATGTAACGACACACAAGCAAAGTATTTAAATGCGTAAATGAGGCAAATTCAGCTCACGCAGCTTGATGATGGTTTTGATGATGACAGGTGGAAGGGAGATGGAAAAGAGGATGATTAGGATAGAGGCTTTTTGATGGTGGAATTGATAGTGAATAGACGTGTTTGAAGGAATTTTGAAAGAAAAGTAGAAAATAGTAAAGCAAAAGAAAAATTTATAGGGTACAGGAGTGGGAGTGAAGTGGAGTGTTGGATTTAAGAAAGAAATAAAATAAAGTTTAACGTAGAGTCCGCAAAATTGAGTTTTTTTGAGTTGATATGGTGGGAAGTTTGCTCGTAAAGTGAATAGTTTTTGGTGTTCGAACCACGATTTTTCGTAAAAGGGCAGTCCAGGCATTACATGGGGATTTTCTGGTTTAGAGTAATTTTTAGACTGGCGCGTAAGGGAGATCTTTTTAATTCACTTTGCGAGAAAACTGTCCTTAATTTTCTTTTTCAGGTTATGTTTTTTTGAAATATTTAATTAATTTTTTTATGGGAGCATCAATTTTAGGATATCCCCAGAGGTGTAATTTAACGTTACAAATGGATCGTTGAATGGGGTGAAGAATTTTTGAGATTATTAATTTATTATTAAATGCAGTCTTTGGCAGTTTTTGGGAGTTATTAGGATGTAAGTTGATTGTATGTTGGCTGGTGTGAATGGTAATTGGATTATAAAGGATATTTTGTGTTTCTGGTATATTATGGGGATTTTGATGGTTTCTGGGTTGGTAGGAAGACAATTTTGGAGAAATTGTCCATAAAATGCAATAAATTATGTATGAAGAATGAGGATGGTTTTGAAAGGAAGTTAATGATCAGGCTTTTGTATTTTAATTATTTTATGAATATATTCATGTTGTATTCATAATAAATTGAATTTAGAGTAGGAATAATGTTTTCATGCTTTTAAATAAAATATCATCAACAACTTGATGAGTTTTACAAAATATAAATAAAAATTTATTGAATGAAAAACTGTAAACTATTTTTTATCGAAATATTCATGAAATTCAATTAAACAACGAGTTTTGAGTTCAAACAAATATCGAACAACATTTTATTAATTATTCCTGCATCAATTCATGAATGTTTTTCTGCGTATTTTCATTCCATTTGTCCATTTATAAAAACATTGCATCCAATTAATTAATTCAAATGTAGGTTACCATTCATATGCGTAATTGAAAATACAAATGACTCAAATAAAGTTTTGCCTTTGTTAACAAGCGCAAATCCCTAAAAATCAAAAAATTAAAATCAGCAAAAAACCTCAAATTCTAACAGAAAAAATAAAACCCCAAATATAAACTGAAACGTATCAATTTCTTCCGAGTCTATCAATTCTCAAAAATATCACAATTTTTCCAACTTTCAGGGTTCTAATCTTCATGACAACAAAATGTAACAAAATACACAAAATACACTAATTATCTGTGCTATCCTTTATTATTACAGCTAGATCCATCCTTTGGTTGATCGAGGTTGAATTACAAACATTTCAAAAATTTCGAACCTTTTGACAGCCAGAAGTTGTCTTATCATGATGGTAATCTAGTAATCTAGTTATCTAGTCTGTGTACAAAATAGAAAAACAATTTTTTATTTTTTAAATTTTTCAGCTCGCAGGACAAAACTGCTAGAAATCCAAAAAACAACATAAAAAGGACATCTAAAAAATTTCCTAACAAACTGTCTTTCTAATGTAGAATACATTTTTACTCGCATTTTTACTATTTCCCCGACAGTTTTTTGTAACAGCCGATCATCAACCAAAATTGGATCTGGATGACCGTCTGTTGTTTTTCTGCTTCACCTTTATCTGTCATTTTTTGTTGTTGTTTATGTGGATTCACAAATTTGCTTGAATATCGAAAAAAAAATCTACAGAATTACGAAATCACTGAAAAGATAAATTTCGACCAGATTTATGAGATCTGACATATTTCTCTTTTTTGGTTATCTTTGGGCTCACAACTTCATGAAAACAAAAAATTAGAACATTTGAAATTTAAACCACTTCACTTTTGATTTTTGGGGGGTGTGAGTAAAGAATGTCAAGGCTTTTTATCAGTTCATTTATTTATTTATTAAAACTATCACCAAGATCAAAGGAACTAGAAAATTTTTAATATTTGTGTAGAAAAAATGCACGGACAGCCCCTGGCTAAAGTTCTAACTGAAAGATCTAACCATTCTCAAGTTTTTTTATGATTTAATGTTCGAGAAGTTTGAAATATTTGACAACTTTAATTTTTTTTCGTTAAAATGGTTTAAAATATTAAAGTTATTTAATATGGTTTAAAAATGGTTCAAAGGAAGCATTGAGCAAAAAAAGAACTTGTGGATGGCGGTTTTTTGCTTTTGTATCATTGATGAGGATGATGATGAGCGATAAGTGCCTTTTCGGCTGTGTTTTTTATTTTTTGGCAAAAGGGATGCGGTGAGATGTGAATACACTTGAGATTGCAATTTAGAAGGATATTCGAGCTACTTAATTTTTTAAATTTTGAAGGACTTTAGTTGAAGAATATAATTAAGGTTGGATCTACAGACTTTTTTCTTTGAAGGACTTTTTAGATTTTGATGATAAAAAATTATAGGAGATGATTTTCCTTTTCTTCAAGGTAGTTTCGGTGTCAAACTATTGGAAATTTTTATTGTGGAATAAATAAAAGAAAAAGCAGGTGGACATGAATACAAGTGAGCTCATAAAAGGTTTATCTCAAATCAAATAATTTTCATTTAAGATTGATTTAAATAAATACTCTTTTCTACGCAATAAAATTGATTACTAAACTAATCGAATAAAAAATTTAAACCACCAATAAAAATTTTTTTAAACATTTTAATCCCAAAAATGATTTATTGATCCCTTAAAAATTTAATCATCACCTACAGTTTAAACAAATGATTGATCTGCACCATCCGCACTTTTTAGATTTTATAAAATTTATAAAGATTCCCAAGAAATTTATTTAGGTTGCTTTTTGATTGAACACCGAAACACTTTGATATCCCAAAAACACTTTGAAAACTTTGAAAAAAACTCCGAAACACCGAATGCAGAATGTTCCAATTTATCGTTTCCTACCTTGTTATTTATTTATTACTTTTTATTGGAGTTGATTGGAAGTTATTGGAGTTTGTTTGATGTTTTAATTAAATTTCACAGAATGCAGGGAATAAGAAGAATTTTGAGAAACTTGAAATTAAATATTGAACGGGGAATTGAAAGGAAATACCAGCAGCACACGTTCTAGGGACTTTTTGGATTTTTATGAAATTTAGGGATGACGCTCTAATAAAATTTTTAAATGAATAAAATTGTTTCTCTTTTTATTGAAGTCATTTGACCCCCTGTCTTCAACCAACTACATCCATAAAATAGAAATTGCATTATTTTGATACCTAAAGGATATTTACCTGAATTTGACATTTTTTATGATTGTTTGTCACAATTCTCCAAATCTGAAATTGCATGGCGTTTTGTAAGCCTCTAGAAATAGAAATAGTAAATCCAAAAACTATTAAGTACCTAAGTTGAATGTAGAAACAATAAATAATTGTGATTGTTTGTGAACTTTCTTGGATATTGTAGAAATTGTAGAAACTGTGCCAATAAACTTTTGCAAAGTTTAGAATCAATTAATTGGTTTACAAATCTCGTACAAAGCCGTTCATGTATCAATGTTTGTTAGCTTTTGTAACTGAAATTGAAGAGGAAAATGTGTTCGAATTTCAATAGAGGAAAACTAGGAAGGCCTTTGAAGATGAATACACGTTCAAGGTGAATACATTGAATGGATTTGATAGAAATATAAAAAATCTCTTGTAGAATCAAAATGATTACTCATGAATACAACCAAACACTCTAGAATACACTTCAATACATCTGAATACACTTGAATTAGATCTGAATACAAATGAAAATTCCATTTCTCTATTAAAGCAGTGGATTCTGCCAGAAACCAATTTACATAGTTTGGTAGTTTTGAACTGAAACAACAATTGAAATGCTACAATAAACTTTTAAGTGGAAAACCTTACTCAATTCCACAAAATTTCAGAAATTCCAGAAGTTCTAGAATATCCTGAAAACTCCATAGATTTTCAAATTAACAATCCAAACAAAATTTATGCAATACAACAAAACTCCGATATATTCTGGAATTTTCGATAAATTCGTAAATTTGGCATTTTCTGATTTTTGCTGGCAAAACTAACATAAATATAATAACAACGGAAAGTTTGTGCAAATAAGGCAAAAATGATGTTTGTTGGCATGCAATCGAACGCTATTCAGGCGTTACCAACGCTTCAACTGCTTTAATGGCAACTTATCGTGCCAGATAGATTAAAAGAGCTAAAAAACGGTGCTGTACAAGCAAATCACAATAATTACGACGAGCACCCTAAACTAAAGTATTTTTATTTATTTTTTTCAAATTGAGTTTTTTCAATTTACGGTAAACACGAACGCAAACATGAACTGTGTTTACTTATACATAATGAGATAATTTATCGGAACCCCAAAAAAGAAATGTTTGGTGTACCTTTGTTTGCTTTTGGAAATTTTTGCTGGTGAGGGAATTAAATTATCTGGGGGAGGACTATTGAGGATTTTTGATATTTTTGATTTTTAAAAGGTTTTTACTAGGAAAAGGATTGATAAGGATTATTCTGCTAAAATAAACTATTCGTCATTTTCACAAAATTTTAAATCATCTATTGATATTAAATACAAAACTCCAAATAAACTATGTCAAAAAATTATCAAAAAATATTGTTCCATCATCAAAAACTCATCCAATTACTGAAAACAGTATACACAGTAAAAAGTTCCTCAATTACAAAAAGCATTAAAGTTTTCGACCGTAAAAAGCGTTATTATAATTACCAGTTATAAAATAAATTATCATATCGTCATCACAAAACACAAAAACACAAAAACTTCAACAACTCTGAAAAACAAAAAACTGCAAACATCATAGAATTCAAGTCAATTTTGAGTAAAAACTGACCAAACCAAAAAACTCTTAGTCAACCAAAAACTAGCTACGCTCATTAATTCTGCAAACTTTCATTAAAAATAGAAAATGCATAAACCAACAGAAAATTCTCTAAAAACCGAGAACTCGTCCAGAATTTCAAATAATCAGGCAAAATAAAAACCTCCTAAAATTATCAAAAACTGTGAGGAAAAAATCGAAATGATTAATAAACGACTGCATGCCATTATAGCGAGTGCCCTATATAAAAATTCAAACTTCCCGCCAATTTCCTCCACTTTGATCGCACTTTGATCGCACTTTGATAAAATTTTGACGGAACTTTGACTCAGTTTTTGACTGAAAACCAGAAAATTCAGAAAAATACTGAAAATAATGCCCAAAAAACCAAAAAACTGAAAACACGCAAAAAATTAAAAAAATATACGCAGAGTAACATAATCGAGGCATAAAACAGATACCAGAGAAAAAAATATTGTTTCGCATCAATTCTCCACTTAATGACTTAATTTTCGTTTTTTTCTGTTTTTTTGTTGTTGCAGGCAAACTGGCGTAGACTGGCGTATTGGTAACGTATGAAATTAAGTAATTATTGTCAGTTTCCTTGTGGATTGCTTTTCTTGCATATGGTTTATATTTGTTTAAAAAGTGTATGCAATTATGGGGCTTTTCGGTGGATGAAAAGGAAAGAGAGTTGTGCGGTGGCTTTGGGCTAGAAGTGAGTAGGTTTGATTTTTTTGTAATATTCCAAATTGTTTTCAAAACTGGTTCTAATTTAATTTTAGATCTTGATTCCTGACTTCTTTTGACTTTTCCTTCAAAAAACTAAAATTAAGATTTTTTGAATATACTCCATTCTAGCACTAAACCGCTCCTAAAACCCTAACAAGAAAACCATTTTTATAACAATATTTGCTCTACCAAATTGCCAAACATTATCAAACATTATCAGAAATGATTAAACATTGTGAACATTATGAGTTATTTATCGTTCCAACTAAATAAATTAAAAATACATTAATTTTATCCTCGACAAACAAGTAAATTGTTTTTTCAAAAAATATACAAAATTACAAAAACATGGTAGTTTTGCCTCATAAGTTCAAACGCTACAAAAAGTTCAAACACGAGTGTCTCCTTTTTCCATAATTTAATTTAATTTAATTTTAATTGCACTCGAATAAATTACAAACGAATTTGAATGTGAATGGCCCTAGTTTAGCCCATAGTTTGTGTGTAAGTAGATCTAATGAAAAAGGGTTGAACGTCGCTCACAACATTTAATGCGAGCAATTTCTGTGTACAATAAACACTCTCCTAAAAAGCATAAAATTATATAAAATAACAGGAATGGCATAAAAAGCTGAAAAGTTACTTTTATCCCTTTGCCGTTTGAATTTATTGTCACATTTGCAGGAAATTTTATGAAATTCTTTGGGAGTTTTGGAGAACTTTTCAGGAAATTTTAGAGATTTGTAGTACCTACCAAAAAGGTGCGGAAAGTCCGTGTGTCCTTCATTTAAAAGGTTTAACATAATAACTTGGAGAGTTGAGGATGAAAATCAAATCAATAGAAAAATTTTGGAGGTAGACTTAAGTTTTGAAGCCACTCCTAGTACCAAACTTTTCCTACTCTTTTTTTGATAATAAAATAAATTAAAAATATTTATCCTCATCTTCAACTTCCCGATGTTAATTCCATGTTAGTATTTGATGAGCAATCCCAATCCACTTCCTATCTAAAGTGTACACATAAAATGTTTCAAAGGTTTTTGAACGATTTTAAGGCTCGAAGACAATTTTCCTCCCTTGAATTTCTTCAAATTTAACGAACTTTACTTGGTTTGAGCAAAGCTGAACAAAACTCAGCAAAATCCAACAAAACTCACAAAAGACAAAATTTCTGGTATCTTCCAAGCGTTTCCAACGTTTTATGTGTTTTTATTGTTCTCGAGTGGAATTGCACAGAAATAAACATAAACTTGGCTTTATTAGATCCGGTTTGTTTCACAAAAGTGTGTTTGGTGAATTTGAAGTGTATGGGAATCATGAAATGGGATATTAAAGGGTTTTCAGACAATATTCGAGTATTCTAGAAATCGTTCGGGAAGATATTGTTAGGTGACTCATGAGGGATTTGAGTTGGAAATGTTGTGTATAAGGGAGTCACGGGAGCTAAAATGGATTTAATGGAGGACAATGAGTATTTCTGGAAGGAATAGGGTAGTTTTTTGTTATAGTTATTATTACAGGAAGGAACATCTTTATGATCTTTTACTTATTACAGAAATGTAGATTGGTATATCGTCTTATTTCAAGGTTTCTGAGGTTTAACGGACGAGAAATTCTTCTAGGATGATAAAATTTTGATAATTTTAAAAACGAAAATTCAAAACGGAAATTTTTCAAATACAATTAATTCAAATAGAAACTCAATAAACATTCCAATTTACCTCATTTGTAATTAAAACTAAATAATAACCCCATCATATCACATGCAAAAAATAAATAATAGAACAAATGTTCCCACATCATAAATTAAAACATGAAACTACTAGCTATAATGTCACAATTAAGCACATCACATATATCACATAAATAAATAAAATCCATTGGATTACCACGTTATTGCATTATTTTCATTATTCCCATTATTGCATTATTCTGTCATCAAATCGCTAAATTACAAAAAAAGCAAAAATAACAAAAATAGCCGAGAATAGTAAAATGTGAAATTAATTATAAAATTGTTCCATCAACAAGTAACAAATGGACAATTTCTCATTTGCAGTAGAATTACATGCAGCAAAAGCTACACCAAAGTACAGTTTTGCCCAACATTTATTTAACAGTATTGCACAATTTAATTGGCAAATTTAAAATTTGTTATTCTCCATGAAACATACGAAACATGTGTTTGAGGCTTACATGCTTCGTAATTTCTCAATTTCTCAATTATTCATTTGCAGCGCAAAATAATTGCTGGAGCTCGTGTAGATGCATTTTCTCATATTGCCTTTTGATGACTATTTGTGAGGAGTTACAATGAGCTATCTATAAAATAACAAGATACTCAATTGGGGACTGGATGGAGAGGATGTTGACGAGTTTAGAAAAATCTTTTTGATTAAATGATTTTGAATATTTTATTTTCTGATTCTGAAAATTAAAAAAAAAATTGAATTTTTTGGAACTATAAGGATCATAAAAAAATTGCAAACTAAAAAACCGCCAAAAACATTCATGGTCCTCTCAATCTTCACTAAACAAAATCAAACAAGTGAACAAGTGAATACACCGACCAAATAAAATACAAAACACACAAAGACACAGCATGCAAATTAAACTGCAACCAAGTTTAGCCAGTTTTGGTTATGTCGATAAATTCATGACTTAATGATTGTGCACATAGTTTCTGATTGCCAAGCAATTGCCAAGCAATTTTATGTTGTTTGCCCAGTTTTGCCTGAAAATTCTTGCCAAAGCATTGCCAGAAATTACAGAAATTACAGCAATATTGTTGGTAAGGCAGCTAATAAATATAAAATACATATTTTATTGGAATTCCTCGGCCAGCATTAAAATGTTAACAACATTAACAATTGTCATAATAAAATGAACATTCAAATGATTTCAAATTATTTATGAAATTTATCGAAATTTATGCAATTTTATGAATGTTTGCTATGTTTTCGGTTATGAGAATTATTGAAATTATATTTGACTACAGTAAATATTTTTAATTGCGTCTGGCAAACATTTCATACGAATTTAATCGACGAAAAGTAAAATATTAAATAAAATATTATTTTCGTTTAGCACTTCCGCTTTCTATGGAACATGTTCTCGATCCAACGAGCTATCAAATGAAATTATGAATGTAGAAAATTGATGGTCAGCTCATTATTTTTGTAATTTTTATGGAGTGGGTGGTGAAGGGGCGGAAATAATTCTTTTATATTTTTTTTGTGTGAGGTGAATGGTTTTCGAAGGATTTTGAAGAGTAATCTAAGGATTAAAATTTTGAAAAATATGTTTTCCACAACCAAATACCTCACTACCAAATTCAAATAATTCTGTTGAGCTCGGTTTGTTATTTAATTGTTAAATAATAATTTTGTGTATAGTTGTGGCTTTTTTGGAACTCCAACAATTTAATGAAACAGTAAGAAAAAGAATTTAGTAAATTTTACACAAACTGCTGAACCAACAAAAAATAAACAAAACATTCATAAAATGCGATAATATGAATAATAGCAGAATAAAAAAAATAACAGAAATATCAACTTTTTTGTTGACCACGGGCTAGAAAACGCTGAATACAAATTTATGTGGCGAGTTTTTATTTTACTGATGAAATAGGAGTCGATTCAATTAATTCAATTATTGTTAAATTGTTTACGGTGAAGTTTTGTGTCTATAAATTGTTTGAAAATGTGGTACAGTGTCGTTATGCGAATTTTTGAGGCCAAAGATTTGGCATTTATTTAATTGCTTGCATTTCATTTTGTAAATATAAAAAAGTTATTGGAATTTTCTTAGTGACTCAATTATGTACTTGTATTCATATTTATTCATGTGTATTCATGTGAAATAAAATTTGAAATATATTCTAAGGAAATCTTACGAAAAATTCTTAAAATCAGATCAAATCCATTCATCATCAAAATAATCTAAAAGCCTCAACCATCCCACCAAACCATAACTGATCTACATAATTTTCAGTGGCTCCAATTCTCTTACTAATGTGCCCGAAATCTCACAATTTACAATAAATCAAACTTCTTTTTAAAACTCATTAAAACAACCAAAAACTACAAAAATCGTGATTAAAAAAAATTCAGCTGAAACAGTTGAATTCAGTTGAAACCACCTAAATCAGTTAAATCATTCAAAACCTAGAAAAAGAGCTCACAAGATACCCATTGATATTTTTACTTCAATCCATCTCCTTCACTTAGCTGAGCATTTTTATTTTGATTCCATAAATCTCTTTCGGTGATCACTTTGCTGAGTATCCATTTTTGCCATTTCTGTTAGTTTTTTTATTACACATTTCACTATGCGAATCATTTTTCTTATTTGATATTTTGTCTACTTTTTCGATGTTTTCTTCAATTTCTTCAATTTCTTTTTTTTCTTCTGAATTTCATTTTATTCCATTTTATTGGAGATGAAACTCAAAAATAGCAAATAAGATAAATTATTAAAATAATCGTTCGACACATTCTATCAAAGATATGAGCATTTTTTGTGCTTTGAGATCTCGCTTTGATTTGCTTTTTTTGGCTGCCTAATATGTTTTTTATCAACGAGCAGTTGAACTTGTGGGCAGGGATGGAGAATTTGCAGGATTCATGAATTAGTGTATTGTGTTATTGTATTATATAAAAATTTCACATAAAATAATGACAAACTTTCTTTAAAATTCGAAAACTAAAATTTTATATTTATTTCTTCATTCTCCACAAAATCTCTAGCCGAAAATCCAGCCATTCAAAATATAATTTCAATCCATTAATAAATAATTAATTCTGAATAGTTATTTCATTCCACCAGATTCTGATCAACTGATCAGCTAAATCACCTAAATCAGCTAAATCAGCTGGCCGTGTGGAGCAACATAATCTGAAATCAATGCTACGTATGTTATTAACGAATTACGAGAACACTGAAACGATTGTAATCTGGTTATTCTTTTTCTGCTGCTCGCTAGAGGTAATTTACATATTAAGTTTGGTAGAGCCAGCAAATCAGACGATTAATAATTTTAATAGCTTTGATATTGGCCCTAGATAGATATAAGGTGAAGTATACTTTTACGGGTATACATAATGGGTATGCTATAAGTTGAATTTAAAGTTAAGTTTTAAGTTAATTGTAAAATATTCTAAATGTTCAACTTTGATCAAACTCCATAAAATTTCACTTCTCAATGGAAAAATTGCGTTCCTAGGGTCTCAAACTCAAAACACGCGTTTTTCCTTCTAAAGCCTCAAAATATTATATTCCTTGGATAAAAGTTACTCTGCGGCCGTTTCCAGTAGATAAAACATTAAGCTAAGATGATGATTGAGATAAAATTATAAATGAATGTTAATATTCCTTTTTTTGTCTGCTCATGTTATATTTATACAATGATTTGGCTGAAATGGTTCAAATGCCTCCAATGCTTGGAATACGCAGTAAATACATAATATCAAATATTCCCAGAAGTAGATTATTTGCAGCAAATCATTCTATTGGATGGATTGACTAGGTTTGACTTCAAAAATACCAAAATGATATTTTTTGGTATATCGATCATGATTGTAAAAATTCAAAAATTCTACTTTCTTCAACTTTCTTTCAAGTTTCTTTCAAATTTCATACAAGTTTCTTAATTTTTTTAAAATATTTTAAATTTCTTAAATTTTCAGACCAATTTTCACTTTTTTGGCATTGAATGACTTTTCATACTTTTTTTGATGATTTTTAGCGACTTTATTGAGACTTTATTTTCAAGTGAATTTCTGGTTGACTGAAGTTTGATTGAACTTTCTCCAGCACACTGTCGAGGAGTTGTCGAGTCCACAAAGAATACTATCATGAGAAGGCATTTATGTCCAAAATCACTTTCTTTGTAAATTTGTAGTTTTACAATTTTTGCAACTTAACGGGTATGAAGGCAAAAATGCATAGAATTAAAATTATGACATGAATACAATTGATTTGAAATGTTTGCAAATTATTTTTTAGTGATGCGAAATTTATGCCTAATTTAGTTTATATTGAAATTATGGCTTTTGTACTTGTAAATCAAACATTTTTGAAAATTAAGTTTGCTCTGAGAGATGAAAAAACTTTTCTTAAATTCTTTTAAAACTTAATTTCCCCTCAAAATTTTTACGAAAAAGCCCAATGCACTCCAAAATATTTTTAAACTATGACACACTAGCTAAACTCAACTATTTAGAATAATTCCGAATAGTTCCAAGTAACTCCTAATAATACCACCAAAGCTCATAATAAATAATCATTTAAAAATGCAAACAAAGGCCCCTTCAAAGTCTCGAATACCCTACGACAAAAAAGCGTAACCTAAACCTCCTAAACCTGAACTTCAAAACACAATAAATTTCAATTAACGCTCAACTTTAAATACTTTAAATACGTTAAGTATGTTAGAAAAAACTTGAAAGACGTCAACACAAAAAATTCACAAAAATATCACAAAACATTCACAAACAATTCAAGAAATTAGACAAAAAAAGTTCCATACAATTAAAAATAACTTTCGATGTTTTTTGTGGACTTGATGAAATCACCAAAATTTTGTGGATTCATTGAAAGTTTTTAGATATATCAGAAATTTATGAAATCTTTGAAAACTTCATAGACATCGAAAACAATGAAAAGTTTATTAAAATGTCTTTAAAAATCTAAAAATCTTTAAAAATTGACTTTTCTTGTTTTTTGAAGTGTTCGTCGATTTGATGTTTTGGCATCCATGAAAATTTTTGTAAATAAACTGTAATTTCACGAAAAATCAAGATACACATATTTCATTCTAGCAGCCAATCAACGACTCCCAAATATTATTGTAAATCTTAATGAACAATTTAGACAACTTGTAGTTTTGAAGATTGCTCTTGACTTCTTGAGACACCGTCTCTTGGATTGTCTACAGAAAATTAAAATTTGTGATTTATTTATTGGAGAAATTTAAATAATTTTCTTTTTCATTAATTTCTCTATAATTCCACAATAATTCGACAATATTTCTCATCATTTCAATAAATTAAAATTAATATTTTATTTTTTTCATTCAAATATCCAAAATTATTCAAGAATTATTGAAGAAAGAAATTTTAATCCCAAAACACACATTTCTCAATTTCTCAAAATTGAACAATTTTTCAAAAAATAAATCCAAAAATCTCTTGAAAAATGTAAAAACCACAAAAATCCTCGAAATTCCCGAAAAAATAATTCCAAAAGTCAACACACTCTTAAAAAATACTTTTAAAACATCATTATATAAAAAATACTTAATTTGGTTGGCTTTCAACAAGAAAAAAAAATAAAACTGAAAATTTAATCATCAATCATCTTTATTTAAGAATCATTATGATATTCTTATAACCATTTCTTGTTAGGTAAATGGAACGGGAATTGCTGAGCATCTCTTGGTATATTGGTTTTTTAAGTTTAAGAGCAAGATTTTCTAAAGTTCTTGTTCATTTCTAAGACAACAATTAAGTTCTTCTCTAAATTTCCATAAAAACAGTTGGACAGTCAGCCATAACACACAAAACAAATATTCTCACAAAACCCGTCAAACAATCTTTTGATTATAATTTTTATAAGATACAACTCTTCTCTTTTCTTCTATTCAACTTTCTTGCTATCAGAATGAAAAATTTTAAATAACCCATGATACTTGATCAAAATCTTTCCAACAAACTTTTTCAAAGTTTCACTCAATTAAAATTTACGACGAGTCATATTGAGGCTTTTATTGCTTTTATGGTCTTTAATAGCATTTATTGATGTACATGCGGATCATTGGACAAGCTACACATATTGTACACATGGTACATATGCTACACATGCAAAGTATCTGTGTGGCTCGCATTAAAGTACATTGAAATGATTTTAACCTGATTTCGTCGGTGCTTATCATGCAGTAATGGTTTTTCAAGCGGATTTGAGGTGAGGCAGGGGTTTGGATGATAAAAAAAAAATTATTCACTCCATTTAAATATTTTTCTGATCAACGTAGTTTTTCTTCATTGAACCTATTTTTTTAATTTTTAACCATCTTGTATTCACGTTGATGATTGCGCAAAGGCGTACTCTTAATTTATGCTCACAAACCTGGCTGGTAAACATCCACGGCTCTTTTAGCTGAGCCCTCAAAGCCGACACAGTCTTCATGTCATCAAGTTTTATTCATTTAAACATCATTTTTATGATTTTCATTATTGAAATTATTTTTATCTATTTTTTCATTCTGAAAAAAAAAAGATATCATTTTTTTTGGTTCCAAAATCCCTTTTGCCCTTTTTTTTTTTTTTTTTATTCTGCGTGTCGTTGATTTTGCTTTGGAAAAAGTGATACAAAGGCGTACTCTTAATTTATGCTCACAAACCTGGCTGGTAAACATCCACGGCTTTTAAGCTTTTTTGAAATGGCTGAAATACCCTTTTTCAAAGCCGACAAATCAGTCTTCATGTCATCCAAGTTTTATTTCAAAAAACTAAATTTTGACAGTTTTTATGATTATTTTCAAGTTTTGAGAAACTGAATTTATTGGTTCAAATTATATGGCAAATTGAAAAATTTCTTAGTATTTTTGAAATAATTTATTTTTCACTCGGGTCAATTTTCACGCATTTAAGCCCATTCAAGCAATTTCATCTAGTAAGATGTCTTAATTCCAAAAAAAAAAATCGATATAAAGGTTCGTTATAAGTTTATAAGAAAAAATATTTTTAAAGCTTTCTTTTATTTAAATTATAAAAATGTCGCAGAGATTTTCAAATCTTTGCATTATTAACCTTTACTGGGAGACTGTAACATGATTGAGTTTGCTCTTTTTTGTAATTTCTTTTTAAACAAAAAAAAATATTTGTACTTCAGATTTTTGAGTTTTGAGATTTTATAAATTTTTGTTTGACATTTTCAAGATTTTTTCAAGTTTTCTTAGTTTTGACTCGTTCCAGCGTCATTAAAAATTTTCTTGTATTTTTTTGAGTATTTTGAGTATATTCTTCATTGTGTTCTTTTACTCCATTATGTTGTGTTCAAATATAATAATTCGTCGGAAATATAATCATCACACATAATTTGCAGACAATTGAAAATTTCCCATTTTACTGCTCGGTTTCATAATTTCTCCGTTTTTGTCAACTTTTCGCCTTTGATGATTTGCTTTTGTGCTTTTCAGCTTTTGTGCTTTGTTGGTGGAAAAGTAAAAATAATTGCATTTCATGTGTGGGAGAGTTGATGGTTGAGTCCTAATTAGATTTTCAGATATTTTTGATTTTATGATTTTTCAACATTTCTTTAAATTTGAGATAAATTATCCGACGACAAAGTTTACTAGAAAACTTAATCAAGTATTGAAAATTTTTAAGATAAAATAAAAAATGGGAAATAATACACTCTAATCGACGACACCACACATTACCCAGAAAACCTATTTTTGAATTAAATTCTACTGAAAAACAAACAACATTCGTTTTTAATTCAATTAAATATGCTATAAATTGCTTGATGAAATTCTAGAAAATTTCATCTTTTGAAATTTTTGTTTATTAAATTTTTGTCGGAAAATTTCTGAGCCAATTTTGAGTTCTGGTTGTAAATTATGAATTTTTGAGATTTTACGAGGATACAAAAATTATTTACCATTTAAATTAAAAATTATTCGAGTTGTTTTTTATATAATAAGAGAAAACATGAAAACCATCATCAATATATTAATGGCCATCATAAATTCATTAAAAACAGATTGAAATCATTCTTTGCGGGTAAGAAAGTGAAGTAAATGCAGTCAAGTCTTGAGAAAAATATTTAGTGCTTGATGGAGCTGTTAAGTGATGGTCTTAATAATATTTTGGTGAATACACTGAAATGTATAATGTATATTCGTGAGTACATGTGAATACTATTTGAACATAACTGAATACAGTTTTTTGAACAATTTTTTCTACATCATTCAATTCATTAATGAAATTTATTTTATCTCCAAAATTAATCAAAACTGTTCAATAAGATACAAAAAACTTGCAATCTCACAAAATCAATTTATTGAAAAACATGTTGCACAATTTAAAACTTAATTAAACTGTGAAATTTCAACTAAAAAACAAATCAATTAAATTATTTTCTTCTTTATTTCAAAAAACTTGAAATATTCCTCTAACTTTCTACAAAAAGTGAAAAAACCTTCAAACACATTTTTATCATAAAAAGTTAAAACTAAAAAGTAAACTTTCAAATCATCCAACAAATTTTTCACAAAAATATTAATTAAAACTCATAAATAAGAAAACTCCAAAGAATATCCAAAGAATTCTTCAAAAATTCTTGAAAATTAAAATAAATAACTCAAGTAAATACTCAAAACACTCAGAACACTCAAAACACTAAAAAACCTTAAAAACACTGGAAAAATGTAATTCCTCAAAAAGCGGAAACAGCGCCGGCGTTTTTCTTTCAGATGCAAAGCAATTTAAGCAATTTAAGCAATTTAAATATTCTTAATAATTCTTCATTATTCTTCTCCATAATTCCTCATAATCACAATTAAGAATTCATAAGAACGCTGCGAGAGCCGCAAAGAATATAAACATGTGTTAATTCAGAAATGGTTTCGTTTGATGACTTAATAATTGACTGACAGTCAAGAAAATCTGACGGATTTGGGCGATGAGAAGCGCGTAGAGTGAAGGCTTGAAGTTTTAGATGGATTTAGATGGATTTAGAAAGATTTGTTGAGGTTTGCTGGTTTGGATTAAGATTTTGGGTAATTTTTATAAATTTTAAGATCATAAAATTTTCAAATTTGCTTCAGAGAACGTGAATACATTGACAAATCTAGACATGAATACAAAATCTAAAATAACATAATTTATTTATCCAAATCTCACTAACATCAAAAGTGTCTACACCTCCTCCAAAGCCTCAAATAAATCCAAAACCTCCATAAAACTCTCAAAATCTCATCAAAAAATCTATTAATATTGAATAACTACTGAAACGTGCCTCAACCACGAAAGCAACCGAAATAATTCCAAGAATCTTAAACATCCGACATTATTATTAAATTATCGTCAAGTTTTTAATTACCATAACCGACGAAAAATCAAAATGCATCCAAATTCAACACTTTATTAGATAACTTTGAGTGAATAAAATCAAAAATTTAAATATATTGAACAAAATTTAAAACACTATTCAGAAATCCAGAAATTCGAGTATCAAACTAGAATTTAACATATCATCAAATTTTCCAAAAATTGATAGGTTAGTCGAAATCTATGAAAATCCAGAAAACTCCATAAAACTCCACACAACCCGGCACAAAATCTATCTCAACTATTATGCAGTGAAAATGCCGGTAGAGCCATAAAAACCCATAAATGTTTTACGACTAAAACGAATCCAATCAAAGTTGAGTGCATTTAATTAAAAAAAAAGTCTAGATGGTGTAGATGGAGCGAGGCTGCTCCTAATTAGTGCATCATTCATTTACGAGCTTTTGACTGCTTTTAATAATCGTAAATGACGTTCATAAATCATAGAATAATTGAGCAGAGCGAGTGAATTCATGAACTTTTAGTGATTTCTAGAGAAAAACTCAATTTTGGCTGAAAATTGTGCAAAAATGTGCAATATGTATTTTAGAATCTTTTATGGCAGTTTTTACGCTGAAAAAGAGTTAAAAGTTTTTATTTGAATTTGACGGTTTTCGTTCATTTTTAAAATATTTTTAGATCTTTCAAGATCATTTAAAGGGAGTAAAATCTTTTTGAATGTTTAAAAATCTTTTAAATGTCTACAAACGACAACAAATGTTTACAAATGTTTAGAAAATATTTTGAGCTGTTTTGAGTTATTTTTGCTTCGGTTTTATTTACTGAAACTGATTGTCTGCCGTTTTTACAACTTGCAGACAAGAGAAATATTTCAGAAATGCTTTTGGAGCTGCAGAATATCGTGCGTCCAAGGCGAATCAAAACAAGCCATTATTGCTGGTTTGTTTTGCATACTTGAAGTTTTTATGTCTTCATTAAATGGTTAGGAGTACTAGAGGGTCGGTGAGGGGATTTTAACAAATATAATCTAAAATGTAAGAGTTCCAGAAACAAAAATAATTTTAGACCAAAATAATGACCAAAACTTCATTATACTTTAGATCAAAGACCCTACCAATTTTTCATCACCGTCTTCATTAAAGTAAACCACTTACATTTCCTACAGAACATTACACGATGCTTATTTTGTTCATTTTGCTCATTTGCCGGCAATTTCAGCAAGGTGAAATTATTCACGATTCTCAAAACACTTTTCAGGCATTTTTTACGCTGTATTTCATGCATTTCATGCTTTTCATAATTTTCATACTTTTCAAGCCTTTATTGCACTTTTTGCGTTGCAATGCTCCACTAAAGAACCCAAGTATCCAATGATGTTCTCCAGTGGTACTCTGTGTAGTTTCCCCGACAAACTATGACGATAATTACAGCAGCAAAAAATTTTATTACCATCAAATAAAGAGTTTTTTTTTGTGCAGCTTTGAGTTTTTGAGTTCTTGAAGTTGTTTTGCTGCAATTCCTGCAATTCCTTCAATTCCGGCAACTAAACATATTTTTTTCGAGGAGCACATTCAACAGATTCAATTCCCTCAATTATCACCATTTTCAAGCAACAGCATCAAAAAGCGCATTCAAAACACTTTTAGGTACTTGAATAGCTCTTTAAAAAAAAAATTTATGCACACACTTTGCGTGGCTTTTGAGGACTTTTTGATGGTTTTGAGTTTATAGAGTTTCTAGAAATGTTTATCGAGGTTTTACACTGTAAAAAAAACTCAATTTATACTTTGAAGATTTTCGAAGAATTTACCCTATTTTTTATCCAAAAAAATAATATGCTGTTGCCAAAGCCCCACTACAGCTCAATTTATGAGTAATTGATGCTTCATTCCTCACATCATATCACAAAAAAAGTACACACGAAATTCCATTTAAAATCTCATTACTTACTCAAATTTATTCAGCAATTCAGAAATTCAGAAATTCATAAATTCAGCAAAGTCTCCATCATATAAAAAAATATTTAAGAATTCTTTTGTGTGGAGAAGTTTAAGAGTTTCTTTCGAAATTATGGATTAATATGCCATTCTTGAGGTACTTGAGAAGAACTTAAGAAGTACTTAAGGTGAGAGACTTTAAAAATGAAGCTTCGAGGTGTTTTTCACGTGAGCAATTTCAAAAATGCAAATAATTTTGCCGAGTAGACTTTTTCGATGCATAGTAATTACTATGTGTGGTGTCAGTTATGATTTTTATGGTTGAAAGATGAAGTAGTGGAATTTGAGATGTTGAATTGCAGAGAAGAAAGGGAATGGCCTTTTTTGCATTAATATGAGAAATTACTTAGAAGAATAGTAAATTGGACTTCTTATCAAATATTTTTAACATCCAGTTTCAATAACAGTGAAAACCAAAAATCTGCATATATTACCCAAAAAAATATTCTAGCCCATTCCCTCTCCTTCCTTGCCAACATAAAAGCATAAAAAGCATAAAAGCTAAAAGCCACAACCTGTAGTGCCTCTCCGCCTTGCAGCTTCCTCTTTAGCATGCACTTTACCTCCCGTTTTTCACCTACCCAAGTCTACAAGTATATACAAGTACATGATCCCAGTTAATTTCCAGCACTTTCATTATAATTTAAGTGCAAAAACAAAAAACAGCACAGCTAAAGAAACTACGGTCATAAATTGTTAAAATCATAATTTCATAAATTTCATAAATTAATGTTGCATATTTTTGTGTAGTTTTAAGCTGTAAGAGGTTTTTCTAGCAGGAACAGTTAAACATTCTTGTTGCATATTCTTGAGACTTATTTTTCACCACTTTTATAGTCTCTCTAGATACTTTAATATATCTTTTTTCATAGCTTGTGATACGATAGTCTTGCATTCTAGCATTAACAAAAGAAATATACATTATTCACTGAATCCACACAAAAGAATCCCCGTTGCATAATTCAGCGTTAAGGATGCACAGAACCGATAAGAATTTTGGTGCACACGTGACAAAGGCAAATATCATTCTTCTGGGGTTCCTTCCAAGAAAAGGATAATCATCCTTTTTATAGAGTTTTGTTTATTTTTATCGCTGCTTTCTTTTGTTAGTTCTTTACATTCATTTTTTCAACTTTATGGATTTAATTCTCAAGTGTCTGATTGTTGTGTAACAAGTGCTTTAGACTGCGATTAAGTTGTGTTTACTTTTAATTAAATTATCCTGTTTATCCTCTTTATTATGTTTTATGTATTTTTTTATGTTTTTTAAATTAAGTAGAGCCACGGGCTTCAAAAGGACTCCAAGCAAGCTGATGTTTGTCTAGGAAAGGCGCTCAAGTACCAAATCACGGACTTTTACAATATTTACTCAAGAGTCCATATGGAGATAAGCAAATCAGGTTAAATCTGGTTGAAAAACTTGTTTAAATATAATTATCTACAAATTAGGTAACGCTTGTGTTAACCACAAAAATAGAAAAAACAACCTAAACTCTCTTGAGCAAATATTTTTACAAAATCCACAAAATCCAAAAAATCCAAAAATCTACAAATACACACATTCGAGGCGACTTCTTACCAGGTCCCTGGAGGATTCTTTAGTTGCCTTGAAAATATGCTATAAAACCTACAAAATGTACCAAAAATTGTTAAAATTATACACAAAGTTTTTAAAAATAATGAAAATAAATAATTCTTTTAATTACAAACAAATCCGAGTAACTGGCAAACCCATGTAAATAAATATTTTTTTAATACTTTTAAAAACTCGCATTGAACACAGAAAAAAACATAAAAAAGTCTCCAGTCTGGCGAATAATCAGTAAAGCACCAAAAAGCAATTATTTAGCATTTAATCTTCCCATATAGCAAAAAAATTATTAATCCGACAACACTCAATTTAAAATTAATTAATTAATGAATGTTTCATTTTCCACGCGAGCAAAAATTTATAATAATTAATAAATTTTCATTTTGCTTGTACTTTGGTTCTACTTTGGTTCTACTTTGCTTGTACTTTGCTACATTGCTCAAACAAGGAAATAATTCAACATTATTTAATTAACTCGAGTTATTCAGGAACGTAATTTTTATCAACTTGAAATTATGAAAAATGAAATTATAAGCTAAAAGAAGCTACAAAATAGCTAGAAAGAAGATAATCTCATTAATCTGTTAATTATGTCGAAATTATATCGAGAATTATGTGAACATTTTTGGAGTTTTTTTTTTTGAGTATTCAAGGTAAGAAAGGAAGACAATGAGTGTTCTTAAGTAATTTAGGTAATTTAACTAACTTTAGTAATTATTTTGGCCCTACAAGCTATGGTACTTCAATACTTCAACACTTCACATTTTACACCAACACTTCCAGTGAGAATTACAAGCAAAAAATTTAAATCATTCTTGAAACATTTTAATTGAATTCTTTGCAACTCAAGCAAAAAGAATCAATCCCATTAAAAATGTTAAAGTATTTTCCGCTTTTTTGTCAATTTGAAATTTTTTTGTGTTTCTGGATTTTTCGGTGGTTGGGGGCTTTGACGGTCAATCTTCAAATTTTGTTGATTCAAATTAATCAAGATAATAAAAAACAATTACATTGATTACCAACTTATACAACTTTTGGTTTGATAGATGAATTTAAAAATTATCCGAGATAATCCATAATATCCCAAAACCACCGATATAAAATCTTTTCGCGCCATTCACAAAATTCTCACTCCTCCCGGACACCCAGCCTGCCAAAAAATTCCACAATCCGTGCGAACCAAATCATCTGTTTGTCTCCCGGTGCCCAGAAAATTCAATTATACCCCGACAATACTGAAATTTATAAATACTGAAATTGTATACCATTTTCACGCATTTATAAAATTCATGAAATTTTTATGATATTTCCATGAAAGCATTGTTTGTGTATTTTCCAGTGTATTTATCAAATTTACTTTATTCCGACTTTATTCACTGTTGCAGGATTTTAAATTTGTTAATCCTTCATAATTCCCGCTTTTGAAATTTGAATCGAAAATGCTCAAGGACTTAATCGGATTGTGATTTGGCGCGCTTTTTTATGCAGATTTTGATTTTTCGGGTGCGCTTCTATAAATAATGAAAATAGTTGAAATTATGGTGCAATGTTGCAATCTGTTTTAGGGGGGAGGAATTTGAATTTTGTTTTGATCGGTTGATTGTAGGTTTTGTTTTAGAACATCAGCTGTTTTATTTTATTTGGTTTATAGAAGAAAACTCCCATAGACAATGTAGTAATTATAAGAATTTTAAAAATTGTAAAAACTCCCTCCCCTCGAGCAGTTGAGCCTCAATAATAAAGCAATCTGAATTGTATATTGGCTCTGAATTGCTTCATTAACAGAAAACACCAAAATATCACCGAAATTCACCTGCACTTTTGATAATATTTTCCCATTTATTCTCATTTATTTTTAAAACCATTTTTACCTGCAGAACAAAACATAATTATAGGCATAATAGCCTTCATAGAACCTGATACCAGACCATACAACCAGATATAACAGATACAACAGATACAAAACGAGCACAAATTACTATGCATTAAAATTTTGTAGCATAAAGCAGAAAACTAAAAGATACGAAAATTATTGCCCAACAAAGGGCACAAAAAAAAATGTGCACCAGCTTTGATGCTTTGATGCATTGATGCTTCTGCTAGTGTATATTACCACTTATATCATTTAAATGGTAAAAGGAGAACGTGGGCCGAAATTTAAAATACCAAACCTGGCTCTAACTGACTAACTAGCAGTAACGTCTTCATTCCTTAGACATTTTTGGTAATTTCTGTACATTTTTATTTCTAAGCAGTTTTCAGGTGAATTTTAATAAATTTTAAAAGTTTGGTAATTTCCAACCATTTGGGGTTCTTTAGAGTCTTCGATTATTCCACGTTTTTTGAGAATGAGAGCAGATTGAAGTCGACCACAACAAATCATAATTATAGTCCTTTTCTTTTTGTTTTATAATCCAATTTTCAGGTCTCCTAAATATGTTGTAAATGAAATTATGAATGTTCTAAAATTGTTGGGTGGCTTTTTTGGAAAAATACATTAAAGTTGTTTTTTGAGGAGACTTTGATGAATGTTGTTTTTATTTAAAATTCAAAATGCCGAATTTCGTTTTTTGCCTGTAAACCGAATCTCAAAAAATTTTATCAAAAATTCAAAACATTATTTGGAATATTTAAAGTCAAAACATCGTCAATTCAATCATTACCTCTAAATAGCCTCAAAACAGCCCCAAAGAACTCAAAACTCCAAATTACAAAAAACACCAAATTATCAACAAAATACTTCCAATTGCTGTTTTTTCTTTAAATCTTCAAGAAAAATCTAAAAATTCTAAAAAACTTAAAAATATAAGTAACAACTTAATTAAAGATAATTTGCCAACAAGAATCAGAAAAATACGATCTTCAAGATAAAAACTGCAAAAACTGCAAGAAACACAAGCAACAACAAGGAAATCAGAAGATTGAGACATCATGGAGCAGGTGCTGGCAAATTTTATTACAAAAACTCAACAAAAACCAGAGAAATATTTTTTCCTCGTGAAAATATTTTAATTTCTATAATTCCTTTAAATTATTTAATTTCTTTAATTTCTATGTTTGCTTAACGAATATTTAAATTCAGTTTGAAATGTTGGCAAACACTCGGAAAATTCAAAAGTGTTTGAAATCTTCAGCGATGTTTAAAAGTAGTTAATCATCATCACATCTAATTTATAAGCGAATAAACTAAAGCGTTTATTATATTTTTTAATGCCTTTTTTACGTTTTGTGATGACTTTGTTTGTGTAAATTTTGCTGTTAAATTGTTTTAAGTTTTGTAAAGTTTTGTTGAATATTTTTGAATTTTGTGGAAAATAAAATAAAATAATAAAAAGTGAAAATTTGTAAACTGGCGAGCAGTCTGGTTGTGCTATCTTCTATCTGGTTTCTAAAAGAAGTAGCAAATTACACTCAGTTAATGGGGAATCTTGCGAGAAATCAGAAATTTGCTGTTTTTAATTTATTGTTTGTTTTTTAGTTTTTTAATCGAGATTTTTTAGAATGAGTGGATTTAGATTTTTGGACACTTGGAGTGATTTGGAGGTTTCTTTGTAGTTTTTGTGTGAATTCTTTGCATAATAATTTGAGTTTTAATTTAAAATTGTTCAAATATCATTTTATATATTAATTAGAAGATCTTAAGTCACTTTGATAATTTTTTTTTAAATTACAAAAATCATCTCAGAACAAAACCAAAAAACTGAATTCATTAGTTCCTCATTAGGTAATAATTTATTACACAAAAAACAGAAACCAAACAAAAAAAATCGTTAAAATGTAAATAAAATGATTAATCTTCTGTCTCCTTAATAATTGACTTGTCAGGGCAAAAAAACACAAAAACACACAAAATTACAAAACTACAAAATTATACGAAAATAACACAAATTCATCAAAAAAAATCAGCTTTTATAAAAACTCACTTTTGTGTGTAAAAAAATATTTCTCATAATTATAGTTCATGCTGTTTTCTGAGCAAATAAAGCAACTTTAATTAAACTAAGATGATAAATGTTTAAATGTTCTTTTCAAATTTTATTTGTAGCAAACTTTTTTGTTAGTTTCAAAGAAATTATTATTATGAAGGATATTATGAATAAAAATGGAAAATGCAGTAGAATTTAGATTTTCAGGATTTTCATAGTTTACATAGTTGACCATAGTTTTGTGTAAAGTGCCATACTCTGTTTCTATATCTTTTGCACAGTATTTCATTTGAAATCACTGTATCCGCTGTATTATATATGATAAGGTTTTATTTTTAGAATATTTTTGAAATGATTAGCGTACAAGTTAAATGTTCGTATTTGATAAAGTAATTGTTCTCAATTATTAACTTCTGCAGCTCTCGTCGATCTTCTAAATAATATTTTGCATATCTTTCACGCATACTTGGCATGATTTGAAACGATCATCGAAATTCTTCTCCAGAGATGTTTTTTGATCATTCACAATCTTAACTAGCATCAAATGATTATTCAATGATTTTATTTCGCTTTTGAAGCATTCGGTTTGGATTGTTGCAGTTTTTTCTTGGAGTGTTTTAATAGTATCAACTATTTGAATTAGTGTTTTCTTCAGATTTTCTGACTCAGTCTTGCAATCAGACAATTTATTGGTGAAAATAGCTTGCATTTCATGAATTTTGAGCTCAATGTCCTCAAGTTTTGCAGAACTTTCTTTTTCTTTCAAAATTTTCTCATACTCCAAAGTGTTTTCCTCACATTTTTTTGAAATTTCTGCTAATTCTTTTTTGCCATTTTCCACCAACTTAACGTTACTATCAGTTAAATTTTGAATAAGCTTAAAGGAATTTATTTGAAGTTCAGTCAAATTAGCGATCGTCTTTTGTTGTTCTTTGACCAGTTGGTCGGTCTCTATGCCAATGTCCAATTTTTCTTTTTCTATTGTCTCTTTTAATTTCATCTCCTGTGACTCTGAGGAATTATATCCACAAGCACTTTCAATATCACTTTCAATTTCAATCAATTTGGTATTAGCATGCACGAACTTTTTATTCAAACAATTCTCACTGCCTGATAAGTCCAGAACTTGCAAATTGATCAGGTGTGAAAATGTCTCAGGATCTAAATTCGATATCTTGCTGCTTTGCAAATGCACTCCTCGAAGCTTTGTTAAACCATTGAAAGCCCATCTGTGAATGTTAGCAAGCTTCCCATTTGATATTTTGATATGAACCAGGTTCGGTGTTTCAATGAACACATTGGCATCCAATCTAGTGACGTCATTACCAAACATGAAAAAGACTTGTAATTTGATCGCACCTTTCAAGAAGTATGGCTTAATAACTTCAAGGTGGCCCGAAGATCCTATTAATAAGAGTTCACAGTTGGGAAAGATATTAAATATCGAGTTCGGGATAAACTTCATGACTGGACTTTCATAATGCACCGATGTCACATCATTATTTGATTTAGAATTGCTGGCAGTTATTGTGCTAACTGATTCAAATTCATTTGTTAACAGAGCATTTTCAATGGTACACTCATAAAATGTGCCAAATAACTCCTTAATAAAATTTGACCAAGATTGTTGACTAAAATTACAAGTTTGTTCGACGCAACTGAAGCCGTCAAGCTTCAAAAATAATTGCAGCAATAATCTGTAAAATAATTTTTGATTTAAAAAAAAACTGCAATATCTCAAGATTCTGAATACTTACAATAATTTAATTCTCATCATTTTTAAAACACAACTTTTAGCACTCGAATCTCAAATCAAACTGGACAAAACTCAGAACTGTTGCTTAATATTTAACAATATTAATAAAAATTACACATTTTCTGGGAATGCACAACATTTCAGATAAGGTTAATTTTGCTTACATTATAATATATGCTTTTAAATCCAACAGTTTTATGTGACAGTTTATTGTTATTTTTTCTGTTTCTTTATCTTTTCTGCACTGTGTTTCATTAAAAATCATTGTATCCGCGGTAATATATTTGATAAGGTTTTATTTTTAGAATACGTTGAATGATTACAAGTTGAATATTCGTACATTTTGAGAGTTAAAGCGCAAATTTAGTTTTAATTATTAACTTTTACAGCTATAAATCTCTTGTCGATTTTCTAAAAATTATTTTGCAAATCATTCATGTTTGTCAAGACAATTTTTACTACCTGACAAGTCCAGTTGATCAGTTGGATTGTTGTAATTTTTTCGATTTGAATTTCCTCATTCATAATTCAAAAGATCCTTAAATTACTAATTGGATATCTAAAAGCTAGTTAAATTTATTTTTGCAAGCATTTTAGCTTAATTGAGGTTTCCATTACATCAGAGATCATCATGCAAAATTTTCTAGTTTTTCCAAAACTTTTCAGAACTTTTCAGTACTTTATAGTTTTATTAAATTTCATGAATTACTTAAATGTTCTTACCATAATGTTTTTATCATTTGAATAATTTCGTTGAGGGAATTTTACATTCTGGATGGGAATACATGAAACGTATTTAAGTAGATTAAAAACATTAAAATCATTAAATACATACAACATAAAATAAATAAAAAATTAACAAATTACAATATGAAGAATTTTACTTAAAATACTTGTTTGCTTTCATAAATTCACAATTTTCTCATATTCATTTTATGATACTTTTCAAAGAATTTGCAAACGTAATTAAATTAAATACTTCAAACAGTTTAAAAAGTGAAATATATATGCATATTAAAAAGTCAGGAATGAGAGAAATTCCTTTTAAATGATTTTTAAGGATATTAGAGCTGAGCTTTGCCATGGTTTTTTGGTTTGTTCGGTTTTACTTTTGCCTTCAAAATTTCCAAAAATTAAATAGTTCATCAAATTTATGAAGTTTCAAGAAATTTAGTCAAAACTTACTGCAAATTGCAAATTTGTGTAAATATGGAAAACATTTTAAACGTTAGAAATTTGCAAAAAACATTGTAGGAAAATTGCAGGGAGATTGACCAAATTTAATTACACAAGTTTTGAAAAGAATTAGGCTGTTCTGTTTATTTGGTCAGTTTTGTGGATTTAAAGTCAGGTACTGAACAATATTGGTAATAAATGAATATAACAATCACTCCATCATAGAAGACTGCAAGGAAAAAGGAAGGATTCGAGGACTAGGGGCCTGTTATTTTATTTTATGCAATATTTTATTTATTTCATTCTTTCATCAGTTTGTCAAGTTTCATGAAGAACAAAAACTCCTCCACAACCCACACAAAGGTTCACCAAACAATACCCTCAATTTGATGTGTAAATTACTTTTTCCCTAAAACTCCTCAAATTTCAAGAAAATTAGTTAAAAGGGATTATGGCCTTTTAAATGCATTACTTCCTACCAATCATCCACAATTTTGCAAAACTAACGAAGTTGCTAAATGCAATATTGCAATATTTTGAGGAATATTTTACAATGAAGTAGCAAAATGGTTATTAGTTTGGCCTACATTTTTTTTCTTTTATTTTTTTATAACAAAATTGAATAATATTGATTATTTTAAATACATTTTTAACTAAGCTAGAAATTCAAAAATTCCATGAAAAATTTACAGACTGGACTAAAAATCATTTTGCTAAGTCTGTCCAATGAAATCCAGCAATCCATCTCGCCTCGACCCCCTAGGACTAAATGTTATTAAATGTTTAATATGTTTTAAATGCTATTATCCTATCTTACTGAAAGAACTGCTAAATACAGAAATACAGACAAATAAAGGAAAATATAGGAAAAATAGAATTAAGAGAATTTACAGAGAAAAAGCAATTACTAGCTGGCAACAGAATAAATGCAGAGAATAATGATGTTTTATGTTTTAGGATAATTACATTAATGTTTGTGCAGTTTTCAATTTTTGCAGTAAAGACTGTAATGATAGAAAATCCAGTAAAAATAGTGATGTAGTTATTAGTTTACGACCTTTCCTACAGTTTCCTGGAGATTTTTGTGGATTCATGGAGTTTCAATTTATTTCTTTGGAATAGAACACAACGAACATTAGCTAAAGAGTACAAAAAAGACAATTGATTTTCAGGAAGGACTTTTGGTGTTTCTTGGTCTTTTCTATGAAGGATGATTTTTGTAATGATTATTTTATTATTGATTGATCAGATGATTTAAAATCAATATCATAGGTTTTTGAAACTCCTGACGAAAATTTTATTCTGATTAATCACCTCCATAGCAAAATCGCCCTCCATCCCAAATTGTTTGTCCAAAAAATTGAAATATTAGTCCAACAATAAAAACAGAAGGTCATTATTCCAATGTAAAACTCACTTCATGGATTTATTTCAAATTAATGGGTTTGACTGAACTTAGTTGGCCGGTGACTTGGTCTCACTTGGTGTGACTTGGGGTGGCCGATTAATATTCATTGGAATCAGTTTTTTGTGTTTATTGCAATGTTGAATTTGCTGAGAATTGTAAGAAATACTGGAAATTGTTGATACTGCTGAAATTGTGGAAATTGTGGGTTGATTGGAATTAATGGCGAGTGGATGTAAAAAATTGGTAATAAAATTATACGGAGGGTTTTTAGGACCCTATGAATAAAATTAGGATTTTCACAAATATTCTCTCACCATCCGAAAGTCAGATTTTCTTGATTTTGCTTCAAAATACTTTAATTTTGAATATTGCAGCCAAATTCTCTAAAATTATTGTTTTCCCTAAAAACATATTTTATAGCCCAAAAAAATCTCAAGATCATTGTTTCACAAAACCTAATCACCCAGAAATAAAATTCTTCAGAATTAATTATTCATAACCCCAAAAAAAACCATAAAGCAAATTTTCTTTAAAAACTTGAATTATTTATTAAATATGTATTCACCCGAAAATACCATTTCGCCATAATTTTATTAAAAAATAGAAAAAAGAGAAACATAAACTTCAAGGATAAGAATCTCAAACCGTCCGAATTTACTTTGCAACCAAAAAGTATCAAAAATATCAAAAAACCGAAAAACTCCTAAAAATCTAAAAACCTAAAAACCCCAAAAAATCATGAAAAACATGAAAGCATGAAAAACATGAAAATAATAATTTTGCATATTTTCCCTCTAAATTTCTACAAAAAGTCTCTAAAATATTTGTGTCCAACGATATCTTTGGTTGTTGGGGAAAAAGGCTAAAAAAACATCCAACGCAAAATATGTTTTATGAATTTTATGAATTTTATGAATTTTATGAAAAACCAGAATAACCGAATAACATTATTTTTATGCATCAATTCCCTTTTTATGTGTGGTTATGAATAGAAATGGCTTCAGTTTATCCACATGCTAAAAAATCATATACTTTTATAATCTACAAATAAAATTTATTGTGGTCCAGCTAACAATATTTGGTAGAAAGGCCAGTTTTATCGGTTAATGGTATTCAGGAGTCGTAACGTATGAGAATCAGGCAGTTTGTTGATCACTCGAGCAAACCACAATATTTTTGAGTTGGCTAGGGTTGGAATATTGTATTCAACCTTTCAATGACTTCTTATGTATTCATGTATTCATGCCAATTTTTATTTTTCAAAATTATTTTAGTTTTGTTGTGTATTCAAATAGCATTCACTATTCATGTTGTATAAACATAACCTATAACATTTTTAAACTAAAAATATGGCTTACCCACCCCTGGAAACCCTTCACAGGCCTTACTCTTCATAATTGGGAAAAATTGGCTATAGTTTGGCACGTCAGGTTTGTGATTTGAGATTTCGGTAATTCCACTGATTTTTTCCTGCCCTTTTGCCATTCCAACATTTCGCCAAAAGATCCAGCAAGATTTAAAAGATTTCGGGAATGTTACGGCTCAGATTTGGAAGACTTTTGTGGGTGCAAAGCAAGGGTGCGATGGATCTTGATCTTTAGATAAAGATCAGATAAAGATCAGATCATTTGATCTGTATCTAAAAAAAATAAAAAAGATCAAGATCAATTGATCTTGATCTTTCAAAAAAAAAAAAAGATAAAGATCAATTGATCTTTATCTAAAAAAAAAAAAAAAAATAAAGAACAATTGAACTTTAACTAAAAAAAAAAAAGATAAAGAACAATTGATCTGGATATTGAAAAAAAAAAAAAGATCAATTGATCTTGATCTTTAAAAAAAGATCAAGATAATTTGATCTTGATCTACTTTTATTCATATAAATGATCAAATTGATTTTTTCAGTCTATGTCTTGGGTTCTCTATTTTTCTCTTGTAACTTAATAACCATATGTTTCGCTATTGTTAAATTTTTGTTATAACAAATTCTATGATATATGTGGGACAAAAATAAAGCTTTTTGTCCCATATATCATAGAATATGGTAGCACATAAAATTTATCAATAGCGAAACATATGGTAATTTAGTTACAAGAGGAAAATAGACAACTTAAGACATAACCTGAAAAAATTTTATTGATCTTTTATCTGAATAAAATTAGATCAAGATCAAATTATCTTGATCTTTTTTTTTTTTTTAAAGATCAAGATCAATTGATCTTGATCTTTTTTTTTTTTTTTTTTTATAATTCAATTTTTTTTTTTTTTTTTTTTTTTTTTTTTTTAAATTTAATTTTTTTTTTTTTTTTTTTTTTTTTTTTTAGATAAAGATCAATTGATCTTTATCTTTTTTTTTTTTTGAAAGATCAAGATCAATTGATCTGGATCTTTTTTTTTATTTTTTAGATCAAGATCAAATGATCTGATCTTTATCTTTAGATCAAGATACATCGCAGCCTTGGTGCAAAGCTATTACACGGTAGTTTGACTTTAATGGATCACACGTGTTATTAAATTCGCAGTTGATTTTGCTGGTGGGAATAACTGAGCATAACTGTGATTTAGGAGAGATGAAATGTTTGGCTGGTGAGGTTTAAATGGGGCTTCGGGATGATCTATGAGCGGTGAAGAAGGTTTTTGGTGATAAAATGGAAGTTTTATGGAGCAATATTTTGAGTTTGAACAGATTTTATTATTATTACTACACGTTAATATTACGGAATACACCAGAAGACATGTGGATACAGGTGAGTATAGGTGAATACAATTGAAATTCAATTTAAATCAAATTTTTAAAACATTGAAGATAATAAATCAAAAATTAAATTTTCCCATAACTTTACTCATTTTAAAGCAAAATACTCTTCAAACAAAAACTCGGCTAATATTTCATCTGCTCCTGTTTATACTAATATAAAACAAATAATTCCTTATATATCCTAATATTTCCATCTATCCCAAAAACCGACCCAAAACTGATTGAATTACAAATGCTATTCAAATTTCCATACTTTCAAAGTAAAAGAACCACAACATCGACTACTCTCAGTAACTATGCTCGCCTTTTGCTATGAATTTGGAGAATCATAGACCATACACTGTTGAATGAGCTCATGCAAAATATTACTGATATTTCTAATTTTAAAATGGAGAAGTAAGTTGAAAAATATCACAAAATACCCCAAAAATTTCATAATATCATACAATACCATTCATTTAGGGTTCTTTTGGTTAAAAACATCAGAAACATAAAAATAAACAAAAATGAAATTTTCACATTTTCTCGAGCATAAATTACACTGAAACCGAAACTGTACTCCCAATTTCACCAAAATATCAAAAAAATCAAAAAGTATCAAATACATCAGAAGAAACTTCAAGAAAAATATTTCTTGGTTCCACATATTGAGTTTCACAAAAGTTTCGGAATTCCTTGGAAGATTTTTTTTTTTTCAAAAAGATGCTGCGATGCTAAGACATTTTTTCAGCATAGCAAGCAAAGCAACAAATCTCCAGAACGATCGTATTTCAGCCATAACTCAACAGCTAAATGGGTTTGTTGATAATTCAACTAATATGCGATAAATATAAAACTATTACTGGAATTACTGGAATTACCCAGTTGGACACATTTTGTGACTTTGTAACTTTTTGGTGTATCTGAACTACAATATTTTTGAATTATCAGGGAATGAATGGGTTGTTTAGGGGGTTTGAAGGGGGGAAATTTAATATTAATTTTTATTTGGGATTTATTGGATTTTTGAGGTTTTCCAAAAACTAAATAAAATTTGTTGATAAAATCAAAAAAATCAACCTGGTGTCATTTTGATTTGAATTATTTCAAAAATATTTTATTTCATTGACCTAGTAGCTCAAAAATCCCATAAAATAAATAAATGACCCACTTAAGATTAAAAATTAAAAAACTGTTCAAAAATCCAATAAAAAATTATTTAAATATTTTCCTCCAATAAATCTTTTTTATTTTCTTCAAGCAATTTTCAAATTGTAAGTCTTCCTTACATGAAACCAAAAAACTTGCACATTGCTTCAAAAACCATAATTTAAAACAGTTGACATGAAAGAGGCCAACAAATCTGCTGTGCTCTGTCTTAATTTTTCCGGGGAATACGCGACAAAATTCGAGAAAACGAGTAAAGAGCCAGTCAACACATTGCCATAAATTAAATAAATTAGATAATTTAAATCATTAAAAGACGAAAAAGTTGAAGATGAGAAAAAGATGAGAAAAATTGGTTTCCTTTCAATAATTTTTTGGTTATTTTGGTTTTTAGGATTTGTGGTAATGGGGAAGGGTTGGAGGTTTTTTTGTCATATGTCACACTAGTAATGGTATTTTTTTTTAAATCCATCCAACCTTCAGTAATCCCAAAAAATTAAATTGAATAAAAAACTCCATCAAAACCCACTCCTCTAGTCCTCTTTAAAAATGAATCAAAATAATATGCCACTAGACTAGTCCCAAATCACACAAATTATGATGTTTACGATGCTTATGATCTTTCAAACACTACAAACTGTCATCTCTTAAAAATATTGAAAATCATGAAATTATAAGAAATCATAAAAAGCATAAGAAAATACAGAAAATCACAAGAGATGTGAATTATTGCACGCTCAACATGCAAAGGCACAATCAATTTTAATCAGTTGTGACGTGCTAAAGAATTTATGTGTCTTTGATTATTGTTTTATGATTGTTTTTCAGTTTTCGGGAAGGTGAAGGTGATTTTTATTACGTTAATCAATCACACTTTAATCAGCTCTTAATTATTATTCACAAGGATCTTAAAGAAATTTAAAACCTATAAAACTCTTAAAACATCTTAATGATCTTAATGAACAAAATCGATATTCCCCACAAAAAATCACCACCCTCCACTCTGAACGGCGCCAAAACCCATAAAATCATATATCATGTTTTTAAGTGTACGCAGCATACTTTTCTGACAAAGCCCCAAGAACCAAAAACGCAGCAAGTTGATAATTAAGGCGCAGATAAGAAGAAGACACTTTAAATGCCTGAAACTCGCTGAAAACATTAAAACATTTTAAAATATTGAAAAAACAATTTTTACCTTATTTATAAATAAAATAAAATTTACAACGCAAAATATGCGAGAAACACTTAAAACTTCTTAAAATCATAAATTATTTTTCATTTCCCTTTTCTTTATTTATTTCAATAAAAACTTTGAGAATTTATGGCTGTTTATGTTTTATTTTAATTTTACCATTTTTCGGCTGCATGTGGTGATTTTGGGTGATTTTCGGATTGAAATGTCTTGGGGAATATTTTAATTTCTTTTATAAATTTGGGTTTCTTTCAATTTCTTATTTTAATTTCTTATATGGTAAACTTAAAATGGTCTGTTGGTGTATTTTTATGAATTCTTGCAAATGGCTTCATTAACGAGGCTTTATTAAGTGTTTTGCTTCAAATTTGCAGTTGGATTCGTTTTAATTAGCAGGTTTTTGAGATTATTTGTTTAAAAGGCATGTGGTTTTTTCTGAAGGTGGGCTGGAGTTCTCCAATTTGTGTATTTATGTTGGTGTTTTGGTTGTGCTTCAACTTTTGAAAGTTTGCATGCAACAAACTCAATATAATTAACACGTGAAATTTAATAAATTAAAAAACTCAATGAACTCAAAAGCTCGATCGTCACTTCAACGTCATTCCCCTCAAAAACAACAATTAACAACAATTTCATCCAAATCCTCAAAAAACCTGTATTATAGCCAAAAAGACACTTTAGACTCATCACCGCATTTTCTACCGAAAATCGTCATAATCAACCTTCAGTTTAATGGTCTAATGATAATGATGTGACAAACAATAAAACCAGTCTATTAAATAGCCGTTAAAATTTGGTATTTTTGGTATGGGAATGATTAGTCTCCAATATTCAAGAAATATGAATATTTTTGTTGTTCTTCGAGTTTTTTTGGAATTCTTTTAAGCCGGCGAATTTTTCAAAAATCTGAAAAACAGCAAAAATACCGAACAACAAAATTTTGTTGTGATCGAAAAAAATCAGGTGTTATTCTTAATTGTGTTTTTTGAAAAATTTGTAATCAATGATTTTATTCAAAATTCAATTTTTTGGGAAATTTTAAAGTTGATTTTCAAGTTCTGACTGAAGATACGCAGTATCATTATTTTTTGGTATATAAGATAAAGTTTTGTTTCATTTTGATTCATTCAATAATTTATTAGCAAATTGGAAGTTTGTCGTTGTAGTAAAAATATTTATTAAACTAATTTATTAAACCAAAAAATCTATAGTTAGACAAAAATGGGTTCATCTAAAGTGATACTAGTTCTTTCGATTGTTGTTTGTGTGGTGGCTTTGTCACAAGCTGCAGCAATTGAAAAACATGTGGAGGGTTCAGTGAATGTTGAGGACAATGCATCTGAGACAGGTTTGGAGCCGAATAACAGAGTTAAGAGACAGTTTGGAGTTCTGGGAAGTTTGCTATTGGGAGGAGGAGGCTATGGAGGGTATAATCAGGGGTATGGAGGCTACAATAATGGATATAATAATGGATACAATAATGGATATGGTGGTAAGTTTTGTTTGAGTAAAATTTGAGATCTATCTACATTCTACAGTCTACACTCTTAAAAGAAATATTTTGTTAAAAAAAAAGTTTTTCTCCTTGAATGGAGGGATAAATCAAATTTTACTAATTGAAATTATATTTTATTTTTACAGGGCATCACCACCATCATCATCACCACGATTATTCAGATGAATACGACGGTTAAAACACCTCAAAATATTTTTTAATAAGAATCAAACCAAATTTATAATTTAAGCCAATAAAATAGTTTATAACTTTAAAAATCTCGTTTTGTTTCTTTGTTCTGGTGTTAAAATCACAAATATTTCAAGTACATCAAAAAATTAGATTGCTGCTAATTATCGACACCTTCCAATATAAATCAACTTAATGTTTATTTGGAATTGACTCGGAATTAGCTGTAAATTGACTAGAAGTGCTAATTTCAGACTAATTGGACGCTAAGATTTTTTTCCAAGCTGCTTTAGATGCATATTCAATAAAAATCTTATCAAATATTGATTCGGTTCTTTGTGTTGATATCTCAGAACTAAAATTTGAATCGATCATTTTATTCATTCAAAGATTTGCCTTATAGTGGAGTGGTCAGTTTAGCATTTATAATGAAGTTGTGCATACTAGCCGTTCTAACAATTTTGGTGTACATCACTAGTTCCCACGGCTTCCCAAATAATGAAGCTTCATTAACAAACGAACACGACGTGCCTGACATTACAGTTCTCCGAGTCAAAAGACAATTTGGAACAAATATTGGCGGGCTCAATGAACAAGGAGGTGGATCATATTATAACGGAGGAAGAGACTGGGGAAGAAATTTGAGGAAATTTAATGAGCATCATGGTAGTGGGGAGAGACATGCCAGCAGGGAAAGAAATTATGGATAGGAATGATTGTAACAAGTTTGTGATGAAAATAAAAAATAGTTTCTAGTTTATTTATTTGTTCACGTTTCTTAAATTTGTTTTTCACATCAAAATTGTGAATGCTTTATACAAATCATATTTGTTGACATATTTTATTTTATATCTTTCAACGTAAAATTCGGGATTTACTGGAATATTTCTTTCAATTATTTTTGAAGGTGTCATTAAAAAAACTGTAAATCTCAGTAATTTTTTATTTTGCTAGCTTTTTAGGTGTGGTTCATCTCAGAATACAAAAGGGCACTTTGAAAAGATTCTCGATCACTTGTTATTTAGAAATGAAGTGAATAATTTTAAAATTGCGAGTAAAAATTTCAAGTGAAGAATGAAGCTCATAGTTCTATTTGTTCTACTTTGTGTGGTGAATTTACACGCAAAGCCTTTGAAAGATCGTGAAAGCTTGGTTGCTAAAGAGCCCGTAAATCTTATAAGATCAAAAAGGTTTCTTTTCAATCAGACCTTCAATTCTGTGAATTAATTGTTCAGAAGAATCACAAGTGTCTTATTTGAAAAAAAAAATGAACTGAGGATCAAGTAAATTATTTTAATATGTTGACAGTAAATAAGAATATATCTAACGTATGATCAACTCCAGCAAAATCTGGTACCAATCCAAAATATAACAAAAATAATCATAAAGTTTATGAATCACTTTCCGGCTCTGAAATTTTGTTATTGAAATCAAGTTCTGCATGCTTGTTTTGCTTGTTTTGAAGTGAGAGGCGCAATTTAGCAATAGTCTCCTATATAAGAATCTTGTTTGTTTTTTTCGTGGTCATTCAGAGTTTTAATTTAAGTCTAATAAGTCAATACCAGAGGTAGGAAAATAAAATTTTTTTGCTGGATTCTCGAAAGTGAAATCAAGTGAAACTTTTCTAGTAGTTGTATATTAATATATATATTATAGTAATATTTTTCTTTAATTTTCTAGATAAAATACAAAAAAAATGAAATACTGCCTAGCAATCCTAACAGTGTTGGTGTTCATCGCTTGTTCACACGCTTTTCCTCAAAACTCTCCAACTGAAGATTTTAAAGCAAAAAGAGATGCTTTAGCTATTGAACTAGCAAGTGATGAAGAAACTCCTTTGGAGCCTTTAAACAGAGAAAAAAGACAATTTGGTTTGGGAAGTCTTTTATTTGGTGGAAGATCAAATAGTGGAGAAAATCGTTGGGGTCGAGGTAGCAGAGAGAATCGATGGGGTAGGGGCAGCCATGAAAGAAGAAATTGGGGAGGATCCTCATCTGGAAGTCACGAGCGAAGGGGGTGATTTAGTGTATTTATTTTTAGTTTTATTTGATTTTATGAAATTATTAATTTAGCTCCAATTGGCTTATCAAGTTTTTTCGCTTTTGTCTTTGGATTCTCGGAGATTACTAGTCAATGAACTTATTTGTTTATTATTATTTAAGTTATTCATAATAAAGGTGTTGAAAAAGAGAATTTCAATGTTTTGCATTTTATTTGGCTCAAAATTGATTTGCAAAGATTTTGAAAGAAATTAATTAATTTTTGATGACTGAACAACGTTTATAAGTACCTAAACACTGCTGCTCATCAAAACTTTTAAATACACAAACTGTCGGCAAAATAAACAAAAGAAGACCGGGAAGATTGCTTAACATGGTAAAAGTTAATTTTCATTGATTCACCAGTGTAAAGTGCATGCAGACAAAATATTCCAAAAAATAAATAGAAACCAAAAAATGCGCAAAAAATTTCTTTTTTCAATTTTGTGAAATTGTAAACAAAGTTTTTGTCGATTTTTTGTATTAATTTTAATAGCCACTTTCAACTACAATTGGTTGACAAGTGAGTGATAATTTTTGTGATTTCATGAATGAATGTTGTAACTCATTTATTATGCAATCATGGGTTGGATTTGGGGAATCTTCGGAATGTCTTTAAGAAATCATTCTGAAATGGATTTTAAAATTTTTTTAAGATGATTTGTTATTGATTTCAGGTTTATTATTAGATGAAAAGTTTATTGGTACATCACGCGTCTTTTCTGTTGATGTTTTTCTGTTTATCTGTTTTTTTGTTTATCTACTCAATTTGATACCGGCTCTGTTATCTTGAAGACTCTTATTCACATAATATTTATTATATATTATTAAATAAGATGAAAATGTATGGTATATAAGTTGCAACCGAAGCATTACTATGGTCATTCATGTAATTAGTAGTTGATGTAAAAGAAGTGTCTCCGAAAAATGTGAGTGTTCTCTAGATGAATGGAAATAATCTGAATAAATTATTTAGTAAAGTATTGCAGTTTTAAAAATGAAAACAGTGACGATAGTATTTTTGGTGTTCATCGTTTGTGCGCACGCTAGGCCACAAGAGTCTCCTATTACCGAATCTACAGCAACAACTCAAGCAACAACAAGTAAACCTCCTGCAGAGTCCGCCAACCGTCGAGTCAAAAGACATTTTGGATACATGTTTGGTGGCAATAATTATGATGAGGTGTTTGATCCATTCAATTATAATCCAAACCATCATCCAGCTTATATACCTTTCCAACTAACTGAAGATTCGATTGGAGATAGAGGAGAATTGGAAGATTTTGGGAGTTATTTGGGATGGGATGGATTTGGTGATAGTTTTTAAGGGGAATAAATCTTTGTATTTAGTTTCAAGAAGTAGTGGAAGAATTTAGTTTAATATTAGTGAATTTAATTAAAAGTTTAAGTCACATTATGTTTTGTTCAGGAAACGAAGAGCAACTAGTCATTTATGAGTTATTTAATAAATCCTGGAACAAATAAATGATTTGTCTTTGGAAAAACCAACAAAGAAGTCAAACAGAAGCTTCACTCATCCAAATATAGAAATAATAAACATGAATCACCACCCAGACTTTAAATTGTGATATTTTGCAAGTTTACTGACCGTTTATTTTATTTAGTGAAGACTAAAAGACTTTAGCATCAACAAACCGCATGGTTAAAAAAAACTGGAAAACAATCTGTCGCCAAAATAAACAAAAAACTTGTTTTTTTGAATTTGTAAAATTGTAAACAAAAGTTTTGGAAGCGATTTAATGACCTTCTATAGTAAATGCGTCAATTGACTGACAAGTTGGTGCGATATGTATATTAAATGGTTGTTAAAAATTAAGGGCTGCAATTAGGCATTTCATGGTAATTATTTTTTTTAATTTCACAATTAATTTTACAGTTCTAATTTTTGTTCTAATCAATTTAATTATAAATAAGATTTAAGATATTTTGGCTCTGTTTTCTTAAAGGTTCTTTCTTGGTAAAAAATTCTCAAGATGAGTGAATTGACAAGTATATAAGTTTCAATCTTAGCAATTTTATGGTCATTCAAGTAATTAGCAGTTTGAACAGAAGAAGTGATTTTGCATGTAAAAAGTTTTGTGTGGTTTTGATTGATCAAAAATTTCTATAACTTATTTTATTCTAGATAAAAAATGTATCGAGTAACAATATTATTATTGGTGTTCATCGCTTGTGCGCTCGCTAGGCCACAAATCTCTCCTGTCAACGAAGATTTTGCAGTAAAACGAGATGCTTTAGCAGAAATGTTATCAGTTAACGATGAAATTCCTGCTAAAACGACTGGTGAGCGAGTCAAAAGACATTTTGGCTTTGGATCTAATAGTGGATCACATGAAGGTTACTACAATCAAGGATACAATCAAGGGTATTATAATCAAGGATATAATCCTGGCTACTTTAATCAAGGATATGGTGGATATGGTAGCCACAGTAGTGAAGGATGGGGCAAATGATCATATCAAATTTGTAGAGCTCACAAGTCATATAATTTAAATATCAGGGAAAATAGTTCTTTACTCAACTATTTAACCTTAAAAACTTCCTTTACTACTTTAATGTGATTGCTAAATTAGCTTATTTAACTGAAACAAGTTAAAACAAGTTTATTATTGTAACATAAAATATAATTTGTAAAACGTGTGTAATAAAAAGTAATAAACAAATTATAATAACAATGTTGACACTCTTTTAATCCCCGCATAAATATAAAATAACTATCAAGCTGCATGTGATATGCAAGTGCTCTAGTATTATGTTTTTGTGTAAATAATTCACTCATCAGTACTTTTTGGATAAATCCAGTATTTTAAATCGCTGAAATTATCAAAATGTGATGAAATTGTTGAAATTATAGATGCATGTAATTTTATTGACGTGTTGACAAACAAAATTTAATTTATTGAACCTTCGCCATTTGTTTTCGATTTCCAGGTCATAATGAAATATTCTGGATGGTTTAGTTGAGCTTTTGGTATATAAAGTTGTTATTTTTAATGGAGTAGTTCAGTCAAATCTGAATATTGCATACGATAAGCAGTTAAACAGTTAGGAGTGCACTGAATAAAGAGAAGCTATAAAAAAGGTAATTTTGACCAAAAATGTCCTGTTGATCATAAAATTGAATAAATTCATAATTTAATTCCAGGAAAAAATTAGAAGCCCATCAAAAATGAACAAAAGGACCTCCCTTATCCTCTCCCTATTCCTGTCCGGCTCCTTTTGCTACCCAGTGATACCTCTCCTAGAGTCTGAGGAGCAAATCAAATCACCTCTCGTTGTAAATAAAACAGCAAAAATTGTGACACCAAACTTCCCAACATTCCCCAATATTATATATTTTGATCCATTTAATTCAAATCGATCGAAAAGGCAAACTCAATTTCCAGGATATCAGCAGCAAAATCAAAGGATTTTGAGGCAAGAAGAAATTCAAATACTGAGAGAGCAGGAAGAACTCTTGAGAGAGGAAGAGAGATTGAGGTTGGAAAGAAAGAGTCAAGGATAGTGGTACGTAAGGCTTAAGCACACGGGTCTTGGATTTCGGTTAAAGTTATGGTGAATGAACTGAGATCTGAAAGTCGTGTGTTTTAGCCTTATTGTATTAATTAGCTTGTAACAATTGTATTTTACAAATGCATCAGGGAGCATAAAACGATCGATATTTATTTAAATGTGAATTCAATTCTAAATAGATTTTTACTTTAATAAAGTTATTTAATATTATTTATAATAATTATGTTCATCAATCAACTTTAAATTCTAAATGATTTTTTACTTAAATTATGCTTTGACGCTAATAACATAATTTGCACTTTTTAGCCAAAAAACTTTAAAATGTAATCATGACGACTTTATGTTTTTACTCAAATAAATAAATAAAATTATGATAACTAATGTCACAAAGAGGGATGTTCCTAAATTATGATAAGTTCAATTTTGCAATAGATTTTTCCATTCTTACGAAATTTGGGTAGAGCTCAGCGTTAATTATGTGATGAATAAAGTAAAAAAAATGTTTTTTGCCAAAAAGTATGTTTTTGTAACTGGAAGAGCGAAGAGTTAAAATAATATGATTTATTAGTATATAAGCTCGAATTTAAATACTTTGAACCAGTTGCAAAGTAGATCGTGACATTTCAAGTTTCTCTCTACTTTCAGTGAGTTCTGAAATATTTATTGATTACCAATCAATTTAAAACTTTACTTGCAGAAAAACCAAAAACAAAATTCAAAAATGGAATTCACCAAATTCTTTGTTGTCTTATGTGTTGTTTTGGCTTGTGTCCATGCCGCCCAATCACAAGATCAACCAAAAACTTTAATTCCTTCTCAATGCGGATCTTCTGAGGAAAATTTGGTGCCCGTGGTAAATCTAAAACCCAAAAGAGAGACAGTTCGTGATCCTAGTGAAGCTGAGCGCAGGAAAGAACTTCAAGAAGAATTGAAGGAAAGAGCTGAGGAGCGAGCTGAGGAAAAACGCGAGGACCAACGTGAACAAAATAGCAAACACTAAGGGATTTGACTATTTTTAGTATATCAGTTAATTTTGTGGTTCATGTTATAAAATTCAATAAATAGTTTGGAACATCAAATTTTTTTTGGTTTGGTACAAAATTTGTAGTTCAAGCAACACAAATTTAATTGAACGGATTATAACAATTTTAGCATTTATTGCTGTTAACACTAGAATTAAATAAACTTGCCGTTGTAATTTCAATCATTTATCTTTCCGGCAATGCCCTGTAAATTTTGAATTATGTGATAAATTTCATGGTGAATAGAAATAATTGGTCACTTATTTAGAATTTGTAGGTAAACCCGTGAATATGATAATTTAAAACAATTACGGATGTTGACAATGAAATATTGAATATATTTATTTGGTTTTATTTGTTCTAGCTTATTCCAAACACAACCAGTTCCAGGTGAAGTTTATATTTGTGGCGATTTTCAATTGTGAATAATTTACAAATAATTTTAGCTTATTTTTAGGTTAAAAGAGTTGAATTAAAAATGATCTACTTCAAATCATTCGCAGTTTTATGCGTCATTATGACTGTCTCGCTTGCCCTACCAGTCCCAGAGACCAAAGATTCTTCTTTATCATCTCCAAATCAACTGGCAATCCCTCCTCTGGAAGATTCTAGTCGATCTAAAAGACAAACTGATACACAAATTCAATTCCCGTCTAACACTATCAACAATTACGCAGATGGATTGAACTTTACTCATAATCGACTCACTCAAAATTACAGATATGAAGATTGGAGACATCGCAATGGAATTGTTTTCCTTTAAGATTCAGGATATTTTTTATTAAATTTTACTTAAATGGGTCAAAAACTAAATATATCCAATTATAGTAAGTAAAATGAATAAAACTGCAGAACAAATCTATTAATCATTTTTCAAAAGATTATAAAAAGTTGCTAACACATGAAGCAAAAAAAAAACCCTACAAATATAAAACTGCAAAATATAAAGTTATTAACCCGCCTAAAACGATCCCTATATGAGCTACCGAAGAATAAGCAATAAGAGCCTTTAAGTCAGTTTGCCGTAAACAAACCAAACTAACTAAAACGCCACCCACCAATCTGATAGAAATCCATCAATAATTAAAGGATAAGCCCGCTTCTGTTAATATGGGAAACACACGAATTAAGCCATAACCCCCTAATTTTAATAAAATCCCAGCTAAAATTATTGACCCGGCAACAGGGGCTTCTACATGAGCCTTCCAAATTAAATAATTGCTGCAAAACTTCTAAATTAACTTGTCACAGTCCCTCTCGATAAATTACAAATAAATTTACAGTCTTCTATTCTTCACATTCTTAATAAATTGACCAAAAAAATCGCCTGATGCCAAAAAAAGTCACAAATAACACAAATAAACAACAAAACATACAAAGTATCCTCTAAATCTTCAATTCCTCCGCTAACAAAGCGATAAAGTAATAAAGCGAAGAAATTACACAAAATTACAAAAATTACAGAAAAGTGGGTGGATCACGAACATCTAAGAAAAAAGTCCAGACGTTTTTTGTGACCCAAACAATTTTTGAATTATGTTGAATGAAGAGCATCTGCACAGTTGAATGGCAGAAGAAGCTAAACAGGGCGAAGAAGCTGCGAGGAGCTAATTTAATGAGAATGTCTTGAGGAAGGCTTTGAGGAAAGATTGGAGGCTTATTATTTTTTGGCAGCTGACATTGAATAAAATTTTTGGCGTTAAAATTGAAAATTTTTATAATAATCCTAAAATTCGATACAGAGCAACCTTTCCACTAAGTCCCTACAAAAAAGCCAACAAGCTCCACACAATTCACGAACTCACAAACAGATTCCTCACAAAAACTAAATTAGCTTCACAATTAGGCACAAAAAGGGCCCATCTCGAACTGATTCCAATTATCCAACAACTTTTTCAGCTGAAAATTTGCAAATGATCATTTATTACATTGGCTCGATTTTTATTCTCTCCACTTTTGGCAAGCAAATCAAATTTGCGTGTTTTTGTGAATTTACTCGTTGTATTCAGCTGGAAATTGAGTGACTTGACAAGAATGGGCTGGGAAATCTTCCTCGTAGCTCCTTTTGTCATGTTTTGTGCTTTTTTGCTCGTTTTTGCCAGTTTTTGCTGAGATTTCTTGTATTTCTTGTATTTTTCTGTATTTTATCTATTATTCGGGTATTTAATTGAAAAACCATTATCAATAAACAATTCAATTCAATTATTTGTCCCTTATCTACTTCACAGCGTTGACAACTGGCAGCTTCCACCCGAACAAAAACTTTCCCTTTTCAAAAATTGAGAAAACGAGCCAAATATTTATTCTGTGGGAAATGGTTTATTTTTAGGGAGGGGTGGACTAGACGATTTTTTCTTCTAAAAGAATATGTAAGAACATGTGATTACAACAGTTATATCTCACCCTCTAAAAAACCCTACCTCAAAAATCACAAATTCAAAGAAAGTTCCATCCCTCCAACCCCCCGGATCCTGAATATCATTTCAAGCAACTGTCCTTCCTCAATTCCATACAAAACACTGGTGGCTGTAAATTCTCTGTCAATGACACTACAACATTACAGGAAATAGATTTTATTATTCCAACAAACTTCTCTAGCCGACGGTCTTTGTGGTTTTTTCGGTTTTGTGGCTTTTCAATCATTCAGAAAATTCAATAAAAATCGAATAAAAATTCAATAAAGTCCAGTAAATTTTTTGGGAGCTATTCAGCAAAGTAGTCAGTAAATTGATCGGACTGGAAATAGAGTCATAATTGGATTTCTGGTCTTTTTGCTGAGAGGATCAAATGTATCAAATATATCACATGCTCAAATAAATAGTTTGATTTTATGGTTTTTACTGCTTTTCATTGAAATAAATGACAATTTGAGTGAGTTTACTGAAATTACACAAATTACGGAATTCAGGAGATTTTTGTGGTTCTGTGCGAGGTTCTGTGAGGATTTTTTGGAATGAATGGAATTTACTTTTTAGTTGAATTGATAGTGGTTTTTGTAATTTTTGTCATTCTCTTTATTTTGGCCAATTCGAGTAATTTCAAGTGAATTTGATAAATATATTCACTTTGATGAAATTTGGTTTGGTATGTATGGTGGTTTTGGTAGATTTGATAAATTTAGGGGAGTTTCGAGAATTTCTGTATTTTCTGTATTTACCGAGTATGTTCTGTTTTTTCTGTTTTTCTAGTTTTTATATTTTTTTTAGATTATTCAGTGACTTTTATGTTTTGTATTTTTTATATGTTTTTTATGTGATTTTTCTTTTAGGGGAGTTAATTTGGAAGAAAAACGTTTTTCTAGGCGATTTCTTTGATAAACTGTTAAGGGAGGTTTCGGAGGGTGGATAGTTTTCTAGAAAATTTTTGAAAATTTATGGAGGCTGGGACTAAATAATCGCCAAAAATAGAACACTCGAAAAATTAAAAATCTTCCCTCAACCACCCACCAAAAACTAACGCAATTTGAATTAACCTCAAGCACCGAAAATTGGGAATTAACGAGGTATGAAAGGGCCTGCAGCTCGCATCCACCATTGACACGAGACTTTTATACTCAAAGCTATAAAATGCCTTTATCAAATCATATCAACTATTTGCAGTGCTTCATACTCGAATGCTCGACAGTGCTTGAGTCATTGAGTTTAGTCAGTTGAGTCACTAGAGAAAATAATCAAAACTGTGCTAATAGCAAATAGAATATAGCAGTCAAGCAGAAGTGGCTCAATAGAGATAAAGCACGAAAGTTGAGGAAAAAATTTTCTATTTAGTTAAATAAATGAATTTTATTAGATGAATAAACGATTTTCATCAGTTTTCCTTATTTTTATGGAGTTTTCCACAGTTTTCCACATTTTCCTAAATTGTCTTCTGTTTCCAGGTTTTTTGTGCACTGAGGAAAATGAAATGTTCTAAATTCTGGTATCTTATATGCTCTCTCAATCCCTGATTTATATTTGCTGAAATCCCAGAACTAAATTCTACTCTAACACTCCAATCTACTTAAATGCTACCGGTGTTGATACAACATTTAGCGCTGTGAATTTAATGTTCTGGTGATTTGGTGTTTGCTGGGCTCGAACAAGTCCCTTGATCCCAAGACAAATTAGATAATTTTGGCATTTTAGGTATTTTTGGTAATTTAAGCAAATTATACGGAAATTATCACCTAGGAGCACCTTGGATGCATTTTCGGATTTTGGTGTTTGAAAATTTCAATTTTTGGAGTGTTTGAACGGGTTTATGGAGTTTGGTGGAATCTTACGGCCGTTTTAATATTTTATGTGGTGGAAAAATAGAATTAAATGGTTTTATGAGCTCGTTATTGAATAAACTTTAAGTAAAGTTGAAGGAACATTAGAATAAACTTTGGATGAACTTGGAATAAATCGGAATAATTTGCTGTAAAGTCAAGGAGAGGCAAAGTGAAATGGTTTTGCTGTTTAAGGACTTTTTAATTTATGTATTCCGTATTTCACCTTTTCGGTTTCATGCTTTATAAGCACGAATATTAATTTTAGGATTTATGATCTTTGTATGATGGTAAAAGGATGCAAAGTCGTAAAAAATGTGTTCATGGGTTTTAGTTTTTTATGGATATTGACACATGCTATTTTAATTAAAATCATGTTTAGTTTGGCTTGAAAGTAGTTTTTTCTGCAGCTTGTTTTACTTTTGAGGAGGTGGTAAATTGTGGGGTGAGGTGTAGTTCCATGAATTAAATTTTCGGAGTATTGCTATTCATGAACCTAGGTTCATGGATAATATTATTTTTTGAACTTTCGATTTTTGACTAAAACTTCTTAAAAAATAAGGTTTCGTGGGTCGTATTTTAGGTTTTTGGGTCCCAAAATGTGTTTTTTTACAAAAGTGGTGGATTTTACAATTTTTTTTTTTTGTACTTTGGAGTCGTTTTCAGGGTTTTATCAATGTTTTCCAGTGAATTATGATTTTGAAAATACTGAGTATTAAATTAAAGAAACCAATAATTACAACATCAATCCCTCTAAATCCCTTAACTAACAAAACTACGAACTTTTATCACCGAAAAACCGCAAATTTCCCATCAAAAAATCTATCAAATTTTAATCTTCGCCCTTCCTTTCCCTAGTTGTCTAAAATCTCTAACATATTGCACAGATAAATCATCTCAAAAATTAATTATCTTCCATCCCCATAAATTTCTGAAATTACATAAAATTCATAAATTTCGTTTAGTTCATTAATCAAGTCTTTCAGCGAGACCGTGCTCAACTTGTAATGAAGTTGATAAAAAAATGGTTTTTAAGAGGATCCTTGGGAAGTGACGAGATATTGGATGTAGGCATGAAAGAGCATTTTTTGTTTGAGAAATTTTGGGTGCAATTGATGGAAAATAAATTTAAAATAAATATTTTGCTTGAAAACATAAATAATTTATTTAATTCCTTAAAATTTATTTTAAACCATAAATCAAATATCCAATGAAACATATATAAAATGCAATTCAATACAAATTACAATCTCAATGAAATATTCACAGAAATCCCTCAAAAATCCAAAAAATTTCATTTCTCGTAACGACCTAGTAAATTAGTAATTTCGAGTAAATTCCATTCCGGAAATCATTTTAATTGAAGCTTTATAAAAAATGCATGGGAAATAAAGTAATTTGGTCAATATTACAAAAATCATGAAAAAATCACGTAAATCTACATAAAAATACAAAAACTCAAAAATTCAGAAAAATCACAAAAATCACATACATTTTTAATGGGATCGATTGAACGGAATGAATAAATTATAATGGACTTTCCAAGTATGCGAATCCAGAATGATTGATATGGGCACATTGACACATATTTTATTTTTTTTTTTTAATCAATGTTTTAATCTATGACTCCTCGTATTTTTTTGAATTACTGATATAATCAAAACATTCAAAAAAAAATAAAACTAATTTATAAAATGAATATAAACATTTTGATAAGGATCTCGTGTATTATTTAAATTGTTTAATATTATGACCTGGACTTTTGACCTATTGAACACAAAAATTAATGTGCAAAGGATCAAAATTAATGATTCAGGGAATTTTTCATTCATTTCGTGAATTTTGGAACTCACAAAAAAGCATTCCAAATAAATCCAATATAAAACGAAAAATATATTGAATTTGATAGGTTAATAATAAACAGTAAATAAATATTTTGAAAGCTTAAAACAATACAATTAATTTGAGTTTAATGGATAAAATTACTACTAGGGATTTAACTAAAATAAATAAAATAACGTTTCAACAGCTGCTGCCATCATTATCCATAATTATAATAAATATCCAAATAAATATCCAAAATATCAATATTTCATGTGGTTAGTTCGAAAATTAAATATATTGATCAAAAATTAAAGCCCAAAATTTAATTTATAAATTTTTAATACTTGTTCAATATAAAAAATTTAAATTATTAAATCGACATAAAAAACACAATTAAACTATTTCAAGGATAAATCTCTTTAAAATGAATCTAACAAAACATCTTCTATCTAACGTAATTATTGTTCCTCCAAACCAATTAAAATAATCCTGCCAATTAACATATTTTTTGCTCGTTTTAATTGCCGTCATCAATGCTTTGCCGGCTAATCTCATTCTTCAACACTCCAACACTTCTAAGAGCTCTTAAAGCTAATCGTAAAAAAATCCTGGTAATTTTTCAGCACAATGTCGAGCTCCTTCGCCATTTATCTCTTTTTTTAGGTTTTTTGGCAATTTTTTGCTTCACAATTAAACAGGAAAAAATAATTGTAAATTTATTGATCCCGAGAGAATTTACACTAATGGATTTTTTGCTTTGGCTGCTTTGGGTGGATGGTCTGGATATTTTAGAGGGGGTGTTTAGCTGGAGGAAGAAGTTTTGGGTCTTTTCTTGATTTACCTACAATAAACTTTAAACTAAAAATATTTTGAATGAATGGAATATAAGAAACAAATATGAGAAACATTTCTTTTAAAAAATTTTCTTTATATATTAACATTTCAAAATATTAATTACTCCCAAGTGCAAACCCCCCTCTCTAAATCACCAGCACACCGTTGAAACAAACCCATAAAGGAAACAAAAAACATTTCTAAAAATCTTTCTCTCAAACAAGGAGATGAAAACGATTACAATGTTTTGCTTTATTTCCGGTGATAAATCTGCCTAATTATATGATTTCTCTGAATTACATCTGAATTATATCTGAATAACGCTAATACGGTAGCAGTCAGCAAAATTTGTTGAAAGCGGAAATTTTAATTTTTCACATTTTTCAACGCAGACGAAATTTCTCAAGGATTTTAATATGCAAGAAATTTTAGCGAAAAGTTTGATTTTGGATTTTTTGCGGGCTTATCTTTTGGGAATTGATTATATTTTCATTTTCATTTTTTACTTGTCCACCAGAAAAAAAGATTTATCAGTTTGTTTACTAATTATGACATTTTAAAATGATTTACGAAGAATCTCTCTCCAAGTCTTTCTCCCATATCTTCCACAAGTCACATAAATAAACAATTTCTCTAAAATTTCTTGTTGACGGGGTTAAACATAATTTCCCGAGTCATTTTCAATTTCACACACTGTCATCGAATGTTTAAACATTTTTCTTATGAGTCACATATGTTTTTTCAAGAAAAAAATACAGTGTGGACAGGGAACTAAAATAACAGGGAACTTTGACTAGTTCGCTATATTTTACTCTAAATTTCTCAATGCATTCATTTCCTGATATATCTCATTGAATTGAAATTCCTCAAAATTTTGAATGCAATTTCCAAAAAAAAATTAAAATGCCGAAAATTTCCCTTCAAACACTTTAAAACACTCAAATATCGAAATTCCTAAATTATATTAATAATATAAAATAATATCAAATCAATTATTTTTATGGCACAGACGTGGTGAGCAAAATTGCCTAAACTTATTTGAACTAAAATAAACGGCGCATATGTTTCCATTCTGCTCCTTTCCACGTAATTAAATAATTCTTCGAAATTTCCACTGCTTTTATTTTTCTGGTAATTTTCGTTAATTCTCTCCAAATTTCCCAAATATCCTAAATTTCCTTAATTTTAATTGTTAGCCGCTTTATTGATTATCGCCAATATCCAGCCAATACTTAGCTAATATTGCTAAAATATCAACAATATCACAATATGTCTGGTTAGGGCAAATTAGTCGGCACAACTGTTCAATTGCTAAATTGCTTCGAAGCTGCTACAAACTTGTTTTAATGGAAATTGAAGAGAAATGTTCGAGAAATCGGAAAGAATTGCTAGAATTGCAAGGATTGTGGGTGAAATTCACTGAATTGGTTAAATTTTCTGTTATTTTTAGTGTTGAATGGTGTAATGGCAAGGAATGGTTGATAATTAGGAGTGTTGCATGCAGTTCACCAATAAATCATTCGTTCTATCGATTTTTTATTGTAATCTGTGGATAATTTATTGAGACGGGGAATTTTCAAGCAATTGTTCGATTATTTATTTATAAATTGGATAGGAGAATTTTCTTCAATAAAATATTTACTAAATTAAGGAAAATAATTTTAAAATGTGTTCAAGTGTATTCACATGTACACATCATTTTTTGTATTCAAATAATTTTTCAAGTAATATTTAAAACATATTTTCTGCTAAAAATTTTGATTTTGATTAAAAAATTATGGTAAAAATTTTTGTATTCCCAACTGTATTCCCATAAAATATAAAATACCCGCAAAAATAATAATTACCCATAACATTTCCCGCTACAAACTGTCCTACTTATTTATGTGTTATAATTATTATCCAGCAAAGACTCAACTGGAGTGTAATAAAGATCCTCAGACGAAGATTTGTCATCTTTAAACAGCTTTGAGCGCATCAAACGTCTTCAACACGAATAATAGCCGGATATGGATGTAATAAAAAGCAAAACATAAACTCGTAAATCTGATGAGCATTTTTATTAGTTGTGTAGTTATTTAGTTATGTTCTCACCCAGTCGAGATGCTCTAGATTGAGATAATTAGATATAGATTTTTGGTCGCTGGTGATGGAGTTTGATGGGACTCGAGGGAAATTCGCTTCTTTAATGAGATGTTATTAATTATGGTTTATGAATTGGGGACTTTTAGTGGATTTGGAATTTATTTTATGGTTGGTTGTTATTTTTGGAGGTTAATTGGAGATTTTGCTCAATAAATTATTTGATTTGTAATTAATTTTTTAATAGAAATCCTTCTGGTTGATTTTTTGTTAGGAAATAAATTTTTGAAAATATTTCGAGAATTTTTCGGATTTTTTAATCATTTGATGCTTTGATGGCGTTTTAGACAAATTCGGATAATGTTAGTTTTATATTGCTTATGGAAAAAAATGTTGACCTAAAAAAAATTATTTATTGCTTACTCCATACAAAAAAGTAATTAAACCATAATTGACTTTTAATTGCATCTAAAATTCAAAATGCAACAACATCTGTTAATTTAAAAGAATTATTATTCCCGATGATATCTCATAAAAAATCAACTATTTAATAAAATTTAGAAAAAACCATATTTCCAGCATTAACTCCTAAATCAGCTTAAAACCATTTATTCAATGCCACAATTCAACAATTTATAAAATGACAAACAGTCTTTTTTTCTATAGAAAAATTCCAGACCACTCATCAATCACTCGAACAACTGAAAAACCAAAAAACTAAACATTTTGAACTCCCAAAAAATGAATTAAAATAAATTGAGTGACTGCAGAGTTTACTGGCCTGAAAACTGAAAAGGATTCACTTTTAAATTGTATAAAGAGGAAAAGAATATCCTCCATAATAACCAACAAAAAACGACCAATCTAAAAAATCTAAAAAACTGTCATCTGTAAAGCTGCACTTCATTTTTGAACGGGTAAGTAATCCCTCAAAGTGTCTCAAAGTGTGTCATAAATTTTGTTGTATCCGATTTATGGTTTAAAAATGAATTTGAAAATTAACAGACAAAGTGTTTTTTAATTTTTAAATGACGCAAGGATGAGTATTATTAGAAGGATGTATGTTTTTTTAGTCTCTAGTTAAATATTATGGACTATCTAAAATCCCAGGACTTCTTAAATTAATGGAAAACCGGGAAAGTTGAAATCCCATTTCTGCCAAGTGCCACTAAAAATCCCCCGAAAACTGTAACTTTACCTTCTAACGACAATCTTAACTGTCACATATCACAACTCATACATTATGCAAATAAAATTTTCTCGTACTTTTTTAATACTTTGTGCAGAGACAAGTTGTACATGTAAGTTGTGAGCACTTTTTTTTATATCTGGCGGTATGTGGTGATATTCCAACATAACAGCGTAACAAAGTCACAGAAATAATGTGGAAATTTAGCAGCGAAAACCACAGAGAAGCTGCAAAAAAGTTGGATGTGAGCACGAGAGCTTTTTGCGAATGGCTTTTATCAGGTTCTTTTATTTAAGTAATGACTTTTTAGAGTTTTAAGCATTTTTCCGTGGTTTTTCTCAATTTGCGGGTTTTTTGAGTTTTCCCAGTATTTTATGGGTTTTGTCAGTTTTACAGGTTTTATGGATTTTCTCAGAATTTTATTTCTGTCAGTGATTTTCTAGTGATATAAAAAATGTAACCTATTTTGTTATGCAAAGTTTATGTTTACTTTACCTAGGTCATTATTGAACTTGTTAGCAACTGGGGTGAGACATAATTTTTTTTTAAAATATAACGGAATGTGAATGATATTGATTTGAAAGCTAGAATTTTTTGATAAAATGCTACTTAAGAATTGAAAGCCATTTACTGAAGGTTATAGTCAATATCAGTGATTAACCTATTTTGTTCATTTTATCCATGTAAAAATTTTTTATTTTACATTTTCTACATTTAATAATGAGGACACAAGGGAATAGTTTAATGAATGCTTCTTTTTAACTTTTAAAAACATTCACAAACTTCTTGAAGTTCAAAATGAAAGGTTCATTTAGATTGCTCTTGTTAACTGTGGCCTTTTATTCAATAAATTGCTCATTGCAAAGTATCGATTCTCATAATTCAGAACTGGCAACAAAAATTGAAATTTTAATCAGACAGAAAAATGTATTTGAGTCCAATTTAAGAAATATATTCATCTCATTAAGAGGAAAAGATGATAAAAATATTGTCAATCAAATTTTAAAACATTTACAACAAAATTTGAGTCAAACCAACACCTTCACTAACTATCAAAATGACTTTGAAAAACTTTGCAGGTCACCATTTATGTTTTCTCAATATTCGCTTTACATCATATTTGTGGACCAAATTGAAATGGTGAAATTTTTGTTTAGAAATATTTACAGCAACATTTTAAATAATTTTTTTTTCGATGCAGAAAACTGTTGAGAACTTTATCAACAAAAGAATATATATTCATTTTACAAATCAATGGATGCGTGCATTGATAATTCCACTGTATCCTACTAGTTGGTTGGATTTGCAATCATTTGGTGAGAAAATTAAAATACATCTAAACATGGAGATTCTGCTGATTAACAAAGTTACTGGCTCAATCGATCTTCATGTGTTGGATCATCACAAAATTCCAAAGTTAATCGAACAAAAATCCAACTTCAAAAAAGTGTTTGAAGACCGCAACAAGAACATGCAACTGAGACCATTAAATGTTTTATCATCGTCTAAGTATTTTTATAAAGGGGCATCTAATCATGATCAGTTTTTGTTCGAAATAATCGCGAAATATTTGAACGCATCTTTAAAAATAATCAGCAACACAGAAATTCGTGACTATAGCACGTGTGAGTTATCTCTACAAAATAATTCTCTAAATGTTGACATGTGCTTTGAAATAAATAGAGCTGGAATTGTTATAGGAAGGGTGCACCATATATCAATGCAAGAGCCCCAAGACCTTTCGATTCTGATTCCAAAACAAAAAGAACTTTCAATGAATGTGTTCTTGCAACCTTTTGACACAATGTTTTGGTATTTCATGCTTGGACAGTTGATTTTAAGTGCAGTTGCTTGGAAATTGATATTTAATATTTGTAACTGGATTCATGAAGTTTACATTGAACATGAAGTAATTCAATCATTGACTGAACTCACATTGACAGCTGGAATTTCACGAGAAGCTAACAATAATTTCCAAAAACTTTTTTACGGATCGCAAATACTTTTCAATTTTATCATAACTACTGCGTACTCATCCATGCTAATTGCCTCTTTACTGAATCCAATTGAACATAATATTGACACTTTAAAAGAATTCAAAGAAACTAACATGACGTTAATAGGATCGCAACAATTAGTAAACATGCGGAATGCTGTATTTATACCAGGATTTGAAAAACAGATTCAAATTTCAATAAAAATAGTTAATAAAAATCAACCAAGTAACTTGTCTGTTGCATTCGCGATGACTGAAGGAGAAGTGAAGGAATTATTCAGTTCTAAAGAATATTTATACGAAAATCACATCAAGATGCACATCATAAAAGAAAAACTTTATAGTTACGACAAAGTTTTACCAATTTCAGCAAACTTGAGGATGAAGGAACCAATGGAAATTTTGATGATGCAAATCAAACAATTTGGGCTTAGACAACGTTGGAAAGTTGTCACTGATTTCAAGAAAGAATTTGAAGCCAACAGAAATATTGCAATCAAAAAATCTGAGGCAAAACTCATCACCATCGATGAATTATCGATTATATTTATTTCACTTCTTGCTTTTCTATTTTTAAGCTGTATTGTATTTTTCATGGAAATTTTGTATACTTGGATTATTGAATTGAAAGATAGGACAGAAGCTTTTGCAGATAATGTGCAACCAAAAGTTTAGATATCAAAAATAATTGTGGATTGACTTATTGTAAATGATTTTCGAAATGAGAATGAAATTAGGTGTTTATAAGTGTTTAATTAAAGATTGATTAAAAGTTGCAAATTCACAGTTTGACAGTTTGTGTGATTATTTGAAAAATTAAAATCTGTTTTTGAGTCAAACCAACACCATCAAATACTATCGAAATGACTTTGAATGGATATTTGGAACATGCTAAAATTTTATCAATTTCAAAATATTTTATACATTTGTTAAATTTAGTAATGACGACACTAGGGAATACTTTAATAGAAGCTTCTTTTGAAACTTTTAAAAAATACTTCATAAACTTATTGCGGTTCAGCATGAAAGGTTTAATTCAATTGGTCTTGATAACTGCGGTTTTTTATTCAATAAATTGCTCATTACAAAGTATCGATTCTAATAAATCAGAACTGGAAACAACAATTGAGATTTTGATCAAACAGAAAAATATATTCGAGATAAATGTGAGAGGAGTATTCATCTTATTAAAAGGAAAAGATGATAAGAACATAGTTAATCCAATTTTAAAACACTTACAACAAACTTTGAGTCAAACCAACACCTTCACATACTATCAAAATGACTTAGAAGGGTACTGCACACAGCGTTTCATGATTTCTCAATATTCGCTTTATATTATATTTGTGGACAAGTTAGAAATGGTGAGATTTTTGAAAAATGTGTATAATCAATAATAAATCATCGTTCTATTACAGAAAAGTATCGACTCTTTCATCAACAAAAAGCTTTCTCCATACTATTTGAACCAACGAATGCATATTTTGATAGTTTCACTTCAGCCCACTAGTTGGGTGGATTTGAAAAGTTTTGGTGAAAATATGACGAAACATTTCAACATAGAGCTTTTGTTTTCGAATAAATTTACTGGCTCTATCGACCTACATATATTGGATCACCACAAAACACCGAAATTGAACAAACAAAGATCGTCGATATATAAAAAAGTTTTTGAAGACCGCAACAAGAACATGCAACTGAGACCATTGACGGTTTTGTCATCTTCTACCTATTTAAATAAAAGGACTACAAATTTTAATAAATTATTGTTTGACATCATCAGGCAGAAATTTAATGCATCTTTAAAAATTATCAAAAACACAAACATTACACACGCGATCATTTGTTTACAGTTTCTACAAAAAGAATATCATAATTTTGACATGTGCTATGAGATGGATCAAACAAAAGACGTTATTCTAGATGGAGTGCACCACATCTCACTACAAGAACCTCAAAACCTTTTGATTTTGATTCCGAAGAAACCAGGTGGACTTTCAATTAATGTGTTCTTGCAACCTTTTGACACAATGTTCTGGTATTTTATGATTGGACAGTTGGTTTTAAGTGCAGTTGCCTGGAAATTGATATTTAATATTTTTAATTGGATCCATGGTAAAAATGCTAACGATGACATCATCAAATCTTTAACTGAACTTACATTAAGAGCTGGAATTTCTCGAGAAGCTAAAAATAGTTTGCAAAAATATTTTTACGGATCACAAATACTTTTCAATTTTATTATAACCACTGTGTATTTATCCATGATCGTGTCATCTTTAATGAATCCAACTGAAACAAACATTAACACTCTGCTAGAGTTCGAAGCAACTGAAATGAAGTTGATGGGATCAGGAATTGTCAGCGATTTACGGAGCACTGTACATCATTGTGGATTTAAGAAACCGATGCATATTTTAGTAAAAGATAATCATACTAATCAAGCAAGTAATGATTCTGTTGGATACGCAGTTCCTGAAGATGAAGTGATAAATATTTTTAGCTCTAAAGAATATTTATTCGAAAGTCACATCAAGATGCACGTTGTAAAAGAAAAACTTTTTAGTTTCGACAAAGTTTTACCAATTTCAGCAAAGATGAGGATCAAGGAACCAATGGAAATTTTGATGATGCAAATCAAACAATCTGGCTTGAGACAACGTTGGAAAGTTGTCACTGACTATAAGAAAGAACTTGAAGCCAACAGAAATATTGCAATCAAAAAATCTGAGATGCAACTTATCACCATCGATGAGTTATCGATTATATTTATTTCACTCGTAGCTCTTCTACTTGTGAGTTTTATTGTTTTTTCGATGGAAATTTTGTATGTTTGGAATCGTGGATTGAAAGATAGGACAGAAGCTTTTAAAGATAATGTGCAACCAAAAGTTTAGTTATCAAAGATAAATGTGGAGTGACTTATTGTGAAATATTTTCAAAATGACAAAGAATGTAAGCTTTCAAATGTATTCGTATTGTCTTAAAGTAAAAATTATACATTATGAGTGTGCATGTGTTTTTGTAACTTAAGCGTTCCACACACTATGAAAGTAAATCACTGAAAGTTTTTACTTCTTTCAACTTCTTACCATTTTCCCGTTGAAGGATTTTTTTCAAAAAATAGTCAAAATGTGCGTATTAAAAAGACAAATTTTATGTGTGAAGAAAATTTGGAAAAACTTTAGGAAAAACTCTACTTTCACTCAACTTTCAGTAAATTTCTGAAATTGACTGAAAACGTTTGCGGTGAAATGAAAGATTTTCCGAAAGTTTTTCAAATTTGCTTTTTATTCAATAAAATTTGTCTTTTCAATACGCACATTTTGAAATTTTTGAAAAAAAACAACAACGGAAAATTTTGATCAAACAAAAAATTTTCACGGTTTTAAATTTCATATTGTGTACATCTTTTAAAAGGAAAAGATGATCTGCTGATTTCAATTTAAATTCGAAGACATTCATATGCTTCATTTCATAGTAAGGACTATCAAGAAAAATTGAATAGATCCTTAAGACTAATGTGAAATTAAAGCTTTCTAATGCCTGAATCGGTCCTGACAACGAAAAAGCATCACAAATCTTTTGAATCTCTTTCTTATATTAGTTTTAAATAGGTTTTCGAACCAAAATTTGAGTTTATAATAAAACAGAGCAATAAGCTATTGACCATTTAAGTTTTATTGTTTGTTTGATGAAAATTTTGTGGTTATGTGCAATTTTTTAATTTTGTTTGCAAAAACTCATCAGCAACTACATTGATATTTTACTTCTTCTACACCCCTGGTTAAAACAGAAGTATTTGAGATTGAGTACTAATTTGAGTTTAAGTATCTTAAGATAAATAAAAGGTAGCTCTAACTACTTTTAAATAACTTTAATGAGATTTCATGTTCACAAGAGTTTTGTTGTTGGTTGTCCAAAAAATAAATTGCGCCTAATGTATGTAATCTTGTTTCGAAAAAGTAATTTCAAAAAATTAATCTTAGAACTTAGTCCGGTTAATCGTAGTTTAGTAAACAATGATTATCCTTTTCAAAACTTCAATAGCCAGGTAGAAAACTTGGAAAATTTTTCAAACTACAAACATTTTAAAAAGATTGATGTATGTTTTCACATTAACTTATTAACGAAATAAAATTTATTTTAGATCCTAGATCCCGAATCTTAGATCCTAGATACAGTGATGATCCTGGTCGGGGAATGACTTTAAACCTTTCTATACATAATTTTTTCTGTTGATTCCCAGTTGGTTTTGAACATTTTCCCAAGAAAAAATTTAAAGTTTTAATCATCCATTAACAGTTCAGCATAAGAAATACAATTTTTAACTTTTAACAATAAGTAGATGAATAATCATCGAAAGCTAAAATTTGGGTAAAAATAAGTTTCAGTCCGAATCCATTTGTTTTATTAATAATTAAGTTTATTTTCATTGTCATTATATTATTAATTCTAACCAATTAAAAAAAATTACACATCTGGTCCCGAGTTCAACTCAACTTTGAAATTCAACAATGAAGTTTGAAATAAAAAATCAGTAGAATTTAAGGATTAGTCGAATAAAGACTTGTTTTAAGAAACTCTCATAAGTTTAGTCCTTTCATTGAATCTCAACTTAGAATACAGTCCACGTTAAACATTTTGGTCCTAAGGATAAACAAGGAATAAAAACCAGACGTGAAAAGTGGAAAAGCAGATTTTCCCTCCAAAAAACTTTTATTTCAAGAAAGTTTGACAAGATCGCAAAAGAATGGACTGTTTTCTATGATCAAAACAGTCGCAACGAAACGTTCTGTTGCCAGCCCAGCCTGGAACAGAAAACATCGAAATTGAAAAACGTGGAGGACGCCTTTCCCACCATTCGATGAGTTTATCGTCTAAACAGCCCAAAAGACCAACTGTTTTCTAGCTCAGCCTAGAACAGTCGTTTTTTGAGGAAATTCTGTTGCCAAACGTGGAACAGACGCAAATCAAGATAAATCGTGAAAACGTGGAGGACGCCTTTCCCAACAATTCAAGATTCTGACTTATTAGCTGAACCGTCAGAAATGACCAAAAGAATACTGTTTTCTAAACTCAGCCTTGAAAACAGTCGGTTGACAATATTCTGTTGAGCCAAATGCCTGGAACAGACGCAACATTTAAATCGTGAAAACGTGGAGGACGCCTTTCCCACAAATCAAATTCTGTGCTTAGCTCCGTCTAAGACAGCCCAAAAGAGATACTGTTTTCTAGCTCAGCCTAGAACAGTCGAAACAACAAGGATTCTGTTGCCAGCCCAGCCTGGAACAGACGCAACATCAAGAAAATGACTGAAAACGTTGAGGACGCCTTTTCCGAAAATTCCAAATTTGTGCTTAGCACATAAAATTTGCCCAAAAGAGATACTGGTTGCCAGCCCAGCCTGGAACATTTTCGAAAATTTTTGAAAAAATCCTTCAACGGAAAAATTTGGTAAGAAGTAAAAAAACACGGTTTTGATTATAACAGCTTTAGGAATCTGAATTTCAATTTAAATTCAAGACATTCATATGCTTCATTTCCGAACAGTAAGGACTTATCAAGAAAAATTGAATAGATCCTTAAGACTAATGTGAAATTAAAGCTTTCTAATGCCTGAATCCAGTCCACAACGAAAAAGCATCACAAATCTTTTGAATCTCTTTCTTATATTAGTTTTAAATAGGTTTTCGAACCAAAATTTGAGTTTATAATAAAACAGAGCAATAAGCTATTGACCATTTAAGTTTTATTGTTTGTTTGATGAAAATTTTGTGGTTATGTGCAATTTTTTAATTTTGTTTGCAAAAACTCATCAGCAACTACATTGATATTTTACTTCTTCTACACCCCTGGTTAAAACAGAAGTATTTGAGATTGAGTACTAATTTGAGTTTAAGTATCTTAAGATAAATAAAAGGTAGCTCTAACTACTTTTAAATAACTTTAATGAGATTTCATGTTCACAAGAGTTTTGTTGTTGGTTGTCCAAAAAATAAATTGCGCCTAATGTATGTAATCTTGTTTCGAAAAAGTAATTTCAAAAGCCTCTAGAACTTAGTCCGGTTAATCGTAGTTTAGTAAACAATGATTATCCTTTTCAAGTAAGGAAAGAATAGCCAGGTAGAAAACTTGGAAAATTTGAAAAACTACAAACATTTTAAAAAGATTGATGTATGTTCTCAATTAACTTATTAACGATCCTATACATTTATTTTAGATCCTAGATCCCGGATCTTAGATCCTAGATACAGTGATGATCCTGGTCGGGGAATGACTTTAAGTTTTCTATACATAAGTTTTTCTGTTCACGCGATTTTGAACATTTTCCCAAGAAAAAAATGTGCTAATTTATCATCCTTAACAGTTCAGCATAAGAAATACAATTTTTAACTTTTAACAATAAGTAGATCAATATTCATAAAAATCATTTGGGTAGAAGAAATTTCAGTCCGACTCCATTCATTCAGGAGTTATTTTGTAAACGGACGGACGGACGGACTAAGTGAGAACATATTGATTATTTTTTACGAAAAATCATAATTCAAACTTGGAACAATAAATTTCAGAATATCGCTGAATTAATAATGAAGACAAGACAAAATATAATGAAATAAAATTTAATTATGACTTATACTTCTCAATGAAATCGACAAATACTCCACAAACCACTTGGAAGTCAAAATGAAAGGTTTATATGTAGCACTCTTTTTAACTGGACTTTGTATAACAATAAATTGCTCATTACAAAGGATCAAAGTTCCTAAATCCGTTCTAACACAAAAACTTGAGTTTTTAATCAAACAGAAAAATTTGTATGAGCCAAGTTTGAGAGACGTGTTCATCTTTTTAAGAGGAAATGATCAGGCAAACATGATTAATCCGATATTAAAACATTTACAACAAACTTTGAGTCAAACCAACACCTTCACTTACTATCAAAATGACATTGAAAGTTTATTTTCATGACAATTCATGGATTCACAATATTCGCTTTATATTATATTTGTGGATCAAATCGCAATCGTAAGACTTTTGACTAGTATATTTACGAGAAAATTCCGATCACTTTATTTTTATTATTCCCACAGAAAACTTTGGAAAACTTTATCAACAAGAGATTGAATTTCTATTTTATGAACCAATTGATGCATTTATTGATAATTCCACTTTATCCTACTAGTTGGGTGGATTTGCAAGAATTTGGCGAAAAAACTGAAGTATGTCTAAACATGGAGATTATGTTCATGAATAAAATTTCTGGCTCAATCGATCTTCATGTGTTGGATCACCACAAAATCCCAAAGTTGAACGAACAAAAATCCAACTTCAAAAAAGTGTTTGAAGACCGCAACAAGAACATGAAACTGAGACCATTGAATGTTTTATCATCGTCCAAATATTTTTATATAGGAGCATCTAACCATGATCACTTTTTGTTTGATATAATCGCGAAATATTTGAACGCATCTTTAAAAATAATCAGCAACACAAGAACATTTGACATGATGACGTGTACAGAATTTCTAATGAACAAGTCTCTGGATGTTGACATGTGCTATGAGATGAACAGAGCTGGGACTATTATAGGAAATGTGTTCTATATCTCAATGCAAGAGCCTCAAGACCTTTTGATTTTGATTCCAAAGAAACAAAAAACACTTTCTATGAATGTGTTCTTGCAACCTTACGACACAATGTTTTGGTATTTCATGCTTGGGCAGTTGATTTTGAGTGCATTTGCTTGGAAAGTGATCTTCAATACTTTTAATTGGATTCATGAAGTTTACATTAAAAATGAAGTAATTCAATCATTAACTGAACTTACTTTGAGGGCTGCAATTTCACGTAAAGCTAAAAATAATTTCCAAAAATATTTTTACGGATCGCAAATACTTTTCAATTTAATCAACACCACTGCGTATTCAACCATGCTCATTGCCTCTTTATTGAATCCAATTGAACATAATATTGACACTTTGAAGGAATTCATAGAAACTAACATGACGTTAATGGGATCACAACAATTATCGAATTTGCGAGAGCAAATATTAATTACTGGAGATGAAAATCATATCGGAATTTCAGTGAAAATGGTTAGTAAGAATCAACCAAGTAACCATTCTGTTGCATACGCGATGACTGAAGGAGAAGTGAAGGATTTATTCAGTTCTAAAGAATATTTATTCGAAAGTAACATCAAGATGCACATCATAAAAGAGAAAATTTATAGTTACGACAAAGTTTTGCCCATATCGATGAAGATGAGGATGAAGGAACCGATGGAGATTTTGATGATGCAAATCAAACAATTTGGTTTGAGACAACATTGGCGAACTGTCATTAATTTTAAAAAAGAAATTGCGGCCAACAGAAATATTGCATTCAAAAAATCTGAAATAAAACTGATCACCATCGATGAATTATCGATTATTTTTATTTCACTACTAGCTCTTCTTCTTCTAAGTTGTATTGTTTGTTTGATGGAAATGTTGTATGTATGGCTTCGTGAATTGAAAGATAAGACGGCAGTTTTTGCAGATTATCTCAAACCAAAAGTTTAGAGATCAAATATAAATTTGGAGTGACTTATTGTGAAAGACAAAAAAATTAAGTGTTCACAAGTGTGTTGATTAAGATTGTGCAAAAGTAGAAAATCTACATTTTGAGTGTTTTTAAATTTTAACTATTAAGCATTTTAAAAGTTTGCACGCCATTGAATTCTATCAAATAGCATTTCAAGATTGTGTTTGTAACTTTAAATTCTAATTGATAGAAATCAAAATATTATCTCAGAAAGAAAGTTATTCTAAGTTGGACCGGTTTCTGTGGATAATTTAACTGGACCATACTTTAATGTAATGTGCTACAATAAATTTTCTCAAGACTTTCACATCTCATTTTAAGATAATTTTATTTTGGTAATTTTAAATTCGTTAATCAATAAACTTGAGGAAAGGAACCAATGGAGATTTTGATGATGCAAATCAAACAATCTGGGATACTACAACGTTGGAGAGCTGTCACGTGATTTCAAGAAAGAGTTTGAAACCAACAGAAATATTATAATATTATGAGTGATTTGTTGTGAGAGATTTAAAAATGACAAAGAATTTAAGCTTTTAAAAGTGATTATCTTAAAAATATTACATTAACATTTTCAGCGTGTATGCAAATAAAAACTCGTTAAAACTGAACAACCTGAAAACTTATTAATTTGGGCGTCATCTTTAACTACTGTCATGATTATTTGAGTCGTAATAGTTCGTTTGCTTAATTTGATAATGAGAAAAGTTGAATGGATACTATGAAACTATTTCGTAATAATTGATGGCTAATTGATCATTGCACGGAAACCTTTAAATGAATACCTAATGTAGGTTACATAATTTCGTAAGAGTAAATAAAAAAGTTTCTAGGAGCATATTTTTAAACACTAACTAACCTTTTAAAACTTTAACAAATGAGGAAAGAATTGCTAGTTGACAAGTCCAGAAATCTTCCTCACTTTTTTTGGAAGGCATAAAGAATTTATGCATAAAAAAACAACAGAAAATTCCGAATTTTCTAGAAAAATCGATGGATCCCGAAATCAGACATTTATAATCCAAAATTATATCTACAACTTATTTCGGTCTTGTGAACCCATATTTTTAGCATGATTTTTAGCGATCGAATGAACGGACGAACCGACAAAAAAAGAAAAGAAAGAGTAAATTTTCAACAAAAAAAATCGCTCAAAACATGTATTTAGAACAATAAGTTACAACATTTCCTGAATCGGTAATGAAGACTCTAGACAAAATATTATGTATGGTGTTTTGAAATAAAACTGATAAAACTTTCTAATGACATGTTTTTCTCCTTATATAATCGAAAAATACACCACAAATCTTTTGGGATTCAGAATGAGAGGTTTACTTAATTTATTTTTGCTAACTGCAGTGATTGGTCTAGTCAATTGCTCATTACAACGGATTGAAGTTCCTAAATCAATTCTTATACAAAAACTAGAATTTTTAATCAAACAAAAAAATTCGTATGAGCCAAATCTCAACGAAGTATTCATACTGTTAAGAGGAAAAGATGATAAGAACATGATTAACCCGATTTTAAAACATTTACAACGAACTTTGAGTCAAACCAACACCTTCACATACTATCAAAACGACTTTGAAAGGATATTCATAAGAGGCTTCGTGGTTCCTCAATATTCGCTTTATATTATGTTTGTGGATCATATGGGAATGGTAAGGTCTTTGTCTACTAAACTTACGAAAAATTTTATAAAAATCAATAATTTTTTTTGTTCTTAAGAAAACTGTGGAGGACTTCATCAACACAAAAATATATTTATTTTTTATGAACCAATGGACGCATTTAATAATAATTCCACTTTATCCTACTAGTTGGGTGGATTTGCAATCATTTGGTGAGAAAATTAATATGCGTCTTAACATGGAGATTATGTTTATGAACAAATTTACTGGCTTAATCGATCTTCATTTGTTGGATCACCACAAAATCCCAAAGTTGAACGAACAAAAATCCAACTTCAAAAAAGTGTTTGAAGACCGTAACAAAAACATGCAACTGAGACCGTTAAATGTCCTATCATCGTCTAAATACTATTATAAAGGGGCATCTAACCATGATCAGTTTTTGTTTGATATTATCGCAAAGTATTTTAACTCAACTTTAATGATTATTAGCAACACAAAAACGATGGACTTTAAAACGTGTGAATTTAGTCTACAGAATAAGTCTCTGGATGTTGACATGTGCTATGAAATGAAAAGAGCTGGGACTCTTGCAGGTAAAATGTACTATATTTCAATGCAAGAACCCCAAGACCTTTTGATTTTGATTCCGAAGAAACAAAAAGAACTTTCAATGAATGTGTTCTTGCAACCTTACGACACAATGTTTTGGTATTTCATGCTTGGGCAGTTAATTTTAAGTGCATATGTCTGGAAAGTGATCTTCAATGTATTCAATTGGATCCATGAAGTTCACATTGAGCATGAAATAATTAAATCATTGACTGAACTCACATTGACAGCTGGAATTTCACGAGAAGCTAAAAGTAATATCCAAAAATTTTTTTATGGATCGCAAATACTTTTTAATTTTATCATAACTACTGCGTATTCATCAATGATCGTTGCCTCTTTATTGAATCCAACTGAACATAATATTGACACTTTGAAGGAATTCATAGCATCTAAAATGACATTAATGGGATCGCAACAATTAACAGATATGCGGTTGAATGTATATATGACTGGATCTGAAAAACCGATTAGAATAACAGTGGACTTGGTTAGTCAAAATCAACCAAGTAACTTGTCTGTTGCGTACGCGATGACGGAAGGAGAAGTGAAGGATTTATTCAGTTCTGAGGAATATTTATTCAAAAGTCACATCAAGATGCACATCATCAAAGAAAAACTTTATAGTTACGACAAAGTTTTGCCAATTTCAACAAAGATGAGGATCAAGGAACCAATGGAGATTTTGATGATGCAAATCAAACAATCAGGCTTGAGACAACGTTGGAGAGCTGTTAATGATTTCAAAAAAGAATTTGAAGCCAACAGAAATATTGCAATCAAAAAATCTGAGACAAAACTTATCACCATCGATGAATTTTTGATTATATTTATTTCACTGCTAGCTCTTCTTCTTTTAAGTTGTGTTGTTTGTTTGATTGAAATTTTGTTTGTTTGGAATCTCAAGTTGAAAGATAGGACGGCAGCTTTTTCAGATTAGGAATATTAAGAAGATTTGATATCAAAGGTAAAAGTGGAGTGAATTGTTGTTAAAGATTTTAAAAATGTCAAATTAGGTGTTCACAATTTTTTAAATTAAGATTATCTAATAATATCAAATCTACGTTTGGAGTGATTTTGTCAATATTAACTACCAAGCAGTCTGAAAAATTCAAAAGCTTGAACTTTATCGTTAACTTTATCAGGTTTTGTAGTTCTCAAAATATAAATTAAGTTTAAAAACAATCAGAAAAGAAATAATCTTAAATTCATGTTTGTATTTGTGGGTTGAAAGAAACGACAGAAGCTTTTGCAAATTATTTTCAACCAGAAGTTTATATATCAAAGATGGATGTTTAAAAATTTGTGGAAGATTTTCAAAATTTTCAAGAAATTAAGTTTTCAAAAGTTATTGAAACAAATTTGGATGTGTACATCATTTATAAACAACCATGAAAATTCCAATGTTTCAACACTATTCTTAATTGTATTAGATATAATTATCTTTTTTTACTGTTTTTATTCTGAAAAATTCATTTGTTCAATTTCATAATGAAATTTTCTGTGAAAAGGTGAATGAATTCTTGAAATTAATTTGAAATGTAAGTTTTCCAATGATTAAATTGATCCTTGACAACGAAACCTCATCACAAGTCTTTAATATTTCAAATTGAAAGGTTTAAGTTGCTAACTTTAGTCATCAGTTTTCAGTTCTTGACCAAAAAACAGTTCCACCCAAAGTTGCCTGTAAAAACTAGGATTCATTTGCATTATATTGGCACCAGAAGTTTAGTCCAACTCCATTCATTTGTGAGCTACTTTTTAAACGCAGACGAGCAGACAGAGAAAGTGACAACATATTTTTCTAAAAAAAATTTGGATTAATAATGAATCCAGGTAAAAGAGAATGGATATTTCGAAATATAACTTACTCAGGATAATTATATTTCCTTAAAATCAAAAAATACACCACAAACCTCTTAGAATTAAAAATGAAAGGTTTATGCAAATTATTTCTGTTAACTGGAGTTTTTTATACAATAAATTGCTCAATACAAAGGATCGAACTTCCTAATACAATTCTCACACAAAAATTGGAGTTTTTAATCAAACAGAAAAATTTTTATGAGCCAACTTTGAGAGATGTATTCATCTCATTAAGAGGAAATGATCAGGCGAACATGATTAATCCGATATTAAAACATTTACAACAAACTTTGAGTCAAACCAACACCTTCACATACTACAAAAATGACTTTGAAAAGCGCTGCAGACGACGATTCATGTTTTCCCAATATTCGCTTTATATTATATTTGTGGACGAATTCGAAATTGTAAGACTTTTGTATAGAGAATAACCAATTAATTTAACTTAATTTTCCAAACAGAAAAATATTGAGAACCTGATCAACGAGAAAATTAATATTTTTTTTCTGAATCAATGCATGCATTTGTTGTTAATTCCACTGTATCCTACTAGCTGGGTGGATTTGCAAGCATTTGGCGAAAAAATTGATACTCGACTTAACATTGAGATTCTGCTGATAAACAAAGTTACTGGCTCAACCGATCTTCATGTGTTGGATCACCACCAAATCCCAAAGTTGATTGAACAAAAATCCAACTACAAAAAAGTGTTTGAAGACAGGAACAAGAACATGCAACTGAGACCATTGAATGTTTTGTCATCGTCTATAAACCATTATGTAGGAGCATCTAACCATAATCAATTTTTGTTTGATATCATCGCAAAATTTTTTAACGCAACTTTAATGATAATCAGCAACACAAGAAAAGATGACTGGACAACGTGTGAATTTCATCTAATGAACAAGTCTCTGGATGTTGATATGTGCTATGAAATGAATAGAGCTGGGATTCTTGTAGGAAATATGTTCTATATCTCAATGCAAGAGCCTCAAGATCTTTTGATTTTGATTCCAAAGAAACAAAAAAAACTTTCTATTAATGTGTTCTTGCAACCTTTTGACACAATGTTTTGGTATTCCATGCTTGGGCAGTTGATTTTAAGTGCAGTTGCCTGGAAATTGGTTTTTATTATTTTCAATTGGATTCATGAAGTTTATATTGAGCATGAAGTGATTCAATCATTAACTGAACTCACATTGACAGCTGGAATTTCACGAGATGCTAGAACTAATATCCAAAAATATTTTTACGGATCGCAAATACTTTTCAATTTTATCATAACCACTACGTATTCAACCATGCTCATCGCCTCCTTAATAAATCCAACTGAATATAATATTGACACTGTGAAAGAATTTAAAGAAACTAACATGATGTTAACGGGATCGCAACAATTAACAAACATGGAGACTTTTATATCTGTACCTGGATATAAAGAACCTATTGAAATTTTTGTGAAAATGGTTGATAAAAATCAACCAAGTAACTTGTCTATGGCGTACGCGATGACTGAAGGAGAAGTGAAGGATTTTTTGAGCTCTAAAGAATATTTATTCGAAAGTCACATCAAGATGCACATCATCAAAGAGAAACTTTATAGTTACGACAAATTTTTGCCCATATCGATGAAGATGAGGATGAAGGAACCAATGGAGATTTTGATGATGCAAATCAAACAATCTGGCTTGAGACAACGTTGGAAAGTTGTCACTGATTTCAAGAAAGAATTTGAAGCCAACAGAAATATTGCATTCAAAAAATCTGAGATGCAACTTATAACCATCGATGAATTATCAACTATATTTATTTCACTCGTAGCTCTTCTGTTTTTAAGTTGCATCGTATGTTTTATGGAAATTTGGTATGTATGGGCTCGTGGCTTAAAAGACAAGACGGTAGCTTTTGCAGATTGTCTCCAGTCTGAAGTTGAGATATCAAAGATAAACGTTTAAATATTTGTGGGAGATTTTTAAAATGTTGAATTTAGGTGTTCATATGTGTTGTAAACAAAATTGTACAATAACACTAAATTTTCAATTTGATTGTGTATGTGAATATAATATATTAAACACTCTTAAAAATTCCAAAGGTTGTACTTTATTTTTAACTATATCAAATTTTCTTTAACTAGTATATTACCCGTGAAGAATCGCAGAATAGTATCAAATAATTATTGTTTTTTTTTTGATTTATTTCAATGTTTGGCTGAAAATTATAAAATTGATTTATAAAGCTTTAATCTGAAGCTTTAATATTCTCAAGAGTGGTCTGAAGCCATCAGGTGATGCCAATATATGAAGATTGGTGCTTGCTACAATATTCAATAACGACTCAGCTTATAACCCCAAACAAAACCAAAAATTTCAAAAAGCCCAGTTATCGATACTTATATTTAAATATATATATAAGTAAAACTTTATTCGGGAATTTGATGTCTTCTGGGAAAAGTTAAATGGATCCTTGAACCTAATTTGAAATAAGTTTTCTAATGCTAAATTGACCCTTGACAACCAAAACCCATCACAAGCCTTTATTATTTCAAATTGAAAGGTAACCTTATTTATCTTTGAAACTGCGGTCATCGGTTTCCAGTTCATGAACAAAAAATTAAGTTAAGAAGAAAACACTATGATTGTTGTGAAAGTTGTTGAAAGATGAATCAAAAATTGCATGTAAAAACTAGGATGCATTTGCATTATGTTGGCACCATAAGTTTTAGTCCAACTCCATCCCTTCGGGAGCTATTTTTTAAACGCGGGCAAATAGAAGGAAGAAGTGAGGATATATTTTTTCCTGAAGAAATTTGGATTTCGAACAAAAAGTTTCAATGTTTCTCTGAATTAATAATGAATCCAGGTAAAATAGAATGGATGTTTCGAAATAAAGCTTACTCAGGATATATATTTCTCCTTAAAACCAAAAATACACCACAAACCTCTTAGAATTCAAAATGAAAGGATTATTTTTTGTGATTTTGATAGCTGGAATTTTTACTACAATAAATTGCTCAATACAAAGGATCAAAGTTCCTAAATCAATTCTCACACAAAAACTGGAGTTTTTAATCAAACAGAAAAATTTGTATGAGCCAACTTTGAGAGATGTATTCATCTCATTAAGAGGAAATGATGAGGCGGACATTGTTAATCCAATTCTAAAACATTTACAACGAACTTTGAGTCAAACCAACACCTTCACTTACTATCAAAATGACTTTGAAAGGCACTGCAGACAACGATTCATGATTTCTCAATATTCGCTTTTTATTATATTTGCAGACAAATTCGGAATGGTAAAACTTTTGTCTAGAGAATGACCAATTTATTTAACTTAATTTTCTTTACAGAAAACTATCGAGAACTTAATCAACCAAAGAATGAATTTTTTTTTTCTGAATCAATGCATGCATTTATTCATAATTCCACTTTATCCTACTAGTTGGATGGATTTGCAATCATTTGGCGAAAAAACTAATACTCGACTTAACATTGAGATTTTGCTGATGAACAAATTTACTGGCTCAATCGATCTTCATGTGTTGGATCACCACAAAATCCCAAAGTTGATCGAACAAAAATCCAACTACAAAAAAGTGTTTGAAGACCGTAACAAAAACATGCAACTGAGACCATTAAATGTTTTGTCATCGTCTATGAACCATTTTATAAGAGCATCTAACCATAATCAATTTTTGTTTGATATAATCGCAAATTATTTGAACGCATCTTTAATGATAATCAGCAACACAAGAAAAGATGACCAAGCAACGTGTGAATTTCACCTAATAAACAAGTCTCTGGATGTTGACATGTGCTATGAAATGAATAGAGTTGGGATTCTTGTAGGAAATATGTTCTATATCTCAATGCAAGAGCCTCAAGATCTTTTGATTTTGATTCCGAAGAAACAAAAAGAACTTTCAATGAATGTGTTCTTGCAACCTTACGACACAATGTTTTGGTATTCCATGCTTGGACAGTTGATTTTAAGTGCATTTGCTTGGAAAGTGATCTTCAATACTTTTAATTGGATCCATGAAGTTCATATTGAGCATGAAATAATTAAATCATTGACTGAACTCACATTGACAGCTGGAATTTCACGAGAAGCTAGAACTCATTTTCAAAAATATTTTTACGGATCGCAAATACTTTTTAATTTTATCATAACCACTGCGTATTCATCAATGATCGTTGCCTCTTTATTGAATCCAATTGAACATAATATTGACACTTTAAAAGAATTTATAGCATCTAACATGACGTTAATGGGATCGCAACAATTAACCAACCTGGATACCTTTGCATATATACCTGGATATGAAATACCGATTAGAATAATAGTGGACTTGGTTAGTCAAAATCAACCAAGTAACCATTCTGTTGCATACGCAATGACTGAAGGAGAAGTGAAGGATTTTTTGAGCTCTAAAGAATATTTATTCAAAAGTCACATCAAGATGCACATCATCAAAGAGAAACTTTATACTTACGACAAAGTTTTGCCAATATCTATGACGATGAGGATGAAGGAACCAATGGAGATTTTGATGATGCAAATCAAACAATCTGGCTTGAGACAACATTGGAAAGTTGTCACTGATTTCAAGAAAGAATTTGAAGCCAACAGAAATATTGCATTCAAAAAATCTGAGATGCAACTTATCACCATCGATGAATTATCAACTATATTTATTTCACTCGTAGCTCTACTACTTTTAAGTTCTATTGTATTTTTCATGGAAATTTTGTATGTATGGGCTCGTGGTTTGAAAGACAAGACGGTAGCTTTTGCAGATAATGTACAACCAAAAGTTTAGATATCATAGATAAATGTAGAGTGATTCATTGTAGAAACAAGTTTGAAAAAAATAAATCTACTTTTTGAGTTTGTATGTGAACATTAATTGTTTTATAACTGGATTAACAATTTCTTTATCATCTTTTCCTTTTAAACTCAAGTTTTTGTGTTAGAATTGATTTAGGAACTTTGATCCTTTGTATTGAGCAATTTATTGTGTTAAAATTTTCAGATAACGAACAAAAAATAAAAAATCTTTTCATTTTGTAATACAAAAGGCTCGTGGTGTTTTTTTTTTTTGATTTCAAGGAGACTTACTTATGTCATTAGTAAATTTTCTTTCGTAACAACATCCATTATATTTTCCCTAGAGTCTTCATTACTGATTTAGAGAAATGGTGAAACTTATTGTTGAAAAATCAAGTTTTTGAAGCTTTCAAAAATAAAAGAAATCCATGAAATCTGATAAATCTGCTTATTTTCCTAAAAGTTGCTAAAATCTCAGCAATTAATCACTAACATCATAATATTTTGAAAAATTCTCATTTTAATATTTTTACCACAGCTTTAACATATTTTTTACATATTCTATGTATTTATTTGTGAAAAACATTAATGAATTAAAGCAAAATATGTTATGAATAATAACTAAAAAGCCATTAAAAAGCCATAAAAAAACCTGAGCAAGAAAATACATTTAAAAAAAACTACATCAGACTACAAATCACAGTAAAGTATTTTTAATTCATTTAATTTGTTTTATTACGGCCATTACAGAGCGATAAAACACATTTGATTCAAAAATGTCTAAGATGTCGCGATCTTGGAATTTTCTAAAGTATTTTTTCTTTAATTCCATGAACTACAACTTAATTACTGGATAAGATCTTGAAAAACCTGAAAACAACTGAGTTATACCTCCTCTGAATTCAAAACATGACATCAAATAATCTGCCACCATTAAAAAGCCATAAAAAGTCAGTTCTTACTCTAACTCGAGTAAATTTTCTAATTTTTCTAATTTATAATTTCGCAAAATTGACACAATGAATATTTGTAGTAAAAAAGGTAATTTATGGTTGGGACATAAAAAGCAGCAGTTTCAGGTAATTTCAAGCAGTTTGCATGCTTATTGTGAGTATTGTGATTTGTGAGTAATTTACCAGTGCTACTGCTTTCTGTGAGTTCTGCTTAATGGATGAGCAGTGAGCACTGTGATAAGTTAAAAATATACTTTCTAGCTATTATAATAATTTATAGAGCAAAAAGATATTTTTGAGTAAAAAAATATTTTCCAAGTGAACATTAATTGAACATACATTTTTCTAAAATTTCAAATCCAGAAATTTTCTCAGTGTAGTCTCATGCAAGTACCTCAAGTTTACTGCTATTTTGTCATTTTTTATGGAATAAACTGCCATTACTCCTTTTACTACATTCCTGTGTAATTTTTCTGCGTATATTGTTCGAGTTCTTTGAGGTTATGAGTTTTATGGAAAGTTTTTTTTATGGGAAAACAGGGAAAATAAAAAATCAGAATAAAAAGAAAATTAAAATTACCTTCCAAATATTTTTCCAGATTTAACAACGAGTTAACATGAATCACGTTGCTGTGCAATTGGAGTATTTAGAGGGGTAGGTAAAGCAGTTTAAATGCAAATATTGTGAACTTTTAAAATTATTTCAATTTTTCTCTAAATAACATAAAATAAATTTATCATGCACCAAAATAAACCAAATTTAATGAAAAACTTAATTTTCATATAAATCAATTATTCAAAAGGATGATCATATCAAATTTGGTAAAAAACTAAATTAATTTGACACTTTTCCTACATCAAACAAAAATAAAGTAAAATCACAAAGAAACTACGAGAAATTATGATTTATCGCTCAGCTCCGTAAATTAATTAAATTCTGTTGCATTTCACTTCAAAATCATAATATTTCAAAAATGTTTAAAAATCCTAATCTGTCTCATTCAATTAGTCAATCTCACATTTCCACTAAATAATTTTATTTATGAAAATTTTTGTAGAAGAAAATAAGAATTTTATAAATAAACACGGCTATTCATCTAAATCTGTCAGAAAACTCTTTAAAATTTAAAATTCTAAAAAATCTCAAAAAATCCTAAAATCCCAAACAAAATGCAAACTTAACGATCCCTAAAAGCAAAAATTAACAGTTGCATATTTTAATTCCAATTTAATTACGAGCAGATGAATTGCCAAAAAGCCAGCACGCAATTTTGTCTAATGAAGACATCAAAACAGCAAAAATTGCGAAAATTACGAATTTTGCGAAAAACATCAAAAACATTTAATAACAGTTGAAATTGTTTGCAGCAAAACATTTATGAGTCGCGGCAAGCGTGGAGAAAATATAAGAGAAAGAATTTAAGAAGAGACTGGAAATAAAGGAGAGTTGGGTAATGAACTGTCAAAATAAATTATATTTTTTATAAATTTATAGCACTTCTGTTTTTATGTATTTTATGGCTTCTTATAGTAAATCTCTTATCCTTTCCACAGAGTCCTCCAAATCCCGTCAAAAAATTTCATCTGCAATTAACTGAAATGTCGCTCATTCCAACAACACATTAAAGCATTAAAACATTAAAAATCCTACAGTTATTCCAAATTATCTTAAAAAGGCAGCCACAAAAACTGCCAAAGACATGTTCAAAGCAAATTAAATATTTTCGCAGTTACTTTCATAATTTCTTCGTTAATTTTCGCAGTTACTTGAGGAAAAGTATTAAAACATAAGAAGCCACGAACGTATTAAGAAATATTTCTTGAAGACATCAAAAAAATTATGAGACAAGAAATTTTCGATACTTTAAGATTTTTTTATGGGTTTTGTTGTTTTTTTGTAGGTTAAAGATGTAAAAAGAGTCTGCGAGTGTTTTTAGCTTATTTATTAAATTCTGATAATTATCAAAGTTTCAAAAAATATGCAAAAGTAAAAAGTACAGTAAAATTGTTCCTCAAGTAAATGTGCGAGAAACTTAATTAACTGCATTGCGTGAGAATTCTCAGTAACTCAAGTCAAAAGGCATCAGAACCTTTACAACTTTTAAATAATCCTAAAAATAACGCATGCATTGTTTATCTCCAGTTTAACAATTCAACAATGTTTTACAAATAATTTAAAAATAATTCTAACAATGAAATTGCCCGCAAAACATTTTGCCATCTTCTTTCAATATTTTTTTTGGGAATTTTTTTGAATTTTTATTTTTAGGGAAATTCTGACATTTCCCGGGATTTTCAAATTCTAGTGATTTCAATTTTTGGAGAATTTTGCGATCCATATTGAAATTCCTTTCAAAATCGCAAAAAGCTGGAAAAGCTTAGATTAAAGTTACCGGGAAATAAATTCCAGACCATAAATTACCATTTGTGGGTATTGCAGTTTAAAACTAAAAAATATATTACAAAATCATTAAAAAGATTGCAATAAATTGGCAAACACTTTCCAGTCAGCATTACCAAACATTTCCAGCTTTTATAATATTCTTCATTGCCCGGGGGTAATCATTATTAAGTATTATAATCAGCATCTTTTGCAGCTAGCAGATAACTACAATAACTGCAGATAACGTTCCGAAGACTTAAAGACAACATCTTCATTAAATCGACTTCTCTCTCTTTCCTTCTTCAAGAATTCAATTTTTATAAGAATATTATAATTTTGTTCTTGGCTGTTTTGGATGTGAATTATAAAGACATAAAAGTCATAAAACAATAAAAATATATGAAAGCATCGTTTTTGTGCTTGAAATATTTGGAGAAGTTAATGATGTAATTTTTTAATATTAATATTTTTAAGTAATTTAAAAAATTCATATTGATTGAAAAATTGGAGATAAAACAATAACTCAGTGTTCGGAATGTTTGAAACCTACGTTTTAAACGTTACGTTTTAAACATGTTTTAAACTGTCTGTTTGAAACCGTTTCAGACAAAATGTTTAAAACCTCGTTTTTTGGTGGGTTAAAATAATATATTTTAGGATTTATAAGCGTGTTATATCGTGTAAAACCAATAAATTCATGAAAAATTCTCAAAAATTGCTCATAAAGGTTATCAGTTCAAAGAAAAATAATTTTGAAACGAATTAAAAGATTTAATTTTTTTTCCCATAAGTTGGATAAAGTAATAATGAATTTTTGAAGGCGTTCAAAAAAATGTATCAAATTATCAAAAAATATTTGAAACATAAAAAAAGCATTTTCTGTGTAATTGGTATATTTTTCAATTAAATTGAGGTTTTAGACATTTCAGACAGTTTTAGACGTTTTAAACGTTTTAAACGCAGTGTTTGTTTGAAACTATTTCGGGCATGCCCTTTTCCGAACACTGCAATAACTAATCATTTGGGATGCATTTTGGTGTATTCAGATGTATTCAGATGATAAATTGGATTCCAATTATTCATAAAATAAAGATCATTTTTAAATCTTCTTTACCGACTCCCATCCAATCAACAAAAAAAAATTGTTCGAAAAGCTATAAAATTCCCATTAAATTCTATTAATTTAATATTGATAACTGACTCGCACCATAAATGAACATTTTAATTAACTTTTCCACTTTTTCCATCTTTAATTCTCGGCTTTTTTCTGAATACCATTTTCAAACTATTTTCAAACAATTTCAAACTGTTCAGAACTATTCAAAGCAAAATAGTTCCAAACAGTCCAACTGGAATAAAAACTTTTTAATTGCGGAGATGATAGCATCAGATTATGATTTTACAACAGCAATCTCCACTTTTTACCATTTTTAGATGTTTCAGTTATTTTAACTAACTCGGAATCATTTTAAATAACTTTTAACTTGATATAGTAATTAAAAGCAAAAGATTGTCATTTGATGTTTTATAATCACATTTTAAAGTTTTCCAGTTTTATTTAGTCTTTTATGAGTTTTTTCAGTTTTCCAGTGATTTTACAGTTCGACTTGATTTTTCGAATTTTTAAGATTTTATAGATTTTATGGAATCTTCGAGAACTTTTATGATTTTCCGTTTTTATCTTTTCAAGGTTTGGAAATTGATGAAATTATTGTGATTGATGATTAATAATTTGAAAAAATTACTTGAGTGTCAATGGATCTCCCAATCCCTGATTCTCCATATTTTTCATAAACTTTAGGTTGAGTATAAAAAATCAATTAACACTAGCAAAGTTGGGAACATTTTCTGTGATTAGTTTTTCAGTATTCCGAGTATTTAAAGTTTTCACAGTTTCGGAGTTTCCTGATGGATCTTTGATTGCTTTTGATAGTTTCGTTTTAGTTTTGGTTTTGGAGGAATTACGCCTTCTCCGTTTAATTACTTTATTTGCTAGAAATTAACAAAAATGTTTAAATAAATTGCTGTTCAAAATTCTATTTATCACTAATTTTGTTAAATCCACAAGAAATATTAAATTCGTTTATTTTGAAAAAGTCATAAATATATCATTAAAAATCATTAAATAATTTTTTGAATTTTCCCGAAAACTTTGCGAGTAATTTACAAGTAGTTTGCAAAATTTCAACAATTTCCTGATTTTTCAAAAATTAGCCATAAATTAATGAAAATTGAAACTAAAACCTAATTTCAATTAATATCCATAATTATCCAATAATTCTCCAAACAATTCCCCATAGAATTGCAACAAAAGCCATAAAATCTCTCTTTGTATTCTCATTGAGATAATTCCAAATTTCAACAGAAAAATTATCATATTAAATTTGTATTTATTGATTTGCTATGCAAATGACTTTTAAGACTGTTTAGTATGGAGAATGACTGAATGAGGTAAATCTAGTAACTGAATTTACAAAATTTACCGAATTAGAAATTCAAAGTTGATTGTGAACTTTCGTCGATAAATCATAGAAAATAATTTATTCTAGAACCGGACACATTTGAAGTTTATTTTCAGTAAAAATTTAAGATTTATTAGTTTGTGAAGTTTTTGGCTTAGTGACACTTTTTTTGGTTAAATACTTTTATATAATTTAAATCTTTAAAATCTCAAATTTCATGAAATCGTCAATAATTTTAGGATTTTTTTTTGTAGTTTTATGAAAAATTCTCGATTTGTTGAGATTTTCTGTGTTTTGGGTTTGTTGATGGTTTTTTGGGTTCAGTATCAAAATTATGAATTTGAGTTTTTTGGCCCCAGAAATCAAAAATTCGACCCACGAAACCTAATTTTTTAAGAATGTTTGGTCAAAAAACGAAAGTTCAAAAAATAATATTATCCATGAACCTAGGTTCATGAATAGCAATACGTCAATAATTTTAATTATGAATGTTAGGAGTTCCGAGTTTGTCAAATATTGTGATTTTTGTGCGTAGTTTGGGAATAATTTGAGTGATTTTTGTGATTTTTTAGTTTTTCAATAATTTTTGGTTTTGGTGATTTTGGATATTTTTGTCATCGTCATTAATACAAGATTTAATTCTTATTTATGATTATTAAATTTTTAATGCCTTGGGTATTTTAAGGTGTTGCTTTATTAGTTCCACAATATTTTATTGTAATTTTTTAATTAATATATTTTATGAGGTTGCCAGACGAAAGCCAAAAGTAGAAATTTTCATTGATGGATTTTTTATGCGAAGAGAATTTTTGGGTTTTGACGAATAATTTATTATTGGGTGATTAAATAAGATTTTGTACCATAACTGATGGTTCTTGTTAGATTAATAAAAATTTGATTTGGTGCAGAAATATATTTTATTATACGGAAACTGCTTTACCCACTTTAATTTGGTGACTCAATAAAGTCTTTAACATTTACTTTTTTCTATTTAATTTAGATTTTCGTACAACTGCAGGAATTTTCTAAAATTCAGCATAATATCTCCATAGAGAGAATAAGCATAGAAACTATTGTTAAAATTACTAAACTTAATTATCATTTGATTGTCATAATCAGTTTAATTTAAAGTGTATTAAAATAATTTACTTTTGATAATGGTAACAAAAATCAATAGTTCGGTTTTCAAATTTATTTTCTGAATTATTTGTTGGATTCTCATTCTTTGTTTTTCTAGATAGAGAACATTTCAACAATTCATTATCTCAATCGAGTTCAGTAGAATTTTAGAAATTTGACAAAACAGTTCGGTGTCCAGAAAAAACTTCAATTAAAATTAAAATGAGTGAACGTGAGGAATATGTCTCCAACGCTAAATTGGCTCAAGAGGCAGGAAATTATGATGGTTAGTAGCTTTTTTCGCCATTTCCAGTGTCGAGCTGAATATTTATGTTTTTGGAGATTGTGTGTGATTTTGGACTTTGAACTTTGAAATTTAAGATAGCGATTTATTGGACTAATGGTGTCTTATTTTTGTAGAGATGATTAAAAATATGAAGCAAGTAATTTCTTTGGATGCTGAACTTACGGATGAAGAGCGGAATTTGTTGGCAGTTGCATATAAAAGCGCAATTGATAATCGTCGAGCTACCACTGAGAAAAATGTGCATAACAGGGAGCTCCAAAAAATTTGCTACGACGTCTTGAGTCTCTTAGATCAGCATCTTATCCCATCGGCAGCTTCCATCGAAAGCAAAGTTTTCTATCAAGCCATGCAAGGCGAGTGTTTCCAGAACATTGCTGAGAATTCACCAGAAGATGACCGGATGGAAGCAGTAAATAATGCATTGAAGAACTATGAAATAGCCACTGATACTGCTATGAATGAACTTCTTCCAACAGATCTCACTCGATTGAAATTGGCACTTAATCACGGAGTAAGTATTTAATTGCCAATCATATTTATAACTTCAAACAACTAATGTTTCTTTTAATCTCAGGAGTTTTATTACAAAATCATGGAATCTCCGAGTCAAGCCTCTCACATTGCAAAGACCGCGTTTGATGATGCAACTGCTGAACTGGCTAGAGTTAGCCAAGATGTTTACGAAGAAACTTTAGAATGGATGCAGAAATTAATAGACAAAGTCAATTCGTGGACACCAGATGAGCAGGGAAGAGGTGAGATTTTTTTTATATTTCTGAAGTATAACATTTATTGTTTTTTTTTGTCTTCTTCCCTTAAATCAGAAGCAGAAGAGCAAGGCCAGGATGATGGTGGTGAATTATTGGCTACTTTGGAGTCTTAACATCACATATATTCAATAAGGTTCTACTGTATTAAAGCACAGCTGATATTTTTAACACAAAACAAAATTTTAATTATTTAATCATACATAAAATATATCTACAAAATTAAAGAAATATATATTCTAATCAACGAATCCCTAATTCTACTTATTTTCCTCAATAGCTGTAACTCAATACAAATTTCCACAAAGATCCTTCAACTGACAACTTAATTAAAAAAATTCAAAGAAATGCAACAAGAAAGATCACAATCAGTCCCTAAAAATATAAAAATCACAAAAAAGCGATAAATTTCCTACTTTCTTTGAAAACCAAGGAAATCACCCTTCACAGTCCCACCCCAAAAAATTCCAAGAAAGTTCCACAAAACATCGCAAATTGTAAAATTGTAATTGAAACTGTGTGGAAATAATTTAATAAAAGTGTTGGTATTGTTCCTTTCCGTGTCACTCTCCGTGTGTACTCATAAAAAATTATAAATTGTAATATTTGTAATTTTTTGGCACTTTGAAAACTTTTCTTTGTATTCATTGATTTTCATTCATTCGGCACCCTCCAAAACGGCAAGCAAAGAGCAAACACAATCTGCACAATCTAAAAATCACAAATGATTTCATTGACTCTTGAATTGGAAATTATGAGTTTTATCCGAGTATTTTCAGTGTTTGAGGAGTTTTTGAGTTTTTTAAGCATTTGTGATATTTGTTTGGGATTGCTGATAAATGTATGATGTTTTATGATTTTTTTTTGAAATTTTACATGATTTATGGAATGACTTCTCCCTTTGTGATTTAAATGAATGAAAAATTGAATTCTATCAATCAGGCGGTTATTTGTTATTTTTTAATAAATGTTTCTTTAGATTCGTTTGGTATTTGCATGGATTTAGTGATTTGTGTGTTTTTGTTAAGTGAATACATGAGAATACACTTATTCAAAATTGATAAACATTTAAAAACACCGAATTACATAAGAAACCCCTTTAAAACAAGCTAAAACAAAATTCCCAAACAATTCATTAAAAAACTGCACCGCAGTGAATAAAAAATTGGAACACAAAATTAAACTAAAATTCCATTTCATGCTGGTCGAAGACTCATCAAATGATGACGCATTTTCATGAAATAAAACCTCAATCCTCCATAAAACAAATTACCTTAAAATTTATTTGATTAAAAGCACCACAAGAGTTATTTGTAAATTACACCCTTTGTTCATTTTATTTCATGTATTTTCATTTAGTTTTGTGAAATTTCCTGATGAAAATTCTCCGGAAATTTTTGATGGAAGAGATTGGGGGGTTTTTGTGGGTGTAAAATATAATTTTTGTAGTCATTTCTTGTTTTTTTTTTTCATTTTATTTTAGTTAGTGTAATTAAACATCATAAGTAATAAATTCCGCCATAAGAAGCCTCTCCTACCAGGTTATTCTGTTTAATCAACAAACACAGGGAAAAATATTCTTGATTGTAAACAAATTAATATATAAACAAATTAAGAACAAATAGGGGTAGGTTACCCAGCAAATTATATCCGAAGCTATGATGCGATGCAAAGACCTAATGAAGACAGCGGAAAGAAAACACGGAACATTTCTACACTTTCTGTTGAGTCATTTAAGTTTATTTGTTTCTGGATCGACGTAAATTAGAAATATTAGGAGAATTAGGAGTTGCCTGTTGTTGGTAATGCTTGGGTATTGTTGACTATAGTTAGGCATTGTTGAGCATTGTAGCCATTGTCTAGTCATCCTCGCCTGCTTTTTAGGTTTATTTTTGGTTTTTGTTTTTTCTGGCAGAACATTGGCTTAATTGGTTTTTTGTGGGAACAAACGGCTTTGTGTCTTAATCAGGAATAATTGGAGGATTTGGACTAATTCAACGGATTCACCAGGCAAAAGGGAATTGAAGCAGTTTTTGGTAGTTTGAGGTAGTTATATGAATTTTTGTTGATTTTGATAGTTAACGTATATTTACCCATTCTGAGGTAGTTAAAGTAGTTAAAGTAGTTTAGGTTATTAGGCGCGTTGTGGGTTTGATGTGAGGAAATAATTATGGAGAAAAGTACTTAAAATGCTGTTGAAACTATTAAATTTTGGTTAATTGAACGGGAAATCAACACCAGGAGCAAATTTGGTTCTCAGGATTTTTTTTAGAGGATGGTGATTAAATGGAGCGCGGGAATTTCGAACATTCCATAAATGTGCTAAGTGAAACTTTCTGCCTTTGATGAAATTTTTGGTGATATTGACATCTTTATGGGTAAAAGAAATATAAGTCAAATTTATTTGACGAATAATTCACATTTTGCGAGTCTAAAAATAATTTAATTCACACCTCAGGCTAGTAGATAATAAAATTATTATAAAGGTGAAGTATCTTAAATGCAAAATATGATAAATTTCTAAGGCATATTTTAAATCTCCAATTATTCTCAAAGCAACAATAATTTCATTATCTTATTAACTTATTCAGTACTAGTGATGACTCAAAAATTTCTAAGAAATTATAAAAATAGCGATAATGAATCATAATCATCATCAAGAATTAACTTTTTTCTTAAATGAATCATCTGTAGAACTAAACCAATGAATTTCTATATATTGTGAAATAGGTATTGTTAGCCTCTATATTTATTTACCTTGACTTCTCTGACTTTTTCCATATAATAGCTTGTCCGATAATTGTTCCAATTCAGTTGGACAGCAGACTTCAGAGCGACATCTTCACGATATTTGAATTAGCAATCGAAAAAAAAAATTTTAAAATTAATTCTCTTGTTTACTAATTAAATGTGAATATTAGTTGATTCAATAGAATATCAAAATGCATTTAATAAAGTTTTTAATTGTCGTGTTGATTTGTGGAATTATTGATTGTTCGGAATTTGTAGATATGGGACAATATGGTGAGTTTTCTTTATTGCTTATAAAATTGTTTAGTCATAAACTAATTATGAATTCATTAATATAAACATTTTTCTTGTAACATTTTAAGGCTATAGCAAATATTTCCTGAACAAAGAAAAAATGGTGAGTGTTCTATACTGAATTTTTTTAGATAAGTTTAATTTATTGATTCTCTAATCAGACTTGGGAACAAGCAAAGCTGAACTGCAAGAATAATGACATGCGACTCTTACAAATTGTCAACAAAAACCTCGAAAAAGAATTCTTCTCTTTTATTAGCAAAAACTCTGAAGTATCGACTGAACCGCTAAATTACAATTTTATTGGTGGCATTAAAAAAGGCGAAAATTGGATTTGGGAGAATTCAGGAAGAAAATTGAAAAACATGATTTGGTGTGAAGAGCATAGAAATCACAATTCTGAAGAAAATTGCTTGTCTATAAGGAAAAATTCTGATGGAAAAGTTTGCTACATGGATATTGGATGTGATGAACCTTTGGAGTCTTTTTTCTGTGAATCAAAATATATGGGACCTAGAACTTGGAATCCATCAATTGTTCGGCAGCCTTGAAAACTCAAGAGATATTAAAAATGTGTAAGAAAAAATTAAAAATTTCAGTAAATAAAGATTCTAGCATTCAAAAACTTATGAACAACAATTTTCCTCCACCGCAAACTCTCTGAAAAATCACAATATAATAAAATAATTCAAATTCCGTGCTCACCATGCAATTCAGAAGCATTTTAAATTAGAATTCTGCCTTCTGTTGGTCTTATCAAATATTAAAATAAAATTCATTCCTTCAGAGAATTTCACAAAAATTCACAGAATCTGCGAAAAATGCAAAGAAATCGTGGGAAACTCGTAAAAAGCTCGTGAGAAATTGGCAAATCGAAGTTTTTGAGTGTATTCAGGGTATTCAGCTGTTAAGGATACATTTTCATGTTTTGAATATTTTCTCGTATTTTCCTCAGAATTCGATACATTCAATATATTCAATAAATATCAAAAAACATTGCAAATATATTCGAATCCTCCCAAGTTCTGCATTTGAATTCCTCAATTCCAAGAATTCCTTGAATTCAAATAAATTATTCATAAGCGTAGGTTAAATTGTTATACATTCATTAATGATTGAAAAAGGATTATTGCAAAGTATGTTGAAGATCGTGACCTTTTGTTTTGGGTTCGCACGACCTCTGCAGATTCGGGTTCAGTATTTCAATGAAATTCAATTTTGGCTTCATTGTATCTATCAACATAACATTTGGAGAATTGTTGTTTTGAGGGAAAGGATCGGAAGGACTGTGGGAATATTTTGGAATTTAAATGAAGGAATAACTGATATGAATACAAAACATGAATTTGTTTTTAACTATTTATGAAATTTTATTCTTCTGTATTCACATACATATTTTTAGAGCGCAAAAATACTATAAACCTAATAATTTATTTTCACAAGTAACTTGCATAACCTTCCGCCACTAAAATCACATTTGAGCAAACTCTCGTCATAAAACCAAATAAACTAACAACAAAAATATAAAAACGAAACTATAAAACATGAGCTCCTCTACTAAAATACGTGAATACTTTAATCCGTAAATACGTGAATACTCGAATACTTGAATACATGAATATGAAATCACTTGACTACTTTACTACTTTATGCATGAATCTCACGAACATACGAACCTGAAAATCGAAGCATTTCCTTTGCACCAAATCATAAAATCAAATATTTAAAACTGCCTAAATTATTCAATCCTAGGCTCTAGTTTGTTTGTTTGCTCCCTTCAATCTTTGGCATCTTCTAGATTGGCAAAATCTTAGAAATCTTAGATTTCTAAAAAATATATTCTGTACACTTTATATGGAAATCTTGTAAATCTATAAGCTAGTCTAAAAGTAAAAATAAATAAAACAAATAATTTACATATTTATTCAGCAATAGTGGAAGGGTTACTAGGTGGAATTTCCTCACATTCCCTAAAATTATCTTAAATCTATTTTTACTAACATTTAAGTCTTAATAATTCAAATGATTATTTTTCCAAAAAAAATAGTGAAAAAATTCCACCCAATGATACACAAAATCCATCCAAACATTGAAAAGATAGTCAGGATTATCACTTTATCAGACTCTGTTGATTTTATTCAAATCTCGTGATAAATAAGCAAACAAAGTTCATGCAAACAAACTGTACACGAAAATACACCCAAAAAACATCAAAAATTTGAAAACATGAAAAACACGAATATTGGAATAAAAATAAAAATTATTCCATAAATATGTGAAAAGCAGAAAAATAATAAAGAAATGTCTACAGAACAAATCGAATAATCAAAATCGTCAAAAGTTCAAGATTTGCATTGAAATCTTCCAGACAACGAGGGAGTATAGAAGCCACTCAAAGCCACTTGAACCAAATTCATGGAAATTCAGGCAAATTCAAACATTTTTCAAGCAAATCTCGACTCCTTCAAAATATCAAGAATTGATAACAAATTTCTTTTCGCGTTAAAAAGTGAAAAAGTGGCGTTGTCAAATGTCAAAATGTCTTCAAACTTTTTCCACATTTCTTTTTCAAATAAAAAATCTTCAAGTTTTTTTTAGAATGTGAATTGATGAATGTTTTGAGAATATTTGGAGAATGTCTTGCAAATGTCTTGAAATGTCGTTGAAGTGTTTGAAATGATAAAAATGATAAAAACGATGAAAAAGTTGTTGAGGTAATCAAAATAAAATATTTTTTCTGTTTTTTTTTAGCTCCTAGAAAATATGCTGAAAGGTTTTGGAGATTTCTCTACCTTGGATTTTAAGAAAATTTGATTGGGGCAAGGATTGAATCTCACTCGTTGAAAAATGTTTTAAATTATAAAATGAAAAGAATTTCTAGACAAAATAAAAATTCATCTAAGATTTAAGATTTAAGATTCTTCAAATATTCTTCTCAAGCCCTGCTTGAGACTCAACCTCCAAATCTCATAACATTTCAATTTATTTGTCCCCGAATAAAGAAAAGTAAAAGTTTCGAAGAAGAAAATTTTTCAATGACATTTAGCATCTCCTTTTCACGTTTTAAAATTCTGCCCGAGTCCTCCAAATATTTGAACAGATGTCATTAAAGTTGTTTTTCTGACGACACATAAAATTCGAGTAAATTCAAATAAACTCGAATGAATTCAAATAATTTCACATAGAGATTTTACAAACTCCTAAACTCATAGAGATTTGGGTGCTGGCACAACGCAAATATTTGTGTGGTTTTGAATCTTCTTGAGTTTTTATTTTTTTGATAATCTCTTCCGTTTTTTTTTGAAGGGACAATTTAGATGTTTGGGGGTCTGGTGAAATGGATTTTCTAATTTTGATGATAATTTTTATTCATAATTTTTACATCAACACTCTCGCTTTATCTTTGCACACTTTTTTCAATAATTTTTTTTTAAAGCACAGATTTTCATTAGAAAGACTTAGAAAGACTAAGATTTTTCTTGAAATTCTTCAAACTTTCTTTTGTATGCAAAAAAATAAATAAATTTTCACCAAAAGTGACCTCTTCTAATATTATTTAGAATTCACTCAAATAAAATTTGTGAACAGACTTTTCCTTGGTTTGTTGACTTTTCAACTTAACCAGTGGAGAGTTTTCACTTTCTACAAAATTTTACTTAAAAATTTAAAATTCCACAAAATCCTGTAGGGTTTCCAGACAATCTCAAGAATTAAAGAGTTGTCAATGAAGTTGTTGAATGAATCTAAAGCTGAATGAAGTCAGATTAATTTTTTCTTGCTGCTGTTTGATATTTGCTTGTCTTACTTGTATTTTTTTTTCAAGATTTTTTCTCACTTTTCAGGAAGTTGTCAACACACGATGTTTCTTGTTTGTTTAAACTGCTGGATTGCTTCAAGGATCAGAGATTTAATAACAACATATGAAAAGCATGTAAGACTACTTGTGAATTGTGATGAGATTTTAAATGTTGTGGGAAAAGTTTCTGTGAGAGACAGGATTAATTTTTGTAGGGTTAATTCATATAGGGGAATGTTTGAAGATTAATAAGAAGACAGTTTAATTAAATATTAATTAAAGTTGAAGATTCCTTTAGAAAAATACTAAAGTGTGATCTGGGGTGTATTCAAGTAGTGTATTTTTTTAAGTTTTTCCCCGTCAATATTTCAACTGAAGCCATCATATTTAATTAATTCTTAATATTCCCTATAGCTCCCTTAAGCTACTCATAAAATGATCGAAGCATCACCGATATGTAATCATGACATTAAAAAATGCAAATCACCCGCTTATTCCCAATTTTAAGATTCTCGAGCTCCCTAAAAATGTAAAAACATAAAATAACAAATATGATGCATCACCATCAAATTCATCCAATTTATCAAATTTTATTAAATTCCCTGGAAAACTGAAAAACTGATTTTTAAACTGAAAACTCAAGGAGTACTGCAAAAAATCCTCTAACTCGACTAAAAACTCCAAAAGTGCGGGAAATGAAAAATCATGTCGACAGATTGTTCCTCATCACAGGCAATTTCGCAGTCTTGACAGTCGCAGCACACAAAGTGTGAGGGAGCAGTTTTTTGCCAACAAATCTCTTTTTGTTGGAAAAACAACCCATAATGCTTTAATGCCATAATGCGTAATAATAGCTTGGCTTATCTCCTAATTTAAATTCATATGAAAATTCTTCATTTTGTTTTTAATAAAAAATTGGTTGAGAATGATGCGAGGTTAGTATGGAGGACTGGAGAGGATGGGGTTTTAAAGATTTGCATGCATGAAGTGACAAAATGCGGATTTTTTGTGGCGGATGAGGGGGTGCAGAGATTTATGGATGGTGTGGTCCCTGGTGACTAAAAGATCTTTAGTATTTTAAGGAAAATTTGAATTTTGATGTTTTATGTTAATTTGCTTTTTTTCCTGATTTATGCAATTTCATACGATTGTATGAATATATTTCAAAAATTTTTCAAAAATATTAGTCACCAGGTCTTCCTCCATCCACAAAAACCAAATAATATAAAAAAATTGATTCACTTATTAGCTCGCTCGGCAATAAATCAAATATGCCTTCTAAAATATGAGTTAAGCCCCCAATTTGGCAGCTCACTTCATTTATTACAACTTTGAAACAAAATAAGCGAAAATATTCATCATTGAGTAACATTGAACATATTCCACTTAATTAATAAAAGTCATTGATATTCTATTCGCTTCTTTGTACTTGAGTTTAGGTATTAAATATGGAATCTATTTTTATTGGAGATATTGAATGGGGATATCATACAGTTCAAAAACACTCAGCTAAACCGAACAGGAAGTATTTTTTATGAGCCCATTCTTCTCCATTATATTTATCATCCATATATTGTTTATATTGTTTCATTGATCGCATTATTATATCATTTATTGACATGTACACCGAGAAAAATGTTGGTGGTAGTACGACACAAAGTTGTTCCGAGTCCCACTTTGTGTCGTGAATTTATTTTGGTTGCACGTAAAACAACTTTTTGGTGGTATGGTGGTTTTACCTACAATTTTTTGGTGGTACATTTTTCAGAATATTTTGGTTTAGTTGGTGGTACCTTTACAACTTTTGTTGTAACCATTACTTTTAAAAGATCAAAAGGAACGTTTTTTAACATTTAAAAATGAACAAATTCAAATGACTACGCTTATCAATAAGATTCACAAAAAAAATTAAAATCAAAAATCATTTAATATTTTGATATTTTCCATTCCGTCCGTCTGTCCGTTTACATATCTTCGGTTTCTTCAGCAAAGTTGTTAAAAATTATGAGTTAGCAACAGACCCATAATCAGAATTGGGTCCACCACCAGCTGGTGGGATGATCTGGTGGCTCCAGAACCAAAATTTAGATCTGAATATCTGACCAAAATAAAAACGCTTTGTGTAATCTATTTTTTTTAGGAATATGAATAATTGAATGGGGATTTATTTGATTCTTTAGATTTGGATTGCCACTTGATTTTATGATCTTAAAAAACTGTAATTTTTTTTTTAATCCTAAAAATTTCATTTTTATGGAAAAATTTTAAAAATCCTAGAAATTTTAAAAAAATCCTAGAAATTTTAAAAAAATAATTGATCTTTTTCTAAACAATGAAAAATATTTAATATTTATTTAATAAAAGTTGCAAATAAATTAATGTTTTACAAACTTCTTTTTTGCATAATGATAATGATTATTTTGAAATATATTTTTAAAAACTATTTTCACATTTTTTTCAGATATTTTGGGAATTATTTCAATTTATTGCCTTATCGTTAAAAATATAACGTTGAGACTCTAGCAAGTCTCCATGGTCAAATCGGTACGCGCGCGGGTTTTAACAAGTCCCCATTAACTCCAGATGCAGTTTTTAAAAGAAATGTTTCTTTTTGCATTTTTTTGGTTTTCCACCATGGGTCGAGTTTTCCGAATTTTCCGAATTTTGACACAAATTTGCAATCAAAAACAGGTTTTGAGTTGTACTGTGTAAACCAACAATTCCTTGATTTTTTCAACTTTTGTGTTGCACTGGGTAAAGTAAAATCATTTGTTGCAATCGTTAAGACACAAAAAATTGCAATCATTAAGACAATAGTGTCTTAGGTCCATATACGCCACAATGTGTCTTAATGATTGCAACTTTTTTTTCTCAGTGTAGAATTATTTCTAAAGAACCAGCAAAGAACACTTAAGTGCGGCAAAATGCGGCAAAGTATAACCAAAAGTATAGCGAAGTCTAGCGAAAAAATATGGGCAATTAACGGAATTAGCTGGAGATATTAACTGAGACTTCCTTTGGAACTGCAAAACAATGGTGGATTTTAATTACCGCACATATGTCATGCTTGAGGTGATGGAGGTGCTGCAATTGACTTTTATGAGTTGTTATTAGTCCAAAATGAAGAATATTTTTCTTGTTCTTGTTCTTTTAAAAAAATAGCCTTTGATGGAGCTTTGGGTTGAATTTTGACCAGTCTTTTGGAATTTTGACAAATCTCAAGAATTTTGTCGTGAGTTCGAAATTCTGTGAAGAAAATATTTTAAATGTCAAACTTTCAAAAATCTTTCCCTATGAGAATAATGTGCGACAATACTATGCTACAATCTGTTAAAAAGAAGCGATCGTAGGGTGCGACATTTCGGTATGAAAATGTGCTACAATAGCAGCGACTTTTCAAGAAATGTAGCACCTGTGTCGCTCATTTTTGTTTACAACTTTTCAAAAAATTAATTTTTTCCCTTTTCAAAGTGTTTGTCGAACTAATTCATGTACTAATTAACTTATTAACGATAATCCTTGTCTAGAAAAATGTATAATGACTAATATATTGCAGAAATACGTAGAAAAGTGATATATATTAAAAATAATATATTCCCTTAATTGAAGAGTTTCGTAACATTTTCTAAGTTAAAATCGTTCTTAACATGTTTTGCATAACAGAAGTATTCTAAATTGTGTTGATAAGTTGATATTTAAAGCTGTAATTAATGGAAAATAATTACATAAAAAGGTAAACAAAAATGTGCTACACAAGAGCGACATTTCAAAAATTGTCGCCCGAAATGTAGTTGACAGCTAGCAATGAGCGACATGATTCTCATAGGGTTAGTTTAGTGAAATGTTAGTTGATGGGCTTTGGAGGGTTAAACTTTTAAAAGTATTTAGAAGCAAATTGACGTTTCACTTTATTTCTTTTATTTCTTTATAATAAACCGCCCATATATGAATAAATGAATACAAAAACTAAAAAACATTGAAAAACACTGGAAAGCACTGAATAAAATACAAATACAACCAAATTGTCTAAATTACCTCATTCTCGATGTTCTTAACGATTTTAATGTCTTAATATTATAATGCTTTGTTTTTAGTATAATTAAGCCATTATTTCGTGTTTTATTCCTGCGTTTAAATGGTTCTTGATGTTTGATTGTTGAAAACTCGAAATTGTAGCTCCAAAAGTTGTTCGTGCCGTTCTTTGAAGAACTTATCGGTGAAGAACTGTAAGAACTGTATCAAGTTTGATTAATTATATGTGTACAAAACTACAAAGCTACACAAACGAGGGAATTACCTCAAATAACATGAAAACCTGAAGGCTGGACGAGGCAATTGTGGCCTTTTTATTTATTTTTGTTTTATAATTTACTTTATTTTCATTTCATTTATGTTAAACCCCAAATATATGAAGAAGAACCCAGAAGACTGGACGTAATACATTTTGTTATTTTGGATTATAATTATAAGGTGTCAGTTTGGATGTAATTCGGGTAATTTCTTTTGGGTAGATTTGTGAGATATATATTGAAGAGTGTGGCTGGAAAATTTAATTCGGATTATCCTTGCTCGATCTCATCACTTAAATTTGATGTGAGTCCTTAGCTTATATAATTTTTCAAAAGCAAAAAACTTCATTTTCAAGTTTGGCAAGTCGATATTGCATTTAATTTGATCGACTTTTTGGATTATCAGTTTAATGGCAAGTAATTTCAATAATTTCAAGAAATGTTATTAATTTCGGTGCTGGTATATTTTCAATCTAATTACTCAGTTTACTTTGTTTTATTCATGATCTTAAATTCAACTATAATGAAGCAATCAAATATAATATCATCAATCAGTCGCCCAACAAATAAATCATCAAAATGCAAAACTTCATTCAATCTTCTTCCAATTCCAGTCAGTTTTTCTTTAATTTCGTTTAAAAGAAAAAAAGCAATAAGCAGATATAAGTACAAAAATTCACCTGCCAAATTGACTAAATTCTAATGTGTTTCTGTATAATTTTGTGAATGATATTCAAGCAAATTGAAGCAAACTGGAGGAAATTGAGAAAATATGGTGAATTGGCCTGAAACCAACAAACTGCCATTTATGTAGTTATGTAGGTTATTTGGGTTATTGTTACCTTCATATGTAAAAACATCATTAGCAAATTTAACAGAAAGAAAATAATCTCTAATTTAAATTTCTCATCATCTTCAAAAGAATCTTCAAAAGATTTCTCAAAAATACAAAAAACCTAAAAAGAAACATCTCAATTAGATGTCTCTGCTCCCAACCAAGTAGTTAAAAGTAGTTAGCCCGGCAGCATCAAGCAAAATTCAAATAGAGCTCCGAATACTACAATCACTTGAATTACTTAAATTACTTAAATTACAATAAGAATACTTGAGTAAAGCTGAAGCTACAAAGAAATTACAAAAATTATAGAGTTGCTGAATTCAACAGCATTTACGGCAGATACAGCCAATTGAAGAATTTAATAAATATATGTAACAAACCCGGCAAAAAGCAGCTACCAACTATGTAATTATCGTTTTTTCTGAGGTTTTGTGAAGGCTTTTTGGGAGTATTGCAGGCCTTTTGATTTATCAGGCGGTTAGTTTTGGTTGATTTTGGCTGTTGAGCTCGCTTAGTTCGGTTAGTTGTTTGAGAAATTAATTAATCAGCCTTTTTTGTTGAATTTTGTGAATCTTGTAGATTTTATGAAGCACGTTTGAAAAACATGAAAACAAATTATTAAGACATTAAGTTGTTTGCAGAATTTAGATTGCCATTTTTTCGAGATTCAAAAAGGGAGGTTGCGGTTTGGAATTAATTGGCTGGAATTTTAATTGATGGTGGAATGTTTGGCTGATTGAATAAATACCAGAGTTTTTGCTTTTAAAAGAAATCGGACCATTTATTCGTGATTTTAATCTTATTAATTTATACAATATTCAATTTACTCTATAATCTATAATTTTGATACAAGATGAATGACAGAAAATAACATTTATTGTGGAATAGATAATCAAAATCCAAAACATAATTAACAAACAGGTCAAACTATCCTCTAAACACCATAAGTATATGCTCCAACAAACCTTCTAACATTCTCTTAGTCCTATAAATCCAACTATAAAAAGTTTCCCCCAAAAACACAAGAAAGCTCAAGAAATGTGCAACCAAGAGTGACTTAAATATAATCAACAATTCATTAATAGTGATAAGTTCTTTTTCAGATTTTTTAATCGCCATGTTTCTGTTAGCTTCGAATTCCTTTTTAAAGTTCGTCTCAGTTCTCCAACGTTGTCTCAGCCCAGATTGTTTGAACTGCATCATCAGAATCTCCATATTTTCCTTCATCCTCAGGACACTTGAGATTGGCAAAACTTTCTCAAAACTAAATAATTTCTCTTTCATGACGTGCATCTTGAAACGACCATCGAACAAATATTCTTTGGAGCTTAAAAAATCTTCAGCTTCATTACTAGTCATCGCGTATGCCACAGAATCATTCATTAAAGGATTGTACTTTCGATTATATATAAAATGTAATTTAGTTCCTGCTAGTTTCGGAATCATTGTGGTTATATAAGCTGGTAGTACTACGGGCATTCCTTGTTCTTTCAACTCTTGAATGGTGTTAATGTTATGTTCCGATGGATTCAATAAAGATGACACAATCATGGATGAATACGCAGTTGTTATAATAAAATTGAAAAGTATTTGCGAACCATATAAATATTTTTGTACATTACTTTTAGCATCTCTAGAAATTCCAGCAGTCAATGTGAGCTCAGTTAAGGATTTGATGATGTCATCATTAGCTTTTCTTCCATGAATCCAATTATAAATCTTGAAGATCACTTTCCACACCACAGCACTAAAAACTAACTGCCCAATCATGAAATACCAAAACATTGTGTCGTAAGGTTGAAAGAAAATGTTCATTGAAGGTCCGAATTGTTTTTTAGGAATCAAAATCAGAACGTCTTGAGATTCTTGCAGTGAGATATAATTCACGGTTTTCATATTCAACCCAACACTGTTTATTTCAAAACACATGTCAAAATTCGGTGGTGCAGTGCTCAAAGATATATCACACATTAATGAATATGCCAATTTACTATTCGTAGAACCATCTTTGATAATTTGTATAGATGCATTCAATAACTGACCGATGATTTGAAAAAGGTAATAGTCTTGATCATGATTAGAAGTTTCTTTAATGTGAAACTTGGATGATGATAAAACATATATAGGTTTCGCGTGCATGTTTATGTTGCGATCCTCAAACACTTTCTTATAGTTCGACCTTGTCTTTTTCAATCTTTGATATACATGGTGATTAACCAAGTGTAGATCAACTGAGCTTGTAACTTTGTTTACAAATAAAAGCTCCATGTTAAAATGTTGCGCACTTTTATTGCCAAAATCTTTTAAGTCCGTCCAACTTGTGGGATAAAGAGGAACTATTAGAAAATGTGTCCTTTGATTTGTGAAAAATGATTCGATGTTTTCATTGATCGAATTTTCTATGATTTTCTGAGTGATAAAAAGATAATCTGTTATATCATTTGTATTATTAAAAAGAAGTTGCCTCACCATCTCATTTTCATCCACCAATATTATATAAAGAGAATATTGTGAATACATGAAGTAGCTTCTGCAAAATCCTTCAAATTCATTTTGATAAAAGGTGAAGGTGTTGGTTTGACTTAAAGTTTGTTGTAAATGCTTCAAAATAGAACCAACAAGGTAATTTCCACTCGTACCATTAAACAAGATGAATATGTGTCTCACATTTGGCTCAAACGAATTTTTCTGTTTGATTAAGAGCTCGATCTTTGGTGCCAGATTTGTACTTGGAGGATTGATGACTTGTATGGAACAATCTATTGGAATAATCACGAAAGAAAGCAGAAATATTTTTAATAAACCGTTCATCTTGATTGTCACACCACTTGTGAAGTCCTTTTTCAAGCTGGCAATGAAATTAGCGTTTCATTGTTTTGACATTATTTCCTGACTTTAACCTTTAAACCATTCTAGATTCAACAGGCACCTTTTCACTGTAAAAATGCTTTTCTCTAGACAGGGCGGAAATATTACAATTTCTTAGTTTCATAAACATATGTAAAGCAATTTTATTTTCAACCCTTCATCCACCACGTATATTTCTCTACATCTGTTCTCTAACTTTATCCATTCAAACGTTAGTTCAGGTTAGGATTCGTTGGAAATGCTTTTTCCATTTATGACGGCAGTTATGACGACATTCAAACTTTTTGAAACTTTTGAATATGTGAGACCGTCATCATTCCTTAAAAAAAATTATTTTATTGGTGCTTAGACTAATGAAAGCTAATCAAAAGTTTATTCAAGTTGAAGTACTCGCATTAAGGTATTTCTACACAATTGTTTTAGACGACTAATACTCACAAAACAACCAACACCAAAATATTCGATCATCGTTCTACAATGCATCTAAATCAACAACAGTTTATTAATACATGTAAATCATTTCAATTCATTTCAATCAAAACTAAACATACAAATTTGACAAATGCAGATTTATTTGAAAAATCCAGGCCTTCCGATCATCAACAAAATATTCATTTTGCTCTAAATAAAATTCGTTTCCAATCCCCAGCAATTCTAGAAATCCCAGAACTTGCAAATACTCGGCAAATAAACATTACTCAGAAAATGGCAATAATAATATATATAAATTCGTCACAGTTGAATTTGCCGGCAAACATGGCAGCCAAATAAATAAAACATGCAAATGTGTGATCAAACAATAAATCGCAAACACGGTAAATATTTAAGTAAATGTTTTGCTTTATTGTTTTGCATAATTTAAATACATCTGAATCAGTGGAGCTAGTGAAGCTAGTGAATCCATGTACTGAATATTCCCAGGAATTCCATGATTTATGATTTGTGTGAAGACTTCTGCAAATATTTTGTTAGTTAAGCGGAATGGCAAACTCAAACAGTAGAAATGCTTTGAAGTGATTGCATCTCATTAATTCGCAGATATGAATATATTTTGTAATGTGGTAAATTTGCATTTGATGGGAATTTTAGATTTTTGATTAGTTTTGATTTATTTGATGGAATGAGGAAGCTTGATTTATTCCTTTATTCAGAAATTGGGTTTTTGCCATTTTCCATGTGGAATTTAAATAATTAAAATTTTTATCTTAAATATAAAAAATACTTTCATTGTCTTGACAGAAACCCGGAAATTTCAAATCAACAAAAGTATCAATAAAAATTCCAATTCCCAATCAAAATTCCTCAAATTCTGCAGTTGAATGAGTTTTTTCCCCTCTCACAAGTAAAAACGAAAAAAATTAAACAAAAACCTTTGAAATCTAGAATCTAAAATATTTAGAGTATCCATTGCACGCACAAAAGACCAAAAAAAATACTTCAAACAACTTCCAACAAAAAATTAAAACCATTTGAAAGACGATCAACAAGATAAAAATGAATTACAAAAATTACAAAGTAACAAAGTACCTCTAAGTATAATATCAAAAATATCAAATCAATCATTGTCAATAGTTTTTTTCCTCCTTGAAATGATTTGAAATGATTTAAATGTTTCAAATGCTTTAAATGCTTTAAATATTCCAAATACTCCAAATATTCCAGAATAAAACTCAATTTCTTCAATTTAAATTTTAAAGATATCCCAAAAGAGTTTTTTTCTTGATCCTAAACGATCTTTTCTTTAATTTTTTGTACAGTTCTACATCATCTAGATGTCTCAAGTTATCTCACATCCAGTCAGTTAAACTTGACTGAACTAATTTATTCTGATAAAAAGTCTCTGAGCAATCGAGCAGCAAAGCAAAAAGGTTTTCATTTAATTTCTTTCATTTTTACTTCGGCAACAAAAAGTTGTGAAGTCTTGGTTTCGTCCAAACTTTTTTTTTTTTTTTTTTTCTTATTTTTGCTTAAAACAAAAAAATTTTTGGTCTAGAACCCGATATTTTGGGTCCTTGTGAAATGTCAGTCCGTGGTTTTGACTCCTAAACTTCTGTATTCGTAATCTTAGAACCCATCCGACCGATATATCTCAAATTTTCAGAATAAGCTTTTTTCAACCATAAGCAGCGACGTCACGTCAGTTTTTGAAAATCCGACAGCGCCATCTAGTACCTGTAGTGCAAACTACCATTTTCCAATACAAAATTATTTTTTTCCTGAAAATATTTTAAAACATCTGAATATGCAAAAACCTTGTATTTGTCCCAAAATGATCAATTCTTGAAGGTTTTTTGAAAATTTTGCTCCATGACCAAGTTGTCATGCTTACAAAAATTTCGGAAAAAAAACTTCTGTATCCCAAATATCAGACTGCATCGGACCGATTTATCTCAAATTTTCAGAATAAGCTTTTTTCAACCATAAGCAGCGACGTCACGTCAGTTTTTGAAAATCCGACAGCGCCATCTAGTACATGTAGTTCAAACTACCATTTTCCCATACAAAATTTTTTTTTTCCTGAAAATATTTTAAAACATCTGAATATGCAAAAACCTTGTATTTGTCCCAAAACGAACAATTCCTGAAGGTTTTTTGAAAATTTTGTTCCATGACCAAGTTGTCATGCTTACAAAAATTTCGGAAAAAAAACTTCTGTATCCCAAATATCAGACTGCATCGGACCGATTTATCTCAAATTTTCAGAATAAGCTTTTTTCAACCATAAGCAGCGACGTCACGTCAGTTTTTGAAAATCCGACAGCGCCATCTGTACCTGTAGTGCAAACTACCATTTTCCCATACAAAATTTTTTTTTTCCTGAAAATATTTTAAAACATCTGAATATGCAAAAACCTTGTATTTGTCCCAAAACGAAAAATTCCTGAAGGTTTTTTGAAAATTTTGTTCCATGACCAAGTTCTCATGCTTTAAAAAAACAAATTTGTGTTTTTGCAAAAATCTAAAAAATTGTTGGAAAAAATTTATACTTTTTTCTTAAATTTTATATGAAATTAAGTTTTACGTGTTTTTTGGTAAGAAACTACCAACTCAAGTCGATCAGAAAGTGGTAAGATTTGATTCAACAGAATTATCAGCAATAATGCACAATATTCCCGCTCGGCGCTCTGATCGGATATTAATATTTTGGTTACATATTTTTGAATTTCCTAGAATTTTATTGCTTCATTCAAATGAATCATTCTAATGAAACATAGGTATTATGTTGCCGAAGTGCCTGCTAAAGCTTCAGCTTTTCCGATTTTTTTAATTCAACAATCTCACCAATCTAAGTTATGATTAATAAAAGTTTATTGAGTTTATTGAGTTGATATTTTTACCCACTTATCGATCGAAAAGATATTCCACTCAGTATTCTGATCAAATGTCGAGAGATTGAGAGTATAGGAATTAAGTTATGGGAAATTATGACATGATGCGTTTTGTTACCTTAATGTCTTTGGTTTGAGCCACAATCTTTGGATATTTCAATTGAATTTTAAATACAGGGCTTGGAAAGAGTTTTTTAGAGGTAAAATAATTTTTTTTTAAATTAAAAGCCTGTTAAATTAAATTAAGATAATTTTTAATCGATCAAGACACCTTAAAAAAATATTAAAATGTTACCAACCCCTGTCCAAAACATCTGAAAACTAAAAATTTACGAAATAACAAATTATTTCCTTGGAAGTATGAAAAGAAATCTAATCTTGTAAATTATGTTGTGCCAGCTTTTTCATCGTTTCAAGCTCTTCACAGTGACAAGTGTAATTTTTTGTAATTTTCTGTTATATTCTGTTATTCTTGGTTATTCTGTAACATTTTATGATATTTTTCCTAATTTAACATTTTTGGCTTTTGTTCGGAGAGCTCGGAGACAAGGATACAAATTTTTCATTACAAATCACAATTTGTCATAAAGGATCAGAGAATCACTTTTATTCTTTGGATTGGTGTTGTTGTGTTTGGATGAGAAAATGCAGGTAGATGGCTTGGAAAGGAGGGTTAGACACTGGTAAAAATATTATTTGATGAATTTTTCTTGAAATTTTCTTTGAAAAATTCGTTAAAAGTTCTCGAGCAACATAAAAATAAATTTTCACCAGTGAATTTCATCAAAAAACCAAATCTCACAAAATTCAGAATTTGAGATCTTTTTATCACAATAAAAGGCAAAAGGTCATTTGTTTCACAAAAAACGTTGAGTGCAGACATACGGGATAGAATATCAAAAAGTCAAAAAACTCAGAAATGTCAGTAAATATCAAGCAATTTCACAAAGTTGGACAGAGTAATGAAATTACAAAATTTTCTAGACTTTATAGCTATCAGCTCAACTTATGGTCTGTTATGGATTCCCCACATTTCAGTGATTCCATGTAGAATCTCAAAAATCTCCAAAAAACAGCTGAGTAGTGTCATAACGTCATAATGCACGATAAACCGATAAAACAGTAAAATTCCTTAAAACTGCTGAAATAACGGAAACACGGAAATAATTTTGGAAAATTTCAGCGCCTGATGGTTCAACAAAAATGTTTAGGAAGCACGAAAAGCAAGTTCATCAGAATTTTGAGGATTTTTAATACCAGAAAGCCAGGAAGTTGTTTTTGTAATTTTATCCAATTTTCAACAGTTTCTGGCATTTTTTGGTTACTTTGAGTATTTTGTAACATTACACTGCTCGAAACTGCTGCAATTTGCATAATAATGTGGAAACACTGAAAATAGTGAATATACTGAATATCCTGAAATGTTCCATGAAATGTGTTAAAAGTCGATTATTTTCTGACATGTGGCTTTGGTCACAAGCTTGCTGTGCTCTAGTTAATGGTAGTTTATGGTAATTTGTGTAATTTATGGTTTTTTTGCGACGTCTTCATAATAGGATGACTTTAGGGAATTTTGTGTGAATGACAGTGTGTTTTTTTTGATATATTTAAAAACTTAAATAATTTTTACACAAAAATATCTTCACATTCAGAATTTTAAATTAATATAACTTAAAATTATTCAGTAGAAAATTTAATGCAGATTTCCGCGCAATAATTTCCACATTCGCTATATTGATTAAATGTCAGGTAAATTTTTAATTAAAACTTTATTATTTCAATTATGTCATTATACACTTTTAATTTTTTTTTTAAATATTAATTTACCAATTTTTCAATTTTTCAATTAAGTTCCCATTTTGTTATTTAAAATATTTTTCATACATTAAATGCTTAACCTTTGTTATGTTTTTCATTTTTTTTTAAATGCAGAATTCTCGTAATTATTTAATCAATTAGTGAAATTAATATGTTAATTGTTTTTATTTTATAAACAATTTTTTGAGTGGATATTTTTATAATTTTAAATGATAATATTGTGTCAAAGTTGACAAATTGAATTGCAAAATTCCAGTAATTGCGATTAAACGTGTCATGACCGTCATTTTTTCTGGGAACAAGTAAATTGTATTTTATGTTCTGTGCCGTGGATATTTATAATTACATTTTTCAATACAAAATAATACAAAGGAGCCCAACTACTCCTAACCCTCTTTTGAAAAGTTAATTTTGAAATATTGACAAAAAGTAAAAACCTTAAATAATGCAATAAAAAATACCATCGCAAATATTTCCTAGAAAATTGAAATATCTACTTCACGTACAACAATTACATTAAAAAATCTAAAAAACCAACACAATTGCGAAATGGTTATAAATTAATAAATCACCTCATGATATCTCTCTTTACCCAGATGCTTTTTTAATAATGCAATCTTTTTTCATTTTATTGATATCAATATTAAATGGATTTCCAATGTAGTTGGTTGGTGTAGTTAGAAAATTATTCGAATTATAAATGGCTTTTTTTATGGCCCGAATTAAATTTGTTATTCTTCTTGTGTTTATTTATCGCGCAAGGTTCGAACTAATAAATTTACTTTATTGATGCACACGTACTTTTCTCTATAAAGTCTGGGATTAAGGGAAGGGATTTGGGGTTAGTTAACAAATGGAATGGGATTTTGATAGAGAAAAATTGTTGTAAGTTATTTTGTTACAACTTATTGCAATTGGACAAATTATATGGCTTAAAAAATTATTAATGAGATATTTGGAGACAAATGGCTTTCAAATAGCCAATATGATTTTATAAAACAATTTTAAAAGAATTCAACATCCAAACAATTTAAACTAATCAAAGGGTCCTCACCTACTGCCAGTAAAAATCAATTGTACTTCTCTATTATAAAAATCTATCTTCTTAAATTTTCTCACAGCTTTCTTTGCCTCCTATCCCATCCAATCAATAATAATCAGGTAATATATTTTCCTTGTCACATAAACTCCATAAACTTTTATTCACTTTTTATGGCTCCAACTATTTAAATTTTTAAATCATAAATAGTAGAAAAAACTATAAAATTTTATAAATCCTTTAAATGCTCGATAAATACTATAAATACGATAAATACTTATTATTCGCTTATTATCGAAGAGGATTAAAATTCAAGAGCAATAAGAGATTAAGGTTTTAGATTGTGAGGAAACTACAAAAACAAGGCATGAAAACAAAATCAGAACTAATTATTCAATAACAATAAAAATTTATTCTTTCGAAATGGTTGAATTGTTTTTTCTGAACAATTTTTCGTTGTTTCACTGGAAAAGTTGTGGTGGACAGGAGTGGTCTTATTTACGAGAGAAAAATTGTATTTTCCGACCCTTCTGTCCATTCTCAACAAAAATTAGCCAACTAGAAAATCAAAAAACTTCACAAAATTTTAAATCATAGAAAACCTTTTCATAACACCAGCCAATAAATCCTATGATACCTTCTTCCACCAATAAAATTAATCACTTTACAGCGCCTCATACAAAAAACACAAAAACAGCACAAAAGGCACAAAAGCGGATAATTTTTCAACGTGTTTATTACATTGTTGAATAACAGCCTCAACTTTATAGCTTCTTTCTCATAGTTTTTTCATAGTAAGTAAGAGTTAGTCAGAGATTTTCATAGTTGGAGTCGCATAGTTTTCAATATCTTGGGTTGGTAATCTTTCGATTGGAAAATACAAAACTGTGAGCAAGTAACAAGCTAGCTGGCGAACAGTAACAAAGTTTTCAATTTTTTATTTGAATAATTTCTTGTTATTTTGGATCTAATACTTTAAAAATGTTGATTACGCCATAAAATAGCAAAAAACTGACAAAACCCATAAATTATAATTTCAAATGAATTTCTATTCATAGGGCCCTACCCTTCCTCATTATTGAATAAAAATATCACTGAACATATATTCAAGCTGCCTGCATAAAACTGATCTTTTAAATCGAAAGACTTCATTAAAAACCTGGTTTATCACCACAAAACGTTTATATTTCACGTTTAATCAATCTAAAGGTTTTTATGGCATGATGAATGTTCGGAAAATTGATACTTTGATACTTTTTCGATTTTTCTCTCCAATAGCTAAGATAGTTTTGATAGCTTTGATAGCTTATTGAAAAGTGAGTTGGATGCTGTTTTGGTTTTATCGAGTTTTTTGGATTTTTATGGAGATTTCTTGGAGATTTGTGAGATTTTTTTGGTTAGTTACTTGGAGGTATTTTTCTTTCTATGGTTAGTCGGAGTTTAAATGCTGCAACATTAAATTAGTTTTCAATTTGGGAAGTTTTAAGGTATGAAATATCATGATATCGTTAAATAAAACTAAATGGGTAAATGAAAGATTTATTTGTTGATACGGTGCTTTGAGTATTGGTTGAGTATTTTCGTGATTTTGGAGTTTTTTGTGATTTTTGTTTTTTTTGGAGATTTTGTGAATATTTAAATATCTGAAGTATTTTAAATAATTCAAATAGTTATGATGAGATGCTGTAAGATAAGCAAATTTGGTCGAGTATGGAAAGGTTTCAATGGATTTGAATAGGAAGTGATTTTTCAATTTGTTGTTTGGTGATAATAATTTATTGAGGCGAGAAGGTGCATTTTTTGGAAATATTGATTTGATTAAAAATTATTGAGTGATAAACTATATTTATAATATTTAAAGACACAAAAATAGGTTGAAAATGACAATAAAGTTTGGAAAAATGATTAATGTAATAATTTTGTAGTGTCTTAGCTCAGATAATCTTAAGAAACTTTGTCTATTTAAATTTTACGATTAAAAAAAAAAACTTTTCTGAATAAAAATGAAATAAATTTAATATGCTATCCATAAAAATAACTTCTGTCACCTTTTGAGGTCAAATCCAATCGATAATAGCGATAACTTTTATGCTGGTTGAAAATAAATATAAACAGCATGAAATAATGCCAAAAACAACTCTATAAAATTAGTGACAAAAATTTACGAGTAGAGAGTGAAATTTGACACTTTGAAGTAAAAATTAGAAAAATGTCTTTAGACACGAGATATGCTAGAAATCTTTCGAGACAGTTTCATTTGAAAAGAATTGGTTGAAGTAATTTTTTTGAAGTTTTATGGTAGTTTTTTTGAGTTTCAATCAAAATTTGTCTTGTGACGTCTTTTCAAATTTAGCTTATATCATATATCTGAATAAACTCAACAAAATTAATCCCAAAACTCAAACCTATCATACTTACCAAACAATTCACCCGAATTACCACAAATTATAAATTATGCAACGTGTTTTCTTCCAATGTTCTTCAGTAAAAAAAATTATAAACACAATGGTAATCTTATACTTACACAACACCGCATTAGATTTGATTCGATGAACTTTAGTCTTTAGTCTTGAGTCTTTAGTTTTGGCTGCACACAAAATGTGTCTCACCAACAAAAGGATCTTTCAGTTATTTTCCGTTAATCTTTTGTTAAACTGCTGCTTTACTACGTGAGAAAGGTATAAGTAAAGTATAAAGGTTAGTTGTTAAATAATAAAGTATTGTAATATTGTAATACTTTAATAACTTTAATAAAGTAATAGAAACATAATATCCTTATTCTTACCTAATCCCATTATAAAGTATTGTTGGGTATTGTTGGGAGTTGTTGCGTATTAGAAAACATTATTAAGCATATTAGGGAAATTAAATACAGTAATATTTTTTGGTAGTTGATGCGAAATAGTGAGTCAGCCGCATATTTGAGTAAAATTATAATTTAACTATAAAAACACTCATAGTTCAATTTTCTTGCAAAATCCTTCATTACGATCAAAATTTTAAAAAATCTTAGAAAACGACAATCCTTCATAAATTACCCAAAAACAACTAAAAACTATTAATCAATTTTTTCCTCCCAAAACCTCAAACCTCATAAACTTTTAATGTGTTTGGCTCACATCCAACCTTCTCAAATTAGTCAAAAAACTAATAAAATTATAAGGGTTATAGTTTTTGGCACATTTGTCTGGATAATTGGATAACTGGATAATTAATTCCCCAATCAAAAATATGGTCCTATTGTTTGGTTCTAAAATTTCTAAAATATTCCAAAAAACACTCCAAAAACTCCCAAAAATTTGTCAGTTGCCCAAAACTTAAATGAAATTTCCATACTTTATGATCCAATTATAGGTAGGCAAGTCGTAAACTTAAACTTTTGTTTTGGAAACAACGAAACAGCGGACAAAAGAAGGATGAATTTATAATTCTTTATGGCTTTATTGGTTAACAGTTTTATTCTTCACTCGTAAAAGTTTCAGTTTTTTCTCAGCTTTTTTTATGATTTTTATTCTATTTAATTTTATATTATTTTTTATGGACCTTCGATTTGAAAACTACAAAACTGTACAAATCTACAAATCTACAGAAAAACTACTAAAATGATATTCAATATTTTAAATAATTTAAATAACTGAAAGATTTTAAATTAGTTGGATTTATGGTTCTTTTATGGGATTTTATGTGCGCATTGTAAATTTAGTTTTACAAAAGTAATATGATTTGGATTTTAATGATGTTCTTCCATTTATTATTTTTTTAGATATTATTTGAATTGATTAGATATTATTATTATAAATTGAAAATATAAATATGGATGGGTTTGAAATAATTTTTGTAATAGTTGAGATTTTTAATTGATTAAGGTATTCATGATCTCAGGTGAAACGTATGAATAATAATGCTAAGGAGTAAAAAATACACTTCACTTAGTCGTTTCACAGCAATATTTTTATTTATTTATACGTATTTCAAGACTAATGCGTCTCATCTTCAGAACGAATGTATTATTACTAAATTTTAAAATTTTAAAGTAAATTATTTTGCAAACACGGCAAAGTTGCAAACAAAAAACAATTGTTATAAAAATATTTAGCAAACACAATAAATATAGACTAAAACAAATAAATCTCATTAAATTAAAATAAATATTCACACAAATTTGAGTAAAACTGATTTTGCATGTCCGTCTGCAATGTTCACAAGTTTTTCGGCATTTTGCTTGTGTATGAAAATGGTCAAAGAGACTGCAGCTATAAATGGTTATGACGCATCCAGGATAGAAAAACTTCAGAAAAAGCATCATCAAAAAGCTATTATTAGGAAATCCACGAAATTATCACCTATAAAAAACTCACCCGAGATGCGTTATGTGTCTATGCCTTTCTTTCCTCAAATAACTGACAAAATTGAAAGATTGTTGGCGCAACATAACATAAAAGTAGCTTACAATGGAAGAGGAAAGCTGAAGGAGCTTTTGGGAACAACGAAAGACAAAATATTGGAAAAGAATAAAGCTGGTATTTACAAAATCAGCTGCGAAGATTGTGATGCAATTTATGTGGGCCAAACGAAAAGAACAATTGCTGAGAGACATAAAGAACATAAATACCATCATAGAAAGAATGAACCAACAAAATCTGCAATAGCAGCACATACATTGGCTGCTGGACATAATATCGGACACATAAAGTTACTACAAGAGGTCAACAAACCCTACCAGCTAGATATTTTTGAGACCATTTTCATACACAAGCAAAATGCCGAAAAACTTGTGAACATTGCAGACGGACATGCAAAATCAGTTTTACTCAAATTTGTGTGAATATTTATTTTAATTTAATGAGATTTATTTGTTTTAGTCTATATTTATTGTGTTTGCTAAATATTTTTATAACAATTGTTTTTTGTTTGCAACTTTGCCGTGTTTGCAAAATAATTTACTTTAAAATTTTAAAATTTAGTAATAATACATTCGTTCTGAAGATGAGACGCATAAGTCTTGAAATACGTATAAATAAATAAAAATATTGCTGTGAAACGACTAAGTGAAGTGTATTTTTTACTCCTTAGCATTATTATTTTAATTGATTGTTCTGGATACTTCTGGAATTTTGATTATGATTGATTTTTATTGAAATTGATGACTATCAATGGAATAGAATATTTTTCAGACACTTTTTATTCAAATTTTCAAATAGAGATGATATATAATATTCAGTATAATTCAGAAACAACAAATGACATCTTTAATTTCAGCAACATTATATTCTTAACCTCTAAAAATCACTTGTAAATAATCCCGAAAAGCTCTCATTGTCTCTTTAACCCCATAAATCCATGCATGAAAAACTTCCATCAAAAACACAATAAAACTTACAAAAAGTGCAGCCAAGAGTGATTTAAAAATAATCGACAATTCATCGATGGTTAAAAGTTTCAATTCAGATTTTTTGATTGCAATATTTTTGTTTGCATCCAACTCTTTTTTGTAATTACTGACAGTATTCCAGTGCTGTTTTAGACCAGATTGTTTTATCTGCATCATCAGAAATTCCATTTCATCTTTGATCATCAAATCAGTTGAAATTGCTACAATTTTGTCAAAACTGAAAATTCTTTCCTTCATCACGTGCATTTTGATTCGACTTTGAAATAGATATTCTTTGGAACTTAAAAAATCTAAAGCTTCTTTTTCAGTCATCGCGTATGCCACAGAATCATTCTTTAAGGGGTGAAAAGTGTCGTTAAAATTATAAACGATTTTTAAAGCGCTTCTAGAAGGTAATCGGTTCAAAACAAGAATATGATTCGCAATCGCTGCTGTCAAGTTATGTTCCTTAAACTCTTGGAGGGTGTTGATGTTCGTTTCAGTTGGATTTAATAATGACGATATGATCATGGTTGAATAAGCAGTGGTTATGATAAAATTAAAAAGTATCTGTGATCCATAAAAATATTTTTGAAAAATGTTTCTGACTTTTCGAGAAATTGCAGCTCTCAATGTGAGCTCAGTTAATGACATGATAATATCGGTTTTAGCATACATTCCGTGAATCCAAAAATAAAACTTAAAGATCAATTTCCACACAATGGTGCTAAAAATTAACTGTCCCATCATGAAATACCAGAACATTGTCCCAAAAGGCTGCACAAAAATGTTTATAGAATATCTAAGTTGTTTTTTTGGAATCAAAAGTAAAACGTTTTGAGGCTCTTGAATTAAGATATAGTAAATGTCTCTTGAATGAATCCCATCACTGTCCATTTCGTAGCACATATCTAAATTCATAGACTTGTTATTTAGAAGGGATTCGCATTGAATTGAAAATGTAGAGCCGTCCTTCCATTTTGCATCATTGTTGATAAAAATATTTAAAGATGCGTTGAAATATTTTGCAATGATTTCGAAAAGGAATTGAGAAACATAGTTGTCAAATTTTTCCGTTTTCTGGCAGCTGGCCGATGATAAAACTCTTAAAGGTCTTCCTTGCATGTTCATGTTGCGATCTTCAAACACTTTTTTATAATTGGATCTTTTTTTGCTCAACTTCGGTGTTTTATGTTGATCCAGCAAGTGTAGATCAATTGATCCAGTTAACTCATTCATAAACAAAAACTCAATGTTAAATCGTTTCTTGATTTTCTCAGTAGTACGGTTCAAATCCACACAACTAGTGGGATAAAGTGGAACTATCATAACATGTATACGTTTGTTCATGTAATAGGAGCTCAAATTTTTGTTGAGGAAAGATTCAATTGTTTTCTGTGTGAAAAATTCATGATTTGTTACAATAATTATGAAGCACATTTTTAAATATCTTACCATTCCATGCATATCCACAAAAATGATATAAAGAGAATATTGCGAGGGAATACACCTTCGTTTGCATGGTTTTTCACTTTTGTTTTGATAGTAAGTGAAGGTGTTGGTTGAACTCAAAGATTGTTGTAAATGTTTCAAAATTGGTTCAATAATGTTTTTTTCATCTTTACCCTTTAAAAGCAGGAATATGTTCCTTACATTTATCTCACAAGAATTTTTTTGTTTTATCAAAAACTCAATTTTCAATGCAAGTTTTGTATTAAGAGAATCGACCCTGAGTAGTGAACAAATTATTGAGTTAATTGATATAACTAACAACACACTTTTTATAAGACCTCTCATCTTGGACTACAAGACGTTTATGGAGAAATATAACGTATTTTTGACACAAATAATATAATTATTTATTATGAGTATAATTCGTCAACACTAAATGCTATTGATACTTTTACAAATGTATATTTTAATCAATAAATGCACTCTAAATTAAATTATTAAGGTAGATTTTGAATATATGAGACCCGAATCAATCAGAAACTCTAATTGATTATCACAAATCAATCTTTATGAACACATACAATTCTTTTTATAGTTACATTTTAGGGGAATAATGATATAAATATTATATAATTACTAAAACAGCACAACAATATCACCAACGAAATGTTTTAGAGCTCAACAATGAAAATATGGTTGATTGATAATCAAAACGGTTTATATACCATTAAACCTATGCTAGTATTGTTGCGGTGGTGATTCGAGGTCAAAATTCTTGAACTTTAAACTTTGGGTAGGACACAATTCGCAAAATTTCAATCATTAGCACAATAAAACTTAGAAAAAGTGCAATAAAAAGCGATTTGAAAATGATTGACAACTCATAGATGGTTATTAGTTTTAATCAGATTTTTCGATTTCAATATTTCTGTTTCTAATTCTTTCTTAAAATTTGTGATAGATATCTAATTTTGCCTTAAACCAGATTGTTTGATTATAGTAAGTATAAGACTTGAAAAATGGCAAGTTTGAACCATTTATCAAAACTATTAAGGTATTTGTAAAGGTCAGCAAGAAAATTGAACTCTATACTATAGGTCGTATTTCATCTGCAAAATCTACCGTCCTATCTTTCAACCCAAGATTCCAAACATACAAAATTTCTATCAAACAAACAATACAACTTAGAAGAAGAAGAGCTAGTAGTGAAATAAATATAATCGACAACTCATTCATGGTGATAAGTTGGATCTCAGATTTCTTGATTGCAATGTTTCTGTTGGCTTCCAGTTCTTTCTTAAAATCAGTGACAGCTCTCCAACGTTGTCTCAAACCAAATTGTTTGATTTGCATCATCAAAATCTCCATTGGTTCCTTCATCCTCATCTTCATAGATATTGGTAAAACTTTGTCGTAACTATAAAGTTTCTCTTTGATGATGTGCATCTTGATGTGACTTTCAAATAAATATTCTTTAGAACCGAATAAATCCTTCACTTCTCCTTCAGTCATCGCGTACGCAATAGACAAGTTACTTGGTTGATTTTTATTAACTATTTTCACTGAAATATAAATCGGTTTTTCAAATCCAGGTATATAAACATCCAACTGCATGTTTACTAATTGTTTCGATCCCATTAACGCCATGTTGGATTCTTGAAATTCCTTCAAAGTATCAATGTTATGTTCAGTTGGATTCAATAAAGAGGCAATGAGCATGGATGAATACGCAGTGGTTATGATAAAATTAAAAAGTATTTGCGATCCGTAAAAAAATTTTTGGATATTATTTTTAGCTTCTCGTGATATTCCAGCAGTCAATGTGAGCTCAGTTAATGATTTAATTGTTTCATGCTCAATGTAAACTTCATGAATCCAATTGAAAATATTGAATATCAATTTCCAAGCAACTGTAGTGAAAATCAACTGTCCAAGCATGAAATACCAAAACATTGTGTCGAAAGGTTGTAAGAACACATTCATTGAAAGTTCTTTTTGATTTTTCGGAATCAAAATCAAAAGATTTTGAGGTTCTTGCATTGAAATAAAGTACATTCTACCTACAAATATCCCAGCTCTATTCATTTCAAAACACATGTCAACATTCAGAGAATTATTCTGTAGAGATAATGAACACGTTTGAATGTCTTCTGTATTTGTGTTGCTAATAATTTTTATAGATGCGTTCAAATGTTTCGCAATGATTTCAAGCAAAAAGTGATCATGGTTAGATGTCCATTCATAGAAGTATTTAGACGATGATAAAACATTCAATGGTCTCAGTTGCATGTTCGTATTGCGGTCCTCAAACACATTTTTGTAGTTGGATTTTTGTTTGCTCAACTTTGGAGTTCTGTAGTGATCCAGCAAGTGAAGATCAATTGAACCAGTCACTTTGTTGATCAGCAAAATTTCAATATTAAACCTTTTTTTTATTTTCTCACCAAAGCCTTTCAAATCCTCCCAACTTGTAGGATAAAGTGGAATTATCAAAAAGTGTATCCTTTGGTTCATGAAATATGATCTTATTTTATTATTGATGAGAAACTCGATATTTTTCTGAGAATAAATGGAAAAAGGCATATAATCTACACTATTTAAAGCTGAACAATCTTACCATTTCATTTTTATCCACAAAAATAATATAAAGAGAATATTGCGAGGTCATGTACCTTTGTTTACAAAGCTTTTCAAGTTCATTTTGATAGTACGTTATAGTGTTGGTTTGGCTCAAAGTTTCTTGCAAATGTTTCAATATTGGTTCAACAATGATTTCCTCATCTTTGCCTTGTAAAAGCAAAAATATGTGTTTTACATTTATCACACCAGAATTTTTTTGTTTAACTAGAAGCTCAATCTTCAATGCAAGTTTTGTGTTAGGAGAGTCAATCCTGAGTATCGAACAATTAATTGAAGCAATCGTAAAAACTAGTACCAATCTTAAAATAAGACCTTTCATCTTGAACTACTAAAAGTTTATGAAGTAATATTAGGTTTTCTGGGCACGTTTTATTGGTAACTCTTTATGAACTTTTTCCTTTTCATTTTAATGAACACGAGCAAAAAATTTTATTGTTTGAATTCAAGGCAAGGCATAATTAAATATAAATCAGCACAACAAAATAACTTAACTTACATTTATGTTAGAGTTGACAATGACAATTTTTAACCATATATTAAATTATCACTATTCAATCTTTATGAACACATACACATTTTTATAGTTACATTTTATTGGAATAATGATATTAATATTATATAATTAACATATGTAAAACAGCACAACAATATCACCAAAGAAATGTATTAGAGTTCAACAATGAAGATGGCTGATTGATGACCTAAATGGTTTGTATATACTCTAAAATCAATGCTAGTATTTTGCGAATGCAAAATTATTGCACATTAAACTTTGGGTAGTACACAATCCGCAAAAACTTTCAACCTATATCTTAAACCGCAAATCCAGGCATAAAAAATTTCAATAATTAGCACAATAAAACTTAGAAAAAGTGCAATGAAAAGCAATGTAAAGATGATTGACAACTCATCAATGGTTATAAGTTTTAACTCTGATATTTTGATTGCAATATTTCTGTTTGCCTCAAATTCTTTCTTAAAATTTGTGACGGTTCTCCAATGTTGTCTTAAACCAGATTGTTTGATCTGCATCATCAGAAATTCCAATTCTTCTTTGAGCCTTAAGTCTACTGATATTGGTAAAACTTTCTCATAACTGAAAAGTCTTTCCTTCATCACGTGCATTTTGAACCGACCTTCAAACAAATACTTCTTGGAACTCATGAAGTCTAAAGCTTCCTGCTGAGTCATCACGTAAGCAACAGAATCGTTCATCAATGGGTTATAATAATTATAGCTACGTAATCGATTAATATTAGTATCTCGTATTTGTGCCATTACCATTATATGCTCTGGTACCGCAATAGACAAATTAAGTTTTCTGAACTCTTCGAAAGTGTTGATATTATGTTCAGTTGGGCTCAATAAAGATGATATAATCAAGGATGAATACGCAGTGGTTATAACAAAATTGAAAAGTATTTGCGATCCATAAAAATACCTTTGAAAGCTAGTTTTAGCTTCTCGGGAAATTGCGGCTCTCAATGTGAGTTCAGTTAATGATTTGATGACGTCATGTTCGGTATCAGTTCCATGGATCCAATTGTAAACCTTGAAGATTAATTTCCATACCAAAGAACTTAAAATCAACTGCCCAATCATGAAATACCAAAATATTGTGTCAAAAGGTTGCAGGAACACATTCATTGAAAGTCCCAGCTGATTTTTTGGAACCAAAAGCAAAACGTCTTGAGGCTCTTGCATTGAGATTTGGTTGACACCTCTTATTTGGACCCCATCGGTGTGTGATTCATGACACATATCAATATTATTAGACTTGTTGCTAATAGCAAAGTCACACAGTTCTGAAAAAGTATAATCTTGTTTCAAATTCGCATCAATGATTATTTTCAAAGATGCGTTCAAATGTTTTGCAATGATTTCGAACAGGAATTGATCATGATCGTCAAATATTTCGTCTAATTGGTATTTAGACGATGATAAAACAAGTAATGGTCTTCTTTGCATGTTCATGTTGCGGTTCTCAAACACATTTTTGAAGTTTGATCTTTGTTTGCTCAACTTTGGAGTTCTGTAGTGATTCAGCAAGTGAAGATCGATAGAGCCAGTCTTTTTGTTGATCAGCAACATTTCAATATTAAACCTTTTTTTTCTTTTCTCACCAAAATTTTTCAAATCCTCCCAACTTGTGGGATAAAGCGGAATTATCAAAAAGTGTATCCTTTGGTTCATGTTGTATGAGTTGATTTTAGTATGGATGAGAGATTCGATATTTTTCTTTAAAAAAAAGGCATTTATGTTCATTTGTATTTTGCATAACGCCAAAAAATCTCACCATTTCTTTTTTGTCCACGAAAATAATATAAAGAGAATATTGCGAGGTCATGTACCTTTGTTCACAAAGCTTTTCAAGTTCATTTTGATAGAACGTAATAGTGTTGGTTTGGCTCAAAGTTTCTTGCAAATGTTTCAAAATTGATTCAATAATGTTTTCCTCATCTTTGCCTTGTAAAAGCATGAATATGTGCCTTACATTTATCACACCAGAATTTTTTTGTTGAATCAAATACTCAATCTTCAATGAAAGTTTTTTATCTGGAGGATCAATCCTGAGTATCGAACAATTTATTGAAGTAATCGCAAGAGCTAGTAACAATCTCTTAAAAAGACCTTTCATCTTGAACAACAATAAGTTTATGAAAACATTCTAAGAAATATTGATGACTTCTTTTTAGCTTCTTTAGTTGAAACATTAAAGCAGTTCTTCCATCGCTCTATCCTTATCATTGTTTTGAACATGAACAATACATTTCATAGAAATACTCTGAGGTCAAATTGCATATTTTAAACCAATTTTCCATGTAGCCATCGTGATAGACAATAGCTTAAAAAAATAATCAATTCATCATTAAACTTAAATGGCTTTTAAATTATCAGAAACCCGAATATCTCATTCCTAGGAATATCCAGAGAACAAAACAAATCAATATTCGAAAATACCCCCAAAAAATCACCAGAAACTCCAAAGATATAACACCCAAAGGACAAATACTTACAACACGGCAATTCAATATATAACGCTCTAAGGTAATTTCAACTTCTGGTAGTCTCTATACGTTACAAATCCAGCCATATATTCTTGCTACATCACATAATAACATAATATCACATAATATCATTTACCTATTTTTGACTAAACCAAGCCAGACAATAACCATCTTCTGGTTGAACAAGGAATAAAAGTTGCCATTCAATTTGCCTCTAGGGGGTTGTAGAAGTTTCTTTTGTCTGGCAGCACAGTCAAGCATACATAAATTAGGCATTACGGCATATCTTATTGAGATATCTTCGACAACACCGCTATAGTTGCTGTTGGTGAACCATTGATCTGGCTTTTGGTTTTGTTGGAATATTCTTGCAATGCTCAATTTACGTGAGTTTGACACACAAATTTATTTTAAATGATTTTGAGGTTTTGTAATTTTTTGAGTTAAAGAGAAATTGGAGAAATTATGTGTTTGTTAGTTTTTTAAACAGTTTTTTAGGTTTTTGTAATTTCAGAGAAAAGTGTTTGATTGATGGATTGTTACATATTCATTTAACATTTTAACCTGGACAGACAGTTTTTCATAATTTTTTTTTGAGATTTTAATGACATTCGGTTATTTTTCATTGTTTTTAATGTTTTGTGTATTTTCAAAGAAATTTTTGAGTCAATTGACGAGTGAAAAAATAAACAAAACCACTCTCATATTGTTACCAACAAAAAAAAAATCAGCAACAATCAAATCCATCTCCTCTCGGCTCCCAATTACCAACTTTATGTATTTCCAGACAGACCAAAAGTGAGAAAAAGTCCATAAAAAAATTATAGCTGCCATCATTAATTTTTACAACTCTGAAAAAGGCAATAATCACAAACAATAATTAAATTTCAAAAATAACATAATTTCAGAGTTATGACAAAGTCGGCAACTGGGCATTACATTTTTCATCTCAAAAAATGCTAAAAATGAAACATCATAATGGTCATAAAATCATGAAAATCATAAAATTATGAAATCTCGTAAAAAACATAAAAATCTGAAACATCTAAAAAATCCCAAAAATCATCCGAAAGAGCTGGCAAAAATCAAGCAAACAAATATTACCCAAAAATTGGATGAAAAGGATACCTGAAAACCTCAATAAAACATGCAAAAATAACCGAGTAAGGCAATTTCCAATAAAAAGGACACAAAAGCGACACAAAACCTAACAAAAACCAACAAACCGAACAAAACGTCAAAAGACACCGAAACTATCTCGCAACCAATAAAAATATTTATTAAATATTTGGCTGCTTTACATTTTTTATCGAAAGGATCCACAAGTAACCGAAAATAACCCAAAGATACCCAAAGAAAATGAAAATACTGAAATTACTGCAGGTAATACAGCATGAGTTTGTTTTATCTTTGACTGTGAAAAGCTAAAGTGTCCTTTTAACCCACAAAAATATAAGACAAAAATGTTTCCTTTGAGATTCTTTTTTGATTGAAAGAGAAACTTTAATTCTTTCTTTGTTGGTTTTGTTGGTTTTGTTGATTTTCTGGTTTACTTTGAAGATTTTATAAATTTTACCATTTTTCATATTTTTCTCTTCATCATATTTTTCAGGACTTTCAAGACTTTCCTGAAGATTTTGGTCGCAAAGACTCGGTTTTTATTTATTTCTTTATTTAGATATTTTCATTGTGGCATTGAGTCATTGTGTCGTACACTACAAAGTGTAAAAAGTGTTCGGTGACTTTAGTCAAAAGAAGATCAATGAATTTTTGGGATTTTTCGGCTACTTCAATTGAATTGACGATTCTTTAGTCTCAAAGTGCAAGATTGTAAGATATTTTATTGTGGCAATGTACAATTGTTAATGGCAAAATTTTATAATCGATGAATTTTGGATTTCCTTTGTAGTTGATGATGTTTCGGTTTTTTCGAGAAAATATATTATTCGAGTTTTGATATAATTCTTGACTTAATTACATTTTAATGAGGTTTTTCCAATATATTCCAATTTTTCTAATCAAAATTAATAATTTTCCTTAAAATTTCACTAAAATTCAAAAATAAATAAAATCTCACCAATAAATAACTTCCAGAAACTGTTGGAATAAAGAAGTAAACGAAATAAAAAAAGTCAAAGAACCTGGAACTATAAATCTTAAATTCCCAATGTAAAAGTCTATTGAAATACTTTATTAAAGAATTCCTAGCATCAAAAGCATTTCTGTGGTTTCTTTGATTAAATTAAATTTTCTATAAACTTCCAGTTTCATAGCAAAGCTCATGAGCTGCATAGAAAGGCATCAAAGCGAGTGCATGCACACAGAGCTCTTTTGTTGAATTTGTTAAATAGTTTATGACTTTTGCCAAGCCATTTAATTTAACAAATCAATTAACAATGGAAAGGATTTTCAGTTTGCCTCACAATATTTTCTCTAACGAAATTTAATTAAATTAAAAACTATGCTATAAAAGTGCAGTTGCAGGAAAATAAAGCATTGAAAATAAAATAGAAAATAGCACAAACAGCAGAAATAACATTTTTATCAAGAAAATGGGACACAAAGGATTTCCTTTTAATTAAACCTCGATATAAGCTGCAGTTTTTGCTTTTACCATTTTTTTATAGTTTTATCTTTAATCCTGGGAACGTGCGCTTTGTTCAATCGGTTTTCTCGGTTTTTCTAGGATTTTCCTGGATAATTTCATTTTTCCATTTTCATGGACAAATAAAATTTTACACTGTAAAATTATTTCCGGAATCAGCTGCATAGTTTCTTTATTGTTTTTCTCATATTTTGCAATGAAGAAAGTAAATAAATAGTTAAGATCGAGTAACAATGAAAAACCCCCAGAAAAATTTAAAATACTCACGCAATAAAAACTCAACTGTGAAAAACATTAAGTCCTCCTTTTACCCCCAACATCCCATAAATACCAACCGAAAAAAAAGAAAATTAAAAGAAAAATAAAGGAAAAATTCAATAAAAATTAATTTTAATTATTTTCCAACTCTTGGATAGTTGGATACAGATTACAGTACAAAAAGTACAAAAAGAACAAAAAGGCTTTCAAGGTATGCACGTTTGAATGCTCATGAAATGCTCGTTGGATAAAAATTTCATTAAATAAACAGCAAACAATGCAAAGCTTTTATAATAGCAAAATAAAAGGCAGGGAAATGATTTTTAATGTTTTCCAGGTATTTTCTTTTATGGGGAGGAAAATGGTTGTGGTATTGAGGATTTGTTATTTAGGGGGTGAAAATTTGAAATTTTTTTTTTTAATTTCTAAAAGAAAAAAATGTGGAACAAAACAAAACTCGTTCCAAGACATTTTTATAAAACTCAATCCTTTCTTTTCTCACTAAAAATGCAGTCTCATTAAAAATTTGTTTGTGAAGTTTTTTTCATAACAAACAAAAAATAATTTAAAAAAAGATTGAAAGACCTGAAAATGTAAAAGCGATTAAAATAGGACGAAAGTGGTAAATGGAAAAATAATGGTTAAAACGCATTTCAACGCCTTGCCAAGCAATCTGAAAGCAATTTATCAACTCAATTCAAATAAAACTAAAAAAATTAAAATTTCTCGAAATTTAGAAGAAACTTCCACAAACTTAAAAAGTAGTAAAAAAGGGAAAAATATGTTAAGATAAAGCAGAAAAACTGTCGAAGTCATTAAAAATCTGAAGCAATCCTGAGGATCCTGAAAAAAAGTTGGAAGTGCTTAGTGTTGCAATATGGTGATTAAAGAGTTCCCTTATCTTTTTATCTACTGCTTTGAGTTGGTGATTTGTTTCTAGTTTGTTCTATTGAGCGGAAGGAGCTCTGTTAAACAGGATGTCTTTGACGCTGCTATTTCTTTGATTGCACTTCATGTTTCAATTTTCTAACTTTTGATTCTTTTTTGATCTTTTTTTGTTGGATTTTTGGAAGTTTTGGTGATTCTTGAAGTTTTTTAGGAATTTTGTTTGAAGTTTGTTTTGAGAGAAGATTGTGATGGAATTTTAATGATTTTAGTTGTTTTAACACAGTTTTGATGTTTTTTGATTATTTTGGTGATTTAGGGGCACGAATGAGATTTCACTAGTTTTTGGGTGATAAGCCATTGTGAGGTGTTATTTGAAGTTTATTAAATCTCATTTCCCTTATAATAATTTTAATACCCAATTAAAACTAAAATTAAAAGTTATTACCGGAAAATAATATTCAGGAATTTTGCAGCCAATTAAAAGCTCCGAGCACCAAAACCCCACACAAACTTTACATCCAGCTCCATAACAGTTCAGATAAAATGCACCAAACTCCTCCACAAACAATTTAATTCTAGCTAAAAATTGAGCTGGGAATACAATAAACAGAATTTAATTCAGTTCCCTTACAGAGCACACAAGTACAACCATATTTAATTAACTCGGGGGGTTAAAAAAGTTTTCAGCTTATGCTGTTAAAACATTGCATGTTTCATATGTTTCAATGTTTGCTTTATCCATCTGTTTTAATTTAAAATTATAAAATTACTAAACTACACCGAACACACCGAATAACATAAAGTTACACCAAATTACAGAGAACTACATGGAAGTAGAGAGAACTTTTGTTGATATTGATATGCACTGAGGGAAGTTTCTTTGGAATATGATTGAAAATATTTATTGTAAATTTAAGTGGTAGATTACACAACTGTCAACTATAATATTAGAAAACTAAAAATTTTGTTTATTTTGGAGGAGAATTTCTTTCAATAAATATTAATACTTGACAAAAAATCGTTTTCCTCAGTGCCCAACTCAATCGGAGTTGCATATGAGCCGCATATATGAAGCAAATGCTGTTGTTTGTATTTATTTAGACATTAATTCACCCAACCATTATTTTATTAACTTTATTAAGTCATTAAGTTATTAAGCAATTTGTTTTTAATTATGTTGGTTGGTTCGCTTTTCTAGAGTTCTCCGAGTTTTTAGAATATATTCAGAATTTTTGGTTGTTGGGATAATATTTTTGATGTTTTGCTGTTTGTTTGTTTTTGTTGGGAAATGAGAGGAGATAAAGATATGAAATATGAAAATATAAAAACTTATATGGTTAATTATTGTATTTGCTTTAATTATAGATCGTAACAATTAATTAATCATCAAATCATTTAACTTTTAATGGAGTTATTAAGAATAGAATTGTTTGGGAGATGATGAGTTCTTGCGATATTCTTTGAAATTTTAACAAACAACTCAATTAACAAATTTAGAAATAATTTTTATTGGTTTCTTGATTGGCAATGAACTATTGCTAATCAGAATTGGAGGCTAACCATTTGGTTGTTTAGTTAATGGATTATAAAACACATCTAAGTAAAGTAAACATATTTGCCATTTTTCAAGGATTAATGTATTGAAATTGTTGGGCAACTCTTAAATCCATAAATATAATTATTGTTTTATTCGGATGGATAATCTCCCAGAGCATCTGTAATCATCTTAGAATACTCTTGGATATTCGTGTACATTGTGTAAAATCCCAAGTCACATCCATCAATAGCACTTTTCCCATTTGATACTATTCCATGTAGAAAGTAGACTCTCTTGTCCTTAAACGTTTGTGGAATTACTAATCCTCCTCCTGAATCGCCTTGACAAACTCCGGAACCATCCGCGTAACTAAGAAAGGACCATAGATAAATTTAAAGCATGATTTAGTAAAATGATAGACTCAACCCTGCACAAATCTTGTCAAATGTCACGAAAGACTTGAAGCTCTCTGGAGCTTCATTAAGGCAAGTCTGATGGTCTACTATTGGTATCATAATTTTTTGTAGGGTGTTGGTTTCTTTGTCTTTCTGTAATTTATAGGATAATTATTATTTTAACTACAAAAGGAGAACACAAATTATTTACTGTGACACCCCAACCAGCAACAATTGCCAAAGTTCCATTTGGCGGGGTCTTTTCAGTAGCATACTTGTAGAATTCTAGACAAACTGGAGCTATATGAGGTTCAAAGATGATCAAACTCTTCAAAATTAAGATGGAGATGTCCGCTTTGAAGAACCCACTGTAGCCTACATATCTTTGAGTTAGATGCGTCAAATTAATTCAAATTTTGAAAAATGTTGAAAGGACCTCACTCGTTATCAGTAATAATTTTATCAACATCTGAAATTTGAAACCTCAACGACTCAGTTGGTTCAAGAATCTTGTCTCTCTTCCCAGCTGCTACTTTGAACCATGATGCCGGTGATTTTTGAGCTTTACGAGAGGAATCAGGGAAAAAACAATGGGCAGCACTAATAACAATTCTTTCAGTAACTAATGAGCCACCACAAATATGAGAATCATTCCTGTAAATTGAAAAGATGAACAAATTTATTAATTATTAAAGAATCGAAGACCTAACCTATAAATTGCAACCATCCATGGAACTTCAGTGATGTTGGCATCGCGCCCTTTGACGACAAATTCTGTAGCTTGTGGAGTGATCATCCCACACACAGGATCACACCTAAACGGTTCGTGATCCCAATTTCCAGATTTTAAACAAACGAACAACTTATTTATCGGTTTATCTGGGACTTTGTAACCATGTTTGCAGATCATTGTGGCAGTTGTTCCTGGAAGTGAATTTGATTCACAGGGAACAGAAGTACCATCTAGTTCACAGCTTGTCATGACTGAAAGTCCGATGATACCATTGCTTGGACAAAGTTCTAGAAAAAAGCTTTTATTATTGCAAAAATTCCAATTAAAATAGCTTTGAGCTGCAAATCATAATCTATGCTAGCTTCATTGTCGTTGGCCTAGGACCTAGAACGTGTGTAAGATGGAGTTCACACAGTTTCATCAAGTTTGAGGATATTCAAAGAATTTTCAAACAAAATTTTCCAAAAATCTAAATTTAACGTCAAAATTTTCTTTTCCTGCTGAATAATTTTGGTTATCAAGTTATATGGGTGAAGATAGACGCCAACACTTTTAGTGCGGGTGCTCCTTTAAACGTCTATCATTAAAGCTTAACCTGAAAACTGATCGAGTTTGCAGAAAATGCATATGCAAGTTTTTGAGCCAATAAGTCGGTGCCGCTGTCATCTCCTCAAGCCTGTGTAAAGGGACCGAAATGTGAACACCACCAGGATTGAATCAAGATGGAACAGTAATCTGAGCTTCTACTACCAGAAGAGGAAGCAAATAAAATTTGTGGAGACTACTGAGTGTTTGAAGATGACTCAAGGAGAATGTGTCATTTTCAGTTAATTCATATTATTGCAATATGGAAATTCGTCAATAAAGAGCATTAGAAAGAAAAAAAAAAAAAAAAAAATTATTGCATAAAGTTGACACTTTTATAAGTACGAACTCATACAGCTTGGGAACGGTAGACTCCATTTGTTTTGATTGCAGTTAATTATTTTATCATCTAAAAAAAAGCTTTTCTTTAAATTTGTCAAACTTTAAAAAATTCTATTATGTAAACGCACCTTCAGCAATGGCTAGCAACGAATACGATGGATCACAAATAACAGTAACTGGCAAGACATCAACGTAAATTTCTCCAGCATGTAATGTTGTATTGTCAAAGGTCGTTATAATTCGTCCATGAGGTATTTCAGGTATTTCACAATTCACACCTACAAGTGAAAGGAAAATTATGCTAACTAATCACTTGAAAATCAACAAAAAGAGCAAAATAAATTTCTAGAATCTTTTAACATTTTGATTAGAATTGTTTCAACGAAAATACTTACTAGGTTTCTCACATTTTGGAAAGACCTTATCAAACACTCCATCCTCGCAAGTAATAAAATATTCATCCTGTTTATCTTTTGGTACTCGGAACCCTTCATTGCATTCTACCTTAACGTTAACATCTGATCCAATTGGTTGACCACCTTTAAAAATCACACGTGAAACGATGTTGATGACTTTACCATTTTTAATATGTGGAGTAAAGCAATTCTGGGAATCTTCCTCATAAACTAAAGTTGTGGATGTTGTGGTTAATTTAGGAGCATTCCTCTCACAAAACTCAAAGTCATCCTCAAACTTTGTAATGTCCAATAATCTTTTATTGCAAGATTTACCAAACTCCTTATCAATGCACTTATTTTCCCGTAAATCAACTTGCACAAGCTCTGGTAAGTTCATAAATGCTTCTGTGGCTATTTTTTTGATCAAATTATCGTTCAAATGAATTTCTCTGACATTCTGTAAACGATCGAAAGTTCCATCCAAAACAATCGAGATTTCATTACTTTTGAATTCTAGAACAATTATAGATTCCATGTCCTGGAACCACATCGGGTTGATTTCTTTGATTTTGCTATTTTTTAGGAAGAAGAATTGAAGGTTTGTTAGGTTCTTAAAGGCATCACTATGAATCTCATGAAGCTGTTTCTGATCAAAATCCAAGCCTATGAGATTTTGGAGGTAAATGAAGGTATTGTTTGGAATAATTTTAATTCCATTATTGTGGAATGTGAGCCACTCCAGTTGATTACTTTCTTCAAAAAAACTTTCATTGATGGATCCAATATTTGTGCTTTTAAAGGAAATATTCGTTAATAACGAAAAATTTTGGTAAAGCACTGTCGGTAAGTAGCTCGCTGCTCCTCCTTGGAAGATTATTCCTCTAACTACTGCATCAGTTTGATTGGTATTTAACTCTACCACAATTTCTGCGCCATCATTAATTTTTGCTTCAGAAATATTGCAACTCAAACACATTAAAAAAGTCTCCTGCACCCAACATTCGCTTTCATTTAATTCACATAGCCAACAATTCCCCAGTCCAACACAAATAATCACCAACAAACAATACTTCAACATACTTTTTATGTTTTCTCTTGACCACACAAAATTAGCTAAACATTACACCAATTACACGAACAGATGTCAACTGAACTCATTTTTTGATGTTTGCAAATGAGCGAAACTATTTGCATATAAACCAGAACATTAAAAACCTGAATGTGGACAACCTATCGATAACTAGTTTTGATTTCAATTTGTGCTGTAAATTTGCGGCAATAGCTATGATTTTTATTTTCAGTTCAAGACTCTTTGGGTAGATTCACCAACTAATTTGAAAAAATTATTGAAAATTCATTTAATTTTACTGGTAGAGTGAAATATCCGTTATGATAACATTTTATATGAATATCGTGTATATAATGTGTTGATTTTAATCACAACTGTTATCTCACTCTAAAAACAGTCGCGATCGCAAAAGATTCCAATTCAAATTAAATTCTTCAGAAAAAACACTAAAATCCTTTTCCAAGATCAATAAACCTCCAAAAATCAATTGCCAACCACTATAAAAAGCACATAAACCAAGACATCTTATCATGCTGATTTATCTGACTTCCATCCAAGAAGCAAATGAAGCAAATAAATATATTAATGAAGACATTAAGCAAATGTCCAACTGAAAAGAATTTGGCTGCTTGCTTGCTTCACTGCTGTTCCCAAAATAAATACAAATAAATACACAAAAAATAATGAAGAAATTGAACAAAATACAAAAATGCAACAAATGAGAAGAAAACGAGAATAATATATCAGAGGAATCTTGATCGAGTGATAACATCAATAATTGATTAGTTTGGCCAGCGCGTTTTGTGGCTTTATTTTGTGATTATATTATACTTTGTCTGGCTGCTTAAATATTATTTTAATGTACGCTTTTGGTCATTTGCTGGACATATATTGGGAAACTGGTTAGAAAGATGCTTTTAACATTTTTTCAAGTTTTTAAAAGAGTTATTTTGAGATATCAGAAAATAATATTTTGGTGAGTATTTGGTTAAAAAATAATTGCAGGGTTCTGTAGGCTTCATGAGATTAATCTTTGAAAACAGGTGAATACATTTAATGTTTTTAGCAAAAAATTTAATATCTAAAAATGTTAATTCTTAATACAAATGAAAATCTACCTGAATACACTACATAAGGCATCAATGAATACACTCAACATTTTTCTTTAAATTCCAAGCAAATTTATTACAATAAAAGCAAAAAAACCTCTCAACCCCTTCCTTCCACCCAATCAACTTGTATTTCTATCTTATTCCCTCGACCCAAAAAAATGCACATACATTTAAATATAATCACAATAATTTATGTTGGAAAGTTATTGCCCAGATTGTTATCACTTTATTAAATTGAGTGCTTTCAGTAGCCTAAAGAACGTGCAGCCTGCTAAAGTTGGGTCTTGGTCCATCCCGTAAGCATTACAAACTTGTCCAAGTCAAATAGCCACAGGAAACCCAAAGTAACCAAAAATTGTACAGCAAAATTACAAACACACAAAATATACAAAATTCACTTCTGAGATTGTAGAATTACAGACCAACTTTTTTATGGTGTTTGAAAGTGAAATCTGTGAGCACTTCATTATTTTCAAAGCAGATATGAAGATCTCTGAGCCCCATTTGAATTAAAAAACTTTGTCCCTTTTGGGTGCGGACTTTTGTTTAATCTTGTTCTTCTTTAATTTCGTCAAGCTTATTGAGTTTTGTCTAAAGTTTTGTGACTTTGCATGATTTTCCAGATTTAGCAGAGAATTTTGGATACATTTAGAAATTTAGGAGAAATTGGCCAAATCGTAAGTCGAGATGATAAGATGGATAAAATAGTCAGAAGAAAAAAGTTTGCCAGGAAATTTAAATGTTTTAATTTAATTTTTCCAAGTTTTGCCAGTTTTCCTTGAGTGTTGGAGTGTATGAATGTTTTTTTGATTTCCATGGTTTTCTTGATTTTCCTGCAAATCATCAGACTTTTCAGCCTTCTCGCAACATCAGAATTTCTTAATTGGAATATTTTATAAAATATCTAAAACGCAATCAGAAAAGTTTGTCGTCCAAGTGGAGGCTTTTGGTGCGTCAGCTGAAAGTTTGAAATTAATGCTGATTTATTTTTAGGAATGATTGTTGATATCTTAACATGCGAGGGGGTGGAAAAAGGTAAAATATTTTTTTACTGAATATTTTAGCTTAATTTAAGATTTTACTTAAGACTGTAATTTCTTAAAATAATATTATTTTTACACTCCTTCTTTAAAAATCACCTCAAAAAGTACTTCCCCTCCTTCACCAATAAATTCCTCAGAAAAAACTCCACAGTCCAAAAATTTACCAGAAATCACCGAAAGAATTCCTTTCACAGAACTAATTGATTCGTTAGGCTCCGTCCTAATTTTTCCGCTCTTTTCTTTATAACCAACAGAGCATAATTTCAAAAATAAATTCAATCTATACACCGCTCCCATTCTTCTTGATTGTCAAGCCATTGTGGCATTGTTGCTAGCCACAGAAATCTAGAAATGTAGAAATCTGGTATTGTGCTCTGGGCTACAGCAGTAAGCAGTAGACAAAGTGTATAGCGATGCTTTATTGCTTTATGGGAATTTCTAACCATTCTATTTTTTCCTCTGTTCTTCCTTGCTTATAAGTTATAATACAGATTTATTAAAATTGTCAACTGTTCCACTGTATTTTTGGAATTTTTTTGTGTTTTGTATTCAGGAGTATTCAGGGGTATTCATGGGTATTACAGAATTGCTGAGTTCCTCGCTCTACCTCAACATTTCCTTCCATACTTAGATATAATGCTTTTCTTGGTGCTTGAAAATTTCCTTGAATTTTTAGATTTTATTAGATCTGTTGGATTTCCTATATATTTCTGCATTTCTTGGTCCTTTACGGAATTGCTGTGGCAAAAGGTAATCCAAGTGAATTGATGGGTTTTCATTATCGCATATCGTCATTCTGTTAGTTTTCGGTGAATTTTGGTTTGTGTGCAGATTTTGTTAGATATATTAGGTGTAGTGAATGTAGTGGAGGTTGTGTGGTGGGCCAAGGATTTTTGATTTGAAGGATGAACCAAAAATGATAATTTTTAGAGTTTTTATCTTTTAAGGTGAAGAAATTACAGCAAAAAGAAGAAATCTTTAAGAAAATAATCAAACAAAGCCTTAAAAGATCCTTGTGATCTTTACCATACAGCAAAGGACACAACAATATCAATTCCTCACTATCCGATCCAACAAACACACAAAAAATCTGTAGGCGCATGTATAATTTGCACCTGGAACATTTTGACAGTAATAAAACCATTTTATACATTTTATTGAAGCTAATAACCATTGTTTGCGTCGGTATTACAATTTGTGCGATAAAACCTGGTGGTACCTTTAACATATCTGAAATTTATGGACGAACAGCAAAACAGTCAGTAAAATGCGTAAATGGATATTCAAGCCTATTATAGGTTCGCCACGCATTTCAAGTATTCAAAGCATGGCAAAGCATTCATTCAGTATCAAAAGACTATCGGAAAGTATCAATATATTACAGTAAACTAACAAAGTGTCTATAATGAATATTATGTATATAATGATGTTATTTATCACAGACAGAAAATATATTATTGATTCTTTTCATTTTTGGGATGTTGCGGGGAATTTGCGGGAAAAACTTTGACTCTTTTATCTAATATGTTAATGCTGTTAGTTTTGTTATCAAGGCATACATTTTTGTGTGTATTTTTCAAGGGTCATGAGCTGCTTAAAAAAACTACTACAGCAAACATCAAATTTCTAACAAAATTTCACGGGGACCAACGTCCAATCCATTCAAAATCGAAAGTATCAAAATTCAACCAAAAAATATAAAATCATGGTGGGAGGTCGTCGGGTCTTCTTTTGTCTTATTTATTACAAATTATAATATGTTATTATATTCAATATTCCATTGTGTTTTTGTATTTAAACGCTTCAAGATGCCAAGATTGGCAATTTGTTTATGAAAAGCTAAAAATACTGAAATGAAATGAAAAAAAAATTAAATGAAATGAAAAAAAAATTAAACTGTGAAAAAACAGGAAACCGACAATAAACTAAAGAACACCTTCCCATTTTTTAGCGATAATTTTAATTTAAAAAAATTTATTATAAAAATAAATGAAAACAAAAACTTATCATGAATTTATGAATGTTTGTTAAAAATTATTTGTTAAAATAATTTATGATAATTTTTGCAGTTTCCATGCAATTTGTAAAAATATTTAAATTTCCTTAAATTTGCTCGAAAATGTCGAAAAATGCTTCAAAAATATAATTATTGCCAGCTTGAATTGAAATTTATGATTATTATTATTTCAAAATGTTTTTTATCAGTTGCAAAAGTTTGGCGAGAAATTTTTTGGTAATATTTTTTTCGCTATTTTTGTTGGACATTCTGCAATTATAATTATTTAGTTGGGCCATTAAAATTTTATCTCTGCGGTGTCGACCATTTGATCCATTTTTATGCTATGCGGAAGTTTTACATGGAAATGGCTTTTTAGAGGGGGAGACATTGAGAAATTTAAAAATCCTTTTAAATTTTTTTTTAATTCACAATCACCATTTCCATGAATTCTAAAAAATTTAATTTTTATTAAAAATGAGACAATTTTATTAAAATCCGCAGAAATTTCAAAATATTTTGCATTTTCCTTAGAATAAATTATTCAAAGTCTAACAAACAAAAATATGGTCAATCCCGCACCCTACCTCTCATCATCTTTTTAAATCTTCTCTATGCTTGTTCCTCCAAACAAAAAATTCATAATCGCTAAACGTATATTAACATTCTTCCTCCAAAAGGTAATAATTCGTCGCCTTATCTGTTTTACTGCTTTGGCCGGCGTCTATCTCAAAGTATCTAAATAAGCTGTTGTTTTTTATGGGCCGATTGCGATAACTAGACTCAAATACACAAAAATATACCACAATACAACACAATTTCGCTGGCAAATGTTCATAATTAAAGGGTTCCTCCATTCTTTTGAAGGTTTTAATGATTTCTTTTGCTTATTAGATAAACCTTTTTAGCCCTGTCGAGAGGTTTTGGTAGAAAACTCACCTAGAATTAGATATCTTAAAAAATCCCCAATGTTCAATATCTTACCCAGAGCTCCCCAAAGGTCAAATCCTCTGCAAAAAAAATCCCCCCATTAAACAAAAAAATAACTTTATTCTTCAAAATAAAAAAAATAATGAAAACAGACCAGGAGAGAGAAAAAAGCAACAAAACAACAAAACAAGTCATATCTTTCCATCTTCAGCGTCGTTCTTGATAAATTGAGTAATTATTTAATTTTCGGCCGCCAAGATAAAAACAATGTATTCAACATCACGAAGCGCAATTAAAATAACATTATGATTAGGTTGAAAGAGCGGTGACCAATTTACGAGCAGGGGATTAGCTGGGGATTGTGTACAATGGAGTTTTGAGGGAATGGTCAGTGTTTTAGAAGTTTTTGATAGAAATTGATGAAGATATCTAAAAATTAAATTATCCACAACAGGGCCTCTAGTAACCAGAACAACCAGAAAACCATATTCGCCCGTAATAAAGTTGTCAAAGTGATAAATATCGTTTGATATACAAGTTTACAACACGAACTGACAACAGACTAACAGAAATAACAAAAAAACTAACAGAACCGACAGAGTGATTCAGCTTTAGAAGTCAGCTCAGCCAGAATATGCTCCGCGTATCCAGTAGAGCAAGCAATTTTGGGTGACACAGAAATAGGAAACATGGAAATAAACAAATTATTTAAATATTTGACAAAGCGCACCGAGGATGGAATATTTCAAGCGGAATGCATGGTTTTGGTCATTTTTGTGGTTAATCATCAAAAGGTTGAGTTTTTTGAAGTTAATTATTTTAATAATTCTCTTGAAATAATGTCTAAAAACTGACCCAGAGCCCTTCAACCACCCAGAGATTCAAATCTCCATCTTCTGCATTATTTTAGAAAAGTTTAATCTATTTCCATTGTCATACAATTCCAACATTCTTCGCAATGTAAAACCATTTGTAGACAATCATGCAGTAAATTATTTTCTATTTTGTCGTCGAAACATTTGTCAAATTTAAAATAACATTCAACAAAAGATAAATCTTCTTTTGGAGCGATTTTGCAATTTTACTGAAATTTACCGACTCTTGCAGAATTGTTTGGAAATTTTCGCAAATTCACAGCTTTCATAGTTTCACAGCTTTTCTAATTTGCAAAATAGTTTTCTCCGTATTGACAATGAACATTTCATTCAGATGGTAATCCTGAAAAATTGGAAACAATCAGCTAACGAATGCAGCAGCTTTTCAGCTTCTTTGGATGATAGTTGGAGGACTGAAGAGAGAGGATGATCTTAAAATTGGTTTTTCGATAAATTGTTCCAAGATTGCATCTTCTTATTGATTAAAAATTAAAAAATATTAAGGTCTTTATGGAAAGGATGCAAAAAAGACAACAAACTTTTTAAATTCAGTTATTATTAGTTTTCATTGAACTACAATAATCCTTTCCATTCAGTCTATGACTTCAAACTTCTAACAAGCTCTACTACACAAAACACACAAGAAAACATGGCAAAACATTTGTACATGGCTCACAATATTCAGATTAACGAACAAAATAATAAATAAGCATCGATAATAATGTATTCATTCACCTTGTTAAGGCTGTTTATTTTCCAAATAACTTCAAATACAGCAAATACACAAAATACAAGAAAAATACACCAAACATCAAACATCAAATATTATCCAAAAATAACCAAATAAGTATGTTATTCGGAACAACGAATGATTGTTAATAAATACATGTATATTTGTTGAATCTTTATAAGTTGACATTTTTTAAATGATTTTTTGGAATTGTTTGAATTATATGAATTTTTTGAAAAGTGTGTGGAATATTTTTTATAATAACATTGAAGATATTGTGTTGACAGACATTTATGACAAGAAATTAAATAGCTAAATAATATCTCTTGCGCTCTAATGTTGCAGTCATTCAGCCATTGACAGCTTTATGGAAAAATGTACTTTTTAGGGTATCATTATAAGTAAGTTGGAGTTTTTTGTTCGTTTGTCAGATTACATGGATTTTTGATGTTTTGATGTTTGCAAAATTAAATTTCAATTTATTGTATTTCGAATTTCTTTTCAATTCTAAATGTATTCAATATCGAATATCAATGAATTAATTTGCATTTAAATAGTTCTTCTAGTAAACAGCTTGAGGAACTGTAAAAGAGAAATAAATTATTTCTAATTTAATTAGATGAGATCTTGTGAGGGATCAGGGGTTGGAAATGTTCTAACAAGTTTTAAAATAGCAAAGCTTGAAATAAAATAAGAGAGTAACATAAAATAATATTGCGCCTCAGAGAGCTAAAAGAGAGCAAAAGAGGAATTATCATAGAAATACTCAGATCGACTAAAAATCAAGTGAATTATCAATACAACTCTAAAACAGTAGTTTTACTCCTATACTAAAAAGCAACCATACCCCTGACAACTCCGCAAACATCAAAGAAAAGTTTTAAAATTAATTCCCTGGAAAAAGATTAATTGCTTCATTATTTAACAGTTTCTAGTTGAAACTAATTTTATGCGGCAAAGATTGATGATATTGAAGCTAATTAGGTGTTATCAATTTCTTCTCATTTTATTCATATTATTCATGAGACAACGAAAAAGCAGATTATTGCATGAATTTCTTGAATATCTTGAATTTCGTGAATTTCATAAAATTCATAAAATTCATAAAAATATAAAAACAACATAAATTTATTGGAAAATTCAATACAAACAGCATAAATTGTTAGATATTGAATAAACGACCTAAATCGCATAAATTAATAATTTCTTACATAAATTGACAAGTTATTGGAAATAGAGAAATTTTATTTGTCAACTCTTTTAAAGTCCGCTTTTGGTATTAAATTTCAAATAATTTCAAACACTCTTCACTAGATTAAAATGCAAATTCGTAGATTTTTCTAATTTCTAACAAAATTTATTGGGAATTAATTTTAGTTTTTAGCTAGAATTGCTTAATTTTGGTAGATTTTGACTAATATTAGCAAAATTGCCAAAACAGCCAATTTATTCACAATTTATCCACAAATTCCCGAATTTTAAATTTTTTCTTGTTTTCTGCATAATTTTTTGAAAACGATAGCAAATTTTTTCTAAATTTTATTTTGAATTGAGGATTCGACAAGTTTTATTGTATTTATTTTTAATTTTAAATTTGAGAAAATTCAGTCCAATCCTCGTCTCCTCAACAACAACAAAACAATAATTAAATTTCGGATAGAAAATATTTCTAAATTATTTTTGAATAAATTTCGAATAAAAATATTTTGAATAAATTATTGATCAGCAAGTGTTTAATTTCGGAGAAAATACTGATTGAGATATCAAGTTTTTCAGCATTTCCAGTGTTTTGAACTTTTTGAAAACGTATCAAGTGTTTCAAATGGTCCAAATAACTTCAAATGGTTTACTGTTTGGGGACTGACAGTGGAAGATAAGGAGATCAAAAGCTATTGCTTTTGTGTGAATCTATTGATATCATGGTGGAATTTTTGTTGGTTTTTGGATTTTTGGGTGGCGCTTTAAATTTATTAGTGCATTCAATTTATTGGTGAATTTCTACAAATTTATTGATTTCATTTGGTATCTAGTATTTATCAAACAAATTTAGAAGGAAGTTTACTCAAAAATATTTCTAGAGCTGTCAAGAAAAAAATTTTTTAACCTTCAACTTTACTCCGAAGCCTTATAAATCCAAACCAAACCAAAAACCATCTAAAAAATCATAAATTATGCTTCATAATCCTACAAACCACAAAAAATATTATTCTATACCCCAATTGATATCAATACTCAAAATACTCAATTTATCAAACTATCGAACAAATAAGAACCATCAGCTCAAATTCCCTTCAAGTTCCAAATGACTTGCGTCCTTGACAACAATTAATAACTTGAAACTATCTTAAATATCTCAAAGAACTAAAAATAGGATATATCAAAAAATCAAACAAATATCGAACAAAGCAAAATTCAAATTTATCTACTCGATCATCAAAAAATTCCAAAATTTCAAAATGAGTTGAATATTTTTCAAAAATCCCTTTGAGAGAAGAACTAACCATTAATTCCTCATTTTATCAGAAATGTACCTTAAATCCCTAACTTACGATAAATCGAACAAACTGCAGACAATCTAAAATACTCAAATACTTCAGCTCAGCATTACATCACAACAAAACCCATGTAAGCATTACATCCACACAAAATATCTCCACAATATCACAAACATCCACTGATTGCTTACAAATTAAGTACGGTGGATTGATCAGCACTTTTTCTTGTCTCAACGCTTGTAAGTTGTAATGCTTGTAAGTCTTTTAATATTTGTAAGATTTGTAAAATTTGTAAAATTTGAAAAGGTTTCTGTTCGAGCAGCTTTTTGGATGAAAATTATCTGTGTGTTCGATCAAAAGAAATGTTCAGAAAATTTTGTCAGTTTTGTGATTTTTGTGATTTTTTTGATTTTTTGAGGGATTTAGTGGACAAAACTTTAGAGATTTAAAAATTTTTGAAGAGCGTGTAAAAATTAATTCATCGGATTTGGCAGGGTTTAGAAGTTGAATGATTTTTAGAGTTCTGATTTAAAAGTCATATGAAATTTTAGATTTCTTGAGATTCTTGAGATTCTGACGCATGGCTGCAGTATGAAATTTTTTAATAATTTTTCTAAGGATTTTTAAAATGTTTTTCGTGATTAATCGCAAAAATTTAAGCTGACAAGAATATTACGAAATATTACGAAATATTACGAAATTTTACGAAATCACAAAGAATCTCACCGAACATAGAAAATGGGTTAAATATTACATCTTCTGACGTAACAATATAGATTTCAAGAGTCACGATCAATAAACCTACCAATCCCTGATTAATCAAAGCATTTATTGTAAACTTATTGAAGAGTGCTCAAGAGGATGATTAATTTTTCATGATTCTCAAGATTCTCTGATTTTTAGTGATTTTGTCATATGTCGCTTTTGATTTCATTGATTTTGAGATTATAAACAATTTTTGGAATATTTTTAACATATTGTACATATACTCAACATTTGAAAGAATATACCTGAGAAATGAATAAATGACATAAACTGAAAACCCATATTAAGATTTAAAACGTTATTGAAAGATCGGACAAAGATTTATTTAATTCGTCTTAATCCGGTCTTTCTATTATCCCCTATTGAATATTGATGAATTTTTTTATTGTCAACGACTTATTTTATTTATTTATGTATTTATTTATTGGCAAATGACAAATGTTTTGCTAAAATCAGTATTTTCTCTATTCTCGGTTTTCTGTCAATAGTTTCTGTTACTCAACTTAAGGAAGAGATTCTATTAAGAACTCTGAAGTTCTTCTAGTTTTTGTAATTTTTGTGTTTTGCAATTTAGAATAAAAAACGATACTGGGGATTACACGTTCTGTCATACGGAATTTCGAGAAAGTTGATGGAGTGGAAATAGATGCTTGGTCCAGTGAAGCATTCCGATGATTTTTGTTTGGCTGGTTATCTATTACATTAATGGATTTTGTTAGAATTTCAATTAAAGTGACAATACTTTTTATTTTAATTTGCTCAAAGAAATAATTTCTCTCAAAAATCACTGGGACCTCTCTTGAATGTGCAAAATAGCCCTCTACGCAATATTTAACAGAAAAAACCTCAGCATTCTCGATTAAAATCACAAATTCCTTTCCTCAATCAAATCTGAGCCAGCAATGAGTCGTCAAATAAAATGTAATAAATGATTCAGCCGAAAATAAAAGCAATTCTATCAATTTTTTGTACCTTAATCGAGATCAAACATGTCAAACAGAAATCCTAACTTAATTGGACACTCATCAATTGATTTTCTTACGGATGAGTGTTTACAAGAAATTGTTGGGTATTGTTGGGAATTGTAGCCATTCGCCTGTTGGGTGGTCGACGAAATTTGTTCTTCAATGTTTTTTGATGTTATTGAGCAATTTAAACGTTTTTTGAGAACTTTTCAAGGAACAAGATCAGATTGATTGCTCAGCTACATTGCTACATTAAATTGAAATGATGATGAGCAGTTTTATTTTTTATTATATGTGTAGATACTCTCTATTGAGTAGATTGAGTTGATTGTAACAATCTTTTTTTTGTGGATTTTTTTGTAAATTCTTTTCTACCGCACAATACGCACGTTCCATTTTTTCATAGAAATTGAGACTTTTTTTGGTGATCTCGGACCAGTTTAGAAGTTTCATAGCTCAATTAACTTGATCCTAGTGATTTCATTTTAAGAATTTGGTTGGCAAAAATCTAAATAATAGCAACAAAAATAAAAATAATTAAAAATTTTTACAGTGCCCAAGAAATTTGGCCTACAAGTCAGCAATATGTGAAATTCTCAACTATCTTTCAGATTTGACCTCTAGTAGATTATAGCTCGAAATAAACATTTTTGGTCGAGTTTTGTAGACTTTTTTGGTAAATTTTGAGTGAAGTGCTCAGTTATCAAACATATACTGAGCTGGGCTCATGTTTTAGCATAAAAATTGTGTTCATAAAGAGTTTGCTAGGCGCCAAAAATTTTAAAAATGCTGAAGCAAATAGTTTTAGTGCTCCCTTTCATCTTATTACTAGTAAAAGCTCAAGATGTGCAACCACCATCTAACTTAGATCCAATTACTCATCTCCCATTAATCAAAAACTGCACTGGATTTGTCTTGCAAGTGTGTCCAATTGGAACAATTCAAAATGGAACATACTGTACACGACCGATCAGCGCTTGTCCTCAGGCTTATATTTGGGATGGTCATAAGTGCACCTACCAAATAAAATCTTGTCCTCAAGGCTATAAACTTGAAGGCCATGAATGTGTGGCTCCTACTCCTGTTTGCCCCTTCAATACACGATGGAATGGAGTATTTTGCAAGCAGGAAATGATGGATTGTCCGCCGGGGACAGTTTATAGAGATAACGCTTGTTTTAGTGTGCACACTACTTGTCCGTTTGATATGATTTTACATGGTGATAATTGTGTGTATTCAGTACCGCTTTGTCCGGAAGGTTATTCTATGCAGGTCAGTTTGGGTGGCTCTCTAGATTTATATAAAAATTACCGTAACCTAACCAATAAAAAAAATTTCAGGGTAACGGCTTCTGCAGATCAAATGTGGGCTGTGATAAACCAGGAGGCTCCACGGAATCCCCTTTCTTCCCCCCACCCAATGGAAATTATATATGCCCTGAAGGTTACATTTGGAACAATCGCGAGTGTGTTCCATCCGATATTGCTAAGTTGCCACCTTGTCCACCAAACTACACTTTGAAGTATGGAAGATGTTGGCCGGAGATCGTACCAGAAGATCCAAATAATCCGAATAATCCAGATATTCATCCTATCCAGCCTTGTCCCCCAAGACACATCCTTCAAGATGGTAGATGTTGGCCAATTTTTACACAACCTCCAATTTATCGACCACCGATCATCGAACCCTGTCCTCTAAACTATACTTCAGAGAATGGAAGATGCTGGCCAAATAATGGTTTTGGTGATATAAATAAACATCCTCCTACACCTCCACCCTCAATTACTCTGGAGAAGTGTCCTCCAAACTACAATTTAAGGAATGGAACTTGTTGGCCTAATATTATTCCGACTTCTTCTCCAACTTTAGTCAATTGTCCTCCAAACTACATTATTAGCAATGGAAAGTGTTATCCAAGACTCATGACCACTACTCGGGCTCCTCAAGTTCAATATCCTCCAAGACCACCAGGTGATTCTCATATAAACATCAATATTAGTCCAGTCGAGACGATCGTACACAATAATAACACGATCAACAAGGAAGTGACCGTTAATAATGAGAATATCAACAACGTGTTTGTTTACTCGGATGTCAGATGTAAGGATGGCAGTATTAGGACCATGATCGTGAAGAATAATGAAACCATTAGTGGATGCCCCGAAAAAGATGAAAATGAAATTGATGTGAGTCCTTGAAGTTTCACTAATAATATTCTACTCTAACCTCAATCTAATATTCCAGGATTACGACGCCGAAGATATCAATAGCAACAAAACATCTCCAAGCTCACGTGATCCTAATAACAAAAACTGCTGTGAGGTAATCACACCAAGACAATGTCATCAACGCAACGGAAGCTGGATCTGTGCTAACCGGAAGTACAATCGATGCGGAAGTTTCTGCTCTTCAGGAACTGTATACTTGCAACCTTCAAGACCGATTTCCAACTCCACTTATGTCTTGATGGCTCCACCAAATCAGATGCCTTATATGCCAGCCTGTACTCCAAGATATTGTCCATCAGTTGGTTAGTACTTCAGTTTAGATATTCTTGATGTTTTGTGGATAATTTTTAACTCAGTCACTTTATTTCACAACTAGACTGCTCAGGTTGTTCTCAAGGTATGCATCAATGTACTTCCCAATGTTTCTCAAGCACTTGTCAAACAACCAGCTGCAACTTTGTCAGTCAAGAAAGCTTTTGTGGAACTTATGGAGGAGGAGGCTGTTCTCAGGAAGATGGATGTCTTAGCTGCTGATCCACATTGAAAAACCTGAAGAAGATTCTATAAATAATTTCAATTGGAATCGTGGTATATTCTAAAATGTGTGTTTTTATGTACTTTAACGGTCAACAAACCTAACCTTAAAAATATTGACCGAAATACAAGAAAATCTTCAAAGAAACACTCGAAAAACAATTTAAAACTTTATTATCTAAATTTCTCAAATACATAACATTAAAGCCTACACTTCCACAACCAACCCAGTACCCTGGATCCATCTTAAAAGTTTCAGCAAATTAATGATTAAACAACAAATTCTATAATTTTATAAACATTCTGCAAACTTTAAGTTTTAAACAAACTTGTAACAAGAAAAAAATATTTTTGTAAAAATAAAATAAAATAAAATATGGCAATAAAAGGTTCGGCCACTGGCCTGATTGATCATGCGATGCTATTATGGCTTCTATGGCAACACAAACTAAAAATCTCCTAAAACTGATAAATTTTTTCTAGTGGAACATTTTTAGTATCTGGGGGAATTATGTGACTATTTTAACTACTTTAGTACTCTCTGTATAACAATTATAATTTTTTTGAGATTGAACACTGTTAAAAATATATTTCGGACTTTTTTAGACGGGTCTAAAAATTGCACAACGTCCAGGGAATTAAAAATTTTAAAAATCATTTTTTCTAGCTAAGTGAATAAAATATGTTGACTTTTGTGATGTTTTTCTACCTTTCGAGAATTTTCGTGATACGTTCTCAAAATTTTCTTAATCATTTCTTAATCGATCTTGATCTTGGTTTTTGTACAATTTGTCTTAATATTTTGTACAATTTCTTGAAGTTTCCTTGAATATTGCTTTGATTGATTGATTTTGTAACTTGTGATGTTTGAGTCAGGGAAGATTTAACCTGTGATAGCAAGCTCTTGCAGCTCACGATCCTCATCGACGCTGTCTTCATCGTCTGAGCCATGCACAGATGGCGCTGGAGTTGTGTGACCTAATTTTGAGAGTGGTAAAATTTTTTGTAAATATTTTTAATTAAATAATTTAAGTAAAATTAAATTAAAATGAAATTATCTACAAAAATGAACAAAAAAAATTAAAAGTTTTGAACTGTAATTTGTGAAAGATTCACGTACTTTTTACGCTCAGGCCTATGATTAATGAATTTAGGTAAATTTTAAGGTTATGTAGTTTTTGCTGTTATATTAAAAATAAATATTTTTGAAAACTTACGTGATGATGAAGGACTTGGAGGCGCACTCATCGGGCGTGGATAATTAAAGTTGCCAGTTCTAGAATAAGCCATCTCTCCACCTTCATCGATGTAGTCCTTGTAAACAGTTTGGAGTGCCTTTATGCGGGCATTGCGGTAGTACTAATGGAAGATAATGAGTTAAAATAAGTAAACAAGTCTAATTGAAGAGACAAAGAAAAATAAAATTTATACTCACAATGCCAAGATTCCTCCAATCCAGTAGATCACTCAACCTCTCAGTCCTGTTTCTCTGGATAATTCTCTGTCTTCTGTTTAACTTGGAGAAGTCAAACATAAACTGAGCCAACTGCTGAACACTCGCCTCCAATCCAATATATCTCCTGTCGACAATGTAAATTCCGTAAGACTTGGGATCAGCGATGTGTTCCTCCATGAAGCATCCAAATCCACTTAAATTGGTGGTGACACTTGGAATTCCCATAACAGTGCACTCAGCTGGTGTATAACCCCAAGGTTCATAATAAGATGGAAAGACTCCCAAATGGCAACCTCGAACGAACTCTTCATAATCCAATCCAAACAGAGGATTTGTGGAGTTCAAGAATTCAGGATGGAAAACGATCTTAACGCGATCTTGGACAGTATTGAAGAGGTTGCAACGACGCACAGTGGTTAAGACCGGGTCATTCCAGTCGTCTACAATGTTGTGAGTTGTTACGGGTGGCATACCGTCACGTTGGAGTGAGTATAAGCAACGTTTGACTTTCACGATGTCTTCCTTGGTCATTAAGTCATCGGCGTTTGGTAAGCGGCCACTGTAGAATATTATTATCAATTATTAAAGTTGTTTTAAAGATTTGAAATCGATTACTTACGTCAAACAAGTGTCGTACATCCTTTTTCCAATTTCATTCTGGATGGTGTTGATTGTGTCACGTAACTGTTTAGTAACGGCGTGACCTCTCAAAGATTCCACATTGAAATTGTTGGTCTTGGCTGGAAAGATCAGGAATGCTACTACAGTGACGTCAGGGAGTGATTCCTAGATTTTAAATAGAGTTGATTAATCGATTTTGAAGATTAAAATATGAAAACTAACCTTCAAATGATGATTTAACCTCGCCAACGCTTCAATAAAGATATCTGCGCCTTTATTGCTGAATTCGTATCGTCCCGCGATAAAAAAGTACAGCGTTTTATCCAAATTAAAGTCAAAATGTCCATAAAAGTGTCCTCTAACGAATTCATGAATCTTCTCTTTAGCCAGTGCGTGCATATTCTGGAATTCGTGCAAAGCCGCGAACTTTTTCACATTTAAGCCATTTGGCGTGATTACATCCGGTTTTCTCTTGAGTAAGTGCTCTGCCTCGAGCCCTGTGATGTCAGACACTGTGGTAAAGACGTGCGTGAGGTGTGAAGCTGCTCTCTCCATACAGTAACGATGATATATTTGACGTTTTCCAGCTTCCTCGTCCACCGCGAAGCTGTCCAGTTTATTGTAGAAATCAGTCTTGCCAGCGCACAAATAGCGACCTAAGAGTGTTGCGTGAGTAGTGAAGACTGTAGCAACATCTACACGGCGAGTTCTGAGGGCGATTAAGCCGACACCAGCTTGCCATTCGTGGAAATGAGCGACAATTTTTGGAGACGCGTAGGCGTTTTCGTGAGCATACCTTTCAGCGGCTGCTTTGAACTGGAAGAAGAGGTTTAGAGGTTAAAATTGTGAAATTTGGTGAAAATTATTTACAAACCTCTCCGATAAAGTGAGCGATCATGTAACCCAAAATAACAGCATCGTTACTCTCTATATCTAGATGAGGTATTCCAATATTGGAAGTATCCCAAAGCTCCTTTTTGTACTCGTCTAACTTCCATGCTCCACTTCCAATGTCAAAGAGAATAATTTGAGGATTTCCGTCAACCAACCATCGGCCACAATGAATTTTGAAGCCTTGGGATCGCATCGCATTGGCAGCAGTTTGGAAGGGACTCCCAGTGGGAAATTCACTTTCTTCTACTTCAGTTCTGGCGCATTGCTCTTTGTATGGACCCATGAGGCAGTATTGGTCGCCCAGCTCTTCCGTAGAGACAAAGGCTTTGGAACGGATGACCGTGTAGATCCCGCCAACTGTTTTGGAAGGTTATTTTGGGAGTTAGTAATCGATTAATCATAAAAATTTAATAAACCAACTCCTCACCTTTGTTCGCCGCCTCCCATGCTATTTCAAACGTGTACCTATTCTCAATATTGGCAGTATGTCCACGATCCAAAAACTCCAGCAGGTCGCTCCCCGACTCTGCCCTAGAAAATCGACGATTCATCTGAAAAGCGTTCAAATGTGTCACCGATTAAAATTAGATTATACTTCGTTAATGCACGCGTTTAATTGTTTAATTACAATAGATTAGTTATGCAACTTTTGTTTTGTATTCTTATGGGATCTGGTTATGTAAATTTTGTTTGCAGGGGTTGGAGTTGGAGGATTTTTCATTCAGTATTAATGTTTTTGTGTAAAAAGTTTTCTTTTTAGATTTTTTGAAGGTGTATTTAATTTTAATAATTTTTCTTTAATATTTTTTGATGATAGCAAATTATTTAGAAGAAAAATCTACATGGATTTCTCTATAAAAACCAAAAAACAACAAGTTGCAGTGAAAAATCAAGTTCCAGAATATTTGTGCAATTCTCTCATTAGCAAACCATAAATTATTCAAAATATTATTGAATCAAGTGATTTTTAATTGTGTTTTGCTTTTTTTGCACAGTAGTCGAATTGACCGTGACCTATGAGACGCTACCGCTTCTTAATCTCAATTTAAATATTATAATTAGACTGAATAGACGTCTATGTGGTGTTTTGTCGTCGTTTGGCGCTTACGCTTGCCGCACAGACGTTGGATTGGCGATACATTATCAGGAGAACGGACTTGAAATTCTTTGAGTTTTTTTTGGTCTTTCGGAGCATTTTGTCGGGTTTGTGGTGATTTGTCGAATTATTGGTGATTAACCGGTTTGGTGTGCGACTTTCTTATTATCTTTTTTTGAGGTTTATTTAAATGTTTTGCATTTGTTGAGACTTGTTGAGGTTTTTTGAACTTTTTAGGTGATCCGATGTTGCATTTTTCTGGGATTCTTTGAATTTTTTAAGGTTTTAGTGTTGGAATGGGTTGTTCTTAAAAAATCAAAACGGATATAATAAATTTAATAGAAATTCCTTCAAAATTGTTAACTTTTCTTCAGATTTGTTTGATTTATTTTAAAGGTCAATAAATATTTTTCAATATCCAATAATTTCCACTTGAGATTTTTTTAATATTCATTAAACTTTTTTTAATAATCAAAAAATACTTCACAATTTTTGAAGAAAATTTGGGAAAAACTGGTTAAGAAATTTTAAAACCACAAAAACAATTAAATTGCGACACAAATTATCACCACATCAAATTCTTTTTGCTCTTTGCTGGTACGTTTATGACCACCAGGCATCTTGAAATCCCCTAGATCTTGTAAATTTATTAAATCTTGCAAATCTCTCGCTGAAGGTCAGTCAATGTCAAGGAACTAAGAAACTCACTTCGTATTAACTGAAATGGCACTGCAAGTACTTTAAAAACACCGGAAACTGATTGAACTAGTTGTTATACTGTCACTGAGAGCAATGTTAGCACTTGCTAGTGAGCAAACTCCTGTGGAATTGGGTAATTTCAACACAGAAACTTTTTTCTCGCCGAACCGATTTCAAAACAATAAAATATGTGGAGCTGCTCGAGGAAAGCAACTGCTATACTGTGAAAAAGTGGATCAGGTAACGAAGCTCCAAGAAGAAAAATTAAACAGAAGGCAAAAATCGTTTGAATTTCAGTTCAACTGAATTATTTTATTTATTTAATTTCTTGAAGAATTAATTAAACTGAGCATTTCTTCACAAAATCAATGGATTAAAAATTTTGCAGCACATGTTTCTCGATTTTTTTAAAACTCTAACATCTATAAAATCCTAAAAAAGCCGAAAGAAGAATTGGAATTGAATATTGTCATTTTAATCTTTTCCTTTGTTAAACTGAGAAACCCCAAGAAAACTCATAAAACTGTAATATAATTGAAAAACGGGATAAATATTGAAAGAAACTGAAAAGAAATGAAAAATGGCAAAAAACTGTTTTAAAGACTTTTCCACTCGATTACACTTCAATTTAGGTTTTGCTCGACAATATGTCCACAATCTTGGATCGCAATCGGTTTTGACATATCTAAGTGTTCGATACATTCAATGAGTTTTAAATGAACGAGTCGGAGCAATGACATAGAACCAAATGTTTGTCGATAAGTCGACGGCAAAATTATTAGATATAAAAAGAACGAATGGATTAGGATGAATTACATTAAATTGGTAGGATCAAGAGAGGAATGTAATTGTTGGGAGTTTGCTTTTGACAAGGATTTTGGTGGGAGGAAGGATCGACGGATTTTTTTCAATAATTCATTCGAACTTATAATATTTTTCTTCAAATCAATTTTTGAACCAAAAACAGAAGTTTAAGATCTTTATCAAAACTTTCAAAATCCTGAGAATCAATGCTCAGCTGATTTGACCAAAAATCTCCTCCTCAACCCATAACAATCCTTGACCAAACCAACATCCAGCCGCCTCCTAAAATAATGTTTGCAGCTTTCCAGCAGTGTAAGCAATTATAAGATCTCATGGCACAAATGATTTCAATAAACATTTTAACATTTTAAGCGACATATGACAACGTTCATCTTGTCCTCTTCAATGTCTACAGATACTTTACAGACATTTTGGAAGACATCTGAAGACGTTTCGCATTAAAGGACAAATTTGATATATTTTAGGGTTTTTTGATGTATTTGATATTTCTTGAACATTTCTTGAATATTTTGAAATTCTAGAATAATTTTGTTTATTTTCGGTTTCCACAATATTCCAATATTTGGCCAGCAAAACGATCTTTTGAGTAAATAAAAATAAATGTTGGAATATGTCGCAAAAATGTGATGATGGAAAATTTCAAAGGAAATATTGTCCCTTGCCGTTTGAGGCTGATTTTAGGCTTAAAATGATTGAAGAAGGTTAATCCAGCGTATTTAATTCGTAATGTGCTGTTTAGCCATGTTTTTGGGTATTTTGGATATTTTTGATGTTTTGGATAAACTGTGTGTGGGTTTTGTTGCCTTAATGAATTTTAATGAATGTGAATAAAATTTTGATAATGTTGTTCGATTTTTATCAAATTTGTAGAAAATTTAGAGAGTAAAAAAATTGAAACATGAAATTTGATGGCTGTTTTGACACAAAATTTTAAAGACTTGAAAAACGGAATTTCTAATTAAACACTCTCTAATTAGGTGTTTATGCTAATTTTATAAAAAAGTTTTTGTTTGAAATTTTTAATGATGTTGTCAATTTGTTAATTTTGTGAAATTGTTAATTTTGGAGATTTTTTATCAGTTTTATGACGAAGATGTGATATTAGGTTGTAATACGCATTTATGGAGTTTTTAGGTCCGCAAAGCAGTTAAGCTTAATTAAATTCTATTTTAAAAATAACTTACAAAAACTCTAAAACTATAATAAAAATATGTTTGGGTAGTTAAAATATTCTCAGTGCAGAAAATTATGCCTAATATTTCCATCAAACCCTTCCAACCACTTCAAAGCTCCAACTACCAATATCCATCAAAAATAGGAAAACCAGACAAATTAACAAAACACTCAAAAACCAAATTTCCATAAAATTCTAATTTTTGAGTGCCGACTTTTCCTCAATACTACTGATTTACTCACTACACCAAAAAAGCCTCCTCAATAATAAATCACCATAACTCGAAAAGTGAAACAAAATAAGTGTTAATTAAGTGTTTTTACTCAATATAATCTAAAAATGTTTCACATATAAAAATTTACTTTAATTTTAATAATATCACCATAACTAATAATAATTAACGAACTATCATTATTCCACCTTATAACCACAAGTATTTCATATTCTAGGCTCTTCAAAGATCTAAAGCACTTTCCAGTGATTTCGAGTAATTATTCTGTAAATTCAAACAACTTCATAAAATACACCAAAGCACTTACGTAATTATTCATTCGAATTATTTAATGGAAAAGTCTTTCATGTTCTAGTTCACTCAAACTCAAGCAATTCAATCTACTTGAGGTGTTTTGCATAATTTTCGACTCGAATTCTCGGAATCTCTGAATCTATAATTTTTTCAATGAAGACATTATTTTTTTTTTAACTCAATTTCGTTAATATACTTTTTTAATTTCCTTAATATTTTCAAATGTTCTCAAATGTCTTAGTTTTCATAGTTTTCTTATTTACTTTAATTCCCTCATTTTCTGGATTATTGTATTAAAACTGTATTAAAATTGAATAAATATGTATTAACCGCTTATTAACCGAGAATTAAAAAACTCATCTATTATAATGATTATTGCGTTTTTTTCGACTTTATTTATTCCATATTTCAGCTTAAATCAACTTTTTCCACTAAAATGGTGAGTGACGCTCTCGCGTTTATTTTTTTTTACCATTTCTGGGACATTCCAAAATTTCGGACTTTTGAGTTTTTTGACGGTTTTTGAGTTTTATGAAAATTTGACGGTTTTTGAATAAATTTTGAGTAAATGTCTTAATTACTTCCCTTTCATATGTTTAGTGGACTTTGTTTTATTTTCTCGTTTATTCAGGTTTTTTGTGAGTTTAAAAATTTCTTCATTTTCCAGGTTAATTTAAAATTTGTATGTTTTTTGAAACTTTTAAACTAATAATGCAATAATGCAGTAATTAAGTTAATGCAATAATTTATGGCGATTTCACATGAATTTGAGACAAACACAGCAAACAATTTTAATTTGTTGGTTTTCTTGTCATTTATGTATTTTATGTATTTCCACCTTTCGGGTGTAAAATTTTAATCGGCCTCAATTTATTTCGTGCTGACCGTAATGCGTTTTTCTGGTAATCTTGCGATCTTGTCCATTTATCATTAGGCAACGAGACAGACTGTTAGGGTAAGTGCATTGTTACATTGTTGCATTGTCGCTTTAATTAGTAATTTGGATCGTAAATTACTTGAAAGTTTTAATTGGAAGGGAAAGGTTTGGCGAGGCATTTTAATTGGAAATATTGAATTTGGGGTTTGAGGTAGGAAAATTTGTTTGTTTGTTCAAATTTGTCAAAGTTCAACCTTAGTCGTTAATTCTCTTTTGATTTCTCGATTTATCAATTAAAATTTAATTTAATCAAAGTTCAATCAAAATCCACAGAAAATATAATTCCCTAGAAAATGATTTAAAATGTTAATTAAATTCGAGTAAATAAATAAAACACGAAAAACGCAGTAATTTTGACTAGCTAACTGTTTCAAATGTTATTATCATAATTTTATTATCGTTGTTTAAATAATACTTCATCAGCATAATTTTCTATTTGAATGGTTCCTAGTTTCCTAATTTAATAATTCAATAATTTTTATAATAATTTAATATGTGATGGTAATGCAGACCAAACTCATGGCATATTTTTTAATTTAATTCGTTTTATTTCGTTCAAATGCGTATAATGTTTCTGATTTCATGAATTTCATAATTTCCATAAAATTTCATAGATTTATAAATCCACAAATTCGAGGATTTGATGAATTTTATTAATTTTTGTGATTACTGTATGCAAAACATAGAAAACATGTTTTACAAATAAATAAATGCTTTGCATTTTAAATCCGTTCATTATGTAAATTTTGCAATTTTTGCAACATTTCGAGGGAAATCTCCCGAAATTTTGGAAATTTATCAAATTTATCTAAAACATAGAATTTACCAAATAAAATTGAATAATGCATGACTACCATAAAATGTACAAATTCCATAATTTACATTATTGCAGGTTTTTCAGCTTCTGCAAATTTGGGTGGAGAATTTCCATAAATTTATCAGATTGTCCAGATTGTTTAATAATTTATTATATTTGAGTATTTTAATTAAAAAATTTTAAAACAGGATTTCCAATTAAGATAAGACTTCCCTCGATTACAACCTCAAATTGGTTAATTAGTTATTCGCCCACGTATGTAAAACATGCGTTAATTCCAACAGATAATTTGCATAATTTACATAAAGTCAAATAATTCACATTATTTACATAATTCACATAAATTACTTGAAAGAACTTCCAACCCGTGAAAACTGAAATTATATTAAGTTATTTGAATTATTTGTCTCGAGGCTGTAAATAATATTAATCACTGGAATAGTGACATGTAATTAAAAATCAGCCAAAAATTTGTGGAAATTTTCCAACGTCGTTTGAATAATTTTTAAATTATTTATTTGACGAAGTTTTCAGCTTGATGGGAGTGATAAAAATTGATTTTTTTTCTGGATTGTGAGAGGAGCGGATGTCGGTTTAATTGAGACTTTAAAAAAAATCGAAAACAAATTTATTTTAAATATTTTTAAGAGAGAAATATTTACAAATTTTTAAGAAAAATATCTTGAAAATGTATCTTAAGAAGTAAAGACCTCAAAATATATTTTTCCTGATTTTAAAGCAAAAATTCTCAACGAAATCCTGAGAAAACAATTTAAAAACAATAAAATCTTAATTATCCAATTTAAAATAAATTCAGTGTCTTAAAAAAAAATCCAAGCGAGCAAAAATATCTTAATAAACTATTAAAACTGGAAAACTACACCCATGTTGGCAGAAGCAATCAAGCACACTGTATTAATGATATTAATGATATTAATGAAGACATTCCGAATTGACTGAAAATCCACCAAAAAATTCACCTCATAAATATTAATGACGGCAATAAAGACCAAATTTACTTCTTCCGAAACCTTCCAGGCTCAAAATATTCACAACATCTTGAAGATATCTCCAAGAAAATCTCCACAAATCGTCACAAACCATCTCCAGATCGGCTAAAATCAAATTTTTTCTGCTTTTTATTCTTTTCTTCAATAACTTTTTGATTAAAAGATTTCAAGTTTTCCAGTCTTCAAGACGTTAGTTGTCGTTCGACAGTTTGTAATGACACGAATGCTGACAAAAAACCACTCCATATTTACAATCGCCGCGGCAATCGCTGAATCTTGAGAATCTTTTGGGTTGAAATTGGAGTTTTGTAACTTTTTAAGGCAGGGAGAAGTGTTATAGGTTGGTTTTTTTAGAACATTCACTTAAACTTTAGACTGTTCTAAGGTCCAATCTAGTGTACAATTAAATTTTTGGCTGAAATCAAAATAAAACTCATTCTGAACTGGGTATCTGAATTTTCTTCAAAATTTCCCTGAATTAGTAAAATCAAATTTCCGAGCCCCCAAAAAAAATTAGACCCACCTCCCTGCATTTTCCCATTCCAAATTTGAATTTTTCTCATTAAAATCTCGAGAAGAAATTAATTCAGAGACACGGACGAACGTTGGACGATTTATTGATGTGATGGCAGATGATTCCATTCCAAACTATTTATTTTTTTCGAACTAAAAACAATTTATTGTGTTTCTTCTGTTTTTGGAAGATTGTAAATAAGTGTGTTGAGTTGTTTGGCAGTTAATTGGAAACATTGTTTTTTTGGATTGGTAGTAGGTATCGTAGGTATCAGAGCGATTGATTGAGGGTAATAAATTTTTGGATTAGGATTGGGAAGATTTTTTTTGGGCTTTGGATATTTTGAATGTTTTGGATTTTAGGAAAGTGATTGATTTTATTTTGTAAACCCAATTAGTAAAGATTAGTTAAGATTCGGTGATTTTCTAGGAAATTTTATTTTATTCCATTTTTTAATTGCGATTCAAATGTTTTAATTAATTTCATTGCTAATTATTAGAAAGTTTAAATTTTGTTTTGAGTACACGTTCTAAGAAATTCTTTGTGATTTGATGGTTTTTCTCTATAGCTGTGCTAATCTTGAATTATTCTTAATTATATTTAATTGGTTGTTTTCCAAGAAATACTTTTAATATTGGACTGGGACAATTGAAGCTGAAGATTTCTCTGAACATCTTAAAAACTCATAAAATTCTTTAAAATCATCTCCAAGAAAAAATCCTTCTGACTAAAAAAAAAGACACTTAATAAATCATACATCCCCAGTTTTCTACAATTTTATTCATCGGTTTGTCACTTTTGTCATCGGCAAAAATCTTCCAATCCAGAAAAACTGCTGGAGATCCTTAAAAAAACTGAAGAACTAAATAAAAATCTCGAAAGACCAAAAAACTGTCTTGAGCAAGAAAAACCACAAACTCAACCAAATTCCATAAGATTTATGTGTGAATTGCAACAAAACAAAGATTCAAAGAAAGTGGAAAATTTGCCGCAACTGATTTGAAATTTGCCGAATCATAAACATCATTAGAAGAATTAAGTTGACCCAAATATTTAATGATTACTTTATCACTTACTGAGGAATAAGAGGAATAATAGAAATAATAGCTGAGAAGACACTAGAAGCGAGAAACTCGACAAAAACTACAAAAACTCCAAGATCTACAGAGAAATTCCAAAAAGATCATAAAGAAAACATTTTTAATGAATTAAATGAATTATGGTTTTCTTTTTGTTGGGCAAACACTGAATTTACTGAAATCTACCGAAACTTCGGAAACTCCTCATTGATCTTTTAATAATCTCATACAAAGTAAAGAATGAAATGCTAAAATATCTAGAAATCGCACAGAAGTCATCTGACAAAGAGCTAAACAAATGAAAAACAAATAAAAGCATTTTTACTTTCAATCTTGCCAGTTTTTAGAAATTTTTGTTAGGAACTTTGGAGGGATGGACATTTTATTTTTGTTCTATTTCAATTATATTTTCACAGATCTTAGAGATCCATCAACAAAGTAATTGAATTTTCAATGAAGTAAAAGACTTATCAGAAAAATAGTTTAACTTGTAGATATTCTAGTTTTAAAAAATTTACCAGTCCCCCCCTTTCTAAAATCTCTCAATCTCGATGAAGAAAATATTTCTACAAAAATAATTCCAGATAATTTTCCATTAATCAAGGTTGACACCTTTTTTCACTATTTCGCCAACTTTTTCGGTTTTTACTGAGATAGCTTCAATAATGCTCGACTACAACACAATAATACGCTTTTTGTGTGGCAAAACAATGCGAGAGCCAATCTTAAGGTATTTTTCCTTATTATTGGCTCTACTAGCATTAACTGCGATAATATTGTGCGAATGTATGAAAGATAAATTTTTCGGTTTCCTTTTGACTATTTATGCTTTTTTTAAACTTTTTAACTTCTTAACTTTTTGCTGCGCTATTGTTGAATTGTTCGTGTCGCTGATATCGGCGTCCTTTCATTATTTTGTGATTTTTCCATTTTTTTCCAGTAGTTTTGGTATTTTTGTTATTTCTACTATTTTTCATTATTATTTCAGTAATTTCATTATTTTCATTATGGCTTTTTTATTTATTTAGTTTAAATTGTATTTTTCTTTGATTATACTGTTATGGAATAATGACTTGTTACGATTTGCCGACACTGAAGATCTTAAGAATTGGATGTCACTTGGTAGAAAATTTTGATATCATTTTCACACTTGTTCGGTGGTTGAGGCAGTTTCTCAGCAAATAAATGTTAGTGTCTTAGAAATTTTAAAGATTTTGATCTGAAATAATTTTTTGTTGACTAAATAATATGTTTTATGGAATTTTCATCATTTCAATAATTTATGACAAATTTGGATTCAAATAAAATTTAGCAAAAAAAAACATTCCTCGATTTTTAACGACTTCGGCAATATTTTACTCAAACTAAACTTTACGACCACTTTTATTACAATTTGAACTAATTTAATAGTTCTATGCAAACTATTTGAATTTTATAGAGAAATTTGATTTACTGCAATTGTTGCCATATCTTTATGGCTTTTAAATTCCAATTTTGCATATTTCTGGTATTCAATAGTATTTTAAGCGTTTAACTATTAAAACTATTTTAACTAGCAATATTCAAACCATTTCATATTTTAACAATTTATGGGTTTTCACATTTTATGCTTTTTTGAAGGAAAAAACTGGAAACGCCATTATTTATATTTCATTATTTATTTTATCAATTTTTTATCAATTTTATGGACTTTATGAATTTTATGGACTAATTGAGAGTCAATTGAGCTTTGTGGCAAAATTTAATGCATTTTATGTAATGCTTTAAACACCTGGTCCAATTAAATGAAATAAAATTAAAATTTAGATTTTTATGGAAGTTTTTTACTAAATTTTATGGTCGGTTTAATTTAGTTGATGGTTTGATAGTTATTTGCTGATTTTTTTAATATTTGAGGTTAAAATTGTATGTAGAAACCTGAAAACATGAATCAGTTTTTCCTCTAAAAATATTTTTTACGAATAACTGAATTAATCTAGAAGCTAAAAACAAAAATTGGTGAATATTCCAAGAATATTTTCATTAAAAAACAATAAAATCTTTGAAGCAAAATTTATTATGCATCGATTTCCTCCCTTACCCCAAAAACCATCCCAATATCCTTTAATAGTCTTAATTGCACATAACTTCCACAACATAATTCCCAACCTAAAGTGTGCATTAAATATTTCCACTCTATTAACTATGAGCAATTCGTCTTCCGTTGCTACTTGCAAGACTCTTGACCTCATTAAGAACATTAAGAATATGCAGAACATTAACAACTTATTACCGAAAATCATCAGCATATAACCGAAGCATAACAGGCATTATTAGAGCATTAGCAAAATAATAACATTATCGATGTTATGAGCATATGAGAAGCATGACCGTCTGCCAACAACCTTAACATAATTTAAGCTGGGTAAGCCTTGTTGTATAGCCAATGTACAACTAGTAGAGTCTTTGAAAATTAATGATGTTTCAATTTCCTGGCTTTCATAATTACTACCAACATGCTGATATATTGGTGAAACATAAAAAATGTCGAAAATGTCTTGAAATGTTGCATTTCCTTACAAGATGTTACATAATATTACACTTGGTTTGGACATTCTATGTTGTCTTCACTTTTGGAAGCATGGAATAAATTTTAATTAGTTTTGATACTGTGGAAATTTTTTTTTTGAATTTAAGGAATTAACAATTATTCCAAAATCTTGATTTTGATTTAAGAAAATTGTAAATCCTAAATTTTTACAATGTGTCATAAAAACAAAATATGATGAAAAAATAAAAATTACAATATCGGAAAATAAAAATTTCAACAGTGTAAAAATATCAAGTAACTTGAGCGCAACAAAAACAATATTTCCCTAATATTTTCCATAATTCTCGATAATTTCCAAATAATTCTCCATTAATAATGCAAAATGAAACATGTTGAAAAATATGATATATTTACATTGAAACCGTTCTGTCACTAACTCATTTTAGGAAATAATCCTGAAAAGAGACCTCATTAATCATCAGCTGCTTAGACATGAAAAATTTTCTAAATAAAGTCCATGAAATTTTGAGATTTTACTGAAAAAACATGAAATTGCACAACTGCATGGAACTCAAGCAAAAAAAAATTCCACAGAAAGTCCTTGAGAAAAATTATAAAGAAGACATTGTCGGGAAGACTTGTAATTATTTTCACACCATGCAAAGGACCACAAACTAATGGATTTGATGTTTTTGGTTGCATCTTGCATGAATGTTATTTCAAGGGCTCTTCTACCTGCTTTGTTTATTTTGTTGACTTTACTGGTTTTTTTCATATTTCAAGGGATTTTTGATAGTTCCTTGAATTTCCTTAATGTCCTTTAATTTTAAGAAGTTTCATTTGAAATGGTTTTTTGTTGGTTTTGTTATTTTTGTCTTGTTTAACATTTATCAACAGAAGATCAAGCTGAGATCAAGTCCTTTTAGAAAAAACACTTGTGAGATGTTTCCTTGTTTCTAAGTATTGATTTAAATTTTCATGATATTGACAAATATTTGAGGATAGAATTAGAGTTGGAACAGATTGAGGATGGGTGAGGTTCGGGGAATTTTGCTAGATATGAGTCTTGCAAGAATCTTGAGGTTTTTATTCAAGAAAATTATGATTTCTTATAAATTATTTTAGATCAAAGATGAAGTTCAAAATTCTAACAAGAATAAAATTTATATCAGAGACCAATAAGATAAGATTAAGAATACTAAATGAAATCTTGAGGTCCAAATTAAATCAAATTTAATTTAAAAAATTTTAATTTAATACCAAGTTTAAAACCAATCCATAAAGTTCCAATAATCACCGGCATTGTCTTAAAATCTCACAGAGCTAACTTTTATGGCCAATTCAATTTCAAGCAATAAAAAAATAATCACAGTGTGGCAACAAAGGACATTAAACTGCAAAAATACCTTCAAGAAACCTTTGAAGAATATTCTCGTTCATCCACCTAATTCAACCATAAATAAAAAAGCAACTAAACTTAACTTACAACCAACATAAACTCACATTAACCTTTTATTGCATTTTACTGCATTTCGGAGCATTTCACAGCATAAACTGCATTTTGCTGCATTTTATTACGTTTTGCAGGTTTTTCATTGAAAATTATATTTATGGCGCATTTATTGTGTTTATTGCATTTATTGCGGTCCTTCCAAAAAAATCACTCAAGAACATTCCAAAAGACATAAAACTTGAAGAAATGACCGAGAAGCTCAATAAACCTAAAAAATACTTAAAGAACTCAGAAAACTTAAATAACTCTGCAAGAAATTGAAAGAAGCTCGTAAAATCTCAATTTACAATAAAAAACTTGACAAATCTGCTGCACCAATTTGTGATGGTTTCAAAATTTTAAAATTTATTCAATTTTTCTTTGCAAATTGCAAAACTACAGAAATTACAATTATTCAGAAATTATGAAACTTAACAATTCAACAATGCAGCAAATTCTTCAATATTTACCATCTCCACAAGCTGTGCATATTTATAGCTCTTGCAAATTTATTATAGTTTTTAATGATAAAAAAAATATTTATATTTTATTTTAGTTAAGTTTTTTGTTAAAGGGGCTGGTGATTAAATTTTCTTAAATCTTAAAGAAGAACCAGGTCATCTTTTTCTTAACTTTTACTTGAGTTTTGTGTACCTATAATTTTTGGTGGCAAGAAAGAAAAATTTACCCCCTCGAATCCTACGTACTTTTGGCACTTGTATAGGAGTTTCAGATTTCTCGAGCAAGATTTCAAGATTTGCCTGAGAAATCACTGAAATTGTAGAAACGCTCGAGAAAATGATGAATTCTCCAGTTTTAATTAAAACAACTAAATTATACAATTTTCTTATGAAGTTATCAAGTTGAGTAGAAAGTCAAGCATCTAGAAAAAAAGTATCATGAAATTATTAAGAAAATATCAAGTCGAGAACTCGAAAAGTATAAATTCATCAAAAATGATTATATAACTTAATAAAATAATTACCCTTTATGAATTTTACAATGTTTTTGAGTTCTTTGAGTTTTGTGAGTTTTTTGAGCATTCTTGAAATATCTTGATGTAACTTTTGGTTCAAAGACTGTAAAATGAGTCTTCAATTTATTTGAATTCTAAAATTTCCATCAAATTTATGACTTTTAATGAATTTTCATTAAAATTTTACTTATGAGTTTATTCGGGTTTCTTGGCATTTCTTACCATTTTGTACTGTTTCTTTATAAATATCTTTGACTTTCTTTCCAAATATTTTTAGATAAATTTATTTTAAAATAATTTTGGAAGTAATGGAAGTTAATTGTTTAAAATACTTTGAACTGTATTTTTAGCTGTTTCCATAGAATTTGTGAGGAAGTCAGAAAAACGATGAAAGGAGAATACAACATTTAAATACTTTGAATGCTTTAAATAAATTAAATACCTAACAATGGGTTGAATGGAGGCAAGAAGTGTTGAGTCATCTTTTAAGGAATTGCAACGTCTTAATCTTTTAATCGTAAATTCATCAAGTTTATTTAACTTCTGTTGGTTTTATTTTGTGTTTTTTTGGGAGTTTCCCTGGTAAGTTGTGGGTAGAAAAAGCAGGAGTAGCCAACCTTAATTATTTTTAATTTAATTATAAATTTAATTCGAAATAAATTTAAATTTAAGTTAAAATTTCTAAGAATTGTGTGGAGATTGCGAAAAAATTATATTTTTATAAAAGTTTAACCACCCCTGCCGAAAAAATTCACCAACACCAAAATTCCCCAAAAAACCCAAAATCAACTTTTCAATCAAAATTTTATAAAATATTCCAAATATTTAATTCATTGTATTTTTGGCTCTCTGGTGGTGATATGGCAAATAAAGTGTATAATGTGAATAAAGTGTTTAATTTATATTAAATATATAATGTTTATAATGTGTAGATTGTGCATAAGAAGTCAAATAAACCAAGTAACTCCAAGAAACTCAAAAAAGTGAGATGTAATCAGTTAATTTAAGAATCTCCCAGTCTTGTGTAGTCTCACGCAAAGCGACAGCCGAAGCGAAGAAATTTGTTTTTTGGGGGAAAATTAAAAACAATGACTTGGGTGTTTTTTTCTTAATTAGAAGGTTTTTAGTCCTGAGGAAGTCGAAGTGAGGATTTTTAATTTTTTCTATAGAAACTTAAAATGAAGATCAAAAGTCAAACAAAAAAAATTCAACGAAAAAATAAAATAATTCATGAAACACTATAACAAATACCACAAATGTTTAATCAAACGTCTCCATCAATTCATTGTCTTTCCGGATCATTAATAGCATCAATACCAATTTAAATAAATCAATCTTCAATTTTCCATTTCAAACCAAATAAATGAAAATAACAGAAATTAATGAAAATGGATGAAAATGAATGAAATAAATGAAAATCCAAAAAAAAATCAACAAAACTCGGCTAATCGAAATTTCCCCCCAAGACAAACCAAATCAACGAAGTCTATGGCAAATCTATAAAATGTACGGAAATTCCTCCTAGTTCACTCCAAATTAGATTCTAAATGTGCCCGAAAAGCACTTGAAGGCACTTCAAACTTTATCGAATGACAATAGGAAAAGCCACAAACTTGAAATCAGGAGAATCAAGGAAGATTTTGGGAGAATGAAATTTTCGTGACAATTTTTATTTTCAATTACCCTTTGGATCATTCAATCTTTGATGTAGATTGATAATGGAGATGTTTTGAACGGGGGGTTTGCATCGGGGATTTTTTTTTTTTATTTTTTTTTTTTCAGAAATATTTTCTTGATCAATTCTAAAATAAAACTAAAAGATAAATGGAAAAAATTACATAAGAAAAAATTTCCCACCCCTTCGTAAATATTTTTGTGAAAACAAAGTGTCTTTCTAGCTTTGTAGTTGATATATTTCCGGAGATATTCGAGTGTCAATTACAGCCTAGAAAACCAATTCCATAAATAAGGAAGCAAAAATAGTAGAAAAAAATGCCAACGCAAATTTTTGGGGTTGTTTGATCAGAAAATACCCCATATCACAATAACCTCAATTCCATCAATTCTAGCAATTCCGACCAATTCAACTCAATAATAATCAAGGAATGACTGTAATTGATTTTGAGGAATTGATGAGGAATTGAAGGAAATTGTGTAGAATTGTTAGGAATTTTTTTGGCATTTTTGGAAAATTGGTTGGAAAATTGTGGAAATGAATTTGGTAAGAATTGTGTGGGGAATAAAGAGATGTCCAAAAAACAAATTGATATGCTTTTGAGGAATTGACGGATTTGAAGGGATGATAAATAATTTAGTAAATTTTTCTTGTTGGATTTCTTGTGAAAGATCCTAAGATTATTGAAAATAATTTAAGCATTTTTTGCTTTTTGACTTGAAAATGAAGAAATAATACGAATTTCATTTTACTCAAAAAAAAACTAAAGAAATAAATTCTTAAGACTTCCCCAAGACCCCAACCGTCTCAATCACCAAGTATATCTCAACTAGAGACTCATTATATTAACATATTATGGATATATCTAAATAATTTGATTTATTCAATATACTCCGTTAATTAGTTTTCAAGATGTTTGGTTTCTTAGTTAACTTTTAAGATTTTCTTAGTAACTCAAGTTTCACACACTGTCATCACCAGTGTGGATATATGACACATTTTCCTCCCTTGTGTGAATTTTGTGACTTTCTTGAAGTTTTTGGTGTTTTTGAAGGTTTCGATAATTAAGTGGATGGTTCATGATCCTATAAGTTAATTATTTTGAGATATTGAAGGGTATGGGAAGATTTTTGTGAAGATTGTTTTAAATTATTATTTTTGTTGGTTTTTCTGAGGAATTTTTTTAATTTAATCGAATGAATATTCACTAAAAATCTTTATAAAAATTATTTTATAAAAATTTCCTTCAAATTTCTTGGAATAATTAAGTTATTAGCCTTTATCTTAGAAAGCACTAAAAAATCTATGTCACAAAATGACTCACATACATTTCAAAACATTTATAAATATTCAAAGCACACATCAAAACCGTTTCAATAAACAAAAAGCGAAATTATTGAAGAAATAAAAATAAATGGCCATAATTTTTCATCTAAACTGCTGGAACTGTTGGGACTGCTTAAACTGCTTAAATTGCTGGAAAGCCAAAAACACCATAAAACTCTAAAAACTCCATAAACTCCATAAAACTACAAAAAACTCGAAAACCCCTAAAGAATTCTTAATTATGATTTCATTCCGTTTATCTCAAGTTATCTTGAAAACGTTTCAGAGCGAGCTTCGGATCACGTTACATCAATAATTATGATATTCAATTACTGAATTAATGAATTACTGGAAGCCATTAATAATTTTTGCTTCTGAGAGAGCCAAACTACCACACAGACACAGCTCGCGATATTTATGAAAGAATTTCAAATGTCGGAAAGATGCTCATCATAACTTAAACGGTTTTAAATGTTTTTAAAATGATTTAATATTCATTTAAGAAAATTTGATTAAAAAGCTTGAAAATACTGAAAAATGCTTAACAACTTTGTGAATCGCTTAAACGGTTAAAATGAGGAAATCAGAAAAATCCGAAAAAAACTAAGAGCGACGAAATTCTTTGACTTCGTCTCCAATTACCAGCCACTTATAAAAGTATTATAACGTTTTATGGAGTTTATTGAGTCTTTTTAATTCCTCCATCGCTTTAGTCAATTTGGTTGCAATTATAATTAAGTTTGATGGATTTGCTTTGAGTGAAAGAAATTCTTTATTAAGACTTGTTCGGTTTTCTTGAGGTTTTTGATGGAAATTATGGAAAGATTGTCATTAGAAGAGGTTAATTGGACACCTACCTGGAATTTGGAGAGCTGTGGATAGGTTGATTGGTCTTTTAATGGTAGTAGATGTTACTTTGCTGGGTGGAAGAGGTTTTGATGACTTTTCGGTGTTGAGGCGTAATTTTTTGCTTATAGAACTTTAAAAGATTTAAAAGCCTCCCAAAAATCCTATTAACATCCCCAAAACATGCAAAACCAAAACTTATCAAAATTTTATCAAAAAAATTGCTCAAACATCCTCAATCGTTTCCCATAAGAATTGCTAAATTTTCCATGTTTACCAAGCATTAACCTCCGAAAACTATCATCAGCTCGGATAAGTGTCACAACGCAATAACTGGCAAATAACGCCATAGTGCCATAAAAATAATGAAAAGCATATGAAAAACCTTCCAACTAATAGGCAAAGCTTTGAAAAACTCGAAAAACTCGTGGAAATCCTTGGTGAATGCGAAAATTATAAAAACTGAAAATATTGTGTGAATTTTGTGAAAATTGTAGAATTGCTTAAAAATACTCGAATATACGAATTCTCGAGAGAACTAGCGCAAATGCCAACAAAATAAAATTTAATTAAATTAAAAGCGCTTTTTGCACTTACATTAATGGCTCTGTTATCAGATAATTTGACTCAATTACTTTCATAGCCGAAAACTCAGCAGGAAATTAATTTTCTAACGAATTTTAGGAAATGCTGTGAAATGGGAAATACATGCTGCTTAATCTACACAGTATGAATATAGTGAATACACCGAAATGCAATTTTCCGGTGCATCTGCCAGGCAATATTGCAATGATAGATTTTCGGAAAATTTGCAGGCTTCGTTTTAATTTTAATTAGATTCCTGAGTGGAAGACTCAAAGGGTAAAGTTTTGGAATTATTTGCTCGTGTTAGTAAAAACTATTAAATTGTTTAAATATGTTTTTGAAACAGAGGCATTCCTTCGATTCTCTAAGAAAACCGTAAAAAAGACCTTAATTCAACTTTTCACCATCAAGAACTTCTCAGCAGCCCACAGCAACCAGTTCAGCAGAAAAGCTTGGTTGCATCAATTTTAAGCATTTGAAACATTTTTGGCAATAAGCAGCTGAATAATAATTTTAATAATGATTATTGTTTCGTTATAATTGTATTTAATTTACAAAAACAAGGCAGAAACATGGGCGGGCACTAATGCTGCACTAATTCCATTTGCCTGAATTTAATGGAGATTTCAGAGAATGTTGCTGAACATTACAGGAACTAGATGGAGTTTTAATTAAATAAGTAATTACCAATTTATTTATTTTATTGGTGTGGTGAAGCTTTTAAGTGGTTTTTAGTTGGAAATTTGTGGATTTTATGGAGCTTTGGTATTTATTGGCTGAGGTGACTATTTAGAGGACATTGATATTTTTAAAAAACACCCAATAAAATATTCAAGTAGCCCTGGTTCAAGGTTTTAAGAATAAAATCCTCCATTTTGTTCCTCATTCCACACTTTCCAATTATTTCATATCTTCCAAGGAAATTGCAAAAACTACGGAAATTAAACAAATTCAAGAAATCAAGAATTGACGCAAGCTGAAGACAAGAAACAGCAGCTGGCTTCTTTCTCAAAGTTCTCAGTACTGCCATTCCCAATTTTCTTGAGCTCTCGACAGCATTACAGTAAAAAACGGAAAAGTTTTTTTAAGGAACGATTTGAATTTTTTAAGTCTGTTTAAGAGGATTCAAGAGGATTTGAGTTTATATTGGATTTTTAATTAGTTGATGTTTTTACTTGACTCTTGTTTTTAAGAGTTTTTAAAATACTCGAGATTGGAATTAAAATTTAATGCAATTTTATTGTTTTTGAACTTATTAAAAATTAGAATAATAGATTTTTGACAGATGCTTAGAACCGTCAATAAACAACATCAAACAGAATATAAGTTTAAAACAGCTTCAGAATGATTTTTAAATAACTCAAAAACGGCCGTAGGACCTCATCCTAATCCTCCTCAACAATCTCCAAAGCAAACATCTTCTCTCTCGATATTACTGCACAAACAAAACCCCTAAAGAAAGCTGTTGAAAGCTATACCAATGGCATAGTTTACCAAACCAACATGGGATTAGGAATTTAGGACCAATTTCATTCACTTTTCTCCTATCTTCAACGACTTGAATAGAAAATTCATTCAAAGAACAAACCAACAATCTCCAGCAAACAAATTTTGCTGTCGACAATATTTGCATTACAAAGCAACCTCAGCTCTGTCAAACACACCAAGCACACTAAACATCTAATAAACATTCAAACAGGCACATAGTCCAATACGAACGACATCTGCCTAAATATTTATTCACAAACAGTCAAGATTGAAGAAAAATGTTCATAAACAGGGAATTTGATAAATGTCATATCATTTGGAGAATTTTGAGTATTTTAGAATATTTACTATTTAGTTATTTGGGGTTTTTGGCAGGCTTCTTGATGCCTGGAGTTTTTTTTAAGTTTCAAAGGTAAGTCCCTGTGAATATGAAAGCCGCTACCTATTTTTGCAAAATTGAATGCAGTAAAATTCACATGTGTTAGCCGGGTTGAGCTACTTTTTTTTAACACTTATTTATTACACTACATTTATTAAAAATCATCATTTCCAATTATTTTGATATTTGCTGAGCATATTTGAGGTCAAAGGTGTAATAGTCTGAAACCGATAAGAAAATCTTGTTATTGTTTTATAAAGTATTCTAACGTCTTTTATAATCAGCGGAAGTTCCAAAAATTCACTCAGTTTGAATCAAGTTCTGTGTTGTGATTGTTGCAAAATGTTTAAGCTGAATATTATGTAAGTGTTTTCTAAAGAAATGTCCAAAACTAGAAGAATAAATTATTTTCTTGCAGTTTTTTGATCATCTCAACATTCTGGCTTCAAGAAATCGCGGGCGCTAATCAAACTTGTAATTACCAAGATAAAAGTTGGACTCAAAACTCTTACAATGGTCCAGAAAAATCATTCTATCAGTGCCAGATCGATGGATTTAATTTAACAGATGAGAATGAGATTGTATACACAGAAACGAAGCGTCATAATAAACCTAATGCTGAAGTTCAGTTAGTTTACTACAGCGTTGGAACTTTAAAATTCATCCCAAACTCCCTGTTCACCATTTTTGAGAATCTTGAGTACTTAGCAGTGGCTGGCAGCAATAAGTTTGACTCCTTAAAAGCTCACTACTTCACTAACGCCACAAATCTGATAGTTCTATACATTGCAAACAACTACATCACTAGATTGGACGCCAATTTATTCAAAGAAGCACCGAATCTTCAACATATCAATCTTAAGAACAACAACATCGCACATATACATAAACTAGCATTCAGTGGCTTGCAAAATCTTCGAGGAATTTATTTGGTTCATAGTAGTGTGATGAGTTTACACACTGAGACTTTTAAACATCTTACCAAATTGGAGGTTCTTGACATGCAGAGTAAATGGAGTTGCTTACAAAGGAAGTATGAAGATGCTAAATTTATTCTCGAAAGGATTGAGGATAACATCGGCAGGTTCTGTAGTTATTCAGAATTATAAGATTAATGAAGCTTTCCTGCTGGATTTTTTTTACGCAAAAAATGTTGAAAATATTTTACATTAATTATTTTACCAGAAATCTAAAAATAAATTTTAATATTTTCAAAAACATCCAAACCATATATTTTATAATTCCCGATTCCAAGACCATAATATTTATTTCCATGAATTAACCTGCCGTTGATCTAGAACCTGAAAAAGTGAAAAATGAAAATTTATCACGAACTTGAGGAAAACTTTGCCATTTGTCAAATTAAAAAATTATTTCAAGAATTATAAAAAATAGGAAAATACATTAATGAAATTTTTTAGATTTTTTGGTATTTTTGGTTGACATGCGATCAATTATAGTTTTCCTCAAATTTCTACAATTCCCAGTAATTCGAGTATTTAGAGAATTCCTCATTTTTTCAAGTTTTATAGAGTGAGTTTTAGTTTCTCGTGTTTTAGTCAAATTAATCAAATTTTTTATGAACTCTTAGCTTTTACTTTTAAAATAAAAAATTACAAAATTAGAATCAGGGAAAATATTAAACATAGTTACCCCAAATTAGCCTAAAATAAGAGAAATAGGGAAATTGAGGATATTTAGAGTTCAGGGAAATTAATGGAAAATTATGGAAATTCAGGAACATTCAGGAAAACCCGAAAATTAGGGGAACAAATTTAATATTTTTAATTTGAGCAATTAAGACGTTAAGCCAATTAAACTAGGAACTGTTGATTCATTACTTTTTACCTAGCTTAAGTAATACAAATAAATTTTGTATAAGTTCCTGTTGAACTGGAAAAAAAATCGAAAGTGAAAGTTTTGCGCCAAAAAGTATTTTATTCAAATGACTCAACAATTTCAAATTATCCCGCCCAAAAATTCATTAAAATCGTTTTGTTCATTAATTCTATTAAATTCATGGTTTATTCTCTAATTTGAATAAAATCCAGCAATTCCAACAAATTTCTTTTAATTCACTGATTCCATTGTAAAAAGTGGATTCAACTAATAATTGGTTGTTATTCTATTTTTCGAACAAATGAACAAATGAGCGAGAATGACCAATCACTTTTCTTTTTCTTGTCTTAACAATTTAAACATTTCTTATTTATATCCGAAAAAGTAAAAAGTAACGACTGCACAAGTCTATCAGACCATTTTTTCTCTCTCGTCTATCAAATTAAACACAAATCCACCTTTATGTGTTTTATTTGCTTTATTATTGCTTGATTCGACTTTATTTGCTTTTTTCCACTTTTTCCAGTTTTTTATTCGTTTTGATCAGACTTTATTCAGACGTCGGATTTAATTTCGATCATAAATTAGTTTCTATCTACTTTGGGGCAATTCAGCAAATTGTGTGTTTGTGTGTTTTGGCTGCCAACAAAAGAGGGTGTTATTTAATGAATTTTTTGGCTCGATGGTTTGTGAATGGCGTTTTGAATTTTATTTGGGGAAATGTTTGTCAGTCGGATTTTTGGCGTTTTTTGGAGGATATTAAAGAAAACATCATTAACAACCAGAATCTTCAAAAGACAAAAATCCTCCTCTTTATCAACAAAACCTTGGAAACAATTTTAATAAAATGAATCTTCCTTATATAAATAAATCCTTCGAGAATGTCAACAATCCAGATTTTCATTAAATTCACTTGTTCATATTAAACTCCCTGCGATTATTCACAGCATCAAGCTTCGCACACTATTTCATTAAAAACTCTTCATTTAAACTCCCGAAACACTTGGAAAAAACTAAAATGTCATTTCAAATTAAATTTTATTAATTTCAAATTTCCAGCAGTTTTCAACATTTTTCAGTTTGCGAACAAAAAAAAGTGTTACCCGCATATTATGTAAATGTAGAGCAAATTGTGAAATATTTAATTTTATAATTACTACAAGTGTAACAAGCAAAAAACCTGAACCAACAAAAAAATTTCAATAGCACAATAAGACACTTGCCTAACAAAACTAACAGAAAAACCATTTATTGTACCAAATTAGGTAACAAAGCGAGAGTTACTCTTTGGAATAAAGCAATCCACCCCTAAACTTCAAGAATTTCAAATATTTTGAAATATTTAGAATTTATTAAAAATATGCTAGTTCCCGATGTTTATTAAAAAACAACACTGCACCGAGATTGAATTATTTTGACACTCTATATAGCAGAGTCGGTCGAACTTTTGTCCTTATAAAATATTTTCCAAAAAATAATTTAAAAATAGTTTTCAGTTTTCAGAACAAAAATTCATATCAAAATTGACTTAAAAATTTTTTTTTACAAAATTCGCCCAACAATGGAAAGTACAACTATTCCAATCATTTATTATGCCGATTATTAGCAAGGGTTACTCGAATAACAAGAATAGTCCAAGGGTTACAAAATTTCATTAAAAAAGACTGTCGAGCAAAAGTCAATGAAACTCTTCGTATTCAGTGAATTCATTCATAAAACTCCATTTATTTCATTTATTCCATAAATTTTATAATTTTGTAATTTTGCTGAATGTTTTATGGAATTTTCTTTTGGTTGCACTGCAGAATTATATTTATGCTTTTTAAATGCGGAGAAAAGGGTGAGACTAATCAAAACAAAGCGTTAACTGAATACACTGAACGCAAACACTGAAAACTAAATTAAAAAGTATAGCAGGAATAACAGTTGCCAACTTTTTTGGAACAATAAATGGAAAAAAGATGGTGGGACAACTAGGGGACTAAGGGTGGATAAAAAATGAAGCAATTTGTGAATTGGCGTGGAAGGAGATCATGAATTTTGGTTTCGTTATTTTTAATTGGAAAATTCTTTGAGTTGTTATTTTCAATACTTTTTAGATTTTTGCAACTGAATACATACGGTGAATACAATCCTAACCACCTTTTCCACAAAAAACTAATTAAAACATCCAAATTTAGCTGTCAAGTCTCCATAACCTCAAAACTTCTACAAAGCTTTACATCTCTACTTAAAGAAAACTCGGCAAAATCTTTGCTGACTGCCTGACATTTCATTATGTAATACTCCATCCAAAAAATGAAAACGTATTTCTCTCAGCCAAAACAGTTACCGACCCAAGTAAATCTACTGTGGCGTAGAGACTGTCATAGAAGAGACATATGTCAAATTGCATTTGGCAAGGCAGCAAATGGGAAACTTATCAGCATGAGCACAGGAGCTGTGCTGTGCAGTAGGAGCAAATTTAATTTAACGTTTGACTACGCTTTTACTGCTTACATGTGATGTTCGTGCAAGGGATATCAGTATTCGACTTTATTACCTTTTTGGATGATGTTTTTGTGAAAATTTTGTGAGTTTTTAGAAGTTTCTATTATTTTGTGAGTTGATGCAAGTTCTGTGAGTTTTGTGGGATTGCATCAGAAGGACTTGGCACGAGACAGAAGAACAGCAGTTTTTTGAGTAGAAGTCGGGTGCAGATGGTATTTTAATTGATTTTGGGGTTGGATAAGGATAAAGTTATATTTTTATGAGTTTTTAATTGATAATTTAAGAGAAATTGACATGCTTAAAATTCTAGAGTATAAGCCAATTTTTTAGACAAACATCTTTAGATACAAAAGTCTAAAAATTCAATCAAGATCCTTTAAAAATTCAATTTTAAACCAACAACAGCTCAATCTCAAACAATTCCGATAAATAATAAATAAACATTATTTCTCCCCACTAGCACAACCTGCAATTTCAATTAAAAAGCCAAGAAATATGTGGGCTTATGCACATTGTTCTCAACATCTTTATCTTTTGCCAGTTCTTTGAATTGGCTCATGTTTCAGCGGCATAAATCATTCATCCAATAAATTTCTTTATCCATATCATTAATTTATCAATTTTCCAAACGCCCCCCAAAAATAAATTCATATTTTACAATTACAAAAGTTGCTCAAGAAAATAATGAAAAATACAATACAAAAAAAAAACAAAAAATTGTGAAGACGATTGCAAAATTACAAATTTACAAGAAAATGGAAAAATAATTGAGGAATTATCCTTAGATCTGCTGGAGGATCGCTAATAAAGCAACAAACCTCGAATATCATGAGTTTATTCAATTTCTTGAAGAAAACTTGAACAAGTGAAAATAAATTAAAATATCAAAAATATCGGCATGAAGATATATCAAATTTAAATAAAATAACAATTTAAATGTTTTAAAATGCAAATCAATTTTTTTTTGGCTTTTTCTGTTTTTCTTTTTTTTCAGTTTTATCATTTTAAAATTTTCAATTTAATGAAATATTTTTTATTTTTCAATGCCCAAAAAACTCAAAGAGATAAAGAATAATGCAAGAAAGTTCGAAAATGTGCACCAAAACAGAATAATTGATTAAAATATTTGAAATACACTGAGAGCCACCTTTATAGCTTTATATGCAATTTATATCTTAACTTTGAAAATTTGCCCCGGATTATGGTTTATGAGTTTGTTTATTGTGCTGTCTTCATTATTGTTTTGTTGTGTACTTTGTTAGTTAGAAGATGGTTTAGTAAATGAAAGTACTGTGGGAGGAATTGAATTTCATTAAATTTTAATTAGAAAGTTGTCTCAAGTCTGTTTTAGTTAATTTATTGGGTCAAGTGTCGATAATGCAGATTCGTCATAATTTTCTCGATTTTTGATTAAAAATTAATTTAGTCCATTTTATCAAAATCTTAAAAAGACATCGATAATGCAGAATAATTTCAAAAGGATTTTTTACCCCCCACTGTCTCTTTCTCAGCAAATTTCCATTAAATTTTGCGCAAACTTTTAATTCAAGAAAAGCGAAATCTCACATAACCGATCAATTGTTATTGATTATTTATTTATTGTTCTTAGCAGAACTTTGTGTTATTTCAAGTATTAAAGTATTAAAGCATTTAAAACATGAAAAGCATTGAGAATTACTTATACAAAGAGCATTACATTTTATAAAATTTAATTCAAAGCCCAATTAATGGGCGTTCAAGCGCAATTTTTAGCGAAAATGCCCCGCAATGTTGCAAATGCTGCAAATGTTTTAAAATAATGAAAATACTGCAATCTCTCACAAACCTTCGCCAAACTATCGACTAAAAGTATCGGCTGCAAGTATTTTTAATGAGAATAACAGGTTACAATTTAATTCAATTCATTGTTTTGCAGCAATCTTTGCATCTTTTTGGCGGGTATGAAGCGAGTATTGATTAAAATAATGTTTAAGAGGTATTGTGGAGAATTGCAGCAAATGCTGTGAGAGCAGACAATTAGAGACGAACAATTGCCGAAATGTGCTTTTAATTTTGTTAAATGGTACTGTTAAAAATAAATGTGTGAAAAATCATTAAATTCCGAGTACACAATTAAAATTTTTACACGTTTATAATATTTTCAAACATGTTTTAGGTAATTTTCGCATATTTCAGAAGAACAAAAAAAACATTATCCAAATCAACATTTAAATTTGAAATAAATTTTCCCCAGTGTCTCCTTTCCATACAAAAAAAAACAATTTCAAGGTACTGCTAAAATAAAGTCTCTTTTAATCTGCGCGAGATATCAGAATGGTAACTGATTTATTGCTCTGCAATAATTGTCTGCCCAAAATCTCGCCCAGCAATTGTTTTGGCTGTCCAGATCTTATTTATGTTAATACTTGCTCCAACTGTTTAAATTGCTTGAAATTGCTTGAAATTGTTTGAAATGCTTAAAAGGCTAAAATGTTTGAATTTCTTTCATTTTTGGGATAGAGATATGCAAAGTATTAAATGGTAAAGTTTTTTAATTAAATTTGCAATTTTGTTGAGTTTTTGAAGTTTTTAGTTTTGGATGCATTTTTTTGGTGAATTGTGGGTTTTGATGTTTTTTTTAAAAAGAGTTTCTATGTGATTTGGAAAATGTCAAAAATAGTTTTTAAGGAAAAAATGCATTTAATTTAATTAAAAAAGAAAACATCTTCAATAATTCATTCATCACTAACAAAATCCTACAAAAAACTCCCAAACGCTGTACCATCTCCATCAACACCTCAAAGTTCGTTCTTTTGATACTTTTAATCGTTCTTTTAATAGTCATCTTTCTAACAGCCATGCCATGTGTAAATTTGAGACTTTTAAAATCAGATTAACAAGAACATTTCAGCTCTCATCGCATCACTAACTACATTTTAAATTTCGATAAATTTCGATGAATTTTTAAAAAATTCATAAATTTGTGTGTTAACAATTTTATAACCATCTGATCGCTTGCCTCGTCTTACTTTTGAATCATTTTTTTTATTTTTATGTTTTGGAGCATTCAAAAAAAACCATCAAGAAAAAAAATGCATGAAAGTAATTAACCGAAAAAATAAACAAGAAAGCTGAAATTCTAGTCCACCAACTTTGACTCCAAAACACGAGGAATCATTAAACACCTTCAAGAGGTATTAAAATCTTCAATAAACGCCATAAAACTTATGGATTTTAATTTTTTGTTGCGGTTTTTGTTATTTTAGCAATAACTAAGATCTTAAAAAAAAAAATAAAAACTAGCAATAAAAGATAAATGGAACTTTTCTCCTTTCAAATACTTGAAAATTATTTGAGAGTTTGTGGATCGGTGGGTGAGCTCTAATTTAAATAAAATCTTGAAAACTTTTTTTGATTAATTAATTCAAATTATATTTTACAATAATAAAGAGGAAATTTTAAAATTTTAAAATCACCGTACAACCGAAGAGAGACCTCACTAACCGATTCTCATCCAAAAAAAAAAATCTAAAGATCGACTGAAGTTTCAAATAATTATTAATGGTTGGTCCAAAAAATACTTCACAAATATTAAATGATGATTAAGTATCGCGAGTGGTGATCTTACGTATTTAGATATTTAGATGTGCTCGTCATACCAACTGCTTTAACTGCTTGAATGTCTTCAATTTCTCAAATTTCATAAAAATTCATAAATTGCTTCAATAGCTTCGATAGTTGGAACAGTTTATCAAACTATCTCTTTGAGTTTTGAGTTTTTTGGGAATTTTGTGAATAAATTTGGATTGAGTAGAATTTTAAAAATTTTTGATAGAATGTGAGAAAAAGTGGGTAACGGTAGTTTTGGTTGGAACTTTAAAACATGAAATATTTTGAATATTCGGAATAGTTTAGGCAAATCTTAATAATAATCTTAATCATTTCACTAATCTCGAATGTAGAGGCAGATAATATTCCATTATAGATTTATTTAATCGAAAAAATTACAATATTTCCGAATATTATTGGAAGGTTATCAGATTATTACCCAATATTACAACACACCACACTCATTTCCTCATTTGAATGGTTTTAATAGTTTATAATAGTTTGAATGGCTCACACAAAGATCATATCGGAGAAAAATCAAATGGTTTTAAAAAGTGATTGGTGAAATAGAGCATATCAACTTCCAAGTGGTTAGTTTTCAAGTACTCAAGATATGGAAAAGAGGGGCTACTATTTTTTTTGGATTTTCGGGGCTGATTAAATTTTTTTGGACTTGTTGCTTTCCAAATTTTTAGTTGTTTTATCGATTTCAATTAAATTAGATATTATATTAGTGATCCTCAGAGTTTTCGACTTTTATAACAAATCTAATACGAGTCACCGCTTATAAACCCAATTTTCTTTCAAAATAAATAAATAGCCAAACAACTCAACCAAACACTAGCCCCCTATATCCACTCCACCTCGTGATTTGGGCATTTCAAACACCTCCTAATGAAGATTGTTATAAATTACCATCTAAAATTCTAGATTACATAATGAATGCAGAGGTGATTGTTATACATTCGCCTTCTATAACAAAGACATCACGATTTTCACTTCAACTTGAACCAACTGGAAAGTCTGAAAAATAATAATAAAAAGTATTAAAAATATTTCCAGAGAAACTGTATTATAGTTTTGTTGAGCATTTTCATAAATCAAACGCCTCATAATTGCGTGCTTATAACACAATCCTATTGCCTTTTGAATGGAGCAGCAAATAAGATAAATTATGAATACAATCAATCGACACATTCAGAAAATAGACATGTAATTGCGAGTCTGCTTTGCTGCCTTGTTATGATCAAATTATACTTTTTATTGTTTGGCTGAATTGTTTTGCTGAGGGAATGGCTTTGCCGTTTTTTAAATTGCTTTAGAGTTTAGAAGGAAAACTTTGATTTTAAACTTTTTAAATGGAAGTAGTTTGGAGTTTAGAGTTGAGAGACTGCGGAGACTGCAAAGACTGTAAAGAGGGAATTGTTTACGATGAATTAAAGCGTTAAGTAAAATTAAGTAAAGCAAAGTAAAGTGAAGAAAAATGCTGGAGTAAATGTCGATTTTTATTGGGAGTGATGGATGGAGCTGAGGGCTTTGTTCAACAGATTTCTTAGGTTTTCTCAATTTGAATGGTATAAGATTTGTTTGATTTGTGAGTTGATGCGTTAGTCTATTTTAAATATATTTTTATATTTCTTGATAATATTTTTAACACTTTCGTTGAAGTTTTGAAGTTATTGAGATGTGATGGAGTTGCTTTCATTGGCTCTGTGGGATATATTTCAGTTTATTTGTAGATTTTTATTAAGTTTTTTAGTTTTTAAAGGAGAATAAATAGTCTTTGTTTGTTTGGACATACATGCATGATACCTTAGAAATCTGGACTATTGTGCTTAAATGATCGTTAATAAAACATCATTAATCTCTTAATTATCTCGATTATCTCGAATTTTGGATTATCTTGATTGTCCAAGCAAAATGTGTTGATCATTGAAGGTTATTCAACAACAAATATTGTAAAGAAATCAAAAGTGATCGAAAAGGATATTTTATAAATTATGTATTCATATCGGATGTATTTATGAAGCTTTGTATTCATATGAAATAATTTTTATATTTAATTTAAATCATTATGTTAAGTGATTTTCACCTTTTTGATAAAATTCGATAAAATTTCAGTTTCAGTCAGATCAGATTTTTAAAACATAAGATATATTTTAAATAGCCAAAAAGCTCTCATCAATATTTAAATTATCTCCCCCAAACTTATCACCTTCCAACTACCTAAAGTCCTTCCTACCTAGAATCTCGCTAATAAATTCAAAAGAGACTCCAACAACAAATTTTCCTTAAAAAGTACTTAAAAGCAACAATCGTAAAGCATCTACCGAGAAAGTGGGCGAAAGGGAGAAACGCCGGCTGAGAATTTATTACAATTGCTGAAAACAAGAGGAAAAGTATAAAAAACAAGAATCCAATTAAATTTCTCGAATGTGTTTTTATATCGCAAGAGTACTTTATACTTTATTTTTTGCATAATTTAAATATTGGAGAACTTGGAGAAAAAAAAACTTATTAATTTCTTAATTAAAATATAAATTAAGAATCATTGCAGAATTTATATGTTTTTGGTGAGCTTCTCGGGATCTTCCACCTTAAGTTTTATTGAAAATTTTAATTTCTCAGAATTGTTTTTAATCTTGAAACTTTCTTAGATTATTTTGATAGAAAAATTTTGATTGTTGTTAGGAACATATTTTTATCTCTAATTTCAAATCTGCCTTATCTTTCAAGAAAAAAAACCCTAAATTGCATTTTCTTTAAAACTCCTTAAGAAACTTCGAAAAAACTCTAAAAATTGACAAAAAAAAATAGTCCACCCTCACCTGCCAGCAGCTAATGTCTTCTCCCTAAAAATGCTCTCAAGTTCCATTAACTTCCCCAAACTTTCCTCAACATGGACCATTGAAGATGCTTCTTACCAATTTGATAAGGAAGAAAAGTCCGTCAACCCTAGGAAGTAAAACGATAAATATCCTTTGTTTATGGGCCGCTTTCACCAACTAATGGAGAATATAATTAAAAATGACAAAGTTTACAAGAATCATTTGAGTTTTGTGAGTTTTGCAGGACTTTTGGGGAGTTTTGGGAGAATAAGGTGAATGTTTGTGTGTAAGAATTTTTGGGGGAACTTTTAAGAGTTTTTGCTAGTTCTATAGAATTCTGTACAAGAAAAAATTTTAAATAAAATTTTGGTGAGTGAAAAAATAATCGAAAACTAAAATCTTAATACTTTTGAAGCCAAATCAATTAAAATTCTCTTCTACTCCATAAAATTCGGGCACAATCCCAAAATATAATTGCTCATAAATGCATTCAAACTACAAATTAATTCCATCTTCTGCACAAATTCAAATCTGTACAAATTTCTTCAATCTCCTCGCAATTTCCCTCTCAATCAATTGCTCTATCAAAATAATTCGAAACTGCAATACGAGATTCCGCAATTCAAATGCATGGATTTTACATCAAAGCCTTGATTGATAGATATATTTCCAATTAAAATTTTTAATAAGTTTCATAGCACATTACTCCACACTAAAAACACTACAAGCTTTGGAAACACTCCACACAACAAACTACGCTCCAATAAATTGCCAAAACCAATCATTTGCTTGTAGAGCTGCTCCATAGGCTTGCTGTGTGGCTGTAGTTCAATGTAGTTTGCACAGTTTGCATTTGGTTGCATGTTTCAATTAGTTTTTCATGCACACTTTGCTGCATTCAATCATTCAATCCACTTATATGGATTTATTTGATTATTTACGAGAATCAAACTTTTTATTGGCTTTTATTTGAATTTTTACACATTCCTAGCAATACAGAGATAAAATCGATTTATATGTGTTCTGCAACAATTTTTTAGTTTTACAAAAAATGGATTTGATTTGTTTTCATCAGTTTCAATACCTTTGATTGGCTCTATTTGCTCTATTATCCAAAAACACAGAAACATGGAAAATGCTACAATAAACACAAAATCTAGAAAATTGTGGGAATTGTGGATATTTTAGAACGAGCGATTTTTTAATCAAATCAAACGAATTTCATTGTTTTCTAAATAAAAGTTTACAAAAGCTCACAAAAAAATTTTCTTTTATGGTATTGGGAGGTAAAGTAGTTTATTGGGAAAGTTTTGCTGTTTTTTTTTAACTTGATAGTTCTGGACTTTTTTTAAAGATTTTAGTCTAGAGGTCACTTCTGTTAAGCAAAATTCATAAGTTTTAATTTTAAAGCTAATTCACGAATTTTAGAGCTTTCGCTTCTCAAACTATTCATAAAAACCTTCCAAACTTTCCTCACAAAGTACCCAATAGTCAACAATCGTAGACAAACAACAAAATTGCAACAAAAAAAATCAGAAGTAAACAATTCATCCGAAGGACCAATTTTTTCTCCAGCTTTTCACAATTTTCACCATTTTCACAAAATTCACTATTTTCCTACCATTCCAAGTAAAATCGCAATTTTAAAATAGAATTTCCATAGAACTCGAATTTTAAAAAATTTCCGAGTTTTCCTAGTAATTTGAGAAATTTGAGCAAACCGGGAATTCCAAGTATTTCGAGTATTCTGAGTTTAAATTAAAAAGTTTGCGCAACAACAAATCATCCAGTAGCCAGTAGCCAAAAATAAATAAAAATCAAACAATTGTTCCCTTGAAATGTCCGGACTATCCCAGTTTTCCATTTTTCCCATTTTTTTCGGTATCAAAACGAGGTACAGGTAGCTGGACAACTTTTTCTGTGAATAATACAATAAATTGGTATGGAGTGCATGATCGTTATATCACAATTTAACAATTTACAAACTATCCCCAGAATATTCAGAAAAATGATTGTTTGCCATGTGAGTTTCCGCTTTGCTAGTTCACTACTGTTTGCTACTGTGCTGTAATGAACATTGTTCAACATTGTACGGCCAAAGTTATAATGAACTGCAGAAAATTCTCAAACAATTGAAAAATTTATAGGAGGCGAAATTGGGTAGAAATGATTTTTTTTTGGATAATTTTAGGGAATTTCATGCATATTTTCGATGGATTTTGGAGTTGTTGTTGCTTTACTGAGTAATTAACAGTTTTTTATCAAAGGGTTCATGGTGAATGAAATTTTGAAGGTTTTGGAATTTTTTTTTGGGGAATTTCGTTTTTTGTTGAGTGGGATTTGGTGTTAAAGAGTTAAATTTTCAGTTTTTGAGGATGAATGGGGAATTTTGTATAATGGATGATTTATTATTGAAATGAACTGTTTTTGGTGTTCATAAAGTCTAGTCAAAGTTACAGAAAAATTTATTTATTTTAAATTAAATTGGAAATCACTCTAAAATGTACAGAAATAAACATTTTTTACTTAATCCCCAAGTTGCTCCAATTTATTCGAAATTACTCCAGAAACCCAAATCATACTGAATATTTTAAAAAACTCACAAAAATTTTCGCAAACTCATTTCATTTTAATGTCCACTCGCCAAGAATAGAATACAAAATGTAATCAACCAAATGGAAGGAAATTTAAGAAGCTTCTAGAAATTTGAGATGCAAATCTATCAAAAATAATAAAATACATTTTTACTGCTTTCTGCTTTGATTAAAGTTAATTTACATTACCAGAATTTTGCTCCAGATTTTCTACTTTTAAAATTGAATGAAAATGTTATTCTTTCTTGTATTTTTGATGAATATTTGAATAATTTTTAGTGTCTTTTTTTAGTGCAGGACATTAAAATTTTTATTGTAATTAAATGGGAAGACAAATTGTTGCTTTAGAAGCTTTTTTAAATAACTTAATGATGAATTTTATAATTTTAGTCTTATTTAAGATATTGTCGAGTTTTTTTTTCAAATTTAAAATATTCTAAAAATTACTCACTTACTCATTGGGCTAAAATTTTTTGAAACTGCAGCCAATAAAAAATTCCCAAGTGTCTCTCTAAAATATTTTTTTTAAATTCCCAAGAAATTCCCCAAAACCACAAATTATTTTACTGTGACATTTCAAAAATCTCAAACTGTCTCAAAAATTTCTTTTCTCGATATCAAAATATTTGAATTGAAACAAAAACATTTTTCTTAAATATTCTCTATCCACCAAGAAATCTAGAAATCCAGAGATAATCCAGAAATTCTAAAAATCCAAGCATTTTAAGCAATCCAAGCCAACTGTTCCCCAGTCCTCGTGTGTGCTAATGTTCTCAAGAAAAATAAATGAAAAACCAACAAACAACAGAAAAAACACAATTTCACAAGTTATTTAATCTTTAACCTTTCGCTTTTTTGCTCAATTTACTAAATTTACCAAAGCGAGAAACCACAAAAATAAATCAAATAATTAAGGCGAATAAACGAGAAATTTCAGAAAACTCCAAACGAATGAAAATCTTTCAATGTCTCGGAATAAATGGAATAAACATAAATAAATAGCAAAAATGTATGAATGAATGTCACTGGCAGTATCTTTTAAGCAGTTTTAGTAGTTCCAGTAGTTTTGGTAGCTGAGCGAGAAATTCTTTGGAAAAAAATGTGTTTGTCTAAATGATCGTGAAATCTTCTTTCTTTCTATTAATTCTAGAAAATGCGGAAGAATTGGTAGTTGTAAGATAGTGGATTAGTTGGATTTTTCTAGGAAAACTAGAACCTGTTCAAAGCTTGGTAAGTTGAGGTCAAAATTTTAACACATTTTGATCATCAATTTTTTGTAATTTTTTAAAAAGAGTTTTCAATATTTTTTTCATCAAAAAGATCAATGACGATCTGCATTACCGACCAATTGAATCTTTTTAGGCCAAAAATTAAAATCATTTTCAATCTTATTACAATAATTTTCTAATTATCCAGAAAATCTCTGATAAATTACAATCTACCTAAAATCTTACTTATTCCCCGTTAAATCAAAAAACTCATCAAATCTCTAAAAATCTCATCAACTACCAACCACAAACAAGTCCCAATTTCCTCCTTCTAAAATTGGTCTCAATCAGTTGTAAAACTCGTAAAAGGTTAAATAACTTGGCTAACTTAGATAACTTGGCACGACCATATGCTGCATCTCATCCACAAGCTATTCCAGCATTTCAAACATTTCAACCATAGTATCTAGATAAACAGGCAAAGAAATGCAGGCAAGATGCAAAAGATGCAGAGCAAAGTTGAACCTTATTTAATTATTTATTCCTCAATCTCATCCAATTGGATAGTTGTAAGCGAGGCATAGCAAGCAATCTTCAGTAAATTGGCATAACAATAATATCTCAATCTTCTTTCTATACATTTCCGAGCATTTCTTAATGTTTCTCAATATTTCAATGTGGCTCGGCTGTTTAAAAACGTATAAAATCATCATTATGTGATAACATATGGCGATGAGTTCTCCTTTTGGCTTGTTCTTCCAATTTATGAATCTCTACAATATTTTTTTTTTGTTTCTTCGACTCTCGCATCGAGCCAAAAGAAGACCTGCAAGAAGAAATCTCAAGAATCGATCTCAACTATCACAAACTATGAGAAGCCCCAACACGGTCCAGTAAAAAACGATAATTTTCCGTAATTTATATTCTTTCACCTTATTATTTTTAACAAGTCTCTTTGGCTCTTTTATTGTTTTTATTATTTTATATTGTTTTTTATTGTTTTTATTATTGAGCAACAACATTTTTTTCAAGTTTTTTCCACTTTTTTACGTGTTTTTCATGATTTTGAGACTTTAAAACGATTTTTTGATGTTTGTTTGGTGTTTTTTGATGATTCTTTTATTGTGTGAAGCAAAATAAAATCTTAAGACTTGATATGGTTTGGGATGGTGCTTGATTTTTTGCGGGGTAGATATTCGTGATAATGAATATTGAATTTCTGAGGGTGCGATTTAATCGCTTGGTGAAGAAATATTTTGATGCATAGAATATTTAGTAGCTTTCCTTTGATAGTCCTATATTTCAATCTTGAAATAGTCGAAAAATTCAATGTAAACAAAATATTTGAGTTAGCAGAAAAAATACTCGCTAGCGAATAAATCGCTCTGAAATTTACAAAAATAAATTCAAACAATCCAATCTCTTTTTCTCTGCCATTGAAAAGAACAAAAACTTGACAAAAACAAAATTTAAATAAAAATGTAAAGCAAACTGTAACATTAAGGTGTCTCAATAATGTTAAGCAATTATTCCATCTTCCTCCAAGATGTTTCCTTTTGTTTGCCAACCAAAAGACAATTAGTTTTTACCTTCCAGCCTCAATCATTGCATCTCTTTGCATCTTCTGGCTTACTGTTCAACATTCAATGAATCCAAAGAAGCTGAGAAAAACTTCATTATTGTGTTCTGGCTCGGCAAACAGATGGAAATGAAGAGATGAGAAGTACATGGCAAATAAACAACAAAAAAACGTACAAAAATATATTGTCACGAATTTTAATTCAATTTAAAGTACCACCAATGTTGAAAAATAATGACAAATCAGATTCTGGATGGGAAATTGATTCTTTTTACTTTTTTTATTTCTTTTACTTTTTTTGTTGGACTTTTTTCCGTTTAATTAAAAAAATGAGGGAAGCGTGAATCTTTTTTAAGGTTTTGTTTAGTTGAGACGTTGTGAGATTCTTTTAAAGGTTTTTCTGGATGTTTTTTAGGGATTTCTTCCTAAATTTTATTTGTTTTTTTTTCAAATCACGTAATCTATGTTTTTAGATTTCTACTTAGAAAAAAATTGATCACAAAATTTTTAATCTTCATGAATCTTCAAAATGATTTTTTTTTGTCTTGAAAAAAATTTTTTGAGGAAGACATTCAAAATCATACTTACAAACAGATAATAATAAAATTCTCTGCTCTTCATTTTTATGTTCAAAATCCTCTCAACCACCTGAACAAACCCAACAACAATAACTCCGAAAGAGCAAAAGAGTCTGGAAAGTTAAAATTTCCACTCTCATTCTTCTCTCATTCCAAGAATTTCCAAGCAAATGAGAGAAAAAGAGACTCCGAAAGTTATGAAGAGATTTTCTAGCAAATTTCGGAGTTGTTTGAACTTCCCAAGACACGAACACCATTGCACTTAATTCCTTAAAACTAGGGTAAGTTTCAAAAGGACCTGTGTGCTCTGTTTTATGCTAAATTCATTTTATATAATAAATAGTATTAAAAGATTGCCATCAAGCTTTAAATAGGATTTCCTGGGTGATAAGAAAATTTTATGCCTTCTGGCTATTTTTCTTCTACTTGTCCTTGGCAGCATTTGCAAGATACTGAGAACATAACAATCACTTTAAACATCCTTGGAGAAACTTTAAATCCCAAAAATACCTAGAAAGCCTTAAATTAGATCACAATCTTCACTACACTCGACCTTTAGTTACTTTAGTGACTTTTAGCTACTTTTAGTGTTTTAAATTTAATTCGAATTTCAAGTAGATTCTATGAGATGAAATTCTTATAAGAAAAGATGTAAATAAAGGACAAATCCGATTTGCAGATTTTTTTTTTAATTTTTAAATTTGCGTTGTTTTCAAATTCACGGAGGATATTGTAAAATTTCTGAGAAAGCATCAATTCTTGGAAAAAAAACCTAAAAAACCTAAAATTATTCAAAATAACTTGAAACCCCCGCAAACCCAAAACTGGCGAATTATAAACAAATTTTTACTGAAAAAATGTACAGAATTTTCCCAAATTATAAAACAAAAATATTTTATTAGATATTTTGTGCCTTTTCAAATTAAAACAGCACCAAAAAATAAATTATACAATTTTCTGGATTCTTCTGGGCTATCTTGGGATTTTACCGAGATTCTTCGGTTGTTTTGGTTGTTTTCATATTTTCTTGGCAAATCGACCGAAATTCTGATGAAATTACTGAAATCATGAAATTCATGAAATTGTATGGAATTCGCTTTAAATTTCTCAATCTTTGCCCCACGCAATAAAAACATTCGAATTCATTTAAATAGGTATTAAGAACTTGTAAAAAATGGCTCGCGTTTCAATGTTTCTCAAAAAATATTTGCAATTTTTGTTTGAAGATATTTTGGGTTTTTTTTCTTCGGAAAGCTGCCCTTTGTGTTGAGGGATTTTTTTTGTGTGAGAAGGAGGTGGTTGAGGGGGGTTTCAGGGATTTGGAGGAGTTTTGATATAAAAAAAGTTTTTTCGACTTCAATTTAAATTTCCATGAAATTTTATTAAAAGACTTTATAGACAAATTTTTAAAGATAATATTTAAGATTTAAGAAATTAAAAAATTTTTTAGATTTCAACCAAAACTAATTTTCCCCAAAATTCCTCTTAAAATTTACAAACACCTTCGTACAATATTTAAAAAAAAATTCACTAACAATACAGCAAGAAACTTAACCTTCCCCCAATTAATTGTAAATAATTCATAACTTGATGGAAAACGGCAAGGATCGACCAAATGACTCCCTGGAGAAATTATGGATAATTTAAACTACCAGTCGATATCACTATAGATATCACACTTTCGCTTTGCAACCATGAAAATCATGAATTGTATGTGTAGTGAGAATTGTTGGAATATTAAGAACCCCAACAACCAAGAACAAAACAATTGAATGCATGGAGATACTATTAAAACAGATAAAATACTCATGTGATTTATAGAAGAGAAGTGGAATGGATGCAGAATTACAGACGCTTCTTTATTTATGAATAAGAGCATTAAATAATAATATTGGGATAAAAGGCAATGAAGGGGACAATTTTGTTCCTTAATTATTTTTTTTTTGAAAATCTATAATATTGAAAAGACTAAAAGCCATCTAAATCCCAAAAAACTCACAAAACAAATTCAACAACAATCTTACAAAATTCCTCTACAAACATAAATAATGACCCACCCCTGATAACGTGTTAAAGATCTCTCCTATGCAAACACACGGAAAAGGTACATTTATCTACTAACAGCAACTACAAACATAAATTAATGAAATCGCTTTATCTCGTTTTATCATTTTAAGATCCATAATACTTTAATTATAAAACAGAAAATTGTTAAATTGCAAGAATTACAAAACAACATAACAACAAACAGAACAGGCAACAAAAATGTAAATTATAAAATTGTAAATTGTAAAATAACACAGAGAGATGATATTTTATTATTATTTATGAGGTAATGGTTGTAATTGGCTTTAGTCGGAGCATGCACTATAAATGTGCAACATAAAAGTGAGATAAATGAATAAAGCATTTTGAGATTAAATTGAAGCTATAAAAACACCCAGCCAGTGAGATTTTTGCAATAATACCTGGCAAAAGCTGCAAAACGAGAATATTAAGATGTCTTAAGTCGGATCAAGTAGGTTATTAGAGAGCTACTCCATTTAATAAACCAAGTGATTTCTCATTCCAGTTATTATCGGACGGTGGATTAGTCTACGTGTAAGTTATATGAGTTAGAGGTGTTTTAATGGTTTTAATTTGCAGTTTCTGTAGTTTGAGTGAAAAAGCAGGCGAGCCCCTCTGGCAGTGTTTTTTAATTGTATAGAGCAAAGAGGAATTTTATTAATTGAAGATATTATTTATGATTAGATGCAATTTCCATTTGAATGCAAAATTTGCTGAAATTGATGTAAATTTCAATTTAAAGGTTAAATAAAAAATAAATGAACGTAGAAGTTAAATTCAATCCCTCCCAAGCTCCTTACCACAAAAATAATCCCAAAAATTAATGAATCGCCAATATTTTAACAAAATTAACAGCAAATTGCTAAAACTAATTTAGCAACCCGAAAAACCCTCCTAAACAATCTAAATCCTTAACTTTATGGCAAATTTATAGTTTTTGCACCTAAAAGGCTAAAACTCGGAAACATATTTAATATTTTTTAACGACCATCCCCAATAAACAAGACCTACCCAAAAATCCAATTAAACCCATCGAAAGGTCAATTAATGCGTCCAATGCTCCAGCACCAAACCATAACGTTGCTTAACATTATAATTTATGGATGCAAGACACGAACGAGGAATTAATAATGCATTGCTTGTTGGGGATACTCGAGAAGCTTTTCGGGTAGCTTTTGTAGGTTTTGTAGCTTCTTTTGCTTGTCCTGGTTGTTTATTGTACACAAGACACAAACTATAATGTGCACTTTTTATTGTTTGGTCAAGAAGATATCAGGACGTAATTATTTATGCAAGTTAGTGAGCAGGTGGAGAGTCTAATGTGAGCTTTGAGAATTTCATGGATATGAGATGACTTGTAGTTTTACTTGAAGATTTTACAGTTTACTGGGTCGCCTGATTTCATCCAATCATAAATCAAAAAGCCAAATCATAAATCTTTGAAAATTCTTCCATAACAACCTGCTACAACAAAACTCCATCTATCCCACAAAGACACCATAATCTAGCTGCCAAGCTATAAATTATAGATTTGCAATCAAAAAGTAACAGCCATTTTGCCACTCGAATGCTAAATGCTCGACAGTGGCTTTGAATTTGCTGGGGAATAATATAATCAAGCCGGTATCCTATCACGTGCCAGTAATTGATCTTTGATATACTTGGCAATACATCCCAACAAAGGAGCATTCGAGTGGAGCAAGCTCTTGGTAAGGAAAGTTGATTTGTTTTGATTTTGATAAAATGGCAGATTTCTTTTTGTAAATTGTCCCTGCTTTAAATTGAATTATTAATTTGAAAGATGATTGAGAGAAGACTAACTCTCTCCATAAAGTCTCAACTCCAAGCTGATTCCAGTATTCAAGCGAGGAGAAAGCGTAAATAAGTGCATATGACGTATTTTCTGCTGAAAAGGGTTAACAGTACGTGATTGTTGTGCAGAATTTATGGGCCAGGTCCAACAATCTTTTTTCCAATCTATTTCCTTCATCTCTTGTTAGTCGGTTAAAATCTGATACTCTCCTTTACATTCTGATGCACGATAAATTCGCTGGGAGATGGAGATTTGATAGTGATTTTGTGCTATGGTTGCTTGGCTGGATGATTAGGTAATAAAAAACTCATCTTCAGCGGTCCAGTTTCCCAGGACATTAATTTTCTATGTATGGAGAAATAAATGTTTTGCGATTTTGGACGCATTGATTTATTTTTTGCTGGGAAATTAAGTTTAGGCTGTTGGGAGGATTTTCAGAAAAGGGTTGGGAAGATCTTGTTTTCTGGATCATTGCATGAATCTCTTTAAAATTAAGAAAAACTACATTTTTCAGAAGTAAACAAATAAAACGTCAACAAAACAATATACTGCACTAGAAAAACTATCATACAAAAAAAAATTCCCCACCCCTGCCCAACTCTCCCAATAAATCTTTCTCACCTTTTGCCCCAACCGTTATTATCTAATTTGTAGGAAAAGTGTTCAATTTAATTTATTTAAGATGAATTGGTTTGTTTGCTTGTAGAATAGCAAATTTATTTTTAATTTGCTCCTTCACAGGGAGCTGTAGCATTTTTCGCAAGCATTTTCACACCCGTATCACCAGCAGAGCCATTACGTAAGCCATTACAAGCAGCACAACAAAGCGATAGTTCTAATAGCAATCGAACAAACAAACAGTAACGAAATTACATGGAAAAATTTCTCCACCAAGAAACTGCTAAATGGGGTTAAAAATATCCAATTTGTTTGCAGCAAAAAAAGGATATAATTTTCAATTTACCGTGTTTGCTGAGTATTTGCGATATTTTCTGCTATTTCTGATATTTTCTTGTATTTCCATGAAGTTTCAGATATTCTATGAAAATATTTGATATTTCGGATAATTGCGCCATTTTCTGGCAAATTTGCTGCTGGATAATTGATGCTCTTGAAATCTGGCATGACTTTTCTTTTGAATAATTGAGCACTCCTGTAATTTGTCGGCAATTACAGAAAGCATAAATATTCATTTGGAATCACTTCAGCTGGCATTTTTCGTAGGGGCTGATAACGTCGTGATAAGGGGGTATACAATATGGAATTTCTGAATATATTTTTCGAAATCCGGTCGATTAGAATGAAAAAGTATATAAATAATTTTAAATTTTAAATTTTTATCAGTTGAATTTCAAATCTGTTTGGCAAAGGTTCGTAAAGTCAAAATGTTCGGAGTGAAAGTTGGGTAAATATTTGCTACGTTGAGAAATTGATAAATAATTAATTCTTTATTTTATATTGCAGTTGGTTGATACTTTCAGTCGTTTTGGTTTTGAAAGAATTCAGTTGTGCTGAGATTAAATGTCAGTTTCGGAGAGGTAGTTTTCATTCCAACGGAAGAGATGGAGCAACTACTTTATATTCCTATTGTTACTTATCTGGTGCTACTTTAAACGATGAAAATGAAACATTATCAATCAACACATCTGACAACACAATGCGAAATGACAAAATTCTGGTCTTATTTGTTGAAGGTACAAAAATGTCATACATACCGAATATTTTGTTTACCACATTCCCTAACATGGAAATATTTTGGAAGCAGGGTTGCCATAATTTTATGCCCATAAAGCCTCACTTCTTAAAAAACGCAAATAAGTTAAAGGCTTTTGTTGTCAAAAATGATAACTTTGAAAAATTGGACGCTGAATTGTTCATTGAAGCTCCTAACTTGGAATACATTAATTTGAAATATAATCAAATAACATCCATTCACAGACACGCATTCAATGGAATATTTAAACTCAAAAGAATCTATCTAGACAATAATAAGATTTCAAATATTCATCCAGATACGTTTTCACATTTAATCAGCCTTGAATTTCTGGATTTATTAGCAAATACTTGTGTTTCTAAATCATTTCAAAACGCCAACAAACAGTTTATAAAAATCGAAGGAGAAATTCAAAAGTCTTGTGCATACAAATTAACTGAAGAAGAGATCAAAAGAATTCGAAAAACTACGAAGCAAAATAAAAATGCTATCAATATTGCGAAAAAGTTTGCAAACACTTTGAAAGATAAACAAGAAGAACATGAAATAAAATTTGTCAATTTGACTACCACCATTGAAAAAATAAAAAACCAATTCGGAAATGTATTACTGAAAGTTGAAAAAATGGACATTGAAAAGAATGCACAAAGTGAAAAGATGGAAAATCTTGAAAAAATCAACAAAAATTTGACATCTTCTATTGAAGAACTGATGGAGAAAAATGATCTACTCGAGAAAACTTTAAAAGTCGTTGAAACCAAAATCACTGAAGAATCTCAAAAAATAACGGCAACCTGCGATAGGAACATTCTTTTATCTGAAAACAAATCTCTGAAATCCATCCATGACCAGAAAATTGCCACTGATCAGACTCTTGGTTTGATAATATCAAATGGCAATGCAAATTTGGACCAAAACTCAAAAATATGTCAAAAAGAAGTGTGTGACCTTGAAGCTAAAATGCAGGCAATCGATGAAGGATTCGAGAGAAGATTGCAGGAGATCGAGAAGGAGAATTTTGAGCATGCACTGGACTCCAGAATCCCAACACCATAATAATGAGCTTTACTGCATAAAAATAGAAAAATTGTACTCAAACAAAAATATGTTACTCAATAAAATATCAAGTTGAACTTTGTTGTTTTGATTATTTCATTTAAAAAATTTAATTTAAACTGCTAAAAATAAACTTTGAAAGGAACAAATTGGAAAGTTTCGCTCTACAGAGATCTATCGTTCTCAATTAAATTATGAATTGCTTGAATGTTTGATTAAAGAGCATTGATATTACCTATTATACGTAATTTTTTTTCAAAAACCCAACACCTGAGACTCGTAAATAAAAATGTCTTTTTAATTTGTATCACTCACTCTTCTGAAGTTAGCAAATGATCATACAAAAAAGGTTTTTAGTGAATTTTTGTTTTTTGAATTTTCTTTTTAATAATCGAGAACTCTCGTAATTTGTCGGTAAATACAGAAAGCGTAAATTTTCAGCGTGATAAGGGGATATTCCAATATGGAATATCAAAATATATTTTCCGCAAATCGGTCGATAAGATGGGAAACACCAAAATGATGAGAATTCCTAATTTCTATGTACATTATATTTTTGATTAAATGTGGATCGCCCAATAAATGAAAAAGTCTTTATATATAATTTGCAATTTTCTACTTCAATCAGTTCAATTTCAAATCTGTTTGGCAAAGGTTGAGTCAAAATGTTCGAAGTAAAATTTGGGTAAATATTTGCTGCCTCGAGAAATTGCCAATAAATTAATTCTGTATTTTGTATTTCAGATGGTTGATACTTTCAGTCGTTTTAATCTTGAAAAGCATCAATTGTGTTGAGATTAAATGTCAGTTTCATAAAAACGGTGTTTTTTATTTTAACGGAAAAGATGGGGCAACTAGTAGTTCCTTTCCCTATTGTCATGCAACTGATTTTTCTCTGAACGAGGAAAATGGAACAGTGTCAATAAACACATCTACCAACACAATGCAAAATGACGAAATTCTATTATTTTATGCTGACAGTACGAAAATGTCATACATACCGAATATTTTGTTTATCACATTCCCAAACATGGAAATATTCTGGATGCAGTATGGCCAAAATATGTTGACCATCAAGTCTCAATTCTTAAAAAACGCAAACAAGTTGAAGACTTTTGTTGTCAAAAATGATAACTTTGAAAAACTGGACGCTAAATTGTTCATCGAAGCTCCTAACTTGGAATTCATTAATTTGGAAAATAATCGAATAACATCCATTCACAGACTTGCATTCAATGGATTATTTAAACTAAAAGGAATCTATCTAGACAATAATAAGATCTCGAATATTCATCCAGAAACGTTTTCACATTTAATCAGACTTGAAGTTCTGGATTTATCAGTGTTTACATGTGTTTCAAAATCATTTCAAAACGCCAACAAACAGTTTAAGGAAATCGAAGGAGAAATTCAAAAGTCTTGTTCATACGAATTAACTGAAGAAGAGATCAAAAGAATTCGAAAAACCACGGAGCAAAATAAAAATGCTCTCAATATTGCGAAAAATTTTGCAAACACTTTGAAGAATAATCGAGCCACACAAAACGATAATTTAGCACTAAAAGTTGATAAAATGGAAATTGAAAATGAAAAACTTGCAAAAATGAACAAAAACTTGACATCTTCTATTGAGGAACTGATGGAGAAAAATAATTTACTCGAGAAAACTTTAAAAGCCGTTGAAATGAAAATTCTAAACGAAACTACAAACTCCAAGAATAGTTTTTTGATGACCAAAAAATCGATCCACGACCAAAAAACCGCAATTGACATGACTTTTGGTTTGATAATATCAAATGGCAATGCAAATTTGGACCAAAACTTAAAAATATGTCAAAAAGAAGTTTGTGACCTTGAAGCTAAAATGCTGGCAGTCAATGAAGGATTCGAGAGAAGATTGCAGGAGATCGAGAAGGAGAATTTTGAGCATGCATTGGACTCCAGAATCTCAACACCATAATAATGGACAATATATTGCATGAAAATTATAAATTGTACTCAAACAAAAATCTATGCTACTCAATAAAATATCAATTTGAACTTTGTTGTTTTGATTATTTCATTCAATTATATTTAATTCTTTTTCTGAATTTATTTGAAAAAACTTGCGTGTTATCAAATCATTTTGCTCTACAGAGATCTATCGTCAGAACTGATAAGACTTTGAACCACAATTTATATTTAGCTCGTTATCTAGACTCATTTAAATTATTAATTGCTTGAATGATTTATTAAAGATCATTGATCTATAATTACTATACTTAAATATTACTGAAATATTATTAAAAATAATATGTGTTACTCACTTATATGTATTTAGCACATAATCATGCAAAATAATGTCTAGTGAATTTTTGAATTTTTTTCTTGTTTATGTGAAGTAATTCTGTACCAAAAAGTCAAGTTCACTGATAAGAACTCCAAAATTCTCAGCAAATTTGGTAAAATTTGAATAGTTTCAAGCACAATCTCTTTGAAGAAGGTTTAAAATGATCAAACTGAAAGCAGCGTAAACAAAAGTTATTATTTTTTAATCAACTTCGCTCTATTTATGAAAGTTTACTTGTAGATGTTCACTGTTTCTTGGAGTTCTGCTGCTAAAATGCATCGATAGTGTTGAACAAAAATGCTCATTTAGAAACTCAATGTTTTATAAAAATGGATTCAGTGAACCTTCTAGTTTGGTTTACTTTTGTGCAATATCTAAGGATCAACCACTAATTAATGTTAATGACACAGTGACCATAAACACTAAAAATAACAACAAAACCAACGAAGACATTTTGGCGATCGGGTATATTTCTGGCAATCAAATAAAATTCATCCCTAATTCGTTTTTCACAACATTCATTAATGTCAAAGAATTTTTTATGGACGCTGATAACAAATTTGAGACGCTGAAGCCTGAGTATCTGAAGAATGCGAATAACTTGAAAGTTTTTGGAATTTGGTCCAACGACATCACAAATCTAGAACCGAATCTGTTTGTCCATGCTCCAAATCTAGAACACATCAACTTTCAAGGAAACAAGATTCAAAGAATTGATCGATTAACCTTCAATAACTTGACTAAGTTACAAGGACTTTACTTACCGAATAACAGGATAACAAACATTCACCCAGAAACCTTTTCGCAACTCAAGGAACTGCAGGTTCTCAATCTACTTGGCAATAATTGTGTTAATAGATTCTTTGAGAACGCCAATACGAGATTCAAGGAGATTGAAGAAGAGTTGAGGAAGTCTTGCTCTTATATTTTATCAACGGAAGAGTTGGCGGAGATTGGAAAGAAGCTGGAAGTCACTCCACAAGTGACCATACTAGAAACTACCACAATCCTTCCTAAGAATATGACAAAGCCTTCAATTACCCTCCCTATTATCCCAAAGAACCTGATCGAGTCCGTAACTATAAATCAGTTAGAAAATGAAAGGAAAATTACAGAGCTGATAGAACTAAATAAAAACTTGACCATAACCATCGAAAAGTTGATAAAATCAACGGAAAAGAAGGAACTTCAGGAACTTCAAGAAATTGAAGCCCAAAAAGCAACCGCTAAACTTGAACCTAAGCTTGACTTGGATCAAATCTCTAAGACTTTGATAAATATTGAGAAAATGCTTAAAGACTCTGATAAACGAGCTCTAGAAAAATCTCAAGAAAATAATGAAAAGTTCGAGGAGCAAACCCAAAGGTTGAAGGAACTGGAAGTAAAGCTTTCTTACAAAGTAACGGAAGAAGCTCAAAAAATTGCCGACACTTGTGAGAAGAGTATTCTTCAATTTGAGTATAAATCTTCGAACAATTATCTGATGATCATGAAATCCGTTCAAGATCAAAAAACCGCCATCGATATGAATTTTAAAGTTTGCAAGAATAGAATTGGCGGGATGCAAGCAAAGTTGATGAAAGTTGGTGATAATACACTTTGACTCGATTTTCCTTATTGATGCAAGCTTTGATGTTAGAAGTTAAGATTTAAATATAATTTAATAAAATATTTGTTAGTAAAGAAATTTGTTGTGATATTTGGGATTTGGATTGAGCAAGGTCGAGCTAACTTACACTACTATATCTTTTTATTCAAGTTTAAATCCCATTGACCGTTTTATTATCAAAATGAGCTTGAGTTTTTTAGAGCAAAAAGAAGCTGCGTGTTGATAAGAAGTTTGGAATTCTCTGAAAATTCTAAAATTTTGTATTCGAGTACATTCAAATGATTTAGTGCTTGTAGGGCATGAGATCTTATCTATTTGTAGTCAAAAAAACATGAACATACTTTGCATTTAATAGCAGTTTCATTCAAACTTTTTGTGAGAAAGGATTGCAGAATGATCGTAATAAAAATTGTGTAAATAAATTTTATTATTGAGAAATCTTTATAAAATATAAACTGGAGCTTTTCAGACTTTTTGTAGCCTTCCTGGTCCATAATAGCTCAACAACTGAGCAAATATGCAAAATAACATCCGGTGGTTGGAACATTGCGTCGTACGATAGACCAACTTCCCAAGTGTACTCTTGCCACATATTTGGTGCGCAATTACTGAACGAAAATGATCCAGTGACAACAAAAATACTTGGACACACCAAACTAAATTCAGAAGTTCAAGGAGCTTACTACGCTAGTGGCCAAATAAATTACATTCCCAACTCACTTTTCACTGGATTTATAAATCTGGAGTATTTTTTCATCGAGGCTGGACAAAGTTTTGAGATCATTCAACCGAACAGCTTTAGAAATTGCAAAAACTTAAAAGTGATTTGGATTCGTGGAAATGAAATCAAGAAATTGGAAGATAATTTGTTTGTGGCTGCGATTGGCTTGGAGTTCATTAACCTACAAAATAACAAGATAACGATGGTTCATAAATTAGCGTTCAATAAGTTGACCAAGATTAGAAGAATCGTTTTATCTGGAAATAGGATCTCTAATCTTTATCCGGAGACATTTTCAAATCTGATTGCGTTGTTTCTTTTAGATCTATCTCACAACAATTGTGTTGATAAAAAGTTTGAGAGCTCTTACACAAATATCCAAGAAATTGAAATTGAGATTAAGAAATCTTGCTCTTATAGCCTATCTCAGAAAGAAATGATAGAGATGGAGAAACAGCAGCAAAAAATTTTGATTTTAGAAAAATTGACGGACATTGAAGATCAGTCTTAAAAATCAGGAAAGGATGATTTTTAATTTAACTGCGATCATACAGAAAATAGAAAATAAAACCAAAGAAGCAATTAAACTAGAGGTAGAACTACAGATTTCTCAAATCTTACTTAAAATTGAGCAAAAAGAGTCAAATATACCTGCACAAGAAGATTTACAAGTATTCAAAGAAAATATCACTCAAAAACTGAAAGATTCCGAATTAATTATTCTTTCGAAAATAACAGAGGAAACTCTGAAAGCATCAGAAGTTTGCAATAAAAACCTTCTAATCGCTGAAAATAAATCTTCCAATACTTACTTGATGGTCCTAAAGTCCATTCAAGATCAAAAATCCGTCATAGAAATGAAATTGGACTTAGTAACATCAAGCAGCAAAAATAATTCTGAAGAAAACTTGAAAACTTGTAAGAAAGAAATTTCTGATCTTCAAGCTAAAATGCACAAAATTGGTGAAGGATTTGAAAAGCGATTAAAGAAAATCGAGAAAAATCCATGACGAAGATTGAAAGTACAGTTTAAGCAGGTTTAACTAAATTTTGCTTATATTCAACAGAATTAATAAAAAAATGTTATCAAGAAAGGAGGTTTAATAGAAATAAAATTTAAACAGAACAGAAATTTGATAAGACTTTTGACACACCTTTTATTTCCAACTTCTAATCTAAAGAAGCCCGGTTGACCAAAAATCTGAAAAAACCACGTTTTTGTTTAATGGAAATTAAAAATTATTTTTGATATCTTTTTTTTTATTAATTTTTTTTAAGGAAAAAATTTCTTACATTTGAATAAAAAATTACAAAACATTTATTTTATGAAACTGCAATCTTCAGCTAAATTTGTCATCTTCTGGCTCCTGATTAATAAAGTGATTATGTATTTTTAGTTTTTGTTGCTCATTATGATTACCTCCAGAAAATTTACTCCGCTTAACTATACAGAATTTCCTTCAATAGCCTTTCTTCTACAAACGGTGAATGTTAAAACAGCAATGCCGATAAGTGAGATGATGAACACCAAAGCATGAGCAATGCAAATTACGTTGAAGTGATAAGCCAATTGAGTTTTTTCATTTTTGAGGATGGATTTCATGTTTTCACAGAGCTCTTTCTCTTTTCCAAGTTGTTCGATTTTCATTCCAAGTTGCTCGATTTTCATTCCTAGTTGTTCAATTTGTTTTGATTGTGTTGAGATTTTAGAGGATTTGAGGTCATTTATGTTTTTTGCAGCATTTATTTTTGATTCACAGGAGTTTTCTTCGGAGCATTCTTTTATACTGTCATGAATTAAGAGCATCAGTTGATCTGATTTTGAAAATTGTTTGCTTATGCATGTATTCCAAGCCAGGTCTAAATCAATCAAACTACCCAAATTATCGAATAAATCAAAGGCAATAACGAAAATTTTGTTGTCGTATAAATAAATCGTTTCTAGATTCAGATTGTTCCGAAATAAGCCAGTAACCAGACGTTCGATTCGATTTGATTGTAGATATAAGATTTTCAAATTGACCAAATCTGAGAAAGTGTCTTTATGTAACGTTAAAATGTGGTTTCTAAATAAACGCAAATCCTCCAACTTTGTAAGATTCGTAAACGCTTTTTCATCAACAAAATTTATAAAATTACTACTCATCGATAATGCCGTTAGATTCATCGAGAATCTAAATGTGTTGGGCTCTAAACGTTGCACAGAATTTCCATCAGCCCAAAACCCAGTAAGCTTAGTTGCTCCGATAAATGAACTTTCATTTATTGACTTTAGTCGATTGCTGATAGCAAGCCTTTTTAATGCTGGAAATTTCTTGAATAGTTCAAATGGTATGTAATTGACGGTTCTTTTCATTATGTTAACATTTTCGACGTTTTCATTGGAAAAAAACCAAGAATGGTCTCCTACAATGTTTATTGGCTCTAACGATGAGGTTGCATAGTTAGACTCAAAATTCAGGCAAGAATAACCAGTAGGTTGACTATATTTTTTGTATGTACATTTAAAATCCACAACGCCTTCAACACTTTCGTCCATTAAAATGAACACTAAAACATGCCAGCATAAAAGTTTAGCAAAACTTTTAGATCTTTTCTCCATTTTCAAAGGAACTTTGAAGAATACAAATTGATTACTGTTCTTGTTTAAATCACAAAACTCAATGAATAAAAAAAAATAATGAATGAAATATTGTTAAAAAATTTGCATTAATAACTTATTTGATAGCTGGTTTTTTATAGGGTTTTAAAATATTAAGTCATAAGCTATAAACAGTCTAACACATATTTTTTTATCACAAACTTTAAAATAAATTGGATTATATGTACAATTAGAAATAATACCGAATCATTTTTGAATGTTACCTTGACAATAATTTCGAAACCTTGACAATATTTTAAATGTTTCTAAAAACTTAACAATTCGAAGACCTTTTTGGAAAATGTCAATTTGTAACAACCAAACGAACTAAATTTTCAAGGTCTTAAAAACAAAATGCAAAAGAAATAAACGAGCAAGCAATTCCTTAAAGCAAGCAAATTTGTTCAGCTCATGTGTAATACATTTGTGAATCGTCGATTGAGTCAAAAAATTTATAATCGCTATTTTTTACACAAATTAGTGTCATAATAACAACAAATAATTTGCAGATTAGCTAAAAATTAGTAACTTGGGAAATTTTTGTGACTAAAATTACAAACATGTTTTTCCCAAAATAGAAGCACTCACCCGATGACTAAGAAAACATTGAAGCCGGATAAAACGTAAGTACACAAAGAGCACAATTCTGTTAAAATGCTTGTTACACGGGTCTCAAGAGAGTTACTGTTTATGTGCTTCACAGCAGCTTCCCATCTATTTTTCAAGAAAAGTAATCTTACAGCACATTCAACAAATCAACACTTTTCTCTTAATCATAAAAATCATAATTTTTACGAGTCCCAGTGGCCGTGCCAGCAAAATGTTGCTTTTTGCTCCACTTTGCGATCAATTTTATGGAGCTTTATGGAGTTTTGCGGAGTTTCGTTGAATTTTATGGCGTTTTATAGAATTTTATGGAGGTTATGGGTTGTAACATGTTGAGGATAGATAAGATTACATATTTGGTTAAGTTTTTTGCCTTCTCATGGCAACAGGAGGGAATTTCAGGGGATGATCGTATTTTAAAGACAATTTTGTTTGTGGAAATTGGATTATAGTTTCTTTTGAGGTAGATGTGGTGAAAGGTAGATAAAAATATATATTTTATGGTTTGTCGGTAAGGTAGTTTTTGATATTATAATTCTAATTTATCACTGAAATTTTTCTCATCGGTAATATAAATCGATAATGCAGTCCAATTACCTTTCCCACTCAAAAGAATGGATAAAATTTTGTAAAACGTGCCATCTCCTGCCTTCCCACACAACAATAAAGCACTAACTCAATTCCCGCATCTCAATCACGTAATTTTTGAGACGACATTAATTTGGCTGCAAGAAAATATAATTCACCTTTTTAATTTGATTTTCTTCTCATTCTGCCATGAAAAGCCAAGTAAAAGTTTTCATTCCGCAATTTAAATAATTTCTCATATTTCGTTAACTTTCGTAAATTTTGCTGTATTTTGTGAAATTTCTCAAATTTCGGCAAAAAATGCTCGAATATATTCACAAATTTTATTATTACATGCTCTCATGCAATTTATTGAGTGAACGTGATTTTCATTGTAAATGTATTTTGCAACAAAAAGTACTTTAATGTACATACTTCTTATGTGGGGAATATTTAGCGTGTTTACATACAACTTTGGATTTGCAGGGGTAGAGAAAAGAATATTTTGGGGTTTTGCGGAGGTCAATTTAACTACAAATCTTAATTTCAGCAAATTTTTAACTTATTTAAAAAGTGACGTTTAAAACGTCAAATCACTCTCCATCAAACCCTCTTCCTACCCCTGCCGCATCCCCTATTAAACTCCGCAAGTCTTTGGAGTCAATGGAGTCTACCAGGAAATTTCAATAAAATTTTTGTTTTCCTGCCATTTTCTCGAAAAATGATAAAATATTATAAACGGCAACATTTTCGGAAAATTCAAATAGAATTTGAGTGGAATCTGGGAATTGTTCTTTTAAGTGCTTTTTGAAAGAAATTTAGGGTTTCGTGATTTTTTAAGATTGTTGCGATATTTTTCCTGATAATTTTTTAATGAGCTCCAGTGCTCCAAATGTTGGAGCATTTCTGGAAAAATTGAAGAAAGCTCAAGATGCTTGAAATGCTTGACAGGAAATACAGCTTTTTTATTGTAGAACTTGTTATATTTGTTAAATGTACTAAATTATTTAAGTAACATGAGAAACTCTTAAAATCCTGAGAATATTGTAAAACCCATTTAAAAATTAGCTGTTGTCAAATTATTGTTGTGAAGGAAAATCTCGGAAAATTATCTAAATTATGAATGAGTAGAAATGGATTTTTTATTGTTCTTGATAATGTTTTTGTTATGTTCGCAAAATTTAAAATTAAGAGTCCACTCCTTTATACAAAAAAAAATGGAAGAATTCCTCCTTAAAAATATAACAAAATTTTTTTCTCTTAATACAGTCCACTCCCATTAATAAAATATCAATGTCACAATGTCACAATGTCACATGACTCGCTCAATAATTCAAGAATCAATTAAATCCATATTATACCCATCACGAAAATTTTCCCAGCATCACTTATTCCCTCAATTTTCCTCAATTTTCCTAAATATTCGTTATCTTAAAATTTTCCTTGTCTTTCTAATTTGACAAGTGATATGTAAATGTCAACGTCTGGCACTTGAGTAGTCGTGTATAGCCATGTAGTCATGTATTTAGTTGAGTGTCTGAACTTTTGGTTAAAGTATTAGAAGATCATGACATTACATGAGATTTTGGCAGCATTGGCAGCACGACAGAGAAATATTGCAAGGTGATTATATTTAGTGCTTTCTAGGATCTTTGGGAAATTGATGGTGATTCAGAATGTAGGTGTAAAATTCAAAAATGTGGAATTCTGCAAAACTTAATGAGAAAAATATTAATTTAAAAAATCTTCCTTACCAGCAAAAATCCATTCCATCCATCCCAAGTTCCCAAATCAAATATTTTATCTCCCAAGCCTTTTTGGATTTTTCCAACAAACAAATAATTTGAACGAACTTTTTTCCCAGAAATTTGAAAGTGAACAAAAAGTAAATAAAAGTAAAACTCGCAAAATTCTCCAAAAATTCGACAAAATTCACCAAAACACATAATTGCTCAATTTATAAAAATATATTAAATTACTCGTAAAATTCGGCAAAAAAGTGATGTAAAGTATGTGAAAGGCGGCGTTTGAAGATTAAAAGATATGCATAATTCTTTTGTTCGTTTTGCGCCTTTTGTGAATTTTTCTGAACCAAAAAAAAGCGGGAATATCCTTCAGCGAGATTGACGCACAAAAAAAACTAGAATATGTTTTTATGTTTTTTATGTTTCTTTTATCAGCAAAACCTTTTATGTGTTCTCTTTTATTGGCTTGGGGAAGGTGAGTAGCAATTATCGTTTGGTTTTTTTGGTGGAGCTGGGATTTAAATTGTTTTTGTAGAATTTTTGAGGTTATTATCATTTTAAAGACATTTTTTTATTTTCTGGTCAAATTTCTTTTTTGCCTTATTTTAATTTTCATAAAATTTTATAAAATCCCTAAAAAATGCTCTACTGATCGAAGTAACCTCCAATTCCCAACAAATTAATTAAAACTAAATTAAATATTCCGCGTTCTCTGTCCATTAAATAGTTTTTAATGATTTCCACGAAACTATGTTTTAAATAAAAATAATCAAAACATAATAACGACAATTTAACAACATCGAAAAAACATGTGAATTTATCGAATTTATGAAATTAATAATGAAAGGGGAGGTGGGTGATGATGTTTTTTTTTAATGTGAGGTGAATTGCATTTAAAATAGTTTTAATAATTTTTAAACATCATTGAAGGCTTTTCAAAATTGCGGGTAACAAAAAATTTTAAGAATGTCACAATTTCCGGACAGCCCTGACTAACATGCTTAAAGCGTTGTACACACTATGAAAGTGATTTTTTCAAAAATCAAAGTTTTCCGTGAAAGTTTTTTTGACGTTTCAAAAATTATTTTCTTACTTTTCGAATTTTATCTCATTTATTGTCCAAAGAATGCGTTTTAAACCATTTTCTACGAGTTCTAAGCATTGATAGACCATATTGGGAATGAATTGGCATTAAAAAAGGGAAATGTGTCAAAATAAAAATTTCGGACTTTGAAAATCGGAGTAAATTAATCAAACTTGCAACGCAAAAATAGGAAATTTTCTATTCTTCGTGAAAGTTCAGCCTCGCAGTTTTTATTGTGGTTTATGATTTTGATCAGAATATTTAATCACCGCAACTGCACAAATCTGATGCATATTTATGGCATGAATGATGTGGAAAAAAAAAATTCCAAAATTTATCATTTTTGAGGCAACTTTCATGGGCAAAACCAGTAAAAAGACCAAAATTCACTGAAAGTTGTCTGAAAGTAGAGTTTTTCCTCAAGTTTTTCCAAATTTTCTTCAAACAATAAATTCGTCTTTATAATACGCAAATTTTGACTATTTTTTGAAAAAAATCCTTCCACGGGAAAATGTCAAGAAGTTGAAAAAATCGGAAAAAAGAAGAAACTTTCAGTGATTTACTTTCATAGTGTGTGGACCGCTTAATGAAATGTTTAAAAACGTGTTTCCTGGTGCATGTTTTTAACAACTATTCATTGCTTTGTTGGTATGTCGGTATGTCGTTTATGTTCTTCACTGTTTCAATATTTTTTTGATTTTCTCAATTTAATTTCAATATTTCAACTGCTTTAAATATTTCCAGTAGTTTCAAACAGTTTCCAGAGTAGTTACCTAGAAAAAGTTATTTTTACCATTTTTTACAATTTTTATATGTTTTCCGATGTTGTGGCTTCGCTTTTAAACATTTATGATAATTTTAAACCATTTTGTATACAAACAAGCGCATTTATCCGGAAGCTGGTGATGATGAACAAAAATATGTTGTTTGATTTGGAAAGTTTGTATTTTTTGAGTTATTTGAGTTTTTTTGAATTTTAATTGAATTAATTAATTATGAAACAACATGGGTCTCACATATGGGAGTTGTAATATTTATTTGGTGGGAGGAAGTGACTTTGACCAGAGTAGATCAGTAAAAAATGAGTAAATTTATGTTTCAAGGTAATTAGAGGCATTTTATGAATATATTCTATTTGTAATTTTTTGGTAATTTTTATATTTTGGATTAAATCACTGCGCAAGTCTACTTTACCGATGACTTTGGATTTGGGAAAAATCAAAAAAATCTGCACTACCTAAATTTCTCGATTTAAAATTTCAAAATCCAACCAAATCCACAAAAACTCCGTAAATTCTCCTCATATCCATCAAAATTAACAAAATCTCACAATATTTAATAATTAATTCCAAAACAAAATGTTTCCTATCATAAAACAAAATATTACTCAATTTTTGTTGACCTGCAACATTTTCCGTGTCACCAAACACACATCACATTTTTTTGATTTATTTCTTTTCGACAAAATATTTGTTTTCTAATTTTTCACTTTTTAGAATATTAATATTTTTCAGCTCAAAGACTGTTCAAAAGTTATTATTCTGTTGAACTCTACACAAATTTAGAAAATTCAGAAAATCTAAAAAAAGCGGAATTTGATGGTATTAATATTTTCTAATGCTAACTAGGCAAAACTCCGCGTTTCTTTTTCTAAATAATTTATGACTGCAAGTGTTGACAGCCAATATTTTTGATAAATCATTTTGAAAGTTTCGCTCCATGAAATGTGTTAAAATGCTGTAATATTCTAAATGTTTTCATGTAGCTTGAAATGTGTATCCCATGTCTGGCTCATTGTCAGTTTTAATTGGTATTGAAAGGAGAGTTGGTGATTTATGGTAATTTTCCGGTTTTAATTGGGTGTTTCTTGGTAAAAATACTTGTAATCAGAGTGAAATTGGTGCTGGAGCATCTTGTTTGTTGATTTATTTGTTCGGGCGTTTATTTGTGAAGATTCTTTTAATTTTTTGTTTAGATTTGTCACATTTTTGTGGTTAATCGAATATATTTCGATTTTAGAACATTTTTAATTATTCTTCTGTTTTGTAAATTTTTTGAATTCACTTGTATTCAAATTTATTTTATTTTTTTGTAAATAATTTTATAACTTAAAAAAAAACGAAGTTGATTGATAATTTAAAAAAAATAATATTTTAATCAATTGTATTCACTTATTGTATTCATCTATTCATATGTATTCAAAAATATATTAAGTGGAAATATTCTGATCTATTTACATTATTAAAACTGGATACAACCATTCCACCTCCAATCCCGAATTAAATTAATAAAAAAAAATACTTGAATACAGAAAAACACCCTTGAATACAATTACTTTCTTCCAACCAAATAAGAAAAATTCAAATTACTCGTCACAAAAGAAAAATCGTAAAATACAAAAGAAACCGCTCGAGACAAGTTGAAGCACCTCCCACGTCAATAAATTACAAAATTATACAAAAGTCGCAAATTCGGACAATCTCGGACTTTCTGAATAGTGACATTGTTCAGCTTGATAAACTTTGAAAAGGGAACCTTTTTCTCCTCAACAATCTCATAATATTCTTATTTTCTTATTTATAGTGTCCTTCGTGTGCCACAACATTTCCATATTATCAAAATAACCCAAATTTCTCGTTCCATCGACCAAGCTCTTGTAAAAATTATGAAATTCATGAAATTTATGAAAAATAGCAAAAAACGAGATTTGGCTCATAAAAATTGTGAATCTATTTTACTGACCAAAACATTATACTTTCCATCTTTTTGCTGTCTTGTTGAGGATAATAATTTTTCACTGTTAAAAATTTTAATTTAAGTATTTTAAGTTTCTCGATTAAATATTTTGTGCAATTTTGATATAAAATTGATTTTTACACTGTTGAAAAAATATTTCAGATTTTATTTATTTTAACAGTGTTTCAAACTGAATTTTAGAAAAGAAATTAAATGTATTAATGCTTTTGAATGTTTTAAATGAAAAACCAAATAAATTTACAATAAAATTTATCCCAGTGCTCCACAACACTGTGTTCAGTAGATTATGAGAATGCTCTTCCTTCTCCATAAACATATGGATCCGGCGAGGCAATTTCTATTCATAACCGCACATAAAAAATGAATTGATGCATAAAAGTAATATTATTCATACAGAACGGTTTTCCTTGGGAGCCCATAAATCAACGGGAACATATTTGTGTTTAGTCGAGTAGTACGCCAGTACATCGTGAGGAAGCCCCAAAATATATGAGCAAATATGAAAAATATGGAAAATTTGCGATACCTGAAACAACATTGATATTTTTTGATAAACCCAAGCAAATGCCTCAAATGTGCCCAAAAGTCTTGCAAATGCCTCAAATGTTCACTCGCAATGTTCCAGCTTTTCCGCAATTTTATGCTTCAAGTGCGGGCATAAATTATCCTTCCGCATATCCGGCCCAATTCTAATGTGGTTGCTGAGGTACCTACTGCTTGCTGCTTGCTTTATGTAGCCAAATATTGCTGTTTACTTAGCAAACCAGTCGCAATCGCAAGCTTTATGGGTTTTATGCCGAGCAAAATGGCCGAGACTGGAATTTACTTAAATGCTTATGAATTTTGATTTATGGTCGAGGTGGATAAGGAGAGTTGGATGTTTATGCTGCGGATGGTGTATGAATATATTTGAGGTTATATTATGTAGATTCATGTAGTGAAGTTGGGGTATTTTATTCATTCTGGTGAATTAGTGCAGGGAATTTGTTCTTTCAATAATATTGGTTTTGGGTTTTGGAGATTTATGTTACTGAGAGGTTAATTGATCAAAATTGGATTTTATTGGTCACGTCAGGTCCTAAAGACACGTTTTGTTCCAGTAGCAGTGTTTAAAAGTCAATTTACTTGAAGCTCTAGAGGATCTTTATGAAGTTCCTGGAAGTAACTTCAATTTTACTTCCAAGAATCCAAGCTAGAAAGCTAGAAAGATTTCAGCAGCAGCTTTAATTGAAGATCGGCAATTTCCCAGTAAATAAAATAGAACGTTCAACCAAGTTCGTCCTTCAAAACATTCAATAAAACTCGCAATAAGCTCACAAAAACAAATTAAAATTAAATAGGTCAATAGTCTCGTCTAAAATTCTCTAAAATGCTGTTATTTTGCATACATTGAACCAACAAAAACTGAAAATACTGCCAGCTAGATGAGCAACTAGAATGAAATATGTGGCAATATATGAGCATAATTAATTTAGCATTGCTGCAAAAATCGATAGTCATTATTTGCAAGCCAGACATGTAGAATCAATGAAATTTATCATATGATTTTCGTGCAACATTAAAATGTTTAAAATTGTTTGCAAATATTTTTATTGGAGATGGGAGGAGATATAAGTAAGTTGTGCTAGTCAAAAATTTGGAAGATTGTTGATTTTCTCTTAGAAAATCATTCAGGAAACAGGAGAATTAGTGAATTTACAAGGACTTTTGGGCTTCTCTGAGGCGATTCAAGTGGCTTATTAACTTTAATCCGATTATTTTAAATATAAATATTTGAGAAAAGTGAAGTTATCCGTTAAAATTTCTAAAAAGTGTAAACCTCCTCTCTTATCAGTCCCTCAACTATTATTCAAGCACTATTGAAGCATTTTCAATCAATTTCAGCAAATTTGGAGCATATATATTTCAATAATTTCGCATTTAAACTATTGAAACAATTAAATTTTTGATCCATTAACATTTAAAATGTATTTTCCAACTACAAATTAGCAAATAAGTAGGAAACCCATTAAGGAGCATCGAAAATTCATAAGAAGCTTCCATTTAATTATTTTCTTGAGAAATTCGGAAATTGTGATATTGAAGAGGAAATTGTACGAGGAAATATTTCTAGTCTATTGTTTCACAATTAATAAATAAGAAACAGCTTTTGTTTTATTTTTAAGATTTAAATGCTGGAATTACCTGAATCATTTCAAAGATATAAATATAAACTTTCAACAAAAGCTCGACAGAAGCTTTGTTTCGAAAGAATTTCAATTTTGCTCCGATTTGTTTTTCAACAATTTTACTTTTCTTTTTTTTTTATGATTGGAAGTTTTTTTAAAACTCGCTTTAATTTTAATTTATGAATGCTAGGAACAATTTTTGAAAGTTTGGAGTCAAAAACTAAAAATTCTAAAATTAATTAAAAATGTTATCCAAAAACTTAATTTAATGCAAAGAAATCTCAAAATCGTACAACAATCCCCTCAAACAACGCAAAAAATGATAATGCAGAAAATTGAGCCACAAAAAAAATTAAATTTTAAAATAAATGGAAATTTGAGGAAATTATGGAAAACGGAAAATTGTGCGGCAACTTGAGAGCCATATTCATACCAAAAATATTGGGGGAAAACGTTTAATTTATGGCTGCTGTGGAAGTAATAAAATTATTATCGTGAAATGAATTGAAATATTTCGTGGCTGTTTTCGGTGTAATCCCAAATTAATTGTTCGTTACTTCCTCAACGCAACGCACACAGTTTTTTAATTAAAATCGATTTTTCACGCGGTTTTTTAGGATGTTCCGAGATTTTTCAGAATTCGTCGAAGTTTGTTGGGAAACTTTCTGAAATTTCTAGAAATTTGGGGTTTTTAGGTTGATCCTAGATTTATGGGTGAATTTTAATTGGAAATGTAATAAATATTAATAAACATATTAAAATATTAGAATGTTAAATTAATTTATTGGAGGAGAAAGGAGCTGCCAAGAATTTTGATTAAAAATTGGTTCATAAAAATGTTTGAAAATTGGTTTTATTTTATGGAAATTTAATTTAAATTTATTGGGTGAGCGTCCTTGAACTCATTAATCAATTTGTTTTGAATTAATATTTTAGGGGAGTTCAGTAGGCTATGCTTTAAAATATTTCTCAGCCTACTCAGCACACTTTTCATCTCCAAAATATATCATGCTAAATTTTCCCAACAAACCAAAACTCAATAAAATAAATTGATCCCCCATAAAATCCGTTATAAAATCGGTCCATTTTAATCGGAAACGCAGCCAAATCGATTTTCCCACATATTTTGCCAAAAAAAAGCCCCCATCCAACTAAAAATAAATATTATATTGTTCGAGCTTTTTAAAATAGTAAAAACAGTAAACACATTTAAAATTGCTGCGAAATTGTCGAAATTGTGCCTAAAGTACACAATAAGTACATCAGCAATATATTCGAATAAAATACAATAAAATGCAATAAAAATAATGCCCAGCGTTTTCCCGGTGTTTTCACACAATTTTCCGGCCTTTTCTAGATTTTCGCGATATTGGTCATTTCTGGGCTTTTTGAGAATTTTTGGGATTTTAATCGGGAATTTCGGGGAGGGCAGCAAACAACGCTTAATAAACAAATAATTTTGGCTATGAATTTTAAATTAAAACCATTAAAGCATGAAATAATTCACACTTGCATTATGTTATTGGTAGACGAGTTTTATTGCTTTTTGAGAGGGAATTGAGTAAGTGTATTCATGCAGTCCTCCTAAGTACCACAATTCCAAAGCCCGACACAGCTAATGACCATCAATCCGTCTAATCCAACGCGACTACACTACATCAAATTATGCTCTGAAAATCGCAAGTATGTCAAAACTTGTCCTCAAATTATGCATCCAGCGGAACGACGTGCAAAAAACACCACATTTTTGGCTAAAATTGCAGTAGAACAGGAATTTTGGAGTGCATTTATAATGGATAGTGAGGATGGTTGGTCCCTGTGACTTTTTTAAATTAGAGTTTAGTATTTAGTGTTCTGGAGGCTAAAATATTTATTTTGAGGTTAAATTTGAACGTCACGTGGAAAAGTTCTAGAAAGTCTTTTCAATTAGTAAACAAAGAGTGAAAATGAGATTATTAGCTCTATACCTCTCTTTACTCACCTCATCAATGAAATCCAGCAACTAAAACCACCTCTTAACTCTCTTAACACTCCAGATCTCCTTCATCACACTTCATACACCAAAAATCCATCTCGTTCACGTCCTGTTTTGGTGTACTATTAAAAGCACAATTTATTGATTGTGACACAGACACTCCGCGAAAGACTTAATTACCTCAATGCCGTTGATTTTGATTGACAAATCAAATTTGCCAGTCTTTGCCTTTATTTGCAGTGCCAGCTGATTCAACTGAAGCAAACATTTTAACGCGAAATTGATGAGAATGCAGAACTATGTAGAAACTGCTAAAACTGCTGAATTTACAAAATGTGACAAAAAATTGCGAGAAAATGAAGAATATTTGAGGATTTGAAGAATAATTGACAAAAAGTTGAGGAAGATGCAGGTTTTCCTCCTACAATTATTCCCAGCAAATCCACGGGGTAAAGCTCATGAAAACTGCATGATTGCTCCAACAAATCCCCAAATTTCAGCAGTAGCAAAAAAGCTGCCAGTGTTTGCACTCAAATTTAAATGCTCGACAAAAAAACGCGCGCGAACCTGCATCATTTATAATTTTTGCCAGCACTCGCAACTCGCAAACTCGCAAACAAATTAAACTCGAGCATTCATGGAGCATTCTCCACACACAAAATGTCAGCATAAAAAAGAGTGTACAAAAGCTTTGCATGAATTAAACGAATTAAAAGATTTAAATGAATTAATGAGATTCGAATGCGAGACAATCTTATTATTACAACTCGCGAATGCTTTGGATGCTGCGATGGGTTTTGTGGGGGAAGGTTGTTGAGAGGTGGAAAAATATCGCTACTCTTATATTTTCTTTGAAAAGTTTAACTTTTCTTAAGAAAGTTCAAAGATTTCTAGAAAAATACTAAAAAAATACGAGAATAAATAAAGAAAGGAACATTTTCCACCAAGCCACCTAAACCCAACAGTTCTATATACGGCTGTGCTGCCTGTATGACTGTGCCACTCTGTAGATGCTCTTGAATGCCTGTAGATGGAAGGAATTATAAAGAATTGGTTATAAAGATGATTAAAGATAAGCATGCTGCAAATAAAAGAAGAGCTGTAAATAAAATGCTAATTAAATTTTGCAAAGTAAAGGAATATTTCAGCACAATCCAATAAAAAGTATATTTACATAAAATGAACGGAGATGAGATTATAAGGCACTGGGAGAAATTCTTTAATTGAAAATTTCATTTTTATGTGAAAATTTCATGGCCTGCTTAAGTTTTTTAAAGTTTTGATGAAATTTTACTTGGAATTGTTCGGTGTTTGATGAGGAAAGAAAAAACAGACCAAAAACTTTAAGAATGTTCAACAGTGCCCTCCGCACTTTCCTTAGCAGGCGAATCTTATAGAAAGCAGTTTCAGCTGCGTATGATATATTTTAATTGGATTTGTTAATGGTTTTTTGATAGCTCCAAAATGAATAATGTGCGCTAAACTAATTAATTTGGGATTTTCCTAGAAAATTTCGCTGATATTTCCTCAGTATTGGAATAAAATTAGAAAATCTTCTGTTAACTTGGCAGAAATTTGAATTAAAATTTGAATTTTCGTAAATTTCCAGTATTATTGTTGGTTCCGGTTGTTGGGGGCGCTTGTGGATTATGTCACAAGGTCAAATCCATTAAATTTTCTGCAAATCTTAAAGATGTCTTAAAATTTTCTAAGAAAACCATCCAAGAAAGGTTCAAGTTCAAGTAATTTGCATATGAGTGACAAATGTAATCATTTCTCAAGAAAACTTATCTTAATGTATCTTAACATGTATTCCAGCTAGAGAAGGGACAAATGATTAAAACTGTATTATGTGACAGAAAGATAGCAAACTTGTCATAAAATGCCAACTTTTTTGCTCAACCAATGTGAAAGCCATAATTTCCCAAGAGAATTTTTCCACGTCACAAATTCACTATAAACCTTCCATGTTCCTTCCTAACATGTAGCTCTACTAACAATAAGGAAATCTTCTTTATTTCTTTGCAATGTCTTATATATTGTAGCAAAACTAAGGAAGCTTTGAGTACTATGAGAACTAGAAGAAAAGTCTGGTATAAGAAGGGACAGTGAGACTTCACAATAATCATGTATAAATTAGAGCTTTTTTGCTGGTTGAGAATGGGATTGAGAACATTATGAATGCATGTAGCAAGCAGCTCATACTTGGAGTAAATCTGGCAGAGATGATTGAGAAGGGATTTTTTAAATTTAACGTCTTTGTTTCCAAATTTTATTTCGAGGATGAATTCAATCAGAAAGTTAAGATTTAAAATATCTTCATAGTTTTCCTGTTCTAGGAAGAGAAAAAATTGAATACTCAACCTTAAAAGGACCCAAAACCTCAAATAATCTTAAAAATCAACAAAATAAGTCTCAGCCTCGCCAAATATTTCCTTTAAAAATATCATAACAAATCAACCATTCCCTCTCTTCCCTGCCATAATCCAAACCAACCAAAATCCCCCCAGCTCCTAGAAAAGCTGCAATTGAGAATGTTCTTATAGAAAACAGATTCCACTTCCTAAACAAAATTCACTTGGGGTAGCAAACCGATTTCCCTGATGCGCACACGATTTCCTATTTCCCACTATCTCTCCAATTGCTCCAACAATTTCCCTGTTTCCAGCAAAATTGTGCAATTGTAATGTTTGCTTGAGATAGCATCCAAGATGTGTTAATGTATTTTATTTGTGGTTATTGTTGGAAATTGTTTTCAAGTATCTGCATCCAAGTATCAATAGACAGTCGAGTAATATGGGAGTTTGTGCCAGTTTTGGTGCTGGAAGTTGAGAAAATAGGAAAATTGTTGCCCGATTTGTATGTGATTTGAATTAATGACGGTACTTTGTAGTTTTCTTGAGATTTTTGCATTTTAAACTTTGAAAGTTTCATGGAAAACTATGCAAAACATCGATTTTCTTTTCGTTTTATGGATTTAAATATTCAGCAAAAGATCTAGTTGTCATTTATTCAAAATATTTACAAGTCAGGGTCTACAAACTTTATTATTATTTTTTAGAAAATCTTTAACAAACTCACAAATAAATTAATTCTCGGTACAAAAAAAAAGATGCAATTCAATTAAAGCTTATTTTTATAAATTATTTCTTGCAATTTTTGGTGGCCACGCCGCAACAAACATAACGTAAGAAAAATCGGCCAGCTCGGCGGAGCATTGAAGATCGTTTTGGAGTCAAAGTGGGGACTTCTTCTGGTTTTTTAGCGTTAGGAGTTGAAGTTTTAGCAATGCAAGAGATGATCATTGGCTTTGGCGAAACTGGAGAAATTTCTTTGACAGCACAAAACTCAATCTCATGGATGACCTCAATAGCTGGGTGAAGCTTCTCATAAAATTCTTCTTCACTGTCAACTGGGTCAATTTTCATACTTGTGTCTTCCTCCAGATTATCTTTAATTGCAGCTTCGTCAACAGTTGGCTCAAATACTTCAACACAAGAATCAGAATCTTCAATTTCCTTGTTTTTCTCTTTGTCAGCAATAAGCTTAGAGACCTTAAAAAAAATGTTGGAAAATCATGATTTAAGGTTAAAGCAGGTTAAAGCTGATAATTACCGATTCATGCTCCTGGATCTTCTTTGTTTCTTCATCGTTCTGGTCCTCAACAATATCCACTTTGATTTCATCTTCAGCAGTTTCAGTGGTTGGTGGTTTAAAAGCTGAATTACCACAGCCACAATGTTCTAGATCAGCCAGGAGATTTTTTTTAGGAATCAAACACTTGAGAACTTCATCACTCAAAGCCTAAAATAAAATACCATACTCGTTAGAAAAATTTATAAAAAATTGGAAAAACGAGAAATTACCGTGGAAATGGGAGCAGTTGGCGAAAGCACTGAATCGTCATCAAATGGAGGATATTTTTTTTCAAAATGCTCGGCCGTTTTCTTAGCGATCCAACTGTAAATTTCATCTGGTGATTTTTCCTCGACAAATTTCTCAGAGCGAATTTTTCGATTCATGAGCGGAGCCAAACATTTTGGAACCAAGACCCAGGGTTCAGCGAATCCAATGTCCTCCTGAAACATGAAGAAAAATAGTTAAAATTGACCTACAAATTTATTAAATTATTAAATACCACTCCATCGTTCAACATAAAAGGCTTAAGATAAACTTTCTCGTTGTTTGAAGAGTTCAATGAAATTTCCTGGCCAACTTCCTCCAACTCTTCCAAGTTGACACCATTTATTGCGAAACATTCTCGAGTGTTTCTCTCTTTTGTCATCAGTTTGCGGATTTCAACGAATTTCTCGGTATCAGTTTGCTCTTCGTTCTTAGTTTCTTTGACGTCCACAACTTCAGGCTTCAAAATCTGATTTATCTTGGATTTCGGGGTATCATTGTTGGGCTTGCTCGGAGTCTTGAACTGATACTTGTTCCTTTTAGGCTTAAGAAACACTGGGATTTGAAATGTGAGGTAGCAGTGCTTTGGATATGATTTGAAAAAAAGTAAAATAGTTAGATTTAATTTAAAGGTTAAAAATGATGAATACCTTTCCGCTTCGCAATAAGAACGGCTTAACAACGCAAGTCTCTGATACAATGGTCACTGGAACATGTTCATCAATTCCAATTTCATCACGGAGCGCTTTCATCAACATTTTTCTGAATTTGTGGTATTCTTGGTGGCCAATTTTCGATGTTACGAAAGGTTCCATCTTTTCCAACTTGTAGGTTGGAATATAAGCCTTCAGAATGTAAAATATGGTTAGAATTTTAATGATTAAGTAAGTGAACATACGATTACCTTCGCCGTGTTAATGCAAGAAAAAGAATTTTTAATCTCAACGCGAATATAACCCAAATCAGCGTACAACTGAGCGAGGGTTTTGGGCACTTCTGCAACCTCAACTTCTTGGTTTTTGGCCACATAATTATCCCCAGCTGATAAGTTGCGTCTGTTCTTTAACTTATAGGGGCTCTAATGGTACAACAAACAATTTTGAAGCGAAATTTAAGAAATGATTCAATATGGAAATTACCTTTGTGTTAGGCTCGTTCAAGACCTTCTGACGATGCTTTGATAATCCAGTCGCCAGCTTTATTTTGGCTGGTTCAGAATCATTTAAAAAGTTGGATTGCAATGGCTGGAATAAAAATAATTATTTATTTACTGATATTTACAGCTTAATTTATAGTAAAGTCAGTAGATGGGATAGGAAAAAGAAGTTTTGAGCTAAGCAACCTTCGTTGCATCTTTGTTTACTTAAATAATTTTATTAATTACCATTTTGCACGCGATATTCATAATGAATTTTTTATTTTTGACAGCTGATAGAACAAGGGGCTAATGATTTTCAAATTTTCAACGGCCCGGATTTCGCTAAGGATTCTTAAATAATCAACTTATTTTCCAATTAAGGCTCTTAAGTATCAGTAATATCCACATAAAATGTTGAAAAATTTGTTTGATTTCTTTAAAATACCAAAAGAATTATAAGCAAGCAGGAACAATATTTTTCTAATTTATAAAGAAAAGCTTGAAGGAATTGTTTCATTTGATTGAATATTTTATTGAATCAATTAACCTGAACATTGTATTATGTAACATTTAGAATACTGTTGACTGATTGATGCTTTAATTTATGAAATATATAAATTTATGCATTATCTACAACTTTTATAGTTTGCACAATTATCAATTAATTTTAAGTTTTAACTAAAGCACCTAGAAGAAAAGTAATAGAAGCATGGATTGCATATTTGAATTGTTTTCTGACATAGACCTCCGCAAATTCCCGCCAAAATAAATTTTGTATGAAAACAGGGATCTGTTTAGAGCGGCTTTTAAAAATTCTTTATGTCAGTGGCCAGGTAACCGCGCCGGAAAGTAACGTTTTTGACTCAAACATCCGCAAACTTAACCAAACTTTTTCTGTGCTTCTATTACTTTTCTTCTAGGTGCTTTAGTTTTAACAATTGAACTTTCAAAATTTCTTTCAAAATTATGGAGTTAATTAAGGCGCATTTGACATTTTACTGCAAAATTAACTCTAATTAATTCAGCTAACATCTTTTTGGCCGACAGTCTTAAATCTCTTAATTATAGTTTTTATAACAATTTGAGGACATAGACATTTTAAACAACAAAAATTATGTTAAAAAGCTACGTGCGAAAAATAAAAAATCAATTTATTTATGTAAAGGAATGTGTCAAGTTTAAGGAACTTGCGGTCTGTAAATTTAATCAGCATTGTCTTGGTCCATATTCCAGTGAATTTTAACTGGCTCACTTTCCGGTTCCTTAGAAAACAAGCCACAACAGATCCATTTTAGCACAGTTCGTTTAGCTCTGCGGAACATCTCAGCTCGTCGAATACTTCTCATTTTTCTGGCGTACTCATCACTCTGTCTGTAAATTTTAATGAGGATTTTCTTGTTTTCTAATTGAACAGCACTGAGTTCCGCTTCTCTGATGCTCATATTTAGCTCAGCCAACACATCCCATTCAATTGGGACGCCAGTCTCATCCAAAACTTCCTCCTCAATGTTGACCAATCTTTCATCTTCACAAAGCTCGTTCAGTTGCTCATCAAAAGTCAGACGTTTCCTTTTTAAAGAAACTCAAATATTAAAAAAATCCAAAAATTTGTAGGTTATGTCGAATCTTACTTAGCCTTCATCTTCAAAGCTAAAGCAGCTTCCTTAGCTGCGAGCCTCCTTAGGTTTCCTGGTGAGTTCTGGTACTCTGGGCTGCTGAAGTATTCCCGAGTAGTGCGATACTCTGGAGATCTGAAGTAATCTCGTTCCACTTTCATTGGAGACCTTCTCTTACTCTTAAACTTTGCGATGCGACCTTTGATAGCTACGGGCATCATGAAGGACTTGAGCCAATAAGTTTTTACAGCTACTGTCGTATAGGAAACTTCATTTTCCGTAGAAATTCCGACCTCAGCGTGGAGAGCACTCGTAATTAATTGTAGGTATTCATCTCGGTCTAATTTGGGTCTTGGTGGTTCCTCATCGAAGGCAATTAATGTGTAAGACTCGACGAGCTTTGAAAGAGAAAAATTATTTTATGGTAATTTTAGATAAAAGAGTGATATACTTTATTATCAACTAGAATTTTAATTGGGACTCGTTCAAATCCCATGTCAGCGTAGAGATTTTCAAGTGTTTCTGAAGCTTCCTGACGTATACTCTCATCTAACGACAAAGACACTTCAATTTTTGGATCAACTTCATCATCGTTTACTTCAATGGAGCTTAGCTCGAGGATCTAGGATAAAAAATTCTTAAGATTGGAATTTTATTTTAGTTTTATAAATAAATACCGCAATCGCAACATTTTCGTCGATCTCGGCTTCTTCTGCATGTACATCAACCGAGGTGTGATAACCACTCTAAAAATAAATAACTTAAGTGGAAGGCTCAATTTTATTGTTTTTTAAATAAATACCGAAGTTTCATCATTTGAAGATTTTAGGGATAAATCGGACACTAGGTCTTCGTTTTCTATGTCGAAGTCATCAATGTTCTTTTCTATGGCACTGTCATTCAAAGATTTTTTATACCACTAATTTTGTAAGCAATAATCGTGAATTCAGAACTTTATAAGGTTATGTTTTAATATCTTTTTATATACATACCATATATCCCAGGATTGGAGTCTTACGGTAAAGCTTGGATATTCCATTTGCAATCTGCATTTTCCAGCTGCGTCCCAAGCTTGGTTGATCATGTACATCATATGACGGCTGTAAAATTAAATTTAAAAGATGAAATATTTAAATATCGAATATTCAATCAATACGGATATTTCAACCTGGACTAATAATTAAATCACAAGCAAGGATGCTATACATTATTTTAATACCAAAACAACCTTGCTCCATTACAGTTTTCTATATTAAATTAAAGAATTACCATTGGTAGACGCTCTTTATCAAATTTTCAACTGTAACTACTAGGGGCTAAAACTTTTGACATCTGCATTCTGGATTTGCTAAGGATCTTTAATGTAAACAACTTGATTTTAATGGCGCAGTTTTAGTATTTCAATAAAAACTCTTTGATAAACTAGTAGTGATTAGTTGCTAATAAATGGACATCTTAAACAAGAACAGGTAAACTATCTAAATGTCCTCTTACATAAGATTTAAAGGATTTCCTGTTTATTTTTATGCTTCCTGTTTATGCTCAAGTCGACAGAATATAGAGCATCTTCATAATTTGAACTCAATCGATTAACATATGATATAAAAACTATAGATCCCGAATTTTGAATCTAAATTAGCTGAAAGTCAATGTAATTACCTGAAATGCAATATATCCTGCCCCATCGACCAGAAGGAAATCTCATTTTCTCAAAACCCCTGCCTCTCCAATTTAATCTAAATTGAAAATAGTTTAGCTGCTTTCTATAAACTTCTTGTTTCACATGTTCAATATCCCATTTTAAAATGAGAACACAGAAGATCTCCTTGTTTGGAAAATATCTTGCGATAGAACTGGGATATCGTCTTTTTGTCATGCTGTATTCAACTTTAATAAGTTTATGCAACTGCAAAACTAACCAAACTAATAGCATGCGATGTTTTCATGATGGTGGTTCTTTTATCGAATAATCTGATTTGTTATTAAAAATAGTTTTAAGACATTTTAATTTCATAATTTGTGTAAAATTTTAGTAAATTTATCATTTTAGGCCAAATTCCTTGATTAATTGTTACCTTCTGATTCTCATTTCCAGTAAATCACCTCATCTAACAGAAATCCAGAGTATCTGCAGATTTTTATCGACTAGCAGCATGTATTGAGCATTTATGTGCATAACAAGCAGAACAAAAAAATTGCAGCTCCCATTTTTGGTGTCGAACACTCGAACCATCTACGAATGAAAATAATATCATGCAGCAAGAGTTTCAGGAATTGAAAACATCTTTATTAGATAATATCGCAGGAATTGAAATAAAGTTTTGCAATTTCAAATTTGGTTTGCACTTGGGAATGTTTGTTAGAAAGTTATAAAGATGTCTTCTATGGAATGTTAGCAGATTAGCACTGTTTGGAAGTATTTGTTGGAAAGGGGACTATTTTAATTGAATGGCAGAATGCTCTACAATCTTCTCAAAAGGTTCTAAAGGGGAACTTCCTTCAATTCATTGAATTTAAAACATTATTCCAGAAAATATGCAAATTACTCTAATTTTATGGATTTTCTGATAATAAAGCGAGCAATTTAGGAATTTTTATAAATATCTCTATAAAATGAAAGCCATTATAATATCCTGTTTCATTTCAGATTTTTTGAGAATTTTTATTTTATATTTTATATTTTACATTTTACATTTTAAAATTAATTGGCTCGAAATTGTTTTATTCGCTGTTTTTCCGACGAGCTATTCATAAAAATTGACAAAACATATTTAATAAAAGGCATTCTGACCCTCTAACACGAAATATACGCGGAAAATGTGGAAAATGCTGGCACACTCCAAGGAATTCAAAGAAATAATATTTTATAGGTTGTCAAGGGTTTTGGAAGGGAAAAGGATGAATTTTTTACTATAACTGAAAGTTGGTTGAGAATTCATCAAAAATCTGTTTTTATGATGTCATATTTTTGCCGAAAACATGGGATTTTATTATAATCCTCACAAAGTTCATCCTGCACCCTCCACCCTCCTTGGTAACTCTATTAAAGTATTAAATGTCTCCCAGCGGCGATATTAAAAAATATATTTCACGAAAATCCTCCTTATTGTCTTCAAAACAAAACTTTTATCGCATCAATTTGAAAGTCCCGCACTAAAAACTGAGGAAACTTTGAAATACTTGTGGATAATTCAAGGAAATTCAAAGAAAACTCGAAGAATACCGAATGAAAGTAAATTCAAATTCATAAATTTATAATTTAACGACATGTTCCATCAAATATGTTCCTTAATATCGCTGATATTGTGAGCTCACCCTCATCTGAAAAGATCCAGCAAATCGCCTCATTTGCATCAACTGACTACAAGCACTCATAAAACTCCGAGAAACTCTGCAAGAAAATTATTATTAACGAAAATATTTCATTATTTTCATTTTCATTTGTTTTTTGCCGAGTTTCCGCATTTTCCGGCAGTTTTTGGACAAAACTCCCTCAAATCATAAAAATCATAAAAATCATGAAAAATACTAAAAAATACTGTACAACATATTTTTCATTTGGCAAATGGTTATGAGAGAATTATGATAATGTGTTCAGTGCTCTGAGGAGCTGAAGAGTTGCTGCTGTTGGATTATGGAGGGAAAATTTCAACAATACGCGCAGATTTTAAATTTTTTTATTAATGAAATTTTTATGAGGAATTTTTGTGAATTTAGATTTTTCTGAGTTTTAAATAAATTTCTTTGAAAGCTGCCTGATTAAATTACGTAATAAAAAGAGGTCATAACTATGACCAGTACTTGGTTTGACTTGGTGGTTTGCACGTGTTAAGATAGCGTTAATGTCGCGTTAAGTTTAATTTGAGGTTTAATTCTAATTTAAATGAATGAAACAAGTTCTTTAGCCAAATTTGTTTATCTCTAAAAACGATTAATTGTTAGTTATAAGTTTGTTTTGTTTTTTGGTTATTAATGCGTTATTCAACCTCAAGTTCTAAGTTACATTGAAGTTTTTTGTATATAAACACTTTGCTGTCTCATAATTTCAATCAGTTGAATGTTAAACCAGACTAAACTTTATTAAATTAAAAATAATTTATTTACAAAATGTTGAGAATTTTCTTGGTTTTGCTGATGTTGGCGATTATTTTCGCAGTTGGAGTGAATGCTGATGTTTGCACACCAAATGGTGGACCGGTGAGCTAACGAAAGTTTCTGTTAAAAAGTTTCAACAATTTCTTTTTTCAGTGTTCAAAATCTTTCACGTGTTGCTCGAAAAAGTGTATGACCTTTTTGCACAAATGCGTTAGATGAACCTTTTGAATTTATTAGAGAAAATGACCCGCTGCTCTCAAAATGGACCATGCCTTGCTTTGTAAACAAATAGTATGCTGTAAAATAAGTTCATACAGTTGATACAAATAAATGATCCATACACAATTCTGAATAATATTATGTAATTCTTAAAATCTATGCTTAAACTTTTTTCCTAATCCAAAGTTTCTGTTGTAAATGTGATGAATGTGTTTGAATTTTTAAAGCTTTATAATGAAACGACTTGTCTTTCCGAATTTCAACCAATAACTGATTTATTTGATAATGCTAAACTGAATGATAACACCAAATATTTAGTGTTGAGCTTGTTCTTTTGACATAATTATTTCTGCGTAATTGCAATTCTTATTTCTTGCAATATTATTTATTTCTACTTATATTAACCCTATTCTTGTTAATACAAAAAAAACTACTTATTCATATTTATAGATATCTTCTATCTAAATAAAATTCTAACAAACAATTTCCAAACATTCTCATCAAAAAAGGTTTCATAGCATTAATTAATTTATTAATTAGTTCAAAATAGACTTATAACTTAGAGTATAGAAATTCCGAGCATGATAACAAAACAATATACATTCAGTTTGCATTTACAGTACTTTCAATTGCCTAGTAAGTTTCAGTGAAACATTAGAATTTGCTTGGATAATAATTGTTGAAATGAAGTTCACGTGGATTTTGGTTTTGTTGGCAACTTTTTTTGCTGCTGTAGCTAATGGTGCTGGGGAATGCAAACCAGTAAAAGCAAACGTAAGTTTATTCACTCATCCTAAATAACATAGATGAGCTTCTTGTTTATTGATATTCAATTTCTAATTATAGTGTTCCGAAGATTCTGAATGTTGCTCTAACTTATGTTTCAAAACAACTTCCAAAAAAGTATGTGTTGACATCTATACTATTAATCGGCCATTTGGCTAAAGTCCACTTTACCGGGGGGGAATGGATTTCGCTGAAACTTTTTTTTTGACCCGCTGCTTTCAAAATGGACTATGCTTTGCTAAAAAATCATTTTAATCTTTTGTAAACAAATATTATGCTGGAAAACAAGTTAATACAATTAATTTAAATAAATAAAGGATCTTAAAAGCATCAACAAGATTTATTCTGAATAATATGGATATCTTAAATTCTATTCCTGAATTTATTTTCCTAATCCAAAGGTTCTGTTATAAATTTTTATTGAATTTTAAAATTGCTCAACAAGTACTCAACATAGAGTTATTATCACAAGTGTATCGAAACACTTGCAATATATTGAAGTGTCTATGCAATACCCGTTACAATACTATCTAAATAAATTCTACAAACAATTTCCAAACTTTTTTATCAACAAAGTTTTCATCGTATTAATTAATTTATTAATTAGTTCAAAATAGACTTGTAACTTAGAGTATAGAAACGTTGAGCATGATAACAAACCAATATAAAAGCAGTTTGAATTCTCATGACATTCAATTGCCTAGTAAGTTTCAGTGAAATATTAGAATTAAAGATAATAATTGTAAACATGAAGTTCACATGGATTTTGATTCTGTTGGCAACTTTTTTTGCTGCTGTAGCTAGTGTTGCTGGGGAATGCAAACCAGTTGGAGGAAGCGTAAGTTTACTTAAATATTATAGCTGAGTTTCCTGTTTATTGATTTTTAATCTCAACTTACAGTGCCAAATGGCTTCCGACTGTTGCAACAGAAGATGTCTGACTTATGCATTAAAATGTGTTAGTTAAAATGGTGGATGAAGCTAAACTTCCACAACTATATTAATCCAAAATATTGTTGATTTATCACAAAATGTCAAAAAATCTATTGTGAATCTTTTTAAACTTAAAAAAAATGAATAGAAATATTAATAATCAATGTTTTTGTTTCTAATTTTACTTTGCTTCTTGTTAATATTATTGCTTCTTGTTCTCTGAATTAAATAAATTAAATAAAAGTGCAATTGTCTGATTAAAACGGCAACATATATTTTATATTTTAAATTAGGTCATTCAAAAAAATGATTTTAAGTGTTTATACTTAAGTTTGTAATACTTCATTAGAGCTTCGCATATTTTTTATTGATTTCAAAGCTCTCTGACTGTATGAAAATTTAAAGATAAATATCAAATAAATAAAAAAAAAAGTTGGCCTTGAATTTCATTGCTGTCAGTTGAGAAATTCTTCGCTCTGGCGAAAATTTCAAGAAAAATCGACTTTAAGGTGTCCATCAACAATTATCTTGGCATGAAAAACTTTGGTCAACACACTTGTTCCGGTGGAAGATAGAGTCCGCTGGAATTTTGTTAGAATAACAACAAAACATTTTTTTTTAATACTGAAGAAGCAAGGAAAAGCTTCCAAACCTGCTCTCTATAGTCTATTATGGAGAGGTCACTACTGATATAAAGCAAGGACCAGCCAGGAAAAACCATTACTGTGTAGCAAGGAAAAGCTTCAAACCCCGCTTTCGAAAGAGACGTAACTGATTAAAGCAAGGAAAAGCTTCAAACCCCGCTTTTGCAAGAGGCGTAACTGATTAAAAGCAAGGAATAAAGCTACCAAACCACAACTGAATGAAGAGGCAGATGATGGTGCCAGCCATCAGAAGTTTCTTTTAATTATTATTGATTATGTTATTGTGCAAGTTTTAATAGCCTAGTTGCTGAAAAACTTAATAAAATTCAAATTAACTAACTAATTAAATAAATTAAATAGATCTACGCAATTTTTCCTCAATATATATAAAAAAAATCGGAAAAGCTGAAGCTTTAGCAGGCACTTCGGCAACATTGTTGGTACCTATGTTTATTTAGAATGATTCATTTGAATGAAGCAATAAAATTCTAGGAAATTCAAAAATATGTAACCAAAATATAAATTTCCGATCAGAGCGCCGAGCGGGAATATTGTGCAATATTGCTGATAATTCTGTTGAATCAAATCATACCATTTTCTGAGCGACTTGAGTTGGTAGTTTCTTAACGAAAAACACGTAAAACTTGATTTCATTTAAAATTCAAAAATAATATATGTATTTTTTCCAACGATTTTTTAGATTTTTTAGATTTTTGCAAAAACACAAGAAATATGGAATTTTTGCATGGCAGGTACTTGAAGGAAATGATTGATCCCAAAAATCGTTCTTTCAGACCTGCGTGTGGTCTAAAAAAGCTTATTCCAAAAGAAATCAATCGGTATATACATAAAAAAATTCTAAAAGGATCTTAAAAGCATCAACAAGATTAATTCTGAATAATATGGCTATCTTAAATTCTATGCCTGAATTTATTTTCCTAATCCAAAGGTTTTGTTGTAAAAGTGTATTGAATTTTAAAGTTGCTTAATAAGTACTCTACATAGAGTTATTGTCACAAGTGTCTCAAAACATTTTCAATATATTGAAGTGACTCATTAGTATCCGATACAATACTATTGTTCGCGTCAAGACATTGTTTAATTCCAACGACGTAATTAAAAGGCGACTTGTCTTTCCGAATTTCAACTAACAACTGAATTGACTCTTTTTAAATAATTTTTTCTGCATAATTGCACCGTTCTTGCAATAATATTTACTTCTACTTATATTAACCATATTTTTTTTAATACAAAAAAACTACTTATTCACATTTATAGATATCTTCTATCTAAATAAAATTCTAACAAACAATTTCCAAACATTCTCATCAAAAAAGCTTTCATCGTATTAATTAATTTATTAATTAGTTCAAAATAGATTTATAACTTAGAGTATAGAAATTCCGAGCATGATAACAAAACAATATAAATGCAGTTTGCATTTCCAGTACTTTCAATTGCCTTGTAAGTTTCAGTGAAACATTAGAATTTGGTTGGATACAGTCTTTACTACTACAATTAAAGATAATAATTGTAAAAATGAAGTTCACGTGGATTTTGATTTTGTTGACTTTTTTTGCTGCTGTAGTTAATGGTTGCAAACCATCTATGCAATACGTAAGTTTATTCACTCATCCTAAATAACATAGATAAGCTTCCTGTTTATTAATATTCAATTTCTAATTATAGTGTGACGCAGATTCTGAATGTTGCTCTAAAAGATGTGTACAATTAACTTATTCGCAAATATGTGTTGATGCGGATACATTTATTATTCCATCCCGATCAACACGGCCACAATTATAAGCAAACTATTTTGTATGGAAACGTTGAGAACGGTATGCAGATATCAGTGCTTTTCGTCAATGTAAATGTCCCATTTCTCTCACTTCATAAAACAAAATAATAAAAATTTGGTGTTGCTCGTTTGATAGATTTGCGCCTTTATCATAAATTCTTTGTGCATATGGCAAGAATTTTGAGTTTCGTTCCTCAGGTTTTTGGACTTTTTTTTGTTTCCAAGTTGGTAAAGCTGGATCCAAATTTGCCGCCCTGAAATACGTTAAACGGTTTAAGACTTTTAGGGAATCAACGTGCTTCAGAAGTGAGTCTTGGTTCCAGAAAGTAATTCTAAATTAACTGCTAATGAATAATAAAATTAATGAAGTACTGCAGTAAAAATTTCAAATCATTATATAACTTAAGAAATGGAAATTCACTCGGAAATTCAATTCTCTTTAAAACGTTACACATTTAAACTTTTGATATCATGTTGGTACTTTTGCTTTTTATTTTATTATTTGGTAAATGGAGGGAACTTTGCAGAGAATCGTGAAGTTTATAAGATTATTAGCAGCATATATCAACGAATCTCAACAATAATTTTCAATTTTCCTCGTGATTGAAAACGGAATAAAAATAAAATCTGGTTAATCGGGATAGTTATGCAACATATTGTTGATTAATAACAAGATGTAAAGGAAATCTTTAGAAAAAATATTTTTGGCAAAATTTTTGAAAGTTTCAATAAAATAATAGAAAACGTATAAAGGGCTTTGTTTCTAATTTTACTTTGGTTTTTGTTCTGTATTTCTTAATTAAATAAAAGTGCAACATTTTTCAATCAAAATGACAACACATGTTTTATATTTTAAATTAGGTCAATAAAAAAACAAACGATTGCAAATTTGTATACTTATGTTTGCAATACTTAAGCGCCGTACACACTATGAAAGTAAATCACTGAAAGTTTTTACTTTTTTCAACTTCTTACCATTTTCCCGTTAAAGGATTTTTTTCAAAAAATAGTCAAAATTTGCGTATTAATAAGACAAATATTAATTTAAAAAAAAGTTTGTAAAATCTACAGGAAAAACTCCACTTTCACTCAACTTTCAGTCAATTTCAGAAATTTACTGAAAGTTGAGTGAAAGTAGAGTTTTTCCTAAAGTTTTTCCAAATTTTCATCACACATAAATACGCAAATTTTGACTACTTTTTGAAAAACATCCTTCAACGGGAAAATGGTAAGAAGTAAAACTTTCACGGTTTTTACTTTCATAGTGTGTACAGCGCTTTAGCAAAACATTGCAATATCTAACTAAACAAATATTTAACCTTTTTTGACAATATCTTTAATTTGAAGTTGATATTTTTTTGTATCTTCAAGCTTAGCGACTTTATGAAGATTTCAAGATAAGAATTAAAAAAATTAAAAAGATCTGCGCAATTTCTCCTCCATATAAAAAAAATTGAACGTAAAAAATAAAATTTTGTGGAACATAACTAAAGTTATAAAATTTAGTCAAGGTCGTGCTCAGTTTGATCATCTCAAGTTGAAATATTGAGTTTTTCAATTTCAAGACAGTTTAGTTGATCGTCAAATTTACAAACATAATTATAGTTTTTATTCAGATAAATCGACAAATTGACAAAATTTATTTATACTATGAATTTAAATATTTTTTCAATCTTAGTATTGTTAGCAATTTTTGCTGCATTTGTGAGTGGTGCTACTACAAAGGCTGCAACCATAAAAGCTGCCACTACAAAAGCTTCTACAAAATCCGTTGCAGTGAAATGTTCACCAACTGGAACAAGTGTAAGTTTTGCTGTACCTGAAATCTTTAAGAATTAGATTGTTGAAATATCTTTTATTCATTTTCAGTGTACTGACATCAGTTCTTGTTGCTCAAAGAAATGCCAGAGGTTTGGTTTCTTGAAAAATGATAAGAAGTGCGTGGCAAATGTTTGATTTTCTATCAAAACGTTAGAAATGTACGATTAATTAATTCTTGAATTTATAAGATAACAACTTTTTAATAAATCATAAAACGACTAGTCGTCTATAAAAAATGTCTACATGTTTTTTTATTTGAAAAATTTTTTTTTAAGAAAACCTAATTTTAAAATTATTTATTAAAAATCAAATGTCCTAAAAAACAGCAAAAAAAGGATTTGGAGATTCCGGGGATTGAACCCGGGGCCTTTTACATGCAAAGCAAACGTTCTACCACTGAACTAAATCCCCTATGGTCAATGTTGGGCTTAAAAGCAAACTTTCGGAATTGATATTGTTCATTATCTTCATCTATACATTAACACAACAAGACTACCTGTGTGTGTATGTTGAAAATAAATGTTTGATCGTTTTCGAGAGCTTAAACTCTTTTTAATTATTCATAATGAAATTTATTTTTGCCAATATTGAACTAGATATGAAATATTCGGAATAAATTGGATTTTTTATTTCCAATTGATATTGAATGCTGCTTAAAACCCTTGAAATGCCAATTGTAGATTATTTTAAAATAAAAACTTCTTAAATATATCTTAAAAACCAAAAAAACCTAGAAGTACTAACACTCGTGATATAACTTTAGACACACTGTCTCGATTCAACTTTAGACACTTCAATTATAGCGCTTCAGCGTTACATAATTGAAATTCTGGGTAAACAGAAGTTTGATTAGACTCTTAAGCTTTGATAATTCATCATGAAAGATAATCTACTTGTAACTTTCTTTAACAAAATATTCATTTTGAAAAAAGTCTATTTTTATGTCTTTTGTATCGAGAATTTTGAAGTACAAGTGTCTAAAGTTTAATATCACGAGTAAAATGCTTTGACCAAGATGATTTTATGTTGGAATCTTGTTTATAACACTTTTTCACGTAGGCTGATGTACAGAAAGTTGATAAAATATTTCCATAAAGTGTCGTATCAAGGTCGTCAAAAGATTGAATCAAACTGTCTAAAGTCATATCACTAGTGTTAATTATTTTATTTTTACAAACCCGGCTAACAAAAAAAATGGAGCAATATTCTCATGAACGAAAGTGTTCAATAATAATAATTCAATGGAATGAAAAATTGCAACTGAGTAAATAGATCATAAACACAAATGACTCAAATTAACGCATTCAATTTTCCAAAGAAAAAACAATAACTCATTTAAATGAGAGCTTTAATGATGAAAACAACTTACATATAGGTAAGTACAAGTTTGTCGCAGTTTGTTGGAAAATTAGTCATCACCGTAAACAATATTGCTCCACATATTCAACTTCCGAAAAAAAATTCTTCACAATTTGTTTATTTACATTACTACGTGCTTTTAGATAAAAAAAGTTCTTATCAGTGTGTAAGTTTGCAATAAAAATTGGAAGGCCGATTGTTGAAATATAAAAGTCGAGTGATTTGTTTGGAGTATTATTAGTTCAGTTCTAAATCGAAATTAGAAGGAAACAAATCTAGAAAAATAAAAATAATTATTGAAAATATTTAATATGAAGTACACAATGTTTTTGGTTCTTTTGGCCGTTGGATTATTAGCAATTGCAAATGCTGCTCCACAACAATGTCAAAATATTGGTGGATATGTAAGTTTTCAGTTTTTTGATCCCTACCCACTTGAACTTTTAAACGCTAATAAATGAAAGACATGCGATTAAACACTTAAAAGTTTATTGCTTGTAAACAATCAATTTCAAAGTACAAATCAGTAGAAAGTTTAATGGCTCATTGGCTTTGTGATAAGATAATGAATAATTACCTAATTTTACTCTCTTATGGTTTTTTTTTTATTCACTAAAGATTCTCAAGTGTCGCAATATTATCTAATTTTAAAATTTTAAAATTTTTTTAGTGCCAGGTCCATTCTGATTGTTGCAGTAAAAGTTGTATGAGCTACATGTACAAGTGTGCTAGAAACTATTATGCTGAACGAGAAGAAGCTACAAGACCTCATACGGATGTACCTGAAGATGTTCCTTTATCAATTGATCAACTTATCGATAGTGTTTTTAGTAAACAATGATTTAATGATTATTAGCCATTCATAAATTATCTATTGTTACCTCATTTAATATTTTAAAAAAATATTTAAATAAACAAATTTACTATGGAAACGAATCTTTAATTGTTGTTGATGTTATAATAAGTAATCCCAACATTCATAAATTAAATTTTCGAAGTATTGCTGTTCATGAACCTAGGTTCATGGATAATATTATTTTTTGAACTTTCGTTTTTCGACTAAAAATTCTTAAAAAATAGGTTTCGCGGGTCGCGTTTTTGGTTTTTGGGTCCCAACATTCATAAATTAAATTTTCGAAGTATTGCTATTCATGAACCTAGGTTCATGGATAATATTATTTTTTGAACTTTCGTTTTTCGACTAAAAATTCTCAAAAAAATAGGTTTCGCGGGTCGCATTTTTGGTTTTTGGGTCCCAACATTCATAAATTAAATTTTCAAGGTATTGCTATTCATGAACCTAGGTTCATGGATAATGTTATTTTTTGAACTTTCGTTTTTAGTTTAGAACTTTAAAATTTCAAAAATAGATAGTAATTTTGAGTGTCATATTTTTAACCTTCATAAAATTTATAAAAATTCAGGTGAAAAGTATTTTTATAAAGTCACATAACATAAGTAAATATTACAATGAAAAACAAAGGTGACGCACCGAAAATTCCTAATGAAAACAATAAGTCGAAGTCTGTACTTGAAACGGAAAATGAATCAACAAAAAAACTTGCAAAATACACATAATAAAGTTTTAGCACTTCCGAGGAAATCTGTTCGTCAAATCATTGAACTTGTTTATTTACATTAGAACGTGCTTTTAGATAAAAGCTCTTATCAGTGTGTAAGTTTGCAATAAAAATTAGAAGGCCGATTAAAAATATATAAAAGTCAAAAGATTTGTTTTGAGTTTCATCAGTTCTACATCGAGCTTTCAAGAAAATAAATCTAGAGGAGTTTTACCACAAAATATTTAAAATGAAGTGCACAATGTTTATAGTTCTTTTGGCCGTTGGGTTAGCAATTGTGAATGCTGCTCCTCCACAATGTCAAGCTATTGGAGGATATGTAAGTTTTCAAGGGTATTCTCAGAATTATATAAAGATTTAATATCATTATTTTTTTGAACTTCAGTGTCAGAACCAGTCTGATTGTTGCTCACAACGATGCCTAAGCTATTCCTATAAGTGTGTTAGAAATTATCAAGCTGAACGAGAAGAAGCAGCCAATTCTATTAAAAAGCCTGAAGAAGCTCCAATCTCAATTGATGACCTCATGGCTGCAGCTTTTGGCAAACAATGAAATGTTTAGTACTAATAATATTTATAAATAAAGTTTAATTTAATTTATTTCTTCTCCACAAATTAATTTTTGATTGCCTGCATCAACAAATGTTTTCTCTACCAATCATTCAATTAAACAATTTATTTGATCTACTTTACCAATAAAAAAATTGACCTTAACCTAAGACTGCATTTAGATTAAATTTTAATATTCTTCACGAACATACTCTTATCAGCTTGTTATTATTGAGTAAAATTGCAAAGTTTGACAAAAATAAAATTATTTGGTAAAGTTTATTCAGTTCAAAAGGTAGCTCTAAAGCAGAAGATCTACAACAAATTAATTGTAAAATGAAAACTCCGATGTTCCTGGTTTTCCTAGTAGTTGAATTATTGTCTACTGTGAATGCTGCAACCACTAAATGTGCAGTTGATGGAGCTTATGTAAGTTCAGCTTTAATATTAAAAATCTTGTATGATGCAAAAATTGTGTTTATTTGTATAATTTGAATTCACATTCCACAGTGTCAAAACCATTCAGATTGCTGTTCAATGAGCTGCATGAGCTACTCTTACAAATGTGTTCCATTACATGGAGCGTCTCTTCGTCCTGTTTCATTTGTTCCTGCAATGAGTCTTAACGACCTCATTAATTCATGGATAAATAAAAACTAAATTAGTTTACCAGGAAGGTTTTTTTTATTGATTTGTTGATTTTTTTTAAATATTAATAAATTCATATCAGGATGAAATAATTTATATAATGTGCTTTTTAATAATTTTTATCAGTAAATTATGTTAATATGTTCCATTCACTCAAAAATAATTATAAAACTCCATCATTCACTTTTGATGGATTATTTTTGTTTAAGAGCGGATCTCTCAAGTAAATAAATTATAATTGGTGTAAGTAAACTCTCAATTCGTGAAACTAAATTAGTTTCTGGAAAAAGCTTTAAAATTCTTCAATACAACTGTGAAATTTGGAAACGTATAAAACTTTGAAATTCGGTCAAGTTTGATCAGTTGTAAAGCAAATTTTGAGAGAAAAATATCTTTTAAAAAACCAAAGTGAAAATGAAGATTTTAATGATCCTAGTTCTGATATTGATTGGAATAATCGCTTCTGTGAAAGCTGAATGTGTCCCTTATGGAGGCGCAGTAAGTTTTGACCTTATTTTAGAAAGTTTATTCTAATTTGTCTATTCATTATAGTGCACTAAAAATGCTCAATGCTGCGGCAGGAGATGCCTCACTGGGCCGTTAAAATGTCTTTAAACATATAGGGAGGATCCTGAATTCTTTTTAGACTAAAAATGAAGTCATCACTATTTTAGAAAATTTTTCTGAAATATTGAAACATTTAACTTCCGAAGGTCACTGAAAGACGCAATAATAAAAGAATAACAAAATAAGACAACACCTTTTTATTATCACGTACTTTTAACGATTTTCAGCGAACTTTTCTAAGAACGCAAGTAACAAACATCTGAGCAAATATTCCAATCTTCTAAAAAACAAATGAAAAATGTAGTCTATCACAAAAATACCGAATAACCAACTCAATTCTAACTACTGAGTAAGAAATTTGCTAAAAATACTACAGAACTATGAGTTTTATGCAATTTGTTTGTTTACATATTAACTTGATAATAAGTAGATAAAAAGTTCTTATCAGCAAAATAAGTCAGCACTATAAAAATGGAATGTTTAGTTAATATTTGATCAGTTCTGCAGTAAATTCTGAAAGAAATAAATCGAAACATAAAAGTATTATTAAATCAGTCATAAAAATGAAGTGCACAATTTTCATGGTTTTGCTGGTAGTTGGATTTCTGACTACTTTAGAAGCAGCTCCTAAGCAATGTGCTCTTGATGGAGAATATGTTAGTTAAATTCAATATTTTCTTTAAATATTTAATTCCTTCTAATTCTCTTTACAGTGCCAAGTATATTGGGATTGTTGTAGAAATAGTTGCTTAAGTTTCTCCTACAAATGTGCCAAAAGTCATCAAAATGTTCTAGTGGATCCACCAATCATTGATGAATATCCTGCATTGGAAGTGGATCTTGATTCAGCTTCACTTGACTACAACATCGTAGAACTAAATTAATTCATTATTAATTCATTATTTTAAAACTCATTTTGAAAAATAAAAGTTTAAAGATTAAAATAAAATTTATAAAAAGTATCTTATTAACACTTTCAAAACATTGTTTTGCTAACTTGGGTGAAAATTATGTTATTTTGTATTTAAAACATTATAAAATTTTTTGTTTCTTTTTTAAACAATTTCGTTAGCATTGATTCGCTCGTTAACACTGCAAAGAGAAGTGAAAGCGGGATTTCTTCCTGTGGTACATGCTGAGGCAGCAGTTCCTGAGCTAACATAGACCGGTTGATTGTTGGTATTTCCTCTAGCATAGTTGCAGATCATTATGTTATTGAAATGTCCGTTACCTCTGTGTGTTAAAAAAGCACATCCTACTTGGAACGCACGTTCTTGAACATGTTGTGTGAAGTGACCAATTACGGCTCCTCCAACACCTGTAGTTCCTTGCAATCTATTCAAATGGGCCTGTGTAGCATGAACGTGTTGACGGTACCAGTTGTTGATCATGTTTGTGATAGCTGAAGTTGGCGCTTCCGCAGTGGTGGTATGCGATCTTGATGCGGCGTTTTGACCAACCCTTTGAAGTTCAACTAAAAAAGTTAATTAAATTGAGCTCAAACGGAACAAAATCAAACCAAAGGATCCTACAAGTATTTCTGCAACTGTCATGTCTCATGACACAAGATCTCACGTTCAAAGAAGCAAAATGAGCTAAATTGTTATTCCAAACCATGGTGGCCATTCTAGCGGCTCGAAGGAATGGAGTTTGAGCTCCACTAGCCAACGTATTCCTGTTGGTGTTGTGAGTGTTCAAAATCAAGTTGATCAAAGTTTGGGTCATGGGTACGAGAACTGGGCTCACACATGTTGGTGCAAATTGCTAATCAAAGAATAATTAATTACATTGCAAACAAATATAATCAAGCAAATTACCAGATTGTGGTTACAGGCAATATGTTGGTTTGAGCCACATAGAACCGGGTCACACCAATTTTGTGCATTTATGACATGCACCAACAGCAAAGCAGAAAATATTTTACAAAACATTTTGAAAAGCAACTTTCTAACCGTCCGTACTGATTGGAGTAAAATTACTCCTGATGAAACAACTTAAAAGTATGATTCTTATATACTAAGCCATATGGGTTGTTATCAATTCAAAAGTAACATGGTTTTCCAATCAATTTGGCGTCCAGTTTTCTCGTTTAATTTAAAAAGTTTTTTTATCTAGATCAGTTCCATTTGATTGTTCGCATTATTATGGGTTCAAGTTCCAAATCTTATCTTCTACACGAATCTTATCAAAATTTACAAATAATTTATAAAGAGAAATTGAGATGCACTTCAACACTGGCAAAAAAATGAGAGTGTTTAAATTGGTAAGCAACAACTTCAATCCAATTTTCAATCGCAAGACTACAACCTCGATGAATTTTATTAAATAAAAATATTTAAACAGAAGTTTACATAATACCGTATAAGGATTTAAGGAGTTAATTACAGATATTAACTTTTAATCAACGTTTAATTTTTATTATGGATTAAAGAGGTCTTCAAAAATAACAGCAACAGATTCACATACATTTTTTAATAATAACCATAGATATGAAGAGCTCATGGATTTATATACATACCTGAAATCCACAAATTTGATAATTATATAAGGATTTTAGAAAATAAACGTCAATCGATTCCCTGAGATAAAATGTGCAAAAATACCATAAGCACTGAAACTTTGTAAATATTACTGATTAAAATCGATATTATGAATGTTTTGTAATTATCTGAATATTAAGTAATATTATATAGAAACTATTTCGCTGAAAAGACTCTATAAAGCTCTTTGGTTCATTGTCAAAAGATATATAGTAAGAACTTTGGTGAAAGTCGGCTTCTAAATACTTTCCATAGAATCTATGATATTAACTACGAACAAATTTTTATCAAAAAGTTTTACGATTGAAATAAATAAGTAAAATAAGTAACACCATATGAATTAATTTCTTGCAAACTTGGGTGAATTTTATTTTGTATTTAGAACATCATATATTTTTTAATGTCTTCTAAACGAATTCGTTAGCATTGTATCGCTCGTTAACACTGCAAAGAGAAGTGAAAGCGGGATTTCTTCCTGTGGTACATGCTGAGGCAGCAGTTCCTGAGCTAACATAGACCGGTTGGTTGATGATATTTCCTCTAGCGTAGTTGCAGATCATTATGTTATTGAAATTTCCGTTACCTCTGTGAGTTAACAAAGCACATCCTACTTGGAAAGCACGATCTTGAACATGTTGTGTGAAGTGACCAATTACGGCTCCTCCAACACCTGTAGTTCCTGTCAAACGATTCAAGTGGGTTTGAGTAGCATGAGCGTGTTGACTGTACCAGCTGTTGATCATATTTGGGATAGCTGAAGCTGGCGCTTCCATTGCGTTGGATTGCCATCTTGAAGCGGCGTTTTGACCAACCCATCGAAGATCAACTAAAAACATGAATAAAATTTAGTTTTAGTAGAAATGAAACCAAAGTAGAATCTTACAAGTATTTCTGCAACTGTCATGTCTCATGACACAAGATCTCACGTTCAAAGAGGCAAAATGAGCTAAGTTTGCGTTCCAAACCATGGTGGCCATTCTAGCGGCTCTGAGCAAAGGAGTTTGAGCTCCACTAGCTATGGTATTCCTGTTGGTGTTGTGGGTGTTCAAAACCAAGTTGATCAAAGTTTGGGTCATGGGAACTAGAACTGGGCTCACACATGTTGGTGCAAATTGCTAATCAAATAATAATTAATTACAATGCAAAAAAACATCATTAAGAACCTTACTTGATTGTGGTTACAGGCAATATGTTGGTTTGAGCCACATAGAACCGGGTCACACCAATTTTGGGCATTTATGACATGCACCAACAGCAAAGCGGAAAATATTTTGCAAAACATTTTGAAAAGCAACTTTCTAACCGTCCGTACTGATTGGAGTAAAGTTACTCCTGATGAAACAACTTAAAAGTATGATTCTTATATACGAAGCCATGGGTTGTTATCAACTCAACAGTAACATGGTTATTCGATCAATTAGGCGTCCAGTTTACTCGTTTAATTGTAAAATCTTTTATCTTTTTCTGTTCACTTTTATTGTTCGCAATATCTTGGGTTCAAGTTCCAAGCCATTATTTTTGACACGAATCTTATCAATATTTACAAACAATTTTTTTTCTCTAGAGAAATTAGAGAAGCACTTCAGCACTGGCAAAAAAATTTTGCAACGTCAATCAAATTTTTAGTTATAAACCTTGTGAACACCTTTTAAACGCATGTTAAGATGTATATTCAAAATGTGAAGAAAATACTATAAACATTAAACATATTTGAATATTCAGTCTGCTTGTAAAATTCTGACGTGGTCCATTTTTTTGGATATCTGTTTTATAAAATTACCTCATCAACACTATTTCAGTCTCTGCCAAAGTTTCAAGACGTTTATTCATTTTAGTGAAAAAAATTGAGTGAATTATCAAAAATAAAAATGAATTGTAAAATTTTTTTGATACTACTTGCTGTTGGATTTTTTATCACTGTTGATGCTTATTCCAGAATGAGGGATGGGGAAAGTTACGTAAGTTTTCTGCCACCAAGTTTAAAAATTTTAAATCATTATAAATTTTTTTTTAGTGTGACGTATATTGGGATTGTTGTTACCCTTGCTCTAAGTACTCTTTAGAATGTGTGTTGACACCTAAATATCCAATTTGTAAGGAAGGAGTGAGCCCAATCCAAAGCTTTTTCGACGAGCTAGCAAACCAAGGCGTGAAATTTTAATTTAATATGAATATTGCTCCAAATAAAAATTCCAAATAAAATCAATTTTAACATATTTCAGTTTTTCACTAAATTTAGTTTTTTCAGTTTTTTTCTCTTACGTGTTGTGTAAAGTTTCGAAAGATAATTATTTTATCTCAAAGGTCTGTTTTAAAATAATTTAAATTTTCCATTAGACAGTTTCTTCCAAGTTTTGTTATAATTTGTTTGTCTTTTTTGAGTGGATAAAAAAAAAATGAATTTTGTGAAGTCGGTTGTTTTTCTGGTATTGGGATTCTTAGTTTCTTACATGGCGCTTCTATTAGCAAAAAAACTTATTCTGTAAGTAATTTGTAATAATCTATTTTAAAATAAAATTTTACCTTCACTTACATTCATTATTATTTATTTCCAATTTAATCGTATATGCTAATTTCATATTATGATATTTTTATTTTAGTCATCACTACGCTGCCAATGGAGTTTTAGTTGCTGATATATACCACTGAAAGGTGTGTATAAAATTATCTATGACTTTAACAGAAATCTTCAATAATAAATAATCAATCAATGATGGATGCATTTTACACTAAATATCAATGGAAATTTTGCAGTTTCTTCATGTAAAAAAAAAGAATGAAATAAAATCTATAAAAAAAAGTTGTTGGAAATATAAAGATAAAATTTTAAATTAAAGACAAACAGATTAGGTAAAGTTTGACTCAAATACGTCGGAAATAACATAGAAATAGCGAAATATTCATGAATAAAAGTTTTGATGACTAAAAAAAATATTTACGTACCAAATACAGAGATTGGTAGGTCAATCCAGGTCTTTTGTATAAATTTGTTCCAAAGAACCATAAAAATATAAATTCTATGTAACTTGTGCGCACTCATATGTGCTTTCAGATATAAAGCTCTTATCACAAAGTTTTAAAATAAATGTTAAAATGTGTGCTTGAAACAATAAAAGTGAAATGTTCTGTCAATATTCAATTAGTTCTGCGAGAGATTCTGAAGTGAATAAATCAAATCAGAAATACTAGAAACTACTCAAAATTCCTGAAATGAAGTTGACATTTTTTGTGATTTTGCTGGCGATCGGCTTTTTGACAACTTTGGAAGCTGCTCCTCGACAATGTGCTCTACTTGGAGAATATGTAAGACTTGATCAATCAATAACACATTTTTTACTAATATTAATTTGAAATTTAGTGCCTAGTCCAAACAGACTGTTGCAGTCACAATTGCATGAGCTACATATACAAATGTGCAAGTCTTCACTCAGGATATGAAGGAGATGTGCCAAATACAATCGAAAATCAAGAAGATTCGTCATCATCTCTCACAATATACGATTTCATCAATATTTAATGTATCGAATATGTGTTTATTTAAATAAAGTGAATCAGTACCTCCTTGTCCAATTATCAGTCAACCAACAGTTAGTCAGTCATTATTTAATTTTACATGTAAAATATTTTTGGTTGACCAAAATAGTGTTATCGTTTGCATAGCATTCATTTTTATGAACTCTCAACAATTACTAATTAATTAATTATGTTCATAAAAGTCAAAACCGTCACCATCTATTTATTTTTCATTAAATCAGCAAAAGTGACGTGGCGACATGTTTCGTAAATTATCCAGAAATATTTTTGGAAAATTTGAATTCTGCACTTGTTTTGCTTGACAAAATGTTTTTCAGTGACTTTGAGTAACTTCCTCGATACACTGAGCTGACGGTTGTGACAATATTGAAACAATTTGAAAATTTTGAGAGATGTTGGAAGTGTTTCACATGGTATTGGAGGGAAATCGTAGGTTGAGTGCTAGTTTTTTATTTTTTTTAACATAGGGGCTTACCTTTTCAATTAATTTGATGAATTAAGATACATGAAAGATAATATTCAGATAAAATCGATCTAAACCTCAAAATAGTTCCTAACCGTCGATTTCCTTCACCGACTTCCATTTCGTGCCAAAAATAGTTTCTAAACCTATTTGTAGCTCTTGATAGAGCCAGAGAACGTACATGAGGCAATAATTACATTGAGTTAATGAAATGTTTACACATTAAAACCACCATAATTAAATGTTGTGACTGTTATTTGCCGTTCTGTGGATCTTTTATGGATTCATTTTTCAAATTACTTTTGAAATATCATTTTAATAATGAATTTAAATATTTAAAATTAGAACAAAGTTACAAAACTACAGTGAAAATCCTAAAATTTATTTCAGATAATTAAGAGGTTTGTTGCAAATTGGCGGCACTATAAAAATTTTTGGTGTTCTTGTGTATTTTTGATAGAGATCGTCGAGCTTTATTTAAATAAAAAAAATTTTATTCAAATATTGATTTTACCTGAAATCATTGATTGATCTCCAAAATGCGCCATATGACTTTTATTTTTTTTAATAAAACATATTTCTCACAGTGCAATCCACTCACATATTAATTTATGACAGATTCTTCAAGACAAAGAGCCATTTAATGAGCTAACCGAAATTTTGCACAATTTCGTTCAAAATTCTGTTGAAAGCTGCGGGCGAGTAAACTGCTATGTTGATGTAAGTTGGAACATGTTAATTGCAATTGTTGACAATTATTCTACAGAAATAGAATTATTATTGGCAATTTGCAAGTGTTTTCTTGAAGTTTTCTTACAAAATACAAAATTCATTAATTTTCGTTAAAATATTGTTGTCTAGAGATTGTAATATAATTGTCAAGTGAAATGCTGCTGAAATATTTGAAAAATCGTCGAGTGAGTTCTTTGATAAAACATTTCTTCATAACAAAATATTGATTGGGAATATTGCTTCTAAAAATTCTTAAAAATTGGAAAGGTATTTTATGGTAAATAGAAAATAGAAGACAACCGACGAAATAATCTAACAACTCAGTGTTATTTTCGCAAATACCTCTAAATCCCATGATTCATCATTTAATTAGCCTAGATAGTCAAAATACTTGAAAATCCCCAAAGATTAGCAAATTCTATAAATGCTTCATTTCTACAAATTCCATGAATTTTACACTTAGTTGCGTAATTATTGGTTTTGATATGTTGTGAACTTGTGAGCTTGTTGTCATTTCGACCATCAATCAATTTTATTGCTTCGTTTGAATTGTAAATGCTTCGCTTGAACTGTTTCATTATGTTCGATTAAATTGATAATTTAGCTGGAATTTTGAAAAGAATTTTTAGTAGATTAGATTTTTGATGTTTTTGATTAATTAAAAGATGCGGATTAAGGTTTTGATTAAGATTAAGATTAAGATTAAGATAAAATATTTAAGATTACTCGTTCTTACAACTAGCATATTAAACTCAATTTCTAACAGTAAACTCCCCAAAAAAGATCTAACTCGTCTATTCGATTATTTTTATCCTCTCCAAGCAATTCCATCTTGTTATAGATTCTCAAAACAGTCAAACAGTCAATTTTGATAATTTATTGGCTGCCGAGTTTAAGAGTTCTAGCACAACTTAGAGAACATAAAGGGCATGTAACCAAGAAACCAGATATCGCAGATAACTGAAAATATCAAAATAACTCAATATAACTCAATAGACACTAAAATATCCAACCAGATTTACAGAATTTTAAATTTTAAACAAAAAGAATATTTTCTAGATAAATTTAAATAAAGGCAGATTTTCTAATAGAGTATCGGTTCGTATCGTGTGGCTCTAGAATCATTATTAACAGAGATAAAGTCGTAAAATTCGATACTTTTCGTGAAGTATTTTGGTGAAGTTTGCTTGAAGTTTATGTTGTCTTAGCTCCATAACTTCTTTGGGAATCTAAAATAATCTAAATTATCTAAATAATCTGAATATTGTAAATAAAATCAAAAACATCTGAATAAGAGACCAAAAGATTTGTTTACAGTTGGAGAAGATTTCTTGAGCCATATGTTTTCCCTAGTCAACCAGAAAGTATTTGAGGAATCTTTGAGGAGGTCGGTGGACATCTAGGAATTTTTATTGGGGAATTTACACTAAATTTAGATTTTTTCAAATTTCATTGTTTTTTATTTTTCTTCAGAATTTCTTAATAATCAAAAATGGACAAAAAACTTCTAAATGTTGACATTTTACTTTTTCTACCCCTGAATGTCCGCTATTTAAAAAAAAACAACAAAATTAAATTCTCTAATGTAAAGAGTCCATAGAAAAGATCGAAAGGTGAACAATCTATTAAAAATCTATTTATTTAGATCTTAGATGATGAGAAACTACGAAATTTCTTCTAAACAGCATACTTTTCTCCAGAAAAAAATGTGAGAAATCGAATCTTTTAAGAAAAGAAGAAGATGAGAGCACAATAAAGAAATAAATTTGTCACGTCGTTCATTAAAATATTCAATTTCTGAATTTTCCTGGTCGATGACTCAATTCATCGCTTTAATTTAATTCGACAATTTCTATTTAAATTTGTTGGACTTTTTGTCTGCGATTTAGTCACTATTTAGATTGCCAGATTTCTTAGAGTTTCCTGGCAATTCGGAAGCGTTAAACTGTGAATTTTAAATTTTCTTTTAGTAGTGAATTTGTTTTTGAGGCTGGTAAGATAGGTAAGGGTTGTTTTTTAAATATTTATTCGATTAGACGTCTTGTAGGTTTACACCTCAATAAACTCCCCGGGGAATGATGATCTCATCTTTCATCTTAATTATTGTTGTCAATCAGATCAAATATTTACTGAAGGAACTATCCATTACCTCTATTACCAATCCACCGTCACTTTTCTCCATCTCTCAATCACACTTCAATTTAGCAATATTTTTGCTATTTTCAATGCATCGCCTAATGAACAGTGAAATGACGGGAGTAATCGAATGATAATCAAGGACCCTATTCATCTCGGAAGCTGGCAAAGTGTTCATCACAACTAATAAGTGCAAAAGTACACACCACTCGACAAAACTCCAGCAAAACTCAATGAAAATTCAACAAAAGTACATTTTAATCAAATTTTCGTGATCTGGTAGAGATCCTCCGTCTGGATTAAAGATGAGTTTGTTGCAAATTTGAGTGAATTGAGTGGGGATTGTGTGAAATTTTGTGTTTATTTTACTTGTTTAGGGTATTTCACTTGATTTCACAGTAAAATTTCGCATCAAATGCGGCAGTAAAAGTTCCTTACTTGAGCAAACACCAAATAAAAGTAAAATAAAAGGGAAATAAAGCGAAAAGTGCAATTGTTTTTGGTGAGAATTTTTCCCTTAAAATCCCTTCTGTAATTTTATTTGCAATTTTCGTTTTTTTGGAATTTTAGAAATTTTGTAATTTTGTGCGCAGTGAGAAGATGGGAGATTAAATTATATACACTGATAAAGGGGTGGACTATTAGAGAAATCAATGAAATAAAAAAATTACCAATATGCAATTTTGCAGTAAAGAAATCATCTGAATAATTGTTTTCAGTGAAAATTTAAATTCTAATGCAATTCCATGCAAAAAACAGAATCGTCCCTCCCCTCGCAATCTTTTATTCCAAAAACAATTCCCCAGATGCCCAGAAACGAGAAACATTTCCATCTGAATGTTGCACATTGCTGCTTTAACCTTCTCATCTCAATGCCCTTCCATTCTCATTATAATTTTGCCTTCCACTTGTTTTACTCGGTAATGTCGGCATATTTCCCCTAAAAATGGTAAAAATGGTAAAAATTATTCAAAGCAAAATTAAAAGAATATTTCACAGAAAAATGCGAGTAAAATGAATTAAAAATGTTCAAGCGAGGATTCTGAGCACTTTGCAATGTTTTTGCACCTCCATTGTGGTAATTTTGCCTTCTGCATAAAGTGCCACATATTTATAATGAGTTGCAGCTCCCTTTTACTTCTGTTTCCCTACTGTATCTCGTGTTTTAATTTGCGTAATTTAATATTGTCTGGTTTCCAAATGAAACCCAATTTTCACTCAACTTTAACGAATTTACTTGAAATTTACTGAAATTCACCCGAAAAAAAATGTAACCGCCGTTTATGTGATGCGATATTATGATCTTATGATGTTTTATGTAATTTTATGGTATTTTGATGGTATTATGATGTTTTAAGTGAAGCGTGCGGTAAGACAAGAATTTAAGAAATTGAGCCATGTGGCTGAAAAAATACAGATATCCTTTTAAAAGGCTTCTTTCTACTTAATCGAATACAAAATACAGTTTCTTGTGGTTTTTTGTTAGATGGAAAAGGATAAACAATTTTTTTGGGATGGTCTGAGACTGAGACTGAGGAAGGTAATGTATATATTGGGTTCAGCAAGGTTATGCTTTTTAACAATTTACAAGAATATCTCAGAAATTGAAGTACAAAGATCATTAAAATTAATTTTAGATTCAAAAATAGATTCCTTGAAATTTTAAATGTAAGCAAAAGAATTTAAAAGCCTTCCCTATCTTTCCTTCAATCCACGTCTCCACCTAAATCCAAATAACAAAAATACAATCAAAAATTTTTATACTCAATTCAAAGATTATAAACACTTGACTGACTTCCAGGCAATATACACACGCATTCTATTTTATAATTTTGATACTTTATGATGGTATAGTTAGATGGGTTTTAAGCGTATTTTAAGAGTATTTTCGGTATAACTCACATGTTTTCAGTGTAACAGTCGATTATAGTTGATTTTATTTGAATTTAAGTATTTCCTCACATAGAAACTCCCAAATTTTAGGGAATTATAAATGTATCAAAATATAATGTTTATTATCTTTGGAAGTTTATAGACGCAGTTTCAGGAAAAAATAACAAAAACACCGAGAACTGTGTCAACAATGTTATTAGAGCATCCAAAAAGCCAAAACAAATAAATTTGGGAGCAATCTTCTTAGTTAAATTGTAATTTGTGAGCAACTGGCAAACCAGGGAATTCAATTTATTTTCTATTTTTACTTGGAACAAAATTTTAATTACTAAAATAATAAAAAAGTCTGAATATTTTCTATTTTTTTAATATTTTAAATGTTGGTCCGATATTTGTAGGCAAATCCATAAAGAAAATAAAATAGCTGTGATCCATAAATTTTCAGTTATAATCATTATAATTTATTCTCAGTCGCTTTGTAGCTATTTTCATTATTTTGCTGTGATTATTCAGTGTCTCTTCAGTGCCAACGAAAATATTTGTGTTTCTTAAAAAAGTTGTTTGGAAATTCTTCTTGAATGAAAATAAATGTTTCTTTTTCTCTTTTCCAGATGATTTTTGCTTTTTCGGTAGAGAGATTTGAGATAATTTCTTGATATCAATTTTGTTTTAGCGGGAAGTCCGAAAAGTCGCTCAGACTTGGAATACGGGAGAATTTTGAGATTGCTTGGGAAAGAGCTGAAAGAAGAGAGAATATTTGGATCAGATTTTCTTCATTCCAGTCCACCAGCCAGTGATAAAAATGATTTTGTTGAAATGTGTACTTGAAACTGGCATTTCCGCAGCTTCTCACTATTTTCTATTTTATCTCGCATTTCAAGATCATTTATTGAAAATATTAAGTTTTTGTGGAATCTTGAAAATTGGTAAATTTTTCAAGATAAAAAATTTTTTTTGATGGAAAAATTGTCTGGGAAAGGTTTTAAAATTATTTTCTTAATAAACTTTCCATTTAATCTTGAGTTTGGTCGATTCTTACAAGATTTTAATTTTTTTTTGAAAATTTCGCAATCCACCCGAGCTTGCCCATTAAATTATGCACAGTCAAGCAGCACTAACTCTTCGTCTGTGGAGAATTGCGACGAGTTGTAAAATTGGTGCAAAAAGTAAAAATTGTTATTGCGGTTGACTTTCGTGGCCTTCATGTGGGAAGCTATAAAAATGCAGAAAACCAAGTAAAAGCAAGAATTCTGGAGTTTTGGCAGTAAAAATAAAAGTACAGAAAATATATTAAATATTTAGAGCAGCAAAAATAATTGAAGAAAAGTCTTTAAAAAAATATTCTCGGTTCATCTGTTTCAACAATTTCAACAGAAATCTTTAAGAAATATCAAAATGTAGGAGTTCTTGGAGATCTCAAGAGATTTTATTATTTTTCTTCCATTCTTTAGATTCTCCAGTTCTCCACAAAAGACTCGGTCTTCTTGTGATTTATTACCGAAATCATAAAAGCGATTTTAATTCATAAAAAGCGCTTAAAGTTGGCCTTAAAATTGAGAAAATTAACGATTGCATGCTGATTCTGTGAGTTGCGTGGAGCAAACTATGTGAGTTTTGGGATCAGAAGACGTTGACTGAGTTTGGTTGCATGTACTTATGATATGGTATTCAAATTAAGTTGTTGTTGGGGCAGGGGTTGGTAGGTCATTGACTTTTAATTAATTTCTATAAAAACTTCTTTAATTGAGTATTAAATATTAAATTTAACAAAAAATTACAAAATGATGAGCTAAAGTAATATAATAAAAAAACATTTTCAATAACCCAACAATCAAACACCTAACTTTCCAAACCTCTGCAACCTTCTTAAAACACCGCCAGCAAACGAGAATGATTATAAAGTGCAAACAAAAGAGTTAAGCAACTTTTCGCTTTCCACCCGAAAAACTTTCCTGAAGAGATTCCGTGCCTCAACTTACTCAACTTATTCAACTAAATTTAGCTGGAATATGTTTTTCGTTTAGGAGATATCCATAAAAGGCCTTATTTTTGATTAATTTGGAGTATTTTTCCACTTAAATTTAATTTATGAGAAGAATGTCTATAAAACTAACAAACAATAGCGTAACTAATGATCCAACCCTACTCAATTAGCACCTCGGCACAGCGAAAGGAGGAATGTTCTAAGACAAAAGCTAAATGGTGTTATATTCCCGCAACCAAGATTACCAAGATAACCAACTTAATTGAAAGCCAAACACTCCAACAGACGCTCATCAGCATTAAACACATCTCGGCTATGTTCCGCTTATTAATTGTACTCAAACTTCGTCTCAGACATGGCTAAATCTTGTGAGATTTCTATGATTAGCCACGGCTGATGAGGCTTTTTGTGTAAATTAAATTAGGCAAAGTCTGCGTGGAGAATAAAATGAGAGATAATTAAAAATGTTTGAAGACTTTGAGGGAAAGTATTTTTGGAAGAGTTCGAGAATCACGAATCTTAGTGGGCTGAGCTTTTAAGTAAGTTCGCTTAAGTTGGTATTGATATAGAAGTAAGCTACAATTTAGGCAAATACTTGTAAAGAATGGTCACTTAGTGTGATCTTAACCTAAAAAACTTTCAAAATCTTTCTTAAAGCCTCTCATACGTAAGCTATGCGTCAGTTATAAATAAAAACAGCTCCACATACCCAAAAATCACAACGAAAGAGCACAATAAAAACTTCACGTGCTATCAAAAAGTAAAAATATTTTGATTTAATACATTCTTCCATTTACCGTAAAACATTCCAAACAACTCAACCAAGCCAAACAAATTGGAAATAATAATTTTTTCTGCCACATAAAAGCATAAAACTTAATAAAAGACTGTGTGGACTTTTATAGAAAACTTTTATATGAAAAAATGTGCTCACATATTCTATGTAGGCTCGATATAGGCACAAAACCTTTTTCAAATGAATGGGTAAAAAGTGAAAAATAAAACAAATCATAAAAGTCTGCTGGAAAAAGTTTCAAAAACAGCAAAACTCTTCTTTATGGCCTTTCCAGTTTTTGCTGTGTTTTTTTTTCGTTATTTCAGCTGATTTTGTGATTTCAATGATTTTCCATATTTTTTGTTCTTCTACAAAAGTTTCAGTTGGAAGATCAAACGCTTTATGTATGCAACTAAAAAATAACTATAAAACTATAAACATGTGTCATGCAACAATAGAGCACGATTTCTGACACTGAATTTTATTTTTTCTCCCCATTTGTCGATTGTTATGCAAAAAAGTTGCTCTTCGATTGGTTTTTTACTGCCAGATGCACTGGCTTTTTATTGTTTGGATCGTTAATGCTGTTGATGTACACTGTGAAGAGTTTTTTGCTTCACAGTTTTGAAATAAACATTTCAACCAAAAACATGTTAATAAGATTTCTTGGAAAATCAACCAAATTCACATTGACAGTGAACTTAAACCTTTCACTGCAAAAAGATACTATCCCAACACTGCGAATGCCTTCAAACACAAACCAATGATCAAAAATAGTTTTTGCTCCACATCCTGCAAAAAAGTGCACAATCCTAACAATCGAAAGTCATGATAGAAAACGCAAACAAACATCGAAAAGCTCATAAATGAATGATAATATCCAAGCATTGGCCAGCAAAAAACCAGGCAAACTATCTATGAAAGAACAGAAAAATCACTAAATTGTGATAAAAACAGGAGCAAATAGAAGCACAAAAATGATACCATGATTTCGGATTTTATCAGAAAAGTGCGCGCAAAAAGTTTTCAGCAAAAAATCTATCAATCAATACTGTAGCTCTTATTTTCTGCATATTCTACAAAATTTTATGCATTCGCTCCATATTTCCATATTTTCCATATTTTCCATATTTTCTTATATATTCCAATGCTTTCCTATGTTTTCTTATATTTTTATGATTTCTGCTGGATTGTCGGAAAATCTTTTCAATGCTAAAAGATTCATAAGAAGAAGAAAAATCACTATCAGCGTTTTTCCTTTTTGAGCTTCAAAAAATTTTTTTGCTGAGCTTTGCTTTGAATGTTTGCTATGCTTCCTATGCTTGCATTATTTGCTACATTTGCATCATACTTTTATGCATTCTTATGTATTTATTCAAATAATTCATTGTTTTTAGTTATTTCTGAATTTTTTGAGGATAACTGAGCTTCTACAAAGTTTTTGTGGATTTTAAAGTTTATTTGAAGAATTTAATGGATTACAGTTTTGTAGAATAGTCTTGTATAATGAGTGAGCAAATGTAAACATTTCTTGGTAATTCACTGTTGTAGATTATGAACTTCTAAGTAACAAAATTATTTGAATGAAAAAAGAATGTCAATAAAACCCAGCAATTAAGAGTTGTTATCAAAAAGTACTTGGAAGCTTCGACAGCTTTCCCACCATATTTCTCTTTTAAAACTTTTCTAGGAAATTTGCAAAGTCTTTTGCAAAAGGTCACAAAAAGGTAGATAAACATAAAAGAATACAAATAAAATTTATTCTGGGTACTTTCGCAATAATAACGGTCATATATCAAAGGACAGCCCAAAAATCTCGTCGTAATGCTCGTAAAATTGTGGAAACGGAAAATTTCATGAAACGAATAAAAATATCTGAAGCACCTCAAGAATTGCAATCTTGACCAAAAATACCTTGAAACACGAGAAAATTTTAGTAAAATATAAATACGGACTTAAAAAAGAGAATTTCATTAAAAAATCAACCGTTTTTATTTTTGCTCAAAGATAAGGTACAAAAAATTTATATTAAAATTGTCCGGGAAAGTAAAAATAAATGGATCATAATTGCATTCCATTTCTTAAATTGCTGAGAGATTTTTACCATTTAGCAAAATAAACAGAACTCCATTTTATTTGCTGAATTAAAATTCCTGAGGAACAAAATTAGGAAAATGGAGGAAATCTAGTAAAACTATATCAAAACCTTAAAAAGTTTGAAAACTTAAAATTCACAGCAAATCTTCCGACGAACTCAAAAATTATCTTGAAACCATAGAAAGGCGCTTTTTATGATAGATATTCTGTAAAAAAAAGTTTGCTTGGTCTTTTCTCATTTTATTTTTCATTATTTTAAACATTTCCATTATTTTCATTATTTCATTTAATTCGCTGAATTTTATTCCGCTATGATAAAAAGCGTCAAAAAATTCAGAACTTTAAAAAACTTGTGAAATAGGATTGCTGATCTTTTATTGAAGGATTTTCAAGATTTTGCAGCCACTAAATCATCTACTTTCAAATTTACTTGTAGAAAAAAAATCATTTTAGCTGGAAGTAGATGGTACCAGGATGAAGTGGATCCACTTCAAAAACCAACATTTCTTAAAAACTAAATTTTTTCATTATTATTCTGAAAATCTCAACATTTTTCCTACACGGTCAAACAGTCACCACAAGCACCCGCCAACTTTCTCCAAAAACCGCCATAAATGTTCAACTGCTCGCAAATCTGGAATGTTCACAGCTTTGGCTAATCCTTTAATGATTAAATGATATGCAAATCTACAGCAATTTAATTTCGAGGAAAACAATTTGTTCGACGGTTTATGGGAACATTCTGAATAACATTGGATAAAATATGCTACTGATTTGCATAAATTGATGTTATTTTGTTATGTACTTTTTTTGCGCTATACGTTGAATGTAGATGTAGGCGATTACCTAAAATTTAGATGGTTCTAGAACTTTTTGTGTTTTTTGTACATTTTTTGGTGGAAATTGGCTGAAAATTAATTTGAGTGTCCGGGGAGCTTTAAAATAGGAAGGAAATTGTTCCAACTTTTGAAGTGTAGAAAGATGCAGAGCAAGTGAACGAGTGAATTTAACAACAGAAATTAATCAACAAAATAAACTTCAAAGAACTTTTCCCGAACCACAATCAAAACATACATGAACTTAAATAGAATGAAACCAAAAAAAGAAGGTAAATCTGGGTCAACAAGTTGTAAAACAACTTGTCATTTGATCCTTCTGTATAGTCCTCCACACACATTTCACATAGTTAGAACCAGTGGAACAGTAGAAACAGTAAAACAGTAGAATTATGAATATGATCCTGAAGTACACTCAAGCATACTTGAAGCACACTTAAGCACTTCCAAGTAATAGTATGGCAAAAGCATAAGTTTCCCAGAACAAGTGCTAAAACAAAAGCAACGATAACATATCCCCTTTCTGCTATTATAATTTTTTCCCCATTCTAGCACAACTCACTCATTGTCTTTGTTTAAGCAGTTAGACATAGAGTACAAAAAGTACCAGCAATACAAGAGCACAAAAACACAATACGGAGGTGTTGTTGAGGATTCTTCAAGTCTTTCTTTTGTGGAGCAATTGTAAAGTGTTCTCTAGTGTTTCTTTCGTGTTATGTGATTGTTTTAGAACAAAAACTTTGTTTTAAAGGAAGCTGTAATGCTTTTAATGATCTCCTGGATTCGTTGCATGATTGAAAATGAGCAGTCGGTATGAAAGCATTGTGTAATGTTGTGTTGTTTTAAAGGGTAAAGAGTAAACATAAATTACAAAAGGATTCGATTCTTTGTTTTCAAGGGATTTGTTGTTTGTTGGGGATATGTGATCTGTGATGTTTTTTTAATCCATTGTATGTTGCTTTCAAAGGTTTATTGAGTATTTTTCAATCTTTTGAAGAGCTTTTGCATATCGATGCTTTAGATTCAACGTGAGTATAATTATAGTAATGCATACAGTGACGTAATACTTTGGTATCACAGGAATGAACAAGAACAAATGTAAGAATATAAAGAATTTTATGTATTGATCGCAAAACTCTCCAACAGTAAATTCATATCAAATAATAAATCATTGTGAACAAACTCATTTAAAACTGCCAGTAATTCCATTCTAACAACCAAAAAATCTCACATTTATCAACTTAATTTCTTATACTACCAAGAAAATCTAATAAAAACACCATCAAATTACATCAAATATTGATTCTATTTTAATTCACTTGCTAAACGTCACAGCTTATAAAATATCACTCTGGGCACTCGGCAAAATGCCAAGATTAAACCAAAATTCCGAGCATCTTCCATGTCTTCCACAGTATTTCAAAGAATTACAAACAAAAAATCTCATAAAATCCCAGCAAATCACCTAAAATCACATCAAATTACTAAAATGTATACGCAAGACTTGCGTCACAATATCAAATTGCCAAATAAAATAGAAAAAACACCAACTGCAAGGATATAATCCATTTTTTATTTATTTGAGTCGGAGCCCCTCTGAAAAATAGAAAAAAGGAAAAAAGCAATTTCTTTGTTCCAGTCTGGCAAAAAAACTCACACAAAAAGTCAGATGCTTCACAAAACTGCACATTTGTGCTATTCATATAATATTTATTAAAATCCTCAAATATCCCCAAAAAACGTGAGCACGTGAACATCAACGTGAGCGGAATGCCAAGTGAAGGATCAAGGCTAAATTTGGCAAATTTTGGTTGATTCAGAATAATGTGTCTGAGGCTCTTTGGATTGGATTGGCTTTGAAATGGTTTGATATGGCTCGGTACTGGATTTTTTTAGAAAAATGACAGGGGTGGCCAAAGTCTTATCTTAAATAAATTATTTTAATTTTCAGAGGTGACCAAACTTTAATCGATTAAAATTGTATTTAATAAAAATCAAAATTCGACCACCCCTGACAAATCTCCATCCATTCCGTCTTTTTCAATATTTCAAATATTTTACACAGCAAACAGAGAGAAACCTCAGTTAAACCCAAACAAAGCAGAAAAGCAGCAAAGCAAAGCTGCAAGAGTGGATTATGCAAACGTTGACTTATTCGCAAGAATTCATTTTCGAGGGTGGTCAGAGATCCTTATCATGAATCAAAATGCGTTCTTTTGTTGGGCTCGGGATTTAAGAGCAATAGAGAGCATATTGTTTGGGTGATGTTGTGTTGGCGTTGCAGATTTGCTAACAAATAACAGAATTAAGTGAATGGAGAAATGGAATTAATATTGGTAATATTATAAATATTATAAATGGGACAAATAGAATAAGTGCTAATAAATATTATAATGGTGTTTAATCATTAATACGATATAATGGGCAACAAATGAGGATAACAATAAATTGGAAGTAATTGCTGAAAGAGATATTAATTGTGGGAGGAAAGATTATTTTCAAATTTTGACGAGAATATTTGAAAATACTGAGATTTAGATCATTATAAGCCAATTTCCTGCACTTCAATCAAAATCTTCAACAACTATTTAAAGTAATAAAATATTTTGTAGATCTTTAATACTCCTGTCCAGATTAAATATCCGCGTAATATTCTCCAATAAAACTCAATAAAAATATTCTTCAAATACCTCGCGTTTAGTTTCCAATTCAAATTAAATTTCTTCACAGTTTCTGGATACGCTTTTAAACCGTGAACTAAAATTAATTTATAAAATAAACTCACTCAAGTTATAGACAATCGAAACTAATTTTTCTTGTATAAAAACCTTTTGATTAATTTTTTTGAGATTTATATTAAAACTTTGAATTTGTTTATGTTTTATTCCCCGTTTGAAAAAATTACTTCGAATTGATTTTTGAATTTTCACTTTTTCTCCAAAATTTTACATTTTTTACTACACATTAATAGATTATTATACAGAACACATTGAGCGAGTTAATGGGTGTTCTCGTTGATTTCTTTTGAAGTTCGGACTTTAAACAGACTTTGAATAACTATCATGATGCATTTACTTCGATTATTGCTCGGCTTTGATTGTTTTGTAATGCTCGAGTAATTGGTGTGAATTAATTGCTATGGTTAAGAAAAAAGATATTGCCTTTTTGGACTGCTTTACCGATGGTAAGAAATTATTGTAGTACAGTTTTTGTATTTTTAAGAAATAAAAAAAATACTTTTGAGTTTAATAGCATAATTGGATTTAAATCTACATTATCGTAAATTATTAATTTTAAATCTTTCTGATAAATTTATAAAATTCTACTTTACCAACAAAATTCTATTCCAAATTTTTCTTCAAGAAAATAATTTGCTTTAAAAACATTTCTCATAAAAAAACGTTCTCTTCATAAAATTATTCTCTAGCATATTTAGGGCAAAAAAAATCTAATTAAGCCAAATTTCCCTTTCTATTAAATTTCACTCTATTTTCCGTGGTTTGCTAGTTTTTACCTCCTTTTAATGATCATTTTTGCATATAAAACTTATTTAAACATTAATTAAAAACGAAGAGTGGAAAAAACTGCAAAACTACGAAAAACTATCTTTTGCCTCAACGCCAGATTCCACCAGATTCACCCATAAAGCCAGGAAAAGTATTTTACTATCAAACTTTTCTCCAACAAATCTGATGCAAAATTCTCTACTGTACAAAAACTGCATTGAAACTTAAAACTACTTTAAAAATAATAAAGTTTTGGGGAAACTCCATAAAAAGTTTTGAGAACAATGAAACATGTGCGCAGATAAAAATTTTCTAATAAAATGCAAATTTAGTGTGTCGGAGGATTTTAGTGCTTCATTCACTTTGCTCCTGATTTTGTTAGTTTTGGTTATTTAGGGAAGATATTTTGGAAAATGAAAATTATATTTTTTCCCCTTCAATATTTTCATTTCAGGTAGAAATCCAATTTTCGCGCCGTTTTCCATCAAAAAAGTCATGAAGGGTTAATCACCCACTTTCCATTCATAAATCCACCTAGAAAATTAGAAACATAAAAACATGAAAACCCTCCACAAATTCAAGAGGCGAAGTAAAACAACTTTAAATGGATCCTTGAATGCAATGAATCTCCGCTACACAAAACTACCTAAATGATTTTTCTCCGTTGAAACGAGCATAATCGAGTAAAAGCTTTGCCCATTAACAAAACATTGAAAATAAATGGCTGGAAAATTGGTTAAATTTGTAAAAAGTGGTTGAAGCAGAAAACTTTTGATTTTTTTTGCCTCTGCCGAGATGCTTTTGATTTTCTGGAGTTTTTAGCTATTTTCTGGCTATTTTCTGGCCATTGGAGCATTTTTTGCAGTTGCGGCTTCAGTAAGTTCGGTAAATTTGGCAATTTAGGTCAAGCCACAAATAATTGCGGTTGATTTGATGGATGTGGGGAGCAGTTTTTACATTTTCCTATTTTTCAGTAGTTTTTCGAAGGTTTTTAAAGAGTGAATGGAATTTTAGCTGAGGTTTCATTGAAATGCTTGAGAATGGTTGAGAATTGAATGGGAAATGGTCGATTTTGCATTTTTAATGAGATTTTGTAGTTGTTGCGTTGGTGGACTGCATTTTTAAATATTTGAATGAAATGTTATGGTTATTTCAATTTTAAAGTGAACTTCATTTTATTTATTCAGTCAATTGTCATGAACCTGCTCGTTCCAACCTGTTAATTTAAAAGATAGCAAAATCCTCTTAAAATCCAATTTCCTCGCCAGCATCAAGAAAAAAAGCATAACATTTAACTACAAAAACCATTACATCCAGCTCGCTCCTCTTCATCTGCAAGCAAGCCATGCCAATCCATGCTCACAGCCATGAAGTACATTGTTAAATGAATTGTAAAGTATACATGCTTGGAAACTCAAGTCCCGGCAGACTCGATTTAACAAGTTGTTGCTGGTGCTCTATACATTTTTATAGAATTCTCTACTTTTTCTGATGGTTTGTGAGCATTCCAAGCTGAACATTTTGTTGATTCTGAAGCCGCCGCACGAGTGGAGAATACCTGAATAGTCTGAGCATAGCTATCAAGTATAATCAAGTATAACTAAATACAAAATACATCCAATTTCTCTTGAATTTTCTCAGTAGAAAGCAAAAAGGGCAACCACCGAACACCAAGTACCAAAAGCATCAAAATACACCATAGTACGATAAATGAATAATCATTCGGATCTTTCAGCTGTGCTACTCAAGCAGAATACTAATTAAGACAAGACAAAGCCAAAAATCAATATTCATTAAAATAATGAGAATTTCTTTGTTTTTTCCATAAAAGATATCGCAAGATATGTATCAGTTATTCATTTTATCACTGTAGTAGCATTCAAGTGTATTGAGTATCACTGGCAAATTAATTATTTGAATAAATTTGTGGTTTCGCTCGAAAGATATTCTTGGATATAATTTGGTATCAGTTTGCATTCATAATGATTCGAAGGAAGTTTCTGCTTAAATTAAAGCTCATTGACTTTCATCAGTTCATAATATTTTCATTGGAAATATTTTTGAGATTGAGTGGGGTTTGGTTCTTGGAATACTGTTGGACTGTGCCTTGTCTTTTTTTTTAATGATTTGAAAAACTTTGGGAGACTTTGGTTCCTTATCTTGCATATTATAACCGATTTTGTTTACTAAACTAGATCATGATAATTAATAAACAAAAACAACTAAAATCCTTGTAAACTATTTGAAAATAAAAAATTCAACACCAAAATTCCTCCCGTGCAATTAAGCACGACCTATTTCAAACCATGCAAAAAACAAACAAAATTAACCTTACATATCCTTACATCATCAATTTACCGTCTAATTACCTTCCTTCACTCTTCCAGAACAAACAAAAACATCTTTCTACCAATCAATAAATAAATACTTCATTAGCCGCTGGAGCTTCTGGAGCTGGGTTTCTTAATCTACAAGTAAATCGCACAAGCACGCCAATCTATTTCAATCATTCCAATAAAATAATCATTATCTTCGTTTTATGCGTTCAATTATAAGGGAAAAGCTGTTCCAAGTCTTGCCGATTTCTTGCCATTCAAAGCCATCAGGCTGCTTGACTTTCTCGAGGATTTCCTGCTTAGTCGCTTAGACTTATTCCTTATTCAATCATTGCCTGCAAATTACATGCAAAAGTTTACATTATTCACATCCATTCAATCGATGGGAGATTTCAGCTTCAGCCGCCTAATGGAAGTGGTTAATTTTGGGAGGCTGTAAGGAGCTTACCCTTTTCCGTAATTACCCTGTAGAATCTTCGCATATTATGTTTGAATACTTGAACAGTAAATGATGTAAACACTTTTACATGTAAAGGCTTTAAGTAAATGGGGAAAGGATTTTCTTACAAGATTGATTGTGATTTAATGAATGGTTCCGCTTCAACTTTCTTCAAGGACACACTGAGGAAAATATCATTTGTCAATTTTCTAGAAAGTATTAAATTGTGACACTTTGTGTAGTTTATTTGTTTACAATTCTTACAACAATCAAACAAAAACACACAAAGTATTTGATCGTATCACATTTTTCTTTCAGTGCATAAAATGCGACTTTGATGATATACTTTCTATTTTTGGAAAATTCTGTGAAATTTTGAGGAGTTATTGAGGTTATTGAGGTATTGAAAGCTTTTAAAGCCTAAAAGAGTCTCTTGAGAAATATGGGAGACTTTTACACATTAATGGGTTGTGTTACCTTTACAAAATTAAGCTATTAAGGAGCTGAACCTAATTTGAGTTTAATTAGCGGTAAATTAAATGTTGAACCAAGTAATCAAGGGCTTGGAGGTTCAAAGTGTCTTCTAATGATGTTTTATTAAATAAAAATCTTCTGAGTAAATAAATTACGAAGAATTTTGAGGTATTTCCTTGAACTCTTGTGTCAACGTTCTTTCCCCATAAAATTACTCAATCAAACTGTTTACATTATGATGCTAGGTATATTTGCTAGCAGAAACAAATAGGAAACCTATAAAAGATTATCTTCCTTCTCTGAAATCTAAATCAATTCCCGGTAATTCTAAGCAATTCCGAATATTCAACTAATTCTAATCTCCAAACTCTTTTCAGCACAAAAATCAATTTCGAAATTTTTCACTCCCATGAACCAAGAAATATTCCATTAACGCAAGATCCTATCAAGTTTAATTTTATCCGAGTTTTCCAAGCTTTCCGAGTCTTATCGTTGCTGATAGAATTCTAAAGAAAATTTTCTAGGAAAGTGGAGAAACCATAGAAAGCTGAAGAAGCTGGGAAACAGGTGGTTTTCTTTATGTAACTTTGTAAGCAATGAAGCAAGGGGATAAAGGGATAAAGAATCATTGGCATCTTTGACATCTTGGAGGGAAATTTCTAAAGAAAACAGCTATTGTATTGAAGTATTGCAGTATTGCCTTGGTAATCCTGTAGATTCTATTCTATTTCAAGGAATAAGTAGCCGTTTAGCATTGTCATTATCAATGGAGATCTTAGATTGTGTAAGCAAGTATCTGGGGGAAGGGTGATTTCTGGAAAATGGATTATCTTTGGATTTTGCAGGGTGTAATGGTATAAGATCTTTGGATGATGATAAATTAAGAAGTTTGTGTAACAGATGAAGAATGAAAATACTCTGGGGTTATTATAAAAAAATTTACTAATACATTCAAACATTTGATTTTTATTAATCGATTTCGATGTTGAAATTTTATGATTTCAGTTTTTTTTTTAAGTAAATAATTTATCAAATAATTCATAAACAAGAATCTTTAAATCTAAAATTAAACAAAACATCTGATTAATCACAAAAAAAAATGTCGTCATCCCCAAATAATCACGCTCCCTTGGGAAACACCTGCAAACCCTTTTATCCCTTTATTCCCATTTTGTAGATTTTCCATTCATTCTTGCATTTTCCTTCGAAAATTGCGAAAATTGGATAAAGTTTATACTTTCTGGCGTAATCATTTGAAAAGGGTTCTCGTGACATCCTTATTTAAACTTACATATACTTGATACTATGCATTATACATTGTAGAATATGGAGAATATTATCGGTATTACTGATAGATAATAGGGAAAGGAGCTGTTCAGGCGTCACGTTATTGTTCTCGATTTATTTTTTAATCAGATACTTGAATTAGAGGATTTTTCGCCGGTACTTAAAAAAAAACTATGAACGCCCCCTAAAAGCATCAAAAAACCAACAAAATTACGAAACTGTAACAAGTAACACACAAGCATTTGTACTTTACTATTCCTACGTTATTCTAGGGTTTCCCGTAAACACCGCACTAAGGACGAATCTAGGAAAGGACATAATTGTAAATTTTGTAAATCCAAAGCTTAAACACTAGCACCACAGAGTAAGGCAAAGTTTTCACCATTCAGCACCAAAATTAGATGTTTAGTTGGGGAAAGGTGTGAACCATATTCATTACATATAAACATGTAATCATAACCATGGTAGAAAGGTTTGGAAAGGGATTTTATTTGTTCCTGTACTTTCTAGGAGTAACTCTTAAATAAATATCATAACAATGTTTGTGTACTTTTACAGGGCAACAGAATAATTCGAGCCATGACATTTTAATGCTGTAACATAAAATCATACAAATGGTCTCGTAAATTAACGCAAAAATTGTTACAAACTGTTGATAATTCTATGATAACGTGCGGTGTCTGGTTGTGTGCATGAATGCTGGTAATGCCGGGAAAGAGATACAATTTCAATGGCATTAAAAACGTAATTATATTTACATAGCAAAAAAATGGAAAAGCATAATTTCCTGGTTTCATGGTTTAAAACTGTGACAATGTTTTATTCGTTTTTTGTGCTGAACATTCGTTAATGTTGTTTAATTTTGGTCGAAATGGATTAAGCCGCATTTTTTCACATGCATATCTCCATTTGGTTCAGTTGGAACGTTGAAAACATTATCAACATTATTATCAGCACGGAAAATGCTTGGGAAATGGAGGCTGTAAATTTCAACCTGAAATTTTAAATTTTATTTATTTGAGTAACAGACTTTTTTTTTTAATAAATATCGAAAATGAAAATGTTTTTCATTAAAACTGTAATTTTCCAATAATTTCACAGAATTAACTGAAAACATTCTGAATTCTAGAAAGCTCGGAAAACATAAATTTTCCATTGAATGGTGGTGAATATGGACATAAATAGCTAATACTATTGACACAAATTTGCACCTAGTTATATGTCAGCGAGAGAGTAATCACAAAGTTTGATTAAATATAAACTTTTTTAATTTAATTATGGTACTTCAATGTAATGTAGGCTTATTCTGAATAATGCTGAGTAATACCGAGTAATGCAGTATAATCAGGATAATTTATAATTGCATGTTACAGTACTGTAAACTTGTTGATTAAATAAATGATTATTTGCACAATATTTTTTCGCAATAACATTGCATTAATTTATTGGATTTATCCGGGTATTTTGGGTATATTTGGTAATCTGATGCGAAACTTTAATGAATTGTGGTGCGTTTAGCTCAAAATTTATGGTAATTATTTATTAATTGGCAATATTTTAATAAAAATCATTGGTCACAGAACTAAGGTTACTAAGGCAATAAATCATCCATCCATTTACCCTAGAAAATAATTTAAAAAGCATGAAAATCTCCCACTCCAAAGGAAAACCATAACATTTAACCTTGTAGCATGTACTCTTTCAAAAAACATCCCTTCATCCTTAAAACATCCGTGCAATCCTGTAATACAAATAGTTATGATAAAAAATTGAACAATATGCCAATCCAATTTGGAACTTGGAAAATAACTCGAAATAACTGACATTAATATAAATTCAATCGAACTCAAAAGCATTTTGCCAGCATTTCTTTATCTCGGCTCCATAAAGCAGCACAAAAAAGGCATTACTGAACCTTTACCGAAATTGATTTTCCAATAAAAACTGTGTGGAGAATCAAAAGGCAGAATTTATGCTTACACATCATATTTGTGGAGCTCAGAAGCAGCCAATAAAATGATGACTAAACATGATATTGAATATTTTTGGTTTTATGGATTCTGTCTGGGACAGTGAGTGTGTACTTAGTAGATAGAAGGTTATGGTTAGTGAGGGTCGGCAGGGTCATTCATTAGGAGGGAAGAATTTGGTCTCTGAAGTCTTAGAACAAATTTAAAGAGCTCATTAGAAAGATCACGTAACAGTCCAAAATTGACTTTAGACACTTTAAATCAATCTTTCTCCTCCTCCGTATCGAACCTCCTGTCACCCACACAAAATTATGTACTGAACATACTAAACGGATATGCAAGCAAAAATATCTATCTCTCATATTTCCCACACACAGCATGAAGGAAACCCAAAGTGGCCCAATCAAATCTTATTGTTATTGCGATGATATGCGAGAACTTCTCACAATAAATTACCCACAATAGTCAAAGTTTCTGCCAACATTTCCCCAAATAGCATCCCACAAAGCATTGCCAGCCATTTCTAAGCGTAACTTCCTTGTGTGAATGCTATCATATGATCATACACCATACAATCATCAGATCTATGATTACTATTAGGAAAAATGTGTAGTTAAGTGAAAAACTTTTCGCCAATTTTCCCGCTCATTTGGTTCAGCAAAAACTTGGCCCTTTAAACTAGCAGAAACTTGAGCAACTTTAGGCAACTATTGCGGCATAGCAATGATGTTTTCTCAGCACGTTTAATATTTCCCCTTTTATTAATAGTTTCGCCGTGCATGTATTCATGTAAAGTAGCTTGGAACTTTTTCTATTATCGATAGCTATGGCATTATGGCACTATGGCGATAAAAGTTTATGGGAGCACACGCTGCTCCCACTACCAAGAGTTTGAAGTTATAAAAAGCCACAAAAGTGTATGATGATGATGCGAGGAAGATAAGTAAGTTGAGTGGAAGTTTTGCGGAGCTTTTCTCGGTGGATTGTTTGTGGATTCTAGACTAAAATGAGGTGGAGTAGGTAAATATTAACTTAATTTATTAACTTAGGCATCATTAAGACCATTTATATGTTTAATTAACGAATTAGTAATTAGTGATAACCGTCCATCATAAAGTCTCTCAAAGTCAAAACCCTCCAAATTTAAATTTTCTTAAGTAAAACAGATCCTAATCTGTTCTTTAAATTATTCTTAGTCTATAACCATCTAATAAAAGACTAGAAACAATAAAAAAATTCCATACTACATTTTATGTATAACTCAGATACCGCAGATAAGCATATTCTGGGGCTCTTATGGCGCATAAACCATTAAATATTAATATATCATTCGAAAATTTGCGACTGCCAAAAATGCTATTTCCATTATGCTTTTATTAATATTTCATGTGGCAAGAGCCGGCTGCCTTTTTTTGTTTTAACTTTGCGTCTTACATTATTTATCACAACATACGCAAAAATATTATTGCTGGAGTGAGTGGAGCGTATGTATAAAGAGTAGGCACAAAAAGATGTTTGTACTTGTTTTATGATTAATGATGTATTTTTCGTTGTGCGCCTGAAAGATTCATAAGAGACCGAGGAGAAGTTAGGAAATCAATTTTTTGGAGGACTGTGTGACACGGTGCGTGAAGCTTAGATATTTGAGCTATTCCCAGCGAATTTCTAGAAACTTGAGAATCTGCAAAATACTTGAAGGAAATTGCTGAATATTGTTATGGAATCTCGTGACAGCTCCAGCAATGTTCAATATCACAAAATATCTAATATAATAATATGAAGATGTGAAATGAGACTGCTTGGGAGATGCTCGAAAATCAATGGGATGTCTCGTGATTTGCTGCTATTTTATTATGGAGTGTCTGCTGTCAATCATAAGCGTGATTTGCTTGAGTTTGACGGGATGCTGATCGAGTTTGTGTTCGCTTTAATGGAGGGAATTATTAAAGTGAGAATTTGAAGAGTGCGGCAAATTTTTGTTGGATGAGTAATTAAGAACAGTTGGGATTTATGTGGGAAAATATTTCTATTGATATGAATTTTTGCGACATGAAAACAATTCTTTTGGCATCATTAAAAGCGATAATTCTCCAATAACCAACATGAATACAATTTCCATCAAAACATCTTACAGTCGACCATAAATACTCAATTTCTTCCATTCCATTCACCAAACTACGTAAAGTGCAGCACTTTCGACCAATTACCGTTAAATGTGACACTTAAGCTGTCCCAATAATAATCCATTAAATGACATGATTCGACAAAAACTCAATAAACTCAATAAATACACGATAAATACCATAAGTGGTCCATTGAAGGAAAACCCTTATTCAATTCGTCCTTGCAATTAAAAGCTAAATGGATTTATTAATGGTGTTTATTGTGTAGTTATCCTTCTCTTTTGCTGTGTTTATTGAAATTCAGTGTATTTATAGTTATTCAAGTATTTATAGCTAACAAATGCGCAAAAATATAACACAGAAAGCTGATGTCATGATATGATAGCAAATATTGCTTTCAAGCTCCCAGAACTCGGGCATCACAAATTAAATAGATTTGTAATTTTTGACACTCTTAAAAATTTATAAATATTTGTATGGAATTTTTTATTTTTCAAATTTTCGAACTCATTTCATGGGAAAACATTTTTTTGGAAAAATACTGTATGAAGAGTTCGGTTTTTTTTTTGTAAGAATTTAATTTTCTGTTAAAATGTAAAATCCCATAAAACCAAAAAAAAAATTTCTACCAGTGAAATATTTTATCCATTTTGGAGCACAAAGAAAAATTAAATTACATTTCTCGCCCGACATAAACAAGGATGGAAGCTTATAGAAATTTATGCTTTTGTTATCAGAAAGGGTGAATTAATCTGTTATTGCCTTCAAGAACACGAAAAGTATTATTAGAAGACTCGCAAAACTCGAAAAGTGAAAAAAAAACAAAAAATGGGTAAAAAACAATGACCAACGAGATTCTCCCCTTGAAAATCTTTCAAAGACAAAAAGATAAAGAACTTAATTTATCCATTTGGTTTCCTTGAAATCTCTCCGAGGAATCCAGTCAAATTAAGGGAATGAACAATGGCGCACAGTCTACAGCTTTTCCAGCAATTCAAGCGTCTCAGCATTGTTTTTTGAGATTTGGCTGTTTTTTAATGTTTCTGCTTGTTCCTCCGTGTATTTCACGATTTTCATGTTCCTTTGGTTTCCTGCATTTTGGTGGAAATTTAATTTAATATCTTGTAGATCTTTCAAAATTTATTTCCTTCCTTTATCTTTCAAAAAAATATTAAAATAATTAGATTCCTTGCACAATTTAGGCTCTCGCATTTTATTGCTTCTGTGAAGTTTTTTTTTGCTGTGTACTTTGTCTTGTGTTTTGTGTGGGTGGTTCGGAGGAAATTATTATTGTATTTTTAAGCAGGGACTAGAGGGCCTGTTTTTGTTTGACTTTTTACTTTGAAATAATTTTTTCGGCTCTGCAAAGATTTTTTTAACTAAATATATTTTTTTTTTCTCTGAAGAAGCGTGTTAATCGTTAGATCATCAAAAATAACAAACAAAACATTCAAAAAAGTTCTACAAATTCCACTTTAGATAATTAAATAAAAGATCTTCCGTCAAAATACTTCAATGAAGCCTTATCTGAATCCTCCATCCTCCTTTTAAAACAAAAATAATCAAATTCCTTTCAAGTCAAGCAATGAAATGGCAATACATCATCCCATTTAAAATTTACAATCACTCAACTCGAGAAACTCCAAAAAAATCTTCAAGAACCTTAAAAATTTCAAAATCATAAAGATGTTTGCAAAATGCCGACAAAATGCAGTAAATTCAAAAAACATTCAAATTGAATCACTAAATAATTCACGACCACTTTCCTGAGCTTCAAGAAAATCCAAAATTCTAATAAATTTTCAGAAAATTTTAAAAACACAAAGAAAATCTGGAAAATTTGATGTATGCAAATAAACATCATCAAAATTGTGAAAAAAGCCAATTTGTCAGATTCGAATTTCATGTCGGGGAAAATTAAAGATGTATTGATAATCTTGTCACATGCTGGCGTTTGCCTCCAAATTTCCTGCCAAAATTTATTCATTGACAAAGCGACAATGCAAAGACATCCCTCCAGTCATCTTATAAGAGTAGGCTGCGAATATATATGAGACTTTCTCCAAATTTATACAAATTCATGAATTTATATTAAAAAGCCAATTTATTGTCGCCCCCTCTAGTCACTTGAGTGTTAAGGAAAATGAGGAAATATTAAAAGGTGGAGGAGGGTTGCGTTGAATATTTTTAGAATGGGGTTATTTTTAGTTTTCATGTAAGTCTGTGATTATTTCTGAATTTTTTAATTAAATCGGAATTACGGATAAATGGACAGTCAGTCAAAATACCTAAAAAAAGAATTCTGGTTAAAAAAAACCCTCGAAAATCAACAAATGTTCATAAATCAATGCTTTCACGTGTTTCTTCAGTGCGGCTATAAAAAGTGTATCGAGAATATTTTTTTTGATGCTTCGTTGGGATAAGACTTTGATATTATGATATTGTGATATTTTGATGCTGTGATGTAGATTATCATGAGCAAAAAAATGGAAATGTGTTGTCTACAAAAAAGTACTTACTATTCAAGAGTAGAGAAGGGGCTGGAAAAGTTGTTACTGGTGATGATACCAAAAAATTTTTTCGGGGGAAGTGGGTAATTAATTAGTGGGGTGTGATTGTGTTTCCTGTTTTTATAGTTTTTGATTAATTGAATTATCTGAGAGGTTGGATAAAAGTTTTTCAAGATTTTTAGGGAAAACTGAAGTCAGTTTTGATGATTTACAAAGTTTACAGAAAATTAGCAAGTGACCCAAAAACCAGAAATGTGACCCGCGAAACCTATTTTTTTGAGAATTTTCAGACAAAAAACGAGAGTTCAAAAAATAATATTATCCATGAACCTAGGTTCATGAATAGCAATATTTCGAAAATTTTATTTTTGAATGTTGGGTCCCAAAAACTAAAAATTCGGAAAATAAATTGACTCTAAGATCTTTTAGAACAATTCAAAATCCAATAATAAAATCTAAATTAACGATCCCAATCCAAAAACAACCACCTCCTCCCAAAATAATTAATGACAGACTTGATCTCCAATCCATCGTCAAAACGAGCATACACCAGTAATTATACCTTTTGTGTGAAAATCGTTAAAATAGTTGAAACATTTAAATTGTTAACCTCAACTCTAAATATAGACACCAACTACAGAACAAGAGAAATTACACCAAAAACTACGAAAAGCGACGAAAAAAAAGCGAAAATCCAACAAACAAAGATATAATTGTCATTATTCAACGTTAATGGCTTCACATGTTTTATCATCCCAGTCACTATAACGCAGCTCAACTAACGAACAACTTCATTGTCGAATGTTTTTCGAGCGATTTGGGCTCTGTTAATTGAGCAATTAATATTACCTTGACTTTTTTTGGGCCATGGAGACAAATGATCGATATGTGTGATGAAAATATAAATAATACTTGAAGTGAAACAATAATTTTTTGTTACTTTTGGAATACAATGTGTTTTGTTTTGAGTGCGTGGTGTACTGAGGAATATCTTGAAATATGTTTTTTTAAAGAGAATAGTCTAAAAATATTTCTCAATCTACTCCGGCCATCGAATGAGTTGAATAATGAACCAAAAACTTCCATTTAATTAATTTGCTTTGAAAGTTTGAAAGTTTATTTGAATGTATTGCGCAAAAAAAAACATTAAAAGTATTTCCGACTATTTTTCGGATTCCTAGTAAATGGGTCTAGTAATTGTAGCTATTTGGCAATATTTAATTAAGTGGTAAGGACAAATACGGATTTTAATTAGTTTGGGACTGCAAATTGAACAAATTGGACAAATTGGATGGAGGGAATTGTTTCAAAACATTGTGTTACATAAATTGAAGAATTAAATGTTTTGAGGGTTTTAATTGGGTTGTATTTTGTCAGGTTTCATTATGGAAGGTTGAAATGTTTTTTTGGTCAAGGTTAGTTGGGCCAGGTGGTTATTTTCGAAGCTGTAATTAATTCTTGCTATTTCACGTTCAAGAAAAGGAATAGACCATCAATTTTCTGAAATATCAACAATTTCCAAACAAAATAAATGAGATACTGAAAGCAAATAAGAAAACTTTTCTTTAAATTGAACTGCACAGGTGAACTGTTTACTTTTACTCAGCAATGCTTAGCAACATCAAACAACATTGCGACCTTTCAAATGTATTAAAAATCTTTGATCTTGAAGTATTTTCTTTTAAATCTCATGGAATATGTTTCTATTTGCTTTCTTCAGCAAATATAAGAAAATCCATCTAGAAAATCTCAGAATATTTCAAAAAACTGGTGAAATAGCAAAAGTTTATGTAGGAATTTCAAAAAACTGAAAAAACCTGAAAAACTATCAAAACTTATAATAATAAATAAACTTTATATCCTTGTATTTTTGCAATATTTGCTGCTAAATTTGCTTTACTCTACTATTTGCCTCATTTTTTGCTGTTTTGCTGCTTTACTGTTTTTGTAGAGTTTTTGCTGTAATTCTTTGTTGAAACTTTGAACAAACTTTGTACAAATAATAATGAAAGCAAATAATGTCGACATAATGTAAAGAATTAAGCGGGAGAAAGCTAAAGTTTGCTGGATGTTTTAAGGATGAAGTTACAGGCAACTTTTGAACTTTTCTGTTACAACATTTTTTGTGTTTTCAATTGGAAAATTTTAAGCTTATCTAATTTGTTGTACGAAGAATTTTTTCCTGGTGGAAGTGAAGGAGAGAGTGATCATTTGAGAGGTGAATGACTGATAATATTTTTCTGTGATGAAGAACTTTCTTTGCAATAAAAAGTTGTCGTCTATCAATAATTTAAATTCTTACTAAATCTGCAATAAATCAGTTTCAATAAAAACTCTTCACAATAGTTTTAAACTCAAATCCTCCCAAAAAGCTTCGTTTTTGATCAACTAATTGAAAAATCCCATAAACTAATTTCCATTCCGAATTTATTAGCAAATTTCCAAACAAAACTGTTCAAAAAAGCTCTGCATAGCTAAACGATTCTACAAAATACTCGGAATATTTGGAAGAAATCGAAATACTCGAAAAACTCGAAAACCCCATTAAACTTTTGCGACTTTGAGTTTCTCCTTCAAGAACAATTTTAATCTGTGCTAACAAAAACTAATTTGTTCAAGCTCTCACCAAACACTCCATGAACTACAATTGAAATTCTATAAAGCATTATGTTGGGGATATTTTTCACTTATCTTGTGATATAAAATATGTTGATCTAATTGAAAGCTCGATATAGAGCAAAACATATATTTTTGGCTATTTTTTGTCTTTAGAATACACTTTTTAATATTTAGATACCTTTCTAGGTGGTCATAGGGACCTCACCTCCCAAAAAACATATAAAACAAGTGCAAGAGAAAACAACTTAGTTGCTAATGCAAGAGCTTCCGACTAGCATCTAGCTCTGTGTATTCTCAAGATAATCTAAATCGGAAACTAATGTTTGGTCTTCCACAGAAGAAAACCCGCAAAAAGTTTATTTCTGCTTCCAGATATCAAAGCAAATAATTGTGAGTATGAAAATCAAATGCGATTTGTTGGAGATATCTAAGGCTATGTGGAGGATTCCAATGGATTTGGTCAAATGTGTTTTTTATCGGATTTTATCTTCGTTTAGCTCAAAACCCATTTTATCTTGATTTTATGTTGGAAATGGGAAATTAACAATGATTTGCTGGGTTAGATAAAAAATTGGTTTCAAATAGCTTCGTAAAGTTGGATTCGGGTTCACTGAAGTTTCTGATATTTTGAAGTTTTATTGGATTTTTTAATAGATTTTCCCATGTATGTGGTTTAAAAATTTGTTCATCCTTCTTATTTCCTTCTCCTTGTTTTTAATATATATTCGAAGAATTTCCAATGAAAAAAGAGTTTGATGTTCGCCACTGATTTATATGTTTTTCCTCCATTTTTAAAGCAATTTGTTGGCTTCTGATATTTAGATTTTTAATTTGCATGGCAAAAGGATCCTCGATGAATTTTGTTGGTATTTTGGGCTTTAATGAGGTTTTTCAGAATTTTAGGAGCTTTTATGGATTTTTGAAGATTTTTGTATATCTTGACTAATATTTTGATAATTTCAGTCAGAAGCTTTCTAAAAGCTTTATAAATAACGATAAAGCTTTGTAAATCATCAAAAACACATGAACACTAATTTTTTCAACAAAAAGAGGTTAAAGTAGTAAAATATGTCATATTACAAAAAAATTAAAATAATTTGTTCTCCAAATATTCCCGTACCACATCCTCATTTCCAGCCAGAAATTCAATCAGGAAGTTTCAGCAATGAAAATATATATTTCCTGCACACTTTGTGCGCTCCAGTTTGCAACCAAATCAATGTAATATTTGCTCGGATTGAGATATTACTCGATACTACTCGTTATTACTCTAAATTACAACAAATTATTGGAAATTTCGAAACAAATCATAAAACATTCCAACAAATCACAGAAATCTCAAACAAATCACAGAAAATTACGAGCGATTGCTTCCCGCAAAATTATTCCAAATCACTGAAAATCAACGAGAACACAAAAAAAAACAATAAATTCGCATTTTGCCAGAGCTGCTTTAATCCGTTCACTCGAATTTAATTGAGATTTATGTTTTATTGCTTTTTGGAATCGATTTTTACCAGAAATATCCACTGGATTCACTGAAAAGTCAAATCTCTGTTGTGCAAACCGAGCAAAATACATTTTTACCATTTTTAACAATTTACAGCAGGCATGACTAACCTTATTGAAAATTGTGAAAAAAAAAAAAAAAGTGCCACCATCCGAGCCCTATGAGAATATTGTGCGACAATCCTATGCTGAAATCCGCTCAAAAGGTGCGATTGCAGGGTGCGAATATCTGACAGGAAAGGTGCTACAATCCAAGCGATTTTTCACGGATTATCGCACGTATTTCGCACATTTTTGTTTACAATTTTTCAAAAAATTAAATTTTTCTCAAATCAGGATATAAATCGACTTAATTCATTTACTAATCAACTTGTTATCGATAATCCTTATCTAGAAAATATTAAATTAATATATATATTACTTATATATTGTAGAAAAATTAGGTAGTATCAAAATAATATATTCTCTTGATAGAACAGTTTCGGGACATTTTTCAAGTTTAAATTATTTTAAACATATTTTCCATACTATGAGCATACTTAATTGTGCTAGTAAATTGTTATTTAAGTCTCTAATTAAAGAAACAAAATTTAGAAAAAGGTAAACAAAAATGTGCTACATAAGTGCGAAAATCCAAAAAATGTCGCTCGGATTTTCGGTGACAGCCAGCACTGTTCGACAGGATTCTCATAGGGCTAGTGTGCATTGATCTGTCATCATCTTTATTCGTATAATATTTTGAAAAAGGATCGTTATCTTTTTTTTAAAAAAGGATCGTTATATTCTGCGAAAACCAGGAGGATCGATGAAATTTTTAAATATGATATGAGTTGATGCCAGTAACAAAACTCTAAATCCACTTTTCTGAAAAATGCTTTTTATTCACTAAATCAATAGATAACAACATAAAATTACTAAAAAATTTAAAAAAACCAAAAATTTTCTTCGGCATCTTATAAATATTCACTCAGTTCCCACGCGTTTTTAGTGCAATTTTGTTCGAAAATTTGGGTGATAAATGCATGATCAGCGGTAAAATCAGTTTCTCACTGAGTTTTCAAGATAGCCGTTCCAAATAACTTTTAATTGATCAAAAAATGATGAAATTTTTGAAAAAATATATTTTTTATGCAAATTTGTTTTTTGGAGTCGATAGAATTCAATGCGCAAGTCAAAAAAACATATTTGACTTTGCATGCGCTGTTTCTCAACTCACTGCATCTACAAAAAATTGAAACTTACAAAAAACATCAATAATATAGTACAGAACAAAAAAATATCTTTGGTTTTAATATTTTCCATCAAATAAGACTACTGAAAGCATTTGAAGCCGCGCGCGCATGGACAAGTTCTTACTCAAACTTTTTTTTCGTTTTCGTGAGAGTAACAAAACTCTAACCACCAAAAAATTTAAAAACTTTGTATCTCCTCGAGTTTTATGAATTTCTTTACAAACTAAATTTTAAAACCGATAATGACGAACAAAATTCAAAAAAATCAAAAATGCAATGAATCCTCGATCAAAAAAAATGAATTATACTTATTATTATACGCATAATTCTCAATTGGTATAGTGCCACTTTTAAATGGTATAGTGCCACTTTTAAATGGTATAGTGCCACTTGTGCAATTGTGCCACACGTTCGTCATGCCTGATTTACAGCAATTTTCAGCATTTCTCGGATTCTTTTTACAAATTTTTAGCTCCTCGTAAATTTACATTAATATTGCGATTTTCGACATTTTTTTTCAATTTCATATTTTAAGCTTTTGATAAATTATATTTGCTCGGAATTCAACGGAATCAGATTTCAAATAAAACGGATGCTCGAATGTTTTGCAAGCTTGAAAAGCTTCGACAAGGATTCAACAAGCCAGAAAAAGCCCAAAGGAAAATCCAAACATTTTTCCATCAAATCAGCGACCAAACAACGTTATGAACAGGGAATTTGTTCTTTCATCCGAGTTTTATTTGTGAGTTTTTCCATTTAATGACTGTTCTATTGCAGTTTTTACAGTTTTTGCAGCTTTCACAGTATTTGCAGCTCCAGCAGTTCTATAGAAAGGCATTTCGCTGCACAAACTTCATTAAAATCTCTTTGAGTCGTTTGCCAGCTTCTTTTTCACATTTTTCATTTGTGCAGTATTTTGAACTTTCCCAGTTTTCCATATTTAAATTGAGTTTGATGGCGGATTTGGCGGATTGTGATGGATTTTTACGAGCTTTTCATAAAAGTGTGATTGCAATTTTGCGATATTGCAGATTTTTGGCAGCTTTTTGGTGTTTGACGAGCTGAAATAAGCTGGCTATATGAGTTTTGGGGTGAATGCAGTTCAGGAAGCTCTAAAATGATGAGATATATATCAAATTTGAAGCTTTGGTGACACTTTGATGGTTTCCTTGCAAATTTCTGTTCCTATATAGTTTAATCACCATGACTGCAAATTTACTGCAAAAATATTAAATGAGCTAAGAATTCATTCTACATAAATCTCTCACCATTTCAAAGCATCAAAAAGCCCAAAATGCCACTTAATCCCTAAAATCCCTTCCAAACTGTCATCAAAATTAATCATTTCAAAGTAAGATGAAGCCTTATTTTACAATCTCCTTCTGTTTATCTTATCATGTAACTTACATATATTATCAAAACTTGAATAGATTTCCTTAATGAAGTGCAAGATTTCAAGATTTCTCAAAACTTTGGAACAACACCAGAACAAACAACTTAGAACGACTAAAATCTAGAGCATGTACCCGTCCTAGATTATTATAAATACCCATTAAAACTTTTGATCCACTTGATTCTCACATACTAAACATTTTGGAACACATTAAGCAACATTGAAAACACTGCAAAGCATTTGGAAAACATTACAAGGAGCTCCAGCAGCTTCAAGTTTCAGTTCAAGAAAAATCTAATTATGCAAATTGAAACTTGGCATCGTTGGGTGGGGATTATTTTGCCGATTAGGTTGCTTGGAATTCTTGAAAAACTTTGTTGAAAATTCAAGATTTTAACGATTAGATTTTCGGATTTTAAGGATTTTTTTGTTGCTATTTTTAAAATTTTGAGGTTCCCGTGTTGTTTGTTTACCTGCCAATGTTTTACTTACACTTTCATCTGATCTTCTCATGGATCTTAAGGATTTCAAGGATTTGCTCTTGAGAAAATAATAAATATAGAATTTTCTTTTAAATTCCAAAACAACAAAATTCTTCAAAATCTGAAAATCCTTCAAACTAAACCAAAAAGTCACTTCACCAACGAACACAAACTGTATGCTTGGAATTTCTATGGAAATCTTAACACCCTTTTTGGCTTTTATCACTTTTTTTTGTTTTTGCAAGCGCAAATCTTTTTGCTGGAGCGTCAACATATTATGTAAAATTATTTGTGTATTCTGCACATTACCATTTGGTTAAGTGGTATTTACAGAGTGTTTTGCTGGAGTAGGAATAAATATCAAAACATACATGTCTTTTATATAAATTTTATGCTTTAAAGACACTTTTCATTTGCATATTTTATGAGATAAGACAAGTCTTTAGTATCTTTTAGTGTATGCTTGAGTATGCTTTAAAAGAACTTGAAGGAACTTGAAATGGTTGGAAAATGCTGAGGAAACTTGAAATGTCTCTTTAAAGTGGTTAAGTTGGTGAACTTTTCTCAGTTTTCCAAGAATTCTTGGATTTTCATGAATTTTGTGAGTTTTGAAGGAAATTTGACGCAATACTTTGAATTTGAGGGACTTAACGGTGATTCTAGTGATTTTCACCCTCTTGATGCTAGATTACTGGGGATGCACAGCAGCTTTAATTTTCTGATTCAAATGTCGTTACCATATAATCATACTTATGTTAGTCTGGCAAATAATTAGAAAGGGATATAGAAGCTAAAAATTTTGTTTCTGGACGCGGATCATCAACAAAACTAATCATAACAAAAACAGAATTTCAATACAAATCACCGTTTCCTTCACCAGAATTCAACATATATGCCACAAATCCATCCTTGCAATGACAAAATCCAATTCCTATTCGCCCACAGTTTTGATAAACAATTTTCTAATTGATCTGTCACGTCCAGCCGAATAGCCAAATTATATGTGTGACTGGTCGTCGCCGATAAATAAATGCTGCTCACTTTTAATCGCTTTTCAAATTTTCAACAGATTTCCCTCGAAAATAGTACAAATGGCCCATTGTTGGTGATTCGTGATGCTTTGAAGCAGAAAAAATATAGAAAATATTTAAGCTCCAAATCTATAATTCAGATATTCGGTGGAAAATCGAAATGCAGGAGGCAAATCCTTTTCGATCCTTTTCCATTTGTTTCGTTTTGCCGTTTCAATGATTAAGGTTCGCTTTTTCACTATTTTTGATTCAGAAAGGTAGATATTTGTACGATTTGATTATGCATGACATGAATAATAAATTGGACAAACGTTGGTGGAGTGCTATAATGAATTATTCAGGATTAGGACGATTTTTAATAAATATCAAAAATATCTTAATCAACCCAGGGAAGTCTTCTTGCTTTCTTTATTCTAAAATTCTTGAAAGATATAGAGAATTTCTCAACTAAAAAACAAACGATGCAAAAAATCCATCCAGTAATTAACACAAGGAAAGCTCCTTGTAAGTGCAGCAAGCTCAAGGCTTCATCTGTATTAATTGGTTTGATGTCCATCTTTTCATTACGCCGACTCTTTTCTATCTTGATCTGTTGAGTCCAAAAGTCGACCAACCCAGCCGAAACAATTCTCAATAGAATGGAGTTGAGTCTTATTAGTAATGGATGTCCCTACAAGATCTTTATTAACCACAAGTTTATTTAAAGTGTGTTTCTTACTTTAACGAGCAACATTTCTACTGGTAAATTGACAATATCTTTCGGTATTCTGTGAATTTGTCTGATCCCGTAATTATCTTTGTAATCTTCTTTCACATAATCAAAATATAACTTGGAGATTGCCATCGAGAAGTTTCTAAAAAGAACTTTCAACTATGATATTCAACATATATTTAATATAATACTTTTGATCAGCAACTTTCTCCAAACATTCTGCTGCTGACAAGCAGAGTTTGTAATTCTTATTGATCGTTTTAGTGATTTCATCTTCAAACTGGCCGTTAGTTTTTTCAAAAAGACGAGTAGTAGGCAAAGTCATCCCGAAACTAAGCTTGTATTTCAAGATGTCTTCAAAACTACTGATCCTCTGATCATATTTCGGGGATGTCATCACACTCATTAAACTCGATGAGTAAGCTGACGTCCAATGTAAAGCAAATAAAGCGTAAAGAAAAACAAAGAGGCGAAATCTCGATGATTCAGGAAATTTTCCAATGTTGTTGTTGAATAAGATGCTGTAGATCATAAGTAAAGATCCAGAAAAAGATGTAAAGACACTTCCTTTCTTTTCTTTGTTGCTAAGACCATAGGCCGTAATTGAAACTATTAAATATGTTAATGCGCTAGCAATCCAAGTGTTAGGAGTGAATATAAAGAAAAGTTTCTTCCAGCTTGGAACTTGAGATGCTGGGACTACCCAAATTGTTGCGTCCTTTAAGAAATTATTCACAAAAAAAAGTATTTTGTGGTCTCAAGAGATATTTAAAATCGAACCTGCATGTACTGAACAGTAAAATCAAACATCTGGTGTCTCTCTGGATTAGGAGAAATATTGCCAATCGCAATGTCTCCTTTCTTTTCCAACAATGCTCCCATCATTCCAGTCCCCGATTTATTTTTAACATCTAGTGTCCCCCAATTTTCAGGAACATTCATCGTGATATATTTGGGATAGAAGTTGGCCTGACTAGCTACTGTTGAAATTATTTTAGCCTCTATTCCATTTTTAATGCCATCGCTAGGTTTATCAGGTTTTATGACAAATGGTGGCCAAAAAACGGTTAGAACCTTTATTGGACATTGATTCATGTTCATAGGGATCTAAAAATATCCCAAAATTAAATCAATTGGCAATGTTCAAGCAGATCAAACCTTAATAGGAAAGATATTTGCGTTATCAGGCACAACTTTACTGTCCAAACAAGATCCCACTTTGAGTAAATCATTGTGAGAGTTGCCACAGTTGCTATCAAAGGGGAACCAAGTGTAGAACTAAAAAAATGGCATTATTAAAAAGTTCAACTATAATTAAGCAACTAACACTCTGTTCCAGTTTGTCCTTGTCAGTTATAAAAATAGAAACGTTTATCATCCAAAACTCAATCCAAAAACTCTTGAGAAAATCTTCGACCGTATGAAAAGTTGAATTGTCGATGCCATAATCTATTCATTATTTGAATTAGTCAATTGAAGGTCATGATAAAAATATTAATTACCTATATAAACTAAAACAAGAGCATGTGGATTCCAAGATGAAGATTTAGACAACATATTCAATGTATCATAGAACTCGACTTTGGTCTTCAAGAATATTATATAGCTACCAATTTTATCACGGATTCCAACCTAAAATACTCAACTTTCTTTATTTAATTCCGAGATGATGTCTTTATCTTACATTCTCAGTTCTACCAATATTTTCTGAGATAAAAGTACTGACAGTCCATTTATACTCTAGAAATACCTTCTCTAGAATAATCCTATCTGAAGATTTGGCAATCGTCATGTAAGTGTACGTTGTATTCGTAAGTCTTTGAGTTACAATGCAAATGTTCGAAGAAATCGCGAAAAACTTCCTCGCCACCTCTAAAAAACAGTTTGAAGCAGATTCTTGCATTCTGTGAATGACTTGGTTAAACTTTAAAACACTCAATTCTGCTGATGAACAAGATAATCTCAGGACTATTATTAGAATAAACAGTTTATGGTTTGATGACTTCATTCTACTGCAGTTTTTAATGAAATGTAAACAAAAATGAGTTTGCGCGTCTTTTATTCATTATTTACGTTCTGAATTATTCATGAAGGTCCCTCGTGAAAATGGTTTATTACCCCAGATAGATCTTATCAGTTGGTTGTTAATTTATGGATCAATAAAAACATGAGATTGGATACTAAATTTTTTTGATCAAAAATATTCACAATGGAGCGACAAAAGGCAGTTTAATCCTTCTATTGATTCTACTGAAGAAAACCACCTTACACGCAGAATTTCGCCATAAAATTCACAAAAATTACAAAAAATCCTGGGCGTTGCTGATATGATATCTTCTTTAGTACAGCATTTCATACCAAAGTAATAAAAAGGACATATTCTAATAAAAGTATAACAATATCCCTCTCACATGCTTGAGCAGCTGAAGCACTTCAACGAACTCCAAGTGGTACTTCAAGTGGACAAACAAGATGCGATTAAAATCACAAATCAAGTGCAGAAGCAATCCGCCCAACGAATTTTGCTCTATTTTTGCAGCAATTTCCGAGGATTTTCCAGGATTTTCGTTCGTAATGAAAAGCAGCCTTTGAATAGCAAACATACAATAATAGAGAATAATAAAATAAAGAATGAGTCCACCTCCACAATTACTCCATTACTTGCCAAGATAACGCAATCAACGTACTCAGCTCCCGTTACAGCAGTAAAATCCAGCACAAAACTCGATAAATTGAGGAAAACTCAGAACTACCCAGAAATACTTGGAAACCCCAGAAAAATCAGTGAAACACAAAAATTGCCATTTTTCAACTCCGATGCATCTGATGGTCCCCGGGGCAATTGCCAATCACGTACAAGTAGTTGAACTTTCCAAAACTCCAACAATGAGACATACAGGAATTGGACAGGGGAAGAGAGATTGACTATAATGTCAGATTGGCATTCAAGAGGGTGAAACTTTGTTGCAGGTTTAGCGAAGTATTTTGATGAACTTTACTTGAAATATTGAAGGAGGTGGAATGGGGGATTGATTTGGTGGGAGTTTTTGGCGCGAAATCTACAAGTAGTCGATTTTCAAATATTTTTCAGTCTTTTTAGCTAATATTTCCGATGATTTTTATAAGGAACTTCATTATACCTTCAATTTTAAACAAAATTAAAAATTATAAATCATTCTAAAAACCCCAAAACTCCCCCATCTATTTCAAAATATCTGCCATTAAACTCACATTAAACCAAATAAAACAATGCTGTACAATTTGCATCCTAAAATGGAGCCTTCCATCATCTTTTCCCTATAATAAAAATCTCTATCATAAAGCAGGAAAACCTTTATGATTGCAAAATTGCCAAGCAATACCCGAAATAATCAAAATACTGGAAATATACCCAAAATAACGTACATTACCCAACATTACCCAACATTACTCGAAGAGAAGATACAGACGATACAATAGAGCCGACAAACATATCATTTAATATAATTTCCGTATTATTGTTTCATTCTCTGGTAAAAAAAAATGATAAAATGATAAAAAGACATTTCTGTACTTTCGCCCCCTAATCTTCAGTCTCCTTGATTCTATTTTTATTTCATTTTGTGCTCGCAGATATGTTTTATTATTTCAATTTACTTTTTGATTTTATATTTTTTTGGATCTCACCGAGTTTTATGACTTTTTTACTGAATTACCAAGAACTTCTTGATTCTCTGATATAAGATGTATAAAAATTTCTTGAAATTGCTTTAAATTGCTTGAAAATTACTTGAAATTGTTGGGTTGTTAGAAAAGTGGCTGCAAACATGCAAGCAGTCAAGTGACAAAATCAAGTTGATCAAAATTTGGCAGCTTTTTTATTTGCCAATCAAAGGTTTTCGTGCTTGAGTTGTGAGACAAACCAAAAATATAGCAGCGAGTTTATAATTTGTGTAAAGGGCGAAAAGGGTGGTTCAATATTTTTAAGGGCTTTAAGGTTTTTAAGGTAACTCTTAAGAGTTTGCTTAAAAAAAATAAATTTTGATTAATAAACCAGATTTTCCTTAAAATTTTGATGTTTTATCCAAAACCACCACAAAAGAGCCACCCTTTGATATTTTACAAGCAAATAAAAAGTTTTACGTTATTTTAACTGTCTGCTACTAAAAGTAAAATAAAGCAATGTACTTAATGAACTGTTCAGAATAGAAACGTAAAATACGAAATAGCACAGAACACCATCTCTTGCTTCGTTCGCAGCTGATTAAAGGCAAGTAAATTCTCTAGTAAATAGAACATTGGTAATCTGATAAAATCTAACGACTTTTGCAGTGTAAAAACAATAAAAATTGCTTTCACACCTTCATTTCCCACTGATAATCTGCCTGTCACAAGTTTTACGATTAGATTAACTGCAAAATTTCGGATAATCTTGGAATAAAGTTACAAATAAACTAGAAATGATCTGGATAAACGCTATTATTTCTTTATTTGCATTTTATGCGAGTTTTATTTGAATTTCATTTGAATGTCAATGGAATTTATTGAAGTATTATTCGAGTTTTATAGAAATTTCATGGAACTTGGTGGATCAAGGCAAGATTTCAATGGCAGATACTTAAAACTTCTGCAATCATTTTAAGAGTTTCATGGAAATTAAGATTTGAATTTAGATGGGAATAAACCAAAAACAATACGGTAGAGATTTTGGATTAGGTCAGTGAGTGATTTACGTGAAAAATGTTTTGAATGTTTTTTCTAATAGTTTATTGACTCACTTGGCAAAAATGAACATTTAATTCATAAATAAAATTCTTAGCTCTATAACGATAGGAAGAATCCTTGCAGAGTGAATAAAGAAAATATTCTCCAAATAACATTAAAAAATCAAACAAAAAAATTAAACAGAAAAACGTAAAAAACAACCAAATAAGTTAAATAATATACGCAAACAGCGAATTAATCGGAATATGCTGAAAACTTTTCATCGATCATTTGTCGTGTCTCGAAGCTTTTTTCTGAGTTATAAAAATTAAAGTCTTTTCTTTCTTCTTTCACCACTGCAGGAATTTTGATGGAGTTTCCACCCCAGATTCTAGAATTTAAAAATAAAATAAAGTATTAATTTAATTGTTTGTAGAATTTATTAGGATATAAAACAGTCAACTTACTCTGCAATTATTGCTGCAAAAATGAGCAGTCAAACAACCTCCGCACTTATTCCATTGCCCTTCTTTCTTACAGTGGTTGCAGAATGATAGTGCACAAGAGTTTGAAGCATACTTGGAGGAACGATCGTTGAACTTTCGATTTGAATCATGAAAAGTTGGATAGTAGCTGGCATTGTGAGGAACTAGCGGACGACCATCACCATTACGGAAGTTCTACAAATGATAGAGATGAGTAGGATCAAATCTTGAGGAGCAACAACATTAATCTTACCATATTGTCAAACTCCTGGAATCCTGGAGGTGGAACCATGATATTAACCTCAACTTTCTGCAAAATTTTAACCTCTTTCAATTTATCTTGTTCTTCATCCTTTTTATAAAATTTTTCGGGGTTAAATCCTTCTTCTTCTTCAGTAACAACCTCTGCTTCAGTAATTTTTTCACTTTTATGAGTTTTCTTAGCTCTTTTTGCTTCAATTCTCTTCTTATCTTCCATAGCAGTTTCCACAATTTCAAGCAAATCAAAAATTTGTCCTTTTCTCTTCAATTTTTCTTTCCATTGATCCATGAAGATTTCTATCTCCTCCTGATTTGCTTCCTTCACCTTAGTCAACATTGTTTTGGCATGGTCCAGGATATCCACATTGACGTATTTGCAGTAGAGATCACTAGGGCTTATATTGACACTACCGTGTTCCAAGGCTTCCTTGAGATCATTTAGCACTTTTGTGTCCATCTTCAGCTTGGTGCTGGTGTCTCTAATGAACTTGCGCTGTGATTCTACTGGCTGCTGAGTGATAAGTTGCTCCAAGAGAAGATTTTCATCAATTTCTTGCTGAGTTGATGAAGTTAACTCTGCTGTTTTAAATTGAATTTCCATCGCAGTGATATGAATTGGATCACCTTCAGCTTTTCTTATTTCCAGCAGGGCATCGATTTTCGCGTGAGCCTAGAAGATATGCTAGATACGTTACAGGTCTATGCATTTTGATTAAGCTTCTCTCAAATACCTTTTTTTTGCATTCTGCTAGAGACAGAGGACGTTTGGATTCACATTTTGGAGCCAAATCAACCTCACTATATTTTCGTTTCAATGCATTTGTGACTGGTAGAGTTTTAGGAGATTTGGACATGTTTTAATTTGAATATTAATTAATCTATGCAGAGGTAATACTAATTAAAATAATTGTAAAGACTTTTTTGCGAATGCAACAACAACAATCTATTTTTTAAAACGTCAATTGAGGGGGTAATAAACAAACTACGTGAGGTTACCAGATTCACCGAGGGATTTTAGATCATTGAAAAAGTTAGAGTATTTATTTGTATTTAAGTCGAGAAATAACTGGTCCACACAAGCTTCTGTAAGGTCTCTATGAACAATTTTTCGTACGTAACATTATCCTAATTAAGATCTATTAGGAATCTATTAGAAATCGCAAAAATGGTAGATCCTAAAATTCCCGATGACCACAGCGAGATCGACTTGCGTTTCGTGACCACTCCAAGACATGTTGTGCTTTACTTCGTCGCCAAGTCTCAAGAACTCATGGAACTGGTGAAGACTAATGATTTTGATTCTGCTTTGATCTTGGTTGAGGAAACTCTGAACAACTACAATCTCTACACAGCAAAAAAGCTTCCCAAAGCAGCTATTATGAATGTTCGAGAAGCCATCAACTCTTTTGAAGCTTGCTGGAAGCTTTCCTCAACCATTTGTGGTATTAAAGGGAAGACAATAAATATCCATCAGCTCAATTTTTCCGAAATCAAGGAACAGATTAATACAGCTTACTACTCTACTAATACAGCTAATTTGTTCTGCAAGGTTCTTGAACAACTCTCGCCCATCTTCTTGGAAAATTACCTAATGGTCGCTGCTAACTCTTGTATTCAAATAGTTATGAACACAAAAATAAAACAAGAAAAGCGATTCTATAACAAGGTCAGTATGACTGATGCTTACTCAGCTGGGATTCAAGATTTAGGGATCCAACTAGAGTACATGGTGCGAGTCTTCTCATTTTCAAATAAAGTGCGTGAAGATTCAAGTTTTGAGATTGAAGGAGTGAGAGCTGAGGATAAAATATTTAAAGATTTGCTGTTACAGATGGGTGTTCAAGATCTTTGCTACATGCCTAGCATCGTTAAAACTCGTGAAGTAAGTCAGCGTGTTAATTTTTGTAATAAAATTTCTAATATAAACTTTTATTTCTTTTCTAGGAAGCAGAAAAACTCTTCAATAACATTCTCTACAAGCTGGAAGCTTACAAAGCTCTCGTGCAACAAGACGATCCCCTATCCGAAGATACCAACAGCGTGGAAGTTTATAATTTTTCGACGTGGAATGCAATGACTCATCATTTCATGAGTTTTTTCGAGGAGGATCCTCAGAAGAAAATTACATGGTTAATTTTTTCTGTCAATACTTTTGATGGTCTTATGAGGGAAGGCTTTAGTCGTGAATTGATTCGAACGTTCTTTGTAGTGGAGCCTCAACGTGAAATCCAGCGTCATTACAGGTTCGTTATTGTTTTAGAACCTTTCATATCTTACAAGAATTGTTTTTAGAACTGTGCTCGATAAAAATTACGATAGCTATCAAATCCTGATTAAGCATGGTAAGGAAGATGTACTGAATGCAGATCCAGAAGATGTCGGACCGATGATCAACCAGCTCAACATCTACCATTTCAATTTAATTCAAGTTTGTGAGGATATTCTTCACTTCATCTCATGGAATGAAATTGCTCCAGAATTGCAAAAAGGATGGGTTCTACTTGGACTCGGAACTGCTTTGAGATCTCTGATTTTGGATAGCGAGGTGGAGCAGAAAATTTACTTTGATCAGGCACTCAAATATTTCAAGAGATTTGCGAAGATCACAAACAGCGAAGAATTTAAAAAACATAATCCAGATTATGTTGGATTGACTGTGGAAGAGCAAATTCAGTCTGTGGATCAGGATAGCTACATTCAGAAGTTTAGAATTCATAAATAAATACATTTTATTACATTTCTTTTGAACTAATCGCTTAAAATACACTAAAACAACCAAATAAAAGACGATCTTATTTTATTAGAAAAATATCACTGCCATTGCTTCAGTGACTTCTTGTCCATTAGCTGCTTCCACTCGGCTAGCTTCAGAGGGATTCCTATCTTACCCGGCTTCAACTCGCCAGATACTTTGTCCTCGTAGAACTCTCGGATGTCAGCCATTTGTTAGGTTAGGAAAGATAAAGATCAAGAAAAACCAAACTCACCTCTTCAGCTGGTACTCCTTGAGGATCCATGATGAGCTCAGCTTCTTCTATCTTGCGCATTTTCTCCTTGGGTTCGACTGGGAGCTGTAAAATATTCAATATTACATTTTTTGCAATAACTAAGTGAAGTTTAAGTATAACTTAAAACCTACATCATCAGGATGATCAGCAGTGTCTTTTGAAACAGCTTGTCTGGTTTGTACATGTTAATTAGTATTTTAAGCTTTTCAATTAAAGATTTCAGTATTTTTGATAAGCGTGTTTTATTATGGTTTTATTTGTGTGCTTTCGAAATATTTAGGCACTCAAACAAGCTCAGTTTGCTAGCAAAACTATGGCCGGAAGTTGAAATTGAACTTTTATTAAGCAATTCAAGCAAATTTAGTTACATTGATCAAAACATTAAACTTAAATATTTTATGTAATTAATTAACATCTCTGCGGAACTTCTGAATGAAAATTCCTGCGTCCACTAATGCAATATGCTCTTCCATATTAAGACCAATCAAAGCTTCTCCAGATGTGTTTGCAATTTTCTTGAATTCGTCGCTGTTTGTGACTTTAGCCAATCTCTTGAAATAATCAATCGACTGATCCAAACATATTTTCTGCTCCTTTTTGTCATCAAAAATCAGAGTCCTCAAAGCAGTTCCCAACATAAGTAAAATCATTCCTTTATGCCATTCTGGAACAATTTCATTCCATGAAATGAAATGCAAGAAAGCATCGGCAACTTTAATCAAATTTCTGTTGTAGATGTTCAGCTGGATGATCATTGGTCCAACGTCTAGTGGATCTGCGTTTAGTACATCAATTTTGGCATTCTCCATCAACATATCATAATTCATGACATTTTTCTCTAGGAGAGTTCTGTAAAGTAGATTTTAGAAAAATATTAGATTTCTGATCGTTCAAAAAAAATAAATCATTACTTGTAATGTTTTTGGATCTCAAGTTGAGGCTCAAGAACAAAGTACAGTCGAATTTGCTCACGGGAGAAGAAAGTTTCCAGAATCAAATCAAAAACTTCTGATGAAACTTTCAGCAAAGGAATATACTTCTCGATTTCTTCTTCAAAGAAAAACATGTAGTGATGAGCCAAAGCAAACCACATCCAATAATTAAGATCCATCAAATCTTTTTCTTCGGATGTGAGGAAACCAGTTAGTTCTTTGTAGGAGGACAGTTTTAGAAGAATTGCATCAAAGTGGGTCTGAGCCTCCTAGAATTATTTGTTGGTTAACAGTTATTAATACACAATAAACTTTTTACCTTGTTATTAGTCACGATTCTGGGCATGTTGCAAAGATCCTGAACATTTAACTTGGCCAGAAAATCCTCAAAAATGTTGTCTCGAACTCGCATCTCGTACTCAAAACTTGAATCTTCACGCAAACTATTAGAGAATGAAAAGACTTGCACCATATACTCTAGTTGGATGGCTAAATCTTGAATTCTAGCTGAGAACGTATCACTGATCTGGACATTTTGATGGTATAATTTTGCTTTTTTGATTTTGGCGTTCATAACTAGTTGAATGCAAGAGTTAGCAGCGACCATTAGGTGATTCTCCATGAAAATGTCTGAGAATTGATCGAGTATCATACAAATAAACTTGGAAGCTGCCAAAGAGCTGTAGGCAGTTTCAATGTGCTCTTTGATTTCGGATAAGTTGAGCTGCTGGATCTTCTCTTTCTTAGCTTTAATGCTACAAATGGTTGAGGAAAGCTTCCAGCAAGCTTCAAAAGAGTTGATTGCTTTTCGAATATTCATAATAGCTGCTTTGGGAAGCTTCTTGGCTGTGTAGAACTTGTAGTTGAACAAAGTTTCCTCAACCAAGATCAAAGCAGAATCAAAATCATTCGTCTTCACTAATTCAAAAAGCTGTTCGGATTTAGCAATGAAGTAGAGCACAACAAGTCTCGGATTGGTCACAAAACGCAAGTCAATCTTGCTATGGTCATCGGGATTTCGAGTACTATTTTTCATTTTCAATCCGATTCCTGAAATATTTCACAAATTTTAGATTCAATCGATTAGATTAGGATTCAACTTCAGTAATAGTTGAGTAAAGAAACTTTGGTTATACCTTTAATTGGCTCCTGACGAATTATTTTGGTAACTTTAGAAATAAAATAATTATTAAAATCCTTGGATAAATCTAGTGAGCTAAAAACTTCACCCCCTCAATTGACGTTTTTAAATTAATTCCCTATGAGAATCATGTCGCTCATTGCTAGCTGTCAACTACATTTCGGGCGACAATTTGTGAAATGTCGCTCATGTGTAGCACATTTTTGTTTACCTTTTTATGTAATTTTTTTCCATTAATTACAGCTTTAAATATCATCTTACCAACACAATTGAGGATACTTCTGTTATGCAAAACATGTTAAGAACGATTTTAACTTAGAAAATGTTACAAAACTCTTCAATTAAGCGAATATATTATTTTTAATATATATCACTTTTCTACGTATTTCTGCAATATATTAGTCATTATACATTTTTCTAGACAAGGATTATCGTTAATAAGTTAATTAGTACATGAATTAGTTCGTCAAACACGTTGAAAAGGGAAAAAATTAATTTTTTGAAAAGTTGTAAACAAAAATGAGCGACAGAGGTGCTACATTTCTTGAAAAGTCGCTGCTATTGTAGCACATTTTCATACCGAACTGTCGCACCCTACAATCGCTCCTTTTTAACAGATTGTAGCATAGTATTGTCGCACATTATTCTCATAGGGTTGTAGCATAAAAAGCACGCTGCTATAATAATTTATTTTATTTAATACTATTTGAGCTCATGTTAGTCTTTTAAGTGAATAGATTTGTTCACTGTCACTACGTGAAGCAGTAACATTTGAAGATGACTCGTTATAACAATCGCTCTGCTCTTCAATCGGAAATGAATAATCATTGGTATAACATGTTGAACCCTTCTCATGCATCATTGGAGGCTAGTTATCCTCTCAAAGCCTAAGAGTTTCATCGCCCATTAACATGTTTTGTGTTTATAGGAGCTAATTTCTTCGTTGCACCTAGAAGATGCATTTGAGGATGAACAAACACTGAATATGGTGTCCCAAAAGCTGGTGAACGCTGCTCGTCACCACAATTTGACGAAAGATACAGCAAAGCTATATGACTACAATGAAGTGTATGGTTGGAAGAAACATGATGTTATGCAGAAATTGCTCTACGCTCGCAAAAGCGAAGTAAGTCTTAAGATTTTCTTAACTGGTATTGAGTGTATTGTTATTTTTCATTAGCTTTTGCCGTTTCCAGATGTTGGCAAGGTGGTTTTAAGCGCTTCTTACTATCATTGCAATGATCCAAGATCTCCAGCAAACAAAGCGCGTGTTCGTTCCTTGGAAGCTTCTCTTTGAGCACTTATTCATGTACAATTTTTCTAAAAACTTTGACATCACAAACATTTTTTTCAAATAAAATATTCAAAAATTAGATACTTGGATTTTCTGGAAGACGTTTTAATATTGTCATCAAATGAACTTTGGAACAAGTTTTATTTAAAAAACAAATTAAGAAATTTTGTTGAGATAAATTTGAAAATACTTCCATGTGATAAATATTCAAGTGTTTAGTAATACTTATGATTTTAGTTGGAGATCTTGGGTCTTATTTTGATTGTTAGATACAAAGAATTTAAGAAATATATAAATATCAATCAATTCGGTGCTACATCCCTAGTTGTGGGATTGGACCGCCATGCAGATTTCTTTCCACTTTCCACGGTGTTGGGCGTCCCTGATGTCTGCTTTCGCCTTCCTCAGGTCGTTGACGACTGCATCCTTCCACCGTCCTTTTGGCCTTCCTGGCAAGCGTTTTCCCTCCATGCTACCTTTGTAGATGGTTTTGGCAGCTCGGGAATCGCACATTCTTTCTAGGTGGCCTACCCAGCGCATGCGGTTGGCTTTGAACATGCCAACAATGCTCGGCTTACCGAACATCTGCTTTAGTTCGTGGTTCATGCGTCTTCGGTAGGTTCCATCTTCATTTCGGTGCGGGCCGAAGATTCTTCGGAGAATCTTTCTCTCGAAGCAGCTCAATTTATTTTCTGCATTGACTGTAAGGCACCACGTTTCACTACCATACAGTACTACAGGTCTTATGAGCGTCGTGTAGGCTTTCAGTTTCGTGTGTCTGCTGATCAGCGGGGAGTTCAGGAAGCTGCTCAAAGAATAGAATGCTCTATTCCCGGCTAAAATTCTTGCTTCCAAATCTTCCATGGCGTCATTCATCACGTTGACTCGTGTCCCCAAGTAAACGAACGAGTCAACGACCTCTAGGTTGTATTCATTGAGGGTGATGTTCTGCCTTATCCGCCTAGAGCCCCTGGTCACTACCATGTACTTGGTCTTCTCCTCACTTATGACCAGGCCAGCTCTACTTGCTGACTTTTCTAGCGACACAAAAGCCTCCTTCACGTCTCTTGCGCTTCGTCCCATTATGTCGATGTCGTCTGCAAACGCCACCAACTGCACCGATTTACTCAGCAGGGTTCCTTGTGTGTTGACTCCAGACTCTCTCACGACTCGTTCCATTACCAAGATGAAAATGAGAGAAGAGAGCGGATCGCCTTGCTTTAGTCCGTTCTCCACAGTGAATGGCTCGGACCTTTCTCCTCCAAGTAGCACCTGGAGGATGGCGCTCTCAATCGTCATCCTGACGAGTCTCACCAGCTTTTCTGGTATTCCAGCTAGCCTTAGAGTTTCCCAGGCGTAGCTGCGCCTCACCCTGTCGTAGGCTTGTCTGTAGTCAATAAAAATGTGATGCACTTCTATGTTGTACTCGTGGGCCTTCTCAATTATTTGTTTCACTGAGAAGATTTGGTCAATGGTCGACCGTCCTGTGCGAAAACCACATTGGTAGTCTTGCACGTACTCCTCAGCAAATTGTGTCAGCCTTCGCTTTAGCATATCAGCGAGGATTTTGTAGGCTACACTGAGTAGCGTTATCCCACGGTAGTTTTTGCATTTCAGTCTGTCACCCTTCTTGAAGATTGGACAAACGTCTCCCTTATCCCAATCTTCAGGCATCACCTCATCGTTCCAAATCCTCAAGATCAATTCGAAGATTCGTTGGTGCAGTAGCTCGCCTCCGCTTTTGAACAGTTCGGCTGGGATACCGTCCTGTCCAGCAGCTTTGTTGTTGCTGAGGTTTTTGATGCTGTAGGTGACCTCACTGTATGTTGGTTCTTGAACTTCCTCTTCGTTTATGCTTGGAGGAGAGTCCTCAATGTTGTTTTGGGAAGTGCTTGCCGACGGCTGGTTTAGAAGCTCCTGGAAATGTGTCTTCCACATCTTAATGACCTCCTCCTTGTTGGTCACCATTTCATCCTGCTCATTTCTCAGGACTTCCAGGTTGCAGTATGTCCCTTGCCTTCTCAATGCCAGCTGTTTGTAGAATTTCCTATTCTCACCAGCAGAGTGGAGATCCTCTAGCCTGGTTAGTTGTTCATTCTCCCACCTTCTCCTTTTCATGCGGCATTTTCTACTAGCCAGCTTTCTGGCAATCTTGTAGGCATTCTCATTGCTTCTCGTGCTCACTAGCAGCTTCTTCTTTCTAGCCTCATCACTGAGGCCTTTAGCTTGTTTGCACTCTTCGTCGTACCATTCATTCCGCTTCCAAATGGCCTGTCCAAGTGCTTCGTTTGCACTGTCCACAACCGATTCCCTGATTGTAGTCCAGTGGTTGCTAAAGCTGCTGGGCACCCCTGTCGGTAGTTTGCTGTTGATGCTCTCCACAAACTCTTTCACCTTTCTCGCGTTTCTAAGCTGATCCAGGTCTGGCCTCCACTTAGCACCAGCCCGACGCTTCCAGAAGCATATTACTTTCATGCGGAATCTGATCCTTACGAGCAAGTGATCAGATCCACAATCAGCTCCTCTATAGGTCCGCACATCGATGACTCTTGATGTGCTCCTGGCATCAACAACCACGTGATCAATTTGGTTGCTGGTGGCTCCATCTGGCGAGTTCCATGTTGCTAGGTGTATTCGCTTGTGAGGGAAGCAAGTGCTTTTTATCACCATTTCGTGCGCAGAGGCAAAATCCACTAATCTTTTGCCATTGTCACTGGACTCATCGTGAATGCTGTGCTTTCCTATCACTGGGCGGAAGTGCTCTTCTTTCCCAACCTTGGCATTAAAATCGCCAGTGAGAAGTTTGGTGTCGTTGTTGGGTATTGTGTTGTAAGCATTTTCCAGCATCTCGTAGAATTCGTCCTTGGTGTCTTCGTCTTTATTGTCTGTAGGCGCATAGGTGTTTACAATTGAGACATTGGTTTTCTTGCCCTTTATGCGTAACAGACAAAGACGCTCGTTTATTGGTTGGAATCAATAACAAGCTGCTGCAGCCTCCTGTTTACAATGAAGCCCGTGCCACCGTACGAGCCACCAGCCGTGACTCCACTGTAGTAGATGGTATGGCTGCCACTTTTCTTGGTTCCACTTCCTTTCCACTTGTGCTCCTGTATCGCAAGCAGTTCGATGTTCCTCTTATCCATCTCATCTTTCACTTCCTGTAGTGCACCATCTCTGTTGAGTGTTCTCACATTCCAGGTTCCCATGTTGAAATCATTAGTCCGTTTTCGTTTGCATAGTCGTCGTTGTTGTGTCCGGTCGGTTTTTCTTCTGTTTGGCTTGTTAATCGGTTTTTGAAGACGTGCGGGTGATTGGCCCACAGCGTCCGTTACTCCCTTTCCTATTAGTTACCGACTCAGTGTTCCGCTGGGGTTTTCACCCAACCTCCCACTGAGTTGCTCGGTATCCAGGTAACGCCGCGTGGAGGCTAGGAAATAGGAAGATTTTAGGAAGGAGAGGCTAGTGTTTAATCGAATAAATCCGAAGACATATAATCGCGTCCAACCCTTGAAACCCTATATATAAATAATTGAATCTAAAATGTAATCCCTTTTCTAGAATTTTTCAGATTTGTCAAAAATCACCGGAATTATCAAAAAAAAAGTGACGCTCTAGTTGGATGAACTAAAGAGGAGCATATCCGCAACGTCATCGATTGAATAGGATTATTAATGTTTTTATATTGTAGCCATGGTTGAAATTTTTAAAGAAAAATAAAATGGTAATTTAATTCTCGTTTAATTTATTTACTCATAAGTTAAATATTTCCTGACTACATTTAAGTTGAAAAAGTTGCAAAACATGAAAAAAGAAATTTTAAATTAAAACATTTTAAAGTTTAAAAAATTACTTGAATTATAAGTGACTAAAGCAAAAATTTCATCAAAGATGGAAATTCATTTAAATCTAAAAATTGATGCAACATAAATTCAAAAAACCAAACATCCAAAAGTGTAACTATTTAAACGCGAAAATCCTTGCGAAACTTCTGAATATATTTGCTCTTTCGATCAACTAGAGCCATTTGTTCCTCAGCACTCAATCCAAAGTATGCTCGGCATCGTTTATGCGCAGTCTTCTTGAACTTTTGGTCGCTAGTAAATTTCGCCAATCTCTTAAAATAAACCTTGGACTGATCCAGGTGCTGTTTTTGCATTCGGTCATCTTCAAATATCATTGATCTTAAAGCAGTTCCTGTGCCAAGAAGAAGGTAATCTTTTTTGCTTTCATCAGCAACCTCATTGAAATCCAAAAAATGCAGAAAGTCAACGCCAACTTTGATCAAATATGTGTTCATGATGTTCAAAATATTCACCCAAGTATTGGCGTCATCTTGAGTAGTTGTCAATGATTTAATTTTATGACGATAAATCAGCATTCTGTAGTTTTTCCAGTTGATTTCGAGTAGAGTTCTAAAAAATACATCTTAAATATTTTTAATAGAAGTTTGACTAAAACTAACCTATAATGTCTCTGGATCTCACGTTTAGGCTGATCCACAAAAAACTTTCTGATCTGGTCACGACTGAAGTAATTTTTCATTACAGAATCGAATTTTTGTGATGAAATAACGAGCAAAGGAATGTCCTTTCTATCATTCGGTTGAAAAAAACTCATGAAGTGGTGAGCCGAAGCATACCACATGCAAGAATTGAGAGTCATCAAATCTTTTTCTTCGGATGTGAGGGATTCATCTTGATTTTTGAGGGTATCGTAGACTGTGAGTTCGAAAATAATAGCATCGAACAGAATGCTAGCCTCCTAGAGAATTCAAATTTTAGTGTTAGCATTTCAGCTGAAATGAAGACTTTATGAGCGGAAATGAATAATAGTTACCTGGTAAGTTTTGACGATATGATGCATGTTGCAATAATCCTTAACATTGAGTTTTAGAAGGAAATCATCAAACTCTTCATCAACAGCTCGCACTCCTTCAAACTCAAAGCCCGAATCTCTGGACACCTTAGTGGAAAATGAGAAGACTCGCACCATGTACTCTAGTTGGATCCCTAAATCTTGAATTCTATCATGTATGCTGAGTCTTCTATTAAAATGCATTGCTTTCTTGATTTTTGCGTCCAATACTAGTTGAATACAGCAGTTAGCAGCAACCATTAAGTAATTCTCCACGAATATTGCAGTGAACTGCTCGAGTATCATGCGAAGAAATTTGGCTGTTTTAGAAGAGTGGTAAGCAATTTCAATCTGCTCTTTGATTTCGATTATGTTGAGCTGCTGTATCTTCCCTTTCTTAGCTTTAATTTGACAAATAGTGATGAAAAGATTCCAGCAAGCTTCAAAAGGCTTGATCTCATCTACGTTGAAGTCATCATTCGGCGGAAGATTCTTTGATGTGTAGAACTTGTAGTTGAACAATGTCTCCTCAACCAAGACCAAAGCAGAATCAAAATCGTGAGTCTCTACCATTTCCAACAGCTGATTGGATTTAGCGATAAAGTAGAGCAAAACTGGTTTCGGGGTGGTCACGAATCGTAAGTCAATCTCGCTGTGATCGAAGGGCATTTGAAATTCTCTCATTTTATGATTTCTGAAATGATTATAATATTAATGTTCAGTTTAGACCTATTTGATTTGCATACATTAAAATAGTGGATGCTGAGTATAAGACCTTGATTTTTACCTTTGATTAGCTTTTAAATCCAATTATTTGCAACTTATTCGTAGAATTTTTCTTCAAAAATCACAATCAAACGGGATTTTAAAATCCCTGGACAAATCTCGTTTGGAAATAACATCAACCCCTATGTGAATGACATTTCAATATATTCAAAATAATTAATGCAAATTAATTAATTAAGATCAAATTGTTTAATTCTGGAATTTTATGCTACCCAATGCTTCAGAAAGATAAGTTGAATAAAAAACTTAAAATTGATTGCATATTTTTTATTTCTCAAAGTTAATTCATATTATATCTAATAGATGGAAATTAAGATGGTAATCGAAATTTTAATTTATCAACTTTCGGAGCTTTAATATTTCCATTTAATTAGTCTTTGCGAAACTTGGCAACAAATGGATTCTGATCAACCAAGAGTACAAAACTCTCGACGGAAACTCCAATTTGATCTGGCAATATGTTCAAAGTTTTGTTAAATTCATTATTTATGGTCAGATCCGATAATTTCTTCAGGTACTTTAGTGATATCTCTAAATTCTTCTTTTGTTCTTCTTTGTCATCCAGAATGAAAGATCTGTAAATCTTGCCGATGAGCAGCAGAATTTTTCCTTTAACGAACAGTGGCGTATTGGACCAAAAAACTGGGTTTTCTTCCAGACCTTTTAAAAAATCCAAAGGAAGGGGTAGGAAGGATTTGCGTAACTCGTTGATATATTTGATTTGAGTGTCCAGTTCTACTGGATCATTACATTTCAGAGCAGCAGATTCTTCTTTTGCTATGATGCTCTTGTAATGCTTACATCTTTCTTCGAAAATAGCTCTGAAACGAGAGAAATAATTAATTATTGATTGTAACAATGAGATGCTTTGGTTTCTTACACTGCATTCATTTCCATATCCTCAACTGATACCACATTCATATGAGCATTCTTTCCGTTCTGCATTTCCTTCCTGATTTCGTCAAAATAAGTATTCGCCTTCAGAACCTGCTCCAACTTCTTACTCTGATTTGTATGGAAAACGTTGAGGAAATGATGAGCAGCTCCTTTAAAAACTAGCTGAGAGATTTTCAACTCTGTGTGATCTAGTACGCTTTCACAAAAGTACAAGTAAAGGTTCACAATATTTTCGTAGGTGGTCATAACAATTTCCATGGATGTGACGACTTGTTCGGCTCTCTAAAATATATAATAACCATAACATATAATACCATAAAATATTTGAAAACTATTCAATAGAAACAAACCTTGATATTCTTCACAAATTCATTGAAATAAAAGCATGGCTTGATCTTCAATTCCATCACTAAATTCTTGAAAATCTCATCTTTGCTGCAAATCTCCTCCATGGGTTTCTCCAATGCTTTTTGAGATTCCACAAAGTATTGCAGGAAATATTGCAACTGAACTCGCAAGTGATTGATCTTTGGTAGAATTGAATGCTTTGAAGACAGTTTCTCTTCATGATTGTGATGAACGTCAATTGAGACTTCAATAAAAGCATTTGCGGCTGTCAAGTGGTTTTGTTTCAAGAGGATACCGGCCATTAGATCTAACGTCATGTAAAACAACTTGCAGTGCGTTTTGTGAGCAAAAATCAACACCAGTTTATCTTTGATTTCTTCCAAGTCGATGCCTTCGAATGGAATTTTGCAACGAATTAATAATACCGTGGTCAAACAGAGCTGGTAACAAGCTTCGAAAGCATCAAACGCTGTCTGAGTGTCTTTATTGGAGTTTGGTTTATTTTTGTTGAACGTCTTATAAGTTTCATAAGTAGTTAAAACATGTCTGATGATTGAGTGAGTCAATTCCCAATTTTGATCGCAGATGGCATTTTGCGTACGACGAGCTTTCGTGGTGAAAAACATGAGCATTATCAATGGTTCTGTTTGCTCACCGTCGAACTTATCATCTTCATGAGGCTCAGGTGGTGTTGGTGTCTGTGTCTGGATCTTCAAATCCTTGATTTGTTTTTCTTTTTTTTTGTCCATCTTTACAAATTTAGTTTTCTTGGAAAATTAGAAAAAGTAATGTTAATTCGATAATTGGAAGTCTTTAAGCGAGTATTTAAAACAGTTATGAACTCAAATTACCTTCAATTTGCTAATTAAAACTAGTGAATTCTCTTGACAACGCGTGATGTGACTAACTCGTTAGAAAGATTCAAAATAACTAAAAATCCCTCGAAAATCCATGTCAAATCCGAGGGGCTCATAAAGAAATATTTCGAGAGTGCACAAATAAAACACGTTTCGATTTTATACTCAAATCTTCAATTAAAAAGTTTAAAGTACTAATTAACATGTACAAAACCAGACAAGCTGTTTCAAAAGACACTGCTGATCATCCTGATGATGTAGGTTTTAAGTTTTACTTAAACTTCACTTAGTTATTGCAAAAAATTTAATATTGAATATTTTACAGCTCCCAGTCGAACCCAAGGAAAAAATGCGCAAGATAGAAGAAACTGAGCCCACCATGGAGCCTCAAGAAGTACCAGCTGAAGAGGTGAGTTTGGTTTTTCTTGAACTTTATCTTTCCTAACCAAACAAATTTTTCAAGGCAACCAGCGCTCCCAAAAAGGAAGCTAAGAAGAAAGCTGGTCCAAAAGCTGGTACATCCAAGAAAGAGAAGAAGGTTTTTGAACCGAAGAAGTGGTTGTTGGACAAAGATCGATTTGTTAATGTCACTGAGTACAAGGGCAACAAATTGGCTGACATCCGAGAGCACTATAAGGACAAAGTATCTGGCGAATTGAAGCCGGGTAAGAAAGGAATCTCTCTGAAGCTCACCGAGTGGAAGCAGCTAATGTTGATTGGACAAGAAGTCACTGAAGCAATGGAAGATGATTAAATGACATCAAAACAGTGAAATGAAAGATCCACAAATAATCTTCCAATTAAGTAATACCATCTCTAGTAATTTATTTTCACTAAAAATTTATTAAAGATTCTTTATAAAAATTAATTAATCTGTAAATTTATAATCGACATGGGAATATCTGATTTTGGAGCTGCTAGTCTTTTCTTCTGCTCACGAAAGTCCTTCTGAACTGATGGCTTAGCTGGAGGATATTTTGGGACAGATCTGGAAGAAAATGAACCCGATTTTACGAAGATCTTTTCCTTATTGACTCCCTTGATCATTTCCGATTTAGTTTTCAGGATTGCTGACTTATCACCAGGAACAACTATTTTACTTTCAATAGTTAAACGAGATTTGGGATTGCTAGATTTAGGTTTTGCATTTGGTTTTCGAATTGTAGATGATGAAAGCTCTCCAACTTTTTTGATTTTTTGAGCTTCTTGTGAAATTGTTTTAATCGAACAAGTGCAATCCTCAGTCTTTCTCAAATTTTCATCAATATTTGTTATTGTGATTGCTTCAGAACAAGGTACGATTTTTACATAGAGTTCTTGGAATATTTCTGCTGGTGGAGCTGATAGCAAGAATTTTATAAAATATTTTATTTAATGATAAATGTGAATAATTTACCTTTAAAAATTAGTTTTCCTTCTTCGATGCTTGTTTGTTCTGCACATTTCAAGATAAAATCTGGTTCTGTGGAAAAAACTCGTAGAACACCACCATGATCAATATTAAAGATGACTTTTCTAGAATTTATGGATCTTGGAATTTCTGGATCGCTTTGATCCAACTTTTCTCGAATATTTTCCGAAATATGCTAGTAAAGAAAAACCTGGACCTTTAATATTCAAAATCAATCTTTTGATGTCTTCTACATTACGTTTATTTTAATGCATCAAAAACTTCAGCTTGGTATACGTAAGAACGTTTGAACCAAAAGTCTGCAAACCACAACTTTTCTTCGAAATTCCAAAGAAAATCTTCCAATTTAACTTTCCAGACTAGCTATATGCTACAAATATTTCAAGAAATCTTGTTAATTAAACTTCTTCCTGTATTTCCTAGAAATTGCGCATAAAACCGCATATTATTCAGAAGTAAAACTTTTAATTTACAAATATCTTCAATTGTTTAAAAACTACTCAAAAGTAATTAAAAATTCGTTTGAAAAATAACGCCATTTTAATTTCCAAGAAGTTTTCTCATTGTTCCAAGTTTAGCTGTAATTTTCGTGTAACTTCCGAATAATTCAAGTGAAATCCATGTTGAAAGCGATACTCTGCCCAACAACTATAATATAACAGAACAAACTTCCATAAATCTCCATTGTTCCCAAAATGTTGCAAATTAATCCTTGAAATTAGCTGACAATGCTTTAAAAGGCTTTCTCTTCCATTAAAATAAAACTTTTGCTTGGTTTCACTCCAATTTGCCCGACATTTTACTCGGAAATAAAAGCCTCCATTGTCATGACTTCAGTTTTGATTTGTAAATTTCCACACAATTCTCATAAAATTCAACAAAACTCTTCATCAAAATTCCACAAAATTCTACAAAATTGGTTAATAAAGCTCCTTGTGCCTGAAGAGTGGATTTCCTCTTAGTTTTGTGGATATTCTGGCGGTTCATTCATTGTAGTTTCATGTAGTTCCATCTCCTAAATGATGAAAGCATATTTTCCGGCTTTACAGGAGAACAATGACTCTGGAAATTGTTGAAATATTAATCATTTTTTCTCTTGGCTGTGCTTTATGATCTGCTGACAAGTTGCTACCCGAAAAATCCATTATTTGCATATGAATGGGAGTGGAGTAGGGGTACAGTAGGTTTATGTTCCGGGAACAAGGATTTACTTTCCATTTTCCATTAATTAAAAGGATTTTCTGTAGAAATTGTTTTATAAATATGTTCCGGAATTTTCAGAAAATTCCTGGGAAATCTAGAAGTTAATCACATGTTGAACCTGAAAAACGTTAAAAAAAAGTCCCTGCCCTTGAAAAGGCTACTGATTGTTTGTAGACTTTTTCCATTCAAAAAATAGTCAGAAAAAGTTGCTCTTTTACGAGGCTTTTGTTGGAATAAAATTTGGAAAAGCAATAAAAACTACACAATGTACACATAAATTTCCATAACAAAAAGCCGCAAAATCTACAAAATATAAACATTAAAACAAATTTTATTTTTCTACAGTCATTGTCTGGCACTCAGTTACTCGTATTTGAAGCTGGTTGAACCTATAGTTGAAGCACAAACAAACAATGCAAGGTGAAATTGCCATAAACAAAATTTGCTGGAACATTTTTCTGGGAAATTATTTGAATTTGAATTTTAAATAAACCAAAACAAAATTTTGAATCTATTTCGTTTGTTCGGGGAAATTAGATTTCCTCTCTATTTTGACTTTTGAATGTTTTTGTTTGCTTTGAAAGGATTTCTAAATTTTCAGATGCATCTGGGGAAATTAAAGCTTTTGGGAGTTCACACGTGTTTTGTTAGAGTTTTCTCAAAAGTTTAGGTAACGGTCATTTATTTATTAATATATTCAAAATTAAATCATATAAATACTCGGCAAATTCCTTCCACCCTAAAAAAATAAACAAACAATCTTTCATTAAGTTAATCACCAGTTGTTACCAGAAATTACGCAACAAAACCATCTGGAACTTCATCAAAATATCCACTCAAACATTAAAATAAACATCTTCACCTTAAATGCCTTGAATTAGCATAATTTCTCCTTCCTTGAGTAGGAAAAAAACTGACGCCAAAATGAGCTGCGGTTATAGATTTTCATTACTACACAATATTCTACATTATTCCACATTATTACCATCCAAAGATCTTTCAGCAGCCTGCAATTATTTTAATAATAGTGCAAATTCATGTTTACCATAATATGGTTCGGCTTTTCGGTTTGGATGAAGGAATTATGGAAATGTGTGGATATTATGGCGAGTTGTTTATTACACCTTTTATGCTGGATCTTTCATGGATTGGTAGAGACTAGAGAGCGAAGTAAAAGTTAATAACTTCATTATTGGGTTGGAGATGATGCAAATTTAAATGTATTTCGTTTTTAACGCTTTCTTGGAACTAATTTGTTCGAGTTTAGCAGCAGATGCTTTGGCTTTTAAAGGTTATGTTTCTTTAATTTTAGTTTGTGGAATATTTTTATTTGTTATCTGTATATAGTTTCATGCAGTATCAACGTCTTTAGCGATATACTGATCGAGTATTGCTTGGAATGGACTCGGAGCTCGTGAAATTTCGAAAGGAAGGTTGTGGAATGAGTAACATCGAATTGGTGGACTTAAATGGAGAACAGTATAGCTGAATATAGTGAAAATTAAAAAAAATATTCAAATCAATTGAAATTTCATAACAAAACTGCCAACACCAAATTAAATTCAATATTCCAAAATTAAAACAGCAAATTGCTTATAGCACCACAACAGCAATAATTTGAGTGTTGATTTTCCCTAAAAGCCCCTTGAATCCGCTTGAATCGGTGCTTGAACGCCATCCACAGAAAATAAAAATAAAATTGAGGTTTTAATGGAATTTAATTAGGTGCACAATAACGTGACCAAAAAAGCGGCAAAATGCGCGGTATCGCTGTATTTATGAGACGGAAATTTTTCATTGATTTTAATTATTTAATTTATTTATACAACATTTATACATTTAATGTTAAATATGGCAGCAAAATAATTTTTTTACGGTTTTCTGAGCTTTTTGATGTTTTTTGCTTTTGAAATTGTTTTTGGATATATTTGGTATTTTGGCAATTTTATATTCAATTAAAATGGATCAATTGATTTTTCCCAGTTTTCCAATTTTTTCAGCTTTTCGAGGACTTTTTTTTTGGGAGATTGAACTTAATTGATAAATTGTGTATGCTTTATTGCTTTGTAGCGAGTTTTTATTAATTGAAAATTTAATTGTTAATTGAAAGTCTGCGTTTTTTATTATTTAACCTTTTAAACATTTTAAATGGGAATTAGCATAATTATTTTTTCGCTTAAAATTGCTCTTAGGAAATTACTCAGCCATTTAAAACTCGCTTTGGAACTACACGCGAAATGGTATTGACCTTTTTTATGGAGGTTAAATTTGAATTTTTTGACGTTATATATTTGTCATATCTTTGATCAACCTGCTTGTGGAAGTTCAAAATTATAATACTTTATTTTTGAAATCTTCAATATGTTTATTAATATAATTTGCCTTTTTTATTGCGAATTAAAAATATAGTATTGCCCATAAGTATTCTGCGTAATTATCAGTTAAATTTGAAAAAAAAGGAAAACTTTTAATAAAAAATACGAGCAATATTATATTGCAAACATTTATATTAATTATTTGCATTGAGTCGTCCTCTATCGATAGAAATAGAAATTGTATGCCTCAAAATGTAGTCATTCATATCTGAAAGGAATATTGTAAACTGCAACCTATTTGAATTAGTAGGATACACCCAAACTGGGGTACTATCCATAAATGAAGAGTCTAAGGTAGTGTTGACGACTCCAAAATTATTCTATAACGTATAATGTATAAATTTAAAAGATTTTCAATAAATGTGTTACTTAACAAACCTTTATAGGACAATTTTGAACAGCTCCTGGTAAATACGAATTAAAGAGATTTATTACCGTCACTAGCATCGGGTTTTGGTTAGGAGAAATAACATCGCAATAATTAAATGTCACATTCAAAAGTATCGAGTATATATTCTTAGAATTTTTACTCCAAATAACATGGTTAACCATGGGTTTTGGTTGAGGCTTCAACAAACTGCAATACATGTTAAGTAAAAGAGTTCGCCTGTTGATACTTTTTATTTTGCATTGACTATCAGTGCTGCAATACTTAGGGATGTTATCACATTCAATTTTGGTAATTGTTGTCACTGTCGATCTCTATATGGAAATTGAGTAAAAATTTAGTATGTTTCTTAATTCATTTGGTGTTTCAAATATTATATATCTTACTTTTCTCTTTACTTGTACGCCATGAATTTGATTCCAAAAATGTATAGTGACAAAATAAATTAAAATTATTTGCAAATAATTTTTGAAAAAATATTGTCTCATTTTTATGTCCTAATCCGATGGTGTACCGATCATTTGTTTGAATACAATTCAACCCTACATTGAATTTTACAATTTTACATGCTTATAGATTGATTATGTTATTGTTGAAAATGTGGATTTACCTTTAATTGTGAGCATTAAAATAATGAGTACATAATTATTTATTTTTTGCTGTCGCTTTTATTGGTTACGCAGTTACGCAGTATTATTAATGTTCATCAAAAAATTAAAAAAAATCTGATAATCTCTACCAGCTGTCCATCTACACTTTGAAGCCTTAAGCCATGAAAATTTATTATCTTAAGCAGCTTTTCTTCAAATTCTTCAATTCCCGCGCCAAAAAAATATTCAAATTCTTTAAATCTTGCAAATCTCGCCAAATGCAAATCCGCCCGTTAATAATTCCGACCACACTTTATAGCATCATGACCAGCACCTGTCAGTTACACATAGCATCGCTCCATGAGTTTTCCGTATTTTGGCTCACCACACTGAATAGAATCAAAAGCCGAAATTGCCATGCAAAATGTTCGGAAAAAGTCCAAATTGATATTTCTACCACAAAAAAGAGTCTGCATACACATTTGCCATATTTGCTATTATTTTCCGTATTTGCTGGGATTTGCTGATATTTGCAATGCGAAGCTTAAACTACGAGTTAAAATATGATTTTTGTTCCAAGAGCAAATATTGTCCGAAATTGCCAAAATTTGATTTTGGTGGTCGAACTTTGTTTGCCAATAAAAATGATTCGTATAATTCGAATCGAATTGTCGACTGAATTGGTCTGTATTTGGCTTGTGGAGCTTGTGAAGCTTGTGGAGTAGCGTGGTTCACAAATCGTATGGAAAAGCAAAATTGTTGAAATATGCTGCTCCACCAGCCTAAAATAATTTTTGGGGATAAAAAAACTTACCCATATATTTTTTTTTTTTTTTTTGTCCATCGGAAAGGAGTGCTCAAATTCGTTGAAGTTTTGAAATTGAGTTTTAAGACGACTGCCTTAAATCTTACAAATATTTTTGAACTTTGTTACCATATTTTGATAACCTTAATGAATACCAACAAGCTGTAAAAATATTTCTTGAAAAAAATATCAGACTAAAAAGATATCCATGAATTTGTGAAATTTTTCTCCCATACAAAAATATCAAAATCTTACTTTCAAAGATAACTTTCAGATTAAGACGTAATATGTCGATTAAAAACCTTTTAAAAATTAGTTAACTAATTTATAAACCAAATGCAAAAGAGTTTGCCCATTTTCAAGTTGCCAAAAAAAAGTATAGTCACCGAGAAGTGGACTATGTTTTAATGGATCACTTGTTGTTGCTGTAATTTAAAAAAATTGATTTTGACCGATCAGGAAAATAAATGTTTACGGGATTTTCTACCAAAAATTAGGAATCAAGATTACAAACATTTTTGACCAGAAAAAAACAAGATGGTGGACGAGATTATGACAAACGAAACTTTCAATAAATTTGAGTGTTTTTTGAGTCTTTGATAGTCAATTTTATTACATTTTAGTCTTTTTGAATCTTTTTGAATCTTTTTGAATCTTTTTTAGTCTTTTTGAATCTTTTTTGAGTCTTTTTGAGTCTTTTGAGTCTCTTTGAATCAATCATAGTAGCAGACTTTTAGAAATTTTTTAATCAAATTTGCTTTGAAAATTCTGACATATTGTTATTGTTTTGATTATTTTGGAACAATTCCTATCAATTATGATCGACCATATGAAGTCTCTATTCCAAGCAAAAAATTTAAATATATGCACAGTGATTTTATGTCTTTAAAAAAAAAATTAGCATAAGTTTTGAACAATTTTGAGATGTTGATTGTTTATCAGCCACCAGCAATATTTAACAAGTTAGCAAAGAATAACTAGTTGGCAAGTCCTTTTTTGGAAGGCAGTCATATATAAAAATCTTTAGAAAATTTTAGAATTTTTCCAACATTGTAATAAAATCGATACATGCTTTCAATAATTTTTCGATCTTGGAAATTTATGCTAAATAACTAAATGTAACAACAAAAATGTGTCTGGAGTGACCAGCCAATGGTGAACCCAATTCTGATCATGATCTGATATTAACTCATCATCCTTAATAATCCAGCTAAAGAAATTAAATTGCTAACTTGTACCGTTCAAAAGTTGATTTTGTATAGAAAACCCAGAAATGTGGCCACAACTCCCTAGTTGGTGGACAACCTTCCACTAAGATTTTCATTTTTAAACTAGGTTCGATATGAGACATTTTGGTACCAAAAGATTTTGTCTGACTCTATTTGTTCGGGAGTTATCTTTCAACCATAATCACCTTAAAATTCCATTGAAAAAAATTTCTTGCTTTCTAATATTGAGAATAAATGATAAAAAATGAGTATTCAAAGATTTTTAAGGTGTAAATTGATCAGCAGTTTTAAATATCTTGAGCACATTTAATTTTTTCAATTTTTTTGAGTCTCAAAAAGTCTGATTAATTTACTTTTTAGTCGATTTTATTATATTTTATTATATTTTATTGAATTTTATTAAATTTTAATCTTTTGAATCTTTTTTGAATCTTTTGAGTCTTTTTGAATCTTTTTGAGTCTTTTTTATTACATTTGAGTCAATCTTAGTGTCCTCAGTTTTTTGAATCTTTGGTTTGTCATAATCTCGATGGTGGATCTCAAAAAGGCGCGAATATTCAAATTATATAATGAAAAATGTTTTCTTTAGTTCTTTAATAGATAAGACTATCGTTTAATTTCAAAATCACAAAAAAAATCACTTTTTGTGGTTGCAGTGAGATTGCTTTTTCTTTTTGCAATATTTTAAGTATTTTTCTTACAATATCATTTTTCATCATATATTTTGAATATTCGCGCCTTTTTGACATCCACCATTTTGTTTTTTCCTGGTCAAAAATGTTTGTAATCTTGATTCCTAATTTTTGGTAGAAAATCCCGTAAACATTTATTTTCCTGATCGGTCAAAATCAATTTTTTAAATTACAGCAACAACAAGTGATCCATTAAAACATAGTCCACTTCTCGGTGACTATACTTTTTTTTGGCAACTTGAAAATGAGCAAACTCTTTTGCATTTGGTTTATAAATGAGTTAACTAATTTTTAAAAGGTTTTTAATCGACATTTTACGTCTTAATCTGAAAGTTATCTTTAAAAGTAAGATTTTGATATTTTTGTATGGGAGAAAAATTTCACAAATTCATGGATATCTTTTTATTCTGTTATTTTTTTCAAGAAATATTTTTACAGCTTGTTGGTATTAATTAAGGTTATCAAAATATGGTAACAAAGTTCAAAAATATTAGTAAGATTTAAGGCAGTCGTCTTAAAACTCAATTTCAAAACTTCAACGAATTTGAGCACTCCTTTCCGATGGACCAAAAAAAAATAAAAATAAATATGGGTAAGTTTTTTTATCCCCAAAAATTATTTTAGGCTGGTGGAGCAGCATATTTCAACAAATCGGTTAAACGAACCACCCTATTGTGGAGGGATTATTATTATGAATTGTTAGAACAAATAATCATCTAAATGTTGAATTTATACTTGAAATGTATGGAGAATTGATTTTCATTTTGTAGGTTAGAATTTTCATGATTTCACGTGTTTGTTATTTGTTTTAGAAGGCAATGAAAACGTGGCTTCGGCATAACCAATAAAATACAAACTTTCAAGCATAAAACTTTATTAAAAACAAAAAATTGGGGAAATAATATTAAGAAGCATTTAATATTCGAGGACCATTCCTTATTAGCACCCCCAGAACCCTCAATAAAGTTCAATAGTAGTTAAAATTATTATTCCCACTTTGCTGGTTGTTCCTCCTGCGATTTGGATTTCTCTGATTGTTTGTGTTAACTCTTTGATTGTTTCCTGGCCTTCTTTGTCCATTTTGTTGACCAAAATTGTTCCTTTGATTCTGATTAGGATTTCTTCTTGGACCATAGCCTAAACCATAGAAATTATTATTGTTTCCGTTGTATCCTTGTCCAAACCAATTTCTCCACTGATTTGGGTTTTGCACACGACGAGGTCGATTAATTGGATTCAATGGCCATTGATTATTATTATTTGTGTTCCTGTTGATATTTGGTCGTCGGTTTGGAGTATTTGCTGGATTCAAATTAGTTCCACCAATATTTCCATTATTCCTAGGATTGTTCCTTGGAGGACTGTAATTATTCACATCTTCATAATTGGTTTGTAATGGAAATTCACCGCCATCGTTATTAGATCCGGAATTTGAGTTGGATCCGGAACCAGTTGCGCCATAGGCAACTCCTTGAGCCGGATTAAAATTAGAATTTGAATCTGTGTTGTAATCTGCACTATTGCCATTGTTAGAGCTTCCGGAACCACTTGGATTCTGCTGTGAGAATTCTGTTGTTTGATCTCCATAGTTGTTGAAGTTTTGCTCAGTTGTTTGGTCGTTGTAATCTGTTAAACATGTGGAGGAAAATTAGCCATCAAGCGACGACTTTTTTGTTCAAAAATAAAACTTACCTTGCGCCCGAACATGACTCTAAAAATAAAACAGGGATTAAAAATTAATTTAAATTCTTCCAAAATAAAATCTTACAATAACCGCCAAGGAACAGCATAAATAAAATATTGTTACAATTTTTAACATGGTTGCTTAACGTCCAAAGTTACCAAAACCTCCGTATTAAAACAATTCCGGCTCATTTCATTCATTTTATATAAATTTTGAGAATTTATTGATAATGTACATTTAATGGTTAGAGATAATTTTAAAATATCAAAATTATCAGTAATATCCGCTAGTAATATAAATTAAATCATTCATTAATCGAAAAGTTATGAAATCAAATCAATGACACATTTAAATTGTTATTGTTTTGATTTGAGAGTTTATTAGATAGTAAATTAGTTCTTAATTGATCCCATTTAATAAACTATATTGTTATAAATTCATATTTTGGGAAAACCTACAATTATGCGTCATAATATGATGTCATAATATTATTTGCAGAAAATCATCGCCTCATTTCTTAAATTAGATTTTGAAAAATCTTTGAATGAAAATTAGATATTTAAAGAAGTTTTTATAAGTGTTTTCAGAAGCAAACCGACGATAACATAACAAGCTCAACATATTGGTCACATTCCATTTTGAATCATTTTTATTAAAAGTTTTAATATTCACATCAGTTCACATAGATATTTAAAATAATGATGACTCATGGAAAAGTTAAAAAAAATTTTTTAACCAAACCAGGTAGAGTAGTAAGGTTGATTCCCTTGATTTCCAAAATAAACGTTTTGTCGGTTATTATTCGTTCTGCGACGATTATTACGATTTAACTGATTCTGGTTAATATTTGGGTTTAAGTTTTGGCTTAAAACAGGAATAATGGTGTTCAAGAGCCAACTGTTCAAATTTGTGTTGGCATTGGCATTCGTATTGACATTTCGATTAATAACTCCATTTCTTCTTCGTCCATTCCCTCGGTTACGATTATTCCTTCTTACACCGTTACGAACGCCCTGTGTTCTAAAATAATTATTGTCTCCACCCTGTCCGAACCAGTTGGACCATTTATTAGCGATTTTATTCTTATTTCGTGTGGGAATTTGACCTCCATTATTTTGACCATAGTCATTATAATAACTATAGCTATAACTTGGAGAGATTCCTGGTCCACTACTTCCGGTAGAAGAAAATCCTGACCCACTTCCGATTCCAATTCCTCCAGTTCCTGTCGAACCAGGTCCTGATCCAGTAGGATAGTTCGGACCAACTGTTGGAAGATCTCCTTCGTTATAATTTAATCCTGGTGATACATCGTAGTTGTAATCTAAAATCAAAAATGTTAGTAGCGTTCTTTAGAAAACATTTCATAAAACTTACCTTGCGCAATGGTGAACCCCTAAATTTGAATATTAAATTAAGGTATTTTGAATTAAAAACAAAATCTCACCAAATAGGCCAAAAATAGTATTGCAAAATTTTTAATCATGTTCACAGATAGCTTCCAGAGAAACTGATTTTATTATCGTGCTACTTCCTTACTTATAGCAGACAGTTAATCTACTTATAAAATTCCACTTCCGTTTTAGAAAACGATGAAATAATGATGTCAGAGGTATTTGAAAGTCAATTTGCGAACATTTTCCAAAACCATTCATAATTTGTTCATCAATTCAGTTCAGCAAATCACTTACCGTTTTTCATCAAATTGTTTTATTTATTCGTAAGAAAGAAATTTTACAGAAATTTTATTTGAAAAGGAAGTTCCAGAACGAAGTGCATGATGGCTTTGTTATCACAACAATAATTTTATCGTCACATTTCGCGCATTTTCCTTTGGAGGATCCGCTGTTTGATCCTTGATTCCTGTTATTTTGAACTTGATTGTTTCCTGAGCTTCCCAATCTATAGTTGGTAGACCCTAAACCAAAGCTCAGGTCTAGATTTACTCCTCCAAACCAGCTTCTCCAGTCAAATGGTTGCGAGATCGACGCTATATTCATCATTCCTCCATTTTGGATAAAGTTTGAATTTTGAATGATTTGGTCAAAGTATCGAATTTCAAATCTATAGTTGGTGAAGCCGAGACCAAATGCAAAATTAAAGGAACTTATTTTATTAGAAAATACACCCAAGAACCATCTACCCCATTCAAATGGTATTGGTGTTGCAAAACTATTCAAATTTTGATCATTTTCTGAATATTCATAGTTGTAATCTTTGCTGGTTTGCCTTGTCACTGGTTTTATTCTTGAGAAAACATAGTTGGTTGAACCGAAACCATAACCTTGATTATTTGTATTTTGACCTAGGAACCATCTACTCCACCTATTTCGAGGTATGTTATTATTCGTTGTGCCGTAATCAGTGTAATCATTTGTTGAGTAGTAACTATTATCAGTATAGTCCGTTGAATAATAATCATCATCAGTTTGGGTTGAAGTCGCTGGTCTATTGACTCGATAGTTGTAATTTGTTGATCCAATTCCATACCCTTGATCGAAACCTTTATTAGGATTTTTTCCTAGGAACCATCTTCTCCAATTCATTCTTCTTGGTCTATTTTTATTTGATGTCGATGAGTAGTCATATGAATTTTCATAGTCATTTGATGAACTGTAGTCTGAAAAGTCACCATTTTTCCTTGAAACTGGTCTCCATCTCCTTTCATACATATAGTTGGTTGATCCAAGTCCAAATCCGGAGTTTTTTGATCCTTGATTCTTGTTGAATTGTCCTAAGAACCATCTACCCCAATCAAAACCGATGGGTTTAACAAAACTATCTGTGTTTGAATAGTCTGTGTAGCTGTAATCATTATTATTATTCTTTCTTCTTGGATATATAAAGTTGGTTGATCCGAGACCAAAACCTTGATTGTTTGAATTTTTACCTATGAACCATCTTCTCCAGTTACTTTTTGGTCTTCCATCATTGTTTGATGTGTAATCTGTGTATTCATTAGTTTGATAGTAGTCTGTATCTGGGGAATCTGTTGAATAATCAAGATCATTTCCAGAATAGTACTCGGTTTCACCAGTTGAGTCTGTTGCATAATCATATTCATTTCCAGAATTATAACTGTTGTCAGTATAATCTGTTGAATAATAATAATCATCATTCGCTGGTCTATTGACTGGATAGTTAAAATTTGTGGATCCGATTCCGAATCCTTGATCAAATCCTTTATTTGGATTTTTTCCTAAGAACCATCTTCTCCAATTTAATCTTCTCGGTCTAGCATTATTATTTGAACTATAATCTCCGTAATCTTGATATGAAATTCCACTTGACCCTCTTTTTCCAAACCTGTAGCTGGTAGACCCAAGTCCATAACCAAGATTACTCGATGTAACTCCTAAAAACCATCTTATCCAGTCAAAAACAATTTCTTTGGATACATCTGAAGGATAGTCAGTATATTCATATTCATATTCGTTATCATCATTTCTGAAGTTGTACTTAGAATCTCCCAAACCAAAAGCAGTTTTACTTTTATCACATCCACAGAACCATTTACTATATTTTCCGTTTCCTAATTCTTCTGATGAAGAATAGTCATATTCACTTGAGCTATATTCAGAGTAAGAATTTCCTCCAATTTGTCTTCCATTTTCTCTACTTTCTCCACTTCCATTTTGATAGTCTGAATTGTCTTCATCAGAATAATCTTTGTTCTTTTCATTACCTTAAATTAAAAATATTTTGAATGAGTCACAATACAAAAATTTTAAATACCTCTTCCTAAGCCCCTTCCTCCTTTATTTTTGCTTTTCCCATTCTTTGCATCTACACTGTACTAAAAACAAAAATATTTCATTTCAAATTTTGCTCCACGTCCTAAAACTTACAATTTGTAATAATATCACAAAAAACACGAAAGTTTTGAGCTCCAACCTCATTTTAGCAAAAGCTTTGGAAAAACTCTCCGAAAACTCAATTTCACATCAGTTTATATACAATTTACTCTAACGAGCTCCACTTAGTGCCCAATTTCCTGAATAATTTATTTATAACTAGTAAAAGTTTTTCGTATAACTCGATTTATTTTACTAATGCACTTGAATTGACAAACAATTATCGGCTAATTGATTTTTTGATAGAAATGGCATTTTATTTCTTTATGGTTGCATTTATGTGAATGATGAATATTTTCATTTTTAGTTTTATAACCTACAAATGAACTCACTAGCACCAAATCTATGATGTCAATATACAATTACATCTAATAAACAGGAAAATGGTTCCTTCCACAAAATCCCAGCATTTTCCCAGCACACTCTCAAAACTCTCAGCTACAATTCCGGTTAAATTGGAGCAAAATTTAGGAATCTTTGAAGGGCGCACGTATCTTTTGATCTCACGTTCCAGCAGTCATGTATTTTCGATTGTTTTCGTTTAATGGATGGATAAAATACAAAAAGAGTCACTGCTTATGGAAAGCATCAATGATTTGCTTTATCTTTATCGGAATTGGAACATGAGCCATCAAGAAGTCGGAGAAAGTCACTCAAAGTTTAAATACATGTCAAATCGTATATCAATCTAATAAAATTGGGGATTTGGGGAAAGATTTTGAAGGAAATTTGGAATATTGTTTTTTGTTGTTAGGATGAAGAATTTAATTGAGACTTTTTTTGTTTAGTCAGGAAAATTGTGAAGTACTGAAAATTGGGAAAACAATATAAATTTAATCTCCTGACATTCTGCAACAAATTCAAACGATTTTGCTTAAAAATACAAATCCTCCAATGCAATGCAAAAAATCCCAAAACAAACATCAAAAAATCAAATCTGCCATTTTATCAATCACTCTATGCCAAGCTCTAAATTGTGTGTACAAAATCCAAATATTTTCATTTAAACTATTGCAGCTACTAAAGTACACAAATATTTTGCCAAACATTTCCCATGAAATGAAGAAAAACTCGGAAAAGTTTGGAAAAGCAAATCATGTGCACTTTTTGTTGTACATGCAAAATGCTCGAAAAATGCAAAGTTTGATTGAAATGCATCATGAAAATAAATCCTAACAATGTTGTTTCTATGGGAAAAAGCTATGATCTTCAAAAGTCAAAATATTTGAAATATGTCGGAAAAGTTGAGGAAATTTAAAAATAATCTCGGATTTTATATTTATTGAAATTTTGCTGGGGGATTTACATTTTTATTAAATTTTTGATGAGTTTTTAAAGATCAAGATTTGATAAAATATTGATATTATGTCTGTTTGAGTGACTATTTGAGATATTTTTAGTTTGTAAAATCCTGAAGTCGTCATAAAGTCAATTAATTCAATTATTTCTTTAAAATGCCTTAATTAACAAATCTGATGGGTTTTTCATTAAAATGTAAAAAACATAAATTTCACAAAAAGTAATGTAAAAGATATGAATAATGGATCCCTCAATAAAACTAGCAAACTTTTGTCAGATCTTCATAAACATCTCAAGCATCACAACCAACTCAAAACAACAAAACAACAAAAATCATGGGAAATAATTTTTTGTCCAATGCAAAAAGGAAAATTCGCGAAGCTCGTGTTCTTCACTTAATTTTCCTATTTTCCCTCTGTTTGTGAAAACTTGAAATTGCAATTAATTTGTCCAAATATAAAATATCTAGGAATATCTAGGAGAAATTTAAAAAAAATTCAAAGAAAATAAGCATAACAAAAGAATTTCAATTCGTAAAGTTTTTGTATTTAAATTGTTGTTCCCAGTTAAAAAGAAATACAAAGTGGAAGCAGAGTATAAATTTATATTCGAGTTCTTATTGTGCAAAAAATTTTCTCATTTTTATTCAATGAATTTTGAAGATATCTGCAAGATGTTTTTGATAGAATTTTCTTTCGGGAAAATTGAGTTTAATTTGTTTTTGACTTAATTTTAGTACCAATAATAATTAGATATAACGGAGAACTGGTCTGATTTTTCCAAATTTCTCATTTATAATGAATTTTTTCGGGAATTTTTCAAAGATTTCGGGATACTGAATTTCCCGGGAAACAAACCCTAAAGACAAATAGTAAATTAAAATTTTTAATAAAGATTAATTTTAAATGAAACCTCAGAAGTCTCTTCACGCGATAAAATATTCTCCATAAATCATTCACATCAAAGATCAATGCAAATTCCATTAAAAGAATAAAGAATCAAAGAATTATCATCTCCACGAACTTCAAAGCTATTTAGGGTAATAAACTGCAACATTTGTCTCATTTAAAGAATTTTAAAATTTCTTTGCAAGAGCTCTCCTTCCGAGATAAATTGGGCAGAAACAATTTATTTGATATTATTCAAATATCTCAAATATACTTGAATATAATCGCAAATACAGAGAATAAACCCCTCATTTTGTATCACTTTGTATAATTTTCATATATTTGTAGCGACTCCTTGTTATATCCTTATTATCTGAATATCCTTTGAAATTCAGCTCCGGCAATAAAAACTTCTTCAACAATTTCAGCATATTTTATATTTTTGCGATAAACTGAAAAAATCGCAAAATACTCGAAAAATACTGAGAAAGAAGTTTATTAAAATATAATTGAATTTCCCTGGGGGCAGAAGGGCGAACGGCATAAAAAATTTAAAATGTATGAGCATTAAGCAGGAGGAAATTTATTGCTCTTTCAATTGATTAACTATGCAAATACAAGGAATATTTCATTGATTTCGCTCTTTGAGATGTTTATATAATGTTTTATGGTGTTTCAATTTGTTTATCTCAACATTCATAAATTAAATTGTATTGCTATTCATGAACAATTCATGGATAATTTTGTTTTTTGAACTTTCGTTTTTTGACTAAAAATCCTCAAAAAAATAGATTTCGCGGGTCGCATTTTTGGTTTTTGGGTCCAAAAATTCATAAATAAAATTTTCGATTTATTGCTATTCATGAACCTAGGTTCATGGATAATATTATTTTTTGAACTCTCGTTTTTTGACTAAAAATTCTTCAAAATAAGGTTTCGCGGGTCGCATTTTTGGTTTTTGGGTCCAAACATTCATAAATAAAATTTTCGAAGTATTGCTATTCATGAACCTAGGTTCATGGATAATATTATTTTTTGAACTCTCGTTTTTTGACTAAAAATTCTTCAAAATAAGGTTTCGCGGGTCGCATTTTTGGTTTTTGGGTCCAAACATTCATAAATAAAATTTTCGAAGTATTACTATTCATGAACATAGGTTCATGGATAATATTATTTTTAGAACTCTCGTTTTTTGACTAAAAATTCTTAAAAATAAGGTTTCGCGGGTCGCATTTTTGGTTTTTGGGTCCAAACATTCATAAATAAAATTTTCGAAGTATTGCTATTCATGAACCTAGGTTCATGGATAATATTATTTTTTGAACTCTCGTTTTTCGACTAAAAATTCTTAAAAATTAGGTTTCGCGGGTCGCATTTTTGGTTTTTGGGTCCAAACATTCATAAATAAAATTTTCGAAGTATTGCTATTCATGAACCTAGGTTCATGGATAATATTATTTTTTGAACTCTCGTTTTTCGACTAAAAATTCTTAAAAATTAGGTTTCGCGGGTCGCATTTTTGGTTTTTGGGTCCAAACATTCATAAATAAAATTTTCGAAGTATTACTATTCATGAACATAGGTTCATGGATAATATTATTTTTAGAACTCTCGTTTTTTGACTAAAAATTCTTAAAAATAAGGTTTCGCGGGTCGCATTTTTGGTTTTTGGGTCCAAACATTCATAAATAAAATTTTCGAAGTATTGCTATTCATGAACCTAGGTTCATGGATAATATTATTTTTTGAACTCTCGTTTTTCGACTAAAAATTCTTAAAAATTAGGTTTCGCGGGTCGCATTTTTGGTTTTTGGGTCCAAACATTCATAAATAAAATTTTCGATGTATTGCTTTTCATGAACCTAGGTTCATGGGTAATACTATTTTTTGAACTTTTGTTTTTTGACTAAAAATACTCAAAAATGAGGTTTCGTGGGTCGCATTTTTGGTTTTTGGGTCCAAACATTCATAAATAAAATTTTCGAAGTATTGCTATTCATGAACAATTCATGGATAATTTTGTTTTTTGAACTTTCGTTTTTTGACTAAAAATCCTCAAAAAAATAGATTTCGCGGGTCGCATTTTTGGTTTTTGGGTCCAAACATTCATAAATAAAATTTTCGATTTATTGCTATTCATGAACCTAGGTTATAATTTTAATGTCAAGTATTTTTCATCGTCGTTACTTGAATTTGAGTAAAAAGTTTTAAGAAAAAAGTTTCCTCCATCGTTTATTTTTAATTAGTGGAAACTTAAGAGACTTTTCTTTCTGAACTTTTCGGAAAGTTTTGTAGTTTTTCCCTTTTTTCCAGTTTTAAAGAATTCTAAAAGAATTTGAAAAGAAATTTGAAGAATTCGAGAAACTGAAGGAATTCCGTTGAAAATTTAGAATATTCGTGAATTCAAAATATTCCATTATCCTCAAATTTCCTGCAAATTTATATTGTGGCCGTCTAGGCAACATAAAGTTATGCCGTAAAACTTGCGAAATTGTCGCTAAAATGTCTCGCAAAACTTTCTCCAACACATATTTTTTGCTGCAAAAAGTATAAAGTGAAACAAAGTTAAATTAAAACAAAATGGGTGCAGAGAACATTTGCCGAATATTTGTAGCAGACAATTTATCACCATTTGTGCTGCAATTCAGCAATTCTGCAATTCCACATTTGCAGAAAAAGCTGGATAACTTTTTAAATTAGCTCGAAATTAGTTGAAGTTTGTGAGTTTGTGAAAGTTAGTCAATTTGGTTTGAATTAGATTCATTCAATTTGATGCAACGAAACACATTGGGCATTGGCAGAGTTTTCATTGCTTTCGCTGATTAATTTGGGTGGTTGAAGCGACTGTGTTTTCGAACTAGATTAAAGGGTGGTTTTGAAGTTTTTTATTAGAAATTTTTATAATGGAAAAAAAAAATCTTTCACATTTTTAATAAATCTGCTTTATCGATCTTTTGACTACTTATATATATTCTGATGATACATAAAATTGAATTTAGCCTAAAATTGAATTTGATTGACAATCATTGAAGAAAATAATATATTATTATCTTTTCAGGCAATATTTTATTCTTACGTGATTTTTAATGCTTTCATAAATTAATCCAAGCTCTTGAGAAAGTATTCACAAAAGATTTACTGAGAAAATTATAAATAAAATCTTCCTTTCTTTCGAAGTATGTTAAAAACGCGAAAAATATGTAATAAGCCTTACACGTCCTATACTGACTGAAAAAGCTCGCAAAAGCATCTACGCCGCAATAAATATTGTAATTTTGATAAATCCCTGCTTTTAAATTGGCTTTTTACGAGGATTGAAGAACGAATTCAATTATAATCTCTTTTCAATTTTGTTTGTGTGTAACTGTGTACCAAGTCTCATCCCAAATTTCGTGAATACAATGAATAAAATGCTTAAAATATAATAAAATGAAATAAAATGTATAAAATGAATAAAGAGCTTGAGGGTGATGATGTTGATCCAATATTTTCAGTCATTTTAGTCACTTAGATCACTTAGCCTCTAAAGCCAGAACATTTAAAGCTCGTTGAAAGTGGAATTAGCTTTTTTTCAAGAGGATTTGTGATAGTCTTTTAAGGGGCAGAGAGATTATGGCGCTTTTTGGAAGAACTAGAGTGGTTGGTTGGGATGTTTTGATGGAGCTCTTGTTTTTGGTGATTTCTGACAAAGTTTGAGATTTTTTTGCTTCAAAACTAAAATGAATCATAATTTTGTTAAATTAAAATGATAAATTACTAAATATTATGACAAATTAATTTAACGTGACATCGTGACAAACAAACATAGATAATCCCCAAACCAACATAAAACTTCTAAACGACATCTTAATGACTCTTGCCTCTAAATGTCCTTAATGTAACCAAATAACCACTTGAAAATTTACAAAACTTGATTATTTGCCTATTTGCCCATTTAATTCTAATACTAGCAAGTCATGCAAACGATCCAACCAGATTTATGATTAACTATGTAAAATTGTTCATACAACAAAAAGATTGTCGCACAAGCACTTCTTCACTCCTTCCCCTTAATTCTACTGTTTGCTTAATGTTTTTAGCATAATAAAGCATTAAAACACATTAAATTGCTCGGCAAACACAAGAAAGTTTACAGAAATAGAAAACTTCTTTGGCACTGCTCCAGAACAGTTTCACACATTAGTGATATTAAAAATTTCGATGGGACTGAGCTGGAAAATTTTTTGAAAAATGTTTGAAGGATTTTTTGAATTTTGAGTTTGTTGATTTTTTGAACATGTTTGTTGTACTTTTGGTGAGTTTTGTGGAAATAATTTTTGGATCTGTTGACACTAATCTAGCTAATGTTTGTGATTTTCAGTTATCTGGTTTTAAACCATGTTTTATTAGATTTGAGGATAGTACTTTAATTATTGTTGTATTCTATGATTATAGTGTTTTTACAGAATAACAGCATTTTAATAACAAAAGAGCTTTGAAAGTTTGAAGAACAAAATGATTTATTGTTCTAAAAAAATCATTTTACTAAGCAGTTTGAATGAAAAACATCAATAAAATGACTAAGCTGTCAATAAAAAACAAAATTCCATCAATCTTACTCCAAGGTCTAGAGTTCTGCACAGTTCTTAACCTCTTTAATTTACCAAGAACACTTCTAACATTATTTCAAGTATATAGAGTGTCTCAATAGTGAGGAAAATTGTTCTATTGGAAGATTATGATGAGTGGTATTTGAAGAAAAATTATTCTCTTACTGAAACGATGATCTACAATAATTTATAAAAAACTTCCACCCACCATCCCTCTCTATAATCAAGCACGCATCACATAAATTTCCTCAAAAACCACTTAACATGATAGTTCAATATCTTATTGCAATCTGAAGGAGAACTTGATAATTTTGATCCAAACAGTTTCAAAACAGCTTCAAGGTTTTCTTATCTCCTCCATAACATCACTATTAAAATATAAGAAAAGATTACAGTGCAAAAATTATAAATATCTCGCAAATATAGCAAATATCGCAAAAATATGAAAAAATATGAAATCGATTGGATTTCGCCTTCAAAACCAAATCGAAGCGAAAATGGCGTGCATAATTTCACAACTCTAAGAATTAATGAAGACATAAAGAACATTGTGCCGGTGGAATTTATGTGCTAAGCAGTTAATTGAGGTGGCTTCATTGAAATACCTTGCAATACCTTTGTAGAGCATTTGCTGAACGTTCAAGAATATTTAAAGCATTTAAAGCATTTAAAACGCACGAGGCGATCCCGCTTTATCTTTTCATCTTTATTTATTGGCTTGTATGTGGAATTATGCTGCAAATTGTTGGAGTCGGTGAGTTAGTCCTTAAATAGGATATGTGTAATACTGTTAAAATATATTTTTAAGGCTTTATCATCTAGTTTTTAAATAAATTCTTAAAAATTTAAACAAAAAATGAATAAATATCAAGCAACAAAAATCAAGCATAACCAAAAAAGAACTCACCCAGCGAAACCTACCAAACCAGAAACAATCTCTCCAACATGTGTAAAACTACAAAACTCTATATCTGAAGCACCAGCACTTAAATATGAAACATTAGCTCTGCTATCTTGCCAACTTATTCCAACTTTTACCAATTTTGCATTGTGTTATCTTAATCGCGAAAAAATTGTTATAATGTGTGCAATTTCTCAAAAAGATACTTGAGAAATTCTTATCGGATTAATCGAGTTTAATCAACCTCAATCGTTTTTACACATTTCTTTTTAAATTATATTAATCTTTTATTTTATATGGAAATTTTTGCAATATTTACAAATTTTATAAAATTCACAATTTTTTAAAAGAATTTATGATTATGCCTTATCGAATTTCAAATATTTTAACTCTTGCACGTCAAATCTCATAGCACGTCTCTCTAACTTCGCAACTCATTGCAAGGCATCCAAGTTAGAGTATAAATTACTTCATCGACTGTTAGTTCCAAGATAACATCACAATAAATACTTTTATGGCATGTTGATGGATTTGTTGGCTCGTTGAAGAGTTGGAGATCATCTTATGTCTTAAGTATGCTGCAGTACAATATAATTAGGTTTATTACGCAACTGTTTAATTACTTTGCAATAAAAGTTTTGATGAAAGGTGATAAATGCTTCCATTCGATTTATGGAGCCAAAGTTGAAGTAAGCGTGACTTGCTGCTAATTTCTGTATGGAATGATATTTGGGTCTTGTTTTCAAATATCTTGGGAAAAGTGGATTGTCATGATATTGCATAATTTAATATTTCTCGATGAGATATCTAAATATTGATTTGAATTTTTTGACGGTTTATTGGTAGAAAAGCAAAATATTTAAAAACTAATTAATGATATTTTTGAAGTTTTTAATAATCTTGATACAACTTTGAAGATTTATGATGCAAAATTAAAGAGTTTTGAAAGAAAACTGAAAGTTAAATATTTTTCTTTTTATAAGCTTAACAATTTAATTTTTTAATACAATAAAAATCCATTGCAGTTAATAAATTGAACTAAATAAACCATAATGAACTCTTCCTTAACAGGAAAGCATTAACAAAATAATTTACTTAACGACGTATTATGGTTAACAAATTCCACAACCAAAAAAACCAAAAACCCTTAAAAAGCCCAAAAATGATGAAGTGCGTTCGGACATATAACATTTTTTCATCATTCCATGTTTACCACCAAAGCACGCCATCCCGCATTTTAAAATAGATTTAGTAGGATTAAAAATGTTTTTACTTTTCCAGTAGCAAAACAGCAGATTTTTGCGGATTAATGTGTCACAGTGAAAGTGCCATCAAACCGCTATCAAAATAAGCTTAGCTTTATGAACTTTATATTAGATCATTATGAACTTTGAACCCATTTGGTGTAGGCATTTGTAGGCAAATGAAATGTGTACCAGCCGCTCGCTTCAAAGAATTAAATGAATTTAAATCAAAAATCCATTACTGCGATTACTTGGCTGTTTCAAATACATCACAAATGTATGCACATATCTTATTGAAATAGCGCTTACAACTCATCTTTATTTTCTAATGGATGTGCACAACATAGTATGTATGGTGAGCATAGGATTGAAATCTGCGGAAAGCAATTTCTCACATATTTCATATTTTCTGACCCAGTTTCTACAACATTCTCAGATTCCGCAGAATATTGTCTTACATAATGCATAATGTTTCAGTAGTTATGCTTGGTTAAAGGGTTGTCTAGAAATTATGGAACTAAATTTATTGGAGAATTTGGGTCTTGTGTGGGTTCACCTTCGGTTATTACGAAAAATTTATAATTTATTTTATTGTTTATAACTCAGATCAACAACTTTGAAATAATGCCATACTGTTTGCCCAACCCTCTTATGATGATGGGAAAATAAAGCATTAGTAACTTTTCCATTAAAATAATGGAAAATCTCTGGCAGCAATAAAAAAGGAAGATGATTTAGGAAAATATTTGCACTTGGCCAAACTTTTAATGTATTTCGGATGATGCTTTGTAGATTCTGGAATCTAAGTTTTTAGTTTTGTGACATTGTTTTGTAGGAATTGATTGTGAAAGCGAAGTGTGTACTCATTTTTACAAGTATTTTAAGAATTTGACATAATATCTTATCAAACAATGTTAAGTGTAGGTTCTAAGAATTGCGATTATCTCATTAAATAAACTTTTTAATCAATTACTTTTTACAATCCACTCCCCTCGATTTTTATATAAAAATGCTACCAGAAATGCAGAAATGTATCAGACACAAAAGTTCATTTGAATCAAATCAACTCTACTGGAACTTACTTAAAAACAAAACAACTGAAGATGTTACCTTTAACGATCCTTTTCTGCACCATTCTGGTTCTAAGCCAAGGAGCAACTGTACCACAAAATCCTTCTGAAAGGTATCAATTTGCTGCTGATGACGTTAGAGATACTGTATCTCCCAAAGGCACAACATCAGATTTATACAGTAGCGCCAAAACATCCCAAGAAACACTGAACAGTCTTAAAGCAACTATCACAAGAAATATAGCCAGAGCACGCGCTACTGTTTCGGAAAGTCTTGAAAAGGCGAGTAGAAATAATTTCAATTCATTCATTGACAACTCCGAAGCAATTTTGAAACAGTATCGAGAAGTTCAAAAAAAATTGAGTGCCGTTAATCAAACTGACTGTATCAAGGACGTGATAGCTAAGTTAAATGCAACCACAGACTTAGGAGGAGTAGATGTTGGTATCTGTCTAGATGGATTCAATAAGGACCTGACAGTTCATTTAGAAGAACCCAACCAGATTTTCATAAGATATGGACACATTTTTAAAGAGAGAGTTATGCTATCTTTTAAAGGTAAGAACTCTTTCAAGTTTTCTGACGACATTAAAAGAGCAATCAGGACTTCTATTGAGAAATTTGAAGATGACTGGAATACGGACAAGAAAGTTCTTACTAGGGTAGTGGAAAACTTTGAGTCTAAGGTAAATTCATTGGAAAGAACTTTTGATAATTGTATCGAAAAACATGCTGGAGGATATAAGAAGGAATTCAAAGATCTTGAAGATCGTATTGAATCATGCTCTGATTTTGAAAAGGCCCGTCGTTTGCTCTAATTTGAATGATTTAAAAGAATCAAATAAACACTCTTCTGGATGGCTCTCAAACGACAAAATAGCGTGGACAAAAGTCCACAAAATAATCAACTTGTATTTAAGAATTATATGATTTTAAAAAGATAATTGATAAATAAATAATATTGCAAGAAAAAATAAAAAATTTATTATTTAGATTTCCCTTTTTCCTTTTAAACAGGTCAAAAAATGATAAGACTTGAAAGTTCTTTTGAGATTTATGTGGGTGAACTTGCTCAATCCAATAAAAAGATATTCCAAGTTTTCGAAAATCGTGCCTTAATTTTGAAAATAACATGCTGTATATTTAAAAAATTTTATATGAATTTTAAAGGAAAAGATGAGTAATATATAAATCTTAAAAATTACAAGATTTATATTTATCAATCATATTTTGTCAAGTGCAATTTTATCTTTTCATAGTAATTGATAAGATAAATGCAATTCTTAGAACTTCAACTTGAAATCAAAAAACACTTCACACACAAACTGCAGGGATTAAAATTTAGAAAGATATTAGATTTATCTCATAACCCCTTTGACAGACCACTTGTCTTTGACCCACATAGATTGCGAGATTTAAAAAATCAATTGCCTATAAATACGCAATGTTATCAAAATTTCAACATCAGTTCTTATAAATTAATCGGCAACACTATTTACTATACTTTGGAATAAAACCAAATAGGTTTCTACATAATCCTAAGGAAGTTCTCAACCAAAATGATCCTTCTATCAAGCCTATTCATCGTTGTATTTACACTTCTGGTGGTCAGTGAAGCAGCATCGGTCTCAAAACCAATCTCTCCTTTCGTGTTGGACCCCTCAGATCTTATGACATCAGCCTTGGACTACCAAAATAGGCTGAATGACCTCCAAATTGAAATTGATTTGAAAGTTGCCAGCTCGCTAACTGCAATCTCTGAAACAATTAAGAACTCTAGAACAACTATCTTAAATCAGGTGAAAGAGAACTCTGAAAGTTTTATGCAGACCTACGAGGACACTAAAGTGGAGCTTGAGAGCAAACTGCCAAATGACTGTGTCGATGATCTTCTGGGAATTCACGAGAGAATGACTCACGTAACTGGAGCTTCTTTCGGGAATTGTTTGAAAAGTTACAGTGCAAGTTTATCCACAGAAATTCAAGTTGTCAAACCTCTACTAGAACCTTATGGTGATGTCAACGGAATTGTTCTCAAATCTTTTGATGGGAAAAACGCTTTCAAAGCTCCAGCAGATATCATTCAGAAGTTTGTTGCCTCCTTTGAAGAAACTGAAACAAATTGGAATGAAAATCAACAAAAAGTGGAACAAGTTGCTGAAGATTTTGAAGTAAAAGTCACTGATCTTGCTACTCTGTTTGAAGAGTGTTCTTCACTTTTGCAAGAAAAGTACCTTAAAGCAACTAAAGAAGTAACAAACGCGGCTGGTGAAGTTTGTTCGGGCCAGGATGGAATTGAGTTTCAACGAACCCAATTTAGTGACTTGATGAATCTTATGAAGTGATTTACTGTAAAATTGTCAAAATGTGATTTTATTTATGAAATATTCAAAGATAAATAAAAAACTGAACAAAAATCTAGTCAAAATGACAATAAGACATTATCTCCAAGTGTTCACAAAAATAATAAAGTAAATAAATATTATCTCAAGTCACTCCAGTTAAGAAACAGTTGAAATACTTCATTGTCTTTCATAATAATAGAGCATGAATAAATAAATATAATGTGTAAGCAGTTTAGCCTCAGTTTTCTCTACTTTCTCAGTTTTCCCGCTTTTGAGCTTAATGATGTACTAAAGTACCTTTTTGTTTTTTGTCTGTGCCATTCGAAAGTTTTCCATTTAAAAGTTTTATATTTTTCACAATGAAGTATGACAAATAAGACTTAAAACTTTTCAGTTTGCAGCAAGAAGTTCTTGTAAATATTTATTTTTGCAGGCAAAAGTTTCGTAAAAACTTTTAAGGCGGAATTTTGAAGAGTTCTTACGTTTTTTGCTCGTTTTTCCCATTTTGTTAAATTAAGGAAGACCTGATGAAAGTTCAAGAAGAGTTTACAAGTGGAAGCTTTTAAGTTTTCTGTTTTGTGCAGCATTATTTGCTCGTCCAGTGTTTAGCATGAAATTGAAGGAGTAATGTTTCACAAAGTTTTATTTGAAATTTAATTATTATAAAAGTTTTACTGGATTGGAATTTTTGAGTTAATGGAACTTTTTCTAGATTTATTAAAATTTAGTTTAATACTTTTTTCCCCTTAATGTATGCAATTATCTAAGGATAAACATATTGCATATTAAAGTCCATTTCTATTTCAATTATTCCATAAAATTCCTCATTTTCCCCTTAATCCTCAAGAAAACTACAAAACTTTTTATTTCTTTCCTCTTAAAAAGCCATATCTTTTTATTCGTTGCACAAAAAATGATCTGCCATATTTATGGCCCAAACTTTTACATTTCAAAACAACAAACTGCAATAAAAAATTATTGCCTGGAATAAGTAACCAAGCAATTTAAAAACAGCACATAGAATGCGAAAATTGAATTCTTTAATGGTTTGTCGTCGTTTGCTTACTTTAATTGGGTAGATGTAGATTTTTTATGGATGTTTATTGTAATGATAAATAAAATATATATCCATTATTAGACCTCAATAGACAAAACCTAACGTTCAAGTTCTCCCTGATCAAAATCTAAATGGTAGAATTTTTATTTCATTGAGTTAAATTGTGTGGAACAATGCTGAGATAGCCAGTAACTGGTTTGGTAAATGGAGCTGATGCACTTCATTGAAAGGTAAAAATATAATAAAGCAAGCAAAGGCACTTTAGCTGCCCGTTCAAAAGGAAATAGATTGAATGGTTCATGAGTTTTCAAGTGTTCGATTATGTAGTTCAGAGAGAACTAAGTTGTGGTTGGTAATTGAGAGTAATTAGGAATAATTGATTAGTAGAGCTGCTGAAAGGAGAAAAAACTTCTGAGTGAATGAACGAGAAGTATTTAATTAAATTAATCCATTACCGATAAATGATTTAATCGTTTTAATTGGAAATATTTTGCTCAGGTTTCATAGCTCAAGAGTTTTTTTTTCAATTGAATGCTCAATGAAAAGTTGAAAATGATTGCCAATAGTAATTAAATTAATTCATAAAACTATTGAAGTTCAAAATTCAGCTTTAACTTCTAAAAGCAAATTTATTCAAAACAACCAACTTTTCACAAACCCAAAAAGCCATAATCAGCGTTATCTACATTTGTTTGCTGCAAACTGCGATAGTTTACCAATTACCCCAAAAAACTTGAAATAGAAAATATTTGCTCCCTCCCACACAATTCCTGCAAATCTCGTGTAAAACTGTAAAACTGCAAAATTGTTGAAAATAGAGGAAAACAGTGTAATCATGGCCATAAACAAATTTGGTCGAGAGAACTGCTGATTATTCCAATTTCATGCAATTCATGGCATGCACAGCAGTTAAATAAATAAAACAATAAACCTAACTTTGAATAAATAATTAGAGTTTGTTTGACAAGCACATTGAAAGAATATGTGCTTCAATTGTTTAATTAATGCGATTGTTCAATGTTTTCCTGTTTTACATTTAACAGTTTGCCTAAATAGTTAAATACCCATTTCTACGGTAAATACAAAGCCCAACTGCAAATAAATCATGCTCCAAGTGTGTTCTAATGGTCAAATAATATTCATTGAATCATTCATATTGTAATAGCGTAATAGGTTTGCTGACTCATAGAATTTTCATTCAAGAAACGAAGCTGACCAAACAGAATTATCGTATTTTCTTGGGAGTAGGGATGGATGAATTGCATATTTTCAGGAGAAAATTACTAAAAGTAGGCAATCCGCAATACAACTTGTGAAAAATCTTGTGAACTTTTCAAATTTGGTGAAAATGCAACAAGAACCATACTATACCCAACCCTGACCTACTCAATAACATACACAATTTTTCCATGTAAAACGATGAAGCATTGGATGCAAATCAATGAGCTCTGTTGTTCTGTAGTCGTTCAATATTTTGTAAGAGCAAATACTGGTAGCCAAACTCCATTGACTATCTATTAAATAAGCTTGCCATGCTCTTGTTTTAGGATTTTTGGTTTTAAGGATTTGTCGAGCTTTGTCGAGGTTTTTTGGTGACTGTGGTGGAAATTGACGATATTTTAGATTAATTTAGATGTGTGGTTTGTTTGCCGACTCTTGAATTGTTCGAATTGGGAATGGACAGTGGTTTGTTCCATTGGACATTTGTCTGTTTTGTTTGGATTTATTAAAAGGCAATTTTGGCGGATTTATTTTAAATATTCATAAATTTTTTAAATTCTAGATTTTGCCTTCAAACTTTCAAAAATTAAGGTGTGCATACATTTCAGGAGCTAGCCCACTGCAATCAAGAGCAACCTCAGCCAAATGAAACTAATGAATCAAATTGGCCATTAAATTCAATAACCGCAGTCAACGTAAACAAATTTCACCTACCATCAAGAATTTTCCATTTTTTTCGACGACTTTACTTGACTTTACATATCCACTTTACATATTTGATTGGCCACCTCTCCAACCAAATTTGGAAAATTCTGTTCTGTTGACTTTCTAAACTTGACGTATTTAGCATGTACTTCATCCATACTTCATGTTTACCGCAGTTAAACTCACTGCTATCAACATTTACTGTGATTTCATGCAAATAATAATAAAATATAAAAGTCAAATAAAGGAACAAAAGTCTCAAAGTTCCCTCGAATCTCTGAAAAAAAAATATATCGAACAAAAATTGTAAGAATGTTGGCAAAATATAAAAATCGACAGAAAAGTTGTAATCCACTTGGAAAATTTGCCATAAAAGGTTTTCAGATGAATATAATGTTATGAGCTGCTCATAAAAGTTTATGCCATGCAAAATGGGCAAATGAGCAGGGACGGATAACAAGCCAACAAGAGCATTTACATGCTGAGAACGATCGACTGCTTTTTTGAAAGCTTTTTTACGTTGATTTGAAGGGGTGAGGGAAATATTGGTTTTTATGATTTTTAAGGGTTTTTAGATTAGAAATTTTGTGAACTTGATTTATTGAGAAAAACTTTTAGGCTCTACTTGAATAAATTAGAAAATAATTGATCTTTAAATTATTAACCTAAAAAAAACATTTCAACACACAGGGACTCAACCTGCATCAACGCAGCATCGTCATAAACAATTACTACTACAAAAACACTGGCTAGACTGCCCCATAAATCAAACTGCTGGACTCACTACCGAAAACTAATAAAGCATATTTTTCTTCATCCTTTTCCCAAAGATCACAACCACCTGCTCTTGAAAAAAAATATTTCAAATTCCAAACTATGCACGTACTTAATATCAACAAAACATTGAAATTTATGGAATCTACTTTTTTGTATGAAATTTATCTAAAAACAAGTAAAAATTCATGAAAACTCTAGAGCAGCATTTTTTCTGTCATAAAAATACGTTGAGCTAAAAATTGCAATTTGCATTTGATTTCGAGTTTATATTAGTTTTCTTTTTTTTTTGAGCTTTTTGAATTTTGTGAGCTTTGTGTGCAATCCATGCTCACCATTTTTCTACTAGTTTTTCATGCATATTTAATTTTTTAGTAGAAATCTCGAGAATAATGACAATACAAAAATACACTGAATAGTGAATACACTGAAAGCTTGCATAATGTAATTTAATGTAAAGCATACATCTCAATGAAATATTAAATTGTTCGGCTTTCATGCTCTCATTTGTGTAAAAAAAAACTATACGACAAGCTTTTGAAGTTTTATTCTTCATTTTTGGAGCTTTCTGCTAAAATTACGTTTTCAGTTTCTTTTACTGAAAATGAACAATATTTAAAAAACTGTAAAATGAAATAATTTGAATGAAAGCAAAGATTTTTTTCAGATTTTCTGAGAATTCTAACAATATGAGTATTTATGAGAAATCATATGAAAGCTTTTTCAGTAAATTGGATTTTATTGTTAGCTTTTTTCGACTTTCTTGGCTTTTGTAGTTTACCTTTTTTTATGATATATTTAAGAAATTTATATGAAATATACTTGTATGAAAAGTTACGAAAGGTAGATGGAATGTGATATGAGAAATTGAGGATAATATTATGAGTTATTTATATTATTTATATTTTTTGTACTTTTTGGGGAAAACATGAATTATTAAGGTATTTTTCAAGAAAGTCCTCGAGTACTTGGAATATTGATATTTTTGAAATATTTTCGCAAAAAATTTAGAATGTCTTGTAAATTTCTTAAAATGGATAAGATTTTTAAATTATTTATAAACAAAAAAACATAAGAAATTTCTTGCCCAGAAAATACTCAAACACCTTCCAATCCAATATTTTCCTACCCTTTCCTCCCACCATCTAAAAGCAAACTGGTGAAACATTATCTTTCAATAATTCAATTCCATTTAATTGCATTACAACATAAAGTTCCAAAAGATAATTAATTCCCAACTAATTTCTTTCCAATACGATGAACAATGCAAGCCCAACTTTATGCTCTGTAAGAAAACAAATAGCAATTTAAACAATTTCAGAGGATGTATTTATTTGTCTAGAAAGTTTTGCGAAAAGTTTGAGCCATATTGTTTTGAAAATTTTCGGAGCAAATTGGTTAGAGAAATATTTCTTGTGGAAAGATAAAAGACAAACCTGCATAATTGATTTTTTGGGTATTTGAGTAATAGATTGTGGATCAATTTTTATTATTAAATACTTTTGAAATTAAAGATATGGAAGAAATTTTAAGAAATTAATTTTTTCATCACTTTTCAATAATACCAAAATTACAAAAAGCACAACTTTTCTCCATCAACATAAAATTCTCCTATCACCATTCTTCTTCAAAAACTTCAATTAAATACCAATCTGATTATTTCACAATGATGCCATTCAAATTTTACTCCCAGCCAGCAACAAAACGTGTATCAAGTATTTCTCAAGTATTTAATTTGCAAAGTCTCTAAAGAATATATTTTACAAAATTTTTCACTCCCTTCGGCATAATTGATTTCTCTTGTAAATATCTCAAATTGTTCTTTAGAGAAAATTGAAAATTATCGAAAAGTTTCGACTGCTAATTGGCGATAATTAACGCTATATTTTGTAATGCAGCGAAACCTTTGAAAACGCTTCAAGACAGACAATTAAAATCCATCTCGCTTTATTTCTTTTTGGATTTTTATTGCACAGAAATTTGATTTGCTTGGCTGATTCTCGTTTTATGTTAAATTATAATACATTTGAGGTGAGGCTAAGAAGTTTTCTTTAATAGTTCCTTAAATTTTTTAAAAATGAACCAAAAATACTGATAACAAGAGCTGAGCGGTCCAAATTGACTTGTGGGTGACAAAAAAGAGGTGAAAATCCTGGAGGGTTTGATACGAGTATTTAAAAATACTATAAGAATTCAAGTATTTATAAGAATTGGAGAAATTAAGGACTTTGAAAGGAAATTAAGGAGTCATTAGCGGAATTTCGTGGCGAAAATTATTTAATTATATAATTTCAAGTATTTCAAGTTTTTTCAAAAATTCGAGATTTCACAATTTTAGGTGAATTAAGGAGAAAATTTCTTTTGTTTTGTTTATAATTAATTTTGTATCTGAAGTATTCCAAATATTCCAAGTATTTTAAGTATTCCGAGTAAGATATTTGGAGGTTTAATTAATTATTTATTTACACGATAATGTCAGAATTATTTAGATTTGCAAGAAAATTGGCGTGTGATCAAACTTAATAACAGGAAATTTGCACAGCTTGAGAGGTTTTTGCTAATTTATAACAGTTGCTACAAGAGAAAGCTTTTTTTTGAGAAGACCTAGTGATGGTTCAAAAAATTTAATAAAAATACATAAAACAGTTTTACATAATTTAATAAAAAAGCTCAAGACTCATTTTAGTTTTTTTAAATTTTAATCAATGATTTTGTTGAATAATAGACAACTTTAATATAATAGATGAATTGATCCTAACCAAACATTCTCTAAAATTCATTCAAAGTATTCAACAACATTGTTACTAAAACTGCGTCAAAATGAAAAGTCTGCAACAGTATTTAAGGCAATTGTCAGAAACAACATGCCTCGCAAAACTTTCTTGATATTCATGGAAACATATTGGCAGGCGGCAAAATTGCGTCTATAGTCAAAATATCTTTAGGATACAAAAAAAAAAAATTCGCCAAGCTATCAAGTTTTCATTAATTTCCAGAGAAATTGTGAAATTGTGAATTTCTTGAAGCATATTGGCAAAGACATCGAAAGCATTATATTATGAGAAGTTGGAGGAACTTTGCAATTCAATAAAACGAATAATTTTTGCTTTTTCTGTAGAGTTTCTTGAGCTGTGATATTTTTGGTTAAAAGGGAATAGCAGGTTTCAAATTATTTGGGACAAGCTAAAAATATTCAATTTTTTTTTATTTTAGTTTAAAAATTTGTAAAATGAAATCAAACAAATAAGTTAAGAAATAAAAAATCTCCCAACTAAAAACCCAACCACTACTTCATACTCTTAAAAAAATCTGCAGGAAGAATTATGCTGCATGGAAAGTTTGGCAAGACATATTTTTGCTTGTACTTCAAGTTGAAACAACAAACACTCGAGACACCGCAATCTTGAGAAGTTCGACAAAAATAAAAAATGTTCCAGAAATTGTATTAAACTCGTCCATTTTTTATTTGTTCTGTGATTTTTTATCCATATTTCTGCGATATTCTTGTGTTTATGGAAATTAAATTTAACTGTCGAACCGACACAGAAAAAGAATTGTTAAAAAATATTGTGTAGATTGGTAGAAATCCGCATTTTAGCAGCATCTGCATTAATTTCATTAAATTTCGAGATCTGTTTGTTTTTGTATTATTATTTTTTTGTGAAGTGATTTTGCGGAAAATTTATAAGTGGATTTGCATTGCTTGTTTGTTTTTATCGCCGAATTATTTTATAAGTTTGTTGGTTCAGGATCGTTAAATTTTATTCGGTTGTTTTTTATTTGAAGAGAATTTTTATTTCTTATGAGTCTAAGCATTTTAAAATTGGTTTCTAGCATTGAGAAGATACCAAGAAACTCTCACATTCATAAGACATTAAAAAGTTAAAGTCTAGGAGATCTTGCTCTTTGTTGAAACTTCAACAACCTTCAATAAATTTTGAGAAAAGTAAAGAAAAAGCTAAAAATAGCTCAGTTCATCTGAATGGTAAAGTTTTCATCTAAACATGAGTTTAATTAATAAAGCTCGTCTTTCTTCTTTTTGTAACAGATTCGAACAGATACAAACAGATTTAAAGATTCAAATTCATTTCAACTAATATCAAAGTTTTCAGAATTATTCAAAGAAAACTTGAGTTACACAAATTCTCATTATAATTACTTATGCCATTAACAAATGATACTCATGTCGTATACTTAATTATTCTAATTAGTTGGATGTAATTAGATTTTTCTCTACTTAGAAGAAATGCTGAAGGCTTCAGCGTGAGGAATTATTAGAATGAGCATCCTTGAATATTATGTGAAGGATGAAGACTGAAAGAAAAGAGCCCACGGCTTTTTTCAGCTCTTAAGTATATTTTGATGCAAAATAATACGCATATATATTTAAGAGCTGTCAGATCTTTAGAAATCAACGAAAAAAATTCCTCTAGCACAATTTTATCTGAGGAAACCTTTGCCTTCAGCCTTCACCATTAAATCGAGCTACAAGGCAAAAAGTCTTTATGCAAAAAAATTGAATTTTAATTATGGAGAACTCAATTATTAATGTTAATAATACATGAAGGAGCGTAAAATACTCCAGATAGACGCTCTCAAAGTTCTCTAGCTGGAAAACCTTTAAAATGTTTTCGTTACTGAAAATAGGAAAAGGAACGTAAGAAAAGCTTTTGAACCAAATTAAAATTCTCAGTGTTTTGCTAAAATTGCTAGAATAATTATGAGTAAAATTTTCGCATAAATTTTCTAGTAATTTTCACTTTCAATCAAAGTTTTCATTCAATTAAACATCAAATTGCGATCAAATTGGAATTTTAATTACATTTATGGAACTTTTCAGCATAATTGGATTTCTATGATATACCTTCATGAAATTCTTTGGAGAGAAGACTGAGAAGTTTTATTCGATAAAGTTTCAATAGATTGCTCGATAATGTAGTTTTAAAATGTATTAAATGAGAGGGGTGGTGGTTTTGGTTATTTTTTATTTTCTATAGTTGATAAAGCGGTTTCTAACATTTTACTCAATTTACCATCCATTAACTTCATGTTTGGTTCCTATCGATAACGCAGTTTAATGGTAATACGATACCCAATAAAATTACCGAAAATTTTCTCCTCTCCACAAACATGAATGCGTTTCCTGAGTATTTTCAGAATCGATTGAAAATAAATAACAATTATTATTTTTTCCAATTTATATTAAAAAAAATCCATTTCCATTATCGAAATGAAAAAAAATAGTACTTTTGTGAAGAACTCGAAAAACTGGAAAATACTCTAAAAAATTATTAAATATCAGTTTGCTTCAATTTCTGCAAATGGTTATTGATTTTGTGCTTTTTTGTACTGAGTGTGCACTTTTTTCAGCTAGCACAAACAAATTTGATGAAATTTGTTGAAATTGTTGAATTTATTGAGTGCCATAGTTAAAAACACCGAACAAATTCGAAAGCGTAAATTCGTAATGATTAAAAAAACTTTTTTTGTGTGAGTTTTCCTGGGAAAATCAGGAATCAAAGGCTTTTTTGCTGAAATTTGATGTTTTTCGTTTTAATTATGTTTCATTATTCTGTCGATTTGGTCAGTGATGTTGATGACTTTTTTCTCATTTGTTCATTTTTGTGTTTTCCAATTAACAAATATTTTAAATTGTTAACTTTCATTTTTGGTCTTACGAAATTAAATATCAAGTTGAATTAAAGTTCGCACTGAAAAAAGCTTTTAAAAGCTTTACTTCAAATTTAATGCCGACCCATCAAAACTTATGATCCAAAAAATGTTCCTCAAAAGATAAAATCAAGTCACACTAAGTATTCCATTTCAGCAGCTGAATCACCAAAAACCGCAAACTCCCGACAAATTCGTTGCAATTCATAAATTTTCCTTCTAAGGAATTAGGGGGTATGCAATTAATACGTAACGCTCTAGCAGGGGGGGGGGGGTCTAGAATTTGTTACGAAGTAATAATCCTCATATTAAAATGTGTGAAAAAGCGTTACGAGGGGGGAGGGGGGGTCCAAAAGGTCCGATTTCAGCGTTACGTATTTTATGCATAGCCCCTTACTTTCTTTCAACAAAATAACAAAATTATCACTTGCAGGGGGGAAGAATTTATGGAGCATGAAACAACCAAGAAGCCTCTTCATTTACTTTCATTATTCTCATTATTTCATTTTTCAGAAAAAATTTCCTGCAAGCGATAGTTTGGCTTATTTGGCTGCACTCATTCAAAGGAAATTGCTAGTTTATGGTTGCAGCCAAGAGTATAAATATTTATTTAATGCTTTAGCGTTTTATTTTATCAAAAAATTAATGGCCAACAATTCGCAATTGTGCAGCCAGATTTCCGAAACATTAACAAAGCCATAAAATAAAAATCTGCGAGTGTTTGTTCGCGTGATAAAATTCAAGCAATCTCTGCTATTGTGCTGTAAATAGTATTCTGTAAATTGTGAGTTTTCCGAGCATTTTGTATTTATTTTGATGGCAGGTACTTATGGCAGTTACTACAAAATGTTTTTTCAAGATTTATTGAGAATGGAGCAATGTTTTCTTTCAGGTTGGATGAGCTGGAGGAATCTAGAGGAGATTTATTGGATTTTAAGAAATAAACCTCATGAACAGTTTAAAGATTTCACTCGATATAAAATGTTATTCAATTATTATTATTTTATCTTGAAACGACGAAATAAAATGCATTATGACAATTGTCGAAATATTTAATTTTGCTTGGAAAAGACTTAAGCAAGTTGTTTTCGACAAAATTCTAAATCAAGCTTTTAAAAAAACAGAAATGATTTGGTTGATTTAAGCTCTTTCTTGGACACTGCTTATCTTCCTAGCGTGTACTGACTCAAAAATATGACAAAGCAATCAAATGCTTGTCTCCATATCAATTAACTCTTGTCGCTGCATTGTATACTGCCAATAATAAATCCGCAGTTCTCGTAACTGGCAACTCTGCCCAGAAGTTGTATTTTTATGACGCTTGCATCGGTGCATAATTCGGTTTATTGTCAAAGAGCATCTCAAGATTTTATTTTTACATTTTAAACTTACATCAACAAAATGTACTTCAAATAATAAAATCTTATAAATGGCAATGAAAACAACTTTATCTTTAGCATTTAATGGATTATTATAAAAAAAACTTTGAAACTGTATATAAAATTTTTTAATATACAGCTGGTCAAACATAAAGTTTTCACCATTAAGTCTGTGAAAATATAACAAACAGAACTTTAAAAAACTTATTGATATCTACTGAATGAGTGATACTAATACTTAGAAACGTTATAAAAACAACTGAATACATTAGATACTGAAGATATGGCAAACAAGATCATTTAAAATTTACTCCATTATTTTATTGTACGGAAAACTTGTAGTTGATATTTATAAGTAGCAAAAAATCCTAAAAAATTAAAGAAGTTCAACTCACAATTAAAGATGAGAATCGCTGGTGCCTTCCTTCTACTTACAGGAACTTTCATGATGATCAATGTAAGTTTTAAACCAGTTGAAGATCAATAAAATTCCTAAAACTAACACAAAATAAATTCTTTTATTATTATAGAAATCTAATGGTCTTTTAGGACTTCATTATAGAACAGAATTTTCAAACAGTTTTGGAGAGTTACTTACTGACGTGTTCATCGCTTTAGATAACCTCAATGCTGTAGTTGCTAAGACTCAAGTACAATGCAACATTCTCTTGATTGCGGAAACTCAACATACTAGGAATGTTCTGGTTGATTTGCATGGAGTGTTTGAAACTTTTAAAAGCACACATACACAAATAAGAACCTCCTTTTTGGAGACAAACCTTGATCCTGGATCAGTTTCAATGACAGCTGATCTTAGTGTACGAACGTTTGATAATATGTTACCAACTTTCGAAAAACTCATTACTGATATTGAGGCCTTTACATCCGTTGAAATGTTCAACCACTTCCCTAACGAACATCTTCAATCTGATCTAAAACACGCATTTCAAAATATATTTTTAGCCGTTAACAGGGTAGCCTACAATAATGAAGTGTTAAAACAAGACGATGTTGATTCTGTTGTGTCTGTAGAAGATCAGAAGACAGTTTTAGATTACTATACCATATATTTGCAAGCTATCAAGGAAGTTACAGAGCAATTTAATATAATCTTGAAAAAATTTACAACTTTGTCATCATTTCAAATTGATTTAATTATTGCTTCAGCTCCTAGTTATTCATCTAGCTCTGCATGGTTTGCTAATGTGCTAGAAGTTATTGGATCAACACCTCTACCTCTGATTGGTGCTCTTGTACCAGGTTAATTTCTATATAGTATTACAAAATGGTTTTTAAAGCTATTTGTTCACTTTCAGAACTTCAACATACAAACAGTATCGTCTCCAGTGTCTCAAAAAGTGTGTTCAGTAAAAATCATGATTCTGCAATTGTTTGCGTTGAAAAATTCCACACAAATATTGTTGCAGAATTAAAAAGTACTATCAATAAAGTAACTGTTCTTCATGATACTATCAATGAGAGAATTGACGAATACGAGGCTTGCGTTGCTGCAGGAATTTAAATTTCTAAATGAAATTTATAATTTTGTAATTTATCAACTATTTTCACAATAAATTAAAATAAATAATAATTTTGGTGTCTCTATTTAATACCTACACGCTAGATAAGATGCGGTCCAGTTAATTTTCAATTTCGAAGCTTTTTCACGCATTTTTTTGAACTAATCTAATTACAAACTTTTACATAAACACTATTTCATTACTTTAAATACCCATTTATAAGCTATATATTAGAGCTTCAAATAACCGTGCATTACTTTAATTGTTACTGTTAAAACGTGTTTATAAAGATACCAATGCTACCAAAAATCCAGCAGTTCAATAGAAACTTTGGGAGTGTTCAGTTTATTACGTTAAATTCAAGATGAAAATTGCTAGCTCTATCCTCCTGTTTGCAGGTATTGTGGTGATGATCCATGTAAGTTTTTTTACAAGTTGGTCATCTTAGATCTACTAGATGGTTAACATATTTTCACAGAGCTCCAACGGACTTCTTGGCTTGCGTTACAACACTGACTTCTCAAAAAATTTGGGAGTCATATTGACCGACTTGAGTACCGCTTTCGGCAATTTGAACTCAATAATAGCCAAGGCACAGGTTCAAGACAACATTCTTTTGATCGCAACAACTCAACCAACCAAAAAAGATCTGGCTGCTCTCTACGGAATCTTTACATTCTTCAAGAAAACATATTTATCTCTTAAAAGTTCCTTCTCTGATACTGCGCCAGTTCCAGGCCCACTTATAATCACTGGTGCTCTTAGTACTGGAGTTGCAATTATTGATACCATGTTGCCTACTATTGAAAAATCTGTCAAAGATATTGAAAGTGTGACATCTGTTCAAATATTGAATCTCTTCCCTAGTGAGCAACAACAATCTGACGTTAAGACTGCATTCAAATCGATCGTTGATTCTATCAACAAGTTGGCTTTGCGTTACAGACTAGTCACACAAGATGAAGTTAATGCTGCTTTAACTCCTGAAGACCAAAAAACTGTCACTGATTTCTTCACATTCTATTTGAACTCTGTCAAAGAAATTACAGTACAATTCAACACTATTTTGAACCAATTCACAAGCCTGGCTTCATTACAAACTTCTTTGCTCAAGGCATCAACCCTTAGTTCTCTGAAAACCATCAGAGAAATTGTCACCAACATCTCCCAACAAGTGTTGAGCTCAAAATATGAAACAGCGATCAAATGCGCTTCAGCTTATCAGACTACAATGCTGACTAATTTATCTAATTCAAAAGATAAATTGACAGTTATCCAAGAAGGGCTTACTGGACAAGCAATGACTGACTTTAATACATGTGTCGGTGCATAATATTGATCAAATACTTCAATCAAAGTAATAAAATTTCTTAAAACACACCAAAAAATTTCTAGCATACATTTTGGAATATATTATTCTTTTTTCCACTAGGGATCTCACCTACATAGATCACCTTTAATTAGCAATTTTTTGAATCCTTCAAACTATAAGCTCATTATAAAAAGTCCCAGATAAACTTTTTCTAACAAATCTCAGCTAAAGGATTGTTAAAAGTTAAACAATACTTTTTTTCCAGAACTTTCGTGGAAAAACATCTTTTTGCTAGTTTTTACAGTCGTCATTGTAAGAAACAACACTAAAATCAGTTGGAATGCTTAATTACCGAGTCTCATATTTTAGCGACAAAAAACTTTCAAAGCGCTGCAAAACTTTGAGGAAAACTCTAGAAAATTGTAAAATTTTCGTAAAAAGAAAAAGTTTCGGTGCCTGTATTGTCTGAAATTGTATGAATTGTATTAATTGTGCAAATTTAAAACAATTAGCGAATAATTTATGAAATTAAAAGACTTTTTCTCACTCATTATGCTTGCAAAAGAAAAGTTTTGCGAGTTTCTTCAACTAATTATTTTTTTGTTGCCATCTTTTCATAAAACTGGTTTTTGCCAATTGGAGTGAAATTGCTCAAATTTCTTAAAATTAAAGTGGATTTTTATTTTTTGTAGTTTTTCAGAGTTTTTTTAGTTTTCAAGCAATTATTCAAGATTATTTTGGAAATGGAAACTAAAAGTTTCACCAAGCTTTTTCAGTTTTTCAAGTTCCTAACAAGCTTTGCAAGTTTTGCTGGCGTATAATTAAAGAATCTAGTTGGAATGTATGTAAATAAATGGAAAAGTTTTTCATGTTGGCGTAAAAGATACTTTTATGAGTTTCATGCGCTTTATGAGCTTTTCTCATGTTTTTACCAAAGATGAAGTTTATTTTAATGACAATTTTGCTTGGAATTTCTGAGAAATCTTTGGAATCTTTGCTTAAGGCTAAGTTAGTGTAAGAATGGGAGATATTAATTACGGTGGAAGTTTTACAGACTTTTAATTACATGTTTGTATAAATTTAACGAGAGCTTTTATGGAGCTTTAAGCTTGCAGATCATTTTAGTGGTTTGCTTTTAAGCTTTTAGGTGATTTTCTTTTGTAAATTGAAAAATATTAAGAGAAATAATTAAGATTGAAAATAATACAACAATCTTATCACAAACAAGCAAGCAACGCACACATAACCTTTGAAGAACCTTCAAACTCCTCAAAACACAATCAAACAAAAATAATTACTTGCCATCATTTCAAATAAATAAAATAAATTACCCTCAAGCAACAGCCAAGCATACAAAAATTGCGCATAAATCATTCCACACAGCAAGAAACCAAAGTTTAATTGAAATATCATTGTTAAGATATGTTACATAAAAGTAATCAAAACTTTTCCGTTAAAAACGTTAAAACATTGAAACACAATAGCACGGTGAAAACTCGGTGGAAAAACATAAAAGTAGGAGGGAACACAGGCTGTTAACTTGGAGTAAACTCTTAGCAAAGAATCAAAAGAATAAGTAGAAGAAAAGAAGCTTCAAGATTTAACCTGCAAGGTGATCTGTATCGCTTAAAAGTTGTGGCAGGAACCAAAAGTTTTCAATTTGATGCGAAACTTGAACAACAAGCAACATTTAAAATTCCTTAATTAAAAATATAAATTACTACAGGTTGCTCAGCACGCCTTTTTTAAATAACATGTTTATGTTTTCAAAGGCTGAATGGAAAGGCGCGTTTAGATTTTGACCACACTTTTGAATTTAACAATTACTTGACAGCTTTGAAGATAATTTTGGGAGCCAAATTTAAAACAATGTAGATTAATCATGTTCCACTGTTCTAAAGGCATTCTTTATCATATATTGTCTACAAAATTACTCATATCTTTAGTATATGCTCAAACTATGCTCAAAATTATGGTCGAAATCTCTTTATCATCCTCTCCTCCCAGCCTTTCATTAAATTAATAAATTATGCGTGGAAAATTGATTACATCTCCAGTTCCCATAATTTCCCTAAAATTTGCCTTACATATTTCCTGCTAAAACTTCCAGAAACTTTCAGCCGTGAAACAAAAATCACAAAAAGACGATAAATAAAAATAAATTTAAATGAATACATCATGACGCTTTCTTTTTTATATCTTCCACTTTTATCAAAATTTATTCGGCTCTTTGGATATTTTGGTGTTTTGGAGGTCTTTCGGATTTCTGGGAACTTGAAGGCTTTGAAGCTTCTGAGCTTTGAAGCTTTGGGGTGAGCCTTGTACTTGGTTGTAGCATCTTATATTACTGCAGAAGATTATCAGCAGAAAACCATCAGGTAGAAAATTGCGTGACTTTCATTCGTTCCCAGTAATAATTGGTAATTTTATGATATTACGGAAAATTGTGAAATTGTGATATTGTTTTCTTAAGGAGGTTTGGGGTGAGAAAAGATTATCTGGTGAATTATCTGTGACATAGCAGAAGTTTTGAGAGGATCGTGCAATGATTTGAGATTATTGGAGATGCATGGTGTTTTGTCGTCGAGGTGGATTCTTTGGTTTGATTTAATGAAAGTGGTTGCTTTTATTATTGAAGCTTTGAATAAATTAGATGTTTTAGGAAGTTTCAATAGGGCTTAAGGGATTTTTGTCACTTTGAGGGAAGATTTTTTGGTAAATAAAAGGAACGCGTGGAATTTCAATAAACAAAATGGACTCTAGTAACGGTAAAATGCAAAAAATATCTTTGTTTAATGATTTTTCTTTGTCTGAATTTTGTAAGTTTGAATGCCTTTTTTTCTGAAGCAACGTCACATTCTGTGCAACGACATTAATTTATATTCCAGACGTCAACTCAATATGTTTTGGAAAGTATATCAAAAGAAGCAACTCAAAGTTGCACAAATGTTACAGTAAAGCTCTACAAAACTCCTCAAAATTGCAAATATGTATTTATTGTGTCATATTGCAGGATATTGTGGTTTATTTAGCAACCATCAAGTTTATGAAAAGTTTTCAAAAGTTCTTAAAAAGTTGAAAGTTCTTGTTAAAATCTTGTAAAAATGTTCGAGAAAAGACTCAATAAGTTTATTGCAAATTTTTTAAGCTCGTAACAAAAATTGCAGGAATTTCTACATTGCATGGCTCAAAAGTTTTACAATAGCTTTTACTTCATTGTTTGGTGTTTTGTATTGTTAAGATGTCAAGAAGTCAAAAACTACTGCTACTTTTAAGTTCTATAGCGGAAAGGTGAAAAATTTTCAGGAAGTTTTCTGAACTATTTCATGATATCTGATATTTCGGCGACCACAATTTAATTTTTTTCATTTTTCTCAAAGTTTCTTTATATTCTTAAACTTTACCTTTTCAATGTTTCAAACAAGTGGCAAGTTTTGTCGATTCTACGAAATTGAGGATAAACATTGCAACACAACAAAACACGATTCAAACATAAAAAAAAATTTGCCACTTAAATTGGAAAAGTTTGTTAGTTGTAGATGGAAATGTATCAAAAGCTAATTTTTCTCGTTTTTATTAAAAACTAGTAGCATAAATCCCCTCAAAAATGAGGGGTAGATGACACACTTGAGAATAGAAACATAATATTGAATCATAATAAAGATAATAGAAATCATTCAAAATTCTAGCCATTTTTTCATCTGACCAAGACGCGTTACTAAAAATCCGCAAATCCTTTTGAAAAATGTGTAAGAAATAAGGATAAACATTGTTGAGCAAAAAAAATCAAAATATTCCAATTAATGAACAAATTTTACACAGGGAACATGAAAAATTCACTATTTTGCGTGGTTTCTGGATGTGTGTGGATCAGCGGTGCATGATAAAAATCCCATACTCAGTTCAAAAGTTGTGTCTTGTACTGCTATATATGTTTCAGAGAAAAAATTTTCAATTTTAAGAGCCATAAAAAGTGTCATCACTCAGTGAACGTTTTTTTTTTTAGTTTTTGTAAAATGGAAATTCGTGAAAAAAAATCCTGGATCCCAGCTGGTCAATATATCATCCTCAAAATCACTAATTTTCAATTTTAGATAAATTTTGAGTATCGTGTAAAAAATTCAAGATCCTAACTCTTATAGCAAGAAAGTTATTAAAGCTCAAAAAGTGTAACGCTCTTTTATTTTAATTTTCCTAATTACTGTGTTTTATATTACTTAGATGTTGGCGTAAAGAGTGTGGGCTGGAGGTAATAAGAAATTTTTGATTATAAATTAAAGTTGTCTGGAATAAAATCTTAATTAATAAAATTTCCTTCGAACCCCTCACATTCTCAAAATAACCAAATTCCCTTCAAAAATTCCTCAAATATTTAATTTACTTGCAAAAGAAACAAAACAAAATTATTCTTATTTCTCAAGAAAATGCACGCTCGAGAAAACTTAAATTACCTTTTCCTCTTTGAATTTTCTGATTCTCCCACTTTTAACTTTTCCGAGGATTTTTCGAGTCTTTCTCCAGAATTTCCACTTGCAAGCATTTCAAAGTTTGTTTAAGAAGATTATTATTAAGAGTTTTAAAATTGTTCCACGAAGAATTACAAGGAAAGTTATTAAAATTCGCTATTGTTCGCTGCTGTCGGTTTTTGTACCGCAATTTGTCAACTTTCGTCAACTTTTGCCTACAAAACAATCTTAGCAATTCTTTATAAGTTCCTGTAAGTCCTTGATTCTTGTTGTTTCAAATTTGTAAGCTTTATTGGGAAATTATTGAACCGTGAGCTTTTTTTGTCTATAAAATTTCTTGAAATATCTTAAAAATCGAGAATATCAAGAATAACATTCAAAGTCGCAAAATAAATAAAAAGCTTAGTTTTCCAAATATTTTCTATGAAGTCCAAAAAAAAAGATGAAAATGTGTTGAAAATATTTTCATGAAGAATTATCAAGTTTTTGTTTTGTGGAAAACTTTTCTTTTGTTATTGACGGTTTTTGCAGTGGATTTATTGTCTATTTGTCCATGTGTCCATGTGTTTTCAGCTGAGATTTGACATTTGAAGGCTTTCAATCATCTAAGAAACTTTACTGAACATCCAATAACACAAGGCTTTGCTACCCCTAATCGATTTTTTTATTCGTAAACTTTGCAACATTTTTTAACATTCTCAAAGAATCTCCAAGGAACAATGGTTTAAGACTGCAAAAAGCAGGAAATGTAATCATAAATCATTTCTCATTTTATTTGTTTTCAGCTTTTCACACACAGTTTTTCAGTTTTTCAATTTTCAGTCGAGTTGCTCGAGCTTTCTTGCGAGTTTAGTCGAATTTACTTCAGGAACAGACACAATTTGTTGGAAAATAATAAGAACGGAAAGTTTTGCTGTAGAAAAAGTTTGGGAATTTTTCTTTATTGCTTCATAATTTAGACTTGAAGTAACACTTGGTGAGGTTTTAGGTGAATTTTTAAGGATAATTTGAGGGTTTAGTGAGTTTTAAGAAATAATAACACCAAATACTAAATTGCAAATATTTTTAATTCATTTCTTGGCTCTTGTGCGGTTTTTTCAACTTATTTTATATTTATTAATTCACAAAGTTTTTCAAAAAAACAAAAAATCGTAATATGTCATTTTAAAAAATAGTTTCAACATTGGTAAAAAAGCTAATTTGCATAAAAATATTTTAAAAATGCGCAAACGGAATTCAATCAAAATTTTGGAAATCAATAATAACATAATATTCTTGTGGTTAGCAGTAAAACTCTACATGTAAATGGGGAACGATCTTCCTCCCAAGTTGTGCTGGAATTAGAGAAGAAAATTCAAAATAGTTTCTAAAAAAAACAAAACAAATACTTACAGAATGAGTAACTTGCGGCGACTCCACCTTCCACTCGTACCAAACTTGTTTTTCTCCAACATTTCTCCAGAAACAAACTTCAATCACTTGACCAGCTTTAACAAATTGTGGCTCCTAAAATCGATACAACAATTAAATTAATTCCAAATATTTCAAAAATATTTTAAAAAAACTAACAGTAATTGGGAAAAACATCGGGAACCAACTAGCAAGTCCTTGGCTGTGAGTCTCTGGTAGAATACTCAATTTGATGTCTTTGTATAAAACAGCCTCGAAGAAACCAGCAAAGCCATGTAACATTGCATCTAACTTGGCTGTGAATTTTAATGTTTTGCGACGAGTGTTGTCGATTGGTTCGGTTGATCGATTTGGGTGCTCGAATTCGAAGAGGGTCTGGAAATAAGTGATATTTTTAGTTTCTTCAATTTAAACCTTTAAAAAAATTCTAACCTGCGCATCATCAATCTGATAAACATTTTTCATATAAACGACATAACTGAGTTCATTATGTTTGGTATATTGAATCTGCTTGTCTAAATGGTGATGCGTGTTCTTTTCCAGCATTTTTATGGCATTATATATTTTTGATGACATTGTTGGCTTCACGAAGGAAGTTGAACTGCTAGGGATGGAGACACCATCATCTTTAAGAAGTTTTTGGGCGCCATCCAGACATTCTGGAGAGAGTTCGTTGTCACCGAAAGATCCAAGGAGCTCAGACACTAAAATGTCAGCTTTTTCTGGGAGATTCAGGTCGCGCATATCGTGGGATATTAAGGTGACATCTGAAATGAAGATTATTCAATATGAGATTAAAAATGAACGAGTTGAGTTTAATCTAAGATTAAACCTCACCTTCACCCGCCCACATTTCATCCATCATTGCTGACAGTGTTAATATCGCATTTGGATTCTTTTCCACGACATAAATTTTAGTCTTTCTTCCAGTATTCTTTGCAGCATTCAAAGCAGACCTCACCAATGGACCTCGACCAGCTCCCACAACCAATATGATGATGGTTTTTTCACTTTTTTGATCCTCTGGCACTTTATCAATCATAACTTGCTCTATTGCTTGCTGATAAAAAATGTACTTGACTGGATCTTTTTCAAAGACTTCATAAGTTCCAGTATCCAAGTTGTCGTACAGAGGTTGAAGTGGTATCTCCAGGAAGTCGGTATAACTAAAATATTCATCTTCAGCTTAGTTTATTTCTCATTGTTGAAATCCTTCATAATTAAAACAAAACTCACCCAGCCAACGGATCATTAACATAATTTTTCTGATAGAGATGACGAACATAATCATAGTACAGGGGTATTCTATTGTCTTGCGGTGAATCTGGTTTTACAATAAAGTTGACTTGACTTGTGGACAAAAACATTTGGATCATCCGTTGGTGACCTTTTGAAAGCACTGGATAATTGCTTGAATTAGAGATGAAAATCGAAGCTGGCAAGATTAAAGTATCAACTGGCTCGCCTGCCCAACGGAAAATTTCTTCGTCAGATGGGATGTCTGCTGGCACTTCCAAGGCGAGCTAAAAAATATTTTGTTATTGGGGATTTACCTTGAAGTTAAAGCACTAACCTTAAGTTTTGGATTGAAATCCGAATGACATCGGAAATCGTTCCAGCAGTTCCATGGGTCTTCATTTCCTGGTTCTTTGTCACTTCTTCTTGCTAAACTTGCCTCTAAAGGATTGCTCATCGGCACTTCCAACAAGATAACACCTCGATACACACAGAGCAAAGTTCTAGCTAGATTTTGTGTTTTCGTAAACATCGGCAGTTTGATTAAAGTCAATCCAGATGCTGACATGAGATGCTCGGTAAGGTTGAGCTCTTGTTTCAAAGCTTCTTCACTTTGCCTCCTCAGTAAAGCGTTGCTAGAATCCAAGTTGAGTTGCTCTATATTGATTTTCACTATTACTTTGCTGTACCATGTTGAAGCTGGCAGAACAAGTGCAGATCTGGTGAAACGTTGTTGTTTAGCTGCTAGATCTGTTAGCATAAATTCCCTTTCATAACATGGGCTTACGATACTAAAGAAACAAAGAAAATGGGAATTTGAGGTTACAGCGGGGAATTTTTTCGTTTGCTGGTGGATCTTACTTGCTAACAATACTCTTGTATTTATTGTTTTTGGCAAACTCAAGAGTAGCACTAAGGTCTGCTGACGTCTCTGAATAGAGACTTATCCTGGGCTCTGTCATATTTTAAAAAAATCGCAAAAAGAATCGGCAAAAATGTGGTAGTAGAATTCTAATAATGTAAACAAATCATTGAGTCGGATTCTAATAACGAATGCGTTCCGGCTGAAAATATTTGAATTATGGCGGTATTTCATTTGATTTGAGAAGTATATGGATTTTGCGATAAGAATATATAAAAATATTTTCTATCAATCACTAAATATAGAACAAAGGTTGCGTAATTTGGTATCACTATCTCTGAATAAAACGGAAGGTTGTTTTTTTGATATGGTTTATTGGCAGTTTGAGGTATTTTTGTTGATAACAATTTATTGCATTTCCATACACAACACCATTATAAACATTCAATGATTTATCTAATACTTCTGAGAGTGTAACAACGATTAGTTAAATTCCTCTAATATAACTTAATATTCATAATCTTCTTGCACTCGATGCTTCTTATGGAATTTCTTATTCTCAATGTAAATTTTGCTTTCATCTGGACCGTCTTCATAGTAATCACTGCTTTGTTGTTGTCTTGGAGGTGCATAATAAGCTGGTTGATACATTTGAGGTTGTGGCATCACATAGTAGACTGGAGCTGGCATCATCTGTTGTGGATAATAAGGCATTGCTGCTTGTCTTTGTACTCTTGGAATATTTTGTACTGGAGTACCGGCGTAAGGATTTTTATTAGAATCTGTGCAGTTCTTGATCGAGATGCCATCTTCCGACACAACTTTGCATTTCTCAGAAACAACTCCCCACTCTGAGTCCTCATTTTCCGGGAAATCTGGGAAATCTGCTTGTTCGTATAGTTCATCATCATCTTCTTCGAATACTCCTGGTCGATTGTTGGGATTGTAAGGATCTTCGTTTGGCATCATTGGATTCATTGGCATCATTTGAGGAGGATAAGGTTGGTAGCCATAAGGAGGCTGATACTGTTGCATTGGTGGACCTTGATTTTGACCTGGACAGTGGACAAAAGGCCAATTTTGAATGTAGTGGCATTTTTGTTGTTGGTGGCTCTGTCTGTTGTCTGATTCTCTGAAATACTGGAATTATAATTTTTTGGTGCATAAACTAATGCATTAACGAATTTACCTTCTAACATGAATAACTCTTGCAGTGCATTGCTCCCCACACACCTTAGATCGTTTATGATGGCATCGAGGACCACTGGTAGATTTACTGCACGACTTTGGCTGAACTTTTAAGCAACAAGATCCATTTTCAGTAAAACCTAGACCAAACTGTCCTCCTGTTTCTGAAGTTTTGTTGTTAAACACGTGAATATTGTTAACATTAGTGTTGTTAATCGTTGTTGGCATATTAATCTCGTTTGTATTGTTAATAATATTAGTTAATCGAATTATCGTGGTGATGTTGGAGTATGGTTCAACAAATCCTGTGTAGTAGTGAGTTTCATTGTTGCCTTGAATGATCAAATTTCTTTTGACCAAAGGTCGTGATGTTTCGCCTTCACCTTCACCTTCATCTTCAAACTCCTCTTGTGCTTCTTCAATTGCTGCCATTTCAATAGGATCTATTTTAGTATCATCCTGATCTTCTGCATCTTTAGAAAAGTGTGGAAAATGTGGATAAATCGCTGAAGGACAGATCGGACAAGTTTCATCGCAATTTTCCGTTGCCTTGTAAAGACACTCTTGAAGACATTGTTGTTGCCTCATTACACATTCTGCAATCAAAGCAGGACAAATTGCTTCTCGTTTCTTGCGGTTTGAGGATTTCTCTTTATCACAATCTTTGTCGGTTTCAATGCAAGCTGTTGTCATTGGCTCTGAGCATAGTTTAGCATCATCATTATCGGTTGGAGTTTCAACTGGTAAAGATGCTGCAAGGGTAAAGCAGAAAGCTGCTAAGACCAGGAGATTGAGCTTCATCTACAATAAATTGGGAAAGTTGTTAGTTTTGCCTCGAATATCGGAAGTTTCATGTTAAATTTGAGTACTTTAACGAGTTTCCTTAGAATTGACCAGTTTTTGACGAATACTTTCGAAAAAAATTTGTAATTTAGAGCGAAAGTTTTCAGTCAATCAAGAAAGTCTATGTTTACTGTGATTTTTAATTTGAACCGAGATTATGAGTTTACTGGGATTATGAAAAACTATTAATCGATATGAATGAACAACTTAACTCCACTATCTCACTACAACCAGAAATTAAACCAAAACCTTGCTAAAACTATCATTTAATCCAGCAAATGCTCCTAACAATCTATCAATTAATTAAACAATTCACCGCAACAATTTTTTATCGCATAGATTTGAAAAATTTTCATTGTTAACTTTATTGAGGCTTTAGTTTGATAGGTACTTTAGTTTAACGCACAATCATAGCGTTCAATAACTCGAAGCAATAATAGATAACAAAAATTAGCTAAAATTTCACGCACAAATTGAAAGTGTTCGAATAAAAAAGAATTAGAAATAAAATTAGATTATTGAAAGTAGAAAATGTTGATGATTCTGTTATCAAAAATATTAGCTTTTGGGTGTCAAATGATAAGGCAAAGACTGTTTCTCTTTTGTGTTTGGAAAATGCCGCAATAAAATTTTGATAACACGCGCAATAGTTGCGTAAATATAAATATATTTATAAATATATTATCTGATTCATTGGTGCGAGCAGGCTTTACACAGGAATTTTACAGTTTTGTATTGAAGAAGAGTTAAAGAGCTTTTTGTGTGCATGAGCTTTTAAATACTTTAATAATTAGAAATTCTTCCCAATTAATTTCCATCAAGCCAAAAAATATTCCTTGATGTGAACACTCCTTAACCGGCGTCTTTTTGCACTTTAAACCCTTTCAAAACTTAAAAGCTTTTTATCCTTTTCCCTCATTAAAACAACTCAACCACAAATCCGAATTTCCATTAAAAAAAAAAATTAAAACAATTCCACACTGGTTGACTCAACTCAAGTAACTCCTTAATGTACTAATGACATAATGAGTTAAGTTTTTAATAACGCAACTAGATAATTGATAATGAAAACTCGTGTCATCACACTGAACTTACAATTTGTTCCTTTTCCGATGTCTACAATTCAACGAGCAAACCACGACTGAACCGGCCTGAAATTTATCTTTGCAGTTTTTCCCAATATTTTCCAATGGAAATGCCGAAATCCTTCCAAAACAGCGAAAATGTGCCGAAATTTTGAAATAATCTTATCAGAAAAATGTTTGGTGACAGGCCATACTTAATATCTGAAATGTTTGATAGAATGACTTTTGTCAACAAAATATTTAATATGCGATAAGCTTCTCCGTCCCATGCAATTATTATGATTATTTTGTTCTATAAAACCTAATAAACTTTTATTTTGGGAGAATGTTTAGACAGTTTTGTTGTTTCTGTTATCTTTCTGCAATATGTGGTCTATTTATTATCTGCCTGGTGATTGCAGGTAAAAGTGGATCAAGGGCATTTATTTTGGAGCTTTTCCTGAGCCATTGAGACTTTAACTATGGTAAAACTAGATTTTAAAATAGATTTTTTACAATTTAAAAATAAGCTGAAATAAAATTTAATAAAATTTAAAGTTTTTGATTGTTTCAATTAATTTTATTCAAAATTCCTGCGAACCCTTTAAATGTCCTTGCTTTTCCTTCTGATTGTTCTCGTACCTCTTAATAGTCTCAGCTACTGGATACAAAAAATAAATACCCATTGAAATTTTAAAGTAAGTCAAAAATCCACTCAAGTAAGTTCTTTCAAAAAACTCCAGTCCAATATCTTTTCCCCCAAAGAAAAAAAAGTTGGATAGAATTGATGGAATTAAAACTTGAACTCCCAGCAAAGCGTTCAGTCTATGGATGTTGTTGTCTGTCTTGACAAGCTTTCTGGCGAATGTTAGGTAAGTGTTTGTGGTGAGGAAGTGATAGAGGAATTTCTCGATTACCACACATAGGCAGTTCATGATGGACCAAATTAGCACAAAATCGTAGAGACCGTGCCACACGTAAATGAAGGCAAAGGTGAGGAGACCAGAGAAGAGCTTCCGGTAGGTTGATGAGGATTTTTTACATAAAGCAATGTAGACGTATCTGTGGAATAAAATTAAAGAAATCATTTAATTTGGCGGGAAAATAATAAAATAGAAAATTTGAAGTAAAATTAGAAAAACTTACTTGAACAAAAACTCGTACAATCCATGATCAAACCATTTCCACATATCTGCATATTTATGTATCCTGCAAACACACTTGGGCTTATTTGGCATCTCTATCTGATCAAACTCCCCAAAAGCTATCCCAGTGCCATAAAAGATAATGTATTTGATGTTAAAGAGCTGAGCCATCAAATATCCTAATCCGAAGAACTCTAGTGGATGTAGAGACTTGACCAGTTTGAAATCGTATTGGATACTGTTAACGTAGAAGTAGTGCAAAGCAAACTCAGTGAGGAGGAACCAGAAAGAGTATTTTAGGAGTTTGAATGCTAAGTTTTTCATTCTTTGTGAGTTTTGCCCAAAATTCTTGCTCTCCTGCTTATCATAGTTTTCTATCATCTTTGAGTATCGACTGTAAATCAAATTTGGTCCAAAAAGCATCGTTGGGAAGTAGAAAGAGTACCCGATGAAGTTTAAAAAGCTGAAAGATCGGTCGTCCTTTTTGAATTCAGCTCCAAAACTGACTCCTTTCAGTAAATTCCAACACATTATTGAGAGTAATGCGTGAACTTTCATAGAGTCCACTTTAAGGAATGTTGAGAGGTATTCATAGTTGGTTTCAGTCTTTAAAAAATTTATGATGGCTAGCCAGAAAAGACCAAGTATCCATACGAAGGATATCCGGTTTAATTTCGCACAGAGGAATGATGTTGAGAATTGAAAAAGGAGGATCAGCAAAATTGGAATGTTGAAGATGATCAGTGTTGAAGTTACACCAATTGTCAAAAATGCAAAGGAGATGTTCTAAAAATATTGCATTTAGAATAACTTTTTTGGAAAAAATCTTAAAGTTTACCTTAAACTTGAAGAGTCTGTAGAGCTCGCATAAAACTGTATGGATTATGTAAAAATACCAGGAATTCTTAATAAACTCCCTCCATGTTTCCCATTCATAGTCATAATCGTCAATCTTCCTATTCAAGAACTTCCAGCCATCTCTAAAATAATAATCTGGCAAGGATGCTAAAAACATAAAAAATCAATATAAAATCAAGAAAATTAAGAAAAATACTTACAGATGTCTATGTTGAAGACATTATATAAAATCACAATTAGTAGACTAACATAATATAGCAAATACAATCTTATTTCTAGAGCCGGCAAGTATTTATTCATCACAATTAATTAAACTGAAAATAAAAATAAATTTAAAATTAGTAGGATTCTCGTAAAATTGTTGGTGCTAAAAAAAATACGCATAGCTTTAATTCAGCTGCAGTGTAGAAAACACATGCGATTTGTTTACAATCGGTATTATCAATTAAGCTTTATTTAATTCAGTTCGACGTGTTAAAATGACCTACCTTCACAAACTGGTGTAGCTAATTACATACTTGATATTAATGAACAATTTGATGTAAGTGAAAAGCGACTACACTAATTAGAACCAAAATATTCTAACATCATAATTCTATCGGAAATAAATTATATTTATTAACTAAACATTGGCGGGAGATTCGAATTATTTAAAGAAATCCTTAAAAAAATGGAAATTTGGAACCAAAAAAAGCAGATAGTTCCTATCTCCAACACTTACAAAATCAATTCCATTAGCTGTAACAAAAAAGGTAACGGTGAATTAAAATTTGATTAAAAAATTTATTTCAATTAATAAAATTTTAGAAATCCTGACCCTCAAAAACAACCTCACTCAGACTCTCGACTACTTGCAAGAAAGCTTACCTAAACTAAACAATGAAGCTGCCTACCTTTCACGGATGCTTTTTATGAACTGCAAGCAGTATCGAATGTTAAGAGGATTCCAGGAATCTAAAAAAGTAAACCAAGCTCTTCTCCGTCTTCTCAATTTGGACATTTGTTCTGTTTTAGGCGACTTGCAGGGACATTTTAATACAGAAATTCAAGACACTCTTCCATACCGTCAAAGTTTGGAATACGTTCTAGTGAAATTGTTGGGAGCCAGCAAACTTTTAGTGAGAATAATAACTTGTGCCAAAAAATCAATTCAATACTTTTTGGGCTTCGTGAAGGCAGGATGTTTTTTCATAAAGGGAGCAATTATTCTTGGGACTTTGAGCAAGATCTGGAATGATAGTAGAGTCATTTGCGAAAACCTGTGCAGCTACTATGAGAAGTTGTTGAGATGCAAAGATTTCCTCAGAAACGGAACAGAATTTATACCAACCAGCTTTGAATTTCCTGGATCTTTAAAAACTTGGCTGGGAGATGAGTGGCAAGAGAAAGTTAATGATACGAAAGAGTATTTGGAGGTCACCCATGAATTAAACGAAGATCTAGAAGATGATTCAAATATCATGGAGATTACAACAAAATATTCTAAAAAACCCAAGAATGAACTGGAAGATTTTGAGCCATTAAGTAGGGATGAAGTACAAGCTGTATTGAATACAACACCAAAAACACCAGAAACTAAGCACTCTTTGAAAAAGTTCAAAAACATTGAATCCTATAATATTTTCATCAAGAACGAGAATCAATATAGAAAAGATGATCAAATAAAGTCATTGACAATATCCAGATTTAATGAAAAGCAGTGGAAACTATTAAAAGATGACTTGGACAGAAAATCTTTGTTGATGAAAGAGAAACCATTTTTGGCTTATGTAAAAAATGTGCTCAAATAGTTTATGACGCACTTCCCAGAGATCCTAAATTATTGCAATCATGAATTAAATAATAAAAATTGATGAATCAAATTTACCGCTTTTTTAATGCGATTAAATCGCCTTGCAGGTATCAAAACCAGATTTTTTTTCATTTACAAATAATTTATCAAAACAAAAAAAATTATTATTGAAGTATAATTAAGTTAAACTGTTCCTAAACCCACCAATACAGCAAGGTCTTGCCTAAATATGGAAGGAAGTGTAGAAGAACAGACTCTAAAGTGTGTCAAGCTCAAGTTCAGGCGAGGAGAGAACGTTTTAGCAGTAATTTTATAAATTCTAATATATTTTGGATATTGTTCAAAATATAATCTTTAATGACTAAATCTTCCAGATATTCGAATCATATCAAATATGTGGACAAGAACACCAGAACAGGCTTCTAGCAGTCGTCCAATCAGGAAGCACATTTGCTTTATTCTCCTTCGCAATATCTAATTATCCTCCATTGCATATAAGTGATTTCTCAGTTCAGCAGGTATTTTGAGTAGATTAAAGTCTGAAAGTTACGTAATTTATAGTTAGTTTTGCTTATCAAAAATGGTCTGAAGCATTCTATAAATTCAGGCACATTCAAATTCTCTAATTACATTCCAAAAATACTCCAAATGACGTCATTTTTGGACCTGAGTAATTAATTTAAGATTCATCACAAATTTCACTCAACATTAGCAAATTTAATCCCAAAATGCGAACATTGTTTTTTGATTTGTTGAGGTAGTCATTTCACGCTTTTAATCTTTTTAGTTTTGTTTTGTTGTAATATTCGCCGATAATTTAATTTAAATTCACAATCTTAACTTTATTTAAGGTGTTTCCCGTTAATGAAACTTTCGTGATTGATTCAACTGCTGGTTTCGGTGTCTCAACTCATCAATTCATAGTAATGTGTGGAAAAGAGATGGTAAACTTTTATTATTACCCTGATGAAATCACTTGCAGAGCAAAAACTAACTTCGAAGCGACTCTTCAAAGATTAATTCAAGAACACGACGACAACCAAAACTATGATTTTGAGTGGCTCGAGTATTATCGAAGCGAAGGTTTATTTGCTGATATCGATCCAAATGTTGCCGGTGGCAAAGTTATGCCAAAAAATCGTGAATCAAAATTCAGAGAAGAATTGGAGCGAAGGAAAAACGAATACACAGTTCATGAGCCTTACAAGATTTACACAGCAACATGGAATGTTAATTTGAATCAGCCTACAGAAGATTTATGCTTGAGAGAATGGTTAGCTAATACAGAAGATCCACCAGATATTTATGCAATTGGCTTCCAGGAAATTAATATGAGCGCAGATACAATCATTTTTAGTGAGACTAAGCCAGATATAGGATGGGTGTAAGTATTAAGATTCAGATTTGCTAAAAAATGATTTAATCTCAAATGAAACAACTTTTCGTACATTTTAGCGCTAAAATAATGGAAGGGCTCCATCCAGGCGATAAATACATCGAACTAATAACCGTACGCCTTGTAGGAATGATGCTCACTATCGCCGTGAAAGAATCCCTCCGACTAAGTATCTCAAAATGTTCATCTGCAATGGTGGGAACTGGCACACTTAAATTCGGGAACAAAGGTGGTGTCGCAGTCAGTTTGCGACTGAATGAGACGATGCTTTGCTTTGTAAACTCCCATTTAGCTGCTCACTTAGCAGACGTTGAGAGAAGGAATGAAGATCACGATGAAATCCTGAAAAGAATGCAATTTAGTGATGGATTTAGAACGAGGTCGATTGACGAGCACCATCAGATTTATTGGTTTGGCGATTTGAATTATCGCATCCAGCCGATGGTCAGCGATGACCAGGTCAAGCTTTTTGGGAACTATGAGACTCTAGGGAGGTTTGATCAGCTTTTTGTAGAAAAAGAAAGGAAAAGAGTTTTTGTGGAGTACAAAGAAGGAAAGATAACTTTTAAACCAACTTATAAATATGATCCAGGAACGGATGAATGGGATTCTAGCGAAAAAAGTCGAGCTCCTGCTTGGTGTGACAGAATTTTCTGGAAGGGACCGAGAATTGAACAGATCGCTTATAATAGCGTCATGCAAATCAGGATGAGCGATCATAAACCAGTTTATGGAGTGTTTATTTCTTATGTGAGTATTAATATTTTCAATTAAAATAAAATAAAAGTTAATCTTTGACTAATCCTCAAATTTTCCATTCTAGATCCTCACCAAAGACGAACAAAAATACAAGCGAGTACACGAGGAAGCACTAAAAACAGTTGACAAATATGAGAATGACAACCAACCTCAAATAACTGTAGCAGAAACAGACATTGACTTTGGCGAAATAAAATTCTACGAGCATTATTCTCGTGATTTGATCCTAGCCAATAACTGTCACTTACCAGTTACATTTAAATTTAAAGCAAAAGATGACAATGGAACAGAAATTTGCGAAGATTGGATTAAAATTAGCAAGAACGAGGGAAAATTGTTGACGGGAAATTCTTTGAATTTGAGAATTGACATTTTTATTGATGAAAAAGCGGCGCCAAAGATTACCAGAAAGCTGAGAGATGCTATTAGTGGGTCCAAAGGGCCACTGGATATTTTGGTGTTGCAGTGAGTTTTTATTTTATTATAATTTTCTAAAATTTCCTAAAATTTTCAAAATCTTCCGCTTGTAGCGTCGAAAAAGGCCGCGATATTTTCGTTACTCTCTTCGGAGAATTCAAACCAAGTGTCTTTGGCTTCCGTCCTGAGACTTTAATGAAGCTCACAAAACCCCTAATCGAGTATGATTTGAAGGAATTGATCGCAATCGACAATGATCTGGAAAATATTGTTCCTTTTCATAATGAAGTAGTAGTTCCCAGAGAGATGTGGCTTTTGATGGATTATCTCTACAAATATGGAGTCACTGTGCTGAATCTGTTTACTATTAACAGGAGGCATAGAAATGATCCAGGATTGTCGAAAATCAGGGATTGGCTGGATTCTTGGTCTACTGAAGCTTTTCGTGAGTATTCTTTAGTTTTAATACATATTCTCTTAGGTCTTCATAGTCTTAAACAAAATTCAAATTCTTTCCAAATTTTAGCTGGTAATCCTCACACTGCAGCGGAAATGCTCTTAAAACTCCTTCAATCCTTACCGCAACCCTTAATAACAATTTGCGAACGTGATCTATCGATCCACAGCAGTAATTTCGAAAAGTGCAAAGAAATGGTCCTTAAACTTCCATTGACCAACAGGAAAATTTTCTTTTACATTGTTTTGTTTGTTAAGGAGCTGCAGAAGAATAATCACACAAATCATATGGACGACAAATTACTGGGTGAATTTTAGTTTTTTTGGAAAATTTTAAAAATCTAATAATTATTTATTTTTAGCCACCGTTTTCAGTCAAGTGATGTGTCGCCACAGGAACGAGCAATATGGCCAGCGTTTCTTTCAGCAATTTCTCACAAATGATATCAAAGCTCTTTTAAAAAGAGAATTTGATGGGAAGCAATAAGTTTAAAATTATTTTAGAAGGAAAATTCAACTAAAATCTGAATCACAGAAAAAAAAACACTAACAGTATTTTAAAATGCTGACGAAATGATGAATTGGTTGCAATAGAATCAGAAAACTATATATTTTAAGTATTGATGGAGATTTATAGAAAATTTTAGTTGAATGGGATTTTTTCTTGGTGGCAGTAATTTGAAGTATTTTGAGGGTGATTTTTGGGAATTCAATTTTATTTTTTAATCTAAAATAAATTAAAGAAATTTCTTCAAAAATCTACAACATCTGATTAATCATAAATATCTAAAAAATGGATAACCATCGATTTTGTCCATACTCCCTCAAAATCTTATGTACCATAAAAAATTTATTCAGTTCAACTACCTGAAAACGCTCTCCAGCATCACAAAAATGCTCATAATCATTTTAATTTATTTTGATGATTATTTAAATATTTTTTGTATTTGAAAAATACGTAAATGTAAATCACCTACAAAATTGTTGTATATGTCGTACTTATTATATTTTGTTACTCAAGCCATGCCAAGCATTCACCTCAACACCTCTTTTATTACAAATCTATACCAATTAATTAATCATTCCCGCTTTGTTGAAATTTTTACATGAGTTTTTCAGAAAATTTCAACTTGCTCCACTAAAGTTTCAAAATAATCTTAAGGAAAATTACTTATTATTGAAATATTGTGAAATATTTTATGTATTTAATGAAATTATCATAAAAATAAAGAAAATTATATTTTAGCTAAAATTTATGTTGAGTTAGAATTTCCCGCCAATTATTGAGAAAATGGGGGAATTTTACGCATGCGATTTATTCGTTGTTATTGTTTATAAAAATATTTTTCCCGGCGAAATATTTGTTATTTTACAAAAATAAATTAAAGAAGTAAATCCTTATCTTCAAAAGAATGAATTTGGAATTACTAGGTAACTAACCAAAAGCTCTAAGTAAAGAAAATGATAAAACATCTATTTTTCTCGTAGAATCCTTTGGGCAAAATTTTCCGGAAGAATATGATGGAAGTTTAGATTGTATATCTTTAGCCGTCACCTGCGCCTTCAACAAACATGGAACTCTTCTCTCAGTTGGTTGCAACGATGGGCGAATTGTTATTTGGGATTTCTTGACTCGAGGGATCGCAAAAATAATTTCAGCTCACGTTCATCCAATTTGCAGCTTAAATTGGTCCAGAGATGGTCATAAGTTGCTCTCAGCTTCCACAGATAATAATGTTTGCATATGGGATGTATTAACTGGGGATTGCGAACAAAAATATCGTTTCCCGTCGCCTATCTTGAAAGTTCAGTTCCATTTGAGAAAAAATAACAAGTTTTTGGTTTGTCCGATGAGATATGCAGCAATTATGGTGGAGATTGGAGGAAAACATGAATGCTTGCCAGTTGACAATGATGTAAGTTCCGTAAAATTTATTTATTGGTAAAATTCATATCCTATATTTTAGGGTGACCTCAACATCGTTGCCACTTTTGATCGTCGTGGCGAGTACATTTATACTGGAAACGCCAAAGGAAAAGTTTTGGTGATGAACTCTACAACCTTGAAAATTGTTGCCAGTTTCAAAATCATAGTTGGATCTTCCAGCGCCACTGCTGTTAAAAGTATTGAGTTTGCGAGAAGAGGAGACGCTTTCTTGGTCAACACAGCCGATCGAGTGATTCGAGTTTACGATACAAAAGAAGTTCTGGCTTGTGGAAAAGATGGAGATCCAGAACCAGTTCAAAAATTGCAGGATTTGGTCAATAAGTGAGTTGAAAATCAATTATACACAAACTTCAAAAAATCAATCTTAAATTCATTTTAGAACCACCTGGAAAAAATGTTGCTTCTCTGGTGATGGTGAATATATTTGTGCTGGATCTGCTCGTCAACATGCTCTCTACGTGTGGGAAAAATCGATTGGAAATCTGGTAAAGATTTTACATGGAACAAAAGGAGAATTGTTACTTGATGTTGTTTGGCATCCTGTCAGACCAATTATTGCCAGTATTAGCTCAGGTTTAGTGTCCATTTGGGCACAAAATCAAGTTGAAAATTGGTCAGCTTTTGCTCCGGATTTTAAGGAGTTGGACGAAAATGTGGAATATGATGAAAGGGAGAGCGAGTTTGATATCGATGACGAGGATAAAAGTGTTGATTGTAAGTTTTTTGTTTGTTTTTTTCAATTCATCAAAATTTTCCTTATAACTATAAATCAAAAATCACCTTCTAATTAACCCTTTTTATTTTTAGTGGCCGCTGAAGCTAAACATGATGAAGAAGTGATGGTGGATGTCGTAAACACTGAAAAACCCCCAGCTTTCTGCAGTTCGGACGAAGAGTATGAAGATGATAATGCCCTCCAGTTCTTGCCAATGGCTCCAGAAATTGATGATCCAGAAGATGGATGGGGTTTGTTTACTTTATTGTAGACTTTCTAAAGAAAGGTCTTCAATTTTTATAATTTTTTGTAGAAAATACTGGTGGTGAGCCTCCTGCACGTGACTTCAATGATTCCCAAGAAGGTCCTTCATCTAAGAAGCGGAAAGTTGTTGGAATAACAATGGATCTGGACAGCCCTCCCACTGACGAAATTCATCCGATGCTCCAAAATAAGTCCAATAAAGAAAAACAAGCTCAAAACAACAAAAAAGCGGCGGGCAGACCAAGGAAGTGAATTTCAAGATTTTTAGTTTTACGAACTTTTATGTAAGAAAATTTAAATTTAGATAATAAAAATATTGGATTAAATATTCAAAAAAAATTAAGTTTATTAGACTTCGGTTTATTTTAGCTTGCCTCAGTTTAATTTGATTTATCTTTGAAGAAGGTTGATAGCTGTTGGCGCAAGAATGATATTTATTAAATTTATGTAAATATTTTATTTATCATAATTAACAAAAAAAATCTAGTGAATCAAATCTTAATTTATTCTGTAGATTTATGCTTCAAGCAATTTCAACTTTTCAACTCATTGAAAGTGTTGTTCAAAGTTGCATATTTAACACTAAAACGTGGGAAATTCCAGAGTATGGACCACAGCAAAATCTCTACTTTTGTACAATTATCAACGCAAAATTGATTAATCAAAGTGAGGAAGTGTCAATAAACACAGCAAATAAAACAAAATCTAATGCGGAAGTTCGAGCTTTGCAGTATTATCGTGGAACTTTAAAGTTTATTTCAAGCGCTGTTTTTATAATTTTCCCTAACCTTGAAGTACTTTTTGTTGGTGATGATCAACAATTTAAAGAAATGAGACCAGAGTACTTAAAAAATGCAAACAACTTGAAGGTTTTATGGATTTCTGGGAATGATGTTAGTAAATTGGAAGCTGGATTATTTCTGGAAGCACCTAATCTCACTTATATAAACCTTCAGAGTAACAAGATCTCAAGCATTCACAGATTTGCCTTTGCGAACTCAGAGAAACTAACACAGATCTATCTAAATGGCAACCAAATATCAAATCTGCACCCGGAAACCTTCGAGCATCTCGTTAAGCTACAAACTCTGAATTTATTAAGCAGTTTAACTTGTGTTAACGCCAGATTTGATAACGCGTTTTTACAAACGAAAATGATACACGACGAGATACGTAAGTTTTGTGATTATTCTTTGTTTCCTGATGAATTAGTTGAGATGGAGTTGAGTAAAATAAAAGTTGCTCAAAACTTAATAAAGACTGTGGAGAACGAAAAGATTATCCACAACTTAACTGAACTGATAATGATCACCAACGAGCTTAATAAAGATTTAACTGCAAAGAACAAAGTTTTGGAGGGAAATTTGCAGACAATGAACTTAGTTTTTGAGGCAAAGTTCACTGAACTATCAACAAATTTGAAGGATGAGCTGGAAAATATTAAAAATACTGAATCTATTTGCTCTTGCAGCCAAACACTTCCAAAAAATACCCAAGACATCCTCGATATCAATCAAAATATCAACAAAATATCGGAACAATTTGAGAAGAAATCTTTGGTAAATTTCTCAGTGCTGGTGAAACTCATTCAAGACGAAAAGTTTATTATAGATGGCATGAATCGAGAAAATTCACAAACTTGCAAGAAAGACATCAATGCTTTGGAAAGTATGATTCAGAAATCGCAAAAAGGCTACGAGATGAGATTTCAGAACATTGAGAAATCAGTTGAGAAGATTTTAAATGACACAAGTTCTTGATTGCAGCTAAATAAAAACCAAATAAATCATTAAAGTAAGAGTTTATTCTAATATTACTTTTTTTTTTCTTATATCAAATATTTTGAGAAAAGTCTCTAGCTATCTTATATTTAGAAATATTTAGAATTAAAAAAAATTAAAACTAAAAGATCAATAAAGGTGAATATCTTAATATTATTACAAAATAATCATTCCTTTTTCAAAGTGGAAAAACTATTGGTGCTTGGGTTTTTTTTTTCAATTTCATAAAATGATTTAATTTTTAACCTTTAACTGCTTTCTGACAAAAGTTTTATACTATTCAAATTAATTTTGTAAGCATCCGTTTAATCTCCGGAAATCTCAAAAAAAAAACTTCTTAGAAATTCATATATAAATTTTAATATTTATATTGATAAGTTCCAGTTCTGGAACTATCAATATAAAAAACCAAAATATTCCAGCAGAAATATCTACAATAAAGTATTTTAAAAGTACGGTTAAACTTCCTGAAAAAAAACCTCTAGAACTATATAAACACTAAATTCAATCATCTTTAGTTCAAACTTTTTTAAAACAGATATTCAAAGCTCAATATCAAATTTTCCAAATAGTTTCATAAAACAACACATCATAAATCAACCCAATAATTGAACAATAACTAAACAACAACAAAGCATCAACCACAGAACGATAAAACACCGCATAACATATTTAAATATGTGTTAATAGTAATCTACTTCACGTCATATTTTGTGAAACAAATCATAACAATTATAATTATTGACACATGATTATTGTTCTCCATGTCATTTCACTTAATTGGATTACATGATAAGCGGATTTGTGGGGGTGTTTGCGAGCAATTTTGCGGTTTGATGGCATTACGGTTTTCAAGTGATTTGTCAACGACTTTTTAAATTGTTTTTTGGAGGATTTATTGGTTTTTTCAGGAATGTTTTATGAGCTTTGTTAGATTTGATGGAAAAGTATCAATAACATTGTTTGATGGGAAAACAAGCTGTGGAGGGATTTCGCTGATACTCTGAAAAAATCTAAAATTAAATTTTTGTCTACAGAATTTTTATTTTATTGACAAAAATTCTAACTTTTTGATAGAACTTTGCCAAGATAATTTGAAAAGTAATTTCCTGGATTTGGATATAATTTAAGTAGATTCAGTTAAGCATTATTTCACGCGTAAAATTATGCATTGTGCCATGACCTACTTTAATGTTAAAAAACATCGCCAGGAGCATAATTATAAAAACGAGTAATATTTCCAAGTTAAAGACAATAAAGCTAAAGAATCCTTACAAAATCCATCCCCATTAAATCTCTTACATTTCTCTTGACTTGCAAATTGCCTACTACGCAAATTAATCCCTTCGCTTACTTGCTTGCCATGAGCTGATATTTATAAATAAAACATATATGCACATTTTTAATTAATTTGTGCACAAAGTGTAAAACTCGCTAATTGCACCCTTGAAAAATGAAAATTATGAATATAATGGAAATTGTGAATATTATGAATTTTATGAAATATATGAAAAATATACGCACAACATAAAAGCCAGGAAAAAGTCTCATAAAGCCTCAAACAGCTCAAGCGAAGCTCAAGCGAAGCTCAAGTGTGTTTTATATTTCATGTATCCATTCATAAGCATTCTGAAAAGTGCCTGCAAAATTAACAACAACAAAAATAATTAAAGAATTATTAAAATGCTACACGAGTTTTACGAAACAGTGAAAATTATAATTAATCATTTGTGAGAAAAAGTGTAAGTGCTCTTACGAGTTGTGAGCGAAATTGCCAATTTATGCGGAAATTTATATGAAATGCTGAGGAAACTGGAAAAACTTGAATGTACAAGAAAAACTCCCCCATCACCTCGAATAACTCAGAAACTGTAAAACTGTGGGGTGGGGGCGGTTTATGTTGTTTTATGATTTATCCCCTTTTTATGAGCGAGAATATTAAAAGATTGAATAAATGATTTTTAATCCTTTGCTACAGAAACTCTCCTTTCACAACTTTCCGTCGAAAAACTTTCAGGTGAAATCCTGGAAATGCTTGAATAACCTGGAAAAACTGAAGAATTCTTAATGAAATTTAATTGAAACACAAAAACCAATCAATTTTATTAAAGTTTACCGAAAAGTTGAAGCACGGCAAAAAAGGATATTTCCCGTTTTAGCGCCAAAAATTATAATGAAAATTAATTAAGTATCAAAACTTTTTTTTTGATCTTATGGAGTGTTTGAGGTAAGTCCCTGTGGTTTGATATTAATTTTATATTTTGTTGAATCGAATGCGGGAAAATATTGAAAAAGTTTGCAAATAAGTTTTTGAGTTTAGAGATTTAATATTCTAACTATTTGGTAATTTTCTTTTATATATCAAGATCCCACCAAGTACATCCAAGCATTTTTCATTAAAATTCAACAGCAAAACTTTCTGCCTGATACTCTGATAATAAAACTCGCATAATAATAATATATAGCTGCGTACATTTTAATTTATTTCATAAAATATTTTTACCTCGATTCATGATCGATTCTGTTTAATTTTAATTTGCCTCAAATTTTCCAGAATATTCAAATATTTCCGAGTTTTCAGACTTTACAATTTTTTTTTGAATTTTCCGTGTTTTCATGAATTTTGTGAGCATTTCAACGATTTTGATAAATTATTCCCGTAAATTAATTTTGTGCTGAAGACACGCGATACAGGGAAAATTGACACGTAGGCACAATAATTGAATTTATATTAATTTTTGGGATAAAATGATACAGCCGAGTCACAAGTCTATTGATATTATATTTAATGGTTTTTTGAATTTTTCGATAATCTTTAGGGAGATGAGTGATTAGGGATGAGGGGGGTTTTGGGGATCAATTGAAAGGGTGTTTATATTAATTATCTTTGGATAAATTTAAAAAGATTAAAATATATTTTTAGATAAATGATAAATATTCGTAAATTTAATGGAAATGATAGATTTATTATTATTTTATATTTTCTACTGATTTCTTGAAGAATTTGAAAATTTGGTATGAGACATGATCGAGGTATGTAGGAAAAATTGCATAACTTGCAGGCACAAGAAATAAAATTATAAATCTTCACAGATTCAAATTCAATATGCATTTTAAAAAATAGCTAGCGTAGTTATCCATTTTAGCATCAAAAATCAAAAAAATTTCCCATCAATAATTTACCATTAAATATCTTCCCAGATTTTTACCTTTCATTAACCGTTAACCCTTTTTTATCGAACAATTGGAGCGAAACTAAATTGACCTCAAATTTTACAGGATCACAACAAACAAAGGAAGCGTTTCAAAAAACGAAATTTAGAGAATATTTAAAAAGCATCAAACAACATCAAAATCCAATAAAGAGCCCCGAGAAAAATTTAAAAGTAATTGAATTCGCACCTTTATGTAGCATGCAGCCTATGATGTAGCCTTCATGTAGCCACATCACCACTTTATTGTTTGAGGGAAATAAAATCAACCGTAAAAATTAACCATCATTGTGCAGGCAGCAAAAAAAAATCAGCCACCAGTATTATGTGAATACTGGATATAGTCCTTTTAGTCCTTTCAGTCCGTTAGCAAGCAAAACGTAGACTATTTGCATAACATACAGCGTTTTTTGCGACATCACCCCATTATCGTCGCATTCACAGTAAATTCAATTGAAGAGTTTTGCGAAGTGTATATTTAAGGGAGGGTTTGTTGAAGTTCTTTACGAGGAAAGTGTCTTGGATTTATGTTTTAACTCTTCTTAAATTTCAATTTGGTGTTCTCTAGTTCTTTTTTGATCTGTCTAAATTATTCTAGATCTCTTTAGTTATCTGCTATCTATACATTGTATCCTTTGCGCTTTTTAAATCTCTACAGGCGATCTCTATATAGAACTCTTTAAATCAACGATCTTCTGAGGTATCAATCACTTGATCTATCAATAACACAGCTAAATCAAAACTACTCTACTAGCACGGATACCCAGAAAATCTTTCTGCCTCCAAACTCAATAAACCATAATATTTCCAGTCAATAAATTTACAAGGCAAATCAGTTTGCTCACCTATCACCCTGAACGATAGGCTGAATCCTCGATTATTCTATTAAACGTATTGCCAACAATATTTGCCAAGTATTGCACACAAAATACCAAATAATCGCAAATAAGCAAAAAAGGTAGCACATGAATACATGAGAAATTGGTCCTGAGAGAATCCTTTTGCTGCTTTGGCTGCCTTTTTTTACATTCAAGGCAAATGGGTAAATAATGTTTGTCTGGCGTAATCCACAAGAAATAATCTTTGCAAGCGAAATAAAAATATAAAGGTAAAATGCATTCATTTTGCCACTATCGATGTGCTGAATTCTAGGAAAATTCAAGTGATTTTCGTTGTAGCTTTTGTTGGGCGAAAGCTGGATAGTAAAAGTACTGCCAAAATGGATTTATGGAAGATATCCAACAGGAAATTTCAATATTTCTCTAAAAGTAGATAAATCGAGCAGTTGCTTTGAAGCTTTGAAGCTTTAATCAACTTTACTGCAAACTTTTCCTGGGTTATTTCAGTTTTGCAGGATTTTTAATAGTTTAAACTGCCACTACAGCAAACATCGAGGTGAAAATATAATTTACTAGCCCGCATCTATGCACAATACTGCTAGCAATACTTGAAAGGATAATATAACTAGATACAGGAAGGTATTGGATCTATTATGTAGGTGAGAGTTGCTTGAGTTGGGTAAAGTAGGGTATATAAAGGGGTAGCTTTAAAATAGATGTATCATGGATGGTTAAAGTTTTCTGGAATTTTTGAGAAAATTTAAGGCGAGGGAGAATGTTTTTTGAAGCTTGTATTTTTCTAGGAATTCCATCAAAAATTGGACGGCTCTTGAGATAATGAGCGTAATGCACGTTTCCACAAAGCCTACATAGCAACCTTAATGTCTTTAAAAGCTCTTCAAAAGCTTCCTACACATTTGATCTAAATTCTCCTTAATCTACTTCTAAATCGCCATAAATTCTCAAACATCTACTTAACAATCAATACACCTTCTGAACTCGAACAATTCATCCCCATCGTTTAATAAAAGATGCATTTCTTCCCCATGCATAACTTGTCTCATTTCTTCATTTCTTATAGAGCTCTCCTGTAACCTGCTGCGACACGAACCAATAATTTATCACCTCGTCCTCTGCCTTTCATATTCAGAGTATTCACAGTATACAGTGTGGAATATTCAGTGCATAAAGTATTCTTCAAAAAAGGATCATCGACGAAAAAATTCAAATCATGCAGACGGCATCTGTAAGGTGCTTAGTAAAAAAATTGGCAAAAAAATGTGGAGAATATCGAGCAAAAACTTTTCTCTACGTTCTATATTATACATTCAAAATTATTTTTAAAAGGATTTTCAATAGTGAATTTTCTCCTATTTGTCTGACTGTCCTTAAAAATAAACTCTTTAAGATTTTAGGCAACATTTGGGAGGAAATGAGCTAGGGACTTGTTTTCATGCTTTGGGTGGTGCATTCAATTAATTCTGGTACCGATATTTCCAGCTTCTGATGAAAATTTTAAATATTGAGTTGGTTATTCAAAATTTCTTCTCATAAATTAAGATACTTAAAGATCGATATGAGTTCGACGTGAGCCAACTAGCTGCTCAACTCCAACCCACTTAGCATATTTTTTTTCCACCAACGTTTTCCAAAGTATGACGATAATACGTAAATCTTCTCGCTCAACTGTGTCATGTAACTCGAGTAACATCCAAGCCGCATGATATATTCTGTCGCCACATAAATGATAGAAACGCTATAAATATATATCGTCGCATATTCACATAATATATGTTCTGAATCGATGACGTGTGATAGTTTTTCCTGAGAAGCACAAAGTATGATTGATGCCATCAAATTACTAGTTTTAGTTGAGCTGAGGGAAATGTGGATTTTTTTTTTCTTGAGGGGGATTTAAATGGAGTTAGTTTATATTTTGATCGATTGGATAATATATCGGATTTTTTATTAGAGATTTAATATTTTAAAGAGTATTTTTAGTCTAAGGTTGAATTAAAATCATGTAAAGCCTTCCCAATTTCATTGTTGAACCAAAATAAATCAAACAAATATCAGTTTTATTAGAAAATTTGTTATAAAAATCGTGTGAAAGTAATTTTTCATCGATAAAACAAGTTTGTCAGCAAATTTGTTCCTGATCGATGATATTTAATTTCATGTGAAGTTTCCTTGAACTATAATATATAATAAAATGGTTTAACAGGAAATATGTATCTTTAGACGGAGTGTTTCGATTTAAAAATAGACACTTAAATTATACCACTTTAGCGTTGCCTAATTCAAATTCTGTTGAAACAGAAGTTCAATTGGACTCTTCATCTTTGATATTTCACCATAAAAGAAAATCCACATGCAACTTTTTTGAACAAAATAATGATTTTTAAAAAGGACTATTTTTTATATGGAGCAATCTTTTTTTCGAGGAAAATTATATTATTTTGATATTTACCCCGGTGAAGTTTAGCAAAACCCGTTTGTCAGTTTGACATTTCTAATTTGAAAAGACCGAAAAAAATTTGAATACATGCGACACGGATTTTTCTACTAAAACATGTATTTCAGTACCTTTCCTTTTTTCGCGGGGTCGAAGTAATGAAGTAAGTGAAGTTAGCGGAAAACTAAAAACCGAGTAACTTCATTGCTTATATGCGCTCTGAGGGTCGGCTAATATAGTGTCTATGATTAGATCGTGGATTTTTAAGCACAAGTGATTAAAGTTTAATATCTCAAGTAAAATGCTCTGGCTACTATGATTTTATGTAAGAATCTTGATAACAAGACTATTTCACGATGACTGATGTGCGGAAAGTTGACAAAAGATGTCTATAAATAGTTGTATTAAAGATTGAACCAAAGTGTCTCGAATTGGATCAAAACTGTTAGATTTTGTTCAAAAATTGAACATTGTGATTAAAATGATTTTTATTTTTTTTTCATTAATAATTAATAATAATTAAGGATTATGTGTTTTTTAGAGGTTTAAAAATCTGGAAAAGATTTTAATAAAAAAATAAATACCCCCTCATTACACACCTAACTCACGCACTTCTCTCGCATTCTTAACACAAACACTCGCGTGCACTCTTTAAAACAGGTTTTACCTAACCGAAAAACCAAGTATGTTAAGAGACAGTGCTCAAGACGCTCAAACACTCGAACAACTTGAGCTTGTATTTATTCTTTCTTTCTTCTACCATTTCTTGAGATCGCAACTACCAAATACCATCAACATTCACCTATAACATTAATAAAACTATTAAAGGTAGTAACACACATTAGTTAAAAAATCAAGTTTTGCTGCACTCACACTGCAATAAACTTCAATTTAATACAACTTTAATTAATATTTTCAACAAAATCTTCAGCCGACTTTAGTTCAGATTCAAACGCGGCCCGTGGAAATTCGCGCTCCGCTCAGTGGGACACTATTTTTCTTCTGTTGTAGCTCGATTAGCTCGGATTTTGCTTAATTTAGTTAACAAGCAAGAAAGCAAGAAAGATCATCGAATTATCTCTGGATTCACATCGAATTTACGAATTATTCGAGAAAACCGCGAAAAAATTGTAAGGAATAAATGAAGTGACAAAAAGTTGCAAGAAATTGCAAGAATTACATACAAGTGACATAATTTATTAGTTGGTGGCCGGGGTGGCAAAATAACAAGAAATAAATAGGAAAAAAATAAGAAAGATTTGAAAATATAAAGCAAGAAGTGTAATTTAATGCCATTTTCTTGAGTTTCTTATATTTTGCTGAGATTTTCTTGCAATTGCAACATTTTTTGAATTTTTTGTATTTTTGCGATATTTCTAGTGTGCAACAGAAACATCATAAAAATCATAAAACTCATAAACAATAAATAGTTTTTCAGTTTTGACACATTTTTTCCCAGAAAAATATTTGAAATTACAGCAAAATATAGTGGATATCTCTATAACGAAACATATAGAAGGGAACGAATTAAATTTCATCACGAGCTCTAGCTCGTCGAGAAGAAGCAGAAGCATTTACTGTGCTGGAGCAATATAATAAGCCAAGAAAGTATGTAGTTCTTTAAAATATTTTTTTATTTTTTGTTGGAGAAGAGCAGTGAACAGTTAGCTCATCTTTTTTTGTTGAGAGTGGGTCAGAAAAATAAAGAAATATGTCCATTTAATTTTAAAAAATGTATGGAAATTTCAATGTTGAAAATTAGTATGTCCATGATACGTCAATATTATTTAAAATCAGTTTATGCTGAAAATCATGAAATTCTGAATAACAATGAATAAACTTGAAAATGTGGAAATAATTTCATAACAATATTGTACATGCTTTAGATGCAAAAATTCTAACTTTAATCATCGTTTTTCAATCTTTAAGTGAGGTGGCCTTATTTTTAAATGATTTTTTAATTATTTGATAAAAATCAAAGTACCTTAAAATACTGTAGTATGGAGCTAGTATTTTTTTACTTCAATCCCCTCAAAGCTTCTTAAGTGCCACAATTAAATATATTAGAAGAAATTTTTACAGAAGTCTAAAACTTGAACCAAAATATCCCGAGTACACCTATGTCTACCCCAACCCACTCAACCACAATTAATACCCAAATTTTGAATGGATGAACACAAAAAAAGCATTCGATGTTTTACGACGTAGAAACCGATTTTTAACAGTTAATTGACTCGATCAAATTAGACCTATTCTGCTTTGGTTGTATTTCCAGTTTATTTCAGTTTCTACTCAGCTATTTACCTATTTGCAGTGCTAATTCCATGCTAATTGAGTAATAGGTGATTGATTCTTGCTAGACAATCTAAAAGATTTTTATAATAATAGAGAAATCTACGCAAATGATTAAAAGTGGTTCGCTTGTAGTCTTACACGAGTAATGAGTCAGTTGTTGCAGGCGATGCACTGTAAAAATATTTTTAATTTAAAAAAGAATATCTTTATCTTTATCTCTTGAAGATTTAAATTGTCTTGATGATGAATAGATTCTTGCCCTATTCGATAATTATCAAAAACTCAGAAGAAACGTCGTGATTATCAAAAATAGTTTTAAAAAAAATTATCAGGAAACACTTACTAACAGTGTTGTATTATTAAGAAAAAAAGAAACTCCGGTATCGGAAACTTTTTCCGGTATCGCTTTATTGCTCAATCGCTACTATTGCTACTATGGCTGGGTATTGCGAATTAATGGAGCAGAATGAGATTCATTTGCTTGCTATCTACAATATTTATTTTATCTTCCAACTTCTTGGAAGCCACCAAATACGCTGAATGTACTGAATACACAGAGTCTTCGAGAATCTCATAAAATACTAAAAATATCGAAGATAGCAGGAGAAAACATTTAATGGATCTTTTTTACGTTTCTTGATGAATTAAAATATAATAAAATAAAACTAGAAGAAAAGTCGTTTTTTCAGGCATTCAATTAATTTCCTTTGATTGGATTTTTTGTTTCCATTATCATGGTTTCCCAGATATAATTGATTGCAACAGCTAGAAAAACCAGAAAATCAACTGCAATATCTTTGGTATTTTAACGGTTGAACTTGTCACAAAAAAAACAACTTTTAAATAGTGACGTCATATTTTAGGGAAATATTACAGCAAGTTGATTTTTTTTTCTTGGAGTTTGACTGATTTTAGATTTTATTGTGATTTTAACTTGTTTTGCACAAAAAATATCAAATTGATATTTAAAGGAAGTGATTATAAAATGAATAAGAAGTTTATACAATAAATTTTTTTTATAAAATCAAATATCTGCAAAAAATTTTAATAAACTGCAAATAATGGAAACATTCATAATATAACATATGATAACATCTTTATCTCCTAAGTAATCAAAGTTCAATAGAAATCATCAGATCACTATTGAATAAATATTTAGAGAAATTAGCGAACTTTGTGATTTTAGTAAATCTTGTGATTTTCGTAATTTTAGCAAGTGTGACAAAAAAATGTTGAATTATTCAATATGTTTAAACAGTCGGCAAATATGTACAAAAACTGTGATATTTTTTTTTGGGGGATTTTCTAAGTTTTTTACTGATAAAAGCCATAAAACTAATCAATATTATTTTAAATTGAATAAGACTCGGTCGTTGATTGACTCCTTCAAGAAATCTCTCTGAAATTAAAATAAATTTTATTTTGAAATTGGGATTCCGTTTGAGATTGAAATTAAATTTTGAAAGTAAAAAAATTTAATTCATATACGAAAGAATTTTTATTTTATGAAATTTTTTTAATTTTGATGCAATGATAAGCAATCAACCGACAAAAAATAAACTTACCTCATAGTCATCAATTAATATAAATATAAAATAAACTTAATAGCCACCCAACGATCCATCAAGTTTTTTTCTCCATTTAAGTTTTGGAAAAAATCCTCTTAAAACATTGTTATTAGAAATAATTATAAAAAGACTTAATAAAACAGAACGTCTTCATTCTTTATTTCCAAAGAAACTTGGATAGACCAGACAAAGTTCTTTGAAAAAAACCAAAAAACTATTAAGAAACTGAACAAAAAAATCTTAAAAGATCTAAAAAGAACAAAAACGGCTAAACAACATCTTAATTATTGTAAAATTAAGTTGACGTCAGCTGCCTCTCCTTTTGGCCTCAGAAAAAACACAAAAAGACATATTTTGCGTAGATCTAAAAAAAAACTGTAAATTCGATCTAAAAATGTCAAGCAGGCAAATGTCCAAATGACTCGCTTAAAACTTGATTAAATGCTGAAATGTAAGAAACAGTTTAAAATTGAAATTTCTCTCTCTCATGAAATCCAATATCGAAGTTCCACTAAACTCCGTAATTTCCCCTAATTTCTATCATTTTCTGTAAAATTATCAAATCTCCAAAATTTTTAAAAAATCGTAATAACATATTTTACATCAAGATTTCTGAAAAAATACTCACAAAATCAAAGATTGTCCAAGAAAATTCGAAGAAACTCCAAAGAAACTTGAAAGAAAACTCAAAAGCGAAGAAGACAACCGGAAGTCTCCAAGTACTTAACTACTGATATTAATGATATTATCGAAATACTTGAGCGGTACTAACTATATTTGGCCAAAACGTCATATTTAACGAATATAGGCATAAACTTGGCTTTTATACTTTGTTGAACATTTTTTCGCTAATTCAAGTTACAGCTCACATCGCAATTAAGCACACTCACCTACTTTCCTTGACTTTGCGAAGAGCTGAAGAATTGTGAAGAGAAAAAATCTCTATTTACTGTTTTGTATGGAAATATGCCATTTATAAGCAATTTTTCGAACATCAAGATTTCAGCTAGCTTTGCGCGAATTGTTTGAATATTTTGAATTTTTTGAGGAGTTTTTGTTTTATTTTTATTGTTTTGATTAAATGCTATACATGTGTTTGGGAGTTTTTGTTGAAGTTTTACTTTAAAAATTTCTTTTAAAGTTTTCTAAATAATATTTTCTTAAAGTGTAATTAATTTTTGATTCCTAAAAAATAATTGTTAAACATATTCTTATTTAATTTCTTCATAAATTTGTTCTTCCACAATTGGCTTCAACTTTAGTTCAATATCTTCGTAATATGAGTCATTTACTTCAGGTTTCAGCTCCTCCAGCTCAATTCCAGCCTCATTTTCAAACACAGGTCTCAACTCTTCAAGTTCAACAAAAACATGCTCTAAATATTTGATTTGCTTATCCAAAAAAAATATGACCAATCCAATAAAACCGAGTAGAATCACAATGATGACTACTAATGAAATCATCTGGTATTTCACTTGCATGTAGAAATTCCTTTTGTCTTTGATGAGTGTTAACTGATTTTTTTCATATTCTTTCCAAAAATGTTGACTGAGATTTTGATAATCGAGGTATTCTTTAAATTTGTCGTTCATTCCTAAGGAAACCTTAAGTTTTGAATCCAAAATCAGCGTTTCAAGGAAATTATTTGAAGCCAGGTTTAATTCTTCAAAATTACTTTTATTTTCCAATTTGATTGGAAAATTTTCAATTTGATTGTGGGTGAGATCAAGCTTTTCTAGCTTATGCAATGAATCAAAAGTCCGTTCATTTATTTGAGTTATCTTATTGTTCCTCATGAATAAGTTTTTGAGGCTAGTGAGCTCATGAAAAGTTGATTCATCGATGATTACTATTTGATTGTTGTTTAATACTATTGTTTCTAAGTATTCGGCGTCTTTGAAGGATTCTGTTGACAATGTTGTAATGTGACTGTCACTAGCATTAAAATAAATAAGACGACTTGAAAACATAAAGAAACCTTCTGGAATTGATTCGATGGTGTTGGAGAACTTGATCGTGAAAGAAGTGATAAATTTAAAATTATAATCCAACATACGTCTTTTTCCATTAACGGAATCATCTGAATGATATAAGTTTATTTTTCTAAAGATTTTACACGGTACTCTAGTTAGATTAATTTTTTTCTCCAAACTTTCATTTAAATGACTCATCGTTTCAAATAAATTTCTGAATCTCGAGGATAAATCACAATTATCACACGCTAACTCACTATCCAAAAATGTACACTCCTCAGCTTGAGCATAAAATCCGCCCAAATGTAGCAAAATCAAAATAACTCTATAACATAAGATAACATTTTAAGATCATATCAATTATATATTATAGTCAGCCTCACCCAAAAAGTTTCATTTTAATCAATCCAACGTCTGAACTGAACAGCTAAACTCAGCTAACTAATGTGATTGTGAAAGAGTTCTTATTTTAAAAAATTATTTGGTAATTTTAAATTTGCAAGTGAAATATGAATGACTCATTACTCTATTTGTATAATATTATTCAGCTTTAGTTTCAAACACATAATCAGTAATCACTTTTGGCTAAAATGCAACTTTATCATAAATATTAGTCTTCGGCTTCATATTAATTTCAATTTCTTCGTAGTGATGATGACTTTCAGGTCTCAGTATCACAGGTTCATTAACTGCATCATTAGAAACAACATCATAAGTATGCTCTACTGCAACGTTTACCTCATCCTCAATGACTTCATCAGAAGTTTCCTTTCCAAACAAATAAATCACAAACCCAACACATCCCAGTAAAATCACAATAATGACCAAATATGTTATCATCTGGATTAGTACTTGATTGTAAAATTGTTTTTTGCTGGCGGAATAATCTATCTTGATGGAACTCATTGATGAATGATTGAAATGTCTTGCACAGTGTTGTCGGCTATTTTCAAGTATGAGCCTATCATATTTTGCGCGCAAATCCAGATATGCTGCGTATTTGTCATCTTTTCTCAATACTTCTATTACGTTTGGGTCTAAACTAGGCCAAATATCTAGAAAGTTACTGGAATCTATATATAATTCCTTTAATTTCTTTTTACTTTTCAACAGCCTTTCGGGAAATTTCTTTATCTTATTTTCGGTTAGATCGAGAATTTCCAATTTGTGTAGAGAATCAAAAGTGTGCTCATTTATTTGAGATATGTTGTTAATGTTCATGTATAAATATTTGAGGTTTGGAACTTCATTAAAAGTTGATTCATCAATATCCATGATTTGATTGCCGTCCAGTACTATTCTTTGTAGATTGGGTGCTCCTTTGAAAGATTCATTGCTTAAAAAAGTCATTCTATTATTATTTGCTTGAAAAATTGTCAACTCTGTCGCGTTGTTGAAGAACCCATCAGGAATTGAGCGAGTTGTATTGGAAAACATAATGATGACAGATGTTACTTTGGCAAACTTATTCTTGAAAATGTTTTTTTCTTGGTTAATTGTTTCATCACAATAATCAATATATAAGTCAATAGTGCCATTACAATATGGCCGAACTTTATCACTATTATTTTCCGAGTTGAAGTTCTTGATGTTCCAATCACACTTATCACACAACACTTTATTATCAATGTATTTACAATGGACTCTTTCTGCAGCATATTTTTGTAAATACAGCAACATAAGCATAAATCTTAAATAGTTAACAAACATCATTATAAGTACTTTTAACACGTCAAAAAGCAAATACGTAACTAACAGAGTAAAAATTAAATCAACAGAACATTAATAAATATAAAATTAGAATCCTCATACTTTTATCTGTAATTAAATGTTACTTGGAATAATTGTTCATATACATGAACTAAATTATAAAAAGGCGCGATAAGAGGTCATAAGCTAGTAAATTATTTCTATGAGCTCACAAATCAAGTCATTGACACTTTGATTTAATCATTCCTATCCAATAAATAAAAATATCAGCAAGCTTCAAACAAAACACAATTTGAGTGCAAATTCAATAATTCAATAATAAACATAATCTCACTAGCACTCATTGATTAAAATTACACTTAATACTAACCCCAACCTACTTACAATAAGTTCATTATTGAATTTTCAATTAATTCCTGGCCAACGACGTAATTTATGGCAAATAACAATTACTCCTGCCACACTTGCTTGTACCATTTATTTCATTTATATCGCATTTGTATCATTCTTTCAGTCATATAGCTTTTGTATAGCCTTCTTCATTGAAGTCTTGAATTCTTAAAGATATTGTGGAAACGTGCATCAACACCTACGATACTTGTTCATACTTAGTTCTACCTCGTTGGCGCTTCTGCTAAATATATATAATGTGTATAATGTGTTATTTCATATTATATAATTACTATGCTAGTGCTGCTGTGTTGCTTTATGACTAAATAACTGAGTATAACCGAGTGTTTGCAGTAGAACATGAACGTAAATGAGTGCGGAAAAAGTAGAAGCGGAATACTGAATATAGTGAAAATAGTGAATATACTGAATAAATTGCTAAAACACTGAAATTGTTGTGAAAAGGCAAAATATTATGGAATCCTCCTCGAAATAATAATATTTCATAAAGCACAAAATTAGATCACGTTGTGATTATTGACTTGTTTATATACGCTGGTAATATTTCCGTTTATCAGCGGTTAGAATATGGCAGGATTTTGCAGGGGAATGGTTTGAAGTATTTTTCAAATGAATATTAAATTTCAAAAAATCTAGATTTGGATTTTACCTTTAAAATGAGCCCAAACTTTAATTTAACCTTCAAAATCCACAAATAATTGATTTTAACACCCAAATCCTTCACCAAACCAAAAACCCTGGCCCACGCACAATGCCAATACATGATTTCCCATCTATATTTGTTCTGTATGCTTATTAATAATTAATTAATATTTCCATTGTTGATCGAATCAAGCTTTTCCGCTTACACTCGTTTTGTTCCATGATTGAATATCTGCCGACAAATAAAAAGCTAATATTTCACAATGACCTATTGGTGTGGGAGTTGAGGCAATTCTAAGTGATGCCAAGCAATTCAAGCTGGTGATTCTGGATATTCTGGCAATTCGAGCAATTCGATGGCAATTTCGAATTTTAGCGATTTGCCCCTTAAAAAAAGCTGTATAATAATATAATAATACTGAGCCCATTTGTTTCATGCATAAAAACCAAGTTTTATGGCGCAAAAATTTCTGCAAACTTGGATGTTTGGTTGGGGGTGGGATAGGGTGGAATTTTATGTTATTAGAAAATCCACAAACTCACTGAAATTTCTGCAGCTCCTTGAATATTCCAATAAATGTAACAAAAGTGATTTAATTCCTCAAAACAACTCCCTCCCACTACTTGAAGTATTATTGTGGAGATATGGGAAATAGTCCAAATTGTGGGAATCGGGGATACTGGCGGATATTTCTGATACTTACTCAAGAGCGGCCCATAAAGAATTTCGGCCGGGTAATTAAAGAGGGTCCTTTTTATATCTAATTGAATATAAATTTTTATTGCCTGCTTCTATATGCTGAGATATTGGGCTACCAGATCGTTCAATTAATTTTAATGTCAATTAAGAGCAGAAGATATTGAAGATGCTATGCGGGATTGCTGTGAGGATATATTTGAGATATTGTGGATAATTTTCCTCGGCTGTTTCTTTTATTAGCGTATTTCAGTAATTTCAGTAATTTTAGTATTTTCAGTATTTTTTCTGGTAATTTTTTCGTAATTCTTGTAAATTCTCGTAATTCCAATGGATTGCTAATAAATCAATAATGGTGGATTTGCCATAACAACCTAACCGTTTGCGTGCCTTTTATTTGTACTTAGACAAATTACATTTTTTAGGCTGCGAGATGCTTGAGATAATGATGAGATTTGGAGATGGAAGGCACTAGAGGACTGTTTTAGTTATTTATGGAAATTTGTGTATAATAAATCTTAATTCAATATTTACTTCAAAATAAATCAAAGGTGAAATAATTCCAAATGTTAAAAAAATTGAATTCATAAAGATGATTAAAACAAAACCAATATAACATTCCATCACCTCCAAATTTCCAAAATAAATTAACAAAAGATTGTGGGCCAAAGTCATAACAATAAGATAAACATTTCATTTCTATAATTTTACTCAAACTCTACACATTTTCAAGCTTTTTCAATTTTTTCTTCTCCAAATTCATGGAGGTTTCTTTAATTTGTTGTATTTAATTAATTGTTTACTTGCAACGTGTTAATTTATAAAATCTTTATTTGTGTTACGGAAGGTCGGTGAACTACTGTAAATGTATTATGGGCTTTTGAGTCAGTCAACAGCTGTTTGTAAGCTTAAATATATTTGAGCAATTTACGTAAAAAATCGATGAAATTCGCTGAAAGCTGAACGTTCTCACACCATTTTTTTTTATTATATCGTGCAAAGCTTTAAGAAGCAATATTCCCCTAAAAAAAATCTAAAATTACCAGAATATCGATATCCTTTCAATTTGAAGTAATTTTGTGTAATTTTGTGTAATTCCGTGTAATAGATACTTTCAATGCTCCACAATCCAAAAACCATTTTACTTCAATTTCTTTCACACAAAAGCGTAACAAACTCAAGAAAGTTCACTAAACTTGCTTCGCTGCTAAACTGCTATTTGCTAATGAAAATCTGGGAATCTATGTAGAAGATCTAAAATATCTTAAACATCTTAAATATCTGAAATCTCCGTGAAAAGTGGGAAAAGTGGAAAAACTCCATGAAACTTAAGAAACTGGCAAAAATGGTATAGACGAAAAAACATCTTCATTTCAATCCACTTTAAGGCAATTTGAGTTCTTTAAGCACCATTGAGATTCTTTAGAAATATGCGAGGGGTTTTTGCACTGTTGGAAAAAGTTGAAAGTTTTTTGGAAATTTGATTGAATCACCTTTTAAATGTTTTCTTTTATAAAAATCTAAAAATTCATATTTTGCAAAATTCAATTTATTGTAAAAATCAATCAACCAAAATAAAAAATTACTCCAGTGCCCAACATTCCATATTCTGTGTGTTCTTACTTACTGAGCTATCGTCTTGCCTCAGCACTAATTAATTATCCTTAGCAGCAAATAAATGTACAAACATGACGCGTATAAATACAACGTGAAGCAAATCTAGAAGATGAATTACAAATTGCGTCTGACATGTCTTTCATTTGCTCTGCAGTACATCAGTAGTACAAGCTCCACCAAAGACGATCAAATAAAAAGACGGCAGCAATGTTGTGTTGCAAATGAATATTAAACGATGTGTTCGCTTAACGTGTTTGCAAACAATTTTGCGCAATTGTCTCGGTGGTCTAATTCAGCAAAGTATTTTAATTTCGGCTCCGTGCTCTCGAATATGCTTGAATATGATTATGCTGCTATTCCGGCTGATTCAAGGCATCAAGCCGAAAATAAAAGAAAAGTATCAAATTTAACTGCCGCGGAGTTCAGCTGTATATAGAAAATACACCAGATACACCAAAATAACAGCGCGTTTGGCAATATTCCGGAGGGATTCCCGCACAGCCAGCAATTCTCACCATTTCTCAAGTTTTCAACGATTTTCCGAAAAACATTTTCTTCAACATTAAAATAAAAATAAAACAAAGTTGCCCAGCTGTGAGAACTCTGAGCCCAGTTCCTGCCAGAGGTTGTTTCCAAAAGTATTCGCGAAATCGCAAGATACTCGCGATATCCGCAAAATTTCCGCTGAAATGCTTGAAATGCTCGCAATCTTTGAAAAAATGCTGGGAAATGTTGGAAAGACTTTTTGGTTGCCAAATTTGCTGAAAGCAGGTAACAATAGGAATTTATCAACACACAATATCTTCTTTGTGTATAAAAAGTGGCATTCTTTGGAATTGTTGGGATTGCGTTTTGATTTGCGTGTTGGTGTGGAGGTAGGGTGGGATTTTTAACGGGGTTTTCAACTTATTGAGTTGTGTGACCTTGGCAAGTGTTTTAAGGTGAGGTAAAACTTTGTTTATCGAACTATTGGACCATTTATGGTGATATCTTGTAAATAAATTGAATATTTGCGCATTTCTGGTAGAATTTAATATTTGAGACTGGATCATATGGAAGATAGGGATTACAAACTAAAACCAATTATTCTATTTAATATCTTTAATTGTACCATAAAATTTGTTTATTATGACAAAACCTTAAATCTAACTAAACAAACATCAATTTTTATGAAAAAAATTAGAAAATCTAAAATCTAAATTTTCAGTCAACTGGGACAAAACGTGACTGGAAAAATTCTCCAACATATTAATATTTAAATTTGCCAGCTACTTCATAACTCTCTGCAAAACACCACAAAACACCAGCACAGCTCCAAAGGGGCAAACACTTAGCTCATATCAAAGGCCAAGTGTGATTAGCACTTTTTTGCGTGATTCCGTGTAACATGTTCTCGCCAGCAAAACCTCATTGCCATTCTCAAGCAATTTCCAAGCAATTCTCAAGCAATCTAAGCAATATAGCGCTGCGGATGGCAAAATTTGTGGAAAAAATTTTTCATCAAAATCAACTTTGGCAAAACATGAAAAAATGCATGATACTTTTAATACAACTTGTTTAAAATGTGGAATTAAAATTCCAGTTGAAATTTATGAAAAACACAGAAGATTGTGCAAAAATTGATTGAATTATAAATTCAGTGGAAGGAAGGAGGTGAGGTGGAAGGGAGGGAAAGTGGGTGGGGGGTGGTACTTATGATTTTATATTTTAAATCATTAAAATTCCCTTAAATTAAGAATTCACGAAAGTTCAAGTCTTTCAAAGGGATTAATTTTAATAGTTAAAAATTGTAATTTAATTAGTTTTAGTGAATCAGTTTAAAAAAATAGCTTCATCACTAAGTTTTTTATTTTCTAGTTCTTGATAAAAAGTTCAATAAAAACTTGGGAAGAAATCTTTTGTATAACTTTCCTAGCTTACTAGTTATCAATTTTAAGATGTTTAATACTTTTTTCTAATTTAAAAATGTTCACTTTTTGTTATTTTTTTGGTCTTCCCGGGAAATTTATAACAAATAAAACAGAATTTTTGTATTTGTATGAATAATTGTTTATTTTTCTTGAATTGATTGTTTTTGGTAAAATTGTTTATCTTTTTATGTATAATTGTTTATGTATATTTTATAATCAACATAAAATATAAAATATGAATTATGTTTAATATAAAATAAACATAAACAATTATACATAAAAAGATAAACAATTATACCAAAAACAATCAATTCAAGAAAAATAAACAATTATTCATAAAAAAATAAACAAATATACTGCTTATCAATATGCTTATCAATTTTAAGATGTTTTATACCTTTTTCTAATTTAAAAATGTACGCTCTTTTATTTTTTTCTGGTCTTCCCGGGAAATTTTCAACAAATAAGACAGATTTTTTGATCAAATAAATAAATCCAATGGGATTTGAGAGATGAAACTTTTCTGAATGAATTAAAAATTAGGTAAAAATTTTAAAAATCGTAATTTAATTTGTTTTAGTGAATTAGCATGAAAAAGTAGTAATTAGTATGAATATTTAGTATTTTGGATCAAATAAATAAATCCAATGGGATTTGAGAGATGAAACTTTTCTGAATGAATTAAAAATTAGGTAAAAATTTTAAAAATCGTAATTTAATTTGTTTTAGTGAATTAGCTTGAAAAAGTAGTAATTAGTATGAATATTTAGTATTTTGGATCAAATAAATAAATCCAATGGGATTTGAGAGATGAAACTTTTCTGAATGAATTAAAAATTAGGTAAAAATTTTAAAAATCGTAATTTAATTTGTTTTAGTGAATTAGCATGAAAAAGTAGTAATTAGTATGAATATTTAGTATTTTGGATCAAATAAATAAATCCAATGGGATTTGAGAGATGAAACTTTTCTGAATGAATTAAAAATTGTGTAAAAATTTTAAAAATCGTAATTTAATTTGTTTTAGTGAATTAGCTTGAAAAAGTAGTAATTAGTATGAATATTTAGTATTTTGGATCAAATAAATAAATCCGATGGGATTTGAGAGATGAAACTTTTCTGAATGAATTAAAAATTGTGTAAAAATTTTAAAAATCGTAATTTTATTAGTTTTAGTGAATTAGCATGAAAAAGTAGTAATTAGTATGAATATTTAGTATTTTGGATCAAATAAATAAATCCAATGGGATTTGAGAGATGAAACTTTTCTGAATGAATTAAAAATTGTGTAAAAATTTTAAAAATCGTAATTTTATTAGTTTTAGTGAATTAGCATGAAAAAGTAGTAATTAGTATGAATATTTAGTATTTTGGATCAAATAAATAAATCCAATGGGATTTGAGAGATGAAACTTTTCTGAGTAACTTAAAAATTGTGTAAAAATTTTAAAAATCGTAATTTAATTTGTTTTAGTGAATTAGCTTGAAAAAGTAGTAATTAGTATGAATATTTAGTATTTTGGATCAAATAAATAAATCCAATGGGATTTGAGAGATGAAACTTTTCTGAATGAATTAAAAATTGTGTAAAAATTTTAAAAATCGTAATTTTATTAGTTTTAGTGAATTAGCATGAAAAAGTAGTAATTAGTATGAATATTTAGTATTTTGGATCAAATAAATAAATCCAATGGGATTTGAGAGATGAAACTTTTCTGAATGAATTAAAAATTGTGTAAAAATTTTAAAAATCGTAATTTAATTTGTTTTAGTGAATTAGCATGAAAAAGTAGTAATTAGTATGAATATTTAGTATTTTGGATCAAATAAATAAATCCAATGGGATTTGAGAGATGAAACTTTTCTGAATGAATTAAAAATTAGCTTTCATACGAAAATTACGAAAAATTTATTCCCTTTGTGAGTTTGTGTGTGATTCTCTGAATCAAGAAAAAAAAATTATTATGCCATGAAAAGAATTTCTATCGAAAAATTAAAATCTCACAAAACAGAAAAAACCTTCCACATCTCGTTCATCTGCGTTCATCTCGCTTTCAAGTTTATAGACTTTCAGTGCTTTTTGTTGTATTTTTAGTGTTTTAAGAATTTTTTCCATCAACGATTTGCGTGTGTGTTTGTCTTTAATTTGTGTGGCTTTTGTTCTCTAATGTTTTTCAGAAAATTTTCTAGAGATGCTAAATGAATTTCTGAAGATTATTCCCATTCAGAACTAAATATAGGTTTTTTTTAATTTGATGATACTGGATCTTTAATGGGAAAGACGAAACTTTATTATAAGATAAAGATGGAGCGTCTTCCTCAAACGCTACTATACTTTGTATTCTTCACATATCTGATATCTTAAAAGATATCTTCATGTATAGACGCTTTAGATGTCTTATAAGTCTTGATTTTCGTCTCATTGAATTTCAGTAATTCTCAGTGATCAATTGTAGGATTTTGTGTGCATGCTCAGTTTTCAGTTTTCGAGTGGATTAAATATTTAATCTTATGTGTCAATTTTGCAAGTATGCTTGTGCACAGAATGTTTGAAGGCATGCCCAAGCAGAACTATCGTAGATTTATGAACTTTTGACTTGGATAAAAATACATAGTTTTTTATTTCAGCAGCAAATTTTAATTTCAAAGATTTGATAATTTTTCAAGTCACACTATTCACCAAAAAAATGCACCATCATTTGTACTAACATAATAATGATTCACTTCCTATATATGCTTTCAAACTATCGAAAGCTATCAGATCTGTCTGGGAAAGCAGCCTGATTGGCAAACTGTATACATCACAATCACTGTCAGTATTAAAACGTTGAAACCATATAGATTTATTGAATTAGCTTCAAATTCGAAATTTTCTATCTATAAGAAAGCACTCGAGCTGTATAAGGTGCATCTATCTATGGCATAACATCTCAGTATGTACAGCAGATATATCGTCTTCAAGTCATCAAACCAGTTTAAGTTTAAGTTTCTCTTGACTTCCAATTTTTGCCAATATCCAAGTGATACTCTTCCAGTCGCTTCACTTTGATTAGATTATTTGCCTTTCAATTTGACAAATTTGGCAAAAGTCTTTTCAGTTTTCGCCCCCGATTTAAAGGCAAGCAAAAAGAAACACTCAAAAAATTACCCCAGCAGTGTCACGATTTATCTTGTTGGCTCGACTATTACGGTTCTATTACCTGGAACGAGATTAAACGAAAAATAAAAGAGCTGGCAACATAAACTTAATAATAAAAATCACAAAATGGATTGGTTTCGTGCGGTTCCATTTGCTGGCGGTGCTTTCTTTGCCGATACTTTGAGGTGATGAGAGCGTAATGATGAAATTAATGGGGGGAATCGTAATTGGTGATTGATCAGTGGTAAAAAATCTATAGATGATTGATTGAAATATTGTTTTTTGTGGAATTGGAGCAGATTTCTTCTTTTTCTGGGATTGGAGGGCAGAGATGATACTTGTTGACTTTAAATAAATTTCTTGTAAGTTCCGATTCAAATTTTTAGTGGCTCTGAAATCTGGAACTGAAAAGGATGTTCATCTTTGGTGGGCCCATTTTTATCTTATTTCAACACAAGATAGACGGTCAACCGGACAATACTCCCATCATTCTCTAAAAAAACCCTCCTGCTAATTTCAAAGCCAAACAACCAATTTCTCAGCAAAGCACTCAAAAGCTTTGAAAGTAAATTTATTAATTGTGTCTTTGAGTTGGTTCACCTCTTGGTCGCCGGTCGGTATCATCCTATATCTGCGACAGACGTGATTGAATTATTAGATCTTTTTAACGAAAATTGGGGCGTAATACTTTGTAAACTTTGGCCAAATTAGATTGGAAATGTACACTGAGGAGTTGGGAAGCTGAATTGCTGAGAAGTTGAGAATCTGCCAAGCCAAACGTGCATTAGTGTATTAGTCTTGATTCTTCTGAAAATTTAAATTAAAAGTACTTTCTGTCGCATATCTTGCTAAGTCTCGAGACATCTAAGACTTTTCGATAGCCTCGCATAATCAAAGGCAAAAAAAATTATTCAAAGGAGAACTTTTCAATTCAATTCCGATTGCCGGAGATCTAAATTGAAATTTGAAATTCTTTAGTACTTTACTTTATTCTGCATTTACTTTTCCACTTTTTGCCCAACTTTTTGTGCAAATTTGCTATCAATTTTACAATATTTCTACTTCTCTGAATTTCTAGATACTTTTGGGGTACTTTGCAGTTTGCTTTGAGCTTTTGAGCTTGTACCCCAAATTGAATTCTTGGTTGGTATTTTGGTGAAATGTAAAATGCTCGATATATACACTGAGCAAACATGCATCGTCAAAATGTAATTCTGTAATAATGTAATGGAGTAATGCAGGTTAAGTTAATTTACTTACTTGGTTTGTATGTGCTTTCTGTATGCTTTGATGGTTTTTTCTGGCAGAGAACATTATTATGGTTGTTTGTTTGGAGACTTTCAAAGAGAATTCCAAAGAAAGTTAGAAGATTCCTTGTAAACAAGTTTGTTTTGACTGCGGCATGGAAATAATTTGAAGATGTTCTTGAGATTTTTTTTCTGAATGTTTCCTAAGAATTTTTAAGCTTTTCTCAAAGAATCTTTCAGATATCTTGAAAAATCTTAAGGTACAACAAAAATTTAATCTTATCTCTAATCTTTCCACGAAAACTCATTTTATGCATTTTATGCAATTCCCAAGTAATTTATGCAAAAAAAGATCTTAATTCAATTCCATCCAATTTTGCGCACAAAACCTCTGACACGGTCGGCACTTGCATCTCCTCATTTTCTCCGTTTCTTGATTTCTTTGATGCTTTCACCACAGCACTTCGTCCATTCATTTCAGTCATTCTGTTGATTCGATTTACGTATTTTATTTGCGAGATACTGCAGAAAAATACAGAAAAAATAGTTCCTCATGGTTTTCTTACTTAAAGCTTTAAAAACTAAAAAGTGTGCAAAAAAAGCAAAAAATAAATAAATGTACCGTTTTTATCGCGTTTCTTTTGATTCATTAATATATTTGTACAAAATACAAATTCTTTAATTTGTACGTAAGTTGGCACATTTTGCTCATTTCAATCATTGCAATAATTTCACTCGATTCTTCTCTACGCTGTGATTTGTAAATTAATGGTAAATAATATTTAATATTTGCTCAATAAGGCATCGAGGCTCGTCATCTGGCTGCGGCACAAAACCGCGTTTTTTGCCTTTCGACTGGGAATGAATCGCTGAAATGCGAAATAAATTAATTTTTCAATTTTTCATCAATATATTTATTTTATGGTAAATTTCTTGATCGTTGAAACAAAGCCAACTAGCAGCCAAACAAGAACTCGAGAAGGAGAGAAAAGTATGCAAATAAACAAATAAGAAATGTGGAGAAATATTGAGAAATATCGGCAAATATCCGAGAATATGGAATGAAAAAACGAGTTTCTTATACTCATACTTTAATTTCCATTTTATTGCAAGCATTTCTTATGTTTCTTCAATTTTTATTTTTTTTCTTGCTCCAGAATGTTGCTCGTTCACTTTTCAGCTTTATTTTGTTTTCTTCAAGAATTTGAATGCTTTTAATGTTATTAAAGTTTTTTGAAGTATCTCAAAGTATTTTCAAAGATTTTTGCCAGTTTTTACAAAGATTTTGTTGTGCTGTTGCTCTGCTGTAGTCAGTTGAGTTGTGTAGGATTTGTGTAGTAAGTGGTATTAAGAGTTGTACGCTTTGTGGATCGCCGAGGAAAATTGCGCCTTTCTATTGATACTCGATACACTTGCGAAACATACAATTAATTAATTACGAGCATGAGATGTTTGAGTTACCTTTTAATTGATTTTCATTGAAGAATTTGTGAAGAAATTTGCAGTAAACGTTTTGTAATGAGTTGGATAATTTTTTGCGTGTTTTCTTATAAATTTGCTGTTGTCTGTTTGTCTGTCCGTCCAAATATATATTTTCCAATGTTTTTCCTCAAATCCTTGACCAAAATCATCCAAAAATCATAATATTTGTGCAAGCAATCAATCTCTTTTAAATCAATCCCAGAAATGCCAAGCAAAAAAGTCTGCCATACCAATCACAGACCAATCAAACTCCGGCCAATTAAAAGTTGCTGAATAATTTAAGCACATATGAATATACAATGAGCCAACATTGTTGTGCAAAATTTCGTTTTGCAGAGAGCATATTCATTATTCAAGTATTTCTGAGTATTTCAGGTATTTTTGAATCACTTTTTGATATGATTGACACGGCTTTGCAAATAAATGGCACATCGCTAAATGGAAATATTTTCATAATACATCACAACATTGGAATGAATTGCTTTTGAGGGTGAGTTTCTGTAGGTGGGGATGTGTTTGCGGGGTTTGAGAAAAGTTTACCTGTTTTTTATGAGGAATTTTTTCACGTTTACTGGAAAGTTGCTCACATTCCAATGGAAAAGAATACAATTTGTTAAAGAATTTTGACAAACTTCAGACAAAATAAATAAATAATCCAATGAATACCACAATTTCAACCTCTAAACAACCAACAAAGACTCGACCCTACGGAAGCAGACAAATTTTGCATTAACAGAATATTAGAATTTTAGTTTGTGACAAAAATTCCACTCAAAAACACTTGAACAGTGAATATTTTAGTGTGCCCATAATTTATTTGGACGGGCGCGATAATTTGAATCATTTCAATTGTTGCGATTTTCTGTGAATATTTTTCATTTGTTTTATGCGCCTGTTATTGTTTTTAATTGTACTTTGAAATAATTTTTTGGATTTCGGTGGAATTATCAAAATGATATGTTATGAATAATGTTCAACGTGGAAAAACCGCTGACCGTGAAAATTAGTTCAAAATGATAATTGTTGCACGGTTCATGTTATGAGCAGGTTTTTTAATTCCTCGATGTTTTTTATGTGCTTTTATGTATTTTTATGCCGCTCGAAATTGGATAACATACATGGAGCCGACAATTTGTTGGAATCATAATGGTAACTTAATTTGATATGGTGTTTACACAGGTTGATTGATTCATTGCTAAAATAATTGAAATTTTAAAAGTTTTTGTTAAGTGCGTAATGCATTGCGTTAGCTTTGCTGCAATTTTTGGCTTTTTTCGGGGTTTCTGTTAAATAATTGATTTCATTTCAATTCAATCCATCTTATGAATTCAATTTTCTAAATGGTTAAAAAAAAATGGTTTTTCAATCGTTGCTCATTTTAATTAAACGTTTAGGTTCATTTTTATTGAACATTCACGGCGGTCATATATTCCTAAACTTAATAAACAATCAATTAAAAATATACCTTCATCAACCAATGCATGTTTCTTGCAATCCTCACTGGCATCCGTGTTTTTTGCGAAAAACCACTCAATTAATTTTCTTTTGCGCGTAATAAGCAAAAACATCACTATCATCAAATATTTTCACACAAAACGTGAAAATTGCAGCAAAAAAATTAAAATAATCACAATCGATGAGAAATTCCGACAAAGCATTTATGATTACTGTTTGTAGATATTTTTAGCTTTATCCGAAATTTTAAGGAAAATTTGAGAAGTTTTTCACTTTAAATTTTGGTTGGATTGTCATTGTATTGAGTTTGATAGTTTTTCGGGATTGCTTTGGATCGCTGCAAGCTATTTTGTCTGGGAGTAGAAATTTGGAGCTAAAAGTGTTGTTTATTGGTTTTTACCTCGTTCTGACTTATTTTGGTGTGGATGATAAAAAAGGAAGGTCTACTGGGTAAGATTTTTTAGTCTTTTGCTGGATTCCAAAAATCTTCAAAACAATTTTCTACCGAAAGTTCATCTAAAGTTTGTTTTTCTATAATTCTATGAATTAGAACGTGAAAATATTCCAACCCATCACAAGCACATTAAACACCAAAAACCCAACAAATTTCAAATTTTACAGTTTGTTGTTGCATCTTCCGGTCACATTCCAAACAGAAATAGGTTTTTGGCAAATTAGGGAAACGTGTTTATGTCGATTTTAACATTTGAACGATTTTTACTGGATTTTTACAGTTTTACCAATTTGCAGCACCAAACACCACTTTCAATTAAAATTCTCTTGTAAATTGGAAAATGCTGAATTCTAATACTAAAATACACCGAAATTCACTGAAAATCATTAGAATAGACCAAAAGCACCAAAAATACAGAAAGCACCGAAAAATAACAAATACATAGAAATGCATGGAAAATATAGAAAACGACTAAAATCACTGAAATCGCAAAAAATAAAGTAAATTGCTGAAATTTCATGCAATTTGCAAAAAAAAATAGTTATCACAAAAATCGCGTAAACTCCGAAAGCTCCGTAAATATCATATTTGCGTTATTTTCCCAATTTTGCCTCCAAATTTCGCACAAAACAATTTTTCTGTTGAAATTTTTGCGAAAAGCTATTATATCCATTATTATGATTTTCTAAAAATCAAAAAAAAAAAATTATGAAAATAAATGTCAATTTCCATTTCCTTTGCCAATTCCCATATTTGCGCTCATAATTGCCCCAAAACGTCCGACTGCACATTTCGTTCCGATTGCCAATTGTCGATAAATTATTTTCCAATTTATAATTTCAATTTATAATTTGTTATGTTGACGTTTTGCAGCACAAGTTTATCGGAATAGCAAAAATTAAATGTAAATCCAATTTTGTCGAGCAGCAGAGAAAGTCAATTGCAAATTGAAATGTGTGTATTTTACTGTTAATAGATGGGTATTTGTGCTGAGCTTGTGAAAAATGTTGAGGCGATTGCTGTGGATGTTGTTGAAGCCTGGATGTAGTTGGATGGAGCTGGTTGTGAAGTGTCTTCAGGCAGTTTTGAGATTTATTCGTTGAAAACGTCATTATTAATCTCTGAATATTTAATATCGACGTTGGGTGCAGAGAAGTCGAGAAAACGGGGTAAATTCTGCTGATGATTGTGGATTTTCTCAGGGAGGACTGTCTCACAATTAAATTACTAAAATTTTAATAGCATTTGAGTGAACAAAATGTTTTAAAAAAAATCTAAAGTTGATGGAAGAATTCTAAATTTCACTAAACTCTGATAACAAAAAAGTTAATAACTTAGTGGAACAGTCCATCAATCCAAATCCCATCTCTCTCCATAAAGCAATATTATTATAAGGGCAAACACATTTTCAGTCATTAAATTCATTAAATTTCCGATAAATCTCGTGCATTTAGCAACCAAAGCATTTTCTAGCATATCCAAGTAAAACCAGAGTATTTCCAGAATTTACATGCTGGATGGGTAATGGCTGAGAGAATCCGCTGGAGATTACATTCCTATGCCACATTCCATATCACCAGTATATAGCTTGCAATAAACAGGGCATCATTACAAAATAATATTCCAATTTTTGCGTAATTACACTTGGAAGTGCAATTAAAACTCTCATTTGTATCGTTTCGGTACCCGTCTCTACGCTTTAGACCCATCAGGTCAACAGTCTAATAACACTATAAATTATTTTGTAAACATGTACTTATAAATTTATAATCATTCATTACACGATAATGCAGTGCATGTAGGCTCGACGCTGAGGCTGTTGCGTAATTGAGTTGGAAATTTATTTGCCCATTGAATGTTTATTATTTGTTGAGTAAAGCTACGGGTAGAACAGAAATGCATACAGTAACATTTGTGGTAATTAGTCTGGTTTGTAGGTTTGTTTGTTCTTGTGACAAGTAGCTAGAAAATTTTTCAATTGAGGCTTTTCCAAGAATAAAATAAAATAACAACAATGGCGACGAGACCTCGTGACGTCACAAAATCTTTAAGGGATTTAAAGTTCCCATGTTCTCTGACAAAACTTGACCTGAATTTAATAAATATCCATCTGGAAACCATCCTGTTAGTCAAGTAAATATTACATATTAAATAACTTTACCAGTAAGGCTCTAGTTAAAGTTCACTATAGTAACAATAGATTTCCCAAAATTCGTTGCATAATACATGTCTCTCAGTCAACTCTACTAGATTTAATGGTTCCTGTTCAATATTTGATTGGTAACTACAAGAACTAGAGGAAATGCATGAAAATCTATGAAATTGATGAAAATGATGAACAGCATGAAACAAGAGAGAAGCTTTATCATACCAAATTCCCGCTAAAATCCTGTGCTTCTAAATTTTCAGTGATTTACTCAATATGTACTTCAAATTATAAACTATTTAAAAGCAACCTACTGCTCTGGCAACCTACATTGGGCGATAATATCGACTATTTTGACTATTTCGGATATTTCGGATATATGGGATAATGCAAATCTGTTTGGCTATGATGTTGGATAATTCCGCTTTTATTGTTGTTAAAATGCAATATATGGATGAGCTGTATAATTCCATTTGGTATAATGTGGCAGATTGTAATGATCTCCGACAAAATTAATTTCGGCTGTCAAAGCAAATTTACGAGGCCATTTGTTAAAATTTGCATCTTGTTGAAGCTTTTATGGGAAAACAATAAAACACAAGAAAAAACTTCAAAATAGTAAAAAAAAACTAAAAACTGCGAACATGCATGATGGATGATTAAGTAATTATTCATATTTTTCTTTTTTTTGTGTGTTTGAGCAGTTTCTTTGTGGTCTTGATGTAAATAAGACCTAATGCATGTAGTTGATGTATTAACTGGAATATAATTTAGTTTGTTAAATACTGGTAAATATTATGAGACTGGTTAAATGCAGCTAAACTCCAGCAAATTCTAATTACATAGGCTCTAAGTTATACCAGATTATACCGTAGCGGACTGTGTAGTGTAATAATGTTATGCTAATTTATATGGAAAAGTTGTATTTTCACTTTAATATGCGCAAACGGCTGGATAACTTATAAAAGTTTTAAATAAGTTATAAAGTTATAAGGTAACGCATTTTAGACATTTCTTTCAAAGTGTTCGGACACTGAGAGGAAAACTAAAGACAAAATTAAATAAATCTAAAAATTTTTAACTGATCGAAAACTTCTCTTGAATTTACTTGAAATAAATTGTTTTTGAACTCTGGAGAACTAGAAATAAAACTCCTAAAAAATCTTCTCTCAGTGCTCACAAAACAAACATATCTGGCATTCGAGCCATTACAAACATCACACAGACTTTACGTTATTAATTGATCGAATTAATCAAGTAGAAATAGCAACTAATATTCAACAAAAAGTTGTTAACACCGAGTGTGTGGTAAACTATGATAAATTGTTCAATTGTACTGCATTTACAAAATGAGTACATTCATACAATTGTTGAGCTGTAATTGGAATTAAGGCATCAGCTTATTTAATTTATTTAAATTAAAAACCTTTGCTTTTACTTAAACTACTTAATACACTTGAATTACTTCACTTAAATTGTTTGTTACCTTTGTATATTATTTAACATAAAATGTATCAACCAGACAGCCAGATGAAAATTACAAGCCATGTAAAAGCATGCTAATGTGTAATTTGTGTAATAATGTCTGAATAATGTCGAATCATGTGTAATTTTGTGTGGTTGGTATGAATCACCACAAATATCAAGCCTTGCCTCATATTTAATCAATTTAAACAATAACCAACATATATGCAACAATTTCAGCAATTCGATTAAATTCAATAATTTCATTAATTTCAACAACTCTATTTGGTATATTTTGTACACTTTGTATATTTGTCTTTGTACTCTGTAATACCATTAGTTCTCTATTTACATTTTACACTGTAATGCAGCTTTAATGGGTGGCTTTAATTTAATTCAATTTAATTCAAAAGATTTTTTTCTAAAGCTTAAATTAAACGGTTCCTTGAGAAAAAAAAAACTGTGTTTTTAAATTATTTTTTTCTCCGATTTCTTTCAAGTTTTTCGAGTTCTCCGAGTTCTTAATGTATTTTTAGCATTTTTTTCAAACGGTTTTTGGAGTGTTCTGAGATCTTTGGAACTGTTTTGGTTCTTTCAGATATTTTGTGAATGTTTTTAAATGATTTGACTTTTTTTTAATAAATCTAATGGAACTGTTATGACCTTCACTAATTACCATAAAATTCACATTAACCGGATTATTCACATAATTGGCGTTTTAATGGCGTCAGACACTTTTCGTATTTAGATCTTTCATTGATTGGTTTGTGAGATGTGAGGGAAATTTTTTGTGAATTGTTTTTTTTTTTAAAATAGATTAACTGTAAAAACTACACAACCCTATAAAAAATACCGAAAAAAAACCACTCCCAATCCTACAAAACAGCCTAAAACAAAACTTTCCTGCCCAAAAACAGAAACTAAAAATTAGCCAAAGATATTAATCATTCCTTTCTTCTTTTTTGCAGCTTAACAGAAATAATGTCATCTCAGTGGAAAATCAGCTAAACTTCAGGCAGTACAAAGAACTACAAAACTTCGAAAATTACCGAAACTACAGTTGATGTGAAAAGTATATTAATGATTATTTCAAATATTTGAAAGGTGTGAGCTCTACATTGAAAATAAAAAAAATATTAAAAGTAATAAAAATATAATTAAATCGGTGAAACAGTGAAATTTATAAAAAATCATTAAACAAAATGATAAAATAAAGAAGAATGTGCCAAATAAAATACAAGAAAAATTAGAGTAATTGTCTATACAACTCGGTTTTCAAGAAATTGTAGCAATTAATGCAATTCAGCTAATAAAACTGAAAATGGTGTAGTGCAAAATCATAAAAATAATAAAAAATCGTTGAAAAGTTTACTTTCAAATCAAAATTTTATTAAATCGAATAAAATCAAGAAAATCAAGAAAAAAAACGATAAAAGTCGATAAAAGTGTAAAAATTTATTAATTGTGCAAAAATCCACTTGAAAAGTCAAAAATTGTGCAAGAAAGTAATAAGTGAAAATGAAAATGAAAATGTGTGATAAATTTAGTAAAAAAGTTCTCCTCGTCACATTAATTGGATTATTCACGTTTTATGGACACTTTGTGGCTGCTCAAGAAGGTAAAACCAGTTCTATACACTTTTCAATGTTTCAGAGTTTCAAAGTAGAAACAAGTAACCATTATATCCAAAAAAACAAGCTTTTAATCTTTATTCTTCCATTCTTCTAACTTTTCAGTTGAATAGAACAATAAAAGATTTATTCACAATTTACACAATTGCATTCATGCATTCAAAAAGTTTTTTTTTCACTGTTTTAACTTCCAATTTTGCTTGAGCAATGTAGCTGAGGAATCTAACAAATTTATCACAAATTTTTAAGAAATAAATTTTAAAGATTCAGCTAATTTCAAATACAATTATGTAAGAACGAAAACCTTGAAGTTTCAGAGTTTGCTGAATATGTTGAGTTTAGTTAATTTCTTTTCTAAACCAACACAAAAATTTAAAAACAAATCGTCAAACTTTATTGCTTGATTTATCTTTAGTTCTTTCGGCAAATTACTGGATGTTCAACATCTTTGGACTAGAGTTTGGCTTCGTTAGAATGTCGATTTTATTAAATTAGTTTCTTATTGTGGTTATGATTTTTAAGCGTTCCCTACAACCAGTCACCCACTCCATCTATACACTAGCCTAATAAATTGTACTTCAAAAAGATGATCTTTTCACTTTTAATGTTCCTAAAATGCCGTGAATGCCATTCATTCTCGTTTTTATAAACTTATATTAGGACTGGCATTTCAAATGGCGATTCCGTAACAAATCGTTTTATGATGAGAACTCAAAAACTTGAATACTTTTATGTGAGCAACTTAAACTAATTAAATCTAAAATTTATCTGGAATTGTCGATAAAATATAAAATTTTCAAGTTTCCTATCCCGCTGATCCACAAAGTACAAAGAGTCCCAAAAAACAGGGGATTTTGACATTTTTTCCTTTTGCTCCAAAATATCTCGAGAACCTTTACACTTCTATTCTTAAAACTTTTCCTGATATTAATCTTCAATGACTTGCGAAGAGAGTTAATAAAGATCCAGTTCAAAATTGCGACACCCGCTGGTCCAAATTAATTTAAAAACCCAAAAATTCCATTTATAATAAATTTTTATTTCATTTGATTGTTCTATGGTTTTGCCTTATTTTTCAATGACTTACGAAGAGATTAATTAAGATCCAGCGCAGAATTACTAATCAACAAATTTTTTTATTAGAAACTACAAATAAATCAAATCCATTCCTGAAGTCTAACATCACCTATATATGAAGAATGGTCACTGTATTCATTGCCCAACTAATTATCTTTTATATTGCAAAAATATCTGGATTATTTGAAAACTACACTAAATCAACATATTCTAAAATAAAGCACATTCAAAATTACAGTACATTCAGTCATTCAGAAAGAAACACTCAGTGACATCCAACTTATTAATTAAGGCATAATTCCAATTTGCAAATATTTATATTTATGATATTTTTCTTTTGAATTACTTTTGACTGTCTGGCCGCTGTCTGGGCTATGAAGTCTGGGCTAACTGTGTTTCATCTTTAACCCCTCGAATATTAAAATACTTTTTTTTCAAATATTTGAAGCAAATTTTGATGAAATGTTAACATCAGTAAAATTTCAACAACAACAAAAAGCAATTCCGAATTTGATATTTTTATTTATGTGAGAAAAAACGGTTTTGCCTATGCTCACACTACTCATACAACATAATAATTCAGTATAATTCTGTATAATCCGCAACTCACTATAATTCAGTATAATTCCGTATAATTGACGAAAACAATAAAATCGTGATATTCCATTTAATAAATGGAGCTTTTGCATTAAAAATTGTAAATACAAGAAATATGGGTAACATATAAAATTTTAGAAATGAAGCATTAAAATGCTGTTATGAAGATTTTTTCCAATTCAAAAGTGTCTCAGGTTTTTCAAGTTTTTATTGAGATTTCTGCAAGAATTGTGTGGAATTATGTTACGTGTTTATTTAAGCTGTGCTATTAAAATATTATAATGTCTTCTTTGTAGGTTTTTTGGCTTCTACTCCAATTTTTTTGCAAGCTAACTGTAACACACAACAAGTGAAAGGAATGAATCAAGTTACCGAAATTAGAAATGCTTAGGAGCTTCTTCAGTATTCATAAATAACTGAGTTTATGCCAAGTTTTTAAATGTTAAACGAATTAAACGTGGATATAAAAGTAATTATTTTATTTTGCATTTTCAAACGGATTTGGTCGGGTTGGAGGAAAAAATGACCGAGTCCATTTAAAAGAAAAAAAAATCAGAAATTTTAAAGGTCCACTTAATATCTTTAAAAACCATAAATAAACAAGATTCAAAGAATTCTCTTCAAAAACAAACAAATTTTCAATAACAAACAAAGAAAATGCTAAGAGGTTATTGATTCGTAAACCGTAAGCAAATTGCGAATTACTCAATTACACAATAACAAAACACAAAGCCACAATTATGTACTTAACAGTTAAATCAGTTGTTAATAATATTTGAAGCATTTGAATCATTTGAACTATTTGAAGCACTGCGAAGTAATCAAAGCGTTCAAAGCAGCAGTTTTATTGACTGCTTACACGTACGTAAGTAATGAAAGAAATAAAACTATTAAAGTATAGTATTAATTGTAGTATTATTATGCCGACCAATTTGGCAGTGTTTAATCATGTGCCGCTCATTGGAGTGAATCAATTAATAATTATCAAGAAACAGAGGCTTTTTGTACTTTCTTGATGCTTTCTTTAGTTGTTACTTGAAAAAACTAAATATCCATTGAAACAAAAATAGTCTGAAAACCCTGGCCATTCACCTCCAATCGATTATCACGGCTCTAGCATAATTAATTGATTGAAAAAATGTATTAAGTTCAATGATCAAGTAAACTTCCGTTAAACTATTTTGGCTTTTTGCTCTTTTTTCATCGATTTTCTCCGCAAACTCACCAAATTTATTTCACAAAACAGACTAATTCATTAAGAAAACAGAAAAAATATAAAATACAAAAACTAACAACTTTTTACTGAATGAATTAAAGAAAATAAAACAAAAAAAGATAAAATTCAACAAAATAAAAATAATATGATAAATTAGCCAAATTATTAAAAAAAATTGTTAAGTAATTTTTAGTGGCTTTTAGCATTCTCTGCCTAAAAAAAAATATAAAACATAAAAAGCATAAACAGCAAAAAAAACATAAAAACATGAAAACTCATTAATACTCATTAAAAATCATTAAAACTTAAAAATTCCAAAAAAAGGCCAAACAAACCTCCAAACAAGTTTCTTTCTTGCATTCAAATTCTTCTACTGGAAATTCATCAGATCAAACAAAACTCGACAAAAAGTAAATGTATGACCAATACTAGCTCGCGGTTATAAATACATGGACAAATCTAAATATCATCAAAAAACATAGAAATGCGTAATAATTTCAGTGCCTAGTTTAATTTAGTTTGGCTGTTTTGTTTTATTCAAAAAAATTTAAAAACTAGTTTTTTGGTTTTTTCTTAGAGATATTTAAAATTTCTTGATTTTTCTTATTTCTGAGAGACTTGCTAGTTGATTGAATGGCCAGACAAAATGTAAAAGCTTGCATGTCAGTTTCAATAGAGGCTTGTAAGCATATAGGCCGATATTCTAGTAATACAACATAATGCTCGTTTCTTTCTAATTTCTTACGTTTTTTCTAATTTCTTACAATTTCATGAATTTCTTATAATATCTATGTTAATTTCAACTTTTCATGTTTTGTATTTTTTTTGGAGTCCATTCGAATTTCTCAAGTTTTTGTTGTTACGCAACATGGTTTAAAAGGATTAGATAATATTGATTTATAATTTCATATATACGTTTTCTAATGCGGTGCATATTAAAAGATATTAATACATATTTATTGAATGAAATTCATTCTGCTTTTAAGTAGACTTAAGTAGGTTTATTTGAATTAATATATATGAGGGTTTATAAACAACGTTTATGACACTTAGATGGAATTTTTATGAAAATTTTATGTATTTTATAGATTTTAAAATATTTGTAACGTATTTAGATATTTATTGAATAAATTATTCAGACGTTTATGAAACATATTTTTCTTAAAAAATTGACAATTTGTGCGAAAATTAGCATCTTATTCTCATTTTCTCTATCAAAGGGTTTTTCAATGTCAAAGATTATTATGTTTGGAAACTATCAAATTATTCATTGAATAAAATATCGTTTTGATATGCAAAATTTATTTGTCGAATATTTTTGTAGAATAATTTTTTAACGCTATTATCAATTTTATCTTCGAGGCCAAACTTGCTTTGAATCCAATTTTCTTATGAATATTTTATATAAGCTTTTATTTGAAAACTTGAGCGAAAGCCTGCAAAAATTTTTAATAATATTTTTAATTACTTTAATCGCTTTTAATTAGTTTTCAATCTAAAAAGCATGATATAAAAAAACGAAAATCGGTTTGTATCACAATTACACAGGAGCTCCACCTAACAACCCAAAACAAATGAAAATTGTCTGCTAATTACGCTCCATAATGATAAAATACATAATCTACGAAACACACCTCCCAGCGCATTTGTTACCATTCAATCAAGAGTCCAAAAAAGCACGCACCAACATATTTCCAACATATTTCTACATTTTTTCCAACATTTATTCGAACATTTATTAAACATTATTTAACATTTCTCACTCCCAACTGCTCCCATATATCCAGATACATCAACATATCAAATTAAATGATTTATTCATTTAAATCAATTTGCAAAAAACTGTATCGTGCACGTGAGTGCACAGAGAACTACACACACTCCAGTTCAAGCCATTTAAATAATGAACTACAACTCTACAAGAGCACAGTAAACTTTTTTACCCATTTTTACGAGTTTTACAACTTTTACAAGTTTGCTGCTTAATTTTGCTTAATTTTCCCATTCCGACATGTATGAGCAAACTTTATAATCGAACGTACGGCAAAAATGTATGAGAATGCTTGAAATGTGTGTCACTGGTTTAATTGTTCGTTAAAGTTTGTTGGGTTTGTGAGCAAATATTTTTGATTCTTTGAAGAAATGCAGGGATGGAGAAACTTTGACCAAAATTATTTAAATAATTTTTTGAACCTATTTTTAAGCGAATTACAGCGGAATTTTTTTTAAAGTGTTGTAAATCAGCAAGATTCTTAAGATTTTTAATCACTTCGTCCACTCCTGCCTCTTAAAAACTGCTTGAATAATACTTCACAACTATTTTTCTTCAACTCCAACGTCAAATCCGTCATGCTCTATGGTAGTGAAACCTGGCTAGTTACCGAAGAGCTCAAAAGGAAGCTGCAAGCCTACGTGAACCGCTGCCTGAGGTTTATTATGAGGATTTGGTACCCGCAAACCATCTCCAATAAAGATTTGTGGAGAGCAACGGGACAAACCAGCATAAACGACGAGATAAAGCGTCGAAAATTTAGCTGGATTGGGCACACCCTCAGGAGAAATATTGACGAGCCGTGCCACCATGCGTTAGAGTGGAACCCACAAGGAAGGAGAAAACAAGGACGGCCAAAGACCACATGGCGTCGAACAACTTTGAGTGAAAGTGGACAAACAATGAGCGAAATGAGGAGCACAGCAAGAGCGCGAGACCGATGGAAAATTTATGTTGATTCTCTATGTTCATAAATTGAATTTGAGCTAATAAATAAATAAATAAATAAACTATTTTTCTAACTAAACATCAGCACTGTTTAATGACTTTGTGTTTTAATGACGTAACAATCTGCATTCAAGTGCTTAAGAAAACTTCAATGAAGACTATTAGAGAATTATTTGCTCTTTATGGATTTGTTCGAAGTTTTTTCCATTAATTTCCAATTTAATTCCATTTATTTGGATGAGCCATTGTTTGTACAAGTCTTGTGTTGTTGTGGAATAAGGTTAATAAAATACCGCGCTATAGTAATGAATTGATCTTTTTGTATTGAATGCAGAAATTGATGTCTTTAGAGGGCCTTTTGTGTGCAGTTATTGTTGAATCAATAAATTTGAGATTTGATGGGAATTTTGGAAATGTTTACTTTAAATTTCTATTCAATGAAACGTTTCTTAGAAAAAAAAAATATACTTGTAGAAAATTTTGAAGATGTTTGGAATCTTTTTAAAATTTTTGAACATTTCAAGAAACCTTGAAGAAACATCAGATTGCTTGAAGTGGTTTTGTGTATCTTAAGATCTTTTCAAGTAATAACATATTTTAACCATAAAAATCATTATTATGACACAATGTTTGGTTTTATAATTGTAATATTTTATTTCCTGCTCCATCAAAACAAACAACCGTAATTACCCCTCTCAAGCAAAAAAACAATCGAAAACTGAAAAAAACCAATTTAATTACCATCATGTTTTATTCTCCTTATTTCCAGATCTCCACACCACCACCACATCGCCATTAGACTCACCTACAACAATAGCACATCACGAGCTGCAAAATGCCACAATGTCCATCAGCACGCTGTCCAGCACCGAAGAATCATTGAAAGTCGTACCATTAACTGCCAACAGCAACCTAAACCTAAATAGTCTAAGCATAAATAACGACACTACCACAAACAGACCAGATGATCATGTAAGAAATGTCAAAAGCTACGAGAACATAGAAATAATTGAGAAGACTCATGAAAAGTCAGGAAAACCTGAGCGAGTCGAGAATGTGGAAAAAATAGAAAAACATGAAAAGACGGTGGCCCTGACCACTTCTTCGCCGTCTTCTTCATCATTCACTGAAATTAATGACTCAGAATCGTCAACGGACAGCACAACAACAAAACAGTCGAGTCAATCAAGCGACGATCGCACAAAATCATCTTTTGATGCATCATCAACCACTGAGAGTTCTGAGAGCACTGAAAGTCCTCCAACTACAAACAGTTTCACAGAAACGGTGGTCAAGGAGAAAGAAGGTCGTGCAATCAGCTTTCCGTTAACTGTCAATGCAAACAATGACACAAATGACGCGCACATTGCAAATATCTCCAATATCGAAAATGTACCGCAAATCAACGATCACGTTGTTGTCACATCGACCACCGATCGCGCCGGTAAAGCGAAGTTTATGCCAGACTTGAGCGACATTAACATGGATGAAGAGCAGGACATGATCTTTAATAGTGCAACCAGCAATAAGAAGAAGGATAAATTCAAGGAGCACATGCTCAACAAGAAGAAGGGAGCGGATAAGGAACAGAAGCAGGAAACGACGCCCTCAGTTCAGTGTCTATACAATGGCAAAGCTTATAAGGTAATGATGCGTTGATTAGGTTATTGTGGTAATTGACCAAGCAAGATGGGAAGGTGAAGGATGAAACTTTTTATAAAAATTCCATTTTGATTTTTTTTTATAAACATTCATAAATGATTCAAGAATTTAAACACCAATTGGACGGAAAGTTACTAAAAATAGCGCATACAATTTTCAACTTAAAGTATACTGAAATTTTACTTTTTTTTTAACTTATAAGTATACTTATTTCTTACGAAAATAGAACAAATTATGTTTACTATAGTTATACCCAAAAAGTATACGTTTAGTTATCAAAAATAGTATCGTTTTGTATAACAGTTTTAAAAGTATACGTTTTCTTAACGAAAACAGTATACATTCTGTATACTCCTATACACAAATAGTACAAGACTCATTTTTTTGTTTTTGCAGACACGAAAATTTTATTTTTCCTGAAATTAATGAAATATTTGGATAAACAAAAATAAGTTAAAAGTGATTGTGGTCTCATTAAGCATCAGCAAATGGAGACGAAAACTGAATAAGTTTGTTCGAGATAAAGAAAGGGTAAAATTTTTTACTTTTCCAATACTGTTCGTTTACTAAACTTAAAATTTCCAAATATATTCAAGGTAATCATTGATTTTGCAACGCTTCTGTGAACAGCGTTGATGGAGAGTTATTAAATAATTCAACCAACTCTTGAGTAGATGAATTAAAATGAAGATGAAAGTGCAAATTTGTTGATTAAAATATGTATTAAGTATCAATTAGTTATAGGTTTTAATATTTTGGGACTTCATGATATTTGTAAGTCTCAAACCTGATTCATGGTCTAGAATCAGTTTTTCTAAAGTTTTTATAATTCAAATATTGATAAAAGTTAGTTTGCTTAATTTGTAAAGCAAAGATCATGAGTTCTCAGTAGTTCAATTGTAGCATTTTATAAAAATTTTCAAGGTAATTAAAATAGTTTTCAAACAAAATGGATTGAATTTTAGTATATTTTGAAGAAAATTTTGTATTTAAAATATATACCCGCAAAATAAAAAACATATAAAAACAAAAAGGACTTTTCCTTCTTTTCCATAAATAAACCCTATAATCATGGTATTGATACTATTCGAAAAGTTACTAAAATTGTACTGTTTTTACCAAATCTGGCTTTGAACGTATACTATCAGTATACCGAAAAATTTTACTACAGGGGTAAAAAATACTTCAACCGGGTATGGCAAAAAAAATACGAAATTATATTCAGATAATTTTCGTTTACGAATTTTCTATTCCAAAAATAAGTAAAAAATAGTATCGAAAAAATACAAGATTAATCGGCAAGGGATGGGAAGGTGAAGGATGAAACTTTTTATAAAAATTCCATTTTGATTTTTTTTTATAAACATTCATAAATGATTCAAGAATTTAAACACCAATTGGACAGATTATCAAAATTAGCGCATATCCAATAATTCCACCAAAAACCCACCAAACATTCCTTTTTCTAGAAACCCCTTAATTCACCAAAACGAAGTACATTATCTCACCTTCCACGCCATAATCCCAAAATTGGCTTACCTACTCATCGCTAAAACGCAGAAACTTTACTTTTAACGTTTTTCTATTCTCCACCATATTCTTCGAGCACTTTGTTCGATAATTTTTGTTGCAAAATAAGCTCAGATAATATGTTATACAAAAATTTAAAATGTACAACAAAAAAAATACTTAAAAGGCGATTGTAAGATAATGAGCAAAAAGCAAAGAAGTAAAATAAGATTAACTGAATATTCTCCACAAGAAAGTACCAATAACAAACAGAAAAACAACTGTGGATCACTTTGCCTCAAAAATTACAAGCAAAAATTACAAAAACTACAAAACCATTAAAGAAATGGATTTTGCGAGCGCAGAACTCGAGAACCAAGTGAGAAAAGAGGTCAACCAACTCAAGAGCAGTTCCAGCTCGCCCAAGCCAACATTTGCTATTACATTTGATTGATTTGGATTACTATATTTTTGAATTTTTGTGGCTAGTTATATTTGTAGTCTTTGTTAGAAACCTTTTGGATTCTTTGCAATGGATTTGGTTTCTTTGAAATATTCTTTGGTGATTCGATGTAAATCGACCACTTTGTTGTTCAATGTACATTTTATGAAAATGTTTGTACGAAGTATTTTTATGGATCAAGAAAAAAAATCTATATAGATTTTAGTTACGACTTGAACTTCAATCTGAAAAAAGTTTTTGATTTAAAATATATTTCCCGCAAAAACTAGAAAAAACATTCACTTTCCATAAGTAGGACTACCATCCACTGATCCATAAATAAACCCTATGAATCATGGTATTGATACATGGCTTACTTCTCGATATGTACTGTTTAACACCGCCAACGCAATCAATGTGGCCTTTCAATATTCCGTGTATCGTTTCTTAATACCGAAAAATTATACAGACACAAAAATAAATTCAACCGAAAAGAAAAATGAAATTATATCCAAAAAGTGATTCATTCGTGAATTTCTCATTCATTTACATTTTCTCTCCAGAATACTAAGTAAGATACATTTAGACTAATCCCAAAATTGGTATGTGAGGCACTGAGAGAAAATGGTCAACAATGAGATAGTCAAAAGTAAAGTCTGAGCAATTTCTTTAAAAAATGTAGCTCTAAATTTTTGGAAGTACCAAAAAACTTCCCTCAGTGCCCAAAAACCCCAACAAAAATAGTAAATCCACTAAATTGAACGAAAAGTTGTGGCCGTTTAATCGAAAGCGGCAAAATTAAGTCCGCTCGACGAAACAATAAAAATGTCTTAACAGTTTTCCTTATTTTTATTGTTGAATGGTTGGACATTGTTGTTGGTCGTTTTCGTTGTAAATTCGCTTTCAAAGTGACGTGCTGCTAAGCTAAAACAAATTAAAACAATAAGCGGAGCAACTTGCATAACGTGTGTGTTTTAGCTAGCCAGCCAGCTATACAGTAATGAAGTGCTATATTGGTGGGCCACTTAATATTCATGGAACTGTGCAGTTGCTCTGTTACTGTGTTACTCTATTACCCACTCGTTCTGTGGGGAGTTGTGCATGCCAAAGGGAATATATTAATATCAGGTCTTTGTTGGCGATGGAATTATATTGGTTTAGATGGTTTAGTTCGGTTTATGGGGGGAGTTAGTGATGAGTCAATGGATTTTTAGGTCATTCAGTTATTTTGGGATTTTTGGAAGGATGTCTGTGCATCACTAATCCAAGGATGGTTAAAATAAATACGTGAAGAAACAAATCATCGCTAAAAACCCCAAAAAATTACATAACTACTAAAAAGCCTTGAACACGTCATTAAACCATTAAATTTGTTTAAACCATTTAAAAATGAAGATGCAATCCATTTCGAATAGGATATAAATACCTTCATTTCCATATCCATTATTCATGCACCGTAAAATAAAAACAGCGTAAACACCGAAATACTCAAAATATTCACTAGAAACTCAAAAATCCAACGAAACTTCAAATTGAATGGGAAAAGTTTCGCAAAGCAATTATTTATGACTAACCACTTAATAAAAATAAATTAAAATATAGAAACACAAAGCAAATTATTCAAATTGAGAGAATTTAACGAATTCATAAAAAATCAGCTAACTTAACGATTTTCAGCGATATTCAAGCAAATCCGAAAATTCAAAGAAACTGAAAGAATTTCTCAATAATTATTTCTTATTCTCAAATTATTTATTACAAGTAGCAAAACTAGCAACACCAGCAACTTGAACTAGACTCAAAACTATACAATAAACCAATTGAAAATTTGCATAATGACTTTGAGCTGTTTTGGAGCTCAACCGCGTTATGATTATGCGATGATTGTATGTGAGGTTTCATAATTTTTCAATTTCTTGGTAGTTTTTATGCAGAAAGTGTGGATTGTTTTGTAAATGTTGAAGTGAGAAATCTAACATTGGATTAGTTTTAAATCGGTTAGTGGGAATTGGTTCTGTAAATATAGATTATGGTTCTTTGGAGATTATTTTATGGATTGGAGAGATTTTGGCTGAATATTCATGAAATAATTGAATACAAGTTGAAAAACTCTTGAAAAACAGTTCAAGATCGAATTCACAAACAAAGGACTGTCTTCTTCCCGAACATCGTGTGACAAATTACCTCTTGAACAACTTCTCAAACATTCAAACACCGTCAGTTCTCAGCTCAAGTATGCAAATTTGATAAATTTGATGCAAATTGACAAACTTAAAAATTACTGCTAACCGTTTTTGCATTCACAGCACTCGCAAACCATCACAAAACCTACATTATATTCATAAAAATTCGCATAAAAACTCAACAACATCCCATCGTAGCCAACAAAACACAAAAATACCGGAAACTCGACTGGCAAAGCTGTTGCGAGGCAGCCAAAGCAGCGCATTTGAATATTTGATGCGATTAAATTTAATTATAAATTTCTTTGAAATTTTCTTCTGTTTCTTATCCGATATGAAAGGTTAGCGCAAAAAAAATGAGAAAAATGGGAAAACAATTTATTTTTATTATGAAAAGAAACGTTAACGATTTGATTCTTCTCTGGTGTTCCTTGCACATTATAGAGGGGGTTCTTCCTGGAACAATGAATGGACCATTTTGAGAGAATAGCTAGCAATTTAAATAAAACTTTAGATATTTCGCTAAACTACTAGACAATGAATCCCTGCATGTACTTCTTTATTTTTCCATGCAGTTTTATGCTTTTCATAGTTTTCTAGCTGGTTTAAGAATATTTCATGGTTTATGCTAGGCAGAGCACACAACACAAAGCCTTGCGATGTAACTAAACATTTTTTCGGGGCCGATCACAATTAAGCACTCGGCTGACTCTGAATAAGCTTCTGCATAGAAAAAATGCGAAAAAGCATTTTAGTATGCATATTTCATTTTAAATATGTAAACGGTGGATCAAGGGGCTGGATAAAAAGGATGTCTAGAATTTTTTTTTAAATCAAATTTTTGCTAGTTTTGAAGGGAACAATAAATTATTTTACCAATAAAATCAAATTTTAAAATATCCATTAAAATAATACAATTTCTCCACCTAGTCTCCATCCACTCTTCGCTATGAATATTTCTATTCAGTTGTTTATTCCAACCAAGTATTCGTGCCAAGATTATCCATATCGTTAGAGATCCTTCTTTGCTTCTTAGAGCGAACTGACGGAATATTCAACAAAATACATTGCAAATATACTGAATATGCAAAAACTCAATAAAAACTATACAAGCGACAGTTTCGGCGGATTTTTCTTTAAATCCATGACAAAGAATATGTTATTATGCTGAACGTTGTGTGTTATACTGCAAAAAAATACACACCATGTTGATTTTCCGTTGATTTTTTGTACGTTCTACAATTTACGTATTTTTTTAGAAGTTTCTTGATATTTTCTGCATTTACGTACTTTTTGTGTTTTTTACATTTTTTGCAATTTTTGCAATTTTCAAACTTTTTTCAGAGCTAATATACTCGGAATAAAACGAAAATCTCTTAAAATTCAACATGCAAATCTCTAAAACAAATATTTTATGAAGGAATATACTAAGGCTATAGATTATTTCTGGGAAGACTAGAGATGCGATGAGAATACCTAGAATTTTTAATGAGGGGTGGTTGAAGTTTTTCCTGTTTTGTGATTGACTGTTCAGAAATTACCTGAGGGAAGTTTCCACTTAAATAAAAATTAGTTTTTTAATATGGTTGAAATAAATATGAATTAGTAAATTTCTTTAGAGTTGACAATTTTCTGTAATTACAAAAATATCCTATGAACTCCAAAACAGTCAAGTCCCCAGCCCCTGAAAAAACTCCCCCATGACCCACAATCCTTTCTAGGGAAAAAAATTCCTCCGACGCGAAGCAAAAGTATCACATGATATTTTTTTAAACCTGCAAAAATCGCGTGTAATGTGCCAATCCACTTAACTGCCATTAAACCATTAAAAGTATCACATAAATTATTCAAATTTCAATCACAAAAAAAAAATCTATAAAATGTGTTTCCAATTTTAATTAAGCGCCTTTATGGAAATTAAAAAAAATTGTAAACATTAAATAAAAGCAATAAAATATTAAAAACATGAAAAAATGGTAGAGAGCAATAATTTCGATATAATTTCGTTTTAATGATGTTTGTTGAGGGTGGGTCAAATTTATCTCCAATTTTCAATAAATAATTAAATTTTTTTTGTATAATTCTTTAGAAAAATTTAGTTTTAGAGAAATTGAAACTCTCAAAATGATTTTCCATAATTTCTACCCAAAAACTTGTCCAATCCTTGTTTGTCATCAATTTTCAAAAATAATAATGCGGGACTTTTGCACAACTTCATTGAACTTTCTGCCATTATAATCCAACAACAAAAAGGCTTTGTACTTTGTAGCTGAACTTGTGCAGTGAAATAAATTCTAGCATAGCTCAACATACCTGCCATTGATGAAATTACCATAAAATTACGTTTAAATTACGAAAAATTATGACAAAACTGGGAAAATGTGTCGGTAAAATGCTGAAAATGACTAAATATAGAAAAAATTGGAGAACTGGAAAAACTCGGGAAAAATGTCAATTGCACGACGGAAAATTGGAAAAACCATAAAAGCTTGGCAAAATATTAAATTGCACGTTTATGGATTCTTTTTATGAACTGCCAGCAATTTTAGCAATTTGGTGTGCTTTCAACTTTTCAGCTTATTTCAACCATTTCAACAGGATTTCAGTGTGCTAGTGTGCCAGTGTCAACCTGCAGAATTGCGCTTTAATGTCTGAAAAAAATAATTTGTTACAATTTCTCAATATTTTCTCAGCATTTTTTCATGATTTCCATGTTTTTTTTCATGTTTTTGTGGGAGCTGTTAAAATATTTATGTTTCGTATATACAAAAGCAAATTTACTTCAAATTAAATTGAAAAGAACATTCATTTTCGTCAAGGATTAGCAGGTTTGGAGGATTATCGACTTAAAATTTATTCATGAGATTTTGTTTCTATTTTAAGCTGCACTTTCCGATTATAAATTAACTAAAATGCAAAATAGACGGAAAAAGGTGTGAAAATTCAAAAATGGCTGCAATTAAACCACATTGTTCATCCTTTTATTAAATTACTCCTTGCTGAACTTCTCCCAAAACCATTTGCTCCAAAATCGCATGAAACCGAAAAAAAGCAATTCTGTATGTTTGCATGCTTTGTACATGCTTTTTATGCTGTTTTATGATTATTACTTGTTGTGCCATTGCGAATGTAACAAATAAGAAAATAATTGAAAAATTGACATTAAAAATAATAGTTTTAAATAAGCTAGCAAGTTTTTCTCATCATCGCATTGTGCTAGTGCGACTATTACGACATTTATCTGAAGCTCTCTTGAGTTTGTCGAGTTTGTTGAGTTTGTGTTGATGTTGGCTGCACTTTGTTCTCATGGCTTTTGATGCTATTTTTTTAGTTTCTGAGTTTTATAGTTTTCCACCAAAATTATCCCGATTTGAGGGATTGGGCTGAAAATTACCCAAAATAACATTTTCTCGATTTTGCTGAAAAATTTCTCGAAAAATTTCCTAGATGTATCAAAAATTCTTGAAAACGCAACTACTAATGGGCCTTCCTCAAATTTTTCTAACTCTAAAGTTTTCCAGTCGGAAACTGAGCAAAATCTCAAGTTCTTATATAACACATTCCATGGAAATTTGTGCCTTTTTGTTGTTGGCTGTAATTCACTTTTAATGCTATTTCATCTATTCCATCTATTTAAGTAAAAGTCAAGTCAAAATTAATGTCTGCTCGTTTAGCGATCTTTTTCCGATGGAACCTTTAGCAGAAATTGACATGATCATCTTTATTTTTTTATTGTGCTGGTCTTTTTGTTGGCTTTGTTGCTTTGTTTTCCAATGAATTTGCTAGTTTCGATGGCTATTCACTATTTTCATTTATTTAAACTTCGGAAAGTCGTGATTGCAATAATTTTATAAGTTTAATAAGTTTCCTAAATAATTCGCTGTGAAGATGAAGCGAACAATCGATTATCAATTTTTGGATTGGAATTGAAATGTTCATTGGCAGTGACTCATTTCGGTGAATGTTGGCTTTTTTTTTGGACTTTGTTTGGTGGGGTAACAAAATTGGTAACAAACTGTAATAAACTAAGGTAGCAAAGTCATTTGATGGGAAAATTTTTGTTTCAAGTAGAAAATCAAATCTAAATCCACTTTCCTCTTTAATTCCAGCTGGGAGAATTCTACGACATTTCCTGCGATGAGCGTTGTAAATGTCAACCCGATACAACCTTTGATTGCACCCCTAGATGTAATAGTCCCTTCATCAAGAAAGGCAAGATGTTTATGGATCCACATTGTCAGGAAAAACCCACCTACGATGATTGCTGCTCCACTGTGCAATGCGAGGCGGAAATTGAAAATGTCGACGAGCACAATGTCCACAAAATCCACAATGTACACAATATCGACAACATTGAGCACATCAGAAATGCCGAAAACATTGAGATTATCGATGATTCAGGTGAAAATAAATAACAAAATTATTATTCAAGTGCTTGCGACAGACTCTCGTGCGTATTTCTCGTATTTTATTGGCGTTTTGCGGAATAATTTCTCAGTTTCTCGGTTTCTCAGACATTTTACTATTTATTATGTTTCTGCTTACATTTTATGACTATTTAGTTGATTCAATGGAATTGAATGGAAAGTTGTGTGGCTGTACGGGAAACCAGTTCAATTTATCCGTTGGAGATGTCAAGAAAATATGGATTTTAATTAACGAAACTCTGTAGAGCTTTTCTTTTCGATTTTGTAAATGTTATGGCACTGAGAAAAAATTTGATATGAAAATCAGAAAATAGTTCTTTGGGCTTTAATTTATTACTTTCATTTTAAATTTTGAAATACATATTTTGTTTTAATTTCAAGAATTTAAAAACTTCTCTCAGTGCCTTTCAATACTGCTCTAAACTAGTTTCCAAAGAAAAACTCTCCATATTCCATACAAATTGCAATTTCTAAAGAAAACTTTTGCTTCTTTTTAGAAAATCAACGCTCATTCATCTCGAACGCAACATCTGAGAATCTCACCGAGTTGTTGACAGTAGCACCTATCATAATGACAACTAATATGCCATCCACCACACAAACGTACCAAACCGAGAAACCAGAAGTGTCCGAGAAATCAAATAATGGATCGAGCATGTGCATTTTCAAGAATCAGACGTATGAGGCAAATGCGAGGGTGGACATTGGATGTTCAGAGATTTGTGTGTGTCATGAGTCTGGAGAGATGTTCTGCACACCAAGATGTGATTATTCCAACATGACCAAGTCTGAGCATTGCGTCACTGTTAAAGATCCGAAAGATTCTTGTTGTGAGGTTCAACTTTGTGATGTCACTTTAGATGATCATGAACAAGCTGGCATGGTAGTGGCTCCAGCTAAAGGAATGGGTGAAGGATTCATGTGTGAACATAAGGGAAAGAAATATCCATTGAATGATCAGTTCCATGATGAATGTAACTCTTTGTGCTTCTGTGGAGAAGATGGTGTTCAATGCTCGAAAATTGAGTGTCCTTCGCACTTTGGGTTGGATGTTTTGGATCCTCATTGTTTGAGGTTAGTATTCTTAGTAATTATGTAATCTAAATAATAACTAATCTTCAAAATATTTTAGATGGGAGCCAGAGCCGGCGACCTTCCGTGCAATTGCCCCTAAATGCTGCCCTGAAAGAATGCGCTGTGTAGAAAACGGAACTTGCATGTACAAGGACCAAGCTTTTGATAACTGGGCTGAAATCCCAACGGCTCTTTCTGGATGTGAGCAACACTGCTTCTGCGACAGTGGAAAGGTAGAATGTAGACCAGCTTGCCCTCCTGTTCCAGCTTTGCCTCCAGCGACTTTGAGATGCTTGCCTAAATTCGCTAAATTAGTGTCTTTGGAGGATGATGAGTGCTGTAAAGAGTGGGCTTGCTCCAATTCCGAAATGACCGGTAAGTTTCTGTCTAGGAGGTAGTTTATGGTTGGGAGCTTGAATTGGATGTGAAATTGAAAAATTGTTGGAACATCTTAATTTTTGGCGGCAATTAAAAAAATTTACGTTTTTGACGCCAAAATTTTACAAAGTTCCAACGAAAATTCATTTTTTCATCAAAATATAGAAAACATAGAAAATCTTTCTTTTTGGTTATTTAGGTCTACAGAATATTTACACAAAAACTTATTTTAAACCACTAAAACCCATTATTGTAGTCGCAAAACCTCTATTACATCACTAACCCATCATTTACACTCAAATCACAAAAACCATGAACATTTTTGGACAATATTCTCCATACATTTGCAGACTCCGACAAGCATGATTACGATCAAAAGACTCAGCGACCTTTCGTGCCTATGAAATTGCCTCCACCACTTTTGCATGGAGATGATAGTTCAGAGGATATTAGTGAGGAAGACGAGGATGATCATAACATTCCATTCTACCCAACAATTGACGGTAAACCTCCGAAAGTTTCTCAAGAGAAGCCACACAAGAAACAGAACAAGGAAAATAAGAAAAACACGAACAACGGATTGAATAATAATATTTTCCTGCCCACGCCTGCACACGATAACAAATATAACTTCAACACGAACAACAATTACGATGAGGAGAAGCCTTCTCATATTCCTCAGCAACCAACGCATCCTCAGCAAAATGGAGGACCAGGATTTTTCAATCCAGGAGCCAGTAAAGATCAATATAATATTCCAGAATATCCAAATTTCAATCATCCCGAGCAACAACATCCCATCGATAAACAGCTCTTCAACATTCTTGGACCAAACACACAGAATGTTCCTCCACATGTCAGGATTGATCAACTTTTGCAGCATATTCAGCAACAAGATCCCAATGCTGGTCCAAATCTGCATGGATCAAATATTAATTTACCTTTCCAACCCATTCAGCAGCCAAATGGGATCAACTACAATCAGTTTGGAGAAGGTTCAGCGGGTCAGAACCATGGAGTGCCAAATAGACCAGGTTAACATGAGGGAGGGTGATTTTTTGGCGGGAAACTCTGAAATCAAATTTTATAGATCGTTGTTCACTATACGATCATTTGCGATCCTCAATTTAATAATCGATCAAAAATTCACCCTTGCCTTTGCAAGTAAAGGACTATATATCTACTAACCCGACAATCCTCCATCATCTTGTGTTTCGATCTATCATCATACAGACAAAATTCTTCCATTCTTTCCAACCATCTTTTATTCTTTTCAGCTACTACCACAATTCCTCTTTTCCATCCCTACCATGCTAACACTCCATTTTATTTGTAGGAATCACCAGTTTCCCCAATTTGCAACCAGACTTACAAGTTTTGGCGATCGACGCAATTGACTCTCGGAAAGTTCGAGTAATCTTCATTGTTCCTACGATTTATGTTGGTCTTCATGGTCGAGTAGAGCTTAGGTACACCAATCAGCCTAATAACAATGATACTACAAGATGGCAGTCACAGATCTTTGCACCTCCAGAGGATTTGATTGCGACTTCTCAGTTGGAGTTTGAATTGGCTGGTTTGGATCCTAATTCTGAATATCGAGTAAAGATCACTTTGATATTGAGAGACTTGAACTCTCAACCTTCTAGCCAAGTTTATACTGTCCACACACCATCAGAAAGATCGATTACTCCACCATCCATTGACGTACATACTTATCAACCTTCTTTGACTGAAATCTTACAAAACATTGAAGATCCTGAGCTGAATGCTAATGAGATCAATTCTACTTTTATTAAGTTTACATGGAAAAAGATCTCTGATGAGGATTTGGAGTATATTGATGGCATTCAGTTGAGATACAAGGAATTAACTGGAAAAGTATACGACGCTACTCCTTTGATTCATAGGTAAGTTTAAGATCTCAAGATCTCAATCATTTATTAATTAATTTTCAATTCTACAGAACCTTAACCACCTACTCCCTGGAAAACCTGAAACCAGAGACCACTTATGAGGTCAGCATGTTCTACATTCCATTTGCTGGACATGGAGCAGAACTTCGAGCTGGAGAACGTTTAGAAGTCACTACCAATCAAAGAATAAATACTTACGGATTCGACCTCAGCGTCAACGTCACCAAGGTTAAATCTCAGTCTGTTGAAGTTGTCTGGAATGGAGTTCCTTACCCAGAAGACAAGTATATTAACATTTTCCGAGCAATCTATCAAAGCGATAGCGGGAAAGAAGACTCTAGTGTGTTCAAGGTGGCCAAGAGAGATAGCTCGACTGGAACTTTGATCATGGATCTGAAACCAGGCACTAGATATCGTCTGTGGTTGGAAGTCTACCTCACTAATGGAGGAATCAAGAAGAGTAATGTGGTCAATTTCCTAACCAAACCAGGTGGACCAGCTGTTTCCGGGAAAACTGGTAATTAAACTATTTCTAAATACAAACCTTCCTATTCACTAATATATTCTCTATCTTCCAGGAAAACTCCAAACCGCTGGTCAAAGCGGTCAAGGTGATTACTACGGGCCCCTAGTAGTAGTAGCCGTTATTGCTGCCCTAGCAGTGATGAGTACTTTAATTTTACTGCTTATTCTAACACGACGACGTGTTCAAAGTGCAACCATCACGCCTCCAAGAAAGAATGAAGTTTCTTACGACAATCCTAGCTATAAAGTAGAAATTCAACAGGAAACTATGAGTAAGTGGTTCTATTGACAACTTTTATGGACTTTTCGCTAATTTTTTGAAATTTCTTACAGATCTCTAAAATCTTTAACTGCAACAACGATCTACAACCTTCAGACTTACATTTTATGTTTATAGTAATTTATTTTATCGAACGGTTATCTTTTCTATGCAAAGTTTATCATCTTACCTTAATTTATGATTTATTGATTAATCAACTCCTTTCGAAATTTTAATTCAATTAAAGAAATATAACAATCACTCATGATAATTTGTGATGTGGCCTCAAAAAACGTCGTAATTTTGTAAATAGTTTAATTTAGATTAAATATATAATAAAAGTAAAGCGGGAACATTTTTTCCAAGAAGCCGGTTTGAGCTTCCTTTTGCTATCCTTGGGCTGGCTTCTTTGGTCGTTATGGAGAATTTGAAATTCTTTGGATAATTTTTAAATTCAAGGAAAATAATTTAGAAGGACGTGTAAATAGTTATAAGTATTTTTACCCAAAAGTATGAGAAAATATCGGATATAGTATGTAAAATTAACAACATTTTGGAATTTTGAAAATTTATGAAATTTATGATTTGACGAAGAAATTATAGTTATAAATATAGAAATGAAATAAAAAATATTTTAATTAAACAAAATTATCGCAATTTTATTCAGAGAATTTTTTTGAGATTATTTTGAACGGCTGGGAATAATTTTTAATAAAAATATTATCAGTCGTTTCTACTTGGAAGGTTTTTATTAAAATGAAAAATGGTTATCTACATAATAATTCATATTTTTATCATTAATTAATTGGAGCTGATTACTCCTAATTTAGTTATTATTGAGTATCTAAGAATTTTTTCTGAGAACTCTCAATATTCTTAATTCTCTTATTAAATCCTTTAGCAACACACTCCATAATGTTTTGCAAATCTTTGACGTCTTTCTTGTTTGACTTTGATACTTCCTCCATTGTATTATTTTTTTGATACTGAATCATCGTTGAAAGGACTGCAAAATTTTCCAAAGATTTTTTCTCGAGTTTATCAGAGATTTTTTGCATTTCGTCGGCGTTTGATTTTAGTTCCTGTTTGCATAGGCAGTTTTCTTGGTTTTTCTTCGATTCCTGTTCAATTTGAGCCCCCAAAATTCTAGATAACTGCTCGAATTTGGCTTCAAAAATTGCATTCATTCTTTGCAAAGAATTCTCCAGCATTTTGTTTTTATCGGTCAGGTCTTTGATTAAATCTTCGGAGTCAGGAACATTGCTTTTCAAAGTTCTAATTTGTGCTTTTGTTAATTTAAACTCAGTATTCTTGAGCTCATCAGGAAACAAAGTGCAAACTCTTCTAAGATCTGCCTCGATCGTCCTGAACTGCCAATTAGCGCTTTCGTATTTTTTATTAATGCATTTGTTTCCCAGCAAGTCAAGAACCTGAAGACTTAAAAGATGCGAAAATGTTTCTGGGTGTAAACTCAAGATATTATTGCCCGGAAAGTAAACTCCTTTGAGCCTGAATAAACCGCTGAAGGTTGATCTATGAACCGATTCGATAATGTTCTCGAAAAAATTGATGTGCTCGAGGTTAATAGCTTCCTCAAATAAGTTGGCACCCAGTTTAGTAATGGCACATTTATAAAACCAAGCGACTTTCAACTTTAGAGCGTTTTTAAAGTAATGAGGCTTTATTTCTCTAAAACGGTTGTTACTGCCAATAGAGAAGTGCTCGAGGTTCACAAACGTTGTAAACAGAGAATTTGGAATAATATCTAGAACTCCACCAGAATACCAAACCAATTGAACTTGATCGTTTGATTTATAATTATTTGATGTGTTTATGATCACCGGGTCACTTTCATTCAAAATATTTGTACTTTTGATAATACAAGCATAGAATGTTGCAGATGGATGTGAGTATCCATTTTTATACCAATCTCCTAGATATTGAAATTTACATTTTTGTTCAACGCTATTTGTTTCTTTGAGTAGAAAAAATATTTGAAGCAGAAATCTGGAATAGTAAATTAATTAAGTTATAAGAAATTCTAGGCCATTATGGACTTCTTACAAAATTTTCCATTGGATCATCTTTAAAACCAACTTCCTCCCAACAAAACTCAAACAAAACTGTGAGGTTTTTCACAAATTACTAAAAATTTTTGCGAATTTCACTGCTGTTATCGCTTGAGCTTCCTGCTCTCAAATATATTTTAATCATAATGTATTTTGAGAATACTGAGGAAACATTGTAGATTGACTTAAATTAATTAAGTGAATTGTTCAACAGAAAATTATTAAAAAAACATAATTCATATTAAAACGCTAATCGCTCGTTAATTTGCAAATTAAATGAAATTGTTGTGATTTCTTGTTATCAGCTGAAACTTTTTCTGTAGAAATGAATTTGTTCAAAAATATTGGGATTCCCCCATATTGCTCCAAAAAGTTCCATTGAACTTCAAATTATTAAATTCTTTTATCCAAAAAGAAAAACATCAAAAGCTGGTTTAATGTACTGTCTCACTGCTTTTTAACGCCGCCTAATTTTCACGGTTGATTTTTTTAACATCAACATGAATAAAAAACAAATTTCCAAAAGGATGGCGATAATTCGAAGGAAAAGGCTTTCCTTGATCAAATTCAAATATCCTCGTTCATTCACGGGTTTTTTATTTTTTCACGATTATTTACGTTTATTTTGAATGTATTTACATTTATTTACATTTTCGAGTTTTTTGCATTATTTTGCTTTTTTTTCTGTGTTCCAGTTGTCCTTTTTGGGGATTCTTGGGATTTTTTGGGATTGATAAAAAAGGGTTTACGTTTTTCTGAATGAATGCGTACCAAAAAATGTTGAAAATATTTTTAAATGAGGAAATGAGAGATAAAAAGTAAATGATTTGGAGTTTCAATGAAATTTTAATTAGCAAACAAATGTTTTTTCAAGGAATTGGGTATTTTAAACACTTTATGTAAATGGTGGGTCGTAAATGTATTTTCAGAAAAATAGGTGTAGTTTAGCTTTTGATCAATTTGTAAATTCTGTAGCATTTGTAATTTAACAGTGAAAAAAAAATTTTTGCCTGAAAGTTATGCAATCGAATCGGTGTAAAAGATCAGACACTAAATAATTTTTTTCTTGAGGAAAATCAAAGAAATATATCAGATCTGTCAATAATTTGATAAAATCACACCCTTCTGTAAAATGAAACATTTTCCATAAATATCAGGGAAGATGTGGTTGACGTGAAATTTTAATTTTCTTGGTAAATTAAAATATTGATAACTTCCAAACCCTGCATAAATATGACAGAACACTAAAATTCCCATCTTAATGAATAAACACACTTGAATAAACACAGCCCTTTGAAGTTCATTGAATTTTCTAGTTTACTCAAAATGTCTCAAAGTTTATATAAAACTCAAACGTCTTCTAAATCGATGAAGAAGTGAGAAGTCGAGAAAAAGGGTTTCTGGGATTCAGTTACTTCTCTTTTTTATCTACAGATCTTGTCGGTGAATTGAGTATTTGAAATCTATAACATGTATGAAGTCTTATGAAAGTCTTGTGATGAAAATGGCAGGGAGTTCTTCGGATGAGATCTCAAATGGGATATCTTTGCACTAAAAAGTTTATTTTTATGAAAAACTTTCTAAATTTGTGTTTATCATTCTTCAATCAATGTCAATTGTTTAAAGTGTTTAATTTTTCTAAAAGCTTTTTTACTAAAATTGGAGATATCTCGTTCAAGCCCTAAACCATCGTCATCTCAAACTTCCAGCAAATTTGTCTGTAACACTCAATAAACGAATAAATGGCAAACCAAATACGTCTCTCCGAAAGTTCTTTGTAATTTGATTAAAATGTTTCCCAGGTAAGCAAACATTTGTGTTCAAAGCCAAATTGACATTTTTAAGTAATAGCTAACATAGCAGCCAACAGAATCTGATAGATCTTATGTAACATATATTATGGATGGAGGAAGTGCCTCACAATCCAATATTTATGTTAAATTCCTTTGATGATGTAAAACTGTGGAAATGAGAAAGCTTTGACTTGTGTAGAAATTTTGTTGACTTTGGTGTGCACACTTTGAGTCAAAGTTGAGTTTTTTGGCTTCGGGAGCAGGTAACTCAATGTAAGGAATCTATTTGGTTTTGCAACCAACAAATGGTAAAAAATCATCATTTTTGATGAGGGTTTGTTTGAGTTTCACGGAAATTTCTCTAATTTGTCTAATTATTTTTAGTTTAATAGTTTTCAAAATCTGATGAAAATAACTTGTATGTTTGAAAGTTTGTGGTCCAAAACCAAAAATTCAACCTACGAAACTTCATTTTGCAAGCTCTCTCCTCTTCACTCCAATATCAAAAGAAACTTTTGGCCAACCTTTAGAAAAGCTAAATAATTCAATTGCTGGAAAGTGTTTCAGGGTAAATTTCCAAACTACAGACATGATATGACATACAGAAGGCAAAAAAATGGTAACAGAACAAAAGTATTTAATACATTTGTGATAAGCTTTATGAGCTTTTGTCCCCAATGAAATAGAATGAAGTAAAACGTGATCAACATCAACAAAAGTGAGGAATTTGAAGTTATGAGAAGTTATTTGAAGTTAAGATGTATGAGGATATCATCCAGATATGAAACAAATAGAACGAATCAGCAACAAAGGCAAAATAATTTTATTTTCCTCACTTTTCTTAAATTTTCTCGGGATTTCTTAAATTTTTCTTTGGGTTTCTTCGAATTTCTTATGCTGGGAATAAAAAAATATGAGAAAAATACGAAAACGCATGATGAACAATGGGCTCTAGATTAGATTTTCCTGCCAAGATTCCCATTGTCTTTGGTTATCTTGGGGGGTTTATTATTTCTTAACATCATTTTCGTTGAAAAGTGTCTTAAAGGTCTACTTTTTCTGTTTTTGATGGAGTTGTCAGGAAATAAAATTATTAAAGTTAATTTAACTTTTCTTAAAAGTACCAAAAACTTTAAAAGATCTTAAACTTAGAAAATATCTCAGAAATTATATCCTGTAAGAGTTCCATCATCATTTCTCTTTAATTGCCATAAAACTTATCCATGCATAAAACTTCGCATCACTAATTAAAACTCATCTATTCCCACAGTAAAAGACGAAGTACTGAATCTATTAAAACTACAGAATTTATTGGAGCAAATGCATTAAATAACAGAATAGATTCATTGCTGAATGTTACCAGAGACTTCCTTCGATTCAATAGATTCTTTACTATTCTAGGATAGTAACTGAAGAGCATTACTTGGCTTTACTTGAATTTATAACATCAGAAGCAATTGCGGTTCATATATCAGTACATCAAGTATGAATACAAATTTCGAATAAATTAAAACAAATATTGCAGTCGGATAATTTATTGGATCGCATATTTCAGGATTTAACGGAATGACTTTTTGCCGTGAGCGCAGAGGTCGGAGGTAGTCGAAATTTAACATAAAAATAAATGTGGTTGAAAGAAGAAGAAAATGAAAGTTCTTGACTAAAATCATTTAATTTACAATTTGATGGTAAAGTAGATTTTAGCAAAAAATGATTAACCTTACCAAACCCTTCCTTTAACCTCCTCCTTTTTCAAATGATGCTCGTTGCTCTGTGGCTTCCAAATTGATTGAAATGGAATTTTATTTCGCTGCGCTTACATTTCCAACAATTACAAATTTCGTTATTTTGGAGTATTTATCAAAATGTCGAATACTCTGCTAGAACTTGGTTAATTGACATCCCAGCTACATTCATACATTCATACATTTATTCAAGAGATATACACACCAACATTTGTATAGCCGAATTCAGGAAAAGCTGAAAAAATATGGAAAAACTAAAAATAACTACAAAAAAAACTCGAATCTTCTAAAAATGGATGGATTTGAAGCTTTTAAAAATAATAATCCAATAGCTACATATTTTGTACTCCAGGGCAGTTTTACTGGTCATAATTCATGCAGGATACTCATCATACAAACTACTCCAAAATCCCAAATAATTGAGAAACAGTAGCTACAAAAAGTTTGATTTACAGGTGGCTTGATAAAATATATGGTACGACCAGTATTTCAAATTTTCCAAGTATCTGTGTAGCTGGAGTTTTTGGGAAAATTAAAAGTTTCTATTAGTTTTGGGATTTTTGGAATGTTATATGGATGTTGACATAGAGGGAATATAGAGTGGCGAAGCATTAAATTTTCATAATTTATTTACATGAGCTTTTTCAATGGAATTTTATTTTTTAATGAAAAATTTTAATTAAAAAATTGTTATATTTTTATTTTTCAATCCTTCACTCTTCCTCACCTCCATTTTGAATAAAAAATGAGAGAACTACCAGAAAAAGCAATATTTGTTATTTGTGTATTTCAAACTAAAAAGTGTCCACTTCAAAAAAATTGGAAATTGAAGGAAATGCATAATTCATTAGTTTGGGCAGTGATTGAGTGTCAGAACAGTTTTTTCCTTAATTGCTAAAACTATGATGAAGCAAAAAACAATCCTAAATTTAAAATTGAAGGGTTCAAGGATTGGATTGACGTTGGTTTGCATGAAATATGGACATAATATTTTTTGTTTTTTTTTTCTAGAATATTTTTGATGACACATTTTAGAGAATAACAAAAAGTGTCTAAAAAATATTGACAGAACCCGAAAATTGCAATAAATTTAGAAAAATATTATCGATATAATTCAGCAAATAAACATGTTTTCAACCGTTTATTGCTAGCTCGTGCAATTTAGTCTCTTTGCGTTAGAACAAAAAAACACCTGCTAAAACAAAAATAAGTAAATGGCGAGCAAATTGGGACATTAAATACAATCTAATAAATTTGATAAAGTTGTTGCTAATGACGTATTATTTTCGTGAATTTAAGCATCTCTGCAAATAACCTCAAAAGCTTAGACTTTGAGTGAGTTGCCAATAAAAAGTCTAAGTGCGGATTTCGGCGGTTTTTTATTTGATCAGAAGGTACTTTTCGGAAAAATGATGCAAATTGACGAACTTTAAGTGAACTAATGTAAAGTTGTAGAAGATCTTCGTGTGCGAGAGCTAAAGTGTAAGCTTCAGTATAAAATAGGAGGCTATTCAATAGAACCATTCAGTAATCATCGTGAAATCAAAAGGATATCAACAAGTCTAAGTGAAAATAAAGTGAAAATGAAGTTATCAGTTTGTCTTGTCTTTGCCATGCTGGCGATGTCTCAGGTGAGGACAGAAATATTGAAGTCTAGACTAATTATCGACATTTTATTTGAAAAAATTTTAACTTACCTGAGAATTTTTCAAATTTAGGGAGCATCCGCAGAACCCCAGCCTGGACTTTTCGACATAATTCTTGCACCAATCAATATTGTCAATGGCATTGTAAGCAATGTTGTCGCTCCTGTTATTTCTGGAGTTACTGGAGCAGTTGCAAATGTAGCGGCTGGAATTTTGAACACAGTGAATGCTGGCATTTCTGGTAAGTTATCATTTATGAGTGGTTTAGTGTTTCAGTTCTCAACTAAATATATTTTCGCATGAAAAAAATTCTAATTTAAATTTTCTCTCTTCTTGAACAGCAAGTATTGGAGTAAATGCTAATGCGGGTGTTGGACTCAACATCTCTGGATTAGTGAATATTTTCCAAAACATTACCGGAACCGTTATCAATGCAATCAATAAAGTGTCTCCAGTTATTACTGGAACAGTTGGCAACCTTGTGAACGCAGTAGGAAACGTAGTTGGAAACGCTACTCAACTGGCAACAAACTTGACTCAGGCAATTGTTTCTCCACTCGTTGATATTGGATCTGCTGCTGGAGTTTTGGCTCAGGCTGCTCTGCAAACTCTCATCGACGCAATTACCAATATTGGCTCAGGATTGGCTCAAGCTTCTGCAGCCTTAGCCAACTCTAATAATCAAACGATCGCGAATGCATCAGCATCTTTAATTGCTGCTCTTAACAGAATTGCCACATCCGTTAACCAATCATGCTCCATACTGCCTCAAATCTTGGCTGGTCTCGGATTCAGCGCAAGTGCTAACTGCTCTGTTCAAGCCTCAAACTTGCAAAATTTGTTAGCTGGTATTACTACAGCTTTAGCTCCATTGTCTTCCAACAACCAAGTTGCTCCATTAATTTCTGCTTTGACCAACGCAACTTTGAATAACATCAATGCTTTCCTTGGAAACGCCACAGCTTTTGCTACTAACGGACTTGCTGCCGTAAAAGCTGCTGTAGCCAACGTCGTGTCTGGAACCAATAATCCTTTCAGTTTCTTGAACAATATTGGACAACCAATTGCAAACTTAATCAATCAGGTGAATGCCGTTATTGATGGAACATTAGGTGCAGTAACAGCCATTGTTTCAGGATTGGCTAAAAGTGTCGCAGGCACAGTTGGAACAATCGCTCAAGCAATTAGTGGTACTTTATCTAGTGTAGTAGGAAATGCAGCAAATATTGCATCTACTCTTTTAAGCCAAGCGGCTAAAATTTTGAGTTCGACAGCTAGAGCTGCAATTGTTACTATTTCTGGTACTTTGGCTGGAATTTCTACCAAACTGGCAAACATCTTTGCTGCCCTTAACGTGAATGCCACAGCTATTAACAATAATGCATCGGCTTGCATCAACGCATCTTTGAATAATGCAACAAACATTGTGAACCCCCAAATTAAGAACTTGACTGACTGGATTAATAGTGAAATGAGCACCACAAATGGGTCCGCATGTGCCGATGGATATTTGTTGGCTGCTCAAAATATTGCTGGAGAATTCGCAAATGGAACTAAGAAATGTGTCGATGATGCAAATAGCCAACTCGCATTGTCTGCTGGAATCATTGGATCTTTTGCTATTAACGCAAATTATTCAATTGGAAATGTTACGCTTCTCATTAACAAATGTTTGATTCCTGCCGGAATTAATAACATTCTTGGTTTGTGGACTCTTTCAACGGTTAGCACTACAGTTGTATCTTGTATTAAGAACGTGAATAATAACGCTGTCCAGTTGGCGAATAACATAGCTAGTTTGGGGTTGGCTGCTAATGTAAATGTGGCTGCTAATGCTCAATTAGCTTGTGACAACGCAAAGACTTGCATCGAGTAAGTTTTGGACAATTTCGTACTCATTTAGATGTAAACTAACAAAATTTTTTTTACAGAGCTCAGACTGCTGCAGCTTTGGCCGCTGAACTTTCTGAAGCTGAAGGTTTCGAGGCTTGCATTCATCCATCTTCTTAATTCTAGAACTCAAATGAGAAGAAACTTGCTCTAAATTTGTGTAGAAGTATAGGATTTTTTTTGACTGTTCAAAACTTGTAAAAACTTAAAATTTGTGAATTTTCGGCCATTTATGTTAATTTTAAAACTTTTCAATACTATATTAGATTAATTTTCGATATATTATGTAACCTTATTTTAAATAAAAAATTAGCTTCAAAAATAAATGTATTGTTTTAAGATTTAAACTTGTAAAGTACTTGTCGATATAATTCAGAGATCTTTGTAAGTCAATAGTCTCTTCCATCGTTATCTTGCTAAATTCAGACATTTTGCGTTCATATCCACAAAACGCAGCTGTTAATACAATATTTTATGTAAATAAAGCCTTTTTATCCATCCTTTTTATCTATAAGATTGAGAATATTTTTAAGATTGTTCAAAATCGATATTAGATATTTGAAGCCAACATATATTAGAATAAGCTTTTCCGAGCTTTTTCCAAGCTTTTTAAAAATTTTACAAGAATGTTTTTAATACTTATAAGTCCAATCAGAAATCCTGTTTTATATATTCAACTTACGACATTTTTTCAAATAACTTCAAGGACCTAAAAAAAGTGTTGAGTTGGAAGTCTCATATTTATCCAATTGTTACAATTTCACATCATGATGTTCGTTTCGACCAAAAAAACATTGTTCGTGCGAAGTTCAAATAGATTTTTATGTGTGGCAAAAGTAGTCAAAAATTGTATATAAAACGAAAAGAATTAAGTAGAATCGTTTAGTAATAATCGTAGAATCGAAAGAAGATCACCAAATTTTTAAAAACAAATTATAATGAAGTTCTCAGTCTGCTTCATTTTTGCTTTCCTAGTAATATCTCAGGTGAGAACTGGAATTAATTATTGGGTTTGATCTTTATACATCAACCTAATTCTTTTATATTTGAATTCAGGGAGTATCCACATCACCTCAGCCTGGAATCTTTGACATTTTTATCTTGCCAATCGATATTATCAATGCTGTTATAAATAATTTAGTGATTCCTATAATTTCTGGTGTTACTGGAGCAGCAGCAAACATAACGGTAGGGATTCTAAATGCTGTTAATGCGGGTATTTCCGGTGAGTTTGAAATTTTTTAGTGATTAGAGATGAATACTATAATAATTACGCATTTTAATCTTGAACAGCAAATATTGGAGTAAATGCAAATGCAAGTGTTGGACTAAATTTAACTGGATTAGTAAACCTTTTCCAAAATTTAACCGGAACCGTTATCAATGCAATCAACAAAGTGTCTCCAGCTATTATTGGAACAGTTGGCAACCTTGTGAACGCAGTAGGAAACGTAGTTGGAAACGCTACTCAACTGGCAACAAACTTGACTCAGGCAATTGTTTCTCCAATCGTTGATATTGGATCTGCTGCTGAATTTTTGGCTCAGGCTGCTCTGCAAACTCTCATCAATGCAATTGCGAATGTTGGCTCAGGATTAGCTCAAGTTTCTGCAGCCTTAGCCAACTCTAATAATCAAACGATCGCGAATGCATCGCAAGCTCTTCAAGCAGCCCTCAAGAGAATTGCCACATCTGTTAATCAAACATGCTCCTTCCTGCCTCAAATCTTGGCTGGTCTTGGATTCAACTCAAGTGCTAACTGCTCAGCTCAAGCCTTAAACTTGCAGTATTTGTTAGGAAACATTTCTGCAGCTTTAACTCCATTGTCTACGAATAAGACAGTTGCTCCATTAATTTCTGCCTTGAACAATGCAACTTTGAATAACATCAATGCTTTCCTTGGAAATGCAACAGCTTTTGTTAATAACGGATTTGTTGCCGTGAAAGCTGCTGTAGCTAACGTTGTATCTGGAACCAACAATCCTTTCAGCTTCTTGAACAATACTGTTGGACAGTCAATCTCAAATATAATCAAGCAGGTTAATATTATTATTGATGGAACATTAGGTGTTGTGAGAGCAGTTATCGCTGGTTTTGTTAATGGACTGATAAGTACAGTTGGATTGATCTCCCAAGCAGTAAATGGAACCTTAACTAGTGTGGTGAAAAATGCAGCAAATATCTCAGCAACTCTCTTAAGCCAAGCGGCTAAAATTTTGAGTTCGACAGCTAAAGCTGCAATTGTTACTATTTCTGGTACTTTGGCTGGAATTTCTACCAAACTGGCAAACATCTTTGCTGCCCTCAACGCAAATGCCATAGCTATTAACAATAATGCATCGGCTTGCATCAACGCATCTTTGAATAATGCAACAAGCATTGTGAACCCCCAAATTAAGAACTTGACCGATTGGATTAATAATGAAATGAACACCACAAATGGATCAGCTTGTGCCGATGGATATTTGTTGGCTGCTCAAAACATTGATGCAGATTTTGCTAATGAAACCAAAAAATGCGTGGATGCTGCAAATAGCCAACTTGCTTTATCTGTTGGAATCCTTGGAACTTTTGCCATCAACTCAAATTATTCAATTGGAAATGTAACGGTCCTCATTAACAAATGTTTGATTCCTTTAGGTATAAATAGTGTTATTGGCTTGTGGAACATTGCGTCTGTTAACACAACCATTGTTAGTTGCATTCAAAGTGTTAATAATAATGCGGTCCAGTTGACGAATATCATAGCTGGTTTGGGGCTGACTGCTAATGTAAATGTTACTGCAAATGCGAAATTGGCTTGCGACAATGCAAAGACTTGCATCGAGTAAATATTTTCCAAATTATCACAGACCTTGTCATAATCTTTGATTTACAGAGCTAAAACAGCTGCAGCTTTGGCCGCTGAACAATCTGAGGCTACCGGATTTGAGGCTTGCATTCATCCTTCCTCTTAATTCCGAAATGTTACTGCTCAAATATGAATATCGATATACAATGTAAATTTTAAGCAAAATAAAATAACTAAATTAATTTTTTTTAATGTAAAAAAATAAATTGGGTTTTGAAATTTACATGGATTCAAAAAAAAACCAGAATCCACAAAAGTATACGTTTTATTGTAACAAGTGTCTCAAAATTTTCCATCCGCTGAGATGTTGTCAAAAATATTTACATTAATTTTATAAAACAAATAGCGCACAATGTCAAGACTTTTTCCTGATAAATAAAATTAAACATGACATGGATGCGTGAAAAATTATCTAATAAAGCTCCAGAGGTCATCCACCCTCGGGTACAAATTGTGACTTATTTATGAAAGCACGTGTACAATGTACATCCCCGAATAAACAAAATTAAAATTATTGGTTGATTGATAACTATGATGGAGATGCTAGCAATCGATCAATTTTGTGCGAGCCAAATACAAATAATATGCGCTACACTGCTGCATGAATAACAACCGATAGCTTTGGAAGCATCCACAGCTCCACAGCTCCAAAAACAACCGAGAGGATGAATTTAGATTGATGGGACCTTATTTATCAAATTCTATTTGCTGTATTTTATAAATTTGTTATATTAGTTGCTACGTTGGATGTTTGGCATATATCTTGCAATGTGCTGGGGGTTGATAAATTGGCGTTGAAATTTGAATTAAGTATGTTTGGGAGTTTATTAAAAATTATGTTGATGCGAATACGCTGCTGGAATATCAATAGGGCAGAGTGAGGCATCGCGATGAAAGGTGAATTCAAGGTACTGTCTCACTTTATAAATGGATCAAGAAAAGACAATTAATTTTGGAACTCTTCCGTTTTTCGGTTTAATCGTCTGTAAGGTCTCCGGAAGGATTTTGATTGTTTTCCCCTTGGATGTGCAAAGGTGTTGTGAGGTTGAAGTCTGTTGTCTGCAAATTTGCATGAGTTCAATAACCAGGTAACTATTAGCATGACTTAACCTGAAAAAAGCACGTGGAAAATTCTGATGATGGAAAATTCATTTGCTTGTTTTATTATGGTTGCGAACTCTAATTGTGAGTTTCTACAATTATTTACTTAAACTTTACTGCCTACTCCAGACCTACATTCATAAATAAAATTTTCGAAGTATTGCTATTCATGAACCTAGGTTCATGGATAATATTTTTTTTTGAACTTTCGTTTTTTGACTAAAAATTCCTAAAAAATTAGGTTTCACGGGTCGCATTTTTGGTTTTTGAGTCCCAACATTCATAAATTAAATTTTCGAAGTATTGCTATTCATGAACCTAGGTTCATGAATAATCTTATTTTTTGAATTTTCGTATTTTGACTAAAAATTCCAAAAAAATTAGGTTTCACGGGACGCATTTTTGGTTTTTGGGTCCCAACATTGATAAATTAAATTTTCGAAGTATTTCTATTCATGAACCTAGGTTCATGAATAATTTTATTTTTAGAATTTTCGTATTTTGACTAAAAATTCCAAAAAAATTAGGTTTCACGGGACGCATTTTTGGTTTTTGGGTCCCAACATTCATAAATTAAATTTTCGAAGTATTTCTATTCATGAACCTAGGTTCATGGATAATATTATTTTTTGAACTTTCGTTTTTTGACTAAAAATTCCAAAAAAATTAGGTTTCGCGGGTCGCATTTTTGGTTTTTGGGTCCCAACATTCATAAATTAAATTTTCAAAGTATTGCTATTCATGAACCTAGGTTCATGAATAATTTTATTTTTTGAACTTTCGTTTATTGACTAAAAATTCTTTAAAAATAGGTTTCACGGGTCGCATTTTTGGTTTTTGGGTCCCAACATTCATAAATTAAATTTTCGAAGTATTTCTATTCATGAACCTAGGTTCATGGATAATATTATTTTTTGAACTTTCGTATTTTGACTAAAAATTCTAAAAAAAATTGGTTTCACGGGTCGACTTTTTTGGTTTTTGGCTCCCATAATCCTCAAAGCCATCAAAAACTTCAAATTAAACCTACTCGAACAAACTATTCTTCAAAAACTCTCATTAATCAATATAAAGTAGAAATATGTCTCCCTTCATCTGAATCCCACACAATCCACACAACTTGATGCCTCTCTAGGCCACCCGAAAAAAGTGTGAAAAAATGTAAAAACCTCTAGACGGACGAGCAAAGAAGAAAAATATATAAATTACCTCATCCATCCTCAAATAAAGCAGATGGTTGATGGCATTGGAGTGACAAATAGATGGAAAAGGGTTCAAAACATAACAAAACAATGTACTACATTCATTTCATACATTTTACACATTTTATACATTTTATAGGTTATATTTTAAATACATATATTGCGTGTATCCTCCAGAGTTTTTGACATATTCAAACAACAGTGATACCCTCGAAAAGTTTTTTCCTTGTTTATTAGGAAGGAGCGAAGTTCTGGGAAGTTCTGTGAAAATTTGAATTTTATTTGATCCAAGTTCTTAGTAGCTTCATCCTGTTTTACTATTCAGTTGACATTTTTCGGTTGGTGTAGGAAATTGAATTTTATTGAAGGTTTGTCGAACTAAAGGCTGAAACTCTAAAAATGCTTAAAAAATCGATTTGAACGATAAAAAAAATAATAAAATATTGATGATTTTTTTTCAAGGACTCGATCATCTTGATATCATTTCTTATTTAATCAGCGTGCTCAATTTTTTACGCCAAATAAATTAGCTTTTCTGATTTTTCCGGAATTTCCCATTATTTTACAATATTCTCCTTTTTTTCAATGCTTAATACGAGGGTCAGCTAATATTGTGAGAGAAAATAAATCTTTTACGTTACAGCACTCTTTCCAATGGAACTGTGTATTTGTTTACTTATTTAAGTTGTTTACTGTCTGCTGTGGCTATCAGACTTTAAAAAAGTTTTTTTTGAGATTATATCTTCGAGTTATTGGTGAGGAGGTTAAAGGACTCTTTGTTTAGCGAATTTGTGGACATTTTAGAGCTTTCGTCGTTTAATGGTAATGTTTTTTTGTATTTATTTTGTGTTTTTGTTTTTTAAAGTCAAGTTAAAGTTTTTTGTTTTCGAAAAATTAAAATTCGAAAAATAAAATTTTCTAAATTTTGGATTCCAAAATTAACATTAGAAAAAAATATCAAAAATGATGCAATCCTAAAACTATGGCAAAAAGATTAAAAAATAATTTATTCACTTAATAAATTATTGTGCAAAAAATAAACCCAAATTCCCTGCCAATAAATCTTCATTACACAAAAGTCCCAGTCGTTCCCGTTACATCGCTTCCCAAGCCGCAAAAGCCGATTTTCATGTTATCTAATTAATACACCAAAACTTTGTCAACTTCCTGGCTAAATAAAGCCCCAAAACATTTACCGACCCCAACCATAATTTCATTCAATTCACCATTAAATACGGAAAAAATAGAAAAAACTGAAAATACGGCAGCCGAAAAAAAGTTAAACGGTTATTTTCGCTTAAACGATTGCGCCGTTGTTTGTTGTCTTTACAACTATAATATATTGCCCGTATATCGAAAATACTTTTTCGCCAAAATATACGGCACGAAAAGCCCCGGCAATGGCGAAGAAAAAAGTTTTATGTTTCCGGAATAATAAAATGGAAATTTCCAGGGCGAATAAAGAAAATTGTAATAAATGCTGGCATGCATCAACTCAATTCGAATGTAATGGAAAAATAATAATATATGTTATTTATATTTTTCACAATTTATATGTGTGTAAGTTGATGTATTTATTATTATTCTTGTTTTTTTCTGATATACGCGGAGCAATGTATAAAATGTGCGGAATTTAATGTTGAAATTTTACATTTTCCATAATTTTCTTGAGCGGTTTTTGAAGGATTTTTCAGTTATTTGTTTTGAGGGGCTGTCTTTGTGTCTGTCTATCTGTCCGTGAATCAGTTTATAATTCATGAAGATTTCCTCGGCATCTTAGGGTCAAGTCCATAGAATTTATCAAAAATAAATTCAGCAATCTTCCCCCACTTCAGCCCCCTTTCCAGCTTTTCAGCTTTCAAGTAAGAATATTTGTTTTTTCATAGATGCCAACAATTTTCCATTGTACTCGATTGTGTTGAATTTTTTTTCCGAGCTGCTGTTTTTCGTTTTTCTTTTTTTTTTCAAAAGTGATGTAAAAATTTCCGTTCAATATATTTATATGAAAGTAAGTATGTTATATGATGTTATGGCGGTATTGTTCTCGAAGCTTTGAATATTTTACTGTAATTTGCACAAGTGAATCGAGGGGGAGAAGGTTTGACAGCTTTGAGATTGTTTTCTGACAGTTATTGAATTGTTTTTGCGTTAGTTTGTTGATTGTTTGGGAAAGTTGCGAGGTAATTAATTTAATTTGGATTTGGAAGTTTTTTCGATGTTTTCATTAATTTGTTTTGAGGTCGGATTTGTTGCCTCATCGGCTACTTTGAATTGAGATGCACTTTTACATTTTATTTAGTAACTTCCCCTCATCACCATGAAACAATCATTTGAAATGTAGTGGGATGTTTTAAACTCTTGTACTTAGCATTTCAATAATTATAATATCACTTTAGTAAATTGAAAATTGTGAGCACTGAAAGTAACTTTTAAGTGAAAATGAATAAATTGGCAGTTTATGCTTTAATACCATTCCTAGCAAAAATTATATTAAGTAGAGTTTTCTTGTAAAACATACAGGGTTGCATCGTATAAATTTTTATATTGTTACGATCAAAATTGCAACAAATTACTGGGGCATTAAATTAAAAATGCATTTATTCACTCAGTAATGACATCCCTGATGTCATATAAAGCTGAATGTACTCACAGTTGATTAATAATTTATTAAAAGCATATCCCCCTACGATTCACATGCAATGATATAAATTTTTTAAGTAAAATTGCAATTTTCAATTTTATCACAAATTCTCTAAACTACCCCAGCTATCATCCCAAAATCCAAAAACCACCGAAAAACACTGAAAAACAGAAAAACTGTAAAATGCGGAAAACTGAGAATCCTCGAAGGATGCGCTGCCGAACTTTTTTAATTAAAAACTTTCTTCGTCTTGAGCAGTAATTTTATTGTGTTCTAGCTGCTCTGCGCCAGGTTTTACATGTAGATAATCGGTGTTTGGCAAAGTATAATGAGGATTTAATGAAAAATTAAAGGGATCCGAAACTTTCGACCATTCCTTAATATGAGTTTCGGTCATTTTTATCAATTTGGCTGGCGCAAATGTGGCATAAGAAACTTTTTTGTGGGCAGCAATCAATAAACGATTTGGCTCGTAAATAGCTAGTTTTGTATGTGAATGCTGTGTGCGAAGACTTGAGAGGATGTTGGAAGGTTCTTTGTAGAAATTTGTGATAAAAGAGAAAGAAGAAGAGTTTATGGAAAAGTTTTACTAAAGAAGTTCGAGCTTTGTGCGGTTAGGAAAGGAGAATATATTTTTAAATTATCTATGATAATATTTTGATTAGCTTCAGAATTTAAATAAGTCCTTGGGGTAACGTAGAAGAGTTTTCTTTGGATTTTTGAACAATGAATTGTTTCAAAGACAACAATTTGGTTTTGTGACGTCAATGATCTTTAAATGTATTTTGTAATTAATTTAATTATTTTAATCCATAAACCTTTACATAATAGAATAAAATAATTCAAGCCAACCAATAAAACTTTTAAAGTAGAAAAACTCTGTATAAAAAAAATAAATCTATAAACTGACTAATTGTTCTTTGTCATTATTCTGATTTATATAAATAAATACATAAATATTTCTGCATACAATATTCTGCCATAGTTCAACTCTGATCCCAAATTGAATGAATTACAGAAACAATTCCACAATAGCACAATTGCACACATTTTGCATTTGTTAACTATTTCCATATGTTTTTTGTTGAGCTTGCTTGAGCGCTGATTTTCTGCAATGAAAAATCCAATTAATTTTTTATTTCATATGCACAGGAAAAATGCACAAAATCAACAGAAATACAACAAATACTTCAAATTCTCCAAATACAACAAATGCACCAAATACTCCAAGCTCACAAATTTTTTGCCATATTTTTGCCAATATTAAAAAAATTATTTATAAAAACGCTTGTTATCTATTTTATAGTTTAAAATTTTTTAAATTGAAATATTGAGCGAAAACTGCACAAAAAGAATTAATAAATGAAATAAAAGGAATAAATGGAATAAATTGTGCAAACAAGTTTTTATTGTTTTTTGCTGCTCTTTTGTGCTTTTGGAGCTTTTTGCAAGCATTTTGTTAATTATTCGCTAAAAACTAGGATGTTGAGGGAACAGCTTTAAATTTTTTAATTTTTGTGGGAAATTTGTTTTTTTATATAGAGTTTGGTAATTTTTGCAGATATTTGCATTTTAGATTTGCTGTTGCACATCCCTTATAGAATATAAAAATATAATTCCAACTTTATTCCATGATCTTCCCAAAAAATGCCTCAAAACTCTTCAAAACAAATAAAATATTAAACTCTCCTTGTACCTTCAAAATTTCCCAAGCAACCAAAAAATTCACAATTCCCGTTTCCACAAAAATATAAAAGAAGTATGTGACAGAACATCATCGGCTGTTTTTATGAAGAGCAAAAGCTCATAAAATTATTATCGTTTCGAATTTAAAATGTATGTCCTTATGAGGGATACAGCCATGTCACTATAAACCATGAATATGAAAAATGTCAAGAAAACGAAGCTGTGTCTCTTGTATCTCTTGAATTTGGTGTTTTTGGAGGCTTCAGCGTTATTTTCGCTAAATTTGAGTAAATTTGAGCCAAAAATAAGGGCAAAATCGATGACTCTGCAGATAAAGATTCGGATATGGTTAAATATATACTGCAGATAAAATTTATGCCATTTGACGATAAAAATTACTTTCGCAATTTTAATGCTTTTTCATGTCTGCGCTTTTTCTAAAATACTAAAATATTGAAAAAAATAAAATTTTCTTTGGAATGAGTTTTTGAGGGAGCTTTGAATTTGAGTTAAAATTTTTAATAGCTGAGGGAATTTTTTTGTTCGTTGGGATGTTGAACATTAAAATTTTATAATGTTGTAACTTTTATATTTTATTTTGATTTCTTTATAAGGAAGATGAGACAATTTTTAAAGCATCTGGAAATTTTTTAAAGTGATCGATTCGGTTTTGCTCATTTTTTGTCAATTTTCATAAATACTGGAATATTGTCGTTTTCTCTTTAAAATTGACCCAATTTCACACTGAAAAAAAAAAACTCCATCTGATTCAATTCACCTGTCATTCCTCCCACCCAAAACCCCGCTCATAAATTACCTCAATATGACTTTAAGACTTTTCCAACAAACAAATAAACAATCTTACAATTTCCTCGCAAGCAACAAACAATTTTTCTCTCACAAAACAGCAAAACATGATCAAACAAACATACAAACAAAAGTAAATTACAAAACCGTTTACTTCCCTTCTTTATCCCCATTGTTAGCCGAACTCTTGGATTCTTCCCAATTGTTATTTTGTGTTATTTTGCTGATATTATTGTGATATTTTTGTGTTGTTTTTTGTTTTGTGTGTTATTTTGCACTTTATCCCCAAAGAAGATGAAAAACCCACAATAAAAGTGGAATAAAAGCCAGTGAAAAACAGTGGCAAAACCAACAAAATTGAAATCCAAATCGCAGCAGTAACAAACACATGTTATTGCTTTGTTGATTTATCACAAATTGAATTCGCAGAACTTTTTCCCTGGCACATAATCACACAACAATAAAGCTTTCTTGTACTTTGAGGATTAAACTACAGCTCGGGGCACTGCTGGAAATTTTGTTTTACCAATTAAAATGTTAGATTCCTCAAATATATAAATGTCTTGAAAAATGAGGAAAAAACAGTGAAAATTGTGAAATCGATTTTTTCAAGGTAAAAACATTATGACATCAAGAAATTGGAAAAAACAACTAAATTCAAAATTAATTTTCAACAGTGTAAAAAATAGAAAACAATTTATTTTGACTCGGTGTTTTAAGTCGCTTGTTTATCTGGCTTCCCCTATTTTACGAACAAGTAAATGCGACATGAGAAATCCAAGCGATAAAGGAAAATTCACTGCAAGTCAAAGAAAACCAAGGAAAAATCCAACATATATTTGCCATATTTGTGACAAACTCACAGACTCTCAAAGATGATATTTGCTAAAAATATAATATTTAATTTAAAATTGTGTTTTGTGTGCGGTGAACGCAAAGAAGTAGAGTCACTGAATTCACTGAATTCAAAGGAAAACCTCGAGTGTTTAATTTGGTTTAATTCTGTTCCCTCACAAACATCATGAATTGCATGTGTGTAGTGAATGAAGTGTAAGCTGTCTTAGAGTGCCTTTTGTTCTTCTTTAATTTGTTTTTTAAGGCTTTTTGTTCTTGGTTTTTTTCTGATGAAAACTGAGCCATTGAAAAGATTTGCGCTAAGCAGGAAATTATGGGGAGGCCTTAATTACTTACTTATTAAGCTTAAAAGGAGAAGGAAATTGAGTGAGTGTGAGCTATCTTAAGACTTAATTACTTATTTAATCAGGAAGAGTGATTGAGTCTTGTTTTTCAAGATTTTCATTTAATCAAAAATGTTTACTCGTCAATTTTAATATTTTTCTGACAGTTTGGGGGGATTTTAGCGGAAATTGCATAGAGTTTAGAAGAAAAGTCGTTTTATTGTCTTTATTGAGGATTAAAGTCATAATATGCATACATTGAGAAGAAGAATTATTTACTTGAATGAACTTATAAGGGAAGTCTTAAAATTTCATAATTTAAGGATAATAACAAATATTATATGATTTTGCATAAGTTAAGAAGCTATTTTATGAAATTGTATGTTTTAAGGGTAAAATGTCTTTAAAATTCATCGGATTTTTTAAACGTCAAAAAAAAATCCGATCCGCTGAGTTTTAAAAACGATCCGATCCGATCCGATCCGCAGATTATTTAAAAAAAAAATTCTTCCGCGAATCGATCCGCAGATTCCCAAAAATTAAATTACGATCCTTCGATCCGCAGATTTTCAAAAAATTTTCAATCCGCAATTCGATCCGCAGATTTTCAAAAAAGCACTTCGATCCGCAAATCGATCCGCAATCTTCAAAAAAAAAAATCCGAACCATTATTTCGAAAAAAGTCGCCAAAAATTAGAAAAAACTTTTCATCCTTCCAAACTATATTTTGTTAAAATTTATCAATACTTAAAGAAAGGAGGTATTTTAATCAGTTTTAATTAGTATAATTCTGTAATTACATGCATTGAATCGGATTCAATACATACAAAAATGGTTTATTTTGATGTTGGTTATAGACCTTTGACGCATTGAACGAATTTTAATGACATTTATTACAATTTAAATTGATATTTACTTCTCCGCAAAATCGGAAAGTATTGTTTTCGTCCTAGGATTTGCAAGGTTTTTTGAACTTATCTTATTTTCTCTGACTGCCCCGTCAACAAATCTCAAAAATATCCCATATTTTTTTTTGTCGGCATTAAGTTGAAAAAATATCTGGAATGCAAATTCTGAAATTTTTGAACCCCAAAATGCAAAAACTAAGGGCCGTTCACTGTGGATCCGTGGATTACTGTAAACGCTCGATATGACCTCCAAAAACCGATTTCGTTTTTGATGCCAGTCGACTTGTTATATCTTCCCATCGTGCACCTTATTTTTTGGTGATGATGACTCCACTGGTTAGGTCACCAGAACCACTTCCGTGTCGAAAAGTCGGGTTTGTCATACAAAAAAATCTTTTTTTTTGAAAAAAAGAGATACAAGTTCGTCTCTTCAGAAATAATTTTTAAGATGATGAGTTGAGTCAAAAATGTATCGATGATTGGTTCACTACCTGTTAGGAGTCACCAGAAAAATGTTGAAAAGGTTTTAGAATCTCATGATACGTCCAGAAAAAAGGGTTTTCGTGATTTAAACCAACATTAAAACACAATTCCACGTTAGCGGATCCTTCAGCTCAAAGCTGCACAACTTGTTCTTATTAATTTGAGCAAATAAAATTTTTCCACAAATCGATCCGTAATATAAACTTAAATCCGATCCGCAGAAAAATTCGATCCGCAAAAAATTTTTTTAAAAATTCGATCCGATCCGCAAAAGTTGCGGATTTTTTTTAAATTTCGATCCGATCCGCAAAATTTGCGGATCTTAAAAATCCGATTAAAATTTGCGGATCTTAAAAAAATCCGATCCGATCCGCAAAATTTGCGGATTTTTCAAAAATTCCGATCCGATCTTTGTCACTGGTAAAATGTCTTTAAAATTCATATGTACTGCAATAAGTATATCAAATTGCATACTTCTAGGATCAAAATTATTTAACTTCTTACATTTATCGTTAAAATATTAAATTACATCCTTTTCTAGAGAAAATATTTTCAACAACAAAACCCCTAGATAGAACAAAACAGCACTCAACCCATAACCATCACATACTCATCCCACACTCATGATGATACAAGGCACTTGTCATCTGTTCTAATTAAGTTTTTTGTCATATTTGATATAATTTTTCCCTTCTCTTATACTATGTTCATAATGGCTTCCCCGGATTTAGTTTTTTTTGTGCTCTCGTTACTCTTGCATTACCCAGCATCAGTAGCATTACGAAAATTGCCAGTATTACAACATAACAGCATAACAGCATTCATGTACTAAATTCTCTTAATACAACGTTACCATTAAATTTCTTCCAAACAGTTTTTTTCGCCCATCGCAAATTCTGTGTTTTTATCGAGGGGTTGGTCTTGAGTCTGCTCTTTGCCAGAGGCAAAAATCTGCTCATCTGCTCACTATCTGCTTTTCTGCTCACTATCTGCTTTTCTGCTCATAATCTGCTTTTCTGCTCACTTTCTGCTTTTCTGTTCACTAATCTGCTCATCTGCTCAGCAGTCTGCTCATCTGCTTTTTATTGAAATTTTCTGCTTTTGTTCTCAACCAAGATCATTTTAATTTTTAAAATGTATTTGAAGGTAATCTTTTTTGCTTTTAATACATCATTATTAATTTTTAAGGCAAAAAAGAGTTAAAATAATTTATATTTTCAATATTTGTGAGCACATATATTCAATTAATTACAATTGTTGTAGTTTGATGAAGTAATGCTAAGAAAATGAATTGACTCTTTTTTGCTACCGAATTTAAGGACCATACATAAAAAATTTATCAAAAAATATAAAATAAATTATTTTGAACAATCACAAAAGATCTTGCAAAAATGGCAAAAAAACATAGCCCCGATCAAGAATCGATCCAGAGTCTGTAAGAAAAAAATATTTGGTGGTGTGCAAGCGTTAAAAGCTCTGACGCATGAGGTCATGGGTTCAAATCTGTCAGATAGTACTTTTTTGAACATTTTTTTGTTTTTTTGCTATTTTTTTAAAGGAAACGACTTTAAATTGAAAAATAATCACAATTTTTAATTTTTAACTTTTTGCAAAAATTCGATTTTCTGCTCACAATCTGCTCTTCTGCTCATCAATCTGCTCTTCTGCTTTTTGCTAAAGTCTGCTTTTTTCTTTTTCAAATTCATCAAGACCAACCCCTCGGTTTTTATATTATTTCGGTATTGGGAGTGTCCATGGGTGGATTTTTAATTAATTATTGGTTAATTTTAGTTGCATACCTTTTGGAGCAAATTGTTTTGTTCTATTTTTTAGGTAGCATACCTTAAGGAGAAATAGAAAATATTTTCCACCCCTTTCCACCCTCCCTTGCTTCTGTTCGGGGGTGCAAAAAAGCCATCGTCATGAAAATAATGCCCATAAAAAATTAATTAATATCTTTTTGCTCTCGCAATAGTGAAAGGAAAAATGTTTTTGATGTTCCATGGGTGAAAAATTGCTTGCAAAACCACATTAATTTGCATATACCTCTCCACGGCGCTATAGCAACCACTTTCGCAGCATTTTTATCAACCAAAATGGAAAAAAGTAGCTCGGGGTTGCTACACTGGCTATAGTTGATAGCGATATGTGCTGCTGCTCTGTTTCGGCTTCCTGGCAAAAAAACCTCTGTAAGTGAATATAAATTACACTCGCTAAAAATTAGCATAAAGTTAAAGTTAATGGAAAAAGTTATGGTGAAATATTCTTTTTGGGAAGAGCAGGTCGGTCAGCTGACCTGAGTAACGACTGTGAGTGCAAGTTTTACATGTTTCAATGTTTCAAGCTTTTTCCGCACTTACTGCATTTTCGAGTTGTTTCAAGTTTTTTACTTTTACCAAGGATTTTTATCTCTCAAGGAGGAATTGGTAAGAAATGAGCCAGATTATCTTTTTCTGGATTAATTGTCTTGAAAACTTTGGGGTCCAAATATGACGTCATACTATAAACTGCAATCAATAGACTTAAATACTTCTGAAACCACCCTGAACTTCCAACTTTCTTGGTAAACACACCACAGTTATAGTTTAGTTACTTAAGTTTGTTAAGTTTTTCAACTTTGTCAAGTTTTCTTTTCAGTTTTGTCAAGTATATTAGGGATTCAAGATTTTTAGAGGATGTCAGGCTTATGAAATATTCAATTACTTTTTGCCGGAGAAGTTTTTTGAACTTTAGAAGTCGTTAAAAACAGTTGAACACGAGTACACTTTTTGGTTTTTAGTAGTAGATGTGGAGCAGTGGGAGAAGTGAAATTGACTTTACAATTTTTAATAATTTTAAGATTTTATTGATTAAAAAATCTCTAATAAATTACTTTTTATAAATACATGGTTTTAATTATTGAAGCAATGTTCGCAGTGAGAATAATTAATGAGCTCCAAATATTCACAAACTTCTCCCAAACTTCATGTTTTTTGCTAAATTCTCAAATTTATAGATAACAATTTTTTTTGCTGTTTTGTAGGAATTTTTAATCTCAACAAAACGGAAGCCAACTAGTACTTTCAGTTCTTTTTGAGTTTTTGACAAATAAAGTTGTAAATAAAATTGGTGCTAAAGATGTTTAAAATTAATTCAGTGTAAATCAGACAATAGATTTTTTAATGAAAAATAAACTTTTATAATAACTTATTGTAGATTTTGGTTATTCCCAATATTTTGTCTGATTGGTGAACTAGAGGGTTTGAATCAAACTTGTCATTTTCGGATAATGACAATATCTCGAGGGCCTTACATCACGCCTATCACTTGTCACTTTGATAAGGTTGACCTAGTGGATGACACTGAGATTGTGACCACAAACACTGCAGCAAATGAGTTATCCAACAACGAAATCAAAGCGGTTCAGTATGAAGGAGGAATAGTCAAATATATTCCCCACTCTATTTTCGTGAAATTCCCTAATCTTGAGTGGCTGGTCATCAATGAAGTAAAGCAGTTTGAGAACATTAAACCTCAGTACTTTAAGGACGCATCAAGTTTGAAAATCTTCTGGGTTGTTAATGGTACCGTAGATTTCTTGCAGGCCAACTTGTTCGTTCACGCTTCTAACCTCGAGTTCATTATTTTTGAAAGCAGTCAAATATCCAGCATTCATAGATTGGCGTTCAATGGTTTAACAAACCTTAACGAGTTGAACTTGGAAGGTAATAAGATTTCAAGCCTCCATCCAGACACATTTATGCACTTGGCAAAACTTCAGCTTCTTAACTTATTGAGCAACGACAATTGCGTCAACTCTGATTTTGAAGACGCTCATTTAAAATTGACCGAGATCCAGGTAGAAATAAAGCAATCTTGTTCGTATATTGAGGTTGAGAATATTGAATGATCAGTACATCAACGAAAGTATCAATCCTAAAATTGAAAGAAAAAAATCTAATATAAATTAAATACTAATAATCACATATCAATCGTATCTAATGTTTCATAATATTAAATAATTCTGTTCTGAGATCATATCTCAAATATTAATTTTTATAATAAATTTAAAGATATTGAAATATTCCAAAAGTTTTTTTAGTAATAAATGTAGAATAAGTCCATTACAACTAAATCACAACATCATTCAGCACCTCAATATATATTGATGACATAAAACACAAAATAGCAATAAACCAAAACCTCAAAATGCGATTCAAAACTCCATTCAGCTTCTTCACAATTCTTTAAGCAAATATTTTTATGGCGAGGAAAATGAGCTTTTGTATCATTTTATGTGAAAAGCTGTGAGTCGCAATTGTGAGCTTACATTATGCGATTTTACGAGCTCAAATCTATTCAATCCAAAAATTATTCCCATAAAATATAAATCATCGTTTGGGAAAAATCGCGTGCATTTATGGAAATTTTAGAAAATTATGGAGAATCATGCAATTGAATGGATTTGAATGATTCTCGATTGTTTTGCTTTGAAATTCTATTTTCCTGGTTTATAAATAAATTTTTTCAATATTTGCAAAATTGTTTCAAAATCATAAATTTTGTGAAAGTTATGAAAGTGCTAACCTAATAGAATTTTTCGTTTAGCCTGTCTAAATGTCAATGTTAATATTCAATTTTCTAACATTTGAAGTGTTTGAACTATTTAGATTTATAGTTTGTTATTTTAATTTAGCAGAATTTTGGCTGCGCAATTGGAAATTGTGTTTTGAAATCAGAATTATTGTGTTTTGGAGAGTTTTTGAGGTGATTAGTGGGTTTGAAGGTAAATTTGAGGGTTCAAGTAGTTAAATACATAGTAGGTGAGTCCGTTTTAATTATTGTCAAAGCTATAATAATAATGACTAGAATCTATGTTTTAATTGTAGTGATAGATAGAAGGATTATTAAAAAAAAATTTAATAACAATTTTTGTTGAAAAGTAGCTTACATATAGTAAAAACATAATCTTTAATTAAAATGTGCAAATACCCAGAAAACATTAATTTAAAAAAATAATTTAAAAACCACAAATTCCCAGCAAACTCCTCAAACTTAAAAAATTCCCACGAAACTTAATTTCCTGGCAATAAAAAAAACTTTACCTACCAACAACAACAAAAAGAGAAAACTCTGAAAATCCAGAAAAAACCTGAAAATATGTTAAACCATTTATTGAGTGCTCAATTTCAGCTGTAGATTGGAACTGAAGTTTGAAATGTGAAATTTACGGGAGTTGTTCCCTCACAAATAAAAGTATAAATGAGCCGCATTATCTGAAAATTATCACATTAAAATGTTGTGAACGAAAATTCAATTAATTTATTGCATTTAGGCTTCGTTTTTTGCACGCAAATTGTTTTGTTTTATCAATATTGCCTGATACTCTGATAGTGACTTCAGTTTTGAATGACTTTGTTTTTGTTTGAATGATGTTGTTTGAGGTGAGTGATGAGTTAGTTAGACATTGAACTGTTTTTGATTATGTTTATGGATTTTCGAAATTTATTTTTTTTTACAGAAGTTTGACAAAGTCGGCTTATCTTATTTTATTTGAAATTGAAAATTTATTTAATTTCTTGCTTTTTGAATCTTTCGTGAAAAAACCTGCATTATCGACTATATTTTTTCATATGACCAAAAATGATAAAATTTCTTGAACAGTAAAATTAATAATTGTTGTCTATCAAATTTCCTAAAATTTCCCCAGTAAAAGCTCTATAATCTTTCACCCAAAAAAAGCTTCTAGAAATCTCCAAATAATTTACCAGCGAAAAAAAAGAAGTCTTTCATTTCACGCAACAAAAGCCAGTAAAATTAAAAGACGAGCAGATAATTATATTTCAAACTTCTCACGAATTATCTCGGCAGCCACCAAGCAATCTGCAGAGCATCTAGAAAGTAGAAAGCAGGAGAAAGGCACCTCCACCTGCTGCAAACTCCATTAAGACTCGCTTCATTGTGATTATTTCGACTCTATTGTTTCACTGTGCTCGTTTCCTTTTGTGCCGGTTTTATTATTCTGACAACGTTTGCCCCAGAAAAAAAAGGAATACACAAAAAACACGAAATACAGGACGGAGACGGTGGAATACAGGCAATATATTTTATTAGATTTATTATCCTCACCTTATATTTGATAAAGATAATAATGAAAAAAGTTAATATAGACAAGATAATATACGGACGAGTAATCTGTAGCAAAATTTGCTAAAGCGTAAGCTTCTCTGATATAATTTGTAATTTTATATTTTTATAATTTCTCAAATAATATTGGTCTAAGTTCTTAAATTACCTTCTATGCCAATAAAGTTATCCGTGAGAAATTTCAAATTTCCTTTAATTTCTTTTAATTTCTTTCATTTTCTCAATCTTTTCATATAAATTTCTTTAATTTGAGACACAATTTATGCCCAACAAAAGTAATAAAGGAAAAGTAAAGATTATTTATGGGATTCAAGATGATTCTAGTTAATTATTAACAGATGAGGTGCCCATTATAAAATGAAAATAAGATGAAGGTACGATGAGTTGCTAAATTTTATAGTCAATTATTGGGTCAATTTAGATTAATTTCAGAATTTTAAGGATTCAATAAAAAGTATTTCAAACTAATTTAGATTTGAATCACATAAACATTTCTTAAAATATGATTTCTTTAGTGAATACATATTTTCTGCCATAAAAAAGTTTGGACCATTAAAAATATTAGAACAAACAACAAACCTCCAATAAAAAACCGCATAAATCTATTTCTCCCAAAAAAAATTTAAGGGCACATGTATCGCATGCGAGGGAATTATTACTCGCATGCATGAATGAATTGTGTATCAGACACAATATTTATAGGTTATGAATAATTGAAGCGTTTTATGCCCAATAAGTCATTTACAAGCGGTGTTTAAGGGCACGCGGCTTTGTTTGAACGAACGAGTACTTGTAACTTGAAACCATTATTTATTCAAAATGCCAGAATTAATGTGAATTAATGTGAACACACTCTAGGGAAGAAGAACTAAGGCCTATTTTCCATGAAAACTATGCTACTTATTGGCTACATCAAACATAATTTGAGCTTACATTTATTTAATTGGAAAGCAGACAATGAATTTGTTTGATTAAAATACACAATCGAGGAAGCTTTTAAAAGTTTTGTTTGTTTGTAAAGGGAAAACAATTTAATTTCATGACAGTAAAGAGTTTTGTTTTGTTGATTTTTTGTAGTTTTGTTTGTTGGGGCTGGTTGTTTTCGAGTTGAGTACATGTATGCCTTTCAATGAATATTTTAAAATGTGAATGGCTTTTGGGCTGTAATTTGGACTTAAAGTTTACATTTTACAAATGATAATTTAAGAGGAAGTCTGATTTGTAAGAACTTTATTTGATTTATTAGGACGTGAATACAAATGAATACAGATTCATTCAAGCAAATAAAAATTTTCTCAAAATTTTCAAATCCTGAATAATTTTCATTTTGAAAGAAATTTTTCTCAATATTTTGTCTCCTCAATTTCCTCATTAATTGACAAGCTTATGCTTTCAATAACAATTTTAATTATAATTTGATAAATTATCCAAATTATGGTATCCTGCATCAATATTTGTAAATAAATCTTTCCAATAACAATCAATTTCCACAAATCGGCCGTCACAAAAATTATTAAATGCCAACAAATTCAAACCGCCACCAAGTCCCTAATGCACTGAGCAATCAATCACCTAAGCTATACATGCTGCAAAAGCTTTGCTCTCACAGCTTAATTATCAGCCCAAATTTATTGGTGTGACACTCAATCTTTTAACAATTTTTATATATTTTCTATAGATTAATACATTTTCATTTTATATTACACAGTTTTCCGTTTTGCCAGTCAAGAATAAAGAAAAGCAGCAAAAATCGTAAAAAACAAACAAAATTCCGTTTTCTTGGGGATTTTTTATTTCTGGCATTCTGCTTGATTTTCATATTTTATTGATCAATTAAAAAGACTTATTATATTACCAAGTATAAAAGCGAAAATTACATGGGACGTCGCCATAAATATTTTTATCATGATTGCCCGTTGCAGAGTGTTTTTCAATGTTCCAGCAGGATATTCTTAGCTGCGGCGTCGTCATTGTCATTATTGTAAAATAAGTAAGCAAAGACATTATAATATCATTTTATCTTTCATTAGACGTTCAACGCTTTTTCTGCTGCTCTTCTGTAGCTTTCTTTCCAACTTTTTACAATTTTTTTTCTTACATTTTGTCAATGGCAAGCAGATTATGTTGTAGTTCAGATGAATGGAGTGTTTTTAATGAGAATGGGTATTGTTTTGTTCGAGGAGATTGTGGAGTGAAATTATAGTGACCACATTGTTTTAATTGATCTTGATCTTTGGGCTGGGGTGGATGGTTAATGGTGCAAGATTAAAGGCTGCTTGAGAAAGTATTGTGAAGTATGCAATCAAAGTTACAATGGAAATTCATTAAAGTTTACTGAAGATATGCAATCTATGAGGTTTGAAGATTTATTGGTTGCATAGTTGGAAAAGGAATCTTTATTGAATTACTACTTGAGCTGTAGCTTGGAAAATGGATAGAAATGTAATGAAAGTAAGCAAACTTTCGTAGATTGCTTAGTTTAAGGATCAAAGTATTTTGAGGTATGCAACTAGCCCAAGACAATTTAACATTCAAATTCTGAAATTATGCAATCGCAGTTACATGTTGGAGCAATTTTAAGGGAAATGCTAAATTTAGCTTTTTTAACAGTAAACAGTAAAAATGCTCCATCAAATTTCTGATCTTATGAAATCATAAATAAAAGGCAAATTACAACCTAAATTACAAGTTGTAATTATAATTGTCATGAATTTCCCAGTAATTGCGAATAATTAAATTTAAATTGATCTTTAAATTTGGACTGATTCCATCTTTAAATGAACAAAGCACTTTAACAATAATTTTAAGCATCAAAACGATAACGCTTAAGATTAAACTCTCGGTGATTTCATTTCCTAAAACTTTTATCACTTTTTTCTTTTATTTTCCGTCAAGACACTGTTCAGTTCTCCACAAGAATGGTGCCCAATGTTATAATGTTGTAATGTAGAAATGTCACTGGTAGCACTGCTCAAACGTTTAAGATTTTATTGACTGCACGTGACCCGATATAATTACCGAGAGCATTCTACTCGATTCTACTGCAAAGAAAGAAAAATGAGGAAACTGTAAGGAATCGTAATAGCTGGTTTGCATTTGAAAAATACGACGAGCATGAGGAATTCTAGCAAGGCTAGAAATGTATAAAAAAGGCATTAAAGCATAAAACATTTGAGTATTTGAGCTTTTAAGTATTTAAACATCAAAACATTAAACAAGCTTTTGAATTTATTAAGAAGCACATTAAATACATTGGAACGATTTCAAAAAACAGTGTGTCTTTTTTTTTACAATTTTTAAGTATAGAATAAATTAGTTTCTTTTTATTTTAAGATCGCGATGTTAAAAGTAATTTATTTGAAGGTCGAGATTTGTTTATATATTTTATAATCTTTGTACTAAAAATTGAATAACTGCGGGAAAATGTATGATTTTCTCAATATTTAACAATCTTTCAATCCCTTGAAAAGTTTAACAAAACAAAGACCAAACTCCCACCAGTTTCTTACCTTCCCTTGTTATCAAAACTTTCCCAGACTTTATTAACTAAATATTTAATAAACCACCCTACCAGTGATGAACAAAATTTATCCGTAAATGTATCAAAAAACTTTTCCAATATCCTATAAATGTCAACTTAAACAACAATATTGATGTCATTTGCATAATCCCGCAAGTTATACAAGCTACATCTACTATACACATCCTCATAACATTATATCGTTTTATCATAATAATTTGCAGAACATCAAACATCATCACAAAACCAATTTTCCGTATTAATTCAAAGTTACAGCAGCCCGCGTATCGCAAGCTCCCAAAAATTGATTAACATGTCAGCAAATGCCAATTATTCAACATGAAGTCATAAACGGTAAATTTTACAAATTTTGACAACAAAACAATATGAAACAGCTCATATAGGATATTATGAGGAACTTTTTTTAATAAAATGTAAAATAATGGCTGCGTTGAAATATAACGTACGCTGATTGGAATCTGCTGTATTGCTGTGTGCTTTGTTGAGCTGGCTACACGGGGAGAAAGTTTTTATTGTAGAATTCATAAAAAAAAGATTTTATGTTTTGGGCAGATTTTTTTTTATTATTGAATTTACCAATTTAAATCTAGTTGATTTTTTTTCTAAATATTTCTTGGTTTGAGAACTTATATCATCAATACTTCCACCTTTTTAGCTCCATCTAGTTGTTTGTTGCAAGTTTCATATATATTCTCAAAAGTGTTGACTAGTGTGCACGCTTGGACTACGGAGTTCAGTAGTAGTCTGCAATTTTTTGCTCAGTGCGCCTCATAACATTATAATAAAGCCTCTGCGGAAAATATTGCGCGTAAATTTTAACTGTGATTACCCCAATTTATAATCTGCTTCAGCCAATCTTCAAAGGAGTTCAATAATAACTTGATACGGCTTTTAAATATAAATTATACACTCCAAGCTACAAGCTTCAAGTGCTTGAAATTCCACAGCCATTCCTTTAGCTAAAATAGCGTTAAAATAATGTGAAGCATAGAAAACATAGGAAACTGGCAAAACTGCTATTGATGTCGTTAAGATTACTGGCAACCCATATCTCTCACTTGAAAGCTCCACTAAGGCAGTTTAAGGTTGTTGCCGAGCTGTGTGTGAATATTGATAGGAATCTTTATGGCCTCCAAATATAAATTGAAATAATTAATTACGTTCAAATCGTATGAATAAAATATTGCGTATGTCTCTCTACTGCTACGTGTGCCGGCAATTTTATGGGTTTCTATTTAATTGCATGTTGGTTGTCAGACAAAATCTTGATGTTTGTAATGTCTGTAATTAGGCAATGATTAATAAATGGTTGTGGAACAGTATTGATAATTATTGCAGTGGAGTGAACTGTTTTTATTGCTCGGGTTAATGGCTGAGGGTGGTTTGGGTAATTTGATGGGCTCTTGACGGTTTAATTATGAGATTTGATTAATCTAGTGCTTAGGAGGGTTTTTCATTGATTTTTTGTTTTAATTTATTTGGCAATATAGAACTTTTACGGTCGTTAATATTTTATTAAGAATACATCAAAAAACTATTTAAAATATCGTAAAATAAGAATTATCAACAATTATATGAAAAAAAAACATTAAAAATCGCTCTAAAACTAAATCACCGCAAAACACCAAAAACCAAATATTTCTCTGACCTTCCTCATCTCACTGAAAAGCAGCCAAAATTATATTAGGATATTACGGATATATCATTGTTCACATGTTGATTTAAAAAATTTGAAAACCCTCCAAACTTCATCCAGCGTGAACCCTTAAATCCCTTCAGCTAGCTGGCAAGCTTCTTTAGCCAACATATCACATTTGGGGCTTCATGTGGAATGACGCGAGAAAGTTCATCCTTTTTTGACAACCATTCGGTGTGCTGCTCAGATCTGCCAGAAATATTCTTTTTTCACGCCACATTATTTAATTTTTTTTGCTGGTGAGATTTATACGATTTCGGCTTGAATGGGTTTTGTTTGTTCAGGGTGGCTTTTCGGGGGTAACTGAGCTTTGATTGTTTGGAGGAGGCTTTTCGGTGAAGGGTTGGAATGGAATTCTATTTTGAGGTTTTATGATTGGATTATTAAAAATAGATTAGAAAAATTGTCAGGTAAATAAATCTGCTTTACCATCCAAGTTGGAGTTAGAACCAAAACAAATCAACTTAAACTGCAAAATCAAGAAATTTCTCCAATTTTCACCCTTAACCAAAATTCCCCTAAAAATTGATTTAAAAACTGGCAAGCTGCATTACCAAAAAAAAAGTCCTTTAAAGTAATCAGCATGACCATGACTCCATATAATCCTGTAATTTAAGAATTGCACCCCAATTTTCCCTTGAAACACCCTTCTAATCCACAATAACTCCAACATTTTAATATCTTTGATCCAAAAATTCATTTTTATATGCGAAAATAATTCGACCATAAAAGGCAACTCATTATTTATCCAACCAAAATACCGTTTTCCCATTTTAAAACATTTCTTTATACAAATATCTATCCCAGCAATATTCAAATACTGTAAATATTCCAGAATATTTTGCAAAATATTCGAAACACTCGAAATACTCAAAACATTCAAATAAAATATTATTCTTGCAGCAGACCGTAATAAAATATTCAAATAATGTTCACTGTCACAATTCTCTATATTTTATGGGAAAACAACACTATTATTTAATATTTTTCGTGTATTTTGTGGAGCATCGATGTACAGCAAGCACTTGGCATTTAATATTTTTATTTATTGTTTGGTATTTTTGCCATGACGGATGAACTTGTGGCCAGAAATTGGAAAGCAGAACTAGAAAGACACTGAGAATATTCCAGTTCATGAAAAAATTTTTCAGAATTTTTAGTCAAAATTCGAAAGTTCAAAATATAATATTATCCATGAACCTAGGTTCATGAAAAGCAATACTTCAAAAATCTAATTTATGAACGGACACAACAACCAAAAATGCGACCCACGAAACCTATTTTTTTCAGAATTTTCAGTCAAAATTCGAAAGTTCCAAAAAAAAATATTATTCATGAACCTAGGTTCATGAATAGCAATACTTCGAAAATTTTATTTATGAATGTTGGGACCCAAAAACCTAAAATTCGACTCACGAAACATAATTTTTTAAGGTTTTCAGTCAAGAAACGAAGGTTCAAAAAATTTAGAGGAGTTTTACCATTTTTCCTTTCAAATACTTGATAAAATAAAAAGATTCCCTCAGTGCCCCAAAAATAATTCGCAGACACCTACACTGTAAGTTACTTGATTTATTTAGAGTGTGAGGCTAATATTTTGTGACGTTTTATGAGCGTGACTTGTATATCCAGGTTTCCTCCATATCTTTTGTGTTTGACACATAATACATATTATAAATAATTGTATTCACATACACGTGAATACACACGAACGGCAAAAAGCGGGCCAAAAGTATTTGAAGGCATGAAAAAATGAAAGTGAGAGCACAAAAAGCGTAAATCGATGTCGGCTTGACAACAATGATTACGTAATTTGCTCTGACATTGCAACTTTTTTTTTTCAGCCGAAGCTAAACGTCCTTTAAATGCCCCACCGATTCACGTCTAACCGCCTGGCCGAAATGGATTAGGTTGGGATTACGGCCAGCAAAAATATTCCGTTAATTGTGTGTGTTTCCATTAATCATATTCGCCCGGCAAATGCAAGATAAACGTTTTTCCGGCTGCCCGGGAATGTCAACGACAACCAAGCAACAAAAAAAATAAATACCGAGAAAAACTTCAACGGATTTCGCCTTTTTGTGCTTTGGTCATTCCATCATTAGGTGGCCACAAAAGCAGCGAAAAAATGTTGCCAAGTACTTTATGGGGGACATTTTTATGAAGACATCATGGGGAGCTTCGTGAAGTTGACGGGTTCGAAGGAAATTAGGTATAGGGGCTATGCATAAAATACGTAACGCTGAAATCGGACCTTTTGGACCCCCCCCTCCCCCCTCGTAACGCTATTTCACACATTTTAATATGAAGATTATTACTTCGTAACAAATTCTAGACCCCCCCCCCTGCTAGAGCGTTACGTATTTTATGCATAGCTCCATATATAAAGTGTGTGCATTTTTAGATTTGGTGGGCATTTGTTATTTTAATAGTTTTTAGTGAGCTTTTGATATAAAAATAGTTTTTGGTAAGTCTTTGATTTATAAACTGCTTTACCAACATACATACCCTATAAAATATTTTCTTGAATTTTTCCAAAAAATCTTTAGATCGTGCGTTAAAATTTTCTTTCATATAAAACTCACAATCAAACCAGCAAATTATCAATAAAATAAATTCCCCCCCAACCACCACCAAATCAATCATAAAATAATTTCCTGCAAAATCCCCTACCAAATCCAACAACTCATCACATCTCCCTTTAACGAAACATCATCACACATCCCTCTTCAAGATTTGCCAAGAAAATCGTATTCATTTACAGATTTGCCTATTCGTATAATTGTATCATTATTTTTATCAACAAGCCATTTCCTTCAGCCATGTACCAAGCACAGCTACTATATATTCCATATACAGTCAAATACGGCAAACGCACAGCAAAACCCAGCAAAATACGACAACAACACCAAGTTTATTCCGTCTTAATTAATGGTAATTGGTATCAAAATGTATCAAAAGAGATTATACGGTTTTTATATGTGCTCAGCGTTCGGCTTCCAGAACTTTGCCGAGCCGAACCAAAAAAATAAAAATAAACACACTAAAAGAAGCGAAATGGTAATAATGCTGGAATGTTTTTAAATACACTGAAATGTAATACTCGAGATGATAAAAATGTGTATACGATAAATGTACAAAAATACATGACCTAAAAAATGGGGAGCATTAACAGTGGCAGCTTACTCTTTTCTAATTACAGTATGGAATTACAGCGAATTATAGAGTCTCATGTGGGACTTACTATATGGTATTTTATCATTCAATTACAGTAAATGATACTTTTCCAGCATTTCTCGACGAGTTTTCCTAACAATTTGCAAACAATTTCAAATAATTTCATTAATTAAAAAATATGGGAAAATTGCTGGCGTATAAAAATTAATGGCAAATGTTGAAATGTTGTAATGTGTGAATGAGTGCAGGTGCTCTTTATTAAATTTCATTGAAATAATCTCGTTTAATGTCTTTGAGCTTTTATTATTCAGTTCACTCATTAAATTTCAAAGTTTATATTTTCTCAACAGTTTATGCAGATTTAACTCCAATTAAAATTATTTCTCTATTGAAGATCTTGGAAAAGATGTGACAAGCTTGAAATTTATTTTAAAAAAATTTGAAAGAGTTTGAATCAAAAGAAAACATGAGGATTAGTATAAATTGTGGAAATTTTGTTTTTTCAAGCAGGAAAAGTAGATTTGTTAGGGATGGAGAAATTTTGAAAAAATTATAAAAAGTCCGAAATGCATTTAAGTTGATAAAATTCCTCTCAACGTGTCGGTCGATAAAACAGTCTTCATTCAACTGAACATGAACTCACCATGAACCTTCCATAATAATTTTATCACTCTGTTCCTTATTAAAAAGTTTGCTGCCCCCAACAAATTAATTATGATCAAACATTCCTCTTAACAACAACAAGCCACAAAAATGTGCTGATTGCTCAGGGATTGCCACTCTTGCGCCACTCAGTAATTGGAAATTTATGGCATGTGGAGAAGCCCCCTTTTTTAATTTCTCCGTAAAGTTTACAATTTTATACAATTTTAATGTGTAAATACCATGTACTCCAGCCAAGAGTTGACATCACCACCAACAGCTTTACTTGCGTTTGCTAAGCACAATGGAATTTTAAAAGCATGGATTTGCTGTGTGTGATAGTACAAGCTGGTACTATGACGCACTGTTAAGAGTATTTTGAGAAAGAAAATTTGTTTTACAATTTTAAATGTAAAGTTCCATCTCGATTGAAATTCTAGAAAAATTCATTTTCCCTCCAAAACTGTCAAGAATCAAAAAAATTCCCAAAATTTAAATCCTCAAGAGAAAAATACTTTTAACAGTGCATTAAAAACACTACACACCAAAAATTCCAACATGACACCATTGCGTTCCCTTTTTATGTTAATATTTAATATTTTCATATGTGTATTCATTGTTGCCTTGAAAAGCCATAATTTTAAATTAGCTGGGGGTAGCTGACTAGCTGGGTTGAAAATTAACTGGCAAGAGGACCATTGGTGAGATTGGTTGAGGATAGGATGGTGAACTTTTGGGCCAAAATGCCATGCAAAATGGGGCTCTTTTGGCTTGGGAAGCCGCAGAAGAACCGCAAGACTGCGGCAGATTGGTTATGGCATAGTTTTTTGTTGCTCTTTTGATGCTTTGTGGAGTTCTTGGGGGATGTATGAAAGGGTGCGATAGATAGAGCAATCAATAAAATTCTGATCAATTTAAATTTTCTCTTAATTTAATGATCCTCTATTAAAGTTCCATTAAAATCCAATAAATCCTCCAACTTCTCCGAAATTTCAATACTTGGAATATTTACCATTAAAACTGAAATCCTCTGTAAGCCTTTCTATATCGTTTTTGTACATCAATTAAAAGTTATTAATACCATTTTATAGAAATTCTCCATTAAAAAATTTAAAATTAATGATTCAATTAATTCGCATCGATTTTGCGCGCGTTACTTTCAAACAGATTAATTGCAATTGCGAAACTAATTCAAAAATTAATTCTTTGTAAACAGAGCAGCAAATTTGCATTTCGTGAAAATTATGAGCGCTTGTAATTAAAAATAAATATTCGGTCATTCGTTATGATATTTGGAATATATTCAGCAATATTCAGAGTGATCCTGTCGGGACTGAGAAGGAATTGCAGAGCTAGTTTGGTCAAAGAAGCTGAGTTGCAAGAGTTTGGAATTTTGAAGTCATTTATTCATGACAGTGGTTTGAAGCCACCATTTTTGCCTCAGCTGATGGCGGAGCCACTCCACAAAAAATAGATATTTTGTAGAATTTTATTCAAATTTATTTTAAAATGAAAGACAGCCAGACATTAAAACAACTAACAACAGAAAATCCAAAAGCATCGATAAATGCATGCCAATATTATTTGCGTAATGCATTGGAAAAATTATAATAATTTTCATTGAGTCTTTTATGAAACATAAATTAATTTACATAATATGAATTAATATTGACATGATGATGGTATTATTTTTGGGAAGCGAATTAATAATGTTTATATTACATAAAAAGTATCAAAATAATTATTTAAAATGATAATAATTATAGGCCACAGGCATGAAGCGTTGCAGTTTTTCAGTTTTCCTTTTTTTTGCAGTTTTTTGCAGTTTTTTGTGTGGTACATTTGGGGTTGCCATGTATTTATTTATGAAATATTTTTTGTGGTTTTTCCGTTCAATTAATTGGTGACATTTTAATTTTGCCATTTTTTAATATGTTAATGGGGATGTTTTGAGCTTAATTACAGCATTAATAAATTTACATCAGATTTTAAATTGGAAATTTTTCATAATTGAATTTTAAAACCAAGTGCAAGTTAAAAGCTTAATATTTTGAAATAAAACCTAAAGCTTCTAAACTTCTAGTGAAATTTTTATTAATTTTTTTTTCAAGTCTGGCAACTCTTCAGCCTGCCATATTATTATATAAAATGCATCGTAATATTTGACAAATTTTAATAATGTAACAATTATTATCAATTACCAAAAATACGATAATTATCAAATAATTATATAATTCTCTTTGAATAATTAAATTCATAGTTCAATTGCGCAATGTTTCAATGTTTCAATAAGTCAAACAAAATACTGATAATGATATTCCAAAACTGATACAGATACAACTTATATTACAATAGCTTGAAAGCTCGAAAAGCTCGTGTTTTATGATTTTAATAATTCACAAATTAATTTTCATATAACTCGCAGTAATTGAGACTTTTTCTTTAAAAGTTCTCTTATCAGAGTTTTATCAAACTTTATAAAATATTTTAGTACAATGAGACGAGAGTTTTTCATAGAAAATGAGATTAAAGAGAAAACACGAAGGAAGCTTTTACTAGAAACCAAATGGGTGCGTCGGTGAATTCTTGCGCTGATTGCTCCCTTTCGAGCTTTTGCCATGCGCTGCTTTTCTACTCTCTCGTGTTTTGACTTTTTTCAATTCTCTTTAAAAGTAACATCTCTCCACTATCAATTCCTAAACAAAAAAGCAAATTGGAGAGTTTTTTTAAAGAGAACTTGGTCTACTTTGCTTTGTTGGTGGGCTTTGGGCTATGAAGCTTCCTTTGTAATTCTGGCGAGGCTTTTCCGAGTTTGTTCAGTTGTTCAGTTGTGATTTTGGTTTTTTGGTGCGAACATCAGCCGATTGGATTATTTTCATTTTTTTCGTTGTTGCTTGAAGTTTATTTATTGGGGGTTTTTGTAGATTCGGCAGATTAGCATGGAAATTAGACTGGGATCAGTCTGTTGAGTTTTTTTGGTGGAAAATTAGGAAATGCAGTTTTTGAATTTTTAGAGAGAGCTCTTGAATTTTTTTTGATGAGAAGCTTTTCTTGAAAGTATATTTATTTAATTTTTGAATGTTTTTTTTAAATAAAAGCCTTCGAAATTATTTTTTACAGAAATGAATTCAAAAATTGCTTGAAATTTGAACTTTGGTGTTGAATTCATGGAAGTTAACTTTTTTAACGTTCTTAAATTAATTTTGCTTTAAATTTATAAACTGAAACTGGAATCCTCAAAAAACGTATATTTATCAAAGCAAAAAAATTCCTCAAAAACAAAATCTAAAAATAGTTTCAAAAAATTCCACGAACTAAAATATTTCATTTATTTACTAGCTCAAAAATATTTTCGTAGCAAATTTCTTAGTAAACTTTCGCTCATATTTCAAAAAAAAGCTTTATAAATGTTATAAATGGTATAAAGCTTGTATAAACGGTAAAACAATCAGCTCATCCACTAAGGGAGTGTCAGATTTCTAAATTTGCTAGCTAGCTTCCAAGAAAATGTTAATTACAACATGAATCTTAACTCAAAGGCAAATTATCTCTCGGTTATTCAGGTTTTATTTGTAGGTAATTCAGAACAAGTTGAAGCTACTTAACAAAATGTAAGCCTTCTAAAGTTACCTCAAAGTCTCGCAAAACAAGCTCAAATAGAAATCTGAGGAGATGAGCTCGATACTTGAAGGTTACAAGCTTTTTTTCGTAGAGTTTTTTTAAAGGAGATTTTTCAAGAATTTTGTTTGTTTGACAATTTTTGAAGATACGAATGGTTGAAGGAGATTATTTAGGATATTTATTTAAAGCATTAATCTCTAGAATAGCGTGGTTCACAAAACGTATGTAAAAGCAAAAAATGTTGAAATATCCTGCTCCACCAGCCTAAAATAATTTTTGGGGCTAAAACAAAATACCCGTATTTTTTTATTATTTTTTTTGACCATTTGAAAGGGGTGCGCAAATTCGTTGAAGTTTTGAAATTGAGTTTTAAGACGACTACATCAAAACTTGGAAATATTTTAGACTTTTGCTAATATTTTTCAAAAACCTTATTTAATACCAACAAACTGTAAAAAAATTATTCAAAAAAAATATCAGACAAAAAAGATATGGAGAAATTTGTGAAATTTTTCTCCCATACAAAAATATCAAAATCTTACTTTTAAAGATAACTTTCAGATTAAGAAGTGAAATGTCGATAAAATACCTTTTAAAAAATAGTTAACTCATTTATAAACCAAATGCAGAAGAGTTTGCCAAATTTCAAGTTCCCGAAAAAAAGTTATAGTATCCGAAAGAGGACTATGTTTTCATAGATCACTTGTTGTTGCTGTAATTAAAAAAAAATGATTTTGACCGATCAGGAAAATAAATGTTTATATTCGAATATTCAAATTATATGGTCAAAAATGTTTTCTTTATAGTTCTTTAATAAGATTATCGTTAATCTCAAAATTAAGTTCAACAAAAAAACTAACTTTTTGTGGTTTCAGTGGAAAATTTTTTTTCTCTTTGTAATATATTAAGCATTCGTCTTACATAACATTTTTACTATTTAAATTTTTAAAATGACAACTCAGGAAATAATATTCGCGCCTTTTTTGACATCCAATTACAAGGTTCGGATGTTTCAATTGTTTTCCTTGGTCAAAAAAAAAAGCTGTTAGTAATCTTAATACATAATTTTTTTGGTAGCAACTCCCGTAAACATTTATTTTTGATCGGTCAAAATCATTTTTTTTTAATTACAGCAACAAAAAGTGATCTATGAAAACATAGTTTTGAAAATTTCGGATACTATCAACTTTTTCCGGGAAAAAGCTTGAAAAATAGATCAACTCTTCTGCATTTGGTTTTTAAATGTAAGTTAACTTGGTCATTTTTCTTCGAATCATTTTTGGGCCAAATACTTTTTGCAATTCTGTTTCAATATAATCTCAGGAAAAAAAAAATTTTGTATGGCAAAATGGTTTTTGCAACAGGTAAGATTTTGATATTTTTGTATGGGAGAAAAATTTATCAAAAATTTCTCCATATCTTTTTGTCTGATATTTTTTAAAAAATTTTTATATTTGTTTTATTTTTGAAAATTTTAGACTAAGGCGCTGTATTATTATCAAAAGTCGCTGCTTATGGTTAAAAAATTAAAAAGTTAAAAATATTTCCAAGTTTTCTAAGTAAACAAGTCGTCTTAAAACTTGAATGGTAAATATTTCCATAACTTCTGGAATTTTTTGGGCCAAATACAAGGTTTTGCATATTGGATCATAAAGGAAAAAAAAAATTTGTATGGGGAAATGGTATTTTGTTTTACTAGATGGCCCTGTAGAAAATTAGCAAACGCGACCGTCTTATGGCTAAAAAAGCTTATTCTGAAATTTTGAGACTAATCGGTCGGATGGCTATTTCAACAAATTTGCATTATGGACCACACTACTCTAGAATCTTTTAATTCCATTTTGGTGGGTATTATTATTTTTCCAGGTACAAATTAAATGTTTTTGAACAAACTACTTACGTACTTAAATAAATTTGTAACTAAAACCTGCTTTACATTTGAATTTTTTTAATTTTTAAAAATATAAAACTTTCATCATTATAATGCTTCAAAAGAAGCTTCAAAGATTGATTCTATTTAAAAAAAAGAAATCGAATTTTCCGATAAAATCTTTTCTTAATCCCTAACGACCCCTTAAAATCCATAAAATTCTCCTCCTCCTCAAAACCTCCAGATCTTTGACAACTCAGCTCTACTTGAAATCTGCGTTCCGCGTGGGCAGACTTTATTTGTCGCCTGTACAATGAAACTCATAAATTGATCTTGTGGGAAATGCTTATGACAAATTTTTTTAATATTATTTTTACAGCTCAAGCTCTTTCGCAAGACTAGCTAGCGATTTGACCTTTTTTCTTCCTGCTATAGCCGAGTGAACAGAGAACAGAAAAGCAGTTCAGTAGGACCAATTGTTGGTTTTCAGGTTTATGGACATTATTCAGGAATTGCCAGAATGTAAGAAATGATTGATTGTGCAGCAATGATTTCGACTTTTATCGGAAAAATGCCTCGCTGTTTGTTTAAATTGGTTTGTTTTGTACTTTTCGGTTGAAGTGAGCTTAGAAGGTTAACGATACTTTAATATTTTTATGCCTCTTTTTTGATTCTTTTATTTGCTGCAGGAAATCATGTAAACACATTATACACATTAAATACATTAAATACATTAAACACATTAGAAGTTCTTGGTAATTTTGAAGTATTTTTGGGTTGTTTGATGTTTTTGATGTTTTAGCCTTTTTAGATTTTTCGAGGGAAACATATTGACGATCAAGGACTGTTTGCACACATATTTAAACGTTTTTATGGTATTTAGTCTTCCTTTTGTTTGCGGTCTTGTGGATTTTGTGGATTTTATGTTTTATGTTCCTTTGTTTGGAATTTTGAATGATTTGTTTATGATTTGTAGATTTAGTATGGAAATTCATGAAGTTTGTATAGTGATAATTAACCATGTCCATATATTTCCGTTATTTTCTATAATGATCTGAGGAAAAATCAAATCAATCATAAATTTCATGGTCGATCGATTTCTTTCAAAAATCTTTAAAACTAATAATAGAAACATTTTTGTAGGGACCTCTGAATTGTGATTTTCATTATGCATTTGGCATAAAATATGTTGATTGTGATTCATTTGTAAGTTGGTGTGAGGTTGATATAAACTCTACGTTTTTTAATGAATATACAATTTCAACCTAACGGATGTCACAATCAAAACTATGATAAATTAGAAATATCAAACATTTATTTTTATTACTCCACAAAGGTTTATTCAACATTTTTATCAACTCGTGAATCATGTTTAAAAACGTATAATAATTTTTACTATATATTATTTGCTTCATTATAATTTATAGTGGTTCGTTCATAGTACAAGTAACTTTTTTGATTGAAATAAGTTAACTATGAGAAAGCTTCGATGATATGTTGAACTTCTTAAAATTAACTAATTTATTATTATTAGTATTCTGTATTCAAAATATTTATTGTGATTCACCTGAAGGTTTGTCTAAAATAATATTTAAATATAAAGTAAATTTGTTTTATTAATTTCAGAGTGTTATAGATATCATGACTGTAGAAATTGCAAATGTCCATCTTATGCTCACATGTGTGACCCTCAAACAAACAAATGTGTAACCTGCCTTACAGGCTTTTTTGGATCTTGGTGCCAATTTGAGTGTTCATGTGTCAATGGAAAATGTGATCCAATATATGGATCTTGTCAATGTAAGAACGGATTTGCCGGAACAACTTGCGATCATTGTTCTTGGAAGAGTTATGGCATCAATTGTGAAAATACTTGCGAATGCGAACATTGTTATCACACAAATGGAAAATGCATTTGCTATTCAGGATGGAAAGGGAAGAATTGTGATACACATAATAAGACTCAAGAAGATCTTTATAAAAGTATGAGGTGCAATGTTACTCTTTGCGAATCTGAAAAATTTTCTTTATTTCAGCCTTGAAAATGGGAAACTGCAGTAATTCATGTGAAAACGGTGCTTTTTGTGATAGATTAGAAGAATCTTGTCATTGTTTACCTGGATACGAAGGAAAAAAATGCGAAAACAAATGTCAAAATCTAAAGTTTGGTGTAAGATGTGAATCACAATGTCAATGTACATTCAGTGCACCATGTCACCATGTTAGTGGTGACTGTACAACTGGAAAATATATCATAGGGTTTCTATTTTTGCTGATAATCTTCATTATTATTGTTCTTGTTGCAATATTTATCAAAATTTTCTCCAAAAGAATCAAAAGAGCTGAAAACCTAATAATTAGAGAAAACTCATTTAAAGAAATTAATCATTGTAATCAAAATTTGCCCTGCATTACACGAACATACGCCCAAGAAAAATCAGAAACAAATTTATATGAAGAAATACAAGATCCAACAAAGGTAGCAGAAAATAAACAATATCTTCAAACAAATAGTTATTCAGAGATAAAATACCAAGATCCTGTCGATCTGCAAAACAATGATATCATGCAGTTATACAGTGTTGTTAAAAAATAACTTTTAATATTAGATAAATTAAAGATTAAAGTCTCTCATAATATTAAATAACTTAACTAATGACTAATTCATTAAAAATTAGCAGTGACTAAATTACATTCAAAGCTGGTTTGTGGATTGAGTTTCTAGTTATGCATTTTTTCGCAAGTCCCCAAGTCGATTTCTTGCGTCATTAACCAAAATTGACAATTAAATCTCCGAAATGCCTTTAGGGAACTCAAGATACACACAAGAAAACTATTCACATCAATTCACAAAATGTATAGAAATCTGTTAAATACTCAATAAGAACGATAATTAATCATTTTTCCTTCGTGTATTCCGATCTAATTCTCCGCAAATCTGTATTGATGCTGAAATTCCTGTAGGTGGAACAATTAGAGAGCTTTAAGGTTTTAGCATGTTTAAGGTTAAACCAAGGCCTTTAATACGGTCGATCTGAATGTATTTGTTTAGGAGAAATTATTATGGATTATTATTGAATCAATTTCATGAATGGGGATTTGAGAGATGATCGCAAATGGATGGATGAAGAGATAAGCATTTTAAGTGTAAATTAAGGAGGAATGAGTTTTTATGATATGCTTTTTGGGTGAAGGTCGAACTATAGGGTATTTTTTGATTGTTTGGATATTATAAGGAATTTTTAAAAGATTATATTTGAAATGAAGGCTCTAGTTGTAAACAGAAACTAAAACTCCCTGAACATTGATAAATAATACTTTATACCTCATGTAGACTAGCACTTACCTAAAGTAAGTACAATGACATTAAAAACATATTTTGAGCTTTTGCACTTCATATTGCCCTTTCACAAGTCATGTTTTATGTAAATTGTAAGCTCTTTTAAGTCTGAATACAATAAATCATCATTTAATGTAACATTTCCTACGTAGGTGGAAGGTGTAAGCCAAAATTCAACAAGCGGCAAGAACATTGAAAATTATTGATAATTTCATTAAAAAAGCGTGTGGGTTCAACAACCCAAAAAATAATTGGCTCCATGATCCACAACAAAAAATTCAATTGCTATTCTAGATTTAATCTCGATTAAATCATGCGAATTACCGATTTACAACTTAACCGACGTTTCATCATCATTTCGGAAATAATCGGTAGAGTCAGAATTATGAAAATATTCCAAATTAATCAAAGTGTACTCAAAATGTACGGAAAATTGTTGGTAGTGAGGGAGGGTGTAGCTAGGTGAAAGTTTTTCCACTTTTCGGGAGTATTCTTTTTAGAACCTGAATTAAGATAGACTTATTTGAGAATCAAGAGGAGGATCCTAAGGAGTAAACTAAATTAATAAATAGAAATTTTCACCTACCAGCCCCCTCCTTCAAAATAAACAAACCTCATGGAAAAAACAAAACCACAAAGCGAAAATACAATAAAATAAAACCAATAAAACTTTTGAAAGTCAAACCGCTCATCAGGCTCTGCATGAATAAAATATTCTCAACATTTAATAATATTAATACATTAATCACATTAATCAATGTGTTGGGCTATGAAAGTCTGTCTACTGTAGTAAAACGTTGATGATAATATGTATTAGGGTATATCGGAGAATATATTGGAAAATATTAGGAACGTTCAATAAAAATAATAAAATCAACTTTTTTATTAGTTTTGTGGGGGTTTACTTTGGTTTTACTTGATTTACTCGATTTGCTTCGGAATGCACGGACTTTCTTATAGATTTCTTATGGTTATGCTTAGATTTTTCGGATTTCTTGGATTTTTTTAGGATTAGTTTTTATTGAGATTGGCGTGGAAGAAGTTTTGCTCGTTCTATTGCTATGAAATAACATAAAAAGCGATAGAAATATGAGCACAGCTCTGATGGGAAAATATATTGAATATGATTTGATTTGTCACGTAGTTGGATGGAAAGTTGGAAAAAAAACTTGGAAAGTTCTTGGATCGGTCTGCTTTTATTGGTGCAGATGATGGGAGGATTTAATTATCAGGTGATGGATTTTATTGAGTGGAGATTAATAATGCGAAAGATTTGATTTTTAGGAAAAGTTTTATTTTTCTTCTTAGAAAGCGTTCAAATATTCTGTACATAAAATATTTAGCTAAATTCGATTATAAACATGAAATAAAATATTATTGACTAATCTGAAAATCCCTAATGCTCTATCCAACATCCCAAATTTCAAACCATAATAAAGGTATGCAAATTAAAAAAAATTGTTCAAATCCGGCTTTTTACCACCAAATTGTTTCATCCGCACAAAAACTGCCAGCGGAAAAAGATATTAATTAATTTTTTGTGTTTCTTTTGATGATGATGGTATTTTCATTGTGCAAAAAAGCCATACTAATGGAAAAGTTCCCCATTCGTTGCCAACAATGACAATAAAAAGGAGCAAAACTTTAAAACTGCCGACAAAAACAGTTATGTAAATTAGAAAAAAGGATAAATGAGTAACAGCAAAGCAGCAAAAAACTTAATTAAAAGAGATGACAAATGTTCATCTAACATATTGCGGTGCAAGTTCGAGAGTGGAGGGCATGATTATAGTTGAATTTATATGTGGTTGAATACGGAAATGCTTTCAACTTATATCTCCTTTTTATAAATTTAAAGTTAACTGGAAAAGTTTTTGCTAGTAATTATAATCTTTTTTTTGTTGATGGCGAATGTTGAAGGGGAATGTTGTTGGAATGTTTGCAGAAATGTCATCAGAATAATGTCGGATTAAATTAAATTTATGGAGATTTTTCTGCTTTTTGGAGTGGAGGGAAGTTTAATTTGCTTTAATGCAGCAAACTAAGATGTAAATAATTGGAATTAGGTAGTTTTTTAAGTAGAAAATGATTTAAATGAATGTGATGTTGTTTTGGACTAAAAATGTATTTTTTAAAGGGATTTTATAAGGTAAGTGCCTGTGATCTAAGTTAAAGAGGAATTATGACCAAAATAATAATTTTACATTTCTTATATTTTGTATTTTAAAATTCTGTTTGCCTCAAAACACTCAAACATGCAACATATTATGATTTTACTCAAATTTTCCTTTAAATTTTCATCCAAAACTCTTCACAATTAAAATTGCAAGCAAAACCACCACCTTTAAAACCCTCCACGAACAAAATCTGAAAATCTAGAAATGTGTAAATTTAGAAATCTGGAAAATTTGCAAAACCAAAACCCAATTTGTATCGACACACTCTGAGTCATAAAACACTGTGGGGTAAGGCCAATGATGTACCGAAAAGGGTAACAAATTTCATGGACATGTGTAGAGCTCTTCAAAGAATTTTCAAGCATTTTCAAGCATTTGAAGCATTTGCAGGATTTGAAGCACAGCACAGCTCATGTTACACTTTAAAAAGACTTAATACCGCACATATGCACAGCTATAGCAAGCGCCCGAGTAGCAGAGAAGTGGAGAAACTATAACTATTAATCCTGCTAGCTAACATAAAATATAATGTCGCAACATTGGTTTTATCGTAGCATGTAACATCTTTCTTCAGAGAGGACGAATTCCAAAGTGACATAAAAGAGATGGCAAAAAGGATTTTTAAGTTATGTAATAACAAGTTTTAAATTTCGCTGGCATGCTGTGCTATGTGATGCGGGTGAGATCTCCTCCTTTAGAAAAGATTTTGTTTTTTCATCTCTAATAAAGTTTTTCAGTTTAATAAAATCGTGTTGGAAAAAATTTACAAAAACTTTAAGAAATTTCACAGGGACCTCTCCTAAAATCTATAAAACATAAATTTTTAGAAACTATGCCTCAACTACATATTCTTTAGTACATTGCAGCAATTTTTGGTGTGCAGTTTCAAGCACGTCGATGGTTTCTATTGACTCTATTGTGATTGTATCTGGTTACAGAGTTCCGAAGCTCTACAAAGTTTCCTTCACATTTCTGCTGTAAAATTTGTGTGGGCTGAGACCACAACACCACAATGTAGCTTTTTCTTTGCAAAGTTTTTAAAAGTATTTTTGTAGGGTTTTGAGTGAAAATCGTAGACGAAAAGTTTCCATGTTGGGGTAAACTTTACTTGATACATTATTAGTTTTTTGAAGCATATTGTTTTTGGGAACTAGAGATTATAATTTAAAGGTTTTGAACATGAATGAATAATAGTAAATTTGTTTTATGGACTGGAAAAATAATTTGTTGGGTTTATGGTTGGTTTAAAATTATTTAACTCTAAAAGTCGATAAAGCAGATTCTTCTACATTTTTTTCAAATTTTAATCAATGCTAGAAAATTAATTTTTATTCATTCTAACTTTTCCCACATGTTTTTGATTCTGGAACTTCTTCATATAAAATTGAAACTTTCTCTAAAACATTTCATAACAATGAACTGATAAAATATCTTTACTCTATTATGTTCTGATCCAACTGCAGAACTTTTTCTTTAAACATTTTAAAACAGAAAAAGTGAGTTGTCATCAACTACATCCCATTTTTTCGCAGTTTCTGTAGAAAGTATTCAAGGATTCAAAGTTTCCTTGCAAAAAGATCAACTACAAGTTTTTTTCAATATTTTCCAACATTTCCACATTTGGATCGACCAGCATCTCACAACTTTGAAAACTAGAACATTTCCCAGAACTCATAAAGAATGGAGGAAATGACATAAAAGTTTGAGCATGTTTGAGGTATGGGAACGTGTGGGTTTATTTATTAAAAGAAATATGAAAAATGGATCAGCAGATTTTTGCTCTGATTTCAGAGATATTTTCCTGATTTTCATTTTAAAATAACTACTGAGCCAACCTAACATCAAAATACCATAGAAATCCTGTAAATCATAAAAACCACCAAAGTCTACTCAAAATTCATCAAAAATCAAACTACACTACAAGTCCTTTGAAACATTGGCATTCAATGCATTGCAATGAAAACTTGTCGAACTGTAAACCAACCCAATGATTTACTGAACGTAAATTTTCTAAAATTTCCCCATAAACTGCTCACTTGTCCAAATAGCTGCAACATATTCCAAATAGTTTTTCGCAAGCATAAACATCAATTAAGCTTTCAAAAGCATTTCAAATGCATTGCAAACTATTTAGGGCATTTTGGAACATTTTCGGAGTATTTTGAAGCATTTTGAACCAGACGACTTACCAGATTCTGGTCTGACCTGGATAGTTACTGGATGGTAGGATTTTATGTTATTCGGGCATTGTTAATTGTGTTGCGGTTTTCCTTTCATTTCGTTCCAGTTTACAGCAGTTTACAATTGTCTACACAATCCAGGAAAGTAAAACTGAATTTTTGGGAGGGTGGGACATGATGGAAATATAACTGATAGAATAGAGAATGAGAGCTTAGCTCTTTTGTGTTTTGAATTTAATAAAAATTATTTCCAACCTCTGAACTTTCCTCAGCACACAGACTAAATTTTACTAAGAACAATAAAAACCTCAAATTTTCCATAAAATACCCATTTTCTCGATAATTATTTGTTTGGTCGGCTTTTATGAAAATATTTATTCAAGCCATAGAAATTATCTACCTGTAATTACAGACTAACTGCAGCCTCACAACCCAAACAAAGCAGGTTTCTGATGAAATGTTGAATTACATGATTTACATTTATTTATATGAATACCAAGAATTTAATGAATAAAATAAAATAAATGAGTGAATACTATGTGCGGATGGTCAGCAAGCATTAAATTTATATTTTATTGAATGGTCTCTTCATAGATTACAAACATTTTAGAACATTCATGATAAATGACCCAAAATGGTATAAATGCCATATTAACATCAAAAGGATTTTCATGTCCATTGGGCTGAAATTTTATTATTCAGTTTTTTAAACTTTTACATAAATTGTAATTGATATTGGGTATTGCGGGATTCAAATCTGAGCCGCGTTTATGTTTTTTCATTTATTTTTGTGTTGACATTTAACGCGCTTAACGAATAGTATTAAAAAATTTATTGACGCGTTTTTGGTGCATTTTCAATTTTATTGAGACTTTTATTTTATTAAATTGAGGGGAATGGATTTGTTAGTGGAAATTCAGCATTTCGAGTTTGTAAAGAAAATTCTGGGAAAAACTTTATTTGTTTTTTGTGGCTTGGGTATATAAAATTTTCCCAGAATTAAAAAAAGCCAAAATATTGTATACAAAAAGGCAAAATTAAATTATATCACCCTGGCAATCTGCTTCACCATCAAATCAACAAAAAATCAGAAAAAGATAAATTCCCAGTAAAATAATCCATAAACCCATAATATTTATTCTTGAGCCCTCTTCAAACCCAAAGCCTAACAAACAAAAATCTCAAGATAACAAAAACATGCTAGTAAAAAAAACTGTTTACAATAGAAATCATTTGAATAACAATAATAAGCCATTGTACCAATTGTGTAGGCATTTCAAGTATTACAGCCAATTCCAGTCAAGAGTCTCTTCTAGGCAAATAAAATAAATAAATAATTTAAAAATAAAATAGGAAAGGCTGAATAATAAAAATGGAAAGTTTGCCGAAACTTTTCGATTCCTCAAGCAACTCGAACAGGATCTCAAGTAGCATAATTTGAATTTCTAGAATTTCTTACAAAACATTTATTCATTTTGATATTTCACCCACATTTAGAGCAATTGGAAGCTTTTCAGCTAGGAAACTGGCAAAAAACTGGCAACAACAATGAACAAAGCCAAATTGCAGAATTGGAAAATGAAAAGGAAATTCTTTTATGGAAACAGACAAATGCCCAAATAAATAAATAAAAAGAATTCCTGCATTCTTGACTGTAGAATTGATGCCCTTAACGTCCAACACAATTCATTTCTTGGCAAATGCTATGAGTGAAACGTTTGCGGAGGAAAATGTAAGAATATTTAAAGAGCAGGTAATAGTAGGTGGTGGACTTTAGAAAGAGGGCAGGTTCTGATAATTTTTTTCAATTCATCTTCCTAGAAAAATTTAAAATTGAAGGCTAGTTGATTGAATGAAGCAATGATTTATTTCACCGTTCACGAAAAACTAAAAACTGCTCAAAAAAAGGTCATTACCTGTATTACCTGTCCTTGTTAAACAATTTCTGTACTCGAATATTTTATTCACAAAATGTAAATATTTATGGAAATTGCAAAACAACTGAAACAAGAAAACATCAGCCACCCAACATAGAGAGCATAACAAGCATAAAAAGCATAAAATACATAAAATGGCATAAAAAGCGGAAAATTTATGCAAATATGAGTGAGAGCAGCGTTTCGTAAACGAACGAGTGTATAAAATTAACAAAAACATAATTAATTTACTTTTTTCCTTCGTTCTTTCTTAGTTCTTTAGTTCATTAAAGCACAAAACTTGAGCTGAAGTAGAAACTTTTATGTGCTGTTTTTATCTCGAGCAAAGTTCTTTTCTGCTTTCTGCCTTTTTCTGCTAGTAGCAAACTTTCAGAACGAATTAAACTTGAATTAAAAGCATTATCGATATTTAAATGAAGAAACTAAGAAAGTTTATGGAACTTTACCGGAGTCTGAGCTCATTGGAGAATGAGATAATAGATCTTTCACTTATATTTTTATATTTTTTGAAAATATTTTCTGAAGATCACCAAAATGCATAGAAATACTACTAAGCAGATTACTTTGGGTACTTCTAGCAAATACTCCAAGCTCAACTTCAACCTCCATACACTTTATTTCACTAAATTGAAAGCTCTTGAAGAAGCTTATTTAATATTTAAAGAATTCCAATGTTTACAATACTACAGAATAATAAATAGCCTTACAAGAGAAAAATCTCTTAGCTAAATTTAATATTTCTCAGAAGAAAATCTCACTCATTCTTAACATCTTTTTTATTTCGCTTAATCATCTCCAATCATTTATCCATTAAAAAATCATAAAAACATAAATAAAATAAAATCTTTGCAATGTAAAGAAATCAGCAAACTATCTTCCATATTCCGCCAATCTTATGAATCCTCCAGTTCCTTCAAAATATTCCAAGTAATACCAAATTCCACCATTAAATATAATTGGATGCAATTTAGCATTCGCTATTCATTAAAATGGAATAAAATTGAATAAAATAGAATCATGGAATAAGTCGAGTAAAATCATTAAAAATTCTTTTCTCGCTTTCTTGCTGACTTTTTGCCCCTGCCAGCAATTTCAATTGATTCAATTGATTTCATTCGAGATTTCAATATTCCATTTGATTCCATTGTGTTTTTTGATCAGTAGTGAAACATCTAGGAATTTTGTTGAAACTTGGAAAATGTTGCAAAAGCTTGAAAATCTAGGAAAATTATAAAAAGTCATGAAATCACTGAGAAATCAAGAAATCAAGAAATCAAGGATCCTTCTATCCGCTATCCAAAAAATCAGGCAAATATCTCTGTAGAAAGTGAAACGAGTCCCTTGTTAATAATTTTTTTTGGAAAATCCTGCAATTACGATTGTGATCGTAAAAGGTTTACTTTCGGATTTCAATAACTGAATAAAGTTGACTAAAGCGAATATAGCGAATTGAATTGGATATGATTGTCGCTCTTATCTATTTTATCAGTATTTATCTGTATTATGTGTATTTATGCGTGGGAGGGTTACGCAAGGCGAATGCTTTGGATTTGAAGGAGATTGGAATGGATTAAGGAAATTAAAAAATTTTCAGGCCGACCGTATGATGGGAGAATGTGCTTTGTTCGGGAAATATTATTGATTTTAATCCTTTGAAAGGTTTTGAATGGAATTATTAATTTGTTTAGAGGATGTTCGCAAAAATTCGATTAGTGGGTTTTTGATAAAATTGCTAGGCTTTATAAAGGAAGCTGAATTATTATTTTCCAGGTAGCATAAGCTTTAGTCCTTGAGGATGCTGCTTAAGAATTCAATTTTTGTTTTATTTTGTTTATAAAAATTGATCATATTCCATAGAAAGTCAGAAATATGAATTTTCCTGTAAAATTTGAAGAGTTTTAGGTGAAATTTTCTCTAGTTACCGGAATTGATTTTAAAATTCAAGCTCCATGAATATTTGAGCTGAAATTCATTTAAATCGAGTAATAATATTTAATCAACGATTTTCCTAATTTATCTACTTTACCATCTAAATTTTTTAGCTGTTTTCCAATAAAATATTCAATAAGATATTCTATCAATTTAATTTTTCGAAATGAAAACAAGCTCAAAAGAAATCAATATTCTCGTTCACGGAATCTTCACAAAAACCCTAAACATTGCATGTCCAACAACTACCTAGCAGAAGGACAAATCACCAAGCAATATCAATTTAAACGTCAGCAGCCTCACATACATATTCAAAGGAATTACCTGTCGATTGTGTTATGAGCAAATAAATTAACATATCAGGCGCTCTTTCAGCCGAGGGGTAGCTGGAAGTTTACTCGACCTGCTCAAGCTGTTTCTATAGAATTTTGCCGTGTTGCCTACAGTAAATATTGGATGAGGCCACTTCGATTGAAAATCGATGAGCAAGTTCAATTGAAAAGGCATGCAATTACAGCTAGAGCTGACCTTCCGTTTATTCTCGAGTTGACATTAAATATACATTTGATATTCTTTTATCCGTGTTGTTGGAGAATGTTGGGATTTGTATTGAAAATGTCGGGAGGGGAGGAATTTCTGGAAAACAGGGATTTATGAGAATTTTAGAATTTGATAGATTTTTTATGGAAAATATTTACAGGAGATTTTTGTGAATAGACAATGTATTAAGATTATTTGATTTCCAACCAAACCAGTCACCACCTCCTGGCTGCTCAGAGAAAAAGGCTGCTCATATTATTGTACACATAAACATAAAGACTCCAGAAATTCTACATTTTTCATATTTACATAAACTTGTAAGCTTAGTATTGTATCCTGCAATGAAGAAAAAATAACAATAAACAAAAGTTCACGAAATTCCTACAAAATTTTTGAACAAAAATCAAACTGAATATAAAATACTCAACAATAAGGAAGAAATATAAATAAGCCAGAAAATAAGGGAAAAGGACATCTCTAACTGAAGATTGAATTTCAAGAAGAATCTGAGAAGTTTTCTTTTCATATTTTTTTATAATTCAAATTATTTAAAAATGGCTTGAAAGGGCTAGAGATGGCAAAAATGAGAAAATGATAAAAATGGTGAAGATGAAGAAATGAAGAAAAAATTGATTGATTTATTTTTTTGCCCAGCTTCATCCTAGGATTTAAAGGGTTTCCCACATATTTTTCACAATTTCCAAACAATTTTCCTCTGCACACAAAATAAAGTTGGTTAAAACTTCATTTGAAAGAATTTGAATATCTGCCAACTTGATATTCTAAAAAGCTACCACACACACCGAACAAAAACTCCATGAATACATCTCGGCAGAATCTTTTTTAACGAATCTTTTCCAGATAAATGTCTATATAAAATATTCTGATTTAACATTACTCAAACAATTCACTCGCTGAATGCAAATCAAAGGATAATAAATTCTGGTTTGGCTGGCCAAATTTATGCAAAGCGCCTTCTAGCATATTTTTTTTTGTATGAGAAGTAAGGAACTTTTCACTTATTTTTGCCGGCTGCCTTGAAGATGATGGGGGAGGGCGTGAGAATTTTTGTTTTTGTTATGATATTTGGGTCTGCTTATTATCTGATCGATTATACGAATGTGCTTCATATTTTAGATGATTTATATTTTGGATGATTTAAATTTTTAAAGTCTAACACAAATAAACTCTGCTTTATTTTCATAAAATCTCATTAAACTTCGATTTTCTAGTTTGAAAAATCTGCTGTACTCGAGGTTTTACCTTTTGTTTTAGCTTGTTCAACTATTCCCTTGAAATTTGAATAGAAAATAAATTGTATACAATTCCGGAGATTTTTACTAAAAAAATAAACTAATTATTTACAGTTCACTTCACTAAATTTCAGCTTGAAGTGGTTATTTTACTTTTTAGAGAAAATGTTTACAACATACTCCAAATTAATTTTATATAAAAGTTTGCTTCCGTTGAATTATATTCAATAGTCAAAATATATAGAATTCTATGGAAATGTTGTGTAATTTGAATTTTACTCTGAATTTCCACAATCAAATTTAAATAAATTGCAATTAAATTGAAAAACATTCACAATCTTTTAATGAAATGTGAACCCAGGAAGAATCATTAAAGTATCAAATTATTTATATACAAAAAGTTCCATGAAAACTTGAGTTTACTGAATAATTTTAATAATCCCTATGTTCAAGCTTTTCTATCAAGCCACATACTGAAATCATTGAAACATTTCAAATCATTCAGAAATCAAAAAACCGAGAAACCAAAGCTCTCCCTAGCCACCCCACTTTACATCAATTTACACATTACATCACTCCACATCAGCACTAGAACATTTACAGCACTATACAAACACTACAGACGAGCTGAGCAATCAGAGCCCAACGAAGGATTGAAGGGATAATGCATGCATTTCAGGAAATTAAAGTAAATTCGCTTGATTCCATGAGAGGAAGCGATTTTGATTTCTGCAAAGATATCGCATAATAACCAAAAAGGAAAAAGTTTCGATTCCGCTTGGAACGGTTTTTTAGTTTTTTGTAAGAAGCAAATGGTTTTGACTTGGTGTCCATTTCTTATGATTTTACAGATAAAATATTAAAATAAATTTTATTAATTTCTGGATCCACTCCTAGTACCGTCACTTCCAGCTCCAGGTATTTTTTTTGAAGGATTTAAAAAACAGGGTTGGTGATATATGGTGATCTAAATATATTTTTTTCTTTTCGCTTCACCAGCTGAGAATGAAAATGGTGGCTTCAAACCACTATTGCAAATTTTCTAATAGCTATCGTGCAATCCTTCCTCTAAATAGTTTTTGCTGCTAGGATCATGGCAAAAAGACTAAAAATACTGAAACATTCCTAAAATAGAATATATGGTCCCAGTTTGCATTTGCGAATTATTCTAGAAAATTTGCCGAAGCAGAAATGGAGAAATCTTTATGTAAATATTTGCAATTTATGTAGAAAGGTTTTAAATCTCATAATTTTATTCGAGAAATATCCAAATAATCTTCTTTTGAGATTGAAAATACATATTTGAATAAAGTATTTTGCAAATTTTATAATTTAGAAAATTCTGTATGCGGTTGTTGCTCAGCTTTTGGGTTTCTAGATGTGGTCTTTTGTGCAGTTGAAAAGATTTACTTTTTACAGCAAAAATAAATTGTGAGTTTGTGAAATTAAATTAGAGGGGGAAAAAGTTTGATTGAATGAAAATTAACATTTGAAAGCGCATTGAGATGGAAAGCCTTTGAGCTCCAAGCAAAGAGCTTTTTTCAAATTTATTACGCTGTAAAGTTTTTATAATTGAATACATTATTTGTATTCACATCAGAAATAACTTTTAAAGAGCATAAGTGGATTTTTTCATTGAAATGTGCACTAAATATATAAATTACTATAAAAACCCTGAATATAAGATTATCTGCACAATGACCTAAAAACACTAACCAACAAAACATAAGATTCAAAAAACATTTGATAAATCATCTTTATTTTCCACCAGCCGTCTTACAGTCACTGAACGTCTCATTCAGCTTTTCGTTTCCAGTTTTTTATAAAATTACGTATTATCATTTTTCCAACAATTTCCAACATTTTCTCAACATCTACTACTATTCCTTCAGCTATTCTTTAGCATTTTAGTTTTTCCTCACAATTTTTCCATGTTTTTGCAGGAAGTCTCAAGATGCATAAAAAAATGTCATTTTCTCAGAAAGAAGAAATTTAAAATTTGCTTCAAATGAATAAAATATCTCTGCAGTATCTTCCAAATGTATCTGCAATATCATTGATTTTTTGTGCAAACTGTTCTCACATGATATAATGTGATATATATGATATATATGGTACAATACAGAACAAATATATGGTGTTTGATATATGTTTAATATATTTGATGTAGAAAAAAGAAATTCCGAACATTTCGAAGATTCTTTCAAACTTCTAGCATAGATTTGCCTTGCAATTGCATCGAATCCATCGACTGTTTGGAATTTAAAGAAATATATTCTCCAGATAAAGATTTATGGGTGGTGAAGCTTCAAGAGGTGAATCAATATTTGAAAACAGAGAGCTTTTTCAAGTCTTTTATGCAGTGTTTCAAGTTTTCAGGATGAAGTCTGTATCAGGAAGATGTAAGCTATCATATGAGAAGGCAATTTGTAGATGATAAAAAAAGGAATTTTTGTCTTTTGTGTTGTGAGGAGGAGGTGGGAGAATAATAAAGGAATAGTTTGAGATTTACAGGAAAAATTTCGTTTAGTCATTATTTTGATTCTTTTCGATTAAGTAAGTCAGTTTTCTTATTTTTTTTTTCGATTTCCTGATTTTCTGTTTTTTTAGTTTTATAATAAATGAACACATAAAACTCAAAAAGCTCAAAATAATAAAAGTCTCCATTAAAAGCTCATTATAATTATAATTAAAGAAAATTCCTATTATAATTTCATTTATCAAGTTCACAAAGTTGTTTAACACGAAAAATTGTTCTCCCAGGAAATGGTTGCAATCACTTAAATTTTCCTTTGAAAAGTTTACCAACACTTTTGCTGAACAATTCAAACATGAAACAGTTTAGCACTCAAACACCCTAGCAAAAGACAAAAACATGAAAACACATTAAATTCAAAGGAAAGCCATAAAAACGTAAAATTTTATACAAAAATATGTTTTCTAGAATTTCTGGTAAGGTTTCGTAGAATTCTGGTGCGAGTTCATCTCTAAAAGTTTTGTGATGCTCAATGAAAAATTTTCGCTGGTGAATGGCTGGCGGGGACTCTGATAATAACACTTCGTGCTAAAAAGTGTGAATGAGTAATTGTGAAGCTGCTGAAAAGGGTGAAAGTGTTAAGCCGAAAACATTTGAATAGGAGATGAAGTGCTGCAAATTTTCTAAAGAAATCAGTAACAGTTTTTAGAGTGCATTTTTAAAGTGTAAATCAGAGAAACTCTGTTTGGCTGATTTTTGAGAAGTATTCTTGTATTCAAGGATGTTTTGAATTGTGAATATATTTAATCTGCTGTAATGCTGTAAATGCGACCCACGAAACCTAATTTTTAAGAATTTTTAGTCAAAATACGAAAGTTCAAAAAAAAAAATTATCCATGAACCTAGGTTCATGAATAGCAATACTTCGAAAATTTTATTTATGCATTTTGGGACTCAAAAAACCAAAATTTGACCCATGAAAACTAATTTTTTGAGAATTTTTAGTCTTAAATTAAATCTTATTTTAAAATTTTATTTTGAATAAAGAACTCAAAACAGGATAAAAGTTTAAAAGTTAAAAAACACCAACCCCCTACCAAAATAGTTGCACTCTCTCCACCCAGAAACATTTCGAACATAATTATTTTCCTTTCACGAAAACAAGGAGCCACTTAAAAAAGCTGCACCACATGAGCAACTGGAAACTCGTTAATATCAATTTTCCAAATTGTGTTTATGTCAAGCTTCCTACTCGGCATCCAAATAAATGGGGCCCCGCACAACATGTTTTTTATTTGGCAGCCGAGCAGAGGTAGAGCAGAAGATTAAAAATTCAAGCTCCAGAGGGAGGTCGCCTCCAAATTGCGGCACAAAAAAGAAAATTGCCACAGATAAAATAAAATGGTGCTGAAATTTGCAGAGCAAAATTAGAGAGTTTTATGGCCAAAACATATTTTTATATGCATTGAGGTCTTTTGGTGTGTTTTTTGATGAATTTTATGGGGTTGGAGCATCAAAATACTTTTTAAGGAATATTTCTTTAGGGCAGTTTTTTGATTGAATACATATTTCAAACGAAAATTCATTAAATACCAAATTAAAATACAAATAAAAAATTCTAAGCAAATTTTACTTAGTCGATAATGAGGTCTGCTAATTTTGATCTAATTCCATTAATTGCAATAGCATAAATTATCACTACTTTAATTTTCCCGGAAACTCTTGATTATCCCAAATTCCCAAATCCAGCAAGTTTTCACTCTCTCCCGAGATCTTTCATATTTTATATTGCAACATAAAAAGTTGTGAATCTTTATGGTTTCCTTATGTACTGCCATTCCAGAAGACTAAACATATTTATGAATCCCTTAAGAATTTCACAGTTTCTCCTTCAAAATTCCGAAAAATATGTGAGTTCTGTAGAATATGTGAAATACTGGTGAAATGTTGTAAATGTTGTAAATTGTGTGGATTGCTCCATTTTTGCTATCTTTGTAAATTTTACAGCCTGTTCAGAAACTATTTCGGAGATCCCTTTTTCTGAATGGCTTCCTGTGATTTTGATTTATGATGTTTGGATAATGCAGCTTTAGTTTTGGATCTGCCGACTTTTTGGCATTTTTGTCACAGAGTTTCTTGGGGTTTTTATGGTTTGAGTTTTGTTGAGGATAGTTTGAAAGAGGGTACCTGAATACAAGCACGAGTTTGTCGGGTTTGTCGGATTTTTGTATTTTACATAATAGACAGTATTTTTATTTCGCTAAATTTGTTTTTCCAAATAATAAATTAAATACACTTGCATGATTAAATTACTTGATTACTCAAAGTTACCTGAATACCAAACATTAATGAGTATTTTTTCATATTTTTCTTTAACAAGCTCAAGTTGTGCCTGAATACAACCAAAAATATACTCAATCCAAATTTTCTACAATTCCTTCACAATTCCCAACTTTTCTTTAATTCATCTGATTCTTAATATAATTCCCAAAACACAATTAATTCTCAATAATTCCAAATAATTCCATATAATTCCGAATAATTCCATTCAAATTGAATTTACCGCCTTGATTTGTCCACTTTCTCCACCGTCCCATCTTAAATAATTATTTTAAAGTTTACACAAGAACATTGCAAGTGCAAACTTCCCTCAAACTTTGCCATAAGTTTGCTCCAGCAAATAAAGTTATAAATTCCCGGGATAATTTCCAGCAAACTTTTGCTCTGCATTTTAAATTTTTAACACAAAAAGAAAAACTTCAACTTTTAATTTTATTCAAAATTTCCTCCTTGCTTCAGAAAAAGCTTCACAAATGTTCTGCAAATGTTTTCAAATTTTGTGAAATAGCATGAGGAAGAGACGAAATCGGATTACACGAAAAATTGCTGCAATTCTAGAAATTTCTACAATCAGTAACAAAATTATCTTTTTCAACAAAAAAGAATGGATTCTTTAATTTTTCCTCCAGAATAATGTGGAGGAGATGAGGAAGGGTTAGGGGTTTGATTAGTGGGATTCGGGAAGACGAGCGCGACCTGATTGTTGAAAAAAGAGTTTGATTGCTTTGATTAATCAGATGCATTTAAATAACATAAATTGTCGATTAAAAAGTCGATTATTGCGATTTAATCAAATTTTTACAAATAACTAAGTAATAAGTAAATAAGTAAAAGCTGTAAATTGTTGGAAATGTTCAAAAATTGCTAAAGATTTTCATTATACAAAGATTTTTCATCGCAAAATCAACCTCCCTTAAAACTCAAGTAATCTATGAATTTTCCAAGAATTTTATTTCTTGTAAAACTTCAATATTTCTCTGAAATTTCAATTATTTATTATCTTTTTTTTACGATTCTATGTTAATTTGCTGCATTAATTTTTCTATGAATATGAACTATAAAACTAAACAAAATAAGAAATCTGAAGAAATCCATCAAATGGAAAAAAAATTCTCAATTCCAGCAATTCCAACAATTTCAACAAATTTAATAATTTTCATGAATTGTTTAATTTCTCTGTATTTCTATCTATTATGACTAGTTTTGCTGTTTTTGCTATTACCCCATTGTTTTTCGCTATTTTTGCTAGAAAAATTATTTAATCCGACAGAGATTTGGTTATAATTTTCAAATATAATGAAGCTAAAACTTGAAAATCTCGGAAAATCTGTGCGAGAAAAATCTCTTTTTTTTGTGCAAAAAACCTCGAAAGTTGAGAATACTTTTCTTGTAAAACTTATTTCAGTTTCAAATTTCTTTTGGGGTTTGCAATGGTGATTTTCTTTAAAAAGTTGGTATTAAAATAGCTTATATGGAATTTCTTGTAAGTTTGCCTTTGAATCTTTGAAATTTCCTTGAATTAAATATGTGCTGTCGTGCTCTTGTTGTTTTGTTTGTTTATAACATATTTTCTTGTATGGTTGCAATGTAGGTCAGTTACAAAAATTGTGGGGGAATTGGGTCGAATAACAAAATGATTCTTGGATTTTGTTGTAAAGGGAAAAAGAAGGAAGTTTTCAATGAAAGTTTGTTTTTCTTAAATTTTCTAGTTAAAATATTGTTTTTGAATTATGTTTTAATGTCCATATATTACTTATTCATGTAAACATGAAAAATCTACTTTACCGACTAACTAAAAAAAATACTTTGATTTCCTTATTTTTGATTACCTGAACCATGAACTAGTAATAAAGCTCAACTGGCCCAATCACCTGCACAAAGTTCATCCAAAATGCAATTCTCTAAAATGCGACCATGCATAAAATTTAAATGAGTCTCCTTTAAGACTGCATTCATCCAAAAAAAAATCCCCATTAAGGACTTTTCTCATTTGGAGCAAAGCAAATCCACAGAACAAAGACTTTAATAATTCTTCAAACATATTTCAGCAGTTTTTACAGCAGTTTCTGTTTTTGCTTCTTCACTGAGCGGCAAAAAATCCAGCAAAAGTGTTAAGCCGTCCTAATCCTTGGAATCCTTCAAAAGAAATTAATCCCCCATTCCACCAGATATAATCCCTCCCGCCGACAAACCGCACAGTCGAACAAAAAAACTTCAAAGGCATTCGAGGCTGCGGTTTCTAGAGAATGGAAAACAATAAAATCCAGCAAAGCTCTCGACAAGCTCGACAAAAATCTCGTATGCATAGATTTTTTGATCCAGCTGTATCTTCATCGTACGTATTCTGGCTTGGTTGTTCGCTTGCAGAGTGCAGCCCAGCTTTGATGTTGAGTTGCTCTGAAAATTATCCTGAAAGGCAGAAATTTGCAGCAAACTGCTAAGGAATTATTGAAACAGCTCTGAAGCGCACGGAAGTTGTTAATTTGAATAATATGCAGCAATTATACAACTGGCAAACTTATCTAGATTTCTCCACTTGTTTTATGTGTTGGTGTTTTGGAGTTTTATAGTGTAATCAAAAGCGTCCTTTATTGTTTTAAATTTACACTTGTGACAGGAAATGTGCAATTAAGAACTGGAAGTAGTGTGTTAGGTGTTTTTATTCAAAAGTGCTTTGATGTTTTCTATATTGTTCTTACTGTTTTTGAATGGAAAGGGTTTTTTATAGAGTGTTATGTTCTAGTGTATTCAAGTGTATTTATAAATATACCCAATTTAATTTTTTTAGCTTGAAAATAACTCAACAGAAAAAACTTCCACCTACTCTCACTAAATCATAACAACTCATATAATCTGATGAAGCCACATATTTTGGCCAACTAAATTCCTAATCTAAAACATTCAAAGGACCTGAAAAGTTGAAACATATTCCAAATTTTCCCCAAAATGTTCTTCTCGAAAAATTAGGAATAGTTTGCTTGACTTTTGTCGACACACAATTCCATTCAAAAATTCTCAAAGTTTTCAGTATTTGCTCAGTTTTGCATAGAGTTTTTGAAGGAGGAGGTGTTAAGTCGTTACGTGCTGAATTTATACATCTTATCGAGAAAAGATGGAAAAAAAAAATAGTTTGAAATTCACCCGTATTATTTCAAATAGCGCTGTTGTGATTGAGATGATTACATTCGTTTAAAAAATAAGCTTTTTGGAAATATATCGAGATTCATTTTTAAATTTTCTTAAAAACACGTCCAATTAAATAAATTCAAAGATTTCCCATTTTGTTATGAATTATGGCGCTGATGTGAGTTAGGATATTACAAGATATTTACATCAAAAAAACTGAGGTCACAAGTGCACCCACATCATTTCATATGCGTTATTGCAAGGAATAAGTTTTACTCTCGCAAATTGCCGAAAACTTTGAAATAACTTTTGCAGGATCTTACAAATTTATGACCTTTGTATTGTAGTGCTGTGAGCTCTGTTAGTTTTGCTAGTTACGTTTGCATTGTAGCAGAGTTTTCCTATTCAGATTATGCTTCGCTTTTTATGGGTTTTTATTGTTTTGCGGGGAAAAATTGCAGGAATTATAATATTTTATGCAAGCATTAAAGTTTATGAGTTTGTTTTTAGTTGAATGGAAGCTTATCGAGGAATGAGATCTATTGAATTTATTTCGTTTTTGGGCTTTTGTTAGTTTTATGGAGCTTTTTACTTTTAAAACTAGATTATAGGAAACTCATAGGGAAATTCAAACTTTTTTGTAATCCAAAAATTTCCCATATTTCATCGAAATCCTATACTCACCATAAATACATTCCAAGAAATATCCTCTTCCTTTAGCTCTTCAAACTTATTATCCATTGATTGAATCACTCTATTCCCAACCACAACTAGATAACTGGATAAATAGAGTAAGTGAAATAACTAGATAACCTGATAAAGTAGAATAACTAGATTCCACAATTTACCGGACTAAGCTGATAAAACTCCAGGAAAACTCGGCAAATCTGTGCAAAATGAATTAGAAAATATGAAAACACTTTAAAATCTTGCACTCCATAATTTCTTTCAAATCAACAGCACAATCAGCTTTAGCGAGTCAGCAGATTGTAGGAGAAAATAATTTCCGCACACGGTATTTGATAATTTTTTGAGGAGACTATGAGGAAAGGAGGCCTAATGGATTAAAATTTATTTTTTTGATTATTGGTGCCAAAAAGTGCTGTAAAAACTGTCTTAAAAAACCTATATCTTCCTAAAACTTCAATCACCTTTCTCATGCAGCCTTTAATACTCAAATATTTGTCAAAATTCTCCTACAGCTTCACCACCAAATTCGTGATGCCTTGCACGTAAGCATTTGAAATTAAGTTCTTTTATGATTCCTTTTTTTGTTTGTCAAAAGAGCCATTCAAACATGAAACTCAGTTGTTCATAGTTTTCTAGTTTTCGGGTTTTTCGGTTGTTCAATTGCTCAGCTATTCAGTTATTCCGTGAGGCTGAAGCTTAGATTAGGCGCAAATGGCCGGCAAATGAACTTGATTTTCTATGAAAACTGTTTGTGTCACAAATTAAACATTTTTGCTTGGCTGGTCTGCATATTTGATTTTTATTTCGTGCGCCAGGTGAAAATTATTTGAGCAAATGCAGCATTTTTGATTGTAGGGGCTTTTTGGATGGTCATGCAGTTTTATTAATAGTTTGATATGAATTTTGATTGGCTTGAGTTCAAATTGTATTCATATGTATTCAGGTAATGTTTTCATGTATGATTCTTTTCAAAATGTTTTTTCTGTTGATAGCAAATAATTTAACATGATAATTGTGTATTCATGTATGTTCTGTATTCACAATACGATTTAGACTATACTAAAGTGATGCAACCAAAATTCCCATAAATTCCAATCAGTTTTAATGTTTACTCCAACCAAACTCATTAATCTCCCCCCCTCCTAAATCCCAACAACATTAATATTTCAAAGTCCTTGAACAACCACATCCCCAAGTCTCTCAAATAAATATAAATTGAAATTAAACAATGTCGCATTTCACCAATAAATACCTAACTAATTAAATCTGTGATTTACAGCATAATAACACTTGTAGCTGGAGCTTGTAGCACAATTATGAGCATCTACTTAATTTAAAAGTAGTCATGTATGCATCTCTTAACAAGACGGATATTGTGAATGTTACCAAGCCTGTGCCATAATTGTAGAAATGTATGTTTTATTAATTAACTACTGAAGTACTGTGCAATAGCACAATAATTATTTTGTAGCCATAACTCACTTGCAGCATGTTCAACAAATTGATATTCAATTTCAGTTCGAGCGAGAAATCAAAGCATATTTAACAAGCTTGGAATCTAAGGAGCCCAAAGAACGCTCTATTGTGTACTTGTAGGGTGATTAGTGGTTTTTTGAAATCGATTAGTTGATGTCTATTCAAAGACTTGATTAGTAAATATCTAGTTAAAATTGAATCTATGCTTTGATGAAAAAAGGATTAAATTTCATTTTCAGAACGTATTCATGTCATTGATTGATGTCCATTGATTAAAATTTTTAATGAAATTGTATTCTCAACTTTATAATTTCCCTAAAGTCCTAAAAATATCATGAAATTATTTCGCGCCATAATTAAACATTCATTTCAGATCATAAAGACTTTATCAACAAGAACATATGTCATCTTGCAAATACCAAGAACAATAACGACAAATTAGTATTATTTGACTTTGAACAACGCCAACAGCAACCCAAGTATTTCAATAGATTCAATAGAATAATTCCTGATATTGCCAATACATCGTATGCGATGACAAAAGGTAAAATTCTCAATAAGCTCAATAACTTCCATAACTTTGACAATAGTAATGCAGAATGCCAAGAAATTTCTATTCTTTGAATATATTCCTCGAATCTGTGAAAATGCTTCGAATGCCTTCTTGAATACCTTCCATAATGCTCGGCAAATTTACTGCTGCATTCAATTAATGTTATGAATATTATGTGTTAACTTTCGAGGTAAATTACAGCAAATTAAAAATAATAAGGATCATCAAATAAAAGTATCACAAAATCACTCACGAAAACGCAAAAAACGGATTTATGAGAACGTATTTGAATGTTTTTGAATGTTTTTGAATGTGGTTTGACGTCTTTTGGTATAATGGAGAAAGTTGTGGACAAAAATTGAAGAAAACTTTGCTTATTTGCTTCTCTTTAAAAAATTTATTTAATCAAATAATAATCAAGCTTTATAAACTTCAACAAAAAATCAAAATTTTCAAGAACTAAAATCTTTCTTAAAAAATTTTGTATCCTTCTTACAATTCCCTCAAACAGTCCCCCTAGTCTTCCAAGCAGCAAAACCTCAAGGCACCTACATGACTTCATAGCCCATTAATATTAATACAAGCCAAGCATAATTCAAAAATTTTTGCAGCATAAAAATTTTCATTATAACATAAAAACATAAAAAGCATAAAAACAGTGTATTTAATAAAAAAGCGCCAGCAAAGCAGAAAATTTTAATTTATGATTTTTCATAAAAACAAAAAAAGAACGGAGAAACATATTAAGCAGAATTATGTCTGTGTTACAGAACAAATTAAGTGATAATATAACATTTTATTAGCAAATTATTTTGGATGTTTTAGTTGCTGAAGGGTTTGGGGAAAGATTTGATTCAGTTGCTTCAATAGATGATTACACAAATTATAACCTTTTAAAAAAAAAATTATAGTATCTTATTTTTTTCTTGGAAAACTAATGAAAATCCAAAAGAATACTGTGAGAATCCTAATTCTGATGATTTATTTAATTTTTCAATATTTTTTATGATTTTCGGAAGAAAAAATATTTTTTGAAAAAAAAGAGTAAGAGGTACCTCTTGTTGTTTTTTTGAAAATAATACGAAATTTTTTTTCAACTAGTGGAAATTAAAAAAAAAAAACTATGTTAAAAACCATTTATGAATTATTAAACATTTATCATAAATATAACTAGATTTGATTCAATTGAGGCAAAATCACTAAAGTCTGCTATTTTTTATTGATAGCTCACAATCTTTGTGCTGGTTAATTGAACTCAAGTGATCAAATAATTTTGGTTTTGTGGGCGTAAAGCATGTTCAAAATAAAATTGAATACTGAGCTTAGTTCTATTTGAGATTCAAGTGAAGGCAGTTGTGTTTTTTGTTAAAATGTTCGACATTAAATTACTGTAAATATTTCTCATTAGATGTTTGATCTTCTTGAACTGTTAATTAAATTAAAAAATGTTATTTTAGATTCTTACTCCACCTGATTTACCTCCTGGAAGTGAACGCCGTGGATCAAAACTGCAAGTTCTCTTACTACAAGCAAAGCAACGATTCCAATGATGGTCTTAAAATCCCCTACTATGAGTGTATGATCACCGGAGCTGAACTCCTCAACGATACAGAACCTGTCATCACCCACACATCGACCAACAACCGAACAAACTTAGAAGTGGAAGCTATCACTTATTCCGGTGGACATTTGACATTTATTCCAAACTCTATTTTTGAGGTCTTTCCCAATGTTTCGTTGTTTTCAATGTTTGCCACTAAATTGGAGGTTTTAAGACCAGAATTCTGGAAAAATGCGAATAAGTTGAAAGTGATTTATATTCCTCACACAAATTTAAAACAGTTAAGCGCCAATTTATTTGTAGAAGCTAAAAATATTGAGCACATCAATCTAAATTTTAATGCCATTGAAATTGTGGATAAATTGACTTTTAGTGGTTTGGAGAAATTGCAAGGAGTTTATTTACAAGGCAACAAAATCTCCCTGCTTTATCCTGATACATTCTCAAAGATCCCCACCTTGAAGGTTCTTGATTTGACGAAAAATACATGCATTGATAGAAAGTTTCTACATGTCCAATTACAAAAAATGCAACTAGAAGCTGAGATTGGGAAGTTTTGTGCTTATGACCATGAAGAAGAATTGGCAGAGATTAAGAGATTAAGAGATGACCAAGAATTGAAATTATCTAAGAAATTTGAAGATCTTTCTGAAAAAATTAAAAATGAGCTGTTGGAGAAGTTCTCCAATTTGACTGAGCTTTTAGTGAATTCTTGTAAATCAAACGAGAAATTGTAAAAATAATCATTTCCAACCCCCTCCCACCCCAAACATCTATGAACTGCTAAGCAATAATTGCAAACGTAAGAGATGATAAACTATAATAATTTCACTGCAAAGTAAATGAATTATTATCCAGACCAGCTTAGCTGCATCTTAGCAAAAGCGGAGAAAACTGCAAATTCTTTGTGGAATCTTCCAAGGGATTTATTAAATTGTGTAGAAAATACTTGCACTGTAACACTTTTTTAATTAAATGATAAATAATCCTGGCCTTAATCTTATTTCTCTGTTTTGTAATGAAAATCAACAATTTATGGGGACTAGGAGGGGGTAACGAGGGATGGAATGAAAATTTATTCAAAATGTATTCCAGTTTTCTTGTCCTATAAAAAATTTAATTACATCAATTTAAAAATATTTTAGGATTCATTAACAAATTAGATATAAAAAATTAATGTTATAGAAAAACCGACAGATTTACCATCGCCAATTGTTTCATTCCAAAAGCTCAAACTAGCAGATTTTCGGAAAATACCCCAATTTGATGTGTAAAAATCGGAAAATTCAACATAAAAAAAACTAAAATAAAGTTTTTTTTGTCGAATAAATTACCGAAAATATCGGCAGAGCATTCCAATAAAAGCTGCAAAAAGAGGATTTTGTGAGTTTTTTGAGTTTTCAGCAATTTTCACAGTTTAAATTAGGATTGTCATGGCATAAATTAAAATTTGATAAAAAATGCGTCATTAAATACTTTGTCATCACTAAAATGACTAAAATATGGTGGAAGGGTTGTCCGGTAATTTTGGTTTTTCAAAAATAAATTAATTGGAATGTATTCCAAAAAAAATCTCTTAATGGAAATATTCTGATTTTTAAGTGAATACAAAAAAAAATACATGAATACATGAAAATTTTGAAACAACCCTCCACTGATAAATTTATTTCGGTAGTTCAGTGGAATTTTAAATGAAATTAGCAAATTTATGGAATTTATGGAATTTATGGAATTTGTTGAATTTGTGATGATTCCGGGGATCATTTTTTGTTGCGTAAAAATTATAATTACTTTGTCGATTCACATTTTCTTCAATTTTGCACGCTTTTGTGAGTTTTTGACCTGGAACGAAGATAATTTATTATTCATTATATTTTAGGAAGGCTCGAAGAGATTGAAGAGCGCACAGATCTAGAAAAGCCGGAAAAACTTGAATATAAGTGAAAATTGTTGGAAAGTCGGAAAAATGGCGGGACAAAAGGAATATTCTAATTTGTTGACTTTTGAGTTTTATTTTATTTAATTGGTTTTTCCAGGAATTTTAATAATTAACTTATTCAATTTAAATTTCAACTAATTTGGCCTATTCAACAACAACAACAAATCTTTTCCACTTTGATTAGATTTTTCTCGAAAATTTAGCGAAGTTGTCTAAAATTAGCTCCGTGAAACTTTCTTATCATAAACTTAACAAATTTCGCAAAATTTACTGAAAACAATTCCAACAACATACAAAATGTTAATTCGAGTTGTAAATTGTACTCTAGCTCATATATTGCATAATTTGTGAGTTATTTTACATTTCTACGGGAACCAGGAGTTATGAGGGGGTTGGGTGGATAATTTGTCTCCATTTTTGGGTTTTAAATGAAATTTGGGATTTTGAATAAATAAGAAGAGACACGAAACTAATTTAGTGGATATTTGTTGAACGATTTTAACTTTTCAGATTTTTGAATGTATCCATTAATTTTAGCGGTTTTTGAATGAAAACTGATATATTTCAATTCCATCCCCGTCATCTCTACATGTATTTACATTTAATGTGTAAATTTTCCATTTTATATGAGAATTGTGAACTTTTGTGTAATTTATTTAAATTATATTTGAAATAATAATTTTCTTCGTCGAATTTGTTGAGCCAAAAATTGTTGCAAGACTTTTGGCTTTTCGGTTTTATGATTTATGTCGTCTTTCCTTGTTCTTTATTTATTATTGGCTTTTTGGGTGGTTTCCGAAAATTTTGTTTGCAAGTTTTTTAAAATGCAAATTGTGGAATTAAATTGAATAGGAATTATTAGAAAAGGAATTGACCGAGTTTTTGGTATTTTTCACGATTTTTCTAAGTTCAAAATAAGTTTTACTTGATTTGAAAATTCATTAAAAAATCCGAACAAAAATTTTCATTCAAAAATAATTCCAACTTTTTAATTTTTTTGATCCATATGAACTTTTATAAACTTTTAAATCTTTTCATGATATTAAAAATTTCAACCCATCAAAAATCACTAAAACATTACAAAGAATCTATGAAACCTCCCAAAGGTCGTGCTGCCACCATAAAAATGCACATAAGCTTCTCGCAACCATTTAAAAACATAAAAAAGCATGAAATAAGCATAAAAATCATAAAAATACAAAAAATTACAAAAAATTACTCAACACAAAGAAGCTGCAATCATAAACTCCCATAAATTCCCATCAAATTTATTTTTCTTCGGTAAATACCAGAAAAATGTTCATAAAGTTGTGAAAAGCTCGAAGAACTCGAAATAGCAGCGAAATCCTCTAAAAATTACAAACAAACACAAAATTATAATTTTAAAGGAGAAATTAAAATTTCAAAAATAAATTCAGTGTGAGAAAATCTCCATCGCAAATAAAAAAAGATAAAAACACAAAATCATAACAATAAAGAGGGTAATAAAAAATGCTTGGAAAGTTATTATTAGTATTTAGTCCTAAGAAAATATAGCTCGGCTTTAATCCCCTTTTAATTAAGTCAGCGTCGTAAAAATGTAGCGAGCGTGCTTGCTGGCCATGTGCTCTTGTGAGATGTGTTCGAAATTTGTGGATTTGAAGAAACTGTTGTCACACTTTGGCATGGAAAATTCATTCAAAATCCATTCCATCCTTTACTAGCAATCATCCACCGACCTTTCCATCATGTTTCAACCAACATGCAGTCTCTAAATGAGTCGAGACCGGTGTTTCTGATGTTTTTACGATGTTCAGGCCATTCTGTTCAACACACCGAAGAAGACCATGGAAAGATCATTCATCTTAGTTCATCTAGGGGAATATTTTCATTGCAGTCACTTTTAAAGGACTTCAAGCAACTTTTTAGGGGATGCAAATTGAATTAAAAATTTGTTTGGCAAATTTCGGTGTAAATTGTAGAATTTTTACAGAGAAAATTGAATAAACGAAAGTCAATGAGAAGTAATATGGGGAAAGAATTTCAATTATGTTTTTTTCAAACCAATTTAGGGATTTGGATTTTATTTAGGATTTTTTATAAAAATAAATTAGAAGGCTAATTGAGAAAATGAAAAAAACTGTATTCAAGTGTACTCAAGAGTGTTTATTTATGATGGCATTTACTGGTATTCATATACATTACTTTTTTTTCACTGCTTCATGAATACAGACCTGAATACATTTTAGTGCATGTATCTAACAAAATAGAAAAATGTATTTCGAACCATTTAATCAAAAAATCTTCAAAAAAAATCCCGTTACCCTAATCTCTTCCCAATTTCCTTCTTACCAAATATTTCCCAAAATTCTCTAACAGAAAATCCCCAAAATCATTACGGAGCCCAAAAAAGCTCATTGTTCTAATGGAACATTTTTAATATGAAAAGTTCAATTCATTAACCATAAATGCCATAATCTTTAGATCCTTACATCCTTGTATCCTCGCTGGATGGATTTCATAATTTCAGCCTTCAAATTAAAAATGATGAAGGTTTCTGGCCAAGCACTTGAGAATCTCAAATTTTGGATTTCCTACGCAGTTTTTTAGGAAACTTAAAAATTTTTCAGACTCGATTTTTAAGATTTCTTGTTATTTGCAGTTTTTAAAATTTTTAAAATTTTAAAAAATTTTTGTGACTTTTTTAATATTTGTATTATTTGTAATTTTTCATAATTTTTCGTAATTTGACAGAGTTATCCACGTAATTTTGTGGTTGGTTGGTAAATTTTTGATGAAGGATCATCGGTAATGCGTGGAATAATAATCTTTTGAGGTTCTTAATGGAAGAAAGTTGAATTAATTTTTATTGATTTGTTTTACAAAAATTTTAACAGTTTTTTCAAATTTTTTCGTTATTTAATGAAAAATTTTTGAAAAATTTAAACACCCCAACTCTTCCCCAGCAAGTCCCATAAAAAGTAACCTAAATTTCCTGCATCAAAGTGGATGTGGTGTTAATAACCTAACGATGATGGCAATTCTACGAGATTTTTAATGGAAAGTGTTTGGTAGAGCCTGTAGGGGATTTTCAAAGGAGGAAGCTTTTTAATATGCTTTATGGGTTTTGCGAGGGATATTATGATTTTTATTTAACTTTTTATGAATTTTTGAATTTATACTGTTAAATTTCACAATTTTAGTGAATTTACCGAAATTTACAGAATGTGGAGGTAATTTTATGAGTTTTATGAGTTTGTATAATTTTTTGCCCAAAAATCAATCAAATTTAGATGAATTACTTCAGAAAAACAATTTATTTGAACACAAACCCAAAATTCTCCATATTTGAACTTTTAAAATTTTTAAGAAGATTTAATTTTTTTAAAATAATTCCACACTTTTTTTTAGTCACAAAATTTGCAAAATATTTAAACATCTACAAAAAAAATTGGATGTTTTCTCAAATTTTAAAATGTTTTAAAAGTAAATTTCAAATAAATTTTCCATAAAAAATCTTTTATTTTTCCCATCAACTTTCAAAATCATACATCATCACAGAAATCCTTCCATAACTCAAAAAGCAAACAATTCTCAGCATTTTGCCAAAACAAATTGAAACTAAATTTTGTCGGAAACTTGCCTCTTAAGTATTCTAGTGTTTAAGTAATTCATTTACATTACAAGTTTTGCGATGACAACCGTCATCAAGGAAACTTTTCTGCCAAGAAGAAGAGTTTTGTCGAATTTATTCCTCCGAAACAGTTGGAATTTTAATTAAAACTATGAAACTGGGGAAAACTATACACATGAGGTTTAATTGCGCATTTCAACATTTGTACTTTGTAGTTTACTGTTTTTTAGGTGATAGCCCGTTTGGGGGAGTTGGGCGAGATTTGGGACTTTTATGGAGGTTCTTGGATGTTTTGATGTTTTAGACTTTTTTGAAAAAAAATTGATTTGTTTTGGTGAAAGTCAAAAATATGTAAGAAAACAGAGAAAGGATTTAAATGACACACTTGTGATAAATTCTTAGAAACTTAGAAAATGAAATAATTTATTACCTCTCGCATTTGTATTTGAATAAAACTGTGTCACTGAATTTACTGAAGAATTTAAGATTTAGATCAACATATTTTTAAATTAAAATTTCAGAATAAAGTCTGAACTTAAATCCTACACTGTTTAAAAACTGTTAAACTCAAAACAGAGTGTTTCGCACTAAATACCAAAATCATGCTTGAGTGGTTTATGTGTAGTTATTAGCAAAAAATTTGCTGTTGAAAGGAAGATTTTGAAGATTTTAGGAACAAGTTTGTCTGAATAATAATTTCGGTGAAGGTAATCGCTGCTTGCTAAAATTAACATAAATTTCCTAGGGGAAAATATGAAAATGTTGCCAAAATATGGCGTGAGAGGAGGATAGTGTGAAAATGTAGCGACTTGCGTTTGAGTTTGATGATTTGATTAAACTTGGCATACATTTAATTTATTTCGGAAATATTCGGTTTTAATCAACGGGAGTGGGGACTTGCGAATTTTTGTTTTGGGGAAATTCTTGATATTAAATTGAGATTAAATTTAATTTTATGAAAAAATAATTCGCAAGTCCCAAATAACCAAAGTATCCCTAGTATCGACTTTTAAATATTGCACACAAATATTATTCATTCAAAACCAACTTCTAAATTAAAATGGACAACAAATGCCAAAGAAAATAATTAAAACAGCAAGAAAATTAAAACTTTTCCCCTAAATCTCACAAAATTTCCTCACAATTTCCTAAAAACTCCTAAAATTCCCTAAACTTGGTCACAATGGGTCAAATTCATCAACTAAGAAAACTTCCAGAATACTTCCTAAAATACTTCCTCGAATACTTCATAAAATTCAAAAATTCAACAAAATTGCAAGAAAATCTCCCCCAAGACTTTTTGGCAAAAATTTACCAAGAATTTCCATCAATTTTAATTGTAATGTATTTATTAAAATAATTTCATCCCGCAACACAGAAATAACAATCTGAACAATTTCTGAAGACAGTTGTTGATGGCACTGAGAGAAATAAATTTAACTTTCAGCTGCAAATTTATATTTATTTAATTAGTGAGCAAAAATAAATTAAAATTTTGATAAAAATTAAATTGAGCCCAAAAATATTTCTCTCAGTGTGTTTTAATGTTTTGGGTTCAATCCCACTCAACATTTTAAAAATTCAGAAAATCAACATTTTACAGAAATGGGGGCAATTCTAGGATTCAAGCAAATTGAGCAATTTGAGCCTCTAGGAAGATTCTCATGAATTATGGAATTGTTCGGGAATTATATATTTGGGCGTTTCGCAGAGTTTTCTTTGAATTTCGTTGAATTTTGTTGAATCATGTTCGAAATCATGTTGAAATGGTAAAAGGGATTTAAAAGAATGTTTTCTCAATTAACTGAACCAGAAAACGCGTGTAAGCAACATGGCAAAGAGATTTGTGCGATTTACTTTGGAAGATCGATTGGGGATTATCTTGTTAGGAGATTGGAGATGGAACGTGGGAACAGGGAGGATTTGGGCATGAGGTTTTGAATGGCTAGAAATTTTTTATTTAACTAAAAAATTTGAACGACTATAAATTTATTTTTAAATTAAAAATTTTGAAATTTAATTAAGAAAAAAAATCTTAGAGTCCAAAAATCCTCAACCCCCAACTCCAAACCCATCCGAAAACCAAATTAGAAGAAACATCTTACCATCAAATTGAATCACATTTAAAAATTCAAAATTCTCTTTAAGGCCATTCCCATAAAATCCACGACTAAATCCAACATCTTTCATTTCGAAAATTGTTCCACGAACATTACGTAAAATTCGAGTAAAATCAGTAAAATTTTACAATTTCACAATTTCAAGAAAAACATCTACAAGCATTCAAATTAAATTCTGTTGATTTATTCAATCAATCTTTGTGTGTTCTCATGCAATGATCCTGAGAAGGAAGATTTCGGTATAAGATGATTTTGTAATTGAAAGGATATATGTATGGAATAGATTTATCACTTTTAAAGACTTTGGAAGGAGAGGTTTGGTGATGGATGGAAATTTGTGATGACAAAATGTTTTTGTGATTCTTATGAAAAATGTAAACCTGTGGAAAACGTTCCAAACCCCTGTAAATAAGATAAAATAAATTTAATACAGAATTTCAAAATTTCCCAGAAAAATTGCAAAAAGATTCTCTAACAAAATGTCCTCGAATCCAATAAAGCCGCACCTCGCTCCAAACTAATCGAACATATGTCTCAAAGTGGTAAACTGCCAAGAAACTGAAGAAACTGAGAATATGTGAAAATGTGAAACTGAACATTATGTGGCGTGTTGTCATGTACTTACACATTATTTGATATTATTGTTCAAACTTCGCATACTATGCTCTCTAGCAGATCAAAAAACTTTTCAGAACGAAACGCTCCTCGCATTAGCAGCCAGCAACAAAAAAAAGAATGAGAATGGATGAAAGTTTGGGCGCAAAAGATACTTTTGGCAGATGCTTCCAGATAATTTTGAAACAATTGATTGCGCTGGAAAGAAGATTTCCGCTTTACGAAAACACATTAGCAGCAAAACTCCTCCACTTCAATATATTAAATCCATGCACATGTGTTGTGGAATGCTTGAAATATTCGCTGGCAAATGCTTTGGAAGGTGGTCTTAATTGTGGATTGGATTTGTGCTTTGTTTTGAGCTTCCAAATCACTTTCAATAAGATTATTCCTAGAACGCGGGGCTAATAATTCAATAATCACCATTAAATATCCTTTTATTTCAAATTCGCAAAAATGATCCACAACTGCCTCAAACTTCCACTCTCACAAAATTTCCAAGAAAACCCATGTTATCGCATATTATTCGAATGCTGTAATTTTCAGAACATGTTTCGGCAAACATTTATTTTGAATGTAAAGAAATGAATTGCAAAAATATGTTCGAATTGCATCGACAAGAAAGTCTTGAAGAGCATCTCGTGTAGAAAGAACTGAAGTTAGTTAGAAAGAGGAGGGAGGACTGATTTGAAGGAACTTGAGGTTGCTTAATTAATATTTCTCCAAGATCCTGCTAAATTTTTAGTAAACTCTACTTTACCAACAATCGACAAAACAAATTATGAACATACTCAGCCCTCTAGTTCATTATTATTCCTTGCATCTGCAAACAAACGCTAAAGATTATGATAAATCGATGCTTATCATCTTGCAAAGCATAAATTTACCTGTGCATTGAAAAGCCTCGTGTAGCTTTTCGTTTGTGTATAAATTGTGTAGTTGTGCAGCAAAACTAAAAGCAATTTAAAGAGCAAACTAAGAAAAGAAAAATATTTAATCTTATACATGAATTAATAACAATATGCAAACCCATAAGTTTCTACCGACTTTACTATGAGTTTGCTATGAGTTTTATGAGTTCTGTTACAATGAGAGCGAGTTCATTTAAATATTTGAATATCTAGTTGCTTTAGTAGTTTCAGTTGCCTTTAGTCGTTGGTACAAGGCAAAACTTTTTTGGAGCCAGGCAAAATGCAATATTATTTTTGCTTATAAATTATGAAAAGTTATGGCAAGTTATGGAAGCAGTCAAACCTTTGCAAAATTTGCGGAAAGTTGTGGGCGAAAGTTGCTCTTACAAGGCAACGGTAAACTTTTCGGGCAGAGATTATGAAGCTAAAGGAGCCATGCAAAAGCGGTACAAGAATACAACTTTTTTATTTTAATTTATAGAGTTGTTTTATTATCTTGATTGAAAGTGGTGTGTTCTCGGTTCATTATGAGCTTAAGGTTTTAGAAGCTGTTAGTGCCTTTAAGAAAGGGTTGAGGAGGTTGGGAGATGCGGTTTGAAACTGTTGCAGTTAATACTTAAATAGTTTATACTTGAATACATTTATTCTTTATGATTTAATTTTATTTAATATGGCATTTGCATAGCATATTTCCATTTTATATTTAATTAATTTTTCTAGACAACTCTCCCAACAAACTTCCAAAAATGACAACACTATCCCAATTTGATTACAAAAAGCATCCAGAACAAAAAGAGCATAAATTTATCAAACTGCACAATTAAATAAAAGCATCCGCTTGGAGCTAATCTGTCCATTATAGGAAAAATAAAGCAATTATATTCTGCAGTCGTCTTCCTATCTTCCCGTCTTTTCTCATCAAAGATTAAAGCACTTGAAGTGCTTTGAGAATAGACAGCATTTAAAGCAGTCAAAACATTTCAACCATTTAAACAATTTAGGTAAACAATTCAGGTAAAAATTAGAAAAGCTGACATTTTATCTCACAGTTTCCAAAAATCAAAAAAAACCTGCTGGAATATGCAGAATAATCAGAGTAAGCTGACAATGTTGGGAAATGCTCGTGAAAATTCTAATTTAATTTGCGCTTTCCACCGGAACAAAATAATATTCAATAACAAAAGCTTTTGCAGGAGCTTTTTATTGTCTGCCAACTTTTTGGAAAATAAATATAAAAGCAATTTTCATTTTTAGCCTGCACATTCAGCAACTATTACATTGAGGCGCTTTATTTAGAAAGTTGAAGGATTTTTCTCAAAATTTTTATTATTGTTGAGGTTTGGTGACTTTTGATGTGCTTCCTGCTTATCAAACATAATTAAAACATGAAATTTGAAAAATGACCGATAAGTCTAAAAATTCACTCCAACTTTATGCTCCAATAGCGCCATATTACGTATTATTAGATTATAGTTTGAAATTCTTCATTGCGCAGATAAAATGTAAATTTGTAGCATTTACAGTTTCATGGCATGAGCAAGGCGGCAATGGCAGCTTTGTCGTTGAAATATGAGGCAAAAAAGTATTAAAGACCATGACTCGGCTGCTTCACCAGTTAGTTTCACTAGTTTTTCAGGTTTAGCTTATGTAAAAGGTGACGGTGAGGATGCAGTTTTGTGCAGTTTTGCAACGAATTTGCTCAATTTATGCAGTTTTATTGTGTTGGCAAGGAATTTGAATACATTGAATGAGATGAACATTGCGGTAGTTTTTTGAAAAGCTTTTAGAATTGGATCAACTAGCGGAGGAAGACAAAAGTTTTAATCGAAAGCGAGCTGGAATTTTTGCATTAAGAACGGATGCTTAAAAGTGGAATAAATTTTTGGAATGGATTCAAATGATTTTGCATATTTTTGATGACTTTTCTGGGAATTGGAATAGTTTTTCGTTTCTTTGAGTTTTGGCAGGAGATCGGATTTAATTAAATTAAATCGTAAGAACTTTCGAAAGCTCGAAAAGTCTAAGAAATTAGTAAAAGTCAAATATTTAAATTTGACATCAAAAATGGCGGTTAAGCACTTGAGAAGTCTAAAAAGAAACTAAAAATCCCCAAACTCTAAACTCCAAGAAAAATGATGTCTCAAATCTCCAAAAACACGAGAAAATAAATCCAAAAGCAACCTCACCTCTAATTGAATTATTCCGAACGAGATAATCTCGAAAATGACAAACTTGATATTTTGACAGCTCCTTGAATATTTCAAGCATTCTTAATAATTCTAAGTGTAATTGGGTTTTAAACTTCAAGTCTTCTCAATCATTCAAAACTCAATTTATCACGAAATTGCATAATTCTGCTAGAATTGCTCAGCAAAATGTGAGATGCAGCGAACAAATTCATTGCAAATTCATAGAGTTTAGCAGAAATTGTCATTCATTATGTTTGAGCACCTCAAGAGCACTTCACTCAATTTATATTCTTTAACGTGCTTTCACCTCTTTTCACATTCCTTTAAGATTTGCTTTCCCTCTGCAGTCTCGTAAAGTTTCACTGGAACTCCGCTACGTTTTGGCCGCAAAATTGCCGAGGAAAACTCCCATAAAATTCATAAAATTATAAAATCATAAAGAGCTCAAAGACAAATTCCCAACCATTTCTGCTGTAATAATAAATAACTAAGAAAGCGAGCCAACATAGCAACTTTCCAATTTTTCATGCAATAAAGTTTTAATTTTTAAGGTATAATACGGTGGGGAGAGGGGTTTAATGTGGGTGGAATTTAACTGAGCTTAAAAATTCATAGGGTTTATTTTTTTATCAAATTTTTCAATTAGTAGATTAAATTATTGCCGAAAAAAAATTCTTTGAAAATTTTCTTCTAAAAATCATTAATAGAAAAATTTCTCTACGTTGTAACCCCTCCCACAAGGGATAACATAAATATGTACAAGACATTTTATAGCATCGAGTTCTTTTTCGGTATTTGTGCTTTTTGATAGCGTTAAAAGCAGTAAACTTTGTTGGAAAGTTGAATTTTGTCGTTTGAGAATGCTTGGATAAAGTTGCAAGAAGTTGAAATAACTTGGGCTAACTCTGGGAATTGCTATACAAGAGGACTTTTAATTATAGGAATTATTATAGGTAGGTATATAGTGCTGGGCGATGAGAATTAATTTGCGATCTTTTTATGTTTGCTGGGAGACTGTTAAATGACATTGGTGAGGTGAAATGAGAAAATGGTGGAGAAACGCAGGGATGGGAATGAAAATTTATGGAATGTTTAATTTGTTGTTTTGAAATTCGTTATTTTCTAAGAAATTTCTAAGAAATCTTCGAAAAATATTTTTTAGGCATAGGAAGAGTTTTTGAAGAAAATTTTAAGTGTTGAATTTCTAAACATTTTTCAACCTTTTACAATTGAAATGTACCAAGACCAAAATTCCTTGAAAATCATCTAATTCAAGGAAAATAAAAATCCTTATCAAAAAATACTTCCAAACCCTTTCCATCAACCATAAAACACAACCAACCTTGTTGACAACAAAAAAATGTGTAAAATTAAATTGTATCGAAAACTTGATCCGACAAAAACTGCTCCAGCAATTTAGTTAGTTTGAAAAATAAAAAGAATTATCTAATTAAATTTCTTTCCCAACTTTTTCGTTTGTTTTTCTTCAAAATAATTTATCTGTGAGCTTTTTATAGCATTTGGTATCTAAGTATTTCGAGAGTATTTGAAGCTTTCTGAAAATTTGGAGTTTTTTGAATTATCCTTCAAAAGAGGGAAATTGAAGGGAAGTATCGTAAAAGTATGTCAAATCTACTGTAATCTTTTTAAAAGAATTTTCAAGGAATTTCTGGAAGAAAGACTGAAGAAAATTTTGTAATCTTGCATAACTAGTTTTTCTAGGATTTCCAGATTTATCAAGTTTCACATTTTTTTAAGTTTCACATTTTTACATCATGTAATGAGGATTTTTATAGAAAGAGGAAGATAAAGATGAAACTATTTTTATAAGTGAACGTTCTTTTATAAAAATTTAGAGCAAACTTTTTTAATTATAACAGTTCGGATCGAACATAAAGTTTTAATTTTTGTAGTTTTATTCTAGAATATTTTAAAGTATCAGATATCCGTAACAAATTAATCTTGTGGAGCTTTCAGTTTAGAAAGTTTATGTTTTTGAATGAATTTATTAAGAGAGAAATGTTTTTTCTTTAACTTTTAGTAGGCTCACTAATTTTAGATTTTTTTCTATTTTTAATATTTTGTTCAATTTCCGTTAAAATAAATTTTCAGCCTTAATGGCTATGCTATATTGTTACAAGTCACATATTTTAAAATCTCAAACGTTTTTTAATCAATTTGAACTTTAACCTTCTTATCTTAAAAATCATCTTCAATAAATCTCCAAAACAATTTTTTACGAAACGCAAACATTCTTGTTACAATATTGTTCAAATTCTATAAATAAATGATATTTTAATCATATATTTAAATCTATTTTCATCGCAAACTCCCGCACAACAATTTCTTTCTACTCGCATTTTCCTTACTCAAACCGCCAGACTCAAACAAAAATTCATCAAAGTGTTCCATCAAACTCCAATAAACATTTTCATTACATCATTTTGCTAAATTTATCAATTTCCCAATCACTTCCAAGAACCTCTCAAATACTCCTAAATTTCATGAAGAAACCTAATAAAATAAATAATAATCTTTCCTCAAACAATTTGTTCGCTTGCGTTGAACTTTGACGGATTTTTCACTGCCACGAGATCGTTTTTGCAACAACAAATATAAAGTAAATAAATATATCAAATTATATGTAGAAAATACTCAAATAGAAATAAATCCGCTTGTTGCCCCAAACAATTTAAATATTTCAGGGAAATCCAGCTTTTCGCTGAGTTTTCCAAGAAAACGGCCAGCTCTTTTTAATAATTGATTTGGATGCCGACAAAAATGGCCAGCCGGTAGAAGTTGAGGGAGATTGTTGAGCTAGTATCAATTGAAAATTAGATTTTGAATTAATTCCAAGAAAAAAAAAATTAGAGCCACTGAAATGTGGAGCTCAGCTGGTGGTGGATCTAATCTTTAATTAATTTTTTTTTACTTTTTGACTAGATTGTTATACATTTTTGGGACTAACGGTCACCTTACTTTATTTTTTTAAACCGCTAAATCAGTAGATGCTGAGGAAATTCTAAGAAACATGAAATACTATTTTATAAAAACTGGGCAAAATTACAAAATTGTTTAATGGGCAGCACATTTTTAGGTCTAATGGAAAATTTCAATTAAACTTTTTATTCAACATTTAATAAAATATTAATAAATTCGGGCGAGCACAAAGGAGCACTCATAAAAGGCGCACAAATATTTGGCATCCCAAAATTGAAAAACAATTTAAAAAATGTTTCAGCGTTTTTACAAATCTTTTTTGATGTTGTTGTGTGCGTTGCAGCTGGGAAAGCGAGAACTCAATGAAAAGGCAGATTTAATCAGGTTTTACAAACACACCGAAATAAATATTCTTTTATGCTTTGTTTTTGGATGTTTTTTAGCGAAATTTCATTCAGAGGTGAGGCTTTTTCAAATAAAATGTATATTTGGAAAATTTGGAAATTTTGACGGACTGTCTTTTGACCTTAAGTTTCTTTTAATGAACGTGTTTGAAATATTTTTGGTTAAAAGTATTTTCCACCATTTTCCTTCCTATCCTACCTCCAACTGCCTCGATGATGTTTTTTTTTCAGATGCATTCAACGAGAAAAAAACTTGTGAAAAATTTGAATTCCAATTTGAGAACATTATTTGCTTTCCACTCGTTTGATTTGTATTTAAATGAATGTATGCTTTAAAGTTCTTTGCGATGAAAGTTTCCACAGACTTGCTGGTGTTTAATTGAATGAATGCACCGTGAAAGCTCAAGCTTTCCTTGTAAAGCTCCTGGAGTTTGTTAGAAAACGTTATAACAATTTCCCTCTAGATTTCTCTCTAGATATATAAGTAGTTTGTGTTTTCCACGTTGCTTCTTGAATAACTCCGACAATTACCAAAACTATGAAGCATCAAAGCTTTTTTTCTGACGAACATGGAACATGGAAGATAAAAAACAAATGATGCTTCATAGATTTAAGAGTTGCATTGGATTGTTCCTGCAGGATGTTAATAAAAGTCTGGGAAAATTTAAATATCTGAAACAATAAACCATGATATATATATATCTTTAGGAGCATCATTCAAAAATCAAACTTACTGAAAAGAAAAATTGGAACAAACATAATTTTATAAAATCAGCGTTTTTACTTACCTTTTCATAGAATTTCGAAATGAATAATGAAAAATATTTGAGGATATGTCAGGATTTATTGTCATTGGTTTTGGATGTAGAATAGATTGAGTGAATTGTGTGATATTAATTTTGATCTCTCAAGAAATGAAAATATCAGTAAAGTTATGAGTCTAAGGTTTCCTAATTTTTTATTTTAACATGCACACACTTTTTCAATTTCAAAAAAAAAAAAAAAAAATTTACCTAATTTTCCAATTCAACTGAGAACATATTGACAATTTTTTTTAATGTCCGATTCGATCTTAATTATTTTGGAATATGCATCTTGGTATTTTATACTCAGGCAACTTCGATTAATACTCAATGTGTTGAGGATTTGCAAGTTTACCAAGTGTGAGAATGTTTCTGGGTGCATATTAGATAACATATTGTTTTCCAAGTAAAGTCCTTTGAGGTGAGTTAAGCCACTGAAGGCTGATTTATGGATGCTCACAATTTTGTTTGAGATAAGTTGCAAGTACTCGAGGTTAGGAGCTCCAGAAAAGGAATCAGCGACCAAAACCTTCATGTCACCTTTATTGATAAACAAAATTCTGAGTTTATCAGCGTTTTTGAAGTAGTGAGGTTTTATGGCCTCCACGTTTGAATTTCCACAAACAAGATACTCCACGTTAGGAAACAAAGTGAATAAAGAGTTTGAGATGTATTTGATTTGTCCACCAGAATAATAGACTGACGTCACATCCGCGTCTGATTTAGGATTGGATGATGTGTTCGTTATCAAATCTTCATCTTCACTTGAAAGTTGCGCGGAATTAAAAGTACACTCATGGATTTGTTTCTTCGGTCCATTTATGCCATTTATGAACCAGGAATAAGTTGAAAAACCACATATTTGCTCTGCACCTTCAATTTCACTTAGCAAGAAGATTGAGGTAAGAAAAAACAGAATCTGTAAATAAATATTTTAACTCACAGTTTAGATTGAAAATACAATAAAAAACATTAAGGTCACCTTGAACATATTTTTGAGCAGCTTCAACCTTCTCCAACAAAATTTTATTAGAACTGAATAAAGATTGGATTGAAGCTATGAAACTATTGCCGTACATTTTATTATCGCCAAAAACAATTTCAGTGTGAATCTTGATGAACTGTTTGGTATTATCAGTAAATATTTTGTGTGTGTGACTATTTCCATCAAAACGTCTGTTTTGAAACCATTATCAAAAACACGAGCCTTTCAGACGCAAAAAGCTAAACAACATCAAATATCTCTCACAGTAATTTAATTAAATAAATGATATAAATACCTCTGCTTACCCTCGAGGACTTGAACATCATAAACAAGCAATATTTTCCACCTGCCATTCCAATTCCAACTCCAACAATTATAATTACTATTCACTATTCTGTAATACGTAATTGCAGAGAGGAAATTACATGCAGTAATTAAACAGTAAAGGGAATTTATCAAATATATCATTCCAGCATTTCACAATTTAAATAATTAAAATTTTACTCAGTATCCGTTCATTGTATAAATATTTAAATGTTATTTAAATTAATTATTATACTCAGCAAATTATCATTTGGGCTGTATATGAAGACTTCTTATTTTATAAAACAAAGGCTTAGTTCCAGTTAATGTTTATATAAAAATTGCTCCAATTATAAAATATGAGCCTTATGACGTCAACACGAAATTCTACAATTTTCTCATTTTTAAGTAAAATCCAGCTGCTTTCTCGAATATTTTTCCATAGAATCTTTTATTTATTTGCTGTTATAAATGTCTTTCAATTGAAAAAAAAAATCATAAATCTCATGGAATAAATTTTTTTGAAGATATTAAAATTCTATCCTTCTCATAGGGGCCTAATTTGAAAATCCAACTAATAAAATAAACTATGAAATTGCTCAAAATTGTACAAAATGTATGATATGTATATTGTGCTGCTGTCAGAGCGTCAGAGCGTCATTGTGCCATTAATACCATTGTCAGTATTATCCAGTATTGTCGGTATTGTCGTTATTGTAGTCCAAAACAAAAGCATCCAAAAAATAAAGCCCAAACTTAAAATTATGGAATTAATAACTGGAGTGTTGTGAGTTGAGATCTCTCAAGTCCCCAAGCAGGAGTGTGCTTTGTGAGTTTTGTCATTTGGTGCTAGCATAGATTGTAGTTGTGCTGCTGATTAGATCAAGTGCTCTCATCATAAAGCATTAAAGCAGCTCGTATAGCACCGGCAAGCAAGCATGGAACTTTTTAATCCACTTTTCGAGTGTCTTTCTTTGTCCTCCTGATGTTGAATATATTGAATACACTGAGCACACTGAATACAGGAATATGGGAATAAAGGATATAGCACCGTGACACAGCATTGGAGCAAACGGACGGCAACAGGACGGCGCACAAAATTAATAACATGAGCTAGTTCCCCAAATTGTTAAATCAAATTAACATTTTCCAGCGGACGTTTGAAATTTCAGATAACATTTTTAGGGAAATTTTGGGGAATTTTTCAAGGGTTTGCAATTTTTAACGAAATGAATTTCAAATTTAGTCGTACCCAAAAAAATATATAAAATCTCAAAATTTCAGATCACCCAATTAAAATTAAAGTAGCTGATTAAATAAAACTACCAATCCCTGCAATTTCTAGTGATTTAGATATTTTAGAGAATTTTGCGATATTTTCTGAAAATTTGGGCAGTTTTGTTGGACATCCACTGCATTTAATTTTATGCACATTTGAAACAGTTTTCATTAAAAATTAATTAAAATAGCAAAAGGAAATCCTTTTTGTTGCAAAGTTGTATAACTGTATACGGTCCAATTTAATAATTTTGGGGGGTCTGCTTTTTGTGTTGCAGGATTTTGGTGGCTATAGGATCATATTTTCGAGGATTTAGATTAGATTTTGTTTGTAAAGGAGCTATAATTGGCTTTAATTTGAATGAGATTTAATTTCAAATTAAATTTACAAAACAGTCAAAAAATGGTAGACCTGCAATATTTTGCAAACCGGATCATAATTCCACCTATTCAGCTATCATAGCAAAATCCGTACCAAATTGTTAGTTTCAACTAATTTTTCCATTAGAAGCCAATTTAGGATGTTGAATGAATTTAGTGGACCGAGTGTCACCGGATGAGCCTTTTGCATTATTATTGCAGCGCAAATTCAATCTGCAGGAAACAATTAAATTGTAAAATTCAGAGAATTGTGAATAATGTGAATACACTGCATTCTCTGTTAGCTAAGTACATAAACTGAAATAACCTGATATATAGTGATGTAGGAGCATTAAGAGGATTAAAATATCATATTTTTAGAATGTTTTGAAAAGTTGGAGCAGAGGTGCTTTACATACTACTGAGAATACTCAAAACTGCAAAAATACTGGCTGCAACATGATGGGTTGTATACTCTGATATCATGTATAAGCTTTTTACCTAGAACCAGAAAAATGAGGATATTTTTAAAGAAGGCCCAGATTCATATTCTAGAAATTAGGTTTTTGTATTTTAGGATTATGATGGTAAAGCAGATTTTTTATAAAATCCAACATTTCCTAATATTTATTTAAATTCCTCAAAATTTCTCCAAAATTACCCCACAAAACAGAATAACCAGCAAAGCTTAATAATATTTCATCATTTAAAATTGTTATTCAAACAATCAACAACATTTAATTAAATAAAAGCCAAAAATTTTCCAAAATCAACTTTCCATTCCGCCAGGAAAAACAACAATCCGAATAAATAAACCCATAACTAAACAATTTACCCTCTAATTTAATTTAAAGATGCAAACTCTCAGCAAAATTTCATATTTCCATTTAGTTATCAGCAAACTCACCAAAATTTGCCACCCCCCCCGGAATATTCAGCGAAAGCATTTATTTATTCAACAAGTCTGCAAACGTTTCTCCAGTAAAGCAGCAGTTGAACCAATTCGGCATCGCTACACAAATATCGCCAAGTGGAACGCAAATTTTCGCCTAGCTAGTGTAAATCAAACAATTTTTGCCAACTAATTCTAGCAAAATTTAGCAAATTGTGAAGTATTAGAGCACAAAAGCTCCAACAGCACGATGAACGATTGCTGGAAAATTAAATTACCTTAATAATTAATATTGAAAATTAATCCAATTATTTCGTAAAAAGGCTCGCAGAGGAGCATAACAGGCTATATTCACCTCGTTCATCGCTTTCAAGTTGCTCCTGTGTGGCATGGACTTGGTAGTGAGGTGATGAGAGTTCGGCAGGGGTTGGAAAGATTACTTGAAATTCTTCAAAGTCTTCAAAGACTTCAATTCAAAGTCTTGAATAAAACTTTATTAACTATTTCACCTCATATTCCTACACCCCTGCCATAACAAACTTAAAGCCCCATATACACAAAGCACATAATTATTATATAAAATATAGAGAAAGCAAGCTCCCGTACTATAAAAACCAGAATATTCTGAATAACCTGAAAAACCTGCGAATGTGGAGCTTGTGCACAATTTTTCATTAAAACTTTTCTCTTTTTTTTCATTTTGCACAAAATTGAAGCAAAATGAAATAAAAGCGAAAAGCTCTCGGATGTTTCCTAAATTAAAGTTTTCGATTTTCGGTTTGTTTGGTTTCACTATATTTCAGTTATTTTTCAATTTTCCTGCAAAAATATTTTCCCAGTTCCAAGTCAGAGAATTTAAATTTCGGAACTGAATTGCTTCCCCGAAAAATTATTGAAAAAACATTTTCGCAAATTTTCCTACAAAATTTTCCACAAATTTATTTTCTAAATGAATAATTGACACGCTAACAAAAAGCGACCGAAAAATAATTAAATCAAACCATTTGACAAACAAAAATCACACAATTAACAATGAAATAAAATTCATCAAGTCTGGCAATTGCGAAATAAATGAAAGCTTGGGCGGCAAAAAAGGTCGATAAATAAAATAATTGCTTGGTGAGCTGGTGGAGAAAGATGTATGGGATATTTAGAATACATGGGAAGTAGTGGGAGTTGGGAGAAGTTTTGCGATTTTTTGGAGAGTTTTCGGCCAATTTATTTGTTTTTTAAATTTGAGAGTTGATTCGGGGAATTTTATTTTATTTATCTTTTCTACTTTATCGATAATATATTTGACCATTAAATAAGTAAGTTGAAGTACTAAAATCAATGGAAAAACTAAAATCATAACTTCTTTTCACCGTTCGTGTAATCCTGTAGACAAAAAAATTCATTTGCCTGCAATTAGATGAAATAATTTTTATGAAAAATTGATGGTAAAACAGATTGATTACAACAAATTAAATTTAAATCTAATTTAAAAAAAATTGGTCGTCAAGGCTCCATAAAACTCTCTAAAGAAGCGCCGTTTAAACAAAAACCTCCGTCCAATGATCCCGCACGTCGCCCAGTTACCGAGTTGCCCAGTTACTGTTGAAATTAAGTGCTTCTGGTAACTAACATGATTTTACAAGAATAAACCGAGCAATCCAGATAAAAAGGGACTTTCACTAACAGTTCTAACAGTTGGACATCATTACCGGGGATTTAAAGAATGGTTATAAATTCCAAGTAAATTTAAAAAGTTGTTTTATTGTTTAAACTGGGTTGGAGTCGGAGTAAATAGAAAAATGGGGAGGAATTCGGGAACTGTTTTGATGTTTTATTGGATGAAATTGGCCAATTTGACCTAAAACATGAGTTTTATAGCAATTTTCGGTCATTTATTTCAGTTTACTCAGTTTACCCAAAGAAAAGTAAATTAAACAATTTTCCTTCAGCAAAGATCCTTTTTTATTGGATTTGTATTGTTGATTTTATTATTTTTTTTATAAAGTTTGAGGGAAAATTCAAAGGAAATTTGAAGAAAAGTCGAAATATTTTATTGTTCTCATTTTTCTAGAGCTTTTTTCAAGCTTTGTCTATTTTTTGTCATTTGTCAGTTTTTTTTAGAAAATTTCGAAATTTTTGAGTTTTTGGAGTTTTTGGACGCTGCACGTCGTTCAACAAATTCATTTCGATCATTATTTATCAAACGAGCTAGTGAGCCAGTAAATTTTTTGATTCAGAAAAGTCATGTGGAAAAATCTATATTCGCTTTGTATGTTGTTTTTAGTCTCCGTTTGATGTTGCCAAGTTGCTTTGTGTTGCGACTGCTTGTAATTTTGTAATTTTTGTAATTTCGCTTGGTAGAGATGATGAGCACAAAATGCTGGAAATGATGGAAATATAGCAAAAGAAAATAGCAGATTGGGAATTTCATTTTGATTGCGTGCTGCTTGGGGAATATTTGAGGAAATATTATTGTTTGAGTCTTCAGGAAAATGGGTCTTACAGATCTTTTTTTAATTTTAAAGATTATTCATGCGCTTTGATTGATATTAGTGGATTTTTCAGGAATAAAATAGCATCTTTTGTTTTATTTGCCTTGTAGCTTACAAACTTCAATCAAAGACATATTCCTTACAAATTTCTTGCTACAAAAGATACCCAATCTTTTAAAATTCCAAAATATTTGCTCTAGGCAAAAGATCCTGCATATTTTCCACACATATCCTTATTCAATCCACTATATGCTATCCAAATCCACTTTTTTCAGATCCTCAGTTTCTCAATTTTCTCAATACCCTCAAACATTCAGAGTTCAGAATTCAATAAAACGAATTACTGTAGCCAAAACACTGTCCACATGCCAAATTTCATCAAATTGAGTCGACTTCAGCCGGCCAAATAAATTTTCATCGCTTTTTCAGTAACAAAAGCTTCTTTCGCCCGCATTTGGTTTTCATTTCGACTCGATTAAGTCTGTGTGGCTGAATGGAGAGCTTTCGGAGGAATGATGATTTATTTTTAATTTAAAATCAATAATATTTTTAATTGATGAAATTTCAATTATTTAAAATACATCCGCACCCTTTCTCTTTTAATTTTCAATCAAAATATTTTTACTCAAAAATTTCTGACAAAATCCTCTGATCAATCAAAAAAACAACTTACAGCGTAAAATACAAGCGATTCTCATTTTTTCAATAAAACCAAACAACCCAATTTCCGATTAAATTAACCTTCCACTCAATTAAGCATCCTGATTAATGATTATGATTCCCCCAATCAAAGACCGCCACCCTGCCAATATTCTCCCACCGAAAAAAGTGTATTTTTGTCACGTCTTTTGAAAGATTAGGCAGCTTCGAATACTCACATTCTAAATTACAGCAGATAAAAGTAGGTTTCGCTTTTATTTTAGCTTCCACCAGCTTCTTATTGGATATCTGAATCGCTTTCCTATTATTACTTTTACAGTTTTTCTTTTTTCTTTTTGTTCCTTTCTTTTCTGCTTTCTAGCTCATATTTCTGATATTTTCTGATATTTGTTCGATATTTTCGATATTTTGCGATGTATATGCTTCAGCTATGACCGGAAAAATTCAATATGTTGGCGTTGGCACGTTCACAACGTCATATGGTCCACAAATTTGATGTGTAAAGAAAGCTGAAGCTCCCAATATTCCCAAAGATTTTATTATTAGCAATAACATCCACATATGACATATTATAAACTTTGATTTTTTTTTTCGTGATGCTTCATTCGAGTTTTTATACAGTTTTACCATATTTTCAGTTTTCAGAGTTTTCCAATTTTTTATTATATAGTTTTTATTTTTTTTGGTGCAGAGGATGAAAGTATTAAGGAGTGAAGAAGCAGAGGAGCCAGATTGCCGAGGGTCGTGAAGTGGAATGGACCAATTATTATTGTTGGAGCGAGTTTAGAATATTTTAACTATTGGGAAATTTAATGGGTCTTTAAAATTTAGATGCCTTTAGGGTTTTGGGAGATTTTTACATTATTGAGATTTCATTCGGGTTGTTTTTCAGTTATTTGTGTTTGATAGAAAATATTTGAAACAGATGAAAAATGTTTGTTCCATTAAAATTTGCTATAACAATGTCTTTTTTGTATTCACAATACAATTATTCCAAAAGACATTTTCCACTTAATCTTGACAATTTCTGTACATCTTCTTTAAAACTCCCTCATCTAAAAAGAAAGCTGGTCGATAATGCAGAGCTCGTTCAAAGCAAATTACCCGAAATTGTATTCACTTAAATCTCATTCATTCATCCAAATCCCAATTACCCAAATTTCAACAATTTCAACAATTCCCAGTGAAACGTCTGCAAATCCATCTTCTTCTTAATTGGAAAATCCTGCGAAATATAAACGATACAGAAAATTTTCTAAAGGCAGAAAAGCATTGTCCAACTAGTTGTGCAGCTTGTGAGCTGAGCAGGACTTCTCCGCTAACGTGGAATTGTGTTTCAATTTAAAATTTCTTTAACTGAGATATTACATCTATATCCCGCGCGGCGTCTGTTGGTTTAAATCACGAATACTTATTTTCTGGACGAATCATGATATTCTAAGACTTTATCAAAAAATAAGTTGTCTGGTACCACCAGATGACCCCCAGATGACTCCGAGTAGATAGTGGACGATGAAATTCTTGACTAAACTTATTATTCCAAACATTTTTTCTGAAGCAACCAATGTTGCATTTTTAATCTTTCTCTTGTACTGGAGCTGAAAGTAAGCGGTACCAGACTGATCCTCCAAAAACTCGATTTTTATAATTTTCTGGACAAATTATGAGAATTTGAGACTTTTTCAAAAAAAAGTTGTCTGGTACCACCAGATGACCCCCAGATGACTTCGAGCAGGTAGTGGACCACACGTCGATACATTTCTTGACTCAACTCATCATCTCAAACATTTTTTCTGAAGAAACCACAGCTGTATCTCTAGTTTTTCTAAAAAAAGGTTTTTTTTGTATGAAAAACCCGACTTTGGGTCACCGAAGTGGTGCTGGTGACCTAACCGGTAAAGTCACCATCACCAAAAATATCAGGTGCACGATGGGAAGAGATACCAAGTCGATTGGCATCAAAAATTCCGGAATCGGTTCGGCTGGAGGTCAGATCGAGCGTTTACAGTAAACCACGGATCCACCAAATAATCGGGCACGGCCCTTAGGTTTTCGCATGGCACGGGTCAGGGGTTCAAAATTTTCAAAATTTGTTTTCACAGAAATTTTCTTCAACTCAATACCGACAAAAAAAATACTGGATATTTTTGAGATTTGTTTACGGGGAAGTCAGGAAAAATCAGATAAGGTCAAAAAACCCTGAAAATGCTGGTACGAAAACAATACTTATCCGCTTTTGCGGAGAAGTAAAAAGGAAAAATTTCCCTCCAAAAGAAAAAGTGACAAAAGTCCCGAGCCGAGCATTTCTGTAAATTATTTCAATGTAAAAATTCAGTGTATTTTGTATTTTTCTGTATTTCGAGTTCTGCTGTTGCTTGGCATTACTTTCGCCATTCATGGAGCAAAAAAGGAGAATATAAAAATTTTGGGCACAAAAAGTACATTTGTCAGTGACAGAAACTCGAGCAAAAATTATCGCTATGTAAATTGTACAAATGGCAGAAAATCTGTATAGTTATAGAATCCTTTGTGGAGAAAGTTGGGCTTGATATTGAGGGATTTATTTTTTTTTTTGTAGAATTTTACAATGCAATGAAGTTACGAGATGTTTATAAAAATTGACATTGACCTTGACCTTAACTTTGAAACTTGGTCTCGACCTTTCAACAAACTTTGGTTACTTTTAGTATGACAGTTAAACAGTTTTACAATTTTCCCGATGAAAAAATCTTCAACTTTCCACCAAAGTCCTATAACTTAAGATGGAGAACATAATTTGGCAGTTATATTGTATTAAACATTTACATCTACTTATGTATACTTGATTGTATTAATAAATTTAGGCATCATCATAATTATCAGCGACTTAAAGTGTCTCACAGCATTACGGAAATTATAAAATTCACAGAATTCAATGAGAATAATTCGTGAGCTTTCTTGTTAATATCTTAATGAATTTTCAAGCCATTGAAATTTTAATTGAAATTTGATTTTGAAGATTTTGCCTTAATTTTATTTTAATGTTTTGAATAGATTTGCTTTCCGGGAAGGGAATTGCTCGCAGTTTCGTTTAGATTTGCGGAGCAGGCAGGTGAGATTATTGAGGGTTGAGGTAGAGGGGGCGTGCGAAGTCTTTGGTTTCTTGTGATTTAGGAGAAGGGGTTGCTAGGGATCGATCAAGATGACTTTGAAGTTTATTTCTTAGGAAAAAATCTTGTCTGGGATCAAATATCAATGAAATATGTTCACTGGGAATTTTAACGTCTGGGACTAACTCTTCTAAACATTTACAATATAAAACCTATATTTTAGGTCTATTTCCTATTCATAAGATTTTCTGTGCCACCAATCCATCAATAAACAAACAAAATCATCCACCTGATAATCTTCCACCCCTTTCCGCCTAAAGGGATCAAATTTCAAAGAAATCCCTTCAAAAAAGATTTCGATTAATATTTTTCCCTGCCACCGAAATAATTTAAAATCTTCGATTTAAGTCAACTGAATGATTTGCAAGATTTTGCCTGTCTATGATACAGCCAGATACACATTTATCTCAGGTGGAATATTTATGTAATGTGCTTCAAATCTCAGGCTCCAAGGATTCATTGGTATTTGTAGAATATGCCTTGATATCAGCCTTGTGCACATTTGAATCATTTGTGAATCATTTGTAGAAGCATTCCCGAAGAGCACAACCGACTTTAGACGGTCGATGGACGGTCGAAGGACGGTCGAGCGACGGTTAGGTATTTCGACCGTCGCTCGACCGTCCTTCGACCGTCTAAGTCAGGTTTTTGGTCGGTTGTGCTACTCGGGATTGCTTGAAGATACTTGAAAATGCGAAAGACGGGAGGCACAAGTATGATTGTCGTGCTTTCAATCAGATCCTTTCATCATGAGTCTGCATCACTCAGGCTTATTTTTCCAAATCATTGCCGAAGCGAATTTGTAGAATTTGTAGGGAAGTTTATTATTATTTTTTTTCGTTGCCCTTTTTATCATCTGCCTTAAAATCTGTTTTTCATATCCTAATTCATCAAGAAAACAGATCCCATTTCACAATATACCAAACGAATATACTAGAATGTACTCAAATATACTCCACAATATATTCTCCCTTAGCAGCCTTTGAGCCTTAGCATCATAGCAAGCAGAGGCAGCAAAAAAAAAAACGAACAGCAAGCAAATCTCGATCGTAAATCATATGTTTGTATATGTAAATGTGATTGGCGAAAATAATGTGTAGCATGTCTTATTTCGTTATGCCTGCAAAATTGAAACATTTCTCAAAAGATTTCGCGCCAGAGCCCCTCACAAGATCCGCTGCGCTGAGAAATGATGGAATATTAAGAGATAAGAATCATAAGCAATGGCTTTCGTCCCAACAACCGACAAGGGTGTATCATCTGTGTCTAGTTTATCAAGTATCTTTAGCTAGTTTATTAAGCGCCCAACACACAATCGGCAATGCCAGTTGAAGTTGCAGTGCTGACTTTCAAGCGCTGAGCTTTTTAAAGATTTTTGCCGTTTAAAGGGTGCGTCAGTATATTTAGAAATAGTTGTGGAGCATGCGCTGAGTTTGAATTGTTGGCACTCTTACATGTTTTTGGTAGAGGAAGCTCTCTGGCAAGTGATTAGATAGATCTCTATTTTGATTATTTTTATTTGGGGTTTTATGGTTGTTGATACTTTAATTATTAATTGATATATATCATTTGGGATTTAAGTGTTGTGGTGACTTATTTATCGAGATATTAAATTTTTTCCACTACAAGTTGATAGTTTTATCACGTTATAAATTAATTAAAGACTTTGAGTTGACACGTAAGGACAACGAATATTTTTTAATTCTAGAACTTTAGTATCTAATTTACATTTTAGATCCTTAATTTCCCAAAAATTTAAAAATAAAAAAAATATGAGAAAAATTTCAGTATTTCAATTACCATGCAACAAAAAAATTCAAAACAATGTGCAAAACTAAAATTTTTGTACACATCAAAAAATATTTTTTAAAATTTTAAATAAAATTTTCCATCTAAAACAATTAAAAAACCAAAATACTTGTAAATTGCACTCAAAACTGCAACACTTACAAAAATTCTCTCCACTACTTCTCTCTCTTACAATTTCATTGATGAATATTCTGTACTAAAGATCCTCCAAAGAGCTTCACCAATATTTTTTTGGCGCGCATGTCTCACATCCCATAATACCGAGAAGCTTTCTACACCGCAATTGATTTTATTCCTTATTTTAGTACACTCTCTCGAATTCTAACAGCAACTCTCCATCCTTGCAGCTCCCGACAACAGTTCGCTACTCGGTTACTCGGTCGCCTGTGTTCTCGGTTTCTCGTGAAATGTGTGCGATTAGACAGATGTCAGTAGTGAAATTAAATTCGTCGCGGAAACACACTGTCGATGTAATGGCAAATTAAATGGTTATTCCTGAGGCCCATTCAACTGATTCAAGTGTGATTTAGTGCAGAAATGTTGCAATTTTGGCCATCTTTTGTCCGTTTCGTAATCATAAACAAGTAGCGGGCAATAGTTCGGAAAATTCGGAAAATTCGGGAATATCGGAAACTTCGCCAAACTCACGGAAATCGGAATAATCGCGAAAGTTTTTTTGCTTTTTCGGAATTGAAAAGTGGAGCAAATCTATCTGATATCTGCTATCCGCTGTTTTGCTATATGCTATCTGATTTTAGTTCAGGTATAGTTGAAAGTGGTTCAAGTGGTTCAAGTGGTTCAAGGGAACTGGCAAAATGAAAATTTGTATTAATTTGCGAGAAAAAATAAAATTGTTTGATGATTAAATGATAAAACAGTACTTGTGAGAAATATTGGAGGATATAAATATTTTTGGAACATTTGGAATATTTTAAAGATCAATGAGAATTAATCAAAAGTACTTGGTTGTGTTTAATATGAAATAAGGAATCTTGTGGATTTTTTAAGATGTCTGGATTTCTGGAATGTTTTTTGGTGGAGATGAAATTGCAGTTTTTGATGTGTTGCTACATTTACTACTTGGAAGTGCTTTAAAGTGCTTTAAGTGATGCAGTACGCTTTTATGGATTTTATGAACTTTAACGATTTTTTGGATAAAGCTATTGAGGATTATTGACAGTTCCACGGACTTCGTTGGTTTAAAGGATTTGAAAGATTTTTGAAGGATTATTGAGTTGATTGGTTTATTGAATTAAAAGTATTTCATTACAAAATGAATAAAATATTGAAAAACAAAAATACCTGAATTAACACACTCGGATTTTAAAAGACCTTTAATTTCACTTTAATCCATCGCCAATCCAATATTAATTGAATTTAATTCAATTTACGTTTTCTGGCTGAATAGATAGAGAAAGTCGATAATAAAATGAAATAGTAAATAAGTAGATGAATAAATGGAACTAATACCTCGGCTAATGGCAAACATGCGAGTAAATTTTAGAAAATGGAAATCTGAGGCGAATTAAATTGAATACAACATAAAAGAGTTTTTTACTTACAAAAGTATTTAATTCAGAGTTTATTGGATATATTGTATATTGATAAGTGGAAAAATTCGTTGAATTTGTTTTCAGACTTTGTAATGATTTCTTAGAAAAATCGTGCCTTTAAGTTTCATTTCTTTATTGGTTATTGAATAATGATCATTTTTGTGGAAACAGGTTAATCAAGTGATTTCCTGGTAAACGTGATAAATAATTCAATTATTGAAAAGATTTTTTTAAGTCGACAGATTTTATGCTTAAGAATAGTGATGATTAAAGAAACAATTAAAATTTTTGGTGACTCACAAAAAAAAATCTTCTGCTCAATTAAAACCTTTAGAACACAGAATAAAAACAACAAAGTGAAACAAAACCTTCGAAAATCCTCAATAACTCAATAAATCTCCTAAAATTTGTATGTTTTCCGGAACAAAACCAACATCCAACTTTAATTTGATTAAATGTGTGGATTCCAAAATAACAATCGAGCAAAGCCAGCAAACTAAAGCAAAGCAAAATTATACCAAACTAAAGCAAAGGCAGCAACACAAAAAGGATTACTCGCTTCGGCCAGATAAGATCATCACAGGACTATATCGAATGTAGGAAAGCTTTACAATGAACTGTAAAGAATATCAAGAATATCAAAACGAAGGCATTAAACATTAAAGAATTACAGCCAAATTACCAGAAATATCCGAAACGCCACACAAAATTGAAAATACGGAAAAACTGGAATATACACGCAATATTAACAATAACTGTGTTATGTTAGCTTTCCTAATGTTCACCGTGTTAACTGGGTTAACTGGGTTAAGCATCTGATACGTGTGCAAACGAATACATGGAAAATACTTGAAGCACCATGGAAAAACAAAGTAAATGAAATAAATGGATTTATGTAATTAAAGTCGCTGATCCAATTGCAGGTGCGAGCTCAGTGTTTAGTTGAGGAGCGAGTTTTGGGGATTTTGGCACTTGATGGGGGGATTTGGGGGGATTTACAGAAGGATATGAAATTGTTCGGTTTTCGGGTGTTTCGAGCATTTTTAGTATTTTGGGAATTCGGTGAATTTTTTGGTTTTTGAGGTAAAATTCTGTTTTGTGAGGATTAAAGGTGGAACATGTAAATGTTTTGTGTAGAATTCACTTTTGAAAATATTTTTCGTTTTAAAGTTTAATAAAATTGTTGACTCATATCAAAAATAACAGTAAAAAAAAGGTGTTTAGTTAATTGGTGATAAAGTCGATAAAGAAGATTTTCAAATCAAAATATTCAGAAACTCACACAAACCCATCAATTACTTAAATTTAAGAACAAACACACCACAAAACCTTCATCGATATAAATTTCAAATAAAACCCACAAAATTTGACAAATCCCCATAAAATCTTTTTAAAAAGCATTTAAGATTATTGGCCAATATCTGACCCAAAAAATAATCAATTTGACAAATAAAGTATCCACATCACCCCCTCCTACTAGCCAATTTACTGAGAACAACTCAAATCAACTTTTCCCTACCACTGAAAACTCGCCCAATTCAACAATAACTTTTAATACCTAAAAGATGAAGAATATCGAGGAACTCCAGAAATATTAAAAATATCACCGGCACTTCATCTTATCAAACTCTTCAAAGTGGTTTTGAGGTTTTTTGCCTTTATTTGGACAATTTCTTACGAATTTCCTCAATTTTCTTCAGAATTTATTTGGTTTGCCGTGAAGTCTCCCAAATTTTACGACTTTTCACGTATTCCAGTATTTTATGTTTCCCAGTATTTCGGGTGTTTTGAGCCATTCCCTGTTATTTCTTATGTTTCATGTTTTATTGATTAAAACGTTGTAAAATGTTAACAATGACTTTTATTGGGATTATAAACATCACTTTCTTACCAGTTTTTTGTGCGCTTTTATCCTCGTTTATTTTGTAAAATGACTATGTTTCACTTGCAAAAAAGTAAAAAACCGAGCGGATGATGTAAAGAGTAACATAATGTGCCATCACACTGAATTTAACAACTAAACCAGCGAACAACTGAACTGGGCTGACTTTATACTTCGATAGAGATTTTTACGGAATTTTATATTGCGATTTATGGAGTTTCATGGCAAACACGAGCTTTTATTAGAGTTTCGTTAAGTAATCATTTTGAGAACATTTTTAAGGAGATTGACGATTAAATTTTAGTTTATTTCAATTTATTTGTGTTACTGGGAACTCTTAATGTCAGTTACTTTGCGCTACTTTGAGCTCTCTTACATTTTATTTTTTAGTGCTTTTTATATTCTTCGTGAATTGCCAGAGAATTGAATTTTGATGACTAGAAGATTAGAGTAATTTTAGGGAGCGGTTAAATTAAAGCTTTTGTGGTTGGGGTTTTGTTGATAAAGTAGAGTGATAAGGAAGATTGATGGGAGATTGAAGAAAAAGGTGAATATTTCGGTTAATAATTTGGGATTGAAGGTTACGGTTTGATTTCTTGGGGAATAGATTTTTTTTTGATGAGGTGTACTAAGATTATTGTAAAGATTAGCTTTAAGATTAAGAAAGGATTACAACGAAGTCTAGATACCTAAAGAAGAATACAATTAAAATTTCAAGAAACAATCCATACTTATTAATTAAATTGAAAACAAAATGTTTCTTATATTAAAATTCATATTGATCAATTTAAGCTTTTCAATATTTTCTAACATAGAAATCTTTTCAATCCCAGTATGTCCCAATAAACCTGATAAAACTCAACAATTAACAAAAATTCACCCGAAAAGTTTGCCACAAAAGTTCAACAAAGAACCCAAAACTGCCCTAACCCAAATGTAGATAACAAGTTGTCCGCCCCCTGCAGCCCAATACCAAAACACCCAACTACCCAATAATTTTCTTAGCAAAAGTATTATCAGCTCCAAATAGCGCCAGCTTTATGATAAATTATGTAAATTTAGGGAACTTAAGAAAACATTGAAACAAGGTTGCTCTCCCAAATATCTTCCAGATTTCTGTGTTTCTGTGTTCAAAGTATATTCAAAGTAAATTTAAAATATTCAAAGTATCTGAAGTCTCTAAAATATCCGACATTTTCACAGAAATCCCCAAAGCAGCTCTCAAAGGCACCAAAAAATATAGAAAAACATAACCTTAATTGTGATTTCAAAATGTGATTTATTACCCTTTTGCTGAGTTTGCTGAATATATAGATTTATGTAGATATTTGGAGATATGTTCAGTTAATTTTGGGTACACTGAACTACGTTGAAGCACTTTCAAGTGTCATTCCTTTGGCACCTTTATTGTTTACATATTCTCTTTATTTTCCCAGATTTCTTAAATATCCCAAATTATTCAGATTTTCCTTAATTTCCCACAATTTACCTTAAATTTTCCTCAATTTCCTCATTTTTCCTAAAATCTACCTCAATTCACAAAACATTCAAAAGCTCCTTGATATCCTTGAGATTTCCTCAACCTACATTTTTTGCTTACTCTCTCCTGTCTTTGTGGATACAAAAAGTTATCAAATTAGTGGAGGGTTATACAAATGTACAAAAATATCCAAACATACGAAGGTATATCATTATATAAATTTATAAATAGATAGAGTTAGTCTTGTGAGTCTGTATTGTGCAAAAAAGCAGGTTGTGATAACGAGTCATTATTAATTTCTTGGAAATTTATTTTAATGATTGGGTTTGGGATTTTGGTATTGCTAGTATTGCCTGTATATTTTATGTATTGTACTGTTTTGCAGTGAAAGAAAGCAGAAAGGATTAGGTGTACATTTTTAAAGATGTGAGGGTAGTTTGGGCCTTGTATAATATAAATTAAAATAAATTAACCCATTAGCTTTTTAGGATGAGGCAGTTTATTCAAATAATTAAATGCTGTATACATTTTAACACATTGTTAATGTAGTTAATGGTGGTGGTGTTGGGTTGTAGGAGTTGGGAGTTGGGAATTTGAAGTTACAAGTAAGGAGTTAGATTTTCAGAGATATTCAGGGAGAAGTTAATTAAGAATATGTCCTTGTATGTTTTCTTTCCGATTGAAGTATTTAAAGGAGGAAAGATTATAATAAGTGATAAAATCTGAGGGAAAGATCCCAAAACCATATTGCTAAGAAATTTAGGTAAAATATTATACAATCTAATTAGTCCTAAATTGAAATCAATTCGTAAGAAAATGATGAGAGAATTAGATTTAAAAAAGAATCGAAAATTCTTGGTTCTTAAGCCACTAGCTCTAAAAATGCGTTAAACTGAAAAAAAAACAAATTTCATCAAAACTATCAAAATCCACCAAAAAATAATCCAAAGAATTCTAAGAATCATCGAAGCCAAAACTTAACGACTCTATTCTTCCATTGAATATAGATTGAAAATAGATCCAGCACATCTTCTATCTAGCGAGCTGATTACATATATCATCGCAATCAAAGCATGCATTGCCAATGATTGAAAACACATCAAAACACATCAACTAAAAAATCTACAACCCATAAAAATCCTCAGAAAAACATCAAAAAAAATGAAATAAAAATAAAAACATAAAAAAGTGATTCTGTGCAAATAAAGCGAATATTTCGTGAGCAAAAAAGTGAAATCAATGAAAGTGCACGAAATTCTATGATTCAATGAAAAGCAATAAGTGTTGCTCCCTGACTAGCGAGCTAGAGTGACTCTAATAATCCATACGATGCTAAAATGCTGTAATTTAGTTTGATGACCGAACCAACTGGTAAACTGTGTAACTGTGTAACTGTGAATCACCTAAACTGTGTAACTGTGAAACAGTCTCGCAGGGTAACTGCGAAAAATCATAAAAAATAATAATAACCTTTCGGAAGAGGCCATTGCAGTTATTGCAGGCAATTGTGGCGATAATGCCTTTTGTCCAAGTTCTGCGAGAGGGTAGTAAAAGTACCAGCTAATACCACAAAAAAAAAGAAATACGAGAAATAAAAAAGAAAAGCCAACCGAGAATAAAAATAAAAGAGGCCACTATTCTTGCAGAGTAACTGCCCTTTTGGTTATTATAATATCAAAAGTTATATCACAAGTTATATCCTCTCAATGTTATAGTTAGTGCAAGTATAGTCAAGTGATGATAACAAAAATAAAAATAAATAATATAAATAAGAAGAATAAAAGAATGAAGTGTTATAATACTAAAAAAATCGTTATTCTGTTACGCCGGCCGTATATTAATTATATTAGCCACTAATGTAAATAAATTGGATGTTATACGTGGCGCAGAGAGTTATCAATAAAAATATATCAAAATATAAAGAAATATCAAGAAAATTATCAGAATTTACGGAGAAATAAAAAAATTGCCAAAATAAAGCAAAAAATCCATAATATCACGAAATAAACGAAAATTGCCAGCAAAACCACCACCAGTTGGCGAAATATCACAATATCGCTCCACTACTAATATAAATAATAATCACCATAAAGGGTGGCCAGAGGAATAATGTTTAGTTAGCCAGATAGTCATAACTCAACGCATTGAGGCGATAACATTAGGGACGGCGCTCAGTGATTACCGCAAAATCTTCGAATAATGGAACTATCGTTAAGGATTATATTGACCTCGATAACACTTTTATGGAGCATCAAAACGTACAAGTGCAGTGAAGGATATAAACCTGGTAATTTGAGGCATTTTTCATACTTTGGGGAGATATTTTTTTTGGGGGGAAACCCAAGGAAAAGTTATTTTGAAAAAGTCAAATTTTTTATTCAAAATTTTATTGTAAAGGCTTGAAAATTAACTAATATCAATTCCACCCAATTAATTAAAACCTCTTAAATCAACAAAAAAAAATGCTTAGACAAAAACAATTTTTCACTCGGTCCCCATCAACAAATCGTCTAAATTTATCCAGCTCTTCATAGTTTCACACTCTTCTTTTTCATCAATATTTCATTTTCCCTCAATTTTCCCCATTCATTAATTTTTTTGCTCCCGTTTATCAATATTGATTTTTCATCCTACGCTTCACAAAAAATCACAAAAATTCTCACACAAAAATTGAGTAAAAATGAAAATTGTGCCATTCATTCAAACATCGAACCATTTCACTTCTTAATCAACGCTCCATAATTAAAAGCAAGCAATTAAAATTGCTTTTGATTGCATTTCACTTTTATTGGAAATATTGTTGGGAAAAATGGAAATTTTATGCTTCTTGAGAAAATATTGGGAAAATTGTGAATATCGAGAAAATTCAATAATTCAAAAAAGATCTTTGGTTATTTAGGCAATAATTAAAACATTATAATTTTCCTTCGTCTTCTTCCACAAAATTAAATTGTTTCCTGAGAAAAGCTTCTCAAATAATTCGAAGAAAACTCATAATATTCCAATATTTCAATTCATAATTAATGTTCAAGTGGCGCTACTCCCACCTGAACCTTTTAAATCAAGCGTGCTTAAACACCTACTTAAGTTGGCGAAGGCAAAAAGGCGTTAAAACGAACTGCAAACAATTTCCCTAATATTTATTAGTTTCACTGTTGTTCCCACTGTTTTCTAGAGTTGTAGGCAAGCAAAAACTGCTACAATGTACAAAATACAAATGCTCAGCAAATGCCTCATAACCGTTCAAGTAACTCGCAGAGCTACAACAGGTCTATCGGCAGTTTTCTTGGCCTTTTTTGTTCGTTTGGCTTTTGCTTATGAGGCGAACGGGGCAAAAGTCTATTTATTTGTTTTAATGTTTAATGCCCGCTTAAATGCTTCAAATGGTTAGAATGCCAGCAAAATAATGTGCCTTAATGTGGTGTAAGGGCTGCCCAACCACATTTCGGTATACTTGAGCTATATTGTGGATTCAGTGTGAATACGAGTTATGATTAGTTTAATAAGCATTTATTAGGCATTCATAAATTATAAACCAATTTTTTGCTCATGTCTGAAATGCGGCTTTGGCTTTTATGACACGTTTTTGCGTTGAAACGAGCCCATAACTGATGTTTTAGGACTGGTCAGGGATTGAAATTCCTGGGTTTTGTTGGAATTTTATTTTAGAAACAATTTCGATGATAAACCTTAAAGAATGCAATAAAATGAGATAAAATAATTATTATATTTCAAATCTAAATGTTTCGATTATTTTTGAGTGATAATTCAGTAAAAATAAATATCGAAAAGTTGAATTTTAAAAATCAATTTAATAAGTTTTTTTGCCCATTATCAGTAATAAATTCTAAACGTCGACCCCTGACCCCTGCTCCATAAAAACTCTACTGGAAAATCAAAATTCTGAGCTAATACTGCGCTGGTGTATGAAATTATAAAGTTATTTCGTGCGGCGAAACACTAATTCAACTAATTCACTGGCTATGTAGAAAAAAAACAGCAGAAAAAACTTAGAAAACAAGAAATCTAGAAAAATATACAAAATATAGAAAATATAACAAATACACCGTACTCTAGAGCAACTACAGCAAAAATAATGGAGAGAGCCTTGAATTGGTTGAATTAGTTGAACTGCTTGAATTGCTTGAATTGCCTCAATCTAGTTGGAGTTACATGTATTCCAGTTTGATGTTGGAAATGGTTGAGAAAATGGTAGAGGCACATAAAACAAAATAAACGCTCATACATAGCTACCCAGCCCGATTTATTAGCATTATTAACAAGCTCATGCAGGCGAGTGGTGACTGAGGCTCTTTATGGCAAATAGTTATTGACTTTTCTCCAATTTGCCTTTCATGGTGGTTAGAGCCTTTGAATCCTTTGAGCAGGCTTTCGAGGACTTTCCAGACTTCAAACAAAAGCTTTCTAATGAAATGTAGTTAGTGTGCTTTCCTATAGTTAATGTGGGAAATATATTGTGTATGTGGAACGTCATAGAAAATATATTAAGGGATATTAAGGACTTTTAACATTTTGTTAGATTTTGTTTTGTGGTTTGCGGGCTCTTTGAGTTTTTCAAGTTTTCTAAGTTTTTTCAGCTTTTAAAGAATTTGTTACTCAATGGAAAAGTTGACTTTCGTGAACTTTCGTTCGTTTATAGTATTTATACATTTTTTATGGTATTTTATGCCTTTTATGGTTTTTATGTTTGTTTTATAGTATTTCTACTATTTTCGTTGTGATTTTGTTGTAGTCTTGTAGTGATTTTTAAAGAATACTGAAAAAAATACACAAGAAAATCATTCCATTGTAACAAGCAACAAAAGTTTTAAGAACATTTTTTGTCAAAGTTAATCTTGATTTAAGGGTCTGGGATTGAAGTTTTTAAGTTTCTTCAGAATTTTTGCGAGTTTATTTTGCGAGTTTCCGAAGCTTTTGTAGTTTCTGTAGTTTGTGGAAATTGTTTAGATTGTGGAGATTGTGCGATTTGTGGACTTGAGAGCTTGCCTTGTGATTGTTTTGCTCTTATAAAATGCTATAAAATTGACTTTTAGCTGTTTTCAGTTTAAGGATCAAGAAATCCTTTTGTATGGACAATAAAGAGCAAGCTCAAAGTTGGTTAATTCAATTTTTATTGAATTTTAACCAAATATTTGACTTTATCTGTGAAATTTATGGCAAACTCAATATATTCTTGAAAAGTTGCAGTTTCTCATTTGTTTTCCTAAATATTCAAGATATTCATGAAAACTTTGAGATAAGCCCTATTTCTTAGAATATTGATTTTCTTAAATTTCTCAGAACTGATTTGCCCAAGAAAAACTTTTAATATTACTCAACTAATTATTTTGGAGAAATCTTATTTCTCTTGGCGCAATCAAATAAAAATAATTTATAAAGTTTGGAGCTTTTGCAAAACATTTCTGAATAAGTTTTATTTCTAAACAACTTTTGACAGCTGTTTCCCAAAAATGTCTCATAATTTTCCAAAAAACGACCGACAAGAAAAGTTTGAAAGATTTTGCAAGAAAATTTCAAGGACGTTGTTCTTTGCTGAATAATTTTGATAATCTTGAGAATATTTCAGGAAACATTTTGTGGAAAATTTTACCTTACTTTGTGAGTAGATCTAGATTTCCATAGGATTGTTATTTTTAGGCACACGTTTTATATTGACTTGAGAAACAGCAAGAATTTGGAATTTTAACCAAAAATTTGCGTACAAATTAGAAAATTGTTCGAAAAATATAATTTATGTCACGGATGTGACGATGGATGTCACGTTCTTTTTAAATTTATTTTTTCGAATAATTTGGGCAACCTTTGATCAAACTTTTGACCTTCAAAACTGACCTAGACTATCAGAAAACATGATTATTTATTTATTGGGGAACCCCGCCACTATAATCAATTTCATTGTTCAAACTAAACAACAAAATGTCTGTAACAACAATCAAATATTTAGAAAGGCAATAACCTAATTATCAATTCTCAGCCATATAAAAGATAGATTGATTCATGTCCCCTGCCAATTAAACTCCCAGCTCACTTAAAATCAAATATATATCCAAAGCATTCCTCCATTCCCCCATACTCAAAGTATAATCAATCCTCGCATTTCTCAGCATTTCCCTAAGCATTCAAAACATTCAAAACATTACCTACATTCTAATGAAACACAACATTTAATACATTAGCAACAACATTCCCACCATTCCCAGCAATAAAGCAATAACTCCTGATTAACATATCAATTTGCTTCCACGAGTGAATAAATCACAGAATACAAATATCACGCAGCTACTCTATCGCAAAAAAAATTTATAACTATAAAGTTTGAGCAAAAACTCTTCAAAGTACTTGGAATACTCTGAAATTTCAACAAAGCTGAATAAGCTTCAAACAACTCGAATGCGAAAAAAAAAACTTTAAACTATTTAGCGCAAGCTGTTATTATTTAAAAAAGCTACTAACTGTCGGTAAACAAATTTAAGCATCATAATTTACACATTGCATGTTACTGTTGTGTACTTGTTATAGGCAGTCTATAGAGTAGTATCGTTCTTGTACACACCAAACATAAGTTACCAGGCACGGAACATCGCCAATCTGCTGTTTATCTTGCTTCGATTTCAATTAAGTGTAATTTCATAATTTTGCCAGCTATCTTTGCCCGATCTTTTTGAGGAGATTCCCGAGAAAATTGGATGCAAATGTATTAATAAAGTGGAGCTTACAACCTCAGTCACATGGAATTAGAAGGCAGTTGAGGTTGTATAGGGAATATTGAGAAAATATTGGAGAAATACATAGAAAAACCAAAATCGGTGAATTCACCGAAATACCAAATAAAACAGCTGCAGGAGCTTTATCGATTTTTCGACGGCACGCTAAATGACTGAAATATTTAAATTTCTGTGCTTTTCCGCTTTCACATCTTCCGAGGCAAAATATTAATAAAAATGTTTGGAAAGTGATCTAATACACAGAATGTATATGGAATGTAGAATGTGGTCATTAAAAAGGGCCCTGTGAAGCTTTTTCAAATTTTTTGATATTTTTCCGTTTCATGATCCAAAAACTGAAAGGTGATTTTTAAAGTTAAGACTGCATTACCATCACAGATAATATCAGGTTTCTTCCAAATATTTTTATTTCGACCTTTCTGTCGACTCTATTCGATTTTGCCTTATTCAGTTCCTTCAAGTTTCATTGAATATTATGAAAAATTGCCGAAAAAAAAACTGGAAAACAAATAATAATAAAAATAATCCTAATAATACTGAAACAGAGAATAATGTAAAATAATGTAAAATAATGCCAAAGTAAAGTAAAAATAATAAAAAGTTTGTTCAAAGTTAAAAAAAGCTCTGCAAGGAATAAAGAAATTTCGGCAAAATTCAGGAAATTTGGGGAAGTTTAGATTAAAGAGGGATTAAGTTGGTATTGCCGGAAATATTCTAATTTTATTCATAAAAGTGTATGTTCTTTTGCTGATAGCATGAAATTCCTAATTTGCCTTTAATTCTTTAAAATTTCTGAAAATTGTTTGGAATGCCTGAAATGTCTTGAAATGCTTTGCAATGGCCCGGAACGTCTTGTAACAAGTGAAATTTGGAGAATCTGAGAAACTGGAAAAATTTCTATAAGAAAACCTGAAAATCTTAAAAACACTGAATAACACAGAGAAATACGGAAATACGGCAAAAAATACCTTAAATGTAAATAAAATTCAGAAATTTACATAAAGCACTGAAATTACATGAATTTCTCAAAATAAATGAAGGAAGTGATGAATTTCTAGCAAAATTTGTTTGAATTCACAATTGAGGCTGTTTTTGCCTTTTTTGACTGTTTTTGACTTATTTTAATGTTTTCTAATGTTTCTAACGCTTATGCCAGTTTAAAATGCGAAGGGAAAGATTGAAGACATTTAAAGATTCAAATTATACTTTCTTGTGACTTTCCAGAATTTCTTGTATTTTTTAGAAACTTTTTAGAATTTGTCTAAACAGTAAAAGGAGCTGGAAAGCTAAAAGAAGCGCTGAACATTGTAGAAATGGTGAAATGGTTGCTTCAAATGTCCCTAGGGATTATTCAAACGAAGATTTTCAGAATGAATTAAATTGATTGTGAATTACACTGTTTAGCGAGTTTTTTTCGCTTTTTTGCTGTTATTTTTGGGGGAGAAGAAAGGCTAATTTTGATTGAAAATTTGGATAATTTATTCAAAAGCTGGTTTGTCTTTTCTGTTAATTAAAATGAAGAAGAAGGGATTTTCTGTGAGATTTATGGTTGATGTTGGTTTTGGGGAGCTTTTACTTAAAACAACAGACTATAATTTTGTATATAAAGTTTTGTCTAGCTTAAAGCTTTCTTGTTCGCATTTTCAAAAATGTTCCCGGTTAACACAGTTACAAAGAATTGTGATGCATTTTCTGTAAATATTTCTAGAATACAGTGAATCAACTTTCCGCCACCTGAAAATCTACTTACAAACAAAATAACCATTAAACCTCATCAAACAAACAACCCGCAGCTGCCTTAATTGCATTTTAAAATACATCATCTCATAATGACACAAATTAATTCAATTAAATAATCCGATTAGCATAATCTGTATCAGAGTCGTTATGGAACCTGCAACATCTTCATCTACACAATCTATACAATCTAAATTGATTAAATTTACCTTCCATTCTCATGAAATTTTGTAAAACCTGTAAAATGAATATAAAATATATTTTTATTCTTCGTAATTCTGTAATTGCATCAAAATATCTGTCAACTTTGTTTTTATTACAAAGATTCCTTTTATAATTGAATTTACAAATATTCAATGCTTTTTTTATGTTTTCAATGTTTTTTTTTCATATTTACCTTATTCACCAAGTATTAAAAGGTATTTACTGAATTTAACGTATTTACAGAGTTCTCATCAAAATTATGTGTTTTTTTTTATTTATAAAATGTAAAGCAAACCCCTCTGCATTTTAAATATCCAATTACGCTTAATTGAGCTTTCTGAGAAATATATAAAAAAATATAAGTAATTGATGAAATTTTATTAAAACGCAGATATCGACTTACATTTTATTTCTTCGAATTTTCTTTTAATTTTATGAGTATTATGAGAATTTCTATGGATTTATTTATTTTTATGAATTTTATTTTATTTGCTTATTATGGCATATTATGAGATTATGTGAGTACTTTTAGTATTTTGAGCGTAACGGTCGATTACGAATATTATAAAGACATTTCTAAATATAATCTTGAGATAAAATAAATATTGAAGATTATGAAACGTCAAGAAAATCGTTATGAATAGATTTTGCATTTATGTAATCTCTAAGTTCTTGAATCTGCAGTTCAGCTTGTTCATTTTTTTCAAAACTCATTTAAAAAAGATTTCATAAGATTTTCATGAGACGTTCCAAGAAATTTACATTTAAAGCTTTATTCCTATGAATATTTGAAAGGACTTGAAGGACTTGAATTTTCCTCAGATTACTGAAGTTTGTGCTTAAGAGATTATTGCTAGAAAATAATGAGCATTTAAATTAATATTTTAAGCACCAAAATAGACAATCTGTTAATATTGCTAAATCCCTTAATAACTGAGCAAGCAAATCCACTTTTAATCCCAACCAAAACAAACATTTCAACCTTGTCAACCCCCAAAACAATTTTTCAAGTTAATCACTGAAAAACATGATTTTTAAGTAAACCTTGAAATTATTTTAATAATACTTAAAGTTTAGTCATTTGCACGACATTGCCATGTTTTCAACATATTTAAGGAAATTTCACGAATTTTGGCTGACGAATAAATTTTGACCCTAATTGTCAACAGACTGACGGAAAAATAGCGGATAATGTCGGAAAATGCGTGTTTGCTTTCATTTTTTTGTTGAGAGATTTAAATAATTTTATTCTCTTGATGGAAGATAGTAGACATTAGTAGACTTATAGGTAGACCTTTCTAATAAATCGAAAATAATTTCAAAACTTTCTGTTAATTTTCTTACTGGGCAACGTAAAAACTTTCAACATAAAAACTGAGAAACCGGAAAACGTGGAGATCTCCTTGAAAAATTTAGCAAAAAGACACTTTCTTCATATCCTCCCATCTCCAACATTAAACCCTTATCATGCAAATTATCATGTAAATTTAAAATTTTCCTCAAAGAAGCCCCCGCAAACAATTTCTTCCCACCATTAGCCATTAAATATGCAAAAGCTCTTCCAACACTCTAACACTTCAACACTCCAAGAGAAAATAGAAGTGCTTGAAAAATTATACTCCAAACATTAAAAAACATTAAAAACACTCTATAATTTGCCATTATGTTTCTTGCTGTTGCCAAATTAACCATAATGCAAGTTCTATTAGATTTTACAATAACCAACAAAATTTAACAAAACTTTACATAGCAGAAGGGTTTTTTTACGAACCATTAAAAAAGTAGTTTGCACGTAAAAAGTAAAAAGTAGAGTAAAAACTAGTAAGCCCGGTAAACTCACTAAAGTAGTAAAGTTTATCCAGTAACTATGTAAATTGTAACTGTCTCAGTGTTATGTGGAAAAAGCTCTGTTTACATAGAATTATGATGATGTACATAGAAAATCCCACAAAGCTTGCATAAAACTCAGTATAACTGCAATATGTGCTCACTGTGCTTGAGTTTACTCTTCTTAACATTATGAAATGTTTGAAACATATGAGGAATAACTAGTAGACGGTAGTTGAGGTGTAATTTTAATCTTGTTACTGAGGAAACTAAGACTAGAATGAAAGGATGACGAATTTGACAGATTTTTATGATTAATTAAGATATTTAACAGATTTTTGAAAAATTAATTTTTTGGCACCAAAAACACGTTACCTGTCACTTTCCACAATTATTTTACTTATATATTTATTTGTTACGTCCATGGATTGATTTTATACATAAAAGTAGGATATTTACATATTACCCGTGTAGACATTAAGATTACATAGAAAACATAGAGAACATAGAGAAAATTATAAAGCAAAGGGATTGATGTGAAAAATCTAAACAAACATTTTAAATCTGCATCCTTTCTAGCAAGGCCTTACAAGAACATAGAACAATATTTGAGTTATTAAAGCTTTTCTAGTTACTCATCTAGATTGGAGCTTTACTGTTCCACAAATGTATTCATCATGTTTTGTAAATTCTGTAAATTCTGTAATATGCGAGTAAAATTAAAGCAAAATTGAAAAGCACAGGAAACTGCAACGTTGATTCAAAATAGTGATTATAATTTTATAAAAGTTATACAAGCTTTCCGGTGCAAACAGTTAGTAAAATAATGCAAAATTGCAAATTTACAGATAAATTTTGTGAATGTTATAGGAAGTTCTTGAAAAGCTGGGAAAACTCAAAAAAACTCGAAAAACTCAGTAAACTTGCATGAAATCATGAAAACTGTAGAAAGGCAGGAAAATTTTGTAATATCATCATGTATAAGGCATTATAGTAAAAGCAAGCAAAGCAACATAAACCATAAAACTGTAAAATGTCATGCAAGTACCGAGAAAACTGGGATAAGGTCAAATATTTGGACACGTAATGCGATTAAAGGATTTTCATGTGCAATTAAAAAAATTGTGAAAATTGTGAAAATTATGCAAAATGCTCAACTAAAGTTTGGTTGAGTAAAACTGAGTAGAAAGTAGCGTTAGGGTTGGAAAATAATATTTTTAAATATTTCGACATGAACATGAACTTTTCAGGTTATTTTACATATTTAACATATTTTGCATATTTCTCTTGTTAAACTCGCTTTTACTTACATTTTACATATTTTTGCTACCTTTTTTGTTGGACTTTTGCTCAGATATTTGAATAATCTACTTTGCTACTAAGGATTTTCGGCTTTTTGGGATATTTGGAAACATAAGCCTTTAATCTCACTTTAATCTCATACTTTAAAATTTAAATGAAGACCGATATTGTATTTTTAGAATTTATGAACTTTATTTTTAGGTTACTCAAAGTAAAACTTTTTTTGGGAGTTTTAAGGGGATTTGGGTGAGAGCTTTCAAGCGCTCTTTAAACTTTTAATTGGAGAGATTTTTGAGATTGTTCTTAATGAATGTATTTTTTTTATTTTACTTTTGAGAATCAAGGCCTTACTCTGCTTTATCGACTTTAATTAATTTGAAGAAGAATTAATAAAATCCAATAAGAAATACGAAAGATCCACCAAATGATAAATATTTAAACTTTCAAGTACCTCATTTCATATCTCCCCATAGAATTCAAATTATACGAAATAACCACAAAAAGATCCTTCCCGGCGGCTTCACCATCAAAAAAATCCTTAATACTCTCAATATACCAAAGAAACATCGATTTCCCATTAATTCATCATTACTTCTATTGTTGAAACTTTCTTGAAAGCTTGAAGCACCCTTTAATTACAAAATAACGAATCTAAGCATCTCGAAACTCGCTAAACTCGCAGCAAAACTTCTTCATGGCCTGAAAAGACTAATAAGTCTAAAAAGAACAATTACCACATTTTATCGAAATTTTACCAACATTTTACTTGGATTTACCTTAAATAGCATGGCCAACATTTTCCGCAAAATATCCAAATACATTAAGCGAACATCTGTCTCAGGCTTGTTGAGCAAACTTATCTCATTATCAGCTATCAGCTCTTAAATTAAAACAGCCAAGCAAAAGCATTACAATTTAATGAAAGTGCCCAACAAGTTTTCCCTCAAAGTAGCGAGTTTTGGTCTAGTAGGGGATAAGTACTATTTAATATAAAGTGAGGGCACATTTTCGTTTGACAATATTAGAACGGTTTTTAATTCAGTACAGAAGCTTTGTTTTTTAGAAAAGGATATTGGTGGCTTTATTCAGCATTTAGAAATCCGATGGAGCTTTTACGAGTAACAAATATATCTCAAGTTACTCTTTTCATGTCCAAGTCTTTTAAAGATAGTTACATTACTTCATATAACAAAATATCATCAAAATTAAATTCTAGCATTTTCGAGAGTATTCTCATAAAATAAATCGAAATGAAATAAAATAAATTTTACCAGAGAAACTTCAAAGTTGTGAATTACAGAAAACACCAAAACAAGAACATAACTACACAAAAATAGCAAAATTGTTTTGTTGTGTAAAATTCCGAAACTAATTCCAAACATTTGTCTAATTAGACTGTCGAAAGCTTAAAGCGTTCTGAAATTTCTCTGCACAGTACAGCATTTACAGCAAATATCAAGCACTACAAGACTACACAGATGAAACAAAAGAAATACAAGAAATACAAGAAATACCAAAACATCAGACTACAAATATAGAATTTGTTTCTGACATTCGTTCCAATTAGATATTAGACGAAACATGATTTTCTCATTCTATTCCCAGCGTCTAACTAATTCTGCACAATAATGGCAAAGCTCACAGCATTTACTAAATACTACAAATATTCCGAAATTCAGCAATTGCTGAGCAAATTGAATCTTCAGAAGGATCAAATTACCGAAATTTCATTTCCACGATTATCGTCGATTAATTCTTGTCAATTAGTTTTGTGATGTTTGTGAAGCCTTGCGAGATATTTGAGAGATATGCCATATTTTACGTTATAATTTGATATTTGAGTGTTTTTGATGGAGTTTATACGAGCTGGGGAAAACATTACCGATTGATTAAAAGTTTCGGCGGAATGAGTGGGACTTTGTGATTTTTTTTGTTTATTTTGATTTTCCTGTATTTTCATTATTTCCTAAATTTCATCAATCAATGTTATATTGACAGACAGCAGGAAAGAATTGTCAAGGAAATTGTTTTAAAAGTTTGGATAATGACAGTGAATTTCCGCTTTTTGATGAATTAGCTGTGAAGCTGTTTTAACTTTGATTTCTTGGAAGCATTTTCTTTTAGAAATCTGAGATGGATCTTAATTAGTATTAAATTCGATGAAAAATGATCATTTGTTTCTTTGTAGTTGTGAACGGAAGCTTAACTGTTAAATATACCTCAAAACAAACCTTATAAAAGTGTTGAAGAAAAATAAATAATTATAACTTAAAAAGAACTTATTACCGTTCAACAGTCAACAATTTGACTCATCAACTAAATTACCCTTAATTACTCGGATCCTTAAAATTAATATATCTACAAAAATTCCACATTATAATTATTTATAAAATATCTGTTTTCTTCATATTGATTAAAAATATAATCAAATATTTGAGCACAAATTAAGTTGGAAATTTTGATGGAAAATTGGTTGGAAAATTTATGACTATAATTACGGCAATTAGTCCATAAATCACAAAATATTATCTATGCAAATTATAGGACTTTAATAAAAAAGTGAAAAAGTAAAAAGCAGAAATTTGTTGTCTAGCTTCCAATTTAGTATCTAAAAATTATGAAAAGCTTGGGAAAGGATTACAGTGATTACAGTGATTAACCTTGGAATTTTGTGAATTTATGTGATTTTGTGAATGCAATTCAACTCCCGATTTACCTAGTTTGACCTATACTTAAGAGTAGTTAAGTGTACTAAAGTGTATTTAAGTGTTTACCATAAACTACAAGTCTATTAGCAATAACGTTAAAACACACAACACTTCCATATAATTAACCAAATTATTTTTTCACCAACAAACCACAAAAATTAATGAGGAAACAAAAAGCAAAGAAATAAAGCAACATTACATGAATTACTTCGTCAAGGTCGTTCACAGGGAAATATAACGAAAATACCCAAAAATATGAATTGAAGTATTATTATGGAAATTATACCTAGTTCAAGGTCAAATCTACTTTTGCTAACTGTGAATTTTTTGGGAGCTTTTACAGAGCTTTTGCCTTTTATGTAATTTATTTTATTGTTTTTTTAAAAATAATTGCTCTTTGGCTTTACTGAGGACTTTTCGAGGATTTCATTCATTTTTGATTTTTTAGATTTTTTAGAATTCTCCAACTTTTCGGACCGTTTTTGATGAAAAATGGAATATGAAAAGGTCAGGAAAGGATTATATCATCAAGCAGCATCATTGTTGTACGGGTATTACTGGTATTACGGGTAATACTGTAATCTCTGATGTAAAGTCCCTTTTTTTAAATGGCGTATTTATAGAAAAGGTAGTTTTTAATAATTGAAAGTAAGAGTTACCCAACACTTCTTGGAAAAATATAAATTTTGAAATTTAGGAATTTAGGATTCTTTGGGAAATTTTTATTGGTTAAGTTAACAGGTGAAATTACTCTCAAATAAATAAAATGAAATCTTACAATAACATTTTTCTAAACCTTCAAAAGTCAAATTTTATTTTGTCGCATAGTTTCATGTAAACTGACAATAAAAACTGCTCTAACCCCTCAAAACTCCGTTCAACAAAATAAAAACTAAAATTACAACTAAAATTCCTATCAAAGTTTGATCCGAAACCCCCCACAGGCTAAAAGTAGTGCAGTCTGCATACTTTTGCCATAAATCCACTTTCAAAAAAGTTCCAGCCACGGTTTCAACCGAAATTCAACAAATTTAAAGCTCTCAAAACATTATCATTAATCTTTCTCCATGAACTTTTCTTTAACAGAAAACACAGAAAATTCATAACATTCAGAAAACTCGAGAAACTCGAAAAACTCCAAAACTCATGTAAAATCTTGAGATTTTCGCTGAAATCCGCCAGAATATCCGAAAAACCGGAATAAACAGAGTACAATGTAAATTCAAGTTAACGAAATAAAAATACAAAAAGCATATAATAAATGTAGCTACATATATGAAACATATAAAATGGCAGAAAAGGGGTAACAAGACACAATACATTTCAATAACAATAAGCGAAGAAATTACTCAACAAATAAAATTTAACTTTACGTTCACAATTTTGCACAATTTCACAATTTCTCATCAAACTTTTCTCATTCAACATCGATTCAAGCTAGCAGAAAAATATGTAGGCGAATCCAGAATATGGAGCATTAGAGCATTGGAGCATAAAACACAAAACAAACGCAAAAAACTCGACAATACTGATGGAAAGCCCAACAAATATACATTTCATGCCTTTTTGCCATACAAATTTCTCCACTACATGCAATGTTGCTATATCTGAGCTTTATAAATTTGTTGGGCATTCTCTGAAAAAATAAAAATACAGAAATAAAACTCTTGAAAGGCACAATAATTTTGTATAACATCACTGATGACATATTTGTTTGGAATTTGCGATTAAGTGAATGTTTCCTTAGTTTGGACGATTTTTGCGCTCTTTTTTCTGTTTTTAGGTTGTGAAATGGAAATTCACCGAGAAGAATGGGAATAATTTTCAATGTCGAAATTTTTAGTCGTAGAAGAATACAAATGTTGAGTATTCTGAGAAGTTTAAAAAACTGGAGCGCATGAAGTTTTTCTTATTGTATGCGACCTTTTCTAGTGTTATGAGCTTTTTTGAGCATTCTTCAATGTTTCTAAAGGATTTTGTTTAAAATGAGGAATAAAAGAAATGAATGAAATGAAGACATTCTGTTAATTTGTGAAAATATGAATTCTTGTGAATTCTTGCGAATAAAAAACGAAACTTGTTCATCTCGAAATTTATTCTTTATATAAGATTTTAAGTAGGTCATCAAAGCTTAAAATTACGGCGAACGCATCGTTAATTTTTACCCCTCGAAAAAAGATTTATAGAGAGTTTGAATCAATTTAAAAATATGCAAGAAATATTTTCATTTCCTTCAATTATTAAAACGAGTTATTCGCATAAAACTACTCAAATACTCAAAACAACTTTTTAATTATGAATTGAAATATTCATTCCCAACATCATCAACAAATGAAGTTTTCCATTCTTCAAATGAAAGAACGACAAAAAAGTTATGTAAATAAAAAATGAATACTTTTAACAATATTACGGCACTTACATCTACTAAATTATGAGCAACGTTCAAACAATCAACAATGAAAGCTTTTAACGAAGCTTTCAATCATTTTTGCCATTTCTGTTTTAGTTATGTATATTTGTTATAACTTGATATTTAGGTGTAACTGATCAAATAAATCAAGTTCAATTGTCTCCAATACTAACCTTCGGTATTCAAAAGCTTTCATCGATTTTCTTGAAAACTAATGATAATTTAGTTGTCTAATCCATTGAATTACTCAAATCCATAAAAAATCTAGAAAACAAAACAAAAACTTCCAACAAATCTAAAAATAAAATTGAACGACTTCAACCTCCGAGAAAGCTCTAATTCACTCCAATTAATAAATAAAAGAAAATCACTTTAAACTGCTAAGCAAAACTTTACTCTCAACTTTTCTACTAAACAATTCAACAATGAATTCTAGAAATACATTTATTCCTCGTATGCTCCACACTGCTCCGCAATGAACTATGCAAGAACTCAAATGCTGTTTGTTTGTGTACAGTGTATACATGTTGTACTTTTAAAATCAATAATAATAATCCCCGAATCGTTTATAACGTGCCGCACACATAATTTATTCATAACTCATAACTCCATAACTTCATATACACTTTTTGAGACTTTTCCTCGACTTTTGCCTGACTTTTTGGAGTTTTTTGAGTATTTTCACAAAATTATCCGCATTTTCCAGTGTTTTTCTGGCTGTATTGTTGGGATCCGAAAAACTTTTGACATTGTTGACTCAATTTCTGAAAATCATACCCCATTCTGCTGTCATAAAAGTTTTTTAGATGTTTTTCGGTTGAGTGGATGGGTTTAGAGGGGAGGGTGTTTGATAACTTGTATTGTTATCTAAATAATTTTTTTGTTGTGTTTATTTAAATAGAATATTTACAATTACAACCCAAAAACTCCTTTTACAAAATGTATCCCCAAAATCCCCCACCCAATCCAACATCATAATTAAAAGTCATAATTCTCAAAACAATTTCTCTCTTCATTTAATTTCAGAAGACAATGTGGAGAACGTGTTGGTGAATGGCGTTGCCGAAATCAAATGTGATGTTTTATCCTCCATAGAGGGTGATCATGTTTTACTAGTTGTATGGTACAAAAACAATCTTCCTATTTATAGGTGAGTTAAAAATTCTAGAAGTTGATAGTTCAAGGTTTTATTTCAGTTTTTGGATCATTGGAAATTTTTGTCGATTTTTGACAGTTAATCTAAATTTCCAGGAATCTGTCATAAATTTAACATTTTCAAAATATATTCAAAAGTGTATTGAAATGCGCAATTTCATGATTGTGAAAGGTTTTTGACAGATGCCTAAAAGTGTCCAAATTTGATAATATAAGTAGAATTACATATTATTTTACTACAAATACACCATAAAACCCCACAATACACCACAAAACGCATAAAACATGCAAACCTTCTCATAATAAATAATTTTACATGCATTCCCCAAGATTTAAACATTATTTCACTTTTATGGCGTGTAAATCACAATGTTTTATACATGCTATACATAATTTCCATAAAATTCTGTAAAACTCCATAAAATCATCATTCATTTATTGTCAACGAAAAATTAGGTTATTCGGGATATAAAGTTTTCCATGCATAAATTGAAGTGCACACTCCTCGACAATGGCATATTACTCTACAGTTGATGTGCTGCGCTGGTGTATAGCAAGTAGAAGGTGGTTGAGTGCTTGCTAGCTCTATGTCAATGAAAAGGGTTGTTTATGAGGGATGCGATGAAGTTTTTGGGTCAAAAATGTCGCATAAATAAATTTGGAAGGTTTATTGTTGGGAAATTTTGGGGATTGGGAGGACTGCATTATCAATAGAGTTTTTTGGGTGTTTTTTATTTTTATTGAGGGAAATAAAGAAGGTTCCTTACTATTTTAGTTTTTCATTCATTTATTGGATCGATGTAGATGATTATTAAGTTATTTGATATAAAAATCTGCTTTATAATTGTTCTGCTTTACCGACTCTAAAATATGTATTAAAAAGATTTTTGAACAATTTATTTTAAATATTTTTGAAGACTTTTAAAAACCCCCCAAATAAACTTTTCAATTTATACCACACTTTCTTCACCTGAATATCGAAAAAATGTCCTTTATATCAAAACACACCCCTCACAACAAAATGCAAATCGTAATACCGTGAACATAAAATTTGTTTTAAAAAGCTGGAAAAACTGAAAAATGTTGAAAAACTCGCAAAAGTTGAATAAAGTCGAAAAAACTGTTTTGCTCTCTCAAATGTCGCTCATGTATGTAAATATGTCAACTTTTTGTCATTTATTTTTATGCTAAAACATGTATATAATACACCTAACATTTATAGAATGTTTTATTCATGCTCATATTATCATGAAAATTGGAGCTTGAATATTTTATGCATAAGATTGCGCGCAAAAAATCAGAATCTTCGTCGAGTTTGCTCCAAGTTTCCACCAAGTTTTGCCAGTTTTCTGTTCATCTGAATAATTTGGCGCGAGTAAAAAAGTTGCCACGTCTTATTTGCTGTTAAATGTACGGGAAAAAAGTCTGTACACAATTTGCGCTAGCCAAGCATTCTTTTGGCAATGTTCTCGCATTTTTGGTGTACTAGTTGATGAATGAGGGAGCCCGGAATATTAGCTTCTGGTTTTTTCTTCGTTTGCCCGCCTTGAAGGAGGTTGAGGGTGAGGCAGGTTGAGTTTATGAAAATAATCGATTTTTCGATTGTCAAGGTTAAAATGTTTGAGGTTCAATGTTAAATGTTTAATGATTGGTCTGCTGTACCTACCATTTTTAAAGTTGGATCGATTTTAAGCAACAACTCACAGAAAAACGGTTTTAGAGTTCAAGATTAATGCAAAAAAATTTCAATAAAACTCCTAGGTAAAATCATACCTTATAGAGATTGTTTTATCATCACTAAATTCAAATCAAAGAGATATTTGTTGGGAAAAACTCTTAAGAATTTTATAAATTTAATTGCCTGAAATTCTGATACATTCTTATTCGAATTCTCTTAACCATAATTTAGTTCTACTTTACCATCTTTCAAAATACACTATATTGCTACCTCAACTTCCCCTTTAAACCCCGAAAAACAACCACAACTAATTGCTCAATTCCCAAATTTTCCACCAAATAATTCCCCGAAACTCAATCAATTTAATTTCAAACACCAAAACATCAACAAACCCTCTTCTTAAAAAAACAACCTCCTACCCATACAACCAACACCCTCCCAAACAAAAAAGTCATAATCCCACACAGCATTTAATTAACTCACTGCATGCCCCAAAATCATATTTTTAGATGAGCGATCATGCCGAACCAAATTTATTGATTCCATTCACCCGTAAAAATTTGTTCACGTTACTTCACTACCAAAAAAGAAGCAGAAAGAAAAACTTCATATTTTGTCATATTTTATGTGTTATAATTTTGCAAAAGACATATTGCGAAATGGGCTGAGAGTTATTCTGATTTTGGTATTTTGCAATTCTGATATTTGGAAAATTTGATATTTTGGGTGTACGAATATATTTGAGTGTCCTTTTGGGTCTTTAATAGTATTTGGGAAGGGTTTTCTGGTGAGATTTAGAGCATCAAGTCTATGGATTTTGGTTTATTGATTTTCTTGACAGTTCAACTTAAGTTTTTCAAGGTATTCGATCTTAGATCTCAATTATGGTACAAAACTTTTTTGTCGTAGAATATTACATGGACCATAATCAACAATAATCTATAGACAAAATCTAAAATAAAACAGTCCCCTAGTCCTCTGCTACTAAAAAAGAACTTTCAAAGACAAACAAACCCTCATAAATAACAAAGTGTACATGGTATGCGGGGAATGTGGCATAATATATGAAATATACGGCATCGGTACAGCACACACGAAGAATAGAAGATTCGACTATGAATTCATTGAATTCAACCAATTCAACTAAATTCAAGCATCTCTCTAGCAAGGCTGGGAAACGTTGGAAAATGTTGTGGATATGGAGAGCCTTTGTCACAAGAACTTTAGATCTAGTGTACACATTGTTCAAACCACCGGCACTACAAACATTGCAATGGCACTAAACTCTACAGCAAAGCTTATGCATAGGAGTTATGGACTTTTGTTGAAAAGTTTGAAGCTTATTGTGCGGTTTTAATAGATTAGAACAGAAGATATGATTCTTCGACGACCTACATTCATTTTACTAATACTGTGATAAAATTTGTATCCTTGAGTGTCAAAGAAGAATCAAACAAACTTTTACCACGAAGGACCGTTACACAGGAACATCATCATAAATTTTAGTTTTTTATGACTTCTCCATTTTTTTAGTTTCTCACAAAACATAAAAATATTTTTACACGTTTTAACACGAATTTTACAGCGCAAAATATTTTTGTTTTTTACTCATGAGAATTGATGAGATTTTTTTTTCTACTCGTATCGCAGTTATGACACACGTGGAACTCACGCAGGTACTCCGTCCCATTGGAAGGACGAGGAGATTTTAGAGAATCGGGCCATCTTTAGGACGGTGCGAGCGCCGGCGGAATTAATCATTAACCCGGTGAAGGTATGCTAGGCTAGACTTTTAATCAAGTTTTATGGGTTTTTTTCTAGTTTATTGGATAGTTTGTTTTAGGTTGGGGATTTTTCATGTGAGCATTTTTGGAATATTTTAGGAAGGAAAATGGAACGATTTTTTATTATTACTAACGTCATGAATATTTTCTACTGCAATGTTTTGTCAAGGATTTATAATTTATTAGAGTTAAATTTTGACACATGTGACGAATATTTAAATTTAAATTTAAATTTATTTAAATTTAAATTTGTTTCAGTAGAATTTGACACATGTGTCTAACAATTACGATAAGCATATTAAATTATATTTTTAGAGAGATACGTATATTTTTTAAAATCTGAAGATTTCCAAAAATTTCATAAAAAAAAGAATTTCATTAAGAAAATCAAACATTCTATCCAAGCAACAAAAAACTGCAAATTTTCCATCACAAGATTTACATTCTCCTTGAAATTCCAATTTCTCAACTATTTTCTGAACAATTTTACTTCCATCTCCTCAGGAAAAAGATGCAGGCAACTTTAGATGTCGAGTGGACTTTAAGCTGTCTCCGACAAGGAACAGTAACGTCAATCTTCAAGTCGTAGGTAAATAGACGAAATTCGAGCAATTCTCAAACTGCTACAGAGTAGCTCAGAAACTAAAAGTAAAGGAAAAATACTGTGAAGATTTTCCTCGAAAACTTCAAGAGAACTTTAATTGCAATATAGTCAAGTGCATTTCAAACAAGGAGCTGCAAAGTTTTTTGCATTTAAGGATCATTAAAAAAATTACCATTTTTGCAATTTTCTCTGATTTTGTGATTTTCTTGATTTTCTACCATTTTTAATGAATTTTTCCGTTTTTAACGAATCTGCCGAAAGATTCTCAATTCGAATGAAATTTCTGAGAATTTTTTGCCAGGTTTTCATTAAAACATAAAACATTGAGGAAATTATTTTTAATTCTCTCCAAGTCTGTTGAGTTTCGAATCCTTACCGGTTCTTATGACTTTTTATAATGATTTTCATGGTTTTACTCAATTTTTACTCTTTAATGATGGAAAATTCTTTTAATGATTATTATTGCAACTTTTTGCAATTTTCCTGCTTTTTAAATTTTTACTAATTTTTACAAATTTTCCTCTTCACTTTCAGTACCACCGTCAATACCAGTTATTTATAATGAGAAGGGCGAGCCTATAGAGTCAAGAGCTGGGCCGTACGATGAAACAGGGGAGCTTAGTCTGATGTGTGTGGTGATGGGAGGTAAAGGATATTTGCTATTTTTATAAGTCCTTTTTATAATTAGAAAACTGTCTGGAAAGTTGCGGCGAGAGTGATGGAAGGGGATTTGTTTGAGGAACTGTTTTGTGGTTGCTTTAAATGGATTTTCAGCTTTAAATTCGTGGGCTTGGACTTAATTCGATAATCTGCTTTATCTTCTATTTCATCTTTAATCAGTACAGTGATTTCAATTTGACAGAAAAGCTACATAGTTTAATTCAAATACCCAGAACCCTCTTTAAAACTGCCATACCGACACCAAGTACGAAAAAAAACATTCTTATTAAATTCTGCAGAATAATCTCACGCTAATCCCTTCAAACTAATATTTACCACAAAATGCCAGCCATAAAACTCAGCGGGTAAAAATTACAAATTCCGGATCGATAAAGGTGGGAGGCTCACAACTATCCTCCACTGACATCCGCCGTTTTACTGTTTTTTATTTGTGCTATGTGTTTCAGCGAGTTTTACTGCTTTTACGGCCTTATGCAAAATGAAAATGTTAATTCAGTAAATTCAGTAGTTTCAGAAAATTCACTAAATTCACTAACCGCGCTTCCAGTCTGGCCATAAACAATTTCTGAGCCATAAAAAGTCTTTTTTGCATGAATTTATTCCTCTATTTAAATGGTTTGATTATAGTCCATAAAAAATATATGGAAACTAGAGCTCGGCGAACATTTTTAGCTAATTCAGCCAGTATAGGAACATTCTATAAATTCTGTAAATTCTGCACATTCTGCCGCGCGACGTATATAATTAACCTTTGCCGGTACGAACACTGTATTTTGCAACTTAAAGGTGTGACGGCAAATTTTCTATACATTTTCCTACCGAATTTTGATGGACGAAATAGGCACATAGTTATAACTTTATAATATTGTAATGCATGGACTGGATTTACGAGAAAATCTGCAATTCAGCTTATTCAGCTTATTTGATCGTAAATCGGTGCCGGCAATTTTTGCACCGATTTTCTTCGCCTTTCTTCTTTGCTGGGTAGAAAAGATTTATTTCTTGGAATACCTTGATGAAAATTGGTATGGAAAATTTTTGCAAATTGTGATGTTAAAGGTTTTTGTTAAAGGAAAATTGCAATGTCCTTGGAATAGTTTTTAAAAGGATTTTTGTCCATTTTTTGAGTTACATAAAAATCATATCCTAAAATCCCCACCTGCTCCCTCCAATAACAATTACCATAAAAAAACCTTGTAATCCTTAACGGCTCCCTTCCCCAGTGAACTCACTTTTTTATAATAATTTTTGAAAAATTCATGATTTAATTTAAATAATGGAAAAACGGCAAAAGTGCAGAATATTGTAGAAATTGTAGAAAACTCCACTTTAGTTCCATGTTAAAATTAAAATATAAATAATTAATGCATAATGAATACCATTAAACTATGAAGTATGCATACATGTTGCAAAAACGTTGTTAAGAGCTTTACAAACACACTTCCAGTTATTTTTTTTTGCTCGTAGCAATTTTAAAATGGACTTATTGCAATTTATTCAGTTCGGAGAGTTGTGTGGAATATTTAAGGGCAAGGGTTGGGAGAACAATAAAATCTAAAATATATTAGGTGGCCTTAAAATCATTCATATGACATGAATACACAAGAATACAATTAAATTTTCCTTGTACTACCATCAATTTTACCCAAAAAAGCGAGCCATAAATCCCAAACTTCTGCCTCGTGCCATCACTGATCCCGTACAAAAATAACCATTCGTTTGTATTACAGGAAATCACTCACAATTAAATGCAAATTACGGTTGTTCTTTTGTTTCTTCTCGCAGGCACTCCGCCTCCATCCGTCAAATGGCTACAAAATGGTCAAGAACTGTCCACAGAAATAATGGATTTCACCTTTCCATCTAGATTAAACAATAAATTAGTAGTAAAAAACTTATCTCGCATCCATCAACATGCAGTTTATACTTGTCAGGCCAGCAATTTTCCCAAGAAATTTGTGACCAAGAACATTACCATAGACCTTTATCGTGAGTATTCTCCTGCGGCGTAAGCCACACGATTCAAATTAATCTTTCGATATTTGTTTGGTTCAATAAATTTTTATTTATTTTAGTTAGTTAATTAATACATAGATTTAATTTTTACATCAAAATACTAAATTACTATGATAAAATTTCAGTCCGGCCGCTAGTGGTAGAGATTCTGTTCAACCAGCAACCGCTGTCAGCAGATAGGAGGTACGAAGTTGAGTGTCAGAGTATTGGATCGAGACCGTCATCCATTATTACCTGGTGGATGGGTGGGGAATCTCTTATAAGTGCCCCAGCAAAGGTGAGTTGATGTATTTTCTAGAATTTTGAGTTGAGGGTGATTTTGAGGATGGTTTTAATGGAAATGATTAATCAGAAGCTTTTTATGAAAATGTTTTGATTTAATGTTAATTATTTTAAATTAAGAAAAAACAGTCAAAATACGATTTCGTCAAAAAATCTCGATCATTCGATTCCTCCCTTCAAAAATCACCATTCCTCAAAAAACACCTATCTAAGCAATTCCTTATACCCATCATTATACAAACTAACGAACTGCGTGTCCAATTTATCTTCTCTAGACTTCACTGGACGGCAACGTGACAACATCAACGCTATTTTTCACGCCGGTAAGAGAGGATAACGGCAAAAGCCTGGTGTGCCGAGCAACAAATGAGCTAGTCAAAAATGGTGTTAAGGAGACAACTTTAAAGCTCAATATATTCTGTAAGTATTTTTGTTTTGTTTGGGGACATTTCTGGGAGTGTTTTTAGAGGAATTTGAGGATTTATATGAAAATTAAGGATTGGAATGATTTAGATCCTTTTTAATATGCTTAATGATATTATCCAAGAAATTAAAAAAAATTTTTTAGCGCCAAATTTTTAATGTTGTCTTTAAAAAGGTACTACCTCATTAGTACCACATTTTAAAAACCCATCATCATAAATTCATGCCCACTTTGCTTACCAACTTGAACATCTAAAGCTAAAGAGTGCAAAACGTTGAACATGTATTTGTGCAAAAATTAAGTATAATTAAACTTTTTTCTAGGCTGTTATAATTAAAAGCCCATATATTATACGCTATAATATGTTGTGTATGCTTCTCAGAATTTTCAACAATTTTCAGCAATTTTCTCATTTTCCACTCGAGAAAAAAACACGCAAAGTGCTTTGGAGTATTTTTTCTGCACTTTCCTATGTTTTCCGAGTTTTTTCCAAGTTTCCCATGTTTTTCGAGTTTTTCGAGTTTTGCCAGCATTTTCAAGCATTTTCCAGCTTTTCACATGTAAATTAAATGATTTGTATTTATTCACCGACGAGGCAAAAGAACTTAATTCGTTTGATACGGTCGCTTTTGAGCGCAAATATTTTTTAAATGGAGTCTCTTACGTGTGCAGCTTGTTTGATGTTTCGGTGCCTTTGAATGCTTTGAATGTTGATACCTTGATGGTATAACAGGGATTACAGTTTTTTTTTAGTTTTTGCACGGATTTGAGATAGATTATGGATAAAGTGGCTTTGAGCTTTTTAAATTGGGAAATTGGATTAAAGTTGTGCTTTTGGTTTTTTGTATTTGTTTGTTTGTTGAGTTTTTAGAGCATGTTCACGTAAGAGTGAACAATTTACCTTTTATCTATTTTAATACAATTTGTGGCTACAAATTGAATTTTTTTAATTTTGGCAATCAATGATTTTATAACCATAAAAGAGCTTTGAAGAAAAATTTGATTTCCTAACCCGGATAACAACGTAAGCTTTCATAGTTTCTTTAACTCTAATATTACCCAGAATTTCTTGAAAAATTTTCTCATTTTAAGTGGATTTTTCTATCAAAGCAAAACCAGCTCAATCCGAGCTCTACTAATTAGTAGCTTGGTGTCAAAAGAACTCGCAGAACTCAAAAAACTGTAAAAACTTGGTGAAATTGCAGGAAATATAAAAAGGCATTAAAAAATCCGCAATAAAAATGTTCGCTTTGACTTCGCTTTGAGCACTTCAAACACAAATTAAATTTTTTATTTCTCTGATTTCTTTTATTTCAAACTTTTTTAGCGAGAAAATGAGAAATCCTCCAATTAAAAAAGTTCTTTAAAAATAATGACTTCCAAGATATAACACCTTAAAGGGCTGTGAAATCTTAAAGCACCAAAAGAACTACTTAAAAGCCAGCTGGAGGACAAAACAGCCTTTTTAATATACTTATGATTGCGTTCCTAAAATAAGACGCTCATAACTCAAATTTGTATGCCGTGCTGTATTTTGATGTTCCACAGATTAAAGGAAGAAAACCATGTTTATTTCTTGTATTATTTTTGAAGGCATTTTTCGGGATCTCAGTGCTAGGTTTCTGTTTTTTGAATGTCTCACTGTCCAGGATTTTTTTTATAAAAGCTTTGGATCTTCTTTTTATCCAAAAAAAACAGAGAAAAACTTATTTTTAGAGGTGGACCCAAAAAGTTCTGGTACCACTACTTCCTGGTCTAGAAATTTTTTTTTTCAAGTAGAGCTTAAATTTAATTTAAAAACTAAACTCTTGCCAAGCAACCTTCATCCACTATTACCTACCCAATTTTTCGGCAATTTCGCAAACACAACAAATTTGAGGGAACATTTTTCCCAGCCAATTTTCGAGATTTATGCTCTGCCGAGTTGTCTGCAAGATTAAAAATAAATTTTCTCATTATTTCCATTATTTTGCGTTATATCCAGCTAGAGCATTTAATAAAGTGATTTTATTTTTGTTTGGGTAAAAGAAGATTTATTTATTGTGTTTTGGTGTTTGCATTAAAATTTTGAGATAATTGAGGGAAGCGTGTTAATGGATGTGAAATTGTGAGGGATTATAATGAGAATGAGGAAGGTGATTTGTGTTTTTGTTAATACAGTCCGGTGTGATACATTGCTTGTGGATTTTTAAGGTAGTACATTGTCTGTCTAATTGTTTAAAAGCATCCAAACGTAAAAAATAAATTTTACAGAAAGCCAAAATTCCCAAATCATATTTTTGCTGAATCAAACAAAAATAAAATCAAACAAAACAAAAGTTATTTATGATGTCAAGTACCACAAAGCTCGCTACTAACTACTCAAAAGCTCGTTTTAAGCTATACCAAAAAAATGGAGAAAAAACCAAAAATACAACAAAAAACTGCCAAAAAAGAATTCGTCATAAAAAGTAAACATTTATCTGCCATCAAACAAAAAATTAAATATGCAATACAACGGAAAAAAAATGTATATGAAACATCAGAAAACATATTTTGGCTGTAAAACACTTTATTTATTCTGGCTGGCACACAACAAAATATATGTAGATCAAATGATACCAAAATTTTTCGAATATTCCCAGTATTTTCGTGTTTTTCGAACATTTTGTTGGTAGCTTTGGTTGTTGACGATATTCTCGGGTTTGCATTTAAAAAATAGAAATAATAGGAACAAGAGAAGCATTCCATATTTAATGGATATTTTCATTTATTGCATATTTGATGAAGAGTTTCAGATGCATATTTAAGTGAGTTGGATTTTGTAGTTGGGGTAGAGATTAAAAGATTGGTAGAGACATCTGATAGAACGTGTGATTGCTTGTCAGAGTCCTTTTTGGAAGGAGTTTGATTGAGTTTTATTGAGAAAGTTTGCCCAACATTCCAAAAAATATCCACTTTGCATTTTTGCAAGTCTAAGAGTCTTATAGTTCATTATTCTGATAGTCTGATAGTCGGTTTATGTGTTGATTTGACTGGAACAATAAACGCAACCAACCAACTCAGTAGCAAAAAAGCACAAACAACATTGCCACAGTCAAATTCACAGCCAAAAAGTATTTTTGCTAAATTCAATCGAACCAGAAATTTGTGATAAATTTGTCATGCATATTAAATTCCGGTGAACAGCAACAGAACAACAGTGAAATGTATTGAGCGGCTCGTGTAGCCAAAAGGTTTCATTGAGCAATGGAGCAACCCGAGTAAAGGAGTGAAGCGAAAGGGAAATGTGGATTCAAGGTTTTTCGTGCAATTTGTACTTTTTTGTGTTTTCCTATTGAATTAAACTTCTATAAATATTTTCGGCGCTTAAATATGAAAATATGAGCAAAATATGAGGAAAATTTTAGGAAATGTGTTTTGCACAAATAAATTGGAAATATGGTAGAATATGGCAAAATATGTAGGAATTGTGAAATAAATGGAGAATATGGAAATATGGCTTTTATGGTTTATATGACGGTAGTTTTGTCCTTTTTAGAGATTTCAAGTATGTTTCTGTGTAGGGATAGTTTTTTGGGATAATTGATGGAATAGAGCAGAGGTGGTAGAAATGTTTTTCAAGTTTTTTGATGTATTCAAGACAATATAAAGTCGATTAAGCAGAATATTACAATTTTGGAAAAATTCTTCTACCAACATGTATTCACATTATCAATTCATGTATTCATATAGTGTATTCACGTATGTATGGTGAAAACACAGAATTAAATGATTTATCGTCCATTCCTCCCAAATTTCAAGCTCGTACTGTCAAAAAAGTGATAAAAGCTCTAAAAGCTCCCAAACCCTCTTCAAATGCACCCCTGCCGACCCTTTCGGCCATAATAACACTTTTATGTCAAAACATGACACAAAAAAAACCGTTTAATGGAAATTATACCTAGCATAGCAATTTATTTCACATAAACCATTGCTAGCAAATTTCTAGTTTTGTGTGCAATAAAATACATAAAATATATTTTCGTGTGGCCTCAACATTTTTGGGATGTATTTTATTATGTTGACAAAACTCAGTAAAGTATAAGCAACTACCAGTAAATACAGAAATACGGGCATTTGGTGCTTTTCAGTGTATTTTGTATATTTTGTCATTTTTGGTATACTTTTGCTATATTTCCGTACATTCCAAGCAATATTCAGTATTATTCGTATTTTTCATGAATAAAACATGCGGCTGAGCCCCGAATGAAAAATAAATATGGAGCTGGTTAATATTTAGTGCGCGTTCTTGATTTATTGATGCACATGGATTTATTACAAGTCTGCGTTTCTCTGGGCCGTATTGAAGATTTTTTTGCGAGGGTTCAAGTGGGCCCCTGTGGGCTTTTTATTATTTTTATGGCAAGCGACAAAGTTTTTCTGTTTTTTGAACTTTAGGACGAAATTATGGAAGCGTGTTGGGATGATGAACCTCAAACTAGTCTAAAAAAAAAATATTTTATATTAAGAGATCCGAGTCATGGAGAGTTCATGAACACGAAAACCCCGAATCAAAAAGCATAATAAAGTAATACAGTAACACTAAACTGAATAAAATAAAGCTTTTCAATAACAAGTTCTCTGCAGTTTTATGGCGCTTTTATTAAGTTGATTTAATTTATTTAGTTTTCTTGTAAATTCTTGTAAATACTTCGATATCATTTATTATACTCAGCAAAACTTGTCAGAAATAGACTACACGTGAATACACTTGAATAAACGTGAATACACTTATATCCACTTAAATACAAATCGTGTTCCTACTTTCCAAGTAATTTTATATCAAACCTCATTATAGTGCCTCGAAGCAATTTATGTTTCAAGTTTCTTCAAAACTTTTCTTCAAACTTTGTGGAGAATTTCTTTCTGCTTTCTACTTTTTCGAAAGTTTTATTGTATTTTTGATGCTTATGATACAGAGATCTCTTGGAAGTATCAAATTTACGAAATTTTAAGAAATATTTGATACTTTCTGTATCAAAGTTAAAGTTTCATAAATATATGGAAGAAAAACACCTCAAACTTTTAGTTTTGCTGGCAAAATAAATATATTTAATCTTTTGAGTTTTGCAGCAAACTTTTCTCAACTAACCGCAAACTTCGAGTCTTTTGAAGTTTTTGCTCCATTTCTACATCATTCTACCATTTTCCCCCAAACTTGCACAATTTTGCCATTTTAATTTTGAATTTCTCTATAAATTAAATAAATTCTTCTAGAGAAATTCTAGAATTATAGAATTGTGGAAATTTAAGTTTTCCTCGAGCAAATAAATCCTTAAAGGATTTGCTAGAGTTTCTTGTTGGTACAAGACTGACTGTATACAAGACAATTTTGCAGCTATTCGGCAAACTATCCCACCCAGAAAGACTAACAATCCACTTAGAAATCTAGCAAGAGTTGGAATAAACTGGGAAAACTGCATTTGGGCTGAATAATTGAATCGTCCCTAGTTCAGGCTGCTAGTAGTGCTTATACTGCTAATACTGTTTGTACTGCAGATGGCACTGGTAGAAAATTTACTGGATTTCTAATTGATTCATAACAATTTGGCTACAATTTTTTGGAACCAATCCTGGTACCACTACTTCCTGCTTCGGGCTGTTTTTCTTGGCTTGTGACAGATCTGACTCATTTTAGAATATTTAATGTAAAGTTTAAGTTGATTTAAGGTTAATCATAGATTTGGGTCCACCATTAGCTGAGCTCCAGAAATTTAGTGGACCCAAATATTTTCGACCATGTAAAATTACCCAAATTAACCCTTAACCCTTATATATTCATTCCTGTTAAATTCAAACGATTGATCCTCCATTTTACCAAAAACTCCGCATAAAATTCCTAACAGTGCTCAAAACCAACCTCCTCCGTCTACCAAAGTACTTACATAACCCAACTGATGCACTGATGTCTTAAAACATTTATCTCTCTTGCAGTTATCCCTCGCATCTCGCTCGGGCTCGGCAGCAACCTGAATCCGGAAGACATCGAGGAGGGAGACGACGTATATTTTGAATGTAAAGTGCACGCCAATCCTGCCGCATATAAAGTAGTTTGGAAACATGACGTAAGTAGCAAGGCAATTAATTTATTAAAATGATGTTTTATTTGTTGGAGAATTGTTGTTTAACGTTAGAATGGGTAGAAGGGAAATTTTGGATGCAGTAAAGGGATTTTATTGTCTTAAGGGAAAGCAGGGGTTGGAGAATCATTTATATGTAAAATTACTTGAAACCATTGTGAAATCATCAAACCAAGATTTTATAGCTCTCAACCTCTGCACTACAAAAGACTCATCACGATTAAACTCCAAAAATTTATGTTGCAAAACTTTCAATGACATAATTTGAACTTTTCCTTCAAAAGATGTATTTTGTGCTTTAACTCAAGTTTGTATTTCTTTTGAAGTTTTCCCTCATTTTTCTCTCAGTTTTTTTTTCAGTTTTTCAGTTTCTTCAGTTTTCTCATAAAACTTGCAAAACTCGCAAAACTCGCAAAAAGCTTGGAAAACTAAAAAACTCTGAAAAGCTCGCAAATAAAAAATTACAAATTTTTCATAAAACTCGAAAACTTTATGTTTTGCTGCTAAGCAACATTCGGTACATGAACTACATCAGAAATGTGCGATCTACTCACAGATCTAGACTGCTGTACTACAGCAATGTATGCCAATCTGCTGAAAAAACTGCACCAACGACACAAACGATAGTTTGGAGACTTTTTTTTAGTTTTTTGCTGTTCAAGCAAAAGCACATTGCGAGCATTGCGAGAACTACAAGCATTGCGCATTTGGCAGCAAACTTTTGCTAACCAGAGATTCAGTTTTGCTTCTACCCAAGAGTTTTGCCAGTTTTGCCAGCTTTGGCCAAATTAAATTTGATTTATTCTGGCATTACTTTGCAGCATTAAATGTGTGTTTCGTGTTTCGCCATAAACGTAAATTTCATGTACTTTCGTGTGTATTTTCATAAGGGCTAACGTGGCAATATAAATAATGATCAAATACACATTCGCCAGACATTCTTCCGCTTACACACGATGGGTCAGGGGTGGAAACGCTGATCTGTTATTGTCAGTTTTAATTAGGAATTGTGATAAATGAAATTTTTTGAAATTTATTTTTTTGACTAAAAATTCTCAAAAAAATAGGTTTCGCATTTTTGGGTTTTAACATAAATAAAATTTTCGAAGTATTGCTATTCATGAACCTAGGTTCATGGATAATATTTTATTTTGAAATTTTGTTTTTTGACTAAAAATTCTTAAAAAATAGGTTTCGCGGGTCGAATTTTTGGTTTCTGGGTCCCAGCCCAAAAGTAATACGAAGCTTTTCGATTTTTTTCAGAATAAGCTTCGATTTCCAGACGTTAACACGTTTATTGACAAACATCTTAAAAAGACAAAAAAAAACTCACATATCCCCACCCCTGCCCTCCAGTACTACTAAGAGTTGAAGTTTCAGGCACACACTTTCTGCTTTCTGCTGTGCTTTTCATTAATAATTAATTAATTTTGTTTTATCACGTTTGGCAGTCGGAAAAAGGGCAAAAAAGCTTGGTGCCATGATAGAACTAGCAAAGAGAAGTGAGGCTTGTAGAAAAGCTGATAAAAGTGAAATTACATGGAAGTTTTTTTTTCGTTGCGGCCAAAAACATTGGTAGTTGATTTCCTCGTTGGTTTCTTTAACTTTTTTTTTGTGGAGGTTTTATGCTTAAATGTTTTAATTATATGATTTATATGATATATTTTTTATGACTTGTTTTTTGGTCAACTTCTGTGGTTTATTTGTTGTTTTGTAATTTTTTGTTGCTGCTTTTAAAATCAAAGTCCAAGAATCTAGAAATAAAGCAGAAAGCAGCAAAATGTGAAAGCTTTAGATATGGAATAAAAATGGCCATTAAGTAATTAAGTAATTTTATGTACAATGAAACAGGCAATGTACGCTGAAAATGGACACGAACCATACACGTGCTTTATTATGTTCGAGGAGGTTGTTGGTCGAGTGATATGTGTATTGTACTTACTTTTTGTTTTTGATTATCTTGAAGGACAAGGAAAGTGGAATTTGAAGGATTGTCTCTTGGTTGAGTTTTTTGGTCATTAAGGTTGATTTTTCAGATTTTCTTGTAAAAACAAATTAAGCTCCAAAAGAACTTTCTTGAGTTTTTTTGATTTAAAAGCTGAAAAAGCATCCTACGAAACAAAAAAACGAATGTTATGTGTATAAATTTCAATATTTACTTTTTCAACCTTGAACTTTCATGTCTAGGATTTACTTACCATAAGATGTTTGTAGAAAAATACTTGAAGTTCATTAAAACTTGAAGAATTCTACATGAATATATGTTTGAAAGGCATTAAGATGCTTGAACTGATCAAAACAAAATATTTTTAGAAAATTATCAAAACAATATATCGTCTCAAGCACCTTCCCTTCAATTCCATGTAATTTTTTGCCATTAACAAAACGATCTCAATCTTAAGATTTATTCGTTCCTTAACTATTTTTTATTGCTTCATTTTTGTGCTCACTGCCGTTAAAGCTATTAAAACTAAAATATGCTGAAAAGTGATTTCCGCCCCAATTCCGACAATTCCAATAATATTATCAAAATATAAAGAAAGTCGAAAACTTCTCCATTTATTTACAACATTAAAGCTTTCGCATAACTTCCTCAAGTTAAAAATACGATGACATAACGCCAATAAATCCTTCTACTTTACAGCAATACAAGAAATACAAGCAATTCAGGCAATACCCAGCAAATACTGAAAATCTAGTAAATACGGCAATATTCAGCACAAAAAAAATTATAAGTTAAATTCACAAAAGTATCCAAGAATAAAAAATTGTTGAAAATGTAGAAAAGTTTTTGCTGGCAAACTCCCCAAAACTCCCAATTTCGTGACAAGGCTCGACATTTTGGCCTCAATGCCTCTGTTGACAATTACTTATCACAATTTATTCAATACAATAATTGTTTTCCCTTTGTCTGGCAAATTCTCCGGCAGAGTCTCGAGCGCCGCTTAAAATAATTCTTATTTTATTTTCGAAAGCGCAAAACAGTTTGAGAAATCGCTTGAGCTGCTTATAGCTTCTCGTTGCAAACAGCGAACAACAATTTAATGTTCGCTTTTCGAAAAAAGAGCTTAAATATCGTAAATATGCTTTAAGTCTACTTGTACGACAGTAATTTGTTATTTTATTTGATTATCACATTGTTCGGCACAAAGTTTATAGCAAAAATGTTAATTTGGGAGCTTTGGGGTGGGTGGAGAGCAGGGATTCGGTAAATTTTTAATTAATTGTGTTTAATTAGGAAAGTGGTAAATTTATGAGGTAAATGGTAAATTATGAACCTTTTTGATTCCATGAGAATAAGACAAGATAACCGTAACCCCTGCCATGTCCCGAGCACAAACTTGAGGAAAACTTTCAGTGTTTCAAGCATTTCAAGCATTTTAAGCATTTGAAGCGTTTTCAACGCGAAATATAGAAAACTCACAAAATTCACAAATATATAATATACATATTTACAGGGCAAACAAAGGCATTAATAACAATACAGAACAATCATTTATTCTGCTTGCAAAACATTTGCGCTTCGTACAATTTGAGCTTTCCTTCGCAACGGCAGCCAAAATAATCACAATAATTTTGTAATTGGAATTAAGTATTTAAATAGACGAATTTATTTGAAGAGAACACAGCACATATTTTATTATTTTAGTATATTAGTATTATAGTGTATTTTACTTGCCGAACGTGAAATTGTATGAGGAAACTTAACGAACGCCAGCTGAATGGAATAATATTGCTTTCAATAGCTCCGACACGAAACATTCATTATGCTTGAGATCCATAATATCAGGGACTATTTTATGAATGGCATAACATAATGGAAGGAGCACATTCACGCACATCTGCCGTGTAATGGAAAAATATTGAAGAGTATCACATTATGAGTTTTTGATGGTAAAGGAGAATTAATGGAGGTGGGGTGAGGTTTAATGGGATTTTTTTGCAAAAAATTTGATCTTTTGTGGGTTTTTGTGGGTGATAAAGCAGATTATTATTTATTTTATTAAATTGAAAAAATTTTATTTAGAAAATTTAACAAACAGAAAGTAAATTTAATTGTAAAGAAGAGCTCAATATTATTTTTACCAAATATTCTGTTTTACCACTATAATGCAGAGCAGATTTTATTTTTATAGTCCTACTCAAGGTCTTTATTCAAATTACATCAGAAACCAAATAAATCAGTCACACAACCAATAACCATAAGAAAAATCGTAAATAGTCGAATAAATCGATACAGTGAACTAAATAAAACAGTCAAGTTTACTACCAACCTATTATTATTAAACCTTGGGCAAACATATCCCAGTTCAACTACCTCAAAGTCATACAACTTAATAAATTCCGATATTTGTTCATTCTCATGCAACTTAATCAACTTGCTCCAATTCCCCATAATATCTGTAATTATTCTCCAATTAAAGATAATTTAATAATTACTAAATCAATACTTCAATACAAATGGCATAATAGAGTGACCAATTCTAATTTCATGCTTTTTTGTAACTTTTCCAATTTTTCTGATTTTACCACTTTTTTCTAATTGCAGGGTCAAAATGTGCTGCACAATCCAAAGCAAGGTGTTATTATGAGTGCTGGCAATCTAGCATTGCAAGGAGTCACCAAGTATCAAGCAGGGAACTACACATGCATAGCATCTAATGTTGAGGGGGACGGGGAGAGTAATATCGTGGAGTTAAAGGTTATGTGTAAGTATTTTGACTCAGTGCCATTTCATCGAGTTTGTTAGAAGAGAAATCGGAGATTTGCCTTAAAAGACCATTAGATGATATTCGATCCCAGCCCCATCTACTCCACTATTTCTAAAGTTTTAAAAAATGCTAATCTCAAACAAAATTATCATATTATCACGGTTAAAACCCACAACTTTTTTCCAACTTCCTTTTTATAATGTTGATTGCAATTTCTCGAAAAGACATAAAAAGCCTGCTATAAAATAGTTCTAGCACATAACACTTCCCTTTCTTATCCGCTTTCCATTAAAAAGCATTAAGAACATTTCCCCATGAATGCAAAATGTACTTTTCGTGTATTTCGTGTATTTCTTGCATTCTCTACCATTTCTTCATTTCTGCAATTCTTCACTAAACATTAACAATCATTGCAGAAAATTGCAGAACATAGAACATTAGAAACAATTCGAAACATTCAAACGTTGCACTTTGGCAGCGAAAAGGTCATTTCAATTACTTTCTACTGCTAATGCCGGCAAAGCTATAAAATGTCTGAATTGGCTAGAATTTTGCTCCCATGCTTCGGTAGAATTAGTTAAGCAGCCATACATTTTACATTTTAATGAAATTTTAAATATTCAGATTAAATCAGAATACATGGCCATTTCATGGCTTGGCTTGAGAGTACTTTGGCACTGTTGAAAATTTAATTTGTCAATTTATTAGAATGATTATTCTTGTTTTGTGGCTTTTAAAGGGTTATGAGTGATTATTAGAAAAAAAATCATAATCTTTGAATTTTGACGGTTCTTTCAATAAAAAAAAGAAACAAAATGGATTTTACCATCAAATTTCAAGAAACTAATTAAAATAATTTTGCAACAGTGCCCTCACCTCGTGCAATTGCACCATAGCACTCAAATAGTCTGATACTAGTGGTATCTGTAATAGCATCTCTCTAATGGTTTTTCTCCTCTTCTGATTCTCCGATTTGCTGATTCCTGCACAAAATTCTAAAATATCTCGATTCCACCTTTTAATTTGCACAGATAAGCCGTTGTGTCGTCCTGAGCAGAAACGAGTCTATGGTGTCGCAAGGAACGAAGCTGCTGAGATTTTATGTGAAGTGGACGCCTTCCCTGCCCCAGAATCATTCAAATGGTCGTTCAACAATACGGCCGAAACGTTTGAAATGCCGCAAAATGATTACAAAATCCATACATCACAGGCGGCCTCCACATTGTCCACGTTATCTTATACGCCAGTGAAGGTAAAATAATATATTATTTAGAAATCTCGAGGATTATTCAGTTGTTTTTTAATCAGATTGGCGGAACAATTGGGTGGGTTTGGACAGGGGTTTGACGATGATAATTATTGTGCTGCATAAATAATTTCAACTGTATTATCGACTATATTTCAATCTTGGATTTCTTACCATAAATTAATTTTACCTCAGAGATCTAACTTACAATAATATCTAAAATCAGCTAAAATCCAAAATCCCTCACATCCTAACCTCACATCCAACCTAAAATTCACCAGACAGAGTACTATTTTAATTTTATTGATGCAAATATTCGTGTGCATTTCCCCGAATTCGGTTTCAATTCATCGCCCATAATAATCATTTTGTGTCATTCTCTGTAAAATACTCGAAATGTCTAAATTATTCAAATGTTTTCTCGGAAACTCCCGAATAGTTTGGATTTACAGCACTGTAATGTGTTTTCCATATATTGCCTAACAACCAGAAATATTCAAAAGTGATCAGGACTACTCAACTATTCACCTACTCAGAAGTTCCCCCAAAAAGATAAAATCTAATTGAAAACAATGGCATGATACGGAAAACTGCCGTTAATGCAATTATTCAATTTATGGTTATGTGCGAGTTATGTGGGTCAGTAAGACAAAAAGGGGACATTTAGGGGATTATTGGTAATGTTTTAGTTATTGTTGCATTGTCCAGAAATGTAGACTGTTTGTGTTTGTAGGGCAGGGATTGGGTGGTTCCTTTCTCTTTGGATATTTTTTTATATCCTCCTTTTTTTGATTTGATGGAAGAATAAATAAAAACTTGTGACGTCACAACAGATTCTGGCAAATTAGCTGCGTCACAACCATTAAATATACCTTAGTTTCAAATTTCAAAGATATCTCAACAAACTATATACTAAGCACTGAGCTCAACTATTTCTGATGTAGAATATATGTAGCATCTAGTTATTTGGATTATATGTAACTGTACATTCAAGGCCCATTGATTCTAGGTGATATTGGTTTTGCAGTTGGTTGAGTTCTCCTTAATTTTCCTCAATTTTCCTCAATTCTACACAAAAGTAAAATAAAGCTAGGAAATCCAGAAAATCCTCAATAACCCCAAAATACCAAAATCCCAAAATCCTCAAAGATAATAATCATTTAATTTAATTATTGCGGTTTCACTCCAGAAATTCAATTGTGGCTCAAATTCTGGAGATTCCTCTGAATGGCGAAGATTGCGTGCATTGCTGCAGTACAATAAATGCAATAATTCTAATTCTTGTAGATTGTTATCCAAACAATGAATGAATGTCGTGATTTCACTGAAATGTATCCATTAGCTCGAACTAAAGCGATAAATCCTCGACAAAGCACCCAAAATTAAATAAACCGCATTCCAGCACATATTTTATTCATAATTGCAATTGTTATAAATTCTGTGATAAATTGTGTCGAGATCTGCAACAAATTAAGCAGATTTAACACAATTTAACACAGTTTAATGTATTTAACGTATTTGGGAGCGTTTAACAAGTCCTCGGGACTTTCTATCGCATTCTCTGTGCAATCTATAGAAATTTTTGTGTATTTTATATTTCAGTGTTGTTTCGTGAATTATATGCAAGCTACACGAAGCTTTTAGAAATTTATATCAAACATATAAATTTTAAACAATTGCAGCATTTATTTCGCTAATGGAGGAACAATGCAAGAATTATGGTCTTTGTCGCTAATTTGTATTCAATTTAGTTTTAATGCATGTTTTGTGCGGAAAGTTATAATTTTAAATGTGGGTTTTGAGATGGATTGTGAGAAGGAGGTGATTATAAAATAAACGTTAATGTTTTACTGTCTAGAAGACATTGTGAGAGGTTTTGTGTAAGAAAATAGAAGAATTTTCTTTTAAAATCGATTTTCAAAGCAAAAATTGCACATTAAAGTTTTAATAATGGAAAAACTACTTAAAAAACGACAATTAAGATTATAGTCGATAAAGAAGTTTTTATCATCATTCCCTTAATATTTCCATATTTATGCATTTTCTCCTCTTAAAAACACTCCAGTCCAGTAATTTTATTTTTACCAAATTACATAAACCACTAAACCCTTTAAACAAATAATTACAAGCATAAACGACCAGCCAAAAATTAATTTTATATGTTTGTATTTTAAAAGCTTTTTGCCATAAATTTCATAAAATTGCACTACCGAAAATTTTCTTCCTCAGCACTTTATAATTTTTAAAAGCTTTTCAAGTTCCCGGAAATGGGCAAAACGATGTAAAATTGTAAAAAGCATAATAAATGGTTTCACTAGATTATATGGATTATATTCGGATGGAACACTTAAAAGTATCGGAACATTGTTTGATATAGACATGAATTCATATTTTTTACTACGCGTTATCAATTAAAATCTTTAAATACATTTCACTTTTACTGGCATTTGTAGTGAATCATCAATAGTAAAGGTTTATCCATTATCATGCATTTCCCACTTTCCCCGCTTTTTCTACCTTTTTGAGTTCTTTCAACACTCAAATCATTTAAAACTTTTCAAGCATCTCCAACAGATTTATGAATGCATCCTTAATGAATTCTTGTTTTCTCGACAGTTTGCATAAAGCCTCGCAAAACAATTTGCATCTAGGTTGTACTCGGTTAAATTTAACAAAGCTCGTCCCACCAAACTTCTCCACCAAAATGAAATTCTCGGTTGCTTTGCTTGTATGTCTTCATAAATTTTAAGCACTTGTTTCAACATGCAATTTTCCAGTTTTCGTATTTGTTTGGTTGTTTTTCCCTTTTTTTAGTGAAGCTTTGTTAAATAAATTGGGCACTGTTGAAAGTCGCTAGAAATAATTTAATATTGACAAAAATTTTCAAATCTTAAAAATTTTTAGTTTTTCACTGTTTTGAAAAAAATCTTCAATTTACTAGCAAAAAAAAATTTAAAAATTAAAAATCGAGAAAATTCTGAAACAAGTCATTTTTACAGTGCTCTCTTTGAATTTTGCATCGTTTTGCGGATAAAGCTGCCTCATAAAAATTATACGCTTGCATTGTATTTGCAAAGCAAATTTATTTTTTTGGCCCCAAAAGAGCAGAAAAAGGCATTAGTTGCCGACAAAATCGTTGGAAGATTTTAATGCTGGAAGCGTTCTGGCAGTACACTAGTAGAACACAACTATACAGCTACACAGTACATCTAGCACATGGCTTCATCCAGCATAAAGGCAGCTTTCAAAAGCTCGCAAAAGGCACAGCAAAAATACAAAATTCAGCAAAAAACATTTTAGAAAAAGTTTTAACGGCGTCCGCGCCAAAATCTCATTTGCATTATTTTATAAGATTATCTTGTCGGTGCAATTGTTGCAATTTCTAGCTATTTTGCCTGTCATTTCGAGAATTTGTGCAAATCGTTGGCAATTGCAGGATTGCTGGATTGTTGTTGAGCTTTTTGCTGGCTCGTTGAATGCTTTAATGTCGTTGGATGCCGTTGGATGTTGCAAAATTAATAGAATTTATAAAACTCGTTGTATGCAGAAGAATCCTTAGGATTTTCAATTGTTATTACAGAACGAATTTTGGTGATTAATTTTAGAGTGAAGACATGAAGACTTTTAAGTAGATTTTATTTTGATGAAGCTTTTGTTTGAAAATTGCCCTATAAAGTGAAAGAATAAGTTTTAAGTAAATACAACTGCATTACCGACCAATCATTATTATTAAAGAATACTTCTTGGCCAACTTTTTAATAAATTTTAATTCGTTTTCAGGAGCTGGACTTCGGCACTATTCTTTGCTGGGCTGACAACGTCGTCGGTCAACAAAAGGAGCCTTGTGTTTTCCACCTGATAGCAGCTGGCAAACCAGATGTACCCTACAACTGCTCGCTAGTCAACCAAACATCAGACTCAATAGAAGTTGATTGTAATGAAGGTAAGCTTAATTGAGCTTTTAAGCGAGCTTGAAAGAAAATTATGAACAAAAGTAGATTTTGTCGGAAGATTTGAGTTAAACTGAGCAAAGATATCACAAAAGTGTGAAATCCATTCAAATCCGGAAAATCCTAAAATATCATGAAAATCTAAATGTTAAAGCTCCATAAGATATTAATTAAATAGAAAAAATGAAGGGATTATAAAATTGTTAATTTACCTTATTGAATTCATAATTTATAATCATTAAACAAAGAAATGTTTGAATTAAGGTACTTTGCCGCCAAAAGTCATAGGGACTAAACATGTAGTACTAAAAATAGTTCAATAATCAAAGCTTGTACTAAATACAAGCAGTTAGAATTTAGAGTCCAAAGGAGACGGACGTCTTTTATTGTAATTCAAAGAAAGTCAGAAATAAATCATTAATTTAGGTAGTAAGCATAGCAACTGTGTGTTTTATTAGCCGTAGTGAGGAGTTTATTGACTTGGAAGAGAGAAGTAAGACGTCGGTATTGTCGAAACAAGGAGATACGGGCGCCAGCAAACGGATAAAGATATAGCTAAACCTTACACACTTACTATCACCGGGAAGCTGAGAGACTCCACCTAGGAGAAGCCACTACCAACGGAGTAGAGGCGAAACATTGGTCCTTCGAGAGCCGGAGTAATCCAGAACGAGGAAGTTGAAAGTTAGTAGTTTTTCGCTGTAAAAACTGAGCACGCACACAAAACGTTTGTAAACGTGCGGTGCAAGACGTTCTCGGCAGAAACCAGACGATAATCAACAGGACTCATCGTTGACTACTAGGAACCACAAGGGATCCTGAGTGAGTCCAACCAAAAGGAAATAAGAAGTTTTTAGCTGTAAAAACTGAGCAAGCACAAAACGTTTAGAATCGTGTGAGTATTAAAAGTGCGAAATAGTGTCTCATTACCGCGAGTACAAGGTGCTCAAAGAGTTCAAGAAAGCCTGGAAAGTGAAGACAGTTACAAGCTCATTGTTAAAGCAGATCATGAGTACTGTTCCAAGCTAGGATTGAGACACATTTCCACAGAAAAACAGAAAAATCGTGTTTTTCTGAGAAATCCCAAACACTCACACAGTCAAACAAATCAAAACGATTGGAATCGTGCGGTGCAAGAAGTTCTCAGCTTAGACCAAACAATAATCAACAGGGATCACCATAAGCTACTAGGAACCACAAGGGATCTTGAGTGAGTACATTGGAACGAATTGATGGAAAATTGACTAAAACCAAAAAAGTGAAAAAGATCAGAAAGAAGTCTTTGGATCACCCTGTGCTAAAAAGAAGTGGAATTGGACACGAGAAGAATTGTGACCAAGGTACAATTAAAAAAGCAACTTCCGTGATCCAACTGCCTAGCATTGAGAGAAGGTTGTTGACAGTCAATAAATTGGATAATTGTCTCAAATACCACAAGTATAAGGTGCTCAAAGAGTTCAAGAAAGCCTGGAAAGTGAAGACAGTTCAAAGCTCATTGTAATAGCAGTTCATGAGTACTGTGCCAAGCTGAGCAGAGACAAATCCATAAATACAGTACTTACAATAAACAAAAGTACTTAAAAACAACTGGGAAGTACTTACAAACACTGGAAGTACTAACAATAAGTGGAAGTACTTACAAGAAGCAAAAGTACTTACAAGAAACAAAAGTACTTACAAAAAACTGGAAAGTACTTACAAACACTGGAAGTACTAACAATAAGAGGAAGTACTTACAAGAAGCAAAAGTACTTACAAAACTGGAAAGTACTTACAAAAAACTGGAAATAACTAACAAACACTGGAAGTACTTACAAGAAACAAAAGTACTTACAAAAAGTAAACATTGAAATAAAATCGAGAAATAACAAAATAATTCAAGATGAGTGATGACGAAGGAGACCAGCTCTCCGACAATCAATTGATCCGTTACAGAGGACAGGCAAAGGCTGCCATCACAAGAATTAAAACCTTTATGGAAAAGGTAAAAGTCTCGCAAGAAAATGAAGCAACAATCCAAGAAAGATACGATAAAATTCCTGGACACGAACAACAGTGGATGGACTGTTTTGAAAAGTTAATGGATACTGCAGCCACCAAAGACGAGCGAGCAGAGCTAAATCAACTTTTGATTGAATTTGAAGAATTAGTCTACGAAGTAAAAGGTAAAGCAAAATACCTACTCAAACAGCTAGGAGCTTCACAAGACGGAAGTAATTCCTATCACTCCGTAACACATACAAGAAATACCATGAGCATGGCTCCAATCAAGTTGCTGAACTTTGATGGAGATATTTTGCACTGGATGACATACAAGCAAATGTTCATCGCAATCACAAACAAACAGCAACCACCCATGGATGATTTGGAAAGGTTCCATCGTTTACGAGAAACGTGTACTGGAGCCGCAGGGGATTTGATTGAGTCACTAAGTTACAGTAGTAGCAGCTTTAAAATTGCGTGGCAATTGTTGGAGAAGCGCTATGAGAATCAGTATCTTTTGATCAGTCTACACACTCAAACCCTGCTAGGACTCAAAGAAGTTAAAACTGAAGCTGGTGAGGATCTATCACAGCTTATTGACAAAGCAAGTGGTGCATTGGCTGCTCTAAACTCACTTAGAGTTGATACAACCAGCTGGGACATGCTCATTATCCCAATTGTAAGCAGCAAGCTGGATGATGAATCAAAGAAGTGCTGGGAAATGCAGCTAGAGGATGACGTTCTGCCTACTTGGGAAGTTTTTAGAGCATTTTTGCACAGACGAGCAAAAATGCTGATGACTTCAAACCATTTGAACCAACACCAGGCAGACAAATCACGCAAGGACAATACCAAGAAGAACGACAATGGCCCTCATAGAGCAAGTCGTTCAATGCACACGAAAAATACGGATGGATGCATCCTATGCAATCAAGCACACAAATTACACCAGTGTGAAAAGTTTAAGATGATGACGGTCAGCAAGCGATACGATCTGCTCAAAAGGAGCCACGTATGCTACAACTGCTTAGATGATGGACACATGTCAAGAGGATGTCCATCCAATGGAAGATGCAGAAGCTGTTCTAAGGCACATCACACATTGCTACATTATGAACCACAACCACAACCTGAAAACGAAAGTGGATCACAATCAGAAACACAAGCAAAGAATTCTGATGTTTCAGTTGCTACTCATGTTTGGAAGCAAGGTATCAAGAGTGAAGTAATGTTGGCTACAGCGTTGCTGTACATCCACGATGACAATGGCAACAGGCACTTGTGCAGAGCATTACTAGACATTGGCTCAATGGAGCACTTCATCACTGAAGACCTTGTAAAAAAGTTACGTTTGAAGAAAGTTAAAAACAACCGTCCAATCCATGGAGTAGGAGAGACTAACCTGAGAGTCTCGTCAACCACAAGCTCAACTATCGAGTCAGCATCAGAGCCATTCAAAAGGAGGATTCATTTCATGATTGTGCCACAAATCACTGGAAACTTACCTATGACGAGAGTTGATGTGGCGCAGTGGAGAATTCCATCGGGAATTAAACTCGCAGACAGGCAGTTCAATGTACCACAAAGGGTGGACATGTTAATAGGTGCTGGACTTTTTGGTGAACTGTTGAAGGCTGGAAAGATCAAATTGGCAAGAGGACAACCGGTCCTGCTCAATACCCAACTGGGGTGGATCGTTTCTGGTAAAGTACACTCCAATCAGCAGAAAGGTAGCAAAGCATCCAAGGCTTTGAGTATCTTTTGTGGTTTAATCTCAAACCACCAATTGAGCGAGCAATTAGAAAAACCCTTTCTAATTGATGTCAACCAAAAAACGAAGGAGCAGCTTAAAGACAAGATTTGCAAGGAAATCTTAACAAGCACAACGGTGCGAGGTGAGGATAGCAAATGCGTTGTCAAGCTGCCACTGAAGGACAATTTCGAGGACTTGGGCAATTCAAGAAGCATTGCCAGCGTTCAACTCGATCAATTGCAAGTCAAAATAGGCAAGGATCCTACTCTGAAGAACACGTATGAGAAGTTCATGAAAGAACATGGAGGGCTCGGGCACATGGAGGAAGTAGACGAAAAGGACACTGCCAAGAAGTGTTTCTACTTGCCGCACCATGGTGTGCTGAAATTGAGCAGCTCTTTCACGAAACTCAGGACTGTTTTCAATGGATCAGAAGTCTCAACATTAGGACTATCAATAAAGTCATCACTACATGATGGACTTGAATCACTGAAGACTTTTGGACACAACTGGTACCCAGATACAGATGAGGTTTTCTTTACGGCTAAAGAAATCACTCAAAAACAACAATCCAAGAGGGATGTGTTGTCAGGGAAAGCATCAACATGCGATCCGATGAAACTCGTTAGTCAATTCTTAATTCAACTAACGATCTTTACGCAAAGAACCTGGAAGCTTGGCCTCACATGGAGATGCAAGCTCCCACAAGAGTTGATTGACAAATGGTTGATGCTAGTGGCAAAAATTCAACAGCTGCCAACAATCAAATTGCATCGCAAAACAAGGGTAGCACTGCTTGATGAAGCTACTACCACGAGAATGGAGCTGAACGCAGCTCACATACTAGCAAAACTGATCAACAGAGTCATCAAAGCATTGAACATTGAACCCGACAAGGTTTCTTTATGGACGGATACTTTGAATATCCTGGCCTGGCTCAAAAGGAATCCAGACCAGCTGAAGACGATTATTAACAACCGTGTGAAAGACATCATAAAGTCAATAGAAGGGATAAAGAGTTGCCACCTACGCACAGATAAAAGCCCTGCCGATCTAAACTCACGAGGAGTTAGCATAATTGAATGGAAGGATAGCACAACTTGGTGGACAAGTCCACAATGCTTAAGCAGACTAGAAGACGAGTGGTCAAACCCATTGCAATTATTCATTTGTAATCCTGTAGTTGATGAACAAGTACAAACAGAGATGAAACCAGTAATTGAAGGAGATATCATCCTAAGATATCAAGTTAAGATATTCTGCAGCTAGTGCAGCGCCGGGAGAATGTTAAAGCTCCATAAGATATTAATTAAATAGAAAAAATGAAGGGATTATAAAATTGTTAATTTACCTTATTGAATTCATAATTTATAATCATTAAACAAAGAAATGTTTGAATTAAGGTACTTTGCCGCCAAAAGTCATAGGGACTAAACATGTAGTACTAAAAATAGTTCAATAATCAAAGCTTGTACTAAATACAAGCAGTTAGAATTTAGAGTCCAAAGGAGACGGACGTCTTTTATTGTAATTCAAAGAAAGTCAGAAATAAATCATTAATTTAGGTAGTAAACATAGCAACTGTGTGTTTTATTAGCCGTAGTGAGGAGTTTATTGACTTGGAAGAGAGAAGTAAGACGTCGGTATTGTCGAAACAAGGAGATACGGGCGCCAGCAAACGGATAAAGAAATAGCTAAACCTTACACACTTACTATCACCGGGAAGCTGAGAGACTCCACCTAGGAGAAGCCACTACCAACGGTGTAGAGGCGAAACACTAAATATCCCACAAAAAATGCTGAAAAATATTTTTTCATTAAACAAAAGCCGACCAGAAATCTGTTGCTTCATCCTTCCAAAAACTCAATCGAATTTTCCGCACTTTCCAGTTTTCACCATCCAGCCTTTCAACAATTTCTGTTTTTGCTGCAGCTTCCCGCTCTTTATTATTTTAACTCCTAATACCGACAATTTCTACAATCCCCAAAATCCCTGGAAGCCATTCAAAAGCTTTTTTTCCGCTCGACCTCGCCATTGCCCATTTTTTTTTCAATTTATTTTACTTTATATTCAATTTCCCATTTTTGTTCAACTTTTTACCGAATTTTTGGTTTTGTCTTGTGAAGAAATTAAATTGAATGGAACAGTGTGAATAATGTTTTTTAATCTGTCATGACAACCTGAAATGATTCTGGTGCCTTTGAAGGCTTTTGAAAGCCTTTGACTGCACGGGAAAGCTTTACTTTTATATGATTTATGTTTTTCTGGGCACAAAATATGTTGGACAAGCGAAAAGAGCATTTGAACTGGTTTAAAAAGGGTTATTAGTGAAGTTGAGGGTGATTTTGAGGTTGTGAATCAATTTTTAGTAATTAATTGGTGCAATTTACTAAAAAGTTCACAAACAAATAAAATCAAATTAATCGTTTTTAAAATCTAAAAATCACCCTCCATAAAATCGCAACCGAAACCTCATAAAGAATTAAAACACATCCCTCCAACCATCAACTCTATCAATTTCGAAAATTTCCACAATTTCCCTAAAATGCAATTATTCCAGCCCGCAGCTAAAACTAACCACTATCATCCTTTTAACATCCTTTAATTGCAGGTTTTGATGGCGGCCAACGCCAGTGGTTCATCATGGAAATATTCGATCAGCAAACGCATGTGCTGCAGGCTAACATCTCGTCCAAGTTTCCGATTTTCCCGGCCAGTGGTTTATTGCCCGGAAAGCTTTTGAAAATAAACATCTATGCTGTTAATGTGAAAGGCAGGAGTGACTCCGTACTGCTGGAAGCTTTTACGTTGAAAGCAGCCGAGAAACAGGCTTTTGGTGAGTTGAAAATAGATTTTGAATTTTTGGTGGTAAATAAGTTTTTATTGCATTTTTTGCTCAAATCAAATTTATCGGTCATGCAGTTTTATTTATCATAGTTCGCAATGAAAACAACTTTAACCTTATCTTCTCCCCAGGCCCCTCGGAACAATACGACCTATCGCCAATCCTCTCGTTTGGCATCCTAGTCGGCATCCTCACCGCCTTTGTTTGCGTCATAATTGGCGTAATAGCGCTCTTAAAGCTCCGAACGTCCAGCAACAAGAAACCCAGCGGGCAGCAGCGACCGGGCAACCTGCAAATCAAAGAGAAAATCTCCCTGCCGCTCAGTCAATCAGAAGAAATGTACGACGAGAAGAATCCAGACGTCGTACCATCAAACGAAGGTAAGATGATTGCATTAAGCGATGAAGCGAATTGAAGAGGATGAACGTTTGTTTTAGCCTTTTTTGGTTTTTGTGTGGAAAATCACACAATATTCAAATAAATTTTTTGCTCACAAAAGAATTTATGACTGCTCTCCAAAAACATCAAATTTCACCCATCACCCCAAATGGGTTAAAAATCAAGTAATTCGAGCACCAAACAATTTTCTATCTTCTTTCCAAACTTTTTGTTGCAGATCCTGAATACAAATTAAAATCAGCAAATCAAACACCAACAGTATTAAATAATGCACTGTCGAACAAAAGCGAAATCATTGGGCGGAATTGTGACGACAATCGAGCTGGGGTAAGTCAATAGTTTGCTGCTGCTATGTATATTTGCGCTAGCTGGATAGTCGATTTGTGATATTTTTTCTGTTGATTAAACTTTAGAGTTAAGGTGATTTGGTTCAATTTTTAAGAGATTAATCAGAAGTTTTGCAAAAAAATTAGTTAATTTATTTCTACAAAAATTAGGGGGATGATAATTCATTTTTTATTATTAGATTATTCAATTATCCGTACTAAACTATCACCCTTTTTCCTAAATTGCTGCAAACCATGAAGCAATCTTCATTCCCTTCATTTATCCTCTACTATTTACCCAGTTCCTACCAAAATCGTTCCCACTGACTGCTTTGTCCTCCTTCTCGAGCCATTACGCCACACAGAAACGAAATTAAACTAAAATCCAGCACTTTAATTGCAGCACTAGCAATAAAGTAAATATTCAGAAATTAATTATAATGGCAAATGTAATTATCTGGATGACTTGTTAAAACCATTATCACTCGACCTGACCCCAATCCGGGTATTGTTAGTTGCGTTATGGTTTTCTCCTTTCACCGAGCGACATAAGGGGGTGGTGACCCAAGCAGCAAATTGCTGGTTGTCGGGATGATTAGAGAGAAAGCTTTTTTTGAGTATATTTTGTAAAATGCTTTCGAATATTTTTTTATCCAAAATCTTAATTATTCCCAAAACTGGTCCAAGCCAACTTTAAATTTCTTTTAAAATTCTGAAGGTGCAAAGTAACAAGAAACTTACCAGAACCACTAAATCAAAGCTTTTATGATAAAGTTCTGCTTGGGCTCCTTCCCTTACAAAATCCTACTGCATGTTAGATAGTCAGCTCATCCTTTGTACACACACACGAGACTCTGCTCCATATAATATTGCATCCATTAATTCTTCTACTGTCTTCTGCAAAACGTTTCATTGTTTAATTTGGTTTTGTTCACATTTTTATCCATTACAATAAAAAACCTCTTTAACACAAATTTGCGAGTAATGTCGAGAAATGTTGCAAGCTGAACATTTTTTTTCTGGGAAATAATTGTATTTGTTGAAAGTACCTCATTAAAAATGGTGAAAACTTTTTGAAATGGTAAAATGTTTTGGACACCTTAAGTGGGGAGAAGATTAATTTTATTCAATTAGTTGGAAATTTGGGGAGGTTTTAATAGTTGGGATTGAGTACGATTTATTAAGGTGCTTTTTGTTGAGGCAGGAATTTAGTGCTTTTGGAGTGATTTGTGGGGAAATCATAATTGGACTTTTGTCAGAATATCTTTTATACCAAAAATTTTATTTTTTTGAAGAAAACTTGTTTGATAATCATGAATCGATTCCAAACAGCTCAAAATCACTTTCTATAGTCAAATTTCTAACATTTCATTTTCCAACTAGTCTAACGACGTGCAGTACGCTGAGCTCGCCCTTCAAATGCCAAAAGAAGAGATTAAAAACCAGATGAACCACAATCACATCAAAAAGCCTCCACCGCCGCCCGCATACACGGCCTATTTTGATGATCCCACCATCTACGCGCAAATAGATCACAGTAGCTACAACAGTAAGACCAGCTCGACGAATTTACTAGGCAACAGTGCCACCAGCTTAACAAACGGTGGTATTTTGAATCAAACGGCACAGTACGTTCAGCTTATATCACCGCTCTCCCACACCTCCACTACTATCCTAAATAATCAGTCTTTACTGCTGACGGAGCATTGCCTTGATCAGTCACTATCACCCACCACCAGTATAGGGAATAGTTATCACACGCAGACGCTGCAGCATCCCACCAAAGGTTAGTTTTACTATTTTCAAGGTTATTTATTATTACAGTCCACTACTCTTGTTTATTGACTTGTTGGCTCTTTTTATAGTTTCCATTAGTAAAATCCATCCAACTACTTTTTTCTACAAAAATGCCATCAAATATGTTTGTTCCTACCTTTGAGGCTCTTTTTAATTATTTTCAATCAATATTCAACTAAAATACAGTCCACGTGTAATAACAAAGTATGTGACCTCAAAAATATCCAAAAGCTCCGAAGAAAAGCACAAATTACATGATTATCCTAATTTATCACCCGAAACTAACATAATTTGCTTGGTATCACCCTGAACAGATACCATTGGGAGACATCCAGCCAACAGCAAACAGTACATGCGAGAAATGGTGACTTTGCGAACACCGCTGTCCTTCTCCGAACAGGAGAGCTGCGTCTAAATACTGTGTTAAAGTGTAAGTGGAGGATGAACATGAATATTTCATTGGAGACTTTTAAGTTTGAGTTACTTGTTTGCTACCTTTTTCCATTAAATAATGATAACTTTATCTATGCTTGAGAGATACAAGGATACACACAAAAAGGGCAGCTCTCCAGAGGTTTCCCCGCTTTTTGCTTTGGATGCTTTAGTGTTTAAGTTGAGGGTTTTTTGGCTTGTGGCGGTTTGTAAGAAGTTGCAGGGGTTTGTAGAAGGGTTTTCTTTGAAATAATAATGATATTGCTCTTCTTTACCATTGATGGCAGCTCCTAAACTAAAATGGCTTTTGGAAGAAAAATTATTTGATTTTAAATTAATTTGCTTTATCAGTTTTTAGTATTCAATTCTAGTATACAATTCTACTTTACTTTTGTTTATTTTAATATTTTTTTTTTTTTTGATAATAAATTACTTTGGTTCAAATTATTTATCTAAACTTCTTTACCACGTTTTTTATAAAAGAAAAAGGTGTTTCAAATTTTTTTGATCTACCTTATCGACAGTATTACCGGTTTTTATTTATCATTCTAATTTAAATTTAATTTAATTACTTTTTACTACTTTTAAAACAAAATAAAACTAATTTAAACTATAATTTAATTTAAAAATGACAAAAAAACCACTTGCAAGCCCCTGCCCTTCAACATCGCCCATTAAATATTTAAAATATTTGTTGTTCCTGGAAAATTGCCGTTTACTTAAAAAAGAAAAAAATATAATATACAAAAGACTTTGCGATGAGAAAAACTCAAAAAAACACAGTGAAAAAGCGAACTAAACAGAAGCACATTTATAATTCATTAAATTTGTATTTTTTGTATTTTTCTCCAATAAGAAGCGGATATGATATTAAAATAAATTTAAATGGGGGATGAAAAAAGGCATAAAAGTAATGAAAAAATAATAAATTTCTAATACTTAATATTAATGTGTTCGTTTTTTGTACCAAAAAAAAGAAAAAAAAAGTGAAAAGCTCTGAAAAAGTCTGAAAAAAGTGAATGATAAAGGCAGGAAAGCGAACAAAAAGGAAGAATGAAGCGAGCACAATGATATCAGAGCATAATGCCAGCCAATCAAGAGCATGGCTGATAATGTTAAAGCAGATTTAATATTTTATACGCAAACGACACGATTTATATGGAAAAATATACTCTACAGAACAAATCATATCATACTCTTACCTTACGTTTTACTTACCCTAAGTACTCCATGTAATTTGCTTGTAATTCGTATATTTATCAAAATCACTTTTTTGCTCTTCGAGAAGTCGGAGCTTGCAACGTGATGGAAGAAGACACGGTGCTCGAGCTCAGGCGGTTAATAATGTCTATTTGTATGCAGGTTGATATATTCTGGGGGTAAATTGTTTGAGGGAAAGTGATTGCCAAAGAAATTGGATCAGAATCCCCGAGTGGAAAGAATTTTCTTTTCTTTGGAAATTTCTTGACAAATTTTTCTATAGAAGACTTAGAAACTTCTTGTGAAATTATGAGTTGATTGAAAGCATCTTCCATATATTTTGCACTTGGGTTCACTGGGTCACTTTCCTAGATATCTAAAAATATCTCTCAAACATCCTCATTTTTATTGTTAAGTCAAAAATTCTACAGACACATCAAGCATCGATTTAGTCAAATTAAAAAAGGTTTAAAATCATTTTATAAAGTTTGTTGTGATAATTTTGATCTAAAAATTTATTAAAAATTAAATTAATTCATTTAGAATCAATCAAAAGCAAGTTTTCTTTGCTACAACGATTTATCTCATGTTTCATGTTTTTAGCCAAATAATTAGTCAATTTTTTTATTCTACATGTAATATTTAAATATTTATCCAAATAAAATACTGATTTAAAAATTTTATAAATAATTTAAAATTAATTGAAATTTGTTAATTTAATTTCATAAACTTAAAAATAATTAAGTTGGTAATTTAATTAGTTTTCATTAATTTCTATAACAACGTATTAAATTAACCAAATAACCGAAAATACAAAAATTTCCCAAAATTAAAACTTTTAATGATTTTCAATTAAAATAATTTATTTCTAGCAATTTCCATTGAAAATATTTTGCCTACAAAAAAAGATCAAAAGCCTCCATATTTAATTAAAAGCTTGAAATCGCAATAATTTCAATTAAAATCAAAATCAAATTTGTATCAAATACCTTCAGCATTTCCGACTCATATTATCAAATTTGAAATTACGAAATTGCGAACATTTGAACAACAGAACTAAAATCTGCATTATTGCAGTTTTTCCAAAAAATGTGCAATAACTCAACAATTATAAACAAAATGAACAAAATTTGCACAAATATTTCAAAATGCCCTCCATGTAAAGTTTAATGCAAAAACTGCAAATATTTCAAAAATTGCTAAAATTAAACAAAAATATTTTAAATGTGTTATCAAAGCCGATTAACTGGAAATACTGGGACAAAATGGGGAAAAAATCAGATAAGAGCTACAATGAAAAAAATTTGCAGAAATAATGTTTATTAACATTTATTAATGAGGAATAATGAAGGGCAGGGATGGAAAAGAGTTAGTGAAATTTTTTGTTTACCAAAAAAATTCAATAGAAATTAAACTCATTTCCACCCCTGCTTACCATAAAAAGAATTACATTCAAATTGTTCTACAATTAAAATAAAATACATTGAAATAAATTTTGTTTGTGGGAAAAATACAAAAAAAAATTTAATAAAGGCCGGAATAAAATTGATTTTATAGATTTGTTGAATTAATTTTTAGTGAAAAAAAGCGCCTGGAAAAACCTGAAAATAACTGGAAAAAAATTTTATTCTGTTTTAATTGATACGATAAATAAAATATGAGCGAAAAGCAATAACGAAATATGAAAATATCAAATCATTATGTGGTAATTATTTATGTGAATGAATAAAAAATAAAGTCAATTAACTGAAATATTTTCAATAATTAACATCGTTTGCGGGTTTTCCACATGGAGATTTTTTGTAATCTGCTTTTTGCTTTCTGCAGTTTATTGTTTTATTTGATATCTTTTTCTTGTCCTTTTTGAGTGAGTTTATGGTCGTTGTTCTTGAGGAATCAACTGTTTTTGACTTTATAGAAGAAATTGAATTTATTTTAAAATTGTCGCATTGTGAAAATTTTAAATTTCAATATTTTGCAGGTTCACGAGAAACGTCAAAAATCCGTCTAAAATTTAATATTTGTGTAAAAATGTAAAGTTTTTTGGGATTCTCTATAACCTTCAAAATATTTATGAAATAAAAATTTTCCTCACAACACAAGTCTACAAATTTTATAAATTTGACAGTTCTCTTTAAAAACGTCAAAAATATGCTAAGAACTGCATTCCTCAGACATTTCTCCTAAAATTCAGCTCAAAAAGGAATTCAAAAATTTTCTCATATATTTGAGTAATTGTTTTATTACAAGCAAAGTTTCTATTCATCTATCAATCTCCTCAAAAACAAATCAATCTATCCACATAATCAGCCTCAACAGCAACCGAAAAAAAACTGGGGCAAAGCAAAATCGGAGAAAAATTATAATTGCTATAATTAATTGGAAGAATTTATCAAAGAAACATCAACAAAACACATTACATATGCAACATTAATTATTAATTAGCTTAAGTATGTTATAAGTTAGTTTTAATGAACTAAATAAGTTACGGCTAAGTTTAGCTTTAAGTTAGTTAGAAGAAATTGTGAAAATTTGAAATGAATTTTTAATAATTAGAGGAAATGAAGTTGTTAGTGTCCTACGCAACAAACTTATTAAAAAAATTACAGAAGTGGAGGACGAAGAAGTTTTGGAACAAAAAAACTAAAAAAAGAACTAAAAAGAAAATTCAAGGCTCAATTAAAAAATTAATGAAGTTTGGCGGAAAATTAAGAAATGCCACAATTTGTATATGATTACAAGATGTTAAAAACTTTCTTGGAATTTTCTTATAATGTTCATCAATTTGAAGTGAACTTTATCTTCACTTTCCATGTAAATTGATATTGAGACTTCCCGAGAAAATTTTTAATAAAATCCTTGAAATTCTATAAAATTAAAGATCCCAAGAAAACCCAAAAATGTTACGGAAAACAACAAATTTCTTTTAAAAAATGTATACCTTAAAATTTGCAATTTTGATGTGTAATTTTGTAATTTCTTGTGTAAAAATTTTAAGACAAACCAAAATTTAAGAAAGCTAACCTATAAACTAAAAAAGTTTGAAAGTGTAAATATTTTACATATTTTATTATATTTGAAAGGATAGTGTAATAATTGTACATATTAAGCTACTGCAAACAAAACTACTAAGATAATGTAAATATTTACTTTTCCAGTTTAAAGAACATTGTCACATTGAAAATTGTTTTTATGAATAGTTGAAGATTATTGGTGAATGTTTTTAGGGGGAGGTTTTTGGGTGGAAATTATTTCAAGGAGTATTTTGAGTAAATTTCAATGATATTTAATTCATATCAGAATCTTTATTTTTCTCTTTAAGACAGCAACTTTTTAAAATATCAAAAATGCATCTCATTAACACCAATTTGAATACTTATCAAATTTTCTGAATACATATCGTCAATCAAAATCCAAAATTCAATAAAAATATTTCCACTCGGGATTTCGTCTCAAAACGCAAAAATCACCAAAAATATTCAACTACCACTATTCTTTGATTAAATAAGAAAACTTGTAAATTAAGTAACTGTTTTTTCAAAAAAACTTCAATGGAACAAAACTTGTTTCCATCGTCACTTTTGACTTTTGACTTCTGACTTACCAAATTGAGCCGATTTTTATTTAAGGTTTTAAGGTGAAGAAAGGAATCTTAACAAAATGAAAAATAAAATAAATTTTAAATTAAATAAAATTAAATTCTTTATCAAAAAAACCGGAAAATCAAAAAAAAAGAAGAAAATTGTAAATGAAACTTTTCCTTTAATTTAACAAGAAAATATTTTTCAAAAAAAAACTAAAAGTAAAATAGTAAAAACAATTGAGATGTAAATTCAATGAAAATCAATAAATGTAAAGACAAGAAGTGGAAAATTTTTAATTTTTTGTAATTGGTTGTAAAAATGTGATCACGTGAAAATGATGAAATAAAAAAATTTAAAATATATATGATGTGTTTCGTGCTTTGATTTGATATTTGCAAATTTTAGAATATTTCAGAAATTAACCAGAATATTGCGAGTTTTGCCGGTTTTGCAGGTAAATTGGGTTAAATTTAGTAATTAGGTTAGTTGGAGCTTTGCAGAGGAAGTCAATGCAAATAAATTTGTTTGGTTTTTTGGTTCCAGGGCTGGTGTTGGTTCTTATTGGTCTGGTAGGTTTATTCAATAATCCTCAAAAACATTCTAAAACCCTGTTTAACCTCTTCCCACCAAACACCAATCCAAAATCCTCCCGATTTTCCTCTATCAAATAAACAGCAATCATTTCTACCGATTGAAATTGTCAGCGAGGACGTGCGGGAAACTATTGAGCTCGTTTCATTTCATTAAATTCTTGACAAAATGCATGGATTCCGTGTTTTTAGAATAATGCAATAATGAAACATTACGTAATATTGTTATTAAATTAATTTGTGGCTTTACAATGCCTCGATTTGGGTAATGCGCTGGTTATAATTGAAATCGTGAACTATATCGCTTTATATTCAATTTTGCTGTGGACAAATTAAAGGAGGATTGAGGAACGGGGGGTGGAAAGGCATTTTCAGATTTTTGAAGGAACTTTGAAGGTTATGTTGTTTTTTTCCAGTAAATTTTCAAAACTTAAAAAGTGATGTTGATAAAACAGGTGATAAAGAAGAGTTCTAATATAAAGACCCAAAAGGAAAAAATTCTGAAACTATTTCATAAATTATTCAAAATGTCTACCCTTCCTCAATAATCACCATCAAAAATTAGCGTAACTATCAGTCAACTATCCCAGAAACCAAAAATCCTCCACTCATAAAATATTCGACAACCTAAGCAGCTTCATGTCGAACCTAATTGACGAGTTGATTGAGGAAATTGTGCTCGTCCTCAGTAAATGTTCACGATTTTGTACAATTGGCTGGCAAATGACTGACATTACTGACATTACAGCAACCCGCCGACATGCAAACGCTCTCTTGATAACCATCGCCCATTTTAAAATTGCTATTATTAATTATTTAATACGTTGAGTGCAGAAAAGCTAATTTGAAATGCAAATGTGCGGCAGTGAAATTAATTTTTAGGCCGATTTTCCACAATTTTCCACAATTTTCAGGCAAATCCCAGCCAAATGAAATGATAACAGTTTTTTCTACTGTTTGGTGTGGTCTAGTGAATTTCACTAGTTTATGGTTGTTTTTGGTATTTTTCGCCGTTTTGCTGTTTTGCCATTTTGAGCTGTAATGCTGTAGTTCCAATGCGAAATGCTTGCAAGCGTGTGATAACGATTTGGAATTTATTTCACTTTGATGCATATTAAATTGTCGGTGGACTTGTTTGCCTGCCTCAGTTCATTAATTACCTGCAACATCATTTGCATTTTTGGTGGTATTTTATGGTATTTTGTGGCATTTTGTTGTATTCTATTATTTTATGGTTTGTTTGGAGTGTAAAATTGTAAATTGTAGCTTTTTCGTGAGGCTTGGACAAGTAATCAAAAGCCTTTTTTAAATATTAAACTTTATAATATTTTTCCTTAAATCTACTAAATATTATTTTAATCCAACGGAAAATAGATTTTAGAAGCGAAAATAAATCTACCAACTTGTCAAAGCCTCTGAGTTTTTCCAAACTTTTACTACATATTTTTAATGATATCCAGACACTTTCCACGAAACTTATAATTGCTACATGTTAGTGAGTTCTAATGTTTATCTAACATTTCAAAACAAAACTATACATAATTAATTTTTCCTGAGAAAATTGGAACATTGAAGCATTAGTTTTGATCTAAGTTACAATTAGATTTCCAGGAAAATTAATTAATTTAAGGTATTCGAAAATAATTAGATTTTGAACTTTCTGTGGAAATCTACAGGAGGGTTTTTAGATGAACTCAATGATATATGATCGTAATGATCAGTTTAAAAGCCTTCAAGGTCTCATGAGAATTTAAAATTTAAAAATATTTTGGTTTTATTTTAGTTCTTTTAGTTCTCACAAAAAAACACAAAATTATATAAAATGGTTCTCATGTTTACGCCGATTGGCGCTTTTCTTATCTCTAAATTGATAAGAATTGTTTTGTCGATAAAATTTCTCAAAAGAAAGATAACAGTAAGGCGGGAACACAATGAGAACCTTCATTTTAGTTTTTGCTATCAATAAACTCTCCAATGGTATTTAAAAAAAACCATTTTTGTAATAATGTTACTGATAACGTGCTAAACCAATGACCTTTTACTTTTAATAAATTTACCTTCGACTAAAGGAATGTGGCTCAAGATTTCCTCAACTAACTAAATAACTGTCGTCAATAATTCTAAAATTAAATTCCAATTTGCTCAATCAATACTCAATCAAAAAACACTCTATTAACACAAGATTATGTTTATTGCTTCCCAATAATGACTCAAACATTAAACCTTGTCAAGTACACTTTTTGCTAGCATATTGACTGTGTTCAAGCATATTTGCTTTGTCACAGAACATCGAATATATTCTCATTTTCATCAATTCTCATTATTCTACAAATTTTCCAACAATTCTAACAATTCAAACAATTCCAACATTTCAAGCAATATTCATGAATTCATAAATTTCATATGTGAGATGACAAGATATGAAGTTCCATCAAATAATTGCAAACATCATTGAATTCATTGAATTATTCTGGGAACTTGAAACTGCAAAATATCGACAAAATATACACAAAATATCGACAAAATATTGCCATTTGATCAAACAACAATATGAACCGAACTCTGAGAACTTTGCAGATAACTATATCTATTCTCTTGCTACAAGAACAAAGGTAAAGTTTGTGAAATTGTGTGCAACTTGTGTATGGATTATTTCAATTCTTCAGCATTTACTGGATAACAATGTTTTACACACATTTTTCTGGATAATTCTGAATGCTTCTGAACATTGATGAATTTCCTGGAAAACCTATACGATTTACTAGGTCCATTCATTTCAGCAATTTCCCCCGATGTTTTATTGAAGTATATCATTTACAATAAAATTTCAAAGAACTCTCCTGAAAAATAAAAATAAAGCTTTTCTCTGAATTATTAAAAAGCTTGAAGCAAATGATTTAATCCCGTTAATCCTCTTTATTCTTTTATTCTGTGAAATGAGGACAGTTCGTAACTTGACACTCTTTACAGAATTTAATTTTCTAGGAAAGAATTAAATACTCTGAAAGCTTTTAAATGACATAATTCTAAGAAAAACGATTATGGATTGGATTTTCACGGAATATTTTCAGCTGTAAATAATTTTGTTTAAATAAATAAAAACATAGATTGATTCTACAGTTTCTTCAAAATTCTTTAAACTTAAGTTCCTTCAAATTCAAAGATTTTCAAACCAATAAATTTAAAATTTAATAAATTTATCAGAGCTGAAAAGTATTTATCAAAATCATCTCCTTTAATGAATATAATTAGCGAAACATAAGACTTTCCAAATTAATTCCATAACAACGAGAATTTTACACAATATTCTCAACAATATTTTCCATAAAAAGGCCAAACTCACTCAATCAACTCAACAAAATTAAAATGATTAAAAAAAATTCAAAGAAAATTTTAATGGCAAGTTGAAAAACTGAAGAAACTGAATAAACTGAGAGCACTGAAGAAAACTGCGAAATAATAAAAGAAACTGACAAATGTCTTTATCTCGTTAACAAACTCAAACATCCAGAATGTTCAGCAAATTATTATTCAAAAACATTATAGAAACATGAAGAGCATAAAAGCGAGGAAAATTTAATTAAAATATCGCTCAGTGCTGTGCTCAGCGCTTTAAGCAACACAAAAAATTCGGTGACTTTATTCCAATTTTACTCTGGACTTTTTGTATTTTATTTTATTTTATGTAAAACGTGCCAAATTAATTAATGGCTCACATAAATCCACTTCAGAACATCAGAAATTCAGATTTTGTTGCGCCAAATTATTCCACATAAATTAACTACAGAGATTGGTTTCATTGAAGTGGCGTTGAAAAACGGGCTCCACTCGCCAAGACAGTGTTACAGCCGTTTAATTGACTCATTTTTAGTATAATTGCGCTTGTTTATTAGCTTTGTTAAGTCTGTTCTTGTGCAATAAAAATAGAACGAATACAGTGAATGGTTCTAACATATGAATGATTTTGAGAAGACTTTTTTATATATTTTTTTGAAATTTATTTCGAAGCTGAACTGCTTTACCGATATCAAAAACAAACTCGCCAAAGCTTTCATAATTAATTTTAAATTTAATAGCTACTAAAAAATCTTTCTCAAAATCACAAAAATTAATAAAGACTCTCTAAAATTATCAAAAGACGAATAATACCTAATGTCAATTAAGAAATACCTTTGCAGTAAGATTGTTTACATAAAAGTGTAAATGAATAAAAATCATTAAAAGGGAATAAAGTTATTCGCGGAAATATGTCAGCTCAGTTTTATTAGGCACTTGTGGCGTGCTAGAAAGGGGTGAAGTTTATGGGTTTTGCATGCTTTACGTAAAATTTCCCGGAAATTATTGATGTTTACGAGTTTATTAATTAACTAAACGGTTTTGTTCGAGGCCTAGTTCAAAAATTGGGATTTTAAAGATCTCTTTGAATACATTCTTTAAAAATTGAAAGAATCGAGAAAATTCTCCAGAATGTCAATTTTCATGCGTTTTCACCCTCCCGAAATTTCTCTCATACCATCAAAACTCGATCAAAACACTTAAACGACACGGAAAATATATCGGATTATTATGTTCCAACCATATAAAACCATCTAAAAGCTAGCTTTTATGATGTATTTATGTTAAAGAAGTTCAGTGAAATTGCCTGGCAAACACCATTGAAAGCATCTGTCGATGCCTAGAGTACTTTTAACCATTTCAGCAAACACTTTGCCGGTGAATGTTCGCTGGCGATATTTTCTTGCCGAGAATCGTGAATTGGCAGCCAGTGCTGAGTGCTTATCTATTTTATTCCGAGTTTATTTAGAGTTTGCTTTTTTGCTATTTTTATTCCGCTTTGCACTCTTTTATGGGTAATATTTGGGAGGGAAACATGTCGGCAAACATTTTCAGTCAATGCTTCGTTTTATGAGTGAAAAATCGCAAATTTGAATTGTTAAGTGAGCTTGTATTTTAATCAAGTTGATGTTCAGTGGGAATTTAGAAAAAACGATGCTAAGATAATAACAGTTTAGATAAATTTCGGGAAATTTTTCTAAAACTCAGAGATATCAAAAGTATTTGAATCCATAACTAATAAATTAATAAAATTCTCGACAACAGTTGTAACTCATATAATATTATCAGCTAGAAGTGTTTAATGTGGAAAAAATCGTTTTATTTAAAACTCAATGATTTCATTATTTGTAATCTGTACAATAATAATTCCCATTTTATTTGATTATTTTGAAATTTTCAAGTCATTGGTTATTTTTTAAATTTGTATTTAAGAATGATCGCATGTTTGAGCGATTTTTAGATTCATTGAAATGATATCCTTATCAATTAACGCCTGATCTTCAATGAGAATCAATATATCTTTGAAACTTTCCATAGCACTGTGCTCAGCTTTTTTGATGTTCGACTGACAATCTTTTTCGACTTCTTCAAGATTTTTTCTAAATGCTGCTTTCATGGTTAGGATGTCATTCTTCATGGCTTGAATATCAGTCTTCGTGGATTCAGCATAACCTTCTAAAGCTTGATTTTTGGCAGTCAAATATGCAATTGCTTGTTTTTGATCCTCAAACATCTTAATGGTAGATTCTTGAAAATCATTCAGGTTTGTCTCAATTTCAATAGATAGATCATAACTGCACGAAATTCTTGTCTTTTTCTCGATCTCTTTTATTTGTGTGCTGACACTAGTGAATTTCTCTTTCAAACAATTGGTACCTTCTGTCAAAATAAGGACTTGCAAGCTCACAAGATGTGAAAATGTATCCGGATGCAGATTTTTTATCTTGTTATCATCTAAGTGAACTCTTTTGAGCTTGAGTAAGCCACTGAAGGCTAATTTATGAATGTTTTCAATACCAGCTTTGTCAAGTCTCAAGTGCTCGAGGTTATTAGCTTCCTTGAAAGAATGAGCAGTCAAAACTTTAATATCACTGTTATGAATCCGAATAACTTTAAGTTTCAAAGCATTTCTAAAGTAGTGAGGTTTTATATTGTCCATTTTAGAAGTTCCAGCCAGAAAATATTCAACATTGGGAAAAAGTGAGAATAAGGTGTTGGGGATATATTTAATCACCCCAAATTCATAATAAATTAAGGTAACATCGGAGTATGGTTTCGCGTTGCTTGAAGTTTTAATTATCAAATTCTCTTTTTCGTCCAATAATTGAACAGAGTTGAATTTACACTGATAATATTCTTTGCGTGCTCCATCATAACCATTTATGTACCAAGAACCATTCTCCAATTCACAAATCTGTTCCACGCAATAAATTCGATCAAAATGAGAGATGAAGGAAAACAGCAAAAATCTAGAATAAACAATTTTTAAATTTAATTTTCCATTTCAGAAAATATAATAAAAGAGTTACACAAGAGTTAATTTTGCCATTCTGGAAGACCTTCTCGGGCAAATTTTTATACAAAACTGATCACTGGTCACTGATCACTGATCATGAACTGAAAATTCAGCACGCTGTTGTATAAAATACTCATTGGCAAGATAGCAATTCATTCAAAAGCCTAAATATGTGTTTCACTTGTCATATCTTGGGAATTCTTTTTATTCTCATTATATATTCTTTCGAACATCAAATTATTTTTAATTACATGAGATTGTACATGAGGCACCATAACATTTATCAGGTCATTTTTAAGGTCATATTTAAGATAACACAAAAATTTAAAATACATCTCGGTTTGAATTTTTGCCAAAATCTGAAATCAGTTGTTTTCAACTAAATTGTATGAGGAAGGTTGGAAATTCCTTGAACATGATTAATAATAATCTTGTGTAAGTATTTTCTGTTGTGGTGTGATATTTTCTTTAAATGATTGCCTTTGAAATTTTAATGATAGGTGTTTGCTGCTCCCAGCAACAATCTTCCTAATTTCTATCAAAAAAATGGAAGCTGCTCAGCAAACATGCATATTTTCGAACGATCAATGGCTGATCAACTCCTACGATGGTCCTAAACGATCATTCTACCAATGTGAAATAGTAAACCAGCAACTGCTCAATGCAACTGAAGAGATCACCACTAACACTTCGAGCAATATAAAATCAAACTCTGATGTTGAAACTCTTTGGTACAATGGTGGTTCTGTTAAATATTTCCCCAGCTCCATATTCACCATCTTCCCTAACATGGAGCACTTTTTGATCGAGCAATGGAATGGGTTTGAGGATATGAAACCAGAATACCTGACAAACGCGAATAACTTGAAGGTGTTTCGAGTCCACAACAATAAGTTGAAGAGACTGGGTGCTAATTTGTTTGCTTTAGCACCGAATCTCTTGAATATTAATCTTCGAGATAATACAATCAGCGATATTCACAGACTCACCTTTAACGGATTAACTCAACTACAAGGAGTTTACCTGCAAAACAACGAGATTTCGAATATCCACCCAGAAACCTTCAAGAACCTCATCCACCTGCAAACACTCTATCTCTCAGGCTCTTCCAATTGTGTAAGCAAAATCTACAGCGATCCCAACGAGAAGGTCAAGGAGGTTCAGATTGACATTTTAACATCTTGTGATTACGTCATATCAGACCAAGAACTCCAGGAGATTGAGTTCAAAGAGATAGCCGTGGAAGAAAATGCTAAACTGATTCTTGAGCTGAAGGAATTGAAATTAAAGCACCAGAAATTGATTGAGAATTACGCTGAGCTGGAGAACAATCAATCGAAATTGATCTCTACAATTAAAAGTCTTACTAATCTGTTGTAAATCAAATGTACTCAGTATCTTTGCAATTAAATAATCAAAATAAACTTTTTGTGCTCGATACTTGTCTTATCAACTTAAAAAGCTGATGCAGCAAATATTTACAAATATTTTTTACTGCTTTTTTAATTTGCGTTAGCTCTATTTAATTGCTCCATTATCACTTATTTTTTGAGTAACAAGAATTAACTTCCAAAAAGTTTCGATTAAATTTTCCACAAATACTTGCTTAAATAAATATTCCGTTGAAACCTTTCAATAAATTCTCTGTTGCAGAAAAAAATGATGTAGGTGGATCGAGAATGCTCGTTTGATTATTAAAAAACCGGTTATTGTTTAAATTGCCTTTTTACGAGCAATTACTTATTAGTAAATATTGATAATTTTGCTTTTTTAATTTGCGTGAACACTTGAAGTTCATTAATTAGCATAAATTGCATTGTGTAGTATTTTATTAGTGTAAAATGTTCTAGAAAATATTTAGCTAGATTCTTAATAATCACATTCTTTTATTGACTTCAAATATAATTGCAATTCTGCCTAATCTTATCTTCAATCTGCTTCAACTGCTGGCTGGCATCTTCAAATCTTCCTCTCAAGCAATTGCTGCCTTCCAACAAAACAAGTTCTTGGAAGTTGACGAGTTGTGAAAATGTTTCCGGGTGAAGATTAGAAATTCGGTTATGTTGCAAATAAATCCCTTTAAGATGATGTAAGTTACTGAAGGTCAGTTTGTGGATGCTTTCGATCTTATTCTCGGGGAGATTGATATGTTCAATATACGGAGCTTCCACGAAGGAATAAGCAAGTAAATTTTTGATGTTATTTTTGTTGATCCAGATCACTTTGAGCATTAGAGCGTTTTTGAAGTAGTGGGGCTTTATTTTGTCTAAGTTGCATGAAGCTAAGACAATAAATTCAAGATTATTGAAGATGGTGAAGAGGGAGTTTGGAATGTATTTCGCTTGGCCACCAAAATAGACAACTGTTTCCACATCACTGTTTAATTTGTTGTTGCTTGAGGTGTTTGTCATTAAGTTTTCATCTTCATTTAATAATTGAGATTGTAGAAAGCGACACTGGTAGAACTCTTTCATTGCTCCATTATTTCCATCTACTGGCCATTCGTCATACTCAAACATGCAAGTTTGCTCTACTCCTTTAGTTTCATCTATCAAGAAAATAGCAAGAAGCAAGCAAAACCTATAAATATATACTTTTAGATATCTTTAAAAGATCACAGAAATTTCTAGCCAATAAATAGTTACATAAAAGTCAACTTAGCCATTCTGAAGCAGTATCAACCTCCTCCAACAAAACTACAATATAAACTGAAGATATGCTAAGTGAAACAACTCAGTGTGATTCTATAATGAAAATATTATTTGTTTACGTTATACTCGACAGATTTCGTTCATCAACAAATGTGATGAAACTTTTAACAACGAGACAACAAGTTTCGTAGAAATATGTTATAAAATGCTTTAATATCAGCAAAACCTCACGAAACTGAACAGAGAAAAATTGGCGCGCAAAAATTATCAGCTTCAAAATAATTTGCCCGAAACTTTTGCGTTTGAACACTTTTCAAGTAAAATTACAAAATAACAAGAATTCCAGCCAATTTCTGCCAAAAAACATAGAAACGCTTGAAATTTTTCGGAAATTTCTGTAATTAAATTGATTAGAGCAGCAACTTTTGTAATTGTTTATCTACCATTTATTGGCTGGAACAGCTCTCATTATTGTTTCTTAATATTTTTCAATTAGTCTTTACGACACTTGGAGATAAATACAATTTTATGATTTACATTAAAAGAAATTGAATGGAACTTTGAGCCAAACATGTTGCGGGGGTGGTGCATCGTAGGAAAAGTAAGATTGTGGTTAAGATTTGGTAATTTAGGGGTAATGACCCGATATTTTCTTTAAATAAGCGACTTGAAGAAATTTTTACACTTTAAAAATTATATTGCCAAATAACTTACAAATTTTCCCGCGAATTAAATAATTAGCGCTGATGCTATAAAAGAGATTTATATAAGTTTTCGAATAAAAATTTCTGAACAGCAACTTCTCTTTATTGAAATATCATCAGATAGCTCCACTTTCTAAATAAAGTACTTTCAACTTCCATGGAAAAGCTTTTAATTGTTTTCTATTTCTTTTCATTAAAAAATAACACATGAATTGAACTTTTTGTATGTTTCGATCTTTTTGGTACATTGCAAGCATTCTGCTGGAATTTCTCGATACTTTCAAAAATACTTTCAAGATATTTTCCGAAAATTTTACAGCATTTTCCCAAATGCTTTTCCAAATGCTTTCGGAACCCAAAGATACACAAAAATTACTTAAAAGCACAAAAAGCACAAATGTTGGATCTTGTGGGAAAATGTTGAACGAAAGGAAAGTTTCTAATTAAAAAAGTTTATTTGGGAACATTTTTATTGCTGTTGACTGATTCTGGGAATGAGACGCATGTGGTATTTGCTTGTAATTTATAATGGAACATTTTACATCAATGAAAGATACTTTAAAATAGAATTGTGCTTAGAACTTTGAAATTGATAGAAGTTTTCTAGAATCTTGAAAATGAATTGATTTCAGTTATACAATAAATTTTACACTTGAATACCTTAAAACCCAAAAATGTGTTCTAAACGTATTTCATTTTATTTTAAATTATACAATCAGCAAAAAAATTGCAGAAGCTTGCAAAAAATGAAAGATTACTTTCAGCGCACAAGTAAGTCAACGTTCGTCAAAACTTGATAAGATAATCAAATTTCCTGGAACTTGAACTTTCAACATTCAGCAAAACTCAGTAATCTTGACAATTCCACTGTCTACCTACATGATTATAACTGTGAAGGTTCTGACAGACAATACAAAATATCAAATACATCAATTGTCTTCATCAGAAACTCGATAGAAAATAAAACGCATTAAAACAAAATCAACAAACATCAATAATTTACTTGAAAAAACAATAAAATTCCACAATTTGTGAATACCTTAACATGCAATACATTGAAGTATTGAACAAAGCAAATCCAAGCAGATAACAAATATCATCAATAAATTATGTAAAGCATCGAAATCATGTAAATTGCCAAATACAATATTACCGGTATAACAATGGATTCATAATGTATAAATGGATTATGAAATCAAGAAAATCAAATAAAAAGCAAATAAAATCGGAACAATATTCATTAGGCGGATATTTTTAGAAACAGAGGTAAAGTTTGACATGGAGATAATAAGGAGTGGATTAAGATAATTTGAAAGTTTATAAAAATTTGAGACAAATTTTAGTTTTTAGTCGTAAAAAAAAAAAAATGAACCGCTCCATCACATCTCCATACCACTTGCAGAAAAGTTTGCTTTATTGAAAATTGATTTAATTTTCATTAATAAACATATTTTGTATACTTTTTCATGTTTTTCATGTTGTCGATGTTTTTCATATTGACTAATAAATTATTTAGCTTGTTTGTATTTTACAAATTTCAATACATTTGTTTTGCAGTTTTACTGTTATCAATAATTCAAATAATTCAAATACTTCAATACTTCCATGTAAATTGTAATTCTAGAATTATGCGGCATTATTCTCCAATAGAATTTTCATCATTTGCTAACGATACAAAATTACACTAAATTTTAACAAACAACTAAAATATATAAAGGATATTTTTCCTGGTAATTTATTGTTGTATGAAATACTATCATTTATCAAAAGGCCATTTTTCTGTTGGTTTTTGGTTTTTTTTTATTGGAATATAATATTATTGAGCATGCAACTATTTCAACAGCTGATGTAAAATCAGGAATTCGTTAGGAATGTCTGTCAAAAGACTCAAAGTTCTTGAATTCCTGTGAATTGATTAAGGTATGGTGTTATATATAACAAGGATATTGGTGTCACGGCTCGCATTATACCTTTCAAATGGTTTACATGTATTGATTTCACTGTCATTATGTTTTTTTGAAAAGTAAAGAGTGAGGTTATATTGAAGTACTGCATAATAAACTAGGGAAAAAACGAGAAACGTTGAGTTTGTAATTATTAACACAACTGTCATAACAAATCACCGAAATAAGTTACTAGTAAATGTTGTTCAATGATTTTGCATTCTAGACTCATTGACGCTCAATTAAAATCCGAAAATTCATTGAACCTTAAAGTCTCCATTAAATAAAATGTTTATAAAAATACTCATACTGAATTGAGCAATCAAAAAAAGATAATTACTGAGAAAAATGTATAAATTTCCATATTTTAATTGTATGCAAATGATTATGTATTCATGTGATTATGTATTCAGGTCAATAAATTAACTCAGCATTTTATTTATGTATTTTTCATTAATCTTTTTAAATGCGCGTAAAAATATATTTGTTTGTTTTTCGATGATATTTTTTTTCAGGATTTTGTGAATTAAAGCTGTGAATATTTTTGTTATAAACTTTATGAGGATTTTCAAAGGTAATTTGCCGTAATAAATCTTTTTTTAAATGAATTTAAAATTCAACATAAAAAAGCTCAATAGTATTTTCGGAAGGTTTTCAATTAAAAACCTTGCGATTTCTTAGATCATCAAAAAACAGGAAACTCAAAATGCCTTCAAAATTTCAAACAACAATTTAAGAGTAAAAATGAATTTGAAAAATTCAAGCAATGCACGTTTTATTTATAAACATATAATTTTCTTATCTCTACAAAATTATTTAATACTTTTCTAACAGTTTTAGCTGCTTTTATTTGAATGTCTTATCAGCAGTTATTATTAAAATTGTCTGTAGAATTTATTTCCTCAAAATTTCGCTATCAAAGCCTTCAAATTTTCTTGCAGTAATTTATTATTGGCAACCAAGTTAGAGTTAATTTGTATCAAATTAGAAATGACCAATTGTTGCTCTTCCATTATACTATTGGTGTTTTTCAAATTATCATAATCTTTAAGTGTCTTCTGGAGTTCTGCTGTATTCAGTTCATAATCACAAAACTTCCCAATCTCTTCCTGAATCTCAATGGATTGAGACTGCGCGTCATCGTATTTACTGTCCAAGCAAACGTTCCCGAGAAAGTCGAGAGTTTTTAAGTTCATCAGGTTGGAAAAAGTTTGAGGGTGTAAATTAGTCAGCTGATTGTTCTTAAGGTAAACTCCTCGAAGCTTGGGTATGCCACTGAAGGTCAATCTATGGATGTTCCGGATTCTGTTTGATTGTAAGTTGACGTACTCAAGATTAGGAGCGTACACAAATAGCCTCGCTTTTAAATTGCTAAGAACATTGTTCTCAATCCAGAAAACTGTCAAGTTATTCCCACCTTTGAGGAAGTGAGGCTTTATCACTTCAAACCCATTCTTATTGGAAATATAAAAGTATTCCATGTTTGGAAAGGTAGTGAATACAGAGTTCGGGATGGACTTCAAGGTTCCAACACCTCGATACCAAACTGACGTCACATCATCATTTGTTTTCACTTTATTGTTGTAAGTGTTTGTGATTACCGTTACGAACTCATGAGGTAACTCAACTTTATTGAACTGACACTCAAAAAAGGATTTCGTAGGTCCATCGAAGCCGTTTATTGGCCGATTACTACTGCGGAAATAGCAATATTGTTCATCGCTTTTTATGCATGTTAACAATACAAAGATGTGAACCAGAAACCTGTAAGAACCCGAATTATTTCTTAACGTAAATTCAAAACAAACAAAAATACTAACAGTAAATTTAGTTTAAGCATTTTAAAGACAAAAAATACAGAGCATTGACAACTTTCTAGCCACAAAATCAAAACTAAACTGAATGTTTATCAGTAACTGATCACTAAATTTAGAAAACATTGAATAAAATATCAAGGTTCACATGCTGTAATCTCCCAATTTGTTATTATTTGATTTCATCAGCTGCTTATTAGCTGCTTGAGTGCTAGACACATAAATATTTATTTTCGCCTATCAAATTTACTTTTAGACAGTTACAATAATTTATTGTTTTAAAAGTTTTTTGTTCGTGTTTTTTTGTTTTGTTGATCAAATTTTACTATTTTTTGGGAATTTATTTTTTTTAAATCATTTTTTAATCTCTCATTTTTTTTTTTGCTACCAAAAATTATTCAGTTCCTCTGAAAATTAAGTTTTGTTTTGAAAACAAAAAAATATTTTTAATCTTGAAAAAAATTTATTTTATTTTATTTCCCAATTTTAGTTATCAAAACATAATTTTGTAATTTGTGAATGAATTTGTGTTGAGTATTGTTTAAGGTATGTTTAAGGTTGGTCGCACTCTTTGAAGCACATTTCAGAAAAATTTTGGGTCATCGATATTATATTCTCATCCATCAAAGCCTGATCTTCGATAATTATCAAAACATCGTTGAAAGCTTCCATAGTAGTGAGTTTAGATATTTTGACACTTTCCTGGCATTCTTCCTTGATTTCATTCATTTCCTTTTTGGTTGCAGTTTCCTTGAAATTTAAGGCATTGTTCATTTCTTTCTGATTTTTTTCAAGATTTTTTTTTATTGTATCAATCTCGTTTTTGGTTGCAGTTTCCTTGGTTTTTGAGTTTTCCACCAGTAGCTCGATTTTTGAGGTCAAAATGGTTATGGTACGTTGTAGATCCTCGATAGTACTTTTAAACCCTACTGAATATTTCAGCATATCTTCAAATTCAATATTATCATATCGACACCAATTTTTGATGCCTTCTCGAATTTCATAGAACTTTGAACTCGCACTTTTGAAATGTTGGTTGAAGCAATTTCCATTTGACAGGTCCAGCACTTGCAAATTTGGTAAATGCGTGAAAGTCTCAGGGTGAAGATTCTTGATAGAGTTACTGTCAAGATAAACTCCTTTTAGCTTATTTAAACCACTGAAGGTAAACATGTGAACGCTAGTTATTCTGTTATTACTTAGGTTAATGTGTTGGAGGTTTTCAGCATGGACAAATAGATGAGCCTCTAACTTTTTGATTTGATTTGAACTCATGGCAATAATTCTCAACTTGTTCGCGTTTTTGAAATGGCGAGACCGAATTTGTACAATTATGCAGTCTGGATACACAATCAAGTGTTCAATGTTTGGAAATCTGGTAAAAATTGAATTTGGAATAAAAGTTGTGGATCCATATGTAAAACTAACGGATGTAACGTCCGAATTTGTGTTACGATTGCTTCTGGTGTCAATCGTAACGGTTTCAAATTCATCTGCTAATTGAATATTTCCAAATCGACATTCATAAAAAGATTCTGAAGGACCAGTGTAAAAACTAGCTTTCCAACTTTGAGTTCTAAAGAAACAAGATATTTCAACGGCCACGTTAAACTTTATCCAAAAAGTTGACAAAAACAAAAATCTGGAAGAAAACCAAATTAGTTTCCACTTTAACGTAAATTAAAAAATATTTACAAAAGCTTCATCTTTAATAAATGTAATTATTGAACCAACTTTAACTATCTCGTACAATTTACAAATTAAACTGAATCAACTCTCTCTGAGTTTTTAACTTTATACAATTTTTATTTGAAGACAAAAATTAAAACAAAAATAAATCAAGAAAAGAAGCAAAAATCTTATCTTTCAGTTGAACAATGTGTCAGTCAGATTTTTTGGTATTTCCACTACTGATTACCCTGATTCGAAATGTTCCAGCCGAAATTTATATGAACTAAATTTGTGTTAAAGTTGAGTCTCTTGGAGCAACGTCCTAATAAATCCACAATCACATTTATCTTTAAAACCCACTCAACAACTTTGCATTTTCCTCCAACCACTTGTAAATTAATTTGTACGAATCCATCAAAAATCTGTCAAAATCAGAGTTAATGAAATTGTACACCAGTACACCTTGTTTAAGATAATCTCGTGCCAAGTAAGCTGCAAGTTTGCAAAATTTACACAATTTACAAATCAGTAAAGCGGAAATTCCACGTGAATTAAATGAATCTAATGAATAATAGCAGCATAAACGTCTATGCGCTTGATGTACGATGGTAATGCGATGATCTTATAAATGATTCTCATGAAATATTCAGACGAACAGACTGACAACGATTATAATCTGGATTTATGCGGAGAATATTGTGCAAATTGTAGAATTACAAGAGGATTGCTCATGTCTCAATCTTACTGATGTTCGGGGTGTTTTGAGCAGGTTTAGTAAATTTTCATTAATTTGAGAGAATTCATACTTTAATCCTCTTGTCTGAATTTACTAGAAATTCAAATCATCTCAATTGCAAACAGTAACCAAAAAAAGCTCATGAAAGCTCTCAAAATGAGTAAATTCATCAAACTAATAATTAATAAAGGACGCCTAGTAAAAAGCCCCAAAAACCTCACGGAAACTCCCTACATGCTTTGGCACCACAATTGATTGATTGCTACATTGCAGCAGTTTATAAATTTCCACTCGGCAGCCAAATTAACTTAAAGCGATAACCAAACAAAGTTTATTTGCCAGCTCGGAGGCATTATTGCTGTGTTGTTGCTCTATATTTATGGAAATACACTCACATTGCTACTTTGCTACATGACACAATGCTTGGAGCAAATTGAAGCAGCCTGAAGTTTGCCTGAAAGCTTCAAGGGAGTTCACAATATTTATTCAAGATTATTTCTGGAAGGACGGAAAAAGTGTATTCAGTATTTTTATCGTATTCCAGCAATTATTCTGGATTTTGTGAAAAGGTCCTGGGAAGAAAGAATTCGTAGATTTGAATAATTTTCCGTCATATTTTTAATACAAAAAAAATTGTCGGGAAAAAAAAAAAATGAATCCTCTTCGATTTTTGCCTGTTTTATTAGTGCGAACACAAGTTAATATTAATAAAAAACAAAAATACATATTAATACATTTGAATTCAAAATAAACCCTCACACATTCCAAATAAAAGCTCTTCGCTCTTGCGACAAAAAACGAGCCTTATTCAAACATTATCAATCAAAATACAATTGCCAGCACAAACAAGCAGTTAATTACAATCGCTAGCAAGAAAAATAATAATCAGTACCATGTACTCATGTAGTGTGTTCTTTATGTATTAAATATGTGTAAAGACAATAGAAATTGAAATAATGGCCAGATAAATTGGCTGCTAGCAAAGTCTCATTTCCGCAGTTCGGTCACGTAGCTCTGAACTAGCAAACTAAATACCGACAAGGTTCAGGAGATTAGTGAGATATATTTAATATATTATATTTTTCCTTCAGAGCTGGCATGGAGTAAAACTGCGAGCAGCACGATTAGCAAGTTTTCTTAGAGTTGTTGGAAGGAAAGTTTTTCTTGGGAAATTTGCAAGTTGAGAAGAGATGTGTGGCTCGTGACGATAATTTTACTTGAGATTGTTTTGCATGGAACTTGATACTTTGAATATTTGATACAAGTTGAGATAGTAAGCTTGTTGTTCTATGACAAAACAAAAATTTGACCCGAAAAACTTATATTTTGAAAGTTTTCGGGTCTAAAATGAAAATTTCCGAAAAGAAATATTTTTGAAATTTTGTAGTCAAAGTTGTGTATTAAAGTAGCTTAATACCCTAGAAAATATTTCATTGTGTTAACATCCGATTTAAAATTATCTATGTGACCCCTTGGCAATTCCCACCATTTAAAAAATATTAAAAATCCACTCAACCCTTTTCCCCTTCCTTCTACAAAGACCATTTTCAAATTCTCTGCTCCTCATATAATGTAGACTGACCAACTAGCAAATCCACTTGCTAGCCAGTTTACAGCAAAAAACCACAATGCAATTAACTATATCTAATTGGGGTCAAGTTGAGTGATAATGGTTTTCACAAGTCATTCGGGGGATAATAGCATTTCTGCTGGCGCTTTGTACTTTTCTACTGTTCTGTAGTTAGAGTGTTGTAAATTGTATACATTATTTAAATGTAATTTCGGTGGTTGAGCTCAGTAAAATTGCTTAAGTGCAGTTTTTGCGGTGGCTGGCCGTTTTATGGTGTTTTTGGGAAGCTTTTTGGTAGATGGTCATATTTTTATGGAATGTATTAGATGGACTCAGTTTAATTTACAAGATTGTTGTTTACAAATTCTAAAAAACTTCGACGAAAAGTTTATAAACCTTCAAAAACAAAAATGTTGTAATTGCGATTTCTCATTATGCTAAAAATTTCTTAAAAATTGTTTTCTTATCACAAAAAAACTTAAAACAAATTCTATAAATAAATTCAACCGCGATTTTATTTTTTGTTCTGAGTGGGGAATTCCACAGATAACACCAAAAAACTCGTTAAAAAGTACTTGTTGACTACTCGCTATTTTAAACGTTTATCAGGTCTTGATAAACTCATTTTTAACACACATTTGGGATGGTTTTCTTGAATTTCAATTATTAAAAGCAAGCAAATCCAAAAAACATTAACTACACTCAAAATAAAATTCGACCACCTCTGACTCCCCACACAAAAAAATGTTATCACCATAAATGCCAAACAAAACCATAAAACATTTTTATTAAAATAAAATAATTAATAAACCCCAATTCCTCCCAAATTTCCCATAAAAAAATTAAACAACAACACAAAATTTTTAAAGAATAAAATTCCATTAAAAAATCGAAAGTTTATAAACTTACATTGGAAAAGAGAATAGAATATGGAATTCATATTTTTATGAATGGGTGAAGTGTATAGAAAGTTTATGAAAAGTGGAAAAAGTGGAAAAACTACACGAAAAAAACATATGAGATACATCTCATGCCTCCACGCCATAAATAACGCTCCGGCCCCGGAAAAAAGGCCAAAATTATGGGCAACCCCAAAAGCTGGTAGAAAGATATGACAAGCAATTTAAATAATGGCTCCAGTCAACTCTATCCACAAAAGTCCACAAAATGCCCAAAAAATTCCGAAAGCATCCACAAAATATGAAAAAAAAATATTATTAGTCCTCTGACATGATGCCAAAGAGCTATAGAAAAATATGACTGTTGTGCTGGGAAACTGCAGAAGTTGAGAGGGGACTCTTATAGTTTATTTGGAATTATTTTTTTTTGTTGATAAAATCTTTCTAACCAATTAATGTATGAGCCAACATTTTTATTGATGTCAAACAACAAAAAATGAGACCTCCCAACCCCTGCAAAACACCAAAACATAAATATGAATTTTTGTTGTACAAAACCCACGAGCCGTAAAATGAGAAATTGTAGTGGATTTACTAGTTTCCATTAAAGTTTAGTTTATGGAGATTCTTGGCAAAATGAAAAATATTGTTCTCACAACTTTTATCTGCACATGTATCAATTCCAAAGCTATTCTAGAGAAACTTGTCAATATCGTTGCAAAAGCATCAAAAATATCAGAAACTAACAAAAATCCCTGGAAAAACATAAATGTGAGAAAATTCTAATATCTGATGTAGAATGGAGTAACATTTTGTGAGCTTTTGTAAAATATCGAGTTTGTTGTTTTTCCAGTAAAAGCTGATTTCTGTTGAAATGTACGTAAATTCATCCTCCAGGAGCGGTTGCGATATTCAATATATTCTAATACTTCCTGGGAAGTTCCCATGTTTTGGATACTTTTGAGCATTTCTGGGAATTGTTTGCCTTTTTTTGCCTTGAAGTACCAAACATCCATGAAAACACACAAAACAACGAGAATATTGTCTGTATCACAAATATCCTGCATATATTCTGAGTATTCAAAAATCAAAAATATCCAACATATTCATCTCCTAGCTATACTTATATCAAAATGGCAATACATCAATAATTCTATGTAGGGTAGCTACATGATCTGCTTTATAATTTCTTGCAACGAGCTTCATGATTTGATAGCAGGTGAGCAACTAGCAAATCCCTCAAGTGTGAGGAGTGTATGAAATATCGATAACTGTGCAGAAGATTATGATTTTCAGGTTTTTATAAGAAAGGTTTCCTTCTTGGATGGATTTTCAGGGGAGAAAGATTTTTTAAAAGGAAATTTTAGGAATTTTCTGGAGTTTCTTTAAAATTCAAGACTTTTTGCACCGAACTAGGCAACTTTCATGATAATAAGTTACGACGATCGAAGACCTTAAAGCTTTTTTCAAGTACCCAAGGACAACTTCAAAAATCCGTAAATTCTTCAAATTTACTCTTTCCTACCCTCAAAAACTCTAACAAGAAAACTACCCAGACCATCCTCAGCATCAACAAAACGAAGAAAAACTAGAACTGAAAAGCTTGCCAGAAAACCCAAGCTAGCTGCTAATTCATTCTGCAAAGCCAGCCAACCCATCTAGCATCATAAAAACCCGCACGCCAAAATATTCAAATGAGCGCCAAAAACTTCTAATTTGGTTGAGCAAGCTTTTCGACTGCCGAGCGCAAAACATTTTTAATTAACATTCTGGGGCGTGTTGAAAGAGCTGCAAACCACAGTCGAGCGGCAAACTCTTAATTGAATAAATTGTCTCAAGCATTGGGACAACATGAGCATTAACTTGGCAACAGTTTTTTGGGGCTCCAGCTATGTGAACACATCCGCAAATAACTTAATTGAGCAAAATGGCTTTCAATGTCTTTCTCAGTGATTCTTAGGGAAGTTATTATTTTGGGTGGGGGAAGTAAATGGGATGAAGTTGGAACTTTTTGTTTGACCTCAGTAAAATGTATCAAAAAGGAAGCAAAATAGAAGCAAAACTAGAAATAAGGAAAAGGCAACTTTCCCTTAAAAGAGCTTTTATTCAGAAAAACCAAGTTTCTTCCTAAATTTATATTTTACTGAGAAACTAACAGAAATTGTACACCAAAAATATTTTCCCATAAAATTTCAAACGAACCATTAAAATTTAAAATTAAATGAATTATTATAACGGAAACTATTTGCCATTCACCAAGCACACATACATCACGCATCAATTATTTTAAATCAATATTTACTTTTAATTACTTCGCGTTTCAGTTTTCAGCTTCAAATTTTCTGGTTTCTATAATTTTCCAGTATTTTGCCAACTATTTCAACAATTCTGCAAATTGCTTTATGATACATTCAATTATGTATGATGTGTTTATTTTAATTTGAATATTAATTGGTTCTGTATTGCTCAGCAACGCAATTATCTGCTGCACACTGGGAAATTATTGAAATTATTAAAATTATGATTTTTAGTTGCATAATCGAAAATGATGGTAAAAAAGTTAAAAAAAACGATGTGTTTAGAATTGTAGAAAATTTGGAAAATAAACAAATTAATTAGTTACCGTGGTATTTGAATATTTCTATTCAATTTGCATACAATAAAAACACTTTTGTAATATTTTACATAATAATTTTATAAATAAATAATTTTCAATTACAATTTTTGTGGGTACAGAAATAATTCGAATCAATATTTTAATATTTGTTTTGTAATGAAAGCCTCAAATTTAAAACATTTGCGATACTGTTCTACATTTATCATTCCCCCTTCACTCCTTCACTTCTTTCAATCCAAAAAAAAATTACCAAAATGCGTTTTGGCAATAAAACAAAATACATTCTCGCAAATTCCCCTAAATTCAATGTTTTAAATAAAATTTAACGACTGAAAATAAATATAGCACGTTCACTTTTGCCAGCACATCTTCATATATTTAAGCATTTTTGTGAATTTTCCAAGTGCTTCGAGTATTTTCGCGTATTTTAGAGCATTTTCCAACAGTTAAAGTATTACTGGCATAACAGTTATACAAACATAACAAACATTACACCATTTTCAGTATTTATGCAGACTCCGAAAAAGTACTTACACTTTCATTTACTAAGCCATAAAAAAAACCTCTAAAAAAATTTAAAAGCTCTGACATTTTGCCGTTCAATGTTTTTTGGCCGCAATTTACTGTACTTTTCCAGTTTTCTCACATTTGCGAGTTTTTTAGGTGTTTTATTGCCGATGAAGCTTTGAATAAATACGGTGAATACACTGAATTCATGAAACTCACGGTACACACGAACTCGTGAAACTGCATTGAAAGGAACATGTGTTGTAATTCATACGAATGCTGCGAGTGTGGTACTAAAGTACTTGCGACGTGCTCTGCATTACCAACATATTTAAGAAATATTATTTTGAAATTTTTTGGGAAACTTTTTTTTTTGATAAATTTTTGAGATGGAGGTGGAGGTGCCAAATAGTGGATTTGTTAATATTTTTTGTAATCCTAAATAATTATAATCATAATTTTCATGAAATTTATTGATCAAATGACTTCAACGACCCCAACGACTTCAATTGAATAAAATAAAAATAAGAATTTTGTTGTCACTTGAAATTTGTTCCAGTTTTTAAATTTATATTGAGTTTATTCATTATTCTGCTTATCTTTATTAGATAAGAATAAATGCGAACATAATAAATATATTCCATGCAGCACATAATCTTAGAAAATTCCCAGTTTCATTGAAATTTTTGAAAAAGTGGAACATTTCCAGAATTCTTTGTGAGTATTTTTGTTTTTTGTACAATTCTTTTGGATTATTTTTAGACTTTGACAAAATTATGCAAAAGGTTTAATTTAGTAAATTAATATCTTGTAAATTTATGAAATAGGAGAATTTTTTGTGCATTACTTCTAAAAATAAAATTGCTTGTGAGGTAATTTAATGTGAATTTAAATAAACTTATTAAATGTTTATTTGGGAGCGTAGCAATGGGTGGAAAAATTTCTTTTTCCGTGGAAAATGGTATTTTTCCATGGAAAATGTTCTTATTCCGTGGAAAAATGCTTTTTCCGTGGAATTTTTTTCTTTTTCCGTGGAAATTATTCTTTTTCCGTGGAAATTCTTCTGTTTCCGTGGAAAATTCTTATTGCGTGGAAAATGTACTTATTCCGTGGAAAAAAGGTATTTTATGGTGGAAAATATTCTTTTTACGTGGAAAAGTGCTTTTTCCGTGGAACTTGTTTCTTTTTTCATGGAATTTATTTCTTTTTACGTGGAAAATGTTATTTTTCCGTGGAACATTCTATTTCGATGGAAAATATACTTTTTCCGTGGAAATTAATCTTATTCAGTGGAAACTGTTCTGATTTCGTGGAAAACGTTCTTTTTCCGTGGAATTTATACTATTTCCGTGGAAAATGTTCTTTTTCCGTGGAAAATTCTATTTAACTGGAAAATATTCTTGTTACGTGGAAAATTGACTATTTCCGTGGAAAATTTTCTTATTGCGTGGAATATTCTATTGAAAATTTAAATCTTCCACGCAATAAGAACATTTTCCACTGAATAAGAATAATTTCCACGGAAATAGAATATTCCACGGAAATAGAACATTTTCCACGCAATAAGAACAGTTTCCACGCAAATAGTAAATTTTCCACGGAAAAAGAACAATTCTACTTAAAAAGAACGTTTTCCACCAAAAAATACCATTTTTCCATGAAATAAGAATGTTGCCCAAAACTAGAAATAATTCCACGGAAAAAGAAAAAATTCCACGGAAATAGAAACAATTCCATGCAAAAAGAATACAATTCCACGGAATAAGAATATTTCCACGGAGTAAGAACATTTTCCACGGTATAATACCTTTTTCCACGGAAAAAGTATATTTTCCATCGAAATAGAATGTTCCACGGAAAAATAACATTTTCCACGTAAAAAGAAATAAATTCCATGAAAAAAGAAACAAGTTCCACGGAAAAAGCACTTTTCCACGTAAAAAGAATATTTTCCACCATAAAATACCTTTTTTCCACGGAATAAGTACATTTTCCACGCAATAAGAATTTTCCACGGAAACAGAAGAATTTCCACGGAAAAAGAATAATTTCCACGGAAAAAGAAAAAAATTCCACGGAAAAAGCATTTTTCCACGGAATAAGAACATTTTCCATGAAAAAATACCATTTTTCCACGGAAAGAGAAATTTTTCCACCCATCGACACATTCCCGTTTATTTTTGATGTGAATGATGGTTATAACGGAAATAGCATTGTAGGGGGATTTTCGCACTTTTCTAAGAACATTTTCTTTTCACTTTACAAAGAAACGAAATCTTATTTAATGTCATTAAATCTCGATTAAACCTATACTTATAATCAGGGATCGGAATAGAATCGATTTTCGATTCCGAAAAAAATCGATTCCGATTCCTAAGTTTTTTTCAAATCGATTCCGATTCCGATTCTGATTCCTTAAAAGAATCGCAAAACAATTCCGATTCCGATTCTCAAAAATTTGAGAATCGATTCCAAATTCCGGAATCGATTCCCAATTTTCAAACAAAAAAATTCGATTCCGATTCCAATTCCTAAAAAATGATCGATTCTGATCGATTCCTGATTCAATTCTGAGCCCTGAGATATAAATTTGGTTATTGAGCAAAAATTTTCAGGAATTGAGTGTTGAAAACATACATCGATCTTTCTAGAATGTTTTAAATTTTCAGACCTTTCTATAGATTTCCAATTATTACTGACTTCAATTTCTGTACTTGCCAACTGTCAATTCTTTCTTTGCTTGATAATATTTTAAAAAGTTCTGATCAAGATTTAATATATCTAGTCAAATATTTATCTTGAAATATGGTTTCGTAATAGAGCAGTATTTTAAATGGAAATTAAAGGACTTTGATGTTCAGAAAAATCTACTTGTTCATAAAGATTCCGATTTTGGTTCGTTAAAAAATTGAGAATCGATTCCGATTTCGATTCTCAAAGTTTGAGAATCGATTCCGATTCCAAACTCGATTCTTAATTATCAAAAATACAAATTCCGATTCCGATTCCGATTCTCAAAAAATGATCGATTCCAATCGATTCCGATTCCGATTCCGATTCTGATTCCGAACCCTGCTTATAATTCTATGAAAGTCATATACGTTTTATTAAATCTACAAAAAGTCAAAACATACACCAACCTTCAGAGTACTTTCAAATTACTCACAAAAAGAAATTAAAAACAGAATATATCGAGAAATATGAAAATTCATTAACGATAAAAGTTGCACTTTGAGTTTGGGAGTTCGGGAGTTTTTAAGTAGATTCAGTATAGTTGCTTCAAATAAATATTCTGAATAATTTAAGTAAAAGGAGGAATATTTTTGATGTGGGCAGGGGTGAGAAGTAAATTGTTCCTTTAAAAAATAAATTTTTTAATAGTTTTTAATGGAAGTTTATTGAACAGAAGTTTTGTCAGTTTAAATTCCAAATATTCTAGATGGATGTCAATTTTATTTCATTTTTTCCCTGAATAAAGAAAATAACTAAGTTTAGAACTTTCCAACCCCTGATGTAGCTGCTGTAGATACTTTGTACTGTTCTTTCAAAAACCCGTAATAAATTTTATGTTAATGGCTGTGCCAGTGTGCCACGATACAAAAAAGCATAATAAAACTTTAAATTGCGCTGTTGCAATTCATAATAATAATTAATTCACAAAAACTGTTTGAAATGCAAAATTGATAAAAGAGCTCGTCGGTAGCAACAAAAAAAGGAATATTTTGGAAACAATTTGGAAGCATTTGGAAACTGCACTAAAAATATCAAGCAAGGCGTAACTTCAAAGCGAAAAGTTTTACCGCAAGACTCAGGACATGGAGCAGGCAAAGCGATAAATAATATTTTATCGAGAGCCGACCATATGGACGCTATTATAAAGAAAGTTTTCCTTTGATACAGAGTGTTAAAAAGTTTTTAAAAAGCTGTAATAATTTGTTGAGTAAAAATCAAAATTTAAATTTAAATTTAAATTTTTGCTGACGAGGAAAAAAATTTGCGAACATAACAAATAATATTTTTTACTGTTTGTTAGATAAGGTTTTATTTTTAGAATATTTTCAAAATGATTACGAGTTACATAATTGTATATTATGAGAGTGAAGTATTTGATCTTAACTATAAACTTCTATATCACCAGATCCCTCGTCGATCTTCTGGACTTTATTTTGGAAATCCTTCACTCTTGATTTTCAGTTAAATTTTGAATAATATTTTAAGAATTGAAATTAAATTCTAATTAGCGATCGTGACGCAACGGGAAATGGCAACTTACCATATTTTCATTGATTGATTCGAACCATTTTATCTCCTCCAACTCTTCCGCTGTGAAAATATACCCACATGTACTGTTAATATCACTTTTAATTTCACTCAATTTGTTGTAAGCATTCTCGAACTTTTTATTCAAACAATTCTCACTGCCTGATAAGTCCAAAACTTGCAAGTTTTTCAGGTGTGAAAATGTCTCAGGATTTAAATTTGATATCTTGCTGTTTTGCAAATGCACTCCTTGAAGCTTTGTTAAACCATCAAAAGCCGAACTATCAATGCTCGCTAGCTTGCCATCTGATATTCTGATTTGCTCGAGGTTCGGTGCTTCATAGAACAAATGGGCGTCCAATCTAGTGACGTCATTATGATGGATGAAGAATAGTCTTAACTTGGTCGCACCTTTTAAGTATTCAGGCTTCATGACTTCAAGGTGACCCGAAGATCCAAGTACTAAGACTTCGCAGTAGGGAAAGATTTTGAATATCGAGTTCGGGATAAACTTCATGGCTGGGCTTTCATAATATACTGATGTTACTTCACTATTTGATTTTGAGTTGCTTGAAGTGATTGTGCTAACTGGTTCATTTTCATTTGTTAGCAGGGCACTCTTAATTTTACATTGATGAAATTTGCCAACAATCAAACTTGGCCAAGATCGTTGACCAAAAGTACAAATTTGTTCAACACAACTGAAGCCGTTTAGCAAAAATAATTGCAGCAATAATCTGTTAAATAATATTTATTAGAAATGGAAACTTCAATAACTCAAAATTTTTAATTCTTACAAAAAGTTGATTTTCATCATTTTTATAACACAACTTTAAGCACTCGAATCCCAAATCGAACTGAACAAAAATTAGAACTGACATTGATTATAATTGAATCAAACTAATAATAACTTCAAAACAATTCAATTCTGTGAATTCACTGAATTTGAGATAAGTTTTCTTTTGTTTATTTGTTTTCTTCAATGCATATTAAAGATCATTTTCGTTCGCAGTAAAATATTTGATAAGGTTTTATTTTTAATATTTTTAAAATGATGACAAGTTAAATGTTCGTACATTCTGAGAAATCGAATTAATATTCTTAATTATTGACTTCTAAAGCTCCAAATCTCTCGTCGATCTTCTGAATATTATTTTGCACATCTTCCACGCTTGCTTTGCATGATTTGAAGTGATCATCAAGAGATGTTTTTTGATCATTCACAATCTTAACTAGCATCAAATGATTATTCAACGATTTTATTTCGCTTTTGAAGCTTTCAGTTTGGATTGTCGCAGTTTTTTCTTGGAGTGTTTTAATAGTATCAACCATGGCATCCATTTGAATCTGCGTTTTCTTGAGATTTTCTGACTCTTGAGTCTTGCAATCAGACAATTTATTGTTGAGCAGAACTTGTATTTCTTGAATTTTGAGTTCAATGTCATCAATTCTTGAAACTTCTTCAAGTTTTGCTGCACTTTCTTTTTCTTTCAAAATTTTCTCATACTCCAAAGTTTTTTCCTCTAATTTTCTTGAAATCTCTGCCATGTCTTTTTTGCCATTATCCACCAACTTAACGTTAATCTCAGTTAAATTTTGAATAAGATTGTAGGAATTTGTTTGAAGTTCAGTCAAATTGGAGATTGTCTCTTGTTGTTCTTTGACCAGTTGGTTGGTCTTTTTGCAAATATCCAATTCTTCCTTTTGCATTGTCTTTTTCAATTTCATCTTCTGCAACTCTTCAGCAGAGAAAATATAAACACAAGCACTTTTAATATCACCTTCAATTTCACTCAATTTGTTGTTAGCATTCTCGAACTTTTTGTTTAAACAATTTCCACTGCCTGATAAGTCCAGAATTTGCAAGTTGATCAGGTGTGAAAATGTCTCAGGATTTAAATTTGATATCTTGCTGTTTTGCAAATGCACTCCTTGAAGCTTTGTTAAACCATTAAACGCCCATCTATGAATACTGGCAAGCTTGCCATCTGATATTCTGATATGAACCAGATTCGGTGCTTCGATAAACAAATAGGCATCCAGTCTAGTGACGTCATTAACATGAATATAGAATAGTCGTAACTTGGTCGCACCTTTCAAGTATTCAGGCTTCATGACTTCAAGGTGGCCCGTTGATCCAAGTACTAAGACTTCACAGTAGGGAAAGATAATAAATATAGAGTTCGGGATAAACTTCATTCCTGGGCTTTCATAATACACTGATGTCACTTCATTATTTGATTTAGAATTGTTTGAAGTGATTGTCTTAACTGTTTCATTTTCATTTGTTAGCAAAACACCACTGATTTTACATTGATGAAATGTGCCTAAGTCCACAGAAACATATGACCAAGTTTGTGGACCAAAAGTACAAGTTTGTTCAACACAACTGAAGCCGTCAAGCATCAAAAATAATTGCAGCAATAATCTGTTAAATAATATTTGCTTAAAAAATGAAAAATTCAATAAATCAAAATTTCGAATATTTACAATAAGTTGATTTTCATCATTTTTATAACACAACTTTAAGCACTCAAGTTTCAAATTGAACTGAATAAAGCTCAGAACTAATGTTGAATATTTAACAAAATGAATAAAAATATCACAACAAATTTTTTTGGGAATTCACAGCATTTAAGATAAGATTGCTTCTGTTTATTTGTTTTCTTAAATGTATATTGAAAATTATTGCGGTTCGCGGTAATATATGATAAGGTTTTATTTTGTAAAAATTTTTAAAACCATTACAAGGTTAATGTTCGAAAATTCTGAGAAATAATATAAATGATCTTAATTATTTACTTTTGCAACTCCAAATCTCTCGTCGATCTTCTGAATATTATTTTGCATATCTTTCACGCTTGCTTCGCATGATTGAAAGCGATCATCAAAATTCTTCTCAAGAGATGTTTTTTGATCATTCAAAATCTTGACCAGCTCCAAATAATTATTCAAAGTTTTTTCTTCGCATTCAGTTTGGATTGCTGCAGTTTTCCCTTGAAGTGTTTTGATCTCATCAACCATGGCATCCATTTGAATCTGCATTTTATCGATATTTTCATCCATCTCCACTTTGATGGCAATGATCTTTGAATCTTGCTCCAGTTTGTTTGCAGTATCTCTTTCTTTCATAATCTTTTCAAAATCCAAAAATTTTTCCTCGAGTTTTTTAGTTATCTCAGCATTCATTTCATTCTTGACACCCTCGATGGTTTGTGTCAGGTTTTTGATAACTTCGTAGGAGTTTTTTTGAAGATCAGTCAAATTGGCAATTGTTTGTTCCAATTTCATGAAAGTTTCTTGTGATTTAACCTCTTGTAACTCTTCTGAAGAAAAAACGTAGCCACAATCTTTTTTGATGTCACTTTCAACTTCTTTCAATCTTTTGTTGGCATTCTTGTAATGTTTGTCAAGACAATTTGAACTACCTGATAAGTCCAGAACATGCAAGTTGATCAGGTGCGAAAATGTCTCAGGGTGAACATTCGATAATTTATTTTCGTTAAGACGCACACTTTTCAACTTGGTTAAGCCACTGAAGGTAGTCCTATGAATGCTTGTGACCTCAGAACCAGTAATTCTTATGTGTTCGAGGTTTGGAGCATGCATAAATAAGTTGGCAACCAAACTATTGATCCTATTTCCTTTGCTTATGTAGAGAACTTTCAAGTTTCTTCCATTTTTAAAGTAATCGGGCTTCAAAACCTCAATTTCACGAGTTCCCATCGCAAAATAAGACAATCGAGGAAAAACAGCGAATATAGAGTTTGGAATGAATTTCATGGTTCCAGATGAATAAACCACTAATTCAACTAAGTCATTTGAGGTATGAGAGCCAGAAGCAATTATAATGGCATTTTCGTTTTCATCTAGTAAATTGACGGTATTCATTTCACATTGGTAATAAGATTTTTCCGGGCCATCATAACCATTAATAAACCAATCCGCATCTCCAAACTTGCAAGTTTGTTCAACATAACGAAGTTCCACGATCACTAATGAAGACAAAAGCATAAATCTGTAAACAAAATAAAAATATTTAATGTGAGCACATCGTTGAAATTTATTTTAAATTATTACAGAGCTTTCAAATTGGACATTTTGATCAACCAAACTCTAACTTTCACCACAAAAATCTTTAAACCAACTGAATAAAAATATCCAGCGATAATGTCTTAAATACTTTTTGTTTTTAAATATAAGCTATAGGGTACTATCAATTGGGATTCCAACGAATTTTGCTGACCGCGAGTTTTTTAATCTTGAAGAAAAAAATAAATATATAATGTAATAATTTCAATACAGTGAATGAGTAATTTGATAAATGTTACATCATCAATAAGTACGGTATATGAAAGAATTTTAATACATTCTCCGGAATAAACTTTAATCTGTAAAATTTCTTGCTAAAATAAAAAAACGGGATTTATCAATTCTTCAGAATAATTTATTGTTCAATTACAGACATTTTCTTATCGCTGATTATTAATTCTAAAAGATAATTAATCCTAGGAATCTATCAAATTACAAGTAACTGTTAAATCTCTTGACATTTTGATCTCCTGTTGGTCTGTTTGTTGGCAAATATTCAGTAGTATCCTCCATTTTTTCTGTAGTGATTTTAACTGCTGCGTTAAAAGATTCATTCACCTTTTGCTGTGAATTAACAAAAGTTTCTTGGTGTTCTTCCGCCTTACTGCAAATATTAAATCTTTGTGTTTCCTTCTCCATTTTAATCTCATTGACTTCTTTTGAGGACAAAAAATAAGAACAGGTTCTTTTGATATCTTCCTCAATTTCTACGGATTTTGAACGGGCACACCTGTACTTCTGGTTTAAACAGTTATCATCGCCCGTAAGGTCAAGAACCATCAAATTAATCAAATTCGTAAACACTTCAGGGTATAAGTTCGACAGTTTGTTGTTCTGTAGATAAACACCTTGAAGATTATTTAGACCATTGAAGGTCAATCTATGGACGCTGGTGATCTTGTTCCTCTTCAAGTTGATATGTTCCAAATTAGGGGCTTCAGTGAATATGTTCGCATCCAATTTCTCAATCTCATTATCATAAATTCTCAAAACTCGCAATTTATTCGCATTTGTGAAAAAATGCACTTGCAATTTTTCAAGTCTCTTGTTGGAGTTAATAACAAAGTGTTCTAAGTTTGGAAATGTAGTAAAAATGGAATTCGGGATGAACTTCACAACCACATTGTAGAGATACCAAATGGATTGTACTTGATCATTTCTTTTATGGTTGAGAGTTGTGTTCGTCGTGACTCCCTCGGTTTCTTTCAGCAATTCAACTTTGGTGATTTGACATTCATAAAATGATTTTTGTGATCCTTCGTAGCTGTTTATAAACCAATCCTCGTAGTTGAACTCACAAGTTTGTTCAATTGAGTAAATTTCAGCGAGCAGGAAAGTTGATATTAAGATGAAACTAGAAAGTAATTGGTTAAGTTAGATTACTTAAAATGGCAAGGCTATGAAAAAAGCTTAGCAAAAAACATCTTAAAGATTCAACTTTTACGTTTGTTTAATAAAATCAGCTTTTATCACTCATCACTGCCTCCAAAATAAAAAGAAGGTCAACAAAAAATAAATATTTACATTTTCTTCATTGTTGCTCAGCAAATTCTAACTTTCCACACGCAAAATTCAACTCAAACTGAGTAAAATCAAAAATAAGCATAATATGAAAAAATCAACAATCTGTTATCAAGTGAACTTACGTTCCAGCGTACACGTTAATGAATTATCTTGAATTTATTTGGAGCATATGAGGTTTCGCTAAAGAAAAAGATTAACACTCGTAAATACCCCGGAATTTTTTTCATGAGCTATATGTGATAAATAATATTGTCAATATTTTGATTAGGGTTCATTCATAAATAATGTGAGGTTAGTGGTTTGATCTTTTTTCCCACCAAACTGCTTTTAAAATAAATTTTAGGTAATTAATGGATGGACCCTTTAAAAATCAAATAATCTGACTGCTACCTTGGTATTGTGTAATATCTGTCTACTCAATTTTATATTAATCTAGAATTGCTAATATGTAATCAGGGTATCGCAAGATTTAAGATCAACGAGAACCATTCTTTAGTTTTGAAAGAAAAAATTCCTTCTTCTACTTTTTCAGAGTTCCACGAATTTTCTGCAAGGTTTAATGCAAAATTAACTCTTCCCTTCAAATGATGGATACAAACATGATATAAGTCCTAATGAGATTTTTTCCTTGCAATATTTTAATTATATAATTAAATAATTTCATTCATCACAAGAAAATAAAAAATATGTTAATGTGAAACATGTTCGTCTATTAATATTTTCCAGTTCTTTTAAATTAATTTATGCTTTTTGAATATCTGAGTTGTTTTCGTAGCACAAACAGTATTTTTAATCATCTACATTCTACTTACAAGTTTAACAAGCACACATTTTTGTATGATTGATGTTAAAATGTGAATTTCATGAGAAGTTTCAATTTGCGACTTAATTAAAAGTTATTCCAGTTTTGTTTGAGCAAAGTTAAAAATATGTGGTGAGAGATAAAATACATGAAAAAAGATGAAACAACAATTGCAAGAATTATTTTAATTAAGATTTGCTTTGTGGTTTTTAAATGTCATGTATTCATGTGTTTTCGTGTGTATTCATGTGTATTTTTATCTATTCAAATTTAACCAAATGATAACCAAATGATGATTTCTCAGAATTTCCACAAAAAAGCATCCGCAACGCTCAATTTAATGACACTCCAAACAAAACTCAAATTCCACTTTATTAACGACCTCCCAAAAATAAGCTCCAAATAAGCGCAAAATTAATAATTTACGCCTATAGCCTATTGCCATAAAAACAAGGGTTGAATTGCCATTTTTATTAATTGCGTCAAGCACACGAGGCACTCCGAACAGCCAAAAATTAATTTTTAATGGACTGCTCTGATTTAACGCCGACTGATAAGACAATATGTGTGACATTTTGATTAAATGACGTATTCAACGGATTCATGAAATTTTATTAGTCTCATAAAATATGTTTTGCTACCTACTTGGGCTGCCTGAGAGTGTGCTTGGAAGAGATCATAAATAATGGATTTATTAAGGCAAACTTTGCCAAGATTTTCATTCTTCAGGAAAAGCATCAAAGTCACATAAAGAATTCTGGGCGGAGGAGGAGGGCACTTGAATTTAAGGTTTTTCATTTGGTAGTAAGAAGGATTTTCGCTTTGGTGGGTGGAGGAGCTTTTTTAATGGGCATACGAGGAAAAATTATTATGCGAATATGAAATTTTGTATGAATACATTAATTTTGAATGCTAATACGATTTTTTCTTTAATCAAATCAGACAATCAATCAAAGAAGACGTGAATACAAGTGAAAACAGGTAAAAGGATATCCTTTTTTTTAGGTGAATACAATTTTTAAGAAAATATCTGAAACAATTATTGTGAATACAATATGAATACAAAATAATGACTTAAAAAATTTAAAATATCTTCATTCTAGTTTCCGCCCTTCAGATCTCTTGAATCTCGGAACAATTACTTACAATTATTCCTCCTCAACTTGTAAAAATAATAAATATTGACTCTCGACTTCTGAGTAGCAAAAAAATTGCTAAAAATACAAAACATGCAAAAAACCTTACAATATTCCACTTTTATGCAAATTCACTGTGCAGCAAAAAGCGCCTTACCAGCTATTCGTTTTTCAGCTCTCCAGCTATCCAGTGTTCCTAGCTTTATGTAAATCGAATACATCCTTTTGCTGTTTTGCTGCAGAAGTGCAGAGTATATTAAAATATTCCTCGGGTTTTTGCAGCTTTCCTAAGGCTGGTGATTTTGGTTTATGGAATCAAATTATTAATCTGTTTACATTTCTATCAAAAAATGCTTCAATAAAAAAAATCAATCAATAAATGCAATAAAACAATATTCCAAGAGGTGGACCCATTTCATCCTGGTACCACCTTCTGGTTTCCACAATCTAGTGGCTCCAAAAAAAAAACTAAACAAATCATTAAAAATTTGATTTCATCACTACGCAATCACCACTCTAAGCTATTCCAGCACTCATGTCATGCAGAAAGCTCAAAGCAGCTAAAGCAGCAACCAACAAGGCAAACTTTCCAAACATCAGCTCACCCGAATCGCAAAAAAGGATTCGACAAGCAGCAAAAAGCAGCATATTATTCAAATTAACAAGATTGTCCGTATTTTGTCGTTCAAAGTTTGTTGTCTGGGTGTAAAAAGCGGTAATTAAAATGAACTTTGTTTGGCGCTATACTTTTGTTCAGTTGGTTATTTTGCGCTTTAGTTGCTTTAGTTGTTGTTTATAGCGTTTTGTTAAGCAGTTTTTCCAGATTTCTATTTTTTCTTCTGTTGCATGCTGTAGAATACGGGATTCCAGTAAAACACTACATTTAGTTAATCTTATTCCTTGCATTTATTAACACTCCAATCTCCAATACTACTTCCATAATACTACCGATACTACAATCTTCCCTTTTCTTTAAAGAAATTGAATAATTACATTATGGTTTCTTTTAATGATTAATTCTAATATTATTCTGTTTCCGGACACCGGTGGTCTTGTGTTGATAATAGTATTTTCCCAGTTGTGATGAGTGAAGTGACGTCGCTGATATCCTTGCTTTAAATGGGTCCTAAATGAATAATATTATTTTAAATGATAATTTGAAGTTCATCAACAGCTGCTTCTATTTAATCTCTGTGAACGAATGCTTGATATATTCTTGCAATATGTAATCATCTGCTCACTTTTCTCCCGCTCTATTTGTTAGCTAATAATGACCTGATTCTTGCTAAAGTTCCTCATAGCTATCTTTTTCCTTTTCTCTTTTTTTTTTTTTCTTTAATTTATTTATTAAATGTTGCTGCATATTTGTTATTGAATTCCTGCTAAAGTTATCCTTAATTCTTTTCTTAGTAAATGATGCCTGCACTTTAGATAACCCTTCATTATCTTTTGGAACCAAAATCTTTATCTTCATAGTTATTTTATCAATAATATATTAGTAATTGTAGGCAGTTTTTAATTTAAATAGTAATAATTCAATAATTTTTTGTTAATCTATCCGATATCGCTTTTTAACTAATTCTTTCCTCTTATCAAACATCAAACCTTATTGAACAGTTTCCTTAAAGTTTACCCCTCTTGACTGTACAAGCTTTAAAACTTTTTCTTCATGCAAACTCGAATGAAGTACAAAGTTTGATGAGATATTTATATGGTCTATTTATAATTTTAAGTAATTATCTACAATATTCTAGAATAATTGTTTTCATCATTTCCTGCTGCCTTTGATTGCCACTTTCATCTTTCTAACTGATAATTCCTAAATAGTTTACGTCCTATTATTGTTTATACTTATTTCCAACAATATACATCCTCAATAATTCTTCTAATTAGGAACTGCTGATGCCTCAGCTCAATTTATTTCCAAATAACTACTTGGTTAGCCTCAAATCATTCCTTGGTCAAATTATTTATTAATAATTTATGCTAATTCTTAATAATCTTTAACTAAGCCTCTTAATATTGCTGTACTCTATTTCGTGTTGCCTTAAAGCAATGGCGTGTGCACTTCAGTGACATAATCATTGGTTTGAATCTTGTTTCCTTTGATTGAAACTTTCAGCTTTCAAATGAATATGAAAATTGTTATTTTTGTATGGTTAAATCTTTTCCCAGCAATATATCTATATAAATTACAAATAACCGTGACGTTACTAGAAACTTCTAATACCTCTTAAACTTACTTCTCTTTAAATAACCAATTGTTTCGTTTAAAATTACTTATCAATCAAACCTTCGTTGAGTTTTGTAAACTCGTTAAGTTTTGCAACCTTTTTTTAGTTGCATCAATTAATATTAGATCAAAGTTTTAACTAGAACTTTTAGTATAACATGATAATCTTTTATCATCATAGTATCTATATCTCTATAATTGGTTTCTCTCTATATCTAATTATGTTTGAGAAGTTTAGCCGGAGCTCGTGTTTTAGAGAGACTTCAGTATTATAGTTATAATAGAGACTTTCAGTATTTTCCTCCTGTGTCTTATTTTCTCCAACATTGTTTAACTCTATTCATCAAAGAATAATTTATAAATAAATATCCATCATTTACAGAATTATTCTCTTAATCTTGAGAAATATGCTAAATTCAAGATATCTTTTATATTGAATAAAAAGTTCATGTTTACAGTTTCAATGATTCTCTTATCAACTCAGTATTTACTATACCTCATTTTAGCATTGAATTTTAAAATTTCCTTCTTTCATAAGTCACCTTTAATAAGTCACTTTTTATTAAGGCTATTTATTCATGCTTTTCCCTTCCACAATCATTATCAATTTATTGTAATTTCACTATATGCTCGATTTGATGAGCTGAATATTTTATGTGTGCAACTTGCAACTGACTTGTTATTTCAAATTTAAGCCCAAACAGTTTCCTTTTTTTTCTTTCCTCCAAAAGACAATTTTACTTGAAAAGATTACTATCTTCAGTCTTTTATCATAGTAGGAATATATCTGATTCATTTATGTATTATTTAAAAAGTCCACAACAATTCGACTCTAGTTTAACTATTTGCTCCATTCGATGAGCTGAATATTCTATACCAGTTTCCTTCTTTCTTTTTTTTTTCTTAAATAGATTATAATTTTATCAAATATTCCAGAAAAGATTATTTCTTATTCTTTTCATAAATCTCTTCCATATTCTTTTCTAATTTGTTTTCTTGAAATTATCTCTTTTTTTCCAATAAATATAGTGAACACTTGGCAATTTCAATATCTACATAAGATTAATGTTGCGGCTGTGTGAAGAAAGTGTTTGGAGTCGATGGAATTCGAAATTAAAGATCTGTTTGCACTTAATTAAATGTATTTTAGTTGGTGAGGCAAAATGCCCATGGTTTCATTTGTTACTAAATACAATGTCAGATTTGAATTTCCTAGAATTTAAATACAATGAATTAATTTTATGACCAAACAATGAACAATCGATTAACCTACTTTAAGTTTCCTACTAACTTCCACGTTTTCCTTAATTTCGGTGATCCTGCACAATTGGGCCAAATTACGTTCGCTGGTTTCCCTGAGCATGAGTGTTTAAGTAAGTTAATGGTGTTTTAGTTAAGCACAAAGTCTTTAATTACCGATTGAGAGGGTTTTATATTCCTGATGCTATTTTCCCGATAATTTCGGGTATTTGGACTCTGGGCTCCGGCTAAAACAGTTCGTGGGGCATAAGTTAAGAGCTCTAATGACTTTGTTGCTATTCTCACCTAATTTGGTAGCCCAATTGGCTTCTAATCACGAATTTGTTCTGCTAGCAATTAATTATTTCTCAAGTGACGTTTCACAATTGTGGCGATCTTATCGCTCGCGACGCGGGGAGGGACACTCATACTCAGTTAAATCGCGTTACATTCAAAACTGAGCTACTACCGTTGAAAGCTCTCTTTGTTTACTTTAATTATTCGAATCTAATTGTGGATTTGTTTAACTAATCTTTAATTATTCTTACTCTATAATCTTAAAATTAAATATTTACGAAGGGCTTCAGACGCACATAGTTCCTGGGGAACAACAGCTCCCCCATGAAGCTCCGAAGTATGCTTTCTGTAATTATTGCACCCCAGGGATGTCATCGGGTGGTGCAATGTCCAGTTTGGCTAGCTTTACTACCGGTCGGCAGCGTAAACTTGTTTTCGTTCGTACATCTGCGGAATGAATGATGCCATCCGCTTTGCTTGGGTGGATAGCAGTTACTCGACCACGCTCCCAATTGTTTCGTGGAGCATTCTCGTCGAGTATTAAAATGCAGTCTCCGACCTTTATCGGTTCTGATGGAAGAAACCACTCGGTTTTCCTAGCTATCATCGGGGTGTATTCTTTCACCCATCTTTTCCAGAAGTGGTCGGCAAGTCCTTGCGAGCATTTCCATTGTTTGCGAGCGTGTTGTGAGAACTCGCCGAGCCGTTCTTGTTCCATTAGCCCAGTTGTTGTTCCTAACAAGAAGCTGTTAGGTTCGGCTTGGCTTTGTGATTTTTGCACCGCTGGCACGCAGCAATTATTGTCCTCACTTTGGTGCGAGTGTGAGGAATCCAGTAGCTTTGTCTCAGCTCATTAACAACAGTGGAGGTACTTTGGTGAGCAAAGCGTTCGTGGTGTTGGAGTACCTTCAATTTGGTGAGGTAGTGTCTTCTTGGCAATAGTGTTGGTTTTTTGCCGTTTGTGCGACGTCTTTGGCGGCTTCCAAACGGGTCTTGATTTTGATAAGGCCGTCGGAGCCTAGGAAAGGAGACAAAGAAAATATTAGAGAGGATTTTTGTATTTGATTAAAGCTCTCCAAAGCTTTCATTTCGTCAGGAAATTCGTCTTGTTGGGCCTTCTTGATTAGTATTTGCTCGGCCGATTTGATGTACTTGATTGACGTGTTTCCGCTTCGAGCTCCTTTCTTAAGACTTTTGAAATTCTCTGCTGCTCGAATCACTGTCGCGAATGTTCGAGCTAATCGGTTCCATGATGAAATTTTCGTGATGTCCAAAATTTCCGTAACTTGCTGATGAAAGTTTACGATTTTGGACGTAATTTTTATTTCCAAGATATCCAGGTTTGAAAGGTGAGGTGGTCCTTCTGTAGGCCATTCGCTTTTCGGTTCACGTAAGAAAGGCGGGCCTTGGAACCAGAATCCTTCCGGGTCGTAATTTGGTGTTCCGACTCGCTTAGTTGCGAGATCTGCTGGATTTTGATTCGATCTGACGTAATGCCACTCTTGTGGCAAGGTATCTTCTAGTATTTCGGTTATTCTAAGGGCTACGAAAGTCTTGTAGGTTCGATGGCTCGAATTTATCCAGGCGCCCGCTGTTTGACTGTCGTACCACATATATCTCTTTGTGAATTGCAGCTCGGTTTCTTTCGTGAGTTGGAGAGCCAGACGGCTTCCCAGCACAGCTGCCTGTAGTTCCATACGATTGACTGAGATTGTTTTATTGGCCCCACTCTGGCTCTCCCTGCAATGAATGAGATAAAATTTTGGTTAGACGGATACTCAACTCGCAAATATGCTACAGCGGCAAATGCTCGGTCTGAAGCGTCCACAAATACGTGCAATTCTACTGAGAGAGCCTCTTTCAGTGGTTTCGGGCTAAAGGTCCTGGGAACTGAGACTGTTCCGACGGCTGGTAATTCTGAGAGCCAAAGTTTCCACCTTTCTAGATGCACTCCGTCGATTGTATCATCCCAGTTCAGAGTTCCTTGAGTGAGCTCTTGTGATAACATCGCTAGCGGGATCCGGAAGTGTGCCAGAAAGCCTAAAGGGTCATACAGGCTTCCCATTGCGCTCGCAATTTCTCTTCTCGTTGGAGCTCTTTTCCCAGTCATGACGTCTTTGCTAACCTTATGGAAATTTAATTGGAATTTAAATGTATCGCTGATTATATCCCAAACCATTCCCAGGACCATTTCGTTCGGGTCTGGGCTTTCGGGATCTAGCTTGAGGGTTTTTATTGAGCTGATTGTGTCAGGATTGGAGCCTAGGCTTTGCATGACCTTTCTAGAATTCGAGACGTATCCTCTAATCTCGAAACCTCCTTTGGCATGGATTTCGACGATTTCTTTGGCAATTCTGATCGTGTTAGCAGCGGAATCGTCGCTGTACAAGAGGTCGTCGACGTAGTGCTTGTTCACGATGGCTTCTACTGCGGCTGGGAATTTGTCTCGGAATTCCTCGGCGTTTCTATTCTTGATGAGCTGAGCGATACTGGGAGAGCAAGTGGCTCCGAATGTCATCACTAGCATTTTGTATTCGTCAGGTGGCGCGTTTGTGTCTGGATTTTCTGTCCAAAGAAATCTCTGCGCGTCCTGATCCTCTTTCCTGATGATGACTTGATGGAACATCTCTCGGATGTCCCCTATTAGGCCAATTTGTCCCAGCCTAAATTTAGTTAGCATAACAAATATCGGGGTGTAAAGAGAAGGGCCTTTATCTAGGCAATCGTTTAAGCTTTGTCCATCAACTTTCGCTGCTGCGTCGCTTACTGCCCGGAATTTACCTTTGTTTTCGTTCCAAACTCCCAAGACTGGTAGATAATTAGTCTTTTGGCTTCTCGAGTTGGCTTCTGACTGGGACAACTTACGTGCGTAACCTTTCTCGACGTAATTTTTCATGGTGTCGGTCATTGATTTCCTTAGTTGTGGATCCCGATTCATTTTCTTTGGAGGCAGTGCCATCTGTGCACTGCCATTTCTTTGGTGTCGCGGAGTTCTGGGCAACTTTCCTTCCAGAACAATCCAGTTTCCCAACGATTTCCGATTCTTCGAGTAGTTTTCTCGAATGTTTCCCGAGCGTGTTGGACCATTCTCGCTTCTAGCGGAGATCCGGTGATTTTGTACCAAAGCTCTCGGTACTAAAGAAGTGTTTCAGCTCCCCTGCTGAACTCCTCATCTCGTTGTGTGTCATGATTGCAGCTCGCTTGGTGCAGATTTAGACTTGCCGTCCTAGCACACCCTGTGTCTAACGTTCCAGTCGGGCCGTATATTGTCCATCCTAACCGTGTTTTACGGCTATTGGCTCTTCCCAGCCTCTTTCGATTGTCTTGAGTGGTACGCCTAGCTGTGCATAGTCTAATCCAATCAACAGGGTGGGCTTGGCATTCGTGAGGATCGGCAAGTCTAAGGAAGATAGATAAGGGAAACGATTAGTGAGCTGTTCTAAATTAATAGTCTGCGGCTGAAGTGCTAGCCTTTCGACTGTTCGTAAATTTTTAGTCGATACTGTTGCTTATTCTTGCTGCAAGATATTTTCAGAGACACTAGTCGGGAATTATCTTCTCCTCGCACAACCCGCTCGTCCAGCGTAAGCAAAGCGGTTGCTTCACGCCATTTAACTTTAGTTTTTCGGCAATGTCTTGACCCAGCAGCGACAGCGAAGACGCTTCGTCTATTAACGCGTACGTTTTAACGAGATTCCGGTTGGTCCATGCAATGTGACTGGTACAATTTTAAACAAAATGTTTTCTTCAAGTTCGTGGAGATTTACCGAGCCGGTGATCATGGGTTTCGTTTTCTCTTCCACTTCAGCTTCGGTTTTCTTCTCCTCAGATTGGTTTTTCGGGTTGAATTTCCCAAGCACAAGAGTGTGTGGTGCTTTCTTTCACAATTTCCTACGCTGCATCTCCTTTTATTGCGGCATTTATCTACGTAATGGTTCGTTGCTAGGCAATTAAAGCACAATTCCCTTTCGGAGACTCGTTCTCGTCTTTCTTCGATTCCCATGTCCAGTAGTTCAGGGCATCTTCCGTGCCAGTGTTTGCCTTTGTTGCAGATTCTACATTGGCTCGGATTGTCTCGCCTGAATCCGGTTCTGGTTTCTGATTCGCGAGTCTCGGTATTTTCGTGATAATACACATTGCCTTTTGCTGTTTTTGGAGATTTGAGCGGCTGTGTAGAAATTGTTTGGGCTGCTTCTGCGTAATTCTCGATCCAGTCGCAGAAATCCGTGAGCCTTACGCCTGTACTGCTGTTCACCAGCTGACCCCATTCTAGCTTCATGTTCATTGGAAGCTTAGATGGCAGTTCTGATAATAGTTCATACGAGTTAAACTCGTTTCCTGGTAGATTTGCCATCGCCTCGATAAGATTTCGGACGGAGGTGGCATACTCGACTAAGGTTCCCAAATAGTCGCCTGAATTTTTACCTGTAGGTTCAGGTAGCTGCATTGCTCTTATATCTTCAAGAGCTTCACGTATGATGAAATCCGGACGGCCAAACGACCGTTCCAATTGGCTTATTAGAGCTTCTACGTCTTGTCCCAATATAAAGCTGGTTTTAACGAACCTTGCTGCTGCTCCCGTTAGGCTATTTCGCATTCCTGTTCTCAAGCTGCTCATTGTGTGAGTCTCTTTAGCTTCTAGACACGCAGACTTGAAGAAGAGCCAATTTCTAGGCTGTCCGTCAAACTCAGGTAAATTTGGAATGGCGTCGCGTAAACGTCTAGGATGAAAGCTACTCGTTATTTGGCTAACAGGTTCGATAGCTGACTGATTTTCTGTTGAGCTTCTCGGGGCTCGTTGTTGCTCATTTGGTTTAAAAGGGGAACGGTGTTTGGCCTAAAATGAATTTTGGAACTGATTAGAGCGTTAGTGTTAACTAAACCTTATGTAGTCCTCGCTGTGGGTTCTTGTCTCGCTGCGATGAGTTGATTTGGCGTCGCTTGAACTCCCTGTAGTCTCATTTGTCGATTTCTCGTAACCTCTGGTTGACTTACTTCTGTGGGAATGCTTCTCTCTGGAGCCGTACCCATCTGTGGTACGGCAAGAGTCATTTGCGGATACAGCTGGCTGTCTTCGTTTCCTTTGCTAGAAATGTGATGTTTAATTAGTTTCTCACCACTTTTACCGATTTCCAACGCTTCCATGGCTTCTTTAGCGTTGTTTTCCAGCCAGCTTTCAGTATCTCCCGTTCTGTCAGGGAGGGAGGAACAGTAGCTTCCTAGATCCTGAATTTGGGCAGCGACTTCTAGAGAGTCAGCAACTCCTTTCTCCAGTAGCTCTAGCATCTGTTGTCTCAGCTCCACCCTCTCCTGCAATCCTTTCCTCAGCGCATCCGATACGGCTTTCACTGAGGTTCTGCTTGCTTTGCTCCGCTCACTCCTCGGAGGATCCGGCGGTTTATCTTGGCTCCCATATGTCTTCCTGATCGCGCCGGTTTTTCCCTGAATTGGTTTCACAAGGGCTTGTCCGCTACTTGTGAGGCTTGTTTGATTGCCGGAGGGTGGGCTAGAAATAGAGGACACATATGGGTTAGCGTTTACATTTAAATTCGACTCCACTATGGGAGTTCCGGTGAAAGGAGGGCCCGTTTCTTTGGGTGGGCAAGTTGGAATTTCCGCGTCTGCTGCACTTTCTGTGACACCTTTCCTTTCAGGTTCGCTGAGCTTCGGTGGCTCGGTAGTTTCTGTGAAAGAAGGGCTCGCTTCAAGTGGGCAAGGTTGAATTCCTGCTTCTCGTTCACTTCCTGCGACACCTTTCATTTCTGGTTCGCCAAGCTTCGATGGCTTGGTAGGGTCAGATTCGCTCAACTCATAATCGCTCAGGTGAGGAGGATTTTTTCCGAGGTTTGGGCGGTTTGATCGCCTTTGCTCGTTTCCTTCCCCAGCTTCTGGATTTATGGACATTGCAGCGTTTGTCCGCTTGGTTTGCCGGTTGTGCACTCCGGTGGTTTCAAGCCTTGCTCGGCTTCTACACTTCGTAATTTATTCGGTAGGTTTGCTTCGAATTAATTTACTGGCTTGGCCCTGTCTACTGCTTGTAGTGATGGGGCTACTGACTTACTTGTGGCCTGGGTTCGGCCCTACTGTGGTGCTGAATGTTTCGACTGGCTTGGCCCTGTCTACTGCTTGTAGTGATGGGGCTACTGACTCGCTTGTGGCCTGGGTTCGGCCCTACTGTGGTGCTGAATGTTTCGATTTACTACGGCTCCGCGTAAGTAAAGAAATTCAAATAATGTTGCGGCTGTGTGAAGAAAGTGTTTGGAGTCGATGGAATTCGAAATTAAAGATCTGTTTGCACTTAATTAAATGTATTTTAGTTGGTGAGGCAAAATGCCCATGGTTTCATTTGTTACTAAATACAATGTCAGATTTGAATTTCCTAGAATTTAAATACAATGAATTAATTTTATGACCAAACAATGAACAATCGATTAACCTACTTTAAGTTTCCTACTAACTTCCACGTTTTCCTTAATTTCGGTGATCCTGCACAATTGGGCCAAATTACGTTCGCTGGTTACCCCCAGCTTCTGTGTTTAAGCAAGTCAACAGTCTTCTAGTTAAGCACAAAGTCATTAATTACCGAGTGAGAGGGTTGTGTATTCCTGATGCTATTTTCCCGATAATTTCGGGTATTTGGACTCTGGGCTCCGGCTAAAACAGTTCGTGGGGCATAAGTTAAGAGCTCTAATGACTTTGTTGCTATTCTCACCTAATTTGGTAGCCCAATTGGCTTCTAATCACGAATTTGTTCTGCTAGCAATTAATTATTTCTCAAGTGACGTTTCACAATTGTGGCGATCTTATCGCTCGCGACGCGGGGAGGGACACTCATACTCAGTTAAATCGCGTTACATTCAAAACTGAGCTACTACCGTTGAAAGCTCTCTTTGTTTACTTTAATTATTCGAATCTAATTGTGGATTTGTTTAACTAATCTTTAATTATTCTTACTCTATAATCTTAAAATTAAATATTTACGAAGGGCTTCAGACGCACATAGTTCCTGGGGAACAACAATTAATTTTATCATCATTACATCGCTTTTTATCTGTACGCTTGAAAACTCCTGCTAAGTTTTCAAATGCACGAGGTTCTCCACTAGATTACTTGCTGTATTGCTAAGCAATTTTAGTCTTCGCAAACACTTCAAGTATTAGCAATATCTTTTTTATTATTTTTTCAATTACATTGGTTCAAGACCCTGTTTAGTTAATATGTAAATTCAACAACATCTTTTTCCTCTTTTTCTTGTCTGATAAGTGTCAATGATACAAATTGCATCATATAATGTAAACTCATAAAATATAAATTCTCATATGATAATAATTAACTTCCTATGTTTTCTAAAAGAACCGTTTCCATGATTTGATTTTCATTATATCCAAATAAATTTCTATTTTAGACCAAACAATCAAAATAAACCCGATTTCATAAATTTGTAGCTAGATCATTTCTTAACCCCTTGATCTTAGAGTCGTTGTTAAACTCAGGTATTCTATTCAAATACTACTCTTTTAAATAGATCTTTGCCACATTCTCTCTACAAAATTTATATCTCTAGTCAATACAATTCATTCATTCTCCATTTCGAAAATACTCTATGTAGAGCCATTAACGATTTTTCAGCTCGTGAATCATTATTTAATATTCAAGCATCGAACACTTTCCATCTACTTAACACAAATGCTTCAACTTCATATTTAGTTCCTTCGATGTAAATCATCACTTCCTAGGATCCTCGATCGCTTTTGAATTCATTTTTCTTTGTACAGATTCAATAAATTATTCTCCAATTCTCTAGTATCCGATTTAAAGATCCACTCGAAAATTTTATTATCGAATCGTTAAGCAGCTAATTTCTATCAATGTTCTTATTTCTATCAATTCAAAAAGGACGTCTCACATCTCATCCAATTTGATCTCATTCATCATCAATATAGACTCTCTAAACTCACTAGTGCTCTATAACATTAATATCCAGTAGTCTTGAACCTTTCTCGAGGCTAATATTCTAGTTATCTTCAACTTTAAATTTGTTTGTTATTATTTTCCAGTCGATTTTGCTCTCCGAAAATCATCATTACTATATACTCCCGTAGTATTTATCATGATTTCTAATTCTGAAAATCGATTAATCACTTTCCATGATTATTTCCTAAACTTTTTCTTAGGTGCAACTTATTCCTCTAACTGGTGCATTTGAGCCACCTTTTACTTCTTCTCAGCTATTTCTGGTTGCTGTAACCCTCTTTCACTTTTCCGTTTGATATATTCCAAGGTCCTTATCTCTACCAACAGGTTCTTAACAGACACCTTCAACTGAATTCTTTGACCTTTTCCAGAGTCATCTATCTCTCCTTGCAAGTTCCTTTTCCAGGACACTTCAAGTTAAATTGCACGACTCTCTTTACAGAGACGCCATCTCTACTTGTAAGTTCCTCTTCCAGGACACTTCAAGTTAAATTGCATGGCTCTCTTTACAGAGACGCCATCTCTACTTGCAAGTTCCTCTTTTAGGACACTTCAAATTATCAGTTGGCCGTTTACAGAGCTGCCTATCTCTACTTGAGCACTCAATGAGCTGATACAATTTATTCCTTTAAATTGTCTTATCAAGTTTCAATTTGTTGAGTACGCCGACCTCCAACCAATAAGTTAGCTTATTAAAGAGTTGCCCAGCTCCCTTGCAAGCGCTCCACGAGACACTTCAAGCTTTGTCATAGCCTTTTACTGAGATGCTTTCTCTTCTTACAAGTACTCCGTGAGTCACTTAAAGAAATTAAGTAGGCGAACCCGCAAATGGCTTCCCTCTAAATACATTCAACTACCTACTCACTATGTAATGGCGCAATGGTTCTATTTAATAGTTTCTCCGCTCATGATCTGCAAAAGGATCTTTTCTAGCACCATATTTCCTTCACTTTTCAAAATCAAAACAATAACAAACCATTGTGAAATACGCGGATTCGTTTTTATTCTATTTTTCACTTTAATTGCACTTTTCCGGCTCCACCAACAGTTGAGATGGTTCTCACGCATCCCAGGTTTATCTCAGTCGCCATTGTAGAATACGGGATTCCAGTAAAACACTACATTTAGTTAATCTTATTCCTTGCATTTATTAACACTCCAATCTCCAATACTACTTCCATAATACTACCGATACTACACATGCATAATTATGAGTGCTGCTGGGAGTTGGTGAATTTTGTGTTACATTTACAGAGCTTTCTGAGCTTGCTGAATGTAGATAGAAAACGTTTTTCCAGGCTCTGATTCTAATGGCTTTTGTTTGTCTTTGACTTTTGTCTCGGCGAGACAATTAAATTGTTTTCTTTCATATTTTTTTTATTTTTAATGGTTTTGCTGCAGGGATTTTATTGTAGTGAATTTTTCAGGAGGTTTAATTTTTTTTGTCCAACTATCTTGACATTTGGGACTTTATTATTAAAATAGAGAGAGAAGATATTAGTTCAGCTATAGAAAGGAATTTGAGCCAAAAGTTGCTCTGAATATTCTGAAATCATGTAAACATATTTTTGTAACGATCGCATCACAAATGTTCCCTAAATCGTCACATCCGTAACGAGTCATTGTATTTTTTAAAAATACTCCAACAAAACCATTCAAATATCTTCAAATACCACAAAAACCCAATAAAAATCTAAATCCAATAAAAAGTCATCAAAATCTCATTCCAGCAAAACCAACAATTTTGCATTCAAAAACTGCATTACCCCATAAAATAACCAACAAAAATAAAATAACTTTGTCCATCATTCCGCATTATCAAGCATTAAGGCCAGAATACATACAATAATATTATGCCAAATAATATTATTCTTCGTGTTTTTACATGGTTTTATCACACAAAAATGAGTGCATAATATTATTTTGGCAATCGAATGTGAGTGCATAATATTATTTGGGATGACGATCGGTAATGAAAATAACATGGACTTTTGCTTCACAACCTCAGAACCAGCTATCATAGAGCTTCCATTTCTTCTTCAAACATGTTTTATTTGATCTTAGAAAATGTTTGAGGTGCATTAGAAGGTGCAAATGAGAGCTCAATAATTGATCTGATGCATGTTAATCACCTCAGGTGCTACTCATGGTAAAAAAATGAGTAACATCAAATTCAGAGGGTAATTCATTAATAATATTGGTTCCATTAGAAGGTGGGTGAGGTACCATTACCAGCTGCTTGTGGTTAGAAAAATCTGCTTTGTCTATGTTTTTACCATGAATTGATTGAGTGACATAAAGTGGAGCATGAGGAGGTGCTCGAGGTACCATGAGCAGTTTCTCATGGTGATTTTTTCTTCCATGGGTCATCAATATACCTCTTTAAAAAATAAAAATTGTTCCTTTAGCACCTGCACATGGTACCTCAAGCACCTTCTCTTGCCCCACTTTAGAGTAACAACCAACCTGTAATAAAAAAACATAGATGGAATTCTTTTTTTCACCACTAGCAGCTGGTGATGGAAGCTCACCCACCTTCTAAAGGTACAAATATTATCAATGAATTACACTTTGAATTTGAGAGTTTAAATTTTTTGACCATGAGTAGCACCTCAAGGTATCCTTGAGCAAGACCTTATGCTGATTAACTTTAATTTTAGCATTCACAAGCCAGCAAATTATGGTTTTCAAAAATTTTTCAAAAAAAAAATGAAATGCAAAAGTGTGAGTGTGTAAAAAGCATAATATTATTGTGGCATAATATTATTCTATCTGTTGTCCCCTTTATGCTAGAAATTGACTTTACAAATCTATTTTTATCGAATTTCCTTGAATATGGCGGTGTGAAGTTGGCACTAACATTAAAAAAAATTTAATGCTGGCACAAAAAATTAATAATGCTAGCATTAAAAAAATTTAATGTTGGCATTAGAAAAATTTAAATTTAAAATTTAATGCTAGCATTAAATTTTTTTTTAAATTTTCAATTTTGCGTTAGCATTAAAAAACAATGGTGTGAAGTTGGCACTAGCATTTAAAAAAATCTAGTGATGGCACAAAAAAAAATTAATGCTAGCATTAAAAATTTTTTAAATTCTGGTTTTTTTTATTTTAAATTTAGTGCTAGCATTAAAAAATTTATGTTAGCATTATGCTTGTATAATTTTTTGAAACTCAACAAATTGTGCTGCACCTAAAATCAGTTTTTCGGAGTCGTCTTTGGTTAGTCAAGGATTCTTCGGACAAGAATCTGAATAGCACAGCGTCGTGTGCTACGTGCCGTGTTAGTGGATCGTTCTTCCAGCTAGTTTCCGGTAATTTCTGTGTTAAAGTTTTGATTCCCAGAAATCAACAACAAACAAAAACAATTCAGAGTTTTCGCGCAAAACTCAAATAGCCGCCGTAGGCGACGCGCGCGATCACCCGGCAAAAGTGCAGGGCACATTTATGGCAGGCTGACTGTTAATTGGACTAATTATCCGGCAAAAATAGTGCAAAGTGAGTTACAATTTGTGAAGTGATAAGTGAGGAAGTGAGCCAAAATTTTTCATAAACATTCCCATTGGGTCTCTCGAAAAAACTTCCCAGTAAACTAAACCTGTAAAAATCACAACGTAAAACACCACCTTTTGTGCTGAATCTGAACATTTTCCGAACTGGTGGTTTCGTCTTAGAACAGTGAGAATTTTATTGAGAGATCTTGAAGGAACTCATTATTCTCCCACCCAGCAAGTAAAGGCATTGAGCAAGCCACAAGAGATCAGTAGGAACTTGTGAGCTTTCTCCAAAAGAAGCTCTACCAACTTGCTATCGGAAATGTCTAAGATTGTTTGCTCACTAGCCCCGAAAAGTTGCAAACACAAAATAGCCTCCATAACAGCCGTACAACGCCCAGGACTCAGCTGTTCACAGTGTCAACAGTATTTTCACTACTCCTGTGTTGGAATTGACAAGTCTAACGTCGATTGCTTAGAAACAAACACCTCAGTTTCATGGTCCTGCCCAAACTGCTGCAAAAAGAAGGATAGAAGACGATCAACAATAATTCCATCCACTGTTGCCTCTTCATCTAATAGCTCGTCTGTGGTAACTCCCAACTTTGCAAACAACAAAGCAAACTCCACAGTGCCAAAAAAAGTCCGAAAAACTTCGACTTCTGCAAATCAGGATCAAAACGAGCTTCCCCGTCTTAATACCGACTTTGCTGAGTTCCGAGAACAAAACAGCGTATCTTTAAGTGAATTAAGATCAATAATCGAAACCCTTCGTGGACGAGTAGACGCTCTTGATAGGCTGAACGAGGAAGTGACACACTTAAAACGCTCCTCCGACCAACTTGAAGTGAAAACCGACTTAACTGACCAAAAACTAATTGCCAACACAGCTGAAATTCAGGGTCTCCCACGAAATATTTTACTCGAACCTAAAGACGTAATTGTTTTAATTGGTGAACAAACAGGTGCCGACATCGAGTTAAGTGACATCAAAAGATCATATTTTAAGAAAGCACCCACAGATAGTGAGAAGACAGACATCTTGGTCGTTGAATTTCACCACAACACTACTAAACAAAGCTTCGTTAAAAAGGGTAAGCAGTTCACTCGGTCCAATAAAACACTTGTTCTGGAGAACGAGCACGCGACCGTCTACGTGAACGATCAGCTTACACCATATCAAAAGAAGCTTTTGTTCGAGACAAGACAGTTAGCAAAAGTCCATCGACACCAGCACGTCTGGATCTTCAACTGTCAAATTCTGGTGAAACACAACGACAACGCAACACCACTTTGTGTCAGGAGCTTCGAAGAACTCAACAAACTCTTCATCAACATCTAAGCCTTCTACAATGGCTATCCAAAGCACAAATGGTAGACTAAAAATTTACTATCAAAACGTGCGAGGCCTCCGAACAAAAACTCATCAACTACTTTTAGCTGTACTAATGTTCGACTATGATGTTATCTTCATCACAGAAACCTGGCTCAACAGCTCTTTTGCCGATTCAATACTCTTTGACAACCGCTACAAGGTTTTTCGCCACGACCGTGATTCCAAATCCTCAAAAAAGGATATTGGAGGTGGAACTCTTATTGCAGTCAAAAGATCCAAATTCAGCCAGATCGAACACAATCTGGATTGGCAAACAGTAACAACCGACGACACCTGGGTCTCCGCAAAAATTGGAGAACTTACCTTTCATTTCTGTTGTGTCTACCTACCTGGTGACATTCTTCTTGAATCCTACAAGGAATTCCACCGAAAGCTACGAGATCTTCGAGCAACAAATCCAAATGACATTTATGTCGTAAATGGTGACTTTAATGCCTGCAAATATGAGAACAACACATTTTTCTCAGGCAAAGAAGAGATCACCAAAACATGCGCGGATTTCTGCGGATTCGAGCAATTCAACACCATCCCAAATGACAGCGGTAACGTTCTGGACTTGATTTTTTCAAATCAACTACTTGAAGTTCTTCCTGCCGATGTCCCCATCCTCAAGATCGACAAAGCGCATCCACCAGTTGAAATAGATCTTCAACTGCCAACTAGTGCCACCAGCACAAACAGCGTAAATCAACCAATGTTCCGAAATTTCAGGAAAGCAGACCACAAGGCATTGAGTAATGAGCTCATGAAAGTCGTCTGGGCTGACGTCTTTGCTTCAGCAAAAACCGTGGATGAAATGGAACGAGCTACAAACGCTAAGCTGTATGAGATCTTAGACATACATTGCCCCCTTAAGATCTACAAAATCAGAAAGTACCCCGCTTGGTTTAGCAACGACACAATCAAGCAGCTGCAAACAAAAGCAATCTTCCACAGCCGCTGGAAGAGAATGAAACGGCTTTCTGATCGTGATCTATACAAAAAAATTACTCAACACGTGAAGGATCACATCAGTCGAGATCACACTAGTTTCATCCACAACACTGAGTCCAAGATTAAAACGAACATCAAGGACTTTTGGAACTACGTCAACAGCCAAAAAGAATGGCTGCGGGATCCCAGAGATCATGAAATTTCGTGAGAAGGTGGCTACAACAAACCAAGAAGCTGCAAACCTGTTTGCAGACTATTTTGCCTCGGTTTATCGAGACGACACACCAGATTCTGCACCTAGCCTACCTGAAGAACCTGTCGAATCCATGATTTCTTCACTGTACATCCCAATGTTTAAGATCCATGCAAAGCTGCGCTCCTTGGACTCAAACAAAGCAACTGGACCTGATGGACTTCCCCCATACTTTTACAAACGCCATGCAACGGCCCTGACCCATCCATTGTACCTGCTCTACAACAAATCGCTTTCGTCGGGCTTTTTTCCAACAACTTTCAAGATCGCTCACGTTGTTCCCATTCCCAAATCTGGACCTGCCTTTGACGTCACTAATTACAGGCCGATCTCCAAGCTAAGCATCGCAGGCAAGGTATTTGAAAGTATAGTTACTGATGAAATGTTTGAACTTTTTAAGGACAAGATATCACCCAGCCAACATGGCTTCTTTCGAAGTCGTTCAACTACCACCAACTTGCTGGGTTACAAAGAGCAGCTGCACCGCGCCATGGACCTCCAACTTCAAGTAGATGCTATCTACACTGATTTCTCAAAAGCATTCGACGCTGTAAATCATCGAGTGCTTATTGATAAGTTACGTCGTAGTGGCATCAGCGGGACAATGCTTGATTGGCTCAGCAGCTACATTACGGGACGCCAGCAGTTCGTAAAAATTGGGAACAAACTTTCAGAGCCTATAAACGTTAAATCATCAGTGGCTCAAGGCTCCCATCTTGGGCCGTTACTCTTCCTGATCTTCATCAATGAGATCAGTGATATTTTTGAAGGAGTAGAGCACGACGAATATGCCGATGATTTGAAATTCAGCCGACCAATTCACACCCCAGCAGACTGTGAGATCCTTCAGCAGCACATCAACCGTCTCCAAGACTTTTGCGACCGTCACCAAATGCAACTAAACGTGACGAAGTGTAAGGTGATAAGTTTCACAAAAAACACGACGCGCTACATCGACCACACGTACAACATCAACGGTGTCGAACTGGAGCGTGTTTCAACGATGAAAGACCTTGGAGTGTTGCTGGACAGCAAGCTTAGCGCATCGCCACACATAGATGCTACCTTCAGCTCATGTATCAGGCTTGTTGGCTTCATCATGCGCACAGGAAAGGACTTCAAGGATCCCAAAACACTCATCCTCCTCTTTAACTCGCTAGTTCGCAGCAAACTCGAGTACGCCAGCACAATCTGGGCACCCCACCAAGTCGGAGACATTAGGAGGATTGAAAAAGTGCAGCGAAAGTTTGTGAAACAACTTTTCTACCGCAAACTTATCGCAAACGCACCTAATGAATGGGACTACCTAGAATGCTGTTCCCTTCTGATGATGGAACCCTTGGAGAAGAGACGAATAAAGAATGGATTGACTTTCGTCCTTAAGTCAATCCATGAAGAAACGGATGGTCAACGATTCCTGCATTGGTTCAACGAAAACGAGACTGCGCAACAAACACGAGCTCCTAGAGCTTTCACACTCGCAAAATCTCGAACAAATGCCGGCCTTCATTCTCCCATAAACACCCTCATGAGCCAGCTGAACCATTACTGCGCTGACCAGGACATTAGAGGAGGAGAACTCTACTCGCTAATTCATGCAATGAAGGCGAACGTTGACTCACTCTACACGCCGTCCTTCTGACAAAATTGACCTTTTAGTTCCTTTGACATGGATTGCTTAAATCCTTTTCTACTTGTGATATTTTACCTTGTTATTTTTGTTTTTATGTTTTTGTTATTTAATTTGATACTGACTATGTTATTACTGCTACCTGATTTTAATTTTAACCTGATATTTTTATTACTCACTCACATAATCTGCTATTAACTAGTCATAGAATGCATAAGCAGAACTAAACCTGCCAAACTAAGGGCACAGCCCGTTATGTACATTCTAAATAAATAAATAAATAAATAAATAAAAAAACTTTTTTTGCTAACATTAAAAAATCAAATTAGTATTTTTTTTTACATGCTTGAAATTTTTTTCAGTTGATCTGCTATATAAAACTAAACTTTTTTGTAATTTGTCAAAATTCTACTACTTACCGTTGGAGCTAAGCACACGATCAAATTTTTAGAGCAAATGCATGTATTTTTGACTTGTATAACTTTAGAGCCTTCTGTATTTTTAACCACCACATAGAATTTCACCAAAATATTTATTTTAGTAGATTTTGTCCAGTAGATCATCAGGAAAATATTTTTGGACTTTTACCTCAAAGTGATTATTTGAGCTCGTGTAAGTGGTCAAGCATGCAGTGTAAAAGGGTGACGGTTGGTCCAGAATTGGACCAAAATTTTATACTGAATGGCGGAATGTATTATCTTAACACAAAAAAAAATTTGGAGGTGACATTCAATAACTTTGACCACAATTGATTTTAATGTGATGCTACATTTGTGAATTTGGTGTGTATTTTAGTAAAAAATCTAATGTTCCACCATCAAGAAGTTGAGAATGAAGTGAATTTGCCTTATTTGATCAAAATATACATTTATTAAATATTATCCAGCTTCAACTATATTAGTGAACTGCTCATGCATAGAAGACTTCTAATTAAGAGCTGTGGAGAAGATTCTCCTTCATTGATGCATTGAATCATTAAACTGTAAGAACAAACTTTTATTGGTAGCGTTCAACAAATACTTTTGCATCAAAAAATTTATCAATTTGCACAATTTTGTGCTTAAGGTCAGTGTGATGGTCGTTCACCAATAGTTAAAATAGTCAAAAAACCACTTTGAGGTAAAAGTCCAAAAATATTTTTCTGATGATCTCTAAAGTTATACAAGTCAAAAATACATGCATTTGCTCTAAAAATTTGATCGAGTACTGTGCTCCAACGGTAAGTAGTAGAATTTTGACAAATTACAAAAAAGTTTAGTTTTATGTAGCAGATCAACTGAAAAAAATTTCAAGCATGTAAAAAAAATACTAATTTGATTTTTTAATGTTAGCAAAAAAAGTTTTTAATGCTAACATAAATTTTTTAATGCTAGCACTAAATTTAAAATAAAAAAAACCAGAATTTAAAAAATTTTTAATGCTAGCATTAATTTTTTTTTTGTGCCAGCACTAGATTTTTTTAAATGCCAGTGCCAACTTCACACCATTGTTTTTTAATGCTGACGCAAAATTGAAAATTTAAAAAAAAATTTAATGCTAGCATTAAATTTTAAATTTCAATTTTTCTAATGCCAACATTAAATTTTTTTAATGCTAGCATTATTAATTTTTTGTGCCAGCATTAAATTTTTTTTAATGTTAATGCCAACTTCACACCGCCCTTGAATATCCAGATGAACTGCACAATTTTCTCAATTTTCACAATTCCACAATTCCACAAATTTTCAAAAGATTCAAAATGAAAATATACCAAAAATGCATTTCTCAATTTGGAATCTCTAGTTTAGTTCAATTTTTTTCAATCTTGCAGTTTTTTGTAGATTTTTGCAATTTTTGTTGTTTTTGTTCAGGAATTTACCTTTTTTGATGAAATTTGGCTTTTTAGGATCAATATTCAATTTTCAATTAAATGTCAGTTTCTTATCAAAACTGAAAACTGAGATAAAAGCATTCTCGGAATAAAATTTAAGAGAAGCAAAATGGAAGCAAATTGAAAGTAAGAAAAATATGCGTATCATCAATCATCTCCCTCTCCAGCCCCTGACTTCCCCAAGTACTCGTGCTATTTGACTATTTGCAAATTCAAGATGATTTTCCATAAAGTACACACAGAAAAGAAGAATTCTTGCTCCAGATTTTTGCCATCGCAGACATTCCCAGTTACCCCAGTATACAAATATTTGCTAGCTCTCTGTCGGAGCATATTATGCGGAATTTCTATTTGATAATTTTCTGTCAATATTTATTTTATTGCTCGTTTGATATGTATGCAAACATCTCGAGCCGAATATTCCCAAAATTTCTTCGAGAATTTCTTTGCTTCAAATCAATTTCGATAGCATTTTTCGTCAGTTTTCATTCCAGGAGTATTTTTTGGGAGTCGTGGAGGAATTTAATAATATTTCTTAAAGGAAGAAGCTTTGATGGTTTAAGAAGTTTCATCAATTTTTTTTTTTAATTTGTTAGATCATCTTTCTGTGTTAGATAAGGAATTCACAAAAAATTCCAAAAATTTTTTAAGATTACGAAGGAAGAATCGTATTTAAAGTATATTTGACATTTTTAAGAATATTTGAGCTAAATAATGAGTCCATTGTGTTGAATCCAAGTTTTTAGATGATAAGACAACCAAAAACCTATAAATAAAATGGAAAACTAAGAAATCTAAAATAACAAAGATGCAAAATCAACACCAAAAATTATTCCGAGTATTCTACTGAAAATAAACTCAGGAAATTTAATCTAACCAAAACTATCTAAAATATTACAAAATTTATTCAATGCAAATATGAATTATTGATATCTATTCCATGTAAGCTACTGCCATTATGCACATAATTCATCTAAAATCTTATGAATAATATAACTAACTAAAACTGCAATTTATTCATCCTGCAAGAATCCCGGAATTTATTTACTATTCAAACTGTTCAGCAAACCAAGTCAACAAACAAATAAAATAATAAAATAGTAATTCTTACCGAAAACTTTGGAGATAAAGCAATTTATCTGTTCAAAACTTAAATAACTTTAAATAACTTGAAATGGCTTCATGTAACTTTAAATAACCAAAATTGCTGAAATTACATCGATGAACTTTCCAAGTGTTTTCAAAGATCTCGTAAATATTGAAATTCTCTGAAATATCTTGAAAATATTCGAATTGGCTTTCTAATCACATTAATAAATAATCCTTTGGAAGTTTGTTATTGAAAGATTTGGGGGAGATGAATGAGCTTTTTGGGGATTGGGCGGGTTTTTAGGTGTCTGGTGGGTTAGAGGTGATATTTTTTTGACAATTGTGAAATTTTTTGAAATTTTGGATTAAATTTTTTTTTTTAATTTTAAAGTTTGGAAGCAAAAAAGCTAAAAACTCAAAACACGAAACCAAAAACTTTTTTTGAAAATATTCACAGGGACTTTTCATTCTCCCGTAGGCAAAAAAAATCCTTAGAATATCCCCAAAAATTGCTGATTCGCAGGAATTCCTCTCACCGAAAAAGCAAAAAATGTATGCTTTCCATAAAATCGCCATAAATATGTGAAAGGCAAAAAATAAAAATAAACTCGGACAATACGGCTGGGCCCATCCAAATAAACAAAACGAAAAATACAAAGCAATACAAAGCAATACAACAATCGTTGGGCGATCTGACTGGCGATGTTCAAAAACAGATACTGGAGCCTCGCGCCCAACACACAATATCAGCATAAAACAGAACAAAACAGCAAAACCAGCAAATAAAAGCAGCCAACAAAAAAAATGAACAGGAGGAAATCATATTTTTTATTTTATTGTTTTTAAATGACCTATTAAACTAACCCTTAGCCATAAAAAAATCATTCGCATTCATTTTAGCTGTGAGCATTGATTGTGGTACTGCAAACCTTTTTGCTGTATGGCGATGGCTGGCTGGGCCACAACAAAAGCGTCCACAGCACAAAAAGAATCCGGTGCTTTAAACTACTTAATACTCAGCTGAAATAATGATTTATGGGGTTGTTTTGGGGTTGAAATCTGGGTTTTATTGAAATGTGTTTAATTAAAGGGCAATGGAGGCAGCAGTATGCCTTTTTGCTGTACCAAGAGAGAGGCCTGCGGAGGGTTGATGGAAGTTTAATGGGAAATTAAATATTTAAGAAGGTTGGCTCATAATTTATGAGCAGCTGTAATGGCTTTCCCAATACATCTTGGGTGTCCATAAATTAACACATTGTGCTGACGCATGTTCTATCTTGAGGATCGCAATTCATGCTTTTTAGTGCTTTCTAGGGAATTTTGAGATTTTTGTATTCATGTGTATTCGAGTGTATTCAAGGAAATTCAAGTGTTTATCCAATTGGTTTATTGGTAGACATTTTACTTATTTTGAAATTTATTAATATTTCAATCAAAAAATAACTTTGCCCTCAAAAACCTCATAAAATGACAGAAAACCTTTCAAAACTTCCCCGCGGCACTAATTGATTAACTCACGCTCACTCTACTTAAACCCAGCTGCTTCCCGCCTATGTGAGCGTTTGCATAAAACATTATCACAAGAGGATCACAAACTTTTCTCATCAATTTGGCACGAGACTGTTGGAATAAGACATATTAATCAACTGTAAAAAATTAGGTACACGGCATTCTTAATGGCATCTTTCCTCCCTTCCGTGAAAAATTTGAATGGTTTGAATGTTTGGAATGGCTTGAATGCCTTTGAATGCTCTGAATACTCTGAATACTCGTATATTCAAATGATAAACTTGAATACATGCAGCAGTAAAAGAGTTCGCAGCTAAAAGATAACAAACATGAAATATTGATTCGATATGAATATTTCAATTGAAAGATGGATTTTTTTTGCTGAATTTACTTCGTTTCTAGTTGGCCGATTGTCCGTTTATCTCCTTTACCGAAGAGATATTTAAAATTTTCAAATTTCACTTTTTTTTTCAAAATTCTTGGCTTAAAAAACAATAAATACTCACCAAGTTTATCTAGAACTCAAATATTTTAAATTACTAATTTATAAGTCTCTACACCAATTTAACTTCAAAAATCTCTCACACCTTGAAATATGTCGCCAGAACCCTTAAAAATGCTCACATGTTTTTGTTGTAACAAAAAAAATATTTGGGATGTGCGGGGAGTTTTCCGCCGTTGACATCTTTTATTACATTTTCCTCTTTGCGAAAATTAATAATGTTCATTTGTGTGATATTCAGCTTCGACAACATGTTTGCAATTTAAAGCGAGAACGAATATTAAGATGCTTATGTGGAGAAGAACTTTGGTGAAAAAGTTGAGGCTTACGTTTTATTTAGGAGTATTATTATTAACACATGAATCTCATCATTAAATATAAATAACAAACATTTTAGAAAAGAAAAATAATGAAATTTGTCCTGTAAATCAACTTTTTCCAAATAAAGGACCCCACGACATCGCTACTAAGGATATGTGTTCAAAAATGTATGCTGTCGGTGTTGCGTGTGCTTATTGTGTTTTTGTTGCTCGCATTTTTTCCTGGAACGAAAAGTGGATTGTCTTGACAATAAAAACCGGGGAATTTATCAAGACAATGAAGCAAAAAGGAATGAAATTCAACAAATTCAGAGGAATTCAGCGAAATTCAATGAAGTCAACGAAGTGGGAGGATTCATACAAGTGCATGCTAAATTTTACAAATTTCTCTAATTTGGAACAATGTTTTGAGAATGCTACAAAAGGTTATAAATGGGAGCATGCAGCTTATCAATTTGTTAGCAATTTTAATGGGGAATTAATATTGGTTTGCGGGTTATTCGAGTTTTATAGGGTTTTGTCTTGTTTGGAGCACGAACTTAGATGGAATTGCCAATATAGAATATTGGCTGGGAATTTTTTATTAGTGGATGATTGTGGGGATTGGATTTGGTTGTAGTTTTATGAGTAATTGAGGATATTACTGTTATTGTTTCCAAAGGAGGAAAAAGTGGTTAACCTAGTTTATTAGATAGTTGATAAAATTTCTATAGAAAATATCAATAATGTATTTTAGTGTGAGTTTTTGACTTTTTAGTCAGTAGAAATTCAATTGCTCTTTTATGGTCGATAAAACAGACTATGTAAAAATTAAAAATAATGTTTTTTAGGCAAAGTCACTAAAAATCTCATTGAAACTTTAATTTAATAAATTTCGGTAAAGTAGATTCCGACAAAAATCAGTCTACTTTACCTTAATTGAATTAACTCCTAAATATCGATAAAGCAGCCCCATAACTTGCCCTGTCCCACCCAATAAAAACAATATTGCGCGTTTCCTATCATCCAAGTCCCTCGTCAACTATCTCTACCCATAAACCCCATCATTCTTCAACAGAAACATGGGATTATTGCGATCTGCCTGGTAGCTGGAATTCTTCCCCAGGGAACTCATTCATTCGTGACACATTCTCAATTGACCCGAAAACACTTTCACCTGTTTATTTTGGAAAAACTGAAAATTGGATCCTCACATGTTAACGCGCCATTTTCAGTGAATTTTAGTAACATTGAAGTAATTCAAGTAGTTCAAGTCATTCAAGTCATTCAGGCAGGCACACGACAAATATTTCGCACGACATGTCAGGTGGTTTCAACTATTTTTCATTCCTATTAACTAGGTACACAGATTTTAGGCCCGTTCAAACTTTTGAGGAAAAATTTTTTTTTTTAATTATTTTAGAAATTCAGACAGATGTCAAAAAAAAAATATTGAGCCTTTCAAATTTTGTTAGGGGAGCTTTTCAGAGCTTTATCAAAACATTTCAATTTAATGTCATAAAAACTTTAAACAGTAAAGCTTTGATTTTTTTTTCAATAATATTACACATCATTTTTTTCTTCAAATTATTCATATTCAATGCACTCCTTCAAACATCCAAACCCTAGATCACAAACCCTCATATATCCATACATCTACCATAGCTTGTTTACAATATTTTTTTGTTTCATAAATTAAGTTAATTTTCCCCAGAAGTGCTATGCAGCATGAATGCCATGAAATTACATAATGAATTATTCACACATGTACACGAGAAGCCACAAGAGCCATTTTTCAGTATATTCAGTGTATTCAGAGAACATATTGTATTCAGCTTTTTAACAGGCACTTTTTTGAGCTTTTTTCGGTGAAAAGTTGCTCGGTGAAGTTGTGCAATTTTAGACGGATGCTTGAGCAAATACATTAAATTTAGCTTGCTCATAAAATTTGAGTTTATGAGACTATATTTTTATAATCATTCCAAAAAAACCTACATACCTGCGTCTGAAATAATAATATATTATCCAAAATACATAATATACATTGTGCATCAAATGGCATGTCAATAACCCACAAATTTTTTAAAACATCACACATCGCTCAGTATACAAAAAGCCTTCACAAACAAAATTAATTTATAAATTATTGGAATCACGCACGTTGGGTATTATAATATCACAAATAAAAATAACAAAAATATAATAAAAAGTACACAAACAGCTTTAAAACATTAAAAAACTTTAAAACACGAAGATGGGACCGTTTTTGGCTAAATGATTCTATATATTAACATTTTTTTAAACAACTCCTCAACTTTGTCCCAGCCTCTTGTTAAAAAAATTGAAACCATGAAAAACATAAAAACATCAAATAATATCACAAAATGAAATCAGCAAAATCCGTTTCTCATTTTTTTTAGCAGCAAAAATGAAAAAAAATTCAAAAATGTTGAAAAAAACGGAAAATAATTAAATCAAAATTTTCACATTGCATGCCAGCAAATCCTGATGAATTTAGTGGATATCTGAATTTTGTGCATTTACTGTGGAAAACTGAAATAGTGAAATATTCAAATAAAGCCTTGGTGGAGTAGTTATAAGCTGCAATTGCTAGCTCATACTTTTTGTGTTTGTAGCTCACTTTGCCATTTTTATCAATTTTCCATTTTTCAGTGAGTTTACTGCACAATTCACTGAAAATTGCTAGAAAGTGGAAAATGTTGCGAGCAGCTCGAGGCACGTAGTAAATATTTCAATTTTCACCGAAAACATTCGATGCTGCAAAAATTGCATAAATTTCATAAATTTCATAAATTGCTTATAAATTGCCATAAAATAATGTTTGACATAATTGGAAGCAGTTCCTGCACAAAATAGTGAGCAAGTTAAGAGTGAGTGATAGAAATTTGTGACAGATTAGTTTAGATTGACTTTTCTGATTGAAATGCAGTTGAATGGAGGTAATTAGAGTGGTTTGGCATTAAGTGGATTTTGATGGATATTTTGGGAGGTTTGTTGGTTTCATTATGAGATTAATTAGGGGAGGGTCAGATAAGCTTAAATAAATTGCAATGAAATGGTGAAAAGGGTTAAATTGTAGTTTGAAGCTTTTTAAAGATTTTTTAAGAATACTCATTAATATACTCACAGGGTCTTCACCTGCATAAAAATGTACAACCATTCTAAAATTCAATAAAAACTATTTTACCTGCTAAATAACCCAATAGGTCACATACAACCTACCTCAACCAAAAAAACGCATTTCTGCATTTATTCCACCCTCTACCAAAAGTTGCATCCAAAAAAGCTCTTTCTCTCTCGGGGATTTCGTGGCAAAATTGACAATTGTGTAACGACTAAACCGGCTAATAATTTATCATGTATTCATGTGCATGTACGCAAAAAACGCTATTGTGGCTTTTCTGGTAAAATATGTGAACATTATGTGTTTTTTTGTTGCTCTGCGGCCCACAATAAATAGTATGAATAACATGAATCACATGGAATTTACGAGGAAAATGGCGAGGAAGGGACAAATATTTTTTTTCTGCACAAATTTATTATTTACCCCTAAAACTTGCACCTACCTCACAAAAACTACAAAAACATAGAATCCGAAAGCACAACAAAAAAACGGCAAAAAGTTCAATGTGCAATGTTTATTGTCTTTATCGAGGACAAAAATGTTTATACTTGGAGTTTATGAGGTTTATGTTTGAAAATGCGATAAATTGATAATTTCAATGGCTCTCACATTTTTATAAATTTTATCCTCCATTTATGAAAAATTTCTGAAAAATATGAAAACATAAAATATATGAAATGTATGAAAAATATCTGAAAATAAAATAGTTATTGCTGTTTTAGGATTATTTAATATTTGGGACACTATTCAGCAATTTATCATCAAAATTCTGGACTATTGGCAATTTTACGATTTAAATTTTTCTTTTGACCTGAATCAGTGAATTTTTTATAGATTATTTGTGTAGTGGACTGAAGGTCAAGAAAGGTTAAACACGCTTACGAGACAAACCGGCAAACTTTATATTATCTCGAATAGTTCCACTCGCGCACTTAATGCGTTTGAGGTGATAAAGAATCACGCAGCTGCTAAGCTAAGACAAAGGAATATTACGCGTCAAAGTTATAAGATCGTAAAACTAATTAATAGTGTAGTAAAGATGATGAGTAAAGATCGATATTGTAGCATGTCAAAAGATAAGTAAAGCACTTATGCATTTATGTGCATTTGGAGACAAAGAACTACGCACCTGCATAGTTCAAGACAAAGGAATATTAGGCGTTAGAGTTATGGAATCATAAAACTATGGTATGGACCAGCGATTAATAATGATCGATATTATAGCACAATAAAAGATAAGTAAGCACTTATGCATTTAATGTGCATCCGAAGACAAAGAATTGTGCACCTGCTAAGTTCGACACAAAGGAAACTACGCAGCAAAGTTATAGGATCGTAAAGCTTATTAATAGTGTGGACCATAAATTATACGCACTATTAAATTATAGCGTGACGAACCGATAACAATTCCGCTCACGCATTTGAGGACAAAGAAACATGCACCTGCTAAACTATAAGACAAAGGAATCTTCACAGCAGAATTATAAAAGCATGAAGCGAGTCAAAAAGATATTAAAAGATATGACAGCTTAGGTCAAGCTAGATAAATCCTAATAAAGCACTGGCGCGTTTAGACGCGACCAGCTCATATAAAAGGCAGAACTGTCTTATTAAAAAGCAGTTATCATTGACAACCCGGAGAGTGAACCCAGAAGAACTAAGAAGCGACAGCAATGGGCGGTAAAGTGGAGAGAAACCCACAGCCGCCCAGACAAGAAGTATAAGCCCCTATCAGCGGGTACACAATTAAATGAGTTGGAAATACAAAGTTAAAATGAAGTTATACTGAAATAAAATACTAGTGCCTAAGAAAAGGATTGAGAGATATTGTTTGAACGTTGATCACAATTAGATTAAAGGTTAGGAAAGGATTGTAGTACAGAATAGTGGACGGTCTACTGGGTGAGCATTGTAACCCATAGCCGGCCAGCGAAGGCAGATAAACCTATAATTGTGTGAAATAAAGAGTGAATTGAACATTTGTGAGACTTATTATTATTACTTTCAGTGTTACGTTGTTAATTAATATATCCCTTATCGTTATCAACATCAAGAGCCCTACATTTGGGGATCGATTGGGTATGTAGGTTTTTTATCTCTTTCAGTGGTTTTATAGTTTTGGAAATTTTTTAGTGGATTTGTTATAATGTGATGAACACAATTTTAGCAGATATCTGCGTTGCCGATCTTTTTTTTAAGTTTTGGAAAATTTTTCATAAAATTTTTAAATGAAAATATTTTTAATTGAGCCTGCTTTACCGACTTATTTCAAACTTACCTTGGAAATCGATTTAATTGAAAAAAATATATTTTAAAAGAAAACAAGCAAACAAAATCTGTTTTATCGACAATCAAACTTTATTTCTCTAAATACTTTTAAACACACAAATTCTTTGCCATAAATGAATTACAATATTTATTCCACGGCATCCTTAAAACAAAATCTACTTAATTCTAATTAATTGTACGTGAGCAGTTGAGTACTCATCATGTCATGACAAACACGAGTAAACCCACATTTTATTAATTCAACATTTTTATTACATGATACCCTTGCATTTTCAACAATTTCCGCTTTCCTCGAGCTTTTTTAGCATTTTCCAAGTGCTTTAACAAATTTTCACAATTTTCACAAATTTTCACAAATCTCACAAACTTTGACATACATGCGACCAACATTTTCATTAACTCTTGAAAGCTTTGGGGAAACAGAACCAATTCTAAAAAAGACACTAATTAATTTATTGTGCCTGTATTTGTGTGTCGTTTGTGAGGTTAGAGATTTTCATTTAAAATTATGATTCTTGGAAAATTCCTAGTTCTTATTTAGAAAATTCTGGGAATAAGATATTAAAATTCATACCAAAGAGAAACTGAACATTTTTAAATTTTTTTAGAGGCTAATTATTGTGAGAATATTGTTTTAGAAAGGAAGCATCATACAAAGGGTCATCGGAAAAAAATTCATAGGCCATAATATTCTTTAAAGACACCATTTCATGAATTGAACTTGAATTGTATAGAAAATAGCCATTATAGGTAAATATTCCATAGATCAACCTTTCATAGTTTTTTTTAACCATAGGACAAACGACCATAGGTCAAATTTGATTTGCAATTAAACTCTATTTTATTACTAATCCATACAAATCATTACTAATGCTAATAAAAAACCATCAAAAAGTCACATCAAGCTAGCCAAGCTCAGCAAACACAGCCAAGCTACAAAACAAACAGCTGATACCGTGGATGATACACAGATGATACACCAAAAACACACATGACACATGAAAAATGTAATCCTTTTTAAATTGAGGACGGAAAGCATTAAATAATTTACACAAACATAGAAAAAAGTCAGCAAAAAGCGGAGCGAAAAAAACTTTTTTAAGGTACGAACATGACAAGTGTTTGCTCTGGTTTATTCTGCATTACTTCAGTGTGCTTTGGTTTGGATTATTTTAGGTACTAGGACGTGAACGAACAGTTTGTTGGCTTTCGGCTTGTATTGAAGTAGTTTGGGCTGCCAAATGGACAAATTTTAAATGGATTTGCCGTTGGAAATTTATGAGAAGCTTTTTTATAATTGTTTGAACTTCAAGGAACTTTTTGTCCTTAGTTTAGGTAAGAAATGATTTAATTCGATCCAAGATGAATATAACTCTAAATTCAAATAGAAATCCATAAAATAATATTAAAACTCCATATTCAAGCTCCACAAAGATCCAAGTAAACTTTCCCATAAATTTCTAAAATAAATGTGAAAAGGCGCATAAAAGTTAAATTACGGAAGAATTGATAAAATGGAGTTTCCTTTAAATAGCAAAATAATTTATTGTTCAGCACAAACTGATATCGTCCGTTTGAAGCAGAAGCAAACAGCAGAGCACAAGCAATACAAAGCAACACAAGCACACATGCATTAAATAGTGGCAAAAACTGGAACACTGCAATATTCTGGGAAAAATCAGGAAAAAGCTGGCTATTGTATTATTGCTCAGTATTTATTTTTATAAAATACTTTTTCCACAATTTTCAGCATTTTGCTGGATTTTTCTACACTTTCGCAATGAAAACTACAAATACAGCATGATGGGTTTTATATTGTAGGAACATTTAGCTAAAGCGAAGTTGCTCCTTTATTGATTCTACTTTAAAAGGAATTTTTTATTAATTATTTCCTTTTCAAAGTATTTTCGCTTTAAATTGTTTAGAAATGAGCTTTTACAAAGTTTTTGTTAGATTGATCGGATTTTCAATTGTTCTACAATCAGTGTTTTAGAAATCACAACATGGATTTAGAAATTTCTTGCAAGTGTATTCATGTGTATCCAAATAGTGTTTTTAGTGATATTACTTAATATTTTGCTAAATCCCTCAATACAAAAACTTTGTATTCATACAAAAATGTACTCACATCTCCAAAAATTACCATTCCATCTAAATTCTATTTCTAAAACCACAACCTTTTTCCTAATAAAACGTTCCAAAAATGTCAAATTCATATATTACTACTCCCAAAATTGCTCCATTATCCCCAACCTTGAACGCAAAAACTAAATCCAAAACGCTCATAATAAAATCCAAACCCGTCCCATTCACTAATTCAAAAGTTTTGCTCATCAAAAACTACATCATATTTGCTTTAAATTATTTAAAAGCCCCAAATCACAAATCATGGCACTCCAAATCCTTCCCCAAAAATCATTTTCTACATAACTCGGGCTAAATTTTCTACAAGCTCCAAAAACTCACAGAATGGAGATTTTACTAAATTTACAAAATTTTCTAAACTCACAAAATTCATGAAATCAAATAAACTTCAGAGTGTGTCCAGGCCAAGACCAGCACTACAAAATTTACAACAAATCAGAGATTTGGTGGGTGGATTTTTTTTGGTTTTGGGGAAATTTTAGTTTACCGCCAAATTTGGTGAAATGTGCAAACAGCATGTATACAACGTGAATACATGTTTTTTTTTGATTTTTAAATATTTTTTTTGGTGATTAAAAATTCCACCCACTACCACCCCCTTAAAAAATTAACCCCTCAAATTTGTCCTATATGTTCTTCATTAAAAATATGTTCGACCAGTGTCCACAGTGGGAAAACGAAGGGACAACTTTCCATCTACAGTTTACACACATTTCGTTTAGACCATGGCTCTGTGACGATGATTATTACAGCCACACATGCCATACATCGGCTCACATAAAATATTCCATACATTTTATATTAGTTAGTGCCTTTAAACGGCAGCCAGAGCAGCTTTGGCTGTGCATGTACGAGCCGTTTTTATGACTCTTATCATGTTTATATCATACACTAGGCTGGATGTTTTTTGGATGTTTTCTTAGCTCCACGAGGCCGGTTAGGACACTTTGTAGCCTGTGTTTACTGTATTTTACTGTATTTACATCAGTTTTCGGCTGTTTTATAGTATTTGCATAATTTAGGGCTTTTCACGAACAGCAAAGGTAATAAAAATAGACCAACTATGGCTGGAATATGGTTAAACAGATTTTTAGGGCGAGGTGCTTAAAATTTATAATAAGAGAGAGACATTTTGGGCATTAGTCTTTATACGGAAATATTATCAACATTTTATGTTTCATTCTAAGATCATCGAAAAATAAAAGTAGAGAATTGACAAATAATTCTAACGAATCATCAAAGCTTGAGTAATCTCTTTTCTTTTTGACCTTAGACCAATAAGGATCAAAGCAAGCTGCAGGTATGGCCAAAAAACCTCAATGAGAAAGACCACAAACGATAAAATCAACCCAAACCCTAACAAGTAAAATATATACACCAAATCATCCATTTTCAGTAAATATTCTTCGTCTCGCAAGTACTCAATTTCCTTGTAATTCCTAGCATCTTTGAAGAACACAAGAGTTTTCCAATACTGTCTTAAGCCAGACTCAAAAATTCTATTAGCGAACAACTCAAAATTATCAGCGAACACGTTATCTTTTCCAAACAAATAAAAATTATTGTAGGTTTGCAATTTTTCTGGGATCATATAGTAGAGTTTCGAGTTGTTTACTAAAGACGGGGAGTAAAGCAAAAGCTCGGCAATTTCACAAGTCAATATCAAAGCCACCTTCTGAAGATAATACTCTTCGAAATGATGCTCAAATTCATTTGATTTCCTTATTTGCTTTTGCCAGTTCATATCAAGACCACTTAAAGTTAATGATATAAAAAATTTGGAATCCGCAAGCACGATTAAATCACTATTTTTCAGATCATCCAAGGTATTAATAGATCTGGGATCTCTTGCATCACTCATCAAAGAAATAATTAAAGATTGGTATGCATTTCCCATTATGAATGTTAGAAAGACAAACAATTGGAGAATGCAAGTCTGTAGTAAACAAAGTTTGATCATCGGCACTGATTGACCCATGAATAAGCCATAAACACCAAATACAAAGTAACCTGAAGAGTGTCTACTTCTACTGAGTTTCTTTACTTTAATTATGTGCCATAAAATACACGCTAGAGCAACGGATACGCTTGTCAAAATCCAAACAGTTGATTCAAACGGTGCAAGTAAATAGTAAATAAATGGTAAGGAAGGAGATCTAGGAATTAGAGCACAATAACCTATTTCTTCATGAGTATATACTTTTCTAAAACTTTCAGCCTTAAACGTCACCAAAAGTCCAGAGTTCAAAAAAAAATAAAATTGCATGCTTACTTCACGATTACTGTTAACAATTTGATTATCGTATTGAACTACATGTAGCTTTGCATTCTGATGTTTGATGAAAGTATCCAGAAATTGAATATCAGATCCAAACAAATTTTGGTTTTCCATCCAAATACGAGGGAATTCATGAGACAGCAAACCATACAAAGTCAATCCGTTTAGATCTTTCAATTTGTTAGGAAATAATGAATTGATGTCAAATTGACTGACTTCTATGTTCACCCCAATTTGACCACTAATGTCTGGACTCCGAACAACAACCAATTCACCTTGTGGATTTTTCCATAAAAAAATCACTTTTAGAATAGGAAAACTATGCAAATACTTGAAGATTATATGTATATCTGAAGGATTCAAACTTTTACTGGCGTGTACGTAAAAAAACATAGCGTGGATGTTCCAGCATTTAGAAGTCGAACATTTAATAAGTTTTCCTTCTAATTTAACCTGAAATATTGTTTAAGTTTCTTAATGCATCTTATGTGGATATTATGTAACACGTACCGAATCAACCACGTCAGACACAATTATAATAAAAGACGCTTTTCCTTGCTCCAAACTAAACTCAGCAAGATCTAAAGATGGTAGCATTATCGTAGAATTATCTTGTATTTTATCAATAATCTCATTGAAGGATTCTTCTGCAGGCCCGTTGGATTGGTCATTGTTCAACTTGAAGAAAACAATGTCATGAACTCCTGGATCTTTGACGTTCCACTCATCAATTAGTTGAGCTATCAAAGATGGAATGTCTGATTTTGTGGAGCTGATCAATATCGCACAAAAAACTGACCAAAATATCATTATGAAAAACCACGTCATTTTTATAAAAAAGGTTCTCTGATGATATTCAATAAACCTGACCAAGCAAATTCTAAACTACGATTGAAATGGTAAAACATAACATTTTCTCAAATTTCTAGTTTCATTTTATCACGTTAACAAATTTTAAATAGAAGCACCCGAGTAGCACACCCGATCAAAAACCTTCAACCGTCGCTCGACCGTCCTTCGACCGTCCATCGGCCGTATAAAATCGGTTGTGCTCTTCGGGACAAAAAACACATTTCATTTTAAATTTACTAGGTATTTTTAACATTTAAATCCATACTATATTGATAATAAAATAGCTATAATTGATAAATGGATAGGATAAATGAGTTAATTGTTGCAATTTCTTTACGGAGTTATCGACAGGATTAAATTGTGCATAAATGAACAATTTGATAAATAAAACAATTATATATTTAAAAAATTTCTTACTAAACAACTTTTAAAACTAACATTACTCACAAAAATCATGTAACTGACAGTTTTAAAGCATTAAATTTAGCTCAGCTTGAAAATTCCTAAAAAAATTTATACAAAAAAAAAAATTATGCAAATTTGTTCATCTTGATTTCAATCAAAAAACAATAAAATCGCACAAAAACATCTTGCATTCATCCATTCGACTCAAAAATTTGTAAATTCTAAATGTAAATGTGTCAGAGATATAATTTTCTAACGAATCATCAAAGCTTGAGTAACCTCTTTTCTTTTTGAACTTAGACCAATAAGGACCAAAGCCAGTTGCAGATATGGCCAAAAAACCTCAATAAGAAAGACCACAAATGATATAGTCAACCCGGCACCTAACAAATAAAATAAATAAACCAAATCATCCATTTTCAGTAAATATTTTTCGTCACGCAAGTACTCAAGTTCCTTGTAATTTCTAGAATCTTTGAAGAACTGAAGAGTTTTCCAATACTGTTTAAAGCCAGACTCAAAAATTCTATTAGCGAACAATTCAAAACTATCAGCGAAAATATTATCTTTTCCAAACAAATAAAAATTGTTAAAAGTATGCATTTTTTCTGGGATCATGTAGTAGAATTTTGAGTTGTTCAATAAAGAAGTGTATAGCAAATATTCAGCAACCTCACAAGACATTATCAAGGCCACCTTTTGAAAGTGATATATCTCAAAATTATTCTTAAAGCTATTTTGTTGAATCATTTGTTTTTGCCAATCCATATCAAGACCATGTGCAGTTAAGGAATTGTAAAATCTGGGATCCACAAACACAATCAAGTCACTTTTTTTTAGATCATCCAAGGTATGAATAGATCGAGAATCTCTTGCCTCACTCATCAAAGAAATAATCAAAGATTGGTATGCATTTCCCATTATGAATGTTAGAAAGACAAACAACTGGAGAATGGAGGTCTGTAGTAAACAAAGTTTGATCATTGGCACTGATTGACCCATGAATAAGCCATAAACACCAAATACAAAGTATCCTGAAGAATGTCTACTTCTACTAAGCCTCTTAGCTTTAATTATGTGCCATAAAATGCAACCGAAAGTCACAGAAATACTTGTTAAAATCCAAACGGTCGATTCAAAAGGTACAAGTAAATAGTAAATAAAAGGATTGGGAGGAGATCTAGGAATTAGAGCACAAAAACCTACTTCTTCATGAATATACACTTTTCTAAAACTTTCAGCCTTATACGTTACCAGAAGTCCAGTGTTCAAAAGAAGGTGTGCTTTTAAAAACGTCTTATAAAATTGTATGCTTACTCCACGATTACTGTTAACAATTTCTTTATCGTATTGAACTACAAACAATTTTGCATTCTGATGTTCGATGAAAGTATCCAAAAATTTAGTATCAGATCCAAACAACGTTTCGCTTTCCATCCAAATACGAGGGAATTCATGAGTCAGCAAACCATACAAAGTCAATCCGTTTAAATCTTTCAATTTGTTAGGAAATAATAAACTGATGTCAAATTGACTGACACCTAAAATCACCTCAAGTTTACCACTTATATCTGGACTTCGAACAACAACCAATTCACCTTGTGAGCTCTTCCATAGAAAAATAACGTTAAGAATGGGAAAACTATGGAAAAACTTGAAGATTATATGTATATCTGAAGGATTCAAACTTTGACTGACGTGTACGTAGAAAAACTTAGCTTGGATATTCCAGCATTTGGAAGTCGAACAATCCATAAGTTTTTCTTCTAAAATGACCTAAAATGTTGTTTGAGTTTCTTATTGCATCTTATGTGACTGGATATTATGTAACACGTACCGAATCGACCACGTCAGACACAATTATAATAAAAGACGCTTTTCTTGGCTCCAAACTAAGCTCAGCAAGATCTATAGATAGTAGTGTCCTTGTAGAATTCTCTGGTATTGCATAAATAATCTCATTCAAAGATTCTTCTGCAGGCCCGTTGGGTTGGTCATTGTTCAACTTGAAGATAACAACATCATGAACTCCTGGATCTTTGATGTTCCACTCATTAATCAGTTGAGTTATTAAAGATGGGATGTCTGTATATGTAGAGCTGATGGTTTTTGCACAAAAAACTGACCAAAATGTAAATATAAGAAACCACGTCATGATGATAAATATTCAATAAACCTGCCCAAGCAAACTTTAAACAATGAATGTATTGTTAAAACACTATATTATCTCAGATATCTTAATTAATTGAATAATGCAGTCAGAGTGATAAATGCAGCACTTAACACAAATCTCTTATCAACTATATATTTTTTAAAAGCTTTTTCAACATGAAAACATTTCTATAATCACCTTTTCTTGCTAATAATTTCAGAGAAATTAAATAACCTCTACTTTTCATAGCAATGGAATTCTACTCTGTTTGAAAACCTTATAAATATTTTTCAAAATTTAACCTTTAGAAAATCCCAACATGTAAAAAATATTCCTCCAACCATTTTCTACGAACGAATCCTTCTTCCAGATTTCATTTTACTATCACCTAACTCGAACAAAAACTACAATATACGAAAACATGAGGCAAAATATTCATTTATAGTGTGGAGTAATTCATATAAAAAATCAGTTTGGAAATTGATGTACATTCTATATGTTACTAACATTAACAAATATAAGAATAATTTTCTGACGCTAATTAACGAAGCATAACAGCTTGAGTAATACCTTTTTTTGATCTTAGACCTATGAGAATCAAAGCCAATTGCAGAAATGGCCAAAATATTTCAATAAAAAATACCAGAAACGATATACCTAACCCGGCACCTAACAAGTAAAATATATACACCAAATCATCCATTTTCAACAAATATTCTTCTTCACGTAGATACTCAACTTCCTTGTAATTCCTAGCATCTTTGAAGAACTGAAGAGTTTTCCAATACTGTCTTAAGCCAGACTCAAAAATTCTATTAGCGAACAACTCAAAACTATCAGCGAAAACGTTATCTTTTCCGAAAAAATAAAAATTGTTGTAAGTATGCAATTTTTCTGGGATCATATAGTAGAATTTTGAGTTGGTTGATAAAAACGGAGTGTAAAGCAAAACTTCGGCAACTTCACAATTCAATATCAAGGCCACCTTTTGAGAGTGATATTCACCGAAATGATGCTCAAAGTTTTTTTGATTAGTAATATGTTTTTGCCAAGCCACATCAAGACCATGTACAGTTAAGGTATTGTAAAATTTGGAATCCGCAAGCACGATTAAATCACTATTTTTCAGATCATCCAAGGTATGAATAGATCGAGAATCTCTTGCATCACTCATCAAAGAAATAATTAAAGATTGGTATGCATTCCCCATTATGAATGTTAGAAAAACAAACAACTGGAGAATGCAAGTCTGTAGAAGGCAAAGTTTAATCATCGGTAGTGATTGACCCATGAATAAACTATAAACACCAAATACAAAGTAACCTGAAGAATGTCCACTTCTACTTAGTTTCTTAGCTTTAATTATGTGCCATAAAATACAACCGAAAGTCACAGATATGCTCGTTAAAATCCAAACAGCTGATTCAAACGGTGCAAGTAAATAGTAAAAAAATGGTATTGGAGGAGTTCTAGGAATTAAAGCACAAAAACCTAATTCTTCATGAGTATAGACATTTCTAAAACTTTCAGGCTTAGACGTTACCAAAAGTCCAGTGTTCAAAAAAAAATAAAATAGCATTATAACTTCACGTTTACTGTTAAAAACTTGACTATCGAATTGAAGTACACGTATTTTTGCATTATGATGTTTTAAAAAGGTATTCAAAAACGTAATATCAGATCCAAACAAATTTTGGTTCTCCATCCAAATACGAGGGTATTCATTAGACAGCAAACCATACAAAGTCAATCCGTTTAGATCTTTCAATTTGTTAGGAAATAATGAGTTGATGTCAAATTGACTGACTTCCATATTAGCCCCGAGTTTACCACTTATATCTGGACTCCGAACAACAACCAAATCACCTTGTGGACTCTTCCATAAAAAAATCACGTTAAGAATAGAAAAACTTTTCAAATACTTGAAGATTATATGTATATCTGAATGTTCTAGAATTTTACTGGAGTGTACGTAAAAAAACATAGCTTTGATGTTCCAGAATTTAGAAGTCGAACATTTAATAAGTTTTTCTTCTAAATTAACCTAAAATATTGTTAACCTCAATAAGTTTTTTATTGTATCTTACGTAGATGTTATTTAACACGTACCGAAACAGCCACGTCAGACACAATAATAATAAAAGATGCCTTTCTTGGCTTCAAACTAAGCTCAGCAAGATCCATGGATGGTAGTATCCTTGTAGAGTTCTCAGGTATTGCATAAATAATCTCATTAAAGGATTCTTCTGCAGGCCCGTTGGATTGGTCATTGTTTAACTTGAAGAAAACAATGTCATGAACTCCTGAATCTTTGACGTTCCACTCATCGATCAGTTGAGCTATCAAAGATGGAATGTCTGACTTTGTAGAGCTGATCAACATCGCACAGAAAACAGAAAATATTAATATGAAAAACCACGTCATTTTTATAAAATAGTTTCTCTGATGATTTTCAATAAACCTGTCCAAGCAAATTCAAAACTACGATTGAAATGGTAAAACATTCAAATTTCTAGTTTCATTTAATCACGTTAACAAATTTTAAATAGAAGCACCCGAGTAGCACACCCGACCAAAAACCTTCAACCGTCGCTCGACCATCCATTGACCGTCCATCGACGGTCTAAAGTCGGTTGGGCTTTTCGGGACAAAAAACACATATCATTTGAAATTTACTAGGTATTTTCAACATTTAAATCCCTATTATATTCATAATAAAAAAGCTTTAATTGAAATGTATAGCTGATAGAATAAATGAGTTAATTGCTGCAATTTCTTTACGGAGCTATCGACAGAATTGAATTGTGCATAAATGAACAATTCGATAAATAAGACAATTTTATATTTTAAAATTTCTAAAGAAGGTTAGAGACATTTAGAGTGTCCGATGTTTTATCGATGTTTAAAAAAATCGATTAATCGAATTGAAGAACATCGATAATGTGTCGATGTTTTAAATTTTCGATATATCGAAACATCGATGTTTTTTCGGCAACATCGAAAATCATTGAGTATTTAGTGTCAAAAGCAAAAATTCATTGTACAAACAATATTTTTTGCTCTTTTTTTCTTCTCTCTTTTGAACTAGTCCCGAAACTCTATCAAAAAACACCTATTTAACGATGCAAACTCTGTAACTACAAAAATTTGAAAAATTCAACCAAATTTTTTAAAAAATTTGAAAAAAAAAGTCGTTAACATCGATACATCGATGTTTAAAATATCGATGTTTTCATTTCCGATAATCGATATTGAATATCGTTTCTCATTTTGAAATATCGGATACTCTAGAGACATTTCTAATGATATGCCAGAAAATTTATCAAATACCATTAGAATGAAAACTGCAATTTAACATGTTGTGTTTTAAAAGGGTCGGATTTTTAAATAAACATATGGTTTTAAAACCGGGTAAAGTTCTTTGCTTTGAAAAATAGAGGTCATTTGATTTCTGTGAATATTTTAGATATTAAGGTTGTTTAGAAATGTATTTATATTAGAAAAACTTTTAGAAAAAAAAAGGTGATTAAAAAAATGAGTAAAGTGTGGCTTAATTCTCAAAAATGACTGCAACAGCTTTTAAAACTATCTAACATTACTCACAGAAATCATGTAACTGATAGTTTTAAAGCAATAAATTTAGCTCAGCTTGAAAATTCCTAAAGTTAATTTTACAAAAAACCAATTTTTCACGCAAATTTGTATATTTAAAAAAAAATTTAAGCTCTAAATGAAAATGTGTCAGAGATAAAATTTTCTAACGAAGTAATAGAGCTTAAGCAACTCTTTCCTTTTTTGATCTTAGACCCATAAGCACCAAACCCAGTTGCACCATCGGCCAGAACACCTCAATGAGAAACACCACAAACGATATAGTCAACCCGGCACCTAACAAGTAAAATATATACACCAAATCATCCATTTTCAACAAATATTCTTCGTCACGCAAGTATTCAACTTCCTTGTAATTCCTAGCATCTTTGAAGAACTGAAGAGTTTTCCAATACTGTCTTAAGCCAGACTCAAAAATTCTATTAGCGAACAACTCAAAACTATCAGCAAAAATATTATCTTTTCCAAATAAAAAAAAATTGTTGTAGGTATGAAACTTTTCTGGGATCATATAGTAAAGCTTTGAGTTGTTCAATAATGAAGTGTAAAGCAAAACTTCTGCAACTTCACAATTAATTATTAAAGCCACGTTTTGAAGGTGATAATCCTCAAAATGATTCTCAATGTGATTTTGCTTCACAACTTGTTTTTGCCAAGCCACATCCAGATCATTTAAAATTAGTGACTCATGAAATATGGGACTAGCAATCACAACCAAGCCACTATTTTTCAGATCATCCAAAGTATGAATAGATCTGGGATCCCGTGCCTTACTAATCAAAGATATAATTAAAGATTGGTATGCATTTCCCATTATGAATGTTAGAAAGACAAACAACTGGAGGATGCAAGTCTGTAGTAAACATAATTTGATCATCGGTACTGATTGACCCATGAATAAACCATAAACACCAAATGCAAAGTACCCTGAAGAATGTCTACTTCTACTAAGCCTCTTAGCTTTAATTATGTGCCATAAAATGCAACCGAAAGTCACAGAAATGCTTGTTAAAATCCAAACAGTTGATTCAAAAGGTACAAGTAAATAGTAAGTGAAAGGATTGGGAGGAGATCTAGGAATTAGAGCACAAAAACCTGATTCTTCATGAGTATACACTTTTCTAAAACTTTCAGACTTGTAAGTTACCAATAGTCCAGTGTTCAAATTTAACTGTGCTTTTGAGAGCATATTATGAAACTGTATGCTTACTTTACGATTACTGTTAACAAATTCTTTATCGTATTGAACTACAAACAATTTTGCATTCTGATGTTTGATGAAAGTATCCAAAAATTGAGTATCAGATCCAAACAACGTTTTGCTTTCCATCCAAATTCGAGGATATTCATGAGTCAGCAAACCATACAAAGTCAAACCGTTTAGATTCTTCAATTTGTTAGGAAATAATGAATTCATATCTTCTTGATTTAGTTTATGCATTTTGAGTTGTCCACTTATGTCTGGACTTCGAACAACAACCAATTCACCTTGAGGATTCTTCCATAAAAAAATTACGTTAAGAATGGGAAAACTATGCAAAAACTTAAAGATTATATGTATATCTGAAGGATTCAAACTTTTACTGACGTGTACGTAAAAAAACATAGCTTTGATGTTCCAGAATTTGGAAGTCGAACACTTCATAAGTTTTTCTTCTAAAATAACCTAAAATGTTGTTTGAGATTCTTATTGCATCTTATGTGACTGGATATTATGTAACACGTACCGAATCGACCACGTCAGACACAATTATAATGAAAAACGCTTTTCTTGGCTCCAAACTAAGCTCAGCAAGATCTATAGATGGTAGTGTCCTTGTAGAATTTTCTGGTGTTGCATAAATAATCTCATTGAAGGATTCTTCTCCAGGTCCGCTGGGTTGTTCATTGTTCAACTTGAAGAAAACAATGTCATGAACTCCTGGATCTTTGATGTTACACTCATTAATCAGTTGAGTTATTAAAGATGGGATGTCTGTATATGTAGAACTGATAGTTTTTGCACAAAAAACTGACCAAAATGTAAATATAAGAAACCACGTCATGATGATAAATATTCAATAAACCTGCCCAAGCAAACTTTAAACAATGAATGTATTTTTAAATCATAATATTTTCCGAATATTTTCTAAAATTTAATTTTTGATTGATCACGTTAACAATTTTAAAAGAGAAACATTAATTCGAAATTTACTAGGTAACATAAACATTTAAATCCAGGCATAATGAGAATTACGCCACGATTCACTCATTTTTCTTATCACCTATTTTTTTACTTGAAGCTTTTCTAATATGAATACAATTCTACTAACCTTAATAGCTAAAAATTCCAAAGAAATCAACTGACCTCTATTTTTCGAAGCAAAGGAACTTTACCCGTTTTCAAAATTTTATCTTTATTCAAAAATCCAACCTTTGAAAATTACAAAATGCAAAATTGCCTCGAAACATTTACCCATTTACTTCGAAAAAATCCTTCGTTCAGTTTTCATTCCAAAAGTATATGCATTTTTTCTGACAGATCATTAGAAATGTCTCTAATCTATTGTGATATCTTATATAGTGTATGTAGACTTAAAAAACCAGAATTCAGAATAAAACCACGATATAATTTTTTTTTAAGTTTAAGTCTAAGAAAATTGCATCACTGAGCACATTATCTAATCAGCTATATTTCAATTGAAGCTTTTCTATTATGAATATATTACTAAACAACTCAAATATCTTACAGTACTCACAGATAACATGTAACTAATACTTTAAAAGCATATAATTTAGCTCAGCTTGAGAATTATATTAAGTGTTTGTGAATTATACAACAAACCAATTTTTTACGAAAAATTTTCATCTTGTTTTCAATCAAATATCATTTAAATCGCACAAAAACATCTTGCAATCATCCATTTGACTAAAAAAAATTGAATTCATTTAAAGCAGAAAATCAAACGACTGACAAAAATATTCTAACGAAGTAACAGAGCTTGAGCAACTCTACCCTTTTTAGAGCTTAGACCCATTAGCATCAAACCCAGTTGCACTATCGGCCAGAAAACTTCAAATAGAAATACCACAAACGATACACTCAACCCGACACCTAACAAATAAAATATATACACCATATCATCCATTTTTAACAAGTATTCTTCATTACGCAAGTACTCAATTTGATTGTAATTCCTAGCATCTTTGAAAAACTGAAGAGTTTTCCAATACTGTCTTAAACCAGACTCAAAAATCCTATTAGCAAACAACTCAAAACTATCAGCGAAAATATTATCTTTTCCAAAAAAATAAAAATTGTTGTAAGTATGCAACTTTTCTGAGATCATATAGTAGAGTTTTGAGTTGCTTACTAAAGCTGGAGAGTACAGCAAATAATCAGAAACCTCACAAGTCATTATCATGGCCACGTTTTGAAGGTGGTACTCATCAAAATAATGCTCAAGGCGATCTGTTTTAATCATTTGTTTTTGCCAAGCCACATCAAGACCATGTACAGTTAAGGTATTGTAAAATATGGGATCCACAAGCACTATCAAATCACTCCCTTTCAGATCTTCTAAGGTATTAATAGATCTGGGATCTCTTGCCGCACTCATCAAAGAAATAATTAAAGATTGGTATGCATTTCCCATAATAAATGTTAAAAAGACAAACAACTGCAGAATGCAAGTCTGTAGTAGACAAAGTTTGATCATCGGTAGTGATTGCCCCATGAATAAACTATAAACACCAAATACAAAGTACCCTGAAGAATGTCCACTTCTACTAAGCCTCTGAGCTTTAATTATGTGCCATAAAATACACGCTATAGCAACGGATACGCTCGTTAAAATCCAAACTGTGGATTCAAAAGGTGCAAGTAAATAGTAAATGAAAGGAATTGGAGGCAATCTTGGAATAAGGACACAATAACCTAATTCTTCATGAGTATACACTTTTCTAAATGTATCAACCATTACCGTAATTCCAGTATTCAAATTGATGTTTATTTTCGAGAAAAAACTACTCATTTTTAAATGTTCTTCACTATTATAAAAAGCGGTACTTGCATCATATGGAACGATAAACGGCTTAGCATTATGATGTTTGAAGAAAGTACTCACAAATTGAGTATTAGACCCATGCAATTTTTGGTCATGCAGCCAAATACGAGGGTATTGAGATGTCAGCGAACAATTTAATTTAAAGCCTTTTAGATCTTTCAATTTGTTAGGAAATAATGAAATGATGCTATCTTTGCTTTGTGTTTCAATCTCAAATTGGCCATTCAATTCTGGTATCCGAAAAAGAATCAATCCAGCTTCAGGGTTTTTCCATAACAAAATCACATTGAGAATGAAGGAGCTTTGAAAATACATTAAGATCTGTTGTAAATCTGAAGGATTCAAACTTTTACTGACGTGTACGTATATAAACATAGCTTGGATGTTCCAGGATTTAGAGATCGAGCACTTGTTAAGTTCTTTTTGTATATTCACCTAAAATGGTGTTTGAGTTACTTGATGTATTTATTATAGGTGGATTTTATATAACACGTACCGAATCAGACACAATAATTATAAAGGACGCTTTTCTTGGTTTAAAACCTTGTGCATCATGATCTTTGGGTAATATTAACCTTGTAGTGTTTTCTGGTATTGCATTAATAATTTCCTTAAAGGATTCCTCTAAAATCCAGCTGGGTTGGTCACTATTTAACTTGAAGAGTACAACATCGTGAACTCCTGGATCTTCAACGTTCCACTCATTGATCAGTTGAGCTATCAACGACGGGATATCAGATGTCACAGATTGTACCAGATTCACACAAAAAACTAACCAAAATATAAATAAGAAAAACCACGTCATTTTTTTTCAAGTTTTCTAATGATAATCGATGAACAATTCAATGCAAATTTAAAACAACGATTGAAATATTATAAAAATACTTTTTTTATCAATACGTTTATTCAATTGAATCAATGAAATCTGAGAATCAGCAATGAATAAAATATTATATTGTTTCTTTTTGTTTGCTAATAATAATTCTCAGAGTTGAATGTTTCGATGAAAGTTTGATGGAAAGGCTGACGTAAGGCAATAAAACACGATTAAAAAATCGAAAACTTATAAACTTAAATCAACTTGTTTTAAATATGCTCTAATTAAATTAATTTGAAACAGTATTTTAATATTCGAGGGGTTAAAGATGAAATAAAGTATAAGCCCGCAGATTTCAAAGCCCAGACAGCGGCCAGACAGTCAAAATTTATTCAAAAATATCATAAATATGTTTTTTGTTATTATTTGGAAATTGTTGTTCTTGTCGTGTTAATGCCTTAATTAATATGTAAAATGTCACTGAGTGTTTCCTTTTATAATCAATACTGTTCTATCGGATGACTGAATGTGGTAGAATCGAGTGAATGTGCTAATAAAATGTCGTTATTGATATTATCAAAGATATGTTTTTATGTTTACGAAATTTCTGTGAGTTGGGGAAAAGTCAATTATTGCTGGTGATCATACTTTAGTATTTTAAGTGTAGTGCAACCATCCTGTTATAATCCAGGAGCTAATTTATTGGTGGTGTTGATTTATTTTAAGTTTCTGTTGCAAAAAATATAAGTTTTTATGAAAATTCGCCGACATTTTGGGATTCATGTAAGGTCATGGACCAGCGGGTGGACCAGTTCTGCGCTGGATCTTTTTTAAACTTTTCGTAGATTATTGAAGATCATTTATAAGCAAAGTTTTACGCATAGAAGTATTATGGTTTTCAAATGATAGGGGAAAAAGTGAAAATTTTTTGTTGATTTTATGGAATTTTTGAGATCTTAAACTAATATCTTTATGTGGACCAGTGGGTGCAGCAATTCTGCGCTGGATCTTTATTAATCTGTTCGCAAGTCATTGAACATTCTTATCAAGCAAAGTTTTACGCATAAAAGTATTAGGGTTCTCGAGATAATTAAGAGCAAAGTGAAAAATTGTCAAAATCCCCTGTTTTTGGGGACTCTTCGTACTTTGTGGATCAGCGGGATGAGAAAATTGAAAATTTTATATTTTATCGACACTCCCAGATAAATTTTTGAATTAATTTGATTAAGTTGTCCACATGAAAGTATCATGGATTTTAAGTTCTGAAATATAAACGGAAATTACCAATCTGCGTTACAGAAAGTGGTTTTGAAATGCCAGTCCTAATATAAGTTTATAATAATAAAAAACGGTTGAAACCTCAACTATGGTTAAAATAATTTTTAAAACGAAATGCTTACCGAAGCATCAAAGCATGTGAGACTCTTTTGCTGCTTGACCTTAGACCAATAAGAATCAGAGCTAGTTGCACATATGGCCAGAGAACTTCAAATAGAAACACCAAAAACGATATACCCAATCCAAAACCTAACAAGTAAAATATATACACCATATCATCCATTTTTAGCAAGTATCCTTCATTACGCAAGTACTCAACTTCCTTGTAATTCCTAGCATCTTTGAAGAACTGAAGAGTTTTCCAATACTGTCTTAAACCAGACTCAAAAATTCTATTAGCAAACAACTCAAAACTATCAGCAAAAACGTTATCTTTTCCAAACAAATAAAAATTATTGTAGGTATGCAACTTTTCTGGAATCATATAGTAGAGTTTTGAGTTGTTCGATAAAGATGGTGTGTAAAGCAAAAGCTCTGCAATTTCACAAGACAGTATCAAGGCCACCTTTTGAGAGTGATACTCTTCGAAATGATTCTCAAAGCTATTTTGTCTAATTATTTGTTTTTGCCAAGCCACATCAAGACCATTTAAAATTAAAGATTTATAAAATTTAGAATCCACAAACACATTCAAGTCACTTCTTTTCAGATCTTCTAAAGTATGAATAGATCCAGGATCTCTTGCCTCACTCATCAAAGAAATAATTAAAGATTGGTATGCATTTCCCATTATAAATGTTAGAAAAACAAACAATTGGAGAATACAAGTCTGTAGTAAACAAAGTTTGATCATCGGCACTGCTTGACCCATGAATAAACCATAAACACCAAATGCAAAGTACCCTGAAGAATGTCTACTTCTACTGAGTTTCTTGACTTTAATTATGTGCCATAAAACACAGCCAATAGTTACAGAAATGCTCGTCAAAATCCAAACAGTTGATTCAAATGGTACAAGTAAATAGTAAATAAAAGGAATTGGAGGAGATCTAGGAATATGAACACAAAAACTTGATTCTTCATGAGTCCATACTTTCCTAAATCTCTCAACCTTATATGATACCAAAATTCCTGTATTTAAATTTAGGTGAGCTTGCATAAGCATTTTATGCATTTTTAAGTTTTCGTCAAGGTTACTGTTTATAGTATTTTCATCATATTGAACTATGTGTAGCTTTGCATTATGATGATTAAAGTATTCATTTAGAAATCTAGTATCATATCCAAGTACTTTTTGGTCATCCATCCAAATACGAGGATATTGATAGCACAGCGTACCCTGTAAGACTGAACCATTTAAATTTTGTAGTTTGTTGGGAAATAACGAATTGTTGTCATTTTGGCTTAGTGTTTCAATCGTCATTCTGCCCCGTAAATTTAAAATCCGAATCACAATCAATGCACCTCTAGGGTTTTTATGTAATAAAATCACATTGAGAATGAACAAATTTTGAAAAAATGTGAAGATCAATTGTAAAACTGAAGGTGTTAGAATTTCACTGACGTGTACGTATAAAAACTTAGCGTGCATGTTCCAGGACTTGGATGAAGAACATTCGAACAGTTTTTCTTGAACTCTAGACTAAAAATATTGTTTCAGTTATCTAATGTAGCTTAAATTCATTTTTAACAACTAGTACCGTATTTTCCACGTCAGACACAATAATTATGAAGGATGCCTTTCTTAGTTCAAAACTTCGTTCAGCATGATATTTAGATGGCATCAACCTAGTAGTATTATCTGGTATTGCTTTAATAATCTCATTGAAGGATTCTTCTGAAGGTCCTCTGATTTGATCATGATTAAATCTGAATAGAACAACATCATGAACACCTGGATCTATTCTGTTCCACTCATTGATGAGCTGAGCTATCAAATCAGGAATGTCAGTTGGCCCAGGTTGCACTATTTTCACAAAAAAAACTAAACAAAATAGTGTTTTGAAAAAACACGTCATTTTTTTAATTTACTGATAGACTTTTAAAAACAAGCCCTGGCAAACTTTTAAATACGAATGGAACAGAATATTTTTTAAGCTAACTTGGAGTTTAGGAAAATGTATAATCCAATTAAGTTGGAAGCTTCACAATTACAGGTTCAGTATGCAATTATTCAACACGAATTACAAAATTCCAATAAAAAGCTATCTTGTTCATGAAAATCAAAGTACACTTTTTAAGAAAATATCTATTGAAGTGTGAGATAAATATCTAATAACTAATAAAATATGACAAAATAAAAATGTACAAGGCAACCATTATGCGATTTTAAATTGAAGAGAAGAAGTTTTTAAGCACTGTTATAAATCAAATATTTGGCTCCTATGTCAATTGTGACTATATTAGGTTAACAGATTTTTGAGGCAAGATACATCACAAATGTATGCTATATCAGATTGGGAAAAAAGCTAAAAACTAACATCAATGTTCTAACGAAGCACCAAAGCTTGTGATATTTCGTTTCTCTTTAGATTAAGTCCAATAAGAATCAGAGCTAGTTGCACATATGGCCAGAAAACTTCAATTAGAAACACCACAAACGATATACCCAATCCAAAACCTAACAAGTAAAATATATACACCATATCATCCATTTTTAGCAAGTATTCTTCATTACGCAAGTATTCAACTTCCTTGTAATTCCGGGCATCTTTAAAAAACTGAAGAGTTTTCCAATACTGTCTTAAACCAGACTCAAAAATTCTATTAGCAAACAACTCAAAACTATCAGCGAATATATTATCTTTTCCAAACAAATAAAAATTATTGTTATTATGTACCTTTTCTGGGATGTTGTTTGTAAAATGTTGTTTGGTTACTTAATGCAGCTTATATCTAAATTATCAGCAAGTACCAAATCTTCCACGTCAGACACTATAATTATAAAGGATGCTTTTCTCAGTTGGAAATCTTGTTCAGCATTTATAGATGGCATCAACCTAGTAGTATTATCTGGTATTGCTTTAATAATCTCATTGAAGTATTCCTCTACAATCCAGCTGGGTTGGTCACTATTTAACCTGAATAAAGCAACATCGTAAATTCCTGAATCTAACACATTCCACTCATTGATCAATTGAGCTATCAACGACGGGATATCAAATGTCCCAGATTGCACCATTTTCACAAAAAGTAGCCAAAATATTTTGAAAAAACACGTCATTTTTAAAGCTTTCTGATAGGCTTTTAAGGACAAGTCCAGGAAAATTTCCAAACTTGAATGAAACATAATAGTATAGAAACATATCATCAATCTGGGCATTTATAAATATGTTTAAAATCTAATAAATCATCAGAATTATAGTTTTGAAATGCAATCCATCAACACGTATTACAATATTCTAATCAATATTTTTCTTATTCACAAAATCATAGTATACGTTTTTATGGCATAAAAGGTTTTTCCAATCTTCAAAGCAAATCTTTTAACTGCAAGCTACAATTATAGGAATGAAGATTTAAATGTGAAAGTTTTTAAGCATTGCTAGAAATTTTTTCGTTTGGTTAATGGATAAAGGTCCATTAATACTGAATTTAGAAAAACAGATTTTTGGGGCATTTTTATGGAATTTTTATGTTCTTATATGATTTTGATCGAAGACCAAAACACTAATAACGAAACTTTAATGAATCGCCACTTCATGTGTGATTTCGTTTCTCTTTGATTTTAAACCAATAAAAAATAGAGCCAGTTGCAACGAAGGCCAGAAAACTTCAATTAGAAACACCACAAACGAAATACCCAACCCGACACCTAACAGGTAAAATATATACACCAAATCATCCATTTTTAACAAGTATTCTTCATTGCGGAAGTATTCAAGTTCCTTGTAGTTCCGTACATCTTTGAAAAACTGGAGAGTTTTCCAATACTGTCTTAAGCCCGACTCAAAAATCCTATTAGTGAACAACTCAAAACTATCAGCTAACACATTATCTTTTCCAAACAAATAAAAATTATTAAATATGTCAATTTTTTCTAAGATCATATAGTAGAACTTTGAGTTGTTCAATATAGAAGTGTAAAGTAGAAATTCAGCAACTTCACAAGACAGTATCAAGGCCACGTTTTGAAGGTGATACTCCTCAAAACTATTATCGAATCTTTTTTTTGGAATTATTTGTTTTTGCCAATCCATGTCAAGACCATTTAAAATTAGTGATAATTGAAATTTTGAATCAGCCAACACAACCAAGTCACTTTTTTTCAAATCATCCAAAGTATGAATAGTTCTAGAATCCCTTGCCTCACTCATCAGAGAAATTATTAAAGATTGGTATGCATTTCCCATTATAAATGTTAGAAAAACGAACAACTGGACGATGCAAGTCTGCAGTAAACATAATTTGATCATCGGCACTGATTGACCCATGAATAAACCATAAACACCAAATACAAAGTATCCTGAAGAATGTCTACTTCTACTGAGTTTTTTAACTTTAATTATGTGCCATAAAACACAACCAAAAGTCACAGAAATGCTTGTCAAAATCCAAACAGTGGATTCAAAAGGTGATAGTAAATAGTAAATGAAAGGAATTGGAGGAGATATGGGAATAAGAGCACAAAAACCTATTTCTTCATGAGTATACACTTTTCTGAATGTTTCAGCCTTATACAATGCAAGAATTCCAGTGTTCAAATTGATGTTGGCATTCAAAAACATCTCATAAACTTTTATATTTTCTTCCTCATTATTAGAAACGATATTTGCATCAAATTGAACTACTTGTAGCTTTGCATTCTGATGTTTGAAGAAAGTATCCAGAAATTGGGTATCAGATCCAAATAACTTTTGGCTCTCAATCCAAATACGAGGATATTCCTGATTCAGAACACCTACCAAAGTCAAGCCATTCAAGTCTTTCAATTTGTTAGGAAATAATGAACTGATATTATCTTGACTTAGTCTATTAATTGAAAGTTGGCCCCTTATATCTGTACTCCGAACAACAATCAATTCACCTTCAGGAGTCTTCCATAGCAGAATAACGTTTAGGATATGAGAATGATTAAAATACTTAAAAATTTCTTGTAATTGTCTATGATTTAAAATGTTACTGACGTGCACGTAGAAAAACTTAGCTTTGGTGTGCCACAACATGGATTTAGAACAATCAACCAAATTTTCATGAATCTTTATCTACAAATTGTTCAAAAATTACTAATCTTATGTTATATTGAATTGAATTTATGTAGTATGTACCGTATCATCTTCATCAGTCACAATAATTATGAAAGATGCTTTTCTTAGCTCTATTCCTTGTTCAGCATGACTTTTAGTCAATATCAACTTTGTAGTATTTTCTGGTATTGCGTCAATAATATTGCTGAAAGATTCTTTCGAAGCCAAACTGGGTTGGTCACTTTTTAATCTGAACAGAACAATGTCATGAACACCTGGATCTTTGACCTTCCACTCATTGATCAGTTGAGCTATCAATGATGGGATATCAGATTTCACAGATTGCACCACTTTTGCACAAACAACTAACCAAAATATTGATATGATGAACCACGTCATATTTTTAGTTTATTCATGGAATTTTATGAAGTCAAGACAAATTTCAAACTACGAATGAAACGTGATTATATTTCAATTTATCATCAATCAAACGGGGCGTTTACAAAATTTTTATATCCAATATAAGATCTTAGTTTCAGAATTATAGAATGGGCTTATGAAAATCCTCAACACGTTTTAAAATTCTCGTATCAGTTAAATTTCAACAACAAAACATTAGGGTGATTCATTCTGGATACTTTGTTGAAAAAAGATGCTCCAGTGACTATTTTTGGTTACTTTTTAAAATCTAAGAATTTTGGTTAATTTTTTTTTTTTTTTTATTCGGCCTAAGGGGGTGCGCTGACCAATCAAAGATTTGAAAACTTTGGAAAAAGTGATACTTTGAAGCCCAAATCCCGAGTTTTAAGGAAATCGATAATTTTTATAATTTAAATAAATTCTAGACTTCTTGAGCTTTAAAATGATGTGTGTGAAATTTTTTTACTGTTATTGGTTAAGACTTAAATCTTATAAGGAATGGTAAAACTTTTAAGCTTCATCGAACCGTTGAAATGGCTCAAATACCCAATATTTCGACTGAAGATTTTTTTTTGGAATTAAGACATCTTACTAGACTAAATCGAAGCTGCTAAATCCAAATCCGGGCTTAATTGTGGTCTAAAACTTCAGGTTTTCCGTGAAAATTGACCCGAGTGAAAAATAAATTATTTCAAAAATACTAAGAAATTTTTCAATTTACCATATAATTTGAAACAATAAATTCAGTTTCTTATTAAACTTCTGAAAATATTCATAAAAAACTCATAAAATTTTATCAATTTTGTCAAATTATTTAGTTTTTTTGAAATAACGTATTTTTCACTCGGGTCAATTTTCACGGAAAACCTGAAGTTGTAGACCACAATTAAGCCCGGATTTGGATTCAGCAGCTTCGATTTAGTCTAGTAAGATGTCTTAATTCCAAAAAAAAATCTTCAGTCGAAATATTGGGTATTTGAGCCATTTCAACGGTTCGATGAAGCTTAAAAGTTTTACCATTCCTTATAAGATTTAAGTCTTAACCAATAACAGTAAAAAAAATTCACACACATCATTTTAAAGCTCAAGAAGTCTAGAATTTATTTAAATTATAAAAATTATCGATTTCCTTAAAACTCGGGATTTGGGCTTCAAAGTAACACTTTTTCCAAAGTTTTCAAATCTTTGATTGGTCAGCACACCCACTTAGGCCGGATAAAAAAAAATAAAAAATTACCAAAATTCTTAGATTTTCAAAAGGAACCAAAAATAGTCACTGGAGCATCTTATTTCAACAAAGTATGCAGAATGAATAGCTATATATTTATTAGAATTATTTTTGTTAGTCTTGTTCAAAAAGATAATCATGCTATTTTAATTACTCAATCTACCTTAAACTTGACTTAGAACATTAGAGCACAAAAAGCAAAATTCTAACGAATTTTCAAAACTTGTTTGATTTCGTTACTCTTTGATTTTAAACCAATAAGAACCAAAGCTAGTTGTAACGATGGCCAGAATAATTCAAGCAAAAACACCACAAACGATATACCCAACCCGACACCTAATAAGTAAAATATATAAACCAAATCATCCATTTTTAGCAAATATTCTTCGTTACGCAAGTACTCAATTTCTTTGTAATTCCTAGCATCTTTGTAAAACAGAAGAGTTTTCCAATACTGTCTCAAACCAGATTCAAAAATTCTATTAGCGAAGAACTCTAGATTATCAGCGAATATATTATCTTTTCCGAACAAATAAAAATTGTTGTAAGTATGCAACTTTTCTGGGATCATATAGTAGAGTTTTGAGTTGTTTGATAAAGAAGGAGTGTATAGCAAAACTTCAGCAACCGCACAATTCATTATTAAAGCCATGTTTTGAAGGTGGTACTCATCAAAATGATTGTCAAAAATATTTTTTTTTATAAGTTTTTTTTGCCAAGCCACATCAAGATCATTTAAAATTAGTGAACTATGAAATATGGCACTAGCAAACACATTCAAGTCACTTTTTTTCAGATCATCCAAAGTATGAATAGATCTGGGATCCCTTGCCTCACTCATCAAAGAAATTATTAAAGATTGATATGCATTTCCCATAATAAATGTTAAAAAAACAAACAACTGGAGAATGCAAGTCTGTAGTAGACATAATTTGATCATCGGCACTGATTGACCCATGAATAAACCATAAACACCAAATACAAAGTAACCTGAAGAGTGTCTACTTCTACTGAGTTTCTTGACTTTGATTATGTGCCATAAAATGCATCCAAAAGTCACAGAAATGCTTGTCAAAATCCAAACAGTTGATTCAAAAGGTGAAAGTAAATAGTAAATAAAAGGAATGGGAGGAGATATAGGAATCAGAGCACAAAAACCTAATTCTTCATGAGTATACACTTTCCTAAAACTTTCAGCCTTATACGTTACTAAAAGTCCAGAGTTCAAATTTATGTGTGCATACAAGAACATCTCATACATTTGTATGTTTACTTCACGATTACTGTTAGAAATATTTGTATCATATTGAATTATATATAACCTTGCATTTTGATGTTTTAAGTAGGTATCCAAAAACTGAGTATCAGATCCAAGTACTTTTTGGTCTTCCATCCAAATACGAGGAAATGCATGAGTCAGCAAACCATACAAAGTCAAACCGTTTAGATCTTTCAATTTGTTTGGATATAATAAATTGATGTCATTCTGATTTAGCGTATGAATTTTGATTTGACCACTTAAATCCGTATTACGAAAAACAATCAATTCACCTTCAGGATTCTTCCATAACACAATAAAATTGAGAATGAAAGAGCTTTTGAAATATGTGAAGATCATTTGTATATCTGAATATTTCAAACTTTTACTGACGTGTACGAATAAAAACTTAGCGTTGATGTTCCATGACTTGGATTTAGAACATTCGAACAATTTTTCTTGAATTCTAGCCTAAAAATAGTAATTCAGTTACGTATTGAAGCTAAGATTAATGTTATTCAGCACGTACCAGATCTTCCATGTCAGACACAATAATAATGAAAGATGCTTTTCTTGCCTCCAACCCTTGTTCAGCATTTTTAGATGGCAACCTTAGAGTATTATCTGAAACTGTTTTAATAATCTCATTGGAGCATTCCTCTAAAATCCAGCTGGGTTGGTCACTATTTAACTTGAAGAGTACAACATCATGAACTCCTGGATCTTTGATATTCCACTCATTGATCAGTTGAGCTATCAACGACGGGATATCAGATTTCACAGATTGCACCACTTTTGCACACACAACTAACCAAAATATTAATATGAAAAAACACGTCATATTTTTAGTTTATTCATGGAATTTTATGAACAAGTCAAGACAAACTTCAAACTTCGAATGAAACGTGATTTTATTTTAATTTATCATCAATCAAACGGGGCGTTTACAAAACTTTTATATCCAGGTTAAGATCTTAGTTTCAGAATTATAGAACGGGTTTAAAAAAATCTTCAACACGTATTACAATTCTCGTATCAATTAAATTTCAACAACAAAAAATAGATAGTTATAAATTTATTAGAATTATTTCTGTTAATCTTGTTCAAAAAGATAATCATGCTATTCTAATTACACAATCTACCTTCAACTTGACTTAGAACATTAGAGCACAAAAAGCAAAATTCTAACGAATTCTCAAAACTTGTGTGATTTCGTTTCTCTTTGATTTTAAACCAATAAGAATCAAAGCTAGTTGTAACGATGGCCAGAATAATTCAAGCAGAAACACCACAAACGATATACCCAACCCAAAACATAACAGGTAAAATATGTACATCATATCATCCATTTTTAGCAAATATTCTTCGTTACGCAAGTACTCAATTTCTTTGTAATTCCTAGCATCTTTGTAAAACAGAAGAGTTTTCCAATACTGTTTTAAACCAGATTCAAAAATTCTATTAGCAAACAATTCAAAACTATCAGCAAAAAAGTTATCTTTTCCGAACAAATAAAAATTATTGTAGGTATGCAACTTTCCTGGGATCATATAGTAAAGTTTTGAGTTGTTCGATAAAGACGGAGAGTAAAGCATAATTTCAGCAACTTCACAAGACATTATTAAAGCCACGTTCTGAAGATGATAGTCATCAAAATGGTTCTGAAGGTTAGTTTGTTTTATAATATATTTTTGCCAAGCCACATCAAGATTATTTAAAATTAGTGTATTTTGAAATATGGGACTTGCAAACACACTCAAGTCACTTTTTTTCAAATCATCCAAGGTATTAATAGATCTAGAATCCCTTGCCTCACTCATCAAAGAAATAATTAAAGATTGATATGCATTTCCCATTATGAATGTTAGAAAAACAAACAACTGGAGAATGCAAGTCTGTAGTAAACAAAGTTTGATCATCGGCACTGATTGACCCATGAATAAACCATAAACACCATATACAAAGTACCCTGAAGAATGTCTACTTCTACTAAGCCTCTTAGTTTTAATTATGTGCCATAAAATACACGCGAGAGCAACGGATATGCTTGTCAAAATCCAAACAGTTGATTCAAAAGGTGCAAGTAGATAGTAAACTAGTTGTGCAGCTTGTGAGCTGAGCAGGACTTCTCCGCTAACGTGGAATTGTGTTTTAATTTAAAATTCCTTTAACTGAGATATTACATGTATATCCCGCGCGGCATCTGTTGGTTTAAATCACGAATACCCTATTTTTTTATTTTCTGGGCGAATCATGAGTTTTTAAGACTTTATCAAAAATAAGTTGTCTGGTACCACCAGAACCCCCCAGATGACTCCCAGCAGGTTATGGACCAAATATCGATGCAATTCTTGACTAAACTTATTATTCCAAACATTTTTTCTGAAGCAACCAATATTGCATCTTTAATATTTCTCTTGTTCTGGAGCTGAGAGTAGCGCTACCAGACTGATCCTCCAAAAACTCGATTTTTATAATTTTCTGGACGAATTATGAGAATTTAAGACTAAAAAAAAAAAAGTTGTCTGGTACCACCAGATGACCCCCAGATGACTCCCAGTAGGTAGTGGACCACACGTCGATAAATTTTTTGACTCAACTCATCATCTCAAACATTTTTTCTGAAGAAACCACAGCTGTATCTCTAGTTTTTCTAAAAAAAGGTTTTTTTTGTATGAAAAACCCGACTTTGGGTCACGTAAGTGGTGCTGGTGACCTAACCGGTAAAGTCACCATCACCAAAAATATCAGGTGCACGATGGGAAGAGATACCAAGTCGATTGGCATCAAAAAATCCGGAATCGGTTCGGTGGGAGTTCAGATCGAGCGTTTACAGTAAACCACGGATCCACCAAATAATCGGGCACGGCCCTTAGTTTTTCGCATGGCACGGGTCAGGGGTTCAAAATTTTCAAAATTTGTTTTCACAGAAATTTTCTTCAACTCAATACCGACAAAAAAAATACTGGATATTTTTGAGATTTGTTTACGGGGAAGTCAGGAAAAATCAGATAAGGTAAAAAAACCCTGAAAATGCTGGTACGAAAACAATACTTATCCGCTTTTGCGGAGAAGTAATAAAAGGAATTGGAGGAGATCTAGGAATTAAAGCACAAAAACCTAATTCTTCATGAGTAAACACTTTTCTAAATGTTTCAGCCTTATACGATACCAAAAGTCCAGTGTTCAAATTGAAATGAGCATACAAGAACATCTCATAGATTTGTATTTTTTCTTCACTATTACGTTTTATAGATTGTGCATCATATTGTATTATGTTTATCTTTGCATTATGGTGTTTGAAGAAAGCATTCAGAAAGTAAATATCAGATCCAAGTACTTTTTGGCCATCCATCCAAATACGAGGGAATTCATGAGTCAGCAAACCATACAAAGTCAAGCCAGTTAAATTTTTCAATTTGTTGGAAAATAATGAATTGATATCATCCTGATTTAGCGTATGAATTTTGATTTGACCTTTTATATCTGGGCTTCGAAAAACAACCAATTCACCTTCAGGATTCTTCCATAACACAATATAATTGAGAATGAAAGAACTTTGAAAATATCTGAAGATCATTTGTATATCTGAATATTTTAAAGTTTTACTAACGTGTACGTATAAAAACTTAGAGTGAATGTTCCATGACTTGGATTTAGAACATTCGAACAATTTTTCTTGAATGCTAGCCTAAAAATATTAATTCAGTAAAGTAGTGTAGCTAAGATTAATGTAATTCAGCACGTACCGAATCTTCCACGTCGGACACAATAACTATGAAAGATGCTTTTCTTGCCTCAAACCCTTGTTCAGCATTTTTAGATGGCAACCTTAGAGTATTATCTAAAACTGTTTTAATAATCTCATTGGAGCATTCCTCTACAATCCAGCTGGGTTGGTCACTATTTAACTTGAAGAGTACAACATCGTGAACTCCTGGATCTTGAACGTTCCACTCATTGATCAATTGAGCTATCAACGACGGGATATCAAATGTCCCAGATTGCACCACTTTTGCACACACAACTAACCAAAATATTAATATGAAAAAACACAACATATTTTTAGTTTATTCATGGAATTTTATGAACAAGTCAAGACAAACTTCAAACTTCGAATGAAACGTGATTTTATTTTAATTTATCATCAATCAAACGGGGCGTTTACAAAACTTTTATATCCAGGTTAAGATCTTAGTTTCAGAATTATAGAACGGGTTTAAAAAAATCTTCAACACGTATTACAATTCTCGTATCAATTAAATTTCAACAACAAAAAATAGATAGTCATATATTTATTAGAATTATTTCTGTTAATCTTGTTCAAAAAGATAATCATGCTATTCTAATTACACAATCTACCTTCAACTTGACTTAGAACATTAGAGCACAAAAAGCAAAATTCTAACGAATTCTCAAAACTTGTGTGATTTCGTTTCTCTTTGATTTTAAACCAATAAGAATCAAAGCTAGTTGTAACGATGGCCAGAATAATTCAAGCAGAAACACCACAAACGATATACCCAACCCAAAACATAACAGGTAAAATATGTACATCATATCATCCATTTTTAGCAAATATTCTTCGTTACGCAAGTACTCAATTTCTTTGTAATTCCTAGCATCTTTGTAAAACAGAAGAGTTTTCCAATACTGTTTTAAACCAGACTCGAAAATTCTATTAGCGAACAACTCAAAACTATTAGCAAAAATGTTATCTTTTCCAAATAAATAAAAATTGTTGTAAGTATGCAACTTTTCTGAAATCATATAGTAGAGTTTTGAGTTGTTCGATAAAGACGGAGAGTAAAGCATAATTTCAGCAAATTCACAAGACATTATTAAAGCCACGCTCTGAAGATGATACTCATCGAATTGGTTCTGAAGGTTAGTTTGTTTTATAATATGTTTTTGCCAATCCACATCAAGATTATTTAAAATTAGTGAACTATGAAATATGGCACTAGCAAACACATTCAAGTCACTTTTTTTCAGATCTTCCAAAGTATGAATAGATCTTGAATCTCTTGCCTCACTCATCAAAGAAATAATTAAAGATTGGTATGCATTTCCCATTATAAATGTTAGAAAAACAAACAACTGGAGAATGCAAGTCTGTAGTAAACATAATTTGATCATCGGAAGTGATTGACCCATAAATAAACCATAAACACCAAATACAAAGTATCCTGAAGAATGTCTACTTCTACTAAGCCTCTTAGTTTTAATTATGTGCCATAAAATGCATCCAAAAGTCACAGAAATGCTTGTCAAAATCCAAACAGTTGATTCAAAAGGTGAAAGTAAATAGTAAATGAAAGTAATTGGAGGAGTTCTAGGAATTAAAGCACAAAAACCTAATTCTTCATGAGTAAACACTTTTCTAAATGTTTCAGGCTTATATTTCACCAAAAGTCCAGTGTTCAAATTGATGTTGACATTCAAAAACATCTCATAAATCTGTCTTTCTTCTTCACTATTACGTTTTATAGATTGTGCATCATATTGTATTATGTTTATCTTTGCATTATGGTGTTTGAAGAAAGCATGCAGAAAGTAATTATCAGATCCAAGTACTTTTTGGTCTTCCATCCAAATACGAGGAAATTCATGAGTCAGCAAACCATACAAAGTCAAGCCAGTTAGATTTTTTAATTTGTTAGGATATAATAAATTGATGGCATTCTGATTTAGCGTATGAATTTTGATTTGACCTTTTATATCTGGGCTTCGAAAAACAACCAATTCACCTTCAGGATTCTTCCATAACACAATATAATTGAGAATGAAAGAACTTTGAAAATATCTGAAGATCATTTGTATATCTGAATATTTTAAAGTTTTACTAACGTGTACGTATAAAAACTTAGAGTGAATGTTCCATGACTTGGATTTAGAACATTCGAACAATTTTTCTTGAATGCTAGCCTAAAAATATTAATTCAGTTACGTATTGAAGCTAAGATTAATGTTATTCAGCACGTACCAGATCTTCCACGTCAGACACAATAATAATGAAAGATGCTTTTCTTGCCTCCAACCCTTGTTCAGCATTTTTAGATGGCAACCTTAGAGTATTATCTGAAACTGTTTTAATAATCTCATTGGAGCATTCCTCTAAAATCCAGCTGGGTTGGTCACTATTTAACTTGAAGAGTATAACATCATGAACTCCTGGATCTTTGACGTTCCACTCATTGATCAGTTGAGCTATCAACGACGGGATATCAGATTTCACAGATTGTACCACTTTTGCACAAACAACTAAACAAAATATTAATATGAAAAAACACGTCATATTTTCAAGTTTCTTAATGTGATTTCATGAACAAGTCAAGACAAACTTTAAATTACGATTGATTTGTAATATTATTATTTAAACATATCTTTAATCTAACTGTGCGTTTCTAAAAATTTTAGTCTAGTCAAGATCCAACCATCAAAATATATTCATAAAATTACAGGTTGGTTATCATTTCTGGGATCCCAATACAATAATTAAATTAAATTGTTTCGAAAAATGTAATTTACAATATAATTACTATCTGAACAAAAATCAATCTATTATGAGAAAAACTGACGAGCTAAAAAACCTTAAAGTTGTTTAAATTATCTAACATTCAAAAACCCCTCATCAAAACAACCCAATTTTTCATTAACCCTCAACTCTGTCTCCTACCAAAAAATTCCTTCAAAAGCGTCTCCTTCAACCTGTTTTTGATAAAAAATATAAAAAACTTCCTGAAAAACTCCCAAAATTTGCACAAAAACCTCTTGTATTCTTCCGAAAGATACATTCAATACAACAAAAAAAATAATATGACAAAAGGAACATGTACCAAGCAACCAAGATGACTAGGGAATGAAAATTGAGTAGCAGGGTTGTTCATTCACACAATTTATTTTGTGATTCATGAACAAGCCTTTGTAATTTTTAAACATTGTAATAAATCATTTCTTTTGGTTGCTGGAAATTCTGAAAGTTGAGGGGTGTCGAAAACAGCTTGACGGAAAGGCTAAAAATGCTAAAATTGCTAAAATTGAACCTGTGGTGAGGATGTTGGTTTATAGAGTTTCCTCAATGTTTTACAAATTTTACGGACATTTTGGCTGTAGGAAAATCATCAAACTATTAAAATTACAAATTGGTATTTCTGTTGCATGCATTGAAAAAGTGGAAAAACTGGTAAATGAGTAAACTGAAAAGTAACGTGCAAAAAACATTAAAAACAATGAATATCTGGAAAATGTTGGCGAAAGTTAATTAAAGCAGGATTCTGCGCTTACAAGCTGACAAAGCTTCTCCCAGCGCGCTTTTTTTTGCTGCTGATTTAAATTGTATCTTGAATTTTTCATTCTAATGAATATAACAACAACAAAAGCAGTGCTCAGAATTTTTATGCAAGTGAATTCCTCTTTGTCTCGGATAATCTCGTTTCATTGTCATTTTTTCCACGAATATCTTATTCATATTTGCCGAGAATATAAAAATCATACACATCGCATGATTTAATGCACAGGGATTGGAGTTGTCGGATTTGTGCTGGGCGGATTATGACTGTTTTGTCGGAATTCAAAAGTCTGCAGCATTAAACATGTTTAAGTTGACAAATATTTCCCAGTGGACGAATAACCGAAAGGATTTGCAAGCGAGCGGATACTTAATAACTAGAAATGGCTTTTTACAGAGACAAATGGGCCACTTGACTCGATGGATCTTACTTACAATGTGTTCTTTGTCAACAATTTGGAGGAGTGTAAGGAGACTAGATAGAAGGAGCAATGTCCCAGACAACAAATCTTTAATTCCCGCTGAGAATTTACTAAAATGTTCCAGCTAACTTAAAAAATTCTACCCAGGAAAAATCATTCAATTAATCTCAATTTCCTCGTTTACCTTACACCCCTGCCAATTGCAGGGCACAAAATCTCTTTTATATGTATCATGTACGAAGCATTTGAATTATGGAGAGTACAATTACTTTTGATGCGCGTACATACTGCAACTATAAAAGTATGAAGCATATAAAAAGTATAAAGCTGGGAAACAATGGCAGGGTGCAGAATATATAGCAAAGCTCTTGATACAAATGCTGTATGTGTGTTTTTTTTTTTTTTGTTGCAAAAGCACAAATATCATATGTCCTGTTGTGATTTAAAATGGGAAAAAAGGAAACAAATAAAAAAATAATTCGTATATGAATACCGAACATAAAAATAAATAATGGGTTTGCTTTCAACTTTTGCCAGTACAAAGTATCATATATATTCGGCATCAAAATAATCTTTGCGAATATAAATCACTCAACTATGAACTCTGGCGCAATATGAGAATATGAGAAATATTACCCAGCTTGAGTTACAGGCAACGGTTCTATCGATGTATGACAGTTGAAGCATTTGAATAACACTGCATTAATGTTTTATTATACGACCCGGATTTTATTTGCGAGTTTTATGCTTTTATGTCAGACGAAACTCAAATGGGGATTGTTTTGCTAAAAAAACACACAAAAATTGCCAAATGTTGAAATGATTTTTATCTGCTATTTGAGAAAAACATACAGCAAAATACATAAATACGAAAAGCTTGTCTTGGAAGCCCTTTTTCAATCATTTTCTTTAGAGCTTTTGTTTCTGGGAGAAAGAAATTAATTTTGAGGGGTTTGTAACGGTCAAGGGGATTAACTGTTTGAAGAAGTTGTTTAATGGGAGTTTTTCCGAGGAGATGTCTTTTCCGGACAATAATGGCGTCTTAGACAATAAGCTCTATTTGGAAAAGTTTATGGTTAATGTTGTCTTTATTGAGCTAATTTTGAAAGGAACATGATATTTATAATTAAGAGAACTTTAAAAGTCTCAGTTTGCAATTTTAAAGAAACATTTGAGATTTAAGAAATTGAGAATTTGAGAAATTCTGACTAACATAAATGTTTTTAAAAAATTTCATCCCCTTCAAATTTCACCCAACATCTTTTGTCTCCAGAAAATCCCCCCTCCAACTCCCATCAATCTCCCGCCAACAAATCTTCAAACCATTTTAATTCAATCTACAGCCATTTACCCATATTTATCGCTTTCCAAAGAGGATTATTTGCTTGTTTTCACTCATTTGCCATAAAAAAGTAATTTGTTTATCTATCTGGAAAGCTATTGAAAGCAATATTGTTTGCCGAAAGAAACAATATTTACGACTCCAAACTCATCATTTTCCTTCGCAACAATCCCCTCGTAGTGGAGCCGCCGAATGAATACGGAAAATGAATGAATATGAGGGAAAATGTTCAGCGTATCGCTCGAACATTATTTTAATGCGATTAATATACGTTATATTTTATACTTCCCATTCGAATATCATAACAATTTACAAACATATTTTATGGCTTATTTAATTTGCTGTAAGCAATAAGATGTGTGAACGTATTTATTTATGTAATGCTTATAATACTCGCTTCGTAATGCTTTGTAATGTGATACATATTTAAATTTAATTGCTGGGAAAAAGGTTCTCCATGTTTTTGCAGTTTTAGTTATGGCTCAGTGATTCATTTGGATGTCTTTATTTGACTTGCCTTGTGAGTATTACTGAGAAGCAATGAGCCTAGAGTGGTCAAAAATGGTTTGAGCACCCAATAAAGCTGTTGGTCCTCTTTTTTGGTTTATGAAGCATTTGGGGATAGAGTTGGATTAAATTATGATTATTTTTGGCTTGGGTTTTGGCAGTTAGTTTTTACTAGTTTGGAGAGTTAATTTTGGAATAATTGGAAATGATTTTGATGATGTATTGAAACTTGTTGAACTTCTTGATATTGATGATTTACGTCTGTTAAGACTGATATTATTTTCTTCTATTAAGTAAACCTCTTGCCATTCCACTTCATCCACTACTCGACACTTCGTGGAACAAGCCACAAGAAAAGTCCTTCCGAATAAATGAATAACTTCCCTTCTAATATGAACCGACTGGTTTTGGAAATTGGTTCTGTCACATAATAAATTCACATTTGCAAACAAAAACTGACAGAATATTTCTTGGGCGAGAAAATATTAGAAATATTATATGAAATGTAAGAATTATCTGATATATATGGAGCAAACTTCGTCGGATTAATGCTAAGATGGTTCAAATATCAAAAATTGTTTTATATTTGTATTTCATTTAAACTAAAGATCTAGTTGAATCAAACAATTTCTCAAGATATCACACATAAGCAGTCAACCACCATAAACCAACTCCACAAAAGATGTATCTCTACAATAAACCCCATAAACAAAATAAAACCCATAAGAAAACTAGTTTTCTTGAAGACAGATTACACCACAGACTGTAAGAACGGCAGACAGAAAATTATGACTGCCAATTTGGCGCAAAAAATGTCGCCCCCACAACTTGAGAAACTCATAAGAATCCTCAAAATCACACAACACTCAAGACTTCCAAAAAAACTTGATATACTGGTAGAAACGAAAATGAAAAGTTTTCAAGAAAGTTGAATTATCAAAATATGATTCGAATGGGGTGAAACAATAAAGCCGGCAAAACTGGCAATACTGGCAAAACACAACTCCATGCTGTTAGAACATTTATTTGCACAACTTTACATCTTTCACAGTGTCATCATAAATGTAATGCCAGATTTATTCAGCATTTTGCCACTGAGAATGAATGTACTGCCTCGATATTGCAGAGCATTGCTGGCTGCCAAAGCGAGAATGGGAAATAATGAAAATAAATATTTTTGCAACATTATTTATTGTCAAATTTGTTATCAACAAAAGTGCTTGGCGCAGCAATTTACTAAAAGTTGGGCTTGTGAATGCTTGTAAATGGTGTATACATTTTAAATTAACAAGGCTCGTGAAATGTGAAATGCATGCTTGGTTTGTGGGATTCAATTATTTTATGGGTGAATGATGGGTGATTTGAGGGAATGATGGCTTTGGTGGGAAGAGAACTGAATGTTTCAGGAGTTTTTTGAAATTTTACATAAAACTAATATAATTGGAACAGTTGGATTAAAAATTTATGTAAAAAGTCTTTTCCGGGAAAGTGAACCGATTTGTGAACAAAATTTTTTTTTTTCATCCTTCTGATTATGAGTTCTTGGTCAACATTTTGTTAATTAAAGTATTTTATATTAGAAGTCCTAAGATTGATTACTATCCGATGAATTCGACGAAAAATGATTTATTCAAAATAATCCTAAAAATCAACTAAACTCAAAAATAAATTAAAATTGACAACATCAAACCTCAGATAATTTTCCCAACATTCAATTCATTATCCATCATTTCCCAAGCAAACGAAATCCCAATCACAATCAAATATGTGACAGCTAATTGACATTTTCATCATTGCTTAATGCACCCAAATTAGAGAAACATCTCAATTACCATTCAATAACAAATTGAGCCATGTCTATTATTTTCACATCACAGAATTTTAAAACACGCAAAAACATTCCATCAAAAGCATGTAAGACATGCCTCCGTCAAATTGCCATGAAAGAAGGAATTCATGAGAAATTGAGAGCTCCAGCAAATTACACCTAGATGTTCAAATATATAAAAGCAAGTATATTGTTGTGCACAGGCCAAGAAGAATGAAACACAAAAGTACAAGGGGAAATGGCAAAAGAAGACATTCTTCATTGTTGTGCTCCTGCTCATCTATAATTCAGTTGGAAAAATTACGAAATATATCATGAATAAATTTGTATGTGCTACGGGTATGTTTTTCTATGCAAATGAAGCAACTCTCATATTTCTGTGCCGGGGAGCAACACAACAAATAGTTTAAAAGCTTCGGAGATGGATCAGTCGGAGTTCTACTTTTTGATCTTTTTTATGAAATCGTATTATCTTTGATGATCTTAAGCTCGTGATTTTTTTTGTTTTTTAATCTTGGATCTTTTACTAGATCTGATGGTCTTCACTTTTTTGCCCAAAAAGTCTCCACCCTCCAACGGAGAATCAAAAAAGGAAGCTTCACGAAAAAAATGGAAGAAAAAACGAAACATATGCAAATGTATTACTTTCCACCCAAGATTTATTTTTTATGATGAGCAAAAAGCATGCACAAGAAGGAAATGGGATGTTTGCAGCGCAAATATTTGATGTATATGTTCTGCGATGTGTGCCAACACAAATTGTTCTTTGGTGGATTTGCGAAATTTTAACAAACTTTTTCTGCGCTGCTTTTGGGAAAAAACGGTGAAGGAAAGCTTTTTTTTGGTTGAACTTTTTATTTTAGTTTTTGATTTAGAAGAGTTTGGGAAAAGACTGGAAGAAATCAAAAATATATAATTTTTATGTATAAAAATCGAATGAATCATAAAATGTCCCTCCTCTTCACCTCTGATCCTTCAATAAAATATTCCTAGTTTACCTCCATCACTTTAGATCCATCTCCCTCCCCACAAAGTAACAGTTTCCACCGAAAAAGCAGTCATCAACACTCTCTGAAGACGGCAAAACGCTAAAATCAATAGACCATACCATGCATAATAAATCATCATGTTGAACTTGAGCCTCCCGCAAAAATTATTATTACCTGCCTTTATAACTTGTTGATAACTTAATCCATTTCGAGCGTTTCAAACGCTTTAACATTTTCAACATACATTTTTCATTCAACAATTTCACGAATTTGAAAATTTATTTAAGAGAAAACTTTACGGGGATCGTTGGGTAAGGTCTAAGAAGACTTATTGGGGAGAAAATTCTGTTTTCTTTCCATTTTGCTTCAAACTGCTGATGATACTAATTTCTTTATTAAGCGATCAAAAGCTTTATTGTCAAATCAAAAGCTTCGAACCTTAATTACCTTGAACTCGAAGTTGATTTCCAAAAGTAAACAAAGAACAATCACTCCTATGTCCTCAACCACCGACAATACTCAAATGAAGTTTCTCATCTGGGTTCAAAGCAAAATTCCTGGTAGCTTGGAGTAGCAAAGAGATACACCTTCAGTCAGGGATCCCTTTTGCCTTTGCCATTCTTGTTATTAAATTTGTGCGCTTAATGCCTTTGCCTAACTTTCAACTTTGTACTTTTCCCTGGTATCCAGTTTTCCGAGTTTTCCGAGTTTTCTGACTTTTTCGCCAACTTTTTCCGACTATTCCAAGAGTTTTTTGGAGCCAACATTGAAGGCATTTCCAGAATAAAGTTGTTCACAAGAAGGGTTCAATCCATCAAACGGTGAAATTCTTGCCTGAAGTTCCGGCAAAGTTTATTTTTGCCTGCAAAATTTCACCCTTTCTGGTAGGTATTTTTTCTTGTGCGGCAATTCAGCAGAGTGGAGGATGATTTGGTATTGTTGGGTAATGTTGCTTATGTTGGGTATTCTGAACGCTTGCCAGAAACTTTTCGCGTGGATTATAATCTTGTAGATGTGTTGGAAGAATATTAAAAGTTCTTAAGATAAAATGGGAAACTGAAGGATGTTGTCTTAAGAAAGCAGATTATGAATTGAAATTTAGCGGTTGGAGAAGAGTTTTTGTTACAAAGTTTTGTTGTTTATTATTACAAAAACCATTTTTAACACAAACTCACCATTTATAGAGCTTTCCTCTTCATACAAAAAATTCTCCTCTAATCTCCCAGAAATGTCACTTCCACTTACTCCCGCTGAAAAAACTGCAATTTTCCAATGTTTTTTGGACAAGCATAACTTTTATGGTTGTATGGCTTTATGGACAAGAAGTCTTGTTACTCTATCGTGTTACATTTTGTGACATGTGCTGTTTTTGCTTCATTGGCTTTTCCGTTATTTACATGTGCAAAACCGACAAAAAAGAGCAGTCACCAGTCAGAGTAGCTCTTCATTCTTTTAGGTTTGGTTCGTGGATATGAGATGGAGAATGGGTGGGCGAGTTGTGGCTCTTTATAATTTAAATCTCATTAGCTATGATTTTAATGGAAATTTTGATTTAATTGAATTAATCGATTCATTTTTGATTAATCAGTGATTTTTAATGAGTGAAAGATTTTTCTGATATTAAATCATAAATTAACTTTTTTTTTTTTAGTTTGGCCACTCCTGCCCTATATAATATCACAAAACATTCTTTTTTTTAGAAAAATGCCAAAAAGCACCACCTGTAGCGGTCGGTCTAGACCTTTTTAAATAGTAGATCTTAAATATTTATGATGCTACAGAATAAAGAGGAATCATCCCTTTTAAAAGATATATTAAATATCTTTACGGTCTAAGTATTTACCGTTATGATTGTCATTTGAATTGCTTTCTCAGTAATAAAGCAACTTAATAATAAACCAGTAACGGTTACCTCCTCCTCAACTATACCTAACGAAAAGGTCCTGTACCAGAAAATATTCATCAGGTAGAGGTCTACCATTAGAGCCGAGATTAGAGCAGTCCAGCAATAAACAAGATACCTGTTTAGGTATAAAAGGAGACGAAAAGAAGGACTTGAGGACAGAACTGTGAGGGACATCAAGCTGCCAAGGTGCTTGATAGATAGTCTAGATAGATTTCTAATTGTAAACTGATTTAAAAGTATATAATAAAGTTAAATATTAAACTCAAGAAGTTACAGTGGTGGAGATCTGAGATGTTTTTCGTCCTCAAATTAGTAGGGTGAGTTTTTAAGTTTTAATTATTTATAAATTTGGTTATTGAGTGAATTTTCTGAGTGTATATATATTAATTACGTTATATAATGTTTTCAAGTTATTAAAATTTTTGTATATTTGATTGTTGCTATATTAGTTTTTGATTAATGACCTTGTAAGTGATGATTTTTGTGAAGCATTGTTCTATTTGATTTTTTAATATTTTATAAAGTATCTTATGTTGTGGTTTTTGATTTTGATATTTTGTTTGAAACTTTGTTAATTCCTGTTTTTATGTGTTTTACACCTAAAAAATAGTTTTTATTTATGAGTCGAACAGCGAAAATAGATGCCAAGAATAAAATAAGCAATATTTTAGCTAATGAAGATTCAGAAAGTAGTGACGAGTATTTTAATACATCTTTTAGTTCAGTAGTAAATGCTACTTTGTCACCAGTTAAACTTCCTAAGATTGAAATTAATGATATAAATCAAATTTTTAAGAATGATACTGATTCTGATGATATAAAAAGTAATTCGAGCGAAAATTCAATAGAAGTTGATGAAACACTGATTAATTTAGAAGGTAGAAAAGATAAATTAAAGAAAAAGAATCTTAGTGATCATTTGAGAAATTTAAAAATCAATATGGATAAAAAAATACAAGATCATTTTAAGTTTATTGGCGAGCTTTCAAATGACTCTAACGAGGTGCCGAAATTTTTAGCATCTTGTGAAATGGTCTATAAGTCTCTTGATCCTATTGAGCCTGAAGATGTTCAGACTGTCATTTCATTTATGAAGTTGAAGCTGAATAGTAATATTTTTCTGGCATTTAAAGACAAAGAATTTGCTACTTTTGATGATTTTAAAACAGCTTTAAAAAATCATTACTTTAAAAAAACGACATCATATTCGTTCTACATTCAGATGTTCACTTTGAAGCAGAAAACAAACGAATCAATTCAATGTTTCGTTAATAGATTGTATGCTCAAAGAAGTACATTTTGATGCAAAATAATGGAACTTCTTTAGACATGCTAATTATCATGAATCAAGCCTTAATTACTTTTTTGCTCGATAGTTTCAATTTATTTGCTCAAATGCAAATAAATGCTAAATTTGAAGAACTGGTTGAAATGCTTGAAAAGCAGTAATGTTTACATTCTACTTCACTTACAATAAGTGGTATGAATGTGGCCAATATTTTATTGGACCAAAAGCAATTGAAGCAAATGAACAAGTCAATCACATGCATGAGTATTTGCAACCAAAACAGCAGAATCAAAATCAGGGTTATCAAAATCAGGGATATCAAAATCAGGGATATCAAAGTCAGGGTTATAAAAATCATAATCAAAGTAATCAGAATGGAAAAGATTATTATGCTCACAATAACCAACAACAAAGAGGAAATTATAATGGTTTTGCTAACAGAAGTTATCAGCCAAGATTTGGCAATAATTTTGGTTATCAAAATGATTATGGAAGATATAACAATCAAAATCGCAATAATAATTTTAACAGGAATTATAATAATAATCAATCACAAAGTTACTTTGAGCGTAATGCAAATCAAAATAAGCAAAATAATAATCAAGATCAAAGAGCTCACAATAATACCCAAAATGCACAGCAAAATGCGAATTCTGGAAACCAGAAGTCAAATCCAAATTGTGCTACCTGTCCAACATGTAAATCAAAAAACTAAAAAGGGTTTTGCTGAAAGTCCCAAATCTGTAGTCGAGATTTACTCGCTTGATATAAATCGGCAGAACGCCTTGTATTGCAATTTAAATTTAAGTGATATATTAATTAATAAATGTGTTGTTGGTTTGCTTGACACTGGAGCAAGTTGTTCTATAATTCGTCAGTCATTACTTAATGCTAATGCTCAAATAATTCCTGAGTTAAAAGTTTCAATTAAAGGAATTAGTGAAAATATCATTCACACAGTGGGCTTAGTTTATGGTACTTTGAAACTTGCACGTAAAAATGTGATGGTTGAGATTCAAGTCTTAAAAGATTGTGATTTCCCAGCAGCTTACGGGTGCATTATTGGAATGAATATTTTGCAAAATGCAATAATTAATAACATTTCAAAATATGTACAGATTGAAAATGTGAGACTTCCAATGTCTTCTTTTGAAGAAGCTAATGAAAAATGTGAAAAAAATAAATAGTGAAAAGACTGTAAATTTCAATTTAATTCAAGAGAAAAAAAAACTTTTGATTGATCGTTGTAAAAATTTGAAGTTTGTTTTATAATGATATTCAAACAGAAGAAGTTTTACTGGATGAAAATCGTTTTGGATTAATAAAACAAGAAATTGATTTGTCTCATTTGGTAGAAAATGAAAGTCATCAACTGTTAAATTTAATTAAAGAATTTCAAGAAATTTTTCATTTGAATCATGAAAAATTATCTTTTACTAATACTGTACAACATGAAATTCCAACTATCACTGATAAGCCTGTTTTTCAAAAACCTTACAGAATTCCAACAGTTTTAAATGAAGAGTTTAATAGAATTCTTAATAAACTAATAGACAATCAATACATCATTCCATCAAAATCAAATTTTAATTCACCAGCATTTTTGATTCCTAAAAAAGATTATTCAGTGAATAAACTTTCTATTAAAGATCCTAAAAAAGTGCAAGCACACAGATTGGTAATTGATTACAAGAATTTAAATAAAATAACAGAAGTACAAAAATATCCCACTCCAAATATCAATGAAATTTTGCAAGCTATTGGCAAGTCAAATTTTTTCACACCAGTGGTTTGTTCTGAATCATTTCATCAATGTTTAATACCACTTGAAGATCGTCACAAAACAGCATTTTCTAATCTGTATGGAAATTTGGAGTGGTAAAGACTGACGTTTGGTCTTCAAGGTGATCCACTATCTTTTCAAAAGTTAATGGAAACAATTTTGTGCGATTTACAAGAATTTTCATTGTTTTGTTACATGGATGACTGTATAGTGTTTTCAGAAACATTTGAAGAACACATAATGAAATTAAGAAAACTATTTGAAGTTTTTTACAAACATAACATTAAACTCAATCCTAACAATAATCAATTTGTTAAAGCAGAAATATCTTTTTTAGGATATATAATAAATGAAAATGGTTACAAAATGGATTCAGTAAAAATAAATTCAGTAAAAATTTTAAAAAACCTGTGAAAGTAGTTCAAGTGCAATCATTTTTAGGATTATCTAACTATTTTCGTAAATTCATTCCGAATTACACAAAGTTAACAGAACCATTAATCAATTTGACAAGAAAGAATATACAATTTAAATGGACCGCAGAATGTGACAAAGCATTTGAAAATTTGAAAGAACTTTTAGTAAAAGATCCAATTTTGGCTTTTCCAGAATTAGATTTGCCTTTTATTATCCAATGTGATGCTTCAAATTATCAAATTGGAGGTATTTTAATGCAATTAGTTAATGGAACTAATCGTGTAATTGCATATTGTAGTAGAGTTTTAACACCAGCGGAAAGAAATTATTCTATTTATGATCGTGAAGCTTTGGCGATCTATTATAGTGTTTGTGAGGCATTTAAATCGTATATTTATTGTCAATCTGTACTTGTGCAATCTGATCAACAATCATTAATAACTTTGATGAATGCTCGGTTAGGCTCAAGTAGTGCAAGAGTTACTAGATGGAAAATTGAATTACAAAATGTAGTTCCTAACCTCAAAATAGTTCATATTCCTGGAAATTTGAATTTAAGTGATGTTTTGAGTAGAATTGTCAGTTCAGATGCACAATGTATAGTGGTGCAAGATGATGAAAAACCTGATTTTCCTACGATTGAATTTATAAAATCAAAGAAAAAATGTAAATTCAATAGTTCAAAATATGTCAAGTGTAAATATTATAACAAGAAATACAACAAGAATAGTTACTGAAGACAGCAATGTGGAGTTTTTAAAATTTCAAAGTTTGTTAACTGAAAGTAAATTGGTAATTAAAGATAATGTAAAAATAGTTAAGACGAAAATTGATAATAGTTCATATGTAAAAATTTATTTTGTTGAAGAAAATTTAGATTCTTTGCCAAAAGAATTAGTTAATGTTGTACATAAAAGTAATGTAAAGGAAAAAGTATTTCAAATTAAGGATAATATTTTTGTTATATACAAAAAAAAAATGTTCAAGAGGCAACGACAAAAGAGAATATTTTTTATTTTCTGAATGAACTGTATAAATTTATAATTAAGAATAAAATTACACAAATTGCAATACAAGGGATCGATGAACTATGTGTTCCATCGTTTATGTTTAATTTTATGATAAGTTATATTTTTAAAGAAATTGAGATAATAATTCATGAAAACCAGTAGAAGAAATCCTGGATGTTGATAAGAAGAAAAGGATTTTAGAGTTTTATCACGACTCACCAATTTCTGGTCATTCTGGAGTAAATAAAACTTATAAAAGAATAAAAACTAGATTTAGTTGGACTGGATTAAAAAATGACGTAAGAAAATATGTTCGTGTTTGTTTAAAATGTCAGTTAAACAAAAATAAGAGAAAAACTAGAGTTCCTTTAAAAATAACATCTTTCAGCGATAAAGTTTTTCAAAGGCTATTTTTAGACATAGTTGGACCAATAATTGAAACTAAAAATAGGAATTGCTATATTCTAACCATGATGGATGATTTAACTCGCTATTTAGTAGCTGTTCCATTACAAACAATTGATGCCATAACTGTTGCTAATGCTTTAGTTAACAACTTTATTTTGGTTTATGGAAGTCCTTTGGAAATTCTAACAGATCAAGGTTCAAATTTTATGTCGCAAGTGTTTAAAAATACTTGTAAGTTGTTCAAGATTAAAAAATTAAATTGCTCAGCTTATCATCCAGAAACAAATGGTGCTTTAGAGCGAGTTCACAAAACGATTAAAACATATTTGCGAAATTTTGTTGAAGAAAAAAAGTATGAAAATTGGGATGTTTTATTGCCTTTTGCAGTATTTTCATATAATTCTCAGTGTCATGATAGTTTAGGTTATTCACCATTTGAACTTGTATTTGGACAAGAAGCTAATCTTCCAATTTGCACAAGTATTTCTGCTTTAAGTCCATATTGTTATGATGACTATTCAATTCATCTGAAACAATTACTTCGACACACTAGAGATATTGCAAAAAGCAAATTTGTTGGAAAGTAAATTGAATAACAAAAATTTTATGATAAAAAAGTTAACGAATTTGAAATAAAGGAAGGAGATAAGGTTTTGATTCAAAATATTCAAACTGGAAAAGCACAAAAAATTACAACATTTACAGATTGGACCTTATGTCGTCACTAAATTGTTATCAGATGAAAATGTGGTAATTGCAAAAAGATAAGAAAACATTAGTTGTGCATAAAAATAGATTATACCCATATTATGAACAAATGATTTTAAATTGAAAAGATTGAATAACTATGGTTCAGAATTATGTTTGTTAAAATACAGAATTTTAAATTTTTAAAGAGAAATTGATTGGACACATAAAAATGAAAATAAAAATAAAGTATTTTGTTTGTGCGAGATAGTCATTAAAAAGTTTGTAGCGTATTTGAGAAAATTTCCTAAAACGTTTAATATGAACTTTGATTATTTTGGAGATGTAGCTTATCAAAAACACATTCAAAATATTTAATTGTATGAAAAATAAAGAAAATTTGAAAGAAATATAAATGATTATCTAAAGAAATATTTGAAATGATATAATAATTGAAAATATTTGTGTTAAGTCTATTTTGTGTTCACGTGAGACTTGATGATTAATAGTATTATTTGTGATTTGGTTCTATAGCATAAACGAAAATTATGTTAGCCAAATTATTTAGAAGTTGTGTTTTTGTTATCTTAGTCATTTTATAGTATTTTTTTACAACTATTTTTCTAAATTGTAATTAAAATTATATTTTGAAATTTTTGATTGAAATTCAGATAATGAAAATTGGCCAGTTTTTGCTACTTTATGATATTTAAATTAGGATTTTTTGAACACTAACTAAAATCATCAGGATCAAAAAGACGATTGTTATTAAATGAATTACTAAAGGTGATTTAAGTGCATGGAATTTGAATTAGCCAGCAAATTTTCAATGCATTGAATTAATTAGCCTTAAAGTATAGAGACCTTTTTATTTATTTTATTAAATTGCGCTCCAACATATTAATGAATAATCTTTCTTTAGTATTTAATCTCATAAGTAACACAAGAGAATAGCTTAAAAATACACAATTTTAAAAGAATAGCTTAAAAAATACACAATTTTAAAATTTAAATGTGGAAATACACAAGTTTAAAAAATCAAATATATGAATTAAATGAAATGAAATTAAAAAGATTGAATTATGAAAAAATATATGTTATGTGTGTCCAATTTAGTGTTGTTGTTAATTTTATTTATTAAATTTGTTCAAGAATGTTTAATAAATTTTTCTCGTTTCAGTATTTATCTACAAATAATTGCAATTAAAAGTGCAAAATATTCAATAACGGAAATTGAAACACAAGATGGTTTCAATTTGACAATGTCATTGTATTGAATATTCAGCACAGTATCATTTTGTAATTTGGTAATTATTGCCATTGTAGTTTTTTTTTTGCTTATGCAAACTAAAGGCAGTTTCCAAAGCAAATTTTGCGGCAAATCAAGTTTTGTCTGGAAGCGTTTTAAAAAAAATTCCCCTCTATGGCATTATCAAATTTGAATCTGTCGCGTAGAATTTTTTCAAGCCAAAATATACCAAGGATGGTAAAATCAGAGCTTGAAGTTCCAGCAATGATAATTGATGAAGATATTGACGTTGAAAACTAACTAACATTTACTAATATAAAAAACATATTTAAAAAACAAAAAAAAAAATTATTAAAATCTTTTAAATAAAAAATCAAATAAAAAATATATAAGTAATTTTAAGCATCTTATTTTAGATAACAATTAGATATTAAAATTTTTTCAATGTTTCAAGTAAAGTAATAAGTATTAAAAATAATAAATTGTATTTGAAAATAGTATTAAGTAAGAATTAAAATCAAATTTGTAAATGATGATTTCCAAACAAGAAATTTTCATTAGTATTCTATTCATATAAAATGTATTAAAAAATTTTTTGAATTTTGACAATATTAATCAATGATAAAAATAGTTTTAGTTTAAATAAAAGAAAACAAAATGTTTAACGTAAAAAGTATATTTTAAATCAGACAATGTAAAAGTTATTGAAATTGATTAGAAATCAAAATGATGTAAAAACTTCTAAAAAGTCCCCCGGGCAACTGTAGCGGTCAGTCTAGACCCTATTTTAAATAGTAGATCTTAAATATTTATGATGCTACAGAATAAAGAGGAATCATCCCTTTTAAAAGATATATTAAATATCTTTACGGTCTAAGTATTTACCGTTATGATTGTCATTTGAATTGCTTTCTCAGTAATAAAGCAACTTAATAATAAACCAGTAACGGTTACCTCCTCCTCAACTATACCTAACGAAAAGGTCCTGTACCAGAAAATATTCATCAGGTAGAGGTCTACCATTAGAGCCGAGATTAGAGCAGTCCAGCAATAAACAAGATACCTGTTTAGGTATAAAAGGAGACGAAAAGAAGGACTTGAGGACAGAACTGTGTGGGACATCAAGCTGCTAAGGTGCTTGATAGATAGTCTAGATAGATTTCTAATTGTAAACTGATTTAAAAGTATATAATAAAGTTAAATAGTAAACTCAAGAAGTTACACACCTGAATTTATGAAATATTAGATATTTTAGAAAATTCTACAAAAAGTTGGGACAACCTTAACATAACCTGCATAACCCACACAAATCTAAAAACCTAAAATTCCAGCCAACATCAAACAATCACCCAAATAGGAAGAGCATTTGATATTTTTAGATTGTTCATATGATATCCTCCATTTAAGCATGAAAACATTTTTTGATGTTTGAATATATCTGCGGTATATTTTCAGAGTATTTTTGGATTATTTAGGAATTTAAAAAAAAAAATCGTGGAACGGATGCGGATTAAAACCAGGACGATAAAAATATATTTTTATGCGATTTTTCCAATTTTTACCTCGAATTTCCAATTTTAAATGTTTTCAATTGGAGGCAAATCTATAGCGCGATCTGTGTACTGCATGATGATACATTTTTATTTGATGGTGATTGTATGAAGATTTTTTAGAATTGATTGATCAATAATTATTTTTAATGATTTTAATTAAAATCAGTATTAAAATTTATTTTGTAAAATTTTCAAATAAATTACCAAAACAAATATCGATTCCATAAATCTCAAGATCACCCTCCCTACATGTTCTCAAATGTGGAAATTGACAAAAAGTGTTTTCTGAGTTTGTGGAAATTTTGAAAGCTAACGTTCATCATGATTGATGGCTCAAGGCCAAAAGTGAAAAATGGAATTAAAATTTTTGCGACAGACTTTTTGTTGTTGTTGTTGTTGTTGTTTTTGTAACATCGTAGCTAACAAAAAATGCGGAAGACTTTTGAAGAGTTTTCTCAAGAGTTTTGAAGTGATTTGAATTTGAACTCATTTTTGATTTTTGTAGGATTTTGTGGAAAGGGTAAATTCAAGTAAAAGATTGGATCGAATGAGATATCATATTCTGGGATTAATGGAATGTAAATTGAATTATTTAAGCGTATGTAGCAATATTTTTACAAAAAATTCTTTCTTGCAACAAAGTCATGGCTGTTGACATTAAAAATCAATTCCTTCCCTTCTCCAACACTCTTGTACTCCCATCTTCCACCCGCTCCCTTATTTATGCGCTTTTTTATTATTAGCAATTTAATGGTCGAAGCAATAAATATTTAAACAATGTTTTTCCTGACTTTTATCGTCTCCCACATTGCTTTAGCTCCATCCAATATCCACAAACTATAACCCATCTAGCAAGGCTATAAGCAATCTAACAGTCTAACAATGTGCTTGATTATTTGCTGTTGAGCAACTATTGGCAACTATAAAAGATGGCAAGCGCTTTGTGCAGGAAAGTTGAAATTCTTAAAAATATTTTTTTCTATCCAGAGAATCTTTAAATACTTTAAAAATCAAAAATGCGACCCGCGAAACCTATTTTTTGAGAATTTTTAGTCAAAAAACGAAAGTTCAAAAACTAATTTATGAACATTGGGACCCAAAAATCAAAAATGCCATTTAGTGGCTTCACACCATCTTGAAAATCCAACTTCCTCCCATAAAGTCCTTTAAAGAATTGAGCGAGGACCATATTAAATTTCAATTTGACTTTTTGCTGCCATGTATGTGGAGATGTTTGCTGATATGCTTGTTCACTGTTCTGTGGAGGTTCCAATGAGAATTCTGAGTCTTTGGACATCCTTTCACCCATTTCATCCTTTTCACAAAGTTCTATAAAATTCTATAAAATTCTTTAAAATTCAACGAAATTCAATAAATACACCCAAATTCACCCGAAAACTCGCTTTGCTCGACTTTTGAAGCTTTGGAGCGCAATAAGAAATTGAATTTTGAGAAGTTGCACACATTAATATGCAGAGAGCATACATCTTTGCTGGGTGAACAATTTTTGAGGATAACCCGTGGTGAAGATTGTCCTAAATTTTGCTTCAAAGTTGAGCTCCAGTATTTTTACAATAAAACTTCAACATTGAATTATTTTTAAAATCTTCATAAATCCATCCATGAAGGGCTCAAACCCCCAGTCAAATCCCTTTTATCAATTTTATCAATTTTGCCTTGCGCTCGCTCCACAGAATATCAAGATAAATTCATTTTGCTTCATTTTGCTTCAAGTAAAACTAATTGTTCTTATATTTATTTTGCTGTTTTCTTGCCTTCCAATAGAAAGTTCATCGATAAAGTCTCAAAGGGATTGAATTTTATGGATTTCTCCGGGTTTTTATTATTGAACGCTCTGCTCTGTATGCCAGAAAGTTGGTGTGCTGTGTAGTCAAAGCCTCAAAGGATAGGATAAATTACGAGTTTCTTTGTAAATTTGTATTAAGAGAAAATTAATGAATTCAATATGCTCTTTGGAATTTGATAGGAAGTGAAAGACTATGGGATGTGTTTTTCTCAAAGAAAATTAATGAGAGATTTTTTTCTTCGTTCGAGCTTGGCGTATTGGATGGTAATGCAGTTTTTATTGGAGATTAATGGAGCTGAAAGTTTTATTAGTTTTATGGAGAAATTTCAGGATTTTATTAGATTACTAGGTGATTTGCTTCAATTTATCGGTTATATCGGTAAAGCAGACTATTTTTTACATGATATTGCAGTAATAATAATAAAAATAAGGATGATAGCTTTTGCAGTCTCTATGAACTATAAAATCAATAAAAACATCTTCAACTCAGCAACCAGCACATGAAAAAGGAATTTTTATTACATTATGTCATTTCATCCAGAATATATCCCAACCTCATGTTCCATATATTTTCAAGAAATGCTAAACAAACTGTATCAGTAATGCACTTTCCATGTCTCCATTGAATAATATATTTAAATGCAATTCTCCTTGTTTGTCAACATTTTATACAAATTGTCATTGTTTTTCCTCTTTGCAGTTTTCCACAACAATGCTGAGAAAACTTGCAAGATAACTGGCAGGTGAATTTTGGTCTCAAATTGTGAAATATTAGGAAGAGATGTTTTGAAAACGAATATGTTTTAGTTCTCACCATGGGGGATGGAGTGTCGAGATGTCTTTAATAGTTTAATGATTTGGCCCCTTAATGTATACTAAGTGTTCTTGGCCCCTTAATGTATACTAAGTGTTCTTACAAGATGAAGAATGTATTTATAGTCAAATTGCATACTTCAAGGATCTGTGATGAATTTTTAACTGAAATGTTATGTAATAAAACACATAATCTTAAAATTTTATAAAATAAAAAAAAATTGCATCATGAAGTAAGCAATTTGACAAAAGCCAACAAACCTGTTAAGCATGCAATTTGACAAAATCCAACAAATCCATATAAATTGCATACAATCAGAGGAAAAATAAATAACCTCATCAATTTTTCATATTTTTAAGATTAATGTTGTCTATTCCTGCAATCTTTCAAAACCTCGATGACAGTATAAGACATTTCCCCCTTTAAAGTATGCAATCTTCTTTAAACACTATAAATTGTTAAACAGATTGCATATCAACAGGGAGTTTGCTCCAAAAAACACATCCATGTTCCTCATAAATAATAAATAACATGATCCAATTATTTGTGTTCTCTGTATTATGCCGGAAACGTCCTGCATCTCCAATCCACACACAATTTACTCAGCAATTTACTGACATCCCCATGAGACTTGACCCAAGTACCCGAGTACCCACAGCACTAATTTGTTTAGAAAGAATGTGAAATGCAAAATGCTCCACAATACTAACTCGCAATAGTAAATACAGCACCAAAGCCCGAGAGGATGCAGTTGCTTAACGAAAATTAATGGTTCTTACTTTCAATCTATTTGGTACATTTGAACACATCAATAGCTCGGGCCAAGCTCACACTCCATTATTGCCATTATTGCTGGATATTGCTGGATATTGTTGAATATTGCGAGCACGTAGTGTCTAGTGGGGGACTTGGCAACTTGCTCTATGGCTAGCAGTTTAGCTTAATACATTTTTAATACTTTTCGCAACATTTTATTGCATGAGATGTTGGATGAATGCTTGATTTGGTTTGATTTCGTAGAGTTGCTTCAGATTGCTAGATAGGTAATCGAAAAATCTATGAATTCAATTGTGAAGATAATAGAGAGAATATTTGTTATAAATAGAAAACAGAAGATGCTTGTTTCAACGAACTAAATTAATCTTCCTTGCTATAGTTCTACATTCATCCATCAGCTCTACAACGTCTCAATCTTTCAATCTTTCTGCAATCTTGCTGTCTCTATTGACTCTATTGCTTTTAGCTGAGTTTTAGTGCTTTATTTGCTACAGCAGTCACAACAGGAGCAATGAAGTGAGTCAAGCCAAATATGTCATAATGCAATAAAACGTCTTAATTTTTTGTGCAGAAGAGTGAAGATCATGGAATGAAAATATAGACTAGCTTCATGTTGTTTCGGGAAAGTGTAGAGATGAGGGGATTGGGGTAATGGAGGATTTTTGTAGGTTTGTCTGTCACACGTTATTCAAATCTCTATTAGTAACTTTTTTTAGTATTTAAGAAAACCATAAGATGTACAAAAACTCTGAATCTTAAAAAAAAAATTCCACCAAACTCACAAACCCTCTCCTCCCTAGTCCCACACCATTCATGCAAGCAAATATTTTCCTTCTTTACTGTAATCTTCCAAATTGACAAAAAAATAGTATAACGAAGCAAAAGCAAAAGTCAAGAAAGCAAAAACGATGATATTGTTAATATTGTTATGTCTTTATGAGTTTATGATGATGACAATGGATGAATGTATGGCAAAGTATAAAAGCACGAAAAAAAAAAACAATAAATAAATTCATAAAAAGTAGAATTTCTGTGAAAAGTGGAAAAAACATAGAAAAACACTTAAAATGAAAAATAATAGAAATCATCCAGAATAAACAAATTTGTTTGCAAGCAAATCCGTCATACTTGGAAAGTGTGTACTTGAGAACTTGGGGAAAAGAGCACTTGACAACATCATAATATAATCGTAATTTTAATGAGTGCTTCCTTATTGATCTATAAATGGAACTGTTTTATGATTTATGAATGGAATATTCGGGAAATCATGGAAAAAAAATGTAAATTGTTGAAATTTTCGATATTGTGGATATTGCGGGAATGTGTTCCAAATGACGAAATGATGAATAAATAAACATTTTATCGATTTTTTTTATGTCTTAACATCTTTCGCCATTTTATCGGTTTTAAGTAGATTGAAGAGTTTTATGAAAATTTTATTGGATTTATTGATTTTCTTTCAGTGTTTGATGTATTTCTAAATTTGTTCGAAGTGAATTTCAAATTATAAATGTTTTTACGATTTTCGCGAGACTTTTGTAAACAATTCTTCTATACCTTCTTTTAAAATATTTTAAAACTATACCGAACAATCAAAGTAGATCCATAAATCCTTCTCTATATTTAAAACCGAACATCTATTTTAGTTTGCACAACAATTTCATAAATTCTACAATTTATTGAATTTCTATAAATTTCTACTCGAAGCTTCTATTTACGATAAAATTGATTAATAATTTTTTTCATACACAGAACAGCAAAAAAATTATATCGATAAATTAATATTATATCTTTTTATGCTCGCCGAACAAATTTATCCAGAGTTCTTTTTTCGCCGATATAAACATAATTGCGTTGCTTTTGGTTTTATTTCAAGCTCATGGAATTGGAACAGAGCTCAGAATGAAGGGGGGTTGGATTGGAGAATATTTAAGGGAATGGAAGAAACCAAATTGGTAAATTTTAGATGATTTGATGTTTGTCAAATTTCTCCAAAAAAAATTGTTCCTCCAAAATTCAAAAACTCCAAAAAAGAATCCCTACAATTTTTCTGCCCAATTGACACCCTTCTCTCAATTCACAGGGATAATAACATCAGATTCTATAAATTTACGATCACATATGGAAAGAGAGCTTTTTTATTATGAATGTGTATTTTTGTGTATTTATAGCTGAGACCGTTCAATCTAAATTTTATACTTTTTTGCGATACATATTTTTTGTTGGATATTTATCACTATAATGCACTGGGGGGAATTTTTTGGGGGATTCTTTATAAATTGGTTTTATAAAATGTTAAAATAAAAATTATGTTTTTCAAAAAACGATAAAAAAGATCAAATCCTTAATTTTTTCGACAATATTTTTAACAGTGAATTCTCACCAACTGAACCATTAAAGCACCACAAAAAATATTAAACTCTGCTAAACTCTACTGCGTGGCTGATCGATTCCAATTTTCCATTTTCGTTCCGCGGGGATTTTTGTTTTAATATTTTCCCTGATATATTTTGAATATTTCTGTTTTATTTGTCTGTTTTTGTATTATTTAGTTTTTCAGTTTTTTTGTATTTTTTCTATATTTGAAAAATCTAGAATGAGTGTATTTGATTTGTTATGCATTTGTAGAGCTTTTTTAAAGCTTTTTAGATTTTTTATTCGTTTCATGTTTTTCTGAGGTTTTTCGATGTTTGTAAGAGAATTTCATATTTTTCATGTATTCTATGATTTTCATGTTTTGTTTGAGTTTTCGTTAAATTTCTATTTTTGAATTATTTGCGATGTTTCATTGCAACAATTTAAATCCCCAAAAACTAAAATTATTTTCATCAATTTTTCACCTTTTTAGTAAAGTTTTTTTGTTTTTACTTTTCCAATAAATCTATTTCGGTTTATCGACTTTAATTTATTTTTTAAGTTTTCTATTATTTTTTATGAGATTTATATCTTCTAATAAATCTAATAAATCAGCAAAAAAGCACACCCAACTATATGGTCAAAATGGTTGAGCAAAACTTTTTGATGTTTAAAAGCAATTTCACGGTCTGGCAAGTTTTACTCACTTTTCTGTCTCGTTGATCGAGAGAATTGATGCTTTGATAGTTAAACTTAATTTTTGGGGATTTATGAAGAGTTCTAGGAGTTTTGGGAAAGTTAGGGGAAGAGTGGGGAATTAAAACTTACAATCTACCTAAATTTTTTTTTTATTTATCAAATCATTCTACAATCTAATCTATACAATTTCCATAAATCTAAAACCTTAAAAGTCTAATTAATAAAATTATATTGTTCAACAAAAACACCCGCTAATCATATCTTAACATAATTCAACATAAATTCATGGTTATTCAAACTTAAAAACTTAAAATGTGAACCACTAACAATGATAATGATTTAAATTGTGCGAATGATGTACTTGAGTATACTTGAGCAGCCTTCAATGCTGATTACTTGACTTTGATCTGATTTAATTAATTTTATAAATTTTATATTACAGCGTGGAATTTTTTCTATTAAAATTATTCAAAGAAATTTTGATGATGATTTCAGAATGGGAAGACTTAAAATTTATTCTTAAGGTAAGGTTAATGATGTCTTAAATTTTTGTTGGTCAAACTTCACCACGAGAAGATTGCACCTAAAATGTTCCAGAAGCCATAGAAGAGCAAGCCAGTTAGTACGAGCTTTGTCAATTGATGGAGCCAGTAGAGTCTGTAAAAAATATTTATTTTTATTAATTTAATTTTATAAACTGATGGGTCATTTTATACACCAACCTATTCCACTTCGTCCTTGCAACCTCAACAGTTTCCAAACCATCCTTGAAAAGATAAATGCGCATGCCTTTGATATAGTAGGTCAAATACTCGACCCAATCAAGGTCTGCTATATTGAAGTGGAAGACACTTTTGTCTCCTTGATCCAACTTCTTCCATAATTGCTGCACGTTGTCATTTTTGAACTCCCACTCGTGGCTGCAGAAGAACGCCAGGACATTTGATAACTTGTGGATTTTTTTGTACATCTTGAGGAGCCTGAAGAAAAGATTTTTTTAATAATGTGCTTGATAAATTAATCAAAGAAATCTCACTTTGGTTTCTGACCCGCGCAGACCATCACAGTATCAACAAGCAATGCCGGCAAAATATGGAGTAGAATCTGCAAAATCCTGTTGACTGTCGCTGATTTGTTCATAAAGAAAGACACATACCAAATAGCATTGCTGAAAGGATAGTCGAATCCGTTCGCAATATTCAAATCGCAGAATTCTCCGAAGGTCAATGGGTTTTCCACCGATGACACATAATTGTAAATTGGAATGTTATGTGAAGAGTTTGTTTGTGCTAGAGGCTCATTTTCTTGTGATTTCTGTGATTGTTTCTGTGCTATATCCCAGGCGCAAGCTAATAGTGCGTTCACAGTCAAATCAACAGGGACAATGTTGGCAATAAGATCTCTATCGCAGTGGACTGTTCTCAGCATTCCAGTTCCAGCTCCAGCAACAATTCCTGTGGGTCCGTATAAGTTATCAATCCAACCCACGACAGGTTCTTTACTGGTTGAGGTTACTAGAATGTCAAGAAATTTTTTTAAATGCTCTTGAACGAGAAATAAAGGTTGCCCTACCAATTGCAGGTCGAAAGATCCCAATAGGTAAGTTACCACTTCTAGATTGGACAATTTGTTCTGCTACTGCTTTTGTAAAGGCGTAGGTGTTTGGCCAAGTTCCCAAAATTCTGTTTAAAATAGATTTAATAATTTTATCATCAAATTCAATTATTTTAGGTTAAAGTTAGGTTAAGTGTTAATCTAAACCATTTTGGCGCCTAATAATATAACAACTAACTTGGGTGTAATTTCATCAACAGCAGCCGAGTCCAGTTTACTGACAATTCGATCTAAATCTTCAAACTTGAACGGCATCGAGTAGAATTTCTCGTCAATATCATTCCGGTTACAGTTTGCATAAGCAGTAGATACGTGTATGATAACCTTAAAAATTAATTAAAAAATTGTTAAATCCATAAGACATTCAAGTTAATGAATAAATTACACAAAATTACAAGAAATTACATGCCATGCATTAAAAATCAATTAAGTGATCGCAAGAAATTGCCCAGAAAACCAGAAAAACTCGATCACTATCAATTTCAATAACAATTGATCGATTTAACAATTTGTCTGAAAACACATAAAGACAAGACAAACACCATTAAATAAGTAAATCTCGATCGAGATCGAAAAATCATAAGTATCGATAATAAATTGCACAATATTCCTCAACGGCATTTTTCCGCGCCGCTTTTGTTTTGCTTTCTGTATACGTCCTTGGGCTATCCACAAGACACCGTCAAGCGTCAAGTTTTTCTTTATTGAGCACTTTTTGATGCTTGCTCCCCAGAAATGCGTTGCAGAGTCACAAATCCCAAAGAAATCATTGAAATGTGAGAAAGATCGCACAAATTGGTAAATGTGGCAAAAAAAGCGACACAAAACGATGAATAATCGATAAATTAGAGAACTGGTTGTTGTGCAAGATTTGACCGTGAGGGGAGAGTGTTTGCGTGGGACTTGACCCTTGAGTGCATTATTTAACTAATACTATTGTTTTTTGTGCTTTCAAGACATTTGTATTGGCGAAAAATGAAGATTAAGGTTAGATATTGGATTTGTAATTTTTTGCTAAGAAATTGATCCCAATGAGCTTTTATATACTCAAAGACCAAAAATTTAAAGGTTTGCATGAAAATCGTCGATCAAGTAATTTTTCTTTTTAATTGAAAAAAAATTCAATATTTTTCATGCACCGCAAAACCACAGGATAATAATTAACGAGAAAAGTCGAGAGAATAATTAATAAAAATTAAAATAACTTTATGGTGGCAATTATCCAATTACCATTCTTGACAACTCACCTTCAAGTTTCTCATCTGCTGCGCCAGTTCCAGTATATCTTTAGTACCATGCACATTGATATCGATAGCCAACTTCAGTTTCTCATCGAAATTCACTGTGGCAGCTGCGAAGACAGAAATCACACATTAATTTATGATTTTTAATTTATATTCTCTCTTACGAAATTTCTTTTATTGATTTTTATTGTTTTTATCTCTTTAATTTATAGGAGTTGAGTAAATTTGATTTTTAATGAATTGGAAATTTATGGAGCATTTACCGCCATGAAAAACAACGTCTACTTGCTGGCATAATGTCTGTCGATCTTGCAGGTTAAGGCCAAGGCCAGCAATCTGGCAGTCTCCATTCATAGCTACGATCTTGTGGCGGAACTTTGGCAGCATTTGACGGAGGGTATTAAAAACCTACAATGGGAATGCAATTATTTTAAGTGTTTGAAGATTTTTTTTTCAGGTTTAAAATTTTTTTGAAAGGGTTCACAAATTACGTTTTTTTATTTTTTTATGATTTTTTTTCAAAGTTTCAGTTTTGTCCACTAAAAATTCCAATTTTGGAGCAAATCATTGAAAAATTTATGAAAAGGGGTCGTCCATAAATGATAGATTAAAAAAAAATATTTTCTAGCAGGGGATACCTCTATAAAATATGTTTTAAGCTAAATTATGAATTTTTACCAACAAAAATAATTATTATCTTAAAATTAAATACATATTCTCTGTACGTCCCCTAACCCAAGCAACAACTAATAAAATAGGTAAATTCTCGAAACGCATATCTCACCGCATCATCAAAGATGTCTTCCACTCTTGTATGGATGTCCTTTCCTTTCTTGGGGCGAATCAATATATAAATGTTGTCTAGATTTGGACAGCTACGCAGCAATTTGTCAATCAGCATTTTGCCCATGAAGCCTTAAACAGAAAATATTGTTGGTGAAGAAGTGAATTACTGGGCAAGTGGAAAAGTCGCACATTAATCAAGCGAGGGGGTTTATTTGAGATTAGATATGGGTTGATAAATTACTCACCAGTTCCCCCTGTAATGAAAATATTTTTTCCACTGTAAAATTCTTGCATAGGTGTAAGTCCAACCTGTATCCTGTCATTATTATTGAAGTCTCCAATCTCTGGTACCTCTTGGTTCATGATCAAATTTCTCGAGTTATTTCTCACTAAGATGTCCATTTTTGTCCACTTTCTTTGGATTTTCTTGAATTTTCCTATTACTCCCTCAATTTTGAGAATTTATTTGAGTATTCGTGTCTAGAAAACTGAAAAATAAAATATTAGTTCCCCCTCACAAAAACAATAAAAATACTATAAAAATACTCCAAATATCGAAACTACTCTGAAAAGTAAACACAATCTGATAAATCAACAGAATTGATAAACACCAAACAATCAATGAATTTCGAAGCAACGACCTAGAGACTTGAATGTGTGAACTTTCCAAACAACAACAAATATTACTAGTAGGCGCTGAATCATTTGATGACTTTAAATCTACACATTTTGCATGTTTTCGCCAATTTGAGGTATTCAAGATATTTTTGGAAATTTTTTGTATTTTGGTAATTTACGTAATTTTTGTAAGATAACGTAACATAATGTAAAAACACCTTTTATGGACCGGAATTAAAAATTAGCGAGATATTAAAGATTTTAATTAGGTAATTATGATGTTGAACTGTTTATTTTGAGGTTGTGTATATTTTCATTATAAATTCATTTTAAACGAGTTGGTAAGAAGCAATCGAGACAATCTTATGAACGCCCACGTAATCTTATTTTTGTAATTTCTTGTTCGAGGTTTTTAAAGAGATCAATTCTGTATGATATTTTCATAACAACCTTAACTTCATTTATGTTTTTAATTGGACTGAGCTCGAGCTAAAAGAGATTAACTCCCATTTTATTGATTTCCAAACAGTTTATGCAGATATTACTAAAATTAAAATTCATTCAATTAAACTTGGAAGAAATTGGAGATATTCAATGCTAGCTCTAAAACCACCAACTAAACTTCAACCAAAATAATTCCAATTTCTCTTGAACTTAAATTGTAAGAAATCTCATATTTATCTTCAAAATTTAATTAACCAATAATGACTATAGTTCATCCTTGCATATTATTCGCTCAATGACATCTCCACCTTGCGAATCATACGGAATTTTACAGTGTAATGGTAAAATCTTCACCTATTTATTTAACCAAAAAAAGCCAATGTTTTTGCAATTTTGAATGAAAAAGATGAGAAAAACATAAACATTGCATAACGAGCAATATTTTCTGGGTTTTATTTACCAATTCTCCATTTCATTGGTTGTCAATTACTTAGAGAGACGGATGAAACTCACATAATCCATCAATAAACAGTGTAAGTGTCCGTGCAGTTCATGAAGTATTTGCTGACCTCCTCAGCTAACCCCAAATTTCGATAATCCATCAATTGAAAAAATTTATGTTATTCATTGAAAAATTAAAGACTCAACAATTTCTCCGGCAACTAAATTTGTGTGGTTCAATAACATTTTTGTATCTTGGGTTGAGTGGTTTTTTGCATAATAGAGGTGAAGCTTGGACAAATTTCAATGTAACTGGAATTTTTTTTTTGATAAAAGTTTTCCTAGAATTTTGGGTAATAAAATGATAAATGTAAAAATTACTTAAATTTTAAATGTTATCCAATCCTCAACCAAATTATCGAAATTCGAATTAAATTTTTTTTTAAATAAAAATCTTTAAAAAACCATCAGTGTTAGAAAAGAAAATATTTTGGAATGAAAATTTTGTCCAAGCCTCAAAAAACAGTTAAATTTCGGGGAAAAAAATTAGACACGTAAAAAAACTTTCAAAGAAACGTAAAAACGTTTTTTCTTACATTTTTTGAAACCACGTTTGCATTTTTTGGAAACAAACGCGTGGTTCATGCAAATATGTAAGGTTGTATCATGTTGTATGTAAGATTGTGTTGATCTACACGTTTTCTCAGTTTCTTAGCTCTTTGGCTAATTAACATCTCACCTCGTAGCAGGTGGTGGATGACAACATGAAATACAAGAAGATTAAACAAAAGATATTAGAGCATGTGACATTTTTCAGAAAAGATTCATCGTCACATTGATGAGCAGTATATTTTCTTAGATACCTAGGTTCTCTTAGTTTGATTAGTTTCTGTAGATTGAGTAGATTGAGAAGATTGAGTAGTTTTCTTTGTAAGTTTTGTTACATAAGAAATCACTTAGTTTCTGCTTAATTTAGTAAATTGCCGCATTATCCGCTAATATTTGCATAATTTATAATATCCTATGTATTGATTAGTTAAAGAGGGGTGAGCGACTTTGGAAGTTTTGCTCAGAAGATTCTAGAAAGGTATTTATTTGTATAAAAGGAAGAGTCGATAATTTCCAAGATTCTAAAGTTTCAACTAAAGGTCGATAAAACAGTTCAAACCTCAAATAACCTTCACTTCAAAAAACTGCCCACCCCCTCTAAAATTTTATTCCATTCATTCCATTTATTCCATATGAATGAATAATTTCAGTAAACATTCAAATTGTTTAGTTTATTGAGTTGACTCAATAAATGTGATGATTGCATTATTAGCTTTCTGCATTCTTGGCAGTGTAATAGATGTTGCGCTACTAAAAACAAATTATTTCGACGTAAAATGTAAATTGAAGTTAATTGAAGTGAATAATAGTAAATATAAGTAAATACCAATTTTTTGTCACTTAGCAAGGAAAACGATAATTTATAATAAATACTTTGAATCACTTGCTATGCCCTACTAATATACCCAACTCTATTTAAACTAAATTAAATTAACCTTCTCAATGAGCTGCAAATTAATTAGATTGAAATTCTTTGAAATCCCTACATAATTCCTTCCAATTAAATTTAAAGCAAATAAGAAGCCACAACTTACTATATAAACAAATGAAATTAATTAAATTATTTCAAATAATGAAATTGATCTGCCAACAAATTGTAGCTGAAAGCGAAATTCTTGACTTTATCGAATTGTTGACTCAATTATTCATGGAAATCTGAAATGCCAACTTGAAGTAATGAACTGCAGCGTTCGGAGAAAAGGTCAACAGCTTTATGTTTCATTGAAATTTTTGGGTATTTAAAAATTGAAATTTACTCTCCCCTCATCACCTTATCAGCTAAACACAAAAATTAAGTCACTCGACCCATCAAGTGCCAACAACTCTTCACAACATATCAACAAGAAATGCAAAGTCGTCTCTCACCAAATAAATGCAAAACAAAAACAACTCGAAAACTGTTTAAAAATAATTAAAAAGCAAAAAGATTTTTCAAGGTTTGTTTGAGTGCTCATTTGAGCGCTAAATTTTCGAAAGAAAAAAAATTTATCCAAAATAAAGTTTAAAGAAAAGAAAGAAATAAATTGAAATTCGTCGCGGCCGCAACTGGACGATGGTGTCACACGCGCTCGCAATGTTTGACTTGAGCTCGGTGGTTTACACAAGGAATATACCATTTTACCAATAACTGATGGAATCAATGAGTTGTGCAATTGTTCGTGGACAATGGTGACTATTTAGTGCTGGAAACTTCAATATTTAGTTGTTTAATTTTTTGTTAAAATTGTTGAATGTTGGTGAAATGATTTTTCAGTAATATAGAGTTCTTGCGATTTTTTTGTTGATTTTACGAGGTGAAAGGTTTTTGAGGTTAAAAATTTTAGACCCCTTGTGAATTTTTACTAAAAATTTTTCCAGAAAATCTTTTTACGACATTTTTTTTTTAATATTCCAAATAAATTATCAAAAAATTCTGAAAAATTTCATCAAGCGTTTCTTTTACCTTGAAAGTGAAGATTGCCACTCATAGCTCCGTTTTAATTATTTTAATACATTTAATACATTTAATACACCACATTAACTTTTGACGGCATAAAAGTTGCCCATTAACACTTATTAAGCTCATTGTAATCATTACAGCCATTAAAATCACGCAGAGCATTAAAATCCGCGAAAATAATAATAATTATTAAATTTATTAGACTTTTATGGGATTAATTGCGCTTAAAAGTAGTAATTTAGTCGAATTTAGTTATTTACATTTTTTGCCATAATAATCTGACAGTGTTTAACATTATTTGAGATTACTTTATGGGTTCATTCAATACTTCCAAACATTAAACACTTTTTCCGTGAATTATTTATTCTTTCGAGGAAATTTGTGGGTACAATGTTTTTTGAACCAGAAAGGTTTTAGAACTTTTAAAGCGTTTTGTTATTAATTTTAAAATAATTCTGTTTCGTAATTAAATTCAAGAAACTTTAAAGAAAATTCATTGTTAAACAAGGAAACGTCAGAAATGCATAAATATCTGCAATTTCACAGCACGACCATTCAACCATTTTTATCTTAAACACAGCCAAGCGACATTAATCATCGGATTAACTTTTGCAAATTTCAAGGCACTTGTCAAACAGTACAAACAGTTGGTTATGATCGTAATTTCTGCATTACATTTCATGTAATTTTGCCCTTTTCAAATTGTTTTTTTTCATAATTTAATCAAAAATTCAGTTTCCTTACAAATATCGACAAGTACTTGAAACAGTAGGAAATGATCAATGAAAAAATAATTAATTTAACTTTTCTTGAACCAGAAATGGTTTCAAAGTCAATGACGCCAGTATTTTGAGTTTTGGTGTTCTCACATGACGCAATTATGAATCTCCTTTTTAAGATCTTACGTCAGTTCATTAGAGCTTAGGATAATTCTCGATAATTCATTGTCATTTTTTACTGGAAATTTTCAAGTACTTGCGAAAAATTCTGAGAACAAATTGTGTGCAAAAACCAATTGGGAAAAATTAAAAAAAATTAGCGAACCAGAAGTGACGTCTGGGTGGTAAACTTAAATTCATTTGTAGTTGAATTACTGAACACAAAAAACAGCTCTGTTGAATTGCAAGAGCTGTTGAAGATAATTAATTTATTAACTTTTCCATTTGTTGAATTTTTCAAATTGTTTGGTCATCGTACGCGCCAATTGTTCGCCAATTTGTTTCTCAATTCAATTTCCTCGTGCAAATGCTTTTTAGTTGATCTTCGAATTAATCAAGGTCTAGTTTTGTCGTAACTAAATTTTGTTTGGAATATTAATAAACTGGAAAAACACTAGAAAAATACAAATTCATTAAAAATCATTATCTATCATTAAAATCTGATCATTGCATTGAAATTGAAACTTTTCGCTTGGGTCATTCAATTGTTTGATAACAAATGACAAGTAACTTAAACTTTACTTGAACTGATGTTCTGATAACCTTCATGCACTTCTTAATTTGAGTAGCATTTAAGATTTAAAGTAAAATTCCCAAAAATCCTGAGAAATGGGAAAAAAATATAAAATCGTATTTTTGAATTATATTGACTTAAAACTCAATTGTCTACAAGAATCTCTTGAGAAATTATTTTTAGAGTTGACAATTTTCATACTTGAGACTAAGCTCAGATCATCCGTCTTCAAATTGTTCTTTTATTTGGACAACTTGGATATTTGGAGGATTTCTACGTTTTCAAGCAAATATTTGGCAATTCTAAACAATATTAGCTTTAAAATTTACCGGATAATTAAAAAATGATTATGATATCGTTCAAAAATAGTAATGTCTCAATAATGGGGTTTTACCTCCAAAACTGAGTCGACAACTTTTGTGGTGTGATTCAATTATGATCATTTAGAGTTTTTTCAGAAGATTATTGCCAAATATTGGATTTGTTGCAGTAAACATTTAAAATGTGCTAATTTCAAGAAAAAAACTTAAAAGTTGTGCAAATTTGCTCAATAAAACTTTTGTTCTGGAAGTTATAGGTGTTGATAGCATGTGAATTGTAAGTACACTATATTTAGTGTTTATTGGTGAGAATTTTTGAACAATTATAAGTAAATGACCCAATATATTGTAGCAGGTAATCGAAGGTGATTGATTTATTAATGAAAAATGTGCAACTTTTTGTGATTTTTTTTGCGAATTGTTTTTTGAGGGTTCATGGTCTTGAATTTGTTTGGTGTGACTTTCAGCCCTGAATTCAGCAAACTCAACCCCTGCTCCACAACACAATCACCCACATATTAAAAATCCATATCACTGCCAAATTCAAATACCGTTAGCTCTACGTGACTTCTCGCAATCTAAACCGAATAACCTACATATTGTGTCTTTCTGTTTTGATTGCCACTTCCAATTCAGCCGATATTCCATAATATTACCGACAATAACATTTTACAAATATTCCAATTCAACAAAATTCAATATACACAAAAAATATTCCAAAAATGTTCCACAAACATCAGGCAGTTTATCAGAAATGTCCAATAATTCAAATTGTTTTCAAGGGATAACTTGGGATTCAAGTTCTTGATCGATTTTGGTGATTTTATGGGAGTTTGATGGGATTTTGATGAGATTAATTCAATAAAATCTTAAATCTAGCTCTAAAATAAGCAAAATAACAAAATCTTCAGCAAAACTTTTGAAAATCTTAGCAGAAAGTGAAAACCCCAAAATTTCAATGTGTTAACTTAAAATTTAAATATTGAACTGACTTAGCATTTGCAAGATATTTTTATTGTTCCCAACACAATGTCCCAATAAACGAATGTATCAAACAAATCTCGCCGAAACTCCAATAAAGTCCACCAAATCACCAAAAACTATTTTAAATGGTAAATCGCCAAACTGCTGCGAGATAAAACAGTAAAACAAACACATTTAACAAGTGCTTAACATTTTTTTGATTTTTTTTTTTGGATGCATAAAAACCGGAAAAATTCCATGTGTTGCGCAATGCCACCAAAAATCTTCTCGGCAGGCCACTACACTCTTAATTTCACTTTTACTCCGCTTTTAGTTGCGCCTTTTCACTTTCTTGATAAAATATTTTTTAATGGGTTTTTAGCGGGTTTTTTGTAAGCGATTTTTGGTGAACTCTTTCTGTTTTTTTTGTTTTTGGTGAATGAAATGGAAAGGAAGTTTTGCAGATTTTTCAATTAATTGAAGGTTTTACATGGTTTTACCTTTTTCATTTTTCAGAACTTTTCGATTTTTTTTCTACTAAAATGTTTGGCTACTTGAAATCAAAATTTTTTTTGGAAAGTCATATTTTGACCTTAAATGTAACTTTCCTAGAGATATTAAAATTTTTGACATTTGTGAGGAATTTAAATCCTTTCGCCACAAAATAAAACAGGACTCTCTAAAAAATCGGGTCAAAACTCCAATCCCACCAAATTTCATAATAATACTAAATAAACAAAAGTATTACGTCAAAACAAAACGTATAATCAAACTTCACAAGTCACACCAATATTTGCAATTGATGTTGTTTTCTGAGCTTTTTGCAATTTAAACAGATTTCGTCGATTTGTCGGGCGTTCAAGTCACTCATTACATTTTTATTCATTAAACATAAAGATTTCATTTTAAATGCGCATTTCACCAATTATTTATTGTATTCAATTTCTTAAAAACCTTAATATAATGAGTTAAGACGTTTTTTAATTACTTTTTGATATATAACACTTTAAGTCCTTTTTTAGATTTCCGCCACTTTACCGAGTTTTTTTTGTTGACTTTTTCGAACTTTAATTTAAAATTTTATATTTAAAATGTTTAATCACTTGCAAATGTTTAACTTTTTAATTTTCCGTTCAACACTAAAATTCATATGTATGTTCAATCGCGCTCCTCAATTGCAACTGATTTAATACTGAACTGTCTTCGGCTTAAGAAATTGTAAAAATTGTACAAAAATTGTAAAGGAAACGGTCCGAGCTTCGTACTATGTGTGTACTACTACTAAGTAAGTGTGTGAAGCTAGTGATAGCGCACTCATACAAGAGCTGTTAATATTGCGCTGGAGTGTAAGTCATTTCTACGTCATGTGAGAGATGATATAGCAGATAAAGAAGTGAATTTTTTGGTAGATTATGACGTGTGTCTTTCACTTCGCTGCAATTGTGGTTGTTGAAGTCAGACAGTGTTTAATTGAGTGGTTTTCGTATAAAAACATTGGAATTGTGGACCGGATTAAAGAAGATCAAATTAATGTCTGTAAACTAATGTAACTCAATGATAAACAAATCAACAAAAATTTACCAGAAACTAATCAAAGTTGATTGTATTTATGATATAATCAAAGTCAAATTATTTCAACAAATTAGCTGCATCAGTAAACTTGTGGTAAATAACATATTAATGTGCTTTTAGTTGCCTCCAGCAAAAACATGTAAAATATTAATAATTAATTAAAACAACATGTGTTTTAATGTTTTGGTTCAAATTAAGTAATAAATTCAAGGTTAAAATGTTGGAAGCATAAATGAGGAAAAAATATTTTCCAACGGCTTAAAGCACTTTTTGATTTTTTCAAGTTTAATTGAATTATGATACTCATTTCCCATACAATTAAGGCATTGCAGATTTTTGCAGATTTTTGCTGATTTCTTAATATTTTGCCAAACTTCGCCTAATGAAAAGATTTGTGGACTTTAATACTTTAATAGAGAATTAGTTATTTGCTTTATTGTCGGTCATAAGCGTCTTTACCGGTCATAATATCGAATTAAACCATTGAAGCCTCGAAGATGCAGCAAATATTTACCTGTTCACTTTTACAACTAAAACTACTGGCAAAATTATATTTGATTTCATTAAATATCATGGTCGATTGATTACAATTAAGCAAATAAACATTAAACGGCAATTTTCTGCCGAATTTTAATAAAAGACATGAGAACAGGAAGTCTAACTAACTGTAAGATGACGTTTGATTATCCACTTTAATTGAAATAAAAAAGAGGAGCAATTTACTGATTCAATTTAACATATTCTGACATTTATTGAGCGAAAATGTTTTGGTACTTTAAGCTTTAAGTAAAACAACAAATTAGACATTAATTAAGATACATCACATTTTGGCAATTTTGTTAAAATATACATTACATTTTTACTGTTTTATTCTATTTTCATTAGCTCAATGCTGAATTTTGCCTATTTCAAATTTCGACAACAAAAAAACTTTGCCAAATTCACTTCATAATGCATCAAACATTATTTTTTAATCAAAAATTCAAGATCAATCTTGCAGTTTCTGAGATGTTAGCGAAATTTTGAATTCCGCTTTCAAATAGTCATTAAACTTAAAAATTAGTTTTGTGTGCTTGCCAATTTGTTAGAGACCTTGTTACACTTTGTTTTGACTGTTTTGCACATATTTAGGATGATTCATCATTTTATGGTGGTTGTTGCAAAAAATGAGCAAATAGTGAGTTTGTCTGTTAAACTTTAAGATAAATCATAATTTTAAGAAATTTTATAATGCGGATTATATTTTTTGAAACTTTAAATTTAAGCAACAACTGACAAAACTTTTAAAATAAAATATTTTTAGCACAATCGGACAGGGGTGTAGAAGAAGTGAATTAACAAGGTAGGCGCTGATGAGTTTTTGCAAACAAATTTATAAAGTTGCACTAAACTTGCACTAAACAAAATTTTAACAAGGGGGTCGCGCCTACTCGCGCCTACCCACTTCTACAACCCTGCAATCGGTTCAACAGATGACTTTGGAATCATATTTAATTAAAAAAATTAGTTGAAAAATATTTTCAAAGGTCTGGTCCGAAGAAAAACTTCAAAACACAACTAAAAACGTTAGAACACACTTAATCCAACTCTTATTGCTATATTTGTTTAGTCAGATTGCGGTGTTATGTGCTATAATGCTATATGTTTCCAATATAAATATTCAATTATTTGAAGCCAATTTTAAGATAGACTTGGAAGACTTACCGGCAACACAACGTCTTTTTTCCAAGCGGATTAATGACATACAAATTAAATTTTAATGTAACATAAAAAAATTAGCATACATTAATTAACATTCGTTAATGCTTGGCAATTTACACATTTGATGGCGTAAAGTTCTGTTTCTTTGGAAGTTTGGAAGTTGATATTGATGAATAATATGAAAATTGTATGATTTAATAGATGTTACTTGGTTTTGGAAAATTTTCCTATTTTAAACTGCTTTACCGATGATGATCGAATTATTTATGAATATTAAAAAATTCAAAATATTTGAAAATCTCTACAAAACTGCTTTATCGGCTTTACCATCATATTGATTTTTTCACATCTCCGACACGATAACTTCTTATCCAAAAAAATTGAATTTTACATGTAAGTAATTTAGTGATCTGTCTTAGTATTAGTGTTCCACAAATTTATGACAACATTATGGAATAAATCTCATGTATGTGCTTTGAGGAGTTTAGTGAAATTTTGCGAAAAACTGCCAAGCTTTTCTCAGGCTAAGGAAATGGGAAATGATTTCATACAATTTTACAAAATTTTCCTCTTCTTGAATTTGGTGATTTTGGTGAATTTGGTAAAGTAATCGATTTTTAGCACGCGAAACATTTTTCTTTTTTCCGAGAGGCTCACACACGTTATTCGGCTGTTTTTCCTGCTATTTGTTATATTGTGCTTATATAATGCTGATATTTGTGGCATGAACTTGCGAGATTTATTTATAAGACAGATTAGGATTTGGGCGCAAAAGGCTCTTTAAAGCTTTAAAGAATGAGCTTACTGGGGAAAATATATTTTGATTGTGAGTTCTGATTGAAAAAATTTGATATGGAGGATTAGGGGTTTTTTACGGGAAGATTATCGAATATTTAAAATTTTTTTGTAATTTATCAATTGTTCGAATTTTGAAAATTTCTAAGAAAGAACCAAAAATGACCCGACAAATTTTATTTTTTGAATTTTCGAAATTTTAGAATTACAAAAATTTTAAAATTTGATTTTCAAAATATTTTGGAGTCTTGAAATTTGAAAGCAAAATAAAAAAAAACGTGTTAGTCGACGAACTGCCCCGCGACCTCACACAAAAAAAGGTCAACCCGACGAGCGTATCCCTTTTACATATTTTCAATTTGTTCAAAATTAAATTTCCCGAGATATGTAACATTATGTAAATTAATTGCATTTTGAAGAGGGTTTTCTAGATTACTCCATAAAGATATAGCGAAGTAAGCATTGAAAGCATTGAAAGCTTTGAATTCATTGAAACCCAAATCGTAAATAAATTCCCCCATATTTTATTCAAAACTAAATTTAATAATAATATTTAATAATAGATACATAAATCCTAGTTTAAGAGCATAAAGCTCGTAAAACAGGTAAAACTGCTAGAGGAAAACTATACAAACACCACATCATATTTAATCTAGTAATTCGTTAGAAAATGGGTTCTAATTATAAAGCTCATTAAAATCGCATTAAAAGGTGTTTTTTCTCTGTATTCATAAACGCACCGCATTGTGTGCTACATTCTCCACAAATCAATTCGCTCACAAACTGGTATTATGCTATTATGTGGTGTGTTTACTGGGAGCTTGCCTAAGCTAGCCTAAGTTTATGTGTTGGCCCTTTGAGAGATGTTGTGGGTTTTATGGAATGATACAAGGAACGTTTTTAAGGAACATAAAAATTTTTTAAAATAATTTTGACCGATCAAGAAACGTCAGAAACAATCGAAATAATATTTTATAAAGATCTTTATCAATTTGGTCAAAATTCCACCCAATACTGATTATAAGGGTTATATCTGGGTCCCGAAAATTGCCTACATGCTTACATTACGTACATTGCTTACATGCTCATTCAAGCTGGCCCTTTTTTCTCCGGCAAACACGAAAACAATCTATTTAAAACTAATCAAAGAACATGATGAATTGACGTTGTACATGCCTTTCTTCATAGATTGCCAGCACCAGATACTACAGAAAATTACTGAACGGGCATGGCAATTCTGGCAAATATCAGCAAACTGTGGAAATTTCGGCAGTTTAACTATTTAGCCAATTTGCGGAGCAAATATGGCAGAAATATTTGGAATTCAGCTGCAAGTTCTTGATTTGGTTTGGCAGTTTAACTGTTTAAGGCCGTTCTCATTGGTATGTTCGATGTATTTGGTGAATTCGGTGGAAAACAGAATCGTTAAAAGCTTTTACATAAGTTGGTAATTAGCGAAGGTTTAAAGCGTGTTGAGAATTCTTGGTTTATAGAGGGTGAAGCTATGGCTGATTGAGTTTATTGAAAAGGGGTGCAAATTTTTTTTGGGATTTTTTGAGTTAGTTCGTGAATTGTTTTGATTATTTTAATTTTAATAAATAAAAAAATCCAAAAACTCAAAAATCCAATTAAAAAACTCTTCAATTTGCCCTTCAAACTCCCTCAAAGTCCTTCAAACTAATCTGAAATGCTTCAAAAACGATCAAAACCCATCAAAACACATTTTCCATTCAATTCTCCATTCCAAACCATTTTTATGTCTCTGTTGGACATTCCTTTAATGGCTTTAATCGCTTTAATCGCACAAAAAAGCGCTCAGAATTCAAACATAACAAAAGTATAACTGAGTATAACTGCGACTATAATAATATCAGAGATGTAATATAATATCAGATAGCAGATAGCAGATAGCGTTTAGATGATATGGACAAGTACATACTGCCAAGTATAACTTGGCTATAGTCAAGTGTACCCAGATTGCCACAAATATAAATTTGGGCCAGTGGAACTCCGAGTGTAACATATGCTCACAATTTTATTACTTTGCGGGGTTCAGAATTGTAAAAAGGAGCCAAGGATATCATAAAATTATTTGTTATGTGTATTGTTCAACGAGTGACAGTTTTGCGTTTGGTCTTGATGACTGGAAGGCTAAGTGGAAAGGATTTACTTTTTGAATTTTCTAGTTCGTAGTTTTTCCATTATATTGGCACTGAAGCTATCCAGAAGATTTTTATTGTGATTTGGTATATTTCTAGTTCTAAATCGAAAATTTGGCGCTGTTGCAAGTTAGAAGAAATATTTTATTTTTATACTTAATTTGATTATTCTTTTAAAATTGATTAGCTTATTCCAACCATCCTTTCCTTCTAGCCTTTTACTGACAATGATCGCTCAGGGTAAACTTTTCAATTTTTTTATACATTCACATTGTAGAATTTTGTGTTGTATTTTTAAAAGCAGTTGAAAGTAATACGTATACAGTTTAGATATTGCGATGGCGAACGCAGATAAGCAAGAGGGCAACTGGCCGATAAAGCTGGTAAGTTTATTGGCTGCCACACATTTGTATCGTATTTGTATCGCATTTGAAAGCATTTCGAGCATCAAGCTTGTCGTTATATTTATAAATATGTTATTGGCAAAATTCGATAGAGTTTTCTATGGCCATGAGAAGCTCGAAGAACTTTTGAAAACATGCAAATTTGCACAATAAACTTCAATTGTGTTGTAACAAAAAAGCCAATTTTATTTATGTTTAAAAGTTTATGCTGTTTGAAACATTATTTGGATTGCAATATTTGTAGCTGGTTAGTTGGAAAAGAATTGGATGTCAATGATGGTTAATTCTACCACAATCTGTGGTCACTCGGCTCCGTTCTAGACACAGCTTCTACAGCTTTGTTTGCTTTATCTGCTGATTGAGACAGAGGGAAACATGATAGAAATATTTACTTAACAAAAATAATTTAACAAAAAATCAACTTAACAAAAAATACAACTTTACAAAAAATCAACTTAACAAAAAATCAACTTAACAAAAAATTCAACTTAAAAAAAAATAAACTTAACAAAAAATTCAACTTAACAAAATTTCAATTTAACAAAAAATTAACTTAACAAAAAATTTACTTAACAGAAAATAAACTTAACAGTAATTAATTTAGTAAAAGCACATAAATCTAAATAAAATTTGATCATAGTTTGCTTTGATAAAATGTATATGAAAAATTGTTGAAAAAAAATAAAGTGCACTGTAAAATGGTTTGTTGAATATTATAAGTATAATGGTTGTTTTACTGGTTGGGTGGGTGGGTCAAGTAGATATTTACTTAAGTTGAATTTACTTAAGTTGAATTTACTTAAGTTGAATTTACTTAAGTTGAATTTTACTTAAGTAGAAATTTACTTAAGTAGATTTTTACTTAAGTTGAAATTTACTTAAGTTTATTTTTTTGTTAAGTTTATTTTTTGTTAAGTTTATTTTTTGTTAAGTTTATTTTTTGTTAAGTTGAATTTTTTGTTAAGTTTATTTTACTGTTAAATTATTTTCTGTTAAGTTGATTTTTACTTAAGTTGATTTTTACTTAAGTTGAATTTTACTTAAGTTGAATTTTACTTAAGTTGATATTTACTTAAGTTAATTTCAACTTAAGTTAATTTCAATTTAAGTTAATTTCAACTTAAGTAAATATTTACTTAAGTTAATTTCAACTTAAGTTAATTTCAACTTAAGTTAATTTCAACTTAAGTTAATTTCAATTTAAGTTAATTTCAACTTAAGTAAATATTTACTTAAGTTAATTTCAACTTAAGTTGAATTTTACTTAAGTTAATTTCAACTTAAGTTGATTTTTACTTAAGTTAATTTCAACTTAAGTTGATTTTTACTTAAGTTAATTTCAACTTAAGTTAATTTCAACTTAAGTTAATTTCAACTTAAGTTAATTTCAACTTAAGTAAATATTTTTGTTAAGTAAATATTTTGTTAAGTAAATATTTTGTTAAGTTTATTTTTTGTTAAGTAAATTTTTTGTTAAGTTGATTTTTTGTTAAGTTTATTTTTTATTAAGTAAATTTTTTGTTAAGTTAATTTTTTGTTAAGTTAATTTTTTGTTAAGTTGAAATTTTATTAAGTTATTTTTGTTAAGTTATTATAATGAGGGAAACATGATATAGGGATAATTGTTTTGACAAGATGTCCATGTAGTGACACTTGCCATTATTCAATTATGTCGTTTGTCTTCAACCTTGCAGTGTTGTCTTGCGGTTGGCAAAATAGAAGAGTGGAGTATAATACAAACATTAAGCATTGGATGATAATGCGGAGTTTGGTGAAGGGTGAATTGGATGATTTTATTGATGGTGGTGACGTGGTGATGTAACTTTTTGGCCTTGGGAAGCGTGTGTTGAGGAAATTCCAAGAAAACTTGGGTTTTTTTGTTCTCGTCGCCACATGTTTTGAGTAATTATCAAAATTTCAATGTATTTTTTGACTTATTTTCAATAGAAAACAACAATCTATCAGAAAAAATATATTTTATTTCCCAACTCTCAAAAAAACCAATTATCAACTGTTTTGCTTCTGTCTGCCTAATTTCCTCCATTTCTTGTAATTTCCTCCAAAACCATTCAAGCAAAACAATATTATAATTCTCAATTTAAGTAAATTTGAACAAAAAATTAAAAATAACTAAAATGCCAAAGTAAATGGTGTAAAAAGCGAAATAAGGAAAAGCAGGAAATAGACGCAGTTAGCTCCTGTTTCAATTTGCATAAGCTTGATTAACAGTTTATTAAAGTTAGGGTGACAAAAACTCATGAAAATCCATTCAGGATATCCATAAAGTCCATAAAATCCATTAGCAATATCAATCAAAATCCGTTTATTGTAATTTATTTAAATGTACAGTCGTCCAAATTATGCTAATTGATTAGTTTGCCTTCAAATAATTACACAATTAGACATTCCTACACAACAACGCAATTATTTGCATTACAACATAAACTCAACTAATTCTACATAAACTTCAGAAACTTCATAAATATGGAAATTTCCTTGCATTTCTACAGAGTATTCCACTTTACTCGAGTTCCCCATAAAATCAAGTAAATCCACCTCCATCCCACAAGTTCTCAGAAAATCACAGCAAGCTCATAAACTTCATGTCACCCGAATTATAATTAATGCTCCCTTCCGACTTTTGGGGATGTTTGGCATTTTTGTCGCTTTTTGTTTGGGAAATTTGTTGGAGAGCTTTGTTGAGGTCTCCTAGAAAAATAATGAGGGCTATTTTCATTTAAATAATTTTAGTTTATTATGTATTCATGGTGTATTTAAGCTCAATCCACCAACAAGGATGAAAAAATGGCCTCTACCTACAAGAGACCTTTTTTAGTTAAAGTTTGTTGAAGTTTGTGTGTTTTTTGAGTAGAATTTGTTTGATTATTCTTGTATTTTTATGGTTTTCTAATATTTATGGTGAAGTATTGTCAAGTTTTGTTAGCTCAACGAACTCAACAAATTCAACAAACTCCACAGAACTCAGAGCATGATTGATTATCGATAAAACAGTCCATTAATTATAATCGGCCCTTTTTCCAGTCACTGGTATTTAATGAAGGCACGGTCATTGAATTTGCTAAGCTTTTTTTGATGGAAAGTATTTTAATTGTGCGTGGAAAATAGGGCAGTGGAGAGTTGGTGAAACTTTTTTCGGGCTTTGAATCAAGATGTTATTGACTCATTAATTTTAGATGAGAAGTTTCAGTGATTTATCGTTTTTTTAATTAATCCGTGTTATCGACCTCAACTTGAATCAATGTTAAAAGGTTTTCAACCAGTAGGTAGTTGTTTACAGAATTTCATCATGGATAATTGCATAAAACTAGAAAATGTCGAATATCTTGCATTAAATTGAATCAACAAAATCAAAACTCTCAGCTTTAAATCACCGAAAACAAATTTAACAAGCGATCATTAAAACCAACAGAGCTCAACAAACAATTTGCACATATCCACATTCAAGATCAAAAGCTCTCCAACAGTTTCATGAAGCTTATACCAGAGTAATTCTGCACTTGCTAGCACATAACCCTCACCATTTCCATCATTACCCAACAAATCCCAACAAAAATAGAAATATGCACTCAAAAACTGGTAAACTCATGAAAACTCAATGCAAAGCTCGGTGGAAAAAGCTGCAAAACTGCAAAACTACAAAACTGGCAAACATAATAATAATTTCGCTTTAATACATCATCCATGCACATATTCCAAAACTGCTACAGCACATGAGAACATACAAAAGCATTAAAATACAAATATTTTATAATGCACCCTATAGCATTGAAAATAGTGAGAGCACATCCAAAGCAATAAAGCAGGCAACTCACTCTTGAGTACTATATCACTATATCACTACAGATCTGATGTATGGCACTACGGCAGGATAGCAAGGTTAGGGCCTGCATGCAGACAGAAAGGATTTTTAAATGTACCAATAAAAAATTAAAAGCTTTTCCTATATAAATATACATTTTTGCTCAGTATTTTATTTTAAATAAAAGTGGTACTTGTTGAAGGTCTGTTTCTAAAAGATTTTGCATCTAAAGACAAATTTTTTAAGTTTAAATGCTAATTCAACTTTTTGAACGGAAAAAAGATGAAATCTTTAAAATGATGAAGAAGTTTTGGAGAATCTAAGAAATATCTTAGGGGAACAAACCACCCCCACCTCCAACATCATATTAATAAATGGTAGGCTCTTCTCTAAGTCCTCCACACATTTTATATATTTCTATTCGCTCTACACAATTTCTAAACAAAAACCACTTTAGCTAATATATAATATATAATATATAATATACAAAATATACAAAGCAGGCAAAAGTTTAAAGTACATTATACGTAAATATAGACGTATGATCCAATATTTACCCTGCATGCTCTATACAGTACATACAATTTTTTAAAAGCTTTGTTTGAAAGCAAATAAAATGCTCATTCAAGAAAATGCCATTAAATTTGATTTCTTTATACATTTTTTCCGATAAATTTTTCTTGCTTTTCAGTTATTCACATTAAATATATTTTTCTTCAGTACGAAATTGTGCAAAAATGTATGAAATTGTGTGGCGTTTTATAGCTAGTTACGTTGTGTTCTTTACTTTCTGTTGAATGTGCCTTTAAAAAGTGTGTGGTGATAAAGCTTTTATACTTTTTTCATTTTTTATGTCTTTGTGCTTTTATTTTGACGTAGATTTTTTTAATTTGCATAATAAATTACCAAGAAAATAAAGCTTAGTGGAAATATTTGGAAGAAATTGAAACATTTGCTCCTTTATCAACTTCTGTTTGAAATTTTAGAATTCAAAAAAAAATCAAAAAAATTCAGTAATTTTTAAAAACTCGGTGAAATAATAAATTACTCATAAAATCCAAATGTAATCAAATCTGCCACATCTTACCCAATATCATATTTTAGCCAATATATCAATGTCATTTTTAGATAAATTTACATTATGTAAATTTTAACGCACCACATCGAAATCAATTCCAAAACAAGTCTTTTCGGTTATGCATAAGTTATTCATTCATCAATAAAGCGAGAGATGCTTTTGGACAAACAAAAGACCTTCTGTCTGATATGTTGGAGAAGGAATAGAAAGACAAAAATCTGCAAATCGGTGTAATATGAAAGTTAGTAGCAATTCAATCGTCTGTCTGTTAACAGTTAAAATTAGGATTTGGTGTGAAATTTCGATCAAGTCGATTTTGATCAATTAAATTTTTAAAACGTAAAAGTTTAGATTAAAACAAAAAAAAACAATCTAGACTTACTGTCTGCAGTTTACGTGGAAAGTCTGAAATCAAAAAATTAGCAAGTTCTTGCTGATTCATATTTTATAATTTTAAAAGTGTTTTATGAAAAATTTTAATCTAAAACTGTTAAACCTGAGTTAAACCAATTTTAAATAATTTTAAACCAAACTTGTATTCAAATTTCAATGTGCGAAAAATATTTGAACTTGAAAAACAAGTAAAAGTTGTGAAACATTTCGAAATCAAAACCATTTATCACGATGGATTTCAGCTTCATGTTGTTTGTGTTGTTGCTAGTTTTGATATCTTATATGGCACTAAAGGACCTTTATCTCCGCTGCAAACCAGGTGAGTTTTTATTGCCAGTCCAGTTAGATCAAGATTCTAAATATTATTAATGAAGAATACTACGCATCTTTAACTTATCCTGGAGCTAAACTGATGCCAATGATTGGAGGTTTATTTACAATCCCATTCATGAACTGCGAAGAACTTTTCCAGTACCTTCGAGACATGGCACTTAAATTCAAGAGAACGAGACGGCAAAAAATATTCGATCAAATTCATTTACATGTAATTCGCGCTAAGGAAGCTGAAGTGAGTATTAGATTATTTCTACTCGAATGAATATAGAATTTCTTTTGTTTTTGGATCAAATGATGATAATTGTTTTTTAACGACTCATATATAATTTCAGATAATTTTATCGAGTACCAAGCATATCAATAAGAGCATGTTATATCATTTTATTGAACCTTTTGTGGGAGAAGGACTTGTCACTAGTCAAGGATCAAAGTGGCAAGCAAGAAGGAAAATAATCACTCCAACATTTCATTTCAATATTTTGCAGCAGTTTATGTGTATTTTTCAGTAAGTTCCTCTTTTATGAGAAATACATTTTACTATCAATTTTGAATTCTAGTGAAGAGTCTGATAAAATGTCACAAAGATTGGAGATTGAGGTGGACAAACCAGAAGGAACTGATATCATTCCAATCAGCACACAATTTGCTCTTAACACAATTTGTGGTCAGTTTAAAATCAAGAAATCCTCACTAATTTCAACTTTTTTAACTAATTTAATTTTTTTAAAGATACTGCTATGGGAATGAAACTGGACAAAGTAGAAGGTGGATCCGAGTACCACGAAGGCCTTAACACTTTCGGTAGACTTATTGTTTACCGTTTGATTCATCCCTGGATTTATCCAGACTGGATTTATAATTTTTTCGGGTACAGACGCCAACTGGACAAGATTTTGGTGCCATTACACTCCTTAACCAGGAATATTATCAACGAAAGGAGGAAACAGTTTAATGAGTTAATTTTGAATAGTAATAATAATTCTGATGACATTCTCGAGGACAATATGTGAGTACCCCGTTTAGATTTTAGATTTTAGATTCAAACCTTTTGTGTATTAGATACGAAACAAAGAAACGAAGATATGCCTTGCTAGATACATTGTTGGCAGCCGAAAGAGAGGGACTTATTGATCAAGATGGAGTCTGTGAAGAAGTTGATACTTTTATGTTTACAGTAATTACTAACTCAACTATAATTGCTAGAAAGATAACTATTCATTGCTTTTACATTGAATTTCAGGGTCACGATACAACAGCCCTAGGAATTACCTTTACATTTTTATTACTTGCTCATAACTCTGAGATTCAAGATCAAATTGCTGAGGAAGCTCGACAAGTGTTGGCTGAAAGTGACGCGGAGTATCTTTCAAAAAGCGACATTGAAAACTTTAAGTTGTTGGACCGAGTCATTAAAGAGTGTGTGAATTATACCGAAACAAAGTTTTCTTTACTCAAAAGTATTTTTTTAGATCCCTTCGTCTCTACCCACCAGGATCAATAATATCGAGAGCCTTGGAAGATGAACTGGTAATTGACAATATGGTTTTCAATAAAGAAACGATCGTTTATGTTCACATCTATGATTTACATCGAGACCCTGAAGTTTTCCCAGACCCAGAAAAGTTTGATCCTGACAGATTTTTACCAGAAAACTGTATAGAAAGGCATCCTTACGCATACATTCCTTTTTCTGCAGGTTTGTTCATACATTTACATTGTACAACTAATTAGTAGATTTTCAATTATTTTCTTACCTTAGGTCCAAGAAACTGTGTTGGGCAGAAGTATGCTGTCCTTGAAATGAAAACAGCAATCACAAATATCCTCATGAAGTACAAACTCCATCCAATTACAACTCGCGAGGAAGTTGTGTTTTCAGCTGATATGATTTTGAGATCTAAGAATCCCATTAAAATGAGATTTACGTTGAGAGATTAGATAATTAGTAATTTTAAATAAATAAACAAATACTAAAATTTTAGGTTATAAGAAAACTCAAAATAAGTGTCCTTAAAACCATAAATCTCATAAACTACCTGCTAACTCAAATTCAACAGCAACAAAAAACAAAATTTGTACCCAATTTTCCAAACAAACAAGCAAATCGATCAAAACCCCCTTTACCCGAATTTTCTCCCCAAATCAAAAAAATATTAGAGAGTTCACACAATAAAGCAAATTTTCAATTTTCTCCGTATCAAAATAACAATCTAAATTATTTACAGAATCACAAAAAAACCGGAAAAAGTAGGCAAAAGGGGAAAAGTGAAAAAAAGTGAGGAAAAGCTCGGGAAAAGCCAAAAGTCACAATTTTACCATTTTATAATATTTGTCAAAACATCCAATATTTTCCCCATTCAATGGAATTTCCGGACTATTTTTCAATTTCTCCATTTTTCAGCATTTAACCATTTTTCCTATTTCTTCAATAATTCTTAATTTTTAGCGATTTTCCAATTTTTCCAGCAAACAACAAAAAACAACACAAAAATATGCTTCGATTTTAAAATCCTCTTTGTTCGACTTTGTAGCATCCTCTTTTTTGCTACTTACTCGGCGTTTCTTACAAAATTCTCATAAGTATTTCTCATACTTTTCGTATTTTCTGTGTATTCTGAGCTTTCTGCACGGCTCTTGTAAAAAGAAAAATAATTTCCTGTTTCATGGAGAAATAACATATTTTTAATCGCTTTTCTTTAGATTACATTTGGCTTGAAAGGATATTTATTAGAGACTGTTTGTGGGGTAAGAAAGTTCAAAATCATCGATAAAAATAAAAAAGAGTTATATTTAGAGCTTTGGATCTGTTGTATTGAATAGTATTCAAGTGTATTAATATGTAAATAATAAAAAATTGTATTTACTTCTTCTCATTTTATATTTATGTGTATTCAGATAGCAAAAACTCGTATTCATGAAAATTTCCACCCAATAGCTTTACTCCTTACAATTTATGTTTTTAATATTTTCTGCAGCAGATTTTCCCTTTTGCTTATTGAAAAGTGGTTCCTGTGTATAAAGCAGAAAAATACAGTGCTTCAGATAATTTGTAAAAGGTTTAAGGATATTAGTGGAAGATGAGATATTTTTCAGGAGCTTCAATACTCGAAGGATTTTGATGCCACATGAATACAATGGAACACGAAGAAACGTAGGTAAATATTGTATTTGGAGGAAAGGAACATGAAGTCGAATTTGATTAAAAATAAATCGAAAAATCTATTTTTGAAAGTTTGTGGTCTAACCAAAAATTTCAAAATATTTATTTTTCAAATTTAAAGATGTAAACTAACTCCAAAATATATATTGGATACTGAAAGCTCTTGCAAGATCCAATAAACATTATTTTTAATTTTCCCACCCACCCATTTTGAAAGCTCTTCAAATATACTTCATACAATTTTGTAATTAAAGATGTTTTCCCCAAAACATTATCTTCAAGTTTATGCTTTTCATTTAGATGTGAAGTTCACTTGCCTACCAAAAATGTGATATTTAGAGGATTCAATTTAGAAATTAAATTTGATAGTCTTGCAAAATATTTTTGAAGAGCAGAATTTTGTGAAGATTCGAAGTGGGTAGTCAAGTTAGTGGATCAAGTGGAAATTTCAATGGGAAATGGTAGGAAGAAGATGTTAGTGGGTGAAGAAGGAAAGGGTTTAATATTTTACTCAATTTATTAAGTTTTTAAAATGTTTTTTATTGATTTGGCGATTTTCTTTATTAATATCTACATAAGACGATAAAGAAGTTTTAAGATATTTGACGAAACATACATATGGTAAAGAAGAGTTCAAAAATCGAATTTACTTAAAAATGATTATTAAATAATCAAAATCTAATCAAGATGTGATGTTAAAGAATATTCAACAGAAAATAATGATTATCATCAAAAATGGTAAAGCAGCTCAAATTTCCTCGAACACACCAAAATACCAATTAAAACTTTTTTAATAATTATTACACCTCTACAACAAATCTCATAATTTTCTTATCAAATTATTCAAAAACTTAAATAACATCAAAAACTTCGGAACCGCCTAAATCTCAAGCACTAATGAATTCGTTTGAATTTGCTCGAGTATCGCAGTCACGGGAATAAGAAAAGCATGAACTTTTGAGCGAATTTACGTCGCGGTTTATTAAAAGCCTTGCTCTTAATAAATTGCCAAGTATTGTATGTAACATTAGAATTTTTTAATGTTTTCAACGAATTTACTAAATAATCCCTCAATTTAAAACTTAAGGATGGTGGAAAAAAAAATTTACAAAAATTTCTGAAAGTTTCTTGGAATTACTTCAAAGATTCTTGGATTTTGAGAATATTGGGTAAAATATTATTATTCAGTTTTCAAGAATTTTTTAGAATTTTAAAGCCTTTGAAGAGTTTGTAGACTTTTAAGAGGCGTCTTGAGTTACCAGAGATAATGAACGAAAATAACACGCGGAAGGTTTTTGAAAAGTATAATCACGTATAATGTTGTGTGTGGGTGTTTCTAGGAATATAAAGGCTTTATGAAATTGATAAAAAAATTAATAGCGAAATGTTTGAAATTTAAAGTTCAGGGGTTTTTGGAGAAGTTAGACAGGCTAATAAAAAACATAATTTTGCAACTAAATCAATTTTACTTCAAACTCAAAAGGTAAAAAAACCAATTTATATAAAAAATTCTCTCTTCACTTATTTTTAGAAAAGTTACCGAATATAATCTTGTCAGTCAACGTCTCATCAAACTCCAGATCGTCTAATCAAAAATCACTGACCTCACAAATCTAATTAAAAATTGCTAATCCACTTAAACTGAATAATTCCAAAAGTTCTTGGAATGGAAAAAAATCTAAAACCATAGTAAACAAACAGTTCAAGCAGAATTCCCATAACTCACAAAGTTTGCGAATCGAAAAAATTTATATGAGCCAGAATGTTTATGCTTCAAATCATTTTATTTTTATTGCATAACTGTTATTTAATTTTTCAACCAACTCCAACAAAACTTCAACAAACTCTAACAAATTCTACAAATCATAGGCAACGAGCAAATAAACAAATACACGAATAAGCAGAACTAATCAGGAAACCTCAGATGGTAACTTTGCTGTCGAGCAATTTATGAAAAATATAAAAAAGGCTAAATAACAGAAAATTGCAGAAAAGTTCACTTATGAACCCATTTTGGTTTTAATTTAAAAACTTTGTTTTTGTGCAAGGTTTTAGTTTTGCATTTTCTCGTTTCCCATGAAGAGGGAGTTGTAGGCTATATATGAATTTGTACTATATTACTAAAAAAATATTTTTCTAAAATCCCTGGAAAATTTGTTCTAGTCCTTTGTGAACGAATGTCAAAAATATTTACCTAATATATATCCCTTTTCCTCATCTTATTGAAAACATGTCAGTAATTTCAGTAATTTCAGTAATTTGAAACTAAAATGAAGTATACACTGCAATAAAACAATATTTGCTCTTTTTATGTAGGGAGCTTTCAGTACTGGGATGGCTTACAAAGTTTTTGGTGCAGGTAAGAGTAAATATTATGCTTTTTGGTACATGTAGAAGCCAAATAGCCGAAATGGCTGCAATAACTAAAATATCTACGAAATAGTTTGCAGCTGTAAAAGCTTATTTATTATGTTTAATGTTCCCTGTAATATAGAGTCCTTTATATATTGTGATAAGTTATCTATTGTGATAACTGATGGATAATTGACGATTCTAATGATCTGTCAGGAAAAACATGATAGACAAAAGTGTGTGAAATGTGTTTATACACACATTTGTCTATTACATTTTTTCTGACAAATCAATAGAAATGTCAATTATTCATCAGTTATCACAATACATAACTTATCACAATAGATAAGGGACTCTATTTGTTTATTTGTTCAGGGAAAAAGTTTTCAATGAGCAGCATTTTAGTTTCAGACGAATGTTGCAAGTCGTTACTTTGGCAGGTGTTTTTAAGGAAATTGGAAAATCACCCAATTTTTAAAAGAAATGTCAAAACTGCCAGAAAGATTAATTAATTAAAATTTATTCCCCATATTGCCTAATGATGCAAATAAATTCCCAAAGACACCTTATAACCCAAAACCTGTCTCCAGTCATCTGACGAATACCGATTACTGATTATCTCTTCTATAGCTACCATGATACAAAAGCCCCATTTTTCATTCAATAATTTAATTTAGTTAACGCAATTTAAACAATTTAAGGTTGTCAATTAAAATCCTTTAATTATTATTCAGGCAAAAATCCTTTTGCTTCGAATAATGGTGAGGAAAATGGCAAAATATACAAAAGGCAAAAAGTCCCGAAGACGCTGTGGGTACTGTAGTCTTATTTATGTGCATATATTTGATTCTCTGAGGAAGGTGAGGAGGTGATTCTGAAAAAAGTTATCGAATAATCAATTAAAATTTTTTCTGTGATTTCTTAATTTTCAATAAATTATCAAATAACGAAGATAAAACAGATTAATCAACAATAAGATGAAAAATCTCATAATCACCTTCTCTCCACAAGCATTTCAAAATGCTCCCCGGCAAGTTTTTGCTTTATTACTCGCTAGCAAAACGTTAACATGATAAACAACAAATTTCCTACATTATTTGTTATAAAATTGTTTAATTTACTTTCATCGCCTAGCAGAGCAACCTCCACGTTGCCTAACAACACTACGCTGCAAAATTCTCCAAGCAATCTACCACAATCTAGCGAGTAATATATAGCACTAAATTTCATTATGCTTAGTATTTTTAATCAAAATTCTTGGGTTCAGCTTGAGAAGACAACCACATCAAACTCTAATTGAATAAATTGTCTCTATTTGGCTGCCAGTTTTTGTTTGTGTTTGCAATTTGCAGAGTAAAGAATTAAATGGGTGAGGTGATGCAGGGTGGAACTTATTTGGAGGGAACTTTGTTGATTTTTATTGTTTTTGAAGGACTTGATTAGAACTTGAATATTTGATTTTCTTTAAAAATTCAGTTGAATTCTAGCGGTAAACTATCTTCAAACTTAAACTCCACCAATCAAACCTCCACCCCAACAACAAAGCGCCCTGAACAATCGCTGCTTCCAGCGCTTCAGTTGTTATTTGGCACACAGAGCTTGAGCTTTTTAATTAGGATGGCACAAACATTTTTCGGGCAAAGAAAGAGAAATATTTGAAGGCACAATTTAAAATGCAAACAAGCAGCTTGGAGCTTTCGGTTGGTGCTTTTTGGTAGTTTTAGCCGGTACCAGAGAGATGCTCTGTGTGCTTGGCCTGAACCCCAACTTCATGGTAAATAGAAAACAAGTGCGGAGCTTGCTAATTATCTTGTCAGTGCATGCGGAAGTTCAGGGACCCGGGGGGAAATTTAAAATCTCGATTAAAAGTTCAAAATTATATTTCACTGCAAACTCTATTCTTGAATTTTGATTTAAACATAAATTATAAGAAATATTTCCTTAAAATACTTCAAGACATACATTTATAACCTAAAACAAAATTCCACTCGGGTCTTGAACAAAACATAAGATTTGTTTGCAGATCGACTGTGCAAAATGCCCGCATCTGCTGAAACATTTCAGAAAACACAGGAGAGAATTTGTTGATTGAACTATTTAAATGCATGATTTAGTTGAATAACTTATTTGTTTTTAGGTCCATTTCACTATAGTTGTGGCAGTTTATTTTATTTTAACCTAAAATTCATTTATAAATTGACAAGAGAGACAACTTTGTAGGGAAAATGTAAATTCACTTAAATTTTATTGAAAGCCCAACAAAGATTCATTTTACTTCAATCACGTTCAAATTTTCCATTTGCGATCCCATCCTTAAATTTGGTTACACCTTTCCTTCCATATAACTTACCAAAAAGCAAAGTAGTGAACTCAAAGCAAAAAAACAGATTTATGACGTCAAAAAGCGGTTCATCTAAACTCTCACCTATTCCCATTATTTTCCTGATATTTCCTAATATTTCCTAATATTTCCGAAATATTTCCCTTTTATGGGATTTTATGAGACGCCCCATTGTTTCTAAATTATGCTACAAATACTACAAATACGTTTGCCTTGCTAGCAGAGAGAACAGATTTCATCGTCTGAGGCTTATTCAAATTCTGAAGACGGTGTTGGAAGGCTTTGATGGAGGATCTTTTTAAAGAATCTAAAATCTTTCATTCATGATATTATTTGTTTCATATTTAAAGAAGTCAAACGACGAATTCTCACAAATTATTCTAAACGAACAAAAAATCTTACCTACCGTCTTACTACGGGTTCTCGGTTTATAGACATTACAGCATTACACACTTTAAATGAACAGTCGGGCCGAAGGTTTTACTAGCGCCAAAAGGTGAGCAAAATTGCTAGCAAAGGATGCTGGGGCCACTTTTGTATTGCCACTTTTTATTGACATAATTTGGTTGGCCATCAAAAATCCATTTATATTGAATTATATTTTTATTTATTTTGTTGAAGGTGTTTGTGGGATAATTGTGATTGTAATTCAATAAAGTTTCATATGAGCTTCTTCATTCAAGTGGGGTTTTTGGGGGATATTTAGAAAGTTTTAGGTGCGTTGGGGTCGGAATTAAATGTTTATTGAATTAAAGCGAGTATTAATGGTGCTGGATGTTTATAGGGTGACGGAGATTATGCTTTATTTTATTATTTTTGGGATGGTTAGGTGTAATTTGGAGGGTTTATTTAGATAATGCTATTTTATTGTGATTATCTTGAATATTATTGAATTGAAGAAAAGGTTGAAAATTAAAGCCCGTAACTAAATTACCAAAATAAAGCATAAAACTTAGACATTAAGCTTTAAACTGCCTTACTATTCATCAACTCCAGTGAATAATTCAAATAATTAAAAAAGTTATTTAATAAACATTTTAATTCATTTTCTTCGCTAAACTTCAAAATTCAATAAATTCAAAACAAACTTGAAAATAATCCAACAAAAAAGTGTAAACACTAAAAATTTTATTCATAAAAACTCAAAAAAATACTTATTATATTTTGTCTCGCAAAACTTGAGCAGAACTTTCTCAATAACAGCAATTTCTACTCTTTGACGCCCAGGGATTTGCAACTTGTTCTTTTGAAAATGTGGATTTTGGGAATTGTCTGGATATTTGAGTTAGTCCCCCGGGCATTTTCCATTCAATCCAACAAAATACTCAAAAGAATCTTCTTAATTCAAGAAATTTACCTGTTTTCACAATTTTCTTAGAATGTAGCCAACTCTAAATGAATTTTCATACAAAAAGTGTAAGCATTACAAATATTGTATTAAATAACAAATATCCACTGAAAACATTTTCAAAATTCACAAACAAAAATTCGTGAAGTGCAGGAAGAACAAATAAAAAGGAAATTATAAAAATTGCACAACAAGTTACGCCAGGAGAAATTCAGGCAGCCAGGAGTTTGTTAACATTTCCAGTTTGGGGGCTGTAACAAAAATTCTGTTCCAATTTTCTTAAAAATTTTATCGAATAAATTCAAGCAAAAACGGATTCAATTAAAAATTCGTTCAAACTAAAGTGTGACGTCCCATGTGTACCACCTCTACCCCACAAACTTACAGAATTCTTACAACTCTTGCTACAAACTAAGCAAACAGAGCAAACTGAGCTAAAAGTTTGCCAATGATGAAATACAAATTTGAATGCATATTTGAGCAGCACAACTTTTAGTTAATGTTATTCAAATATTTGGGACGGGAATACTCTAGGAAATTTTTTTTGGAAAACGCTTGAAAATTTTCTTTTGCCAGTTTTTCCTTCGTTTTATGGGAAAAGTTTGAGTGTCTCGTGTAAATAAGAACCTGGAGACAAAAGTATTTGAGAGGAGTAGATTTGAAGGTTTATTACACTTTTTAGATGGTGTTGAAATGTATACTTCTTTTTATAGTATACTTTCTGTCTTTAGTTGATTAATTTAATTTGGCTGATAAGGAGATCAACAAATCTAAGTTTGAGTAAGTGTTCAACCAAATCTAACTGTAAATCAACTGAAACTTCAAAAAGTATACTCCAAGTACACTAATCGCCTCGAAAATTACGTCACCAGGACCCCAATTCCTACTGATTGTATTCTCGGTCATTTAGCCATCCACCCAGATCCCTTCAACCCCTTCTCCACCCACCCAAGCAACAAAACTTGTTAAAATGTTGATCCAAGTTGTAAACTCCATTAAGTGAAAAATTTTGCGCCAAACAAATTTTAACTGAATTCCGATATTTATTTTACACTCGAAAAGATCCAGTGGAACAAACAATTTGCCCAGTTTGCCACTCTTCTTTGGCAGCCGAATAAAATCAATTTCGCACAGCTCGATGGAATGCCGAACAAATTAAATTAAGTAAACTTTAATTAATTTTTTCGTCATCAACCCTTTCGCTATTTATTTTATCGTCCCAATTTTATGTTAATGTTTATTTTCCCTTTGGTTTTCTTGAGAGTTCGATTTTTTATTACAACGACAAAAAAGTGAAGCGTTCGAAGAAAACAGTTTAAGAAAGGAGAGCTTGAGATGACAAACAGGACTTTTTTGATATTTTCTAGTACAACATTTTTCCAATCCATATTTTCAAATTTTTGGTTCAAATAAAGTACTTCAAATTTGAAAAATATTTTGAAACCTTTCCCACGCTTCAAAACACCTTCGTCGCCACTCAAAAACATTTTTTATTGTTGTACATTTTTTCTCTCGATCCATTGCCAAACTTTTTCCTGGCTTTTGTGTTTAAGGCGAAATATGGAAATAAACTTTGCTGTAGCTTGTCGATACAACAACATACCGCAATCCTCCGCAACGCTATAACAATACTCACAATATTGAATTTGTCGAGTTTGTCGGAATTTCTGTCGAATTTGTTCCTTAAATTGAATACTTTTTGTGCGCTGCCAGAAAAACAATAAATTTGGTGGCTGTACGGTGCAGATCAATAAATTTTGCGGATCGAATTGCTGAACGGTTGAGGCGTCCTATGGCGCGAATTTATTGTTTAGGGTGTTTAAGGCTACTAGTTGTTGGTTGAGTGGGGTTTTTTAGCGTTTGAGGGTCGAATTTTGGTTGAAATTTGTGGTGATAGTTGTAGGTAATGTTCGATGAAGCTTTTTAAGCCAATTCTTAGAAAACATTGACATAGTCGTGGATCTCCATAATTCGAATGCTTTTAACAAAATTGAATGAAATTTAAACAAAAACCTGCAAAAAATACATTTTCCCTTGAAAATGAAATATCAGGTGCACCAATAAATCACCCATAATAAATACACGCCACCCATCCCCGATATAATTAAAGTATCCAACTCGAACGCATTCATTTTCGGTTTCCAAAGCATTCATTAACATTTTTGTGTGCACATTTTTGTACACATTTTAATAATAATTGTTGATTTTTGCTCCAACTGCATAATTTTTTGCGCTACAGCCTCCGACCACATGATATAATTAATTCGGGCATAATTTTTTTGGGCCGATTTGGGCTTTGCGATGGGGAATTTGCATACCCAAAATTTTATTAACGGCTCAATATCGGCAAATATAGCCCGGCCATGGAATGCAATTTATTATTATATTGGGTATGATATAGTTGCCATGTAGGAAAGTGTTGTTGTAAATTATGATGAGCCTTTATGGTGGGTTGTGCGGGAAATTGACCAAGTTTTGAATTTTACAGGAAATTTCGAGTTAACATTTTTAAAGTTTTATGAGATTTTTGACGTTTCTGGAGAACTGTCAAAATTTTTTTATTTCTGTTTTTATCATTTTAAGCAGCAAAACATGTTTTGTTAAGAATGCTCTTAAAACAACAAAGCACAGCCATAAAAAGCCCCCAGCACTCCAGAAAGGGACAAACATCTTTGTTGTTCTCGCCTAGTGCTCCATTAAATGGGCATGGAATATTGATACGAATTTAATTGATGTTGTTATTAAATTTATGCCGTTGTGGCGAAGTTGTTAATTTTTATGAAGCACACTATTGGGTGTTGAACACCTGCAGAGCTATCAATCATTTAGCAGTTTTCCAGCTATTCAGCTATCCTCAGTTCAGCCAGCTTTGCCAATTTTCTTGGTGAGTAAGCACATTTATAACGTGTATTAGTTAGTTGGGATAGATGTTTGGTAATGCCTGCTGTTACAGATTAGAAGATTAGAAACCTTTATCGTTGATTCTGTGAATTTAATTTGGAGACGAGAAGATTGTTTGGATGTTTATTGGAGCTATTTAGTTTTATTTTAGTGGAGGGAGGGGTTGGCAGGGTTCAGTAGGGCATTTTAATACCAGTTTTAGGTTCATTCTAAGTTCTACTCTGTAAAACCTACATTTCTCTCTCCAACGACATTGATAACAGTTTTAATACGTCCATTCACAGATTAAAACTTCTCAACCCCTGCATCCTTCAAAAATGAAACTGTAATCAACAGTGGGATGTTGCCAGACTAATTTTGGATACTTTCCAAGACACTATCCATAAGGTTGCTCAAAATGGCTCAGAAAATTCAATTAGATTCTAAGTTTTGAGCTTAATGGTGTCATTTGCCATTTTATCATTGAATATTTAACACAAAGTTATCACAAAGTTATAACAAAGTATCAATTATCAATTTTTTAAGTATTAAAAATTGTAGAGAATTGAGCAGTTTTATTATATTTCATGAATACTTAATTAAAATCTATATTTTACTGAATTTGAGCTATTTCAAACTTCTAGTGCAACAACCGTTTATTATAACCTACAATTTTCTGTACCACCTAATTGAATTGATGAATTTATAATTAATGAGTTCTTGAAGTTCTTGGAATCAACTCTTCTTGCAAAAAGCTCCGGTAAAAATTAATGATCCTTAAAAATTCTAAAAACATATTTTGCACATTTAATAATCTGTGAATACTCAAAGAATTTTAATGATGTATGTTAAGTATGGATTATTAAGAGTCAACACAATCAACCATAGAAACAAAAACACATCGTTAAAACATTCTGCGTTGCCAAAAGCAAATCCTTCTTTTTTACACGTTAAGCCAAGAAGCATCTCATTAAACCCATTATTCTCATTAAAACATGTTAAATTCATTAATCTCACAATTTCCAGCGAAATCGACCGGAAATTCCCATAAAATAAATTAAATCTCACTGAGTCTCAATTTGTTCGCCTACAATTTCAAGGTGTGTTTGCTTAATTTGTGAACCAAATTGGCCTGGCTCGATAAGGGAAACTCCTTGCAAATCAGGCAAAGTATATGTGTCTTTTTTGCTGGCATTTCTTGTGAGTTTCTTGGATTTCTTGCTCTTTAAGGCATTTCAAGCCATTTGAAGGCGCTTCCCCAACATTCGTCTGTGATGTATTGATAAATGCTTTCTTAACCATATACTCTCTATAATTAATTATTGATTGGGATCTCTAATTATATTTCCTTATTGTGTTATTGAAGCGAATGGCTGGCAAACGCACAGACGGAAAATAAACAATTTTTCATTTTGGATTTAATTAATGCTTTCCTTTGAGAGAGAGGGTGGTGGGTGGTGAATGTCTATCAGGTGGTCAAGAATGATCGCAAAGTTGAAACGTGTCAGTCATGTTCAAAAAGTCCTAGGTCGGTTTTTTAAGGTAAAAGGTCATAATATGGTCATAATTCATAATTCTGCTCAAGGTCAAATTTTTTGGTCAAGGACAAAGTTTCAAAATTCAAAAAGCACTAAAGGTTTTCCTTTGCATCTTATTCCTTAACCCTTCCTCAACTCTAACTTAAGTTTTAAAAGCTCTCTAAAACTTTCTAAAATATGTTTCTAGAAATTTGAACTACCAAAGCTGCAACCTGGTAAAATAAATGAGATTAAAAGCAAGCAATTATTTATTAATTAATTAAACTACTTTTATCGGATTTCGTTCACCTGGAAATCAAAACACATCAAAATACAACAAATCACATGAAAGTACAAACACAATACATGAGCACTACGAAAATACATCAACAAATAAAAGTACAACAAATATTAAAGCATAATACATTAATATATATGAATAACATGGCAAACATGAACAATAAAATAAAATACATAAAATATATAATGAAAACACACGGAAGAAAAATAAATATAAATTCCCGAAAAATGATTAATTAAAACTGTATGACTTAACATATTTTATTTTTTTTTGGTTCCAAGAATTAACACAAATTGTTATGTAAAACAAGATTAAGCTGCGATAAAGCGTTCCTTTGATTTATTCATGCTTTTCGAGTTTAATGATTTATTTTCTTAAATTAGATCTGGGATTGTTGTGTATTCAGCTGCATTCAGGAATTATTTAGTTTGGTAGAAAATAAATTTTGATGGCTTTAAAGCTGAACCAATAGAAAAAGATGATTTTGATTTTAGATGGATTTGTATTCATGTCTTATTTTATTTAGTGTGCATATGTATTCATGTGTATTCACAATATGAATGTGCTAAAAGTTTTAGCCTAAAACTACCAAATAAAAAATATCAAAAATCAAATATCATTTTTATTTGTATTCACCCTGTATTCATGAACTGCCTGAAATCACTAAGCTACTTGCTTCACATTCTCTGCATCTTCATTATTTTCTAATAAATCGAGTTCATTCCAACTGAAAATACGAATTCAGGTGACTCAAATCCTCTTTCTCCGTAATCCAAGGTCAAAATCAAAATAAATCATTCCAATTTATTTAAACCTACAATCTCCCCAAATCCCCCTTTAAAAAGTGTCTCAGCATCCTAAACATCTAAAACATCGATTTAACTAAGCAAAACTTCCCCGGCAAGCAAAATCTTTGACTAAATCTGCTGGAAATCTTGCCAATATATTTATTTGTGTCTCCGGAAACATTTTAAGAAAATTAAAAAGAGCTCAGTTTTCTCCACTTTGCTGCTTCGCATGTTTGGCAAAGATGTAGAAGAGAAATGGGTACAGACATTTATCAAGAAGCTAAGCCATCGTTGTGCCTCTATCAACTACATCTATGCCGAGCAGCTTTAGAAAAATGATCCACAATTAAACTCCATTCAGTGCCTTTCAAGTGCTTAATATGTCTTTGGCAATGGTACAAGCGAAATGAGAACGAAATCTTAATGGAATTTTTATCATTCAATTTACATCATTGAAAAGCGTCTGCAAAAAAAAATGTGGGCAAATGTTGGATTTTGTTGGAGTACGTTGGAGTTTTTTTTATATCAAAGGGAACTGCAAGAAAAGCTTTGGGTTGCTGAGTGACGAGCTTTTTATAATAAAATAAACAAGAGGAAATAAGAAAACATTGAAAAATGTTTTAATTTCAACAAAATTTCCAAACATAGAACAGCACATATATGACGAACCAGGATTTGAACTCAAGATCTCAAGATTGCAATTAGATGCCTTTGACAGTTCAGTCAACGACTCTTATTTTAAACTAATTCTAATTTAATGAATAACAAAATTAAAACTTTTTTAATTGTGCAACAAAATCCTCATTCTCAATCTATTCAACTTTTCTACAGTCAAAGCTTGCAGATTTTACTTTTCTGCAGTATGGCATTATAGCAAGCAGATTTATAATCTCAAATGATTCTCATTCATTTTTGCATACAATTATGAACGTATTAACTTTTCTACTCACTATTTTGCTCATTCTGGCTCCATTCTACCTCAATTTTACTGGTAACTTGCTCCTGGTGTTTTGCATTCGCGATTATTTTCCATTTTTCCACTTTTATGAGTCTTTATGCTTCTTTTAGATGAATTTTATACATTTTTTTAATGCTTTTTTACGTGGAAATTTTCATACTCGCAGTTTGCCATGAGTTTTTCTAAGATTGAAGGTTTTCTTTGCGAAACGGCAGCCGTTGTAAATTTAATTAGATTATTATTCGTGATAAGTTGGAAATTACAATGAGACGTTGATGATTATGGGGCGACTATGAGTACAATGATGATGGCAACACTAACGTGCATGTTTGGCTGAAGGGAGCTTTTACACCGTTGATGGTTGCTTGTGCACTGTTGTAAATTTTGATGGTTTTCCATTAGAATCTTTAAAAATAATTAAATCATGAATATTTGCTGCAAAATTTACACAAAAACTCCCAAAACCTTACAACAGTGAAAAATAAACTTACTGTGTATTGCGAGCCATTAAAAAGAAATCTTTTCATTCTAATTTAATCATAAAAGCAAAATAACTTACTTTTCATAACGATCTCAGCAGCGATAATTCGATATAATGAGCTCACTGAATTGTGAAAGATTTTCGCGAAATTGCTGGTATAATACTAAAAATATATAATAATAAGAATTACCAAAAAACAACAATTTTTAGAGAATTTACAGAAAATTATTGAAATTTACAAAATCCACAGAATTTTACACAATATAGTGATAGAAAACATTAAAATTGGGAGCAAAACATGAAGTATTCAAAAAAATCGCTTGAGCGGGGATTATTTTGCTGGGTACTAACAACCTAATTATATCATAGAGTTAATTCTCCCAATTATTTTTATATTCAGGTACAGCTAGCACTTGAACGATTTTCCTGCCAATTTTCACATTTCAACGAATTTAATCCGCAGGCAATTAAATTGAAGGTTTTTATGAAATTTTTGCCCGCCATATTAAATTTTTTAGAATTTTTAAAGCTTACATTGAATAAATTTAAAAAATAGCCTAAAAACATATCCGAAGTACAAAAAAAATCAATAGAATTACATACAAACAGTCAAAATAATTTATAGTATCAAAAATATCAGGAATGGTACACTTTCCATCAGGGGTGTAGAAGTAGTATATTAACAAGGTAGGCGCTGATGAGTTTTTGCAAACAAAATAAAAAAATTGCACTAAACAAAATTTTAACAAGGAGGTCGCGACTACTCGCTCCTACCCACTTCTACAACCCTGCTTTCCATATAAAACACAAATTCAATTCGATAAAAGATAAAGCAGATTTGGGAGACCAATACAAAACCGAATTTATTGAATAATCGGTTTTAAATTTTAATTGCGTTAATTGGAGCTCATTGAAACTTTTTCAATAATAATCGGTTGGAATTGGTTTCAATTTGTGTTTTAAAAGGAGTATGCTGTTTTAATTTAATTGGTCCTTTTTTAATCAGTCAAATCAATTTCTTTCTCAATCTCTCTCATTTTTTAAATTATTCTCTCAAATTTATTTCCTAGCTTTTCTATCTCTGCAAGATACTAATTTATTTTATCTAATTCAACATTCACCAAAAACTTCTAAACTCTCATCCAAAGACACCTGAAACTTTAAATTTCCAATTAAAAAGTCTTTTCATTGAAGAAATTCAAATACCAATCAGCAATTGTGCCTCATTCTATAATCATTACTTTTTCAGTTCACTCAACATTTCAGAATTACAAAATTACGGAATCAAACAGAAAATTCTCGAAGCTGCTTGAAACTGCTTGAAAACTCGCATTGAAACTCGAAACTGATACATTGGCAGCAAGCAAAAAATTGGAATCATTGGAGCACTCGATAGTTGAAGCATTGCAAGCTTTTGAAGTGCTTTCAAGCACATTCAGGTACATTCTCTCTCTCCGAAAAAACTTCAGCAAACTTTCAGTCAACCGTAAAAATACATTGCATATTGTTGTAATTCAAATGGTTTTCCGTTCGTTCCTTGGAAATTGGAAAAAATCCCGGGTACCTCATTTGAATATTTTAATGATTTTTCTTTCTGCTTCAATAATGAGACTTTCCAACCAGAAAAATAATTAAGCAGTCTGGAATAGCTGTGTGGCCTAGAAGAAGAGGTGGTTTGAGGTGTTTTTGGTGACTTATTCTTTTTTCTCTAGGTTTTCTTAGATTTTCTCTTAAGATTATAATTTTTTCAATTTAAATGTTTACAATTTATAATTATGAAATTTTTGACATATAATTTTGTAGTTTTTGTGTCTTATCTCCTTTCAATGCAGAATTTAATGAATTTTTCGAACATTTGGGAGAGTTTTGACTTCAATGACAGTTGAGCTTTCTCACCTTCTCTCCACACAGTCCTTTAACTTTCCTTGTGCAAACAGTTCCAAAGATGTTATCATTTCGCTGTATCATTCGCTATCCATAGCGAAAAGTTATAAATTATATAATTACTTTATTCTGCAGCAAGAATCCTTAAAATTTCCTCTACATTTCCTTCAAAATATTTCCAATAAAATGCCTAAATAATTCATTGCGAAAAATTGCTGTTAATTCCGTGAATTCCGTAATTTTCTTAAAAGTGCGTAGAACTCTCGGTAAATTCGCCAAACTCCGTAAAAATGTTTGACAATTTAATTCTGCCAATTTATTAAGATAATTTCAAAATAATTCAGATATTGCTGGGCGAAAACTTTGCCAGGATCTGTGCGCAACAACCAAGAACAAAATCAAGACCAATTATTCTTTAATCACGTTCAATCCATAAAACTTTTTCGCAATTCATTTTTCCTTTTGTAGCAGTTTACTTCATAAGTGGTCCAGGGTAAAAATTTAACAAAAACGGACCACTCTTTTTTATGATTATATTTTATTTTCTTTAAATAGAAGTTTAGGTCCACTTTACATGTAAACTGCTAATTTTATCTGTTTTTCATTTTTTGCTTTAGCCGGGGCAAACGCGGAATGTACTTGGAATACACGGCTAGTCTCTGTCAAAATGACTGTATACTTAGCTGGCTGTTTCGGAACGTTTAGAATGGAATTAAATTTTATTTTAAAGCATTTCTGAAGCGAAAGTTTTTTTGATTGTTTTGTGTTTTTAGCCCTGCAAGGGACTTTGGTCAGAAATTCACTATTACTATTTTTTAGAAAACTTGAAAATAGATTTTTTGACAGTAGCTTAAAAACGTCAAAAATATAATTTGTAAATTAAAAACTCCAAAAATAATCATAAAAGGGTTAACGACCTCCCAAATTCTGTAAACTTTTATAATACCCCATCGCGTCTATTGTACTTTTAACAATTTTCTGTTTTTTCCAATTTTTCTACTTTCCCTAATTTCAATGGAGTTTCTCGAGCTACAACGAAAAATGCTTTCTAATTACATACAATTAACTCAAACGATCTGAAATTGTAAACGGTTTGGGAAATATCTATCTAGTAGAATCAATTGAAAGTTCGCGAACAAAGTAATTTGAATTTTTGAATTGCGGATTTTATTTGAATTGGTGGGGTTGGAGGGAAGATGATTGAGGGGGAGGAGATTCGAACTTTAGTTTTTTTAGGTAAAGTTACTTTTTAAAACGATCAAATTAGGTAATTAAGAAAAACTAAAAAATAAAATGTTTTCTGAAATTTCAATAGAGAAATACCAAAATAACACTTTCCTAAATTAAACCAATAGAAAATCGCGTAATTAATCAAATCAATCGATTCCCCACCCCCAACAAATCACCCTCAACGCCTTTACGTGGCTCAAGCTCCGTTGCTTCAATTAAAACGGTTACCGTCCCATTTTAATGCTACACAAACTGATCCTTAATATCCTAATAATTCTCGCATTATATCCAAAACAACATTTCCAGCATTATCCAGCAATTTCGCCATCAAAAGCTCTCCAAATGATTTTCTAATAAAAAATTTGATAATAAAATTCCATTAATTATTCCGTTTGATCCAATCTCGTTATATTCACATTTTATTTAAAATAGCGCAAAATACACCAAATCACAATTTGTAGAATATATAATTAAATCCAGACAGGCTTTTTGCAGCTTTTTCCAGCTGGCAAAACCGCCAATTGAGGTAGGATGATGTGAGCGATTGAATCTGATGTGTAATGGGGTTCAATAGTTTTGCATTATCATTAATGAAATTGATAAAGAAGAGATTTTTGCATTAATTGTCGGTAGAGTAGAATTAAAATGCTTTTAGATGGTAAAGTAGAATTATTAACTAAAAAATCCTAATTTCCAAGTAAATCTCACCAACCAGCTCCTCAGTACCCCCAAAATCATATTTATGATTACCCTTTAAAATTACACATGATGATCCATCCAAATAATATTAAACAATTTACCAAAAAGCGTAAAAATAGTTAAGGTTTTTGTTGGTGCAGATGATGGATCTAACGACTCGTATAGTTTGCTGGATTAATTTCCACATGTGGAACAGATTTTACTCAAATTATACCGAATTATAGTTTTCCATAATTTTGGCTCATTTAAATGAGTTTTTTTTTGTGAACTTTTGGGAGGTTTTGGTGTGCGAAGGAAATGGCGGAAAAATGTAGAAATTACTAAATGGTCCACATTTGTTACAAATTAGAGTTTTTCCATGCATGTACAATAAAATTCCAGAAAAACCGGAAAATTGTCTTTTTCGTAATGTAAGTGATATGAAGCAATTTATCAAATTTAAATGTGAATTTACCACATCTGGAAAATAAATGAATTACTGGGAATTGGTTTAATTTTGGCAGAGCAGGTTATGGTGGTGCATACAAAGCTTTAATTATTTGCGGGCTATTTAAGGTTTTGTGGAGAAAATATTTCTTGGTGACTTTTGAGCAGGTTTGAAGATTTGTTAAGCAACTTGTACAGTTTCTTGTACAATATTTCCATACAAAATTGCAGTTTCTTCAATTTTCTTCACTTTTAATCTAATAAATCTTTAGAATTTACAATTTAATACTTTTGGACTAGAGTTAAGACTCTTCTCGCGTACTTAATGCAACTTTAAATTATTTTAACACACTCTAACCCACTTAAACTAACTAAAATCAACATTTCAACTCTCTTAAGCAAACTAAGTGTAGAAAACCCTTTTAGTTATAATTAAAAAGTGCTGGGATTACTGTGAGATTACTGCAATTCTGACGTTATTCCAACATTATTCCGCATATTACTTTGGCATTACTCGAGCATTATCAGGAGGGAAAAAGTTTAATGAATGCTCTTAAAAATGTATTAACTGGGAGCTTTAATAAAAGCTGGACCTTTTTGCGTGAAGGTTGAGTTTTATGGCAAAAATCCAATCCTAGGAGTTGAAGAGGGGGGGAAGTTTTGCGGGATTAGTGGGTTAATCGAATTTTTTGATGTTTTGAGGAAATTGAGCTAATAAATGTGAAATTGTCTCCATAGGACTTTTATCATAGGTAAAATTTATATGGGTCAAATTTTCACAGGATGATTTATTAATTTCGAATCTTCTCTAAATAAGCCCAAATTCATAAAAATACGAAAAATCCTTCTTAAAAATCCAAAAATGAAACCGAAAATCATAGACCTCCTTCAAAAATCCTTTGAGCTCGAACCCCCCATGATTTAATCCTCTTCAGAACTCCGAAACAGGAAAAAATATAATTGGCTGCATAAAAAATTGTGCATGAAATTGAAAATTAAAAACCTAATTTTATTCATTCGACTCGGAAGCTTCGTAAAAAGAGCAAAAAGCAACAAAATGGTTTGAAAAAATTGAAAAAGCAGCTCCAGAATACAGAAATTGAAGAAAAAAAGAATCGGCTTGAAAATTCTGAATAAAAAATAATAAAAGGAAAATAAAGCAACGACAGAAGGGAAATTGACGACAACAAAAAAATTATTGACAATAATTAAATTCTTTGCCAGCTTATTTTATTTATCGAATGTTGATTCTCATTCGATTCCTATGCAGTCTTCCATTTGACTTGATAGATTTGCTTCAATTAAGAGTTCGGGCAAAAAAAAGAGGAGAAATGTGAAAATATAGTGCCCCAATGCGAATAATGCAAAAAATGGATTATTCATAGAAATTGTGGTGAGTGGCGAAGAGATGAGAGACAAATTTATAAGGTCTTAGGTAAAAATTTTAAAGAACAGAAATTTCATGAAAATTTGAAATTTTTTCATAGGACGAAAATTTTTTAACCAGGGAAAAGTTCCATAGGATAAACTACCATAAGTTAAAAATCTTGAGTTAGCCACTTTTGACCATCTCATTGACAATCCAGCAAAAATCAGCAGAAAAAAGTGGAAATGCTAAAATGTGGGTGAAACAACCGAATAACCGATAAGGCAAAGCACATAACAGAACAATAATTGATTCTGGATTTTTCTGTGAAATTGGAAACTCTCCAGTTTATCCAGCTAGACCAATTTTTTTTTTCAACCAAGTATTTCAAGCATGATCGTCTATTCGCTTGCAAATCAAGAAAATCAAGAAAATTAAGAGAAATATGGAGAATTTCCAGCAAATCCTGAATAATTGAGAATAACCGAGAACATGTGAATCAGTAATTTAATTTAGCTCTAAATCTACGGCGCTTTGCATCTAGTGGATACTCAAATGAATTCTAGATGTGCTGCAAATTCCAGCAAATTGTGGATATTCTCGATTCCTCCCAAATTGGTTTAATTTATTAGAAAAGTAATTTTCAGCGAATTTGCTCGATTTTACGTGAAATTTTAGCTGAACTTAACGAGTTTGGTGAGATTTCTAGCTAGCAAGCTTTACGAACAGTTTTCAAGGATTTTGAGTGTTCGAGAATAGGTGGAGATGCAAATTAAGTTTGTACTATAGGGAATATGCGGATTGCTCGTTAATTGATTTTGCATCTAGATTGAGCTCGATTGGGTGTTGATTTACTCAGATATGATAAATATGGTAAATTATTTGTGGGATGGTAAAGCAGGTTTTCCCATTTATTGGGGATTTAGTGGAAATTTATGGAGATTGTCGGGGTAGGGATGAAAAATCAATTGATGGGAATTTTATTTTAATTTAGATTAAATTTAATTTCATGGAAAATGTTTAGTTTGTAGAAAAGCTCCAAGCATATAGAAGCTTTCCGAAAAACTTCAAAAATCCAGAAGCTCCTTTTTAAGTAAAACGCACTGATAAAACATTTTACATCATATTCTTTGAAATCCCTAAAAAAACTTAAAGAAACAAACAAATGTCCTTCAACTTGTTTCAACTCTGATTAAACGCGAAAATCATGGAAAGCGAGCACAAAAGACATCAAAAAACAGCTTTAACCATTTCCATCATAATCTCCCATCTTATTACCCAAACAAAAGTATGAATTATTGGTCTGTAAAACAGAGACTTTTACAAATTTCTGGAAATTTGTGAACATTGTACAAAATCAAGCGAAATTGCCGAGATTCAAGCGAAAATTGCGAATAGCAGAAGGAAAATACATCAGAAACAACAGTGAAATCCCGACGCAGCTTCCGGGTGATTTGAAAATTTAATGCTTTCTTGCTTTCTTCTCGGCTTCTCACTTAACAAATAAAAAATGTGGAAGATATGAAGACAAGTGGTTTGGGATTGCGAAGGGTTGATTTTTTTTAGGACTTTTTTTGAGATGTTGGTTTAGAGCCACTAGATTATCCTTAAAAGGTGGTGGATCCAATCAAAGTTGGTAATTTGGTTTAACTTAGATTTTTGATCAAACTATATTCCTACCTGTTTTTATTTTTAAAAATATCTTGAGCAGAAAGTAGTGGTACCAGGATGAATTGAGTCCACCTATTCGGAATTTTTTGTTTGTTTGAATTTTCGATTAATATTAATATTTTTTGGTCAATCAGCCAAAAAACAAAATCTCATCAATTTTCCACCAAGAAAAACCGCAAAAAAATGTGTAAAAGAAAAAAAGAAATAAAATACTCATCCATAAATTGGTTCTCCCATTGTTCTCCTTGCAAGAAGCCTGCACTAAAGAACTTTCCCCATTGTGTAATGACTGCAATGTATTAAAAAATTGTATAAAAATTGTACAAAATGATTTTTTGATACTTTTACTTTTCCCATTTATTCCTTATTTTTCAATTTTTCATTTTTGTATTCATTTATTTATTTTTTATCGCGCCTGCAGCACAAGCGAGCTACCAAGTCAGAATGGTAAGTATATAGAGAGTATAACATCCATTGTGCTCGCTTATTGTTAACTTTATATTTATTGTTCACCTCCTTTGGCACAACAGATATTTTTGTTCATTTTTCCATAAAAATCGGGAGTTACGGGGGAAATAAGGAAAAAGCATTTTCCTAAATTTTCCCTGAATTTCCCGAGGTTCTACTTTTTTTTGAACTTTTTACAATTTTTTTCTGCCTATTCAAATGTTATTTTTTTATTTTTTCTGTGTTTTTTTCGAGTTTTTTTGTATTTTTCTGAGTATTTTTTAGATAGCTAGATATTTTATTTTGAACGAATATAGAATGTTGAATAAATATTTTTGCTTCTGAAATAATTTATTTTTTGTATCGACACTTTTTCGTTTGTTTGATAGATATTGTTTTTTCGGTGTTCGTTATTTAAAATGATATGGGATAGTCTGTAGTTGGAGATGAAAGAGATTTTTGAATGGAAAATTTTTAAACTAGCTTTAAGGTCGATTTTTTAAGAAACTTTAGGACATAATCGTGATTATCTAGGATTCTAAGTCGATTATTTGATACATTTTTAAGACATTTTTCGTTCAAATTGATCGACCCAGGCTGAAACTGCGTAACAATCTATCCCAAACTATACCCACCTCAAGCTTCCCTCAAATTTTGCAGCGACAAGCTATCTATGAATGGATTTCTTTCCAATAATTTTGCTATTGACAAAGCATTAAGCGGAAAATATAAAATCTACAAGTCTACAAGCCACAAAATACACTTTGCTCTGATATTCCTCAATATTTCTGGATGATCGAAAGAAAATTAATAAAAACACAGCAAATACAGTCAACTAAAAAGAAAAATCCTCAAAGCCAACAGATTTTCGCTCGAGAAATCACCGAAAAAATATAATATTGATATAATTTCGTTAGCCGAATTGGCAAGAATAAAATAATAAAAGAATTGTTCGGCACAAAAAACATACACAATGTTTCAACAATAATTTTCCTTTGTATATTGAGATTGATTGGATGATTCACTTTAATGTAAGGAAGCTGGGTGAAGGAGCGTTTTTTTCTCTTCATGTTGAGGACTAGTGAGAAAGGTTGGGTTGAAGTTATTTTTGAAGGAAAATTCAGTTTTGACACTCAAATACAGAAAGTTGATGCAATCTATTGATTATGTTATAAAGAACTTGGTGCATAAAGCTTTTTACACATGTGTCAAGATTTATTTCAACTAAAAAAACATACACATGTGTCCAAAAACCAAGCAACCAGGATTTAAGCAGATTTATATCAAAAATTCTTAAATTTGATAAATTGTATTAAAAAATATTTTTAGAAACATGTGTCGTCTTTAAACATACTCTTTAACGTAGCCTCTAGCTTTAAAGAATACATCGATCCAAAAAATCTGGCATTCTCCTGAACATTTCACCGAGGCGAACAACTTATCAAGCTCTCGTGCCTAAAATCTCAAATATCTTGAAAATCTTGAATATTTTGGATACTTGCTCGACTGACTCACCTAAGAATATGCTGATACTAAAATAAAAAGAAACCAATATCTTCAATTTCATCAATATATTCAAGATTGTGTCTGCATCCAAATGTAATTGATTTTTTTCTTGGCTTCTTTTTATTTGTATGCCACACAGAAAAAAGTTTTGTTTTGCTACGTGTTCATCTCATGTGCGAGAAGCCTCGAAATTCTGCCATATTTTCATAGCTGGTCGCATTATTAAATTATTATTATTCCTCTGCCTCCTGATTTCTACTCTTTTGCTTAAATTTGTCAAGCTTTCGAGCTTACGAGTGTTGCTGAAGGTACATCGAGTATAATGAATTTAATGCTGTATTTAATTTGCTTACGTAGATATGTCTTGGCAATTCACTAATTTAATTCTCTGTTATTTTCGCCTTCTGCTCATAATATTTTGCCTTTGCAAAGCAAATATTTGAATTATCACTTTTACCAGGAACAGGTGAATATTCTTCTTAATTTGTTTTCAACTATTCTAGCGTTGCTTTTGGTGTAAGGCCAGAAGATGGAAGAAGCATTTGGAAACACTGTTGTAAATTATTTGGTTGAAGGGAAAAGACAAAAGGCTAAAAATTAGGTATACAAAATATTCTGATTGTAAATAAAATTAAAAATTTTTAATTTCCATGAAAAATCACCATTCTACCCAAAACTACTCCAACAGTGAATATTTTTTGCTCCAAAAACTCCCGAAACGAAATGTTTAAGTAAAATGAACATTTATCATATTTTCAGATAAAGCAGAAAAATTGTATTCCTGCAAAGTCCAACAAAGAATTGCAAGAATTGCAATAAAAATCATATAGCTTCCCTAAAAGCAAGTACAACCAACTACAACCAACTACTGCAACTTCAAAAATATGAAATATCTCAGTAGAGAGCAGAAACTACAGCAACGATGTGCTCAAGCATCCTACTAGCTTCTACTAGCTCCTAAAGCACAATAATTCATTTCATTTGTTGGAAATTTCATAAAATTTGAGCAGATTAAATTTCTAGCGATTTTTTGTTATTTCTAGCAAATTTTAAAATATAATGTGTTTTTTGCAAGGGTTGGTTGAGAATTATGTACAAGTTTTTTTTTCAAATTTCAGAAGAAATAATTGGGTCCAAAATATGACCAAAATATGACCGAAATAACGTTTTTGAACACATATTCCAAAGTACTTTGACATAGTTTCCAACCACCCTACCCTCATACACAAACACATAAATTCATACATTTGGAGTGTGCACTTTTTGCTCGGTTGGTAAAAGTAGGAAGTTTATCAACTGCTTGGCAAATCTGGGGAATGTACGGCGAAACTTTAGCCAAATTGAATTTAAATTTTAATATAGTGAGATATTATATGGTTTTTTTCCGACATAAATCTAAAAAGCAAACATACTGGGGCTTGCATGGAGAAGAGATTTTTTGGGGTTGTCTGATAGGTGGGTTTTCTGAGGGATTTTAATTGATTAATGGGGATTTTTAAAAATTAAGATATTCAAGAGAATGAAAATAATTAAGTAAATTTGGATATTTCTTATTTAATAACCAATTATCTCCACTGGCAACCCAAAAAATCTCTAACATTCCTCAATTTCCAGCCATTAAAATAATTGGTCAAAAATCTCATCTAAAATATTTATGTAGCAAACTCATCCCAAATAAGTTGTTAATGTGTCTGGCAACCCCATCTAGCAACACAGTGCAAAAAGCAGAAATTCCATAAGTTTCAGCAGCATCCAAAAAATTAAAAAAAAAATCATCAAAAAGTTTTGGTCACTTGTGGGACTTTTGAGAATTTCACAATTTGGAAGAATCTGCTGGCTCCCTACTACTTTTCTAGTCTATGCATTTTTTAGCTGGGTTTGCTTATGCATAGCTTTGTATTTAAAGGATCTAGTGATGTAGCCGCCCAGTCAAAGGATAAATTAATAAAACGACAGAAAGGCAAAAAGCGAAAATATATATTCCATGTAGTCGAGGCCAGAGAGCATATGAATAATGACAAAATACAAAATGTGAAAAATGGATCTATGCAAAGTGTTTTATTCAGATTTTACTGAGGGTTTCCAGACATAAGGACTTCAAGGGCAACTTCAATGCAATTTCATGGAAAAGGTTGAACAGTCGGCAAAAGTGCAAATTGTAAAGGAAATTATCTTTTGTTGATTATGATAGAGACTAGGGGCCTTGTTATTGTTGAAAATGGTGGAATATTAAAATAGGATGCTTTCTCTATCTTTAAATTCCTTTCTCTCTCTTTGTGTTGTTATATCTAACGCTTCTGTCTCTCTTTCACTCTCTTTACTGCTCAAAAGCTCAAAGGCTGTTAAAGCCACAAAAGCTCTTTTCTTCTATTTTTCTCTTTTCCTCTCTCTTTTTTCTTCAAATGTATCATTTCTTAAAAATATCTGTCACACCTATCAAAAACCAAAATAATCTCCACTATCCTCCAAGATCTCATAATCAACAACAAAAAATCTCAGCCATTCATAAATTTTTTATTCATCTTCTGTTTTAACTGCTCCGACTCAAAGCTTTGAATTAAGTATACGATTTCAATTTTTACTGCACTTGTTTATTCGCGTCTCCCCTCTAAAAGTCCTTTTAACGGATCTTGTATAGAAATTAAATCAAGTGTCTGAAAACTCATAAAATTCAATGAAATCTCACTTATAAAGTAAAAATGATAAAAATAGGAGCTTCATAAAGCATCGTAAAAACGACTCAGAATTACTGAAGAACAGAAATAAATCAAAAGTTCGTTGGCACTTGTCATTTAAAAAAAATTTTCGGGATACAAAAAATTGGCCATCTCAAGTTTTGCTTTGAATGAGTCATTTTTAGACTTTTCAACATTTTTTCGTTTTTTTACGTTCGTTTATTCAGAAGTTTTCTGGGAATTCGAGGTTTACAAAAAAAAAATACGAACCAGGTCAATTGAGGAGCATCTCTCTTTGTTTTACGAGTCAGTTTTAAACTTGCTACACTTGATGCTTATCGGGTTGTTGTATTTGACTTTGGAACTTTTGATGGATCATTTTTCTTATTTTGTGAGAAGAATTTGGATTTTGATTTTTCAAGGATTTTGAAATTACTGGAGGATGCTAGAGGTACAGAGTGTCAAACAATGGAAAAATTGTTGAATAATTTCTCAGCCACTGTAAACCAAAAAATTGAATTAAAAACTTAAAATATAAAATTTAAAATTTATGAAAAGCAATACTTGGAAATTGGGACCCAAAATCCAAAAATGCGACCCACGAATCCTAATTTTTTAAGAATTTTCAATCAAAAACGAAAGTTCAAAAAAATATTATCTATGAACCTAGGTTCATGAAAAGCAACCTAGGTTCATGAAAAGCAATACTTCGAAAATTTTATTTTTGAATGTTGGGACCCAAAAACCTAAAATTCGGCCTACGAAACCTAATTTTTTAAGAATTCTAAGTCAAAAAACGAAAGCTCAAAAAAATATTATCCATGAACCTAGGTTCATGAAAAGCAACCTAGGTTCATGAAAAGCAATACTTCGAAAATTTTATTTTTGAATGTTGGGACCCAAAAACCTAAAATTCGACCCACGAAACCTAATTTTTTTAGAATTCTAAGTCAAAAAACGAAAGCTCAAAAAAATATTATCCATGAACCTAAGTTCATGAATAGCAATACTTCGAAAATTTTATTTGTGAATGTTGGGACCCAAAAACCTAAAATTCGACCCACGAAACCTAATTTTTTTAGAATTCTAAGTCAAAAAACGAAAGCTCAAAAAAATATTATCCATGAACCTAAGTTCATGAATAGCAATACTTCGAAAATTTTATTTGTGAATGTTGGGACCCAAAAACCTAAAATTCGACCCACGAAACCTAATTTTTTTACAATTCTAAGTCAAAAAACGAAAGCTCAAAAAAATATTATCCATGAACCTAAGTTCATGAATAGCAATACTTCGAAAATTTTATTTGTGAATGTTGGGACCCAAAAACCTAAAATTCGACCCACGAAACCTAATTTTTTTACAATTCTAAGTCAAAAAACGAAAGCTCAAAAAAATATTATCCATGAACCTAAATTTAAAAAAATTACTTTCAGTTTGATCTTCAACCAAAATCTCCTCTTGGAATCCCTTTCCAACTCCTGCTGTCTCATCCAAAAGAAATAAAAATCCCTTGTTAATAATTTTTCTTTATATTTCAATAAAGCTAAATAAAGATGGCTATCAAGTTTTTGGTCTTATCCAAGCAGCCGTTCCATTCAATTCAGATAATACATATAAATGAGATTCAGATACAAAAAAATTGGCAAAAAAGCTTAACAGCTCGATACAGCCAAGGATAAAAACACAAATGGAAAGGTTATTCAATAGTCAAGCACATTATTGGTGAAAGAAGCCGAGTTTGATTGTTTTAGAGGTTTCTGGGGTTGGGTGGTGATTTGTATGAGAATAAAGGAAATCTGTTTGATCGTAGTAGAGTAGTAAAGGAGTAGAGTAGTGCATATAAGTTTGGCTAAACAAAAAACCCTACTCAGTAAACTTTAATAAATTTTTGTATTTTGACTGAAAAATAGATTCCAAAAATCTATTCTCTCATATACTCCCTGAATAAATTTTATACATCTGCCATAAAGACCAAAAACTACCAGCAAATAATTAAAACCCAATAAGCTGAAATAACTGTGCGAATCTTTTCAAGAAAACTTTTTATTATTTTCAGCTGTTGTTGAAATGGTTGAAATAGCCAAACTCCTGAAATGTTTTTGATGAGGATGTGAGGATTTTTATCTGGAAAAATCAGGGAAATTAATACAAATTGTAGTTATTTCGTTTGAGATTTCGTTAAGGCTAAAAATCAAGATCCGTAGATTTATTTTGTTGTTGAACCTTTTTTGTTATCGTTATTTTGATGGTTTACTGGTTGCTCGAATCTGAGGATGTTCAGAAATTTTAATTATTTACGGAACTTACGAAGTCTTTTGGGTTTCTTTAAATATAATATTCCTTCTGACAGCTGTGAAATCTGTTAGAGACGATTTTAAATCGATTAATCTTTTTGTTTTCTTGATCAATCAACTTAAGTAAAGCATTTTACAGGGAACATAACCATTAAGACTTGACCATTCATAAAACAATAAAATATTTTATACTCGATCGTGGAACTAAAAAAGTTAAGACAGAGAACCACTTCCTGGTCACAATAAAAAATGTTTCCGACCAAAACTTTTTTTTACAAAAACTCCGTTGCAAAAACCCAATAAAAATAAAATACTTTTGGGCGGATTCATAACCTCAAAGCTGCACAGCTTGCATAAATCCAGCAGTAATTCAAAGCCAACAATATGGTGCACAAGCCATCATCCCGGAAGTACTGGTAGCAACTTTTATATTTTAATTTGCACCCAAAATACCCGAAAGCCCCAAAAAGCTCAAAAAGAACAATTTAAAACCATTTGGAACCATTAAAACCATTAAAAATCCCGAAAAAACTGAAGAAAGCCACAAAAAATCTATTTTATGTGAATTTTTGTATTTTTCAAACATTTTCCATGAATTCTCCATGAACTCTGGTGTTTTGGCAAGGATATATGCGGATATGAATCTTTTTCCTATGTCATGCTCTCTCCATTAGCCCAGCATTCGCAATTTGTCAGAAAACACGCAACATGTGAAAGTTTGCTAAATAATGGCGAAGCAACATGTTATAATTTTCTTTTTGCAATTAAGGTCTCCTAGAATCACAACAAGAGGAAAATAAAATAATATTACAAAAGAAAAGTTACAATTATTTATTGGAGACCTTCTTGTATTGTTTACTTATCAATTTATTATTAAAGCACATTAAAGCAGTCTTTACAAAATTACAAAGGGAATGTCGCCTTATTTGCTTATACTCTACAGTTTTAATGATTTCTAAGAAGCTGTTGTCTGTTGTCATATTAAAGATGCTGTTTGAAGACATTTTAAGGAGATGATGATTGGGAATTTTTGGAAATTGATAGCAGGAAAAATTTCTTTCACATTCGGTAACAAAGGACGTTCGTATCTTTTGACAAATCATCTTTTAGGGAATGTTGTGGAAACTGTGAGTCAAAAGAAAATTCATTTAATTGGAAATCACTCCTGGATTGTAAGAAGTGATTAGAATTGTTTGATCCAGATTGATCAGTCGTCTTTAAACTACCAAATGAAGCTTTAAATAAGGTTCAATTCAAGCTACCAATTATATTAAGGAAAACTTGATTAATCGTGATTCGCACGTTTTTTTTAAATCATCCTCATTTTCCATTCAAACTGCCAAAAATCCATATCATTGCTTCAACAAAGCCTTCTCAATCATTTAAAACTAAGGCGCACGAAAAACTCACGAAAGCCCATAAATTGATTAGATTAACGAATTTACACTTGGGCTGACTAAAGCATAGACTATCTCCATTTATTCGCAATTGTGTGGCAAAACTCACAGCAAAACGGCAAAGAACACAAAAAGATAAATGGAAATTAATTTTTAATTATCATCTTAGGAAAATATAAAGGTTTTTCTTGCCGTCTAGCTGAGAGGAATGAAGAAATGAAGCTAGCAATGGGTGCCTTTCTTAAACCATTATTTTTCATAGCTCAAAGGTATTTGAAATTTGCGCAATAAATTTACAGTGGAGTGAGCTTGGTAATTTATTGTTAAAAATTTTAAGAGTTGGGAGAGGGGGGGGTGGAGGGATGACGCTTGATATAAAATTTATGAGATGGACGAGAGGATTTGTTCGCAATTATAAATAGTAGAAAGTAGATAAAAAACGTAAAGTAATGTAATAAAGCTTTTTTTAAAGTTTATTTGAAATTTGGGAAACTAATACATCTTTAAAGAACAGTCCCCTCAAATTAGCTTCCCATTTTCATGAATCTTTAATTATTTTTACTTCGCTTTTTACTTCGCAATTGGCCGCAAGGTTCAACGAAAAAATAACTCGTCTGTCTTTGCATAATAGTATCAAAACTGTTTCATTCTTTTCCTATTTTCAGATTGTCTAAAATTTCTTTTAAAATTGTCTAATTGTTTGAAAATGGCATTAAATATTCAACTCTCTCTCTGTCTCGAGTTTACATGAAAAATGTAACAAATTGAAATTGATTAAATGGCGTAGTCTTATAAGCATTTTTCTTATCAATCAAACAAAGTTGAAGTGGAGCGTAGTGGGAAAAGCTGGAGTCAGCCATTGTAGACTAGCGGAAGTATAAATGATATGAAATATGAGTTTGATTAATTGTATGGTGAGTATTCTCAAAGTTGCCTAGAAGAACCAACTTTTTCTTGCATTGAATGAGTGAAGTAAAGAACAAAACACTCAACTAACAAATATTTACTTGAGAATTCCTTTTCTCTTAAAAACTTTGCAATAAAAAAAATTTGCGCTTTGGAAAATTGAAGAATCGTGAAAATGGCAAAAAATGCTGAATGGAAAGAAAATTCGTTTTGAACATACTTGAGACGTGAAAGAAAGTGCATATGTTTGTAAATATGATTATTTAGCATAAAGCACAATTTTTTATATTACCGTGTTTTAAATAAAATTCTTGTTGCAAGGTGAGGGTTTTTATAGAAATCTGCATTACCTTCAATTTATAATTGTTGAAGCTCAAAATTAATAAAATCTTTTCTGGAAAAATGCAAAAAAGGCTTTCCAGCCCCTGAAAAAAAAAATTAAACTAGTTTATAAAAATTTCCTTTTCATTTTCCTCCATTCATCGCATTCTCCTGTTCTCTACACATTTTCCACTTCTATTATATATTTCATAGAAATATTGCAGAATTTTCCTTGTATTTTACAATTTTACGCTTTGAAAATTATTTTCAGTTTTCATGTTGCGTTTCACATAAATTTCCTATTATTTAATACTTAATGGAGCAAAAAATTATTTCAAAACATTTTTTTATATTTGCTCCCTTTTTCTTCGGTTTGTTAGGAATACACAAAATATAGAAGAAAAAATGTAAAGTAAAAAGTTGAAAACTTTTCCCGCCATGCAATTTATATGCAACGCTTTTACTGGAAGAGGTGGTTAGACTTAGAACTTTATAATGCAAGAAGTTCTATGAACATTTTTTAGAAGAAATAAGACCATATCTCAAATATTGGTTCTAAAACATTTTTCTCCAGTGTAAACTTCCCACCTAAAAGTTGCCTTAAAAGTATGGCAAATAAATTTATTATGTATCGTTCAATTTCCAGCTTTCGATACAGCAAAAGTTTCCCTTTTTATTATTAACTTATACAACAACTTAATCTTATCATAATCGCACGACGTTGCCTGAAAATGAAATTTTATGCTTCTCTTGAATAAAGTGGAAATATACATCGTAATAGCAGTAGCAAGTTATAGTTAGTGAGTGGAATATATGTAGTTTAACACAATGAAAAAATGAATAAAACTTAGTAAAACCTTAATATTGAGTACAATGGCGCTGGAGGCAAAATCCTGGAATATCCAAATATAGCTACTTTGTTTGGGTAGCGCTTCCAACAGTAATTCAATCAAATTCTGTCAAATTTAATGAAAACTCAATGGAAATTTGATATAAAGCGTTTGTATGCATATTAAGTATATTCCATGGAAAAGTTTATTTATTGGTTTAATGATGGTTTTACCGAGCTTCTACCTGTTTCTATGAAAAAAAGGTTTTGTACGATTATCCATGAATATTGGATAGTGTTCGTAACTGAATAGAGAGCTTAATATCAAGTTTTACACTGAGCATAATCAAAAGAAAGTTTTTTAAGCTTCTAGTTCATGTAGTAAAGAGTAAATTTAACCAAAAATTATCATAAATGAAATTTACAAATCGATTTTCTACAAAGAATCACCCTCGTCCTTCAATAATTTCTGCTCCCACATATTATTATCATTCCAAAAATTTTCATTGAAAATTTGATGAAGGTACAGGATCATTTTAAATCGGAGGATTATACTCATTATTCTGAGTGAATTTTGGGGTAAAAACTGATTTGCGGTATCTTTAACCAATTTTTTTGGATTTTTTCAATTTACCAGAATGTACGAAAATAAATGAAAATCTATGGATGAATAAAAACATGCGAGGTTTATATCTGTGCATATTGCTACAGGTGTAATCTATTTGCTTTCTACTTTACTCGAGGATTAGCCCTGTGTGTGTCGCTGGTGATTGTTTTGGCGTTTTTATTTTATCATTCTCGTTTGATAAGTTAAAAAAATAGGTCTTGCCACTAGAATACAAATCTAAATTAATTTTCACTAGAATTTTGGGTGATATTTAGCTCAACTCACCTGAAGGGTTCATCATATAATTCCAAGTACATGTTACTTCAAGGTATCTCATGTTTATTTTCAATGTTTTGCTTTCGCTCATAATATGGTATTTGATTTAGCATTTGAAATTTGAACAAATAAAATAAATTTATAATTGAAAAGGAATGTCTGATAAGAAATATTTGGTAAAATCTAAAAAATGTTTATGGATTTGAAAAAAGATTTAGGTAGAGGGAGGATTTTGTAAATTTAATATTTTGTTCTGAAACTAAGTACATTTTGTTTGATGATGACATCTGTGGAAAAAAGTAAGTATAAATACGCAACTGAAGTATTAATGAATTTTAAAAGAAAGTCTGTATTAACTGAGTATTATCAATAAACCATACACATAACAATTTTTTCAGTCACAATGATACTCCTGTGTTGCCAGTTTATTTAAACAGCTCTAGAATTATATTTGGATGAAATTTAAAGTAAGTGAACGTTTGCGGTATAGCAGCAATGATGGATCGAACACGAAAAATTTTACAAAAATCGCCACTCGGATACTTTCTAATAGTTGTCAGTTTTTTTATATCGTCGATCTACATTTGCATATTGCAAGTTCTACTGTATGCTCTAAAACCGCTGAACAAGGAGTTATTTCTAAGTCTGATGAGTTATTTGCAAATCTCTTTTATGTCACGTAAGCATTTGAAATAAAAACAGAAACAATAAATATTGACGTATACGGTTTGTCTTCCAGAAATGGTATTCTTGTACGATTACTGGACTGCCAGCGATATGATCCTGTATTGTAGTAAACAAGACTTTGAAGCACTTAACAAGGAGCACACGTTAGTGTTAGTCAATCATTGTTACGACATTGATTGGATAATTGGTTGGAGTTTTTTGTCAAGAATTGGATGTCTTGGATTTGCTCGAGGTTTCCTTAAAAAAAACTTGAAATATTTTCCTTTCATGGTGCTTTACTTTAATGATTATATTTTCTTGGAGAGAAACTTAGAGAAAGATAAGAATAATATAGAAGAGCATCTTACCAAATACATGGAATATAAATCATCCACTTGGGTTCGTTATTTTTGTATTGTTCAGGATTTTTTGACGGTATTCTATTCGTAGATCAGCATAGCACCTGAAGGCACTCGATTCAATGAATCAAGGCACAAAGCCTCCCAACTATTTGCTAAAGAACGTAACCTTCCTCTGCTTAAACATCACTTGACTCCTAGAACCAAAGGAATCACTACCTGCCTACCAATTCTAAAGAAAAATGGATGCTCGATAGTTAATCTACAGATGGGTATTGTTCCGTCAGACATTCCAGCTACCTTCAGTAACTTACTGAAAGGACACAAGCAAGACTCTCATTTTTATTGCAAACGCTTTTCAATCTCCGAGGTGCCTGACGATAAGAATGGAGTTGTCGAGTGGGTCCATAAAATTTTTCAGGAGAAAGATTCACTTCAAGATAGTTTCGTTAAGCATGGAAATTATAGGCATGTGGACTCAACCATTGAGCCAATAATACTACAGCCAAGATTGAGCGTGCTCATCAACACAATGTTCTGGATAACTATCTCGATTGTTCACTTTCTCTATTTTGGATTCAAGATGCTTCACAATGGACAATTCATTATTTTCTTTATAGTGGGTGGAGGTATTATTGGAAGTTGTGAGTAGTTATTCTTAGATCTCCTTCCTATCTTTTTACTAACTTATTGTTTTTTTTACTTTTAGTCTATTTTCTGATGCAAAAAGCGATAGAAACTACAAAAACTCCACAGAATCAATTTTGAGTCTTTGAATATTAAGTTGCTGTATTTTTTAAAACAAAACCCGGTGAATTTTTGGTCACTCCATTAAATAAATGAGTCAGTATATTTTACTATCCTTTTCTAGAAAGATGAAAAATACCAATTCAAATTACTTATAAAGTTGTTTTTTTAATATTAATAAATCAAACTGAGCACATTGACTAGTTTTAGGCAAAGATGGCAGTTCTACATCATTTTTTTACTAGTCTTATCAAATTTCTTCAATATTTCCACCAAAGCCTTCAAAAAATATCTTTTGTACAGATTTTTGACAACATAAATAGCAACGATCAGTATCAAAGAGAATGCCAAATACACATCGATGTTATGATACTGGATGGGATTTAAGTATTTTGCTGAAGATTGTAGATGATAAGCACCTTTATGTCTTATCACGTACTTAATCCAAAAGATTGCGTTCTCTTTTGGTGTATTTGGTTGATCCATAAATTGTCTAGCAACTTCCCTCATGTTGTTAGAAAACCTGAAAAAAGGAAAATAATTTTAATTTTTTGAAAACAGAATGAATACTACCTATCATTTTGAATGACTTCTTGAATAGCCCAGATCAAGGATTCTTCTGTTAAATTCTGATATGGTAAGTTTAATCCAATACCCAATAATTCTGCTTGCTTCATGTTTAAAAACTGATCACCAAATAACGGAATTCCTGAATTATAAAATTTACATTTCGTTTTTTACTGATCATTTCGAGCATCAAATTATTATAACACTAACCAACAGTTGGAACTTCTCTGCGAACTGTTTCTATCAAACTGTTCATTCCACCTAAATTGAAACATGTATGAGTTTTGAAAATAAAAAGTCATTAAGTAAATACCATGAGTCACAAAAACCTTAACATTTGGATGAGCTAGAATTTCATCTTGAAGAAACCAGTCCCTAATTAAAATCTTCTCTTGATCGTAATTGATTATAGTTCCATTCTCACATTTCATGATCACTTTTTGTTTAATCTTTGTAAAAGCAGCCAAAATATACTGCAACTTGAGAACATCCATCAATTCTAGCCTGGCAATGCTTCCAAATGAAAAGTATACAACTCCATGCTCAGCACTCTCAATGAATTGTAAAATGTCAATTGGCAATGGACTAAGAGAGTCTTTGAGGTGGATTCCTTTAAAGAAAATTTAAGAATCTTAAACAATGGACTCTGTAGTAATGAACTTACCAGCAATTTGGATCATGTTTGGAAGCATTGCTTGAGACGAGCTGATTGAAAAGTGATTGTGAATCAATGCCAATGACATTCCGCTTCTCAAGACTTCGTCAAATGTTGATTTTTTTAGATGAGGGAATGTAACTTCGTAAAGATAAGCCTAAATGAAATTCTTATATAAACTTTTCACATTCAACAAAAGAGTGTTGCAAATAACACGCCAAAACAGCCGATTCCTTCTGGGACTTTATGATACTTTTCTGAACCGGTTTTGCACACTGATTCATGATATATATGTGGTTTTTCTTGAAATGCCCCAAGATTCCCACAAACTTCATAACCTCAAATTTGGCGCCACGTGAATTTTCCAAAATTTCCATTTTTTGCAATCAAAAATATTTTTATGAGAAAGTGTGGTCAAACTATCCATGAATATACAAAAAAAAATTGGAAATTAATTAATAAGTGGTTCTTGAAATATTTGAGTTTACGTCTAGCAAAGTCGGGAATTCTTGGAAATTAAATTTTGTGAATTTAACCGACTTTGCTAGACGGGAACTCAAATATTTCAAGAATCGCTTTTCAGATCATTCTGATTTTTTTTTTGTATATTCATAGTTTGACCACACTTTACAATAAAAAAATTTTTGTTTGGAAAACATGGAAATTTTGGAAAATTCACGTGGCGCCAAATTTGAGGTTATAAAGTTTATGGGAATCTTGGGGCATTTCAAGAAAAACTGAATATACAGCATGAATCAGTGTGCAAAACTGTCTCAGAAAAGTATCATGAAGTCCCAGAAGGAATTAATGACCCAAATTTTGAAGTGGCGTGTAAGTACATGCGGACATTTATAAATTATCAACTAACCTGAGTTGGATAGTACCAAAGATAATATGCTGCATGTTTCATAAACCCATTGCTAAAAACATTCATCATTCGATCTAAAAAGTTCATTCTAGCGTTGAAATGTTTTCCAAATCCGAAAACTGCTGGGTTCTGTATCGAATCGATGATAATTAAATCAAACTTTTCTGTTTTTGACTGCAATATCTCTTGGATGGCTGGATCAAGCAAGGTATGTTTTGTGTACAGGAAAGTGTTATATTCAAATATCATAAAGTGATATAGTAAAATTAAAGTGTCTTGTTTTGCAGACTGGAATGCTTCTGACGTAATGTCTGTGAAATTTAGCATTAAGTAATATTCAGCTGAATAAAGTTTCTACGAATACTTTACCATCATAGATATTATGCAGTACTTCTGAGGTTAAGTTGATGTTCCGGAAGTTTTCTGGTGGATTCTCCATTGGATGTGGACTAACAAATGTCACGTCATGTCCTCGAGCAGCTAACTCAGTGAACAAAGTTTTTCCCAAAGCTGTGTGGGATTTAGCAGGTAACGAAAATATCCCAAGGATCCTTGCATTCTCAACTTTGATAATTGAGAATGACAATAGAAGAATTGTGAAATTAAGTAACATCTTGAAATTTGGAAACTATTTCAATGGTGTCAGTCGCAAGTAAAAACTTTAATATGACTGAGGTTATTAAAATGATAGATATATCACATTTCGATCGATAAATTTTATAAGCTCGTGTAAGCATTGTAAATAATCTTGTACAAACTTGTCAGTAAATAAACTAAAAACACTATTACAACAGAATAGATGAACCACCTATTTAATTAATAACATATTTAATGGATAAGATCTAAACAGATGGCACTGAAAAATGTCATGCGGACAAATTTGAGATTTTGTATGGGATATTGAGAAAAGTTGGGAAAAAAATTTATAACAGCTTAAAACGTAGTGTATTACCCGCGAATAATCACAGAATTTGGTATCAAAGTATCTAGCTAGAAAAGTATCACCTCGGGGTCACCTTTTGTCACAAGATTCACTCAAAAACAAAGAATTCGTTGTCTTTTCGTCGATTCTCTTCTAAATAAATATTCCAAGGTGATCCCCAGGAGATTCCAATGATCACACAAGGATCCTGCTAATGATTCAGCTCAAATAACATTTTTTTTACAAACAAAAAAAAAGTAGCTCAAAGTAGAGTAGCTCAAATAAAGTAGCTCAAAGCAGGCGAAATTGCTTTGTCAAAATGGTTGGTACTTGGGAGTTTTATTGGAAATCTTATCATTAGCGAGTGCTGAAGGACATTCATAGGTAATTTCTTCACAAACCATGTTTAGAAATAAATTGCAATCAGTTTTGAGTACTCAATTAGCATTGCGCGGTGAAACTTTCTAGAGATTTATTTATTTAAAGTTGCATTTTTTTAGAAAATTTCGGGATGTGACTATACAAAATTTGATATATCTGGACCAATAGAACTTCAATCAACTTGAAATTACTGGACATCATAAGGTACAAAATATTTGATTTATTGGAAGAGAAATTTTTACCAATATCAGTATTCTCGTTTTATTATAAATATTTTCAGGTAATACAGTGTGCATGAAACATAAATTGAGTTATAAGACTAGTTTTAGCCGATAGAGATATTCTGAGTATACAGTTATGATCAGTGAGCTTCCAGCTAGTATGTCTGTATAGTGGCACCCCCCAACACGTCAGGCTGTCTTACCGTGATAGTTATTGCTTTTTTTGATTAATTTGGCTTAAAATTATAAATATTAAATTAAAGAGTGTTAAGCTGAAACTATAACCATCTTTAACATTCTCAAGTGTGAAAATTAAAAATAAATTTTATGAATGTTTGGAATCAAAACTCAAAAATTTGAGCCACAAAACCTCATTTCTTTCGATTTCTTTAAAAGTTTCGAGTCAAAAACCAAAATTTTTTTAATATGGTTACCTGATTGATTATCTCGAAAACTTTAATAAAGTTTGTATTTGCTTAGTATTTTCAAGTTCAATACAAGTTTGACGTGTTTCTCTACGATCGTGTGTAGCCAGATCATTTAAACAAGTGTTTAATTGTATTTGGATGAAATTTGAAGTATGTGAACGTTTGACTAGCAGCAATGATGGGTCGAACACGAAAAATGTTGCAAAAATCGCCACTCGGATACTTTATAATAATTGTAAGTTTTTTTATATCGTCGATCTACATTTGCATATTGCAAGTTCTACTATATGCTCTAAAACCGCTGAACAAGGAGTTATTTCTAAGTCTGATGAGTTATTTGCAAATCTCTTTTATGTCAGGTAAGCATTTGAAATAAAAACAGAATCGATGAATATTGATATATACGGATTTCATCTAGAAATGGTATTCTTGTACGATTACTGGACTGCCAGCGATATGATCCTGTATTGTAGTAAGCAAGACTTTGAAGCACTTAACAAGGAGCACACGTTAGCGTTAATCAATCATTGTTACGACATTGATTGGATAATTGGTTGGAGTTTTTTGTCAAAAATTGTGTTTAAGCGTGGACTGTATTCTATGTTGAGATTCAATGAAAGGACTATACTTAGAGAGTTTCTTACAAAACAAGTCTTTATTCGACTAATCCTTAAATTCTACTGATTTTTACAGCTATTTCAAACTTCATTGTTGACAACTCAAAACAAGAGACCCGGGTTGACTCGGGACCGGTAATATAAATAAGCCGGTTAAAAATAATAATTAAATGACAATGAAACTTAAACTATAATTATTATCTGGGGCCTGAACATTCTCCCCCGCTTGAAGTGACAATGTTACTTCAAGAAACAAGATCAGGGTCTTGAATGCTTTCGCCTACATTTCATCCAAGTTCGGTCTCTTGTAGTTTCGGATGGTTGAGACTTGTCTCTGTTCCATTGACACGTGACTGTTGAAGTGACCTTCCAGAAATTCCATTAACAAATTGACCGTTGGGACGGTTTTGGCTGGAATGTGTTTTTCCCAAGCTCTCCGAGTTTCTTCATCTAGCATGTGCGAATTCAACATGTTCGATTGACATTTGCCGCGTAGACTTATTAGATGACTTCTTGTGGCCATCAACTTCTCTATGAACACATTCAATTTGTCTTCATTTTCATCCTCGTCGGCTTCGTAAATCAATTCCAGCACAGAGTAGTGATAACCTTGAAATTCCTTCTCAAGGTCGTCAATATTCAATAAATACCCATTAATTTCATCAGTGCATCCATTTGTTGGATCATATTGAGCTAAAACTTTGCTCATCGTTGTCAGTTTTGCTTTGTACAGCTCCTCGTTTGCGAGAAAATGATTTTAATTCTGACATCTTTCTCTGTTTGTGTGTGTGTGTTCTTTGTATGTGGAGTGAGCTGGATGATGGGGCTACTTTTTTATTTACGGTACTTTGGATCTGCTACCCACCAAGCTTTGACCGTCTTTGCCTTTCAGAAAAAATTGATACACTCTGCGTCTGATACTCGTGACTTTATTCACTTTTGAGCCTTAATCAAGACCGTGTTTTCTTATTCAGCAGCACTTTTTTCCAATCTTTCACTTTACTCACGATTTTTCTGCTTTTCTTTTCGATTTTGCGGCTGTTCCAGACTGGGCTGGCAAACAGAAGCACTTTTGGGCTGTCTTAGAGGGCGTTAAGCACAATGGTAGGAAGGGCGTCCTCAACGCTTTCACGATTTCACTGGATGATGCGTCTGTCCCAGGCCGGGCTGGCAACAGAATCCTTGTTGTTGCGACTGTTCTAGGCTGAGCTAGCAAACAGTATCACTTTTTGCTGTCTTAGACGGAGCTAAGCACAATTGTGGGAAAGGCGTCCTCCACGTTTTCACGATTTATCTTGATGTTGCGTCTGTTCCAGGCTGGGCTGGCAACAGAATCCTTGTTGTTGCGACTGTTCTAGGCTGAGCTAGCAAACAGTATCACTTTTTGCTGTCTTAGACGGAGCTAAGCACAATTGTGGGAAAGGCGTCCTCCACGTTTTTACAATTTATCTTGATGTTGCGTCTGTTCCAGGCTGGGCTGGCAACAGAATCCTTGTTGTTGCGACTGTTCTAGGCTGAGCTAGAAAACAGTATCTCTTTTGGGCTGTCTTAGACGGAGCTAAGCACAGAATCTTGAATTGTGGGAAAGGCGTCCTCCACGTTTTTTCAATTTATTTCGATGTTGCGTCTGTTCCAGGCTGGGCTGGCAAACAGAATCTTTCTTGTTGCGACTGTTCTAGGCTGAGCTAGAAAACAGTATCTCTTTTGCGCTGTCTTAGGCGGAGCTAAGCACAGAATCTTGAATTTTCAGTTTTGGAGGGAAAATCTGCTTTTCCACTTTTTCACGTCTGGTTGTTATTCCTTGTTTTTCGGGCTCCGTAGGACCAAAATGTTTAAGCGTGGACTGTATTCTATGTTGAGATTCAATGAAAGGACTATACTTAGAGAGTTTCTTACAAAACAAGTCTTTATTCGACTAATCCTTAAATTCTACTGATTTTTACAGCTATTTCAAACTTCATTGTTGACAACTCAAAACAAGAGACCCGGGTTGACTCGGGACCGGTAATATAAATAAGCCGGTTAAAAATAATAATTAAATGACAATGAAACTTAAACTATAATTATTATCTGGGGCCTGAACAAATTGGATGTCTTGGAAATGCTCGAGTATTCATGAAAAATAGCTTGAAGTATTTTCCTTTCATGGGATGGATGCTTTACTTGAATGATCATATTTTCTTGGAGAGAAACTTAGAAAAAGATAAAAATACTATAGAAAAGCATCTTACCAGATACATGGAATATAAATCATCCACTTGGGTTCGTTATTTCTGTATTGTACAAGTTTTTTTTTTCTACGTTATTCTATTCGTAGATCAGCATAGCACCTGAAGGCACTCGATTCAATGAATCAAGACACAAAGCCTCCCAACTATTTGCTAAAGAACGTAACCTTCCTCCACTTAAACATCACTTGACTCCTAGAACCAAAGGAATCACTACCTGCCTACCAATTCTAAAGAAAAATGGTTGCTCGATCACCGATATACAGATAGGTTTCGTTCCGTCAGACATTCCAGCTACTTTCAGTAACTTACTGAAAGGACACAAGCAAGACTCTCATTTTTATTGCAAACGCTTCTCAATCTCCGAGGTGCCTGACGATGAGAATGGAGTTGTCAATTGGGTCCATAAAATTTTTCAAGAGAAAGATTCACATCAAGAAAGTTTCGTTAAGCATGGAAATTATAGGCATGTGGACTCAACCATTGTGCCAATAATACTACAGCCAAAATTGAGCGTGCTCATCAACACAATGTTCTGGATAACTATCTCGATTGTTCACTTTCTCTATTTTGGATTCAAGTTACTTTACAATGGACAATTCATTATTCTCTTTATAGTGGGTGGAGGTATTATTGGAAGTTGTGAGTATTTAGTATAAGATCTCCTTCCTATCTCTTTACTAACTTATTGTTTTTTTTTTACTTTTAGTCTTTTTTCTGATGCAAAAAGCGATAAAAACTTCAAAAACTCCACAGAATTAATTTTGAGTCTTTGAATTTTAAGTTGCTGTATTTTTTATAACACAACCCTGTGAATTTTTGGTCACTCCATTAAATATATGTGTCAGTATATTTTACTATCTTTTCTAGAAAGATAAAAAATACCAATTCAAATTACTTATAAAGTTGTTTTTTTGTTATTAATATACCAAACTGAAAACATTGACTAGTTTTGAGCAAAGATGACATCGTTCTGATGACATCGCAAGTTCTACATCGTTTTTTTATTAGTCTTATCAATTTTCTTCCACATTTCCACCGAAGGCTTCGAAAAATATCTTTTGTACAGCTTTTTGACAACATAAACAGCAAAGATCAGTATCAATGTGAATGTCAAGTATACATCGAAGTTATGATATTGGATGGGATTCAAGTATTTTGCTGAAGATTGTAGATGATATGCACTTTTATGTCTTATCACGTACTCAATCCAAAAAATGGTGTTCTCCTTTGGTGTATTTGGTCGATCCTTGAATTGTCTAGCGACTTCCCGCATGTTGTTGAAATATCTGAAAAATTTGAAAGTAATTAAAATATTTTGAAAACATATAATGAATACTACCTTTTATCATGAATGACTTCTTGGATAGCCCAGCTCAAAGATTCTTCTGTTAAATTCTGATATGGTAAGTTCAATCCAATTCCCAATAATTCTGCTTGCTTCATATTTAAAAACTGTTCAGCAAACAACGGAACCCCTTTTATAAAAAGTGAAATTACATTTTTTTGATCAATTAAGGCTTAAGATTATTGCAGCACTCACCAACTATTGGAATTGCTCTGTGAAATGCTTCCATAAAACTGTTCATTCCACCTAAATATAAAAACTAATAAGTTGTCAACAATAAACAAACAATAATTAAATACCATGAGTCACAAAAACCTTGACATTTGGATGAGCTAGAATTTCATCTTGAAGGAACCAGTCCCTAATCAAAATTTTCTCTTTGTTGTAATTGGTTATAGTTCCATTCTCACATTTCATGATCACTTTTTGTTTCATCTTTGTGAAAGCAGCCAAAATATGTTCCAACTTTCGAACATCCATCAATTCTAGTCTCACAATACTTCCAAATGAAAAGTAAACAACTCCATGCTCAGCACTCTCAATAAATTGTAAAATATCAATTGGCAGTGGACAAAGAGAATCTTTGAGGTGGATTCCTTTAAAAAAAATTTAATAATTTTGAATAGATTCTGTGGTAATGAACTTACCAGCAATTTGGATCATGTTTGGAAGCATTGCTTGAGAAAAGCTGATTGAAAAGTGATTGTTAATCAATGCCAATGACATTCCATTTTTCACAACTTCGTTAAATGTTGATTTGTTTGGATGAGGGAATGCAACTTCGTAAAGATAAGCCTAAATGAAATTTTTATTTAAATTTTTCACATTCAACAAAAGTTTCTTACAATATACAATCAACTAACCTGAGTTGGATAGTACCACAGATAGATTCCAAGAATTTTCATAAATCCATTGCTAAAAACATTCATCATTCGATCTGAAAAATCCATTCTATCACCTAGACTTAAAAATGGATTCGGGATCACTGACAATGGTGCAGGATTGTGCAACATTTCATTCATGTACGAATATTGTCCAGTACAAAAAACTCCAATTGTGGGAGCGTTGAAATGTTTTCCAAATCCAAAAACTGCTGAGTTTTGTAACGAATCGATAATGATCAAATCAAACTTTTCTGCTTTTGACTGCAATAACTCTTGGATGGCTGGATCAAACAATGCATGCTTCGTCAACAGAAAAGTGTAGTAAAGGTATAAGAAAAAGTGAAATAAAATTATTAAAGGGTTTTGTTTTGCAGACTGGAATGCTTCTGACGTAATGCCTGTCAAAATATACATTAGTATTTAATTAAATTGAGTTTCTACTCAAACTTTACCATCATTGATTTCATGCAGTTCTTTTGATGTCAAATTAAAGTTCCGAAAGTTTTCTGGTGGATTCTCCATTGGATGTGGACTAACAAATGTCACGTCATGTCCTCGAGCAGCTAACTCAGTGAACAAAGCTTTCCCCAAAGCTGTGTGGGATTTAGCAGGTAACGGAAATATCCCAAGAATCCTTGCATTCTCAACTTTGATAATTGAGAATGACAATAGAAGAATTGTGAATTTAAGTAACATCTTGAAATTTGGAAACTATTTCAATGGTGTCAGTCGCAAGTAAAAACTTTAATATGACTGAGGTTATTAAAATGATAGATATATCACATTTCGATCGATAAATTTTATAAGCTCGTGTAAGCATTGTAAATAATCTTGTACAAAATTGTCAGTAAATAAACTGAAAACACTATTACAACAGAATAGATGAACTACCTATTTAATTAATAACATATTTAATGGATAAGATCTAAACAGATGGCACTGAAAAATTTCATGCGGACAAATTTGAGATTTTGTATGAGATATTGAGAAAAGTTGGGGAAAATTCATTAGCCGCTTGAAACGTAATGCAAATGATCGTCTAACAAATAATAATTCTATCCTTTAAGTAATATAATTATTGTTGTTCATTGGCATATGGACAAAGCTATATGTATCTAAAATTATTTTTCCCTAAAGCACACGTTAGCATTAATCAATCATTGTTATGACCTCGATTGGATGATTGGTTGGAGTTTTTTGTCAAATATTGGATGTCTTGGATTTGCTCGAGTATTCATGAAAAATAGTTTGAAGTATTTTCCTTTCATGGGATGGATGCTTTACTTGAATGATCATATTTTCTTGGAGAGAAACTTAGAAAAAGATAAAAAAAATTATAGAAGAACATCTTACCAGATACATGGAATATAAATCATCCACTTGGGATCGTTATTTCTGTATTGTACAAGTTTTTTTCTACGCTATTCTATTCGTAGATCAGCATAGCACCTGAAGGCACTCGATTCAATGAATCAAGACACAAAGCCTCCCAACTATTTGCTAAAGAACGTAACCTTCCTCCACTTAAACATCACTTGACTCCTAGAACCAAAGGAATCACTACCTGCCTACCAATTCTAAAGAAAAATGGATGCTCGATAGTTAATCTACAGATGGGTATTGTTCCGTCAGACATTCCAGCTACCTTCAGTAACTTACTGAAAGGACACAAGCAAGACTCTCATTTTTATTGCAAACGCTTTTCAATCTCCGAGGTGCCTGACGATAAGAATGGAGTTGTCGAGTGGGTCCATAAAATTTTTCAAGAGAAAGATTCACATCAAGAAAGTTTCGTTAAGCATGGAAATTATAGGCATGTGGACTCAACCATTGAGCCAATAATACTACAGCCAAAATTGAGCGTGCTCATCAACACAATGTTCTGGATAACTATCTCGATTGTTCACTTTCTCTATTTTGGATTCAAGTTACTTTACAATGGACAATTCACTATTCTCTTTATAGTGGGTGGAGGTATTATTGAAAGTTGTGAGTATTTAGTATAAGATCTCCTTCCTATCTCTTTACTAGCTTATTGTTTTTTTTTTACTTTTAGTCTTTTTTCTGATGCAAAAAGCGATAGAAACTTCAAAAACTCCACAGAACTAATTTTGAGTCTTTGAATATTAAGTTGCTGTATTTTTTAAAACAAAACCCTGTGAATATTTGGTCACTCCATTAAATAAATGTGTCAGTATATTTTACTATCCTTTTCTAGAAAGATAAAAATACCTTTTCAAATTACTTATAAAGTTGTATTTTTATTATCAGTAAATCAAACTGAGCATATTGACTAGTTTTGAGCAAAGATGACAGATCTACATCATTTTTTTATTAGTCTTATCAATTTTCTTCCACATTTCCACCGAAGGCTTCGAAAAATATCTTTTGTACAGCTTTTTGACAACATAAACAGCAAAGATCAGTATCAATGTGAATGTCAAGTATACATCGAAGTTATGATATTGGATGGGATTCAAGTATTTTGCTGAAGATTGTAGATGATATGCACCTTTATGTCTTATCACATACTCAATCCAAAAGATGGCGTTCTCTTTTGGTGTATTTGGTCGATCCATAAATTGTCTAGATACTTCCCGCATGTTATTGGAAAATCTGAAAAATTAGAAAATAATTGAAATGTCTTGAAAACAGAATGAACACTACGTTTCATTTTGAATGACTTCTTGAATAGCCCAGATCAAGGATTCTTCTGTTAAATTCTGATATGGTATGTTTAATCCAATGCCCAATAATTCTGCTTGCCACATGTTTATAAACTGATCACCAAACAACGGGATTCCTTTTAAAAAAAAATATCATTTCGTTTTTTACTGATCATTTAAGGCTTCAAATCATTAAAATACTAACCAACAATTGGAACTTCTCTGCGAACTGTTTCTATCAAACTGTTCATTCCACCTTAGTAAAAATGCTTATTAGTTTTCAACAATAAACAAACAATAATTAAATACCATGAGTCACAAAAACCTTGACATTTGGATGAGCTAGAATTTCATCTTGAAGGAACCAATCTCTAATCAAAATTTTCTCATGATTGTAATTGATTATGGTTCCATTTTTACATTTAATGATCACTTTTTGTTTTATCTTTGTGAAGGCAGCCAAAGTTTGTTCCAACTTGCGAACATCCATCAATTCTAGCCTCACAATGCTTCCAAATGAAAAGTATACAACTCCATGCTCAGCACTCTCAATAAATTGTAAAATGTCAATTGGCAATGGACAAAGAGAATCTTTGAGGTGGATTCCTTTTAAAAAAATAATAATAATAATTAATAATTTTGAATAGATTATGTGGTAATGAACTTACCAGCAATTTCGATCATATTTGGAAGCATTGCTTGAGAAAAGCTGATTGAAAAGTGATTGTGAATCAATGCCAATGACATTCCACTTTTCAAGACTTCATTAAATGTTGATTTGTTTGGATGAGGGAATGCAACTTCGTAAAGATAAGCCTAAATGATAGTTATAAATAAATGTTTTACATTAAAGGAAAGAATTTTCAGAAAGCCTAAAACCTTTGCGTACACTCTTAAGTAAGCTACGAACCTGAGTTGGATAGTTCCAAAAATTTTCTTCTACATTTGACAAAATTCCCTTGCTAAAAACATTAAATGATCGATTTCTGAAGTTCATTCTATCACCCATAGGTAAATAAGGATTCGGGATCACTGACAATGGTGTAGGATTGTTTAACATATAGTTCATATACGAATACTGTCCATAACAAAAAACCCCAATTGTGGGAGCGTTAAAATGTTTTCCAAATCCAAAAACTGCTGAGTTATGTATCGCATCAATGATAACTAAATCAAACTTTTCTGTTTTTGAATGCAATAACTCTTGGATGGCTGGATCAAACAATGTATGTTTTGTCATCAAAAAAGTGCAATAAGAATAAAAGAAAGCAAGGTAAAACATAATCCAAGGGTCTTGCTTTGCAGCCTGGAATGCTTGGTCCGTAATGCCTGTAAAATTAAAAATTATTATGTTATATCAATAATTATAATCGTTAAAATATGTTATACATTATTGAATTTGTATAATTTTTTTACCATCATTGATTTTATGCAGTTCTTCTGAGGTTAAGTTGATGTTCCGAAAGTTATCTGGAGGATTTTTCATTGGATGTGCACAAACAAATGTCACGTCATGTCCTCGAGCAGCTAACTCAGCAAATAGAACTCTCCCTAAAGCTGTGTGGGAATGAGAAGGTATTGGAAATATCCCAAGGATTCTCGCATTCTCCACTTGACTTATTGAGCAAGAAAATAAAAGGAATATAAATTGTAATACCATTGCAACTTTGGTTACGTTATGAATAAAAATAAAAATGAAGCTAAAACTTTATAATTGGATAGAGATATCATTTGGCTAAATTCAAGTTATTATTTAATTATATTACCTTCAAGTTTTTTTGTATATTTTTTGCATTATTAATGATCGTTTTGTTTGTACAATTGTTCTAGTATTGAAGCAAGCCTTGTCAGTTTATTAACGTGTGTTTAAACTACAGGCTTTAATTGTTTTTCTCAGACGGCCTATAACCAATTTATTTGATCAGCTTTGTGGTTGTCGTATCAAAACTTTATCAGTTTTGAAAGGGGAACGTAATTTTCTGTTGAATTTTCAATTATTCTACAATATTTTATTGTTAAAAAAAAATATGGTATAAAACTTTTTCACAAAATAGACAGCAAAGATCAGTATCAAAGAGAATGTCAATTAAACATCAATGTTATGATAATAGATGATCCATAATATTTTTCAGGAGAAAGATTCACATCAAGAAAGTTTCGTTATGCATGGAAACTATAGGCATGTGGACTCAACCATTGAGCCAATAATACTCTGGATAACTATATCTCAATTTTTCACTTTCTAGCTATTTTGGATTCAAGTTACTTTACAATGGACAATTCATTATTTTCTTCATAGTTGGTGGAGTTGCCTTCGGAATATGTGAGTAGCTTTTAATGGATCTCTGTCTTACCTTTTGTTTTTTTTTATTTTTTATTTGTGTTTCAACAGCGCCATCTAGTAGCTCTGGTTCAAACTATCAGTTTTTCATACAAAATATTTTGTTTAACTAAGATATTTTTGAAATTTCTAATTATGCAAAAAGATTGTAATGTAAAATTTATGTTTTCGCTCCAGGCAACTACATAATTCCGATTTAGGCCAAATTTTCAGAATAAGGTTTTTTTGATCATACGCAAAGCAGAAAGACTGGTTTTTAAGATCGGGCTGGTCCTTCGAGTACCTGTCATACGAAAGTTTGGATATTTTGTACTTTTTAGCAATAACATTTGTTTCAATAAGGCAAAGATCATAAAAAAATATGTAGTTAGGCTGTAGTTGCTGAGCAAAGATGACAGTTCTACATCATTTTTTTATTAGTCTTATCAAATTTCTTCAATATTTCCACCGAAGGCTTCGGAAAATATCTTTTGTACAGCTTTTTGACAACATAAACAGCAAAGATCAGTATCAAAGTGAATGTTAAGTAAACATCGATGTTATGATACTGGATGGGATTCAAGAACTTTGCTGAAGATTGTAGATGATATGCACCTTTATGTCTTACCACATACTCAATCCAAAAGATGGCGTTCTCTTTAGGTGTTTTTGGTCGATGCATAAATTGTCTTGCAACTTCTCGCACGTTATTGGAAAATCTGAAAAATTAGAAAATAATTGAAATGTTGTTAAAACATGATTATTACTACCTTTCATTTTGAATGACTTCTTGAATAGCCCAGCTCAAGGATTCTTCTGTTAAATTCTGATATGGTATGTTTAATCCAATGCCTAATAATTCTGCTTGCTTCATGTTTATAAACTGATCAGCAAACAACGGGATTCCTTTTTTTTAAATATTATTTCGTTTTTTACTGATCATTTCGATCATTAAATTATTATAGCACTAACCAACTATTGGAACTTCTCTGCGAACTGTTTCTATCAAACTGTTCATTCCACCTTTAAAATTAAAAATACTTACTAGTTTTGAAAAAAAGAAACAATCGATATTACAATACCGTGAGTCACAAAAATCTTGACATTTGGATGAGCTAGAATTTCATCTTGAAGGAACCAATCTCTAATCAAAATCTTCTCATGATTGTAATTGATTATGGTTCCATTCTCACAATTCATGATCACTTTTTGTTTTATCTTTGTAAAAGCAGCCAAAATATGTTCCAGCTTGCGAACATCCATCAGTTCTAGCCTGGCAATGCTTCCAAATGAAAAGTATACAACTCCATGTTCAGCACTTTTAATAAATTGTAAAATGTCAATTGGCAATGGGTTGAGAGAGTCTTTAAGGTGAATTCCTGTAAATAAAAGTGAAAATTCTTGAACCATGGACTCTGTGGTAATGAACTTACCAGCAATTTGGATCATATTTGGAAGCATTGCTTGAGAAGAGCTGATTGAAAAGTGATTGTGAATCAATGCCAATGACATTCCACTTCTCAAGACTTCGTTAAATGTTGATTTGTTTCGATGAGGGAATGCAGCATCGTAAAGATAAGCCTAAATGAAATTTTCATATAAATTTTTCACATTCAACAGAAGTGTCTTTACAATATATAATCAACTAACCTGAGTTGGATAGTACCACAGATAGATTCCAAGATTTTTCATAAATCCATTGCTAAAAACATTCATCATTCGATCTAAAAAGTCCATTCTATCACCTAGACTTAAAAATGGATTCGGGATCACTGACAATGGTGTAGGATTGTGCAACATTTCGTTCATGTACGAATATTGTCCAGTACAAAAAACTCCAATTGTGGGAGCGTTGAAATGTTTTCCAAATCCAAAAACTGCTGTATTTTGTACCGAATCGATGATAATTAAATCAAACTTTTCTGTTTTTGAATGCAATAACTCTTGGATGGCTGGATCAAACAATGCATATTTTGTCGACAGAAAAGTGTAGTAAAGGTATAAGAAAAAGTGAAAAAGAATTATTAAAGGGTTTTGTGTTGCAGCCTGGAATGCGATATATCTAATGCCTGTGAAAATTAGCATTAATATTTAGTTGAATATAGTTTCTACAAATTTTTTACCATCATTGACTTCATGCAGTACTTCTGAGGTTAAGTTGATGTTCCGAAAGTTTTCTGGTGGATTTTCCATTGGATGTGCACTAACAAATGTCACGTCATGTCCTCGAGCAGCTAACTCAGTGAACAAAGCTTTCCCTAAAGCTGTGTGGGATTTAGCAGGTAACGGAAATATCCCAAGGATTCTTGCATTCTCAACTTTGATTATTGAGAATGACAATAGAAGAATTGTGAATTTAAGAAACATCTTGAAATTTTGAAACTATTTCGAATGTGTCAGTCACAAGTAAAAACTTTAATATCACTGAGGTTATCAAAATGTAATGTATGAATGTAGTAATGTTTTAATTTTATAAATATTTAGAATACAAAACATTTTTGATTATATAAGTAAAGATACTCGTGTAAGCATTGTAACAAACTAATACAAAATTATCAGCATTTAAACTGAAAAATAACTAATAAACTTAGCCACCTATTTAATTAAAAGCTTATAGTTGCTAAATGTAGACACAGGTGGCTCCAAACTGGAAACATTGAAAAATTCAACTCAAAATTTCTGTCAAACTTTTCTCTTTACAAAATGATTTAACAAAGAGATTCCTAACATCATTCTTGTTTAGTCGTTTTGTAGGCTATTTAGAATTTTCAGAATTTTCTTGAGGTTTCTTGTTGAATTTACATTTCAAATTTGCCAAGTTTGCCAAATATTCATTCAGGATTCTCAGGTGAAAGCTTCCCACAACCATTTCCATCTCCATAATTTTGTTTATAATTAAAATTGCGAGAAGATGCGTGGGATTCATTGAAGATTGTGCTTTTGTTTTAGGCTCCAGGCTTCTGTTCTATTCATATTTACACAAAATATACAATTTTTAATTGTTTTTGGGGGGAAATTTTTTGCATGAAAATGTTGTAAGGTAGGAACAAGAATTTATTAGTTGAGGATGATTGACAGGTTTTTGAGGAAATTTGTTTACTTTTTTACTTCATCGAAACGATCATTACCCTTAATAAATTCTGTGGAAAGATAAACTGTTTTTATTTGACGTTTCGGCAACTTATTGGTTGATTTTTGAAAATTTTGTTGGAAAGATAAATTGAAATCCTGATGAAAGGTAAATAAAGGCACAGAAACGTTGATAAATGATTTGACAAGCAAATATTTTAGATTTTAACTGCAAACTTGCAAAATTCTCTGAACTAAGATATTATTATTATATTTTTTTTTTATAGTTAAAAAATATTTAAATTTAAATTTGAAAACAAAAATTTCAAATTGTAAATTTCAACGTTTCGACAATGTTTCGACTACAATATTTAAAACAACAAGAAATGTACAGAAATATAACGTTTTTATTTGTATTCATATATTTTGTTTTAAATTATTCAAATATGGGGTTGGAATGATTTACAGGGCAAAAATAATTAATTAAACTAAAATATGTGTTTTTGTTTATTCACAATTTACATAAAAAGTTTTAGAAACTTTTCATTTAAAATTTTTGAAAAATTTCCAATTTATTTAAATTCATTCAAATTAACAAAATAATTCCTTCAAAAAACGGAACTATTGTAAATTGAATAATATTGAAATAATTCCATTAAAATAGGAAGAACTTTCTTTATAAATTCTTCTCGACAAATTTTCTGATTTAAGCAGTTTATTTGAATATTTTAGCTTTTAATGTCGCTAATTTTGTTGGTTTTCTTGAAATCTTGAAGGAGCAAACTTTTCTATGATTAAATTTACTTTTTCGAGCTACTTTGGGGTAGGGCGGGAAATATGTCACTATTTATACATTTCTACTTGTCATTTAATTTTCAAATAAAAGATATTTTATAAAATATTTTTTTTTCTGACGTCAAAATTAAAATATTCATTGAGAAAATTTTTTTTTAATTTTTCAATTCAATTTTTAAAAAAATTCCGGAGAATTTCCCTTGTAAATAAAAAAGGACAAAACTCAAAAATAAATCGTTGTCCAGCTGCAAAAGTTCCTCAAATGGATAATTCATACTTTTTTAAATACTTTTTCCTATTTTTTATTATATTTACTCACATTTACAAAATGTTTTAATTATAAGTTATTTTTTATCAACAAAAAAAATAAAACAACAAAATCATGCGCCATATTTTACTTTAAACATAATAATAGAAATTTCTTTGTTTTGCCGCAGAGAGATAAGGAATGTTTGGTTGGGTGGAGTTGAGGAAAAAGAGAGTAAGTCCATTTTTTTGTTGTAATTTTTTGTTTCGAGAAAGTGCAATTGTAATGGTGCATTTTAGATATTTACGAATATTTTATAAATTTTTAAAGTACTCTTCATTTTATCAAAAAATCTAACAAAAATCGAAACAATATTTTTTTTGGACCCAGAAATTTTTTCCTCTACTCCACTAAAACACCTCCCTAACCTTTCATTGACCTTTCTACTTTCCCTCTCATTTAATTTGATCTTACAGTGTTCTTGTAAATTCATTATTGTTTCATCTTTAATTAAATTTCTATCGCAAAAGTACAAAAAACTGTTCCACATCCATTAACTTATCACATCGCTGCATAGTCCAATTGCACGTACATTTGTCTCACGCCGACCGCTTCAAAGATCATTCTGGTATGTGTGACGACATATTTAGGATCAACATTCTTAGAAACTTCCAGTTTAATGGCGCCAACATACACGTCACTGCAGAGCGTCCAAAAGTGAGGCTCCTGCACGGAATAAACACCAGCCAGTCCAGTGACCTTTTGGTAGCATTGCAGAAGGCTGTGATCCAAGGCTTCAGGCTGCCGCTGCATTAAAATCATTATGGACTCCTTGATAAGTCCTAGTACGCTCAAAGCGATCATAATTGCAATAAACATTGAACATATTGGATCGGCGATCATCCAGCCAAAGTAGTACATCAGAACAGAAGAGATGATCACACCAACAGAGCCTAAGGTGTCGGCTAGGATGTGAAGGAAAACTCCTTTCATGATTTGTGATTGGCCAGAGTCTAAGCTGTGGGTGTGGCCTAAAATTGAAAAAATCGATTTAATTTTTTGTGATTAATCAGAAGATGGTGATTAATCAAACTCTTAATATTTACCATGAGCATTATGATCGTGAGAATGTCCGTGGGATCCTCCTCCATTATGCGAGTGATTATTTCCGCCTTCGTTGTGGAAGTTACTTAAAAGCAGATTAGTCTCTTCCTGTTTGTGAATACTATGTGAAGGAGCGGAGCCACCATGTGAATGACCATGTGAGCCACCTCCGTGGGCGTGACCATGCTGAAAAGCATAGATGCCTACTAAATTTACCAAAAATCCCAAAACGGATACTAGGAAGAGGCGCTCGTGTTTGACCTAGAAAATAGAATATATGATAAGTTGGGTAGATGATTTTGAAGAATAATCGGAATGGATTAATCCATCAAAATATCGATTTTAAATATTATTCTATTCCTCACCTCTGGGGGTTCAATCAGCCTTTCCACAGACTCGGACATTATGAAGAAGGAGATGAATAATAAAAATAAACTATTAACAAAGCCGGCAAGCACCTCTGCTCTGACGTAGCCATAAGAAAACTTATCGGTGGCCTTCCATTTGGTGATGACGGAAGCAGCGAGACCAGCTAGCAATCCCGTGCAATCAAAGAACATATGGAATGAGTCAGAGATGAGACCTAAAAGAGGAAGTTGTAGGAAACATAAGGAATCTTTAAGTAACAGAGAACAAACCTAAACTATTCGTCCAGATGCCATAAAACAGCTCCACAAAAGCGAAACTCAAGTTAAGAAGCAGAAACAGGAATAGATTCCTAGAAGTCTTATCTGAGAAGATTAATCTCTTCCATCCTAGAAGTTTCTCCTTAATCCTATTGCCAATTCCGCGGCTCTTCTCTTTGTGGCTCAGCGGTAACATTTTTGCTAAAAAGATTCAGATTATTTCAATAATTTCGCAAACTGGATTTCCCAACACTTTGTCTTATCAATTAGTCCAAATTCTTGGTTGATGAGCTGGCCATTATTTTGTTTACCTAATTATAGTTTTACGGCCTTAATTCAATTAATCAGTACATTTTGTTGATCCTAAAGTTACTAATTGAATGATTCTGAAAATGGATAATCTGCTGGTTGCCGGGAATCCTTAAATATCTTAAAAACAGCAGAAGAATAGCAAAACTTTAAAAAGTGTCAAGTGAGGAATTTGAAGAAACTGATAAACCAATCCACAATTTAAAAGTTAAACCAGCGGTTTTCATTTGACGTTTTGCGTGGCTGACAGCGGTTTCGTTTGACAGCTCGTTCTTTTTTGATCAGCAAATCGCGAAAATATGGTGTGTTTCAATTTCGCTCTTTTAAAATCTATTTTGAACTACTTAAAACTGCTAAGAAATCACCTAGAATAGATTAATTGTAATTAACAAGTGCTTGGTTACTTAAATGAACACAAATTAGCCCATTAAATGTTATATTTTGCAGAAAAAGCTGCATTTAAAAATTAGTGTTTGAAAAAAGCATGGCCGAGAATTATTTTGATGATAGTTAGTTTTATGCGGCTAATTGTAGAGAAATAATGATCTCTAATCCAATTCATTTAAAAAATTTTAAATTAATTCCTTTAGCTTTCAATTCAAGTCTTAATTTTTTTTATATATTTCCACTATATTAAACAATTGAGTGATTAGCGGTTAATTCAATTGTATTGGCTGATTGCAGTGGTTCAATTTAAAATTCTGACCAGATAATCCTAAAAATTATATTTTGTTCTTAATGTTTGGCTTATATTTCTAAATTTTTGGTTAATTTGTGTTCCTTGTCACTATTCGAAAAATGAGTGGTTTCTTAATTATTTTTAAAAATAAACAAAAACTAATCATTCAACTCCCCATTTACAGCCTCCAAAGAAGGACACAAAGGCGACCGCCAAGGCGCCACAAAAGACGCAAAAGAAGAAGGAAGGAGGAGGCGGAGGCAAAGCCAAGAAGAAGAAGTGGTCCAAGGGAAAGGTCCGTGATAAGTTGAACAATCAGGTGCTTTTTGATAAGGCTACTTATGAGAAGCTGTACAAGGAAGTGCCCGCCTACAAATTGATCACTCCATCCGTGGTGTCTGAGCGTTTGAAGATCCGTGGCTCTTTGGCTAAGCGCGCGCTCATCGAGCTCCGCGACAAAGGTGAGGATTTTTTTAATAAAATATTTGAGATTTTTAATGGATTTTAAGGTTTTTTTAATTAAAAATTAGATGAATTCTTAAGAAAATATAAAATAAGTTGCAAGAAAATCCATAAAATCAACAACTTAACCTCAAAAACTAATTCCAATCTTCTTCTTTTTTAGGTTTGATCAAGCAAGTTGTGCACCATGCATCTCAACTAATCTTCACCCGTACAACCAAGGGAGACGACCCGGTTGTATAAGAATTTTTTTCTAATTGTAACATGGAATCATTCACTTTTGGAAATTAAACATCTTTCCAAACAAATATAAATAATAAGAAAAGAATTTTAGATCTGGAGTTTTATTGATTGGAATAGTTTTCCGAGATTTTATTTACATTTTTAGGATTTCTGCGAGGTTTCTGGCAAGAGACCTGAGATTATTTCAAAAAGGTTAAGATTTAATTTTTTTATAGATTTTTGCAAAGCCTTCTCATTTTACTTGTTCTGCAAAATTATTTCAAAACAAATAAAAAGTCTAAATTTTTCTTCAAATTTAATCTAAATTGAATATTAAGTTTATTTTCAAGAGTTTAGAAACATTTGACATCTTTTCACATTTAAACAAAAAATTTAGTTTCTGGATCTTCCTAATCTCTCCACAAAACATCCTTTGAAGGACTGGAGCCTCACATCAATTTCTCCTTCCTCTAATTCATCTTTGCTGTAAATTTCTGAGTAGCATGACCTGTTTAAAGAAGATCCGTTAGTAGTAGTTCTGAGTATCTAGTCATCTTAAGAAAACTCACGGAGAAATACACTCAGCCACACACCTCTTCATCTCAATACCAGAAATATCTCGATTACAATATTTATTAGCGGAGCAGGCCGATGAAAATTCTTCAAAAGCAATTTCCTTGAATTTTACAAACATTTCAAAGAATTCTTTAATCATTTAGACATTATCAAAATGTATCAAATATAAAATTTTTAAAGAAAACAAATTTTTTTTTGCAAAATGTAAACTCAAATATAAAATATAAAAAATTTTATAAAGAAAAGGAAATTTTTTTTTTGCAAAATTTTTTTTAAAACTAAATTCTGTTTACTTAAAAAAATTCGATATTTGACAAAAATGTATCAAAAAAAATCATAACAAAATATGGAAACTTATAAATAAAATTTTTATTCCAGGACTGCTGAGGTGGAGGAAGGAAGGTTTTTCATTATTTAGTTTTACCCTCGGGGAAATTTTAATACACATGAAATTCTGTTTAGTTAAATCACTTAAATTTTGTGATTATGACATCATAGGAAATAAATACTAAATACTTTTCTAGTACTTAAAAAATTAAAAAAAAGCTTTTTAATGCAAATTATTGTTTGCTGAGGTCAGGAAATTAAAATATGACGTCATAATCTTTGATTTAGTGAATTTCTCTTAATGTACCATTTACTGGGGATTTTAGGTTTGTCAATTTTAAGATTTTTGTGTATTTTTTAAAGATTTTCTTTAAAATATGGCAAAAATCTAAATTACCTCTTATAACTTTAAATGTAGATCCTTCATATTAAACATTACTTGGTATAAGACTCGAAAAAACATCCAATCCCTCCAAAAATCCTTGAAATTCCTGACAAACTTATAAAACCCCTTTAAACCCCAAAAACCCCTCCCCCCATTCGTCAGTTCTTCGGTTTAATAATGCTCCTCGGGGTCCACTTCAAATAATAACTGTCAATCATCAATTTAGGTTTCTTAAACTGCGGCAGCAGCAAATGCTCGTTCACAGTTTTTGAGGTGACACAAACGACGTGCTGACCCTTCCAGTACTTGACCATTTTCATGCTCTGCAGGGTCTGTATAATATCTTCTTGTGTGATTCCACTGAGCTCACTCAACTCCTTCACAGACTGCGTGGTCGTTTTGCATTCTCGCATCAACTCCAGCAGCGTGTACGCCCAAAAGCTGCGGTAACTCAAGCGACCAAGGTCAGACAGAGGTTTTTCAGGACTGCCAATTATTCCTTCTCGTTTGCTTAGCTCGTAACTGAATGCGATCAGCAGTTTTCCGTAGCTAGAAAAATTTTTTTAGTTTAGAATTTTTATTTTATTTTGAATTTTTCATGAATTTTCAAGGAAATCCAAAGAAATCATTTTTCATCAAAATTTTCCTACAAAATGGAATTTCTTGAAAATTTCAACAAAATCCAAAAAACAAAATCCTTACCCTTTTCTCTGGTATGGCGGGAGAATCAAAATACAGGCGACATTATTACTTTCTGGTGATATCTTCTCCTTACTGAAGTACCCAACGATGTGCTGTCCACTTTTATCAATCTCACAGAGGACATAGAAGAAGAATGGCTCCACATCATAATAAAGTGTTTTATGGTCCAGGAAAAGCTTCGCCATCAAGCATAAAGTTTGACAGTAACTTTTGAATTCTTTGCCATCAATTTCAAACACAGAAATGGTTCCTTTGCGATATATTTCGTTGCCTGGTGGTTGACGTTTGGTGCATTCACCAGCATGTTGGCGATAGGTCTTGGCAAGTCGCATATATTTGAGGCAAAATTCGCAGACAAAGAGAGTGTCCACTTTTCCGTATTCTTCGGGATATGGCGAGAAGTACCAAGTCTCTATCTCGAATTTCCCGAAGCGAAGCTTGTTGATGTATTTTACCTGCAAGAGGAGGATCATTAGGACCAATAAATCTCTAAATTCAGCTCTATCAATGTATTCCACTAATAACATACCTTAGTAATAGCTTCGTGTTCCTTCTCCAAAGCGGCAGTGGTTGGATCCATCTCGGCAAAAGTCTTCTGAACGTGATTAATCTCATCGTGCCTCCTCTTTTGGTTCCTGGTTACCTTTCTATCACTGTTTTGGTCGGATGGAGCTCCAACTTGCACCATACTGCCGTTTGTGGTGTCCACTATGGGAATATTTGTGGTTTGTGTGATAACGGATTTTTGCTTTTGGTACTCTTTTAGCTGCTCTGGTGGTATCTTCTTTATACGGTCTTTGGTGACCCACTGGTCTAGTCTTCTGTTTATTCCATCGTAATGGATGTAGTACTCATCTCTGCCGAAGCAATCTAGGCGGGTTTGTATCAACATTGCCGGGTGATAACTATCGTCTTGTTTCTTCACCAAGTAGTTTTCTCCAATAATCACCTCAATTTCTTCATTATCATCATCTGATTGCCAATCCATGGTGGATTCAACTTCCACAATTGGAGCGGGTTTCACTGAAATATTCTCTTTGTCCATTCTGGAGTTTATTCGAATTTTTTGTTGCCCAATTTAAACGACTTTTTACTAAAAATCATACAAAACATAAAAAAGTGCACACAAATCATAAAGAATCAAATAAAACCCAACAAAATCAAGGAGTCAACCAAAAATAAAGAGGAAGAACCAAGAATTATCGATTTTTCACTAATATTCCAAAAAGTGATGAAATTAACTTACATTTTTCTTGTTGTCGTGGTATTCGTACTCGGGAAAGGTGAATTGTACCTTATCAGACTCTATGAAGCCTCCAAACACGGATAAAACAACTAGAAAACCCAGACACAACATTTATGAAGCGCAAAAAATTTAGCGTTTTAATTAACTAAAACCGCTGGTTTAAATGTATATACAAATATATTAAAGCCGCTGTCAAATTTAATCGAGGTTTTAAAGCTAAACTATAGTTATAGACCGCGAATTAAACTTAAAACGACCATTCGTAAGGATCATATTAAAGAGATTTTCCAGGATTCTCCTAGCTTCAGTGGCTCTAATTATCAATAATAATGTACAAACGACAGTTAACAGCTCTCGAATACCCTACTCCTGATAAATTTAATATAAATGGTTAGTAATAATTATGGCGAAATAGGTCTTATCAAATCTCTTATCTAAATACGTTACTAATTTCAGATCCACGTGAATTTCGCAATATGCTATTATGGCTTGAGGATCAAAAAATTAGACACTATAAGATTGAAGAGCGAGCTGATCTCAGAAAGACCAATTTAGATGTTGAATGGAATGCGGCATTTACAAAATATAAAAATGATTTAAATTGTCCTCCTGAACTTACAACATCAACAGAACAATTAAGATGGATCATATTTTATGCTGTTAAGTTAGAATATGTTGATAATAGTAAGTAATTGATTGATAGAGTACCTGGAAAGTTATTAACAGTTTTTGTTGTAAATTTACAGTTGAAAAATTTAAAGGTGTTACAGCTGAGAAAATTAAAGAGGACCAGCAGAAATCTTCTACTCCTAGTATTAAATCTTCAAACCCTTTTGATAATATGGATTGTAAGCTTACTCTTTTAATCAGTTGTGGACCTCTAACCTAATGGTTTTAATTATTTTAGTCAACAGTAAAGAATTTGAAAATGCAGTTCGTGAATTATCAAAAAGATTAAACATTCCTGATCATCCCAATCATCTTGTTACATTATCAGCTATCAGCCGACTAATTAAAAAGAGTTTAAATAAGGATACTTTAAAGGAACCCCTCTTGGAAGGAGAACCTTATCCAATTTTTGAAGATTTGGATAAAAAAGATGAAGATGTTGACCAAGCTACGAGAATTCTTCGTCTCTTGCAAATTCAAAGCATCAGAGAGCTGCAAACTGTAATTAATGAAACTATCGTTTCTGTACAGAATCTCACAGCAGATCCAAAAACTGATACGAAGCTGGGAAAAGTTGGATATTAAAACCAAACGAATTTATTATGTTATTAACTTCTAATTTATTTTCTTAAAATTAACAATCACTTCTTTTTATCAAATGGATATAAATTGAAGACTCTCGCAACACCGATTGCTCCAATTCCTAAAACATGTAGAAAATTAATAACGAAGTTTACTTAATAAATTTTTCGGTAATTTACCGACACCCAATAATTTCAATAATATTTGATTTTGTTTCGTCATATATAATTGTGTGTGCTGAGACCATACGTAAACACCGATTCCAACGACTCCAATACCACTTGTAAGTCTACAGCCTACACAATCTGTGGGGCTATCTTTTTCTTCAGACATTATTTGGAATTTTTAATTAGATAGTTCATTAAACTTAAAAATCAAAACAAAATATATACTGGCCTAGTTATTCCATGGTTTAAGTTTGTAAACCGCTTGAAAAGTCGCTTTAACCTCAAAAGTTATCCTAGCTTCACACATTTTATAATAATTGTTTTTATTTATTTTCTGGATTTTATTTGGTTGTAAAGACTAGAGCTGTAATTAAATACCTAGTTATATCAGAATGACGGCCAGACTAGCGAAGATGAGTTCTAGCAAAAGTGAGTCCCTACAGCTCTTGGAATCTTGATAAAATGTACTAAATCAATATTTACTTTATTTTTAAGGTGCAACAAAAGTCTCGACTCACGACTCAACAGACTCTGACACAGAACCAGAAGTGGAGCCAATGGAAGAAGATGACCGTCTCTCTGACGCTGAGTTTCCAATCTCAGAAGACGATTTTAGTGGCGATGAAGAAGATAACGATGAGAAAACACCTGGAGCAGGAGGCTGGGCTCTCTCAATGGCTAAAGCTCTAAAGACTAAAGGTGTCGAGAGTCAAAAAACTATCGTACTGTCTAAAGCCAAGAAACAGGTTGATATTGAGAAGAAAAAAGAGAAAAAACCTTACGATTTCCAAATAGATGGAGCTAATGAAGATGTCAAGCCAGATAACAAAGATTTGGAACTTGTATTACTTAAAAAGAAGTACAAGGAGAGACAAGAGGTGAGGATTATTTAGTTTTTTCATGGATTTTAAGATTTTTCGAAGATCCAGTGAACTTTTGCTAACATTTTTCTAATTTCAGAATAAAATAAAAGTCTTCAGCCTCCGAATGAAGCCATCTTACGCCGACATGGACCGTGAGCGAACTTTCCGTAAAATAGCCACCAAAGGTGTCGTTCAGTTATTCAACGCTGTCAAAGGTCAACAATCTGAAATCACCAGAAGACTCGGTACCACAAAACTCGAGAGCAAACGAGAAGAAATCATTAAAAATCAAGGCAACAAAAAAGAATTCCTTAACGCTTTGATGTCTGGTCCACGATCAAAATCCGAGCTGATCGACCAGCCTGTCAAGAGCGAGAAAGGTTTCAAATTCTTAAAAGAAGAAAGTTCTGATGACGAACCAGCTAAAGCATCAACGTGGAGTGCGCTTAAGGACAATTTTATGACCGGGAAAAATGTGGGTTGGGATAAGGACTCAGAGGAGGAAGATGATGAAGCGGGAGAAGTTTATAACAGCGACTCAGATGATTCGGATTAAATTAATTTTTGTTTTGAGATAAGAAGAATTTTGATAATAAAGATAAGGAATTATTAAAAATTTGTGAGGGTTGCTTATTTGTGACTCGTTCTAATTTTTACCAAAAAATCGATTATTGATGACATTTCTAAGATACTTGAATTAGATTTTTATTTTATAAGATTTACTAGTCAAGGTCTGAATTAACCACAATCGACCCCTATTTAATATTTATTGTAAAAATCCAATTATCTAAAGCTCTATAGTTTGTTAAATAATTATTAATGAACAAATACTTGGTCATTTAACATTCGTTTTGTTCCTAAATTGTCTGTTATCATTTTTGCACAAACAACAAAAAACGTGAGTAAATATTTAATTATTATCAAAATGTATAAGGAAAACTGTAAAATCTTGTTAACTTATATCTTACAATTTTGTGGACACTTCTCTTACATAAAAATTGCTTGTTTCTCGAGATAACTTGGAAGGCGGTTGAATCATCACTAATTATTTTATGAGTTCTCAGTTCGAAGTTGTCTTTTGTCTTTGCGTCATTGTCTCAGTAAAAGATTACAAAGGTATATAAAAGTATTTTTGCGGAGGAAATTTGCATTTCTTTGATAACAGCCGTTTGAAGAAGTTTAACGAAGTCTAGATAAAATGTGTTTCAGGTAAGAGTTTCATGATCAAATCTAATGAAAAACTTTTACAAAGCTTTTCAATTACCTTGAACTTGATCAAGGCTAAATTAAATATGAATTTCATTTATTTGATAGTAAAAAACAATTTTTTACTGTTTCAGGAATCTTTTAGTGATGGCTCTAGTCCTTTTAGCAGGAAATTTTGCAGATGCTCAAATCTTAGGTTTCGGAAGGTGCCCAATTGTTCAAGCCGTCCAGAACTTTGTTCCAACCAGTGTGAGTGTAACCTTGATAAAGTTAAAAATAAAGTTGAAAATATTAAATAAAATAATAAAATTTAAATGTTTCAGTATATGGGAGTTTGGTATGAGCAAGAAAAGTATCCATTCCTCTTGGAATTCAACACAAAATGTGTTTCAGTTTCTTACACTCAATCAGATAATGCACAAATAAACGTCGTAATTCGACAAGCCAGCAATTTGTAAGTTCCTCCTCTTAATTTAAAAACTTCTTGGTAGTAACATCTTATTTGTTTCTTAAATATAGTGGATCTTTAGAATCAAGCGTCACTGGAACAGCAAGAATTGTGTCTTCAGGAGTTCTGGCTGTTAACTTTTCAGGTTTTACTGGTTTCAGCGCAGATTACCAAGTGTTAGCAACTGATTATAATTCCTACGCTGTTGTGTTTTCCTGCACTGACTTTGGATTTTTCCATTCAAGTAAATAATTTTACTGAAAAAAACGAAAATTTCAAACTAAATTTTTCCTTCTTTAAATTTTTAGAAGTAGCTTGGATTAAGACGAGAGACCGTGTGGCTACTCCAGCTATTTTAAATCAAGCTCATGCTGTTATGGATGCTGCTCAGTTGTCAAGAACTCCATTGACGATCACAAATCAACAAGATTGTATTATTAATTAATTAATTTGAATAAATCTATAAAACTTTTAATGTGTTAATATAATTTTATCAATTCTTATCAACTATTTTCTTGCTGAGTTCCAATGATCAGCAATCCTCAAATACAATAACAAATTATGTGCATTCCTTCCTGCATTTTTTTTCAATCATGAATACAAATAGAATCAATGTATTCATTGCAGTTTGTGTTCAACAAATATTTAAAGTGTTGTTTTATTTTATTGTTTTTTGTTAACATATTAAATAACTGCTCTTAATCTTTAGCTAGAAGCCAAGGAACATTACAAGAAGGTAAGTTGTTTGTTTTGATTTGAAATTTTAATGGAAAGAGACGTTTAATAGCATACTGTGCCTTAAAAACACATTTTAAAATTTAAATGGACGCCGACGAAAAATTCTAAAAATGCTTAAAGACTTTTATATAGATTCCAGAAACATGTCGCAACCAGTAGTTGCTCCATCAGTTGGTACGCCGACCCGTAAAACAAATCAATTGACGTATTTGGCTAAAAACGTTCTACCAACATTATGCAAAAATAAATTCTCCTGGCCTTTCCTGAAACCCGTGGATGTTGTTGCATTAAATATCCCAGATTACAATCAAATCGTTAATCATCCAATGGATCTTGGTTCCATCAAAATGCGGCTCAGGAATGATTATTATTGGACAGCTTCCGAGTGCATTCGAGATGTCGAACTAGTTTTCAACAACTGCTGGGCATACAATAAGAGAACTGATGATGTTTCAATCATGGCACAAAACTTGAAAAATCAATTTGATTTGCTCTTGTGTTTAATGCCAAAGGAGGAAACTGTAGAGGAACCTAAAAAAGCCAAAAAAAGAACAAGGTTTGATGGAGATAAGGAGGTGAGTAAGCTAAAAAAATAGTTTTTAATAGATATGATTTTTTTAGAATAATGTCTTTGTTTGCTATATTCGAAATTTTTCTTTACACTGCAGAACTCTGAGAGCTCGTTCCAAGTAGAATTCGCTCAGAAGCTGGGTGCCTGTGTTGATGACTTCAAAGATCAACTCCTAGAACTGCTTAGTGGAAATAAAGAAACTAGGAAGCATCTCAACTCCAAGAAGGTGACTGCGTTGCCAATTGAAGAATCACAAAAACTTCAACAGGTTCATCAGAATCAGCAAAATCAACAAATTCTGGAAAACCAACCAGAAACTTCACGGAAAGCCGCACAAACTCCAAAAGCTCAAAGAAATCTTGCAGAATCTTCCATCTTCTTAACAGAAGATGAGCATGCAGCTCTGCTTGAAATTGCAGCAAACCTTGGGGTAAATCAAGTTGATAATTCTTCCCTTGAGGATTTGGAGGAAACTGTTGTTGCTTTTGAAGATATGAGCACTGAAGAAGATAAAACAACTTTGAATCAAGCAATAATTGAAGATTCCAGCGACGATGATGAGCCTCCTGTTAAGCGGCAAAAAATCAGGAGGATTTTTGGTAAGTTTCATTACAACAAAATCTTTCTTCAATGTTTATCCTTCATCAATCTAAAACTCTTGGTAAACTTCTAATGATTCCTTTAAACTTTGCTCTTTTTTGCAGGTGCCTGCTCAACTCCTCCTACCAAAACATCAACGCCAAATCTACCAAAAACATTATAATCTCCTAAAATCCACCTCCACAAGATTTAGGTTCTATTATTCAAGAAATGTAAAAATCCTTGAGGATAAATTGAAAGAAAATTTAAAACTACTATTAGTTTTTAAGATCAAGTCTGAAAAATATTTACCAAAAGTTCACTGAATGCTTAAAAATAATTATTTTCTGGAATATCTTCCAGAAATCTTCAAATTTCATTATTTTTTTTGATGCGATAAGAATCTCATACTATTTATTTAAGCTGTTATTAAATTAAATTTTTTGTGTTAATATTAGTCTTTAAGTCTCAAAATAGCAAAGTTTCTAAAATGTTTTTGCTAAATAAGTGGAATCTTTCAAAATTAAAGAAGATTAATTTAATAATTGCTTATCTCCTATTTTTGCGTGCAAAAAGTAAAAATAAATTTGCTCACAATAATTTTTGTTTTTATTTGTGCGTTATCTGAACATTAATTATTCATATTTTATTAGAGTGGTAGTGTGTCGGTGTGGTTATCAATCGAAATAAATTTAATTTATGCTTCGTTGAAAATGCATTTTTCTGCTAGTTCCTTGGTGAAAGTTATGATATCTTTATCCATCACAGCTTGTTCTTCAATAATCTGCAAGACCTCAGCGAAAGTCTGCATTGCACTTTGTCCAGCTTTGTTGATTTGTTGCTTGCACTCTTTTTGGTTGTTCTCAATCTCCATTTTGGTTGCAACGGCTTGGAGCTCAATGTTTTGCTTGCACTCTATCTTATTTTCTTCAAACTTTCGCAGTGTTGCAATGTTTGTGGTCTCAAAGTTTTCTTCCAACTTTTTGTTCTTTGCATCCAGTAGTTCAGTTAAATTTTTGATTTTTCTTTGCTGTTCTTCAATCGTTTTGATGGTGCTTTTGAAAAGTTCTGAATCTTTCAGAATTTCCTCAAAATCTTTTAAGTCTAGTTCATAGCCACAAGATATCCTTATATTTTCTTGAACTTCCTTCAATTGAGAGACAGCACCCTCATATTGTTTATTTAGACAATTTTCCGTGCCCAACATGTTGAGATTTTTCAATTTGGTCAGATGTGAAAAGGTATCGGGGTGCAAACGAGAAATTGGACTATTTTTCAGTGTTACAACCTCAAGTTTACTCAACCCAGAAAATGTTGATTGATGGATGCTCCAAATTTTACAATCTATGATGACAATGTTTTGAAGGTTTGGTGCATTCACAAAGAGGTGTGCGTCCAATGTCGTGATGTCATTATTTGTAATCCATAGAACACGTAAATTGTTTGCGCCCTTAAAATATGCAGACTTTAACGTCTCCAGATGTAGGTTTGCCATTATTATAAAAAACTCACAATTAGGAAATGTCTTGAATATGACGTTGGGGATAAATTTTATTATTCCTTTATCAAAATAGACTGATGTTACTTCTGCGTTTGTTTTGGAGTTGCTGGATGTAATTGTGGTGACATCTTCCTCAGCATTCATTAATTGACCATCAGAGATTGTACATAAATAGTAATTTTTAGATGCTCCACTAACAACGTTATCAGTCCACGATTGACTTCTAAAAGAACATGTTTGGCTCACACAATCAACTAATTTCAACATCAAAACTAATCGCAATAAAAATCTAAAAATAAAAATTGTTGAAAACATTTTCGAAAAATCCTTCACAAAATATTCATACATTAACTTCACTTTAGTCATCCTCAAACTTAAACGTTTCAAATGAACAATCCGAATTAAACTGATTAATAAATCTCGCAGCTTTAGCTTATATGTTGCCAAATTCATTTGCCTCCAGCTATTTTTACTTTATAATCTTTTTAAGACGTTTTTTGAACTCTCAGGGAATTCTGACCGAGTGAAATTAAAATATTGCGCCGGCAAATGATAAAGTATTTTAATTTAGTTCAACTTAATGACGATTGCTAGAAACCTTATCTTGGGGGATTTCCATGAGACAGTAAAAACAATTTATATTAGCAAAATCTTTCATACTTGGAGCGAAATCAGCTTATAGTCTTAATTGTCTACTTATTTCTGACCAAAAATGAAAATAAAAAGGACGCTCTTTGTTTATCAGAACAATATTGATTTGATTCAGTCTATAAAATATTTATTACATATTCGTATTTTAAACAATTTATCAACAATTTATGAAGAATAACAAGGAAAATTTACATATTTTGTGTCATGTTGACTCTCGAAAGGAATATGAGTTATCTGTTGAATATCTCGAAATTATTTGCAAATCATAAAAATTTACAATTTTTCGTTACAAAATTAAAATCTCATAATTTTTGTTCGTATTATGGTCTTGATGTGGTCTTTGTTTTTCTTGGCATTTTTTAACATTGCTTTTTTCTTTTTTATAACTTTTGAAGGATCGTTTGAAAGCTTTTGACGGTCTTGTTTCTTTTTGTTGAAAATGTTCTCGCAATGTTCCTTCAGCGGGATAAAATCGCATTCAGAGCTTGTAGGATCTTGGGAGCTGACGACAATTTTCGGAGAGTCGTCGTTGGAACACTGTAATTTCAAAGAAGCTTCTAGCTCAATGATTTGCTCGGACGCCACGTCTATTTCGGCACTTAAAAGAGCTATTTGTGACATAGCAGCATCACTTACTTCACACTGACGTTCGTAATCTTTGTTAGAAACCTAAAAGAATGAATTGGTTTAAAAAGTATGCTATATTATCTTTCAATAATATTTTTAATTTTACCGCCAATTCATCTTTCAGTTCCTTAATATCTTTGTAGCAACCATGCAGCTTCAACATCAGTTCAGAGACATTGTTATCAGCGTTTGTAAATGAAATCAAGAGCCTTTCATTTTCTTGAGCCTTCTGGTAAAGCTCAAATCCCAAGTTATTCAACTTTTCTCTACATTTATTAGCCACGGCTTTTTCCTCATTCATTTTCTTGATAGCATTTTGAGTTTGGAGTTCCAAGTAATTGAACTGAGTGCAGAAATCGCCATGATCTTGAATAATTCTCTGGCGGAGTCTTAAATTCTCAGAATTTGTTTCATCCATCAATTTCAGCATATCCAGCTTCTCTAAATTCGCTTGATTTAACGAGCGCTTTAACTCTTTGTCTGAAGCTGCGACCCACTTCACCATTTTCTTGAAGTTCATAAAATGCTCCTGGAAGCTCTTCTTTTTCCGGATCTTGCCCATTTTATCTTCAAGAATTGAAAAATAGCAATTAGTATAAAGATTCCAAATAAAATGAAGTCGCTTGAATCCTGTTTAGAGAACCTACCTAGATTATGTAGAGAATAAGGGAACAATGCTTGTGGTCCAGGAATAATTTATTGACGTGTTTATCGTTCAAAAGTAATGGGCTACTTTGTTAATTGTTATTAAATGTATTCATGTCAGTAATTTTAATGACATGAATACACTCACAACTATAAAAATCTAGATTATGAAAATATGCCACCTGATCTTAAAAAGGATCTTGACATACATAAGACACAGAACAAAAGAAGAACACATAAGCATAGAATAGGGGATAATTTAAGATATTTAATATTTTGTCATATAAATTTAATGTCAATTCTTTGAAGTTTAAGATTTTTTGAAATCTATTCTTGGTTCTTTTCGTATTTTCATCTTTGGGATTATGAATTATTTTTTGACCCGATCGTTCATCACAGCAAGACGTTTAAGGTCCTATCGATAAATTTCAAGAGATTAATAAATGATTGATGATAACTAACAGCTTATTACCTCAGCATGGCATAAAAGTTCATGTTTATTTCTAGGAGTGTGCTGAATAAACTTCTGATCACAAAATCTGCATAAAAGTCTATCTCCTGTGTGAACACTGAGGTGATATCGTAAACCAGTTGGGGATTTGTAGGTTTTTGGGCAGTAAGAACACGTAAGTCGACCATTTTGATCATACTTCTTTTTGATTTTCTTGCTTTTCCTTAGAAGATTCAAGGATTTATCTTTTCCGTAGATCACCTGAACATCTGGTAGACATTTTGAAGCAACTTGCATTGTTATCAAAGTTTTTTTGCTGATCCATTTGAGATTTAATGAAGTTGGAGCCAAAACCAGAGTCAAGACCTTCAAAACATTGTTGCTTGATCCATCTTTTTCATCTTCAACGAGTCCTTTAGACTGCACAAGTGCCACGTAGCCGAACTTTTTTTTATTAGGCTTCAAGATCAAATATTTTTGAGCTACAAGCAAACTTCTCTGAATCTTGTACTTTTGGGTCAAGCGATATCGTGAGCTGATTCCAGAACGTTTATTGAGTCTGCGTTTGGTCTTCTTTCTGGAGACTGAAGTTTTACGAATCTTCATTTTTGTTCTGAGAAAATATGTTTAATATTAACCTAGCTGGAGGGAATGGAATGATAGAAATGTTTTAAACACTACGTTGATTATTTACCTGTTAGTATCTCATAGATACTAGAATGAAAAATGATCAGGAATTGAGTAGCAGATGTGAAGTTTGTAAATTTTGTAAAAAATTTGTGAATCTTTTCAAACAACCCAGTGAACATATTTATTTTTTCAGCAAACCAAAATTCGTAAGTGAATACTGTTAGTTGAATACATTACTTTTGATTTTCGGTTTTCAAATTAAGACGCCAAGTTTAAACAAATATTTGCAGTAATTATAGGCCACTTATTGCTTTAAATAAAGAAATTATCTGAAGATTGAATCTCAATCATCATCACAGTAAAGAAGAAGCCTTCAAAAAGTAAGTTTCTAGTCTTATGTTTAGATTTTAAGTTGGCGTCATTTTTTTTATTGCTAATTGATTCATTTTCTTCACTCATCACCTTAATTAGAGCATAAATTAGCGTTCTCTGCATAACAAGTTCTAATTAAAACACCCTAATTTTCAATTAGTAGTATTTCTGCATTTTCATTCAATGAACTTGTTTAAACTTGTTTCAACATGATTGTTCTTATTGTTGTCAATTATTTTATTGAGGGACGTCCATAATGACTATTAACTATGTCGCAATAATTTTCATTCTCCACATAATTTCAACTTATCCTACCCCCTAATATTTTCCTCTAAATTTCTAAATACCATTCCCCGTTTCTGGCTTTCTGCTAAATATCAACCCAATGCATAATTTCTCCATTAAAAAACAGTTCGCGTCCTTTCAGTTCCGCAAAGTTCAATTGAAATGAAATGAAACCCATCATCTGTTGGTTCGTCCTTTAAACCCAAAAACACCCGAATTATATGAAAATAGCAAAAGAAGGGGAAATCCTTTGTACACAATAAATGCAAGCAGAAAAGCAGATGCACAATTCCGAGAATTATAGCGACAATTTCATTCCGATCGCTTGAGTATTTAATTCATAATTTTTCAAAATTTCTGAAATCCAAGCAAAATCACTGAAAAATCAAAATATCAGAAAATAAACCAAACTTTTCATCAAACGAAGCTACCGGATAATTGTATAGATTTTTCAATGTTAATAATATGATCATTACATAATACAGAAACACAACATTACAGCATAATAGTTAGTTTGGCTTGCTTACTGCTTATTACATGCTGAGAGCGACTATAGAATAGAAATCCAGCCAATGTCATTGTTAAATTTGTTGCTATCGATAATAATGATTGTTATAATGTTGTAAAACTGTTGGCAAAAACGAGACAAATCATTGTTTATGTAGCTGGCCTGGAGATTTATTGTAGCATTTTAATTTATTTGGTGGAAGTGTTCGCGATTTCCATATTGTTGGACTTTTTTGTCGCGGAAAATGCGAATTTTTTCCAGTTTTTGGTTTGGCTGGGGTGATTTTTTGATTTAAAATCGAATCATTGAATTAAAAAATATTATTAATATCTTTTGAATTTAATTTTATGAAATATTAAAAAAAAATCATCTTATTGATCAATCACCCCTGCGATTCCCACCCTCAAAAAAACGCCATCCCAAATTTTTATTCAATCAAATCAGACATCAATTTAACAATTTTAATAGAATTTGAAAAGCTGGCAAGCTGCTGTTTACTAATTTGTTATTCTAGCTAGGCATTGTTACTTTGGCACAACCTTCCTAGGAAAACTTATTGATTTTTTGCCACGCGAATGCAAATTGTTGCTTACTCGGAAAAGCCGGTAATGTCTGTAAACTTTGTGTAAAGTCGGTGAAAATGTCTAAATTATTTATAAACTGAATAGATTGTTGGTTGCTAGTCATTTCCTTCAATATAAATTGTCTAAATTACTGAATAACTGATTTACAAATTGCTAGGGAAATTAAGGATTGCAGGGAAATTGATTGGAATTCAGGGCGGTAGAAATTAGCAGAAACTTTTGTGACGTGGGAGATTTTTTTGAGGTTGTGAGACGTCTTGTGAATTTTTGATTGTATTCATTACTTAGATTTTAAAATAATTGATTCAAAAGATCAAAGTAAGCTAGTTAGTTAATTTGAATTTTATTAAGTTTTTCAGCAACTAGGCTATTAATTAAAACTTGCACAATAACATAATCAATAATAATTAAAAGAAACTTCTGATGGCTGGCACCATCTACTGCCTCTTCTTCAAAGTAAGCTTCTTGGAATTTTTGATTTTCAAGTTTTCCTTGGATCTTTCTTAAGTGAACAAAAACTCAAAATTTGTTACAAAAATCTCCAAAAAATCTTCCAAAAGTCAACTCAAAGTCACTTCGCACTTGATCTCCGTTAAAAAACTACATGAAGATGTTCTCAACATCTCACCACGCTACACTTTTTCTTCATTCAACTCTTTAAATCCAACATCTCGCCATTCCTCAGTCCATTCTTCTGGATAATTATGTCGTCGGTTCGTATTTCTCTTGCTGTCCATAATTGTCGCACCGATCTCTACGTGTCAAAATGTAATTAAGCAACAATTTTACTGAATTTATTGAAGAAAAAAAAAATTATCGGTGGTATTCCTTTCGATCTTTACCAGTTTTATTCTTCAGTTGTTCAGTAACTCAGAGTTGCTTTGGTTTTTGCCTCACACACTTGGGAAGTTTTCTGAAATTTAAATGATTTCTTTGAATTATGAAAAAAAAACTATTCAGCAGACGTGATCGGATTTTTGTAATGTGTCTTTGGATTCGATTCAATGGAGGTTTGGTAGGAGTTTTGGTTAAATGGTCGATTTTTGATAATTTCTTGATTTTCTTGAAACTTCTTAAGAAAATCCTTAAATTTCCCAAGTAAAAACCAAATTTTACCTTAAAATTGTTTAACCACACCACTACCCACCCACCTTCCACCTCAGCAATTCGCTTTCATTTGCCCATTTGTTGTGCCCAAGCGTCACTCATTGTAGAGCTTTGAAAGGCGGTGATGGATTCTTTAGTTAAATGATTAAAAAGCCGTACGTGGCGATTTTCTAGTTTCTTTCAGATTCGTGTAGTTTTCTAGCAAAAGTTGCCATAAATACGAATAAATAACAATGATAAACAAAAGCCACTCAAATTCTATGAAATTTTAGTCATTTTTCCGAAAATAAGTAAAATGTGTAAAAAGTGGAACTGATCGTACAAGTGACGACCTGCCAAGAATCTTGCATCTAGCAAATATTAAATATGTCAATTTTAGCATTGCATAAAATATTTCGCTTACTGTGTTTGCTCTGGTTACACGTAAAGGATCGGGAAAAATCGATAATTTATGCACACAGCAAATCCTCTTTGATATTCACGGCTTTTTCGCAAATTCTCTTGTAAATTTGTAAGTTATACTGAAGGGGTGGATTCTACGATTTAACTTGGTGAACTTTTTGTTAAAGGCGAATGGACACTTCAGATGATTTTTTTAATTTTGGCGAGAAAGTCCTTAAAATCTTTACAAATCTGAATTTTTTAGATATTTTCATTAATATTGATCAAAATCCTCAAATGTCCCTCCCTCCCCGCAAATTAAACAATCTAAATAAAAAATCCTCCTTGTTCTCTCCACTACCCTCAATGTTGCTCACAATAATCCTAAAATATCCAAACGACAAGCACTAAAAACGTCTAAACATCCTTACAAAGGCAAGAGGCACCCTGTGCCGAATTCACTGCATATTGAGCGTTCGCATCATTCACTTGGTTCATTGCATGATTTTTAAGGGTTTCTTTGCCCTGTGAGCTACGTGTGTTGGTAATAAAAGTTTATTCGTTTCCATCAAGTTTTCTGCTGTTTTATGTTCCATTTTTAGGATCTGGTTCTAAAGAATTCAATGAATGCTCCTCCATGTACAACATTGCCAAGGCGAAAGGAAAATCGATAAAATGCTTCGCTTTTCCGGCATTTTCTTTGAGTCATCGCTCTCTCAACAGTTGGACCGTCAGCATGTTTTTCCTCCGCTTCTCGAGGTGATAAATTAGATGCAAGAAGGATCTATAATTTGAGTTTGTGGAGATTTCTTTGCCTTTTCGGTGTAAAAACGAGTAAAATGCTTTCGAGTTTGTGCAAAGCATCGGAGAATTATTTTCGTTTTATGAAGTTTCTTTCATTTTATTCGTTTATGCTCTGGATTTGTTTGATGGTGATGGAAAACTGGAATGGCCCCCTTCCATTCGAAATCGTTGAGCATTTTGCAGGGGCTTGGAGGAAGTTGGTTTGGATGAATCATCGTGGATTATTATGAAAAATTGGAGCAATTGATGATTCATAGGATTCTAGGATGACTCATTTGATAGAGTGGGACTGTTAATTGGGTAATTAGTAGGGTTGTCACTAAAAGTCGTCAATTAATTCTAAATACTACAATTTCTAATATTCCTGGCATAAATGGTTTCATAAAAGTATTCAATAATAATTTTTAGTTGAGATCGTTAATTGATCAATTAATGTTTTATTATTAAAATACAACATTCTCAATTTTAAAAGTATTTGTTAACATTTCTTTAAAAAAAAATTATTTGGAATATTAAAAAATTTTAAATCACCTAAAAAATAAATTAAGTCCGGCATAAATAATAATTTCGGTAATTAAAGAAAAACCTATAAATTAAAAATAAATTTTAACTAGACTCTTTTTCTTTCCAATTTCAGCATCCAAAACACTCTCAACCAAACCCCTGCCCTGCCGCAAAAACGACGCTATTCCAGTTTGAGGGGAAGTGAGCGTTCGTCAGTTTCGCTGCTTTGCTCGCTGTTCTTCATTAGGTTTTCTTAAACTCAAGCGACCGGTGTGTATTCAGGACAGAGTTAAGACTCAAAAAATACTTGAAAAGGCATCACAAACAGTTTTGTTAGTTACTTTATACTCAGCCAATCTCTGTTTAACTGGAAAATTATTCTGTAAAGGAAAACAAAAGTGCAAAAGAAGATTTTAAGGATCCAAAGTGAAGCGATTGCTAGATTTCTAGTGAAAAGTGAAGTGAAAAAAACACGAAGGATTAATTTTGTGTGTTGATAGAAGCGCAGCATTCTCAACTACAGCAGCCAGCAACAAAGGATAAAGATTTTCAGTGCATTTAAAGCATTTCGGGTAAGTGTTTTATTTTATTAGATTTGCTGTAAATACAGTGAAAACTAGCGAATCAAGCAAATCAAACATATCGAGCGTTTGGAGGGAAACTTGGCCCGCGTTTCTTGTTTGGTTTCATCGCTGATTCCCTTTTGCCTTTTATTTGAGGTTTTATTCCGACTTTTTGTTGGATTTTTGTGAAGTTCGTTCTAATATTTTCGATTATTTCTAAATATTTCGAAGGTTTTCATTCAGAATTGGCGTTTTAAGGAAGTTCTAGGGAGTTTAGGAAGACTTTCAAGCGAAAAACTGCGAATAAAAGTTGGAAATGAAACATTAAACATATAGGAAAGAATTAGTTAATTTCTGGGTATTTTTAGTAATTTATATTTGAGGCGAAGATATCCAGTTACAGGAAGAATGTTTTTAGGAGCGGGAATGAACTAAAATGAACTCCAAATACTGAAAATCCTCGAAAAACTTTTAAAAAACTAGAAAACCAACAAAAAATTAAAATATTGTAAAAATCTAAGCTTCACTTACTCATTAAAGGCATTATCCCTGCATGTAGTGGAAAGAAGCGTAAAAAAACGTTAGAAAACTCTAGTTCACTATTTTACGTGCATTTCTCATTTTATTTGATGGAGGGTTGCCGTCCTTAAGTGTGCGTGTGTGCGTTACGAGGGGTATGGCATGTATATGCTTCAAGTTCTATTTAGTGTGAAATGAGTACTTTTTGCCCAATTTAAGGATATTTTTGGATGTTTGGATGTTTAAGGACGACACCAATACAGAAGGAACAGGAATAATAGAAAATGCATGCAGGGATTGATTTTTAAAGGATTCTTTGGAGATTCAAGGGTAGTGAGGTTGCGAGGAGAATGGTTTTTGTTGTTGCGGGGGGACTGACGTCAATTAATTAAAATATTTTGTAATTTGTAAAGATTTTTTATGATTTGAGAGTTTTTCGAGGAAACTTGAGTTTTCTTATATTTTAAATGAAGACATTGCATCATATCATTGTTTTTCAATTTTCTTATAATCATTTGTTTCAAAAGAATTCTTCAGAAATCTGCACAAGAAGTCTGTGAATTTTTTAAGGTTTCTCCTACGTCAGCAATTTTCATCGAATTTTTGATGAAAAATGTTTTATGTAAGATTTCTCAAGAAAGTCTAGCTTTCTCATAAGAAACTTCACGTTCCCTTAATTTATTCAAATATTCCAAAGAAACCTAAAATGTACGGCACCAAAAATATAATAAGTTTATCCATGATTGCTCCACATCTCCAACAAATCAAGAAACAAGTTTTTCATTCCACAAATTATTCAAATTCTTGAATTTATCCTTGAGCATTCAAATTCTTTTCGACTAATCTGTGAAATTGCTTTCTTTCAAGTCCATTTTAACTATTTAAAGTTCTTTTGGGAATTTTATGGAATTTTACGACTTTGCGATAAGAAAAGTTTCTTTTGAGATTTTCTTTTCGAATATTTGAGAAGATCCATAAAATTTTGTTTCATAGAAGTTTGAGAGGTGAAATATTTTCAAAATAAGTTTAGTTGGGTGGAAAATAACATTCCTCAGTGTAAAACACCCGTTATTAACGAAAGACCTTCAAACTCAAACCTCTAGCAAGGAAATCACGGCTTAATACTTAATTCTATCAAAAAATCTCATTGCTACAATGTTATTTTTGTATGTGCTTCGCCAACAATGCGCTTCATAATTAAATTAGAAAAACTGTCTGATAAAATTAAAGAAATATTCCAAAGTGCTTCAAAAATGCTTGGAAAGTGAAAAATTCCAAAAATCCGAAAAAGTTCAATTAGATTTAATCAAAGGCGATGAAAAGAGGCCCAATTGTCCAACAAATGATTTAACACCATCATAATTATTACAATTATTCCAATAATTTAACGAATAATTGGAGATTTATTTGTTAATGGCCCAGATTTGGCTTTTGTGATCATGGTGGTTGAATTGAGGATTTTAGTTTTAGATATTTTTGAGTATTTTGTCGGTTGGCCTCTGAATTTGTTGATTAGTTTTCTTGAAAATGAAGGAATATCTCAAAAACTAGCTTTAGAACACAATCGACGATTCCTCCTCAAACTCACCGAATCCAATTCAACAATTTACCAAAACCTCCCCAGACAAAGCTCACAATTCTTCAATTCTTCAATTCTCGCGTGTAAAACTCTAAAAATCCAGTAAAAACTCGATTCAACTATTTAAATAGTGATTTAATTAAATTGATGATAAATTGTATTTTTATTACATGAACCATATGTTCCATATGTTTGAAATATATTACCGGGCCATGCTTTCAGTGCTTTCGGCATTCTTGGCAACATTCATCATCAGCGCTTTACTGGCTTCTTCCGAATCACTCGGCATAGGAATTACACAATTAAAATTGAAAAATCAGATTCTTTGCGAGTTTTTCTAGAGGTTTCTAGAGATTTTGTTGGGTGGAAGGTGTAAAAGGGATGAGTTGTTGATATTTGGTGATTTTGGTTGATATTCGTTGGCTTCGTGTTAGTAAAATGGTAATTAAAATTTGAATTTCACGAATTTTATTAAAATCTTTTCAATGTAAAGATAAACAAAAGACGTCATCACAACCTTAAACAAATCTTCAAAAAATACTCCGTCATTCCCAGCGCCCTCACCTCCTAGTCCACCATCAAAAATCATAAAAATTCCCGAAAATCATCAAACACATCGAAGCCAAATTTCAATACTCGGCTAATTTATGCGGGTAGGGCCTTGCTGTGCCTGCTTGTAGCGTTTGTAATCGAGGAAAAGTCAGTAATCGATTATTCGAGTAATCGAGCAAAAGACTTTTCATTCACATTTAAAAATATTATTCATTGATATTCAGGCATTTTATTGAATAAATCCATAAAAGCCACCGATAACTCCGAAAACTCCATAAAGGTAAATATTTTATGGCCGTTTTGTAGATTTTGACGTTTTGCTTGTACTTTGTTTGGAAGACAAATTGGAAAAGTTGAAAATTTGTCACCAACGGAAAAGTATCGATGAAATTATGGACAAAACGAGCAAAAAAGAGAAAACTTCCTCAATTTTTACCATTTTTACAATTCCATTAAAAACTCGTATAAAAAACATTAAAGAGAACAACAAAACTCGAACAAAACCCAAGAAAATCTCGCTAATTGCGCCGAAAAAGTGCAGAAGAAGAAAGTGCACAACTTGGAAGTGGATTGAAGTGACAAAGATTTATAATTGAACTTTTTGTTTTACAGATTAAGATCCAATCTTTTTTGGTCAAGAAAATAATTTCTATTCATTGAGCTAGAAGTAGTGGTACCAAGATAAATCGGGTCCACCTTCAAAAAAATATTTTAATTAAGATTTTATGGTGTATACTTAGAAAATTTTCAACCAAAATAAATTTTAAAATACTGGTGGCCTTCCAGACAAATCAAAGTAAATACAAAAAAAAAGCCAAAACCAAAAACTCCAACAAAAAAACTCAAAAAGTATCAAAAGTTGAAAAATGTGTCATTTATGTCATTTTAATACAAACTTGCTTTGTAAAACTGAAAGGGGACCGATTTACCTTTCATAACCTTTCAATGTTCACTATGAAAAATGCTCAAAAATGTAGAAAATACACAAAGCACACAAATCTATGACGAGCAGGTAAAAATTCTTCTTCTTTCGCTGCACACGGATAAAATGCATGAAGGGAATTTTGGGCCATTTGTTTGGTTGTTCAGGACTCACTTGGTTTAGTTCGTGCTTGCTCGACAAACAAGCTCGTAAAATTATGCAAATAGGCGCGCAATCCTTTGGAAAACGAGATTCTTGTTTGAGCTGAACAAATGTGAGCGAGGCGGTGAACCTTTCTTGAAGGTTTGGTGATAAATTTAGGAATTGAAGAAATTTCAGTGGATTTTTGATGTTTTGGTGTTTGAGGGCAGGGTGGAGTTTTTGGGGAAATTTTACCTCCAAACTTTTTTGACAGCTGTCAAAAATAAATTTTCTGAAATTTCTATATAAAATTCCTAAAACATATTTTTCCCCTGTTCCTCTAGTAATAAGCTCAAACAACCGAACAATAAATCAATTTCAATAAAAATGAAAAATGATCCACAATTGGCGGCACACACACTTTCCGCTTGCTCTGGGAATTCTAAAATTCTATCAAATCTATTCAAGCTTGCATTCAAATCATTCTACAATCGCAGTTTATCATACTGCAGTCAGTTTTATTTGATTTGCTTGCTTTGCATTAATAGTAATGATTATTCAATATTCCCCAATATTCCCCTAATCTACAATTTATGCAGTGATTAATTGAATTTAAATTGAGGCTCGTTTTAGATTAATTGTTTGAGGCGGGAAAATTAATTTGAATTTTCATTTTGAATGATTTTGTGAAATTGGTGGAAAATTCGGAAATTTATATCAAAACCTTTTCAATGTTTTGGGGCTCTTAAATTTTTTGTAGTTTAAATAATTTCTCCCCTAAAAATCTAAAATCTAAAATCTAATAAATATTTTAGGACTGATTTCATGTTTATTTATTATTGATTTATTTATCCAGTTTGTTAGTCAATCACTTAAATATTACCAAAAATGGGGGAGGGTGACATTGAATATTTATGAAATTCGATGCAAAAAGTGCAAGGGATGCAAATGCAAGCTGACGGCGAACACGAGGGTGCTCAATTAAGTGCAATTAATGTCCCTGGTTTGGCTTTTTGATGGAAAAGTATCAGATTTCTTGTTAAATTGCAACAAAATTTATAAAGTATTTAAGAATTTATGTAAGTTTGGTCACTTTTATTGTAATTTGAAGCAAATTTATGTACTTTAATCAATCAAGTGCTGATACTTTGGCTATTTTTGTGTTTTCAACTACCAACAGCTTTTAATGAATGATATTGATATATGCCCTATTCAAAAAGAGCGCCAGAGCCGAACTATTCCCTTTAAGCTTCAATTATTCAATCTAATCACAGCCATTGTGCACAGGCAACGCCTAATTGTTTGCCCTCCATGCAGGCGAAACTCTTCATTACTGGCTCGTTCTAAAGTTTTTCCACAGTTTTTTTGTTCAAATTTGTACTTTATTTTGTACTTTTCGAGCATATTTGTGAATATTTTGTGAATAATTTTTTATTCTACTGAACCGGAAAGTGAAGCGGCAGCAGTTGGATCCATTGTTTGCTTGCCTGGGAGCTATTGCCGAGCAGTTCACATACTGTTTTTTCAAAGTACATTAAAACGTATTCGCTGATGGGTTTTTTCTTTATTTTGGAGGATCAAGGGCTGTGGAATGAGAAGGATAGATTTTACATTTTAACGAAGAAATAAAATTAGTATTGAATTCATGACGTCATAAATTCTTACCAAGAATTTACTGAATTTTAAAATTATGATTAATTCTCCTTGATTTTTTCAATGGAATATTTTCAATTGGCTTCAAGTGTCCATTAATGCGTGAATAATAAAAGATCCACTCATATATTTTTATCATGATTATTATGACGTCATAATATTACTCTTGGAATATTATTTCTTGTTCACCCTTCTCCACCCTCAAAACCTTTGTGTAATTATAATTCACCGATAAATGAGCAACAACTAGTTATTTGAATATTTGGTGACTTTGACGTGCCTATGCTGCTTTTACATGTTTTGTTGATGTTACCCACTTATCAAGAGTGTAATTGAAGTTCAAGTAGTGAAGCATGAGCCTGGCACTAAACTCTAGAACTTGAAAAACTTCAAAAAACTAAAAATTGTGAAGTCGTGGAGACTTGTACATTATTCTACTTCAGTTGTTCTTGAGCTCTTGACTTTTGCTAGTTGTTCGAATAAAACTTTAAAACAGTTTGACGAGACTTGAGAGTACATTAGACTGGAAGGAATTCCATTATGCTTCAATGTGTTCTAGAAGTTCCAAAGCAAAGGAAGTGGAAGATCAAGGAAATTACTTTTTTGAGTGTTTTGCTCGCTTGCAAAATTCATGATTCACTGTGTCTCAAGAACTTGTTCTGGCTATTTTTGGCTGCTCATTTAATCCGTTTTGTGTCAGAATTTGCCTCAGTTTTGTGTTAATCTTGAAATGCTCGGCTTTGTGCTCATCTTTATTGAGTTTTTCTCAAGTTTTTCAGACGATCTTTTAACCAATTCTTAACAATTTCGTCTGATTTCGTGTAGCCCAGACATAAATAACCGAAAATAACCAAACAACCAGCAAATCTTGCATACATCCAATTAAAGAATTAACGATTCCAAGCAGCCAAATGAGATGAATGGGATGAATGGCTGTGGAGCATTTGTATCGTTTGAATAGAGATTGAATTATGTAAATTGTTCCTTTTTGTGTCCAATAACATAAGAATTTTCGGCTTGAAAAGCTCAGAAAAATAATTTTAGCAACAATTTCTGTGTTTGTGAGGATTTTCAAGGGAATAGGGTCGGATTGGAACCAAACCACAAAATTTATTTCATAAAAATCCGGTCCAACTCGATCCCTGATTTTTTCAAATTTCAACAATATTTTATCAAATTTGCTTAAATATTGCTCCATAAGCCCTTGCCGCTTGAAATCATGAATTTATTCAACTTTTTAAGATATTCTGTGAATTTTACGAATCTATTATGGTGAAGCTTCCACCCAGTAATCCGAATCTTCTTATTAACACCTCAGGTTCGCACAATTTCTATAGAATTGTTGGCGTCATTGTTTGGACCAGCAAAAACAGCTTTTTGTGCTTTTTGTTTAGATTTTGAGAGTGTTTCGCTTTTTTGGTGTTTTCTGGAGATTTAATGTGGATTTCTGTGTTTAAATGAATATATCTATTTTTTTACTAAAATCCCAAATATCATTGGGTATTACTAAATTGAGTGAAAACACTGATTTATGCGAGAACTAGAATTCTAAATCTTGAAATTATGGTAGAATTATCGGTGAATTATTGTATTCACAGGCAGCAGCCAGTTGGTGTTGGCTAGCAACCGTCTTTCCCACCGAAAAGTGTGGAGAATTGTAAATTGATCAACTGATGTAGGGATGTGTGTGGAGAATTTTTTGGTAGTTTGATGTTTTTGGTGTTTTCTGGAGTTTACGGGCGATTTTATGGATGGTTATCGATTTTTTGATTGATCAAAAAACTTTTTTCTATAATTTTGTAAATATTCTAAATTTTCTTGAAATCCTAATGAAAATAATGGATTCTCCTAGTTTTCTGATTAATCATCAAATTTATCATCCTGACCGGCAGAATTTTTCGTAACCATAAACAAAACAACACCGCACTCACAATCAGCTCAAATAACAAAAACTCGTAAATTTCTCTAAATCCATAAATATGGTGAAAATCGTAAATATGGATATAATAGTAAAATTTATGTTGAAAGCAAAGGTGAAGCCCTAACAAATCAAATAACCATCCGACAAAATCAATATAGGTCAAGCAACCCACAACTTTTCAACCTGCTAGCGACTTCTTCCTCCACTTTTGTGTGTTCTTTACTTGCAAAGTCGCTTGTAGTTACTTGTAGTTGTTTAACCAAATATAACAAATTAATTGCTTAAACTCTATAAAAATCCGATAAAGTTGATCGACTAACAAAACATCATAAAAAGTAACGCACCAAGGAGAACCGGTAAGAGCTGAAGGAAGCACTGGAAGCTTGCAATTAAAATGATATCAGAAAACAATTTCCCCGATCTAAATAAATGTTGGTAATGCTTTCATTACATTTTTATTGAATTACTGGGGGATTTTTTCAGTATTTTGTATTTTCACCCTCGCCGGCCGGTGAAGTGAATTTTTATTTTTCAGCGATTTCTGAGCGGAAATGATGGAAATTGTGGAAAATTGTTAAATATTCTTACAAATGAAAGATTGGTGTGTTAGGCGCCAAAGCGCTATTAAGTTGGGCTAGAAAGGTCGAGTGCGTGCCGACTAATTCACCTTTTAAGCCTGATAAGCTCGGAATATTGCCAGTAAACCTTAAATGTCGTCAAAATTATCTAGAATCACCTGATATAACGAACAATTTACCGAAATTGTAGAATTGTCGAGAATTTTGGAAAAAGGGGTTGATTTGGAGGTTAAATTTAATCAAAGTCTATCAAATAATTTATTTAGAATAAATGTCTGATATGCAAATTTTGATATTGAATTTGCTCGAAAATAATTAAATTATTTTGAGTTATTTTAAAATGTTGAGATTAGCTGTCTAAATTCTAATTTAATTTGTTGGAAAAATTATCTTTTTGATTGCTTTTGACGGATAAAACACCCGAATTATTAGAAAAACACGCAAGAGCATTAGGCAGGTGTTGGGGTTAAGAACTGTTGGATTATTAACGTAAGTGTTTTATTTCAGATGATAGCTCAGTTGTCTATGTCGCTGAATTAAGTGATGGTGAGCTAGGGTTCAATTCCAAAGTATCATAATGGTTCTATTAGATGTGTGTTTTCTACACTATTTTTTTGTTGCAAATAACTAAAAAGTCCTAGTCCCTTACAAAAACACTAATTAAAATTTATCCAGCTGAACTTGAACCATGAAACCCCCTCTTAACGTTCAAAACTTCCTTAATGAAGACATATTTCACCCAACACCCTAAATACAAAGCAAACTACAACAAAAATTCAACTCAACTCCACGAAAATCCACAAATTCCTCATTTTAGTAAAAATTCGATAAAAAATGCTTCCTTGGTAGCTAGACTTCCTGCGATTATACATTATACCTCGATTATTGCACACACCAGCAACTCTTTTGGGCTTTTAAATCACTGAAGCCAGAGCAATTAATTTGGGGAGCTATCAAGTCTTTCTCCTAGTAATTTTTCATTTTTTTTTTGTTGAACAAATTTTATTCGTGTTTTACATTTTGAAGAACATTTAACAACAAATTTAAACCAAACTTGATGGATTTGTTGGCGGTTTTTGCTGGCAGATTTTACGTAGAAAACTTTCAAAACGTACAAAGTGCCATCGTCACGAGAACTTGCCCGAAGGCCTTTCAAAGCCAAATCTCCACCTAGAACCTCGAAAAACTAACGAATTTCTGAATTTCTAACAAAAAGTATGCGAGAAGCAACAATGTAGCTGCTTATATTTAAATATTAAAAGATTTGTTAAAGGTTTGTAAAGATTTATGAAGAAAGAATACAAAAAAGTACAAAAAGTGGAAAATATGAAAAAACTAGTGCTGTGGAGTTGCGCAGCTTGTTTTGCTCAAAAAACTAGATTTTTGTTTACTTTGAAGGGTTTTGAAGTAAATTTTTGATCTAGGTCTGGAAGTGGTGGTTCCAGGATGAAATGGGTCCAGCTAAAAAATCCAGGTTTTCTTAATTTAAAATTTAGTAAATATTCTAATTTTCTTCTAATTTGGGCGGTCAATCAGTCACCAAACCTTTTAAATATATAAAAACCGCTTCATAATCAGAATATTCTAAACGAGAAGAAAGCAGCAAAAAATTTCAACAATAGCTTTGAATAGGAGCAGCACCAACAACTCTTTTTTGAAATCTTTCGCTTGGCGAGTTCTTTTGGGTTCGCTTTTGATTGCCTGAATAGTTGAATAGTAACCTGGAGTGTTCTGCCTTTAAACTATAGTTTTGCTTATAGTTCTATAGTTCTTATAGTTCTTGTGTGAGCCGCGCTGGTTAAAGAACAAGGCAAGTAAAATTGAGCACACAGCCAAGAACAAGTCAATAAACTCCCAAATGGAATGAAAAGTAACAAAAAGACGTTTGAAACAATAAGAAATGAAATAGAAGGAAGAAAAATGTTGGAGGAAAATATTTTATTGTAATCAGGGACGGGGGTGGAGAAGAGGTTGTAGAATTTACCTGAGATATTCCTCCTTTCGAGATATTTCTCAGGAAATTGAATTTATTACATTGTATAGAGAATTTAAATTATTAAACAATTTTTCCCGCCCATTTTCCAAAAAACCATGATTCCACTCAACCCCTGCCTTTCCAAAGGTTCTTTCTTATAAAATGTAAAAATTTACAAAAAATTGAATAAGACAAAACAGAATTAAAACGAAAATTCTGGTAAGAACAAAACAAGAAAGCAAAAACCTGGAGAATAAGAATAAACTCGAAGAAAAACGTAAAAAACGGTTATTTTATCAATTGATTGAATTTTGTATTATTTTTATTTTCATTTATATTCGAAAAGAAACACATTAAAATTTCTTCAATACATAAAAATCGTTAGAAACATTTAAAAACATTAAAAAACATTAAAAATAAATTTTCTCTGTAGGAATCTTTATAATGATAAAGAAAACTATCAGAAACTTGAAGCAAACTGGCTTGAACTATCTTCAAGCTATCTTTAAACTATCGAGGAACAGTAAGAAAATAATGGAAATGGGAGGAAATGCAAGATTGTCTGGAAGTTTATCGGCTATTTGGAGGTTAGGCGAGTTTATCGAACACTTCCAGCTGCTTCTAGTAATTTATGGTTTGGGTCTATTGGGAGATTTGTTCGATTACTTGTGAAAGTCTTCAATCTTGATTATTTTTCTTTAATATTTTTAAATGGTTTTTAATCAAATTTGCGGTTGAGCGCTAAATTAATTAATTGAAAAGTCAAGGTTCACATCTCACTACATTTTTATTATGAAAAATCTATTTTTCAACAAAACCATCAAATCCCAACAGTTCCTCAAACACTCATCCACACCATAAAGGTCACAATGGGTCAACAGAACCTGCATTAAGATTTGTGTTGCATTAGGTCGTTCGTGATACAATTCCTTCAATCTTTCTTCTCATTTCTTCTTCAATTTCCTTTTCCTTCCATTTCTTGAACTTTTTCAACTTCTTCAGTATTTTGAACATTTCAAGTATCTCCAACATCTCCCAGCTTCTCGTCAGTTCATCAAAAAAATGTAAATTATTAAAAAAGTATTCAAGAAAATATCAAATCAAGCAAATCAAAAGCAAATCAAGCAAAGTTGGAGAAATGACGAGAAAAAGCGATTTGTTCTTCTTGTTGAGCTCCTTTTGGGTTCTTTGTCTTGGCATTTCTTACGATTTTCATCAGTTGGAGAATTTTTTTCGTGAGTGCCTTCAGAAATTACTTGGAGATTTCTTTAATTCAAGTTTTTTTTTCCTTATTCTTGATTATTTTATTTCTTGGCTGTTTTTTTGGAGCTTTTTACGTTTTCAACTTTTTTCGACTGTTCAGTGTGTTTCCACTGTTTTTGTTGGTTTTGTTTAATTTTTTTGATTTTGACTGATGGTTCTCGGATTGCTCGGTACTTGCTTCGGATATGTTCTGGAAGATATTGTTGCCAAGACCTTTAAAAGGAATTATAAATTTTTTATCGAAAATGTTATATTTTTAGTTTTGAAGTTTTGCTCGTCTTGAAGATTTGAAGTTTTTGGAGTTTCTTCGCTTAATTTCTTTGGATTTCTTTGGAATTCGTTTAAATAATGGAATTGGCTTTATGTTCTTGGGAAATGAGTTTTTATAAGTTTTTAATTAAGAAATAAGAACTTTTAAGATTTTGGGCTTGATTTGTATTCAAATTAGGTTTTAGTGGGAGCTTTGAGTTAATGCTGGTGGAGTTCTCCTTTTAAAAATATTTTTTCTCAAGAAATGGAGTTTTTCAATATTTAGATATTCTATAATATTTAATCATTAGATTGATTAAGAAAGATTAAATAAAATCCAATAAATCACCCGATAAATCTAAAATATCGCCAATAAATATGATTGATGAACTATTTCCATACGTAAGCAAATGCTTCCAAGAAATTTAAACAATTCAATAAGATCACCTCAAAAAGATTAAAAAATTCAAGAAAATATTTTCTCGCAATAATATCCCAAGATTAAGCATTTCAGACACTTTTCTTAGAGACTTTCTCAGTTTCTCGCGCACATTTAAAAGATTAAGAACATTAAAGGCATTCACGAGCAGTGTGCTAGTGGTGTTTCTTAACGACTGTGAACTGTCGTCTATCTTTTTAGTATTATGGGCTATTGAGTTTCTTTAAAATTTCTTATTTACATATTTTGAAATATATTCAAACAATTATCTGAAAAAATTGAAATTGGAGTTTCTTCCTCTATTTCTCAATAGCTTGAACAGTTTTCTAGTTTACCAAAAGAATTCTCAATTCTTTGAGTTTCTTGCGAGTTTCTTGAATTTTTGGATCATAATTTATGACGGTTGGCGTTTTTTTGGTTTTTATTAGTTTTCTAGTTTTAACATTAATTTCTTTCATTTCTTTAACTTTTTTCTAACTTTTTAATTTCTCTCTTTAATTTCTTGATACTGAAGAATTGGACAAGGAACGATTAAATATTTGGGAGATTGAATAAAAAGTCGCGTTTTTTGGTTTCTCGGGAGTTTTTTTTGAAAATTGGTGGATTCTGATACAGATGTGATGATTATTGAATTTAAAGTAATTTTTTTCTAACCTTCAAATATTTGAAAAATCTAAAAATAAACCAACAAGAACATACCAGTCCCTGAATTCATAAGAAATCAATATTTCCAATAAATAACACTTTATGGACCGTAAATTTCTCCTAGATAATTAAAATAAATTTAATATCTTTCTATTTTTAATTTTCTCATGTTCTCACGAATATTAAACATTCCCAAACCCTGACAACCTCCATAAAATCATATTTTTGTATATTTACAAAAATTTAATCTTAGTGTATCCAAACATCCTAAGTCAAAAGCGGAATTTCTGTCAAATAAAATAAAACAAGCCATAAAGCCAATAAAGCAATAAACTCGCCATGTCTTTAGACTCAAGCTCATTCTGACAAGTTTTATCTCAAATGTACCAAAATATCAGAAAATTTATCCAACATGCTTACACTTTTTCCAAAACAAACGCTAATAACACCAATAAAGCAATGTTTTATTAGATTAGCTTGAAATTTGACGCAAGCTGATGGAGGGTCCAAACAAATGCTCGAAATTGTTCGAAAAATACTGGAAAATCCGAAAAATACACAAATTATCCGAAATATCCAAAATACGCTGAAATATACGTTAATAATCATGTAATGACGCTGTTGAAAGCATTAAAAACATTATGAACATTATAAACAACTAAAAAACGTTAAAAAACGCGCTCGGCTACATAAATTATGTATCATTATTTTCCGCGTTCTTTTATTCTGCGCTTAAGCTCAGATCATGAGCTAGTGGTGGTTTAGAACCAATTTTTTTGGTAGAATATTAGCGCGCCTTGCTTTTTGTACTTTTAACCCTTTTGAGTGGTTTTTGGTTACTTTATTCATTTTAAGAAGGAAATTTGTAGAAAATATTTTTAGAATTTAAATGTTACATAAAAATTCCACCCAACTCCCTCCCAAAGGGTTAACCTCTCAACACAGCTCCAATTGTCTCGAAATTGCCGCAGCACGATCTTGACTTGATGACTTTTATGGGGCCATTTATCCCGAAAAACTCTTTTCATTCGGTAATTGTGTGGCATTGTGAGCTTTGTGAGATGAAGCAATTGTCAGGGCAATTTGCGAGCAATGAAGCCACTCCACCTAGAAATCAAAAAGAAGTTACGGGACAAAAAATAACGTAGAAAATTGTAAAAAAATTGTACAAATTGTAAAATTGAATTAGAATCGTGGAAGTTGTTTGAAAATCGTGGAAATAAAAAAAATTGACAAATTAAAAATCATTGAGTAAAATGCTGGAAATCAATTATTCTATTGGCAGCGAATAAAGGGGAATAAAGCGAATAATAGAGCTGGACTGCTTCATGGTTCAGCAGGTTGACCGTTTGAGTTTGGCTGGTGTGACTGTCTCTTTAGCACCCATTCTTTGTTAAAAATTTGGTATTGTAGCGGAGTGGTGCGGGTCATGCAGTTAAAGGGGGTGCGATGACTCTAAAAAGTACTTCACTAGGTACTGCTAGGTACTACACTACACTACATTAATTTAATTGAAGTACTAAGGTCCAAAAATTGAAAACTGACCAATTATCTAATAGATCATCCATCCCTCACCTCCCCTGGGTGCAAAAACTGCATTGTAATGTGACTTACTGCCTTTGCCTTCAAAACAATCAACTAAAGGGGGAGAATCTTTGGAACTTTACTGGCCACGCTTGCCTGCCCTTTGATACGTTCTATTCCACCTTTTTCCACTGCGAGTTCATTTTATCGCGCGGTCACTATCTACCAGCTACAAAACACTCCAAACACACCAGAACATACAGCGCAAACAGGTTTTTCGGTGGCTACTTTGACTAGCTTCACTAGCTTTGGCTTGGAGAGCTGGAGCGCAGCAAAATTGTAGCAAAACAGGAAAATGTAAATTACTCGGCCCTTTGGCTGCAACTATCATTTCTAGAGGTGAAATTTCTAGCTCGAGAAAGGAAGTCGTTTTTTGTGTAGAAAATAATTTAAAATTTAAAAGCCACGTGATCGGTGTGTTAGAACGAGAGTAAAGATATTTTCGAGATACTTTTGTGTTTTTTTTTTAATTTTTGAAGTTTCTGGACTTTAAAAAATAATTGACTTACAGAACAAAAAATGAAAAATGGACAAAACCGTTGAAGTAGAGCGAGGGGGGAATGATTTTTTGAAATTTATACGCTTTTCAGTGTTTTTTGATTTGAAATGACTTTTTAATGAGATTATGGTAAATTTTATTGTGAGTTACTAATTTTAATGCGGTTCAATTAGATTTTGATAAATTATGGTTGGGGTTGGGATTTGAAGTTGTTTGTAGACGATTTTATAGGTTCTTGGTAATTTTACAAGGAGAACAAAGATGGAAGATCTTGGAAGTTTTTTTGCAAATATCAGTCTTTAGTTCACGAAACAAAATTTCTATATTTTTACTGTCGTGGTTTATTCGGCCTGGCCCGCAACTTTGATACAAATCACTTTGATTTACGATCCGTGACCAACTCGCCATCCTCTAGAACTTAGTTGACTGCTTTGACTAAAAACATAAAACGGAGCAAACTGAGTAAAACTTGAACTAGAACTAAATGCCATGTGGAACCACTTAAAACATAAAATATCATTAAAATACATTAAATAATATTAAATTACATGGAAATTTTGAAAAATGTTGAAATGCTGTAAAATACAATAAAGTCAAGTAAAGTACAATAAAACACAATAAAATGAGGCAGAAAGCCTCAAACCAGCCAAAAAACATGGAAAATGGAAAATACAAGGAAATGAGTGAAATAAAACACAGAGAACAGTTTAATTGACCCTTTTTTGGATTTTTGTTTAAAAATCTAGTTTTTTAGTTTTCTGTTGAATTTCGAGGAATTTGACTCAATAAATTAATAAACCTATTAAAGGGCTTTGTTTTATCGCTTTTTATGATTTTAGTGATTTCATGGAGCTCGAGATTTATGGTGTTTGGATGATTATAGAAGGTTTTGGTTGGAAATGCAATTTTTCCTCTAAAACTATGAAATTTAGAAAATTCTTTATAAATTGAGCTTGTCGAGGAATTAATGGCGTTTTATTGTGTACACACGATAAACACTGCAGAATTAAAAAAACACCAGCTCACCCATCCGAAGAGCAATTCCAGCTCTATAGTGAATAGTCAAGCACACGAACACCTTCTTCAATTTAATTCAATTTACTCCAATTAATTAAAACATCAAATCATATTCGTTTGATGCTGGTGCTCAGCTGGTGCTTTTATTTTGAAAAATTAATACTTTTTATTGTTTGCGTGAAAAAAGTGGAAAATCGTGAAGTTTACACGTTCCGTAACTGTTGGGGAGCACGAAGGCCCCGAAGAGTGATTTAATTGTGATTTATTGTGCCAATGGTTCTATTTGCTGTGAGTGGATTAGATTTATGAGGTCCTTTTTGAGAATGGTTGTAATAAGAGTTTGTTGAGCTTTCCAGGAAAACTTTTAATATAAATTTTGGCGCCAAATTTTATTTTTCTCCTAGTTTATAGATATATTCCTGTTTTGAGATGCTTTCAAGACATTTCAAGACTGTCTCAAGAAAAATCTTCAACTTAATCAATCTTTGTCATTTGCCAACATTAATGCTACTAAGATTCCTCATAAACTAAGCAACTGACCGTTCAAGGACCACATTCCGCTTAATTCACTGAATACGAACCATTCAGCCGCCTTATCACCCATACGCAATCATTTACAATCCAAACAATTCCAATTCCAACATATTAATGGCAAAAAAACATAAATTTGCAACCAAATGAATTTCTCCATTCAACTGCCGAGCAAAACAAAGCCGTCATTTGTTGAGCCTCTAATTAAAATGCATTAGAATGTTGTAGATGGAAGAAACAGAATTTATGGCAGGCAATTTGTGCTGTTATTCTGTAATTCAGTAATTACGACTGAAAATGTGTGCATAATTGAATTCTCCACTACATTTTACTTGATTTAGCAATTTAAACTCATTTTACTCGGATTTGTAAATAATTTTGGCATGCAAATAAGCTGTACAACCATCTGGTGGGATATTGTGGAGATTTCTTAGGAAATTGCGTTAGTTTGTAAAGAAGTGTGTGCAGATTGTTAATTAATTTATTCCATTAATTGTAATTGCTTCCCAGGGAATTTGCATATTTGAATTATTTGAATTTTCGCGCCGAAAATAGTTTAGCTGTTTATTTTGTTGGTTATTGAAAAAAAATTAATTGTTTTGGGGATTAATTAATTATTTTCATGATTTTTGCGGTTTTACGACATTTTTACGATAAATGTATGGAAATCTGAGAAAAGCTATAAATTTTAGGAAATGCCATAAAAAATGTAACTAACAATTATTTTTTCTATTTTTACAGATTTTCTACAAACATTTCGGTAAGCATTTCAATATTTAATAAAAAATATTATTATTACGTCATTAATATAATTTTTTGGCGGGAAATTCAAAGCTTTCTCCAATTCTCCAATTTTCTAGAAAAAAATCTTTATAATCCCAGATTTCTTTAGTTTTCTGAAAGTTTCTTAAAATTTCTCTAATTTGCTAGATTTTACGAGATTTAACGATAATTTATGGGTTTGCCCTTTAAAACCTTTATTACTCATAATATCTTAAGTCACTTTAACACTCAATTTCACTTTCTTTGACTTACTTGCCAATTTTCTGCCAGCAATTGTGACTTTCTTGATAGTTTCTTGATGATATCTTGGAGCTTTTTGCAGTACATGCAGTTTTTGTAGTTTTTGCAGTGTTACGAGCAATTATCGTAAAATTTCGCTAAGACAATAAAAAAAACTCTTTGAGAAATTAAAAAAAGAAAAAAAAAACAATTTTACTGTGTCAGCCATACAAAGCTATTAAAAGTGCTGCCAATTAATTAAATTTTTCTTGTAGTACATGATACATGGATTTCTCGACGCAGTTCACATTTTCATTTGAATATACAATTTTACGATTTTACATAAAAATGTGAAAAAATCTGTTAATGCACGAGAAATCCGGATTTCGGATCAATTAGTGCAATTGAACGCAAATTATTGGTGAATGTATGCAATACCTGGCTAATGTAGGTGAATTAAGTGCTATAAAAGTTTTCAAGCTGCATATTGTTCAATCTGACTGAATGGTGTGTGTTCAATCAAAAGCGATTAATCAAAGTGAAATTGGATCTTGCTTTCTAGAGATTTGTGAAGCATTTTATGTGTTTATGTGGCTGCTAGTTCGGGGAGGGCCAATCTCTGTTCGGAATTCATTTTTTATTTAAATTTAATAACGAAACTTAAGTTTTTTCGTCAAATCTCAAAGGAGTCGGTCAAATCTTCATGAAAACTTGAATTACTGAAAATAAAGATTGGCCACATCTGTTTTTCATTCAAATTCATTCAGTTTTTCGTAGACTTTTTGCTAAAATCCAAAAATTTCGAATAAATCTGAAACAAATCTTCAAGAAATACAATCTAGCTCACCAAAAAAAAACTCCACCACCCCTGTCTCTTCACAACATTGAATACACTACAAGTAGAAATCGAGCAGCTGATAGATTTGCTGCAAATATACAAAATATATAATTTACCAGTAAACTAATTAAAGCAAATCGGAAAGAAATTGCGATTTGAACAATTTTGATTTACTTTTGATGTTGTTACTTTCATTGGCAGCTCAAGCGATTTGTTTATGATCGGTTCGAGAGTGAGAGGTGCCAGATTTGTTGCAGATTTTAGAGTTTTTGCTTTGTTTTATTTATTTTGTGCGATTTTTATGTTTATGGGGTTTATTGATGTTTTTAAGAGTTTTGAAGGTGAAATGTGGAGTGGATCGATCAAATTTGGTCTAAATTGGGTGTTATTAATCTTTTTGATTTATTTTGAGGTTAAGATTTTTTTAAGTACTGTTTCATTCCTGCCACCTTCGAAAAAGATGGCGCTGATAACAAATTCAAGCAAAAGCTGTAAAAATAATTAATCTCTTTTCAAAAGTAATCAGGCACTCCTAGCTCCAATAATTCTCCCATTTGATTGGAAAATTGCACTTTAGTTTCCATTTTTTTTCATGTAAGCTTCTTGGAAACAAAATTGTACCACTCCGACTCAAACGCTGGCTCTACAGCAGCAATTTGAAAATGCTCTGGAAGCACATACTTCATACTTTAAATGCCAATAATGCCAGGCACTTGCTGTGGCTTTAGAAATATAATAATTGCAATTAAATAGCATTCCGTATGCATTATTTTGTAGCTCTTACTTGGGCTCGCTGCTATAATGCTTTAATGCTGTTTTTCTGCTATTTCGAACTTAATATGGTGTTGCTTTATTAAATATTGCAATTTTTGCAATTTTTTAACGATTTTTTTTGCTGAGTTTGCAGTTTTTTGTGTATTTGCTGCACTAGCACAATGTACTGCAATGTAACAATTATTTCTTGGGATTTTCTTGAGATTTGTTAGAGGAAAATGTTAATGGTGAAGTGAATGGAAATTAGCCCGTGTTGGGACGATGGTGGGTTAAAGCGTTGTAATTGATAATTATGCCATTGAATTTGTTTGTTTTGATGAAAAATTTTTAAAATGTTTTATATTTTCTTAATGTTTCTTCTTAACGTTTCTTAATGTTACAAAGTTTCAGATTATTACAATCTATTGATCGTTTTTAAATTTTTTAAAACAAAAAGTAGCACAGGACGTTTAAAAATAGATTAACAACGATTACTCACTAATTTCTCGACTAATAAAGAAACCAATTAGTGATCAGTCAGGTAGAACTAAAAAAATAGCTTCTAAGTTGTCACGTTCTTATTTTAGAAATTGATATTGTAGAATTTGGACGTGTTATATATAAATTGGGATTTTGTTTTAAAATCTTTCTTAACCTCTCATTCATCTCACTCTTGATTAAAAGATTCTTAAAAGTCGCAAAATCACGTAAATCATCTCAAAACACAACAAATATTTTCTAGACAAGTTTTCTTTGAAAATAAATCATTTAGAGCTTTTAAAATCATAAACCTCAATAATTTGTCATAAATGACCTCATAACTTACTCAAGAAATTATGATACTTAAGTCAAACGAGCTCATAATCTAATCCAACTCTTTACTGATCTCGACAACTAATCCTCATTTCAAAACATCAAGAAACTCGTCAACTTCCTACAAAACCAACAATGCCAGCAAAAAAAATCTTCTCTGGTGTTCTTTGGTTCTCCAATGTCCTTTCCTATTGGCCATAAACAACTAAATTCATTAAGTTCACTAAATTACCTCCAAGCTGTCCAAAAAAACATAATTAAGCCATTCCACCATCAAATTACCATAGCAAAAGCGAAGCAAAACGTTTCAATTGGCTGGGTAGTTCTTTGTGATTCTTGGCGCCAGATGTCGCCGCAGGCTCACTAGCATGCCACAAACGGGTTAAACAAACGTTTGGGAACAATCTTCAATCGTAGTTTTTTCTGTAGTTTTAAACAATTTTTTATAATTTCATAGTTTTATAGTTTTCATTTGGCTAATTCAAACAAAAAGTTCATAACTCAAGACACTCAACGGTTCAGGAGGCAGAGAAGGCCAAAGAATTTTATTTTTGGAGGTGGACCCATTTTATCCTGGTACCACATTTTTTTTCTTCCTAAAATATCAAAAACCTTCTAATAACAAATATTAGAGTGACACAATTTGGCCCTCTCTGCTAAAATCCAGAGAAATCTAAAGATATTCATAAGAATAAAGAATCTTTGAAAAATGCCTGTAGAAAACTAATAAAAACGAAGAAATATTAAAAAACTAGAACTAATGATTGTAATTTATCAGCGGCCGCTCGCTTTTTTGCTGCTGCAGCTGATTCTTTAGCCTAGGAGTTTAGCTGTAATGCTCAACTGCTCTGGTGCTTGTTTTCTATGTTTTCAGTCTCTTGCTTGGCAAACTGCTGATTAAGATATAATTTACGAAAAGTAACAGAAAAACGGCTAATTTATGAGTAGCAACGATTTGGAGATTTTAAATTTCAGATCTTTGTACGCGGAATTATAAATGGGAGAATTTGTGCATGGTGATTTGTCTGAAGTGATTAATCGATTGGTTCTTGGGGATTTAAATATTAAAGAGAAACTTTTGATGTCTGATTGGATTGTCATTAGGTTTGTGGAATTTATTGGTGGAAAGGCTTTAAGAGTTTTGTTTTCCTCGATTAATCTGGGTAACTGATTAATCACACAGCCTCTAGGAATCTATTAAAAAATTTTTTATCAAATACTGATTTCTCAATAAAAAGAAAATTTTATCAATAACGATTTCCCTTCCAAATAATCACCTTCCTTTCCTAAAATACCTATCACTATCTTGTTTACTCTGCTCACCAGTCGATTATGTCACAATCCCTCCCATTGAAATTACGCAAAACGGGTGAAAAATTTCATCCATTCGCCAGTTTTGTATGGCAATTCATGTAAGTTTATGGCAAATCCACAATATTGAATAAACAGGCAAGCAGCTGCCAAGAAAAGGGTCACGACTCTTTTGTAAGCATGCAATCCGTTGCAATGCCTGCAATATTCTCTTTAGCCAGTTTCGTAAACACAGAAAATCTTCCAAATCTTTAAATCTTCAAGGTTCTTTCGTCATTTACTCATTTGCGAGGCGAAAGATGCATTTGGAGATTGTTTTAGAAATATTCGAGAATTGTTTGGTAAATAATTTGAAATGTTTGAATATTGTTTGTGAGAAAATTTCTGAGCAAAAGTTTTGAATTATCTGGAAGAACATGTGTTGCACATTTCTTCTGTTTTTCTTGGGTTTTCCTCCTTTTTATGAGTTTTTATGGTTTATGCGAGTTTTATGATGTTTTTTCAGTTATTTCAGTTATTTTTAATGTTCTTTCCATTTCTCTGGTGCTTTTTGCCGAGATTTCCATAACAAAACGACTGAAAGAGCTGAGCATATTGAATACAATGCGTTTATTTTAAGTCTTCTGTGTAATTTCTGAAAGGCATGGTGTGTAGTGCCATGGTGAAGGCTTAGGGCAAGTGCACCTGATCTATTTTTGAATCTGAAGAGCTCTTTGTTGCTTTATAGCTTTGTTTGGTGGATGTATGCAAAGTTGATGTGAAGTTTTATTGCAAATTATGCAAAAGCAACGAGTAAAGATGAGGAAGGAAATAAGGGGGATAAGATTGATTTACTGCAGCTTCACTTCCTTTTTGTTTAATTCATAAATTTCAATAACTCTTTAAGTTTGTTGAAACATCTTGAAGTCTAGAAAAGGCTGTGAAATATTTCTTGGAAATATTTTTATTTAAATTGAGTGCGAAACCAATTTTTCTTCATTGTTTTTTTTTTTATAAAGCTTGTCAATTAATTTTCCACGGTCTTAAATTCAATAAAATTCATTTACAAATTTACGATAAAATTTTCTGTAGAAATTTAGTTAACTGCTAAATATTTTATTTAATGGCATTTTAAAATTATGACTGGTGATAATTTAAAAATTTTCTTTAATTAAGTTGTTTTATTGATTTTTTCTCCATCATTTTCCATTTTTATTGAAATCACCTCATAGTAACTGAAAAAGTAACTCCAAACTTTTCCGAAAATATAAAAACTCACGTCTCAACTTCAAACGTAGGCATTTGACGCTATTTGACCTGTCAACTCCAGGCTTCATCAATTTTTATCTAAAACCAGTAGGAATCCCAATAAATTTAATTTAATTCAATCATGATAAATTCTCTGAATTTGAGAAATTTTTCTGTGAAACTGATAAACTTGAGTAATTTATTATGAAACATATTTTATTCCAAAGAATTTCAAATGATTCGAACAAATCAAACAAATCAAATCCAATTAATTAACGATTATCCAGTTTTTCTAGAAATATTTTAATTTTGTTATTTTTTAAGATATTTAATTGAATCATCGTTTATTAACGCTTAACCGCTGCTTGATGAGGTCAAATCTAGAATAAATCACAATGGGACAATAGGACAATGGGCACATTCCAGAGAAACAATAGAAAAAAAGGCAAATTCTTTGAGCATCTGGAATATCAATAAAAAATTAAAGTTGTCGGGTAACATCTTGAATATATGGCTTTTCTTAAAATCATGAAATCATAATAAATTTAAGGCAAAATATAAGAAATCTTATAGAACAATTAAAGAAAAACTTTTTAAGAAGTCAATCGACGAAGTCTTCGAATATATGTTCAATAAAAACTCGAAAAACACGAATAAAATATTAAATCGAGATGACTCGCAAGCTTATTGTCAACTATTTAAATATTTGATGTCTGAATCAACAAGAATCTGTTTAATTAAGTGAATAAAGTAAATTAACTGAATTACCAGGAATTATGAAGAATTCTGTAAGATTTGTAAAATAATCTTGAAGAACTTGTTTGTTCTCGTATTCTCAACGTATTTTTAATTTTAATATTCATTCATGAATGGCTTAACATTATAAAGCTGCGAGTGCGAGCTTCTCAGGTTTCCATTGGTATTACTTTTATTGTTTTTATTATTCTGACAAGAAAAAGTAACTAAGAATTTATATTTTAAGCGATCGCATAAAATAAACAATTAAAATGCACAAATGGGTAATTTATAGGAGGGTAATTAAGTCACTTGCTGCTAGTCAATTGTTTGTTGCAAATGGAAGTAGAATAAATATTTAAATAGCGAAAATTGCAATTTATTGAGGAAAATGGTTTTTAGAGGGGGATTTGAGAGATTTTTGAAAAGTTCTTGTGTTTTTGAGGGAAATTAAATAGTAGATCGCCAAAAACATATTTTTGTCTAAAATTCTAAAGAAATTCAAAATTTACTAACTTGACAGTACTTTTGTTATTTCCCCCTCTAATTCATATCTAAAAAATGTATAAATTGTTTACAAAACCTAATTTGCATTTAATTACAGTTAATAGGTTATTTACAGCAGAAAACCATAAATTCTCATTTAAATACGTCACTAGATTATACTGTAATGTAAATTGATCAAATTCTGATAACATTATCAATTATTTACCCCTCCTTTTAATATTCTCTGGGAAATTCAAGGCAAACCATTAAACCCCTCAAAAAACGCAACATGAAATGTATTAATCCAAAATTCTCCAAAATTTGAATATCTCAAAAATTTTCCACGCCAATCCACTTTCCATCGCATCTGGCATCCCCAATAAAAGCCGGCAATTCCCATTGAAGTCAATCGATCATCTTAAAAAAGCCATTACTTTAGCTATTACATTCAATCGATCTCAATTAACACCCAGATCGCTTGCAACTGCATCTTTTACAGCAGCAAAGATCAATAACACAGATGAATGCATCAATTAGCCGTCTCTAATTGAGTGTAATTAATTGTCGGTGACCACAATTATATGCTGGAAATATTTAAAACTGTGGTTTTAACTTAATTTATCAATTTTTCTTGATGTTCAAGGCACTTTAGTGTTTTAAAGTTATTTTTTGGAGTTTTTCATGTCGAAGAGGAAGAAATTTAAGATGCAAAGAAGAGGGAAGATGATGGATTGGATCGATTTAAAGAAATTATTTTATTAATTAAGAGGAAAATGAGAGAAAAATGTGAAATTTAACGCGAAAGGTGTTCAATTACTTATTGCTTCTTTCGTTTCTTTTGGGTTTCTTTTTGTTCTTTAAGAAATCTTCGAGAAATTTCAAGTCTTTTTGAAAATTTTGCTCAAAATTTCAAAGTTTCTGATATTTTTGATATGTTTGAATTTTTTACGAGAAACTTGATCCGCTGAAGGAAATGTAAGTTTGTGTAAAAACAGCTTAAAGCAAGAGGAAGAACCGCAAAATGCGTTAAAATTTGTTTGAATTGTTATTATGTCGGTTAGCTGATGCCAAGGATGATGGGAATATCAAGGATGGACTTGATTTTTCATTTTTATTCATTCACTTCATATTTTAGATGGTGATTTTGAGGCATTTTTAGTGAAATTTAAGATTAAAGATTTTTCAGTTCATCCTCCCGACTAAACAATTACTAGTTTAATGTTTTATGCGATTTTAATACTCCTAAAATCTTTTTGCTGCGTTTAATTTACGGTTGCAGTGTTAAATGGGACCGTAAAAATATTTTACGACAATTTATAGAATTTACGATTCATTTACTATAATTTAGGTAGGCATTGCCAGATGCACCGAAGGTGTTAGAAATATCCCCAATGAAAATAAAAGAAATCAAAGATATGACCTTGTGACCTTCAAAACAGAGATTTTACTGGAAAATCAAATTTTCCGGAGTCATGCCAACAAAATGTCAGTTAATTTTAGTTAATTATAAATAAACTGACATCTGGCAACATTTTCCCCGCTCATAACAGAATGTTTGGTTTTTTTAGTCGTCTGGCTATACAACTGTCACACTCCATTAAAACCGTTTACACTCGCATTCCCCACATTTCTTGGCCAGGCGCGTTTGTTTAAAAATGCATTTTAATAGTTTTCTCAGCTTTTTCTACTCAATTCACGAGCTCATTCATAAATAAATAAAAATTAATAAAACAAATGAGTTTTATTGAATTATTGGATTATGAGAAGAATTATTACAATCGACAATATGGATTTCATTTGAAATTGTTTGTAATGCTTTGCCAAGGCAGTAAACGGTTTAGCTGATGAATTAAAAACGAATTAAATTCTTTGAGAATTTTGTACTGAGTAAAGAAATCATAATTTTTTATGGAATTTTTATTGCCTTTTATTTCTTTGAAACAAATTTCCTGGAGTTTCTACAAAATTCTTCAAATTTCTTGAGATTTCTGAATTTCTGATAGTTTTTGGTGTTTCTCGAGGTGTTTTCACATTCTGTAATTTTTGGAGATTATCGTGAATTTTAGTGAATTCTTGAAGATTTGTATTTTTATATGAGAACTCTTTGTTTTCATGTTTTCACTTTTTCGGCTCGTGAATTAAAGTGAATTGTTCTGCCTGTAAGATGGAGATTTACAATTTTGGAAGTGAAAACGAAACAAAACAAATCTGTTTTTAAAATAGTCATTAAGTTAAATGGAGGGCAGGGGTTTGAAGGGTCATAATTTGATTTATTGATGAGATTATTCAATTTTGAGAGGAATTTGTCGGGAAATCAAACAAATTTTCAGTAAATTGTTTATTTTAGGAAATTGATTGATAAGAAAGTTCATTGTACTTATTATTTACTTTTTTGATTGTTTTGGACATTTGATGTTGAAAATTATCAATTTGGGTCATAAATTTAAAATACTTTGCAGAACTCCCAAATTCTAGGAAGAATCTTCTTAAAAACTTTAAGTTCTTGAGAAAACAAAAAAAATCAAATCTCCCATTAAAGTTACCAGCCCCTGCTTCTCCAGCACCATAAAATACAAAACAATTCTACTTAATAAAGAACATTCAGTAACAAAATCAAGATAATTCCTTACCAAAAGGGGAAAACATTGTCTTCGCGTACTTCATTCTCGTGCTCTTACACCAGAACCCAGGAATACTCCAACTTACTCTGAAATTATGGAAAAATGATCGTACAATGATGATGCTTGGTAGTTTTCGAATTTTCGAGTATTTCGTTCACTTGTCGACAAATTTATTGCTTTAAAGTCTGAAAGTCTTAAAGTCTGTTAAAAACAACAAAAATTGAAACGCGCCAAGCAACAAAAAGAAAAGAAAAACGCACAAACATATTATTATCAAAGAAATAACAAAAATATTAGTGAAGGAAATTTTTAAATATTAGAGGAATTTCTTGGAGGGAATTTCTTTTTGATATGTTTTTCTTGAAATTAAAACTTCTTTGTTATTTCTTATGATTCCTTGTGAATGGTAAATTTTTTTGGAATATGTTTTTTGATTGATTTTACGACTATTTACGAGGTTTTTTGTATTATTGTGTAATACTTTGTAAACAATTCTCTGTAATTCTTGCGTTAACTCTTCACGAGTCCACAACTTTGTATTTTTGTACTTTTGTTGTAATCTTCAAGTAATTTCTCGTAATCTTGGTATTTAACGACTTTAATGATTATTTATTTGATTATTTGAATTATTCAAATTTTTGTGATTCTTGATCGTTCTTTGTTACTTTGCTACTTTGTTATTTTGGTGTTATTTTAATGTCATGCGTTAAAGACGTAAAATATAGATTTTAATAAGAATAATAAATATTCAAGTGCGTGAATAAGAAAATTAGGTTGGGGTCCGAATTTTATGGGAATTTGGACTTGGTAATGTTAAATTAGTTTGTAGAGAATTATCCAGGGGTTTATTGGGAAAATCTGGAGAACTTTCAAGTGAAATGCAAATTTCCTAAAAAATCTTCTTTTAAAAAATCTAAACGACCCCCCACTGTGCCCACCAACGAAAAATCTCATCCTAAAGTGTTAAATCTATCAACTTTGCATAAAATCATATTTCAACAATTTAAAAAATTTTCATCAATTTTGTTTACACATCACTTTTGTCTTATTAGTCATATTTAGTGTTCTTTTGACGCTTCACTGAAGTTCTGTTTTGTCTTTGTTATAGAGATTTGTGTAGACTTTTCGTATTTATCTTTTATCTTCTCATAACGTCCAACGGCCAATAATTGTCTTCAAAGGGGTTGGTCGAGTGTTACGTCACACTTTTCTCAGATATTTTAAGAAAATCGGACACTCCAAGAAAATTCTAAGAATTAAATTTTTCCAGGGAAGCAATCAAAGGACGACCCCCAAAAGTAGTATTTCATACTTTAGTGATATCCATGGATGGTGTAGAGTAAACAGAAGCGTGATCTTGTGGATTTTGTTGGCACAACTTAAACAGTTTTCATCTTTGAACATTTAAAAGTTGTAAAACTTTTGTTGTTCTTCAGTTTTTATAATTTTTTATTGTTTCATGAATTTTTAATGAAATTCGCCCAGAAGTTTGGGATATTTATGAGTTTTATGATTATTGCATATTTATATGAATTTTTGAAATTTGTGAAGATTTATCTATTTCCGTTTTTTCGCATTCCACGGAGTTTTGATAAAATATGGAGTCAAATATATATTTAGAATCATGACGAATTGAGTTAAGCAGAGATTACAGAATCAACTGAAAAGGGGAATGATGTACATGAAGACCGTGATGCATGTGCTTATTGTTTTAAATAATTATTTAAAAGTTTTGCATATTGCTTTAAAGTTGTAATATGGACATTTTTTATTTAAGTGAAGGGCGTTGTAATTTTGTAAACGTTAGAATGCAAAGTTATCAATAATATTTGTCGATGATTTTTTATATGAGTTTGAGAAAATTTTCTTGAATTTTTCCTACATCAAACCAATAAGTAAATTGACACTTTTTAATAAAAATTCGTGTAAAAAAAACTGGAAAATCAATAAACCCCAAACATTTCACAAAAACTAAATAATTGAAAAATAATTCATTCATGCTTTTAACCTAAAAGTTTGTTGTCAAGCTGCGTGTCTTTTGATTCTAGGATTCTCCTCAAAACTCCTAAAGAAAACAGAATCAATAAAACTGTCATAAAAAACGTAAATTTATGGGAGAAACTATCAAGGAATAAGGACACAAATAACTTAAGTATTGAAAAATCGATCAAACATTCCAAAATTTTGGTTTTCTAACAAAAAAAAATTCCTCAAGAAACTTATTCCTTTTCTCGCATGAAGATGAACTAGAAATTTTAACTTAAAAACAAGACAAACCCGATTCACTCGAAATATCATTTAAAGCCAACGACCCCTAAATCACCATTAAAATTCCATAATAGCCAGATATCTAATAAGTAACCTCAAAACTCGGGAAATTCCAAAAACTCTATAAATTAGTGAGCACTCCTCAATTCGTTGGCTTTGAGTTTCATTGCTGTCAGTTGAGAAATTTTTCGCTCTGGCCAAAATTTCCAAAAAAACTGAATTTAAGGTGTCCATTCACAATTATCTTGGCATAAAAAACTTTGGTCAACACACTTGTTCTTGAGGAAGATGGAGTCCGCTCGAATTTTGATAGAACTCCAACAAAAATAATTTAAGTTCTGGAAAAGCAAGGAAAAGCTTCAAACCCCGCTTTCGCAAGAGACGTAACTGAATAGAAGCAAGGAAAAGCTTTCAACCCCGCTTTCGCAAGAGACGTAACTGAATAGAAGCAAGGAAAAGCTTTAAACCCCGCTTTCGCAAGAGACGTAACTGATTAGAAGCAAGGAAAAGCTTTCAACCCCGCTTTCGCAAGAGACGTAACTGATTAGAAGCAAGGAAAAGCTTTCAACCCCGCTTTCGCAAGAGACGTAACTGAATAGAAGCAAGGAAAAGCTTTAAACCCCGCTTTCGCAAGAGACGTAACTGATTAGAAGCAAGGAAAAGCTTTCAACCCCGCTTTCGCAAGAGACGTAACTGATTAAAGCAAGGGATAAAGCTACCAAACCACAACTGGATGAAGAGGCAGAAGATGGCGTAAGCCAACAGAAGTTTCCAAATCATCAAATCAAGCAATGCATAATAAATTGTAACTGATTTAGGTCTAATATAACCTTTAGTGTTGAACGGACCTTAATAAACTCAAATTAACTAACTAACTCAATTCGTCCTGTTGTGTTATTTGATGTATTATTATTGAGTGGGCCAGTGGAGAGGTGGCGCGAGCTAAAATTATAATTTTTAGAATATTTGGAAAATACAAGCAAAGATACAACATAATTCACCCGAAGGAGTGATTATTTGATTAGTGTTGACTGTTAGGACTGTGGATAACTTTATTTGAATGGAGAGTGGTGGAGTTTTGTCGTTTTGATCAAAATTAATCAAATTTAAAAATTATACAGAGCAAAAATAGAAAACGCCGGGAAAACTCATTGAATGTACTAACATATTAAGGAATTTGCATAATTTCTGTGTTAAAGCACGACGAACACGATAAAGAATTAAATGTAGGTTGACTTTCTTTAGCTCGATCTTTCCTTTATGTTTTCTTGATAAGGATATCAAAATTAATAGCTTAATTAAGTTTTCCCGCCTTTTCCTCGCTCTCTCTAAAATCCTTATTTCTGGACTTTCTTGAAGGTCAACTTAGGTACACTCAACCCTTCTAACAAAAAAACTACCAACAAAAGCGCATAAATGCCTTGACAAAGTTCATTCGGCTGAACATACTGGAAAAAAAATTGCTAATGCTTTTAATGTACTTTAATGTTTTTTAATGCTTCTAAATGTTAAATGGCAGTCGAGGTATGAGCTCGCCACACCTTGGTTGGTTGTTTGCCGGGTTTGTTCAGCATATTTTATTTCCTTTGTTTTTGAATTTTTTTCATTTTTCCAGTATTTTTTTCTCGAAGTTTTTTGTGTTGTTCGTACCTATTTATTTTCTCATATTTATTTATAATCGATGAACATGCTTGGCACATGATTAAAGGTGGGAGCAAGGGAGACTTCCCGGGACTTCTTTTTAGAAATTTCTTTTTTTGACAGTAAAAATTAATTTTCTACCTAATTTGAATATTCTACGTCTTAAATTTAATTTGTTACGTCACAATAATTTGTTACATTTTCCAAAAATTTTCCAATTTTCTTCCATGAAACTCCCTCAACCGATAAACCTAACTTTTAAAGAGACTTTTAACTTCCCCTCTGTCAACTCTCAATACCTTCAATATCTTGACACGCTACAATCGTCCATAATACTGAACGTCTAAACATTACAAGTTGCGAGAAAAACTTTAAAATAGCCGAAATTGTAGGAAATTGTCGAAAATGAACTTAAATTCTGTTAAATGCATTCCAACGTCTAATTATAATCATTTTTACTTATTTTGGTCGTATTTTAGTGATTTTACTAGTTCCACAATTTTGTCTGCGCTTTTGTACGTAAACATGATTTGCTCTTTGAGATAAAAACTTGTAAATGTTGTTAAAGTTGTAAATTGAGGAATATTCATGTAAATTGAGATTTAATGGTGAATTTTCTGTTTCAACTTTGGTATTTTCGATGATTGGAATTATTGTCGAAGCTATTTTTGAAGGGACTGGCTTTGGAGCGGATTATGTGCTTATAGGCATGTTGCTTTTCAAATTTGAAAACTTATTCAAAGTCAAGTGCGTGAAGTTTTCTTGTATTTTTTCTGAGATTGCTTATGGGAATTGTCTGGATTGCTTTTTGAATGTTTTTGAATGGACAAGAATGAACTTCGTGACGAAACTTGAAAAATTTATTTGATTTTTGTTTTGAATAGTTTCGATGGAGTTTTGATGGAAATTTGAAGGGTTTTTAGTTTCAAATATTTCGTTCTTTCAGGGGTTTAGAATGATTTTTCTTATATTTCAATATTTTTGGAATTTTGCTATTTTTCAAAAGAATAAATTTGGAAGAAATTTATCTCAGCTCAAAATCTTGCTCAAAATTTTGATAAATTATGATGCAACAAAATAACTTCAAGATTGTATTACATCCAGTTTTTCTTCAAAAACTCGATTTAACTCGATAAAACTACAAAGTAGTGAAAATAGTCTAACACGAGCTTCAAAAAAAATCGTAAATTCCCAAAAGATTTCAATGTCAAGTGGTTTTTTCCTCAAGATCAAATTTTTCATTTCAATATTTTCATTTTAATAATTTTTTAATAGTTTTTCTAATCAGTAACTCGATAAACTCAACTCAACTCAAATATATCTAGAAAATTTAATAAACGTTAAATATTTAATAAGCGAGCAGATTTCTTAGGAAATTCATTGAGAAAACGATTTTCCATGTTTTTTATGTTTTTTATGCGTTCTTTCCTAATCTAATTTATTACTTCTTAAACATTATTAGTCTTTATGACTATTTCTATATTTTGTTTTTTGTAGCAACTTTGTAAATTTCGTAGTATTGTAAAATTTTCCAGTTTCTTTTGACTTACCGAAGAAAATTGGTAGAAATTGTAAATTTAATTGGGAGAAAATTGGGTATTAGGGCATTTTGGTTATTTTGTATTGCCTGATTTTTTCTTAAAGTCAAATTTGATATTAAGACAATTATCTTAAACTTAAATTTCAATAAAATCTTGAAAAATTGCAAAACTTTCAAAATTCCAGAAAAGTTCATTAGGCACCCCTAAAACACTCAATTTACTGACTGAATGAAAGATTCGATGCATAATAATTGGTTAATTATGAAAATTATCCTAACATTTTAGATTTTTAAATTTTTTTCAATTTTCTTCAAATTTTTAAATTTTTTAAAAGTGGTTTGATTTTGTGCTCGTGAGACGAAATACATCACCTAACCAAAAACGAGATTTACACAGAAAAGTTTGAATGAAATGTTTTAATTCAGAAATTGGTCAAAATGTATAAACTTGGATAATTTGAGTATTTTGTAAATTTGTTGGCTGGAAGAAAACTGGAAAAAAGTGATTTAAATGATTTCAGTTTCCCAGTCAATTTGAATTTTTGTGTGTTGGAGATTTTTGAGGAAAAACATTTAACGCCTATGAATTTCTAATTTTCTTAAGAATATCTTGGAAGATCTTTCGAAGATTTTTGTAAGAATATCAGTAGAAAGATCGAGAATTGAGGATTTATAGCTGTTATTTAGATTGGATGTAGAGATCGAGAGATAGAGAGATGAAGATGTGTTAAAGTTAATGAGGTTGATGTTGCAGTTGATTGTTGGAAGTTTTGTTGCTCGGCTACTGGAATTTCATTTTGGTTCTTGGAAATGCTTTGATTGAATATTTTCATTAAAATTTGATTTTAAATTAAATTAATAGATTTTAAGCTGATTATATAATTTTAAGTCGATAGGGGCCTATCTTGTAAAATATTAGCTTACAAAAATTATTTCAACTTATTTTATTGATCGAAGGAGGAGAAATGCTAATTACCCGCCAATAACTCCTGAAATCCAAAACTAAAGAGCTTTTCGCGTGTTTCCCGCCTTAAATTAATAAATCACCAAAATCATTAAAATTACCAAAATAACTGGAATCACAGAGAATTCATTGAATTATATTCGTTTTTGTTTATTTGCCATAATGTGAGAGTATTTATAAAGGTGTATGAAAGTATTTTTTTGGTGTTTGCGCCAACTTTATGTGAGTTTAGCTCAGTTCACTCAATAGTTTCGATATAGCAGGTTTTGTTTGGTTCTTTATCATTTCTTTGTTTCTTTTTATTCATTGATAGAAAGGAAGAAGGAAATTGATGTATTGATATAGTTTTTCGTGTTTGCCGTGTTTTTTTTAGTTTTAACTTTTTTGGTGGAATTTTCCGTGTTTTTCCGAGTACTTTATTTTTACAAGTTTTCTAGAATTTCTGGTGGATTGAATTATTGTTGGGAATTTTCTAAGAAACTCGCGGTGAGGTGTGTCTGTTGGTTCCATTTTTATTGATTGTGAGACATTGGGTGCCGGGTGCCGGGTGCCGGTTGGAAATAATGATGGGGTCATTTAGGGTCATTTAAAAAGGGTTTTCCAACATTAAAAAGAAATGTATACTTTTTGTGATTTTTATTGATTTGATAGGTTATGTTACCAATTAGTGATTTTAATGAATTTTTCTCAAAAAGCTAGGATCTCAATATAAATCAATCAAATCTATTTCTAAGCAATTTCTCTAGTTTTCTGCACTTTAACCACTTTCATGCACATTTTACAGCAAATCTTTTAAAAAATAGAAATTCCATCTAAAAACGTTAAAACTGCTTTAAATACCTTAAAAACATAAAATTCTTAAAAAAGTGTCCTAAAATAAGAAACGCGAGCAATTTTCCCGCCAAAACTGCAAAAACTACAAACATTTTGCAAAGAGTGAAGTTCGTGAAGGATTCTAACGCCGTTATCTACGTCTCCACAGCCAAATCATCAGTCTAATCATCACGACCATGTACGAGGACTTGTTACAGGAGATTAGTGACAACAGATTCTCGAGCGATCTTGATCAACAGTTCGACAACTATTCGGGACCAATAGAGTTGCAGGATCAACCAGACGGTAGCTTGGTATATCAGGAAGTCTGTCTTCCGGAAGTTCCAGTCATGTAAGTTTTTATTAAATTTTAAATTTTTGGCGGGAAAGTTGCAAGTTTGGTTGAAAAACGAATTTTGGCGCCAAAAATTAGAATTTCTAATAAATTTCGAATCTAACCTTGAATATCTTTCAGAAGTTCAAACAAGCGAAGCCACAGTCAAATGTACGGCATGGAGCCATCAAAAAGAAATCGCTTTAGACAGCGTTTGGTCAAAATCAAGACCACAGAAGGAGAATTCAGTGTCTCGATGTGGTCCGCGAAGTCAGATGATGAGGAAGAGACAACTTCACAGCCAGAGTACAGCTTTACTCGGCAGAGTCAGCAGGAAACTCAACAGGTTGTACCTTATGTTAAGCCAGAAGTTCTTGCCCAAGATTCCAGATCGAATCAGCCAGCGATTGAGATGAACTACCATAAAATTAAAAGTATGGAAAATATGCAGCAGACTCAAGATCACCAGGAAGATGAAGACGTAAAGCCAAAGATCTCGAAGTCAGGGAAGCAAGCAAAGTCTCAGATTACAGGTGATCGTGCCGTTTGCTTGCACCAAGGATGCAACAAAATGTTCCGTGACTCTTCTGCCATGAGAAAGCATCTGCACACTCACGGACCAAGAACTCACGTCTGTGGAGAGTGCGGTAAAGCCTTCGTTGAAGCCTCCAAGTTGAAGAGACATCAATTGGTCCACACGGGTGAGAAGCCATACTGTTGCACCTTTGATGGTTGTGGCAAACGATTCTCATTGGACTTTAATTTGCGCACTCATGTAAGAATACATACGGGAGACCGACCTTATGCTTGTCCTTTCAATGGATGCACCAAAAGCTTCGCCCAGTCCACCAACTTGAAGTCACACATTATGACTCACGCTAAGGTCAAGAAGAGCAACCAGAAGTATGCCCAGTATGCTGAGCCAGAACCTCAACAAGAGGACCAAATTGTCAAGTACGAGGGAGAACAGTATGATCAGCAGTTCGAGGAGGTGTACGAAGATCAAGGGCAGGAAGATAACGTGATATACGAATAGCTTAGCTTTTATGGAAGTTTAGTTGATAAGAAAGATGATTAGAGATGTCGGAAAGAATCTCGTAAAAATATTTTAGATTTTAGAGCTTTGATGTATTTTTGATAAAAATAGTACTAGAAGTACTAAAAAAAATGTTACGAGTACATTACATTGAATACTAAGAAATAATGAATTTTATTTTAATAAGAACGGAAAAAGTCTAGTACAAAAATCTTGTACCTCAACATTCAATTTATATCTTATTAATTAATTGAAACCATTTTTTGACATTTTTAAAGTAAATTCGCTAAATCTAAAATTTTCTGAAAATACTTAATCACCAGCTAGTACCTCAATGTACTAGATTCACTTATTTTCACTAAAACCTCATAATTTCTCTAATATGAAATTTTCAAAGATTATTGAATTTGTAAGCCAAAACCTACAAAACCCACCTATACCTTGAAGTACCAGAGCAAAGTACTTAAGGTTTCAAAACGAATCAAGAATTATGACAAAAAATAAGATTGCTCAGGTATTAGTATTCTAAAAAATCTAGTATTAATTAAATTTCATAAGTCTGGTCAGTTTAAATAAAAATGTAAGTGATATTTGAAAAGGTTTGTGAGTAATTTTACTTGACATTCTCTGATAAGTTTATCTGCTGTAAATTCATATGAACACTAGATGTAAGAAGCTTCACTTTTCTCGAATTCTTTCAAGTATTTGATTGACTGTCCATGAAATTGCTTCAGAATTGAATAATTTGAACAGAACTACATCACATATTTTTCTATAAAGTAAAATTAATTAAAAATCTTGAGGAAATATTTTAATCTCAAGACAAATTAGAATTGAAGTATTTTTCTACGATAATCTGTTTGGTTTTTGGTTAAATCTTTTGAGTCAACATAGAAAACAAATGGTTAATTAAATATTCAAATATTGAAAAATTGTTCGTTTAGCACCTAAGACAAATACGAAAAACAACCAATAGATCTCTTAATGGGTTAATTTACTTTAATTACTTTAAGTTGCTTAAATCTACAAGAAAATCACAAAAATTACTTAACAAGATCTTTTAAAAACAAATAAATGAAAAATAAATCTACGTTTAAAATATTCTAAGTGCCATTTTAAGAAATTGGCGATGATAACTTAAGAATATTAAGGAACATTTCAAGAAAATGTTTAAAAGTACAATAAAAATGTAAAATACAAGAAAAAATCAATTCCAGAAAAATCAATAATAAAGAAATCTAAAATTTAAATCCGTGTCAATTTGCCTAAAAAATTCCGAAAATCTTAAGGTAAAAAAAAAATCTTGAAGATTTCTAAAAAATTTGAATAATTGAAATTTAATTATTTTTATACTTCAACGAAAAATTAGTTGAATCGAAAATAAAAATTGTTAAAAAACTGAAATTTCTGTATTTTATTAAATTTGTCCAATTTTCTCTCAACAGTGCTTCTGATGACGTCATCAAGAAAATTTTCTTCCCAATTCCTTCAATTTCAATCTTTTGGCGGGAAAAACTTCTTTGACAAAAATTCTATTCTTGACAATAAAAATCCGATCAATTGCTTCGCTTCAATAATTTCTCTAGCAGTTTACACTGAAAGTTCAGGCAACGTGGTCGATGTTGTGGTGCTGTGGTCGTGTGCAAGGCAACCAGCGGCAAAAGATAAATTGCGGCTTGTTTGCTGTTTATTCGCCTTCTGTGTATATTTAGATCATTTCAATAATTTTCAAGCATCTCGGGCTGGTAATTGTGCTTGCTTAAGCGAATTTCTGTTGCCTATTTTGATTGGAAATGAATGAGCCACTTGTAAGAGCTATTATAATTGGGTTGCCAGATGGGATACGTGGGAATTTTCAGTTTCAAGTGATTGGGTTGTGGGAGTACTAGATTTTTAAGTTTTTCGTCGGTTTTTCGGAAAATAATATATTTTCAGTGCCTACTATGACAATTTTGACCAACAACTTAAGTGAAAATTTAAGAAAATTCAAGATTCAATAAAAATGTCGATAAAATCTTGGCAACTCTTGAAAGTCTTGGCCGCTCCATTTTTTTTTTGCTGCTGCACCAATTCTCCATTATTCTTGATTGTTATATTTGTTATTTTTTCTTGTTATTAATTGATACTAGAATTCTTTTGTTAATCTTGATATTCTTAGTGTTCTGAGCAGTGCTGAGTCTTCTTGGTAAACTCTTTTAAGTCAATTTTAAGTTAATTTTCGTACATTCACATTACAAAGTTTAAAAACAATATTAATTCATCAATTTTTTCAATTTTTTCAATTTTTACTGAGCCTAAGCGTCAGTATCATCTGCATCATCTGAAAAAAAATATGATTATATTTTTTTATTGTTTATTGGTCGGAATTAGAGATCATTCGAAGATAATTGAGATAAGTCAGAGAGGAGATCGCAGCAACAAATTGAAGGAATTTCTCGTACAAATCAAATTTAATCTAATTTTCTGTTATTTCTTGATTCTGTTGGTTTTGATGATACTTTATGATGTTTTTATCCGTTGTTGTGTGCATTGTGAGTCGTTTGAGCCATCTTGAAGTTCAGAGACTTGTGCATAAGAATAATTGAATTAGTTGCGAGATTGTGTTTTCTGTGTCGGGTTAATCAAATCAGATTATGCAGAGGAGATCATAGTTGCTTACGGTTGTTTGCTCTTTTTATTAGGGTTGAGTTGAGAATGGAAATAAATTTGTTAAATTGGTTTTGGCAACAGTTGAAAATGTTAATTATCTGAGATTCCATGGCTAAATTTTAGATAAAAATATGAACAAAAATTTTCACTGAACATTTTCCCTTCCAACAAAAAATTTTCATTACAAAACTTGAAATAACCAAAAAATCCCCTAAATACTCTCCCCCATTAAACTGCATCAAAACTCAACAAAGCATAAAAATCACTCAAGAATGCGTTTCATTCAATCAATTCTAAATTTTGTATGCAAGACGCTGCGGGGTTATCGCTTTGATGCAACAAATACTGAAATAATGTATTCTAGCTGACCTCCAACCATTTGCTTCACAGTCCACGCTCGATTAGAACGTCCATTAACATATTTCATTTGATTAATCTCGAACTTTCTTTTGCCTTGCAGTTGATTGAATATTCATAAAAATGGTCGAATCTGACGACAAAGAGACGGCAGTGGTGACGCCCGCACAGCCAGAAATTCCAGCAACAGACTCAGTAGCCGTTGAAGTGCCAGTTATCACTGAAAAGGAGGTTGCGGTGCCAGAATCAGCAGAAACTGAAATTCTTCTCGCCAAAACTGAGGAAAATGACAAAAAGGTAAATAAATCAATAAAAAGCGTTTTGACTAGTTTTTAACCTTAAATCTAATTTAAAGGAGGAAAAGACTGACACAGCCACAGAAAAAACCAATGGCGATGAAATTGTGCCCACTGAGGCTGTCGTAGAAGAAGTGGTGGAGAAGAAAAAGAAGGAGAAGCCAATCCGCAAAGCCTTGAGCAACATTAAACTGCCCGCCTTCATTACAAAGAGCAAGGACAAGTACAAGGTCAAAGCGGCCGCTGAAAAGGAAACAGATGGTGCCACTGATGAGTTGCTCGAGAAGAAAGAGGAAGTTGAGGAAGAGGAGAAACCAGCGCCGGTAAGTTCATTTTTGTAGGATATTTGGATACATTCTAACCTCAAAATTCTCACAATTTTTTAGACCAAGGAAGAAGAAGTGAAAGCGGAAGAAACGACACCAGCCCCAGCTACCGGTGGCTTCTTCGCCAACTTCAAGCTCAAAAATCCCTTCGCCAAAAAGCCAGTGGAGCCACCAGTTGATGCTGAGAGTCCACCAGTCGAGGAACCCAAAACTGATGAGGAAAAGACCGAGGAGGCGCCACCAGCTGATGGTGAAGTGAAACCAGAATCTGATAAAACTGACGAAGAAAAGAAAGTTGAGGAGACCCCAGTTGAAGGTGTTGTTCCCGTTGAACAAACTCAGACCAAAAAGAGTTGGATTCCAACTTTTAAGCTTCCGCAGTTGTCTGCTTTGGTGCCCAAAAGGTTCCAGAAGCAGAACGATGACATTGAAATGGGAAATGGACCGAATAGAGCAGCTTTGGCTTCCACAGAGACTCTGGAAGACTCACAAAAGGATCAAGAGAAGGACACGACTGATAAGCCAGAAGAGAAGGTGGAAACTAACGGAAATGGAGCTACTGTAGATGAGGCTAAGGAGAAAGAGAAAGAAGTCGCTGAGAATGCTGAAAATGATCAAGCTAACAAGACTTTTTTAGCCAGAGTTAGCGGGTATCGGTGTTCTATTGGTTAGTATTTTTAAGGTCACATAATGGCGATTTTTACATAAATAATCAACTAAATTAATCAATTTTTTTATCTAAAATGTCTAACAAGCTTTTTTCTCTAAATTCCAGATGACATTGCAATTATCGTCGGCATCATCCTCTTCGTCCTCCTAGTAGCAATCATCCTGGCATTCACTTTTTTGGGTGGTGGTAAACAAGCCATGGCGGCTCCAATTCGTGATGGAAAATTCGTCGAAGCAGTGACTAGTTGTGGTAAAGTGGAAGGAATTCTGGAAGATGGCGCATTTGCATTCCGTGGAATTCCTTATGCTCGTCCTCCCGTCGATGATTTAAGATTCAAACCTGCTGAGCTCTTGGACGACATTGATTACTGCTGGAATGATACTTTGAAGACTCACAACGCTTCTGCTGTTTGCTATCAATTGTACGCTAATGGAACTACTGAAGGACAAGAAGATTGCTTGACTTTGGATGTCGTCACTCCATCCGTTCGCTACGATAACCCTGTGCCCGTTGTAGTCTTAATCGGTACTGAATCCTTGAATGGAGGTGCTCCAGGAAAACTTCGTCCATCTACCCGCTATGCTCGTGCTCATGACGTCATCTTTGTGCGCCCTAACTTCCGTTTGGGAGTTTTCGGTTTCTTGGCTCTGAATCAGCTCTCTAAGGATAATCATCCTCCCTCAAGTGGAAACTACGGATTAACTGATATTGTTGCCGCCTTGAAGTGGATCCAGTTGAACATTGCTCACTTTGGAGGTGACCCGAAATCTGTGACTCTTTTCGGACATCGTGCTGGTGGAACTTTGGTGACTGCCTTAACTTACTCCAACAAGACTAACAATCTTTTTGCACGGGCTTGGGTCAGCTCTGGAGCTTCAATTTTCCCAGGAAAACCTTTGTCGGAGAGTGAGAGAGCTAACCAGCAATACGAGGAGGCACTGAACTGCAAGGACACTTCCTGCTTGAGATCCAAAGAAGAGGAAAAACTCTTGGATGCCGTTCCAGACACCTGGAGACAAGTTTCTCCCGATTTGCCGTCCGTTGATGAGAATGCTACTACTAGACACGAGTGGTTGGTGCAAGATGGAGACTTGGTTAAGGAGGATTTGGCCGCTTCTTGGAAGAATATGGATGAGAAAAGACCACAGATTGTCTTTGGATCCACTGCTCATGAAAGTCACTCGGAGAAATTGCTCTTGAAGAACAGTAATTGGACAGAGGCTGCTGTCAGGAAACATGTGGCTGCTAGCAAGGTGAGTAAATCGATTAATCGATTATTTTCGAAAATATACAAAATTTAAATTTTATTTAAATTTTTATTTAAATTTTTTTTAAATATAAATTTTACCCAATTCAAAAAAAAACTGATTAATCAGCTATTCAAAAATCAATTCTAAATTTTTTTAATTGCTGGACAAATTTTTAACGATTTAAAAATATTTTTAGATTGGTCAATTGGGTTTGACAGACGCTGCTCTGGAACGTTACGGTGCCACCTACCAAGGCCTTGTTGCTATGATCTCTGACATTCGCACAATTTGTCCCCTCCTCGTAATTGCTCGTGCTCAACCAACTGTCCCATTCTACGTGGTAACGCAAGTTGGCGGTGAATTGAGCATTGCTGACGTTGACGCTGATATTCAAGCAATTCTTGGCCGCTATGAACCTCACACACCCGAACAGAGACGCTACACGTCTGCCATGCAACAAATGTTCTACTACTACGTAGCGCATGGCAAAGTGACGATACATCAACAAAGCAAACGCGTCATTGACGTCGGACAAGACGCGTTGGCGAAGGACGATTATCCAAATTGCGATTTCTGGATCCAAAATGATGTTGTGCCGCGATACGCGAGACTGGACTAAACTAGTACTTTTCAGCTAGCAACATAATTTTAAGTGAAATATTTTTTCGAATTCTTTGAAGAGTTTCCGGTTTTTTTTTATTTATTGATGACAACTTTTGCAATTTTGAGAATTTGCGCGCGTTTTTCTTGGAACTTCATGTAATATTAATTTGTTGAACGAAACAAAGTTGAAAATTATTATTGACAGAAGGGGAGGGTGAGAATCTAGTACAGCTTGGATAATTTTTGGGACAAAATTTAAATTTGTATTGGAAATGAGAAATGACAGAAATTGAGCTTATTTTAAATAATTTAAAGCCAAATACTGTAAAATGTACTAGAGTACTGCAGAGAAAAATAATCTAGTACTTTAATGGGTGGAGCTTTCTAAAATAATAAGTTTATCAATGTTTAACTAAAACACAAGTTATAACCTCAAAAATCATAAAAATCAATGAATTTCAAGAGAAGGTCACCCATTCAACTTCCCCTTAATAATAATTAAAAGTGTATTTTTAATTTTTAATGTAAACTTTGTGACGCAACATGACAGATTTAAAGCGTTAGATGAAACTAAAGATAAATGTACAATTATATGATTATATTTTTAATGTGTAGCATATATTTTAGCTTTTAGAACCATAAGGGAGCAAATTTTTCATCTTTTTTAGAAATTCACAAATCAAATTAATTTTTCATTTTAAAAAACTTTTGAAAGTGAATTAAATTAAATTAAATTAAAATAATAGAAGATGGTACCAATTATGGACCACAGAAATTTAAAAACAGATCCAACGATTCAGGAAACAATTTTTTATGAACATAATAGATTTTTTACCGATTTTCCACTTTTCTACTGATTAATCAACATTTTTGCTAAATTTTTTTAACATATAAATAACAATCTTAAAAGTTAGTAACAAATTATTGAAAGAAAATCTTATGTCTTAAATTAATTAATTTATACGTAAAATTATTGGAAGAAATGGACAAATGTTAGTCAATAAATGTTTTTTACGTAATCGGCAACAAACAACAACAATATAGAGTGTACCATCAAATTTGGGCCACTCAAAAAATTGAAATACTTTGTAATACTTCTAGCAAATAACTAAACAAAAATATTTAAAAGTGTATTTAAATATATTTGACAACATAAGTTTGTAATGGAAGGAAATATTTAATTAATTAATTTTAATTTAAGAACAAATCTTTATGCAATCTTTAATTAAGGGCATTTCCACCATTTTCTTTGCATTTTTTATGCTTTCTCAATTTATTTCGTGGTCAAAAACATGAAAAACTCATTTTACCCAAAAAACAAACAAAAAAGATTCATGGTTTAATTTTAAGAATTTCTAAGATTCTTTTTACTCTTTTTACTATTTAGAAGAATATTTTAGAACATTTGTAAAAAATAATGATTGGCTGTATAATTTATAGCAAAATTATTATTTATGAATTTGATGTGTGAAAGAGAAGGATGAACAAAAATGAATATTAATCAAGGTATAAAATTTCATAAAAAGATAAAGGTGTCGACATACATGGGAGGAACTAAAAAAAAGTTTTTGTCATTATTATTTAGTTTTTGATAGAAAACTTGAAGAAATATTTGATTGTCGTCACTTTTTTTTTGATTACCTTGACCGAATTTCAAAAACTATCATTAAAAAAATAAAAATCGAATGAATGTAAACATAGTCTTAGAAAGTTCATATAAATTAAAATAAAATACTTTTTTCGTCTGTTGAGTGCTTTATTGACTTATTCTCTTACATGAAAAAATTTCGAAGATTGGTCAAGAAAGCATTTAACAAACGATTTATCAGCATAACAAAAAAATGTAAAACACAATGAAAAAATGGAGGGAAAATATTTTACAATAAAAAGAATGAAAAACATAATTTTTTTCTTTTACTGAAAAGCGTTCTCAAAAATAATTTTATTTTTCTCGTTCAACATATCAAAAGGAGATTTTCCATTTTTATCCAAAGTACAACATATTTCATAAAACTTATCGTCGTTTATCTTCTTGATTACTAGATCGATTAAAATTTTGTCGTTTTTCTCACAAAGTTTATGCAAAACTCGTAAATCCTCAAAATCTTTCTCTTTGATCTTTTCAATCAAAAACATGATCACCTCACGATTGTCCACGTGTTTGATGGCGGTGGTCACACACTTTGGATTTTCTTGAAAAATTGTTGGATGAAGTTTGAAGATTTGCTCCAAGGCATCCATTTTCGAATGAAGGACGAACTTGTAAAGGTTTTTTACTAAATTCTCTTTAGAAATCAGTGGCAGGAGACAACTCAAACAATTGCCGACTTTATGGCGTCTTATCTCATCAACCTGAATGCGAAATTTATTAGTAAATATTTTTCTTAACAAAAAAATAAAGAAGAACAAACCTTAAAAGTATAATCGAGTGGAGTCAATCCATCATCATCTTCCTCATTTATCAGCTGGTTAACACATTTTAACTTGATATCATCATCAGTCAGGACTTTCCAAGCAGCAATGTAGCTCTCCTCGCAAAAATAATGGAAATATGTTTTGTTCTTTGGGTATCTCAAGCCGAAATTCATTTCATCGCGAAAATTCTCAAAAAGGTATTTAATTACCAGAATACTGAAGAAATGAGGACTTATAAAACAGGTCTTTCCTTCGTTATTAACGGCGTTGATATCAAACTCAATTTTTCCACCATCACAATGCATGGAAAGCAAATCCAATGAATTTTTGTAAATGGCTCGATGTTGAGGTAAATCGCCTTCGTTATTTTTGATGGTGACGTCAACATTCAAAGCTGAAAGTTGTTCTAGTATTAGAATGGCTGAGTGCTCCATGGCAATGTGTATCAGAGTGTTTCCATCTTTGTTTTGACGATTGAGCTCAGCTGGAGACTCAAAAGGCACCAAAAGTTGGAAGATTTCCGCGTTTTCCCTTTGAACAGCTATTGTGATTGCTTTGTTGCCTTGAAATTGTGAGAATGGTAAGATTTAGTATTTTGAGGTGATTTAATAGAAAATTGAACAAACCTCTACTGTTCACAACTTGCGTATCAACTTTCAGGTCGAGAAGCCGCTTCACAGCTTCCAATGAACCTTTTTCCACTGCATGGTGCAACATGGTACAGTTCTCAGTATTCTTCAATTTTGGATCAGCTCCATTTGCAATCAGTTCCTCAACAAATTCATGATTTATTCCCAAGACCCTCACCAAGTTCATTAAAATTGTGTTCCCTTGAGCATCTCTTTGGTTCACATCTCTTATCGGTTTATACTTCATAAGTAATTTGAGCTGATCCACAATTAAAGCAAGAATTGTTGGTGGGATGAAAATGTCAAAGGAGAGACTTGTGGAAACAGCCAAGAAAGCTGTTTGACCGTTGTACAGGTCGTTGGGGTCAATATTTGTCAGATTTAAGAGATGCCTAAAATAAATAAACAAAAAAAGTTCCATAAAAATTCCTCGAACTTTGAAAATTAAGCAAAAGATTTTTGTTTGTTTTGAAATCCGAAAATTTCCGAAAAAAATTCAATCTAGTTTTCATGGTTTTAAAAAACGTTCAGTGGTGAGTTGAATAATATTCACCTCATTTCTTCCGTGCACATCTTAGTTCTTGTTTTGTACTGCTTACTGAAAGCAATTAGCAGTGGAACCCCAAATTCTTCAAGGTAATTTGTGCATTTTCCCAACAAAAACTTGATAATCGATAAATCACTCCAAGCAATTGCTGATTCTATTGATTTTAGAGCAACCTCTCGGTTTTTGAAGAATATATTTACATCATCAGCTTCTTCAACAGTATGGTTCCAGAACAATTCAAAGTACACCAGGTTAGTGCATTTAGTTGTTGCTAAATGAATTGGAAGTTGACCATCTTTGTTTTTAATCAAAATTAGTCTTGGATAGATGGCAAAAAAGTTCTTTAAAGATGAAATGCGATCCTCGTAATGTCCTTTGAAGTAACAATTTTGTGCAAATAAATGCAAAATTGTCTCTCCGTTGTTGTTTTTGAGAAATGCAAATTTCTTGTCACGAATTACTGATTTATGGATGAGCTTATAGTGTCCGCTTTTGGCAATTACGTGAACTAAACGGTCACCATGAGGATCATTGGGTCTTTGGTAATTCATCAGGGATTCAAAAGCAATATCCGTGGCTCTTAAATCAGGTGAGTAGACCATCAATTCGATCATATGTTGAACCAATTTCGAACTTCCGCTTTGAGCTGCCAAAAAAGCATAATTATTCTTTTCCGGATCTTTTTGCCATTCTATTCGGATCTGCTCGGGATTATCTCTAAAATAATAAAATTTCATTAAATAAATTTTCAAAGATACAACCAGAAATAAATTTTTACCCAGGACCAATTAAAATACCGGCTTTACATTCACCTCGAGAACACGCAATGTGAATTGGAGTCTGACCATCAGAATTTTTTATTTGCTTATTCACCAATGGATTGATGACGAGACGATTTATGATGTCGGTCATTCCACTGTCTATAGCTTGGTGGAGCATAGTGTTGCCTCTTGATCCTTCATGTTGCCAATTCAAATCACAGACTCCATTTTTCTTGATTTTTTCAATTAATTGAACGGAAGGATCTTCCCGATCTTTCAATTTTGTTCTCAAGAACACGCAGCGTGGATAATCTACATTATTGTATTTGATCAGAACTGGCTCTGAATGATACACAAAATTTTCTTCACTAACTTCTAGAACTTCTTCAATCGTCTTCTCATCTTGAGCCACCAAAACTGAGCTAAAACCCCACTTAGCAACAACTTTCAAGTCTTCCTCGTAAATGCCCAATAGTTTGTTAGCAATCACTTTCTGTTTAGCGTAAATAGCATAGAACAAAGAGTTCATTCCTGGCGTATCACTTTCAGAACTTGACAATTTGTAAATATTCACATTTTCTTTCAAATCTTCCACGGTGGCTACAAAGTCTTTTCTATTGATCCGCCTCTTCGGAGCTTTTCGACGAGACATCATTAATAATCAAGTTTATCTCTTTATTGCTTGTCAGAAGCTTTAATTAGCATCCTTTTTTACTTTCCTGGCTGAAACTTTTCGATGTAAACAAAACAAAAAGCAGCCGGTAAACATTGTATAAAAAACACTGCATAGATGAATAGAAAACAAGCAAACAAAACATTGAAAACCATCTCTAATGTTTTTTTGCTTGTTTTATATGAAATAATGAAATTATAATGCTGTTATGGAGTTGTTGGATTTTTTAACGGGCTAATGTACAGCAGAGTTTGGGTAGTTTAGCGAAACTATTAGAGGTTTTTAATTTTAAAACAAAATAGCTAAAACATTTCAAACCAAGCAAAAACTTTATTGAATCTTTAAATACAAAATGTTATGTAAATTTTCTTCAAATATTGATAAACTCTTTCTTAAACAACTAATTACTATACGAGCACGCTTGCTCAAGTTCCCCTTCAATCTCTTCAATAATATTGCTTGCATTTTCGTACTTGGCATCTATACAAGTGTTGCCCAACAAAACTAGATCATTTAAACTTTCCAGGTGCGAGAAGGTTTCGGGATGGATGTTCCAAATCTTGTTATTGGTAAGATAGACTCCTAGAATTTAAAATTAATTGATTGTGTGAATTTTTGGTTACATGCTAATTCTTAAGATTTTGTCAAGGATTTTGTATTAAAAAGTCTACAAGATATTTAGGCGCGGGGTTAAAAATAACGTACACAAACAAATCAGGAGAAAAAAAAAATATTTAAGAAAAATAAAAATTGCAATCACAACAAAAATCCAAAATATCATTTAAAATATCAACAAATAGTCACCTTCGAGCATCTCCAAGCCATTGAAGGTCAGTCGGTGAATATTTTCAATAAAGTTGTTTTGTAAATTAATGAATTCAAGATTTGGTGCCTCAATGAAAAGGTTTGCGTCCAGTTTGCTCAAACTGTTTGAGTTTACTGCAAAAACTCTCAATTTCTGAGCATTATTCAGGTAGTGTGCCTTCATTTCCACAAAGTCGGCTGTGTACACGTGCAACTGTTCGAGATTGGGAAAGACATCGAAGATGGTATTTGGGATAAATTTCACAGTACCCCAAGTATAGTGGACGACTTGTACATCTTTATTTGATTTGGGGTTCTCAGCTGTATTTGTGGTGACTTTTGTGTCCTCATCGATTAACTGGGCATCACTGAATTTGCACTCAAAGAAATGTTTGGTCGGCCCATTGTAGGAGTTTATTGACCAATTTCCATATTTGAACTCACAAGTTTGTTGAATGCTGAACACAAAGACCACTTGGAGTAGTAGTAATCTGCAAATATTGTTGATTATTAATTAATTCTTTGAAGATCATTTTAATTCATTTGAAAGATCACTTGAAAGATCGGTAGTATTTTTTTTGCGATCACCTGCGATCACTTCGCAAATAATTAAAAACGCATAAAGTATCTTGTTCTAGCTACTCTATAATTTTTCCCACCAGAATATTGCAAAAAATATCAAAGATCACTCCACGATCACTATAAAGTATTAAAAATCAATAATTACACAATCTTGATCATCTTCCGACTTATTTAACAGTTTAGACCTTCCTCACTAAAAATTTCAACCAAAACTGGGCAAAATCACGATCGACAGTTGATTATAAATGTATTTAAATGCGTTTAAACTTCGGCGCTTTTCCCCACCACCCGCTCAATTTTCGCAACACTTGAAAAACAAGAAATATACAAGACACTCATAAGAAAAAATAATAAATATGAAAATTTATGACTTAAAAAACAGGTAGAGGAGCTGATCGACTTGAAAAGAAGTATGAAGATCATCTGACATTATCTTCTCGATTGCTTCAAGTAGTTAATCAGGGGAAAGTTGGTAAAAAGTGCAAATTTTCTTTTTGAACTAGGGGCTTGTGAATAAAAAGAAATAATAAAGACAGTTATAATAAAAGCACAAAATTTTTCAAATAATTTTAATTAACATATTTTCTAAACATAAAGATAATTATTTGATGCAAATAATTAGTAGATCGTTAATTGTTCAAAAACGGTTTTATTGATAAATTTTGATAAATTTTGTTTCGCCCCTCGGCTTATATTTTTCTATAAATCTAGAATCTAGATTGGTATGGCAAATTTTGTAAACAATAACAAACCTATTGCTTTTTTGATAAATTAAGGCATTAAACTGTAATCACTAATTGTCCAGAACAGCAAGTGAGTTTAATTGATCATAATCATCTTGATTGAAAGATATTTTAAATCATGACAACGGTGTCATCGATGTAGGTCAGTTTAATCAATAGTTCCTCATTTTAGTGAATTTCAATGAAGCCGACATGAAGATTTATGCTAAGTTAGTGCCTTTAAACTATTTAAATATAGCCACAGATGCTCGGAAGTCACGAGAAAAGAGGATCAAGTTGCTGTTGGAAAAGGTGAGCTTAAAGATTTTTTGGATTAGCTTTTTAATCGAATCTTCTCATTAATTCCTTTCCAGAAAAAAATACCTGATGAACCTTTTGATGAGCAAACCATTGAACTACTGGTCCAAGAGCTAAGCGCTTTGGATTCGAATAACTTTGTAAATAAGTGTGGAGTTGGAGAGAGGGAATCTCGAATTGTTTGTGATTTAGTGAGAAGAAGACATTACTCCATGGGTCACGGAATTGGTAAATCTAGTTAAAATATTTCCAAGGTGAGAAAAGTAACAACGACTCATAATTTTAGGAAGAAGTGGTGATTTAGAAGAAGCACAGCCAAAAGCCGCTGGATCAACTGTAATGGCTCAACTCACAAACAGCATGGTTTTGGATTTAATCAAATCAATGGGAGTGAGGAGTGCCGTGAAAGCAATTATTATTCCTCTAGCCACCGGTATGACCATGATGCTCTCACTACTCACCCTCAAAACGCAAAGAAAAGATGCCAAATACGTTCTCTGGTCTAGAATCGACCAAAAAAGTTGCTTCAAATCAATTTTGACTGCAAATCTCATTCCAATCATCATTGACACGATCCAAGAAGAAGATCAGCTTGTCACTAATGTTTTAGAGTTTGAGAGTCAAATTCAAAAATTAGGAGCAAATTCAATTGTTGCGATTATCTCTACGACCAGTTGCTTTGCTCCTAGAGCTTGTGATAATTTAGAGGCTTTGTCTGCTTTGGCAAAGAAATTTAGTATCCCACATATTATAAACAACGCGTATGGAGTTCAAAGCACTTGGATTTTACACCAAATTGAGCAAGCTCAAAGGTAATTCTTAAAGAAACTTGTATTTGAACAATTCTCCTTAAACCACTTCAATTACAAAATTTCCAGAGAAGGACGAATAGATTTGTTCATTCAAAGCACCGACAAGAACCTCATGGTCCCCGTTGGTGGAGCAATTCTCGCTGGTTTCAATAAAAACATTGTAAATGACGTTGCGAGATCTTACGCTGGACGTGCAAGCTGCAGCCAAACTCTTGATGTTTTTCTGACACTTTTAACTTTGGGGAAGAGTGGATACATGAAACACGTCCAGAACCGGAAAGATAGCTACATTTATTTACGCCAAAGACTTCGAAGTCTCGCAAATCGTCACAGTGAGAAAGTTTTATTGACGAAAAATAATCCGATCAGCTTGGCCATGACTTTGGAGAATTTTGATAAAAGTAAGCTTACTATGATTGGCTCGATGCTTTTCACGAGAGGATGTTCAGGTGCGAGAGTCATAACCACTACTGAGCTGAAAACTATTGAAGAGTATAAGTTTAAAGGGTTCGGGAGTCATACATCAAATAGTAATAATATTCCATATATCACAGCAGCGGCTTCGATCGGAATGAAGAAGGAAGAGGTGGATAATTTTATTGACAAACTTGATAAGATTTTGTTGAAAGTTAGAAGTAATAAAAGTTAAATGTTTTGGAAAAAAGAATTTATTAAAGAATTTGTTAAATAAAGAATTATATCTTAACTTTGTGGTTTTTCCGACATTTTCCTCAAATTTCCTGTAAATTCAAAATAATCGTCCCCTGTAAACTGAAAAACAAAGTAGCCATGAAAAAAAAAACAACAACATTCTGGTTAACTTTGTGAATTTCTGAAATTTATGTTTTTATTCAATTTTTAAATAAATTTAGGTATTCTTTGTAATAAATAATTATGTTTACATAGTTTTTGTCACTATCAATAAGTTTCTGTTATTCTTTTTGTAATTTATTTAGGAGTAAACTTTTAGCTGACTTTTAACCGATTTGAAAGGAGTTAATCATTAAATCTGTCATAAATTGAATTAAATCTGGATAAAATGGATTTTAAATGGATTTTAATTGTTCAAAAACATTCAGATGAAATTCCTCTTAATTTAATTTTCGAAGCTAAAAAAACATTTATCATTTTCTGGGAATATTCATTACAATGAAATTTTTTTCAACAAGATCTTAAAAAATCGATTATAAGGAGAAAATGTCTGAAAGATTGAAAAGAACTACAAGAAATGCTTGAAAATCTTAAAAATCACCGATTTCAAGTAAACCTCGGTTAAATAATTAAACCTCGGATTACTATTCAAACCTTTGTTCAACATTTAACACGATTTACAATTAAAACTCGGTTAGCAACGACAATAAGCTTAAAATGTTTATATTTCTCTCGAAAACGGGAAAACTGGGAGCCGCCCCAGAACAATGTCCCACAAATCTGGTGACATCATTCATGCGCAGCCCCCACTTATTTAATTTATTTAAAATTAAACAATTATTACAGAATACATTCAATTTACAAAACATATTTTTTTTTTTAAAATTTTTCAAGAAACTCAAAAAACGCTAGAATTAAAAATCACAGAAATTATTTCATTTATATCCTTGATAGGTGGATGCGAGAGGACGTCCATTAATTACTATTTTCTGGCATTTTTAAAAATAAAATTTGAAAAATCGTGAAATTTAAAGTTATTGGAAGAAATATTTAAATTTTCTAGATTTTTATTGAGACGTCACTTGAGGATGACTTCTGATTAAGAAGAAATGTTAAAACAATAAAAAGTAGTTTATGAACGACCCCCAACCCAACTTGTATGCAATTTCTAATATCTTTAACAGTTTTCTCTATTAAGTATCCAATTTCTGTGCTTTCTGCCAAATTAAAGCCTTTCAGAAGACGGGGCTCATGTTCTAATATTTTTGGAGTTAAATTGAAGAGGGAGGAATGTTGATCAATATTTTAAAAATAATTATTATCGTCAACTTTCACTATTTTAAGGATTCATTTTTAAAATGTTTAATTTTCAACATTCTCCCCTCTCTTCAATTTAACCCTTGAATCTAATTAGTTGAAGACCCCTCTTCCCCTCCCCCTCAACAAAGACTTCTTAGATCCCTAACCTAAAAACTGATTATTCTTTTAAATAATTATCGTCACGCCCTCTAGCGCTAATTAATAAAAACAGTAATAATATCTAAAGATTCCTACGCGCAACAAATTCAGTCATTAATAATTGGTGTCTGAACCTATGTCAACCTGGTTTTCCTTCATTGAATCAGTTTCTGTTAACAATTTGCTTTCATCTTTCACTTAATCATTTGTTTATACGCTTAATTCAGCTAATTTACTTAATTCACTAATTTACGGGCTTAAAAATAAACAAATAAATTATTAGAATTTAAATTTAAATTTATAAATTGAAGAACAATTATCTAAGTCGGCCTCGATATTGTTCCGCCATTTTTCTTGCCACGTGGTTGACCAAGAGGGAGAGCTTTTTCAGTTTTTCGCCAGGTGGCGCCTCGCCTTCCTTGTTTGACTTTGCAAAATTTATGGAAAATCTTCAGAATTTTCCGTGTAAACGAAAATTTCCGAAGCATTCCGAAGCTCAAGCGAAAATAAACGAAGTTCAACGAAAACTCCCGAACAAATTTGCATAATTTAAAAAGATTTTAAAAGTTAAATTTATTCCTTTCAGCAACAAAAGAAATGTGCAACGTGATGAGCGTAACAAATCACGTCATATTGACGCCCAGGGCGCGGCTGGAATACTCGTACACGACATAGCTGATGGAGACAGCCGGCAGGACTTTGATGAAGTTGGGAGTGATTCCACGGTAAAGGCCAGCAAGTCCCTCTTGTTGGATTATCCGCCGGAAAGTGCTCGTCATTGTTTGTGGTACTCCTTTCTGGCCATCACCACCATACATCACGTTCTGGAATCCAGCTACATTCAGGTTTATGTTGGTTGCTGGCGTTTGGGTGATTGCTGGAAATATTCATAAATCAGCATTTTTTCATTTTTCGGGTGATTTTCACACAAAATAATCAAATAATTGATTATAAATTTACCTTGCGCTTGTAACCTCGTCCTAACCAGTGCCAGTGGATACGAGCAAACTTGTCCTAGCGTACTGGATGCACTGCCACACGCCAATAGTAACCAAATCGTCGGCTGCTCAGTTTCTTTGTGATGACTCAAATACTTCTTTTTTAGAGTTTCGTACACAGCCAGGTCAATTCCCGCGTATGGTAGAATGCCAAGGATGTTCGGAATGTAACCTCTAAAATAATTGAAGAAAAAAAGTGATCGGTTGTGTTTTTAAATCGATTAATTGAATTTTGTTGATTAATTAGAGATTTTAGTAAAAATCTGATTAATCACAAATCTAGGAATTTCGTTATTCTTACCTATAAAAGCTCCTCAACCCCTCTGTGTGATAAATCTTCCTGCCAGCATCAAACATGCCCTTATACTGTCCGGTCTTTCTTAAGGCCAGCCGCGTCTTAAGCACTTCCAGTGGATAAATGGCTGTTTGAGATACTGCTCCAGCGCAAGCTCCTGCTAGGAACCTTTCGTAGATGGTCATTTGTCGCTTGTCGTTGCCTCGGATTAACCGCTTTATGTGTTCGTAGGCAGCGAATTTGAGGGCGCTCTCAGGAGCAATTTTAAGGACGTTTATTCCGTTGCCGCGCCATAAACTCTTGAAGCCTCCTTCCTTGAGCATGTACTTAAAACAATCAGAGATTCGCTGTTTTGTGGCTTGGACCTAAAAATTAAAAAAAAATAATTTTAGGTTAGAAAAATCGATTAAAATGATTAATCAGATCACAGAAAAATCAATAACTGATTAATCAGAATTTTTATAGAATAATATTTACCTGTAGAAACACCTTCAGCCGATCCAAAGGAGCTGTGCACGATCTACTAACACATCCAGCCAAACCTCCAGCTGCCAGGTGGCGCCACCACATGCCTGTTTGCATCTCACTCTGCGTGAAGTCATCCGGAACGTTAAAATCCTCCCCTATATCTAAATACTGTAAAAGAAAATACAAAAATTAGTAAAAATTGGATAAATTTGTGGGCGGAGCTACAGGGTGATCAAGCAACAAAGCAACGTGGAGCTTTAGGAGCTTGTGAGGGTGGATATTTTTTTGCGACTAATTGGGAAATTATAATTTACTTAAGGGTACTATGTGGCGGTTTTGGAGGTGGGAAAACATAAAAACATAATATGTTGATTAAAATTAATTAAATTTGGTTTAATAATATTTTTTTGTCGATTTTCGAATGTTGGTGGTGAGCAGCGCCCTCTATTACAATTTCGCACAAAAATTATTAAAATTCGTCAAAATCTTATTATAACCCCAAAAACATAAAAATATTTCAGAACTCAAAGTCCAACTAAAAAAACATCTTCAAAAACATTTTCAAAGAAAAGTCGCAAATTTTCTATATTTTCCCGAATTTTCCTTTTAAATTTAGAAAATATTCATCTGAAAAAAATTTACAAAAGAAAAATTTCAACGCCAAAAAAGATTTTTCGTGACAAGATCAGATGTGACGTCAATTTTTCAAGATTTGCTCAAAGAATTTATGTAATTAGTGGGAGATCTTGATGAGTTGTTGCGTATTTTTTTGGCATTTTAATTGAAAAGATGATTTTTGTTGATTTAATTAATTAAAGCATGGCAAACTGCATGATTTTATCTTAATTTGTAAAAATCGAGTAAAATGCGCGAGTAAAATGTCAAAATCGATTTTTTGTGTTCATCACAGTTGGCCTCGAAAAAAATTGTGTTTTAATAAAAAATTCGTTTATAAACAATTTATTGCTCAATTGTCTACAAAATTTTTGTCTCTAGACACTTTTGTCATTTTCCGAGCATCTCCTAAAAAACCGCACGAAAACAATTAAAATGCCGAGAAATTATTGCAAGCAAAACACTAAAAATTCAATAGTTTGATTGTTTTCCTCGATTTTCCTACAAAAAACAATCGAAATAGTGCTAAATCATTAAATTGCTGGTTTAACCCATATTTTACTTTATTGGTAGACAAAATTGAATAGTCATGATTCTGTCTGAAGTCTAGTGGAAGTCGAGAGTTTCTTTGATTGTTTTAACTTCAAAAAAAATTCGTCTACAACTGATATCATAAAAATGAAATTTTTCTAGACTAAAATTAATTTTCTTGATTTTCTTTATTTAAAACTTTTTTCAGCATTTCAAGACATTTATTTGATTTCCAGTGAAAAAAGGCAAAAAAGTCAGCTGTAATCTAATATTTTCCTTATCAGCTTACGAAAGTGCTGATCACTGTTTGGCTATTTATTCGGTTAATCGTGAGTTAATCGCTGAAAAAAGTGATAAACTGTAATAAACTCGAAAATGAAATCAAACAACTTTTTAGGCTCAAAGCTCATGAAGCTCAAAAGACTCAAGAGATTTAAGAGATACTGAAGATTCAAGTGCAAAACAACAAATAAGTTACATCAGATCACGTGTATTGACATTGCAACAGAAGTTAGACAGTTTTATGACCGTTTGATGGACATTTTACAGAAATTTTATTCAAATAAGTGGAAATGAATTGAAATTAAAGGCAATATAAGAAACAACCAAGCAACAGGTTTTATAAAATGTTATGGATTTTGTAGACGAAATCCATAAATATCCAAGAGCTTCATTGAATTTTGTTGAATAATCGGAGAAACTTCCCATTAAATAATCAAACCATCAAAATTACCTCATAAATCATCAAAGAAATAGAGAATTGATTGATTTCTGTCGAAAAAACCGAAAAGTTTCACATGTTCTTCGACCTACTTGTTTCATGTGAATGTAATCAAAATTTATAGTGCAATTATTTTTAGAGGCAGGGGTGAGTAAGGGACAATTTTAGTTTAGAAGACCTTCATAACTAGTTCGCTCCAAAAAAATATAAACCAAAGCATAATTGGACAGGAAACTTGTAAAACAATGGGTTAAATAATTTCTTGGCATTTTTTGTGCAAAACTCGTTCAAACTTGCAAATGCCGAGTAAAAGTTGAACAACTCAGTAATCTGGCATCCCAACGGCCTTTAAAATACATAAAGACTCGTAAGCACCGAGTAAATTGCAGGAAAGTTGCAAGAAACTCGAGAAGTGTAAGAGATATGCAAGAACGTGCTTTCACTCTCACTTTTGCATTTTACTTCACTTTACAAGATTTATGGAGCACCAGCAGTAAAAGCAACTTGTAATCCACCACAAGTGTAAAACGAGTCAGCTGTGAAAGCTCTTAAACAGCTCAACCTTCACAACGAACCGTTAGCAGTTTAAAACAGACGGCAATACAAGGAAAGCGGTAGTTTTCCATTTTATTGCACGTTTAATGCTTTTATTCGACTGTAATCTGGTTCAATGCCAAGTTTGCTGAGCTTGCAAGAGTTTGCTTGAAGCCTTTGGATAAGAGTGTGAGAAAGAGTTTCAATTGGAAAGAGAGATTGATTTTGGTGCAGTTCTATGTAATTTTTCAATCTTTTCATGAAAAATCTCCAAGTGCTGTTTTGAAACGAGGCTGGGACAAATTTTTATAAAACAAATGAAATTTTGTTTCAAAATATACAACATAATAATTGGTCCAAGCTTCTTTTCAGCTCCAATTTCAATCACAAAGTAAATCACGCCTCAAAAAACTGAAAATTTCAAAAACTCAAAGTCCACCATCCAAAAAATCATGAGATTTCCGAACTCATGTTAATTAGTCGTGTCTCGTCATCAATTAACAGAATTAACAACATTACCGAAGTAATCGACATTTCCCAAGAAATTCACCACAAAAAAAAATCAATATTTTCACCACAAAAGATTCGCTAACACGATAATTAATTCTAATCTGTTAAAACTCAATAAAAATCCCAGATAAATCTCAACAATCTTGGATTCCACTCACGTTATCTCCCACCCAGTTTGTTTAATTATCTAATTCATTAAATTCCGCTAATCATCCGTGAATTTGCAAATTTTTAAATTCCGCAAGATATAAAAGAAAAAAGTTTGCTCCATAAATTATCACTAAACTGCCATAAATTGAAATAAATCGTAAAACTCGTAAAAACGCGTCTACCATCATGTGAGTGCCAGTCACCAGTAGGTAAACTGTGGAGCTAGTGAATCTTGGTTTTGGAGGCGCAATTCGCTTGTTATCTTCAATTATGGTCTAATCAACTTGATAAACTTCATAAACATAAATTGTATCTTAAATCTCAGTGGTGGAGCAATAAACCAATATTTGTGATGTATTGTATAGAAAATTATCAAATTTTGTGACAAATCAGCAAAAAAACATGAAAAGTATAACTTCCTGTTATCTTCCTTTAATATCGTTATTTAAGCTTTTGACGGTTTTTTAATTTCAAGAATTAATTTTGTAAAATTGTCCGACTGTCCGTTTAGAAAACATATTTTTGAAAATCCCAGGTTCAAATCCTAACCTATATTTCGGTTTTTTTTGCCATTTTCAATTATTTTGATATTTTTTGCCATTTTCAAACAATTTCATTTATGTTTTATGCTTCCGAGGGCCGCAGACATAAAACATAATTACAACATACCAGACGGGATTCCACAATTCAATTTCATTTAGTTTTGCAGCAACTTGAAAAAAACTATCATAAAAGCTTTCAAAAGCAACCCCAACTCCCTTCCCTCAATTTTATTCAATTTATATCGTTGTTTGGTGGTTACTACGACAACGTTCTTATGATTTCCATTTTTTTCAATTTGCTTGCAATTTAATTTAAACAAAAGCGTCAAAGAAATAAATTTAAATGTTTTATTGATTTTTTTGTAGTTTCTGTAGTGATTTGTTGGAGCTTAAATGCATTTGGAATCATTTTTATCATTTGAAATGCAGTTAAAAGCAAGAAAGCCATAAAAAGACAGGAAGACCATTAAAAAGATTAAAAAATACTAGAAAGAATGCAATTATGAACAAACGGCTCCTGAAAGCTTCGCAAAAGCTCGTAAACTTAACACTAAAACAATAAATCGATTTGTATTCTCTGAAATAGTGAGCAAAAACACGAATGCTCGAACTTTGCCTATTTGTTATTTGGTTAATCGATTTGGCAGCTTAAAAGCATGGCAGGAGCATTCACCAATAAAGGTTCAAGCAGGTGATGCAAAATCGATATCTTTTGGCAGTTTAATGAGTTTAGTCGGTGAATATTAATTTTTGGAGGCATATGATTGAGGTCTAGTGGAATTTTGGTCAATTTACTTTAAAAATGAGGAATTGTCTTCCTAATTGATCAACACCATCTACTGAAATTCTTCCAATGAGTATTTTTTTATAAATGACTGTTCCTTCTATAACCTTCCAACTTATATGGCCAAAATATCCATAAATCAGTTGAATGAACCACAAACCATCTTCAATGCATTAAAAATAATTTCAAGGCCTGTTCTGATTTCTTTTTTATCACAAATCTTCTTTTATCAAAAACTCTGAATATTCAACCAAATTCACTGAGTTTCGGCAAAAATTTGGAAAACTCTGAGAAATGTCGGAGAAATGGAATAAATCCCTTCAGAAAGAGCAAAAGCTTGTAATATTAATGATCTTATCAAAAACAACGGCATATTTTAATGATAATAAGATAGTACACCGGAAGCGTGACGTCACTAAATTAAAGTCTACTATGTTATCATTATTTTCAACTTATTTAATGAAAATATACTTTAAATGAACAGTGAATTTGAATCCAACCAAAGTGATTTTAACCTTGAATCTATTTTTCTCTTTTTAAAGCAAAAAACTCGCAGAAAAAGCTCAAAAGCTTCCCGTAATTCACCTTTAGCACCACTTCCGTATAAAAGTCACTATCCAGCGTGTCCATCCTCTCGCCCACTCGCCACTTTCCTAACTATCATTGCATCTTGCAGCAAGACACTAAGAATCACAAACTAGCAGTAGAAAAATTGAAATTGCCGTTTACGCAACCAATAGTGTCACTCTGTGGTCGCCTGCCAAGAAACTTCGCTCCACAGTCAAAAATCAAAAAGTCACGAGCTCAACCGCCGCATGAAAATGCCGAAGGAAAACTGAGGAGCTGCGAGCTCAACATTCGCGAAAATCATGCATAAAGTAAAAACATTAAAGGAATGTTTGAGCGCGATCAGTGAAAAGCATGTGAAAACGTTTCAACAGACCAAAGTGGAGTAACGTTGGAAAATCTCATAGCATGCCGTGATGCTCACTGAGGAAAGTATTATTCTTGAAAGCATGGCAAACTGTGATTCTCTTTTGTGCAACGATGCAAAGTAATTTATTGGAAAGGGGCGGTTTCAAGGTGAATGTAATCCAGTTTACCTAATCCGAGGATTAGTGGAGTCGGTTTAATGTTCATTTATTGGATTAAGATAGAACAAAGCAACAAAAACAATGAAAACTACAATTGAATCGAGGAAAAAAATAAATTGCACAAAAACGTGCAAGAATAACTGCAGTTTGCTCGTCCACAGACAACAATATTAATGCAATGTTCTCAAAGATATTGTTCTCAGTACTTTTATTACCAACACAAGCAGGAGTTCACTCTAATAGCACATGAGCACGAAAAATCAGCCGAAATACTGCAAATGTGCAAGAGTTCATAAAAGAGAGCTTTGGCTAAGCAACCAACAGGTGCAACAAACCAGCAAGAACATTCTCCAATTACTTCTTTCTTCAAACAATTCAAGCAATATTTAAGGCAAGTCAAAGCTCTCCATGACCTACGCTATATTAAAAATCCAAAATATCTCAAATATCTGCAAGAATCGCAAAAAAATAAAATTACTATCAAATTCCATCAAAAAAAATTATTTTCTTTGTCGCGAGTAGCAAGCTTTGCATTTTTCAAAAAAATTAGCAAAAGTGCTCTAAAAATGCATAAAATGGACTTTGGAATTTTGAAAATTACGAGTTATAGCGAATTTGCTGAAAACTGAGTATAGAGTCTAATTAATATGCAGTTTTAACTTAATAAGTGCGACAAGTTTTTTTTTATTTGTGTTTTTAGTTCAACTGCGCTTTACGCCTATAACCACGTCATTTTCTGATGTAGACAAACATCGACGTAGTTTTCGTAGTTTTAATAGATTGCGAAGTTTGCAACGTTCTATTAAATTAATGACGTTATTTCAACGTTATTTAGTGTTTTTGTTTTTCTGCCGATCAACAGATTTGCGAATGAAATGCGAGAAACTACAAAATCATTATTTAATGGAGTTTTTGGAAGTTTGTGGTGAATCATCGAAAAATTTGGAATGACGAATTTATGATTTTTGAAAAATGGTTTACAATTAGAGATTGTCAATAAAATAAAAATTTTGCATTGTAAACCAAAATTTTTTAAAAGAAATTCAAAAAAAACTTTTCCTGAAATTTCGACCAAATTGATCATTTTTGATAACAAAACCCAGAAAAATTTAATTAATTAACCCAACCAACGCATGCCATAATCAAGGTTTTCATGACTATCACAGCAAAAAAGTGACCGACATTGAAACTTCCAAAACAAACGTTTACTTGCCAAAATTGGAGAGTAATTTGTAAGTGACATAAATTATAGGAATCATAAAAATTACCAAAATAACGGAAATTAAGGAAATTAGTACTCAAAGCAAAAAATCACCATCAATCATCCCACTATCCAATAAAACAAATAAAAGAGTAGTAAAGCGTAATTCTCGAATAATTTAACTAATTTTTGTAATTCACCACAAAAAAAAATCACACACAATGTGTTGTTTATCAGCTGAGTTTCAACCAGACAACAAATTACTAAATTGGGACGTCATTTGTTGCCGCTTTGGACGTAAACTGTTAAAACTGTTTACCAACAATCTATTTGATCATCCTGGTTCACAAACACTTGAATTGCCAGCAGTCTCCAAGCAGTACCGAGGAATACGAGCAAGTAGAGTGATTGAAGCGTTTTCAAAAACATATTTTATCAGCTGTTTTAAATTATGAAACGAGAGCTCTGGAAATGCGAGATAAAGTCCAGTTTTGAATGAAATTTGGTTGGAAACAATTTTAATTGTTGAATTATTTGGAAATTGCATGGAATTCGTAAGATTTTTGGCTTTGGCTGAATTTTCTGCAATTGTTAGAGAAACTTTGTTTTATAATATTCATGAAATTATTTTGCGAATTCCAAAATTTTCAAACATGCAACAGTTTTTTGGTTATAAATTGGTTATACACGAGATTTAGTTAAGTTACACTTTCATTATTTAATTTGAATGACCGGAAAATTTAAAATTAAAAAAATTTTAAGCTATAAGCACTAAAATTCATTGCACAAATAAATTAAGCAGAAAAATGGAATAAGTTCCACGTGTTTTTGTATATTATGTCATTAATAGTGGTGGTTGTAATTATTTTTTATAAGGAATTTTCATAAGGATTTATTCATAAGGATTCTCTAGCATTATCAGAATTTCCATGAAACCAATGAAACTCTCTAATCTTCTAATAAAACATTTCACCTCATATCACATGTAAAGCATTTATTCCGCAATTACCTAATATTTATCCGACAACTTGTAGTGAAATCCCAAAAACGTGATTTAAACTACCTAAACTGCCATGTGACTCAAGCAACGAGTGAATTACTGCAATATTCCACCGTAATCCACAATATTCCGCAAAGCGATGAAAAAAATATTATGATGCATAAAATTTTATTGGTTCATTTTCATTTTGGCTTAAAGTTGAGTTCATGAGACCAGGAAATTAAAATTGGAGGTATGAAACTTTCAAAAATCAATCAATTAGGGAGGTTTTTTTGGTTTTGTAGAAAATGATCGATTTGAAAATAATTTACAAAGATCAAGGCATGCTATGCATTTTTCCAATAAATTTTGCTTGGCATTCTACGATCATATTAAAATATGTTACGAATATTAATCCAAAAGATTCCAAAGAACTCCGTAAAAGCGAAAGCATCAACTCATCGCGCAATTTCGTAATGTTTTCCATAGAAACTTTCAAGATAATTGCTTCAAGCTCCAACTAAAATCAACTAAAGTTAAATTACTTCAAGAGAAAGTTCCAAAAACTTGAAAAAACTGAAAAACCCCAAAAAATTTTGAAGCAAATTCAAACCCAACCAAACATAGCAGCAATATTTCTAACAAAAACGTTTACAATTAACAAAGCGGAAGGCCATTTATTCAGATTACATCAAATATCGTCATCGAGATCAACTCAAGTCTCAAACTCAGTCAAATAAACAAAATTCGTCAAAACTCTCAAAATATTGTCAAAATTGAAAATTTCGGTGATTATAAAAATGCATAAAATTTAATTTTAAAATAATTTCAGCTCCAAAATCGCTTGTTAATCCATCAAAAACCTCAAACTTCACAAAAACCATTGCGCAACCTCAACAAAGTCTTTTTACAGTAAATTTCAAGGGAATTATCGAGTTCGCTTCTGCCCTCAGAAGCAACGTGGTCTGGCTAATCTTCCTAAGTGTTAGTTAGTCTACTCTACACAATACACAATAAATGAGGTATCTTTTCAAGTAAACCATGTAAAATGGGTAAAGCATCAATGGTATAGTAAAATGTTGGAGATAAAAAGTGTGTAGATAGTAGTGAAGTGATCGCATACACAGTTCGGGGAATTTCTCAAGTTCTGTTCAGCTGGCGGGTAAAAACCGTAATCGTCATTTTGCCAATTCATGGAATTAATACAATTCACTGAAACTACTAAGTTTATTGGAGTTATTGGAATTTTACCTAGAAATCCATTTTAGGTGCGTTTTTGAGAAGGCCGTAGAAGGTGAAGGTGGTTTTTAATTAATTTTGATCCGACGCTATGAAAGTTTCTTGAAAAAATAATTTTTTAATTTTTATGACCAACATATTTTTTTTTAGTGTCTTGGAAAAAAAAAATCTTGGAAAAATTTAATAAATTTGATAAATTAAAAAAAAAAAATATAATTCCATCTAAATCACCCTCTCCCACCCACCAAAAGCTAATGCCTCAATAATTAGTCGGCAGAAGCCAAAAAACCCTCAGCCATGTCATTCACCTCATTTAAGTAATTTTTGTGAATTTTGCTGCTTCCTTTCAGCCAAAATTGCTTGAAAAACGTTCATTCTAGTCTCCAAGCAACTCCAAGTTCACCAACTTCACAAACATCACCAAAAGTTAATTTTTAGTTTTAACACAAAGCAGAAGGTATGTTGGTTTTTTGGTTGTATTAGAAGGTGAAGAAGCATTACTGAGGCTAGCCAATAGACTGGGTAGTACCACGTGTTGGCCAGGCTTGATTTATATTGCTTCAAGTACAATCAAGTTCGTATCAATTGAGGTGGACGCGCAATTTCCAATTAAGATTGTATTATGCATTTTTTGTTTGATAAATTTACTTTAATTAAATTTTTTGGATTATTTCGAACACAAAGAAAGTGTTTATATTTTGGAAAGTGGCGTCTTTGCTTTCTTGTTGGAGTTTTTGAGGATTTTGATGGAATATTGAAGGAATCTTATGAGATTCTATAGAGATCCCTCAAAATTTCCTTTATTTCTCATTTTTGGCGCCCAAAACAGGAAATTGAGGCATTTTAAACATATTTCTTTCAATTTTAGATTTCGCAAATCCTCGGCAAACTTCGGATATTCTCGTTAACTTTCACAAAGATCAAAAAAAAAAAACTCCCGCCATCATTCAAAAAATCCAACAACAAAAAAAAACCTTAACCCCTATTCTAATACACAAACGTACATTTCTGGGACCTACCCGAGAGAGTTCCCTCATAATATATCGGAAGTCTTCAAACATGTCACCACTGATGACTGTGTAGGATTTGGCATAGTTGGGCACATAATTGGCCTGCTCCAGCAGCTCAATAGCGTCAAGTGACATTTTAGGATCAATTTTTATTGATTTATTTAGACTTTTTTCTCAATTTAGCACAAGCAGTTCACAAGAATCTGCCGGAAATCACAATTTTTTTCTGGTAAAACTATCACTCGCTTTGCTTTCTCAGATTATTAGCTCATAGCTACAAGAACTTTCTAGTTATAAAATTTTTCAGTTTGTCCACTTGTTCGAGGTTTAGGAATTTTCAAATAAATATTTTCCCGCCCTTTCTTTTATCACTCAATTTTAATAATTTAAGCAATTTTCCTATTTCAAGTATTTTCCGACACTTTTCCGGAGTTGAATACTGAAAAAACACTTAAAACTCAACTGTCTTTAAAACCAATTATTTTAGGACTTTTTAGTACGTCTGACTTGTGCAGCGTTTTCGTTTAAACTGAGCTCAATTTGCTGCACAGCAACAGTAAGCAATTTCTGCCGTTTCATTTCCTAACCAATTTTATAATTTGGCACCAATACTAGTGGAGTTTAAGTGTGTGTTGCACTAATACTTTTTTAAAAGAACACAGACAAAGGGAAGTCAGCCGTAACTATGGAAAAATCGACTTATCTTCAACAATTTTAAACAATTTTATTCTTTTATGGTTATGCTAGTCATAGTAGGCTCCTATAGAATTGAACAAAAGCTTATTTAAACAACTTAGGTCAGAAATACTAGAAATCAGCTGATTCTTTTGGTATTAGTGACTCCAATTTACTTAAATTATTTTTGATTCACACTTTGTACTATGTTGCACACTTTTGCAAACTTTCACGTTCTCTATAGAGCCACATGATCATTCATGACGTATTTCACTTACTTTCAAGTGATTTACTTCTGATTAACAGCCTGAACGAATACATTAGTGGCTGGTGATGTCAGAATCTAACAAGCAAACCGGCTGAACTACCAGAAACTAGTTTGAATCACAAAAACTAGAGATCATTCAATGTGCGCCTGATAGCGCTTAGTTTACATTTTGCTTCAATTGATTGTATTAAGTAATTAGATTTCAATTGAGATACAAAGAGCAAAGTCTGGCACAAGTTCAGAGCTGTGTAGTTTTGTAATTTTATGACGCCTTATAGAAGTAACCGTTGGTTTCATTGATTAGTAAAGTCCTACGATGATTGATTCTCTCAAATACAGCAAAAACTCATCAAAAATAGATCAAATTATTTAAGAATTGTCGTAAACCCACCAAATATACAACAAACCATCTAAAAATACCCAAAACGACGCATTCCTGGGATGCACGACATTTTCTAACGGTGCCAACAAAACGTTTTTAAAAATGCCAACTTTTTGGCCACTTGAACTTGAAAGAAAATTTCACTAACAAAATGATATAAAAGTAGGCTCAGCTTTTTAATCTCTTTTGCCAATTTTTTAAGTTTTAAATTTATTTTTGTTATCTTTGGTTAATTTTCGAATGCAGATTAGATATCCAAGGAATTTTTTAGTTTTAATCTTTAGTTGGAGGTGTTGTTGCCAGCTTTATGATAAAACAGTGTTTAAAAGAATTTTATCGCTTAAGTGCCTTAATATTGCCTTAAGTCTTCAATTTTCTTGTAAATTAGAGTCAATGTCTTTATTTCTTGAACATTGTGTACAAACCATTGACTGTCTTGAAAAACTTGACATTACATACTTCGATAGATTTTTTTTTCAACTCAAGACCAACAATTTGAAGAATGGAGTAGGCCTTGCAATTAACTTGCAGCGACCTTAATAGAAACTCTACCATTTGAATTAAGATTCAAAGTGAACCATTGAAACTTTTCAAATCATATAAATTAAAATTTTGAGGGTATATAGAGGAGTTTCAGAAAATTTCCCAGGAATTGAGGAATTTGAAGGATTTTGAGCCTAAAAAATATTTTTCCTAGGAAATCAGGGACCTGGATTTTCATGTGTCTTAAATTTTAGGAATCTTTTTCATTACTGCTATAAATTCTCATTTATATGATCCATGCAATAAAATCCTTCAACTGGTTTTATCCAGTTCCGTCTATTTCCATCCTTAACTTCTAAGACTTCCCAAAAACCAATTTTTCCACTCTATTTCCTCCACAAACCGGACTAAAGTGGATATCACACAAAATTTTCCGCTCGAAAGCTTCTCTCCAACCAATTAATTAATTAAACGGAATTTTTTGAATAAAATTCGCAATAAACTGCGAAGAGAAGCTGAGAATTGGTGCATTGTTGCACAATCAAATCTAATTGATTGCTTTGTTAGCACCAGCTACATATGGCTATACTGCCTACATTTGATTTGATTCACTTCTTTCAAGGAGATGCTGTGTGCATGCAAATCAAAATAATTCTCGTCGGATGGAAAGTTTTCAGCTGTTTTTTGTGTCTTTTGAGCTTTTTAATTGTCTCAAAGAGAATGAGGAAGTTTTTTGGATTTCCCCGATGGAAAAATATCATTATAAGGAGTGTCAAGGACTACCTCAATGTACTTTGTCTTGAGGATGTTAAGCACCTTTCACCTGTGGCTACAAACAATTTTTATAGCCAACTTTATGAGTTTTATGGAAATTTTCGGCAAATTTCGTCACAAAAATTGTTTTATCAAGAAATTGACGGATTTGAAGGTGATAATTAATTCACGTGATAAATTTCAAGCATTGTCTACATTTTTCAAATATTTTTGATTTTTGATGACTTTGACAAGATAATTTTGAGGTATTCGAATTATAAATTGAATTATTTCGAATTGTTTGAAGTTTTATGGAAAAATTGGCAACCTGGCATTCTCGTCCAACCACAATCAACTCAAAAGATTCTCAGAAAAGCGTGTAGAAATCTTATGAAAGTCCTAAATTTAGACAAACTTTGCACTTTTTCGAAGCTTCTTCTTCTACAAACATTTCAGTAAACTTCTAGAAAATCCACTAAACATCAACCAAAACACAAAAACTCGTCAAAAGATGCAAAATTCGAGTTGTTTTAATGTTTTCTGACTGTTTCAACTATTTTTAAAAAGATCAGAGTGTGCTAGTTGTTGACTGTTTTTGGTGATTGTATGAGAAGATTTAAGTACTTGTTTTTTTAGAATTTACATAGGAAATTCAACAAACCAAACAAATTAGACGAAATAGTCATATACAGCTTGCAATGCAAGGAAGCAATTAAAACTATAAAACAGCTTTTATTAGCTTCCTTTTTACGTTGTTCATTAATATTTAATTGTTTTTATTGCAAATTACAGGTTTCTTCGAGTTTAACCGAGTTTATTGCTTGCTCATGTTTTATCACAAGCACGTTTGCCAAGGACAAATCAGACTAAATTTTGTACATTTTTAAATTTGTGTAAAACTCGAGTAAAACTTAAGAGATTGAAAATTTTAAAATTAAGAGGAAATCTTGAATGATTTGAGTTTTACTCGAATTCTCGCAAATATTGCTCAAAAGTTCATTCAGCTGTTTTTTCAGCAAAATAATTTCAGCTGATAAAGCAGTTTAAGGCGAGTTTGAGGGTCAGTTCCAATTAAAAGTAAACAAAAAAGCAAAAATCTTCCATACATCCTCGCTGTCGTCAAGCACTCAAATTCTACTTCAAATTTGACTTAATTTCTTGTTTTTGCTTTTTTTGGGGATTTTTTGTTGATCTTGACCGGTTAAGAACAAAAAAAGAATTTTTGACTCCAAAATTTGCAAACTTTCAAATTTTAATAAAAATTGGCAGAATCCGCGTTTTTTTTCCAGTAATCCAGTTTTTTGTTGTCTTTAAATGTTTGACTTGGTCACTCCACTCCCAATACAGATAAGAAACATCGCGACAAATTTGTATTCTATAATGAAATATAGAAATATCAAAGTGTAAGAGGAGCTAGCATAAATTTGATCTCAATATTTTGTTTACGTTATTTTTGAAGTATAGTCAAAACAATTTATGTGAGTATGAAAAAAATTATCTTGTGAACTTTATTGATATTTTTTGATGTTTTATGTTGCAGTTTGTCGTTTTCTTCGAGTTTTTTAGGGAATATTGAGATTTTGGATTTTTACAATTTCTTAAGACATTTTAATGCAATTAAAAAAGAAAATACTTAAGTTAAGCTTCTCTTGTAATGCTGTGATAAATTTCAACAGATAAATTCAAAAGAAATAATGTTAAAAAAAAACCTCAAATGAATGGTTAAAAGATATCGTTTCAGGATTTAAACCCAAGACTATACGAATGTTATTTTCTACTTAGCTAGCTTTGCATTTCTAATATAACTAATGAACTTCCGCTAAATTATTTTATGTTTAACAGTTAAATTTTCAATAAAGTTGAAAAAATCTTGAAATTAAACAAATCTTCAGTAAAAACCAAAATTACCACAAAAATCAATTAATTCCTCGTTTAAATCCCAATAAATTATGTTCTAGCCGTCCAACAATTTAAAAAAAGCCTCCTCACTGAAAATAAAAATTCCTCTTTTTAAAAAATTTCCCGCTAATAAATTTCCAAGAAAACAAAAATTCGCCATAACAAAAAAAAATCTAAAAACTCGCAAAAAATTAAAATCAACAAATGAAAAAAATATTTGTACAATCGCCCTGGTAAATATTTCTTTAATCATCGTTAATCTTCATTCTTTATCAAGCCAACCTCTTCAAATCTAGGACAACAATATTTGAACGAAGCGGTATTATCCATAACACGGCAATGAAAGGTTGAACTAGCAAAAAATGTAGACAAAACGATAATAATAATTCATATACAATGCAATAATTCGATTATTGTCTGATAAAATGGCTCAAAATAGATCAAAGTGGTCATAAACTCGAGTCCAGTTCAATAATAATCAAATCTTTATTATATACTGGAGTTGATTTTCCTTCGGCTGACATTTCTTTACCGTAAACAATTTCTTTACCGTAAACAATTTCTTTACCGTAATTCATTTCTTTACCGTAAACAATTTCTTTACCGTAATTCATTTCTTTACCGTAAACAATTTCTTTACCGTAAACAATTTCTTTACCGTAATTCATTTCTTTACCGTAATTCATTTCTTTACCGTAAACAATTTCTTTACCGTAAACAATTTCTTTACCGTAAACAATTTCTTTACCGTAAACAATTTCTTTACCGTAAACAATTTCTTTAACGTAAACAATTTCTTTACCGTAAACAATTTCTTTACCGTAAACAATTTCTTTACCGTAAACAATTTCTTTACCGTTAACCATTTCTTTACCGTTAACCATTTCTTTACCGTTAAAAATTTTTTTACCGTCAACAATTTTTTACTTAAAATTTTGTGGAGAATATGATGATGCAATAAAATCCTGTAAGTCCTCATCAGCAGGAAGTCAAATCCGAAGTCACTCACACATACCATCAAAGCCCACGAAAAGTGGTCCAAGCTAATAGTGCGTGAGCCTGCTCATTACTAAAACTCGAACCATACTCTTTTTGATTTCGGCTAATCATTTTGGGTCTTGGATTTCATAAAATGATCTTTTCTGATAAATCTATTTCATGCTAGCTAAAATTTTCAATTTGTTTTAAGGCTTTTTGACGCTCACGGCTTTACCATGGGGTTTACTTAACCGATGTGGTATTTTTGACATTTTTAATTTTAATTAAATAATCCACGTTTTCTTTATCAACTCATTTAAGGTGTTTTGAAGACATTTTCAGTAAAAAAACAATTTTCTTGCTTAAGGTCGAAGAAGTGTTATCATAGAATGGTGTCCATAATACTGGGCGGAGCATTGTGGAATTTTGACTCGGGACCACTCTTATCAATTTGACCCACTTATAACCCATTCGACCCTTAAGGTCCCTACTTCCAACCCAACCTCTGGACCGTTGCATCATAATTCCAAAAATTCCGCCCAGCTTTAAGAAATTTGGGGGGTAATTTTCTTATCCCTCAATAGTTTTTCTATCATAATTATCCAAAATGCATCCTGACTTACGACCCATTTATGACCCATGATTATTTTTCGGAAAATTTTATGGAAAATGTGTTTAAAGTGGAAAATAAGAGTGGTCCCGAGTCAAAATTCCACAATGCTCCGCCCAGTATTATGGACACCATAGAATGTTATGTTGAAAGAAAAAGGAAATTTGAACATCCGTCAGAACTTTTTCCGATTTTCAGAAAATTAAAAATTTTTTTCTCCAATATAAACAGTTTATTTAGGATTGAAAAATATTTTAAGATCAAACAAAGTAGAATATGCAAAACACGGAAAATTCATTTTCCACTTGCAATAAAATTTCGATTTTTGTTCATCATCATCATTGAAGTGTTTTAAATGCATTTTGGTTGGAAAACATATTTTTTTTTTTGAAGAGTCCAAGAAAATTTTAAGATCATTCAAAATGGAAATTTTAGTACCCGAAAAAATGATTTCATAATAAATTGGAAAATCTCATAACTTTTTTTTTAGCATTTTTTATATTGTATTGAACAAACTTTGAGCATAAAACATTTTCTTCATTTTGAGGGTCGGAGATTGAGGGTCGGCTATACAATCTAGCGGGGTATCTCGAGAGGCGCGGGGTTTCTTCCATTTTCCAAGCATTTCCGAAAGAAAATATTATTTTCAAATATTCCAAATTGCGCCTTACAATATAGCGGAGTTTCCCGCTGTGAGCTCTAGCACGCTGAAAATTTTTGCGGGAGAAGAAAATTCAAATTTATCATCTTTTCAGTGGTATTTCTAATTTTGTTGAAAATTTTACTTTATAAATTACAGAATAAATAGATTTGAAGTAGTTTACTAAAAGATTGATAGTTAAGTTCAATACTGCATCAATAAAAGTTTCAAATTCATCCCAAGAGATGAGCAATTGTCACTGGACGGGTTAGTATGGGCTGACTGGCTGGACATAGTTTGGAGATAGACAGATCATTAGAAATGTCAATTATCCATCAGTTATCTCAATAGATAACTTAACACAATAGATAAGGGAGTCTACTGCTATATTGATATCAATCAATATTTTTTTGTCATAAAGAAATAAAAATGAATAAAAATTATGCCAAATTCTTATACAACACTACGGAACAAAAAGCTTAAATACTCAAGCTATAGGTTTGAAAAATACTTAGACAAAATAACTAAATGATCAAAAAAAAATTGCATACTTTCTAAATGGTTCACAACACTCAGATACCTTATACTAAAAAAATATTAAGAGATTGAGGAACCACATTAGTCTCCTATACTTAAACTAAATGAGAATGGAACCTATACAGCTGGAAAATACCATCCTGCTGGCCCCTGAGGCGCGAGCCGAAGGGCGACGTGGCCCGAGGCGGAGCCGAGGGCCGCTAGTTTTATCATAATATCTTCTGTAAACCAAAAAAATCCAGAAAAATCAGCAAAAATTGACCTCTTTTCCAGTCCAAAATTCAATTATTTTAAATTTTAATCAAAAAGAGGCAAAAAAAATCCCATATCGATGCTATAATAATTAAATTTTTATCAGTAATTTGCACTAATTTCCTTTAAATAAAATTGAAATGCTTTGAAACCGTTCAGATACCATAAAACTCTCCTAATTATATCTATTTGTGTCTTTATAAGTTTACGATAGTCGAAACGTTTTTTAAACATTTTTTTTGTATATTTTGTCGAGTATTTGGTCGAGTATTTAATGAATTCGTGAATACTTGTCCCAACTAAAAATAGATTTATAAACACAACAAAGCACCCGCCAAAGTCACATGTCTCGCCAAATTTCCCAAAATAAATGAGGAATATTTTGAGGGGAAATTTGATAGAGTTGAAAAAAGCAAAAAAAGTAAAAAGAAAATAAGTTTTCACTAATTGAGCTTCGATAGTTGAGATTTAAACCCAAACCCGATGATTTAGATTTAGTCGGTCATTGCATAATTAATTAACCACATATTTAAGTTATCATTTAAGATATTTTTAAATTAATTAAACAAGAAAACTTAAGCATTAAAAATTTATACACTTAGAAAAAAAATTCGAAGAACCACATGGCACAATATCCACAAAAAAGTTTCAAAAAATAAATATATAGACAGTTGGCCAAATGTCAAAAGAGGCAAACTGTGAGATTCGAACTCAACATTGTTCCTGATGAAACAGACGTTCTCTATTTTTTCTCACAAATGAAGCATAACATTGGCTCAATTTAATTCTATTTAAGACCGTAAATACATTAGAACCTAATAACAGTGGCATATTGATTGACAATCAACAACAAAGTACTCACAAGCAACTCGCTCATCAACATACCGCACTGATACGGTGATCATCATGAAATAATAATAAAGTAATAAAATATCAAACGTAATAAGGTAAAGCGTAACAAGTGAAAATACAAAAATAGTAAACATGTTTTCCTCCGAGGAATGATTTGTGTAAAATTTGTGAAACCTGAATGGTTTGTGGACTTTGTCGAGGGATTTTTGCGTTTTAGAAAAGAAAATATTGTTGGACATGTGATCTGTTTTTTGGTCTTTTGCCTTGGTTTGCTGGGTTTTTCTCATTTTCTGATATTATAGATAATTTTGTAAATTCGCCTCATTTGATTGAATAATATTCACTAACAAATTATGACATCACGTTATTTTCACAAAAATACCCGCCAACTGAATTTGAAATTGTTTTATTCAATTTCTCAATTAATGGCTTCTTAATATGCATCAATTGCAACATTTTTATCGTTTCTAGAATTTTGTTTACGGAAGGAAAATTGTACCGAGAAAAGTTTGTCTTTAGTTTTTGTTTTTGTTTGTCTTTCTATTTTTGTTTGTTTATAAAATGAAATTATTGTTTTCTGAGAAATTGCTTTTTATTTTCAATAAAGTTTCATGTTTATGGTGTACCTGTTTGGTTATTAATATAATTTCCGGTAAATTGATTAAAATTGTTAAATAACAAAATTTCTTTAGAAAAAAATTTCCACAAAAAAAAATACTCAAAAGTCATATATTTCAAAATACTCAAAAGTCAAAACTCGTTCTTGATTGCAAATATAAACAGAATCAGAGAATGCAAAGTTCCCCAGCACGTTAAAATGATAACATTTTACTAAGAATTTCATCATTCATTAATTTAAAATGCATCGTGTATAAAATGCAAAGTAGTGTACCCACAAAACCACTACAACAATCTCTCAATTTTATTCTTAGTGAAATATTTTGAATTTTATTAAAAGATCTAATTTATAAATCGTAAAAAGTAAAAACTGTCAAAAACTCATAATTCACCCCAGTAATGACATCATCGCCTAATAAACTGGAAATTTCATTAAATTAAGTTCTAAGTGACACTCAAAGGTTTTGCGTGTTTGATAACAATATATTTAATCCTCATTTTTCTCTCCCAATTAGGGACCACTCACAAATCACGAAAATAATGAAAGTTTTTGTAAAATGACTAGAAAGCGTTAAATTGAGTTTTTTATCATCAAAATCAAAATTTAGAATTTTTTCGAGGTAATCATAAAAATCGACAAAATAAATTTTCCAAAATTCTTCAAAGAACGACCCCGCCCCTCACAAAAAATTGCCCAGTACAATTCCACTCTATTTCAGTTCAATTCAATTAAATTCTTTCAAAATGTAGCGCAAAGTCCAGCTGAGTTTGTTTTGCGACGATATCTCTACTGAGCATTCTATCGTAGTGTTAGTACGCGGACGAGCCTCCAGCCAACGCAAACAACTTCAACTCCAACGGCAAAAACTGAAAATGCTGAAAAACTGAGCAATTGGAGCAAGCATTATTAAATTGCTAACAAAATAAAACTCGTTACGTAATTTCTCAAAACGCAAGTCGTAAAAGCGACAAATTGATTGAATTGACTGGAATGACGTGGAGTCTGTTATCGCCAACTTTAATTCGCAAATTTATTTCTTTTTTTTGGTATTTTGGATTAAAGTGCAAAACAAAAATCCGCATTTGATAAAAGTTGATTTACGTAGAGACAATTTATTTTTTGTTGCGGTTTTTTGGAACTTTGGAGCCTATAACGAATTGTTTTCTCAAAATTGTAAGAATTTGTTTTGAAAGTGGCTTAATTGACTATAGAAAGTACATGAAAAATATTATTGTTATTCCCACATAAGTAAGCAAAGCATTTGCCTCCAAATTTTCATAATTCTCCAATAAGTCCCTTGTTGTGCTGGTTTTTATCACTTAATATATAAATAAATTACTATAGCATAGTAAATATCACTTGTTTATTTGTTTACTTGTGTTTTGCACACAGAATAGTAAATAATTCCATAGTAATACTTTCCATACTAAAAACTTCGTAGGAAACGATGAAAAAATAGAATAACAACAAGAATTGAGTAAATATGACGTTTTTTGTGTGTTATGGGCAATTGCTCGCATTCTTTTCTTATCTTTTGATATAATAATTGAAAAAATATTAAATAATACGAAAATTGGTTCAAATATTTGATAAAGGTGCAAATATAAAAATTACAAGGATTAACATTATTTCAATATTACGCATCCAATGAAGCTTAAGGTAAAGGTGATTCATGTTTAATTAAATTACATGGAGAGTAAATGGAAATTAAATGTCATTTAAGGTATGTAATGGAAAAGTCTGGAAACTCGTTAGAATAATCAATTTTTGAGCGTACTTTGAGTGATATTCAAGGTTGATGAATGAAAAGCTCTTTATGGTAAATTTTGGGAGATTCACAGGGTAGTAAACAAAAATACAGAGTGTCCTAAATCAATAAACATGAAGAAAGCGTTGGAAAAACATGAAAAATGACAAAATTCTCGGGAAACAAAAAATTGGCAACATATTCAACAAAAAGTCATGGCTACCTTGATCTCTGAAGGGAATTCGAAAAAAAATGGAAAAAGTTGAAATTATTCAGAAAACTCAACCAAATTGTTAACCAAAACGACTATTCCACCCTTACATAATTAACAATATAGTTACAGAGGATGATTGATAACAAATTAATTACATGATAGGTGCCTCTACAATAATTATATCATTTCAAGGTGCAACACGAGCGAGCAAGAACATCCAAGCAGTTTTTTCCCAATTTTGTAAATTTTGTCCAAAAGCAGAAAAGCGCAACGATCACTTTTCGATACAAAAAAAAATTTAAATTTTGATTTTTTGCGCCAAAATTTCAAATTTCATTGTTTGGCGCCAAAATTTTGAAGTTTTCTTTTTTGGCGCCAAGTTTTCAATAACTTTCTGCTCTAATTAAACACCAAACACAACTTGATTTTTTGTTACAATATCCCATACCTTACCGTCCATGAGCAAATGATCTGGAACATCCTCTTCGGTCGGTTCAATCAGTTCGACTCGCAAGAGGTTCCCGCGCGCTTCTAACAAATGGGTGACGTAATGCAGGGCCACCGTGACAGTGGACGTCAACCTCTCGATCGCTTGATCGTCGTAAAAGTGGCTGCGCGCTCTAGGCGGTCGCGTGCCCGCTATTAAAGTCTTATAGTAATTATTTGCACTATTTGGTGAAAGGTCAATCTGTGATCACCCGCCATTTATTTGAAATTATAAGGTCGTAAGGTAAGAAATACAAGAGAAAGATGAGAAATTAAAAAAGGAGGATCATTTTCCCTGTTACGTAAATTTCAAGATTTTTCGACCTTAAGTCGAATTTTTCAACAATTTCGAAAACTCCAAGAGTTATTCGAAAATTGGGAGTAGAAGGGGCTGATTAGTGGACTTGGAGGACTTACCGTAGAATGTCTCCAGTAGCTAATGAGCTCGTGGAGGTCCGTAGAGGGAGCTAGAAGCAAGAAGTCTCTCCACTCATCGAAAGAAATGTTCAAACTTCCATCTTGATCCATCCTAAAAATATTCAAAGGTGATTAGTTTTAAAGGTAATCAGAGAGGTGATTAATCATGGGTTTGATTTTTCAATTTTTCAGGAAATTTCTGATTCGAGGCTTAATTATCATAGTTTTTTATTTAAACAAAATTTAATAAGAAATTTAAAATGAATAATCGACTTTTTCATTAATCAAAAATAAATTTTTTACCAAAAAACAATTTTTAAAATTATTAGAAACAAAATTTGAGAACAATTGGAGAATTTTCTTAAAAATTCGATTTTATTTTTTCAAAAACTCCAAAATCACCTCTGCAACAGCTTCAACGCCTCCCTTTTCTCAATATCCACTCCCAAATCTTTGAAAGCCGAAATCATCTCTTCCAAATCAACTTTGCCTGAAATAAAAATTCATCCATTAATTTTCATTAATCCTCGAAATGTGTCAAAAATATTACCATCTCGATTCTTATCCATGTGAGAGAACTGGAGCTTCAGATGTTTTTCGTGTTCCCGCACGTAATGAATAAATTCTGCAAGCCCAATGTCTCCGGAATCAGTTTTGTCCGATTGTTCGAGGAATTTCTGTGAAAATATGGAAAAGGTTAAAGAAAATTGTTGAGAATTTCATGCGAAATTGAAGGTAATTTGTTAGGAAGGAGGAAAATTTATTCGAGGGGGGATTGTTCGGTTTTTTGATCTGATTTAAATGATTTTTTCTCTCAAAGGTCCTTTAAGAATGCTTAAGGACCAAGGCTTTTAAAAAAAAACAGAAAATTCTTAACAAAAAAAATGCTAAACACCAGCCCCTCATACATAACATCTACATTATTTTGATCGTATTTTTGGCCTCTTTTCAGCTAATCTATTGATTCTGTCCGGATTTTGGCGTAGATTTATGTCAGTCTGGGCTGCAAAGTCCCGATTAGATTAAATAATCCTCTAGCAGACTCTAGTAAATCAAATTTCGAGTTTTTAATTAAATAATTTATTGCCAGCTAGGAACTTTCACAATCTTACGACAGCCGTCCTTTAACGATGTCAAAATTTAAATAAATAGACAGCTAATGGCATTATTTGGCTACTCAAATGTCTTATCCATTAAAATGTTTTTTTAGCCTCTTGTTCTTTACACATTTTAAATTTTATTCATGCAAGTTTTCTTCTTTTCTTGAATTTTAAAAGAAATTCAAAAAAAAGTTCATGTGTTTTCTACATTTGCGGTTTATTTGTTTGTAGAAAAATAGCTGAGCTGTTAAAACTTACAAAACGTAAAAAGGTCGTAAATTCTGAGTCATTTGATCGTTTAATTATAGATTTTTATGCTAACTCCGCAATTTTTTGTTCATCAAAAAAAATTGCTCATCCAAATATTTCACGGAAATTAAAGAATTTAGCATAGATTAGCGACAAATCAAGCTCCATGAACAATTTTGAAGGTCAATATCAGAGCCCAAGATTTATTGGGAGCAGCGAAATCATTGAAAAGTGGAATGTAGGCCATATAAAGTGAGGTTATGGAAAAACAGGAAAATCCTGGGATCTTCTCTAAAGAATTTATTCACGACACTATATTCAGCTAGAATGAGTCTTTTATAGGTTTTAGGCGACTAGAAATAGCAAAATCAATTATTATACCGGAAATGAGTAGCGAAACAGTTTTTAATGTGTTGGCAAAAACCAAGGTATTGATTTTCCATAATTCCTTTGAGAGGTCACCAGTTAAACTTACGTGAGCGTATTTCTCGCTGATACCAGACTCTTTGAGTGCCTTAGACATCTCAAAGATGTCGATTCTTCCATCATGATTTTTATCCAATTTATTAAACAAATTTTCAAGACGTTTCTCTTCCATTTCATTAAGTTCATGATGATATTTCACTCTATTCTTGAAACTGTCATCATCTGCGGGAGCATCCTTGGCATCCCTATTCAATTTCACCATTGTTAGTTCACGATAATTCACTTTAATTCACTAATTGTGTCCAACAATCAAACTCACGACCCGAAGTTTTTGTTAAGACTGAAGTTTAAAATTAGAACTAGTTTTAGATATAAATAATGCGTGAAGTCAGTTAGCGGCAACGATTTGAAAATTTGCGCGAAAGATAAAAAAAATTTATTTCAAGAAAAAATATTTATTGCTATATACATAAACTTAAAAGATACTAAATATTTTTCAAAATGAAAAGACAATTTGTTTTTTTCATGGCATGCGTTAAGGTCTTTAATAAACTTTTTTGTTTGACTGCAAAAATTATTGTTTTTGTTTTGATTTATTTTTGGCGTTTTGTGAACCGCGTGATCTAATTTAAGCCTCAGATATAAAACGACTTTTACAATATAAATAATACATTAATTAATAAAAAAACGAATTAGCGAAAAATTGTGAGCACTTAGCAATCATCTCGCTGGTGTTAGTACATGTGATTAGTGTGTCTGTGAGAGTCTGTGGTGAAGTTTTAGAATGTTATGAACAAAGAATTTCATTGAGAATTATGAATTTTACGTGGTAAGATATTTATTTTATATTTCTATGATTTTATCTATAATTTTCAATTGGTGTTTGTGTGTGAATCAATTAGAAACTAATGCCTTTTAATTGCAGGTCCAATAATAGAGACGATGGTCGTCTCAAAAGCGTCGATATAGAACAGGCTCCGTTGATTCCTAAAGAAGACATTGAGCTTCGGTTTCTAATCCCAGAAGATCTTGAAGAGGTGAGTTCATATCCCTTAGCACTTCCAAATAAATAATTTATATTTTTAAGCACTCTTTAACTATCACAATTTACATAAAATTCCTTCATCAACAAGTGGTTTAAGAGATTATTCCCTCTTTTTTAGGTGAAGATGCTCTGCCAGGAATGGTTTCCAATAGACTACCCCCTGCAATGGTATGAAGACATCACCAGCAGCACTCGTTTCTTCGCTTTAGCTGCCATTTACAACTTAGCAATTATTGGACTGATTGTCAGTGAAATTAAACCTTACGCGAGGCTTAACAAAGAGGTTTTAGCTGTTAACCTTGAAAAATCTTCCTGGATCTTAAACCCAGCCATTTGTTCTATGTTTTTAGGATCGAGGCCTGCTTTCCGAATCGATGGGAAAAGATTCAGATATCGGGTACATATTATCGTTAGGAGTTCATCGAAAATATCGAAGGAATGGCATCGGTTCGCTGCTCCTGGACGCTTATCTACTTCATCTGACTACTTCCGAGTGCAGTCAGCGGGTTAAGGCCATTTATTTGCATGTATTGACCACTAACCAAGCTGCCATCAACTTTTATGAGAGAAGACAGTAAGAAATTTTAGAATATTTGAGTTCATTTAATCAAGAATTATTGAATTTGAAGGATATACTGCATAATTTAAGATTTAAAGACATCATAAATTTATTTCACTAAATTCCATACATATTTTTAGATTCTCGCTCCACTCCTTTCTGCCTTACTACTATTCAATTCGAGGGAAGAGTAAAGACGGCTTCAGCTACTGTAAATACATCAATGGAGGCCACTATCCCTTCACCTTATATGACCACATTAAGAATATTTGCTCCTTCCTGTGCCATCTGAGATTCTTCAAGTTTCTTCTCGGACGCTTTAGAGCACTGTTTAGGTGGATTTCTTTCCACACGCTCTCCAGATTCAAATTTGCGCAATAATCTCGTTTAACCGAATTTTAGCATAATTTTTTTTTGTGAAAATTATTATTATAGAGGGCAAGGTTGAAAATTATGAGGTGGGGGCACAAAATTTTTATGAATGTTTTTTTTGAAAATGAAAATTTCGTCACCTCCATTTGCCAACCTTGCCTGAAAAAAGTTTTGAATCACTTTCAAGTTTTCACAATGATCGTGATGATCCCAAAAGGCAGCCTGAGACCTGTAGATCAGAGTTTTTACAAGAAAACAAAATTATTTTTATCAATATACGCCATGTAGCTTCTAGTATATAAGTTGTCTAGGAATGTAGGTAATTGCCACACGAATCCACAAGCTTTAATGACAAAGAGGAACATTTTGAATTATTAAGGAGGAGCTAAAGGTGGGATGATCGGAAAATCATGTTTTTGTTGAGGTAAAGTACTTTGATAGTATTTTTAAGTTATTAAAGTTTAGGTTTTAAAAGTAAATTTTATGTTTCACCAGAGAATATTATTTTTATACTCAGTTTTATTAACATTTGTCCACAGTTTTATCAATAATTGCAATAATTGTTAAAGTTTATAATATTTTCGATCGTTCCACTCTCCTCAAAAGCACAAAAAACACTATAGAGTTAGAAAAACTTGGTTTACTGAACTTTTTAGATAAAATCGTTCAGTAGGCGACGAATTTATGATGTAAATATTTAAATTATTTAAAAAAAAACAATTTTTGAATGGAGAAATTGTTCGAATTTCACAAAATCATCAGATTATCCATCAAAATATGTTAAAGTTTTGTTTGAAGTGATTTTAGAAATTTTATTCAGCTACAAAATTTATTAAGTTTCTTTTCTAAATTTTATGATCCTATATGATCCCAAAGAATTTTATATTAGATTATTCTAATTCGACTCGTTCAGGCGAAAGGCAAAAACATAAAATTTAATGTTATTTTCCACAATTAGTTTAAGTTTGAGTTAAATTTGAGGTAATTTATGAGAATTCACTAATACCATCAAAGAATTTGTATATTCTTTGATTGAATTACTAAATTTTATAATATATGTGAAATCGCCACCTTCATAAATTATCTTGAAATGTAATCGAAAGATGTTTGCAATAAGTTATGATATTGAAATTTGATGAGAAACATTCTTTTGAATTAAGATATTTAAAGTAACTAGTATGATCTATACAACAATGCACCATCGATAAGTTTCAAAGAATTTTGTATTATTTTCGTATTATTTTATGATTTTAGTTAAAAAGACAAATTTGCATGAAATATGTTTTGAAATGTATATTTATTTTGAAATAAAAATCTTGAAAGTAATTTGAAAATCTTTTTTTAACAAATCAAAAATTCAAATAATTTCTTTAACCCCCGGTTTAAATTTTTTAAATGAGCGGTTTGAGAGATTTTTTGGACGTGGATCAATTTTCGCCGCCAGTTTTTATATTAATGTTTTTGATCAATTAGCTAATTCCTACCATCAATCTTGTTCCTCCCCTGGTACAGTTAAGTGATGGCCTCCCCACGTACGAGACGCGTGCTCCAAGATCTCCGACCCACTTGCGAAAATCTGGTAGGATAACTTTTTTGCAACTTCCTTTCATTATATTAATTTTTGAATCTCTCGACCTTCTAGAAATGCTTCGAATGCCAAACTCACTCTCCTCAGTGGGTATCCGTGACCTATGGTATTTGGATATGTTTAGAGTGCTCAGGCAAGCACAGAGGGCTCGGAGTTCATCTGAGTTTTGTTAGATCAGGTGAGTGAATTTCTCTTTTGTAATTAAATTTCTGCAGCTGGAACCTTGAAATTGATGGATTAATAGGTACAAGAAGATTATAGTGGTCAAGGATTTTTACATTTCAGCTTAAGTTTTTTGATAAGTTAATAAACTAGTTGAAAATTAGATGATTTTGCAAAATTTCGAAGGTTTTCTGTTAATTTTATCCAAAACCATCCCGGATCTTCAAATTTCTGAAGTGCACATTTTAAAAATTATTCCTCAGACCTAGTGAATCATAAATTTTAACAACTTTCGCAAATTTTTTAAAAACTTTCGCATGATTCACCACTTAACCTCTCAATTATCAATTTTAGTTACTATGGACAAATGGAAAGACATCGAGCTAGAGAAGATGAAAGCTGGTGGCAACCAGAAAGCTCGAGAATTCTTTGAATCTCAAGAAGATTATGACGACAGCATGAACATAACACAAAAGTATAATACTCGAGCTGCTGCCCTGTATCGAGATAAAATTGTCACCTTAGCTCAAGGCAAAGATTGGGATTTGCAGTCGGCTCTGAAGACTGTGCAACATAGCAAAACTTCGAGTCAACAACATTCCAATGCAGGATTATCGCACTCTAGGAGTAGCGGACAAGTTGATAGTTATCAGAATGGAGGCGGAAGTGGCTACCAGGAAGGCAGTATAGGATATCAGAATTTTAATAGCCAGGACTTTAAGGATCAAAAGGAGGATTTCTTCAGTAGGAAGCAGAATGAGAACGCCGGAAGGCCTGAGTAAGTTTTTTTAACTTTAACATTTTGTCGATGGTGATTTTTAATTTTTTAAATCGAATAATCGCTTTTTATAAATATCATAAAATATTTTAATTAATCAATTTTTTATTTTTAGAAACCTTCAACCCAACCAAGGAGGAAAATACGCAGGATTTGGGTACTCAAAAGATCCAATCCCCAAGAGCCAATCCCAAGAGATGTTTGACACTACCCTCTCTTCCCTCGCTTCTGGTTGGTCTATGTTATCCTTTGGAGCCACTAAAGTAGCCAGTGTTGCCAAGGACAATGCCTTCAAGTACGGCACTTTGGCCTCTCAAAAGGTAGTTGAAGTTTCACATAATGTCCAGGAGAAGGTAGTTTTATTAGGTTTTTATGGTTTTTCATATTTTATGGTTTTATTTTTTGATTTTGTTAAGGTTAAGGAAGGCACTTTGCTTGAAGCAGCAGGCACGCAAGTTACTAGTATTGCTAGCAAGGTATTTTTTGTGTTTTATTGTTTTTGGGCGCTTTGGGTATTTTTTGAGTATATTGTCGATTTTTTTTTTAAATATTTATGATTAATCACGTCTATAATTTTATCGATTAATCATTATCAAGTTAAATTTTTTATTTGGAAAAGTTTTGAGTTTTTCTAACATATTTTCAAATTGCCTATACATTTTTAGGTCGGTGATTTGGGCAAGAAAGGTTGGAGCAGTTTAGCGGGAAACAACATATCTTCCCCTCAAGGAGGCTATGAGGACAATTTCAATGGAAACCCTACGGCCAGTGGATATCAACGAAGTAACTCTGTTATTAACGAGAAAACTGAAGATTGGAATTGGGTGGATCAGCCTAAAAGTCCGCAGAGTGTGAAGTCTTAGTGAGTGTTATTGATTAAGATTTTGAAATTAAGAAGAATTAAAATTTCTTCTGATTAATCATCAAACTGATTTCAGCGATTAATTTTTTTTCTTTAATTTAATTTTTGCAGTCAAAACACAACATCTGACGATTACAACAACGACTGGAACGGATTTGAGGAGTTTAAAGAGCCAACACCAGCCAAAGCTGAGCCGAGACGCAAACCAGCAGCTATGAAGGTCCAGGAGCCTGTAGAAAATTTCGATGCGCTAGATGTGAAAAGTAAAGCCGTCAAGCCAGCCACGAAGAAGAGTAAAGAGGAGGAAGACATGTGGGAAATGCTCAACAGTTAATTTTCTTGGAAATCTGGAAAACATGGAAATTGTAGAAATCGCGTCTTATGTCTTGAAGCCACCACTTTTTTTGGAAATATTTTATTTACTTATTTAGTTTCTGTTTTTTAAGAGAAATTTTTAAACTGGCATGCAATGTTGGGTACTTTATTGGGATATTTTTTAATTTTTCATGAGAAATTTTACAAGTTTTTAATTAGAGAAGTAAGGATTGAGTAAGATCTTGTTAATTGTTTACAATTAATGTATTTGCTGAGGTATTTCATCTTGTTCTGCCTGATTATAGTAATTATATCAATTAGATTCAGATTATAATAATTTTTATTTGATTTGTTCTTATTTTATTCGAATTTTTATGGAAACTTGAGTTATTCTACTAATTTTAATCTTATAAATCAATTGATAAACATTATTGAGCTATCCGATATGCAGTAATTAAATAAATTATATATAAATTCAATGGAAATTTGTGTTTTATTTGAATATTTGTTAAGAAATTAATTTTAGCGCACAAATTCAAATTGAGGCGGCTGAATTTTCAATATCAGCGATTTCAATTTCGCGCCATTAATTTTATTTTCATTCAACTTACTGTGTGTTTACTTTCATTATTTATAAGTAAATTGAGCTATTGCAATAGATCAGGACCATCTAATAAGTGTACAAAATGTCTATCCCAACTACGACCACGCCTCTTATTGAGGATGTGGAGCTACATATTGTAATTAACTGAGATTTGCAACTTATTTGCTTTTTGTCTACATCTTTTATTTGCAGACCATGCTCCATTTCATCTCAAACAGAAAATCTTTCGCTAAAAGTGTTTTCAACAGAGAATGGATCAAATTTAAGATTGACTTCAACTGCAATGAGTCTCCAGCAGAACTCAAAGATTTGTTTCATTGTGATTTGATGAAACGAGCAGACTTGGAGGGAGATTTTAATTTGGATTATCATCGCCGGGTATACTTCAAGCATGCAAACTTCTACGCGAAACACACCGTTGAAGAGATCCGAACTATTTTCGCAGACAATGAGGCTGTTGCTGGCACAGACTTCAAATATGCATCTGGTGGCTTCAATTACAGCTCTGAGGAAGAAGATGATGATCTTGAAAGGATTCGAGAGCTCAAATTAAAGGAATCTGTGACACATAAACCTTTAGGATGGTTCCAAAGAACGTCAGCTCAAGTTCCAGCTCCTATTAAGGTTTGTTTCTTGTTTTTAATTAATTATAATTTTATTCATTCATAATTTCCAGATCCAAAGCGAACCCATTTTGCCATCAAACTTCAAAAAACCGATGGATCAAGATGCCCTGGATGATGAAGCTGACTGGATCACTTTGGGGTCACTTTCTTTGATCACACCAGAAGAAAGTGCCGCTGGCGTAGTGGCTTTGACTGTTCAAGAGATTAATCAGCGTCTTTTGGATCCAAAGGTTTGTTCGCAACTATTATCTAATTTTTTAATTCATCTAGAAATTTTTCAGGTGGATGCACTGGAAAATCTTCCTCTTGGCATTCTCCAATTTTTCGAAGACTCAAAAATCTTCGGCAATGATTTGGGTCCACTAATTTCCCGCAAGAAAGCGGAATTGATTCGTCTAGATGTCGAACCAAACATCGTAGATGCTGGAGGGAATGAGTATCTCTCAAGTGACGAAGGTTCAATGATTGGACGAGGACATTCGGATATTTCGGAGGTAACTTTTGATCCCATCATTCAAAGCACTCCCAATCTCAGAGACCATCCAGCTGCCTCCTCATCTTGTGATAGTTCAGGGAATTCGATGCTACCCAATCCAGGCTCATCTCAAAACTCATCTCTGAAGACATATAAAGAACGATTAGCTGCTGCAAAGACTGCTGGTAATACCAGAATGGATAATTTCATGAGAAGCTTCCGTGATCAGCGTCGATGATTCACATTTGTTTACAAAAAGACTTTGTAAGTTTGGAATCTTCTTTGACAGTATTTTTCATTTAATTCTTTTGTAAAAGTTTTTTTCTAAATGAAAATAATTTAATTATATTCTTGGACTAAGTTTAACTAATTTTAAGAAAATTCAACTAAACTGATGTTAAAAATAAACACTTGACCTTGTTGTTAGGATACCTTACGTTTTTCCAACTGGAGTTTTATTTGTTTTGATTTTTTCTTGAATTTCGTTCACAATTTCTTAAATAAAATCCCATAATAAGAGCTTTGACTAAGCAAACCTGGTGTTCCGTTGATCCTTCTATTCCTCTTCTCAACTGGATGTAATCTTGGCAAGCTCATCGACAATATCTGAAGCTGCATTGTCTCTTTTTGTTGCTTCATTATTCTTAACTTTTCATGATGATCTGACATTATCTTCTGGAGCTCATCTAAGAGATTTTTTTGGAGAGTAGCTGGAGAAACAAGATCAGAAGGTTTTGTTGACTGACATTCTATTGGTATTGTTAGAGATAGTAAGAAGGCAAATGATAGAATATAAACTGTTTTAATTCGGCACATCATTCACGAAACAATTTTAAAAACGACTGAATTGTTTGTGAATAAAAATAAGACAAGAAGATTTTGATAACAACTTTATTGCAGAAGGTCAAGAGTCAGTTTTATTCGTAGGAATGATTCATTTGAAAAAGAGATCAGAATCTAGTTTGCCTTGTTTGTTTATGATTCGTTCAATATTTTTCAATATTCTTGCTGAAAAAAAAATGAAATTTTTCAAAAAATTCGACTATAAAGTTGAATAAGTAGACAGAAACCTTAAAAACTAGTATCTAAAATATACTTTAATTTGTTGTTAGAAGATCAACAATAAGTCTTTTTTTTTTGTGTTACATTGAAAGGATTAAATCACTAACTTCAGAGAAAAATGAATATTCCAAGTCCATTAATCTATTCTCTCTAATTTCAATTTCTCTATCAATGTACTCAATTCCACCCAATCGCTTCGGCATCTTCTCGTCCAATTTTTCTAAGAGTTCACGGCAATTTTCCTCGGAATCAGTTAATAGCAGCCTAAGACATTTTAGCGGCTTACAGTTCTCTGTGATGATTTTAAGCACCTCCTTGTCCAGCTTGAGCTCTTCTGCCGAGTAAAAGTGCATGTGGTCGAAGGTCAGCTCATCCAAGTTCTTGCAGTGACGAGTGATTGAATCAATTGTGGCATTATCTACAATACAATCTGTCAAGTTAACTCGAGTGATGTTGGGGCAAGCCATCACGAGTTTTGTCCAATCTTCAACTGAATTGTCCACATAAGAAAGTTCCAGGCTCTTCAAGTTACGCATCTTTAAGGACTCGAACATCTTTCGACGCTCTTGGATACTTCTAAAATTCAAAGTGACATCTTCCAAAAGTGGTAGATGGTCCAACGAGAAGAATTCTTCTGGATTGCAGGATAGATTCACATTTGAGATGATTTCGATTTTTTTGATTCCCTGGAAATATTGGATCACATTCATCACCTTTTTGGCTTCCATTGTTCCCGTGATGTAATGACTCAGCTCAAGTGTCATCTGTTGGACACTGCTGTTGGTTCCATGAATGGGAACCAGCGGAATGAGAATACAGTCGAAAATTTTCAAATGCAAAATCTTCAGATTTTTCATCTCAGCGACTGAAATCAGCAAATCAGTTATCTTTGAAGCGTTGTTGATGTATAAATTTAAGTTTTGCAAATTTGGCTGCGAAGACAAAAATTTGCACAAGTTTGTGATTTGAAGATCAGATGTGCAATCATATTGGTCTCTTTGTAAAAAAGTGAAATCTGTGAGATTCAATGAAGCAGCAGGTATGACCACATCAGTCATGAAGCAGCTTTCGCTCCACCAAACAGTCAAATGCTTCAAATTCTTCAGGTGACACAAAATTTGCTGGAGAAACTTGTCAGCGTTGTCGTCTAGTTCAACTCTTTCTAGACAGTGTACCTTCTCAATTAGTGGAAAGATTTGCTCGTGGAAGTCAATGTTAGTCAAGACTTTGAGATGTGTCAGGTTGGGAGGCTCAAATTCACCTTCTGATTTGTAGAAACGAACTTCTGAAGCACTGAGCTCAGCTAAATTAGGCATTCTATCAAGGAGCAACTTCATACAAAGTGTGGACATACTAAGTTTGCAATAATAATTTCTACAAAAACTGAAAATCTTAACACATTTTCCAATGTGGTTCATGACTTGCAGTACTAGCTCCAACATTTCTGATGTCATTTCAAAGATCCCTGGAAGTCTATGACTATTATCCCAGTGTATAAAGAGAACTTTTTGGAAAGTTCGATCGCTGTTCATAAGAGCTTCAATTTTTTCACCTTCACCCTCGAGGAATAAAAGATTGATGATCATCTTGAACTTGGCGTTTAACGACCCAGTTGATGTGGTCAAGTTGTAGAAATTTACACATGTCTCAGAGATTTGCAGCAAAGGCCCTTGTTCGAGGAAGCTGAAGATGTGGATCAGCACATCAGCTGGAAGTTGTCCCAAGGTTCTTCCAGCTGACTCTACAGTCATGCTGTTTTTTTGCTGGAGCTCCATTTCAGCGTAAATTTTTCTGAAATTGGAAAATCGTAAAAATTAGTTCCAAACGATATTATGGCCATGGTTTATATATCTAGCTTACTTAACCGATAACAAAGATCACTTTTAAGTAACCACTGAGTGTTTTAATATGCAGTTTAAAGATTTTTTAGTAGCGAGAAAAGTATTTTGGCCGATACAATTTTACTTTTTCAGTTTTTCGTTGTGGGTAATTTAACCTTCAAATAAATACCCCAAAAATTACCCACAAAATGTTGTTTGAAATTGGCGGTAAAATTTGAAAAATCCTCCTGGATACCAATAAAATGCAATAAATTCTATAAATATGTTATCATATCTTACAACATATCTAAAAGGAAATAAAACACTCTAAAATTCTATGAAAAATGATCAACAATTTATTGTTTCACAATAAAACTTAAAAATATCACATTTCTAATGTGGATATTATTCACAGTCTTATCTTCTTTTTATGCTACACAAGTTTACAGGTCGATTTTTTTTACAATTATTAAGTTTATAAGCATTTTTACATCATTGATGTGTTTTTCTATAAATTATTTCGAATAAGTCTGAAATTAGTTGCAATTTTTCTAAACATTTTAAATTTAATTCAAATTAAACTTCACCACAAGAATCGGGAAAATCTAACAAAATCAGACAAAAAATAATTTTTCAATAAAATTAGAAACACCCAAAATAATTTGTAAGAAAAAATTCAATTATTATGTTAAGCTAATTCAAGTAAATTCAAGTAATTTTCGGCGTGAACTTATTTAATAAAAAACGACATTTTAGTAAATCAGAACAATTTCATTAAGTTGCGTTTTTTTAAAACAAATATGTTTAAAACTAATTAAGTAACTAAACTCCTCTACGACTATATAGACAACTAACTAACGATTTTTGTCTTTTGTTGTTTGGGGGCAGTTTGAGAAGGATGCAATGGATTTGTTTCGGAAATAAAAAAAGTTTTAACTTATAGAAAAATTTCGAAAATTATCCATTTTAAAGAATGGACTTCATCTTATAAAATAACTAGTTATCCCGTCTCGGCAAAAATGCCGAGTTAAATATTTTGGTTGTAATAAATTTGAGCCAACAATCTAGATCAAATAAGGGGCTATTCATAAAATACGTAACGCTGAAATCGGACCTTTTGGACTACCCCCTCTTTAATATTTTCAGAAATATTAATATGAAGATTATTACTTCATGACGAATTCTAGACCAAACCAACCCCCCCCACTGCTAGAGCGTTACGTATTAATTGAATAGCCCCTAGATTTGTAGTTTATAGTATAACTTCAGATTACTGAAGAAAAAAGTATTTGATAATTTTGATTACATATATTTTATTTGGAGCCACCAGCTGGTCACCAGGATCAGCATAAAAAGATCGCATAAATTTTTCATGAACAATCTACTAAATTAAACATATTCGCTGAAGAAACGAAAGCTCTATTAAAAGTTTCAAAAAAGCTCCTGGATCTTGAAAAATAGCTTCTGGATGTGGAGTTTAGCAGATTTTCTGTTAATTTAAGATTGTCACACATAAATTATTTTTTTTGAACTCATTAGAATAAGTAATCACGAAAAAATGTTTTGCAATAAGGATCAAATTTTTAAGATTCGTGGTGGACCCGTGATGTCAGCTCCACTTACTGCACCAACATTGCCTAGACTTACTGATCATTTGGTAAAAATTTCAAGTCTCTAAGTGGAACGGAATTCTCTCAAAATATTAAAATGTTTGAAAAGCTTATAAAAGAAACCAATAAAGTTATCTTCAGATCAACAGCGCGTGGGAATCTTGGGTTTCTGGTGAAAATCAAATCTCTTGTGATGCCAAATAATTAATGTTTGGGGGCAGTTTGAGAAGGATGCAATGGATTTGTTTCGGAAATAAAAAAAGTTTTAACTTATAGAAAAATTTCGAAAATTATCCATTTTAAAGAATGGACTTCATCTTATAAAATAACTAGTTATCCCGTCTCGGCAAAAATGCCGAGGTAAATATTTTGGTTGTAATAAATTTAAGCCGACAATCTAGATCAAATAAGGGGCTATTCATAAAATACGTAACGCTGAAATCTGACCTTTTGGACTACCCCCCTCTTTAATATTTTCAGAAATATTAATATGAAGATTATTACTTCATAACAAATTCTAGACCACCCCCCCTGCTAGAGCGTTACGTATTAATTGAATAGCCCCTAACCTAGATTAAAAATAAGTATAACTTCAGATTACTGAAGAAAAAAGTATTTGATAATTTTCATTACTTATATTTTTATTTGGAGCGACCAGCTGGTCACCAGGATCAGCATAAAAAGATCCCATAAATTTTTCATGAACAATCTACTAAATTAAACATATTCGCTGAAGAAACGAAAGCTCTATTAAAAGTTTCAAAAAAGCTCCTGGATCTTGAAAAATAGCTTCTGGATGTGGAGTTTAGCAGATTTTCTGTTAATTTAAGATTGTCACACATAAATTCTTTTTTTTTGAACTCATTAGAATAAGTAATCACGAAAAAAGTTTTGCGATAAGGATGAAATTTTTAAGATTCGTGGTGGACCCGTGATGTCAGCTCCACTTACTGCACCAACATTGCCTAGACTCACTGATCATTTGGTAAAAATTTCAAGTCTCTAAGTGGAACGGAATTCTCTCAAAATATTAAAATGTTTGAAAAGCTTATAAAAGAAACCAATAAAGTTATCTTCAGATCAACAGCGCGTGGGAATCTTGGGTTTCTGGTGAAAATCAAATCTCTTGTGATGCCAAATAATTAATGAAAGAAGAAAAATTGAGAACAATCAAGCAATGAACAAATTTTGTGCATATCACATGCAAAAAGTGCAAAAATCGCATAGATTCTGGAAGCTGGGGAAGAGACGCGGTGGGATGACCAACTCAAAAATGACTCAAAATGTGTGACTTGGCAATGTTTATAAGACCTCATCAAAAAAAATTCATTTTTATTGTTAATAAAAAGTGCCACCACATCGTGAACGTTTTTTTGGAAAATTCTGATTTTCCCGAGGATCACGGGATCAGCTCTGGTGACCATCAGATGAGTAGACCAGGTCTGGAACAGAAAGTTTTCATCCTTTACATAGTTGTAAGAAGTTTTGGCGAAAAAAATTCTTGAAAAACTTAATCCGTTCAAAAGTTATTAAGCTCCAGTACACCGACATGACAGAATTTCGCGCACAACATATAAATATATATACAACTGAATTTTATTATTTCTAATAATAATAATAACTTGAAAAAAAGAGAACTTGAAAATATTCAATATATATATATAAATATATAATAAATTATATGTAAATTCAATTCAATATTTTAATAAATTTTTAATAACACATTTAAAATATTCATAACTCATAAAAACATTATAAAACTTCTCAAAATCTTGAACATCATTCACGAAACAATTTTAAAAACGAAATTGAAAAGGTCAAGACTCAAGAGTCAGTATTGTTCGTAGGAATGATTCATTTGTAAAAGAGATAAGAATCTAGTTTGCCTTGTTTGTTTATGATTCGTCAACATTTTTCAATATTCTTGCTGAAAAAAAATCAAAAAGGATGTCATGAAAAATATTTTCCAAAGTTTTATTCCCACCATGTTAGTTCGTTACCGTTCGTTACATATTTTTCAAAAAGAATCGACAATAAATTCAAACAAGCAGACAGAAACCTTAAAAACTAGCTAGTATCTAAAATGTATTTTAATTTGATGTTAAAAGACGAACAATAAGTTTTTTAAATTTTTCAAATGATGTTACACTAAAAGAAATAAATCACTTATTTCAAAGACAAATTGAACAACCAAATTCCATAAATTTCTCTATAGTGGTAGGATTAATGTACCTAATTTTACCCAATCGTTTCGGCATCTTTTCGTCCAATTTTTTTAAGAGCTCACGGCAATTTTCCTCGGAATCATTTAATAGCAGCCTAAGAAATTTTAGCGGCTTACAGTTCTCTGTGATGATTTTCAGCACTTCCTTGTCCAGCTTGAGTTCTTCTGCTGAGAAAAAGAGCATCTCGTCGAAAATCAGCTCATCCAAGTTCTTGCAGTGACGAGTGATTACATCAATTGTGGCATTATCTACAGGGCAATCTATCAAGGTGACTCGAGTGATGTTGGGGCAAGCCATCACGAGTTTTGTCCAATCTTCAACTGAATTGTCCACAAAACAAAGTTGCAGGTTCTTCAAGTTACGCATCTTTAAGGACTCAAGCATCTCTAGACGCTTATGGTTGCCGGTACAATTCAAAGTGACATCCTCCAAAAGTGGTAGATGGTCCAACGAGAAGAATTCTCCTGGATTGCAGAACAGATTTTCATTTGAGATGATTTCGAGTTTTTTGATTCCTTGGAAACATTGGATCATATTCATCACCTTTTTAGCTTCCATTGTTCCCGTGATGTAATGTCTTAGCTCGAGTGTCATCTGTTGAACGCTGCTGTTGGTTTGATCAAAAGGAACCAACGGTATGGAGTTACAGTTGAAAATTTGTAAATGCAAAATCTTCAGATTTTTCATCTCAGCGACTGAAACCAACAAATAAGTTATATTTGAAGCGTTGTTGATGTATAAATTTATGTTTTGCAAATTTGGCTGCGAAGACAAAAACTTGCACAAGTTTGTGATTTGGAGATCAGGTGTGGAATTATAGTCGTTTCTTTTAAAAAAATTGAAATTTGTGAGATTTAATGAAGCAGCAGGAATGACCACATCAGTCATGAAGCAACTTTCGCTCCATAAAACACTCAAATGCTTTAAGTTCTTCTGGTGACACAAAATTTGCTGGAGAAACTTGTCAGCGTTATCGTCAAGTCGAACTCTTTCTAGATATTGTAATTTCGCAAACAGTGGAAAGATTTGCTCGTGGAAGTTAAAGTTAGTCAAGACTTTGAGATGTGTCAGGTTGGGAGGCTCAAATTCCCATTCTGATTTGTAGAAACAAACTTGTGGAGCATTGAGCTCAGCTAAATTAGGCATTTTGTCAAATAGCAACTTCATACTAAGTGTGGACATACTAAGTTTGCAAAAATAATTTCTACAAAAACTGAAAATCTTGACACCTTTTCCAATGTGGTTCATGACTTGCAGTACTAGCTCCAACATTTCTGATGTCATTTCAAAGATCCCTGGAAGTCTATGATCATCATCCCAGTGTATTAAAAGAACTTCTTGGAAAGTTCGATTACTCTTCATGAGAGCTTTAATTTTTTCACCTTCACCTTCGAGGAATAAAAGATTGATGATCATCTTGAACTTGGCGTTTAACAACCCAATTGATGTGGTCAAGTCGTAGAAATTTACACATGTCTCAGAGATTTGCAGCAAAGGTCCTCGTTCGAGGAAGCTGAAGATGTGGATCAGCACATCAGCTGGAAGTTGTCCCAAGGTTCTTCCAGCTGACTCTACAGTCATGCTGTTTTTTTGCTGGAGCTCCATTTCAGCGTAAATTTGTCTGAAATTGGAAAATCGTAAAAATTAGTTTCAAACGATATTATGGCCATGGTTTATGTATCTAGCTTACTTAACCGATAACAAAGAACACTTTGAGGTAATCACTGAGTGTTTAAATATGAAGTTTAAAGATTGTTTAAGAGAGAAAAATATTCTTGCCGATTCAATTTTCCGTTTTTTGTTGGGGGTAATTTAACCTTCAAATAAATACCCCGAAAATTACCCACAGAATGTTGTTTTAAATTGGCGGTAAAATTTGAAAAATCCTCCTGGATACCAATAAAATGCAACATATTCCATAAATATCCAATTTCACCACATGAAAGTAAATAAAACACTCGAAAATTCTATGAAAAATGATCAACAATTTATTGTTTCACAATAAAACTTAAAAATATCACATTTCTAATGTGGATATTATTCACAGTCTTATCTTCTTTTTATGCTACACAAGTTTACAGGTCGATTTTTTTTACAATTATTAAGTTTATAAGCATTTTTACATCATTGATGTGTTTTTCTATAAATTATTTCGAATTAGTCTGAAATTAGTTGCAATTTTTCTGAAAATTTTAAATTTAATTCAAATTAAACTTCACCACAAGGATCGGGAAATCTAACAAAATCAGACAAAAATAATTTTTCAATAAAATTAAAAACACCCAAAATAATTTGAAAGAAAAAATTAAATTATTAAGCTAATTTAAGTAAATTCAAGTAATTTTCGGCGTGAACTTATTTGATAAAAAACGACATTTTAGTAAATCAGAACAATTTCATTAAGTTGCGTTTTTTTAAAACAAATTTGTTTAAAACTAATTAAGTAACTAAACTCCTCTACGACTATATAGACAACTAACTAACGATTTTTGTCTTTTGTTGTTTGGGGGCAGTTTGAGAAGGATGCCATGCATTTGTTTCGGAAACATAAATAGTTTTAACTTATAGAAAAACTTCGAGAATTATCCATTTTAAAGAATGGACTTCACTTTATGAAATTTATGACGTCATAAAACGCTTTCTTGTATAATAATATTCATAAAAAACTAAAATTTATATTTAAATAATAACAATGAAATTATTTTTAACAAAACTTGAAAATATTCAAGAATAATGAATTTGGAAGGATGAACAAAGGATAAATACAATGTATTAAATAAAAAGTTTAGAAATAAAATAATTTCGATAGATAAATTATGACGTCGTAATTTCAAAATTCCCGATAAAAAATTCACGACACTCCCCTCGAGCTCCCCCCAATAATCTCCCCAAAAAACTAATAAATTAAGACGACTCGCTCTCCACATTCTTGGATTATGTTTTGGAAGCAATTGCTTGATTGGCTTGATTAGCTGTGAAGCGCTGCTGGTCGCAGGAACTGAATAGGCGAAAGATCTGAGAAGGGCAGGACAAAGGCACTGAGCTGGCACTCGATCAAGTTTTAAAACATGTCTGCTAGAAGTTCCTGTAAATTGAAACAAATTCAGCATTTTAGTGGAAATTCTAGGAGTTAAGGAGAAATTAGTGTTACCCGCTTGTCGTCCTTGCACTTTTTAGGTTTTAAATCATTCCCAATCATAAGTGGATCATCTTGCTCGTCTAGTGCTTGCTGCAGCATTTTCGGGTCGAAGCAGGGCTGTAAAAAATAATTTATTAGCAACTTTTTTTAAATCTTCAAATTTATTTTAAATTTATTACAACAAAAAAAAATCAAGACTTTTATAATTACTAGGATAAACATTGAACAATCAAAGTAAGTTTTCAAAAAATTTTAATTTTTCTAAAGATTTTAAAACTTTTTTGGTAAAATTTGAAAACTCACCGTCTCACAAATATTCATATTACAGCAATCTTCAATAATAACCTCACAGGACTCGGTGGTAGGCCTACTAGTCAATGGCTCCAAACTCTTATGCACCACATACTTCTTCTTAATCCTTGGTCGCAACGGTTTGTAGACTCTCTTAATGATAACCACAATCCCCAACATAATGAGAAGTGAGAGTGTCATGCAAACTGCGAGGATAATGTATGTGGTGTGTTTCTTGCAGGAAGAGATGAGAGGAGAGCTGTATGGTGAGGCATCCATTATTTTCTGAACTGGGCTTTCCTTAGGGCTCGGACAGTTGCACAAAGGCAGAGCCTCCAAAGCATCTGGACATTTTACAATTGGACACGCCTTGATCTTCAAAATCTCGCAACGATCACCAGTAATTCCACTAGGACACTTACACATCGCTTTACCATCTTTCACAGAACATTCCCCAGAATTCAAGCAAAAGTTGTCCGAACAAATTTTTGTCTCACAGCGAGAACCAGTGAAGTTTGGAGCACAAAGGCATGCTGGTTTCTTGGATGAGAGCGAACAGGCACCATTGTTCAAGCAGTGGTTCACGCAAAGATCAGTTTTGGCTTGAGGAGCGGGTTGGTGGACCAGAGCGCATCTAAAAATGTAAATAAATTTAGAAATTAGAAAAACTAAAGTTTTTAGGTTAAAAAAATTGCTCTTACGGTTTAACATCGACCAGCATGCTCGAACTTCTGCTTTCACATCTTTCCCCTCTAAAACCTTCTTTACAAGTACAAACTGCTCTCTCATTCTTCCACGCACAATCACCGGAATTCAAGCAGAAATTGTGGCACTGATTAATCTCACAATTGTCTCCTTGGAACTTTCCAGAACAGTCACATTTAGCAGTTGTGGAGTTCTTGAAGCCATCGTTCAAACAGTGAAGTGTTGATAATTTGTCTTGTAAGATTTGACGCTTATTGCTCTCTTCCATCGCTACCTTGTAAGACTTTAGGGTGGAGGTACATACTGTCTGGTTTTCAGCGGCCAGAAGGAGGTTGTTGGTTCTAAAATTTAAAGAATAATTTTATGGTTAATTTTTTTCAACTAAATCGATTTATCATCAAAATTAAAAAAATTAATTAAAACTTCTGATTAATCAACCCTCTTCAAAAATCGATTCAAAATTTTTTCCTTAAAATTACCTCGAAATGATGACTTCTGGTACGTAACTAAAATTGGCCACTTCAACAACTTTATCATCATATCCCCCTTTATTGATTCTCCTGACAGACTTTGAATTCTCATCCGCCCAAAAGACAAACTTCGTGTCAACGAGCACACTTCTAGGATCTTGATAAGATCCCTCATAATGATGCGAATGATTGTCAAATCCATCTAAAGTGGCACTGTCCAAGTAAAACTCTTGGTTGTGTCTATTATTGAGCCAGTAGATCCTGCCAGCTGCTAAATCCACGGTTAATCCATTTGGTCGGAGTAGACCATCTCTGTAGATCTTAGTGTCGTTGTATGGCGCTGCTAGTAACACTTTTTCTATCCTAGTATTTGGTGCATCATTAATAGAGTAGTAAATAGAACGTCCACAAAGATCCAAAGCTAAGGCGATCGGTCGCTCATTCAACTGCTTAAAAATCTCTCTTTTAGGGTCTTGGATTCTCATATCCAACTTGTAGATTCTGTTGGTCCGACTATCAGTCCAGTATAGCGTCTTTTCTAGAAAGTCGTAACTCATGGCTCGAATATTTTCTGCTTCTGTCTTTTTCAAAAGAGGAACAGCTTGGGAGGTTCCTAGACCTGCCTCCGGTTTCAAGGCAAATATCGAGACCTCTGGGTGCTCTTTATCGTTAAAGTAGAGGATGTCATCTACTTCGTTGTAGGCGGCAGCCACCACACTCGAAAGATGATGCATTGATTCACCGACATTGTTCCAGTTCTTGTCGAAGAAGACGATGTGTTCATTTACAGTCACCGCGTATTCTGCAATCAAAAGAAAAAGAAGTTTTAATTATGATCTTTTTAATATCAAATATTTAGAATAAAATAATTTAAATTAAGGTTTCTTTCGATTTAAAAGGCCAGTTCTATTGAACAAGTGCTTGTGGTGCAGTGGAAAGCATGTCAGATTCCTAATCCGAGGGTCCTGGGTTCGACCCCCAGCAAGCACTAATGTCTTTTTTGCTACTTTTCAATCGGTTTTTGGGTTTTTAGAATTTTTTTTTGTAAAATCTGCGAGGAGTGACCTTACAACCTTGAAATAGGTGTTTTGTTGTACAAAGAGTTTTTTTCTTCAGATTTTCATTGAATAAATTAAATTAATTCAAAAAAAAGCTCAAAAATTCAAAAACTTCACATAGGGGTCAAATCTCCTTCATGCGATATAATTCATTGTTCTCAATAATACCTAAAGGCTAATGTCCCAAAAATTGCCTTCAATGAGTTAAATAACGATTTTTCCATCAAAAAACCGAAAAGCTACAACAACAAACATATTTCGACATCCTAACCTAATAAACCATCAATAATATTCCAAAGCACGCTTCAATTACTCTAAAAAAAAGTTTCCAGGTAAATTCTCGAAGGTTGCTCTCGCTAACATTGAAAAAAATTAAAAGACTAGAAAAACCTGATGGCCGGAAACAAATTCTCTTTGAACTTTGATTGAACTGCAAAAAATTTACTACTTAAATTTATGAATCTACAAAGTAGCCGAGTACTGAGTGTCTAGAGAAGAGAAAACCTGCCAGACAACACATGGACAAGGTCACGTTCATTCCTTCTATGGTGATTCTGCTCGATGCAACCAAAAGTGAATTGTAAACGGAGCACGTGCTTTTCACTGAAGTGAGTCAGATTTCTGGGTTTCTCTTGCGGTTTATTTGTGTGTAGTTGATTTTTTGCAGTTTTTACCCAAGTGAGAAGGGAATTCCCTCAGTTGGTTTGAGCAGGTGGTTTTGGTTATTTCCAGGTTATTTTAGAGATTATCTCTCGTAGAATTCAGAGAAAAACAGGTTTCTCGCCTAAACTACAATAAATCAAAAATTTATTTAAAAAATCCATAAAAACCCCATCAAAAAAATAAATAGCCCCCAATTTGGAAATAAGGAGCATTGACCCGATTTCACCAACAAAAATCAGAGAAAAATCACTACCAGCAAATTATCACCACTGCGAATTAGTTTTTGTTTTGAATGGTCGTGGAATTTCACTTTCAGTTTCGAATTGGCTGCAAAAAAATTTCAAACTTAATTCATGGAAATTTAGAGAAACGAGGGCAAAGTTGCAAAAAATTTATTAAAAAATGATTTGCTTAAAAAAATTGTTTTTTGAATTCAGGTAGGCGAGGGGAGGGTGGTAGTTTTAAAAGGCGAGTCTTGGACAAAATTTAAAATTTTTATACCTTACATTTCTATTTTTTGAAATATTTTTAATTTTAGTAAATTCTTTTAGGATGGAAAACAGCAAAAGTGAAAATCCAGAAAAATTAAAGATTTATTGACACATTTATTGAATAATTATTTCAAATATAATCTGATGGTATAAGCGTGCCGTTTCCAATCTATTAATATTTAATTAAGTCTTGTATCACTTTCGATGAGCTAAACATCTTCTTCTTTTAATAGTAAACTTCATCTCCATTTTTAGATTCATTTAAATATTTATAAAGAAATGTAGAAAATGTAAATAATTTACTGAAAATAAAACAAAATCAAATTGAATCTTTTTGTTTTTTAGTTCATTATCTAAAATCATTTTATTGTTATGCAACCACAAAAGCAATTGACATGCATTGATAAAATACACAATATAGTACATTCAATAAGATAATTGATAATGATCAAAAAACGTGCAGTTTTGCAGTATTTGAGTATTTTAGAACGGATCAGTCAAGTGAATTCAAGAATATTTGAATTATGATCACATGAAAAATAAATAATCAAGCAATTTGCTAGGTTAAGTGAGATTTAGGCAAAATTAGACTTTTGTAGATAGTTTGTGTTCAGGCCCCAGATAATAATTATAGTTTAAGTTTCATTGTCATTTAATTATTATTTTTAACCGGCTTATTTATATTACCGGTCCCGAGTCAACCCGGGTCTCTTGTTTTGAGTTGTCAACAATGAAGTTTGAAATAGCTGTAAAAATCAGTAGAATTTAAGGATTAGTCGAATAAAGACTTGTTTTGTAAGAAACTCTCTAAGTATAGTCCTTTCATTGAATCTCAACATAGAATACAGTCCACGCTTAAACATTTTGGTCCTACGGAGCCCGAAAAACAAGGAATAACAACCAGACGTGAAAAAGTGGAAAAGCAGATTTTCCCTCCAAAACTGAAAATTCAAGATTCTGTGCTTAGCTCCGCCTAAGACAGCGCAAAAGAGATACTGTTTTCTAGCTCAGCCTAGAACAGTCGCAACAAGAAAGATTCTGTTTGCCAGCCCAGCCTGGAACAGACGCAACATCGAAATAAATTGAAAAAACGTGGAGGACGCCTTTCCCACAATTGTGCTTAGCTCCGTCTAAGACAGCAAAAAGTGATACTGTTTGCTAGCTCAGCCTAGAACAGTCGCAACAACAAGGATTCTGTTGCCAGCCCAGCCTGGAACAGACGCAACATCAAGATAAATTGTAAAAACGTGGAGGACGCCTTTCCCACAATTGTGCTTAGCTCCGTCTAAGACAGCAAAAAGTGATACTGTTTGCTAGCTCAGCCTAGAACAGTCGCAACAACAAGGATTCTGTTGCCAGCCCAGCCTGGAACAGACGCAACATCAAGATAAATCGTGAAAACGTGGAGGGCGCCTTTCCCACAAATGGTGCTTACCCCCGTCTAAGACAGCAAAAAGTGATACTGTTTGCTAGCTCAGCCTAGAACAGTCGCAACAACAAGGATTCTGTTGCCAGCCCAGCCTGGAACAGACGCAACATCAAGATAAATCGTGAAAACGTGGAGGACGCCTTTCCCACAATTGTGCTTAGCTCCGTCTAAGACAGCCCAAAAGAGATACTGTTTGCCAGCCCAGTCTGGAACAGCCGCAAAATCGAAAAGAAAAGCAGAAAAATCGTGAGTAAAGTGAAAGATTGGAAAAAGTGCTGCTGAATAAGAAAACACGGTCTTGATTAAGGCTCAAAAGTGAATAAAGTCACGAGTATCAGACGCAGAGTGTATCAAGAATTTCTGAAAGGCAAAGACGGTCAAAGCTTGGTGGGTAGCAGATCCCAAGTACCGTAAATAAAAAAGTAGCCCCATCATCCAGCTCACTCACACATACAAAGAACACACACACACAAACAGAGAAAGATGTCAGAATTAAAATCATTTTCTCGCAAACGAGGAGCTGTACAAGCAAAACTGACAACGATGAGCAAAGTTTTAGCTCAATATGATCCAACAAATGGATGCACTGATGAAATTAATGGGTATTTATTGAATATTGACGACCTTGAGAAGGAATTTCAAGGTTATCACTACTCTGTGCTGGAATTGATTTACGAAGCCGACGAGGATGAAAATGAAGACAAATTGAATGTGTTCATAGAGAAGTTGATGGCCACAAGAAGTCATCTAATAAGTCTACGCGGCAAATGTCAATCGAACATGTTGAATTCGCACATGCTAGATGAAGAAACTCGGAGAGCTTGGGAAAAACACATTCCAGCCAAAACCGTCCCAACGGTCAATTTGTTAATGGAATTTCTGGAAGGTCACTTCAACAGTCACGTGTCAATGGAACAGAGACAAGTCTCAACCATCCGAAACTACAAGAGACCGAACTTGGATGAAATGTAGGCGAAAGCATTCAAGACCCTGATCTTGTTTCTTGAAGTAACATTGTCACTTCAAGCGGGGGAGAATGTTCAGGCCCCAGATAATAATTATAGTTTAAGTTTCATTGTCATTTAATTATTATTTTTAACCGGCTTATTTATATTACCGGTCCCGAGTCAACCCGGGTCTCTTGTTTTGAGTTGTCAACAATGAAGTTTGAAATAGCTGTAAAAATCAGTAGAATTTAAGGATTAGTCGAATAAAGACTTGTTTTGTAAGAAACTCTCTAAGTATAGTCCTTTCATTGAATCTCAACTTAGAATACAGTCCACGCTTAAACAGTTTGTTTGGAATTTTGAATCATTCAGTACAAAAAAAATAAACACGACAACATCGACCAACCTTAGCGTTCATAACAATTTAGATGTGGGAATCGAACCCATGTAATTCGAGTCAGTTTACATGTGCGAAACTTTTTTTATTTTCACTCTATATAATGAAAATTTTAAAAATTTTAAAATCCATCAAAATTTTTGGCGCCAAAAAGATTCGGTTCAAACTATTGCATAATTATCTAATTTTGAACTTGAATTTTTTGCTACAAATCTATATCAGTTTTCCCTAATATGCTTATCAGTAAACCTGTACGTGTAGTTGTGTGGTCATGTGTTTGTGTGTATTTCAAATGAATATTTGCAATCGGTGTTTTATCAGCTTTTTACAAATATCTGGAAAACGTAAAATTTATGAATTACGTGCACGAAATGAGAGGTGGAACTTCCGTGGAATTCAATATTTCGGCTTTAAAAAAAAATTTAAAACGTTAATAAAAATAAAAACTACATTTTACAGAAATTATTGAGAAATTAAAAAGAAAGGTAATTAACATACATCTTTCTGCATAATTAAAACTCAGTGATTTTTATAGCTTCCTCAATTAACATTAATGTCCAGTTAAGACAAAATACAAAAATATCGAATGAGTGACGATCGTCAATATTTGGAATTGTCTTTTATTTGTTTAAGATTGTTTATTTTCTTATATTGAAACGTTTAATTTGAATTGCTTAATTATTCAACACTTAAAATCAATTCTATGGTTATAACAGAAAGTTTTTGATTTTTTCAGGTTTTTTAAAAATCAGGGAGTTTTGAGAATTTTCAGAATGTCAATAATATGCAATTTTTTGAAAAAATTCTATGAAACTTTGCAAGAAAGACTAAAATCCTAATCATATCAGATTGTAAGACAAAATTCGACGACACCACAATTGAAAGGATCATAGCAATCATTGCAAAATAATTATGAATCATATTTCCATACAAAACATTAAAAATGAATAAAACTGAGCAAAATTTCGCTAATAAGAAGATAAATCCAGTCTAAACACAAAAATAAACCACATTAAATTTCACCAAACTTCAAATTCCAAAATTCAAAAGAATAATTTTTACTGTCTGGAGCAGTTTGAAGTAAAAACAATGACACTTCATTAAGATAATTTCAGTTTGCGCTTCTCACATAACAATTGCATGTTCAACATTGTGCCATTTATGTCAAGTCATCAGTTACTGTAGAAATTACTAAAACTAACCCAAATAGAATACCGTACTCAAATTATCGTTTACTTGACAAAATTCATAAGAAATAACAATAAATATTTAAAAGAAAATATTTTTGAGAAATAAATAAACATAAAACATAAAACAACGGAAAACTGCAATCGACTCATGAAAAACTGAAAATACCGAAATATCCAGCAAAAACCCAGTAAAAAGTCACGTAGGCCATGGTGCCGGCAATTAGAGACTTCACGCCGTGTAATTTCGTAATAATTAGGCAACGTCGCTCTAATCAAGAATTGAATTTATTTAGCGCCAATTGATATCAATTCAAAATAATTCAAAAGAATATAAAAGAATAGAGAAGAATTCAGATCTCAATCGATTTGAGCTGATCAGTTTAATTGTTGGGATGAAAAGATCAATTGCTTGTCTGTTTTATTTGAAGAGTTGAAGAGAAGGAGAGGCAGGAAGGCTTAGATCCAATTTATGAATTTAGTGATCGATCTGAATTAAATAGATTTTTCCATAGATTTTAATTAGAGGTTCGTTCTTGTATTTAATTTTTTTTGAATTCTCACACTACATTAATTAATTTACGCATGAATTGAAATTAATTTTGAACTAGAACGAAAAAATGTTTATTTAACTAATAATCTCAAAGCCTCCGTTGATCAAATATAAATTTATTTTTATTTATCACAATATCATTGTCAAAAAATAATTCCAAGATATCTAAAATGAATTTTGCAAAATCACCACACCGATATAGACCAAATTTAAAAAGTATCATCAAAAAATTTTGATAGTGATGACAAGGTTGCTAGCCAAAATTGGTCACGTAAAAATTATTTGGACGGCTCTTCAAGTTTTACTTGATCATTTCTTGTTATCATAAAATACAAATGCCGTAGTTAGTTGTAGATAAGAGAGAATCAACAAAGTTTCTAACACTTTTTGATAGTGCGTATCTATTTATGGTGAGTTTGGTAGGTTAATTTTCGAGAAAAGCTTATTTGTTAACTATTTCGCCAAAAACTTAAATAAACAATAAATTCTGACGTTTTGGATTGCAAAAAAAATATTTTCAAACTTCCAAAATCTGTTCCAAACTCACCAATGGCCTTCTAGTGTTTTTTCAACCAAAATACACAAAAAAAATTTAAATTTGAGACGCAAATCGAATTGCTTTAATTTTTTTGGTGTTTTATGGTTTAAACTTTGCAACTACGGTATTAGAGATTTTAAAGCCGCAAGCATGAATCTCAATAAATTAATTTTGAAAGACGTAGTTACTGGGAATTTCTGAAAGTATTTTTTTTAAGTATGCTTTGTAAATTATTAAGTTCTGGATGTTTCTGTACTTGTTTGCGAATTATGCGTCATATTCTCTTATATTTTGGATGAGATTATATTGACCTTTAGTAGTCTTTACTGGTTTTATTTTCTTCACGCTTTATAAAGTTTTGCTAGATTGTTTATGTTATGAAAGTTCTAGACATCATTTATTTTATTCGAAAGGCAGATAAGAGGGTAATTAGAGGTTATGTCGAATAAAGGTCTTTTTTGTTATGATCTCTGTTATTTAATGTCAATCATCAAATTATTGAAGATGAACACAAAGTTGTCATTACTAAATTTCTATGAGTTACTGTACAAACATCTCATGACCTAACATTAATTGCTCATAATTAACACAATCAAAAATTCTACTATCTCAAAATATTCCCAAATAAAAGCGCTAAAATACGAGAAAAACCCTAAAAACATGTTAATTGATTCATTAAGTAGAATTTAACGAAACTGACAACAAATTTCTAGTTGTCACGCACGAGGCTCTAACGTATTTTATTTGTTTTTTTTGGAGAAATTCAACAGAAATCGACATAAATTTATATACAGGAGGCTTTGAGAAATTAATAGAGTAATTTTTTGGTAACTTTTGTTTTCTTCCTGGACATTGTCAAAACTTATTCATCTAAATGATATAGTAGCAAAATAGAAGTAAAGTTGGTTGAATATACTTCTGTCAATTTTTCACAGCCTCGCTTGACCGTTAATTAGAGATATATTTTATGTTAATTATCATGGTTTCTAGAGTAAAAGAGTAACTAGAATCAATGAATAAACATTAGAATAATTCTAGCAGGTTTTTCAAGGAAACTAGGAACATACAGTGGAATAAATGAGAAATGGGGAAATGACAATCTTTTAGCCGGAAACTTCAACAAATCTGTAAAAAATTCTTAATACTTAAAACAGAGCAAAATGCCAAGTAAAATAGCGATACAATTAAAATACTCTAAATATTCAAATTTATACAAAAATAACGAAAACATTTTAATATTTAATCTAAAAGTCCGCGTAGTTCTCTAGAAATTTAATGTAAAAGCAATCAGCAAAGCTTCCTGCCTGGTAAATCCACACCTGCACGAGTAAAGCAACTTCATCTATATTCTAGAGAAACTGTAACTTTCCAGCATCAAACAAAGACTATTAAAAACCAATAAAACGGTTAATTGATGCAAGGATTTATCTGATCGATTTTTAAAAATAATTGGCAAATAAATCATTAAAAACATTTTAAATATTAAAAACTAGATTTAATGTAGCTTTAACATTATAATGGAGAGGTCACGATTGTTGCAAAATGTCTATGAATTGTTATTTAAGAGGAAAATCAATCAACCGTTGCATGTCCAGTTCAGGTACGAGTTCAAGGCGGGATTTTCAGGCAGGTGGTGGTTTTAAGAATATTTCAATACATTGTTTTTAAGGTAATAAATAAATTTTACGGGATGTTCTACCCGTTTTTTATTAAACCAAGAAATATCAACATTGCCGTCATATTTGCTAAAATTTACGTGAAAACTCTAAAAGTGGTTTTTGCCGTTCAACAATATTTGCATTAAATGAATTAATTACCTCAAATTGACCTCAAAAATGCCAAATGCCAATGCAATATGGTTGAAAATTAGATATTCAACTCGGCCACCTGTATTTACTGTTTATCTAGTCCTACACGTGAGAGAGGCTATTGCTTTTCAATAATTATTTAGAGTCTATATGCTAGAAATTTGCTCAACGAGCTCAAAACAATCTTTAAAAGGTTTGGAAGTAGAAAGTTTGCTAAAAAACAATAATAACAATAATAAAAAATACGCCGATAATGTGAAAATTTATTTGATAATCACTCGAACTTTGACTTAAGCTCGAGAATTTCAAGTAACTCGAACGAATACGCAATAAATATTGATTAATTTTCCAATAAAAAATACTTTGAAAGAAGATTTTCCAAGAAAGTGTAATTTTTACAATTAATTTTTCAATATTTTGTTTTAAGAGTATCGAGTGGCGCAAGTGCTAAATAGATTAACGAAATTAATTAGTTAAATTGTTTACCAAAAATGTCCATTTCGAGTTTGTTGCAAAATAATAGAAAGATAATCATTCTCTCACACTCTCAGACTAAAAGTCAATCAAGTACTCATTGCAGTTATACATTCAACATTTCTTGGGAAACCCGGAAAATTTGTTTTGTTTACAGATTCACTAGTTTTCATCAGAATCATTCGGTTTTTTAATAAACCTTCGATAGTATAAATTGGCTTTCAAACCTTTATTTAGTGAGGTGAATAGAAAACTTTCAAGATTCTAATAAGATTCACACTCAATTCCCGTTGCAGTCTAGAAAAGCGGAAAGAGGAAAGTGAAATCCAACCAAGCAACAGGTTAATAAAAACATTGAAAAAGTTTCTCTGTACCATGACAAGCTTTTCCTTGGTGTTTGGCGAATGGATGATAATCAAAAAGATTCTAGGCGTCATCAAGTCTTGGAAACACTCATCAAAACTCGAAGATTTGAGATAGGTGCTTATATCATCAATCAAACTGTAATCAATGTTATCAAACCAGCTATTACTTGCATTTACTTCTTAAATCATGTAGCAAATCAAATCTAGCTTTATTTTCTAATAATTAAGTTTCTGTGAGTTTATTTCAGTCTTAACTACATTGCGGTCTTAACTAGTTATCTAACGATAATAAGTAGAGCATTTGTAATCTTCAAGAGCTCACATTCTTCGATGTTTTATTGTGGATTTACTCAAGATTTACATTGTTATGTACTTGAATCGGGGAAACAGAGCTTTCCACTGTCTCTTTACTGCATTCTACTGCATTCTACTAAAAAAACTATCTTATGAACTATTTGAAAGTAAGAAGAAGTATGTAATGTAAATAGTAGCTGTGCCAATACTTCTTGGTGATCACACGACCAGATATAATTAAAAATATTCTATTTTTAGCAAGAAAAGTTGGAATAAAATTTCGTTTAAATAGCAATTGGTTGGTCTTTTACTCATTTGAATATCTCCAAAATATTCTGTAAAAGAAGCTAATCAATCAAAAAATCGAAAATAGATCAAATAGATTAAGAACAGAAATATAAAACATTTAAAAAATTCCCACCTGATTTACTCTAGACTTGATTTTGGACAAGCATTCCATCAAACTATATTTATGCAAAGCAAAAAACTAGCTTACAGTTGCAAATAACCGGCTCTAAGTTTTTTGCATAAAACATAAAAATTAATAGCATAACAAAGGTGAACGTGAGGTGTGGCCAGATTGACTTTAAATTTGCAATTTTCGTCAAACATATTTTGGTCGAGGTTACCTAAGACTTTTCATTTTCATTCAAACTTCCCAAAATAAAAATAAATTGCATCGAAAAAATTCAGAGGTTGCTTTAATTAAATTTTTTAACCAAAAATCTAACGCTCTATATTGCACGTCAACCCCAAAATCCATGGCCTACGTGATTTTTGGACAACTATCAATGGAAATACGAGGTATTTGAAAATATGCTCTCTTTCTATGCTTTTGCGCGTTTCGAGATTATTTGGAAAATGAAAACATTATGCACCACTCAGAAAATTGATCAATTTCTTGGGAATAAATCTTGAACTTGACTTGATCACCACACAAATTGAAACCTTATCAGTCCAGCTATCATTAGAAATTAATTATAGCACAAAAAAATGCGGACCTTAGTCAATAAAAGCGGTCTTAAGTTATGTAATATTATATTATGCAAACTTCACTTCGTCATGAATTGGAGGATACCTCGTGTAATACCACTTTCTTTCACTTACCCCAAAAATTGGATTCTGCTGAGTGGCTTTGAAGTATTATCAAAAGGACTGCTAAAAAGTTGATAGCTCGAAAACTACACGAACTATGAGCCGAGCTCATTCTGTATTAATTTAATTTTAATATTATAGCGCGAATAATACCGCAAGAGTTGTTTTAAGAGGACGTTCCTCCACAAGATTTTGAGCAACACTGACTACTGAGTACTGATAAAATTTATATTCTCTCTTCTGAAATCACCTCCATCAAGTGTTCTGATTATGGTCGAGTTTAATCGATCATCAGCTGCTTGTTTTGACAGTTCGGTTTGTTATTGTTTTGCGGAAATTGTGGATCAAATTAAATTGTTTCTTATTAGGTGATTTTAAAAGTAATTAAGTGAAATGGCTGCTTTTCTAGCAGAAAATAATGTGTGTGGCCAAACAATCCTCCAACTTACTAGCATCGGGAACGCTTTAATTAGCGAATTATTGAGATTAAAAGATTTTATCCCTGATATTTTTAAACTGGACACTAAAGAAGAACAAAAAAAGTATGCCGAGCTGCTTATGGACTTTAATTACTTCAAGATCTCCGACTCTCAGGACAAGAAGATTGAAAATGATCCAGTAAGTTTATGGAGCCACTTAAATATTTCCACTATATTATTGATTTTATCTTTGTAGATTCTTCAAGAGCTGGATGAAGAGCTGAGAGAGAACCACAGTGCCATACTTATTCGATTTTACTTGGCTTTTGAGAGTGTTTACGAGTATGTGACCAATTTAAACAATTATATCAAGGAATTGAATGAAGGGAGTTACATTCAGTACTCGCTGGAGAGTATCTTGCAAGATGAGGAGGGAAAACAACTGCTGGTAGTTTAATGTAACTCTTATATCCACTTTAGTTTAAAAGCTTTCTAATGTTTTAGTGCGAGTCCCTTTACTTGTACGCGGTAATTCTCCTAATAATTGAAATCCACATTCCTGGTGACATCCGAGAAAGAATCCTGGTCGCCTACTATCGATACAACGCTGATAAAACACAAAGTGACTGCAGTATTGATGATATTTGCAAACTCATGCGCTCAACTGGTTACATTCCAACGCCCAACACTTCAATCGTTCAATTCCACCATCAACAGCAGCAACTCAAAAACTACCCAGAAAACTACTTCAGCCGCGTGCCAATTGACGAACAATTCATCGAAATGATCCTCGAGTGTTTGCAGTCTGACGATATTTACCTGCAACTTCAGAAATTTCCTTTGCCACAGCACAGATCAATCGCTTTGGGGAATCAATCAGCAATGCTTTACATCTGCCTTTACTTTCAACCAGATACATTAAATAATCAGAGCACTAGAATGAGAGAGATTGTGGATAAGTTTTTCAGTAATAGTTGGGTTGTCTCTCTTTACATGGGAATAACCATAAACTTGATTGATGTCTGGGAAAACTACAGAGCCGCCAAAAATGCAATTTCTAATATTTTACAGGTGATTTTCATTAAAATCTTCTCAAGAACGCCTAATCATAAATTATTACGTTTTTAGGTCTACTTAGTAAAAGAAGTTGCTCGTAACCACAACGCGCTAATGGGCAAGATGTTGGATCAAACTCGTCAGTTATTAAAGGAAGGTCAGCTCAATGAAACTTTCTTGATGAAGAATTTGGTGAAAATGGTCAAATTAATTCGGGAATGCAATTTTACGCTTCGATGGTGGATCTTGCACACTTCTAGTGTTAATAATACCAAGAAGTCTAAGTTAGTACATGACCAGATTGTGGATGAGGTGGAATTTAAGGTGAATTTGTTTATTTGAATCCCTGACTTCGACATTCATCTTTCAACTAAAATTTTAGGTCCACGAGCTCTACGAGTTAATCCTGAACACCAGCCAACTTGAACTAAAAGTGAAAGAAATCATCAAAGAGCTCCTCGAAGAGCGAGAACCAAAATTCGCTCACTACAAAAATGAGATTGACGAGCGTCTCCAAGAGATGATTTCCTGCTTCTCCGGCGAAAAAGTCCTCATGAAAATTGAAAAGAATGAGGAGTTAAAACTTTGGTTTGAGGAGATTCGCAAGGAAGTCGCTAAACTGCAGCTGGGTGAGCAAACTCAAAGCACGAATGAGAGGAAGTTGATTCAGTTGATCCAAGCTTTATCTGAAGTGCAAGAGTATCATAATTTGAACCAAAAAATGCATATTAAGCAGCATTTGGATGAAGTCGTGACCAATTTGTCACATATGATTTATTTGCTGAACGTTAAGGAGTCGATTTTGATCGATTTGCAGATTATCGGGGATTTCAATTATGCATGGTATTTGATCGATAATTTCACGCTGCTGATGCAAGATAGTATCAAAAGGTAAACATAAATTCCAAAATGTTATTTTATGAATGATTGGGGTCAAAAACCAAAAATTCAACCCACGAAACTTCATTTTTTGAAAAATTTTAAAAATTCTCAAAACCAAAAATTTTTTGAAAAAATATATTTTTGAAAAAAAAATCGATTTTAAAATTTCAAAATATTAATTTTTTTATTTTTTAGGCTCCCCAACATTTTGATAAAACTTCGAGCGCTTTTCCTGAAAATGGCGACTGCCATAGAAATTCCTCTCTTGCGTATCAATCAAGTAGGCGGCGCTGAGTTGATGTCCATAACCAAATATTACAGCAACCAACTTGTGAAGTACATTCGATCAATTGTGCAAATAATTCCAGAAACCATTTTTGATCTCCTTAAGGCGATTATTGACATTCAAACGAATCATTTGAAGGAACTTCCAACTAGATTGGATAAGGATAAGTTGAAGGAGTACGCGCAGTTGGATGAGAGATATAAAATTGCAAAGATGACTTTTAATATTTCCGTTTTTACGGACGGAATTTTGATGATGAAGAAGACTTTGGTGGGAGTTATTGAGTTGGACCCAAAAAAGCTGCTGGAGGATGGAATCAGAAAGGAACTTATTAAGAATTTGTCAGCAGCTTTCGATGACAATCTCCAGTTCCAGACAAAACAAAAAAATGGCTCCAAGGATCTCCTGGTGGTCGAGCAACTAACAAAGCTCTCAAAAATCATCGATGGTTATCGTCGCTCCTTCGAGTACATCCAAGATTACTTAAACATTAATGGCCTTAAAATCTACCAGGAAGAGATGATGCGCCTCATCAACTTCAACGTTGAACGTGAGAACAATTTTTTTTTACGCAAAAAAGTTCAAAACTGGCAAAGTTTCTATCAGAGTGACGCCATACCAATCATTATTTATGAGAAACTGGCAAATGATCAATCCGTCAACTTTATCGGAAGATTAGGACGAGAGTTGCTGAGGATCACAGATCCCAGGACCACAGTCTATGTGGACATTTTGACAGCATGGTTTGACATCAAAAATCATAATGAGCTGATTAATTTGAAGATTACGAATAAGATTTTTGAGTCCATTGGACTTTACGGACTGGTCGGGTTGGATAAGCTGAATTGTTTCATGATTACTAGTGATCTGGATAAAATTCATGTATTGCTGGTTAAGCAGGCTTTTAAGGTTACTTTTTCTTGAATTTCATTTAATTTCAAATTTGTCACTTTGATGGAAAATTTCAATAGATTTTCTTAATTTTCACAGGAAAAACAATGGATCGAACTTTTCCAGCAACTCAAACAAGAACTGAAAGATCGCACTACAAAGAAACCAGAAAATCCTTCGAAATTCTACTCCTCCTATTCTTCTCGTGTCATAAAACTTTTCCCTCCAATTCTCAATGGAATTTTGGATATTGGTCAGAAGCAGATTTGGAGGCAACACATCGCCTATGAGCTGAATACAAACTGCAAGTTTAATTCTAATTTGGAGTCTTCGTTGAGAGCTTTTAATGATGCTTTGCTGGTGAACTTGAGGAGTCATGCTTTGGATCCAGAGAAGCCGCAACCAAGTGTTGAATTGCTTTTGGAGCTTAATAGGTGATTTTTACATAAAATAATCGATTAATCGATTTTCATATTAATCAAACTTTCGATGTGAAAAATCTCAAAATCACCTTCTTCTTCTAGATACCTTGAAACAGTTGGCATCTACGAGCCCCTAGAGAAAATTTACATTCGCGCCACCAAGAACCAAAATGAACTGGTTCCCTTCATCTTCCTCTTCGTGGTGGCTCATTTACCTCGTCTGGCATTCGGAAAGAATCTCCTGAAATTAAATGCTTCAACAACTCAACAAATTAGCCCAATGATGATGAAACAAAGGAAATTTTTAATCGACTCGATTGTGGTTAACAAATTTGTGGATGGTCATGTGTTTCTGTTGGGGATTTTGGCGTTGTTGAAGCAGTTTCATGAGAACAACTATTTGATGGAGTTTGTGGAGATTTTTTCGCAGTTTTTGATGGAGATGATGGAGCATAATTTGAGGTTAGTTTTTTTTTCCATCTAAAATCTTCAAAATCTTCTGAAACTTCAAATTTCTTCTCCTTCAGCTCCCGCAGTGAACTGACATTAGAAACCCAAACAGGCCTTGACTTTTTAGAGCAATTTGTGAGCATTGCTGGTTTCCCTAGAAGTGTTCTTGAGGACTTTATTCCTGCTGTTTTGTTGAACCAAGCAGACTTTTTGGGAACCACGGCCAGTATCAGCTAGCCTAACGACTTTATAAAGAAGATTAGCAGTTTTTGGAGCAAAGATTAGTTTTAAGATGCATTTATATGGAATATGATGTTTTACCAAGGATTTTGAAGTAAGAAGGAGGGACGTTGTCGATTTTTATTAAAATGCTCCAAAATGTTCATCCTTGTCATTCACCAATCCTTGGTAAATTAAAATCTATCAAGAAAAAAGCCTTTAAGTAATTTTAACAGTTTTTTGTATTTCTTGTCTTTTGCAGTAATTGTTTGTTGCATTTTATATTACGCCATTTCATACAAACACTCCTTAGTAGTTTTTTTAACCGTTAATGTTTAATAAGAATTTAATTAATTAATTGTTAATCATCTAATGCATGAAAGTAGATATGAGCCTATAGAACTACAAAACTATATAGAAACTAGAAAAGTTTACAATAATCAAAAAAATGTTTTCTATTTAGGAAGTTACAGAACTAATTGAAGTTTTTGGTCTTAAAATTAATGCAAATTTTTATATAAACTTTTATAATAATAAATCTCATAATAATTAAAAGAACTAAAAATTTTCTTATCTTAATCAAAAAAAAAATCTTATCCAATATATTAGAATATGTAAAATATTTAGTGCAACTTTTATGGTCATTCAATTATTTTCCCCTCTAGTTCAAGTTTCTCTTCGCTTTTAAGCAAATTTTTAAAATTATTAAAAAAATTTTAGATAACAGCTAAATAACAGTTTTTTAAAAGAAACTTAATCAAATTTTTTTCTTAACTTCCAATTTTTCAAAAATAATCCAATAATCAAAAACTTTAATATTAAACCACAAAAATAAAATTAAATGCCTTAACTTTTTCTGTTTTAAAGCATTTAACATAATTGCTTTTCAGTTTAGGAATCAGTTTAATCTTTAGGAAATTTTTTAATGGAAAAACTAGGTCATTTTAGAACTTATTGATAGTTTCACAATTAGTTTCAGGCAAAATCTTTAAAATATTGAACGTAGAACTTTTTAGTTTCTCCAAGAGAAAAGTCTCTTAACTTTACAAATCTTCTCAATGTTTGAATAGTTTCCATAATTTCTGTTTTGAGTGATCTTTAACACAATAATTCATAATAAAGGCAAACAAAATTTGGACTTGGAAAAATCTTAAAAATTATTGGTGAAAATGCTTCAAAGACACAATTGAAAAGTTTTTAATGCAAATTTAACGTAATCTTACACAATTATAGTCAAAACTTGACTAAAACTAATTAAATGCTTCACGCAAAAACAAAAACATGAAAAAAATGTTTTGTAATTTTTTTTGAACATATTCAAGAACTATTCTTACATAAATTTTTAGCAACTAAATTTATAGACAAATCTTTTCTCCTAACCTAAAGAACTTAAAGAAAATGCCAGTTCTTTTTACCAATTCTTCTTGGTCAAAAACTGCTTGAATTTCTCTTGGCATTCGTGCGAGATCCATTGTTGTTGAAGTGTCTTCATTTCCTGAACTAGGAGTGTCTCCACACTCTCCAAGGCGTCTTCATTAAGGACTGATTTTGTTGACTCCAGGAACTGTTGGAGAGGAATAAAATGAAGATTTGTTAGTAAGTTCTTGTATACAAGAATATTTTTAAAAGAAATTAGGAAATTTAGAAGTAAAGAGATCACGGGTTCAAATCCTTCACCTAAACTAAGCCTACACACTTGGTCTGGAAATTTTTTGCTTTTTAAGAATGAAAAGATTTATAAGATAATTTTTTCACTTAAATTTATGGAACCAAAATACAAAAAAAAAATCAACAAAATGTTGTTTCCCCAAAATTTCTCCCAAAAAACTCAAAAGAAAATTTGATTTATGAACTCACAAATCTTTTTCCTCAAAAAACCACAAAAAAGTTAATTTGAAGATCAAAAAGCGATTTACTTTCACCATAAATCACCAAATTGACAGTTAACGATTTTCGCGCGATTTTTCATCATAATAATTTTTCTCACAAATATTATTTTAATTTTATAAACAGAAAAGACACATTGCCGCCGATTTTCGCTCTACGCTCCAATAACTCCAACAGACGATCGCTCAATCATCCAATGTCGTTCAGTTCATGTTTCTTGATGTTTTGCTTGATTTTATCATAAATTTGCTCATAAGTTACTTGGGATTCTGAGCTTTTTAGTGGATTTTAGAGGAGAATGTTGAGAATCGGCTTGGGAAATGGTTTTTACATAAATATTTACATTTAACACAATTTATTTAGAAATAAAATAAAGAAACATTGAGGAATTGAGAAAAGATCCAACAGATAATTTAAATTGTTGGTAGGATGATTGCGGAGATATAAAATCGATTAATCTGATGTTTTTTTAATTTTTAATTTGTACCCAAAAAGAATAATGTTCAAGAAAAAAAAGTTCAGGAATTTTTTCAATTAAGCTTCAGTTAAATTAATCATAATAATCGATTTTCTTTACAACTCAAAAAAAAATCCTTAATAATCCTCTGTAATTTAATGGATCTAGAAAAATCCAAAAAATAATCAAATCTTTGATTTTATAACCAACCAATCACCCTCTAAATTTAATTCTTCAATTTGCTAGTTTTTCCAATCCAAAAATAAGTTTTTCTCCACTCAAAAATTTTCCGCGAGCGCACTTTGTCCATTCGCACTTTGGCTGGCACTTGGAGTGACCGACCTGCTCTTATTCCGTGTAAAAAGTGCATATAGTGTAAACTGCACTAGAGCAGCAAGTTCAACAACTTGCCTGCTGAGATTAATGAGTAATTAGTGTGAAAATAGTAAAAAATGTGGCGGTTATGCCTTCTGGTGGTTTTTGTTGGCCCAGCCTTTGGAGAGTACTTGAAAGTGAATGTTGGTGAAAAAAGATAAATTTGAGGAATTTCTGGACAAGTGATTGATTAGAACAATTTTCGGCTTTTCTTTGTAGGAAAGTCAAATAACGCAGTGTGCTTCGCCAAACAATGTTTGTAATGTCATTCATAACAGGTAGGCTTTGACTTTTTTCGATAATTTTAAATAATTGGATTAAAGAGTTCTTTGGTTTTTAAATTCTGATCGTTTTTGGAACTTAATTTAAATTTAAATTATTTTTAAATGGATTTATTTAACGCAAAAAAAAAATTTTGGACAAGACAAGAAAGTAGAAAATCAGGACTTGAACCCCTGACTTCCAAATGAATCAATAAACTTAATATTTATATTTATCTCTCATACAATTCATCCTTTCAAAACATCTACAAAATTCCAAGATTCTGGATGTCCAACGGAGTGGAAAAATTCTGCACTTGCCCCAAAGGACACTTTTGTCCTGCTATTTACAATCGACAAGATGGATTTTCTATGGACGTCAACAAAAGAACTCAGATGAAGTTTTGCCGTCCATTAACGCAAATTGTCAAGAAAATTGAACTTTGCAAACCTAATGAAATCGCTATTTCCGTAAAAACTGTTTTTCAGTTGGATTTGATAAAATCTCAGGTGAATATTTTCGAATTTTAAAATTTTTCTTTTTAACAAATTTTTTTAAAAAGGAAATCCAATGGAATTGCGTTTGTAACGTAGAAAACAACAGATTGAACAAGATGAGAAAGGTCAAAAAGGAAGTGAGAAACCCCAAAGCAATTTATTGGAAGCATCACAGTCGAAATGGCGAAAGTATCGACGAGGACAAAAATTTGTTCGAAATTACCGACAATTATAAATGCAATGGTAAGTTGATTCAATTAAATTTCAGTATTTTGAGGGAAGAATTGGAAATTTCTAGGCCTACGTCGATGCAAACTACGTGATTTCTGCGGTTTCGCTCGGATGGACCTTGGATTTATCTACCAGCGCTGTTCTTGCCCAAAATACTCGAAATGTGGATTTTCCGCTAATGACAGTAACATCACCGAAGACATGGAAGAGCTTTTATACAATGGTCCAGTTTTTCGAGCCACTTGCATGGCCGAAGATGAAGATGATTTCTGGTAAACACTCACCTGGCTGGATTGCGTCGAAATTTTCTTGCAGTAGTTGGTCAAGTCTTCCTGGAACTGGTCGCCATTGGTGGCCAACACTTTTGTTACTAATCCGTGTTTTAGTGCTAGTGCAGATGTTAAAGATTCTCCCAAATAAAACAAATCGCTGATCTGAAAGGCAAAAATAAATTTCATTAAAAAAAATCTTTATTAAGAGAAAGAAATCCTTACCGCATTATAGCTGACCCTTCCACTGCCTTTCACCAAACTAAGTGCTTCAGGTATGTGGCCAAGTTTGCCGTAAATTGTCTGGAAAGTGGAATTATCGCTGGCCATCACAATATCAAACACTGGCAGCATCGTCACGCCAAGTCCCCAAACAGGACCGTTCACACCGCAAACTAGGAGTTTCGGGAATGTAGCAAGGCTAACCAGGAAGTTCCTTAAAATAAAAATAAATTTGTTGAAATTGGTTCGAAGGAAAATTGAAAATTTGCGCCAAAAATTTAATATTTAATTTTGATCAAAGTAGTCTTTAAGTTTTTGTTTCGAAATTGTCAGTTAAAAATGATCTAAAGTCACGAAAATCTCGAAAACAAGAGAAAATGTCTGAATACCATCCCAACACCTCAACAAGCTCTATTTCCACGTTTTCCTTAACTTCCCTGTCTACTTTAATGGATGAAATTTGTGAGGCGAGGCGTAATGAATCTGCTGAAAGAATTCTAACGCAAATCTTATTGGAAAATCCAAGGAGTCAGGAAGGTAATGGAAATGCAAGGAATAGTGAAATTGTGGCTCAAAACCAGCCAGAAATTTACCCAACAAGAAAAAACCCCACAAAAAAACGTCCAATCAATCTTCCTTCTGCCTCTTCTTCATCCATCCTCCCTTTGCCACAAAAACGCAAAAAGAAATTCCACAAATCCTCTTCAAATCCTAAAAATCACTCTCGTGACACCGACACCGGCTTTGAAGCTGATATTGATGAATAAACTCCAAAACTCACTTTAGAGCAGTGGCCAAATCACTGGCTGCCTTTTTACGACTGTCCACTGTGTTTTGCAGCAAATTTGTAAAGTCCAAACCATCAAGTTCATCTCCAGCAATCGTGAAAAGGACCAGTTTACAGGCATTGTCACTGCGAAGCTGGTTTAAGGCCGTTTTTACTTCCGTTAGTAACTAAAATAAAGAAAATGTTAGAAAATTTGATTTTTGAAGATTAATCAGAATCTTGACCAATCAACATCGATTTAAAAATAAAACTCACCTCATTAGTGAGAACATTAAGAACTCCCCTCTCCTGAGGCATCAAAACAATCTCCACATAGCCCTCAAGCCTTTTCAATTGAATTTCTTTGTACTCTCCACTGTTAGACTTTCGTTCGCTGACCCTACTAGCCTTACTAGCTGGAACATCATCAGAACTTACAGAAGCGGCTCTTTTTTTTGCAATTTCCTTAGGAACCACTTCCTTTTCAACTTTCTTGTTTTGTGTCTTGTTTATCACCTTCTTCATCTTTCCCTTCATCTCGGCAATTAAATTTGGAGTGAGAATCTCGACAGCTGGTGAGCTAGGTGGGATTTTGCCTGGTGGCTGTTTAAACTCAAATACTCCGTCGATTGAGGCACTTCCTTGGCCACTTCCAGCTCCACTTTGATCGATACTCAGCCGCCTTGGGCTGGTGGGAGCTGAACTTGAGTAGCTACTGTTGGACCGTCTCCTTATGATCATGGAGTCATCGCACTGATTATTATACACATAATCCCAACCAGTGTCAGTTTTCTTCTTTTTGGCGGGAGTTTTTTTCGGAGTAGCCTTTGAGGCGTCAGCTGCTGGTAGTTTCTGCTTCTTGGGTGGCTGAGCAACTGGAGATGTCTTCTTGACTTTAATGACTTTCTCTTTGACTGGCTTTTTTGGCTTTTCTGGGGATTTTTCAACCACTTCTTCCGGTTCTTCTGGAACTTGAGCTACTGGAGGGTTTTCCAAAGAATTTAACATATTGGCTGCTCCTTCATCGCCAAGCAATTTTTCAATCTCAGATTTCTTTTTGCGACCAGATAGAATTATTTTTACCGCTGGTTCCTCAGTTTCATCTTTCACCGGAAGTACCTCTGGCTCTTGAACTTGCACAGTAATGATTTCCATCTGATTTTTCGGTAAACTAGAGACCTTCTTAATGGTGATACCAGCAGGCAACTTTGGCTTACTTTCAGGAGCTGGCAGAGATCTATCAGAAGGATCCCATATGGTTTTTCTTTTAATCACTCTGGAAGTTTTCATCGGTGGATCGTCGGCTTTTGGCGCCAATTTATTCAAAATTTTGGGTTCTGACACTCTGCCCTTGATCTTATTCATAACAGCTTGATTTATGGTTCCTGAGTTACTTGAATTGGGAGCTTCCTTGTTCAAGATCTTAATTTCCGGTTTCTTAATCGTTTCTATTTTAATCTCTTGATCTTTACTCAAAATTTCCATGTTCAAGATTTTCACGGGACTTTTCAACTCTTTCACTTCCGGTTGCTTGTTCAGAATAATCTGGTTCAAGATTATTGGGCCACCCACTTTACTCGAACCCGCCTCATTTTTCATCTCATAAGTCACTGTGGTCGAGCTAACTGTTCCATTATCAGAATCATCTTTTTCATCGTCACTCCACTCTGACACTAAGGTTTGCACTAAATTCTTCACTGGCGGCTTTCTAGTGATTCCCGTAGATTTTGCTTTTCCACGATTTTTCACTGGCAAGTTCCGTATCTGGTTCAAAGCGATTTCACGTTCAGTCAACTTTTTCGGTTCCACATTCATCACCTCCATTTCTTCCAAAATCTCATAGTTCTCGTAATCCCCTTCGACTACATCTCCAACGTTATTATTGGCTTGGTCCACAATTTCATAAGTTTCTGTGTGATCAGTTTCATTTCCTTCCAGTATGTCAATCAGTTCTTGGCTTTGCAATTGTGGCTGCGTGTCGTTAATCAGTATGCTATCTGGAGATGCTAATTCTTGAGATAAAATCATGTCTTGTGGTATCTCTATAGTTCCAGCATAATCCTCATGTCTGGATGTGGAGCTGACTCGAATGTTTTCAGTCCTCACCACTTTGCTCATAATAACATTGTTAAATTCAGCCTTTGATAAAATAGAACTGGATAAATTAGCAACGTGGGGTATCTTTAAAGGCTCAACACGCGTGATTGTCTCCGATTTGTCATCCAAGCCAGATGATAGAATATAGGAGGCTTCTCCAATATCACTTTTCACCGTAATCTGTTGTTCTGTTTTTGTGTTATTTTTTTTCGGCTTGCGCTCTTTGGTGTTCAAGATCTCTAGTTGACGTTTAGCTATTGAGGCAACATCGAGCACTTCATCCAAGACCATAATTTCATCTGATTCCTTATCAGGTAGAGGCACTAAAAGCATTTCTTCGTCTTCATTTGCTGGTTGTTGTTGTACTTTTTCGTTTAATTCCAACTCCTCACTCGCAAAGTGAATTAATTCATTTTCTTTAACTTCCTCCTTGGTTTGGAACTGTTCTTCCATGTTCTATCACTTTGATTGGCTGCGTTAATTGGAAATTACAGAGTTATTTAAATAATTTCAAAAATTCAATTCGGCTTTATACCGCCGATTTAAAACTTCAAAACCGCTGAGAATAAGTTGATTGTCAAAGTTAAACCGAGTTTTAGAATATTTTAGAGTTGATTGGCAGCAAATTAGTTGTTTCGGAATTTTAAGTGGCTTTAGGTGGCTCAGTGGCTGCTCAGGGATAATTGCTAAGTATTAGAAGATGTCCACACTGGAGGAGATCAAGTCAAATTACCCTTTACACTACTATGTGTGGGAAAATAACTTAAAATCTTTGCAGAGCTCTTTGAATGATAAGAAGGTATTTAATAATAAAGTAATTAGCGATGCAGTGCAAACTAATTAAACAAATGATACAGATAAAAGCGCTTTGTTTCTATTTTGTCTGTGTTTTGAGTCATTTAAGATAACACTTGTAAATCTCGGTCTGGGAAAAAATCTGGAAAGTCTAATTAAATTAGCATAATTGCTCTAATCAAATTAATCAAGTTAATGAATCACTGCTTGTTCCATGTTTTTAACCAAAATGTACTCTATTTCAGAATGATATCGAAAAGCTAGACCCTAGAAAGAGAACTCCTCTTATGTTGGCTGTGAAGCTGAGCCACTGGGATTGCGTGAAAGCTTTACTTAATGAAAAGGCAAGCGCCAACACCGAAACAGATGGCTGGAGTGTGGTGCAAGAGGCCACTTGTAGCGGTGATGCCAATGTTCTCACTTCCATTCTCAATATCAGGGATTTCCAAAGATACAGCAAAAGAATGAATCACGTTCCTCAGATCCTTCAAAAACTGCTGGACGCTCCCGATTTCTACGTCGAGATGAAATGGGAATTTACTAGCTGGATCCCTTTGATGTCTAAAATTTGTCCTAGTGACACCTACAAAGTCTACAAAAGAGGATCAAACGTCCGAATTGATACCACTTTGATTGGTTTTGATAATACTACTTGGCAGCGAGGAAACAGGAGCTATATCTTCAAAGGACAGAATGAAGAGGCAACTATGATCGAAATTGATCACGATACGAAGGAAGTTTCCATTGAAGTTATGAAACATATAGATGTGGATAGTTTGGATGGAATTATGCCCACTAAAGAAAGCGTTAATTTGAGGCTTCAGACACCTGTCAGCTCCAATAATATTGATATGGAGAAGATTAGCTTTGAGAGGTATTTTCCTTTAAATTTTCCTTTGTCGTTTTTGTCAAATATGAAATTATCGTTAAATATTTTAAGGAACAAATCTGGATTCTGGGGTTGGCGAAGCGAAAAGAACGAGCTAGTCAACGGTTATGATTGCAAAGTTTACTCTGCAAGTAACGTAGAGTTCATAACTAGAACTCGCAGTGAGCATTGTAATGAGAATGCAAATAGAACAAGAAACTCTAGAACTCCTCTGCAGCATTTGCTTGGTCTAGGAGAGGAAGAATTTGATCAAGCAGGTGCAGAAGGTGCTGCAGCTGCCACCTCGCCATTAATTACAGTGGATCAAGCAAAAGTGGAGCAAAATGACGATGCTGAGGAAATGGTGGCTCCAACTTTACTGGAATATTTCTCAGGCCAGGAGTTGGAGGGTAGAGATATTGGCAAACCAAAGAAAATGCAAACCAAGGTGCAGAGCTTTAAGGCCAATTTGTGGCTCAGTGAGCAATTTCCCATTAAATTGCAAGAACAAGTCCTACCTATTTTAGATTTGATGTCCACGATGGCTTCGCCACATGTTAACAAATTAAGGTGGTGATTGTTGAGATGATGAATCGATTTTTTGATTAATCAGAATGTTTCATATTTCAGGGACTTTATTACTATGCAGCTTCCATCAGGTTTTCCCGTTCGCATTGAGATTCCTCTATTTCACGTGGTAAATGCCGTGATAACCTTTGGCAACGTCTTTGGCTTAGAGACTCCAGTCGAGCTTGTGTCCAACATTAAAGAGGATGACATTGAACGATTGACTTGCGTGATTGACGATCAAATCTTTGAAGTGCCACCAAATTATGTGAAGAGAGGCAGCGAATATCGACGGCAAATTGGTTTTGAGAATGAGGATGAGTTGCTGCAGTATGCCATACAACAGAGCTTAATCGATGCGGGTAGTGAGAATGACGAGGTTCGTTTTAACAATTATTTTAGGAATTAAATCAATATAAACGTAAACTCTTTTTAGGTTGATATATGGGAAGCTTTGAAAGCTCAGCGTCCATCCACTCCTAGTACCTTCATTTCTGATGAGGATGCTCAGCTGCAGAGGTAATAAATCTAATTCCTAATTCAGTCTTACAATCGGCAAAATTTACTAAAATTCAAATTCTTATTCCCGCCAAATTTGTAAACATTCAATAATTTGAACCCAAAATTCACTATGGTCACTTTGATGCTTTGGTGCTAATCCATGCAATTCAATAGCTCATTCCCACCCATTCTTACCGTCGAAAAAAGGCGTGACTCTTTGGGGGCGGGGCTCACTAAAGGCCTTAAAAAGCTCTTCAAGTAGAATTGTCTAGGGCGTAGATTATCTGAACTATTTAGAGAAGCTTCAATATTCCTGATATATACTACATATTAAAAGTGCTGAACTATAAAAATTATTTATTTAAAATAAAAACCGTTAAAAATAACGGTAATTTTTCAAAGCGGGAAAATCTTGAAAAATCATTTTCCCGACATTTTCCTCAAATTTTCTTCGGTTTACATTGTAGTTAAAGGTTTTACCGGATTTTTCCACTAAGAATTAAACTAGCAACCAAACTAGCCTTCACTTTATAATTCAGTACTTTCCTCCCCACTATATAACACTAAAATAATCCAAATAACACGTAGATTATTTAGAAATCACCGCTTTATTGCTAGTTTCTTCTCCTTTCTCCCTCGAATTTGGTACTTTAGAGCTCTGCAGGCGTCGCTATTCGACTCGCCATATGAAGATCAAATTCCCAGGAATCACCAAGCCAATTATGACTATGATGAAGATGATGACATCTCGCTAGCTTTGAGGATGAGTGAAGAGGAGCAGCGGAAGAACAATCGGGACCAAGAACAGGAGGATGCACTTTTGCAACAAATTTTGCTGCTTAGTATGCAGGAGAAGTGAACTACGTGATAACGTACTATTTATTTATTTACTAATTTCGCAAATTTACTATCTAATTTATATTATTAGAGGAACGGCCGTTAATTAATTATGCTTATATTTTTGATAAATAAATAATTGATGGACGTCCCTCGACTACAAATTTTCCATTTTAACAACATTTTCTAAAGAAATTTCTAAGAAAACTGCAAAACAAAGTATTTGGTCAAAAATGTATCTGAAACATGAAGAAATAAAAATTACTTATTTAAAATTTAATAAGAGGATTTATTTTAATTAATTTACCAAGAGTCATAGGAATTAGCACCTAAAAGTAAGACTAATTAAATTACCTCAATTTTAAAGTCGATCTACTTTAAAACCCAGTTTTTCAACGAGGAAACGATTCAAAAAGAAGCGGCTAGAACTAAAACCGCAGCGGTTCCACTAGGTTTCTCCATTTTTCTGAAAAACACTTTAAAGACCTGAAATATCGTTAAGATTAGTGTTTGTAAGTGGCCTAACCAGTAATTCCTTCTGACCTATTAGATGTGCTAGTTAGGAAAGTGATTACAGAACTATAAAACCCTGAAAATTACAAAATAAATTTCTTCATACAAAAAAAAATCAGGAATTAAAAATGGATATTCTCTCTTAAAGCGCATTCTCGGGAGTGTGTAGTGTTCAATAATGGTCTAACATTTTCCTCAGCACCTTAAATTTAGAATCCAGACACCAGAAAACCTTCCAGAATATCTTTTCGTTGACCGTAATTTCTATCATAGTGTTAGTGAACGTAAAATTAAAACAACAACAAAAAAAAAATCAAGAAAAGAAAATCCAAAACAAGTGCTCGCTTGTTAATCATAATTCAAAAGAAACCAAACGCCATGGGTAAACGACAACAAATCGACCATCATGAATTGCAGTGCGAGCGTCCTCCTAAAAATAGAAAAATTAGTGAGGTGAGTGATCCACAACCAGGAGAGTCATCCGAAGAGGAAGAAATAAAAGAAGAGTTCGTGCTGACCAAGGAGATAGCTGATAGTGCTATTCTTACAGATATCACAGGCAACTTGTAATTATTTTTTATTTATTTTCGCCTAAAAATATTTTCTAATCAATTAATTAAAATTTTTCCAGCTGGAGAATCGGAAAGCCGGTAGGCAAGGGTAGCTTCGGTGAAATCTTCCTAGCTTCAGACCAAATAAATCAGCCAGTTGACTGCAACACTGCCAAATATGTGGCCAAAATTGAGCCGCACTCCAATGGCCCTTTGTTTGTTGAGATTCACTGTTTGCTAAATGTTAACAAGCGCAATGGTAAGAACTATTTGCTTTACTAGAAAAAAATTCAATTGTTTTGAAATTCTTTGTTTACAATTTGTTTATGTTGCGCAAAAGTTTTTCAATAATTGCACCATGAAATGAAAATAATCCGACTAAAGTCTATAAAAATATTTGTTTTCATCAAGATTTGTAATTCAAGGATGAGCAATAGAATTATTAAATTTTTTTTATAATACAAAACACTTCAGAGATAAGAACTTATAATTTGTATCAATGAATTATGAAATTCGCTTACTTTTAATGAATTTCTGAAATACTAATAAAAACTTAAATTTTTAGAAGATGAACTTCCAGTCGGCATCCCAGAATACATAGCATCTGGTTCCCACTACTTCATTGATTCTCGCTACCGCTTCCTGGTTTTGCCGCGTTTCAAATGCGATCTCCACTCCATCATTAAGAATGGTCGGATTAGTCAGGAGCACTTCCTCATCGCTGCCCATCAAATAATTGGAGTTTTGCAGAATTTGCACAACAAAGGTTACGTGCATTCTGATATCAAAGCTGAAAATATCATGATCGGATTGTGCAAGAACTTCCAGAGTCGCAAACAAATGACCACATGCTGGGAAACTCCTGTAAGAAGCAATGGCAATGGTAATCACAAGAAGCAGAAAAAGTCACCTTCCAAGGAACTTCCAAAAGATTCACCTAACATACTTTACGGTGGCTCAAATCCTATCAGAGCTTGCCGCCTTGGAAATCAAGACAGCAATTTGTACCAAGACATGTTGAGATCACATTATCTGAGACCTTCTCGTAGTGTCAGTTATGTTCAGAACTTGTACAGTGACGATGAGAGCGTGAGTGATGAGAAAGATGTTCCAGTTGTGGTTTCTCCCAGGAAATATGAAATGGACAATGATTTTGAGTGCAAAGTTAAAGTTGGGCAAGGTCCTAAGCTTAGAGGAAGACCACGCAAATATGAAAAACCGGTAATTACTCCTTTTTTTAAAAATAATAATTAACCAGATTAATCGATTTTAAGGAATCAAAAATCACCTGACATATTATTAATTATTTTTAGGAACCCGAACCAGTAATCGCTCCTCCTCCATCCCCACCAAAGCGAAAACGTGGTCGTAAGGCCAAGACTCAAGTTGCTCCACAAGATCAAGAAGAATCCGAGAGTGAGGACAACGTTTACTTGATTGACTACGGCCTGGCTACCAAATATTTGGACACAAACGGTGAACATCGTCCTTTCTGTCAGGATCAACGCAGAGCTCACGATGGCACTTTGGAGTTTACTTCAAGAGATGCTCACTTTGGCGCTCATTCCCGCAGAAGTGATTTGGAGTGCTTAGGCTTTAATTTGATCTATTGGAGTCAAGGATACTTGCCGTGGAAAGACGAAAATATGCAACTGCAAGAGCCAGATAAAGTGCATAGACTGAAGGAGATTTTTATGACAGATGTTCGGGAGATGATGAAGTTGTTTTATGGCAAAGATGTTCCTAAGCTGCTCATGGACTTTATGTGTTATGTTGGGGAGCTGGCCTTCGAGGAAGAACCTGATTATGACTACTTGAAGGGACTATTTGAGAATGAGTTGAAAGTTCAGGTGAGAATTTTTTTATTTTGTAGAATTTTTTTAAACTTCATTTTTTGATTAATCAGATGTCCGTAATCAATTTTTTTCACTAATCCAATCTTAAATATTTTAGTTCGCCACCACAGAGCTAAAACTGAACCTAAAACAAGTGCGTGAAGCCTGCGAGCCCCTTGACAAGGACACCACTGAAACTGAACTGATGATGGATACCATCAAAGACTTGAAAACTGTCCGCCAGTTGGGCTTCCTCTCTGAAAACTCTGGCGATCCTGATCAGCCTGTTGTGCAAGTGAATCCTACGCCAACTCACAATAAGTATTCGCCTAAGAATTTGAGATCTAAAGTGGAGAAGGTGAAGGGACGAAAGTCCAAAAGAGCTACTGCGGCTGCTAATCAAAAAGAGTCCACCAGTCAGAAGCTCAAGAGTGGAAAAAGACTGAACATTGTGGATATCGTGAATATGGACACGGATTTGATTGCTAGAGATAGAGCCGAGAAGGAGTATGATAGGTCAGTTTTTTTGCTAATTCTCTTTAGTTCTGATTAATCATATTTTTATAAATCGATTCAAATATTTTTATAAATCATCAAAAATATTTCAACTAATATTTCTGTAATTTTTAGAATCGAAGAAAAGCTGAATGACCAAACTCCTCAACGTTACAAAGGCCGCCCCACCTACGCAATCCTGGAGATCGAAAACCGACTGAAGATCCGTAATAGTGGTCTATATGAGACTGAAGAGAAGAAAGAAGTAATTAAGGGCTACAACAAGCCAATGATGGACGTCCTGCGCAAGAAACAATTCGCCATTGAGCCAGAAATAAGGCAACGTCAGGAAAGTGAGGAAGAATCCGAACAGGAAGTTGAAGAAGAGGAAGTAGAGGAAGAGGAGGAAGAAGAATTGGAACCACCAACTCCAGTGCGAAAAGTTACTAGAGGACGAAAATCTACTAGAGGGAGAAAGCTCAATGTTGGAGTTCGCCGTCGCGGTAGACCTAGTAAACGTGTACAAATTGAATTAGAACCGGAAGTGATCGAATCAGAGCCGGAAGTTGAAGAGGAAGTTGTTGAGGAAATGGTAGAGCCATCTCCTAAAGTCACTAGATCTAGAAGCCGTAAAAGCAAGTACTATAGAGACAATGAATTTACTGTGCAAACGGATGAGTCGTCTTGCAGCTCAACTTCCACTGTGGCAACTGTGAGCTCGAAAAGCACTGCCGGAAGTAGCAAGAATGTTAGAAATACTAGACGCACTAAAGCTGTGTCGGAAAGTAGTGGATCGGGATGTGCCACTAGAAACCAGAACAAGTCTAGGTCCACTAGCAGATCCACTATTTATGGTCAAACCAGCGAACAGGAAGAAGAAATTGAAGATAACGAAAATGAATCTGATAATTCTTCTAATAATGAAGAAAGTGATGAGGAACAAGATGACAATGTCAGTTTGGTGGTCGAAGAGGATTTGGAGAGCAATAACAACGACTTTGAGTATGAGTCGAGCAATGGAGAACCTATGGAGGATGATGATGCTGAAGACTCGGACGATGGCAGCATATACATCAAGTATTCGCCGCTTAAGACTAGACATGCTAGGAAAAATGCTAGCAAGTTTAATTTGAGAGGTAATATATTTCTGATTAATCAAAAAATATTTAAATTGATTAAAAATATTAATTTTATTTGAAATTTAATTTTTTTTCTGAGAAAACCAAATTAATGCTGATTTTAGATTTTTTTATTAAATTTTCTTAAATTTTTTCCTTCTGATTAATCACCTTCATCGATTCTAATTTTTTTAAAAAACATTTTTGTAAATTTTCTGGAATTTTTTTCAGGTCGCCGCATATTCAACGACAAGGACTTCCGTTCTTCAATCCCCACTCGCGGTTAAGTCCCACGAGAAGATAATTCAACAAGGATTCATGAAATCCTTGATTATTTTAGAACTTTATTTTGCATTTTAAATTTTTAAGCATAGTAATATCTACTATACACAAACCCGCAAACATTTGGAAGAACACTTGCCACCAAATTTAAAATGTGATACGCCAAGAGTTGTCGAATCGACTAATATTTAATTTATATTCGATCAAAGAAGCAAAAAAAAATTGAAGTGGATTTAAACACTGATATAATTATTATAATAAGTATTCTAACTAAGAAACTATGAAAAATGGAACTATGAGCCAAGGTGTTTTGAAGAAATAGAAATAGAAATCTCAAAATCTCTTATTTATCAGGCAAACCGGAAAAACTTTTTGAAATCAAAATGATAATGAATTTTATATCAAAATGTATACTAAACCACGTTTTAAGTTGAACTTCGGTTTAAAGCCGAGATTTGAAGAAAATTCAAAAATTCATGAATTTAGTTAAAAGCAGGCCATGAATTTTCCTTAAATTTCAAAAAACCATTAAAAACGCGCCAAATTCATACATTCAAGTAGTTTTAATTAAAACACATGACAGATGAGCTCCTCCATATTTTTAGTATTAATAAATGAACCGGATGTGACGTCACCTTCTGACAAGCACCTTGGCAATACTATAAAAAGCAATTATTGATGAATTTTTCAAGATAGGTACATCCTTCAAATAATAAAATTCTTGGTAATAGCTAGAAAACCTTAATTTGCAATTATGCTGATCTTTGTTGATATAGTTCATGGATGACTTCATTAGATAACCGCAGATTAAATAAACTACTAAAAATATTCAAAACGAGTTCACCTAAAAAAATTTAAAATTAAATAGAGGAAAAATGAAATTAATTGTTTTATCAAAAAATAGTCACAAAATGGTGTAAATTCAAGAAGATCGACCTTAGTTCTAAAGCGAGTTCTTTAATTTACCAGGGGGACTGACCAAATTGAAGTAAAACTGAAGAGACTACTAGATTTCAATTCTTTTAGAGAATTTCCTACTTAAAACTGAAAAATTTGTTAGAGCTCCCAAATCAGCTAAAGAACTTGCTTTGACATTTTTAATGAAATTGAAATAAAATTGTGGGGATGTCCGTGAAATATTTATTAATAATTTTTTTCGGGGAAAATTAGATGTTTTGATGGACTGAACGAAAAATCTCATGAAAATATATTAAAAGAAGTAATTCACGGACAACCCCCAACGTAGCTGAAAAATTTGGAAAAATATTTGAAATAAATGAACACAACTGAAAATATTTGAATTAACTAAAAAAAATAAAAAATGTTAGAATTTAAAGTATAATAGGCAATATTCAATACTTCTGGCTCCTCTGTGAGCTGAGAGTGCAGCACTTTGGTGGTGTGGCTTGATTTTAATGAAAAGGGTCGTCTGACAATGTCTTTTAGACCTTTTTCAGCTTTTTGCTTACAATTTTTGTATTTTACTTCTTTTGTTGCATTCTTCCATTTTTTTTTAAAATCGTCAATTATTATCAAAAAAGATTAATTATAAACAAAATAAATTTATATCAAGGTAATAAGTTGCAGGTGACGATATTACAGAAATAGTTTAAAAGAATCATAAGATATCTAAAGAAATGAGCCCTTACCTGCCATTTTTTACCTTATACATAATTTTTCTACCATTAGTGTTAAGACTACTAGATCAAACTGCAATCCGAACAAAATCATTTTGCTTCAAACTCTTCTTTCACATCTGATTTCTTGTACAATTTTTAGGTTTAAAAACAACGATCGATTTTGTTAAGTTAAAATTTTTTATTTTTTGCTAAATAAAATTAAATAAGTAGTACTGTAGTTGTGACTTCCTCTAGTAGACTAGTTGTGAGCAACACAAACTTTATTATTAAATGTATTATAGATAGAAGAACATTTTAAATGATAAATTCTTAAATAAAAAATTATTCGCATAGTAGAGACATGTAATTGCTTCGCAGTTAATTAATCAAATTCTATTCAAATAATTAATAAAATTCATTGAAAAACTTATTTTGAGATTTTATTTACGTTTCCTATAGTTTTAAATTGATTTCCTTAAATTTATTGATGTTTCAGCATTCCTCGAGTAATTTGATGAACAACAATAACTATGGAGTATGAAAGCTCTCATCTAACGAAACTTATCCAAGAATATCACTTCAAATAACTCAAAGTGATTTTTAGGTACAGTCCACTCAATAATACTCGTTTATTGTTGTGATCTTCTCTGTTTGACTTTGTCATCTAAGATTATTATATTTCGTGATAACACATCATTCCTAGTCCACAAAACTCTCAGAATGAAGTACGAATATTTGTTGGTGGAGACTACGAACTATGTCCGAAGAATAACAATCAACAGGCCAGCCAAAAAGAATGCAATGAATAGAGTTGGATACAATGAACTTACTCAAGCCTTAAATGAAGCCGCTAGAGATGAAGATGTGAAGGTTTGTGTGTTGACAGGAGCTGGTGACTTTTATTCCTCTGGAAATGATTTGACTCAGGGCACTGGTGACGCGACATTAGAGGAAACTCGAGAAATAATGTATGTGATGATTTCAAGCTTAGTGAGAGCTTTTTACACTTTCCCCAAATTACTGATCTCGATGGTTAATGGTCCATGCATTGGAATAACTGCTAGTAGTGCGGCTTTGTGTGATGTGGTTTACTGTTCCGATACTGCTTATTTTAGGACACCATTCGCTGATTTGGGTCTTTGTAGTGAAGGATGCAGTTCCTACACTTATCCAAGGATTATGGGCACCAGTATGGCATCCAGTATGCTCTACCTTAACCACCAGATGACACCTCAAGAAGCTTTGCAGTACAATTTGGTATCAAAAGTCTATAAAAAGGCGGATGAGCAGAAAGTTTGGGATGAAATCTCAAAATATGGAGAAATTCCAATGAGCTCCATCAAAGCCATCAAAGGCTTAAGCAAAAAATGGAACGTTGAGATTTTGGAGAAGGTGAACATAACAGAGTGTAAACAACTCTCTGACTTGTTCATGTCCCAAGACCAAATTGATGCAATGATGAAATTTTTTGAGAGGAAGAGGAGCAAGTTGTAGATCATTGAAAAGAAGATCCAGTGCAAGAACAAATTATTTTGTAAGAAAAACCGTCAGTAGCTAAATCAATTTAATACACATTTTACATGACGAGCAGATTTTGTTATCTCGGTTATTCCAATTTTATAAAGATATTTAAAGAACAATTTTTGATAAGAATTTAGCCTGGAGCTTTAATATTCACCTGGTGATTCTACGCAAAGATATATAGGTATTGTTAAGCAATTTTGTAAATATGATTAAAAAAGGCGGGTTTTAAATAAACTGCAATAAAATATTAAAATGCGAGCTTTCTCTTTTTATCCTCAAAAATGTCTGTTATCATCTTACACCTGATAAGCTTATTGGATTTGCCCATTTATAAGATAATTGCCTAGATAGTCAGCATTTAGACTATCTTTATGCCTCAATTGAAATTAGAGTACCGTTAGTTCGAATCTTATCAGTTGAATTGATTATAAACTGGTTACTTTTGATAGTGAGTAAAATAGACCTTAGCCAACAACAACTACTTATCTTCTGCAATATAATCTTATTATTGTTTATTGCTGGATTGCGTTTCTAGAGAAAATATTATGCATATCATTTTGTTTCTAAGCAGTTTCGAAGATGAAGTACGAATTTTTGCTAGTGGAGACTTCCAACTTTGTCAGAAAAATAACGATTAATCGTCCGGCTAAAAAGAACGCTTTAAATATCGTCGGATACGAAGAATTGACTCATGCCCTAAATGAAGCAGCTAAGGATGAAGATGTAAAAGTTTGTGTAGTGACAGGAGCTGGTGACTTCTACTCATCAGGGAATGATCTGAAGCAGGTGCCAGACCCAAAAGTATCAACTGAAGAGCTTCTTAAACGCGGGATGATTCGACTGGCCAACTTAACGAGAAGTTTCTACAATTTCCCGAAGTTGCTGATCGCTGTTGTTAATGGACCAACTATTGGAATTGCAGCTACAACAGTTGTTTTGTGTGATGTTCTTTATTGCTCTGATACTGCATATTTTAGAACTCCATTCGCTAACTTGGGAATTTGTCCTGAAGGTTGCAGTTCTTACACATTCCCGAAGATTATGGGAACTAGTATGGCATCCAGTATGCTTTACTTGAACCATACGATGACCGCTCAAGAAGCCTATAATTTCCATGTGGTATCAAAAGTTTATAAAAAGGCGGATGAGCAGAAGATTTGGGATGAAATCTCAAAGTATGGAGAACTTCCAATGAGCTCAATCAAAGCCATCAAAAGGTTGGGTCAAAAGTGGGACTTGAAACAGTTAGAGGAAGCTAATTTGGCAGAAGCTGAGCAGTTGGGGGAATTGTTACGAGCGGCTAAAAAGAGTAATTTGTAGAAAGCTTAAAAGATAATTCATAAATAAAGCACGATTGAAAAATCTGAAACTTATAAACTTTTATTTTGGAATTTTAATCCATAAACATTCAAAAAATTAATTTGCAAAATTTAATTTAGTGGAATTTCAACTTACAAAAAAAAATTCTTAAATTCTCAACTTTTGAGTCAAAAATTTCAAAAAATTAGGTTTCGTGGGTCGAATTTTTGGTTTTTGGGTCCCAACATTGATACATTAAATTTTCGAGGTAGTGCTATTCATGAACCTAGGTTCATGAATAATTTTTTGAACTTTCGTTTTCTGACCAAAAATTTTCAAAAAATTAGGTTTCACGGGTCGCGTTTTTGGTTTTTGGGTCCCAACATTGATACATTAAATTTTCGAAGTAGTGCTATTCATGAACCTAGGTTCATGAATAATTTTTTGAACTTTCGTTTTCTGACCAAAAATTAAAAATTAGGTTTCACGGGTCGCGTTTTTGGTTTTTGGGTCCCAACATTGATACATTAAATTTTCGAAGTAGTGCTATTCATGAACCTAGGTTCATGAATAATTTTTTGAACTTTCGTTTTCTGACCAAAAATTAAAAATTAGGTTTCACGGGTTGCGTTTTTGGTTTTTGGGTCCCAACATTGATACATTAAATTTTCGAAGTATTGCTATTCATGAACCTAGGTTCATGAATAATTTTTTGAACATTCGTTTTTTGACCAAAAATTTTCAAAAAATTAGGTTTCACGGGTCGCATTTTTGGTTTTTGGGTCCCAACATTGATAAATTAAATTTTCGAAGTATTGCTATTCATGAACCTAGGTTCATGAATAATTTTTTGAACATGCGTTTTTTGACCAAAAATTTTCAAAAAATTAGGTTTCACGGGTCGCATTTTTGGTTTTTGGGTACCCACATTTAGAGAATCTAATGTCAAAACAAAGATCACAAAAAAACTTGATTCATACATTTAACTTCAGGTAACGACTTCTTATCTTCAAAAATTTCAAAAAGCCAAAAATTGAAAATCATTTTATTATCTGATATCACTGTAATTTATTTATTTATTTTGCTGCTTTAGTCTGAGCGTTTTAAACGATTTTTAAAAGAAAATATTTACGGTCGATTCTGAAGATGAAGTACGAGTATTTTCTTGTGGAGACATCCAAGCATGTCAGAAGAATAACGTTCAACAGACCAGCTAAGAAGAATGCAATAAACGTAGTTGGTCACGATGAATTAACAAGAGCACTGAATGAAGCAGCTAAAGATGAAGATGTCAAAGTTTGCGTATTGACTGGAGCTGGTGACTTTTTTTCATCAGGGAATGATCTGAAGCAGTTACCAGACACAACACAGTCACCAGAACAAATTGGAAACGCAGTAACGATGAGATTATCTAATTTAGTGAGAGCTTTTTACTCATTCCCAAAATTGCTGATGGCTGTAGTTAATGGTCCAGCCATTGGAATTACTGCTGTAACTGTTGCTTTATGTGATGTGGCTTACTGCTCCGATACTGCTTATTTTAGGACTCCATTCGCAAATTTGGGGATTAGCGCTGAAGGTTGCAGTTCTTACACATTCCAAAGGATTATGGGCACCAGTATGGCATCCAGTATGCTCTACTTGAACCATACAATGACAGCAGAAGAAGCTTACAAGTTCAATTTAGTTTCAAAAGTCTACAAACTTGAAGACGAGCAGAAAATTTGGGATGAAATCTCAAATTATGGAGAACTTTCAATGAGCTCCATCAAAGCCATCAAAAATTTGAGTCAAAAGTGGAATATCCAGAAGCTCGAAGAAGTCAATATGACAGAAGCCGAGCAGCTGGGTAAAATGTACATGAGCAAAGATGCCACTAATGCTAAAAATAAGTTTATCGCTGCCAAGAAGAGCAATTTGTAATAAAATGGAAAAATTATGTACAAAAAAGTTTTATTCAATTATTAAAAGTAGAAGACAATATAAATTCTGATCATAGTAATCTTCAATCTTGACATTTTTCCGTTCACTTGAGTTTCAAAGAATCTTGACATGTGATGAGATTCGATAAAATAAATTATTTCAATAAATAACATCAAAGACCTTGCAACACTACTTTCTCCTACTTTCTAATCATCCTATAATACATCATGTAATCGCTCTCAAACTCCTGGAAACTTCTGCCATTAAACAATCTTGACTGTGGAATAAATTTCCTCAATGGATTTCCCAGCACAAACTCGTAGTACTTCTTAGTCTTTTTCATCAAACTTCTGTTGCTCACATTACACTTGGCAATCTTATCGAACAGCTCCACAATCTTCTCATTATTCTGCAAATTTCTTTGCTTTAAATTTTTCTCCAAATTCTCGTCTTTCTGGAAATCAATGGAGAGGGACGGTGAGCAGGTGAGAATTTCACGATGCCATTGAATTTGCTGGATGATCTGCTCTAGCAAACCGTTGGGTGTGATGAGGTGAATTGAGTTGAACTTTATCAAATCTTGTAGTCGAGGGATGTTTATCAGGAAGCTGGGCGAGCTCGCAAATTCCCTAAAAAAAGCCCAAAATTAAAAAAAGACCTTAAATTTTATTTTTTCAAAATACTCACAAATGCCAAGGGACCTGTTTGAACTTCCCAACGTCAATATTCTTGAAAATCTCCAATTCCTGCTCATATTTAGGCAAAACTATTTCCATCGAAACTGCCGTTTGATTCCCAAATCCTTTGCAGGGTGAGCTTCTATTAACAATTGAGTGGTTCATCAACGTCCTATTAAACTGTTGATTTGAATTTCTCTTCTTCTGGACAGCATAAGTCATGGACAACTTGGAATAATTCAATTTATCCTTAATCAGGTATAATTGTGCGACCGTTTGTTGAGTGCTGGCAGCTTTCTCACTAACAGCTTGATTTAAATTGTTCACATCCTGGACCAAAGCTTGCAGCTCGTCCATTTGCAGTTGAGAGTTCATCAGCTCATGTTTAATAGAATCTACCTCTTTTTGAGTGTACTGAATTTTTCCTTGCAGGTAAAATTTGGCCAGAAGCTTTTCAATATATTCGCCAACAACATCATCTTGAGAATTGTCCTCAAGGCCAGTGTTGTTCACCAATTGCATTTTATTTTCGATCGAGTCACTGAAGGCTTCAAATTTCTCACCGTAAACCAATTTTATGGAAGCTGCTCGATTCTTGGTGGTGCATAGTTCGATTGTTCGCTGGATGTGAGTGGTGTAGAGCTTAGCCAGTAATTGTTCCAGATTCTGGCGATTGGTCTGTGTGGAATTTTCTGAGGAATGTGAATTGGTGAGTTGAACCAAAGATTCTATGGTGGTGTTTAGTGAAGACATAAGAAGCTGCCAAATCTTTATGTTGGGAACGTTACTCAAGATTACTTCCAGTTTTTGCCATAAAATGGCTTTGTACGATTTCAAAGTGTTTTCTAAAAATGGAAAAATTATTTGATGGAATGATTTCGAATGATCCAATTCAAACTCACCATCAGATTGATGTAAATCAAACTCCATATAGAAATTCTTCAGCTCCTCAAGACAAGATTTTAAGGCATGTGCTGTTAAAGCATCGTTTTCATTAGAAGAGTCCAACTTTACTGGAGTTACTCGACAGATCCTGGACTGAAGTGTATTTTCTTTCTCAATTTCCTGATCCAACTGCATGGACTTTGCTTTTAGTATAAAGTATTGAGCTTTCACATCTTCCAGACACTTTATCTGCTCTAGTTTCTGGATGTCTAAAACAAATTTTGTTAGAAATTCTGAAGGTGAAATAAGTTACTGTATAACTTACTCTTATCTTTGACTGGATTGAGCATCTCTTCTTCTGTCACCTTAGCCTTCTGTATCGATTTACTCGTAGCTGCAATTTGTGCATTGATCTTCGTTATTTTAGCATATCTCTGATATTCTGGTGGCAACAGATACTTGGAAGTGGTGCTCAAAACTTGACCCTTTGTTTTATTAATTTTAGAGAGCAGGATGTTCATACGAGCTTGTTCCACAAATGACTTCTTGGAAACTTTTTGCTGTAATTGTTGTAAAACCAATTTCTTCTGCATTGTGCTCTTTATTGTTGATTCTTTTGGTATTTTATCTTGAGGGCAGCCAAGGGAAACCGCCCATTCAATAAACTCTTCCACAGACATTGTTTGATCTTGTTTTTGGAGCCACTAATTTAATTCTTCCAATAACGAACTGGTGAAAATTCAAAAAATAACAATGTGGCGCTGTTTTGGTGGCAAAACCGAGAAAATGTGTGTTAATCAACATCTTAAATGTGATTCATCCGTGGAAAAAGCTAAAATAGAAAGGAGTGCTGACAGAAACTCACTAATTTATGTCGAAGAACTTTTATAGCCGGAAACAAGTTTATCAATTAATAAGTGTAAATGATTGAACAAAAACTAAATAATTAAACGCTAAAGTTCTTAATGTTCTCAAACGCATAAATTTTGTGTAAAAATATTGATTAAACATCTGGGCACCTTTCCAGTATAGTGCCTTAAAATTAATCATAGCGTGCGATGTTTTGCAACCATTAATCGGAAAATCATAAAGTCTTAAAAAAATCAGTCGCGATAGTTCACCAAATTCTCTGAAAATCGCGTAAAACGTTAATTATAGTGGCAATTAGCGATGGAATCATAAAAACAATGCAAAAACATCCATTGTGTTAGAAGATGGACAAAGCGGTGAGTAGAAAATAATTTTAAGAAAAAATGTGGTTTCATTTTTTGGCTGTCGATTTCGTTTCAATGGTGGGTGCTCCTTTTGAGTCTCACTCGCGACGCGTTTAATCAGCAATTGTGTACTGTAGCGACTTAAGTCTCTAGTTTTAGTCGGCACTCGACTTTTTCGAAATGGCCGGAGAGATGATTTGCAAATAAATATCAAATATGCTCACATAATTAGCTAGTGGGACTCTTTGGCTAGTTGCAAATTGCTTTTCTAACTCGCCAAAGATGCATTTTGCCGAAAGTTCTAGAAAATTTCGCATACATTTTGTGTCTTGTCATTTTTCGAGCGATACTATTTCGAGGCTCCCAAAATTTCAGAATTAAGAAAGTTCTGGAAAAGGAAAAGTGGACTACTAAGATTTGGAACTAGTAGCGAGCAAAACTACTGCCTTTGGGTTGCGTAATCTTGTAGATAGTTTGTCTTTTTCTTGTGTTGAACGCTAGAAATGTTTTTTTTTCTTGACTTTAATGAATTTACAACAAAAAAGAGTTGCACGAAAATTTAGAATTTAACAAAAAGTCCATGGGCACTCTCTTCACCTCGCTGAGCTCGACTTGGAGTCGGTCAGTGTGAGAGGTCGAGTAGTGTCATTTGGCAGCTGGGAGTTGGGAAATTGGGAGTTTGCTGCAATCTGCTGCTAATTTTGGGGTGATGATTATTTTATGCTGAATCGAGGTTTTTGATTAATCGTTTGACAAGATAATTAATTTCAAAGTAAGCTTTAATTGATGAATGAAGCGATAAAGTGCCATGATATAGTGCAATTTTCTTTTTTTAAAAGAGTTTTTGAAAAATTATTCTTAAAATTTCAAGATTTTATTGAAAATTTTTCACAGGATTCTTAAAATGTCTCCTTGTCCTTGAAATTCCTTCAGAGTTTTGGGGAAGCTATTCAATACGAACATGTTCAATTTTTCAAGACAGTAATATATTTTCAATCTTAAAAAATTTTATAAATTAATTAAGGAATTCTAAATTCATCAGAATTTTCATAAAAATGGTTTTAAATCAAAATCCTCGATGCACCCAAGCAATCACCGTTTCCAAGCTACTGTGCCATAATTCTAATGTATTTCTTTTCTTCTTCCCATTTTCCGCCTGCAAATCTCGAAAATCTGCAAAAAATCTGCAAAACTTGATTGAAACCAAACCAAACAAAAAACTAACAAAATACGCACACACTAATAAAAAAAAAAAATACCAAAATACCTCAAATCCTCTTAACCGAGAACAGTGGCCCAAAAAAGAATTCGCAAAAAATGACTTTGTGGAATCAGCTCATGCCAAGATCGCCTCCAGTACCTCCTCCAGTACCTCCTCCAACAATAATAATAACATAATCGAGTTCCTGGACTTGTCAGACATCGACGAGAACCAGAAGAACAAGCTCAAGCACACGCTGTACTCAACTGGCGCTCCTCTCAATCAGGTTCGCCCAAAGACGTACTCGCGTAACAAATACCCGCCACTGCAACACTTCAACCCTAAAGCAGCGACAACTGCTCAGCTCTCACAACCACAATTCCAGTTCGCGCCACCAGGTCCGCTCCCACAGCGATGGCCTGAGGCCAACAACTCGTTTTACGCACGGCCGCCCAGTAACAATTTCCATAACACTCCCCCACCTCCCACTAACAATGGTGCTGGTCCGGCACCAGCTGCTGTCTATGCCACCTATGATAACGCTAAGATTAACGCTAAGCTAGTTGAGAGTGACCCCAGAGCGACGCCATATTATGCGCAAGACAAGAACAATAAATGGCGAGGGGTTAACAAGAAACCGCCATATGGTAAGGACCAACGGCCAGAATTATCCTTTATTACTCAGCCGAGCAATGACATCTTGTTATCTTGACTTCTGCCAAGTTGCACAATGATTTTGGGGTTGCCCACTTTTTATTTTGGATTAATTCTTATAAGAAGCGTTAGTTCTTCCACGTGTTCTTTAATATTCGTATAAGAACAGTTTTTTGTTTTTATTAAAAGTTCAATCAAAAATTCTTTAAAAACATTGATTACTCATTTTTTTTAGATTAAATAATTAATTTCTTAAAATGTAGAACCTCTTATAGTACATCTTAGATCTTTGATCTTTCAAAATATTTCAATTTAAGTTCTTTAGAGTTCTTTCAAGTAACATCAATCATAAATAAAAACAACCAAAACATTAATTTTTCGGCAACCCCATAAACCGCCACCCACCAAAAAAAAATGTTCACGCAACTTGTAGGAATTCCTCAAATTCCTCCTCAAGCCAACAAATTTATGATTTTATTGTTTCACTTTTACTTTCGCTCAATCTATGTCATTTTGGCATCTTCTACTCACTATTTTAGAATCTTTGTAGTAAACTATAGTGGTGAAGCAGTCGTCACTAAACTCCCATATCTATCTTGTATTTTTGCTAACTAATCTTTTCCTTTCTAATGTGAATTTTTTATTTTTATTTTTCTTATGTTTTTTAATGATTTTTCTTATGATTTTCTTGTGATTTTCGAGTACCAGCAAAGCGAAGTTTGAGCATGTTTTTATGTTTTTCTTGTGTTGTGTGCGATTTTCTATGATTTTTTGTGTTATTATTTTACGTTGTTTGTTGGAGCTTTTTTGTACTTTTATGTTGCTATTAAAAATTTAAAAAAAAATGGTGATCTATTCTAAAAGTAAATCGATAAATTTAGTTTTTTAGAGATTGAGAAGAATTTAATTGAAGTAAATTTTTAAAAAAATATTGTGATTTTACAAACTGCATTTTTCTAAAATATTTCATTAATAAGTAATTATTGTTTATTGCGCAAAATTGAAAAAATCTCTCAAAAAAGCCAAAATTTAAATCGATTTGACTTCAATCACCATTTTTGAACATAATTTGTAATTTGCGTGTGGCGGCCATTGCCCCACAACTCCCCGAAAAACTATAAATGGTAACCATTCTCTAAAATGTGCATTTGTTTGTTCTAATTTTAGCTGGACTAAGGGAAGATAACTTCACAACGCAGTCGTACGCTACGCAGACAAAAAAGGACTACAAAAAATATCGGGAGGCTAAAGAGAGTAGCGTTCCGCCTCCACCTCAAGCAATGTCGCCGCCAACTTCAACTCAGCAGCAACATAGCACGTCGACCACCAATACGTCGCCCTCCTCTTCTATATCTAGCAGCAATAGTAACGCGATAGCTCATCAGCAGCAGGCACAGCCCGTTACAATGACCTATCAGCAGCAGCCCATTCCTTATGGCTCGCATCCACAAGGCGTTTATTCAGTGCCCATAATGCCTGGTAATGCAATGTACATGAACATGCAGCATGGTTATATGCAGGGTGGTGTTTTGCCCGGTCAACAAATGATCGCTCAACCATACATGCACAATGATATGCAAAGAGGTGATAATTCCAGAGATAGAGGTTTGTTTTTTATTTTATTACCAATTTCCTTTGACCAAACTTCTAACATATTTTTTGCAATTTTCTAGATAATCAAAATAATCAAGATGGAAGCTCGTCAGCTGGCCGTGGTAGAGGAAGAGGTCGTGGTCGAGGAGCCAACAACAATAACTCGTCTGGACAGCGTCGAGAATATCAGCCTCGCCAGAATAATCAAGGTCAACAAACTGGTGACTACATGCAAATGGTTGATCCTCAATATGCCCAATATTACTTCCCGTTTAATCCATACCAATATTTTGGTCAACCCGTTCCAAATTCAGCCAGTGGTCACGTGGCTGGAGCACCTCACATGAGCCACATGAATGCGGCTGTAGCTGCTACTACCTCGGCAAATGCACACAATTTGACTGGCGCACCGCTTTACATCTCGCCGATGCCAATTTACCCGCATATCTATGGTTATCCACCACCTGGTGTCATGTATCATCCAATGGCTGCTCAGATGTCTCAGCAAGCTTACGAACAGCAAATGGCGGAAGAGAAGGAAGAAGGTTCTAATGGTCCTGCTCAGCCTCCAATGATGCAACAAATGTGGCCTCCTCAAATGTGGCACCCGAATAATGTTGGTCCTCAGCAAATTGGCATGCCCAAGCATATTTATCACCAGCAATCACCACATCAAAATGACGAGGATATCGAGTATCAACAACAGCAGGTCAATGATTACGCTGAAGACATCCAGATGCAGCAAATGATGGAAAATCAGCAAAACTATCAGATGATGGATAATCAGCCTCAGCAGGAAAATGTCGGCGAAGAACAGCAAATGGTGAGTTTTTCTTTGATTTTGTGGAGAAAATCAAAAATTAAATTTTTTTTTAATTTTCAGGAACATGAAATCAATAATCCTGTTTACCACCAACAAATGCAAATGGAAGTGCAACACGTCGCTTCTCCCGAGCACATAAATTACATTCACTATACCAATATGAAGCCAAACCACATGGACGAAGAGCAGCAACAAGAGGAATATATCGACGTGAATAATGTTGAGCAGAACCACCACATGGTTCAACAGAACGAGCAACAACAGAATCAAGCTCAAAATGTGCAGAATGTGATGGTGAACAATATGCTCGAAGAGCTGGTCGAAAAGACTTCTGAAATGGTAATGGGAGAGGTGGCCGTTTCGCCGCCACCTGGTGAACATTTTGTCGAGGAGAGAGACAATGTTGTTAGTGTAAATAGTAGTATAAGTAGCCAAGCAAATAGTGCAACCAGCCCCGATAGCAGTAGTATCGTGCCAAACATAAGCTTCATGGATTCAGAGCTGAAGCAGCCACTCAAAGTGGTTTCCTCTTCGGTATCGCCCAACACCACTGGCGGCCCTGGCCACGATAATAAGCAGCTCATGATTAAAAAGCAGGACAAACCACCAGCTTGGAGCCAACCGAATAAGAAGCAGACTGCCAGTGTCTCAGTGTCGGCTATTCCCAGCAAAGATGTGCATCAGCCTCCAGCACCTTTTAGCAACCTGATCCCTAATGTTAATACCGGCTCATCAAGCAGTAACGTAATTGTGCCAAAAAGTATGCCAGTTCAGGTGAATCAGCTGCCACAACAACCACAAGATCCTCATAAAATTGCTGCAATCGACAAAAAGACTGAAACTCAGCAGGTGAGAATTGTTTTCTTAAAATTTCTTTTAGACCTTAAATTAGATTTTCTTACAAAATTCTAAATTATTTCTATTTTTAATAAATGTTAGCAAGCTCAGCTGGCCGAAACGATACAAAAGCAACAGCAACAAATGGTGACTACAATCACTTCGGCGAATGAGAACAAACGCGAACAGCAACATCAAGAGTCGCAAACGATCCCTCAGAAGCCCGTAGAATCAGTGAAAGTGGCTCCAACTGCTGAGACTGTGCATATTATTCCGAATATTCAACCAACGGTGCAACAGCCTCCAGTTCAATTCTCTTGGGCCAACCTTTTGAAGCCAGCTGGACAACGTTCTTCGATGACCACTCACGTTCCTCACCCAGTGCAGAATCACACCACGCAGACACCACCAGAGACAGCTAAGAAAATGAATCCGCCTCGCGATTTGCAGCTGGTCGCACCAATGAGCCAGACAGCTACAGTAACAGCTTCTCGGCCAAAATCCAAGTCTCCGCCACCTACCTCAGCGTCTGGTGTGTTGTCTTACTCGGCCGCTTCTGCTCAGGGACTTCCACCACCGACCTCAGCTCATGCACTGCCCGCTCCCTCGAAGAAACCGGCTCAAAGACCTGCAGCAGTTGCTAATCAAAAATTTCAGCCAATCGACGAGTTTTTCATTAAGATGGGAGGTCAGTAGAATTTTATTTAAATATTGTATCAAGAATTATTTTATTGCGTGCGAAATTTTTCATATGACGTAATTTTTGTCTAAATATCCTAAATTATTTTCGAGAAGAAAATTTGGGTGTAAAAAATTTAATGCGTTTTTCATCATTTTTGGCTTTTGCACATTTTTTTGAAAACAATTTAAAGTCAATGAAAGTCAGTTTAGATGTTTTCAAAAATTTTAAACGAAAATTTTCTCTTAAAAAACTAAAATTAATAATTTTCCATTCTTTATAGAATTTCTGTCCAAGTACCAGATTGACAACAGCAGCATTAGTTTAATGCCACGCGGTTTGGTGAACAACTCTTGCTACTGCTACTTGAATGCCATCCTTCAAGCTTTGATCGCCTGTCCTCCGTTTTACCATTTGATGCGAGCTATCCCACCAACACCAGCCGCCTTTAAAAGCAGATCCAGAGCGCCCGTGATTGATGCAATGTAAGTGCTTTATTTAGTGTAACATGAATGAAATTCGTCATGCGGAGTCAGCAAACTAATTCTGTAAATAGCGTTCGCGCCGTTTCTTCTGTGAACAAGTTAGCGTTACACCCGTGGCAGAGCAATGATAAAGTAGCGCCAATTTCTTGAGCCCATCCTTCTGTTTTAGAAGCTGGTGTCTCGGGAAATGCAACTTTCTTGTTTTGTGAGAGTTTGTCGCAGTTTGTTTCCTAGACTGCAACTTTAGAATCAGAACGAACAAATCCCATTAAAAATCGCTTTAAATTTAAATTCTATAGAAAATCCAAACTAATAAATTATTTTCAAATATTCCAGGGCCGAGTTGGTGGCCAAGTACTCCCCATTACCCTTCCGAGCTCGCTTGGCTGGTAAAGGAGGCAGGAAAGATGATGTGCCTGATATTCAGTGTGATTCAGCCTTTGAACCCTCTATGATCCACAGAATGTTGGTCGGCATCCGTTTATCTAAGCCAACATTGTTCCCAATTGAAGGCCGTCAAGAAGATGCCGAAGAGTTCTTCTGTGCCGTCTTGAATTGTTTGAACGAGGAAATGGTTGAGGTGAGTTTTTTGTTGTTAATATGTTAAGGTGATTGGTTTTGGGTTGAAAATCGAATAATCTGATTTTAAATAGAAATTTTTTTAATCTCAATTTTTTGATGTTTTAACCTACAAAATGATAATTTTTATTGATACGACAAAATAATTCTAAAATTAATCTTAACTTGATTTAAAAAAAATTTAAATTTTTAAAAATTTCCGATTATTCGATTTTAAAAATGTCACCCATCACCTAGCTAAGTTAAAACTAGCTAAGTCAAGCCGAATATTGAGCAAGCGACACGCGCAGCCAACAGGAATTTGCACGAGCTGCACAAGCATCAAAACGCGGGCAAGCAGGAAAGAAATGCGAAAGAGTTCAAAGAATTTTGTCCCCGTTCTGTTGCGCGATCGTGTTGGTGATTTGTGTTGGTTTCTGCGTAGACGAGACTGTTGGCGGCTGATTAGCGCAAATGTATTATGTGTTGCGTTGCGCGGCCAGTCAAGAGATTATTTACTTGTGCGAATGACTTTGATGAGTGTTGTAATTTTTGCGCTGAGGGCGAGGGGAAAACACTTGAATGAGCTTAAAATTCTTTAATTAAAAAAAAAAGATTACTTTTTTTTTTCAAAGATATTAGAAATATTTTCTTCAATGCATTTTTTTGCTCTTAAATGTGAAACTCATTAATAAAAACAATAAAACTCAATTTTAGAAAATATCAATGATGCCGCATCATCTAAACCGGCTCTTTCAATACATAAATACTTAAAAATACCCAGAAATACTCAGAAATACACTTGTCCACTCAGCTAAAAACGTTTTTCTTTGCATAACACACAACACACACAATTATCAGCCAGCTGAAGCTCAAAAGTTGTAGCAAAGAAACTAAAAAAATTGCAAACAAACTAATTTGAATTATTTTAATGTTTGCGTGAATACTCGTTAAATGCAGCAATTACTGAGTTTTCAAAATTCAAATATTAAATAAATTCAAACAATGACACAAATTTTCAATGAAATAAAACCTCGGTTTTTTCTTCAAGTTAAGCTAACAGAAAAACACTCGATAAGTGAGTTAAAATCAAATAATGGAAATTTTATGCTGATATACTAACATTAACGCACCGCTCGACTAAACGCCCGGTGACCGCGTGTTCTAACGCGACCTCCTAAAGCTTGTGTGCTCGCTCTCAGCAAGGGTTTGATTCTCGCATTGTCTATTGATATTTACGTCACGAAACGTCAGCTGTTATTTTGCAAAATAGAATAACAGTATTATTATTACGTTGATTTGCAAATGTGGCAGAGTAATTATGCTTCATGTCCCTCTAGATGCATCCTCAAAAGTTGCGTCTGGTTAGGATGTGAAGATGACAATTTTATTTAATTTTTAGCTTAAAATTTGAATTTTTTGCCTACTCAAAACTAATTTTTTGGAATTTTTACTATTTTAGCTCATCAAATTCTCTAAGGATCCAACTGCTACAAAAGAAGAGAAGCCTAAACCTGCGCCTACTCAAAATGGAAAGGAGGATGTAAATGGTTTGGCTGAAGGGGGACTTACTGAAGGTGGTTTGCCATGGCAGGTGAGGAAATCGAAAAAAAACAATTTAACAAAAATTTTGGTTGTGAGGTTAAAGGGGCTGTTCTTAAATTACTTATAGAAAAATTTTAAAATCTCAAATTTTGAAAAAAAACTTTTTGGTTATTAAAAAAAATCTCAAGTTGTTGTAATTTATGGACATCCCCTCACAATAAATCCTAATCTAACAAATGTTCCTTAAAAACCATTAAAATTCCCCAACACCTTCCCTTTAAACCCATCGTCCTACTACTACCTCCATAGCCTCGTGGTCTAAGCTTCCAACCAATCACACCTCGTCAGAAGGAGTTCAAGTCCTGTCAACTGGCTGTGAACACAATCTGACCCCATCTTTTAAGCCGGCAGCTTCTCTAAAGCGTTTTCAATCGCAAAGCTGTGGTTCTTTATGATGGGTACAGAATTTCTCTAGATTTGTGTAGGCGTTTCTGGTCTAATTTCATCCAGAACTGCCAAGAAATAGCTAGAAACAATTCTAGAAATATTTTTATTGCAATTTTTTGGTTTATTCATCAATCTGTCAAAAAATTCATAAAAATTAGAATTAAAAGAAAATGCAAAAAATAATCTTCTCCATCATTGAAAATCTTTTACTAATAAAAAAATCTATCCTTCTCTTTTTAGACTATCGTGGGCCCTCGCAACAAAGGAACCGTCACACGCATCACCACCAAGTACGATCGAACGCCAATCACCGACATCTTTGGTGGACTTATGCGTACTAGAATACATCGCGACATTGATAATACCACAGACACTATTTTGCCATTCTTCACCACGCAGCTGCAAATCGATGTATGAGCGTTTTGTATTTTTATTAGATTTTTGATTTAAGAGTAGCTTTGAGTTATTTTAAACACATTAAGGCTATTTTAAGTCATATTTAAGAGAATTGACCTCAAGAGTCTCCATAGCTCACATGCCTAAGCTTCCCTCTACCACCTACAAGGTGCTAGTTCAACTCTTCAAGAATTTTCACCCAGATCTTTCAATTATTCAAATTAATTCGTCATGCGGAGTCAGCAAACTAATTCTGTAAATAGCGTTCGCGCCGTTTCTTTTGTGAACAAGTTAGCGTTACACCCGTGGCAGAGCAATGATAAAGTAGCGCCAATTTCTTGAGCCCATCCTTCTGTTTTAGAAGCTGGTGTCTCGGGAAATGCAACTTTCTCGTTTTGTGAGAGTTTGTCGCAGTTTGTTTCCTAGACTGCAACTTTAGAATCAGAACGAACATTTTTTTACAATAATTGGATTACTAGATTAAATCAATTATTCGATTATCTAAATTTAATTCTTTTTTGCCATTTTATTTTTAGAAAACAATATCTATGAAAGATGCTCTGGACAAGAAAATGGGAAAAGATGAGCTGGAAGGAATGAAGGATCCAAAAACTGGTTTGGATATTCATGCTTGGCAACAAGACGGCATTGAAGAGTTGCCCGTTGTGATGATTTTCCATCTGAAAATATTCGATTACAAGAAAACATTGGAAAAGTCTGGCAATAGTAATACCTCCAGCGCTAAGATCCTCAAGAAAGTTGAGTTTCCTATTGAGCTGAAACTTGATGGCAGTAAGTTTTCTTTTCTTAGAATCGATTAATCGATTATTTTAAATATTAAACTTTTTTCTTTAATTTTCCAGAATATTTGTCCTCCAAGTCCAAGTACAGCAACAAACAAAAAGTGTACAAACTTTTTGCTGTGGTGAACCATGACGGCGAAAATCACGAGCTGGGCCACTACATTACTGACGTGTTCCACGTGGGTTACAGCAATTGGATACGCTACAACGATAACATGGTGCATGCGGTGCCAGAGCAATATGTGTTGCATCCGCACCACTTGGTTACTCCTTACCTGCTTTACTATCGACGCTCGGATACAATTGGTTCGGGTACTACGGCACCCACTCAAAGCAGCGGCCAGCATAGTGGCAGCAACAGTCATCATGGTGGTGGTGGCGGACAAAATAATAATGGACAGAATAGCCAACGCTACCAAAGCAAATCCAACAAATAAATCGATCAGTGCGAATTTCTTTTTTTTTTATTAATTTTTATTATTTTTTTTATTTCAAAATTTTTTTTATGTTCACTTCTAACTATTCTCGTGTATTGCACGTTTTTTTGATTTCTTCTAAATCTAGTGTTATTTTAAACTTTTTTAAAATTATTACCTTTTTGATTGAAAAAATTTTTGAAGAAAATTCTTCAGTTTTGGCGCCAAAAATTTGATGTCGAGGAATATTTTTAATATTTGACCAGTGAGGTGGAAAAAATGCTTAATATGAAAAAAAGCAATGAAATCTTAAGGAAATATGTAAAATTCGAAAATATTAAGTTTATAATACTTATAATTTTTGGCGCCAAATTTAAATGCAAATATTTCACAATAATTATTATTATAGTAACAGGAACGTCACAATTGTTCAAAAAAAATTTAGAGTAAATGCCTCCTAAGGTTACGTAAAATTTCGATAAAATATTTTTGATCAAATTTGCTTCGAAAATATTTTACATATCGTTACGGCATCTGAGGAGGCTATTCTTTTTCACAGTTTCTATATAGTTGTAAGATGTTAGTAATTTCCGAAAACTGATTTGTGAAATGCCTCCTGAAAAGTGCTGGAAAATGCAAAACAGTACAATTACCCTCGTTTTTACTAGAATCCAAGGATCTTAGCTAAAATCTACCTATATAGTGATCTGTGCGCTACTCTTCAAAATTTCTTCTTTTTGTATAACTTGTACGATTTTGTAAAATTCTCTAAATTTAAGAGAGCGGACAAACATTTTGTTTGACGCCGTTGTGTTTGATTAACTTAATAAGAATCCTTAACCAGAAATGTTTCGTACTCGGTAAAACACAAATCAAATTGTTTGGTAGAAAATCCCAAAATAAAAAAAATAAAATGTTGAAAAAATGTTGAATTAATTAATTTAGATTAAAAGATTAAATGAAATAAAAATTGTAGGTTTAGGTTATTGCGGTTTTTTAAGGAAAAAGAAAATGCAACAAAAAGTAATTTAATGAAAATATTTGTTAATGCAACCGTTATGTAAATAAGTCAAGGAATTAGTCCTTTCAAGGATATTAAAAATACTTTTTTTTTTGTAATTTTTGTTTTTATAAATAATTAATATAACATTTCTTAGTTTTCCTAAAAAAAAATAATTTCTTCTCCTTTTCACTCTTAAGCTGCTGTAAATAATCGAAAAACTATTTTTTAATTGTAAAATTAGAGATTTAACTTTTAACAATGTTTTTATCAATTAATTTAATTAATTTTGGTTGCAAGAAGTGAAAAATTAATTTAGAGTTTTGCTGTAAAAAAGAAGGGCATAGTTGTTGAGTTCTTATGTTTTAAAAAGAATTGTAGAGGAATCGTCGGTTGACTTCTTTAAATAAGTAACTTCAATAAAATCAAACAAATAAATAGATTAAAACCGATTAAACACTTTTCCTACGAATTAATCTTCATAGGAGTGAACCGACGATTAGTAAATCTAAAAAGTCAAGAAAATTTCCAAAAAAGTCACTTGAAAAGTGAACAATTGACGGAAATATCAAAAAAACAAAACGGAAAGGCATTTAACATTAAACTTGGTTAATACTTGGTTAACGAAATTGGTTAAATAAAAAGTGGTTTAAATTATGGTTAGGCTATTTAATAATATTATTGGAAAAAAGTTATGCTGATAGATGACGCTTTATTCCACTTATATATTTTCAGGAAAAGCATCATCTATTGTAAACTATATTTTTGATTCTTGATAAGCAGTGTAATGAGTTGGTAGATTTAAAAAACTGTGTTGTAAACAATTTTTGAGGTTAATCTCAAACTTTACAATACAGCCATACAAATCAACATTTAAATCTAAAAACTTTTTGCAACAGTGAATAATTATTTTAAAATGATTTATGCCTTTTACAATTTGAAACATTTGAAGTTCATGTAATTCATAGAATAAAACCTAAACCTGTATTTATGCAAATTTATGAAATTTATCAAAGCATAATCCCTGTCGAGTAATCATATTCATACGTACTGATTTAAAAGGTTTAAACTTGGTTTATATGTGGTTAAGTTTAAGAATAAACTCGTAAAAATATTTAAACCAAGTTTAAATCTAAAATTAAAACTAAATTAAGGGAAAAGTGAACTGTTTTTTAATAGTAAATTAGAATTCTACTAAATAATGCAAGAAAGATTAAAACCAGTTTGAGTTGATTTAACTAATTTTATTTTTAATTCAAAAAATTCTTTGTAATTTATTACACCCTGATGATGAGCGTATGGCCTATTTAAGTGACAAACTGAATGGTTTGGATTAAGCTTTGATTAGTAGGCTTTGAATTTTAATTTTTCTTGAGAAAATTGAGGTTAAAGGCCTACTATTTTGATTTAAATCTTAAAAACCTTCAAACAAAAGAAAATCATCTGAACTTCTAATTTTTAAGCAAAAAACAAAAGTATCATAAAATGAAAAAAAAAAAATCTAAAACCTAAAGAAAAATATATGAAGTGCACTTATTAAATAATTGAAACAAAATCATCAAAGAACATAAAATGTAACCATAGAATAAAACTATGGAGCAACGGAAGGATTATCAGATTTTTTAATATTCATTAGGTTTTTTCAATTTGTTTTTTTAATTTAATTTTTTCTAACTGGCAAAATACAATATATTATTATTGATTTTAATATATATGTATATGGATACCTAAAATATTATGTAAAAAGTGGAAGGTGAAATTTTCAATTGAATTTATGAATAATTGACGAGATTGAATTGTTAATTATTTCAAATAAAATAAATAAAAAAACCGAAGGGGTGGAGGGAGATGTTCTCTTTGTCGAATTTTCAATGTCCACTTCCCGCAAAAAATGAATAAAATTAATAAAATGATTGTATGATAAAAATAAAAGTAAAATGTGTTTTAATTCCTTAATTAATACGATATTTCAATTATATCTATTGACAAATTTAATCTTCAAAAAATTTAGATGAGACTCACAACGAACTTCTCTACTGAAAAATTTTCGCCCCTCGAAGTGATCCAAGTGAAACACACTGTTTACAAAATTATATATTTCAAAACTAAATGGTTTTTAATTAAATTAGTCCATTTATGAGATCAATTAGGAGTTCTTCTGTATTTTAAAATATTAAGAAAGGTTTGTAAGATTCATGAAATCCTTGCATCAGCTCATAACCCACATAAATAGATTTTAAATAGAAATATTTGTATTTTCTAATATTATTTGAATTTTTAGTGGCTCCAATCCACTGATCCACACCAAATATGGCGGAAATGCCAGAAGAGGTTATTATGAAGATGGCCATCAAGTTCCAGGACAAGGAAAACGTGTTTCTCAATCACTGCAAAGCACTTTGGGATGATATGGAAAACTTTGACGTAATTAAGCCGCTACTTCTATTATTTACCCAAATACTCATTAATTACTATAATCTTTCTTGTAGGTGATCTTCGTAATGCACAACAACATCGAACTAAAAGCCCACCGGCTTATCCTTGCTATTTCCTGCGAGTTTTTCAAAGATTTGTTTGAATCTTGCTTTTTGGAATCTGAAGATTTAATCAAAATTAGTCTCCCTAACTATTCTGCTGATTGTATGGCATTACTCCTAAAGTTTTTTTACACGGGAGAAACTTATATACCACCGATTATTCTCCAAGAGTTTCTTGATTGCTGTTTAGAGTTTAATGCTGGTGAGTTTTTTTATTGTTTTGAGGTATTCTTTTCTGTTTCTAGCCTAGGCGGGAATTAAATTTTCCTGGAAAAATTTTAAATTACAAGCAATAATTCAAATTGTTTAAGATATTCATAAAATTCCCAAGTTTTCATTGATTCTCTCTAATCTAACCTCAAAATCCTCCATTTCACTAAATCTCTTTAATCTCTAGACAACATAATAGACGTAGACACCTTAGTAAAAGCGTATAAAATCGACATCGAAGAGCCAACAATAATTGAAGAGCACCATTTAACCGATTGGTTCGACCAGCAGCAAAACAATCCAAAACTCCTTGTCTCCCGAGTAGAAATCTTCAAAGAAGAAATGGACATTGAAGATTATTTTGCCTATGACATCGGTTTGGGTAATAACGTTGAGGCCATATATTTAGACGAAAATGACGACCACCAAGGAGGATCTGAATCACAATTCACTAAAGGAGATGAAGTTCCGGCTGAAGAGAATGACGAATTTCAAAATATGGATGAACAAACGGAAACGGAAGTCGGAGTCACTGAGATACTTGAAGAGTTGGAACAAGGTAAGATTAAAAGTTGAATTTCAACAAAAAAATTAAATTAATTTTAGAACTTTTTGTAGCAATCACCAAGAAGGAAGAAAGTGAAATGGATGAAGAAGCCAGTGAGCTCGAGGATGTCGAAGGCGAAGAAAGCACCGAAGAATCGAAAGTAGAGCGAGTTGCATATCGTTGTGCGGATGGTGATACTCCAAATCCTCTTTACGATGAACAATTAAAGAAAGCTTGCGAAGATGTCATTGAGAATGGAATCTCATTTCTGACGGCTAGCCGGAAATATGGGATCACTAGGTCGGTGGTGCATCGACATGTGCAGAGAATTAGGCAGTCTAGAAATATTATCCAACCTAGGAATTTTCCAGCGGCGGGCACTTCTAGTTCAAGGTTTGTCCTCTAAATTTAAGTTTTACCAGAAAAATTTACCTAAAACTAAAATTTCCAGATCCCTAGTCCCGGAAGTGAGCTGGTGGGACGCTTCAAATCCTTCCTGGAACAACTTCGAGGAGCAAGAGGCTAGACACAAGAAATCCAAGTCAAAAATAAAGTACAAGGTTGATGGACTGAAAGGCAGAAATCCTGAATTTGTGGAAAATTTGAGAAAAGCGGTGGAAGATGTGCTGCAGAATGGAGTCAGTTTTTGGACAGCTCATAAAAAATACGGAATAACGAGGTGATTATTTAAAAAAATTGACGAAAAATTTAAAATCTGATAAATCAACAAAAATTCTTAAAATATTTTCCAGGTCGGTAATTCATCGTCACGTGCAACGAATTCGTCTAGAAAATTCCACCCGCTCTTGTGTCCGCAAAAAGACAAAGCCAACTTCGTTAAAAAAGCCGCGAGAGCTGAAAGAGATCAAGGAAGAGCCAGTGGTGCCTCAACTACCTAGGCCAATTCTGATCCCAGCGCCTCAGCCCGTCAACATTCTGCAACTGCGCGAAGAGGTGACAAAATACAAGGAGCGACTCCAGAAGGCCATAAATGCGTGCCGTGACGGATCTTCCGTGAAGAGGTCGTCCAAGACTTATGACGTCACTGCGGATGCTATTGAAAGGAATTTACAAGGATTCAAGCGCTAATTTTAAGTTCGATTTAATTTTATTCACACAGTATACACAATAAACAGTTTTAAAATTTAACTATTATGATGAGGTTTTATTGGTAGAGGCTTGGACATATTTGGAGATTCTGTGATTTTATTTTGTAGCAATTTTTTGGCGGTTAAATTTGAATTACTATTCTGTTGAAGTCTAAAAAGTGGCTAAAAATTGAAAAACCTTGAAAACTTACCATCGAACTCGACGAAAAAGAAAATCAATAGAAAGAAACAATAAACCGATTAATTAATTAAATTTGTATTTTATTTTAAACTTTTTTGGCACTCTCCATAAAGTGTTCTTGAATTTACGAAAAGTGCAATGAATAAATTTGTAAATTGAAATTTGGTGGCTCTCGATCAATCATCAACGTAATTCTGAATTATCCAATCAATGTCAAGAAGACATGTTCCATATCTCCTGAAAGGTCACCCTAAAAGAAAACAGATACCATTTGTTAGGGTGGTTGTGGAAGGGGCTGTCCTTCAATTATCTACTGCAAGAAATTGAGGAACAGTCCCGCAAAATAATTAAAAGATCTTGCAAGTTCTTGGTAACATTTAGTTTTATTAATTGCTTAATCGCTTAATTGCATAATTTGCATAATATAAAAAAAATACATTCGACAAAAAAACTTTTCAAAAATAATACTCAGATCTTTTAAAAATACAATTCGAGATGCTTTTACACTGAGGAAAATTTAGCTGGAAATTCTTTTTTTGGGAAAATTTTTAACTCGAGTTTTGGAGAAAATCCATTTTTTTGAGAAAATTTATAACTGAAAAATATTACATGTAATAATTTGAGTAATATTTTATGTAATAATCGATTTTTTTCAATAATTTCTACGTTAGAATCAATTTAAGGCAAATTTAACGCAAAAGTTATGAAAAATTTTAATTTTACATGTAATATTACATGTAATATTATTGCAGTGCCACAAACAATGAAAAATCTCCCGCCAAAATTCCCTCATGAAAATCTGCCTTTTAGGTGCCATAATATCAAAATTTCAAATTTTTCTTCAAAAAAACTGCAAGATCACTTCAAGATCACATTTAATAAATACTATTCTCCATTAATAAATCCAAATAGCCCAAGATCTGAGTGTAAAAAAAATTGTATTGTGCGAAGCTTAAGACACTAATAATCTAATGTATAATAAATAAGGAGCCAGATTAGTAGCTTGCTATAGTGGCCAACAGATCGCCAAGCTCGCCTCCACAATCGTCCTGTAAGAATTGAAATTTATCGAGAATTGTTTTTTTTTCAGGTTTTGAGGTGAATTCAGCAAAATATTCAGCAAATTTTGAGTTTAAAGCAAAACTCCCGCAAAAAATTAGAATTTTTAGTAAAATTTCCGCCAAAATTTACATTCTCAGTAAATTTTAGCATAACTCAGCGGTATTCAGCAAAATTCAATATTTGACAAATTTTGAGGTTAAATAATTAATTTTTAATTTAATTGTAAGCAACACGTGGTAAAATTTAGAAAATCTCTTAAAACTTATGTAAATGGTAAAAAAACGCTCCAAACATAGAAAATTAACCAAAAAATTTAGAAAAACAGTAAAAATGCATGCAAATTATTAAACCAATTCAATACTGCCTTAATTCAGTTAATTTATACAATCAATTTACAATAAACGGAGTAAAATCACTAAAAACTATCAAAATGCTACGCAAACTGGTAAACAACTCGTAAAACGGGAAAAAGCTGGGAACACTCTTGGAAAGCTCGATTAATTCCAAGTAAGGTCGATAAGTAGGGTTAAGTCCTCGCATTAATTGAATTTTCTAATAAGCCGCCATTGTGTAAAGGGCGTATCCAATGTCAAGGTTCAAATCGTCCTAAAAACAAGTTTTTTATATCAAAAATGGAGCAAACATGAAAGAAAATTATTAAGTTTCGTGAAAAATCGAGTGAAATTATCCGTTATTTTTTTTTTTAAATTCTACCATGCAAGTTGAGTTGACAAGGCTGTACAAGTTTTCGTGCAAGTTGAATTGAAAAACTGGTTTTTAGTGAATTTCTGAGAGATTTCTTAAGTTAGAGGTTATTTAAGGTCAATTAACTAAAGAATTCAGTCAATAACGACCTCAATTGATGTAGAGCAACCTCAAAACTATAAAAAATCGAATAAATCCACCAAAAACCAACAAGCTGTACAATTTACTTTGCAGTTAGCTTGCTAGTCGGATGCATTTTTAAAGTTTATTTGTTGTTATTTCAGTTATTTGTGATAAGAAGTGGTTAAAAGCTCCAATTAAACACGCAAAGCTCTCGCACACATGCACAGCAATTAACAAAACATATGCTGACTTGGTATTCCATGCAAAACTCCAATTAAAAGGCAACAACTAACAATCTAGTGCTGAATAAATCAAAAGAGGTTCAGTTTAGGTTCATTTTATTACAAAAAAAGTTTAAAGAATTCAGTTGTTCAAGTATGTAAGCACAATTAGATGGCCGTTAATTGATCCACAAGGCAAAAGGTGATAATTAATTCAAAGATTCAACAGAACAAAAATGTTAAAAACTCGGCAGTTTTCATATGAAGATTCTTGAGAGAGAGTTTTTGATTTTTGTGCAAAGAAAAACTAGTAAAAAGTGCCAATATCTAACTCTGATCCACTAAAAATATCCGGATATGGCCAGGAGTGCTTTTTTATAGTCTCCACTTGTGTCTCCCTAAAATAATTCAGTTTCAATTTAGTAATTACGTCAATTAATCAACAATTTAATCATAATTTATTATTATTGCAGGGATAGGAAGATGTCTGGCTTTTTACTCGATTTTTTAAAAGATTGTAATTTTGTGTTTTCCGATTAAAACAAATAGTTAAAGCTCAACTTTGCTCGAAATTTGCAGAATTTCGGAAAGTCTCAAAAGAATCTGAAAATCTACATAAAATCTAAGTAAATCGAGACAAAAGCAGACATCCACACTAACTACAACAATTATTATTACTTTGAGCAAACAACAACTATAAAAATTCGAGGCTAGGTCATTTTCAAAGATATCTTAACAAAATACAAACAAAACCATCAATCTCAATTTTTAAATGCAAAGAATGTATTTTATGTAAATAAAATGAGATCAAAGTTCTCCTAAAGAAATTTGTGAGATTGACAGTTTTGTTCATAAAAATTTGTTTATCTTTTGAAAAAGTCCCACCCTCACTTAAAAACATTTAATATGGTAAATAATTTTTTTTTTGCAAAATAGCGGCCTGTTGCGTAAAATTTACAGCAAAACAACAATAAAACAAAAAATCGGCAAATTTTACCAAAAACTATTAAAAACAATTGAAAACCGAAAAAAGTGAAAAATTACGAAAAAATGCGGGTTACTGCTAGTGAAAGTGATTTCTACTTAAGGCTTAAGTGTTTGAGTGTTTAAATTTAAATCATTTAATTGTGTTAACAGCTTAATTATTTGATTGGGAGTAGATTTTGATTTTTTATGCAAATTTGCGGTAAATTTGCGAATATATTTGGGAACAACAAAATATATTGGGGTCAAGGGGGTGATGTTGCTGGTTATTAATAAATTTTCAAGTTTCCGAATAATTCAGTAAATAAGTCATGCTTCAGTTATTTCATGGTTTCAATTGAAAATGTTGTTAAAGTTATTTAAAAATTATTTAAAAATTGAAAGATGCTGAAAAAGCTTGAAAGGGTGTTCCAGAGATGATGTCACTTTTTAATGAAATCTTCTTTGATTCCTAAGTTTTTATGTAACTTAATGATTTTATGTCGTCATAAACTTGATTTTATTGATGTTTTTAAGGTTGGCTTGTTTGGATTGATTTATTCTTTTATTGCTGATTAAAATTTTTCTTTGATTTCCTTCAATTTTCCTCCAAAAACAAAAGCAAGCTTTAAAACAAGAGTCTAGTGCTATAGGTTAGTTCTAGCACCTAACACCATCACAATTCCCCCTATAGCAATAAACCAAGTCAACAAGCAACAACCATTCTAAAACAAATTAAAAACTTCAACAACTTCCAAGATAACAAGATGAAAAGTATCAAAAATGATTTATTATTAAAACTAGTATTGATCTTGAATTTGTAAGCAAATACAATAAACAAATTTCAAGAACATCTTGAGCTAACAGTGACGTCATCACTATTCTAGTAAAAATTATTACTTTGAAACTTGAATCATGAATCAATCTTAAAAGCGTTAAAAAGCGAAAACAGTTAAATAGTGAGTAATTTCCAGCTTTTCAGCTATTACCTCATTTGACTGTAAAATAGGTAAATTTAAATCAAACATTGATGGAAACCGTTTAATCAAGTTAATGACGTCATAATAAACATAGATCTTTAAAAAGCATGAAACAACAAGTGATATAACCTCCAACACCCTTTTCCAACAAAAATTATTAAAATAAATCAAGAGACTTTTCCCCAAGCCCAAGAGAATGACCAAAAACTATTAGTTAACCAGAAAACTTGAAATATTCGTACCTTGATCCAACTCTCCAAGCTCTTGCCGTACTTTTGCTAAAGAAATGACAATAATCGATTAAATCACATGTTCTCTTAACCTAAAAATATTGTTTACTAACCTCGAAAGCTTCCTTGATGTCTCCCAAGTCAATCTCGGAGCGAGAAACAACAATACGGATCAAAGTCTTATCTTTAGTTCCCATACCAGCCATGCTGTCGTATAATCTTGAAGCGAAGTAGTCAACCTTGCTCTTAACAACCTTGGCTGTGAACACATGAAAAGGTAAACAAACATTTTAAGGTTATGTCAAAGTAAACAAACCAATTCCCAAGAATCCCTTCTCTAAAGGTCCAGAGAATTCGCGCTTGATGGCTTCCTCAATATCTTGTCCGGCAATGGTCTCGTACTCCAAGAAGATCTGTCTGAGTTGTTGGTAGCTTCTGGTTACCAAAACCTGGTTGAAAATGGACTCGTCAGTTCCCCATTGTCCTTCACCAGCATCGAACAAAGCTTGAGCATCAGCCTGAGCACCTCCCTCATCGACTCCGGTGTTCTCATCACGGTTTCCTTGCACCAAAGAGACGCAAAGGCGCTTAAAGTAACCGGAAGTGTCTCCCTTGAGGTCTGACTCCAAAGACTTGCCGTACAATTGCTCGTAGAACTCAGCGATGGTGCGGATTCCTTGGAAAAAAATTAAACGTTGATTTTGGTGGGAAATTCTAATTTTAAGATGGTATTTTTTGATTATTTTTGAATCGATTTTTTGGTTTTTGATTGATCAGAAGGAAGATATTGGAAATTTTAGATTCAAAATCAAAATCACCCATAAGAGCTCTTAAATATTTTACCATAGTTGGACAGAGTGCACAAAATCTCAATAATGGCCTCCTCATCAGTTCCCAATCCAGAAACGGCATCATTCAGCTCCTTAGCGTAGAACTGAGGCAATGGAGTCATCAAAGCGAGAATAACATCTTCGAATTTTCCTCCCAACTCGGACTTGAGGTCGCTGATCAAATCTTTACCGAATGAGGTTTTGAAAGCGGAGGCGATTTCGAGACGCTGAACGATTCCACGGCGAGCTAAGATCTCAATGATGGCCTTCTCGTCGGTGCCGAAGCCTTTCATGGCTTTGCGTAGTGTTGCTGCATCTTCATTGGCGTCAAATGGATCAGCATTGTATACAGTTGGTGTGCACTGCAAAGATTTAATTAAACATTAATAAATTAATTAACAAAATTTTAGTTAAAATCTCCAAATGATCTCATGTTTTGAAGTTTTCGATTTTTTACGTTCATTTTCACAATAAACAGCTAGTGATCTATTTTTGATCGATTTCATCAGAAAGCTGTCAATTAAATCAAATTTATTGGATAAAGTTGAGATTTAGTGGAATATTGACTACTATGATCTTTTCAGCTGAGGATCGCATCAATAATTTGACACACGATCGTCATCGATCGCCAAAATATCAATCTTTCAAGAATCTATATGATCGATGATTTCACTTTTTTATTAATTGAAGATCGCTCGTTTTAGTTTTGATTTTATGACGAGGATCGAAGTTTTGGACTGTTTTTGTGCAAGATCGCTAAAATTGTTGAAGTTTCGGCTAAAAATTAAAATTGATGAACTTTACAGTGAAGATCGAAAGTTTTTTGCTGTAGGTCACTGAGCTTGTGGTGAATTCGGCTCACGATCACATTTTTTGTTGTTCTTTTATTGCAAATTGCTTTTTTTAGTAGATTGAGGCAGATTTGTCCAAAAATATGAAGTTTTTCATGAAATTTATAAAATTTCTTTAAAAATCCACAAAATCCTCTCCAATCCCAAAAATTCCTCGAAAATTTCGATCACAAAAAGTTGTTTAATTAATCTCTTTTGTTGTTTCTTCGAAATTCTCTACCAGCAGATGCTGCCCGAATATTCCCCAAAAAACGTTGGTGGAGCAAATTCGCTTACCGTGCGCTTATTGCTCATTTTTAGATTTTATAAATTTTTAATTCCAACTGATTCAACTCGAACTGCAAAACTGAAAAAGCTTCTGATGATTTAACCACGTCTTGTTAGCTCAAACTCGCGAATTCAACAATTTCACACAAAAAGTTTTTACACTATGCGGTTTTTAAAAACTTGTATCGTTGTGTGCTTTTGCTGCTAATTCATGGTCGACTCGCAGTAGAAAATCTCTTTGGGTTGTGAGTTGGTTTGGCGATTACGTAATTTTTAAAATTTTATTGTTCTGGATGGTAAAAGAGGGGAGGGTGTTTGGTCGATTTCTTTGGATGTTGGATTTTGAATTGATGATTCATTATTTCATTTACCGTAACTAAAATTTAATTTAACAACAAATTTAAAGTAATTATAGGTTAAATACAATCGGCCGTAGTATGACGAAAGTCGGGACGGCCTGTCTTAAGACGAAAAAATTACAGCAAGAAGAAGATAGGTTAAATACAATTTTAATTTTTTTTCTAGAAGTTATGTCCAAGCCTCAATTTTGAATAAATTTAAAAACTAATATTTCTTCGAAAAAAAAAAAATTCTCACTGATTAAAAAAAATCTCGGGAAACCCAAAAAAATCAAACATCACCCCCCTCCACCCATATCTGTGTAGAACATGAGTCGAATAAACAAAAGCCGACTCATATAAAGCTATTGTCGCTAAACACGGGTCATAATCATTCATAAAAATTAAAAATTCACTATCTGAGCTTTTTATATCATGATTCACTTTTGTTTTTTGGGAGCGAGCTTTTCCGACTAATAACGAGAGATTCATGGCAGATGATTGGGTGAGGTGGGGATGAAATTAGAGTAAATCTGAGCAGGGTTGAGTATTGAGTAGAAACTAAAATTTTTCTTATTTTAAACAAAATTGCCAAAATTCCTATGAAACTAAGTAAAAGCTTGAAAACTGAACAATTATAAAAAAGTCATCACCTCTAAACTTTCCACCTTGACAAATTGTTTACATTCCTCTAATTGCGTGCACTTAAATTCTATACGGCTAATAAGTTTTTTTTAAAATAAAAAATCGTGTATCGAAATATCATTGAAAAAAAACAATTATTGTCAATTTTTAACATTATGACAGTGGATCGCGCATAGTAAAATTCTAATAAATTCTATCAAACCAAACTTAATAGCTTTTGCAAAACCCATCATTAAATTTACTACACACAACATGTTTGCTCTAGTGTTTCGAATATTTATTCGAAAAAAACATAAACATCATAAAATTGACTTATTTACGTGTGTGATGGAATTGTATGGTTTTTTAATGAATTTACATGTGTAAGTAACCGGGAGTTTGCTTAATCATATTATTAAAATTAAAAAAAAAAAAACATTAGAGGCTTGGTGGAGTATCGCAAAAAACAACTTTTTGTAGTGATGGTAACCGAAAAATTTAAAAATTACGAAGTAACGAAATCACGCACAGCTTTTAGGGAAATTGAATTAAAGATTGTTCGGATTGATGATTTTTTGAAAAAAAAACTTTTGAAATTTTTTCGGAAACTTTTTTGTAGGTTAAGATTTTTCATATAATCTAAATAATTTTGTAATAATTTGAATTCCAAAGACTCTGTTGAAAGAATTTTTGGACGTCCCCCTGATTTATAATTTTTAATTTACATAAATCACTTCTCGACTCCATGACACATTAACAAAATTTTACTAATGAAAGAATGTCTATTAGTGTGGTCCATAATGCAAATTTGTTGAAATAGCCTGCTCCACCAGCCTAAAATAATTTTTGGGGCTAAAACAAAATACCCGTATTTTTTTATTATTTTTTTTGACCATTTGAAAGGGGTGCGCAAATTCGTTGAAGTTTTGAAATTGAGTTTTAAGACGACTACATCAAAACTTGGAAATATTTTAGACTTTTGCTAATATTTTTCAAAAACCTTAGGTAATACCAACAAACTGTATAAAAATTATTCAAAAAAAATATCAGACAAAAAAGATATGGAGAAATTTGTGAAATTTTTCTCCCATACAAAAATATCAAAATCTTACTTTTAAAGATAACTTTCATATTGAGAAGTGAAATGTCGATAAAATACCTTTTAAAAAATAGTTAACTCATTTATAAACCAAATGCAAAAGAGTTTGCCGATTTTCAAGTTCCCGAAAAAAAGTTATAGTATCCGAAAGAGGACTATGTTTTCATAGATCACTTGTTGTTGCTGTAATTTAAAAAAAATGATTTTGACCGATCAGGAAAATAAATGTTTACGGGAGTTGCTACTAAAAATTATGTATTAAGATTACTAACATTTTTGACCAGGAAAAAACAAAATGGTGGATGTCAAAAAGGCGCGAATATTCAAATTAAATAGTAAAAATGTTATGTAAGACGAATGCTTAATATATTACAAAGAGAAAAAAAATTTTCCACTGAAACCACAAAAAGTGAGTTTTTTTGTTGAACTTAATTTTGAGATTAACGATAATATTATTAAAGAACTATGAAGAAAACATTTTTTGACCATATAATTTGAATATTCGCGCCTTTTGACATCCACCATTTTGTTTTTTTCCTGGTCAAAAATGTTAGTATTCTTAATACATAATTTTTGGTAGCAACTCCCGTAAACATTTATTTTCCTGATCGGTCAAAATCATTTTTTTTTTTTTTAATTACAGCAACAACAAGTGATCTATGAAAACATAGTCCTTTTCGGATACTATAACTTTTTTCGGGAACTTGAAAATCGGCAAACTTTTTGCATTTGGTTTATAAATGAGTTAACTATTTTTAAAAGGTATTTTATCGACATTTCACTTCTCAATCTGAAAGTTATCTTTAAAAGTAAGATTTTGATGTTTTTGTATGGGAGAAAAATTTCACAAATTTCTCCATATCTTTTTTGTCTGATATTTTTTTTGAATAATTTTTTTACAGTTTTTTGGTATTAACTAAGGTTTTTGAAAAATATTAGCAAAAGTCTAAAATATTTCCAAGTTTAGATGTAGTCGTCTTAAAACTCAATTTCAAAACTTCAAAGAATTTGCGCACCCCTTCCAAATGGTCAAAAAAAATAATAAAAAAATACGGGTATTTTGTTTTAGCCCCAAAAATTATTTTAGGCTGGTGGAGCAGGATATTTCAACATTTTAGCTTTTACATACGTTTTGTGAACCACGCTAATGTCTATGTTTCAGTAAAATTTCTATTATTTCAATTCTTTTGAGTATTTTCCATTGAAGTTTGGTTTTTACTCATTTTAGTGATCAAAAGATTAACCACTCAAATAATTGAAACAAATATCATTTTCTCCATAATTCCCTTAAAAAAATACTTCAAGTATCTAGAATTTCCAAAAACATCTTGAGGCCACATATCCACAAAACAGAATTCTTAGAAAATAAACCAGTTTTTTAAATTTTTCCTAAATTTCTTATAAAAATTCATATGCGCGCCTTTTTAAGAAAATTGCCGAAAAAACATTAAAATCAAAAATCATTCTAAACTAAGCAGTCTTGCTTCTTTTCAATATTTAGATTCTTTTAAGAACATGTTGCGCATCGCAATAATGCTGAAAGTCTCCTGGAATGTGAATGTATTGCGCTTGTTATTTACGTATTGAGTAAATATATTCTGGTTTCAGAGCATTACTCTCAAATTACTCTTAAATTTATTAAAAAACTTTAATTAAGAAAAACTGAATAAGAAATATAAAATTCTAGGAGACCTTACGAAAAATTCAACAAAATAATAACAAAATCCGAACACAAGAATATTTTGAATGTTTTTAAATTCATCCAAGACTTGCTTGGATCTCTTTTAGCTTCTTTCAAATGATTCTTTAAATGTATTCAATTCTTCACACAAGATTCTTTCGGCAACAAAAAAATTACATCATTGTATTCTAATTTGCTTGGCCTTGAATTTGTCGCGAAAACAGCAGAATATTTAATAAAATATAAAATCCAACACAACTAACACAAATTAATTGCAAAATTGGAGGTTTGGTGGTGGCAACACTTTTAATGATTTTTGATGAGATTTGATGATATTTTAATGTCTTATGGCGTTTTTCGTGTATATTTATTTAAGTAGGAAAGTAGGCTTTTGATTTATATTTAATTGAAGGTTTGGCATCATTGTAAGCTTCATTTTTAAAAAAATCCAATATCGGATGGAAAAATCAATATTACTCGCCCCTCGCTTAAAAGCCACAAAACAACACAATCAACGATTCATTTCGAATTCCACTGCAACTTGTTTAAAGAATTTTCCAAATTATTTATTTATTCCGTGATTTATTGCTATTTTATCTCATTTTTATGCAAAATCCACGCATAAGCATAAGATAACTAATATGTGTTAGATATGCTTGAAAAATGAAGTCACTGTAGATTTTTAATCATTTTAATTATTATGGTAATAACAATTGCTTGCATTCTTTACTAGAAAATCTCTTTGCTCACAAAACATTTTGTTTGTTTAATAAATTCCCGCATAACTGGCATAACATTTACTCACATTGACTAAATAAATAATTCATTTGTGTTTAAGCTTTGCTGATTATTGCTTTGTTTAATCTTTTGTATTTTAACTAGGAAGATAAATCAAGTTTACTTTGAGATAACTCGGAGATTGTGTTGGAAATTTAGATGATTCTAATCATAGGTTAGGTTGTAAACTTACTTGGAAAGGGTAGTATTGGGCGGAACTCATTTTGGCTGTATTATTTTGTTGATTTTCTTGAGATTATCTAAAATAAAATAAGAAATTATTAGTAATTTGCTGAATTTTCTGATTAAAACAGATTTAGATTAGAAAATTCGATAAAAAGTAATTTAAAGTAGGCTAAGTAATTTTATTAACAAAAATAAAGCCAAGCCTACTAAGCAAATCAATCATCAAAAAAAAAATTCATATCTAAAAGAAGAAGATTGGCGCCTTCTCTGATTAAAAAAACCATGCAAGTATTTGACCAGCTTTCCCTAACATTTCTTCTGCCGGCTCATTATTGTCGGCCTGCACAAGTTTTTTCATTCACGTCCACAATTTTTGATGAGCAAAAACCGGCATTTCTTCCAACAATTTTAATTATTTTTACTTCGGCAACAAAAAGTTGTGAAGTCTTGATTTCATCCAAACTTTTTTTTTTTTTTTTTTCCTTATTTTTGCCTAAAACAAAAAAAATTTTGGTCTAGAACCCGAAATTTTGGGTCCTTGCGAAATGTCTGTCCGTGGTTTTGACTTCTGAACTTCTGTATTCGTAATCTTTGAACCCATCCGACCGATTAGTCTCAAAATTTCAGAATAAGCTTTTTTCAACCATAAGACGGTCGCGTTTGCTGATTCAAGAAAATTCTACAGCGCCATCTAGTACCTGTAGTACAAAATACCATTTTACCATACAAAATTTTTTTTTTCCTGAGATTATATTGAAACATCCGAATATGCAAAAACCTTGTATTTGGCCCAAACTGATCGATTCCAGAAGATTTTATGGAAATATTGTACCATGACCAAGTTGTCATGCTTACAAAAATTTTGGAAAAAAAACTTCTGTTGACGTAATCTCAGAACCCATCGGACCGATTGATCTAAAATTTTCAAAATAAGCTTTTTTTAACCATAAGCAGCGACGTACGAAGAGTTTTTGATAATAATACAGCGCCATCTAGTACCTGTAGTGCAAACTACCATTTTGCCATACAAAATTTTTTTTTTCCTGAGAATATTTTAAAACATTTGAATATGCAAAAACCTTGTATTTGGCCCAAAATGATCGATTCCAGAAGATTTTATAGAAATATTGTACCATGACCAAGTTGTCATGCTTACAAAAATTTTGAAAAAAAAAACTTCTGTTGACGTAATCTCAGAACCCATCCGACCGATTGATCTAAAATTTTCAAAATAAGCTTTTTTTAACCATAAGCAGCGACGTACGAAGAGTTTTTGAAAATAATACAGCGCCATCTAGTACCTGTAGTGCAAAAATTTATATTTTATATATCTTGTGTTTTTTCAAAGAATCTAAAAAACTGTTGGAAAAAATATATATATTTTTTTTGAGTTTTATATGAAAACAAGTTTTACGTGTTTTTCGTTAAGAAACTACCAACTCAAGTCGATTAGAAAGTGGTAAGATTGAATTCAACAGAATTATCAGCAATAATGCACAATATTCCCGCTCGGCGCTCTGATCGAAAATTTATGTTTTGGTTACATATTTTTGAATTTCCTAGAATTTTATTGCTTCATTCAAATGAATTATTCTAATGAAGCATAGGTATTATGTTGCCGAAGTGCCTGCTAAAGCTTCAGCTTTTCCGATTTTTTTCCTCTCGACTTCTCGTGACTCAAACGTTCGAGAAGCTGAAACTCAAGTTTTTTAATGATTTTTGCTTTTTGTTGGCAATATTTTTATGTTTCCAGAACTCATAAAATTCTTTATGAAAATGGTTTGAGAAACTTAACAAGATGAAAGATCATGTGAATAAGAATATCAAATATTGGATCAGTTTTCCATTTTTACGATGCATGGAAGTTTTTAAGGGATTTGAGTTGCTTGAAGTTTATTTAGAATTACTAGGGTGGAGCTCCCGTTCTGGGAATTTGATTTATTAATAAAATAAACAATAAAAAGATCTTCTCTCTCAATAACTAAAAAACTAATAAATTGTGCACGATCTTTCAGCTGTTTCTCACAAGCTCGTTAGTATTGAACACACTGTAAGTCTCTTGAATGATCTCATCGATAATTCTAAAAATATTTTCGAAAACAAATTGCAAAAATGTTTGTAGGCAAAGCTCCACTCGGAGTATAAATTGATAAATTGAAGGAAAAACAACTTTATCAAGAAATGCCATCAAATATGACAGAAAACTGCTTAATTGGTAGTTTTGCTAATTTTTATTCATTTGCTGGTTTTCCGTTAGTGAAATTAATAAAACACTCCCATTGTACTGTGACCATCCTAGTTCCCTGATGTCTAGCATTTTAATAGTCTATTCCAAAAGGTTATCTCATAAAAAAATAAAATTATTGGAAAACATGAAAAGCTTCAATGAAAATATTCGGAAAAGTTATTTTTGGCAGATTTCCAGAATCAATGAAGAATTTTCGGAAGAATAAAGAAATCACTGTAAAAAGTCTTTGATTACACTAATAAAGACTGCACAGCTCGACTGCATTCCTTTAATGCAAATACTACCAAGACAGTGATACAATCGATGCATTTTTACGAAATGACTCATTATCAAGCCACAAACAAGTGCGGACGTAGCTCGATTATTAAATTACTGTCCATGCTTCAATGAATTTTTAATTGAATTGCTAAAAAAAGTTGTATAGCTAAATTGCTGGAGTTTGATTCAATCAAAGAAAAAACAGTTGTAGTCCACTTTAATTCAAAATCAACAAAAAACTTTAAATTCTTCCTACCAGACCACAATAATGAATAATCATAAAAACTCATTGAATCACAGAATTAAGAAATTATTGGGGTTTCTCACAATTTGCTTCAATTTAAATCTTTTTAAAATCAATTGTTATTTGAATAAATTTGCTCGAATTCACCCCAAAAAACCCGAAAATTTAAATTAAGATCTAGAAAATGAAATCATGACATAAGTCATAAATCAGCCAGCATTGATAATGTTTAGACAAATCAAATTTAAAATAATTCAAAAATGCCCTACGGAAGATAACAAAAACTAATCAAAAATGACGACATCACAGCACAGCAAATATTTTTTTAGTAAACAATCTAGATACTTTTCAAATGAATAATGATTAGCTCGATGATGAATTAAATTATGCAAAGTATTCCGAACGAATGAGGCTGTGACTAACTTTCGCTATTTGAAGAATTTAAAAAAATCTCATGAGATCAAAATAATTACGCTCGGCTTACTCAGTCATTTATAGTTGAGTTTGAATGGAATTTTCTTGGAATAATATTTTTAAGACGTCACTAGAGTGATTGTAATGACCATTATAGTCGAAAGTGATTGAAATACTGAAATACAATGACTGATGGAGCTTTAAGATTAAAGCTTGGTGAGCTCACAAATATCTCGTCATCGTTTCACAACTTTTATAATTTTTCAGGTGGGTGAGAAGTGTTCGCATGAAATGGGCTGACTTTCTGTTGAATGGTATGACGAATTATGAAGTGTTTTAATTTTATTCATCATCTCGATTGTAAAGTGATGGATTTTTCTAGATCTTCTAGAAAAAGTTGATTTTGTTGATCATTTTTAAATTCGTCGATGGACTCCTCAAATTTTATGAACAAAATATTTCTTCAGAGGAAATTCGATCATTTTAACATTCGTGTGACTTTTAGAATGTTTTGGTAGTAGAAACTGCATGAGTGTGCTTGTACCAACACTTTAACTGAGTTTTTGGCGCTATTAAAAAAAGCTTCGCCATTTGCCAGTAAAATAATTGCAAAAAAAATTCAACAGTAAATAAACCACAGAATTCAATGAAAACATTCAACATTGCAACAATCCAGTCTGTTCATTATTAATGAACCGTGGGTTGAATTTGCAATGAATTCTCGTTGTTCTGAATTATCAGTTATTGTAGGTTATGTTTCAAATGTTATACAGGCACTTGAACATGCCTTAACATACTTTTCCAGAATTTAAGTTCATATTTCATGTTCTAAATAATTTACAGTTTGTTCTGAGGAATCACCTCGTGCAGTTAATAATTTTAATTACATCTATATGATTATTGATCAGTACGATACTAAAAGTTCATGTTCATTCCAATTAATTGACTTCAAACGTGTATTTTACTTGATTTTACAAACATATTGAGTTGTATCGACTTGACTGCTTTTGAGTCGAATATTCTCGAATAATATTGACTCATTCTCGTTGCAACTCTTTTTTCTTGTGTTTTCAACAATAAAAAATCCAAACCCCATAATAACCTCAAAATAACCTCAACAAAACTAATTCATCATTTTTTACACCAATAACGTTTAATTGTCATGTAGAACTTTTGTTAAAAGCTTATGCTGTGCCACTTTTTCCTCGAACTAGTTTTTCGGCGTCACAAATTCTGGCCGAATGGGCGAGAAAACTCTGTCTTTAGGAAATGGAAAATCGATCCTACAGCGTAGCTTTTTGTTGTAGTTTAATAAGTGGAATAACATTAATGATTATTATGCCGGATTTAATGATGATGTGTGGGGAGTTTTCTATTTCATTATGTTGTAAGTTGTTTTTGGAATAGCTTGTTGTAAGAAATGAATTGAAAAATTGTTCATGGTAAGTTCTTGAAGTTTTTTAATTAAATTTTTACTAAGAATGAGTTTAATTCTCGGTTTAAAGTCTGATCGTATTCGGCTCATATTCAATTAAATGCGCGAATCAAATTTCAAGGCTACTTTAATTGAATTTGATGTCGTAATTGGTATTTCAACGAAAAGCCGGCTATGATTTAAATTAATTGTACTAGAATCCAACTACTTTCTCTTCGATTTTTTTTCGATTTGAACTTAAAGCTTTCAGGTCAAAACTCTTCCCCCAGCCAAAAAGCCATCAATAATTCCAATCAATTCAATATACAATTAACCCAAATAAACTTTTCAACTATTCCCCTGTCCCACACACTAATACTGTTCAAACAATCAAAATAAACACAAAAATAACAATACATGAAAATATCTCCACTTGCAATCAGTTTGAACGCCTAATGGCTTCACTAATTGATTGGTTCCGCTTTGGCTTGGCTTGGCTTGGCTTAAACTTAAATTGGCGGAGTTTTCAGGCATAATTTTTGCACTTTCAACAAGTCTTAAACTGTGAACGACACACAAGCAACGTACAATCATTTAAATAAACAATCATGGTGATTATATAGCTTTAAAGCTTTCAGCAATTTATTTGTTTTATCGTGGAAACATTTTGTTGATAATGATTGATACAAAATGTATTCAATTTATTCACGAATTTGACTTTTAATGATTTATTGCAAGGATAACTCAATTTTAATGAACTAGTGTACAAAATAAAACAAAAATTGCCACCAAAAAGCATGAATCACTTTAAAATTGTTTTAACGATCACAAGTAGTTTAAAATTTCATGAATATTCCTAGTAATGTCTTAGTATTGCGAAAAAAGCGTTCATAACTTAAAATTCGTTAGAAATTCCACAACAATTGAAAAGTATTGCGTGGTATTTGCAAGTAACAAGAAGAAAATCTTTGCAAAAGTATTTGGAGAACCGTTATGTTGATTTGCACTGAGTTCTTCTTCACTTTTTACGAATATTTAATAAATTTGTGCCAACACTACAAGCTGGTTTCTTTCTATACTTTGCATCTACATTATTAATTTGAGTGAAAATTCTGATTAAAAAACACTCCAGCACTTTGTATCAGAGATCAGCTGACTTCAATTATCCCTTATCACATTCTCTTATCTACTTTGCACTGATTTTTTGCTGCCGAAATAATAAACTTGCCGGCGTTTCAAATGAAAAGTATTTGTAGCAATTTTTCTTCTATTTTTAGAATGATTTTTTGCTGTTGATCACTTTCTTTAGCTCAGATGATAGTCAAGATACTTACTTTATACTGAATTTGCTCTGCAAAATTGATTTTCAAAAGTTACACCCAAATAAAACTTTGAACACTTGAGAGAATTTTTGAACTGAACGATTCAAGATTCGAAAAATTACTGACTGAAATTTCGACAGCGGATCGGCTTTTAATATGTTTTGTTGGATTCTTGGCGTTGTGTGAGTCATAGGGTTCGTCCATTAGTTATGTTGTTTTTAGAATGATCAAGAATAATTTACGTAAGGTCGATTTGATAATGTGTAGGTTATTTTAATGAGTAGATATGTGACGTCGTTCGTGAGTGTGCCCTTGATTAGATTTGAGTGGAGCTCTCCAATTTATTTTGATCACGGGAACTTTTGTATTGTGCAAAAAGTTTGTTATGGTGCAAAAAGTTGCTCAGGAAGCTTTTCAATAACTTCCAAAGCTTCTTGCAAACGCAACTTGCTGAGTACCAAAAAATCTACCTGCTAATTGCCATAAATTTAAAATATTTAAATTTTTTAACCTGCAAATTTTTTAATAAAATAAATTGTAAAAAACCAACTCGATTTTTTTTTATTGCTCAATTTTATTAAAAGCTTTCTATTTTCGACAAAAAAAACTTTACTGGAAATTTTTCTAATTTTTTTGTATAAAAAAATCACAGATTTCTTGAACAATTTCTTCGCGACAATCTTGAACAGACTTTAAAAATTTGCTTAAAAATCTAAATAATTTGTAAGGTATTTATTTTATCATTTTTAATATAATTTATATTTTATGTACTCGAATATTATACAATTTACCGTATTATTAAACATTCTTCATTTGACAGCTAATTTTCTTGGAATCCCACTCGTAAAGGAAACTGCTTTAAAACTTAATAAAAGACTCGTGCCTTAAAACTTAAGAACAAAACACTTTTTAAAGTGTACGCATAATTTTCCATAAATAGAGGCAGCGATAGGATAGACACCGAAACCCTGATAACATCCAGTCACAACTTGTATTCGATATAGTAATTTTACTTATATTTCTTAAGCGTAATATGTAGGTGGCACTGAAAGATCAGATAAGACCGAAAGTTGGTGCTCGGTGAACTTCATTTGATGCTGGTGCCAGTTGTCAAAGTGAGTGCGTTTGAAGTCAGCCAATGTTTTGCGAATTGTGGTCTGAAATTATTTTTTGAATATTAAAATTTATTTATCGTCAAAATGAAGGTAATATTTGATCAATTTAAAAAAATATTGTAGTCAAGTAAAATTTTTTTTAAGTCAAGTAAATATTTTAAAGTCAAGTAAAAGTACATAAATTCACAAATCTTACCGGAATTGGTTGTGGATCATTTAAATGCCTGCCCAAGTGTTCAAAAACTGCTGGAATAAATTCTGGTACTTCATAAGGATAAGCACTGATAAAAGCACAAAGTCCCAGAACTCCCATATGTCTAACAGTGACCGAGTTGACTTCACCATCTTCAACCATAGCCTCCACCCCACATCCTTGTACCAAGTTTGCTCTTTTAATAACCTTCGTTTTACACTTTTTCTTGAAAAGCTCCAGGAGTTTGTCAGTTGCAGGCAAAAATGCACAATGTAAGAGCCCTCCAAGCACTTGAGCTGCCTTTTCTCGCACTTCCAGTGTGTTGTCTTCGAGGAGTCGCAAAACGATTGATTGCACTTTTTCCACCCATTCGAGTCTACTAAGAACGATTAGTAGGTTGTTGAAGACTACCACTTGCATGATGTCAATGATGGCAACCCGAGCAGACCAGGAGGACATTTGGGAAACTTGATCGATTTTTTCCAAGCAAGCGGCCATGCAATGCGGGAGAGTGAGAGCCTGGAAAAATAAATTCATTAGAATTTATTTTGTTAAAAAAAATTTTAAAATGTTTAAAAAATATTTTGATAAAAATCGATTAAAATCAAGATCGGTGATTAATCAACTAAATATTCCAAAAAATGGAATAAATATTATACCTGTGAAATCATAGCCAACAAACTGGAGGAACTGTCTGCTAATTCCTTATCCTGCTCGCACCTTTCGATTCTGCACGCTGACAAAAACTTAAAATACTCAATTTCGTTGCCATTTGATCCTCGATTAATCACTCCAGTGATCCACTGAGCGAGGGTCTTAAACAATCTCACGCTGCCCGCAAATTCCGAATTAGGATCGATAATCAAACTCTCGTTATTGATCAAATCATCCTTGAACAGAATTTCTAATGGCTGAGCAATTTCCGCTAACATGTCACTGATTTTAGGGGAGTTAGACCAACTTTCACCTTCAAAGGATAAATCACCTTCGAAGATGTTTATGAGAGTGCTACCGATGCGCTCACGAACATTCTGGAAAGGATGATTCAGGAAAGGTCGAAGTAGCACTAGCAAGCGATGAGCAAAGGACTCCATGCGCCAAACTTGTTGATTGAAAGCTCCCTGAAATATTGAGGGGGTGATTGTTTAGATTTTTTAATCGAATAATAAAAACCAATAAAAATAAATAAATAAATGTACCTGTAAACAATAAAGCCTACTGCAATCATTATAGCTCGAATTCTCCCTAATCGGGTCCTCTATGAGCGTCTCATACAACCAATGTTGTTTACTAGGTTCCATCCCCTCAGCTGCTGTTGCAAAGCAAGTTCCCCAAAACACAAAAGTCTCATTTGTGATATTACTCAAAGCTAATCGTATCAGCGGCTGCAAATGGTCCTCATACATCCTCCTGGTCTTCTCATACGGCCAATGTTTCATTCCTCGCATAATTCCCGTCATTATTTCAGCTGCACAGCGATGTGAATTCTCGTTGGTTTTGTTCTCTATCAATTTGTGCAAATGCCCGACAAAGTGGGGCAGAAGAAGATCGCCAAAGTTATCCACCAGCATCTTCAGCATCGTGAAGCGAGGACGGTTGAATTTGTCCTTTCCTTTCTTCTCCTCAAGACACCAAAATTCTACCAGTTTTTCTACGTTGTCTTTGTTGGAGAAGAAATTGAAGACCACTTTCTCGTGGGCAGACATTTCGTCGATAGTTCGATCGAGCTTTGGCTGCTGGGCACTTGGAGCGTAGAGCTGCAGGTCTTTGGACCAACCAAAGAAGCCGTTGATCTAAATTTGAGGAAATTCGAGCAATTTTTGATTAATCAGAAGTAAAAATAGATAAATTCAATAATCACCTTAAATATAAATCTTGGCTCATCCCATTCTTCCTGACTTTTGGGGAACCTTTTCACGTCATACTGTAACCATTGATTATCTTTTCTACTGCCCGGCTTCATAATTGTTACATTCTTCGGCCTCTCCATCCCTGCAATCTTGAAAGGATCCACAGAAACCTTCACATGCTCCCTTTTTTGCTGCTTTAAGATGTTGTTGACTATTTTAAGCGCCAATTTTCGTTCTTCGATGGAATCGTGAACTAATCTATTGATCGTGAATTCCAAAACAGAAACGGGATAGTATGTAAGGGGGTGAACTAAATTATGAAGCATTGCGGAGGCGATCATTTGATAGCGCCAGTGGAGGGCGTTGTTATTCGCGTAGTCTAAAATGCCCTGCAAAAAAAAAGAAATAAATAATTAATTAAAATAATAATCGATTAAACTGAGATTAATCAGAACCTCAAAACACTCACTTGAATAATCCTCATATACTGTGCCACATTAGCTGCATTTTTCTCTTTCAGCATGTGTTTGCCCTTCAGAACCATTTCTTGAGTAATTCCTGGTGTCAAATCTACTCCCAGCTGGACAACACTATCCGGAACATCAATCTCTGTGATCAAAGTTTGAAACTCGTTGTAGACAGAATCGCCAATGTTGTCAATTATCTTCACAATTGAAGGCTTCTCGGACAATTCAGTTTTCAGTAAACTCAGCCAAAGTGTTTCCATGTATTCCCAATTGTTTTTGACGATCATGCGCGATCTTCTGGGGAAAATTATTTTTAGTTTTTGTTGATTATTAGAGAGGATGAATGAAATTGTTAAAAATAATTTAAAATTAGGGTTTTATTACGTTAAAATTTGGAAAAAATCAGGATGAGGAGATTTTTGGATTAGAATGATTAAAATGAGGTTAAAAAAAATTCTAACCTAAAATTATTAAAAAAAAATCTTTCCCATCCCCTGATTTCCCCACACTCGTAAAAAAGCCAAAGAACCCACCTATTTCCCCCAATAATATACAGCGCCCCCTTAAAAGCGTCATGATGAGCATTTGGATCCAACTTCAAATATTCCGCAATATCCTTCAAAATGCTTCGATCCGAGAAGGAATAAGTGTTGAACATCAAGAACAGCTTCGATTGCGCCAAATTTCGAACGATCGCGTACTTGGAAGTGGAAAGTTTCAGCAAATTCAGCATGATAAGTTTGTGTGTGGGCGTAAAGAGAGGAACAACAGATTCGTCTCGAAGATCTTGCTGAACGAGGACTCGAGTTGCTACTACTGCGCGGATGTCACGCCTGTTCTTTGTTAGTTTGTACTCCTGGAAAATTAAGGCATTTTAAGATTTAGTTTAAGTTGAAGATTTGCTAAAATACCTGGAAAAGCCTGGAACTATGGAACCCCTTCAATTGAGTGTCATGCCCTGCATTGCTATGCTTACTAATATGCACCTTATCCCACACAGCCAACAGCTGCTTAAAGCTCTTAATATCATCCTCAATCAATTTCGGCTGCAATCGATCCAACAGCTCCACAATCACCAACCTAAAGTTCTTTCCATCTTGTGTGTTGATCTCCAAACCACCTAGACCTAAATCAACTTCATTTTGATGTCTTTCCGTCACTGACTCGTAAAGGGTTAGTGGAGTTTCTTCCCAATTCGGCAGGAAATTGCTGCACTTGAAGAAGTTCGTTAAAGTGTGCAAATTTCGTGCCATTTCTTCGCGGGACATCTCTAGCTCGTCTTTTGTGTAGAGATTGAGGTTATGAATTGTAGGCTCAACATATCTCCAAATCAACATCTCGCACAATTTCCTCTCTTTCTCTCCAGGCACAAACCAAACAAACTTCTCATTATACTGACTTTTTTGTCCCCAATGTCTGATCGGCAAAAACTCCTTCAAAGGCTTCGTAAAAGCATCTGGAACAGTTTTTATGTCCATCGTCTGAATCGTGGAAATATTATTAAGAAGATTCGTGAGGAGTAAATTGTTGGTGCGATTGGTTGTGTAACATTTGCATTTAATTAATTTATCCATTATCGGAATGATATAGTGAATGTAATCTTGCACCTCCACAGGGTCACACCTCATAAGCTCCAGCAAAACTCGAATGTAATACAAAAACTCATCACTCTGTTTGTCTAGCTCATAAACATCTTCCGTCTCCTCAAAGTGCCTCTCAATAAGTTGAACAAAATGAGGTACAAGTTGCTTCAGCACACTCTTTCCATTAACTCTTCCAAAGACTCTTATTAGAGTAGCCATCGCTGGTCCAGCAACTTTTGGTTCAAAAAGTGTGGATTTCACGTGTCTAACGATCTTTGAGGTGGCTTCATCTAGAATTGCTTGAGAACACTGCCCAAGGATCGAGTGGCTACTTGTCTGGATCATTCCTTCACTTAACTGTTCTAGCTTGCTTTTGGGACTTATCAAATCCATCTGACTTGAATGATCCATTCGAATTGTCTGAGATGCACTCGCTTCGATCATCGCAAAGATTCTGTCCAGATATTCTAGCACAAAGTCCTCAAAACGCGCCGTTTGCTCACAAAGTTCATGTTCCTCTTCGGTGAGGTCGTCGTAGAATTGTGCAGCCTTGGAGCAGTCAACAATTGGAATTAACAGAGATTGGGCAATCAGGAATTGAAGAGTGATGGCAGTTTTCTTGAAGTCGTTCACATCAATGCCTGGCAAGACGGCCAACCTGAAAAAAATGTTAATTAGTTTTGTTTTCAGTTATACCACGAAAATATCGAATGAAAGTTGTTTTGAGGACTTATTCGATTTTTAAACCAAAATGTTTGTGCAAAATAAAAAAACTCACATAATTGGAATAACTTGATTCCTCGACTCTTTATATCCATGATTTCCGGACACCATGCACCCAGTCAAATTGGAAAGTATCTGCAGAGCATTAGTGTACTTCATCGGCTCCGTAACAGAATCAATTGTCGTTTGAACGCGCAGTATGACTTCCGGAAGAATCAAAGCAGGTCGTAGATCCGCCAAGTTTTTGAAGATTTTAGCGACATCCGCTGGGCTGATACTCGAATACATTGCTTGCATGGCGACGGGCTTGAGGCACTCTACAAAGTCAGTGATGTCTTTTTCGGTCAGCTTGTGTGATTCTACAAAAAATAATTTTGTAAAGAAAATTTTGGTTTTTAGTTGAATTTTATTGAATTTTTGAAATAATTTCGAATGGTTTGGAGTAACAATATATTATGTCCAAAAGGATCATCCAATTATTACTCAAACCCTCTCAATAATAATTTTTTACCTGGATGTGGTCTCTTCCAGTTCGGCTTCCTGTACCTTTCTACATACAAACGATCCACAAATCCTGCTGTAATTTGCATCAAAAGCTCGCTAATAAGTGTGCTGTACTTTCCAGCATTTGCTGGATGAAGATATGTTTCGATGCACTTCATGAAATTACGCAAATATTTTATTGCAGAGCTTTGAGGACCAAGCACTGACACAATCCAAGCTGAAAATTGAGGGAATTTGTTAGAATTTAGCAGCTACTCGATCTAAATCCACAAAAATACTCACTAGCAGCCGCAGTCTGACAAATAGTCTGATTCTTGGAAGCTTTCATGTTTTTATAGCAAACTGGCAGATTTAAAGACCTCAAAATTCTCGTAAAAATCACAGGTATATACGGTTCCCAATCAATCGCCCCAATCATCCTCAATCCAGCAACCGCCATCAAGTTCATCATATCACCATTAAAAGAAGGTGTATGGTAAGTGTCCCATAGCTTTATGAAATGCTCGAACCAAATCTCATGGTTGTAGGTTGGATTAAAGAACATCGAAAAGAATTCGAAAATTTCACAGGACTTTCCTGTTTCCAAGGGCTGGAGCTTTGGGAGGAACTCATCGAGGATCTCTTGCGTTGAAGATGGTGGGAAATAGCTAAAAAGATTTTTTAATTAATTTCAATTGATTTAAAATTTTATGATTAATCAGAAAAAGTCCCAAATATAAATTGGAAAAATAAAAGAAACTGCAAGTTCATACTCACTAAGAACAAAGCTGAACAACAAACTGCAAATTCTGTTCTATTGTTCTAAAAATAAGAGATAAAGAAACTTTATTAAATATAAATTTTCAAAAATTCTTAAACCACATCCCCAATATCGTGACTAAGATTTATTTCGAGATATTAGTAAGAAACCATGAATGATCCCCTACAAACATTCCTTAATTTTGGTAAGTTGGTCTAAAGATTATTTTTTATCAATTATTTTGCAACAAAAAGTTATTTAATATTTTTTTTAAATTTCAGAATTTAAAGTTTTTAAATTTTTTATCTTCAAAAATAATCAAACTTCAAATATAAGAAATTAAAACAAAATCAAAATTTTAAAGTTTGCAAAAAAAAGATTCCTAAAGTTTTCTTAATAAAAAGAAATGAGCACGCCTTGAAGCCACCACAGAATGCACAGTCAAACAATGCAAATATCCCCTTAATTGCAATAGAGAAATAATTACGGCGCTGGTTTTGTGTCAAAGCCCATCTGTTCCAGATTATATCCGTACCCTTCAAGAGCACTCTTGAGCATTTTGATCAGTGGATTTTCTGGTTCCGCTTTTTGGTTACGACTTCTATGATTTGCAGCAAATTATGTTTTAATTGAGGAATTTACGATAAAAATTGAGGAGAAACTTACGAAAAATAACGATAAAGGTCGCCTTTGTTGCTTGATTTGTTGCAGTAGATTTGACAGAGCTTATGCAAGGACCTCCAGCAGTCTAATTGAAGATCAGCTGGAGACAGGAGCTCTGTTTTCCTTAACAGTTGGGACAGCAAGACGCAAATCTTGTTGACTTTTGTTGGTTCCAAGTAGGGTATGAAGAGGATCTCGATGAAAATATTTATGAAGTGAATGTGATCTTTTTTCGAAAATTTGAGCCCGTAAAGCTTGATGTATCTAAAAAAAATCATTAAATTTATTTTTAGAATTATTTTTTTGTACCTAAAACGATCGAAGAAAATTAATTATCAAATAAATTTACTAAGGAAAATAAACATTTCCTAGAAAGTTGCGGACTTTCTCAACAAGAGCTCCCTTAAAAACTGGAGAACTCCAACTCAATGTTTTTGTCTGTCATTAGAAACCTTAAAGTGAAATTTCCTGGATTCCGTCTCTAATATCTTATTGACATTGCTTTGTAACTCACGTAAGTAGCTTGGAGGAATAGACTCCAACTCCCGGATTAATCTCACTGCAGGCGATCGCTGTTCCCAATTCCTTTTTGATCATTTTAAGCATTTTGTCACTTTCTCGATCCACCTTTTCTTGAGAGATTGGCAAATGTTTATTGTAGTAGATCTCTTTCTGGGGCTTAAACCCCAACTGTTGGTGGCGCAGTAGAGACTCATCTACCGCTGAGTCATCCACCGATGAATCGCTTTCATCTATTTCCATCATTTTTCAGCTTTTCAAAGCCTCTAGAATGATGTAACTGTGTTTCTTTAGATTAGCACTCAAGCAATAGTCCTTGTACTTGAAAAGAGTACACTTGAAAGTTTCAATTAGCACCAGATTACTTGTATTCTGTAGAGAAACTATTAAATTACTGAGTCAATGATATTGCGAAACTTTAAATTGAAAATAATTATTCGAGACGGTCCATAAATTACGACAACAATTATAAAGTATATTCAAATGTTCAATGTTTCCGAAATTCACAAGAGAGATTATTTGCCAAATAAAGAATTTTAATAATTGATATGGCTCAGTAAAAGTTAATTTCAAATATTTTAGGTATAATCAGTGATAACTATATACGATATTTTTGTACGACTCCATATGCTACTTCCTCTAGTGGTGAACTCTTAAACTAATTTCTTATTCGCAGCTTAATTTTGGCGCCAAAAATACTTCAAAGATGCATTTAGTAAAATTATTGGGATTCAAGCAAATGCTTAGCTTGAGAACTTACTCTCAAGTTTTTCCAGCGCTTAATAGCAAAGGTATGCTAGCTATTTATGAAGATTTATTTTTAATCACCTTATTACTAACATTTCAGATTTAATACCAAGAAATCCACCAGAAACACAAGATCAAATTATAGCCAGCTTCAAAGGAGCCACTAGTAGCTCAGAGCTCCTTAAAATCACTTCTTATCAGCAAAACTTTGAGTCACCACAACTGGTTCAAGCTTTTCGAAGTTTATTTTTTCTTCAAAAGAATTCTTAGTAAGTTCTTTTCTCTTCGAATTCATTAAAGTACTAATAACATGAATTTTAGCTCTGCCTTACCAACAGCAGACATTCTAAAGAATCCACAATTTGAATTTTTATGCAGAAACTTGAAATCCAAAGCTCGAACGATGGAATTAAATGAGACGATCGAACTTTTGAAAGTTTTAAATTTTCTTGGGGTAAAGGCGAACAGTGCAGTAATTACAGCATTGTTAAGCATGATCAGACACCAAGTGAATGAGTTGTCTCTAGGCCATATGCTCTTCTTAGATTTCCTCTTCAAGAAGATGGAAAAAACGCCATTAGTGGAAGCTTTTCAAATTGCCATTCCGATGGTTTTCCAGATACAACTAAGCAAAAAATTGGACCATGAGAATGTTCATCAGCTCACAGAGCTTTTACACTTTGCTGCAAGGAACAATGTCTCTGATCAAGTGATGTGTAATGTTATAACGGCGCTTACATTGCACGGTGATGCTTTGACTGTAGACGAATCAAGGAGTGTAATTTGGAGCCTCTGTAGTTTACCCAAGTTTGAACCCACTTACGAGAGACTTCTCTTTAATAGCCTGCAGGTTTATAAATCTAAGTTGATGGAACAAACGTTCGATCACATGGAGACTACCTTAGCAAAGATGAACGACAAGTATTTGGATGGATTTCTGGCGTTTTACGATGAAGAACTTTGCAACTTGTCCGTGGATTATTTGGTTGAAAAAAATGTTGGCTTTGTGCAGAGCTCATATTTGCTTAAAAGATTCAATAAAATGGTGAGTGTTGTTTAATTTTGATTTTAAATTGTTAATTTAATTCAATATCTTGTGTATTTAGTACTTTGTGAGTATCAAACTTCTAGACTACCTAGACTCCTTGATCATAAAGGAACCTCACTTGCTGTCAACTGCCAAACCATCTATCCTGTTCAACTTTGCAGCTGGTTATTCTTCCGCCAACTACAAATCCCCAAACTGGGATATAATAAAGAATATTCTACACGACAATCCTCTCTTATGTTCCGATAGAGATAATCTGCCATGGTTTAAGTTCGCTCTTGAGATGATCTCGCTTGACTTTCATCACAAAATCTTGATTGAGAAAATATTCTCACGACCATTTTTGGACATTTTTCTGTCCAGAGAGTATAATTTGTTGGATCACTTGCAACTCTTGCAATTATACCAATGCATGAAGTTTCTGGTGCCCAACTACGATGGACCATTTCCAGACCAAGACATAATTAACAATGGAATCGAAGTTTGTCAGGTCAAAAGAGAATTTCCTTATAAAAAAGTCCTGGAATATGTTTTTGGAGGGGAGAAGTTTTTGCAGACAAATGTCTTTACGAAGTATGGACACTGCCTGGATCATGTAGTTTGCTTTAACGATGAGCTTAAGCCTATTGACATGCCGTGTGAAGTCAAGAAGTTTGAAGATTTACCGAAGGCTGGTGTTCAATCGTAAGTTTTTTTTAATTTTTTAAATAATTTTTCCATCCTTTTATAAAAAATCCTTGGTTAAAAAATTTTCCATCTAACAATTAATTTCATTTCCAGGCTCGCAATTTTCTTCCTGCCGCGATCTCATTACACTTTAAATTACCCGCTAAAACTTCGAGGAATATTTGAGCTTAAATTTAAGACGCTGACTGCTCTGAACATCCCTTACATTATAGTAGCAGCTCACCAATGGAAAGATCTTCCAGACTCTGAAAAGTATCCTTACCTAGAAAGGGAAATTTTATACGTACTGAAAAAGTGAACAAAAAGAATAAAAACACAATTTAATTAGTTCTTAATTGGTTATAGCGTTTTTATTAATTAGCAGCATTAATTGGACGCACAAATAGATTAGAAGCAATAAAACATTGAAAGGAGGAGAAAAAAGTCATCCCAAAATTGATTGGTGGCTCTCCCTCTAGATTCGATCTTGCTGGATGGTTTGGAATGTCGTTTTTGGAATATTTGAGCAGTCACAGTCTTCGCTGTCCTCCATCGTCAAGTTCTTCTTAAAGACTGCTAAAGTTCTTTAAATTCGGTTCCTATTTATTGAATTAATGCGAGTTCGTTCAAAAGCCAAAATAGATTTAATATTTATACAAAATCACTGAAAAGTTGCCGAAAAGTGAGAATTATTAATACAACTTGTTGATCGGCTTCTGCCCTGTTACATCAACTATTTATATCAAGTTAAAGGTATTTTTATATTTTTTGATATTTCCGTCTTGTCGGAAATTATGAATGCATAATAATAATTTTAATATTGAAAAAGAGTGGGACTTGGGAGAAATGAAGAAGATACTAAAAATTTGTGAAAAATATAAAGCATGCTTTGCTATAAATTAAAAGCAATCTTGAGGATTTGTTAAAACTCATTGAATTTTTTATGGAAACGTAAAAGAAAGCTAATTTTCTGTTAATTTTTTATTGGAAATTTCAAGTGATTTAAATAATTAACTTACTCATCTAAAATATCAACGGTTAATTTTCAAGCACCATGGTTTATTGAGAAAACATTTATTGGCACACTTGAACCTCCCTGAAACCACCCTCGTTTCAAACTCTCCAATTCCTATTATTAGATAAAGAACAGAAAGTATGATCCGTTCTTGCGCAAGAATAATAAATATGATTACGTGCGAAAAATATTAATAACTGTACTAAAAACTAAACAGATTAGAACCTAAATGGCTATAAAAGGGAAGATAATCTCAGTACTTCATTCAAACTCAATTTACTAATCAGATAACCAACAGAATATCAAATTAAATCAATCCAATCATGCAAATCTTCGTGAGGACTTTGACTGGACCAGTCTTTGCAATTCCATGCCAAGAAGATGACACCATCCTTACAATCAAGCAAGCAGTTGAAAAGAAATATGAAGATGGAATGCCACCATCCCAACAAAGATTGATCTTCGCTGGAAAACAACTGGAAGATGAGAGGACTCTTGAAGATTATAAAATTTTACATAACATGACAATCCACATTTGCTTAAGATTGAGAGGAGGAATGCAAATCTTCGTGAGAACTCTTACAGGTCCAGTTTTTGCGATCCCTTGCCAAGAAGATGACACAATCTTAACCATCAAACAAGCAGTGGAGAAGAAATACGAAGATGGAATGCCACCATCTCAACAGCGCTTGATCTTTGCTGGAAAACAACTGGAAGATGAGAGGACTCTTGAAGATTACAAAATTTTACATAACATGACAATTCACATTTGCCTGAGACTCAGAGGAGGTATGCAAATCTTTGTAAGAACTCTTACAGGACCAGTATTTGCGATCCCATGCCAAGAAGATGATACCATTTTGACTATAAAGCAAGCAGTTGAGAAAAAATACGAAGATGGTATGCCACCATCCCAACAGAGATTGATTTTCGCTGGAAAACAACTGGAAGATGAAAGAACACTCGAAGATTACAAGATCTTGCACAATATGACAATTCATATTTGCTTAAGATTGAGAGGAGGAATGCAAATCTTTGTCCGAACTTTAACTGGACCAGTTTTCGCGATCCCATGCCAAGAAGACGACACAATCTTGACCATCAAACAGGCAGTGGAGAAGAAATACGAAGATGGAATGCCACCATCCCAACAGAGATTGATTTTCGCTGGAAAACAACTGGAAGATGAAAGGACACTCGAAGACTACAAAATCCTTCATAACATGACCATTCATATTTGCTTGAGACTCAGAGGTGGAATGCAAATCTTTGTAAGAACACTTACAGGACCAGTCTTTGCAATTCCATGCCAAGAAGATGATACCATTTTGACTATTAAGCAAGCAGTAGAGAAAAAATACGAAGATGGAATGCCACCATCCCAACAAAGATTGATCTTCGCTGGAAAACAACTGGAAGATGAGAGAACACTGGAAGATTACAAAATTTTGCATAACATGACCATTCACATTTGCTTAAGACTCAGAGGTGGAATGCAAATCTTCGTGAGAACTTTAACTGGACCAGTATTTGCAATCCCTTGCCAAGAAGATGACACAATCCTCACAATCAAACAAGCAGTTGAAAAGAAATACGAAGATGGAATGCCACCATCTCAACAGCGCTTGATCTTTGCTGGAAAACAACTGGAAGATGAAAGGACACTTGAAGACTACAAAATCCTGCATAACATGACAATCCACATTTGCCTGAGGCTCAGAGGAGGACAGTAAGATGAACAACCATAAACTATCATTAAATTAAAATATCTCCTATTAATTTTTGCATAATCTTCGCCACCTGAAGAATTTATTGCATGTAAACTTATTATTTAACGAAATATTGTATGGAAATTATTGAGAAATAAAATCCTCCTTTATCAAATACATATCAAAAAATAATTTCATTCTTCAGATCTTGAAGATCACTGGTGATCACAGTTAATCGTGCCTTCTGAGCTGCAGTGATCAAGCTCTCTCATGTTTTTCAAATAAAACACCAAATTTATTCCAAAAATTAAACCATAACTAGGGAAATAGAATTTATTTACTTAATTATGATTAATTATAAAAGTATTAAAATTACACACTTTATTGGAAAACAGCTTACAGGAACATATTTTAGAATTGATCACCATGCTCCATTAACTACAGTTGATCTTCTCTTTTATTAATTAAGCAGCATGGTGATCTTCAGCATTTTTCATTTAGCACTTCCTCCATCTTTCTGAGATTTTGTTGGTAAACTTCCTAACTTTGTTGATTTTACACTGATCAGCTAAGCAAAAGATTAGAACTCTCAATCGTCACGCTATTTCAAGCAAATGAAGATTTATTTTGATCCTCGATCAATTATATTGAGTTTTTTAATTATTGCTTTCTTTCAATAAAGTTTCTTCTTGATGATGCAATCTCTTATTTTGTTATGAACATTTCGTTGCGTGTGCTGCAAGTGAGAAAAAAGTTTGTTTTTTTGGCAGGATCATCGATTGAATATAATCAAATTTATGGCATCATCAATGAGTAGCAAACAAATGTAATTACGTGATTTTAAACTGATCTTGCCAAATAAGTTTACTATAAAAGCTCCGAATTTCTGAAAAGCTAATCAATCAAACAATTGAAGTGAATACTAAAAGAGTGAATAGTAATCAGTCAAATAAGTGATCATCATGCAAATCTTCATCAGAACTTTAATTGGACCAACTTTTGCAATCCCATGCGAGCCTAATGACACCATCTTAACTGTCAAGCAAACCATGGAGAAGAATTACGAGGAGGGTATGCCCCCAGATCAACAGAGACTTCTTTATGGCGGCAAGCAGCTCGAAGATAGCCGCACTTTAGCTGACTACGGAATCTTGCACAACACAACCATCCACATTTGCTTGAGACTTAGAGGAGGACAGTAAAGTGAGACTATTATTTAACATCCAGGAAGATTAGCAGCAATAAAACATCGAAGGATCCGAAAAAAGGGATTCATTCCAAAAATTAAACCATAACAGAGGCTTAGAATTTGCGAGATGACTCGAGAGATTCTGAGTTCTCAAAACGATAACTTTTAATATTAAGCAAACTTAAATAAAGAAGTATTAACTGTACAAATAAATTCAATATTTGTTTTAAACTTGACAATGAAATATTTTCTTGAAAACAAACTTGAGAATCAACCTTATAGCTTTCCTCGAACAATACTCAAGATTACAAGTTTTACTGCCAATAAGGAAATCATCTTTGAAAAAATGCAACATATCCTTGGAATATTTATTCGATCTTTCTTCCGCCAAAATTATTCAAAACAAGCCGAACTGAAGCCGATATTTCAGCCGCGGCTTTAAAATTCTATCTAATTTTTTTTACTCATAGTTTTGTTATTTGTTGTGACCGGTTTACAACGAAATTGATTTTATTGCACCATAATATCAAATTCAGTGTAATCTATCATTTTATATTGAAGCTTCAATAAAGATGACAGCTTTCGAGGAATTTGGTGTGATGGCTGAAATTGCTAAAGCCGTGGATGAGATGGATTGGCTGTAAGTTATTAAATTTTGTTGACCTTTGTTGATAAAATATCTTATCTTAATTTTAGATTGGCTACTGACGTTCAGGCTGAAGCAATTCCATTGATTCTTGGTGGTGGAGATGTGTTGATGGCTGCTGAGACAGGATCTGGAAAAACTGGTGCTTTCTGTATTCCCATCATTCAAATTGTTTGGGAGACTTTAAATGATTTAGCTGAAGGGAAAGGAGTTAAGATAACTGCTCAAAATGTACCAAAGTGGACTATGTCATTTTTTGATCGAGCCAAAGATCTCGCAGTTACTCCGGATGGTGTAAGGTGTCAATCTAGAGATCAATCTCAGTGGGCTGGCTGTAGAGCCACAACAGGTGTTAAAAGTTAGTATTTTTATCTAGATCCATTGACAGAGAATACTTTACTGATGTGATGTCTTGTAGATTCCGGTAAATACTATTTTGAAGCAAACGTTATGGATGAAGGACTTTGTCGAGTTGGCTGGTCAACTGAAAAAGCTAGTTTAGATCTTGGAACTGATCGATTCAGCTTCGGATTCGGTGGAACAGGCATGAAATCAAACAACAAGCAGTTTGAAGCTTACGGTGAAGCTTTTGGAAACAACGACATCATTGGCTGTCTCCTAGATCTTGACAACATGGAGATCAGCTTCACGAAAAACGGAAATAACTTGGGTAGAGCTTTCAGTCTACCAGCAAATTTAAAGCAAGAAACTTTTTATCCATCTGTTGTCTTGAAAAATGCAGAGATGGCTTTTAATTTTGGAGTCAGTTCGGAGTTTAAGCAACAAATTCCGAATGGATTCATGGGAGTTGGTAAAGTGGATAAAAATAATTTGAAGGTCAATCCGTTTGCTTCACCTGTGGCTAGTGCAGAAGATTTTAAGGTTAGTTTTCATCTAAAAACTTTCTGGATTAATTTAAAATATTTAACTTCAGGCAAAACCCAACGCACCGCAAGCAATCATCATCGAGCCCTCAAGAGAACTTGCCGAGCAAACTTACAATCAAATTCAACTTTTCAAGAAACATTTAAAGCAACCACAGATCAGAGATATGCTGTTGATTGGAGGTCAAAGTGCAAAAGAACAGATTAATGAGTTGATGCGAGGAGTTGACATCATTGTGGCGACACCAGGAAGGCTGGAAGATTTAATTAGCAACAAGCATGTGCTTTTGAGTCATTGCAGGTTCTTCGTGTTGGATGAAGCTGATGGATTGGTGAGTTTTTTGATTTTTGCATTATTTTCGAAATTTAGTTTTATAAAATTTGAAATTATTTTCGGAGAATAAATTTTAAGATCACCCTCAATTTAAAATTTTAAATATGTTAATTATTTTATTCATATTTTAGTTAAAATCAGGATACACCGACCTAATAAATCGTTTGCACCAACAAATTCCAAAAATTACATCTGATGGTCGTCGCTTGCAGATGGTCGTTTGCAGTGCTACCTTGCATGCATTTGAAGTTAAGAAAATGGCTGTGAGTTCCATGAAATTTCCATGAAATTTAAATTTGCGAATAATTTCAATTTAGGAGAGAATAATGCACTTTCCAACCTGGGTGGACTTAAAAGGAGAAGATGCAGTTCCTGAAACTGTGCATCATGTGGTTGTTATGGTAAAAATTTTAAATTAATAAAACCAAAAAATTAAGACGAAAAAATCTTTCAGGTCGATCCTCAAACCGATAATTCTTGGCAAACGATGCGTTCCCACGTTCCAACTGATGCAGTGCATTATAATGATGATACTCGTCCTGGAACTAACACACCGGAAACTTTATCGGAAGCTGTCAAGATCCTGAAAGGAGAATATTGTCTAAAAGCAATTCGAGAGCACAAAATGGAAAGAGCAATTATTTTCTGCAGGACAAAGATTGACTGCGATAACTTGGAGAAATATTTTAATTTGGTTGATAAAGACCTTTCCTGCGTGGTAAGTGTTTTTGATGACGTCACATTTTTAGTAAATGAGTTTTTTTAAGTTCATCCTTGAATTTGAATAATTCTTGAAGAAAATTAATTAATTTTAGTAAACCAATTTTGAATATTTTAGTGCCTTCACGCTGACCGCCAGCCAAATGAACGCAAAGCCAATTTGGAAACTTTCAAGCAAATGAAGGCAAAGTTCCTGATTTGTACAGATGTCGCAGCGCGCGGTATTGACATTTCTGGGCTTCCTTTCATGATTAACATGACTTTACCGGATGAAAAATCCAACTATGTGCATCGTATTGGTAGGGTAGGAAGAGCTGAGAGGATGGGTCTGGCAATTAGTCTGGTTGCGACTGTCCCAGAGAAAGTTTGGTATCATGGTCAGTGGTGCTCATCTAGAGGGAAGAATTGCTCGAACACTACGCTCGTTGATAAGAAAGGATGTTGCATGTGGTACAATGAGAAATTGGTAAGAAATTTTGAATTTTAAGGATGGATTTTTGGATGGTTGAAATTTTTTATTATTAGTACCTTGGCGAAATTGAGGAGCATTTAAATGTAACGATTCAACAAATTGGAACTGACTTGAAAGTCCCGATGAATGAATTTGATGGTAAAGTCACTTATGGAGAGAAGAGGAAGAAAATTGGGTCAGGATATCAAGATCACGTCAAACAATTGAAGCCAACTGTGGAAGCACTCGCATTGCTTGAAGCACAAGCACAGAGCATTTTTGTTCGGAAGTTTATGTAATTTTTTAATAAGTATTTTCTTAAAGTATCTAATCATGAGGATTATTCAATCCAAGAAAATATAAATAATAAAGCACGATTTAAAAATGGAAAACATTAATTTTTTTGTTGAAAATATATTTTCCATTTAAAACTAAATTATTAATAAATAAATAAATAATTTTGGTATTTTATCATAGATCCCATTTTGACCGATTAGAGATAAAATTCATTGTGGTAGTTGAGAGAGAGCATTAACCAAGGAGTTTCCGAAAGATTCCACATACATCTTACTGATGGATGCCAAGAGACTGTAAACTAAAATGAAATACAATCAATAGGAATCTCAATATTATCCTTTGAAAAACTCACTTGTCTCAAAAACCAATTCGTTTCCGTTTTCTGATTGATGACCAGTGATGTCACTAAACCCAAATTGGTTTAATTTTATCGTGTATTCTTGTTGTTCCAGAGTTATAAGTTGAATATGAACTTGATGCGGCTTAATAGCAGAAATTGTAGCAAACGAGATATGATTTTGAATGTCCCTAATAACTGCTGTGGCTTCTTTATCCCAGTGCCTCACCAACACGTTTGCCTCTTCAGAATCCAAGTCCTTGCCCGTATCTGCATCTTCATCATCACAGTTATCCATTGTAGTTTCGGGTGTTGATGAAATTTTGAAAGAACCTTCACGAACAGTGAAATAAATTTATGTAAACAAAAATACTGAACTTCTCCAATGCAAAGATAAGTGGCACACAAAAAACATCTGATCTCATCCATGAAATCTCATCTTAAAAGCTCGGTTTATTTTATTTATTTTTTAGGTCTATTACATTAATAACGGCCTAACTCTACAAGATTGAAAATTGATATGTCTCCTGAGTCTTGATTCTTTCAATATACTAAAAAAAAAAATTTATGATTTTATCAATTTTATTAACTTTATAGCTAATTTAAGAAAATTTAATTTTCCTGAAATGTCATGAGAAGATAAAATTTCAAAGAAAATTTCCAATTTAAAGTTTAAAATCCTTCATTTATTCATTTTAAAAGCTTTTGGTTAAAATTTTTCTTAATCCTAAGTTTTAGTAATTTTTCTTGGAAACATCCAAGTCGTTATGTTTTATTGCTGCTAATCTTTTACTGTCCTCCTCTGAGTCTCAAGCAAATGTGGATGGTTGTGTTGTGCAAGATTCCGTAGTCAGCTAAAGTGCGGCTATCCTCAAGCTGCTTGCCGCCATAAAGAAGTCTCTGTTGATCTGGGGGCATACCCTCCTCATAATTCTTCTCCATGGTTTGCTTGACAGTCAAGATGGTGTCATTAGGCTCGCATGGGATTGCGAAAGTTGGTCCAATTAAAGTTCTGATGAAAATTTGCATGATTATTAGATTTTCTTGCACTGTTCACTGTTTACTGATTGGTGAGTTGAATTGATTTGATTTTAATTTTAGTTCAAATTTTGGTTTTATAGAAATTTAAATATTTACGATTCATTCCGCAGGTTCTTCTTGACTCTTCTAATTATAAAGTTTTGTTTTACAACTACCGATCAATTAATTAATATGCTAACAAGCTGCCAATAAACTTTAGGTGTAATCGAGTGTAATACTAAAAATGTGTCATTAAGCTTTCTTAAAATAGGAGAAATTAAGTCTTTCGGTGTGGATTTTGTCACAACTACTATGTGTGAGTTTGTTTACTAACAATATTAACCTTCACGTAATCAAATACCTCAATCTGTTTACGCAAAAAAATCACTTCCTATTCACCGATTATACTCAAAGAATCTTCTTCATTTTAAAGTAAGGGAAAGTACAAAATTTAAAGCAATCTTAAGTTTGCTATAAAAGCTCCGGATTTCCGAAAAGCTAATCAATCAAACAATTGAAGTGAATACTAAAAGAGTGAATAGTAATCAGTCAAATAAGTGATCATCATGCAAATCTTCATCAGAACTTTAATTGGACCAACTTTTGCAATCCCATGCGAGCCTAATGACACCATCTTAACTGTCAAGCAAACCATGGAGAAGAATTATGAGGAGGGTATGCCCCCAGATCAACAGAGACTTCTTTATGGCGGCAAGCAGCTCGAAGATAGCCGCACTTTAGCTGACTACGGAATCTTGCACAACACAACCATCCACATTTGCTTGAGACTTAGAGGAGGACAGTAAAGTGGGACGATTATTTAATAAAAACTTAAGATTAAGAGAATTTCAACAAAAGCTTTTAAATTAAATAAATGAATTAAATAATTTTAAACGTTAAACTTTGATCTTTTATTTTTAATTTTCAGGAATTCTAATTTTGAATTATTAAGCTTACTCTGAATGACATAATATACTCACCATTTAGGTCTTCAAAAAAAAACCAGCAATTAAATGCAAAAAGTTTCCTGCAAAAAAAGTTCTCCTTAACAAAAAACACAATTTAATTATGTTAACTGAAAATTTTTATTAAATTTTGTTGAATTGAAATTTAAAGCAGATATTTTTTATTCGATTACACAAAAGCAAATTATGTAAGATCACAAATTCTATCAAGATTTCTAAAAAAGTTTCGCACTCAAAAACCGTTTTTGTCGTTTTGCAAGCAGAATTGAACTATTCAGACTTTTCAAAGCGTTTTTGATATTTGAGAAAATTTTGAGAATTCAGAGATTTATCGATTTTTGAGCAGAAAAAACTATTACATTGGAAAAATTTTAATACTTGAAATTTTAATTGGAATTTGAAGATGATTTCAATTGATGAATTAGGCAAAAGGCCAGAAAATTTAGTTTCCTCCACGGAGACGCAACACCAAATGCAAGGTGGATTCCTTCTGGATGTTGTAATCGGACAAAGTACGTCCATCTTCGAGCTGCTTACCAGCAAAGATCAAACGCTGTTGATCTGGAGGAATTCCCTCCTTATCTTGGATCTTGGCTTTAACGTTCTCGATGGTGTCACTTGGCTCGACCTCCAATGTGATGGTCTTACCAGTCAAAGTCTTGACGAAGATTTGCATTCCTCCGCGAAGACGTAACACCAAATGCAAGGTGGATTCCTTTTGGATGTTATAATCAGATAAGGTGCGTCCATCTTCGAGCTGCTTACCAGCAAAGATCAAACGCTGTTGATCTGGAGGAATTCCCTCCTTATCTTGAATCTTGGCTTTAACGTTCTCAATGGTGTCACTTGGCTCGACCTCCAAGGTGATGGTCTTACCAGTCAAAGTCTTGACGAAGATTTGCATTCCTCCGCGAAGACGTAACACCAAATGCAAGGTGGATTCCTTTTGGATGTTATAATCAGATAAGGTGCGTCCATCTTCGAGCTGCTTACCAGCAAAGATCAAACGCTGTTGATCTGGAGGAATTCCCTCCTTATCTTGAATCTTGGCTTTAACGTTCTCGATGGTGTCACTTGGCTCGACCTCCAATGTGATGGTCTTACCAGTCAAAGTCTTGACGAAGATTTGCATTCCTCCGCGAAGACGTAACACCAAATGCAAGGTGGATTCCTTCTGGATGTTATAATCGGACAAGGTACGTCCATCTTCGAGCTGCTTTCCAGCAAAGATCAAACGCTGTTGATCTGGAGGAATTCCCTCCTTATCTTGAATCTTGGCTTTAACGTTCTCGATGGTGTCACTTGGCTCGACCTCCAAGGTGATGGTCTTACCAGTCAAAGTCTTGACGAAGATTTGCATTCCTCCGCGCAGACGCAACACCAAATGCAAGGTGGATTCCTTTTGGATGTTATAATCAGATAAGGTGCGTCCATCTTCGAGCTGCTTACCGGCAAAGATCAAACGCTGTTGATCTGGAGGAATTCCCTCCTTATCTTGAATCTTGGCTTTAACGTTCTCAATGGTGTCACTTGGCTCGACCTCCAAGGTGATGGTCTTACCAGTCAATGTCTTGACGAAGATTTGCATTCCTCCGCGAAGACGTAACACCAAATGCAAGGTGGATTCCTTCTGGATGTTATAATCGGACAAGGTACGTCCATCTTCGAGCTGCTTTCCAGCAAAGATCAAACGCTGTTGATCTGGAGGAATTCCCTCCTTATCTTGGATCTTGGCCTTAACGTTCTCAATGGTGTCACTTGGCTCGACCTCCAAGGTGATGGTCTTACCAGTCAAAGTTTTAACGAAGATTTGCATCCTTAGAACGAGAAAAAGTTAAAATTAGTTTATGATTCATTTCAATTTATTAAATTTAATTGCGAAAGTGTTAGCTTAAAATTGTTTGCGTGTTATTTCATGTTTCATCAGCCAAATCAAGTGACTGATGTAAAAAAAACAAGTGACATCACAAACTACGTCACTCATTTTAATATTTTGCTCGAATTTTCCAGAGAATCACGAAAAGTGCTTCAATTATTCAAAAAAAAACATTCATAATATAATAATTTCCGTTAATTTCATTATAGTTTGATGAGTTTTCGTATAATTATTAATTAGTAATTGTATTAATTTGTGGTATTTTCGTTGCAACCTTCGTGAGTTATTGAATATTATTATAATAATCGAAGGTTTTTGAGTGCACTAGGTAATATTGAAGACTTTATAAGTTTGAAATGGCAGACAAGAAAGGAAAAAATATTAGCAAGTCGATGATCTATTTTGAATGTTTTTTGGGGTGTCGAACAAAAGAAAGTTGAACTTCTTTGTTGTAAAGCAGCTGAAAATTGTTTGTTTGATGCGGAAAAGGGGGAATTTACGAGGAAGACATCAATATTTCATGAATTGATAAGTTGAGTTTTTAGAGCACACAAAGAAAATTATTTATTGAGTTTTTTAGTGGAAAACTTGGCAAAATTGTATTTTTTTTTTCTCAATTAATGTGTTTGAGATGTTTCAAGACCAATTAAATGAAAAAGTTGGAAAAAGTAGGACAAAAAACTGGACTAAAACGCAATACGCTCAAAGGCGTATTAAAACCTTCATAAACTCTATTAAAGCATCGTACTACAAGTAAATTTACTTAATTAGCAAATAAGACCACGTAATATTGAGTTATTTCACAACAGCTTGTAATTTTTCGTTTTTTCCAATGAAATTATAAAACAACAACACAAAGAAATTTCCAGAAAATTTTAAAATGTCGGACATATTGGATTGAAAAAATCATCTTTAAGGCAATTATCGGGCTAGAAACTTCGGGAAAAGACTAAATATATGCTCTTGAAGATAAAATCTAACGTTTAAGAGTAGTTTGATAGTCACAGGACCCCCCAAAGTGGAGGAAGCCATTAAAATTTTTTGACGATCTTAAATTGGATTTAAAACTAATAATTACCTTATTTCTTGCTTCTGATTGGCTTATATCAAGTATAGAATAACTGTTTAACACTTTGAAATCACTTTATTCAAATTAACTTGTAGTTTAATTAATGTTTTGTGCTGTCTTTCACGACTGCTCCGTTCAACTTCTCAATAACTTTTGATTTTCTTTCACTTCGACAGCTTATTTTATAGCCCTGCAAAAATTCAACAATTTGCGAAAAATAGTATACTCGAGGGGTTAATGACTAAGGAAATTTTTATTTGTAATCTAGAAAATCCTTCGATTGCTCTCCAAAATCTAAGGAACTTTATGCGTTATTCAAGTTTTCTTTTTCTTTTTATAGAATCTTAAATAAATAGCTATTGTAAAGCAGCAAAGTTGTTTTTCATACATTCAAAACAAATTCTAGCCATCAATAAGCCCCTCGCTTAATTTTTAGCGGCGGCTTGAAAAGGTAAACACAGATTTTAGATGCAATTTTGAAAAAAGTTATGATAATTAATTCCTTGGTCAAAACATCAATTAGAAGAGTTAATGTACGACAGGTTGTAACTGTAAGTAAACCGAATCTCGATAAGAACAAACCCATGATACCTTTTCTATAGATTTTAGCTCGTTTTTCAACCAAACCTGAAAAAGTTGAAATTCTAAAAACCAGAATCAAAAGAAAAATGGATGCAAACTTAAAGATTCGAGAGAATCCCGTTGTTTTGAAGCTAGCAGGACCAATTTTCAATAGCATTCTCACCGATGAGGTTATGTCCCTAGTTAGTTTATTCAAGAAATACGACTATGAGATCAGGATTGCCGGTGGAGCGGTTAGAGATTTGCTTCTCGAAAAAAAGCCTACAGATCTTGATTTTGCCACCACAGCTACTCCCGAACAGATGAAGGAACTGTTCACAGCTGAAAATATTCGTTTGATAAATATGAATGGCGAGAAACATGGAACAATAACTCCTAGGATAAATGACCGGGAGAACTTTGAAGTAACAACTTTAAGGATTGACCTGGTCACTGATGGAAGACATGCTGAGGTTGAGTTTACTAAAGATTGGCTACTAGATGCTAATCGAAGAGATTTAACAGTAAATGCTATGTTTTTGGGTTGGTTTTTTGGATTATTTTATATTTTAAAGATGAATTGCTCAATAAATTAGTTTTTAGGCTTCGATGGTTCCGTTTACGATTACTTCTTTGGCTATGAAGATCTGATGGCCTGCAAAGTGCAATTTGTTGGAAATACCGACACTCGAATCAAAGAAGACTATTTGAGGATCTTAAGGTACTTCAGATTTTATGGAAAAATATCAAAAGAAGCTGATCTCCATTCTCAAGAAACTATTGATATCATCACTAAAAATGCAACTGGACTCAAACAAATAAGCGGTGAAAGGATTTGGTTGGAGTTGAAGAAGATTCTATATGGAAATTTCGCTGGGGAGCTGGTATTGAAGATGCTGGAGTGTGGAGAGGTAGCAAAGTATATTGGTTAGTATTGAAAAAACGATTGATTGGATTTATTTTAAATATGAATTATTTTAGGACTTCCCGAAGAGCCAAATATACAAGAATTCCGGAAATTATGGAAGCAGAAACCAAAAGATGTAGAATATAATCCAATAACTTTGCTCTCGGCCTTGCTTAATACTCCAGAAGATGCTGTTAAGATGCATGAAAGATTGAAGCTTTCGGCTTTTGAACGGGATTTATCGTATTATATCACTCAAAATAGAGAGATTACCAAGGATGTCGATGAGTTGATGTAATTTTTATTTTATTTTAAAGTGGTGATTGTTGAATTTAATTTCATCAAATTTTAGAAAATTTCAACAAATGTGCCTTCAAACTTTGGGTAAACCTCGTGACCTTCAAGATTATGTTGAAGAGCTCCTGAAATATCACGGAAAATTCGAGCTTTACGAACGACTTCACATCTGGAAAATTCCAATCTTTCCAATCGATGGCCAAACTCTGATGCAAAATGGATGTCCTAGTGGTAAACTAATGGGTGCTGTTATTCGACAATTGAAAGTACTTTGGGTGAAGAAAGAATTCAACGTCAAAAGAGAAGAGCTTTTGGAACTTTTGCCAGAAGTTTTGAAGGAGTTTAATATTGTGGATGGTAAGCAAGTGAAGAAGCCGAAAGTTTAATTCTTATCATAATTTTAGATTAAATTATGAAAAAATCGATTCCTTAAATTAAAAGTTTTAACAAATTGCAATTTATTAATAAATCTAAATTTAAATGAAAGTTTTTTATATATATGGTTATCTGTTACAGTTTGTTGTTACCATTTTAAAAAGATGGTGGAAGAAAAAGACACAACTTTTTAATTATCTGCTCGATATTTGATTGGTAAATAATTCTATTAATTCGATTTAAATCCAAAAATATTCCATCTCACTAAAGTTCCTGATTTTCGCACATAATCTAACACAATTTTTTCAAAAATATGTTGTTCATTTAAAAATTCCGATTGTTTTTCCGAGGTTATAATTAAACTTTCAAGCTTTCTAATATTCTTGAGAACCGACTTCACAAATTCCAAATAGGTCTGCAAATATTGTTCTCCCAATTCATGAAAGCTTAAATTGACTGTCAAATGTATTATGTTTCGACTGTTTATTAAAACTTCTTTTATGAAGTTCAAAGTATTTGTGAACTCAAAACACTTCAAGTCCATTGAGCATGTCTTAAGTTGTGGAAAGCCGTGACTATCTCCATACTTTCCAAAATGTCTCGTTTGATTTCGACTACAAATATCTAAAGTTTCTATATCCAATCTCATGAGCAGAAAAAAATCTAACAGATCAATTATTAATCTGGGGATGTGAAGCACCAATTGGTTCACATTTGGGAACATATCAATGATGATTTGAAGATTTGGTGTCGATAGAAAATATTCATCATCATCATCATCATCACATAATTCCACACAAAGACTCTTCACATTTTCATTTTCAAATGTTACAGGTATCAAAGAACTAAATTCAAGTTGGTATTGTGAGAATTTGATTTTGACTTGCAATAATGTTTTTAAGCTTAGAACATTCCAAATGCCATCATTTATATTGGATGTTGTATCGATATAAATCGTTAGTGACTCGATCTCATTCTGAGTGAGGGTAAAATCCAACAATTTACTGTTGTGAGGGACGCGACTGGAAAAGTGAAGCTCTTTTAACTGGAACTTGATTTTGGATAGATCGATAAGAGAATCTTCTTCAATCACACAATTTTGAAAGGCAATAGACTTCAAATTAGGAGTTTGATACAACATTTCAAAAAAAAATGGAAAATTCGCCTTACAATCTGTGAAGCTTAAAGTTTTCAATTTATCACCAATCATCAAAACATATTTCAAGAACAGTTGTCGATCTCTCTTGTTTTGAACATATGAATTTTGCATTTTTTCGAGTTCCAAATTGATGATTGTTTGTGAGTTTTCTTGTGGAAATTTGATAATCTTGTAAAAATCCAGCAAAACAGTATCAGCTCCTTTTATGATATATCCATCTGAAGTAGTTCCAATATTAGAATTATTATTTGCCGGATTTCCACAAAAATATTCTTGAAAAAGCTCCGTGACATTTGCAGCTTTCACCGAATTAAAAATATGCAAAAAGAGCTTAGGAAATCGACTTGTGAAGTAGTCTAAATATTCTTCAATACTGTTGAAGCCGATTGAAGCTCGAATTTCGTCATTCATCTCCATCTTGTGGGTCCACTGAAAAGTTTGGTTGTTTGTTACATTTCATGTATCTAATATTATAAATTTTAGATCCTTACTTTGTTTCTTATAACTCGAAGTAAATCCAAGACACTATCACCTTTACAATCATTCCCCAAGCTGTTCATAAAAATCTTATCAATTTTTTTCGTCCAATCACCATCTGTTGGATCAGTTTCTTCAAAAATTGTTTGAACCGTCAAATTTTTGGTAATTGCCGTTTCATCTTCAAGCAGTCTCTCCAAAGGTTGAATAAGGTTCAAAAGATCATTAATGTGCTGATGATTTCCGAAACTGGAGTTTCCAATACGTTTCAAAAACTTTGGTTCTCTAATATCTCTCAGCTTACAAATTTCCAAAATGAAATCCACCATTTTCTTTGCATTCCAGAATATTGGATGGTAAGAAACTTCATCGGCTGTTGGTCGAAGTGTGGGGTCTATATGTAGCATACTTTCCATCAAATCCAACGAAAGTACCTCGTCTGAAGATGTTGCATTCATTTTTAGAGCTTCCAAATCTTTAATGATTTCAGCATAATCGCTTTTGACAAGTTTTCCATCGGTAGTTAGAAACAAAAAAACCAAGCACATCGAAAAGATATCAGAAGCTTTCTTCTGCAAGAAAATGTTCATACATTAAAAAGTGAAATTGATTCAGATATAATTAACATACATTTTGTCTCCCATCTTTTACTTCTGGAGACATCCAATTCAAACTTCCTGCGGCACCCATTTTTGTAGTAAAAGTCATTGTAGCATTTAATGATTTTGATACTCCAAAATCTGATATCTTAATTGTGATATCGCCATTGTTACAAAATATCAAAATATTGGTTGGTTTTATGTCGCGATGAACTGAAAAAATATTTAAATACGAGAAAAAATATTTAAATATTTAAAACTTGTTCTTACTTATATTCAACTTATGCAGGTGATTCAATCCTTGTACGACTTGATTACAGATTTCTTTCCAATCAATTTTCTTTTTAAGGCGTCTGAATTTTGCATCCTTGATCAATTCTTGCAAGTTACAATCGCAAAAATCCATTCCAATAAAATAAAAGTCTTTGTTTTGTTTTAACCCATGAAATCTGATGATGTTTTGGTGTGAATCAACTTTCAACAATACACTTATTTCTCTATCGAAAGATTGATTATTTGCTTTGAACACTTTTTTGATAGCAATTGAACGTCCTTGAAGAATTCCTTTGTACACAACAGTTCCATAACTACCTCGACCGATGATTTCATCTGGAAAATGCCTAAATGGAGAGTTTTCTTCGATATTTTTTGTTTTTTTTTCATTTCCGCCAATTAGTTGATTGTATAATTTGTGCAAGAAAGACAAATAATTAGGAAAATTAGTATTCAAATCTTTCACTACAGTAGAGCGATCTAATGTTTTGATCATAACTAATCTTTCTATTAAGTCAGTATGTTGAGCTTCCAATCCTATTCCAGTGATTGCATTAACTTCATGTAGAATGGATCCACAAGTGGCTTTTAAAATTGCTTCTCTGAGTTGATCTGAAGTTTTATTGATTAGAGATTTCATATACAAGTTTTTATGTTTAGTCCATGCATCATGAAGTTTCTCAATAACTTTAAAATGGTCATCAGCATTCCAAAACAATGGATGTTCCAAGCATTCTTCGATTGTTGGTCGTTGCTCTAGATTTGTTTTGGTCATTTTCTTTATTAAATCAGAAGCAAAAATATTTTCTGTTGTTTGTTGTAAGCTGTTCAATGCATCCCAATTAAAAGTTAACTTCATGTCAAACTCTTGTGAAACAATTTCTGCTTTGATTTGAAATGGATTGGTTCCTCTGGTGAGTAAATAGTGGAACACTAAACCCAAGGAGAATATATCGGATGCCTTAGTCTAGAAATAATAAAAATAATTAAATGACACGAACAGAGTAAAGTCTTTTTGTTAATTTATTACAAACGTCTTTGTAGGATTGTCCAGAAGAATTTCAGGGGCAATCCACAACATATCTTGAATATTCTCCGACACATTTTTCGTTTTATTTTGAAGTTTAATCAAATTGTGATCTTGATCAAGAGAAATATTCATAGGAGTTAAATTGCCATGAATTTTACTTTTAGAATGAATTACATGTCTCAGTTCTAGAAGACAACTTTTGAAAACAATTACTACGTTTGTTGAATCACTGATTTCACCACTTTTTACCAAATCCCTTAGGGTTTTTAGATTAGAACTAGCCATTTTGCTGGAATGAATTAGCCCGTTGTCCAAAAAGTGAAGACATTAGTCACACTGAACATATGAGTTTCAAAATTTTCAATTTAGCGAAAACATCGTTCGAGGTGATTGCAGTTATCATTTTATAGATAAGATTTTTTTTTTATTCTCAATATTCAAAAATTTATTGCTGCTGTATTTTGGTTTTGGATTCCGTATTAGTTTTTGCCTTCCAACTTTCAACAATATAAATTTTTTAGTGGCTTTCATAATTTTTCTCGCACTTGCTTTTTATTGGATTGAAATTTGTGTTTTCCAAAAGAATCAGTTCCAACCGTTTACCCTACGTTGGACCAATCCATCGACTCTCATACCTAAAGATAAATCAATTCACTATCAATTTAGCAAATTTACACATTTTCCGTCAGTTTCGGCGTTCAGACGCTCCAGTAAGAGTTTTTGACATTTTTATAGACAGACAGTCGAAAAGTAGCTATTGAAATACTTTTGAATCTTTTTGCTCATTTATTATTTAATTTGCTTTTTTATGCTTCATTCAATGTTGGATCAATATTGAGAATTTGTGGAATTAATATCTTTATTTGCCGTTATAAATACTTCAAATGCAATAATATGCATTTCTAGAATGCAACAATTGTTTTCTTTTTTTCGAAGTTTCTAAAAGATAATTTGATTAATTTTGTTATTAATTTATTTATTTTATTACAACCATAAACATTTTCCAACACCAAGTTCGATGAATTACAATGATTTTTCCCAAGGGGCTTATCTTTTAACTAAATGATTTTGAATGTGGAGAAATAGAATAAAATTTGGATTAAAGTTAGGGTAAATTTAAAATATGGATTTCTCAGAGAGTGAATTTGAGGCATGAACAATTAAGTCGATTGAATAATCAAAATATCCTCAAAATCTTTAAAATCCACAAACATCATCTAAAATAGTGAAGGGATTTTCCAGCTGCATTTGAAAAAGACTTCTATGCCAGCTAGGGTGGTTCAAACTTCTATGGGAATGCTATTGTATTAAAAAGTCGCACTCTCCTAGCAAATTTCGATTAAACATGACATAAAGAAAATTCACAAAAATTTAAATTTTTTTTGATGGACGTTTAGAGGTCGCGCAATCCATTTGAAATTTTTTTGTTTCTGAGGAAAAATATTGAGAATTTTCGACAGAATCCCTGATGAAAATTCGGAAATATCTTAAGACGAAAATCATCCATTCCCGCTAAATTTTAAATCTACCTTTTTTTACATGCTTGAAATTTTTTACAGGTGATCTGCTATATAAAACTAAAATTTTTTGTAAATTGTCAAAATTCTAATCCTTACCGTTGGAGCACAGTACACGATCAAATTTTTAGAGAAAATGCATGTATTTTTGACATGTATAACTTTAGAGCCTTCTATATTTTTAACCACCACTTAGATTTTCACCAAAATATTTATTTTAGTAGATTTTGTCTAGTAGATCATCAGAAAAATATTTTTGGACTTTTACCTCAAAGTGGTTTTTTGAGCTCATGTAAGTGGTCAAGCATGCAGATTAAAAGGGTGACGGCTGGTCCAGAATTGGACCAAAATTTTTTCCTGAATGGCTGAATGTATCATCTTTAACACAAAAAAAATTTGGAGGTGACATTTTATAACTTTGACCACAATTGAATTTAATGTGATGCTACATTTGTGAATTTGGTGTGTTTTTCAGTAAAAAATCTAATGTTCCACCATCAAGAAGTTGAGAATGAAGTGAATTTGCCTCAAAAATATTTTTAAGTGTTCAGGTACCTTCTAATTGATCAAAATATACATTTATTAAATATTATCCAGCTTCAACTATAGTAGTGAACTGCTTATGCATAGATGACTTCTAATTTGGACCTGTAGAGCAGATTCTCCTTCAGATATGCAATGGATCATAAAACTGTCAGAACAAACTTTTATTGGTAGTGTTTAACAAATACTTCTGCATCAAAAAATTTATGAGTTTGCATAATTTTGTGCTTAAGGTCAGTGTGATGGTCGTTCACCAATAGTTTATGTCATCAACATTATACTCATTACAAAGGTCTTAACATCTGTAAATTTTTGATAAAATAAAATATGGAAGTTATGGCTGGTTTGGGTCCTAAATTATTCAAATATAGCATTTTCAGTACAAAAAAAATTACATGAAAGCTGAATTAAACCATCTTGATACCTCCTGTAACCAAAACTTCCATATTTGATTCTACTAAAACCTTACTGATGTCATGACCATTGTAATGAGTATAATATTGATGGTTTAAACTATTGGTGAACGACCATCACACTGACCTTAAGCACAAAATTGTGCAAACTGATAAATTTTTTGATGCAGAAGTATTTGTTAAACACTACCAATAAAAGTTTGTTCTGACAGTTTTATGATCCATTGCATATCTGAAGGAGAATCTGCTCTACAGGTCCAAATTAGAAGTCATCTATGCATAAGCAGTTCACTACTATAGTTGAAGCTGGATAATATTTAATAAATGTATATTTTGATCAATTAGAAGGTACCTGAACACTTAAAAATATTTTTGAGGCAAATTCACTTCATTCTCAACTTCTTGATGGTGGAACATTAGATTTTTACTGAAAAACACACCAAATTCACAAATGTAGCATCACATTAAATTCAATTGTGGTCAAAGTTATAAAATGTCACCTCCAAATTTTTTTTGTGTTAAAGATGATACATTCAGCCATTCAGGAAAAAATTTTGGTCCAATTCTGGACCAGCCGTCACCCTTTTAATCTGCATGCTTGACCACTTACATGAGCTCAAAAAACCACTTTGAGGTAAAAGTCCAAAAATATTTTTCTGATGATCTACTAGACAAAATCTACTAAAATAAATATTTTGGTGAAAATCTAAGTGGTGGTTAAAAATATAGAAGGCTCTAAAGTTATACATGTCAAAAATACATGCATTTTCTCTAAAAATTTGATCGTGTACTGTGCTCCAACGGTAAGGATTAGAATTTTGACAATTTACAAAAAAGTTTAGTTTTATATAGCAGATCACCTGTAAAAAATTTCAATCATGTAAAAAAATGTAGATTTAAAATTTAGCGGGAATGGATGATTTTCGTCTTAATTGTTTTTTTAACACTTATTATTGCAAAAAATTATCCCGTAATTTGTTTTTAGTTAAATGTTATTACTCGCAAGTTCTATTTATAAAAGCAGTTTGACATCATGGAGCGTGACTTTTCAACAATGTTACATTATGGTCCACCCTAATCCCAGCCATAACTTCATAAATACATAAAAACAGCAACAATACCTACCCTCTCTTTAGGTCTAGCTGACTTGATTTTTTGAATTTGTCCATGAGTTCGCAGCTTATCACAAATTCCTTACAGAACGGTCTTATTGACCGATAAATAAAATTCGTTTTGTGGATAATTGCCAATAACTGAAAGATAATAATTCTACGAATTTTATTTCCAAGTATTGCTGATAATGGTGCTGTCAATTGGTTTTACTTTTTTTCTTATCTTATCTTGATTTTTATTATTCAAAAGTGAAAAAATTGCGCTTTACTTGCTTGAGTTTGGCTTTTGAATAATTTCTCAAGAATTGTATAAAATTGAATGAACAAAAGTTTTGAAACAAATGATTTATAAATGTATACATCGCATGGCTTGTTTATTTATTGGCACCATGAGAAATGTTATTTTATACAATGGCTTTATACATTTGTCAAATGGTGGTTGTCATGAAATAACCTTGAACTCTATTTAAAGGTTTCAGTTTCGATCTGGAAGGTTTTGAAAAATCCTCTATTATATCAAGGATAATTGCGAACAAATGCACATCTGAAAAATTCCAAACTTGTTTTGGCGAAAGTTTTGATGCAAAATAGATGTTCTAGTGGTAACATGAATTCGATGTCATTAAAGAAGAGTTTTAGAACTTTTGCCGAAAGTTTTGAAGGAGTTTATTAATTTATGTAAAATCCGATTCCTTAATTTGAAAAGTTTTAATAAATTGCAATTATTATTGATGAGCTAAAATTTTTCATCTGAAATAACAAAAAAATTTGATTTAAAGAATTTTCAAAAAGAAAAATTTTGTTAATCATAATCGATATTTCATAAAAAATAAGTTTTATTTGGTTTTTGGTTACAATTTGTTGTTGCCATTTTACAAAAACGTGACACGACACACATTTTTAAATTATCTGCACGATGTTTGATTGCTTAATTAATTCTGCGATTTAAATCCAAAAACATTCCATCTCTTCAACGTTCCTGATTTTTGGACATAATCTAACACGACCGTTTGAACAATATGCTGTTCATTTATACATTCCAATTTTGGTTCCAAGGTAATATTTAAGCTCTCAAGCTTTTCACTATTCCCAAGAACTGACTTCAGAAACTCCAAATAGTTCTGAAAATATTTTTCCTTCATATTCCGGACTCTTAAGTTGACTGTCAAGTGTATGATCTTTGGACTCTTTATCAAAACTTGTTTCAGAAGATTTATAGTATTTGTGAACTCAAAACACTTCAAGTCTATTAAGCATGTCTTAAGTTCTGGAAAACAGATATTTTTTCCATCCCTAAATTGTGTCTTTTGACACTGACTCCTGACACTTAAGTATTCTACATTCAAGCTCAACATCGAAAGAACGTCAATCAGAACAATTAATAATCTGGGAATGTTAAGCACCACTCGGTTTGCATTTGGGAACATTCTGATGATACTTGGTAGAGCCGTTGTTGATTGTAAAAACTCATTGGTAGTGACAGTATCCTCATTTAATTCCAAACAAAGACTTCTCACATTTACATTTTCAAATTTTGAATTTTTGAAAAAATTTTTAGCTTCAAGTTTGTGTCCAAAAAGTTTGATTTTGACATTCAATAATGATTTCAAGCTTAGGACTTTCCAAATTCCATCATTAATTTGGGACGGTCTATCAATACAAAGCATAAGCATCTCGATCTCATTCTGTGTGGAAGTAAAATCCAACAAATTACTTTCGCGAGGGATTAGACTGTTGAGGTGAAGCTCTTTTAACTGGAACTTGATTTTGGATAAACCGATATGAGAACTCTTGAACGCACAATTTTTAAAGCCAATAGTCTTCAAATTAGGAGTTTGATACAACATTTCAAACAAAATTGGAACATCCGCTTTACAATCTGTGAAACTTAAAGTTTGCAATTTATCACCAATCATCAAAACATATTTCAAGAACAGTTTTCGGTCTCTCTTGTTTTGAACATATGAATTTTGCATTCTTTCAAGTTCCAAATTGATGATTGTTTGTGAGTTTTCTTGTGGAAATTTGATAATCTTGTAAAAATCTAGTAAAACGGTGTCAGCTCCTTTCATGATGTATCCTTCTGAAGTGGCTCCAATATTAGAATTATTATTTGCCGGATTTCCACAGAAATATTCTTTAAAAAGATCCGAGACATTTTCAGCTTTCAACGAAGTGAAAATATGCAAAAAGAGCTTAGGAAATCGACTTGTGAAGTAGTTCAAATATTCTTCAATACTGTTGAAGCCGATTGATGCTCGAATTTCGTCATTCATCTCCATCTTGTGGGTCCACTGAGAAGTTTGTTTGATTATTATATTTTATGTGTCTAATAAATTTTCGTTCCTTACTTGATTCCTTAGAACTCGAAGCAAATCCAAGACACTATAATCTTTACAACTATTCCCCAAGCTATCCATCAAAACCTTATCAATTTGTTTCGTGAAACCTCCATTCGTTGGATCAGTTTCTCTCAGCTTACAAATTTCCGAAATGAAGTCCATCATTTTCTTTGCATTCCAGAATATCGGATGGTTCAAAACTTCTAGGGCTGTTGGTCGAAGTGTGGGGTCTCTAAGTAGCATACTTTCGATCATATTCAATGAAAGTACCTCGTCCGTAGTTGTTGCATTCATTTTGAAAGCTTCCAAATCTTGAATGATTTCAGCATAATCACTTTTAACAAATTTTACATCGGATGTAATGAACAAAAAAACACAGCCCAGCGAAAAGATATCAGAAGCTTTTGTCTACAAAAAAATATTTCAAGTTTCTAAAAATTTTTATTTTAAATTTTAAACTCACATTTTGGCTCCCATTTTTTACTTCTGGAGACATCCAATTGAAACTTCCTGCGGCACCCATTCTTGTGGTAAAAGTCATTGTAGCATTTAATGATTTTGATACTCCAAAATCTGATATCTTAATTGTGATATCGCCTTTGTTAGAGGATATCAAAATATTTGTTGGTTTGATGTCTCGATGAACTGAAAAAATATTTAAAAATACTAGTTAAAAATATATTCAAATGAATTTTAAACTTGTTCTTACTTATATCCATCTTATGCAAATGATTCAATCCTTGTACGGCTTGATTACAAATTTCTTTCCAATCAATTTTCACTTTGAGGTTTATAAAATTTGTATCCTCAAACAATTCGTTCAAGTTACAATCGCAAAGATCCATTCCAATATAATAAAAGTCTTTGTCGTGATTTATACTATGAAATCTGATGATGTTTTGATGTGGATCAACTTTAAACGATACACTTATTTCTCGATCGAAAAATTGATTATTTGCTTTCCAGACTTTTTTGATGGCAATTGAACGTCCTTGAAGAATTCCTATGTACACAACAGTTCCATAGCTACCTCGACCGATAATTTGGTCTGGAAAATGCCTGAATGGAGAGTTTTCTTCAATTATTTTTGCTTTCTTTTTATATCCACCAATAAGTCGATTGTATAAATTGTACAAAAGCGGCAAAAAATTAGGAAAATTGTGATTCAAATCTTTCACTACAGTAGAGCGATCCGATGTCCTCATAACTAATCTTTCTATTAAGTCAGTATGTTGCGCTTCTTGTCCTATTCCAGTGATTGCATTGACTTCATGTAGAATGGATCCACTACTGGCATTTAAAATTGCCGCTCTGAGTTGTTCTGAAGTTTCATTGATTAAAGATTTAACATAAAAGTTGTTGTCTTTACTCCATGCGTCATGAAGTTCCCGAAACATTTTAAAATGATTGTCAGCATTCCAAAATAATGGATGTTTCAAGCATTCTTCAACTGTTGGTCGATCCTTTAAATTTTCTCCGATCATTTCCGTTATTAAATCAGAAGCAAAAATATTTTCTGTTGTTTGTTGTAAGCTGTTCAATGCATCCCAATTAAAAGTGAACTTCATTTTAAACTCTTGTGAAACTATTTCTGCTTTTATTTGAAATGGATTGGTTCCTCTGATGAGTAAATAGTGGAACACTAAACCCAAGGAGAATATATCGGATGCCTTTTTCTAGAAGTAAATTTATCATTTGAATGACACGGAGAGAATTTAGTTATTTTATTATAAATTACAAATTTTTTAAAAGGCTTCTGCAAAAGTATTTCAGGGGCAATCCACAGCATATCTTGAAGGTTCTCAGACACATCTTTTGTATTATTTTCAAATTGAATCAAATTTTCAGCTTGATCAAAAGAAATATTCATTGGAGTTAAATTGCCATGCATATCATTTTTAGAATGAAAATCATTCAGCTTTAGAAGACAACTTTTGAAAATGTCAATTATTATTTTTGTTGAATCACTGATTTCACCACTTTTAATTAAATCTTCGATGGAAATTTTGGATGAATTATCCCGTGATTTAAGAAATGAAAACATTTTTCATACTGAACTTGAGCACGAGTTTAAAAATATTTATTGAATCATTGTTCGATGTGATAGCAGCTATCAGTTTATGGATAAGATATATTTACTTCGGCAACAAAAAGTTGTGCTAAGATAAGAAATTCAAAGAAATTACTGATTATTACAACTGCAAAGTGCAATTTGTTGGAAATATCGAAACTCGAATCAAAGTAGATCATTTGAGGATTTTAAGGTACTTCAGATTTTATGGAAAAATATCAAAAGAAGCTGATCGCCATTTTATTGTATTGGTTAGTATTGAGAAAACGATTGATTGGATTTATTTCAAATATGAATTATTTTATGACTTCCCGAAGAATCAAATATTCAAGAATTCAGGAAATTGGAAGCAGAAAACAAAAGATGTAAAATATAATCCAATAACTTTGCTCTCGGCCTTGCTTAGTACTCCAGAAGATGCTGTTAAGATGCATGAAAGATTGAAGCTTTCGGCATTTGAACGGGATTAGTCGTATTATATTACTCAAAATAGAGAGATTACCAAGGATGTCGATGAGTTGATGTAATTTTTGTTTTATTAATTCAAGTGGTGATTGTTGAATTTAATTTCATCAAATTTTAGAAAATTTCAACAAATGTGCCTTCAAACTTTGGGTAAATCTCGTGACCTTCAAGATTATGTTGAAGAGCTCCTGAAATATCACGGAAAATTCGAGCTTTACGAACGACTCCAAATCTGGAAAATTCCAATCTTTCCAATTAATGGCCAAACTCTGATGCAAAATGGATGTCCTAGTGGTAAACTAATGGGTGCTGTTATTCGACAATTGAAAGTACTTTGGGTGTAGAATGAATTTAAAATCAATTAAGAAGAGCTTTTGGAACTTTTGCCAGAAGTTTTGAAGGAGTTTAATATTGTGGATGGCAAGCACGTTAAGAAGCCGAAAGTTTAATTTTATCATCATTTTAGATTAAATTATGTAAAAATCAATTCCTTAAATTGAAAAGATTTTATAAATTGCAAATAAAAAACTAGTTGTGCAGCTTGTGAGCTGAGCAGGACTTCTCCGCTAGCATAGAATGGAGTTTTCAATAAAAATTGTTTCAAAGAAGATATTGAGTTTTGGAGCTGAGAGTAAGCGGTACCAAGCTGAGATTCTAGGACTTTTTAAAAAAATTGTCTGGTACCACCAGATGACTTCCAGCAGGTAGTGGACCAAACATCGATGCAATTCTTGATTGGACATGTCATCTCAAGCATTTTTTCTGAATAGACTAAAGTGCTATTTCTAGTCGTTCTCGAGTTCTGGAGCTGAGAGTAAGCGCCACCAGACTGATACTCCAAAAATACGATTTTTATAATTTTCTGGACGAATCATGAGATCCCAAGACTTTTTCAAAAAAAAGTTGTCTGGTACCACCAGATGACCCCCAGATGACTCCTAGCTGGTAATGGACCAAAAATCGATGCACTTCCTGACTTAATTTATCATCTTAAAAATTTTTTCACAGAAGACCACAGCTGTATCTCTAGTTTTTCAAAATATAAGTTTTTTTTTGTATGAAAACCCCGACTTTGCGTCACGGAAGTGGTTCTGGTGACCTAACCGGTGGAGTCATAATCACCAAAAATATCAGATGCACGATGGGAAAAGATACCAAGTCGATTGGCATCAAAAAATTTGGAATCGGTCCGGTGGGAGGTCAGATCGATCGTTTACAGTAACCCCACCGAACCACCGACCACCGAACCACCGGACACACGGCCCTTAGTTTTTCGCATTTCACGGGTCGGGGGTTCAATATTTTCCAGATTTTTTTAACACGAATATGAGATATTTTTGAGATTTGTGTACTGGGAAGTCAGGAAAAATCAGATACGGTCAAAAAACCCTAAAAATGCTGGGACGATAACAATACATCTCCGAATTTTGCGGAGAAGTAAAAATCTTATTTTTATTAAAGTTTATTTATATAATAAATGGTTAGCTGTTACAATTTGTTGTTGCCATTTTACAAAAACGTGACACGACACACATTTTTAAATTATCTGCACGATGTTTGATTGCTTAATTAATTCTGCGATTTAAGTCCAAAAATATTCCACGCAAATAAAGTTCCTGATTTTTGCACATAATCTGACACAATTTTTTGAACAATATGTCGTTTATTTAAACACTCCGCTTGTGGTTTCAAAGTCATACATAAACTTTCAAGCTTTCTAATATTCTCAAGAACTGACTTCAGAAACTCCAAATAGTTCTGAAAATATTTTTCCTTCAGATTCCGAAAACTTAAATTGACTGTCAAGTCTATGATGTTTGGACTCTTTATTAGAACTTGTTTCACAAGATTTAAAGTATTTGTGAACTCAAAACACTCCAAGTCTATTAAGCATGTCTTAAGTTCTGGAAAACCTACAACAATATTTGTATACATGCTAAATGAAGTCATTGGACACTGACTTTTGAAACTTAAGCTTTCTATGTTCAAGTTAAACATCGAAAGAACGTCAAACAGATCAATTGTTAATCTGGGTATGTTAAGCACCACTCGGTTTGCATTTGGAAACATTCTAATGATACTTGGTAGAGTCGTTGTTGATTTAAATAAATATTCATTAGTGATAGTATTCTCATGTAATTCCAAACAAAGACTCCTCACATTTTCATTTTTAAATTTTGAATTTTTGTAAAAAATTCTAAATTCAATGTTTGATACTAAAAGTTTGATGTTGACATGCAATAATGATTTCAATCTTAGGACTTTCCAAATTCCATCATTTATATCGGACGGTACATCAACACAAAATGTAAGCGTTTCGATTTCCTTCTGTGTGGAAGTAAAATCCAACAATTTACTGTTGCGAGAGATGAGACTGTTAACGTGAAGCTTTTTTAATTGGAACACAATTTTGGATGAATCGATGATCGATAAATCTGCTTTACAGTCTATGAAACTTAAAGTTTGCAATTTATCACCAACCATCGAAACAAATTTTATGAACAATTGTCTGTCTTTCTTGGTTTGAACATATGAATTTTGCATTCTTTCAAGTTCCAAATTGATTACAGTTTGTGAGTTTTCTTGTGGAAATTTGATAATTTTGTAAAAATCAAGCAAAACAGTATCAGCTCCTTTTATGATGTATCCTTCTGAAGAAGTTCCAATATTACAACTATTATTTGCCGGATTTCCACAGAAGTATTCTTCAAAAAGCTCTTTGGCATTTGAAGCTTTCACTGAAGTGAAAATATGGCAAATAAGCTTGGGAAAACGTCTTGTGAAGTAGTCTAAATACTTTTCAATACTGTTGAAATCGATTGAAGCTCGAATTTCATCATTCATCTCCATCTTGTGGGTCCACTGAAAAGTTTGGTTGAATATTACATTTCATGTATCTAATATATTTTTGTTCCTTACTTTGTTCCTTATAACTCGAAGCAAATCCAATACACTATAACCTTTACAATTATTCCCCAAACTGTCCATAAAAACCTTATCAATTTGTTTCGTCCAATCTCTATTTGTCGGATCTATTTCATCGAAAATTGTTTGATCTTCTAGCAGTGTCTCCAAAGAATGAAAAAGTTTTGAAGTTTCAACAATGTGCTGATGATTTCCGAAATTGCAGTTTTTAATACATTTCAAAAGCTTTGGTTCTCTAATATCTCTCAGCTTACAAATTTCCAAAATGAAGTCCATCATTTTCTGTGCATTCCAGAATATCGGATGGTTTAAAACTTCATCGGCTGTTGGTCGAAGTGTGGGATCAATTTGTAGCATATTTTCCATCAAATCCAATGAAAGTACCTCGTCCGACGTTGTTGCATTCATTTTGAAAGCTTCCAAATATTGAAGAATTTCAGTACTATTTACAAATTTTACATCGGGTGTTATAAACAAAAAAACACAGCCCAGCGAAAAGATATCAGAAGCTTTTGTCTATAAAAAATGTATTAAGTTTATACAACAAATTTTTCTTTTAAATTGAAAACTCACATTTTGGCTCCTATTTTTTACTTCTGGAGACATCCAATTCAAACTTCCTGCGACACCTGTTTTTGTGGTACGAGTCTCTGTTGCATTTAATGATTTTGATACTCCAAAATCAGATATCTTAATTGTAACAATATTGCCTTTGTTAGACGATATCAAAATATTTGTTGGCTTGATGTCTCGATGAACTAAAAAAATATTTTAAAAATATTTGTGTTTTAAATATATCCAAATGAATTTAAAACTTGTTCTTACTTATATCCATCTTATGTAGATGATTCAATCCTTGTACGACTTGATTACAAATTTCTTTCCAATCAATTTTCACTTTGAGGTGTTGAAATTTTGCATCCTTAATCAATTCGTGCAAGTTACAATCGCAAAGATCCATTCCAATATAATAAAAGTCTTTGTCGTGATTTATACTATGAAATCTGATGATGTTTTGATGTGGATCAACTTTAAACGATACATAATTTTCTCGATCAAATGGTTGCTTATTTTTCAGCAACACTTTTTTGATGGCAATTGGATGTCCCTTAAGAATTCCTTTGTACACAGTTCCATAGCTACCTCGACCTATGATTTCATCTGGAAAATGTCTGAATGGAGAGTTTCCTTCGATTTTTTTTGCTTTGTATTCATATCCACCAATAAGTCGATTGTATAAATTGTACAAAAGTGGCAAAAAAATTGGAAAGATATTATTCAAATCTTCCACAACAGTATAGCGATCTGATGTTCTCAATATTAATCGTTCTATTAAGTCAGTATGTTGAGCTTCCTGTCCTATTCTAGTGATTGTATTAACTTCTTGTAGAATGGATCCACATGTGGCTTTTAAAATTGATTCTTTAAGGTGTTCTGAAGTATTATTGATTAGGGATTTTATATAAAAGTTGTTATCTTTACTCCATGCGTCATGAAGCTCCTGAAAAACTTTAAAATGGTCCTCGGTATTCCGAAACAATGGATGTTTCAAGCATTCTTCAACTGTTGGTCGATCCTTTAAATTTTCTCCGATCATTTCCGTTATTAAATCAGAAGCAAAAATATTTTCTGTTGTTTGTTGTAAGCTGTTCAATGCATCCCAATTAAAAGTGAACTTCATGTCAAACTCTTGTGAAACTATTTCTGCTTTGATTTGAAATGGATTGGTTCCTCTGGTGAGTAAATAGTGGAACACTAAGCCTAAGGAGAATATATCGGATGCCTTTTTCTAGAAATAAATTTATCATTTGAATGACACGGAGAGAATATAGTTATTTAATTATTAATTACAAATTTTTTTGACGGCTTCTGCAAAAGAATTTCAGGGGCAATCCACAGCATATCTTGAAAGTTCTCAGACACATCTTTTGTATTATTTTTAAATTGAATCAAATTTTCATCTTGATCAAAAGAAATATTCATTGGATTTAAATTGCCATGGATATCATTTTTAGAATGAAAATCATTCAGCTTTAGAAGACAACTTTTGAAAACAATTAATATTTTTGTTGAATCACTGATTTCACCACTTTTAATTAAATCTTTAAGGGAATTTAGGTTAGAATTTACCAGGTTCATGGTGCTTGAAATGAGCTAGGCCGTGGTTTAAAAATGAAGACATTATTCATACTAAACTTGAGCATGAGTTTAAAAATATTTATTGAACCATTGTTCGACGTGATAGCAGCTATCAGTTTAGGGATAAGATTTGTTCATGTTATATACAATTTTTCGATTTCAAAATATTATTTTTTATTGTAATTCTATTTGATCCGGACATTCTGACTCATTCTCGATTTCGCTACCACAGCTTCTTTCGAACAGATTATGGAAATGGCAGAAATCCACTTTACGGGGGGTAACCGATTCCGCTCAAGCTTTTTTTGGGGTCAAGGGAAGCTCAAATATGCAATAAAAATGGTACGGACTCGTCAAATAAGGCCCCAACTATTGTTCAAAGTTTCGATTTTTTACCCCAAGAAATTTTTTTTGAGGTAATTGATAGGTTTTAATGCTACATTTGTGGATTTAGTATGTTTTTCAGTAAATAAGCTATTGTTCACCCGGCCATAGTATGACGAAAGTCGGGATGGCCTGTCCAAGACGAAACATTACATCAAGAAGCTATTGTTCCACTTCTTGACGAAATATCCTCAAAATCCTAAAATTCCACAAACATCATCTAAAATAGTGAAGGGATTTTCCAGCTGCATTTGCCAAAGACTTCTATGCCAGCCATAACTTCATAAATACATATAAACAGCAACAATGCCTACCTTCTCTTTAAGCTTGTTCAATTTCCATAAATGTGAGTTTATAACATTTTATTGACTGATTAATAATATTCTTGTTTTAGATAATTCCACTAAAAGATATGAATTCCTCGGAATTTTTTTTTCAAGTATTGCTGTTGCTGAAAATGGTGACAATGGTTAATTGGTGTACTTTTGTTTGTATCTAATCTTGATTTTTATTATTTAAAAGTAAAAAAATTGCGCTTTACTTTCTTGAATTCGGCTTTTGTGTATATTCTCAAGAATTGTATAGAAATGTATGAACAAAGGTTTTACATTGAATGCATCATCATCATCATGAGAAATGTTGTTTTTAAAATAAATTTTGGTAATCATAATCGATATTTTATAAGAAATTATTTTTATTAGGTTTTCTCTTACAATTTGTTGTTGCCATTTTACAAAAGATGACTGTTTCACTGGTAATCAATTCTACGATTTCTACCAACATTCCATCTCACTAAAGTTCCTGATTTTTGCACATATTCTGACACAATTTTTTGAACAATATATCGATGAGTTATACATTCCGATTTTGGTTCCAAGGTAATTTTTAGGCTCTCAAGCTTTCTAATTTTCTCAAGAACTGAATTCAAAAATTCCAAATAATTCAGAAAATACTGTTCTTTCAAATTCCGAAAGCTTAAATTGACTTCCAAGTGAATAATATTTGGACTGTTAACTAAAATTTGTTTTAGAAGATTTAAAGTATTTGTTAACTCAACACACTCCACATTTATGAAGCATGTCTTAAGTTGTGGAAAACCTACAACAATATTTGTATACATGCTAAATGAATTCGTTTGACTTTGGCACCAGACACCTAACTTTTCTATATTCATGTTCAACATTGAAAGAACATCAAACAGATCAATTATTAATTTGGGAATGTCAAGCACCACTCGGTTTGCATTTGGAAACATTCCAATGATGCTTTGAAGAGTCGTAGTTGATTCAAAAAACTCATTGGTAGTGACAGTATCCTCACTTAATTCCAAACAAAGACTCTTCACATTTGGATTTATATTATGAAAGTTTTGGAAAGTTTTTTTAGCTTTAAGCTCGTGTACTGAAAGTTTTATTTTGACATTCAATAATGATTTCAAGCTTAAGACTTTCCAAATTCCATCATTTATATCGGACGGTACATCAATACAAAATGAAAGCGTTTTAATTTCATTCTGTGTGAAAAGAAAATCCAACAAAATGCTGTTGCGAGAGATGAGACTGTTAAGGTGGAGTTCTTTTAACTGGAACACAATTCTGGATAAATCAATAAGAGAATCTTTTCCAATCACACAATTTTTAAAGCTAATAATCTTCAAATTAGGAGTTTGATACAACATCTCAAACAATATCGATAAATCTGCTTCACAATCTGTGAAGCCTAAAGTTTGCAATTTATCACCAACCATCGAAACAAATTTCAAGAACAATTGTCCGTCTCTTTTGTTTTGAACATAAGAATTTTGCATTTTTTCGAGTTCCAAATTGATGATTGTTTGTGAGTTTTCTTGTGGATATTTGATAATTTTGTAAAAATCAAGCAAAACAGTATCAGCTCCTTTTATGATATATCCTTCTGAAGAGGCAACGACACTAGATTTTTTTTTGGCTTGATTTCCACAGAAGTATTCTTCAAAAAGCTCCGTGACATTTGCAGCTTTCACCGAAGTGAAAACGTGCAAGAAGAGTTTAGGAAAACGACTTATGAAGTAGTTTAAATATTCTTCAATGTTGTTGAAGCCGATTGAAGCTCGAATTTCATCATTCATCTCCATCTTGTGAGTCCACTGAAAATGTTGTGTGATTATTAAATTGCATGTATTTCATGTATGTGTAATACATTTTAGTTTCTTACTTTGTTCCTTACAACTCTGAGTAAATCCAAGACACTATCACCTTTACAATAATTCCCCAAGCTGTCCATAAAAATCTTATCAATTTTTTTCGTCCAATCACCATCTGTCGGATCAGTTTCTTCAAAAATGGTTTGAGCCGTTAAATTTTTGGTAATTGCCGTTTCATCTTCAAGCAGTCTCTCCAAAGGTTGAACAAGTTTCAAAAGATCATCAATGTGCTGATGATTTCCGAAATTGGAGTTTGTAATACGTTTCAAAAACCTTGGTTCTCTAATATCTCTCAGCTTACAAATTTCCAAAATGAAATCCATCATTTTCTTTGCATTCCAGAATATCGGATGGTTCAAAACTTCATGGGCTGTTGGTCGAAGTGTGGGGTCTATATCTAGCATACTTTCCATCAAATCCAACGAAAGTACCGCGTCTGACGATGTTGCATTCATTTTCAGAGCTTCCAAATCTTTAATGATTTCAGCATAATCACTTTTGACAAGTTTTCCATCGGTAGTAAGAAACAAAAAAACCAAGCACATTGAAAAGATATCAGAAGCTTTCGTCTTCAAAGAAAATATTCAGACATTATTTAGTGAAATATTACTTAGAATTAATAAACTTACATTTTGACTTCCATCTTTAACTTCCGGAGACATCCAATTGAAACTTCCTGCGGCACCCATTTTTGTGGTAAAAGTCACTGTTGCATTTAATGATTTTGATACTCCAAAATCTGATATCTTAACTGTGATATCGCCATTGTAACAAAATATCAAAATATTCGTTGGTTTAATATCTCGATGAACTGAAAAAATGTATATTTTGAAATATAAAAGCAATGAATTTAAAACTTTTTCTTACTTATATTCAACTTATGCAAATGTTTTAATCCTTGTACGGATTGATGACAAATTTCTTTCCAAAAAATTTTCTTTTTGAAGTCTTGAAATTTTGCATCCTTGATCAATTCTTGCAAGTTACAATCGCAAAGATCCATTCCAATAAAATAAAAGTCTTTGTCGTGTTCTATGCCATGAAATCTGATGATGTTTTGATGTGAATCAACTTTCAACAATACACTTATTTCTCTATCGAATGATTGACTATTTCCTTTGAACACTTTTTTGATGGCAATTGAACGTCCTTGTAGATTTCCTTTGTACACAACAGTTCCATAGCTACCTAGACCGATAATTTGGTCTGGAAAATGCCTGAATGGAAAGTTTTCTTCAATTATTTTTGCTTTTTTTTTATATCCACCAATAAGTTGATTGTATAATGTGTACAAGAGTGGCAAAAAATTTGGAAAATTATAAATCAAATCTTTCACTACAGTAGAGCGATCCGATGTCCCCATAACTAATCTTTCTATTAAGTCAGTATGTTGAACTTCCTGTCCTATTGTAGTGATTGTAATAACTTCTTGTAAAATCGATCCACTAGTGGCTTTTAAAATTGCTTCTCTGAGTTGTTCTGAAGATTTATTGATTAGGGATTTCATATAAATGTTGTTAGATTTGCTCCATGCGTCATGAAGTTCATGAATCACTTTAAAATAGTCGTCAGCATTCCAAAACAATGGATGTTTCAAACATTCTTCGATTGTTGGTCGTTCCTCTAGATTTCTTTTGGTCATTTCCTTCATTAAATCAGAAGCAAAAATATTTTCTGTTGATTGTTGTAAGCTAATCAATGCATCCCAATCAAAACTGAACTTTATATCAAACTTTTCTGAAACAATTTTTGCTTTGATTTGAAATGGATTGGTACCTCTGGTGAGTAAATAGTGGAACACTAGACCCAAGGAGAATACATCGGATGCTTTAGTCTAGAAATTTATCAAAATAATGAAATGACACGAACAGAGTAAAGTCTTTTTGTTATTTAATTACAAATATCTTTGTTGAATTGTCCAGAAGAATTTCAGGGGCAATCCACAGCATATCTTGAATGTTCGCTGACACAATTTTCGTATTGTTTTTCAATGAAATAAAATTTTCAAAAGAATGTTCAAAAGAAATATTCATTGGAGTTAAATTGCCATGAATATCATTTTTAGAATGAAGATCATTCAGCTTTAGAAGACAATTCTTGAAAATATCAATGAAAATTTTTGTTGATTCAGTACTTTCACTACTTTTAACGAAATCCTCAAGGTTTTTAAGATTAGAATAGGCCATAGCAGGATTATTATGCTTGGATGAACTAGCCCGTGGTTTGAAAAATAAAGACATTATTAATACTGAACTCTAAGTGTGAAAATGTTTATTTTAGTAAAAACTTCTTTCGATATCTGATAGCAGCTATCAATTTACAGATAAGATTTACTTTTTTTTTAATACAATCTTAATAAAAATTGGACATTGACTCATTCTTTATTTTGCCACCACAGCTACTCACGAACAGATGAAGGAAATGTTCACAGCTGAAAATATTCGTTTGATAAATATGAATGGCGAGAAACATGGAACAATAACTCCTAGGATAAATGACCGGGAGAACTTTGAAGTAACAACTTTAAGGATTGATTATATTATAAAGATGAATTACTCAATAAAATAGAGAGATTACCAAGGATGTCGATGAGTTAATGTAATATTTTATTTTATTAATTAAAGTGGTTTATTGTTGAATTTAATTTCATAACATTTAGGAGAATTTCAACAAATATGCCTTGAAACTTTGGGTAAACCTCGTGACCTTCAAGGTTATGTTGAAGACCTACTAAAATATCACGGAAAATTCTTTGGGTGAAGAAAGAATTCAACGTCAATAAAGAAGAGCTTTTTTAATTTTATCATTATTTTAGATTAAATTATGACAAAATCGATTCCTTAAATTAAAAGTTTTAATAAATTGCAAATTAACAAAAATCTAAATTTTTTAAAGTTTATTTATAAATGGTTATCTGTTGCAGTTCGATGTTACCATTTTAAAAAGATGGTAGAAGTAAAAGACAACTTTTTTAATTATCTGCTCGATATTTGATTGGAAAATAATTCTACGATTTAAATCCAAAAACATTCCATCTCACTAAAGTTCCTGATTTTTGGACATAATCTAACACAATTTTTTCAATAATATGTTGTTCATTTATACATTCCGATTTCGGTTCCAAGATCATCTTTAAACTTTCGAGCTTTCTGATATTCTCAAGAACTGAATTCAGAAATTCCACATAATCAAATAACGAAAACTGGATATATTGTTCCTTCAAATTCCGAAAGCTTAATTTGACCGTCAAGTGTATGATCTTTGGACTCTTTATTAAAAACTGTTTCAGGAGATTTAAAGTATTCGTGAACTCAAAACAATCCAATTCTATGAAGCATGTCTCAAGTTCTGGAAAACCGATATTATTTTCTATAAACCAGTGAAATTGTGACGTTTGAGACTGACTCCTTAAAATTAAATTTTCTATATTCAAGTTCAACATCGAAAGAACATCAAACAGATCAATTACTAATTTGGGAATGTCAAGCACCACTCGGTTTGCATTTGGGAACATTCCAATGACGATTTGTAGAGTCCGTGTTGATTGGGAAAATTCATTGGTAGAGACAGTATCCTCACTTAATTCCAAACGAAGACTTCTCACATTTGGATTTCTATTATATTTTGAATCTTCGGAATCATTTTTAGCTTCAAGTTTGCTGACAAAAAGTTTGATTTTGACATTCAATAATGATTTCAATCTTAGGGCTTTCCAAATTCCATCATTTATATGAGATGGTAGATCAATACAAAATGTAAGCGTTTCAATCTCATTCTGTGTGAAAAGAAAATCCAACAATTTACTGCCGTGAGAGATGAGACTGTTAAGGTGTAGTTCTCTCAACTGGAACACAATTTTGGGAAAATTGATAAGAGAATCTTCTTTAATCATACAATTTTTAAAGGCAATAGAATTCAAATCAGGAGTAAGCTTGAACATATCAAACAAAATTGGAACATCCACTTTACAATCTGTGAAACTTAAAGTTTGCAATTTATCACCAACCATCGAAACATATTTTATGAACAATTGTCTGTCTCTTTTGTTTTGAACATAAGAATTTTGCATTCTTTTGAGCTCCAAATTGATTATAGTTTGTGAGTTTTCTTGTGGAAATTTGATAATTTTGTAAAAATCAAGCAAAACGGTACCAGCTCCTTTCATAATGTATCCTTCTGAAGTAGTTCCAATATTAGGATTATTATTTGCCGGATTTCCACAGAAGTATTCTTGAAAAAGATCCGTGACATTTGCAGCTTTCACCGAAGTGAAAACGTGCAAGAAGAGTTTAGGAAATCGACTTGTGAAGTAGTCTAAATATTCTTCAATACCGTTGAAGCCGATTAAAGTCCGAATTTCATCATTCATCTCCATCTTGTGAGTCCACTGAAAAGTTTGGTTGTTTGTTACATTTCATGTATCTACTATTATAAATTTTAGATTCTTACTTTGTTTCTTATAACTCGAAGCAAATCCAAGACACTATCACCTTTACAATAATTCCCCAAGCTGTCCATAAAAATCTTATCAATTTTTTTCGTCCAATCACCATCGGTTGGATCTGTTTCTTCAAAAATTGTTTGGACCGCAAAACTTTTGGTAATTGCCGTTTCATCTTCAAGCAGTCTCTCCAAAGGTTGAATAAGTTTCAAAAGATCATCAATGTGCTGATGATTTCCGAAACTGGAGTTTGTAATACGACTCAAAAACCTTGGTTCTCTAATATCTCTCAGCTTACAAATTTCCAAAATGAAATCCATCATTTTCTTTGCATTCCAGAACATCGGATGGTTTAACACTTCATCGGCTGTTGGTCGAAGTGTGTGGTCAATATGTAGCATACTTTCAACCAAATCCAACGAAAGTACCTCTTCCGACGATGTTGCATTCATTTTTAGAGCTTCCAAATCTTTAATGATTTCATCATATTCACTTTTGACAAATTTTCCATCGGTTGTAACAAACATACAAACCAAGCCCATTGAAAAGATATCAGAAGATATCTACAAAAAAAGAATGATCTGATAATATTTAGTGAAATTTTTCTCAGTTATAATAAACTCACATTTTGGTTCCCAGTTCTAACTTCTGGAGACATCCAATTCAAACTTCCAGCGGCAAAGATTTTTGTGGTAAAAGTCATTGTTGCATTTAATGACTTTGACACTCCAAAATCTGATATCTTAATTGTGATATCGCCATTGTAACAAAATATCAAAATATTCGTTGGTTTTATGTCTCGATGAACTAGAAAAATATATAAATATGATTTTTAATTAGAACCATTTGAATTTAAAACTTGTTCTTACTTATATTCAACTTATGCAGGTGATTCAATCCCTGTACGGCTTGATTACAGATTTCTTTCCAATCAATTTTCTTTTTGAAGTCTCGAAACTTTGCATCTTTGAACAATTCTTGCAAGTTACAACTGCAAAGATCCATTCCAATGAAATAAAAGTCTTTGTCGTGTTCTAACCCATGAAATCTGATGATGTTTTGATGTGAATCAACTTTCAACAATACACTTATTTCTCTATCGAATGATTTACTGTATTCTTTGAACACTTTTTTGATGGCGATTGAACGTCCTTGAAGATTTCCTTTGTACACAACAGTTCCATAACTACCCCGACCGATGATTTGGTCTGGAAAATGTCTGAATGGAGAGTTTTCTTCAATTATTTTTGCTTTCTTTTTATATCCACCAATAAGTTGATTGTATAATGTGTACAAAGAAGGCAAATAATTAGGAAAATTATAATTCAAATCTTTCACTACAGTAGAGCGATCGGATTTTTTCGTTGTTAATCTTTCTATAAGGTCAGTATGTTGAGCTTCCTGTCCTATTCCAGTGATTGCATTCACTTCATGTAGAATGGATCCACTAGTGGCTTTTAAAATTGCTTCTCTGAGTTGATCTGAAGTTTTATTGATAAGAAATTTCATATAAATGTTGTCATCTTTACTCCATGCGTCATGAATTTCCTGAAACATTTCAAAATGGTCGTCAGCATTCCAAAACAGTGGATGTTTCAAACATTCTTCCATTGTTGGTCGTTCCTCTAGATTTCTTTTGGTCATTTCCTTTATTAAATCAGAAGCAAAAATATTTTCTGTTGTTTGTTCTAAGCTGTTCAATGCATCCCAATCAAAACTGAACTTTATATCAAACTTTTCTGAAACAATTTTTGCTTTGATTTGAAATGGATTGGTACCTCTGGTGAGTAAATAGTGGAACACTAAACCCAAGGAGAAGACATCGGATTCTTTAGTCTAGAAATAACAAAAATATTTGGTTGACGCACGGACAGAATTGAGTAATATTATAATTGATTACAAATGTCTTTGTTGGATTGTCCAGAAGAATTTCAGGGGCAATCCACAGCATATCTTGAATGTTCTCCGACTCAACTTTCGTTTTATTATACTGATCGAATGACATATTTCTTGTAGTGAAATTGCCATGAATATCAATTTTAGAATGAAAATCATTCAGCTCTAGAAGACAACTTTTGAAAGCTCCAATTAATTTTTTTGTTGATTCACTGATTTGAACGAAATTTTGTATGGAAATTTTGGATGAACTATCCCGTGATTTAAGAAATGAAAACATTTTTCATACTGAACATATGAGTGTGAAAATTTTTATTCTAGCATAAACATTGTTGGATGTGATAGCAGCTATCAATTAGTATTTTTAATAATTAAGTCATAATACCGTGTGATTAGAAAAATGAAATGAGTGTTACATTTTTAAGCGTTTTTTTTTGTTGATAAAATATGCTAAATAATATCATTTTGTTAGTCTGAAATTTGTTTCACCATAAAAATGCAATAAGCCAAAAACCCTATTAATAAAGACAGATGAATACGTACTTGCCATAATTAAATGAATCGTGCACAATTCCCTAAAAGTCATCTGACTGCACTTATTTCAATCCCAACATAAATACAATGAATCCAACTGCATCGATCCGAAAATTTTCAAATCTGCTAATTCAATAATAATGTTAAATAATGTGCACATTTTCCCAATCTTTCTACAGTTTTCAACATTTCTAGTAGATTCAACATTTTGAAGCAAAAACCGATAAAAAAATCAATAAAACTAGAAATAATTTTAGGGTCCGCAAACTGTGCTATGCCGCTTATACTTGCTTTATTTTGATAAAGTGTGCTTTACTGTGTTATTTTGCTATCTAAGCATATTCAAGTTACAATCAAAATAACAATAAAAGGGTCTTTCCCGGAGATTTTGCTCTATGAAGGTTCAGAAAATGCAGCTGTCGCTTTTAAATTGAGTTCCAGGTGCTTTTAGGGTCGGTGATGGAACTTGCGTTTAGAGAGCATTGGAAAAATCATGGATTGTGTGCTGAATTGGCTTATTAGTAGAAACATTTTGAAAAATGTTGAGAAATCTTCAAAAAGCGTTTAAAAGCTGGAAAATCCCCTAAAAAAGTTCGAAATTTTAAATTGAGGAATTCTTAATTAATTTTAATTTATCATCAATTTCCTCTTCATAGACCAACAAAGCCTCAACCCAACGATTCCCCGCAATTATTTATAATGCCATAAATTTATTCCGCAGGGCGTTCGCCGATGATAGCCTCACTTTTATGAATGATCGTCTGTACAAAAGATTTCTTTGGTTTGTTGAGCTTGGCTGCGTTTGTTAGCAGTTTATGCGACAAGGAAGCAAAAGAAGTAAATTGGGCGTGAAAGAATGCGTGTTTATCGTGAACTTCAAGTGTAATAATAAAAAAATATGGTAAGTAAGGAGTTGCTCTTGAATATTGTAAATTTGTTGCTAGGGGCAAGTGCTTCCTTTCAAAATTAAAGAAAGGGGTGGTAGTTTCTCGTAATTTCCATAAAATCTGAAATAAAATCGATAAAAAAGATTAATTTCCTTTTTCGGTAAAATCCTTTATTATTCAAAAAGTTTCCAATAAATTTACATGCAAGTTATAGTACATTGATATAAAATTGTTTATAAATCTAAAACTTAATGAGTAATATCACAAAGAGTATTTAATAATATAAATATAAATATAGCTCATTATTGATAATGAAGATAATTTTTGTTTTGTAGAAAATATGATTTTTGAAACCTTAAAAGTAGTTTAGAATTCTTTCACTTCAAGATTTGTAGAAAAATGTTAAGCTTCAGAAAATAGGAGATCATTTAAAATATTTTTGGATAGATTTGTACAATGTTTAAATGCTAAGTTTACAGTTTGTATATCTAGTACGGTGATTTGTGAAAAAAAAAAATTTAAAGTTAATGACTAGAAACTTAAGAAATAAATATTTAAATAGATTTGAAAAAATTTAAATTCGACATTTTCTTTAATTATAAACAAAAACGACTAGAAATGATCGCAACTGAGACTAAAATATTTTAAACATAAAATGATGGGACCAGAAGATAATTCTTCGACTAGAGTTTGTAGAAAACTTTTTGACTAGAAATTGAAAATTTAATAAATAAATTTATAAGACTAAAATATGACTCGAATGACGACTAGAAAATTTTCTGTAAAATTACTTAATCTAATTTTTGGAGTTTTCTAGACAGTTTTGCCAAAAGTAATTACAATTATAAAATGGCACAATAATAAAATGAAATTTTACAATATCTTAAATATTTCTTAAAAACTAAAAATCTCAATGACTAGTAAAGTTACTCTGTGGTTCAATTGATTGAATAATGTACAATTTTTGATCCCAAATGTTCAAAATGTTCAAATTAATTTAAGATTAAAGGATTTTTAATTCTAAATTGTACAAAAAATTACAAAATTTATTGATAGCTGATTTTCAGTTTGATTTGAATTAAATCATGAAATGGCACAATTTTTTTTTAAGAAACAATTGCAAATACTACCCAAGCCTGGCTAAAGTACGATTTGATTAATTTTAATTAAATTTTAATTTAATGTGAAAATAATTTTCTGTTTGATTTTTTTGTGATTTTACTCGAAAATTCTTCGCAGATTCAAAAGAAAACTTAAAATTAAACTTAAAATGATTAAAATGCACCGAACTCACAATTTTCACAATTTTCAATTCACGTGCTCCTCACTATATTCATTCATGATTTCCTTCATTGTAGTGTAAGAAAGTAGGCGTCACCTTAAAGGAACTTCGTAAGAAACACGCAATCGCATTGGAAAGCGGAGAAAAATGGAGAAAAGTGTGAGTTGAATGCATCGTTATTCTTAAAAATATCTCTGACTAGAGTGACTCATCCTTTTGAGGGAAATTCCCTACGCAACAATTAAACTTAAGACGTAAAATATTTAAGAAGAAATTATGAAACACTGTGTGCAAAAAAACTTATTTTAAAATTATTTTTTTTGGGATTTTTGAGCAAATTTCAGTTCTCTTGCTTTTATTTACACTTTTAATCCTTTCTTTAAATCTTTCACTTTACCTTTAATTTTGAAACTTTCACGAATTTTTAAACGGCCATCATGGTATGCATTATAACTCCTGATCCACTTCTGAGGTTGGCGAGAGCACTGATTGCGATGTTTTCATCTTCGGTGAATCTGCTGTTGTTCAAACTGAAGCCACCAGATGACGAATTGCTATCTTCGTTGATAACAAGCTCATGCTCGCTTCCTGATGATGAAAGTTGTGAACTTTGCGAATAATTGTCATTGAAAGTGAACACAGTTTGTGGAATTAATTCTGATCTTTCCAGAGAATGAACTGATGATGATTGATTTGAGCTGGAACTCAAGGTTGGCGAGTGGTTAGCTGATTTCTTGATATTCTTCTTGGCATTTCCATTTTTATGAGTTGCCTGATGTTTCTTAAGGTAAGCTTGTCTCTTGAATCCTTTTCCACATTCACCACAACTGAACGCTTGATCAGCTTCTGTGGTGTCTGATTTCTTAACAATTTGATCTCTGAGCTTGTGCCAACGTCTATGAGAAGCTAAATTAGCTGGGCAATTGAATTTCTTCCCGCACTCTGGACATTTATACTCGAGGAGCACAATGCAAGTACATCTGTGTCTGGCCAGGCAAAAAGCATCTTCAAATTCATTGCGACACAATTTGCAGGAATAAGAACCAATCACATTGGGAATTAAAGCCAGCTCAGCTTTAGCTTCATCGGTCACTTCAACAATATTATACTCATCTGGAATGTCACCACTCTCTTGCACATCGTTATCATCAATATCTTCAAGCTTTCTAATGATTGTACCAGAAACTGGTGAAGATTCATCCTCGTCGAACTTTAACTTCCGAATCGCCTTGGATTTGCGTTCTTTTGGCACTGAGGTGGATGTTGAAGCTGCTTTGTGGCTTTTTTGGTTGGTTGATATTGTTTTGGTGGATTTTTTGGGAGTCACTTCCACTTTAATTGGCTCAATTTTGGAGTTTTCTTGATTTTCTTCTTGGCGGAAACGTTTTTTAAGAGGAGATAAGATTGGTTTGCTTGGAACTGGATTTACAGACCATTCCTCATCCTCAACATTTCGATAACGCTTTTTTAAAGGTGAACACGATGGAGGTGTTCTTTGTGGTGTCAATTCTGCATTTTTATTGGTCAAATCTAACGGTGACTCTGTTTTAATTTTCAAATATTTAATTTTATAATTTGGCGGCAAATCTAAGATTGTCGTTAAAAGTCCTAAAGCAGGTCGATATGGCGGTGGAGGATATTGATCCATCTTGGAACCAACATCAATCACTTTGATTTCTATTTACACTAAACTATTGCAACTATTTTAATTTACGTGCAACGTGCAGCAAAGCTGAACAAGCGAGAATGACTGAAGCTAAATCAGGATCGTTGCTTTTTATACCAACAAGTTCCCCTTCGTTCTAATACTGCACGTTGTGGTTGCTTGCTTGTTGTTCTACACGTTGTACATAAGGATTCAACACATCCACAAGACATTCATGCGCATAACTCCGCCTCGGCACACGCCAACACGTGCTTGCTTCTATTTTTGTTTGGTGCCTGTTTTTACTGATCGGCACATTTACTTCGATACAACAATATCGGGATTTATTTTAGTGGAGGGTTCAAATGCAAACAAAAGGTCTTGGCTTGGATTTTCGTTAAATTATGCTCGGACTTGGTATTGGTGTTGGAGGATTTTCTATGTACAAGATTTGGTTTTTCTGTTGAGAATTCTCTGCTGAAATATTTCTATGTTTTGTAGAGCATTTGTCGGGACTTTTGCGTTACGACAACGGAAAATATGCTCGAATTATGAATCATGAAGTTTGTTTTGTTGTTTCAAATGAATCACTATGAGATTGTTATATTTAGAATTTTATTAGGGGTAGTTTTTTAACACTCAAACAAACGGAATTACTGAAGTGAAACGTTAGCGATTTGTATGTGTGGAAATGTTTGCGTGGATTGAGAGTAGGTTGTTTGGTTGTAGGTTTTAATTGGATTTTACAAAAGCTAAATCTAAAATATTTTTGGAAAACAAATATCATCGACTCTTAAAAAAAGCTCAAAAATCTATAATCCAATAAATCACCGACAAACTCCCCAAAAACCCCAAAACTCCAAAATTCCATTGACCTTGAACTTGATTGGAACTTCTCACTTTCCATTTCACATTTTCCTCTACAAAGCTTCAACGGGAGTTTTCCTTTTACCCTCATTCAACAAATTTTCCAATTTCCTGTTGGAAACAAACAAACTTCGCACCCTTAACATCATAAGAAAATTATAATTTAGTTTTCCTCTAGAAATTTCCACAAAACATGAAAATATTAAAATTAGTTCGAATGTTATGTCAATCAAATATTCCAATTGTTTTAATTTGAACATATAAATTTGATGCCAAAATAATTTAAATATTTTCTTCCCCCAAAATGTAAATAATCGCCACAATCCATAATTTTTGATAAATTTCCTGAAACCACAACCAAGTGCATTTATCATAATTTGCAATTCCCCAATGTGACTTAACCAACTTTTATTGCGTTCTTCATTGATTGTGAAAAAAACATAAATTCGTTCAAGTCACCAATTTGCTAGATTTCAAGCTTGCTATGAAGAATAATAGGAAAATACAAGAAACTACAACATTAAAAATGTATAGCTTTAAACGGCGTTGCATCACATTTCTCTTCTTTTTGGATTGTTCAGAAGTTCAAAAGAATTCTCCTTCAGTTTCAATAAAAATGCATTAAAATCACACAAAATTTCACGATCATTGAAATTTCACCCACAATGCCATAACCTCATAAAATTCCACCAAGTGTTTAGAGCACTGGTTCTACTTTAACGCACCATAAGTTCCCATGCTTTTGTTCAAACATTGATTGTGTTTTCTGCTGCGTGTTCTCGCAAATATCAAACCTAAAGCTGCGATAAAGCACCAGAACTGCTGGGAATTCTTTTTGCATCGACGGCTCGTCACGTGGCCTCTCCAAATAAATCCGTTGAACGGTGTGCACCACATTAGTCGGCTGGTTGAATTTGAATATTGTACTATTTCTACAAGCGAAAAGAAAGCATGTACCGTTTGTTTGAAATTTGGAGTAAAGCTGTTTTGCTGTAATGTGATTTTGGTTGAGTTGATGAATTGTTTTGATTATATGCAAATAAACTGACAGCTTCTGAAATTTTTGAAATGCAATTTTGTTACTGAAGATTAAAGTAAATTTTAGTTATTATTAATTAAGCCTTTTGTTGAATTTTTGAATTCTTAAAATTTAAATTATTATCAATCATTCAAAACAGAACAGTTCTAAATATTGAAAGGTTCAATGAACCAAAATATCAAAACTTCATAACTTTCACCCATGATATAAATTCAGAGGAAACCCAATATATCTCCTCCAAAAAAAATCAGTTCCATCAAAAAAACTTAATATCCTTCATGTCATCGTCAAAGAAGAAATTAAAAGTCCTTTTTTGTTTTGTTAAAAATTCCTTCCAATATGCTTTAATTTTTCATCTAAAAAATTGAAAATGCTGTTGCTTAACAAATATGAAATGCTTTTGGAATTGCATGTTTTAATTATTATTACGGTTTTCCATTTTTTGGAGGGTTGGTTGTTTATTTGATTTACTATCGAATAACATTTTAAAGTGCTTTAAAATCTATATTAATGACGAGAACGTGATGAATTGTAGAGTTCAAATGAAATTTTATTGAAATTTATTTCTAGAAATTTTGAATTTGTTACTTAGAGCTGGAAAATAAGAAGATCGCAAAAATAAATTTGAATGAATCCAAAAAAATGTGAAAAAATTTCTTAAGAACTTTCCCAAAAATAGTAAAAAAATCCAAATATAAAACATCCCTAAAAAACGGAAACCTTCAACAGACAGGATGCGATGGTCAAGAACACTTTCGATTCAGATACTTGATTACAAAAAAAAATAATGACATTTTTCCGATCAACGAGTTTCCGCAGCTGAACACTCGTTTACTGGTTTCGGTGAGATCTGCAAACAAAACACAAAACAACGTACTCGAATTTTGTTGGAATATTTAATCACATTTTCGTTGTTCACCACAGTTCATTGGAGATTGAGGGTGAATCCACAGAAATGCAGAAATATTGAGCTTGCATTGTTTTACTGGAACTACTCGGCAATTATTGCAACAGGGCGAGTAAATCTAAAATTCCGACAAATGAAATGTTCTCACGCAACGATCATTACTATTCTTCGATAGATATTACAAACAATCTAAGTAATGTCTTTTCTATGGACATTTATGATTATTGATGATCTCATCTCGCGCTTGGGGGTGGCAGACTAGAAAGTAGAAAACCCAAGTAATTTACTGTAAAAATGCGTGAAAACTGTAAAATGTGTAAAAAACTGGAAAAACAGAGGGTGGACACATAATCAAGAGTAATGGCAGATGGTTACTCATAAAAAGTCTTATTCAGGTAAAATCGTGTATGCTACTCGTATGGTGCTCTATGATGATTAATAAAATATTCCTCTCCTCTTGATCTATTTTTCAAGTGAAAGTTGAGGCGGTTGAAGCTACCAGAACTGATCAGGATGAATTGCTGTGCAAGATATGTTGGGGTGTAAATTAAATTAACAAAACAGTTTGTCTGTCCCACTAATCGATTGCAACAGCTGAAAATGGACGTTTTAATGCTTCATTAGACCGTTATTTGGATTATTTAGTTATTTTATTGTTTGCTGGAAATTTTCTAGAGATGTGTGGTTTTTTCATTAAAATAAAAAAATAAATTTCAAATATATCACATTACATTGCTAGCTGGAGTTTTCATTTAACTTTTAAAAGGTCATTGTCACTGAAAAACTCAACAACCAAAAGAACTGAAGTTATGCTGGTTTTCAGTTGCTCCGTTGTTCAATTTATCAGAATGTTCACCTTTTTGCCTTCCAGCTTGTATAATTATTTGCTTTTTGACTAAATGTGTTGGCTTTTGTTCAATATTTCACATTTTCATACCTTTTTCCATCAAATGCTGTAAAATATTGAAAAATATCCAAAAATGTGCTCAATCTTTTTTTTTTATTTGAGGTAAATTCAAAATACTCCAAAATACCAGCAGATCCGTTTAGATCTACTTTTATTGCGGTTTTTTTTTCTGAAAAAATATTTTGGTAAAAGAATTTTTATTGCATTGAAATTTGCGTAGAGCTCAAGTTCAACCTCTGCGGTATTTTTGAAGAGAATTTATACGGGCACTCTATCAAAATTTACCAAAATGCAGAATATACTTTAAATTAACTGTTATGTCAAAAATCACAAAAGGTTATACGTGCCAACAAATTCATTAAAGTTCATTAGTATAATAGCAACTTTTGTTATTCTTGGAGAAAAATTCTAAGAAATCCTTTTCTTGTTCGATTTATTAATAAGATTTCACGAATAAGATTTTTCGATCAAAATTCCAGGTATAGCTCAGAATAACCTTTTAAAATCTCATAATAAGGTAGCTATGTAATTAAAATTTTTTGAAAATTTTACATTTTTGATTTATGACTTAACATAATCAAAACATAACCAAAATAACCATAATCTTACATAAAAGTCAAAAAACCCCTCGAACATTTCTTAAGACCTCAAAATTTCACGTTTTCTTACCACAAGCTTCGCATTTCTAAAGAAACACCGTCTTAGCCACGTCAACAGCTAAACACAACAAGTGTCTCACCAATGAAAGAAAAAATTCTTCAACCTTGACATAGAACTTGTCAAGAAAGTTTCCTTGTAAGCAGTAAGGCTGTAAATAGTAAGGAATTGCTAGCAGACACTTTTATGGCTTTTCCATTCATCCAAGCATTGCGTACACCAAAAAAAGACCATTTATTATATTTTAAGAACCAAAACAAATTTCAGGAGTTTCATAAATTTATGCGTCTATTCATTCAACAGCAAACAAAAAACGTTGTCAGCTTTGTTCAATTTTTCAATTTTGGATTTTTGCATCGTATTATAAAATTGTAAGTGATTTAAAAGGGTTTGGGGTACAGATTTTTGTGCAGCTGGCAGCTTCTAAGCGTTCCAGGTGCTGAACACGCAGAAATATCAGAACAAGTAACACTAGGCAATTCAAGTTGTGCACCCTATTTGATAGTTTTGATGTTTTTGCGATAATGTTAGGATAATGTGCATGTTACAAAAGTATACTTTATGTTCGTATATTTGAGCCCATCGAGTGTAAAAGAGTGAAACAAGCAAATTGTGAGGAAGGGCATGAAAATTCAGGATTTTAGTTTGTAGCAAGGGGTGAATATTTTCATATCAAATTAGAAGTTTTCTGATTTTTTTTATGGAAGTTTGATGGTAAACACAACAAAAGCTGCTTGGAAGTTGTTAAGACTTTTATTTAAGCCATTTTTTGTTGAATTTTGTATAGAAGAAAGAACAAGAAACGGATATTATAAATGCCTTCAAGAAACCTCCCCAAGCAAGTAATTGTTGAGAAATGAGCAAGTGAGTTTGGCTCAAGTGTTTATTCAATCAGTGGTTGTTGGTTACCAACCAGAAAACATGGTAGACATCAGACAGAAGGAATTGGGAGGATCTTTTAGTTAATATGAGGAAGATTTGGAGACGGATGGTTTTGAAAGACTTCTTTGAAGCAAATCTTGTGAAGAAATGCGTAGAGAAAATATTTTAGACGATGAAGAGCTCAATTTAAGCTTTAAAAGTAAATTTAATTAAATATTAAAGCTCATTGACTCTGCACAATAAAGTAATCTAAACTATGTAAGACCCTCAAAGATCAGAATAAGATAAGAACTAGGGTAAATTCACGATCCGTTTGGATGCAAATTATTCTCCATAATTAACTTATATTCAACTTATTCAAATTTTGATAGTTTTAAACAGTTGTGGATTCAACCAGAAACTCCACACCTTGGCACACGACGTTTTGCCAGACAACACGTGCTTCGGGTTTTTCTACAAATATCTCCATTCTCCATATGGAACACATTTAAACATTTAAAATGCATAATTCCTTGAAATTATGCAAATTTTCAAGGAAACTGAAAAGTAAAACTAAAATTTGAAGATATTTTCAACAAAACAAAATAATTACACAAAGGACTCACCCCTAACATTATAAAAATCCAAACAATGAAAATTTCCCGATGCATGTTTTTTTAATAATCGACTGTTCCAAACAACTTTCCCTTTACTCGAAGAAGACAGCACTTTAAAAATACTGCAAATCATTTTTCAAAAAATAACAAAAAACATGTAACGAGCAAATAAAAAATTGAAGGATATTATTTCCGTTTCGTTTACATGCTCAATAATTCAATAATTCAATTAAATTCAGTAGAACTCGTGATATCTAATAAATTTGGTAAAAAAAATGCATACAAGGAAAATTTTATGAAAGTTGGTAGTGCATTTTTTATTTCCCTTCAAGTTCAAAGAAAACTCCTCGATTTCTTTCAATTTCCATAAAACGAAAATTCTATTTTGGTGTTGTAAACAAATGGAAAATAATAGAAGTTATTAGAAATTTGTTCGATAAACGCATAAATGGATGTGAAGTGTAATTGGCTATGGTGTGTTTCTACTGTTTTGCATCATTGCCCCAGGACTATCGAGCTGGAAGGGATGGAGGGAGTCAGCGAGGAATGAAATGCTTAATTATGCGAGTTTGTAGCATTTTGTGCGTATGAATTTACTGTCATTTTTGAGTTTTATTGATAATTCGAGATTATATTTCTAGTTAGGGATAGAGAAGCCTTTAAATGTTAAAGCGTCACTGAAGTTTGATTTTCCATAAAATATGGCAAGATTTTCAATTAAAATTAAATGATTGAAATATCAGATTCAAAAAAGATGTTTTTAGGAGCTCCCTAATGAGCTCAATATATTTTACAAAGCAAAACATTTAATGCAAAAAACCAGATGAGAACTTTAACAATTTCCATCCATAAATAACAACAAAAGACACAACCAGCTTATTGATCAAAATGCATGCAATTTCATTTAAAAAGATGAAAAAGGAACAATAACAAATATTTCATCCCAAAATCCTTCAACAAACAAACTCTAAATGTATTTCAACTTACAGAATTTTTAATGAACAGTTGTGTATTTGAAGTAGTGGAAGCATTGCCATCAATATTAGTAATAATTCCTAGATTTTATTCAAAGATTAGATTTCCGTGAAGCTCATTACGCGCATATGTCCACTTTTTCATGCAACAATCGCTTGGAATTGTAATATAGTGAATGTTTTCAATATATGCAAAGCTAATAAGAGGCAAGAGCAGTGATAAAGTGATGTAGAGGCTTGTCCCTCCAAATATATCTAAAATACTCCTCTACTTAATTATTATTCTAAAATGTCTGATATTTTGGTGTACAATTGCACAATAATTTTAATTTAATAAAATATCCAACATAATTGAAAATTTGGGAGAATTGAAGGGTTTCACTCACCACCTGTGGAGCTAATTATCTTTTTTATCTTTTCTATAAAATTTGTGGATGAAGTCATTGCGCTTTAAAATTATGCTGGCTCTATTTAAATATTTTATGAGGTTTCATTTACACCTTTTTGCTTCATATACTCAAGTAGTTTCCATAGAGCATAATTAACAGGAACTACTTTGAACTCTTGAAGAGCAATCGAACAATACCTGAATAGCTGTAAAGAAAAATCGGAAGATGCGGGCCAACCAAAGAAATGTTTAACTAAAATAGCAGCACAAAATAGCAGTTTCCCTAATATCGATCTTAAATCGACTACTTGAAGCTTTATTCAAAATATTCCAAAGATTTTGTGCAAACGATAGTTTTATTGGTTTTGTGTGATTTTATTCGAATTTATGGGGCTTTCAAGTTTCAAGAGGGTATCGAATTTATTTTCCTTTTTTATGGCGAATTTTATGGATTTTCGAGCACGATCGTAATTTTAGGGATGTTTTAGATTTTGGAATAGTTTCTTAACTAATACAAAACAATCATTTATTGAACACTTTTATATTCGATTTTATTACGCAGAGTAAAGCGCCCTCTATAAAGAGGGTGATTATTCACAAAACTAAGTATATAGCACACAAGTCTATAATTTAAATCATTCCAATAATTGTAATAATTCAAAAATTATACGCGTTTCCTTGACACAAAATTTAAAAACAAGTAAATTTGCAAGAAATTAAAAAATGCGAGCAAATTTGCATTTGATTTGAATATTTACGCAATATGTTGATGGCAATCTTCAGCTCTATATAACTAAAAACTTGGTAAATTCTTTCATGTCACATGCAATGAGTTAGCGTCGTCTAGATTTGCGTAAATATAAGAAGGGTATGGAATGACCCCAAGCAAAATTGCAACTCATTATAAAGAGTAAAGTGCATTTATTGTATTAAAAGTAAATGCAGTAGGCAGTAGAGCTAGCCAGTAAATTATATCCAATGGCTGCAGACATTCCGTGATGTTTTTGTTTTTTTGTAAAGCCAATATTTGCCAACTTGAGCTAGTTATCACGGAACTTCTAATTAAAATGCACTTTTGATTTAAATAACAAAATGGGGATATTTTTCATTTTTTAACGCCGATGCACTTTTTATGCAGTTTTTATGGAAATTCCGGGAAATTCGTTTGAAAATTGTTTTTTTCTTCCTAATTTCTAATTTTTTTTTAGAAATTTGTTCCGAAGACTCTTTTTTGGAAATTTAAGATCAAAATATTTTATTCCATTAACATTTCTAAATGGTATTTTAATGATTTTTCGTAAAAATATTCAAAGTCATGATCAAACCTACTAATCCAAATTTACTCGAAATTTACTTAAAAATAAAATTCTACAGATCATGGACTTTAATCGTAACAAATTTTCCTTTATATCCGAGAGTTTAATGACATTGTCAAACAATCCAACTCAATTTCCAAACAAAAAACTAACTTACGCGTAAAAAACTAAATCTAGTTTCATAATAATTCATGTAAATTTATTAAATCTTTGCATACAAAATGAGTATTCCCTTCTGCTTGTAATGTTAGGTATATTATCAACAAAAAAAACAAAATAAAAACTATTACGGCCATAAATATAATTTCCACATTTAATATATTTTTATCACAATTTCAGGATTTTAGGTGGAACGAGGTTCCCCTTCAACCTCAAACCAGCTGTAATTTCTGTGATCGAAGTTCTCGTAGTTTTTATAGTAAAATTCATAAATAGTTCCAGGTGCTCAAACCATTATAATTTAGTTTTGGTTTAGGGTGATGAAAATTAAGCATATCCAAGCTATCAGAGCTCATAAATACATTTTTACGTTCAACGCAGTGTAAATGGAAGAAATGAGCTGACAAAGCGGTATTTATTGTATTTTAATGTGTAATTTCATTAAAGAATATGTAAGAAAGCTGTTAAAGCGTGAAGGAATGTCTTTCATACTGAAGGAAATTTGAGCACTTGTTAAGTTGTTATGACTTTGGTAAGATTGTCGAGCAAGTGGTTGGACAAGTTTAGATTTTTGTTAAGGAGGTCGTTGAACTCTTTTTGTGATTTTTAAATGATTTTATTAAAGTTTTTGCTTCATCATCCAGAAATCCACTTTTACTGCAATTATTGCAATATTTTCCATTAAATATGCATCATCATTGTCTCGACTAAAAATACAAGCCGACTAAAAATAATTTCAATTTTCAATGAATCAGATTGTATGAAATTTTCCTTTTAATAATTCAGTTAGCCGAGCAAAGTGAACATGCAATTACACTCCATATCTGGAAATTCTATGTAAAATCTATGTTTGTGGCCTCGCAACTACAAAATTTGCTACATTTAAGTACACAAATATAGCGAAAATACAAAAACAGAAGAAAAACAAAGTGAATTTAATTTTAGAAAATAATACTAGACGACGCATAGACTGGACATATCGGAATTACTAAAACTCGGCTAATACTAAAAATATATGGTGAAAAACTGTGCTGGGTATGATTCATGGAAATGTTTGGCTTTTGTGATGTTTTGGTGGCGTCATGATATAATATAATACTTGGTAAGCATGTTCGTGTTTTAAGTCACTCTTGACCGAGGAATGTCTGATATTGCTGGATATTCTAATATGTTGGATGCCTATCAAGCGTTAGCTCTTTCGCCATTAAAATTATTTAAAAGTCCTTTTGTGGTTTTATCGAGGTTTTTATGTTTTTGAATTTTTCCTACTTTTTAATGTCTTTTATGCTAGTGAACTTTATGTTCTTTAAGAATGGGCAATTCCTGGTAATTTTACATTCCATGGTTATTCAAACTAAGTAAAAGGGTGGAAGTTCTTAAGAAATTGAAAATTAGAAGCAATTATTGCTAATTTGACGTCTTACTTTGCATGTTCAAGCAAATCAGTTAAACCAGCCCCCAACATTGATAAAATAAATTTTCGAAGTATTGGTATTCATGAATAATTTTTTGAACTTTCGTTTTTTGACCAAAAATTCTCAAAAAATTAGGTTTCAAGGGTCGCATTTTTGGTTTTCGGGTCCAAACATTCATAAATAAAATTTTCGAAGCATTGCTTTTCATGAACCTAGGTTCATGAATAATATTTTGAACCTTCGTTTTTTGACCAAAAATTCTCAAAAAATTAGGTTTCACGGGTCGCATTTTTGGTTTTCGGGTCCAAACATTCATAAATAAAATTTTCGAAGTATTGCTTTTCATGAACCTAGGTTCATGAATAATATTTTGAACCTTCGTTTTTTGACCAAAAATTCTCAAAAAATTAGGTTTCACGGGTCGCATTTTTGGTTTTCGGGTCCCAACATTCATAAATAAAATTTTCGAAGTATTGCTATTCATGAACCTAGGTTCATGAATAATATTTTGAACCTTCGTTTTTTGACCAAAAATTCTCAAAAAATAAGGTTTCACGGGTCGCATTTTTGGTTTTCGGGTCCAAACATTCATAAATAAAATTTTCGAAGCATTGCTTTTCATGAACCTAGGTTCATGAATAATATTTTGAACCTTCGTTTTTTGACCAAAAATTCTCAAAAAATTAGGTTTCACGGGTCGCATTTTTGGTTTTTGAATGATTTAGTTGATATGAAGATTTTTATCAAAGATCATAATGCGTTAATATTATTGTTTGAGCGTTTGAAAACTGAATAAAAAGTCTAGTCGAAAAAATTTAAATAATCTATTCATATCAGAAGTATTATTCATTAATTAATATTGATCGTATTTTATTACCAGTTCAATCGATTTTCAAATTGTTCCTCATAGCATCTAATTATGAATATCCTTCCATGTGAAAAAAGAACAGTTGGATCCTTCAGATTCTCTAGCAAAGGTATTTGAATTACATTTCCTTGAACAATCGACCCCCATTACCATAATTCCACATTATTCTTATTCAAAACATCTTAAGTAACTCAGAAAAGATTGAATAGCGATAGCCTCTTGAAGTTATTCAAGTTCTTTTGTTAGAAATTCTAATTACCGCAAAAACTTGGAAGGAAATAGTTTGGCAAACATTCCCATATCATTACCTCAACAACTTTAATGGAAATTCTCACCCTGATCTTTGTTATAATTTCAATGATGTATTATTGTGTTACTAAGAAAAGGTACTTGGCATATCAAATAGTTTATTGAGACTTTGAAGTGGATTGATGTATTTCTTTGACGTGCTCTAGTGTACCTTAATATAGTTGTTAGACTTGCAACATGTAATTATGATATTCTTGCATTGTTATTTTTGCAACTTCACGCTTTTGTTCACCACATTTTGATGGTTGACCCGCATTTCTTGAATTTTACTGCTCTTATCATAATTTGTGAATCACTCGATTATATTTATTTAAAATATTGCTAATATACATTTTATACGTATAAATTGCACAACAGGGAACATCTTCGGATTTTCTTTGAGAATACTTGAGGGAATGATTATTGGTATTTTTTTATTCTTTTTTTTGTAGCAACATCCTTTATAATATCCCTAATTTGGAATAACATCCTGGAACAAAAATACAAAAAGTTTCAGGATCAAGATCTAAAAAATTCAGTATACAGTCCTTAATTCAATTTAATTAAGAAACATCTGCCGTTTGTAAATAAAACTCGATTAAAACATTTATCCATAAAAATGCTATTCAATCTAGAACTAGAATCATTCTGCTCTCACTCCCCCAGAAAGAATGCAGTACCATCAATAATAATAAATGTCCATGCAAAACCATTTCGCAACGCACATTTTTGTTATCTCCCATTGTTTCTACAGGATTAACTACCAAAAAGTCCACTGAAAATCCCATAACCCCAACAAATCCCTTAAACTGCGGACGATCATCGCGTGAGAATATTTCATTTGTCGGAATTCTAGGAAATTCTTTGTTGTTTGGCATCACAATGTTCCATTTGGTTCTATATTTAAAGAGCTCTTTTGTTCTCGTTGTAGTAAAACAATGCAACACATTTCAGATAAATATTTCCACAGTACTTTGGATTCACCCTCAATTATGGTGAGCGATGCTTAATTCACTTTTATCGGAGGTTTGTTTGCAGATCCCACCAAAAACGGGAATTGAGTGCTCAGCTGCGGAAATTTGTCGATTGGAAAATCGTCATTAAAATATAATTAAACATTTATTGAGTGATCTTGACCATCTCATTTCCTGTCCAATTATTCAACTGCTTCCGTTTTTGTATTATAAATAGTTTATTGAAATGTAGAGGGTGGTTTTCCCTGTTTATATTTAGAACGATAGAGTGATGGACAAGGACTATCTTTAACTATAGTTAATGTAATTACATTTTATTGAGGTGAATGAAACGACCACAAATTTTGGTTGCAATGTTTGCGTTTTCATGTTTTTATGTTTTCGACGTGTTTTTACGATATATTCTACATTTTCCACGTAACATTCATTGGAAACTTATAAAAATAATTTTTGGTTAGAAACGGCGACAATTCGACTAGACATCACCTTATTTCATTATTTTGATTCGTTGTCGAGTTCTAATCAGTTTTATTATTTTATAGTTTTTATTTTTAGTCGGAAAATGTCTTGGTGTATTAAAAAGTACGTATGATTATATACAATGCTCGAATAATTATTATTATCAGAATGCAGGAGGGTTGATACTTGATAGGGAACTTTAATAACATTTTTACACATTTTTATTCGAGTTTTATAATTTTGTGCGTTTGTCTGTTTGTTTGTCATGAACTTTTTTAATAAAAGCCAAAAATCTGTCTTTTCTAGATCTTTTAAAAGCTTCACACTGGTCAAGCTTTGATCTCGATAACGAGCTTTATAAATCTTAAAACATATCATTCAAACTCCACGAAAAAATTCTGCGTCATTATTCAACAAAACATCCTCCTAGTAGAGCAAACTTGCAAATGAAAAACATAATTGTATCAGAATGAGTCGTTGTGTGCCGTAATTGGGAATATTCTAGAGTTTTCCCAACTCTATTGCACACCATATCCGCTTTTCAATTTTCACCCCTTTTCCAGAGGGAGCATTTAATGCGCTATCGATTTTCAGGGCTTTCGACAAATCAAAATAATTATCCAAAAGTCCACTCATTTTTGATCTTAGAGGAAATCCCTGAACTAATACGACTGTTCAACTAACATTTAATTTCATTGGACTCGAGACTTATCCGATTATTTTTATTTTGGAAAATGTGTTATCCTCTGAAAGGGTTCACAGTCCTAAATAATTTCTCAATTCGTATCATTTATTCAAAAAACCGTTTAAAATGTGCGGTTAGGTTTTAAATGTTTCATCCATTTTATTCGCATTTTATTGCTATTTGCACGCTGCACTGAATTCCAAATACTATACACAATAATCTAGTTACATTAGTGTTATGTCCGGTAGTCCGTGCTCCATTAATAATTCAGAGTCTTGACTCTCGAGAACGTTTTTATTTGATGAAATTTGCTGGAGGAACAAAAATCTACGAGTATCAGCGCTTCCTACAGAATATCTGGTTAGCAGAAACTAGATGACCTTTTTCCTTGTTTGTCCATAGAAATTCGATTACGATTTTTAAATGCTCCGAAATGTATACAAAGCATGTAAAAAAGAAACATGTGATGATCTTCTCCAAAAAGTGGATATGCGAAAAATGTGATATGAATTAATGGAACTCGCTCGAAATTGGTTTTGTGTAAGGATATTTGAATTATTCCAAGCCATGGATGTTTGTACATGTTTTTGTGGATATTTTTAGATGTTGGGGACTCTTTTTTTATTGTGGCATTTTTATTTGTTTTCAACAGTTTGCTTTCTCGTGTAATTTGATCGTAGTGCAAATAGAACCCTTTTACAGTGTTTTACAATACAGAGAATTTACTGACAGAACGCAGCTTGAAATGAAAAATGATGAATGTCCACAAAGTCCATATTATCGTGATATTCTGGTTGAATGAAGCGAGAAAATAATTGTTGCTTGGCAATGGGGAAAGTGACCACAACTGCTTAAAATTGAATTTTCTGATTTAAAGCTGCAGATTAATTTATTCCTTCGACATTTTAAAATAATTCAAAGCTGTCCCCCGAAAATGAATTAAACTTTTTATTGAAACAGGACACGCTTTTTAATAATTTAAAGAGTTTTAATTCATGTAAAATCGGCAGTGCATAAAATTTTATAAGGCATATCACATTATTGTAATTATGTCCTATTTATGTTTTGATATGTTGAAAATGTGGTGTATGCTTTTATGTCAATTTAATGAAATCAGCTAATTATTATGCAATTTTATGTTTCCATTAATCTTTGAATAAATTCCTCCTTGTTTTGAATATTGTCATGAATTTTATAATTTTCTGAATAATTGGAGAATTTGCATAACACGTGGCTTTCTATTATTCATTTTTGTGAATTTCCTTCAGAATATGCTTATTTACAAAATTTGTTATTTTATAACATGTTGGCGGGTCTACTGTTGATCTCCTTTTACTTATTTTACTCATATTACCCACTTTCTAGTAATTAGATGGATTTCACTCCATATGCCATATTAAACCACATTTAAGCAGTAAATAGGCATGAATATTGTAAAAAGTAAAGTAAGCAACAATCTGTGGATTTGAATATTTGAGTACAACATGACCGAAACCCATGAAATATTATAAAATTAAACAGCAGCCATGAAATGGTTTAATTGTTGAAATCATGAATTATGAATACCCGGCCATAGTATGACGAAAGTCGTGATGGCCTGTCCAAGACGAAACATTACATCAAGAAGAAGATGAATTATGAACCGTGAACAGTTTTATTGACATATAATTAATATTTTATCTGTTAAGGTTTAATATTGACACAATATTAAATTTCACTAAAAAGTAATCCTCAAAATGCAATAAAAATGGTTTCTGACATCTAATTAAGATTTTATCAAGATCAATTTCAAAATCCTTCTACACAAATCAAATTTAAACCCTTTTCAGCATATATATATCATAAAATACTGTAAAATACAGTAAAACACAACCAAACACATCAAATTATCCACCCAACAATGCCAAGCATCATCCCTTAAGACAAATAAACTGAACAGCACTTAATCACTGCTATTCAGCCATTTCATTCATTTTACACAAAAGTAAATTCAAGTCGCCGAATAAAGGACATGATGCACAAATATTTGCATTGAAACAAATTTGCGAAAGTTTACTTAAAAGTCGTATTGTTTTTCTATTGCTATTTGCACTGTGAACTCCCTAGTATCAAAGCATTTCCTTCATTTGTAGATTTTCCACATTAGATTTTGCTTGTATTTTCTCCTTCAGTCCTTAATTTCTTGATCCTTTTAGCAGTTTGGTCGAGTTCCATTGAGTTTTTGCTCATTTTCCATCCAATTTTCTGATTCAAAATCGCCGCACGCGACTCAACGTCGCTCGCTAAATATTTTTATATTTTCACAAGTAATTGATGAAACGAATATGTACAATGATAGCTTGAACCGTCTAGTATTTTTCTAGCAATTATGAGTGATCCTGCCGATGTTATTGCCTGTTAAGTATCCGCACTTTCAAGCTTTGAAGGTTCGGAGGGATTTATTCAAATAATACGGAGAGAATCTCAAAGGAACCGTTTTTCCTTGTAACAATGAAATATTAGAATTGATGGGAGGGAATCATTCCAACACTAATAAAATTTGATAAATTTGTGGGTGATTCGAAATCGTGAAACTTTGTGTGATTTATTAAATTTTCATTCAAACTGAAGGAGAATTCTTTTGAACTGCTGAACAATCCAAAAAGTAAGAGAAATGTGATGCAACGCCGTTTACAGCTATAAATTTTTAATGTTGTAATTTCTCGTAATTTCCTATTATTCTTCATAGCAAGCTTGAAATCTAGCAAATTGGTGACTTGAACGAATTTATGTTCTTTTCACAATCAATGAAGAATGCAATAAAAGTTGGTTAAGTCACATTAGGGAATTGCAAATTATGATAAATGCACTTGGTTGTGGTTTCAGGAAATCTATCAAAAATTATGGATTGTGGAGATTATTTACATTTTGGGGGAAGAAAGGATTTAAATTATTTTGGCATCAAATTTGCATGTTCAAATTAAAACAATTGGAATATTTGATTGACATAACATTCGAACTAATTTTAATATTTTCATGTTTGTGGAAATTTCTAGAGGAAAACTAAATTATAATTTTATTATGATGTTAAGGGTGCGAAGTTTGTTTGTTTCCAACAGGAAATTGGAAAATTTGTTGAATGAGGGTAAAAGGAAAACTCCCGTTGAAGCTTTGTAGAGGAAAATGTGAAATGGAAAGTGAGAAGTTTCAATCAAGTTCAAGGTCAATGAAATTGTGAAGTTTTGGGGGTTTTTGGGGAGTTTATTGGTGATTTATTGGATTATTGATTTTTGAGCTTTTTTAAAGCGATTTATCGAGCTATTAAAGTCAATGATATTTGTTTTCCAAAAATATTTTAGATTTAGCTTCTGTAAAATCCAATTAAAACCTACAACCAAACAACCTACTCTCAATCCACACAAACATTTCCACACATACAAATCGCTAACGTTTCACTTCAGTAATTCCGTTTGTTTGAGTGTTAAAAAACTACCCCTAATAAAATTCTAAATATAACAATCTCATAGTGATTCATTTGAAACAACAAAACAAACTTCATGATTCATAATTCGAGCATATTTTCCGTTGTCGTAACGCAAAAGTCCCGACAAATGCTCGACAAAACATAGAGAATTCTCAACAGAAAAACCAAATCTTGTACATAGAAAATCCTCCAACACCAACCAATACCAAGTCCGAGCATAATTTAACGAAAATCCAAGCCAAGACCTTTTGTTTGCCTTTGAACCCTCCACTAAAATTAAATCCCGATATTGTTGTGTCGAAGTAAATGTGCCGATCAGTTAAAACAGGCACCAAACAAAAATAGAAGCAAGCACGTGTTGGCGTGTGCCGAGGCGGAGTTATGCGCATGAATGTCTTGTGGATGTGTTGAATCCTTATGTACAACGTGTAGAACAACAAGCAAGCGACCACAACGTGCAGTATTAGAATGAAGGGGAACTTGTTGGTATAAAAAGCAACGATCCTGATTTAGCTTCAGTCATTCTCGCTTGTTCAGCTTTGCTGCACGTTGCTCGTAAATTAAAATAGTTGCAATAGTTTAGTGTTAATAGAAATCAAAGTGATTGATGTTGGTTCCAAGATGGATCAATATCCTCCACCGCCATATCGACCTGCTTTAGGACTTTTAACGACAATCTTAGATTTGCCGCCAAATTACAAAATTAAATATTTGAAAATTAAAACAGAGTCACCGTTAGATTTGACCAATAAAAATGCAGAATTGACACCACAAATAACACCACCATCGTGTTCACCTTTAAAAAAGCGTTATCGAGATGTTGAGGATGAGGAATGGTCTGTAAATCCAGTTCCAAGCAAACCAATCTTATCTCCTCTTAAAAAACGTTTCCGCCAAGAAGAAAATCAAGAAAACTCCAAAATTGAGCCAATTAAAGTGGAAGTGACTCCCAAAAAATCCACCAAAACAATATCAACCAACCAAAAAAGCCACAAAGCAGCTTCAACATCCACCTCAGTGCCAAAAGAACGCAAATCCAAGGCGATTCGGAAGTTAAAGTTCGACGAGGATGAATCTTCACCAGTTTCCGGTACAATCATTAGAAAGCTCGAAGATATTGATGATAATGATGTGCAAGAGAGTGGTGACATTCCAGATGAGTATAATATTGTTGAAGTGACCGATGAAGCTAAAGCTGAGCTGGCTTTAATTCCCAATGTGATTGGTTCTTACTCCTGCAAATTGTGTCGCAATGAATTTGAGGATGCTTTTTGCCTGGCCAGACACAGATGCACTTGCATTGTGCTCCTTGAGTATAAATGTCCAGAGTGCGGGAAGAAATTCAATTGCCCAGCTAATTTAGCTTCTCATAGACGTTGGCACAAGCCCAGAGATCAAATTGTTAAGAAATCAGACACCACAGAAGCTGATCAAGCTTTCAGCTGTGGAGAATGTGGAAAAGGATTCAAGAGACAAGCTTACCTTAAGAAACATCAGGCAACCCATAAAAATGGAAATGCAAAGAAGAATATCAAGAAACCAGCTAACCACTCGCCAAACTTGAGTTCCAGCTCAAACCAATCATCATCAGTTCATTCTCTGGAAAGATCAGAATTAATTCCACAAACTGTGTTCACTTTCAATGACAATTATTCACAAAGTTCACAACATTCATCATCAGGAAGCGAGCATGAGCTTGTTATCAACGAAGATAGTAATTCATCATCTGGTGGCTTCAGTTTGAACAACAGCAGATTCACCGAAGATGAAAATATCGCGATCAGTGCTTTAGCCAACCTCAGAAGTGGATCAGGAGTTATAATGCATACCATGATGGCCGTTTAAAAATTCGTGAAAGTTTCAAAATTCAAGGTAAAGTGAAAGATTTAAAGAAAGGATTAAAAGTGTAAATAAAAGCAAAAGAACTGAAATTTGCTCAAAAATCCCCAAAATAATAATTTTAAAATAAGTTTTTTTGCACAAAGTGTTTCATAATTTCTTCTTAAATAATTTACGTCTTAAGTTTAATTGTTGCGTAGGGAATTTCCCTCAAAAGGATGAGTCACTCTAGTCAGAGATATTTTTAAGCATAACGATGCATTCAACTCACACTTTTCTCCATTTTTCTCCGTTTTCCAATGCGATTGCGTGTTTCTTACGAAGTTCCTTTAAGGTGACGCCTATTTTCTTACACTACAATGAGAGAAATCATGAATGAATATAGTGAGGAGCACGTGGATTGAAAATTGTGAAAATTGTGAGTTCGGTGCATTTTAATCATTTTAAGTTTAATTTTAAGTTTTCTTTTGAATCTGCGAAGAATTTTCGAGTAAAATCACAAAAAAATCAAACAGAAAATTATTTTCACATTAAATTAAAATTTAATTAAAATTAATCGAATCGTACTTTAGCCAGGCTTGGGTAGTATTTGCAATTGTTGCTTAAAAATTAAAATTGTGCCATTTCATGATTTAATTCAAATCAAACTGAAAATCAGCTATCAATAAATTTTGTAATTTTTTGTACAATTTAGAATTAAAAATCTGTAATCTTAAATAAATTTGAACAATTTGAACATTTGGGATCAAAAATTGTACATTTTTCAATCAATTGAACCACAGAGTAACTTTACTAGTCATTGAGATTTTTAGTTTTTAAGAAAAATTTAAGATATTGTAAAATTTCATTTTATTATTGTGCCATTTTATAATTGTAATTACTTTTGGCAAAATTGTCTAGAAAACTCCAAAAATTAGATTAAGATATTTTTATAGAAATTTTTCTAGTCGTCATTCGAGTCATATTCTAGTCTTATGAATTTATGTACTGAATCGTCAATTTCTAGTCAAAAAACTTCTACAAATTCTAGTCATTAAAATAACGTATTCGAGTCTCATTGTCAAATCTAGTCAAAAATATCATAAAACTCCAGTTCTAGTCACCATCAAGAAATATTTCTAGTCAAACTATTTTTCCATAATTTATTTTATATCAGAATCATAATTTTTGTAATATATTGAAACGTCGAAATTAACCTTGCCATATTTCTTAGTCAGTAATTTAATTAAAAACCTTCAAAGGATTAATTAAAAATTTGTACATTTCTTAGTTTAAGTCCGGAACTTAGTGTAAAACTTAAATGTCATCATTTTAGTTAAGATTTAAAATATATAATTATTAAGGTAATTAAGCTATAAAACGTAATAATTGTGATAGTACTCCATAAGACAATGATTTTATGAAAATTATAGATATATCCAGTACAAGAAGGTAGAAAGACTTTATTAAAATATTGTAAGCATTGATTTTTAAAAAGGTTTAATAAAAAAGAGTTTTAAAAAAACCAAATTTAATTTTTTCCTTATTTTGTTTGAAACAGGTTGATTCTCTCTATTTCAGTTTACTTAGTGAAAAAAATTATATTTCTTTTTATAATATAAAATTTATGAATGAAATTCAAGTCAAGTTCAACGTACTATTTTTCAATTAACTTGAAAAGAGCTTGAGCGTTTTAAGTCAAGTCCACGTTATGCCAACAATATTTATTTATCTATTATTAATTAAAAAAGTATTCCCTGAAAGATTTGTGTTATTAAACAAATCGAAACATATGGAAAATCGATTTATCGTTGAATTTTAGTCATTCTATTCGATTGATAGATTAATAAGTTCTCAAATTCTTACTAAAATACGCTTAAATATAAATTTTATAAAAATTCGTTATAAAATTCAAAACCAACTTGACTCACCAAGAGCGAGACAACACTACCTCCACTCTCTCAAACATTACACTTTACACCGATTACATGCTTGTATTCCCACCAAATACCATCATCCACTCTCAATTCTCTTCCACAAAGTCCACAATAACAACAAAACAATCTTTCCACCACATTCTGACACTGACAAACAGAAAAACTTAAATCAATGTTTGTTAAGTTTTCGCGCAATCCACACGCATTTCAGATTCGCTCCTCGCAGTCATTTGTGATCATCCAAAAAACCACTTTTACTAGTTACTCCGTGCAGCAGCAACAACAAAAACTATAAACATGGCAAACAGAGCTACAAAGAGTGGATTCGCCGCTGAAGCCCAACGAAAGGTAAGAGTTTTGTGAACATAAGGAGCCACAAGGGGTCGTTTCGAAGTGATGTCATTGATTGCTGAGCTCTAAAATTCAAGACCAGTTCCATTTAAAAGCATTTGATCAAATGACATCATCTCCAGAAGCCCCCTGAAGATGCTAAAGTGCAAATTTCTAAAGTGAAGATTCGCCGAATTGTTGAATCCGGCTCCAAATCAGTCAGTTTTAGAAGTTTTTAGCTGATTTTGAATGTTTTAAAGCTTTTCAAGTGCAATCCAGATAATTTTTATTCAAAAAGTATCACAATCAGCGAGTTTGACGCCTTATCTGCCGATAAGTTGGAACGAATTGGCGGCCAAAAAATATCAAAATGTAAAAATGTAGTAATGTGGCAAAATTGAATAAGAAGATTTTTTTTTGGTGAAGTTGGTTGGAGTTCGAGTACAGCGAAAGTTTTTATTGAGTTTGTTGGGCTTATTGAAGATATTCGAATTTATTGGCCTGAAATGTTGTTGTTAAATGCCAGTTGATAAAGCGACATGATGTATTGAAGTGACTGTAGTATTTACTAGGCTGGGTGGGTCAGGTGAATGACGGTTTGGCATCCTGGGGGAATGATTAGCTTAAAATTGTTATTTATCAAATTGAGGACTAAATTTTTTTGCGTTTTCTGGAACAAAATTTAGAATTGTGTTAGTAGATCGACGCTTTCCTACTTTAACCTTGACTTTTTCTATTAAATCAAAAAATTAAGAAATTAATCAAAATTCCCCATATTCTCTAACAAAAAGACAATCAACCAAACCCTTTTACTTCCCATAAAATATTAAAATTACAATCTTCCAAAGAATGACACCAATACCACCTCAAATCCCAAGAAGTTCTAAAGTAGTTGTAATTCGATTTGTTGTAACATTTTGTGTATTTATTTTTTTAGAGGATTTAAATTCATAAAGAATTTTAATATGAAACTGAATGGAAAATTTCACAAAACAATAAATTCCTCGAAAGTCCTCAATTTTTCTTGAACAATAAAATATTTAAGCAAATTCTAAAAAACTTTAAAAATAATTTCAACGAAAAATCATCAACTTGAAATTTTTTAAGCACTTCAAACTTCATACAGCGAATAAGTAAATGGAGATATGTAATTTGTTTGGCGGTTGCTCAAGATGATGTCATATTTTTCGCGTTATATACTTAATACACTTGGTAGAGGTTTTTTTTGGCGTTCGATTTCATGTTCAAAAGCAAGCTGGAAAGTTTTTTAGATTTTTATTTGGAGTTTTGTTTGAAAATTGCGCTTTTTTAACGATTTTTTGATGGTTTTTTGGAGTTAGGTCAAAATATTGCAAGAAGATGAAAGAGATCTTGGAGTCTGGGTGGCAAAAGTTTTAGGTTTATGAGTTTTTAAGACTATCAATGATTATGACGTCATAATTTTTGATCATTTCATTCATGGAGCTTAAAAACCTCAAGTATTGCAAAGAATTCTAAGGAACTCCATTGTATTAGTGTGACGTCATAATTGTCCAATAATTGGTCATGATTCAAAGCTTAGCGAGCTCTAGCTCACTTTTAAACTAATGTCCACTGAATTCTTCAACAATTTCCAGTCATAACTTTGCAAAATAAAATTCCAGCTAATAAAAAATGTGAAGAGTGCACATTTTCGCGAAGATATTAAATTTCACGGTTTATTGGTTTGCGATGATGAATTAATTATATTTAAAAATTATTATTGAAAGTTAACAAAAAAGTGCGATGTTTCAATGTTTGTTTTTTGAATGATTCAACTCATCTTTCTTTGCTTTTTTCGTAAAAATGACAGTGAGCTTGTTGTTCAGCTGCTTTGTTGCTTTGTTTGGTCACCAACATTTTTGTTCAGTGAGTTATGGAATTTTATGGAAATGCGATCAATCATTTATCGAAAATTGTGAAAATTGTGTTTGATAAGATATTGGATCTTTTTTAATGATTCAATATGGTTTTTATTAATTGGAATGATTTTTTATTTGTAGCGATTTTCATTTAAGTTGGGACAAATTTTTTTTTTAAATGCAAACTCCAAAAATTCCTGGCAAACCCCAGAAAAATGCTCACCTTATTATTCCACCTGCTTCAAATTGCAAATCGACAACCGCAAATTGCAAAAGTGCTTGGCCCGTTGCTTCTCAAATTAAACCTCATCCATATTCCACCATCCAAGCATCAAATATCAAACAAGCAAACGATCAAAGAATCAAACAGCCAACTTTGCACAATGTTTTCAAAAATAATCAGAGCTCCCAAAAGAACAAAATTCTCATCAGTTCTCATGGTTCCATGAATAAAACTTTTTTTCATAAATTATTAATAAATGTAAGCACAAGAGCAGTAATAATGAGATATTGCTTCTTTGCCACCAAAATATGAATTAACTTGGAAATTGGGTGAAAAAGAAGCTTCTAATTGCTCCAAAAAACCAAATCAAAATTGAAATCATGGCAAGGCAGGAGCTGGGAAGTTAATTGGTGCTTGCTACTGCAAAATAGAAGAAAAAAACAGACAAAATATCCATAAAAACTCACCAATAGGTTATTTTAGCTCGATAAAGCTCTTGTAAGTTCTAGACACCCTCAATATTTATCAAATTATGATTTTGTTTACTTAAAAATATATTTGACATTAGGTCTGTCAAATAAAATTCACAATTTATCTTCAAAATTCCCAAACCCTGCCCAGCATGGAAAATCTTCAAAAAGATCACGGAAAAAGTTCATAAAAATAATAAAATTCAAAAATTGCGTTTTAATTTGCAGAAATCTGTTACTAAACTGCCTAAGCTCAGCTCATTGTACAGGAATCGTTGAGGAGATTGTTCAGAATTGTTGGCAGAATCTGTTTAAAATTGTAGTTAGTGGAGCAGAACCGCAGCTATTGGGCATTAACTTATTGTTCATAATGTAGTCGAGAGTGCTTTAGATCATGGAGTGCTTGCGATGTACTCGGTAGATCGCGAGGAAATCAGAGCTGAAGTTTTGATGTTAATGGTTTCGCATAAATATAAATGCGGTTTATTAAAAATGATTTATTGAAAATGTGTGCTCGCAGTTTCAAACAATGAACGATTTTTAGTGAGTTTAACTGGAATTTGAGCTGGAGTTGATTTGATGGGTTTGAAGAGTTTTCAATATTTTTCAATATTTTTAGTTTTTTGGAGTCTTTTGTGCTTTTGACCCGATAACTTCAATTCAACTCCAAGAAAATTAAAAATCTACAAAAAACTTGAGAAATCTTCACAAATAATTTCATATGAACTTCAAAAAATTATAAAAGGCGAGCAAATTAGTTCAAAATTTGTTGAAGGATGATATTTCGAATGAATAATCGATTGATTTTTGATTTTCTAATAATTGGCAATTTGTTCAAGAAAATCTAGCGAGAAAATAAAAATAGCAACCGTTGCAAAAATGTTTCAATTTATTTATATGTCACTCTTCAACACATAATTAATTAAATCATTCTGCTCAGAGAAAAGCTTCTTAAGAAAAACAATAAAAATACTTCACGCTTACGGTTCCTTAACCAATCCATCACCATCCTCCCAAAATCCGCGTATCTAGACAAGATCTTCTTCAGCAGTTGCTTATAGTTGTTCTGTTGAACAGTTTTTTCGGGTTTGGTCATCCTATATAAATTCGTTAATGATGACGCTTTGCCGAATAATCATATTTTGCATGTATAATGTTTTTTTATTAAATAAAAAAAATTTAAGTGGGACGCGAGCTTATGACAAACGGAACTTTTAATAAATTTGATTAAATTTTTAGTATATTTCAGTATATTTTAGTCTTTTTTAATCAATTTTAATCATTTTTAATCAAATTTAATCATTTTTAATCAATTTTAATCAAATTTAATCATTTTTAATCATTTTTAATCAATTTTAGTAGCAAAATTTCCAAACTTTTTGAAATTTTTTCATCAAATTTGCTTTGAAAATATTGACATTTCGCTATTGTTATTAATTATTTTGGAAAAATTCTCATATGCATTTTGGTCAACCATGGGGTCTTAATTCCAAGCAAAAAACATACAAAGGACAATGATTTTTTGCATTTAAAAAATATTCAGCATGAATTTTGCGAATTATTTCAGATTTTTATTATTTATTATTGAGCGACCTGCAAAATTTAAACACGATCCTTAAAAAAAATCAATGTTCATTTACACCTTGATTTAAACTATAATAAACCATAAAATATATTTTGCACTTTACATGAAATCATGGTCACTGAAAAGTTCCACCAAAACTTGTACCATCTTGTACACCTTAAAAATATCTTCTCTTTTATTAATTATGTAATATTTTGATTTCTACCAAGAAGAATTTCAAGTCAGGAACACAATCTTGGTAGGAATCAATTAGGCAGTAATCAAAATAATTCTGAAGCGGACAGGTTTTTGTGGAGATTTTTATTGGACCCTAGTTTTATGTAAGTTTTTAGAATGTAGATATTGGAAAAAACTGGACATTGAATGAATAGTAAAAGTTTGAAGAGTAAATTGAAAAAAATATATCAAATATCAAAATTTTGATGAGCAGCAGTTATAACTTTAAATTTTATTATTTTATTTTATTTATTATTTTAAGTCGTATAAGTTCCAATTTAAAAAATTGAACGTAGCTTTTATCTACAGTAAATTCCATGATACCTGCCTGGGACAGCAAAAAAGCACCATGATATTTGGGACACCAGGGACACTCGTGATTTTCTTACTTTCCAGATAAATTTTTTGACTTTTGTAACAGCAGATAGTTAGAGATTAGTATAATGTCTGTTTTAAATTTAGTAGAAATCAAAAAATCCTTCCGGAAAGTAAGAAAATCGCGAGTGTCCCGAATATCATGGTGCTTTTTTGCTGTCCCAGGTATCATTGAATGTGCTATAAGATAGTTTATTTCACTTGATAGAGAGAAAATCCATATTGAATTATTTATTTATTAATAATTTCATGAAATTATTTGAGAAATTATTTGAGATGTCCAGTGTATTACCAAAATTCTATGATTTATATATAATTTATGGTTTTTGAGTTTAAATAATTTAATTATGCTGCAATTTAGTACATTTTAATAATTTTGGGTTTAAGATATTTGAGTCTTTTGGAATCATTTAAAAATAATTTTGGGTCTTTTAATCATTTTGAGTCTTTTTTAATCAAATTTAAGTAAATTTAATCAATTTTAATAATTTTTAATCATTTTTAATCAATTTTAATCAAATTTAATCAAATTTAATCAATTTTAATCATTTTTAATCATTTTTAATCATTTTTAATCAATTTTAATCAATTTTAGTCAATCTTAGTATCCTAAGTTTTTTTAATCATTGGTTTGTCATAAGCTCGGTGGGACGTCTTAAAGTGACGTTACAGTTTGATTAGTTTTGGCGGGAATTTTATTTTTCTAGTTTTCGTGGAATTTTTTAACATTTCCTTTTTTTGAATTAAGAAAAAATTTACCAATATAATTGTGACAAAGTCTATGACCAACCCCTCCGGCCTCATGTGTGATTAATACTTCTTTTGCCGAAAAGCTGAACAATCTGAAAAGAGTTAATAATTGTTGCAAAAAAAAGCGTCCAAATGAGATTGCGAGAAATTCCTGAAGCACACACAGCCACACCAAATTAATAAAATTTCAAAAAGTATTAAAAAATCCAGAATAATCAAAAAGATTTCAGTATGTTTCTGTATTTCTGTATTTAACTCCACTAAAGTCTTTACTGAACCAACACCAGCATCCAGAAAAAAAACTTTAAACTTTAATTTTCTGAAGAAAAAAGTTCATTATTAAAAGAGAAAACCGAAAAAGTCACTGTTGTTGGGCTCGTTGGGTTCTTGCTGTGGTCTTGTTGGTCTTGCTTGTTGGTAATGCTGTGTAGTGCTGTATTGTGCTGTAAAGCCTGTAGTTCTGTAGTTTGTTTTTTTTTCTGTTAATCTCTTTAACAACCGAAAAACATACAGAATTAATGAAAAAGCGAAACGTAATGTTTCATTCTTGGAGCTAGTTGGAGCTGCCTGGAGATTTTATGTTGACTGCGGATGCTTTGGGATAAATTTGAAGAAAGATGTATGGCTAGTTTATATTGACTGGGTGGGTTTTAGAGGGCTGGCCGGAAATTTTGCCTAAAAATGTGGAAAACGGCACTAAAATATGTTTGACCGTTACAATTTTGAATCTGACAGATATGTCAATTTTTTTTGGAATTAAAATAAATTTGGCATCATATAAGATTTTATGCCAATATAATGTTATTTATGTTAAAAAATGAAAATGGCGAAACCGTTACAAAAATAATTTTAAAATTTTTAATTAAAAATGGACAGTCCGTCACATAAGCCCTCTAAAAATCTCAAAACAAACGCCAAACCAGATTTCACTGTCGCATAAAGCAAAACACGAGAAAAAACTAAAAAGGGTCAAAAATTATTCATTTAAGAAAAAAATTACCAAAAAAGTTGAAGAAATACTAGTTTGAAAGATTCTTTAAGCCTGCAGCTACAAATCAACTTACTATGAGAATTTCAGCAGATTAACAAAGGAAATGAAATAATGAAGTAAATGGAACTTGTTGGAATATCCGGGCGAATTATGAATTTAATTTGGCGCATTTTCAACATTCCTTTTGATGATGATTAAAATTGAAGCTGATCAAGTCCGTCTTCGCTCTTATTCAAACATCTGTTCGCTTGCTGCCCAATTTATCAATTTTCCACCAATTATCATTGTAAAAAAGTATTAATTAAACAGTTATTGTACTTTTTGGTATTTATTGCGGCGTTACGAAAGCCCAGCAGAATAATTTCGCTTAACCATATTTGTAGATATTTCGGTTTCGCCACGAAAAAAGCAACGGCCAGCAATAAAAAATGCATTAATGCGATAAAAATGTAAAACTGAAATTGTTGAATGGATAAATCTTTTTGATGAAGGGAGGGGCTAGTATTTGGAAATTATCTTTTTTTCTGGAGAAATGTCAGATTTGAATTTTTAACGGTTCGGCCATTTTAAATTTTTTTTTGTAGATTCAATTTATTCTTAAGATTCATTTAAGTTAATAAATATTTTTAAATAAAATTAACTTCAAACAGCCCCTCCTGTCCCCTGCACACCAAATACATGGCAAACAAATTTTAGTTTCTGTGTTTCTGTGTCTTTCCATGTATTTCTTATAATTTTTTCGTTGCCAGTCCAATGCAACAGTCTGTTTAGTGTTTTATTTCATATTCGCGAACTTAACGAATGTTAAGATTTTATACCAAAAAAGGAATTCATATTCGCGAAATGAGAAAAATATAAAATCTAGCCCAAGGAAAGTTTTATCGTTTTTAAAGCGGCAAAAATATTAAATTCACATTTTGCACAGATACTCTTGCAAATTCAATATTCAACTGAACTCAGCTAAATTTCAGCTGATTCAGCAAATTGAATTGGAAAATATCCGAAACAGAAATTGTATGAATATTACTATAGCGATTGACTTGGATCTACAAGCGAACAAAGACAGTTTTAATTGATTGAGAAAAGAAATAAATATTTTTTTTTGAGTTCCATAAGAGTTCCATTTGAAATTGGAGCATAATTGGCAACAGCTGAATTTTTTCTTATTTCTCAAATAATTTGTGAAGTTTTGCGGTTTGGAATTTTCGAGTTCTATCCACTTTTCGAGTTTCATTTGAATTTTTCTTGTGATTAGTAAACTCCTAAATGTATTTATAATTGTTTCATTGGCCCACAAAGCAACAGATGATGAGTCAGGAGAAATTGTAATGAATATCATTAAAAGAACCGAACTCCATCCAACTCTTCTTAATCTATTTTAAATAACCAAAGCTGGCCAAAACCATCTTCAGCTTGCTCAAGTGCAAATCTACCCAGTTCATGCTTAAAATTTGCCAAAAAAAGAACACAAAACAAGTGTGTGTGGAAAAATACCTGCCAATTTTCTTAATGTTGCCAATGTTTGGACATTGCGACTTAAAACCAACGTAAGTCCAACTCAAACGCTTCCTGTTTGACTGTTTGCAGACACTGAAGCTCATTCCATTAATTTACATACAGTTTTATGCAAACATTTCTACATTTTATTCGCAACAACACTTTCCATGCTTTTGTTTGCGTTCTTTTAATTCTTAACAATTTTTATGAATTTTTATAAATTTAGCAATTATGTCATTTGGCCGTTTGAAAAATGATCATTTATTCGCAAGTTAAGCTGATAAAAAAATATTGTTTGTTGTTTTTGAAATCATCAAATGAAATGAATATGAAGTGAATAAATGTTTAAGCGACCAGCAAAATGCTTTAAACTTTTAGTAGATTTTTAAAACGAGAGTTTTGAGGGGATTGTGCACTGAGGGTTTTTTTGTTTTTTTATCGACTTTGAGCTGATAAGCAACTTAAGTACTAGATTATCGTTTTTCAAGCTCATGGAAGGTTTCCAGCATTATTTGATAAAAGGTGGTACAAAAAAACTTTCTCTCAGTGTAAGCTTTAAAAAATATGACTAAATTGTGTGCATCATCACCTGCTTCACTGACTAACCACCTCAATGCTTTACCTATACACACTTTGAGCTGTTTTGAGATTCATTAAAATTCACATGAATTTATCTTTAGAAGCATGGAATTAGTAAGAAAAGGTTTTTTCGGCGTTTTTCGAGTGATAAATGAGGATTTTGGAGGTTCAAGGAATTTTCGGAGCTTAGGAATTTAGATGATGTCATCTGAAATACATTGTAAGCCTGTTGATTCAACGATTGAAGCTCGCGACTTCGTCATACCGGCAGTATGTGATTGCAATTTAAACTAATAATCAATTTTGCTTAGCCAGTATATCGGGTTGTAAGCGATTGTGACTTGTGAGAAATGTTTTTGAATGGAAAGTTACACAACTTTTATTCTCGTTTTTCTCTCCAGCACGTTTCACGATGATGACATTTTCTAGATTATTAATTTCTAGAGTTGATAGAGACATTTATTTATGAGGCTTTGAGAGAAATCAATATAAATTTTAATAGGATGCAAAATGCTTCGAGGCAGACTGGGTGGTGTCAATTTTATTGGTTTTCATGCAAGGTGGGCCCCTGTGGTTCTAGATTCTGACATTCAGGAAGTGAATTGTTGGGTTAGGTGGATTATATAATATTGAGACCATACTAAGTAACTTTTATGCATCTTACATGATTTTCAATATTGTATTGTAAGCTCTAGAGATAAAAATAATCCAAGGAAATCAATAAATAAACCTTCTTATTACATAATTCAACCTCTGACCTTTCCGATCTACTTTTTTTTACTATGCAAAGAACAATACAATGAAAGTAATTCATCAATCAACAAAACTCTCGAAAGATATTTTATTATATAACCTGATCCCAAATTTGTAAATATAATTCAAAATGTTTATTGATCATAAAAATAAAAGACTAATAATAGATTTATGACTTTATAGATTAGTATCCAAAAATTATAAAAATACCAATAAAATACTTGAGCTCAAAATAAGGCAAAAGATAAAATGAATATAAATTTAAATCAGTCTAGTCAAGACATGGGATCACTGGAATACTTTGTTAAAAAAATTGATTATCAGAAAAATAAATATTTTTCATGTTGAGTTGAACTTTACCCCAAATTAAATTTTTATTGGGCTCAAGCTGCAATAACCAATTAAAAATACATGAATACAATGAACCTTTATTCATCAAGAAATAACACAAAACATTAATAATGTGGAAAAAACTGAAAAACAAGTGTCTCAATCGAATTTATTTGATATTTATTAAATTTATTATCATTCTGACGATTTGTTTCTACAATAAATTCAACAAGAAAATTGAATAAGCTAAATTGGATGATTTATTGAAATTATTGCCGAATTAATTTTATACTCAAGCACGTCCATCAAGTCAAAATTCAACAATCGACCAATTCAGATAAGAAATTGATAAAAACAACTGTAGCAATTTCTAAAACCTAATCTATTTGTGTTGTATGTCTATCAGAGCTAATCTGACAAAATATTTATCGTACAACACTCATGCAATTTAGTAGCTTACAGGTGTATTGAACTAAATTGTGTGGCGGCAAATTCCCCAGAAATTCATAAAAATCCTAATCTCACTCGTATTGTTCTCTATAATGAATGTTTTCCAAATAATTCCAATAACTCCTCAATTTTTACGAATTTGGTGTTTATCTTTGGTTTATCGGATACCTGATAAATTGAAGCGGCAACAGAATTTCTAAGTATTCACAAGTAGTTGACAGAGCTATCAAGAGATTAGATTAAGACACTTGACCACGCAATCAAGTTCCAAAGGTATTGTAAATCACTCAGTATGTTAATCTTCTACTAATCCTAAATGGATTGTGAATATCAAGAGTTTTTGTCGAGTTGCAGGGGTGGGGAGGTTTTTTTTTGATTTTTAGAAAGTCAATGAAATAATTCCAAATATTTTTTAAAATTTCTTGAAGCTTTCAAATAAACAACCAAAAAGCCTCTCCCAACCCCTGTGATCAATACTTCACTATACCAATAAATATTACCTGACCAAAAACCAACCACCACTTTTCCATGTGACTTGTAAGCTGATGTACGTTCACAGCGCAATCTAATTGAAAGTACGAAAGAGTTGTATAACGTCTACAGCCCAAAATCATATCGAGCCACCAAATCGGAACAATAAAAGCGCAAAAATTACATCCAAAATTGAATAACAAAGCAAAACAATGTATCTTTCAAATGCCTCACAAATAGTAAATTAGTAGATTTTTTTTCGGTTGATTTTTGCAAACCAAATCCAATTCAAGTTACATAATCGTCCAAAAATCCGTAAAATTAAATAATTATAATGTCGCCGCTCCCTTTTATGGAAATGTTCGAAATGCTCGAAATGCTTAAAAATGCTGAAAATGCTTGAAGAACTCAATATTTTGGTGGTTTAGACAGTGAGCGAAATATTGAGGTTAGTTCCCTGCATATCAGGGCAAAACCTCAAAAAATCATTAATCTGATAGGTAAGCACTCGGATATTGAGTTTTTGTAACGAAGACATGATTAATCGGTAGGGAGGAGTTGATAGTAGATACTAGGAGATACTGACAAGTTATATGAACATTTTTTTAGCATTTTATTGGCAAATGGGGAAGAAATTTTCATAAAAATTGAAAATTATCGAATATTATTAGATTTGGCGCCAAAAGCTAGAATACCAAATGACGTCACATGCTCCAAAAAAACTTCCCCAATTTATTAACTCGGTAATTACATAAATTAATAAGACAACTTAACGATTTGAATTCAATCGCGCAATCTTATGCCCATAAACAGCAAGGCCGTTAACCATTCAATTCTCGATTCAATTTCATTTAATTTCCATTTATAATTTCATCTATACTGTTGACTGTAACACTTCCATACCAAAATAACGCGAAAGACACAGAAACTTCTAAAAAATAAATAAAGTAGAAAAAATAATCATCGCCAATTAAAATATGGACTCACTTAATTTGCAATAACCAAGAAACCACCAACAACTGTGTCAATATTTCAATAAGGTGTATTCCAATGTAACCAATAAGAGAACATAAATATAGGCTAGTTGTCTTGAATCGCGGTTTTATTGACTCTCATTCCAATTTTCCATGGAATAATATTTTTCTCGTGTAGTTTTGCATAATTTAATATGATAATTGCGTAATAGCCAGAACAAGTTAATGTTAATATTATTAATGCTCAATAATGCTTATTAATGCTTAATGTTCGTATTATGGTTGTGAGCTTTCAGTGTTGTCGAACGGGTTTGTTATTATTCTGTAATAGGTATGGATGGGAATTATTTCAGATCTTAAATCTTTGTGACCACGTGTTTAAATTATTTTTTGTTGAGGTTATGAATTCATTTTGTGCCAAGAAAATTTAAGGAGCTCTAAGTATAGAAGTCGAAATCGAGGAAAAAGCTTCAAACTAGCAATATCAAAAGAATGTAAGGTTAGAAATTTAGCTTTTCAAGTGGTCTTTGATAAACACTCAAAATTGCTTTGACAGCTCAGAAAACGTTTAGTAAAAGATATTTTAAGAAACTTTGCCGACAAAAGAACTTCCGAGAGCTTTTTGAGTTTAAGAAACTGAAAATATCATGATAGTCTTCAAAAATGCTTCATCATTTCCTTCCCTCCCTTACCTAAATTCACATAACAGCCATAAAACCACAATAAACATAGAATTCATACCAAAAGCGACCATAAACCTGTCTAAGCACAACAATCTACAACAAACTACGAAAATTCTACTACAATGTCTAAAAAAAGAAGTTTTCTGCACCAAGGATATTCCTATTTCTCGCCTCAAATTCACCTAAATCAACCTTAATTTGCCGACAACTCACAACACTCACAATGACTCACATTAGTGCTTATTATTATAATTTATAAATGTATTAAGATTGTATCATCGCCTCACTGTCTATTTCCAGTCTATTTTCAGAGTTATATTTAAGATTAAAATGATTCAAGCTCCATGAAAAAGTTTAGTTACAGATTATTAAAAAGGCGATAGAAACTTTCAAAGTCAGTCAAGATTCAATCAATGAAATCTCCAAATTCATTTTTATTATAGAAATGTTCAAATTCGTTCAAATTGACGATTCGTAAGCAAATGGAACGGAACACTTGCCAGACGCCCAATTTTTTGTGCTCACAATACTTTTAGTAGATATTAATATTTTTTTGGAGTATTTAGTCACAATTTACATTAAATCAAAATTTGGGTTAATTAAATGCAGCTTGTTCGAGTTATCGGTGAAGAGTCATTAAAACCCGTGAAATAAAGCGCTTTAAATGTAAACAATTAATACATTAACATGTGGGGGAATAAATAGAAAACTACTAGAAAAGCCGTTTTACTATGGTTTTACGCACTTTGAGAGCTCTTTTGACTGACGATTTAAAACGTAAAAGGTTTGAAAAATCACTTTTCAGATACAATCAATATCAATGCGTGTTTAGAATCGCTAATTAGTTTAGTATGTAATAAACAAAAATAATGTAATTCCTAACGGTTATCTCTACGTGTCAATTACAGAGTTACAGAGTTACTCGATTCACGTTCTGGTCATGTAAATTTTTGTGTTGGAGACTTTTGGTTTCTAAATGAGGAATTGTTGGTTTTTTATGGGATTTGTGGGATTTCAATGGTTTATAAAGAAAGCTGGGAGGAGGAAATGTTGGAAAGAAGACAATTGACGGTAAACTTTTCTGTGGAACACTGTTGTAAAGGATGTGTAGCTGAGATTATTGTTTTATGTGAATAAACTCATAAATTTTTAAAGGTTGACTAAAAAGACAGCTCAAAACTAAATTGAGTGCCAGCTAACTTTCTCGACTAATAAAAATTCTCCTCAACAAATCAACTACAACAGTGTTAAAAACTGTTTACGCTACATTTTAACCTTAAAAGGCTTGAAAACATTATAGAAGTCTATAAATCATTAGCTCGAAACAAACCTCACCTTATCAGAATTCATTAGCTCAGAAACACTTAAAACACTTTAAAAGACTTTAAATAGTTTTACCGTGTTTGTAGAAATATTTTTATAAAATTATTTTTTTGTCGTAATTTCGTAATTTTGTTATTTCGTAATTTGCTAATTTGTGTGATATTTGCACTGAAGCGCCGACAATGAAGGAAAATTATGACTTCATTTTAATGAAACTACATTATGAGGGGTTGGACATTAATTATGTCACACTTGAAAAATTTTGAAAGCTTTCGAGAGCTTTTTCTGTTAGGAATGGATGTTTCGAGCTTAGAAACAGAATAAATCTTAAAATAAGTGCCATAACACTAGAACAGCCTCCTCTCAACAAACTTGCGGTTACTTCCTATGCTCCAGCTAACTGCTAAACGAATGGAAGTAAAAATAAAATACAATTAAATTTCTTTTGTAATCGCATAGTTTCATGATAACACATATTTACGTTATCAGCTTTGCCCCAGACAAAATGTTATTACAAATAAATCCAAAAATAAATCAACCTGGAAAGTAAATTTAGTTAGTTGGAAATTTGATATGCTAATCATTTTGTTTAGACATTTTCATTGAATTTGTCGGATTTGTCGGATTTTCCACGGGTTTATTAGATTTTATAAAATATTAAAGCCATAAGGTCAACAATTCCTAATTAGTCTTTGATTCTTTTATTGCTGATATTTTATTGAATCGCAATGTTTACATTAGTTCTGGGCAACCTAGTTGATTAAATTCTCGTATTAATTGGATTTCCAATAGATAGCAGAGCGAATTACATCAAACAAATGCTTGAAATCCATTCTCGCGTCAAAAATTATCAAATGCTGAGTTAAATGCGAATAAAGTCTAATGTAATCTGATTCAAGAACAACTTGGGATTAAATACTTTGTAGGCGCTAAAGATTAGCAGTAAATGAAAGTACGCCAAGATTTTCTTGGAGCTTGGGCAGCTTTTGAATGAAATTTGATTGATAAAAAATCTCAAGTTTCATGTTAATTAAATTAGATTTATTGAAGTAATTTAAAGAGTTTTATGAAATTTCAAGGCAATTTTCATTTTAAATGACACATCGAGAGTAAGAACAAACAAACTCCAAAAGCCTCAAAAACTCATGCACTAAGTATGAGCTGTCGATACCCAAACTGATTCAAACTGCTAAAAATACAATCCGGTATCACAAATCCCAATTACTTAACAAATTTTCTAAGAACAAACAAACGATCATTAGAGTATTTGAGGAGTTGTTTTTTGTTTGATCTTCAAACTATTGTTTTCTAAAACAAGTAAAAATGTTGAAAAAACATATTGGTTTCTAGAAAAAATTTACATAACTGAACATAACGACAATTTGAGTGTAAAAGCACGTACAACTGAGATTTGTTGTTGTTTGGATGCTTGAAAAACGAAAGAGCTATGAATATACTTGGAAAAGATTGAGGCGATCTTGAGAAACAATTAAAGCGAAGCTTGTAATTTTTAGTAAGGCACAGAAAATTGTGAAAAAAAGTTTTTTGAATTCTATCAATTGACATCAATAATTAGAATCTTTTAAAGAAACCAAGAAGACTAATGTCCAGCAAAAACTTTAATTATTATTCATTTGTTCCTTTTTCTATTGTCTTACAGATAAACTCCAAATACTCAGACGAGCTGGCGGCCGAATGCTTAGAATGGGTCAAGGAAATCACTGGCGAGCCAATAAACGTGTCTGGAGACATGGACAACTTCTATGAAGTTCTCAAGGACGGAGTTTTGCTGTGCAAATTGGTCAACACAATCCAAGCTGGATCCATCAAGAAAGTCAATGATTCCAAGATGGCATTCAAGTGCATGGAGAATATCAAGTAAGATTTTTAGATTGTAGTGTTTTGTGTTTACTGAATGTGTTTTTGCTTTTTAGTGGATTTTTGGAGACCGCAAAGGTCTTGGGCGTGCCAAACCAAGAAACATTCCAAACTGTCGATTTGTGGGAAAGACAGAACCTCAACTCCGTAGTCATCTGCTTGCAGTCTTTGGGTCGCAAGGTGAGGATCATTAATGCTAAAACTCAAAATAAATGTCATCTGTCAATTCTTAAACTAACTTTGAACTGAATTTTTAGGCTCACAACTTCGGCAAACCATCGATTGGACCAAAGGAGGCCGACAAGAACATCCGAAACTTCACTGAGGAGCAGATGAGAGCTGGTGAAAATGTGATCAGCCTCCAATACGGATCAAACAAAGGAGCTACCCAGAGTGGAATCAACTTCGGCAACACCAGACACATGTAAAATGTGTTCTGCTATCAAATTCACAACGAAACAAATCATTCCAACTTATTTCAACAAAAAGTATTTTCATTTTTCATTCCTTCAAACTTTTGAGGACAAAAGAAACAAAAGAATTTTTAGAGTAGAGTTGTAGTGTCTTCCTTTAGAGGCCTTTGTATGTAAACTGAAAGTATACAATTTATGAGATGATGTATCATTGATGCAGCTAAGCTGCCAAGTTTTATGGAAAAAGTTGAAGTTAAATATTTCCGTAGAAACGCGTTTATCCGCCATTTTCTTTTTAATTATTGCGTGAAATTACTTTAGATGTGTTAGATAGATATTTTGATTTTTTATCCGATTTTTATTCAACTTATTCACATTTTATCAATCTTTTTAGTTTCTTAATTGTTTACATTCATTTATTGTTGGTTTAACCAACAAATTTCAGAAATATCATGTTCCTCAATGAATTTTTACTTAATTGTTCTATTTTTTACATTTACATATAATGCAGTTTACTGTTTATACCTTTAGTATTTATTTTCGTTGCGATTCCAATCTTTTTACAATTTTAAGCAAAAGTGGATCAAAATTTTCTGGCGACCAATCAATAGGAACTTATTTTTGTGAAAAAAACTTACTAATAGAATAAAAATACCAGAAAAATCAAAATTAGTCTTTTTTCTAATGTGTTTTTGTTTTCATTCTACTTGAGTCGTCAGCAACACCAAATTTGTTAACTGGGGAGTTGGAGGATGTGATGTTTTCTTTCCAGCTTTCTTTACTAAAATTCACTCGTATATTGGCCAATTGGCTTAATCCAGAAAGCTATGAGAGATTATAAAGATAAATAATTATTCATGATTAAAAACAAATTATATTTTAAATTTTTGATTTTTACTTCCAAGCTTTCATAAAAAGAAAATCAAAAATTGGACTTTAAGTTTTGAAAAAAAAAAAATTTTGAATTTCAAAGTTTCCGACTCAAAACATTCAATAAAAAAGGTTTCGTTGGTCGAATTTTCTGTTTTGGACCCGAAACTCAATAATAATTTAAAATTTTAGTTGATGGATTGAATGCGAACTCAAAACTTTAAATTCTAAATTAAAAATTTTCGGTTTTTCTTGAATTCCCGCTTTTTAGAAGACTTCTACTGATTTTTAGCCGGTTAATAGAATTTACGCCAGCTTAAAATATGTATGTGCCGGCTAAAAGTACTGTCAATAAAGTAAATAATAGAAATTATTGAATTTTAAATATTCCGGTTTATTCTTTTAAATAGCTGCTGATAATCAAAATGCCACCAAAAAAAGATGCAGCTAAAGGATCCAAGGACAAAAAAGGAGGAGGCGGGGGTGAAGAAAAAGGTACCTACTTCTATGAAATACTTGTTAGTATCAATATCTTACTTTTAAACTAATCAATCTTGTAGGAGGCAAACCAGAAAAGAAAGGTCTAACCGCAGTAAAAGTACGACACATCCTCTGTGAAAAACAATCTAAAATCATTGAAGCTCAAGAAAAACTCCAAGCAGGTCAAAAGTTTGCAGATGTAGCCACCGCGTACTCGGAGGATAAAGCAAGACAAGGAGGAAATCTAGGTTGGCAAATTAGAGGTCAAATGGTTGGTCCTTTCCAGGACGCAGCGTTTGCACAACCTGTTGGTGTACCTACAGGAATCATAAAGACTTCTCATGGATTTCATATTATATTAGTGGAGGAAAAGAAATAATCGGGAAAAAAATTGCATGAAACTGTAAAATTCTCAAAAATAAAATTTCATTTTGTCAAATTTTTTAATTTTGTTTCCCAAATGAAAAAAATTCAATAATAAAAAAAAAATTTTAGTTGATGGATGTCAATGCAATATTGAAACACAAAATTTTCATATTTTTAAATTAAAATAAACGATTTTACGGACTATTTGAATTCATATTTTTATTTGAAGTATTAGCACACTCTGATGCTGAAATTTTTAGACACTCATAACTTGTGCCAAACTAAATGGGCTTTAAATGATGTTTTGGATTTTCAATATTCTTGATGGTTAAAGGTATTCGTCATACCGTAAACAGTTTTGGAAATTCCGGACTAGTCAACCTTAAATTTATTTTTAAATCATTCCGGACTAATTCTTTCAATAATCTGCTCGATAAAAAATGCCAAGCAAAAATATGTATGAAATGTTCGAATTTATTCCTAAAATGGATAGAACGACGGTGGTTTTTGAAGAAAAAATACCTTCAGCTTCTACGAAAATCATTTTATTCACTAAAACTAAACTTTATCAATATTTGTTAAGAGCTTTTTCTAAACTTATCAATCTTTCTCATGGGAGGCAAACCAAAAATATCAAATTCAAAGGTCTGACCGCAGATAAAATTGGTTCTATAACAAGGTCCTCTGGTAATCTAAAATCATTGAAGCTAAGAAAACCTTGTTTTCCATGGAGCAGGTCAAAAGTTTGCAGATAGGTGGTCGAGGTATCGTAGCATCGGAAAATAAAAAGCACGACAAGGAGGGTAAATCTAGGTTTCAATCCTTGCAAAAAATTAGAGGTCAAATGGTTGGTCCTTTCCAGGACGCCATGAGTAGTTTTGAACAACCTGTTTATTTCACGGGAACAATTATTGACCTACAGGAATCATAAAGACTTCTCATGGATTTCATATTATATTAGTGGAGGAAAAGAAATAATCGGGAAAAAAATTGCATGAAACTGTAAAGATCTAGCAATAAAATTCATTTTGCAACTTTTTTAATAAACTTTGTTTCATTTTTCTAATTTTGAACAAATTTTGGCTACACTCAGGAAAAAACCAAAATATATTGAGGCTTGGACAAATGTCAACAATATTGAAACACAAGATTTTCATATTTTTATAATTAATATTTATTTTTAATTATTTATCATTTTTCATATAATATATTTTTCCATCATAGATTTTTGCATCATCAAGACTATTTTGTTCTTCTCTTGCATAGTTTTCATGCTAGCATGTGATTCAATTTGATAATTTCTTAAATTGTTTCGAATGAGTCGCTTGAACACAAGAATTATATAAAATTTAAAATAAATTTGTATTCCTAAAGAATTTGACAAACCAAATGATAAATCAGCTAAAAACATTTTTATATATATTTTTGTCCATTTTTAATACATTTTTTTCTGTTTACACGGATACTTTGGGTTTAAATATATGTTTTACCACTTTTTTTTTACTTTGTGTTTTAATTTGCTGCTTTAATGTGTGATGCCAGTAGGACAAAATGTTAAAAATCAGATCATCCTGACCATGAACTTTCATATATATATATATTTTATATAGTACCATGGTGTTTCGAGGGAAATTAAAAGCAAATCAATTGACGATTGGGAACAATTATGTTATTGAGTCAACTGTTATCATTTCGGTATGAATTGTAGTCACTATGGTTTTTTTATAGCATAGTAAAATTTAGCTACCAATGTGTAATCTTGAAAAGTTACATAATTGTTCCATTTAAAAAAATATATAAATTAAAAAATATTAAAGCTTTTAATTTGTTTGTAGTTTTTTTTTTTTTGGTTATTCATTAGCTTTTGGGGGAGGGGCTTGACGATTTTTAAGTTTTTAGCTTGTTATTCAAGAAATATTTTTTTTATATTCTTTGGTAGTGATTTTAGAATAACAATAACCGACTAACTTTTGCAAAAAATCCCGCAAGTTGGCTGATTGTTGCATAGAAAAATGTATATTTTGTGGGGTTCCAAATAATTCCTCTACAATCAAACTATCTCTTAAAAATCGTCCACCTCTGATCAAATAAAATGATGTTGTACGTTAAAAAGTATTTCTAGTATCTTTTTGTTGTTGTTTAAATATATTTTGTGCAGGTTCCATGAAATTCTATTTCTTTCAATATATTTTAAACATCTGAATTTAATATACTGTTATATTTTGCTGCAAGTAGATTTACACACATCCATTATATATATATGTATTTATATGGCTTAGGTCTAGGTATGTTTGATTAAGGTTATCTTTCTATCATCTAATAAATTTTGGATTTGATTTCTTTTGAAAACATAAATATGTTTCCTTTCAAGTAAAAAATCTTCCCAGACATGTACTTTTTCCTTAATGTTAGGTGATTTATATATATATTTCATCTTAAATTGCAATTATATTCAAATCATAATGCAAATCCCAAGAAAAATTATTTATTTTAGACTAATACCAAAATTTCAGAGACCCATGACGGACAGAGCCTTTAGCACAACACTCCAAAGCCTTTGGCAGTCATCGAAATATATAAGTATTACATCAAATTATAAAGTTCATTGGCTCGAACTAGAGTCAACTTTTGAGGGGCTAGTCGTTCCTCTAGCTCCATCAAGGGTTAGAGGGCATTTCTGATGTTTTCTGTTTTTAAGCACCGTTCTTTGATTTATTTTTAAATATGCCGTTAATCCATTTTAAATCCTGGATTAAGGAATTCCTTCTAATTCAAGATTAAAAATGAAGAAAAAGCCAAACTGTCAAAAAACCAATTAAGGATGATATTCGAGTTGCTCTTGTCGAAGACAAAAAGATGTTTATAAGCGCTTTCATTAATTAACCGCTCTTTCACGGCCGCTTTGCTTTTTGTCAACGACGGACTTAAATATCAATCCCTTGCTCAAACTGAACCTCAAAACCCAATCTTTTTGTCGCAAAATGAATTTACAATTTATTCGTATCAGGTCCCTGACGGTGATGGTAAAACTTTAACTTATAACTTTAAATATTATTTCAGCGTTTGTCTGTATGGCCTCGATCTATGGCAAAATATTTTAATTGTAGTTTGTGTTCTATTTGGAAATAAAGCTATTATTGGAACTCAGAAGGTCCAGGCTCCTTTAATATTTTTTTTTGGAGAGGGATTCTCATGATTGATATTTTGTTAAATAACATTGTTCATGTGAATCCTCCTCTAGATTTAATTTAAAAACTAAACAAGCGAACACTCAACAATTATTTTTATTCACTCTTGATATAGCGTCTTTATCAAGTGCTGATTCTCTCAACTTCTAAGATCTTCCTTTCTAAGATTCAGCGGTTTTTTAATAATAATTTAGATTTATCCATTATATTAAAAGCGAGATTTTTGGGTCTCGATTTTGATCAATTCCTTTCTCATTTTGAAATCAAATAAATTTTATTTAGAGCTAATAGTAAAACTTAATGAATTAATAACAATAAATAGTTGCAAATTCAAATAATCGAATTAATTTTTAAAAAATTTCACTAAAACCTTTGACTAGAAATTTTAAATGACTTTAAATTTTAAATGCATTTGTGCAATTTTGTTACAACAAAACCAACTCACATAAATAATTTTTAAACGCACAAAATTCATTAAAAATTATAAATAAATAAAAAATAAATTCAAATTAATACGTTTCACGTGAAATTCAACAATACTTTTGGTTTTTTACTTTTTAAATCTTTTTGATTATTTTTGTTCAAGGGGCGTGTGGCTTTTGTAGGAATTTGCACCCATTTCTTTTTTAATTTAAGAAATATTTATATTAAACACACATTTTTTTATTAAAAACAAAATATTTTTTCACTCAGCTTTGTGTGATTTTTTTTTCAAGCTCATATACTAAAATTAATAAGAAAACTTTAGGGAGTAAGCATTTAATGCTCAAAAATAGGATTTAAGTTGTTTTAAACATAAGATAATTTGAAATTTCTGAAGGAAAGTAAATTCGTAGACAAATTTGTACTTCACTACATAATTAATAATTTAGAATCAAAATAATAACGAGATTACTAGATTATAGAATACACACTCAAAGCGGTTTTCAACAAAAGCTTAGTTCTAAAAATAATAATTTCTGACTTTCTTAAAAGATCTTAAAGTATCAATCGATAAAAGATATGAGATTATTTTTCCCGATCAAATTTAATAATAAATTCCATCGACTGGAGCTCCGTCCAAAAAGCGTAACTTTTGAAATTTCGGAATTCATGATTCTCGGGGATTCTCTTCCAAAAATAAATAATATGATTCAACGGGAAACTTCCAGCCAAATAATTTGATGGCTTCAATCCAAGTACATCATTGGTGGCGTAGCTGTTTCCTTTAGAACTTCCAGAACTTAAAACAAGTTGTTTTTACCTTCCGGACGCTTTGTGTGTTCTTTGGGGATAATAATACTTTTTGTGGAGCCTGATCGGTTTAGCAGAGGATCTTTCGCTCAGCTCCAAACTCTGAGTTGACAAAGGAGAAGCCGGCAAACTCCTCCTGATTAATGCAGCGAATCACATCGTTGCCTACGGGCGTTAATACTGGCTCCTCTTTGGTGAACTCTGTGTCAAAATTGATGGCATCACGAGCACTTCGCTGTTAAAGGAAAGAAAATTTAAATACTTGAAGCGGGAAAATTTTCAAAATTAACTTACCACACGAGGTCTAAATGGTGGACGAACTTTACGCTGCTCCAACGCTTCCCAGTCCATATCTTTGAAGAAGGGATGCGTCCTAATCGAATTCTCACCATCACTGCAACCTAAACGTCGAGCTGGATTCTTTGTCATAAAGCCTAAAACATTAATTAATATTTAGTTTAATGAATTCTTTTTACTTCGGCAACAAAAAGTTGTGAAGTCTTGATTTCATCCAAACTTTTTTTTTTTTTTTTTTCTTATTTTTGCCTAAAACAAAAAAAAATTTGGTCTAGAACCCGAAATTTTGGGTCCTTGCGAAATGTCTGTCCGTGGTTTTGACTTCTGAACTTCTGTGTTCGTAATCTCAGAACCCATCGGACCGATTGATCTAAAATTTTCAAAATAAGCTTTTTTTAACCATAAGCAGCGACGTACGAAGAGTTTTTGATAATAATACAGCGCCATCTAGTACCTGTAGTGCAAACTACCATTTTGCCATACAAAATTTTTTTTTTCCAGGGAATATTTTAAAACATCTGAATATGCAAAAACCTTGTATTTGGCCCAAAATGATCAATTCCAGAAGATTTTATGGAAATATTGTACCATGACCAAGTTGTCATGCTTACAAAAATTTTTTGTTTTTACCTTCTGTATTCGTAATCTTTGAACCCATCCGACCGATTGGTCTCAAAATTTCAGAATAAGCTTTGTTTAGCCATAAGACGGTCGCGTTTGCTAATTCAAGAAAATCCGACAGCGCCATCTAGTACCTGTAGTGCAAAATACCATTTTACCATACAAAAATTTTTTTTTTCCTGAGATTATATTGAAACATCCGAATATGCAAAAACCTTTGCTTTGGCCCAAAATGATCGATTCCAGAAGATTTTATGGAAATATTGTACCATGACCAAGTTGTCATGCTTATAAAAATTTTGAAAACTTCTGTTGACGTAATCTCAGAACCCATCTGACCGATTGATCTAAAATTTTCAAAATAAGCTTTTTTTAACCATAAGCAGCGACGTACGAAGAGTTTTTGATAATAATACAGCGCCATCTAGTACCTGTAGTGCAAACTACCATTTTGCCATACAAAATTTTTTTTTTCCTGAGAATATTTTAAAACATCTGAATATGCAAAAACGTTGTATTTGCCTCAAAATGATCAATTCCAGAAGATTTTATGGAAATATTGTACCATGACCAAGTTGTCATGCTTACAAAAATTTTGGAAAAAAAACTTATGTTTTCGTAATCTCAGAACCCATCTGACCGATTGATCTAAAATTTTCAAAATAAGCTTTTTTTAACCATAAGCAGCGACGTACGAAGAGTTTTTGAAAATAATACAGCGCCATCTAGTACCTGTAGTGCAAAAATTTATATTTTATATATCTTCAAGGAATCGAAAAAACTGTTGGAAAAAATATATATATTTTTTTTGAATTTTATATGAAAACAAGTTTTACGTGTTTTTCGTTAAGAAACGACCAACTCAAGTCGATCAGAAAGTGGTAAAATTTGATTCAACAGAATTATCAGCAATAATACACAATATTCCCGCTCGGCGCTCTAATCGAATATTTATATTTTGGTTACATATTTTTGAATTTCCTAGAATTTTATTGCTTCATTCAAATGAATTATTCTAATGAAGCATAGGTATTATGTTGCCGAAGTGCCTGCTAAAGCTTCAGCTTTTCCGATTTTTTTTTACTATAATAAAGTAAACAAACCTTTCAAAATAGAAACAGCCTCCCTGGAAAGCCATACTGGATACAATACATCGTCTCGTAAAATAGCTTCAAACAAGTCATCTTCATTATCAGCTTCAAATGGAGGCTGTCCAGCCATCATTTCATACATTAACACTCCTAAAGCCCACCAATCCACTAAAAATAACAAAAATATTAGAAAATTTGGATTATTTTACTTAAAATGTAAAATCCTTACCTGATGGTCCATACTCCAGTTCTTGAAGTATCTCTGGTGCTATATAGTCTGGTGTACCACAAAAAGTGGTTGTCAAATTTCCACTCAAAATTCCTTCTTTGCACATGCCAAAGTCGGCTAACTTGCAGTGTCCCTCCTGGTCCAGTAAAATGTTGTCCAGCTTCAAGTCGCGATAAATGACGCCATTGCGATGCAAAAACTGCAAGGCTAACGTCACTTCGGCCGCATAAAAGGCTGCCCTACCCTCGTCAAACTTGCGAGCTCGCTGAATTTGGAACATCAAATCACCACCATTCACGTACTCCATCACGAAGAAAATTCTCTCTGGCGTCTGGAAGCACGAGTGCAGTGCAGTCAAGAACGGATGTCTAGCGGCCAGCGCTAAAATGCGCTTCTCGGTCATTGTGCAGTCTACATCATCATCCTGTAATATGGTGTCTTTCTTCAGCACCTTGACCGCATAAATCTCATTGGTGCCTTTCTTTTCTGCCATCATCACTTTGCCAAAAGAGCCCTTGCCTAGCACTTTGATGAAATTAAAGTCAGCCAACTTCATTTTGCCCAAGCACAATGTGTCGTCCTTGGGCTGGTTGCGGCTGCTGGAACTAGCTCCTTCTGAACCGGTGGTGGACAATGTGTCGATGGAAATGTTGTCTTCAGAGAAACCCGATGTGGATGAGTTGTCACTCTGAGATTGGTTGAGATACTAAAAATAATGAAAAATGAGGAATTGATGAATTGTTGAATATGCAACAAGTAATACCTTAGAACGTCTCGGTGGGGTGTTCTTTTCCATGTTAATACCCATTTCGCTGAGAATCTCTGCCAATTGTTTAGTGTTAATGCCACAGTTATTAGCCACATTACCCTCACAGCGTCGGTGGATGTTCATACTGCATACTTCACACTTCAAACCTTGTCTGATGATGCCTAAAATGCAAAATTGCCAGTTTTAGATAATGATTTTATATTTTTCGGAAAGTCTTGAAACTTTTCGACATAAAGGACTTTTCTACTCACCATAAAGCAGCGATCCACAGTGGTCACAAAAAGTTAAGCGCTTGAACGAATGCATAGAAAATCTGTGCGGAATATTGACGTTGAACCTTTGAGCCACCTCCTGGTTGTCCTGCTTTTGCTAAAAGTAACAAAATCGTTAGTTAATCTTCCACTTTATTCGATCAAAAAGATTCCTCACCTTTTCTCTTTCATCTTTCTTCTTCGGACACTTGGTGACGACAGAGTTGTGACAGCGCTTGTGAACAACACAGGTGCACACTGCAAAGTTAAAAGGTATTCATAAAGATTAGAAACGTTAGCTTAGATGATTAACGTGCAACATTCAGATGCAACGAACAACCATTTAGAAAAAAATATAAGTTAAGTTGGAAAATTATAAGTTGTAAAATCCCGAGTGAACCAACAAGCAGAAGATGATCAGTGTAGTACTGCCTAGGTGCAGCTAGATGATGATTTGTTAGTTTAGATGAGGATAAAGATGCAGTAAGTGAGTGAAAAGTCCTTTATAGTGAAAAGTTACATTGAAAATAATTCAACTTTTCTCTATAAAGGACTTTTGTGATAGATATACGATGAACATTTAAATTAGGAGACAGTCTTTAAATGATGTTTTAAAATTTGAAGTTTGAAAAAAACCAGAAATGATCCTTCAAAACAATTAAAAAACAATTGAAAAACAAAGAAAATTTACAATAAAGTACAAAAAACAAAAGAACATTTTTTTAAGAGAAACATCATTCACGAACGTCCCCTAAACATGCAAACCTAAAACCCTAAATGATTTTCCCACAGCATATTTCCCTAAATGAAATGATTCCCATAGAAAGATGAAGCATGACCTTGAGTTCCTTAGTTCTAATTTTGTGTTCTAAGCGGAATCAAATCCTGCCTTACCTTGACACTGGTAGCCTTGCTTCCCTAGGCCCCTGCAATTACAGAAAAAAGAGAAAAATAGTGCACAACGTGTTAGTTGACTCCTCTTTTCCAAAATTTCCAATTTGTGTTTTTTTTTTCGCGATTATCTCGCAAATCTCGACGTTGTTTTAAATTAAATATTCCCAAATCCCATTGAGTTAGTAACAAAACTTAATTAATAATTGAGCGACTTCCCTCGTTTGACCCAATTGAGGGGCGAACGCGCGAAATTGCGCAAATTGTTCTGCATGCAATTCATTAAGGCTAATCGCCAATAAAATTGGTGTTTTGTTTTCTTTTTTTTTGGATAGTTGATAGTGCTAAACTGTGTAGTTTACAAAACACCAGAAAAGACCCTAACCAGATGAGATAGTTTGTGAGAGATGCCCATTGTCCACTTACCAGATAAATTCCCGACAATGCGAACAGAATGTAGGCTGACGTAAAAATGTAGCCATGAACTTGTGACCATTTACCTAAAATAGAAATAATGAGGATTTGGTTAGTTTCCTTTTGATAGATAATCAAAGATGAGATAAATTGGATTGACTTTCAATTTCTTGCAAAATTCAAGGATTTCTTTTGTTTTAATTGGAACGTCTCATTAAAAATTAAGTATGGCCTAGTTGTTGATATTTCTCAAAAATCCATTTTTAGTTTTTTATGAACCACTAGTTGCCCCTTCAAAGAAAGAGAAATTTATAACAGGGATGACCAAACTTTTTTGCAACTTCATAAAAAATATTTTTGAAGTCTCAATTTAGCGAATTTTATTTAGGTGGAAGCTTAAGAAAAATTTTAAGATTTTTAAAAAGATCGGCCGACCCTGATATAAAATCAATTGAAATTATTTTTTTGTTAAATTTTTTAGTGGTGGAAAGAAATTTTTAAAACCATCCGGAATGTTCCTTCGGTGAAAACTTTTGAATCAAACAATTAAAGGATCAAAGTCTAAAAATCTTACTTGATGAACACGTCTTCTCATAGCACCCCTTCGTCTATTCATGTAAGGTGGATCTTTTTCTTTGGCTCCTCCAGCACGACTACGAACAGAGGGCTGCATCATGGGAACACTAGGTGTTGTGTCCTGTGACCACTTGACATCAATTTTCACGTGCAATTTTCCTACGGGTTCCAGATCGACCTTCAATGTTAAAGAAATATTTAGTAAGATTGACCAAAATTAAATTCAAGAAAGAACAAACCCAAAAATCGGATTTTTCCTCCTGGTTCCGGGCTACAAGATCGTCAAAGCTGATGGTACAATTAGCAACAAAAACATCTGCGATGGGCGCGTCATGAAATATTGTGATCCCCAATGTGTTAGCACTCTCCACTTCATGTATGAACGTTTCGTTCCAAGATGGATCAAATGTCCTAGCTTTTGTAGTGGACCGATCTGCAAATAGATAAGCGCAATTAGTGTTATGAGCCCTTATCATTGAGCCAACAAGTGGCAATCATAGAGATAAGGCAGCAAACATCTTCAAATCTTGCAATCTCGTCAAATATTATTTTTTACGCAAATCACGATTTGCTAGATTTCTTGGCAAAAAAAAATTCCACAGAATTAGAAAAAATCAACTGCAAAGTTTTCCTCTCTACAGAAGAGATGAATTTTCTTTAACATCTTTCAGATTTGTCATCAAATGCCATAAAAACTTTCAAATCACAAAAATTTCAGGCGAAATCGAAAAGTTTTTCGCGAATTTTTGGTTGGAAAATTTCTTTGGAGGAAAATTGGTGAAAATTTTCGTGTGAGAGTGTGTGTGTGGGAAAACTTTTCGCCATTTTCTTTTCAGCCCGAGATTTCAAGATCCTGGCTCTTTTTAACTGTCCGCAGCCTCACCTATAAACTTCTCGTCTACATCCATAGAGCAATAGGGATTCATATTCTCTTCCTGAACTCTGAAGTTGAGAAACCTCTTTTGGTAATCCGTTGGTCTCAATCCGCAAGCTTCGCATATTTTGACTCTTAAGCTACCCGTAAACATCTTGCTGCGGCTTGTTAGCTGCTGGTACTACTTTAAAGGGTTCCCGTAATTTAAAAACGATTTTAATGATCAAATGTAGTATCTCCCATTTTTTGTGCTCCAGTTTATAATTTTACTAACTTTTGACAACTGGGGAGACCTAAAGGGGAGCGGATTTATGTTTTTGTTGGGGCCTTCCGGATGGTTCCGGTTTTCAACGATTTTTGTTTCTAATTTAACGAAAACAAATTTTTTAAACGATTTTTTGGTGAGTTTCAAAGAAAATTTAAAGTTCACCAATAAAAAATTTAATATTTTGTGGTTTTTGATAATAGCATTGTTTGTTCCAAGTCTCTGACACCAACACTTTATCAATAACCAGATTTTCATCCGTCGGCTGTGAAAAATGGCGCCAAAATTCAAGTTTTTTAAATATTTTTCATTAAAAATTTTCGCATAATTAAAATATCTTACCAAGATGATTAACACACATTCTCGACACATTCTGAAAATTCAACAATTTATTTTAATTTAGTAAAATAAAAATTGAATGCAAAAAATTTCAAATTTATTAAACAATTCTTGAGTTTTTTGACACAATGACGTCATATATAGGAAAGTTTATAAAATATCTGTTATAAGTCCAGCTGCAATAGTAACTCCACCAACTCTAAGCATAACTCTGCCCAAATCTTTGTTGATGGAATATTTTTCCAAGCCAATTGGTCGTTGAGCAGTAATTTCGACAATAGCACATGAATTATTTCCCAGGCACCTTGGATTCTTTTTGAGTACCTCACCAGTGCCTTTATGTAATTGCGACTTCAACTTAGTGATAGTAACAGGCTCAATAAGTGACTGATGATGCATCAAAACTGGAAATCCGAGAGTGATTGGCGTTGTGACGTTGAAAACGATTATTCTAGCTCTAAATTTCGTTGAAACTGGCACAGGATTATTCAGCTCACTCAAGATGAAACCAATTGAAATGTTTGCGATATCTACTCCAGCTAATGTAATTGAAACTTGATCTCCAGCAAAAGCTGTGTTGCACGGCATATCATCTATTGAGATATTTTTCACTTGTCCTTGCTCTTTGCTTGGAGCTGCGATGACTTTATCGTTGATACAAACTACACCAGATTCAATTCGACCAGAGAGACAGAAACCAGAACCAGTTCCTTTGTAAACATCGCTAACGGACATCCGGAAAGGTTTTTCAATCGCTCTTTCAGGAGTCTTAAAGTTGTCTAAAATTTATTTTGACATTTTAATGATTTCCAGACTTTTAAATCGATTAATCCACTCACCAATAATTTTAATCAAAGTAGGTCCATTATACCACTTGATGAGCTCAGCATCTGTCGCTGGCTTCACTAGATTCTCTCCTGTCAATCCCGAGCAAGGAATGTAGCTAACATCCGAATCTTTAAATCCAGCTTGCTTCAAGAATGTCTTCAATTTTATGGATATTTCATCGAATCTTGCCTTGGACCATGCAACAGTATCTAATTTGTTAACTACGACGCAGAGTTGAGAGACACCAAGAGATCTACAAACAAATTTCATTACATAAATTTTTGAAATTAAAGTTTTACAAAAAATTACCTGACAAGGAGTGCGTGCTCTCTAGTCTGTCCACCTTGCTCGAATCCAGTTTCAAACTCTCCACGAGTTGCATCTACTACTAAAAGTGCTACATCAGCTTGATTCGCTCCAGAAATCATGTTAGGGATGAAATCCTAAATTAAATAGTTAATTAAGAAAAATTTTATTTTCGCAAGAATTATAGAGAATCAAGGATGAACAAACTTCTACAAAATTTTCTACAAAAACTCACTTTATGTCCTGGCGTGTCCAAAAGTGTAACTTGTTTGGTTTCCGTCTCAAACTTAGAACTACCAACATCCATGGTAATTCCTCGAGATCTTTCCTCCCCAGTTTCATCCAAAACCCAAGCATAAAGAAAGCTCTGCTTGCCAATTTTCTTGCATTCTTGCTCATGTTTGTGCATCACTCTCTGCGAAACATTCCCCAAATCAAACAACAAGTGTCCCATGAGAGTACTTTTCCCAGCGTCCACATGTCCAATCACCACCATGTGAATTTGCTCCTTAGCATCCCCACGCTCCTTCAGGAACAATTGTTGAGCATTTCTCGTATTTTCCTTGAATTTAATAAGATTCTTGAAGTCATCTCCTGGCTCTGGAGTATTTCTCCCCGAAACTGCTGGCGATTGAGTTCGAGGCGATTGAATTCTTGGAGAGCTGATTGCAAACCCCTTTGTAATTAGAGACTTGTGAGTAGTTACTGGAGTCACTGTCACCGTTATCCCAGAGTTTTGCTTCTTTTTCTGCTCCAGCTGTTGCGATTTTTCGAGTAATAACTCACCAATTCCTAAAGTTTTTCAGTTTTATTCAGTTTTCTTGGTTTTTATAAAAAGTTGCTTAAAAAATATTCAATTGGTAAGAATAAATTAAGGAATAAATAAAAAAGTTTCAAGTTTTATAAACAATATAATTTTCGAGAAATAAATAGAGGGACGTCCTTAAATTACGATTTATCGATAATATACATTTCGAGCAAAATCGAAAAATCGACAAAACTTAAGAACGTCCCATAAAGAACACAAATTGATCCTACATCTAAATTTCTGGCAAAACAAAATACAGCTCGTCGGTAATTTACTTCTTTTTATTCAAATGCTTCAATCTTTGATCATCTGGTGACTCAATGTTAAAGTCAAAAGCCACTACAACATGTTTATGCACAAAAGCATGACTAACAAAAGGCACTGCTCTCTTCCTAAACTTCTTACTGATGATTTTGCCCACTGAGCTGAATTTAACTAGTTTATTGGCTTTGTAAGTTTTGTCGAGAACGGAGCGTAAAAGGAGACCACAATGATCATCCAGTTGGAATTCTTTTGGTGAGAAAGTTTTGACATTCTCGCAGTCAATAAATTGAGGCACAAATTGTGGCACTTTCGATTGCTGCTTTTGAACAAGAATATTTTTTGGTGCAGGATCTGACACTAAGGCGGACTTTAAGTCGATCACCCACTTTTCACTTTCTATTGAGTCTTTTGTTACTATTTCAGTTTTATTGAAAAGATTCGGGAAATTGTTCCCTAAAGCTGGGCTAGAAGACAAAGTAGCATTTCCGGTTCCAAAAAGATTGGGAATCACGAATTGCGAGCTTTTCGGTGAATTTTCACTTCCCAGCTGTAACTTTGAAAGATCTAAGAGGCCACTAGTTTTTGGTTCCTCAAAATTTCCACCAAAATTCAACTGTGGAATGAAAAAACCTCCTTCTGAGCCCTGAAGCTTAGGAATCGAGAATTGCTGAGTTTTTCCGAAACTATTTTGCTCCAAGTGATACTTGGTGAGTTCATTTAAACTAGTGAACTCTGGTTCTATTTTAATTTCACTGTTTGCTGGTTTGCCATTAAAAGTATTCACATTAATATCTTTGAGTGGTTTCAAGTCTTACCTTGCGTTAAGGAATTAACGAGCATCGTCAATTTGTTGAAAATGGTGCAGATGAAGGCCAACATCAAATTGTGGAGGAATTAAAAAGAAAAATGGGTCGTTAGTTTACTTGCTGAATTATTTGTGATATTTTTTAGGAGAAGTAATAGAGTTTTATATTTCATCAGAATGAATTTCATAATGTTGCAATTTTTAGTTGTGAAATTTTAATTTATGGATAATTCTTGGTAAAATCACTTGTGAAATTCATGATGATAAGATAAAATGATTCTCCTGATTAGATTGAAATTTTGATAGCAATTCCTCACCTTTTTCGATTGGAGCTGTCGAGAGCTTAGAAACTCTAACAGTGGAAGAGCTTGATTTAGCTGGTTCTTTAAGCACAAAATCCAAAGCTTTGGGGCAATCATAGTCGAAGGACATTATAGCTTCTACAAGCTTTTTGTCAGAAATGCTGTCACCCATAATATTCCTTATTTCTTCCATGCAGGATAAAAGTTTGGCCTTGTCTAATTCGTTGAGTTCAGGAAATTCGTAGTCCTAAAATATAATGATGAATAGTCAGCTGAAATTAGTGAAAAGTGAGTAATAACCTCTGAATCCCTTCTCTGCTTAGCCGCAGCTTCATCATTTTCCATATCCTCATCTCCTTCTTGAATATCTGCATTGTTGGCTAAAAATTCTGACATACTTGCTTCTCCTCTAACTCTATCAAACATCCATTGAGAAGCATCTGTTGGCGAAACGCAATCATCCTCTACAGAATGTCCATAGACATCATCATAGCCTTCATATTCTATTTATAGGAAGAATAACAAGCAAGATAAAGAATTATCATAAAAAATAATCAAAACAATGATCATGAGTTTTAATTACCTTCTTCGTAGTCCATTCCACGTACATTTCGATGCCGAGACATTTCAAGTGTTAATATTTATTAAGGAGACTAATAAAAATCTTAAAAACACATTAATTATGCCTGAATTTGTAATTAATTCGAAAAGTTTCCGAATTTCACTTTATTTATTTTTTATCAAAACAACATGTGTCAAAATTAGAACTGTCAGAAAACCCCTCGAGTTTTCGCAAATTTAATTTTTCGTCGAGTATCTCGTCAATTAAGCAAAATATCCTTAATTAATATTACTGAAAACATATTAAATGCCTACCTACGAGTTAGCTTTGCTGATGAGGCAGATGGCCAGAGTGAGTCATTCGATACTATTCATTTAAACGAAAATATTTTATATTTTGTTATTAATTTTTCTAAAATATTAATTCATCAATTGAAATAACTAATGATTAAAAACTTTTTAGCCTGAACTCATCTCAACATTAAAACGCACAGCTGAAGCAATCTTCGAGAAAGGAGGAATAATTCGTAAATTTGAAAATCTGGGAACACGAGAACTTCCATTTAAAATTAGCGAACATGGACTGGTCCATAAAGTTGGTTCCTCTTTTGTGATTAAATTTGACACTCCACCAACAGCTATACAAGATCTTAAAGAAGAATTCGGAAGAGATGTTGACATAATTCGGAGACACATCTTTAAAATGGAAGATCCCAAAGAAGAACCAAAGGAAAAAGTTGAATGCACTTTAGATGAAGAATTGTTGCCACCAGCTTACAGAAAAGAAGTTATCAAAATGATTGAGATGGGTCAAAGGAAGCAAAAGCCGAAGTATCCTCAAAATACTGGACTCAGTTATTATCCTTTCCAAAAATAAAATCATGCATTTGTGTAATTAATTAACTAGTAGACATTTAATAAAATTTGTGAACAAATTAGTGGAGGGGTTTATTTATTTTAGCCGGCTTAAATTCCAGAAACAGAAAGGGCGGGAATATTCTAAGCCACGGGGCTAAAAATGTAAACAAAATTTCAATAACAAACCAGCAAGAGTTGTGATAATTATTTAATTAAGGTAAACTAAAGAGACCATGTAAATATCAATTCTATCTAGAATATTTTAGGAATAAAGATGAAATTTAGAGCTGTTATAAATGAAGCTATCAAGATGAAAGAGCTTTTAAACATAGTTTCAACCCTCTCTAAACTAGATGATAAGTTCGTCATTATTGTTCGTCCTCAAAGTCTTACCTTCCTGTTACCTTCCGAGCAAATAGAGAGTCGTCCTATCTACTGGTTTGACATCAACAGTGAAGTGTTTTTTCAAGAATATTCCATGTTAGGAGTTGGCTCCGATGACAATAAAATCTACTTTGAGGTATCGGCGGCAAATATGTTTTGCGCCTTAACTCATCTCAAAAATGCTGTAAGCCTAGTGAAGATCAAACTAATTAATAACAATTTCCCATGCCTAAGTATCAACCTCTCCATTAATTCATTAGAATCAGATGAATTAGGTAAGTCGAAGTATTATTTCGGGATCATTCAATATAAATTATTTTCATTTTAGTTGAAGTCTTGAATGAAGTACCTGTGGTAGTCATCCCTAGAAATCAATGGAAATCACTAAAACCACCAACGCACATAAAGTACGATATAATTTGCTCAAGACTACCTCGCTTCAAGATCCTTAAAAAATACGTGGATACTTTCAAAAACATTTCGCCTAAAGTCAACTTGTACTTCACAAAGAATGGTGACTTTTCCATGATAGCAGAAACTGATGAATCAGCAGTGGCTTCACATTTCAGATCCTTACAAGTTATGCACTTTAATAAAAATCGAACTAGTTCTTGTAATAGTTCAGCAAAAAATTATGACGGAGATGATATATCAATTTTTGTGGACTCCAAGAAGATGTCTTCGTTACTAAACTGCATTCAGTACCAAGATCCTGTTCAATTAAATTGCTGTGTTAAATCGAAGTTCCTGCTAAAAATATTTTTTGAAATTCGTAACGAAATTGTTGGAAATTGTTTAATGTCTGGAATTTATGAGGATGACTCAGAAGAGGAAAATCAAGAAAATTAAATGAAACCGTTTTAACTTGAAAAATCAATTTTTTAATATGATTACAAAGCTATTTCCATTTAACACCAGTTTCTAAGCTATTTCAGTATCTGAAGCTAAAAATATGTTTTCCGTAAATAAAACTCATCACTTCAAGTTGTAGTCTTTCATAGCTTTTTGGATCAAGCCAATATGAGAGTGAATATTTGTAAAAAGTGTCGGAAAATTTACGTTGCAGCCTCCATCCTCTGATTTAACAAACTCTGTGTTGCTCATGACGCCTTGTAAAAAGAATTTTTTGTTTCCTTCATCAGTTTGAGTAATCGCTAATCCTCCTCCACCAATAATTTTGCATGTTAAACTACCATCTATTGGAAGAAATTCATAGAAATATTTGTTTTTAGTTATTTTTTCAAATATCTACTCACCAGAAGTTCCAAAACATAATTTATCTTAAATTACAAATTAATTAATAAAATAATTTTAATTTTGAACGAGAAAAATTACCTGAAGTTAAGAATTCTTTGAAACTTCCAGCTGATCTCAAACATTCTTCAGATGAAATAACATCTAAATCAAACAATTTGAGTTCACTATTAGCTTGAGGTCCATTTTCGATCCATCCAGCAACCCTTCCAACTGGATGTTTCAAGTTTAAATCTGAACTAAAGTCAATACAAATTGGGCTGATGTGATCGGTGAAGACAATTTGTTTATTTAGAGCCACCACAGCAATGTCTGCCACGTATTTTCCAGTATATCCATTATATCTGTCCATTCCTCTGACTTCCTCAATCCTGAATATTTGCGTTCTCAATGGCTCAATCTTCCGGATATTCCGATAATATTTTCCTACGACGACCGTAATGTTTTCTGTGTTCATCAACTTCACTCCAGTTTCTGGAAGATCTCGGAAAAAACAATGAGAAGCACTGACGACTAATCTCTCAGTTATTATGGAGCCACCACAAAAGTAATCTTTTTTATCGTAAAATGCAACATGCCATGGAACATGAGTAATTATTTTGTTGACGCTGCCAGTAACTGATGATATTTTCAAAGGTAATCCACACTTTGGAAGACATTTGACTGCGTTTTCATTCCAAGATCCATCTACTTGGCAAACGCTTGTTGATAATAATGGTTCGGATATTGGCTTGTACCCTGATTTGCATCTAGTTTTGGCTTGTGTTCCTGTCTTTATATTCTCAAAACATGAAACTTCTACGTCGTCCAATTTACATTCAGTTTCAATCGTGTGACCAACAATTTCATTTGGTTGGCAGGAAACTAGAAGAAATTTATTGATTATCTATATTCTGTCATAAAAAACAAATTCTCACATATTTCAGGTTCATATATACAAGATTTGTTGAGTTCTTCGTCTGCTTTTTGTGGGTCGTTGAATGTTCTATTAATGCAATTATTTCCTTCCAAATTGATCAACGTGATTTCGCTTAATCCAGAAAAGGGACGTCCTGTGATTTTACGGATTTCATTGTCATTGAGCAGAATTTCCTTTAATTTCAAGTTTTCCGCAAAATCAGATCGAGAAATATTTTCAATTTTATTCCCTCCCAAATGAACTTCTATTAAATTTTTCAAATCCTGAAAACTTTCTTCTATCTTGGATATTTCATTTTCATTTAATGCGAGAACTTCCAGTTTTTCCAAACCGTTGAAAAAGCTTTTTTGGATGCTTATTATTTTATTGGCATTTAAATTGATGACTTCAAGATGAACCAGTTTCTTGAACGTGTCTACTTCCAAATTCTTGATAAAGTTTTGATCCAACCATAATCGTTTCAAATTGTGAAGATCATTAAACCATTCAGGATCAATTTTTTTCAATTTGTTATTGTTCAAATTCAGAGATTCCAGTTTATTGAGGCCAAGGAAGGCATTTCCATTTATATCTTCCAAACTGTTATTTCGTAAGTTGATATGTTGAAGGTTCTTGGCCTTCACAAAGCAGTTTGCTTCAAGTTCCATCAAATTTGTGTCTTGGCAATAAAATACTTTCAAATTTAGAGCGTTTTTAAAAAAGATCGAAGTTATTTTTTGTAAGTTTGAATCGCCAATTGAAACTGCGATAACGTTTGGAAAAGTTTCAAAAATGCTTTCGGACAGAAAAGTTAAGCTCGAGTTGAATATTTGGAAGGAATGTACATCCGAGTTGATTTTGGGATTCATTTCTGTATTGATCACAATCGAAGCATTTTCATTCAAAAGCTCAATTTCCCTGACCAAACAAGAATAGCAAGTAACCCATGTATTTGCTGGAAATTTGTGGAAACATTGAGCGTCAGCAAAATGACCTTTCAAAGTAATTACCTCTTTACAGGTTTTGGTGAGCGCTTCAATTGCTTCATTGGAGCTGGTGAAGGTTTTATTTATGCAAAGATTTTCTGTCAAATCTAGGAAGCTTAGTAATGGTAGAGAGGAAAACGCTTTGGCAGAGAATTCACTGATCTGATTGTTTTGCAGCAAGATTACCCTCAATTTTAGATTTTCAGCAAAATCAGAACGAGAAATACTTTCGATCTTGTTTCCTTGGAGATCAATATATTGCAATTTTTTCATATTTTGAAAGCTGTAATCGATCTCTGAAATTTCATTTCCACTTAGTGTTAGTAATGTTATTCGTGTCAAGCCGCTGAAGAATTTACTTTCAAGGATTTTGATCTCATTATTGTGAAGAATAAGATATTGAAGATTGTTCAAACTCACGAAGTTGTTGACTTCTAAACTCTCAATAAGGTTGTTTTCCAAAGACAAACTGCTTAAATTCTCCAGATCAATAAACCAGTGATTTATAACGGTCCTCAGTTTGTTGTGACCTAAAGCTAGAACTTGTAATTTATGAAGGCCACGGAAGGCTTCATCGTGGATTCTTTCTATCCCATTGTTTACCAAGTTTATTTTCTCAAGATTCTGAGCGTTCACAAAAGATTTTTGATAAATTAGTTTCAGATTACTTCGTTGACAATAAAATACTTTCAAATTTTCAACATTTGTCATCAAATCTGAGGTTAATCTATTATTTATATCAGAGTCAAGAATTGTGAGGGAAGTGAGATTTGGAAAAGTTCTAAATATTTGTTCAGGCAGAAATGTCAAGTTTGAAAAAAAAATCTTAAAGTTCTGAACATCTGAGTCAGCTTTTGAGTTCAATTTTGTATCAATAAAAATTTTTGCATTTTCATTCAAAATTTCAACATTAGCGACCTCACATATAAAACAATTCACCCAATCATAACTTGGAAATTCTTGGTAACACTGGTCATCAGAAAAGTTACATTTAACATTTATATTCTTAGTCTGAGTTACTTCCTCACTCGTTTCATTTTCTTGTGCACACAATTTGTTAAGTTCTTCCTCTACTCCAACCAGACCTCTAAAGAAATCGTCAATACAAACATTCTCTCTGACTTCGAAGTAATCTAATTTTTTCAATGTAGATAAAGGATTACCGGAAACCCTGCGAATGTTATTATGTCGCAAAAGTAAATTCTTTAAATTTACGTTTTCAGCAAAATCAGAGGACAAAATTATCTCGATCTGGTTTCTGTCCAAATCTAGTGTCAAGAGGTTTTTTAGGTTGACAAAGCTTTCATTGATCCTTGATATTTTATTCATACTTAATTCCAGATATTCTAGCTTCTCTAAGCCACTGAAGAAACTTTCTTGGATTACCTTAATCACATTGGCTTTTAAACTGAGCTCAGTCAATTTATGCAGATAAACGAACGAGTTTGCTTGTAAATTGACGATCAGATTGTTTTCTAAACTTAACTGCTTTAAATTCGGGAGATGTTTAAACCAATCCGGATTGACCGTTCTGATTGAATTTAATGCTATTTCTAATTTTTCCAATGCATCCAGGCCACTAAAGGCATCTTTATGAATTTCTTCCATTTTATTTATTTGAAAAGCTAAGTGTTTAAGATCCTTGGAATTCACAAAAAACTTTTCTTCAAGTTTCTTCAATTTTGTATTAGCACAAAAAAAGTTTTCAGTATTTTTGAAAAATTTATAACTTATTCCTGGCAAAGATGAATCAAATATTATAATTCCCGAAAGGTCTGGAAAAGCTTCAAAAATCTGATCTGGCAAGAATTTTAAATTTGATTGTTCGAATTGGAAATGTTTCACTTTCAAGTTTCTTGAATCTGCTTCGAACTCAATTGACCCATTTTCATTTAATAGATTAGCTCCTCTTATCACGCATGTGAGACATGTAGCATCGCGTTCTTGATTTGTATTGAAAAAACAAGGATTGTCCTTAAAATCACATTTCAAAGTTAACGCGTTAATCTCATGAAACAGTAAACTGAATATTATCAAATGCAAAATAAACCTGTTATAAATGCATTAATTAATATTTAATTTACATTAAAACAAATAATCTTACTTTTCCCACTTTTTGCAAAACATTTTTAAGATGTTTTCACTTCAACAACTCAGTAAAAACTGATCATTTTCTATATTTCAGCAAACTAGTAACTGATAGTAACTTAAACTTGCAATGCGCCCTACAGACAGATTTTTTTTGGGACCTTATTTTTTGAAAGTTAGGGGTCAGAAACTTTGAAATCCAAAAATTTGAATTTATAAAAACTGGATGTCCAAATTTTGATTTTCGAAAATTAAATTTTTTTTGAGGTTAGGGGTCCAAAACCTAAATTTCGACCCACGAAACCTTATATTTTTGAAAGTTTTGGGTCAAAAACTTTGAAATCCAAAAATTTGAATTTTTTAAAAATGGATGTCCAAATTTTATTTTAGAAAATTCAATTTTTGAAAGTTGGGGGTCTAAAACCTAAAATTCGACCCACGAAACCTCATATTTTGAAAGTTTTGAGTCAGAAACTTCAATATTCAAAAATGAAATTTTCCAAATTGAATGTCCAAGTTTCGATTTTCAAAAATTTAATTTTTTGAAAGTTAGGGGTCCAAAAATTCGACCCACGAAATCATATTTTGAAAGTAAAAACCAAAACTTCTGGAATAATTTTTTAAATGGACGAACGGACAAAGTGAGAATGCAAGCTTTTTTTCTACAAAAAAAAAATAATAAATTCATATTTCAATACTTAGCGAAAAGCGATGAGATTCACTCTGCTCAGTTATTGATATTCATCTTTACACTGATAACTTTACACTTGATCTTTATTGAGCTCACTAGAGATTATACTTTTGATTCCCCTTCAGAGAATAAAACTCAGAACGTGAATGATAGTTCGAATAAAGTCAATTTTCACGTTGCACAATCACTTTTATTATTACAAAATTAGATATTGCTTCAGAGGAAGAATTAAAATCATGAAATCATTTATCTTTATAATCTCTCATAGCTTTCTGGATCAAGCCAATATACGAGTGAATATTAGTAAAGAGAGCTGGAAAATTTACATCACAACCTCCAGCTCCTGATTCCAAAAACTTTGTATTGCTGACGACACCTCTCAAGTAGAATGCTTTTATGTCTCCAATAGTTTTAGGAATCGCCAATCCACCCCCACTATCTCCTCTGCAAGCTCCACGACCATCTGCTAAAGATGAAAATATTAGCAACAACTTGTAAACAGATAAAAATACTTACCAGAAGCTCCAACGCATAATTTATCTGAAACAAAACCTGTTTAAAATCTTCACCATCAATTTAAATATAATAAATAAAATACCGGCAGTGACAAATGATTCAAAAGTTCCAGCTGTTTTTAAGCAGTCTTTATAAGAAACCACGGGTAAATCCAGTGTTTTGAGCTCATCACTTTTACTAGACTGATCAAATTCCACCCATCCCCATCCAGCAACCTTCCCAATTTCTCCAACTGGATGTTCTAAACTTAAATCAGAATTAAAGTCAATACAAATTGGACTGATGTAATCAGTGAAGTAAAATTTATGGTCAAGGGCCACCACAGCAATATCTGCCACGTATTTTCCAGCGTATCCATTATATCTGTCCATTCCTCTGACTTCCTCAATCCCAAATCTTTGCGTTTGGAGTGGCTCAGTTTCATTAATGTTTCGATAATATTTTCCTGCAACAACTACAAAATTTGCAGTGCTCACCAACCTCACTCCAGTTCCTGGAAGATCACGGAAAAAACAATGAGCAGCACTAACGACTAATCTCTCAGTTATGATGGAGCCACCACAAAAGTATTTATCTCTATCGTAGAAAGCCACATGCCATGGAACTTCCGTAATATTTGTGTTGACACCACCAACCAGAAGTGGGATTGCTACACGTTTTGAAGGTAATCCGCATTCTGGAAGGCACTTGACTGCACTTCTATCCCAAGAACCATCTGCTTCACAAACACTTGTTGATAACGATGGAGGTTGCAGAGGTTTGTAGCCCAATTTGCATTTTGAATTGGCTAATGTTCCTTTCGTAATGTTATCAAAACATGAAACTTCATTCTTATTCAGCTGACATTCAGTTTCAATCGTATGGCCAACAATTTCATTTGATTTACAGGATCGATCTATAATTAAATTTTTCTTGGTTATATCTCTAGAATCAAGTACAAGTCTACCTGTTTTTGGATCCAGGCCACAAGATTTCGTTAGAATACCTGTAAGCAAACAATAATGAAAATTTCAAGAAAATTGCACTAAGATCATTCATACATTTCGAAACAACTGCATCGATCTCATGATCTCCAATCCACAAACTTATAAACAAAATCAAAATCAGTCTGAAATTAAACTTGTAAATTGAAAAAATTAACATCAAATTAAATCTCCACTCTTACTTTTCTCCAAACATTTTAAATATTTAACTTCATATCTCAACAAGTTAACAAAAACTAAAATCATACACAACCACAAAATCTTCTAAAAAATACGGTTTGTCATTGGAATTTTATGCTAATTTACTCTTCAAGAAACAAAACAAGTTTAGACTGAATTTCCAGATTTTAATTTCGCATTTTTTTTGTGTGTTGCAAAAAAGTAAATAAATAACAAAAACAAAAAACTAACAAAGTCAAAGTTTTTCAAGAATATTTATAGATATTTATTTTAAAATAATTTTCACTTTAACATTTAGGAATAATTGCTGAACACTTATTAGCTGAATGATTTTCCAGCTGCTTCATAAATGCAAAAGCTTCTCCGCATCCAGTACAAGTGAAGTCTTTGGTTTTTTCGTGCTGCAACACCATATGAGATTTGAGGAAGAATTTACTGTTGAAGGTTTTGCCGCAAATTTCACAAGGAATTTCCGGTAACGTTCCATCATGCTTTTTCCTGCAGTAAGAAACCATCGAGAGACTTGCATATTTTTTGTTGCAGATTTTACACTCGAAGGGTTTTGCGCCTGGTTTTTGGATGGAAAATAATTTATTAGTTGATTCATAAGATTTGCTAGGAAATCAATAAAATCTAACCTGTATGAGACAAAGAGTGATGATACAGACTCTGCTTGGTGGCAAACATTCTATGGCAAACTTGACACTCCACTTTTTTGTTATGGGAGTTCTTATGAATGCAATAAGAAGCTTGGAATCTGAACATCTTACCGCAGTCTGGAAAGTCGCACTTGAAAGTTTTCTCATCTGAATGGTGGAACATGTGAACTTTCAGCATCGAATCATTCACAAATTTTTTGCCGCAAATATCACAGATAACTTTTTTATATTTATCATCAATTCGTCGATGGCAAATTTGATGTCTTTTGGCCGCTTCTTCATCTTTGGGGTTTTCTCCACAAAGTCTGCAGATTAGAGAGCCAGGATGCGTAGCGATGTGGTCGTAGAAAGCTTGAGCTTCAATAAATTCTAATTGGCACACGCCACACGTTCTGGTTAGTTTTGATCCACCTTCGTGTACCTTCTTTTGGTGGTTATAGACTTGATCCAAGGTGAAGAATTTCTCACCACAAATCTTGCAGGAATGTTTTGGAGTGTTGGAATGTTTAACTGCTTTATGATTATTAAGAGTGCTTGGACTAGAAAAAGTGAGTCCACACTCAACGCACGTAATTCTCGCTTTTGGCACCTTCTTCTTCTCAAGAACCTTTTTCTTCACAATCGTTTCAATTTTGTAACCATGCACCATACCCAAGTGGTCACTTAACGCTTGTTGCGTCACAAAAGTGAACCAACATAATTTACAATCCACAGTAATCTTCTGCTTATGCTCTTCAATAAAATGTTTCTTCATTTCCTCGCGACTTTTCGCCTTTCGGCAGCAAAGCTGGCAAAACATTTGAGCTAAAAAATCTTGGACTGACTTCAGGATTGGCTCTCTTTTTACTGTTGCTTCTTCTAATTTTGGATTCTTCATTGATTTATAAATGTGAACTGTACTCTGGACATGCACTGCTGATTTTGTTACAATATTATCTACAGTTGAAGTTTTGGAATGATCATCATCATCTGAGTAAACCTCAGTAGAATAGTTTAACTTGTTTTCAGGGTAATCCTGTTTATTCTTTACTGGATCAACTTGAATATCCACAATTTGTGGTGACTCTTCATCAAGTATTTCTTTTTTAATCGTGATTAAATCAATCTCCAGAGGATTAGGTAAGTTATTCGGTGTTATCAAAGTTTCTATTGGATCTGCGTCTATTTTTACTGGCAAACCGTCTGAATTTGAAGGTGAGGGTATTTTATCAAGTTTGCTCGATCTTCTAAACTTTTTATGAGTAGTCCTTTCAAGTTCCATTTCTTTAAAATGTTTAGACTCTCTCATGTGCTTTTGAATATGTTTTTTCATTAAATGTTTATTCATTTGCTGGTAGTCACAAAGATCACAGACCAATATTGTATGAGAAGCTAGATGTTTGTCTAGAGTGACTTGAAGGAAGTATTTTTTAACACAAAACTGACACTTTAACATGGGATTCTTTCGGTGAGTATTATAAACATGTTCCTTCATTCTTTGATGTGTTGGATATGTTTTTTGGCAAATCTTGCAAGTGGTGTCATTCAGTAGCTCGTGTTTCTTTATGTGGTTTTTGTAGAGAGTCCTGTGTTTTATTTCTATACCACATTCTAAACAGGTGAATATTTTTCCTTTATCATGGACGGCATAATGTTGATCCAATCCGCTCTGAGTCTTGAAACTTCGATCACAATCTTCACATTTGTAATCACAAACATCTGAGTGTTTTCTGATTATGTGGAATTTTAGAGCAACACTGGAAGAGAGGCTTTCTGAGCAAACATCACACTGGAACTTCTTTAACTTTAAGTGAACAGTTTCTACATGTAATTTTAGTTTACATGGTTTAGAATAAGATCTTCCACACTGCTCACATATCACCACCATTTCTGGTGGCTTTAAACTAGCCTTAAGAAAAATGGGGAAGAATTTTTTCGTAAATAAATAAATACTGAAGTGACAGTTCTTTTGACGTTTTAAATAATAACAAACAGCAAAAAAAAATAAAAACAATAATCACGAGAAAATCGCAAAAAAATTATTTCTCGTAATTCTGATTCTTGATTTCGTGTAAAAAGTATTCTAAAACATGGAGAACCAGCCAGACCTTGTTCCAGAACCTGAAGTAGTTATCGAGCTGATTGAGAAAATCGAAATTCAGGAAATAGAAACTTTTGAACCGGAACAAGAAAATAAAGAAAACGCAGAGGTAACAAACGTTAGTTACGAGGAAAACTGTTACTATGGAAATGCCAAGACTTACTGGAGCAGAGTGGAACCAACAGTGGATGGAATGCTAGGTAAGTCCTTGAAATTATTTGAAAAGAGCACTGGATCTTATTTAACCTTATTTGTGGAATGATTTTTAGGTGGATACGGTTCAATTTCAGTTATCGATGTACAGGCCTCCAATCATTTCCTCAAGAACCTCTTCAAGACCAAACCTGCACCTGGGAATTCTCTAGCTTTAGATTGTGGAGCTGGTAAGTTTTCCCTCCATTTTCTGTAGTTTTGAAACATTTTGATAAAATATTTTTTAAGGAATCGGTCGAGTATCCAAAAACCTGCTAATGTCTTTCTTTGACAAAGTGGATCTAGTCGAACAAGATGAAAACTTTGCTAAAACAGCTGAAACGACTCTGAGACCATCAGGAAAGCTCGGAGAAGTCTATAACGTAGGGCTCCAGCAATTTATACCAACTAAAAAGTATGACGTCATCTGGGTCCAGTGGGTTTTGGGTCATTTACGAGACGAGAGTGGTCACCTTCTCGAATTCTTCCAAATGTGCTGCCAAAGTTTGAACAAAAACGGAATTTTGGTGGTCAAAGAGAATTTTACAGCTAAGGACTCAGTGATAATTGACACACAAGACTCTTCAGTAACAAGACCATTGTCAGCAGTTAAAAAAGTTTTCAAGCTAGCTAATTTAAGAATTATCAAGGAGCAAAAACAGACAAACTTCCCGAAATTCCTTTATCCAGTTCATATGATTGCTTTAAAGCCAAACAAGACCAAGTGAAATTAGAAGGTTTAGGAGGCGTAAATTTATCACAGAGTGAATTAGCACGAAATTATGTGAATTTTTATTAAATTACTAAAAAATTGGCGGGAAAACTAATTTTCGAAATTAAAAAAAGAGAGGACATCACAATTAGTAATTAATTGGCTTAGAACAAAATTTTTATCAAAGTAATGGAGCAAAATTCTAAATTAAGTAGTTAAATCAAAATTAGTGAGTTCGACTCGAGAAAATTTCCTTTTAATAGTTTTTTTGAAAACTATTCGAATAAATTAAAGTAAATTGCGGTTTGGCATGTTAAGCTAGATTAAATATACTCACTTTTATATTTTATTTAGAATCCAAGAGAATTTTGCAGTTACTTTAATTTTAAACCAAGAAATGATTTAAATGATGGGTATTTGGTGCCTTAAAGTAGTAAAATGTGCTATAATTAAATTAAAAAACTTTTATTTTAAAAATATTAATTTATTGTCCATGTTATATTTTAAGTTATCTATATCACCGCTTCAAAAGTACAATTTAAACGAAAAAGAGCATATTTTAAATATGTTAAAAATAATTAAAATTAAAAACGTTCTTAAATCTAAAAAAATCTTTAATTCTTTTTTAAAACTTAAATTTATCATCTGTAAAGTTTTTTCCTTAAGCTTAAGTAGAAGAGCACTCGGAAGAAGACAAAGAGTCCCACCATGAAGGAGACTTCTCTGATTAAGGAAACATTTTCGATTCTCAGGTATCTTAGCAGTACTTTGGGGTCATCAAAGTGACAATAAACTTCATTGCAGTTTAATTGTTCACGTTGGAACCCAAATACTGTGAGTACTAAGCTGATGACGCCACCTCGAATGAAAGACATCTTCATAAGGCCATACATTAAATTCGGGATGTCAGCAGCAAAATCGAAACCATAAATAGCTAGACCAAGGAATGGAGCCATCAGAGCTGGTCCAACAGCACAACCGTTCGTTACTGAGAATGTTGATCCGATTGCTAGGCCTAATCCTTCAGCTACCACTGAAACTAGCACAGCTACTGAGGCAAAGAGTGCGAAACGCCACCACTCTTGAGGAAGACCAGACATGAAGTAGACTAAGGCACTGTAAAAAATAATAATTTTAATTCCATCAAAATTTATTAATGTTAACAAAACTCACGTAAAGATCAAGTTGAAGAAGATTTGAAGTGGCAACCTTGCAAAAGTTAACGCAAGATAGTAAGGAGTGAGGGAGTACCATCTATTAAAGCATTCTTTCTTAACGACTTTGAGTTCTTGAGGGAATGATAAAATCGGAACGATCATTTGCGTGTAAGTGACGAAAAATACAATAGCTATGCAAAACTTGAGATGATCAAACATCCTATTGCCATCATTAGCCACCGACCAGAAGATAACTCCGATAGAAACACCACAAAGTAGATGATGTATCAGCTGAATCCACAGAACAATTCTATTCCTGTAAGTTTTGAGCGTCAGCAGATTGAGAAGGACAATAAATTGCTTAAGACCCGAACTAGCAGAGTCTGATCGAAGGTACTGCGTGAATTGTTTCATCTTTTGGATTAAGGTGCTCTCTAAGGGACGCACTCGTTCGAGGGTCATCGTTTGGATGGAGGGCTTGAGCATGAAGTCTGTAAAATAGAAAAAATGGTTATTAACGGGCGCCAAAATAAAAAAAACATCAAAATAACTTAATTAACATAATTGTCTACTAATTCTTATAATTCCAATAAACGACCTAAACCTTTATTACAAGATTCGGCGCCAAAACTAATTTAAATGTCTTTCAAATTTATTTCCTTTACAGTTTATCCATATTTTGGAGGAAGATCATAATTTGAATGGAATTTCAGATTTTTTGAGAATTTCAATATTCTCTTATTGTAAAATTCAAGATTAGTCATAAAATCCGAGATTAGCATATGTTAGCGCCAAAATTAAACATTCCAATAAAAATACCAAACAAAGATCGACTGGATTATTTATTGACTCGCGCATGAATTAATTAATTAAATACAGCTGATCTTGATTTTTATTTGACCGGCATCGACCTTGCAAAGCTTCAGTAACATGACAAGCCACATAGCACGCTTTGGAGAAGTAAACGCGAATATTTTGTTTGAAAATTGTAAAGCCTCCTATGTTTGTTTTGATTATGTATTCAGTGTAATTGACTGTGTGGTCTGGTGTGATTTGGTGTGGTGTGTACTTAAAAGCAGTTATTAAACGGTTAATTGCACTTAGAAGGTAAACATTTGTATTATTTAGTCTTTGTTTTTCAAAATTTCAAAAAAATTCCTATTTGTTAAAAAAATCTTAAAGTTCAAAAGTTGAAGTTCGTGAGTCAAATTTTTTTTTGCTCCTAAATTTTCAAAATTCCAAAATTGATATAAAAAATCTTTTATTCGCACTTTCCTGTATTTAATTGAACAAAATTAAAACTCTTTAAAAGTCGATTTAGAACGAGAATCATTTAACGATTTTGCAATTTTGTTCGAAATTGTGTTGATTTAAAGTTTATTCTAAAGTCAAATAAATAAATGCACAAAATTTGAATTTTTCATTGAATTAAATGACTGGCAATCAATTAAAGATCTACACTGATTTAAAATCATTTAATTGAATAATATACAAATTGATGCTATAATTAAAATATCAACATCAGACAATAAAGATACAAATTGTACTGTAATTTAAATACTGTAAGGAGAAAAATTCTAAATAAATTATTGGATTTAAACACTTTGTTACAGCAGATCAGCTGTAATTGTTTTATTACTTTTTTGTAGTTTAACTATGATTTGTTAGTACTTTTTTCGCTTATATTACTTTTACAATGCTATCATTAAATACCGCACAAATATACTATGAATAGAATCTCCCGTGAAATTGAAAGCTGTTAAATATTACACAGTATAGATTTATTCAAGTTTGTTTTGATTTACGACTGTAAAACGTATTTTTAACTTCTTTTAGTTTTTAGCATCCAATCAGTCATTATTTAGCGACAAAGTTTTTCTTCCAATAGGATTGTCAAATAAATTGAAAGATCTAGTCACCGTCGCCAAATAATATTTTTATCAGAATTTGAAAATTGTTTATTTTAATTAAACGTAATTTGTGCTAATTTATGTGTGTTTTGGGTTTTTCCTGGATTCTACTTGATACTTTGAAGAACTGGTAGGAAGTGACAACTTGTAAAGAATTTTAAAATCATCCAAAAATTCTGTGTTTATAAAGAAAATCCAGTTGTTTACAATTTTGGTGGCGGCAGACTGAATAATTTCATTAGATAGTTTTTATTGATGCGAGTATTTGTGAAAAACAACTTTTATGGTATTTCTGGATATTTTCGAATATTTAACCACATTTCTGGATAAACAAATAAATTTGAGTTTGACATAAACATCTTTATGCTAATTAATAATTATGAGATTTTTTGGCTTCTTGGTGTTTTGTGGCGTTAAAAAATAAACAAACAAAAAATGAAAAATTCTTCAAAAATACATTAAATTCATTAAATTCATTAAATTTTGAATCTTGATGCAAAAAATTGCCATAAAATTTGTATAAACCGTTTGACATAATTTTTCAATGATTTTAATGAAAATTTTCGTTTTGAATTATAATCTTTGGCAGAATCTTCTTAATTGATTAGTTCTCGCCTTTAAATCTTCAAAAACTATTAACACGATAAATAATTATCTCTAAATCAAATCCTTTCAGTTGTCATGACAATTAATTAACTTATTGCATAATTATATCGCATTACTGTCATTTAAAGCTCAAATTAAATATTATGATATTAATAAATGATAATAATTAAATTATGAGTAAAAAGGAACAAACCTGTCATCTGATTATATTCACTGGGCAGTACTGAGACGCACTGATTTTTTCCATTGTCAAAAACCTCTGAGAAAATGGGCGCCAACCTTTCTGGTTCACTATCACACAACTCCATCACATAATCCGCAGGATTGTTGTACTTCGGACATTCAAAGTTGTAATGTGATAAGAATGAGAGCAGTGTCTTTGGGCTGCCTTGGTAGACACATTGACCTCTACAGAGAATGTAAATGTGATCGAATAAATCAAAGATTTTCGCTGAAGGCTGATGGATCGTGCAAACGACACTTTTGTCTTGATGCGCTAAATCCCTGAGGAGTTTAATGGTATGTGCTGCTGTGACTTCATCCAGACCGCTAGTGGGCTCGTCCAGGAAGAAAATTGAAGGATTTGCGCACAGCTCTAAAGCAATTGAAAGTCTCTTCCTCTCACCCCCGCTCAATTTACTCGCGTACACATCTCGTCTATGAGATAAATTTAAACCGTTGAGAATGTCATCAATCACCGTCTCGTGCTCTGATCCAGATTTTAGCTTCAGCTTACAAGCAACTTTCATCATTTCGTAAATTGAGAGGTGAGTTTGGTGACAATCTTCTTGGGTTATGTAGCAGGAGGTCTTGCGGTTTATTTGGATGGAGCCAGTCACGCCGGCGGTTCTAAAAATAATAAAATTAAATTGTTAGTATATAAATTCTTAATAAAATATTTTTGAGTGCTAACTATAGCTACCACTTCTATTTCAAGTAAAATCAAACCCATACCAAACCCTGTCTCAAATAAGGTTAATTGATCAATTGATCAGTTTCTCATATGCTTGTATGCGTTTTATCCGCAATTCAAACTAATTCACTATTTTACGATTATTTTACGAGCACCGCTAAAATGAATTTAAATACTTTTTCAATAAATATTCAATTGATCGTCATTTTATAATTTCTTGAAATTAAATAATAAACATATCGGAAAATGTTGACAATTTAAATGTCATCTGAGTTTTCAAGTTTACACTTTTACAGGTTCAGCTGTGTTATTGAGTAATCAGGAATTAATAGTGCATTATGCTCAAATAAATATTACGTTGCTTGATTAGAGACTATCAGAAGTTCAATTATAGTAATTAAAGAGTAATTATTGATCATTTTGTTTTGTGCTTTAACCGCAGGAAGCTAAGATGAGATGACAAGACCTAATATCTTTGATCAATGTACCTATACATTCAATTCAATGCCAATGCTTCCTACCAAAGTGTCTATTCCAACTTTTTTTAATACTCAACAAAAGATTTAAAGTCTGAATAGCAAAAATTAGCAAATTTTTTTCATGCACAAAAATTCATATATAAATAAAATAATAAAATTGCCAATAAGCCAACTAACTAATCGTACAAGGTGGTAAATACAATTTGTCTAAATTATTTGGCATAATGCTAAATATCCGCAAAGTCAACAAAAAACGTCATTTTCTGTCTTCAATTTTAAAAGTTTTTTATGAGCTTTGAAAGCTTTTAAAGCTCATATTACGAATATCTCTTTCTCAGCTGTTCAATAAGCAAATCAATACATTAAACTACTTCAAAAAATTAGTCCAGAGCTAATAATTAATACAAACTATGCTAATGATGTCAACAAGTAAAATGTCAAGCCTTTTTTTTGCACCTACAATGTCATGTTGGTCATATCTTGGTCAAATCATGATCAAAACATTTCTCGAACAGTAAATTTGGAAAGTTTCAGCACAAATGATAATATTGATTTTAATTTTAAAGCACCGACTCTCAATTTGACATTGAAAGTATCAAAATAATCTTTTTTGCAATATAATTGAATGTGAAGGTAGATAAGCTATCATATTTGTAGTAAATTCTATTTTTAGGTGAATAATGAATTATTGAGGAACAAAACGTTCTCTCGTGGAAAACACCGGTAATGAGCTTAAAAGCTTAGAGCATAACTTGAACATGAATTTTCATGACAAAGTCACACGACAAGTAATTTTCATTATGAAAGTGATGTTTTTGTAATTTATTTAAAATTGCTATAGTCTTGAGTGACTGGTTTTCAGTCATTTCAGCATTTATGAATGAAATGCTCGTTGACGTAGTTTATTGATTTAAAAGTTAAATCAACAATTTTGTTTACCTCACATCTCGTAAATAATATAACGTAACAATAAAGCCTGGAAGCTCCAACAAAGTGCAAACTAAATCAAAATGATTATCTAAGAGTTAAACGCAGTATTACTTAATTAAAACAGGAATTTTTCATCAACGAATCAACAATTTGATACAAAAACAGATCAAACTCCAATTTTTTTCTTACTAAGAATCTTGGTTGGACCACTCTTAGATGATTGACGTAATGTGGAAATGATCAATGAACCTTAAGAGCGATATATTTTGCTGAATAATAGCTGGAATACTTTACCGATGCAAATCTACTCCGTAGCAATAAATCCATTATTCACAACTAACAAAATGCTGTAAAAATTGCGGAGAATGAGAAAACCAAAACAAGTAGACAGATCGTAGAGGTCAAAAGTTCACATACAAAAAGATCGCATCAGTTACTTTGGTTGGATAATATTGAGGGAAAAATTACGGTGAGTTCGTGAATTATCATTTAATCGTGATAAAATCATTAATCAAACATTTGAAATTTTTTGCAAGTAATTATATCGAAATCTACAAAAAAGTAAATTAATCTATCAAATTTAAAAACAAAATAAATTTTATTAATTGGTCGATTAAATTTTGCCCGAAACTTCAAAAAAGATCAGGAAATATTATTAAATAATGACAAAACAAACAAAATTGCAAATTTCACTGTAACCGTGACGTTATGATCTAGAATAAGGTCAAGAATTAAAAAAACACCGTGATAAACTTCATGAAAGTTCAACCAGCAAAGTGGTATTGACTTTTTAATTGCACATTCTTAGCGATAATAAGTTCTATTATAGAAAAACCACTTTCAAAAACCATACTGGCAACACCACGTCCACTTTCGTATTAAATTATTAATTTTTTGATTGCAATTCACAATTTATATTGTGAAATATCGGAATAATGAAATAAAGTTCTAGATAAGCAAAAAACTGATTGAAAAAATATTGATTTACAATTTTTTCAGTTTCTCAGTTATTACAAATTTTTATTGACTTTTCGACCAGTTTTGCTTGGTTTGGTTGCATCAGCTCGATGTATGAATGGGAAACTCTATTTATTCAAGTCTATTTGAGGATGACTGTGCAGTTTCTGATTTTTACTTGCAGAAGGTATGGTCAATGTACTCTTTGATGTCAGAGCGTAGCTAAGAATACAGTTTAGTGGATTTAACTTCGTAAAAGCTTAATTGAACTTCTCATTAATCGTTCTTCAGGAATTTCGTTCTATTATGTCATAAAATTGTATTTTTCTCTGAAAAACTTTAAATTGGATTTTGAACAAAAATAATGATTAATAAAATTGCATAACGAACTGGTACATTAGGAAATAAAATTTTAATCAATAAATTAACACCTAAAAAACAAATGATGCAGTACGAATGGCCAAATCTGCTATTTAATTCAGCCATTTTAATTAAAAAAGCATTGCATCATTGAGTCAAACCTCTCAAGACAACAATATTTTTAACTTCTAAGAATTTAACAAGAATCAAATGTCTAATGTGAAATTTAAATTAAAAGCTTGTGTTCAACTTTTTTGCATGAAAATAAGCAAAATCATCCAAACTGACAACCTCACGATCTCCAACCATTGTTTTCAGTCTTTTGTCTAAATTCAAGATTTTGGCAATATTTTAGCAGTTTACGAATTTTTTTGCGGTTGCGAATTTTTAGTAAAGTTCAATTCTTTTGAACATGTCTTAAGATATTCTTCAAATTTCGTGTTTGGCCAGCAGAAAAGTTTTAGACAATTGACTTCTTACGTTGGCTTTTTTTTTGTGCTCAGTTAAACTACCTACAAGCAACTCGAAGTTGAATCATGTATGTAAGTTTAGTCTTTACAGCAATTACTGAAGCATGTTGATGTTATGGCATCAAGGTCAAGTTGAAGGTAATTCTTTTTTTTGTTCCCTTTTTCATCTGAAATTTTACTTGAATTATCTCAATTAAATTTTCTGCGTTGAAGCTTGGACTTCCTCGTAAAGATTTATGATAAAAGTTAATTAAAATTGATTGCTACAAGCATCTTGTAGGAAAAGGTGAATCAATTACTATTACGTTTCTTAAGCTTGTAATTCAGTAGATTGGATGAAAAAACTTGGAAAGAGTAGTTAATAGTAATGTGAAGTAAATTGAAGATCAAGTAGACAAGTGTTCATTTCATCCCGGAAAGAGAATTTCTTTTGTTTGTCTTTTAATTGTCGATAATATTTGTGAGTCTGTGTTTGCATTAAATATATGATGTGATTTCAATTCTAGCAAAAATCTTCTTTTGAATTTAATTTGTTAGAATAATAACTAATTAAACGAATGCAGTGAACAAGACCAAAATATTATAATCTAATCCAAACTTGAAAAATTTTAGAATTCGCTGAATTTTAGTGAATAGATGAAGAAACGTAAGTTTTGCCCAAAAGTCCAAGTTCAAATTAAACTTATTTGTCTTAAAGCATCCATTTGAATTAAAATTGACCTTCAACCCCTCGAAATCGCTCAAAACAAAAACTTCTAAAGAACACATTGAAAAAATTTTTTCCATATGCTTGTTTTGCTTGTTTTGTTTGTTTGTCACAAGCTACAGCACATTTGAATCATTTACAAAATTCTATCCAGTTCCTGGATTTAAATTTTAACTCTGCTCGATAAAACCAGATAGAACTTATGACATGCCCAGCTCTGTTTTCTGTGATTGTTATAGCTATCCAGCTATCAGTTACAAAAACTTTAATTAATAAATAGTTCAGAGAACAAAGAGACCAAGTGCAGTGTGATAAAAATAATGAATTATGATTCGACTTTTTCAGAATTATGGAGAATAACAGAATGCGACAAATCCGAACTGCACGATTATTTTGCATTCGCTTAGAAATTATAAATAGAATGTCAGTCAGCACGTTTATCGATTGTGATTGGAAAAATTGTTCTCTTTTCAACGTTTTTTTTTTTTGAAAATGAGACTAAACAGAAATAAATGATCAAATGCATTAAATTATTTATTTATGTCATTTCAAAAGAATTCAACAGAAATTTCAATTGAATTAATTAGTAGGATGAGTCTCGCATTATAATGCAATATTTATTGTTTTTCAAAATTTGCATGAAACGAGATCTTCTACAAAATAGACTTAAATTTACATTTTGCATTTATGCTGGCCATAGGGGCTTCATTTACTAAATAAATTTAAAAACTTCAATTGAACACTTACACATAACCAGAAATAGCATTAAGAAGTGATGATTTGCCGGCCCCTGAAAAAAAATCACACTAATGAGTGAAAATCCTCTTCCTAATAAATAATGTCAATCATACCTGATGCGCCCATAATTGCCGTTAACTTTCCATTTGAAAAATTTCCACTCACTCCTTTGAGTAGCTGTCTCTTTTTTGGTTGATTAGCTGCATTAGGAAGAGAATAAATTTGTCAATGAGTCAATATTCCTGTGTTAGCAGTCATTAAAATGCTACTCGTGATTTGATTGCATAGTTTTGATGGTAATTAAGGCAGGTGTGGAAAGGAAATTAAATAAAAGCTGGAAATCACAATTTGAAACTAAACTTTTTGAATTTTCAAGCAAATTTTAATCAATTTTGTAAAAAACAAACTAAACCCTGACAATCCCATCCAATAAATTTGCAAATAAATGTAATGCAATTTGCATTCGTTCAAGCATTCATTCTAACATGTTTTTATTACCTCAAGTGAACGTAATTAAGGGGTGTGTGCAAATATTATAACTCAATATACCAATTACTAGCATAATTTACTAAAATTGCTAAATTAACTAAATTATGCGAAACTTAATTCAATTGTTAGGTATATTAAAAAGTAATTAAGAGAATAACGTCGGAGTAACGCTGAAAAAACACGAAATTGATAAATATATTTTTAATGTGCTTCGGTAGCAATAAAGTTGGGAATGACTAATTGCTGACGATTACAAATGAATTAAATAATATTTTTGCTGATTAATTATTGTTGATTGAGATTTTACATTTTGTGATTTATTAATAATTGATTTATAATGAAAAATTGTGGAAATTTAAAGAATTTGCTTCTTGGTGGTTGTCACTCGGATTTAAAAGCTTTTAATCAATATTTCAGATTATAAAGGATTGAAGATTAGTAAGAGAAGGAAGGACAGTGAATACAGAACTACTTAAAAATATCTCAATGGAAATAAACTTCAAAGTTCAAGAATTCCTTTAAAACACCTTGTAATACTTTCCGATTTTATAATTCTAAAAATAGCTTAGAAAATGCTTTATTGGTTGTAGAACGAATTATCAATAATCATGACATTCATAGACAGAAGACTCTCAAAAACACTGGAAAAGTCAATTGCATTACATTGCACTTCAACTTGACTTGAAAAAAGTCTACAACTTCAACCGCTAAGTGTCACCTCCTCCAAAATTACATTAATTGAGAATAATAAACGAGTTAACAACTTTGTTGCATTTAAAGTCGATTATTTATTATATATTATGAAACACTAAATGCAATAAATAATAATAAAATATTTCTTAAATAAAGATGATAAATTACTAATAAGTTCACTTACGTAAATTCCTTCTTTCATCCACGGTGTAGATTAAATCCTCAAATACAACGTCTCTCATGTTTAAGCCGGTTCCTTACAAGTTTCTTGGGGAAATTCTACTCGATAAACTCTTTTGTAGTTTCAAGACTGTTGGAGCATCTTCAAGTAGAATATTTTGGGTTGATTTGAAGTCCTGCAAATAAAAATTTTAATTTAAAAAACATGTCATGGATTTTTAATGTCTTATTAAATTTTTAAGAGAAACATTGATTTTAACGATTATTATTAGCAAATTATAATTAATTATAATTACTAATACACCAATTACTCACTTAGTAATTTGTGGGACATGTTTTAACTATTAAAATATAAAATTCGCATAAAATCCTGCAAATATTACAAAGTTACAAAATTTACAAAATTAAAAATTGTTGAATTACGTGGAAAATTAATAATAATTGGTATAGAACGACAAATTATGGTGAAAAATCTGAACGACCAGCAATTGAAACATTATTCTCATATTTTTGACTAGATTCCGAAATAATTCAGTAATTTTCTAATTTACTTGAAACTACCAGAACCCACTTATTTATTTCGACAACAAAAAAACTAATTAAAAGCATTAGCAACATATTAAACCATATTCGACCTTAACCATATTCGATGTAGAGTCTATCGACATTATTCGAAATAATAATACAGTACGTAGTAGTGAATATATCAAGCGCATGAATAATTGCCAAAGGAAGTAATTATCTCTCGTCAGGTGAATTAGTGACTGTGTTTGCTTATAAATTTGAGTGCTGTGTTTACATTTCGTACGTTTTTTGGAGGTGTGCTTACACTGAAGAAATTTTCATAGGGCAATTATTTCAGGTAAGTTTGCTAAATTCTCTCTTTGCAAATCCCCCCTCTTTGCAAATGCAAATCCCCCCTAAACTAAATAATTTTTAAAGATTCCCTGACGGCTAATAACACACTCCAGCCAAAGTACTAAATTAATCAGTTTTTAATTTTCAATCAGTTAATCACAAAAAACTTTAATCATTCAGATCTGACAATTGGATAAAAACTGTAATTAGCAGTTGCAGCGACAACTTAACATGAGTAATCATTTTTTTGCTCAGAACGGCAACTTAATTATTCTATAACAAAGATTCGTTGTGGGAAAATATGATTACTCTGGGAATCTTTTAATTTTAAGACACTTAAATGTCGCTTACGGTGGCTTATTGTTTTATTGTTCAAAGTGTTTTTCAAGTGTGATTATTATAAAATGCAAATAAAAATAATGGTGAACTTGTTAATTTATTTTAAAAACTTTGAAGGAGATTACTTTCTAGGCTGACTTAAAATGTATTGAGCACACTTTGTAGCCCAGTTCTTTTCTTCATTTTATTTGGCAGTTAAGCCTTAAGACACTCTTGAGTGAATATTGTAAATATTTTTTTGATTTATTAGACTTCTTGGCAAATTTGTTTTTTCAATCATTCGGAATTTCGTGTACCGTTAAATAATATTTCTTTAGTAGCTCTGTCTGATCACAATCAAGACAACAACAAAAGCAAAGTATGATGAACTTTCCTCTAGGTTTTTTTTCAACCTCTGAGAGATTCGTTGCTCATAAAAGATTAATTAATCTGATTATTGCTCATGGCTTTTTCAGAGTTATAAGAGAATATCATGGAGAAAAAAACCTTCTTGGTGTAGTCTCTGAATTACACATGACAACCGCATTATTCACTATTGGAATAAATTAATTTCGTTATCTTGCAAAAAAAAAGAAAGATAAAATTTTAGCCTTGAACTTTCAAAGAGTTTATTTAAAATGCATGTTTGACAATAACGATAATATTTTATATTTTCTTGAAACAAACGACCATCACATGAGTAGAAAAGATTGAAAATTCAGCAGAAAATTCCCAAGAATTCTGTAAATCCCAGTCATTATTTTTATTGATAAAGAAATTCTTTATTTTACAAACTAACTCTTTGAAAAGTAAAATGTGAGAAGATATTTGAACAATTTTGTATCTTGGGGCAAGTTGAACCCTCGCCCTTTTGAGCACCTTAGTTTTACAACACATTTTCTGTTCTTAATCTACTTTCACAACTTGTTACATTTTGAAACAATTATATAATAAATGAACATAGAATTGAGTTCAACTTAAAATTCATCATATTTTTTATCGATGATGACCAACCAGTGATGAAGTTTAAATCGCGAGTTCCAACGTGAGTACATAGAAATACAGGATTCGCTGTTGCAATGAAATCATAATTTCCCAGAACTGATAAAAAGTCGAGTATTTCATTAGTATAATTAATTTTTTAATGATTTTGCAACCAGTGAAGTGAAAGGATGCATAGACCAATGGTTCAACGAGGTAATAGTAACTAACAAATATTTTGGGAGATTCATTGAAATTTGTGATTTCAGTTTCAATATATTTGGTGTTGTCTCTGCCAATCATTGCTCACTCGTGTAATGGCCAAAATGTGGAGCAGACGAGTTCAGAGGAAGTGCAAGAACAAATATTGAAAATATTCACTATCGTTTGTGGATCTTTATCAATCTTAGGTAAATTAACAGATCACTGTTTTTAGAAGGTTGGAAAAATAACTTTTCTTAAATCTAGGGGTAGTTGGAATGTTCCTAACCGCAATATTTCAACAATCTTGGAGAGAATTAAGTGGAACTAGTATTTTACTTGAACTATCGCTTGCTGATGGTCTCCAGTTGGTTTTCTTTTTATTTGTTAGTGAAAAAAGAACTGATCATGAACAATTTTTTGATAAATGCGTGATCCTTGGAACACTTACACATTATCTTGTATTGGCCACCTTTTCTTGGATGTTGGTTGCATCTTACATGCAGTTTAAACGATACGTGAACTTGGATGACTCGCTTCCAGACAAATTTGAATTGAAAGCTTCCTTTATTAGCTGGGGAGTCCCAATAATTCCGGTAGTAATTCTTGTGTTGGTGGATCATTCTTCTTATCTACCATTTGAAAATGGGATTTGCTATCCTCACGGTTTAGGATTCTACATTGGAGTAATGTTGCCAGCCACCATAATCTTAATAATCAATTTGGTGGTTTATGGCTTGATAATTTATAATATTTTAAAAATTCCTTATTCTCCAAGACCTTCTTGGTCCAGAAAACAATTCTTTTTCACTCGTATTCGATTAGGGATTTTTTTATTTTTCTTATTCGGGTTCGGTTGGATGTTTGAGTTCGCATCTGCGTCTCATTCTTCAATAATTTTAAGGTACCTTTTCTGCATCACAGCCAATTTACGAGGATTCGTATTGTTTGTGTATTTTATTTTCTTGAATCCAACTGTAGACAAATTTTGGCAACGTGAAGATTCAGTTAAAGTTCTGGTGGACTCAACGGCAAATTATATGTGAACTAATTATTAATTAATCAAATAAACTCGAATAGAAACATTTTTATGTAAAATATAACTTTTAAGTAAAACCATTCAATATTTTCATTTTTTTGCATTTTGTGATAGATTTTTGGATTCATAGTGTAAGTTTGTAATCTCAAGATTTTTCAATCGCACTTTAATAATTTTTAGGATAAAAATTCTTTAAAATAGAATTTTACACAAGTAACTTGTATTTTATGGTAATGATACCTTACGGATGGAAAAACCAACTATTAGTCTCTCCCAAGTAGGTTCTTAATATTTATGTGTAAGCAATATAGTAACACAAAACCAGTAAACATATTTATTATAAATTCAATGTCTTAAGATCTCCAATTCTCAAGATCAATAAATCACAACAAGCAGCAAGACCAAAAAAATCCCAAATCTAAAAAAATCCACAATACAATTTGTAATACAATTTATATTATTTAGAAAACGTTGCAGCTAATTATAAAAGGTTGAAACAACTGAAAATGCTAATGAAATGCCAAAATCGTAATTCCAACCAAAATCCGTAGTACAACCAAATAGACTAAATAGTCATCGATAGCTAAGCACTAGCTAAAGCCGCAGAAGACGGAAAAGCAGTTAAGAAGTAAACACCGCAACAGATTTAAGTATTCAAGGTTAATTTTGCCTTTGGATCACAAAACTCGTTCGCTACAAATTAAAGCATATACAAATTATAAAACTCATATCAGAACCACTTTCAAGCAGATATGCCGAAATGCATAGCATGTTATGTTTATCATCGATGAAAATTTAAATATTTTAAAAATTATTGCTCGATTTTTTTCCTTCTTGATCTTTTTGCTAATAAATATTTTAGTATGATCGGCAATTTGCGATCGTGAATTTTCAATTTGTTGGCTTGAATGACTCGACATATTTTCGGAGTTTTGGCTCTATTCACCGTTGATACATCTGAACAGAAAAATGCGGATTTTGGTGATTTTTAGAGGTTCAAGGGTGATCGAATTATATATCTTATTTTTGCGAGTTTTAATGTGGATCGTTGACCGCCATTTTTGATGCTTAATTTTTTTGACAGTTTTATTAGCTTGGCTGCAGCGTAGAGTTTATATTAGGCAATCAAAATTCTAATACTCTCAATTAAATGATTTATTGCATGAAAATTAATAACAACTAAACGAAATGGTCTTATTTATATGAACATATATAGTTAAATGAAAGCATGACGAAAAAATTTATTAATTATCTAAAAAAATCCTAAGATCAAAATCTATACCAAATCTACATAAAACAACATAAAACACGCGCATGCTTGTGTGAACCAGAAGTGCCTCTTCGCCACTTCAGGTCTTTGGTCTTGAAAACATTGACTTGCAAGGTAAAGGTTTCGATGAAAAATTCCAAAACTTCATAAGAAAAAAAATCAAAGCGGTTCAGCAAAAAACAGAAAAACATCGTGAACTAATACCAAAATGTAAAAACAGCATAGACTTATTCAAAAATGATCGAAAATTGGCCAAAATAACTGCCGCACGTCATCGCCTTGTTCAAGTAAATTCGTAGTCGCACTTCAATTCATTGTCTTAGCACTTAAAAGCTACTTAGAAACACCAAAAGTTTGTTCCTTAATGCTTCTTATGCTAATAAGTAAATTCCGGACAGGCAAAAACGATCTAGACGTCCTTCTTCAAAGTGATCATCTTCCTGTATACCTGTTTAAGCAGTTCCCCTTGTCTCACTGACTTAGTCGATAAATTTAATGAGTTTCGCTTCATTCACTGAATTTTGTAAACAAATTTGCAATTTTACAATTTTGCATGATTCGACGCTTTGGCCTCATCAAACACTTTTCATTATCATTTTCTAATTTTAAATTCAGCGATCCGCTTCATTTGTTTGCTGAGCAGTTGTGCAGTTTAACATTTAAGATGCAGTTCAGCTTATAAATAGACAAATTACTGTATTTTTAATGACGCAAAGAAATTAGTGAAAAGATGCAATGAAAGCAAGAGTTCCATCTAAAAATAAACCCGACAAAAACGTAAAACTTTCCTTCTTCTCCGCTGAATTGAAATAGTAAGAAAATTGCAATTCGTTTCAATTGAAGAAAATGCAACAAAATCTTATCATGCCAAGAAAGCGAAAGAAAACTTGATTAAGTGTTTTTTCACGACAACACGTTTTCTGTGTCATTTTGTGTGTTATTAGTATTTACTCTCGGTGTTTTCGTGATTTTCCGCTTATATTTTTTTCACTGACAAATTTAACGGTTTGTTGTTTTTCTAGTTTGAGCTGCTTGTCATCTCTTAAATTTTATTAGCTCTTTGTAAATTTATTATGGGAAGTAACTTTGAACTCTATTTTTTCGTGCATTTATTAATAAACATCAATTAATAATTAGTTAAGGAAAAGTTGACAGCCATTTTTTAAATTTCTAATAGTTCAGCATGCAATATTGCAACTCACTTGCAAAATTCAAATTAACAGCTACAAAAAATAGTTGTTGAGCTACAATCGTTGTTATTGACCAACAAAGCCGTAAATGATTAAAAACAGCGAACTTTGCACCATCGGCAAAATCTCGCAAGATTCCAAAAAATCGAAAATTATTTCAATTGGCCAAGAAAAAAAAAATGAACGCATTAAAAATTTTGCGAAACCAAATCTTGAAAAATAATAAATATTATGTGGACTATTTTTTAAGTCGAACCAAAAAAACATCGAACTTTGATATGTTAGAAAATTCGACGTATTTCTTTATAGAAATTTAAATATTGTTATTTTTTCAAGCAGATGTTGTTCACTCAGTATTGATAAACACGAAAAGAAAATAATTTCAGCTGATATCATCGAAATTCCATATCAATTCGTTTTAAATCACAATAAATCCATTTAGAGCGCAGAATACTAACGTATCAAGTTCCAAAGATCCATCCGTTCTGGAACAGAAATTTTAATTTCCATGAAATAAGAATATTAAAGTATTAAATAAAAAATCAAATAGAGTCTACAAAAAAAGCAGATAAGAACGAAAATGCTAAATGATCAAAATAAGTAATTAATTTTAATTTTTTCCGCATGTGAAATGTGTAGCAGTTTACATTATTTATGAGGTGGGATTTTAACTTTGACTTAAAAAGAGTTTTGGAGACAAATTTTGGATTTTTGGATAAATAAATTTTTCAGGTTTTCATCGAAAATCGAGACTACATCAATATTTTATATTAGTTTGAAAAATGGATACTTTGTTTTAATTTTCTGTATAAATTAACAAAAATACTAAAAAACAAAAAATTTTACTTTCCATAGAAGGTCAACATAATTGGGCCCCGAAATTCATGGAATCTGCCAAGTACAATCATAAACAATGTTGATTTGTTTACTATACAGTAAAAACACTGCAAAGTGTGTCGAGGAATTAGAAATTCCTGATAACGAGAAAAAGCAACGATTAAAAAAAATAATAAACTTTGGAATTTGCGCGATTAAACATTTTAAACGATCTCCATGACTAATTTACTGGAACTAATGGGTGGAATATCAAATAATGATTAATTGAAGGTGGCGTTTTTTGCTGGAATTTTTTGGCGGGTATCAAAGGTTAGTGTTGGTAATGAGAGCAGAATTTGGAGTTTAGAGGTTATTAGAACTTCATGAAGTTTTCAGTTGATTTTGAGAATAAATGACTTTAAAAATTATTATAGATGAAGTAGTAAATCTGTAAAACCTTTGATTAATCAATTTTAACCAATTCCTCCCCCTCACACACAATTTCTAATCATGTTCTACTATTCAGCCACCCAATAAACAACTATCACAAAACTTGCACATTTTGCTCTTGTGCATTTTGCCGTTTGCATCAAGAGATTTGGGTCAAATCCGTTACGTTCACAAAATTCATGAAAACTCATGAAAACTCATAAAAATCATTCAAACTCAATAAAAAATCTACTGAATAAAATAAAATTTATTGCTGTGAATTAAACGCAAACACCTCAGAATGTGCACAATTATGCAGAGAATTTTTATTTATTTTATTCATAAAAGGTGTTGCAATGCTTAATTGACTCTGAATTGACTCAGTTTTCCGTCATTTGTCAGTGATGTGAGTTCATCAGGAATGATTAGTAATTTTACTATTCTAAGTATTTTCAATTCATAACTCATCGAACTTCGAACTAAATTCAATTTTCTGCTAGAATTCTTCAATATTTTAATTTTTCCAATACGTTCCAATGTCAAACCAGTTCTCCCATCTAATTATCCATCTGCACTGCCAACTGGCAAGTTTAAATGTTATGCAATTTCAATTTGTGCAGCAAAACGTTTCAAGTTGAATATTTCTTGCACATTTCTTGAGATTTCTGCAATTTTTCTAACATTCAAGCAGTTTATTCCATTCGTGGATTTTAATTTATATTTTCTCGAAGTTTATGCAGTTTTTGGAAGCATTCAACTATAATATTGCAAATTTGTTAGCAATTTTATTCCAATGTTGCGCCAAATAGCAAATTTGCAGCATAAAAACTGGTTTTGAAGTTTTGTGTTTTGGATACGCGGTTATGGCATTGCAACATTGGAATTGCACCTTAGATCAAAATTTAGGATAAACTTGGTTGGATACGCTTGGAAGTGAAGATAAAAGTGGTTTAGGAAGGAAGTTGGCACGTGCTATTATGGACTTTGAGATGGAAGAAGAAGTAATCAACGAGTTTCTAACTTTGGCTAGTAATTGTGGAGCAACAAATCTCAAAAACCACCAAAAGATCTTCTAAAATCCAAAATACCCAAAAACCTTCAAAGCCAAAACTAAACCAATTTTTTATATCACAGGAGATTCACCCATGCCTAAGTTAAGCTGCACTTAACCTCCATTAAAGCCATTAAACAATCCGCGAAAATTAAATACTTGGTCATTAAAAAAACAGTGAAAGTCCGACGAACAAATGTTAAACCAAATTTTCGGAATCCAAAATAGCCTGAATAAATTATCTCTCGAAAAGTATGGAGAACTTGCAGCACTAGTTTTAATTTCCATAAAAAACCTACTTTGTAAAGCTAAGAGGCGATAAAAGTCACTTAAAAAAGTTAAGTACACTTAATTCAGTGAAATGCAATTGAAACCCATAAAAGTGAGTGAACTAGGAAAAACGCCATTCAATTGAATTTTTTATAAAATCAGCTTAAATCCTCAAATTCAATTAAATCAGATTATTCTCGGATTATTCCAACTTTAAAGTGGAAATTCAATAAATTTAAATGTAGATTGATTTATTTATTATAATCTAATTCAAGTAAAACCCAATTAAAATGGTTTCCCAGGTGACATAATGTCTATCCAACATTCTATTTCTCAAATGATAGACATCGGATTTCCCCTACACAGCAGCTATATTGCCCCATTAACACAGATTGCACCTCATAAAACTCATATAAACAATATAAATAATATTTCTATGAACCGTTCAAACAAACATTTAACAAGTTTTACAGTTTGCACATTTTCGCATTTTGATGCAATTTTTCTTGCAATCACCTCTAGGAAAATGTAAGTGAAGGTTTCACTTTTCCATATGACACACAACCGTTCTAGTCGATACATCTGAGGTTCATTAATTGCGTGAACGCCATAATTTTTAATTATTGACTATTTGAGTCGTGTTTGTTTTGAGCTTATTACAACTAATTACAGGTTGTTTGACTCATTCTTGGAATGTTTGCAGTTTTTGCAAAGTTTCCAAGTTTCCAAGTATGTTAAGAATTTATTGGAACTTGTCGATCTATTACAGTTTTATAGGTTGTTTGATTTTATTGCATTTGGTTTAATTAACTCACTGAATGGCGCTTATTTTATTAATTAAAAGTTTGATTTCTTTTTAAAAACGGAAGCGCTGATCAAAGTGACTGAAGACTAGATAAATTTTCAAAAATTCCGCAAAAACTGAGCAAAAAACCAAAGCAAGCTTTAAAAAAATTCGAACAAAAAATTGCTCAAAAAATAATTTCAAATGAAATCTCGAATGAAATGACTTTGAACTTTATGTTCCCAATTTTTGCATCAAAAAGATCTAAACTCTTTGATACTTTATGAACTTACAGACTTCTGTAGAAACTAAATAGGAGCAATTAGGTATGGCTCGAAAATTGCAGTAATTGCCTGAATAATTTAATCGCAATTGCTGTTCAATTAGTATCAATTAGAATACAGATGTTGAAAATTGTATCTTGATCTTTATAGGAGGTAATTCCATCGACCTACATTTTATGCAGTTGTTGACGAGTAGTTTGTTGTTGATATGAGAAAAACATGTAAATTTTAAAATGATCCAGGATATTGGACAAAATAAGAAAATGTTTTGTTTTTCTAAATTAATTTGTGTGAAATTCAGTTAAATTCTATGAATTATCTTTTTAATTGCCTGTAATGTTAGTATCTGCTGATTATTCATTGATCTTTATTAATAGTCAATTGTTTAGCTACCTAATTATTATAAATCGGCTGGATTTCGTAAAAAATGGTGAGAAATATTGGACAGCTCAAAGATTTTGTGAATTAATAATATTAAAGAATTATAATGCAAAATATCTCACTGGTCATCAATCAAAGGTTCTAAAGCGGTCCACACACTATGAAAGTAAATCACTGAAAGTTTCTTCTTTTTTCCGATTTTTTCAACTTCTTGACTTTTTTCCGTGGAAGGATTTTTTTCAAAAAATAGTCAAAATTTGCGTATTAAAAAGACGAATTTAATGTGTGAAGAAAATTTGGAAAAACTTTAGGAAAAACTCTACTTTCAGACAACTTTCAGTCAATTTTGGTCATTTTACTGGTTTTGCCCATGAAAGTTGCTTCAAAAATGATAAATTTTGGAATTTTTTTTTTCCACATCATTCTTGCCATAAATATGCATCAGATTTGTGCAGTTGCGGTGATCAAATATTCTGATCAAAATCATAAACCACAATAAAAACTGCGAGGCTGAACTTTCACGAAGAATAGAAAATTTTCTATTTTTGCGGTGCAAGTTTGATTAATTTACTCCGATTATTGAAGTCCGAAAATTTTATTTTGACACGATCCCACTTTTTGATGCCAATTCATTCTAAATATGATCTTCCAACGTTCTGAACTCATAGAAAATGGTTAAAAACGTATTCTTTAGACTATAAATGTGATAAAAATCGAAAAATAAAAAAATTATTTTTGAAACGTCAAAAAAACTTTCACGGAAAACTTTGATTTTTGAAAAAATCACTTTCATAGTGTGTACAACGCTTAACGCATTTATATTTTATTTACAACTTATTATTGATCGAGAACTGCATAATAATTTGAATTAAAAATTAAAAATTTTGAATGCAAAGCACGCAATTGAATTAAATGAAAGCGACACATTGTTCTTGTCGGAAGATTACAGGAAAAGATTAAATGCGAGGGTAAATAAGTCGTTTTGCAGCTGGAAGTGTAAATATTATGTTTTAACGTTAAATTTTGACTTTTCTTTGAATTTTTAAAATGAAGCATAGTTATTTGGATCAAATCGGGATACAAATAAAATATTTTTCTTGAAGAATTTGTGAAAAATGATTTGCTTGGATGAAAATGATTTCGAATTAAAATTTATTTTTAGTAGAAATGAACTTTAGATACCCGAGATTTGAGAAAATTTTGAAGAAAATAAAAATTCAATCAGAATTCATTAGAAATAAATTGATCGAATTAAAATTCGAACCAGCAAAAAATCCCACAATTGACTAAACCCGGATAAAACTGATCTTAATTGACGTCACTAATAATCCCCGTACTAATTCTAATAAAATCTAAGACAAAATAGATCCCTCCTCTACATGAGTCACTAATTTATCACACAGTCACACACAAATTCATTCACCTCGTGGGAAATCTACATGCACAGCTTCTCGATTCACTTCATAAACGAAAAGAAAAGTATCACCGAGTAGCGCAAATATTTGCAAGATATCGCATAATATACAGTAATATCGCTAGTTTTAATACTTAGATGGAAAACCACAATGCTTGAATGCGCGCTCAGTAAAAACAGCTGAAAACCCGACAAATCTAATGAAATCTAATAAAACCATAAAAGTGCGGGAAATTTTCAATTCGATCGGCTTTTTGTTCCGCAACTCTTTTTTTGTTGGTATTTTTGATGATCTATTGTTTTAAATTAGTTCATTTATGTTCCTTTTGTTTAAATAAAATTTAATGAACTTTTAAAATTTTTTGGTGGCAGCTTGAAGGAATTTATAAGATTTTCAATTTAGGCAAGACTGCCTTGTGTTTTTTTTTTAATTTCGGTACTAGATGAAAATAAAAAAATATCAGTCAATAATTTTCTAAAAAATCAAAGCCACCTTTGATTCACGTGTAAGATCGTGGTAGCTGAGATAAAAGTTGAGAACAATCACCACATGAACATTTTTGCTGCATAACTAAACTAAAATCTAAATTTTCCACGTTCTCGCAACATTAGTCACATGAAGCGACACAAAAAAGTCTTATCTATACCAAGAATCTTAGCTACTCAGCTGCGACCCACAACAGTCATTACATTGCAATAAACTACACAATTGTTTGAAAATAGCAAAAATTCTAAAAACTCTAGATATAATTTCAACAATAATAGCAGTAAGTACTCGCTTTTTACATAAACATGTCCGCTTTTCACAAAAACAAAAATAAACATTAAAACAGATTAAACAGGAAGCCGAAGAAATTACCTGCAATTTTTCAGTTCTGCGGTCTTTTGTTGCGGCTTTGACTTTTAAAAGTATTTTTTTTTGAATATTGCGAATAAATTTGTAAACTTGCAGTAATTCACATAAACAACAATAATAGCACTTTTATTGACTTTTTGGAATAATTTTCACAATAATCAATTTTTCAGCCTTTGATTTCATTAACTTATTTTTTTGTTGTTGTTGATATTTTTTGATTCAAGTATTTTTCAATTTTTATTAATTTTCGAACTTATCGAAATTGTTGTACACAAAAGACAAAAGAACAGAATTAATTATTTATAGACAAATAAGTCGATTTATCAATATTATTGAATTTTTTATTGGAATGTGCTAATTGGTTGATTATTCACTAATTCACTGGCAATTTCTTAAGAACACATAAAAATCTCTTGAACTTCACTTTAATCTTCTAGATCTTCTTTTTTCCTCACAGGAAATAATTATTTTTATTTTAAAACTGTCGAGAAAAATTTTCCCAACACTTTTTTAATAATTTTTTATTTTGATGCACTTTTGCTATTTTATTTATCTTTCAATTTTCCCTAACTTTAATATTTTAAGTCCAGTCAACTCTTTGACAAAGTTCTCCTGGAATTAAAGCGACCGTCTAGCTTTAAGTTCGAAAATCAACTGAAACTGAAAATAAAACTGAATCTGAATTAAAGTTGCTTTAAAATGTTTTAAAGTCTTCGGTGAGAATCTGAGTGTGTGTTGGTGAGCTACTGGGTGCTTCGTAAAAAGTCGAATATGCTGGGAAATTTTTTATGCATAGTTGGAATTTAAGCAGGGAAAATTTTTTTTAAAAGGTTGGAAAATTTGAGGATTCAGATAAGTTTTGAGCTTTTGTTGGTTTTTTCATTGATGCATTTAATTTGAGCTTTAGCCAGCCTTGATAAGTTGAATAACTTTTTGGCGGAAACATGTTTCTGGTGAGAAATGTGTCAAATTACCTTAAAATTGCCTAAAATATTTGAAATTAAGATCTACAAAAGAAATCTCAATTTTTTTTAGTTTAAGGCCAATTAAGCGTTTAATTATATTTCTCCACTTTTATTGTTTGTTAAAGTAACTTAAAGTAATGTAAATTCCAACAATACACTAAAATTTCATTAATTCGCTTCCGAACTTTGAGAACATTACTTTGAAGATTAAAAACTGATTTGAATTCATCAACAAACTGAATTAATTAATTTCATCATTCAACTCTTAAATTTTCGATCTTTAGGAGATCGCTTTAGATTTTTTGTGTTTTTTGGAAATTCCTGAATTTCTTGTACTTTTTCATGACTTCCGTTGATTCTGTGTTAATTTTGTAAGTAACTTAAACTAAATAATTTAACTAGAAGCTTTCCAGTTTTGAAAGTTTGTAGAAAACTCCATCTATTAAGGTCGTTTTCCTCTGCCAAACGACTTATTTGGCAGAACGTCTTTTTGACCCAAAGTCAAAGAACCTCGAATTCCACGACCAGGACCAAATTGATGCATGTTCTGGAACATATATAATTTTATTGAATAATGCATTATTAAAATTAAATTACTTACAAAGCTGTCGTATGTGCCAGTTTCTGATGATTTGAGAGAGTTCATGTCGTAGTCAGTTATGCTCTTGTCTGATCTCGAGGATGTCGATTCGTTCTAGAAATTTGATGTAAAATTTAAGTATGCTACCTTAAGATAGTTTTTGACAATTTACCTCAATCTTTTCCTGCTTGATTTTTGGTTCATAATCTGTCGAACTATATTTTGTAAGAGATTTTTCAGGTATGTGTTGACCGAGAATGAGTTCAATCTGCAAGTTTTTTGCGCAATGATTGGCAATTGTGAATCCCCAGCGTTTGACCTTGCTCAGAGCGCAGTGAATGGGACAGTCTTGCTCGTCGTGGTACTGGAAAACATGAAATTCAATTAAATTTAATTTTGTGAAGAAAATTGATATTATTTGAATTTTTTTTTTAAAGATGGAATAACGAATACTAACCTTGCATCCAATACCAATCGAATAATTATATCGATCCATTTCGATCACATCTCTCGCCACTACAACAGTTGCAAAGCTTTTGTCAATGATGCCAAATTGTTCATTTGCGATCTTCACTGTCATTTCTTTGAGGGGATAAAAGAGATCTTCCAGCGGATAAATTCTGATATCCAAGTCAATCTCTCCAGCTTCTCCAACTATTTTATCAATAACCTTCTTGGTGTTTGTGATTTCATCAGTATGGCAATAAAGGATCGGAATCTCGGAGTCATCGTCAACGAAAGCCACTATTTGGCTGAGAATTTCCACGTAACTCTTGATACCCTTGGAGTTTGGAGGAATTGGTAGCTTGTGCGTTGCAGTGGCGTGATCTTGAGCGGTTGAACTTTCACCCAGTGGTAACTTGCCAGGATCTACATACATGTGGAGAGTGTTGAAGACGCCATCCTGTAAAGAAAACTGAGCTAATCCAATCTCAGCTGGGTAGATGTCATTGTGAACCGTTTGGCAGAACCAGGTGGAACTCACGAAACAGAATGTTTGAGTTGCAAGCCCTGTAATTTTAGAGTGGTGTAAGCTTTCTGGTAAACATTTGCAAAATACTTTACAGATTAAATCAAGATGGATCGTGTTAAATCATGTTAAAATTTGCAGAAATATTTGAAATCTAGAACTTACTTCCTTCTTTTTCTGCTGTTTCTAACAAATTACTAATGTAATTTTTCATACTGATTATCATCTCTTGTTGCTCCTTTCTATTGGCTTCCATGTCATCAAACGAGATTCCTAGTGAGGTAAATTTAGGTCCTACCCCTCCGCGGTTCGCATCTTTTTTCCTCATCGTGAATTGGCTCGTCATTATGCTTATCTTTCAAATCAAATTGGTATTTTGAAAATATTCCGTAGTGGAGTCCAAGCTGGTAGGATGAAAATAGAGATTCAAGAAAAAATGGAGCATTTAAGAAAAATTCTATTTTTAGGTAATTCAGTCACCTCCCAAGTTGTTCAAAAAGCTCAAAAGTGGGAAGTAAATAGCAATCATCAGTTATTACCTCAATTTATTGCTTAATTCGTCCAATATCGTTAAACAATTAATGATTTTTTTTGTTTGACGTCTCTGATCACAACTGATAATTAAATTGCTCATCTGTTACCTGTCAAAATTGCTCACCTTGAAAAAGTTTAGAAAATCCGCGCCAAATATTCAAATTTATTGTGAAATCTAATTTTCTTATCTAAAAAGCTTGAATGTTGCATTTTGTTTCTTAATGTCCATTTATTTTGGTTGTATATAAAGATATTTATACTTATAGCTTTTTAATCAAATGCATTTTTGTGGTGCCATGGCTGGAATTATCGTTGGTTTTATGTTGCTCAAGAACTTAACAACACTTAATTGGCAAAGACAAATGGGAAAAGCGGCCTTTGTAATATTCTTAATGTATATTATTATATGCGTCTCTTATCAAATCGACAAACCGAATGTGCATTTCTGCAGGTACAATCTAACAAAGGTCTGGTGCAATGGCCAAAAAATTCGCGTTCCAAATCCATATTACACTGAAATCTCAAAATAAAACACTCTCATTTTTGGTTTGTGTGAATTTATTAATTTTTTTTTATTAATTTTTTCATAATTGTTTTACTTATAGATTATAATTCTTCTTCTAGTTTGCAATCAATTTTCTGATTTCATAAAAATATTACCGATTTGATAATTTGAAGGAAATTTCAATATTCATTATTCGTACAATTTTAGCTATTTCTTAGTAATTATATCTCCAAACAAAAAAAAAAATGTCAGAGGTAAAGACTCATCGAATATACATCGAATGCACAACAAAACCAACCAAAAAACATTTAAACAAAAAGGGTGTAAGCTACAGACAAAGGTTTCAACTAAAAAAGTTTTCCGCTAATTCATTTTATTCCAATTCCAATGAAAATTTTTTCACATAATTTTTCTTTTCAAATTTTTAACAGCCATTTGATTTTTATGTTTTTTTTTCCTCAAATAAGTTTCAATAAGTGTTTGTAAAACAGATTCAATAAGTTTGAATATAAATTAGAATAAAATTCAATAAATACAGGAGCAAGAAGTAAACAAATATTTTTAATAACGTATTAACTAATAAAAAGAGTAACAACATCGTATATCGTCTGCTAGTTAGATCCTGGACCTCTAAGGTCCTTAATATTCTTAGCGAAAAGATCTTTCTGATAATACTTTCTAATAAACTGCCATAAACATAATAAAATCAAGGTAGATTATCAAGGTGGGGACACACTAACACTAAGAAGAAATTCTAGTAGTTTTAACTAATACTATCAAAGAAAACTTGATAAAACGCCGTTTAATGGTTAAATATGACGTCAATTTAAATTTCTTACTAGTATTAGTGTCCCTCACCCTCAAACTCATAACCTTGGATAAAAACATAATAATTAGAGACTAAATGATAAAATCCTCTCCGCAAAAGTAAATATTTTTAAATAAATTTCCGTAAATTAAAATAATTTCTAAATAAATTTTCATTAAATAGTTCAAACAAAAAAGAAAACTCAAAACAAAAAATATTTAAGATATTGCTCAAGGCCTTAAAGACTAATCCACCAAAAAGGAAAAACAATTATGATGCATGCATATTTTGGTTAAATAAATACATTAAAATTCAACATAAATTCAAAGTAAAATCCATTAAAATTCCATTTAATAAAATAAAAAAAAGTTTTAACAAAAACCATCATTAATTATTGCTTTACTGCAGTTTTCAGCACTGGTGGCTTCTAAGGACCAGGGACAAGCTGAAGCTTCTAAAATTTCCTAAATTTGTTTTCCATCTAAGTTTTCTAGCTAGTTTTTCCATTTTCCATCTATTTTATCCAATTTACCACTTTTTTGCATCAACAAATTAAAGTTTCAGGTGACATTAACCTAAAATATTGCTTAACTACTTTAAATTGCTTAAAAATGCTTCAAAAATTTATCAAAAAGCTAAAACCAATCTATAGTTTGTATTTCTAACCTCAAAAGCTCGAGTTACTATTTTTTACTTCATTTTACTTGAATTTTGCAAAATATGTGAGGTCGCCTATTGGAAACACAACCCCATGCACTTAAATTCCTAATTCTTTAGAATTTAAGCTGAATTTTTAGGCTAAATTTGATATTCAGTAATCATAACCTCACAAACAGAGCAGGCATTTGTTCCGCCATTTTTCTTTTTGTTTGTTTTTGCAATTCAATGTTAAAACTTCCGCTTGCCCTTCACAGATCCTAAGCCACCAATAATTCATGTTTGCAATTTTGTGTATCTGTGTATGTGTGTGTGTGTGTTTGAAATTATCCGAGTGTGTTAATTAATTAATTATTAATTATTTGTATCATAGTTTGAAGTAGCTGAATGAATTATTCAAAAGGGATTTCATTAGTTTTGCAATATTCCTTTAAATATTTGTTTCTTATAGAAAAATTCTGTCGGATGCATTTCCGGTTCACTTCCGGCTGTTAACCGGGGCAGTATTAGCCATATTTTCATATAATTTTGGGTACATTTTCAAATTTAGTGATCTAATCAATTTCCATTAATTTTACAAAGTTCTATCAAGAACTTTTTTTTTTAGATTTTTGAAGAAATTCTCAATAAATTCAAAGAAAATTCCCAGAACTTCAGGAATCGCACACGAGAAGAGAAAAAAGTTGCTTTATAAAATGCGAGGCATCATCGCATAGTAGCTTGGATCCACGACCACCGTTTGCGGCTGTAACATCAGCATAGTTTGAGGGTTGTGTGGAACTTGAGCTTGTCTCTTCGGTTGTTTATGCTGGAACACACAGTGAGGCTTTCGGCAACCTCCAGGCTGCTCCTCCCAGTAGCATGGTGTAGCTGAACGTGGTTTCTACAAATTCCATAAATTTTGATGGTAAATTTTTTTTTCGTCAAGAATTTTTGATTTTTGAGGATGATCAGACATTTTTTTAATCATGACGTCACATTCAAATTTTTACCAAAATACTAAAAATTCTCACCTCAATCTTCATGTGACGGAAGTTACATTGTCGATTCAAGCACTTCCCTTCGACCCACAACTTGCACGACTCTTCATGGCCCAAAGCAGCTGGTTCATGTCTGTACTCGCAGTTTAATCCTTTCTGACATGTTGAGTAGTAGAAAAAGTAGCAATCATGAAGGTTTCTGGGTAAATCCATATAGGGGTCGGGTTTGTAGAAATTGTCCAACTGCCTGTGATTTAAGAAAGGATTTTGCATTAGTGTAAGAATAATTTGATTTGGTTAACATAAAAGCATGCTGGTTTGTTCATTAATGGAGTGGAAGGACAAATATCGTAAATAGGACGGACACATATATTAAAAGCATGCAGGGAAGGAAACATGAAACAATTAAATTAAAAATATTAAATCTAGAGGGAATGGCCTACTAGATGGTTTTTCTTGCCTTTAAAAAAATTTGAGTAATTTTTGTAACGGGTGTTTTTTGAAAAATATTTTTGTATGAAATATTTCCTGAAAATTTTTTTTTTGTAAAAATTTTTTAAAAGTAAATAGCTAGAAAATTTTCACTGCAATTTTTAGGTTCAAAAATATTTTTAACCAATAAAATGACAGAACTATCGAATTAAAAAAAAATTTAAAGACCACAAAAATGAATTTTTCAACATGTTTCATCATTCCAACAAAAAATTCCATAAAAACCTCAAAACTTAAAGCAAAAATCACTTAAAACCCGATTTAACATTTTTCCGGCTGACTATTAAGTCATTACGAAATAATTAGCGTTTATCAGTTACATTTAGTATCAGAGAAAAATTACCAAATAACCATGAAGTCACCAATATTTTACACGAGATCCAGGATTATAACAATATTGGCACATTTTCTGTGCAATTTCGACAATACAATAGACGAGAGCACTGTGTGTTTAATGTTTAATTAAATTACCAACCATTTCTGACTAAACAGAGGCATCGTGGCGTCAATTAGGTATAAAACTTAGCAACTAATGAGTATGTGATTAGCTGCCAAAAATAATTAAAAAATGTGTAAAGCGAGGAAAAGCTGGGAAAGTTTAGAAATTCGAGCAATGATTGAGGAAAAATGCAAATTAACAGGGAAAATATGGAAAATTCTTTGAAAACTCGAGTGATTTCAAGAAATTGTGAAATTAGTTTAGAGGCCGACCATGAATGATGTCACTTCAGTTAAGGGCTACATTAATTCATCAAAATAAATTAAAGTTTAAAGGGAATTCCCAAAGCAAGTGACATAATTTGTGAACAGCCCCAGTAAAAAAGAGGAGTGCGATCTGAAAAAGTGAAATCATGGGCCAACAAAGCAAGCTCACCTAGTAGCGCAGTTTTCAGCTAGTAGCAGCTAGTAGTCCTGATCCTTTAACCAACTGCTTTTAAGGTGAGATTCGATGGTTTATTGGTTTATTTCACGATTGAAAGTCTTGCAAAATATATTCAAGATCGAACCTCCTGTTACAAATTGACAGTAGATTTTTTGGCAGCTCGAGGGGTTTTTTGTAATGTCAAAAATTATCAGAAGACTCGATATATAATAACACGAAAATTTTTGAATTAGTCGATTATTTTTAAATATGCAGTCTTGTTTGAATTAAGTTATTACAGTACAAATCACAATTATCAAGGATGACTTTAGACACGATATCACAAATTGTTGAATCTAAGAAGATCACAACTTTATTGATATTCCTATTTTTGGAAATATTCATGGAAGGTAAATAGATTTGAAGAACTTTTTGTGCTACAAGTAGATGGTTTTGAGAGTTAAAGAACTGTTGAATATATGGCTTCAGTTGTTCCTCAAAGAACCACATCATTCAAGCTGCTAGAAAATTTCTTATTCCAAGTGAAATCGAGAGTTCTTGACCTTCTCAGTTTATCATGACGTGTCTTTTGATTATTTTTTAAGATAACAAATAGACTTATAAATACCAACTATTTTCTTACGTGGTCTTATGTAATTAGTGTATAATATAATCAATAATGGTTACAAATACCAAGCATTAATAGTAAGCACACATTTTCCGGTGAATACCCTTGTGAAAAACAAAAAATTATTTCAAAACATTTCTAAATATTGGCCAATTTTCTTTGTTAGAATTAATCTCATCTGTTCTTCGATTTCAATTAAACCAAGCTTTTCATGCTGTGCAACCAGTTGAAACAATAAGTTTCTAATAAATCCTTATTTTTAGGAGCTGAATCAGCAACAGCCGCTTCCAAAGCAGAGATAGACAAGCACCTGGAACTAGGAAAAGATTTCTTGGCCCGTGGCCAGTTAGCAGATGCCTTGTCACACTACCACGCAGCAGTAGAAGGAGATCCCAACAACTATTTAACGTACTTTAAGAGAGGAACAGTATATTTAGCTCTTGGAAAAGCTAGATTCGCATTAAGTGACCTCACCAAGGTCCTCGAACTGAGGCCAGAATTCTTATCAGCCAGAGCGCAACGAGGCTCAGTTTATCTAAAACTGGGACAGTATGATGAAGCTGAACTAGATCTGTATGACGTGTTAGTCCAAGATGGGCAGAATGAGGAGGCGCACTACTTGTACGGAAAAATTGCACCAGCTCGAGAGCAGTGGGGATTAGTGTTGACTCTCATGGAGCAAGGCGATTATGTGAATACCATCACTTTGCTCACACAGCTGCTAGAAATTTCACCATGGAGCTCTTTAATCAGGGAAACGAGGGGAGAGTGCTACATTTTCGCTGGAGATCAATTGTCTGCAGTGTCTGACTTCCGGTCAGTTAATCGACTGACGCAGGACAGCACAACTGGATACTTTAGGTGATTATCCAATTTTTTCAGCTGATTTTCTATTATTTGTGTTAATTTTTTTATTAATCGAATATTTCTCTTTTATAGACTCGCCAAACTCCTTTACGACATTGGCCACGCAGCCGATTCCTTAAAAGAGATCCGAGAGTGCCTCAAACTTGACCCAGAACATAAAGACTGCTTCCCGTTCTACAAAAAGATAAAGAAGATTGACAAGTTCTTGAATGATGCACAAAGTTACACCGACTCAAAGGAATTCAAGGAGTGCATTGCATCAGCCGAGAAAGTTTTGAAAAACGAGAAGGAAGTGCCGATGATTTTGTTTAGTGCAGAGCAGTTTATGTGCAGTTGTTATGTGTTAGATGAGGAGTACACGTCAGCAATTGGACATTGTAAGGAGGCCTTCAGTATCTACAAGGATCCGAATGTTTTGTGTGATTGGGCAGAGGCTCTTATTGGAACTGAAATGTGGGATGATGGTAAGAATCTTTTTTAGAAAGAATAGTGAATTTTGAAGGATTTACTCATCAAAACTCGTCAATAAAATATTTATGACGTCATAAAAATATTTTTCCTCCAAAATTTAAATTTTCTAACAACTTTTCATTATTCTAGCCGTCCATCGTTTCCAAGAAGCAGCTGACCTTGACCCCAACCTGCAACGAGCCAAAGAAGGCATCGAAAAGGCGCGAAGGCTCCAAAAACAGTCTGAACGAAGAGATTATTACAAAATTCTGGGAGTCAAGAAAACTGCCACAAAACCAGAAATAATCAAAGCTTACCGGAAAGCTGCTCAAAAATGGCATCCTGATAATTATCCGGAGGAGGAGAAGAAGTCAGCTGAGAAGAAATTTATTGATGTAGCAGCAGCGAAAGAAGTTCTTACAGATCCCGATAAGAGGGCGCTGTTTGACCAGGGAGAAGATCCGCTTGATCCAGAGAGCGGCAGGAACAATAACTTTAAAAACGGAAATCCGTTCCAGCATTTCCAGCAAGGAGGCTCACCTTTCCAATTCAAATTTCACTTTTCGTAATTTTAGTAGAAATTTTAATAATTTTGCGTGATTTTTGGCAAAATTCTAAATTATTTGAAAGGCGCGCAAACTTTTGAAACAACTTGAAATGAAATTGTGGAGATGTGGATCAGCAGCTGGTGGAATTTGAGGATTTGTCTGCAATTTCATTTTAACAAGCGATATTAGGATTTTCAAAATTTTTCTTCATCATTTTTGCCAGTTTATATTAAAAAAGTCTGAATGGAAAGGATGTTTGTTTTTTTGGATGAAGTTTATCTAACTTAAAGTTGATTTTAATGGATTACATCACGGATTAAATCATTTAATTTAAGTAAATTATTTAATTTTGATAATTAAATTTATTTTGCAATCATCTGTCACTTTTCCTTAAATTTTTTGACAGTTCGTCTTAAATTTTATAAAATTTGTCGTTTTCCCTTTTGAAAATTATTTTAAAAAATTTCAATCGACTCAAACGAAATTTCCATTTAGACTTTTGCTTAAAAACTTCTTCCAAGCTTATTTAATTAAATTAATTTAGTCCCCTCCCCTAATTTGAATAATTGAATTTGTGCAAATATTCTCAATTTAAAAGTCTGGTAGCCCTTAACTAATTATGAGTTGCATCAGGAAGATAATTTTGCGCTTAAGCCGCCACAATTCATTGAATATTAAGAATTAATACATGAAAACAGTGTAAAATGTAAATCGAGTTGAAACAGAGAGGAGTTGTTCTAAATTAAAGTTTTTTAGGAGTATGACGTCACTTAAATAATAAATAAGCAATAATCCCCTAAAAGTCCTGTAAAAAATTAATTTTCAACCTTAACACTAGGAAATGATCCTTTTATAATGAATACTGACGTCATTCCCTGAGAAACTTAAAGAACGACTCCTTTCTCCGTTTTTCATATGTAAAGTGCGTTGAACGTAACAAGTCTCGTTTTGGAGGCTCCGTTTGAATGATTTTGAATGATTTAAAAGAATTTTTGTTTATTTAAAATGATTTTTGCTTTGTTTTGATAATTTATTTTCTAGACTTTTAAAGAATTTGAGGATAACTAGATCAAAACATTATTTTAAATGATTTACGCAGAAAATCAATTTAACCATGGATATAAAATGAATAAAATCAATTTTTGTTACAAAACTAATAAAATGTATTTTCTTTTAATTTTTGAGATGTCAGCAAAAAAATTTTCAGGTGATAAAGTAAGTTTTCAAGAAATTCTTTGAGAAAATCTAAATTTTGTAGATCAAGTTGAATTGAAAGCAAAATTTATTAGAAAAATATTTATTCTGAATCTATCCTTGATTTTCCAACCATCTTGGTAAAAAATGAGACAATTAAAAAAAATATTATCAAAATTCAGCAAATTTACTTAAATTTTAGTGAAAACCGAAAAACATCAACAAAGTCCTCAAATTTTGAGATTTCTCCTAAAAATAAAAATAATAAAAACGCCATCGATTTCTTTTAAGTTTTTAGAAAAGAAGGTTTTTTTATTTATTTCTTGTAACGTTCAAATTACAAACTTAGCGCTGTATTTTATATCCTTGATGGGTACATCATCTGAAAGAAAAACATTGAATAAGTAATCTTTAAAATCTCAAAATTTCTCAAAAGAAACTTACAATTCTGACGCGATGGCCGATAGCGTCTCCTGGCAAGTTCTTGGAGAAACGAGCGCGCACACTTCCGTTGTTGCCGTGAGTTCGGGTTACCTTACCCCAGATAGCACGCAAGCGAGACTTATGCTTGGAGTTGGTGGGTGCGGACTCCTTTGCCTTTGCTTTGAATACGTATACACAACGCTTGCCAACGTAGTACAGGGAGGTCTTCATGCTGCGAGATCCTTCAACCTAAAATATTAAATAATTTGTTGGATTAGAAAAGATTTTGCGGAAATTAAAAATATTGAAGAGTTTTTGAAGATTTCTCAGACAAAAAATAATCAACATTTTAGTTCAGTTTTCAAATGTCATGTGTAGTCATCATTGTTAATTAATTGAAGGATTTGAGAGTTTAGATTTGGAGTTCAAGATGTTATTGAATAATTAATTAAATCTTAAATAGGTTAAGTTTTTAGAAGATGTTTTATCACCCAGATTGGTTCTTTTGATTTTCTATGCCAACTTCATCGATCTTCTTGGTTAATATAGATAATTTCCAAGATAACACTCAAAATTTTATAAATACACAACATAACCTTTAAATATTTTTTGGAAGATTGATCTCAAACTTTTAAAAGAAATATAAATTGATATGGCAAGTCTCCAAACCCTGCCTCTAACTTCTGAAACGTTCAGACACCAGAGGAACCTTCGAAAATTCTTAAAATTCATAGGATGACATCAAAAACATCCAAATATTTTGAAATTCTCATCTTGAACACAAAACACCAAGTCCCAATCTCAACAAAACCTTCCGCACATTTTATCAGCATCTATTTCTCACTAAACTCACCTTCAAGAGGGAATGGTTCTCGTGCTGGTTCCTCATACCGCGCTTATATCCGGTGAAGACAGCCTTGGCCCAAAGACGGCCGTAGCGTTTGAAAGGACGTGGTGTGACAGCCTTTGGCTCCTTCTTCTTGATCTCACCCTTTGGTTTGACCACTCGCTCTTTCTTTGCTGCTGGCACGGCAGCAACTTTAGCAGCCTTTGCGGCTGGTTTGGCTGAAGCGGGTTTCTTCGCGGTATCTGCCATTTCGCTAAAATATTCATTGAAACAATTAGTAATAAGCTTTAATATAATATCAAGTAGCTTAATTAAGCAATTAATGGAACAAATTAATGGAATTCAGTTTCAGTAGATGGACTCGTAAAGCACATTTTTTTGACATGAAATTTTGTTTATCAAAATTTATGAATTTAACTTGAATTAACCACTCTTAAACTGAATCCATTCGTTGGTTCACTAATTGCCCAATTAAACTGACACTTTGGAGTTGGAAAAGCTTCGTTTTTTGTATTAATTTACGAATATTTTGAGGAGCTACTCACAATTCGCAGAAAAATTTATTGGAAAGAACTTTTAACCCCTCGTTTTTTGGGACCCCTTGTTGTTCAGCTCCTCGTGTGGAAAAATCAAGAAGCTTATTTGACAGCTCACGCACACACTCATAAAAGATCTGAATCAGCTGAAAATATAAACAACAGGCTTGGAATCGAGTTACAAATCCTTGAAACCGCAAGAAAAAGGTATGTTGTTAGTTGAATAGGGTTTGGAAACGATTTTCTACTGTTTTTGGATTACATGTTTTAAATTAATTCTTGGAAAAATTGTGAAAATATAATTTGGTTCTGGACCTTAAAATTTTCTACAATTTAGAATATCCTTAAATTTAACCATTTGTCTTACGATTCATTCATTTTAGCACTAACATGATGCAATCCACTAAGAAAAAACAAAACAAAGCTGTATATAATGGTTTTTTCTTCTACGCTCTCGAATTTCGGGCTCAACAAGCTAGGAAGCACATTCACTTTGACAATATATTACAGGTTACAGACGCAGCAAGTCTTTCCTGGCAAAAATTGTCCCCAGCAGAGAGAGCTCCTTACGAGATGCAAGCCAAACAAAACAAGCAACAGGCTAGTGGCAATCCAAACGTCGTAAAGTATACCAGCCAAGGTGTGTCTTACGATGAAATGGATCAACTACAGCTGGACAAGGAAAATGCCGAAAAAGAAATGCTTAAAACAATCAGTAATATGTTGCAGGAGGCTTATCAGAATGGATGTAGGTCTTTATTTTTGTGCCTTTTTATAGTCTATTAATCATCATTCATCATTTTAGCGTTGGACCGCATCATTTTCTACTTCATCAGCACTGTATCATTCTGCCAAACGCTCAATGGTGACATTTATCCAGCAGAGCTTGGAATTGCCAAATTCAGTTTGCGAGAAGGCGTCTTTGATTCCTTGCACATGTACATTAACCCTGGAAAACTTCCTTTGGGCCATTCCTCTTCAGCACAAGAGCTTTCCATCTCGAGTCACCAGTTGCCAGTTCCACCAAACGCCAAAGGACTTGCCAACTACTACGACATTTTGAACCAAATTGTCTCTTTCGTGAAGGATTCAAAATACCTTCCAGTTTTTTTCTCCAACTCGAAGGAACTTAAGAACACCAAAATGGTTTTTGATAAGATTGCATCAGAAGCTGGAGAGTATGACTTGGACGCCAAAATTTACCCGCTGGAGCAACTCTTTTTCCAGTTAAAAAAGTTGACAGTTCAAACTAACAATGAGCAGAATGGGGTGGATGAGAAGCCTTTTGTCAGTGTGTTTTTGGCTAAGGATATGATTGATCGAGATCTTTACATGTACACTCCGGATATTGGTTGCTTGGTGAGAATTTTTAAAAATCCATAGGAAAATTGAAATATGTTATGTTTATCCTTCTTTGTAGTACCACGACGAGAATGATTGTGCTACTCACTGTGCTCTGAGCAAAGCAAAACGTTGGGGATTCGTGATTGCTAATCATTGCTGCAAAGATCTCCGAATTCAATTTGTTGCTGGACGACATGTTCCTGAAGAATGTGATGTCTCTCTAGGAGCACCTGTTCCATTCAAATGTGAGGATGATGTTGACACTAAGAACTTTCCAAAATCCAGCAGATACAGTGACAGCGCATCTTCCAGAAGTTATAATGACAACTTTTCGGAAAAATGTTCGACTTCCACGAGATATTCGGATAGGAAGCCGGCTAGAGTCTTTGATAACAATTCTTGGAGAAGCAATGGTACTTTGAAGAGCTATGATGACTTGGATATGGACTGTGCTGATAATCAGGTAAATTACATTTTTTTTTAAATATTTGAGATGAGTTCAGTCTATCAAGCATTTCATTTATATTATTCAATAAAATTCACCTGGTAGGACTCAAGATTTAAAAAAAGATGACAAAAATCAAATTTGAAGATCAAGATTAGCAAAAATATCAAAAAACCAGCTGGGGAAGGAAAATTCGAGATTTTGTGAATTTTATTAGACTTTTGTTGAATGTCTGAAAAAATCTTTAAAAAAACAATAATAAATAACCTAGAATATTTTCCTAAACTTTCCAGTGGAATCGCCGCGGAACCATCAACAGCGACCCTCAGGCTCCTTCTTCGTCAGCTTTTTCATTCGCTAATGTTGTGGCTGCTGGGCGTGGTATTCCTGCTTCCAAGCGAAGTGACTCAACCACAACTATTCCATCCGTGGGACGCGGACGAACCTACCGACCAGAATAAAGGAAATATTGGACTTGCTGCTAAACTGTACAATGCTACAAGACTTCTAATTGAAAATATGAATTAAGACGAATTGAAATTTATTATTGAAAAGGAGTTTTCCTAGACCATATGTGGTCAATTTTTGGATTAAGAGGCTAAGAAATATTTTTTTATTTTGTGAGAATCTTTCAAATTGTGGCATCTTTCAAATGCCATGTTCATCCTAATCGATGTGAATTTGCCATGAATTAGTCAAAAAATGATTTAAGGAACTAAACTGAAAGTTCCTGATAAAAAATTCCAAAAAAAAAAAACAATAATGTTGCTGTGGAGTAGTAATCTCAACAGACCTTTGAACTGATGGCTGTTCATTAATTTAAGAATTTAAAGAGAGATATATTTACTAAAAAATTTTTAGAAATTTTAAAAAATAATTATAAATGTCGTTGCTTAATAAACGCTCGAATTTATTAAAGAAAATATATTATATGAAAATCGAAGGAGTTTATAAGAATTCTCAATTCAATCAAAAATCGGTCAAAAGTATAATCAAATTTTAATAAGGTCTAAAATTACCTGAATCATAGTATGTTAATCGATTTAATTTTTTGTCTTACATTTTGACATTTGACATTTTGGAAAATATTTTTGGTAATTTGAGATAGAAATAATTCGAGTAAATTAAGGTAAAATAGGGTACTTCCGTAGTTTCCATAATAACCATTCAAATTGAAATTATTCTAATTATTTCACATTTATTTGAGATATTTATGGTAATTACCTCGGTTTCTAAACTTTGCCGCAATTAATTTTAAATTAATTGTAATATGTCCAAGAAACAACTTTTCATGTGTTTTTTTATCTTGACAAAATATATTTCATAAATTGGAGTACTGTAGTAAAGTAGGTTTTAAAGAAATCAACCATTTTTAAGATTTATTGCATTTATTCAAGATTTATTTGAAATCATTTGAGACATTGGTGGTTTTCAAGTTTAATTGCTGAAAACTATGCAAATTAATCGAAAATGTACCCAAAAAATATGAAATACGATCTGATTTCAAGTTTAAACAATATTGTTTTGTTTTGTTCATTGAAAATCTTTGAAAATACGTAATTAATTGAAATTACCCACAAATTAACAATTGGACGAAATGTAATGTTGATCGATCAAGAAAAATATATATATATTTTTGACGAATCTCCTTGAATATTTTGTGATTAATTAAGATCTATAAAGTAATTGGATCAAGGAAAATCCTAAGAATAAATAAAAAGTCAATTGTGAATTTAAATTCAATAAAATAAATATTGCATTTATGTACCTTTTGCCTAACTCGGCTAAGTAAACTTAATAAAGTTTTAATTTTAAGTTAAAAATTGATCTTTTAATCCCCTTATCTCTTATTTATCTTAAAGAGCAGTCAAGCGACGAAAACAAAGATTCCCATCAAAACTTTCCCATATCAATCAAGTACAGCTCGTGTTCCCCACACACTGCACGTGTCTCGTGCAAAAACTCCATAAATCCACCTAATCGCTCACGTATTACATTTCACTAATTGCTTTCTTTAATTGCTCATACAAAAGTCTTTGCGGTGAATATTTATAGTGTACTTAACTACATTTTAGAGTGATTTTCGCTGGTTTTGTATGGAATTTTATAATAATGGTTAATTGGCCAAGAGTCACTTTAGTAATCAAAATATTTGAAATTCACTCTCGTGCAGTAAAATGCAATTTAATCAAATTGATTGGAGTTCTTGATAAATGATGATACTAACTATCTTTCCGTTCTACCTTATCCTCTGCCCTACCCTCTGCTTTATCATTGTGTGCTTTAAAATAGAAAAAAAGTCCATTTTACCATTAGAAGAGCTTGAACCTGGAAAAACCCTTAAATGACTTATTAAATCAATAGTCTACCAATATCTTACCCACATTACATGTCTCCAAAGTTCAATGAATCTAATTTCAGTAAAACAACAATTTTCTAAACCTCAACAAATAAACACGCAACAAATAAACTTTCGATCCTAAAACCTTGAATTTCAATCGCTGAAAAAGAAAAAAATTGTTAAAAAACTCAAAAAACACAAATTTAAATACCTAAATACCTAATTGACCAATTTCATCAATTAGCGGTAAAAGCATGTGGCATTTTGATCATTTTTACTTCTCCGCAAAATTCGGAGAAGTATTGTTTTCTTCCCAGCATTTTCAGGGTTTTTCAATCTTATTTGATTTTTCCTGACTTCCCTGTACACAAATCTCAAAAATATCTCATATTTTTTTTGTCCGTATTGAGTTGAAGAAAATTCCTGTAAAAAAAAATCCGGAAAATATTGATCCCCCGACCCGTGAAATGCGAAAAACTAAGGGCCGTTTGCCTGGTGGTTCGGTGGTTCGGTGGTTCGGTGGGTGTGTTACTGTAAACGATCGATCTGAACTCCCACCGGACCGATTCCAAATTTTTTGATGCCAATCGACTTGGTATCTCTTCCCATCGTGCACCTGATATTTTTGGTGATGGTGACTCCACCGGTTAGGTCACCAGAACCACTTCCGTGACCCAAAGTCGGGTTTTCCATACAAAAAAAAACATTTTTTTTTTGAAAAACTAGAGCTGTGTGTTTTTCAGAAAATGTTTGAGATGATAAATTGAGGCGGGAAATGTATCGATGTTTGGTCCACTACCTGCTGGGAGTCATCTGGGGGTCATCTGGTGGTACCAGACAACTTTTTTTTGAAAAAGTCTTAGAATCTCATGATTCGTCCAGAAAATTATAAGAATCAAGTTTTTGGAGGATCAACCTGGTACCGCTTACTCTCAGCTCCAGAACTCGAGAACGATTAGAGATAGCACTTCGGTCTTTTTAGAAGAAATGTTTGAGATGATGAGTTGAGTCAAGAAATGCATCGATGTTTGGTCCACTACCTGCTGGGAGTCATCTGGGGGTCATCTGGTGGTACCAGACAACTTTTTTTGAAAAAGTCTTATAATCTCATGATTCGTCCAGAAAATTATAAGAATCAAGTTTTTGGAGGATCAACCTGGTACCGCTTACTCTCAGCTCCAGAACTCGAGAACGATTAGAGATAGCACTTCGGTCTTTTTAGAAGAAATGTTTGAGATGATGAGTTGAGTCAAGAAACGCATCGATGTTTGGTCCACTACCTGCTGGGAGTCATCTGGGGGTCATCTGGTGGTACCAGACAACTTTTTTTTGAAAAAGTCTTAGAATCTCATGATTCGTCCAGAAAATTATAAGAATCAAGTTTTTGGAGGATCAACCTGGTACCGCTTACTCTCAGCTCCAGAATGAGAGAACGCCTAGAGATACAACTTCGGTCTCTTTAGGAAAAATGTTTGGATTAATAAGTTCGGTCAAGAATTACATCGATGTTTGGTCCACTACCTACTGGGAGTCATCTGGGGGTCATCTGGTGGTACCAGACAACTTTTTTTGAAAAAGTCTTATAATCTCATGATTCGTCCAGAAAATTTGAAAAATCAAGTTTTTGGAGGATCAACCTGGTACCGCTTACTCTCAGCTCCAGAACTCGAGAACGATTAGAGATAGCACTTCGGTCTCTTCAGAAAAAATGTTTGAAATTATAAGTTCTGTCAAGAATTGCATCGATGTTTATTCCGATTTTTATAACGACTAGAGATAGCACTTCGAAACAATTTTTAATGAAAACACCATTCCATACTAGCGGAGAAGTCCTGCTCAGCTCATAAGCTGCACAACTAGTTTTTTTTAACTTTAAAACAACATTTTAAGAATCTGGTGATTGTCGCACGTTAATTTATTTTAAAAGTCCAGTTTTTTGTCTCAAACTTGTAAATAAACTATCTATCAGAAAAAGTGGAAAACAAAGAAAGATCGCGAGGTTTAAAGTTGTCAGGTTTGAAAATTAAAAATCATTAATTTTTTTGTTGTGAAAATTCAATTCTTTTCGAATTTTCGATTTAAAAAATTTTTCTCGAGAATTCTCTCCAAAGACTTTTTTGATCAAAAACGTCTTGAAACCTGACGATAAAATTTAAACAAAAAAAATTCAATAGTGTTCAAGGTCAAAGAAATAAGCGACACATTTTCACTCCTCCGTATAATTAGCAGGGCATTAAGTCACACAAACAGGTCAATCCACCACTTAAAATCAGCTTTGTGTCAACTAATCAACACTAAAAAGCTTGAAAGTGACTCTGAAGGTATCAATTAAAGAGATTACGAAGATTTTGTTGGAAATTTGAAAAATGCAAGGGTTGATTCTCTATATTTATAAGCATCTGAAAAAATTTTGTATTGATAAAGCTTAAAATCAGAATTTTCCACAAATTTTCGCGAAAAAATTTATTTTTCTTCATTTGTAAACTTTTTAAATCTCAACAAGTCGATAGAAAAAAAGTCAACCCATAAGCTCACATTTTTTTTTCAAATTGATGCGTGATCACTTAATTACATGTTTTTAGTGATTGTGCAATCCGCTAATAATTCGAGTTCAAAAGGTTGAGAACATTTTAAAGTCTTTAAATTTATTCAAAGTTTTTCCAAGTCTCTGACTACTCTGTTTTTTAAGTTTTCGATGATCAACAATTTACATGCTAATTTGTATTAATTCCGTAGTTCCAGAATGATTAATGGATCAAATGCTTGAAGATCAGACAGAATAGAACAACAGAAATTAATTAAACAATTATTTAATACTTTCAATCAACTTTAAATGAATTTTCTTCTAATAAAAAAATACTGGAAAAACATAAATTAGCAAATTAGAACAAATTGGCGATAAAATCAAAATAATTTGTTTTGTCTGATCAGCTGACTGATCAGTTGATGTTCTTAGAGGCTAACCATAAAATTCATTATTTAAAGTTTTTCCGATTTTATCAGAATTTTTTTAAGGAAAATTCAATTTTCTTTTTATTATCAAATTAAGGAATTTATGCTCAGTCCCTGATTGCTCTAACAAGCTCGACTACAATTCTATTGTTCTGCTATTCAGCCACATTCAGGCAAATTCAACAAATTCTTTAATTGAAATCATGTGAACAATTTTAAGTTAGTAATCTTCTTGAATATTATCTAACAAGTTTAATTGCAGCTAATTAATTAATTGTATTAGTAGCATATCTCTGATGATTAATAAAATCCAGAAGTGAAGTTTAATTGATAGTGACGATTATTTCCGATTTATTTTGTTGATTTTTGTCGTGTTCACAGGTTGCTACGATCAAGATATTTTCAAAGTCAATTTTTTATTTAATAAATATTTTTAGTTTACAAATAAATTATGTTATTTTTGAATACATTTTTGCACCAATTAAGCTATATCTCTAAGAATATGTTAGAAAAAATTAATGACAATATTTTTTCATATCGATGAAAAACTTAGATACATGAATTTTCATTTAATTCAAAGATTTAAGTACATTTTAAAATTAATTAAATAATAAGAATCGATCTTATAGTTAATTTTAAAAACAGTGAAATTTTTCTCTTGTCATCCAAAGTCATGAGTCATTGAAAACTGAGATCTGTTCATTTTTCTCCTTCAAGAGCAATTTTGGTCATAATTCCATTTGCCTCGCAAGTCTCAAAAATATCAACTGGGAATTTCTCTGATTTGTCATAGAAGTATTTTATCTTGGAAACATTATAGTCGTAAATGGTGTAGAATGTCAGCATCAGCTTATAAAATTGGCTTCGAATTTTCAAGCATTTTCCGGCAAAAGCTCGAGAATCCAGGATTTTATCGAAAGATGTGGCGTGGAGCTGAAATTGCTTGATACTCTTGTTTAAAGTATTTCGAATGATCATCATGTCGTCAATGTCTGAGTTCAGGAGCATTACAGATTGAGTTTCCACCAAACTAAAGAAAACTTTCACTAAGCGATCTTTGTACATCCTGAAATGACCAAAATGTTAAAAAATTATTAGCTTTAAGTATTTTTCAAAGTATTTACACAAAGAAATATTTCTCAGCTTTGACAGCAATCACATCCTGTTTCAGACCCATCATCATCGTAATGGTCTTCAAGAGCATAGCGCATTTCTGCTTCAAGTCTTCTTCGTACAAACTCAATATTTCATAGTTCGTTGCTTCCATCAGTTGACTCTTCAACAAAACCAAGTCCATGAAATTTTTGAATTCCTTGTCAAAGCTCCCATCAAAAGGATCCAAATGAGACGAGTCCTTGGTGCATTCGCAATATTTGGCGACAGTGTTGCAGAGCTTTTGAGTGAAGTTGAAGTGCTTTGAGGCAATTTCATAATCTCTCAGGATGTCATAGGGACAGTCATCGACAATCTTCAGCTGACTCAAAAGGGACTGCATCGACCAAGGAGCATCTTTGTGCTCAAACTCTTCGAAAAACTCTGAATTTTCATTTTGGCGCCAAAGATGTTCAAAATTTTCCAGCTCCAATGCGAACCACTTGATTTTGCTTTTGTGCAGGAAAACATTTGGATCCTCAATTCTCTTTGTAGATTTTTCATCTTGTTCAAATGTGATCAATCTCTCCAGGTACAGGGCGCGCAAAACTTTCGCAGTTTCGAAGTAATAGACGCTGCTGAACTTCACAGCCAGAGCAAAAATAACGTCCAGAAAGTAATCAACATGTTTTGAGTGGTAAGCGTGAACTAGGGTCACCTTCAGTTGTTGTGAGTTGATCTCTTCAGGTTGCATTTGATGTGAATCTAATTTCCAAGAGATCTCAAGTAATCTCAACAATGCGTAAAGTCCTCTCACTTTGATGCTCTTCTCGCCTTTTTCTTGAAATGTATTTGGATCCAGAAAGTACGCTTGAGCTTTTTTGATGGCTTCAACAACTTCTAGGAATTTTGGATCAGATATTTGGGTCGCATCTCCATTGACCATTGCTTTGAAGAAAACTTTTTCCACAAGGGTGCACAAGTTGCTAGAAACATATGAATCTGCTGGAATTGGATTTGGAGCCCAGCTGAGAAAGATGACTTTAGTAGTTTCAAACATTTTCTGCGAAAAGTTCATTCATGAGAAGATTGTTGATGTATCTTGGATTTTTTGCTTAATTCTTACCACTTATTGGAAGTTTCTGATTTCAATTTATGATTGATACAGTTTTTAAGATGCTTTACTGTTTACTCGGATATTTTTTAATTTGACTATACGACCTTCAAAACGATACAATTGTTGCTCACCCTGATTAATCACTCGATTAAACAAAAACGATTAACCAAACATTTAAAAATTGCATCGTTTTATTTTTTCAAAGCACACGATAACTTTGTAGATCTTTATTTTAATCATTAAATCGCTTAATTCGCTGTAATTCCTGGTGAATAAATAATCCACAAGTTGCTGATTAACTCTTTGACAAGGACAGGTAAGAGCAAGCCTCGAAAAACATAGAACACTTGTATTAATTCAGTTTTTCTGTTTTGACTCATAGAATATGTCTTCTAAAATGCAATATACGGACTCCAGCAAGACTGCTGGCCAGTCAATGATTATCGTGGCCTCAACTGATGTTAAAGTCATCAAAGAAATCTACTCTGGTGAGACTCAATGGCCATCATTCGAACTAACCAAGATCCAGGACTTGGTGTTCCTTATCAATTTGATTAAATCTCATGAACAACTTCAATGCCGCTTGGATCCAACTAATACATACAAGCTCCATGAGCCCACAAAACGCTTGGACCCAACTAACACTTACAAGACTTCGATCTCCGTTTAAGGAGTTTTCCCAAAACTGACCATCTATTATATTAATAGTGTTACTCTGACCAACTTACAGTTTTGACGGTTTATTAATTAGTTTTAAGATGAATTCCATGAGAATTCTATGAATTTAAAAAAGTATATACATTTGACACATTTTATGTTAAAATGATTTTGCAAACTTATTGCAAACTTTTGAATTCAAATCAATAATTCTATGAATTTATGAATTTATTTACCGCTTGATCATTTTGATCATAATTAACATATTGTAACATAAATAGCAATTATTGTACTTGTTCTTAGTGAGCAAATTTGACCAACTCTATTCTTTATTATTGTCTTTTGACCATTAGAACCGAACCTTATACAAAACATTTACTTTACAAAAACATTTATAATTAACTGATCATTTTTCGATCATTATATGACAATAATTAACAATTTTCTATGAAATTTGACATTCAAAAAATTTTCTTTACACATTTTTATAAATCCTCAATTACAAATAACTCAAAACTTATGCAATTTTAATTGACAACTTCTTAACAAAAATGTTAAAATTACTAGTTTTAGAGCAAAATCTTGCTTATATTTGTAAAACTAATGAATTTCTTTTGAAAATAAAATACATAACAAAGTGATTATTATCAAATCGCTGACAAATCATGTTTTTATACTTTTCTCTGCGATTGCACAAAAAACTGCAAGCGCACTTCCCATCTCAATTCAAGATAACAAACAAATATTTTTATGATGAATCTAATCTCCCGCCAAAACAATTTATTGCTGATATTTTTTGTTTCTAACTTTTAGCTTGCTGTGATCTCGAATTATTAAATTGTTATTTTGTAGTGAAAAATATGGGCTACAAAAAAGAATTCTCTTATAAAAGGCGGGAAAAACATTAAGTACGTGCAATTGACGATTAAATGATGTATTTTCCTGAAACAATGCAGCTTTGACGCTTATCCTTTGAACTGTAATTGCTTGTCGTGATTTGCGTTTTTATTTGCATATTTCCACTTGAAGCAAAAAAAGTCATTAACAATTTTCTATTATATCAACTACACAAAAAAAAGATACAGAGTGACAATTATAAAATTTGAGTGAAACTTACACAGCAATACGAATAATTTGATTCAAACACGAGGAGGTCAGGAACTTGAAAATTAATGCTAGAGGAAAAACTGTGTTCATTATAATTGATAATGAAATGTTTGCACAAAAAGTGCAAATATCAACCGAGAAGTAAATTTTTTTGTTGTATCTTATTTTTCAAAATCTGATTAAATTTTTCTGTTTTATAATTTTTTGAACTTTCGATTTTTGACCAAAATTTCTCAAAAAATTAGGTTTCGTGGGTCGCATTTTTGGTTTTTGGGTCCCAACATTCATAAATTAAATTTTCGAAGTGTTGCTATTCATGAACCTAGGTTCATGAATAATTTTTGAACTGTCGATTTTTGACCAAAGTTTATTTTTAAATTAGGTTTCGTGGGTCGAATGTTAGGTTTTTGGGTCCCAACGTCCATAAGCATGAAAAACTGCAATAAAAATACAAACTATTGACACAGTTCTCTTAACACAAATCTAATTAATCCAAAACAAAACTCCATTGATTCTAAAACCAAACAAAAAGCAACCGTTTTTCTTACAATTCCTTCGCAAAGTTCCATTCTACTCAATTCTGCAATATTTAAACATTTAATTGGGAATGGCTTACAAGCACTTTAATCGAGCTTAACTATTTATTTTTTACTTTCATCTGAAATCTGCTACTATTTGCTTGTTATTTTCATTATTTTTCTTTATTTGCATTGTTCAGAAGGAAATCCAAAATAATAATAAAAATAATCCATTTTTCTTTCACTGAAATTCCGCAAACAATCATTGTTCAGGTATTTTTAATTGCAAAATGTGAGCATAAAATTTATGTAGCGGGTTGAGGGGCTTTATGTGGAATATGTGTATTATTCAGTTGGCTCTTTTAAACCTAATCTTAAACTTACTTTCAAGCTAAACCTCGGATTTGGGATCCTTTTAAGATTCCCAAGAGAAAATGAAAACCTCAAACATTCCACCCAAAGAAACTCCACCCTCAATCCACCAAAAGAACTGCTCCACTATGTGTAACCCCGTAATATCATGTAAAAGTCAAAGAAAGGAAGTATCAAGAAAATTGGTTTAAATTCGCTCGAAAGAAATTTGAAACACAGACACTTTCAAGTTTGACTTTCTTTGATACATTTATTGTTTTCTTTACAAATCTTAACATTTTCTTATAGTTTTATAGTTTTTTATGTTTCCATGTTTTTCTCCGAGATTTTTATAGTTTTTATGTTTTTATGTATTTCCAAGTTTTATGGGTTTTATGCTCGCAATTGAATTTATTTTAGGGAAGTATTTAGACCTGACTTGTTTGTGTTTCATTCAAACTGCGATGTATTCGTAATAAAAGTAAATTTATTCTGTTGCTGGAAAAAGTAAACATTAAGTCATTTTATTGCTGTTTGACGATGTTTGAAGACTTTTTTTGCTTTTTTGGAGGAAATGTTCTCGGAGAAGACGAGAAGAAGATGATGCGCACTTTTAACGGCTTTTTTGAATATTTCTGAATATTTCAGGATTTCTTGGTTGGTCTTTTAATTTTTATTTCTTGTAGCTCGAAGAGTAAGATCAAGTGTCCAAAGATTTATTCTCGGAAATGTTAAAATGCCACATTAAGCAGTTTCATGTCTCAAAGATTTGTGAAATACAATTAAAAACCTCATTGTATCTTTTAATGATTCCAAAGCGTCTGGAGCTTAATAATGTCTAGTAAAACACGAATAAGTCCACAAAAAGTTAGAAATACATAAACATTTGATGGTAAAATACCGGTATTATTATTACAACAGGTCCCCTAATTTTAATCCCCTCATATCTTAATACCAAACAACTTCCAAATGTCTAAAGCAAAATATTGATCTTAAAAATGCCATATCATATTAAACACGGGCAAAATTGCGAAAAGCAAAAAAAAAATTGTCTCCATTAAATAAAATTCAATTCCGATACAAAAACTACAAAAAAAAATCACAACGAAATTCACAAAAAAAAACGCAAGAAACAACAAAAACCATAATTTTTATATAACAAACATATTGATACATTCATGCATTCGGTGGTTGAAACTTGCTGGTATATGTCTCTATTGCTACAGTGATTTTGAATGGCCGAAGTCAAATAAAGTCGGCATAAAGTGTAAAAGTAATGTTTTCCTTTCAAACTGGATTCATGTTGAGCTACCTTTGCTGATGGTGTTGGTGTTAAACTCCAAGACGTTGAGTTTGATATTGAATAACACTTTTTGCTTACAGTTTGCAGGTATTTTAATTGGTGCAGGTGTTCACGAAGTGTTTTCTCCAGAAATATTTGATTTTTCCGCTTTTTAATTGATTACATTTTCATGCAGTATCTTTGTGACCAAAAATTGCGACTAAAAATTTGAATTATTTGGATATTTGTCGGATATTGCACAATAGCTCAAAATTAATTTAGAAATAATGTTCAATCAAGAAGAACTACCGCATAAAGTTCAAATTAATCAATTCCAGCCTACACTTGAAAAGCACGTGCACCGTTTTGCAGCAATTTGAAAATATCGTCTTAGCGATCGAGCTAGCTAGCATTAAAACAATATAACGCAATTGTTATCATGAAACCCTGGCCCCACAACATTCATTCTAAATAATGAAACATACATATACAAAATACACACAATCATACTGCTACATAACCTCAACACAATGACGCATTGCAATGTTTTCCAGTATTTTCCATGCAAATCATTTCAACGTCTCAGCAGTCTAGTAAAAGCGGTAGATACAATCGGTCGCAACTCGTTGTTGTCTCGAACGAACGGTGAAATATAGGAAAAATAAGTAAATACAAGAGATTTGCTATAAAAATTGGAAACTTCAAGTTTACTCGAAGTTTACTGTAAAATAAATTTTAAATCAAACATTTAAAGCAGGCTTTGAGATCTTTAAAGATCTGGTACATCCTCGAAGAATTTGCAGGAATACTTAAAGAAAATTGGACAATTACAAAATTGTTAGGAATAATAGCTCAAAGTGCTCCAGCCAGGCAACCTGCCAACGATCTGCTGTGGAACGAATTCGATTCGTTCACGCAAAACAAGTGTGAAAATTCGAGTTTGGACTCTTTTGAACTGGAATGCTTTTCGTTTTTTAGTGGCCCAGCCAGAGATTTTGTTTGTTTGTTTGGTTTAAAGAACTATTAGAAAACTCAAAAAGATCTTGCGAAAATTGCAAAAACATTGCAATAATAATAAAACAGTGAAAAGTGTACAAAAAATTCGAATCAAATCTAAATTTGGTTAAAAAAAGTGAATTTCTTGAAGGTTTAGTAAAAAACAATTTGAAAGAATAAAAAGTGATGCAAGAAGTAAGAAGGATCCAATAAATAACTAAAGTTAAAAAAGGATTGCAAATCCAACGAATAATCCAAAAGAATATCGAAAGAATCTTAAGAATTCTCAGAAAATACTTGCTCATTAATTAAAACTAAAGTAAGTGAAGTAACTATTGAACAACATTCAAGACTTGATACCGGAAAACTGGATAACCAAAACGAAATAAGGTAAGAAATTGTTTATTTGTCGTTCTTTCTGGTTTTGTTTATATATTCATATTATTTCATTTCATTTGATTTTGTTATCTCTGCGATGGAATTTCCATTACTCGAATACTTGAATCGAATTTTAAAAATACATACAAATATGTGGCAGTACAGTTGAAATGCTGATTTAATTAACATACAAATGGAGTAATGGAATATTATTGTATTTAAGCCGATTTTAAATAGTTGGACTTTTAAGGGGACTAGACGGGCCTGAAATCCTTTTAAGAGATTGCTCAGTATGTCTTGACACAGAAGGCTAGGAATAAAATTCATCAAGTTTGTAGTTCTGCAAAAGCTCCATCAAAGTCCCTGATCTCTAAATTCTAAGCCTTTTGCTACCTAGATCTCTTTCTCGACGAATTCTCCATGATACCCAACAAATTTAATTTAAAAAGTGTTAGAAACATGAGTTGCACTATTTATTTTCTCCATTTCTTGGCCTAAGACCAGCACTACTCTAGCTCAAGACAAATCAAAGTGGAAAAACTTGAAACCAAATAACCAACCATTCAACAATGAAATAATGAGATTAATATTGTTTAAAAAATTGTAATATCGCAAGTGAAGGGTCCGCTGATACACTTCGATACTTCGATCCTATGCCTCACTATGCGAGTTTGGAGAAAGAGAAATGGCTTTGCTTTTTAATTTTATGTAATTTTTGTAATTTTAATGTTTTTTTTTGTTTGTTGCTTTTATCTTTGCATTTTTTCTTCATTATTGCATTATTTTCACAATTTCTTTTCGAGCTTTTTCCAATATCTCATTTATTAAAAAAAAAATAATACTTTTCTTAATGTTAAGTTTTATTGTTGCTCCGCGAGAAACTCGATCAGCTTTGGCAAGCAAATATTGAAATGTATATTGAAATATTGCAATTATTACCGCGAGCCCATAAAGTTAAATAAAGAAATAAAGAAATTGCGGGCTCGCGCAATAAAAACAATATTATAATGTAACTTTAACGACTTCTTGCCTTTTAGTAGATTGCGCGAATATATTATTGGCTATAATAAACTACCGACCATAATATTGTGCAATGCAGCTTTTATTGTTTATTGCTAGATTTTCTTTTAAAATTGTTTTGATGGATCTTAATCTAGAGAAATTTCAAAATTAGAAAATCAGAAAAATTGATTGATCAGACGATGATTATGTAGATTAGTTTGACTAATTATGGGTTCCTAGATTGAAATAAAAATTCTTGATATTATTGAAGAGATCCTCAATTTTAATTTTTGGTTCCAAGAAAACCAATCAATCCTTTGATCTACCCAAACCTACATTCGCTCGTCAACCAAATAAGTTCGTAAAACATTTGATATAAATGGAAAAGCGATATAAACTTGCGTAAGCGCATTAATCATCGTACATTTTGCATTTATTATATTTCTTCTGTTGTTTAAAATTTCAAGTTTTTTTTTGTTGAATTTCTTTAAGATTTTCAAGAGAAATAATGGAAATAATAATTTATAACCAAAGGTATAACGAGTTGATATAACTTGATATATAAGCCCGTACGAGCAATTTTATTGTACTTTTCTCCAACTTTTCTCAATATCTCAAAAAATTCCTTTTCAAACTTTCTACACGAGTAAATATGTAATCGTTGGCGAACTTAATATATTTATTATTTTAATATTTATGAATACATCGAGTAAACAATGCTCTTAAATAATCTTTAAAAATTTATGGTCTTTCCGTCTTTTAGTCTTTGTGCCAAAAAATCAAAATCTTTCGGTATCTTCAAGACATTTTTGGTATCTTCTGATGCGAGACGGTTATTTAATATTTCTTAATGTATTTAATGTTTTTTAATGAATTTAATGATTGATGCAAGTGTAATTGGCTTTGGGATGGATAAAGTGTATAATGTGTGTTATGTGAGGGTTTTTGATTTAATGGAAAGGTTTATATAATGACTGTGACTTTTAAAAGTGCCGAATATATTTGAGAAATTGGTTACACAGTTTACTCTGGTGATTAATGGAAGCTTATGGAGATTTGATTGGAATTTAGGACAATTTTCTTTTGATCTAAACCTTTTTTGAAATATGTCTTAAATTCCGATAACTAAAGAAGATTAAAAAGAAACTATTAATGAAAATTATCTAATACTGAAGGAATCTAAAAATAATCCTCTCCGATCATCCTGCGCAACAAGAACTAAGCGCCGTGATGATCCTATGTCAAAGACCAGTTATCTCTGCTCTCCACACAAAAAACACCGGCCATTAAAACCGCGCAAATTACCATTTTCACACAGTTTAATCTGTAGCCTTTAAATTACTTAAATATTTCCTGGTTCATCATCCAAAGATCACTTCGCACTTCGTAGTATCTTGTATAGATCTAGTAAATCTTTCAAATAAGAGATCTCGAATATGTTCGGCATAACTTCTATGTATCGCTAATATAGCATGTCATTGGAGAAGTTAGCAGGCATGAGAAGGAAGCAGTGGGAACTATTATGCTAATGCACTCTTCAACTCCGCGTCAGCTTTATAGCTTGGCCTAATGCAATAACCGCAATACCACATAAACTTTTAACATCTCATCTCAAGTGACGGAAAACCAATTAACTATTTGTTCTCTCTCCTTTTCCATGCATTTAACATGAATTTAAGTGGAAAAGATATTTTGAACGTAATCCACTTGCTGAACGAGAAAAGATTTCCATTCCCATTGAGCTGCATTCAACAACCAGCTGAGACAATCATGCAAGAAAGGCAAGAGATGCAAGAGAACAATAAAAATCGCTGCTGTGACCTATTGACTCGTTCATCGTAGTTTATGTTATTTATGTGTTAAAAGTTTTTATTGTACTTTCTTGGTATTTTTATTGATTTCGTTTTTACTTCGGCAACAAAAAGTTGTGAAGTCTTGATTTCATCCAAACTTTTTTTTTTTTTTTTTTTCTTATTTTTGCCTAAAACAAAAAAAATTTTGGTCTAGAACCCGAAATTTTGGGTCCTTGCGAAATGTCTGTCCGTGGTTTTGACTTCTGAACTTCTGTATTCGTAATCTTTGAACCCATCGGACCGATTAGTCTCAAAATTTCAGAATAAGCTTTTTTTAACCATAAGACGGTCGCGTTTGCTGATTCAAGAAAATCCTACAGCGCCATCTAGTACCTGTAGTGCAAAATACCATTTTACCATACAAAATTTTTTTTTTCCTGAGATTATATTGAAACATCTGAATATGCAAAAACCTTGTATTTGACCCAAAATGATCAATTCCTAAAGGTTTTATGGAAATATTGTACCATGACCAAGTTGTCATGCTTACAAAAATTTTGGAAAAAAAACTTCTGTTGACGTAATCTCAGAACCCATCGGACCGATTGATCTAAAATTTTCAAAATAAGCTTTTTTTAACCATAAGCAGCGACGTACGAAGAGTTTTTGATAATAATACAGCGCCATCTAGTACCTGTAGTCCAAACTACCATTTTGCCATACAAAAATTTTTTTTTCCTGAGAATATTTTAAAACATTTGAATATGCAAAAACCTTGTATTTGGCCCAAAATGATCGATTCCAGAAGATTTTATGGAAATATTGTACCATGACCAAGTTGTCATGCTTACAAAAATTTTGGAAAAAAAACTTCTGTTGACGTAATCTCAGAACCCATCGGACCGATTGATCTAAAATTTTCAAAATAAGCTTTTTTTAACCATAAGCAGCGACGTACGAAGAGTTTTTGAAAATAATACAGCGCCATCTAGTACCTGTAGTGCAAAAATTTATATTTTATATATCTTGTGTTTTTTCAAAGAATCTAAAAAACTGTTGAAAAAAATATTTTTTTTTTTTTTGAATTTTATATGAAAACAAGTTTTACGTGTTTTTCGTTAAGAAACTACCAACTCAAGTCGATCAGAAAGTGGTAAAATTTGATTCAACAGAATTATCAGCAATAATGCACAATATTCCCGCTCGGCGCTCTGATCGAAAATTTATGTTTTGGTTACATATTTTTGAATTTCCTAGAATTTTATTGCTTCATTCAAATGAATTATTCTAATGAAGCATAGGTATTATGTTGCCGAAGTGCCTGCTAAAGCTTCAGCTTTTCCGATTTTTTTTTCTCGCTTTAATAGTTTTATGTTTGCGAGTTTCTTTGCATCTTTTTGTTAATACTTAATAGCAAATAGGCAGAGTGCAGAAAGCATAGAGCAAGTCTGCATGGATAGTGGATTGTTTGGTATGTGGGATCTTTTCTTAGATGCATCAATGAGTGCAACCTTTAATACTCGAGGGTCCTGCATTGAAAGAGTTGGTTGATTAGAATTATTTGACGTTTGTTGACTTGATAGATCAAGATGGCGTCTTAGATTCTTTGAAGTCTTTGCATTTTTTTTTGTAACAGATTCTTCAATTGAAAAGATCAAAATCTGGATAATAATAAGCTTCAGTATTATTAACTAATGATAGAAACGTCTCTGTATACTTTGTTGACAGAGCAAATTAAAAAGATCTTGAGATTAATCAGCACAAGAGACCTTAATCCGGTCCGTAACCTCAAATAAACCACACAGAAGCCTCCAATAAGCCGTTAAACTTTCTATACAAAAGTTCTTATCTGTTGCTCACTCAATATATTCTGCATTAGTTGCATTACATACATTATATTGTATGCAATATGTTGTCTGCCTCATGTTGGCTGCTTTAATCAATTTATGGTCTACTTTCGTACTTATTCATACTTATTCACTTATTGGAATTTTCAAGCTTAGCTGTAGAATTACCGCAGCTCAGCTCCATATTATTAATTCTATTTTTATGATATTTTCATTTTTTCGTTAAATAATTTGTATTTGTGTTTATTTAATTCGCTGCAGCTGTTATCAGCGCAAAAATATTTTGAAATAATTTGACTTGAATCAAGGTTGATTATTTCGTTGTAAATGCAGATAGGGAAACGTGTGTTTAGTTTGTTGATGAGCTAGATGATTTTGAAGCGTGTGTGAAAGATAACAGAATGATGCAAATTGTCAAAAGTTGAGTGATCTCTAGAATGAAGGGTGTGATTTTGTATTATGACTTGTTTACTGTTTTTGAGTAGATTCATTGAATTCGAAATTGTGGAAATTTTATAGAAGATCGCTCATTACTTCTAAATTGAAATTCAACCGTTACAATCGTTCATTTTTCTTTTTTGAGCGTCATTCTTTTAATTTCGATTCAACCGCAAATAAATCCTTTTAAAAGACGTTTCTGACCCCAAACCGCAATTTTCACAAAAATTTACAATAAATTCTAGCTCTAATTATGAGTTATTGCGGACTCCCAGTCATAACATAAACATGGCAACATAACTAACATAACATGCGCTAATTGATTCTGATTTGTTGTAGATGCAGTCGCCTGCACAGCTTGGTGGTCTAATATCTTGAAAAATGTATAAAAACCATAAAAACATCAAATACTGAATAACATAAATATTGAAAAATTCGTTAGAAATAAATATTATGAGGAAAATCCTAGGAAACCAAAAGAAATTCAAAGAAATCTGAAGAACTAGAAGAAACCAGAAGAAATGCGGCAAAATACATATTTTGTTGTCATATCATAAAAGAACATAATAATTGACATAATCGTGTTAATTAAGCAGAATATTGAGAAATGTCAGAGAAATATGTTCATTATACTAATGGTGGTCAATATATTTATTTTTGAACCTGAAATGTAAATAAAATGACTGATATCAATGAAATGACTGAATAAAGTGGAAAATGCTTGAAAATGCCTCAATAAATTTGCCACAAAACACATTCCTCAGCCGTTCTCTGGCAGCTATAAAAATAGAGAAAGAAATCGAAAGAAATTAAATCGAAAATAGAAATGCTTGCATTTCTCAGATCATTAAGTGATTGCCTGAAAAATATTCAAATGCCTTGGGAATGTTTGATGGTTTTGCATAGTTTTGTTATTTTTGATACTTTTGATACTTGAAAAGTGCTTAGAAATGTGCTTAGCAGTGCTCAGAAGTGCCTAGAAGTGCTCTAAAGTGCTGAATTCTTGAGATACTTGAACGATTTTCTAATTTCTTAGACATGCTCGTAATTTTTCTAATGTTTTTGATGTTTATAATGGGATTACTTTTTCCAGTTCTTCGACTTTTCTTAATTTATCGAAACTTCTTGGAGTTTTTCTATACTTTTCTGTACTTTAACAAATGTTTTTAAGAACCAGGAATTAAAATAAATGTGGAACTTTGTTGGAGAGCGTTAGGCTTGGTTATTAAAGCCGCTTAGATTGTGGTTGGTGGTCGCTAGTTTGGTTGGCTTGGACTTTTGTGAGGAATGTTGATGGAATTTTTGATGGTTTTCGATTTTTTTTGTAGTTCTTACTGGTTTCTGGTGATTTTTGGTGATTCAGTGACATCAGAACTATTTTAAACGCAAAATTCTGTGTTTTTTATCTCTGAGCGACTTTGAATGCCAAGGATGATGATTAAAAATGCTAAAAAGCAACTTGATCTGTTCTAAACTTCACGAAGCTAAAAATCCATTAATTTAGCAATAAACTAAGATAAGATTCTATAGTCCATTAATTTTGTAAAGCTGTTAAGTTTTCAGCTCAATTTTAATCAACTGCATCCAATCCAATCCAATCCAATTGTAGAATTTCAACAAATTCAACCATTTAAAGCATCAACTATGAAAAATACGCTAAATAAACGAATTGGTTTATAAAGTTTAGCGAAATAACTGTATCAGCTCCACTCCACAACACTTGGTGCTAGAAAAACCAACAAGAACTGAGGAAAGCACAAATTTCTTCACGACTGCAGTGAAAAGTGGAAAAAATAGAAAAATGGTTATAGGTTGGAGATATAAAGTGAAATAGCACTTAACAATTCTACAATTTCTTACAATTTCCTGCAAGTTTTCTTGACTTTTATCAAAGAACTTCATTAAAACTGGCTCTGGTAATGCTATATGAGTGCTGAATAGCACCGTAGATACATAAATGCTAGCAATGCTAACCCATTTTTTCCGTACGTTTGGTTGCACTGAGAGCTGGGAGTGAGTCATCATTAATTTTGACATTTTCAGCTCCATGATTTACATTTCTAGTTTGCTCGATTTTTAATAATTTGTAAAAGTTTTCAGTCTTTTGAAGAAGAATTGATGGTTGCAATTATTTACCAAAAAATTTCAAAACGATGAAGTTCAAGGTTGAAGAGTTTTGAGGTGATGGCAAAAATTTATTTTTTCATATTTTCTTGAAAGTTGAGGAAGGATCATCTCCATAAAATAAAAAGCGATAATAGATTTTTCACACACCTTAAATATTTAACCTTGATAAAATTCCATTTCTGTGAAGAAACTTAAAGAAATCTTCCAAACATTTCAAAGAAACGATTTCTTGATAACTTTTGCAATAAATCTTCACCTGAAATGTATCAACCTTGAATTCTTGCTCAAACTTCTTCCAAAAAAACATAAAATCCATCACAAAAGTTCAAATTAATCATTTATTTCAAGAGCTATAATTTCACAGTCTATGAACTTGAATGAGTTTGGTGAATAATTTAGTGATAAAAACACTCATGTGTGGAATTTTCATATATTTTTCATAATTTTGGCATTTATGAAGGAACCATTTCTTTTTGGTTCTTTCATTCCCACTTGATTCTCTGTTTGAATGATAAGAACGTGATTGTTTTACAACGTTGTTTTTTAATTGAAATCTCAGTGAAACGTTGGCATAATGAGTTTGTTTGTCGCGATAAAGATTTTATGGAAGTCGCGCTATCGGTTTAGATACGTTTTTATGATTAAGTGGAATGCAATAGAGTTGTTTGAACTTCACGAGCTCGAGGAAATTTTGTCGTTGGAAAAATTTAAAGTCAATTACGCTAAATACGTATCTTTATGAATTTTTCTGAGAAAACGACGATTAGAAAATCTTCATCTTTAATTCCCCCAGACTCAATGAATCGGAAAATCTAGTCAAACTACGTCACACTTGGAAATAATTTAGCGTTTACGTCGCTAAATAGCAATTTACACAATAATTGTGTTAATTTCAGTGTAGTTTCCAAGAATAGTTCTCAATTTCCTTCACAATTAGCTCACTTACTCGATCATTTTAATAATTTATGAGAAATTTTACGGTAAACTGTCCAGTAAGAATTTTCCATCAATCACTGATTTGGTTTCATTGTTGTTTCCGACTTTGTCACTTAATTATTTCATTAGTTCGTTGAGTTTTGGTTGATGGATTGGAATTTTTCGGAAGTTGATGGAATTTAAAATTGAGTAAAAGTTTTTCAAAAATTAATGACCTAATAAATAAATGCCAAGGGAATGCATTAAAGGTATCAACATCAATAATAAATTATTTAACAATTATTTATCACCTTATACTCGATTCTTTTCCATCAAAATCGACAAAACCACTCGTAAAACATGAATAAATCAATCTAGAACACCAAAGTAAAAAAAACTGAACGAAATTCCGATAAAAAAATGAAATATTCATCCAGACACCAAAACCTGCCAACTAATACGAAATTACCAAACTCTCACTGTTCTACTGACGATATCGGTCAAATACCATTATTATGAGTTGCCGAGTAGTTGCACATTATGTGCTTATAAATAACTCGAAATAAAACAAAAATTAATGGAAAGATAAGAACAAAAAGCACAATAAGAATCAACTTGAATAAAGATCTGTTTTTATATATATGTTTGGTGTTAATACGGACTTTTTGTATGAAAAGGGTGAAACTAACGCTTTAGAAGTTTAATAACTTTTTTGCTATTAGAGCTAGGATCTTGATTTTTTTTCATGATACTTATAATCTTACTCCGTACCCATTTTTTTAGTTTTCAGGTTGGTACATTGACCAGCTGGTGTCCAGGAATTTTTTTCACGAACTTCCATTTTTTCAAAAACATAAAAAAAACGTTCACCATGTGATGAAACTTTTTATGGCTCTAAAAATTGAAATTTTTTTCTTTGGAACATATATAACAGTACAAGACACAACTTTTGAGCTGACTGTGGGATTTTTACAATGCACCGCTGATCCACACACATCCAGAAACCACGCAAAATCGTGAATTTTTCATGTTCCCTGTGTAAAATTTGTTCATTAATTGGAATATTTTGATTTTTTTTGCTCAACAATGTTTATCCAAATTTTTTACACAATATCTGAAGGAATTCATGGATTTTTAGTCACGCGTCTGAGTCATATGAAAAATTTCTAGAATTTTGAATGATTTCTGCTATCTATATTATGTTTCAATATTATGTTTCCATTCTCAAGTGTGTCATCTACCCCTCATTTTTGAGGGGATTTATGCTACTAGTACATAACATAATACACATGAAAACGACAACAAAAATGCAAAAACATTGAAAGCACAAAGGCAATTTCAATCATTTATCATAAATATTATTATAACAACATCGTAAAACACAATGGACTCAAATAATATCCATACACATGTTCCATGTTTTTTCAACACAAAATAAACTGGAAAATAAAAACGATCAGCAATCAGAAAAAAGTTTCGTGAACTTTTGTTTATGAAATCATTGAGAATTGTTTTGGCAGCATTGTTGGTGAAAGAAAACTGAGCAAATACTGGCATCAAATGCGAAAAAGTGGAAACACTGAAGTTTTGCATTTGCATATTGTATCGAACAAAAGGAAATTGCGAACAATTGGTTCGCGATGTGATGGTTTCTGATATGAGCGCTTTAAATTGGAATGCTGGGCTACTGAAAATTGACTATTGAGTCATGCGGGGCTTTTGTTATGTTGTTATTGCCCTTTTGTTAGCAATAATAGGGGAAAAAGCTTTTGTTAGCTATAGTAAATACGTAGTTTTGAGGTATAATAGGTTTTTACACGTGTTTATTGATATTAGATTACCGTTTTGTTTAGAAGTGTCGACACCTGGTGTTGGATTACCTTGAAATTTATTTGTTCTCGGTTTTAAGTAATTTTTTCTATTATTTATTTTGTCAATTAACTGGAATTTCGTTATTTATTGTATAACATGCAAATTCCTACCTAATAATTGCTTTACCTCCCACAATGTCTCCGGAAGCCTCTTAAGTCATCTTGAGTACAGTAAATGATCAATTAGATCGACTCTAATTGGTTCCCCAAACTCTCAAAAAGCAGAAAGCAAAGTTTATATTTTTTTTGTCTATACAAAATCCACAGACTCAGCAAATTAAGAAAAAATTCTTGAACAAACCTCAACATTGTTGCTGAAACTAAAAATACTGCAAATAATTCAAATACCTCAAATAATTTGAATAACTATTAGTAAATCAACATAAACTCTTAAATATCTCTTTAAAGTGGAAAACACGAGTTTGGTGGGCAAATATGGCAAAATTAATGAACAAAAATGTTGAAATGTTTTTTTTCTTCTTAAAACAACCAAAAACATTCACCACATAGTGCAAATTGGAAAAGCAAACCTAATTAGTACTAATAAGCAGAATATGCCGTGTAAATTTGAGAAATTAAGTGAATTAAGTGAATTAGCTAAATCAAGTAAATTTAAATGAATTAAAATGAATTAGCGCTTTAAAACCACAACAGAATGTGAACAGACTGTTTTAAAGTTCATAAATTTCGATACATTTCGATTTATTTGGATAAATTGCTTGCAAATTTCGTGCAAATTGCTACAGTTACAGTTTCTTGAACGTTTATCCTATCAAAATGCTAATAAAAAATGAGCTTTGGTTATTTATAGACTTTTTTCAGAAGTAATTCATATTGTGCAAATATTTACCAATAATATTTTTTACTTAGTTGGAGATAAATTGTGAGAAAGTTGCGCCAGGGGTTTAAAGTTTTTGTCTTTTCTTCGGAGATTTTTGAATGCAAAATTTTGTGTTCAGATAGATCAGAACATTAAATGCAATTTACAAGTCTAGATCCACAGATAGAAATATTCGGGTTCGATTCTCTTTACAATCTATTACGTCGTGCACCCATACGAATCTATTTTTTGCCATTTCAAATTACTTTCAATGAATAATTTGATAAATAATGAAGGACACATTCACAACACATTTTTTACAAATTACAGAAAAACATCACAAAATCCTGTAAATCTTCCCAAAAACAGCCGAAAAACATTTTTGTTTAACCAGAATTTATAGATGTTGTTTCAAACGCAAACCAAACAACATACATTAGCCTTTTACTACCAAAAACAAGTAAATACCGCGTAAATACTTGAAAAAACAAAAAATATGTGCAAAAAAATAACAAAAACTTACATAAGTTACAAAAAATGGTCGAAAAGAAACTTCCATGAATTCACAAATTAAACTAAACTACGTAATTTACGAGGTATTTAGTAATTTATTAATTTATTAATTTATCTTATAATGTGTTTTGCATGTTTACTTGAAATGATACATATTTGCATTTACATATTGTTACAAAATATGTTACACTTAGAGTTCTGTTGGTACTGCTAGTGTAATTCGTTAAAGGTTACAATGTAGATTAAGTTTCTTTGCTTTAATTAAAAAATATGATTAAGAAATTTTTGGAAAAAAATAATGTGCAATAAAAAAACAGTGTCACAGTTGTAAAATTTACTTGCCTCTATCAAGGATTTGAACCCTATTTGAATAAACTTGTGAGAATCATATAAATTTCTTCGATTTTCATTTTCTCTTTTATGATAGAAATTTACTATATTTACCGTCTAACATATGGAACGGAATACAAAAAATTTTCAAAACAATTCAAAAAATCGTCAAATTTACCTCTCCAATGATCACTTAAACTCAACAAGTGGTTTAAACAACTAAAACACCATCAAAAAACCAAAAAAACCGTAAAATGCACCTGATTTGACTATTTCCAAACCAATTTAAATGCATTTTGAAACACTGTAGCACCTTACACACGAACATCAACTAAAAAGAACTAAAAGGGGACTCTCGACATGCACAACAATTGAGTGAAAAGTTATGGACGAATGAAGAATACCTGACAATACCTGAATAAACTCGAAAATACCTGGGTAATATGAAGCAGTGAAGGGGGACTAAAAAAGTACAAAGCAACATAAAGCAACAAAACATTTTACTGGAAGACTCAAAACATACAAGACTTCGGGAAAAGTACATAAATATACAATAATCATTTCCGCTTCGGTAGTTTAGTTAAGTTTATGGGTTTTAGAGTGTTTTGGATGGGTTTTTGAAGAATCTTTTATTATTGTGCTAGAAAATTGTTTCAGGGGTTTTACATTTGAAAAATCAGTAAATCAAGTTTTTTGATAAATTTTCGATAAATTTAAAATTTAAAATTCATCAAGAACTTGAGAAATTGAATTTTTGACACAAGAACCAGCAAAAATTCAAATTGATACGAAAATCCGATAAATAATCTAAAAATAAACCAAAGTCGTGATACCATCTCGAGATTTCTTCCAATTCTCACCTGAAAAAACAAAAACTTTAAATAAACTGCTTCAATTAGCATCAACCGCTTAAAATCTGTGGAAACCACCCATAACCAGATTTTTCCCATAGTTTATTGAATTTTAGTAATTTTATTGGAATCTACGCAGTTTCTTCCAAAAATTAAAAATTTGTTGCCAAAAAATCTTCTCAATAATTAAATTAGTTGAAATTATTCAGCAACGGAGAAACAGAAAGAAACTTTATCGCAAATATTTCAGATGGTTTGCTAATTTTCAGTTAGTTTGTGGAGATTTCTGCGATTTTAGCAGACAAACCTGAATTTTCTGGAAAATCTTGGTGGAGGGAGGTTGGCTTGAGATTTTTTTGAGATGTTTGTGTGAAATATTTTATTGTAGAAATATTGTTGGTTATATAAACAAGGGATTATTTTTGTTACTTTTTAAATTTTTTAAATAGCTTACTAGTAATTAACTGAGCACAATAAATGCAAATCTATGGAGCATTTACTGCCTATCCAAGGTTCGAATCCTCTCGAAAATATGTATGTTAGGGCTCTTAAAGACGTTTTTTTGCAAATTTAGTTGTTTCAAGAAAAAAAACCTCTTAGTGAAGGTAATGAAAAAATTTGTTTAAAAAAACAAAAATATTAGCATAGTTTAAAGACCAAGAAATATTTTTTTTCAAAGTTTCTTCAATAAATACTTTCCAAAATTACCAGAAACACTTTGAAAAATATTATGCGTGAAATTCTAAAATTCTAAAATTCCGATAATTTCCAGACTTTTTATTAGCTCTGTTTCAACAAAGTTGCGAAGTTTTTTAATTATTGTAAAAATATTCATCTTTACCTCACCAGAAAATCTGAAAACAATAAAAAACTTAAGTAAACTTGAAGCAAAACACAAAAATCAATAAGAATAAAAAAATAAAAGTTTCCGATAGCAATTCGCCAGAAAAAAATAATAAAATAATTCAAAACGGCGACTGGAGCTGAAAGATCGAGTTCTTTTTCATTTTTAACTGAAATTTTATCAGCCAATAAAAGTTATTTTTGGATGTTCTGCGAAAGCTTCCATTTATTTCAAGTTATGCAAAGATATTCCACAAGTTATTCCAAGTTATTTCGAGTTATTTGTTTGCATTAAAATATTTTTCGATGTTTTGTTCACATTTTTGTTGGTAAATAAGTTTTTTATGTTGGAGATAGATATTGGCGTCGTGATTTGGCGAGTGAATTTGCATATGAGACTAATTGTTGTTTAGAGGGATTTATTGGGCAAAAAAAAGAATCACGTATGCACGAAAATTAGAGTAACATTTTAAGGAATCGAACCCTTTAATTCGAGTCACAAGCTTAGACTTAAAAATGTACCAATCTTTATTTCTGTTTAGACTGATGTAACATTTAACAAAAATTTGAATGCTCCTAAAAATTTCTATAAAACTCTTAAAACATCCCTAAAATAAAATTTCCAAAAAAAAATTCACAAGCCAAACTTTGCTCCATTCTGCTTTAAAAAAGCCTATCCACCAAAATTCCTCAAAAAATCTATAAGACCCATCAATATTCTGTAACAAAACTAATCTGTCGCCGGCAATCTTCCAAATAAAACCTCAAAACCGGTGCCATTTCAAAACTTGTGCATAAATTATTTAAATTAATCCTGAACAACAAAAATTAGCTTTAAAAATTAAAAAAAATCAAAAAGACAGCAAAACATCAAAAAATATCACAAAATAACATAAAGCAGATTTTCAGGAAACGCAAAATCGTCCAAATTGTTTGGAAATCTGAAAAACTAAAATGTCGTTAAAATTTTCGCCTCATTAATCTACTTAAAATTTTAAAACATTCAAAAACATTTAAAAACATTAAATAATTTAAAATAACACAAAATACAACAAACAATAAAGTCGGAACACAAAATTTGACCGATTAAAGTGTTTTACAGTAAAATTATGGAAAAATGTTGAATAAAACAGCTTGAAAGCCACACAAGTTCAATGACAAACGCAATAATTTGCAATTTTATGAGATAATTCCGTTTATGTTGATTTTTCCCATTTTTCGTCGAGTTTGTCAGTTTTCTGAATTTTTTTTTCCAGTTTCAATGTCATATTTTATTATTTCAATAATTTCAGCAATTTTTCTCTGTTTTCAGTTTTTTCAATATTTCTCGTTAAATTATTTATTTCATGATTTGAAATAATATTTAAAAACTTTGATGGAAAATCTGAAAAGTTTCCACAGAGCTCCATTCGATTTCGTTTCATGTGCTTAGCTTAGATCAAAGTAATTTGTGAGTAATTTGCATAAAGCTGCAGCAAATTGATAGATTTAATGGATTTTGTGCGCTTGAATGCGCTGTTAACCCTTGTGATGCAATTTTTGTTGGAGTTTTTGATTTTATGGAAAATTTCGAAGGTTTTTGGATTTTCAGAGGATTTTTAGTGAAAATATATATTAATGGTTTTTCTTAAGATTTTTAAAAAGCAAAAAAAAAAATTTTGAATAAAAAATTGAAAAAAGATTTAATCCTCTAATCATTTACTCCTGAATGGGTTAACTCCGCCCTGCCTGTAATAATCTTCATTTTATTTGCATTTCGAAGATTTTAATACTTTATTTTTGCAAAATCCCTCAAGTGGCTCGTTAAGAAAAACGATAATTGCGATTTTCCACTTTGCTGCTTTGTCGTTTTGTTGCTACTTTGCATATTGACGCTTTGTTTATATATCTGACTATATATTTGCTTATTTTGGTAATTTATTAATTTAACTGCAAAGTGTTAGTATTGATAGTTTTTTGATAGTTTTGTTGGCTTTCTAGAAGTGAAGAGTGATTTAGCATTTCCTTTGAAATATATTTATTTGATTATGGAGATTAAGATACTTTAAAAAAATAATTAAATTGATTTTTAGGTATTTTGAATAATTTTTAACAAAAAGAAATATGGGACTTTACATTTTAGAAGGATGAATTATAACTCACAAGGAATCAAACCCACGAACTGTTATAAATTTTCTCATTTTCATCTATATTAATTTTCTAGGCGTGATAATTAATCTGAAATCATTAAAAAAAATTTGATATCTCATAAGTTAATTCAATTAATATACAATAAACCCAGATAATCAAAAACCCCAAAACTCATAAATCCTAATCCTAAAACCCAATCACCTCCCAAAGATGAATACATTTTTCAAATAAATGACCCAAACGATTCACCAAAAGATATACATCTCATTGATCTCATTCATTTTCATTCATCTCAAAGAAATCGAATTAATAGCATATTAAAAGCGTATCACTTTCAAAATCTTTTTTTTCTCGACTATTTATTCATTCCGTTTAAATAATTTAAATAATTTAGATGATTGAAACAATTTAATTAATCAAATCTTCGTTTTTATTTTGAGCAAATTGGAGTTTATTTTGAATATGGCGAGAGTGAAAATTATTGGAAATTATGAATTGTTTAAAATTTCAGATTTTTACATTTTTGTTTGAGAGATTGGGGCAAGTCTTGTAAGATGTCTTTATAAATTATTACTAACTAAACAATTGTCAGTTTGGGTTAAAAGTTATTTGACAGTTATGTTGAAAGTTTGTCATACATTAGTGAGTGGTTCGATTTCTGAGATTTCCAGTTTTTGATTTCTGAAGATCATGTTTGTGTATATTTTTTTTTAAATCGAAGATATTTTAATTTTTAAGACGGAAATTTTATAGAAGACATCAAAGCAAAACGTCCCCTTCACTACACTAAGCATCACTTGCTGATTGCACTTGAATCAAAAGTAAAACTTGGAGTCTTTGATGTAAAATTGATTTTTTTTTTGAAAACATGAAAAGATCTCGAATAAATGAATTAATAATTGAAATTGGATTGAATGATCAAACACAATCAACCTTTATTGGCACAATTTCATATTTCATTATAGCAATCTGAGTGCTGCTTTGCTCGTAGTTGAATTTAGTTGCTTATAGTTGCTCATAGGCAGTACAGTAGGTCAAATTTATATTTTTTTATGATATTAAATCTACAATTTTTAATATTACAAATTACATTTCAAATTGCTTGGAATTCTCTTGATTTACAAAAATTTACTGAATTTAGGAAAATTACTGAGATTACATACACATGAGACGGATTTGAGTTATATTTTAGTATCGGGTAATCGGATGCTAATTGTGGATTTTAACAGGGAAGGTCCCTATGATATATTTTCACAATTTTTCCTAAATATTCATTCAAATTCCATTTTACTTGAATATTGGAGTGTTTTTGAAGAGATTTATGTTTCTGTAAGATGGAGAAGGTTAATTTGCTTTAAAAATGTTGCTCATGCCAATTTATAAACGAATAAATGGATGTTTATCCAAATACTTGTTGATTCCATATAATTTAAGCTTGAACTCAATTTCCCTCACAAATAATCACAATACTAATAATAGCTGCAAGATCTTAAAAGAACCTCCAATCTTATTAAAATTAATTCACAATCTAATAAAATCCGCGTGGTTTTCACTTTATTTAAATCATAAAAAAAAACATTGAAGATCAAACATCAGTTGGTCTTTAGCAGAAAAGTTTCTACTTCTCACTTCTCAATGTTCTCTTGCATGTAAAAAACTTAAAATTATGTAGATCTCGGAAACCAAAGCCGAGTGTACAAGATTTTACACAAATAACTAACATATTAATTTGTTAAAATACATTAAAAACCATTATTAGTTTGAACCACATTGAACAGCAAACGCAAAAACTCATTAATTGAGAGAATTCGCGTAGCTTGATATTAATTTATTAATTTCTCAAGCACTGTTTTCATTGCGTTTGGATATTGAATGCGAATAAAGGTCAACTGGAAATCGAGATCACTGGTAGAATTTATTTTTTAATGGAAAAAAAATCGTTTTGTGGCAAAAAACAAACAGATCGATCATAGAACAAGCGAACAACGTCAAGAGGTCTCGAACTCTAGGGGATTTTATCAAGAATTAGAGTCTTTCCATTAGTTTAATTAACCCTCCTATTTAATCCTATTAATTTATAAAATTTTTTCTACCAGTGCCTCCAACAACCTAAATGTCAGCATTACAACCACTTCTAGCTCCTTCAGTGCATTCAAACACAATTTTCCAGTTAATTCGCAGAAAATTAATTAAAATACATTTTATCCAATTTATTTCGCTTTGGTATCTCCCATAGAGACGTCCTAACCTGATCTCAGCATACAATAATTTTTATAGAAGCACTTCAACATACCATGTGATACCATATTGCAATATATTGGCGATTTTTTACCGATATTTCTCGGATATTTCAAATAATTTTAATTTAACAGAAATTTATTCAATTTTTTCAATGAAGCGAGTAAATTCTTTTTGTATGGATCTCTCTTTACTTTTGTGTTTATTTGAAAAGTAAAAAAAAGAAGATGAACCAACTTAAAGAGACTCAACCCTGACTGCATAAAAAATTAATAAAATGGCATTTGCAACTAAATTAAATAAAGTTTCAGCAATCTTAACGATTTACAAAAAAGTTAATGCGATTCCACCAATATTTATAGATATCCACAAACATATTGAATTTGCTGATTATTGCCGATTTTGCTGAATTTGTTGAAAATGCTGAAATCATAAAAAAATATGAAAACATTAAAAATAGGTGAAGGTTGCCGGACTTTTTCGCCAACGACCAACAGGTTTTATTTTTATTTGGATTTTTTGCTCATTTTGGCAGGTTGAATTCGATTTATCGGTTTTTTCCGCATTTGAAGCGTTTGGAGTCAGTTTATTCAGAAAACTCAGCATATTCAAGATTTCTGCCATACAAAGCGTTTCAAAGCATTTAAAACATTTAAAAGATTTAAAAACATTTAAAAGATTCAAATCATTGAAAGCATTCAAAGCAAATTTAATAATTATTTCAAGTCTGTAGATTTATCTCGAAGATCTCACCGGTTAATAGTTGGTTCAGTAATTGCTTGGTGTTGGTTGATCTTGGTGTCTATTGAGAAGTTAACAGCAAAAAAAATCAAATAAAACGTATTTAATTAGTTAATTGGGCACTTTGAATTATTTAAACTCAATTTATGTTCGATTTATTCACTTTGTACTCCATTTAGGAGCAAATGTACGTAATTATTCGTTACACAAATCAACGAAATCAACGAATTTAACAAAAAATTTTAAACATTCCATTGAAAATCATGGAAATCATTGAATTCAGTCACTGTTATTAATTGGCAAAACACCTTCGTATTGTGATGTAGTGACTTCAGTGCCAATAATAAGATAATTTTTTTTTGTGTGCTTAAGTGTGTTTTTAAGTGTTTTAGCGGGGAAAACTTAAAATTGACTTCGGAAAAATAATCAAACCTTTTTTAATTCAGCTAAAAATTATTTTTAATAGCAAACTATTAATTGGAGTGCACAGAAAGAAAACTAAAGGTCTTCTAATCGTTGTAGCATGTTGTAGTTCATTGTGGTTCGATTTTCCCATTTCAACTCTTCCATTAGGTTATTACATTGCTTTTTTTTGAAAAACTCGAAAGATTTTGTTTTTCTTTCTAAATTAAAATAATTAGATCTCAAAACCACCCCCTCCCAATCAAATCATATTGTGTTGATCAGTTAACAAAATCTTTGTTTTCAAATAATTTCAAGATATTTAATTTGATTCCAGTCATTCAGTTCACAGTTCTTATAATAATATTCAAAATATTTAATTTTTTGGTGAGAGTAACTGCTAGCACTTCTAACACATGTCACTTCACCAATAAAAGGAATGAGTGAACTTTAAAAAACATTTAATAGTAAATTCACCTGTTCAAACCCACATGATGTTATTGCTTGCCAATGGATTGCTGACAATGCCAACATTAGACTGGAATTTTCAATTATTACAACTGTCATGAGCAAGAGGCATGTTCAGATAATCCAACAAACATTTCTCGAATAATAACAAATTTAATGCGTATTTGTCTCTTCAATTTGTTTGAATGTATTTTTTGTTTTTTCCATGTAGTTCAAAGTATTTTCGTTTTTAAAAGAACTTGAATGTATTTTTATTGAATAATTTTATGGCCTGAAAGTGCAAAAGGGCAATTGCTACTTAATTAATGTTGTGGGAGGTTAGTGATGACTGTCGGCGCAATTTAGAATTATTTATGTGGAGAGACGAATTATGACGAGAACACACATTTTTCTGAGAATTTGATAGAAAATCTTTTAAGTGATTTGCAAAAAAGATCAAAAAAGATTTGCAACTTTTAAGAAAATGAAATCATAAATACAGTAGGATTTAATCCTAGTTTTATTTACATAGCATGTGTTTTTCATACACGTGAGGTACTCTAGCATTAAAAACTTAATAATAATAATACAATCATCAAAAGCTAGAAATTTTATTAAATTGCTTTATTGCTAATAACTTCCCAATAAACCACTCTAATGCAGCAAAAAGATAAATTAACTACCAACTAAGCAGCAAAATTAAATTAAAAGCATTAAAAATGACACAACAAGACCTCCACGGCAAAAAACACACTCTTGAACCTTATCTAACATTTCTTTCTCTCGACCAAAAACACTATAAACATTGAAGTGATTTGAGCATTTATGTAAAACCACCTTTTTGCTGCTTGTCGGTCATGTCTGCTGAACTTGTGGCTCGTTCGGCACATTCCTGCAAAGCTGGTATTTGCAGTATTGGCAAGTCTTTCTCTGCCCATTGCCACATGCCTACATAACTCAAGAAAAACGACAAAAAAACTACTTACCAGTTAAGTCAGCACTACTCTCTTCTTGGCCAAGCCAAACTCAACCAAAGTCGTGTAACATTTTCAAACATTTCGTTGTTTTCTCTACTTTTTCCACTTTTTGTAAGCCGTCGACGGAGCTTTTTGCTCAATTTCTTGTCGATTTCTTGTTCATTTTCTTGTATTTTCGAGTATCTCGTGTATTTTGGGTTGGGTCCACAAGCCACTAACAGTTGATTGCGCAAAAAAAAGTTCATAAATGTTTTTGCGAACTATAAACAATCTTAAGAATTTCTTGCGACCATTAAACAATTATGAAGGCAATCGAAGGCATTTAATGGATACAAGCGGTTAGAATGTTTCTTTAGATAGCAACCTAAAGCAACTTCCTACATAATTAGGCTCCGATCAACGGCATGCACGGTGTCTTGCCATTTTGCATGCATAAGAGATGTAGAAAGGTTTTTTTTTGGTGCTGAGGGAAAGGGGTGGATGATTGAGATTACATTACACCATCAATGTTCAGAAAAATTCTTGAAAAGCTTCTCAAGGCTGTGTGGATCTTAAATTCACCTTTACCGTTGAGAAAATCCTTAAAATCCTGTAAAAATTCTAAAAATTCATAAAGATCTATCATAAGTACTTCCAAAAAGTACTCCAGTACTCCCACTTCTAGTGCTATACTCCATAAAAAAGACGAGATCCTCCACAGCTCACCCCCTTGAATCCCAGCAAAATCCTAGCAATTCTAGCAAGACAATCCGCCTCTTCTTTTGTCTGCTGCCAAAGACGTGCACGAGGCACCACACCAAACAGTCGCTGTTACGTTAGCTCAGGCACACTGCCAGTGGAAAAAAAAGTCTGCAAGCAGCTTATGATTGGAGATGACGCGAGTGACGTGAGGCGACTGAAATGACTAAAATGACGTCGCCTGACAAAATTGCACAAACGGATAAATCAACCACATTTCATATGCAAAAAAACAAATTTCAAATTAATTCATCCATAATACAAATAAAACAATAAACTGTGCATTTTCCACAATAGTATAATTTTTTATGTAATTCCACTTTGCGAGCGAATTGAACAATTTTACAAATTTTTGCACATTTAAATTTTATTTTGTTCGATTATACTTTTAACAACTTTAAGCAGCCACTCCTCAATTGTTTTCGTTGGCAATTCTGTGATTACGAAAAGAGAAAATTTCACATAATTTTAAAAATTTAAATTAAATTTTTTAGTTTGCATATGTATCCATTTATCCGCTGGGTAAGTGCTTCAATACTTGGAGTGCTTGCTTTGGTTATGGTACCTGATAATGCTAATAATGCTATAACAATGAGCTGGAGCACGTACTGGCTAAGTAGTGAAGCACAATGGATTATGATGTTTTGTTGATTGGATTGGGTAATTTATGTTAATCCTTTTTCGTGGGGACTTAATAGAGAGGATCATAAACCAAAAATTTTATTTTTTGGCGCAAAATATTTAAATGTTAAATTTCAAAGATTCTTGAATAAAATATTCTTTAAAATTATTGAATAGAATCCGGATAAATCCAATAATTGCTAAAAAAAATGCACAAGTCTCTTAATTTCACAATCAAACAATTTAACTGCCAATTAGTCGGAGTCTTTATCTATTTATTGGCTTCGTATGAGTTTTATGTGCATTATGGCCAATAATCAACAATAATCAATTTGCAACAAAAAAAATGTAAAGAATTGCATGATAGCATGAGCCATTACTTCCGTTAATTATCCCTGGGGAAATTTATTTGTAAATGCTTTGCTTGTTTAATAATTTTCAATAGCGAGCGAGTAATTAATTTATTTTACTTTTCAACTTTTATTCACGATTTTTACTACTTTTACGATGTTTACGATTATTTCGATGTTAATATTTTTCTGAAGTTTCGCGAGGAGAAAAGCTTTTTTATGGATCTTTATGAAGTTTAACGATGAATTAAATTGTTTTTGATGGCTGGGGAGCTTCTTTGTTTGATTTTTGAAGGTTAACTCTTTTGCATAGCCTCAATTTTTATAATTGGAATGTTTACGCGTTATTGCTAAATGATGAGCAATGATATTAAGGTGTTGTTTGAGTGCTGTCAATCAGTTTTGAAGGGTCAGATTTAGGAGTGCGATGATTTTGATTTGATTTTGATTGATTTTATTATTCAAGTAGGCAAAAATTGTAGTTAATAATGAAACAAACGATGAAAGCATTCGGGGTTCAATTCCCTTATCATAATCGAAATCTTGTTGGTTCGCACTAAAATTTCTTTTTTGTTTGTTTCAGATTAAAATTTATTTCTTCTTGTGGATAAAATAACAGAATACATTTTTTTATCAAAAAAACTTCTAAAATTAAAGAAAAACTTTTCAGTAAACTTTTTTGCTACAAAATATTACAACAAATCCTTCCCGCTATTTTCTTTCTATTTTCCACAATTTCTTGCAATTTCTCTCAATTCTCTTGTCTGTTTTTGATAAGATGGCGCATTAATTCAACTCAAACGCACGTGACATTCTGTGACATGAGCTATTGTTTTTACAATTATGTTTCAATTGCCGGTGACATGATTAAATGCGATTTAATCTGATATTATGTGATCTCTTGTCTCTTTTCAAGACTTTTCCATGTACGCAGTTTTTCCATGCATTTTAAAACAGTTTTCTTTAATGCTTTAATGTTGTTAATGTTGCTTATGTTGTTAATGTTATTAATGATTTTATTGCGATGTATGGAAGCAGAGAGATGTGGTGATACCATTGTTTTGCCATTAAAGCTTGTCACAAATTTATCAAAGTTGAACTTTGGGAAATGGCGGAGAAATTGTAAGGTAGATGAGTTTGGAGTGGAATATGTTTTGTAAAAATGATCGCTGTTGATCGCTGTTCTGCAGCTCATAAATAAATAAAATGGGAAGATATCAAGGGGTTTTCTCAAATTTTTTGGATTCTTTTAATTAATGATTGTTTTAGAGCGAAAGCTTGATTGTTATCTTTATTCAATGATATTTAACGAAATGAGGTTCAATTCCTGCAAATGCTGACCAATATTCATATTGATATGACTTCTGTTCTATTATTATTTTTTTTGTAAGCAAAAATAACTAACCTCTCCTTTTTTTTTATTTCCAGGTAAATTTCCTCAACCAAACAATTATTCATCTTCTTGCAATAAATCGGCAATTCATCTCCAAAAACCAAAAGAAAAACAAATCTCGGATAAAATGTAAGTTAAATAGGAATCATTTCAATTTCCTCCCCAAACACAACTCCAAGAATCCTCAAACAATGAACCAAATTAAACAAATCGAGGTTTTCCGCCATAATTCAACCTGAAAATCCAATTCACTTGTTTAACTTGCTTTACTGGCTTTCTTCAGTCTCTTCCACTATACATTATTCAAAATACAATATGCACACTTGTTTGCCTTGTAAAAATTCAAAAAGAATTATATAAAAAATATTCCGGCAAAACTCAAAAAAATACTTAAAGTAAACTCAAAAATACAAAAAAACTTGTAAAAAATATTAACGCACGATTGAGAATCCAATGTTTGAAAAGTTCTTTATCTTGCCAAGTCTGCAGGCCTTTGTGGTATTGTATAGTTGGTTACTTGGTTAAATCTACTTCAAGTTGGTTATATGTAGACTGTAGCTGACTTTATAGTAAGAACCATAGCCAAGAAAGACAATGCAATAGACAATCTTATTAACTTTGGAAACTCGGAAAAAAAACTTCAAAAAAGAATTGGATATACTCGAAAAAGGCATTATAGTGTTCGCCGGATGTTTCTTTGGATGATTGTTATTGGTGACTAGGGGGATGGGTCACTTTATTGACGATTTATTTTATTTGATAGTGAAAAATTATTGTTTAATGTTTTTTGACAAAAAAAAACTGTAGCACATATCGCATTTCAACAAGATGTCAACGTTAGGACTCGAACTAACGTTAGTAGTAAATTGATATACTTCTTAATTATCATGACCATAGACACTCATTAAATTTAATTCTTAAAACTCAAAAAAAAAAAAACTAAAAAAAAATTTGTTTCTAAAACTTCAACGACTTTATCGCATTTTAATACCTTTAATGCTCGATAATAGTTTCCATTGTCAATTATTCGTGGAATCAAGGAACATCCCCTGTTTCCTTGAACAATAGACTCAAACTGCCAGACTCACGTGAATTACCCGATTGTACTCTACAGGTCTTTCGCGCCGACATTATTAGTTTATTAGTTTATTGCTTTGTTACTCAGTTTTTATTCAAATTCTTCTATGAACCATAAAATCCACTAGAAATCATAAAAATATGAATTCCAACTTTTACAACTTGAAAGTCATGAAAACAGATTAAAGATGGGTTTCAGATGTGTCTTCTCTGGAGTAGTGGAGTAACTTCTAACCCAAACAGGTTTTGTTTGAAATATTTCAATAATTTTAGAGTTTTCTTGGTTGCGCTGCCTTTTTTGCTGTATTTTTAAATATTTTTCACTTTGTTCATTCGATAGAACTTAAAACGATCATTAAAAAAGCAACACAGAAAACAACCTGTTTTTTAATATTTTTGTTTTTATGCTTTTTATGTTTTTTATGTTTTTCAAAAAAGTTTCATACAAAATATGTTTAAATGTTTTAAATGCCTTTTTTTCCACCGGCGGAGCAAGACACACGAAATAATATCAAAAATAAAATGGGCATATAATTTTGTTCAATTTTCTGTAATTTTTGTGCTTAAAATGTGTTTAAAATTGAATCGGAAAAAAATGAGCTGAGAATGTTGCGTTTGCGGCTTTTGTGGTGTGGATGCGTAGAGCGAGCAATTGAAGAAGCATCAAGTCATTCAAGACAATCAAAGAAATATTCAATGTTTTTGGGGCTTCTCATGCGTGGATAAGTTTGAACACTTGTGTAGTTTTAGTGGAGGGCGCGAAGTGCCGCAGAAGTATGTTTTGGTTTTTATGTTGCGCTGGATACTTGGAGTTGCTTGAGTCATGATCGATGATTTGTGGATTCTTTAGGTTTTTAAATGATTTTTGTTGTGGAGTCATGGAAGTTTCTAGGAAGTGTTTGAGGTTGAGATCAATCAATAAATTCTTTGAATAATGGAACGGGAACCACTAGAATTAGGAAATTTCTTCAGAGCTTGGTCAGAAAAGTTTGAATTATTTGAAAAAAAAAATGTTTGTGCTCTAAAAAAAATTTATGTCTATTAAGATATAATTCAAAAATTCTATTAAATTTCTTTGATGTAAAGTTTTTAAGAATAATGTACAATTTTGTTAAGTCTTGTAAAACTTTTATTGAACCAAATATTTTGCGTCACCTCGAGCGTCACATTTCAATTTTAGAAGTGACTTTGAAGGATTATAAATATTTAGAGGACAAAATACAACCAAACAAACTAAACTCCAGTAAATCGAACAAAAAGTCGACACAAAGTCAACAAAAACAACAATAAAACGTTAATTAAACTCCACAGTCTCATCCCAGCAATTACTCAGGTGTTAAAATTCCTAAATAACTATAAATAATTATAAATAGCTTGAAATATCCAGTTTCTTAGTTTTTTGTTGTGTTTCTTTGTCCATTGAATCATTTTATTTCATACCGAAACCAGATCGCAGATAAAACTCTCAGATCTCAGTTATAAGTCCACTTGGTATGCAACTTCTACTATGTACTAGGGTTGGGTGTCTTTATGTTGGGTTTTCGGTGGATTTTGGTAATAACTTGGGAACATTAAGGTCTTCAAGTAGATTTGAGAGAATTTTTTGTTTACATTTTCTTCTTTCATATGATGAGCGATCTATACATCGATAGTCAACCCACCACTCTAAAAAAACTGAAAAAGCCTTCTCCAAGAACATCAAAAATCATCAAACACAATTTTTAACATTCCATTGTGCATTCCAGCTAGTATTTACGAGCATTTTCATCATACGTCTGATTGTCTATGGAAACAAAACAAAAAGCATCGAAAATTAGTTGCATTGTTGGACTTGGTTGGACTATGTTGGAAATATCATCCAGCAGCTTCTCGCACCGCTTTATAGTGCTAGGCTAGGCAATCCATCAAATGGTTGATATTGCGGTAGAACTGGAAATTTGAATACAATGAGCCAAATCACGGTTTTCTGACTATTTCTGTGTTACACTTTCTCATGACCCATTTCTGGATGTATTTTTTTTTTGTTTTTATTTGTATTTCATTCATATTTTTCGTAGCTTTTTAAATTCTGTTAAGTTTTTCAAGTTTTTCACAAATTTGAGATTTTTCCGCATTATTTAGTGAATTTAATTTTATTTAGTTATTATTTATTATTTCGGTATTATTTCGGTATTTCGAGCAAGACAAGTGAACTGTTTGTTTGTTGCGCTATATTTAATTGAGATTTTGTTGAATTCTGCCGAATTTTGTGGAAAATATGGAAAAGCACAATAGATAAAACGGAAAATTGAGTAAATGAGATCTCTTGTGATTTTTTTGTTGTTTGTTGGTAAAAAAACTTGTTTATTTGAATTCTTTGTGGCTTTGTTGAAATGTGTATCAATTTTTTGGATTTTTGTGGATAATATTTAATACGGTTTTATGTAACAATTCGTAGTTTATTGTTTTGTTGATTCTTTATTGAGCTATTTTAAGATTTGGATCAATTTTTTATTGATTCTTTGTAAGTTTGATGGTTTTGGCCCACTTTCTGGTTAAACCTCAGAAAAAAACAATTTCTTAAATATCAGACAAACAAAAGAGCAATAAAAATCATAGGGACTCTCCTTGCAACCTAATTTCAAAGTCCAACCCAAAACCACACTTTGTATGATCGACCATTTACACCAAATTTATGGCAACTAAATTGACCATCCAATTTTCTTAATATTCCAAAATTGGAATTCTTGAATTTCTCGAAATTCTGAAGCTTTTTACGACCGCAAGCACTCAAAACCACTCCAATAAACATTTACTTATTTATTTTCGTCACATAATCCATAAAAATCCATAAGTTCCACAGCAACTCATAAACACTCCGCATTCCAGAATGCAAATTTCACTGCAAATTGGAGTCAATTATTATTTTGTTTTGCTTAAAAAATTTGAATATTTTAAAAAGTACTTGATTTTTTTGTTGCTGAGGGGACTTCAGACTTGGTAATTTTATTTTATTTGCGTTGTAATTTTAGTAAAAGGTCTTTTACTTTAAAATATCATTAGAATTTTGTAGTTTTTAAAAAAATTCGATTAAAAAAATATTCAAGGAAATATTCCCAAAAAATATTCCCCAATCACAATTTATTTTATTAAAAAAAACATTTATTTATTATTTTTAATTTCACCAGCTAATTTGCAGCGCAGACATAACAAATTTCGTGTGTGCTTTGCGCCTGAAAAGCGCTCAAATTGGCGTAAATTTGGCTTGAGTCTAAAAACCTGTTTGTAATTTGCTATTAAACTCGAATAAAATCGATTTGAGTCTGCATGTGCAAGAATTTACAATTCAAATTGGGAGATTGACTTTTTGTCACACAAAATTACAAAAATGCTTTAAGTTATGGAATTGGAATTCACGTCGAGTTTTTTGATTTTATTTTTGATTTTATAAAATTTTGAATTTTTTGAAAAAGTTTGCTGTAGTTTCTTTGATTTCCGAGTAGTTTCGCACAAACTATGATTTAGTAGATTTAATTTCTTAATTTATATTTTGAATTATTTAATTTTCACGAATTAGATTCGTTTTCCAAATACACGTACGAACGGTGAATGCAGTTGAATAATATTATAAAGGGAAACGGATAGTTCCGAAAACGATTTATTAAAGTTTTTTGGCTAACAAGCTGCTGGTGATTGCGAGGGAGGGGTTTGGGTGGATTTGATGGCTTTTGTTTGAAGTTTGGTGTAAACAATGTGTAGAAAATATATTAACAGGTTAAGTTTACCATACAGTAATAATGCTAGCCTAGGTTCAATTCCTTATTTAACAGCCTACTCTTAATAATTTAAATTTTCTCACCTCAAACTCTATGTTGGAGATTTTTTTTAAAGCAAAAATCGTAGAAAAACCCTCAAAGTACTAAAATTAAAAAAAAAACCATCTTAACTAACCTTTTGCTCCTTTTTTTTATTTTTTGATAGAAAACATGAACTGCCTGTGATAAATAATAGATTTGACAAATTCCAGCTTATTTTCTATCACTCGACAATTCCTCATGCATAATAAACACAACTACCAATTAATTACATTTGAAATGCAAATCATCAGTAATTATGTCACGATATCGATCCTATTCCAACCATTCTCCATATAATTATGAAAGTAAAATCGATTTCACTCAAATTACTCAATTATTAATATGTAATTAAATTCAACCTCCAAAAACATGAAACTTCCCATAAAAACCTCCCCCTCACTAAAACTACTAAAATTACTAAAAACGAGCTAAGAAATTTAAATCACTAAAACACTCCAAATATTCCAAAATACTCCGAAATGCTCGTTTTGTAAGAAAATACGCGTAAGTATGTAAATACGTTAAAACGTGTAGTGTGTGCCATTTCCAATGTAAACCAACAACAAAAAGCAGCTCCAAGAAATTCATCGTTAACATAATATTGTAATGATGGCAAACGTTGAGCTTTATGTTCAATCAGGCACGCACACTCAATTTTATTCAATTCCATTCAATTCCACTCAGTTCCACTCAACTCCATCCATGATATGCGATGGTCAAATGGGACAACTTTCTACCAATAAAATATTATTGTTATAGGCTTCGTGTAGTAAAAACAGTCGACCATTTGGAGAGAAAAAGAAATAATCAAAAATTTCTTTCAACCGCAAAGACACTAAAGCACACACATTCATCAATTAAGAAATTATTTGAGGTTGCAGGTATTTCTGAGGTATTTCTTAGTTGAAGACCTTTACGGTGGAGGTTTGGATTTTTTTTAGAGAATATTCACCAAGACTTTTATCAGAAAGTGAACTTTAAGTATAAATTTCAAGAGTTATTCAACCTTTCCCCAAACTCCAAAACAAAAACATAGAAAAACTCATATGACCACCATAATGAGTCAATTCCGAGTCAATTTAAAAAATTGAGTAAATTCGGTGAATATCATCGATTCGGTAAAGCACTATATAATTACAAAAATTACATAACTCTCCAATCTTCATGTATAAACGTACTTTATGATCTCTTTGAGTAAGATTTAAGTAAGATTTCTGTAAGTAAGAAGACTGTGGAAGAAATGAAGAGTGAGTCGAGAACATTAGTGCGATATTGTTAAATTGTATGTATTCTTTATTGTTGGCCATTATATTCTAATGCTTCGTATAATGCTACGTTCCAAGGTTATATTCAATTCCAGGTAAACGACTAAGCGATTAAGTTGGAGTATCGATGCAAATTCATGTAGAAAAAAAGCACAGCTAATTATCCAAAGTGCTTTTTGCATATTCTTCTAGTCTGTCGGTCTGTGGAGCTAATAATTTACATAACTTACATGAGTTTTGTTGCTTTTCAGCGAAATTGGCGCTTTTATTGAATAAAGTCTGAGTGGAATCGTAGAAAAGTCGGATTTAAGTCAAAACAGAGCTAGAATAATGCTCGGAAGAGCTGAAAAATCGTAAAAGCGAATATGCTTGTTGTTTATTGTTTTGCGAGAATAAATCTAGCAATAAAGTCTTAAAGTATACTTACTTTCAAGAACAATAAGAAAAGCTTTGTTTGTTGTCTTGATGAGTTGGTTTATGGGAGAAGTCTGTAGGTGATCAAATTCTTACATGGCTTGAATAAATAAATTCAGACTTTACTGGGTTTTTGGACTAAAATCCGAACACTTTCAGGATCCTTTAAATTCTTTAAGTTTCTCTTTAGAGATGCTTCTAGAGATAATTACCAAAAACATCGCAAAAGCTAGAAAATAACCAAAGTAATAAAAAGCACAAAAAGCCACAAAAACCTACAAAAGAAAATTATTTTGCATGCAACAAGTAATAATTTCTAAAACCGAAACTATAGAAGACAAAAGTCATAAAGAAACTTTACCGGAAGTATTACTAGAACTATAAGCTCTCTAAGCTTCACATTTAAGTTATTGGCTCTCGCTGCGATGCTTTCTTTGCACAATTAGATATAACTGATGGACGTTGATGGACTTTTATTGCCTTTATTGCTTTTATTGCTTCTGATTAGTTTTGCCGAAGATTCTGAATAGAATCTAATCATACGTGGGCATGCTGTACAGAAGAAACCGCAATCTGAGACAATCAATCAGACGGCGACCTAAAGGCAAGGCAACTGTACTTGTTTGTACTGGATGTATGTTTATGTTTATATTTATGGGCATTTATGAGAATTTTGATTTATAGCTAAGAGATTTATTTTGAATAAAAATAAAAATAAAACTTTTCATTAAAAAACTGTTTAGCGGTCGACAAGCTCATACAATACTTAATCGATGCGTTGGGTTCAACTACTGGAACGCAACATTCGGAACATAGTGGCAATATTTGATACTTTTTTCTTATTTTTTTTCTCATCTTTCTTTTTTTAAATATTATTTTTTTAAAAATCCATCCATTTCCTTTTAAACAGTGCTCTTTACAACAAAAATCTGAGTTTCACAATTCGACCAACAATCAACTACTCTGGCTTCTATCGCTTTGAAATTGCCAATACGCTTTAAATTCTCTTCCGTAAACAATTTCATTATTATTATTCGATTTACTCGATTCTCTATTAAATCATTAAAATATGTTTTAAGGAGTGAGGTCCCTGTGTTGAGAAGTTTTGTAAATTTTTTTGAAGTTCAAACAAAATTTTTCATTCATTTGCAACAAAAGGCAAAACTCTTTTATTCCAACCTCATTACCATAATAAACACCTCAGAAGCTCAGTTATACATTTTCCACATATTTCTGCTCGCGAAACGCAAAACTACAAAACTTACAAAACTCATACAAAAACTACAGCAAACTACGGCAAACAATTTATAAAGCTATAAGCAGACAATTTAATAATTTCAAAAACAATTTACAGATTGTTATTGTTGAATGGGGAGAAACCGTTGTAAAACATGAAATAAATGCTATTTTGCTATTTTTCTTCTAAAATAGTTTAAAAGTGCTGGCAGAAAAATACTCAATACATTATTCATCGAGCAAATGCTTAAAACACTTAAAAACGCTTAAAACGCTTGAATCAGCTTGAATGCTTGAATACCTGAATGTATAAATGTAAATGCTGTGCAAAATCAATTCTTGAATGGGAATTGAATGGAGCAATTGCGCGGAAACTGGTTTGGCGGGTCTCCCGGTCGTAGTAAACGCTTTTGCCAGGCCACTTATTGTATCGATGCACAATATTCACCATATTCCTGCTATTTTCATAAGATCCACAAGTATATCCATAGAATATCCATAGAATATTGAAAATATTGTTCGTTTACTTGTGCTACGTGCAAATGGGCATTGCATTTATCGCATTTAATTCATTTAAACGGTTTGATAGTGCTTTACAGTGTTTCTCGCAAAGACTTGTGATGTTTTTATAATAATTCAGTGATAATGCTCTTGCGGCTCTTGGTTTATGTGCTGGTGAATGCTGGAAATGATGGAAATACTTTGAATGTGATACTGATACGCATTTCTTTTGCTTGTGATTATTATCTCGGCGAACCGGTAGTTTAAATTGATATTGTGTTTGTTTTTTCACTATATGATCTTTTGATTTTTTCAAGTTTCTTTTTCTGAGGATAAGGTTTGGTTAGACAGATTTAAGTGTTGAATAAACTTCAAATGTTCAAAAAAATAGAAGGTACTAAAAGCTCATCAAGAAACACATATTTGTAGGATTTACAACTTTTAGAGGATTTTAACCTGTAACTACAATTTGAACAGCGATTTAATTATAAACCAGCATAAAAATGTTCAAATATTGCATGTATTCTTTTAATTCATTAATTTAATTAAGTTACATTTTCATTAAATCACTCTGGCAAGGGAATTGATAAGAATTGATGATAAAAGCAGAAAACAGAGTAATTGAATATTGTTATCAAATAATGGTGTAATATTGACAAAAAATCCTCAAAAAATCTCTGTCGTTCTTTACCTCTAAATGCATGCTAAGTGCTAACTCTAATAACAACCATGTCGCTCGGCAAATTTACAGTTTTGTCTGTTTGGCTGAAACATTTAATTGTTTGTCGTCAATTAATTTATCAGAGCTGATTATTACTGTTTCTATTGCTGTATTCAAAAAAGAATTATTTTAAATTACCTAATAGTCGATTAACATCAACTTATTAAGTTCTTATGCGACTATTTTTAAATATTGAGTGGAAAAAGGCGGGAAATGGGATTTACATGTTATGTAACACTTTTTTTGTTGAATGTATAATTTCAAAGCTTTCTTCAGCTTTTCAAGCATAAAATAAATATTGTGACGTAACACTTAAATGCTCCCTAAAACTCCTAACATTTACTTAAAAAGTTAAAAAAATATTCGTGATATTTTACATCGTTCATCGATAAAAATAGTTTTGATTGACAAGAAATTAATATTGATGAATACAAAAAACTAATTACGTACAGAGCAAGTTCTACTAATTACAATAATCAAAGAAAAGGTCACAACACGCTGACTATCCGGCACAACTTCTCTTATTCTCTATTACAAAGTAAAATTACATTAAACATCGGAATAAACCGAGAAACTCCCAACTTATTGGCTTGCCAATTGAATTAACTTTCCCAGCTAATTGATGACTAACAACTCGAGTATTTTCCATTTTTTGTACTTCTATTACTATGCGCTTTTGTTTGGCTAAACATGGAGCATGTTGGGATTTATTAAAATGAATTAATGAATTCTATGTCGTGATCTTTTTTCTATTAAAGTTTTATGTAATGAGTGAGTCAGTTCCTGTGAGTCGACCTCTATGATACATAGTTTTTTTTTTTAGTTTAGGGGGCTTTTGTTTCAAAAAAAGTATAAATTTTAATTTAGAACTTGAAATTTATAAATGTTTAAAATTGTCACAATATGCCTTGAAAAATAATTTAGAATCATAATTTGTTTAGACAGGTTCAAATCCCATTAATTTCATTGGTTGTACGCTCACAATTTTAAATTGGTTTTTTTTTGATATATTTTGTTAGTTATCATAGCAATAGTTAAGTAAGCAAATAAAAATCAAAGTAATTAAATTACCAACAAAAATAACCTGTTAATTACCATAAAAAACTTTTTCCATTATTTTCCTATAAATATTCCCCAATTAATCAAAAAGCTCTTTGTACTAAAAATTGGCAAAAAAGAGGAAATCACAAACATCATAAATTTTTAACGATTTTTCAATATTTGAATGCATCACAACAATCACAAATAATAACAATGAATTTCTTCGAAAAAACGCTCATTTACATGTATTTTTGCAACTCTTCGTGTTGTTTGTTGTTGCCAGAAAGTTTATTTGTGAGTTAGCGAATTTTGTGCTAAGAATAAAAATTAATGTCTTGCTTTGAAGCTTTTCAGTTTTTCATCTTTTGTCGAGGCTTTTGTTGAGAAAATCTTTTTTTGTTAAAATAATTGCACGTTTTTGTATTGTGTGTATTTAATCAACGATTTTGTAAAAACAAAATTTTTAATGACTGATTTGATTGGAATAAAAGATGGCAAAAAAGATGGCAAAAAAGATGTCAATATTTTTGTTTGGTTGTTTTGGCGGGAGATTTAAATTTAGTTTTTTTGTTGATAAATTGCGGGGAAACTTTTTCTTATTTAGTACTAAAACTCTTTTAATATCTAAATTGCAGTTTAAGATTAAAAACAATTTTTTTTTCAACAGATCACTGAATTATAAATTAAGCGCGAAAATTTGAATAATTTTTCTCTCCATGTTCTTTCTTGACCTATCTCCATCAAAGCCATAAAAAAAAAGATTGTCCATAATTTAGCGGCTGTAACTGAATAAGAGAAATACAATAATAACCCATTAATTAGGGCTGACCCACTAAGCCCTCCTTTGCATTGACAACATTCGCAACGCCATGCGCTCGTCTTCCCGTTCTTAGCCATCTGCAAACCATACTCATTGGCATTCGCGTTGCAGCAAGCGACTTTTCTTAACGTAAAGAAAATCAATTTCCACAATTTAATCGGAATCACTTTTAACTGTTTCTCTCACATTTCGCTTGGTGGTACTGTTATTATGAATGTTTTACAGTTGCCTTTTGCAATCATTTTGCTCTCCAAATATTAATAATAACTATCTTTTTCGTTTACTTGCCAGCTTTTCTGGAGATTTGCTGTATTTTTCTTTATTTTACTTTTTGCACGTATAGTTTTCCACTTTGTTTCATATTTATAAACAAATTAGCGAGTTTTGCCAGTTTATGCCAGTTTATGCGGAATTTTGCTGAATTTTTCGTGAATTTTCTGAATAAAAACTTTTCGAAATAAATTCGAAACAATTTATTTTGCATTTTCTACGAAATTTCGCAAGATTGCCATTAAAAGTGTGGAAACGCGCCAAAAAATCTGCAAACTCGTTGAGTGCTGTTTGGTGGCTGTTGAGCTCTTGGAAATTGGAGCAAACTTAAGCGATTATTTAATTTGTTTAGTTTTTAGATTGGATTTCGTGTTTTTTTTGTTTTTTGAAAGAAATTGGACTGAGTTTGGACAGTTTAAGGTTTTTCACCTTTGATTACTGGAATTATTGCAGTTTTGCTGTTTTTGGATGTTAATTGGGGGTTTTTGATGGTTTTTAGTGATTTTGTGAATTTTTTGGACAATTGGCCAATTTATCACAAAACTCCATCAAAAAAACTCTTTCCGGCATTCGATTTGAAGAAGATTTTTCTTCTTTCCACATTTTCCGAATATTCGTGCAAAATTGCACAAAATGTTGATAAAATCACTTCTATACAATTCAATTAATTTTTAAATTATTTCAATTCATTCAAAATTCTTTGAATCCGATAAAGTTCTTATGTAAGTCATGATTTTCGATCGTTGATAAAATTCCCGTAAAATTCAGCTGTAATGCAAAATTTATCATTTAATTCCGAGAATCGCTTGAAATGGCACGTGACGACAAAGATTGAAACTTTTTTGTTGCAACTTTTTGTTCTATTGTTTAATAAGAATTCAATGAAGCATTAAGATTTATTTTAAGTATTTTAGAATCATCGGAAGTTCTAGAATTTTCTGATTTATTGGAAATCGAATTTTTACCACTAAGGCATTTATTTGGGAGAGGGGCTGGATATAAATTATACACTGTCAAATTTTCAATTTTCTTCTCTAAAATCAAAAGTAACTGAAAATTCAAGAAAATAAAATATTCCAGTGAAATCCTTCAAGAACGACCCATAACAGAGGAAACTTAATTGCAACAAACAAATAAAGAAAATTATTTACAATAAATTGACTTATTTCAATGTCAAATCACGACCTTTTATTATTATTTAATGTCTTTTAAAATTTTATAGTTGGAATAGTTTATTCACACTTTGCGCAAACTTCAAAGCTTAAAATGCTTTTAAATATCGTTGAATAGCTTAAAATACCTTAAAATACCTTTGAACACCTTTAAATATCTGATACCGACAAATAGCTTGAATTAATTTGAAATTGAGCAAAAACTGAACAAATTCTGAACAAATCAGAACAAAGATTCAAAGAATTTTCATTTAATTAGTCAAGAAACGCATTTTCCTAAGAAAATATCTATAGAATCGTCTGGATTTCCAGACTTTAAACTATTTTGTTTATTTTATTTTTCTCGCCTTCATTTACTTAATTTGATTATTTTAAATATTGTACTTTCTGTGATTAATGTAATTAAATTTTTATATAGATTTCTAGGATTTTTCTTAGAATTTTCTCAGAAATTTCTCAGAATTTTAGAGAATTTGAATCAAAGCATTTTAGCGATATTTAAGTGAAAATTCAACAAAAAATGTGAATTGGCACAAATTGTGCAAACTCAAGTAAATTGATGATCATTTGGTATGCCCTTGACTTTTTTGAATTGCTTGTATGTTTCCTCAGCTTTGCATTGTAAGGACTGTTCATTATTTTATTCATTAATTTTATATTAATTATTCTTACTTATGTCAGGGGTCTGAAGGTTGTCTTACATTTTTTGCTTCACTACTTCCTAAAGGATCTAAAGGGTGTCTAAAAGGACAAAAAAAACAAATACACTAAGTTAGATACCGAACTTGAAGATATTAAAGGGATTTGAACCCTTATTTAACGGGGAAGATGTCGACCTTTTACGCAAGGCGTTCGGCCGTCCCAGATGTACGATTTATAATTAGTTTTAAAGGTTTACATAAACAAAATCAAAAAACCAGCAGTTATTTAACAGAATCATCCAAACCTCTGCCCTTATCGAAAATCTGCAATTTAAAAATCTACAAATTTACTTCCAATAAGCACCCAACTCAAGTACCAACACAACTTTTCATTATTTTTCCAATTAATTAGCAGTCCATCTGCAAAACACTCAAGAAAACCAAGAAATCTCAAGAAAACTCAGCAAAACTCAGCAAGATTGAAAAATATGAAGAAATCCACAAGATTATTAAGCAACAATTTAATGAGCCGGCCAATTCGTAATGATGTGCACATAAAAGCATGTGTAGCTCCAATGTAGACTCTCGTCTAGTGCATTTGAGTGTAGAAAGCTTTAATTAGTTTCTTTATTGCACCGGCACACACACCAACGTAAGAACTGCACTTTCATCCAGCTGCATTAATTCCACTAATTGAAGGCGATTTCTTTTCACAATTTTTAATACTTTTCATTATGAACTTGCACTTGAATCTTGAACAATTCCAATTTATACGAACTTATGGTGAATTTATGAGATTTGAGAAATATTTAAGTAGAAATGCAAATTTATTAAATTGCTTGGTATAGTTTTTGGAGTTTACTCGTTATTCGAATGATTTCAGTGTTTTTCTTCACTTTTAGTGTTTGCAAGCAGTTTCAAGCGATTTAGTGGGATTAAAATATTTAAAGCTAAATCAGCTGATTCGAGTGACATTAAAATAATTGTGGGAATTGCGACACCAGGCAGGGAATTAATTTATAGCTCTTGTTTGAGCGAGATTTATGAGATTCAAGACTTCTGGATTGTCTTATCTGGGCAATCATCTAATTGAGGTGGAAGGAGGGGGGAGATAGTTTGAGGGGAGTTCAAGGTTAAATTGGTTTTTGTTGATTTTGGGAGCATTCTTATTTTTTCTGGGAATCTTGCTAATCTTGAAGAATCTCCAGATGGATGAAAATTTCAATTTTAAGGAAAATATCTTGAAAACCTCTAACATACTTGAATTCACGAGAATGCATGTATAAATAACAGAACTTGCTCGAAAACCCACAAAAACCAAAAAGAACACAAACGTAACAAATTCATGTAACAAATTAACATCCAACGTAACAAAAGCCAATAAACTCATTAAAACCTCCACAAACCTCAAAACAATCGAAAAATTCTAATTCTTTGCAATCTCCTGAATCAACATCAGCCTTGACAAAGTCCACCCCCTTGCTATTCTCGCTATATTTGCCGTACTTGCTGTTTCACTAAGTACACTGAGAACACAGAGCAAATTGTTCAAATCATTATAAGCGACTGTGTGTTTTAGCAACTCTTTTTATTTCCAGCAAATCATCCAGCCTTCACTTTGCGAATTACATACATTTATTTTCTAAAAATACTCACTGTGCAAGCTTATGCAAACAATTGGATGTTATGGGTTGAGGGGGTTGGATGGAAATGATGACTTTTTGAAAGTTTATGCAAGTTTTGCTGGTTTTTGGCGGGTAAATTGAGATTCATACATTTTTTTAAGAGTGACCACCATAATGCAGTACCGACCCCTTAATATATTCAAATAACCCAACTAAAAACTAAAGAAATCTATTAATCATACGTGCAGTTCAGATTTATTAGATGGGAACCTTTTGTTTGCTAATTTATGGATTAGTAATGCGAGTTTTGCAAATTTTACGAAATTTATGATATTCAATGATTTCTGTGATATTTTACGAAAATTATGTGAAATTGATGAAATTTATGGATTTGCCATTTGGCGGTGATATGTTGCTTTCGATGTTATTGATGTCATAGAAATTATGGAGGCGCTTAGTATTTAGCATTCAGTAGAGAACAATGAAAGGAGTCACCTGGTTATTTAATCGCAGAATTCATTGCCAAACTTTTAACTTCTTTTTTCAATGCAACAATTGTAACAATTTATAACAAAAGTAGACAATAAAGCCAACTTAAAGGCTATAATCTAACTATCCAAGGAATAAAAGGCATATGGTTTCATTCTTGCATCGCACTATCGTTAAATATTGAATAATACAGTAAAAATATATAAGTCAACGATTCTATTGCATATTGAAACAGAAATAATTGCGAGTGGCTTGAAAATGCTTCTATTGTTAAAACATTTAAAAACTCTACAAACTCTGGAAAATCAAAAAAAAAGTTTTAAACGAGCAGTACAATAAAAAATGCTGGCAGATTATTTGTAGTTTGTATAATTTCTACATGCTTTTTCATACATTTTTGTTCAATTTTTATTATGCTAAAAACAATAGACACAGCACAGCAAGTTACATAAAAAAACAGTGAACTGCATAAATTTGATTGCAGTTTAGAGGAAGGACAGGGGATTTTGAAGCTTATAGCTCACACAAGGTTTAAAAAAAATATGATCCAACAGTATCAAGAGAAGGAGTCAAATAAATTTATCTGAGTAATATTGGGAATTTAACCCGAGAGATTGAATAACCTACATTTGAATATAAATTTTATCATAGCACATACTTCAAGATCAATGTAAATATTTTAATTTCAACATTTCACAAAAATAAAATAGATTATTTTTCAAAAAATTATTTTATTACTTGAAATGACCAAAAAAACAATAAATTGGATCACATGTTGTAAATATTACACAAAGATCAATAAAACTCGTTACCGGTCACATAAAATATGCTTGTTCCAAAATGCGGTCGATTTTTTTTTGTGTATTATGTCGTTTAAAAACGAAAATTGGATAATAATTGTGATTTGATGATGGAGGTTTGGGGTGAATGTTTCCATTATTTAATCGTTTGACGATTTCTTGGAGTTTTGGGGAAATGTGAGGATATTTTTATTCAAAAAAAGTCAAATATCCCTCTGAGGAAAAATTATTTGTGTTGAGATTTAAACTCGATCATCTATGTTACTAGAGAAGTTTATCGTTATTCCTGAACACCACTCAGTTAAAAATAATCAATTTAAAGTAGAAATAATTCAATTTCAGACCTTGATAAATTCGCTCAAGTTCTCGCAATTCAATTAATACGAGCATATTATATTCATTTAGGCTTCAGAAACTAGAATATTCAACAACAACATTTAAACCAAAAATATCCAAATTTATTTATGTAAATATTAAAATCGCCTATAAATACATTCTGACCAATAAAATATGTAACATTGGCCAAAAGCTCTTGAATAAAACAGCTCGTATTTCCCAACACCATAAATATTCATAAATCATTCAAATAGCTGATGAATAAAACCATAATTAATGAAATCAAAAAAATCTGAAAATTAATAAAATTAAGGCAAAACCACCAATTAATAAAATGAACAAAAAAACATTATTTAATTAATCGAAATAATCCATTTAAGCTATTTTTTGCAATTTATTCGCCATAAATCCATCGAATTCACGAAAACCACGAAATTTCAGAAAATCATTGAAATACTAATTAAATAAATTGAATCACTCGTTTTTAATAAATTTATTGGACCATTTGTTCCTCAAAAATCCACCAAAAAAAATTTTACTCAAATAACAATTTTTTCTTCTTTTTTATTGCAGATTTAACGATTTCTGAATTTACGCGCCAAAAAGTTACGGCCGCGCTACGCCAAGTCACTACCAAAATTGGATTCATCAGTCGAAGGTGCTCCACTTGATCAACTCTCGATTTACATTCCAAGTGCCCTCAACTATCGATATTTTATACAAGTCTTGAGGATTATTGCAGAACAACTATTTTTAGTGCACAAAAAGTTTATTAAAAAGTTGAAAAATTATTTTTAAAAATATTTGCCGAGCAAAAAAATCCAGTTCAAGGGAAATATCTAGTGAATACAACTGCAATTACAAACAAAATATCATTAAAAGTTAATAAATTAGTGCTTTGATTGGAAGTTGCGTGAAACTTGAGCTTCAGTTGTCAGTTACTTGGTTACTCAAAGTTCAACTTCCATTTATAAAATACAAAAGTTTGTGCGTGAAAAAAACTGGAAAAAAAGAAAACTGATTGGAATAATTGAAGCACCAGCTGTAACCAGCAGAAAAGTAAAGTGAATTACGGAAATTACTAATAATTCAGTTTACTCGGTGGATTGAAGTCTTCCAGCAGTTGTGCATTTTCCAAATCAGTGATTTCCGTTATATAATTACCAGTATTGTGAGTAGTTGGTGGAAAACTACGTGAAAAGTCGATTAAACTTGCATATAATTGGCATAAAACCATTGAACTGTTGATTTGAAGGACTAATCAAGGTCCCTGTCATAATTACACATACCGACATATTTATTTAGCACGTGCTCATCGATCAATCGTCTCTAACCTTAAAAAACGAGTAAATCATATTTTGCTGAATATAAATGCAGGAAACTTCTTATAAACCTCAATAAACGACTTGTAAGATGCTACAGCACTAAACGAGAACAAAAATCTCCTAGAAACGATGGACAAATCTCAAGATCAACCAAACGAGTCCCGAGACGAGGTAGACTTCGTGCAAACGCCTCAAAACTTACAAACACCCAAGAAAGATGTTTGCACCACGTGCACGAAAAAAATCAATCCGCTACGGCGAGGCTTCATCCGTGCGTCGCCGGTCAATATAAACAACAACAATGAACCAAAGTCTCTCGGAAAAATATCAACCAAGAAAACGAGCATGTATGGCGATTGTGAGATCCCATCAGCTGTCAAAAATCACCTGTCAACCTTGGAGAAATTCCATCTCTTTCACTTTCCTTCAAGGAAGAAGAGTGAGCCTTTGATCACCACTGAAAAGCCTCTTTTGTCCCCTAAAGACAAACCAAAGCTCATAAAAAGCTCCTCCATCGCCAGACTCTTCGGCAACAACTATAATACCAAAAAATCTGAGGAACGCAATTCGCCCGTCTTCAAGAAATCCCATTCTAACCTCGAAAAATTCTACAATCGAAAGAATGACAACGAAGAGGGCGCAGCGATCGTTGAACCTAAAACAAAGGATTACAATGACAACACCATAAATTTGATAAGCGGCAGCTCGAGCACCTTAAACATCGATCAAATCAGCAACTTGTACGATAAACATAACATGCGAGCGATTAGGAGCCTCACGAAGGGGTTAGGGAAGTTGTTAAGGAGAAACTGTGATAGTGCGGATATCAGTGCGCCGGATCCGGAATATAAAGTCTTTTATTTGGGGAATGTGCTGACCGGATGGGCTAAAGGTAAGATTATCCTTTTTATTTTTGTTTCAACCACTCAACCAACACTCCAACAAAAATGCGTGTCAATGGAACATATTACAAATATTTCTGGTTCAATTGGTTAACTTGTGGTTAACACTTATCATAATACATAAAACACATTTAACTGTTTTACTGTTACTCAGTGCGGAATACTCGGAACACTTGGAATATTGCGGTCATTAACATAATTATTGATGTTTCGCGTGCCATGCGGGCTATTACCTTTTATGCGGGATTTGATAAGCTAGTCACTGACTGTTGGCAAGTTCAAGAATTTTCAGGATATACTGGGCAATTAATTTAAGTTTATGGAGTTTCGGGGAAGTTTTTTGATTTAAATTGAGGAACAGATTTTTTTTATTATTAAATGCTCTGATCTGCCATTTTTTAAAAGTTCTTAGCCTCAGGAAAAAAGTGAGGTTCGACAGACCTAAGTTATTGGTTCGAAACTTGGTTAATTATTATTATTATAAAATTAAAGTTAACTGAAAGTTTTTTTTTGCCATTTTAAAAATAAAATAAATATTTTTTGTGTCGTAAAATTTTATATTCAATTACACAATAATAAATCAGCAATTATTAAGAAATAAATTCAACGCTCATCAATTCCCCTATAATTTCTCAATAAAATCTTCACCAGCCAATATTAATGAATAATTTCAATTGAAATCTCTCAATAAAACGAAACACCAGCTTTCCGTGCAAAATTAATGATCAAGTACTTAAGCTGAAAACTCATTCGAAAAACTTAACAAAACTTCACAACTGCCTCTAATTGTGTAGTTAGATTGTAATTGCCAGCGTATTGCTATATTAATAAAAAATTATTGTGCATGTCTTGCAGCCGTAATGGCCAGCAATAAGTTCTCTCATTCCCCCCAAGATTTACAAGAATTACTCGAGAATTAATCAAATCATGTTTTAATTGCATGAAACTTCACAATTTTCACAAATTTGTTCATGATTATTCCACATATTGGAGATGTTTGAGGCATTATAAGCATTAGAAGCATTAAAAGGCACTAAAGAATATTTTTTACCGTTTGCACATTGCCCAAGAATATTTAAATATCTATTTGAGATTTACTAGCATCTGAAAGATTTGAAGGTTCTGTTAGATTGTTAGATCTTTGTACTGTTTATACCGTAAAATTGGGGGCAGTCGTAAATTACTTTTTGCTCAGCCGCTATAGAAAATTACTAGAAATGTTTAGAAATTTAATAAATTGGCGCCAAAACAAATTTTATAGCAAATTTATGAATTTATGGACAGCCCCTTATAAAAAGTATCTTTTAACATATGATTAAAATAATTTTCTCAAATATTATTAAAAATGATTAAATATCTCTAATATTTATAGTAAAGCTAGAAATATCAAATTAATTTTTATTTCTTGAATTAGCATGAAAACTGCGCTCAAATCGGATAAATTGAATAAATTATAAGTAATAATGTTCTTGAAGGCATAAAGCGAGATTAATTGCACTGCGTGTATGCTTATAGATAATGATGTTATGGAGTGTGTCAATATATTAATTCATAAAATATCTGAATAAGACGAAAAGCGTTCACTGAAGAACTAAGTTTCGATGAGTTACTTAATAGTTTTAGGTTCAAATCCAGTTATTGCCAGTGCTTCAGCTATACTGCTGCATTTAATGCTAAGATAATTATAGAATGTATTTTTTTTTAGAAAATTTTCCCAATATTAATAAATTTTAGAAAAATCCAGAAATTAAAGCAAATTCTCGAGCATATCAAACAAACAGTTCCACAAAAAGTCTGCAAATGCATAATCAAAACAATTCAAGCAAAAAATTCATTTAAATTGACGTCAATCGTAAAGACCACGGGTTATATTGCGTAATCACTTAAATTCACTTTGTAAACTCTTCAATCTCTTCAACATCACAATCTCATCAAGTAGCAGAAAAAGCTTTTAAGCAGCGAATACCAGTAAATACCTGCAATAATAAAAAGTTCGATAAAAAATCACAAAATTGCTTGCGATACTAGAAACGACACCAATATCTAATAAAACCATCAATCAAATGGTCAAGCTGCAAAAAACCTCCCAAAATCTTGCTAGACAGTTAATTACAGAGCAACGCACGAGAAACCGTGAAACGGTTACATAATTTTGATAATTTTCATTATTTTTAATGATGATCGGCCGTTTAAGCTCTAAGATAGTTGAGCACTCTCAAGTACCTTAAATTTCCATTTAAAACATTAAAAGGCAAAAATTATTTAAGAGAGCACTTTCCATCATTTTCATTAAAACTCGTTAAAACTCATTAAAGTGATCAAAATTCATCATTAAAATATTTTTCCATAATCTGTTCTTGTTGGTTTTACAGCTGATTTGCTTGTGTCTTCTCATTTGTTGGTAATCTCTTGGAACTTTGCGGAATTTCGTAAAATTCTGTAATTTTTCTTCGCATATCTTGATATTCTGCACATCAAGATCGCAGATTGAAAAATAAATCAGAATTTTTTCAGAGATTTTTACAGAAGTATCAAACACAAATAATTTTTGAAGGAAATATGCGAGGGAATGAAGTGAAACAGCAAGTTCGTTGATCTTGAAGATTTCTATATATAAAAAAAAAGAAGTAAATTCTAGCCTCCTTTCCCACTAGTTCCCTTCACAAAAAAAAAATAATACATCCAACAACCGATTCATTTTCTACAAATGCCTCTTTCTGCCATTTCGATGTTAAATTATGCGAAAAGGTGATTGATGTCTTCATCTCTCGCTGTAAGATTGCAATGCACTCTTTAACTCAACTTTACTTTACTTCACAACACATAAAGTTTGCTGGGAAAATCGTTTGAAAGCCGTGATTAGTCTGCGGTAGACCTCGACGCAGCACTTGCAGTATTTTCCTCGGCAATTTTCTTGCGTGGAGCTTTTGTGCTGTAGAATGCTGTGGCAACATTATGATGGCATTTGAGCATTTAGGCAATTTTGCCCGGATCATAATGCAAGCCGAAGAGTTTACTGGAGTTTACCGGTGATTACTGGATTTACTGATGTTTCTTGAATCTTTGCTGAACTTAGTGAAGTGAAAAGAATTGGATAAATCAACAAACAAAGGGCACGATGCACTTTTTATTCTGCTGTGCTTTTTTGCAATTTCCAATCCAAGCGGCGCAGAACCAAATGCCTGCAACAAAAAAGGCAGCCTGTGCACAAAGAAATGATTACAATGCAAAATTATGCCTCGCGATTTCTTTGGCTGGCAATAAATTTCGATGTGCAATTGCAAAAGAACAGCATTTTTCTCACAATCGATGATTTGGAGGGAATGTTGATGGATTGATCGGGATTCTCGTGATGTTTGAGATTAATGGTGGACGTTTATAAGTTTTTTGATTAACAAAAGGAGTTGAGAGGAAATCATGCGTTCGTGGAACTTGAAAAAGGCACCTACACTTAAATACTTGAAGATTTTGAAATCTTTTATTGATCTACCTTCTTTCAACTAAATTAATTGGCGCTTTTAGACGTTTGAAGTAGAATCTTAAACCTCTAATTATACTTTTTTCTCTAAAGAAAAACAATGTTAAGTAAACTCACAGCATAATTGCTCATTAAAACCAATTTGGCAAGAACTTCCATCACTTTTATAATATTGTTCATATCATCTCAAAACAATCTTTCAAATCTCATTTAATAATCTCTGAAACCTCTTCAAGACGTGGACAAGGAACAAATTAGAAAATTGGATAGCTTCTATTGTCTCCAAGCCAAACAATCCCAAGAACTTTGTTTGTTGTGCGAGTAAACTGTAAACATCATAAACTCTTAGAAACTTCATCATAAAAATCATAATAAGACAGATTGTGCTTCCTAAAGACACAAAAAACTTGAAAGACACCTTCAAGATTTCTCGAGATTCTTCGAGATTCTAAAAAAAGATCTCAGAGAACCTAAAGAAAGGCAAGATAAAAACAAATATTGACCAACAAAACATTTTCTTGCCGTGTTTGCTTTTGGTGCTTTGGTTTTTTGGTCAGCTTAAATCTTTTCAAGTCTTCTGTGTTTGGATTTTTTGTTGGTAAAAGCAAACGGTATCTCCATTTAATTATTCAATAATGTCAGACTTTTATTGTTGAGCTTGTGGTCGACTTGTGGTTGTTTTCGCGCTTCCAAATTTTTGTAATTTGTTGCTTTCAAGATAGCTTTGTAGATGTTGGAATGTTTTTGAAGTAATTTATAATTTTTAGCTGAAATTTATTGTTTTTGAGTTTCAAATTTAACCGTTACTAGTAAATATGTCGCTGTTGCTATTGAGAAGATTTTTTTGAAAGAAAAAAATCTTAAAAAATCTTTTAAAGTGCAAAGACTCCTCAATTAAAAATTCTAGCTACCGTTTTCTTTTTCTTTGTGCTTTAAATGTTTTAATATTTCACATTTTGTTGCTTTTATGGATCATTATTTTTATATGAAGCCAAAATTGAAAAAGTTGCTGTAATACGTACTTTGTATTTTAATTATCTTCATAAAACAATTGTGCAAATATTAATTTGTTTTAATTCAAAATTAATTTTCGGTAAATTCACATTGCGATATTTCTTTTTTGATATTTTGGGAACAAAACAATTAAAAGCGGGAAAGACTGTATATTTTTAGTACGTGCGAATATTTATTGGAGATGCTTTCTAATGTCACTTTAAAGTCTTTCAAGTCTTTACACTCCATAAAGATATCAAATAAATTCATTTTCTTTTATATTTCAATCAACTTCAATTGTTGGTAGCTTATGCAATGTTGCTATAATGGCACTTTTAGAGTCAAGATGCTCTTTCTACGATAGGCATGTGAAAGATTTGCGATCTTTAAAATGTTTGCAGTTTTCTTTGTTCGGGATTTGTGAAAGAAAGTGAAATTGGATTGACATTTCTTGGCTGTTGAGAGGAATTCTTTGGTGTATGGAATTTGTTGTTTGTTTTTACTTTTTATCTTGAATTCAAACTTTTTTGGGACACATTGGTCGGTTTTGCTGAAAATGGCGCCAAATTTGAAAATTCTGACTTTTAATCATTTCTTGGTAATTTTTCTCATTTCAATCATAGTTCATGCATTTTTAAATTAAAAGCAATTTAAGATTTGAATAAAATTAATTTGAAAAATGAACTCTGCTCACAAAGCCTCCACTCCCTTGAGATTAATTTCTAACTCCACAATACGCCATATACAATGTAACTCACTCTTGAAGCTTAACAAGCATCAACCTGCCCGACAATTAAACGGCAAAAACCCATTAAAAATCTGAGAATTATTTAATTAATCGTTGCCAGCGGGGCGACGAGAAGGAATTGTGCATGACGCTGATCATTTAAAATATCAAATTTTACTTGATATAAAATATCACTGTGAAAATCTTTAAACTCTCAGTGCGCAAAGATGACATGCACAAGATGCATAAAAGATGTGAAGATGCTTATTAAAATGTCATTGTGCATGCCACAGTGCCACAGATCAAAAGTTAAGAGAAATTTTTATGCAAATTGTTTGACGGTTAAGGATAATTAGCCATTTTAATCAACAAAATGAAGGGATCTGCTGGTTTAAAAGAGTTTTTTGCAATTTTTTAACAAAAATTCTTTAAATTCAAAGTAACGAAAGGCTCAATCGTCTTCGATTTTACTTTTGACTAATAATGAACGTTTTTGAATCTTTTCCTCTAAAATTTCCCCTAAAATCAAAACACAGGTACCTACCCTCCATAAAATCAAAACAAGCATCTCGATGAGAATTCCACGTCATGTGAAAATTACAATTTATTTCAAAGAGTTGAGCTATTACATATAATTAATCTTAAATAGATTTTTATCGTGCAAGCAATTAAATTTTTCTTTTGGATTGTTTAGCTTAATTTTTTGTAACTTTTTCTAATTTTTCATAATTAAATGTTTTGCTAATAATTTTCTTTGCGAACAATAAATTGTTGACTTTTAATTGTATGGTGCAGTGCAGTGCAGGTTATAATCAAAAGAGTTGTAATTTTACAATTTTGCAGTTTTACAGTTTCGTGCATAGATTATTTATTTAATGTATTTTTGATGCACATGAACTTCCTAATGAAGCAATATTTAGATGCAAATGAGAAGATTGTGGGGTTTATTTTGTTTCCGCTGTAATTTGGGGAGATTTAGGAGGAAGTTTTAGTTATGAAATAATTGAATTTTTCTTTATTCATAGCCTGTGTGATTTCTACGATCACATTAAGGACTGATATATGTAAATAACAGGTTCGAATCCTTTAATATCATAACACCTTGAAAGCCATTTTTTTTTTAAATTTGAACAAATAAATTATTGAAACTTCAATAAACTCGCAATAAATAAACCAAAAATTGGACAAATATTTTTCCAAAAAACCAAAAAAATTAAGGCACATTTCTCTAATCAGAGAAAAACAAGTCGTAGATTATTCAGCTCTACTTGAGAATAATATTTGCACATTCCAGTCGTATTTCCATGTATCTCAAAAATATATAAAAAGTGTTCCAAAACAACAAACCATGACAGTCATCCGAACCAATTTTTATCGCAACTTAAATTTTAAAATACGTAAAAATGGTAAATACTCGAAATTATCAAAATACTCCAAAATCTAGAGAAATCCGGTGAGTTATTGAAAAGTCTCGAATAACTCGATGAAAATACAATCTTCCAAAAAACTTAAAAAGATCAAGTAGGCAAAGAAATGTCACGTCTTAATAATAATAAAGCAATATTTAAAATACTTTCTTTTTGCCAATACGACAAAATCCAGCAAGAAATACGCCTCAAGTATAAATTTTAAGTATATGTTCAACTTGATTTCAAGCTGGTTGGCTAATTTGCTCGAATATCATAATTTACGAGTCGTTCGTTACTCAGCAGTGGATTTTTGTGATTCAATATAGCAATTTGAATCGGAAATGTAAACTACTTTGTAGTTTTGCAGCAGTTTTGAGTAATTTGTAGCCTTTGTAGTTTTCCCTGCAGTTTTTGCAGTTTTTGAATTTTTTAAAGTTTTTAAAAGTTTTCACAGTTTTGTCGACTTTTGTAGCTTAGCGATCAGGAAATTCCGCAATGTTCGTGAATTTACGATTATTTAATCAATTTTATTCAAAATTAATTTTTTTTTGCATGTAGCCGAACATGGAACACACCTGATTTTTAATTTTGTGATGGTTTTGATAGTTCCGATAAATTTATCGGTTTTTTGCTCGCATTTGGTCAACTTTAGTTTCTTTCGAGGTTTTTTTGGTTTTCCAGTTTACTAAGCCTACTGATAGTTTTCTGTGTCATCACGATAGACTTGATAGACTTGATGGATTCCCAAGACGGTGTATGACTTGGACAAATGCCAATGTTAGAAAGTCGGTCGATGATTAATTTGTTTTGGGCGCGTAAACAACAGAAGTGCAAGATTGGAATTGTTGATTTGGAGGGTGATTTATTGATATGGAATCGTTGATTGTGGGGGTTTTGATTATTTATAATTATTTGGTGTTATACTATTTCTACTTTTGTTTCATAATCCAAATAATCGATTATGTTTATATTAGAAATTCGGAATGCTTAATATCATAAAATTGATCAAACATGAAGAGCCCAGGTTCAAGTCCTAGGTAAAAATTTAGAACTCTTCTTCAGGAAAAAGCGTTGTTTTTTTTTTTAATCTTGTGGAAAAAAATTGGTCAACAAATCCAAACTATCCATGTGCAATTAAAAAACCCCACAACACACCTCCTTATCAACAAACAGCTACTTTTATACTTTTACAGCTTTACAGCTTTTATGTCAACAATTTAATCGCAGTTTTATCGAGTTTCACCAACTCTTATGCAATCTAACCATAAACTTGACGATTGCATAACCTCAAACATTTTAAACTGTCAAACCATCCTCTTTGGTAAATGTTTCCGAATTCAATTCAATAAATTCAAATAAATTTCACATAATTTCAAATATTTTTCAATAATTTCAATAATTTTATGCTCGCGGTTTAACAGCAAACCTCAAAAAATTGACTAGAGTCACTGAAATGTTAAACATTATGCATTTCTAGATTTTATGTGCTCAGTTATTCAAATAAAATTGATATTTCCATCGTGAATAAATTTTTTGTGACATGAAAAAATGCAAATTAAATAATTGACAAATCGACAAATCAACAAACTTCCAATCAAAATGGTAACCTCAATTAGTCGAAGAATTGTGTGTATCTTTAATATCTTCAATGTCACATACGGTCATCATCCCGAGAGGCCAATCCCACATCCCAATTCAATGATGGTGCACTTGCCGCTTTTAGCCATTTGATGCCTTCTTTTGGTTTGGTAGCTTTTCCATGATCGCTTATTAATCGGTGAAACATAAATAAGATATTGCAAGAAACTTGCTGCAGTCTCATACAACAGGCTGATCTTTGCGCAATTAAACATGCTTTCAGTTGTTTTCAGCTATGCTGCTTCAGCACCCACCAATTTAAATTGTGCAATATTTGTACATTTTTGCAAAATTGCATGTTTGACCAATTGTGAAGATGAAAATACTTGATTTTTGTTTAATTTGCGTTTCCAATATAATTTCATAACTTTTATCTCCTAACTTTTATTACCAGTTAGAATGGAACAATAGCATAACAGAAAAGTCACGGGTTCAAAGCCTGGATTAGGTGAACACTTATATTTTAGTAAGGCTATTAATAACAACATCAAAAATTTGATGTTTTTTTTGATTTTGTCCCAAGAATCCGAAAAACAGCTTTCCAGAATAACTTTTATCTTAACATCTTAACTTCTTAAATTTTGGCTTGAAATTTTAAAATTTTTGATTTGCTTCCCATTTTTTAAAATAAACTATGGAAATTGCGAACAGCAACTTTGTTTGTAAATAAATAAGTAAAAATTGTGGAAATTCAGTAAAATTATAAACTCGTCAGTTCAGTTCCAAAAAAAGATTGGAATATTCGAGTATATTACTATTCGTCGATTTTCGAGTATTTTCGAGTATTTTCCAAGTATTTCCAAGTATTTCAAAACTATATTGGCAATAAAAGTGTGTGTACGAGTATGTGAGACTTGCGAGTTTATTAAACTCTTAATGGTCTTTTTTCAAAATAACATGAATATATTTTTTGTTGTAACATAATTTTTTTTCGATAACTTTTGGATTTAAAAGTTTATCGAGATTTGTTTTTTTGGAAATAAAATTATTTCATGTTTGATTTTGGGATTGTGCAAAAAGGCGCTGAAATCTTGTTTCGGATTTATTTTTCCTATTAAGACATTTTTGGTTTTAAAAGGGAGGTTTAAGGAGTTCGAAGACTTTTTAATTATTTGTAGGTCCTAATGCAAGATCTTAGCTATGTACTTGTAAAAGTTGAAATATCACTTATAAATAATTTACATGGCGTTAAGGTTCGATTCCCACTGTTGATTTTCACCGTGTTTTTCTCGATTTCGTATGAAAAGTTGTTTTTTTTTTATTTGTATCCGTTCCTGCCCCCAAAACCAATCCAAAATACCTCCAAACAAATTCGCAAAACTGCCTGCAACAAAAGTCACCTCATTAAACATTATTATGTAATTACACATGAAACCCATTTATTCGGCTCAAGTACTCACAATTACTTACAATTGCCTACAATTGCTTACATGTTTCTCATCTCGACTGTTGCGTAGTGAAAGTTTGCCAAAAAAATAAAATGTTCAACAATAAGCTCATGTATCCAATGCGAGCTCAGCTGAGAGCGAGAAACTCCAAAAAAAACTTTATGGAATTGCGGCGCTGCTGTTTTTCGCATTAATTGAGTTGTGAAGCATAGAACAACAAACTCTAAAATTTTAAAAAGAAAATAGTTTTAAAAACTCCAAACTACTTTAAAAAAAGGTAACTACGTATATCTACCTTTTATGAAAGCAATTTAAATGAAAAATGACAAAACGATATCCGCATTTTATACAAAAAATCTTTGAACCTTGATAGTTTAAACTAGCTTTTGAAAAATCAAAATCACCCGTTATTGATGCAATTTTACATTGAATTGGAACAATTTTAACTTTTAATGGAGCCATTATATCCAAAAAAATCGATTTTACCTAAATTTAATTCCCCGTTTTAGAGTAAAAACTCAAAAAGGTAAATCCCTCCAAGCATCCTAAACCGCATTAAAAAACAACTATAAAAGCCAATTCTAAGAATTTTTTAAGTACTTTGATATTTATGAGGCAAGACCCCAAACATTTGCCAACCATTGGCAGCCGAAAAAAAGCATATATTTCGATGAATTCCAAATATTTCCCATTCCGAATTTTTCCGCTCGTATTTCATATGTTCCAAGAGTTTGTTGGACTTTTGTTGAATTTTTAATGCAACAGTTCATTCACTCGACCAACTTCACTTATTAAAGCGGCTCCACGATCACTTGATCACTTGATCGGCTGAAAAAGTCGACGCAATTACGCAACTCTTGTTGAATGGCTTGAATGTCTTGAATTTGGCTCTTGGATATCATTAATTCATTAGTGCTATTTTGAGCTGAACTGCTATTGAATATCTTGCAGTTTTTCATGAATTTTGAGGTGAATTGTGAGGCTAGGACAAATTTTTGGAGGGATTTTTAATTCATGTTTTTTGAAGTATCGAAATGTTTACAAAAATGCAAATTTGTCCAAACTCGTGAAAAAATATAAATCGAACGATTTTATTTAGGTAGTTCAATACAAATACCAAAAAAGTCTGTAAATTGAGCAAAAATCCAAATGAACATAAACCGCTAAATTTTGTCCCCCAAAAATTTTGTCCCACCCCCACAATAATTCGCCAAATCCAAAAATTCGCGCTATTTTATTATTTCCACTATTTTCAACGCTATTTCCAATAAGTACACTAATATTAGATTTACAAGCTTTTTTTGCCAGTCGATTATTATTTTTTTCATTGGCACAAATTTCAATGCTTGATTCAGACATGAGACACTGAGACAGCAGCGCAAAAATTGATCAATTCCAATTTGGTCGCAAGTCGTAAATTATAAAAATAGCTATTCATTGACTGTATTTATGGGTGTTTATGAGAAATATTGAAAATAGAAGTGAATTAAAAATAATTAAATAGTAAACGAGTTTGAGGGTATATTTAGATGGACAAGGCGAGGGGATTGAAGGAGGATGGATGATTTAAATTTTGTTGCATTTGGAAAATTGAGAATTGTGGGATTTTTTAGGCTTTGAATAATTTTTAAAGTTTTAACAAAAATTATGACAAAAATTATGATTTTATATTTTTATGACGTCATAGTTCGCATTCAGATAGTTCAAAATATTTATCATTATTATAGCAACTTATTTTGATTTATTTTGGTTTAAAAATCAAGCTGAAAAAACTCCCTCCTTCAAAATTTCCAACTCTTGACCAAAGCTGTATAAACTGAAACACCTCTTGAACACCGCACGGCAAAATAATTACCGATTAAGCAATGACACTGCGTGGAATGTGTCAGGTCTTAGCGATACACGCAAAATAGTCTTTCACAAAAATGCACCACAAACCAGATCAAATGACTTTGGCAGACATTCGAATGTGCTCAAGTGCTCTTAGATACGTTTATGATACTTGAAAGTATCTTTTTGTACTCCTAGGTACTTCTAAGTACCTCCAACAAGTAAAATCCATCGACCATTCCTTTTCCTTTCAAGCATTTGTCGCTAAACTCCATTAAATTGCGCTTTGAGCTCGCCAAAGTATTTGCAGCAGTAAACGAGGTTAATGTATGCACAATTGTGATCAGGCCTTTATTAAAGCCATAGATTGGCAATTAAGCGCGAAAATCTAGTCACTTTGCGTTGTTTGATTTTAAATGAGGTTTTTGTTGCTTGTTTGCAGTCATTTAAGGTTTCAGCAATGCAAGTGACTGAATTAGAGTGAATTGGAGATAATTGATTGTGATTTTTGTTTATTGGAGTGTTTTGGAACTTCTACTCAGTGGAGAGGATTTTATGATTTTTGTTTATTAAAAATATTTGAGTATTTCATAAATTTATATTTTTATTGAGTGAAAGTTTATTTTTCACACGGAGAAGTTCTAATGAAGACTCTTCGTAGCTTCTATAGAAATTTTTTTTTTGCATTAAATTTTATTCACTTTTGCTTGATTTGCCTGAATTGCTTGAATTGCTTTAGTTCATGCATATAGATATATTAACACATAAAGCAGCTCTCAATATGAAAAATTAATGAAGTGGAATGTTTTGGAGTTTATTGATCGTGTTTTATATAGGAGACAAGATTAATTGTGAGAATTATTTCTATTATTCATGTTAAGATTTCAGACTCTAAATTAAATCCATTCTAAGTTATTTTAAATGTTAATTTTTTATAGGGATTATTAATTTTATTTTATTTTTTCAATAGCTTTATTAAAAATTAACATTGTGTTATGTAAAATATATTTCAAAGTTATCGATTAGAAAATAATGATTCGTGATCTGAGTTCAAATCTCATTGATTAGATATTCATAGTCAGTGATTGGTTTTTTTGCATCTTTTCTAACCATCCGATCAAAAAAAAAATCCATCATCTTAAAACCATAAGAATCTCTCGATAATCCGAATACAAAGTGAAAACTTCATCAATTAAAAAGTGCAATTAAGTGAAAATGCATAATTTAAGCTCTCGATGTAAATCTTGATGGATATTCAGCATCTTATTTGAATACTGCAATGTATATACGTTGTTTTTTTGAATTGCATTAATTTATTTATTATTGCACCATCGCACCAAAGCACCATCCAACAAATAAGAAATTGGAAATATCTCGAAAATAAATCATTAAATCATCATCAAATCATTGCAGCAACAAAATTACTTGCAAAAAGTGCAATTTTCTCTCTGCCAGGTTGCAGGTAGTTGTTAATTGCTTTTCCATTTGATCGCACAACAGCAACATTAGCTCAACTTAACTGAAGATGGAATACAATGAGTTGAGATTTGCAAGCTTCTTTTGTTAGTTTTGCTGCATTTTGAAGTTTTTCCAAAGTTATTGGAGTGTTTTGGAGTTTTTTTGAGGTTATGACTTGTAAGATCTTTTACAATAAGACCTGCAATTGGTTTATGCTTTGCATATACATTTAAAATGAGATTCAAGAGGTTTTTGATGCAATTTTGCTTCATTGTGAGGTTTTAGAGTTTTTCTCGGCTTTTCAATGATTAAGGGTCAAAATTAAAGGTCACGTGGATTTGACTCTTCCGCCTTTACAAACTCAAAGCAAATCTTACAAAAAGTCACTCAAACCTCGATAATCCACCTGTAAATTACATAAAACACCTCAAAGTCACAATAACAATCCACTTTTCTGCAAAAACTAAAAATAAAAACCCGTCGATTGTCTCACAAATTTCCATGCACATTTGAAAACAATTAATAGGAAAACAGTTTGTAGTCGGTTTTAGGGAGTTTTTTGCATTGGAATTCAAAATTTAGCAAAATTGAATTGCTTTAAAGACAATGACTAGTTTTGTCACACTGTAACGAGTGTAATGAGTGTAATTCTCGTCAAGTTATTCGGTCGGTAATTTCAAGTTATGCTCAGTAGTTTCGGTAGTTCTTTGCAAAGTAATTCCTGTAAAGTTTTTAATTGCTGGTAAAACATAATAATTGCATTAATTTGACATTAATTGGGCGGTTTTCGTTAATTTAAGCCAAGTACGCAAATACTTCTCATGAATTCTTTTTTTGGAGTTCTAAAGAACTCTTGATTTCTTAAGGTTCTCGGATAAACTGAAAAAAAAACGAAAGAAATCTTTTAATTCAGCAGAAAGGCATAATAAATCTCAAAGTCAATTTACTCAAAAAACCATAGAGAACTTGCTCATGATTAATTCATTATTAATTCAACCAGAAGTTTACTCATTCTGTAATTTATATTTGGGAGTTCTAAAGTATAATTGGATTCAGCTTGTTTCAAATTATTATTTCAGATTATTTGAGATAATGCTTGAGTAATGCAGAATTGGAGAAACAACAACCAGAATTTTATTTGCTTGAAATTGTTTGAAATTTTTTGAAGCTGCCTGGAAAAAATCAAGATTATTCATGAAATCGCCCAGAAAGTGAGCCAAATCTGATTCACGTCTGGTTGATCACTTGATTTATATGGAAATGTTGAGTTATGGAGTTTTTGAGGTTCTTTTGCCACTTTTAATGATCTTGTTGAAAATTCTTTGAATAATCTTAATTTTGGCGGGTTGAAAGTAACATTAAATCATAATATATATTTATATACTAATGAGAAAGCTGAAAAAGTTTGAAAATCTGGTTTTGGTCAAACATATCTCCCAATTTGATAATCTTGGGAGATTACCAGGTTTTTAGAAAATATGAAAAATCAAAAGAACGAGTTCGATTCTTGCACTTAATATGTTTCAATCTGCGTTGCACTGTGTGTACTTTTTTTTATTTAAAACACACAGACAGTTTTTTTTAAGTTCAGAAAACCTCCATAATACTAAAATTCTCCAATCAAACTTTCATTAAACTACAATGCGACCAATTACCGACACCACCATGAAAAACATCTAAATCACGAATTCGTCCTGCAACCTTCCGATAATAAAGTGCACCAGAATGATTTATGATTTTTGTTTCGCTCTTGAGTCTCAAAGCTACTGCAGTAAATTCGCCTCAATGTTGCCTTTCAGCAGTTACAGAACGCTTTAATCAGCTTTACACCGTATTTACTGTGCAAAATTGAGAAATTGAGGCAAAATTACTTTACGTGGTCGTTCCTTAAGCAAAAAACTATAAAACTACAAAGATTTATAAAACAAAACTTCATCAGCTGCATAGCAAAATAAAGAAATAAACCATTATAACAACATTAGCTTAGAATTCTAATTTCTGCTCTCCACAATTCTACAATTCCGCAAAATCTAAATTTTACAATTCCGCAAAATCCACAATGCAAAATTGCTGGAAATCTAACAAGAAATAGCAAAAAATGGCAAAATACTTTTCCTTCGGAATATAGCGTTGAATGGGTGAAAATCGTGTATTCATAATTGAACATTTAAATTCCAAATATTTTGTTGGCAGGGGTTTCTAATTTTGTTTGGCGTCGAAGTTAAAAAATTGTAAAAATATTTATTTTGAAGATTTTTGGAGACTTTTTTGTGAGTTGATGAAAAAAACAAAGAATCATCGAATACAGTGGTAGATGGAATTGAACCAAAATTAATTATTTAAATACAATCTATTCAACATCCCTCATATATTTCTCGCCGGATGTATTAAAATTTCAACGCAATTTAATCCCTGACCCTCCAACAAATTTTTGTACCTCAGAAAAAGTCGCATTGATACAAACTGTGCGATAATAATGCATTTATTATTTATTATTCAACAATAAAGCGAATGTTTGATTTATAATAAGCAAAGTCAAGCTCTAACACTGCCTACTCGCCTCTCGGGCTGCCATCACAGAATCACAAAATCACAAAATCACAATCTTGTAAGAAACTTCACAGAAAACTTTGAGAAACTTAGAAAAACATTGAATAGTATGCAAAAGTTATTGAGGGGTTTCGGAAGATATGAGGAGTTGATTTTTGGTGTGTGGGGTTGCCTAAAAAATTATTATTTGGCAAAAAACAGAGTTCAGTTAGCATTAGTCGAAAGAAAATAATTTTGGCTGAGATTTGAACTCGTTCCATTTAAATGAGAGGGCAACGTCATTTTTTTAGAACTTTGACTATCTACACGATATCGCTAATTAATTTTTATTTAAAACCTTTATTTTAATCATTAAATATGCTAAAAAAAATACATAAAGACAACCAACCCTCTAAAGAAAACCACTGATCATCTTGAAAATTGAAAATCTTCAAAGCAACTTCAAGAATTTTAGAAAAAAACATAAAAACTGAAAAACTCGACAATTTATCTCAAACGCTAAATTTCTAAAATGCTAAATCAATCAACTTTGCATTCCTAGATTTCATTTGCGATTTAGAAATGCTGAGCTCTCCGGAATGAGTGAAAATGTCTCAATCTTCTAAAAATAGAATTTCCCTTGACTTTGAGAACTTCAAAGCAGTTTGTTTTGTTGGATTTTATCGCCGTTTGGAAACGTTTTGAATATTTATCAAAATATTAAAGAAATACTTGAACTTTTCAGTGTCTGCTGAAAACTTGAAGATGTCTTTAAGGGGTTTTGAAGCGGTTTAGTAAACTTTTTAGTGTCAAAATATTTTTTAAATGTTGTGGTGTTTCTGCTTTGATTTTTGAGGTTTGCGGAGTTTTTCCTCATATTCTTGATTTTCCAGTATTTCAAGATTTATGCTAAATTTTGGGAATTTCTGTTTTCAGAAATATTTTATTGGTATTAAGTTTTTGAGAAATTGATTAAATTTTGAAATTTTTTACAATTTAAAAATTTCTGCATTTTTCTTGTTTTGGGATTTTCGGCGATTTATTTGTTTACATAATTTAATAAAATCGAAATAATGGGTTTTGACTGTGTGACCTTACTCAAGTTCCAAAGTCGTCTTGAGATTTTTTTTTGTTTGCGCGTAAATTAGAATTTTTAGATTTATGAATTATAAATTTGCAAGTGATGCACATTTAGGGTTGGGTCTTCATTATGTTGCCTTTGAATTTGTCACTATCATTTCTTAAAAGAACTATTATTCAATTTTGCAAGTTAAAGAATTTTCTTAATTAGAAATATCTACTCGTTGATGTTATTAAGGGGTTCGATTCCACTCAGTGTACATTGCAGTAATCATATATAACAACTCATTTTTTTAGCATTTTTAAATTTCATTCGTTACTTTTTTTGTCTTCCTTTAATTGAAGCTTCTAAAAATATCACAAATCAGCAACAAAACCCTCGATTTTCCCCAAAAATGCAAATTCAACAAATCCCTAATTCATCCTCAAATATCTCCACTAAAATTGACAATTTAGCTTCATCTCGTAAACAGTCTTCCACTAAGATTTTAATTTCCAATTAAATCACTCCAAAGTGCCTTTTATTAGGATCTTCTCTAAAAATTCTCAACATTTCAACATTTAGAATGAATTTAATAATTTTAGTTAATTTAAAGTAATTTTTGTGCCCATTTGTGTAGTCTGGTGGTTTCTAGATAGAACAACAATTTAATCAAATTTATTAAACAATTATTAATATCTCCAAAAATAAGACAAGGAAGCTTTTTGGCAGCTAATTAACGAACCGGCGGTGTTTTTAAAATTATTTGAATAACTATCTTAATTCATCTTAATTAATTCAAATGGTTGGAAAACTTACAAAAATACTTGAAATTCAGCAAATTCAGTAGATTCCTGAAAGGTTACGCCAGTAATGCTATTTTGCTGAGTTTCTTAGCACAGTCTGCTAAATGACAAAGGCACTTTTTTTGCTGCCCAGTATGGATAGAATTTTTACAGAGAATAAATTAATTTAATATGATGGCGGATTAATTAATTAAATTCATAAATCAGCAAATCAGCAGAATGTGTTCCTGATTTAATTTGTGCTGTTTATAGTTCCATAGAAAAATGATTTATGCTGAGAATTTTATTATAAATTGTAAATTGCATGTGGTATTTTGAATTATTTAGTAAAAAATCCTTGGTTGACTGCCTTAATGTGCTTTCTTGAAGATTTCTTCAAACAAAAATTTTCCTTAGAACGACTTCAAATAGTTTTAAGTTATATTTTTAAATTAAAAACTAAAATTGCTAGCTATTTTTAGTTTATCTTGAAAAATTTATTGAAGAAATCCATCGACGATAAACTGTTAAAAATCTCCTACAAAATGATATTATGCAAAGCTGCGCTGAAAATATCACAATGCAGGTGCGACAGACAATGAGACAACATTGAAATATTTCTCTGTGTGATGACAAATTTATAATTTATCGTGATTTTCCTGTTAAGTAGTCGACTGTTAAGGTTTGTTTAAGATTTATTAAAAGATTGTTGTAGGATTTGTTTCGATGCCAGACGATTTTTGAAAGCGTGCATTAATCTTGTATGTAAATATTGAATGTATCTTGTTTTGATCTCAAGTATTTGAGATGTTTTGATTAGAATGAGGGATTTTGTTATTTAAACATAACTAGAGAGGCAAGAATTTTAATATAAAAAAAAATTTTTATTCAAAAAAACTCACTAATCGTAATGGAAATTTAAGTAAAAGGTTTTACACTTGGAGTCGAACCTCAACCAGTAAAACCGATAATAATATCATTTAAAATAACCATAAAAACTTGCTACATTAGTGTTGCTCAAACTAGTTAATAAATTAAAAAAGTTAATTTTTATTCGAATCCAACCACAAATTCAAGTAAAAAGTCTCTCCTTAATTTTTAATCACTTGACAAGGTCAATTGTTTGTCTCTTAAATTCTTCAACAATGCAATACAAATCTCCCATATACATTGATTGATACTCCCTGACACTCTAAGCACAAAATTCCATCAAACATTGTATCAAACACTGATATGAACACAAAGTCATGAGATCACTCGATAAAAAAATTTAATGGTGTATCAAACTCTTATAAAATTCTCAAAGATTAATCAAATTTATGCATCCAACAAAAACAGTACACAAAACATCGTTAATTTATCGTCAATTCTCATATAATAAGAAGGAGCACAAAAACTTTAATAAATATTAAAAGCACCACAAAAATCACAAAATATGGCAAAATTTAAGTTTCACAAAAAAATATTCAAAAATCTTGAAAATAAGAGGAAAAATTAAAAACAAACCATTAACAGGAGATTTCTAAAGATTTGATCATTTCTTTAAATATTTTATTTATTTTAAATAATAATTCAAATACTTTAGATATTTTTAGTTTCATAAGTTAATTTATTTTTGTAAAGAAAATATCTGTATGATATATTCGTGAATATCTTCGAAATTAATTTTTGAATAAAATTATTAAAATTTGAATAAAGAAAGAATTAACTTTGGAAGAACGAACATATATTTTTGTTGATGTTTTTGCGAGTTTTTTGGTATAAAAGATCATCGTTTTAAATTGATGTGCTAGAGTTCTTTTTGCAGGGTTTGGGAATTTATATTTGAATTTGACGATTTTTTGATTTTATTTGAAATTAATTTAAACTTAAAATTTTCAAGATTTTATCCTTCACCAACCCCTGATGCCTCTTGCTACTTTGAACTCTATATATTATTCAATCCATTCATTCCTTTGTTGTTCTACTCGATCTTCAACCGCTTAATTCGTTAATTGACTTCAATACTTCAATTCAAAAATCCATTTCAAATCCAAAACAAAACAAAAAAACACTCCAACAAATTTAAAACAAATAAATCTTAAAATGTTTAACATAATGCAAAAATAGCAAAACATCGCGCGTCAAAAAAACTGTGAATAATTTCCAAAATTAAAGCATTTACTCTGTACAGCATTATTATACTTTGGTCGAGTATTTAACTCATTCAACCTTCAACTTGAAATAGTCGACATTAACTTTGTAAGATCTGTAAAATCAGTAAAATGAAGCATGCGAGCATGAAGGACTTATTGGTGCTATAATTGTTGTGTTTGCAGAACAATACTCGAATTTAAATGGGTTTGAGTGTGAGGTCTCCTGGAGTGAAATTACAGGGAAGGAACTTCTTCTTTATAACCTAAATCTCAAATTTCCCTAAAAATACATTCTAGCAAGACAAAAAAACAAAAAATTGTTACATTAAGCTCTAGGAGACCTTTATTTATCATATTTTTAACTTTGCAAGACTTCGAAGATTTTTCGACGCGATTTCTTAGACTTTTAATTTCAAAATGAATTTCATGCTCAAAGTGTTCTGCGTCACTTTTGAGAATGATTGAATAACTTTTAATAATTCTTACCATATCCTCGGATTTCTTTGCTAAACTCGGAATACTTGGAATACTCGGAATGTTTGTGGAATATTTTGAATAACTCTGAATACTTTACAAATTTTCCTCAAATGTTCGCCGATATTCTTAAGACGCCTGAAGTGTTGGCCAAGCAAATGTTTGCTGACATCTTCGGAATTTCTGGGTGCTGCTTGAGACATGATTACTGGCGTCATTGTGGGCTATGAGAGGGTCATTTGATCGATTTGGGATTGTTTTGCGAAATTTTCCGTGTTTTGTTGTTGTTTTTTATTTTTACAAAAAAGTGGTACCACTGCAATAAACTTCAAGAATCGAACTCAGAAAATTTTAATTCACTCAAAATTGCAACTATTTGTGAAATTCATATTTTAATGATTATCAAAAAAAATTAACATAAATACATTTGAAAGCTATTCAAAACCCGATCAACGAATAGCCAAAAAAAAACTATTACAGTACATCCAAAACTTCACCTCACCTCGTCACTATTTGCGTTGATTCATCTCGGCGAGCCTTTAACATATTCTTTGTCTTTGCTGTTTGTTTTAAAATGTTTTCTAGTAAAGTAGGCAGTTCACCACATTCCATAGCAACTATGTAACAACCAGCCAAGTATTTGGCAGAAACTCCGAAAATCATCCAAAACAATCGAAATAACTCAAATATTGTTCAAGTTTTTCTTGATTTCAAGTCAAAGTCAGCGACAGCATCGATAGCAGTAAACTACCATAAATCGCACATAGCAGTCAAATCTTTAAGTAAACTTTTATAGTGATACAGCTCAGTTTATTTTGGGGAGATAAAAGTTGGACAACATCTTTATTCATGGAATACGTCAGAGATCAATATTATTCACTTTTTTTTTGGTAGTTTGGAGTTTTGGGACTGTTTGTCTGTAATTTATTTTTTTTGAAAATTGCTATGTTGGTTGTTAAAGAATTAAAATTTATATAAAGTATTGACTGTAGAGCTGATACTCATTTCCTGGGTTTAAATCCCACTAATTTGACTAAAGCAATCTTTTGGTGAGTGTCATTATAATTTTTTTTTTCGTCATTTTCCCTAAAAATCTCCTCCAGTAGATACCTTAAAAAATTTAAATACATTTGCGTGTACTCTTCTGATTAAATTCGAAATTTTTGCGAAGATTTGTTGGAAATTATCATCATTTCGATAATTATGTGGCTTGACCGTCCTATTGCTGAATTCTGCTAAATATTACAAAAATGTTACTGAATCTTGCTGACCAATGGAGACAAAGAGCTTAACAAAAACATTTAAATAACTTTTGTTAATTGATAAAGTCTACAAATATAATAAATATGTTTTTTTGGAATTTGGAAAGCTTTGTGAAGGTGATTTTGGGTTTTAAAGCTCAATTATCGGGTGGAGCAGGGAGGTTGATCTGAATTGTCATAGATTATTAATTTATTGAGTAAAGTATTCTCAACCAAAAACATCCGAAACACAACTTAGAACTTTTTTACCAAAGTTCCGCATCCGCAAACCACAATATGTCCATTCTAACCTCAAAATAATGATTAAAATCTACTCTGTAATGAAACTAAAATAGCAGTCTGAATGATAATCGCCACAGCACACACGAGCGATCATCACATGAATCTAGTTAAGAAGTTAAAGGTCTCGCACAACGAGAATTAATTGGCTGTTTTACAGAAAATTACTGAAACTCCAGTCGAGCAAATAATTAACACTAATATGCACTAAGCCAATTAGTCAATTAAAAATATTAATTTTCTGTTAATTTTAGGAGAAGCATGCATTGAAAAGCCGCTGGCCACTCTATGGCGAAATTATACACAAAACAGTAAGCCGGAGGTGGTGATGAGGCTGAAGGTGTGTCCGTCAGGACTGAAAGCGACTACTAGACAGCATGGGCTGACTGAGTACTGGTCACATCGCATTACATTCTGCTCGGCACCAAAGAACTATCCCAAAGTATTTTGCTGGATTTACAGGCATGAGGGGAGGAAACTGAAGCATGAGCTGAGATGTCATGCTGTCATCTGCTCTAAGGAAAACCAATCTTGTGATATTGCTAATGTTTTGAAGGTAAATTTTTGTTTTTTGACTTGTTATCGTAGAACCACGTGGTTTTAACCGTTTTGAAGGTTAGGCACGTGTTTTAAGCATTCATGCATTAAAATTATCATCCAATACATATCTGACCTCTAAAATCTTTTATTTTAGCAAAACCTGGCGATTGCACTTCGAGAATTCAAGCGCGATAAGATCAGCAAGCAGAACGCTCGTTTGAGCTTGTCCAATGCAATTTACGACAATCCCAGCATGCCTCGTAGAAAGATCCTTCTAAGCACTGGCGCCAACAATTATAGACCGCCCCTTGAGCGTTCCAAATCTGCACCAAAACTCATGGCGATAGAGGAAATTATCGGCGAGGAGGAGGAAGAAGAAATGGAAGAGGCCAAGGAAGCTAAATTGGCAGTTAAACAGTACATGAGACCTTGTTGTAAGGAAGATTATCTGTATCCATCAATCACACTTGGAAGGAGAAGGTGTCGTCGTGAGCATTCATTCAGACGTGGTCGTTTGCGTAGTGCTATGCTGCATACCCAAAAATCTTATCCACCAGCCAAAGCAGCTTCCATTTGCAAGAAAGAGCTCTCAATTACCTTTAATGACGAAGTTGAGGATCTTTGTCAATCGTTTGATAGTAATTTAGACTTGGATATTTCGGAAGTTCCAACAGTTTCTGCAGATCACAACACAAAGTCTTACAACAGCTCTGGCTCCGAAGAAGACTTTGAGAGCTTCCTGCTCTGCAACAACTATGACTCCAAAGATGGTTTATCTAGCGACCTTATGTCTTATTTCGACATGAAACTACAAAATCCAACTCCGACCCTTATGGTTGGACCAACGACCGTGAGCATGCACGATCTAACTCACGAAGATACTTTATTAAAAGATCAACGAGCCACTCTAAGCTTGGACAATCTGGTGGATTACCAGAGTGATAACGAGCTAGATGACGAAGATGTTTTCTTTAACCAGGACTCGTTCCTGAACACTTTAAGACGTCAATCGAAGGCACCTGGCCAACATTTTATCCTGGATGATAAAAGTGTTGACACTTACGACAAGACTGATGGTTTTGATGACAGTTACAGCAAGATGGACAGTTTTGATGGAAAATATAGTTACGAGCCGAGCATGGCAGACTCTTCTGCTCCTTCTTCTTTGACGATTGACACTAAAGTGATGATGGATAGTGATGATGGTTCTATTTCTAGTGGTTGCGAAACTTTAAGCACTGTAACAACCACTGAAGACTCGGCAACCCCAGCACCAATGCAAAAACCTGTTCCACTACCTAGGAGGAGCAGCGTTCTTGATCGTGTAAGAAGTTTTGAGCAGCTGAATGCAGATCATTCAAGCAGAGAACCAATGAGCGGAGGATTTGCAGGAGGCTCGGGGAAATTTCACAGAAAGTATCCGCACCCAAACGGAACGGGAGGCTTCAGTAAGTTTCTCAGCTTGCAAGACTCTGAAGCCCCGAAAACTGCAACATTGACCAGAGCTGGACATTCGAGCAGGATGAAGATGGAGGCGGAACTTTCGGATGATGAACTTTCAGATGAAAGCGGATATGTGGAGTTTCAAGATAACTCACTTAAGTCGGTTTGTGCTTGAAGATTTTGACGATTGGCCGGAGGAAGAAGATCTGTGTTATAAGTAAAGGAAAGCTATTGTTTATTATTCATCACTAAAAGCCAAATTTACAAGAAAATTGGCTGAAAACACATGTAATAAGCACCTAACCCTAAAATATCCAAGCAGAGGTGTCAAAAAGTCGATTAATCGAAATTAGAAATAAATCAGTGAAATTATTTGATTGTTAATTTGCTAGAAAATAAAAGAAGTCATTAAGAAATTATTCTCAGATTAATCGTACTGGACTGTATTTTTGTATTTTAGTCGATTGTAGTTGATTATTGAATGATTATGATGTTAATATTGATTATAATTGAAAAGAGTGAGCGCATCTCGAAACTTTAGTAGTGTTAGTAAAAATAAACTGTTAGTTGTATTAGTGTTGGTTGTTAAGATTTGAGGTTAAGTTGAATTCACCAAATTATAATCGATATTTTGTTACAAAAAGGAAATCTGTTGCATAATTTACATAGTTTATTGATCCAATTGAATTTGCATTGAATTTAAAAGCGTAACTACCTAATTTTCAGTAGCAGACTAATTAATCACAACACTAATTGAATTTACCAAAAAAGTATATTTTAAAGAAAAGTATTTATTCAGTAATTTTTGTTTCAGGCAACGAACATTGGCGATATTCTAGATATTGTAGAAATGTAGAGAAATATTAAAAGGAAAATATTCAAGAATCAAGTATTTGCTTATTAATGGGAAAATTCTGAGTAAACTTATACATTGTTTAGGAGTTTTTAGGATAAGGAACTTGCTGGTTTATAAAAGTATACAATTTTAATATTAATTTGATAATAATTGGATAGCATATTTGCATTATTAATACTTGATGAAAAAGCAATCAATAAAATGAATGAAAATAAAATTGTTGGTTTTTTATGGGCAAATATGGAAAATTTTAGTTTATGTTTCAGGTTTTTTCTAGCTCCGATTGGGATTATTAAACATTTTTGGAACCATCCGTAAGTAAATTTTTAGCTACTCGAAGTTTCAACCTTGTTCTAGAGATGGCGCTTGTATAGAAATAAATTGGAATCATTTTATTGAAGATCAGTGAAAATTTTAATTAAATTGAATAAAAGATCAACTGCATAACTATAGATCTTTTATTACCTTTGATTACAATCTTTCAGCTAAATTTAACACTTGTCTTATATTTGAGCTACAACATTTATATATTATTGGTTCCTTTTTGTGCTTTTATGTAAGCCGTTAAAGATTTTAAACTTTGAGTGAAATTATTTATTTTTCTTCAATCTCTTCCATCAATTCCTCTTCTTCAGCTCCATTTCCTTTGAATTTTGTGCTGATGGTTGCCAAATGAATCACAGACTTGAACATTTTCTTGGCTTTCAATTTGGCCAGACGTTTTTTCCACTGAAATAATTAAGAGGTTAGGTTTGAGGACTTTTTTTGGGAAAATTACTTACATTGACATCTCTTGAAGGAAGTTGCTTCAAGAATTCTTGCATTTCCGGTTTTTCACTGTCAGCAATTCTACAAAAACAATGAAAAGTTCAATAAATGTTTAAAAAGGACTTTAATTGAAAATCTTACGCCAACACAGACAAACATCCATCAACAGTTCCTAACACCAAACTCTTGCCATCTGTGGTGCTTTTTATGGCTGTCAACTCAGCTTGCATCCTATAGTTGGCTATCATCTTTGTGTCACTAGTCCTAAAGACTCTCAAAGTCTTCTTTCCACTGTGATAATACAGAACATATTCGTCGTTGTCCGTGAAGCGACAAATCACAGTGAAGACTCCTTCAGCAACTTTTGGGATGAAAGTCTTCACCGTTTGCCCTTTTTTAAGCTCGAGCAGTTCTAAGCCACCTCTAGAAAAGGAATCAATCAGTTAAATTGAAAATTGAATTTTTTGACCCCAAACTTTCAAAAATTGAGGTTTCGTAGTTCAAATTTTAGGTTTTTGGGTCCCAACATCCATAAATTTTTTTTTCGAGGTATTGCTATTCATGAACCTAGGTTCATGGATAATATTTATTTTTGAACTTTCGTTTTTTGACTTAAAATTCTCAGAAAAATAAGGTTTCATGGGTCGAATTTTAGGTTTTTGGGTCCCAACATTCATAAATTTTTTTTCGAAGTATTGCTTTTCATGAACCTAGGTTCATGGATAATATTTATTTTTGAACTTTCGATTTTTGACTTAAAATTCTTGAAAAATAAGGTTTCGTGGGTCGAATTTTAGGTTTTTGGGTCCCAACATTCATAAATTTTTTTTGAGGTATTGCTATTCATGAACCTAGGTTCATGGATAATATTTATTTTTGAACTTTCGATTTTTGACTTAAAATTCCTGAAAAATAAGGTTTCGTGGGTCGAATTTTAGGTTTTTGGGTCCCAACATTCATACATTTTTTTTTTGAGGTATTGCTATTCATGAACCTAGGTTCATGGATAATATTTATTTTTGAACTTTAGGTTTTTGGGTCCCAACATTCATAAATTAAATTTTTGGAATTCGAAAATCGGTCATTCAATTTTGGAAAAATTTATCTTCGAGTATTAAAGCTTTTGACCACAGACTTTCGTGGTTTAAATTAATTGAACAAACCTTGTCGGAGCATATAGACCAAACTTCCCGTCTTTAGTAGAAGTTCCATCCCATTTTGGAACACTTCTAATGTTTTTCTTATTTTTGATATCAATAATGCTCGCCTTGTCAATAGAAACCACAGCAACTTGGCTAGATTTATGAGGCAATGCAATCACAGTAAGCATTTCTTTGACTCCTGATCCTCGCAAGGTGACCTTAAAAATCAAAGATTATATAAAAATCTCGATCAAATTATCTTTAAAAACAAACTTTATGTAAATGCGATCCATTCTCTGTGCTGTAAACTGACAAAGCGTCCTTATTGGTCTTGTCAATGGTTGCAGCGATAATCAATGATCCATCCGCCGAGACAACTGCACACCTAAATGGAACTCCAGCCACAGATTTCACAGCATATTCAAATTTATAAAGAATCTCTCCATCTGGAATGCTTCTCACAATCGCCTTTGCATTGAGCTTTTGATCCTCACTCATCTGGTTGGCGTTGCTTAAGTTAGGACAGGAAACTACCAAGCATTTCTCACCATTATCAAGAAGAGTAATTTGTTGAATTCCTGGTTGATCATCTTTGTAAAGAACTTGCTCAGTCACTCGATTCCACATTATAACTTTTCCAGTTTCTGCTGACACGATGTACCTTAACAAATTTTAACTCAATTAATGAAATGCTGGTCAACGATTCACAAGTAATCTTACCTTCCATCTCTAGTAATCTCAGCATGAGTAACAATAGCGCCTAACGGACTATCCGCCAACTTTGACAATATCCTACCAGTTTTTAACTCCCAAACTCCCACACAGCTCCTAGTGACAGTGACGGCTAATTCACCATCGTCTGACAAACTAATGTGATCAATTTGCAGCTCATGCCGATCGATAACGTGCACTTGCTCAAAAATATTATTAATATTCCATACTTTCACTGATCGATCAATGGATGAGGTCACACAAGAGTTCCAGTTGCCCACAGTTAAGGCTTCTAGTTGCATGATACGTCCGAAGTGAGCATCCAACACTTTCATCAGTTGCTTGGTCTCCAAGCACCAGACATAAAGGTTCTTACGCACTCCGGCCACCGCATAGTCAATTTTTGCGCTGATCATTATTGAGTTGCTCTGGAATATTAAGCTAGTACTAATGTTTGGACATGCAATCAACTTACTAACCTGCATCATTTTTGTAGAAATATTTCTGACACCATGTGGAAGAGCCAAGTAGGTGGCTTCATCAGGATGAATTGGATTTTCTTCATCAAAGTCCCAGAGAACAAATCCGTTGCCAGTTGTTGCCATCAAGAAACGATCATCAAGTTTTAACTGCAAGAGCATTTCCTTGTGATCGTTTTCATAACGAGGCAACTGTCTAGTCTCTTGCCATTCATAGGTATCCTCTTCTTCGTTGTGAACGAATTTGTATTCTGAAACCTCAAATATTCCTTCCGTTTTGCAACAATACATCACACCTCGCTCTTTGGTGATGAAATTTGCACTAGAATTTGAATTATTTTGGATTTACAGGTCAGATTTTAAATTTTAGGTCAAATTTGATATTTTAAGTCAGATTTTAGATTCTTAGGTTGAATTTTAGAATTTTTGGTTAGAATCAAGACACGTGGATTTTTTATTACCTGTGAAATAGGACTGGATCAATTTGCTGTCCATCTCTACCAGTGTGCATTCTTAATCTGGTGTCACTAATAGACCCTGACCAGAAAACTGCCAAGAACTCAGTGAATGAAGAGAACTCCATAGCTGCAATATTAATTATAAAATCACAATTCCACTAAAATTCATTTCAACTCACATAACAACTCCCACTCATTTTCATTAACATCAGTAAATTCATGTTTTTCCACCATAGCTCCTCGCATATCATGTCTAGCCCACTGTAACTTTGAGTAGACAAAAAAGCTCTGGTTCAACAAATAAACTCCACAAACAGGATTTTGCTCGCCCAACGGCTTTTCAATTATCACAAACTCTCCTGAGAGCATGTTCAAGAGCACGCATTGGTTGTTGTTTGTATAGGCACCTGCCCACTTGTTGTCTGGACTGAGGACCTGCGAATTATTTAAAAAACAAGGACATTTCAGTGTGCGATCAAAATTTGTGGAATTTTTGTTGTAATGAATAACTAACCAACTGTTGCATAATTCCATCGATTCCAGGATTTACATCTCTCGTCAAATCGCTCGTTGATAAATCCCAAGTAATAAATCTCGTAGAAATAGACACCATATACCTCAAATCACTAGTCAAGCAAAATCCAAACACTGCAAACTGATGACCTTCCAGAGAATACTTTAAAGGTCCACCAGGAGTATGCAGACAATGATAAAGTGGAATCAAAGCCGAATCTTTTGGTCCAGAACGATCACAAGCCTCTAACAACATTTTAATGCTGGGATTTCCGCCAATTTCTGGGAGTAATCTTCCAATAAGCTGTGAAGCCAACATGTCTGGATAAACTGTTAAAATAGCTCCACCTAAACGAAGAGCATCAGCAACAAGATTGAGTTCTCTGCGTACATCAGCTTCATCGATGTTGGTCGCTGCATCTTCAAAATCAGCCAAAATAGCTTGTAAAGGACATGATGAGAGTTTTGCGTGCATCCAGTCGTAGTTGAAGAGGACGCTTTCATAAAGATCCTACAACCCTTGAGATGATTAATTGTTAAATCCAATCAAAAAGATATCTTACCTTGAATCTCCTGCTCCTAATCAAATGGAAAGGAAGCTCTCCAAACTTCCTCAAATTATACCGACAAACTTTACCCTCCTTATTCAAGAACTTCAGAGGTTGATCAGGAACTTTTCTATCAGCTATTCCTTCTTTCTCAGCCAAATTGAAGCGATGTCTTTGAATCTCAGTGTACTTGAAAGGTTTTGGATTTCCTCCACCCCAAATACCCAAGTAGTAATCTGCAATCATAGAATGGAAATACATTCCAATGTTCTTGTTCTTGAAGTATCTCTCCTTAGCGGTGTCTCTGAATTGTCTATGGTACCAATTCATGACGTTTACTCCATCAGCTTCTCTTTCGCTCAAATAGTTTGGTAGATCGTTCCTGATTCTGGTCCACAAAAGCGGTGGAATTCTTCTGACCGGTGGCATATGGTACTGATAAACGTCATCCAAGACTTTGTCGTCCAAGGAAATCAAATCCTCCAGTTCACTCTCAGATAATCCACTCTTAGAAGCCGTTATATAAGCCAAAGCGTGAAACACCAGCAATCTTCCATGCTGCATTTCAATTCTCTCAAACAGCATCATAATCGAGTCCATCACGTTGGATGCCAAATGAGTATCTTGAGGTTTGGTGTAACTTCTCCAGCGACAAATTTCGGCAAATACCAACTTCACAAAAATGGGAAGAGAGCATTTTCCAATTGCATTTGACACCAAGCGCCATTGATAGTTGGAGAGGTCACGACAAGCCGTTCCCATCCACATTTTGACAACATTCATTGCTAAATCTTCGCCCAAAGCATCGATCTCTATAAAGTTGTCAGGGCTGTCGATCATTCTTCGAAGAAGATAATATTCTTGAGATACATCAGGGTTATCTTTCTCACAAGCGCACGAGACGATGATCTATAAGATTTCAAGGTTATTCAATGATAATGGAAAGATTTGAATGCATGAAAGGCGAGAAACTTTTTTTTAGCGTATTTAAAGCAATATTTTTCATAACCATGTTGTCATACCTTACAGTACGGTGGAAGTCTCGTCGGCAACCAGGAGACTTTACTGGAATCTTGAGTACCTGTTAGTTGATCAACGGAATCTAAGTACAAGGTGAGAGGCTGTTCTTTGCTGGCATAGCACAACATTTGCTTGAAGTGAGCAGACAAGGGAACCAAATCATCAGGAATTGTGTCGAAAGGTATCATAAAGTTGTAGGAGATCTTAAGGGAAGGAAATTTGAGGTTATTTATGATCTTACTGGATTACATGATTAACTCACTTGCTGACAAATAGATATTAAAGTAGGTGTAAGTGCACTAGAATCTGGAGTAGTTCCCAAAAATCTTATAATGTTAATTGGTTTGACATCCGCAAACCATTTTTCAGCTACTAAAGCTGCTGCCTTAGACAGTAGAGAAGTTTTACCACATCCTCCTTCTCCATAAAGAACCAAAGGCTTGTCTGAACTCCCGAGCATGTATTTCTCTATCTGAACTAATTTATCTTCCCTCCCGAAAAAGATCTTGACAGAATTGTTGCAAGCGTGGAGATGTTGCAAGATCTCTGTAACAATTTGACCTTGTGGTGAAGAATCTTCCTTTCTCATTGCTCGGTCCACTAGCTTAATAATATTTTTGTAGAAATGTCCAATGAAGTGATTCAAATATTCTTCGTGTGTTTCCATGTCCAATCCCTCTCGGCCGATCCACTCGATCGTGTACTTTTGAAAGTTGGACTCCTCAATTTTTACTGAAAATGAAGATCATTGTTATTATTTAGAGATGAATAAAAGATATAAAGACACTCACTAGGCATTCGAACATCCCTCAAATCCCCCATCAACTTGGCCGCCTCAGTATCCAAACTTCTATTCAAAATATCCACATAGTTGGCAGCTTTCTTCAAGTTCTGCAGATTAATGTTGTTGATGTACCGCACATAAGCCAAGCAATGGTTCTTTGTGTTCTTAACATTCAACAAACCATTAATAACTTCTCTCTCCGTGACAGACATAAAGTAGTTGTGCATCGTTTCCTTATCGAACTTTCCTATGGTAAATAATTGCAAAGCTCCTTTCCTCAAAAGCTTCTGCATTTTATTTAAAGTGTCCCACCAAATCGCTTGATCTTCTGCTTGAAGCTTGGGAACTCTTTTGTTGATGAAATTGATCAAAATTGAAGAAATTGGTTGCAAGATGGAAACTGGAGGAACGCAGTTTGCATCTTTTTTGTACCACATATCTAAGAGAGAGACATCAGTGCCCATTGAGAAAAGCTCATCTCGAATCATTTGAAGCTCGGATGATAAGATGTAGGTGGGAATTGGGCGATATCCGTATTTTTGACCGAGGAAACTGATGAAGTTTGGTCCCATGGATAAACGCTGACAATTTGTGATTTCTCGCATGCAGAGTTCGGTGGTCATGTGATCATCTGGAGGATTTGGGAAAATTAGTAAAGGAGCTTTATGCACGTTTTACAAATTTACCTGTTGCTTCATCTCTCACACCCCTGGAATATAATAAAAAATGTTTAAAAGTGAAGAATATTTTTAAAACAATAAAGATCTTACCATCTCATGTCCACAACCTGCAATTAAATTAGAAATAAAAGGTTAAAAGTGCCAGTTCCACAACACTTGATACATCAAGAATAAATCAAAAACGTGCATGCGCCCCATTAACCTAAATATAAACCAAAGCAACAAATAGAACATGAACCCAATAAACTTTCTGGCAAAATCGATGAGAGCTCCGTTCGGCACGCCATTAATGTCAATCAAACAAAAAACCTGCAAACATTCCAAACATTGCAAATATTCGTCTATTTGCAATTTATGAATGGGAATCGTGACGTCGATTTTGTTTAGGACTTTTTAGCTTTGAGTTCAATTTTATCCATTTAGTTTCATTTACTGATTTTCTAGTGAATCATGCGAGGGTGTCATAAGACTGACATTCAATAATTTGTGAAATCACTTTGTGGTCGTTTAAGGTTTTGGGGTGAATGCTTTGCCAATTTATTATTTTGCTTGATTTTCTGATTTTCCAGCAATTTCAGTTATTTTGCAGGGTCGCATGTTTTGTTCGAGTAAATTAAGGTTTTAGAAAGTTTGTCAAATTATTTCAACTAATGCTATTAAAAACTTTATTTAAAATTAAGGAGTTCAAGGAAATTTGCTTAGTATTCAAAATTATGAAAAAGTTTATTTAAATTGTCCAAAATTTTATTAAAACAAAGTTTGTTGATTTTATTGGTGAATGTTCCCAAAACAAATCTAATTTTATTAAAAAAAGTTGCAATTTTCCACTCAAAACTTATACCGGCGTCTCTAATTGCTCTCGTTATTGTTTGAACAGCTAAATTGTTATGAGTTTGCACAATTTTTCAACAAATTGCAATAAATATACGATTATTAGTCCAGACGGAGAAACTGGTACCAGTTTGTTCCGCCTCAACGCAAACAAAAAAGTTGTTAATTGACCTTTCCTGGCTACAAACTTGCTGTCTTTATTGTCATTGTTGTTCGGCTTTATTGTTCATATTTTTATGGAGCTTTTACAGCAACACATGAAAGCTTCTTGAAAGCTTTTATTGATTTTTTATTCGTTTTGGAGCTTTATTAGGAAGAGTTTGATTAATGGTGCAAATCGATTCTATTAGGAGAATAAAAACTGAAATAGGCAAGTTCAAGGATAGAAGTGAAAAGAATATTTGCATTTTCGTGTTGAGCTTTTTGCACGCGAAAGCTAAGGAGGTGGATTAGCAGGATGAACTGAATTTTATTCGGATTTGATGTTTTTAGATATTTTTATGACATGAACATTTTATAAAATAGTTTTTTATGGAATATGACATCCTTTTACTTGATAAATAAAGTCTATAGTCGAAGGAATACAAATTTGAGCTCACCTGAAACTCTAATCCATGTTTTTCTCTGCAATAATCTTTAATCCTTGGGTAACATTTAGACATCAAGTTGTTTCTCTCCATTAAAGTATCTGAATAGAAGATTAGCCCAATTTATAACCAATCATAAATAATTTTGGAATCATGGTTTTATTGTGGCTTTACTCTATTTATTGTGGTTAACGTGCAATTTTGCAGTAATTTGATAAGAAATTCAAAATATCAACATCCAAATTACATTATGAGAGGTTAAAACTCAAGAATCATTAAAAAGATCAACCACAATAAAGCCATCACTCGATTCTCGAATTTTCCTAACCAGTAAAAGTCGAAGAAGTGAAAATTCGAACGATTTTGGAGCTAACTGGAGGTAGATTTTCCATCAACCCAGCAAAGATCGTGTCCACCGTTCGATCATCCATCTTTTAATCCTTTTGTATCCTTTTTATTCCCGAATTTGCTAGAATTCACAATTATTGCGACTTAACAAAATAGTTGAACGATTATAAATTTCAACTTTCTAGATCAAAATCGCGAGCCAAACTGAAACTCTTACGGAATTTGGGTGAGTTGTTGAGTTAAAGGAGCGATGTAGTTTTGAGGGGTTTCCTTATAAACAAATAAAATATAAAAAAGCTTCCCTAGCAACCTTTGCAAAAATTATCTAAGAATTCTAAGCAAAATTGCTCAAGCAATCGCCTCCTTTTAAATCCTCCAAAAAAAGCTCAAATCCACAGCAACCAAAAGTTTGATCAATAAATTTCCGTAAATCCCAAACAAAAGCGTAACATCAACTTCAAAATAATAACATCAGCAGTTTTCGATGTAAAGAGAGGAATTTTTAGATGGTGAATTTCTGATTTGTGGAATTTATGGGAAATCGTGCCAATAAAAATCAAAATTTTATTTGAAGCTTTTTTTGATCGGCAGAAAATGAGCAAAAGCCGACAGAAAGTTACAAGAAAATAAGAAAATGTATTTTTAGGCGGATTATTTTGGTTGTGACTAGGGGTGGTTGAACATGATTTTTGATGTTTTGCTATTTTTTTGGAAAAAAAATATTTTCCAATTTATTAACTTTGTTTAATCCAAGAATTGAAATTTTTAATCAAAAATACAAAAATTTGGTAGAAACATCAAAAGTAATCAAATATGTCCCAATCCCTGCCTTCCATATTTTATTTTGATGGATACCAATTTTTACAGCAAATAAACAAATTTTTCGCCTACTTTGTATAATGTGTTAAAAACTGAGTAATTTGGCAGTTTGGCTCGAAGACCCATTCACCTAAATATTTTGTATATTTATGATGTTTTTTTAGGGGAAGAGTGTTTTGGATTTTGCAGCCGGAACTATGCTCGGATTAATTATTTGTTTTGTCGATTTTGGATGGTTTATTGATGGTTTTTAAACGAAAAGGATATTTTTTTTGTTCTGGATTACTTGTAAATTTTTATTTCAATTCAACATAATTTCCATATTAATAATCACAATAGATTTATTTCATACCGTCATTAGTAATTTTTTCACAGTAAAAAGGAATTTTAGCGTCACAATGAAAATCATTTAATGGAGCATAAGTTTGGTTCTTTTTGATAATAACCAAGCAATTTTCTTCATCTTTGAAGTTATCAGGTTGACCTTGTTGCCATAATAAAGGAAACGAAAATGTTTTTTTGGAACTCATCCAAACAAGTTTATCTTTGAATCGAATGCCGCCAATGTGGTAGTATTGGTCGAGTTTAATAGATGAGTAATTACCCAACAGTTTTCCAAATTTTTCTTGCTCTCCTTTAGATTCAAGTTCCATTAGATTGAAGCCATAATTTTCACAAAATATTTCTGCTTGTGTATGATTCTAAATTAAAGAATAAAATCTTTGATATGAACAATAATATGTGAAGAATCCTTACTACTCCTATCATTTCCATATAATACTCTTTATATCCTCCGTTTCTGAGTTCTGCAATAAGAATATAATTCTGGATTTCAGATATTTGATTTCAGAAAACGTACCATATCTTCCAAACTTTTCCATAACGCAAGATGAAAAGTCAACAAGGACCAAAAACCATAAAAAATGTATCAAATACATTATCTGTATATCTCTTAATATTTTTATTAACTTTTCCGTTTGAACTTCACGTTTGTGCTGAGCAGCACTCACTGTCCTGAAGTACTTGAAATTTTTGGAAAAACTACACGTCAGTTGGTTTTTATTCTGGGTAGTCGATTATCCCTCGTCGATTACATATTTCGAAGCAATCTGACATTTGGATTTTTAAAATTGCTGAGGATTTCCGTGAAATTCTCAATGGGGAAATTTATTTTGTTGGAAAATCATTAACTTTGAAATGTCTTTTGTCTTGTAAATTTTTGGCATCGAATTTCGATCATTAAAAATTCATCATTGGTGGTTTATAAAATACATAAAAGGTAGGAGTAGAAAATATAAATTCAGTTTTTGACTGGAGTTCAAAGTGATTTTTATTAGTCATTATGTATTTAATTCCGTTTGTCAGTATTTTACTACTTTTTGGACTCACTTGGAGAGTTTGGAGTCTCGAGCAAATTGGATTCTATGGTACTCTCAAATACGATTGATTATCACATAAACTTATTTTATTGACATTACAGAAATGCAACGAGGAAATAAAGTCATATATTTGCATCCACAACTAAATGTCAGTATTGTTTATAAAAAATTTGATATTGAAAAAATTACAAAATAAAATTTCATTTAACAGGCTTGGGATAAAACTATAAAATTCTGTAATAAGTCTGGATTGCAGCCAATCGAAATTGAATCATATGAAGAGCAGTTCAAGCTCTTCAAATTACTAGAGGGCCTTCCCAAACTTAAAATCGACGAATCCCTTACCATTGGAGGTATGCTGGTTAAAAATCAATGGGTTTGGATCAGTTCTATGAAAAAAATAAACTTTACACTCATATGGCATAAAGGACAACCTGACAATAACAAAAATATTGAACATTGTTTATCGGTCGTGAGAAAAGAAGCTGGAGTAAAATTCAACGACATCGCATGTGATCATAACGATAAATCAACAAGTTTGTGCCAAAAAATTGTATTGGACAATATGTGAAATGATTTTCTATTATAAATCAATTTGATTGCTAATAAAGAAGCATTTGAGCTTAATCCAGACCAAAATATATATTTACCAGATATTCGGCAATTTGCTTTAAAAAAGCTTGCTCCAATAATGTTTTGAATTCTCAGTTCTTAATTTTTACTTCGGCAACAAAAAGTTGTGAAGTCTTGATTTCATCCAAACTTTTTTTTTTTTTTTTTTTTTTTTTTTTGCCTAAAACAAAAAAAATTTTGGTCTAGAACCCGAAATTTTGTGTCCTTGCGAAATGTCTGTCCGTGGTTTTGACTTCTGAACTTCTGTATTCGTAATCTTTGAACCCATCCGACCGATTAGTCTCAAAATTTCAGAATAAGCTTTTTTTAACCATAAGACGGTCGCGTTTGCTGATTCAAGAAAATCCTACAGCGCCATCTAGTACCTGTAGTACAAAATACCATTTTACCATACAAAATTTTTTTTTTCCTGAGATTATATTGAAAAATCCGAATATGCAAAAACCTTGTATTTGGCCCAAAATGATCGATTCCAGAAGATTTTATGGAAATATTGTACCATGACCAAGTTGTCATGCTTACAAAAATTTTGGAAAAAAAACTTCTGTTGACGTAATCTCAGAACCCATCGGACCGATTGATCTAAAATTTTCAAAATAAGCTTTTTTAAACCATAAGCAGCGACGTACGAAGAGTTTTTGATAATAATACAGCGCCATCTAGTACCTGTAGTGCAAACTACCATTTTGCCATACAAAATTTTTTTTTTCCTGAGATTATATTGAAACATCCGAATATGCAAAAACCTTGTATTTGGCCCAAAATGATCGATTCCAGAAGATTTTATGGAAATATTGTACCATGACCAAGTTGTCATGCTTACAAAAATTTTGGAAAAAAAACTTCTGTTCACGTAATCTCAGAACCCATCCGACCGATTGATCTAAAATTTTCAAAATAAGCTTTTTTTAACCATAAGCAGCGACGTACGAAGAGTTTTTGAAAATAATACAGCGCCATCTAGTACCTGTAGTGCAAAAATTTATATTTTATATATCTTGTGTTTTTTCAAAGAATCTAAAAAACTGTTGGAAAAAATATATATATTTTTTTTTGAGTTTTATATGAAAACAAGTTTCACGTGTTTTTCGTTAAGAAACTACCAACTCAAGTCGATCAGAAAGTGGTAAGATTGAATTCAACAGAATTATCAGCAATAATGCACAATATTCCCGCTCGGCGCTCTGATCGAAAATTTATGTTTTGGTTACATATTTTTGAATTTCCTAGAATTTTATTGCTTCATTCAAATGAATTATTCTAATGAAGCATAGGTATTATGTTGCCGAAGTGCCTGCTAAAGCTTCAGCTTTTCCGATTTTTTTATGATGATTTTGGATATTGGTTATTTCATCATTCGAAGATACTTAAGGTACAAATTGAATATATCAAAGAAGTTTTTTGTTTGAGTTAGTTCTCCGCAAGTTTTTCATTTTTAATTGATTTCACCCGTACACGTATCTCACGTCAGTTGTTTAAAAAAATAGAGTTTTTTAACGATTGTTCCAACCCTGATGGATTTTATGACGATCGGGACCTACGTTTATAGTGGATTTCCGAACCACAGGAATTCTGCGAACAAATCGTCGCTCACATAAACCCAGGAATTGAACCCAGATTCAGCGGTGAACAGCACAATACATAGTACTGCGCTACAGAACCCCTTCGTCAGTTGTTTTATTTCTAGTTAAAAATATCCCTAGTTGATTACAATATTTTATTTGTTTATTATTTCAACAATAATGTCAAAAATCCATAAAGTTTTGTCACTTCAAATTATCATTATGTGTTTTTTCGCATACAATAAAAGTTGCAATATCACAATCATAATCATTAAACATCGTTGCAAAACTCAATTTGCTAATAGCCAGGCAATTTTCATTACCTAAAGGAGTATTGTCTGGCTGTCCTTCAAACCACATTATGGGAATAGAAATCTTCTTCTTGGAACTCAACCAAATAAATTCACCATTAACTCGCATGCCACCAATTCCATATGATCCGTCTATCCGTATCAATGAGCTGTCATTCATCATTTTAAGGAGATTCAGCTGCTCCTTATTTGATTCAAGCTCCACGTACTTCAAGCCATAACTCTGACACTTTTCTTTTGCATTTTTCAAAGCCTTTTTTTATGAAATAAATATAAGAAATTTACGATGACATTATACTAATTCAAACTCTTTGAAAACTTACACTGCGAGTATCATCTATAAAATATAATTTATATCCTCTCCTTAATTCTGTGATGTAAATACAATTAATTCATTTTTCAGTTATTTAGCTTTAGAGTTAAAATACCATTTCTCCCTAATTCCTTAAGAGCACAAAAAATTCCTTGAAAAATTATCAACAAACAAAAGAATTGTGAAAAGTACATTTTTGGAACACTTCCTAGATATTTATTTATTTAACAAGATCTTTAATAATGAATTATAGTCAGCCTAAAACATTTAGAATAATACTGAAATTCAGAATTAAAATCAAGTCCTTAAATAGTAACTTAAACCGACTATACAACGGATAAAAAAGAGAAGGGGTTCAGGTCATTACTGATTTATATAATTTCAGGTCTGATTTTTCAACTTCCTGCTCAATTAGTTTTAAGTTGTGAAACACGAGTGAAACATTATAATCCCACACTGTTGCAAAAATATGAACTTTGTAAGAGTTTTTTGAACATTATTGCAAAAATTGATTATTTTGAATTCTATAATGGAATTTAAAGACTGAATGAATTATTTTTAGAGCTTTTTTGTTCAAAGGAAAAATGCCTAATAACATGTTTAGCTTTATTACAATTTATTATTATCAACATTTCATTCACTTCATATTGTCATTAACAAATCTTTCACACAAAATATGAACTTTGGCGTAAACACTATTACAGCAAAGATCATTAAACTTCAATTCTTGGTTGTTTTTCTTGAGAGTTAGGCAATTTTCATTATTCATGTGATTGTCTGGTTGTCCTTTATGCCATAGTAAAGGATATGTAATCTTTTTCATAGAACTGATCCAAACCCATTCACCATTTACTCGCATACCACCAACGTTATAGTATATTTCTGATATTAAAGATGTACTCTGATTCAACATTTTTATAAAGTTGAGTTGTTCTTCGTTGGATTCAAGTTCCACTGATCTCATTCCAGATTTCAGGCAAGTCTCTTTTGCTTCAGTCCAAGTCTTTTTATGGAAAAATTTTATGTATAATGTATATATTTAGCAGAAATTTCATGTGATTCTCACAGCAAGTCTATTTTCCAGAAAATATGCTTTATTTACTCTCCTATTTCCTGTAGAGTTCTCATTGAAAAATATATTTGAATATATCATTTTTAATGTAAATAAATATATAAAAATACCGTAGCCACCAATAACCTCAAATGTGCAATTAATGAACCCAAAAATTACAAATAGACAAAGAATTAATGTTTTTAAATACATTATAGAAATCTTCAACTAAATTGGATTCTTTAAAAACTTAAAAGATCACTTGAAACTCCAATTCATTACTGAGCTAACAAAATCATGTGTAAGTTAATAAATAGCATTTTCTAAACTGTTTTTAAAAATTGGATCCAAATTAAAATTTCATTGAACTCCAAATAATTATTTTGTAAATTTCCAGATAACTGCGAATTTGAAGCATATTTGAAGGTAACAATTAAAAGATAATTAAACTTCATCAACAAATGGTTCAACTGATGCGTACAACGACAGAATGAACGAATTTTGAATTATAGATTTTTTAATTTTTTAACTGACTGGAATTTTTTCAATTTTTTCAATTTTGAGTTTTGAAAGCAAAAATAAAAATTTGCCAAAATTTTAAATTTTAAATTTTAGGTTAGAGTTGTTGACTTATTATAATAAGTTAAGGGTTTCGCTCGGACTAAATAATTTGTTTGGAGGGCTTAAACTCACCGCACAGAATTTTTGATTTAACTGATATTTTAGAATACTAATTTGTTTAAATTATAGCATTTTTAGAATTTCCAAATCATCAGCCAAAATCGCATAAAAATAAGATTTTCAATCAAAATCGAGATATTTTGAAAGAAATCTATTGGACTAACTTACTTGCATCGCAGTTGCTCTCGACTTTTTAGCAACGGACAAGTTTGAAGGGATCTCAGCGCGATCTCAGCCTGAGATGTTGAAATTTTTGCGGGAAAATGATCGAAATGAATAATTTAATTAAAATGAACAAAAAGTACTAATCATAGCTCCTGAGTATGAATAAACAGCAACTTTTATGACACCAATGACCACTGAGTGATTAATATCTTCAAAACCTTAATTAAAACCCTGAATAGTGTAATATTAGTATCAGTGACTACTTTATTTTTAATGGGTTGTACACTGAGGATTGGCTCATACTTTGAATATTATTGTGTGTTGAGACATACTGAGTGATATTTGTAAGCTTAAGTCTCCACCTGATGTAATTAAAGGAATTATGTTTGGTCAAAAGTGTTGTGGTATCCTTTACGCTTCTATTGCTATTCCACTAGATTAGAACGACAATCAACTCAACAAGCAATCCTCAGTAGATTTTAATATACAGTTATTTACTCATTTTCAGTCATTTAATTAGCACAAATCACATATAATTAAATGTAAACAATAAAAAATAAATAGTCTATTTCAAGGGTTTAAGGAATTTCCCAACACTACAATCACTTTCTAGCCATTTCTGAAGCTTTGATGAATAATGTTACTATAGAAATTCTACTTGACATTGTCTTGAATTGATTTAAACAAATAATTATATTTATATTAATTTTCCCGAACTTTTACGCAAATATTGCAAAAGCTGAACAGCATCGGCGAGGCTGCGGCTGACTTTACATGCTGGGATTTTGACACAGCGGCAGCCCATACTACAACAACAAACCGATTTTTAAATCTTGGGAGTCCTGTAAAAGCTTATAAATGAGTCTAAACGGTCGATGCTTCCCATTCATATGCATTAAAAAAATTGCTCCATCTGAATTACTGTTTATATTTATCGACAGAGGACTTTTATAAAAATAGGTAAAATAATTTCAGTTTTTACGAGTTTTTGCGTTTTGAATTGGTGCCGTCTTTTTTTTATAAAAACTTTTCATTTTGTCCACATGTGTACTTTATCATAATAAATCGCCTTGTTTTAATGTCTCACCAAAATAATTAAAACATTAACCAATTTTGATTTAAGAGGCAAAAGTCCTAAACACAAGTTATAGTTATCACCTCAAAGAAAAATAAAAAATTACTCCCGAGCCATATAAGCTTCAAAGGAAGGCAGTGTGAATTTGCAAAAAGTCGTTATCATAATAGATCCAAAATTTCGTTATTATAATAAGTCAACAACTCTAGTTGCGAGTTATTTGATAATTTGGTTGAAGAAAATTTGAAATTATGAAATTACGGGATTTCGAAATTTTTAGATTATGAATAAAAAAATCTGGAAGCAAAATATTTCTTATAAGTAGAATTTTATTATATTTTATTTTTGAGTAAAGGCCTACTCAAATAGAAGAATATTCTGCAAATTTGCGTAATGTTCTGCAAAAAATATAACGCATTCTTGTATTTACTCCTTGTTTACTCAGATTTTTCCGTCATTTTTGCGTGCAGAATTTAATTTTTGTGTTAGTTTTATTCAAAACATTCGGCAAATATCACGAAATTTTTTGTTACAGGGAAACAAAAAAAATTATGCATAATTTTTTTGCAGAATATTCTTCGGTTTGAGTCTGCCTTAACACGCAAAGTACATTCTTTAATTGACAATATATTATTACATATTTTGAAATATTCCAACTTATAATATGATGGAATTCTAGAATACTGAATAAGTCTATTAGATCAGGCCAAGTAAAATTCCACCTTTCTTGGATTCCTCCCAGTAGCTCTCTGAATTCTGACTTGAAGATTCATCATTTGTTCCTTGGGATTGGATCCAACATCAATATAGTTTTCCATTGCTGCTTGAGGTACCATTTTCTGGCACAAAACAAAGACATCATATTCATCACATCTCATGTCATTCATCCCAGTAACTCCACTATTATCCTTGTATATTGATAAACAAGTTTCAGAGGTTGGATTGTTTGGCTCGCCAGGATACCATTTCAAAGCGTAGTTTATTTTCTTCATAGATTTCATCCAAATCCATCCACCTCCAAAACGAGCTGCACCCAAATTGTAGTAACGAGTTCGATTTACCGCTGAATAAGCTCGAAGTAATTGCAGGAAGTTTATTTGCTCGTCGTTGGTTAAAAGCTCCACTAAATTCATGCCGGATGACTCACAAGCAATTTGAGCTTTTGACCACGTCTACATGGAAGAGAATTTATAAATTTTTTTTTCAACTTCAAAATTATGCAATTTTCTTCTTTCTTTCAATTTTAACGAAAAAACACTAAAAAGCTCCTCAAACTCACCATGAGCTCTTTCTTCAAGTAATATTTCTTCAGTTCATAACCCGCTCCTGTAAATTCATTACGATTAAAACTTTTCAAGTATATAATACACAATCCAATACCATAACTCCCAATTTCCAAGAATGTGCTTTCAATAACTCCCACAAGGATGAAAACAAAAAGAAACTGCAGCAAATGCATTTTTCTCTATATTTTTTAACAAACTTTTACAAATCACTTTTTTGACCGAATTTTTTCACGACACTGATGGTAAACTAAAACAGAACGCTGAATTTATGGCCATTTTTTATCTTGATCAACAGAACTTGTGATTTTGATGCATCCTGTAATTTACAACCAGTAATTTACACAAAACCAAAATTCTCTGAAAACTATATATAGAAATGAGTGTCAAAGGTTGTTTGCAGTTCATCATCATCACATACCACATTTTGCTCAATTTAATGGAAATTTACAGAATCGCTAAAAATTCGAGAAAAGTTGTGAAAAATAAAGAATTATTTTTTAAAGTCGTAGCATATATTTTATTATCATCAAGATTAAATGTACAAATTAATCGATTATTATCTATTATCTATATCGATTACTCTTATCTCTCATTAGTAATGAATAAAAATATTTTAAAAGATATTTTTGATTATTTTTATTTATTTTAAGTGATTTTATTTGGCCTTACAACCACATGAAGGTTTTATAAAGGCGCATATTTTATGGTACAAAAATTAGTGGGTTTTATGCGTTTACAATATGTGTTATTTAATAACCTAACATAATTAACATTGTTTTAAGAATAATTTCAATTTCAATTTACATATTTATACTATTTTTAATAATTATTTTAGAAACAAAGTTTATATATTATCAAATAAATTTATTTCTTTTAGGAAAATTAAAATACTTTTAAGATTTTCGGTATCTTCATTAGCTAGGATCTCTAGTCGACTGATCTTATATTTATCTCTAATGTCATGTGTACGGGGGCAGCTTTCAAAAATGTGCTTTACAGTTAAAGTTTCTCCACAAAGACACGCTACTGGCTCTGTTTTATCAAAAAGGTGTTTATGAGTAAACGTTGTGTGGCCTATTCTTAGTCTTGTAAAAATAATTGTTTCTCTTCGTGAAAATTGGCAAAGGTTTTTCCATTTTTTGGTATTATTTTTAATTGTTCTTAACTTGTTGTCAGTGACCATTTCCCAATCTTTATTCCAAAATTCTTTTAGTTTTACTTTCGCAACGTTTTTCAAATCATTACAAATATATCTGAAATTGTATGTTATAGGGTCATTTAAAGATTCTTTTGCCAAGAAATCAGCATTTTCGTTCCCGATTATATTAATGTGGCTTGGAATCCACATAAATTGAAAAATATTTTGGGAATTTTGAATTATTTTGTGTATTCTTTGAACAAGAGGGTGAGTTGAATACATTGCTGTAATTGCTTGCAAAGCGCTTAAAGAGTCTGATATAATTAAGTAGTTTTGATTGATATTCTTGTGAAAGTTTAAAATGGCTTTGTAAATTCCATACAGTTCTGCTGTGTATATGGAACAATGGTCAGGGAGGTGGTATTTTTTTTCCAAAGTTTCTGAAGTGAATGCGCAACCACTTTTAATGTTTTGAACAGAACCGTCTGTAAAGATTTGAGTGTAATTATGATAGTGATTTAATTTTTTTGTAAAGAGCTTTTTGTATACAATATTTGAAGTTTGAGATTTATTGTAGTGAGCTAGTGTTAAGTCTACATGGAAATTATTTAGCCATGGTGGAACTTTTGAAAACTTTTGTAAGTCAAATTTCTCAGGAATTTTGATTTTGTATTTATTAAGGAGTAGCTTAGCTCTGACATAAAACGGCTGTCTATTTGTTTTTTTATCCTTATATTTTTTGAATTTGTTTTGAGAATGGAAATGGTCATATAATGGGTGGTTTTTGAACGAAAGAATTTTTATAGCATAATTGATGGTTTGTGTTTCTCTTCGTAAATGTAACGAAGTCATGCCTGAGTCGATTAATAAACTTTTTACTGGGCTTGTTCGGCAAGCACCAGTTGCCAGCCTAATTGCTGTGTGATGTATTGGATCAAGAATTTTGAGATTGGATTTTGCAGCTGCAGAAAAAAGAAAGCATCCATATTCTATTGTAGGTAGGATTATCATCTGGTGAATTCTCAATAACAGTTTTCTATCAGTTCCATATTTAAAATGTGATAATGTTTTGATAATATTTAATTTTTTGGTTGCTCGAGCCTTTATATTATTGAAATGAGATATCCACCTTAATTTAGTATCAAACTGCATTCCTAAAAATTTGTATTCTTTGGTGTATTTAAGTTTTGAGTCATTTAAATATAAATCGGGTTGGTATACATTTTTCCTTTTATGAGTGAACAACATGGCAACTGTTTTTTCTACTGAGAATTTAAATCCATTGTTTTCTTCCCATTTTCCTACAATAATGAGCAGTTCTTGTAATTTTACTCTTATAAATTCTAGATTTTCATGGGCTATAAATATAACGATATCGTCCGCAAAAACCGCTATTTTTACTGGCAATTTGACTAGTTTGAAAATAGAATTTAGGACTATTAGGAAAAGCGTACAACTGAGGACGGATCCTTGTTGGAGTCCATTTTCAATATTTTTTATATTTGATTTAATATTGCCAATCATTACTTCAATAGTTCGATTTTTTAAAAAATTATCTATGAAGCTTACCATATTCCCTTTAAATCCCAATTCTAAAAGCTCTTTAATGATTAAGTGTCTCCAAATTCTATCGTAAGCCTTTGAAAGATCAAAGAAAATTGAAAGAAAAAAGCAATTTTGCGCAAAAGCTTCCATAATGTGAGATTCTAAATATACTAAATTATCAGCCGTGCTACGGTTTTTCCGAAAACCTGATTGAAAGTTGCTGAAAATGTTTTTTTGCTCAATAAGCCAAATTAATCTTTTATTAATCATTCTCTCTAGCAATTTGCATAAGCAATTAGTTAACGCAATTGGTCGAAAACTCTCCGGTGAGTTAGATTCTTTTCCTGGTTTACAAATTGCAAGGAGAATTGCATGGCGAAAAGCTTGTGGAAAAACATTTTTTTGCCATATTTTGTTGTAAAATTTAAGTAAATGTATTTTACCGTTTTTAGTTAGGTTTTTAAGCATATCATATGTAATACTATCAGGACCAGGAGATGTTCCCGTACAATCCTTAAGGGAGTTTTCCATTTCTTCATAAGAGAAGGCAATATTGTAAGTTTCGAGATTGTCTGAAGGAATAATCATTTCAGCTTTTTCAGTTTCTTCTTTGATAATTTGAAAATTTATTGAGTAGTTTTGTGTGCTAGAGATTTGGGCGAAGAAGTTTGCCATAGTTTCGCATATAACACTTTGATTTGTTATTAATTGTTCATTTATTCTGAGGGAAGTGATGATAGTGCTTTTATATTTTCCTGTCAGTTGTCTAAGTTTATTGAATATTTCTGAAGTTGATGTGTTTGAGTTTATTGAAGAAGTAAATTTGCGAAAATATTGAGTTCTTAGGTGGCGAGCTAGGCTTCTTGCCTCTAATTTAACACTTAAATATGTTTTAAAGTCTGTTAATCTACAAGTTCGCTTGAATTTCCTGAGAAGTCTCTTTTTTTTAGCTATAATCGTTTTAATGTTCTCGTTCCACCATGGTACCATTTTTTTAGGTAAATGTTCAGATGTTCTAGGAATTGATGCCTTAGCAGCATCAATAATTTTATTTGTTATTTTTTGTGTATGTTCGTTAATGTTTATATTGTCATCTATGTGAAATTGTGTGTCAAAATTTAATTTATCTTGGAAAAATTTCCAGTCTGCTTTTTTAATTATCCATCTTGGGCGGCGAGAATTTTTAGAATTAGTTGTTAAAATCGGAATAATTATTGGGTAGTGGTCACTTCCATACAATCCATCCGCTACATACCAATCGAAGTGTAATTGTAATGCGGGAGAAGAAATGGTGAGGTCAATAGCGGAAAATGTTTTGTACCCTACACTAAAATGTGTGGAGCTGCCGTCATTTAAAATATTCAAGTTATTTTCATAAATCATTTCTTCAATAAGTCTGCCTCGGAGTTCGATTTTATTTGATCCCCAGATCGGGTTATGTGCGTTGACGTCAGTGACAATCATAAATAATGGGCCAAGCTGTTGAATTAATTTATTAAGATCATGTTTAGTAATATTTTGAGAGATAGGGCCATACAGATTGCAAATTACGAATTCAATAGGGAAGCATACTTTAACTGCGACTGCCTGCAAATTAGTCTGTAAGTGGATTTCAGTAGAATGATAATTTTCGTCGACTAGAGTCATAACACCCCCCTGAGCTATTTCGTTCAGTGGAGATTTGAAATTTTTTGGATCAAGGTAATCGAAAATGTCCCTTACCATAAAGCTATAAGTTTGTTTAACGCCAGGAACCCAGTATTCAACCGCCCCAGCTTCGCTTCAACGATCAAGTCCTCGAAAAGTTGTGGCTGTGCTTGCCAATGCAACCAGCAAGAAAAACCTCCACCTGAACCACCAAAAAGCTCAATCCAGTCTCGACTCAACCGAACAAACTCACAGCCTGAACTCACTTTAACTGAAAATCATGCAACGAAACGATCCACATCATCGAACCGATCAACTTCCCAAGACAGCACAGAGGGCTCTAAGCCCAAAAAGTTGGTCAAACAAATTGTCAGCAGAAATGGTCAAATGGCCAATCTTACTAGAATGTCACGCAAGGCACCGACTGAACAAGAAGACAATGATGTTGAAATGGAGGGAGCAGCTTCCAATCATAGATAAGTTTTATGCGTAAAAAAATTATTTCTTGGAATATTGATGGATTCTACTCACATTATGACCAATTTCAATTAGTTTGCCAGGAATATAATCCTATATATTTTAGTGTACAAGAAACAAAGTTTAAATTTAATTATCATCCCAATAACTTAGGAAAATACAAATGCTACACAAAAAAATTTTTGATTATTTAATTTCTCTGAGATTAAAATCTCTACGAGTTAATGCAAAATCCGTCAGTTTAAATTCTTTCCTTTCTTTTCTTAGACTTTCTGACAAAAATAATCTTTCCTCACAAGTTTTCACTCAGCTGTGCTGCAAATCTCGTTACCAAAACGTTCACAGTGTTAATATTATCCGCCGTGCTTCCTTCGACTTTCTGGATCGGGATCTTTACACGAATATCACGTTTGAAGCAAACTTCATCCCGGCACAAATATAATCCAAGATCAACTGTAGCTTCTGATTTGGATGAATCTACGAAAAGTACGGTTGAACCTTCTTCTAAAAGCGCTAGTGAGCTTTCAAAAGAGCCGGAAGTTGAAGCTTTGTGGGGAGCTTCAGATGTTAGCTTGACGTCACCATCAAAAGAGAGGGAAAAATGAATCACAAGCTTTTCATTTTCAGGGTGCACAGGAATCTCAATTGGTTTAGCAACCAAAACGAAGTCTGCTACTGGTTCATCCTGAAAGTAGTTAGAATTAAAAGATGAACTTCTTGTTTAAGAGAAATTAATCATACCACAACATCCTGTTCTTCCTCTTCAGCCCAATCCAGCTGGAACTCTTCACAATGATTAGTTGCCAACTCCACTTTGACCACTTGATGGGCATTTGTATTAACTACAAATAAATATCCTCCACAAGGACTGGCACACACACCTGATGGTTCCAAGAGCTTAAAATCTCCCAAATCGACGGTTTGTAGCCAGTTGTTCTGCAGATTAATGCGTTTGAGCTTATGGTTGTAAGTGTCTACCACGTAAACTGAATGGCTTGTTGGATGATAAGTTAAACCAAGTGGATGCTGTAGTTTGGCATCAAGACCAGCTCCATCTACATCACCAAACGCGAAGAGGTTCTAAAAGATTTTAATAAGAATTAAAGTTCAAAGTTCAAAGTTTAAATATTCTAACCATCGGATTGATGTTCCCGCCAACAACAGCTGAGACTTTTCCATCAAGTACCGCCATCTTACGAATAGTACTACTCTCACTATCAGCAATGTAAACATGATCGCAAACTTTCTCCTTTACAATGCAGAGTCCAGAAGGTTGAGCAAAAGACGCTTGATTTGGATAGCTGTTGTTCCTGTTTCTCTCCTCACCATTTCCTGCCATAGCTGCACATTCACCTGCTTTGTAGAGTTTATAACGCCACCAAATTGTATCTTCAATGAAGTAGGCCCACAGTTGATGAGTTCCAGCCATCGCGATGAAAAGAACTGGCTTTAAAGGAGCTGCTGTGTCATCTACATGGAAAGACATATCCATGTTTTTAGTTTTGTAAACTATTACGTCCCATGGAGAAGAGAGAGCTTGAGTGAGGCCTGAGGCACCTCCAACTTTATCGAAGCCTTGCACTCCAGTTCCTAAAAAATAAATACTTTGGTAAATATTTATAGAACGGATTTTAAAATAGTTTTTTACCAGCCACAGTTTGCACCATCATTTTAACCAAGTCCACCTTCCTTATAGCGTGATTCTCTGTATCAGCAACATACAGTACATCTTCGCTTAAGAAAGCCACACCCTGTGGTGAGTCAAACCGACATTCTTCAAAGTTTCCATCCTTAAATCCACTTTTCTTGCCGCCAATTTTGTGAAGCACTTTCCCTGCTCCATCGAAAATCAAAACACGGTGATTGCCCGTGTCCGACATTGCATAAATATCTTGTCCTGGTAAGCCTTGCATCTTCCCTGGATATCTTAATTTAGAGTTTGCTCCAGTTGAAGAGCCTAAAGCTCTCAACTCTCCATAAGGATTTATTTCTCCTTGTTCACGATAATATTCCAGAGCACCACGCACATAATTTTCTAAGCGTTGGTAGCTTCCTTCACCCATAATAACAAACAGTGGATTCGCATTAGGTCCAAGAATAATCATTGTTGGCCAACATTGTACGTTTAATTGCTGCCATAGTTTACCAGTGACATCATTAACAACTGGGTGAGATATGTTATGTCGCTCACAAGCTGCTTTAATATTGGAAGACTTTTTTTCGTTTGTAAACTTGGCATTATGCACTCCAATCACGGTGAAACCTTCAGTGATTGGAAACTTGTCTTCCAGTTTCTTTAAGTTTGGTAGAATATGCAAACAGTTGATGCAACAGTAAGTGAAAAAGTCTAGAAGAACGATACTGCCCAGAAGATGCTTTTCAATTTGTAGTGGCTCAATGACGTTGAACCAATCAAGATCTAAAATAATAAGAAATTGAATCAAATCTATGTAGGGAATTAGCTGGAATTTTTAACCTTCAGCAAATTCTGGTACTCCTTCATATTTATTAGCGATTCGTCCGACGTAGTCTTTAATAATTTTAACCTGTTGAGCGTCATTTTTGTCCTCGAGAAGGTCCAATAATTCTACACAATCCACCGAAAGTCGATCCATCATATTTTCTTCTTCTTTGTATTGGGATGACATGCTTAAAGGTTTTTATAAATGTTTTTAAGCTTGAGGAGTCTGAACCGGTAAATATTTATAGTAGTAATAAACAATAACAATGATATGACATTTCATTGAGCTGAAAATTTAATGGAAGAGAAGAGAAGCAAAACCAAGAGAAAGATTCCATGGAGGCTTTTTTTAAACTTTTTATTTTGGTTCAAGCTGATTTGTTAAGCTGGTGTATTACAATGACAATGACAATGACATTCTTTTGCCTTTGCATTTTCAGTTCCGTTCCTTTCATTGTAAACTTTTTGGCACACAGGATATACTTCCGATGAATTACACTCCAAATCATTGAAAAAAACTTTACCATTCTCTTTATACACAGTTAAGCAGTTTTCTTTCCCAAGGTGATTGTCTGGCTGATTAACCAACCATGGTAACAAATAGTCTAGTTTTTTGATTGAAAGGATCCAAATCCATTCCCCTTCGTCACCAAACCTAACGGCGCCCATGTTGCATTGTTTGTGGTTTTCAAAGGATGAATGATTTTCTAGCATTTTGACCACATATGTTTGTTCTTTTTTGGTTGAAAGTTCTATCGGTTCCATTCCATTTGATCGACACATCGCTTTAGCTTGTTTCCAATTCTTTCAAATAAATTAGATTTTCCTTATACACTATCAATATCTGTTCCTTCACTTTGATGAAGATTTATACTTACCATTATTTGATTCTTAAAGAAATATGCTTTAATTTCACCATTGCCGTTTTCTGTAAGTAGAACCATTGCTATTATTCCGAATGTGAGAAGAAAGAAACCCTACCAAAAGTCCCAATCTCTTGAAAGTTACAATTTATAAAGCCAATTAAGACTGCAACACAAAAAAACTGTAGCCAATGCATTTTATTTTATTTTTAAAAAGAACAACTTCGCAAGTAGAAATTTTTATTTTGCAGCTCGTTTATATACACAGAATGTGTCGATAGTACTTACAAAAAAAAAATGATTTAATAGGTTCATTGAGGCTATCTTGTAAAAAGTTAAGAATAATCAATTCAAAGAATTATTAGCAAATAAAAAAAATTTAATTATTCAGCCGTTGTTTGAGATATCACCATATTTTGACACAAAACGTAAACTTTATCATCATCTTCTACTCCATTGCAGTTAAGATCATTAAATTTGATATCTCCATCCTTAGATTTTTTTATAGTCAAGCAGTTTTCTACTCCTTCAAAATTGTCAGGTTGACCCAGATGCCATGGAAGAGGATAATCCAGTTTTTTCATAGAAATGGACCAAATCCAACCATCACCAAATCTAATGGCACCCATATTATAGGAAGTTTGACCATCAAAGATTGGATCTTCAAGAAGTTTTGTAACATGGAGTTGTTCTTCATTTGTTTGTAGCTCGATTGGCCGCATTCCGGAATCTTGACAAATTGTTTTCGCTTCATTCCAAGTCTTCAATTTTATTGAAAATTTTATTTTGCTCCAGTTTTAAAATATTTGTACTTACTACGAGTTGCTTGTCAAAGAAATAGGCTTTATTTTCTGTAAAGGATCATTGCTCAAGTAAAATTGCAAAGAAATAATTGAAGCAAAAATACCATAGTTTCCAATTTTGTAGAGGCTGCAGTGGATGGCACCAAAAAATACAAACAAACAAACAAATTGTAAAAAATACATTACTTTTATTTTTACAATTATCTATAAAATGAAGTTTGAAGTGATAATGATTCAAATCAAGTAAATGGAGTTTCAAGATTAGAGCAAAATTTCATCTGAAATGAGTAAAATCTCAAAGTGCTCACGAGCAATACAAAGTTGCTTATCAATTTTATTTAAATCGTAAAACTTGAAAATATTTAGGTTTCTATAATAAAAAATTTTTCGAACATTTTTTTTACACAGGTTCACGATAAGCAAGAATTTTGACTCACAATCGAAAAATTCGACCCACAAAACCTTATATTTTTTTTTTTCAAATTAAAGTTTCAAGTTTTAACATTAATTTTATTTATTCTATTTTCAGCTTAGGTATTGCAGAAAGAGAATTGTTCAAAAGTTAATATAAATTTATTTTTACGATTTTCTGAAGGTTGATCTCAGGTCAATTCCGGCTTGAGTACAATCAACAAGAGGACATGAGGGGCATCTTAAAGCTGTAGTTACATCAACTTTTTGGGTAATTTTCTGACAAAAGAAGGTTAGAGGGTCTGTATCACAGGGATAGTCATTAAATCCCAAATCACCATTAGAATGGAAAATGACTGATAAACACTTTTCATTTAATGGGCTGCTCGGTTCGTTTGGATCCCACTTCAGATTATAATTCAACCTCATGTTCGAATTGACCCAAACCCAATTTGTGCCAGAAATTTGTGCACCAACGTGCATGTATCGTTCCTTCTTGATAAGGTGGATGTTTTTTGCTATCGCGTAAAAACTATTTTGTTCCATTTCAGTTTGTAGCTCAAGTGGGTCCAATCCATCTGCCTGGCATTTCGTCTTTACGTCTGTCCAAATCTAACATTCAAGAGAAATTTAAAAGTTCTACTATATCTATTTTTTTAATCAAACATGTTTTTACCATATTCTCATCGCTGTAGTAGATTGTTTTAGTTCCTTGACCTGACACATCTATTTTAATGAAATTCACAATATTTTCCCATTATTTAATTCAACTTCATCGCAATTAAAATATACTTACCAATAGATCCAATTTCTTGCAAGTGACATTCATATACATTCATAATTGAAAGAATTATCAAAATTAAAAGAAATAAGCGCATTTTGAAGCTGTTTTTGAGTAATTATTATTTTATATGTGTAAACTCCGAAATATAATTTGCGACTGATTGAGTCTGTTATGAATTTTGTGTGTTTTTTCGTTTTCTGATAATGAGGATCAAAGTTGTTATGAGCCATCATTAAAAATTCCAAAAATATTATTAAAGATTGTCTTGCATCTAAGTAATTATGTGTTTGAAATTAAAAACAAGAAAGGTCAATAAAATAAATTTAATACTCGATCTTTACTGGAACGATCTTAGATCAATTTGTGGAGCGCAGTCTCTCGAACAATCGAACGAAGGACAGACTCTATCAGAAGATGTTGGGCAAGTTGAACGAACTGGACAAGAAACCGTAGGGCATGTTGGGATCAGGCATCTAGGTGTAGGTTGGGTAACAACAACTGTCTGAACAGTTTTCTGACAAAAATAGTTCAATCTGCGTCCTTCACAAGTGATGTCATTGAATCCCAAGCGATCCTTCTTAAAGATGATGGTGAGACATTTTTCAACAGTTGGATGGTTTGGCTCGCCAGGTAGCCAGGTTGGTGCGTAGTCTAATTTTTTCAAGGATTTAATCCAAACCCATTTTTTACCGCATCTCGCTCCACCAATGTGAAGAAAATCATTTTTTTGAACAAGATAATGATCTTTAGCCAAAGAAATGAAATCATCTTGTTCAGCTTTGGTTAAGAGCTCCAAAGGCTCCATTCCAGCTGCTTCGCATTTATCTTCCATTTGTGACCAAGTCTTTAAGAGATTTATTGTTAGAATTGATAAGAAACTTTTTTATTTATTTAAAGCTTACTATTCGTTCTTGGTTGTAAAAGTATCTCTTCATTATGACTCCATTTTCAACTGAAATCATCCATGAATAAGTGATACAAAAATTTTATCTCTTAAAAAGTTATTTATTACCATATGTTCCGATTTCTTGCAAACTGCATTCCATTACACTAAAAAGTGAAACCACCAAAAAGATTACTCTTAGTACACGCATTTTTAATCAATATTTTTATTCCTTTTTCCAGTCCTGTATCAAAGAATAACTTTTTTTAAACTAAAGGAAACCTCCAAAATAATGGCAATATATACTCCAGAAACTCAATTCTCCGGAACATCTTTGAGATAAGAGTTTTGCAGCGTCAATGAATGTGTAAGCAGAGCAATCAATGATTCTGTAGAACACTTTTTGGACGAGCGAATTTTTTTTCTCTGAATTTTAAGATTATTTTTTTCGTTGAAATAATAAATTGCAAATTAAATGACAAACAATATTTATTTTCATTATACACAATACAAATTTTAACTCAATTATTTTGGCTGAGAAGATCAAAGATCAACTTGGGAAGGGCAATCACTTAAGCAATCAAATGAAGGACAGCATCTTTTAGGACAGGGTGGACAAACCTTACTATCCGGTGGGCAAGTAACAATTGGGCAATTAGGAGGTACTACTTTTTTCTGACAGGCAAAATTGAACTTTGCCGAACAAGAAGCGTCATTATAACCCAAATTCACCGGTCCGTCGAAAATCATCGTCATACATTGCTCAGTCGCTGGATGACTTGGTTGACCTGGATGCCACAAAGCGTCATTATTGAGTTCCGTTTGAGATTTGCTCCAAATCCATTTATTTCCCTGCTTAGCGCATCCAGTAAGAAATTGAGTGCCTTTAGGCACAAATTGATGGTATCTCAATTTTGCTATGAAATTATCTTGCTCAGATCTGGTTAGAAGTTCAAGAGGTTCCATTCCATTGGCCTCGCAATTCTCTTCAACTTGTGACCAAGTCTATGGAGAATTTTTCATAGTTAGCTTAACACAATAATTGTTATTTTTCATAATAATTGATTACCAGTTTATCATTAAGGTTGATGTAATATATTTTTGTGGTTACTCCATTTATCACTATAAAAATTAAATTTAGTTTCAAAAGAATATTTTTAAGAATTTTGTATGAATTTGAAGTTAATATATCTGAGCTCACTATAAGTTGCGAGATCCTGCAATTGACATTCAATCAAACAAATGAGAGATGACACAATAAAAATTGTCAAACGCATCTTTCTTCAGAGGCTTTTCGTACTGTATACCCAATTAACGACAAAATAATGCGTTTGAGCTCAGTCAGGACAAGCTTTATAAATGAATTTATAGAAAAATTTACATTGAAAAGTGTTGACTAGAAATATAAAAGTTCAAAGTATCAATAATAGAAAATACTTTTCTAGTTCATTGATGTCTCATTACTCCACTTTTGTCACATAAGCCTCAATAAAGTCAAGAATATTAGATTGCAAACTAGAGATGTGATATTTATTTTATTCAAAATAAATTTAACAAGTTTTTTCAATATAAAAATTTTGAAAATTTTTGTAAGTTTAAAAAACATCAAATTCGGTCTTTTACAAACTGGCAAGACTGAGGTAACATTTTATAGAATCAAACAAATATATGTCTCGATTGATAAGTGCAGTATTGAAATGCAGAATGAGCTCAGATATTCAGGCTAATGATTGAATGATTGCAAGTTTTTACACAAATTTACTTATGATTAATTAACATAAATATAAAGTGAACTTAAGCTAAATAATTTAATAATAACTTTATTCAATAATTGTCTCATTAATAAAAGTGACATTATTAGAGTGATGAGAAATGATCGAACTATTTGTGAGTTGCTGAGTAAAATTTGAGCCCTTAATGGTTGTACTGTTGGTAGTTGTAAAGCTGACTGTCTGGCTGCTGGAGCTTGTAGAATTAAAAACTCTAACGATATTTTTTGTTACTTTGGATGCTTGTTCTGCAATAGAAGTTTCGTCCTCAGTTGAACTGTAATCTGGTGTTGTGTGTTGAGTTATTAATTCATTGGAAGTTGTTTGGATGGAGGCGAGATGAATAAAAGATGGAATTACTGTTGTTGATGATTCCTGTGTAGTTTGGTTCACAATCGATGAATTGTTGGTAATTGATGGACTTTTAGTTGTCATATCATTTAATGGACGATCAATATTTGGATTTTTCGTTGTAATTTCTTTTTTCTGCACAGTTTGGCAGAAAAAGAAACATTTGCTCCTATCGCACCTAATATCATTGAACCCAACTTCGTTTTTACTGTCTTTATAGATCGACAAGCATTTTTCCGTGTTTTTAGAAACTCCTGAATTATTTGGTTCGCCAGGATACCAATCAATCTCATAATCTAAAAGATTCCTTGATACCAACCATCTCCAAAAACCATTGAAATTTTGAGCTCCAATGTGATAATAGTTAGAATTAGAAATTTCAGAAGTTTCTGCGGTTAAATTGAAAAAATTCATTTGCTCGTCTTTTGTGTTGAGTTCCAAAAGTTCCATATCAGCTGCTTCACAGTTTGCTCTCGCTTTAGTCCAATCCTAAAGTAAATATTCATGAAGAATTGTTAAATACTAAATTGTCAGTTTATTGGTGTTTGCAGTTAACACTTTCATAAATCTTTTACTTTGCTTCACTCGTGAGAATATCGAAGAGTATTGACTTTTAGAACAATTTTGTTTGATCTACTCACCAATTTCTCATCAGATTTTAAATAATAATTCTTTATGATTGATTCCGTTTCTGAAACAATATTGTTTTAATTTAAATATTTGATTCACATTAATCTTGATTTTTAGAAAATCTGTAATCATTTACCATATTTTCCAATTTCTCTGAAACTACAAGTAACAAATACACAAGAAATTGATAAAATGCAAAGTTGAATCAAAATCATTTTATTAAGCGCTTTATGCGTGAAATTTCAACAATAAAAAAAAAACTGATTCCAAAATTTTAAAGAGTTTCTAAATTCAACAGAAATTTCTTTTTGCAAAAATTGCTGCGTTTTCCGTGAAGATTCTTAAGAAACTAAAGAAATGTTTTGTGGATATTCTCGAAGCACAATATATTAGCGTTAGTGAGCTGGAAAAAATTATCGCAGATATTTAATCGTTTTATGTACCAATCAATCTCATAAAATTTTAGGGTGAAATTTTGTAAAATTCGACCATATAAAGAGATAACGGTAAAATAAAAATCTTAAACACTCTCAAGGTTTTTGCACGATTTTTGATGACATTTTGAACTTCTTTATCTTTCAGATGTTCCAAAGAATTCAGTACTTTGAACAAAATTTACTTTTCGACTGTAATCAAGTAAATACGCTCACTCATTGTTGAATAGTCATTTAGCAATACCGCAATAAAAGTCTTTAAGCAAAGATGCAGTTGGTAGCCCAGACAATTTTTGTTGTGGCATCTTTCATCTGTTTGATTAAGTGTCACTTACAGGAGCTCGCCACTTATGGTAAATTTATAAAAAGTCAAATTCTTTCTATCTAAAAATTTTATTTCTATAGAGAAAAATGGAGTCGTCATAAAAAAATATTTCATCAACCTTAATGATAAACTAGTAAGTCATCATAAATTTAGAATATTGCATTCTATGAATATTCCTCCATAGATTTGGTTTCAAGTCGCAGCCAACTGCCTGGCCAATGGAATGGAATCTCTTGAACTTCTAACAAGAGCTGAGCAAGATAATTTCATCGCAAAATTGAGATATCATCACCTTTTTATCAATAGAGACCTCCAAATCCATATTGGAGGAGCAAAGCAGGGAAATAAATGGGTGTGGACTAGATCTCAAACGGATCTAAATCTTGACGCTTTGTGGTATCCCGGACAACCAAGTAGTCCAGCAACCGAGCAATGTATGACGATAATTTTTAACGGACCAGTGAATTTGGGTTATAATGACGCTCCTTGTTCAACGCTGAACTTCCATTTTGCTTGTCAGAAAACTGAGAAAATAGCAGAAGTTACTCCTACTTGTCCTACTGTATCATGCCCGGTTCGTCAGAATTGCCCAACCTGCCCTGAAAGAGTTTGTCCTTCATTTGATTGCTCGAGAGACTGCCCTGGCAAAGTTGATCTTAGATCTTTTCAGGAAATTGACTGATAAGGAAGGATCGAATTATGTCTGGCTTTATTATGAGAACTTTTATTTTAATCTCAATTTTATCATTGAGATAGAATTCTTTATTAAATTTTTAATATATTGATATATTTTTCAATTGATAATAATCGTTTTTCTAAAACTCGTAAGAAAAATAATCAAATGAAACTACTCTACGGAATATTCTGCGCAATTTTTAATCAAGATTGAAAATTCATTGACACCCAACGAAATTCTTATCTCAAAAAATTCCGAGTAATTTTATTTTTTTGTTTATTTATTTGCTCTTTCATTTGAGAAGTCGAAATGTATGGCTTTGGAACGACAGCAAAAGAAAAACCAAATTTGTTGTAAATTTAAAAACCACTCGATAGAAAACATGCAGGTATATTTATCAAGTAGATCATAAAATTCTAAAATCATTCTCAAGATGAGTTTTCGAGTGAGCAGACTACGAAAAGCAAAAACTGTTGTGGATTTATTCCTGAAGTTTGGTCGAGTGAATTTAAAACACAAAAAAGTTTCTTTTGTAATTCGAAATAATCTGTTTGAGAGGAAAAATGTGAAGGAAACATTGAAGAGGCGCCTGAAGTTGCCAACAAAGCTGTTGATCTTACGGAGCAGAAAGTGGTCTCACATTGTGCTGGTTTCTAAGAAAGGCGAAAAAGTTTGCAAAGTTTTGAAGATGCCGAAGAATTTCTCTGAATTTTTCTCCAAGAAATTTATTTTGATACGAAAGTTCAAAAAACTTTTTGAGGCAATTATAAATTTGAAGAAAAAGAAAACTTTGATGGACTTGAAGATTGTCAAAAAGGAGTCAGTTGAAGACGAAAACCTCGTTAAGTCTACAAAGAATTCAAAAAAAGAACCACCAATCGAGAAATTAAACTTTGTTCAACCAAAAGTAAAGCTAAAAAGAATTCACAAGATGTTTTCTTGTACTATTTGTCAAAAAATATTAAAAGGAAGACAATCTTTGAAAATACATAATTACATCATTCATTCAATAAATATAAACTGCTTGATCTGCAGAGGAAAGAAAAAAACAAAATGTATTCATATATCTAAAGGACATCAATGTGATTACTGCGGGAAATATTTTAAACTTAAAAAGAATCTTCTTCGTCATATATTCAAGCACACAGATAAATTCAAATGCTCCCTATGTGAATTTCGCGGTGGAGCAATTAATCTTCTTCAAAAACATCTTGAGACTCATCGTGGAGATGAATTAAAATGTGAAATTTGTGGAACGTTTTCAATGACCAAAAATCTTCTAGAAATTCATCTTCATGATCATCCAGTTTGTAACTTTAAGTGTGACTTCCAGAATTGTGGTAGATCTTTCAGAACAAGAGTTTTATTGGACGATCATCAATTTACTCATGGAAAAGAACGTCAATTTACTTGCTCTTTTAAAGGATGTGAACAAACTTTTAAAACAAAAAATCATACGAGGAAGCATGAAATTTCTCATTACATTGTTTTAAAATCCTTTAAATGCACAATTTGTGACAAAACTTTTAAACGGCATACTTACTTACACAAACACATGAACTTTAAGCATAAAGTCAAGCAAATTGAAAGTTTGGAAGAAATATTGACAAGAAAGAAGATTGAGAAACAAAAACTGAAAGAAGAAGTTGAAGATCTTACTGCTAAGGATCCATTGTGGTACAAAAAGATGACAATTGAAGAATTACATATCAAATGTTTGATCAATGAAGTAAATAGAAAAAGAGTTGTATGCATCATCTGCAGCAAAAATTTGGATAAAACGATCATTAAAAAACATATTAAAAATGTTCATTTAGCTGATGAACCGATAAATCTTATAGATATACTCAATTGCAACATTTGTGGATTATTTTTAAAAACCAAAAATCTCTTAGAAATTCATCTTCATAACCATCCAGTTCATAGCTTTAAGTGCGAGTTCCCAAATTGTGGAAAAGCTTTTCAAAATAAAAGTAATTTGAAAGCACATGAAGTTCGTCATCAAGCAGTTGGTCGTTTTGGTTGTATAACTGGAGAATGCAACAAAACATTCAAAACAAAGTTTGCAATGTTGCAACACAAAGCAAGACATAGTGATTCAAGACCATTCCATTGCTCATACTGCAAAAAAACTTACAAACTCAAAACTATGCTAAACCAGCACATAAGGAAAATACATAAACCAGCACAGAAAGAACTTCCAGTTGAAAGTTTGAATGAAACTTTAGCAAAAATGGAAAAGGAACGCCAGTTTTTTAAAGAAAAAGTAAAAAAACTTGCTGCAAATGATCCTTTGTGGTACATGAAAATGACAGTTGATGAAATTTTAGCCAAAACACCATTCGATGCTAGAATTTATAAAAATACGGAATGTATTATTTGCCACAAAATTATGTCTGCAAGATCAGCACTCAAGATACACATCAAAGAAATCCACTATAAAACTGATTTACATCCATTTGGGTGTGATCACTGTGGTAAATGGTTTAAAACTCTGCGTGTTCTTAAACCCCACATTTTAATTCATTCAGACAAGTTCAAATGTCCAAAATGTGAGTTGAGGGCCACATGTTTCAGTCAATTACACAATCATCTTCAGACACATCAAACGACCAAATCATTTGAATGTCTTGATTGCAACAGAGCTTTCGTATTAGAAAGCTACTTGAAAAAACATCAGACGATTCCAAAAGGAGGTGAAATCTTAAATTGCTCAATTATGGATTGTGGTAGAATTTTCAAAAATAATACTTGCTTGAGCTATCACATGAGAGAGCATACAACTGATAAGAAATATGATTGCACTCATTATGGATGCAATAAGGTGTTCAATGAAAAAAATAACTTAGATCAACACCGTTTGCAAGTTCACAAAATCTAAATTTGATGTCAATTGTGTAGAGTTACTGCTGCTTTTTAGAATAATTTAATAATTTAATTTTAGAATAATAATTTATATATTTTAAATTGTTCTAATAAATTGTATTAATAAAATATTAGCATATTGAATAAAATTACATAAATCTTAAAAGTAATAAATAAGTTTTTTTACATAAATTAGTTCTCTATTTCATGATAAATTATCTGCTATACACTGATTGATATTTATCTGTTCTAGAGCATGTTATAATTTCAATGGTTTTAGAATTTGGAATGGGATGGAACAATTAAAATCTCTACCTAACAACGCCCATCAACAAATTTTGGAATTATAAAACCATATATAATGAATTTCTGTAGAATGGCAAGAATACGGAAACAAAATCTGTTAACAAAAGAATTTGAGTATTCTAAAATCATTCTCAAGATGAACTTCAAAGTGTGCAGACCTAAACCAAAAACTGTTGTGGATTTATTCCTGAAGTTTGGTCGAGTGAATTTGAAAAACCAAAAAGTTTCATTTGTAATTCGAAATAATCTGTTTGAGAGGAAAAATGTGAAGGAAACATTGAAGAGACGCCTGAAGTTGCCAACAAAGCTTTTGATCTTACGGAGCAAAAAGTGGTCTCACATTGTGCTGGTTTCTAAGAAAGGTGAAAGATTTTGCAAAGTTTTGAAGATGACGAAAGAATTATCTGAATTTTTCTCCAAGAAATTTATTTTGAAACGAACGTTCAAGAAACTTTTTGAGGCCATTATAAATTTGAAGAAGAAGAAAACTTTGGTGGACTTGAAAATTGTCAAGAAGGTTCCAGTTGATGAAGACCTCGCTAAGTCTACAAATAATTCAAAAGAAGAACCACAAACTGAAAAGTTAAACTTTGTTAAACCAAAAGTAAAACGAATAAAAATCTACAAGAAGTTTCCTTGTACTATTTGTCAAAAAGTATTATCTACAAGAAAAACTTTGAACAGTCATAATTACGCTATGCATTCAATAAATATAAACTGCTTAATCTGCAGAGGAAAAAGTAAAACAAAATGTACACATATTCCTAAAGGATTTCAATGCGATTACTGCAGGAAATATTATAAACATAGAAAGCATCTCTTGAATCATATATTCAAACACACGGATAAATTCAAATGCTCCTTATGTGAATTTTGCAGTGGATCAAACTATGTGCTTGGAATTCATCTCAAGAGTCATCGTGGAGATGAATTGAAATGTAAAATATGTGGAAAGTTTTCTAGGACAAAAAATCTTCTAGAAATTCATCTGCATGACCATCCAGTGTGTAACTTTAAGTGTGACATCCTGAATTGTGGAAAATCTTTCAGTACACAATTATCCCTGAACGATCATCAGTTTACCCATAGAACAGATTTTCAATTTACTTGCACTTTTCAAGGATGTGCACAAGCTTTTAAAACAAAACCTAGTATGCGGAATCATGAACGTTCTCATTATGATGTGTTAAAATCCTTCAATTGCTTAGTTTGTGAGAGAACTTTTAAACGTTATATTGACTTATACAAACACATGAACTTAAAGCATAAAGTCAAACAAATTGAAAGTTTGGAAGAAATATTGGGGAGGAAGAAGATTGAGCAACAAAAACTGAAAAAAGAAGTTGATGATCTTACTGCTAAGGATCCATTGTGGTACAGAAAGATGACAATTGAGGACTTACACATCAAAAGTCTGATTAATGAAGTAAATAAAAAAAGTGTTGTATGCATCATCTGCAACAAAAATGTGAATAAAAGCTTCGTTAAACGTCATATTGAAATTGTTCATTTAACTGATGAACCAAAACACCAATGCGATTTTTGCGGAGACATCATAAAATATAAATGTTCTTTGGTCAAACATTTACTGGGGCACACAGACAAATTCAAATGTTCACTTTGTGAATATCGTGGCGGATCATCTTTCAAGCTTAAACATCATTTTCTTGGGATTCATCGTAAAGATGGTTTCAAGTGTAACATCTGTGGAGTTTTTCTAAAAACCAAAAATCTCTTAGATATTCATCTCCATAATCATCCAGTTTGTAACTTCAAGTGCGAGTTCCCAAATTGTGAAAAAGCATTTAAATTTAAATATAATTTGAAAGCACATGAAGTTCGTCATCAATCAGGAGGTAGTTTTAGTTGTATAACTGGAGAATGCAACAAAACATTCAAATCTAAAATTAGAATGTTGAATCACAAAGCAAGTCATAGTGATTTAAGACCCTTTAATTGCAAATTCTGTCAAATAACTTTCAAACAAAAATATCAGCTAAACCGGCACATAAATAGTAAACATAAACCAGCACAGAAAGAACTTCCAGTTGAAAGTTTGAAAGAAATTGTAGCAAAAATTGAAACGGAACTCCATTTTGTGAAGGAACTTGCTGCAAATGATCCTTTGTGGTACATGAAAATGACAGTTGATGAAATTTTAGCAAAAAATGCTAGAATGCATAATAATACAGAATGTATTATTTGCAACAAGAATATGTCTTCAAGATCAACACTCAAGATTCACCTCAAGGAAATCCACTATAAAGATGGTTTACGTCCATTTGGGTGTGATTACTGTGGTAAATGGTTTCAAACTCTGCGTGCTCTCAAATCCCACATTATAATTCATTCAGACAAGTTTAAATGTCCAAAATGTGAGTTGAGGGCCCCATGTTTCAGTCAATTACAAAATCATCTTCAGGCACATGAAGGAATCAAATCCTTTAAATGTATTGATTGTAACAGAACTTTCTCGTTAGAAAATTCCTTGATAAAACATCAGAAGATTCCAGAAGGAGGAAAACTCTTCAATTGTTCAGTTATGAACTGTGGTAAAATTTTCAAAAATTATTCTTGCTACATATTTCACATAAAAACGCATACAACTGATAGGAAATATGATTGTTCTTATCATGGATGCAATAAGGTGTTTAAGGAAACCTGGTATCTGAAACGACATCGTCTGCAAGTTCACAAAATCAAAATTTGATGATCATTGTGTCGAGTTTCTTTTGCATTTCAGAAATATTTTTAGATAGTATAATATTAAAATGAATAAATAAAATATTTAAAATTTAAAAAAAAAAATGAACAATAAAGTTTTATAAAAGTAAAATCGTATTTTTTTGTTGACTAAATCAATTCACGATCAGCTATTTTAATTTTGATGGCTTTAGAATTTATAAATTTTACTCCATTAACCAATTAAATAATTTCATGGAATTCGACATAATTGCCAGCAAATCCAAACATTTCGGAATATGTGTTGAAGATGCCAAAACATTTTACTGATTTTACTTCAGAGAAACACTTTTTGGTGCGCAAACTTAAGAAATTATTCCTATAAAAATTATTAGATTAAAACGGAGCTTTTATCATCAACAAAAGATGATGTTCTAGCCAAACAGTTCAACCACAAACCTACCAGTATTTTTAACTACGATTATGTTTCTAATCGCTTCAGCTTTTGCAATAATTTATAAAGTTGTTTTGTATTCAGGATTAATGAAACTATGTTACCAGAAATAAATATCCAGAAAAAATTAACTTTTTTTAATTTTTCAAACTATTTTAACGCAGTTTTACGACAGTTTTACATTTTGTCCCAATTTTGGCGCATTTTTTGGAAATTTTTACGCACGCAATTTAGTCGCAAAGCTTCAATGATGCCGAGGGGTTGACAATGCATTGTAGTGTCAATTTATTAAATTTTCATTGTTTGACTGAATTTTTTGAAAATGTCGCGTAACAATAAAAGTGATAAACCTGCTCACAGAGTATATGCTGCCAACAAGGATGTTGAAGACCTTGAAAACACGGAAGATGAAGAAAATATTGCCCAGAGAGTCAACTTTTGGGGATCAAATCGGTCTGGATCTTATACTTCTTTTACATTTACATCGTGCGCAAAGAATAATTATATTAACTAATATTTTTAATTCCTAGGAAAATGATCACGGATATTAAAGAAAATGAAGAAAAAGAGGACATGGAAGAAGTTTGCAATGTGTCTTCTTTGTCCAATGAGTTCGACTTTAAGAAAAAAGTCGTGAAATACGCTCAAATTGGAAAGCTTGGATCGAAACATATACAAAAAGTTCCAATAACGGAGTTTGCACCAATAAAAGCGTTACCATTAAAGTAAAAACCTGTTCTACTCGATTTGATTAGTTCATAATGTAGTTATCTTAAATTCTTACAGGAATTTTTATCTAAGGATTCCTCACAATATTCACACTAAAGATGCAGAAGTTCTGTATAATATTCCGTATCTAGGCGATGAAGTGATAGATTCTACTTTTATGTCTGACTATCTTGGTAATTATGATGAAAAACTACACGTCACCAGCGAAGAAGCAGATGATAATAATAATTTGTTGAGTGGACCGACTGTCCGAACTGCTTTCAATCCAAATATTGATGGACCAAACGTATCAAGTCTTTCTTGTAATCCAGATGATGATAAACCGAACGCATTCAAAGCTCTCTTTTGTCGCAAATGCTTTCTTTATGATTGCATGATTCATCGTAAGGCTATTTAATTGGAGATTAATTGAATCACATTATGATTATTTTTAATAATATAGGTGAAGACCCTATTCCTAAAACGAAGCGTCCATTCCCAGAGCTAGCAGCTTCTACTGAAAGTTGTGGATCAAATTGTTACAAATTAATGGTAATAATTCTTCACCTTTACTTAAGCCTGTTAATGAACACCCAGCATTTAAATTACAGAATAAATCTTTTAATCAAGAAGAAATGGAAATCCGGGAGTTGTTGATTGAGCCAGATGAAATCTGGACTGGGTCAGATCAATCTTTTTTTCGCTGCTTACAGAAAGTTTTTTTGCGTAATTACTGCGCTATTGCAAAAACCATGATGACTAAAACATGCCGGTTAGTTATTTTGCTTATCAAATCATCATTTATGTAAGTTGGGCAAAATTAACTTATTTTTTCTTCCACTAGTCAAGTCTACGAGTTTGCAAAAAAAGAGGGTGATTATGAGCTTCCTAAAGAAGTTAAGACTAAAGATCTACCCAAATCGAAAACAAATTTGCGTAACTACAAGCAATTGAGCATGATTCAAGCCAAAAGAAACATAAACGCATTGCTTCCCCATTACATTGCTTGTGACCACAAAGGCCGCACATGTGATAAAAATTGTTCATGTATCGAATCTGGAAATTTTTGCGAGAAGTTTTGTAATTGCAGCGATAGTTGTAAAAATCGATTTCAAGGATGTAAATGCAAAAAGCATTGTACAACGAAACAATGTGCCTGTCGTTTTGCTAACAGAGAGTGTGACCCTGACATTTGCAAAGTTTGTAAAGCGGGTGAATTTGAGGTGAAAGACATTGTTTGCAAGAATGTCAGCATTCAGAGAAAATTGCGTAAGATTTTTTTAAAACTATGTTACAGCTATAGTTTAATGCCATATTTCAATTATTTGTACAGGGTTGCACTTGGCAATTTCACCTTCAAACGTTTCTGGATGGGGTGCTTTCTTGTTGGGCACTGCACAAAAAAACCAGTTTATAACTGAATATTGCGGTGAAATGATCTCTTTCTTTGAATCTGAACGTCGTGGCAAATTATACGATAAGCAGGGTTGTAGCTACTTGTTTGATCTGAATAATAGTAAGTTTTTTGTTATATTTGAATTAGTTGTAACTTCCTTTTTTTTCCTCTAGAGTTTGTGTTGGACGCGACTCACAAAGGAAACAAGGCAAGATTTATAAATCATTCATCCAAAAATCCAAATTGTTATCCAAAAGTTGTCATGGTGATTGGTGATTGCAGAATTGGAATATTTGCTCTCAAAGAATTGAAGTACGGCGATGAATTGTTCTTCGACTATAAATATTTGCAGGACAAAGAACAGTTTGTAGCAATAGAGCGGTAATCATTCCTAATAACTACAGCTGAAAACTAGAAATTCATCAAAAAAATTAAATTTAAAGGATCGAATTATATTTGTCATTATTATAGGTTTTTCTCAATTAAAAAATAATAAATATTATTAAAAACATTTATGATAACAACTCTTCATTATTAATTACTAAATCACATCATCATATTTTTTGATACAAAGATGCTTGCCATATTTTGCTTGCTGAAAACTGAAAAAATATTAAAAGTTCTTCCCATTTTCAGTTTTCAAATTCCAAGAAATTTCATTTTATGTGTATTTTTTGTAGCTATTTTTCATCTCCTTTAGAAACATCTTATCTATTTAAATTGTGGCTTTCGATTTTAAACTATGTATGTATATTATACAGTGAACGTTAGTAGTAATTGATGTAAATTCAAAAACCACTCTGAGGAAAACATGCAGGTATTTTTAGGTATATTTCAAAATTCTAAAATCAAACTCAAGATGAACTTCAAAGTGTGTAGACCTAAACCAAAAACTGTTGTGGACTTGTTCCTAAAGTTTGGTCGAGTGAATTTGAAGAACCAAAAAGTTTCATTTTCAATTCGAAATAATCTGTTTGAAAGGAAAAATGTGAAGAAAACATTGGAGAGACGCCTTAAGTTGCCAACAAAGCTTTTGATCTTACGTAGTAAAAAATGGTCTCACATTGTGCTGGTTTCTAAAAAAGGTGAAAAAGTTTGCAAAGTTTTGCAGATGCCGAAAGAATTCTCTGGATTTTTCTCCAAGAAATTTATTTTGAAAAGAAAGTTCAAGAAACTTTTTGAGGACATTATAAATTTGAAGAAAAAGAAAACTTTGGTGGACTTAAAGATTGTCAAGAAGGAGCCAGTTGATGAAGAAAACCCCGCTGAGTCTACAAATAATTCAAAAAAAGAACCACCAATTGAAAAATTGAGCTTTCCACAACCAAAAGTAAAACGAAAAAATATCTACAAGAAGTTTCCTTGTACTATTTGTCAAAAAATATTAAAAGGAAGACAATCTTTGAACAGACATAATTACGCCATGCATTTAATAAATATAAACTGCCTGATCTGCAAAAGAAAGAGTAGAGCAAAATGTATTCATATTCCTAAAGGATTTCAATGCGATTACTGCAGGAAATATTTCAAATTTAAAATGAACCTTTCACTCCATATATTCAAGCACACGAATAAATTCAAATGCTTCTTCTGTGATTATCGCGGTGCAACAAATTCTGATCTTAAAAGACATCTCAAGACTCATCGTGGAGATGAATTAAAATGTGAAATTTGTGGAAATTTTTCAATGACCAAAAATCTGCTTGAAATTCATCTTCATGACCATCCAGTTTGTAACTTTAAGTGTGACTTCCTGAATTGTGGGAAATCTTTCAGTACAAAAGTCAATCTGTACAATCACCAATTATCTCATCAAAAAGAACGTCAATTTATTTGCCCTTTTAAAGGATGTGAACGAACTTTTAACGCAAAATATATCAAGAAACATGAACTTTCTCATTATAATGTTTTAAAATCCTTCAAATGTTCAATATGCGACAGAACTTTTAAATGGAATGCTAACTTATACAAACACATGAAGTTAAAGCATGAAATTAAGCAAAGTGAAAGTTTGGAAGAAATATTGGCAAGAAAGAAGATTGAGAAACAAAAACTGAAAGAAGAAGTTGAAGATCTTAATGCTAAGGATCCTTTGTGGTACAAAAAGATGACAATTGAGGAGTTACACATCAAAAGTTTGAATAATGAAGTAAATAGAAAAAAGTTTGAATGCATCATCTGCAACAAAAATGTGAATAAGAGTTTCATTAAACGTCATATCAAACTTGTTCATTTAACTGATGAACCAAAACTACAATGCGATTATTGCGGAAATTTGTTAAAAAATAAGATATGTTTGGTTGAACATTTAATAAAACACACAAACAAATTTAATTGTTCATTTTGTGAATATCGTAGTGGATCATTTTACAGGCTTAAAGAGCATATTCTCAATATCCATCGTAAAGATAGATTTAAGTGTAACATTTGTGGAAAGATTCTAAAAACAAAAAACCTCCTCGAAATTCATCTTCATAATCATCCAGTTTGTAACTTCAAGTGCGAGTTCCCAAATTGTGGAAAATCATTTAAATTAAAATATAATTTGAAAGCACATGAAGTTCGTCATCAATCCAAAGGTAGTTTTAGTTGTACAACTGGAGAATGCAACAAAAAATTCAAAACTAAGTTAGAAATGTTGAAACACAAAGGAAGACATAGTGATTCAAAACCCTTCATTTGTTCATACTGTGAAAATTCTTTTAAATCTAAACATGTGCTAAAACAACACATAAAGAATGTGCATAAGTCAGTAGGAAAAGAACTTCCAGTTGAAAGTTTGAATGAAATTTTAGAAAAAATTGAAACGGAACGAAATTTTTTCAAAGAAGAAGTCAAAAAACTTGCTGCATATGATCCTTTGTGGTACATGAAAATGACAGTTGATGAGATTTTGGCCAAAACACCATTCAAAACTAAACTCCATCGAAATACGGAATGTATTATTTGCAACAAGATTATTTCTTCAAGATCAGCACTCAAGACTCACGTCAAGGAAATCCACTTTGATGATGGTTTACGTCCATTTGGGTGTGATCACTGTGGTAAATGGTTTCGAAGGTTGTATCATCTTAAAAATCACATTTTAATTCATTCAGACAAGTTTAAATGTCCTAAATGTGACGCAAGGTCCAATAGTTATATAAACATGCAAAATCATCTTCACACACATGAAATGACCAAATCATTTAAATGTCTTGATTGCAATAGAACTTTTTTATTAAAAAGCTACCTAAAAAGACATCAGAAGACTCTAAAAGGAGGTGAAATCTTCAATTGTTTGGTTATGGATTGTGGTAAAATCTTCAAAAATAAATCTTGCTTGAGCAATCACATGAGAACGCATAAAACTGATAAGAAATATGATTGTACTCGTAATGGATCCAATATGGTGTTTAATGAAAAAAATAACTCAGATCAACACCGTTTGCAAGTTCACAAAAGCAAAAAATGATGTTAATTGTGTAGAGTTTCTGCTGCTTTTTAGAATAATTTTTAGTATAACATATTAGATTATTAAATTGTATTAATAAAATATGTTAGATAAGGTATATACTATAAAAAACAAGAATTTTAACAATAAATTTTTATAAAATTTAAAACATTTATGGTTTATTTCTGTAAGTTATATTTTATCTGCTAGCCACCGACGATATTAGAATTTAAAAAGGATGACAATTTATAAAATTCCTACCAAACAACGCCCATCAACCAATTTATAAATTTTGGAATTTATAATTTTTTTCTAGAGTTTGGTCGATTTGGAAAACAAAAAGAACGAACATAAATAAAATTCTAAATTGCTCAATTTAATATGTCTAATTAATAAATTTGATGATAATTATTTACATAAAATTTTTATCCAGAACCTTCTGGATTTTCACTTGTAGCTTGTTGGATCCACAAACTAACAGATCCTTCAATATCATCGTCGATCAAGGTAAGATCCATTCTAGGCTCACAAATGATTGTAGGACAGGTTTTCTCTGGACATTCAGGGCAAGTAGGGCAAGTCATAGCACGACAACTAATTTTAGGGCAACTGTGCTTTGGACATTTTGGAACAGAATTGACAACGTCTGGTTGAACAGTTTTCTGGCAAAAGTAACTTAAGGCACGTCCTTCACAAGTGATGTCATTCAATCCTAATCGATTATTTAGAAAAATTATGGAGAGACATTTTTCATTAGTTGGATGATTTGGCTCGCCAGGAAGCCATTTGGCAGAATAATCCAATTTCTTCAAGGATTTGATCCAAACCCACTTTTTACCACATTTTGCTCCGCCAATGTGAATAAACTCATTCTTTTGAACGAAACTGTGTTCTTTTGCTATCGTGATGAAATTGTTTTGCTCGACTTTTGTCAAAAGCTCTAGTGGCTCCATTCCAAACGCTTCACATTTATCTTCCACTTCTGACCAGACCTACAAAAAATTATCTGAATTAAATTCGATGAATATTTTAGTCGACCCGTGCGGTGATTTTTATCTAAAATTACAAACAAATATCCAAAATACAGCAAGGGCACTCAAATAAATTTGATAATTTTGCATAAAAATAGAGACTTGTCAGACGTGGCCAAATTTTATTCCACGAGAATTTTCCATTGAATTTTGTATTGAAGATAAGTAAGAAACAAACTTTTAAGTTAGTTATTTAAAAAAATTAAAAATGATGTTGTAAAATGATAACTTCAAGGTCATAGTTTAACCAAGTCTGATATGCTCTTGAAAAAAAAAAATATGCTGCTCATTACATTTAATTGGCATACTAACCACCCGTTCTTGATTGTAGAAATATTGTTTGATGAGAACGTTATTTTCAACTGCAAGGAAATATTTTAATTCGTTAAAAGTTCATTAATTTGGAGTGTAGCCAATTAATACCAAAATTTCCAACTTCTTGCAGATTGCACTTAATAAAAACTGGAATCAATGAAATCTGAAAAATTATTTGTATCCAGCGCATCTTCGAACAAATTGTCTTGCTAGTCCGATTTCACAGAGTGATTGTTTCAAACTGCTTCAAAAACATATATGGATCAGCTTTGTTTCTCAGCTTCTCTGAGATAATAAGGTCGTAAAAAACAATCTCCATAAAATTGGCTTAAATTGGCCCAATTTATTATGAATAATAGAAGCAAGTGGTTGAAGATTGATGAGCACTTTTCTGGTAATTTTTGTTTTTTGGTCTTACAAAAATCTTATAGGCTCTTATAGGCTCTGATGGACAGACAAATGGACAAAAAAATGATTATGGAAAAACCGCCAAAAAGCCAAAAAGTATTAAATCTCAGTTGAACTCCGATTAGAATATTTAATGCAAGATTTGGCGTCTTTAGGTCTTTAAGATCGCCGTCGCTGTTGACATGATTTTATTTGATATAAATTAGAATACGATTAATTACCTGATTGTGAAATTCAATGTGATTTTTTTTGTAAATTTTAATTTAATTTTTTTAATTAAAATTCTTTATTATAAATATTTTTAGATAACATTTTTTAAATAATTATTCTATAAATCACTGAAAGAACTTTCGAATCTAATTGCAAGTTTTTTGAAGTTTATTTTTAGATTCCAAGCATCCTGCACAGCGTGTAATACTTTTTCATGAGCTTGGGATCGTCCAGACAGCCGTAAAGGTCATTAACCTTGAGGCAATCAGTTTTGCTCATAGCTTTCCGTTGACCTAGCTTGACTCCTGGCATTTTAGCAGTCATTGTGGGCTTGCCTTTTACTGTAGCGAAATAGGACTTGCCATAGTGCATTATTGAGTCGTAGTCACTGTGGAGTAGGAAAAAAATGTTAGATTTCGTTTTTGGGGTTATGTTTAATTGAATTCTTTTTTCTTACTACTCAAAACTGTAGGTGGTGTTGGCAAGCGACTGCTTCTCAAAATTGGATTTGTAGGCTGGCAAAATGTTGTCCCAGTGAACCTTGATTACAAAGGAGCAGAATATAAACCACTTGCCAGGAGATTCCCTTTGTTAAAAATTACCTTCACGAAACGATCTCTGTCAGCTCTGGATTGCTCGTGAAAGATACCCAAAGCATGCAATAGCTCGTGGAGGGCGCGGCCTTCATTGCCCAAGCAGTTTGGACCAGTAGAGTCAGGTGCTTGAAGGGATACAATTTGAGTGCCACCAGTTTTGCCAACGTAGCTCCAGCAACCCTAGTATGGAGAATTTTGAACAATATTAAATTTTGAACTTTTTCAATTTTTTTGAGAGTTCTACTGACCTTTGGATACTTAATTGGCCAAATCAGCAAAAAATCGTCATCTTTTCCATTCCAGGGGACAAACTTAACGCACGTCATCAAATTGAGAGTCCTAATGGCAGTTCTTATAGTAATATGATCTTCTGGCTCATAAAGTGGACTAATGGCATAAGGTACGGAACGATTTGGCCACAACTTCTCAGGAAAGACGTCCCACCGCAATCCAACGCGCCAGTAGTTGTAGACTGCATTATCCATTGCCATATCACCTTGGTACAAGTTTGGGGTGATTTCAGGGTCATGCGAGTCCAGAGCCAGCTGGGCGAGGGTGGCAACGTCGACTGCGCGGAAAATTTTTATTAATTATGTAAATATTTATTAGTTTAAAAATAAAAATATGTTCATTAAAAGTTATTAACCAAAAGTACCAAATACCAAAAATGATATTTTTCTTAAAACTCTAGTATCTCTAAGATATTCTTAAGGAACTATTGAAGTAGTATTTAAGATTTTTTAGTACTATTTGATACTTCTAAATACTCCAAAAGTACTTTAAAAAACCAAAAGAAGTTTTAATGTTGTTAGTCAGTACTTTAAGGTACTTAGGGGTACTTTTGAGTACCAAAACTTCGAAAAAATTCAAAATACTTCAAGCAAAAAATTATCAGAAACTTCAAAAAACTTACAATCATCTGGCAATTTGGGATTAAGCACGTCTGGCACTCTGGGAAAGAGAACTTTGGCTCGCGTCACCAGCACCAGCACAGTGAAAACACTCAGCACATTCAACAGCAGCCACATAACTGAGCGCGCACTAGCTAAGAAGTAACGGTAATGTAACGGGAATGAAAGAACAAAGAAAAGAATGTGCAAAAAACAGCGCTGGAAAGTGAAAATTGAAATGTTAAAAATGTTCTTTGGATTTTTTTATTTTCTTGCAAGATTTTTAGATTTATTCTAGTTTATTATTAATTAGTTTATTAGTTAATTAGTTAAATATTAGCTTATTAATAAAATGTTTTGTTTTGTTTTCAATTTTTTAAACTTTTAAGATTTTTAAAATATTTAAAATTTTTAAAATTTTATAAAAATTTATTTTTAGATTTAAATAGATAGTTGACTTTTAGATTTTTAAAATAAAATTTAATCCAGAAAGCCTCAACTTTTTAAAGACTTTAACTTCAAAAAATTAGTTTTTGAAAAAATAAATTTCAAAATTTAGATTTAATAAAATGTTATCTTTGTATGCTTAGAGTTCAAAATCAAAAATTTGACCTATATAATTGAACTAATTTGTGAAGTCAATGGAACTAAACGATAAATGTTTATTTATATGACTTATCAAATATCCAGTTTATTTTCATTCAGGAAATAGTTCTAAAAATAATTGATAAAGACTACATTGTCAACGTAATTGGATAAAAATAATCTTTTCGGTTGCAGAATTTCATGTTGCGTAGCAAATATATTAAAATTCGGATCAAAGTTCTATTTGGTTTAAAGCGGGAATCTCGCTAAATGACGCATTGTCACAACCACATGTCGTGCAAAGATGATTGTACCGAAACATGTTCCAGTATGTCAACCAAAATATGGGGATTTCTCTAATTCTTTCAGATTAGTAATTGATCAGCTTCCTTTGAGAAGTATTTTTTTATAGTCAACAACAGTAAATTGATCATCACAATATCAGTTCAATGCGTACTTTACAATTGACTGAGTCAGGGATTGTTTGGTATAAAAAGGCTGTAAAAACCAAACAATATTCTAGTATCAATTGAATTGCCAAAGAGTTTTAACTAAAATGAATTCCGTACAAGTTTTAATTGTTGTGATCTTCTGTTTGATGATTGAGAATTCCTTTTCTCAGCAAGTTGAGGCTGATGGTGAGAAATTTATAATATATTTTAAATATATTTTATAAATATAACGTTCATAGTAGATGAGCCCAATAATACCATGGTTTTCGGGCCTAAATCAATTTTCGATAATACTCCTATTATTAAAAAAACACAGCGTCCAACTGCGAAAGCTTTTTCTTCTACAAAAAGAATTCCCACAAGAAATCAACCAATGCAACAAAATTTCAGTTCCCTAACAACTGCGAAAGTTCTACCTACTACTACAAGGAGAATTCCCACAAAAGATCAACCAATGCAACTAAATTTCGGTTCCCTAACAGTTATTGACAAAGATGTTCGACGTTCAAGGATGAGTTTCAGTTATAATGGAGCTTCGAAACAAACAAATAACTTTACAATATTTGCATTAGTTTTATTTGCCTGGACAACAATTTTCTGTACGAAAGTATTTTTATGTTAATTTTCGTCTTAAAAAATAATGGAAAGTAAATTTCTTGATCTTCAATAATTTTATTTATTTTTAGATTTAGCGAGGAATTAATTGAAAAATTAGCATAAATATTTTTTTTAATTATTTTTATTTTGTTATTGAAAAAGAATGTAAAATATAAAAAAATAGCCTTAAATTGAGCTCTTGTGCAATTTAATGTGTCTGCGAATTCCTTATATTAAAAATACTCGATAAGTTTTAAATTTTATCCAGCATTATTGTTTGTACTGCTTTCATTTATTATGTTACTTATTATATTGAAACAATTTCAATAATTAATAATACTTAAAATAATTCACGAATGCAGAAGAAACTCAATACAATTAACATCAAACTTTAATTTTGTGAACTTGCAAACGGTGTCGTTTTAAGTGACCATTTCTGTTGAACACCTTCTTGCAGCCATTATAAGTACAATAATATTTCTTGTCAATTTTTTTATCAAATTTATGCGTACCCATGTGAAATTTCAAGCAAGAATAATTTTTAAAATTTTTGCCACAATCAATGATTAAACAATTGGTGCTTTTGTCACCTTTTGGAATCTTCTGATGTAAATTCAAATATTTCTTAAATGTGAAAGTTCTGTTGCAATCAAGACATTCAAATGATTTGGTCGTTTCATGTGTTCGAAGATGATTTTGTAAGTCACTGAAACATGTGGACCTTACCTCACATTTTGGACATTTGAACTTGTCTGAATGAATAAGAATGTGCTTTTTAAGAGCATTCAGAGTTTGAAACCATTTACCACAGTGATCGCAGCCAAATGGCCGTATACCATCATCAAAGTGGATTTCCTCGAGGTGAATCTTAAGGACTGATCTTGAAGAAATAATCTTGTTGCAAATAATACATTCCCTATTTTTATGAATTCTAGTATCGAATGGTGTTTTGGCTAAAATTTCATCAACTGTCATTTTCATGTACCACAAAGGATCATTTGCAGCAAGTTCTTTTACTTCTTCTTTGAGCAAATGTCGTTCCGTTTCCATTCTCTTCAATATTTCATTCAAACTTTCAACTGGAAGTTCTTTCTGTGCTGGTTTATGTATTTTCTTTATGTGCTGGTTTAGCAAAGATTTGAGATTGAAAGTTTTTTTACAGTATGAGCAGTTGAAGAGTCCTAAATCACTATGACATGCTTTGTGTTGCAACATATTACCTTTAGATTTGAATGTTTTGTTGCATTCTCCGGTTAAACAACTAAAACGACCAACAGATTGATGATAAGCTTGGTGTATTTTCAAGGAACTCATAATTTTAAATGCTTTTTCACAATTTGGGAACTCGCACTTGAAGTTACAAACTGGATGGTTATGAAGATGGATTTCCAAAAGATTTTTGGTTTTTAAAATAAATCCACAAATGCTACACTTAAAACCATCTTTACGATGAATCCTACGAAAATGATATTTAAGCTTGGCAAATGATCCACCACGATGTTCACAAAGTGAACATTTGAATTTGTCTGTGTGTTTTAATAAATGTTCAAGCAAGGATGATTTATTTTTTGACAATTTTCCGCAATAATCGCATTGTAGTTTAGGTTCATCAGTTAAATGAACACATTCAATATGATTTTTAATGAAATACTTATAAACATTTTTGTTGCAGATGATGCATTCAATTTGTTTTCTATTTACTTCATTAATCAAATTTTTGATGTGTAATTCCTCAATTGTCATCTTTTTGTACCACAATGGATCCTTAGCAGTAAGATCTTTAACTTCTTCTTTCAGTTTTTGTTTCTCAATCTTCTTTCTTGCCAATATTTCTTCCAAACTTTCAATTTGCTTGACTTTATGCATTGAGTTTATGTGATGGTATAATTTAGTGTGATGTTTGAAAGTCCTGTCGCAAATTGTGCATTTAAAGGATTTTAAAACATTATCATGAATGATTTCATGTTTCTTCATACAAAGTTTTGTTTTAAAAGTTTGTTCACATCCTTCAAAAGAGCAAGTAAATTGAAGATCTGTTCTATGAGTAAATTGATGTTCGTTGAGGGAAAATTTTGTTCTAAAAGATTTTCCACAATTCAGGAAGTCACACTTAAAGTTACAAACTGGATGGTCATGAAGATGAATTTCAAGAAGATTTTTGGTCCTTGAAAACTTTCCACAAATTTCACATTTTAATTCATCTCCACGATGATTCTCAAGATGATTTTTCAGACAAGTACTTGTTCCACCACGATATTCACATAAGGAGCATTTGAATTTATCAGTATGCTTGAATATATGATTATAAAGAATTATTCTATGTTTGAAATGTTTCCCGCAGTAATCACATTGAAGTCCTTTAGAATTATGTATACATTTTGTTTTTTTCGTTTTTTTGCAGATTAGACAATTTATATTTATTAAATGCATGACGTAATTATGTCTGTTCAAAGAATCTTTTCCTTTTAACACTTTTTGACATATAGTACAAGGGAACTTCTTTTTGTTTTTTTTTCGTTTTACTTTTGGTTGTGGAAAGCTCAATTTTTCAATTGGTGGTTCTTCTTTTGAATTATTTGTAGGCTCAGCAAGGTTTTCGTCTTCAACTGGCTCCTTCTTGACAATCTTCAAGTCCAAAAAAGTTTTCTTCCTCCTCAAATTAATAATCGCCTGAAAAAGTCTCTTGAACTTCCGTATCAAAATAATTTTTTTGGAGAAAACTTCAAAGTATTCTTTTGGCATCTTCAAAACTTTGCAAACTCTTTCACCTTTCTTAGAAAGCAGCACAATGTGAGACCACTCTCTAGTCCGTAAGATCAAAAGCTTTGTTGGTAACTTCAGGCGTCTCTCCAATGTTTCCTTCACATTTTTCCTTTCAAACAGATTATTTCGAATCACTAATGAAACTTTTTTGTTTTTAATATTCACTCGACCAAACTTCAGGAATAAATCCACAACAGTTTTTGGTTTAGGTCTACACACTTTGAAGTTCATCTTGAAAATGATTTTAGAACTCAAAATCTTATTATAACCGATATTGTTTGGATTTGCATGCTCTACAGAAATTTATAATTTATGGTTTTTGATTTTTAAAATGGTTGATGGGCGTTTTTATAGGTACAGAATTTATGTTTTTTCATCCTTTATAATAAATTCTTAAGAGGCGATGATAAATTTCTTAAAACCATTGTCATTATAATATCTGTGGCTATAGAAAATGAATTTTCATGAAATGAAGAAAACAATTATTATATAAAATATTTTTATTATGTTTTTACTTTTATTTCACTTTATTGGTTATGATTATTTTAAAAAGATTATAACATAATTTATCAAGACGTAATAAAATTAAATATAATACTATCTAATAATAATTTTTAAATACAGAAAAAAATCGATACAAGTAACATCAAAATTTGCTTTTGTGAGCCTGCAAACCGACTGCAAACGGTGTTTTTCTGAGTAATATTTTGAGTAAAATATCTTATTGCAGCCATTTATAAGTAAATTCATTTCTTATCAGTTTTATGCGTTCCCATGTGAAAGTTCAAGCAAAGTTTAATTTTGAAAATTTTACCACAATCCTTAACTAGACAATTAAATCTTTCACCTACTTTTAAAACCTTCTGATGTCTCCTCAAGTCTTTTTCAGTTATAAAAGCTTTGTTGCAATCAGGACATTTAAATGGTTTGGACGTTTGATGTGTCTGAAGATGATTTTGCATGTATTTATAACTATTGGACCTTACCTCACATTTTGGACATTTGAACTTGTCTGAATGAATTAAAATGTGGTTTTTAAGATAACCCAGATTTCGAAACCATTTACCACAGTGATCACACCCAAATGGTCGTAAACCATCATCAAAGTGCATGTCCTTGAGATGAGTCTTGAGTGTTGACCTTGAAGACATATTTTTGTTGCAAATAATACATTCCGTATATTTATGGAGTTTAGTTTTGAATGGTGTTTTGGCCATAATCTCATCAACTGTCATTTTCATGTACCACAAAGGATCATTTGCAGCAAGTTCTTTTACTTCTTCTTTGACAAAATGTCGTTCCGTTTCCATTTTTGTTAAAACTTCATCCAATTTTTCAAGTTTTTTCTGCAATGGTTTATGTTTAATTTTCATGTGCCGGTCTAGCAAACTTTGGAGTTTGTAAGTTTTGTTGCAGTCTGAGCAGTTGAAGGGTCTTAAATCACTATGACTTGCTTTGTGTTGCAACATTTCATCTTTAGTTTTGAATGTTTTGTTGCATTCTCCGCTTAAACAACTGTAACGACCAACAGATTGATGATAAGCTTCATGTTTTATCAAAAGACATTTTGTTTTAAATGCTCTTTCACAATTTGGGAACTTGCACTTAAAGTTACAAACTGGATGGTTATGAAGATGAATTTCTAAGAGATTTTTGTTTTGTAGAATCATTCCACAAATGCTGCATTTAAATTTTTCTCTACGATGAACCTTAAGAAAATGAGCTTTAAGGTCATAAGGTTTTCCACCACGAAATTCACAAAGTGAACATTTGAATTTGTTTGTGTGTTTTAACAAATGCAAAAACAAATTTGATTTATTTTTCAACCATTTTCCGCAAGAATCGCATTGTAGTTTTGGTTCATCAGTTAAATGAACAAGATTGATATGAAGTTTAATGTACTTCTTATTCACATTATCGTTGCAGATGATGCATACAACTATTTGTTTATTTACTTTATTAATCAAATTTTTGTTGTATAGCTCTTCAATTGTCATCTTTTTGTACCACAAAGGATCCTTAGCACTTAGATGCTTAACTTCATCTTTCAGTAATTGTTGCTCAATCTTATTTCTTGCCAATATTTCTTCCTGAGTTTCAAATGGCTTGACTTTATGCTTTAAGTTTTTGTGTTCGTTTAAGTATCTCTTCCGTTTAAAAAACATGTCACAAACTGTGCATTTGAAGGGTTGTAAAACATAATGACAGCTTTCATGTCTCCTCATAACATATTTCGTTTTAAAAGTTTGTTCACATCTTTGAAAAGAGCAAGTAAATTGACGTTCTTTTCTATGAGTAAATTGATGTTCGTCCAATAAAAGTCTTGTTTTGAAAGATTTCTTACATTTTAGGAAGTCACACTTAAAGTTACAATCTAAATGGTTATGAAGATGAATTTCTAGAAGATTTTTTGTCCTAGAAAACTTTCCACAAATCTCACATTTAAATTCATCTCCACGATGAGTTTCATTTTGAAGACAATTATTTGTTCCAACACTCAAATTTTTGATTGGTTCTTCTTTTGAATTATTTGTAGACTCAGCAAGGTTTTCTTCATCAACTGGCTCCTTCTTGACAATCTTCAAGTCAACCAAAGTTTTCTTTTTCCTCAAATTTATAATGGCCTCAAAAAGTTTCTTGAACTTCCGTATCAAAATAAATTTCTTCGAGAAACATTCAGATAATTCTTTCGTCATCTTCAAAACATTGCAAACTCTTTCACCTTTCTTAGAAACCAGCACAATGTGAGACCACTTTTTGCTCCGTAAGATCAAAAGCTTTGTTGGCAACTTCAGGCGTCTCTTCAATGTTTCCTTTACATTTTTCCTCTCAAACAGATTATTTCGAAATATAAATGAAACTTTTTTGTTTTTCAAATTCACTCGACCAAACTTCAGGAATAAATCCACAACAGTTTTTGGTTTAGGTCTACACACTTTGAAGTTCATCTTGAGAATGATTTTAGAATACTCAAATTCTTTTCATAACAGATCTTGTTTCGGTTTTCTTGCTATATACAGAAATTTATAATTTAATTTTATGGTTTTATAAAATAGAAATTGGTTGATGGGCGTTCTTAGGTACAGAATTTGAATGTTTTTATCCTTCTTGCTAATTGCTTTTAAGAAAATTTTATAAATTTTACAGCCGATTTTAATATAACATGCACTGAATACTGATAGATTGATTTTGTAGAGTTTTACAAAAAATTGCAAATTGAAATTAATAAAATGGTAAAATGGTTAAAACCTTTTAAAACTAATGGTTGTAAGGCCCCATAAAAACTTTAGTAAATTAAAAATTGTAAAAAGCAATCGAGTGCAAGTCCTGAAACTCAAAGGAATTAATTAAAAGTCACTAGAATTAGAAGTTTTAATTGTTTTATTAAATTTTATACAGAATAAAAGAGGTGTGACAGAATTATTTATCCAAATATAAAAATTAGATGTGAATATGAATTCCAACAATCACTTAAAATTAAAATTTGAAACACAATCAAATTTCTTCAACTATAAGACACCATAATGATGCAATAAAATTTTAAGAAATTCTAAGAAATTGGGAATTATGTGTATTGAGCATAAATGTCCAGGACCGTGAGTTGTTTGAAAGAATGCATCGATCTTTATAAAATGTTAGACAATTCCTTTCTAAAACTTCCATGTAACTTCCTTCTGCAGGTATTCGCTTTCTGTACTTGCCAACTGTCAATTCTTTCATCACTTGTTCTAATTAGTTACATATTTTAATAAAACAATTTAATATTATACTAAAAATAATTCTTGAATGTAGAACAACTCGACACAAATACCATCAATTTTTGATTTTGTGGATTCGCAGACGGTGTTGTTTTAAGAAAAATTTTGATTTATACACGTTATTGCATCCAGTATGAGTGCAATCATATTTCCTATCATTTTTATGAATGGTGCTAGTATGAAATATGAAGCAAGAATAACTTTTGAAGTTTTTGCCGCAACCCATAACTGAACAATTGAAGTTTTCACCTCCTTTTTTAATCTTCTGATGTTTTTTCAAGTAAGCTACTGATATGAAAGTTCTGTTGCAATCAAGACATTCAAATGGTTTGTTTTTTTGATGTGTCTGAAGATGATATTGCAAGTATTTATAACTTTTGGACCTTACCTCACATTTAGGACATTTGAACTTGTCTGAATGAATTAAAATGTGGGATCTGAGAGCACGCATATTTTGAACCCATTTACCACAGTGATCACACCCAAATGCTCGTAAACCAGCATCAAAGTGGATTTCCTTGAGATGAATCTTGAGGACTGATCTTGAAGAGAAAATCTTGTTGCAAATAATACATTCAAAATTTTTATCGAATGATGTTTTGGCCCAAATCTCATCAATTGTCATTTTCATGTACCACAAAGGATCATTTGCAGCAAGTTCTTTCACATACTGTCGTAACGTTTCCATTTTTGCTAAAATTTCATTCAAACTTTCAATTGGAAGTTCTTTCTGTGCTGGTTCATGTATTTTCTTTATATGCGATTCTAGCGATGTTTTGAATCTGTAAGTATTTTTGCAGTATGAGCAATGGAAGGGTCTTAAAGTACTATGTCTTGCTTTGTGTCGCAACATTATAATTTCAGATTTGAATGTTTTGTTGCATTCTTCAGTTTCACAATCAAAACTACCTTCTGAATTATGACGATCTTGATGATCTTTTAGTCTTCTTTTTGTTTTAAATGCTTTTCTACAATTTGGGAACTCGCACTTGAAGTTACAAACTGGATGATTATGGAGATGAATTTCCAAGAGATTTTTAGTTTTAAGAATAATTCCACAAATGTTGCACCTCAGACTTTCTCTACAATGCTTCTTGAGAAAATGATATTTAAGGTCAGAAAGGTTACTACCATGATATTCACAAAGTGAACATTTGAAATTGTCTGTGTGTTTTAATATATGGTGAACCAAATATATCTTATTTTTCAACAACTTTCCGCAATAATCGCATTGGTGTTTTGATTCATGAGTTAAATGAACGTTTTCGATATGTGATTTAATGAAATTTTTATTCACATTTTTGTTGCAGATGATGCATTCAACCCTTTTTCTATTTACTTCATTAATCAAACTTTTGATATGTAATTCCTCAATTGTCATCTTTCTGTACCACAAAGGATCCTTAGCAGTAAGATTTTCAACTTCTCTTTTCATTTGTTGTTTCTCAATCTTCTTTCTTCCCAATATTTCTCCCAAACTTTCGATTTGCTTGATTTTATGCTTTAAGTTTATGTGATGGTATAATTTAGTGTGCTGTTTGAAAGGCTTATCACAAATTGTGCATTTGAAGGATTTCAAAACATCATAATGAGAACTTTCATGTTTCTTCATATGATTTTTTGATTTAAAAGCTTGTTCACATCCTTGAAAGGAGCAAGTAAATTGACGTTCTTTTCGATGAGTAAATTTGTGATTGTACAGATATAATTTTGAGAAGAAAGATTTTCCACAATTCAGGAAGTCACACTTAAAGTTACAAACTGGATGGTCATGAAGATGAATTTCCAAGAGCTTTTTGGTCATTGAAAACTTTCCACAAATTTCACATTTTAATTCATTTCCACGATGAGTCTTAAGATGAATTCTGAGACACTTACTTGTTCCACCGCGATATTCACATAAGGAGCATTTGAATGTATCAGTGTGCTTGAATATATGATTATAAAGTCTATTTTTAAGTTTGTAATATTTCCCGCAGTAATCACACTGATGTCCATTAGATATATGAATACATTTTGCACTACTCTTTTTTTTGCAGATCAGGCATTTTATATTTATTGAATGCATGTTGTAATTATGTATGTTGAAAGATTGTCTCCCTTTTAATACATTTTTACAAATGGGACAAGTGAACTTCTTGCGGACATTTTTTCGTTTGTATTTTGGTTGTGGAAAGCTCAATTTTTCAATTGGTGGTTCTACTTTTGAATTATTTGTAGACTCAACGAGGTTTTCATCATCAACTGGCTCCTTCTTGACAATCTTCAAGTCCACCAAAGTTTTCTTTTTCTTCAAATTCATAATGGCCTCAAAAAGTTTCTTGAACTTTCGTTTCAAAATAAATTTCTTGGAGAAAAATTCGGAGAAATCCTTCGGCATCTTCAAAACTTTGCAAACTCTTTCTCCTTTCTTAGAAACCAGCACAATGTGAGACCACTTTTTGCTTCGTAAGATCAAAAGCTTTGTTGGCAACTTCAGGCGTCTCTCCAATGTTTCCTTCACATTTTTCCTCTCAAACAGATTATTTCGAATTAAAAATGAAACTTTTTTGTTTTTCAAATTCACTCGACCAAACTTCAGGAATAAATCCACAACAGTTTTTGGTTTAGGTCTACACACTTTGAAGTTCATCTTGAGAATGATTTTAGAACTCAAGATATTCTCATCATATTATAACAGATATTGCCTGGATTTGCTTGGGATTCTACATAGATTTATTATTTATGGTTTTATAATTCAAAAATGGGTTGATGGGCGTTGATAGGTAGAGAATTTATTTTTTCATCCTTTTTACTAATTGCCTCTAAAAATAAGTTATAATTCGGCAAGCAATTTTTAAAGTAAGCTCTGTGGCACAGATTTTGTATCTTTTTACAAATATTTCAAATTGAAAACAATAAAATAGCGATAAGAAGCTGTTTATTAAGTTCTTGTTTGTGTTTTTTATTATGTAATATTTTTTAATTTAGTACAACTTACAAGGGATATTTTTAGTAAATTTTATTCAACATAACAGAGGCTTAAGGCTTAGGAAATTTTTCTTGACGATCCAATTCTGATGCGCTTGATTACAAAATGTGGTTCTCGAGTGCAAAAAGTAAATTATTGAACAATTTTGAAAATTTTGAGGTTTTAAATTTTTTTGCACAAATTGTTCTCTAATGTACCATTTTTTGCAATCAAGAAAATATTTTTTGTTTTGGAACTCAAAAAAGTTCAATCAGTGTATAGCAGATAAATTATCATAAAAAAGATAATTCAAATTTATAATTAAACTCAATTTTTTTTATTTTTTATTGGATTTGATTTTTCTATTGTGTCTATTAAACATGTCTATTAAAACAATAAATCATAACTAAAGTAATGGCGTAATGGTTAATTGCAGAAGAAACTCGACACACATTTATTTATTTATTTATTTATGATCCTATATAAAAATTCTAAAAGGCCGGATATTCAATTAAAATTAAATATTACCGGAGAGCAGAAAAATTTGCTTCTGTCAGAAAGGCAACGACTACTACACACATAATATCAAATTTTTATTTTGTGAACTAGCAAATGGTGTCGATCTAGGTTTCTTTTTATGTTATACACCTTATTGCATCCATGATAAGTACAATTATATTTCCAATCAATTTTATGCGTTTCCATGTGAAATTTCAAGCAAGAATTATATTTGAAAAATTTACCACAATCAATGATTAAACAATTGAAGATTTTGTCACCTTGTGGAATCTTTTGATGTTTTTTCAGATAAGGTAATGATATGAAAGTTCTGTTGCAATCAAGACATTCAAATGTCGATTCATGTGTTCGAAGATGATTTTGTAAGCTACCAAATGTTTTCGACCTTATCTCACATTTTGGACATTTGAACCTGCCTGAATGAATTGAAATATGCTTTTTGAGAGCACGCAAATTTTGAACCCATTTACCACAGTGATCACACCCAAATGGACGTAAACCATCATCAAAGTGCTTTTCATTGAGGTGACTCTTGAGGTTTCTTCTTGTAGTAAAAATTTTATCGCAAATAATACATTCAAAAATTTTATGAATTCTAGTATCGAATGATGTTTTGGCCAAAATCTCATCAATTGTCAGTTTCATGTGCCACAAAGGATCATTTGCAGCAAGTTCTTTGACATAATGTCGTAACGTTTCCATTTTTGTTAAAATTTCATTCAAACTTTCAACTGGAAGTTCTCTCTGTGCTGGCTTATGTTTAATTTCCATGTGCCGGTTTAGCGAAGTTTCGAGTTTGTAAGTACTTTTGCAGTCTGAGCAGTTGAATGGTCTTAAATCACTATGACTTGTTTTGTGTTTTAACATTTCATATTTAGATTTGAAGGTTTTGCTGCATTCTCCGCTTAAACAACTGTAACGACCAACAGATTGATGATAAGCTTCATGTTTTATCAAAAGAGATTTCAATTTATATGCTTTTTCACAATTTGGGAACTCGCACTTAAAGTTGCAAACTGGATGGTTATGAAGATGAATTTCTAAGAGATTTTTGTTTTTTAGAATAATTCCACAAATGTTGCACTTCAGACTTCCTCTACGATGCATCTTCAGTAAATGATTTTTAAGCTTATAAGTTCCTCCACCACGAAATTCACAAAGTGTGCATTTAAATTTGTTTGTGTGTTTCAATAAATGTGGAATCAAACATAATTTATTTTTGAACCACTTTCCGCAAAAATCACATTGAAGTTTTGGTTCATCAGTTAAATGAACAATTTCAATATGATTTTTAATGTTCTCTTTATTTACATTTTTGTTGCAGATGATGCACTCAACCTTTTTTCTATTCACTTCATTAATCAAACATTTGATGTGTAACTTCTCAAGTGTCATCTTTTTGTACCACAAAGGATCCTTAGCATTAAGATCTTCAACTTCTTCTTTCAGTTTTTGTTGCTCAATCTTCTTTCTTGCCAAAATTTCTCTCAAACTCTCACTTTGCTTGATTGCATGCTTTAAGTTTATGTGTTTGTATAAGTAAGTATGCTGTTTAAAAGTTCTGTCACAAATTGAGCATTTAAAGGGTTTCAAAACATTATAATGAGAACTTTTATGCCTCCTCATAAAATTTTTTGTTTTAAAAGTTTGTACACATCCTTGAAAAGAGCAAGTAAATTGAAGATCTGTTCTATGGGTAAATTGATGTTTGTCCAGTAAAAATCTTGTGCTGAATGACCTACCACAATTCTGGAAGTCACACTTAAAGTTACAAACTGGATGGTCATGCAGATGAATTTCTAAAAGATTTCTGGTCCTTGAAAACTTTCCACAAATTTCACATTTTAAATCATCTCCACGATGAGTCTTGAGATGTTTTTTCAGATAATAACTTGTTCCACCGCGAAATTCACATACAGAGCATTTGAATTTATCTGTGTGTTTGAATATATGATACAAGAGATGCATTCTAAGTCTGAAATGTTTCCCGCAGTAATCGCATTGAAGTCTTTTAGATATATGAATGCATTTTGCTCTACTTTTTCTTCTGCAGATCATGCAGATTATATTTTTTGAATGCATGACGTTATTATGTCTGTTCAAAGTTTCTCTTGTAGATAATACTTTTTGACAAATAGTACAAGGAAACCTCTTGTATAGTATTTTGCTTTTTACTTTTGAATTATTTATAGACTTAGCAAGGTTTTTGTCTTCAACTGGCTCCTTCTTGACAATCTTCAAGTCCACTAAAGTTTTCTTTTTCTTCAAATTCATAATATCCTCAAAAAGTTTCTTGAACTTTCGTTTCAAAATAAATTTCTTGGAGAAAAATTCGGAGAAATCCTTCGGCATCTTCAAAACTTTGCAAACTCTTTCACCTTTCTTAGAAACCAGCACAATGTGAGACCACTTTCTGCTCCGTAAGATCAACAGCTTTGTTGGAAACTTAAGGCGTCTCTTCAATGTTTCCTTCACATTTTTCCTCTCAAACAGATTATTTCGAATTGAAAATGAAATTTTTTTGTTTTTCAAATTCACTCGACCAAACTTCAGGAATAAATCCACAACAGTTTTTGGTTTAGGTCTACACACTTTGAAGTTCATTGTGAGAATGATTTTAGAATACTCGAAATCTTTTCATTACAGATCTTGTTTCGGTTTTCTTGCTATTCAACAGAAATTTATTATTTATGGTTTTATAATTCAAAAATTGATTGATTTGCGTTGATAGGTAGATAATTTATTGTCCTTCTTGCTAATTACATTAGAAAATATAAATTTTATAGCCAATTTTTTGTAGTTGAGTACAATTTCTGTAATTCAAAAGAATCAGAAGTTTTTAAACCTTTTTTTAAATTCTAGATTATCGACTTAAAAATATGTTAGAATATATAAGATATGTATGAAACATGTTTCAAACTTTTCTTTTCATTTTTTACAAAAATCTTCTCTAAAGAACTTTTTTCGCAATCGAGAAAAAATATTGTTATCGTAATCAAAATATGTCAATCAGGGTATATCTATATCACATATATTATCATAAAATAGAGAAATGATTTTTAGCGATTTACTTATTACGTTTATCTTTTAAATGTAATTTTATTGGTTATACTTTATATGAATATTAAACATATTCAGTTATTTATTTATTTATAATACTTTCTAACAAATCGTAGTCGATTAAAGGATTCCCCGTTATTTTCTTCGATCTAAAATAAGATGATCCTCAAATGCTTCACGAGATCTTCATCAAGCTTGATTGCTAATCTGATAATGATGTTAGAGTACTGTGTCGATGGTGTACAGCAAGTTTTTCACGATTCGGATTCCATTCTTGTCAGCCAAACTAACAGAACTATTAGCAGTCTGAATTATCTCGTTGTTCTGCTGAATTTTGTATTGTTAGGCGTTTGATAGGTTCACGCTCCACCACGGTGACCTTGTTCGGCTTAATTAAAATAAATATAACCGGAGAGAAGAAAAATTTACTTGTTGTCAAAAAAACATTAGCTATTATTTTATTAAGTAATACAATTTTATTTTATTATAACAATAATTCTTTAAGACAGGAAAACTCGACACAATTAACATCAAATTTCAATTTTGTGAACTTGCAGATGGTGTCGTTTGAGGCTACCGTTTTGGTTATAAACCTTATTGCATCCATTATGAGTACAATTAAATTTTCTATCAGCTTTATGCGTTCTTCTGTGAAATACGTAGCAAGAATTATTTTTGAATATTTTACCACACTCCATAATTAAACAATTGAAGATTTTGCCTCCTTTTGGAATCTTCTGATGTGTTTTCAAATATATCTCTAATGAGAAAGTTCTGTTGCAATCAGGACATTTAAATGGTTTGTTCTTTTGATGTGTCCGAAGATGATTTTGCATGTTTTTACGAGTATTGAACCTCATCTCACATTTTGGGCATTTGAACTTGTCTGAATGAATAAAAATGTGCTTTTTAAGAGCATTCAGAGTTTGAAACCATTTATCACAGTAATCACACCCAAATGGACTTACACCAGCATCAAAGTGCATTTCCTTGAGATGAGTCTTGAGTGTTGATCTTGAAGACATAATCTTGTTGCAAATAATACATTCCAGATGTTTATAAATTCCAGTATCGAATGATGTTTTGGCCATAATTTCATCGACTGTCATTTTCATGTACCACAAAGGATCATTTGCAGCAAGTTCATTGACATAATGTCGTAACGTTTCCATTTTTGCTAAAATTTCATTCAAACTTTCAACTGGAAGTTCTTTATGTGCTGGTTTAGCAAAGTTTTGAGATTGAAAGTATTTTTGCAGTATGAGCAATGGAAGGGTCTTAAAGCACTATATCTTGCTTTGTGTTGCAACATTGTTTTTTTAGATTTGAATGTTTTGTTGCATTCTCCAGTTTCACAACTAAAACGACCAACTGCTTTATGACGAGCTTGATGTACTTTCAAAAAACTTCTGATTTTAAATGCTTTTCCACAATTTGGGAACTCACACTTAAAGTTACAAACTGGGTGGTTATGAAGATGAATTTCCAAGAGATTTTTAGTTTTTTGAATAATTCCACAAATAGTGCACTTAAAACCATCTTTACGATGCATCTTAACGAAATGATTTTTAAGCTCATAAGGTTTTCCACCACGAAATTCACAAAGTGAACATTTGAATTTGTCTGTGTGTTTTAATAAATGTTTAGACAAACATAATTTATTTTTGAACAACTTTCCGCAATAATCGCATTGTAGTTTTGATCCATCAGTTAAATGAACAAGTTTGATATGATGTTTAATGCTCTCTTTATTTACATCTTTGTTGCAGATAATGCATTCAACCCTTTTTCTATTCACTTTATTGATCAAACATTTGATGTATAACTTCTCAAGTGTCATCTTTTTGTACCACAAAGGATCCTTGGCATTAAGATCCTCAACTTCTTCTTTCAGTTTTTGTTGCTCAATCTTCTTTCTTGCCAAAATTTCTCCCAAACTTTCAATTTGCTTGACTTTATGCATTGAGTTCATGTGTTTGTATAAGTCTGTATGCCGTTGAAAAGTTCTGTCACAAACTAAGCATTTGAAGAGTTTTAAAACATCATAATGAGAACTTTCATGTCTCCTCGTATTATTTTTTGTTTTAAAAGTTTGTTCGCATCCTTTAAAAGGGCAAACAAATTGACGTTTTTTTCCATGAGTAAATTTGTGATTGTACAGATAAAATTTTGAGAAGAAAGATTTTCCACAATTCAGGAAGTCACACTTAAAGTTACAAACTGGATGGTCATGAAGATGAATTTCTAGAAGGTTTTTGGTCATTGAAAACTTTCCACAAATTTCACATTTTAAGTCATCTCCACGATGAGTCTTAAGATGATTTTTAAGACAATAAATTGTTCCACCACGAAATTCACATAAGGAGCATTTGAATTTATCTATGTGCTTGAATATATGACCTGAAAGGTTCATTTTAAATTTGAAATATTTCCCGCAGTAATCACATTGATGTCCTTTAGGAATATGAATACATTTTGCTCTACTCTTTCTTTTGCAGATCAGGCAGATTATATTTTTTGAATGCATGACGTTATTATGTCTGTTCAAAGTTTGTCTTGTAGATAATACCTTTTGACAAATAGTACAAGGAAACTTCTTGTAGATATTTTTTCGTTTGTATTTTGGTTGTGGGAAGCTCAATTTTTCAATTTGTGGTTCTATTTTTGAATTATTTGTAGTCTCAGCGAGGTTTTCTTCATCAACTGGCTCCTTCTTGACAATCTTCAAGTCCACCAAATTTTTCTTTTTCTTCAAATTCATAATGGCCTCAAAAAGTTTCTTGAACTTTCGTTTCAAAATAAATTTCTTCGAGAAAAATTCAGTTAAATCCTTCGGCATCTTCAAAACTTTGCAAACTCTTTCACCTTTCTTAGAAACCAGCACAATGTGAGACCATTTTTTACTCCGTAAGATCAAAAGCTTTGTTGGCAATTTCAGGCGTCTCTCCAATGTTTGCTTCACATTTTTCCTCTCAAACAGATTATTTCGAATTAGAAATGAAACTTTATTGTTTTTCAAATTCACTCGACCAAACTTCAGGAATAAATCCACAACAGTTTTTGGTTTAGGTCTGCACACTTTGAAGTTCATTTTGAGAATGATATTAGAATTCACACAATCATATTATAACATGAATTTGCTTGGAATTTAACAGAAATATTATTTATGGTTATATAATTCAAAAATGGGTTGATGGGCGTTGTTAGGTAGATAATTTATGTTTTATCCTTCTTGCTAATTATTTTAGACAATATCAAATTTTATAGCCAATATTTTGTAGTTGAGTACAATTTCTGTAATTCAAAAGAATTAGAAGTTTTTAAACTTTTTATTGAATTATAGATTGTCGACTTAAAAATATGTTATATAGAGTAAAACTAAGTAATACTCAACGATATCTCGTAGACTTTCAGCAAAAGGTCAGTGGTAATCTTAATGATCTTGTTTAAGGTGTTCTTATCATCGAATTGATAAAAAAAAATTTAAATTAATAATTCATTTAATTCCTTTTTTTTCAATATTTTCCAAATAATGTTATGAATGTTCCATATCACTAATTCAACTCTTCGGAGATTGACCATTTGTGTTTGAAATATAACATAATCTCTGATTGTTAATAAATTTCATTAGTTCCACAACACTCAAGCACAGTTAAATTATTTAACTAGCAGGTATATGAGCTTGATAAAAAATTGTAATCGAGTGCAAGAAAATGTATGAAACATATTTAAAACTTTTCTTTTTAAATTTTACAAAAATCTTCTTTAAAAAACTTTTTTTGCAATCGAGAGTAAAATTTTGTTATGGTAATCAAAAAATGTCAATCAGGTATCTATATCAGATAAATTATATCATAAAATAGAGAAATGATTTTTATTAATTTACTCAACACGTTTTTTTTTTCAATGTTATTTTATTGGTTATACTTTATATGAATATTAACATAAACATATTCAGTTATTCATTTATTTATAATACTTTCTAACAAAAATTTACTTGTTGTCAAAAAAGAATCAGCCATTATTGTATTAACTAATACAATTTTATTTTATTATAACAATAATTCTTTAAGACAGGAAAACTCGACACAATTAACATCAAATTTCAATTTTGTGAACTTGCAGATGATGCCGTTTGAGGTTACCGTTTTGGTTATACACCTTCTTGCATCCATTATGAGTACAATTAAATTTTCTATCAGTTTTATGCGTTTTTATGTGAAATACGTAGCAAGAATTATTTTTGAAAATTTTACCACAATTCACAACTGAACAATTGAAGATTTCACCTTCTTTTGGAGTCTTCTGATGTTTTTTCAAGTATTTCTCTAATAAGAAGGTTCTGTTGCAATCAAGACATTCAACTGATTTGGTTGATTCATGTGTCTGAAGATGATTTTGTAAATAACCATGACTTATGTACCTAATCTCACATTTTGGACATTTGAACTTGTCTGAATGAATAAGAATGTGCTTTTTAAGAGCACTCAGAGTTTGAAACCATTTGCCACAGTGATCACACCCAAATGGACGTGAACCATCATCAAAGTGGATTTCCTTTAGATGAATCTTGAGAATAGATCTTGAAGACATAATTTTATTGCAAATAATGCATTCCGTATTTCTATGGATTCTAGTATCGAATGATGTTTTGGCCAAAATCTCATCAACTGTCATTTTCATGTACCACAAAGGATCATTTGCAGCAAGTTCTTTGACATAATGTCGAATCGTTTCCATTTTTGCTAAAATTTCATTCAAACTCTCAACTGGAAGTTCTTTCTGTGCTGATTTATGGATATTTTTTATATGCGATTCTAACAGAACTTTTAATTTGAAAGTATTTTTGCAGTATGAGCAATGGAAGGGTCTTAAATCACTATGACTTGCATTGTGTTGCAACATTGCAAATTTAGTTTGGAATGTTTTGTTGCATTCCCCAGTTATACAACTAAAACGACCAACTGCTTTATGACGAGCTTGATGTACTTTCAAAAAACTTCTGATTTTAAATGCTTTTCCACAATTAGGGAACTCGCACTTAAAGTTGCAAACTGGATGGTTATGAAGATGAATTTCCAAGAGATTTTTAGTTTTTAGAATAATTCCACAAATAGTGCATTTAAAACTATCTTTACGATGCATCTTAACGAAATGAATTTTAAGCTTATAAGCTGATCCACCACGATACTCACAAACAGAACATTTGAATTTGTCTGTGTGTGCCAATAAATGTTTAGACAAACATGATTTATTTTTGAACAAATTTCCGCAATAATCGCATTGTAGTTTTGGTTCATCCGTTAAATGAACGTTTTCGATATGACGTTTAATGTGCTTCTTATTCACATTTTTGTTGCAGATGATGCATTCAACCTTCTTTCTATTCACTTCATTGATCAAACATTTGATGTGTAATTCTTCAATTGTCATCTTTTTGTACCACAAAGGATCCTCAGCATTGAGATCTTCAACTTCTTCTTTCAGTTTTTGTTGCTCAATCTTCTTTCTTGCCAATATTTCTCCCAAACTTTCAATTTGCTTGACTTTATGCGTTAAGTTCATGTGTTTGTATAAGTCTGTATACCTTTTAAAAGTTCTGTCACAAGTTGAGCATTTAAAGGACTTGAAAACATTGTAATGAGAACTTTCATGTCTCCTCATAACATATTTCGATTTAAAAGTTTTTTCACATCCTTGAAAAGGGCAAACAAATTGACATTCTTTTCGATGAGTAAATTGATGATCGTCCAATAAAACTCTTGTTCTGAGTGATCTACCACAATTCTGGAAGTCACACTTAAAGTTACAAACTGGATGGTCATGAAGATGAATTTCTAGAAGGTTTTTGGTCCTTGAAAACTTTCCACAAATTTCACATTTCAAATCATCTCCACGATGAGTCTTTAGGTGATCTTTAAGACAATAAATTGTTCCACCACGAAATTCACATAAGGAGCATTTGAATTTATCCGTGTGCTTGAATATATGACCGGAAAGTCCAACTCTAAGTTTGAAATATTTCCCGCAGTAATCACATTGATGTCCTTTAGGAATATGAATACATTTTGTTTTTTTCTTTCTATTGCAGATCAAGCAGTTTATATTTATTAAATGCATGACGTAATTATGTATGTTGTAAGATTGTCTTCCCTTTAATATTTTTTGACAAATAGTACAAGGGAACTTCTTGAGGATACTTCTTCGTTTTACTTTTGGATGTGGGAAGCTCAATTTTTCAATTTGTTGTTCTACTTTTGAATTATTTGTAGACTTAACTAGGTCTTCATCAACTGGCTCCTTCTTGACAATCTTCAAGTCCACAAAAGTTTTTTTCTTCTTCAAATTTATAATCCTCTCAAAAATTTTCTTGAACTTCCTTATCAAAATAAATTTCTTGGAGAAACATTCAGATAATTCTTTGGGCATCTTCAGAACTTTGCAAACTCCTTCACCTTTTTTAGAAACCAGCACAATGTGAGACCATTTTTTACTACGTAAGATCAACAGCTTTGTTGGCAACTTCAGGCGTCTCTTCAATGTTTGCTTCACATTTTTCCTCTCAAACAGATTATTTCGAATTACAAATGAAACTTTTTTGTTTTTCAAATTCACTCGACCAAACTTCAGGAATAAATCCACAACAGTTTTTGGTTTAGGTCTGCACACTTTGAAGTTCATCTTGAGAATAACTAACTTGTTGTGTAAAGTTGCACTGAATTACCGAATATCTCACTCGCACATACTGGTTTTAATTACCTTTTTTAGGTACGTGTACCTGCGTCTATTTACTACACCTTTTTATTATTAAATATCAGAACCATAAATTATATTTTTTCTCTAAATTTATTTCATAAACGAATAAAATTTTGTTAAAATCAACGAACAACCAAAATAAATTAAATAACCAATTTATATTTTTGTAATATTTTATTTCCAAATTTTTTAAACAATTCATTAATAAATTGCATTATCTAAATATTGTGTATTAAAACTTACAAAATTCATGCTAAATACATTTTTAAATATTTTATTTTCAATATGAGCTTTATATTTTTAATCAAATTTCAATTCAGATATGAAAAAGCTAACAATCAAAATCAACTTAAAGTTTCCAAGGAATTAAAATTTTTTGATTATTTTTTGCTTGAATTTCAAATTTTCAAAGTATTTTGAATTACTCCTAGAGATATGTAAAAGCAAACTTTTAAAGATTCCTGTAAAAAAATTTTGATTCATTAATTTTAAAAATATTTCAATTCAAATTTAATTTTTTTTTGGTATTTCTGCAATATTTCATAATTAGTGATTAATATAAATATATTCAATTATTTTAATTGAGATTTAAAAAGCTAAATTTCAACTGAATTATGATAAAACAGGGAATTCTAACTATTTTTTACTCTACTATCGTTTACGAGCTTACAAACAATTTTTCATTTAAAGTCCTATTTATTATATTTGGACGAGAATTCTACTCCACCTAACTTTTTATTTTCTACAAACTTTTATCATTTCTACTCGACATTATTTACCACCAATATAAAAACATCACTTCCTGAGCAACATTTAAGAATAATTTTATTGCATTTTTCAACATTTGCTATTTTTAGACGATTCTTGATTATTCAAAATATTTTCGGTTATTTAATTTTAAAATGAATTTTCGATAATTACTTTATTTTTGAGTGAAATATGAAAAAGTTTACAATTTCAAATCATTGAAAGAATTAAATATCTGCTTAGAAGACAAAAGTGCAACAAATTCGTTTCTTAAGCGTGAACGATTGGCACAAAAAATTTTGACTACATAAAATACAATTTTTGTACTTTTGTATATATTTTTGAATATGAAAATACAAGATCTTGAATTCTTAATTTGAAAAAAAATACAATTTTTGAATTGTGAGCAAAAAAATTATTTTAAAATTTGTTGGATAAGCAATTAAAAATTTGATTAGAAATTTAATTTTTTTTTAGAATTTAAAATTTAAAATTTTTATTTCCTATACGAACCTTCAAAAAAACAATAAACCCTAAAAACTTTTAAAAAAATAATAAAAACACAAAATTTTCGATACAAATACAATAAACTGCATACTTTATTATAATCTTTCTCTATTTAAAATATGTTTAAAATTAAAATCATAACAAAATAAAAAGTACAAACAAAATAATAATTCAGTTTATTCTGAGCTACAACTCATTGAACAACAAACTGCGAAAAGTTATGAGTTAATCAGTTATATCAGTTAATTTCCATTTTAATCGATAAAATAATACATTTGAACTTAAAATTTAATATTTTGGAAGTTTTTAGAAAATTACCGCCAAATTTTTTTTAAGTATTTTTATGATTTTAAGAGTAAAGAATATTTTCCTATGAAAAGAGTAAAATTTTAAATAAATTTTTAAGGAGGACAAAAGTCGAAAATACTAATTTTGTGTAAATTTGTTTAAAATCATTTATCTGATGATAAAATCAATAAAAACTCAAATTCCTTAAAAAGTGTTAAAACATGACAAATAATACAAAATGTTTTAAAAGGGGTGAGAAAGTTAAAATAAATTTTCTGTTAGAACTTACTCGTAAAACTCGAGTAACTTCCCATAATTAAGTGATTTTTTTACTGTAATAATAAATAATTCTCATTTGTGGCTAAAACATAAATTTGAATAATATTTAAATTTTCCGCCTTATCGAAGCAAATTCAAATTATTTAATTAATTTGAAATTTCCCGCTAAAAATCCGAAAAATCTCGGAAAAATCCATTATTTTAATTTTTCCTCCTAATTTTTCAATTCAAATCTCCCGCCTTTCACAATCTACAGAAGACCTTAGAATTCTCTCGCCAAAAAGCAATAATTAGTCTAGTTCAGCGTTATTCAGTAATTCTTATGCGAACGAGTCGCCTTGGCTCAGATGATCGATTTGGGCGACTTGAGCTGGGACTTTTGCAGCTGCTTTCGGTACCGGTCTAGAATTGGATTCCATTCTTGTCTGCCAAAGTCTGAATTATCTCGTTGTTCTGCTGAATTTAGGCGTTTGATAGGTTTACGCTCCACCACGGTGACCTAATTCGACTTAAATTAAAAACAAGAGAGGTAAGAATTGCCAGTTGGCAAGTACAGAGAGCGTTTTTTTTTTGGTAAGGTGGTGGCTCAAAACACGAAATTTTAACTTTTCTGAACGAATTACATGATTCTGAATATTTTTTCAAAAAAAATGTCTGGAGCCACCAGATGATCCCACCAGCTGGTGATGGACCCAATCCTGATCATGATCTGTTGTTAACTTATCGTTCCGAACAATTTTGCTCAAGAAACCGAATCGCTAACATGTACCGTTCAAAAGTTGATTTTGTAGGGGGAATGTTCTAGAAAATCAGAGAATTGACCACATCTCCCCAGCTGGTAGAGTCACCTCCACCAAAAGTTTCGTGTTTAAACTAGAGTTGATATGGAACATTTTGGTACCAGAAGTTTGGGTCTGACTCTATCCGTTCGAGAGTTATTTTGTAAACGGACGGACGGACGGACGGACGGACGGACGGACGGACGGACGGACGGACGGACAAAGTGAGAACATATAGCGTATTTTTTCCAAAAAAAAAACGCTAAAAATATATCAGGAGAGAAGAAAAATTTACTTGTTGCCAAAAAAGCATTAGCTATTATTTTATTAAGTAATACAATTTTATTTCATTATAACAATAATTCTTTAAGACAGAAAAACTCGACACAATTAACATCAATTTTCAATTTTGTGAACTTGCAGATGGTGTCGTTTGAGGTTACCGTTTTGGTTATAAACCTTATTGCATCCATTATGAGTACATTTAAATTTTCTATCAGCTTTATGCTTGCCCAAGTGAAATACGTAGCAAGAATTATTTTTGAAAATTTTACCACAATCCATAATTGAACAATTGAAGATTTTGCCTCCTTTTGGAATCTTCTGATGTGTTTTCAAATATATCTCTAATAAGAAGGTTCTGTTGCAATCAGGACATTTAAATGGTTTGTTCTTTTGATGTGTCCGAAGATGATTTTGCATGTATTTACGAGTATTGAACCTCATCTCACATTTTGGGCATTTGAACTTGTCTGAATGAATAAAAATGTGCTTTTTAAGAGCATTCAGAGTTTGAAACCATTTATCACAATAATCACACCCAAATGGACTTACACCAGCATCAAAGTGCATTTCCTTGAGATGAGTCTTGAGTGTTGATCTTGAAGACATAATCTTGTTGCAAATAATACATTCCAGATGTTTATAAATTCCAGTATCGAATGATGTTTTGGCCAAAATCTCATCAACTGCCAGTTTCATGTACCACAAAGGATCATTTGCAGCAAGTTCTTTGACATAATGTCGAATCGTTTCCATTTTTGCTAAAATTTCATTCAAACTTTCAACTGGAAGTTCTTTCTGTGCTGATTTATGTATATTTTTTATATGCGATTCTAACAGAACTTTTAATTTGAAAGTATTTTTGCAGTATGAGCAATTGAATGGTCTTAAATCACTATGACTTGCATTGTGTCGCAACATTTCAAATTTAGTTTGGAATGTTTTGTTGCATTCTCCAGTTATACAAATAAAACGACCAACTTTATGACGAGCTTGATGTACTTTCAAAATACTTTTGATTTTAAATGCTTTTCCACAATTTGGGAACTCGCACTTAAAGTTGCAAACGGGATGGTTATGAAGATGGATTTCCAAGAGATTTTTAGTTTTTAGAATAATTCCACAAATGTTGCACTTAAAACCATCTTTACGATGCTTAAGTAAATGATTTTTAAGCCCATAAGGTTTTCCACTACGATATTCACAAAGTGAACATTTGAATTTGTCTGTGTGTTTGAATAAATGTTCAAGCAAGGATTTTTTATTTTTTGACCACTTTCCGCAATAATCGCATTGGTGTTTTGGTCCATCAGTTAAATGAGCACGTTCAATATGATCTTTAATGAAATACTTGTCAAATTTTTTGTTGCAAATGATGCATTCAACCTTTTTAATGTTTACTTCATTGCTCAAACATTTGATGTACAACTCCTCAATTGTCATCTTTTTGTACCACAAAGGATCCTTAGCATTAAGATCTTCAACTTCTTCTTTTAGTTTTTGTTGCTCAATCTTTTTTCTTGCCAATATTTCTCCCAAACTTTCAATTTGCTTGACTTTATGCTTATAATTCATGTGACAATTTAAGTTTTTCTTACATTTAAAAGTTCTGTTACAAATTGTGCACTTGAAGGATTTTAAAATTTCGTAATGAAAACTTTCATGATTTTTCATAACATATTTCGATTTAAAAGTTTGTTCACATCTTTCAAAAGAGCAAGTAAATTGACGTTCTGTTTTATGAGAAAATTGATGTTTTTTCAAAATACTTTTAATTTGAAAAGATCTTCCACAATTCAGGAAGTCACACTTAAAGTTACAAACTGGATGGTCATGAAGATGAATTTCTAGAAGGTTTTTGGTCCTTGAAAACTTTCCACAAATTCCACATTTCAATTCATCTCCACGATGACTCTTGAGATGTCTTTTAAGAACACTTTTTGTTCCACCACAAAATTCACATAAGGAGCATTTAAATTTATCTGTGTGCTTGAATATATGCTCGAAAAGTCCATTTTTAAGTTTGTAATATTTACCGCAGTAATCGCATTGATAACCTTTAGGAATATGAATACATTTTGTTTTTTTCCTTCTTTTGCAGATCAAGCAGTTTTTGTTTATTGAATGCAAGTCATTGTTATGTTTGTTAAGTTTGTTATGTTTGTTAGTACAAGGAAACTTCTTGTGGACTTTTTTTCGTTTCACTTTTGGTTTCAATTTTTCAATTTGTGGTTCTATTTTTGAATTATTTGTAGTCTCAGCGAGGTTTTCTTCATCAACTGGCTCCTTCTTGTCAGTCTTCAAGTCCACCAAAGTTTTCTTCTTCTTCAAATTTATAATTGCCTCAAAAAGTTTCTTGAACTTTCTTTTCAAAATAAATTTCTTGGAGAAAACCTCAGAGAAATCTTTCGGCATCTTCAAAACTTTGCAAACTCTTTCACCTTTCTTAGAAACCAGCACAATGTGGGACCACTTTTTGCTCCGTAAGATCAAAAGCTTTGTAGGCAACTTCAGGCGTCTCTTCAATGTTTCCTTCACATTTTTCCTCTCAAACAGATTATTTCGAATTAAAAATGAAACTTTATTGTTTTTCAAATTCACTCGACCAAACTTCAGGAATAAATCCACAACAGTTTTTGGTTTAGGTCTACACACTTTGAAGTTCATCTTGAGAATGATTTTAGAATTCACACAATCATATTATAACATGAATTTGCTTGGAATTTTACAGAAATATTATTTATGGTTATATAATTCAAAAATGGGTTGATGGGCGTTGTTAGGTAGATAATTTATGTTTTATCCTTCTTGCTAATTATTTTAGACAATATCAAATTCTATTGCCAATATTTTGTAGTTAAGTATGCTACAATTTCTGTAATTCAAAAGAATAAGAAATTTTTAAACTTTTTATTATTAAATAGAGTAAAACTAAGTAATACTCAATTATATCTCGTAGACTTGCAGCAAAAGGTCAGTGGTTTCTAGCTAATCTTCATGATCTTGTTCATGGTGTTCTTATCATCGAATTGATAAAAAACAAGTTTTTAAATTAATAATTCATTTAATTCCTTTTTTTTTAAAATATTTTCCAAATAATGTTATGAATAACTATATGAGCTTGATAAAAATTGTAATCGAGTGCAAGAAAATGTGTGAAACATCTTTGAAACTTTTCTTTTCATTTTTTACAAAAATCTTCTTTAACGAACTTTTTTCGCAATCGAGAAAAAAATTTTGGTATGGTAATCAAAAAATGTCAATCGGGGTATCTATATCAAATAAATTATATCATAAAATAGAGAAATGATTTTTATTAATTTACTCAATACGTTTATTTTTTCAATGTAATTTATTGGTTATAACATACTATATATGAATATTAAACATATTCAGTTATTTATTTATTTATAATACTTTCTAACAAATCGTAGTCGATTAAAGGATTCCCCGTTATTTTCTTCGATCTAAAATAAGATGATCCTCAAATTCTTCACGAGATCTTGCTCAAGCTTGATTGCTAATCTGATAATGATGTTAGAGTACTGTGTCGATGGTGTACAGCAAGTTTTTCACGATTTGGAATCCATTCTTATCAGCCAAAATAACAGAACTATTAGCAGTCTGAATTATCTCGTTGCTCTGCTGAATTTTGTATTGTTAGGCGTTTGATAGGTTTACCACGGTGACCTAATTCGGCTTTAATTAAAAAAATATAACCGGAGAGAAGAAAAATTTACTTGTTGTCAAAAAAGAATCAGCTATTATTTTATTAACTAATACAATTTCATTTCATTATAACAATAATTCTTTAAGACAGAAAAACTCGACACAATTAACATCAATTTTTGCTTTTGTGAACTTGCCGATGGTGTCGTTTTAAGTGACTACTGTAGTTAAACACCTTCTTGCATCCATTATGAGTACAATTATATTTTCTATCAGCTTTATGCGTTCTTCTGTGAAATACGTAGCAAGAATTATTTTTGAAAATTTTACCACAATTCATAACTGAACAATTGAAGATTTCACCTTCTATTGGAATCTTCTGATGTTTTTTCAAGTACTTCTCTAATAAGAAGGTTCTGTTGCAATCAAGACATTCAAATGGTTTGGTCGATTCATGTGTCTGAAGATGATTTTGTAAATAACCAAAATTTATGGACCTAATCTCACATTTTGGGCATTTGAACTTGTCTGAATGAATAAGAATGTGCTTTTTAAGAGCACTCAGAGTTTGAACCCATTTGCCACAGTGATCACACCCAAATGGACGTGAACCATCATCAAAGTGGATTTCCTTTAGATGAATCTTGAGAATAGATCTTGAAGACATAATTTTATTGCAAATAATGCATTCCGTATTTCTATGGATTCTAGTATCGAATGATGTTTTGGCTAAAATCTCATCAACTGTCAGTTTCATGTACCACAAAGGATCATTTGCAGCAAGTTCTTTGACATATAGTCGAATCGTTTCCATTTTTGCTAAAATTTCATTCAAACTTTCAACTGGAAGTTCTTTCTGTGCTGATTTATGTATATTTTTTATATGCGATTCTAACAGAACTTGTAATTTGAATGTATTTTTGCAGTCTGAGCAATTGAATGGTCTTAAATCACTATGTCTTGCTTTGTGTTGCAACATGTCAGCTTTACGTTTGAATGTTTTGTTGCATTCTCCAGTTATACAACTAAAACGACCAACTGCTTTATGAAGAGCTTGATGTAATTTCAAAAAACTTCTGATTTTAAATGCTTTTCCACAATTTGGGAACTCGCACTTAAAGTTGCAAACTGGATGGTTATGAAGATGAATTTCTAAGAGATTTTCATTTTTTAGAAGAATTCCACAAACATTGCACTTAAAACCATCTTTACGATGCTTAAGTAAATGATTTTTAAGCTCATAAGGTGATCCACCACGATATTCACATAGTGAACATTTGAATTTGTCTGTTTGTTTTAATACATGATGAACCAAACATGATTTATTTTTGAACCATTTTCCGCAATAATCGCATTGGTGTTTTGGTTCATCAGATAAATGAGCACGTTCAATATGACGTTTAATGAAATTCTTATCCAAATTTTTGTTGCAGATGATGCATTCAACTTTTTTTCTATTCACTTCATTAATCAAATTTTTGATGTGTAACTCCTCAATTGTCATCTTTTTGTACCACAAAGGATCCTTAGCAGTCAGATCTTCAACTTCTTCTTTCAGTTTTTGTTTCTCAATCTTCTTTCTTGCCAATATTTCTCCCAAACTTTCAATTTGTTTGACTTTATGCGTTAACATCATGTGTTTGTATAAGTCTGTATGCCGTCTAAAAGTTTTGTCACAAATTGAGCATTTGAAGGGTTTGAAAACATCATAATGAGAACGTTCATGTCTCCTCATAACATATTTCGATTTAAAAGTTTTTTTACATCCTTGAAAAGGGCAAACAAATTGACGTTCTTTTCCATGAGTAAATTGATGATCGTCCAATAAAACTTTTGTTCTGAGTGATCTACCACAATTCTGGAAGTCACACTTAAAGTTACAAACTGGATGGTCATGAAGATGAATTTCTAGAAGGTTTTTGGTCATTGAAAACTTTCCACAAATTTCACATTTTAATTCATCTCCACGATGAGTCTTTAGATGACCTTTTAGGCAACAAATTGTTCCACCACGAAATTCACATAAGGAGCATTTGAATTTATCTGTGTGCTTAAATATATGACCGAAAAGTCCATCTCTAAGTCTGAAATGTTTCCCGCAGTAATCGCATTGAAATCCTTTAGAAATATGAATACATTTTGTTTTTTTCCTTCTTTTGCAGATCAAGCAGTTTATATTTATTGAATGCATGACGTAATTATGTAAGTTGAAAGATTGTCTTGAAGATAATACTTTTTGACAAATAGTACAAGGGAACTTCTTGTAAAGTATTTTGCTTTTTACTTTTGAATGTGGGAAGCTCAATTTTCCAATGAGTGGTTCTACTCTTGAATTATTTGTAGACTCTTCGAGGTTTTTATCAACTGGCTCCTTCTTGACAATCTTCAAGTCCACCAAAGTGTTCTTCTTCTTCAAATTTATAATTGCCTCAAAAAGTTTCTTGAACTTTCTTTTCAAAATAAATTTCTTCGAGAAAAATCCAGAGAAATCTTTCGGCATCTTCAAAACTTTGCAAACTCTTTCACCTTTCTTAGAAACCAGCACAATGTGAGACCATTTTTTACTACGTAAGATCAACAGCTTTGTTGGCAACTTAAGGCGTCTCTCCAATGTTTCCTTCACATTTTTCCTCTCAAACAGATTATTTCGAATTAAAAATGAAACTTTATTGTTTTTCAAATTCACTCGACCAAACTTCAGGAATAAATCCACAACAGTTTTTGGTTTAGGTCTACACACTTTGAAGTTCATCTTGAAAATGATTTTAGAATACTCAAAATCTTTTATTTCAGATCTTGTTTTGGTTTTCTTGCTATTCAACAGAAATTCATTATTTATGGTTTTATAATTCGAAAATTGGTTGATGGGTGTTGTTATAGGTAGATAATTTATTGTCCTTCTTGCTAATTACATTAGAAAATATAAATTTTATAGCCAATATTTTGTAGTTGAGTACAATTTCTGTAATTCAAAAGAATCAGATGTTTTTGAACTTTTTTTAAATTCTAGATTATCGACTTAAAAATAAGTTAGAATATATAAGATATGTATGAAACATGTTTCAAACTTTTCTTTTCATTTTTTACAAAAATCTTCTTTAACGAACTTTTTTCGCAATCGAGAAAAAAATTTTGGTATGGTAATCAAAAAATGTCAATCGGGGTATCTATATCATATAAATTATCATAAAATAGAGAAATGATTTTTAGCGATTTACTTATTACGTTTATCTTTTAAATGTAATTTTATTGGTTATACTTTATATGAATATTAAACATATTCAGTTATTTATTTATTTATAATACTTTCTAACAAATCGTAGTCGATTAAAGGATTCCCCGTTATTTTCTTCGATCTAAAATAAGATGATCCTCAAATGCTTCACGAGATCTTCATCAAGCTTGATTGCTAATCTGATAATGATGTTAGAGTACTGTGTCGATGGTGTACAGCAAGTTTTTCACGATTTGGATTCCATTCTTGTCTGCCAAAGTCTGAATTATCTCGTTGTTCTGCTGAATTTAGGCGTTTGATAGGTTTACGCTCCACCACGGTGACCTAATTCGACTTAATTAAAAAAAATATAACCGGAGAGAAGAAAAATTTACTTGTTGTCAAAAAAGCATTAGCTATTATTTTATTAAGTAATACAATTTTATTTCATTAGAACAATAATTCTTTAAGACAGAAAAACTCGACACAATTAACATCAATTTTCAATTTTGTGAACTTGCAGATGGTGTCGTTTGAGGTTACCGTTTTGGTTAAAAACCTTATTGCATCCATTATGAGTACAATTAAATTTTCTATCAGCTTTATGCGTGCTTCTGTGAAATACGTAGCAAGAATTATTTTTGAAAATTTTACCACAATCCATAATTGAACAATTGAAGATTTTGCCTCCTTTTGGAATCTTCTGATGTGTTTTCAAATATATCTCTAATAAGAAGGTTCTGTTGCAATCAAGACATTCAAATGATTTGATCGATTCATGTGTCTGAAGATGGTTTTGTAAATAACCAAAATTAATGGACCTAATCTCACATTTTGGGCATTTGAACTTGTCTGAATGAATAGGAATGTGCTTTTTAAGAGCATTCAGAGTTTGAAACCATTTGCCACAGTGATCACACCCAAATGGACGTGATCCATCATCAAAGTGCATTTCCTCTATGTGAATCTTGAGGACTGATCTTGAAGACATAATTTTATTGCAAATAATGCATTCCGTATTTCTATGGATTCTAGTATCGAATGATGTTTTGGCCAAAATCTCATCAACTGCCAGTTTCATGTACCACAAAGGATCATTTGCAGCAAGTTCTTTGACATAATGTCGAATCGTTTCCATTTTTGCTAAAATTTCATTCAAACTTTCAACTGGAAGTTCTTTCTGTGCTGATTTATGTATATTTTTTATATGCGATTCTAACAGAACTTTTAATTTGAAAGTATTTTTGCAGTATGAGCAATTGAATGGTCTTAAATCACTATGACTTGCATTGTGTCGCAACATTTCAAATTTAGTTTGGAATGTTTTGTTGCATTCTCCAGTTATACAACTAAAACGACCAACTTTATGACGAGCTTGATGTTTTATCAAAATACTTTTGATTTTAAATGCTTTTAAACAATTTGGGAACTCACACTTAAAGTTGCAAACGGGATGGTTATGAAGATGAGTTTCCAAGAGATTTTTAGTTTTTAGAATAATTCCACAAATGTTGCACTTAAAACTATCTTTACGATGCTTAAGTAAATGATTTTTAAGCTCATAAGGTTTTCCACCACGATATTCACAAAGTGAACATTTGAATTTGTCTGTGTGTTTGAATAAATGTTCAAGCAAGGATGATTTATTTTTGAACCATTTTCCGCAATAATCGCATTGTAGTTTTGGTTCATCAGTTAAATGAACAATTTTGATATGATTCTTAATGTAATTTTTATTCATATTTTTGTTGCAGATGATGCACCCAACAATGTTTCTGCCTACTTCATTAATCAAATTTTTGATGTGTAACTCTTCAATTGTCATCTTTTTGTACCACAATGGATCGTCAGCATTAAGATCTTCAACTTCTTCTTTTAGTAATTGTTTCTCAATCTTCTTCCTTGCCAATATTTCTCCCAAACTTTCACTTTGCTTGATTTCATGCTTTAAGTTTATGTGTTTGGATAAGTAAGTATGCCGTTTAAATGTTTTGTCACAAATTGAGCATTTGAAGGGTTTTAAAACATCATAATGAGTTTTTTCATGTCTCCTCATAATATATTTCGATTTAAAAGCTTGTTCACATTCTTGAAAAGGGCAAGTAAATTGACGTTTTGTTCTATGAGAAAATTGATGGAGGTCCAGATTGAATCTTGTTTTGAATGATCTACCACAATTCTGGAAGTCACACTTAAAGTTACAAACTGGATGGTCATGAAGATGAATTTCTAGAAGGTTTTTGGTCCTTGAAAACTTTCCACAAATTCCACATTTCAATTCATCTCCACGATGACTCTTGAGATGTTTTTTAAGAACACTTTTTCTTCCACCACAAAATTCACATAAGGAGCATTTAAATTTATCTGTGTTTCATTTTTAAGTTTGTAATATTTACCGCAGTAATCGCATTGATAACCTTTAGAAATATGAATACATTTTGTTTTTTTCCTTCTTTTGCAGATCAAGCAGTTTTTGTTTATTGAATGCAAGTCATTGTTATGTTTGTTAAAAGAATCTTTTCCCTTTAATACTTTTTGACGAATAGTACTAGGAAACTTCTTGTGGAATTTTTTTCGTTTCACTTTTGGTTTCAATTTTTCAATTTGTGGTTCTATTTTTGAATTATTTGTAGACTCAGCGAGGTCTTCATCAACTGGCTCCTTCTTGACAATTTTCAAGTCCACCAAAGTTTTCTTCTTCCTCAAATTTATAATCGCCTCAAAAAGTTTCTTGAACTTTCTTTTCAAAATAAATTTCTTGGAGAAAACCTCAGAGAAATCTTTCGGCATCTTCAAAACTTTGCAAACTTTTTCACCTTTTTTAGAAACCAGCACAATGTAAGACCAATTTGTACTCCGTAAGATCAAAAGCTTTGTTGGAAACTTAAGGCGTCTCTTCAATGTTTGCTTCACATTTTTTCTCTCAAACAGATTATTTCGAATTGAAAATGAAACTTTTTGGTTTTTCAAATTCACTCGACCAAACTTCAGGAATAAATCCACAACAGTTTTTGGTTTAGGTCTGCACACTTTGAAGTTCATTTTGAGAATAACAAACTTGTTGTGTAAAGTTGCACTGAATTACCGAATATCTCACTCGCACATCACTGATTTCAATTACCTTTATTAGATACTTGTACCTGCTATTTACTTCACCTTTTCAACATCAAATATCAGAACCATATAATATCATTTTTCTCTAAACGAATTCATAAACGAATAAAATTTTGTTAAAATCAACGAAATCAACCAAAATAAATTAAATAACCAATTTATATTTTTGTAATATTTTATTTCCAAATTTTTTAAACAATTCTTTAATAAATTGCATTATCTAAATATTGTGTATTAAAACTTACAAAATTCATGCTAAATACATTTTTAAATATTTTATTTTCAATATGAGCTTAATATTTTTAATCAAATTTCAATTCAGATATGACAAAGCTAACAATCAAAATCAACTTAAAGTTTTCAAAGAATTAAAATTTTTTGATTATTTTTTGCTTGAATTTCAAATTTCAAAGTATTTTGAATTACTCCTAGAGATATGTAAAAGCAAACTTTTAAAGATTCCTGTAAAATAATTTTGATTAATTAATTTTAAAAATATTTCAATTCAAATTTAATTTATTTTTTTTGGTATTTCTGCAATATTTCATAATTAGTGATTAATATAAATATATTCAATTATTTTAATTCAGATTAAAAAACCTAAATTTCAACTGAATTATGTTAAAACAGGGAATTCTAATTATTTTTTACTCTACAATCGTTTACGTACGAACTTACAAACAATTTTTCATTTAAAGTCCTATTTATTATATTTGGACGAGAATTCTACTCCACCTAACTTTTTAATTTCTACAAACTCTTGTCCCTTTTACTCGACAATTATTCAATATTTCCACCAATATAAAAACATCACTTCCTGAGCAACATTTAAGAATAATTTTATTGCATTTTTCAACATTTGCTATTTTAGACGATTCTTGATTATTCAAAATATTTTCGATTATTCAATTTAAAAATAAATTTTCGATAATTATTTTATTTTTGAGTGAAATATGAAAAAGTTTACAATTTAAAATCATTGAATGAATTAAATTTCTGCTTAGAAGATAAAAGTGCAACAAATTCGTTTCTTAAGCGTGAACGATTGGCACAAAAAATTTTGACTACATAAAATACAATTTTTGTACTTTTGTATATATTTTTGAATATTTTGTATGAAAATACTAGATCTTGAATTTAATAATATAAAATAAAATTTTTAAATTGTGAGCAAAATTTTTTTTTTCAAATCCGTTGGATAATCAATTTTTAAATTATTTGAGAAGTTTTTTTTAAAATTAAAATTTAAAATTTTTATTTCCTCTACGAACCTTCAAAAAAACAATAAAACCTAAAAACTTTTAAAAAAATAATAAAAACACAAAACTTTCGATACAAATACAATAAACTGCATACTTTATTACAATCTTTCTCTATTTAAAATATGTTTAAAATTAAAATCATAACAAAATAAAAAGTACAAACAAAATAATAATTCAGTTTATTCTGAGCTACAACTCATTGAACAACAAACTGCGAAAAGTTATGAGTTAATCAGTTATATCAGTTAATTTCCATTTTAATCGATAAAATAATACATTTGAACTTAAAATTTAATATTTTGGAAGTTTTTAGAAAATTACCGCCAAATTTTTTTAAAGTATATTTATGATTTTAAGAGTAAAGAATATTTTCCTATGAAAAGAGTAAAATTTTAAATAATTTTTTAAGGAGGACAAAAGTCAACAATACTAATTTTGTTTAAAATTGTTTCAAATCATTTATCTGATGATAAAATCAATAAAAACTCAAATTCCTTAAAAAGTGTTAAAACATGACAAATAATACAAAATGTTTTAAAAAAGGGTGAGAAAGTTAAAATAAAATTTCTGCTAGAACTTACTCGTAAAACTCGAGTAACTTCCCATAATTAAGTGATTTTTTTACTGCAATAATAAATAATTCTCATTTGTGGCTAAAACATAAATTTTAATAATATTTAAATTTCCCGCCTACTTTTCGGCTAATCGAAGCAAATTCAAAGTATTTAATTAATTTGAAATTTCCCGCTAAAAATCCGAAAAAATCCATTATTTTAATTTTCCCGCCTAATTTTTCAATTCAAATCTCCCGCCTTTAACAATCTACAAAAGACCTTTGAATTCTCCAGCCAAAAAGCAAATAATTAGTCTAGTTCAGCGTTATTCAGTAATTCTTATGCGAACGAGTCGCCTTGGCTCAGATGATCGATTTGGGCGACTTGAGCTGGGACTTTTGCAGCTGCTTTCGGTACCGGTCTAGAATTGAATAAAACTAAGGTTACGATTAAAGCACTTTCATGTTGGTTAGTAGGAAGTTTTCGCAAATTAAGGAATAAGCGGCCGATTCGGTTTTTAATTAAATTTTTGGAGGAGAGTGATGCAAAAATGTTTACTAGAATCCTAGTAAAAATTAATTTTCTCATTTTTTTGATGGAAAACTTGTCAAACTTGATTTTAAATGTTTTTGCAACACTCTGTAATCCTAAAATGTTTTCAAATATTCTAAACTAAAATAAAATAAGTCAATTGGTTCTAATTTCAAGCGAATTCAAAAGAAAGTCAGAAGAGCTGATCAAAAAATTTTGGTGGTTAATTTTTAATATTTTTAATATTTTTTGGTAAATAATAAATGCGAAGCTTGGTGAGGATGAGATTTGAATGATATCGTAATTTAAAACTAAATTTTTAAGTTTCTATCTAATTTTAGGATAGAGTCCCACTACTACTGAGAATCCATTAAAATTTCAATATATTCTAGTAAAAATACTTTGGTATTAGAATCACAGTATAAAATTGCTCAGAGATGAGGGATTCTCATACAAAACATTCATCTCCCAACCCCCAACCTCAAAAAGAAAGACTACAATAGAAAAGCAGCTTACCTGGGCGAGTTTTCTACATAGGCGTGGCTATTGTTACTTTTCATAAGATTATGGTTAGTGTAGTTATTATTATTTAGACTCTTATTGCTAGAAAACCCATTTGAATCGTTCAACGAACTTTTTAGTGCTTGCCGGTTAATGACGCTAGCCTGCGAGCTGGAGGAGAAATTTTTGGAAGCGTTCTCGCTGTCACATTCCGAGTCAGAGCTGTCATCGCTGTAAATGAAGTAAAAGTCAGTAAATTTGATCAAAAACTAACTTTTGTACTAGAATCCTACCTCTCGGTGGGGTCAGAATCTCCATCCATGGCTTGTTGCAGGTCAGCGATTCTTTGCAGTGCAAGTCTCAGGTCACCTCTAGCAGACGAAGCTTCCGCCTCCACAGTTTCCAGCCTCTTCTCCAAGTCCTTCCGCTTGGTGGCTCCATCTTGTTCGCGGTTTGCAACCTCGTGGAATTCGTCTCGCAGCTCTCTCAAGCTCTTCTGGTTCTTCTTCAGAGCCTCTTGTGCAAAAGCCTCCTTCATCTTGGCTTGGGAAATCTCGTTTTGCGCTTTGTCGACAGAGTCTTTCAGGCGATTTGATTGGACCTACAAATATTTGAGGTTAGGTAAAGATTTTCGAGGATTTGGTCAAGTTTACTTGACTTTTAAGGTTTTCTAGTTATCTCGAGTCAAGTAGACTTGACTTTTTAACTAAACCTACAGTTCTAGTCAAGCCAACTTAACTTTCCGGAACAATAAAATAAAAAATAAAAAAAACTAACCTCAATTCTCGCCCTGGTGGTCTGCTCGAACTCAAGTCTACTCTCAAGTTCTTTGGTCCTCAATTCCAGCCTTTTATTAAGCAAACTAGCGGAAGAATCACCCATGCTCTCTACATTTTCCAACCTAGCCGACAACTCAGCAATTTGTTCCTTCAAACTGCTTTTCTCAGCTTCCAGCTCGGAAATCTTGAGCTCGTAGTCTGAAATGGCCATCTGTTCACTGTTTAGTTGTTTTACGCTCGCTGAGTATTTTTTCATGAGCTCCGACATTTCTTCTTCATTCTCGTCGATTTGAGCTTGAAGTTCTGCTCGATCTCTTTGAGCTGTGGTGGCTTTCTCGTCGGATTCATAGCGAGATCTTTGAGCTTCCTCGAGGGATGCTTGGACGTCTGTTAATTCAGCCTCAGCAGTTTGTCTCGCCTTCATGGCTAGACATCTTGAAGCCTCCACATCTTCCAGTTGATTTCTTAACTGTCGGATCAAAGCTTTACCAGCTGAGTCTCCTTTTGCTCTCTCAATCTGTGTTTGAGCATCCTTAAGTAACGCCTTGTATTTCCTCAAATCTTTGCGCATTTTTTGCATGGCGGCTTCATCATTAGCTCGATCTGATCTCTCTTGTTCCTCCAAGGAGTTCAATCTTCTCTCTAGTTCATGCTTTTCACGTAAAAGAAGAGTTCGTTCCTCGTGTTCCTGCTCAAGTTGACATTCCAGGGCTTTAATTTTCTTGTAGGCGCTTCCTCGAGCTTCCTCGAGTTCTTCATCTCGTTGGGTGGCTTCACGGCGGGCGTCTTTACGCATTGTTTCCAGGTTCATCTCAAGGCGCAGTTTGGCTTGTTCCAGTAACTAAAAAAAGTAAAGTTTAGATGAAAATCACAATTTTTGTTATTTTTGGTTTTCAAAAAAATTCTAGTTAAATATTACGGAGTGTAAAATGGAAGCATGGAAAAGTACTAGAATCCCACATATGAAATGTAAATCTTGTTTTTACTAGAATCTTACTCTAGAACTTCCGTTTTTTGACTAAAAATTCTTTAAAAATTAGGATGCACGGGTCGCATTTTTGCGTTTTTGAGTCCCAACATTTATAAATTAAATTTTCAAAGTATTGCTATTCATGAACCTAGGTTCATGAATAATTTTTTGAACTTCGGTTTTTTTGACTAAAAATTCTTTAAAAATTAGGATGCACGGGTCGCATTTTTGCGTTTTTGAGTCCCAACATTTATAAATTAAATTTTCAAAGTATTGCTATTCATGAACCTAGGTTCATGAATAATTTTTTGAACTTCCGTTTTTTGACTTAAAAATTCTAAAAAAATTATGTTTCACGGGTCACATTTGGGTTTTTGGTTTTCAAAAAGACCACAAAACTAATTTTCCAGCCAAAAAACCAGAAAATACCAACCTGAATCTGGCCTGCCATCTCATCAAGTTCCTCCTCCTGCTCCTTGCATCTTTTCTCCATATCCATCCTAGATCTCTTCAACTGAGCAACTTCTTCCTCAGTTCCACCGCCAAAAGTCATCTCTTCGAGTTCTCTCTGCAAGGCGTGAACCTTCTCCTCCTTGAGCTCCAAGTCAAGTCGAGTGTCCTAAAACCAGACAGATTTTCCATTAAATATCCAAAATAAAGTAAATTTCACTACAAACTTCAATCACTTCAAACATTCTCGGGCGATTGATTAAAATATTTGTCAAGAAGCTAAAAAATCTCAGCAAAATGACAGAAACATAGAGAACTGACAAAAAAACATGAAAGGAATTTGACTGGCAGAGATAAGATAAAAATGTGGGTTGGGAATTTTTTCGTTCTTTTTTGTCTGTTTTGTGTTTCTTATCAGCTGAGAGCATAAATGCTATTTTATTGCGGAACTACAGTCATATTTTTTAAGAAGGTATGTGATGGTATTTTTAAGTAAAGGGGAGAGGGTTTAGGGAAAGATTTGGTTTTTTTGAAAAATATGTATTTTAAGTAAAATTTATGTTTGTCAAGTTGAATAATTACGAGTCAAGTCTTAAATATCATAAGTCAAGTAAAAATATATTTAAGTTTAGTTCGGATAATAAAGATTTCTCTTTAAAAAATAGGTAATTTTTTTGAGTCAAGTGCAAAAAATTTTAGTCAACTAGATATTCAAACTTACCGCCAAATTTTGTTCCATTTGGAATCTTTCTGCTTGCAGGACATCTTTTTCTCTTGAGAGTCTTTCCTTGGCTTGTCTTTCTCCTCTAGCCGAGTCCTAAAAATAAATAAAATTTTAAAAAGTTTTCTAGAAAACCTTCAAAAAAATCAAAACTAACCTGCAAATTCTGACATTCCGAGTCAAATTTGCGCTGACGCTTCTCTAGAAGATTATTTCTGCTGTTTTGTTCCTCCAGAAGCATTCTCAAGTCGTTCATCTCGTTGGTCATTTTCTGTGACTTTCTCTTCCACTGCCCAACAACTTGACGTTGCTCCTCAACCTCTTCGTAAGCATCATTGAGTTTCTTCTCGAGCTGTTTCTTGAGGCCAACTAATTGTTCTAAATCATGCTCGTGCTGGGTTTGGAGGCGTTTCTTGGTGAATTCAAGTTCGCGGGCGACACGTTCGTATTTAACCTTGAAAACACTGTTGCCTTCCTCGTTTTCACCATCTTCTTCTTCTAAGACGCTGTGGATGGAAATAATAGGAGCTTAGTCAAGGATTTCAAACAAACAACAACAAAAAACTCACCCATTCAAATCGGACTTGGCACAAATCAGCTCCATCTCCAATTTCTCGGAGCTCTCCTGCAAATTCCTATATTTATCGTGATGGTCGTCCAGCTCCTTCTCCAGCCTCAATCTTTCGCTTTGTTCCGCCTCCAACCTCTCTGTGGCCAGATTGGATGTGGAGTGCTCCTCGGCCAGCTCAACCGTCATCTCAGACAGCTGTAAAGCAAATAAATCTGATTAATAAAGTGCAACAACGACAACAGTTGGTTTACACCGCAAAAATTACAAAATTGCTTGCAAACTGCACACAAAAAAATTCGCTTTAAAATTCGAGCCACTTGAAACTGGAGCTAATTGCTGCAGTAATTGCGTGTGGCGTGACGCGGCTGCTGCTCTGCTGAGTTAGTTGCTTTTAATTACAGAAATAATTCATTCAAATATTTAAATCGCTCGAAAATTGTTATGAGTCAAGTGTTTGGAGAGATAAGAGAGGAAAAAAAATACTAAATTGTGCCTGCTTTGATTAATTTCAATCTAATTGTTTACAAAAGTAGATTTAAATTATTTTTCTTGATTTTCGCAAAATCTCTGGATTGCCTTTAATTTGATGTATTTGAAATAAAAAAAGAAATTCATAGGGTCCTCACCTACAAATCAAATACCACCTAATAAACTAATAATAAACAAAATTATCTCCTCTCGCGCTAATTCCTCCAAAAGCACTAATCTGTAGCAATTTTTTTTTCTCCACAAAAGCAAATAATTCAAACAAATATTGACAAAAAGAATTAAGAGAAGCTTATCACATTGAAATTCAAGCTGTTGGCGATACCACCACAATTGTAACTCGATCGCCGGTGTAAGGGCAACTGCTTTGTAGCTTTTGTTGCATGTTTATTTTTGTCGGAGAGCACGCGAATTTTTAGATCAATTCAAAATAAAACAATAATTATGAATGAAAATGATTAATAGCATAAATGTTGACAATTCCATTAAAAAATTCATAAATGTAAAAATGTATTGAACTGGACAATATATGAGAATCTTAAAAATAGATACTTGAAATTAGATTTGCAGGGGAGGGGTTTCGCAGGGAATTATTGGTTATTTAGCACAAAACCTTTTAAAAAAACTTTTTTTCAAGAAAAATAAATTATTTTTAATTTTTCATCAAATAAATCAATAAACTACAATATTGACCTCAAAAAACCTCCCCAAACACTCCCCCCTCGAAAAACTCAATAAATGATCAATATGCAAATTATTCATTTCCATTTGGCTGAAAACTTCAACGACCAATTAGTCGAGCCAATAAATTTCCGCAAGACTTTCTTTGACTCCATAATAAAAGTGTTTTTAATGTTTCTTAAAGAGACTCAAGCAAAATTTAAGAAAACTTTGAGAAAAATTGAAGAAATTGCAAGAAATTCAAGAAATTTGAGAAACTCGAGAAAACCAATAAATCTAAATAATCAATAAATTATATTTCATAAAAAAAAATACATTTTAGGTTTTTTTTCGTCTCAATTGAGTCTTTCAGTTTCTTTAGCATTAAATAAGTTTCTTTAGCATTGAAAATTTGCAAAACTTTGCCAAAAACCTCGAAAAGATGAGTGCCAACAAAAAAATTACCCAAAACTAATCTAGAGCCATAAAATGTGATAATTTGCATCAATTTATGTCTTAATTTTTGTCCACTGAATTCGACTAAATTTTTAATTGTCAAGAATTTGAATAAAACTCGAATAAAATTATTTCAGAAAACGCCAACAAGTCGAAGTAAAAAAATAAAATGCAAAGTGAATTGGCATGAAGAATAAATGAAGCCAAGTGTAGGTCGGTTGACATCTCGAACTTTTTGTTTTTTCAAGTTATATCAGGTTTTCATTTTTTTAGTAGAATTGAACAGAAAATGTGAGAAATAGTTTTTTTGTCAATTTATTGAGAAAATTTGAATTTTTGTTGCCTTTGTCGAGGTTGGAACAAATTTTTTTGGTATTTTTGATGATTTTTTATTGAATTTACGAAATGAAATTATTTCAAATTTTTTAAATGAAGTTAATTAAAATTTTGCCTAAAAAAAATTCTAAAAAATTCTTCAACTATTTTTTGGTCCCTGCCTCACAAAAAAAATCGCAATTAAATTAGAATACTGAATGCATTTATGCTCTATTTTGTAATAGTTTCGCTGTATTATTTCTAGTTCATTGTAGTAATTTTTTGTCGCTGGTGACAATTAACAAGAATAGATTTGAACTTACACTGAGTCACCAAATAGCCACAGAGTAAATGAATCAAAGCATTTAGAGCAATTGCTTAGGGATTCTTGGATTTTTAGAGATATGAGCTGCACAATGTGTAACGTTGTTTTATGTATAAACAGAATTTATAGAATTTATGATTCATTTTATTAGAGATTATGATATGCATGGACTTGAGGTCATTCAAAAAGTAATTTTCTTGTGCTGTAAACTTATTACGGAAGTTTTTGAAGTTTTGCCAAGGAATTTTGCTATTAATGTTTTTTTTATGAAAAATTTTCAGCAAAAAACAGGAAAAAAATATCGATTTAAATATGATGGGATTCGAACTCTAGTCTGACATCTTAAAGACTTTCATTACGGTTGGGTTTAAAATTCTCTAATATTAGAATTACTTATAAAAAAAACATTTAAACTAAAGAAAAAAATTTTAAATTTTAAAATTAAAATTTGAAAATTCTCTGGGAACAAAATTCCAGAAAAATCCGCAACATTCCTGAATAAATTCTTCTAAAAAATTCCCTGTCCGCATTCCCTTTACTTGATCGCGAACCGATCCATTGAACTAAAGTGTGTGGTCTGGAAATCGATCTGTTTCTGTTTCACTTTTGATCGGTTTGGCTTCAATCTCCACTTGAATCATCTAATGATGTTTCCATTCACAGCAAAAATTAACAACAAAATCAAACAAAAATGTATAAACAAAGCTCGCAGTTTAGTTAGTGGAGAAGTTGGGAGAACTTGAAAAATGGAAAACTGAAGCAGATCAATTAAAAGACGTTGAGCTTGTTTGAGGTTGGTTTGAAATGTTTTGTGATGGTTTGAGATGCTAGAGAAGTTGAAGTCAAATCAGTCAAAGCACAGCATGCATCGGAAACCCCACGAGCTGTTGGACAAAGTTCAACAATCTGGCAATTGCAATTAACCGATTATTTGGCGCTTAAGCTTCACAATTTCAAGTTTACATGTTAGAGTCAGAAAAAATTCAGAAATCCTCGAATTATTCTGTAATTATCAAAATGTGCTTGATATAGTGTTTTTTTGGATGATCTTGCGTTATTGCTGAGCTAATGCTTAATCACCTTAAAGAGCAATAAAAGAAACAAAGAGAAATATTTAAGAAATATTGAAGCAGAAACTGAAGAGACTGAAAGGCAATCAATTTCGTCCAAAATAAATCTTTTCTTTCGCGTTTAAGCTCACAATGTCTTAAATATGGACAGATCATGCGTTTCTATTAAATTTATTGAGTTATTAGATGGAATTATAATTTGATGTGTACTAGGAAAGGAGTTTGGATTTGATGGCGAAGTTTTGATGCATAGTTTTTGAATTAACTTATGTTTAATCGTTTTACAAAACAAAATTAGAATCATTGAATCATTGCATTCATAAGAGAAATTATTGAGTCCGAATCTCGATTATAAAAAATCGTCTTTTCTACTTACAACTTTCGTATTTTTTTTTCTGAAGCTTCAAAAATTATTGGAACGATTTCCAGTGAAAAACTTTGTTGCTTTGATTGATATGCGTTTTAGCAAAAATAATCATATATATTTGAACATAATTTACATTTTTTACATTAAAATACTTCAATAAAATTAATTCAAAAGCATCTACAGACAGGAGAACCATCCCAATCCTCCAAAACAACAAAAATCATAATTTCCTAATAATCACATTAATCATCATTTTTTCACTTTTTCCACTACAATTTAAAAAGAATTAATTCAATCGACTTTGAAGAGATATTTTTGGTTCCATTTCATCCATTTCATCAATTTCATCCATTTCCTTCAAAGTAAATTTAGTAGAACCAAAAACTCAAAGATTTCTTGCATCATTAAAAACATAAACACATTGAAAATCCCAAATATCATCCGAGATGAGTTTTTCATGTAATTTCTTATGAATTAAAAAAGAATTTGTGAATCTTGAGAATTTCTGTATTTACAGAATTTAAAATGAAATAAAAATAAACAATTGAAAATACTACTTGGCACTGGCAGTGATTTCTCAAATGGGTTGTGAGGATATATTTACTTGTAGAAAAGTTGAGGGTTGCCAGGTTGTTGGAGATTTATGGGAATTCTAGCTAAAACTTCAGATTTTTGAAGATTCCTAGAAGATTTATCGATTTTAAGTAAATTTAGGGACAACTTTCAATTTATTTACACGAATTATCAAATAATTGGATCTGACAACCCCGAAAAAATATTAATTACTCTTCGTAGAAGCCAAACATCCATTTCGTTTAAGATGCTTGCCAATCGCTCATTCAAAAAACAAATAAAGCAAAAGAACATAAACTTTTTTTTTGGGTAATTTTCTAAAGAAAATTTTTGAATTTGAGAAAACCAAGAGAATTCAAACGAACTGGCAAACCATCGAATAAATCAAGAAAACTCAACAATTATTCTCAACAATACGCCAATAAAATTAGAAGTGAATCGCACAAGAAAACCTCAAAAAACTTGAATTAGACAAGTAAATCCGAAATATTTCATCAGTCTCGCAGTTTGATGCCTTGATCTACTGTTCAGTTGTTGCACTTAAGTTTAGCAAAATTGAGAAATCAAATATACCATTAAAGTTAGCTAGAAGCTCGTAAAGTGCGAGGGACAGAATAAAATAAGCAGCAAAATAAAATATTTTGATTGAATTGGACCATTTACAATTAATAGACGAAGCGCTGTTCAGTTTAATGAGGAATTGTTGGTAAGAGGTGGATTTTGATTATTTGTTGAAATTACAAAATCATTGATTTTATTACAAAATTTTTTCTAATAAATCAAATTTCTAAATAACCCATTGTAGTAAGATTCTCAATTTAAAATCAATCTCTTGTAGTGAGATTCTCATATTCATCTAAAAATATTTTAAATTCATTTTAACTCGATTTTAAACTCGACTTTAACAAAACTTTCTCAAAAATATTGTCGGAAATTTTTCAAAATAAATCAAATTACAGAAATTAACAATAATTTACCAACATTTTCCCATTAATATCCCTCCCCGTCCAAAACAAATTTGTTCCAATTTCTCAACCACACTAGTTCATGCAGCTCATGTAGCTCGTCTAGCTCACCGCAGAAAATGTATCAACGTCTCAACATTTCAGAAACAAAGTATCAAAAATCCACCAACAAATTTCATTAAAAAAGTTATACAATAATCTACAATATCAACAATATCCACGCAATAACTGAAAAGGTCATTCACCTTGCATCACATTTATTACCTCTTCATCACAAATAGTTCGCTGATCATCATCCAGCTGCTCTGGTTCCCTGGAGAATGATCTTCTCATGGAAGGTTGTTTCTTGTACAGTTGGAATCCTCTGACAAGAATATTGGTGGCACTTTTAGACCTGGCGACTTTATCACTGCCGTCCATGCTGGCTCCTCTTCTTCTCTCGATGTAACTGATGGTGTCATCTCCATGACACTTTTTACGGCCCATCGCTGACCATTCCTCCATCACGTGATCGGTTCTTTTGAGGAAGTTCGAGATCTTTGAGGTTAAATAATTAGAAGCGGTTTCTTTCTCTGAATGAGCTGGTGAGGAGTGAAATCCTTGGTGGACTCTTTGGTTGGATGATCCGAGCATAAATGATAAATTAGCGTCAAAGACAACTGATGATTGCTCTAGCTTGTGGTAATCTCTCAAGTCAATGGAGTCCTGATCGCAATAAGTCTGTGGGAACATACGGCGAGGTTGACAGGAAGATTTCTCATATCCGGTGGATCTACTGAGGCTCACTGACCCAGATCTCCAAGTATCATAATTACTCAAGGAGGAATTACTTCTACCATGATTTGTGGAGGTGGAGTAAGCTGGAGAAGGAGATCTCGAGACGTAAGAGCTTTCCCTTGAAAGACTTCTTCTATCAAGTCTTTCCAGATCATCAGTATGTGACCTTGTGTATGGGATTTTAAGTTTCCCATTTTGAACGTATCTTGTGGATTTTGCTGGAGGAGGTAGTCTTCGGACCGAGTTCTCATCTACACTGTCTAGAGTACCAGATTTTCTAATTTGTGGGAGCATCGGACGGATCAATGGTCGACTGACTCTTTTGCGTCCTACGTCATTAGCACGACTTAAGGACAGAGGGGAGATTGATGAGGGAACCGGATTTAACCGGTTCATCATTGAAACACTTGGGGAGAGAGGCATCTTGATTGGGTACTAGATGAGTTTCAAGGATCAAGTGGATTTAGAGCATTCTCTGCTGACTTTTTGAAGGTTAAAAATGTTGTTTTGTAGTTTGATGGGATTTTTGAGGTTATATTCACCTTTTTAAGGTTATAACAAACTTTTTATGGTTTTTTAAATCTTTTTAAGGTGTCAGTGACTTTTAAAGGTTTTCCGGCACTATTTAATTGTTCTGCTGCTCTTTGATGTGTTTTTTCACCAGCATTTGAGGTTAAATTGAACTTTCAAAGGTGATATTACAACTTCAACGTTTTATTGCCTCAAAACCACCAAACAATTGCATAATCCCCACAAATCACCCAAAATGACTTCCAATTTCCTCTAAAAACCATAAAATCATTTGTATATTTCCACAAATTCGTCAATTATGTAATTGCTTGAACGTTTTCTTCAGTTTGTGAACGTTTTCCTCAATTTTCTGTCTTTTGTTTTATTTTTCTTTATTTTTCAGATTTTTTACACTAGCATTCGACAGAATCACACAAAAAAATTGTTTGTGTGCAAAATTTCTTTTCAGCTAAATTCATCACTTGAAAGACACTGAAAATAGTTGAACAACACATGAAGTTTGAGAGCTTGGTTGGATAACAAGCCACTTTGCCTTCTTTTTTGCTGTATTTTTTTGTTTGTTGAAATTTAAATTTCGTTCTATTATGTTTTCAATTTTCTTTTATTTTGTGAAGATTGTGGGTTTCTTGGTTTTCAGCTGACTTTGCTTGTTGCTCTGAAATTTCTTGTTATTTTTGGATTTTTTTTTCTCTCAGTTTATTTTTGTATTGACTTATTTTCCTGATTCGCGTTTTCCGCGGTCAATTATGTGCATTATGTCATTATTTAGATTTAAATTAAGATGGTTGAAGATTTTTTAATGTTGGTGGTCCGTTTAGTGATTTTCTTGGGAAGATCTTGAAGATCCTTGAATTTTCTTTGATGGATTGTGAAAAATTTAAATTTAATTGAATTGGCAGTTTGTGATTCTAATTTGTTCGACCAATAAATCAATTTTCACTGATTTTCTTGTAGTTTAATTTTTCATTAATTTCCTCAGTCTTTCCTCATAAAATTTTTTAAAATAGCTCAATTTTCCAATTTCCCAATTTTCCGAATTTTCCAACTTGATTAGTTTTCGAGTTTTATTAGTTTGTGCAATTAAATCGTTAAATTTTGAGAAATTTTAAGTCATCTTGAGAAATCTGAAAGATCATAAAATTTCTTGAAGAATCTCCAAATATCTTGCAATAATTCTTGCAGTAGATTGAAGTCGATGCCAAACAGGAAATTCAGATGATCGATTGACTGAATTAATTTTTATGCTAACCGTTGTCTTTTTGGCACTTGATGTGAAGAACTTTTCTATAATTTGGTCGGGCTTTTGAAGAATCTCTACAGTGAAATTTTTTGGGGTAGAACTCGATCTTTAGATGTTTTTTAGCAAAAAAAAACTTTTCGGTAGAACTTGATCTTTTTTGGGTAGAACTTGAACGTTCACGTTAGAACTTGAAATTTTATATTAGTTTTGATGTATTTAAATTTCTTTAGTAGAACTCGAACAATTTTTATTATTATTTTAATTCAGAATTTTCACAAGGTTTTGTTTATATAACTTTCTTAAAATTTCCGTAGAACTCGCATAAAAACTAGAATTCGACTCCTTATTTGGTAGAACTTTATACTTTAATGACTGTTGTTACTATCACAGATAAAATCTTGTTGCAAATTAAACTTATCAGTCCATTCCCAAATCTTGTGTCGCTTCTCTTATTAAAATTCCTATTGACTTTTGATCTACCGAACAAGATCTACCGCGCGCGATCCACCTCGCAAGCAAAATACTGAGAGACTGAGCACAAATCGCTGAATTAACTGAGGACCCAAATATTTCGGGAAAATCTGTGAAATTCGTCGTTTCGAGTGTTTTTGCGTTATTTTTACGATAAAATTTCATTATTTGTCTGGTGTTGATTGAGAAATTTTTACTGCACGAAGAGCAACAAGTTGAACAAGTTGGATGAGTTTCTCGATAAATTCTGCCCGAGTTAAAAATAGATCAGTTCGATGTGTGTACGCGCACGAAAATAGTCGCCACGATGCTTTACTGGTTGTGAATTCTCATTGAGATCTGTTGAGGCTTCTTTTACGTAGAGAGGATGAGCTGTGAGGTTGCCATTTGGGAATTATTATTTGTTATTACAGCGGATTGAGTAAATATTTTGCGTATGCATCATTTCAAGGTGGTTTTGGTGATTCTTTTTTGTGTGCAAAAAAAAACCTCATCTAAGTCGGTCTTGGTTTCCGAATGTTAATTAATGTAGGGAATCGAACCCTTTCTTATTAAATAAACATATTTTTAAGCTTTGGATCCATTTAGTTATTGTTAATTCAATAAGAATTTTTAAACTTGAATGATTATTTTCTTAACACAATTTGGCAAAAGTAACATCTGACCAACGTTTATGTAATTTAAAATAAATCAAATCAATTAAAAATTCACCCAATTCCCCAAATAATTCCTAATTCCCCTAATAACCCAAATAAAATACCATAAACCGCGCAATTACATACAACGAAAAACCCAACCAATTCTCTTTTTTACAAAGAAAAGCCACCAATCAATCAAATCAGCTAATCCCCATAATACCATTATCATTAGCCTCTAAAGTTTCCCACAGCGATACAATAAAAATTAAAAAACTTGTAAAATGTGCAACAATGTTTGAAAAATACTCAAATCAGTTAAAAATTACTTCAAAGCTTCAAAACTTCATGTATTGTATGGAAAAACTGAACGATAACAATCAAAGTGAAAGTCGCCATAAACTCAACAAAAAAGCACAAAACAGTTAATAAGTTAATGGCAAGCAAATGCTCTCAGGTGCATATTAAAGGTATGGAAGAAAAATTAAACAAATTTTTATTTAAACATTGCAGTTAAATGAGCAATTTTTACTTCATAAAATTGTTGGACTTTTCGGAAGTTTTCTCGCTATGAAGATCCAGCAGAAAAGGTCGCAAGAAATTTTGTCAGCTGAAAGTTTATGATTGCTTGTTGAGATGTAAACACGCGATTATTTTAAATTGTTTAGTAGATTTTGAAGTTTTATGAGGATTTTGTAATTTAAATGTAGAAATGCATGTGTTGCAGTGTTGCATAGTGTGCATTAAAATATGTCCTTATTTGTAAAATTAAAATTTATTTATTAAGATAAATAATCAATAAATAAATAATTAAATAATTGTTTATAATTAATAGGTTTTTATCCATTAGATAGTTAGTACTATGTAATAATCTGAATAGGATCTAGGTTCGAATCCCGGCTTTTTGTGATAGACGGTATTGAAAATAAAGTTTTTTTAAATGTTTTTTGGCCCCCAAACAATTTAATCAAATTAATTTAGATCTTTTCATTAATATTTAAAATTTCCTCAATTCCATAAATTCCATTATTTCCATTAATTGTCATTAATTCCAATATTAATCGCCAATAACTCAAATTAAATTTCAAGATTTCATTTCTTAATTTTTTCGTTGAAAACAATTTTATTTTAATTCAACAGAAAAGCTTAAATGCCGACAATTAATGACAATTAATTCGAATGAGCTGTAATTGCAGTGCAAAGCCACATGTAAAGTGCAAAAAATATTGCAGTTCTTTTCACTGCAGTTCAAGTAATTCAATGAAGAATCGAAGAATTACAAAAATCAAAATACAAACATTAAATCGGTCGACATTCCTCAGAGTTAAATGTTTTTGGCACAAACTTTTCTTCTTTGGCGAGATTGGCGACTTTTTGGGGATAAAGAAGATTTTGATAGGTTGAGGGATTTTAAGGGCAAACTTTCAAAAAAATTAAAAAAAACTTAAATTCTCGATATTTTTGGAATTTTGAATGTTTTCTGTTTAGGAAATATATTCCGTGTCATATTTTGTTTTTTGCTAAAGAGCAAAAAATCATTTTTCAATTATTAAAGCAATACTTGTTGATGTAGGATTTGAACCCAATTTCATAAGTTATTTTATCAGGGCCTCAGATATTTTTTTCATTTTCTTACCTAATCCAGATGAAATTATATTTTAAAATCTCGAATAAACATCAAAAAAATTCACAAACTTCCATGAAAGATCAACAACCCTTATACACTTTCATAAAAACTCTAAAAATCAATCTCCCCAACAAAAAACATTTAGACGCCACGATCTGCCACCAAAATTCCTGGCATCAGCTCATCCGCCGTCTGTTGACACAATTATAACAAATTTATAACAAATCCCAAAAACATGAAAAACATTCGAAAGTATTCATTGATTAATTGCAATCACTTTACAATAAAAGTCAGATCTGAAAAAAACTGAAAACTAAAAGCCAAACGTCAACAAATAAAATTTTGATTAAAGTGAATTTTACGCTCGCATTTTCAGATTTAGAAAATTCGCCGGATTTTTACAAATTTTCTTTCAATTTTCTTTTCAATTTCATTAAAAATTTTTCTCTAAAAGACTCTCGCTCTTTAGTCAATTCTTGGATGCGTTCCAAAAGACATCAGGGCGTTTTTGTTGCTGTAATCGCTTGTTTGTTGAAAAATTGTAACATTTTTTAAGATTCACAATTATTTTGACTTTTTTAAAAGAAATTGTTGTTGTGAAACTTCGGAAATAGAAAATGTGGAATAATTAATGAGAGGAAATTTGTTCACAAGATTTTGATGAGGTTTTTGATTTTTAGGATGATTTGGTGTGGATTGGGTATTTAGGTAAAGTAATAATTTTGATCGGGACTACTATCAAGATTTTAAGCCTTAAGTGAAACATTAAAAAAATAGAAAATCTTAAATACTAGTAGCAGCAGCAAAAAAAACCATAAGTTAGTATAAAAATGCAAGATTTGAACTCACGTTCAACATGTTGCGTTATACAAGGATGTTTATAATCTAATTGCATGCATAACAAATATGGTCAGCATAATATTTTATAAAAATAGTTAAAATTAATTTAAAACTAAAAGTTCATTCCCTTCTTAACTTTCAATCTACACAAATAAATTAAATTAATTATCTGAAACATGAAAACACAAAACAAACAATCAATCTTTCCTCAAAATCCCGAAAGTATCATCAAATATCACACTCAATCCACTTTATAATCTTTTCAACGCCTCCTTTGATACTCTCAAGACTTTCAGATATTTCTCAGTAGTTTGCAATATTTCTTCATCAATTTAAAAGTTTTTTACTTCGGCAACAAAAAGTTGTGAAGTCTTGATTTCATCCAAACTTTTTTTTTTTTTTTTTTTCTTATTTTTTCCTAAAACAAAAAAAAATTTGGTCTAGAACCCGAAATTTTGGGTCCTTGCGAAATGTCTGTCCGTGGTTTTGACTTCTGAACTTCTGTATTCGTAATCTTTGAACCCATCCGACCGATTAGTCTCAAAATTTCAGAATAAGCTTTTTTTAACCATAAGACGGTCGCGTTTGCTGATTCAAGAAAATCCTACAGCGCCATCTAGTACCTGTAGTGCAAAATACCATTTTACCATACAAAATTTTTTTTTTCCTGAGATTATATTGAAACATCTGAATATGCAAAAACCTTGTATTTGACCCAAAATGACCAATTCCTAAAGCTTTTATGGAAATATTGTACCATGACCAAGTTGTCATGCTTACAAAAATTTTGGAAAAAAAAACTTCTGTTGACGTAATCTCAGAACCCATCGGACCGATTGATCTAAAATTTTCAGAATAAGTTTTTTTCAACCATAAGCAGCGACGTACGAAGAGTTTTTGATAATAATACAGCGCCATCTAGTACCTGTAGTGCAAAATACCATTTTACCATACAAAATTTTTTTTTTTCCTGAGAATATTTTAAAACATCCGAATATGCAAAAACCTTGTATTTGGCCAAAAATGATCGATTCCAGAAGATTTTATGGAAATATTGTACCATGACCAAGTTGTCATGCTTACAAAAATTTTGAAAAAAAAAACTTCTGTTGACGTAATCTCAGAACCCATCGGACCGATTGATCTAAAATTTTCAAAATAAGCTTTTTTTAACCATAAGCAGCGACGTACGAAGAGTTTTTGATAATAATACAGCGCCATCTAGTACCTGTAGTCCAAACTACCATTTTGCCATACAAAATTTTTTTTGTTCCTGAGAATATTTTAAAACATTTGAATATGCAAAAACCTTGTATTTGGCCCAAAATGATCGATTCCAGAAGATTTTATGGAAATATTGTACCATGACCAAGTTGTCATGCTTACAAAAATTTTGGAAAAAAAAACTTCTGTTGACGTAATCTCAGAACCCATCGGACCGATTGATCTAAAATTTTCAAAATAAGCTTTTTTTAACCATAAGCAGCGACGTACGAAGAGTTTTTGAAAATAATACAGCGCCATCTAGTACCTGTAGTGCAAAAATTTATATTTTATATATCTTGTGTTTTTTCAAAGAATCTAAAAAACTGTTGGAAAAAATATATATATTTTTTTTGAATTTTGTATGAAAACAAGTTTTATGTGTTTTTCGTTAAGAAACTACCAACTCAAGTCGATCAGAAAGTGGTAAGATTGAATTCAACAGAATTATCAGCAATAATGCACAATATTCCCGCTCGGCGCTCTGATCGAAAATTTATGTTTTGGTTACATATTTTTGAATTTCCTAGAATTTTATTGCTTCATTCAAATGAATTATTCTAATGAAGCATAGGTATTATGTTGCCGAAGTGCCTGCTAAAGCTTCAGCTTTTCCGATTTTTTTAACTTGAACCCACCCATTCCAATTAAAATAATTAATTTAAAAAACCAACAAAAAATGATTCGAAAAATGTAAAAAATGTAAAAAAGTTAATGAAAAACTGGCAGATGAATATTTTGATTGTTGTAGGTCAGTTTCGCAGTCAATGTGCCAAAGCTTACTCCGAGTTTGTTGAGTTTTATTGAGTTTTATCGACTTTTGTAGTTTACTTTTATGTAGATTGTGTAAATTAAAGCAGAATGCGAGTAAATTGTTTGAATTTCTTGAATTATGTGAGTTTTTTCAAATTACTCGGATGAACGAGCAGATGAAGGATTATATGGCGCATTAAAAAATGATTTATCTCTTTGGTTTCGCAGCAGAGCAATGAAAACAATTTAAATTTGCGATAAAAACAAAAAAGTGCAAGTTTTCCGTAATTTAAGATTGCAGAGCAGTTTTGATGCCAAAAAAGGAAGCACCTTTTTATTGATTTTCAAGATTTTCAAGAAAAAATATCCTTACCTTCGCCTCCAACCTCGAATGATCCGTTTTGAGTGCATTCCTGTCAATCTCCAACTTATCCATTTTAGACTTGAGCATCTGGAGTTCATCTGTGGCGAGCTTAAGCTGTTCTTCGGTGCGATGCACGTTAAGTAGAGGCGTGACTCTGACCAGCAATCGCCACCAGGGCCAGTCGCGAACCTGCAAGAACGCGCGAACGTTTCGCTGCAAGCAACGTACTGCCAATTCCTGGAAGAGGTGAGGAGAGGTTTAATTGTAGTTTGTGGGAGAGTTGAGAGGAGGGTGATTTTTTTTCAAAAGAAATCGATTAATTTGATTTTTTTTATTCCGGGGTAATTTTAATAATTTTTGAAGAAAAAAAATTTAACCTCAAAGTTTTTTTTTATTCTGATTAAAGTGGGATTACGATCAAATAAAACTAGAAATCAACACTCCAACAATGTAGAAAAAAAACTCCTCTTTCTTTCTATATTTGCTGCTTATAATAAAATTCTTTATCAGATCTCTGAAATCTTTAAATGCACTTTTTATGCAAATTCCCAACATACCTGCACTCTACGTTGCCCGACTCTTCTCCTGGCCAGGTATCCACGACAATGCGCTTGCAATTGGATGATGCGATCTGATAGCAACTCATCACGTTTGGCTTCCAGCTGATTGAGAACACCGGAACGGAACAGAACCTGCAAAACAAAGGAAATAATGGGATTTAGTATTGAGCTAAAATTGTTTGTAGAGATGCTGGGAGAAAGATTAGGAGGTATTGATGTAGTTTGCATAATTTTCTACTTGGTTATGGTTTTATTGATCGGTGATGGGAACATTTTCGATGTTTGTTGGGTTTTTAAAAAGTTTGAGCTGCATTAGTATTATTGAAATTGAGAGAGGTTCTGTGTGCTAATAATCACGTGTGTGCAGATAATGGTTCGATTCCTTATAAATATCAAAACACATGTTAGTTCTATCGTTTTTTTTTGTATCAAATTACCAGGAAAACTATTTTTTTGATAATTAAAAACTCTATTTCATAAACTACCTAAATATCTCAACATAAATCCATTTTTTGGCTTTTGTCTAGCCAGAGTTTTGCTTTCCCGACCACCAATCAATAAACCGTCATGATTTACACATTACCATCTATTTAAAATTATTAAAAACAAAACAATTATTCATAGTTTCTCCTTCCAAAACCATAAAACCGAATAAAAACATCCATAAAGACTTTTTCAAAAAGTCATAAAAGATTCTTTTAACAACTTTACAGTTAACTTATGGAGCCTTCAAATGCCAAATGAGCCGATAGTGAAATAAAAGTCCATAGTGCATTCACTCGTTACTCGTTACTCAGCCGAAAACTAAACAAAAGCTTAGCACTAAGCACAATAGAGGCACTAATAATGCGCGCAACATATTTTGCCTTTACGTGTGATTGATTGTGGCTTTGTTCAAGCATGACAATTGAATATTCGTGATAATCGATCACTTCTGGGCCGAGTAAGCGTTGGACAACAAAAGAGAGATTTAATTACTGGTGGAGTTGTTGAAGCTGGTAGGTGGACCCACTACCAGTTCTTTGTTGCAGAAGAATGATCGAGGAAAGCTGGTAATGTGGGATTTTGTTGTGGGAGAGTGTTTTTATAGCTGGGCAGGGATTGGAGACCATTTTCAGAAGATTTATCCAATTTTATAAGTGAGATTTCATCTTGAATAAACATAATTGGAGATATAATAATATTCGACTAGTAGAATTATTCTTAAGATACAGGGTTTGATTCCCGAAGTTACGCTGCACTTGCAACTTTTAACTTAGTGACGTTATTGTTTTTTTTGTGTTCCAGGTCTACCAAAAGCGTATTGCCATAAATTAAAAACAAAAAAACTTCAAAAAAAACCCTTCCCATCCCTGCAAGCGCCCAAACAACCAAACAATTTTTTCTAGATCACTCTACCAATAACAAAAGCGGCAAGTAAAGGCCACAGATTCTCATTTCTAACATTTTATCGACAGATCTTAATTTTATTATTGTAATGATCGTTATATTTTCCGCGATCAGTGATCATTCTCCATTTATGCAAGCATTATTCGAGCACTAGTTGAACATTTATTCGAACAATCGCGAAAGACCAGAAAGACGTGCACGTAATTGGAAGAAATTGTAATGAAACAGAAAAAAGCTATTAAAGTGGCCAGAAAAATTGAGAATAATCAATAATTTCACGTTTAAACATCATAAAAGCTTTGATGTATCCAATCGAGTTACCAGAGAATTATAACAAAAAGTTGATAAAATGTAAGCAAAAGTAATAAATGTTAGAAAAGTAAGAAAAGCCAGAAATGTGTGGAATTGTATTTGGAATAATTGAAATGAAAGTTTTTATCTGCCGCATTTCTTTATTTCTATGCTCGCCAAATGAAAAAAAATAACTTCTTGAATTTGTTCAATTTTGATGAATTTCTTTAAAATGTTATGCATTTGATAGAGATGTTGGTAAGTTGTTGCGAGAGGAATTTCGATTGGATTGGATTGGATTGGATTGAGTAGAAATGCACTCGGAAGTGGTGGAATGGGGTTGTATGAGGATCAATCCGATTCGACAATGGGTTTTTAGGTTTTAAAAAAATGATTTCAACCTGAAATCAAGTATTGGAGAGAATTTTGGTTTTTGAGGCAAAAAAAGAAATAATAATGAACGCTACATTGTCAAATGGTGGATTTGAACCATAGCACACTATCTGCACTACCAAAACACATCAGCATAGACCTCAGTTAGATTGTTGATTTAAACTAAACACTGGACTAAACCTTAATAGATCCAAATTTAAGTGAAACAAATCTAACCACTAGAATAATTTTAGATATATTTTTTAAATTAAATGAAAGAACTTTTGCAAAATAAAATAATCGAAAGTACCGAAAGGAAACATTTTAATATAGCACAACTTCACACGAAAAACATTGTAAAACTTTCTTTCTACATCAATAAATTTTATTTCTAAATCAATTTACAAAATCATAAACATTTTCTCAAAGCGAAAAACCTCAGATAATCAGATTTGCTTCATTTGCCATAAAACTACTAATCTACTGACTAAACTTGAATATAAAATAACAAAATTGTAACAAAATTGTACAAAATGCAACAAAATGCAACACAACATCATCTATACAACAAAAAGCAGTGAATTTTTCCTCGTGTTGCTCTCGACTTAATATCAGATTTCATCTCATAAACTAATGCCATGTTATCTAAGTTCCACAGTAAATTCCATTTGAACAGATTTCAATTAATAATCTGCACCACTTTCCTCCCATTTCCAAGTGTTTTAAGTGAATTAAGTGGAATTAAGAGAATTAAGTGTTTTTCACCATTCCAACTAGATTTCAGATTGGATTTCAATTTTTTATCAATTTCACCCAGTTTGGTACATGGAATTAATGCAGGCCAGCATGCAATTCAACAATTCAGAAATTTTTATCAATTTTAATCGATTTCAATCTCACTTAATAGTTTACAATCAATTAATTCATATTTGTTCATTGCTTAACTTTTCTTAATTTTTCTTCTTTTAAATAATTATTTGGCATCAAATGATCAGTGAGCCCAGATAATGTTGGTGCAAATTCAAACTTGAAAAAAAAATTTCATCCCTATCCCAATTTTTTTTCGATTTCTTCGTCTTATGAGTTCAAAAATGAAATCAATCAATTAATTCATATGTAAATAAATTTAAATGAAATTCAATTAATTAAAAGAAAAAGAATTTAATCGCAGATAGCCAGGTAGTCTAATACCTTGATAATCTTCATAGTCGGATGAAAAGTGAAAACTCGCAATTTATTTTCACTTCTTGTTAATAATAATGCTAATATTGCTTATAACACTCATAATGTAATATCTACAGGTAATCTGGTGTATAAATAATAATTGAATGAAGCAGATATTAATAGATAGTTGATGCATTTGATCATAATAATACAGGAATCTAAAGATATTCAAGTGAGTAGAAGTGAGTAAAAGTGCGGCAAAGTGAGGCAGCCGCAATTAAATGTCGATTAGGCGGCAATCAAGCTGATAAACCATCAGTGAGTGGGAAAAGTTACTACATTTTCTGCTAATTTCAATCAATTCATTAGTTTCTTGGTTAGACGAGGGTTCCTGTGATTTTTCTTAAATTTTATATCTTGAAATTTTTTTGATGGTATTGCAGATAACTGCAATATCGATCTACATTACCATTTTTGAATCAAATATAAAAAATCTACTTTTACCCCAAACTACAATAATTCCAATAATTTCTCCAATTTACAAAAAATCTCAACAAATTTTTTAAAACTTCGCTAAAAATTGCAATTTTAATTTCCCCAGTTAAATCTCTTTAAATCTTTTAAATGTTTTTAGTTTCACTACAAAAATGGGCAAAATTGGTAAAAATTGCAAACTTGCAAAACTAATCAAAAAAGTGAAAAACCGTAGATTAAAAATAGTTTACGATACACCTACATTCACTGTAGACTTTCTTTAGAGCTTCCTCAACAGGCACTCGCCAAGATATCGCGAGTTTCTTAGACAATTTGCCGCGTTTTATCTTTATTAAGAAATTTCAAACATTTTTTTAATTTTGTGGATTTTTTTGCTGTCTTCAAGTAATTTATCAGATTTGTGTTTTAAATGATATTTTCTCATGAATTTTAGTTTTATGGATTTAAAAAATTAAGATTAATTAAAATTGTTTGCTTTTATTTTATCTTTTTCCGCTTTTTTACTTTTTTTCGCTCTTTTGGCTTCAAGAAATTTTAGAAGTAGTTTTCGAGACATTTTGGTGCACAAGTAGATGGTTTTTGAATTTTTTTGATTTTTTCATTAAAGTGACTGATCAAACTGAATCAACTAATTTACCATTTTTCAAAGCATTTTAAAGCATTTTAAAGCGCGCTAATTGAATATTCAAATTGATGAACATTTTCCTACTATGGGTGTTATGGCCTTATTGTATGCTATCGTGTATATCGTGGACTTTTTGGAGTGCTAACGGTTAAATCCTCTTCCGTAAACAAAACAACGAAATTATTATAATTAAAATTTTATTTAAATGGTTGAATGCCAGGGGCTTGGAGGGGAATGTTTTTTGTTTGTTTTTTTTATTTCTCATGATACTAAGTTAATTACTTTATTAAAAATAATACAATCTGTACTACAAAACATTCAATAATTACTTCAAATGTCCAAAAAAAAAATTCCACAGCTTCCCCACCCCTGCCTCCACTTTAATAACTCCAAAAATTACTCAAAACCATAATCAAATCCAATGAAAGTTGGAAAGAATGAAAGTCGCAGTCTAGTTTCTCAATCAAAAAATAATTCGCAGATATTCAAATTTGCTGCAAATTGTTCGATTGTTTGACATTAATTTGAAAAGTTTGAATAATTTTCGTGTTCTTTTTTATTTGGTTGATTTCATGGTTTGAGGTTTTTTGGCGGTTACCGCGAATTTAGCGAATTTATTGAAATTACTGAATTCAGTCGGAATTTAGAGTTTTTAAGTTTCAAGAGTGCTTTGATCGTTTTTTATTTTCTTTGGTGATTGAGTTTATTGCAAATGTATTGTGTTTTGAAGACATGAATGCAAATTTCGTAAAAAAAACTTTAAACTTTGATATTTTTTGTTGAAAACATAATTTTGAATTCGACTATTGTGCTACATAAGCGTGAAAATTGGCGCTTTTATCGACAACAAATACATTATTGAACGATTTTTTTTGCTTTTAAATTATAATACATGGAATTGGGTTTCTTTAGTAAGAAGCCAAGAAATTGAGAGTGAGGAGGATTTTTCTTTGTTATGGAGATTTTTAGTTTTGAGAACTTTCATTTTTTAGATTTGAATAATTTTTTGATTGGAGATTTGATTAAATTTAAGATTTTTTCGAGATGTTTTGGTTTTGACAGATTTTTTGTTTTAATTACTTTGAAAAATATTTAAATCTAAAAATCTTCAAAATCCCACCTTTCCCTCTAAAAAACCTTTCAAAAAATACAAAGTCAATAACTTGCCATCTCATTTCCAATTGACGACAATTACAAAACTCTACAAACTCCAAACAAACAAAATTCAATTGAATAAACACATTTTAATAAATACCTTTGTTCGATTTAAAAAAAAAGCGTCGAATATTCGAATTTCAAGCCACCCAAGCAATATTATCGCAGAAACGCGAAAAAAAAATTAAATAAACTTTAATAAACTCAGTCGAAATAAAATATTATTTAATTAAGTTTCAATAACATTTCAAAATAAAATAAAAAACCTTTAAAAATTGCTGAATTGTCGGAATTGTGAGTATTTTTGGTATTGTCGGTATTTTATCCAAATATTCATGTATCAACGTATTTTATGGATAATTAAGTATTGTTGAATTGTTGAGTATTATTGAAATAATTGCCGCAATATAACTACAAAAAAATATTTAAAAATATTAACAGCGACTTTCACAATGCAGCAATCAGCAATTAGCATAGCAAATTGATTTGCGCGGAACATTCCTCATTTAAATGAATGATTTAAGTTTTTAAAAAGTATTTGCACAAGTTTTATCGTTTTTCATCTAAATATCTGACAACAAATGGGATTTAAGAGCTTAAACTGCTAAAAAGTGGTAAAAAAGCCAGAAATGCTTGAAATTACTGCAAATACTTAAAAACTACACTAAAAACTTGAAAAATTAGAAAATGCAGCAAAAAGTGACCTACAACCTGCTACACTGGTAAAGCAATGTAATCATCTGAAATTCCAAGTAAAAATCACATAAGCCATGAGAAATTATGAAAAGTTCGGAGAAAATTAAAAAAAATCTTTGTAGTTTTCTAAGTTTATTTAACTTCTATTGGATTTATTTGACAAATATGTGCTACATCTTTTGACCGTTCAGCTTAATTCGATCAAGCGTGCGAAGAGTTGAAAATTTTATGGGAATTGGCAAAAAAAAACTTTTTATTGAGAGATTTGAACTTAAAATTTGAAAAATATCGAAAATTGTGCAAAAAAAAAAGTCTTTTATTATATTTCAAGGTTAAAATACGCAAATTTAGAGAATGTAACTCTAGTATGACAATCGATAAGAAAATAACAAAGTAACTAAACTTTTCACTCCATAGGAAATATAGAAGGAAAACAGTAATTGACAAATAAAATTATCAAATACTCGCATCTTTTATTTTTCAATATTCGTTAACCCAAAAAATTACCTCAGACTTGCTGCCGCCGCTACCCGGTAAAATCTCAATGCTAGACTTGATTAAATTGACTTGATTCATTTCCAAGACCATTTTGTCGCCATCTAATTTCTCAAATTTATCAAACTTTTCAATTAACTCCAACTTTCTCGCACTTTTGGTGGGCGATTTGCTTTCAAACTTCATCAGCAAGTCCTCGCTGATTTTGCCGCTACTCTTGACCTTGCCAATTTGGTCTTGCTGGTTGACAACTGCCAAGTCTTCCGCCTCATTGCTGATGTGTCCGCTGTCATCACTGCAATCGCTCATGTAGTCTTTCGTCGTCTCTTTCTTGAAGAGCTCGCGTTCGGGAATTTTGGAGTTTTGGACTTTCTCGAGCAGCGGGGGTGGTGTACCTGCATCCACAGCATCTTCACCAGCAAACAAAATCGGCACAATGGCTCTGACTTTCGGTTGTGGAACTTTCTTCTCCGATATCTCTAAAAATTCCACTTTTGCTGATTTTATCGATTTAGCCGATTTTGCAGACTTTATTGCCAATTTATCAGCACTTTCAATGTTTTCTACTTTGTTGCAAATTTCCATCTTTTCCATCTTTTCAATAGTTTCTTCATTCTGCGAGAGATTGTGCTCGTTCTGCTCGAGCACCAAGCAATTACCATCGGCAAGTGGTTGCTTATCATCGCCAAGCATCGCTTGATTATGATGGTTTGCCACATTGTTACCTGGCTGACTGCTAACGACGCTTGCGCTTGCGTTCAAAGTCTTTAAAGTCTTCAAAGTATTCAAAGAATTTGAAGCAATTTTGATATTACCATTTTTCAAGCTTGTGGTGGATACAGCAGGAACTGAGAGCTTTCTGGGAGCAATTTTCTTGCTCGAGAGCATGGGTAGATCACGCTCCATTGGCTTTTTTGCGGGAAAATTCCGAATTTCTATTTTTTCTTGTTTTTCTGATTTTTCTAATTTTTCGAATTTTGGCGCGCTTTTGATTTTGAGGTTGCCTGATTTTACGTTCAAGTCCTCAGCTTTCTTGAGAAGCTCTTGCCCTTTGACGAGACATTTGTCTAGAAGGATGTCACTAGGTTTACCCGCCACTTTTGCTGTGATCGGTGTTAGAGATGTTCTCCTTGGCTCACTCCTGGTAATTTTGATGGGATACGCAGGTTTAAGTGGCATGGATGGACTCATTCTACTAAGATTAGTTAAATTGTTGGTTGATTGTGAACCTATCATAGTCCGTCTGACCTTAGGTGGCTCCACTTTCTTGGCAGTTCCCACCAAAGACGCTAAACTGGATCTTCTGACAGTTCCTTTGATTGGTGGACTAGCCAGAGTGGAAGTGCTCGCAAAGACGGTACACTTGCTTAATTTAGCAGTGGATCCATAGGTAGCAGAAGGGGTCATAGGAGAGTTTAATTGCAGCATAGATGTGGACAGTTTCGAGGACTTTATAGGGATCTTACTAGTAGACAACTGTCGAGCTAGAGGAGGCTTTGACAAAGGAGTTTGTGGAGATGACACGTCCCAAACTGACTTGGCTTTAGGAAGTTGACTCCTCTTCTTTTCTTGGGGTAAAGTTAGAGGTGGGCTCGTCTTCACTTTGTAGGTTAAATAATTTTTGTCTGGACTTTTTGAATCTCCCGCGCTTTTCAAGTCCTTGAATTTTTCCTGGGCGGATTTCGAGAAGTCTTCAAGATCTTGAAGGTTCCACAAGCTTTTAGTCACCTGATAGTAGTTGGCAGATGAGCTAAGTCCTTCTACTGATATATTCTTAGAGTCCTTCAAGTTCCCGCCAATTTTCTGCTCCTTATCTTTCTCCTTCTTCAAGATACACTTGCTCTCGATGATACTACAAGTCTTGGACTTTTGCAAAGGTTTATGAACAAACACCTCCTTCTCCACCTTCATAATTTGAGTGTTGATCTTGACGGGCACCTCCACCAAGCTCCTGTCATTGTACTCGAACAGAATTTTATCAAAACTCTGCAGAGCAGCGTTGAGCTTAGTCTCATCATGGGCCACCTTCTCCAGCTCCTCAAAGATCTCATCTTCCAATGAGAGCTCGGCGCTGTTAAAGTTCAACTTGGCATAGTATTCATCATCATCTGAGAGCACAAGTGCTTCATTCCTCACTTTTGAATTAAATTTTGGCGCCAAATAATTTTCAAATTTCGGTTTTGGCGCCAAATCCTCGAAATTCTCATAGTTATCGAATTTTTCCAATTTTGCTGGAGAATCGTCCACCCTCTCGATCTTGTGGATCAATTTAGTGTAGAGCTTGTGCATTCCGTTCGTCTGCTTTGACTTGCTGGTGCGCACTGGCGCTGTCGGCTGCTTTTTGCTCTTAATTGCGTCCATGGCCGTGTAGTTGATTGTGTTCGTATTCAATTGCACTTTTATGGGCTCCTATTTCTTGGATGACATTTATTATGCAATTGTCTCGTTGTCTAGCTCGTTTTCTGTTTCATTTGAGCAATTTTTCAAGTGTTTGTTTGTTTTTTTGTGTTTTGTTTGCACAAAATGCTTTTAATGCTATAAATACGATATTTATAGTTTTATGGTTTTTTATGGAGTTTTTATGGAGTTTTATGATGCTTTGTGGAGTTTTTTGAAGATTCTAAAGAATTCTTGTTCTATTTAATAATATTATTTGAGATTTTCAGCAGCAAGAGCATTAACAGTCCGTTGCAGACGCTAACCAAAGCACAACAAGCGAATTAGTGCAAAAAAAATCAAATAAAAAGCGAAAAATGTTAAGCATTGCTAAATTACCAAGAAAATTCGTTTGGCAAGGTTGAGCAGTGTTTTATTGAAGTGTAAGATTTTTTTTAAATTAAATTTTTAGAGGTCACACTGCTATAAATACTATTTTTTGGTATTTTAGGTTTTCCGAAAAAAAAAATTTTTAAGATGTTTGTGACGTCATAACATGTGTGACGTCACAGAAAAAATAATTATTAAGAATTTGATTTCAACAAAAACAAAAAACCATCCTTCTAGTTCCGCAATTCTTAGAAAACCCCCTTCAAAAGCATAAATCTTAGTATCTCTCCTCCTTCCCAGCTAATTCGCGATAACTCTCAACTTCTCAATAATATAATATTAATTGCCAATTAAATGTAATAAAAACCACCATTTAAATATTTTCAATGCAACAGATTTTGTTTCCATTCTATTAAATCAAAAAGCGAAATGCAAAAATCTCTCGGCATAATTTACATAGAATACAAAAATTGTTGAAAATGAGAAAATTGAAAGAAAAAATATTTTGTGAAAAATTGAAAATAAGTAAAATTGTTAAGTATTTACTCGCTCTTTTTTAAAGTAACAAAAGTATAATGGAAAAGAATATCGAAAGAATACTTAGTGTATAATTTAAAAAAACATATCAAATCTATTGTTGATCGAGCTAGCTAGACCTGAAGCAAGTATCAGGCGGTTTTGCTCTTGAATTGCTTTGAGAAATAACCCTTTAAGGAATTTTTCTTTGAAAAGTATTTTGAAAATTGAAGATTCATTAGCAACAAACAAAAAATTTGCAATTGATCGAATATTTTAATCAAAACGCACTATTTAAAAAAATAAATGCCAAAAAAATATCGGAAGAGACAACCCCATGATAATGTCAGGATTCTAACCAGAACTTATAATAACTTGCTTCGTAAACCTTATTTAAATGATATATTTATATATTATGACGAGCTTCAAATTGTTGCAAATAAAAATATTCAAAGGGCTTTAAAAAAATGGAAAATATGAAACAAGAGCAAAATGGCAAAATATATGTTAAATTATAATTATTAGACTCTATTAAACATTTTCCAGTTTGAAAGAATTGAAAGAGTTTAAAGAGAAGTGTTGAAAAAAGTACGAAATAAATGCCATTACTACAGAAATATCCGCATAAAGCTACACAAGAACTATTAAACACTAAATTTACTACTTTTAAGTGAAAAGAGCCGAGTAATTTGACTATTATTATTTTTTGAAGCATTCAAATCAGCATTTTCAGCATATTGTAGCATTTTAGAGCATATTCCATCAATTATTGAAATTTCAACGTTAATAGCAAGTTAATAGGTTTCTTTGTGTATTTTCTAGATATTTCATTATTTTCTGTGTAATGTATCGTCAAGCCAGCTATGATCAATAAAAAGAAGTCTTACAAAAAAACTCAAAAGCCACAAAGTGTGTTCCTAAAATAGAAAACTAATCTGGATCAATTTTTTTCATGTTTCATCGGCTTTTTACACCAAATAATGCGAGAAAGTGAAGATGACGTCATTGGTCACCTTAAATTAGTAATGACTTTGAAAAGTGTTAAAATTAGCTAGAAAATTAGCTATAATTTGATTTTTAATACATTGTGGTAAACTTAAATAAGGAATTATCAAACTCCTCATGTTCAAATTTAAGGTTCTATCTTATAAGTTTGAATCCTTTACCTGTAGTATTGGGATAGGATGTTTTTTTGCCATAATTTTATCCAAAATCTGAATTTTTCCAAAAAAATCCCTCCAAAAACACCAGATAAAAAACTGCTCAATCTCAACATTTGACCGACATACATAATTTTCCACCAAAAAAGTCTCTACACAAAAACTTAACATCAATTTTCGTCTTGTTCTTGATTGCGATAACATATTCCACCAAATGTTGAACAAAACTCAAAGCAAATCAACTTGAATAACTACAAAACACGACAAACTCCAACCAAGTCCAACAAAGTCAAGCTGAGGACCATTCTGCCTCATTATACAATTATGCTTGTCCATAAATAAAGATCCAAAACAATTCATACAATCCAAATTCAAACGGTATTTCAATGTTTTCAATTTTTGCCAAACAAAATTGGCTGAATTTACGAGCAAAACTTTTTTTTGACAATTTAGCAATTTTATCAAAATTTATGTCTTTTTCAATGTTTTCAGATTTTTTTCTGTATTTCTTATTTGTTTCTTTCAATTCCCGAATAAATTAAAGTAAATTAAAATTGGAAATATTTTCTTAAATTGAGAAGAATTGAGAACTTGTTTCTGTTTCTGATTTTGTTTTTTTCCTGCTCGCCTTTTTACGGATTTTATGCTCAGTTTGCATTGCTTTTTTATCAATCTGGTGTTTTGTGCTAGTGCATGGTTCTCTGTTATAAATAAAGTAAATAAGTAAATAAGTTTGCGATCCACATTCCCGAGGCTCCAGTTTTATCAGTCAAGCTCTTAGGTTTCATTTAGCTTGAATTAACTCTTTTGTTTATTGAAATTGTTGTTCTTTGTAGTTTTTTTTTAGTTCATTGTTTGATTTTTGAGAATGAGGTACTAGATGGAGGTTCCGGGGTTATGGCCAGAAATTTGAATTTTGAGATTTTTTGGAGAAATTTTTATTATTTATAATAATTGCTAAGATAATGATATAAAAGATTGTTATTGGAAATGTATTCCCTGAATTTATTCTAAGAAATTTGTAGTTGGACTCTCTATTTTGATACATTAATGTCTCCTGTAAATTAGATTTTTTTTTAATTCTTTAACAATTTGATATAAAATAAAATAATTGTAGAGAAAATGCCCAAAAAAGAAAATCAGTAGTAGATGCATGTAAATGGAGTTTTGAACAAATAATTTTGAATACTTAAAGATTTTTTACGAAAAAAACTAAGGGAACGATGAATGCTACAACAGTCATAGGAATTGAACCCAGCTCAAAACTTTTCATTAAACATTCTTATCAAATTTTATATAATCAGACTATGCGAAAGCCTGTTTCATACCCCCAGTAGCTCCCAAAAACTAACCGATATATTCCTCCTATCTCAGAGCTCCAGTTTTCCAATCTACTTTAAGTTTTTTGAAAACGTTTGTTGTTCTTTAGTTTATCAGAAAATCATTCTTCCCAAAATCTCAGCAAAATCTTAAAATTTTTCAAATTGTTTAAATAATTGTAAAATTGTGCAAACAACAGAAAATACCGTTGGTTTTCATTTGATTAAATTGTCTGTTTTTGCAGGTTTCTTGCATTTTTCTTGTAGGTTATCGCGATTTTCTTTAATTTCTTTGAATTGGCTTGAATAGCATTTGTTACATTGATTGTCTTAATTGCTGAATTTTGGACAACCTAATTTGAAGAAACTAATTCAAGAAAAATTGTTTCATTTAAAAAACTTACAAAAGTTATCAAAACATTACTATTTTAATAGAATTATATGTGAATATGATTATGATAAATCCGGGTTTGAATCCTTGAAATAAAAATTAAATCAAATTGGATTACCTATAGTTTTTTTTTAAACTAAATCTCTGTCATTCTTTAATTGAAATTATTTGAAAGATAATGTTGTTGAAATCTCCAGCTCTAATTCAATTCCGCAACTAAAATTTGTTCTTCACATCCACGCAATTCTGTTCAATTCCATTTAAACTCGACAAAATTCTGCAAATCCGCAACATCGCGATATCTTGATATTTTTCTCAAGCTCTTAATAAAACCACTGTCAAGCCCCAAAGTCTTAAGAGTCGTAAAGTCGCAATGTCGTGGGTCAATAACTTTTTTTTTCACACAACTAATTACATTTCCATACTTTTTGCACGTTTTATTTCATTTCTTTCAATTTTGCTTCAAATTAAATTCGAATTTTCTTAATTAGATTCTCTCGTTTCTTGTGGATTTGTATAATTTTTTTTTTTCAATTTTCGGTAGATTTAAACTTTTTTTCGCAGATTTTTTTTGCATTTCTTGATTTGTTTCTTAATTTTGTTAATTGTTTGTGTGGAGGAAAGTGGAAAAACACACACCGGGACACTTTTGAGCTTTTTTAAGATTCAATTTTTAATTTGGAGTTCACCTGAGTGTGCTGTGTGCTGAGAATAAATTAAGAGCAATAAAAATTTATATGATTAGATTAAGATTTTTGCTTTTTTGTCGTTTTTTCAGAATTTTAGATTTTCTAGATTAATTTCGCATTTAACATTTTTATACTTTTACGATATTTTTATGTTTTTATTTATTTTAGAGTGGTTGATCTGCATTTTACATGATTTTTTTTTGGGTTTCTGTTTTTTATGGTTTCTCAATGACTTTTAGCTCAAACTTCGATTGATTTGTCAAATTTTTGACTTTCTAGAGCAATTTTCATCAAATTTCTTTTAAATTCTACAAATTTAATTAAAATTTTCCATTAAATATCCTTAATTATCAATTTTAGATTTAGGTTCCTTAAGAAAACTTTCATAGACCACAAATCTTCATAATCCTCCAAAAAAAACTCCATAAACACTTTTTCGAATAATTTTACACACCAATCACACAATTTTCCAACCTAAATTAATTTAATGAATGCATTATTATTATTAAAATTCACATTTAGCTTAATTGAGCTTCAAGTAGAGCAGTAACACTTGTTGAGTGCTGGCGTGTTTTTATAACAATCACTCGGTATTTTGAGTAATTCAGTAATCACTGCAATCACTCATGTATAGAGTAAATAACGCTAATTGTACAGGTACAAGAATTTTATTAGTTCCAGTAGAATTCACTAAAATTATTTTTTATTAACTAAATATTTTTTTTCTCAGATAATTCGTCACTTAAATCACATTTAATCACTTTTTTGCAGTTTTCTTGCAACTTTTCGGTCAATTCTGTTTTTGGAGTGGATTTTCCAATTTCACTCAATTTAGACCGTGTTTTCTCAGCTTTTCCAATTTTACACGAATTGTACTTGAATTTAAATGCATACAATTCAATTTAAATGATTTTATTTGGTTTTATTCCAATTTCACCGAGTTTCGTCAAGTTTAGTCAAAAATTATCACAAAATCACAATTTTGTTTGTAAAAAATTGTCAAATCATTTTTTTCGCGGTTTTCAAATTTTTTCTTCAAAAATCAATTTTCCGGTTTTTCCCACAAATTTCCAAAAATTTCGGAATTTCCCGTTGAACAAAAAAAAAACCACAAACTTAAAATTCAAATTTTGGCGGTCTTTTCTAATTAATTTTCTTTAATCAATCTGAATTGTTCAATTACTCCGATTGTCTATAATTTCACTGTACATCCGCACTGTTCGACTAACCACCGACTACTGAAGAGCTGAGAAAGCCACAGCGCTTACCATCGCAGCTCTGAGGTGAACAGTTTCACTAATTCATTTCCAGCATTTCTTCTTTCGCTTTTACAAAATGCTTTTATGTTTTGTTTTGTTCGGCTGGTTCGGTTTGTTTGGCCAGAGTACTCAGCGAGCAAGCCGGGCCGGAGAGAGGAGCAAGCAACAAGTGCGAGACTGCGAGATATCTGTGCGGTTTGGAAGGTGCTGGTGCACTGAGGGCAAGGGTCGGGAAGTTTCTTGGAAATAAATTTGAGAGAAGTTAAAATTGCACCTCAGGAAAGCATTTAAAGCAATTTTAATCGATTTTTCAGTTAATTTGGCAATTTTGAAGACTTTTGGTTGAACTTGGTGACAAAAATTCCTTAAAAAAGACCTAAATCCTGCCCTCCTTCAAATCAAATTTAAATCGAAAACAATTCAAACCTCACAAGTTCAAAACAGCACAAGAGCAAGGAAAGAGCTGAAAACTCGAGCAAACTCCTAAGAAACCAAAAAACGGCTCCAAAGAGTGGAATGGAGCCTTCTTGGCGATTTTTCTTGATTGTGTAATTTCTTGTAGTTTAGTCAGAAGTAAAGTAAAGTAAAATATATTTTTTTCAATATATTTCAATGTATTTAAGACTGTTTAGTGTTTACTTTAGTTCCAGTTTTCGAGTGCCTGTAAGGTTTCTTTAATTCAATTTTGACGGTCACGGTCAATATTTGTTTCCAGCCGAGTTTGTTTTCAGTTTCTTGAACATTATTTCAGGTTTTTAAGGTGGATCTTTGAAATTGGAAAATAGTTTAGGAATTATTTGGTTTTGGGATTTTTCATTGATATTATAAACAATTAACTGAGAGAAGTCAATAGTACAGCTGTCTAAGCCTTCTAGATAACAGAGTTATAGTTCTTCAAGTGGACTGAGTTCGATTCCATAAAACACTATTGTATATTGGTTTTTTTTAACAAAAATAATCCTAAATAATAATCCAACCTCTAATCCCCCAAAACTTCCGAGAACTGCTTGATTAAAAAAATGTTTGCCTGCGTTAGTGCCAAGTCGCTAGAGAAGGAAGAGGCGGTTAAAATGCGATTTCCTATTTATTCCATTTTTCATAGAGCTCAAAGTTCTGATGGAGATTTGTGTAATTTTCCCAGCTGGGTTGCAAGAAGATTGCGTGTTTGTGTTTTTTTACATCATATAAGTTGGAATTGGTGTAGAAAGGAGTGACTTTTTGAGAAAAATTTAGAACTTGGAATTCAAAATGGGGATTAGGTAGAACTAGTTTTAATAATAGTTTTAATTTCTTCAAGTTCCTTATACAATTACTCAATTTATATGACCCCTCGTACCCCATCACGTCAATCCAGCATCTCACTCCGACCATAATATCCATTGCATGTCTCTAAGTCGTCTCCGACTGCTAAATCAACGCGCAAAAAAACAAAAAAAAACTTCTAAACTGATTGAATTTAGATTTGCTGCAAAAAAAGCAAAAATGCTCAAGAAAAACTAAAAAAAGAGGTAATAAAAGCAATTCCGTTCAGTTCCTGAGAAGCTGCAGAATTTTTATAAGAAAATTACGAGAAATTCTCGGGAATAATCAACAATACTGAAGAATTCTTCAATTTCTTGCTGGCCTATCCGGTGCTTGTGGTGCCCTTGCAGTCAATTCAGTCAGTGCCTTATTCATTGTTCGCCTCGTGATTTGAGTCGTTTCTTTCTGTTAAATATTGTAAATAACCGAGGAATGTGAAATTAACTGAAATATAAAGTGAATCGCATCGATTGTGAACGAATTAAGAGTTTTTCTTTAAATTTCCATAGAACTTCTTAGTATTCAGAGATTTATAAGAAAAAGGCTCAAACCACTTCCGCTATTGTTCACTTTATTGTAGTTTTTTCGTTTATTGGATGTTTTATTGGATTTTTGCCGCCGTGATGAGAAGAAATTGAAGAATTGAAGAAATTGAAGAAATTACAGATGAAGTCATGGATTATAAAATTTTTTTATAAAGTATGAATGAGTTTGAATGATCTTCGGTTATGACTGGGTGCAAGGCCTTTTGGCATCAAGATCTTTTTTATTTTTATTTGCTAGATTTTCAAAAAACTTAAAATTTAGAAGAAAATTATATTATAGTGTATGATGGACTAATTTGGGAGAATTGGTTAAGGATTCGTATCAAACACAATATACTAGTAATATGTGGGTTCAAATCTCATAAAATATTATTCCCATGAGAGACTACTTTTTTTTGCATTATTTTTTTGAAATTAATCTTTTAATAAAATTCCAAAATCTAATAAACACGTAAGCCTTGCATAATTCGACACTTTTCCAGTTTTCTTCTAGTTCTCTTGCTTTCTTAGACACCATACAACAATTTTATTCCCAACAACCAACAAACAGTTTAATATTCATTGATTGCATCTAAAATTCTCTTGGTTTAACAAAAATTATAAAGAACTACGAAGTATCAAAATTCTTTTGTTTGACTGCGCTCATTGCATTTTTCTAAGAGTTTGCTTGGCCAAAACCAGCAGCCGAGCATCCATTCAACAACAGCCAAGTGTGCAAAGTACCATTGAACTTCATTTTCCTTCCACAACTTTGCAAAACTTTACAACTACATGATCTCCACAACAAGTATTAAAGCATTTCCAAAACCATTTCCAGCTTCATTCTTTTTAATTTTTATGCTTTTTCTCGTAATTTATACATTTAGATTAATATTTATATTTATTTATGGTCGTGTCTTTCTCTTGCCAATAAAACGTATAGACAGTTTTTACACAAAATGGGCAAACAGCAGAGGCAACAACAAAAAAATTAATTTATAAAATTGTGGCAGCAAAAAATAGTGGTTTCGATCGGCGCAGAGTTTTATTGCCATTTTTAGACTTTTCTTGGACTTTTTGCAATTTTTAAGGTTTTTTTCCAGTTTTCTCGTTTGCTGGATGGAAAATGATGAATTGAATGGTATTAGGAGCAGATGGTTGAAGATTGGAGACAAAAATTATACAAATTGGTCTATAAACAATTCCAATTAAATAATTGTCCTTCCATTCTAAAGTAACATCAATCAGATCGATCAAAGCAAACAATAACCTACAAAAATCCAATAAATCTCACCAAAAACAAACCACTCAGTATTTCCACACAATCAGTTCAAATTAGCCAACAAATAAAAAATCATACAAAGAGCTCAAAATAATTGCGGCGAAAATTGATCAAATTATCTGGAATTGCGAAAACAGCAGCATCTTACAACACTTGGAGTACTTAAATTACTTGGAACACTCGGAACACTTTGAACGTTAGGGAAGTGCAGAAATTGCTTCTTGAGTGTTTGCTAACATAAAATGAGATGCAAAAATTTGTGGTCACTTTAAAAAGCATTTATTTGATGAATTATGGCAAAAATATGAAAATTATAAATAATTATTGATAATGAACAAAAAAAATAGAACACGGAAGAGGATTGACCCCTATGACACTTTGTTTTTTATTAGAAATTAAATAAATGCTCGGTATACTTTAGTAGTTTTAAAATTAAATATTTATATCAAAAATTATTATCAGGAATTTATATTGATAAGTAACCAATTAAATGTATTAAGTGGAGCCTAATTAGAACGTTTTAAAATCAAGACAGCTGTCATCATATTGATAAGAGTTAGAAACTGAAAATCTTTTTTTGGAGTTGTATGTATAATTAATATTTGCAATTAAGTACTCTAAAAGTTCATACTTGGCATTTTATGAACATCATTCATTGGCAACAGCTGTGTTTAATATAGGTTAAGTCTAAAAATTTTAAAGAGAAGATTTTTAAAATGAACTTGAACCTTCGATTCATTTTTGTGATCGTGACACTTTTTGCTTCTATCGAGTGTAATCTAGTAGAAGTAGGCAATTTAGGTAGATATTGCTTAATTCAAATATCTATCGAATAGTTTCATATTTTTCATTTTAGCTCAAAATGGTGTCGAAGTCAAAAAATATTATTTTAGCAAAGAGGCTGTTGTGAGCATCAAAAAATATTTTTATTGCCTTTTAAAACGAAATCTAGAATTCACATAATTTGTAATCAATTTCAGAAACACACAGAAGTTGCATCAAAATGTCAAGCAGCTGGAATGGAGCCACTAGAACTTCTAACGAGAGATGAGCAAGACAATTTTATCGCAATGGTGAAGGGTAGTTCAATTGTGCTTAAAAATATTCACATGGGCATTGGTGGAACTCGAGTCGGAAATCAATGGGTCTGGGCCAAATCAAACCAGGTGCTGAACTATACTGCAAAGTGGTATGGTTATGTACCGGAAAACCCACCAACAAATCAAAACTGCTTAACATTCATTTCATTCATATCAATCTCAGGATTTTATTACAATGAATGTTTTAACTCTTTATCATACTTCTGCCAGAAATCTATTATTCCAACAGTGATCACCACTCCAGCACCACCCAAATGTCCAACTCAAACTTGTCCTGTAATAACTTGCCCTACGATCATTCCTCCAACTTGTGAGATTTGCCCAGAAAAGATAACCTGCCCGACCATCGATTCGTCAAAAACTGATCTTCTAGAGCACAACAAGCAGTTTGATGGTACTGTGAACCCTTGGGCACAAGGTTTTTATCTCCAAGTAAAAGTAGAAAAAGCTCAAGGTAAAAAACCGAGAAAAGTTGAGTGGTTTTTGCCTTAAATCTATTCAATAAAATGTACCAAATATACAAATCAAACAATAAATATTGCTAACATTATCATAAATAGTTTTTTTTTTAATAGTAAAATATTTTTCATCACAATAATCATTCATCATTTTTTTTATGATTTTAACAAATCAGAACAAACGCCGTTGCTTTCCAATTCACTTTTTATAATTCGCCGCAACTAGATCGACCTGAAATTCTTTCTCCTATGGGAGACAATTGCTCTTGTTATCACTGGTTATTGTGTAATTGTTTGTAATTGTGTGATAACTGCGAATAACTGTGTAATCTTTACTATTTGATCAATATGTCCATTTTAAGTCTTTTGTACCATATATTCACAAGAGTTTTCAAAATTCACCTTAAAAAAATTAGTTCCAAAAATCTTTTTTTTTCTCTCAAAACATAAAAGCACACCAAAAAAATTGAAACATGACAAAACAAAATTATTTACATGGAACGTTGATTTTCCAGGCAAACCTCAAAAAAATCGCACCAATATCCAAAATGTGACATTCACTTCATTTCTGCAGAAACTCAACCTCACGATAAAAGACATTTTTCCCATCAATTAAACAATTAAGTGAGGCAATTGTAAAACGACGAAGCGTGCAACCATTAAAAAAATATTGTGTACATTTTGCTCACAAAAATGCTCAAAAATGCTCAAAATAACAACGAGCTTGTATTTAATTCTTCTCAAGTGTTCTTTAATATTTTTTAATAATTTTTGATGATTTTTAATATTTGATATTTATGGCGCAACTGTCGCTTTCATTTGGTTTCGCGAGTTTGTTCGTAAATTATGGTAAGAGCGCAATTATTCAAACATTTTGGAGAGGAGTGAGCTTTTTATTTTTTTTGGTATAGATCGGCGGTAGCTGCAAGAATGAGAAGCTAAAAATAAATTTTGGTAAAAATATTTGCCAGGAAATTTTTAGTACATTTTTTTGAAATTTATTTGACAAACAATTTTTTTATATTACAAGACTTTTACCCCACAAAAGCCCTCGACATCATAATTCAACGCCATAATCTCTCATTAATCATTCTCTCAAAAATTACCCGAAATTTGTATGGTCATTTAACTAATTTTTCGGGTGACAATTTAATTATTTTTAACAAGCTCACGTCGCTCTCAGCCAAACGATCTCGTTATTCTCGCCAATTTCAGCCAATTTTCCTGATTTTGGTCATTTCGAGCGATTTGATCGTTTTACGAAAAATACAATCATTTCGCTTATTTCGTTAATTTTTTGCCTCCGGACAGCAAAACACAAAAAAAAACGCAAAAAACTCGGAAGAAACTGACAAGAAACATTATGAAAAGATTTTCGCTTTCTTTCGAATAAATACTTTTGAGTCATTTGATTTATAAGTGATTATTTCTTCTTATATTTAATTTGTTGAAATAATCTGCGCTCACAACAATTGGACAACTGTCAGCTTGGTGATAGTGAAATGCTCGTCAATTGCAACTTTCAAATTCTTTCATGATCATTTCTTCTTCGGTTGGTAACGCGAGCAAATGCTTAAATTGTGGATATTCAATCAATTCAATTGATGATGAATGTCAGTTCTGTTGAGTATTTTTAAGAGTATTTGCAGAGTTTTGTAAAGTTTTGTAGAAGAGCTGACAATTGGAAGCAAAAAAAGTGAATCAAGTTCAATTAAGTTGATTTTTTGCTTCAATTGGATTAAATTGTTTATTTTTGGGGATTTGCATAGATTTTTTAATTACAGGTATCAATCAATGAACTGATTTCTATTATCTTGTCACAACACTTTTTATAATTTAAAAACACGGTAGGCTTTGGTTTCAGTTATACTTATAGATTAGTAACACAGAGAAGTAGATAAAATGAGTTTATTGCATCTCAAAACTACTTAATTAATAATCAGAGTTTAAATCTTGGGGTTCTTTTTGCAGCATAGTTGTTTTGTAAAGATATACCTTATATTTTTTGCAGTAAAGAACATTATTTTTTACAGAAATTTGATAACTTTGATAAAAACTAAAAAAAAAATTATCTAAGTGACCAGAAAAAGAAAATTAATCAAAAACTCAAAATTCCACATTAATAAAATACAAGAAAACTTCAAATCACCTCCATAACTAACATTATACTAACGGACTATGCATCTCCAAAGAAATCTAATTTTTCATCTTCGCAGTATCGCACTCAAGTCAAATCAACGCAACTCAACTGAAACCACTTCCTTATAATCTCTCGGTAAACTCTTAAAAAAGGCATATTGTCTGGCAAGGTGCTCGCATTAACAACATTTAAAAATCATTTACGAGCATTAACTACAATAATTTACCAATCATTCCGCTAAATTGCTGCAATTGTTGTTTGTTACATAAATGGTGCAAAAGAGGGTAAAATAGAATTCTCACATAAATTACGGTAACACAGAGTAAGAACAGGAAAAATGCAGCAATAACTCAAAGACTCACACTGAACATGAGTAGATGATGTTTGTTGATGTACTTTGAATTTTTTCAAGGTTCTTAACATAACTTTTCAATCATTTTTTTTCCACTTAAATGGAAGAATAGATTGTGAAGCTTAAGCGTGCAAGAATTTTGCATAATTTGATTGCTTCAAGTTATCATTTGAATAAAAATGAGGCGATTGAAGAATTATGAGAATTTTTATTGTTATTACATAGCAGTTCATGTTAACACAAAGAAATTACATTTATGGTCTTGCCAGATGACTTCAAGTCAAGTAATAAATTATTTAAATTGCCAAAAGGAAGTCAAAATACAAAAATTTACATAAAATCCAAACATTTCTATCAAAAACAACGAAAAAATTTAAATTTCCTTCCTTGTTGATTAACCAACCAACACACCACACGAGCAAAAATCAATTTACCCAGCACACGACCAAAACCGTTGAGTTGAATGCGCGATAAACAAAATTAAATTATAGAAATGGAATCTTATTTACAATTTATTTAATTTCTCTCACAATTCACAATATTTAAATTAAAAGTAAATTTTAATTCAAATTCAATTAAAGACGCTCAAGAAATAAATTTAATAAAAAGTCCAAGTAAAATCAGTAAATTCAATAAATTACAAAACACTCGAGAAAAACTCAAGAAATCCAGCGAAATTTTACAAAAAACTTGCACGCTCTTTCCGCGCAGAAATTTAATTCATGTAATTCATTAAATTCATTCAATGTCGATTTATAAAATGTATTAAAGCAACATTTTATTTATTATTTTCATGTTATTTAAAATTATTTATATTTCAAACAGCCAACAACTTTTTCCAACATTAAAACTCAAAATAAATCGAAATAAATCGAAATAAATTCAATAAACTCAATAAATTCATTAAAAACATTAAATTCGCAAATGAGAAGGAAAACATCGAAAAGATTGTTTGGAGAGCAAAATGATTTACTGCGTAAAATTAATGATTGTAATTTTTCTGTAAATTTGTAGGTTAACACAGGGTTTGGAAGGTTTTTTTTTAATCATTCATTTTGAAGAAATTTTGGTTAAGGGACAACCAGGCAACCCCAAAAACCCAAACAAAATTAAACAAACTCCCTGATTTTACTTGCACAAAGCCTCTGAATGGCCAGGAGCATAAATTGTGTGCATCAACCGTTCAACAAGCAAAATTAATCGAATGTTTCTCGGCTGCTTCAGATTCTGCTCAGGTTTCTCCAACTGTCCATTTAATATGTAGTTAATGTTCATATTTGATACTTTTGAAGTATTATCAGGTAAAACATTGGAACAAACCGATTTGCAGTAAAAAAACTGAATAAATGAAGTAATTTCAATTCGGTCAGGCAAAAAATGGAAAATCAGCAAAAAAACTGAAAGTAAATCATTAAATTGATTAAATTGATTAAATTGATTAAACTGATGTTGTGTCTCTTATTAAACGTTTTCATATCAATTCGCAATTTATCGCAATATCTTTCCAACATTTCCCCTGTGGATCAATCTAGTACGCTAGACATCTCATTTCCGGATGCTTAACGTCTAATTTTAAATTATTTACATCATTGCAGACATTTTTTGTAATCATTTGCAGCGATCAGAGCAGGCAAAGCAATCACAGTGATCAAGTTTAGTGGAGCTGCGGGAGCTTTTTCAGGAAAAATAACATGAGAGTGTAAAAATTAACTAAGTCAACTTTGTTTTGGTTTTATTTTAAATTATTGGTCAGAGTATGTCAATTTTTTTTTATAATTTTCCAAATTTTCAAAGGCTACTTTTCTTTTTCTTGTGAAAGAAAAAATTTGACTAAAAATGTCAAAAATCATTCATTTCTTGGTTAAAAATCAGCACAAGCTGAGGATGGGACAAAAACCTTCTGAATTCTCCTAAAAAATTAAAATTGTCCCATCCTCACAAAAATTTCCTCACAATTTTAAATTAATTAATAAAACAAAATTAAGTTTTCATCATCTGATTGCAAAGACTCAGCACAATTTTCTATTTTGCCAACAAACCTCATAAATTGAATAAATTGTATAATGCATTTTCAATTAACTAGCCTGCCATTAAATCGTGCGTGCAGCATGCATATCTCAACTATGCACACTTCACAGCAGCTTAAAAGACTGCGAAGACATTGAAGACGAAGAGTTATATTGTAGGCTGATTAAAAATTCTCGAGAAATTGCGAGAAATGGCGAAAACGCAGCGAAATCGAAATAAAAAGTAAAATGACATTTTGCGCCTTTTTATGCGTTATCCACGGCACAGTTGAGTCAGGTTGAGTGTTTTCCAATAAAAACAATACATAAATTAATAAGATTTATCTGAGATTATGAGGAGGAGGTGATGTTTGGTTTAATTCAGGGAAAGTCGATAAAAGTGATTCAATTTGAATTTTCCCGCCAAATTTTTGTTAGGTTATTAATTAGTAGTTCTAAAGTACTCATTTAACACTCTTAAATTGAAGAAAACTTTTTGATTAAGGATTTATCACCAAAATTTTCAAAAATTCCAAAATGTCAAAAAAAATTCAAATTTGGCGCCAAAAAGTTCACAAGTCAGTTTTGATGATAAATTAACACGAGGCGACAATTTTTTTAACCGAATGTCCCACTCTCTCCCGCTAAGAACACCAACCATTAATCAATTTCTCATAATCATGCGAAAAACTTTCCTCTAACTTGTGCTCACATTTTGCTCACAGAATGTTCGCATTGACTTTTTTATGCAGCCAATAAATAAAATTTTTCAAAAACACTAAAAAAATGAATAATATATTTAAAAATTGATGCAACTTTCAGTTTTCTTAAGTATTCAAGTAAAAACCGTTAATTCTCAAATAAACCGACAAAAATTGAATAACAAATCACAAAGCTCACTCAGAAAAGCATAAATATCCCGAAGAAACATAAAAAATTTCAGTTTCATGCAAAAAAGACATTCATTTCTTTTAATTAATTATTTAAATGAGATTTAAGACTTGAGAGCTTCGAGAGGAACATCTTTGAAAAAGTTTAATTTATGAAAAATGGAAAACATTCGCTTTTGACCGACAAACCAATGGATTTCCACTTAATAATTCTTTTTTGAGATTTTTCGAGTTTTTCGATTTTTCTGCAAAAAAAACGTTTTAAATGCTTAAATTGTTGAATGTTATAAAATGTTTTCAAAATGTTGCAATTATTAATGGCTTGTGTCAGTTGTTCAGTCGCTCATTTGTTCATTCCAACAATTTCTTCAGTTAACACGATGAAAAAGCTTCTGGTAAAAATGTCATCTCACTTTTTGTGTTAAGTTTTGTTGTTTATTCAAGCATTGTGTCGGTTTTATTGGGTTTATGCAATTTTTCGCGTTTTTTTTGAGACTTTGTCGTGGTTTTGTTTGTAACTTGTTATTTTTGAGGTTTTTCTTGTTTCGGCAGTTTTTTGTTGGTTTTGTAGTTTTATCAGGTTTTACGACATTTCATTTTATGTAATTTTATTTGTTGTTGATGCTTCTTTATAATTTTTTAATTAACACAAGTATTTTAGGATTTAATTAAAAAATCTTTTGTTTAAAGACAATGAATGAAGGAGCACGCAGCAGACAGTTTTGTGTTGTTTTGCTGTTTCTTTTAAGGAATTTTGGCATTGTTTTCCCTTAAGATCTTAGAGAAAGGATCTTATTAGTTAATCTTAAATAGATTTTAAGATTTAAATTAAATTTTCAGTGCAATCACGAATTGTTCCTTAAAAAACTTTTTCAAATTTTCAGCCATCATCGATGAAGTACTAGAATAGGTTTCAAGAATAGTAATGGTGTTCATGAATAATTTTTTGAACTTCCGTTTTTTGACCAAAAATTCTTAAAAAATTAGGTTTCACGGGTCGAATTTTGGATTTTTGGATTTGTGTATAACAGCTGATTACAGCAAATTCTATTTCAGAAAATCCAAAAAATTCCAAGATCACTTTTTTTATCAATAAAAGACATATTTTCGAACTGAAACCAAATTTTTACAATACTCATCAAATTCTGTTTATCAAATCAGTTTAACCTAAAAAACTGAACTGAGAAAATAGAAAAAAGTGATTATGTAAATTGTGATGCTGCAATTAGCACCTTCAGTATACTTTATGTTGATACTACGATCATACCATCGTGAACGTTCAATTAAGCCGCAACATTCTTCCATCAATTAGAGTGCAATTACTCAATTATTGTGTATAACTTCTTTGTTAATCTTCTATTATAAGAAGAATTGCTTTACAAATTAAGTAATAGCTGGAAAATCTATAAATGTCTTAATAAAATTCTTTGTAATGCTGTAATTATTCAATAAGCATTTCTTTTGTTTCCCGGGTTTCTTGCTGTTGTGTGTGTCTTGCGTTCAACTAACCTAAATCCCTACATTCCAAGCATTTAAATCTTTTCAATGGCAAAGAGCGGTCTTAACTGCATTTTTTAAAACTAATTTTCTTTGATGAATTTTAATTGATCCGAGGAAGTAGATTTTTTTCAAGACAATTGGATTATATATTTTATTATATATTAGAGGCTTCAAATATTCTTAAAATCCAAACAACAGAAGCAACTTTTATGAACGAAGTATGCTGTAACAAATAAAAACATCAGAACATTGTGTTAATGATACCCGAGTTCAAATCCGTTTCGTCAAATATTATTTTATATATTCCTTGCAATAAGCAAGATTTTTTTTAATTTTTGATAATCAAGTTACCCGCGCTTTCATATAAAAATACAGTTTTGATTAAAATCTTGCATCCCATACTTTTTTTGATCAACCAATAAAACCATTGAGTATCTATCTTGGCATTCTTTTGTCCAGATGATATTTGCATAAACTTTAAGAAAACTTGAAATTTTAATTTTAGAAATTCCAAACAATTCCGAGAAACACTTTCAGACACTTGCAGACACTCAAAAAAAACATTAAATTGGCAATAAAATCCAGAAAAGTGGAGAAATCACAAATTGCTCGGCAATCATGCAACAAAGTAGTATTAATGGTATTTAATATTTGCTCATTAATGTGAGACAATTCAATATTCCGCAGTAACTATGCAAAATATCAGCAAAACAACAGTTGAGAGTTAAAAAAGTGATAAAAATGTTTGTCTATCATTAAATTAACTAGCTCTACTCGAGCTCTACAAAGTATTGCCTGGAATTTAGTTTTCTTGATAATTTCATTCATTTTTTCAATTGGTGAAGTTGCCGCAACTTCAAATAGACCTAAGATCGGCAAAAACATTAAAAAAGAATTAAATCTTCAGAAACCTTTCGATCTTGCAAGAAAATCTTGCAAAACCACTTTCAACTAATCCTCTAACCAACAGACAATTCAAAAACTTCAGATAATTGAAATATTTCAGCTTACATCTCGTTCTTCAACTATTTTGCCATTTGATTTATTTTAATTCAATGTAATTCAATTAACTTTAACAAATTCCAATAAATCACGGTGCAAACTGAAATTGTTGGAAAACAGTAGAAAGGAATTCCATTTATGAAAAAAATTATGCAAATCTCAAATTTATTGCATTGTTCAGCGCAAATCACTACAAAGTTGTCACAGCAAATTATTTGTTTTGTGTCACAATCACTTTTTTGTTGCTTTATTAGTTTTTTAACCTCAATATCTGTTTTCAATCGATCATGTACCATAATTGTTATAAGCCGCAGAAAATGATGCAATTACTTGTTTGTTCCTATTTACTATTGTGGAGTCGAGGGGAGAATAATCCTTTTTTCTTAAGTTTTTGAATTTATAGTCAGAAAAATTTTGAAATCTTAAAAGTCTAAGAAAACTCCTCAAAAAGTCGAAAACTCTCCCCTCCCTCAAAAAATCCTTAAAACTGAAGACTCACCTGACTAGGTCCAATTCTGTAAATGGATGCTTCAATATCGTTAAATGCAAGAACACTTTCAACTGTGATGTCCTTTGAATTTATAGCGGAGTCGCTCAGCAAACCGAATCTTCGCATAAACTCGTTGAGGGGGACACTTTCAGGGAATCCCAACCGATGTAAGCGAGCAGCTTCAAGGATCTGAGAGCCGCGGATCTAAAATTGAAAGGGGAGTGTTAGAAAATCTTTGTAGAAAGATCTGTAGAAAATGCCTACCTGACTCCTCAACAACGGCACATTAACAATATCCTCGCTAGTATGCTGCATAATCTTTCCATTTGCCACTGAGGTCGTTCCTGCATTATGTTGCAACAAGCAGCAATGAACAAAATGCGTGCCAGTTCTCCTCAAAGTGTCAATCACTCCATCTACAGTGAACTTCACTTGCAACATAACAGAATTCCTCTTGACTCCCGCAGAAGTGAAGGATCTTCTAATGCTGGACACTCTTCGCAAAGATTGAGTACCAACATCCATTCCAGCGATGGATCCACAGAAAATTGTGCCACCACGTGCGAAGGATCCAATGAAGAGTTGACTGATGTCTTTCTTTTGACTGTCTTGGAGGAGTGTTACTGCATTCTTCACGGAGGGATTTTCACGACTTCCTTTGAGCCAACCAGCAGCGGAGTACAGGACTGGATTTGTTCCCTAAAATGTATAAGGAAGGTGATTAGTAAGGTTTTTAACCGAATAATTGATTGTTTTTTATTGAATAAAAGGACGATTTCTTACCTGCAAATGCTGCAAAATGAATTGCCTGTTTCCTGGAGCCTTCCTCAACAAACTTTGACTATCCCTATCTCCATAATGCGTGAAAAGTCTCTCCAAGAACGAGTCATCATTAGCATTTGGATAAATCGACTCTTCGTCTAGCAACCAGAGCAATCCTCTTCGATCTGCTTCTCGTAAATCTCTTTGTGAAGTCCTGACCACGTGACTTTGTGGCGCGCGATCAATCAAAGAGACCAGTGGACCGGGGAAAGAGTCGTTGAAGCCTTCCATGTCAATCTCCACGAGCTCTTGCGCGTATTTTTGCTTTGGCATCACCAGGGTTGTATGGTGGAAGAGAAGTTGCAGGCGTTCCTAAGAATAAAGTGAGGTTATGTAACTTTTTCATATAATTTGCTTAATCAAATTTTCTGGTCAAAATCAACTGCTTAATCACCTGCAAATAATTATGCTTCAAGTCCGACAAAGTAGCTCCAGTTTGTTGACCACAACTTGCAGGATTCTGGAACCCAGGAGTGTCCACTAGCAAAATCGAAGCCACAGTATGAATACTTGTAGAAATCGCTTTATTAATCAAAGAAACTGCAGCTGACATCGCTTCTGAGTATAATCCAATAACAAGTCCTTCAAGACTATCCAGGGCCGCATTTAAAGTGTTGTCTTCGGTGGGCGAGCGAGCTGGAGTGCTTGGGATGGAGCCAGAAGTTAAATTGTGGGGGAATGAAGCCGCTACAAGCTCCTCCATAGAAATACCGAGGAGATTAGCAGCACGACGAGCAGCGGAAGGATGTGCGAATTGAACGCGAGCTGTTGAACCACTCCCAACTAAAAAACAAAGAGTTTATTTAAATATTCATTGAAGATCAAAAATATCATGTAAAGTCACCTTTAGTAACCGACGCCATTCCCAGATGATAAATAGCTCCCAACACGTACCAAAGCGCCTTAACAGCGCCATCTTCCACATTCAGAGTTTGGAACGCTTGACATAACCTCACAAAATCTGCCGAAGCTTTCTGCCTTTCCTCCAGCTTCGTGGACAAAGTCACAAAAAGATTATTCTCATCCAAATTAATAGTATCCAGCTGAAGATCTTTCTGCAAATGTCCTTCAGCTCCAGCCAACAATCTCGTGAGCACGTGGAAAGGTTGATCCACTCCCGAGTGCCTTCCAGCTCGGAATTTCTCCAAGAGTAATATTTGGACGGAAGCTGAAGCAACTTGGCCGGAATGGTCAAAGTCCAGGCTAAAGATTTGAGTAAAACGCGTCGCGTTGCCGTTCATGCAAGTTTTGGTGTTTCCGAAAGCTTCGAGGATCGTGTTGATGGCGTTTACTCGCTCGGCCGTCAGGAGTTTGTTGGTTGAACCTTAAAAAATAAAGAAGATTAGTTTGCTTCTTAGTATGGAGAAGATTTCATTTGAATGAGATCAATGAGAAATGTGTTTTTATCATTCAGGGTTCGAGACCCTTCAGATTCTGCAATTGGAAGAGGAAGAATTAAAACCCATGCACCAATTTTTTTGATCAAAACAAAGCAAAAAGTCTCACCAGCAGCCAGCGTCAGATAGTAAAGAGCGTGCTTAAAGCTGGTCGTCTTCCCTGACCCAGATCTCCCCATAAAGATCAAACTCTGATCCCTCCTGGTCTCCAGCATCGCTCGATAAGCAGTTTGTGCCAATGAATAAATATGTGGAGGCATATCTTCAGTTTTACAGCCTCGGAACATCGAAACGACCTAAAATTTAAATTAGACATGTAATTTATTAGAAACCATTCATTAAGAGATGAAAAGGTTGACATTCATCCCAATTCATTACAAACAAGCTCTCCAGCAAACAATTCATGAATTTGCGCAAATATCGCAAAATTTATGCATTTTATGCTAAAACGCTCTTAAACTAATTTTATGCAACTCGTGGACTGCAAAAAGTTTTATAACGATCAAACAATCATAAAAACGTGAAAATGTCAGCTTATGAAGCAACGGTCCGTTTATTAGTTTGTTGGAGTTTGCTGGGGATTGCTTGAACTGAGTTTATTGAGCATGCCTAGGTAGATAAAGATCAACGCTAAACGAGCCAAGCAATATTATGTTTATTAATTTTCAATAATATTTCCCGCGATTCGCTAGAGGGCTGGAATATTCTTGTGTTATGAACAGGAGGGTGATTTTTTGAATTTTTGATTAATCAGAAGGGAAATTTGTTTGAAAGTTTTATTATTGAACAATAAAAAGTCTATGAAATCTTAAAAAAATTATAAAATCTTAAAAAATTGAAAAATCGTCAAAAAATAGATAAAAATTTGATTAATCGATTAATCGATTAGTCGATCAAAAAAATCACCCTCCAAGAAAATGCATAATGACTCAATGTTCAATATGTGCAACAAAGGAACAGTGCAAACTCCACCCGCGGCCCATAAATTGACCCTTCACCTCTTTGCCACGACAAATTAGCCCAGAAACAATAAAAGTCCATAATAATTTACAGAATTCCGCGATAGATTCTCGATATAAACTTTTAAAATGCACAATTTGTCCTAAAAACATTCAGAAAACATTCAAAAGTGCATTAGGAACATAACCTCACCTTTTCCGCGTAAAGCGACAGCTGTGCCATGGGATTGACCACAATGAGGGTTGGGCCAGCTCTCGTGTGGATCAAATTGCTGGCATATCTCTGCCTAATACAATGTAAGACAGACGCCTCATTTAAATGCTTCAGATGACATAAATCCTCGCTCAAGTCCAAAGCGCTTGGATTAGACTTCTCAATATCATCATCATCCACGTAGAGTTCCTCGCCATTGTGTTCCAGTTGCACGAGAACCTTGCCAGGTTCAATATTAACTCCTCCAGATTGCTGGTTGAGTTTGATTGCTCCACAGAAGCCACCACGATGGACCAGCCACACTTTCTCCCCTTTTGTTTCCTCGTGGTCGAGGCCATTACCATTTTCATGCGATTTCACCTGGAAAATTGAAGAAAAATAAATTATTAGCAATTTTTCCCATTAATTTGGATTTTTACAATTTTCAATTTTTTAATTAATTTTTTTTAATTTTGCAACCAATTTCTCATAATCTTCATTCTTCACGAGCCCCTCGTAAAACCAATTTGCAACTCCCTGCACTTCACCATCAACAGGTTATGCAAATTCTCTGTCCACTTGTTATGAATCTCCTCAGCTTCAAAGCTGCAATTTGTGGATAATTGTCTAGATTTGTCATTTTATAGCTCGAGCTGGTAGAACAAGAATTGTTTTTTTTATTATGCAAAATTTAATAAAAATTGTGTAGAATGCAAATTATCAATTTTTGCAAAATTTCTGGTAATTTTTACAGCTTTAGTAATGTGTTGTTGATTAGAATTGTTGGTTGGTCATTTATTAGGAGAGCTTTGAGGTAGAGTTGGAGAGTTCTTGGTGGGAGATTTAGAGAAGTCTTAATAGTGTTATAAATTGCAGCAAATGGAAGGAATTGTTGGAATGCTTGAAATGCTTGAAATTCAAGATATGCAAGAAATTCTCAATTTACAGGCAAGTATCATAAATATCATAAATACCATAAATAAGCGATAAATATGGGTAATTTGCTATATAGTAAAGGTATAGATGAAATTGATGTTTGAAGAATTTAATGTGGTTGCAAATAGAATTAATTAATTATGGTGATAAAAGTTTAAATTCTTGGAAAATTTTTGTATAGTTTAGATAAGATTTTGAGTACCAATTTCTGAAGTTTCTAAAGCTTCTATAGTATCTGTTTTGTTGATGATAATTATTACGGATGGTTCAAATCCTTCTTTTAAACTTTCACATTCAAAATATTCACGATTTTTTTTTTGAAAACTTTTTTTAAATATGCTACTCAAAAATAACTTTATCAGTAGAAAAAAAAACTATCAAGTAAGCCATGAAGGACAAACAAACAATCAATTATCGAAAATTGCAATGTTTTTTATTTTAAACTTATCAAAAAACCAACAATCTTAAAATTAAAGACAGAAAGTCTCAAAAGCGGCTCACAAAGTAAATAATTGCACCTTTATGCTTCAACAGTCATAAACTCTCCATAAAATCTCAAATAAAACTGCAATTTACAAAAATATCGAAAATTTTGCAAAAATGAGTAAAAAGTTTATCAAACTTTTCCGCTAAAATTTTGTTTAAATTAATTTTTATGGCAAATTTTACAATACCAAGTTTACAAGATCAAAAAAAAATTAAATTAAAATAATCTCGAAAATTATCCCAAAATTAACTCAGTAAATTTTAAACGAAATAAAACGAAATTTAATTCACAAAAAATAATTACATTGAAATTAAAAGCTTTAAAAGCAATAAAATGCGTAATTATTTAATAAAACTCCGCAAAAAATTGAAAACAGCTTGAAAAAAACTACAAAGTTTACATTTCCATCGTAAAATTTTTTTCGAAGAAATCTCACAAGAAACTGAAGAACTTGTAAAGCAATTAAATTGCCTTGCTAAAGTACCTCGGGATGGTAGTCATTTTGCAATTAATCAAGATCAAGTTAATATCGGTGAAGGTATTTTTAAACCATTTAGAAGTTTTCTGTTAGTAAATTTGTAATTTAAGTCACTGAAGAAGTTTCATCATTTTTTTTGTTATTTATGGATTTTTGTAACATGGAGGGATTTTACATTGAGTAACTTAATTTCGGTAATATTTTCCAAAATTTTGGATGGATTTTTATTTTTATTGTACCTTAAATTTTGTTCTACAGCACTGAGCAATAGAAGTCTTATTTTCAATGTTGAAATACTGAGACAATAACACCTACCAGAAATAAGTTCAATTCTCATATTTCTGCAATTGCTCTGGTCCCATGACAATTTTTAATATACTTTTTTGATATGCGTTTTTTTTTACAAAAATGTATGAAAATTAACGTAGGCCCCTTCAAACTTCCATTATGGAGCATAATTCAGTGTAAAAAGCCCCATAACCCTTCAAAAATGACTAAAAACCTTCAACCGTCAGCAAACATCAAAAAACTGTCCAAACCTTTATTTTCTTTGTTCCTCCAATTACAACAAAATCAAAGAAAATCAAAGTTATAACCAATTTTAACAGCTTTCAAACAAATTTCAAATTAGTTTCCAAACAAAATTTCAATCAAATGCAGTAAAATTAAAATCTAAACGCAATTTACATCAAAACTATTTTAAAATTATTTTCTTAAAACTCAAAGTGTCTCAATTTCATTTCAAATTTTTCAGCCCGGAAAAGACAATACTGAACTACAGAATTAACAACAAAGCGCACAAAAGCCGTAAATTAACTTTTGACTCTTTGACTCATTGGTGAGCTGCTTGAGCTATTCGACTTTTCGAGTGGAGATTGCTTGAACGCAAAACATAGCCGAGACTGCCGTTTTTACGACTTAGTGCAGTCAAATGGAAATTAATTTGTTAAATGAGAATAAATGACGCAGAAATAGAAAACTTCTAATTTAAGTCGCGTTTAGGTCGAACAATTTGTAAAATGATGAAGTGCATGAATTTGGAGATGAGGTGGTCTGTCGGTCTGTGCAAAATATAGACTTTGATTTAAAATTTTAAAAAATTTATAAAATTTTGTTCGGAGTGGGATTGTCGTTGCTTAATACATGACATTTTCTGGAGAAGGATTCTAGTAAACAATTTCCTTTCCCGTATTATCTAAAAAATCCATCAAAAACTATCAAAACCTCATCCCTCCTAGTAATAACTAAGCGAAACTCAAGCAAAATCCATTTTTAACTCTAAAATCTCCATCCTATTAATTAGAGCACCGCACTACCGCAGTATCTCACAAGAACTCAAAAATAATCAAGGAAATGGAATTAGTCAAAGCAAATGCAGCATTTTGTACATGCATTGCATTAAAATGCATCATCTATTTATATTTTTAGAAAAGTCGAAAATTTCCGAGAAACTTTCAAACATTCAATCATTTTGGAAATGCATTTGCTGTAGCATATCCACTGAACATCTATTTGTGTCATCGGATTAAGAAATTTATTTGATTATCTAGATTTAGTGGTTCACTTTTACTTTCTGGAAGAGAGTGGGAGAGGGGAGAATAAAAATCATAATAAATTGTTCGAATTGTGGAAAAATCCAAGTAAATCAGCAAAACCCAAAAATCACCTCAACACTCGCCCCTCCCCTCATTCCAATCAGCTGGTTCCAATTACTATCAACAAGAAATTGCATAATAACCGTCATACTTTTACCAGAAATGAATTTTTCCATATTTCTCATTAACTTCATTAATTTTTTGCTGAAAACTTCAAAAACTCTAAAAAAACTCCGAAAACCTCGTGAAATTCCGTTAAATTTTGTTAATTTGCTAATTCATTAATTAGCCCGCACAAACCAAAATATCATAAAATTATTAAAATGTACAAAAAACAACACAGCAACCAAAACAATTAGCGAGTTGAGTAACAATCTCAACAAAATCACAACAAAGCTCAATTTCCCTACAATTTAGATTTTTTGTTGTTTTTTCATTTAAATTTCTTTTTAATTCAATTTAATTCACTTGAATGCTCACAAGTTGTCTACCACTCTAATCAGATGATTCAATCGCGAGACAGACAATGAAATTAACAATTTATGAATTTAACAAACACTTTTCAGCTTTTATTTTAATAAAAATTATTATTTTTAGTAATTTAATTGCAAGCTCGTCATTTTTGATATTCATCAACTTCCAGTTTATAAAAGGTTTCCATTTCAGTCTTCACTTTTCAATTTGAAGATGAGTGAAAGATGAGAGGATGAAGGTGCTTGGGAAGATGAGGAATCGATTTTTTTTGTTTATTTAATTTAGAGCAATGTCATTTAAAAAACTTTTTTACAAAATTTTTATATGAGCAAAAAATCAAATGAAACTGATTAATCAAAAAAAATTAAAGATGAATAATTAGAATAATTAGCTGATTAATCAACATGTCTTATGAATAAAATCATCTCATCTAAATTAAATATATTATTTAAGGAAAATTTCAATGAAAATCAAAGAAACCTCTGATTAATCTCTAAAATTGATTTCTCCCTACCAAAAATCGCCATCAATCCAATCAAATCTTCAATCCAAACTACTCTTCAAACTCCCGACTCCACAATTGAGGTGCCAACATCTGTTTAATTAGCATTCAAGATCTGCCTTCTCAACTCCTCAGCCATCTTAATTGAAAGCTATGCAAGAATTGAGCAATTGCAACACCTTTTGGCTCAACAATCCATCGCAATCCAGCGCAATTCCCGCTCACCGGGTCGTGATTCTCAAAGCGCAAAGAACAACTAAACTATTCTCTACTTTAATTTATGCTTTGATTCAACTTTTTCCCAACAATTTCTGCATATCACTCACGACTTTACCACCGATTGCAAGCAAACTCAGGCAAGAGCTGCTAATTTAAAGCGAAATCTATGAGATTTGTTCCATTTTCTTGGGGAATTTGTTGATTTTGTTGGATGTGTGTCTAATATATTAAATTTCTTGAAATTGACTTTTTTTGATGATTTTCTAGTTTTTAAAAGAAAATTTGGAGAAAAAATCATTTTTATTTATTCTTTAAGATGATGGCTTGGTGGACAAGGTCTTGCTTAGTATACTAGAGGTCCTGGGTTCAAATCCTACTCCTTTTTTTGGCGCTTTTCAACGTTTTATAAATCAATTTATCTCCTCATAGGGGCCAATCCTACTCCAGAAACAAATCCAAGCAAATACCTACAATTACCGAGCAACAAAGTACACAATAAACACACGAGCAAAATGTTCAAAATAAATTAAACGGCTTTAAATGTGGCTGCTTGTAATAATTGCAATAAATTATGTCATTAAATAGATTGAATGCAATGAATGCTGTGAATGCATTGAATGGATTGGAGTGGATTGAAAGCATTGAATGGGAATAACATAAATGAATGGGATTTAACAAAATTCTACAAGAAATTACAAGAAATTCAGTTAAAATGAGCAGAAACGAGCTAAATAGATTTAAATGGATTGAAATGAATTAATTCGTGCTGTGGCGCAGAAAAAAGCGGCAAAAAATAAAATCTTGAATGTTTAATTAAATTACGGAAAACATAGCATTTATCGGGGAGCTGATTGAACACGGTTATTATTATGTTTGGTTCTTTGATTATTGGGCTATTAAGCCATTAGAGAAGTAGGTTGGTTTTATGGGAGGTTCAACAGCTGTTTTGTGTACAATTTTCTATTTTTTCGTGATTTTTTTGTTTTTGCACTTTTTCGTCGTCAATATTGACTAATAAATTCAGAAAACTGCTAATAATCTTCTCGTTGGAAAGACAGCACAAACGCAAACATAAAACAGAGTTAGTTGACCTGGGTTTGAATCCCCGACAATCTTCTGAGATCAATCAAAATAGTAGATCAACAAGATTTTCTCTAAGCCTACTATTTTGTTTGAATCTTTTGGTAATTTTTTTTGTTCTAGGGGGTTGATCATTGATTACGTCAGAAGTATTCTTGAATACGTTTTTGTTTTTTTTTAAATTAAATTTTCTTAAAAAACCTCAAATTCGAAGAAAAAACCAAAAAACATGCTCCAAAATCTAAAATAACCACAAATCAACTAAAATACCTCAATTATCAAAAAATACCTAAAAACCGCTAAAATACCTAAAATATCACATTACGGAACAAAAACCTAAAAATCCAGCAAAACTTTTTTTTTATCGCCTTCCCATTTATCTGACATTTAACTTTTATCGCTCAATTATAACGGTGGCAGCTAAACCTGATACCTTTATTTAGATTATTAGGTTTTTAGCTGTTTAATTATGTGTTCCTAATGTTTTTTAATGTTTTTTTATGTATTTTATGTTTTCTGGAGATTCCTAAACTTTTTTTGGATATTTCTCTAATTTCTTTCAATTTGTGGAATGAAAGGTATCAATGAAGATATTAATAGCTCTCATTTATGCTGGAATACTTTGTAATCCATTGAATTTGTAGCTTTTCACTAGATCTACAAGAAGTCCCGGTATTTTAAGTTTTACAACTAATAATTTCACAATTTATGGCAATTTATGGCAATTCAGACAATTTATGATAAAAACCGTTGATTAAATTTTCTTGCACGCAATCTCCAAGAAAGATCTAGATTATAAGACAGGAATATGCAAAAAATGATTAAAACAACACTGGGATGCTGGAACTATTAAAATATAATTCTGATTATTGAGTGCTTACATAACAATTTACAGAATTTATTAGTTTTATGAGTTTTCTATTTATATTATTATATGAGTTTAATAAGATTTTTTATGTTTTCTAAGATTTATAATGATGGAATTATTGGAATTAATGGAATTAATTGGAAATGACCAACAGAACACCTTTTCTATCATAATGTCATACATTATAGCAATAATTAAAGTGTTTAAAACTCATTTGTCGTTTAAAAGAGTGTGCAGCATATTTTTGCATAAATTGTTAGGAAATGTAATTTTTACAGGAATATGTGATCTTTTGAATTTCTTATGAATTTCTGAAAATTTTTACAAAAAAAACTGTTACACCTATTTTGGCTTATATAACTTCAAAGTCAGGATTTGGACCTATATATAAAATATCTTTATATAAATTATAAATCAACAATCGCTTTGCATTAAATGCAAGCTAAATTTACATAAATAAATCAAAATAGGGAAATTTTTGTCCATCGCTCTTTCCATGATATTCAATAAATAATTTAGTTGAATCGAAAAAAATCAAATACTTTTTGCAAAACAACAATTTCAACAATTTCAACAAAATCGAAAAATAACCAGTAAATAATTTTAATTAACGGATATCGGCGAAAAACGTGGAAGGCACAATATCAATTAAGATTACAAAGATAGCACAAACATATCCACTAGCATTACTTGTATTACAAGTTCAGTTACAAGCTCCGTATAATTGCTGTAATCGTTGTAATTGCTGGAGAGCAGCGAAACCAACCGATGTTTACACTTTAACATTAATCAAAGTGTAGCAAATCCCTTCAAAGGTATTTATTTTATTTTGTGCAAAATGTGTAGAATGCATCGAGAATTTATGCTTTTTATGGTTTTTATGGTTTCTATCCATTTAATGCTTTTAATGCTTTTAGTAAAATTTATAGTTCAAGACATCAAAACATCAACGGAATTGATTGTGCGTACATTTCTCAACTTCTCAAGTTCTTTCAGATTTTCTTAGAAAAATTGATCAATTTTCTATGCACTGCATTTAAATTGTAAATCATTCAAAGCTTCAAGGTGAGGGTTGATTTTCTGTGGCTCGAAATGATTTTTTCTTTATTTCATTTATATTTTGTAATATTTTATTAAAATCTTGATTTAATTCGAGAGTTGAGAATATAGAGCAGATTGTTCAAGTGTTCAGATCTCATATCTACTGTGTTTGTAAAATTGTACTATTATAGTGTAATTTTTTTTTTTTTTGAGTTTTTCGAGCAAACATCAGTGAACCCGTATTAAAAAACACCAAGCTAATGACAAAGCCGCTTAAAAATAAAAAAAATCTAAGAAATCAGAAATAAACTGAAAGAAATTCAAAATACTCAAGAAAATTAAATAAACATAACAAATTCAAACTTTAATGAAACTTGAATCGACTTGCTTAGATTTGCTTCTAATGAAAATAATTGATAACAATTAAGTGACAAACACAAAATAATATGCTGCGTACATGATTATTAAAAGTAAGGAGTTGGAACGTGGAGGTAGGTGAGCGCTTTATTTACATAATTATTGCATCTGGTAGTTTAAAAGAGATTTGGTGGGTTTTTAAAAGGTTTTTTAAGGAAGTTTGGACTGTAAATTTTTCTTGGAAAGAAAATAATGCAAATTTTTATGAAATTTCAGTAAAAATCAATTGTTACAATTACCTTCATAGTAGAATGGTATGGTTTGAGGAATGAAATTTATACATAACAATTTTATATGGACTGGTTCAAATCCTGTGTTAATGACATACATATGTGTAAAAGCAATGTGGATCGCTCTATGAAATTTTTTGCCTTTTATTTTCATTAATCTAGATTGAATTATCTAAAAGTTTTTTTTGGTCAATCTAAGGAATTTATTAAATAAAGTTAAAATATATATAATACGAAAACAAAAAATTATCCTCACAGGTTCCTCTCCCCTAAAATACCTTCAATTCCACTCAGTAAACTGACTTAATACTTAATTCAATTGATCAATATTCAGACGGCAGCACTCACCAGCATTAATGTGTTTGGACAAATAGAATGTGGAAATACAAGATAATTTATTCGAAAATCAAAATAATCTTGAAAATAAACAAAACTCAGCTAAATTCACAAAAAAAAAACTTAATTAAAATAAAATAAAAAGCAAACAAACTTTTGATTTTCAAATTAAAAATTCAAAGGAGAAATCGAAAATAAAACGTCAAGAATCAATGGAAGCCGAATTACCAGCAGTTTTAAGATTTTGTGGATAAATTGAGTAAAACCTCGGATTGTCGTTATAAAACGGCATAAAATGGATAAAAACAGAATAAAATGGAATAAAATTCACTTCCAGGAGAATAACTTAATGAAAATTAATCCAAGCAGACAGCCTAGCCCAATAACTTACACCTAGCACAACATGCAAGTAAGTAATAAGTAAGTGCAGCTCCAATTTCTACTTTTTCGCTGTGAAAAAGTCGATCTAGTGGGCTGTGGTGGTTTGTAAGTAATGAGTTCGATGGTTTCGAGAAGTTTTAGATCTAGTTGGCCATGAAGTTGCTTAGAAGTTTCAAAAATTTATTTTACGCATTTTTCCGACTTTTTTTTGAATATTTCCCTGTTTTTTTCTATAATTTCAAATAATTCTTTTTTTCAGACACTTGACCAACAAAACTAAGATTTTTTAAGGTTAAATAAATTCTCCCCCGCATTTCTCCACCTTGCCTTACTTTCAATCACTTGAAATCTTGAAAAACTTGAGAACTCTTTGTCCACTCGACACCAGACACTAGAAATATGTAAATCATGGAAAAGTTGTAAAAGACCAGCAAACTTCCGCACAAATCAGACAAACATTTGTTTTGGCTCTAATAAATTCCACTTCTAAGTCTACTTTTAATAATTTATTTCTATTTGATTAACCGTAAAACTTAACTCTACAAAACTCCACAAAACTCTACAAAACTTCACGAAGAGAAAGAAATTACAAATTCATTTTATTGGTGAAAAGCTGGACTAGTGGAAAGTGCGCTTGATTATACTTTATGCTATCATATTTTTCGTTTTGTTAGTGGCAATTTTGTTAATTTGCCTTTCTACCAGAATTATTCAGTTATTTAGAGTTATGCAGAGTTTTTTTAGTTTTTCAGTTTTTTCAGTTTATTCAGCGAGTTATTAATTTTTTTCAGTTTTGAACTATGAATAATTATGAATATTCATTTAAATTGCTTGGTTAGTGTTGAAAGTTGAATTTGATAATTTTTCATTGGAAATTTTTTAATTTTTCTTTCTAGTTCCCGCCAATTTTGAAAAAACTCCAAAAACACTTAAAAATCGCTTTAAACAGGAAAACTCTACCTAACCTCACTTCTACTCGTTTTAAGACGGTAACGACAAGAAATCACTTAATTGCGCCAATAAATCAATGCGTGGGGTCTCCAGCGAGATTTCCACCCATAGCGTATTATCAGCTGCCATCAATACTTCAATACATCAATAGATACTTAATTGCTACCAAATTGCCTCTCGCGATATTATTAAACTATTTCTAATGCAATCATGCAAGCACTTAGTGAGTACAGCAATATTTTAATGAATTTTATATATTTAATGTATTTAAAACATTTGAAACATTTAATTAAAAGTTAATGTAGACAACGGCCACTTAATATCTCGGGGAACTGGAGGCTTACGCTGTAACAAACTTCATTAAACTTGAGCAAAATAAAAAAATTAAGCAAAAAATCGAGTCCGCATCAAATCGCAGAAGTTTACACATTTTTTGTGTTTGTGCCGCGCATAAATCAACGACACTGGAACGCAGCTCAATTATGCAAATTTCCTTAATTGATTTAACATTTTTATTCAGCATTTTTTTGATATTTTTGCTAAATTTCATGAGTTTCAAGAGATTTGCTGATTTTTTAAGAGAATTTGACTGATTAGTGTTTTTTCTCATAAATCATGGATTGAAGTTTGTTAGGAAATTCTAAGTGAGCGAAAATTGAGTGAAAATTATCGAAATATTTTCAGGTTGCTGTGATTTAATTGACTTTGTGTTGTTTACCGCTTATTTTGTTACAAGCTGTCATTAATTGATTAGTGAACTGATTGGTTTATTAATTTTATAATTTTTAATCGTTGGTGATGCTTTTCATTTAATTTTTATAAGAAAAATATTTCTCAACTAATTAATAATTGTGGTGTGAAGATAAGGGCACTAGAACGGATAATTGTTGTCATGAGTTCAAAATCCGAATTTATGTTAATTTTTAATTTTAATATTTTTAATTTTTTTAGGAGAGTTCTCAACTCAATTTAAATTCCCAACTAAAAAATCTTCTAATTTCTTCAATAAAAGTCTTTTACTCGACATTCTAGCAAATTTTTCCGAATGAATAAACTATAAAATAAATCAAGCTCCAATTAAATTTAAAATCTTAATTCCTCGAACACGACACTCCAACTGATCTCACAATCTATAATTGCCTAGTGTCATGAACGTCCAATCGAGCCAGTTTAATTTATCGTCGTTTACTGCTATTTTACATGCACTCCTCGCTCCGCATTAATCAATTTGCCTTCTTGAAGCTCCGCCGAGTCAACAAACTAGCAAACCAAGCAGCAAAGTGCAACAAAAGCGATTAAAAGTGGCTTAAAAGTCGACAGAATTGTCTCACAGTCTTAAAAGTCCACGAGAAGCGGCTCTCTGATGTCATTTGCGCCACTCCATACCATTTGCATGTAACCCGTCCAGCGTCCCGTTAAAAAACCGTGAATAGTCCTTGTCGTGCACTTGTTTGGATCGCTCCGAGTCATGCAATAAATTGTCGCTTTCTCAGCTCTACAACTTCATATATTTTTGCTGCTCAATAAACTTTATTAATGTTACAAGAATCCCACACATTCCAGCTCAGTGCAGAATTGTGTGTGCACTTTCAAGATCTTTTCGTTTGTTTGATTGGTTTGGTACAGTGAAAAGTTAGCAATTTCTTGTGTTTTTTTGAGTTTACAGAGTGTCCAGTTTGATTTGTTCGATAAATGTTGCTTGTAAGGTTTTTTAGAATTTTTTTTTGTGGGGCATGGAAGGTTGGCTTTGTTGTGGTTAATTTTTTATATTAACAAATTATTAAACTTTTAAAATTTTTTAAAAATCTAAATTAATCCGTTCTTGTGGTACCTTGATAACAGAAGTTCAACTGTTAGTTTTATTTTGATTATTTATGAGCCAAAATCATTAAATGCGTAAATGCATTCATTGCTCAATAATTACTACTATAAATATTAATTCTATTGTCAGGGTTCAACTCCCAACACGATAAATAGCAACGGTACATCTAAGTGGTTTCTCACTTTTTTTTAATTATCCACCTAACCACATCACAACCAACCCCCTAAATTTTTTTGCACATTAACCAAACGATAAAAGTAGTGGTCTCGTAGGTTTCAAAGCAACATTGATATTTTGTTTTTTTATAGTCTCAATAAATATGCACATGGGCGATTCGTCCAAACTTCACAAACTTCAGTAATATTTTCATTCATGTTTAGCTTTTTTGCTGTTGAATAATATTTATTTTTAATTTTTATAGTTCATTGGTAATTCAGACGAGTGGTTAGTGAGCAAAAAAAGACACTTCACTACTTTATTAATTTAATGTTTTAATATTTTAATATGCTGATCAGATACGGGGAATTAATATCTATTCGGTCGGTGGATAGGCCAGGGGTTGGAGTTGGAAATTAGAAAAAAATAGCTCGTCATCCTATATATCTAACACAAGCATATCGGGATTAGAACATACTAGCTTCATAGTTATATCTCGGTTATATCCAATCTCTAATAAATATTCCAATTTGTTTTGATATTTAACAAAAATTGAACCCACCACCACTCCTCCAAACCCCTGCATGAAAAAAAACTAGAAGCAGCCAACAATTCTACAAAGTAGTGTTGATTGTAGCTGAATGTTAATTCCACAATGTTTTTTCTCCATTTTCTAGTTTTCTCAACTATTTTATTGATTGTTAATTGAGTATTGCTGCAAAATTAACCTTGACAGTATAATACACTCAATTTCTTATTTTCGCCAAAGATTTGTTGAGTGAGATTTAAACTGCTGACAGATATTTGCAATTTGCAATTTAATTTTAGACATTTCCGTCTCGATGACAATGAGGTGCTTGAGTAGGTTATGGATCGTTTTAGTTATTTAAATAAAATGCAAAGGTCTTTTTAGATTAGATAAGGTTCTAAGCAAATTCAAGATTTATTGAATCAATATAATAATTAATGTTTTATACCTACAAAACTTAAAAGCAACGTAGAGAACAGTAGAGAATGATAACGAACTGGTTCAAATCCCTAGTGAAACTTTCAAATTGGTCTCCTTCGATTTTCTTTTTTAATTTTTGCTAACTTTTATTTTTGCCAAGGTCACCAAAATACTTTCCTCCACCTCAAATCCCATTCAAAAAAAATCGGAAAAGCTGAAGCTTTAGCAGGCACTTCGGCAACATAATACCTATGTTTAATTAGAATGATTCATGTAAATAAAGCAATAAAATTCTAGGAAATTCAAAAATATGTAACCAAAAAAGAAATATCCGATCAGAGCGCCGAGCGGGAATATTGTGCATTATTACTTATAATTCTGTTAAATCAAATTTTACCACTTTCTGATCGACTTGAGTTGGTAGTTTCTTAACAAAAAACACGTAAAACTTGATTTCATATAAAATTCAAAAAAAAAAATATGTATTTTTTCAAACAGTTTTTTAGATTTTTGTAAAAACACAAAAAATATCAAATTTTTCAATTTTTGCATGGCAGCTACTTGAAGGAAATGCTTGATCCCAAAAATCGTTCTTTCAGACCTGCGTGTGGTCTAAAAAAGCTTATTCCGAAGATATGAAATTAATCGGTTTGGTGCAGTCTGAGAAACCGTTCACCAGAGTTGAGAATTTTGGATTTTTAAATCATGACAACTTGTTCATGGTACAATATTTCCACAAAATATTCTGGATTCGATCATTTTGAGACAAATACAATGTTTTTGCATATTCAGATATTTAAAAATATTCTCAGGAAAAAAAAAAAATTATATGGAAAAATGGTAGTTTGCACTACAGGTACTAGATGGCGCTGTCGAATTTTCTTGAATTAGCAAACGCGACCGTCTTATGGTTAAAAAAAGCTTATTCTGAAATTTTGAGACCAATCGGTCGGATGGGTTCAAAGATTACGAATACAGAAGGTAAAAAAAAAAAAAAATTATAAGCATGACAACTTGGTCATGGAACAAAATTTTCAAAAAACCTTTAGGAATTGATCATTTTGGGTCAAATACAAAGTTTTTGCATATTCAGATGTTTCAATATATTCTCAGGAAAAAAAAGATTTTGTATGGGAAAATGTTAGTTTGCACTACAGGTACTAGATGGCGCTGTCGAATATTCTTACATTAGCAAACGCGACCGTCTCATGGTTAAAAAAAGCTTATTCTGAAATTTTGAGACCAATCGGTCGGATGGGTTCAAAGATTACGAATACAGAAGGTACAAAAAAAAAAAAATTTATAACCATGACAACTTGGTCATGGAACAAAATTTTCAAAATACCTTTAGGAATTGATCATTTTGGGTCAAATACAAGGTTTTTGCATATTCAGATGTTTCAATATATCCTCAGGAAAAAAAAGATTTTGTATGGGAAAATGGTTGTTTGCACTACAGGTACTAGATGGCGCTGTCAGATCGAGCCCAAAAATAGGAGACTTTTGCACTGGAAAAATAAAAGTCTTAAGTCCTGAGTTTCAGCAGGATCAATGCATCGGTTTAATAGTTACAGAGGCCACACCATGAAAAAAGAAGTCAAAACCACGGACTGACATTTCGCAAGGACTCAAAATTTCGGGTTCTAGACCAAAAATTTTTTCGTTTTAGGCAAAAATAAGAAAAAAAAAAAAAAAAAAAGTTTGGATGAAACCAAGACTTCACAACTTTTTGTTGCCGAAGTAAAAAAACGTTATCCAACTAGATATGCTAATTAGTTGTATGAGCTGTCATGTAATCTTCGATCTTCCACAAGAACCATAAAATCATTTCCAAAAATGATGGACAAGCTTCTTAGGAACCCGTTTCTTTTGTTTTACCCAAATATAATTTTGAAAATCCGCAGATTATAAAAAATAAAACTGGAAGCAATAAAAGAGAATTAACGATCATAAATGAAATTTGAAGCAAAATTCATGGGAACAATTTGTTTATTTTTGTAGTTTTGATAAGCCTACTTGGGTAGTAGTGTTTAGCTTAAGCAGGTTGAGCTGAAATCGAGATATTACAAAAAAAGGTAGGTGTATTTAATTATACGTCTTAATAAATTTGGTGATCATCTTGTTGGTCATTAATTAACCGTGAACAAATGCTCGACCGATTTTTTAATGATTTTAATGATTGTTGAATGTTTTCGTTTTTTTAGTTTCTTTAATTTTTTTTTTTCAACGTTTTTTAGTTTTTAATAAATTTTTTCGGTCGACCAAGAGTTTAAGTGATGTCACTCGTACGTGAATTTAAAAAAAATTAACTTGAATCTCATTTGGAGGCATAATTTTCTCTGCCCAATTTTTGATAGATGAATAAAATGTCAAAAATTACACGGGGTCAATTTAAAATTTAAAAAAAATATCACGCTGTTTATGTAAAATAGCTGCAGATCATAAATCACAGGTATATGGGAATCGAACCACTATTATTTATCTATGCAGACCGTCAACTCTACTTCATGCGCATAATCACTAACATGCTTATAAAGGAAAATATACCCAAATAAAAGCAAATCAACATATATCTGAATCATAATCTAATAAATATTCCAAAATCTCTCCATTCCTCAATTTCCATGCAAACACTTCCGCCACACGAAATTTCCCAGAAATTGACAAAAAAAAACCAGTTCCACCGATTTTGCTCGATTTCAAAGAGTTCCAAAGAAAAATAAAATAAAAACATATTAAACCTAATTTTAACATGTAGATCTCTCACAAACTGGCAAACTTTCAAACCAGCAAACCAGCAAACCGAAAAAAAACTAAAAATTCAAAAAACATCGAAAAACATGGCAAACATCCATTAAACTAGAAAATCCATCAATTTTCCCGGGGAAATTCATTTTACATAAATTTACACACAAAAAAAACAGAAAGTCAGCATAAATAAATTTTTCACATTTTCTTAAATTTTCTCAGATTTTTTCGAATTTCCATCGAATTTCTAAAATCTTCCACACATTTTCTTGCATTTCTATCAAATTCTCTTCACTTTTCTATAAATTCCCAACTTTTTACGATGTGTTGCCCAACATTCCGCCATTCCATCATCGATTCCTCTAAATTTTATTCTTTGCAATCTGACACAGAAAAAATGCAAGAAAATATTTCTACATTTTTACATTTTTCTTACAATCCCGGAAAAGAAGATTTTTCCCCGATCAAAGCGAATTCATCTCAAAACATGTGTCGAACATAATTTTCCATGTCGCTGACTGTAAAATTCTCAATAATATGCTCAATAATATAATAATAGTAAATAATGGTGAAAATAGTGAAATATCAATAGATGCAATAGAAAAGTCGTGGCGAGCATCTGATTAGCGCAAGATTACGAGTGATGTGAGGCATTCAGACATCAGTTGGGGAATCTTTATCGATTCTTGCGTCACGTGAGTTATGGATCGGTTTGAGAGTGATTCTATCGATTAATTAGAGGATTAATCGATTTTATTGAAATTTTAGAGATATTTAATTTATTTTCTCAAGATTCATCCAAATGTCTGATTAATCACCCTTAAAAAAAATCAATTCCTCTTTTAGAAAATCACCCTCCATTCTTACAAAAAAAAAACAACTTCCAAGCGAATCATTCATTGTGCATCTTTGTACATCAATGCCTTATCTATAATGACAATTAGCGTCCAGCTAATACAACTAATGTATTAGATCTTCCTTGCCATATTCCCCACAGCTCATTTCCGGGTTGGTTTTGCATCGTTTCAGCTGTTTACAGTAATTTTACAGTCTTTAGTTGCATTTAAAATGGATTTAAATATTTTTTTAAAGCGTTGCAAAGTATTTTTAAACAGCAGAGAGCGTGCATATTAAAATAGTTTCCATATGTTTTGAGGGAGGTTGGTAGGGAATGATGTCTGGATTGATTAAGATTATTTTGGAACGTTAATCGTCGAAATATCACTAAACTCTCTATACAGACGTGACGATTCGTTGCAATAGTGACGAAATAATCATGAATAGTTGGAAACGTGACACAGACGTGACATTTAATTTGAACTTCCAATAAAAATCGAACTTTAAACCCCAAATCCAATATTTTGACAAAAATTCCCGAATATCTAAAAAATCCCATCCATACTTCAAGAACGACCCCCAAAGCAGCAAAATATTTAAACAATTCGCAAAATCTCGCGAATCCCCAGCATAAAGCATGCGCTTATTAAACAATCGAACACTTATCGAGTCGATCTGAATATAAAAGTATGGAAAGAAGAAATAATTTAGTGGCTTGTTGCTGCCTGAGCCAAAGCTCATTTGCCTCTATTCAACAACAAACAAAATTCTCTTTATAAAGACTGACTTTTACCTTAGCTACCTTCGGTGTGTCTTGCAGCAGCTTCTCCAACTGTTTGAACGTGCCACCGTGCGATTTGTGGGAAAATGACTTTTCCCACAGTTGCAGCCACGGGATGGTGTGATTCTTCGCCCGGAAAGAGTTGCGGATACGTGACGTATTAAAGTTAGTGGACTTTTGCACTGGAGATGGACTTGATGGTGTGGTGACAGCTGGTGGCACAATAATAGTGGTTTTAATCTTCCCGAGGATGTTCGGGAGAGATGGCCGAGGTTTTGCCTGAACTCGGAAGCTGGAGCTCCTCCTGAGCTTGCAGGGATCATCTTTAGGATCACTCTCAGAGAGTAGACGAGATCTCTGCTGGATGTTGTCTGGAGAGTCCACGGAGACGTCAGAAATTCTTCTTCGGACTTGGAGGAGTTTTTGAGGAGAATTCATGGAGTTTGCCTTCTTTACTGGCTTTGGGAGCTTCCCAGGAGTCAAAAGCTCGTTATTCTCATTAGAATTCAGGGAAGAGATCTCGGAGCCACTATCACTGATTGTCTCTGAACTCAAACTGTTCTTCCTCTGATTTTTCTCACCTTTTGGTTTTGGTTGAACCTTCGGGGTCTGATTCTTGATTATCACATCTCTGGTGCTCTTTATGGATCCACAAGCGTGAGCTTTCCCAGTACATCCTTTATGCACCTCTGTTTTCACAGGAGTGATCACAGGCACCTGATAAGATGGTGGATTGGACCGCAAAGACTTCTCAAACGACTTTAAGCCAAACATTGACATTTTTCAGCTTTTTTTGGTGCTCATTCACTTTCTATCGAACATTTTTTTATTTTTTGCAAATATTTGCAATTTTCAGTTTATATTTTTATTTTTTCGCTGATTTGGTGCTTTCTGTAATATTTTATCAAAAACAATAAATTTTACTCCAAGTTTGTTTAAAGTTTGTTTTGTTCGCCAAATTCGGCGCTTTTATTTATTTTTAAATGAATTGAATCATTTTTATGACTTTTATGACTTTTTCGCCTTTTTTGCTCGCGTTTTTTGTTGGATTATGATGTGCGATTGTTTAATCTGTTCAATGTTATGTAATCCGACACTGAATCACAAAACATAATAAAAATAATAAATATTTGGTTTGAGATGCGAGGCAAAAAATAGTTTCAACATAATTATGAGTTTAATTACTGGCGGAGCAGTTTTGTGGGAGATTTTTGATTTTGATCGAGATTTTGATGGATTTTCGGGGGTTGAAGAATTTCCAAGAAGTCTAAAAAAAACACATACTGAAAACTAAGAATTGTTGAGTTGAGATTTGAACGCGATACCAATTACTTGACCATGTGACCAGATATCTAACTTCACCTTACTATGCACAATTATGTTCAATTCATTTAAAAATATATTAAAAATAATTTTCCCCTTCAAAACAAATAAAAAGAATCGCCAAAAAGTCGCCGCTCCACAAACACAATTGAAAAAGTGAAAGGGTCCCGAACGAAAGAGATAACAATTTGCAAAAATTTGCATAATTCACATTACTCTCATTATTCATAAGATAAACTATGAAAAATTCCATAAAAAATTCAATTGCTTTGGTTCTCTCTCCAAACTTTTTAATACATTTTTTATGGTGTATTTAAATTGGTTTTGGCGCGCAAATTAATTTAAATTTTATTTCAGTGGAATTTGTTGGAAATTGTAAAATGATTCAATTGTTCATCTTTTTGGTCCATTTTTAATTTATTTTTAAATTTATGGGAAAAAAATATACGTGTAAAAAAGTAGCCCAAAAAACACTCTAAACTACAAGAAAAATACTATCAACCTCCAACTATGTAATAAAAGTGAATAAAACGTAATAAAAGTTATAAACTCTCATTTTCCGCCACTTTTTCTTTGCAGATTTGCCGTTAAATAGTGCCATAAAAGGAGTCTCGCAGTAATTACTTCATTTTACTTTTTAGCTTCACGATTATCTCGCAAAAAATATTTTTAAAACTTTAAAAATTAAATAACTATTTAAAAAGAGTACCAAATTGAAAAGTACATTAAAATATCTGAATTTCGTCATTTCGTTTTTCGTTTTTGTAATTTTTATAATTTTTGATATTTTTCGCGGTTTTTTGTGGTTGTTGACTGAAAAGATGTTTGAGATTGCTGAACTGGCTGTGTTTGTTGACTTTAGTAGAGCATTTGGTGTAAATTGAGGTTACTTAAAGGTTTAGCTCGAGATTTATTCACTTTGAGCAGATGGTTGACGGCTTTGTATGGAAATCTATCATATTGGAGGAATTTTTTCGGTTTGATTGAATTTTTTTAGTTTCAAAAAAAAAGTTTAATGAATTTCCAATAAAAAAACTTAACAATAATCTACAAAACGCAACAACATTAGCAGGATTTGAACCTAATATTATCTACTCTGTTCATTTAAATACTGAGCAACGACAACGGTTCTTATTAAAATTACTAGTGTGATCTCAACCACAATTCATTAATTTGGACAAAATAATTCAAAAACTCCAATCTGTCCACCAAAAATCCAAAATCCCATCAAACTAAGATTAATTAACTGTTCCAGCAAAAAATTTGATAAAAATTCAATTAATTCAAATTCGCTAATATATCAAATATCTTAAAATTCGAAAAATAAGCAAAATTCGCTTAAAATCACAAATTTCACAAATTTCTCGAAAAATTTCTGATAAATCTAAAAAAATTCATAATAGCCAGGAACAGATTAACTGGCTAGTATAACAAGCAACTGAACAAGCCAAACAGTTTGACTGGGTGACTTGGTGTCTTTTAATTATGCAATTATTATCAAGCTTTATGTACATTTCTTTTATGGTCAACCATAAATCTCCTTCGGACAGTTTTTTATTCTCTCTGTTTTCTGGTCGGATTTTTCAATTTTTTTAGTTAATAGTTTCTTTTAATTATTTAATTAAAATGTGAATAAATAAATTTGTGATTTTATTTTTTCAAACTTTTCAAGTTTTTGAACTTTTTCTCAGATTTTTTTGATTTTCTGAGATTTTGTTGATTTTTCTGCAAGATTTCTTAAATGCTTTGAATGTTTTAAATACTTTTGGATACTTTGAAACACATTTGAATATTTTATGTTCTGGAGTCGATAAAATTTATGGAAAGTATAAAACGTTCGATATATATCGATTAAATAACATGAAATTCGGACAACCATTAAGAATTTTAACAACTTATTGGCGCAAATTTATGCATAACATTTTTTATGTGGTTGGCAGAGCGTGTGAAGGTAATTTTTGTTGTTGGTGGGGGTTTTTGAGATTTTAAAGGAATTTTTAGGGAAATGGCAAAAAAAAGCAGTCAATAAACCGTTTACTAATAGATATGAGAAACAAACTCGCGCCCACCATCTCTTTATATTTAACAATGAAGTTTTATGTTAAATAACCATGAAATAATTGACTTTTCCATTAATTAGATATATGAATAATTAAAAAAAAATTAATTCCCATCGTTCCTAAAATCCAATACTTTCACTGTGGCAACATTTAAATCCTAATTTTGCTACAATTCACCCAAAACTAAAAAATCTCCGCATAACTTCCAAATAAATTTCGCAAAATTTTATTTCTCAAAAGTCGCTATTTTTCGTCTTATTGCTAAAAAGATTAAAAGTATAGCATAATAAACAAATAAAAGTTGTGGCGCCCTCCATGAAGCCGCAAGCTATTAGTTCACACGAAACCGCGGAGAGGCCACCAAAAAACCACAACAATAAAATACTAAATAATATTATTTAATAAATTTTACATTTTTTGGACAAACTTGGGGGGAACTTGAACAAAATTCAAAAAAAACTTAACTTTTTAGTTTTTTCTGCACTTTTGAGAAATATTGTAAGAGATAAGAGCAAATATTGACTTTCCATGAAAGTTTGTGTAAAGTTTATCAATGTTTGCTGCGGTAAGTGGAGGAGCTATCACTTTATTTAAATTTTGCACTTTAACAGCAATTCTTCCGAAAAAAGCAGCAAAAATCCAAATCCCCTGACAATAATCCAGTCCAAGTTCAATTTAACTTTTTATAATCAAACAATCAAACAAAAATAATTTTTAATTCAATTCAAGTCAAGTGCTCGCCTGCAATGCTTCGAATTCTCTGATAATCTCACAGTACTGTCAACAGCGCAACATCATCTGGGTCAGTTTCAATTAGAGAATTAGAAAATTTAGGTGAGCCACTATTATGTGATTAAGCTCAGTAAATATTTGTAGTTGCAATTATTGCAATATTTTCTTGAATATTTCACATATCTGAGGCATTTTTAAGCATTTTTAGAGAATTTTCAAGCATTTTCTATCATAAATGCAAATAATCATAGAAAAATGCCTGTAAATGGCTAAAAGGCAAAAACCTTTCAATTATCATAATTAGCGGAAAATATTTTATTATCTAGCCTGGGATGTTAATTGTAATAATTGTCTTGTTGATTCAATTTATGTGAATTTAACTGATTTAACTCATTTAAGCGATTTTTAGTTATTATCTCATGTTTTATAGTTTTTCATAATATTTTATAGGATTTGTTAGTTTCACAGTTTTTCTTATTAATCAGGGGTGGGGAAGCTTTGGTCTTGAAAAAGAAATTTGTTGATATTTGGTTAAAATCCTTCGGGATATTTAAGATTCACCAGAAACTATTAAAAAAACCAAAAAAGTCTCGTCAAAAAAAAAATCCAGGCCTAAGCCCACTCAACCCCTGCATTAAATGAAAAAAAATTATTGAAACAACCTTGAAGTGCTTGAGGTGCTTTGAAGAAGTTGAAGCTGGTTGAAGTGTTTGAAGTGTTGTATTAGATTATTGTAGCCATTCCGGTGACTACAATAAATACATGACTGTTACATGAGATACATGAGGTACATGTTACACCATAAAGCTGCAAACTACAAGCAAATTTTGACAGGAGGAATTGCAGCAAAAAAATATTTATGTTTGTAATTAAATTAATAGATTATGTGTGAATTAAATATAGATGTTTGATAGGGGGAGGGTGTTTGATGGTTTTGAAGGTTAAACAATTAACCCCTTGAATGTTATATCTAATAAGAATTTTGACAGATGTCTAGAAATGTCAAGAAACCTCTTTTACAGTAAATTCTAGAAATGATGTTATTTGAGTGAAGAATTTCTTTAAAAAATTGATACCATCCTCCCCTCTTGATGCAAAAAAATCGCAACAATATTTTCTACCAAACACTCTCCCCTCTACCTAGATTAGAAACTATCAATTTCATTCCAACCTGATTATCTAGAAATCTTTGATTTCTTGGAACATTTTTTGCTCCAACTTGAAGTTTCATTAGATCTTAAGCTCTTTCGGTTTATTTACATATTTTACCGATATTTGCATAATATTCTTAAAACTGAACATAATTTAAATATTTAAAATAAATCTTATAAATGTGAATAAAATTCGTCAACTCTTTGATTTTTTTGCGGAATGTTTTGATTGAATGTTGGAGATTGTGCCAAAAAGTGATGGAAATGATGGTTAAGGTGATGCAAAATCACAACAAGTTGACAGAGTTTGATGGGAATTATATTTGGAGATGATATAGCACAAGATTGTGTTTATTACCAAGAATTTTCGAGTGGATTTAGGATGAACAATTTAAATTTTTGTTTGGATTTTTGTTTTTCATATTTTCCAAAATACAAAGTGTTGCACAAAAATGGAGAGCGATATTTTGTAACAACAAAAAAACAATGGAGAAGCTCGAGAGAAGCCTTAACAATGAGTTTTGAAAAAAAAGAGACTGTTGTGTTGTATAAAGTTGCGAAATATGTGATAATTTAAAGGATTTGAACCTATCTACACAACTTTCATATTATCTTTTTATGATCAATCTTTTCTAGATATCAATCAATTGAGGCAAATACTGAAATGTTGTTAATATATTATTCATTAAAAATCCAAAATATTTAAAAACCTTTTGAAAAAATCAAAAATTCCAAAGCACTAAAAAAATTTGAAATTTTTATGAGAATTTGCAATTTTCTCCGAATTTCTGCAGAATTTTAAATCTCTTCAAATAATAAAATCAATGACCTTTATCTTATAATAACAAAAATATACAAAATATACCAAATCTACAAAAACTTCGAAAATACAGAAAAAAAGCCAAAAAAGCTTAAAACTCTATAAAAATCAACATAAATTATACACAGAGAGCTTCTCAATTCTCTTTTCGGGCGATCTCAATTGAGACAGCATTTTTGTAATCATATTTGGCGTTATTGCTTTCAAAATCACTTTATTATTCAATAAGAAGCATTATAAAGTATTTGAAAGCATTTCCAGGCAATAAAGGCATTAAAAGCATTAAAAAACCTTAAAAGTATGGAAATATCAAGAAACATCGAGAAATATTGCAGAAAATAGAAAAATATGGAAAAATCGAGAAATATTGAAAAATATTCCAATTCAAGTCAATTTTAAATAGTTGAAAGTGAAAAACTTAACTGCAAAGCCAATAATAGTTCTCGACTGCTCAACGTGAGTCCATACACAACAATATTGAATTACAAATCGCTCTAGTTCCAAACTAAAACTATCCAAGTAGTTTGTTAAATAGCAAATTTGTCCATTTAAAAGCAGCAGGTTCTTTATTTGGTATTTAGAGCCACCAAATTATTTAAATTTAATTCCTTTTTGTGGTTATGAACAAAGATATTATAAAAATTATTTGTATTCTTTGTAAAAAATTTATTTTCTTTGTTATTAGCTGGTAATGGTAAAAAAACACAGAAACCAGTAAAATTTTATGAGATATGAACTCAAGACTTCTGTAGAGTCTACAGATCACTTGTGACTAGGTTATCGACACTAGTATCTATTTTCTTTAAATTATGAATTATGAATTTTAAAATTTTAAAGAGCATAATTTTTTTTTTCCGAACAGTTCATCATCATTTTCCAGTAGAAAAAATGTTCATCAAGAAAATAAAAAAACACTTCAATAAACTTGAAAAACATCAAAGAAAAAATTCCCCATCTAACATTTCACCTCATAAATAGTATTATCAACACGTTTTGCGAATTACAAAGCTCTACAACTTCACTTGTAAATTGTTGAAATACCTTGCATTACTTGAATCACTCCTAATTAAATGCAAAAACCTGCAGAGCCTGCAAAGCTGCCACAAACTCTACAATATCTCTTTAAATATTTTTTTTTTCCATGAATTTTTATGCAAAATGCAATTTTTTGTTGCTGAAAAGCACGGCAATTGTTAGTAAATAGTTAAATTGTTAAATAGTAATTGCGGTAATGCTGGCAATTACATGTACAACAATTACACCCATCTGACAATACATGTCATATTAATTATGCAAATTCGATTGATATTTTTCCAATTATTTGATTTTGTTTAATGGGCACTGCTCATTACTTTGAATATGCTTTTAAAGAAGGATTTGGAAATAATCTAATGATTTTTAATACAGGGTTCAAATCCCAGGTCTTGAATTTAAGATAATCCTAGGATGTTTTTTTTGCCATTTTTTAACGATTCAACAAAATTAATACAACACAGAACAAATTTTTAAACTCAACTTCTACAAATTTCAAAACCAAAAAAACCACCTCTCAACAGTGCCCTCACCTCACTAAATGCAAATACCAAAATTCAAAAACCACCAAGAGCAAATTCACTTTCATTTGCACGAAATCCAACCCATAAATCATTCTTCATAAATCTTTCAAAAAAGATCTAATAACGAGGGTCATTTGCATTTTGCCCAGTAAATCACGGAAAAATGGCATTTCTCTGCCAATTCCTAGTGCAATGTGGAATTTTCTATAATTTAATGAACCCGGAAAGTGTGCGGCGATGCAAAAAAGCGTGCAAACTGCGAAACTGCAAAACTGCACCAAAAAGACACCGAAATAAAAACTATATAAAACTATAATTAAGTTGAATTGAGCGAAACTGGCAAGCAAATTTCGAGTAAATGTGTTTTGTGCTATGTCTTCAGTATTTTCCGTATTTTCAGAATTTTACTGATTAAAATTTTGATTCTATTGCAGACAGAGGAGGCTGTGAAGATTTTTTAAAGGAGAAATGCAGGAGTTGCTTCGATTACTTTGCAGTTTTTTAATGTTTCTAAATATTTATTGCTAAGTGATCTTTATATAAAAATATAATAGTTAAAAGGTTGACATGTGATTAAATCACATTTAAAATGTTTCTTAGGTCCGAGTTCAAATCTTGTGAATTGATTTACATTGTGCCGCCCGATTTCGTTTTTTGGAACAAATTTGATTTTTTATTTATTAAAAGTCCAAACTTCAAATTCTTTTACTAAAATTTTCAAAAACAAATTTTCCCCTTTTTTATCATTTTTCCACCAAACCAAAATTTGAAAAATCATTGTCATCACACAAAACTGCTCAAAACACCAGATTTTCCCCAAATTCACGCCAGCCGCGAACTCAACAAAAATCAGGTGGAATATTCAACATTTTAATGGTTTTTTCAGATTTTATATTTATCAATATTTTCAGAGCAAACTCGTTTCTTCATGGCTCTTAAGAGTTTTGTTGGTTGTATTTCGGCGGTAACGCTGATATCGCGGGTAATTAACCAAAAATTCCTTGTTCATTATTTTTTTGTTGATATTTTGAGTATTTTCACGTTTTTTCAGCATATTTTTTGGCTTCACTGCCTTTAGTGTCTTTTAAACGAAGAAATAATCCGCTTGCAGTTGTTTCCATCACGTTTTATGCTTTTCATGTTTTTTTGTTGACAAAAGAATCACTTTAAGACGTTGCCACTGAAATCACCACTCAAACTAAATTTTTTTTTTTGATAAATATTTTTCCAATTATTTAAATTTTTTGCTTTAATTACTTTGTAAATTGTTAAAATATGAAGAAACTTCACAAAAATCTTGAAGAAACCTCAAAAAAAGTTCAAGAAAACAAACAACCTTAGGAAATCCTACACAACTGACACAATTTACTACTAAACTTCTTGTTTTCACGACAATTACACTTAATTTAATTATTTCAAGTCATTCTGGCTTTTGTTTCTTTTTGGTTTCTTTTTAGTTTCTTCACAAATAATTTTTAGGGAAAACTTTAACAAAAAAAACTGAAAATTACTGAAATTTATTAACGGCCGTTTAATCGCCGTTTAGTCGAGTTCTGTGGATTTAATGCACCAAATAGAATTATATAAATAATTGTATTAACGGAGCACTATTTCTCCACTCTTTCCATGTTTTTATGCTTCTTGAGCTATTTTCGTGGCTTTTAATTTTTTAATGCATTCATTGTTATGCAATCACGATTTTAAGTTGTTTTCAAATTTTTTTTATATTTTTTTATCCCGAAAATCTGAGAAGAAACTGAATAATTTTGGAAAACATGGAAAATACTCGGAAAATCGGAACAACAACACATTTTCCCATTTATCAATGATTTTCTTGTATTTTTTGTTTTTCTTACATTATTTTTTATTTTCTTAAAACTTTCTTACATTAATTTTCTTGAATCTTCTAATTTTTTTTCAAGAACTTTCAATTTATTTTCACCTTAAATTCACAGATTAACTTAACAATCCGAATTTAATCCGTTCTTTATCCGAAAACAGTTAAAACACTACAATTTGCTCGCGAGGTTTCGACTGCTTTGAATCACTGTTGAATTTAAACTGGCGAGCCGAGCCAAAGAAACAATAATATTTTCTTACTTTTTCTTGAATGAATTATGAATTTCTTGTTTTTTGCCCGTGTTTTCTTTAGTTTGTTGCTTTCGTGTAGCGATTGTACGAGAATCCGACTACGGATTGATGTTTTTGGTGTTTTTAATGCAAAGGTTGCTCAGTGCAATTGTCTTACGAGTTTTAAGCAACTGTGGTATGGTTGTTTGGTGGCAACTGTTGCATTTTGTTATGTTTTTGTTTTGTTTCATGGGGTTTTTTGATGCAAGAATCGATTTAAGATATTTTTCTAAAATTTTATGAATTTTTTGAAACTAAAATCACAAGTGTAGTAATTTTAACTTTAACAAAATCCTAATTCTAAAATTTATTAGTTAAAAGAAATTTTGAAGATTCCTCCTTAAATATCAAATTCTAAAAGAACACAATCAATATGAATAAACCAATCTAAAAAGTCCAAATCCAGTAACCCACAATTTCTCTCCAAAACCAACCACACAATAGACCAAAAGACACAATACTCCACCATTCCAGGAATAATTGCAAACAAAAACAGAAAAATATATAAATTATGCAAAAACCCCGCGATAAGGTCTATAGCAGTCCATTGCAGTCTAATCCTAAGGTAAGCCCACTTTCTATTCAATTGTCCACATGGTTTCAATGGAATTGGATGGCTTGTGGTTAATTGATCGGAGATCAGCCACACATGCAAACTTCTGCGTTATTAATGTTTCTTTCGCCATATTCGGCCAGTAGGCTGACCATTGCCAGGAAGATTAGAGATTAATGTTGTTTTGATATCGGAAATTGTTGAGGGGAGGGTTTTGTCATTAATTTAGATTCCTTCAATATTTTCCCGAGGAAAAGAATTCCCATAAGACTTATCAACAAATCGTGACCTTCATTATCTCCCCCTCGTTCCCCATAAATACAGTGAACACTGTAAACCATTATTTTAAGAAGAAATGAATTTTTCACTCCATTGTCTACGCGACTTTCCATTTCTATGCAACTTTGTGTGTTTTTCGAGTATTTTTGTTACTTTGAAACTCAATTTCAACTCAATTTCTGATATTTTGGTTATTTTGTTTGACTTATTTGAATTGTTTGGATTAATGAACGACGAATTCAATTATTTGCATATCAAAAGCATTTTTTGTCGTTTTTAAGGTGTATGAGATGGTTGAACAGCTGACAAATATTTCTTACTTATTTCTAAGATTTTTTGATAAAAATTTTATTGTACTCATCCTTAAAATTTCTCATTAAATCGGGAAAGCTTACCTGAAAAAAAAAAGAAAAAAAGTTAGTTTTTCATTTTTCCAAAATTTTCCATTAAATTGCGCCGATTTCAAATCAAATACATTCTAGGTTAACCTATCAAGTAAAATGCATTTTCTCCATCTAGTTTTAATTTCTGCATACTTCTTTATCGCTCCAAACGCTAATAATTATACTCTCAAACATAATTGCTATCTATTCACCTTTCCAACTCATAAACTGTGTGAAAAATCTGAAAAACTTGCAGTAAAACAAAAACTTGCAGTAAAAAATGCATATATGCAAAAAACTGGAGAAAATGATCTTTCAGCACATTCATCAGCTGCATTACAAAGTACGACTGATATAACATACACAACACACCCCCAGTCATTCATCACTTGCATTCATCACTTTGAGTTAAACTCGCTTGGAGCACTCATAAATTCATTTTTTCTGGTTTTATGTGGTTTTTAGTGTAGGTCCCTGTGGTTGGATGGTTAAAAATGAAAAAAAAAATACACGTTCTCAATCAATATGTTAAATAAATATCTGTTGAGATTTGAACCCAGTCAAACAACTCTTGAACTTTCTTGTCAACTCTGTCCAAACATCGACTCCAAAGACTCCTAAAACTTTTTTATTGAAAAGTTGTAGTTATTAAAAACCAAAACAACTAAAAACACCAAGATTCGTCCATAAATCCACATTTCTTCGAACTATTTAATAATCTTAATATTTAATAGTCAGAAAGTCTAAAAGTCAAATCTTCAGCTCATTTTTCACTTTAAAGAAAATTTCTCACTTTGAAGTTTTGAATAAATTTCTTCATAAATTTCTTCATCGGAAAATAAATAAAACGAATAAATTATTATTGAAACAACAGCAAAACATCGAAGTTTTTTGTAATTTTTTGTAGTTTTTGTACTGTTATGGTGTTATGCAAAGAAACAACAAATATGCAAGCAACAGCTTGAGATGGAAATGGATTCAAATTTAATTATGTATGCTGAATTGTGAATATCATGTAGCAAATCACGTGTTTATCAGTTCACGAAATATCAATCAAATGCTTATATATCCAGATTTATTAAATTTTGTTGTTTTGGCTGCTATTGGTAAAGCTGGATTAGCGAGAGGGGGGTGGTTTGAGGTGGTTTTGTTCATATGAAAGTTTTTTATTCATTTTTAGGAGAAAATTAAAGAAGCTTTCAGTCAGGTTTGAAAATTTAAGAAAATTTTGAAAAAACTAAAACTTTGAACAATTCTGAAAAAATAAAAAAACCCAAAAACCCTCCCCTCATCCATAAAACGCTGCAACCAACATAAATCCCAACTAAGCCGCAAATTATCCAAAAACAGAACTCTCTCGTGCACAACATCATCATCAACATAAATTAACATGCAAATCGCACCAAATATGATACAATGTATGCAATATATGCAATAGATGCCAATAAATGGTCCCAGAATGAACTTTTATGGCGCTTGTTAAATAAACTTTACAGTAACATTGCAAGAAATTGGAGAAAACTATGAGAACATGAGAAAAATGGTTAAAGTAGGTAAAAAGTGCAGAATATGGGAAATAAAATTGTTTTTCTTTCGCAGTAAATTTGTTCGCCTAAAGTAAACTTTAAGTAAATCTTGAGATTAATAAATTATCAAAAGTTGTTTCAAGAAAACTTGTAAAAATATTAATTTTACTTTTTTTTTTAATTTTCATGTGATTTATTGAGTTTTCAGTAATTTATGGTGAATTTGTGTGTTTATGAAGTGTAAATAATATTTATGGTTTTTTCGGGAATAATTTATTTTTTTAATAAATTCTGTCGATCTGTCAAATAAAACTGGTCGGAAAATGCATTTAATGACTTTTCCTCTAATTTAAGATAATTAATCAACTATGATCACCAAAAATGTAAGTAACTTAAAAAATGTTGGATTAAAATCAAATTAAAACATTTTAAACATTTTAATAAGCACAACTCAACCCAAGCACTTGCAAGAAAAATAAACTAAAGAATTTTATTGGCCAATTTGAATCGCATTAATATATTATTATTTTATTTCTATTTAGTTCCAAGTAAGTGAAAACAAAGTATAACTGAATCTAAATGCTGAAACTAGAATTAATAATTGTTAATTAATAAATGCATCAAAGCGTTAAAGCAAGCAGAAATGCAGTTCTTAACTTAAATAGCAGCACAAATTTCATTAAAAACATTATTAGTTGTTAATTATCATTAATTTATGTTTGATAGTTCTCGTTAAACTTGAATTTGCTTAAAAACTGCAGATTGCATCGAAGTTTGCGTAAAGTTAGTTAAATTCGCAGTTAATTCATGTAGATTAAAAAATTATGAAAATAAATGGAAATTGTTGGAAACTTTATGAAAAGTATGAAGAAAATATTTTTAAATGATTCCAAACTGGCAATTTTTGATTGACTGAGTAGCGGGGAAAATTGGCGTAGAGTATGGCGGAATCAGTGGCTATGACTAAGTATGCAGATACTTAATTAATATTCATTGGCATACTAAAAATCATCATTTATTTTTAAAACTCAGATATTATCATTAAGATAATTATCTTAAAAATACGTCACATGTGAGTATATTCGAAATAATTTTATAATCGAGGTAATAAGAAAGTTAATACTTATTAAATAAAATGGCAAAAAACGACTCTTAAATGGTATCATAATTGCTAAGAATCGAACCAGCGATTACTTATTAATGTTGACAATAGATCTCATGATCTTGATTAATGTCTCTTATTTATTGCAATTTTTCCACTACTGATTTAAATATAAGTTATTGAATTGAAAAATTCAGAAACCTTTCAAATATTATACCGATTAGGGTATTTTTGATATTTTTAAGGTTTGATAAATTTAATTTGGCAAATATTAAAAATCAAAAAATTCAAGAAATCTCAAGAAAATCGACTTTTCCATCAAGCCTCTATTAAAATTCAAAATATTAAATTTAAAAAAAAAACAACAACAAAACCTCCCACTCACTCCTCAAAAACCAATATTTTTATATTTCCACACAAAACTAGCATCTCTCTCTCAACACAATTAATTAATTGTGTGTTTATATCTCTTTGAAACCGCACTTTCTTGTATACCATCTTCCGGTATTGGTCTATTCGCGGTATTGTTTGGCTACTCGGCTTGATTCCCTCGCAATCATAAAGATTATCTCATTATTTCATTATCCGAGATTTATATCTGATTCCCATTGAAGTTTGATGTTTGAAGTACTAGAGCGATGTACCACTTTCTTTAGCCGTTTCTTCAATATTTTTTCGATTCCAGAAATAAATTAATATTGTAATTGAAGTAAAATTGATGAAATTTTGCAAACAATTAATTTTGAATGAGCAATAAATTAATATTCATGATTTAGTTAACAAAGTAGATTTTTTGTTGAAAAAAAGTTTTTTAAGATAAAATTATAAAAAACTGCTGCCAATTACAGGTAAAATTTACTAAAAATTTAGATTAAAGAATTTTTTGGTTAAAAAAATTTTTGTTGAATATTTTTTGAAAAAATTTAGAAAAAATCCAACAACAACAAAAACACCTGATCAATCAATTCAACTGATTTTTCCAGCCAACAAATCACTCTCCTAACCACTCACAAAGCAAATTTCCCAGATAATCTCCGATCGCTGTCGGATTAGCATAATGAATGAAAAACTGCTGCATTTACCCATTTACCCGTTTAATTGGATCGCGCGCGGGTTTTTTCAAGACTTTTTCAGTTTTTTCTTCACAATTTCAAATAAACATAATTATGAAAACTATAATGGCATGAAAATGAATCAAAACGAATCAAGTGCATTAAAAATTATTTAAAACATTTCAGAAAAAGATTAATTGTTCGACTGCAAGCCACTTTGGCGCTAATTGAGCAATAATTTGGATTTTCATTTAAATTCCTCAGTTTCACTCGGAATTTCACAAAAGCGGAAACTTCTTCCATTTCTTCGGTTGCGCAACTTTTATTGAAAGAGAATTTTAAACAATCAAAGTGCATTGAGATGTTTAGTGGGGCTTGCGATGGTGGTGATGCTTAACAGCTGCCGGCTCGGGTCAAGTGTTAGGGATTTCGCTTTTTGTTGGAGAATTTTTTTTTTAATGCAAAAAATTATAAAAATTATAAAAATTCAAAAAATTTCGAAAATGCTTTTTTTGCTCCCAAACACTCAGAAATTTTTTTTTTAATTAATTTTAAAATTTTTTATTAGAAAATACTTGACACATCTCGAGAAACGTCAAATTTCCATTTAATGCAAGTTTCTTGTCAAAAAAGATTAAAATTCAAATCCATGACATTATTATGCATTGAGTAAGCAATCTGAGGCGCACAATTCATAAATTTAAATTTTCATATTTTTAACTTATCGAAATTTATGCTAATTGATTGCCTATTTAAGTTATTTGGTTGTTAAGTAGTGTCAATGATTAATTAGCGTTTGTGGCGCGGCGGCAATTATTTATTGGGGTTATGTAACTTTTATAAGGTTTGGGTTTGTGGATTTTCATCTAAATACATATTTGCTTTTAATTGTAAAACAGCTATGCAAGAGGCTGCTGACATTTATTTTTATTGAACTAAAAGTATGCTATTCATATTTTAATTAAATTTTTCCAAAAATTTGTTTTTAAATTAGAAGATTTGGATAAAATCATATTTAAAGGCGTTGAAAGATTTATTTTATTTTTATTTTATTTCAAGTGAGAATTGAAGTAGTATTTAGACTTTTTGTTTTAGTTGGTTATCACTAAAGAGATCAAATTAACTTAACTAGAAAGTGAAAACGTCATATACTTTGATGAACGTGTTCGAATCCCAACTTTTAACAAGTAGATTTGATTTAACTTAATGATTGCGAGGCTTTTTGTTACTTTTTAATCAATTTTACCAATTTTTTAGTTTTTTTTTAATTTTCAATTTACTCTTTAGAACTTTAACAGACAACTCAAAAAAAGGTTGAACCGAAAACAATCAACAAATAATTCAATTCCTTCCCCAAACTCCAACAATTACACAAGATTTCTAATAATTTCTATTTATTCCATTCAAACTCAAATTATTGCCTCGCATTTTGTCGCAAATACTTGCATTCACTAAACTAACTGTGGAAATAAATTCATAAAATGCAACTCAAAAACTCCCACAACAAAATTGGCAAAGAATTTCTTAAAGTAATTTTTTTCTAGTGCTAGATTTTAATATTTTATTGGAGTAAAGACGGAAATGGGATTGTGGAGGATTTTTACTGAGATAAGTGAGGAGAAAGAAAGAACAGTATTTCTTGGGTATCTTGAAGTTATAGTTATGAACTGTATGTAACAAGGGACTCTTTACACTTGGAAATTTTCTTCATTTAAAAAAAAACTTTAAATCCTTGAAAACAAAGGAAGACCTCGAGGTAGACTTTTTTTTCCTGAAAAAATTTCAAATGTGTAGATTGATTTTTTTTAATTATCTAATTTCAGATTTTAATCAACTTTCTTACCAAAAAATAATTTAAAAAAAAAATATTTTTGTGAAAAAATTCAAATGTCTAAATCCCCCTAAACAAATAAAAAAAAAACATTTAATTTCTTGTCCATAAAAAAATTTCTACAACCAAACAGAAAATTTTCATTTGATATATTTATTAATTTATGTCTCCAGTCCTACAATATGAAGGTAAATAGTTAACTAGCGCATAGTTAATAAACAATTTGCAAAGACAATGTAATTTATCAAAGCAAGCTTATTATCCAGCAAAAAAAAAAGGTTCACAAAACTTCACAACTTAAACAACTACAAAAACACAACAATTTAACAATTCAGAATTTCAGCGAATTTCTAGTCATAAATCATTGTGAAACAGTGAAATATTGGTTCATGTTGTACACAGTGTTTTTTAAGGTAAAATTTGTGAAATGCTTTTGAATGCAGTAAATGCAGTTAAATGCACTTCAATGCAGGGGAACGACACTGAGAGAAAATATTTTTTAGATATCCAAATTTTTTATAATTTTCCTTAATTTTCAGTTTTTTAGTCATGTATTCAGGTGTTTGTATTCACGTTTATTTATGTGTGCTCACTATTTGTATTCAAATGTATTCATGTGTGTTTTTTAGTTGTATTCGCGTCTTATCACATGTTTTCATGATTTGTATTCACTTGTATTCATAAAATATGTAATTTTTTTGTTTTTTATCTAAATAAATTTTTCTCAGTGTAAAACACGAAAAAGCGTGGTGCAATCAGATAAACTAATCAGCAAAGATTGGCAAAATAGCAACAAATTAATAAAATTTTGCATTGTTTTCATTTTCAAAAGTGGTGGTCGAATGTTGTGCAATAAATTCAAACAAAGCTCGCTGTAATTTTTAATTACCTTTTAAAAATACCAAATAAAGCAAAAGTAGACAACATTAGACAATACTAAATGATTTGCGAGCCCCCTAGTGCTCTTACTGAAGTTATTTTGTGAAAATGTTTAATAATTGCTCGAAAATTGCAGTTATTTGATTGGAAATGTCTCGTTTATGTAACAATGACTTGTATATCAGTCACGTTATGCATTTTTGACTGATATATTAGAAATTGTGTCCGAAAACATAATTGTTCGCATTTTATTAGTGCTCAAAGAATGGCTGGCATTTTCTTAATTGCTGGAAAATTACAATTTCAAGCCGGAATTTTCACTTATATGAAGTTTTAATGGTAATTTCTTTGTACATGCAACATTGGTACATAAATTACTTGCATTCATTCAATAGGTACATTGTTTAGTTACAGAATGGCTTGCAATGTATTAAATGTATTCAAAACTATTTAAAATATCAAATTTATTAAAATTTATCAGAGAGAAGTGGATTAATTGGAATATTGTATGAGAAATTGGAGAATAAATTACAACTGGAATTTTTTAAGTCTTGACATTTTTTGAAGTTCGTCGGTTTACGTCTAGAAATACTTATATTAAAGAAAATTGAAGAAATTTATGAAAATTAATTGATTTGACGATTTTAAATAATTTAGTTGCGAAAAATTGCAAAAATGATCTACTGAAGAAGGCAAGCGACGATTTTTCAAGAAAATTATACCAAAAAAATTTTATTCAAAAATTTAATGACAAAAAACAGCAATAAAATTTAATTGAAAAAAAACCCAGATAATCCACAATAGAACTCCCCCACCGACTTCCATAAAAAAATCAAGTAAAACTCGGTAAAACTACACCAAACTCCAATTTAAATAAAAAGTTAATCAAATTTGGATAAACTGTCTCAAATTCCAAGACTTTATGACTTTGAATGGATTCAAATGGTTTTTTAATTCACTTTAATGGTTTTTAGATTTCTTTGATATATTTTACAAATTTCTGATCATTTTTTGGACTTTTTAATCAACTCGACAACTCGCCTACTAAAGACACTCAAACTTTCCACGTAATTTTTTAATGGTGAATTTTATTGGAGTTTAATTTGAATTTTATTGGAAATTTCATTTGACATTTTTATGACATATTTCACGCAGCTTTGTGGCATTCAAGAAAAAAAACCTAATCTCTTTGTTAAGCAATGAAGATGATGGGAAGACGGATAATGTTGCGACCAAACAAATAAGTCAACCAAATTGCATCAAAACGAAGAGATAAGCTCACGCATAAATTTGGGACTTTAGGTGTTACGTGTTGCTTTATGTTGCAGTTGAATTTTTGTGGATTCAAGGTAAGGAAGGGCTTGTGCGGAGTTTTGAGATATTTTTTAGAAAATGTTGATACATTTTTCAGGACTTTTTTTGTTTCTTAATAAGTTGGCTTTGACTTTTCTTTCAAATTGAAAATCATTCGTTATTCCAAGGAAAACTAGATTTTGTAAATTTTTCCAATCAAAAATTTTTCCAATAATAAATTTTCATAAAGATAGTGAAAGTCTTGAAAAATAAAATCTAGACAATATCCATGAACTTCCCCTCTAAATCGCCTAATCCAAAAGAAACAATTTATTACATTGCGCGATGAAACCTTTAAAACTGTGAAGCAAACACTCAAAAATTTTCAATAAAGATTGTCTGCAAACTCAACAAATTTCTGTAAATATGAAAAAATGATCTCAGACACCATCGCAAACATCACAAACAACATAAACATAGCAAACATTACAAATCTTTTACAAATCACAAAGCACAGCTTTAAAAAACACCAGAAAGCAAGAAACAATGCAGATATCACAAAATATCACAATCGTAGACAACAGCGACTTTGCAGCAGAAACATACAAACAGTTAATACAAGTAACAACTCAATACGCCCACGGACCAAACAGCAAATTGATAGACTTTTGGAGTTTTGTGGCAGAGCATAGTTTTTCAGTTAGATATCTTAGAGTAGACATCAGAATAAATGAGTTATTTGTTTGAGCGCGATAAAACAATTTTTTTTTAGAATTGTTTGTGGAGTTTGTTAGATGTCAGACAATTTGTTATTTGAATTTTTTTTTCTTAGTTGAGGAAATGCATTGAATGAGGAGATAAATGAATGAGTCAACAAATGACTTGCTTGGATTGTTTTTTATTGTTTTTTATTAAATTTAGATTAATCCAAAGTTGGATTAACTTTAAATAATTTTGGATTAACTTCGGATCAACCTAAAATCAGTTTTAATCAATAATAATAAAAACAATCGAAGAAAGTCATTATATCTTCAAATTTCACACAAAACTCGCACAAAACAAAAAAAAAAGAACCTAAATCGACACAAATTCAAGGGAAATTATCCAGAAATTGATACAAAGTTGTGATTCGAGCATTACTGATGATTTTTAAAGAATTTTTCAAGATTTTATTCACACGGTATTTATAATGGACTAAGTGAATCATCAAAAATCTTGATCTAAACAAAATCCACTAAAATACAATTTAATAATGAAAAGTTCAATTTAAATGAAGATTGATCTTCATACAATCAAGAACTGCGGCCAATAAACAAGAACATTGCACAACATAGCAATAGACACTGCAATTTAGCTCCAAAAACTCCAATAAAGATTTAATAACGGATCTCAATCAATTTTAATTTAATTCCATTAATTCCATTATTGTTTAATTAAATAATTGCTGATGTCATCCCAACAATCCAACAATTATTTTTATTCGAAAATCCAACAAACCATAAATTGCGTTAATGAACCCATCCAAATGCACCTCATCATAGAGCTCCGTATTGAGATAGATGAAGTCGTAAAATAAGAGTAAAATAAATTAAATGAAAATGAAGTTGAATTGAGCGATCAAGACATAAATTCAATTAAATGGAAGATTTTTTAAATTTTAAATTAAATTAGTAAAAAGCTTGTTAAAATATTTGATAGACGAAAATATCATCGTTTTATCGTTATTTATCTTATTTTGCCGCTTTCAGGTTTTTTCACGGTTTTTTTGCGATTTTTTGACTTTTTAGAGTTTTTAGCGAGTTTTTAGAGCTTTTTTTCAACTTATTACTTCGATCAGATTTATTGAGAATTTTAGAACTTTGGACTGTTTTTCATGGTCTTTGCGTTTTTTGCTAGTTTTCAAGTAAAAATGGAAAAAGCAGTTAGATCCGCAATCAATTGGCCAATTTTATGATGAATTCACTAAAAATTCAGCACAAAATACGCAATGTCATGAGAAATACGCGAAAAATATGGTAAATAAAGAAAATTCTTGCAAACCGGTGAATTAACCTTAAAAATTCGGAATAATGTCAGATTAATGACAATTTAATAAGTTTTATGCCGAAATTATTGAAAATTCGCTAACAAACTCCTCAAAACAAAATTAATTTGAAATTGTGACCTTTTTTTTACCCAAACTTGTGTAAGGCACAAAAAACCACTAAGTTTTCTTGCAAACCAAACTGAAATTCAATTCCTCTAATTTTCCTAATAATTCAATATTTTTACAAATAACGCGACAAATCCAGACAATAGAATGTAAAATATTAATTACTTCTCCGCAAAATTCGGAGAAGTATTGTTTTCTTCCCAGCATTTTCAGGGTTCTTCAACCTTATCTGATTTTTCCTGACTTCCCTGTACACAAATCCCAAAAATATCTCATATTTTTTTTGTCCGTATTGAGTTGAAGAAAATTCCTGTAAAAAAAAATCCGAAGAATATTGATCCCCCGACCCGTGAAATGCGAAAAACTAAGGGCCGTGTGCCTGGTGGTTCGGTGGTTCGGTGGTTCGGTGGGTGTGTTACTGTAAACGATCGATCTGAACTCCCACCGGACCGATTCCAAATTTTTTGATGCCAATCGACTTGGTATCTCTTCCCATCGTGCACCTGATATTTTTGGTGATGGTGACTCCACCGGTTAGGTCACCAGAACCACTTCCGTGACCCAAAGTCGGGTTTTCCATACAAAAAAAAATTTTTTTTTTGAAAAACTAGAGCTGTGTGTTTTTCAGAAAATGTTTGAGATTATGAGCTGAGGCGGAAAATGTATCGATGTTTGGTCCACTACCTACTGGGAGTCATCTGGGGGTCATCTGGTGGTACCAGACAACTTTTTTTTGAAAAAGTCTTAGAATCTCATGATTCGTCCAGAAAATTATAAAAATCAAGTTTTTGGAGGATCAGCCTGGTGCCGCTTACTCTCAGCTCCAGAATTAGAGAACGCCTAGAGATACAACTTCGGTCTCTTCAGGAAAAATGTTTGGATTAATAAGTTCGGTCAAGAATTACATCGATGTTTGGTCCACTACCTACTGGGAGTCATCTGGGGGTCATCTGGTGGTACCAGACAACTTTTTTTGAAAAAGTCTTAGAATCTCATGATTCGTTTAGAGAAAAAAATGAGAAAAATCGAGTTTTTGGAGAATCAGCCTGGTATCGCTCACTCTCAGCTCCAGAACTCGAGAACGATTAGAGATAGCACTTCGGTCTCTTTAGGAAAAATGTTTGAAATTATAAGTTCTGTCAAGAATTGCATCGATGTTTATTCCGATTTTTATAACGACTGGAGATAGCACTTCGAAACAATTTTCAATGAAAACACCATTCCATACTAGCGGAGAAGTCCTGCTCAGCTCACAAGCTGCACAACTAGTTTTAATTTACTTTTTGTCGCATTTCTCGAGTCTTCATATCTTTTTTGTCATTTTTCATCAAATTATTTTTCTTTAACCACTTTTAACCTCTTTAGCTGTGAATAAAGGCAAAAAATAATTAATTTAAATAAAAAACTACAAGAACTACAAAAACTACAACAATTACAGTATTAACAGCTTTTTTGGGATGGTTTATGGTGCAGGGGTTGGTAGTTATTTTTCAAATTCTAATAGTGTCTTAAATTAAAATAAAATCCCATCCAACGACAATCCCTGCTAAAATTTAAAATAAATTTTCCGTCCCCTGCCTCACTCATTCACAAAACAAATTAAAACTCCTCTAAACAAAAGCGAATGGTCCCCCAGTCCATAAACCCATAAAAACATAAAAGAGTGTGTATAAAACTCGGAACAACTGCGAAACAACTAAAACAACAGCTAACAATGACCAATTCAAAATTTCCAACATTAAAAACATTTTTATTTTAACTATACTTTGTGGTTCGAAAAAACATAAAAATCTTGGGAGAAAACGCACAAAGAACATTAGATTTTAGAAATTTGTTTGATTTTATTGGTTTTTAGGTTTTGCCAGCCTTTTGTAGGTTTTTGTTGGTTTTGCCAACTTTTTGCAAGATTAAATTTCGTTGAATGGAAGATCGTTAAAGTCGGTTAAAGTACCTGAAGTAATGGAACAATGCAAAATTGTCAATATTGGCAGAATGGCGAAAAAAGACATTATTTATTTATTTATTGGTACGGTATTGGAAATATTTTGTTGAGGTGCAAGAAATGTGTTTTTAGAGTTTTTTTACCAAGAAATGAGAGTACAGTAGGATAAAATCTTTAATTTGTCACTTTTTCTATTTTCAATGATTTTTAGAAATTTTGAGCAAAATATTTTCAAAATCTATTTTTTCCTTCAATTCTATCATCTTTGGGATTTTTTTTTAATTCAAAAAATTCATCCTCCGCTCTTTCAAAAATCCTTGGTAATAACCGCACAAATAACAATAACATTCGATAAGATTTAATTTACTTTTCGCGGAATTTTAATTGCAACCGAACAAAAATGATTCAACTTTTTTGATAAAAGTTATCAATCCACCCATAAGTTCTCCAGAACAGAAATTTTAATGAATTTAGAGTAAATTCCAGCAAACTCTTCACAATTTATCAAAAAGCTTGAAAAAAAAACAGCAAGCGTTGAAAAAAGTCGAATTTCAATCAAAATAATCATAAAGTGACTAAACCTCGCCTACTTTGCGTCACCCCTATCTGTCAAGCACATAAAAATCCATTAAAACTGCAATACCTCAAAAAACGCATAAACACTTACGAAATGGCTTTAAATTATCTGAAAATTGCTACAATCCTCGCGTACTTAAAAGTGAACCGCAAATTCATTTTCGAATAATAGATTTTCATTCACCAAAAGGTGCGTCAAATCACTTTCCTGTGCTCAACAGCAGAATGTTGCTAATGTTGCTAATATTTCTAGTACGTGTGCACTTCTTATGCACTTCTTGTGCGAGTTGTCTTGGAGTCATCTTCATAGGCATTTCAAATTGTATTAATTGCATTAATTCAAGAAAATTGTTGTAGTGCGCACATGGAGCGTGCACTTTCCTGCATTCCGCTTGATTTCGTTTGGAAATATGGTGATTTTTATTGGATTTGAATTTTTTATTTGCTCGAAGTCAGGGGTAGGGAGCAAATAATTTAAAACTCATTTTTAAGACTAAAATATTCAAAAAATTTCAAATAACCTCAAAAACCATCAAAAAATCGACCTTTCAACCCCTGCCAAGTCATCCGAACAGGAAACGCTAATTTCCCTAACAAATCCAATTTTTGTGCAAATTCACAAATATCCAAGCAACACATTAATTGCCGTTTAGTCGACTTTTCCTTTCTCCTCCAGCTGAATAGCCTTTTTGTCAATTCTATCAGTGAGAAACTGAGAAATTGTAAAAAATCCACGGCGAAACTGAGAAGGTGGCACATGCTAATTGTGTAGATATTGTAAATTGTGTGAATTGTTTGAATTTTCTTGACTTATAGTTGGAATTGGAATGGCTTTGCAATTTGCATTTTATAGCCAAATCAATTAATCTTTTCGGGGAATGTGTCGCTGCAGGAGATTTTGAGATGGAATTGTGTGAGAAGACAACTTTGCGGGTACTTAATCAATTGTGGAGAGGTTTGGAGTGGTTTGGAACGATTTGGAGTACGCTTCAGGTTAATTTATTGAAATAAACGCTGGAGATGACATGATTTGGCGGTTTGTGAAGAGTTTAGATCGTTGAAGGAAGTAAAAGGAGGATTTTATGAATTTTTCCAATTCTCAGTACACTGAGAAAAAATAGTCGCAATCATTAAGACACATTGTGGCGTATATGGACCTAAGACACTATTGTCTTAATGATTGCAATTTTTTGTGTCTTAACGATTGCAACAATTTTGGGTTTTTGGTGGTACTTTGTCGTACCCAGTGCAACACAAAAAGTTGAAAAAAATCAGGAATTTTTGGTTGTACACAGTACAACTCAAATTGTGTGGCACGTGTTACAATTTTTGGTCTTAATGATTGCAAATTTGTGTCTTAAAGAAAATTCCGGAAAATTCGGAAAACTCGACCCATGAAAGTGGAAAACCAAAAAAAAAGCAAAAAAGAACATATCCACACACTTTTACTTCGCTATATTTATCATTAGAATCTTTTAAATTTTTGACTGCATCTGGAGTTGAACCGCCGACTTTCTGGGGACTTGTTAAATTTCTGCTTTTTTTACCGCGCGCGTACCGATTTGACCATGGAGACTTGTGAGAGTCTCAACGTTATGTACTTACTTAACGATAAGGCATTGTTTTCACAATTTTGATTGAAATAATTCCCAAAAATATCTGAAGAATCATGTGAGAATAGTTTTTGAAATATATATTTCAAAATAATTACATTATGCTCGCATTATGCAAAAAAGAAGTTTGTAATTAATTCAAAAAGTACATAAATTTATTTAGCAAACTTTTATTAAATAAATATTTAATTTTTTTCAATGTTAAGAAATTTTAAGATCTTTTTTTAAAATATTTATTTAATTCTAGGATTTTTAAAGATTTTTTGAATTTTTTTGGAAAATTGAAGATTTTAAAAAAAATTTCCTATGATTCGTAAGAAATTTTTAGGATTTAAAAAAAAATCAAAGATTTTGTGAAATTTTCGGAATCCAAATCTAAAGTTTTATTCTATTTTACGTATCAATATGAGAGTGTTTGCTCGTTTGACTGAAAATAAATCGATATTTTACATATTCTCAGATAAATCAGTGATTATTCATATTCAATATGCTAAATTCATATAAGGTTAGTTAAAATTTTTTTCTTATATGAAAAAAACAGAGGCAAAAATTGTCAGTTGGCAAGTACACAAAGCGTTTTTTTTTTGGTCAGATGGTGACTTGATATCTCAGAACACGAAATTTAAGCTTTTCTCAACGAATGACATGATTACGAATTTTTTTTCCAAAAAAAGTATCTGGAGCCACCAGATCATCCCACCAGCTGGTGGTGGACCCAATTCTGATTATGATCTGTTGCTAACTCATAATTTTTAACAACTTTGCTGAAGAAACCGAATCGCTAACTTGTACCGTTCGGGAGTTATTTTGTAAACGGACAGACGGACGGACAATGTATGGAAAATATCAAAATATTAAATGATTTAATTATTTATGATTTTAATTTTTTTCGTGAATCTTATTGATAGCGTAGTCATTTGATTTTCATAATAAACTGCAGACGCAACTTTCAAAATTGCACAAGTTATTTTATTTCCGGATAGTATACGATCTTTGTTGAATTTGCCATAAACCATAAAATGTTTTAAAATTTCTTTCATTTTTAATTTGGTGGTAATTTTTGATGTCTTCTGCTAAATTTTTTACTTAAAAAAAACGTTCCTTTTGATCTTTTAAAAGTATGAAAAGTTTGTACCAGTTACAACAAAAAGTTGTAAAGGTACCACCAAGTACCACCAAAATATTCCTGAAAAATGTACCACCAAAAAATTGTAGGTAAAACCACCATACCACCAAAAAGTTATTTTATGTGCAACCAAAATAAATTCACGACACAAAGTGGGACTCGGAACAACTTTGTGTCGTACTACCACCAACATTTTTCTCGGTGTAGATGATCTAGTTTTGTGGAATTGAGCGCCATCTACTTTTAAAATATGGATTTATTTGAAAGAAAGCAATTTTAAGACCACTATGGTCTACTAGAGGAACTTATCATTAATTCCCTTTAAAATATTTAATTTAAAGCATTTTCCAAGAAAAAAAAGAAAAATGGCCGAAATAACGGACAAAATTCAAATTCCCGATCGCACCGCCCTCTATCTAAATAAAATGACTAACCTGGCTTTTAAATCTCTTGCTGGCACTTCTCCTTAAAGTATTACAATCTGACACATTAACAGCAGCTTTATCCATTTCATCTCTATCCACACTAGGCACCATGCACCTTCTCGATAACTCCACCAGTTCCGGAACTGGTTGCACTTCCACCACAACTTTTTCGCCACTAGCCCGTATCAACTCGATTATATTTTCGCGGGGCATTTCCTCGACTTTTTGGCCATTCACTTTGATCAAACGATCACCCGGTAAAAGTCCCGTTTCGTTCTCCACTGAGCTCATGCCTGGCTCCACAAAGATCACTGGCCGGGAGATTGGAATGAAGAGTGACTCGGATCTATCTAAAACGTAAGCCTTCCGTAAGCTAAACCCAAAGTCCTGACTGGGAGTTTTACGGCGATTGATCGTTAATTCTCTAATCGGAGGAAGTTGCACCAAACGAATTGGAGGCAGAGGTAGGGAAAGATCGTCAAACTGTTGGACTCTGGTCCATCGATATTGACCTTGTGACTCACCCACAGGACTCATTGAGAACGGGGGAGTTGCGAATGATGAGTTTGTGGTGTCTGTTAAGGATTCTGCTGAAGGAGAAGGGGATGTCATTATGTTTAATTGATGGCCCAGGTGGTTCGATGAGGAGATCTAAAAAAAATGATTTGTTAATTATTAAAATTGCAAAAATTTTAGAATAAAATAAAATGTAAGTGATTTTAAGATTTTAAATCGATTAATCGTGTTTTTGATTGATCAGACTGAATTTTTTAGATTTTTTTTTTATTTTTTATTGATGAATAATTTTTCTTTGGAAATCAATTTTTTGAAAAATTTGTAAAATTTATCGTTTAATCGGCTGATCAATCAAAAATCTCAAAAATCCCTCCAAAACCCACCTCATCGCCCACTCTCAAATTCTCTACAGAAACTGATCCCAGTCTGAACGAAATCATCTCATTCTGAAGAGTATTCCTCATCAGCAGCATCTTCGAGTCAGCTGCCAAGTTAGTTTCACTCGATCCAGACAAATTTGTCTTGGATCCCTTCAGAATACCTCTCTTTGGTGGTCTCGGTGGAACTGGTGGCAAATTTCCCTGCAAATACAAGAAATAAATTTTTTTATTAAAAAATCATCAAAAATTAGAAAAACTTGAGAAAAATTAGAAAAACGTGCAAAAAAAAAAATTAAAATTCATCAAAACAACAAATTGTACTAATTCTCTAAATTCACTGCTCCATAACTCCATAAAGTCCAAGAATTAAATTGAATAAAATTACGTTGAGCAGTCAAGCTCAAACAACTCAACCAAAAATCCAAGAAAAACCCAAACAATGGCGAGAATTTTTAACATTTTAATTTTTGTGTAATTTCTTTAAGTTTTTATTTGGAATATGAGGCAAAACATTGCCAAGCATGTAAAGACGAAATATAGAAGAAACTACCGTTGATTGCCCGAATTTGGGTTATTTGCACTGTTTTGCTTGACGGTTTGTGGTCGATTAATGAAGTGGAACTCGGTTTTGCATGGTGATTGATCAGAAAAGAGTTTTTGCATTTTTAATTGAATTTAGTGTGGTTTTATGGAGATTAATGATTATTCAGACAAAATATTTTTTAAATTTTTATGAAAAATTGAAAAAATTGATTAATCAGAGTCAAAAATTATAACAATGAATAAACATTTTTTCTGATTAATCAATAAAATGAAAAAAACAAACAACAAAATAAATATTTGTGTTGAAAATTTGAAAAATGCAAAAATCGTCGTCAATTAATCGATTCCTCCTTACAAAAAATCACCCTCATAAAATTTATTAATCAAAAACTAAAATCTTACTTTATGCACCCCTAAATTCAGCGAATTCTCCGAGCTGTCTGAATGCGAAACATAAGTCGCCGACACCAAAGAACTTCCAGCTGTAGTGACCATATGATGTCTTTCATACACATCCCCATTATTCAAATCAATGACAGTTGTTGTGTTTGCTTGAACAACTTCTTCTGAGCCACGATCCTGCTCTCGATCTAAGTCTAGCTGGGCAAAAAATGCTGAGCTGTAATCGGCGGTGATCCCACTTGGAAGTTTTTCCTTTTCCTTGCGTTTTCCACGGATTTTGAGGGAGCGGCGGACCTAAAAATAGAATTTGAGATAAGATAAGATTAGATAAGAAAATTGCACTAAAAAAATTCAATTTAGCAATAAGAAATTTGTTTAATTATTTATTGAATTTTTTCATTGAATTTTAAATCGATCAAATCTTGATGGAAAATAAAATAAACATTGGTTTTTAAAACTGACGTGTTTAAAAGAAGAATAATGTTTTTTTGAACCGAAATATTCAAAGAAAACATAAAAATCGTCGAGTATTTGAAAAGAAAATGCTAAGAGCTGAATGAAAAATTTCCGTGTTTACACAAAAACTCGAAGAAAACTTCAAGATCAAGGGCGAAAAAGAAAATTGATAGTAGACTTCTGACGATTATTTAATGAGACTTGTGGAAAACACCCGAAAACTGACCTCATCTAGCCTTAAAAGCTCCTCGGCACTCATACTTCCAGCCGCCATCCCTTGCTTTACATCCTTGCGAGCTTTCTTCTCCCTTTTCTTCCGCTCCTTTTCCTCTTTATCCAATTTCTCGTCATTTCTTTCGTTCAACCCTTTTATAAAGTTGAACATTTCTTATATTTTGATGTTTTTTTGGTAGATAAGTCCCGTTAGCCAAATATAAATCGCTTGATTTTCAATTTAAATACCGAAAATACCCGCAAATATTTCCACTTCTTGCTTTGTCACACACAATAGATTTAAGTGGCTTTGACACAAAAGAGTTTGGTCAACCTATTCCCGGAGGTATTATTGCACGAACATTATGAACTTTACAGAATTTTGAATATTGATTTTATTTTATTTATTTTTGTTGACTTTTTGCAACTTCTAATGAATTCTTTTGTGGGGGAGCTTCAATGTAGACACTTTTAATTTAGCACAGTGGCTTGCAATAGTTTGCGTGCCACTAATTCATCACACTGAATTATTATTAATGATTTGTGGTTGATAACTAGATCAAAACAAAAAATTTCACTGATCTAGAATAATACTTTAAAACACTTAATAGCTAATCACTTAAGTTCTACCAATAAATATGAGAATAAACATTTATTTAGTGGTATATTTTGATAGTTAAAAACTTTTAATTGGCCACTTAAGCCTTAATTTCGATTAAAAACCCGAATATTTAGAGAATTTCTCAATACAGCAACAAATTTTGGTGGCTGAAAATTTAGCCGCCGCTTAAAACTTCGCTGTCAGCCGCGGGGAAAATAATTATGATATTAATCGATTCATCAACAACTTGATCATCGAATAATCTGCCCATGCTTTATTTCAAAATTCAAAAAACACAAAGTTCAAGTCAAAACAATTTTAAAGTGTTAATAACTAAAGATGTCGGAGGATTTAAGTAAGCTAATTAATCAATAAAGCTTTATTAGTTATCAAAGAGCATATTTCTAATGTTTTTCTTACAAATTCAAGGTGTTAAAAAGCAGAAAAAGTCCAAGAAGATTAAGGAGGAAATTGAAGACTTGGGTGAAATTCAAAAGAACAACACCTTCCAGCTCAAATCCTCGGATGCTGTCTCAAAATTGGACTCTTCTCAATGGCCTTTGTTATTGAAGAACTTCGATCGGCTTAATGTGAGTTTCTTTTCATTTATTATTTGCACGCTTTACAATTTTGTTTATTTAATGTTTGCAGATCAGAACAAATCACTACACTCCAATCCCAGCTGGCTCATCTCCACTCAATCGACCAATTAAGGATTATGTACGTAGTGGCTTCATTAATTTGGACAAGCCTTCAAACCCTAGCAGTCACGAAGTTGTAGCATGGATTAAAAGGATCTTGAAAGTGGAGAAGACTGGTCATAGTGGTACTCTAGGTAAGATTTATATTCTCAATAATCCAGTCCATCAAATAACTAAAAATATCTTTCACTTTTAGATCCTAAAGTAACTGGTTGTTTGATTGTTTGCGTGGACCGAGCAACTCGTCTAGTAAAATCTCAACAATCTGCCGGTAAGGAGTACGTTGCTGTATTCAAGCTCCACTCTGCTGTAGAATCTTTGACCCGTGTCAACCAAGGCTTGGAAAAACTCCGTGGGGCCCTCTTCCAGCGTCCCCCTTTAATCTCTGCTGTTAAACGTCAACTGAGAGTGCGAACTGTGTACGATAGTTTGCTTTTAGACTATGATGATAAGCGCAATATGGGAGTTTTCTGGGTCAGCTGTGAAGCTGGTTCCTACATCCGAACAATGTGCGTGCATTTGGGATTGGTGCTGGGAGTTGGAGGACAAATGTTGGAGTTGAGAAGAGTTCGTTCTGGTATTCAATCTGAGAAGGATGGTATGGTTACCATGCATGACGTTCTTGATGCTCAGTATGCTTATGAGAACCATAAGGATGAAGTTATGCTGCGAAGGGTCATTAAACCATTGGAAGGACTCCTTATTGGACACAAGAGAATTATTGTCAAGGATAGTACAGTGAGTTTCTTCATGCCATTTTCAGAAATTCCATGGAACTAAAATTTTAGAATTTTTTGACTTTCCAAAATTTCCAAAAACCTTGAAAAAATTTAACAAAAATTTCTTTGTAGATCAACGCCATCTGTTATGGTGCCCAAGTGATGTTGCCGGGAGTTCTCCGCTACGAAGATGGAATCGAGATTGACGATGAAATTGTAATTGTGACCACAAAGGGTGAAGCTGTTGCTCTAGCTATTGCTCAAATGACAACTGCCACAATGGCCTCCTGCGACCATGGAGTTTGTGCCAAATTGAAGCGTGTTATCATGGAACGTGATACTTATCCGCGTAAGTGGGGCTTGGGACCAAAAGCCTCCAAGAAGAAGGAACTGATTGCAGCTGGACAGCTGGACAAATATGGCAAAGCTAATGAGAATACACCCAAGGAGTGGCTCACTGGATATGTGAACTACAGTCAGAATGGTAGCAATGGAACAGCTAAGGTGGCTAAGGACAAGAGCGAGGAGGAGGCCAGTAGTAAGAGGAAATTGAGCATTGGTGATACTTCGTTGAATGACACCACATCGTCTACTGGGGAGAAGAAAAAGAAGAAGAAGAAGAAGGATGTTGAGGCTGAAGCTGAGGTGGTCGAGGCACCTGCTGAAGAAACGGTAAGGATTTTTTTTATTACCGCCAAAATTTTTGAATTTATTTTGGCGCCAAATTTCAAAAATATTTTATTTTTTATTCTAACAAATGTTTTCTTATTTCTACAGGAGGAAGCACCAAAATCCGAAAAGAAAAAGAAGAAGAAGAAGGACAAAAAGGAAGCCGAGGACGAATGAAGGACCAACTGATTCCAAGCCCAATTAACATAAACATGATTTTACGCATTTTTATCGTAAAGTTTTTTTAATTTTACATAAACCATAGAACTAAGCTAATCTGCGGATTAACTTTCTTAATTAATCTAAGTCCAAACTAAAATTGCTGTTTTCTTTTTAAATATCAAAATTGCAAGTTTTAATTTTTTTTATGGAAATTATTGAAAGTTTCACGTTTGAGAAGATTATTATTGGAAAGATTGAATTGTGGATCAGAGTTCAGGAATATCGTTGGCTGAATTTCAGTTTAAAAGAATATATTTTTGAATTTTCTAAGAAGTAAGCGAAAAATATTAATTAGATGGAATAAAAATTATGCAATTCTTTTGTAATTGTTCAAGACAGTTAATTGAGTTTTATTTTTGGATTTTTTACAGTGCAGGTGTATCTTGGAGGTATGAATTATGGTGAAGTTAGCTCTTATAATTTAACTCCCCCATGTTTTTTGAGTTGTTTCGCTGTGTTGGAGGTGCTGAACGTGACACTATCTTCTCTTGCTCACACACAACAGAACCACTCCATTTTCCAGCCTCCAAGCAAACCAATTCCATTATCAATTGTGTACCCGGCATTTTGTATCCAGAAATACACTTAATTGTAGCTCTTGTTGAAACTTGCAAATCAGAATCACAATTAATGTCTTCACGATCAAGTTTGCAGGTAACATTAAAGTTTGAACCAGAAATTTCGGATTTTAGACAGCCTGAAATAAATTTACAATTAAAAGTTCTGTTTTCAAATATTTTAAACAAAACCTACTTTTTTCACACTTTGGCACAACTTTATCAAAATGTCCATCATTGCAATGCAATTGAGCTTCTTCAGGGTATTGAGCTTCTTCAGTGTTGTTGATTACAAGATAAAAACCAGCATCACAAACAACGTTCAATTGTGTTCCTGTCCGAGCAACTTTTTCAGTGGAATTATCCATCACATTTCCATTTTGAATAGCAGGAATCAAGCACTGTCCACAATCAGTTGAATTTTTCACTAAAGTCGTAAGTTGTGAGTAATCAAGCAAATTTCCGGACTGGTCAAAGATCTGGCCATTATTTTTATTCATGCAATTCAAATTCAGATCAGAAAGCTTTTCCATTCTTGAGAATGACGTAGTTGATAGCTGAGAAATATTATTTCTTGATAAATCCAAGCGATTCAGTCGATTTAAGTTGGCGGCAAACGTTGCATCCGACACTATGTTTATGTCATTTCCTTTTAAGTAGAGATTTTGAAGCTGTTGCAAGCCCTGGAACCAAAAAGGATCAATGCTCTGCAATTTGTTTCCGTTTAACTCTAAAGTAGTTAATTTGGTCAATGATTTGAATGCGTCCTTGTCGATCGTCTCTATTTCATTGTATGGAAGATAAAGTTTGGTCAGATTGCTTGCATTTGTGAAAGTATCTGCGCCAATGTTTATAATTGAATTGAAAGTAATTTCAATCACCTCTAGTTGCTGAGCGTTTCCAAAGAAATCTTTGTTTATGATTTGAGTTTGTGTTTTTTCTAGACTAAGGTGCGTTAGCGACGGAATTGATTGGTAAATCTCCTTTGGAATAAAGTCAATTTTTCCATTCACAAATAAGACGTTTGGTATTTCAGTTCGATTGATTTCAAACGAATCTGTTTTTTTTGTTAAAACTACACCATTGAACTCGCAATATTTTTCAAAGCCTTTCACCTCATAACGTAACTCTCTACCGCTAACTTGAGCACAGTTTGAAGCCACTTCGAGCAGTATTATCATCCATTTTATCATCCATCGTTCCATTTCACAGCAAAATTTCAACTCTACTTCAATCCTCACGAACTCTCAACAAGTGAATGATTTGTTTAATGAATATTTCTTCTTATCAAAAGTTCACCGTTTATTTGAGAATAAATTTTAATTGAGAGTTCAAACTGTGGGAATTCCAAGAATGAATGTGATAAGAACATATTCTACTACTATGTATTGCTAATCTAAATACATTAAGTGATTCAATTGAGAATTATCTATATGACCTGATAACACTCATTTTGAGCTTGTTTACTTCAATTTTCGACATTTTTGCATTTTTGCACAAATCGGCTGCGGCATTTTAATTTAAACACAGCAAGCGATGATATTAAATTAAACAAATTTTAAAATTAAATCCTTGGTTTATTTCACAATTTTCCTTAAAAATAATTCATAGACAATAAATTTACAATTCAATCTAAGAAAATCCTGTTAAGAGGGACTTTGGTAAATAATCTATTTGCAATATCCTTAAAAATAATTCCAAATGTCTCCTCATAGCCAGGAATTAGTTCTTGGAAAACGATCTCCCAATTGTCATTTAAAAATTTGTTCATTGTATCGCCAAGCAGTTTATCTCCATTGAACAAATTCTCAAACATCAATTTGGCTGACTTTGGTCGGAATTTGATGTTGTACTTCTTGAAGCGCATGTAAGTCTCGTTGTTTTTCTGGAAGGGTTCCCCGATCATTTCGTGAGTGGTTGTAAGATCAATCATGGTCACGTTGGATTTGCCTTTGCCTTGAATTGGAAGGAGGAGAATTCTTCCCTGCATTGTGTAATCACCGATGAATTCCATCACTGGAGTGTAAGCCTCGCATCGGAAGATGTACTTTTGGAGGTCCACCTGGCATTCATGAAAAAGTGAGGTTAGAATTTGATTTTTTTTAAAATGAGATGATATTTTTTGATCAAAGTAGTCGAAAAATATGATATAAAAACAACCTTCAAACTTACTTTATATCTCTTAACTATGGAGGTTGATAAATGCACAATCTGAATATTTTTGTATTCCTGCTTCAAGGAAATTGGTGAATTTTCTCCTTGATTGATGGTTATCGCATTTACTGCTAATGGTTCGATGGGCAGAATACCAAAGGATTTAATTCCGTTTTTCAGAAAAGGAATAGCGCCATTCACTGCATCTTTAACGCACTCGTTGAATTTTGGATCAGAGAGTCGGCATTTTGTGAAGCCATCAGCTAGAAAAGTAAATAAATAGAGGTAAGATATGATTAAACGACCTTCAGTTAAATTTTTCAAAATAGTACAATAATTTATTTATGGACAATCATAATTAATTTTTCAATCAAGGCACTCTCTGCTCAAATTTATCTCGTTTCGATCATGCTAAAAAATTCTCACAATTCTAAACGACTAGATATTCAAGTCTCAAAATCCGAAGTCATTACACTTCACCTAGATTCTTTCAGAAAATATTAAACTTCTAACAAAAATCGCTAGCATGCCGTGCATTTTAATTAAACTAATTGTTGCGAGTGGAAACCATAAATTGTTAAGTTCAAACGCTTATGTTGTCCTTGACATCGTCTCGGTTGACTTTATTTGCAGCAGTTTTAACTTTTAACAGATTTTTTACATACTAAAGAGATGCTTGAGGTTTGCAATGTTGAATTAGATTTTTATTCGATTTTTCTAGAAGTTTGATAGCAAAACCGCAGAGAATTTAAAATTGGATAAATCTTTCAAGTTTCTTTATGCTTTTTTGGTAATTTAAGCGAACCTGTGACAAACGACAGATTTATTAAATTTTAGTCATTTTCGATTCTTTAAAAGTCTAAAATTATTGCAATTTATTCTTTTTGAGTCTTTTTGAGTCTTTTTGAATCAATCTTGGATATTAAAACTTTTGTTTATCGCAGGCTCGGATTTATTTATCAATTTCTCAATTTTTGCGAAATTTTTGATGATAATTTCAATTGTCACTATTTGTTCAAAAAATTAGAATTTTCTGAGAATCTTCAGATTATTTTTTTAAAGAATAAAAAACTTTTGGTAATAAAATCACAAGATTGGTCGACTGAAGTATAAACTTGATTAGCACACTTTATCTAATTTGAAGATTTTTCGACTTTCTATTATGCTAAAAAATCAATAATTTGGTCACTTACGAAGATCTTTAGCTTCAATTATTGCAACCAGCCCAAACATAAGATAGGCGATCACTTTCATTCTCAAGGGCATCATTTTGATTTATTTTCACTTTGAATGTTCTGTTTTATAATATCTATCCTCACTTTATCTCAAAAGTTCTTTCAATCTAGCACTGTCTTTACCACAATTCTCATTGATGTAACTTTAACGTTTAACGAACAACTGAAGCTAGAACTTCATGCAGCTCGTTTATATATGCGCGGTTTTGCGGCTTTTCAAGTATTTTTTCAAGTATTAGACCTAGAAAGATCGGCGGGATATCTTGCTGTTAGATTCGCACACTCTCAAAAATAATGAGACAATTTGATGACAAGTTAATGAAATTTTTGTGAAAACTTGATGGAGCTTGATGAAGTTGAACGCCGAAAACGTGCTGGGTTGCAATATTATGCGGTTTAATGCTAAATGTACACGCAACTAACCAATAAAGAGAGTTGATTGAATTTTAATTCAAATTTGCGGTTTCCTCATCAAAAATTTATGAAAGTTTGTTTTGAATATTTCATTTTGACAATTAAAACAAAAGGTTGCTTGATGTATTTGCCAAATATTTGAATACCGCCAAAATATATTTTCTAAAACCTGATCTCCACTTGTCAACTCATCTTACATAATCCAGACCGAACACTTTATTTTTAGCTTTTGATTCACAAGGTAGACGAGCCGCCTGTAACGACTTTACCTTACCGATGCAGCTTATTATGCACGTAAGCATAGTAAGTTCACTATGTACTTCTTGTTGCATTTTCTAAGATTATTTGCTGGAAGAGCTGCAAAACTGGTTATTGATAATTTTACGATCTATTTATTTCTTGCAACTGTGAGATTCTCGGGAATTATTTATGTTACGTGCAGTTTAGCAGCAGATCCTTTTGTTTTTATTTTAGAAAAAAAGAAATGTTGTTATTGTTATCGCTGTTATCATTGTTATTGTTGTTGCTATTGTTGAAAATTTAAAGTTACGAGATCATTTAATAAACACGTGTTTTTAACCTTAAATATGACATATTTTGATTGTTTTTATTTTTATTTACAAACTCCATATTTTAAAAGATTTTGCAGGGCTTTAAGTGATTTTGTTTGACATTTAGAATCAGAAATGTTTACATTCTAATAAGATCTCCATCAAGATGATCAAGATCCACTCAAGTCTATTTCCTTCCTTATGCAACTTCAACTGAAGAAGACAGCTGATGATCATCAAACAATATTAGTACTTAAATGCATTTATCATTCAACCATAAATTCTCAGCTTAATTTGTCATTTAATATCTGGCCATGGTCAAGTTTTAAATTAGAAATATCATACATACTCATTTCAGAATTTCAAAGAAGTCATTGCCATTGCAACTATAAACTCAAACTACACTCAACTTTTCTCAAAAAAGCATTTAACTTCACTCGAACTTCAACCAATTACCTGTCAATTAGCGAAATTAAGTTGTTTTGGTCTGTTTGGAAGAAAATTTGCAAAGTTGAAGTTGCAGCAGTTGCAGTTTAAATTATTGCGGTTTTTTTTACAAAAAAGTAGCTTTTATTTAGATATCAATGGAACAGAATATATACACGTTTTTTGTGCCTTGAACTTGACACACAATGATCGGCAATAAACGAAGCTTACTTTTGCTTTGTGAGAAGTGACTGGAAATATCTCAAATTTGGCGATAAAGTTTAATATTGAAACTTTGTGCGGTAATATTTGAGGTAATTAATCGAAGATCAAGGGAATAATAAGCTCTAGAGATGAATTAATTCAGATCTTTAGTATAATTAACATAATCATTTAAATGATCTCAAATCAATTTTATTACAAATAAACTGTAACATTCTTATAAATTATTCTTTGCACAGAAATTACCATCAAAATCACTTGAATTAACATTAAACGATCACTTTAAGCAACCGCATACTCTCGATCACTTACTTAATTAATCAACCCTATACTTTTATTTAACCGGCAACATTAAACACCGCAACAATTAATTACAAAGTGTTAAATTGTTAAATCAGGTTTTACTTCACTTATATTTAACAAATTGTTTGCTCTTTGAAGTGTGAAAATTTATTGTGGTCTATTTTGTGTATTTCATTGTTTGCTTTAAGATAAATTTTAATTTAAGAAGGCTTGGCGATTTTTTTCGAAGAAAGTTTAAAATTTTTTTTGGCTTGAAAAGTATGTGAAAACATAGCAAACATTGAATTTTTATTGAAATGGCTTGAAATATACAAAAAAGTCCTTAAATTTAGAAAAATTTGCGCCAAAAAAAATATATCCTAAGTCTTCCTCTTCTGGTACCTCAAAGCCAATGAATTGCTTGGAATCAGGTAAGACTTCTTTCTGGCTTGACTGCTGGAGTTGTAAAGAGATGAATAAGTATTGCTGCTGGTTCTGGATGGGCATGAAGTGACATAGAAAGAAACGTCACTAGTTGAGTTTGTGGAGTTTGTGGAGTTGGTTGAGTTGCTGGTGATGTAATCTAAACTTCCTGAGCTGTTTGATGAGCTGTTTGTGGTTGATTTGCTGGATTTTATGAAATTACTGGATTGACAGCAATTTGAACATAATGAGTCCTTCCTTAAGATTGATTTGCCTTGGAAAATGTCGCTGAGCTTTTCTGGAACTTCCGGTTCTTTAGCAGTTTTCTTTAATCTTCTAAAACTCATTTCACTCATACAGTCACTCGAATTTTCCAATCGAAAAGCACAAATTTCCTTCAATCTTCGAAAATCTTCAGATTGCTCCTCAGAACTCCAAGATAATCCAGAAAGTGACGAAATTGCAGATAAAGCATCATCTTCTTCCGTGAGTTCCTTTTTCTTTAAGATTTCCGCTTTTTTCTCGAGTTCTTCGAACATTTGGCGTCTTGGAGTTAAACCAATTTCATTGAGGAGAAGGCATTTTATCGATCTGACCTTCTCATCGGCAGCTGATTCATTGCGTGTTCGCACAGGACTGTGGATCACTTCATCGTACAGCAAATTCTTGCTTCTTTGATTGCGTCTTGAACTGTTCATCTTCAATCCAATTTTCTTACCAGTTTCGTGGAAATTTGTGGTTTACTGATTTTTCCAAAGCCTTACGATTCTTTTATCCTTTTATTCTTTTGTTTGGCTTTTTGGGAATCGATGGTTACTAAGGTGGAAAACCGGCTGATTTATAAAAACTCATAAAGTAGGCTAAGGGAAATTATTTTTGTTGACGAATTTTCACGTTGTTTAGTTGGTGGCGTTGGTGTCGGCTAGTTGCTTAAATTTTTGGTTTTCGAGTATGACGTCAAATAGAATCAAGTTTATCCTTGAAATTAAATAATTCTTGAAGTTTAAAAACCAAATTTTCTTGTTTTGAGCTTAAAATATTTTATTGCTAACAATCATATTCTATTTATTGTAACAATTTTTCAAATAAGGTGTCAATGGACTCAAATCTCCATTCACAAAAAAGAAATCTTGATCAATACAAGAGTTCTCTCTAAAATCTAAATAGGACATGCTTACAACACTCTTCAAGAATTCTGGATGAATGGATGTGATATCGTTACCTCTCAAGTAAACCATCGTCAATTGAGTGTTCAAGGCGAATAATTGATTATTTACGGATTTCAAGTTATTATCGCCCAATCCAACGGTCTGTAAATTCAAGTTGGCAGCAAATGTTTCATCCTTCAAATCCGTCAGTTCATTTTTATCCAAGAAGATTCTCATGATCCTAAAGTTGTTGGAAAACAATTCAATTGGAATTTCCTCCAACAAATTATTAATCAACCAAATATTCTGCAAATTTGGATTTCTCTTAAAGGTATTTGGGTGCAAGGCCGTAATGTTGTTGTTCCTCAAGTAAATGGTTGTAAGTTGAGGATTATTCGCGAAAAGTTCCTCTTCAATCACCTCTAGCTCATTATAATCCAAATCAATCCGGACCAACTTTGTGTTCTTCTTGAAAACATTAACTGGCAAGCTTCCAATCGGGTTGATGCTCAAGTGAAGCTCAGTGATCTCCAAATTGTTGGAGAATAATTCTTCGTGCATTGTTTTCAGTTTGTTGCTCTCCAAGTACAAGCGATCCAAATTTGGGTTCTCATTGAAGGTTGAAGGATGCAAATCCCCAATTTTATTCAAAGCCAAGTCCAGGCTGTTCAAGTTCAAAAGTCCTTCAAATGCAGATTCATTAATAACTTCCAATTCATTAAGGTAAAGATCAATAGTTCGCAAATTTTGACACTCCACGAAAGCTCTTGCTGGCAATAGTGTCGCGTTATTGAAAGCTCCATCAAATCTATCCAAACTTTTTGCTCCCAAAAATGAACTTCCATCGATTTTCTTCAATTCCACTTTCTCCATCTGCAGGTAGCTGAGGCTCTCAAACTTTTTGAACATTTGGTTGGAAATTGCAGAGACTTGAGAGTGCAAGAAAACCACAGCTAGAACATCCTTATCAGTTTTGCCATCTTCGTGTGGTCCTCCAATCGTCCATTTATCATTTTTAAGGTCAGCATTTCTTACAGTGCACGTGTATTGAATGCCTACTGTGGTCTCAATTGTTCCATACTCACAGGTTGCATCAAATTTTTCTTCTTCAAAGCAATTTTCGAGGTAAGGCATCACCAAAGTAAGATCTTCATAGAAATAGGTGAAAAGTCTGTCAACGCAAATATTCTCTTGTAAGTCTAAAAATCCCATCTTAAAGTTGTTGTCCAAGAATTTTCGGTCAATTTTGGTTATCTCATTGTTGTTCAGGTCCATCTTTTGCAGTTCTATGTTGGTGGCGATGAGATTCCTATGAATTTGTTGAAGTCGATTTGATGACAAATCAATGTATTGGAGCTTTGTGTTACTGGTGAATGTTGAAGGATCGACTTCCGTTATTTCGTTATTTCCCAGAACAATGTAAATCAACTCTAAGTTGTGTTTGATCAAATCTATTGGAATTTCGGTGAGGTCATTGTCGTGGAGATACAAAAATTCTAGCTTCAGGTTATTCTTGAAGCTTTCAGGATCTATTTCTCTGAGATTATTCCTCCACAAACTAATCCAAGTAAGTTGTGAGTTTTTTTCAAACAATTCTTTTTGGACAACGTCAAGGCGATTATCTTCAAGGAACAAAACTTCCAAGTTTAAAACTGAATTGAAAGTTGATGGATGAAGTTGTCTTAAGGAGTTTCTAGACAAGGTCAAATTCTTCAGATTCTCAAGTCCCTCGAAGGCGTTTTCGTGAATATCGTCAATGTAATTGGAGAATAAATCAATTACAACCAAATTCTGACAATCTTTGAAAGATCCAGCTGGAATGTTATTTATTCTGTTGTCTGCTCCATTGAACTTGATCAGCTTAGAAGCTCCCTCAAAAGAATTCTCATTGAGACTTATCAATCCAACTTTTTTCATTTCCAAAGATTGAAGATTGATGAACTTCTTGAAAATTTGATTTGGAACGAATTTCACTGTTGATTGGAGAAATTCCACATAGAGCACATCTTCATCCTGCTTGTCTCCGAAATGTTGTCCACCAATAACAATCTCTGCATTTTCATCCACCAGGTTTGCTTTGGTTATTCTGCAATAGTATTGTCCTTGTTCCATTAACAAGAACTCACAAATGACGTTAGGAGCTTCATCTTGAGGAATTAGAGCTGAATCCACAGTTAAGTAGAATTGACCAACAAGTACCAAAAGGTAGCAAAGCCTGAGAGAGACGAAATAAGGTGTAAGTACATAGTAAACAATTTTGTTATTTTTGAACCATTACCTGACTTTCATCGCACACATTCTGAATTTTAAACTTTTTCTGAATTTTTTCACCTGTTGCTGTGATCGAACTATCAATACTGTACTTAATTTTCCAATTCACCGAGACTTTATATTCAAGTAAAATTGAGGATAAGATTGCTGTTATCAGGTAAGGAAATTTACCAAAAATAAATTTCTTATTAAATTCAAACAATCGATTTTCTCTAATGGAAGCTGAAGCTTTATAATCAGTTGCAACTTTTAATGGTTGATTGTTTCCGTAAATTTCAACGAAAAGATTTGGGAAAGGTAGAGTCCCCGAATTGTAATCTTTTCCTTGTATTTGCGGTTTACCGATAAAAATCAATCTCTTCGTTAAAAAGATTTATAACATAGCAAAATTTCGATTGAAATTTTTGGTTTTTGCTCCCGAACTTTCAAAACTTTAATTTTCGAATTTTGAAATTTTGAAAGGTAAAATTTTTGGGTAAAAAAATCGGTTGGCTCCATCAATTTTGCTAAATCTTATTTTATTCAGACTTGTTAATTAAACATTACATTAAAAAAGAAATTAAATTAAATTAGAATAAATATTGAAGTTTCCAATGAAATTATCGACTCTTTTTGGTTGTGTGATCCAGCTAATATTTGAAAATTTAAGTAATTTTTTTTTTATTTACGAGAAACATTAACAAAATTCAACACAAATTTTAGAAAAGTTTCAATATCTTACAAACGAATGATTATTTAAGTAAAAAATTTCGAAAAATTAAAAAACTTTAAAAGTTTTCGAAAGTTACAAATACAAAGTTCAAAAGCTCAACATTTCATAAATTTATCTAATTTCTATGTTTTTTTTTAAAGAACTGAAAAATGAGACCAATAAATACCTAAGTTTTCTTTTACGTGGAAATCTTTTGGAATTTTCAGTAGGAAATTTTGAATTTTATTTTGGAAGCTTTTAAAAGCTCAGTTCTGCTGAATGTGAATTCTTCGCATTTAATCTGAAATGATTTGAGAGCCCATGTAGACCAAGAGTGCGTTGAGACGCTTCTTGATGGTCTTTTGGTCATCTAGAGCGCAGTTTAAGAGAACATTTTCAAACTTCTTGTCGATGATCAGCACGTAAGCGTCGCTTGTGGAAGCGGTGAACTCGTTGGAGCTGCATGCGTTCAAGTATTCCCTGGAAAGTGGAGAAAATGACGTCATTAATTTTTTTGGCACTTTTTGGATTTGTTTTGCAAATATTTTTGGAAAATCAAGTTTAAGAGAAATAATTAAATAAAAATGTTTTTATAAATATTATATGACGTCAAATAATCAAAAAATGAAGTTCATCCTTCATACTCAAAACCTTTAAGAAACCTTATCTTATCTTATCTTATCTAAATTGTTACTAAAATTTATCAAACAAATCAAACTACTTACTGGCACTTTTGCCGCTTGCTAATTGGATCATTAATGGTGATGATCGAATCAATTAGAATGTTGACTTCATGCAGCGAGTCGATTTGAGATTCATTTCTCACTGTTTGCACCTGTAAGTCGATGGTTTGCAAGCGATCATGCACTCTTTTTACGTAGAATTCAAATTCCTCGCGTTCATCTAAAAATAATTAATTACAGTAATTGATGAGGTAGTGATATTGATGACGAGAATGGAAAATTTACTTTCAGTCAGCTCGTCGAATCTATCATTGTTCTTCAGAAAATCTATTGTGGTTATCAATTGATCTCGCTGCTCCAATAACTTCAAAGCTTCTTTTCGCAACGACTCCACCTTGGTATCAATATGGTCCAGGACTTGGATCAACCTAAAAAACATGATTATTGAGATAATTTAATCCACAAGGTCAAGAAATAAAAAAAAACTTTTAGAAACCAAGAAATTCTCAAAGGTGAAGCAAATCAAGTTAATTTAAATTGAAAAATAAGATCCAGATGGTCTAAATAAAAATAATCTCAAAGAAAAAGAAAATTCCAGAAAAATCCTTGAACAAAATTAGAGGGGAAAATTAATGTAAAAGTTTGGTCAGTGTAAATTGTAAACCTTTCCATCTTGGGTTTCGATTGCCACTTGGTGTTTGAGACATCGATCCGATATTGTTCGCATTTCTCTACTTCTTCGTCAATATCCATTTTGCCGTCTTCTTGCCTAGCTTCTTGCTTGAACATTGACTTTTACCGAAATTACCGACTGTGGAGACATGGAAATACAAAAGTTTAGTTACCTAGACGATTTACCATCAGTTTTAAGACGCTTGTTCATTGTAAAAGTGTTTATATTGCTGTAATTGCTCATTATAGTGCTTAGTGGTTGTAAAAATTTGAGAACTCAAAAATCTTAAAATACGATAACTGAATTAATGTAAAATTATGCACTAAGGTAGTAATTTAGTTCCCTTATTACATTTCTTGCTGGTTCTATCAGTTAACGCTACTTGTAAAACTTTAATCAGCACAAGCGACTTTTTTTAAGGAAAATTCTAGAAATCAGCTGTGATGTGTATATAAAATATATTGCCAAGTACTTCAGTTTTTAGGTTTGAAACGTCAAAGTACTCCAATAAAATATCGGCATTCAAAAATTTAAAATTGTAATTAAAACTTTTTCTAGATTAAGGCTAAGTTTAGATCAATTATTGATAGTGTTGAACACTAAGTGTGTGTATAAGTAACCATGGACTTCCTGGTAGCGAATGTAGATCATCTAACCTTTAAAATAGAGAGCGATCTAAATGAACAGAATGGAGCGCTACCAATCGCATTTCCCGGCATGGACAGTAAGCTTCAAAATCATCCTTATAGCTCCCCAATATTAATCACAATTTATTGTAGAATCTACGGCTGCTGTGTGTTTATTCTTTAACTCTGTGGACGGGCCAGAGTGCGACAAAGATAGATGTCCATTCAGACACATTCGAGCTGACAGAACAATCGTGTGTAAGCATTGGCTTCGAGGATTGTGTAAAAAGGGAGATCAATGCGAGTTCCTGCACGAGTATGATATGACGAAGATGCCAGAGTGCTACTTTTATTCACGATTCAACGCTTGCCACAATAAAGAGTGTCCTTTCCTTCATATTGATCCAGAGAGCAAGATTAAGGATTGCCCTGTAAGTTCTATGTCTTCCTTGTCTCTTCTTACTAATTAATTTATCTCAATTTTAGTGGTACGACCGAGGATTTTGTCGGCATGGTCCAAATTGTCGTCACAGACACGTAAGGCGTGTACTTTGTAACAATTACTTGGCTGGTCTCTGTCCAGATGGTTCTGTCTGCAAGTTTATGCATCCCCGCTTTGAACTTCCTCCAGCTCCAGACAATCCTAAAGATCAGATGACCAAGCGACCACCAATTTGTCATTTCTGCGGTGAATTAGGACACAAAGCTTCATTCTGCTCCAAACTGCCACCAGAACAACGCGAAGCTCAAATGAAATTGGACGAAATAAAGTACAAGCAAATTGCGATGATGAAGCAACAACACCATCAACAGCCGTACAACCATCATTTGCAGCAAAAATTGCAAAGCCAGATGAGAGAGCAGCAGCAACAAGAAGGCGAGAATGGTGGACCTCCTCAGAGTACACCAGCAATTGCACCTCACCAACCGCAGCCACCTTTCCAGACATACAACCCTCAATTCCCGCCACCATCTATGAACTCTGGGCCAATGCATCCCGGTCAGATGCACCAACCAAGAGCGCCCAGAGCTTTGGAAGAGATTACTTGCTTCAAGTGCGGCAACAAAGGACATTACGCTAACAAGTGTCCTAAAGGTCATCTCGCCTTCTTATCGAGTGCTCACACTATGAAGCCAAGGTACCAATCTCAACAACCACCGTATCCCTAAGCAAATAGCTTTAAGGCTTTAAATTTAAATTTTAAAAGCAATTTTTGTTTTTATTTTTTAAACAATTTAAAATTTAATTACGTATATAAACAAAAAAAACAAAAATATTGTGTAAAGTGTAAAGTAACAAAATTGAGTTAAAATCGATACAAATATAAGTAATAATTAATTCATCTGAGTCTTCCTTGACGTTCCCATTGATCAGTTGGATCTACTAGCTTGTAGGCGGGCAAATAGGACTCGATTCCGTCCTCCGTCAAAAATCTTAGGTGTGGATTTGGTACGGTGTTTGTAATGTCACCGATGGAAGTATACCTAAAATTTAAAATATGGTAAATTGGTCAGCAATCAAGGATTATTAAAAAGAAGGATGAACTTCCAATAATTTCTTCAGAATATTTTCTTTTAAGTTTTTTGAAATATCTAGAATATGACGTCAGAACGTAATCAAAGAAACATTTGGAATAAATTGTATTAAAAAATGTTCATCCTTCAAATTAATCGGAATGCGAAAAAACGAGAAAAACTCGTTTCCCTTTAATTATTATTATTATCAACTGTTCAAATATTTAATTAAACCAACCCGATATTATACAAGCTGCAATAAGGCACATTGAACTTGAGCAAATATTCCCAGATGTTATGACAATTCCACTGTAATAGTGGATTGATTCTCATCAGATCAGGCCAGCCTTTATCTGTTTTCTAAAAAATAACAGAGAAGAATTTTGTTTACAAATTTTTGGGATTTTCAAGAATTGTTGAAATATCTTACTTGGAACGTATTTAAATTTTCACAGTACGGATCCGTACGTCTGCTACCCATAATACAACCTTTCAAATTGTCATCTTCCTTGCAGATTCCTTCTAGGACCTGCCTAATACTTCCATTGATCCGCTGAATGCTCGTGGAATAGAAATCTTTGCAATCTTCAATAAAACTTTCTATTTCCGGGAAAGGTTCTTTAGGTTGCACGTATATAATTTTGAGATCAGAGAAGCTGTTGGTGGAGCTGGCCCTTAAATATTCACTCAGCAAATGTAACAGGACCGTACAATCTTTTCCACCATTGAATGAGAGGAACAACTGCTTTGTGTCATATTTTTCGAAAGTTTCTTTTAGAGTCTACAATTATTTCATAAATTTGATAGTCATTAATTATATAATTACAGCATTTTATAGTTTCTTACAATAATTGCGTCAGTTAATTTAGAATTTAATTCTTCACTGATTTGATCAGCACCATCCGTTACTCGCAAGAAGTCCATCGTTCAACTGACCACTAGTTGGTAAGAGCTGGTTTATTCATCATTCACTGTGGTTGCCCTAGTTTCTTTTTTTCACACGTTAACAATGTTTTTGTTGATTTTTAGTTTGTATTACACTTCACTAATGCACTTTTTTGACTTCTGTCCGGATTAAAAGTTTGTTATTTTCTTCGAGAACTGTCAGACTGTCTTGCGTCGATTTTCTTCAATTTAAATCATTTTCCTAGCAACAACCAGTCAAGAATGCAGCAAAATCAAAACCCGGTGATGAATGCCATTCTAGGCAATATTTTTGGAGCTGCCATCACTGGGAATAAGGAGGTTAGTGATTTTTCATTGACACCGACTGCTCCCATTAATTTATTATTCTATTTTTAGGTATTCTGTGAGATTTGTAAGCTAAGTTTAAGTAGCTTCGTCGTCCTTTCAGAGCATAGATTAGGAAAAAAACATAAAAGAGCTCTCCAGCTTCTAAGAAGTAAATTTCCCAAGACCTGCCAAATTTGCAATTTTCCACATCTCACCAGCCAAGAGTACGAGCTTCATGTCACGTCTGAAATTCACGTCGAAAAGGCCAAACAACTAGGAGGCACCGAACAGATCCAAACCCAAGCTGATGTCACAAATTTCCAAAATGTCTCAGCGATTGTTCAGGAACCTGCAATACCACCTCTAATTCCTAATGAAGAGCTTCAGCAATTGCAACATTTACAATTCATGCAAAAACATAATATAAGTAAGCATATAACGGTTATGCAGGACTTTGTCTGTCGATCCTGTGGTGTTACGGCACAGAGCAAAGGAGTTTATGATGCTGTGAGTACTTTTTTGTCTTCATTTGTAACCATTCTAAAAAAAATTTCTTGACATTTTAGCATATGGCTTCTAAAAAGCACCGAAAGAACTCACACAAATTCCGTTTTTACCGCGGAATCCCAAAAGAAACGGTGAAAGAGAAATTTGACAATAATTTCGTGAAAGCTGGAACATTAGGAGGAAACGAATTTACTGACCAAAATATCATTTTCTACTGCAAAAAGTGTGACTGTAAGATGAATTCAAAACTTCAGCTAGAAGTGCACATGACCTCAAACAGCCACAAAATGAGAATGGCTATGGAAACTGCCGCAATTCGGTTAGAGCAATCAAAATGCCTCCTAGCCATTCCTGATCCTCCTCCACAGCAGCTCTTTAATTTTAGCAATTCAGCTTATGGCTATGGATACAGGAATTGGACGGCGGAACAACATGTCTTTGATATGCAGAAACCTCAGCCACCAGTCATGCAGCCAACTCAACCAGCAAATTATAATTATCCTTTTTATTCGTATAATCAGCCACAGCAAGCACATCAGATGGCACATATGCCTCAAATGCCGCAAATCCAGCAAATTCAACCTACTCATTATCCGCCAGTTATAAGAGCAATTCCTCAAGCAGTGCCGGCGCCTGAACAAAGACCAATTCTGGATAATCAGCATGTTGATGTCTCCAATATTCCATTCCCGCCCAATTTCAATGACAATGTCCCGCTGTGAACTGAATTACTCAATTACTGATAAGTATGAAGTTTAATGTGGATATTATTGATTTATCCTTAAATTACTGTGAAAAATAGAATTGTTATTTTAGTTTTTTTTTCTGATGAGCTTTAAGATTGAATTTTTGAGTTATCGTTGGTTGTATGAATTTCAATAAAAACTGATTTTACAGATATATAAAATCCTAAATATTTTTGAAGGTTGTTCCTATTAAATAATTTAATAAATTATAAACAGGTAGCGAGAAACAAATGAAATCACATTTCGCAAAAAAAGTTATTAAGATTTTTATAAAATTTTGCTTGTGAAGCTTAAGTAAAGCTTTTAGCACAGCACAGTCATGAGTCAGGATGGCCGAGTGGTCTAAGGCGTTGCGTTCAGGTCGCAATCTTCTTCGGAAGGCGAGGGTTCAAATCCCTCTTCTGACATCAGTTTCTTTTTTGCTGTTTTTGAGAACGTTTGGATATTTTTTGTTTGAAATTTATCTTAAATTTTTGGCAGTTTTGGAGTAAGAAATTCATCTTGAACTATTAAAATTTTTACAAATAAGGAATAGATTAATGTGTGGCAAAAAACAAGTACAATTTCATATTTGTGATTCGAGATCTTTTTGAGCTTAAGCGCAATAAAATCATCAAACAATACAAAAATCTGTAATCTCAGCTAATTCTTGTAAGTTTAACTATAAGCTTCGGAACAAATTGGTTAGAAATATCTTAATTAATTCTTCTAAAATTCTGGCGCCAATTTATCACAAGAGTACTCCACTTTATCAATTTTTCTTTAAGGTACTCCAGTTTTTACTACTGTCAAAATAGAAGAGGGGTAGATAATCCAAAATTGCTCTTAGCGACGACCACAAATTCTGAGAAAAAATATTTTGCCAGTGATTTAAGCGGGAATTCGAGGCCAATTAGTAATTAACGTGATGATTAGCCGGGCACGATATTGTTAATTGAAAAGAGTGAAGTTTTTGGCTGTGGGTAAAGACTGCAAGACTTCAAAGTGAAAATTATTTTAAAATCGTCTGGAAAATAAAACTAGGATTAATCTTCAAAATAACTGCCCTGGAAGATACCAACTAATTTTGGAGAGGTAAGCATCAGTAACACTCATCCAAATTGTTTGTTATTTGGTTGATTACATAATTGTTTACAAATTTTTCGCGAAAAAAATATTCGCGAATTGTTGTTGTAATTTATGGAACAATTTTTGTGCAAAAAATCTTATTTCGCTTTTTTTTAAGTCTTACTGAATGCATTTTGATTCTTCTTGTTCAACTGGATTGATGACTCATATTCTTCGCCTCGTTAACATTCAATTTATTTATCGTGTTATTATACCAAGATGTTAATTGCAACCAAATTCATTCAGTCATTATTGCAATTTCTACAGTTCTTGTAAATTTCGTTCACCTTAACCTTGTGCAAGTGTGCAAGTGTAATATTTGAGTAAATCGTAAACTCTGGTGTAATGTTTATTTTAGAATTTTTAAGATTTATCTTTTTTTGCGTTCAGAGCAAGCATCAAAGCAATTTTTGCTGAATTTTAAACGAAACTCTCTGTCTACTTTGATCATAAAAAAAATTGTTAACCAAATTTCCTGCTCCTCAAAATCAAATTAAAATCAAAGGATGTTCCATCAGCAGTATAATGCCTTCATAGCATTACATCATCGCCATGGCTTATTGATTTTTTAATTGTAGACGTTGTTTCGGTTCACGAACCGCTCGAGGATGGCGCAAAGCTTAATTGAGCGTGACTCGAATTAATTGATTAATTATTTTTTTAATTGGATCGAAAATTGGAATTGACAGTAATTGGCGTCCCTTTACGATTGATGTTGGGATGATTTGGTGGGTGGGAAGCCTTTGAAATGAATTAATTAGAAAGCATGTAAGATGCTGGAATGGGGTGTTGGGTGGATTTTCACTGTTTGAAGTTGTTGGATGGATTTTTCTAAAATTAAAATTCTCTGATTTTGATGGATGAACGGCTTTTAAAGACATTTCCTTGAATAATGACAAATTAAATTGAATATTACAAGAAAATCCAATAAAATCGTTAAATCACCTCAATTTAGCTTCAAATTACAGAAAATCGTAAAAATTGCCGCAATAAATCAAATCCAACCAAACAGTGCTTAAAATCATCCACCCTGCTCAATCATTTAGTGGGTGGCGCCTCCATCTCGGCTTCCAATTGCGAAAAACCCAAAAAGGGTTATTTATGGCTTGATTAACGAGCGCCACGTTCAATTCCACCAGCAACGAATTTACTCGGAATTTACATAATTTTTCATTTGTTGGGCTCGAAAAGCTGGCGGAGAGAAGCTGGCGAACCGGAAAAAGTATCGCTAAAGGAAATTGGTGAGCTCTCTCCATGTGCTTGTGTACTGGTTCCGCTGAAAATAACCGTCATTAGCCTGTAACTGCTTGTAATGCTTTATGGGGTTCAATGATTTTTCCATGGCGGCGGGGGGATGCTAGGAGGATTGATGTCCACTTTATTTCAATAAAAAATTATCACTTATCAGGTATAGCGAGAGATTCCAGGAGGATCTTTTTTTTCCTGGTGGACCAGCCTAATGAGAGAAGCCTGGAATTTTTTTTGATTTTATCAAATAACATCTTTTAGAAGGATTGTCCATCTATACCAGTTCAGCAGATCGGTTCCTGGATTATTTTTTTCGATTCGATTAGTGAAAAAATCGCGATTAGTCGAAAAAAAAATCGATTCCGATTATCTAAATTGGAGATGGTGTAATTTTTCAAACAGTTTTACGCTAAAGCAAAGATTTTTTTTTTTAGTGAATGATTTCTGAATTAATTTTTGCCATGGATTGCACTTTTTTATGTTAGAAAGGGCCAAAACAGCCTAGATCCATCTATACCAGTTCAGCACTCATCCGCCGATCCTCATTTATTGGCGAGTTACATGGCGGTGGTTTGTTTTTACAGTGTTTTTAACAAACAAAATTAATAATTAAGAAAGAATGCGAACCGAGAATTTTATACACCGAAGGACAAGCCAAAGCTGTTTGAAAAGTGGTATTATTTAAATAATCGCAATAAAAAATCAATTATCGATTTTCCTAATCGCGATTCGATCAACGGCTTCTTGACCGTTCAATTTGGGCATCTGATTTGGCGTTTTATAGTGTTTTATGTTTTATTGTTGATAAGGGGGAGATCTTGTGGATTTTCGTTCAATTTTTTGTTATTTTGGTATTCAGGGAAGATCCCGTTTTGAATAGATTTGTGATAAATTATGCTGATAAGATTGTGGAATGATGGGAGGAAGGATTAAAGTTGACAAATTATGCTCGTTTTTATGAAGTTTTTGATGAAGATCTCAAGCTTTTTGCTTCCATGAATGGTTTTGTGACGAATTCTTTGCAAATTTATTAGAAAATTTTACAAGAAAATTTATGAGAAATTTTTTGAAGGGAAAACGAAAAATTTATTTTCTTTAGAAATGGGGAATGAATACAATTTGTGATTTTTCAGGCGATGTAACTTTCAATTAAGGGGCGGGAGTGGAGCATGTCTAATTTTTAGCTGATTTTCAATTTTTTGGGTTGGAGGTTGATATTTTGGGGATTTTTGAGCTCTCTGTGGAATTTTAAGATTTTATTAAAATCCAATTTAAGAAAATAAAAAAAAAAATAAAAAAATTTTATTTTCCCGCCAAATTTTAAAAATCTAAAAAATACAAAATTTGAAGAAAAAAATATTTTCAAAAATAAAAACCCATCAAACAATAGAAATACCACCCAAAACCCTAAAAATCAAAAGTTCCCCCATGAAATACTGATCTCCCAACCTTCTCACCCTAAAAATTTCTTTACAACATTTGAACAATTTACATCCTTTTCCAACTACCAATACTTATCGGATTGTTGCTCTCTGACACCACTACACTCTCATTTTTGTGCTGAGCGTTCGGGAAAATCTCTGAAAACTCAAAAAAAGTCGGAACAACTGTGAGCATAATCCGTCGGAAGGAATTTTCCTCGAATTCAGTTCATTTTCAATTTGTGCCGACAAACACAAAAATAAAAAGAAATAATGAAAAAATCGGAAAAAGTGTGAAAAAAAGACTCGGAATGCCCTTTTTGTCATCGATCAATGGCCAAATTGATTTGATTTTCAATTATCCAGAGTGATTTAGATTTACTGGCATGACGTGAGAATGCGCTCCGAGTTTGCACATTGTATAGCAAGTGGCCACTAATTGGCGGAGCCGTGAAAGTTTTACTAGAAAATAATTTTTCCGCGAATTTTGGTTGCCAAAGGAATTTGAAAAGTGACGGAAAGTGTTAAAAAAATGTAAGTGGCGGAAAACCTGGCTAGGATTCGAGTTTCTGGGGATTTTGTTAATTGTGCTGATTGGTGGGGATTGCTGGAAATTGTTGGGAAGGCTGCTGAAAAGAGGTGGCGAAAAGAAAATGGTGAAAATTGGTGGAAAGTTGGCTGATGAGAACCGTTTTTATTGATTTTGCAGTGGGCAAAGGGCCATTTGAGCGACATTATTGTGCGATTGTTGGGGTTTTATGAAAGGTTTTGGGATTGTGATGGTTTTGGGCTTAAAACTCATCTTTTGAGTTGAAGGTTTTTGAATTTTTTGATGGAAATTCTTGTGTTTTTGATTGTTTTCCTATTAAAAAGTGTACGAAGAAAATTATAAATTTCACAGTAATCAATAAAATATTTAATTGCTTTTTGACTATTTCAATGGAAGTTAAGTCGTTAAGTCATACTAATTAATATAAATAATTAATATTCAATTTTTCATGTTTTAATGACAAAAATGACGATTAAATATTAATTTATTAATTTCACTTATTTGAATTTTATCTGAGGATTGGACAAATTTTTCTGGTATTTTTTGTAATTCTATGATATTGGATAAAATTAAGTCAAAATTTCTGATTTTGAAGTTACATTCATAAATTTAAAAATTTTCAATTAAACTAAAACTGAAATTATGATAAAGTTTGCTCAGCACTGACTTTTAAATCAATGAATTAAAATTCCATCAGAGTAAAGATGATCCACCCCTGACTTTCCCTAATTTTCCAACAAAAAATTACCCTGAAATGTCCAGTGTTTGCGAATAAATCAGGTCAAAGCCATAAAAGCTGCATAAAATAATAAAAGCGAAAAATTGGCTAATTACTCTTAAGTCTTAATTAATTCAATTATCAATAAATAATTACTATGAATTGCTCAATAAAACTACTTTGAGTCTTTGATCGTTAAATACTAAATTAATTAATACATTAAAGCACTAAAACACTAAACATAGCGTTATTATTGAATAAAACAAACAAGCACTAAATAAAATTAGCAAAGCAGTTCCCAAAATAATCCCCAAAAAAATTAAATGGAAAAAAAATACAAAGGTCAATTGCGTGACCGACCCTTCCACAAAAAGGTCAATTAATTCACACTGGCCACCAAATACTCTCCCTAATTGTAATAATTTTAACACGAACATCAAAAAGTACAAACAATTACAACAACAATTACGTTAAAAGTACGAAGTAACCAAAGTTGAGCCCAACTGAACAATAATTTAACAATAACGAGCAAGCATTAGAAAACAAGTAACAATTTAGTGGAAAAAATGCTTAGCGTAGTATAAAACACGACCAAGCTCAAGGAATAATTTGTTGAACAGCAAAAAAATAACAATAATCAAAAAAAATTGTGAAAAGCGGAAAGCAACAACAAAACAAGCAATTCCACATCTTCCTTGTAAAAAGCTGCAAATGCTGGCTCTTCACGATATAAATATGTATAATGCCGGTTCTATATGTTGCCATGTTATTTCTATGTATATTCTATTATTTGTATTATTGCCTGAATGAAAATATGGCGGGGCAAGCAACGGCGTGGGAACTTTGGTCGCGCTCATGTCTAAAATAAGAATATTTGGATGCTTTGGGAATTTCGCTTTCTTTTGGCTTGAACATCGATGGAGAACGATGAAAATGATGCAAAGCGAGAAATTTCCTGAAAAAAGACCAAAAACATGCGCACTCATGAAAACGCCACTTGGCATGCCCCCCAAATTATATAAATACATTTTTCTGCTCATTTTTATGTGTACTTTTTTTGTGTGTTGCTAAACGGAAAAAGGATTTTTTTTTGTGGATTTTTCTATGTAAAAAAATTCTGGCAACTTTCACTTGAATATTCAGTGTAGAAATGTAGAAATGTAGAAGTACACGCTTTTTGCCGGAACAACATGTGAAATTCTATGAATTTGGGAAATTTATTTATTATGGAACGCTTTTATGGGTTTAGCACAGTTAGTACAATTTAGTTTGATTGAAGCGGCAAATGATGCAAAAATCTATGCAAAACTATGTACATAATTGTTTGATAGAGGAAAGGAAATTATATGGATTTAATGTGGCATGTTAATGGACGAAAGGTCAAGAATATTAAGAGTTGGGAGGTTATTGGCTTTTGTGGATGGTTGTTGCTCTTTTTAGGATATTATAATGACAATTTGGGAAATATAGGAGAGGTTATAGTCAATTATTGTGGTTAAGTGCTTGTAGTTTAGCTTAAAGATCATTTTAAAGGTGTAAACACGTGTTGTTTTGAGGTTATGACATTTTTTATCAACTTTATACCTCTAAGCACCTCAGTAAACCTCAGTAGCCTTAGGAACCTAAGTAACCTTAGAAAATGAGCTAACCACAATATTTGTTTGACATTTCTAATTCAAATATACTGCCATTATATTTAAAATTTGAATACCTCAGAAAGCTTTAAATTTATCTTAAAAATAACAGCTTTGATGTTATTCCCAGGATGCAAAAATAAATCTGTGAAAAAGAACGTGGGTTGTAGGATTTAACCTCAAAAACGCAGAAAATCTCAATCTTTACATTTCCAATGAGATTTTCCTCGATTTTCCTCGATTTCCATTTCTATACAAAAATTATTTTAAGCTGAAAATCCTCTAACGAGATTCGAAAACGTGTTAAAAGAACTTAAGCAGACATAAGCTTCAAGCTCTTTAATATCCAATTCAAAATCAATCATCCCTAAATTATTCAGTACAAATCCACTTGAGCTGCGATGATAGATGTTCAAAGGCCCCGCCATCCATTAAATAGAATACATTTAATAAATGCTTGACATGCACGCAAGAAAACACAATAACCTATTAACCCTGACACCAAGACGCCCGACGACCTTGAGATCAATCCCGCACATATTTTAGCATAATTCTACATGTAGCAAAAACATGCAGCGTGTAACAACAGCAAACACACAGTGTAGCATCGAAAACATGGAGCATTCCATAAAAGTGTACAACAGATTGCGCTCATAATACATTATTCTATATGTGCCATGATATGTACATTAAATCTATTCTATGCTTTATCTTTAATGCGGAGGGATTTAGTTTAGTGAATGTTGGGGACTTTTTTCTATTTTTACGGGAATGTGTATGCGATTGAGCTTGTTGGTTTTATGATTATATTTTGCCGGAACATTTACATTTACTTGTTGTTGGCTCTTACATGTGCTTGCAAATGTTCCATTTATGAGTGTAATCATTGAAGCGTATATGTTAGAGTGCTATCTGAGAGGGAAGGATGAGGGTAAAGAAGTGTTGGTAGATAATGACGAGACTGATAAGATTTAAAAAACAATTTTCCACCAATATCCTCCGATTTAAACATCAATTCTAATTATTTCCTTCTTTTTTCGCAGAAATCTCTCGAAATACTCATCGCAGTGAAATCCTCGAGATCCTTAGAAAAATAATTAATATGAGTCGACACTTTTCCACTGAATCGACAATAAAACGGCCTCATCATTAGCTTTCCAGCGCATTGGGGCGTAAGGCCCCCAAATGACTTGCTGGCCACCATCAGCATGTTTGAACAGATTAAGACGGAGCCGATGGGATTTTATCATCCACCTACGCAGCTTATCCAGCAACAATTGCCAACTACTACACTGCAACAGCATCAAGGACAGAGGGTGGATAATCCTTCGGTTATCACGATTAATTCGGAGAAGGATGGGGGACATATTGTAAGTTTATTGTAAAATTTTTTGAATGGTAGTAAATTATCGTAGTAAATGGATCCATTTTATTAGAGTTTTTCAATAATGAGAGTAAAATTATCAAATATTTTCAATTCAGGCTTTTTTAGCTGAAATATTGAACATAATCTAAAAATTTTGATTAAAAAGTTAAAAGGTGAAAAATGGACTTACGTCCTTCTGACTTTCAACAAAACTATTTCAAAAGTTGAATAAAATCTCCAACTAACCTCCAACACCACATTTCCAGAACCACCAACAATCCGACACCCCAATGTCCATAATTGAAGACACGAAACCTGAACTCAGCAGCTTAAATTCAATGCAGCAACAACACCACGGACCTTCTCGGGGCAGCAAGCCGCAAGCCTGTAAAGTTTGTGGGAAAATGTTGTCATCAGCCAGCAGCTATTACGTGCATATGAAGCTTCATTCGGGCACGAAACCGTTTCAGTGTACAGTTTGTGAGGCAGCTTTTTGCAGGTTTGTTTGGTGGAATTTTGTGGTGGATGGTTTTAATGATTAATGGCTTGTTTTTAGGAAACCTTATCTGGAAGTTCATATGAGGACGCATACTGGTAAGTTATTATTCAATTTTGAGCTTTATTATCTTGCATCGTTTGTTGGATGAGTTTGTTCATGGAATAAAATAAATACATTGTTAGGGGGTTCAAATCCTCTAATAATTGCTTGGTTCTCACTGAAACAATTTCTGTTTTTTTTTCTAACAAAATTATTTTTTTTTATTTTTTAGGCGAACGTCCATTCCAATGCGACCTCTGTTTGAAGCGCTTTAGCCAGAAATCTTCTCTAAATACTCACAAGAAAATTCACACAGGTAAACTATCAATTTTAAAGCTCCTCCTTAGCTTGAGTTGAACTCTGTCATAATTGGAATATTTTTAAAATACCCGGGAATTTCTTACTCAAAGTTTTCAAGATATTTTCAGTCTTTTCCCCTTTCTTTGGTAATTTTTGTTGAAATTATGATCAAATTAGATCAAGGATCTTTCTCTACGCGGTGGCTCCATCTATTCTGTATTCTAGAATCATTCTAAAAATTTAAGCTAGGCTATGGGAGGTTATCTTCTAAAAAATCTGATAGCTAGACCAGGGCCCTGGAACGATTTGTGTTAAATACTGTCTCAAGAAACAATTTGTTTTTAATTTTTCTGACTTTTTTTTTTCTTTTCCTTTTATTTCATTTCACTGGACACACCCAGGTTATTGGATCGAACACAAACCGTTCCAGTGCACATACGCGGGCTGCTCGTCCGGCTTTTCGAGAAAACCCTATCTTGATGCCCACTTGCGCTCCCACTCAGGTGCTCTCTTTTACCTCTCTTGATATCAAAAATTGTTTTGATCTCGTATTTGTAACGCCTGTGAAAAATTTTGCCTCTCTCTATCTTTCTCGGTGACTCTCTTGGTCGTTGTGGGGGTAATCTCTGGTTACTCTGGTGAATAAATAACACAGGAGTGAGGCCGTACGCATGCACTTATGAGGGTTGCCAGAAGCGATTCTCACAGAAATCGACGCTTAATATTCACTCCAAAGTGCATTCCGGTCAGTTGATTGTTTTTTTTTGTTACGTTCTAATTGGTGTTGTGAATCGTTGGCGGTTGGGGTTAATGTAAAGGTTTTTTTGGGCTTTTGGTTTTTTTTTTTAATTGAATTTTAAGGTTTTTTGGATCCATATCCAAAAATTAAAAAAAAATTTCATTAATTTCAAATTACAACGAACTTTTAACATACTAAAAATTTAATTTTCAAAAATTTGGTGAGCGAGCCCAGACCATCCAAAAATAACTAACAAATCGAAAATTTCATTTTTTTTTATTTATTAAAATCAGAAAAAGTTCCAAATAGCCAAAAGAAGCAAATAAGCAAAAAGTCCTAGTAAAATTTCTAAATGTCCTCCCCTCTGTCCATAAAATAAAATTAGAGCCCAAATCGCATAATGTCATCGAAATTAAATAGAAAAGTCTTGCGGTAGTCCTGGACCTCAAATTTGATTTTAATTTCGTTCTTTTGACTTTTCTTTTTGATTTCCGCGCGCTCCCCAATGTTTGATATGGCAAGAAACAGTACAAGATCGGCCTTTTGCGTGCCCTCAGTGCAATTCAACGTTCAGCCGCAAGCCATACCTAGAAATTCACCTACGCGTTCACTCAGGTGATTACTTGAACTAAATTTTAGAGCTGACACCAGGCAGCCTAGCCTGTGTGACACCATATGACTAAAACTGCATATATAACCTTGTCTATTTTCCGGCTAAAGGCGAGCGCCCATTTGAATGTTCAATTTGCTTCAAGAAGTTTACTCAGAAAAGTTCATTAAACGTACATAGGACAATCCATACGGGTATGGCAAGGAATTTTTAATGTATTTTTAAGCTAAATCATTCACCATTTTTACTATCACACTCATCCATTGGCAAACAGAACTATTTACAACCTACCTCAACTAACATCATTGGGTGAGCGAGGCTTTCTGAGGGGCTAGTAAGCTGCAGTCAGAAGGTTTTCTCCCCGCCAAAACAAATCTTTTACAAAAATCATTCATCAACTCCTTTTCGACCTTTTTGACACACAAAATTTATTTTAATCGTAATTTTAGTTGAAAATTAATTATTCAAATTATTCAAATTGTATGAAATTTGCGCGCCAAAAAATTACTAAGTAACTAATGGTTCGATGATTTTTCTTTCTATTTATCTGCTGCTCCCGTGGACGATTGGCAATTGACCAGCAGACTTCTTGCGTCCGTTCAGATGCCTTGAGTGTCCCGCCTCCTTCTCGCGAAAACCTTACCTCGGTGAGCATTAAGTTATTTTAGAAATTCTTGGATTATTGGAAGTTTTGTAGAATTTCTAGTTTTTCGACTACACTGAGAGAAAAAATTGTGGTACTAAGGAAATTTTAAAAAGTTCCTAGTAGTACTCAAATTTTCAAAAAAGGAGTACTTTAGTAGTCTGTACTGAAAAAACATCTAAAGGTACAGAATGTTACACTTTCTGGTACATTTTCAATCCTAGTACTTCTACAGTACTTTCTCAGTTAATAATGAAATTTTTTGTAGTACTTCCAAGTTTTAGTAATTAGTACCACAAAAATCTCTACCAGTGTAGTTTTCAAATTTTTGGCGCCATTCTAATGAATTTCCTTGTGCTTCTTTCTCAACTAGAAATTCATTTAAGAACCCACACAGGAGAGCGGCCTTACAGCTGTACGGTGTGTGCAAAGTCCTTCTCTCAGCGAAGCACATTAAATATTCACAAAAGAATTCATACCGGTAGGTTTTTACTTGAATTTTTGATAAACTGGAGTACTTGAAAGTATAGTACCTTCAGAATATTTTTGAAAGTCTCACCCTCTTTTAAAACAATTAGAATCACGAAATATTTTGATAATTTAATTTTAATTGGACCAACCGCCAAATGCCTTCGATTCAAATATGCTTTTGCTGCTAAAATCAACAACACTTTGGAACTTGCGCAATTCTGCTAAATTTGTATATGACGTCACTCTTTTTGTTCGAATTTTCCTTCTCTTGAGTTTGACAGCACGGAAGTTTTTCCAGTTTTTGCAGGAAAATTCAAGTTTTCCTAGCGCAATTTCTTTCGTCACTTTCATGGAGTTTTGAGTTTTGTTTTTAGTTTCAATTGATTGATTGACTGAGTAATAGTGCCATAAATTAGTGCCATTTACATTTGAAATGGACTACACGAATCTTGCGTTGCTAAGTGAGCGAGGAAATTTTGATATTGGGGGATTGTGAAGGGGTTTCGTTGTAAATATGGTTTTGGAGGAAAATAAGAGAAAATGTCTAGGAAATTCGATATTTTATTTAAATCAGGGAATTGATCGAAATTGATGATTTTGGGTGTTAAAAACAACTGTAATTTGATAAAATTAAAAGAATAATATTGTGGAAATTCGAAAAAATATTTTTTTTAAATACTTGACATGTCCCTATGAAGTAAAATCAAATGTTTTGTGAAAGTTTTATGAATTGATGTTTTTTTTGTCACGTTGAATTTTAATGAAGAATTTAGAGTTTTCATATTGAATAACATGATTTACCCCTATGATTTTTTGTCAAAAACTTGAATATAGTGAGAAAATGTATAGTAGTGTAATGTTTTTGTTTACTAACCGAGCTTTTTAAGTTTTTAACAAAAAAGAATGAAATCGATGTTTTTCAAAATTTTAACACTCGTCCAATAATCGAAAACTAAAGAAATTATAACGAAAATTATAGAAAAGAATAATTGATCTAATTATTATTATCTGTTTTGTGTTTCTCGAACAAAGTGCAAGGACGTCCTTTCAAGGTTCGTAAAAATGTTGACATTTGTAAGGTTTTTTCTCAACTTCATTGAAATAAAACCTCACAAATGTCGACTTTCTTACTAATCGCTTCATAATTGCAGTGTATACAATGCCCAGCTGCCTTTTGTCGCAAACCCTACCTTGACATACATTTGAGGATTCACACAGGTGATACATAACCCCCAAATTAACCGCCACAATTCTTGCTAATCGCTTTTCTCTTAAATTTCAATTTTATTCCCTGGGGGTCAAAGGCGAGAAGCCCTTCGAGTGCGTTCTATGCCAAAAGAAGTTTACTCAGAAAAGTTCGTTAAACATCCATAAGCGCATCCATTCGGGTGAGCTGAGTGTGTTATGCTTTTTGACATCTAAGCATATTTGAATCAAATAGAATGTTTGTTTGGTTGGTTGGTGGAGGGAACTTGTATGAGATTCTGATATGATTAGAGCTGAAGGGACTTGAGGCTGAATTTTTAATCTTTCATTGTTTATTATCGTGGATTATAGGTGAGAGGCCATATAGCTGCGATATTTGTTCCAAGACGTTTGCTGTTAAAAGTTACGTAACGGCGCATCGGTGAGTTTTTGGATTTTTAAAATTATTAACCTTAAAAATTTGAGTTTAACCTCAATTTTGATTAATTTCTTTTTATTTTACATTTTTGGTGTTGATTCACTATGAATACCATTAATTCCCCTTAAATATTCATAATAACCTTGAAAACCTTCAGCTAACAAAAAAATTCTCCAAACATTCCAGATGGAGCCACGTGTCTGAGAAACCCTTAAGCTGTGATCGCTGTTCTATGACCTTCACGAGCAAAACTCAGTTTGCCATTCACATTAGAACTCATTCTGCTGGCCAGAACTATGAGTGCAACATTTGTGGGCGAACGTTCATTAGAGACAGTTATCTCATTCGGCATCACAATCGGGTTCATAGGGATCGACAGCATTCTTCCAATATTAATGCGACTATCAACAGTGTGGCTTTGAATGGACCAAATAGCAGTGGTACGGAAAGTGTTCCAGAAACGTACGAGATTAGCGCACAAGTATGTGATCTGAGGTAACTTAAGGAGTTTTAGTCGTGTAGATTGATCCTCGGGGTGATCCTCAAAATTTTAAAAATAAATAGTTTGAATTTTGGCGCCAAAAGTATTTTTTACAAAAAAATTACAAATTTCTCTTCAATCCTCACAGTAGATTCGTGAGTGACATCCACCAAAATCAACTCCAGCAGGCAGCCATTCGACAGGACCGCCTCACCCTGAACGATGTGAGTGGCGTGCATTTAAATGATCGTTTGATCCAAGAGCGGGCTCTACAAAGTCGAGCAATACAGGAACGTGCACAAGAGAGAGCTCTGCAAGAGAGGGCGCAGCATCAACCCACCATAATCATACCAAACCACATTTTGACGCACGATCGAGTGGATGATAAGACGCTGCATACGATCGCTAGTCCGGGAGTTTGATGTGAATGAGAGAAGGAGGACAAATTTTGCACAACATATCTTCTGAGCCACACCTGTTAATCACTGACATGTTAATCAAGGAGAGGATTAGGGAAGAGATCAAAAGTGGGAAATGGAAATCAATATTTTTATAAGATTGTTGTAAATACTGATCTTTAGTTTGTAAGTGAAGTTTAAGGCGCATATGCTAGTCATTATTTAGATTTGTATACTGGAAGGCCATAATTAAATAGTTTGGATTACTGATTCGAGATATTGAAATTTAAATGAAAATTAGGGATTTTCTAGGTTAGGACGATATTTTGTGAAAAACACATTTTAGAGGAGGAATGAGAGCAATATTCTCTTTCTCACTCTAATAAAAATAAATTTTCACAAAATATCAAAAAGTCCTTAAAAAATCAAAACATTTTATAAATAAAACAAAGATCAAAATCATCACCAAAAAAGCGCGGGATTAGCATATTTGAATTTCGAACAAAAAATGTGAATTAAATTTAGTAAAACCAGATTTTTTTAGAAATGAGATAAATAATTAGAGAGATTTGCATAAAATGTACCTTTCTATAAAAACTAAGAGTAGCAAATCTAGTCCAAAAACATATTTTTCGGAGTTCAAAATTTTAAGAAAAGATTTAAGATATTATTATTAGTGAATTACATAAAATTGGTGATTATTGTTTTTTTGATGAAAATTGAAAATACGCACAAGATTTTTAATTTTTTTTATGTCAAGGTTTTTTTAAATTTTTTATGATTGTTTTGAAAATCTTATGGGATAATAATGGCACTGGTTATATTTGCGCTAATTATTAAAAATAAAATTAATGATTAAAATTCTACTAAGATTAATTTCTTCAAGCTTATCAAAAAGTCTCATTTTTTTTCTTCAAAGAAAACATTTTAAAGGAATTTTATTTGTTGATGATAAAGTTTTTCGTTATTTAATCGTAATTGCATATTTTTCATGAAACTACTCCAAAAGTTGAATAATTTCCATAAAAACCTCAATTACCGCTCCTTGCAGCAAATTTAACTAATATTCGAGTAGATCTCTAAAATTTTCATCTAATAATTTTCCAGCAACACCAACTAATTCAATAGAAATATAGAATTAAACCAATTAACACACAATCGTCGTACAATCGTTAATTAAATAGTTTTAAATTTATTTCCAATACAAACTTATTTAAAATAGTTTCCTGAATTTGTCTGTATTTACAAGCCATAACCTTAAAGCCCTTGAAAGTTACAGTAATTGACTAATTGTAAAAGAAACACTCACTTTGAGGCCACTTTGTAAATAGAACTAAACCAGTAATATGGAAAATCTAGAACAAAAACCCGTACCACAAGGTACTAAGTAGCGATACTAATTGAGTAATTGTACTAATTGTAAGTACTAAGTTCATCAATTTTAGTGAAACTAAATATATTTAATCATTTTGAAGCGGACATAAATAAGTTAATCATTTGAAGTTAAGAGATCTTTACACCACCATTTGTAGGCCTCTAATTACTAACTGCAAAATTTCCTTAATTACAGAAATTACTATAGCAAGAAAATAATGCAGAAAACTCATTATTTGATAGTTTGAGTACAATTTTCAGCAATAACCGACCGAGTAACTTTTGAGTAATTTAAGTCATTTTCAACTAATTGAGTTAAAAGTTATTTGCAGAAAGCAACAAAAAAACATATTTAACTCACAAAACTTTATTTATTAAAATTGTAAAAAAAAACATTTAGAATCAGAAAGTAAGCAGCTGAAGTAAAATTGACAGAATAAAGAAGAAAATTGATTAATTACATGGTTGTTTGAATTTTGTCTCCATTACAATTTTGTTGCTTAATTATAATTTTCTTTTTAAATTTAATCAACGGTTTTACTAATTTTTCAAATATTTCCATAATTTTACTGGAAAAGAACTTCTGGTGTTGGGAAGAAGCGATTGCTAGCAAAGTACTCCTTGACATATTCTCCTCCATATTCCTCGTAAGTGGCTCGAGTGATCTGAAACTGCTTCATATTCTCGGGATTGTTGGCAAATTGTCTTGCACCATGCCAAGCGTCAAGTGAAGGATTCCCTGCCATATTAATATTGAATGTGCTTTGGAAAGGTCGTATTTCCATTAACTCTCTGGTGAGTCGTTCTTTAAGTCCAGGAATTTTAACGCAGCCGCTCGTAAGAAAAACGTTGTCGACCAGTTTTTGTTGATCTTCTTCGTTGAACATTTTTAGTACGTAGTCGATTATTTCAGCGAGACCAGCTTCTACTAGACCCACCATACTAGGCTGGAAGATAATTTCTGGAGCACGGATAGCTTCTAATCCGACGTGGAGCTAAAAATAAAGAAATAAAGAAATTATTTAGCAAAAAATTTAATACAGTGAATAGTTCCATTTCTCAACATTATCAAAAAGTGTCTTGACTAAGCGGAAAAGGTGAATTAGTTTGTTGTGTGGTGAATTTCACTAAATTTAGTTTATTTTAAATAATAAGTTAATTAAAGATGTTTGCTCGTAAACTGATCAACAAATCAGTAATCGATGGCCTCAAGAATAGCTGTAAATCGTTAGTACATCAATTCATTCTTTAAATTCCCAAAATATCAATAAATAACCTTCCATGAAATAATTTCAGTGAAATATCGCAAAAGCCTCCAATACAGCCGCTAATTGCAAATAAGATTAGAAGAGATGCAGCTACATATGAAGGTGATGGCAAGACATCTGTTCATATCCTCAACAAAGAGATGGAAACTGGATTAATGATAAATTCGTTCAGTCAAGTTGGCTTCCGATTAAATAACGATATGATGATTCTTGGTCCGATGGCAATCTTCCCAAAGTACTTGCTCTAGCATTCTTATCATGATCAACTATTAATTTTCTAAATTTTAGGACAGTCCTCTCATGGAACATTGGTAGTTTTGAAGAAATAAACGACAAAACTCTCAGCTTGTTCTGCGTTCTAGAGCCAAAAATTGACGTGTTAGTAGTCGGAATAGGTGACCAACCCATCACTCCCCATTTCTCAAGAACCATCATCGGATTCATGCAAAAATATGGAATCAACGTAGAAGTTTTGGGAACTGAGCAAGCTTGCGCCACTTTTAATTTCTTAAATGCTGAAGGAAGAATGGTGGGAGGAGCACTTCTTCCGCCTAACCATATGTCGATCAATGAAAATGATCTTGCTATGACTAATCTTAGGAGGAAGAATATTTATGAGATTGATGATTAGATAAAGAAAATTAAATGATTTAGAAATAGTTCTTAACATTTTTGTGTTTTTCTCCGTAAGGATTTTCCATGTAAAGGATCAGAAAGCAACCAGTTTCTAGATTTTCTAAAGTTTCATAAAATTATAAAAAATTGCATCATTTCATAAAACTTTTAATAGTTTATAATTCAACCTGAATTATTCTTGAAAAATGAACTAACCTGATAATACTCAGCTAAGCTCCCTTCAATCAGCAAAGGCTCTTCATACAGTGGATCATGATGCCTCAAAATCTCTTCAAACTCCAGAAGCTTTTCATTCTCAGCTTCCGAGTCACTATCTCCTTCCTTGCTGATGGCCTTATAAACATCCCAATCAGTGTCTCTCGATCCGAAATCATCAGTTCCCTTCTCTTTGCCAGCCAATCTTGAGATTATTCTCATTCTCTCTTGAGCAGCTGCTGTTCGTCGTTTAGCTAGATCTTGTCTTCTTTGCCTCCTCACTTGCTTTCTATCCAGAATAATATTCCTTCTCTGTTTCACTTCATGAACATACTCATCCGCGTTTTTATCAGCTGGTAGTAGAGGAATTATTTGAACCAATTTATCTGGAATTTCAACCACAACGCCGGACTCAACTGAAGAAATCTTTTGCTTGGTTTTCTCGATCCGAGAGGTGACCGTTGTTATTTGCTTCTCCATGTCTTCGTAGCTGGATAAATTGAAATCTGCCAAGGCCAGCTCAAATTCAGAATCCTCTTCTTCCTCGTAGAGCTCACGCATGGCAATCAATTTCTGGAGAGTGTCTTCATCTTCCACTAGTTTTTCTTCACGCTTGCGAGCGTTTATTTCACCTTAAAAAATATATTATTGATTAATCTGTATCCAAACATCATTAAAGAAATTATTTACCGAGCCTCCTGGACAATTCCTTCCTCTTCTCAGTTTTCTGCTCAGCTGTCAAAACTGGTGCTGCAATGGTTTGAGTGAAAGGAAGTTGAATCTTTTTCACTGCACTATCATAGAAGCTCATGGTGGCCCATTTCTTCAGCTCGGCTTGATAATCACATGCAAAAGAGCAGTGCTGATGGAAGATCTCCTCGATTCTTGACAATGTGATGCTAAAATAAAAAAAAGTTAGATGCGATAATACTTTTAAAATAGAACTCTGACAAACCTATTAACATGAACAGGATACTTAAGCTGGAGTAATCGATGTAAATAGCCAATCATATGGTAGCCACCAATATTAATTCTTCTGATTTTGCTGGTTATCTGTTGTCCATCCAAAAATGGAATAACATGAGTTGCTGTAAATCCAATAGAAACGATCAAACCAGAGTTTCCTGCTTGGTTGTAATTGAAGCTGAAAACAGAATCGATTCCATAGCAAACAGCTGGAACATTGTAGCACTCAAAGAGCAATTCTGACATCAGCTCTCGGCAGTAATTTGGATTTTGCATGCATTCTGTCAACATAATTGGATGGTCAACGCACCCTTGAGTGTCTATTTTCAGGAGCTTGAAAATGTTGTCGAAAATTTGCTCTTGAATATAATAGTGGGTAATCACATTTCGATCAAACTGCGTTCTTAATTGAAACCGTAAGGCCTCAATGTTGACAATATCATTTCCAATCAACTTTTCTGGATTAACTTGCTTCTCTTCTTTTTTGGTACGATCTTTTCGGGGCTTAGCTATCAAGTTCTTAAACATCAGCAATGGTTGAGGAGAGTTAGACCAGCCAACTCGACATATTTGTGAGCCTAGAATAATTTTTGATCTTTATAATTTAAACACAAACCGGTGAAATTTAAAAAACTAACCATTATCAATAACAAGAGGCAAGTGATTGCTCCTTACATCTGCAGGATATTCGTGTACAATATCTGGAACTGTTTTTAAGTCTCTCAGTGGATAGACATTCATTTTAATAAAAGTTTTTTCAAAACACAATTTCGATTTTGTTTACAATAATTTTCAAAACAAACTGTTCCGACTGAAAATTTATGGCTGACGGCTCAATGGCGGCTTAATTTTATATTTTCAAAAATCAGTAAAGAAAATGTTTTCAAACACTAATTACTATTTTAAACAAGAAATAATGACCGCTAAAGAGCAATTGAAATGGAATCTTCCAAAATATTCTTGAATATCAAGTGAATAGTTTTCCCGCCAATTTATTAATTGGGTCAAAAATACTTTGCATAGACTAATTATGACTTTTTTGCCTGAATTGTCTCTTAATAAGCAGTTAATTTACAAAATTAGGGATAAACAAAATAAATTTTGATGGTTAACGGCTAACGGCGGCTCGCGGCGGCTGCATCAAGTGACGTTTAAAAAGTCGAAAAATCTCCATTTGTAAATTGCAAATTTCGCGAGGCTGCTCGAAAAACTTCAAATACGCGGTCAAAAAAGAATTAAGTGAACTATAGTTAAGTGTTAAGTGAGCATAAGAAACATAGGATTAAAACAAAACGCTTAAATAGTCGAGAAAGTGTTTGAATTTGATAAATAGTGAACAATTTTGTGGGATCAATTTGATGCAGCAATTCAATGAATTTCTTGAATTAAGCCCCACTAGTGCTTGAATTGTTCCACCAAGGTGCGTTATAACCCATTTGTGCAGCTTAAAATACGTGAAAAGTGGTTTTTTTCTTAGAATATCGTAGTTCGAGCTTTCATTTAGCTCCGCCAAAACGCTAGTTTCTATGTAGTAAATTTGTGAGCGTCTGAGAACTTTCCTTGCAAATTGGGAATTTTATCAAGGAAGTGGTTTCGTTTAGTGATAAGTTTAAGCTAATTCTAAGAAGTTTGCTCAAAAAATTACATAAAATTGTGACATTTGCTGTTAAAAGATGCTCCATACATCCAATGGCGATGCAAAAAAACACAATGACTCATCCCAAGTATTGTTAAGAAAAATCCGGGCCTAGTTTTGTGAAATTATTTGATTAGAAATCGAGATTCAAGTTTATTGATTGAATCGCTTGCAACTTGGATGCATTAAAGCAAAAGTGCACCAACACCAATAAACCAGACAACAACAACAAAAAACTCAAAAAACAGGGATTTGAAATTTCCAGCTAATTAATTAACTTATTTATTGCGATTACTTAATTAATTAACGTCAGAATATTGCAATTATCCAATAATAAAAAAGTGCAGCCTTCAGCTCCTTGCCTCCAGGCTATCAATTCCAAGAAGCGATACAAAAGCAACATCGACAGATGCTCGAAAAAGTAAAGGTGGACTTACGTGTGCAACGTTCACTCAACCAGATCCGATAAGAGCCCTAGAGGCCGCTCAAATTAATTACATGGTTAATAATGTAAACATCATATAATTCTTAGCTTTTTTAATTAATTTTTGTTACCTAATTGTAACAGTTTAATAAAAATTTATTTGCCCCAGCTGTTTTTTATTATAGTATTAATTATATGTTTTATTCTGGTTAAATAATTTACTTTAATAATATTTTACATGTAAATTTATGTGAGAAATTTTTTAATTCTTAAAGAATTATTTTTTATATTTTATTCGCAGTAATCGGTATTGTTTATAAAAGAAATTTTGAAATAGTAATTTTTATAAGTATTATAAAGTAATATTTACAAGTTTTAGTGTTTTCAGTTCGGTTTTTATGGTTTTCCAGTTTTTTCGTATTTTAAATTTGTATGTGATGAAATTTTTTTTTATTTTGTGGTAAATTTGCAGTTCATCAAAATTTTGACTCTGTTCAGTAAATTTTGAATAATCAATAAATGATAAAAAATCGATAACATATGCTAGAAATAGAAACTGCGCCAATACACACGTAAAGTTTCATTAACGGTTGATTAATTGAATTATTATTTCATTAATATTTTATAAATACACAAGGTGTGTATCCACCTTTAAGTCTTCTTCCTGGTAAAATTTTAAATACAAAAAAAAAGTCGGCAAAAAATACGCGAAATGTGGAAGAAAAAACCTGAAATTCTGTTTTTTTTTTGTTCGTTCCACCAATTTGCCGAGTTTAATATGAAAATTTAAAATTTACGTATAGATACAATTTTATTGTGATATTGTGATCAGAAGTTCTGATGTGTTTGTTTCACTTGAAATTACTCAGATTGGCTTTAAATGCTGATTTTAATTAACTGGGTAAGAGAATTGTTGAATAATTTCTGTGTATTTCGGTGTATTTTCTAGAATTATTGTTGATGTTTCAACTTGTCGGGCAAAAATATGCATTAAGGACAGTATTAATGCGAAATGACAACCTAATCTCAATTCTTTTTTGCAGAAAATATGCAAAACTAGATGCAAAGTGCACTTGGTCGATGCATTGATTATTTTTTCCCAGACTTGCGATTGCTTGAATGTTGCATATAATTGTTTGGTGGTGGTCGGGGTGGTAATAAATCGATTAATTGGATGTTTTGGATGTTTTTAAAGTGGTTTTCAAACTATCGAAAAGTGTCATTTTTACTTAAAACTTTTAAAAGTACTTATTTACTAAATTTTTGTTAATTGAAATTTTGAATTAAATAATTGATTAATTAGATTTTCAGTAAAATTTAAATTTTTGAACTGAAATTATGCTCAAATGAAATAAAATTCTGAATTCGATTCCCAAAGCCGCAAAATCGCCACCAATTCACTAGTTACTCAATTATAATATATTTAATGAGCTCCAAGTATGCAGCAGTGATTAGTTAAACAATAATCTATCTGTGTGAGCTGAATAATTGAAAAAGAAACAAATTAAATGTATTAAAATATTAATAAGCCGTAAAATATCTCAATTTCAAATCAATTTCAATCTCGCATTCACAACTTCACAACAACTTGTAGTGTTGCAGTGAATATTCAAGTAATTTCAACCATTTCCACTAATCCCATGCGATCATTACAATATTAATGAAATTATTAACAATATTAAATATTATTATAGCTCTAAAGCTAAGTGAGTGAATGAGTAAATGGCAACGGCGACCTGCGATCATGAGCCTCATGCAAAAGACAGACAAGACAGTTGTCTTGTATACAAGGAAATTACACACATTTTAGCGACATTACCTTATTAATGAATTGGCCGATTGAGTGTATTTAGTGTATTTAGCGTATTTGTTGTGATATGAGCGAAACGCACACCAAATCGTACATATGAGAACAAGCGGAAAAAAAATTATAATGAAATGAGAATATTTTTTTTTATTTGCAAAAAATGAAAAAATTGAAAAAAAACATTTTTCAGAGTTTCGACGAGTCTTTTTAAGCCTCTTGTTTCGCATAAAGATATTTATTATGCGCATTTATTAAATGATTGAAATTAAAATGCTCATTTGTGTTTTGTATGTTTTTCATTTTTCGGCAGTTTTTGGTGATTTTTAGTGGATTTTAGGAGGTTTTTTGGACGGATTTTTGTAAATTAAGTCGGAATACAGTGTTTTAATGGGACTCATTTTGATGTGTTTGAATTTTAATGAAGAACTGGGAATTTGTTGTTGTTTCTGATGTTGTTGTTGGTGTCTTGTTTATTTAAGATCTTTTAAATGATTTAAATGCTTCAATAATAATTTGCTAATTTCTGTTAAACTCCCAGAGATATATTGGCTATAAATTGTGCAATCACAGTTTTTCAGTTTATTTTAGATTTTTTTTTGTTGATTGAGGTGGTTTTGTTGTTTTAGCATTTTGATGCGCGTGTTGACGAGATTTGTTTTAAACTTTCAATGAGAATTATTTGTTTTTCAATCGGGTTTTATCATTTTATGCGAAATAAATGCAAAATTAACTTGAAATTTGATTATTGCGCGAAATTGAGAGCTTTCATAAATATTGATTGTTGGTGATTTGCATATGTAGCATGTCGATGGGGTTTGCAAAACAAACACTTTCATTTATAAAATATTATTGGTATTAATTGATATGTTGTTGAGTCTGTGTAAATAGAACGATTAGTGGGATTTATTGAGCTGATTTGATTAATTAAATTAAATTTCAGAATAACAAAATTTTTGTCATAGGGGTCAATGTTGTTAAATCACCAAAAAATATACAAAATTCGAGCATTTAACCATGAATTAAGGCATTTCCATTTAATGAAACACAAAATACTAATAAAATCCAATTCCCCATTCTAGAGCGACCAAGTGCCATGCGAGAGTCGTCTGACGAGCGCCCTGAGGTCTGGCAAGAATGGATATTAGACGCCATTCGAAAAATTCGCTCACAGAAGCAGCGGCCCAGTATACAACGTATCTGCCAGGCGATTGGCAGCCATCACAAATTTCACGAGGATGTAGTGGCCGAAAAGTTAGAACAAGCGGTAGAGGCTGGTGCCGTGCTCAAAATTTACAATAAAGGCTTGCACTCGTACAAGTCGCCCAGCAATATGGGTCGCAAATCTATTGTGGTGAAAGAGGACACGGATTTGTCGCGGCTAGTAACAAAAGCTGTTAGAGTGCTCGGCGAGTTTGACGGATCGACCAGCAAAAGTATTGAGAACTTTGTGCAGCAGGCCAACAAACTTCAAATTTCTGAAGATAGTGATTACAAGGCGATTATTAAACGGTCGCTTAAATTTGCTGTGTCTAAGAAAATGTTGGTGTGTGATGGAAAGCTTTATAGTTTGGGTGTTGAGGCGGCTAATCCAGCGACGCCTAAGAAAAGGAGGAGCACTGCTACACCGTCTCCTAGGAAGAAAAGAGCGCCGAATATCGACAAATCTTTGGAAGAAGAGGATTATGATGATGATGACCTTGATACGTCGGAAGATAGTCCTCGAGAAATTAAACCTAAAGTGAGTTTGATTTTGAATTTTGAGTAAAATTTAAAAACTAAAAATATTATCGTTTTTTCAGCTTTCCTCCATGCGATTGGACGCCGTTTGTGCCGACTGTTTGGGCACTGAACTGAAAAATCCTCACAATTTAGCTGAACCACTTTCCTCATGCTCTGGCTGCAGTAACACTTATCTGCATTCGTCCTGTGCCAATACGGCCTCCAAATCTAAGTTTCCCATCCAACTGTTGCCGTTTGTGGAGATTGGCAACAAGTGGTTCTGCGATGAATGTACCACCTGTGAACAGTGTAAACTCTCGAATAAAGGGCCCTGCTTGATTAGCTGCACTGAGTGCCATAAAAATTTTCACATGTTGTGCATGAAGCCGGCCATCGACAAAAAGTACAAAAAGCTGTGGAGGTGAGTTTTTTTTTTATTAATGTTCACCCTTAAATTTTTATAATTCTTGGTAAATTTAAGTTAAAATTTATTCTCCCTCTGAATTCATATTTTCTTTGCTCAAATGACATAATGTCAATTTTAATTGTACGTGATTTGCATATTTTTAATCGTTTTTGATTTAATTTTTAGATGCTCAGATTGCTTGCCCGGAAATTCGTCGGAAAAAGCAACACCTAAAACTCCAAAGGCCACTCGAAAAATTTTAGATGAAAGTGGATGTAGTAAAGTCTCCACCACAAAAAAGGAGAAGGAAGAACCCAAGATTATTAGAGAGAAAGTGGATCGAAGAAGAAAGTAAGTTCTTGGTTTATTTAAAGATATGAATTTTTTCTAATGCCAAGTAAATTTTAGATCAACGGTAGCACCATCTATGGATACTCCACAGCCCAGCACATCATCGGCCGCCATCACTAGCACGCCACATCCCCAAAAAGTGTCAAAGCCGGGTCGCCCTCGGCTCAAACCATTACCTGACACTCCGCCTGTGGTATCTAAAGTGATACCACCTCCAATTCCAACCCTTGACATTGTGCTGCAGCCGCCCGATGAAGATGAAGACATGGACGAAATACCTGGTAAACTAAAATCCTCTAAACCTACCCTTTTAACTAGTACCGCGACAAACAGTTCACACACGCAGAACTATAACAATATAATTCTCATTAAAAATGAGCAAATAGTGTCCAATACGAGCAGTCTTAAGTCCAAACTAGTAGCGGAGACTCTGCGCCAGCAGCAGCACCATCTATTGGGAGAGTCAGACCGAATGTCCAAGGAAAAGCAGAAGTTTTTCCGCTTTTCGGCCTTTAATAGTGAACGGCGCGCCAAGCAGCCGGTCGAGCCGCTCGACAAGTATAAATTTATGTCGAGCAGTAGCGACAGCGAACCAATCTGTGATAAATCTCTGCTGAGCAGGAAGAAGAGCAACAATAACAACTCGTTGCTGAGCAACAAGAATAATTTGGTGGGCAGTAGTAGAAAGGGGGGAAAGTTGCGCAAAAGTTCAGATAGCTCGTGTTGTTCGAGTGACGATGATTCTAGTGGCTCGAGTAGTTCAGATAGCTCTTCTAGCTCGGATGACTCGAAAAGCAATTCTAGCAATTCTAGTGCTTCATCTTTTAGTAGTGACGGCCACACGGTCAAAAAGATTGAAGAGCTGAATAAAGCAGAGACGTTAATTAACACCAAGAATGTGTTTGCTTACATAAACAGTCGAGAGTTGAACAGTAATGTACAACAGCCTGTGGTGAATAAATCTTATTGCTGGACCTCGTTGCCTTTCCTTCAAATGAATAGTGGGAGTGCCACTCCTTTCCAGAATCCTACGCCTAGTTTTCAAGGCTCTTTTGGTCAGCCCGGCTCCCAAAAACTAGAGTCGGATGTCTGGGGATTCGCGGCAGAAGCCAAAAAGCCTTTAAACATTTTCACCGCGTCTGATAGCGAGAATCGCCTGAATCACAGTCAAACAGACGAAAGTGACTGCGATGTGCCGTTGAGTCAGCGGCGACGTCGTCACAAAACTCATAAGACGAAACAACGCCATAAAACTTTGCTGCCATCGCGATATAACAACAGTGAGTTCTTTAAGTCCACACGGAAGACGACACTGCTCAAGAATAATACAATTATGAGCAGTGATGATGATGCACAGTTGTCGCCCAGTAAGATGGTGCAGAAAGCCATAACCTACAAAAAGTACGACCTGAATACGCTGACTGAAAAGGCGAATGAAAAGACCGATGAGGTCGCTGCGCCCACTAAATTGCAACCGCCATACAACACGCTTAATAAATCTGATATGGGTAAGGAACTGCTCTCTAAGTTGTACTTAATCTCACCAAAACAAAAACAAAAAAAAAGCAACACTAAACTCTCTCACGAATTGCATTTTGTAAAAAGCGTCCCCAAGCTGACTCAGGATGTGCTCTGCTCTCTAGCTTAGATCTTTATAATCTCTTAGTATGATTTTTGTTGGAAGACTTAGCTTTTGGAGAATGCTCTATCACCTGTTTATTTTTTTTGTTTTTTGTTTTTTTGGTTAGTTCTGGGAACTCTCGCTGTATTGCCTTGCCTCTTTAGCTTTGGTTTGAATAATTTGGAATTTGGATAGACTTTTTAATGGTTTTTATGGTTCGCTCACCGGAAGCGCGCAAATATTTGTTCGGTCAGAGTTTTTGGCTGATTTTAATGGAGATGTTGATTGTTTGGATGTGAGAAATTGATTAATTGGAGGAAATTATTTTAACAGATGCTTTAAATTTAAATTTTGCTTTTTTAGGGCAAAAATGTTAATACCTGATTAATCAGGATATTTTATTAAAATGACTTTTTTATAATTTTTTTTTCCACCAAGAAATCGTAAATTAAATTTGAATTTAAAATATAAAAATTCACAATCGATTTTGATTAATCAAACAATTATTTATTTTGAATATAAAAATAATTATTTAGCAAATATTTAACTAAGAAAAGATTTTTCCGATTAATCCTCGATTATGATTCCACAAAAAAATCATTCGACATCTCTAGACTCAACTATATTTCAGTTCTCTCTGAAACTCAGCGATAGCATCAAGTAATGGCTCTTCTGCAACCTTAAACAAGTAAACCAAGTCAAAAGAACCATCACCTGATCCCTTCGAGCTTTACCTTTTCCCCCCTCATTTCCTTTCATTTAGTATTATTATTTAATATTTTTTAAATAATTTAATCCGAAAACTGATTGTCAAACTGCGTCAAACAGACAAAAAAGTGGTGTGTGGTAATCGGCCTGTTGATAGTAAAAATGGAAATCGTTAAGAAACTTTGTAAATGGTGTATTGCCCGGAAAAGCATTAAAAAATCGATAATACTCAAATACTGATAAAATAATATAAATTTTTTTTTTACCTATTGCCCATAAAAGATTGATTAACACGTAAAAAAAAGAAATTGTATGGCGGTTGGATTTGTAAAAAATTGCGAACATGAACTCAACTAAATTAGACTGTTTCTGCTTTTTATTTTGTTCTAAAATATAGTTTTGTGCAGTTTTTGGAGGCTCTGATGACTCTTTGAGGAGGTGCACTCCTCTGAGAGTCTCGAGCACCTAACTGCATAAAACAACCATTAATTACTTATAATTTTCAGGATCGAGGCTCGCAAATACTATTTATCGGTCTGACTAACTCTAATAGAAAAATTGTTGCTGGTGGTATTTTAGAACACAAATTAATACTTGAAGTGATGGAAAAAAAAATTATGATGCTTAATAAAAATTATAAAAATTATAGAACTGTGTAGAACCAAGGTGGTTGATTGAAGGTGGCGATTAAATTGGAAAATCTTTTAAAATGACGAAAATTGCTCAAATACACTCTAAAAAATATTTTAATTGGATGTTGGAGTGTGTTAATGTCAATTGCAGTTATTTTGAAAGTTTTGATGTTTTCGCCACCTCACTCAATGTACCTTGAGTACATTTTTGATAGAAAATTACTCATCTCGCGAGAAAAACGAGAATTTCGCATGCATTATGTTTAAATTGCGTACTTAATGGTACCGGAAACGGAAATTATGATTATTCTTCAATTTCCTGGCTCCTCGATTTACCCTGAATACCTGAATACCCGAAACAATTTCACACACCACTTTTTTGTCAAAAGAACTCAGTTTTTCAGTTTATCCCGTTTTTTTAGTTAAATTATTTAGTTTAATTGGTTTGGGCTGAGATATAGGGTCTGTGCGAGGTGGGATCCAATATTTCTGGATTTTAAGGATTTCTGGGAATAATCAGAGTTTCCGTTTGCCCGACATTTTGGATCCTCCAAAGTTCAGACTAGAATTTTAAGTGCTCTAGTAAACATTTCACTAATCTTTTCTTTTATCCTGGAACCAAACAGAGAAGCCACAATTGCCACCAGGAGTCACTCAAAAGGACGCTGATTTGTACAAGGAGATCAGAGAAAGGGCAGCCAAAACAGTGTCGGAAGTGCTACCAAATTCAGCAGTTAACAGCAGTTTGATGATCAGTCCGACCTCAGCAGCCATGGCAGAGCAAGAGAGGTGTCCAGCAGCTATTGAGTTTGGAAAGCACGAGATTGAGACATGGTATTCAAGTCCATTTCCTCAGGAATATGCTAGGTGAGATTTTTTATAGAAGTTATTTTTTCTCATTTTCGATTAATGAGATAATCAATTAATCGATTTTTTCTTAAATTTTTTTTTAATTTAAAAAAAAATCTGGAATAAATTTTAATAAAATTCTAATTATTTTTTAGTCTCCCGAAGCTGTTTCTCTGCGAGTTCTGCCTGAAATACACCAAAAGCAAAGCCGTCCTGGAGCGCCACTTGAACAAATGCAGTTGGCGTAATCCTCCTGGCACAGAAATCTATCGTTGCGGTGAAGTCTCAGTCTTTGAAGTGGATGGAAACGCCAACAAAATCTATTGCCAAAATCTTTGTTTGCTTGCCAAACTCTTTCTGGACCATAAGACGCTTTACTATGATGTGGAACCTTTCTTGTTTTACGTTTTGGCTAAGAGTGACAAGAAGGGATATCACTTGGTTGGATATTTTAGCAAGGAGAAACATTGCCAGCAGAAATATAATGTGTCTTGCATTATGACCATGCCACAATATCAGAGACAAGGTTTTGGCAGGTTTTTGATTGACTTCAGTTATTTACTATCCAGAAATGAAGGACAGCCGGGAACACCAGAAAAACCTTTATCAGATTTAGGAAGAGTCTCATATCATGCTTACTGGAAGTCAATTGTTCTGGAGTACCTTCATGATCATCGCAATCAGCCAGTAAGCATAAATAGCATCTCATTAACGACCGGCCTTCAACACGCTGATATAGCTTTAGCACTTCATCTCCTTTCATTCATCAAGTACCGCAAAACTGAAGACGGAAGCTTTAATGTAATGCTTTGCGTGGACTGGGAGAAAGTTGACGCTTATTATGATAAAATGTGCAAGAGCAAGACTAGAATTCCAATAGATTCTGAGTGCTTGAGATGGACTCCACTTTTGATTTACGGTCAACTGCCAATGATTATGATGGACCCTCCTACACCTGATCCACAGCCGAGTACTAGCGGGCAAAGTAAAATTACTGCAATTCAACAGAAAATTGAACTGCCAGAGGAGAAGAATGTTCTTGATGCACTGCATAACACAATCAGCAAGAAAAGGCAAAAATCCACTTCAAGAGCTCACCAAAAAGAAACTAAGGAAGAAATTCTCCACCCAGAGACTCCTGTACCTGAAGATGTGGATATGCAATGTGAAACTCCTCTGACATCAACTGGCAGGAGAAGAACAAGACCAAATAGGTTTAATGAGACGACCTTTGAAGTGACTCCGAATAGTGTTGAACCAGAAATTGAACCCAGACCGAAGAGAAAGCGAAGAGTAACGGAAGCTGAAGAACCACCAGCTAGTGACGATAATCTGCTGAAGAGAAGAAGAATCTCCAAATTTTTGGCGCAACCGGAACCGGAACCAGAAACTCCGGAAGTTGTCCTTAAACCTGTGAAATTGGAAAAGAGAATTAAGAAATCACCTAAGAAGCTGCCAATCCTGGATAATTCAAGTGTGGAATCTGACTCAATATCTGAAGATGTTGTTCTTTCTAAAAGAGCCACTAGACTCTCGCAACCAACAATATTTAATTCTCCGGAATCCCTTATCATTATAACTCCCTTATCACCAACTGCACGAAGAAGTGGAAGGTTCTCGCATAGACCAAGAGACACAGAATCGCCTGGAATTATTGTGAGCACTGAGAATGAGTTTATGTCAGATGAAAGTACTTCCAAAGCCAGTGTCAAGTCAGAAAGTCCGAAGAAATTGAATTTACTGAAAAAGATGATGCAAAATAACCAAAACAAAATGCTTTCACCATCACAACAACCCGAGAGAAAGAGACGAAAGAATACGCCCAAGAACAAGGATAAGGGTAGTGGACCAAGCAGTGATGAGCTTAGTAGTAGTTCAAAGAAGCAGCTAACAATTTTGGAAATGTTCCAAAGAAAACCTCTTGCACCTGAAGTTGTCGTTGAGACAATGCCTGTGGCGACTGAAATAGCACCAACAATCAAAATTGGAAGGAGTCCGGGAAGGCCCAGCAAAAAGAATTCAAGCATTTCTAGTAGTTCAATCAAGGAAATGAAGCCACCAGAAGAAGCTAAGGAGAGTGAGTCGAAAAATCTGAAATTAGCGCCAAAAGAAAAGGAGAAGGTGAAGGACAAGTTCCGTAAGAATCGAAGGAACAGACTGAGCGAAACCACTAGTGAGTCTTCTATTGAGGCTGATGATGAAATGGAAGTGGAGAAGAAGATGAAGCCACTTCTTGTAGAACCAGAGAAATTGGAAAAGTCAAAGAAATCTGAGAAACTTGAGAAAACACCAACCAAATTGCCAATTTCTGAGAAATCTAATAAACCTGAGAAACCGGTGGATAAGCCTGAAAAACCTGTAAAAGTAGCAATCCCATTGGAAAAAGTTGAAGAAGTTGTAAAGCCAAAATATGATAAGAAGAAGCAGAAAGCTCAAGAAAGTGCCAAAAACTTGTTAATAGCCTCCCCAATGCCCAGTCCATCAGCAAAAGCAACTGAAGCTCGTATCAGAGATGTGCCAATCAAAAAGGCGGCGAGTAGAAAGTCTGGAAGGTCTAGTGAATCTGATAGTGCTGCATCACAAGCAAACTCTGAAATAATGAGCTCAGCTATCAATTCGGCGAGTTCAGCGAAAAGCAAGGAGGATCTCTTTAAAAGGGAAAATTCTATTGTGGATTGTGCTGTGAAAGTTGAGAAGCTTAAGTTTCCTTTTAATAAAAGTGGCAGCCGGTTGATGACTGATTTGATTCCACTGACACGAGATGATAGGCATGCCGTACCAACAACTTCAGCTGCTGCGGCCGCCGCAATTAAACCATCCAGTGAAACTTCAAGCAAACCGAAGAGTAACTTGGCCAAGTATCATATGGCTAGAGCCGCAACGATAGCAGCTGCAGAGCAAGCTAAAGCCATCGAAGTTAAGAACGCAAATTATCAAGAAGCCAAATTTATGTCTAAGAAGCATGTTCTCTTAGAGAGCGCTAACAACAACAAACACTCAAAGGTTAAACCACCAACTACCCATTCTAGCCACCAAAGTAAAGTAAAAGAAGCCAGAGCACAAAAAGAAACTGTGGAACCTCAAGATACACCAATTATTCCAGTTTTGCCAATTGTTGAACCAACAGTAGTCCCAAAGGTCGATAAACCAGGAAAGTTGCAGAAAACGGCTAGTTTTGATGAGTTGAAGGCGAGCGTACCACCACCAGCTGCTTCTCCTAAGTTCCCAAAGATTCCCAAGATCCAGTTGACTCAAGTTCCACATGAAAAAGCTCCTATGACCGTTGTGCCGGAAAAGCTTGTTGATCTTCCCAAAGTTGAGCCGAAGAAGCCACTAGTTAAGGAAACAGTCGTTGAAGAGCATAAAGTTAGTGAAAAGGTTAGTATTTTATTTTATTTTTAAAATTTAAAAAAATTTTTGACAGTTCCATACAAATGTCACTTTTAAATTAAAATATTAAAAAAAAAATTTATTAAAATTATATGTATCTTTCTAGAGCTCAACCTCAATGCCAACCCTAGAAGAATCTGAGAAGTCATCCAAACCTTCAAAATCTGATAAAGCAGAGAAAGCTGAGAAGATCTCTGTTATCACAGATCGAAAATCATTTGAAAGCACTGAACGTGCCAATCTAGCGTTCAGCAAAGGAACTGAAGCCAACAAAGAAACAGAAGTAGCGAGAAAAAAGTCTGTGGATTTTAACGAACCGAAAGTTTGCGATCGGATTGAACAATTCCTTGGAGTTAACACAATTGATCACAGAAAGTCATCGGAGAAGATTCAAAGCGTTCTGATGATGAATGAAAAGTGTCAGGAGACAATTAGACCGAATGTTATTGTTGATACCAAAAGTAAATTGGTAGAAGACAAGAAAGATGAAGCTAGAACTTCGACCAATACTAGTCCAGAAAAAGTAGAACCAGTTTTAGCAGCTCCGCAACCTCAAATAATTCCAATCAGTCAAATGAACCAGCTAACGCAGATAACACCAGAAATCAGCAAAGCTCCCGAAGTGAAGCCGATTCAAAGCAAGGAAGAAAAAGTAGAGCCGAAAATTTTCAAAGATGATAAAGATCTGCCGTCTGCTTCCGTCTCTCAATCCACAACACCTGAAAAGAGTGTCATCAAACACAAAAGCGAGATGAACGAGAAAAAAGAGGAAGATCAGCCAAAACTGGAAATCCCTCCAATTCCGCCACCAACAGAAAATATCCAAAATGTCTTCATGAAGGATTTTCTGCCGGAGGCAGTTTCAGTGCTAGCGAAGCCTCTACCAGCACATACTGAAGCTCAAATGCCGCCCAAAGTTGATAAGGTTGATAAAGCTGATAAAATCGATAAGCCCGAGAAAGTTGAGGAAAAGAAAGTGGTGAAGCCTCAAGAAGCAAAAGCTGAAGTAAAAAATAATGAATCCAAGAGATCAAAGGAGAAGAACTCGAGTGTCTTCAGTGAAGTTGCCAAAAATTCTTGTTCAAGAACCACAGAGACCAAGAGAAGTGGTTCAATTGACTATTCTGATGGAAAACCCAACATAAATACAACATCTTCATCCTCATCCAATTCATCAAGCTCATCTGCGTCAACCAAGAAGTCTGAAGCCTCCAAAAAGGAGAAAGCAGCCCCAACTCACTCCTCGACCGGTTCAAAAAACTATGGGGCCGATTCATCGAAGTCTCAACACGACTCTTCAATAAGTAAGGCGCAATACCATACAGCGCCACCCAACAGCGTAAATAGTGTGAATAGTGTTAATCAAGCTACTTTGCCACTAAATACACCGAAAGTCGAGAAGAGTCCAAGTAAGCCCGCCTACGATCTGAACAAAATGCCTCAGTTCCCTTCGATGAATCAGTTGCCCAACTATCACTCATCTCACCCTTCACACCCGCAATACTGGCAAATAGAGCCTTATTATCAGAGTTATAATTTGCCACACTTGGATGCAGCTACACAAAAAAGTCCAAACAAGTTTCATTTGGATTTGGCGACTAGTATGGCTTACAGTCATAATTTAACGCAAGGATTATATCAGTCTGCTGCAAATTCGCTTGCTTATCAACAACAACATCAATATCAAGAGCAGCAACAGTATCATCAGCAGCAATATCATATGCAGCCTCAAAACATTTATAATGCTAATCCAGCGGCCGTAACGCCAACCGTCAAAGATAAGAAAGCTGAGAAAAAAGCGGAAAAGTATAAAACAAAGGCGATTGACGAGGCCAAACAGTTGAGGGAGCAGCAATTGATGCAGCAACAAATGCAATATGATCAGAACTTCAAACAAACTGCTCAGGCAGCTCAAGCAGCACAAGCTGCCCAAGCAGCTCAAGCTAACCAACAACAGTACAATCAAAAACCTAAGAGCCAACATAATGGTAAAGCTGAGAAAATGCAGCAAGACAATAGTTGTATGGTCAATAAGAATTTACAGATGCAACAAATGCACCAGCAACAAATTGCCAAGAATAATATGACAAACGCTATGATGAAGAGTTATAGTCCTGAAGAGATGCACAATCACCAAGTTCAGCAACAACATATGGAGCAAGCCAATCAAGCCATGATGAATTCACATCACCAGCAACAGACTCCTCCTTCCTCATCGGCTGATATTCAATCGATGGGAGTTTACACGCCAGATTCAACTACGAATAGTGTCCATAGCTTGCATCACTATCAATGTGACTTGGATGTGAATCAATTGGAGTTGGAGTCACCTGCCAGCATTGCCAGTGATATGGCAAGTCAGAATTCTGTGAATAGTGTAAATAGTGTGGAGAGTATTAGACCACCAAGCCAAATGAACCAATATAGTGATTGCTCCATGCAACAGCAACAAGCTTTGTCTCACATGAATATTCCGACCTCAAGTCCTCAACACCAAGGGATGAATGCACAGAATCAAGGAATGCAGCACCAGCAAACACAACAGCAAACTCAGCAATCTTCTGGAGCTAGCAGGAAGATGAATCAGATGAATAGGAATGGGAATAATACAGGAAATGCTGGAAATAATAATGCTAGAGCCACCACACCGAAGATTGCAGCTAGAACAGCTACCCCAGTGATGCACCAGCAAGTTCAGCAGCAACAAAGAAGTAGAACGACACCTCCAGTGGTCCATGCTAATCAACCTATGGCTAGTCCTGTTCAACAGCACCAAAATCCTCAAAACATGCAAAATCTGAATCAGCAGCAGCTCCACAACATTCACTTGCAGCAACAAATGCAGCAAAGCTATCAGCACCACCAGCAAATGCATCCTTCTCAGTATTTGAGTGCTCATAGTGCACAAATGGGCGGAAATAATACAAATCCTCAAGGATATGCTCAAGCACAGTCACCAAACACTTATGGAGCTGCCACCACAGTCATACAGCATAGAAGCATGAACAATCATTCAAATTTGTCAGCTCAAAACTCTTTGGCCAGTCCACATCAGAGATTGGGTCCAAGTCCAGCTTCTTGTGCTGTGAGCTCTTCAAATAATTTTTACGTTCAAACTGGAAATGTTCCACATCATCAGTCACACACTCCTCAGCCAATATCAACGCCAACTCCTTCAGTGACTCCAAACCCTCAGATCCCGAATATTCCAAATATTCCTCAAATGGATCAGTGTCAGCAGCAGCTCATGGGAAATGCCAGCAGTTTGTCGAAATTGCAACAATTGGCAAATTTAGATATGCCAAATCAAGTTTGCAACACTCCACCCAGTGTGGTCTTGACGCCACCTCCTCATTCGCACATTTCTCCATCACCACATCTTGTGAACCAAAATAGAAGCATATCAACTCCACCACAAGCTACGGCACAGATGGCGCTGCAATACAAATATTTTGGAGGAAATCCATCGACGATGGGAAGTAGCCGAAATTCCAGGACACCAGCACCTTCCTCGCATGTTCAGCACATGGCGGTGGCTCCACCAGCAAGAGTGTCTCCTAATGTGACAATTGGTATGCCGTATCACGCCATAAATGGATATCAAAGGATGCCAGGACAACAAAGTAGTGGAGTCACTGGGTACATTGCCAATCCGGCAGCTGCCAGCTTCAATGCATCACAAATTCCAGTGATGAACATGCAGAGTCAGTATCAAGATCCTAGTGCGTTGAGAGCTCAACAGAACTCCATGTACTCGACGTATCCTTATCTGAATCCGCTAAATGGAACGATGAGGAGATAGAATAGGGATGAAGAGGAGGATGAGCATGGATGAGATAGATGGAGCGAATAAATTGAGAAATATATGACATGATTTACTGACACGGTTTTTGAAGGTGTTTTTGGAATTTTCAAGGTTATAAATGTAAGGTGGTGACTTTTAATTTAAACAATTGAAATTTTTGTTAAATTTTCCTATCAAGTTTTTGAATAATTAAAGTACAGACATACTTATAACATTTAAGATTTTCTCATTTTTCTCAAATTTCAAAAGTAAAAAATTTCAACGTAAAAATAAATTCACCACCTAAATTTTTTACCTTAAAAATTTTTTATAAACCAAAATGATGGCGAACCTCCAATAAAACTACTTAACCCAATTAATCCCGAAGAAAAATAATGTTAAACCTGATTGTGGCCTTTAGAGAGTAATTTTTACGTAAATTTTTTCGTAATCCCTTTTATTGAATTCCGACAAAAGTTAAGTTTATCTTTTTATTATTTTTTGCTTGTGAAGTTTTTCCTACAAAGTATTTTTCCTTAAGAATTTTTTTTTTTCTACCCGCATTAATTAATTAATTAATGAAATGATCCATTTAAGACGACAAATCCGATGCCCATTGTTTTTATGAAGAAATATTTGAATAATATTTAGACGCTAAACAAATCGCTTAAAACTGTTTAGGACATGCATTCTCAATACAGAATTACACACAATAATTAAGTAATTTATTTTCAAGTATTAGAACTCTTTTTATTTGATTCTTTGATTCCCGCAAGGTTGTTTTTCTCTTAAGTTTTTTTATTGTTTAATTTTTTGTGTAAGAAAATGTTGTAAATAAAGAAAGTTTTCTTAAGTTATTTAAATTTGAAAAATTGTTGTTTTCTTATGATTCTTTTTTGCAGTTTTTGAAGGATTCCTTGAGGATTAAATTAGTAGTCGAACGTTTCGCAATCAGTCCATATCTTCCGATACTGCATCCAAGACCTCGTACTGGATAAGTGGGAATTTTTCAGAAAATTCGATCCAATCTTTATGTCTGATTATCTTCCTGAAGTTCCTTGAAACCATTTTAAAAGAACATTAATATAATGAATTGTAAGAATTTTTGTTTCTCACTTTTTAATAAACTCGATGGATTTTTTCTTCAGAATCTTGGAGTTGTGAAGTTCACCGGCAATTAAGCATTCAATGGCTGAATCAACAGACAAGTTTTTGATCAACGCATTTGCACAGAGGTTCATCAACTCTGGTAAATCATAGCTATCTGCAGCTTTAAACAATTTCAAATCAAGATCCTTCAAATTTGAAATATTTCCAGTGTAAATGAACTCGAGCATGGATTTAAAAACTGTAAATTCAATATCCTTGATGTCTACTTCATTTCTGGTCTTTTCTGCAAAATCACCGTTAAACATTGCTCCAAAGACTTTAGAACGAGCTGCATATTACGTAGACAAATTATTTTTCAGTAATCTTAAGATGAAATTGTAAAGCAAGAATTACCTGACAAAATACTCTTATGCGCATGAATCATGTCTTTACCATTAACAGTAATAGTAACATCAGTAAAGTTTCTAGATGTTAGCATTATTTTCAAATCATCGGCCAACTTGTTTGGCTCTTCAAATTTTTTCATATTGTTTGTAATTTTGATCTCGCAGGAGATAGTCAGAGTGTCTTTAACAGTATAAAAATACTTGTTCCTCAGCAGATAAGTGTAAGAAATGAATTTTGGAAATGTCCAACATGGCTTCAATTTGGAGAATGTTATCTTTCCTGAATCAATAGAGCTGTGACTCACGCCGGTAAATGCAATGATCCCACCTTTAAAAGCAGCTTCGACACTATCTTGTGGACTCATCAATTCGATACCCAGAGAAATATATGTTACTTTATCAATAATACAACCAGGAATCAACCAAACAGTCCTAGAAAGAATAAGAATTATTCATCAAAAATGTATACATTATTATTTTGTGGATAGCTTACCAAATAGTATTATGACCATTGACCAAGCATGAAACTGGCTCAGAATTTAATTTCACATTTTCTGAATCCAGTTTCTCAGTAATATTATCAAATGCGCACTTGAATATGAGAGATCTCTCCTAAAATTTGGAAAAATATATTGAAATAATTGAACTTAAATCACAAAATGTTACTACCATTTTATCAATAATTGAGCATTCCATGATGATTGTACTTGACTGAATATAAGATAAATTTCTAGATGAGTCGTAACAAGATATTTAAATTCTGTTAATAAATGTTTAGGAGCTTTATTTTTTCATGGATTATTGTATTCGAGCGAGGTTTATATGTTTTCAGCGATTTATCAACCCCACGGTTTTCAAATTGTTTTCAATCTCTAACTTGAATACAGATCAGATTTTCAATGTGACAATTTCTTTGAAAACGAAGCGAACAAATCAATAAATCATCTCAATTAACAATTCATACAGTTCTAGAATAATTCAATTACAATCAATCAAATCACAATGAACAGCACTATTGTGGAAGAGGTAAGAAAATATTTTGTTTTCAGTTTAATTATTTCCAATATTATTTCAAATTTCAGGAGAGATCGACCAAATTCAAGTGCTCTTTTGATAATATTACTAAGAACCTGAGTTCAGAAAATAGGAAATTTATTTCCAAGCCAGTTTTGAACTTGGTTAATGGTCATAGGACTGTATGGTAAGCAATTCATAAATTAATAATGTAAAGATTTTTCATGAACTCTTCTCCATTCTAGGACTGTATTGTTTTATCCTTGTCGGATTATTGAGAATTAAAAATATGTATCTGTTCATATTAAATTGATGAGTCCTCAAGATATTGTCGAAGCTGCTTTTAAATCTCGATCGTTGGATCTGACGGCGAAAGTTACGCCTCTGCTGATTCAGGAAAGCTAACATTCGTCAAATTGAAGCCAACATGGTGATCTCAAAAATTATTAGCTCAATCTAAGTTGTTGGAAAACAGAGATCTGTTAATGGTAAACGACACCTTGACTTTCTCGTCAGAACTCAACATTACAGCAAATTTGGAGTTAGTTGTCGAAGAACCAGACATATTAAACGAGTATTTCAATGGATTGAGTTTACCAACCATTTTTTCGGATTTGACTTGTGTTGTTGATGGTCAAGAGATCCAGGCTCACAAAGCGATCTTGTCAGCTCGCTCTCCAATATTTGAAGCAATGTTCAAGATCAAGTTGGAGAATGTGAATAAGATTACTATCCCTGATATTAATTACTCAGTTTTTCGTGCTATACTAGAGTTTATTTATACTGGAGATGTTTTGGAAGGATTGTGGACCTGACTTTGTTGATCGCAACTATTGCCTAAAAAATTCAAGAATTATTCGAATTTTGTGTGAATTCTTTGATTCTCAACTTGTCGATCAACTCATCAATTGAATGCTTGGTCATCATCAAAAAAAAAATTCAGGACACCAGGACCTTCCTCGCATGTTCAGCACATGGCAGTGGCTCCACCAGCAAGAGTGTCTCCTAATGTGACAATTGGAATGCCGTATCACGCCATAAATGGGTATCAAAGGATGCCAGGACAGCAAAGCAGTGGAGTCACTGGGTACATTGCCAATCCAGCAGCTGCCAGCTTCAATGCATCACAAATTCCAGTGATGAACATGCAGAGTCAGTATCAAGATCCAAGTGCGTTGAGAGCTCAACATGAAGAATCCACTAAATGGAACGATGAGGAGATAGAATAGGGATGAAGAGGAGGATGAGCATGGATGAGATAGATGGAGCGAATAAATTGAGAAATATATGACATGATTTATTGACACGGTTTTTGAAGCTGTTTTGAAATTTTTAAGGTTATAAAAGTAAGGTGGTGACTTTTTAATTTAAATAATTGAAATTTTTGTAAAATTTTTCTATCAAGTTTTTGAATAATTAAAGTACAGACATACTTATAACATTTAAGATTCTCTCATTTCTCTTAAATTTCAAAAGAAAAAATTTTAACGTAAAAATAAATTCACCACTAAAGTTTTTTACCTTGAAAATTTTTTAACAACCAAAATGATGGCGAACCTCCAATAAAACTACTTAACCCAATTAATCCCGAAGAAAAAAAATGTTAAACCTGATTGTGGCCTTTAGAGAGTAATTTTTACGTAAATTTTTTTCGTAATCCCTTTTATTGAATTCCGACAAAAGTTAAGTTTATCTTTTTATTATTTTTCGCTTGTGAAGTTTTTCCTACAAAGTATTTTTCCTTAAGAATTTTTTTTTTCTACCCGCATTAATTAATTAATTAATGAAATGATCCATTTAAGACGACAAATCCGATGCCCATTGTTTTTATGACGAAATATTTGAATAATATTTAGACGCTAAACAAATCCCTTAAAACTGCTTACGACATGCATTCTCAATACAGAATTACATACACTAATTAAGTAATTTATTTTTAAGTATTAGAACTCTTTTTATTTGATTCTTTGATTCCCGCAAGGTTGTTTTCTCTTAAGTTTTTTTATTGTTTAATTTTTTGTGTAAGAAAATGTTGTAAATAAAGAAAGTTTTCTTAAGTTATTTAAATTTGAAAAATTGTTGCTTTTTTTGGTTCTTTTTTGCAGGATTTTTGAAGGATTCCTTAGGGATTAAATTAGTAGTCGAACGTTTCGCAATCATTCCATATCTTCCGCTACTGCAGCCAAGATCTCAAACAGGGTCAGTGGGAATTTAGCAGAAAATTCAATCCAATCTTTATGTCTGATTATCTTCTTGAAGTTCCTTAAACCGTTTAAAAGAAAGTTAATATTATGAATTGAATGAATTTTTGTTTCTCACTTTTTAATAAACTCGATGGATTTTTTCTTCAGAATCTTGGAGTTGTGAAGTTCACCGGCAATCAAGCATTCAATGGATGAATCAACAGACAAGTTGTTGATCAACGCATTTGCACAGAGGTTCATCAACTCTGGTAAATCGTAGCTATTTGCAGCTTTAAACAATTTCAAATCAAGATCCTTCAAATTTGAAATATCTCCAGTGTAAATGAACTCGAGCATGGATTTCAAAACTGTAAATTCAATATCCTTGATGTCAACTATATTACTGTTCTTTTCTGCAAAATCACCGTGAAACATTGCTTCAAAGACTGTAGAACGAGCTGCAATTTACGAATAGATGAAAAGATAAAGATGAAATTGTAAAACAAAAACTACCTGACAAAATATTCTTATGCGCCTCAATCTTATCTTCACCATTAACAGTAATAGTCACATCAGTAAAGTTTCTAGATGCCAGCATTACTTTCAAATCAACAGCCAACTTGTTTGGCTCTTCAAATTTTGTTTTCATATTGTCTGCAATTTTGATCTCGCAGGTGATAGTCAGAGTGTCTTTAACAGTATAAAAACACTTGTTCAATAGAAACTCAGTGTAGCCCAAGAATTTTGGCTTCCCATGTTGGCTTCAATTTGGAGAATGTCTGCTTTCCTGTATCAACAGAGGCGTAACTTTTGCCGTCAGATCCAACGATCGCACCTTTAAAAGCAGCTTCGACTTTATCTTGTGGACTCGTCAATTCGATACCCACAGAAATATATTTTTCTTTCTCAATAATGCGACAAGGAATCAACCAAACAGTCCTAGAATGTATAAGAATTATCCATCAAAAGTGTATAAATTATTATATTATGGATAGCTTACCATACAATATTATGACCATTGACCAAGCATGAAATTGGGTCAGAATTGAATTTCACAGTTTCTGAATGTAATTTCTCAGTAATATTATCAAATGAGCACTTGAATGTGAGAAATCTCTCCTGAAATTTTGAAATATATTGAAATATTTGAACTTAATCACAAAAATGTTTTTACCATTTCAACAATTGAGCTTGCCATGATGATTTGTGGCTGTACTTGACTGAATATTAGCTAAATTCTAGATGAGTCGTAACAAGATATTTAAATTCTGTTAATAAATGTTTAGGAGCTTTATTTTTGATTATTGTATTCGAGCGAGGTTTATATGTTTTCAGCGATTTATCAACCCCACGGTTTTCAAATTGTTTTCAATCTCTAACTTGAATACAGATCAGATTTTCAATGTGACAATTTCTTTGAAAACGAAGCGAACAAATCAATAAATCATCTCAATTAACAATTCATACAGTTCTAGAATAATTCAATTACAATCAATCAAATCACAATGAACAGCACTATTGTGGAAGAGGTAAGAAAATATTTTGTTTTCAGTTTAATTATTTCCAATATTATTTCAAATTTCAGGAGAGATCGACCAAATTCAAGTGCTCTTTTGATAATATTACTAAGAACCTGAGTTCAGAAAATAGGAAATTTATTTCCAAGCCAGTTTTGAACTTGGTTAATGGTCATAGGACTGTATGGTAAGCAATTCATAAATTAATAATGTAAAGATTTTTCATGAACTCTTCTCCATTCTAGGACTGTATTGTTTTATCCTTGTCGGATTATTGAGAATTAAAAATATGTATCTGTTCATATTAAATTGATGAGTCCTCAAGATATTGTCGAAGCTGCTTTTAAATCTCGATCGTTGGATCTGACGGCGAAAGTTACGCCTCTGCTGATTCAGGAAAGCTAACATTCGTCAAATTGAAGCCAACATGGGGATTTCCAAAATTCTTAGCTCAATCTAAGTTGTTGGAAAACAGAGATCTGTTAATGGTAAACGACACCTTGACTTTCTCGTTCGAACTCAACATTACAGCAAATTTGGAGTTAGTTGTCGAAGAACCAGACATATTAAACGAGTATTTCAATGGATTGAGTTTACCAACCATTTTTTCGGATTTGACTTGTGTTGTTGATGGTCAAGAGATCCAGGCTCACAAAGCGATCTTGTCAGCTCGCTCTCCAATATTTGAAGCAATGTTCAAGATCAAGTTGGAGAATGTGAATAAGATTACTATCCCTGATATTAATTACTCAGTTTTTCGTGCTATACTAGAGTTTATTTATACTGGAGATGTTTTGGAAGGGATTGTGGACCTGACTTTGTTGATCGCAACTATTGCCTAAAAAATTCCAGAATTATTCGAATTTTGTGTGAATTCTTTGATTCTCAACTTGTCGATCAACTCATCAATTGAATGCTTGGTCATCATCAAAAAAAAAATTCAGGACACCAGGACCTTCCTCGCATGTTCAGCACATGGCAGTGGCTCCACCAGCAAGAGTGTCTCCTAATGTGACAATTGGAATGCCGTATCACGCCATAAATGGGTATCAAAGGATGCCAGGACAGCAAAGCAGTGGAGTCACTGGGTACATTGCCAATCCAGCAGCTGCCAGCTTCAATGCATCACAAATTCCAGTGATGAACATGCAGAGTCAGTATCAAGATCCAAGTGCGTTGAGAGCTCAACATGAAGAATCCACTAAATGGAACGATGAGGAGATAGAATAGGGATGAAGAGGAGGATGAGCATGGATGAGATAGATGGAGCGAATAAATTGAGAAATATATGACATGATTTACTGACACGGTTTTTGAAGGTGTTTTTGGAATTTTCAAGGTTATAAATGTAAGGTGGTGACTTTTAATTTAAATAATTGAAATTTTTGTTGAATTTTTCTATCAAGTTTTTGAATAATTAAAGTACAGATATACTTATAACATTTAAGATTTTCTCATTTCTCTTAAATTTCAAAAGTAAAAAATTTTAACGTAAAAATAAATTCACCACCTAAATTTTTTATCTTAAAAATTTTTTATCAACCAAAATGATGGCGAACCTCCAATAAAACTACTTAACCCAATTAATCCCGAAGAAAAATAATGTTAAACCTGATTGTGGCCTTTAGAGAGTAATTTTTACGTAAATTTTTTTCGTAATCCCTTTTATTGAATTCCGACAAAAGTTAAGTTTATCTTTTTATTATTTTTTGCTTGTGAAGTTTTTCCTACAAAGTATTTTTCCTTAAGAATTTTTTTTTTTCTACCCGCATTAATTAATTAATTAATTAATTAATGAAATGATCCATTTAAGACGACAAATCCGATGCCCATTGTTTTTATGACGAAATATTTGAATAATATTTAGACGCTAAACAAATCCCTTAAAACTGCTTACGACATGCACTCTCAATACAGAATTACATACACTAATTAAGTAATTTATTTTTAAGTATTAGAACTCTTTTTATTTGATTCTTTGATTCCCGCAAGGTTGTTTTCTCTTAAGTTTTTTTATTGTTTAATTTTTTGTGTAAGAAAATGTTGTAAATAAAGAAAGTTTTCTTAAGTTATTTAAATTTGAAAAATTGTTGCTTTTTTTGGTTCTTTTTTGCAGGATTTTTGAAGGATTCCTTAGGGATTAAATTAGTAGTCGAACGTTTCGCAATCATTCCATATCTTCCGATACTGCAGCCAAGATCTCAAACAGGGTCAGTGGGAATTTAGCAGAAAATTCAATAAATTGAGAAATATATGACATGATTCATTGACACGGTTTTTGAAGGTGTTTTTAGAATTTTCAAGGTAATGAATGTAAGGTGGTGACTTGATTTGAAATAAGGGGCTATGCATAAAATACGTAACGCTGAAATCGGGCCTTTTGGAACCCCCCTCCCCCCTCGTAACGCTTTTTCACACATTTTAATATGAAGATTATTACTTCGTAACAAATTCTAGATACCCCCTTTATAAAGTTCTCGATAAGTTAAAGTACAGACGTACTTATAACATCAAAGATTTTCTAATTTTTCTTAAATTTCAAAAGTGAAAATTTTAACTTAAATGAAAATTTTTCTCCACCTAAATTTTTCACCTTGAAAATTTTTATGAACCAAAATGATGGCGAACCTCCAATAAAGCTCCTTAAACCTAATAATCCCGAAGAAAAATAATGTTAAACCTGATTGTGGCCTTTAGAGTAATTTTTAAATCCGATGCCCATTGTTTTTATGAAGAAATATTTCAATAATATTATATAAATAATTAAGTAATTTATTTTCAAGTATTAGAACTTTTCTTATTTGATTCTTTGATTCCCGCAAGGTTGTTTTTCTCTCAAGTTTTTTATTGTTTAATTTTTTGTGTAAGAAAATGTTGTAAATAAAGAAAGTTTTCTTAAGTTATTTAAATTTGAAAAATTGTTGTTTTCTTATGATTCTTTTTTGCAGGATTTTCGAAGGATTCCTTGAAGATTAAATTAGTAGTCGAACGTTTCGCAATCAGTCCATATCTTCCGCTACTGCAGCCAAGATCTCAAACTGGATTAGTGGGAACTTTGCAGTAAATTCGATCCAATCTTTATGTCTGATTATCTCCTTGAAGTTCCTTCAAACCATTTTAAAAGAAAGTTAATATTATGAATTGTAAGCATTTTTGTTTCTCACTTTTTAATAAACTCGATGGATTTTTTCTTCAGAATCTTGGAGTTGTGAAGTTCACCGGCAATCAAGCATTCAATGGATGAATCAACAGAAAAGTTGGTGATTAACGCATTTGCACAGAGGTTCATCAATTCTGGTAAATCGTAGATATCTGCAGCTTTAAACAATTTCAAATCAAGATCCTTCAAATTTGAAATATTTCCAGTGTAAATGAACTCGAGCATGGATTTCAAAACTGTAAATTCAATATCCTTGATGTCTACTTCATTTTTGGTTTTTTCTGCAAAATCACCGTGAAACATTGCTCCAAAGACTGTAGAACGAGCTGCAAATTACGTAAACAAATTTTTTTTTCAGGACCTTAAGAACAACCTAAGATGAAATTGTAAAACAAAAATTACCGCACAAAATATTCTTATGCGCCTGAATCTTATCATCACCATTTACAGTAATAGTCACATCAGTAAAGTTTCTTGATGCCAGCATTGCTTTCAAATCATCAGCCAACTTGTTTGGCTCTTCAAATTTTGTTTTCATATTGCTTGTAATTTTGATCTCGCAGGAGATAGTCACAGTGTCATTAAAAACATACGCATTCTTGTATTCCAGAAACTGAGTGTGAGTCATGTATTTTGGGGATTCCCATGTTAAATTCAATTTGGAGAATGTTATCTTTCCTGAATCAGTATAACTGTGATTTGTGCCGTTAGGGAGGATGATCGTACCTTTGAAAGCAGCCTCGACACTATCTAGTGGACTTATCAATTCGAGACCTAGAGAAAAATATTGTACTTTCTCAATAATGCGACAAGGAATCAACCAAACAGTCCTAGAATGAATAAGAATTATTCATCAAAAATGTGTACATTATTATTTTATGGATAGCTTACCATATAGTATTATGACCAATCACCAAGCATGAAATTGGGTCAGAATTTAATTTAATATTTTGTGAATGCAGTTTCTTAGTAATATTATCAAATGAGCACTTGAATGTGAGAGATCTCTCCTGAAATTTGGAAAATTATTGAAAAATTTTAACTTAAATCAAAAAATGTTTTTACCATTTCAACAATTGAGCTTTCCATGATGATTTCGTGATTGTACTTGACTGAATATATGCTAATTTAAAGATGATTCCTAACCAGATATTTAATCTCTTAAATGTGGAGGAGTTTTATTTTTGATTTGTATTCGAGCGAGGTTTATATGTTTTCAGCGATTTATCAACCCCACGGTTTTCAAATTGTTTTCAATCTCTAACTTGAATACAGATCAGATTTTCTGTTTTCAATGTCACAATTTCTTTGAAAACGAAGCAAACAAATCAATAAATCATCTCAATTAACAATTCATACAACTCTAAAATAATTCAATTACAATCAATCAAATCATAATGAACAGCACTATTGTGGAAGAGGTAAAAGAAAATATTTTGTTTTCAGTTTAATTATTTTCAATATTATTCCAAATTTCAGGAGAGATCAACCAAATTCAAGTGCTCCTTTGATAATATTACTAAGCACCTGAGTTCAGAAAATAAGAAATTTATTTCCAAGCCAGTTTTGAGCTTGGTTAATGGTCATAGGACTGTATGGTAAGCAATTCACAAATTAATAATGCAAAGATTTTTTATGAATTCTTCTCCATTCTAGGACTGTATTGCTTTATCCTTGTCGGATTATTGAGGATGAAAAATATGTATCTGTGCATATTAAATTAATGAGTCCACAAGATATTGTTGAAGCTGCTTTTAAAATCTCAATCGTTGGATCTGACGGCGAAAGTTACGCCTCTGCTGATTCAGGAAAGCTAACATTCGCCAAATTGAAGCCAACATGGGGATTCCCAAAATTCTTGGCTCAAGCTAAGTTGCTGGAAAACAGAGAGATGTTAATGATAAACGACACCTTAACTTTCTCGTTTGAACTCAACATTACAGCGAATTTGGAGTTAGTTGTCGAAGAACCAGACAGATTAAACGAGTATTTTAATGGATTGAGTTTACCATCCATTTTTTCGGATTTGACGTGTGTTGTCGATGGTCAAGAGATCCAGGCTCACAAAGCGATCTTGTCAGCTCGCTCTCCAATATTTGAAGCAATGTTCAAGATCAAGTTGGAGAATGTTAATAAGATTACTATCCCTGATATTAATTACACAGTTTTTCGTGCTATGCTAGAGTTTATTTATACTGGAGATGTTTTGGAAGGGATTGTGGACCTAACTTTGTTGATCGCAGCTATGTCCTACAAAATTCCAGAATTATTCGAATTTTGTGTGAATTCTTTGATTCTCAACTTGTCGATCAACTCATCAATTGAATGCTTGGTTGTCGCTGAGTTGTACACCATCAAAGAGCTTAAGGAAAAATCAATCCAGTTCATTAAAAAGTAAAAGTTTAATATCTTTTAAATCATATTTTAAATTAAAACAACAATTTTTATGTTTCACAGAAACTTCAAGAAGATGGTCAGTCATAAGGAATGGTTTGAATTTACAAAGACGTATCCACTTATACTGCACGAGATTTTATCTGCTGTTACAGAAGAAATGGAATGAATCCAAATAAGACTAATATTAATTATTTTGAAATTAACGTAATATTTATCAAATTTTTTTAAAGTACAAAAATGTTGTAATGTCAAGTGTTCTATTAAAGTAAAGTAATTAATTTGTTTAACAAAAACATTAAACTTAATAAATTATTTCTCTAACCGTTAAGTTTTTTTTAAATAAGCTGAATACCAGAGTACACAAAACGCCATTTTCTTGAGGGAAAAAGGTAAACAAATCAAAAACTCCACATTTCAAAAGGATTTAACTAATTTAAAATCTGCATGGTACTGTAAAGAATACAAGTACAACAGTTCTAGAAAGTGGATCATTTGCAAAGAATCATAATGGGTAGCCATATTAATGAAAAGGTAACAAAAAACGCGAAATTCAGTCAAATTTATTACAAATATCGATTGAAACTTTTTGCAGGAGTTTTCCATGAAATTTGATTGTTGTTTCGATACAATCAATGGAACAATCCCTAAAATAATCGAATCCAAGGCAGTATCATGCTGGGTAAAAGGACATAAAACTGAATGGTTAGCTAAATTTGAATCTTCTTGTTCTTTTTACTAATGATTGTATTTTACAGGTGTCTCATGTTCAATCCATGTGTGCTTGAAAAAACCAATCAATATTTGGGAGTCTATATCAAACTTGTGAGCAAACAATTAAGTGTCAACGCCAGATTTAATATCCAGATGCTCGATTCAAATTTCAAGACCTTCAAGGCTGTGGCTTCTGAAATGCATGTCTTTACGCAAAAGGATCCAGGTTGGGGATGTTCTACATTCTGTACCCTTGAAAAGTTCCGCAAGCACCAGAAGCAGTTAACTCTTGGCCAAAAGTTGAGATTCCATTGCGAAATCATCATCGATGCCAAAGGTTCAAAACTATGCAAGCAAAAACCAGACAGCCTTTGCAAGTTAGCTGATGATCTTCAAGGACTATTCATTGCTAAAAAATTTACGGATGTGGTTTTTCTAGTTGATGGTCAGGAGATAAAGGCGCACAAAGTTATCTTGTCAGGTTCGTTCTCTCACATTCTTCCAAATATTTCTCTAAAATCATTCTTATATTTATTATAGCTCGCTCTCCAGTATTTGAAGGAATGTTTAACAGCGACCTGAATGAGAAATCTTTCAATGAGTTTTCCATTCATGAAATAGACGTAACCACTTTTAATGTAGTTCTAGAGTTTATTTACACTGGAAAAATTCTTGACTCCAAGAATCTTGGTCTAAATTTGCTGAAAGCCGCTCATCGATACAATCTACCCGAGTTGATGGCTCTGTGTGCAGAAAATTTGATAGAAAATCTATCCATGGAGTCTTCTATCAAATGTCTAACTATAGCTGACCTTCTTAACCACAAAGAATTGAGAGAAAAGTCGATCGAGTTCATTAAAAAGTAAGGATCATATTCTACAATAATTTGTGTTCAATTCAGGATAAACTTTTCTAGGAACTTCAAAACAATGGTCAGACAAATCGAATGGATTGATTTTGCCAAAAACTACACAAGCATTCAGTGCGAGATTCTGGCTGCAGTTGCTGACAATATGCAATTGAACCAACAACAATAGCTTTCAATAAGAAAGTAAATCAATCTAATCCTAAATCAAATTAAAAAATTATATTAACTAGATTTAATATATTCTTAAATTTTACTTTTCTGTTGAATAAATTTGTCAAATTTTTTCAATATTTTTTTTTTTTTTAAACCACCAACAAATCTTTATTTCGACATTTTCTGAGTAATTAGATTCAAAATACTCGATCTATAAAATTAACAAAACATGGTAGTTAATTGGTAAATATACGAAGCAATTGAATGTGTCTATCAAGGGGATACCAAATATGTAAGACACGAAAACCCAAGATCCAGCGTGAACGATAAATTGCAGCAAATTATGGAAAGTTTTCAGGCTGAAATAAGAACCAAAAATTATCATCATTATATCATTGGAATTATTTTAAAACCAACATTTTATCTTTCTTTCTGGCTTCTGCTAAATTCTTTGGAGATTCATTGTTAAGGAACTGATAAACCCCTCGAGCCGAGTCACTGAAGTGATCTTCCCATTTAAGTGATCTAATGTCTATATTGAATCGTTCTTTGTCAGCCGGAGCCATCGATGTTGCCAGCGCTAAGGTTTTTGTGTTGTGAAACTTCCATTCAGTAAAGATGAACTTTTCCAGGAGATGTAATTGCTTCCAAATTGTGGCGTGGAGACGAAGGAGACTTGAAATTAAATATTTGTTTAGTTTTAGGGGTTGCTACTACTTTTTCTAATATCTACTCACATCGGCTTCCCTCCATGTAATCTGGTGAAAAAATCCAAGATCAAAGCAGGCAGAAAATGCATAAATATTGCGGAAATCTTGAAAACAGTCATATTTGGCATCAACTTCAAATGAGGATACCATATGGGGGATTTAACTGGATACAAATGCAACAATGGTGTTATTCTCTTTTCCACGTGCTTCCAACGGAAGGGATTACAAGTTGACGAGGTGCAGTGAAAGATGCTCAACTCCTCCGAACTAAAATCATAAAAAGTTTATTAAACGAAGTATTTGCTATTGAACTCACTTTATCTCTTCAATATGCTTTGCAGTGACCAAAAGCTGATTAACGACAGTATCCACTGGAATATAATCAGTGATTGAATCTTTTCCAGCTGGCAATCTACGAATGATTCCCTTGGAAACTCCCATCATGAATTCTTGAGGGCCACTTTTGGTGATTGTCCATCCAGGAATTGGCTCTTTCCAGGCAGCTATGATCTGGCTAGGACGCACAATACCACATGGAAATTCTGCAGCATATTTGCTTACCTCATGTTCAGCCAAGTGCTTGGTGAATGTGTGACCGTTGAGATGATTTTTCAATAAGCTGAAACATAAAAAAGATCAATATCAAATCCTTTATAAATCCTTATGGAACTTACGAAGCCGTTAATTTTTTGAGAGGTTTCTCTTCGAAACTTAAAACCTGCTTAATAATCTCGTCGACATTTTCTGGAGCTGGATAGAGAATCTCCTCCGTTTCCAGCTTGAAAGAGTTCACATAAGCACTGGAAACATGAACCATCGCCTTAAGATTCTTCATTTGCAGGCTTAGTTCCATCACTCGACGAGTTCCCAACAAATTAGTGACGATACTTTTTTTTAAAGGAACGTCGAAATCGACACTTGCTGCAGAATGAAAAACAACATTCACTTGATCGATCAAAAGCTGGCGATCCTCGACAGATAATCCAAGATCTTCTTCGTCAAGATTGCCATAAACTGGAACCAGCTGTTTCAGGACGTCAGTAGTTTTCTTCAAAATTGGGAGAAAGATCTTTAAAAACAATATTCAGGTTATCTATTTGCATTATCATAAATCGTTCCTTTATCTTACAGCGTTGCCAAGCATCTCCTGCAACCTTTGATCAATGTTCTTGCCATTTTTAGGCCTCATCAGAATGTAAATTTTCGAGACGCCTGGACATGATCGCAAAATCTTCTCAATCAAAGCTGTTCCTACAAACCCTGTGCCACCAGTTATGAAGATGTTTTTGTTTTTATAGAAATTTTCCACCGTGGACTTCATTCTGTAATGAAATTTATCTGAAATTATAGAAATTTTATCTTTCTTTGCATTTTTATCGAATGTTGAGTTAAATAAAATATTCTCATCTAGTTTTCATAGATTGTTTCAAACAAATACCATCGCCAACTTGATCATTTTAAAATAAAGACGTCACCAAAGATTTATTCATTTCTTTTCCAGTTCTATTAAGATTAAGAGATAAAAAATGCAAAAAAATCATGGACTTTCCCATGCTAACAAATTTAACAAAAGAACTGGTTTTTGCTAAAATAATATTCAAAAGTCCAAGAGTTTTTCTAGCCCAAGGATTTTGTTTCGCAATTTTATTTGTTAGAGATGCTTTTGGGTATTATTTTTAACCTTTAGATTGACGTCAATATTTTATTTATTAATTCATGGACCCAATCGATTAAGCAGCGATAAGTCATAAAATGAATAAAGTTATAAATGACAACGTTAAGCTTCAAGCAGAATTAATCTAAAGACTTAAAACAAATTCAACCGACGAAAATTACAGATGTTACCAAATTTAAAAGTTGTTTCGCAATCATGCAGTCACAAACTAAATTCATAAATTAGTGAAATGTTTTACAAAACTTTTACTGCATCTTAAAGAGCAAAAAACAATAAGAAGTCATCCATAGATAATCAACGACAGCTTCATGGAAGACTCAATTAGATATTTATGAATTTTTTGTATAGGATTTCATGAATTGAAGCTTAAAGTAGGTTTAGTTTTTCTTATAACACAAGATCTCTGAAATATGACACTTTGGGTTTTTTCTGGAATGTGTTGTTATATTCTTTGCCAGAATATTCTTTGCAGAACTGGTTTTCAATTCAATTTTATTTCCACAAAAACTCAAATCTCAATATAATTTGTATCTAGAATATTTATCAGCTTAAAATCAACACTTATTCACCTTCCAATTAATCAAAATATCTTTTGTTTGCATATAAAAACACCACACGCCAATTTAGATCCACTAATGACGACGACACAAATGAAACTGAACATACCGAACAGAAAATCTTCCGAAACATTTGAATGGAACTTGTTAACTTGTTTGGCGACAAATCTGGCGAAATGATAGTGAAGAGACAAAGGTCAGAAATCTATAATTTTTACATAATTTATCCACATAATGAATAAAACAATTAATTTGCATATCGATGATGTTCCGCGCCAATTTCTTATTTATAAAATAGTAAAACGATAGAAATATCACGTAGACATCCAAAAATACGCTAAATACACCCACATATTACAAATACTACTAAAATTGAATCTAATAAAAAAAGACAAATTGTAAAATTATTCATATTATATAATCTTTTGGCTGCAATTTTGTTAAAAACTTGTTCCGATTTGCACAAACCGACATTTTAGATGAATTTTTGAAAACGAGATGTTTTGTTATCAAATATAATGCGTCATCACCTTGGCTTAGTTTTTGCTAACATAGTAATTCATTAGATATCGTTTTATTGATGGACCCGGTAACATTTTCATCATCTACATTGTTTTTTTTTTTTAATTTTTTTTAATTTTTGACCAGACGGGAAATATCAATTGAATTCTAATAGTTGATTTTTATTTTAATTACAGTACTCCTATTGAAACTCTAGTAGCTGTCCGTTGGTTGAAAAATCGATCAGGGATATTGTATTATGATTTTGGCGTCTTAAAAAATTTAATAGGAAACGATGCTGTTTACCAGCCATTTTCTAGTATTGGAATTGGGAGAAATGCTCTCAAAGCACCCAAAATTGAGACTACGCCGATTGAATTTGTCTTCACATTAACATCGTACCTAGAGTATGCGACGGAACCTCTGAAAGGAGGTCCATTAAATTGTTTTACAAGAGCTAATGCAGAAAATGCATTGATACTGAGTGAGAGGAGACAAAACAGTGAAGAGAGTTCTTCATCGGCCACATCGTCAAAAAACAATAATAGAAACGAAAGAGGTAACTCACAATCCCCAGGACCAAGCAAGAGGCAAACACCACCGCAAAGAAAAAGATCTCATAGGGTAGCTTTTCAACCAGAAGAAGATGATTCATGTTGAAAAGCTACAAAGTTTGTCTCTTGCTTGGTCCTATATTTTGTTTAATTTTTATGTCAACAAAAGCTCTGTTTACCCCGTAGGCGTAAATAAAAATTTAACTCGGAAAAATTTAAGTCAGGCCGTATACGCCGTGCAGACTTAAATTTGAGATATAAATACAGATTTAAAATTTATGCCTGGAAATGTCAAACTCATCGGTCCCGATTTTTTTATGGAAAATCGTTTGTTCTGATTTCTCATTATATTGCCCTAAATTAAGCGAAACAACCTCTTAACGAATATAAACGTGTAGAATCTAAGATTTGAATGCATTTTGAATTATAAAATATGCAATAACATGAAAATTAGAGCTATAAAAATTCTTGTTGATTAATCAACGCCATCGATTATCATTTTTGGAATCAATCATGTACATTTTATGTACCAAAATTTGAAAAATTCCTTATAATTAACGAAAAATAAATGAGATTAAAGCTTAATTAGAGCCAATAAAGTCAAATCACCCAACTGGGCCACCGGCCAATAGCGGAACTCCAAATTTCATTTTGTCAGGACATATTTTTTGGCAACTGTCAATTTATTCCTGAGATATAAATCTGCACGGCATATACGGGCAGATATAAATTCAGAGTTAAATTTACGCCGGACTTACGTACGCCTCATTTACGCCGACGGTGTAAACAGAGCTAAACTTTGCGATCAAATTTTAATATTTCATATTTGACGTTTAAAGTGCCAAGTTATTAACCCCGCGCGACATGTGTTTATTTACTTGACGTTGAAACGTCAAATTCTTTCAAAATTATTAATTGTCACGTGTAGAGATTGAACTCCCGTTATTTAATATAATTAACAAGTTAATTAGACTCCAAACAGCCTTTTATAAAGTTAGAAAAAGAGTCTCTTAATATTATGGTAAGTAGTATTTTATTCTTGATTCAATGAATATTAATTAAAAAAATTTACAGAAAAGAACAAAAAAAGTTGGAATTTGTGGCAAGTATGGGTGCCGCTATGGTGCCTCGCTTAGGAAACGAATTAAGAAAACTGAAATACAGCAACACTCAACTTTCACGTGCTCCTTTTGTTTCAAAGTAAGTAGTATTTCAATTATAATCTTTAGATTCACTAATGTTAAATTTTTCTTCCAGGACTCAATGAAACGGAAAGCAACTGGGATATGGAAGTGTAAACGCTGCCGTAAAACTGTTGCTGGTGGCAGCTACATTTTCAGTACACCCGCTGGATCAGCAGTCAGAGCAGCTATCAACCGACTGAAAAATATGAACTAATGTGGTTGTAATAAATTTGAGCCAACAATCTGTAGATCAAATAACCTCCAAAAAAATAAAATAAAATAACTCCAAAAAATAAATATTCTTTAATTTTGACTACTTAAATTTTTATTTGGAGCCACCAGCTGGTCACCAGGATCCGCATAAAAAGATTCCATATATATTTCATGAAAAATCCTCTTTAGTTAAATATTTTCGTTGAAGAAACGAAAGCTCTATTGAAAATTTCAAAAAAGCACCTGGATCTTGAAAAATAGCTACTGGATGTGGAGTTTAGCTGATTTTCAGCTAATTTAAGATTTTTAAAAAAGTTTTGGGATAAGGATGAAATTATTAAGATTCGTGGTGGACCCGCGATGTCAGTTCCACTTATTGCATCAACATTGGCTGGACTCACTGATCATTTGGTAAAAATTTCAAGTCTCTAAGTCTCTCTGGTTCTGTTCTTTGAAAATAGTAAAATGTTTAAAAAGCTTATAAAAGAAAAGAAAAAGTTCATCTTCAGATCAAAAGCGCCTGGGAAGCTTCGGTTTCTGGTGAAAATCAAATCTCTTGTGATGCTCGTGTGATGCCAAATAATTATTTAAAGAAAAAAAAAAATAGCAAAATCAAGCAATGAACAAATTTTGTGCATATCACTTGCAAAAAGTGCAAAAATTGCAAAGATTCTGGAAGCTGAGGAAGAGAAGCGATGACCAACTCAAAAATGACTCAAAATGTGTGACTTGGCAATTTAAAAAAAGAATGTAGACCATAAATGATGTCTTTATTTATAATTTGTCATTTTATTGAAGAATATTAATCTGTTTCCTAAGAAATCAATAACCCTTGCTAATACATAATTCTTTCCAAAAAAATACATTGACAAATCAATCGGACTCAATTTCATCTTCTAGGTATTCAGGCAATAAACTCGTTACTCAAGTATGTTACGTAGAATACCCTTAAACTCTATCGAGATTATCAAATTATGTATTTAAGCATTTGGACAATAAACATAATTTGTTAATCTCAATAGAGTTTAAGGGTCATCTTCGTAAAATACTTAATGTCAAGTTACTAATTTCATTAAGATTAAATTTTAACAAAAAATTGTCAAAGCCTACTCTAGATGATGGTTAAAAAAATTTAAAACAGTCGAACAGTTCAATCAGGAAATAGTTAATTATTAGTTAATTATTTCTTCAATGTTTGATTTTCAATGTTTGATTCATCAGCTTCTTCTATTAAATCTTTTACGATAGAAGCAATTGAGCTTGACTTATTAACTACATATTTTCAGTGATTGCAGCAAGAACTTCGAACTGAATTTTGGGATAATTTTTGGAGAATTCAGTCCAGTTCTCATGTCTGATCACAGCTTTGCAGTTCCTGAAATTAAAATTTGAAATGAGTTTAAAGTACCAAAGCTTTAGTAAAAATTCTTACTCCGCGATAAATTCAATGCATTTTTTCTTCAATTTCTTGGAGTTGTGCAGCTCAGCGGCAATCAAATATTTGATAGACAATTCCACACTCAAATGTTGGATCAAATTATCAACACAAAGAGCAATCAGTTTTGGTAAATCATAGCGATCAGCTGCCTCGTGCAATTCGAAATCGAGATCCTTGAAGTTTTGAATTTTTCCCGTGTAGATGTATTCTAGCAAGAGCTGGAATACCGGGAACTTCATATCCTTAATGATGACCTTATTACTGTCTTTTTCTTTCATGTCAATATCTAACAATGCCCTAAAAACAGAAGATCGAGCTGAAAATTAAAAATAAAATAAAATTGTGATACCAATTATTGTTGCAAGAATAAATATGCTACCTGACAGAATATTCTTATGCGCCTGTTTTTCTTGAGCATCAATAACAAATGTTATATCTGAGAGTTTTTCAGATGACAGTAGTTCTTCAAAGTCTTCAACCAACTTGGTTCGATTTTCAATAAAATCTCTTTGGTTGCATTTTGTGGTTAACTGGAATTCATATGTTAACATGTCATTCGGGATGAGCAAACTTCTACGTTTCCACACATCTCTATGAGAAAGATGAAATATTTTATTCCATGGATTTGCTGTATTGTCTCCTCTTGTCGAATTTAATCCGTGATGTTTTTTGCCGTCGGAGCCGATTATCGAAAAACCAATTTTAGTAGTAAAACCTTCAAAATCAGTTGCTTCGAGGTGAAAACAAATAGATTTTTCGCCTTCATAAATTTGATTAGGTTCGCAACTCCTTCAAAAATTTAAATTAATTTAAAAATATATTTATTTGCTTTAAATCGTTCTTTTACCACTCATAAAATCTTCCATTCAACCAAATAGTGCTCGAAAATACTCTCTTAGTAGGTATATTCATCAACTGTGTCACATTAAGGACGGAGTTCCTGAATGTTAATGTCTGAAGCTGAAAATTGCAAATTATTATTAGAAAAATAAACCATTTCTAGAAGATATTCAATACTTCTTGAGTATCTTGAGTTTCGGTATTGTTTCCCATCTTGTTGATGAATTTTGGTAAGCTCCACTCAATTTTATTCTCTTTAAAATATCGAAAAACTATTTTATATTCGCAAAGCACGTTTTGTGGTTTAAAGTTTATCAAAGATGCCCGAGAAAGTGCCGCATAAAAACGTTCCGCCGCCGCTTCCTGGCCACTGAAATAAAGAATTTTTCAAAGCCGCTACACAGATCCCTGATTTCATAGGAAATAAATTATGGCGGGAATCAAATAAAAATTCAATTTTGCTATCCATGGATCTTCTTTTTTTCTTAAATTGGTAACTTTATTTAGGATTTTTAATATTTTAGATTATTCAAAATATTCAGGATAATAAAAAACCCACGTAAATATACTTTTCTTGATTTTTATATTAGATTTATTATAAAATACTTTTTAAATAACATAAAATATCTTAACATTTAACAAAGTATTAAATAGTTATTAAAGCATGAACAGTACTTGGAGAGCTTTACTTTTATACAGTACACGCCACTGGTTTTGATCAATCATTTGTTGCTGATCTTATATTAAATCTCTCTCAAAAATTTTTGAACATAAAAATGCAACATTAAAGGAATTACATCAAGACACAGATAAAGTTTAAGTGAAACTTTTAAAAGAAGGCTTGAAAAATGTCATCGGATCCTTAACATCTGGTTGGATCTAAGAGCCTAAAAAATTTATTAAATTAGTTTCGTTTTTAATTTAAAAACAGTAAAAATACATACTTGTGAATGGTGATGGTCTCTGAAGCTGAAATATTGGTAACATCCTGAGGAGTGAGGAAACCATACTGTTTGTCCTTATTCTTCTGCGCCTCCTCAAACAGCAACATAGTCATAATGTGCTTGTTATACTCATCCGAAAACACATCGTACTCATCCAAAAAGTAAAAAGGATGTCCAACGCAGCTCCACAGAGAAATCAAAAAGGCAACAGTCGAGAAGCTTCGCTCGCCACCAGACAGCGACTTAGTATTGCTAACTGCATCAATGATTCCATTGTCACGAGGCACCACTTTCAACTCCAACGTGGAGTCCTGATGCTTGATATCTATCTCAGCTGTGTAATTGCGTAAAGACATTAGAGAGTGGAATTTATGTTTCAGCTTGAGGCCCATGTGTGTCTTCAAAGATCTCACTAGACCAAAACGATGGTCCCGAGCTGCGCTGAGCTGTAAATATAAAATTTTATTTGTTCATAAAAAACCACTTAAAGCATTAAAATGAAAAATGCTTACCCTCTCGCAAGCTTCCTTAAACGCTATATGAACTCTCGACAACTTCTCCATGTAATCCTGCTTGTCATGCAACTGCAAAGCAACCTCCTCAAAATTCTCATTAGATTTCTGGATTCGTGAGATTTGTCGCTGGCCATCTTCGATGAGCTTCAGCAGATGCTCCACAGACTTTTCAGTATCAACTCTCTCATTTTGAGTACTCCCCACCAACTCGCTTATCATTTTCTCCAACTTTCCTGAAATTTCCACCAGTTTTTTCAACTCTGCCTTGAACTTCTCTCTTTGTTCGCTTTTTAGCTTGACGTCCGTGTTGAGCTCGTTCAGCTTGCTTTTACCAGTGTTCAATTTCTTTTGCACAGCGTTCATGTCATTCTCAATGCGTTTCATCTCTAGCTTGTGAATTTTCATGGTAGCTTCATGCGCTTTGACAGCTTTCATGATTTCATCCTTTTTGGCAGATTCCTCACCAATTTGCTCCGTCAAATTTTCCAAGGATTTCTTCAGAATGATCAACTCGTTGCACTAAAATAAAATTTTATAGATTTTAATAAAATTGTTCGTCAGATTAGCAACAAGGATGGTAATTTTCCAACATTTTAATAATATTCATCCTTATGTAAACAGAATCCTTGGTTTGAAAAAATATTTACCAATATATCATACTCGTTCTCTGGAGGATACTCAATGCTCTGCAATTCTTCAATTTCCTGTCCCATTTTGCGATCCTTCAACTGAATGTTTCTAACAACTTCCTGCTTCTCCCGCAATGCTCCATCCTTTTCTTTTTTCCTCTGCAACAACTCGCGATGCTCACTTTCCAACAGCTCCAATTTTCGCACAACGTCTCGCTTCTCCGCCTCAAATTGCTCTTTCAGTTCACACAAATCCGTTTGCAAATAGCGAGCGAGTCTAAGTTTTATGCCATAAGTTCTGTACCTGGGGCTCGGGTAGTACTCGGAGAACGGATGAAGCAAAATAACTTTCTGTAAATTCTGTGGCACATTGCGGGTCTCCGAAGTCAGATGAATTGCAAGATCTGTATCTTCCACAAAGAGAACTGTCTCGATGGCTCTCTGATCGATCAAACAGTTCATCACCACTGGATCCTTCACCTTTATCAAGTCCATCAGCACATGACCTTCACGAGACTGAACTTTCCCTTGACTCACTTTATAAGGCTCCTTTTGGAACTTGCCGGTGATGACCTGAGCGGAGGCAAATTCTCGGAACTCGCGAGACAACAGCTGATGCAAAGCCAATCGATCCTTATCGCAGCTAACAAAGAAGGACGTTACAATGTTGCCTAGAATGTTTTCTACGGCACTCTTCCACTTTTTGTCAGGAATCTCAATGTATTGGCCAAGTGGACCACGTGGCATTTCTGTGAATTTGCCAGCATTGTAGAGAGCTGTAATTTTCTGAACACATCTTGGCATATTTTCACCATAAACTGTGAGTTTGTCTTTTTGTGACACATCCATTTGCCTGATGCGAGACTGAAGTTGACCTAAAATTAAATTAAATTTGATAGACTTAATTCTTTAATGAAAAATCAGTAAACTTACTGAATTTATTGTCCATATGATTTTTCTTGCCAAGACAGGATGCAAGCTTATCTTTTTCACCGTCCATAGTGCTCAATAGCATCTGCACTTCTCGTTGAGCGTTCTCCAAGAGACCATTAAACACAAGTTTTTTCTGAGACAACTCTTGCAGCTTCCGGTCATTCGCTTTCTTGAGGTTTAGCACATGTTCAGGATTTTCATCCTTCTCACGGATTCCAGCTTCAAGTTGAACAATTTCGTTGCCACAGCGATCAATTTTGGTTTGCAGCTTTCTGCAGCTTTGATCAATGGAACTGATCTTATCCTGTTCTGCCATAGCCATCTTTCGCTCTCCCTCGTACTCTGCGTTTTTGGCCTGGACTTGATTCTTCAACTCCTCAAATTGATTGCGCAGGGAACTAGAAATACAATTCATGTTAAAATGTTTTATCTAAAAAATTCAGACTTACTCAAGCTCTTGTTTGAATTGAGTTTCATATTCGTTGCGGTTTTTCACAAAACTATTCAACTCATCAACTTTAACCTTCTTGGCAGCTTTGTCATCTTCACACTCTTGCAGCTCAGTCTCTACGATGGAAACTCGAGCCCACTCCAACTCATTTTTGAGTTTCAGGTTTTCACTCTATAAAAATCATAAATATTTATAAATAATTTATTAGAGAGCTTTTAAAGAAACAAACACACCTTGATTTTATCCACAGACTTCAAGCGAGCATATTTTGCCTCCAAAACTGAGAGATCTTTTTCGACCACCTTTAGAGACTTGGTTATGTTGACTAACTGCATTTTAGAAGAGCTGGCTGATGCGAAACATGCATTTAGTTTCTCAATGATTGCCTCAATTTGAGTGGCCTTCAGGAAAAACTGGTAGAGCTTTACGGGATCGCATCTAAAATAATATTGGAGAATTATAAAAGGAGCTTCATTACACATTCTAGAACACTTACTCTTTTAAGAAAGAACGGGAAGCGTCTTGATTAAGGATCAACACCGGATTATCCACTTGAATGTTCATCACCATTGTCAGCTTCATAAGGTCACTGCGACAGGTGGACACAACGAATCCTTTTTCATTTTTCAGCTTGTAACTTGACACACCTAGTGCAGTAATCGTACGAACCACAGTAATTTGACTCCCGTATTTATCCTCTTCGAAACACTCCAACCCATCATTACAGAGAACAATTTCAATTACAGCTTGTGGCTCGCCTCTTTTGACCAGATCTTTAAGATTAGTGCTACGGCTGGTTGAAGAGGCTTTGCAGCCTAATCCGATTGCCAAAGCTGCTAGAACAGCAGACTTTCCTGAACCATTATCACCAACCAGTAAATTAACATTCTTATTTAAAGTGACTTCAAAATGTCCATGACACATGAAATTCTTCAAAGTAATCTTGAGAATTCTTCCTGAACGCAGTTTACCTTCCTAAAACAAGCCAAGTTTTAATATTTTTAATAAATTTCAACAAATTCCTGCCTACCTCAATCTTTTGCTTGATTCTCTCCAATTCCTGCGGAGTAAATGGGTGTCTTTGTTTCAATCCAATGATGCTTGACGTTTTGCCATCCGTATCATCATCCTGAACAATATTTGTGATGTCTCCATCGTTTTCCTATTGTTAAAATGAGAACAAAAGAATTGTTAGTAAAAAGCGAGGGAATATTTCTTTCGACAATACTTCAACCTTATCTCGTCTTGAACGCTTATTTGAAGGCATTCCTGACAAATCTTCATTCTTTCGTGTGTGTCGACTCATTTTGAATCTTTACTAAACTACGAATCGTTTGTAGTAGCTCTTTTTTCGCATGAGTCTTTAACTTTTTTGTTTGGCCCGTTGCGAAATTGTTGTTGTTTGAATTTTGACAACTCAATGACATCAGCGATGATGATTAATTTTTATCAATCAATTAATCTGATTAATTAGTCAACAGAAAATAATAAATATTCTATGAATCTACAGTATTAATTAATTTTAGTCTTTTATTTATAAGATACCTTAAAGTAAAACTAGATGACTAATCTTTTAAATGAAAACAGCTGACTGGAATCTTTAATATTTTGTGGAGTGCCCCGTGTTTACCAAATAGTCTGGAATTCTATTTGGTCATTGAATGACTAGTCAAATATTGTTTTTGAAATGTTATTAAGGAGAGTTGTTCCAGTTCAATTTAAATCCTGGCCCAGAGCTTTCAGCCTAGAATTGACCAGTGATATAAAACAAGTACAGAAAACATGTCAAGATTTTGCCAAAAAGGAGCTAGTTGAGATCGCCGGCAAATTAGATGAAGAATGTATTTTTCCAAAAAATCAAATTGCGATGTTAGGTAATTTCCATGAAGTAATTTCTAGAGAACAATAACATGCAACGTATCTACATATTTAATAAATCTTTCAAATTTTAGGGAAATTAGGAATGATGGGAATTTCAGTCGACTCAGCTTATGGAGGATCAAATTTAAACACTCTGGCTTTAAGTGTCATTGTTGAGGAAATATCTCGAGGCTGTGCCAGTTGTGGTGCTATTGTCTCAATTCACAACTGTTTATACGCCAACTTATTGAACAGACTTGGTACTACAAATCAGAAATTAGATCATTTGAAGCAACAGGTTGATGGCATAAATATTGGCGCTTTTGCATTGAGTGAATCAGGTGAAATCTTGCATTGCTGTGTAAGTTTCAATGTAATTTAATTTCTTTTAAAATACTTAAGATGCTGGGTCTGATGTTGTTGCCTTGAAAACAAAAGCAACCATGAATTCAGGCTCTTGGATACTGAATGGACAAAAAGCCTGGGTTACATCATTAACAGAAGCCAACAAAGCAATAGTATTTGCAACAGTTGATAAAACACTCAAGCATAAAGGTGAAATAATTTTAAATAACTTTTCAATGAAATTTTCTATTATAATGTTTTTTGTTCACAAAAAGGAATCACCGCATTTATAGTAGACCTTAATTCTAAAGGCGTGCAAAAAGGGAAAAGTCACAAAAAAATGGGAATTCGTGCTACCTCAACGTGCGATCTGTTCCTTGATAATGTAGAAATTCCAGAAGAAAATGTTCTCGGAGAAGTTGGTAACGGATTTAAAATTGCTATGCAACAGTTGGATCAAGCACGAATTGGAATTGCATCTCAAGCGATTGGCATTGCTCAAGCTTCTTTAGACACTGCAATTTTATACGCAAGTCAGCGATTTGCTTTTGGTGAACCAATTTTAAAAATGCCTCAAGTGAAAAGTCGATTAGCAGAGATGGCTGTGAAGATTGAATCAGCTCGTTTGTTAACTTGGAAGGCAGCTTCCATTTATGATCTTGAAGGAAAGTCAAACAAGTATAGTTCAATGGCCAAATGGCAAAGCTCTGAATGTGCGACCTTTTGCTCCCATAATTGTATTCAAATTTTGGGGGGTAATGGATACCTCCATGGATTTCCAGCTGAACGCCATTATAGAGATGCTCGAATAACTGAGATTTATGGTGGAATAACTGACGTACAAAAAATCGTAATAGCAGATCAATTGAAAAAAGATTATGGAATTTAATTTGCTATTCTATTTGTGGTGAAAGTTTATGTTAAGAAATATTTCTTTAATCAAAAATAATTAAAAAATTTATAATAAAGCTTGTTATTGTTTATAATTAAAATCTATTCTTTCATTTTCCAAATCTGAATGTTTGAAAGCAGAAACCATAAATTCGACCCATGAAACCTCATTTTTTGAAAGTTTTGAGTCAAAAACCAAAATATTGAAAAATTGATTTTTGTGAGTTGGGATTTCACAAAATTAAAAATTTTAATTCATGAATGTTTGGACCCAAAAAGTTAAAATTCGACCCACGAAATCATTTTTTTTAAAGTTTTGGGTCAAAAACTAAAATTTCAAAATATTTAATATTTGTAAGTTAGGATTTCACAAAACCAAAAATTAAAAATTTTAATTTAGGAATATTTGGACCCAAAAACCAAAAATCCGACCCACGAAACCTCATTTTTTGAAAGTATTGGGTCAAAAACGATAAAATTGAAAATTTTATTTTTGTAAGTTTCAATATTCAAAATTTCAATTTATGTTTCGACACAAAAAAACAAACAAATTTTTCACTTAAGGGACGAATAATAAAATGTAGTTTATGTTAAAAGAATTTATTGAATCTTATTATTTCATATTAAATTTTAAAAAATCACTATCTCTATCCTGAATCCTCATTAGTCATTAATCATTCTCTTGGCAGGTCAAATGTGAAGCTGAGCAAACCAGTTCGAGTCGAGCAAAGAAAGTCTTCAATTTTCAAAACGGAACTCGAGCATTTATTGTACCAAGTTTCGCTGTCGTAGTTCATTGGAGATCTTTTGAATTTAATAGTAAAGAATTTTCCAGATTTCTTGTACCTTTCCACATATTTTTCTGTCTCGATGATACTTTCTACTAAATCTTCCATTTGATTGTTGATTTTTGAGCTTGAAGCCATTTTTTGAATTTTTTTTTGATGATGTTTGTTGAAGTACTGATGCTTAGTGATTTTTTAGAAGGATATTTATAGGAACTTTTGGGCATGTAATTAAAAACAATTTGGGTTTTAAAAATTCATTTAGAAGGATGAACCTAATTTTACCTGCTCCTTAATTGAAAATATTTCAAAATTTCCAGAAAAACGTAAAAATAAAAACCATGGCTTCCTTTGATCAAAATTTTCGGTCCTTTTTCAATGAAATTAAAAATACAATTTTTAAAGCTTTAAATAATTTTTATTTGATCAAAACTCAGCAACAATTGAAATATTGACGTAGAAGAAAATTGCTTGCTCATTCGCATTTTATAAAACAATAATGATGATTCTGTTTTGTTATCCTGGATAATTTTCCAGCCTAAAACTTATTCATAAATAGAAAATATATTCTGCACTCGGCAGATAATGAATATTATTTAAAATTTTGTGGATAAAATGAGTTTAATGTCCATTAGGATCACGTCCTGTTTCGAGCAACTCTAAAGCGAATTTCAAATTGTTGACTGCTGTTGTGATGTCATCATAAGTCAACGCTGAGCCAGCCCATTTCGTGTATTTTTGCGCTTTTATCATTTGATCTGCTGTCAAATGAACATTGCCATAAGCATGCAATGTGTTTGAAGGATTGGGGTCATGCTGGGGATTGGATGAAGGAACATCAGGCGCATAGTAAGGTATAAAGCCACCTGGCTGCTTCTCTGGTTCCTTGGGAGGGCTTGGAGCCCGCATATGTTTGAATGGATCAGTTGGAGTGAAGTTTGCTAAAATTTAAATAGTTAGCTCGTCTACCGTTATTTTCAGGCAGAATTTATACAAACCTGGAGGCAACTGCGATGGATCAGGAGTGTAACTTGTTGGCGGCAAATAAAATCCAGCATTTGGAGCCTGTGGTTTAGATGGTCCTGGTTCTCCACCAAAAGCACCCATCTCATCATCAGTTTCGTTTGTCATTGGACCAGCCACAGGAGTCTCACCATTTTTCAAGCAATTATGAATGTACGCGGCCTTGTATTTGGCATATTTACCGTTCTTGAGAACTTCTTCGCTGGGTTCGCCAAAAGTTGACATTACGTCGTATATCATTCCTAAAATTTAATTATGTGAGGCAAGGTGAGTCACAGGGTATGAGAAAAATACTCACCAGCTGTGTAGAAAGACTTTACTACGTTCTTTCCAAAATTTCCAGCTCGATCCAAATTGTCTGCGTACAGAAACAGTTTTAAGGCGTAGTTCTCCAAGTGAGCTGATCCAACAGTTTCTATAGGTTTATGAAATAGAGAGGAATTACTCATTTAGTGTCTTTTTAGGCGCATTTAAGCAATTTATAGAAATACCATTAGTTATAGCATCGTTGTCATGATGAGTTTTCTTCTGACCTTCCAGCCAATCCATCAAATGTATTAGAAAGTTTCTTTCTTCTGGTTGTTGTTTGGATGCTTTTAGTCCCATCTGCAGGGCATATAAGCGACACCAATATCCGATGACTACATCTCTGGAATCATGCTCAGCTGCAGTTTTTAGGTAAGGCTGAAGTTGCTTGAGGCTTCCTGGACACTCGGGAATGGACATTTTTGCGTTTCACTAAAGCTGATTGAAAGAATCGAAGCTAAATAGATTTATTGCAGAATTTTTGATATTTTGCTTTTAATTGAATTCTCAAAAACGTAAACAATGCAAAAAATGAATCATATACTGCTGATTATTATATTAACAAATCGCACCTATCTGATTAATCATAATTTTTCCCGCCTTCGAGCAATGTACCTTCGAGTAAAAACAAACATTTTCATGACACTCTCCCGACATTTTTCTTGAAGCTTGAGTTTCTCTTAATAAATTAACATAATATCTATCAAACTCAAATCCTTAATTGAAAATTTATCAAAAAAGATACTACGAGAAGGAAAGGTATTCAGTCTATAATCTTGTTTTGGCTTGTGTTTGATTTTAATTTTTCAAAGAATTTTTATAATTGCACCCCTTTAAATTAATCAAAGAACTGTTCAAATGGATACGATGGCAAACTCAAAAGTTTTGGAAAATGTAAGCTATATAAGCATGATCAAAAAATCTCTGAAAACCACTTAATAATACATCAACAAAAAAACAAATTGTATCATTTTAGGAAACTACCTTAAAGTTTTCATGCTCTTTCTATAAAATCACGCAAAAGATGGGAATGTTAAATCAGAAATTCTATTCAAAACTATTTATTGGTTTGAAAGAAGGGCAGGAGATAGAATGGTAATAGTTTTTAAAACACCAATTGTGTATTTTGGCTAACTAAATCAATTTTCTATTTTAGGTTTGTTATGATCATTCCTTGCCATGTTATTGAAGGAGTGAAGCAATTTTCCGTTTTTGTGACAATGGGGAAAGTTCAAGCATATTATAGAGACTTGTATTCAGTTGACATCATCACTACAGACGGTTCCCCAAATCATAGATTGATCGGCAGTCGGATCAGTCATAATTTATTGCTGCAGAATAGAGAACGGCTTATTTCCAACGAAACGTTGTCCTTGGAATGCGTGATCAAATTAAAAACCTTTCTGAAGAAATTCGAAAGTGTACCCAACAACATGGTAGAGGATTACAAAGTTATGCTTTCATCTGGAGATTTTTCTGATGTAACTTTTGATGTTGATGGTCATACATTCCCGGCTCACAGAGCGATTTTGTCAGGTTCTTTAAAATATTTTTATTTTGCTATATAAACAATTTTAATAACTTTTATTTATAATTAAAGCGCGCTCATCAGTTTTTAAAGCAATGTTCAATAATGATATGCTGGAGAAGTCCATGGATGTAGTCCCCGTGCACGAGATGGAACATTCAGTATTTCAAGCAATTCTCCAGTATATTTATGCTGGAAAAGTCACAGAAACGAAGGACCTTGATCTGAAATTGATGCGAGCTGCAGATTTTTATAATTTGAGAGGGTTGTGCCTACTTTGTGCCAACAATTTGATTCCACAGCTGTCTCTCAAGACGAGCATTACATTTTTGGTTGCTGCCGAGCTGCACAACATGAGCCAACTCAAGAAAATGTCGATCAAATTCATTTTGGAGTGAGAATTGATTAAAAATTAAATTATTTTATAAAATTTTACCCGACCTCAAATTTTTTTAGTAACTTCAAGCAGATTGTGAAGCAAGCGGAATGGATTGAATTAACAAAAAACCATCCAATAATACAGCACGGAGTTATACTTCAATTGGCCGATACCTTACATAACAGCTCTCAACAGACTGGAATCACAAAATAATCATTTGTGATTCTTTTGCTTAAATTTTTTTTTATTCAAATTTATTGAACTTTTAAGTAATAAAAGTTTTCTATTTTAATTTGAGCCCCGGGAAACAAGAAGGAAGAAGTTCAATAAGTGCTTAGATGTAATTCCAACAAAATTGTAAACTCATGACAATATTTCTGCTAAATAAAAACAAAATGAAATCTTAAATTTTTTTTGGGAATCAACTTTTTATTTGCATTAATTTTTTCATCTTTTACATTTTTTTCCTGTCAAACAACAAAATTCTTCAATTTTAAAAGTATTTATGATGCAGATAAAATAATCATGAACATTATCATTAAGATTACAGTAAAATATTGAAACACACAATATCGTTCCAACAAATTTACAAATTGTAATCCAACTCGTAACGAAGATATTCGTTCTTGGGGTCATTGGCAATACGAGGGTAGCCAGCAATCAAAGAGTCCTGTGAGCCGATGTATAAAGAGTTGTAAATCTTCCAGTAGACATCGCGAACTTTTCTGGCCGGGTGGAACAAGCCCTAGAATTAAAAGGAGGAAATGTAAGTAAAATTAAGCAAAAAATTAAAAACGCGTTAAAATTTAATTTTCAAGATAAAATGATCAAAATTCAAATTTAAATGAAAAATCCAAAAAACACCAGAAACTAACCTGTAAAGTATACTGCAAGATCTTAATTGGTCCCAGAGCAACTCTCAACCCCTCCACAGCATCCATGAAAGCTTGCACTAAATGCGGTGAAGTTTCAAAGATATTCGGCCAAACATAATTCAGCAAATGAATCAAAGCGTCCTCGCATCCAAATCCATAAACACCTAAAGCCATATGCTTGATAGCAGCACACGCCGTTTGTCTATGCACCAAATCTCTGTCCATCAGAGCGTCCTCAAACAAAGGAACCACCGCATAAATGTAATCCTTGCTCATCTCGCCAATATACTCAAACAAGAAGGAAAGAGATTTCAAGACTCCGTTTTGAACGTTCAGCTCGGGTACTCGGTATTCATTCATCAAAGCTGGCAACACAGTAAAAGGTCGGCAAGTCTCCGCAACAATAGCAATAGCGACAGTTGTGCAAACTCGATTTTGTCTCTCTTGAACCTTCAAGTTGTTCAGCAAAGTTGCCAGCACATCATGAGGACCAATGGCTTTGGCAATGTAACCAAAAGTGTTGACTGTTGCTCTACGAATTGCCTTTTTGTGAGCTTTGAGGAGCTCCAAAAGTTCAAAACAAATACGCATCCATTCACGAGCACTAACGTATTCTGGACCACGATCAGCGATGCGACCAACAAGGTCAATACAGTTTTCTTGGACCTTCTCATGTCGATTCTTCAAAATAGGAGTCAACCTTGGCAGCAAATCTTTAATTGGTGGCGTCATTTTGGTCATTCCAATAACATTCACGATTCCTTTCAACGCTCCCAAAATGCTACCCAGCACTTCCGGATACTCTTCTCCCAGATATTCATACAAGACCACTCCCAAATGTCCCATCAATTTCTCCTCCTGACAAGTCTTCATCACCACGGCAATTCTACAGATCAAATCGGCCGCCTGTTGACGAACCTTGGCGCTTTTATTGTTCAATCGCCACAAAATGGTTCCGCAAATCTGAGGCAAATAAGGTTTTACACGCTTGCTCAACTGATTCACGATAGTTCCGAATCCATTAAGCATTACCACATCCTCAGTAGTTTGCTCTTGGAAAGCGTAAAGAATGCCATCAATCAATTGCTCCTCCAGCCGAGAATCAATGTCAGCTGCTCCCAAATTTGCCATAATCTTCTCAATCGTCTCCATCACCATTTTCCTGTACTGTTCATTCTCATCCTTCAAGTCGTCCACCACTCTGTTTATGATTTCTGAAGCTCCAACTTTGTTAGCAATTTCTACTGTTGTGTCCACTAGTTGACGATAATTACGACGATCAAGTGCCATGCGATGATTCCAGAAGTGCTTGAAGAAGTGCGGTAGAATTTCTTCTTTAATGTATTGATTCTCCACACCATCAGTGCCGCAACACTGCTTGACTACTTTGAGAACAATTTTCTTCATTTCCTCGTCGGGCGACTGGAACTCACGGATCAAGATCAACATTACCTAAAAAATTTATTTAAAAAAATTATTAAAATTGTTTTAAATCAAATGGTGATTTTCCGAAAAATAATCGATAAATCGATTAAATTCCTCAAAAATCAAAAATTTCCAAAACTCACCTCTCTGGTATAATAATTAGCATACTCAGCATCCATCAAAGGAATTAAATATCCAATAGCTTTCAAGAAAGCAGCCAATCCTTTACCGCGATGCGTCCTGATACCTTTCCACAAAGGCTTAAGCACTGAATCAAAACTCTCAATACCATAAGGAGTACTGGCCTCAGCCAAAGCAGCAATAGCCAGTGCAGTAATTGTTCTAACCTTCTGCTGCTCATCTACCAAACCATGCTCTATAATTTCCACCAAAGATTTCAAATGAGGCAGAATAGCACAACCCATCAAAATCGCAATTTGTTGGACAATTTTGATGCCAGTGTGTCGAGCTTGCCAGGATTTCTTACTCTTGCAAACAGCTTTTAAAAAGGGCAATAGCGAGGGAATTCCCAAAGCTGAAGCAACCACAGCGAAGGCTCGAGCAGTTGTATTTCTCACATACTCATCAATATTATCGATATCGGGTCTCATGGTTGAAATCATGGTCGCCAAACCAGCAGCTTTAGCCAAATTTGAGATAATTTCACGACCTTCCACACGCGCATAGTAATCTTCATCGATCAGCAACGGCTCAATGACCACAAGTATTTTGTGAACGTAAGGACGAACCAAATCATCCAACTTATATAAAATGCGATCAATGACTTTCACCAACAAATGGCGCTCTTGATCCTCCAACGTAGGACTCATCAACAAAGGTAAGATCTGGTTGAACAGTGGACCAGCTCCAAACTCTCGAGCTTTATCAGTGATGTTCCTCAAAGCTGCTTTTCTCATCGGAGGCGTTCCATTCTTAATTTTCAGCAAAAGTTTCATAATCTTGCGTTCACGCTGCTCTTCAGGGCTCAAAGTCTCCTCATCCACGTCCAGCAAAAGTTTGTCAAAGTACTGAGCATCTTCAGGCTTCATAAAAGGAAGATTGCCTTTGGGCTGATTGTCTTCGAATTTAGCGGTTTTGGTCTCTTGTTGCATGAAGAAGCCAGCTGGAGTGCCCGAAATTGGAGTTGGAGTGGCTGTGAGCTTGCGAGCTGGTGTACGGATTGGAATGTAACCTAAAAATACAAAAGATTGATTAATGATAGTTTTTTAATGAAAAAAATCAAGACAAACCTGCTGGTGGTGGCAAAACCTTGTAACCTGGTGGGAAAAGAGCGTCCAACTCGTCGTCACTAAATGGTCGATTTCTCTCATCAATTTCTTTTTCCCAACGATAAGCTTGCAACTGCTCAGGAGTCATTGAAGCCAAATGTGATGGAGTCTGCATAGCCATAGCTTTGTGTCCAATTGGTGTGGTTCCTCCTGGGGTCAACATTGGTGTAGCATGTCCTGGAGTTGCGTGAGGAGTCATACTCGGCGTCATATTAGAAGGAGTCATAGAAGATGGCGTCAAAGATGGAGTATTTGATGGAGTTTCATCCCAACGAGATCGACGCTTTGACGCACCAGGAGTTGAATCAATAATTGTATCCGCTCCACGATCAGCACGAGGAGTTTCAGCCCAACCAGAATTATGTCCAGGAGTTTCTCTCTCAGTTTTTGGAGTTTCATCCCAACGATTTCTGCGACTTGATTTCTCATGACCAGGAGTCTCTCTGCCTGGTGTAGCGGCGTGAGCTGGTGTTGCATCCCAGATTCTAGTGGCTGGAGTGGCTCCAGGAGTTTCTCCTCCTTTGTGACCAGGTGTCTCATCCCAACGATGATCAGCTGGAGTTTTCTACAATATAAAAATCAAGAATTAAAAAAAAACCTCAATCTATATTTAAATAGAACTTACATCAACATCTCCCCAAGTTGGAGTAGTTCCTGATGCGCTCTTCTTAGCCGGAACAAAATTATCGTCAATAGTTTGATCCCATCTGCCTCTTTTCTTAGGCTCAGCTCTCGATGCATCCCCATTTGATGAAACTTTTAAGGATCCGTCTTTGGCTTTCTCCAGGATTTTCTTGCGCAACTAGAAATTAAATAAATGTTAGTATTAATCAAGTTTTAGCAGAAAATTGATTTATCTAGATCCTTACCTCAGCTTCCTCTCCTCTAAGCAACTGCTCGCGCATGATGTCAGGATATGATCTCGATCCATGATCTGGTGTTTTTCCGCCTGCAAATATATGAGAACACCGCTAGAGTCTCTTGTAACAACAATTTTACTAAATAAATTCAAAAGAATCTGGAATAATGCAAGTTTGTCCACAAAAGTGCATTACCCACTACTTTGTTTTTGGTATTTTTTCGGAAAAAATCTGAAATTTGCTAAAGGAGATTAAACAAAGGTTTCTCTTCAAATTTCACATTTTTTTGGTATACGTACGTGCCCTCGATGGTGGTAATAGAGCCAATATTCAAAAATACTCTACAACTTTTGAATATCGGCGCTCTATTTCATCAACTTATCTATTTAGAGATCAGAAAAGCCTAAAAATAATTCTTTTCGATTAATATGGTTCAGTAATTGGCATTCATACTCATTCGACCCTTAAGTGGTTGGCGTCTGAGGACCAAGTTTAAGGGATTATTTGGAGGGAAATATGATATTTTATGTTTTTACACTGTCAATAAATACAGATATATTATATTTTTCAAGATAAATTATGAAATAAACAACATATATGAGATATCATTGAGACACATAATTTTAGTAATGATCTTCATTTGATGAAAATTTTATTTTCATTCGCAGTCAATTATGTAATTTTATGAATTAAGCAGCAAGAATTCGTTTAAAATACTTTCGACAGTGTATTCTAGGAAACTATACAAAAGCTTGGAACTCAAACAGCCAACCACTTGCTTGATAATAATCGTTATTTTAATAACCTTAGAGAAACTTTTTCAATGTGCAGATACACATTTTCCATTCTTTAAATGCTTGGGTGCTGTCCATAAACCTGCGGTAATTTTATGTGTATTAATAAGGGCTCTAGCAATGGGGCTTAGAAACTAGATAAATTGTAAACACAAGATCTTTCAACATTCAACACACAAAAATAAGTTTCAGACATTCATCGGTTTCTTTTAAATCTTCATTGAATGAGAAAATTAAAATTGAACCGTAACTTTTTCTAAGAGATTCCTTAATTCTAAGAGAATATTGTCGGGAAAACTAATTTAGAAACGTACCGTCAGCAAATGGATCCACACGTTCTGGGGAAATTACAAGTTTTCGGCGCTTTTGACGGTACTCATCTTCCTTCTCGCCTACAGTCAATCGGCGACGGTCTGCAAACGGATCGTAGTCGGGTTCGCCCTAAAACATTTACGAATTATTAATAATATGTTTCACATTCTCAAGTAATTATATCCTATTATGGATTTGTCTATTGGACGTGTATCCATAAAAAATAACAAAACTCACTCTAGCAATTTCCTCAATAAAAGCAGCTGGAGCACCAAAACCGGCAGTTCTTTTAGTATTAGTAGCTGGCATTCCTTCATCTTCATCCTCGTCAGCTTCATCATTTGGATTGATAGACTCCAAATACCCATCAAATTTACTGTTTTTTGTGCCATTTCCATCGTAGAGATCCGTGTCAAAGTATCCACTTTCTAATAAGCCAACACCATCGGTACCATCTGCGTCCTTCACAATTTCTTTCTTGCGCGATTGGATCTCTCGGATTTGCGCTTCAATATCTAGAAAATCAAAAAAACGATTAGAAAACTGTTGGAAAATCTGGAAAACCTATATGTTCGATTGAAGTGCCGAGATGAGAAAAGCGGCAGAAAATTGAACTACAATGAAATCTTAAAATTAAATTTCAAGGATAATTAGATAATTTCAGATGATTCGATAATGATATTACTGATGATCGAGTAACGCTTAATAGATTTGATTAGTTGAATAAACGATTACAATTGAATTAATGCCTTAATTTATGAAATTTTATTTGCGAAAATTACCTTCGTGAGTTTTGGCAGGTCCTTCCATCCTGAGACGTTGCTAAACTATCTCTTGATTCCTCTATGTGTCTAATATTCTGGTTGCTATATTTAATATTAAACTGCACACTTTGTTGTCAAATTTATATGTTATTAAGCGAAAAAACTTGAAATCTATTATTTTTCAGTAAATCGCGTTGCAAGTACTAAAATTTTTCGGTATTTGTACTAAAAATAACATTAGGCTAAATTATCATTCACCCCTCATGTGTCAGAATTCGGGGAAAGTAATCTTTCAAAATCACAGTAACCTTTTGCTGTTTGATAAAAGTCAAATTAAAACGAAAATCTCGCGTAATTCTGCTCAATTAAGTTCCATATGGTCAATGATTGGTAGCTTACACTAAAAACTACTTATTTCGTTGCAATGGAGGACGAAGTCATGAGAGAAGCTGAAGAATTTTTCCAAGATGTCATACTATCGTATCGACCTCCCGTTTTTCTTGAGTTTAACCCTATGCAAAGCCAAGTAAAGGTAATTATGACTCGCAATTAGAAGTGATCAATTAGATTTTTCAAAATATTTGGAGTTCTTCTTCTAGATATTTAATCTAATAAAACTTTTAAACATATTTACAGGAAAAAACTGTTGATCCTCCAGCAGAATCCCAAGTTCCTGGAGTAGAGCTCCATAAAAATATTCTAATCGAGGGAGAATCCCTTGATTCATATGATCGCTCTGGAATAGTTGCTGGTACTCTGAAGCAAAATCACTCATCGCCTGCTAGATTCAACCGTTTTTCTGTTTACGATAGAGATGAAAGCCCAGATCGATATGAGAGAGAAGATAGATCCATGAATAATTATCGTGCACGTCCTTCTCGACGCTCTCCATGCAATGGACACCAGTCTGCTCGTTCAAGATCTCGCTCTCCTCTCCGGCGTCCTTCATTCTATGATACGATTTCTCCTGATATCAAGGATCAAGGCAGAAATGCTCCACAACAAAAACAGGACTTGTTTGTTCCGGCTCAACAGCAAACGATGTGCCGAGGCTCTTATACTCAGCCAGTGAATGTTCTGCAGAATTTATTTCTACAACCTATCCCGGAGTTACCGATGACGCAGCAACATGAAAATTTCTGTGGAAGACCATTTAAAAACTTGATAATGCCAGCTTTTCAATCCCCGGTCCCTCCTGTATTAGCAGTCAATCTAACAAAGTGGCAGCCTCATACTTCACCAGCAGTTGATGAAAAACAAGAAATCATAGTTGATCCACGATTGGCCAAGCTTAATGCTAAAAAGTTGCAACAAACCATCAGTATTCCTCCAAATGTTGATAATGTGAGTGCGGCTCATAAAAAATTAAACTCAATTCTATACTAATTATTTGTTTTTAGAGCAACGAAGCTAACAAGCTTTTTTGTAGCAACTTGCTGCCCCAAGTAGAAAAGCATCCAACCAAGGAACAAAATGAATATTACGCTGAAGCAGGTTAGTTCATCAAATTCCATATATTTTATATCAATATTAATTTTTTGTTTACCCATCCAAATAGTTAAAAGAACCAAAAAAAGTTTCAATTTAATGAAGGACATTGGAAATTACTCGGAGGAAGGTGTTGGACTTGAGATCGTTGAGCCTCAGAACATGATGCCCGTTGAAATGGATTTGAACGAATGGTCTACATATAATTATGAGCAGTACAACGATGCAATACCTCCTGTAGCGATGACCAGTACCATATCACAAACTGATTGTTGTGATAGCGATTGTCTCGACATTTGTGATGAAAAATTAAAAGCCACAAGGATCGTCTCAAAGGTTGTCAAAGCAGATAAAGAAGCACAGACTATCGACAGCAAGGAAGGGTTTCACTTCGCGATTGATTCGTTGAGTGGATTACCTCTAGTTAAACGCCAAGCCATTAAAGATTTCAAAAAAGCAATGAGATTGAAAAGTGATAATAAAGTGTCTGCGATCCAAGAGCGTTTGTATCATCGTGGCGCTGAAATTGGAGCCCAATCAATCTTTAAGACAATAACTCCATCGTTTCCATTGCGAGTCAGCGAAGAGATTGTTTTTGATCCAACATACACAAATCCGATGGCTCCTTTGCCATCATCAAGTGACGAAAGCATTGAGCCAGCGCCTCCAGTTGAGGTCTATAAGTTTGTTACTGTTCAAACAATTCGCAAGAAAGCAGATGATATCAAAGAATATGAGAGAAGTTGTAAGAGAGCTAATGGCATTAAATCCCCAGTTCCGTACAGAAGAATCCGCACTCCACCAAGAAAAATAAGAAGCCGCAGCCGCTCGCCATTGAAATCATCTAGAAGACGATCACGTAGCGCTACTCCAGAGGCATCGGAAGAGTTCAATACAACTCCGGAAATGACTCCTTCGCCAGACCGAAACAGAAAACCTGAAATTCGTAAATCAAAATTTCCGGATGATTGGTGCAGTTACTACGAGGAAAAGTGTAATGACACCAATTCGCAGCAGGCTAAGCGATACAGATTCAGCAGCCCAGATAAACAGATGGATTAATGTTGATGAGAGGAAATCAACGAAAAAAAAAACAAAAAAAAAATCAAAATCAAATACAAATGAAATATTTATCTTGTAAGATAACCCAAATGAATTTATAAAATTTGTAATAAAATGAGGTGGTTGGGGATTTTTGTTTTTGAATTTTTTTTTGCGATTTTTTTGTGAAATTTGTATGCAACTTGTTTGTTATAAAGTTTTGCGGTAGGGTCATGATGATCTTAAATATTATACATAATGTCATAAGCAAGTTCTGTTTATTTGTTTTTGAGAATAGAAACATAATAATGAACTATATTATAGATAGCCGAAATTGATTCAAAATTCTTGCAATTTTTTCATATGACTCAGACAGCTGGAAAAATTCGTGACCTTCAGATATTGGCTTATGGATAAACATTTTTGAAAAATAAAATCAAAATATTTCAAGAACAAATTTTACACAGGGAAACCAAAAAATTAACGATTTTGCGGGTTTCTGCATGTTTGAGGATCAGCGGTGCATGGTTAAAATCCCAATTGTTCGCTCATAAGCATTTTAAAATTTTTTGTTATAAATGTTCCAAACGAAAAAAATTTCAATTTTATTCAAAAAAACTTTAAATCACATTTATGAACGTTTTTTATGTTTTTAAGGAAATGGAAACTTCGTTTCAAAAAAAAAACCTGGACACCATTTGGTCAATATTTGCCAACCATGAAAACCAAAAAATGGGTTTTGTTAACCTTATAGCACAAAATTTAAAAAATCAAGATTTTAGCTCTAATGAGCAAAAAAACATTTAACTTCTAAAGCGTTAACCACACTTTTCAACAAAATATTCCGTATTAACACCAAACATATATATAAAAACACATCTTTATTCAAGTTGATGTCATAAGCAAGTTCTATTAATTTGTTTTTGCGTAACGCTAGTTTGTGCCGAATTGATCCATATTATTGAGTTCACCAGCTGGAGCCATGACCTGGTGGCTTTGGACGATTTTTTTTGAATTAATCATATAATCTCACGTTTTGTCCAGAAAACCAAGAAAATATTTTTTTGCAGGTTTTTGCAAATCTAATTTTATTCAAAATAATTAAAAATATATTTACGGTATGCTATCCATTAAAAATTTTAATTGTGCTTCAGAAATTATTATATACTACTTAATTGAAAAAATTAAGGATAATTAAAATTTTCAACAGATTAAAACTTCGATCATTTAGCTAATCATTTGCCTGTTGCATGAGCAACATTTGGCACTTTGTTAACATTTATTAGCACAAAATTTATCACAACATTTTTGGAAATCCAATATTGAGACAAAAACATTTACAGATAAAGTCAACCAGATTTGACGCAAACTTAATTTATTTGGATTTGATACAAAAAGCCAATAGCTTATCTGAGGTCAGAAATGATCTTCAATTCTATTAGACTTCACCATTATTTCTTATGGCACTCTCCTATTTAAATGCAACACTTTACCAGTTTAAAATGATATTATACGAGTTGAGATTTCTCAAATAAAAACTGGTATAATTAATATTCTTTCTTAACTTTAACAGATAACATAGATATATCAATAAAACTTTCTTAATTAGTTAGTTAATTTGAGTTTATTAAGGTCCGTTCAACACTAAAGGTTATATTAGACCTAAATCAGTTACAATTTATTATGCATTGCTTGATTTGATGATTTGGAAACTTCTGTTGGCTTACGCCATCTTCTGCCTCTTCATCCAGTTGTGGTTTGGTAGCTTTATCCCTTGCTTTAATCAGTTACGTTCTCAAAAGCGGGGTTGATCATTATAGCTTTTCCTCAAAATAATTAAAGTTATCGTCTCCTTGTTAAAGCCAGGGGTTGAAATAGTTCCTTGAGCTTCTATTCAGTTTTTTGCAAAGCAGGGTTTGAAAACTTTTTATTTGGATTTTCAGAACTTAAATTATTTTATCTGGAGTTCTATCAAAATTCGAGCGGACTCCATCTTCCCATTAAGAACAAGTTATGTTGACCAAAGTTTTTAAATGCCAAGATAATTTAAATGGACACCTTAAATTCAGTTTTTTATAAAACTTGGCCAGAATTTAAAAAATTCTCAACTGACAGCAAACATAGATATATCAATAAAACTTTCTTAAAATTTCATCTCCTGTTCATAAAAGACACCCGAGATATTCTTGGTCTTACTTAATGAACAGCCCTTTACTTCTATAGTAACACAATTTTTAAATTAAATTATCTAAATTTAAGGTTCATGCCTCAGTTAATAATTATAAAATATTCTATATGGTAGGAAAGATTTATATCGTTTTTTAATCTAATAAAACAAATCTAGTAATGCCTCTGTGGTTTCTCTGTAGTTTCCGTTTAAATTCGTATGTTGGTTTTTGATATTAACTATAGAATATTAATTTTTGAGAATTTTTTAAAAGTTCAAATTTAATATAAAAAAAACAGTCTGAACGCAGTCTGATCTTTGGCTATAAAAATTTTATAAATCTCTAAAATTTTAAATCTTTTCTCTCTTCTAGATAATAAATTCTTTTTTTAACTTGAAGCTCGAGGTACTTTATAAGAATTTAATGTTGCTGTTATATATTGTCAAAAAACAATTTGTACAAAAATACTTAAGTATCAATACGAATAGCTGTAAAGTCACACCGTTAAGTTTTTTTTTTGAAACCAAAATCAATTCATATTATAAATGCATTACTCCCTCTCAGGTAATTATTTCTGTTTAATAATAATCGGCCAAAAGCGGCTCATTTTAATAGGTAATATTAATTTATTGGCGAGATTGGCTTTGGAAGTTAGCTGAAGATTGGCTTTGAATTGGCTGTGATAATCCAGGGTGTTCTGTTCTAGCCATATTGTTATTCCTCATTCGTGATAAGTGGTTGATATACACCAAATTTTGTAGCACTGCTTGTGGTGGGATTGGATAATATATTGGTGGAGGAATCAAAATTTCTCCAGTATATGGGTTTACTTGTACACCTGGTGGTAGTGGCCCTGATAGTGATTGTAAAAATTGCAGATAATTGATGTATTTGATTCTTTGCCATGTAAGAAAACCATTGTGAGCGTCCTGAAAAATGTTCGAAAATATGTTATATTGAAATTCGAATCATTTTTAAAAACATGGGAAATGATTTCACATTCAATATTACCTCAATAAACCTTCGTTGTGCTCTTTCTTCTTCAATTTGTTGATTGGAGATCAATGGTTGAGATGGATTTCTTTCCAAAGGATGGTCCCTAAAACATTGAAAAAATAGTAATATGGTCTCAGCAGTTAAAATCTTATTCTTATTAAAAAAACACCTTGTATTAAAGTAGTCAGCTTGGGTCTGTTCGGTTGTTGATGTCAACGTATGAGAAGGATTTCCAGACCTTGCTGTAAATTCTCGCTGGTATCTAGCATCATTTCGAGCTCCCAGCTCCAATGGAGTTTCTAAGCTCTTTGAAGGAATAAATAGTTATTAAAAAATTATTTATTAAAATAGATTTATTACAGCAGTTTGTGGTGAGATATCGAGTGAAAATCTGGGAATTTGCTGTTCGTTAATTGTTGATTTAGTTGGACGAGGATTTTTTCTGACTTTTCTTTGCTTTGCTTTGGAAGGTGCTGTACGCGTAGTCGATGTAATTTCCATACTCTTTAAAATAAATGAAAAAAGTAAAGATCCTAAATAGGAAAGTAATCGAAGCACAGAAAAAGTTTGGTTAAGTTTGCGTATGTCTGAGTCAAAAACGTTACTTTCCGGCGCGGGTACCTGGTCACTGACATAAAGAATTTTTAAAAGCCGCTCTAAACAGATCCCTGTTTTCATACATAATTTATTTTGGCGGGAATTTGCGTATGATTATGTCAGAAAACAATTCAAATATGCAATCCATGCTTCGCTTACTTTCCTATTTAGGTTCTTTAGAAAAAAGCTATTAAAAATCAATATTTAATTACATAGATTAATTTATTACAGCAGTCTGTGATGTGTCATAAGCCAGTTCTCGATTCCTGGAAGTTTCTTCCGCAATATTTCTGGGATTCACTCTGTCTGTAGATGATTCAATTTGCGAGCTCTTCAAAAGAATCAATGGTTATTTAAAATACACATTTATTTAGATTTATTTTTACCACAGCCAGTGGGTAGAAAGCAGTCATTGCTCGCTTTCTGGAAGTATTGTCAAAACTGGTATTTCTGTAAATGTTCGGTTCAATGTTCACTTTTTCAGGATTAACCGTAGTTCCGCCACCCTTTTCAGCATCAGTTATGATGATATCCTATAAGGATAACTTAGATTTAGATATTTCCAGTATATAACATAAAGCAGAGAAAATAAGTTTTAAATACTTTGATGTATTTCTTTAAAATCTACGATTCAGAATTAGATATATGATGGTTAAGATTTAAAAAAAATTGCCTACTTTTTCATTAACCAGATCTAATGTAACGGTCTGGGCTTCTTCATATCCGGGCAGTGGATTGACCACATAATTAAGATACAAATTTTGACCCATTCCATTGTCTTGATAAACTTCTGAATTTTCGTGCACCATACGAACCACGGTAGAGCTAGCTTTTGGAGATATTTCATTGTCCTGCGGGATTGCCGCATCTTCGAGCAGTGGACTGATAACAAACATGTCAATATTTGCTGAATCATTTTTCTGAAGTGTCTCATCTTCTGAGATATCAACATGTATTTGTTGATGAAAATACATTTTTGGTGTAGAACTCCTGTTTTCTTGGATATGATCAATAATATCTCCATTTCGGGATAATTCATTATTTTGCTGGTATGACACATCTTGGCACACCGGATTGAAAACTTCTTCAAAGTCAATATATTCTTCAGCCTGCTGGATTCTCGCTTCTTCAATACCAGTTACTTGTTTTGGTAAATTGTTCACTTCATTGATATTCTCAGTTAAGTTAAAATCTTCTGACTCATCAGCAGCTACAATAGTTAAATCGCATTCTGGTACTTCTGGTATTTCGGGTTCAGTAGCAAAAATTTGTGGAGCTAATGAGACTTCTGAGGAAATTTGAATTGTGTTCCTGTCAGTTTGCATTGGATTGAAGAGTTCAACACTCTTCTCAGGTACATCCATAGACTCTCTATTGCCAGTGGATATTGTTGCATCTTCAAAACCCGGATTAATAACAGTCTTTAAAATTGGAGCTATTGTGACGCTCTGCTGGGTTGTTAGATTTGGTAACTTTGGAACCGGTTTTTGTTGATGTATAAAAATAAATGAATCAGATTTCTGTTTGAACTTGTCCACACATTGGCATTTGATGTGATCAGCGATGGTGACTTCTTCGGAGTCATCGGTTAAGTCAACAATGTCTAACTCATCATCATCTAAACATATAACTTGACCTCTTATTTCATCTTTATCTATCTGAACCCTTATAGCACATTTCAATGAATATGTCAATTCTTTTTCCCAAGCTTCAATTGCCTAGAAAATAAAAAAATTTATTTTCATTGACGTACTATAACTTGAACTGGTCTTACATTCCATATGACGTCAAATGTCTGCAATTTAATTAGAAACCCAGGTGTAACTGCTAGATGATCTTCAATTTTAAACTCTTTGATGAGCCTGCAGATTAATATTGAATTGTTAGATAAAAAGTTCTATGTATTCAGTTAATGATTTGTCACCCTTGAATGCTTTCTGGCTGCATAAACTCGTTTGCTAGATTAATCACAACTTTGTTGAACGGATCGACCTCATACCATCTTCTAAAAGCTCCAACGTATTTTAAGAACACCAAGTCATTCAATATAACTGGTTCTGTATGATTGCATGCTTTCTTGATCAATATTCTCCTATAAATATTTTTTATTAATAGTTGCTTTACTCTTCCACTAAAGCACACTAAAGCACTACTCTTGCAAAGAGATTGCGTGATAACTCACTTAAGTAAATTCAAAAGAATTTGATTATTGCCATTTTTAACATTTAATAAAAGCTCTAAACGTAGTGAATCACTGTTCTGAGGATCATCAAGGTGTGAATCGATCAAGGCGTATATTTTATCAGCAATTTCAATATTAATTTGTTGGCGCGATTTTGGAGAAAGATCAATTTGTTTGTTAATGAAATGCTTCAATATCTCACAGATATCTTTCATAAAACTTTCTGGAATGGCGTGTTTGTCTGAACTTAAATTGTGCTGTAAGCAGATAAGTGTATTTGATATGTAATTAAGATTTGTCAACTTAAAATACTTGTAAAGGCATAATTACCTCCTGAAATAAATTTTTCAGTTCCGAAAGAAAAAAAGGCACCACCACGACCACTATGGTTGCTGGCAAACTGTTCTTTCTCAATTTTCTAGAAAAGTACGAATTTAATTAACATATTAGAATTTTTTTTATCAAAAGTCTACCTTCACTTTTCCACATCTCAAATAAATAAAACAAAATTTTCTAAAAAGTTTATCAAAAAAGTTGCGAGAACAGTGAGAAATTCTAAAAAGTGTCGCCTTAAATGTTTGCAACATATATTACGGAGAACGGCATAAATTTCACTAGAACTGTACAAGTAAACAAATAAGAACTGAAAATAAGTACTTAAAATCTTCAATGTGTAAGTAAATGAGCTCATATTTCAATTTACTTTAAATATTTTTATGACTTACAGAATAAATTCATCAACGAGAACTTTAACATCTTTTATCTGGAATTTTTTTACTCCCAAACAATTCACAGTTTGTCTTGTAGAATAAACATCTGGTGACCAAGCGGTACTGCTCTCTATCTGCATCTTAGAATCTTAATTTTTTTTTCGTCACACTTTAACACATGTTTTTGCTTTTTACTCGTTGTTAGGTTACAAATTTGGTAAACCCAAAAAGCAAATTCTAGTATATTACTTCATGTTCGTACTACACTAGGAACTATTAAAAATATAAGAATTCAATTTTGTTGTTGTTGTTCCCAAAGCATATCATTTAGCATATTTTTAACAAAACTCGATTTCTATTTTTTTTTTCTCAAAAATGCTAAAAATCACCAAATTTGTCTTGAAATCACATAAAAAGTTTTAGAAAAACCCTCGGGGTACTTTCTTGCCAATATTTTATGGTATAGTAGGTAATTTTTTATGGTACCGCTTGTTTTTATTAACGAACAACGACACGGCAAGAGAAAAAAAATACAGCGCATAAAAAATTTAAAATCTAGCGCAACGAAAAAGTTTCAAATAACACGAAAAATTGAAAATCTGTAACATATATTTGTTGTTTTTTTCCAGCAACAAAAATTCACTATTTTGATGAATAAAAGGCAAAAAAAAGTTGTACGTCATTTACTCTGTTCCACCTTCCTCCCTCACACCTGACACCACCTTCAACAAAAGATACAGGACCCTCAGCCCTTATTTGTGTACGCAATATTTTAATTCTTTTTTAACTCTTTACAGCTTTTAAATTCTATTACTTTATTAATATAACTTAGTGTACAGATCCATGATATGTAGTAGTCTTAGTGAGTTACAATGTATGAGTCAGTCTAATAAAGCAAGTCGTAGAAGTCAGTCTACTTTAAATGGCGGCGAGAATAAAGATCTGAAGAACCAAATCTAGCAAGTTATAAGGTCCAGAAAAGTCGGATCAAGGTGTTAATAACAACTATTAGACTCAAATAAGTCAGAATAAGTCAAAAGTTCGGTGAAATAAAAGCAAAATAGGTTTTGGTCGGAAAACCCTAGAAAAGTCGTAAATTAAGTCACCAAATCGTAAGCAAGAGGAAGTCGCAGCTCACGAGAGTCGGAAAAGTGGTAAAAGATAGATAGAACAGGGATTAACAAGTCAAACAAAAAGTTGTGATTCATGCGTCAGTGAAGTTAAGTCCCAGTAGACAGAACATAAAAGAAAAAGGTGTCGGTCGGAAAACGCCTAGAAACGGGAACAAGACGAGATAGTCGAGCAAATCATAATAAGGAGTGAGTCGGTAAAGCTCCAGGAAGTGATAAAAGTAGTAAAAGTACAGTGAGCGGAGACTCGTAATAAAGTCGCGATACTCCGTCATTTTGGTAAAACATTCAAAACAAAACAAAACATGGAGTGAAGTTAGTGGTAATTTAAAACGTCAAAACCAAAAACATTGAACAGAATATTTAGCAGAATAAGTCAAAAGTTCTGTGAAATAAAAGCAAAATAGGTTTTGGTCGGAAAATCCTGAAAAGTCGTAAATTAAGTCACCAAATCGTAAGCAAGTGGAAGTAACAGCTCACGAGAGTCAAGAAAGGAGTGAAAGACTCAGACAAACAAGTCAAAAAGACGAAAAACACGTGAAGAAAAGTCTCAGTGAAAAAAGTATAAATAACATAAAAAATTGTCGGTCAAGAAAAGTCGTAAAAATCAGTCACAAAGTTATAAGTCACAGTAAACCACAACTTGGGAAAGTCAAGAAAGTGGGTCAAGACTCAAGAAATCGGACAGAAAGACAAGTCAAAATAGCAGAAATACGCGTCAGTGAAATAAAGTCTCAGTGAAAAAAAAGTATAAATAACATAAAAAATTGTCGGTCAGTAAAAACATAGATATGTAGTAAAAATCAGTCACATAAACCATAAGGATGTTAAAGCTTCAGGAAGTGAAATTAGAGATAGTAATAGCAGTAAGCGGAGATTAGTAATTATTTTCCGCTACTCCGTCAACGATAAAAAACATTCAAAACCAAAAACATTGAGTGAAGTTAGTGGTAAATCATCAAATACAGAAACATTGAATAACAAAACAATTTGTCAAAACGTTGAAAAATAACAATTTTGGTTTTGAGAACTCGAGCTAAACAATAGTGAAAATAGACAGAAAATGGCGCAGTTTATTGATCGGATGGATTCGTTTGATCCAGTTAAAGGAAACTTTAAAAGTTATAAAGCCCGGTTTGAACAATTTCTTTTTGCTAACGAAGTGCCTGCAGAAAAACGGTAATTGTGCCAGCAGGAGATGAAGGTGAAGAAATTGAAGCAAAAATTCCTAATCCACGAATTTTGGCATTGTTTGTAACCTACTGTGGACAAGAAACGTTCGAAATTTTAGAACAACTTCTAGTACCAGATAATATTACAACAGAAGGAGTCACTTATGTGAAATGCGTTACTTTACTTGGAAATCATTTTAAACCAACAACCTTTAAGATTTTTGAGCGAGTAAAATTTTACAAACGAGATCAGCAGCCCGGAGAGTCGATTGGCGAATTTGTAATTGGTTTAAAACAACAGTCAGTGCTCTGCGAATTTGGAGAATTTTATAACGAAGCCCTCAGAGACAAGTTTGTGAGTGGCTTAAGAAGCGAATCAACTCAGATGAAGTTAATTAGCATGGTGCCAGATGTATCATTCGAAGACGCAATTAAAATCGCTACCAGCATGGAGTCAACAAAACAAAACGTAAATAATCTTCACGGCAACACATCGGGACAAGAACAGACTATCAACAAAATGTCAAGCAAATTGAAGAGAGACAAAGCATTATCAAGAAATGAGTCCAAGTACAAGAAAGTTCAAGAGTGCAAACATTGTGGAAGAAGACATGATCCACAACAATGCCCAGCAAGAGAGTGGGATTGTTTCAAATGTGGAAAAAAGGGACACACATCCACTGTTTGCCAGTCAGGACAGAAATCAAAAACGCGTCAAGGAGGAAAGTACAAACCAGAAGTCAGGAAGATAAAGGAAGAAAGTGAAACAGATCTAGACAGTGAGGACACTACATACAGTAATGAAGAGTTAAGCAGCACAGATAGTATTTTCATGGTTTCTAACAGAAACAACAAAGCAGTGAAAAAACTTTTAGAGGTGCAAGGAGAGACATTAACGGTGGAGATTGATTCGGGAGCAGGGGTGACGGTAATGGATCGGACAGAATTCAAAAAACGATTCCCAAAGCTGAAATTGGAAAAGTCTAACAGAAAACTAGGAGCGGTTAATAAGGCCTCGTTACAAGTTTGGGGAGAAGTGGATGTAAGAACGTATTATAAACAGCAGTCATTTGCGTTACCGTTGGTGGTGGTGGAGCTTCCTAACATTACAACGCTAGTGGGACGAAATTGGTTAGACGTATTAGAGCCACAGTGGAGAGAAAGATTATTGCCGGAGCTCCAGATCATCCCCACAATAGCCGAGCAAGATGAAAAAACGCTGAAATTAAAAAAAGAATTTATGAAAGCAGGAGTAATGGCCACAAAAAGAGTCAAAATAGCAGAAAGGTATCGAAATACTTCAACAACAACAACTGAACAATCACCAACAGACCTGATTCTCAAACCATCAAAGACTCAACCCCTAAGAAATCCTCATCGGCAAAAGTTTCAAAAGACAAAGGGTTTTGTGGAAGGAGAAAAAGTTCTGGTTAAGCTACAAAGAGATCAAAAAATGACACATCTCAGCAAAATCTTGAAAGGTCTGGGGAAGGATAGGTACTTGGTCAACCTAAATAACACCGTAAGGCTAGTGCACAACAAGCAGCTGAGAAAATACTGGCGGAATGAGGCACCAACACATTGCCAGTACAATACGGACCAGCAAGTGAAAGCATCCGAGGTAAATTCAACCAGTGCACTGAATAAGAGAAGCCCAACAGAAAAAAGATACAACAGAGAAGCCAGCAACCGCTGTGATAGCCAGGACCAACAAACAGAACGACGAAACTCAACCAGTATTCGTGAAGCAGGAATGAAATTGACTTATTGAATTAAAAGGAGTTAATAAAAAAAAAAAAAATAGATAAATGACAGGAAAAAGAATAGAAAATAAAAATAAAAATAAAAATAATAAATAAATAAATAAATAGAGTAAATAGATAAATGACAGGAAAAAGAATAGGAAAAGTTAGGAAAATTACTAACACAAATTAATGAGTAACAAAAAGAAAACAAATAGAGTAAATAGAAAAATGTTTGAAAATTGCAAAACAACCCAAAAATTTTACCTAAAATAGATAAAGGACAGGAAAAAGAATAGAAAAAGAAAAAAAAAATAGAGTTAATAGATAAATGACAGGAAAAAGAATAGAAAAAGTTAGGAAAATTACTAACACAAATTAATGAGTAACAAAAAGAAAACAAATAGAGTAAATAGAATAAATGTTTGAAAATTTTTATTTGTTGGAAAGGAATTGATATGTAGTAGTCTTAGTGAGTTACAATGTATGAGTCAGTCTAATAAAGCAAGTCGTAGAAGTCAGTCTACTTTAATCCAGAGAAAAATACTACCCGGCACTGGTTCACAAAACAAGCAAAATCCCAAAAAAATTAATAAAAAATTTCTTCCTTGCACGGGAACTACAAATGAATCTAAACCCACAAACAAACTTGTTGCTGTATTACAAAAGGATGATTGGTCAATATCCATTCCCATGAGATATGGTCATCAGCTGTAGTTTCGCTTCCTTATCTCTTGGAATGCTTATGCATCTCCCGAAAAATAACACATAATAATAAAATATATAATCACTAACTCAAACAAACACAACACAAACAAACCACAATGATTTTAGTCCTTCTAATCTTCTCCTCAAACAATCTTGATTATCAAAGGACACACCAAGTGACTGTAAACATATTAATTAAGTCGTGAGCATAAATAAACACTAACAACCAGAATATATTTTATTTAACTTTACCCCTCAGATTTGCAATATGTTCGGAAATACTCTCTTTGTTACAAAAGCCTCTGTCACAGTTTTCTCATTTTCATGAAGATTTTTTTCTCACACAGTGAGTGGGAGTGATAAACAGGGTGTACCCGAAAATCTTTCAAATATTTAAATATATATTGGACCGTTTTCTAAACGGTTTATGATTTTAATGCGAGCATAATTTAATTATAAATTATTATTGTCTATACCATAACTGTAAAATTATTTTGTGTATAGTAAATTTAGATACTTACGTAAATTTAAATTTTTTTTTGCAGTTTTGTCAATTTTAATGTCTTTTTTGTTGAAATATTAAAAAAAATTGTCACAATTTACGCCCATCAGTTCCAATCATGTTCCAATTAATAACGGTTTTGCATAATTTATAATTCAAAAATTCAGTAGTGTGAATTGTTCTAAAAAAAAATTTTGTGATTATTTTCCCTATTTTAGCTCTTTTCGAAAATGACATTTAATGTTTGTTTATTTTTTGTAAATATTGCGCAAAAAATTGTAAATAAAGAAAAAATATATTAAAAATATTCATTTAAGATCTTTAAAGACTTTCAATTTTTGTGGATCATATCTTGAATTTGAGTTGGGCCTAACAACAGAATGGCATCTTCAGAGATTGAGATAATTGTAGGTTTATCATTGAATAAAATGAAATTTATTTTCAATATTTTAAATCACACTAATTACTAATTGTTTCAGTACTGTGCACAGTATGATAAATAAGCGCAACTAAAAACATAAATCCCATTTATTTTAAAGGAAAGCTCGATTCATTTCAAGAGCTCGTTTGAGAACGTTACTCCCGAAGAAGATGTCGAATTAGAATCAGATTGTGTGGTACAGCTAGTCAATGGTAAAGAAATAAAATGGTCTCTATTGTTATGTTCAAGGAAGTCGTCCAAAGATGTGGGTGTGTACTTGAATCTGAAATCAGCTGGTGTCGAAGTGAATGCAAATGTAGAGCTGACAATAATTGATGGAGACTTGGATCGATACAATTTGAAGAAATTCCAAAATATGTTCGATAAGGCTAACTCCTTCTTTGGTGATGCAAATTTTATTGAAAGAGAAAGATTATTCAATAAGAAAGAATTACTAGTTCCTGCTGATGTCTTGACTATCTCCTGTGTGGTAAGCCCACTTTGAATTTATTTTTAATCCATGAAGTATATTCATTTTGAATTTAGATAAAAATCTTAAACGGTCCCCAGCACCGTTCCGATCCTCCAAACCACAAACTCACAACAGATTTGCGTGAACTTCTTACAAATGGAAAGTTTTCAGATGTTACATTTCTAGTGGGCAAAAAGAAGCAACCTGTTAAGGCTCACAAGGCGATTTTAACAGCTCGTAGCTTAGTTTTCTCAGCCATGTTTGATAGTGAAATGCAGGAGAAGGTCAACAATGAAGTGAGCATCGTTGATTTAGAGTTTGATGTTTTCATGAACATGTTGGAGTTTATTTACTCGAGTGATGATTCAGTCCTTGATGGTGGCTTAGTATTGGAGTTATATGATGCAGCGGATAGGGTTTGTTTTTGCATTAATTACTATACTAATGAAGGCTTATTGATTTTTCTATTTTTAGTATGCAATTCATGACCTAAAAGCAAAATGTGAAGACAGGCTTTATGAAAATATGTCCTTGGACACTGCAATAGAAACGTTGATAGCAGCTGAGCTTCATTGCTCTAGAGGACTCAAAGAACACGCCATTAATTACATAAAGAAGTAATTTTTCATTTTTAAAGGATTAATTGTGATTTTATAAATCCTTTTTTCGTTTTTGTCTCCATCGAAAAAAACTAACAAAAATGTTTCTTTTTAGAAACTTCAAAGAGATTATCATTCAACCTTCATGGAACAAGTTTACCAATGAATATCCTGCTGTGTTCAAAGAGATTTTGGTGGCAATTGCTGATTTTATTTCGGAGTTTAAATACTGAAGATTTTGGAATATATCAATACTGAAATAGCGCGCACTTTATAAAGAATATTTTGTATTGAATTAAATTTTTATTATCTAAAAGGAATTTATTGATAAGAAAGAAAACTCACCAATTGCATAAGCGAAATGTTTTTGGCTGACATATTATGCTTTTAGTCAAAACTGCAAAAACTATCAAAAAAGCGAATTATAAAGGAGTAAAACCAAAAGTGTATTTTTATTTAATTTTCAAATTTATTTTCTATCATAAGACAAAAATTAAACAGTTTAAAAAGCGAGTACTTATCAAAATTAAATATTTGCTCATTTCAATTTTTAAACAATCTTTTTAGTAATATTTGACTTTTTGTAATTTAGTATCCAAAATATCCAATTTTCACAAATCAATTTGAATTTTTTTTGCCATAATTAATCCTCAAAATTGTATCCAATAGTTAAATATTTTTCGAAGCGTTTATTTATAAATTTAGCAAAAATACTGGCAAAACTAGAAAACTTAAATAATTCTGCAAATTGTCACACAAAAATAGCTTTAATTTATTTTTTTATAATTTTTATCATAAATCAATTAGTTCGATCATTGTTTTTAATTGATTACTGTACCATTTAATCTTAATCTTAATCTTAGAAGATTAAAAAACAAATAAAAAGTACAAAAACGAACTGGAGAAACCATAAACACAGAAAAAGCATTTTTTATTCATTTTCCCTTTTTAATATAAAATGTGAAGCTTTACAATATTTTTTTTCTTTTCTTAAACACTTTTCTTTAATTTTATTTTTAATTACAATTTAAATCTTTAAATAAATTATTGAACAAAATACATTTCTTCTTGATTTGTCAATTTAAAGGATTTTCTTGGTTTCCATGAAATATTCTTTAAATTGATGGAAACCTTGCACTTTTCTTTTCAATGTTAACTCCATTTTTAGGTCTTCAATCCCTAGCAGCACAAGCGACATTTATAAGCCCGGTTAACATTGAAACTTTCTACCATTTTTTCATCATAATCAACAGATGAATTATAATATTCTGTTCCCAACTAAAAAACAATATCAAAATGATATCTATCCCAAAAACTAAAAAAAATAGTTGAATTTATAAATTCTGTTAAATTTTATAAATTATGTGATGTTTTACATTTATATCCTAGAAAAGTAAAGTACGCTTTTAATTTACCTCGAGCTGAGTATTCGTGGAAAAGTTCCATTTTTATAGTTTGTTTACTTCTTCTGGTAAACGTTTTGAGGGTTAGAAGGAAAGGTTTTTCAAGATTTGCCTAGTGGAAATTTTGACAATTAATGCACAGTCTTTAATAGAAAGTTACACCAGAATTAGGTTTGATTAACTTAAAGCTGGTTTAACTTCCAATAAATCAACTTAATTCCAGATTTTCAAGCCCTGAAAAGCCTCCCTTCTTTCATACAATTTATAACCGGCAGTAATCTTTTCATAATTTTTACTATATAGTTTTGATTAAAGAACACGAAATTGTCAGGTGAGCTAGTGATTGTTATCTGGCCCAAGATTTCAAGAACCTACTTATGGATGCGCGAACAATTAGCTTTAATCTTACTTTATAAATTACTTTCATTGCAACTGTGGCTTTTATTTCTTGTATTTTCTGGTATTTCTTGTAAAATTCAATTAATTTAAGAAAACTAAGGAAGTATTTCTGCTAAACTTGAGAACTGTTGAAGATTTGATGGCAGTTTTAATATTTAAAATCTAATTTTACTCGAATTAACTGCTAATAAAGAGCTTATATGGATGTATTTTTCTTATTCATTTCTAATAATGTTTAGTTTGTTTGAAAAAGTTGAATTTGTTCGGATGCGATGACTGATAGTGGGACCGCGCGTATCTTTTGGAAACTGAGTGTCTTGGCTGAGTTGTGGCGAACATTGCAAATGGAACGAAGGACCAAAAGTGCTTCAAAGTGCTACCAAAGGCAAAAAAGCTAGGAAAAGCGGAATCAAGGTGGTTAATTGAGAGTGGCGATACTTTAACATTTTTATATTCAAGAAAATGTGTAAAACAAACACATTCAAATAAAACCTACTTATTATGAATGTTTTAGTGCGATAGAGTATTATAGCTGTAAAAGTGATAATTTCTCGCCACCTTCCATAAACAACCTTGATGAAAAAAGCCAAAAATAATAAAAACGTCTAAAATTACATAAATTTTCGTTTTTATTCAAAAAATTAAAATAATTATCTTTTGTTGAACAATATGTTTCTTTTGATGATGGAACTGGTGTTCTTAGCAACTTCCATGGAACCTTGAAACCTTTATTAAACTGTTTTAGATCACAAATGGTTTCAAGCTTCCACGGCGACTTGCTAACGACTCCAAACTATTTAAAATATTTAAATTTAAATAATAAATTTTTCTTTTATCTCTTCTTTAATCCTTTAAAACTTTAAAGTAAAACAAGATTTTTTTTCAAAAATACAAAATAACCACAAAGTTTTAATTTAAAATATTTAAAGTATTGCAGTATTGCAGTGCGTTATGGTCCTTGGAACAGTTGGAACAGTTATATAAGGTGGATCCAAGTGACAAATATTTTAATCAAGAGAATTCGTTCAAAGTATCTTTTTATACAATTATTCAACGCATTTGCTGATGCTTCGAGTTGGCTTGGCTGGTGATGGACAATAAGACAATAAGACATAAACTAGCTGCCTTAAAAAATCCAATAATGTTCAAGTGATTTTCTACTAAATTTATTAAATTTACAAATTTTAGGAGCTGTCTGGCAGTTTTTCGTCAAAATAATTAAAATTGTCTTAAAAATGAATTTAAAATGAAATTCCCGCCAAAAACAGTTATTCTAAAATCTCGCCAAAAATAGTAATTTTCTGGTGGATCCATCAACAGAGCAAAATAATACTTAATAAAACATAAGCGCCAATAGAGACTTTTAGACACTTTTTTCTTTAGCTCTAAGGATTTTCTTCTGCAAGTTATCTTTGCTTAATTTTGTCCTTAAAAGTAAATCGTTAATTAATTAAAAAGTAAAAATTGTTTTTGTTTCATTATCAAATAATAAAATAATATGTTTCAGCAGCTTTAGTTGCTTTGTTGTAGTCGGTAGCAGCTGTAGCAGCGGATGTCCAAGAGGGGGATAGGATGCACACAATAAGTTAGAGTAAGTCAACAGGGAAAGTGTGGGTGACCAACTTAAGCAGTTTCCTTCTTCTTCTCCTTCTTTTTCTTCAAGAACGAAGGTGTTCGCAGACCCTTCTTCTTTTTCTTGTCTTTTTTCGGGGATCCTTCCGTTGAAATGTCCTAAAAATTGTTGAAAACAGTTTTAGATTTTTATTACAGGAAATTTCAGGATATTTGCAATTTTAAGATTCAAAATGTTTACCTCTTTACTGCTCGAAAATGTGTTCAAGAGGGTCTCTGAATGATCACCATTTTGTACGTTTTCACCTAAAGAATGGAAATAAACGAATTAGTCTCATAATTAACCAAAGATTTGTTTATAACTTAAGTAAACTAAAACAACTCAATCAATTTCAAACTGAACATGAAACATAAATATGTATGGAAATGTGTTAAATAACTGTATGAAGTTTGACGAAAAAACAGAAACATGTATATAGTGTTAGAATTAGTTACAGAAAATCTACAACAACTTAAAGTTCTATGCATGCACAACCATTCCCAACCACCAGGAGTATTTAAGTAGAAGTTACCTTGTCAATCGTCGCCTAATTTACTTCAATTCATAAATCAGGAAAGTTTTTAGTAAAAGCCAAAAAAGGGATAAATTTTATTTGCAGAGTAACTTTCACTGCGATTAAATTTAGTAGAACGAAAAACGAATTCCAAACTTCATCGCATAGAAAGTTAACCCGGAAAAAAATCTAGCAAGCAAATATGATAAAGCGAATACAGTTTATTGTGGTGACTCCATTGTATTAAAATTTTATAAATTGTGTAACAAGCTTGTTTTCAAGCATTTTCTTGTTATTTTTTCAAATTTAGTTAAATTCGGTTAAATTATAGTTATAATTTCTAGAAGAGAAAATTAAAGTATCAAGACATTTTAAGATATTTCAAAGACATTTTGAATAAAGGGTGCAAGAATTCAATTACAAAGGCATTCCTAAATTAATAACGACTAATTGAAAGATCCCTGTAGTCTAATTGTTTTAAACAAAGTGTATGAAGATAAATCTTCCCTAAACCTAAATTAATTTAACAAAAAAGCATCCAAGAACAGAAAAACATAAACTAGCATGAAAATACAAAAAGATACATGAAATCATTCTCAGACGTCCCTACATTAAATATTGCAAAAAAAAAATCAATCTTCATTCTCAGACAAGTTCACTGAAATTCCATTGAATCTCTGCTCATCACGCTCTTTGTCTTTAGCCAATTCATTTCTGGCATTTTCTCGTTCATGTTCCATTTCGTTGATTAACTCAGTGGCTTCATTCAAACCCTGGTTCAATTTCTTCACCTTAGTGTCCAACTGTTGGCATAAATTTCCATGATGTTCCAAGCAATGCTCCAATTTCTGTGTCACTTGATCCAAAGCCTCCAAACTATTGGCCTTGGACTTGTCTTTGGTTTCTTTTTCAATTTCCTCAAACTCTTCCAGCTCCTTGACGTCATGGTCAACAGCAAATTGAATTTTAGTTGGATTTAGGCGTTTAACACTTTTAGCGATAACTGCGCGTTGATTCTCCTTTCCTTTTGTTGCACTGACACTTTTTGGGGTCTTGGGAGTTGTCTTCAATTTTTTGCTCGAGTGGTTGGGTGACGGAGAGTTCTGGAAAGAAACCCACAGCAAATTGTCTTTATCAGTCTTTTTCTTGGTGAACGAAGTTATCTGATTGTTGGCTGACTTGCTTATAGCTCCCGGAGCGAAAGGATTGACAGTCGAGAAGATGGAGCTCGAGTTCTTACCCTTGGGAGAAGGCACCACATTCTTGATATTTTTGATGTTCTCATTGATGAAGTTTCGGGGTCTTTTAACAGATTTGTTAGAATCAGTGGAGAGTTTGCTCATTGACTGACACAACTTAGGACTCAATGGCTTGATTGGCTTATCTTTGCGTTGAGTCACAAAATCATTGCACTCTATCTTTTCAGCCATCCAGTTCGATGCTGATTTTTGTGTTTCTTCAATTGGTTCCTTAGCTGGAGAAGTGTCCAGTGAGTGAGAGCGGCGAATTGGAATTTTTGAGGCTGATTGAGATGTGTCACTGTTAGGCGAAGTGTTCAGCGACTTTGAGAGGCGTCCTGTAACTACTGGACTCTGCTTGCCATTCACAGACTCATCCATATCTGAGAATTGCAGCGATTTGGAGCAACTACTCTTATCTTCCGAATCTTGTCCATTCAAAGCTAACATTGTTTCATCAGAAGGCGCAATGTTGTTTGGAGTGTGCTCTTCCTCATCCATTGTGTCATTCATGAAATTCAGGGCACTAGCGCTGCGATATTTAGTGATTGCTGTTTTTGTAGCATGAGGTGTACTGCAAGTGAATCCATTGTCACTCTCCTCAGAGTCGTTTGTGAAGTCAAAATCGAAGACGTTTGAGAGCAAGGCCGAGATGTCTTGAACCTTTGTTGGAGTGTCTAGCTCACCAGATTTATCATCAGAAAGACCTGAAGTATCCCATGGCAAGTATTGAGCGTCAATTTCAGCCAAGGTCAATTTCGGAATTGTCAAATGGAGAGCATTTTTCTGCATTTCCTTTTTCTCGATGGACTCTTCCTTTTTATAAATTTCGATCAATCGCGCCTTCTCCTCTTCAGCAGCAATTTGATTCTCCTCCAACACTTTCTTTAAGACATTGTATCCAGAGAAGTCAGCGTAAGGAATCATTCCCCACATCTTGTCATAGCTCTTCTGTTCAATTTCCTCGATTTTCTGCACTTTGGTGAGAACTTTATTGACTACTTCAATTTTGCGGTTTGCACGATTTTCTGGCAACACAGGCGACACTTTGTCATAGTCCAGCGAATGTAAACGCTTCAAGAAAATTGATTTACTTGAATCATCATTCGTTTCCATAAGCAAATCATCATCAGGAATTTCCAAAGAGTCAAGTACTTTCAAGCTTTCCATTAACTCCTCATCTTTCTTCTCTCTAGCTTTCTTGGCAGCTACGAATACTTCCGCAAGACGAATCTGTTCTTGCACTTTATCTTCAAAGGTCTCTGAGAAAGTTTTAGATTCATTTGGATCAAAGTCATCATCTTGAGGGTCATAAATCTCATTCTCTTGGTTGCTCTCGTCCAAGTTAATTAACTTCTCCATCTTTTCTTCTCTTTTACGATCAACTTCTTCTTGTTTACGTTCAAGTTCTTCGCGATCAAAATCCTTCAAATCTTGTAATTGCACTTCAGATTCTTCCAGAATCACCTCGTTCAGCAAATTGTCGCGTTTCTCAGTTCTATTCAAACTTTCGTCAATTAGCTCATCAACAAACTGCTTTATATAACATTTGAATTCCCAAGAAACTGATTCATTCACAGATAGATTATGGGTGAAAGTTTTCTCGACATCGATAGTGGAATCTTGGAAACTATCATCAGCAGGAATTTGCAAATTTTCCTCATCGATCGTTTTGAGTGGCTCCAAATGTTTCACGTCGTATATGTGATCAGATGAATTGATTTGGTGCAGACCCATCGGTTCTGCATTGCAAACATTTTCGTAGAACTCAAAAATGGAAGAATCTAAACTGCTAAGTGCTTTCATTGAAGTATCAGCCGAACGTACTGACTCAAAGTCATCGTCTTCTTCTTTTTCTTCGATAATATCAGGAGAATTAGTGCCTGAAGAAGTGTCCACCAGCTCAGGTACTACAAAATTGACTTTCTTTGCCTTTTCAGCAATTTCCGCGGCAATCTTAGCGAGCATCAGTAAATGGTCTTTTTTCAAACATTCTGCGCTTGTACCTGGCATTTCTTCATCTAATTTTTGCTTCAATGGCTCTGGCTTCAAAATTTCTGGTTCGACTGAGCTGACAATTGATGCTGGATTGATTGTATTCACAGGATAAACGAACGGCAATTTCAAGTCTTCAGGAGCAAAGAACAGTTGGCGTTTGATGTGGTCTACCAATTTTTCATCCGGGAAGATTCTGCCGTCCTTTTTGTACTTGTCAGAAGCAAAAAGTTCTTCCAGGGATTTGCTGCGTCTCAATGGAACATACTTGCATTCATCAGTTGGCATATGATAACAATTTGGTGACAAGCTGTTTGGAGTATTGAAGCCAAAGTGAGAGAGCGTGCGATAAGGTTGATTTGATTGATGTATCGGTTGAGTATTCTCCATCCACATGGTTGCTGTTTTAGAAGGCTGATGAGATCGTGCTTTATTGCCACTCAGCCAGTTGAAACATTTATCTGAATAGTGTTCACCAGAATCCGGTGAGTTTTTGCGTTTGTCACCCATGTTAACGTACAAATCATCCGAGTTTGCCGAGCTCGGTTTGCGTAGCTTAGCATTTGAGTTCTTGTGAAGAGAATTGATTGCATCGATGGTATAGAAATGAGACTTGATAGGCGTCTGAGTAACTGTGAAGGAAAAGCGACGTGCAACGTGCAAAAGCGTGAAAAGCGTTAGTAAAGAGGTTAGTATGGTTAAAAGTTGAATGCAAGAAGAAGGACGATTAAGACATGATAGTTATTCGATGACGAGTCTCGGGGGAGACTCTTGGATTAGTAATTTTCGAAGAAGGGGTGGGATTTGGCAGGAAATTGATTTTTTACTAAATAAAACGTAAATTAATTGTGTTAATAAATGTTTGCACCAAAACCCCACCCCCTTATGATCTGATGATTTAATTTTGTTATAACTGAACCATTATCTTAATCATTACGCTATAAACTATATGAAACGTGCTCAACATTGAACAAACAAACAAACATTTTAAAAAACACACCAAACAAAACAACATTAAAGCATCACTTACAAATAAGTAGTACCATCATCAAGTATCATGTCATAATTATGCGCATAAGAGTCGCACAAGAGACAAAGCCGTAGACATTGTTGTTTAAAATGTAAAAATAGGATAAAACAGGAGTAACAGGAAAACAGGCGCAAATTTGTTTGGAAAATGGATAAAAAAGATGGAATAAATTTTCAAATCAAATTCAAAGGTGAAATTTAAATGAAACTTAGGTTGATGATAAGTTCAAATAAATTTTTCAATATGCAAATAAAGAGCAAGTGCTGATGTGTTACCTTTGACGCTTTTCTTGGGAGGTTTGCCCGACACTGACTTTTCCATGCTGATAAAATCTGCACTAGCTACAAATTGGGAAGAAGAAACCAAATCGAAATCAAAATCAACGAAATATTTTTTAACTTAATTAACTTAACTAAGAATTAACTAAAATTATAAATAAAGAATTATTTAAAGGCTTAAGGTGTATATTCAACTATTAAGTGAAAGCGAAAGCGAAAGATGCAGCTAAAATAATTTTGGTTGTATCTAAGATGATTTAAGTTGTAAATAAAACTACAGTATAATTAAAATATATTTAATAAAAATTTGCCCAGTTTATCAGAAAGTTGATAAAATAAGTTAAATTGCCAAAATTTGTTCCATATCGTCTAAAATCTCAAAATTATTTGAAAATCCTTGAATTTAAAAATTGAACATCAAAAATTCCAATTTTCTTTTCAAACGACTTTTCAGTAAAAATCTATTAGAAATAATAATCTAAAATCATGCCCATCCTAAGGAAAACTATTCTAGGTACCTTCCAAAACAATTCTAGAATCAAGACAATCTTCAAATCCCTCGTACAAATGAAAAAATCTACGCTGGTGAAAATGGCGGCTACTTTCTTCAAAGAAAACTCACCAAGAACTCAACCAGCTCGCGAATTACTCAATAGTTTCTCGGAGGTTTTTAATTAAGTGTAACATGGGGGGAACTTATTTACAGAGATATGGTTGCAACTTAGAGGTTTGGGCTCAATTAATGGTCACATACGTGCTAATACAGCTGGTGATGGCTGCACCAAAATAAAAGTAAAATAAAGTAGAGATAGAGAGACGAGGGCAGTAGAGGAGAAAAATTACTAATTAAGGAATTTAATTGAAATGATTTTTGAAAACTAAAAAAATCCACAGAAAGATTAAAAAACATCGAAAGCCAATAAATGAAGAGAAATTTCTTTAAAAAAGTGTTTCTGTAATTTTGTTTGTAATTTTGTGTATGGAAGACTCCAACCAAAATGCTCAACTCACCATCACTGAGGACTACTTCCGGTTGACTGGGTTTGGGCGCCTGCTTTGTTTCTATTCGCATGATTACATGTTCTAAAATAAAAAAACCAAATTATAATAAAATGTAAGTAAGAAGAAGTTTCAGGAGTTTGTGTAAAACTCACCAGCACCTGATCGATCTGACTGGCTGGGCGGACTCATGACTGCACTCTTAGAATGCTGCTGCAGGGAGCTGAGCGCTTCTGATTCCGAGAAATCTGTGTCGGTGTCTAAAATGATAAATTATAAATTCAGTAAAAAATGTTCTGATTAATCACAAACTAGAAATCTCTTTTAAAATTTCTAATTCAAAAATAAAACTTACAATCACCAGTTCTCTTCTGTTGAACGGTTTTCTTGTACTCGTTGAGCTCGTCATCGGTGACTGAGTCGAATGGATTCTTAGCATAGGGTGTCTTGTAGACAGTGGCGTTGTTCTGGTATCCTCGCTGAATAATTCCCTTGGAAGCAGCTCCCATCAGCACCACATGATCGCCAGTCTTGGACACATTGGCGTCCTTCAGGCGGTTAGCTTCGTCCCAGGTGACTCCATCCAAAATCTGTGACTGCGGTCCGGCCGAAATCTTGTCGGCACGTCGGTAGTCCTTGATCTAAGAGATTGGTAAAGATTAGTTTTTGATGTTATGATGGAGATTTATTGAAGTGTGAAAAAATGATCACCTGCTGTTGTATGCGCTTGAACTCGCGAGGATTTGTATTGGTCGGCACAAACTGTAAGGCAGAGTCGATTTTCACTGGCGTTGAGTGTGTTGGTGAACCGTCAGCTACCCACTGTGCACCAAATTAATTCACCAATTAAGTAAATTGTGGCCATTCAAGAGGATCGCATGGAATAAAGAAGAAATAAACAGATTTATTAGCGACATGTCCAAAAGTTTTGGGTCCATTTAAAGTGTTTTAAATTAATTTTAATAGAATTTAGTGAATTGTAGCTCCAGGTTATTATGCCAAGCTTCGAAATTAGTTACCAAAGATTATTTCAAACTACCAAGAATATTATTTGGAATGGAAAAATTATTGTGCCTAAACGATGGTCGCTTTCTTTGAATATTAATTAATTTGTTGAATTTCCCACGCGAAACCCTTAAATGGCCACTGAAACACCTTTTTGTAATAATTTGTATATTATTTAAATTTAACTTAACAATCACTTTGAATAAAATAAAATAAAAACCGCGTAGATTGTAGAAAACCGATAAAAATACAAACACCAGGAGATGCTTCAACCAAACTTTAGGCACAACAACGAAACCAGACCAGATAAACTAACAAATTAGAAGAAACCATAAACCAAATTATAAGATGAAAGGTAAAGTGTTAGTAAATTATAGAAGTTTTGTTAGTAACTGACTGTGACACTTGAAATTGCTTCCAAATTCTAAAGTATTAGGTTTTGGGAGCGGATGTGAATATTATTGTACAAAATTTTGTTTAATTTTTAAGATAATATCCTTTAAAACAATTTTAAAAGAACTAGACATAATTCACATCCACCCCCATTTCAATTATCGATCCACTCGGAAAAACTGTGCTGAAGAATTCCCCTTATAATGCTTTAAATGCTATTTTTAGACAAACAATTTAGAAAACCGTAATTTCCTCAACGATTATTATTAATTTTTAGTGTTGCCATTGCAAACCACCAAGTAGCAAGCAAAAAGGGGGCTCAATTACCTCTTCAGCTTGGTAGTCAACCCACTAAAAACACAAAAAACGAGAAAAAATATTAAAAACATAACAAAAAACATAAAATAATTAACGGGAAAAAAAATATTAATTGGTCTGTTCAAACATCCAGGAGAATCCGGGAGCACTGGGACGAAGCTAGTGGACCAAGCAACTGAACAATAATATTTCAATTGAAATTAATCTTTTATTTCTCTATCATAAATTTTTTATAAGCTTTGTAACACTCTTCTATTGATTATTGATTTGGTGAAGTTTCTTTGAATTTTTCATTCAAATCAGAGGTGGTCAAACTATTTTTACAATTTATTTTTTCCAATCTAACCTAAAAAATCCCCTATTTTGATACTTTGTATTCTCCAGTCCCTTCAATTTATTATTTAAAACCTACAAAAAGTTTGATCACCTCTGATCCTCAAAAATACATAGAAGTCTCACCCAACCAAAAAAGTATTTAAAATTCATCATTAAAAGAAATTTTAATGAAAAACCAAACCTTTGGGAGGATATGCTTTAAAATGCTTCAAAAATGCCTTCCGGCCACCTAAAGGTTAGCTCAAGGTAGCCAGGAGAAGCTGCTCGCGTGAGTAATAAATATAAGCTACATAAAAATATGCTATGGGTATTTTGCTGCCTCAATAATAAAATCATCAAATATCTTCGATTCTTTCCACTTTTGGATTAAATGAGTGAATAATAAATGAGAATTCAATTCACAAATTATTTCTTGGAATATTTTCAGTAAATAGGCTTGGTGGTGTCAGGAGGTAAATCTTGAAGTCTAGTAGCTAATCTATTGGAATGTCAACTTTCATTAAACCTTTTCTAAATAAAATAAAATTCTTTTCACTATTAATGGAATTTTAGTTTAAAAACTGAATATTTTTTTTTGGAATCTTTGCTGAGCCTGCACCACCTCACTTTTTCTCTAAATCTTCAAAGCATGAAACCAACAAAAAATCTGCGTCTTAGTTCTGGAAGAAAACAACTCTATTGAGCCTCAATGCGAACGATTTCTACCTTTGTGATTTTCTGGGGATTATTGGTGCCAGTCTCGAGCACTTCCACCTTCTGATAGACATTTGGCGAATTCAACCATCTCGAACGATCTCCCTTACGGTATTCTCCTTTCTTCCAGATGCTAGAAAAGAGGTGAACGAGGAAGATTAGTTAAAGATTGGGAAAATTGGTCAGAAACTATTTAAATCAAAGACTTTTCATAGAACCTTACCCTTGTCTATAAAGCTCTTCTTCCTCTAGCAAATATCCCAAAGATGAAACTGCTGGTGGCACCTCAACATCACTTCTTGGTTTTGGCACCTCACTCTTCACCAATGGATGGCGATAGATGTAGCCAGTGCGGAATCCAGCGTTATCCAAAGTACGCATCAAAGCTTCAAACTCGGCTCCTCCAACGCGCCATTTGGGCGATTGATGTGCAGGTCGATCTTTGTTATCGTACTGCTGGATCTGAGTGGAGCCTTCTGCAGGCTTACGGGAAGCGTCATAGATAGCCTTGCGGGTCTCCTCGGGAATAATCGCGAGATTGTCTAAGCCGACTGGCAGTAAAGCGAGCTGAGCTTCTGAAGCTTTCACCAAATGCTGAGCACCGTAGAAAGCTTCCTCAATGGTCTCGCCGCAGCAGAGAGCACCGTGGTTGGCCAGTATGATCACTTTAGAGCTTGGGCCCATGCTGCGAATTAACTTTTCGCGTTCTTCGGGTTCGTTGAGTGCTAGAAATAAAGAAGGTATGTTAGTAATGGATTATTTCATAAAATTTCAATTAAAAAACTCACCACCAGAGTAATTATGAACAGCAATTTCACCGAGCACAGCGGCATCGCGCGTGAGTGGCAGCAATCCATTTTTCAGCGATGACACAGCTACCACGGCAGTGTGGCTTACGTTGATGATGCATCTAATATCTGGCCGATTGGCGTGAATGACGGAGTGCAAAATAAATTCTGCAACAAAAAGACAACAAATCAATAAAACTTTAATTTATGTACTTTACTGTTGAATAACCATAATTGTAAGTTGTTTAAGTTTTTAAAGTTTTAAATGGGAAAGCTAATGCAAAACTGATCGAAGCATTATTGCGGAATGGTTGTTCGTTCCAGAAAATTGGTAACGCAAATTCTGTCCAGAAAATTTAAATTTATTTGGAAATCGTGATTCTGATGAAATTATTCAAATTACTCACTTTTTGGGGAATTAAACAAATAGACTTATATAAATCCACGGAAATCTTACATTTAATTGAATTAGAATGGTAAATTATATCTTCTTAAAAATGCAAAACTCACGTGTAACATTCACTCCAAAATTGGTAGTTCCTTGCTCTGTAACGACTCCCTGCATATCCACCTTGTTGAGCGAGCTGGCAGTGACTTCATGGAACAACAACCCAAATGGATTTACCAAAAATAGTTCTTGGTCGGCATTCAACCTAGCAGTAACCAATCCTTCCAAACCACGGCTCCAGCCATTAGCATCTAACAGTCTGTAGGTGGCAGCCAACTTGCATCGCAGAATCTTCTCTCCTTTCTCATAACCCATGGCTTCAACACCTCGAATATCGTTGATTGGCACCACACAGTTAGAGCCTCGGAATGTGCTACCGACTCGAGTTGCTGGCACTCCCATCATATCTGAGATCTGTTGCAGAATGTTGGAAGGTCCATCCTTCAGCTGTCCATCGACTATGCGCTCCAACTCCTCGCGGAACATTCGTGAACACATGATGGCTTCAACGCGCTTGCGACGCTCCATTTCACGCATATCTTGCTCAATGTCGGCAGGCCGGGTCTTGTTCAGGTCATCCTCATCGACTGTGAGGTCGTTGCCGTTTGTATGCGGCGGCTGCTCTATCTCGGTCATTATAGCGGCCCCTGGTCCTTTCGTTTAGTCTGAAAGTAAGTAAAAAAGAAAAATCGTTAGCAAAAAGTCTTTTTTATAAATTAATATTTTTAATCATCAATTCTTATGCAATCGGCGATATGGCGGATTATTACGTAAAATTTATTTAAATTTTTATTACCAACCAGCTACCAAGCAACTACTTCCTTTGCTCATAAATTATGTCACTTTAAGCCATTCAAATAGAACTCTCATACACCATACACAATAAAATTTCATTAATTCAAAAATATATGGAGGAATTTTATACGAAAATAATTATAAATGCATCAGTGGCAAATCTGTAATAGTGATTTGGTGTGACGAGAAATCGTTACATCGAAAAAATTTATATAGTATGAACAATTAAAATAATTTGTTCATCAAAAATATTTTAATGCATGAAATGGTGATTTTCTAAAGATCGATTAATCGTTGAATTCATAAAAATTTTCAATCTAAATTTTTTGAATATTTGAAACAAAAAGTTATATTAGAAATTTAATTAATTAAAAGTTAAAATAAATTAAAATAGTATCAAACGATTTCCCCCCTAAAAGATCACCCTCCTACAAAACTTTTAATCGGGCACACAGGCCAATCACCATCGCCAGAAATTAAGAACAAATTGGTATTTTTATGATTTCTCTCCATTTGTTTTTTGTTTAATCAAATTGACCTTCTGACTCGGTTATATTGCCGATGCCAGCTCTATGAGCGGCATTCTGAAGCACTGAGGCACTGTTTTAGCATTAAACAACACAGTAACACACACAAAAATACTTAAAAAAGCACACAAAAAAAAACTGTTTATTACAAACAAATTTTCAGATATTTTTAGAAACAATAATCTCCATAAATTTGTTTGTAGAAAGAACTATGAGCGCATAGTGTCTGTAAAAATTTTGTAATAGTTAGCATTGTACGAGCTGCAGGCGATAAATCACACATCGTTAGATTGGAGGGGTCAGAAAGGTCTATTAAATATTCCCAACATTCTTGCATACATCATGGGTCGTGTTAATGCCTTATTCATGGTTTTCTCAACATATCACTTGATTCAGCTATTTATTCAGTTATTCAAACTATTTAAACAATTTACTATGAGCTCTATCAAAACAGCGCCACATTGGCTGTAACAATTTAACTCGTTAACTCAATAACTTGGCAATAAACGCTTAATTAATGACTTCATTCAGATTTTATCGCTCACTCCAGTCCCATTTGTTCACAGTGAGCAATCAATCACTCTCATCACTCGCGAGCCTCTTTCATTATCTTATTTATCTTATTATTACGCACCACTTCCCACTTAAGATGAAATTTCTGGTGCACAAAACGCACTACTTAGCTACTCAGACACAGTGACAGTAAAATCTATAATTATATTTCGAAATGACTTCCAATTATTCCAATTACACGAATTATTCATTAAATTGCAATCATTTCAATTATCGTTGTCTGCAGGCAAGACCGTTTACCAATAAGTGTATGCACAACTATATAATTCTATGAAATTCATTAAACTCTATTATTGCCAATGAAACTCGCTGAAACTCAAAAAAAACTTCGAAATACTATAAATAACGATAAAACGCGATAAAAGTGCAGAAAAATCAAAATCACAAAAAAAACTAAGCAAAATAACAAGAATTACAATGTAATTACACTAATTGCGAGAAATTTCAGACAAAAAAAGCAAAAGCCAGTCGACTAGTCGCTTTGGCGCCCTATATTGATTTTTCTGCGTGTGTCACTCTCTTTCCTGTCACCTGCTCTAACAAAGTTTACATAAAAAGCTACCAAAAACTCTCACAAATCAAAAAAGTTGCTACTGAAACTACTGCAAAAGCTAGAAGGTCCTCCAATCACGAAATGTTTGCTAGCAGAACCATCGAAAAATATTTCTTCCAACCACTTTGTTCATTTGCCTCGAGCTAGTGCAATAAAACTGCAGCCAAATCGTCAGACACTACTCCCCTATCAGTTCACTCACTTTTATTGCTAGATTCACTTCCGAGTTCTTCAAGCACGCACAAATTAGCCAAATTGACACAAAGTTAGTTTTCCAGCGAATTTTCCTCGCAGTACTATTGAGAAAGCAGCAAACTATTTCTTGCGCGTTTTGGGGAACAAATTTTTTGCTGCTGGCCAATCAATCAACAACCATGCGCGGAAAACTAATACACTCTCACTGCACTAGAGACAGGTTGCGTTCTTAGCCTTTTCATATGATGTTATGGTGGTAAATACAATATAATAACACATAGCGAGGAAATAGAGAAAATACATGGAAATTTCAGAAATAAATGAGAAAATACATCAAGTTTGTGAATAAATAGCAAAACAACAACTTTTTAGATACATTTGGATGCTTTGCGGATGGCGATTTAGTGGTTTTGATTGATAGAAATCGATAATGGTAATTTTATGAGTTAGCAGCATTTATTTCTCTAACTAAATAGTTAACATCAAATAAATTCTCAAAGTAATGAAATTTTTTCTAAAAATTCTCTTAAACTATTTAATCAATACAGAACAAGTATCTGATTAATTAACTTTCCAAAACTATCCCAAAAGATGGTTTTTTCGATACTTTTCAAATCTGCTGATATTCAAACGTGTAGAACATAAGCACCCAAAGTTCACGAAAGACACACACTCCGTCGTGCACCACTACTACCACTAAGTAAGCAAATATGATGTCATCAACGCAAAATGAATATTAAAATCGGTACAAAAAGATCTTCCTCGCTTGCTAGATTGCAAGCATTTATGAGCATTCAAAGCATTCACAACATTCGAAACATTGAAAAAGATACAAGAGAAATACCGAGCAACACATGCAAAATAAGCATTATTCCAATTTGTTGGCCGCTAAAATTAAAGAAATAATTCAAGCTCAAAGATAAGTAATTTCCGAGCAATTTCAGTATTTTGCAATGTTTTCCCGTAAAGTTTGTGGTCAGTCGGTTGTTCAGTAATTGAGTTATCAGTTCTCACACACAGAAACAAATTGCTCGGACCGATAAGCAAGACTTTCTTCAATATCTGAAGTTTCATACATTTTTGCAATTTATAGAGACTCTATTCACCTAAAAAAGTCAGTCAAATGGAAAATATTTCGGGAAAATCCTCTAAAGACTAAACAGTGAAAATTATGTGGCATGACAAATCCTCTAGTGAGCGATTCCATCCGCTGCTCCACATTCATGAGTAGTCACAAGAAACTTCCCCCTATCTATGTGTTCCATGTATTCCGCGTTTTTTTGAAGCATTTTTTTGGTGATATTTGTATTCTATGGACGCTCGACTCACTCAACTTTCCCAACTATTCTGTATTTTCCTCGTTCCTTCTATTTTCCGAATATCTACGAAAATAGATTATTTCTTTACATTTTTACATCGAAAATTTCTTCTTCGAGTCGATTCTCTTTAAATCAATTCTCCAAGGAATTTGAACTATGTTGAGAATCGAAGTATGTAAGACATTTCAGTATTTCAATATCTTGTAGCTCGAGATAAGGAGAATCAACTTCCAATCGCGCTACAATAAAATAATATAGAGAGCATCAACCCGCCAAACTTTTTTGCCTACTAAACTGGCAAACTGGCAGCCGAAAAGCAATAAGAGGGCAAGGCAGAGACCGAGAGGCACTTAATCATTCGAAGCTGTTTGGGATGAAATCTTGAATCCATGGTTATTTTATTTATTTGAGAATTTGGGAAGCTTTGAAAGTTTGGCATGGATTCAGCAGAAAAGTATACAAAGTGTCTATCCAGAGCTTATATATGATATTTTAGTGATTTTCGTCTAGAGAACATAAAACCAAAAAAAACAGCCATAAAATAGGCAAATTTTACTGAAATAAAGACAGAAAATATCACAATGATGATTCAAAACGAGATTCAAATGGATTTCCTGATTATTTCACAGAGGATGGATTGGTTGGGATTTTGTGAGTTGTCAGGGTTGGATCAGGAGGCAAGTAACACGAGACGTAGTTTAATGTGGTTAATTTCAGATTTTTACAAATGCTACCTTGAAGATTGCACAGAAAACTTCCTTTCGATCTTTTAACCCAGAAATCTTAATAATTCATATTTTTGACCGGATTTTACTCTCAACTATGGATTTTTGCGGTTAATATATAATTAGTTCAATAAAACCACTAATTTATTTGAAATCCGGCCGGAAACCATAGTTAACCAATGTTACAGGCCGACAATATTGAATATTTTCTTAGTAAACGATAAACTGCAACCATAATATGAGATTGACACTGATTTATTCAAAACCAAGAATCTTAGAGAAATTACTGAAAAAATCATTTCCGCAAATAAACACCAGAAAAGATCTGAGAGGTCAAACATTTAAAATCCAAAGATAATTCACAAATACCCTCAATCGCTCCTGCCCCCAAACCGTCCATCACTTTAATTCTCGTGCTCTTAGCACATACACAAGACACTGAAAAACTTCTTTTTACCCAATAAAATCTTCTCAGTTTCGATGCTGTTGTTGCAAAAACAGCAGAAAAGCAGCAGAAAGCTCGAAAAGCAAATAAATATTCATTTACGAGTGACTTTTTTGATAAAACCAGCTACAGAACGCTTGATTCAGTATATTCAGTGTAAAGGCAGCGATGATTGCACCACGCTGCTACACCGCCACACATCCACAGACACACAACAGAGCTTAATGCCAAGCACAGACAATTTAATCGACTTTATTGGTTTGGTGATTCAAAGTAGGCTCCTGCGAAGCGATTTTATTCGTTTCATTGTCACGATTAGTGACAAATCGCGATTTCGACCATTATCACAGAGTGTACAAACAGTCTTTACGCTCAAAGCTAAGATTTTTTTTTTAGAATGATTTCTGAATTGATTTTTGGCCATAAAAAGATTGCACTTGAACCAAACCTTAAAACTATGTTAGAAAGAGCCAAAAAAGCCTACCCTTGTTACACAGAAAGTTTTTTGGAAGGTCTGGGAACTTGAAAATTTTACGAATTTTTCATATTGACTCAGAATGCACACTGAAAAAAAAAGCTACTTTAATAGAAACATCTCAAATACAAAATTATAATAGATCCATGATTAAAATGATTCTAATACGGTGAGCTATTTTGAAACTACTAAAATAATTTTGAGGTTTGGTTCAATTCGAGACTTTTTACAGTTGGTTTAATTAAGGAAAGAATTATGTAAATAGTGGATTCAAAAAATAGAAAATTGCGTTTGGCCCAGATGAATTATGTTTGGAAAAGCATGAAATCTTCGCATTCAATCGATGGCATTATGCAACATTTAAAGGCTTTGCCAGATGAATGTTACATGAGCATTCAATTGGCATTATGCAACATTTAATACAAATCTCAGAGTAATCCAAAGAAACATCCAAACAATCCAAGTTCAAGTGGCACGCGTCCCTCCTGCTTCGTTTCACTTAAACAACTCGCAATCATTGAGTAAGGAAAGTATTGAGAGCATCTGGCAAGTCGACCATTAAAAAAACATAATTTGTGATTTTCCTCAAATTCAGTAATTTCGTTATATTTTCGGTAAATTTTAGTTAATTTTGTAATTTCATTCCCGGCTAAAAATAGAAAATAAAACTGAAAACCTAAGTCTTTGATTTTTCGAGACTCAATCATTTCCCCAATTTTTTTTGTCCAGAAGCATCAACTTGACATGCTTTTCGAGGGTAATTGGGATTTCTTGGGAATTTGAGAGGAATTTTCTGCTTTTTGTGGAGGGTTTTGATGGAATTGATATGTTTTGAAGTTTTGGAATGACTTTGTGTCGAGTTTGATGCATTTTGGTAATTTTCCGGTTAGTTGTTTTGCATCATTCTTCGTTTTTGCTATATAAATATTTTAAAATACTGATGAGGTTCCATTAAAAATTCAGCTTTTTTTCAGAAGATTCATCTTAATTTTAGACAATTCATTGAAATCTCAAATTTTTCTCCAACTAAGTCTAAAGAATTGATCCTACTCATAAAGTTAATTCAAAATTTTAATAAACTTCAAAGAAATTGATCATGTTTACAAAGAATATTCAAAAAACCTCAAGTTTCTTAGTCTTATCTTCATTCCCTTCACTCTAACCATCAAAACATGACATACATCAAAACAAAATCAAATTTAACCCAAAAATGAGGGATTGGCATGAAAAAACATCAAAAATCCAACAAACCTCACACCAAAGCTAAAGCCAAGTTTTAAAGTATCAAAGTAACCAAGAAAGTCGAGCCAACCAAACATAAAGCAGACCTCGACTTACAGCGTTATTTGGCATTATGGTGCGGCCTGGTCTTCGTCTTCTTCCGCATCATTGATTTATTGCAATCATTTTCTCAATTCATATAAAACGAAAATCATTTTTCATTGCAACAATTTTATTTTCGAGAAATCCAACAAAATCAACAAAAAATCTTGTACAGACACAAAAGTGAAAGTAATTTTCGCGCCAATTTTCGAGACTCAATGATGATTTTCAATTACAAGAGACGCGAGCTTCAATAGTTAATCAGTTGCGAATTACACTGTGTAAGTTTTTACACTTTTGATATAATTGGAGCTTTTGTGGGTGTAATTTTGATTGTGAAAATTTTCATGAAAATCTTGCCAACCAGAAACAACAATAAATGCACAATAATAATTTAAGCGCCCAAAATTGCTCCAAATAAAATATATACAGCAAAAAATCTGAGGAAATACTGCGAATTACCAAATTGCCTCTAAATATGTTATTGGAGCTTGCAGTGGTCATCGCTCTCAGTCGAGTTTTTGGAGTATCTGGCAAACTTCACCGAACTTCAGCAAACAATTCATTTTGGTTCAATTTGGGCTTAAAAAATGTTTTAAATTGCTTTCCATTTTTTTTCTACTCGTGTGTTTGGGCGAAAAATTAAGCAACATGAAAATTGTTAAACCATGATCATTTGCCGCTTTTTGCAGATTTACGGAGTTTCAACTAAAAATGGCAAATGAGTTGCATGGCAAGAAGTGCGGAATTTGGAGGATTTTTTTAGATTTTCAAAGTTATTGTGTATTTTCATGAGTCACAATAAAAATTGCAATAAAATCCACATTTTTTTTGCATCAGAATTGGAAATAAGTGGTATGGTTTGTTGTTCTTTATAATTTTTATTACTATTACAAGTATTATAATTTTCCTGCAGTTGTACAATTTTTGATTGCATTTTTACGAGCTTGCCATCAATTTATTAGTTTTTATTTTACTGATTTTTTTTGTTGATAGAAATAATGGTTATGTCGTTGTTACGTCTACAGTTACTAGATTTTCATAAAATCATCAAAATAGTTGAATAAATTACTTTTTAATATCCAATACATGATACTAAGTTAACAAGATAAACAAATATTTACATTCTCAAGTTTCCGGATAATGTGTTAAGATTTATGACGTCAATTGTTAAATAGTTTTTGACGGAATTTAATAGTTTTTGTTTAGGAAATTGTCGGTTTATGTGCCTATCTTTTCAAGAATGGTCGGAAATAAACTTTAAAGGTTAAAACTTTCTTATCTTTGGAATTTCGGAAGAAACTTTGTTTAGAAGTCCTGATATACCAAAATGAAGCTCAAAATGCAAATACACATACATGAAATAATAATTGACACAAACCCAATCACTGGTTAATAATTGGCCCATCCTTCAAATAAACCCCCCTTGTCATCCTCAAACTCAATCAAAAAGATCCATCTGTTCGTTCCCAAATAATCTTAAATGGTACAAAACTCCATGCGCCAAAAAAAACAACAAAAAACGCTCCAAGTCCCGCAAAGCCCTCAATTACCAACTTATCGTATATTCCCCAGCTTTTTGCCCATTTTCTCGAACATTTTAGCATATCGCATGCTCAATTTCAGTTATTTAAGTTATTTAAATTCTTCCAATTCGTTCACAAAACAAATTTTTGATTCAGCGCAAATTCAGACGAAAATCCAGCCAAACAGCAAAACATACAAATAAAGTATATAAAGTTCTAATTTCGGAATAAAAACGGTTCGACACGAAACCAATTTAAAGCATCAAAAGTACGATAATGGTATAAAAAATTATTCAAGTAAAACTACTACCGACATAAAGTCTCTCTTTATGATTTCCAGCCAATTTCAGCTTACAGTCAGCTTTGCGGAGAATATTCTGCCGAAAAAAAAACCAAAAACTATTCTTAATTACTTCTGGCATGACACGCTGCAAATTCTGCTTTGTACTTGTTTCATACTTTTTATGCTTTTACCAATTTTTTCATTTTTCTCAATTTTCAACTTTTTTTTGTTCTTTTATTTAGTTTAATTTAAATGTTGTTAGATGTTTCAAGTATTTTCTAGTTTTTTTTCGGCAGTTAAATAAATGTTAATGGATCAAATAGAACAAAAACTTGAATTACGGCACCAAACAATGGCAAACCACCAAGAATTGAGCGAAATAATGGGAAAAATGGGTTTTAGATCAATCTTCCGATATTCTGATGGAGTTCTGTAGAGTATTTAAATTAGATAATTAAAAAATGTGGTGGTAATGATTATGAGACGAGCAGTAGCGTAGATTTATCTGAATAATCTTATTTGAGCGCAACAAACTCATGAAATTGCAAAACAAATAAGATTCCTCTTAAAGCTTAAAAATGCTTGCACAATTTAACAATGCACGTGCGGATGACGTAATCAAAATATTTAAATCTACCAAATCCAAAAATTTAAATAAATTTCTCATAAAACATCAAACAAAAAAATTTACGACTCTTTTCTAAACAAATTCTATTAAAAAGTCCAAACAAACTATAACAAAACTCAACATTTCATACAAAACTGACAAAAAGTGGTCTTTGACCTTCCCGGCCGGCTTACAAAATTGAAAACATTGAAACACATTATATGACAGTGTTGCCAAATGCTTAAAACCCCAAGAATCAATTCACCGTAGTTTGCAAGCTTGTGACTTTTGTGATTCGAACCTTTTATTATCCAATTAAAGTTATTGTAAGCTGCTCATGTTATATTTGCCACCGCAAACAGCAAAAAAAACTTCATAAACAGCGAAGAACTAAACTTTTTCGCAAAAATCTCGTAAATCGTTTTGACCTTGCTTGCTTGAAAAAAATGGCGTAATGTCAGCAAATCGAGCCTCTAAGTGGGTTCATCCAGAAACCATCAAGATTTTAGGAAACTTAACTATTTTAAAATCCTCTCTAAGCCCTTAAGTACACATTTCTGCACATTCTAGGCCACACAGAACATAAAAGGTATTTAAGCATAACCAAGCACTCCAAAGCAGTTCAAGCGTTGCACTGAACATGACTTTGCGGCATTTTAAACAAAAAAATTATCCAAACTGAACTTGATTATAGTTAAATTCACTGTAGCTAGCTAACAAGTCTACAATTTCACAGTTTCACGTCTCAAACTTCAATAAACTTCCAACTTCTCAAATTTCAAAACAAATCGCTAAAAAATGCAAAACTCAAATGAAATGCAACACAATCCACAATTCCAATACAAAAATTATTATTTAATATTTATTTATTACAGTGTGTCAGCATGAGCTGGCCAACAACAAAGATAGCATCATTAGCTATTTTTAGAAATAATAATGAATATACAATAAATAAAACAGACAAAACAGCGATGATTACATAAAATAACAGCATCCATAGAGTTGAGTTGGAAGTGCTGAGATTGAATGTGTTATCGCTGTTATTTGGGGGATGATGCGATTTGGCAGTTTAGAGTAGTAATTTGTGGGTTATAAGTTATAGTTATAGTTAAAACCAAGAAAATCACGTCAAAAACAAAATATATCAAAAGAATCTCTTCTATCGTCAATTGTCTATTAAAACTTTCCGTATCTTAATTAAGAACCTTTATGCTTATTATTGCACAATCATTTGTATTTTCTTTCCAATAAGAAATTAAAACCAAATCCAATTTGAATCCAAAATCATCCAATTACCCTGAATTACCCAAAAATCCATCCCTCTTCACTCCCCTGTCCTTGGGCTTGATCCACGGAGCTTATCAAGTATTATCTCACATATCATTCATCTCACATTTATATTTACTCCATCATTTATCACCCGACCGTTTTCAACAATGTGTAATGAAATATAATGAGTTTAATGGATTCAACTCGCAAATATATTTAATGTGTTTTATTGGCGAGCCGATGGCTCAAGCATCTCGCATAAGCAGCACTGCAACAGTGTTTTTATCTCTTTTATTATCGCTTGACCAAAATCTCCTGCCTTACATTTTTAATTTATTTTTTTGCAACACAAACACTGGCATGCGATACAAAACTCGACCGCCCTCGAATTAGGTCGTAATTTAATCCTTCTTGCCTCCGCATAAGCTTCGGCTGCTTTGGCATTTTCTTCTTTTGTTTATTTAATCGATATAATACTGCTTGATAGTGCTGGAAGTGGAACTGCTGGTGGAACTTTAGAATTGCGAGGAAGTTATCGACATTTGACTCATAAATGAGGGTTGATTCTCTTTACCTCGATGATTTCTTAGAAAACATCAATTTTCTACAATCAATTATCAAGACAAATTAGATTGACAAATCAAACAACAGACAATCAACCTGCACCGCAAGTAAGAATTAAAAGTAAAAACAAATAATTCATTTATTAATAAAAATAAATACACAAAATCAAAGAGACAGCAAATCAGTGGAATAATGCAAGTGCTTTGCTTGCTAAGAAACGGGCCAGATAAGAAATTTCTGATAAAAATTGATAAGAACACAATTACGTAATTGTTTGCATTTTGAACAAATTTCGTCGAATATCAGTTTTTGGAATTTAGCATTCATTGCAACAGAATTTTTTGGAAGATCAAGAAACTAATGAATTGACTCAAACTGCAATTTTGTATAAAACAATTTCATTCATATCCAAATAATTCTTATTGATTTAAGATGTGGCAACTCCAAAATTACACTGGAAAAATCACAATTAAAAGAATACCCAAACAATTTTAAAGCCGAACAAATACTACAAATTGATTAAATTTTATGCTCTCCAGCAAAAAAGGTGCGGTTGGTGAATCTTTTTTATTTTTATTATGAGCTTGTGGATGATTTGTTGAGTTATGATGGGCACTTGCAAATAATGAATTTAAAATAAAACTATGTAGTTTTGTAATCAAAGAAAAAGCTTCGACATGCAATGCTAGATAGTAGATAAACAAGAGGTTTAGTGGGCTGCACAAAACCGTATTTCTCGGTTTCTTGGCAATTTCTTCGAATTATTTTCGAAATTTTCAATTTTTTCTCGTATTATTCACTGCTTTTTAGTGCTTTTCAGTTGTTTGTGGTGAAAATTCAAAGAAAGTTCAATAAATCTTAAGATTGCAATAATTCACCAACAACTTGCGTATGCTCACTCTGAAACTAAGAGAGCAAACAAGTGTGTGGAACAAGTGCTTTCAATAATGGCATTAGTCTATTGTTGCTATTGTGACTGTTTCCTCAATTAAATTTCTTTTTGGATGTTTTTAAAGCTTTCTTTGGTGATGGTGGTTTTTGGTTCCTTTAGCGTTTTGTTTTTGTTGGAAAACGAAAACGCACTAGTCACCAACACAACCGCACTTTACTTCCTTTCTTCGAAATCGTGTCTTTATACGAAAAAGGACAATGGATTATCGATTTTTACTGAATTACCGAGGAAACCCTTTAAGTCGTTGGATTGTGGAGCACAAGCAAATCACTGATCACTAGGCATAAATTCAATAAACGCCGAAAACGAAACTTTATGTTTTTGTATTGCTTTGATTTGCTTCTTCAAGAATTTTTCTTCAAGTTTTTACGCGATTTATTTTTAGCTTTGGCCGTTCGGTTGTTGGTGTGCGTGCCTTCCAAAAATTACTTTGCGATCCTTTTTCGCTGCTTTTGCAACGAATTTTCCGATATGTTTGAGGCGGAAAACGAGGATTAATAGATGATGAAACCACCAGCTGGATGAGAAGCATCCAAGATGTGTAACTAAGCGTCAATGCCACTTTTTTGCGAACCACACCCGAAAAACTTTTCTCGCTTATTTATTATTCAAGACTCTTCAATTAAGCTATATATTAGAGTACAAGGACCAAACACTCGTTTAATTAAGGTTTTCCGCATGCCGGCATTAGAATTTCCGATATTTTTCGGCGAAAATTTTCAAAACGCAATTAAGAGACGAATTCAAGGCTTTTTCACTTACTTCTTATGGTCAATTAATAATATCCAATATCAGCTGCCGTTGCACGTCGTTTTGTCACTTAACGCGTTCACTTAACGTCCACTTAAAGAAATTAAAAGCGGGAGCTCTTTCGCGTGTACTAAGTTTGAAAATAATCGGGTATTAATCGTTTAATTTGATGGCAGCTGATGAATCGTATATGGTTGTCAAATCATTTTCCCCTGCTCGAAGTGAATTCAGTTTGGCTTTTGACACCTCTTGAATTTTACTAATTTTTGCTGTTAATTACTGTTACTGTTAATTTAAGTGCTTGGTGACCTTCTGAAAGTGAGTCTAATGGCTGGTGATGTCTCCTCTCTTTAATCTAATTGAATTCTATTTGAAATAAAGTGCTAACCTCCCTATTTTATGTTTATTCAGTTTTTTAGCAAAGATCTAAAGATCTTCTTCAATGGGTCGATCCAGATCCCGCTCATTGTCCCCAGTGCGTCGCAAAAGAGCCAAAGACCGCGAGCGGGATAAACGTAAAAAGCGTTCAAGATCCCGTGAAAAAGATGGAGCCAGAACAACAAGACGGCGTTCAGTAGAAAGAAATAGAAGTCGAGACGACCGTCCTGGGGGATCAGGAGCTGGCGAGAGTTCTAGAAGAAGATCGAGGTGAATCACCCCTAAATCCGCACCCCACTCAGAAGTGTAGTGTATTAACAACATTCATACTTTCTCATACTAATCAAATTATATCCTAAGTTTTCTATCAATGAAAATCGATTCTAACCCAACTATTGCCCTAATTCTAGATCTAGGTCACCATTAGACAGAAGACACCGTTCACCTCTACCATCATCTTCAAAATCAAAAATTACCGACAAGCGCACCAATGCCGTTACACAAGAACAACTCGAAGGAAAAACTTTGGATGAGCAGGAAATGATGAAGACCATGGGCTTTTGCGGCTTTGACACCACCAAAAATAAGAAGGTGGAAAACAACAATACTGGAGAAGTGCACGTTATCCTCAAGCGCAAGTATCGACAGTACATGAACAGAAAAGGTGGATTCAATCGGCCTTTGGACTTTGTTAACTGAAAAATTAGTTAAACTGTTAAACTGAGAAAGATTTACATCAACTTTTTAAGGATTTGATTGGTTAGATCGGCTAAAAGCAATATTAAAGATCGACTTTCCGCTTCACAAAATAAATTTTATTGGTCAAGATAATAATTTAAAGGTGAATACTAACGCAGTTTAAGTATGGTCTCATATTTTCTGTTTATGTTGTCACCCCATATTTTATTATCTTGAAATTGCATTTTATCCAGTTTAATCGGTCAAATTCCTTCAAACTGTAAATCTTCCTCCAACTTACTCATAGAATTTTTTACACGTTAAGATCCTTCAATTTTTTGCCTGCAAGCAAGAAAGTTGAACATGATGGTATATTTAAAAGCCTCACCACAAATTCCACTAAAAATTTACCCCATCAACCACCAAGTTCCCTCCATAGTCCACAACTTTTAAACAATTTACACAATTTACAAAAGTACAATAGATTTTTTTGTTAACTAAACGGGTTTTGACCATCTTGCGCGCGTCCTTCTTGCCAGAAAGCTTTTATAGTGTACTGGTGGGTTGGATGTTTTGCCGTAAGGGTCAAAGTTAAAATTTATATCAAATGGGTGGACGTTCAGAAATGATTTCTTAGAAATTTCTTTGAAAAATTTCTATTTTTCTAAAGAACTTTTTAAGACATCAAGGAAGAATGTCCCCCAATCCATATTTTACAATAGTTTTTTCTTCATATACACACAATTGCAATAGTCAGGGAATTGCTGGCCTCAATCAAACTTCTTGATCAGAACGTCTTCATTAGTGCTTACTTGTTCAATTTTTCCTTGAGATTCCTTTTAGGATCTTGATGGGAAAAATTTAAAATCAAGGAGCAGGAAGACGCAAGGAGCTAGAAAAAGGTGGCCAGTAATGATTCACACACCACAAACTAATTTTTAGTAACGTTTTCTCATATTTTGCTGTTAACTCTTCAAAAGAAATCAAAACTTGAAACTTGATTGAAGCCGATAAAAAGGGATGATTAATTGGATTTACTCTCTGATTGACTTTCTGGTTACTTTTGCACTTGAAAGTTTGTTAGAGAATAGCGGGTTCAACTGATTTTTCCTGAAAATATTTACCATATACACAACAATAGAAATACAGATGAATGATAAAACATTTAAATATACCTCATACCTTAATTGGAACACAATAATTAAAATGATTGGATTGTTAAAAATACATAAACCGTTCTTTTGCAGGAATTTAATGTTTGCGCTTAGATTTTAAGGTTTTGCTTATCATTTTCTTATTCTTTTAGGGGTTGGTGGCGAGCTGGCAAGCAAGATCTGTGGATTTATCAAGATTTACCTCAATTATTTGGAACTAGAACAAAAACATTTTACATTGAGGATGTGCCATAATTTTGCTTGCTATGCTTAAAACTACCAATCCTAATTCATTCATATAATTTTCTAATTTTCATTCATAATATATAATTTATGGAAAATCTGTTTGGAATCAATTTTGCAGAATTATAATCCAAAAACTACAAAAAAAAATTTGATTAAATAGTTATTTTATTAGTTTATTGAATCTTGGACTAGATTTAAGGAATTCTTTGAGATATCGTAAAAGAATTTACAAAGAGTCGTAAAATAGACATTGTAAAAAAAATTCAAAGTTGAATCCAAAACTGGTATGAAAAATATTTGAATAAAAATGTAGATTTAGATAATTTGTTGGATAAATTTTATGATTTAATTTCTCTTTGTAAGATTTTTGATTTATTTATGGAAAAAATTTAATAAAGATTTTTGAGAGAACTTTTTTTTTTTTATTTATTATTTAGATTTAGATTTTCAACAAGATTTACATTGGATAAAAATTTTGAAAGCAAAAATAGTTTGATACAAAAATCAAAATTTCCCGCGAAAAACTATAACACCGTAAAAAATTTGGAGAAGCTCAAAATGAAATGCAATTATTCGATGTTTTTGTATTTATCGATGTTTCTAAATTTATTTTCATTCGATGTTTTGTTTTCGATACGTTCGGTTGTCTTTTTAATTTTTGCTAGATTTACTAGCTTTTTTTGTTTAGTTTGAGTGTTTACCTCGTCGCCGATAAGTTGGAGAATAATTGAGTGAACTGCAGATACTGGATAATTTGGATTAATTGCAATTAAAAAGGTAAACATAGGAGTTTGTTAGGTTACCGGTATATTAAGGTTAATTATCTGATTGCGGGAATATTAGTCAGATAATTAGCTTTACTCAATGTGTCGTTGATATTTAATAAATTGAGTAATGATTGCATGAGCTTGAACAAATTGATCAACGCTTAAAAGTGCAAAGTCTGCATATTTTGTATTAGTATTGTTCAAAGGGATGTCCATACATTTATTTTACTGGATATAAAAGATTATTTAATAACTTCCAAAATATTTATAAATGCATAAAAATAAAATTCAGCCCAAAAAAGAGAAAATATATTTTATGAGATTATTGTTCGACACAAAATATGACGAAAAGCTCAAACAATTTAACACTTAAAACAAATCTTTGATGTAAAGAGATTTAAAGATAAAACAGATTTCCAGACAAAGATTTGGAAATTGCTCGAAAATTGCATAATCTTTTATTCATAAAAACCTCAAACAATTTCTAAAACAATTCACGAGTTTCAGTTTTGTAATTTTCTTCTGATCAATTAAACTTCTTATTCTGTTGATTCAACAAATTGATAGAAATTGATGGGTTTATTCATTTTACACATCTGAAGTCACCGTTTAAGCAAATACGCTATTATTCAAAATTATTCGCAAAAGTTATTAGAAAAGACGTAAAATCGAAAAAGTATGTAAATATGACTATTTGTAAAATATTTCCATAGGGTACAGATCAATGAACTTTTTTCAAGGTGGTCCATGTTGTTCTAATTTGCTGAAGAATTTTTAACGATTGAGTTGGTTGATTAATTTTCTTTGCTTATCTTTTGATAGTATAATTAGCAGAGTATTTCTTAAGATTTCTTTAAAAAGATAATTGTACTTTAAACTCAATAATATTTTCTGCACTATAATTCATTTAATGACACTATAATTAAACACAATTTCTTCAATTACTGAAACAAATAAACCGGCGCATTCACATTTATGCTTCAACATGACTGAAACTGAAAAGTCGAGAGAACATATTATTAAAAAGTCCACACATCAGCTGAACAATTAATTTTGCGTTGCACGTGAAATTCACTCGAACGCGTTATACCTTAAAGAAAAATCAGTTATTAGATCAAATCCAAGTAAATTTATTATTTAATGTTTAATTAATTTTCTTTTTAAAAGCTAATTTGAATAATTGCACTCACTGAACTACTCAAGCTTACATAAATAAATTTTCTTGAGAAATGTTGATATCCAAAAAACGTTTATGATTAATTGAACTTCCTGGATCAGCTAAAAATACATTGAAACACAACGTCAACATTATATTTCAATTTTGATTTGTGTTCGCAGTGTTCATAATATAATTTGATATTACGTTTGACTAAAGAGTACTTGCCCGACTTATATACTGTTTTATAATTATTTTGTGAATTCTTCATGATTTTGCGAAGTATTTTAGTGACATAATTTAAATTGTGAGGGCTTCAAATTTACGCAACCAAATATAATTAACTAGATTTTAAATTAAGAAACGTTTTGTGCGACAGACTATCATTCACCCAGAAAAACATTCTTCAATAATAATCTCTTGTTTCTAGACGATTCTTTCTCAGAAAATATTTCATAGTTGATTTTTGAATGAATATTATCTATTGAGAATCAGACCAAGATGCGTATCAAATTTCGGTCAATTTATACAGATATCAATTATTTGTTAGAAAATACATCCCTAAATATGGCAACTTTGGTATTAAGTTATAAATATTTATAAAATAATATTTTTTTGTTAAACGACTGCATGTAACCGTGCAAATTTCTCAAATTAAGACAAAAAGATAATTTACAACTAAAAATGTCATGCGATCTTAATCTCATAATATTTGGTAATAAAATAATGACCACATTAAAAACTAAGCAAAATTATAAGTTCGAAATTAGATAGAACTCGATAAAACTTAATTTTTACAGTTTCTCTCAAAAAACTTGTCAATTTTTAATAAAATTTCACGAATCCGTTTAAAAACCACAAAAATATCGAGCAAGTCATTCAGTAACATTTAGCTTTTTAAGTATTGATGACCACAAATAAATAAACTATCAAAAAAATCCTATTAATACCAAAAAACTTCACTGAACTCGTCAATAGCTCATAAAAGTTTACATTGACGTCATCAAACCTGCAAAAACTATCAAAAGAATCACAAATAACGAAAATTTGCACAAAAACCAGCTAAATCAGTAGTTGGAAAAATATTTTCAATGTCAAGAACGATTTTTAACTTTTAAGCATGTAACAGTTTCAACAAGATTTTAGTGTTGTGTGGACTTTGGATATATTCATCTGTTGATATTGGTTTAGAGAAGGATTTGGCAAAAAACCTAATCAAATATTTTCAAGATTTTCCAGAATTTTACAGAATTTTGATAATTTTTGAGATTGACTTGATGTGTAAATTAAGGGGAAATTATTTTGTAACAGAAATTATTTGCGTGCATTACCGAAAAAGATTTATGGATGAGTTAAAAAAATAAAAAATTCAAAAATTTTGTCAAAAAAAAACTCATAAATAGTTACCCCTCGAATAAAATAACATTACATTAATTTATATTTCATTCATAAATTTTCGCTTTATTGCAAAGATTTTGGTTAGGTTTTCTCATATTTCCGAAAAATTTTCAATAATTTTGTCGGATTTTTTGTGATTTTTAAATTCCAATCCAATGTATCAACTCAAAAGAGATGGTAATATAAACAGGGATATGAAACTGAAATACCCTGACTATCTCGTTAACACTGCAAAAATATGTTATTATTTAGTTATAAATATTAGAGAGTAGGCAAATATAATTTTTTGTTGATCTTTAATAAAGAAATTAACAATGATATTGTTAGATTGTAAGCTTTAAACACAATAATGCAAAATTGATCAATAATGCATCAAAAATACCACAAAACACAACCGCAAGATAAAACCACTGGAGGATGTAAAAAATTATAAAAAACGAATTAATGAATGTAGTGGTTTTATTGTTTCCCAAGATTCAAAACCAAATTAAAAATTTTCAAGTGAAATGGAAAGCCGAAAGAAACTTCAAGACCTCGTGAAAACCAAAAACTTGTGTGATCACATAACGCTCGATAATTCAATTTATGAACTTTCTTCAAACAAAAAATGTCTTGCATAATTATTTGTTGAGCTCTTTCAAAGAAATTTAAATGGTGTTTCAGGTTTGTGAAGGTGTTTGAGGGTAAAGTCTACTTTTTTTAAAAGATTTGTTAGATGTCTAGCTGATAAATGTCTGGGGGTCTTAAAGTCGGCGTTTTATGTTTAATATTGCAAGAAAATTGCAAAAAAAAATCATCAATGACGGATATACTAGACATAGATTTAATTTTCTCGTAAATAAACTTTCCAAAGAAAATATCAAAAATCCGCGAAAAAAATTCAACAACAATAAAAGCAAGAAATACATCAAAGCTTACTCAGTTGGAAAAAGTGGACCAACCAGCAACACACTCAAGTCTTTTTTCGGCAAGTGTTGAATAATATGTGCGTCTGCGATCGCTTGACCAACTCACTCAAGAAAAGTCGGAACGAAGTTGAAGAGCACATGCAAGACAAAAAGAAAACTCGCGGCTAAGTTAGGGCCTTATGAAATAAAAATAAATAACACGTCGCACTTTTTTCGGCTTGCTTGAATTTATTTAGTTTCATTCAGTTCTGGTTGTGCCTTCGTCATTGGTGGTTCTGGAAGTGTTTTATTGGAGATTCTTGAAGATTCTTTTATTTGTGTTGAAAATTGAGTTTTTGCGGCTTTTTTATTCATTTTAGGTGATTTTAGAGGTGAATTTGTGATAATTAAGAGGTGAGGGTCGTTATTATTAGTTTCAGTTGAGTTTTAGTTGGTTTTTAATACATGTAGATGTGAAATCTAAAAGTTCAGTCAAGTCTTAAAAAATTCTAAGTGGATTATGATTGCGTGGCATTGAAATTCATATTAACTTTAAGAACTTAAAACTGATACTGTGCATTTTGCATGCATTTTCGCTTGATTAAGTTTATTGATGAACTAGTTTATTAAGTCTTTGGGGTTTTTACCTTGAACTTGACTTTGAGCGACACTTGAGACTGATTAGGCGAATAACTAGTTCTTGAGTTCTTATTCGATATGCTTAAGATTTGTATGCTAATTTAGAATTTTGTTATTCAAATTTTTTCCCTGACGATATTCGGACGATATTAAAAATATGTGGTTTTTGTATTTGAACTGCAATTTCAAGGGAACGTGTAAAAAATTGAAGAATTAAATAATTGTTTAATTTTAATAAAAACTCTTGTTGGTTAATTTAGATTAATTGCTCGTTTAATTGTTTTTCCTCATTCACACCAATAAAACAACAGTGCAAAGTTAAAGCAGGTTTAAAGGTAGAAAGCTAAATAATTTGCAAGTAATTGCAGCTCTTTCTCTTTATAAAAATAGTACACATATTTGGTAATTCAAAATGTTAGCCCACAATATCACAGTAGCTGTACTAAAGTGTCAATAAAACAAAATTACCAGGGCAATACGTCAATGCATTTAAATCTTCAAATATTAATTTTCAGGAAATCGAAAAATGTCAAATCCAAAAAGAAATCTGTTAATCTCAGTAAAAAATGTGGAAGAGACATAATATATCTGTCTGATTTACTTGAAAATTTCAAATTCAGCTGCCGTCTGCATCATGAAATATATTTAAAAATACTTTTTAATAAAATCTAATTCGTTTTTTATTCCATTCTAGAATATTAAACTGCTTCAAAAATGACGTCCAGTGTGGCCGAATTTTATAAAAAAAAGAATATTTTCATTACTGGTGGAACAGGATTTTTGGGAACAGCCTTGATTGAAAAGATTCTGAGATCATGTCCAGATGTGGCGAAGATTTATCTTTTGATGAGACCCAAGAAGGGAAAGTCCATTGAAGAGAGACTGCTGGAGTTTACTAAGAATGCTGTAAGATTTAATTTAATTTTCCGTTAACTTATTTAATTCTACAATAAATTCACTTTTAGATCTTCTTCCCACTCTTGGAGCAAACCTCTGATGACATCTTCAAGAAATTGAAAGCAGTTGCTGGAGATGTTGGCGAGGAAAATCTCGGTTTATCTCCAGAGGATCGTCAGATCTTGATCAACGAAGTGAACGTTGTTTTCCATTCAGCTGCAACTTTGGACTTCCAAGCTTCCTTGAAACCAACTGTCATCATTAATTTATTGGGAACTCGTAGAGTCATGGAATTGAGTCAACAGATCAAGAATCTTAAGGCGATGGTTCATGTTTCCAGTGCTTATGTCAACTCTTTCAAGTTAGAAACGGAGGAGATTTTGTATGCAGCTCCAGAAGATGCAGAGAAAGTCATTGAATTGGCGCAGACTTTAGATGATAAAGCTCTTGATGAGTTGACTGCTACGTAAGTTCAATAAATCATCTTTTGATTAATCAGACTAATATTTATATTTTTAGATTATTGAAGGACCATCCAAACACTTACACCTTCACAAAGCACTTGGCTGAGCACGAGGTCAACAAATGCGCTGCAAAGTTCCCTTGTGGAATTGTCCGTCCATCTATGATCACTGCTTCTTGGAAAGAACCAATTCCGGGCTGGACCATCTCTAAAAATGGACCACAAGGCTTTTTGATGGGAGCTTCTAAAGGAATTATTCGTAGATTGCCCGTTGGCAGGTCTTTGGTTTACGATTATATTCCAGTGGATACTGTGGTCAATCAGATTTTGGTTACTGGTCAGCATATTGTTCAAAAGAAGTGAGTTTTTATTGATTTTAAATTTCACGGTCTAAAAATTTAATTTTTATTTATTTTAAGATCTGGTGAGCTGAGCATTTTCCACTGCACCTCATCAACTTGCAATCCCTTCCGTTGGGATCAAGTAGAAAGCAGAACTAATGAGTTGCTTCATACATTTCCACTCAAGTCGGCCGTTTGGTATCCTCATTTAAAATTGGTCTCCAGTTTGGCTTTGTTTAAGATTTCTGCTATATTTGTGCATTTCCTGCCTGCATACATTTTGGACTTTATCACAAAAATTGCTGGAGGTCGACCAATGTTAGTATTAATGCAGATTCCTACAGTTTTCCTGATTTTTTCGATAAGTGAAAAAATTTGATTAATCAAAAAATCGATTTTTATACTGATCCTTAAATTAAAATTTTTACTTAAATTATAAAATCTATTTACTAATTTTCTTTAAAAAAATTTTAGTCTTGTTCGTCTTCACACCAATGTCTGGGAATCATTAAAAATGCTGGAAAAGTTCATCTTCACCGAATGGAAGTTTCACAACACGAATACTGTGGCGCTGATAAAAACGATGACGCCGATAGACCAAAAGATATTTAATATTGATATAACATCACTGAAATGGGACGATTACTTCGTTAATCTGGCACAAGGAGTTCGACAGTACCTCAACAATGAGTCGCCTAAAAATTTGGAAGCTGCAAAGAAAAAGGATAAAATCTTGATGGTTCTTCACTATTTGCTCCAATTGGGTATTCACAGTGGAATTTGGTGGCTGGTGTCTTGCATCTTGGGAGTTCCAATGTTCAAATGCATCTTGGCTCTTCCAGTCTCATATTTCACTTTGGGATTATTGTAAATTTTAATTAATTAATATTTTAAAATGCTGATTGATTATTATGTCATTAGGATAATCACTAATATCATTAATTATCATGGCTATAAATCTCAGAATACAATTAACATTAAACTTATGTACATTCTGTTTAAAATCTCATTAAAACATTGTTCAAAGATCAATTTTCTAATTTTATGTATTTCCGGCATATTTAATGCTTTCTCTTAATTATAATTTTTAAGCTAAAAAACTTACATTTTTGAAATGTTTTGGGTATTTTTACTTTTAATATTTATTTAAGGTTTTTGTAATAATTTTGTTTATTCGAAGATTTCTATATGAAAATAAAAGGCAAAAAATTTTAGAAAAAACTGTTCCATCTTTTATTTCAAATTTAAATCCACAACAATAATCAATTTTTGTTTAAGAGGAAAAAATGAAACAAAATTTTAATTTAAAAAAATCAATTGCAATAATTTTTATTTCTCATCATTATTCTGCGCGACATTACATCATTCAACAAATTTCTATTTACAATTGTGAATTAAAGCGCCGTACACACTATGAAAGAAAATCACTGAAAGTTTTACAACTTCTTACCATTTTTTTTTGAAGGATTTTTTTCATTCAAATGTGCGTATTGAAAGACAAATTTTTGGAAAAACTTTATTTACAATTTCAGTCAATTTCAGAAATTTAAAAGTTGGATTTTTTCCTATTTTTCTTTTCTTCATACAATACGAAAATAAAAAAAATAGGTGGTAAAAGGTTTTTATTTCATATGTGATTTTCTTTCTATGCAGAAAATATAGGTAAAAGGTATTTCAATGTGATTTAAGCGATCAGTTATTTTTCATACAAACATATTAATCAAATTAAACAAATATTAAATAACTGAGGTAACTGGAAAAAGACCCTCAGAAAGTCCAAAATAAAAATTTGCTACTGAATCTACGGCACAATTCAGCTGGAATCGTCGGTTGACTGCTTACTTAGTATATTGGCAAATTTTCTTACATATATAAAATTTTATTTTACCTGTAAAGAAATTCTGTGAATAAAAAAAAAGTCAACCGACGCTAAAAGCCAAATATTTCAATCACAACGTGAAACTTGTAAATTTCTCTTTTAAAAAATTTGTAATTCTCTCACTAATTGCACTAATTGATGAGCGCAAGCAATAAATACTCGAAATCTTACTAATTAAGTTCAGCTTGAAATTCATCGATTTGTAAGTCAATTCAGCGTCTTTAGCGACAAAAACACGGAATTAACGTTTTTCACTAATTAATAGTTTTAATTACTGTTCGTTAAGTTCAACTCCTTAATTCTAAATTATTACCCCTCCCACCCAACGTCCAAACTTGCCAAAATTCTCTTTTTATTTAATTTCCCTGAAATTGGCGCCAACTTTTAAAACATTTTCCGAAAATTTCCCTAAATCTTGGCGCCAATTTTGATTCATTCAAAAACATTTTATTCCTCTAGTTTTTTGGATATTTTCTTCCTAGGTTTTGCTGGCGGTGTTTTTGGTCAAATCATTTTGGAAGGTTTTGTTGGTTTGGTGGTGGAGGCTGAAGGAGTTGGAATTTGAGGCATCTCTGGTGGAGGTTGTGTCGAAGAGAGTAGCTTCTCGTTCTGATCGTCCACCACTTGCTTAATGACTTCATTTATTTTCTCGTTTTCCTGAGGAATATTTTTAAACTTTAGAAAAACTCTTTAAAAAAGCGATTAAGCAAAAAATTTCAAATCGATTTTTTGAACCTGATTAATCAGATGTATTTAATTGTAAAGTTTAAAATTGGACTCACTTTAGAGCTAGTATCACCTTTGGCTTCTCCTTCCTTCAATTCTTCTGCTTTGTCCTTGAGCAGATATTTCTCATCTGTAACATTCATGTTTTCGCCCTCTAACAATTTAGCTGCTGCTTCCTTCTCAACAGCTTTGTGTTGTTCTCTCTGCTCCTTTTCTCTTTGCAGAACCTTCTCGATCTTATCTTCCGTTTCAAGAAGCTCTTCTTTGTCGAGCAAATCAATTAGCTCGTTCAGCTGCTTGTCGTTTAATTTCACGTTCTCTTGAGCAATTGTTTCAATTACCTAAAATTATTTATGGGAATAAGTTGCAAATTCAAGTTTTCACGCCAAAAACATACCTTAAGAACATCCTCGACCTTCAAATGCCCATCCTGATCGTCATCAATTCTAGCCAATATTTTTTGAATTTGCTGCAATCGCGATTCGTCCGAAACTTGCTGAACCTAAATTAATTCAAAAATAAATAAAATTTTCCCGCCAAATCTCAATTAATTTTAAAAACCATACCTGTCTTATTACAGCCATAATTTCGTCGATTCGCACTAGATCTGCCTTCTTCTCCTCAACAACTTCTCCATCAAGTTTAACTTCTAGTTCCGCTTTTTCAGCTAACTTTTCCTGAATATCCTTCTCTTTTTGTTCGAGATCTTCCATCACTTGGTCCAGCTTGTTCAACATGCTACTGACCTTCTTCAAGACATTCTTAGCTGCCTTAGACTCCTTAATTTGCACCTTCTCGTCACCTTCTGAGAGTTCAACAACCTCATTAAGCTCCTTCACATCCTCCTGGTATTCGGCAATTTCTTCCTTAATCTCTTTAATGGTCTCCTTCTCAACAATCAAATTCTTCTTCTCCTTGCCGAAACTTTCCAGAGCATCTCCAAGCATCTTCAGATCCGATGTAGTCAACTCCTGCTCAACAGCCGGCTGGAAAGTCTGCTGTTGTTGAGATTGTTGTGTTTGCTCGATGAACATTCTGTTGATCTCCGCACTACTTGGCTTCACAATTCCTTCGCTCATGATAATCGGAGCTGGATCCAATAAAACTTCATCCTTCTTGGCTTTCTCCTTTTCATCATCAACTTCTTGTTGCTCACTCCTTTCCTCTTCAATCTTCCTCTGTTCCTCCTTAATAATCTCAATCTTTGTTTTATTGTCAACTTTGCCTTCACGTTCTCCAATTGCACCTTTGGTTTGGGTAGCAACTGAATCTGGTAGGGAGGAAATGGTGGCCTTGAGTTTCTCGGAAGTTGGAACGTGGTCGGGCAACATCAAGGCACGAGACAGGAGCAGTAAGGATGGAGGGACCTAAAATTTAAGAAATTTTTTAGTAAAAATCAAAAACTTTTAATATTTTAGATTTAAGTGAAATGTAAAGGAGTTCAACGACATGGTTGCAGTTTTTTGTTTTTACTAAGGAAATTATACCACTTCATAAAACGAGCAATAAAATGTAAATGTTCCACTATGCAAGTCTGATAAAATATTAAATATTTATTTTGTTGAAAAAATAACAAAAATTTTTTTTGGAAAAACTTCAAAGTTTCTTGAACTTCCTCAAAACGACGAAATTTCCGTTTTTCAAGGGAGGATGATTTTTTGAAGAATAATTAGGAAATAGTCCTTAACTTACAACAAACCTTCAAAAACAACCACCAAAATAAGTTCATGAAGTAAGCACGAGGCAATTTAATCTTGCAACCAGTTTTTCCAGGTTTTTGTGCACAAAACCATCGTCGTGATAGAAATCGTGTTAGTTTATTGAGGATGAAAAAAAATTGGATAAAATTGAATGTCGTTTGGACGTTGTTGAAATGATATATAATGCGTCGAAAGGCTTCTTAGTGCTGTATTCAAAGTAGTAAATTATTAGAAATGAAGCAGTTTGTTTGGATTTTGGTGGTTCTGGCGGTTTTTGATGGTAAATCTCCAGGATATATTATTTAATTTACTAATATTAATTTATTTTCCAAAGTAATCTACACCCAGGACATTCCAAAAGAAGAAAAACTAGCAGTAACTCCACAATTCTGCAATAAAGTGTTTGAAGAGTTCACTTGTGGACCAACAATTGTTGAAACATGCAATTCACTAGGAAATCGACGTAAACGCGCTGAATCTCCTGAATGTATTTATGACTGCTTTTGCATGGCAGGATTTATTAGAAATAATGAAGGAATTTGTATTTTGAGTTCTCAATGTTAAAGAAATGAATGACTCATAAATTTTATTAAAATTTTTGGAATAAAAAAATTTTATATTATGGAAAAAATTTGTTTTAATTTTATGATTGACACAAAAACTGAAAATTCGACCCACGAAACTGTAGTTTTTGAACATTAAAATTTTTTTTTAAATTTGGAAAATTGGAAAAAAAATCGAAATTCGAAAACTTTAATTTTTCAATTTTAAAAATGTTACTTACATTTCTTGTGAAATATGTATTGAGACCAATCATTTGTGTATTGTCAAATTGGCAAATAAATCAAAATATTTTCAATAATAATTAAACAAATTCCTTTAAAATAAATCTTACGAAACCAGTTTTTCCTGTATTTTATTACAAATTTTATAACCTTTATGATAAGCACACAGCAATTAAAAACAACAGTTTATTGAGGATAAGAACTTGAAAAAGATTGAATGCCATGAGTTGAAATTGCTGTAAAACTATATATAATGCGGGGTAAAGTGTTGCATGTACTTTATAAAACTTTTTTCAGCATTTAACTCCTCAGATATTTGAAAATGAAGCAATTTATTTGGATTATGGTTGTTCTAGCTGTTGCTGAAGGTAAGTTACAATTATTTTTGTAGACAACATTTCATATCCTTTCAACAGTAATCCAAGCTCAAGAAGAAATAGTGGAAGAAGAGACAACAGACGAAGTACAACCGACTTGCAGCAATGACAATGAAGAATACAACTTTTGTGGCACAGCTACCGAAGCATCTTGCAATTTTCAAGATCGTCGCAAACGATCCTCTCGTTGCATTTCTGGTTGCTTTTGCAAGGAAAACTTTGTAAGAAACAGCGATAATAAATGTATCCTAAAAACTGATTGCCCAGCTCGAACTTGCTCAGAAGCTACTGAAGAGTTCTTGGAATGTGGACCTGGATGTGACGTCACTTGCGAAAACCATCTCGTGAAAGATGTGAGTTTTGTACTAATAGTCAATTTCCTTAAAATAATGAATATTTTCCAGGAAATCGTGGCTGAGTGTGAAAAACCATGCATTTCAGGATGTTTTTGTAAACTTGGATATGTTCACAACTATTTGGGACAATGTGTTCCTACGTCAAAATGCATTCAAAGATTTTAAATTGATGGAAATTTGAACTTATGATTGAAATATAAAAGAAAAAAGAAATATTGCAATAAAAAATTCACATTTAAACCTAAATCCACATTTTGTGCGAAACATCACCCAAAAACCTTTAAAAAATTTCGACTCACCTTCTCATTTAAACTCAAATTAATCCACTCCTGCAACTGCAACTTTAACCTCTCCTCGCTGATACCATAAGCTCTCATACCTCTGGCCCTACAAGCACTCTGCAACTCCGACTGGTTCAACGAGTCAATGCCCTCCTTCTGAATCACACGATCATCAGCAGCCAAGCTTCTCAGTTTCATCCGTAACTGGAATAGCAGGAAATTGGTCGTTCCCAGAGTATTCACCTCCAGCACCCGACACAGCGCCATTATTTGCTGCCGATTGAGCGAGTCCAATGTGATCTCGTCCTCAAACAGCTTGGCGAACTTCATGATCTCTTCGGGTGAAGCCATTTCCCCTGACCGCACCAGTTGGAAGAATTGACTGAATTGCTTGGCCGCCTCGGATCTATGATCCTTGTGCTGAACAGACATGTCGTCCAGCGTTTTTTGCAGGAACTTGGCCATCTCAAGTTTTACCTGAAAGAAGGAAGGATTTAGATTTTTTCTAGACAAAAAAAATATTTATACCTTCAAATTCTGCTTAATCTTAGCATCCTGATCACTAGCACTCTGGAAAGTTGAAGGCAGCATTCCTGGGAACAATTTAATGACGATAGGAAGCAGCAATTCCATGAAGGGCACAATAATAAAGACAGAGAATGGAACCAATCGGAACATATCAGAAGTAGTTCTAATCAGCAACCGATGCTCTCTCCTCGTCAACGAGTGTCCATTCATAATTCTCCAAAGCAATTTCCGGCAAACGTTAATGTCTATGAAGAGCAACCGGAAGCCATGGTAATAATGGACTAGCTCGGCCCAAATGCGCTGTGGTATTGACTTTTTAGCAACAACTACTGTTTTTTCTGCTGGAGGTGGAACGAATGGTGCGAGCTGTTGCTCTCTGGTGTGAGGTTCGTCATCTGTAACGTGCACTTGGGTGACTTCCGGCATTGGTGCTGCCGCTTTTATTAGTTTTTCCTTTTCTATGAGCACATCCTTCTCCTTTTCCTTTTCTTTATCTTCGGATTGCTTTTTGATGGCGTTGACTGTTTCTTCCACCTAAAAATTGAGAAGTTCATTTAATCAATATGCTGAAAATTTAATCAATAAACTCACCTTAGAGGAAGTTTTCTCATAGACCCGACTACTAGTGGAAATATTTGCATAGGCATGATAGTTATACAAGGAAGGTACTCTAGCGCTGCTGAACGATGGAAACGAAGTGTTAACTCTATACCGCACCGCTCGATCTCCATGCAGCCGCCCTAAGGGCTCTGATGTGCAAGCAGCCGCAGCTCCATAGTGGAATTTCGTTTTCACTGTTGATCCATTTACTGAAAATAATTCTGTAATTAGGACGATTAATTGTTTGAAAAAAAAAAATTATTTAAAAATAAAAATCAATTAATCGATTCAATATGTATTTAACCACCACGCATTATTAACAAAACTAATTGTTTAATTGAATGGAAAAGATCAAATCACGAAAACAAGTGAATGAACTCTTAATACGCATAATGTTGCTATAATTTGTTCCAATGGTAAAATTGCGCCAAAGTGATGTAACACTTTTCTTTTTAGTTTTCTGTTTATTTTCAAACACACATTTAACTAAATTGAAATAAACTCAAACAATATTTGTCGGCTAGTCAAGCGGGATTATCGAGTAATCAATTATAGATAGCCAAATATTACGGCGATGTTGCAAGATTTCATCAATTTGTTGTAATATGGAATCTCCGAGAGGGTTTTCGTTCCAGGTGTTTTGAATAAAGTATAAATGATAAGAAATTTTTATGTTTGTATGCAGAACTTGGACAGATTGTTGTTAATTTGTGAAATACGGCCGATTACTGCAGATTTGTCATAGGGATGAAGTCATAAGTTTCAAGGTTAACATTGATTAAATACTTTTCTCTAAAATTAGGTCAGTCTGCGAAAATTGAGCTAAATTTACATTTTTATATTTGAATTATAAAATTTTCAAAAACTGAAAGTTTAAATAAAAATATTGAAATGTTGTGTAAAATTACCAACAAATGGTGAAATATAAAGAAAAGAAATAGCTAACACAAAATCCACCAAATAATTGATTGACAAATCATTTGCAAATGTTTAAAGAAACAAATCACATCAGTCGTTTTTATGAATCACCTCTTAAAAATCGACAGAGGTGTATTTTATCAGAATTCCAAAGTCTACTCGGATGAAAAACTAAAAATTCTTATCACTAACTAAGCTAGACTGCTGAGAATTTTCAATTATTTTAATCAGCTTCACCATGTATGACTTGGTCATTTTCACATTTTATGCTCTAATATCACCTAAAATTGAATGTGCACATCACTCAAAATATACGCGAATAACTTTTGTGCGACCAAAATAACCGAAAAGAATACTCAAAATTAGACCAAATTGAAAATGAGTCAAAAAAAATTCGCTAAAATCATCAGAAAAACTTGATGTATTGCCAATAGTCAAAAATATAAAAGGAAAATACTTTCTACATATATTTTAGCATCTTGGAGATCATCGACAGAAGTGTGTTGCCGTCAAGTCTGAACTAAACAACAAATAAACATTAAATGAGGAAATGTATCTGGCGAGTTTTCCGCGACTTTCGCGACTGCAACACAATAATAAAGTAAACAAAAACAATTTCCTTGGTCATTTAGCGACAGATTGACGATAATTAAGATTTAAACTCATTGAAAGAAAGCAAATTTTCCGCGAATATTTCAACTTGACTTTGTGAGAATCGTGATGCGTTAATTACTGATCAGAAATAAATCTTTTGTTTAATTTGCCAAACTAACGCAAAAGCAAACTTGACCGAAAATCAGATGTTTCCCGAGCCACTAACACTTTCTTATTACGCGAATTACGTAGCACACTAATTTACACTTTTATTAGAATCACTAAATCAGAAATTTTCCACTGTTCCCGACAAGGTACAATTGTTTGATATGTAAATACTCACTCTCTAGCAGCCTTCGGTTTTCCCTTAGCCGAAAGATTGATTGTGGTTTAGTTATGAGGGCGTTCATCTTGCCAGTATTTTCTTATTGATTCCCGAAAAATATTTGCTGATTTGACCTGAATTTACCACTAAATGCTCTTTGTCATTGAGTTTGTTTTGAAGCTTATTGATTGGGTTGTTCGGAACTCTCTTTTGTTATTAATTCACTGCTAATTTAGCATTAATTTTGCATTTTCTTAATTTTCGCGAAGAGCTAGCTGTCCCAATATTTTTCTCAGTTTTGTAATGTAGATAAAGCTTTACTGTAAACGTCAAAATATTAGTTAAATATGACATTTCTCTTAACTCGACTTTAACTTTCACATCCAATAACAAATTAAATAAAGGTCAATAAATTCTTCGATAAAACCTTTTATAACGCAATAATGGACGAAAATAATCCTTTAGCTGGTACCGCTCATCTTTTAGACGAGCTAGACAGTGAGTTTACATATATATTGATTGTATTTCTGTGATTTTACTGATTTTTCACCGGTTTTAGAAAAATTAATGGTGCTTCTAAGAGATGGGAGAACTTTAATTGGATATTTAAGGTCTGTGGATCAATTTGCTAATTTAGTGTTGCATCGAACTATTGAAAGGATACATGTAAATAATGAATACGGTGATATAAAGCGAGGAATATTCATAATCCGCGGCGAAAATGTTGTTCTTTTGGGTGAAATTGTAAGTATTTTTTGCTCCTTGTAGAGTCATGCAAAAAACACCGGTCGATTAAATAATAAATTGATTTAAAAATTACAGGATCGCGAGAAAGAATTAACCCTTCCTCTCAAAGAAATTTCAGTTGAAGATATTCTTGATAATCAACGCAAGGAGATTGAGAACAAACACGAAAAGTCTCGTCTCATCTCCAAAGCTCTGAAAGAAAGAGGTCTCAACCAATCTGAAATCAACCAGGAAGACTTTTAAACATCTAAATAGAATTTTCTTAATTTTTAATTAACTTAACATCATCCAGATAAGTTCAATTTATTTTCGATTTTTGATTAATTTTCCCATTACAAATTTGCTTCAATTCTGTTAATTCGGTTAGAAATTTGTTAATTGATCTTAAAACAAACTACACGATAAACTTATGGACTAATATGTGTGGTTAGTAGAGTTAAGGCAATTAATAGTTTAAGTATAAATTCAAGATTTTTCTGTTTAATATTTCCTTTCGATATAAAATATATATAATTCTAAAAAGATTTCGTTTCTAATTGGTTTTTGTTTAAAAAGGTATCTTTGATCCACCAAAAATCCATAAAATTTTCAATATTTACAAATTTGTCTCTGGTGCCAAGTGCTTAGGCAGTTGTTCACTTTGTACATTCTCATCGTGCAGACGTTTTCTTGGATTTCTGATACTAGGCGAAGAAGCTTCATCGGAACTGTTAATATTATTGCCATTGAGGCAGAACAACATGCTGTCACTCATATCAGATTCATTCAGGTTATTTAAAATAGCATTAGCTTGATCATTGTCCACAGTTTGATTGGTTTTATTGGTGAAGTCGTTGGAAGAATCAAAATCGTTAGGTAGACTGCTGAAAGACAGGTCATCTGGACTGCTGTTGCTTTGAACACTGCGAGTGTAGAGGTAATCCCTAGAAAGATTGATTTAATGAATTTTTCGCAAAAAAAATAAGAGTCCTTGATAGCAAAAGTTGAACCAAAAGGAAAGTATACTCCGTGAAAAAATATTGGAAACTCACTTAAAATTGCTAGTAAGCGACTCTGGTGCTGAAGAGCATCCTCCTGAAACAAGCCCATGCTCATTCAGCAGCGGCAATCCATTGTCATTAGCCGTAGTGATATCATTCTCGCTCCTTGACCTCAAAACAGAAGGTAGTAACACAATAGGTTGATCGTCCGAAGAATTTGTCTCAGTTGTTGAAGGTTCGTCACTTGTGGTATCATCACTTTCTTCCAAAAGATTCTCAAAGTTAGATTGGAAAGACTTTTGATGGTCTGCAGAGCTGAAGGCACCCATTAACATTACAGGTTTGCGACTCCGAGGTGTCATGATAGATTCCTGTTATAGATTTAAAGAAGTTAGTTTGTAATGTCTGATTTAAATAAAAATTTTTCAGAAATTTTAAATTTTTTTTGTTAAAAAAATTTGAAAGAAATCAAAGCTCAAGATGCAATTAATAAATTTTAAGAAAAATCGATTATTCAAAAAATCAAATCAAATTAAAATCAAACAAACCTGCATAAATTTGGGCATTCTTTGAGTTGACTTGGTAATGGGCGACATGGAGTTCCTGCTGGTCATAAAATTAACCTTGGGTGTTCCTAGAATGCTCCAATTATTCCTCATTGGACTTTTAAGATCTTCATCTGAGGTTTCCATTGGAGTCTCAAAGATGTGGCTGAGCAAGTGTTGCCTCTCTTCCTCCTCCGCCCACTTATCTTGCAGCTGGCTGGAAGATTTGGCTTTTTTCAGGTAGAGTGGGGATAAGGGAAATCTCAAGTTGCCCAGACTGACACCCTTTAGCAGTTTACTCTTGAAAGATGAGTTTCCTTTTTTGTTAGGAGTGGCTTCACCTTCGGTATCATCAGCAGACTCTTTTCTATTCAAATTGGGTTCTGATTTACATCTTTCATCCTTGGATCCTTCCAGCTGATCCAAGTTGTCCATTGACGATCCTGCCGAGGAGCAAAAGTCCTCATCGTCCGATAAAAATTGATGATCATTCTGTTTTTCCTGCTTCACCTCCTCTTCAAGACTTTCCTCGATAGATTCCATAGACTCGGAGCTGGTGGTTGCCACTGGAACCTTTGGAGAATTAATCTTGATACTAATTGCTGAATGAGCAGCGGAATTTGCTGGTGAAGCCGAGACGACGCTGCATTCTATAAATTGAATTGACTTTTTGGCCGTTATTGGAGCTGGCTTGTTGGGGCTCTGAAATAGCACTCGAGTTTTTGGGATTGATGGAGCATTTGGCGTCTGAAAATGATAGAGTTAGTTAGAGGCATGCGAAGATAGAACAAGCACAATCCAGAGAAGTTTAAGAAGTGTTAACTTGCAGTTAGTTTTTGGTCATAGAACCTTAGATTTTAAAGATGAAACTTACTTGAAATGTAACAGGTGAATTCATGGTCGACGATGTAGGTGTGTTAGAGGTGGCAGTAGCCGACGATCTTTTAGGTGTCTTGTGCATCAAATTCTTGTTGAAAATGTGCTTTTTAATTGAGTCACCAATCGACTTTGTCGACTTGCCTGGCTTCTCTCGATTCAAGACTTGTAATGGCGTGCCTGAATGAATTATAATGTTTGTTAGTTCTATGAGATGAAAAGTTAGAACATTGAATGATTTTTCTTGCCAATATTTTGTTAAATTTTTTAAATTTATGTTTTTAAAGTAGCAAAAGATTTTGGGATTTAAGATAAGAAGAGGCTGAATTTTCAACGAATTTACCTTTACTTATTTTTTATGAGATTTCTTTGGGTTTCGAGATACATTTTTACAACTAGAACATATGGACGAATGATCATTAACATTTAGGTACACCTACATACATAATAAAAGATTTAACTCACCATGTCCATTTTCTTTATTAAACTGCTTGATGAGCTTCTTTTTCTTGCTTGACTCTGGAAGTGATTGGATGTAAGCATAAAGCCCGGCGAGAGCTGTGTCTGTGGTGCTAGATATGTGAGCTTCTGCAGTCTTCTCTCGATCCACAAAAGTGAAGACAGTATTAACCACTGAGTCAGACACAGACTCATCAAGAATTCTCTCAGGAGACATAGTTTTCCTCCTTTTTTCCACGAAATAAGCTCTAATGTCAGTTGAAAGCTTCTCTGGCACTTTGAAGATCTTTGAGTTGTTACGGATTATGAAGCTTATCATGGCCGTCATTGTTGCTGCCGTTTGATGAAGCACTTCCGGTGACAGTTTTCTTGGACATATGAGGTGAGGAGTAAATAGTGTTGCTAAGGTGTCGGCATTCATCTTATTTTGAGATTCGAGCTGAGATGTCTTGTTCAATAAGTTCGTTAGGTGCTCCATCACCACTTGGTTTTCTTTAGGAAGAAGCAGAAATAGCAACTGAAGAGAGTTTAGGATCCGAAGTTCACTGATTGCTTTGCCATCAGCTCCTCGTAGATTGCAAATGTCTAAAAAAATTCAGCTTAGCATCAAAACACGAAGATAAAATAAAATACTCACCAGCAACTTGGCAATAAGCAGGATAGTAAAGTTCGGTTAAAAGCGGTTCTGGGAGATCAGCAAGTAGACTTTTTAAGACGCTAGCTACATCGTGTGAAGTATACTCATCAGCTAGTTTAAATGGTTTCAACTGATTTATCAAATTTTTAAGTTCTTGCTGTCGATTCACTGATCCAGTTTTCCTGAAGATTCCTTCTTGAGATATATCTGAAATAAGAAATATTGGGTTTATTTCGATAAATTATAAACAATATAAGAGACACTCACTGTCTTCTAGTTGTAAGAACTTCATTAGAACCATCAGTTGCTTGATAAATTCCTCTGTTAAAATAGTAGATGCAGATTCTGGTGGACTGCTTTTTGGAGTGGCGCATCCTTTCGCTTTTTTATGGAATCCTCTCCATAGTTTGTGCTTCTTCTCACTATCTACTGGATCATTCCTGTTGGGTTTGAATTGAGCAAACAATTAACAAATCTTCCAAATTACAGAAAATAAAAACACTCACTCGTCAATTAGGTGCAAATCAAGCTCAAAGCTTAAATGCATCTTCAAAAGTGTATTATATTGCTCTGGATGCTCATAGCGTAGTTTCTCTGCACAATCTCTATCCAATCGGAACGTATTTGCTCCATCAAAATCATTCAATCGTTGTATTTCCAGCATTTTCTAAATTCTTTAATCAATGCAAATTAAAATCTAAATTTGCCTAGCCTACTAGAAGCAGTAAAACACTGTTTACAGAAAATTAACAATGTTTACAACATCTGGAGATGCATCACTGTAGATACCGCACCAATTTAATCTTAACTTTTGAAGCTAAAAGAGGAAACAACTTAAGAAACAAAGAAATATTTTAATTCAAACGTTAGCCATTAATTATTTTGAATTTTAAGATTTGAAAAGAAGATTTCAGTACTTCTGCTCTTCTTTCGTCGACACAAATTTTTTGAGCTCACCATGCTCAACGACGACGAGCTCTTTACAATAGTGTTCGTGCATCATAAAATCAAAATCGGAAAAATAAAAAAATAAGCTCCAATTGGCTCAAATAAACTAGAAACTTTCAATTAGTGGCTTCAAACAGTGCTGGTACATCTCCAACATGGAATCAGTGCGTTTGTTTAACACAGAGGTACATTGGTCTACACATAAAATTGGTTTTGATTGTTGCTCATTCATTGCTTTTATTTTTACAGCTCTCTGGACTCTATGATGCCTCACCACCTATCTCAAAGGCCAAGATGAACGCAATCACACGCAGTGCTATGAAAGCCATCAAGTTTTATAAGCATGTAGTTCAAAGTGTGGAGAAATTCATTCTAAAATGTAAAACGGAGTACAAGGTGAAAACCCCGGCCCCAGCTAATGAAAGATCATATTTCTAATAAGTTTTTTTCTTCAGATTCCTGGCCTTTATGTCATCGACTCCATTGTAAGACAGTCGCGCCACCAATTTGGTGCAGAGAAAGATGTTTTTGCACCTAGGTTTGCCAGAAATATGGAGCAAACTTTCGCTAATCTTTTTAGATGTCCGCCAGAAGACAAGGTGAGTCATATAAACATATAACTTAAGCATTTTTTAACCAAATCTATTTTTCTAGAGCAAAATTATTCGCGTTCTGAACCTCTGGCAGAAAAACAACGTGTTTGCTCCCGAGGTCATCCAGCCAATATTTGACCTAGCTAATCCAGATCATCCCATGCACCAACTAAACATGCAAAACAATCAGGTTGAGATATCTGGCAATGGAATCAACTTAACACAAGATTCACCAGCTTTGCAGGACGATTCCACCAGTGACATGCTCAATGTGAATACTAGTAAGCTGGACTCAATAACGATACAAAAGCTTCAGCAATTCCAGCAAATCTTGATCAGACAAACTAGTGGCGATGCTAATAATAGCACTAATAAGGACGGGGTCAAGTTTAATAAGAAGTTGCTGGATTTTGAGTACGAAAGCGACGATGAGATAGACAAAACAGACTCTCATATGAATCCCATGCAAAATATGTTGCAAAATGTAAGATATAACCTTAGATTTGGGTATTTTAAAGAAAAACTTACAATTTCACAAAAACTATTTTTTTGACGACAAAAAAAATTGTTATCTAATCTGCTAACCTTTCATTGTAGAACAACAACATCGCTTCGATCCTAAATGACCCCGAAGTACTCAAGCAGCTGCAAACCATCCAAAAGCTTAAGCAGCATGAAATGGAAACTCAAATGGAGAAGCAAACCGAAATGAATTTGCAGGAAGCTGCTTTTGAGCGCCATCTCGCTGGTATGGTGAAGAAACTTCCATTTGCAGCTGAATGTGATTTAAGCCGTCATCCACCGCCACTACAGCACGACCAGGTCGGGCAAAGAAACATGGGAATGTTTCAAGGAAGTCTAACTATGGCCAATATCAACATTTTAATGGCTTCAAACGCCTTGAAACAGCAAGATCAGGATGTGGAGTTGGTCGGCGAAACTGCTGGTGATGTCATTAATATTGATGTGAGCTCTAGAAGTCCCACTCCAAATCGTTACAAGAGGAGAAAGAGTCGTTCGCGCTCTAGAGATCGAAGAGGAAGGCGTCGCTCCAAGTCTAGGAGCAGATCAAGGTCTCCTAGATCAAGGTGTGTAATTTTTCTATACAGCTAAATTAAAAATCTTTTATGAAAATTAATTTATTTTTGAATCATGATTAAACAATTTCTACAATTTTCAGACGTCGAAATGCCAGCCGTGACCGAACAAAGGATAAAGAACGGGACAAGGAACGTGAAATTGAGAAAGAAAGACGTCGCCGAGGCTTGCCAGACATCAAAAAAGAGCACCTCTCAGTTTGCAGCACCACTTTGTGGGTTGGTCACCTCTCGAAATTGGTCCAACAAGAAGAACTTTCAGATACTTTTGGCAAATTTGGAGAAATTGTCAGCATTGATATGATATCGCCTCGTGGATGTGCCTTCATAGTCATGTATCGTAGACAAGACGCATACAAAAGCATGCAGCAGCTGAAGAACCACAAGATGCAGGGTCGCATTATCACAATTTCATGGGCAGCTGGAAAAGGTGTCAAAAGTAAAGAATGGAAAGATTACTGGGATTTGGATTTGGGTGTTAGTTACATCCCTTGGGTAAAATTGAGCAAACACACGGACTTTGAGACGTTGGAAGAAGGTGGCATGTTTGACGAGGAGACTCAACCGGCTTGGATGAAGGACAGATTAACAGTTGCAGCTCAAGCGAAGAATGTTGAGCCTGGAAATCCAGCAGAGATGATTATGCATCCTTTCTTTGGAATTCCTGCTGATATGACGGGAGTTGATACTAGCCAACCGCCACCAGGAGGAATGATGGCAGTTCCTCCTTTCCCTATGGGTGCTATGCCTAGATTAATGGCTCCAATGGGAGCAATGATACCAATGGCTGGCCTTCCACTAGGAGTCCCTCCACCACAAATGATGATGCAAGGCATGATTCCTGCCATGATGGCTGGCCCACCTCCATTGGACAAATCCGTTCCTCCACCAAATGCAAACATGATGGCCTTTGGATTACATGCTCCGCCCACAATTACAGCAATGCCGCCAAACCACAGTGACGATCACATGGACATTGAAATGGAAGATGAGCATGTGAGCAGCAAAACAGATTCCGTTAATTTTTACAGTCATCCACCACCGAAACTGATGGGAAGTGCTGGAAATTCTGGAAATGCAGCTTCATCTTCTGGCAATGATGACTTCCAACGAGGAGGAGACTTTAGACGTGGAAGAGATCGCAATCGTAGCGGCAGCAGAGAGAAGGAATTTAGAAGAGGCGGAAGATCTGGGGACAATGAAAGAAATCAACGGGGGGGAGGAGGAGGTGAGTTCAGGAATCGCAGAGATCACTCAAATGAAATGGAACCAAGACGAGGCAATGACAGGAATCGTGGCGAATATCAAAATGAATATAATAGTGGCAATAGAAGAAGTCAAGAGATCCCTAGCTTGCTGAATGTTCCAATGGGACAAGACGATCGATCCAACAGGAATAATGGTAAGGAATTATAACTGAATTTTCAAAATATTTTTAACTAATAATTTAATTCTCTTTCAGACTTCAACTCTAGAGGTGGACGAGGAGGAGATGATTTTGATCGACAAAATTTCGGTGGTCCACAAAACAGATTTAATCGAGGCCCAGGCCGAGATGGTCCAAGAAATGATGGTCCTCGAAATGAAGGACCAAGAATTGATGGACCAAGGAACGATGGACCAAGAAATGACGGATCTAGAGATAGAGGCCAGCAACCACCGTTCAATAACAATCAACGGTCAGGAGGTGGTGGATTCCCACAACGTGGTGGACCCAGAGGTGGACCAGGTAATTTGTTGTTGTGGAATTTTTGTTATAAATCTTTAAATTTACTAACTTAACTTATTTTAATGAACATTTAATCTTCCAGGCTTCCAAAACAACAACTTTAATGATCGCCAGCAGCCGTTCTTTGAGCGTAACGAGTTTGACGATCGATCTGGCGGACGAAACGATCGTAATGATAGAAATGACCGCAGTATGAACAGAGGCAGGGACAACGATCGGCATAGTGCAAACCGTCACAACGAAGATCGTCATGAAGAAAGGAATCAACCAAATGAAGATCGCCAAGGACCCTCCAATAATAATTTTAATAAATTTGAAAAGAAGCGTGAAGGAAACTCGAGATGGACCAATAAAAAAAATGAGGAAGAACAGGAAGATTTCCCTAGTGATTGGGATGCATCTGCACCTGAAGTTGACATGAACACGAATAAAACATTTGAGGATAATGGTCCGCCTGGTTTTGAAGAAGGTTTCGATGAGCCTGAGAGACCAGCACCTGCTCAAGACAACCAAGAAACGAGCAGTAGTGATAGGAATGATAGAAGCGAGGAAAAATCTGAAAATATTGAGAGAAATGATCAAAGAAGCGAAGATGACGCGGAAATTCCTGAAAGATCAGAGAATAACAATGGAGAAGAGAGAATTGAGAACGATCAAAGAGAACAAAGAGAGGAGAAAGTCGATAGGGAAGATATTTTTGAGAATCATGAGAGGAGTGAGATAATTCAAACACCCACCGAAGAGTCTTTCCAGGAATCGTACCACGAGCCTCAACAATGCCACCAAGATATTTTCAAAGACACTCCACAGAGTAATGAGCCAGAGGTGGCGCCAAACGCTGAAGATAGTCAGGGAGGCAATACCACACCTCTGTGCGACGAACTGGAAAGCAAGGATTGAAATTAGTGTGGGTGGGGCTTAGATTTAGTGACGCTGATTATTATTTAGAGGAAATTGATTAATCGAATTATCGATTTCTTTGAATTGATTAACGGATTTTATTTTGTAGTAAATCGATTTAACTGAAAATTCAACTACTTTCATTATTTTGTGGAAAGTATTGAATTAGTCAATTTATAAATATTTTTTAAAACTGATTATGATAAAACAAAAGTTATTATTTCAAAATCAGCGTCAAGTTAATTTTTATCTTAAATGCTATCAGTGAACAATGCTCATTTAAACTCACTGAGATTCTTAATTTATATGTTGCCTGCTGGAAGATGCGGCGATCAAGGCTGTGATAACTGATTTAGGTTAAACTGATTGTAAAAGGATCCAATTTGCAGATTCTGTGAAGAACTTAATAAATTTTGGAGACGAAACACACGATTCTTTCAGTCAGCAGCCAATCAGCAGCCGGCACAGATATTTTTACCAAGGATGTGAGCTGCTGAAGTGACAAGAAGAGTTTCAAATTCCTGAATTATAACAAATCAATTCATCTTGTCACTTGGGCAGCTACCGTTTATTTATCAATTGGAATTAGAGTTAAAGTTAAAGTAGGCCTCGCTTATCTCGGAACAAGACGCTACTAACGCAAGTTTGTAGTGCAAGGTAAATTTTATCCTACAATAATAAAATTTGATGTGAAATCTGATGGAAAAAATTTAAATCAGCGGAAACTGCCTCAAGATCTGCAGCACCTTGATAATATAGCATTTAACATGGAAATTAGCTTGGACTAGAGGATAAGTAAATTCCTAGACAATTTACTGAATTTACTAAATTACCAGATCGAGTGTAAAGAACTATATTTAAATGTTTTACAATTATTATAAGTGTAGTGCAGGAAAAATAATTATTAAAGAGTCCTTGAACCATCTTCTAAATCTTTAGGAACGAAGTTTGAGGACCTGGTCACTATAATTCGATAATTCATCAAAAAATTTCACATAATCATTAGCCTTTAGATTTTTGTTGGAGCTCTTCTAGCGCTAGATTTACTTTACTTATTTTTGTTAATCAATTTCTTTTATGGATTTTACCTTATTAGAGGCAGATTTGCATCTGGAAATATTTAAAAGGTGAACTTTACGGAAAACGTATTGGCTGAAATATTTCACAATGAGAAGATGCCTCGAGAGTTTCGTATGAACGCAACCTTTATTATTAATTAAATGAATTTATTCAATGAAATTATGAAAAAAAACTATATTGAATAAAAATATGTTTTAATTTGAAGTGTTTCGTGTTTTTCGTTAGGTGCTACATTTTTATCATCCTAAAAATAATTAGAAATATTTCATGATCTAAAATTCCCGAAATTCCACTCCCTATTTTGTTAATTTGCTTGATTGAAGTTAAAAGTTTCATAATTTTTACCAAAAAGATGACATACTTAATTAACCGATAATTAACGGTTGAATTAAATGTTTTGCAGGTTTTCTCATCGGCCCTGCTTCTCTATATATTTTTGGTATATTTAATATTTGCCGAGCTCACGTTGCTCATTAAAAACGTCGTTTGTCGTGCAAGCAATAAGTACTAAAAAGACTTTGCAAAAAAATCGGAAAATTGAATTAAGAGAGAACCTTGCAATTAGCGTGATAATTAGGTACTGAAACCAATTAAACTACTTGTGAATGGATAGTTGATATGATGAGTGCGTCGAGCTATCAAGTTGCGTTGTATTAGAAAGGAAATTAGTGATATGGAAAAAATGGCCAAGAAGATGTTTAAAAATAGCTTAATGAGCTTAAAATAGGGTGCTGAATAAACGAATTGGATTTTAAACCAAGTTAATCAAGTTTAATGGTGTTAAGGAACTAACTGAGAGTGTAAAAAGGATTTGAAGGCGTTCGGTATTGCAAAATTGCATATTTTTTCGGTTTACTCGTTAGAAAAATTTTCTTCTCGGTACAATTCCCGGATCTAGATCCAACGCGCTGGCATCTTGCCCTTTTTCGCTTTATTATTACGCGGTTACTCAACGAAATCTATCGCGCTCCTCGGAATACTTTCTCGGGCGTCTTAAGAAAGCAAAATAAGATTCTATATTCGTGATTATTTCAAGCTACGGTACTGCTTGCTCCGGGAATCTGTCTTAACAGATTATTATTTCCTGAACTAGCTATTTATTGATGTTATTGACCATTTGATGTATTTTTCTGGAACGTGAGAGTAATGCAAAATCAATGCCTTTCGTTTGCAGCCAAATTTCGATTCTCGATTGATTACGGCTGACTAGCAGGTTTGCTCAGCTCCTGGAGCTCCAGTTTGTAATCATCAGGCAACCACAATGTCGAATCGCAGGCGCGAATTCCCGCCCAGCAGTGGAAATAATGGTAACAGTAAGTTAAGGATGGATCGTAAGCCGAATGCGACAAGAATGAGTGGTAAGAATCTTTTCATTAGATTAAGGTTTGTTGTTTTGTTTTTGTTTCCACAACTTAATTGTAACACTTTATCACTTCTCAAATTTTGATACGTCTTGACACTAATTTATCAATCTTCCCTAATTAGATCCAAGCCATCCAGCAGGACGCAGGAAGGAGATCGACAATGTAATGAAGAAAGCTCGTCAAGCTCCCAACGAATACTGGGATAAAAAGCTTCTGGAAGTTGAAGAGAAAGATCCCAATCGCTGGCGTCACACAGGCTACAAGAAACTCTACGGTGGAGGAGGAAATGGTGAGTCTTCGGGCAGTGATCGTGAAGGACAGCGAGATAAATTCCGTTATAATGGTGGGCAACGAAAATCGCGAAGTCGCTCACCTCCGGCTTATCGAAGATCTCCACCACGTGGTGGCATCAGGAGATCTCCTCCTAGAAGATCTATTGATCGGATTCAGCGTCGTCCGCCAATTCCGAAACCGCGTTCACCCGTTGAAGTTCGGCGTCGTTCGCCTTTGGAAAGCATGAAAAATGCACAAATGAAGAGACGGTCTCCTCTTCCTTATCGCACTCACGCAACTGTTTCGAAAAGACCACCATCTCCCCCTCCCAAGGCCAGATCTCCATCAGTGTCTAGTGGATCAGATGATTCTTATTCTGGTGGAGCATCTGATCATAACATAAGGGGCGCTCCAAGGTCAAGGTGAGTTTTTGTTGTTCACGTATCCTGTAATGTTTTTTTCAAACCAAGAATTGTCAAACCATAGGATACACATTTTTATTTAATTATTTGAAATCTTTTGATTTTATGATTTTGCATCAAATTAAATTTTTAATTGTAACTGAAAATAGATCCCGTTCTTTATCAATTGCTCGTCCTCGGTCTTATAGACCAGTCTTGGCAGCTCATCCTAAAGATCGTCATGTACCAATACCAGTGCCAGCTCCATCACGCGTCCGCCCAATCAGCAGCATCGAGAATGAAAAATTAATGCGTAAAAGAATCAAAGTAAGCGTGATGTTTTTTTTTCAAAATTCAGTTTTGTATTGAGAATAATTATTTTTTAGCCAATCATGGTGCCAAAGGAGATGTCTCCTAAAAGGCGCTTGCTTCCCAAACATCACCAGAAAGATTTGGAGTATGTTCCACCAGCAAAGTCAACAAGAAAGCCTCCAGAACCAGCAGAACCTGCACCTTCCAAGAAGTCCAAGGAAAAGCCAGCTGAGAAGGTAAAGCATCTACCAAGAAACTTTGAATTAAAGGATGCTCTCTGCTTTTCTACAATTCTTAATTTAATTTTAATTTTAGTTACGCACTCGTGTCAAAATTGAGGGCGAATCTCGCCGTCGTTCACCTTCTTCATCCGATGAATCTACCAGCAGTGAGAATTCTGTGCCAGCAACTATAACAGCAACAACTCGTCTGACTCTCTCCGAACGCTTTGGTAAAATGGCTCAAAACTTTTCCTTCACCAATCGAGGTGGAAATATGGAAAAGATGCAGATTACCAAGAATTCAGCTGGTGGTGATTTGAAAGTTTTGATTCAGGAGGGAGTTGGTGTGACTGCTGGGGAAGTCACATCACCACCTAGAAAGCACAGTTACTCGCCAGCTCCACAAGGACACTTTCCAGAGGAACTTTTATCTCAAGCACCCACTGGAATGCTCTCAAATGCAAATTGGGAGGATGTCAGGGTGAGATTCGAGTACTACAAAGGAAGAGGTTATTTGAGGGATTTGGACTTGAATGATTATGTCAAATGGGAAGAGTGGTGGTATAGGTAAGCCAAATATTTGACAGATCTCTAGAAATGTCATTTTTTATCGAAATGAAAAAATTAAATTTATCTTCAATTTTAGGTACCAAGAATGGCTGAAGCAGGAACGTTACTACGAAATGTATTGGGAAAAGCAAACACCCATGCGACGCAAACGGAAGATACCTATTGCTCATCGACTCAACTAGCTGCCTAAATTTAATATTTAACAGCATGAAGAGTAAACGACTGCGCTGCTACACACTATCGATAGTTCATTTAATGATTTAGGTTATAACATTAAAGTTTTTATTTTTACACAAGAATCTTCGACGAGGGAATGATCAAAGACCAAGTTGATTTATCGAAGGTGGAAAATATTTTACACTAAAAAGAATGTCACCGACTTTTATCAATTGAATCAATTAGTACTATACTTTGTTAGTATTTGTCGCTAACTTCCCAAGATTCCTGTTTAAAGGATAAAAAAGGTGGATTCTCCATATTTTATTAGAAAACTTCAAATAAGATACAAAAGTACAGTTATTTTTACAAAACTAGAGATTGCATATTTAAGGGCATAATTAATGATTTTGCAAACTGAATCCACCTTTTTTTTAAGAATTTTTTTTGTGATCTTTATTTTATTCATTTTCTTTTAAAATCAAAAATACGAGATGTTTAATAAAATGTTTACACATTTTCAACATAGCATATTATAGTAATAAATATAAATGTTTAAGCAAACAAATGATTAATAAAATTAATTGATTGAAAAGTAAAATTAATGTGTTCAAAATTCCAAGATGATGAGCAAAAACCAATTAAGACGATTTACAGAAAGTTTGCCGTACATTTGAATTTACCGCCAAATTTATTTAAATTTTGTATTCTCATTTTAAAAATAACATGAATACATTTGTTTACTATAAATTCGGCACGTTTTGAATTAAAAAACATAAATAAAATAAAAGTAAGCTCGGAAACGAGTTTTGTGCTACATTAACATGCTGACCAATAAGATTTTTATCCGCAAGACTAAACGGGGCAACATTCTTAAGATAATTCGGGAGCATTACTTGAGAACTGATATTTGGTGTGGATCTTCTATTTGTGTTGATTGCTCTCATGAGAAACACGACTTGGTTTTATCAGCTGATCCAGTTTCCAAAAGCTCATTGCATCCAGCTAATCACTATTTACTGTTGGACACCAATGTTTTGTTGGATCAGGTTCGTTTTGTTATTGAATTTCGATAATTTTTATTTTAACTTGTTGCTTGATTTTAGATTGATGTCTTCGAAGAATCTGTTCTAGAAAACGTGATTGTACTGCAAACTGTGCTGGATGAGGTGAAGCATAAGAGTACTACAACGTATAAGCGTTTGAAGGATATTTTAACTAATCCAGGAAGACATTTCTACACTTTTGTGAACGAGCACCATAAGTATAGATTTTCAAAATTTTCTTGCTTTCCTTGGAGTTTATTGATGTAATTTTTGTAGGGATACCTATGTGGAAAGAGAACCTAAAGAATCAGCTAATGATCGCAACGACCGAGCCATTCGAACAGCAACTTTGTGGTATTCCAAACATTTGAAGAACAAAGTGGATATTGTGCTTTTAACGGATGATGCAGATAATCGCAGAAAGGCAACTGAGCTGGGAATCATCACTTATTCAGTACGTGAATATGTTAAATCGCTCACAGATTCACCATATCTACAAGATAAATTATCGAGCAAAGATTATGAAACTGAGAACAACAGTAAGTCACTATATCCTCCACATTTGACTCTAGTTCAAGTACACGATGGTATCAAGAACGGAAAACTTCTGCAAGGTTCTTTCCTGGCCAATCGAGAGAACTTCTTGGAAGGATTTGTGAACACTGAAAAGTTTGAGAAGGCTGTAAGTTATTTTAGTTTCATTTATTTCAACAAAATCTTAAATTTTGCTCAATAGATTCTAATCGTTGGTCGAGATTACATGAACCGAGCAATGGACGGAGACATTGTTGCTGTTGAGCTGCTCCCTGAAGAATCTTGGACATCGCCAAGTGAAATTGTCTTGGAGGACAAAACTGTAAGAATTCCATCAATGACTTTTATTTTCAACAAATCACTTATAATGATTTTAGGACGCTGCCGACGATGAAGACAATCTAGAAAACGAAACTGAAACTCTTCTAAAGAGAAACGTTAACAATCAAGACAGGCAACCAACTGGAATGGTTGTAGGAATTATCAAGCGGAAGTGGCGACAATATTGTGGTATCTTACAACCCAATCTCCTCAAAGGCTCTTCTCGATACATATTCGTACCAGCTGAGAGGAAAATCCCAAGAGTTCGCATTGAGACTAGACAAGCTGAAAAATTGTTTAAGCAGAGAATTATAGTAGCGATTGATCAGTGGCCGAGACACTCCAGGTATCCTCAAGGACATTTTGTAAGAGCTTTGGGACCGCTGGGAGATAAAGCTACAGAAAATGAAGTTCTTTTGATCGAGCATGATGTTCCACACAGCAAATTTTCAGAGGAAGTTTTGAGCTTTTTACCTAAGTTACCTTGGGTAATCACTGAAAAGGACCTTGCTGATCGCGTCGATTTACGTGACATAACAATATGCTCAGTGGATCCTCCAGGTTGCACAGATATTGACGATGCTCTTCACGCTCGCCTCCTTCCATCTGGAAAAACTGAAGTTGGAGTTCACATTGCTGATGTGAGCCACTTCATTCGACCTGGTAATGCAATGGACAAAGAAGCTGCTTCACGAGCCACCACAGTCTATTTAGTAGACAAAAGAATTGATATGGTGCCAGAACTTCTCAGCTCTAATTTGTGCTCGTTGCGTGGAAATGTGGAGAGATTCGCTTTCAGTTGCATTTGGGAGTTGGATGAGAATGCAAACATTTTGTCCACAAAGTTCCATAAGAGCTTGATTAAATCTAGTGCGGCTATGACTTATGAGGAAGCTCAGCTGCTTATTGATGATCCTCATAAGAATGATGAAGTCACAATGGGGTTGAGACGGTAAAAGCTTTTTTTTTATATTTAGAAAATTTTTATTGATTTTTGGACTTTTTGCAGCCTTAACAGTTTGGCCAAGATTTTGAAAAAAAGAAGAACAGATAATGGGTAAGATTGAAAAAAAGTAGAAGGCTGTCATATTTTTATATATTATCTTTATTCCAGTGCCCTGGTGCTCGCCTCTCCTGAAATCCGCTTCCAAGTGGACAACGAGACTCACGATCCAATTGACGTGCAAGCCAAAAAGCTTCGTGAAACCAATTCAATGGTGGAAGAGTTCATGTTGCTTGCCAACTGCTCAGTAGCCGAGAAAATTGCGATGGAGTTCCCAGAATATGCTATGCTTCGTCGCCATCCTCAACCACCGCAAACCAACTTTGAGCCACTGATTAAAGCCGTTCGTCACCAGAACTTTGAAATTGATACGACCAACGGAAAAGCTTTGGCAGATTCTTTGGATAAAATTGTGAAACCAGATAATCCTTACTTTAATACAATGCTGAGGATTTTGGCTACGAGGTGCATGATGCAGGCAGTTTACTTTATTAGTGGAACTTTGACAAAACCAGAGTTCTTCCATTATGGGCTGGCTGCACCCATTTATACACATTTTACATCACCAATTCGAAGATATGCTGGTGAGATTTTGAGATATTTTTTGTAACTTCTGGGGTAACTTAAATATAAAACAAATCGACAAGAGCAGCACAATATCACAATCTCCACAATCTACATTATATATTTGTAAAATAACACTTTATACATCACAAAATCGTGCACAATATTCCCAGCCTCCTTGAAATTCCGCTTTAAGTTCTTTTCATTAATCTAACTTAAGAAAATCTTAGTAATAAACACACAACATTATATTAAATAGATACTATAGCTTCTAAAAACAGCACCAGCTGAAGAGAAGCAAAATTTTGTATCTTTATTAATTAAGCCCTCACCTTAGCATGCACACATCGCCAGCTAAAAATACCTAAAGTCTATAATATTAGTCGAAAGAAAGGCAATGTGCATGCTAGGAAACAAATATTTATAAAAAAATAAAGATACAAACAAATTCAAAAACAAATTCAAAAAAAAAAAACTTAATTTTCCCGCCAAAAGTATTTTTAAGTTTTATTATTTTAATATTCCTGTCTTATGGAGATTTTTTGAATTTCAGATAAATTTTTGGAATTTCATTAAAATTTTATTTTTACTTACAGATATCATCGTTCATCGACTCCTTGCAGCATCGATTGGAGCTGATTCTCCATACTCTGAACTATTAGACAAGAACAAAAACTCTTTGTTGTGCAACAATTTGAATTATCGTAATCGAATGGCTCAGTATGCTGGAAGAGCCTCGGTTGCTCTTAATACGCATCTGTTTTTTAGGAATAGGACTGAGGAGGTTGAGGGGTATGTTGAAGGATAAATTAATTTTTTGCAAATGGATTTTATTTCTTTTTTTTCTCTAGTTATGTGTTGTTTGTCCGCAAAAATGCTCTTCAAATTTTGATTCCCAAGTATGGACTTGAAGGTACCATTTACTTGTCCGGTAAAAATGCTGAGAATGTCAAGTTTATCCACAACGAGGAGGTAAATTATAATCCTTTTGTTTTTTTCCAATGAAAAATAAAATAATAAATTTATTGCAGAATCAAACTCAACAATGTGGCAGCGTCATTTTCCACTCCTTTGATCCCGTGGTGGTTCGATTAAGTCTCGATACAACAAATATTCAGCATGAACGTCTTACTTTCCAATTGTTGGAGCCATTTATTGAAGGATTCAGTATAAAATCTGAGAAAATGGATACCAGTGAAACATCAGGAACTAAAAATGAGACGCCGGACGTAGCTCTGCCAAAAAGGAAAACTCCTGAAGTTCAGTCCGCCAAGCAGAAGAAAAAGAAGAAGTGAACATTATTTTTTTTAAACATAAAAATAAATTAGTTCCATCATTAAATTGAGTTTGAAATTCAAAAATTTTCCTCTCCCATCTCCCTTACACTTCAACGACAAGGTTGCTACAATTTTTGCTTAAATTTTTAAATCAAAAATCTGAGAAATAATTATCGATGTTCATTTTTCACGGTCAATTTAACATAATGTTTATTTCAGTTTTTAAGGAACATTTGTACTTCAAATTACTTTTTAATTTTTCAAGATGGATGCCACTTGCAACAAAATATCATGTTGCATTTTTGGGTATTCGTTTGAAAACATGAACCAACGATCTTGCAGAATAATTTTTTGGAAGTTCCTGGAATAGCTTAAATTAGTCAACAAAACTAATATTATTATTTCAATACGACTCACTCTTTAATAAATGCCATTGCATCAGCCTTGAGATCTTTGGAGTCATTAAGTTCTGCAGCAATCAAAGTTTCAATTGCCGTCTCGACTGACAAGTTTCCTTTAATTCTCTGCTCAGAAATTGCAATCAGATCTTCCAATCTGTACTTATGAGCTGCAGCAAAAAGATCCAGGTCCAAACCATTGACATCGTACAAAATTCCCGTGTAAATGAATTTAATCATCGCCTTAAAGACTGGATACTCGATATCTGTAATGGTCACTACAATATCGGTATTTTCTTTCATTTCAGTATCGAACATCTCTGCAAAAACTGGCGAGCGAGCTGTGAATAAACGATATTAATGTCCAAATATTCACTAGACCACCCATATCAAAAATACCAGCTAAAATTGACTTATGTGCTTTTAACTTATGTTCATGAAACAGAAACACCACATCTGAATACTTTTCGGATAGAAATAGTGTTTCAAAGTCCTTCATCAGCTTGAAGGGGGATTTCAGGATCTTCTCAGTATCATAATAAACTGTGGCCTAAAGTTATCAAATACAATAATTAACATTTTAACTCTTATATTAAGCATTTCTAAATATATTTGATAATTAATTACCTCAACAATAACTGTTAATGCTCCTGATGGCAACATGATCTCTTTATTCGCCAAAAGTCCAGATTGCTTGAACATGGAAATGAAACCCACGTCAAGTCTTTGAGGGGTTGAAGGCAGTGGATTTCCATTTTTAATCCATTTTAATCCACCATCTGATGTTGCAATTGCAATTTTATAAACTGATTCATTGTTTTCCAAGTCATTCAAAAAAATGATGCCAACATATTTAACTCCATCAATAGTAATGTCAGGATACACATCTAAAGTCCTTTAAGTTTTAAAAAAATTATCGTCCTAAGTCTCATAAAAATATTAACTTTTTACCATTCTGAGGATACACCGTATGCGTGGTGGTTAATTGACTTAGATGTCATCCTCTCATCATCTCCATAATTGAATTTTGAAGCAATATCCTCGAAAGTTCTCTTTAAATTAAAAGAGCTTTGCTAAAAATTTTAATTGTAACAGTTAAATTCAATAATACCATAAAATAAATTCTTTGACTAACTTCTCTATCTGGTAGAGTCAAATTCATCTTGGGCTTTTTTGCAGCTGAATCACATGTCTGAGCTGATAAATTTGAAGCCATTTGGAGTCAAATTAAAATTTCACTATAGTCCTTCTCGATCAAACTCTTGGATACTTATGTTTAATTTGCCCGGCAAAAAATTATCAAAAAATGTGTATTCATATTGCGGGGGGTACGAGGGGTTAAATTCATATTCTGATTAATCATTTTTGTGTGACTATGCGATTATATGTCTGTCCCTTTCTTTTTGAACTGACAGCTTAATAATGGTGGTACGTCTTTTTCTACTCCTCGATAAATTAATGGAAAACATTGATATTCTGTGCTTAATTAACGAGAAACTTGAGCTGCAATTACTCAACTATATAATTAGCACAAAGGCTAATTGGTTGCTGTCTATATTATCTCAAAATCTTCATTCAAAATATTTGTGTTCAAAAAAATGTGCTCCGCACGCTACTTCAACCTCGTTAATCCGGCTTGAATTTTCATTGAATGTCTAGTTATTTTAGATTATCCTGCATTTCTAATGGATCTTTTACATGTTTTAGTCTCTTATGAAAAGACGTAAGACCCGGAAACTCCGTGGTCATGTCAGTCACGGTCATGGACGTGTTGGTAAGTTAATTATAAACAAATCCCAGCTTAGATTCTAATCCTTTTTTTTCTCCTTCAGGAAAGCACCGAAAGCATCCCGGTGGTCGCGGTAATGCAGGAGGCATGCATCATCACAGGATCAACTACGACAAATACCATCCAGGTTATTTCGGAAAGGTCGGAATGAGAAATTTCCATTTGAACCGCAACCACAAGTTCTGCCCACTCCTGAATTTGGATAAACTTTGGAGTCTGGTCGGACAAGAGAACCGTGAGCGTGCTGAGAAGGACCCCACTAAAATCCCCGTCATCGATATCGTTCAGTTTGTGAGTATTTTTACATAAAATTCTGGTGAATCAACAAACCTCTTTTTTAACTCTTTCACTGATGATATTTACGTACGGGCGGTCTGAAGCAAACGTACAAAATTGCAACCAAGAATGTTGATCGTACTTTAACTGATTCCATTCACTCTAAAAATTCTTCAACCAGCTCCTGTATCTCAACTAACCCCACTTTTTTCTTATTCTCTTCGTAGGGATTCTACAAGCTGATGGGTCGCGGACACTTGCCCAACGTTCCAATCATCGTTAAGGCCAAGTATTTCTCAGAGAAAGCTGAGGCTAAGATCAAGAAAGTCGGAGGTGCTTGCATCTTGCGCGCTTAAGTTCCAGAAAATTAAAAATCGTGTATACAAAAATCTTGCACAGAATTTTAATAATAAAATTGATTTGAAATTTTAAAATTGCAAGAAAAAGTGTTTTTTATTAGTGGTGAAGGTGTTTGTGGTTGCATTTGGTTATTCCTTAAAAAATTTTCTTGAAATTTGTTTATTTTTTATTTTGGATACTAAACTTAGTACGCCTGTATTTTTCCCTCATCATGGCATCCTTTGCTAAAAAATATCTGTAAAAAAAAAAATAAAACGACCAATTTTCCAGGGTTAATAAATTCACATTATTTTATTAATAAACTCAATAAACATTTCTCTAGTTCAAAAATAAAAACACAAAAATATAATAAATTCATTTTCTTTGAAAAAAAAATATCGAAATCCCGATAAAATCGAACAACATCAAAAAAACTTATTTAAAAATTAGAAAACTTTCCACAAAGTTGGTTTAGTACTTTCAAAATTTCAAGTTTCATTAAAAAATTTGACAGTCTGAAATTTATTAGTTATCTTGAAAATTACATAGGAGTTCTAATTATTTCCATGAAAAAATTCAACAAAATTTGAAAATAAAATTATTTAATAGTAATTTCAAAAATTTTATCAAAAATTAAATTTTCTACAAGAAACTTTCAAAATCTTAAATCAAGAAAATTAATCACGTTTGAAATTTCCTCTTAAAATCCTCATTGAGCAACACAATGGACTGTTCCTGCGAAATCGCTGACAACTCCTTAAACCACTCGTCCAACAACACTGCCGATATGGCAAGATCTTTTTGCCGTTCGTTGGCGTACAAGCTGTTGGCCGTTAATACTGATGTCTCTGTAAGGCTACCCGGCTGCTGATCACTTTGCTCTCGCATCGGTATGTTGTTGGTCAGACCTAAAAGCATAAAGATTTGTTTAATATGGTGATAAAGATAAAGTAATCATGCTCAACGTAACATCTCGAGCGAAAACCAATAACTACTTGGAATAAAAAGGAAAATCATCAGAGGTCGTCCATAAGTCGTTATTTTGACGTTTTTCAGTAATTTGTCACTATTTTGATGAAAATCGAAAAAATGCAAAAGTTACCCAAAGAAAAGAAAAGTATTGAGGAAAATCCAAAAATTAGAATGAAAAAAATTTATGGATGACCCCTCACGAAAAAATTTCAGTGGAAAACAGAAAAATCATATTAGTTAGATTAGGTAAAATTCAGGTTAATTTGTTATTTTATTGAAGATAAACTGGAAAATTAGCTGATTAGTGATTATTATCAGTGAAGTGGTGCAGAAAAGCGTAACATGAAAAGTTTTAATATTTTGGTGATGTTTTTGGATATTTTTATGTTTTGAGGGAAAGTGGATCAATTGACCAAATTAAATTTATTGGAAAATGAAAATTATGGTGATAAGATTTCTTAGAGAATTTTTAAAGAATTGGAAAAGTAAATCTAGTTTTCATTTCTTTTTTGAAGGAGAAAATTTTGGAGATTTTCGAAAGAACTCAGAAAGTCATGGATAATTTGATCCGACCATATGTAGATTTAAAAATAAATTTTCAGTTGGATTAATTTTCAATTAAATTCTATACTAAAATTTAAATAATCGTTCAGTTATGCAGATTTCATATAAATTGGATTAAATTATTCTTGCTAAGTCATCAAAAATTTTAATTATAATGAAACAGTTTTAAAGAATTTGTTTCAACATAAAAAAAATCTACAACAACCATCTAAAATCCAACAATTTTACAAAAACTACATAAAACCTAAATTCCATGCAAACAAGCACAATCATGCAATAAATATGTAAAAATAAAAGAAAAACAAAAGTTAATGAAGCAACTTGAGCATTAATTTCAAATTAATTCTGGTAAATATTTAGCTACAGTACTTTAGTGTTGCATGATTTAATAATTACCGTTGAAAAAGTCATATATTTGTAGTGCGAAACCAGGTGAAGCTGAATGGAAAAATAGTGTCAATTTTAACAACAAATAAATTCTAAATATATGGTATAAAAGTACTGCAGTTCCCACGTGACAGATAAAATAGTGTCGTGAAATTGAAATAATGACAGAAATGATGAGAAGTGTTGGTGGATCAAGAGGTTAATAATTTATTTTACATTTCTCAGAGGAATTTCTCAAATATTGAAATATTTCGAATTTTCCATACAAATTTTGAGAAAATTTTGTTTTTTTGTTCATTTATTTATAAAATTAATGAACAAAAACAAAAATTTTTGAGAAAAAAAAATTTAAAAATTTTACAAATTAAAAAAAAACACTGAAAAAAAAATCCTCATGATCCCCCAAAAATGTGAAATTTTACAAGTGTCCCTAAAATCCTGCCAAAAAATATTTTTTTCTGTACAAAACTCCTAAACCCCCTCTTTCAAAACCACCACCAGCTCTTACCAGTATTTTGAACCGGTGCTGTTGTTTTCCTGGAAAACATGCTTGAAAAAGGATTTGTCATCTTCCTCTTAATGCTGTCCTGCCTTTTAAAAGGATCATAAGATTGCATTTGGCTGGTGGCTCCTGAAGTTGCTCCTGCTTGGCTAGTGGTGCTCTTCAAAGCTTCCACTGCCAACTTTCTAGCGTTAATCAACTTGAACTCGCGATCAATCAGAAAAGTTCTTCCAATATCGATCAACTCCAGAGATTCCTCGTTCACTGGCAATTCAGCGTCAATTTGTTGTTTGAGGATTTTGAGGACCTGGTAAAAGGACGGCAGGTCTGAGGTTGTTGGGATGTCAGGACGCAATAAAATCGAGTGCAACAAGGGCAAAGGGTAGTGCGTCAAGTGAGCAATGAGGCCAGTTAGTTGTAAATTCACGTACAGAATATTGCTGGTGAATGTTTGCAGTTTGCTCCAAATTGAAGTCAAAAAGGGACCTGGAATTAGAAATTGTCATTAGAATTTTTTTCAAAAATTTTTTTTTAGATTTTTCCAATATTTTTTGATAAAATTCTCATTTTTGAATATTTCTCAGCAAAAACTAAAAGATCGACCCACGAAACTAAAATTTTTGAACTTTTGGAAAATTTTGGAAAATTTTGGACAGTTTGGAATTTTTAGTCAAATTTAAAAATTTGAATTAATTCTCACCCATACTGACAGTCCCCTGCGCAAAAAAGTCCTCAGACAAATCCAGCTCAATCTGTTGGTCCTCCTTGTAACTGCTCACTTTCCACGGTTGCAGATTCTGCTTGATTATGGTTACATTATTGCTACTGCTAATCGTACTAAAGCTATTATCACTGCTTTTGTTCGTCGTTGGCTGTTGTGCTGTTGGCTCTTCCTCCTCGTCATCTGGGCGATACTTGAAGGACTCGTAGCCGCTGCTTTCACCGATGGATTGTAGACTATCCAATTGCTTGCCAGGAGTGTTTTCGTCTGAGCTGGAGGACGGAGAGACGTGGTCCAAGGTAAATTCGGCCAGGAAACTTTTGATCAGCTGGACGGACTTTTCGTTTGGCACTTTGTGCTTGTCTTTATTTTGCGCGCTCCTATAATAATAGTTGCTGGTCCACTGAGCACAAGCCTGTTGACCAACTTTAATCTTCTGGTGAGCATCAAAGAGGTACGCATGGTAGTTTGAATACAAAGTATCTCCTGTATGCAACCCGTAATGATTCCAATTCGCTCCGATTGTCTTGCTGACTCCATTTCCTCCACTGCTCATTACTGGCAATGAAACTGGTGCCTGATTTTGCTGAGAAGTCTGCAAAGGCGATTGTTGAGGGATGTGATCCAATGAATTATTTTCGCTCAGGATTTTGTTCGAATTCTTCATCACTTCTGGGGCTAAATCCAGGAAATGGTCGACAGCGTTGGCGTACGCTTGAATTTTGTTGATTTTGTGCTTTTGGTTCAAAGGGATATGGGGGGCATCGATCAGGTACTTGAGGATCAAATCTTGCATTATTTCCTCTATGTGCAAGCTCAGGAGAGTATCGAATAGGGAGAGGGTCACCATGCAGAGCTGGAAAATGGAGAAGTTGTTTAATTTAAGTTTTAAAAATTTAATATTTTTTTGAATGGTGATTTTTCAATAATTTGATTAATCAGGATTTTTTTGTTGATAAAAAAAAACTTACCCTAGAATCCGGCGAGTTGATCCTCTCAATCAAAACGTCAATGATCCTCTGCTCATCAAACTTCTCATTGTCCAGCAAAAACTTGATCATAATCTTCAGCAACCCTGGGTCCGTCACCGACCTCAGGATCAAGTCAAAATACACCATGGCCGAGATTTGCGACTCCACGTTGGTCTGCAAATGACTTCCTTTAAATTTCTACTCAATGGATTTCATTTTTTGCATTTTTGTTTGTGGTAAAAAATTAAAATAATAAATAAAATTGGATTAGTAAATGATCTTGAGGTTTATCGATTTGGTTACAGTTAGTTGTTTGTGAAGCTTTAACAGTTTGCCAAAAATTGCTGGGAACAACCGGGAACACCTTACAAGGTTTACTTTTGCTTTTACATTGCTTACAGAATTTTTGTTACGTGGATTTTAATTTTAAGGGAAAATTCTATAAATACCGTCACCAACTCTTAATGGGCTTAATGTGGATGTTACATGAATTAGTCAACCATCACCTTCAGGGAACAGGATAATGTTGTTGCCAGGGTAGGATGGTGATTTTAGGATGGATTAATCGGATTTTGTTGATTTTTTTTTTTGAATTTTCTTGAATAAATCTAAATTTGATTCTAGCTCAATTAAAAAAATCTAATAATTTTGGTTTTTAACGAGTTTTTAACAAAAAAAAACGTAAATTTTTAAAATTTTGATAATAGTTTAACGAATTTCTTAAAATTTTAGTTTGAAAAATTAAATTTATAAAAAAAATTCTCTGATTAATCAGTTCAATGAATGATACCGTATAAAATAAATTTGAAAAACCCCAAAATCGCCACCCCCTTCACAAAACATAAAACTGCAAGACAAAACTCAACTATACAGGGCCACCCCAAGGGCATTTACAACAACTCCAATGATATTTCTGATCCTAAATGAAAATTATCTTAACAAAAAAAAACTATGAAACAAAAATTTATTAAAAATGATAAAAACTAAAAAAAGGTGAAAAATGATAAAAACAAACAAAAAAGCGTTTTTAAAAGAAATCTCCACCATTTCACTCCCAAATTTTACCTGCAACAGGGTGGGCCCTAAAACGGGAACCAAAAACCCTTGATACATAAAGTCAAGCAACTGCTCCCTGATCAAAGGATGCGCCACTTGGACGACAGCATTGCAAAACTCCAAGCTGTTCATAAAAAGCGTCAACTCTGGCATATCGTTGACATCATCTGCAGTGATCCTGTACCAGTCAACAGTTCCAATTTCGATGGCATTTGGCAGGGCGGAATAAAGGCCACAAAGGCCAGTCACCAAAACTGGTGACATTGAGGAGTGGTGAGCAATATAGGTGCCCACGTTGGCGTTCTTCTGCGAGAGTGACATGCAGAGCAATAAGGCATCTCTGGTCTGGTGGCCTAATGAGCCCTCACAGTGGACGTAGGGGATCAGGAGCGAGAAAATAATAAAATTGGTTTGGTTGCCGGACTGAAAATAATTACAGGAAAAATATTAGAAATGATTTTAAAGATTTGATTAATCAGAAGGTCAAAAATTTGTCTTGTACAAAAAATTGTTCTGATTACTCAAAATTAAAATTAACAACTTCAATACCTGCTGCTGTCCATGCTGTTGCGTTGAAAAGAAAAACAGGTCCAACAGATGAACATTTTGCATCAAAACGACGCACAGCTGATTGAGCAATATCACCAGTCTCTTTCCCACATCCGCCGGAAATATTTCATTTTGGCTTGAAGCAAGTAACTTTAACAAAGGTCTCAAAAAAGGTTCGTGCACCAACAACTGATGCCTAGAGTGACTGACCAGCAGCTCATAAAGCTTCAGCTGTTCCAGCCGGACGGCGTTCGAGTACCTGCCGGTTGCTAAACTCCATTCGTAGAGCTTATCCAGCAAATTCTCGCTTAGCAGGAACTCAAGACAAGGAGCAGGCGGCTGTTGGCTGCCTGGTAGGGCAACTTTATTGCAATTGTGTAGCTCTACTAGCAGCAAAGTCACCATGTGATCTAGATGATTCACCACACCCAGTACGTCGTCGTGCTGCGCTGACCGTGAATTCTGTAACAAACCAGAAGAGAAATTTTTTCATCAACGAGTTTTCCAATTTTTCTAATTTTGCATTTTTCTAATTTTTCTAATTTTCGTTGCGCAAAACATTTTTTATTTTTTATTGAGAAATCTCTGAATTTAATTTTCTTATCAGTATTTTTGCTTTTTCTGCAGTATTTTGCAGTCTTTTGTTTTGAAAAGGGAGGGCCTGTTTGGGTGGAAAGATATTTTATCTTATGAAAGATTTTGTTATTATAAAACAGTAACAGTAATTTTATTTTGGCGGGAAATATCAAAATATCAAAGAAATTTAAAAAAATCGAAAATTTTGAAGTAAAATTTCAAAGGTAAACAGACATTATTTAATTCCACCAACCACCAGCCTAATTTTATTGCAGCAAGTGTATCAAGTACACCGAGTTACACCAAAAATGTATTGAGAGTTTCAATTTAACTGAGCTCGCATTGTAAATATTTATAAAACATCAAAAAGTATAAATAGCAGAAGAGAATAATTATGATTCAGTGGTGCGTGAGCGAATTGCGCAAAAGTGTAAAGTGAGTTGCTTTACTTCTTTCTCTTATTTTTTCAAATATTTTTTGGAGTTTGATGGAGAAAGAAATTAATTTGGGGATGGGTGGGAATGATGTCATTGTTTACTTCATTTGGTGAATTATGGATAAAACTGATTTATTGATTGAGGAATTTTTTTGTTAATTAATTTCATTTGAATAAAGCATTTTAGTTACATTTTTAAGAAATTTTTGATTAATTAAATTGATTTTACATAAAAAATCAAAAAAATGGATATAATTAAGTAAAATTGAGCTGAAATCAACAAATCTTCACTAAGCAATAAAAAACGTTATAAAATAAATGTTTCCCTTGACATCATTCGTTCTCCACCCCCATAAATTCCTCTTTATAGTCTCCTTTCTCAATCAAAGCCCAAAAGTATGCTCTAGGCATAGCGAATCACATCATAAGCAAATAATCGTTGTTTCCTCTGCGTCTACGTATTGGCAGTCTTGGCGCAAAACAACTGTTACTCAGCTCATAACTATTGCTAATGCAAATTAAGTCGTAGATTAGGGTTAGGGTTAATCGAAACAAACCTCAAATATCTCTGTAATCTGGGACCAATGCTTGCAGAAGGAGTCATAGCACGCTTTTGTATCGTATTCGTTAGCTGCTGAGGTTCCTGTACCACCAGGTACTCGCCCACGTACACTTGAGCGCATTGGACTTGATCGTAGCCAGCTCATCTTTCTTGATCTAATCGCACAATTCCATCAAAGTTCCATCAAATACAATTACTGTTGCTTTTTTTTAATTAACTTCCAGCATCAATATTTCCACGAGCACTTATTTGTAACAATAAATATTATAGCATTATTGCTTCTCATGGCTCTTATGAGCTCTTACCCAATCATTTAGTTAACTTTTTGAGCTGTATAGCTGGGTCTCAGATTATTTTTTGCACTTTCTTTGACTTTATGTGTAATTTATTTGTAATTAACTTTGAATTTATTATACACTTGATCACAAATTACAGCGCTCTGGCTACAGTAATGATGATAAGCAATTTAATACTGCTTAGCTTGTTATCACTGGTTGTATTTGGCTTGGAAAATAGAAAATCGTAGAAAAACTGGAATTTTAATTTATTCCAAAAGTTGGCTCGATTTGACACAATTAGCAATCCTTATCTATTTAACACAACTGTTGGCGTGCTATCACCCCTATTGTACTTGTTAGTCACTGTTTTAAGCTTGAACTCTGTCGATTTAATGAAGAAATTCCAAAAAAATACGAAAATCATGAAAAAATAAATTTCGATGCAGTTTAGTCGATTATTGCAATAATATTGAGTTTGACAGTTGTACAGAGTCGAAGAAGTAGGGATGCTGATTAGTGAAATTACTAATCAAATAATCAGATTAATTAATCGACGGAAAAACTAATCAGATTAGTGATTAATCGGCCAGTTTACTAATCAGTGATTAATCAAACTAATCAATGACGTAGACTCAATTTTTAAATCAAAAAATTTCAAAATTGACTGAAAATTTTTCCAATTTTCAATTTCCTTTAAGGGTTTTATATAAATTTCGTTATTTATTATTTAAATCACATTTAAAGAAAAATTTGAGTTGTAAATGAACCGTTGTGAGCAAAAATTATGAAAAATTAAAATTAAAATAATAATTGATTAGTTGTGACTAATCGACCTAAAAAAACTAATCAGATTAGTAATTAATCAACCATTTTACTAATCAGCAATTAATCAGATTAATTCGCGTTGATTAGTTTGATTAGTTGATTACTGATTAATTAATCAGCATCCCTACGAAGAAGTTGTTTATGTTTTATTTTTGCGCCCCTTAATTCATTTCAAATAAAATTCCTGCCTAAAAGCATTTGTATTTAATAAATTAGTGTAATCGAAAGCCATCAACAATAGCACATTAGTGTCCTTTTACCTAAAAGCTAGTGAAACCGCCAACAGAATGGTTTAAAAGAAATGCTTCATGCAAAACTGAAAAAAGAGCTTGTCCTTCCTCCGAACGTAAATGGTCGTCATAGAGGATCCTTAGAGCTTACTTTTGAAGAGATTCGGTGGAAAACTAAAACATTTCCAGCTATTGAACTGAAAGTAAAGTGGTGGGGTGACGACTCAGGATCCAAAATAAATATTCAAACTTGCAACAAAAAAATAGCAGCGCTTGGATCTTTGAACTATAAGATCAACACAAATTTTGAGCTGTTCAAGAGTTACATGCTGAACAGTGAACCCATTGAGATCCAAGTTTATTCATTGAAGACAAATACACTTATAGGAACGACTAAAATTGAATTGCCGGCCAAATTGAAAACGTTTCATCGATTAGGAGAAGATTGTGTTGTAAAGACCAACTCACAGATAGCTAGTTCTAGATTTTTCGGTTTAGGTGACTTGATAGTATCTTTTAAGCTTCAATACTTCCTAAACCAAAATATGACGAAGCCATCGAAGCCAGTTGTATTAAAAACTCCCGCAGAGAAAGAACATCCTTGTTCCAAAGATTGTGTGATTAGAGAGAAAATTGTGATCAAACCAGTGAGTCGAAACAAAGAAAATATCCCGAAAAAAGTGGATTTTGAGCCTTCTAAGCCTAAATCTGTTGGAAGTCCGACAACATCTTACAAAGAGCTGAATAGTTCTAAAAAATTGTCGATATTAAGTTACTTAACTGGTGAGAATATGAACAGAGATGATGAGTCCAAGATACTCCAAGAAATAGTCTCCATATCCCCAGCCAGCAGCATTATCGAAGCTTTGGACAAAATTTCTCCAAAAAGTAAACACGAAAAGCTCTACGAAATGGTAGATTCAATCCGTATCACTTTGTCAACCTTCAAACCAACATCTGCTGGATCAGTAGAGCTGCAATATCTCAATAAAAGAGAAAAGATGGCATTTATTTGCTTAGTGAGTTCACCTTTGTTCTCCCAAAAAGAAAGAATCAAGATCACATCCCTCATGCAAGAAACTTTCGAATCTGGTGCCATTTTCAATGCTGAAGTTATCAACCGTGTGGTTATGCCACAAACTTCCAGCAGATCTGAAAACGAAGTTGTTTTTAATTTTTATTTGAAGACCTTTGGTCAGGAGTTTGGAAGGCCAGAAGCCATTTTCGTGGGATCTGCTCAAGTAAGGCTGAACGAGATGATAAATAGGAAATTCGGATGCTCCAAAACATGTCCAGTCAAAAATGATAGTGGGTTGACGATTGGGACGATCAATATCAAGCTTGAGTTGGGTAGCAAGGGCATTCATTTTGGCGAGGAGCTGATTGGTGAGTTTTAAATCTCTGATTCATGAATGGTAATCTCAATTTTATTTATTTTAGACGCATATTCCGGTGACAAAGAGAACCAAACAATTTTAAGTGACGACGATTCTGATATTTTTGTTAGAGATAACCGCATAAGGTACCAAAAACCACTCAGTAGATCCCGTCCAACAACTTCCAACGGCGACACCAACAACGACAAAACTTCCGAGAGTAAAGTCACGCAAACTGAAACCTCAGCTGAAACCTCAAACTCAAATAATTCCGAAAATTTAGTAAGCTCAAGAGTTGTTGGTGAATCTAAGAAAAATGGAGAAAAAATGATGGTGGACCAGGAAAAGCCAGTGGCTCCAACAATTGAGAAATTGAAGATTTTGAGTGGATTATTGTTTGTAGAGCAGTTGAGAGTTTCTAAGGAGACTTCCCGAAGCGAGTACTTTATTAATTATGAAGGGTTTTGGAGTGGATGCTTGGAGACTACCAAGACAAGTGGAGCTGCTAGTTTAAATCATTTGAAGGTAAGTTTTGGTCAAAATCTAAATTTCAAAAAAAATTTTTTTTTTAAACTAAATTATTTTATTTTAGCATTTTTCAACTATTTGCAACGAAAACTTTCTGAAAAGTGTCCAAAACAAACAACTGGAGCTCAAGCTATGGGAAAAGTCAAGTGGACAACCTGAGAAGCTAATCGCTGTTACTAAACTGCCCTTACATCAGTTTTACATTGCCTTCCGAGATGTAGTGATGATTGAGCATTTGGCTGGAAATATTTTGCCAGTTATCTCAATAGATGGTTGGAGTAATTTGGTGTCACCACTTTCTAGTGAATATTTTGGACAGATGAAGGTTTTGCTGGCTGTTGGAAGTCAAAATCAAATTGAGTATTTGAAGGTGATTGTTTTGATGTTTAAAATCGATTAATCTGATTTTTTTTTATTTGTTGACATTGATTAAAATAAAATATTTTCAGGTTTCCAGAAACCTCACAGCCCTTCTAAATCAGCAGCCACCACCTCCCTTAATTCACAAAGAAATGGAAACCCAAACAAACGGTAATCGCGATCAAATGATGGACAAACTTTCAGCATACATCGCTAATTTGGGCAGCAAACAAGCATCACCAAGGATCGATTCAATTGGAGACTCGTCTAAGAGCTCAGTATTCAAGCAGCCAAATTCACCTTTGTCTAATATTTCATCTACCTCGAATTTGTTGGATAATTTGCAGCAAGCTCTGATGAAGCCTCCAATAGATGATGGGGCTTTTGTGGCTCCTCCAGCTCCTTTTGAGTTTACACCTCAGCCAAATGAGGAAGCTACTGGAGCCATTCAAGCCGAGGGGTTGGAGACTTTTAGGTACGATTTTTTTCAAATTTAGAATACAATCGATTATTCCTCAGGTATGATTTTCAAAAATAATAATCACCCTCAACTATTTTCTAGAATCTTAATTGACATCGAAGAAGCGATCCACTTGCCTAAAATCATGGTGCATAAAAAGCACAATCGAAGCCGAAAAAAACCTGGTCAGCAACAATTGAGTAACGAGATCGACCCAAGTGCTTATGCGACTTTTGATGCAGCTTTGGCTTCTACTTTAAATGATGAGACAAAACATCTTTTGCCGCCCAATATTGTCAAGTCGCATGAAGGTTACGTTTACACTACTAATGTGGTGGAAAGGAGCTCAACACCCAAGTGGAACAAAACCTTTGATGTCACGTTGCCGGTCGATATGATGATTAATGTAAGTTTTTGGATTTTGAATTTTTGGGGAAATTTCACTGTTGAAAAAAGTTTTACTAATTTTATGCGTTTAAACCACAATTTCAAATTATTTTAAAATTTTGTTCAGTATTTTAATTCATTTATTTTCTTACCAGTATTTGAGCCTAAAACAAAAATCATCAAATTCTACTAAATACTTTCAACAGTGCAAAATAATTTATTATAAAATTTCAGCCTGAAAAACGATTTATCCTGAAAGTTTGGCGGAAATTGACTCATGACTTACCACAATGCCGTATGTCACCTTCTCCACTAGAAGACGCGGTGGTTGGCTTTACAGCTATCGATTTGAGCATATTTTTATCAGGCATGGTGAACATTTCTGGCTGGTACAATATTATGGACTTTTCATCCAGGGTTAACGGACAAATTAAGGTAAATAATTTTTTCTAAAAATAAATGATAAAAAGTTTGAAAAATCGATTATTCGATTGAAATTTAAAACAATCACCCTCTCAAAAAATAATTATCATTATTTTTACTCCAGGTGAATCTCAAGCCCCTGGAAAGCGTTGCCAAGTACCGACCCCTCCCACTTCTCAGCCCATTAACCATGCCTTTAAACGTGGATACTGGAAATGATCCTAACAGTCCATCTTCCATCCTTGGCCGAACTTTAAAGCGTAAATTCACAGAGCTCGAAGAAATCACTCAACGCTTAAAAGCTCGCCTCTTCGACGTGACTGGTGATGAAAATTTCGATCCAGATGATGAATTTGAGCGGGATTTGAACACCACCGTTGATGAGATGGAGGATGATGAGTTTGAGTGGCTGAAGGGAGGACAAAATGGTTTAGGTTTTAATGAGCATGCAAACCACTTTCAAAGTGCTCTCACCACGAATCCATTGAACCCAACAAATTCAGCAAACTCTTCAAATCCCCAGCCATCAACTTCCAGTCACTGCCATAATCCACCTCAGCAAACTCGAGTGATTTCTGGATGTTCTCAGCAGATACAAAATGAACTCTCTTTAGAGAATTTACTGAAGCAATACGATCTTGACACAATAATAAACCCAAACATCTTCAAGAACTTAATGGACCCAACTCTTGCCACCAGTGAGTCCACTCCCAATCTCCACGAAAATCCAGCTGAAAATAGTTGTCTCATCGATTTGGATGAATCTACTTCAGCCTCGAGTGATTTATCAAACGATCAACTGCAGAACATTCAAAATGCTTTGCAAAATGCTTCAATTAACGAGCAATCAAGACCTGTGCCAGAAGGAAGTAATAATAGCAGAAAGGAGTGAATTAAATATTAAACACAAGTATACGTAAATTTATTAATATGTTTAAGCTTGACGTGTTGATTGTGCATTACTTTTTTATTGACTTGGAATAAACTTTTAATTTTAATTCTACAGAATTTTTTGTTGTTTCTTTTTTTTGACTTAACAAATCTTTAAAATCAAATCATCCCAGTTTTTCCAAAAATTCGACATACAAAGTCTTCTATCTTTCAACAAATCTTCTAAATTCAAGATCTCTAACACATTGATCATTTTCTTGGAAGTATTTGTTCCCTACCTCGTAATTGCATGCATCTCTAAAGTCTCCTAAACTCAGAATTTGAATAAAATCGTTTAAGGATTTATTTAAAGAACAAACTCAAATAATTTTCCCTCCTCGTTCTTCTGGATAGCTCAGCTGGTTTAAGGATCCGAACTGCAGCACTAGTTTCGTTATGTTGGTGATGAAAATCACAGTAACGAAACTTCTTGTATTCCTCATAAATCTCCAGATTCCTTTTCATCTGGAAGTGATTCTTGGCTTTCTTCCTTACAGCTATTTGCTCGTCCTTCATGCAGGTCCTACACAATATTCTTTTAGTTTTGGGATTCATCCAGTAAATATTCTTTGGGATCTCACCACAAGCGCCATTGCACTTATTGTAGTTGAAGGCGCCACAGATGTATTGCACCAGATCAGCGAATTTTACGGGGCCATTAAACGAGTGCTGTTGGGGTTCCTTTTTTGTTTTTGATAGATTGTAGACTCCTACTCCTGGGTTTGTGTTTGGTCGCCAAACTGTTCCGGAACTCTTCAGGATCGTAGTGTTCCTAGCGACTTTACTTCCAAAAGCAATTTTTGATTTGACAGTTTGAGTTTTCTCAGGTTTTTTGAAACGTTTTCGGAAGTTTGTCGAGGATGCGATGGGAGCGTCAGTAAATCTTGGAACTTTTGAAGCAAATTGAGGACTTGGCTTGATAGGCTTAAGTACTTCTGTTTCTAGAAATGCAGATTCTTCTATAGGAATTGATTTAATTGGAGCTTTCCTGATTTCTGAAGGATCTTCCTTCAAAAAGTTCTCTTTAAGAGTTCTTCTCATAAATGAGTTCAAACCAGCGCTACTTGGCTGAACAATGCGTTCATTTTTGACACCAAAACACAAAGCTTCTTGCTGCATTGGCACACAAATATATTTAAAGCCATTGGCGTGACATCGTTTCATGATTATTTCCATTTCTTTACGTTTTTCTCGCTGAATGATCCTTAAACGCTTTGATTCCTGTTCCCACTCCATTATTTCGTTCTTTTATCGCTTAATGAGCAGCTCAAACAATTATGTTTATTAGTAGAGAGCGATTAGAAACACGATTATGCAAATTACTCCGTTAAGATTCCAATCTTTCCCGCCTTTTGTTCACTTCAAATTAATTCAAGTTTTTCTCAAGCGTTCAAGACTCAAGGTGGTTCACTTACGGCAATCACTACTCAACTAACTAAACCAACTAAACTGGCAAGCAGTTGAATGATAGCTCAACAAAGGAAACTTTTACAATTCAATTCACAAATTGTTTCTTCAGCTGCAACATACACTTTGCACAAAAGTCTAATGGGTTATGAGAACGAACAGAACGCAAGCAAAGTCATGACAATAAATTCAGCTGGAATTCCACAAATGCCTACTTTGCGTGACTTTTAAACGGGTACCTGAGTTATTGCTTTTGAGGGTTGTTCTTGATTGATTTCGACAAGGAGAAGTTGAAGTTTTGAGTGGTATAAAAAGTACAATACAAACATTCCTGAGCAAATACCAAAAATTTCCTTCACAACCCCTAACCAAAATTATGATTAACTTTCCCATTACCTTATTGTTGTAAGCATAATACGAGCATAAAAGCATAAAATCGCTCTTTTTACTGAACATCATATTTTAGCAATATTTCAACTCATTGAAAATGTGTACGAGCATGTCGATCTTTTGTTGAAGGAGCTTTTTGAAGTTTTCTGATGTAAATAGAAAAAGTTTATGACAAATTTTATTGAAAGGCGATTGATTTGTCGCAGGGACGTTGTTGAAGTTTCTTCAAGGACTTGACGAGGAAAATATTTTGCAAATAGTTAGAGGAAAATAAAGAAATGTAAATTAAACGGGGGGAGGGAGATGAGGAGTAGAATTTAAAGAATGTATATTTTTTTACAGAATTTAGTAATTTAGTAAAAAGAATCTAGTAGCCATAGGAAAATTTAAATAACATCAGTCTTGAAAAATTAAAGAAATCGTAACATCTTCCCCTCATCTTCGCAAAAATAAACCTCTTAAACATCAAAGAAATTGATACAAAACTGTTTGATAATAAAAAGCTTCGTTTAAGAGCTTATTTGAGAAATCAATGCAAAATAACGACTTTTTCTAAAAGTCACAATAAATTGCAATAAATGTACTCAATAAATTCGCAAGAAATACTAACAACCTGAACCAAAAGTTGAAATTTATAATGAATTTTGCGAGATTTTTGCAAATTGTTTACTGAGTAAGTAAGTAGCTGCAAAAAATGATAAAACACAAAACAAATAAACAAAACAAATAAAGTTCTCCATTAATGTTCATACAAATATTTTTATTCAGCAATATTTTAAATAATAGCAAATTTTTCATATTTTTCCACCAATGATCATTTTTTTCAGTTTCAATTATTTTCAATGATTACATTCTAAAACCAATTAAATTTAAAATTCCCATAGAATTTTTAATTTTCATTCTTTTCAATTTCAGTCCCAATTACAAAAACTCTCTAATAGTCTACTAAACTTTACTGTAAGGTACTACAGCTCAAAGTTATCGTTAATTCAACAAAATATAACAAACAGATGCAAAACAAAAGGAACAAACTATGTGTGTTAGTTTCTACAACATTTAATAGTAGTAAACTTTTAAAAATAATATTAACACCTTTCTGGAGTGTTCATGACTTGATGATTGAGGTTTATCGGGTTTTTAGCAGTTTACAAGAAATTCTGAGCAAAAGTTTTGCCTTGCCTGCTAAAATAAATATGTAAACTGCTAAAATAAATATTCGATTCTTTTTTATAAACTTATATTAGGACTGGCATTTCAAATGGCGATTCCGTAACAAATCGTTTTATGATGAGAACTCAAAAACTTGAATACTTTCATGTGAGCAACTTAAACTAATTAAATCTGAAATTTATATGGAATTGTCGATAAAATATAAAATTTTCAAGTTTCCTATCCCGCTGATCCACAAAGTACCAAGAGTCCCAAAAAACAGGGAATTTAGACAATTTTTCTTTTTGCTCCAAAATATCTCGAGAACCTTAATACTTCTATGCGTAAAACTTTGCCTAGTAATAATCTTCAATAACTTACGAAGAGATTAATAAAGATCCAGTTCAGAATTGCTCCACCCGCTGGTCCACAAAACGATATTAATTTCAAATCCCAAAAATTCTATTAAAAAAGCCAATAAATTTTTACTTTTTGCCCTATCATTTGAAAACCATAATACTTCTATGTGTAAAACTTTGCCTAAAAATGATCTTCAATGACCAACAAAAAGATTAATAAAGATCCAGCGAAGAATTGCTCCACCCGCTGATCCACAAACATACATGAATCCCAAAAAGTCGGCGAACTTTTAAAAAAACTAAATTTTTTGCATCAGAACCTACACATAAATCGAAACCACTAATAAATTTGCTCCTGGATTATAACAGGATGGTTGCACTACAGCTAATTTACCTACGAATTAAAGCATATTTTGCACAAGTTGATTTAAGTTTATAAGTTTTCGATTTTTTAATCGTGTTTTATTTCTATTTGCAAAACTTCATAAATTGACAAATTGAAAAATTGAAGCTGAATTTACATACAAGTCTCGTCAATAAATCAAAGTTACCGGTTATTGAACCAAAATTAAACTTTAAAATTAGATTTTTAAGAAATGGTTCAGAAACTAAAGATATTTTTAGATAGAGGGTCGTTTACATGATAAATTCAATTACATTCATGAATGAAGAATTTAATAATTAGAATTACAAAAAATATTCATAAAATTGAATTTTAAGGTCGATCAAATTTTTAAATGTGATTCAATGTGAATTTTGTAGGTAATAAATAAATCTAATCGATTATGAGAAATGAAAAAAATAATTAACAAACTGCATGTAAATCCTCCTCTTATACTTACAAATAAATTTTAGCAAATTATCGCTTCCAAGTATCAATTTATTCCATTTTACCGCGATTTGATTGACTCTAAAATTATTTCAAGATATCCAAAACGCACAAAAAAGTTGTTAAAAAAAATCAACCGGGTGGATACAGAGTAAATCGAGGAGTAAACAAACAAAAATTATCAAAATATCAAAATATAATTATAAATGATTTCACGCCTTTCTAGCAGGCGATATCAGTTTTTATCTGTTTTTTTATTTTTCAATTGGGCAAAACAAACAAGACCCATTTTCAAGACAATTCCATGTTGTTAATTTTTATCATCGTATCTCTCTTTTTTACGTACTTATCGTGCCACTTAGCTATAACCAGAACAACTGGCATTTAGTCACCAAAACTATAAGAAATAATAAAAGTTCTCTCACCTTCCTCGTCACACTAAAAGCTACTTTCTTAATTACTTTATGCCTTAACGACTTAATTTCGATTCCAAATTTGACACATCCTTCATCACTTTAACTGATAGCAGCAACTTGCTTGAAATGTGGCTCAGAATAGTACTGGCTCTTCAAGCTATACTCAATGTCGTGTTGCTGCTTCTGAATATGATCATTTTCCTCGCTAATCTTACGCAGACCAAGAGCAATTTGCGCGTCCATTTGACCAAGGTCAGCAGCCAACTTGAAGTACTTTTTAGCTTGCTTAAAGTCACGGTTTAATCCCCCGAGTCCTCGAGCGTAGAAAACTCCCAAATTGTACATCGCTTTGGGATGGCCTAGAGAAGCTGAGAGCTCGTAGAGTTGCATGGCCTTGAAAACAATTTAGAATTAGAATTATTAGTAAAATGTCATTTTATAGAAGATTTTCGTTAATTTGAAAAATCAATGAAAAATACTCACAATCTTCAAATCCTTCTTAACTCCCAATCCTTCCTCATAACACAGCGCCAAATTGAATGTAGCACCTGGATGACTATGGCTAGTGCTCAGCTTCAAATGTGAAACTGCTGTGAGATAGTCACCAGCTTGCAAATTCTGCACTCCCATCTGGAACTCAATCTCACTCACAACATTCAACAAATTGTTAAACGCAAAGTCCACCAATTCCTGTTGGCTTTCTTTGGGCTCTTGAGGTATTTCTTCCTTGAATCCTTGGGTTGGAGGATTTGATGAAAGCTGAAAGATTTTTTAAAGTTAAATTGAGAAAAATTTAATTGATTAGGTAATTACCACAGGAGCCTCAGGGATAATCTCCAATTCTGGTTCATAAACCTCATTAGCTGAACTCTCGCTAGTTTTGTTGGGGTTGTTAACATTATAAACATTGTTTTGTGCCTCCTGGTGCTTTCTGTACTCATTATGGAAAAATCCTGCATGTCCTTGGAAGAAATTCTTATAATGTTCAGTGTACTCCTCAAATGTGTTATCTAGCTTTCTTTTCTTAGTAGGATATCCTCTAGACTGAGTAAAACACCTGGATGTTGGTCTTTCCAGTGGCGGAGGCGCAGGTAATGCAGAGTCATCATGCAAGAGTTCTTTTACGTTACTGTGTAGAGCTCGAGTGGTGTTCCAAAGATATCTGGAGTAACAGCTCTTTGGATCAAAATTAATCCTTTGATTTCGGCGGTGAAGACACAGCAACTGACTAGCATACCAACCAGCGATCAGTGCAGAGCTCTGATTTATTGGATAAATTAAGAAATTCAAAGATTATTCGAGATTAGTTAGCTAATCAAATCAATTAAAATTTATTTCAAGGCTAAATAAAATGCTCACCCAAGTGATTGCATTCAACCAACAACCGGAATAAGAGCTTTGATATCTATTGCTCTGATACTTTTTCTTGAAGTTTTTGAAGTCCTCGCCACCTGTCTGCTTCTTAAACTCTGCTGACTCGATAACATAGTGGTACTGTTTTGGTTTTGTAATTACCACTTTTTTTTGATCCTCATCTACTTTCTTGTTGCAATTGAAGGATTTGCGCTGCAGGAGCACATTACAAGACCTCTCCAACGAATCTCTAACGTGCCTGGAGACATATTTTAGCATTATTTACGCACCACTTTTCCCGATTAAGTTTAATTATGTCAAACTCAAAACAAACCAGAGCTCACCAAATTTGTGCAACAAAGGCCCACTAAAAATAATTTTTCTGATTCGCCTCTGAAATTTGAAACATAACCTTAACAACACAAAAAGTTTGTTTTGGTTTTCGGCTTCGAACTTTTTAATTAATTTGAGTAGTTTTTTAGCTTGATAAGTCAGATAAAGACTTTAAGATGGGTGGTGGATACACTGATTCAGGTAAGGCTACGGGTTGTGAGCTTAATAAAGTTCTATTTGATGTTTAAAACGAAGAATAATAATTAACAACAACAATTTTCCCGGAAAAATTAGATAGCAACTCGCGAAGTCCTAGCCCTTCAGTGAATCAAGTGGCACCAACACCAGGTTTCTCTTTAGAGCATCATGATTCAAGGTATAGTTTTATTTATAGTTATTTTTATGAATTTTTCAACATATTGTATTAAAATTTTAGATCCAACTCTCCCAATCTAAACCCACGAAGTCGGTCACCTTCGAGATCTCCAGCTTCGAATCGGTCTCCAGCACAAAATGATAGCCGGTCAAACTCTCCAAACTTGCAGATTGACAATCGCTCGTCTCGTTCAGGGTCAGCACGTTCTAAAGATTCTGCTCGGTCAGGTGGTTCCAGAAAGTCTTCTAAATCACGAGGAACAGCCAAGTCAGCTTCTCGCTCTCGCAGTGGGTCCAGGACTTCCCGAAAATCTGGTTCCAGGTCCCGTTCAGGAAGTGCTCATTCCCGGAAATCCGGAAGATCTCGTAGTGGAAGTGCTCACTCCAGAAAATCAGGAAGAACATCTCGCAGTGGATCAGCTCGTAGTGGATCAAATTCTCGTTCACCATCAAATGTGTCCAGGAAGTCTCATAACTCGAGAAGCTCGAAATCACCATCAAATGCCTCCAGAAAGTCTCGGTCCCGCTCAGGATCTTTTAACTCTCAAGCTTCCAAGAATTCTCGAGCTTCTCACACTTCAGCTAAGTCAACTTCGAAGCGCTCACATTCGTCTAAATCGAAGAGCAAGAGTCCATCTAACGTGCCGGGAAGCTCCAAATCCAAATCCCGTTCAAGATCAGCCAGTTTAGAAGTTGGCAAGAAAAAGAGACGAGTTTTATCAGATTCTAGTGGATCTGATTCCGAGAAAAAGAAGGAGCCACCCAAAAAGAGCAAATTGATTGACACTGATAGTGAAGAAGAAATTTTCCAGGTAATTTCTCAGAATATTTTTAATATTCAGATGAATCAATTTAATTTAATTTTAGGATAACAAAAAAGAGGATCAAACAGCTGATGCTCTTTTTGGAGACGCCGATGACATCAGTTCAGATGAAGAAGTTGAAAAAGGTGCGACCAAAAGTGGATCAGACAAGGAATCCGATAAAGATGATAAACATGATCGAAGATCTCGATCCAGGAGCAATGCCAGAAGCCGCAGTCGTTCTCGCAGCCGTTCCAGAAGTCGTTCAGATAATGAGCATGCTCGCAGAGGATCAGACCATGAAAGGGAGAAGACTCCGATACCAGAAACCAGGATTGACGTGGAAATTCCGAGAATTGTTTCAGATTTGGGCAAGGAAATACATTTTGTTAAGTTGCCGAATTTTTTGTCTGTAGAGACAAGACCTTTTGATATGGACACTTATGAGGATGAAATTGACGAGGAAGATTTATTGGATGAAGAGGGAAGACAACGCTTGAAGTTAAAAGTCGGAAACACCATCAGATGGAGAGAATTCAGCGACGTTGATGGTAAACCCGTGCGAGAATCCAACGCTAGGTTCGTCAAGTGGTCTGATGGCAGTATGAGCCTACATCTTGGAAGTGAAATCTTTGATGTTTACAAGCAACCTTTAATTGGAGACCACAATCATCTTTTCATTCGCCAGGGAACTGGTTTGCAAGGACAAGCCGTTTTTAGGAATAAATTGACGTTCAGACCTCACTCTACCGAGTCCTTTACCCATAAGAAGATGACCATGTCGTTGGCTGATCGTTCCACTAAGACTAGTGGTATTAAGATATTGACTCAGGTATGGTTTTGATTTATTTGGTTCAATTTTAGATAAAAATTCATAAACAAATAATTTTATAATTTCAGGTTGGATTTGATCCTGATACTGACAGAATGTTCAAACTGAAAAGCGAGGAGGAAAAATTGCGGCAAGCAATGCGAGCCAAACCATCCGCCAAACCAAAGCGCAGCCGGGACTCCAACGCTAATTCATCCTTCAGAGATCATGACGAAGGCTCAGACGACGAAGGAGGAATTTCAATTGCAGCCATTAAGAACAAATACAAAAAAGGAGGAGCAGCCACTAAAACTCAATCTGCAGCTCAGATTTACTCAGATTCTGATTCTGGAAGTGAAGGATCGGACTTTGAGACGAGAAGACAGAAGAAGAAAAATGATAAATCAAAACCCGTGAAGGCTCTTAAAGAGTCGGATGATGAGGACAGCGGAAGTGGAAGCGAGAAGAGTGGATCTGGGTCAGATGATGGTTCCGGGAATGATTCCAAGAAGAGCAAGTCGAATGATGGGAGCGACCATCCAAGTGATGATGATTAGCTTAATTTGTAATTTACATCTAAGAATATTTTGGCGGGACTCTTCTTCAAAATATTTCTGGCTATGGATAAGATTTCACATTTTATATCTAAAATTTCGAGAAAACCATGCAAATAAAATAGTTCATAAAAAATTCAAATTTTAAATTATTTAAATTGTGGATGGAAAAAAATTAAGTTTCGTGTGTCGATGTTTTGGTTTTTCATCCAAACCTTCAAAAATGTACTTGTTCTTTAATTTTCTCAGTGAACTTGTTCGAAAAGGTAAAGATTGCCTATGTTGATATCAAAAATTCACAAAACGTAAACCCACCTATAATACAATTTACTCAGCATGCCATAATTAAAATGCAACAAGTTCATTTTCCATTAATTCCTTCAATTTTGTTGGTCAGCTGCCTTTTGCTGGATGATTTTGGAGGATCTAAAAAGGCGATTTCAGCTCCATGTAATCCTCAGTACCCTCAACAGTATTCTTATGGAAATATGCAATCCATGTATAACCAGGTGGCTAGAATGATGACGAAGTATAAAAATGGAGGAGGTGGAACTTATAATGGAAATGGTGGCGGAGGATCTTATAATGGAAACGTACCATCTGGATCCGGGAGTTTCCCTACAGGGAACGTACCTTCAGGATCTGGGAGTTTTCCTACAGGAAGCGTACCTTCAGGATCCGGGAGTTTCCCTACAGGAAGCGGAAACGTACCATCAGAATTTCCGTCTTCTAGATACACTGCAAACCAGGCTAAAGCCAAAAAGAAATCTAGCAAAAAAAGCACGGGATGAACTCTGACCACTTGAAAAAAAAGACCAAGGATTATTAAACTTGTGAGGATAAACAAAATTAATGTGACGTAATATTTTTTGAAAAACTTCTTAAAAAATAAAACCAAAATATCTATCAAAAAATTGTTTTTATTTTCCAGAACTAAAAAATAGTTTTACAAATTAATAATAGCATTGAGCTTCTTAACATCCTTGACTTGATTCTCAATTTGCAAAGTCTGATCCTTTAAAATCTCTTGAATAGCTTGCTCCTGCTTTTGCGGCAATGTCTTTGATGAGTCAATATTCACTTGATTCCAATGTTCGAATTGTTTCTCTTGCGACTCAATCTTGATTTTCACTTGGTTCATGTTTTTGCCAAGCATTTTTGTGGCAGAGGCGAGTTTTTGTATTTGTTGGGCAAATTCTTTTTCGGATGATGAGCCAGTTGGTAAACGGATTGTAGAGAGGCGAACCACTTCTTGGACTCTAAAATATTACTCAAAAGTTTTTTTCGTTAAGAAAATTTAGAATAAATTGTTAAATACCTCTTAAATAAACTTCTCTGCTTCTCTGTGATATCCTCTTGCATCTCTGCCAATCTAGTAGCTTTATCTTGAATCAACTCTTTGTCATTTTGGAGGTGGTCAATCTCGTTTTTTTGCTGTTGTTTTAAGAATTGTAATGTTTTCACTCGTTTTTGGATTTCATGACGAGCTTTCTCATGCTTCATAAAATACTGCTCACGAAGGACTTGTATGGCATTAAAAAGGAGCTAAAATTAAGAATTTTAATAAATGCGCCAAATTAAAGGAAATTGAAAGAAACCTCAAATCCTTGCTGACTGGTGGGTGGATTATTTTTATCCAGCTTGATGAGAGGTTGTGTGGAATCCGCCTTCAAAATATTCTTAATGTGGACATCAAATGATCCTTTCAGCTTCCTGGCTTGATCTCCACTTCCACTCATCGGTTCTAGTGCCATGTTTGCCATCAAAGACGCAGGAATTAAACTTTTATCCAAAATCAAATCTAAACTAACAACTTGACCGCTAGCCAGAAGAACGATCAGACCAGAAGGTGACTGAAGCAAACCAAAGCCTAAAATTGCATTCGTGTGGTCCAAGGCGAAAGCGTTTGTGCATAAAATGTACTCGGCACGACTCCTGGCATCCAAATTTGGAAGATTCAAGTCGTTGTCGTCGACATACTCTTGAAGTTGTTGAGCAAAACCAATAGAGATGGCATGGAGACCAGCGTTGTGATAGCAGAAGTAACGTTGATCGTTCACTAAATCTTTCTTCAAGTGAATTGGACAGGAGTAAGTTTTTTTAGTATCAGCAGTTAATCCCAGCTCCAGCTCAACAGTTTCAAGGACAAAAAGTTCCCATTCGTGTTGGAGGACCGTTTTTGTCTCTTCAAAGGATTCCTAAAAATTATTTGTTTTATTGTTTGGAGTTTAAATTTAAATGTAAACCAAATATATTCACCATTGTGTTTTCTGAATTTTCCACTAGCAGAGCATGATGAAGTTTCCCCAAATTATCAGCAACTACAACCGTTGGCGGCAAACTTGGGATTATTAAAATCGAGCAAGAATCTTCTCCATAGTTGTCCTGCTTCTGTGGTATCATCGTGAGAGGTCCTTGTAGAGCAGGCTTTTCAGTATCTATGCCAGCGCAAATCACAAATATAGTTCCGTTTCCTCTCAAAACCAAAATTGGCCATTCTACTCGCTTTTGCTCAGATTGAGCGATGATAGAACGAGATAGGGAGTGGCTTTCCTCGAGGGTTTCATTGATGGTCTCTAGGATGTCTACATCATGATTGTTGGTGAGGACACGAGGTGGTGCGATATCAAAGTCAACCGCAGTATCGCCTAGACCACTTAGATACGATAAATTTATATCGGCAGTGCTTGTATAGGGCAATGGGCCAACTCTCCAGACATGTTTCAGGTTGGCTTCATCATATATTCTACAAGAACAGTGAAATTAATAAACTTACAATGATCCACAGCCAAAAAAACCCACCTTATTGAATTATCCGACAACAAAACCAACAAATGGGAGTCTGTCGGAGATCCAGGGTGCCAACGAACTTGCAAAACCTCTAAATGAGTGTTATTCTGAAACAAATGCTCGTCTAAAGTAAAAGTTCTGCATGTAATGCTTTCTTTTCCATTTTGGAATTGTCCTTTAGCTCCCCATCTCCTTGGTAGTTCCATAACACTCACTCCAGACTGTCCAACAACAGCCACAAAAGAAGATTCATTGGAAAGTAGAACTTTATTAACCGAGAAGTTGGGTGAGGTTGAAGGGGTTAAAATCTAAAATGAAAAATACATTGATAAATTAATTTGATTCTTTTCACAGAATCGAGCTCACTTGATAGTTTTGATCAGCTTTAGATTTGGCAGCTCTCCAGTTCAAAGTGAGAAGATTCGAGTGTTTTGAATCCCAAACACATAGCAAATCATCTTGAAGAGCAAGCAAATTTTGAGTTTCAGTTAGATCTACCGGTAAATTATCTTTAATTGTCTGAAACAGCTTCTGCTCGTTGAAATCAAAGGTGTCTGTTCGTGTGGTAGTCTTGGCCATTGTTAATTTCTAGTTGTGGCTAGTTTATAGCAGTTAAATAAAGGTTTAAATCGATTTCAATGATTTTTACAATTTTCGTCTTTTTTAGTAAACAAACACACACTACTACAAAATAAAAAACTTCGAAAACTTAACCTTAAAATAAAACTGGGGATATTTGAATTTTAAATTATTTTATTATTGATACCGAAAAATTAAAAACTACATAGATAATTAATAAAAATAGAGTGGATATCAGCATCGCATGTTTCCACATGATTCTTTTTTGATATACTACTAGTTTTAAAGGTTTGAATTCGAAGATGGCTTTGTGTTTTTTTTTGAAAAGCTTCACAGACTTGATATATTTACAGTTTCTAAATAAAGTATCTTCTGCTTTCATAGTCAAATATTTATTATAGCATGCATCTACCTCAAAATATTCCAAGTTCGGCAATTTTCTAGTCAACAAATCAACTATTTCATCAGTCAGGCATTCGTAACATATATTAAGAAAAATACTTTTAATATTCTGGTTATTTTCCGAAAACTGTTCCCAATCTCCTAAAGAAAACATTTCACACTGCTCGAAAGTAACTTTTTTAAGATTTTGGCATTTTAGTTCTCTCATTCCTTTAGCTGGACAGTTGAGTAAATGAAGTTGATTTAAGTTTCTTAAGTTTTCTCCAATTAAGTCAATTAGCGAATTATCAACCGTTAACGTTCGTAGATGCAAAGATTCCAAGTTCGGTAAGATCCCCAGTAACTTTTCAGATAAATAATCGTCTTCTTGGTACGTCTCGACTGTTAAGTTTAAGCTAGTTAAGCTTGTATTTTGTTTTGAGAGAATTGTGGATCTGTAATCGTAGTTTCTTATGGATATTGTGAGATGGTTAAGTTTTAAACCAAATATTAACTCTAAAATTTCATCCTTGACTTTGCTGTTACTAACTATGGTATTTGGAAGTTGCAAATCTTTTAAATTTTCTTGGGTTTTTATGAATTTACAAACATTCACCCAATCTTTCAGTGTTTCACAGAAAATCACCAATTTCGTTAATTTAAATTTGACTTGAGAACTAAAGTCGTTGAAAAATATCCAAGGACACTCCAGCGTCAGATCTTTCAAATAATATTGGCTGGTCAAAAAGTAGCTCAAATCGTTCCCTAGCTCAGCTAGCGATAATTTTTCGAACTGATAGTTAGAGAAAAATGAGTAGCTCGAAAATCTGCAGAATTCCAAGGATAAAGTCTTCAACTTGTCCAACTTCGGCAGAAATATAAGTTCAAAGTTTTGCTGACCAATTTCTTTAAAATGAATAAATCTCAGCTCTTCGATTTTTGGAGTAAGCTTTAAGATTCTGACCAGGTCTACTAGAGCTAGTTCGCAATTTTTCTCTAGACACAGAGACTTGATGTTTGCAGAAAATCTTTTGAAAACTTGTAGGAATCTATTATTGGCAATGGTTGCTTCATTTAGTCCTTGGACGTGGAAGTTGTTAAATTTTCTTTTGCACTTTAGAAGTACATTAAAGTCTTTCGTTGATTTATCATATTTATGCTTCAGAAAGCGACTCCAGGTTAGACGCGTAAAATCAATATTCACGACATAATTCTTATCATAATTGGATTGGATGATCTGTCTGTACTTTTTGCTTGTCTCGGAGAAGCTGAGTTTGCTCTTGTGATTCAGCTTTGATATAATTATCAGAAGAATTTCGGTTGGTAAGTTGTCCATCCTAAAATTAAAGCAAAATGCATTTTAATGCAACACTCATAAACGATGTTCTAAATTTGTTGTTGTTTTTACATTGGTTATAAGGATTCACAAGTGGCTATCTGCTTTTCTACCATATTTAAAAACAACAACAGATTTTGGACGCTTTCATGAACAACGCCTTATTGATGCAATTTTAAGTTTTAAATTTGAAAATAGCATACATTGATGCAATTATTCACCTGCACTTCTTGAAACTTTCACGATCGATAGTACCTCTGATGATTGTATATTTCAACGTTTTACATCTTGAGTTGGAGTTTTTTTGAAACTATTTGACGTTTTTTTGCAAGTTTCTTTTTCATTAAATTATGTTTGTTTATGTTGCACCGCCAATAACTTCGAATAGCTCCGAATAGCTTCGAATTTATAAAATCAAAATTGCGCCCAAAATTTGCGTCAAACATGTAATCGTCTGGAGTTTTTTTTAATCAAGAAAGAAGGTGAAATTTGAGGAAAAACTATTTGAAACAAATAAAAAAATACATTTTTGAATATTTTGAATATTGAATCTTGAATTATTTTTTCAAAAACATTATTAGATAAATTTTCAAACATCGAAATTCTGGCTAGAAATGTGTTTAAAATGAGTAAACGTATTTCCTAAGTAAATTTAGAATGTCGAAATTCTGGCTAGAAATGTGTTTAAAATGAGTTTACACATTTACCAAAAATAAATTTTCCACCTAATATATAAATTTTTCCATAAAAAAATACCTGATTCGAAAACTCAACCAGAATGTCGAAATTCTGGCTAGAAATGTGTTTAAAATGAGTTTACACATTAACCAAAAATAAATTTTCCACCTAATATATAAATTTTTCCTTAAAAAAATACCTGATTCGAAAAATCAATCAGAATGTCGGAATTCTCGCTAGAAATGTGTTTTAAATGAGTTTACACATTTACCAAAAATAAATTTTCCACCTAATATATAAATTTTTCCTTAAAAAAATACCTGATTCGAAAAATCAATCAGAATGTCGGAATTCTCGCTAGAAATGTGTTTTAAATGAGTTTACACATTTACCAAAAATAAATTTTCCACCTAATATTTAAATTTTTCCTTAAAAAAATACTTGATTCGAAAAATCAATCAGAATGTCGAAATTCTGGCTAGAAATGTGTTTTAAATGAGTTTACACATTTACCAAAAATAAATTTTCCACCTAATATATAATTTTTTCCATGAAAAAATACCTGATTCGAAAAATCAATCAGAATGTCGAAATTCTGGCTTGAAATGTGTTTAAAATGAGTAAACATATTTATCAAAAATAAATTTTTAACTTAATATAACCATAACCAATCAACACAAAAAACTAAAAATTCGACTCATGAAACTTAATTTTTGAAAGTTTTGAAAGTTTTGAAAGGAAAACCAAAATTTTGGTTGAAAATTTGAAAAACCTTCAATCAGCGATCAAAATATGCTACATAATTTTTTTTTTCATCTATCTATCCAGAAAATAGAGGAAACATGATAAAAAATTTAGAGCATAACATCAGATGTAAAATCGATTTTTATGGTGCATAATTTGCACCTCGCAAGAAAATCTTTCACAGTCTTCTGATATTTCTGCTGCCAAGAAAACATAAAAAATATCCATCAAAAAACGCTGTTAAGCACTTTTTCATGCAAAAACAGAAAGAAATTTCTGATGCAACACTTCAAAAACTGCAAACTTAAAACTTTTACCATTCCATATCCAACATTTTTCCAGGTCAAGATCGTTGGCTCCACCAACACAAAAATAATTGATGGAAAATTCAATAGCTGAAAAACAAATTTTTAAGGATTTGGCAAGCGTCGAGTGATATTGACCTCAAATTTATCGCTTCACTGCCGTCTGATAAAAGAAATTGGCCATCCATCGATTTGCTTTGATGTTTTGGCTTTTCTCGTCACAGGTTAGTTATGGCATTCTTTAATTTCAATATATTTTATAATTTCTTTAGCATTCCAATAAATTTTATTATAGAATTAGAGGGAAGAACAGAAAATAGTGGATATGAGACGAAATCTAAGAACGTCCCCAAAATCATTCAAATTTCCATTAAATTTGCCAAAAATGTGTCATAGCGATATCTGTGTTCAATTCATTGAATTATCAAATTGCAGCTGAAATTTGATTGACATGGATTCGATCACAATTGATTAGAAAATTGGTTTTAATTTTTTAATGTTTCGTTTAATGGATTTGCCAATAAAAATACGTGAAATTGCTCCCAGTCATTCAGGTGGCAATTAAATTCAATTGTTTATGATGGATTGTTCTAGAGTTTGTTGTGGTGAGGTGTCTAGAAAATTCGATAATTTTGGAGTTCCCAGTCAAGAACAAGGTTCTAGAGAGTCTTATAACAATGAAAAGATATTAAAATGGATAAATCTCATTATCCCTGACATCTCCAAGGCACTACATCTTAAACAATCCTTTCAAAACAAGTTCAAAACCATTAAAACTACGCTTAACTTCCTTTGCACAAAAGAAGACAATATAAAAATGATCGCTTTCAGCATCTCTTTGTGATTCTATGCCCTCTTTTGTGGATTGTTTATTATGCACAGTTACAATTTTTATTGTCAGCTGAATAAAGAGCCATACATAGAAAGATGCTTTGAAAGTCATAAATTGTGAGAGGAAAACGCTTGTCGAAAAAATAGCTGAGGAAAAGGTAAGATAACAATGCAAAAGCGCACTTAAAATGTTTGTAAGCTCTCCATTATCTATGGACTGTGTCGTTGTGGGCTGTAGGATGTTTTTTTGTGACACTGATTCTTAACATCAGGGTAGGTTTTGCATAATGTCCAAAAAATATTTTGGAGGAGGATTCTAGTTAGTTATCGTTTTCTAAAAGAATTTCTTGAAATCTTGAAGGAAAAATTTTTTCTCAAACTTCAAGACATTACTGCCAACCAGCCCAATGAACAAAAAAGTGCTGAGCAAACATAAAATGTATAACAAAGTCTGAAATGCGGTGGGAAAAGCAAGCGAAAAAGCTTTATTGAGCTTTGTATTGCCGCTGGATGCATTTTACAAGTTTTTCGAGCGTAAATATAGGGAGGAAACCTCGGGAAAAACATCTCTCAGATCTTTTTTATAACTTATAACAGCTCCATTTACTTGGGTTAATTGGGTTTATCAAATGCAATTAGTTGGAGCAATAAAAAATATGAAATGATATTATTGTTGTGCAGCTTTTTAAAATATGCGAGGGAGGGTTTCAGCTTTCAAGACATAATTGAGGAAATTAACGATGGACTGCTTTGAAAATGATTCGTAGACTTTAAAAGGGATTTTTCTAGAATAGATATTCAAAACAAAAACATAAAAAATCACTAAAAATGTCTCCAACAGTTCAACCCAAATAAACCATTCAAAAACAGAAAAAAGTCGCATTCATTTAAAAACTTTAAATGTTCCAAAAAGCTTCCCAATTCGTGACAAATATTTGTTTTACGGTGGAAGAACGAAATGTTGTTTTTATCTAGATTCCGTTAAGGTCAAGGCCGCAACTTATTTTTGTCAAAAATACTAAATGGCAGTCATCCAAAACAATTCCCCAACTTTTTCCCAGCAAACCCCCGACAATCAAAATACAATCAAAAAATTACACGAAAATTCATCAGAAAAGTGTGTCAAAGCAAAACATCGAACATTTGGAACACTTTTGAGTTGCTGCAGCAATTTATCGATGGATATCGATCGTAAAAGACTTGAACAGCTAGAGAGAATCACCTTGAGAATTTTTGTGCGGTTCTTTAATTATTTTCGTTGCACCAGGAAATAAATTAGTTTATGAGAGCTGTTGGTAGATACTTATGTAAGATAAGCAGCGTGTATGCTTTTCAAGTGAGCTGTGAGTTGAAGGGCGTGTGAATGAGTAGAAAAAATATGCTTGCAAGATAACCTGTTCTATCTTGAGAAAATATGTTGATCAAAAGAATTAAAAGGTTGAAATATTTTAATTAAAGAATTTTGCAAGATAACTGTGGTTTAGTTTTAATTCAACGTTCTTGCAATTAAGAGCTATCAAAAAGTTCTTGAGTAGATTTTTTGTTGTTAAAAAAATTTGATTAAGAGTGATCATGAGTGATCTTTAAGCTTATAAATTCATATAAAGCTTGAGCAGCTAAAAAATTGGTTCTAGATTGATATCATACCTTGTTTAAATCAGAGTTGATCGCAAAAATATTTTAAAGTGAATTTTAAAAATTTTAAGTTATGGATTTTAGGTAAAATTAAAGTTTTCACCAAAGAGAATTTAAATACTTAGTTCGTTTTTAGAGGCCTCTGCCTGATCCTGGCTACTTTAACCGTTAGCAGCTACTGTGTGGACTTAAAATGCAATTACACGTTGGACTCTTACATTATTGTTTTCGACAATAACACCAATCAATCATTTTACACCTGTAAAATAGAAAATGTTGCTTTATCTGACAATCAACCAGTTTACATTGATTATGACCTAAGGAATGAAGATGTTCGAGCTTTTAAGCTCAACGTTTCAATGGCCAACTTCATTCCCGATGAGATTTACACAGCATTCCCGCAACTAGAAGCTTTGATGATTCGTGACGTGAAGAACTTTGATCTTGTGAAGCCAGAATATTTCCGAGGAGCTCATAAGTTGAAGCATTTTTGGTGTTACTTAACAAACGTCGAAGTAGTTCGAGCTGGAACGTTCGAGGAAGTTCCAACTTTAGAAAAAATCTACATGAGTCGGAATAAGATTCAATTTCTGGAACCTGGAGCCTTTCGAGGTCTTCCCAACCTCAAACTATTCCACATGTACACAAACCAGATTAAATTTATTTTGGCGGGAGTTTTTGATAATATTGAATCTTTGTATGAAATTCATTTGGACGATAACATGATCCAAAAAATTGACCCCACTGCGTTTTTTGGGCTGCCTCAGCTTCAAGTTTTAGATCTTCAGGAGAATTCTTGTATTAATGAGAGGTTTTCAACGGTAAATGGAACTATTACGAGTGATGTACAGATGTATAGATGGAATGTACTGTTGAGGACTTGTTTTAATGACAATTATATTTTTTAATCGGAAGAGAGGTTGGGACATTATTAAGGAATACTTTTTTCGAGTTTAAATGATTTTTGAAGAAAGAATTGAAGAATATTTGGACTAAAACCTGAAAAATCGTAATTTATACTTTGTTCTACATTTTACCTCCACCTATCTGATACGAAAGATAAATGTGTAAATATATTAATTAAAATATTCAAACTGACAATGTAAAATTTCATGCAAATCGAAAATAAAGTTTAATATGAAAATTCGCTAAATTTTTCAAATATTCATGAAATTATCACGACAAAATTTAATTAAAGTAATTTAATTTTGGCTCAATTCGCTAATTCGCTGTTAACTAAGTTTTAGTAGATTTTAAATTTGTTTGTAGAATATTCTTGGAAAATGAAGCTTTCTAACCTACCCTGAAATACATATTTAAAAGGGTGAGTAGAGCTAAAACTCATGAATCTTATTAGAATAATTTTTCTGGGGTTGTTCATGAATGATTTCAGGTTTTCTGTTTTGTTATTGAAAATTCTGTAAAACTGAGTAATTTTGAAAAATGTCTGAAAATAATTTGAAGAACGTCCCCCATCCACTAAATGTAGTCGTTCCCCACCATGCTCCACAATATTTTGTAAGCATGAAAAAAAGAATCAGCATCACAATCAGGTATTCGTCAAATTAACCAAATCAGACAGTTTTTCTCCACCCTCCGTTTCTCAGCGTACAATTTCCTGAATTACTCTGTAATGCTGTATTACTTGACATTACTCTGCATTACAGTGTTACAGTGTTACAGCATTTACACGTGATTTATGAGTCATTTTCAAAATTTATGGAGCCGCTAAAATACGCGAATAAAATGTTAACGGGCAATAATTTATGATCTTTTGACACCACAGCTTCGAAAATTATCAGTGTTACAAAATTACTCAACTTTATCAAACATTCTGTAATTTGTGAATAACTTGCAATAAATATAGTAACCTACCTTTAGATGAGTTCTCTTCAATTCATAGTTGAATATGCTTGAATGATTTACCGCCTGAATTGTTGTTGTGCTTTCTAAAGCTTCGCTAAACACCGGCAAAGTCAAAAAAATCTAAATAAAATAAAAGCCCAACACATAATTTTCATTATAATTTATTTTCTCGTAACTTTAATATACAAAATCAATAAAACAGGTCGTTTCATTTAATTATTCATTTCACATAATGTATATATCTTATATATTTGTGTATCCGTTTGTTGTCGGTTGAGGGCTGTGAAAGTTTATCTTGGAGCTTTTTGGCGGGAAATTTGTTTTGGAGTTTTTGGAGGAAACTTTTTTTGGAAAACTTTTAGAATTCGAATATTTCAATTTGAAGTTAATTTCAATTTGAAGTCTAAAATGACTAAAATGATAAACATTGAAGACGCCATTTTGAAATGCCACCAATTTTCTCTAAAAAACAAGATTGCACCTAAAAATCGCAATCTTTAATGATGTATTAATCTATCCCAACGAATCAATTCAATTTCCAAAATCTCGCGCCATAAAAATCCTTAGCTATAATCTTCCACCTTCCCCACCATACAACTGTTCCATATAAATAGCTAACAAACCGATAACAAGAAGAAACTTTCTTCTTTTGTAATATATTATAATAGTGTCTTTTTACTTATTCCATTTTAATGTTGTTAATGTCGTTAAGTTTACTTCCTATTCTTTCCCTATACTCGCTGGAAAATTATTATATTAGCATGGCAATACAACAAAATACAAATTCATTGAGTAATTTAATTACCGTGAACCCTTTGTTGACAGTGGCGTAACAAATTTAACAAATTTTCTTGGGTTTTGAGTCCTTTGAGGACTTTTTGTGGGTTGTACGAGTCGCAGACACTTCATTTTGTTTTATTCAATTATCGAGGGGTTTCGTTTGTTTAGTGTTGGAGCTTTGCACTTGTTTGGAGGTTATGAGCATGCTTGGTTTTTAGGTTATGAAGTAATGAAGAGGAGTGTAAGCTTACATTGTTTAAATCGAGTATGCATTTATTAAATTTGATCAAAAAAGCCTTTGTTTTTTTTGTCTTTAGTCTGAACCTTTTGCCCCTTTATAAAATTTCCCTGCACTTCCTTGAACTTTCATACTTGTAATAAATTAATAAAAATAATGTTTTTGAAGTACAAAGTCCTTTTTAAACTCAAATATGCACAACTTTTGTAGTTATTAAATTGAAAAACCAAATATGTTGCCAAACTATCATGAAAAGGTTAGCAGAGTGCAGCTTATGTTCCGACCAAATGGTGGCCGAAATACTGAGAATACACGAGCCATAAATTAAACAACAATTAAATTGTTTGTGAACGTTATTGCCCGTGCTTTTCTGCTTGGAGTTGCTGAGTTGCCTGTTTGTGGCCAGTCTTATAGATTATATATTCAATATTATAACCATTATTAGGTCTAAAACGTCGACTGGCTCCATAAATTGGCTTTGCACATCAAAAATGCCGTTTTCCTTCTATATGTTCGACATTAATTTATTTTGCGTTGCCGATTGAATTGTGGGTCATAAAAAGTAACATTTATTGTTTTTCGGTTAGAGACGGAAATTTGCTTCAACTTGAAGGATTGAGGCAACCAGGCAAGTTCAATACCTAGTTAGATTGAGTTCGTAGGATAAAGTTGAACTGCTGTAATGCCCCGAATCTTGTGAAATGGCTCGAAATGGCTGCAAAGTGCTTGAGCTAGTGAATATGCTGAAATACTTGGAAATGCTCGGAAAAATGTTGAAATGTCAATCTGGGGGGATTTTGTGCGTTTATCAACTGTTTTTATGACTTTAGCTTTTTTTAGCTAGTCTTATCGGAATGTTTAGGAGACTTTAAGACGGCAGATTTATTGAGTCAATTAGGTGGGGCTCGGGAGATCAATTATCGATGGATCTGTAGGTTAGAGAATAGATTTTTAGACGGCAGTGTTTTGTGAGAAATCAATCAGGTGAACTAGTTTTTGGTAGAAAAGTCAGTGATTGATTGGTTTTTGTGGAGTTTGAACTCGTTCTTCGTCACATGAAGCTATACAAAATATCAACTAAAATGCAACTTGCTCATATTAATCACATTCTTTTCAATACTCAAAAAAGCTCCCAAAGTTCCCATAGCTTTCAAAAAATATCCATTTTCCTCCCTTCAAAATACCTCTAATGACTAAATAATACCAAAATGACTTTCTCCACGCAAATTACAAACTTCCGCATTCAATCCACTCACTCATTATATTCTAGATATAGACAGAGAAACAGGGAAACTTACAAGTTAGATAAATAAATCAATTCACTGTGCTTCTAATAATATTTATAATATTCTCTAAAAAACAAACAACTTTATTCCCCGATATTTCTCGATATTTGTGCTGAGCATTTTCGTAGTTATTTCCTTGGGGGCTTACTACACAAACTATACAATCATTCATATACGCTGATACACAATCATCAATTTTTATAGATTTCTGTTCTATTTCGCTTTTATTAATATTTCTTCTTGTATATATTATTGTTAGCTAGTATTGGGAGCTTGTATTAAACTGGTTCTATAGACTTCTAATAAAAGTTTGACCGAAAATCAATGAGTTTGAAAGAATATGTCTCTGGGGAGAGTTATTTAGTTTTATTGGAAGTTTTTGTCGATTTTCTGCTGTGATTGAGAATGTTAAGGGGAATTTTAGGTAAAAGTTTAGGAGTTTAGGAAAACTATTAGAAAATGTTAAAAAGTTGTAGATTGGACTTGCCCCTTTCAATCATGTGAGAATGCTTTAGGAAAGCTCTTGATAGTCCAAACTTTAAGCAAACTTGAGGATCCTACTCCAACAATGACGTTCCATGTGCCTCAAGAGATTAGACAAAAGCTTGTAGGCCATTTCAAGTCTTTCATATGAAAAGCTCTTCAAAAGCTTCTCAAATCCTTCAATACTTCCAGTGTGATATAAAAATTAAATCCCAAACAAAACTTTAAAGTCTTATCCTTTCCACACTGAGCTCCTCCTAAACAAACACGATTGTATCCTCATTTCAGCATAGACCTAGCAAAATATTTTAGCTGCCACAAAGAATTAAATTACTTTCAATTCCCATAAATTTCAAAATTTGCAAGCATTTCTGTGCCTTTTCAAGTTCTTCAATTTTTCATGCTTTCATGTGTTTTATGTTCTAGACTCCTTCATGTTTCTTCAAGCTCTAGCTGCATTTAACAGCGGAAAGCCAAATAATATTCATTTTAGAAAATTCAACTTGCGTGTTTCAAAATTCCTTTTTCCCGACTTTTTGCCGTTGAAATTGCTCAGCGAGTGTAAAAATTGGAAAAGCAGGGGTTTGAAAGATATTTCTCATTATTTTGGCGGTCAAGATTACTTTAAAGCATAAAATTCAGGAAAATTCTAAGGAATCCCAAGAAAAAAAATTTATGTTTAAAAAAGTTCCCAAATCTTGCATATAACTCAACCGAGCTATTATTATCCATTTGCCTCATGTATTTAATTCATTTAATTTATTTATTTTTATTTTCAACAACATGTTTTTATTAAAGCAACGTCTAATCATAGAGTCTAATCGAGCATGCTTCGGCTGATGTAATGCATGTTAAATGGCTTGTTAGATTGTCAAGGACGTTATGCAAAATTGATCGACAATTACGCGGAAAGCTCTTCATAATTTCTCGAAAAATAATTGTTTTTAAAAGTTTTGTTTAGATTTAAATATGCAATAACGAGGGGTCTCAAATTATGAGGGGAGAGTATTAAAATTGATAAAGTGCTCTTTGAAATCTTTTTTGAACACATGTGTCGAAAAACTGTTTTATCTCGGTTTTATCCTTAAATTGATTCAATTTGATAAAATTAAAAAAATTCTCATTTCTTTCACCCCCTCTGCTACATTAGAAACTTTCCTCACAATTTAAACCAATTCAAAACAATTGTGTTCAAGGTCGAACACACGAGCAATCATATTTTAATTATGCATAACATTCCCGGCTGAGCGAGCACCAGAGTTGTTTTGAAATGGGAGAAATATTGTCAAGTTTAATTGGATCATAAAAAGTTATGTACATCATAATTTGCCTGGCGCTATTATGTGTATCGTTATGAGCGATAATTAAGTCTTTTGATAAACGTGCACAGCCCTAGGAATTAACGAATTAACGTGTAGAATGTGAGGCATTATGGGAAGGGAGGAGTATATAATGATTAGGATTTCAGTTTGGCTCACTGTAGTTCTCTGTTTTGTTTTGTAAATTCCCAACATATGTATAAACTACATGGTCTTTTGGCTCTTTAGACTTGTTTTTGCTTATTTGGGGCCGAAAGGTCAATCTGTTGAACTGGTCGTTTGGCTTATGGAATTCTTTCGTTCACACTCATTCTGTGTGAATTGAACTGGACTAGATAGAATGTGGATTATAACAAGAATTTTTGAATTTAAGGATAAATGGAGAAATATCCTAGAAGATGCAAAAATGTGGCAGAGAAATCTAAAGCAACCCAACAAGTGTCCAACACTCTTGAAAATCTCGTGAGTTTATCCTCAAAATTCACCAGTTCGTGCACTTCTCATTCACTCCACCAGCCAATCAATAAAATATCAATTTGGGAATCAGAACGAGCTCTGATCAGCGCCTGCACGTATATTGAGGCCGTAAAAACACAAGTTTTACAGCGAAATTCAATTATCGGGCCCAGTCGAGAGAAAGTTTATGTGTTTAAGATATTTTTGGGAGCCGACGTTCGTTAAAATTAATTTCTTAAAATGATGGAAGGAGAATTTCTTGAAGGATATTGAAGAGCAGGGATTGACTGGAATTTTGTCCAGCATTTTGCCTTGAATCCTTGTTTTTGAACCTTACCCTCAAGTTCAACCAAATATTTGAATAAAAATTAAATTGACATTATTAACCATTTCCATTTCGTTTTTGCGTGAAGATGATATTTCCCTCTTACATTTATTCCGGCTTTTCTTCACTATTCCAATTAATTAAAGGGTTGGTATAATTACAGTGATTGTGTTAATACCATACTGAGATAAATTGTTGATTAGACACAACGCAAAACAGGAAAATCAATCAAACCAACCGACAAAACGTGCAATTGACTCAGCAAAATGTATCAGAAACGGAATTATTTATGTAAAGCAACTATATATGAGGATAGTCAACAAGAATACGAGAAAACAACTAAATATTTCAAAGGAAATCGACCAAGGAATGACTTAAAAGGCTCTTAATAATTATTTGTGGGTTAATTGCTAAAGACATTGACGTGCTTTTGTGTGTTGGGAATAATGGATTTTGATTTACATGCACTGTAATTAATGAAATTAGTAGAATTAGTAAAATTAAGGAACTCAGTATGAATTACAAAAATATTTGTGGAAAATGAAAATAATAATTGAAATGCCAGAATTTGACTTATTGTGATTTTATTGTGAATTTCCCATGAATTTCCCGTAAATTTGTGTCAAATCAAATATTAGTGGAATGACAATCAATCAAACTAGAGAAAGTTTCCGTGTTGTGTTTGGAGCTTTTTGTAGTTTTAGTAACTTTTACGGAGGTAGTTCTAAATATAATAATCATATTTGATGTATTGATAGTGTTTTTTGGGTTTGATATCGTTCTCAGGAATCACAGGCATAATGTAGTCACTAGGAATATTTTATTAGGGAGAGGTTTTAAAGGTTTCTATCAAATTAGCAATGCAGAAGCTGATTTTTGAGGACTTTTTTGAAGAGCCTTTTTAAAATTAAACATTTTAGAGGGGCAATTAATGATATATAATTCACTAGAACAACTTATTTGATATATCCTCAAACTGAAACTTTTAAATTTTAACCAAAACACATAGATACATCATTTCCTCCTCTTCAACCAAATAAGTCTAACCATAAATATCTCCAACCATAATCCCCACAAACCTATACAAACCCCAAAAATCCCAAAAGCAAACAATCCGCAACTTTACCGCCATTTCCTCATACATCATATTTCACCTTTCAAAAATTTTAAATTTGTTTGTTCCATTTTTCAGTTCCTTCAGAATTTGCCTATCGATTTTCCTAAACATTTTGAAATGCTCCAAAATACCAAAAAACAGTCACAAAAACATCCAAAGGCATTTGAAAAGTATGTTATGTTTTTAGCCCAGTTTCACAATTTTCTACGATTCTCTGACAATTCTCGCAATTTTCAGAGTTTTTGGAATTTCGCAATTTTCATTGTTGTTTCTTTTTGTGTTTCAAGTTTCAACGAAATTTTTGTAACAATTGTTCAGACTAAACTGCTCCTATATTAAATGTACATTTTTCCGAAGAATTTTGTCTGGTAGACGAATAATTCAATATTTGGACTTTTTGGAAAATTTTGAGTTTTCCAAGAGCTTACGGAGTTTTGCAAAATTGCTGAACCTCGTGAGAAATGAAGAAAATTTTCGAAACACTGCAAAAGTGTATAGCCTCCTTTGATATATATCGCTCTGAATGTTTGTGGGTAGCCACAATTTTTTTCTGGCTCAGTTTGTTTTGGCATTAATCATTGAGGCTCTCTGGGATTCATCAGATTTAGTGGGTTTTTGATGGAATACTTGAAGGAAGAGCCTGCTTGGTTTGACGGAGAATTTTTTAAGGCTTTTTTTTGAGTTGGGTTTGATTTTGGAACTCTTTAGTTCTCGAAATTTTCAAAAATGTTAATCAATGTTCCAAATTGATGTTCATTAGATCCTTAAAACTCACCATCCAGCAAAAAATCCTTCATAGAAGACAGACAACCCCTCTAAACATCATCATTATCACTCCATAAATCAAATTGCGGCTCCAAGCCCGCGTTTCAGAAAAAAGTCATGAATTTATGACTGACCGCAAATCAATCACGTTTAATTTTTGCTCCTTATTAATTGTTTATTGTTGCTCCGTGTCCTCATTTCACTTCAAAATTCACGTAATACACTAATACGCCATTTATAAGCATTACAAAGCGTACAAGCCCAATTTTCAAGTCCATAATGCTCCACAAACCCCGCAATTCCCCAATGCAAATCCCACGCGAACTCAAATTAAACATTAATTATGTAATAATTACAATTAATTACACAAATGTCCCCCTTTCGCCGTTTTTGTTGGCCACAGAAATTAATTCAATCTAGTGAAACTCATAAAACAATCGGTTTTAATTAAAATGACATAACCATAAAAATCAGTGTATTTTATGGCTCATTGTTGGTGTAAATTTGAATCCATTTGGAATTATAGGGATTGTGCAACACGATGATTTCATCATTTTTTGATTTTCAGAAATTTTCGCAAATTTAAAGCAAATTAAAGGAAAATGCGATCCGATTTCCATTTAAAATGTAAAAATAAATTAAATTCACTCGGCGCAATAATTTGGTACAACATAATTTGGCACTTATTAAGTAGAGGCAGGGTTCGAAAACAGTTATGTATTTATGACAAAACTCATAGTTTAGCGTAGCAAAAGCTAAATTTTAGGGATAATCCTTCAAATTCAGGGAAATTGGAAAATTTACTGAGAAAATAGCTCAACTCCGGATAAATTGCACAAAACCCTGACTCCTCCTGATTTTCTTATCCTCAAATACTCCAACTATGCACAATACAATTAATCAGCAAATTGAACGTCATCAATTCATTTATTTCAGCAGTTTTCATTGAATTATTAAATACAGAAGCTGAAACATGAAAAGCGCAAATGTATATTTATTTAACCTTTTTGTGGAAAATTCATGAATTTTTCGAAAATGAGGAAATTGTGGATTTTGTGCAAATTATTATGAAAATTGCAAGCATTTTTCTATTTTTCCGCAGCAAAAAGTTTCCAATTAAAATTCTCATTGAGTGCATTGAACAGTTTTTGCAGTTTCAATTAATTATCTTTGAGGCGGAAAAAGGAACTGGCTTTTCTAATGAATTGAATTCATCAATGAATTTCCTGTTTCAGAAGCATTTTTGAGTTTTCGGTTTTTCTGATTATTTTTGGTATTTTCAGATTTCCAGGTGAAGCTTTTGATTTTTTTTTTTGAGCTTTATGGATTTTTTATGTTTTTGGTTTTAATGCAAATCTTTTCAATATTATTGCAACTTTAGTGGCTGGAACCGTAATGAAACTCGCATAAAATTGTAATAAAACTTTTGCTACAGAATTGCTTTGGATTGAGGATTTTTAAAATCATTTGAAAAGAGCTCAAGTGAACTGAAGTGCAACAAAGCGGATTTGATTGGAATAAGATATCAAAGAATTACCAATTATTATTTAAGATGGAATTCATGGAAGATCTTCTAGAAATCATAAAAATATAATAAATCCATTTTAAATTGAGTTATGCTCACATTCAGTGAACCGTGAAGTTATTGGAAATTAGTTGATGTAAAATAATCGGATGTGTGGGAGGATTTAGGAGAAGGGCAGTCTGGTCAAATATTCAATTAACTTGATTTACTAGAAATTCATGAATCCAAGTGAATACAAGTGAATACAAGTGAAGTGAATTGAATTGAAAGATTTTGTACTACCAACCATCTCTAAAACCCTCATAAAATCATAAATCTCGCTGAAACTTCATCATTCATTAACAAAAATCCTCCAAAACCCGAGAATTAACAAATAAGCTCCGTTTGCCCTACATTTCATCACACACTTCCCATCGCCTTCCTTTATTTTCACGAAACACTCCCGACAATCCCAACAAAATCACAGAAATTCAGAGAATTGCCATGGAAAGCAAAGAAAGCACAGAATGACGGAGGAAATCAAAAAACTAATCCAATCGTATCAAATGTTCATTCTGATTTCATGATTTCTAGATTCTACCGCCGCATGACTAAAAAAGCATAAAACATACAAAAACAGTGAAAACAGCAATATTTTTCATAAACTACATCAGATAAACTGTAGCGAGGCAGAACACCAACACTAGGCCAGGTCGATCGATAGAGAATGAAAACAGCTGACTCAGCTCGACCGAGAATCAGTTTGCTTCACAATATCTTGTCGTATGCGGGAATGAATTGAAGAATGACAGTGTCGTCGTCTGCATATCACAATTTATCTTTATCTCACAACTTCTCAAGAGTCTTTGACACTAGGCTTTTGTATCATTGTGAAGCAATGTAGAATTATAGCAACAACAGCTTTCCGACCATAATGTCGGAGTGTAATAAAAAGTAAATTATTTAATTAGAGGAGAAAGCACTTTGACTTAATTAAAAACTTGTTTTTTTGCTGGTTTTGAGGGGGAAAGTTACAAGTTCTTTCAATGGTTGGGGTAAGAAGCGGTGAAATTGGGGAGTTGAAGGATGTAAGATTGCGAAAATATGTTTTGGTTTTGTAATGAAGAATGTTTTTATGAGTTTGGTTGTACTTAAAAGGGAATTATAATTTATGGGGAGCGAAGAACTGTGCCAATTAGGTACTTGTTCAGCTGTTGTGCCCATTAATCTCGTGTCTGAAATGACGGGTATTCTTCATTAAAAGTAAGACAGGAAGAAGGACTTATAAGTTATTCTCCCAAACAGTCTGAACGCACCTTTCGCTCTATACAATATTTCTGCGCAATTGTTTTGCTTTTAGAGCGAGAAAATGCTAAAACAAACAAGATCTGAGTTTGAAATTTATTTTTTTGAATAAACATTTGTATTGTTTCAGTTTTTTCATTTTTCTCACTTTTTTATATAATGCACTAATAAAGAAACACATATAGTTATATAAGTAATTATTTTATGTTAGTAATATTTATATTACTATGTCATAATGTTATAACTTATTACTGTTATAACCAGTATTACTTATGACAAGTATAACTAGTATTACATATGACAAGTATGACATATTACTTATGACAAATATTACTCTTATTACTTATGACAAGTATGACTTATGACATATGACAAGTATAACTAGTATTACATATAACAAGTATGACATATTACTTATGACAAGTATTACTTTTATTACTTATGACAAGTATTACATATGACATATGACAAATATAACTGTTATATTACTTATGACAAAAATTACTTTTACTTATTACAAATATAACTAATTATTACTTTTGACAAATTTTTCATTTATATTACTTTTAAAAAATACTACTTTTATGATAAAAAATTATTGTTATAAAATCTAATAAAATTTGTTTTTGTTATCTTTAAAAAAAAACCATCATTATTGTCTTTATTATTTGTTTAAAGAATAACGAATATTTACGAAAAAGTAATAAGTAATATAAGAGTAATTTTTGTTATAAGTAATAGTTATACTTGTCATAAGTAATACTAGTTATATTTGTCATAAGTAATACGTAATACTTGTCATAAGTAATAAGAGTTATATTTGTCATAAGTAATATGTAACACTTGTCATAAGTAATAAGAGTAATATTTGTCATAAGTAATATGTAATACTTGTCATATGTAATACTAGTTATATTTGTTATATGTTATATGTAATACTAGTTATAAGTAATACAAGTTATATTTGTCATATGTCATAAAAGTTATAATTGTTATGACAGCGAAATATATATTTGAACGTATATTTCTGAACGTAACATTCAGAAGAGTCGTTCCAGTGCTTATGCTTTAATGGCAGCAAAAACTGCTCAATGCTTGTTGATGGCACAAGGAGTTCTTGACCTATTTTAATGAACGTAATCAGCAAATATAAGGAAATATAAGGAAGTATAAAAATGTATAAGGATGGAAGGATGTTTGCGTTGATTTTCTATAGGCAATTGAGATGTTGATGAGGAAAATAGGATTAGGGATATTAAGAAAGTTCTGCCTTAATTGCGGTTTATTTAAGAAAGTCAAAGTTTTCATTAGATATTTGAATTCTTTCGTAAATTTCAGAAAGTAAACAAAGTGCTTGATATATTTGTTACATAGAGTACTTTCAAGTACTTTCAAGTACTCTACAGCTTTTTCTAGTAAAAAATGCCTTTTCATTTGTATTTCCAAAATACTCAGAAAAGAAAAGCAAAGTTTTTTAATTAACCAGCATTTAACACTTTTACTCCCACTCGTTATTACTTAGAAAAGCCCTTCTAAAACCACACAACATTGAAAAGAACTTTTGAAGTGCTGCAATTCATACTGTAAAACATTTAACACGTGCTTTGTGCTTTCGGAACTTTCGAGGTTATGTACGTCAAGAACTTTGAGTTAATTCACAATTTTTTGCAAAGGAAGTTACAACAAACTACAAAAGCACTCTAAAAACTTTAAAGACTTAATAAAATGCTCGCAAAAACTTGAACAAAGTCTTGATCCTTAATTTTATGAAAGTAAGTATAACAAAAAAGCTTAAAAGCGTTTAATTCGTTTCACACATATTTACAAGTACACTGTATTCACTATTTCGATATTGCTTGTGATTTTATGAGTTTCAGCTAATCAATTCGTAATTGTATGGCAATTAATGTTAATCATCAAAGCGTCCAAGTTTATTGATTTTGCATTTACTATTTGGGTTGATAAATTTCTTGGTTTTTTCCCTCTGTTATCTAAGTTCATTAATATATAGCTAGCTTATGTCCATAGGCCTTAATACATAAATATCTAATTAACATTAGAGCTATCTGATTCTTTGAATATACTTTGTTATCAATTTTCATAGATTTTTCATATATTTCCTTACATTTCTCTTCAGTTTGTCGTATTTATAAAACAGCTATTAGTTAGATTACTTTATGTGTTTTCTTGAGAATATTGTCATGCACAATAATAGTATTTCTTTCTAAGGGAAAATCATTTATGCTTTCTATGCTAATATTATGGTAATAGAGGCTTCAATGGGCTTTAGGGTTTCAGCAGGGGTTTTAAAGAAAGTGTTGACGTTTTTCTAGCTTTTGAGGAGTTGATCGTGATAAAATAAAATAAATTTAGGGTTAGATTTTATAATGAAATGCTGACAATTCTATTTGGGTCAAGGAAAACAAAGGTAAGCCAATGTGTAATAAATTATAAACCACAAATTTCCATTAATTCTCGTAATTGTTGCACACACCTAACTCTGGAAAAACCTCATTCTAACGCAATAATCTACCTCGAAACAAAATTTCATCATTATACACCTGAAATTATCAAAATTACCACAACCCTCATCACCCCTGCTGCTGAATAAATCAATTAAAAACCATAAAAGCTTAAAATTCAACATTTTTTCTCACTTTTTGTCGATTTGTGCGTTTGAATATTCATGTGGGAATTGACGGATAAATAATGAAAAATTCATCCAACAAAAAAAAAAAACTCCTGGGAAACACCGAATGAACGAGAATTACATTGTATTACTGAAAAAACCTCGGTAAACTCGGTTAAACTCACAAAGTTGAGCAAATTTTCCATGAAATTTTTGCTGCAGAAATTCAGCAAACTCGTATAACATCGTTATAATCTATTGTCGACCCTCATTAATTGGATTAATTGGAAGAATGACCAAAACACAACTTTTTAATTAAATTCTCTGTTAAGTGAATGTTTTGTTTGCTGGCTAGGGAATTTATTCCGAGACAATTCTTGGAAACTTTGGAAATTAAAAATGAATGCGGGAATTTTCCATCATGAGATCAAAGTCTAGGAAATTGGAGATTAATTGGATTAATTAATTAAAATTTAATTAAATATTTATAAGGAATCAGTTAGGAAACATCGTTAACAGAGATTTATTAGTAAATCATGGTTTAATAAATATTTAAGGCAAGAAAATAGGAATCTAGTAAAGAAAAGGACGGAAATATATATTAGTTTCCTCTGAAAGTGAAGTTAATCCCAACAACCTCAAAAAATCTTAACTTCCATCAAATTTCTCTTCGCAGTGCCATCAAAAATCTTCATTGAAACCCTTCTCAAACGAACTTTGAGCACGATGAGTGGCCCAAAGCGATCAAATAAAGCACAACTTCATTGAGTTCTAAATGAATTTGTGAAAGTTCTTTTTCCAAAAAAGCACAATTATTCCATTTCCTAGTTTTGTAATTAAACTGAATTGAGATTCACATCATAGACTCCTTCTTTTGAAGGATTTCTAGGTATTTCAGAGAGTTTCAAGCGCTCCCAGCAGCAATCATCTAGTTTTTCACATTTCCACATCATTATCCGAGCGGAAGAGCTTTTACCTCCAAGGCTTCCCACAAAAAAAAACTTCACACAAAAACCAGAAAAACTGGACAAAAAGCGCAATTTAATTGCAAACTGCACTTCCAAAATGGAATGTTTTTTCTGCCATACCAAACACGATTTTTCCACTTTTTGCACACAGAAACGATTAAAAATTCGTTAAATTCTGATAAATTTGTATTGAAGTTCTCCACTTGAGTTGTGAAGTGCCCGCCAGACATGTAATAAAAATTTATTGGCTATTTTTTATGTGCGATAAATTAATTCTGAACCGAAACCAAAGTGCCAATTAAGCATTAATTCCAATCAATTTGTTCTCCCACTAAGAGTAATTTTTTTTCGCGCGCGCTTTTTGTGTTTAAAAATTGCTTGTTTGTTTCATTTTCAAAACGATCACAGTTTTAATTATAGTTACTTTTTTTATTTGTTCGCAAAAGATTTTTGCGTCCTTTTTCGTGTTGCAAACGTAAATGTCACGTGATTTACATAATTAATTCAATAAATTGGGTGGTTTGCACGCATGGGAGAAGAAAACTTTTTGAATCATATTCACTGACCAAGCTTTTTTATGGAATGAAAGCGCCACCTGGAGTTGTTTTGAATAGTAAGAAATTTTGTCTCGTTTCCAAAAAACTGATATTCCCACCATTTGGCAGATCAAAACGTATAAATCGCTAGAAAAAGAAGCCACGTGCCATTTTTGGGGTTAAAACTAATTCATCGCGAGTTTTTTCTAATAAATCATCCCATAACTCCTAGAATCAATGACTTCAGTTCGTTCTAACAAAATAAAAGTAAACAAACTCAAGCACCCTCTACGAAACTCCTCAGTTTAGCGAATATCACTCAAAAAGTTTTTGTCTCCCGTAGTTTAACAGCTCTCTTTATATCATTACGTAGAAAAATTGTGCAAACGATTCATATACAAAAAGGTTAAAGCAGGTTAAACCATTAACAAGAACATAGAAAATTAATTCAATTAATTCAATAACAGCGTTTTCTGGGTTTTGTAACCATAACTAACATGTTTCGGTTATTTTTCTATGTTGCATTTTACTCAGATTTCTTTAAAATTTATTCCATTAATAAATTGTTTTGACACCAAAGAACGTTTGTTGCGGTAATCCTCATGTGTGCGACCTTTCTCAGCTTTCACAGCTCTCTCTAGCCACCTCAGCCCAGCTCACAGCTACACCCAAGATATCGGGTTTTCGGTCTACTTACTAGTTAGGTGGGTCGAAGCAGTCGTCGGCTATATAGGAATGATTAATTGCTTCGGCTTTGTGGCGGTGATAGTAGTTTGTTGTGTGTTGTGGTTGCGATTTAGCAGCCCCTTGAGATGAGTGCGAGCAGCATGGTGGTGCCACGTCATAGGCCACTTGTAGATGGATTACCCTGTTCTGAGGTATCATCGTCTTGTCACAATTGAGGCGGTTTGTAGACTTCGATAGCGGGCGTTAGTAGGTCGACTCTAGTCGATATGGAATTGTCGCTGCAAATTAACAAAAAAAAGGTTGTTAGTTTTGCTTTAAAGACTGCTTTTCATTATTTTAACCCACAAAAACCTTTAATGTTCATTTATTTAGCTGTTAAGCTTTTAATTAAGTAATACAAAGAATAATCTATCTCCCCCCATCAAACCATCAAACCTCAATTAAATTCTCTACAGAGCTCTTCAAAAACCCTTCACAAAATATTTCAATTAATCATCCCAAAGTCTCCCATCCACACCGAACCATAAAAATCATAAAAAGTGTCATTCTTTTATCACACTCAAGTAATGTCTGATTTATGACTTGATGTCGGCTGGACGAGCTTCCCGACCATAAACTCGTTATCAAGCAGGGATCTCCATTTCAGCCATTTCAATCATTTTAATCATGTCAACCCTTCCCTTCTTTATTTCCTTATTTCCTTGCGGTTCTTTATGTCCCCGAATTAACGACCAAAAATGTTACAAAAGCTTCAGAACTTCCCAAATAATTGCTTAAAGGCGAATTTCACGAAAATCCAAATAATTTCTCAGCCGGTGGGGAAACTCCCAAGATAACACAATACCGTAAAAGCAAGCAAAAGGTTCTCATGGCTTGCAAGTGAACATTTGAATGATTTCCACGAATCGCTGCAAGCAATTTTTCGCCTTTCAAATAACACGGAGAGAACCGCAGCATTAAAATGAATTTTATCCGAGTTTTCCGAATTTGTGCGGAAATCGCACTGGAAATATTAATTATGATAGATTACTTTGGACGGCAACCAGCAGGAACAGGAAAAGATAGTGTCAGCTGAGCTAATAAAGTGTGCCATTAAAATGTGTGAGGGTATGCCAATAAATTGAGGGGCAAACGATTGAAGTCTGGAGATTGTCGTTGATTTCTTTTAGAAAACTATACAAAACATCTACCCCTCTCCAAAACTAAACCATTTTATCCAGCAGATCATTTTCACTCAACAATAAATCAACTGGTCTCCGTTTGCCAGCACAATTTTATCGTTTTCAAACGGATAATTGTTGCCGCCAAATGGCTCAAAAATATTTCCCATACTTTTCACATAATATTCTACAATACATGATAAAATTTCATATTTCAACACAATCTGAAGAGCTTTAAGGCATTCTAGTAAGTAGGGCTTTAAGATAGTACCACAATAGCAGTCAACAGAAAGAAGACAAAGAAATTTTTGGCAGCTCTACTACAGTCTTATGCTAATCAATATGTTTGTCTGGTAGAGTCTGGCATGAACAGATGGCTGCAAACAGTACATTTGCCTAGTTAAGTATTTGCAATCGCCCAGAAGGCATCCAGGCTGAAATTGCATGTCAAATAATGTGACACAGTGAGCTGAGCTTCCATGAAAAGCACAGTGAGCGTCCCAAATGCCATTATTAGCTATAACAGAGTCGTAGCCATTTTATCCATAAAGACTATTGTCAGTTTTTTGTAGCAAACAAAGGATGAAATGGAGAACGCACACATTAATGTCACAGCCAACAGTTAGTTTTGGATTGCTTAATGTCCAGCGAATGTGAGGCGCAAAACGGTTCAAACAAAATGGAAATTTATTGGTCTCTTTTTTCAGTTATTCATGGGAAATATTTATGAGGCACATGACATTTTTTTTATCTCTTTATCTTTCCGATTTAAGAATTTTATTAGAATTGAATGGGAAACAATATTTTTGATCCTATAACATTCATAATTTATTTTTTGAAGTATTGCTATTCAAGGTTCATGGATAATATTATTTTTTGAACTTTCGTTTTTTTATCAAAAATTATTAAAAAAATAGGTTTCGTGGGTCGAATTTTTGGTTTTTGGGTCCCAACATTCATAAATTTGTTTTTTTGAAGTATTGCTATACATGAACCTAGGTTCATGGATAATATTATTTTTTGAAGTAAAGTTTTTTGACCAAAATTTCTTAAAAAATTAGGTTTCGTGGGTCGAATTTTTGGTTTTTGGGTCCCAACGTTCATAAATTTTTTTTTTGAAGTATTGCTATTCATGAACCTAGGTTCATGGATAATATTATTTTTTGAAGTAAAGTTTTTTGACCAAAATTTCTTAAAAAATTAGGTTTCGTGGGTCGAATTTTTGGTTTTTGGGTCCCAACGTTCATAATTTTTTTTTCTGAAGTATTGCTATTCATGAACCTAGGTTCATGGATAATATTATTTTTTGAAGTAAAGTTTTTTGACCAAAATTTCTTAAAAAATTAGGTTTCGTGGGTCGAATTTTTGGTTTTTGGGTCCCAACGTTCATAAATTTTTTTTTGAAGTATTGCTATTCATGAACCTAGGTTCATGGATAATATTATTTTTTGAACTTTAGATTTTTGACTTAAAATCCTTTAAAAATTTGATTTCGTGGGTCGCATTTATTTTTTATGTATAACCTATTTTATTAAAAATCCACATCATATGAATTTTTTAAGATGCACGTCTTACAAATATTTTTTGACACACGTGTCGTTTAAGTGGAATCATTTTACTTGAATGAAATATTAAAGCAGGATTTCATGTCTTTTTAATCATTTTCGATAAATTTTTTAATAAAAACGATCTGCAAACAATTTTTATTTAACATAATTAGGGTTTTCTTGTAAAATCTTACTCGTATTAAAATTGGTCATAGATAACTACAATTTTTTGAAAAAAATAGAAATTTTCAATGGATAAAATTTTTTAATCCTTCAACAACAATTCCCATTAAAAATTATTTAACTCTGAAAATCGAATAATTCATTATTATCCACATAATTTCAGCACTTTCAAGCTTCCCCGCTTCGTTGAGCTGGAAGCCTTAAAACATTCAATTTAATACACATTTTTATATTGCTTGTATTTTAGTGTTTATTTTTGTTGTGGAACGAGGAGTTGGAGGAGAGTTGTAAATGTGACATTGCGTGACTTTCACACAATGTATTAACCCAGCAAATAGCAATAATTTTTTACACTCTCGTCTACATCTATAAGTCAAAATGGTTGACTAGGATTAAGTTGGAGTTTTATAGGTTAAGTTGCGTTTTGATAGGGGGAGGGAGTTTTGTGCTTTAGGAGCTTTTTTATTGAAACTCTTTTATGAAATAATTTATAGGGCATTGTCTTGATTATCCTTTAAAATTATTGAAATTCAGATTATAAAATTTTATGTTGATTCTAAGAGCTCGTGATTTCTTAAGACGTTCCATAAAAGCCAAAAAAAGTAAAATTCACCAAAAATCCAAAAAAAATTCCAATTCCCTGCCTCTAAATTTTCATCAAGCACATAATCAACCGTCTAAACAACATTCATTACCCTCCCCCATTTCTCCACCAAATAAATTATAATAATGCCTGCACAATCTGAATTATCTGAATTATCTGAATTACAAGATTACATAAATTCGCGCGCTTTTCTTTCTGCAGTTTTTTGTTTTTGTTTTGGGCGAGTATTTGCTGTTGCGATGAGAAATTGGGCAATGCTTATTAGAACAAAATTATGCTGAGAGTTGATTTATAATAATATTGTTGTTGTGGGAGGGAATTCGCAGAGCTTTAATGAATTTTTTGTTAGGGCATTTAAGATATTTAAATTTGTATCGATTGCGAATGTTTCAGTGGAGATTCAAGGAGGTGTAACATTCAAATGAGAAAGCTTGTGATTACATTAATGGCAACAAATTAAATAATAAGAATTAATGGAGAGTCCACAAATTATGTGCTAATTAGGGATGCTGATTAATTAATCAGTAATCAACTAATCAAACTAATCAACGCGAATTAATCTGATTAATTGCTGATTAGTAAAATGGTTGATTAATCACTAATCTGATTAGTTTTTATAGAGTCGATTAGTTACAAATAATCAATGGACCAATTTTCATTGAAAAAAATTTAATTTTTCATAATTTTTGTTCAGAACGGTTCAAGTGAAGTTTTACAATTTAAATTTTTCTTTAGTTGTAATTTTAATAATAAATGACGAAATTTAGCAATAAAGCAAATTATAAATTTAAAAAGTTTTTAGTCAATTTTAAATTTTTTGGATTTAAAATTTGAGTATACGTCATTGATTAGTTTAATTAATCACTGATTAGTAAACTGGCTGATTAATCACTAATCTGATTAGTTTTTCCGTTGATTAATTAATCTGATCATTTGATTAGTAAATTCACTAATCAGCATCCCTAGTGTTAATAGGCTTTTTATACAATTTTGAGTATGACGAGCTTTTTTAGCTTTTAGAGCTTTTGATACTTATAAGTTTTGATGAAAAATAACTAAAATGACCCAAATACTGTGTAAAACCACTTATAACCTAAAAAGTTACAATTCTAGGCAAAACTTATGATTTCGAATTCCTCCTACACCCCTGACACCAAAAAACTCCTAAAAAATATTTTTGCCATTCAAACAGAAAAAGCAACATCCAAACTTTTTGCCTTAAAATTTATGCTAATGATGGGACGATGTTATTCCATTTAGGTGTTTACTAAAATATATACTTTGCATAATTGATTTTTTCTGAGAGACAAATCGGTTTACACGCGGTACTTGGTGATTTTGATGTACTTATGTAATTAGAATTGGTATAATCGAGGGTTTGTTGAACTTTTGGGTAGTTACTAAGTTCATTATCCTTCTATAAACCTTAAATTTAGCTAATATTCCCTCATAAACTAATAAATGCTCCTAATTTTGTAATTAGGACGGGCGAGGGAATACATGTTGACATAACCTATAAAACTGTTCTTATATTTAGTAAACATTACCACGAAATCCTATAAAGTTCAATAGCGGCTGATCAAACACTTATTTTGTTTTCGTGCTGTAAACTAAATTCCCTAAATTCTCCAAAACCCACAAATTTCCTCAGAATTCTACCAAATTCTACCAAATTCCCTAATCGAGGCGACACTAAACTCGAGCAATAAAGAGAGCGTCAATAGCTGTGAAGGGAAAGGATCATGAATCATGTTTATTCAGATAAATGAATTCTTTATGCGCGAGATCCAGCAGCATTCGAAGAAACATAAGGAGCCCGTACACAGCCGAGCATAACCAGCATAAATGGGTTCTCAAGGAAAAAAGTTATTTATTGCACCATAAACTGTATTTACAGCAGTTTTATTTGGTTATTTTTGGTTGCCTCCAATATTTGGCAATACTCGCAATACTCGACCACATAAACTGAAATTTCTGGTGGAAGGAAGCGAATGCGGCGATAATCTTTAAAATTTGTTTCTCCAGGAATTTCGCATTGAGTTTTATTCGTTTTTAACTGGCGCAAAAACACCACAGCGGAAAAAACACAGCGTGAAAGAAGGAGGGCAGGGTTTGAAAATAAACTTTATTTTTCTATTTCTGCTATTTTTGTATGAAATAAAATTGGTTCATGAAAATATCTTTATTAATAATAAATCTACATTCACCTACCAACCCCTGCCAAAACATATTGCTTCTCGAAACATATTTCTTAAAAAAATATGCTTGATGCTGTGCCGTTACGCTATCTACCCTAGCAGCAAACTTAATTTCCGTAGAGAGATTCCTCTGATTACATTTAAATGAAGCATTTGGGGGTTTTGCGCGTAAAAAATGCCAACATGATAAACTGATAAACGAACATGTAATTTATACAATTTAGAAAAATTTATGTAATTTTATGTAATTTTATGTAATTTTATGCAATTTGGCAATGATAAGAAAAACACATCACTAATTTCGGACTCGTTTATTTAGTTATTTGTTTACTACGAAGATTTTTAATTCATTAGACTTTGATAAGTTGATATGTTAAGATTGGATTACATTGTAATTGCTCTGGACACTACTGAGTGTTTTCTAGCCAAAACTTGCCGTTGAGAAATCATTGAATGTTTTTTGGGCAGATTATGCCTTTGGGATACTATTGAATGCTTTTTGGAGAGTAGTTGGCGCTGAATAGCAATACTAGGGCGATAAGTACCAATGTAGCTTTGGAAAGAGACAGTGTTAAGATCAATTTTATATTATATCTACAAATCCTACTTGGAACTTTTTTCGTGCATCAAAAATCATTAAAGTCTCAAAATATCAACATTCAAAAAAGTCTATTATAAAATTTCAATTCACTTGAGCTTTAGACTGTAATAAAAGACTTTTTCCCCAAAAATTGTGTAAGTATTTCATTAAAACTTAATCCTCCATTTAATTCTATACAAAGTTCAGAAATTTGAAACTTGAATAGAAAACTTTTTTCTATTAAAATGTTTCCTAATAAAATTGCTGACAAAAATCGACAATAATCCTAAAAGTACCAGAAAAAAGAATAATATAATAAAATACTAACCTTAAATTTTCTACCCTGGACCTCCTGGGTCTTCTAGTTTCCTTTTTGCAGTTGCACTTACAGTGCAATACACATATTCCTGTCGACGATATTATACATATTACAAATGGCACTAAGAAGAAATGCACGATAGTGGTGATTTGATCCTGTAACAACATTAATAAAATAAGAAACATGTAAGAAATCCATTAAATTATTTATAACTTACAGCCCTATTATAGTTAGTCAGCACCACCGTCTTGTTCTTTTTTGAGTAGAAGCAGGGAAAAACTGCTCCTTCATAACCAAACGTATCTGTGAAGTTTTTGCACCTAACTCTAGGCGAGTAGCCACATCCTTTGATGTTAACCAGTAGAACAGACTCGTTCACTGATTTTCGCCATAAATCCTCCATTTCGGTAGTTAAATTGGCGAGTTCTTGCATGGTCGCATTAAACGGGAATGTAAAATTCGCTAATTCATCCACTTGCTCGATGAATTCTGTAAGGAAATAATTACTTTAGTATTTTGTAATTAGTTTTTTTTGGCTAATATCTATAAGCTATAAGGTAATCATAAGGTAGTAATTTGAACTTACCAACATAAATATGAACACATTTGAAGACATCCGAGGTACAACCTTCTCTACAAGAGCTCCACGAGCAATTAAGTAAGCCTGTCAAGTCCTCTCGCCTAGTTGTGATGCACATTGTAGGATTTTCATTGAAATCGCTTGCTAACGTTGAAATGGCTGGATCTACATAAAGTGGCACCAAAAACAGAATTGAAGTTCCAGTAGCCACTGAGAAAAATACTAAAGTAGCTGTTGTGTAGAACAAAGTGTGCTGTACTATCGTTCTCCCTGCATATTGTCGCTCGAAGAACGGCTTCTTTTCTTCGAAGTCTTTGGCCTCTCGCAGCTTTTTCAGCCGACTTAATTCCTGTTGCTGCTCTTCCAGCAGCTCCTCTTCGCTGGTCCCACTCTTCATTGTAGTTTAGTTTGTGCAAGAATGTCCACTGCATCCCCATCCACTCGCAAACTGAACTGAACGGATGCTCCGTACATTCAAATTTGCCTAAATATTGGTATTTGGTGCGCTAATTCAATTAAGCCAATTAGTCGCTATTAGATGGGGTTTGTTTGGGTTATGTTACACTTTTATTATTCTATTTTATTGCTTGAGATATTTGCCACTATCATGTAAACAGATCATTGATTTTTATTGTGGCTGTTTTACATACGAGCGAGAAAGAGATGCACTTCTTAATACATCCACAGGCTATCCAGGCTAATTGGACAGTGTAACACAATATTATGCTTATGAATTGAATTATCAGCAGTTTATTAGACTTGTTCAGATTATTGAATTAGATTGCTTCACACACAAGAATATGTGCCAACAAAGTGCAATTTATGCACGTCGAAAGATTGTGGGGCGCGAAATTGGAGCAGGGTTGTCTTGGAAGTCGGCCAGATTCTAAAGGCCAGAGCAATTCATGGCCGACTTCTGTTAGGATGATTTGTTGAGGTTGTTGCTTTACTTTCTTTTTTAAAACTTTATTAAAACTATTTTATGAAAAAATTTTATTGCAAGAAAATCTGCAGTTTTTTACTCCTTCCACTTTCTTTGTGAAATTTTTTTGGTTTATTAAAAATTTCTCAATTTTTTTTTCACTTTAATTGACACTTAAACGACACACAAAAAGTTTTAAAAACTGAAAAAGTCGATCCAGCAACTAGTTCACAAAATAAAGTTCTACTCCTGAAACACTTTTGAACTTACATAAGCCCGAAAATTAATACATTCTATTTTTTTTGAAGTATTGGACTAAAAAGTAGTCTACTTTTATTTGGATTTTCCCCGAGTTCGACGAGTCTCACGAATCTCACGAATTTCACGAATTTCCCGAGCACAAGAAAATACTGGAAAAACTTAAAAAAGTCGGAAAATCCTTTTTGTGCACACCAAAAAAAAAAGTATATAATTTTATCTCCTTTTTATGGTGCTTTTTTATTGGAATTTAAACAACAACAGCATATCATCGGCTGCTAATTTAATTTTTCAATTTGCTTGCATTTTATGGCGTTTAATGGTAAGAACACACACTTATCGGTTAGTAGAGAGTACACATAAAAGCGGTGCTTGGTAATCCATAATCGGATTAAACTCTTGCAAGATCTTTGCACTTGTATTTGGATCTAATTGCTTGTATTCACAGAATTCTCTGTATGCAAGCACACAATTAAGCACCACTTTTTCGATGCACTTGCACACCCTGACCACAACCAATAATTCACTGCACTTAAGACAGGCTCTTGCAATCAAATATTTAAAGCCATCAGTCGCGACGCCGATTCACACAGAAGGAATTTCGCACAAAGACTAGAACCGAGTGCAAGGAAAAGTTTGGGCGCTCCCAAGAAGGCACCATTAGCGCAGACTCTAGGTAGAAGACTGGGGAAGCGTAACCGCCCCACCACTATTTGCAGCATTGGAGTTTTTCAATGAAAATGAAATTCTCGGAAAATTCATTGAGGATTTTGGAGCGATCAGATGTTAACTTGGCGTGGGAGTTTTTAAGAGAAAAGGGAAGTTGGTTAATTGATTGAGGTGTCAGGAGTGGTCTAGTGGAGATTTATGCGATGGTTTCTTAATGAGGAATTATGTGAATTACGGGGAATTATTTATTAAATGCTTTTTGAGGGTGGGAAATTGCGCCAAAACTCATTTAAAATTATTTTGGGATGAATTTTCATGAGTTTTTAATTTAAATGGTTACATACGTGTGAAATTTTTTGAACAAACTGTTGAAATAATAATAAAAGTTAACTATTTTATTCTAGAAAAATATAATTTTACCCAAATTTTAGTTTTTTCAAAGAAATTTCCTTATAAATTTTTTTTAAATTTAATAAAAAATTTCTAAAACTTTTAACCAATAATTCTAACCTAAAAACTATCCTGAAAAATAAACCGAATCCTTGAAAAATCAAAAAAATCCTTACTTTTCTTTAAACTGCTCCAAAAACAATTCAAATCTTTTCCCGCGCATATTATCAGAATCGTTGCTTCACCCACGATACTGCCAACCACTTGCTTATTTTCTTCCAATATTCATGCCACAGCTGTTTTCTCTCCTACGCATACTGATATAAAGTCTCACTCGCGCTAGCAACACTTGCCCAGCTTAAATCGCAATGGGAAAAAGTGAAGTTTTGTAGCAGAAAAGTTTTCCGTGAATTTTATTTGATTTAGTTTTTATTCTTATCAATCTTCTATTTTCTCTCCACTTCATCTTACCTTCGGACCGGTTCCGATGCGCCTCCAGAAATGACACAGCCGAACCAGTTCCAAACATGGAATAAAAGCTCGTCTGTTGCGCCAAGCTATGGCAACTATTACGGACGATCAAAGGTAGATTGTGGTGATGAAGGAGCTTACAGCAGGAGCATGCAAAGTGGTTGTGCTACTGATCTATCGCCACACCATCAATCAGCACTTGTTGGGCAAAATAGTTCTTCATTACTGCAGCAACAGCTGAATGATCCTCCTCTTGCCTTTTCTGCCACCCCCAATAATTTACTGGACTATTCACAGCCACCTGCAAAATCAAACCACAAATTTACGCTCTTCACTAAACTCAGCAATTACCATAAGCTTAATGCTTTTGATAATTTACTTAGTGCAGCGGGACCAACAACAGATTTTGGCGATGTGGAAGATTTAAGTAGTGATGAGAAGAGACACGGCATGAAGAAACTGCTGGAGCAGGCGATGAGGTGAGCAGGGTTTGGGAATTTTTTGAATTTTGTTTACCAAGGAATTTTCAAGAAAATATGACGTGTTTATGTTACAAAGTATTTGAAGGACAATATTTTTTTTAATAGATAAACTTAAATGGCAAAAAATAAAAACCATCCATCATATTAAAATGGATTATTGCAATTAGTAGGTTTTGAACCCCGATTAACTTTCATCTAAATTTTAATGCAATTTTTTCATTAATGCACTTAATTAAAATTATTCATAAATAACTTTATAAATTACGAATGTTGCATTAAAAAAGAAAAACACCTCTCAATCCCTGTCCAATTGAGCTGGCCTTGCCGCGAAGGGCCTTCTAATTCAAATCGTTATCATATTGTATTTTTTCTTTTTCTTCCTACCGAAATCAACAACAGCGATGAAACCAAAGCGCAAATAACATTAATTTTGGAAAAGATTGGATTGTTATCGCCATCTGAGAAGATGCTGCTTTATCTGAGAATGCCTGGCAGCTTTACGGAAGCAGGTAAAATTGGTAAACTATAATAATTATTAGAGCAATAACTGAGGTTAGGAAACCTTTAACTAAATTTAATTAAAATTTAGTATTAAATGTAACTCAAAACAACATTTTAATATGCCATAAACAAACTCTTCAACTGAAAAAACGTGCAAGTCGGTGACCAAATACCTTGTCGAAAGAAGAAAAAAGTTGTAAATTTATGATTTTCTTGTTTTGCGACTGTTTTGTGTATTTTTTGTGTATTTTTGCAGCCACAAAGCCAATAATTGTACGCGATAAGGAAAAAACAATTTTTATTCAGTCCAAGCAGAGAAATCTGATATAATTCTTTGTCTGATTAAGGTATTAAGTGGATTTGTTTAATTATTTAGTAGAGCTTTTGCTTCTCCTATAAATGTTGTTTAACAATTAATCAATGACATTGAATTTTTGCAAATATTTAATATTTAATAGATGCAACTGTTTACTATGAATAAAAATTAAAAGTATTTATAATCAAGTAATCCTCAAGTGATAACGTAATACAACGTTAATTAATAAACTGCAAGTTCTCAATTTATTGAGACTAAACGGAATCAAGCCGGTTAATCAACAAAGTTGCTCAGCACACTTTCAAAACAAATTTCTTTTGAAAGGTTTTGGATGAAAAGTTTCTTTGCAACTCCTCCAAAAAAAACGCTCAAATAAATAAAGTAATTTATTACTGAATTTTAAAATTTAAAATTTAAAAAAATATAAAAAAATTCTTCACAGTCAAAGTTTATCAACGCAAGATTATTTAAATGACAACATTTTAATGAAAATCTCACATTGTAGAATAACTTATCGATCTTAGCACTAGATTTAATTGGAACTGATGCACTTTGCATATTATCAATTAAATTTACAGAATTAACATTGAACGCAAAATTATTCAAAATTATCTTGAAAATATTGAAAAATTGTTTGCTTTATCAGAAATTTGCAGTTTTTACAATTTTTTCTTCAACATTTATCAGGGAGCGGCTGTTACTTTTTGTAATCTTTGGTTATCTCAAATTATCTTGAGTTATCTTGTTTATCGGCTAATTTGTTTAAAACTTTTATTTGTTTAAGATTACACAAATTCACAAAGTCTTTGCAATTACAAGCTTTCCTATTAATAACAATCAAATTAAATCAAATCAATTACTTTCTCACTGCAAATCTATTTAATTCGCTTTAATTTAATTAATCTAACTTTAATCAAACTCTAATCAGCGATTGACTAGATTTGCAATCAATCATCGTTAATTTGCTTCGACGCCCTCACAAGATTCCAAATGAATTTCCTATCGCGATTGAGAAAACACATACAAATTCCACATACAAAAGGCCAACCAAGAAAATCCACCCGATAAGATTAATCTTGCCTTGTAGCCTACAAAACAACAACAACACATCACCTTGCCGAACGATTCTGTGGCTCTTTCCAGGCATATTGCTTTTAATATTTCTTGAAATTTACTCGAGTTTCATCTAAAGTATGGAAATTATTAATAGAATCAATGCTGCGTGTTTTGTTGTTGTTGAAAATGATGCTGCAATATTTGCATGAATGTGTCGCGTACTTGGAGGGTACTTAACGAGTTGACAAGGGCGTGGAAAATTATTGGATGCTTCTTGTTAGTTTTCGGTTTATGATATCTTTAAGTTTTGATGTTAATCTATTCCAAGGACTTTGGGAGATGATTATTTTGGAATATGATGATATATGCAGATTTTTTACTGTATTAAAAAAAAACCTAGAAAATACGACAAATACTATTAAACACCATCATCTTCCTTACAGATCCCCTCAAACAGTCCCAGAACCCTCTTGGATCGCGATCTGAAATTAGTCACACCATCAATTGGGTTCGCTCTCATTTAGAAACTGACCTGAATGTTTCAATTCCAAAGCAGGAAGTCTACGAGGATTATGTGTAAGTTCTATAAACCTACAAAGATCCAACATAACTTAAAATTTTAATAAATTACAGTGCCTACTGTGCTCGCATCAATATTAAGTGCCTATCAACTGCTGATTTTGGCAAGGTGATGAAGCAAGTTTTCCCAAATATTCGACCTCGTCGATTGGGAACGAGAGGACATTCTAGATACTGTTATGCAGCTATGCGAAAGGCCACTAAACTGAAGCCTCCAATGCTCCCTGATCTTTCTGATAAGGTTGATCCTATGGCCAAAGAAATGGAGAAGGAAGAATCTTCCTGGAATGTGGTAAAAGGATGGTCTGAGAGCTTACTGAGTACGAAGTTTGAGACAGTTAATGAGCTGGCTGGGTATATTACGGAGAATAGTTTAAATTCACCAGTAAATTCTTCATCTAGATCGTTGTTACAGAAGAAAATTCTCCAAAGAGAGTTGAAAGAGAAGAAAAAGATAAATGTAAGTTTGCATTTAATTTGTTATTTATGGATTACTTCAATATTCAATTCTTTTCTAGACCCAAAACATGAAAAAACGTAGAAAGAAGAGGAAAAAGACAGTCTCAGTGGATTCCTCTAATTCTCACCCCGACTATAGCAGCCATGAGATTAAGCGAGAGTCTGAAATAGAAATGATTGATCCAGATATAACTGACAAACTCATAGATGATCTATCAGATTCCGGCAACGAAATGCTTCCGATAAACCTCACCAACCAAGATCAATCCAAGGGAGAAAATTTGGTCATGAATAATTTAAATAATAACATCAATAACATACAAAGCATGAGCTGTGATACACCTGCAACTAATTTAATTCATGGCTTAAACTACGAGTCCCCTGAAAGACCAACCATTTTCACTGAAAAATATGATCCAGTGGAGGAAATTGTCGAGAACATTTATTGTAAAAAAGTAAGACAAGCTCAGCAGACCAAAAATGCCATGGCTCTCCAGGAGCAACCAAAACCAGTAAATACTATAGTTGATCCATCTGAGATTCAAACACAAATGCTCATGCCGTCCAAAATTCCCGCCAAACGAAAACTTAAGAAAGATCCTTATATGCAGCTCAAAAAGAACAAGTATCAGTTGCAGACTGATGATGGACAGTTACAGGTTTGTTTTATTTTACTTCAAGCAAAGAAAATTTTCTAACCATCATTTTAATTGTAGGTTGAACCTAACGATCTTCTCTTAAAAAAAGATGACCTGAAAGAGCAATTTATTCTACCTCGAGAACGTTTCATAAGCATCTGTAACATGGACAAAAACTCGCTTGATAACTATTTAAATGCCAGTGAAGAAAACTCACAAGACTTGGAACTCCTTCAGTACTTTAACGATGAGAAAAATAACAACGAGCCTGTGGATGAAGATGAGGATGATTTAGGTACACCATCTTCAAGCGTCCCAATTTTAGAAAATTACCATCTATTTAGCGAAGCACGAAAAGAAGCAAAAAACAACGAGAAGATCTCACAATTGAGATCAATGCTCGAACAAAATATCCAAAGTGGAAATCAACATCAGCAAAATTCGCAGGGTGAGTCAACCATCAAAAGCCTACTGCTCAACAAAGCGTCAAGCAGCTCTAGTGACATGACCCTGTACGCAGGATCAGCTTCCGCTTCGTTAGCCTTAATGTCGCAACGACATAATCCACAAGCCCCGCCCACTTCTCAGAGTCAAGTGAAAAGCTTCTCAAATATGCCTAATGTCCCTCAGTCACCCAATACCAGACGTAAGAACTTTAGCTTTGTTCCAATCCCTCAAAACACTCAAGGTTCACAGAACTCGCGAGTTAAAAATTTGAATATGAACCCCGCCTTCAAAAGCGACCAAAAATGTCCAAATGTGAGTCCTTTTGTTAGTCCAAGAGCGACTCCTAGTTTCAAGAGGTCTTCCGGAAAAAATATGAACACTCATTCCAATTTGACCCTCCTACAAGTGCCCTCTAACTCAGCATTTTCTCATTCGCAAGACTTTAAAGTGGAACCAATTTCTGCTCCTCCATCGCCCTCTATGACTCAAAATTTCCATTTTGGATCACAGTCCAATCACTCTAGTTTCCATTTCCAACCATTGAATCAGTTGGACCCAAATATGACGTATCCAATAGAGTCTAGAAGTCAAAGCGTTCCTCCACATAATAATCCTTACAATATGGACTTTACAAGCATGTGCAGCTCAATGAACCCAACTCCAGTACCTAGCGAGTACGCAGATTTTTCAGACACGAATATTCTAGATATTTTCAACAATGAGCCACCACCAACGATTAAGATGGAAGCAACTGGAATGCTTTTCGATATAATGGAGCTTCAGAACCAAAGTTCAGATGTCTCGAGCACTATGGGTATGAACAATTCTTATCTTTCGCGATCAGTGCCTACAACTCCCTTGCCTTACCATCACACTTACAATGGAAGCACAAATAACAATTCTTGTAGCATCCAAAACGGAAAATCCGTTCCGGGTACTCCAATGAACCAATCAAACCCTTTCAGATACAGTCCAGACTTGCAACATGCTCGAGATATTCTTATTAACGGTCTAACTCACAATAATAACAACAATAACAACGTTTCCAAGTTTGCTAAGCAAATTCCTAACCTCAATCTTCCACCGATTCAGGCAACTCCCACACTAGAAGAGATCACAGAGTTGGCAAACTTTGATACCTCCAACATTTTAAACATTTTGTAAACTTTTATAAGGATTTACTAAGATCTCGAGATTTATTGGGCCACGTGTTTGATTTTATGACATTGACTTGATCTTACCTAATGATTGAGTAATAAGTAAATATTGAATGAATTGCAACTGATTTCGTTTGTGTCTATTTAGCCTTGAAAGTTTAAAGACATTATCTTATTCTTTGTAATACTTTGTTATTATCGTTCTCTGACTTTTGACACTTGTTGCAATTTATAAGTGTTTGATCAACAGATAACGTTATTCAACTTGACTTTCTGAGTATTCAATTTTTTAACCGATCTTATCTGTAAAGTGTGGACCTGGTGTGGACTTTTGAGACAGGGATAGGTAGGTTTTACACCAAAAAAGCAATCCAAAACATGAATAGCTAGGTTCAACTTTTGTCCACTTCTAAGATTGCCAAAAAAATCATAAAATTTCAGTCGCCTCCAAATTTTAAATGCATGAGTGATTCTAACCAAAAATTCATAAATTCTGTAATCACCGAACAGCTGATAGCGTTTAATATTTTTGTGTACTTTTTTTGGCTGACCTGTCTACTAAGTGTTGTTTGTTTTTTTGTGTTATATGTTATAATTATATATGACATAGAATAAATGATTAAAATGGGTTGTTGTTGTTCCGTTGTTGAAGGCAAACAAAAAAGATTAGATTTTTGCCGGCTGCGAATTTTATTCGCTGTTTAACAAACAAAATTTAGTATTTTGAATACATTGAACTCTTTTATTATGGTTTGGTTTTCTTGTATTGTGGTTTGCAGGGGTAGGGAGCATTATCAAACTTCAATACAGCTTATCTTTTAATAAGATAAGTTTTCAAAACTTAAACCTCCAATCCCTGAGTTTGTGATGCATTTATGGAATTATGTGGTCTAACTGTTCAACGTTTTTTGCTGGTCCTGTTTAAAAAATCATTCCATGAGTAATCTTACCTGGTCGTTTAAAATACAAATAAGTGTCTTTGAGGCTTTGTGTCTTATTCTGAGAAGATTTCGAGAATGTGGAATACTTTAAGAATGTTAAAATTAAGATGCATGGCTTGTCTTTTTTATGAAAATATATTCATTGATTGGGCTCAAGTTAATTAGACCAAATTCTTAAAGAAAATTAAAAATTTTGTTATTAAGTTAAAACCAGTCAAAAGCTTTTAATTTGTTTAATACGTTAATTTTGTTAAAATTATTCAAAAAACCATAGTCGTTAAATAAATTTAAAATATTTTTAAGAATTAAAAAATTTCATAGTTTCTTTTAAGTTTTATAGTTCTTTAATTTTGTTGTTTATTTTTAAAATATTTTCAAAAGATTTATTAAAATATTAAAATTTTAGTCTATTTTAGTTATCATAAAGAAAATTATAAAATTGTCTTAAAGAACGAAATGATTCTTAAAAATGCTGAAATAATTACTAAAAGTGCAAATTATTAATTAAGTGTACTAATTTTATAGATTGATGACTTCAAAAGCTATTAAAGTAAAGAGCAGTTCAATGTTGCTGAAAAATTAGATGTGCCTACAATTCTGAAATATTCAAGTCACTGCGAATTGTCTGTGAAGTTTGCTCTAAAAACAAAGAAATTAAATGAAACCAATTTATATTTAATCATTGATAAGAAAAAATAAATATATTTTTGGAACATTGACTAACTTTAGTGATAAATACGTACAATACCAATAAGTCTACGAAAATACAATTTTGCCTGAACCAGCTGTGTGCTGAGAAAACCATACGTAAATTACATCAATTAATTATTTTGGCAAGTTAAATATTTGGTGGCAATTTTGATCGAAATTCGGACACCAACAGATTTTGAAAAAGCTTCGTGCTTATTTATAAAATCTTTCGCACGATCTTGTCATTTAAATGTTATTAAAATTTGTTTATTTAGTTAATGTACTGTCTGATTTAATACTTAGAAAAATTAAAAAAAGTTATATTAAAAATATATATATTTTGGAAATGTGTTTAAGAAAAATATAATTGGAATGTCTATCAAAGTTTCAACAGTTTATATGTTAAATGTAATGAAATGATATAATGATACATTTATTTTTGTTAACAACTTTTTAGAGACAAAAAGCTAAAATTTATTTTAATAAGATTTTAGCAAAAAATTATGTTTACATGTTTATAACCAGAAACTTTAAAAAGAAAAATTTAAAAATAAAAGTTTATTTAATGAAATCTAGAATGAAAGTGTTTTAGTTTTGTCTGTTTTTTTTGGTTAAATTGTAGGTAATAAGATCTCCATTTTTTATTATTAAAAAAAATTTTGTGATTTTTGGTGATATTATCGATCTTCGATTGCTTAAGAATAATTTATTAGATTTCAAGTCTTCTTCATTTATATATGAGCTGATCCTCAGTAGTAATTCAGTGATCTTCGAGTGATCTTTCAAATCCAGAACAGGTTTGATGAATTTTTAGCTAATTAAAATTTTCCCATTTGTACTTTTCTACATGTAAGTGCTTTACAACAGTGATTCCTAGTTGATCTTCCAGTGATCTCTCACTTTATGTTTCTGCAAAAATAGTTTAACTAATTTGCAAGAAAAAACAAATTTGGAAAAGATCTCACGCATCAAATTTCAATTTAAAATAAAATCTTTTCTTCAGGTAAGTTAATTTTGACCTACAAATGAAACAGAAACCATGAATTTTGAAAAATTTCATCGGAAGCGACAAAAAATGTTTTTCTTCGTTTTATTTATCATATTTATGATCATGTGTTGACTCAAAACTATTCAAGTCTTTAAAATGATATGAATAAAGATAAGCTGTTTAAAAACAGTCTAGCAGCTTAAAACAGTTTAAACAATTTAAGCAATTTAAAGTGATCGTTTCGCCAATCAAGTGCTAAGTGACGAAAGTCTTTCACAGCAAAAAATTGTAATAAGCAAATAAATATTCCATAATGGTACAATAGCAGACATTTAAATTATTATCGTAAACAAACAAAGCACTTTCACTTTTTCGAGTCTTTTTTGGAGATTTCGCGCCTCAACATCAATTCACACTCATGATTAATGGAGCTTAAACGATTTTTGATAGTTTTGGCGCCAATTTTATGCATTTGGATTCACAGAAGAGATCAAACCGTTCGCCAAGGTCAAGCACTCATCACTTACTCAATCACGAACCGTAACAAACTGCAGCACGCAATCTCATAAGTCTCTCTCCAATGAACTTGATCGACTGGCTAGCGGCTTCTTCTTCATCACTTCCCAACAGCAAATGACTAAATCGTTGCCGTTTGAAGTGGTTAAAGTTGATAAAGTCTTTATGTCTTTAAAAGAAAGTGGTTTTCATTTATGTGCTTCGTGTTTGACAAATGGATATGGTGTTGGTGGATTTTTTCCATCTCTTTTTGCTGCACAACCACGCATTCGCAAGTCTCTCACTTGGTCACCAGTCTTGCAGTGAACGTATTCGGTTAGAGTTGGGTCAAAATTAGTAAAGAGTGCTAAGAGGTAGTTAGAGTGGTGATCTATTGGATCTTGGAAGATGTTTTAGAACTATTAAAGAGTAATTTGTGGTTCTAATGGATTTCTTACGAGTTTGAATGAATTTTGGTTGAATTTTTGTAGTATTTTAGATGATCTTCAATGATCATTCAACAAATTTTTTTTTTCGATAAAATATTTTTTTTCCTTCAAAAATAACAAATTTCTATTGATGATCCTCAGTGATCTTCTAATAACTGTAGTTTGTGATCGGTGTTTACTTCCTACTAATTGATTTGCAATTGAATTTTAAGTCAACGTTAAGTGATCTTATAGATAATAATTTCTGTTAATTAAATTTTTTCACAAAATTCAACAGATATTCAATCAAATTTTAATCAGCATCCAATCTCTGAATCTGGTTTTGATGAAGTTATAGAATCCGCGAAAAAGAAATCTGCAACCATAATTTATGCAAAATATATATTTTCTCCCAAAATTTTCGATCTATCGAAATTCGATCATTAATAATTAAAGAAATCTTAAATCCAATTAAAAAACTGTAAAGTCAAGCGTAAACATGCGCAAATCAATAATAAATTCATTAATTCACCATAAACCTACAAAACTTCTTCCAAGATCCTCAAAGAAAGCCAACAAAAAACTGCAAAAATAAATAAATCTGCATAAAAAGTAACCATCGATCTTTAGTTTATTTTTAAAACAAATCCATAAAATTAAGAAAAAAGTGGAACAGAAAAGTTCACCCAAAACGAAAAATGATTGATAGCAAAAAGTTGGTTGCCAATATTTTGTTATTGATCGCTATTCAAGCAGTATCCGGCATTTATGTAACAGACGACGCACCAAAAACTACGAAAACAGTGACAAAGCGACAAAACCAGTCACCAGTTGAGTGGACTGAGGAGCCTTATGGACCATTCAGTGCGCTGTTAGAAGAGTTTACGTTAAAGTACGTGTATTGAATAGTTAATGAAGTATCTAGTAAATTGATGATCTCCAAGGAAAAGTGAAATTATTTTAAAATGTTGTTTAAAATTGTTGAAATATATTGCAATATGGAAAAACCAGCAGATTATAGTTTCACTTTTCTGAGTATATTTCGCAGTAATTTAACAATGAATGTCTTTTACCTGTATATTATTTGCTTTTAGTCAATCACCTGCGAACTCTAGGGAGGGAAGAATTATTCAAACCATGCAACCACAGCCTCTCAAAGATTTCAAACCTTCGCCTCAAGAGCCTTTTATTCAGTCTAATACCCAGCAATCTTTGCAAATGAAGCCAATTCAGCAACAAACTCAGAAAATGCAATTAGTTCAGCAAAATCAACAAACTCAGCAGACGAGATATATTCCTACTAACGGTTTTTATATAAATAGAAGAGCAGGAGAAGAAGAACTTGATCCAAGCTTAAGGCCACCAGTTAGTGGTGTGATCGCTAAAGTCTCTAATCCTTATCCTCAACAAAAGCCAGCATATTCACAAAATCTACGCCAACAATTCGGAAACGCTAATGGCTTTAATTCACCTCGAGAAGTCTCAGAGACAGATCTTTACCTGCTTGGAGCCATTGAGAAGCTCGTCTATAGAGTAGACTACATGGAAAAGCGTCTTAAACGGACAGAACAACTAGTTTACTATCTCATGCAAGGAAATAAACAAAAACCAGAAGCAGATCCCTGTCCAACGAATTTCTCAAGAGTTGGAGATAATTGTTTCAATTTCGGAGTGCAAAATGCGTCAGACTGGAAAACTGCGAATACATATTGTAAATCACTTGGAGCAAATTTGGCGGAGTTTGAGACTATTTCCAAGTTCCAAGATGTTATCGCTTACATTTTGAATAATCAAGCTTACAGAGGACATGACTTTTGGTTGGGAGCACTCAATCCAGGTTAGTTTTATCCTTGACATAAGTTCCATGAGCTAACAAAAATACTTTCAGGTCTTCTTTGGATTTGGGCAAACTCAGCTCGTCCAGTGAACCCAAGCACAAATGTCACAACAATCAGTGAAACAACCAGCAATTCCACAAGCAAAGTTCCCACGAAAGTGGAGCAGAAACCTAAAAAAGATTCCACAGCGCAATTCCCAGAAATCACTGGAAGTGGAAGGTGTTTGAGGTTATCTTTCAATCCAGCGATTTATTCTTATGGCTACACTGGAAGAGATTGTGCAGCTAAGCATAATGTTCTTTGTGAGATTACTGACAAGACTCTGGATAATGAGATTAAAAGAATAGCCAAGGAATTGAAGTTTGATTGATCTTATAAAGATCTTAACGATTAATTTATTTATTAAATTGTGAAGAATAATTTATGAATCCAAAAAATATATGATATTTATTAGAAGCTTTTAAACGGTTTTCAGTTTTCTTCATCCTTTTCAGGAGAATCTTCCTCCGGTCCCTCAAAATAGCTATCAATCTTTTCAAAAAACACGCTCTCTGGATAAGCCATCCTAGCAAGGAATCCCAAGATGCTGACACAACCAAAAACTGCAAGTGTCATGGTTAAACGGTAAAGTACACGATCTCCTCTTGATCTTTTGAACACTGGAATGTGTTTATTGGTTTGATACTCAGTTTGTTGAGCTTTAAACTTGCTGAATGCTGGATCAGGGTTCGAACTGGATTTAGCGGCTGATGAAAAATTACCAGGTAGTAGTGTTTTGATTGGTTGAACTTGCAAGTACTTTGGTGGAGTAAAATGTTGGCGTGTTGCTAGCATGCAGAAGCTTTTACGGAGAGAAAACATTTTTAGATGTAACTTTTAGTGAATGTCAATAAATGCAATGCTTGCTATTTATTCACATTTCAAATCAAAAGAAATCGCGTCAAATTAATCAAAAACTAGTAAAAAACGTCTCATAATTTATTTTCTTAAAATGTAGGTACAAAGTTGCTTTAAAATCTCTTTGGTGCTTCAATGGCACACGTCTGTACAATTATCTTTTGTTAATCTTTATAATTGAAGTTGTTTTTAGCTTATTCCTCTTCTACAAGTGAAAATCGGGTTATTAAAATGAAATCTTTTGAAGTCTTCGAAAATACTTACTAATAAAGATGCTCAGAATCACCATAACAGCAAAACCTACTGCAAAGGCGAGAAGTTGAATCATTCCTGCAAATTTATTGGCACGGTTTTGATGCCATCGAGACTTTTCTCTTGGTAGAACTTCACAAACTGTTACATAGAGCAAAGTTCCTCCAGCAATTCCTGTTGAAGTAAAAAAATGTGTAATAAATAATAATCAACCAAAGAATTACCAACAAACCTTGCAAAATGGGCAAAAGTGATCCACCCTCAATGCTCTCTAATCCCACAAGACCAATTCCAATAGCAATACCGAGCACTGATCCCGAAGCAAAAACAACAATGGCAATCACTGTATTTCTTAAGCGACCACCTGCGGAAAGCTCAACGCCCAAACAAAACCCAACCACAAGTTTATGAGAAGCTACGGCAGTTACGAGCACCAAAACCTAAAAAAAAAGCATCGTTAGTATTTTAAGGTTTAAATTCAAAATAAATAAAACCTTAGGTGTAGAGTCCTGAACACCAATAGCTAAACCTTCCATCATTGAATGAACACATAAAGCTGTTAAAAGTCCAATATGTCCAGCAAAGCTTTGTCTGCAAGGTTCTACATGATTCACATGGCAAATTCGAGCATTGGCAGCTTCATCTTCTTCTTCGTGCTTATGGAGGTGCTCCTCTAAAGCAGTAAGATCTGGCTCGTCGTGCAAACTGAAATTATTAAAACATTAAATTTTTGGCGGGAAAACTTAGTTGTTTGTTATTCAAACCTTTTAACGGGAGATTTAATGTCATCTGCTGGTCTAGTGGATCCATATGAATTATAACTTGAAGTTGATTGCTCAATCAGTTGATCTTGCTCACTATTTCCTGTGGCATTATGGGAGTGCCCATGAGAAAAGCCGGCTTCACTAGTAGGATGAGAATGTTGAATAGCTTCTCCGAAAAAAAGATGAATCAGCTCATCGCTAAGGTAGACCAACATAAATCCAAGACAAAAGACTATTTCAGCGAAGCCAGGAGTTTCTATGTCCTCGCGAACCTAAAATTAAATTAAAAAATTTATTAATTTCTTTTTTTAATTTTTGGAACTTGAATATTTTTTCATTTTTGGATTTTCTTGACCAAAAACCAAAAGTTCGACTCACGAAACCTAAATTTTTGGAATTTTGAAGTTTTTTGTAAGGTTGAAAATTTTGACATTTTGAAAAATTTTGAATTTTTATTTTTTGAATATTTTGAATGTTAGTCTGAAAAAAATAAATTGAAAATTATTTCATAAACAACAAAAATGCAAAGTGATCGACTTTAACAAGATCAACCCTAAACAATTAATCCTCCCATTATTTAATTTCTCTCATTTCGCAAAATCAAAATTTTACCTCTGGGAGAATGTGAACTAATGACGTACAAAGCAGAACACCAGCTCCAAAACAAAGAAGTATTGTCATCAACAATGGGCTCCTATTCAAACTTCTTCTACTAATAAAAACTGGCAATAATCCAGCAACCAACGAGCCCAATCCAAGGCCAATAATTGCGAGGACTTTTGCTTCATTTTTATCCATTTCTATGAATTTTTTTGTAATTAACTGACAAGTTCACTGAATCACTGAAATTTTTACTTTTCTGTGTTTAACAATCTTTCAATGCCTTTTTAATCACAGATAGAAGTTGATTCAAGCGCTTCAGTCTAATCACTTAACCTTTATTATCACAAATTTGTCGCTTAGAGAGATTCGTTTTTTTTTTTCTAATTTTCTAATTAATATTTCAGGCAACTTAATAAATTCTTATCTGATATCTTTGTAATTTCTTTCTATGTTACACAATTGTTTTAATTAATCTAAGTATGTACAATGGGGAACAATTTGATGATCTTTAAACTCGCGTTTCAGGTGTTACGACAAGAATTAGGAAACTAAAATAAATGCAACAGATCCAATCAAACGCCGAAAAGCGACTGACTCACAGCAAATACTGAACTAATCATTAAACAAAAATTAACATTAGTACGAGTATTTTAGTGTAGGATTCTGTAAAGTGTAGACAGATTACAGGAGTATTCATTACTAATATACATTTGAAGTACTCATACAACTTATTAAAAAAATTACTCCACGAAAAAGAAATTTAATAAATTATGTTTAAAGCCAAGTAATTAATTAAAAGAATATTTAAGGAGGGTTGTATTATCGATTTAATAAGCAAATGATTGGTGACAAATTATCATTGCTTTTCTGTGACCCAAATTAAATTTGTTTGTTTGCAATTTTGTAAGTTTGATGGTTTACGCGAAAGATAAATTATTACTTTGTAAAATAATTGGGGAATATTCTTTATCTAATTGGGGTGTGATTCCTATTTACGACTTTTCTTTATTGTTTGAGTTTATTGAATGGAGAAGATTCATCTGGGAACCAGTTCATTTGAATAATACAACAAATGCTCAGCAATTAAATTTTAAAAGTGATAAGAATTTGTTATCATGACAGGATTTGAACCTAGGAACAGCGTCGTAAATTTAAGTCTGAACAGCAATTTTATGATGAAAAACATCACTTGGTCTCTGAACTAACAAATTCATTAATGTTAAACAGTTGATAAGATTAATTAAAACATTTCTAAAAACGTTAATAATTCATTAGTAGCTTCAAATCCCTCTCTCAAAAGTCACACAACATGTATTAAAATTTTAATCTCGCTTTAATTCGCCAAATGCTTGAATCAAACGATTTGTTGTGAATTTTCTCGTAATTGTAATGACATAATTTTGTGATAAGGAAAATTTATTACACTTGGATGATTTATCTATTGCACATTTTATACAAATTAGTTGATTGTTGGCTGCAACCAATAAAAAAAGTAAACAAGTTCAAAAGTCAGTTCAAAAATAGTTTCTATCTATCTTTCCATCAATTTCCACGAAAATATTAGTATGGTGACTAAAAAGGAGGCCAAAGCTGCAATATCTAAAAAACTGGCTAAATACCGACTAAATACTGGAATTTCTTGTAACAACTGTTAATATAATTTAATAAGCCAATTTTCCTAACCATTATATTGAAGCGTAAGTTTATTAATTTTCTCACGAAGAAGTCAAGTCCTTGCTGGGGCTTTTGACCTAGAGAAAAGCAGAAAGCAGAATGAAATAAATGAACTGACAAGCGAACAATTATGAATTTAATATGGAAATCATCATCTCAAATTTTGAATATATTCATGATTTATTCCTATTTGCTCATAATTTGGCAAAGTTGTTTTGTTGATAGTTTTCTTTAATTAAATTTTTGAATATTATCTCAACATTACCCGACTTTATCGCAACAATTTTGCTATAAGCAATAAAACAATAAAAGGCAAACAACCAATTTGTCTTTCAAAAGCGTCGAGACGGAAATAAAAGGAAATTCTGGCAAATACGGAAATCTTATTAAGGAGTTATTTATTCTTGCAGTTATCGCGTGCTTTCAGGTAAATTGAGGTAAATTGAGCCAAAAAAATCACAAACATCAAAAAATTCACCAAATCCAATAAACTTGAAAGACGCTCGAATAAACTATAAATTAAGTAAAAGCTCGAAAAGTCAGGAAAAAACAGAGCAAATTTGAATTAATTCGCTGATTTAAAGCAATAAATCTTTTTTCATAAATATTGCCATGAACTCAGAATTCAAAGCTCGAGGCTTCCTCATTCAAAATCTAATCCCTTCCATTATCCACCACTAGATCTATTTATAATAATGGCAAATTAGGTAAAACTTCATTTTATTGTTTTTTATAGTTTCTGCCGAAGTTTTTCGGTTGTTAAAAATACCTTTGCATTCAAAATACTAAAATACCAAACTACCCCCGAAAACAGTCCAAAAATACGTCCAATTAAGTTTTTGCAGTAAATATCGAGGAGTTATTAGTTCGATAGCCGAATTTCTATGGGAACAAAAATACATTTGTGCAGCTTTTGTGCGGGAATTTCCTTTGTAACGGATTTTGCTAGCTGGCTGTTGGGTAATTTTCTTTGAATGTAGTTTATGCAGGGAAGTTCTTCATGGAGAAAGTTCTTTTTAAGGTTTTTGATGAATAAATGGGCCTACATTTTTATTTTGAGATAAAAACTTCCGAACTTGCCAAAAATTTAGAAAAAGCTCCAAATAAACCAGAAAAAGCTCTAAAACAAAAATTTGCTGAAAATAATAAATCACCAAAACCTTCCGTAAAAAGTCTCAAAAATGTGTTTTACAATTTTTAGTTTCAAAAATCCTTTAATGCCATATTTTATTTTAGTTTGCTTGTAGGCTTATAGTTCACAAGTTTGCCTTTGTTCGGCAGTTAAATATTTATTTTTAAATGCTTTTGTTATAATAAGCTTTTGAAAAAGCAGTTAACCACAAACTGACTGTACATGGTTTTTGTGGATTTTGTAGTTTTCCAAGTTTTCCAAGTTTTTTGAGCTTCATAAAGTTTTGCTTGATTTGTGGGATTCGTGGACTCAAAATAGTTTAAACTATTATTGAAGCAGTAAAAACTGCAAAGAAGTTTTGTTTTGTGGTGACCTTCAAGGAGGATTGTGGGATTGTGAAAATACATGTTATTTGGTTAAAAAAGTCGTGAAAGAATTGCAAGGATAGTTTTGTTCTTGAAAGACTTTAAAGAATTTGAGGTTTAAGTGATGTAGGTTGGTTTGAACTTAAAATTCAAGTTTTTTAAGCAAAAAATACTAATAAGGACAGTCGGCCAAAATATCCAAGAAACCTTTATAAAAAACAATTTATGAGAATTCTGACAAAAGTCTGAGCAAGCATGCGATTTCTTAAAGCATAAAACAGAACAAATTGGAAGATAATTGAAATGCAATGCTCAAAGCCGCACAAAGTCGTAAATTCACCAAAATTTCCCTTTAAATTATCCTTTCTACAATATTTTGCTGTTCTAAAAATACATATATGGCTGTAATAACTATATTAAAAGCCTTGTATATAGTTTGAATACAAATAAGAAGTATGTGAAGGAAACTTGTTGCGCTTTTTAGATTTGTTTGTTTATTATTTCCAACTTATTTGGATTAAGGATTAAAATAATGATCATTGAATTGCAATTGGATGAAAAGGAAGTGCAATTGTTGATTTTGCGAATTTTGGAAATTTCCCCTATTTTATACTTTTATTGTTTTTTAAACGTTTTTAAAATGTTTTAATGTATTTTAAAAGTATTTCGTGTTTCTATGTAACGTTCTAACATTTTGTCAGGTTTCAAATGGGAAACTTGATGGAAATAGAAAATGGGTTATTTTTATATAAACTTTTTCAATAACACTTTTGGTGGGGAAAGGTGGGTTTGTTGGAAAATAAATTTTTCACAAATATATTATAGTCAAACAAAAGTAAGAGCCAATAATTCAAATTCAACAACAACTTAATCAAAGCTTAAAAATTTCCACCCAAAAATATTCCATCGAAATCCCTCTAACCAAATTTCCACCACCCTATCTAATATAGTTTTTGATTTTTGTCTAAAAACTAAAAATAAATCGCTAGAAAATTTATGAATGATATTTTTAAAGTGTATTGCGAAAATGTAAAAAATCATCGAACTTTCGAAGGAATTTTTATGTCTGCAAAATTTGTTGTTGTTTGCTTTGTGTGGAGCTATGTTTTGAATAGAATTTGACTTAGTGAGAAATATTGTGAGGAATAGCAGTTGTCGTGGAAAAGCTGAAGGATATTTATGTATAGAAGTTGGTTGGTTGCAGACTTGGAGGACAGGGTTGTGGAGATCTTGGGGCAAGTTGTGAAGAAGCTTTTTGGGAAAATTTGTGCTTTTCATGAATTTAAAGCTTATTTGTTGGTTTTTGTTTTAGTTATGATAAAAGTCATTAAAATAATAATTGATAACTTTAGTCTTGAAAGAGTATCTTGCCGTCAAAGCTCTTGACCAACATTATCCTTAAATAAATGCTTTCTTGCTCGATTTTTTATGTAATTCTCCTTCCTCTCAAGATAAACCAAAAAATCTACCATTATTCAATCTAAAATGGATCTACCTTGATTTCATTCAAAAATTCAGCTCCATAACCTCAACCCCTGACCTCTCGCGATTTAAAAAGGAATCTTTTTTATTATGATATTACGATATTATGTTTCACTGTATTTTACCGTGTTGTCGGGTGGTGGTTGTATATAATTGCGAAATTAACGACAAAAGAATCATTTTTCTATTTTTTTTCTTCTTCCATTATGTTTGTATCAAAGGTATCAGCAATAACCGAACAATATCAGTAAAATCAAGCTATAGAGACTTTTGTGGGAAATTCTTCTACATTATTACATTTCTTCGTATCTACAGGCTAATAATACACCAAACTATAATAAAAATACAGCTAATCGAGCTTTAGGGTGGGTTGCTTTTAAAATTATTATATTATCAACATGAGGCAAACTTTAACTTTGTATTCTATTTATATATTTCTTCGTTCACTTTTCCGCCTGTATTTTGTAATAATATTCAAAATACCCAGAATTACCCAGAAATAAATTCATTTTCGGTTGAATATTCGAGTAGATCGGTTGAGTTTTCCGCGACTCATTGATAATTGTTCATGTTTTTGAAGCTTTTTGGCTGGTTCGATGGTTTAGTGAACTAAAAAACAACTGAACAAGCACTGAATAACGGGATCGAACATTGCAGAACAACTGACAATGTAGGTTTTTAAAATTAGCAGAAAACTGTCGGGAAATTGTCGGAAAACTGTGAATAGAATTCGAACTTTGTATGGAAAAAGTGACGCTGTACGTCACGTCTGTATCGTGATCGTTACTTAAAGTTTCAATCATAATTAATCATGAATTTTAAGAATGACTAGTGAGACAAAAAGATAGGCAACAAAGGATTTTCAAAGAAAATCGCTAGAAATAATAAAATGTGCTTTTGTCTGCTCCACCAAATTGAAACAGTTGAATTAAATTGAGTGAATTGAGAACAATAAATAGTCATAATTACATCAAACAATAAAAGGATTACAAAGGATTAACAAAGAATAATGAACATGTATCGATCTTCAAGTAATCTTGAGCTGCTTTCAATGCTCCACTTTTCTATGCTAAAATCAGTGCAGTCAGCTCTTTTAATATCGCTGTGCTAATCAAAATTACTTGCTTTATTAATAAAACATAAGTTTGCAAAAGTTTCGTCATAACGTGCTCGTGATTCTCCGTACTTTCTCGTACTTTCTTATGCCTTTTCTTTATGGCAGTTCTTACATGTTTGGTCTAGTTGATTTAATTTCAAGACCAAAATGTTTGATTTCTTTATTGTGTGTCGTGAATTATTAATTAATGTAAATTGAGGAATTAATTAAGGATAAAGTTGTTAAATAGTGGAACATCGTAGTGTTCATGGTGGGTGAGGTCACTATGATGGCTTAAATGGTGTGAATTGTTGGGGGTTTGCTTTTGTGACCTATAAGTGGTTTATCTTGGTCGGACACAAAGCATTATAGTTTTTAATAGAAGGATAAAGAAGAATTTTCTGAGTGAGCTTTTGATCTAAAGAATTAGATGGAGCGCTTTTTCAAGAGCTTTCAACTTTTCATTAAATGTTTAATCCTACATCTGAAAAATCTCAATGATAAAAATAATTCTTAACCAAAAACCTCCCTACAAGGCAAAACATCCTTCACGCGACGAATTCCCAAAAACACAGAAATTGTGTCAACTTTTCCCCAAAAACTCCAACAAAACAACCAAAAAAACTTGGCAAAAATTGTGCTGGCAACAGTCGTGCAACGTTCAGTTAGTTTAGTGGAGCTCAGCTCAATATTCAGGGAAAATGTTAAATTGTGAGAAAATAAAAATAAACTGCCGAACTAAATTGGGTCTTTTTAAGTTTCATAAAGTTTTAAACAATAAAGCAGTGCTGACTTTGATTCGTAAAATTATTAAAGACTGCAAAAAAAAGTTTGGCAATTATTTTGGAATTTGACTTTTGAAAGTATTTTTTTAAAAGAAAAGTTGCTGGAAAAGTTGGAAACAAGTGAAATTAACAATTGGTGCAAAATTGGAAGGACTTTCTAAGCTTTTTGATCAAGTAAAATAAATAAATGATCAATTTTGAAGAATTTCCTAAATTTTGCTTGAAGTTGGAAGTTTTGTTTTGATTTAGCTTTCATGGAAGCTTTGGAAGAGTTTTTTGGGATTTTTTGGGTGTTTTTACTAAACTTTTTTGGAAAATTTGGATTTTTGTCATTTTTTGAAGTTTTGTTTGCTTCTGAGACTTTTAATTGAATTAAGGAGACTTTCGAAAAATTTTAACAGTTCAGTGTTTTTTCAGTGAATCAAAAAACTTTTCGGATTTATCAGTGATTTCAGAACTTTTTGGTGCCTCAAATAATAAATAATAAAACATGTTATCAAACCGCAACCTCTCCAAAAGTGCTAGAGTCCCGATAAACCGTCACGTGGATACTTCATCAGAAGATGATTCTCAAGTTGATGACTCAGATTCCTCAAAACCTGAAACAGCCGAGCCTTATCAATGGAACAATCGAGGCACTGGCAAACTCAAGGTCAACAACAAATCTTTCACCGTTCTCTGCGATCAAGTCAAAACAGATACTCCAAGGTATGTCCCACCCAGTACACTTGAAGAATTAACTGGGTCTAATCCACTAGATTTTATCAGACAACTTAAGTACAAGTATGCTCAGCAGCACGAGGATAAAGCGCGCAAAAAGAGAAAAAAGTATTAAACCATTTTGATTGCGTCGTCGTGAGGGATTTAATGGGATATCTGCATTTTTTTGAATAAATTTTTTTTGAAGTTCAAGAGATTCTTTGAGGATTTTTTTTAAAATCTTGAAACAAGATGGCTGAAAATTTTCGAATTTAATAGATAGTTTGTAGTATTTTAGGTTATGTTGGGTTTCTGGTAATAATTTGCTATAATTAAGGATCAAAACTTTGTAGAAAACGAAATTGATCCAAAGTTTAGGCTTTGATGTGGTTTTTTGGTTTATTTTGAGGTACTGTTTAGAGATTGAGCATCATAGATCAAAAAACTAGTTAAACCTCAAAATAAATCAACTTAACCACAACAAAGTCAAACTTCCAATTGGTAAAATTAATAAATGTTGTTTGTATTCATGTTAGCGTACAGTAAAATGTAGATGTCCTGTTATTAGGTCCCACCGACGCCTCCTCTTCTCCCACTAACCTTTTTCCCTCTTTCCTCCTTCTCAGACCTCCCGTGCTCATCTGTATCTTGAACTGCAAATACGAAGTAATTCCTCGCGTCGCCAAGCAAATGGGCTACAAAATCGTAAGACCCAACACCATTTCCATGTTCAATAAGCCTTCTATTCTCGACTTTAACAACTATGATAATAAATTTTCGGCTCCACATAAACAGGTCAAAGAGCAAGATTTATGGAATATTTGCTGGACAGACTCGATTGTGGGTGTGGATTTTTGCAGGGATATGAGGCGGTTTCAAAAGATTAATCACTTTCCGGGCATGTTTGAGATTTGTAGGAAGGATTTGTTGGCGAGGAATTTGAATAGAATGTTAAGGCTCTTTCCAAACGAGTATAATATTTTCCCCAAGACGTGGTGCTTTCCAGCAGAGTAAGATTTTATTGATTTCCTTTTTAATTTATGGAAAAGGAGCTTTTACGAGCTTTTTAATGGCAAAACTTAAGAATTGAGATCACAATCTTGTGAAAGTTCTTTCCTTCAAAGTTCTCATATCTAACCACAAAATCATCTAATTACAGCTTTGGCGATGCCTTCCAGTACAGTAGACAACACAAAAATAAAACCTTCATTCTCAAACCCGATCAAGGCTCACAAGGTCGAGGAATATGGATCACCAAGAACCTCAAAGAAGTAAAGTCTTGTGAAAGAATGATCTGCCAACTTTACGTGAATAAACCTCTGCTAATAGATGGATTTAAATTTGATCTTCGGGTTTATACTTTGGTGACATCGACGGATCCTTTGAGAATTTATGTGTTTAATGAAGGTTTGGCGAGATTTGCCACCAGCAAGTACAGAGAGCCGAGTGATTATAACACTGCCAATTTGTTTATGCATTTAACGAATTATTCAGTGAATAAACATAGTAGAATGTACTCTTCAGATGATGAAATTGGGACCAAGAGAAAGATTTCCACTTTAAATAGGATCTTGGCTACTGAAGGATATGATGTGGCAGAGCTTTGGTCCAATATCGACGATGTTATTATTAAAACGGTGCTCAGTGCTCTCCCAATGCTGAAACATAATTATAGTGCTAGCTTCCCATGCCATGATATGGTCCAAGCTTGTTTTGAACTACTTGGAGTTGATATCTTGATTGACCATAAAATGAAGCCTTATATTTTGGAGGTAACCTTTAGATAATAAGCACGTGTTCTTAATCTGCAATTTAATTTATTTTAGGTCAATCACTCTCCAAGCTTCCACTGTAGTGAACCAGTAGACAAAGAAGTGAAAGATGCTCTTATCCGTGACACTTTAATTATGCTTAACCTTTCCTATGACATTCGAAAGAAAGTGATGGATGAGGATCGTCGTAGGATTCGCGATCGCCTTCTGCAACGCATCAAAGATCCACCAAAAGAGAACAAAGACGCGAATAACAATGATGAACCTTCAAACAAAGCTAATGAGACTGAATACTTGGACAAGCACAACAATTGGGAGCAGCAAATATTGTGGGAAGAGAGTCATTTGGGAGGATTCAGAAGAGTTATGCCAGCTCCTAACGACAAGAATATGTATAACAAATTTCAGTTCCAGCAAAATCAACTTTCTGTTTATTCAGAAACAGCTGCTAGTAAAAGAAGGGAAGAGTGCTCGAAACAACAAAGAATTGAGCTGGAGGAGAAATATAAGAGTAATCAGCAGTTGTTGCTGCATTTTAGGTTAGGATTTGATATTTTCTATTCTCTTTTGGTTTTTTGAAGGAAATTTTACCGATAGGAACCAGAAGCAAACCAATTTGACTGGGGAAGATGATGTGATTAAGAAGAGGAAGCTGAAAAAGACAAAATCAAAGAATGAGTTTAAAGTAATGGAGATTCACGAGATTGATGAGCGTGATCGGTGCACTTCTTTGGCTCAGAGAGATTATTTGCTTAAGACTTGTGGACTCTTGCAGACTGTGAGTATTGCTCTTTTAAGTCGATTTACTAGCTTTAATCTTTGATCCTTTTAGATTTACGTCAATTTTCATCGCAGTCACCTTTTGACTGAGTCCGACAAGCGCAAATACAAGGATATGTTCTCCAAACTCACAGCTGACAATGAAATCAAAAGTCTTCCTATCCTAAGCTCTATACAATCAAAGCCAGCTCTAAAGACCAGCCAGACTGCCAATCTGGAAACTCCTACAATTGCCACGATTGAGAATAAAACTGCCCTCACCTCTGCTTCTACAAATTCGGCTGGTAGAAATCAGAATTGGGTCCAATGTAGTGAGGTTCAGTTAACCTCAAGATCAGCTCAACTACCGCAGCTTTCTATTCAGAGTTCTAGGTAGTTTTTGGCGGGAAAATTAAAATAATAAACTGATTTTGTAATTTTATGTTTTAGGATAAAATCCAGCATCAAGCAAGTGACTAGCGTGGTCCAACGCCATCGCCAATTCCACTCAGACAAAATTATTTAACTTAGAGCTTTTACAGACCCCTTTTTAGCTAAAATATGATCAATAAATTAATAATGTGAAAGAAAATTTTATAGTTTTTGAAAATTATTATTGCAAAAATCAAAACCACCATTTTTTTGAATAAAATTTTATTTCATTTTTATGTACAATTTTTAAATTAAATAATCTTGCAATCACGTCAAATTGCAACAATTTCTCTTACAGCTTTCATTTAAATTAATTTAAAGTTATTTTTAAAATTTCATAAATTTTAATTCGAGACCAACTGCAATTTGCTGTGAAAACCAACACAGGAATTTAAAATGTTTCCGAGCAAATGTTACTCAGATTTAACCTAAAACACTAAAAATCTTATGAAATACAAAAGGTTTACAAGATTTTCAATTTCTTTAAATTTAATGATTTTTTTTTTTGAAAGATTTTCAAATAGTTTTTGTACAAAAAGTCCTATGTGCCATCGAGCAGAGTTGTCCATATTTTCAATTTATTTATGAACACATCCTGCACCGACTTTTATATTGCTCAAAAGTTATTTTAGAATTTTAGCTATGAATTTATTCTAATAAGTAAGTTTCATTTTAAAATGTTTCCAGTTAAATTTTTGAAGGGCTCGTCACACTGTGGAATTTTTTTTTGGAAGATTTTTTAGCGGAATATTTGGTTTTTTACGGTATTGAAGAATATTTTGAAGATTTTATGTCTATGTGAAGTTTTTAATAATTATTACGAGTAATATTACGTAAATCCATTGTATGTTCAAAATGAAATATTTTACGTATTTTTTCATTATTTGTGTGAAAATATTAATAAAATTTTTGTGGAAGATTTTCCCTTTAAAAAAATTCCGCAGTGTGACAACCCCTCAAAATTTTTATTCCTCAATTTCCGTAGATAATCGTTTTTAAATCTGCATGCAAACAGTTTTTTTTATTTAAAAATTTAAACATTAAAATGGCAACGAGCAAAGCATTTTGCTACAACAAAAAAATCAAGTGAGTGAGTGTGTATGTGGATGCTTATAATTTTACAAGATTAATTAATACTTTGCGAAGAAGTCGAATGAAATTGGCAAATTGAGGGTTAAAAGGCTGCTCGTGGATAATGTTTTGATATTAAATAATTCAATGTCTTTCTAGATAATATCTGAAGATCAAGGTTAATAAATTTGAAGGTGCTGACAATTTCAACAATTTGATTTTTTCTAAAACATTTTCCACGATAAAGCTCCTTCCATCACAAAACTAAATAAATAATACAAAAAAAATTTAAACATTTTACAAAAAGAAATTTAAATTAAAATCTTTTTAATCTCGAAATTCTTGAAATGTACACTTTTTTGCTATAATACTTGCAATAACTTTCACGATTCCCTTTTTGCAATAAAACAATAATTTCTAGTCAATTTTTCTAAAAATTTATGAGCTTTAAAAAATCTGAGATATGCAGGAATACTAACAAAACTAATAAAACGTATAAAGGTAAAAAACTAAAAAATTACAATCAAGCTATAAAATGTAAGGTGTACAGGAAACAGCAAAAATGAATTAAAATGTGTTTTATAAATTTTTGTCTGAGCTTTACGAATTTTTGAATATCAAAATATTTTTTTTCATCTTAGATTTTAAGATTTTTTTAAGAGTAGGCATTTTTTTTTCACATCTCAAAGATAACTCGATTGGATTTTAGGTCAAAAATTGTTCAACTCTAAATTTCAAAAAAATCTTAAAACCTAAATTAGCTGAAAAACCAGAGTTAGAAAATTGTTTTAACGTTTGCATTAAAAATAATTGAATTAATCTTATTTACAACAAAACTAGGATAACTAAATCTTATCAATAATAATTTGAATATTAAATTAAATTAAAAGGTTGTTTTAAATAAAAATTCTAAAAAGCAGGGGTTTTTACGATAACTTGTAAGGGGTTGAGGGGTGAGTGTTGAGAAATTAAGATTTATACACATTTTACTACACGAAAGTTACACAAAAATTACTACACGGTTTTGTTTGTTAGTCTGACTTTTGGCTTAATTTAAGGTCAATTATCAACAGAATAATTGAAAAATGTACAAAGCAAAAAATGATTGATTGTTTTAATATGATTAAATTTAACATTAATTCTCTTCTCAAAACTCCACCCCTCGTCTCTTCCAAGAAATTTCCTAAATCTTAAGCCAATACAAATAAAACTCAAAGTCTAACTGTAGAACAAGGCATCATTTTGCTTAAAAGCTACACACAACGTTTGTATGGATCCTTAATTGGTAAATACTTCCTAAGCCTACAAACAAACCAAAAAGTGTGTGCAACTCGTCCTTAAAAAACACAATTTTGTTTCACTCAGAATTGCTTTTTAAACTAAAATCATAAATTGAATTAAAAAAAGTAGTTATTATCAAAAAATTGGTTGCATTTTGTTCCACGTCCATTATTAATCTCAACAGAGTGTTGTGGTGGCTGCGCGGCTTTTAGGGCTTGAATTTAACTAGCGGGATGTTTTTGGAAGACAAACACTTGTCACAACACCACTCGGCATACACTTCACAGTGCATTAGTTGATAGGCCATTTCGGTGAGGCCGCTGCAGGTTCTACAAGTATTTAAATGGTTGGGTATGGTTAAGGTTACTGTAGAAAAATTGATTAATTATTTAAAGATTTCATTTAAAACTGATTTTTACATGAAATTTAATTTTTAAGAAAATTAAAAAAAATTGGAAAAAAAAACTCACCTATGAAACCAAAAATTGCACCCACTCTCACAAAGCAACCCTTGATCATTATCGTGAACTTCCTTATGACAAACACCGCAAGGATAAATTGGCGGCGCGTTAGGATTTTGTGGATTAAACACCATCGGCTGATCTGACGGATAAACTTTTCCCGCACTAACTGGCATAGGTTTTGGTCCACCATACATTCCCATTGGATTACCACCTTGACCTGGTGCCGGGCCGCCAGGATGCATACCCATTGGACCGTTTTGACCCATTCCGCCCATTTGCATGCCGTGATTCTGCATTCCAGGATGAGGTGGATGTTGCTGCTGGTTGTTGTTAGGATTTCCAGGACCAGGACCAGGTGATGGACCCATCTGCATACCTTGGTGGTTGTTATTCATGCTGTTGTTTTGGCTACAAATATTTGAAAATGATTGATTAATCACACTTTGATTCAATGACATTTAAATCAACATCATATGAAAAAAAACTAATTCTTACCTTCCTGGTCCTCCTGGTGGCATATTATTATTGTTATTATTGTTATTAGGTCCAGGTCCTTCCCGCATCTGATTCATCATTGGATGAGGTCCTGGTCCACCGAGCTGGTGAGGTAGTTGATTTTGTGATGTCATGGCTCCATTCGGTAGATTCATCCTTCCAGGTCCACCACCAGGCAGCATTCCAGGTGGTGGCCCATTGCCTCCCATGTGATTTGCTAGAGGACTGTGCATTGGAGGACCCATTGGTCCATTATTCATGTGATTTGGGCTTCCCATTCCCATCGGACTGCTCATTCCAGGCATCGGATTCATTGGTGAGCCCATAGATCTCCCCATATTTGCCATTGGTGACATGTGACCACCCATTGGTCCCATTCTAGGATCCATATTTCCCATTGGAGAGAGTCCACCTAATGGTGCATTAGGATTTGGCATTGGTGACATTCCTCCTCTATTATTCATATGTGGAGGCATTGGACCACCAGATCCCATTCCCATCCCCATTGGTGACATATTAGGATTCATCATAGGATTCATGCCACCTCGCATTGGACCCATATGCATTCCAGGATGACCCATGTGATGCATTCCCATATGTCCATGCATTCCCATTGGACTCGCTGGTGGCGTGTCATCGAATGGATTTGAAGCCACTATTGTGTCACCATAACCAGTTAGTGGAGGTGGTAGCAGATCCTGCGGTGATGGTGTGGGAGTTGGCTGGATTGCATTGTTTGCAGCCGCATTGGACGTTTTTCGACGCTTCTTAGGATTACTGGGCGCGGAGGTGAGCTGCGGGGATTCTGAGGGCGATTTAAAGTCGGGTGGACACATGCCAGGACCTGGCATGCGATAAGCCATCCCCAGATTATGGGCCATTGCTTGTAGCTGCTGTCGTTCTAGAGTTTTTCTGATCTTGGTCTAAAATAAAGATGAATTGTTAGTTGGAAGCTAGATTTAACAACCGAGTCTGTGTGGAATGATTGAGCAGTCACAGTGTAAGGTAATGAACCAGTTTTTGGTCTAGGGTAGTGTCAGCAGAAGCTTTTGGAAGCTCTATTTATTTTTGTTTTTTCGACGCATTATCAATCCATCATTTTTTGTCTTCCTGCTGGTTTAACAGTTTCTTCTTCACTCGCTCACTTGAAACATTTGCTGCTGGCATTACCTGATCATTTTATTTGGCCATTGAATGGTCTAGAACGGTCTTAAACACTTTAAATTAGAATACACTGAAACGACGTAAAAATTATCCTGAGTATAAGCCCCTTAAGATATTTATTAATTGCCCCTTGTTTCTTTGTACTTGTAACTAACTTCATCATTTTTGTTTTATCTACTTTCCAATAGATGGCGTGTAGCAGCTTCCAAACAGTTTATCTCGTGAAAAAAATTATCTCTTGATATTCTAAGTTTGAACCTTATAAAGCCTTCAAAAGATTTACCTAGCATATCTTCATTTGATACACATAAAAGATTTTTCTCTGATTATCTTAATATGTCTGAGAATCGCGTAAGTTTGAAAAAATTCTATTCGTAACTTCAAATTTATTATCACCTCAAATTTATCTGGCTAACTAGGCAAAGAAGCTACTTACACGCGGTCAACGTGCTGCCAATCGGAGTTATGAGGAAGACACAGAGACTGATGACTCTCAAACTGTCGAAAACAATGTTGTTCAAAACGAGAAGCAGGATTTGTTAAAACCTACCCAAGAAACATTGACAAATATTCCAAGCACTATAAATGATTCTTACACACCATTAACTGAACCTCAAAGACTGCAAATGATTTTGAAGAAGACTAAAGCAGTAGAGCAAGTATTTTCAGATTCCGTCGAACTTCAGGGTGTTCAAGCCTACAAAGAGATGAACGTGGCAGAGTTGGCTAATAGAAAGCAAGTTTGGATACAAGCACTCAACATTCGTAGCCGCAACGCTTTTTCAGAGAAAGATTTGGGGCAAAAGTATGGTTTTAAGCCCTCGAAGTTCTTCTAAAATTTCATTGTTACTAATTTTTTTAACTTCCCAGGCTTGCCATCACTCATGAAATGACGCTAGAGATGCACAGCAAGAATAATCATCTTATTGAAGTGCTGGATACGTTCTATAATCCTATTTTGAAGAATCAAGAGGCTAAAATTGACAGCTACGACAAGTTTTATGATGATTTAACTGCAAAAACTGAGAAGCAGAAGGAAGATTTCAGTCATGAAGGTTAGTTAATTTTGCATTTTTACTGTCAAATAAATAATCTTCAAATTATTTATGCAGAATGCATGCTAAATGATAACATCGATGCTTTGGACACTGAAAAAAACAAGCGAATCATCAATGACTTGGATTCGGAGAGTTTGCGCCTAAAACACGAAGTGGATCAACTATCCTCCGAATTTCATTCAATAGTTGAGGCAGCTACTCAGGAAGGTTTTTTGGAAGAAAGTGAGGATGAAGTGAACGCTGAGGTTGAGCATTTGCTATCAGAATTGGTTGAAGGACAGAGTGAAGATTCTACCTATTCAGCTTCGATTTCAGAGATAGTGAACGAGGATAATCAGCTGAACAATTTGCTTAGAGAGATAGAGGAAAAGTCAGTATTTCGTTTTTCCCGTCAAAATTACATTTTTAACCTTATTTTATTGTTCCAGATCTATAATGGAGAGTGAGTGCACCGCTGATTTGGAAGAACAACTAAGCACCATCAACACTGACAACTCTACTCTACAACGCTTCCCACTTTCCGACATTGACGAGTCCATTCACAATTTGTACTTGCCAGAAAATTTCCAGAGTCTCAGCTGTTCTTACAACAACATGTTTAAGATGAATGAAGACATCAGCAAAGACATGATCACTTTGGATGAGAACGAAACTTACCAGAAAGACAGAATTCAGGAGATGATTCATCAGCAGAATTTGATGAGCAAGGAAGCTGTGGAACTTCAGAACGAATTCATCGTAATGGGAATGAAGTTGAACGATGTTAAGCAAGGATATCTCGATAAGATGCAGCTGGTGCAAGAAGACAATGAAAAGATGATGCTGATAATTCATAGCATTGGCGGTGAAATTCAAGTGATTGAAAACGCCAATAAAATACTTTTGGTAAGATTTTCTTTTAAAATTTGATTTATCGGTTTAAGAATAATCAGATGGCAAATTTTAATGAAATGTATGAATAAAAATTATTTTCAGGACGAAGAAAAATCGGTCGTGAAGGAGTTCAAATCAAATCTGAAAAAGTACGCAGAAATGAACTTGCATATGGAAAATATGATGCAATCCAAGTTGAACGAGTCCTCAATCACCAACAGTTCTATTCCATCTGTGAAAGTCAGCCCGATGAGACGAGATGCAAGCTCTGTGGTTGATCCCGATGACATCATGAATATCAGCTCGGAAGCAGAAGTTAATCCACATAATCTATCCCAACTTGTTGAAGATCCGACGATTCAGGGTGAAGAGGATAATGTTTTTGAGTTTGATTTTGTTGATGACGAATCGGTTGTCAGTCAAGTGAGCAATGTGGGACATTTCGAGGTTATGAGACCTCGAGGACCAGCTTGGTAGAACTTTTTACAAAAATTTAATATGCATTTGATCTTTATTTTCCAAAAGAATCTTAAATGGAAAAAAAAGTTCTTGAATTAAATTTTTTTTGTTAGTTAAATTTTATTCTAAAAAATTTTCAAAAGACGACGAATACTTTAAAAATATTTGAATTTCAAAAAAAAATAATCCTTAAAATTAAAAAAACTTTCTTTATTCAAACCTAATTTTTCCATGAATTTTAAATTTATTAAAAAATAACTTTGATCTAAATTTTAAAGAAATGTTTAAATGTAAAAAAAAAATATTTAAACTTTGAAAAATATTTTAAATGATCTGAAAAAATTGTAATCATCAAAAATGTACAAAAGTCATCAAAAAAACCCAAGAGAATAAAAGATTTCCAACAAAAAACGTCATTTATTACTATATTTACTTGCACGCCTTAAATGAAATCTGATCCTCCCATAGATAACATCCCGATATATTCAAACAATTTATTCGTCTACCGACCTTGAACGCTTCACATATCGATTCATTGATTTATTGCTTCACGTTTATTGTTGGTCGATTAGGGAATTAGTCAACCAGCAATCAAAAGCTTGGAAAACTGTTTTTCTTAAAAATTATAGTCGCGTTGACCATTAACTTATTTTCGAATGATTACTATGCATTTAATCATAAAGGGTTGAACTTGTGCTTTGGAGCGTTTAGATAGTGATTGAAGGTTGGTTGCAAGGAGGATAGAAAAAAGAGGTAGGATCTATGACCAAAATTATTTAGACTATTTTGTGAAACTCCGAAGGGTCTTTAAATTGATGTAAAATATAAGATAAGAAAGAAAATATAAGATATAAGAAGTTCCAATCCTTGCATATTAAAATCCTTGATTCATCTATTAAAAATTATGCTAATAAAGTCATTAACTGACCTTTCATTAAAAAAGTTCATCAGCTTTCCCTCTCAAGTCTCTCATACCAAAACTTTTTCAGGGCTTTCGTACGAAAACAAAAGCCGTCGTTAATTATCATGAACCCTGGTCTAATGCACGAGGTAGGCATAAATAATTTCTCAGAGCAAAAAATGATGAAAGCCCGACTATTCTAATCGATATCAGCTTTGAATACGTTGACTACTCTAGAATTCCTAGATTAACAGCTGATATAACGTGTTGGTTGCCTTTGTTGTTCAAACACACATCATTTCGCCTGTTTGGCTGCCGTGTGGCTGTTTTGTTTGTCATAAATGGATTTTTGTGTCATTAGCTTATTACAAACCATCGACTTGCTAGGAATTATTGCCTCGAAGTGTATTAGTCGTGCTGGACATCAGATCGGTCGTGGATGGTTGAGATTGTTTGTAACTTTTGTGCTTTACATGAAGAATTAAGGAATTATGGTGATTTTGAAGTAGTTGTTAAAGGATTTGTTGATTTTTAATGAGCTTGAAAAATGTTTTGTGTGATTAAATGAATTTGTAAAGGACTTCAACAAAAATAATGATTGGAAGTGCAGTTTCAGCAGAAAATTCAATCTGAATTCGTTAAAAGTGATCAAAGTGAGAACAAAGAACTTAAATCTTACAATTATGAAAGACTATTTACTTTTAAAGTTAAATCTCCACGATCTTAAAGCTAAACTACGTAAATTAAAGTTTAAAACTTCACAGTTGATCATTAAATACGAATTAACTAAAAATACTCTGATTTATGAATCAGTTCATAGAGTGATGAGTAATAAAAAAATGTTAGAAATTAAAAGATTTTATTTTGATTATTTTGCTTAAATATTAAAAACAGTATTTTTTGTCTTAAATAGTTGTCTTGACAGTTTTAATCTTGACCAAACCCTCCATAAGAACTGAAATAACATAAAGTAATTTCTAAACAGAAAATCTAAAACACCTTACTAAGTTCCTCTTGGACTTTCCATAAAAATTTGGAAAATTATTGGAAAATTAATGTATAAGCCATGGTATAAGCACGCCAAAGTATGTCAAGGAATCCAAACACAGTAATAAAATATAAATAACCGAAAAATTTGTTTTTAAAGTGATTTTACCTTATGATGGTAATTCATAACAAAATCCAATCTGAAAAGTGCCACAAAACAACAAATTAGAAATAATCGTTTGGATTGCGACATTGCGTGAAACCCATTGAAAAACTTGGCTCTGCCGCAATTTCCAAGGTATCGTCTGAATAAATCATTCTTGCTTGCCGGAAAATCGATAAGTCGTGATAGACAAGTCGGTCAATTAGTCAACAAAATCGATAAAATGGATTATTAACATGGAACACAAATTGAATGCCATATTGAACAATGTCCATGGATCGACTATGAATATGAATGGTTTGAATGGAGTAAATGATTTGGATGGACATCTTTGTGAGAGGAATGTCCCGGTGATCTTCTCTACAAATCGAGGAGTTTACTTGAGGAAGCTTTGTAGGCAAGAGCCGAGTGGATATCAGACCAGTTTTTGTGATTTGCAGAAATGGGTGAGTTCGAAATTCTCCTGAATTCCTTCATAATTCCTCCTAAACCTGAAAAATCTTTGATAATTTCAGACAAAACAAGCCAACCGATCCCAAACCATCGGTTTAACACCTCACGCTTCCTCCAGCTCCTCAGGCACCAGCTCCCAAGAGAAACCAATCATGTTAGTTCAACCGAAAAAATTGCTAAACAAAAAGGAATTTGGTTGACTTCCAGTTCCATGAGCAATAATCACTTGAAAGGCAGCAATGCAGTAATGCAGCAATGAAAGGTAAGCCATTCATTACAGGAAGTGTGGAAGTAATAATGAGTTGTTGAGTCGTGCAGCATTCGTTTGTTTTTTGCACGATGTTGACGGTGAAATATTGTGAAGTTGAGCGAAGGAAGTGGAGGAGCACTTATTAAGACGTGAACAATAGAAAAATGTACGAACAGGAAAACAGAATTTGCTTCTGCATGAAATGACTGCATTTCCACTTCATTTAAATTATGGCACTTATTTTACACAGAACCCTCTCGTTCTTTGATTTTTTTTAAATTTTTTACACATTTTTGGATAAATCTAAGCAAAAATATGATAAGAGTATTAAATAAGAAGACAAAAAATCAGAAATTTCGGGCTTAAAAGCTTCCATCAGCTTTAGGGCAAAGTCTCACTAAAAAGATCGTACAAAAAAACGTGCCTACCCAGTTTTCACATTAAATACACATAAAAGTAGCACATAAAAGCTCGTTTTCTAATGTTGCTTTGCAAAAGTTCAAAATCCTCATATACTCATTAAAACTCGATAAAAACGCAAGCTTTGCGAACGAAATGTATGCAAGTAATTATATTGCTAGTAAAAGTTCATTTAGCTGCACACGTCATTAAAAATGTCCTAATTGAAAAAGTCTACCAAGCATGAAAAAGATGAAAGTAGGGAAACTATTGAAAAAGCTCCACGAAACCATTTCAAACATCATGAGAAACTGGAAAAATGAATGGAAATAATGACAAACAAAAGCTCTGCCATTAATTGCATATGCCTACACAGTACAAACATGCCATACAATGTCGTTGCTTCATTATTTTTTATTCCGATTTATGGCAGCTCGTAAAAAAGTTTCGTTGATATTATGTCATCGAGCTTTATTTAGAGGACATTCAAAAATCACTTCAATTTTCTCAATTTTTCTAAAATATTTTTCTAAAAGCTCGAAAAGTTTAAAAAGCTCTCAAAAATAGATAGATCAAATATTAAAAAAAGTATTTTTGAAAAAAAAATTAGACATAACAAATGAACGACCTCTGCTCATAACAACAACATGTTTGCCAACACTCCAATCCTCCAAGGCTCCAAGGCTTAATTATATTTGCATCCGCTTCCGTTGACTTTCCGACTTTTCCGGCATTTTCCGTCATTTTCTAAATTCTCCCACATACTGGATTTCCTGCGAGTTAACTTGTGCAAGCTTTGAAGCGAACCTGATGTGCTTTGAATGCTCTGAATGGATTTTAATGATTTGCGAGTTTTTACGGGATTTAAGAAATTTTAGAAATTTACAATTTTAATTGGTCTTCTCTTGCCTGCTTTAGGCTCAAGTGATGGAGTCAAATCATCACAGAGCAAATATGCCGAAATAAAGCAAACTTGGTGGATAAGATTGCATTGGCAAGTTCCAGAATAATTTTGAGTAAAAGTGCTTAAAATATATTGAAACAATTTAAAAATGTGACACTAAGGTCACGTCTTTACTGATATCGTCACTCAAATCCTTAATTAAGGTCCTTTATCAACTGCTTCACCTTTTGCTAATGCTTCTTGGACAGTCAGACAAATCAACAGACAAACGAAACAGCATCTCTAAAAATCGCCAAAAAGCCGTTCACTAAAAGCTTTTTGTGCCTTTTGCTCGTTTTAATTGGAAAAATTAATTTGATTTGCGATGTTTGAGTGTTCGAGAGTTTTGTGATTCAATTTTCGTGCTGAGCTTGGGGAATGGTGTATTGAAGAGTCTGGGGGTTTTGTTTTAGGAAGTTTCAGGAAGTGTTTTTGAATTTATTTTGAAGGATATTTGAAATTGAACTTTTTCTTCGACTGATTAACAGGAAATTAAATTTCTGCTACAAAATGGATTTATTTTATGATTTTGAAGATGTGGAGCTTTCGTTTGTTCACCAAAAAGTTTTCGTGTTTTGAGCAGGTTAACAGCAAAACATATTAATCCTTCAATTTGATCCTTAAAAGCCGTAAAATGTCCAAATATTCGTTCTATGAAAATTCTCACCCAACCCCAAAAAAATCATTCAATCTCAATTTCTGCTCAACCAGCAAACAACCAAAAAATTTCTAGAACAAAAAAAAAATTCTATGAAATCGCGGCAAACGCAAATATTAATTTGAATTTATTATTTATTTGTTTTGCAATTCGAGACCAATTTGTATAAATTCCGAAATACTAAAATTCGTGTAATTCCTGATGTTCGTGAAGCAAAGGCGTGTGGAATATTTCTGCTTTGAAGGAATTACACTTTTTATAACGCAAATATGTTAAATGATTTCAATCAGAGTTAGAAAAAAAAACTTTACCAAGTGGAAGGAAAGCAATGAATAATTATGATAGCGGGTGGTGGAAATGTTTAAGGGATATTAAAATGTTTTTTTGTTTGTTTGAATTTTTGCTTGTGGTTATTTTTGGAGAAAAATTCAATACAAAACAAAAATGTAAATTAGTGTGAAACTTTCCTGAATTCTTTGGTAGAATTTGCATCGCATTTTTTTATCGAGATTTTTAATATCAAATTTCATATTTTAAGGTTTTTATTAAAGTAATAAATTTTAGTTCACCCCTGTTAATTAAAATTAATTATTTCCATCCAACAAACAAATATTCATATTTATTTTTCATATTTCCCGAAGTGCAGTTGTTTTATGCTATTATTCAAAATAAAACCGTAATTTAGGAATAAAAATAAATTTGATTGTTCATTGGGGTTTCCTGATTTATTCAAATAATGGTTTTAATTTAAAATGAATTTTTCATAAGAATATTCAAGATTGTCTATTAAAGTAAAAAAAATGAGCTTTTAAATTTTTTTGAGATCCTCTTAAGAAAAACTCGAGAAGAAAAGTGAAAGTTGGCAACACAAATTCAAACAATTGATACTGAAATGAAACCCATTTCCATTTCAATCATTTTTATTTATGTTTCAATCCTCGCAACTATCCAAAAAAACCTGAAAAATTATCAAAAGGGTTGTCCATAATAAATATCAACCAATTTTGAAATTTCTTACTTGTTTGTTGATTATTCAGGAAAATCATTAAATTTTTTTTTTCGAGACTGAAAGCTAGTAAAACTTAAATTTTAAATAATCAACAAATGTTTGGAGACATAGACTCGCTAAACTCCCCCAAATACTAAAACAATAGTAAAATCGATTGAAAAATTTCAAACGATATACAGACGGAAATGGAATGAATTTTCCCCGTAAGTTTTGCCATTCATTTATTCTGTTGTGAGTTATGCACAAAAAAACATCCAAAAAATAAAACACACACTAAAAAGGACAAACAAAAAAATAACATTGCACCAACTGAATTAATAAAAATTCATGAAAATCAAAGGAGACTCAAAGGAAAATCGATTTGAATCTCATGCAACGCTTTTTCGTCAACTTTTTTGTTTTTTTTGTTTTCACCCTCATATGAATAAATAATTATTCAAAAAATTCAAATTCGGAATTATGCAGGAGTTTTCCATTAAATGGTCAGTGCTTTTGTTCCACCAGTAGTTTATTACTGATGTTTTTTCTTGATTAGCCGTTTCCACTTTATATTTGCTAGTACTCAGAAAGTTGGCGGTTATCGAGGGAATTTGAATTTTGAGTGATTTGATTGATGATTTCTCATGAAAAGACACTTTTCTTTGACTTTCTTGTGCACTCGTTTCTTCAACGTTTCTTGAGCAATTTAATGACTTGACAAATTCGTTGAGGAAGGAAATTTAACGGAAACATCATCAATCAGTTTCTCTTTTTCTGTTGAATGGCTGTTTACTTATAAGGAAAATGTGATTAAAGGTGGATTAAAGAGATTGGAAATGGATATTAAATGCAGTGGAATTAATCTCTGTAGACACTTTTAATGGATTTTTGAAAAGTTCGGGGATAGATCGACACCTCATCAAGAAATACTTTAAATATTTAAACCTTCGGAAGATGAAATAACTGAAACAATTAAATTGTTAATTTCTGTAAAAACTAAAAACCCTCCCCAAAATGTCCAAATTAGTTCCCTACATAAATGCATTAAAATAGCAATTTCAGACTTTCCACATTTTACCTACAAACCCCTCATATTTCAACCCTTTTTACAATTTCTGCGATTATGCAATGTTTCCCCAAATAATCCCTAATATTCCCTACAGCATCCTTAAAGGCTCAAAACATTGCAATTCAACTGAAAATACGGAAAACCACTGCGAAAACATTACAAAAAGAAAATCTATGTAAGCCAAACAATTTATCAGAAATCTCATAAAACTTGGAAAATTGTAAAATTGGAGGGAAAATCTAAAGCAAGGATAAAACATCACGCGAAACATTCAATCATTCAGTCTTTTTGTTATTTTCAAGTTTTGCCGACATTGTGCAAGCATTGAAATCATAACAACGCACTAACACACTGACAAAAGAGCATAGAAAAGCATGGGGAGCATAGAATAGCATAAAATTCGAAGAAAAAGACCAAAACATAAACTGCACGGAGCTCTCTTCGATGTTGCTCACTCACAACGTTCAGATTCGCTTGGATTTTCATCTCGTTCGGTCGCATTTTTGGCGAAACTCAAAAGGATTCAAAGTTTCACGGTGGAAAAATCAGAATTAGTGAAGCTGGAGGCTTAATTAAGTGATAAAATATTTATAATTATGATTATAACATTCGTAATTACGTAACAAATCCTCACATTCATAAATATTCAGAGAAAATGAAGAGATTTCCCTTCTTGGCGTGAAATTGATGTGAAAACTGGTGAAATTGTATGAGCACGCAAATATATCTGAATATAAAGCAGAGGAAAACAATATTTTTTATGTAACTTTCCTCTTTTAATAAAAGGCAACGTTTCCTGCTGCCTGTTTAGCTCCGGCACAGGCACTGTTTTCATTGTCGATAAGGGAGTTTAGCGCAAATTTGGAATTGCACGGTGTGAACATAAAAATTACGATTGAATCATAAAAAATGCTCATGTGAGAGCTGTTGTGAAAGCTTTTTCTGACTTCTACTAAAGCAACAACTACGACGGTGTTTTGCAGTTTTTTTGTTTTAAGGACTTTTGGGAGTACATTTGCAGTGATAGTGGAGATGCTATAAAATTAAGCTTGAATTGTGATTACTTTGTAAATGAACTAAGGATTAGCAGTTGTTAATTGCTAATTAGTGAATTAAGCAAGATCTTGCGTAAATAAAAAGTTATTACGGTTTAAAAAGGGTTTCTGTTAGAAATCTTTAAGAAAATAGATAAAAGCTTCCTTAACCTTCAAACCAAGCTTGGTAAAGATCCACCAAACATCAATTAAATTTTAATTACAAGAAAACCAATTTTTTTCGATAAAAACCCAAATTCACCAAATTAATCTTCAAAAGAACGAAAGCCGTTTTAATCCCCCAAAAAAATTAATGATAAAATGTAAAAAACACCAATCCACAAGCCTAATTGATTAAACAACAGCACAGCAGCAAGAAAAGAAAAAAAAAGTGATAACCTGCCTATAATCTACCAAGCAATCAACTCAGAAGCTGGCAGAGCTGCCAAGATACTGTGCAATTACTTATCTACCAAATGATTAAAACATTCATCTTCAAAAAGGTAACTGCACCATTTTCAAATGTATGCCAAGCATTTAAAGCTTATGGATCGTATTAGACAAATTAAACATATCAAGCGTATAAGGCATCGAGATGATATAAAGCGTATTAGGCATAATTGAATGAGAAATGGAGAAACTGAATAATAACAATAAATGAGATGTTTCATCGATTTTCTCCCAAAAATAGCTAAAGCTCCTACAATTCAAACAATTCCTCGAATTGCTCCAAATACTCTCCTATATTGGAAAGCGGGTGGAATCTTTCTAAATAGTTTGACAAGTGATTTGGTTTTAAATTTATTTTTGTATGCCATTGTGACATCCTTTAGAAAGGTCTCTTAAATATTCAAAAGGGACTAAAAAACTTGTTTGATCCTTTTCATCCCGAACTAAGGCGATTCCACCCTTACCGAAAAATGCTCGGGCCAAACTGAGAAATACCAAATGGCAAAAATACATTGATAGATATTTATTTGAATTTATTGGCATATAGACACAGTGTTTGAGGTTAAAAAGAATTGTTATGCAAAGCAAATACTTTGTAGCTTTGCAATGAATGCATTAGAAGCTCAGAAAACTCGGCGATGGATCAAAAATGAAAGCTGCGGTGAATTATGGCGCTCTTTAGCTTCTTTTGATGGTACATTTTTTTATTTCGTTGGAATTGGAAGAGAAATGCTGGAGGAATATTTGGGTCGAGGGTTCAAGGATGGCAGGGATAGAGGGAGTGCTTGAGAGTTTGCCTCCTGACGGCTCAGACTTCTTCAACAAACAAGCTTTACTCATTAAGAATAACAACTAAATAATGCACCAAAACAAACAAGACAAGCCAATTAGTTTGATTACTTATTAACAACGTGCTTGATTAAGTAATGAGCCAATAGACAGTTACTAATGGTGTGCTTATGACCAAACAAATAAATTATTCTTGTCAAAATATTCAAAAAAAAATTGAGCATTCGACGTAATAAATTAAGCTGACTAGAATTTACTCGACAAATTATCAAGTTTTTAGTTATTTTGTCTAGGATATTGACCTGGAGCAAAAATAAAAATAACTGAGAAAAATTTATTGCGTCAGAACCTCTGTCTCAAACCCATCACAATCATATAAAACACCCGAAAATTTGTTGCCACTTTACCATACTCGACAAGGTTGAATGAAGCCTTAAAAAATCGGAAAAGCTGAAGCTTTAGCAGGCACTTCGGCAACATAATACCTATGTTTAATTAGAATGATTCATGTGAATAAAGCAATAAAATTCTAGGAAATTCAAAAATATGTAAAGCGTTGTACACACTATGAAAGTGATTTTTCAAAAAATCAAAGTTTTCCGTGAAAGTTTTTTTGACGTTTCAAAAATTATTTTTTTATTTTTCGAATTTTATCCCATTTATTGTCTAATGAATGGGTTTTAAACCATTTTCTACGAGTTCTGAACGTTGAAAGATCATATTGGGAATGAATTGGCATCAAAAAGTGGGAATGTGTCAAAATAAAATTTTCGGACTTCAACAATCGGAGTAAAATAATCAAACTTGCAGCGCAAAAATAGGAAATTTTCTATTCTTCGTGAAAGTTCAGCCTCGCAGTTTTTATTGTGGTTTATGATTTTGATCAGAATATTTAATCACCGCAACTGCACAAATCTGATGCATAATTATGGCAAGAATGATGTGGAAAAAAAAAATTCCAAAATTTATCATTATTGAGGCAACTTTCATGGGCAAAACCAGTAAAAAGACCAAAATTCACTGAAAGTTGCCTGAAAGTAGAGTTTTTCCTAGAGTTTTTCCAAATTTTCTTCAAACGTTAAATTCGTCTTTTTAATACGCAAATTTTGACTATTTTTTGAAAAAAATCCTTCCACGGGAAAATGTCAAGAAGTTGAAAAAATCGGAAAAAAGAAGAAACTTTCAGTGATTTACTTTCATAGTGTGTGGACCGCTTAACCAAAAAAGAAATTTCCGATCAGAGCGCCGAGCGGGAATATTGTGCATTATTACTTATAATTCTGTTAAATCAAATTTTACCACTTTCTGATCGACTTGAGTTGGTAGTTTCTTAACAAAAAACACGTAAAACTTGATTTCATATAAAATTCAAAAAAAAAATAGGTATTTTTTCCAACAGTTTTTTAGATTTTTGTAAAAACACAAAAAATATCAAATTTTTGCATGGCAGCTACTTGAAGGAAATGCTTGATCCCAAAAATCGTTCTTTCAGACCTGCGTGTGGTCTAAAAAAGCTTATTCCGAAGATATGAAATTAATCGGTTCGGTGCAGTCTGAGAAACCGTTCACCAGAGTTGAGAATTTTGGATTTTTAAATCATGACAACTTGTTCATGGTACAATATTTCCACAAAATATTCTGGATTCGATCATTTTGAAACAAATACAATGTTTTTGCATATTCAGATGTTTTAAAATATTCTCAGGAAAAAAAAAAAATTATATGGAAAAATGGTAGTTTGCACTACAGGTACTAGATGGCGCTGTCGAATTTTCTTGAATTAGCAAACGCGACCGTCTTATGGTTAAAAAAAGCTTATTCTGAAATTTTGAGACCAATCGGTTGGATGGGTTCAAAGATTACGAATACAGAAGGTAAAAAAAAAAAAAACTTATAAGCATGACAACTTGGTCATGGAACAAAATTTTCAAAAAACCTTTAGGAATTGATCATTTTGGGTCAAATACAAGGTTTTTGCATATTCAGATGTTTCAATATATTCTCAGGAAAAAAAAGATTTTGTATGGGAAAATGGTTGTTTGCACTACAGGTACTAGATGGCGCTGTCAGATCGAGCCCAAAAATAGGAGACTTTTGCACTGGAAAAATGAAAGTCTTAAGTCCTGAGTTTCAGCAGGATCAATGCATCGGTTTAATAGTTACAGAGGCCACACCATGAAAAAAGAAGTCAAAACCACGGACTGACATTTCGCAAGGACTCAAAATTTCGGGTTCTAGACCAAATTTTTTTTTGTTTTAGGCAAAAATAAGAAAAAAAAAAAAAAAAAAAGTTTGGATGAAATCAAGACTTCACAACTTTTTGTTGCCGAAGTAAAAACTCAAGAAATATTTCCAAACACTTGAGAACTCTAGAGCACACTTGAAATTCATTAAAAACCCGACCAAGAACTTAAGAAAACTTTGTAATACTTAGGAAGTTGAATGGAATTTCATGAAAATTTTAAGGAACAAAGGCAAAACTTTACCAAGGATTCAAGTAACGAGGCAAAAAGTTATTCATTACAAAGATGCTCTTTCCTGCATAATTTCCAGTTGTTTGCGGGACTTCATCTTGAGTTCATCTTGGCATGCAAATCTTGCAAGTATTTAATCAATTTTCATGTTAGAGCACAAACAACTTTGTGGTTTATGGGAATTTTGCATTAAAATTGTTTTCAAGGACTTAAGCTGCACTAGGAATTGTAATACCAGTGGAATGAGTTTTATAGAGGATGTAGGAACACATAAATTTAGTTTCGGAAGAGGAACGAGGGAGAAATGCTTGATAGTTTGCTTCAGTTTCCTTTAATTTTAAAATGTTGGGAAATTTCAAATTTGTAATTTTTCACTCCTTTTTCAAATAGAACGAACTTAAAAGCTCAAAAAAGCTTTAAAGTAGCTTTAATAGAATTACTGCAGAAAAACATAACCTTTCCGCCATATGCAAGAAAACATGAGCAAACCCTCTTTAAAATGGAGGGGCTGAGTCAAAGCAAAACATTTAGGTTACATAAACATTTCCGCCAGTTTTAGTTTTGAAGCCATTTTAAAGACCATTAAAGTGTTTTGAACAAAACTATTAAATTCCAAAATGTCCTCTCCTCGAAAATCTTTTCAAAAATTTTCCACCTTTACCCAATGACGCCAACAAAATTGAACACTGATTGTGGCCACAAAAAAGGCAATCAGGAAATCTAGAGAAATAGAACAGCAAAAAGGGTGGCTCTTTCTTTGATTTGATTTTTTTCTGTTTGATCCTTGATGACATTGCTACTATTCCATAATGCCACACTTCTTAGTCGATTGCATGATTTCTCCCACTTTACCTTAAAAAACCGACAATCCTTTTTTCCACTTTTTTGGCTCCCTTTTTTTTGCTGTTTTTTGTGTTTTGTAATATTTTTATGTAATAAACACAAAAACACTACAAAAAATGTCATAACAGACAACCCCTCGGTATTTTACCAGTATTCCGCTTGAATCTGAAAGCCATTAAAATTAATGAAATCGTGTTGAAAGCCAGAGAAATCACACGATTCAAGCAAACAAGCAAAAAAAATTCGATTCAAGCTTGCAAAATTAAAATTGTAAAGATCGTTGGAAACATACTGGGAAAATATTGATGGGGACTGTTGGGAGAGGTGGATTGTTTGTTAAGTTTTGGTTTTCAAAACACAGATAAAGTTTTCTATTAAAACTCAATATGATGGGGAACTCAAATAATTCTCCCAAGTGGATATGAAAAATATTAAATTCATCTTCTTCCAGTCATCTTCTTCCACAGTCCCTCTAAATAAGGTGCAAAAAGCACTTTTCTCTATACAAAATCAAATCAAACATAAAAGCAAGCTGCAGCAATCGATGTCGAATATTAATTGAAGTTGCCAATTTTAGCAGCAAATTTCATTCAATCTTTCCTTTTTATAGATTTCTAAAGTTTTCCGAGCCAATTAATTCCGGAAAAACTTTGCTTGAACTTTGATGAAAAGCTTATAATTCGTTTTAATATTTTATAATGATTTTAATATTTCATAATTCTTGCTTATCCTTTCGGTTTAATCTGCAATGAATGAAAAATTGTATTCAGTCGTACGAAAGTGGAAACATACTTAAATGTGGTCATGCCTTATGCTTGAAGAGCGAGTTTCCTTATATTTGAAGCATCGCATGCTTATGCCGTATAAAACCAATCATTTATACCTTTAAGTTGCTTAAGCACTATCACGATATTAAAAGATATCAGATGATTAATGACTTGCCATTTCCTGAATAAATTGCCAAATTTTTTGGAAATTGTGGAATTGTTGAATTTTTGAGGAATTGTAGAAATTGAGGATATTTTGGAAATTGTAGCAATTCCTTTAAATGTCAGAGAAAAATTCTAAAGAATTTTGTATTTTGCAATTTCTCTAAAATTGCTTGTATTTTAGATATTGAGGTAAAACGTGGGAAACACTGAAGAGGGAAAACATGTTTTCTTAAGTTCTCTGATCACGAAAGATTGAGATGAAGTTTTCCAGTTTCCCAATTGTTTCTTTGGGGGAAAATGAATGATTGTTGAAATATTCATTTGGAGTTTGGAAAGTATTTCGTTATTAATTACGTCAGGGTTCTTGACAAGTTTGAATGATCAAAAGGTTTAATTATGTGAGAGATGAAATATTGTTGAAAAGAATATTGAATTAGGTGTTTTGATCATTGATTTAAGATCTTAGACGTTTGATAAATGAAAATCGTACTTTATTAGATGGTTTACTAACTTATCAAAAGTTAATAAAAATTGAATCTTAAATCAAAGATCCACGAAGGAAGCCAAACAAACTTAATTAGGTTTAAAAAGAAACGTCCTTCTAAGTCTTTCTCAGTGTTTTCTCCACAATAATCCTTGATACAACCTTTCTACTATCTGACTGTTTTCTCATTCAACCTAACACACACCTAACAAATAATTCAATTATCCTCAAATCCTTCCATTCAAGCAATAAAGGATGATTTTTATTGCACATAAAAGTTCATTGTGCTCGGCCAGTGTCCATCTAAATTGTTCGAATTGTCTATTAATTTGCCAGCCCGTTTAAAGTTTGAATGGAAATCGATAAAAGTTTTGATTAGGAATTTTTGCATGGAACATTTGCAATTTGCAATATTGCCGATTTTGCATAAAAATTTTTGCAGGGCGAACCAGAAACTTTTTTCATTTACATTCGAATTTATGGAAATCATAAAAAATAATGAAATTCATGAAAATCCATGGAGTGCTCACAAAAAAAATCAAAAAAAAGCGGGAAAACCAGAAAAGCATTAAAAGCATAAAAGCATGATAAACACATAAAGTTTATAAAAGTACTCACACAGGATTTGTAAAATACTAAACTTTCCCTCGACATTTCACTGCACTTCATGATGTTTCATGATGCACAAATTGATTGGGGAATTGTGGACGGGAGGCAGCTTTTAGAGGCTATTAGATGTGATTAGATGAGAATTAAGATCTTTTCTCTAGATGCTAAAAAAACTCCTAAACATTCTCCCCTCCTCCAAAATCGTTTCCACCCAGAAAATGCAGAAAATGGCCAAAAGTGCACTTAAATGCGCTCCCAAATGGAAACATTAAAATGTTTGCCCCTATTGAATTAAATTAAAAAATAATCAAAAAATTCCTGATTTCAGCGTTGCACATGCATTTTTAATTACAAAGTTTTAAAATTCATTCAAAAACCAATTAGGTACATTAAAATTCATATACAAAATCGAAAAATCATTGGCGCTTCCTATCAGTAATTAGCTGTTCGTAATATTCATTAATATTCATTAAAACTCATTAATATCAATTAAATCAGCTGCAGCTAATAAGAGAGGAAAGCACAGCAGGCAGAGCAATAAAATTAATTAAAAGTCAAGTTTGATAAAATTGCAACATTGCAACGGAATTGTCTGAAAAAGGAGCTGCAGCCGATTCTAGTGCGATAAGGAATTAATTTTAATGAAATTCTCATTTCTCGAATATTTTACAATAATTTGAAGGTTTTTGCGATAGAATTTTATTTGATTTTAATTTTGAGTCGTCTGATGTCTGATTTCGTCTGATTTGGCTGACTTTACTGATTTTACGAGCCTCCATAAATTACAAATAAATAATTCAATTAAAATTTCGACATTTTTGCGATTTGTTTTGATATATTTTTAAAATAGTCCAGCAATGTTTTAAAAATTTGCTCTGTCTTTGTTTTTATGGACCAGGCAAAAATTGATAAATATAAAATAAAAGGCTCAGCATGAATTATGCATGAATTGATCTTTTTGGTGCAGCGATTTATTATGGAGGTATTGAAGCAGGGATGTTGATGGTTTTATCCAAAAACTTCTATAGGGAGGTTAAAAAGTGAGTTTCAATGAAAAACAACAGAATTGTTTGGAAATTGTTCCAAAATCAACTCAAAACCTCAAATGTAATTTACTCCAACCTGACCACCAACCACAAAGCTGAAAACTCTGTAAAACCATCAAAATCAAGTCAAACAAAACACAAACAATTTAAAATGCGTGTTTTTTGCGATCAATTTGTTTGCGGTCCACAATCACAACAACCAAACGTCCGTAAGTTCAACATAGAACGTATAAATTACACTTGAGAATAAAGTAAAACAAATGCTGCAATTCACCATTTAATCGCAACTAAACCTGAAATATTTCCGAAAAACCACAGAACCCCTCAAACTGCCACAATTTGTAACCATAAACAACCGAAAATGTTAAACAACAACAAGTGAAACAGGTTCAAAGCTCTCGCCCAAAGTCCTTGCATCCTTCTAATCTTTTGAAAACCAATTTACGAGCTCCTCTCTTTAATTTACCAGCCAGCTTTTCAGTTTTTCAGTTAGCTTTATACAAAACGGAAGAGCTCGAGACAAATTGTGCATGATATTTCACTTTAATTACTGTCGCAAACAGTTGGATGGGATTTTCCGCTGTGGACAAGAATTTGAAAGAACTCAGACATGAATTATGGAGAATTTTCTGATAAAGGGAAAAACATGCAAAAGTTTTCCTCTTTTTTGTGGAAGATTTGAATGGGAAATATGGAAGTAATGAGACGAAAGTTATAATTGTGCAATTTGTTATGAAAAGATTTTTTTAGTTTTCATGGATTTTGATGAGGGTTTTGAAGTTTGGTGGATGTTTTTGAATGTCCTCAAGCTTCCGTGCAGTTGATAGTAACAAATGTGCGGAGAAGCAGATAATTATGATGTTTTATTTGGTTTGAGGGGCTCATGTTTTTGATTTTTAAATGTTTTAGGTTAAATTTTGTGTTTTCACTGAACTTGCCTTGAGAACTTATTTTTAAACAAGGCAGACACTGAAATCATCTTTCTATAAATAACAAATCTTCTAAAAACAATTACCTAATTAAATAATCTCATCTAAAACTTCCTTACAAATTAGAATCAAAAAGTTCAGAAGGCACATGAACTAGAAAATGCTGAGGAAAATATGAATAATTATAATTAACAATTCAGAATAATAAATTGGCGTCGAGCAACGAAGCGGAAAATTCCCTTCAAAAAGCACAAAATCATTTCACCAGCACGCTTTTCACAGAAATTCGTGAGTTTTCATTTTTGCTTTAAATATACCGAGATAATCCAATTACAATCATCGCGGGATCCTTCACTTCTCTCCATCTTAATCCCCGCACTTAATTCGATTATACTCCAACAGCATTAATTCAGCTAAAGCATCTTATGGGAAGCAATCCCCACAATCCCTCTGGCAAACACACATTAAACACATCGCAAACACACAGTTAGAACGCTAAAATTTAGTCTCACCATGCTAAGAACAAAAAGAGATGAGGTATTTGCTTGGCAAACTTGTAAGACAAGCTAGAAGAATTTTTTGGTTTTTGCGCCAGCGACAAACAAATAAATCAAGTGACATTGCTTTAGGAAGTGTTGGACTTTAAAGGCTCGAGGCTTCTTTTATTTTTAGTTTAAAATTACTAACTCTAAGACTTTTACTTTTTTGGTGGACATTTTGGGGTTTTTTTGGTCTAAAATGTTTTTAACCTTAAGTAAATAATTTCAATAATCCAGCCTACTCTAACTTTCCAACAAATAAATGGGCAATTAATTTCTCAAGTGTTCCTTAAAGGGCCAACTAATTTTATTGCTTTTATCGCTCGATCGCCTTTTTCTTCAGATTCACACAATTCGACAATTCGTTCATTATCACTCTTGATTTCTCGATTTTAACGAAGATTTTGCTTGTTTTTGTGTTGTCCAAAAATTGAAGGAATTCCACACAAATACCTTACCTTCTTCCATACTGACATAGTGTCTTGAAAACTCTTGATGTTAGGAAGAATTAATTGCCTCAATATTTTTTTTGCCGCCACATTCTTCTATGACACTTTTTTCACTGTTTTTTGACCGGAATTTCAAAGAATGTTTTCTTCTTCTTATTTACAGATGCATTCTCGAATGCTGGTGTTTTTCTGGAGGCGCAAATTTCTGTTCTTCGGCTCGTCTGCACTGTTCATGGTGGCGATTTGGCTGTGGGGATTTTTGTACACCACCAGCTCGAATAATGAGGGGAAGGTGATCTCGATCAAGGATTATATGATGAGCGGCAAGAATGACGGAATTTTGCAGAAATTGGGATTTCATGAACATGGTGGAGGCATCAATGAAGCGAATGATGATCCGATTAGGTTTTTGAAGCCTACGAGTCAAGGAGGTTATGCCATCCAGAGGAAAGGTGAGAAATAATCCTAAATTTTAAGGTTACATTTTGTTTTTTGTAAATTTTTGGGAGCAAAAACCCAAATTTTTGAACTTTCGAATATAAGAGACCTATTGCCATAAATCACTAATCCAGACATCAAAAACCCATTAATTATGAATTATTGTCATCTCTTACGACAAAACACCAATTTATTATTCCATCGAGCTAACCCAAACCGGTAAAATTTAATAATTCATCAAAAGCTCCATTTTCTGTCGCACTTCTCGCCATTATCATTTTAAATTTCCTGTGATGCTGTAATTTCCATGAAACATCATGAATATTATATATTTGTGGACCTTTACTATTCCCTGAAATGTCTTGAAAGGTGTGGAGAATGAAAAAAATGTCAAAACGGGTATTTGATAGTTTTATGTCAGCTTTATTGCTTTTTATTGCTAATCCTGTCGTTATCGCATTCTTTATGGGTTTTTAAATATTTCAAAGGGTTTTCTCTACAAAGATTAACATTTTTATTTTTATTCAAGTTGATTTAGTCAGTTTAAGACAAATTTTGATTAAAGTAAAGGAATCACAAAAACTCGCAAAAAGCCGACAAAAAGCCGACAAAAAGCTTAAATTAATTAAATTAATTAATGTTTCAATAAATTTCCCGCCAAAAATTTACATAAAATAAAAAAATTGTAAAAAACTTGAATGACCAATTTTATTGAAAATAGTTTTTCATTCCTCAGAAAAATACTTCAACGACTGGAACAAGATTCTACTAGACAAAGATGAAAAGGATCGAATAGAGAACTTTGCTATATTATCAAGAGACGAATTGTCACGCCGCAAAGTAGCCGACGAGATGAAAGTAGCAGCTGATCGACAAGCTCAATACGAGCATCACTTGAAAAGGATGGGAGTGCCAGTGATCGTAGGATTAGGTCCTTCTAATAGACATCCACCACCAAGCCAGAGATTAGTTCATTTTGATCTTAAAGGAGCTCCTCCGAAGATTAGTTACTTGAAGAGGTTGATGCCCATTCTCAAAACACTTGGAGCTACTGGAATATTATTGGAGTACGAGGACATGTTTCCATTTGAAGGCACAATCTCTCCAATTTCTGCTAAAAATGCTTACACTAGAAAGAATGTGGTGGATCTCCTCCAAACTGCTCACGCTCTAGGCCTAAATGTGATTCCATTAGTCCAAACATTTGGTCACTTGGAGTTTGCCTTGAAACTGAAAGAGTTCCAGCATCTCAGAGAAGTCGAACAAACTCCTCAATCCATCTGTCCAAGCTTAAACACTTCATTCACATTTATAATGGAAATGTTAAGTCAAGTTGTTGAGCTCCATTCTTACTCTCAACTAGAGCAAAACTCAATTATGGGTCATAATGAGCGTAATGAATTCAAAACAATCCCTAAATTAACTCACGTCCATATTGGTGCTGATGAAGTCTTCCAGTTGGGAGAATGCGCAAGATGCCGAGAAACTGCCAAAATTCGCGATCAAATATTTTTGGATCATGTATATTCCGTAGCCATTCAAGCCAAGAAAAGGTGGCCTCACTTGAATCTTATAATTTGGGATGACATGCTGCGACACATTCCTTTGGAGCTGCTCTTACATTCTGGGCTCTCGAAGCTGGTCGAGCCAATGATTTGGGTTTATGCTGAAGATATCTACAAATTCATGCAATCGCAGACTTGGGATAAGTATTCACAAGTTTTCTCGAGCGCTTGGGTAGCGGGGAGCTTTAAAGGAGCTTTTGGAGAGACACTTTTGGTGCCTGTTGGGAGGAGGCATCTTGAGAACACTCTCAAGTGGTTGGCTATTGTACAGGGAGAAGGATCAAGGTAATTTTTCTAAAAATCTTTTGTTATTTTTTAAGAGCTTTCGTGAAGCTTTTTTAATTGTTTTTTTTCTATAATATCTTCCATTTTAGGTTCTCCAACGGCGTCCAAGGCATCGCTCTCACCGGCTGGCAACGTTACGACCATTTTGCAACATTATGTGAGCTTTTACCGACTGCTCTACCAAGCTTAGCAATTTGTCTCTCAACAGCCTCAAAAGGATACTTCGACATAGATTCTAAGCATAATTCAATTATCAGCTCGTTAACATGCCCGGAAGCTCCTAGTGAACGTTATCTCTGGCTAGACTTGCAGAAAGATCCATCACTAGGAGCCTTTTCAAGATGCATGTTCCCTGGCAGCTCAATATTTAGGTTTATTCAAAGATTGGCGAGTTTGAACGCTGAAGCGCGAGAGTTTATAGACACGATTAAGCACCAGAGAGGTTGGCTCTCCGACTACAACATAAGACACAATTTCAGTTCACCCACAAGAATCTTGGAGCTGTTGGATGATCAGCCAAGACTTCTGGCATCTCTCACAAACTTATGCAAGAACTTAATTGAAGCAATGTATGAAGTTTATGATCATTGGAGCATTGGTGAATATGTGGAGCAGAGAATTTATCCAATTATTAATGAACTGAGGAATTTGGAAAAGGTTGGCGATAACTTGAAGATGAAGAAAACATGGCCTCAAAGACCACTCCCTTACTTGAAGCAATTGGAATCACTGGGAGTTTCACCAAAACCACCGAAATAATTAATTTTGTTCTAAGCAATTCGAGAATGAATAAGAAAGTTCATGCAATTTTAAAGATTTAAAATTGGTTTAAGTTTTAATTTTATCAAGAAGATTGTGAGAAATGTTTAAAATTGTGAGCAAAATTTTTTAATGTAAGATATTTTTTATACGAATTGGTTAGTTTTGCAAAGTTTTGTGGAATCATAGACTTTTAAAAGCACAATGTATTGAAAATAGTGAAAATTTTGAAAATATTAAAAACTGCAATTTTAGATTCTTTTTAATTAAATTTAAAGTTTTACAACAATTTAATGATATTTCATTCAAAATATTATTTTTCGATATCTTAAAAAATAGCGACATATTTTCAATAAAAGCTCAGAAAGCTTTGAAATGGTTTCAAACAAATTGAAATTGTCACAAAATCAAGGTGCGTCTATGAGACGACATTTGTTTGATGATCCCTCAAATAAAGTCTTATTGAAGTTTTTCACCCATTTTAATCTACTTTTTTTCCTGGACCACCGTATCTTAAAAATCGATTAAAAATGCGAATTGAATGATTTGTGATTGAAAAATGAAACTGTTTAAAATAAATTTGAAAAGCCAAAGCTTTCATTAATTTTAATTCAAATAGTTAAGATTGGAATGTAATAAATTTTAAACAAATGAAAAAATAAAGATTAACTCCAAGAAATGCAGTCAGAAGAATGCAATTTATGAAATGCTTAGAAATTTTAGCAATGTGATGATTTTAAATTGTAATTTTTTTAAATAAATAAAGTTGATTTTAGTTGATTTATAGAAAATTCAAAAAATTCGTGTTTGTATTTTTATTTTATAGATTTTTCAGGAGAAGATTTTACACAAATGAAGTCTGTTGCCTTAAAATAGAAAATTTCTCTTTTAATGTTTGATGATGTCCCTATATTTCAGTGCAAAAATTATCTCAATCCATTGACAATAATTCATAAAACCAATTACCTTTTATTTATTCAGTTAACATACCATTAAAAACATCCCTGAAATTTGTTCATCAAAAGTTCCCCAAAAAGAAAAACTCGACTTTTAATTGTATAATAAGGATCATCTTTTATTCGTTCTGAATTGTTTCTACTTTTTTTTACAGTTCTACAAAAAATGTATGCACTTTAATGATTTACTGCCATCGCTTCATAATCTCACAATTAGCTCACAAATTCTTAACACTGTACAAAATAATTATGTTTGTTAATTTTTTTTGCTCAAATTTCTTATTTATGCCAAGATCAATAATTCTTATTTTTGTAATTGTTGTAAGTTTTTTTGCTTGTTTCTAACTTTGAGAATGGAAACTGTGAATTTATTTTCATTTTTTAAGAATATTAATTTTCGAGATAGTAATTATGCGTTTGTATGGTTTTTGAATGTTTTTAATGTAAATTCTGGTTTTTATGGGGTTTGTATTTATTTCTAAACATTCAAGGTTTTAGCACAAAACTAAAAATACTGGAAAGTTTTTAAATTATTAAAATATTTATTGAAGATAATTTTCGCGGGTTTTTTGTTGATACTTTGATATGTTGAAGCTGTCTCACTAATTAATTAAATTATAAAATTATAAAATAAAAAGTTCATAGAAAAATATTTCTGGTTTAACTAATAAGAATGGAATATTCTAAGGATTGCATCCAGATTTGATATAAAATTTTACTTTAAACTTTTTTTAATGCCTATCTTTTTATTTAAACCCGAGCGATAATATTTTTAGTTTACACATCAAAGTACTTTAAGGTACACTGAAATACACCATGATATTTTCTGGCATTTTAAATGATTCTTTAGAGGTATTGAATAAATTCTTTCAAATTTCGAGTAGAAAAACACATTGACACACCATAAATTTACACTTCAACTTAGTGTACTTTCATATGTAAACTTCAAATCGCTCAAAAATCGATCCTTAAATGTATTATCGGTAAATTTTTGACAAGAAATGACTCATTAAGTGTGTGTTAACATGGTTAGTTTTATTCTCCCTTATTTTCTTATTTGTTGTAGAATTCTTTTTGTAATAAATATATAATTTAATTTTTTATGCACTTTGAATGAACTTTGAACGCTTAGCTATTTAATAGTTTGATGGATTCATAATTTCATAAATCTTTAGTTGAAAAATAAAAGGTATTTTGAAGATAAAAGTCATTAGTAGAAGAGTTAGAGGAAATTTTGCTTAAAAACTATGCAAGATTTTGTTAATTTTTTACAAGGGAGAGATTTATTTAACTGTTTTTTTGTAAACTACAATTATTATAGAAAAAATCTAATCACTGTTAAAAATGTTTTTTTTTAGTGTTTAAATTTATTTAGATGAAAAATAATTTGATGTTTCATTGAAAATAAATATTTAAACTTGAAAATGTTTTAAAACATTATGTGTATAAAAAACACCGCTGAATAATTTTTTTTTCAGCGCTCACTGATATACTGAATAAAATTTTCATTTCTATGTAAAATTATAAAAATAGAACTATCACCATAAAAAACATTTCTAAGAGTGCATCCATACTCAAACCGTTAATTAATTATTTTACAACTTACATAAATCAAATTAATTTTCTACTAATTTCATTCGTCAAAATTAAATCACATTTAACCGCCAAATCAAAGATTGTGCCTAATAAAACTGCTTCGATGACGCTTTTTGAGGCCTCGACCCGAGTGCAAAGTTTCAAATTACGAATATCACGCAAGTAACGAAAACACAGTAGATTCCGTTAATTCCAGAAAATTGCTCTGAAATTACGAAAAATACAGAAAAAGTGCTCTAAAACCAACAAAACTAATTTTTTTATGTTTCTGAACTTTGTAACATTTTTTGTTGTAAAAATTCTTTAAAATTAAATTTAAACTGCTTTGGTGTAAGAATTTCGTAGATTCATGCATTTCAATGCTTGCTTTTGTATCTCTTGCTCCTAATGTGCGAGTTTTCCAAATGTTCCATTATCGAATATATATTTTGCTCTCGCGGCTTTCAGCTAGTGATCGTTACATTAGCGTGCTTTAAAGGGCTTGGTTCTTCGTTCGACAGTTCAGTGGGCTGCGGAATATCCATTGATCATTCACCATTGACTTGAAGAACTAAAAATGGGGAATATTTTAATTTAATAATTTATTGATATAAAATAAAATATTTTTCACTAGGGATCTGTCAAAATCTTAAATTCCTGAGAAAAGCTCAGAAAAAAACTTACCCGATTATCAAAATCAGCCTGTGCATCCTTCCTGACTTTAGCCTCCTCTCGCTGCTTTTGCTCTACTTCATACTTTGCTGCTGTTGCTTTTTCGATGTCATTTGCCCTAAAACACCAAAGAGTCAGTAAACTCCATCAACAACCTAAAAAATTTAATTTACTTTAAACCAGCGGTGACTTCTCGCCAAACTCTTCTAGATTCATTATCGTCTTGATCGATTACCGATCGCACTTGCTTTTTAAATATTGGTATCCGATTTACATCTACAAATACTTCAGGCTTGGCTTTTGAGCCATCATTATATTTAGCTTCCATTAGGCCGCTCCACTCGCCGTAAATGCTGAGGAAAGATTTCTTCTCGTTGGGTGCGTAAAGTTCTCCTTGAATGCGGTTTTTCTTGCCACCATAGAAAGGTTTTGTGAGAAAGTCAATTTCCGCATGGTAACCAGTCTTTTGGCAAGTAATTGTAACATTACCACCCAGCTCGATCCAAGGTACTGTGAGAATTGATCTAAAATAAAGAAAATCGATTTTAAACTGATGTAACAAACTAATGTAACAAATATATGTAACAATTTAATGTAACAATCAAATTTCACCGCGTAGAAAACTCTCTTACCTCCCGTAACCATTCGGAAAGGTCACCACATACTCCTCATTAAGGTCACAAAGTGTCACCACACCCTGTCCAATATTATGGACGCCAATCGACAAACCCAGAAATTTGGACTTTGTCCAAACGTGAGCAGCAAACTGGATTTTCTTGTTGTGGTGTTCGGCATAAAATGCAGAAACTAAAATAAAATGCCAAAATTAGTTTAAAAAAATTCCTAATTTGAATAAAATTTACTTGGAGGATGATGAGAAACTTGCTCCGAGATAAAAGTCAGCTGATCGCCTTTGCACCATGGAACAGGTCCATCACTTATTGGAGGCTCATTTTCTGTGCTGTTTTTATTTTCTAAAAATTAATGCAATAAACAAAATTAAAGATCTTGCTAGATGGCGCTGTCATATCAAAAAGGCAGAAACTCACCAAACTCTGGAATATTCCAGTGACATCTGAAGATCTCTCCAATAATTGGATTATAAGGTTTCTTGGCCACTGAGCTTTTACGTCCAGCATGATAAGCACTCATGTACCACCTAACCACCTGCACCATTCTATCTTTTGGATCTTTGAAGTCTGCAATCCTAAAATTTCGATAAAAATACTAGTACTTTCCAAGTATTTCGACATATTTGCGATAAAAACCTCAAGAACAAATCAGGATGTGCGAAATAATCCGCGTACATTTCTAGGAGGGACCTTCGCTCCAGAATAAAGGTCGGAAGCACCACTTTAGTCAGATCCATGCCAATCTTCACTTGGGAGAGAAGATGTGTCACCACAGAGCCATGAGATTCCATTGAAAGGCCGTCATCGGAATCGTCCTCATATAGAGCTAAAATGTAATAAATTTTTCGATTCCACTAATCTAAAAATCACCATTGACTTTAAGAAACCCTACCATCATAATCCAACGTTCCATCATTCCGCACCGGTAAACTTTTGGAGTTCCTTTTCTTGTACCTAACGTCATTTGACTCGATGCTGTCTTGTTTCTTGAGCGACGTGGAAGTGCTGTTGCTGTGGCTGGTATTATCATCTGCAGTCAGAAAGGGATCTGTCAAGCGCGATGTATGATCCGTCAAGGTTCTCGTGTTACTGAAAACATTACAAAATTAATTTTCATTAATATTTAAGAGAAATTAATGGAAAAATTTAATTGTGGGAGGAAATTTCGGAAAAATTCTGGAAAATCAATAGAATTTTAATTATTTCTGGAGCTTTTTGCGAGTTTCCCAGAACTCTGTGATTAACAGATTTCATATAGCGGAAGCTGAAAAACAAACAGAATATGTGATAAATTATGCATGAAAACTCATCAGAACCAGCAATACCAACAATAACAGATTTTTGCATAAATAAATGATTGCTCGTATGAAAATGTGAAAATTGCCAAACATCATACATTTTTAATCCTTTCTGGGTTGTCAGATAGTAACTTTTCAAACATTTTTATGATCTAGTACTCATATAAAGATAGTAAAACCACCCAAAACTCTGAAAAAGCTACAAAACGTTTATCTTATCCATAATCGCTTGACGTTCATTTGAAATTCTATAAACCGTAGCTGCATTAAATCTGCAAGCTTAAAAAATTTCAAAAAACTTGCAAAAACTCCACAAAGCTTGCAAAATTCAAAGCAGTGAGAATTTCAACAATCCAATAAGCAGCCAAAACGCTTTTCCGCATGAAAACACCAACAAATTAAATAAAAAGATTTTCCAGAACGTTTTTTTTTGCAATCATAAGTCTCCGTAAGTTTGTGGGGGTGTCCATAAATTACTTATGTCAAGAATTTTCTTCAAGTAAAAAAATTTTTAAATCCTGAAAAACTTTAAAAGAAAGTTTTGAAGAATTCCAAATTTTTATGACCATCCCCAAAACATGCACAAAAAACTCTCCAGACTCCTCGGAAAATCCCTGCTAGCAAACAAAATGAAACTTTCGCTTGAAACGGAGCCAAATCAATTCCATTACTTGCTGCTTGTGCTTTTTGCAGTTTTCTCTGTAAACAGAAATTGAGCTTTTCTTGGTTGTGAAAGAAAATATTTATTGAATGGCGAAAAGTATTAAAGAAAAATTATGGGACATTCTTGAGAAAATTACGGTGAGGGCGGCAGAAGATTATATATCAGGATTGTGTGCGGAATATGGTGTTATTGAGCTTGAGGCGCGGGAGTTCTCCGTCCTCAAGTAAATTATCACTTTCCAAAGAAATATTTTTTAACATGAAAACACGAAGAAGCCCAATAAGTCATTAATCATTTAAATTTCATCCAAAAACTTCTCAAAGTTTAATCGATAAAATGCGAAAAAGCATCCCAAACCCCAAACCAACTCGTGTGACACCACAAAACCTCCGCAAATAATAAAACGACTCGGTCATTGCACTGTAATCAACCATACCCCCAGCTTTATTAACTATATCGTTCATAAACCTCGTAACCCCATAATAATCGAGTATAATGGATGTAACCCGTCAAGCATACCAAATGAATTGCCGCAATGATAGTACTCATGTCCCAAGACGACTCATAAACTAGGCCCCAGAATACAAATTTACATAAATATCCACTTTATAAGCGTCGCAAAGAGCAAAAGTTTATAGAACTGTCTTGTTATAAATTCAATTGTAATTGCGAAATAGTTAAACTGGAACTTTTCTTCACGATATCTGAGAATCTTAAAAGACAGTTACAACAATATAATATTTCTACGAGTTTTTTTTCAGTTCAATGAAAATTCGAGTTCACTGAATGAAATCTCTAGAATCGGAATAATGCGAATTTAAATAAAATATAAGAGATCTCAAATCACATTTTAACTCGTCAAAATCTGAGATAAAAGAAACAAAACTCCTTTTCTCAAGGTTCTATTTTTAGTTAATCAATGCTTGAATAATTAAAGTTACAATGAGCATCCCTCAGAAAACCTGAAATCTAAATAGCCTCATAAACAGCAATAACATTAACAAAGAAAGAACTTTCAGAGAATTTTAAATTATCTCCTGCCTGTTTCCCTCCTGACTCTTCTTTTTTCACAGTTCCACTAAATAAACATCAACAAGCTCGTACTCGCTTCACTAGCTTCATATTTTCATGCATAATATATCAAATTTTTCGAATTTGTGTGTTACATGGCATCCACATGGCGTCATTCAACTTGCTTTACTCGCAGATCAATAAAATTGCAGAGATGAGCGATTTTCATCTGTTTATGCTTTGAGTTCATGAAATAACGAGAATTAATGAATTTCTAGGGAAATTGCGGCGACGGCTCGATTGGTTTTGTGTTGGGATTTCAATTGTTAGTGGATTTATTGGTTGGTGAGCTATTGTTCTGGCGAATGGTGTTGGTTTTAGTTTGGTATGTTGAAGCATTTCCGTGTTCAGCATTTTGCAAGAATAATTGAGGTTCAAAAATTTGTATTAAGATATATATTATCTAAGATTAAGATTTGTTAGGCCTTTATTTTGTTCAAATAATTAATATGAAGCGTTTAGAGTTTTCTTAATTTTCCTACGAAATTTCAAATAATACAAAAATATCGGAAAAGGAAACCTAACAACAACAACCTCAACAAAAGGTTCTTCGTGAGTTGATTTAAACGGCAATTATTCTATGGGTTCAAACTCCGGTAAAGGTTAGCTTCATAAATTGTCCAAAAACAAAGCTTCCGTGTCATTTTTTGCATTTTCTTTTGCCCGCACTTATTTCCATTTAAATCAATAAAACCTCCTTGCACAATAATGCAGTGAAAGTTTCTTCAGCCATCGTTTACCTCGTATTGCTAGAATTTGCAGCATTTGTATCCACCCCAACATTATTGAATACATTTAAAGCAGTTACTGTGACGCTGCTTCTCCGCCTACGTATTTTTTCAGAAAGCACACGGAACATGATTGCAGTGCTTTACGATTATTGTCCATTAAATTCGTTTCAGCTTGTCCAGCACACACTCTGTACAATCAAAATGATTGAATCAGTCTAATTAGTCGCATTTGTCAGTCACACAACTTTACAGGCAACTCACTGTCGACTTGCTTTGCATATTAATGGTCCACAGAATCACCGAAATCACAATTTTATTCCGTGTAGCCTGGAAAAGGCGCTTATATTTGGCGTATTTTCGGTGTACTCCAATTGTATTTGATGTATTCTGCTACGAGGCACGTAGCAAGCAGCAAAAACATTTATTGCCCAATTGGCAATTTTCTGCAGGCAAGCATAAACACTAAACACAACGTCAAGTTTCCGCAAAAACTTTGCCTGTCACTAATCGCCAACCATTTATTCACTAAGTTCACTGTATTCCAAATATGCCGATTGATTCCTTGTAATTGAGAAGCACAATATTTGCCGTTTAGCAACTCTTTTGGTCCCGGCACCTTCTCAGTCTCATCACAACTCGTTTAATTGGCAATTAGACCAGTTAAAGCAATTTGCAACACAAACAGGATTAAACTAAAAAGGAATTTGAAAGTGCAATTGTCGGAAAATCTGCCTGACAAATTGAATCAAGCAAATTCAGCAGTATATAGAATCAGAACCAGCGACACTGTGCAATGCTTTGAGCGTTTGGCAAAGCTTTGCATGCTTGCCAAGTTTCGTCCTTTGTTTGTTGTTGTTTGGTTGTTCCACTATCGCTTTTGCATGCGCTCGGCGCTTTTTGCGCAATCTCGTTTCGTTGCGAATAGTACCAGAAAAGCATTGGCTTCGCCAACATTCAGGGTTTGTGATGGTTTGGATTTATTAAAGGGTAAAATGCGTTTAGAGAGATTGAATATGTTTCTTGAGGGAGGGATTGTGGTGATTTTTATTTTTAATGATTTTTTCATTGAAATTTTGGTTCTGACTTTGTATTTTTTTTTAACCTTAAAATAAATTTATAGAATTGATCTTTAAAAAAACTAAAAAAAGCTCTAAGAGCTTTCGAAAGCTTCAAGAGCTTTCTAAAGCTTTTTAAATCAATTAAATTCTATTTTTGCTATTTAAAGTCTTCCATCACACAAAATCTTCAAAAAAGCTCTAAAAAAGGAAAATAAACAAATCGCGGCTGTCGTGCTTCATTACGCTAACTCGAAAAAACGAATTTTTTTAACTCAATTTCTGATAATAAAATAAGGTCTTTTAAAAGGACTTATCTAAGATTTTTTCGTCACAAACTGTTCTTTGTATGTTAATAATCATAAAATGTCAAGGAAAAATTAGATTGATGGGGCTCCAAAGCATTTTAAATCTATTCTTGTTTTCATCCCAAAATATTTTGAAAAACAGTTAGCGTAATGAAGCACGACAGCCGCGAAATGTCCTTCCCCTTCAAAAATTCTCACGACCAAGTACACAAAACCTAATAGTGTGACTCAACGTATAAAAAGTTTTTCACTAAATTTATTACGAAACCTCCTTGAAGGGACACCACAACCAACTATAACTTTTCAACACAGCAAGAGCTTTTTTTATTCACTGAATAAATGAACGACTGAACTGTTTTTCGAAATTTACATCTGATTGTGAAGTAATGGTAAATTATGGTAATCTTTAAATAATTGCACGGACTGTTTTGACCAGTAAACAAACTGAAAAAAGCCAGTCTATATAATTAAAATGTGAAGAAAAGAGCAAAATGTATATCGGAAACTAACGAAGTTTAACGCTTTGTTGCGTTCGAACCCCTAAAATTGGTTAGAAACACACAATATTAGCCCGCCATCCATTATTATATCATTTTAGGCAAGCTTTCCAGCCATTTCAAGCATACCAAACATACCTAACACTCAAGGCATGAAACTAAACATATATCAACACCAGCACCAATTCTCGTGTTGTTAGCTAATTAAAAATATTCATGTGTTTGGCGACGTTAAATTGCTTTCATAATAATTTCAGTATTAATGAGAAATGTCCAAAAAGCATATTAGAAGCTGCTACTAACAGAACACCACAAAAACCCCCAAAAAAAGTCTACGTAACCCCAAAAAATAACAAAAGAAATAGCAAAAGTACAATAAAACAATAAACAAAACACGTTGTGTTTGCCGCAACCAACAAAAAAATATTATGGAATATTCATCGGAAATTCAGTAAAACCATACAAAACCATGAATATATATGAAAACACAGCGAGATCCCTTTGAGGGTGATTTTTGCGGCTTTGAACGCATCAAATATGCATAATACTTTAGAAGCTCTTTTTTCTGTGTTACTGGCTTGCAAATTTGACAGTTTGAAGGTAGTTTTGGTATTGTGGTGAGTACTCTAGAGGTTAACAGGGACTGGACAAAAAAGTCTAATTAAATAGATTTTTGTACTTTTTAGTTCAAATTACCGTACTTTAAGAACAACCCCCGTTATTCATAGTTCACATTTTTCACGTTGATCCAATAATATCGATAAATCTATCTAAAATGCAGTAAAATTGCGCCGACGTCAAAAAAAAAAAGCCAATTTCCCTCTGGAAATTTATATTTATGTGACATTTGCGCCACACTCGCTTAATTGATGGCCCGCACCAAAGCTAAACTCCATTCTACTAGCCGATTGATTTTAATCGCGGCCCAACAACCACCTGATGCCCGAGGCCGGTGAGAATCGATTTTTGACTATTGGTCGTCTATTAGGCCTCTTGTGTTAGGGCTGAGAAATTAGAGGTTATTATGCAGTTTTATTAAAAATGGATGAGGGTAGCTTATGAAACATGCATGTGGCTTTTGAAGGCTTTGTTGTGTGAAAGCTTTTAGCGTTTTTTTTATTATCATATTTTTGACGAGCGCTCAATAGAATCACAGTGAATTGATTTTTTTGGAACAATTGGAATAATTGAAATAAATTGCTGAGCATTCTTGGCATTCTTGCGGTTTCTTCAAAGAGTTTAATGAATATTATTTCAGAAGAATAAATTGATTATCTTTTAGAATTTTTTACCATGAATGAACAAAAAAAAAGCTTTATGATGTTTTGAGCTGAATACTTTGCATTCATAATTCAAGACAATGGAAAACTAAGAAAGAAGATGAGTTTTCACTTGGATAAAACCTGCATAATTATGGATATTTTTACTCTAAGCACAAACTTATAAATTTATTTGAATGCCAACGATTCTTGATGAAAAGATAGATTTTAAACATTTTATGTAATTTAGAATAAAAATCTTTTCTATACCTGAACCAAGGAACAATGTATGCTTCTAAATATTTAAAAAAAAAAATGCAAAAAACATAATCTCCTAGATCGAGGCTCTAAAAGAAGAAATATTAAAATGATAGGAATCAAACCTTAAACAATGAAATTCTATTTAACAAATAACCAAAGAAGTATATCGATTGTATTGTCTTCTCAAAGTAGTGCAATAAAATTAATCAAAACAATTTTTAAAACGTGACTTAAAATAATAAACACGTAATAAATAAAAATCTATCGATTCTTCAAAGCCTTCCAACGTGTTTTGCTGTGAATTTCTCATCAAAACTTTTTTAATTATTTTTTCAATAATTTTCATAAATTTGAAATCCTCGTTAACTCTCACTTTCGATACGAAGCTCAATTACCCCGCAAATAAAACATAAAATTTTGACGAGCGACTCAATAAAACAATAATCACCCAATTAAAAGTTTTACACAATAAAAATTCAAGAATTGACTCACCTCGTCGGCGTGGTTAATTGGCTGGCAAAAGGATCATCATTAGCATCATAAAAGTCGTCTTCACCTTCCGAGCTGGAGTAAGACGTGTCGGGTACTGGAAAGTGCACAATTTTATCAAAAACCTGCTTCATCTTTTCTGAATATTCTTCACAATTTCTACTATTTCTACAATTTTCACAATTCTCAAGCAATTTCTCATTTCTCCTTCGATTTTAATCAAAAGAATTAATTTGCATGAGCTTGAACTTTTTCTGGAAAACTCTTAAGAGTCTCGAGCACTTTTTCCATCATCATCACGACGTAAATATTCAAAGCTTTCGAATTCACAAACATGCAATCAAATTCTACAAAATTCTACATCCACCAGACTTGAACTTTGGCGCAAAAATGTTTGTAATTAAAAAGAAATGCCGGAAAAGTCAAAAATAGAATGTTTTCGCCTTTTATTTGCGCTATTTGTATGATTTGGCAGATTGTTTGCTAGAATGTTGTGAAAAATTGAGCTGTGCCACCAACACTACGGGAGCCTCGGCCAACTACTGAAGCTCGCGACTCGCAAGTGCTTGCGATGCGATGGTTAGCAGGGAAATAGTTTTTTTTTCTTTCTTTGTAAACCAAAAAATGAATTACAGATATTGTAAACAGAATATTATAATTTGTAAATGTAAAAAAGTTATTAGGGAATGCTGAGTGGGATGCGGTTGAGGTGGTCGATTTTGGTTGGTTTTATTTTTTTTTTAGTTTGTCAAAAATTTTTAAAAATATTTAGGGTGATTTAAGTATTTATTTTAAATCAAAACATTTTTTGAAAGGATTTGCAGGAATATTCAACATTCCAGTTAACCAAAATCCACCCACCCACCACAATAAATTAAAATCATAATCTTCATCTAAATGCCGCATTTTCACGTGACGATCAAAGCTATGAGGCTATTTATATTATTGTAGCCAAACAAAACAGCCGAAAAATTACCAAAACACACATAAATATACAACAACAAAAATTTATAAAAACTACAATCGAATTGCTGAAATCAGCTAAAACCGTAATAAATGAAGGAACAGTTGCTCAGAAAGATCATCAAAAATATTTAAAAATTCGAGAAATTTGAGAAAAATGTTTAGAAATGATTTTTAGATCAATGTAAATATTTCAGAGTTTGCCACGAGAACTCACCGATTGTATTGAGCTGTAAACTGGCGCGGCGTCTGTTTTCGAGGCACTCGGCACCTAGCTCAACTAGGCCTGGAGGCAAAGGGGTTGCTACGGAATAGAGGGAATGATGTTAGAGCATTAATTAACTTTTAGGTCGAGCATGACCAACGTGTTGCATTTAAATTGGAATTTAAAATCGAATGCTTCGATTTCAGATTTCCTACACAAAACTTTTATTTTTGCATCAACATTTTCAATTTTGGAAAAAAAATTCATTGAAAGTTTGGCCATGCCTGATGTTGATTATAATTATTGATGGAATTAAAATTAATGAAATTGAGCAATTAAACATTTAAGCCTATAATAATTTTTCTAATGAGTTTTTAATGGGTTTCAGCTCAGGTTTAAAGTTCAGGAACATTGAATTGAAATATTTCAGTTAAAGAATTTACCGTGGCTGTTTAACTTTACATTATGGAGATAACTTTTTAACAAACTTGAGACAAAATGCTAACAAGACAGATTATAATTTGTTTCAATCAAATAAATACAAACCTGGAGCACTAGCAGTATCAGACTTAATAGGTCCTTGATAGATGCCATTTATTGGATGAGCTGTATTTTTAGCAATTTGGAGTAAAACTATCGAGTGTTTTATATTATCCAGCATAGCCTAAAAATAAACGTAAAATATTTAAAAAAACAAATAAATGATTTAAAAATTCAATAAAACTTACATTAGCTTGATCCTGCAACGCTTTATATTTGTCCTTCTCTTCTTGATCTTCCAGCTCGGCAATTTTAGTTTCAATTTTATTAGTCTGCTCGATCACAAGCTGCAAGTACGAGTCAGCTTCACAGACTTTTCTATCAAACATTGCAAGATGATTTCTACGACCGGAGGAAGTTTGTGCTCCTCCCATACTTTGGAGCTGATTATGTTGTTGACTGTTCTCCCACAACAATCTGGTGCGATTGGCGTGACGTGAGATGGTGTCCTCTAAGTGACGCACCCACTTTTCTCGCTCGTCTGCGTCGCGAGCCTTTTGGAAATTAAATTAGTTGGTTTAATTGCCTTTTATGAGCTTTTGTTGCGGGATTTTTGGTCAGGAGTTGGAAGGTTGCTTTTTATTTTAGCTTCCAAATCTTGCTAAAATAAGTAAATCTCACCTGAAAATGGAATGTTTTGTGATCCACAGTAATAGTAAAAGTATTAACATCTTGGTCGTCGATTCCAATCACAGCTCCTTTTAGTCGAACACAACCCCTTCTCACGCCTTTCATCATTTTTTCTTTTGACTGCAAGGTAAAGGGGAATAAAATAGTTAGTTTTAGTTATTTATTGAAATTTTCGATGAGTTTAAATTATTTATAGTCAATTTCTATTTTTCCAGAAAAAGGCTTGTTGCGTGAAGCTATTTTTGGAACAAATTCAGAATTGGTTGATAATACGGAATAATCCCAAAATAATCCCAAAAAACAATTTTAACACATTCTTTTGCAATTAATCACTTTTGGCGCCAACAATATTTACAATACCAGAATTAATTTCACAGGGGCTTATCTTGTCCAAAAAATCATAAAATTAATCCCCAACTTCCCCTTTTAATCTAAAGCTCCATTGAATTTGCTACAAATACCAAAGACTCGGAAGTCTAGCTGATGAATTAGAACAAACTGTAATTAATGTGCTTTTAATTCCCTTCACTGCTTTGCTGCTTTTTAGCCGCTAGCAGTTTTCACATCAATTAAAGCATCGTCGATAATTTATGGGTTAGAAGCCAGTTAAGTACACTACAATATCATAATAATATGGCATAATATTAGAAATACTACCAATATTACAAAATTAAACAAATTCACAACTCGATCGATTTGTATTGATTGCGTTTTATCCATGAACTTGTAATAAATTAAATTGTTGCAATTTATAATTAGTGAAAAACGCGCAAATCACCCGAAAGGTCAGTAAATATTCGCTGATTGTCAGTTCACAGTTAATAAGGCTTGAATTAGTTCATTCCCGTTTTTCGTGTGCTTTGAACAAGTTGAATGCAGTTTTGCGGTATTATTAATGGTCAACTGGCATTACGATTACAAGCGATTCTTGACTGTCCGGGAATAAGTTTGTCCGGGAATAAATTGTTTGGAAAAAGTCCAAAAAAATTTTCCACAATTGTAAATGATTATTGATAAAATGGACGCAATGAACATAACAGTCCCTTTGGATGCTGGTAAGCTCCCGTTTATGTCGTCTCTAGTGCCAACTTTATCGTTCATTGCTTTGTATTTGCTGGTTGTCTTCCAATTGGGACCAAAGTAAGAGTTTTTGATTTCAGGGGAGAAATTTTTAACACATTATTTTAGGTTCATGAAGGATCGGAAGCCGTATGACTTGAAGAACTTTTTGGCTGTTTATAATATTTGCCAAGTACTGGCTTGCACCTTTTATGTTGTTAACGTGAGTGAGGAGTGTTAAGAGTGGATTAAGATGGATTTAGAAAAATAATGGTATTTTTCTGTTTACGTGGAGTTATTAAAAGAATTATTAACCAAGAGCTTTAAATTGTGTTGAAGTAGCTTATAAAACTTATCCAAGATATCTCAAAAAATTCCAGATGCTTCGTAGTGGCTTCCAAATGGACTACCTCTGGAAATGCTACCCAGTAGGCTTCAAAAATCACCTGCAAGTCAAACTAGTGTACTTTTCATGGTGCGTGAAAGGCGCCGAGTTTATCGAGACAGTTTGCTTTGTGCTTCGTAAAAAGGACTCGCAAATATCCTTCCTCCACATCTATCATCACGTCAGCAGTTTTATTTTCTCGTATTATGGAGTGCGAGTCGTAGGAAGTAATTATTTTGTTGATTGTGTTGATTGAATGTGCTTTCAGATTGCAATCTAAAGGTTTTGAAGAGCAGGAAATTAGTTTAAATGTTTTTGATTGGTCCATGATTTTTTTGCTGGTACGACGAAAAAATTTTTACAATTCCCTGAAACATTGTAATAAAAATGGTAGAAAAATCATGGCATGTCAAAAATCAAAAAAATTGCTCAATCTCTTGAAATCCCAACCAACACATCAATAAAACCTAACTGTCTCAATAATTCCCAGACGGCATGCTCCTCTTCAGCATCACGATAAACCATTTTGTACACATCATCATGTACTCGTACTACTTTGTGTCCCTTTACCACAACGACTTGAATAAAATCATTCTAGTGAAAAAGTCGATAACAATTATGCAAATGGTGAGTACACTCAGGACAGCGCCAAACAACACTAGCAAGAGCACTCAGGTCGTCCTTTGAGTGGCCAACAAGTGGTGATTGAGCGAGTGGCACTTGGAGCTCGTCGAGCTTTTTGACATGTCTCATGTAGCCTGTGGCGCTTTGTTAATCGCTTCTTATTCTTAAGTTTCCTCTTCTTTCAGGTTCAATTCACCATGATCCTTTACAATCTTTATCGAGCTTGGGTGACAGATTGTAAGATTCCTGGACCAATGATGCTTTTTTTTGTCTTCAACATTCTTATAATTTTCTACTCATTTTATGAGTTCTACAAAAGAGCCTACCGGAAGAACATTGACCTGGACGAGGAAACCACGAGTTCGAAAATTAAAACGAATTGAATTTGCATACAAAATTGTCGTGTGCATTGCAATTTGATTTGCTTTAGTTTTTTAAATTAATGATAGGAGTTTTAAATGCAATTTTCGCTAATTATATTTAATTGAAAGTAGTCGCTGAGTAAGTAGATTAGTAATTTAATTAATAAAAGTTTTTTTTTAAATTTATTGCAACTTGGTTGGAAATGCAGGTTTCTTTTTTTATAATAGATACAAAAAATAAACGATAAAAATATCTCATGAGTTTCCCCTCGAAAAAAAAACTTTTCCCATACTTTGAACAATTCTTGGTTAATATCATTACATCCATAATCAGACTAAAATACCTTTTGTCACACAAAACTGAACTATTTCCGAACAACTGGATTATCCCCTGAAATTCTTTATAAGCAGGTCATGATTTTCCTTGCATAATACTATTTGCAGATTATACCTTTTCCATCTTTTACCAAGAATTATCCTTTATCATGGATAGCATTATGAGTATAATAGGATAATAATACCGTATTATTGTATTTCAAATTGATTTAAAAATGAATCACAGATCCAGCTGAACTCATTTTTATCTCCAACACACGATAAAATCAAAAAATTTATAAAAAGAGAAAAATAATAAATGGATGCTACAAATTATGTACAAATTTATATTCAATTTAAAAATAGTAAAATACTTTCTTAAATTAGAATTTCTTGTGAAATATTTGAAGAGAAAAAAATTGAGACCATTTTTTATCATATATGCAAAGATGACAGGCTTCACTGTATGTCTCAAGATTTGTCTAGAATTTCGAGTGTTTCCAAACTTTTAAAAGAAATCTTGTATAAATATTTTGTATTCATATTTTCCTGGAAATATTCGCATAGAACTTGGGTTGGGTTTGACAAGTTTTTTAAATTAGAATGAATTGTCATAAAAATAGCATTTCTTAAGAAACCCCCAAGAAGTTTTTTCTCTCTCAAATGCTGTGATTCAAAAATAACTTTTTCCTAAAATAAAAATACAGTCATCATCGCCTCCCACCCCCAACACCAACAATATCGAAAAAAACGCCAAGATTCCCCAAAAGCCATCAGTTACATCATACATGAGCACATTTACACTTTCATGAAAATGTCAACATTTGTTTCTCGTCCAATATAAATCTTGGCATGGAAAGCAGCGCCTCTATTAATAGTTCCAACACCACTATTCTTCAGTTCTTCTCTAAAAACACTAAAAACTAATACAGATTTTTAATGCTTCAAATTCTTCATCAGGTCAACAATAAAAAACCAAGTAGAACTTGAAATTGTTCAAAAAAATAAATAAAATACACTAAAAACACACGAGAGCATAATTCTCAAATGCGTGCAGCTAAATTGCACGAGCGCATTAGTTTATTTATTTCATTGCAGTTGACTAAACGAATCAGTGAATTATGGAAATGAAAAAGAAAAGTGTACAGTGGATTTAGGCACAGTCCATTGGACTTTTTTGATAATTGTTTTTTTCGGGGTTTTTAAGGAATTTGTTATTCAAAAATATTCGCAAATTTAATTAATTTATTAAATGCAATATCGTAAAGTATTCTTTTAAATTTTTTGTGACTTATTCAAAAGTTCAATTTGCCCGTTACACTTGATCAGTTCGTTTACTATTTGGTTGGAATTTTGGCAAAAAAAACTATAAGAATCGTTTTAAAGCCAAGATAAAAGGTTATTAGATATTTGTGCAAATTACGTATGTAAATCTGAAAAATTGATTAAGTGAAACAAACGTGTGTGAACGTGTTAAATTAACTTAAACTTCAAATTAACTCATTGTACTTTTAATTATGAAACATATTTAAAGAAACCATGTACACCTGTCGAATTGTCATAAGTGCCAAAAATGCCAAAAGTTCGAAACGGATCTAGTGATCTTTGACCCTCCGCCTTGTCTGAACTAAAAGTGAAACTGAAGTGATTTCCCAAGAAGAAAAAATAAATAAAAAAACATTAAAACCAGCCACACATCAAAATTTCTTGCTCACTCACAGCAGAAAATACAAACCAATTTTTTCGAATGTTTTAGTCCGCATTTGTCAGCTAATGATTAGCATCCGCAGTGCTTATTCAGTTATTTGTTTTAGCCTACAGAACCACAGCTAAATTACAGCTCAGCTAACGTCATTTTCATTCTTTAAACGAATTAGAACACTTTAAAGAGTTCTTTTCGCGTTCGGATGCCGTAGGATCTGGTGAGCTCAAACATTGAGCTCAGTCGTGTGCAAGTGTAGACCGAGCAGCAATGATGTTGCGCGTTAAAGGGATTGGTAAAGTGTTTTAAATATTCAAAATTTGCTTAATAATTCTTCAAATTCTTTGAACTTTCTTTACAAGTTCCATAAATAAAAGATCAAAAACATAGTCCAAAGTGCAAAATTTCTCATTATGTCTTTTATCTATTTTAAGATGAGTATACGGACAGCTTCGTGCTGATGGCGTCCCCGGTGCCAGCGATTACCATCTCCGTTCTCTACTTGCTGATGGTTTTTAAATTCGGCCCAAAGTGAGTGTATTATAAGAATAGTATTGCAAACACGTGTTGATATTAAGAGACATGCACTAGATATCAAGTGAATCATCTGTTTAAAGAAGGCTGTTTAGACTGGGAAATATTTTTTCGGAAATTTTTTTATAATTCGTTAAAATTCGGAAAAGTGAAAATTTCCGAGAGAAATATTCCTCAATCTTAAAAGCCTTCCAAATTTTTTTTTTGTGGATGCATCGATTGGACTTCAATTGCACTCAATTGTGGCTAAATGTTGAAATGCTGTTTTCTTCCGAACGAAAAGTTTTATTTATTTTTTCTAATTTTTTATGGTTTTGTCAGTTTTGTGTGTCTAAAGCGAGTTAATGAGAAAATTGAAGCAGAAGAAGAAAAATGTGGACCAAATTAAATTTAGAATTTTGTAGAATTTGATCAGCTGATGAGGTTCTCATCAGTTTGTTGTGTTTGTGGCAGAATGTGGACAGAATTGTTATTTAAACTTTTGATTACGGAACTGCAGTACATTTCGAATGAAAGTTTTTTTGATGACAAGGAGTTTTGGGTGATGAAGGATCGACTAGTGAAGAAACTATGTTTTGGAATGAGTTTAGTGGGAACCAATGTAGTGGACACATAGTTTTGATGGGAAAATTTTAAAAGTGGACAATCGAGTGTTCTTAAGTAGAAATGAAGTCATAAAATAATTCAAAAATTAATGTTATAAAAAATGTTCATCCTCCTTATCAAACAAAAACTCTTTTTCACATTAAAACTATACATGATCAAAAATTCTCCAGACATTGTAGTTTATATTAATTCTGATTTATCTCCTCAATTGAATTTCCCATAAGGTTCATGGAGCAGCGCAAACCGTACAATCTGAAGCTCATCATCTCCATCTACAACATTATTCAAGTGGCTGCTAGCATTTATATCGTTTACGGTGTATGTGTACAATTTAAACTTTCAATTGTCTTTGCAAGTCACATCTAACGAATTATTACTTTTATTTCGACAGTTAACCAAAATTGGCTTCACATTTCGCGACACGTGGAAATGTGTACAGATCGAAGCAGTGAAGGATCACAATCCAATACAGAGAGCAAAGCTCGGTTGGTTTATTTGCATGCTAAAGGCTGTTGACATGATGGACACAGTGTTTTTCATTCTGCGGAAATCACAGCGGCAAATCACCTTTTTGCATGTCTTTCATCACGTCACCACTTTTCTTTTGATGTGGCTGTATGTTAAATTCAGTATAGGTAAGTAGGTTAGGAATGCATTACTGCAGTGGAGTAAATAGAGGGGTCGTTCATTAAATATGTCTAATGAACCGCTTTTTTCATTGAAAATTGTTTGTAAGGACATAATTTATGGACGGCTTCTAAATTACTCAAAACTACTAAAAGGAAAAACATAAAATGTCTCAATTTAAAAATAAACCAAATCTAATCTTCTCCAACAATCTTCATTTTAGGCTACATGGAGCTGTTCATAGTGGTCCTGAACTCGTGCGTGCACGTCCTCATGTACGCTTACTATTTCCTCGCCGGCTTCAAGAGCTTGACCAAAGTGCTCAGTATATTCAAGCCAATCATTACAATCATCCAAATTTCCCAGTTGACCCTCATTCTAGGGCACGTGTACGTAGCCCTGCAGCCCAGCTGCGCCAGCACTCCATTGTTCTATGTGCAGTTTGCCAACATAGCTTTCCAGATTGGACTGTTTTGTAATTTTTACCGAAAAGCGTATTTTAAGAAATCGGAATAAGATTTTGGTTCATTTTTGTTAGCAATTAAATGGGTTTGTAGTGTTTTAGTTGGTAGGAGCTTTCCGCAGCTTTTTGAGCTTTAAAAGCTTTGTAAGCTTTGTAAGCCTTAATTGTATTTGAATTATATATTTTTTTTTGAAATAAAATGGTTGTATTTGTCTTACTTTTGTTCATAAATGACAAATTATATTAAATAAAGTTGATTCTAGTAAACCAAAAGAAAGTAATGGAGAAACTTGGCATTTTTTCTTGTCTTATTTCCCCCAGCACTTGACCTTTTCGCTTATTCTTACATTCTTTTTTGACAAATGTTTATTTGAACTTTTTTCAAGTTTGTTCAAGTTTATGCCAAGTTTTTGCTAGACATTTGGTAGATTATGCAAATAGGAGCTTGGTGATGTCAAATTCTTGTGGAATGGTGGAATATTCAAAAGTCTATTTATCTTTGAGTGTAGTTTCAAGAATATTGTTGAGGTTGTCATATTTCAGTGGGGTTTTTTGTGAATTCTTGCGTTTTTATTGGGGGTATTATCTTTTATTTGTTTGGGAAAATTTGGAGATTCATTTGTTTGTTTGTTATTTATCATCAGAATAATGTGGAAAGTTTTGAAATTCTGAAATTACGAAATTTGGAAGCAAAACCAAAAATTCGACCCATTTTTGAACGGCGGTGTGAAGTTGGCACTAGCATTAAAAAAAATTTAATGCTGGCACAAAAAATTAATAATGCTAGCATTAAAAAAATTTAATGTTGGCATAAGAAAAATTTTTATTTAAAATTTAATGCTAGCATTAATTTTTTTTTTAATTTTCAATTTTGCGTCAGCATTAAAAAACAATGGTGTGAAGTTGGCACTAGCATTAAAAAAAAATTAGTGCTGGCACAAAAAAAAAGTTAATGCTAGCATTAAAAATTTTTTAAATTCTGGTTTTTTTATTTTAAATTTAGTGCTAGCATTTAAAAAATTTATGTTAGCATTAAAAAAATTTTTGCTAACTTTAAAAAATCAAATTAGTATTTTTTTTTACATGCTTGAAATTTTTTTCAGTTGATCTGCTATATAAAACTGAACTTTTTTGTAATTCGTCAAAATTCTACTACTTACCGTTGGAGCACAGTACACGATCAAATTTTTAGAGAAAATGCATGTATTTTTGACTTGTATAACTTTAGAGCCTTCTGTATTTTTAACCACCACATAAAATTTCACCAAAATATTTATTTTAGTAGATTTTGTTCAGTAGATCATCAGAAAAATATTTTTGGACTTTTACCTCAAAGTGGTTTTTTGAACTCATGTAAGTGGTCAAGCATGCAGTGTAAAAGGGTAAAGGTTAAAAAATTTAATGTTGGCAATAGAAAAATTGAAATTTAAAATTTAATGCTAGCATTAATTTTTTTTTTAATTTTCAATTTTGCGTCAGCATTAAAAAACAATGGTGTGAAGTTGGCACTAGCATTAAAAAAAATTTAATGCTGGCACAAAAAAAAATTAATGCTAGCATTAAAAAAATTTCAAATCCTAGTTTTTTTTATTTTAAAATTTATTGCCAGCATTAAAAAAATTTATGCTAGCATTAAAAAATTTTTTGCTAACATAAAAAAAATTTAAAATTATAAATTTTTAAGCCAGTCAAATTTTTAAATTTTTTTTTGTTTATATATTCCATGTGAAAAATTCATATGAAGCAAAACATCTATATACTCAAAAAATCAAATCTGAATTTTTTTTTTGCTTGAAATTTTTTCAGGTGATCTGCTATATAAAACTAAACTTTTTTGAATTTTCGAAATTCTACTATTTAGCGTTGGAGCGCAGTGCCTTACATGATAAAATTATTAATGAAATTGCACATAAATTTGACTTGAATGCCTTTAAAACCTTGTGCATTTTTAATCACCACTTAGATTTTCACTAAAATGCACATTTTAGATTATGTCTAGTAGATCATCAGAAAAATATTTTTGAACTTTTACCTCAGAGTGATTTTTTGAGCTCATTTATGTGGTAAATTTTTTCCTGAATGGCTGGATACACATTGATTAAATTTTATCCAGCTTTAACTACGGTAGTAAACTGCTTATTAGTGTGGTCCAAATTAGTATGAAAAATCAGAGAGGTCGTAGATGTGCGCTCCTCCAGCAAAATTTTGATTTAAATGACAAAATAAAAATTCAGTAAAATTTTCAAAATTTTTGATGCACGTTTAGGGGTCGCTCAACGAGCCCAAAGTTTTGACAATTTAGTTGTTCAGAATTCATTTGATAAGTCAGCTCCACATAAATTTTTTAATTGATTTTCTCCACAATTTTTATTTATTATGCTAATAAGAACACCAAAAAAAATTTATGGCACTAGTCTGAAAAGTCGATTTTATGCAAAAGCTGTCTGAACCGTCAATGTAACCTCACGAGCCTCCAAATAATTTCATATTGTTCGTCTTACTTTTAAATACAAGTTAATTTATCCCTTAACCAAATGCAAGTGGTCTCGTGACTTTTTGATGACGCGAACTGAAGTTATTAAACTTTTAGTAGACTGATAATTTCATCGATAGCTTGTTGTTGTTGTATTTCCAATAAATTCTTTGATGAATATTTACAAGCCCAATTTTTATGGAAAATTCACCAAAATTTGGAATAATTTTCTTTTTATACTACTTTACAAAATCTTGAAAAAAAATTTGAAAAATTTTCATCCAAAGAGTGTTCAAAAAAAGAAACAAAATGAAAAATATTTTGTATACGAGAAGCACCAAAATTTATCTTACAATTGGCAAATTTAGGAGTTTTATTGATAAATGAGGAGTTTATTGATTATTATTGATCATTGATCAATAAAACTCCTTAATCAACCAGTTGTAAAATAAATCTTGGTGCTTTTCATATACAAAATATTTTTCATTTTGTTTCTTTTTTTGAACACTCTTTGGATGAAAATTTTTCAAATTTTTTTTCAAGATTTTGTAAAGTAGTATAAAAAGAAAATTATTCCAAATTTTGGTGAATTTTCCATAAAAATTGGGCTTGTAAATATTCATCAAAGAATTTATTGGAAATACAACAACAACAAGCTATCGATGAAATTATCAGTCTACTAAAAGTTTAATAACTTCAGTTCGCGTCATCAAAAAGTCACGAGACCACTTGCATTTGGTTTTTTAATATTTTTGGCTGAAAATTTTTTTTGGTGTTCTTATTAGCATAATAAATAAAAATTGTGGAGAAAATCAATTAAAAAATTTATGTGGAGCTGACTTATCAAATGATTTCTGAACAACTAAATTGTCAAAACTTTGGGCTCGTTGAGCGACCCCCAAACGTGCATCGAAAATTCTGAAAATTTTACTGAATTTTCATTTTGTCATTTAAATCAAAATTTTGCTGGAGGAGCGCGCTTCTGAGACAAAGATGGATTGTGGTCCACCCTACTGCTTGTGTCAGTCAAGCCACATCGTCATGACCTCGGATTTCGCTGAAAATTATTTCTCAAAAGGACACAATATCCACACTTAAAGACAGCCCATCGAAAAATAAGGACATTTGACCCCTGACCCTACAGAATTTTTTAAGAAAACCACGCTGCTTGATAATTGTCAAAAAATTTCTATCCATATATTGATACAAAAAAAAATCTTAAAATTCATGATTTTTTAAGACTATTTAACAGATATTTTTTTTATTTTTATATATGTAAGGGAAAAAAGTTTTAGTGCAAATTTTATATTTTTTTTGAATTATTTTAATTTTTTCCATTTAATTGTCAAATCTAAATTTTTGAACCAAAAATTGAAAAATATTTAACAGAATCCTTGATTACTCAATTTTCAACTCATATTTTTGAATTTTTTTCAATAACATGTCTGTGAGAAATAAAACATTCTTGCAAATATGAAATGAATTTATTATCATAACAAAAAATTATTTGTGATGAATTGCAAAAAATGTCAAACTCAAATTGAAAAATATTTTTTTAAATAATATTTTTGAAATTTTTCTAAAGGGACATGTCTGAAAGAATTTCCACACTCCTGTAAAAAATATTTGAATTTATTTTCATTTGCAAGAAAATATTTTTGATGAAATTTCTTCAGTTGGCAAGAAATGTCAAAATCTGCTTATACAATCTTTTTTCTACTCATATTTGTGAACTTTTTCTAAAAGGACATGTCTGAAAGAATTTCCACACTCTTGTAAAAAATATTTGAATTTATTTTCATTTGCAAGAAAAAATTTTGGATGAAATTTCTTCAATTGGCAAGAAATGTCAAAATCTGCTTACACAGTCTTTTTTCTAATCATATTTGTGAACTTTTTCTAAAAGGACATGTCTGAAAAAATTTCCACACTCTTGTAAAAAATATTTAAATTTATTTTCATTTGCAAGAAAATATTTTTGATGAAATTTCTTCAATTGGCAAGAAATGTCAAAATCTGCTTATACAATCTTTTTTCTACTCATATTTGTGAACTTTTTCTAAAAGGACATGTCTGAAAGAATTTCCACACTCTTGTAAAAAATATTTGAATTTATTTTCATTTGCAAGAAAATATTTTTGCTAAAATTTCTTCAATTGGTAAGAAATGTCATGAATTTTTCACATGGAATATATAAACAAAAAAAAATTTAAAAATTTGATTGGCTTAAAAATTTATAATTTTAAATTTTTTTTATGTTAGCAAAAAATTTTTTAATGCTAGCATAAATTTTTTTAATGCTGGCACTAAATTTTAAAATAAAAAAAACTAGGATTTAAATTTTTTTTAATGCTAGCATTAATTTTTTTTTTGTGCCAGCATTAAATTTTTTTTAATGCTAGTGCCAACTTCACACTATTGTTTTTTAATGCTGACGCAAAATTGAAAATTAAAAAAAAAAATTAATGCTAGCATTAAATTTTAAATTTCAATTTTTCTAATGCCAACATTAAATTTTTTAATGCTAGCATTATTTATTTTTTGTGCTAGCATTAAAATTTTTTTAATGCTAGTGCCAACTTCACACCGCCTTTTTGAACTTTGATAAATTTTGGACAGTTTTTTTTTTGTTTTTGAAATTTTCGATAAATTTTGAATTTTAAAAATCGATATTTTTGTTTTCCAGCAAATATTGTAAATTCTACTCATTTTTTTAAATTTAAAAGCCGAAAGCTTCCAAATGCAACTTTCAAGTCCCTTTTCCAATAAACCAATTATATTTCAAACAGCAATCAATTTAATCCTCTTCACATAAAAACATGAAAAGTGAATTTGAGGCTCTATGGTTTCCAAACACTTTAATAAAACAATTCCAAACAAATTGCCACACAAATATCGCACAGAAAATGGAATTCCCTGAGAGCGAAAGTGAAAGCTTAAAAGCTTGGCATCAATTTTAAATGTTTCAAATGGAAATTTATTTTGCCTCGTTAATTATTCAATTGGTTCAATTTTCAATTAAATATTTCTAGCATGAAAAAAATATTTAAATTGATTATAAACAAATTTATGCATGGCTAACGAGTTTAGGCGGTTTTGGCTATTTTCGGCATAAAAGTTTTTCTCCTACAGGAAACTTTTAAGCCAAAATCAGTGGGTGGCTCTAAGACGAGACTAGCATTCAAGAAAAATCGACAGAACTCAAGCAGAATGGAAGTATTTGGGAAGAATTGAGGAAAAACTCACGAAAACTCGAGAAATTGAGAAAAACTGCAAAGTTCTTATTATTGTATCTTTTTTATGCTAAAAATATATTTGGAGGCAGTATTGAAATTGGAAACAGATAGAAGATAAACCCAACAATTTCATTTCGACAAAAACTTTGCAGTATTTTTCGAGAAAGGTCTCCTGGAGACTGGAGAGTAATGAATGTTTTTCACAAATTTTAGTTCATCTTTGCGTTTTGTCTTATTCATGAGAATATTTGTCGAATAATCTTAACCTTAAATCAAGGGAAAGCAACCACATTTTTCAAGGAAACTTTTATCAAGTAAAATCTGTATTTGAGCCTTTTTCCAACTCACAGAGCTTAAAAAACTTCCAAAAACTCCTCCACTTTCTTCAAATATCCCCGAAATTTCCTAAAATTAATTCTTCAAAGCTTGAAGCTTCAAATAAAAGTCAAAACCAAAAATAAATCTCACCAAAAGTTCTTGGAAAAAGCGTTTTGTACGAGTTTCGTGAAAAAACATGCAAATTATCGTTTATTTAATGGATTCAATGCTTCACTTTAAGACGCACGCAAATCGTTTGTAATGGAACTGATTTTACATTTTTGTGCAGAACAATTGCGAGACGAGTGTAGGTAATTGCTCAGGGACTTTTATAAAGGTAGTTGCTTGAAGAGGGTGGATTTTGGTTGAGTTGGAATTATTTTCTTGTAGAAAATGTTTTGAATTCCATTAAGAGATCTGTTTGAAGCTTTTTTCAGGCGAAAGCTTATTAATTAAATTACCAATTTCCCAGAATTTCCCAGAATTTTAATTAATGCGGTCCTCAAATTCCAACAGCAGTCTCTTTTTCTTCCATAAATTCAACATAAAGAGGTTCTTTCACTCGCCAATATGAGTGAGGTTCAAGCTGGTACACAAATTCTGTCATAAGAAATTCCTAATGCTAATATTAAATTACAAATTTATTATACCCCCAGAATTTAATTAAATTCACTAGAATTTACGGAATGAAAGAAAATGTAAAGAAGCTGTTATTTCAATCTAAAATGTTGCAATACTGCAGCGAACACAAGTTTGTTCTTTGATTCGGAAATAATTCCCCAAGTAATATAATTATTTTTACAACAAGATTAAACTGCAGTTGCCAAAATGTTCACATTAAAAATCTTTACAATTATCATGAAGCTCGGAAACGTTCCGGAAATCAAGGGAATATTATTTGCATTTCAAAAAGGGGGTTTTACACTATGATAATAAATTTGCAGGAAAATTTATCAAGAATTGTAAAAATATTTTTTTTGCTATTGTGTCGAATTTTTTATATCGAAATTGACCTTAAAAATGATCTTACGTCAATTAACCTTAAATTGACGTCAAAATTGCGTCATCTATAAATATCCAAAAAAAAAATTTCACCTGAAAAATTCTCCAGTCCCCAAATCCCTTCCAAAATCAAAATAATCTCCCAAACTACTTTTAATCCAACTAATTCTCCAATTCTCGAACATTCTGCCAAAAATATTAATGAATACAAATTACGATGCACACGTAAAATTTGTTTAGACTTGGAATATAACCATAAAAGTTATCCGGTGTATATACGATATTTTAATGGGAATTGGATTTGTGGCATTTTACGAGTTTTTTTTTGGCATATAAGCAATATTAAAGGGGGGTGATTTGACTTGGTGGAGTATGGCGGGGATTTTTGCAAATTAATATTGATGGATGGGGATTGTTTACATTGAGGAATTTTTTTGGCAATTTTTAAAGAACTTGGAACTAGATTTGAGTAGTTAGTCAAAACGTGGCATTCTTGAGGGCCAACCCTTTACAATAATCAATTTAGGCTCATGTAGCTTCGGAGCAGAATTGAATGAAAATCTTGCTATAATTGTTATAGCAGGCACCGGATGTGTAGAATTCTAGAATTTTATCGTAATATGCTACTTATGCTTTCGTCATCATTTGAAAATTTACAACATGACTTTGGAAATTATTCAATACCGCATATTCAATTTGATTTATTTAAACACACAAGTCAACAAACATAATAACCAAATCACGTGACTATTGAAAAATCTTCAACTTTCTTCTTTTCTCACAGAAATCTTTGAAAATATAAAAATTACGTCACTAAAATTCATAGACAACCCCAAAATCATTTATGCGGCAAAACGTCTCAATTTACTAAGGATAATATTTATCAAGGTCGAGACATTAAAGAAATGTTGTAAAGATTTAATTTTTACTGGGAATTTTACGAAACGTTTTCGAGTGCTTTTTGCAGCACTTTTCAAGTTCACGACTTAAATTTGATGATTTGTTTATTCTACTTCAATATTCAATTTGGTAGATAACGTGCAATCAAAATAAATTTGTGATCGCAAACAATATTTGAAATTTTGGGGCACTGTTGGAAGTTTTGAGCTGAAACTGCTGGAAAATGAATGAATCATCAATTTAGCTAGCGCAGTTTTAAGATTAACGACCTTTAAATTAAACAATTTACTTTTTAACAGTTAAGATTCATTAATGACTTTTCACAGTTTTTTCTCGCAAGTGTTTTCCTAAATCAACAATTCTCCGGGCTAGCAAACATTAAAGCTTAACAGAGAATTATCAGACACTTTCCTATTCCGTGGAATTTTCACACTTTAATGATTCAGAAACCAATTCACCTATAAAGTTTTATAAGGAATGACTCACCGTGTAATACGATAATATTCCGAGATGTTCTTCCAAGACAAACCAGCGAAATTGCCAGCCCTGAAATCGTAATAATCATAACAACAATTAAATTCACTATCAATTAGTGCTAGAGCAGTAGCCTTACCTTGACAACGTTTGTCCATTTGCTGATATTAATGTAAACAAAATTAAAAGGAAAGAAAACGAATTAGTGTTTAATAATTAACGATTAATAACAATTAAGACGGATTTCATTCAGAATCGGTCCAAAGCTATAAAACACGTAAACAGTAGATGGAATCTTTTGCAAACTCCAAATTAAGGTGCACTAGCAATTGCTCAAGGTAAACCAATTAATGCTTGGTGTAAATACAGCTCAATTTGAGACGAGATTCGATTTTTCATTTAATGGGCCTTGTAAAAAGATTCGCAAAAATCTCGCAAAAAGCTCAAAATCAATTGAAATCACTTCACTATACTCTTGGAATATACCTTAGAGTTCCAGACAGATCAGCCATTGCAGCTCAACAATTAAATACACTAATTAACAAGGAAAACTTAGTATAAACTCCAAAAAAACTCCGAAAATCCACTTAAAATTTTATGCATAAAATAAGTTCAATGGGCTTGCAACATTGATAATGGAATTTCAGGACTAATTTTACATTGTAGATAATTTTCGAAATTTACAAGGCAAAATTTTCTAACAATGAAATTTCTCATCCAGTTGTTGGTTTTTCTAGATTGGTTAGTTTTTGTTTTTATTTTAATTGCTTCAAATTATAGAAAAACTTTAAAAACTTTATTACGAATCCAAAACTCACTGGGACATGTCAATCTTTTGTATCAAAGACATCTTGCGGAAATTGTGAGCAGCTTTTAACGATGAATCGACGATGAATCTAAAATTTCGAATAAATAGTAACGGTTTTGCTTCAATAAATTTAATTAAAATGTAGCGCCACCTCTATGATAATAATAAAAACTAAAAGGAAAAAATTTCCGTGAAAAGACCGTTTGTTTTTCTCGCAAACACGTAATATTACAAAAGTCTAATATTTATTTAATCCTCTGACACGAAAAAGATGTTTCCCTATGAGAATCCTGTCGAACAGTGCTGGCTGTCACCGAAAATCCGAGCGACATTTTTTGGATTTTCGCACTTATGTAGCACATTTTTGTTTACCTTTTTCTAAAATTTTGTTTCTTTAATTAAAGACTTAAATAACAATTTACTAGCACAATTAAGGATGCTCATAGTATGGAAAATATGTTTAAAATAATTTAAACTTGAAAAATTTCCCGAAACTGTTCAATCAAGAGAATATATTATTTTGATACTACTTCATTTTTCTACAATATATAAGAGATATATATATTATTTTAATATTTTCTAGATAAGGATTATCAATAACAAGTTGGTTAGTAAATGAATTAAGTCAATTTATATCCTGGTTTGAGAAAAATTTAATTTTTTGAAAAATTGTAAACAAAAATGTGCGAAATAGGTGCGATAATCCGTGAAAAATCGCTTGGATTGTAGCACCTTTCCTGTCAGATATTCACACCCTGCAATCGCACCTTTTGAGCGGATTTCAGCATAGGATTGTCGCACAATATTCTCATAGGGTTAATAGACGATGCTAATTGCTAAGTAAGCATAAAACTGTCTGCACACTATTTGAGGAAGAAACCACAAAATCAATAAAAATTACTATGGAATTAACCACAAATTACCATAAATTAGCGTAATATTAATGACTCTAGTTGTTTTTAGTGATGGCAGATTTTTAACGACACGCTTAAAAATATTAAAAACCGAACAAAAATTACAATCCACCTCTGTCAGAAAAACATTAAATAAAGTTTTTCACCAATTTTTGCCAGTCAATTATTTTTCTTTACCGCGAAAGGTGTGATTTCAGCTTTTGTATAGTATTGAAGTTGTTATAGCTAGTAGAATAATATTTTTCAGTTCAAAATCATTTTAGAGGAAGTTCTAAGAAATTATGGTGGATTTTTGGCAAGTGCGGGGAGTTGGTAATGATTTAAATTATCACGATCGTGTTTTGAAATTCTAAGAATTCTTTTGTTTACTTGTTTAAGATCCTATGGTGGATGATCTGCCGTTTGTTGGCTCTCCAGTTCCAATGCTTGGAATTTTGGGAGCTTATTTGATATTTGTGCTGAAAATTGGTCCAAAGTGAGTGCTTTTAGTCGGCTTTTAATGTTTATTCAGTTTATTGACTGTTTAATGTACTCTAATGAGTTTTTAGTGTGCATAGTGTTGGTTTTATGGAATTTATTTCATTTACACGCTAAAATATGTAAAATAGACTTTCAAGTCGTGATTATTAAATTCCTTGAAAAGATTAGAGATTTTTAACGATTCCTAATAAAAAATTTTGAATTTGTACTAAAAATTATCTACATTTTAATTTGTAGCACAAAACCTGACAAAACTGCATAATTGTAAGAGTTCATTATATCAATGACATTAAATTCATAAAATTAATCAATAATACTGCAAATATTAAAATCGAAACAAATGAATATCCGAATCACACTGCCATGACTTTTAATTAATTCATATGCGGTTCATATTGGAAAGAATATTCGAAAAATTTGCTGAAAAGATGGTGAAAGCGAAATTCAGTGATAGTACTGGCAAACTTTTAATACGAGACAGAACTTATAATTTGGCTGTACAAACAGTTTGAACGTTAATCAGTTGTTTTTTTCCACACCTGCAGATTCATGGAAAAACGTAAGCCGTTCGAATTGACGCTTATAATTCGAATTTACAACATCTTTCAAGTGATAGCCTGCACCTATATCGTGCATCAGGTGATTCCCAAATATTCCCCAATCGTCCCAAATTATTAATTCAAACACCCTTTCTAGTTCCATAAATTTGGCTTCTCTTTTCGCAATACTTTTCAATGTGTGCCAAATCATCACAACTTAGTGGAGCCAAAGGAAATTCAGCAACTGATTCTGATAAGATGGTTTACTTGGGTCATTAAAGCGATTGATTTGATGGATACTGTGTTCTTTGTTTTGAGGAAGAAGCAGAGACAAGTTTCAGTGCTGCACGTTTATCATCACACAAGGTGAGAATTTAGAGGTGGAGACATGTTTTACACTGTTGTTGTTTTTTAAGAAGGAAATTTATAATTCCCTAAAGTTTTTAAATTTTAACCAAACAAGAGCTACTTCTCAGTCAAATTCTAAACTAATTATTATTAGTAATAAAAAATTAATTACCCTAAAAATTGTGCTTACTAAAAATCCCGGAAACTTCCGCTTCTCCTTAAGTCAAATCTTGATAAAAAATCCAATTATAGATCCAACATCTAAGACAATCCACTCTTGAAATTGCAAACTAATTGCCAAAGTCAATAAACAAAAGATATTTCGTTACAGCACTTACCTGTTCGTTTGGCTTTATCTAAAGTTTAGTTTGGGTAAATATTTGAAATTAAATGTTGTTAAATTAATTAAACAAACCATTTTTTTGTTTCATTACTTTACAGGCCAAATGGAAGTATTTTTGATGGTTTTAAATAGTTATGTGCACATTGTTATGTATTCTTACTATTTCTTCTCGAGCTACAAGAACTTGGACAGAATATTGAAAATTGTGAAGCCATTCATCACAGCCATTCAAATAGCACAGCTGTTGGGACTGTTGGGGCAGTCTTTTGTCGCTCTACAGCCGAGTTGTGGTGCAACAAAGTTATTTTACACTATTATTCCTAATATCATGGCTTTAGTTTATATGTTCTATACTTTCTATCAGAAGAGTTATGTTAAAGAGTCAGTGAAATCTAAAACTAATGGAAAGTTAGAGTGAAAAGCTTTTCTATACAAATTTTGGTCCTTTGTGAATTGTATCAAGTTTTTATGAACATATTTTTTTGAACAGTGTACAACAGTTAAAATCATTTATCGGATAAAATTTTTATAAGATATCCTTGAAAATGTATTGCTTTTTAAAATATGTTCATAGGACGAACTGTTAATCTGAAATTAGTAATATTAAATATATGAATAAAATATAATTTTCCTGTAAAAAAAGTAGAATAAAACGCTGAATTTTTATTGCAATCAATTAATACAAATAATTATTTTATTTCTTGTTCGTTAATTGAATTTAAAATATTTTAATAGATTTTTCCTTAGAACAAGAATGTTTAAACGTTCTTCATTTTGAATGAACTCCCAATTTGCGGGATTTTTATTTAAAATTCTTTTACACAGTCAATTTTCTATTCTTTCGAAGCGTTCATGTTTATCCATACGAGTTTAAAATATCTTACACAGACTTTTTGGGGGTTAAAAACGTTAAAAACAATGTACAATGGTGTAAAATTCAAGTTTGATTGTTGATGGATTTTCTTTGAGTTTTTCTTTTAGTTTATTGTGAAAGGTGGAAAACTTGAATACTGGGAAATGTTCAAAAATGGACTTTCAATATTTGCCAGCCATCAAAAACGTCAAAAGCCCATTTTTATGGCAAGAAATCAAAATTGGGAGCTAAATTCAATTTTTTGGTTCAGAAAAAATATCGTTGAGCATCGTATCGTCATTTTTCAGTTCCAAGTCGTCTTTGTCTGGATTTTCTTCTTTGTCCACTAGACATTTATCATCCACGCAATACACGTAGGATGACTTTACTAGAGGTTTGCTGCTTCTTCCAAATCTCATGAAGTTACCTGCTCGTCTAAAATAATTACCAAAAATAATTACAAAATTATTACCAAAATTATTACCAAAATTATTACAAAAAATTACAAAATTATTACCTAAATAAAAACCTAAATAAAACAAGGTAACTATAATTACTTTGTAATTACATTATTACTAGGTAATTACATTATTACTTGGTAATTACATTATTACTTGTAATTAAATTATTACTTGGTAATTACATTATTACTTGGTAAATACTTACTTGGTAATTACATTATTACTGGTAAATATTTACATGTAAAAATGTTTACTCAGATTAAACACATTTCTAGCCAGAATTTCGATATTCTGACCTTATTTTTGAATCAATTTTGGTAAGGTAAGTATATTATTACTTGTAACTTTAATTATCTGGTAAAATTAATTACCTTGTAATTTTTTTAGGTTAAAATTTTTTTGAGGTTAAAAATTTATTTTTGGTAAATATATTATTACTAGTAAATATTTACTTGGTAAATATATTATTACTGGTAACTATAATTACTTGGTAACTATATTTACTTGGTAACTATTTTTACATGGTAACTATATTTACTTGGTAATAATTTACTAGGTAAATATTTAGGTAGTTATTGGGTAATTACTTGTTGTAAGTATCTCCACCTGCTCGTCCAAAACGCATTAAGTTCTTTTCATCTCTTCCTAGTCGCATCAAATTCTTGCTAGATGGCACCACATACTTGTTTGATCTTTCATTGCTGTCCTCCATGGACTCGTAGCTTTCCGCATCTTGGAGTTCTCCTGATGATCTTCCAAGTCGCATTATATTCTTTCCAAGCATGTTGTATTTTAGTTTATTGGGATCAGGACCTTCATCTGAAACGTCGTACGTGTTATCGTCATAGTCGTTAACAGAGTTGGTAAAAGTTTTGTCCTTTCTGCCAAATCTCATCATATTCTTTTCTGAGGTAGGTGCTCGACCAAATCTCATGAAGCCATCTGATCTAGTCTTTACAATATTCTCTGGATTTCTACCGAACCTTAGAATGTTCTTATCAGGAGCTCGACCAAACCTCAAAAGGTTCTTATCAGAAGATGGAGCTCTGCCAAACCTTAGAATATTCTTGTCCCCAGCACGACCGAACCTTAGCAGATTTTTGTCTGGAGCTCGGCCGAACCTCAGAAGATTCTTATCAGGAGTTCTCCTGAACCTGTTCATCTGTGGGTCCATTCTCCCGAATCTCATGAAGTTTTTGTCCAACGCACTTCTCCTCCTTGCTTCTATTTCTGTGTTGTCACTCTTGATGCTCCTTCTAAACTGAAACACTACACCAGTATCTCCAGTTCCGTAGTCATCATCATCCGCTTCATAATTCGACATTGGTGGCATGAAAGATTGAGTTGACACTGAGGAGCTGGCGTGGTGAGCTGTAACTTTCCCATCATTTTTATTTGACACCTGATTTTTGTCGTTTTGAGCATCTGCAATTTCATCTATCAAAGTTGGTGCGGAGGAGAGTCGGCTGCATTGAAACATCACGATTACGAGGAATAACATTAGCTTCATGGTTGAGTCGGTTTTATTTACAACTAAAATGAGAAGGAAAAGGAAAAATTTTTTAGTTTTTTTTTCTTCTTAAATTGCCTCTTATGGTAATGCTTATCATAATATGAGATTGTTCAATGAAACTTAACTACAAATTAAATATTATTTAAATAACATCTAATATCTTCATTATTTTTCAAATTAAAGAAACTAAAATATTATTTAAATTTGTCAATTCCGCAGTCAATTTAGCGGTCTTTGACATAATGCTCATCCTCTAAATGTATGCAAATGCAGCACATTCATAAATCATTTCTCGTTCAACGCAAAAATCTTGCATTAATTATTATTTATGAACATTTTTTTTATTTCTTAGGCAGTTTGCCACAATTTCATTCAAGAAAAAATTTTACATTTCCATATCTTGTCATTGAGAAGCATCAGAAATCATCACGAGTCACTGCTTAGTCTTAATTCCAGTCAGATTGAGCAAACCAATATGAAGTGGATTAGCCTACAAGTCTATGAGCGAGCTTAAAGACAACATTGAGCATTGAATTCTTTTTCTTCGTCAATCGTCTCGCAGCAGATAAGAAGATGCTGTAATAAAATGGCCTTAATCTGTGTATTGTGCGAGGTTTGCTGCTCTGGATATTATTGTGTAGCTTTAGCTTATTTTCATTGTCCTAATGCATTTCATGTCTAATGATTCGCTTTTTTACAAACAATTCAAGATACACTTTTCAGATTTTTATGCCATTTTTATATTTTTCTTCTATTTAGGACACCGAAATTTACTTTAAGGAATCACAGAACAGAGTACTTTGCGTGAGTAGTTTTTTGAAGGACGAACACTAAATGAATTCATTTTTTTATTGTGCCAAGTTTGGAATGCCAGGATCAGAGATATAAATAGAAATGTGTAAATAATTCAATGTTGTATAAGTATTTCATCGACTTTTGACTATTTTTGATGGAAATCTTTTGATGGACATGATCTTGATACGGTGTAATATTTTAATCATATTAATTAAAGTCAACTTGTTCACCTTAACAATTTTATATATTTGACGTGTGTACATAGGTCAAAGGTTAATATGTAAAATCATATAATTAAAAATTTTCTTGAAGCTTACGAAACCAATCTAATTTTAGAATGTCATCAAGAATCTTGGCAAAAAGAGTGTTTTTTCGAAATGCCTGGCAAATCTAGAAATTGGATATTAGAGTGATTTATATATTGGGATAAGTTATCTATTGTGATAACACGCACTTTTGTCGGTGACATTTTTTCTGACAGATCATTGGAAATGTCAATTATCCATCAGTTATCACAATAGATAACTTATCCCAATTGATAAATCACTCTATTACACAAAGAGGTATTTTTTTGAATTTTGAATTATGAGTAATTTTGAGTCATTTATAGGTATTCTAAGGTAATTAAAGTAATTTTCAGCAATTGCGAGTATTTTCAAGAAATTCCAAGTAATTTTTAATCATTTTGTTTTTTTTCTAATAAAAAAAAATATTTTTTTTTTTGAAAATAGAGTAAGAGGTACCTCTTACACTTTTTTCTTTTTTCTCCAAATTTTTTAAAATAATTTTGAAATATTCTGGAAAATTGAAAAAAAATTTATAAGATTATTGAGATTATCTCGAAATTAAAGAACTTTGAGTAGATTTGAGAAATTTTGAAGTTTTGAAGGGAAATGAAATTTTTTTTGAAAGTATACAAAATAGGTTTAAAATCCTAAAAGTTTCCCAAAATTCTAAAATATCTTATAATCATTTTCATTTTTATCAATCGAACGATTTATATTCCTTAACTTCCAGATTTAAAATTTTTTTAATTCACGCACTTTTAATCAGAGCTACTTCAGTTCCTACTTCTCCAAATTTCTAGTGATATTTTCTATTACTTTAATTGGACACTACCGTAAATTTAGATAAATAAAATCACTTAAAATAATTTTCACTAATTTCCGACTCTACTCGCGCTATATAAAATCCTAGAGACTAAAAGGAAAACTATCTTATAATAAGGATATCTTTGTATCTGCTCCAACTGACGATTGAATTTGAACTGAAAAACAAATTGCGAATATGTTGGAAAAATGTAGAAATTGTATAAGGAGCAGATTATACAAAAATACTGAAAATACAAACTGAAAAAAACTATTCAGCAATTCGCATGATTTTATTTAATATGCTTGTAGAACCGAGTAGAACACAGTTTTCTGTGTAAAGTGGTATTTGTGTGCGATTCAACATTTGCAACAATTTCGCTGTTTGTATTTGAATCCTTTAAAATGTTTCATTGTTTGAACAGGAAAAACCCCACAAACTCGCACAAACTGCAAAAAATTATCAATGAATATTATTTTTGGAATTTTTCAGCTTTCTAGTATTTGTTTGGGTCATTTGCCAAGTATTTACAATATTGCTGAAAATTACCGAACAAGGAAGATTGAAGCACATATCTTAAATTTTTCCTGTTGGAGGGTGTTTCACCTTTGTGTGGTCATAATTACGACACATCGTCTGATGCTGGAGACGCTATGTCTGTAAGGTGGAATTTAATTGGTTGGATGCAATTTTATCAATAACTTTGAGGTTTTTTTTTGTGGGATGGATTTTTGGTGTCTGGGAGATTTACTCGTTTTGGAAAATTTTGGAAATCGTATGCCAGAAATTGTAACCAAAAGAGTATCTCCCACAAAGATGAGTAAATCAAGATACTCTATAAATCCCATTACTCAAATTACTATCCTCCCCACCTTCTCTATAGAAAATCCATTTAAAATAAAATAATGTCATAAAGAAAATTTCTGCCAAAAATTGCAGTAGCTTTCTGGCGACTTCTTTCTATCGATTTGTCCTATTTTTGGTTTTTAGGAGGAAGAACCATAATTCTGGAATTTTTTTTAAATAAATTGGATAATTTTATTGTAGAGAAAATATAATAAAGATGAGAAGATTCTCGAAGTCACACACGTGAGGCTTTTACCAGCTGAATCCATCACGCATAATAAAACAGTTAAACGTATTGCCAAAAAATCTATGAAAATAAATTTGAAAAAAAACCCACGTGTGTCCTTTGATATGTCTTCAAGAACGAGCAACACTAAAAAATTTATCAATAAAAACTTGTGATTCATCTCAAGCAACATTAAAGATAGCAAAGAATAATATATTTTCTTTTCTTGTGTAGTTTTTCTATGTTGTAAAGTAAATATGTGAACAAAAACTATGTTTGATGTTTGGATTTGCTCTGTGGATTTAAGTGTTTGCTCATTTTTTAAGTGAATGAAAGGAAAATGTTTCATATTTCAAGTTTTTCAAATGATATTTTTATCTTAATAGATTTCTTGTGAATTGGTGACATCATAAGTTGCTTCAAAGGATAGTTCAGACTGGAGACAGACAATCGAGGCTTTTCGATTGCTGCGCCATTCAAAACAATCGTTTTTCTATTTTGGTGGATTCCGCCTGTCAGATTATCCATGACGTCACTATAGGGTTGAAATGATAAATGATCTGAATGGCAAAATATCTTAATTGTGTAGGCCATCTGACTCTTTGTGACTATTTCTCAAGTTCATGACGTATCAAGATGACATCGAACTTTTTGTTGTGAAAAATCATTGCAGAAAACCATTTATAGAATAATTGTATGGTCAACCATTTAAATAGAATTTGTTCCTGTTTTCAAGTCAAATGCTGTTTCAACCAAAGTTTCTTGGTTTTTGGTAAATCTACTTTGACTTTAAGATTGAGGCTCAACGAGCCGATGAAACCAGATAGTTTCTAGACAGGAAAATAGAAAAACTGGAAAACTACAATAAATCATTCGTCTCGCTAGATCCATTCATTGGTTTTCTTTCACAATTTGGTTTTTGCTTCTTTGGAAGATTATCTTCTAATTGTACAAATTTTGCTTTTGATGTTGAAGTTTATCTATTGAAACGATTTTTCAATAAAACTAGAAAACTGGAAGAAAATTAATATTAATGGAATATTTAATTTTCTTTGAAGAAAGTTAACCACAGCTGAAAATAACAGAAAATGAACGACATAAAAATATTTTTAATGCTACATTAAAAAACAGGAACTTTCCAAACCACTTCCATATATTTTCTTAAGCTCATCTAGAATATCTTCTCTAGAATCGATAAACTTTCTATGAAACTTCCCATATTAAGTCTCGCATAAATAAACATTCATTCATAAATGATTTGTAAAATTGCCAATTTTTTGCAAGATATTCAAGCGCAATCAAATTATTTTCAACATGGTCATCGAATTATACAAAAATATAATGACGTCATGGCTATGAGAAGAATCTTGGCAACAGTAATTTTGAGGGGAGGGTGAGTTGATTTATTGGTCATTTGGTATTTTATTTGATTTCTTGATATTTCAATGAAATAAAAATTAATGAAGGAAAATCAAAAAATTTAAAGTTTAACCAACATCTCTCCCTCGCCTAACATAAAAATATTTTAAATGTTATGGCTTGTTTTATGGTTCTTAAAAAAATTTGTGAACTGAAAAATTTACTTGGAACCGGCGACTATCTGGACCTACTTCAAGAATTCAGGAAAATTTATTTGGCGTCAAATTTCAAAAATTTCAGGATCAAAGAACCGAAAAACTTGGAAGAGATCAAATTCCTTGCACCGGTACTTAAATCCACAGCCAAGCCAAATTATAATATTTTTAGTTATTAATAACATTTCTAATTAAAATTGGAACCCTCAATTAATCAAGGAATGGAAGGCTTACCAAGAAAATGTCTCATTTGCTGTGAGGGGAATTGTGGGCAGATTGTTTATTCAGATCGCGTTAATTAAAGCCATAACCCAAAACACTACATTCCAGGACGATCCTTTTTCACTTTAACAACTTGTTGCTTCCATATAATTTCATTTGAAAGCTAACGTGAAATTCTGTGTCATTTTCAAGCGGTCGATATTTGGGTGAAAATAATAGTGGATTAATTTATCATCGATGACACGACATCAACTGGTGAACTAGATATTAAACTTTGATTACGCAGTAGCTTTAAATTATATGTTAAAAAATATGCTGGCAAATTATTGAAGGTTCTTCCTGTTTGTCTTAAGGCTGACATTGTAAGGATTCCAGTAGATCATTTAAACAAATGGCTTGTGAGCTCCATAAAAATTAATCTCTGTGGTAGATCATATTCTATAATCTCACATAATCGCTATTGTAGGAATACTAGCGTTTTGGCCCGGAAATTATGTCGAGGACTAAAAGCATTGTGACGTAACTAGAAACTATTGTTATTTGAGTAGAATTATATTAAACTATCTTCTTTATAATATATTCCATAAAACTACACGAATACTATTTCCAGAGTAAAAACTTAAGACGTGGGAAGTATAAAATCTATATTTAGCAAATACACCATCCAATTATGGTTAAGAAATGAAAACTTTGGGCTTAAAAGCCAATTAAGGGCTATATGTTCACAAAGTGATAATAATAGCATAAATAAAATGTGTTAATCCAATTTTTAATGCTCATAACCCTCAATTACAACTTTATTCCCCTTTCCCAGTAATCACAACAACTTTTCTATAAATTCAACAAAAATCACCTGAATTTCCACTTGCCTCCAACAAACAGGACATTTATTGCAAACAAACATGATAAAAGGCAAAAAAATGTGTTAACAGATTTTCCTCCATTATTTTTATCGTCGTCGAGATTAATGAGCTCCATTACTTACAATTAAAAAATTAATGAAAATGTGATTTATTCAACTATGGTCTTTGGTTGCCATCAACAGGATTATGTGTAAGATCATAAGATGAATCAAAAATATCAAATGTATAAGATGACGTAACCGATTTTTTTAGGAAGTATGACATAAATTCTATGTCTGAATTGTAACTTGCATATTAGGTCGTTTTTGATTGAAGGCTTTACGGGATCAAGCAAAGATTATGAAGGATTATGTGAAAATTCTATTTATAAAAAACATAAATCGGAGTAAGGGCATTGCCTCTAATTTTTCAACAAGTGTATTTACCTTGTCAACAACAAATACAAGATACAATATTTTATGTTTCTGAGGACATTTTAAGGGAATAAATCTCTCAAAGGAAATTATGTTCTACTTTTTTTTGGGCATGAAAGTTCAGACATTTCGGTTAAATGTATTGTCGAAGGACACGTTCCGTTAACACCATAAATATTTACATGAGTTTTCATTTATTGTAAACAAAATTTTTTAAATATTTCTTGGAAGATCTGAAAGTTGTATTACAAAATTCGGTTTATAAAATTTTTATTCTCAATCGATGTGACACTGTGAACCATTGACTATTAACAATACATGAAATATTTTACAAAAGCTCCACAAAGAACTTGATAATCTACTAAAACTGACAGAATGAAACTAAACTACAAAGTCTGCTTCTAGCCTCGCATATCCTCGCTTGTCCAATATTACAATACTGTGAGGAACCACTCCAATTTGATTATATTTCCATGTTAATAAGATATATTGCATTTTGGGCGATAAAAACTAATACACAAAAAACTGAGAATTTGTTTTCAAATTTCCAATTTCCATGCATCAAAGTACATCAAAGTATAAAAATATGTTCAAGTTTTTTGTTAGCGAAACTTTGTAGTCAAATTTATTTTATCTGTTTTATAATTTTATTGCTTCACTGGAATTGTAATGTGTCATATTAAAAAAAAGGTCACCACGCGAAGTTTTTTAGTAATTGTGACTTTTCATATTCATTCATGCATTTTCTGACACGCAAAAATCCATCAAAAATGTTGTTTTGGACAGAACTTCTAGCTAGAAAAAAAATCATATCTAATGTCTTTTAAATTCTAAACAAATTGTCATTCAATGAACATACTTTAAAACCTCTTGAAGTCTTAAAAATACTAGAACCAAGAAACCATAAGAAACTAAAACCAAACTACAAATTTTCTAAGAAAATTCTGGTTAAATTCTATTATCTATGAAAACATTGGCAGAACATAATATTTTTGAATTAAAATTGACTTTCGCTCAGTCCATAATAAATTTTCAATAAATTTGCCATTAAACAACTTGCAGTTTCTTACAAAGCGTTGGAGTTTTCCGTTTTTGCTGGCTTTTGAGTTTTCACACTCAATTTTAGTTTCACTCTTTACTGACTTACAAAAAGCTTTCAAGTTGAGCCGAAGTTTAACCATACATGAGATATTTATTGATACAATAAACTGGTGAGTAAACTGTGGTGCGAAATTGTTTTAGACTGAAGTTTTTTTTAGTGGTTTTTTGAGTCATTCAAATCCATGACGTAATTTACATGTTTTATATATTCTTTTAGTAGGATAGTTTTAAAACTTTGCTTATTGGAAAAAATGAATGAAAGGTCTGCTGGGAATTAAATTGATGATATATTTTTTGCTTTTGGTTTTTCATCATTTTAATGCAAAACAAAAATTTTCACACAAAAAAAATGTATCATTAATCAATATTTTGGAAAAATGGAAAAATTCGATAATGTATATTAAAATTTAAAAAGAATTATGACAATTTTTCAATATTATTATTTCGAGTTGGAGATGATGCGACAAATATATTTATTATTTTAATAATCCAAATCAATGGTTTAGGATCAATTCGTAAAAAAGAAAAAGCATATCATCAAATTTCGATGTGCAACAGATGAATAAAACTTTTACAGCATTAAACTTGAAAATTCCCTACATTTAAGACAAATTCTGAACGAAGTTCAGAGCTAACTTTCCTTACTTTTTATTAACTTTCTACCAACTTTTTATCTTAACATCTTTTTCGCAAACACCCCATATAAAACGATAAAGCTCGCCAATGCAAGTAAAAAGGAGAATATTGAAAATTATTTTTTATTCCTTTATAATGGATGCAAGTAATAATCGTTTGAACTTTTTCAATGTTCTACAGAATTCATAAGGAAATTGTGCAAACATGAAATATTGTTTAATACGTAAGTCTAAACTTTAAAGTTATGAGGCAAATAAACTATATTGTTTTGATGAAGGTTGGTGTTTTTTTATGAGACGCTGGGAATTTGATATTTTATGTAGATTTAATTGGCGAGACTTTCTATGTAAGTCAGAAGTAACTTTAGGTGTAATTAAGAACTCAAAAACTGTTGAAAGGATTAGCAAGGAGAACTTTTCTTGATAATAACCTTGATTGAGTTGTTGATTCAGATTATTTGTGTCTCAATACTTTTCAAGAAACTTTAATAAATATTTTTCAGATAATTTTATTTAAACTTTTATAAAATGAAAAACTATCGATTCACATAAAAATAGAATACAATAAAAACTTTCATCTAATTTTAGCAATTTTGAGTCCAGATCCTGTTTCTGACGCATTTCAGCACTTTATGTGAAAACATCAGTTTTAAACAACTTTTGTTTCCACTTTTGAAAGAAAATACTTTTGCAAAATGTTTAATCAAACATCAAAGCTTCGTACCATATCAAACGAATTTTTAATTTAGAATATAAACTGTTTCCGATATTCTCGAGACTGTACTTAATTTTCAAATGTTTTTAGTTTTTGCTTGAGGAATTAATTAAATTAGTTTTTTTATATTAATTCTTGATTTTCCTAAATGAAGTTTCAAAGCTCTTAAAAAGTTTCCATAGCTTTTTGAGCTTTACGAACAATTTTAAGCAAACAATATTTATCATCTACTGAGAAAAACAATTATAACGTAAGGAGAAAATAAACAATTTTAATGTGATTTTCTATTCTTGTAAAGCTTTTAAAAAGCTAAGTGTAGTTGGGTAAAAGATGCATTTGTGTCATTTCATAATATTTTATTCAATCATTTGTTTTCAGTAAAGAATATTTGATTCCAGTATAACAACAATTTAGCAGATTTGTATTAATATGTAGAACAGACAGTTGGCAAGAGTTTCTTGAAAACCACAAAATAGCTGGTTTGGGGAAAATCGACGACTTCAGAGATGCTTTGACAAATTTTCATCAAAGGAGAGCTAAGGGCATTTTACTTATGTGCATTTTCTTAGTCAAAATTTGAAATTTAAGAAGTTTTGAATTTTATACCATAAAAAATTCTACCCTAGACCAATTGTACCAAAAATAGCAAACAATTAAAAATTAAAGAGAAGTAACTAGAAAAAATATCTTTTGCTCCAAAAAATTTAATGTTGCAAACGTTCTTATCCAAAAATGGCCAAAGAGCAAAAAAAGCTCCCTTTTAATATTTGAAGAAAGCTCAACCATTTCTATTGTCGTCAAGAGACTTTTCAAGCAGGAGTAAAAACGGTTAGTTAATTTAAACAATTGAAACATTTGTAGCAATTTGCACGATTTAAATTCATAGAACAAGCAAAACAATACCAAGATTGAATGAAAAATGAATTTGACATTTCAGTGGAACAAACAAGTTGCAATCTTTAAACTCGATGAATAATTCATGGGTTTAATTAAAGGACACCTGTTGCTTCATTTTAAGTTTGGGCGGGAATTTATTAATATTTTGAGCTTATGGGAGCTTTATCGATAATTTTAATCGAATTTATTTATTTAAATTTTTTTTGTTATTTTAGTGAAAAGGAAATGTTTACCAGTTGCTGGATTTCCACCGAATTTTCCAGTTTTTTTTCTCCAATTTTTCAGTCCTTAGCAGAACATAGAGTTTTTGCTACACAATTCCTATACACCCCATAAATACTGAATATTCATTCACAAAAGAAATGCGATAGGCTTACCACATATCTGCGAATTTATGAATCAACAAAAAGTTTTGAATCATTTATCGTTTGGGATGTTTTATAGAGGTTTTGTCAAAAGAATAATAATTGTAAGGATATGCCTCTTCTAAGTACTCAGCTCTACTCAGTTTTTGTGAAATCAGACAGATGAAAAATTCTCGAATAAATTAATGATGGCTTTAAATACCGGAATAAGCTGCGAGAACTTCAGAAAACTCTTTTTTGTTTTAGAAATGTGAAGGAGTTAAGTTGTTTAAACAGTTTAAAAATAGAATCTCAACTTAGAAAATAAAAGCTGGAAATTTTATTGTCTATAAAAAAGTTAAAGATTTTAATACTATTGGACACTTTTTATATTAATAATTTATTAAAACCGCCCCAAAAATTTATTTTGGGACATTTCACTTTTTTATCATCAAAAATTCATGTAATCATTTAATTAACTAAATTAGAAGTTTCAATAAAAATGCTAAGTCGACGTCCCAAAAATATATTTTTTTATAATTCACATATACATTTAATTAACTAAAATGCCACATTGCCAGGATCTTAATTAAGAAAATTAATTTGTCCATAATTTATTTTTGTTACTCAATTTTAACACAGAATATTGGTCACTGTTCTGAATCTAATAAATTTCAAATTATGTATACATTGTTCAATCCTCCATTATAACTACACGAACAGGTAGAACTTTAATAAATATCACTACAAAAATCTAAACTCTCAATTTACGAGGTGATCACAAAGCTGATTAATTTATTTGCATCAATTAACACTTACTTTATTGTCCAGAAACTGCAAAAACATATCCAAATGCCAGAAGAACTTGTATGTAAAACTATCAGATTTTACCAAAATAACCACCACAACAAATCCGAATAATTACAAATTTTACTAAAATTTCACAGAAAGTCCACAAAAGTAACTGCAAAAACTAAATTACAAATTTTACTAAATTTTCACACAATTATAACAAAAGTCTAATTTAATTTTCCACAGGACTTAATTTACTAACAAGTGAGAGCCACTTTATTCAACATCATTTATTGAGTGCAAATCTACTTCTGGCCAGCTCCTAGCACGTTATCGTCTTTTATATCTAGCGGAAAGACTGGCGAGCTAACAAAAATATGATATTTCTTGCTTTCTTGTCATGTGCGGAGGAAACAATGTTTTGCCACAATCTCGCATTTTTTCGGTGCGCTTTCGCTCTAACCAAACAATGTGTGGAAAATTAAAATAAATTGGCTGCTAGTCCGTCTTAATGATGGACTAAACTCAACTATCTATCCGAGCTGCGGTTGTAGTAACTTAGTGAGCACCACCCACCAGAATTTCTGTGCACTGAAGCTCTAAAACGCTGTTACGATTAGGGTTTCTGAACCGGGAATTCCCGGTTCTGATTTCCCGGGTATTTGGGCATTTTATCATTTCCCGATTTCCCGGGTAATAGGCCGGGAATCCCGGGAAATCAATTTCAATTTTTTTATGCATATTAAGATGTATCTTCAATGGATTTTACTAATTTTTTTGAAATAAAAACCAGATTCAATCATCGTAACATCTTAAAAAGACAACACGATGTAGTTTTTCTCCTCAAATTCCTACAAAACAATGGCACACCCGAAAATTTTGACGATTTTTTCAAATCATCGTCAACATATAAGCTTGTAAAATTGGCAAAGGACTTATCTCAGAGACTTTTCCTAAACGCAAATGAGCATTTTCATTAGAAACTGTAGAGACTCTTCAAGATGAACTGGATAATGCAATCAAAGGGTGTTTTGAAATTCCGTCTTCCAACAACGATGAATTTAAATACACGCAAAAAGGATTCAAACTTGATGAAGCAACTTTATATGTAAACTATCAGGTGGATTTGTCACTAAAATCCGTTCGAAGGTTTCCGACAAGTCTATCAATACTTTGTGCTTTGTAAAAAGTTAAATTCTGAATGAAGACAAAAAAAAGTATAATAAATTGAAAATAAAATCATTATTCTATCTAATATCTTAAGTTCTTATTGTTATATGTGGTATTTTCCCCATTACCCGTTTTCCCGGGAATTCCCGGGAAGTAGCTGTTTTTAGTTCCCGTTTCCCGGGTAGTTGAAATACCCGGGAAATCAGAAACCCTAGTTACGATGATATATATTTCTTGTATCATGTTGTATGATCGTTTTGTATCACGAGTTAGAGCTGCGGGTGGTGATATTAAATATCTTTGATAATGTTTTGTGAGAGAAATAAAACTATTTGATGGTGCTTTGTGGTAGTTTAGAGTTGCGAAGACTTCCTGAAGAGCTTTGTAAGAATTTTGTATTACTGAGAAATGTATACTATATTATTCTATATTATTCTTTACTATATTATTCTATATTATTCTTTACTATATTATTCTATTGAGAATTCTTAATTTATGTTCAATAAAATTTTTAAAAAGCTCTTTTATGTGATAGTTTGAAAATGTATTGAAGAAGTTGTTTTCCGTTTCTATTCTTGGAAATTTTGCTCCATTTAAAATGATTGAATATCAAAAAAGTAGTAGAAGCAAGAAACAGAAAATTTAAAACTCGAATTCAGTAAGAAGATCCTCCAAATATAGACTAATTGAAAACATGAATAATAATCATCAAGTCATGACGCCAGCAATCATGTCATCAAAAGCGTTCATTCCAAATAATTATAGCTTTCATATTCTTCAACTGAATTTGAGCTTTTCGGACGCCTCACAAGCAGTTTCTTCCACATTTTAATCACCAGTTCAGCGAAGTATATCATTGTGAAGTAAATAAGCTCGATACCACTCAAGAAAGTGAAGCCGATGAACAAGCCGGCCGATCCCCCCAAAGACACTGGAAGCAAAATTTATGGAATTGTATAATTAATTGTTGACATTATTTATAATTATGGGGAAATCGGAGACTTTTGAATAATATAAGATTTGTTTTGGCAATATATTTAACAGTTGAACCCACCAATCAAATCCTGGAAACTAAAGATGACCTTTCTCATTATTCGATGCTTGGGGAAAATTAAAATGACCGATAGGATTTTATCGAAGGTGAGTTTTGCCTGCAAGAGTTCGTTTTGATAATATTTTATAAAAAATATAAATACACGACTACTCACAGAAGTCAGTGAAATTTTGCTAAGCGTGACCGACTCGCACAAATTAGGACAATTGCAGTTATTTGTTTCATACCATGTCATGTTAATTGTGGATAGGTAATACAAGCTGCTGACATTGCATTGTGGTCGATCTGTTGTAATTCATTTTAGGATCAAAATCGTAGAAAAGTATTTAAAAGAACTCACATTTATGGGGACGATAAAACAATGGAACACAACCTCTCAGCCGCATACAATTGCTGATTCGACAGTTCATTTTACATAAATTAATTGTGTACACCTAATTATGGAGCAAAAGTAATTTTGAATGAATTTGAGCAAACCTTCTATAAAATTTTTATTTAAACTTTGAAGTTGATTGCAATCAGACAACCTTTTTAAATGATTTAAGTGTTTGCTTCATGCAGAAATTAAAAAATGCATAAACACATTTTTTTTCTTTGAAAAAATAAAACAAATACCTTAATTATAATTTTAAAGCAATTATTGAAGCATTCTTGAAGATTTGATAAGGACAAAATAATATTTTTCTCTTAAATCAAGGTTTTTATGATGTTGGCATTAAATATTTTAACAAATGAACTCACATCAAAAAGCTCTGAATTTGACTCATTAAAAAATCTGCACTTTCTTTGCTTGGGCGTCAAGTTTAAAAGTTCAGGAGAAGCAACAATTACATCCACCTTAGCTTCGATCTCTGTAACAACATTGTTTTCATAGTAGGTTTGATCACCAAGAGTTATTTCATTTTCATCGTGAAAATACTGCAAATATTAGAAAATTGATTAAAATTGCAAACGAAGAAAATTATTTAATAGTAGATGGATTCTCGTACAAAATATTGAAAAGCTTACTATTTTTGGAATTGATGTTTTACTGGCAGTTTCCCTAGGCACAACAGAAGATTTGCACGACTCCGTCGGGTTGCAGATTCGGTTGAATATTGTTGGGCTTACTGATCGATTTGGATTCCTGGGAATTAAAATGAATTTCTAAAATTGAAAAAATAATAAATTGAAGAAAAAATACTTTAAATCATAATTTGGATCCTGATACTCGTATAATTTAGTCGATGAAAGACACACTCCCACCTCTGTAAGGATCTCTGTATAATACAAGTTCGGACTGCTCTTATACTCAGCCATCTATAATGGATTCAATTCATTAAAAAATGTGAGCTTTTAACCATCGAATATAATTTACATGATACAAAATGTCCTGTAAATTTAAATCCTTCAAAGACTCATCATCAGCAAATGGAGCTAAAGACCTCAAACTAACATCTGTATAGTTTAAAACTGTAATTATTGCCACAAAATCCATGTAGTAAGAATATTTCTTGGAGTTTTCGTCGACTTTGAATAACCTCAGAAATGTAAAAATAATGTATTGGAGTTACTAAAACGAGAACTCAAGCGTTTAATCCAAGTTTTGAAGTGTTTAGTTGGTTAATGGTTCAAGAAAAGTTCATGTTAGTTAAATTAGTTATAAAATTTAAATCATGAATGTTTGAACCTCAAAACCGATTTTTTAACCCACGAAACCATAAAAGATTTTTGGGTTAAAAATCAGAAATTAAATAATTTTATTTTCAAAAATTCCAATAGTTTGAAAATTGAATGTTCAATTTTTGAATCGTGCTTTATTTAATATTTCTCTATTCAATTTCTTCCAACAACAAAAATTAATAAAATTACCTTTTAACAATTTTGTCTGCCAATTTTGGATCCACGTAACTACTACAGACAGTAAAAGCTGGTTTATAGATGATCCAATCCCTCCAATTGGTCTCTAAAGATAAAACCGTCGGGTTGTTGTGGTAGCGATGCAATTGATCGTTGAAAAGAGAGTAAGTGAAAATGACGCCAACAGCAATCATGGAAAACCAGAAGATTCTGAGATCATTCAAGTAGGAATGTCAAATTTTATTTTACTTTCAACTTCTTCGATAAATAAAAATAGAATGTCTTAGAGAGCTTACCTTTCAAAAATGGTTAAATTTGGAGCACCAACGTAAGAAAATCCATGAATTGAAGATTCTGAGCACAAAGTTCGAAATAATTTCATCTTGAAAGCTCAAAGTGCAATTTACTTTTGACAGGAAAAAATTTGATTGAACTTATATTAGAACAAATTAAATCGGGTTACAAAACTTTAATTAACATACCTAATGGTAGCTTGTAACTGTAAATTAATTGATTGATGTGTAAAATAGTGTAAAATTGCGGTAATTTAGTAGCTTGTAAAGCAATAAAGTTTCATTTTAAACCGCAATAATGCTATAAAAGCTTTTAACACGATAATCATCTTCTTTTGGATCAAATTTTATTTCCTCTCATAACATGCTCTCGGTGACGTCATGGTATTAATATTATGGTAGCTTATTATGCTTTATGGTATTCGCGTCTTTAACTTTATTCCACTTTTTTAGACATAACTCAATTTCATTCAACATTTTTCAAAATTTATTGTCGATTTTCAACTCACAAATATTTTCCAAACAAAATAAAGCCAAAAGAAAATTTGTAATTTCTTTCACAATCAGCAAAAATGATTTTTGTGTCAGATCATTAGAAATGTCAATTATCCACCAGTTATCACAAAAGATAAGTTATCACAACACAAAAGGGCCCCTAGTTGAAGCATCAAATTTACAATTTACCAAAGCTTTAAAGCTCGTAACTTCCAAAATTCGAAAAAACTAAAAACATTCAAAACTCGAAGTAAGCAAGAAGATCCACCAAATATAGACCAATTGAAAACATGAATAATAATCATCAAGTCATGACGCCAGCAAAAATGTCATCAAAAGCGTTCACTCTAAATAATTATAGTTTTTATATTCTTGAACTGAATTTGAGCTTTTCGGACGCCTCACAAGCAGTTTCTTCCACATCTTAATCACCAGTTCAGCAAAGTATATCATTGTGAAGTAAATTAGCTCGATACCACTCAAGAAAGTGAAGCCGATGAACAAGCTGGCCGATCCCCCCAAAGAAACTGGAAGCAAAATTTATGTAATTGTATAATTAATTATTTGACATTATTTATAATTATCGGAAACTTTTGAATAATATAAGATTTGTTATGACAATATAAATAAATGGAATATTTAACAGTTGAACCCACCAATCAAATCCTGGAAACTAAAGATGACTTTTCTCATTATTCGATGCTTGGGGAAAATTAAAATGACCGAAAAGATCTTATCGAAGGTAAGTTTTGACTACAAAAATTCGTTTTAATAATAATTTACACAAAAATCTAAATTCACAACTACTCACAGATGTCAGTGAAATTTTGCTAAGCGTGACCGACTCGCACAGATTAGGACAATTGCAGTGATTTGTTTCATACCATGTCATGTTTATCGTGGATAGATAATACAAGCTGCTGACATTGCATTGTGGTCGATCTGTAATTCATTTTATGATCATAGTCTTAAGGTAAAATTAAAAGCTACTCACATTTATGAGGACGATAAAACAATGGAACACAACCTCTCAGCCGCATACAATTGCTGATTCGACAGTTCATTTTACACATATTAATTGTGTACACCTAATTAATGAGGAAAAAGAATTTTGAATGAATTTGAGTAAAAGTTATTTTAAAATGTTTCAAGTGTTTGCCTCATGCAGAAAAAAATGTATTCATACAACTAAATCTTCGAGAAATAGACAAAAAGTTTAATAAAATTTTAAATCTCGCTAGAAGTTTTCCTCAAGAGTTGATTATCAAAAGACAAATTATTAATTTCCTATCAAAGATATGCTGATTAAAAATTTTAGCAAATGAACTCACATCAAAAAGTTCCGAATTTGACTCATTATAAAATCTGCACTTTCTTTGCTTGGGCGTCAATTCTAAAAGTCCAGAAGAAGCAACAATTATATCCACCTTAACTTCGATCTCCGTAACAAAATTGACTTCATAGTAGGTTTGATCACCAAGAGTTATTTCATTTTCATCGTGAAAATACTGCAAAAATAGGTGAATAAAAAATATGGCAAAGGAAATAAATTATAGGAGAGGGATTCTCGTATACATTATTCAAAAGCTTACTATTTTAGGCATTGCGAGTTTAATTACATTTTCATTGAAGGAAAGAGAATATTTGCACAACTTCGTTGGGTAACAGGTTTCGTTGAGAAAGTGTTTTGGGCTTGTTAAGTGTGTTGGGCTTGTTGATCGATTTGGATTCCTAAAATAAAAATTTAATTTTTAATTAAAAAAAAATAATAAAAATACTTTATATCAAAAATTGGATCCTGATACTCGTACAAGTTGGTTAATGAAGAGCACATTCCCATCTCTGTAAGAACATCTTTTTGTTTAATGCCTGGAGGCATTTTTAATAGTGACATCTATAATGGGTTCAATTCATTAAAAAAAGTAAGATTTTGAAAACAGAATAAGATTCACATCATATATAATGTCCTGTAAATTTATATCCTTCAAAGACTCATCATCTGCAAATGGAGCTAAAGACTTTAAACTGACATCTGTATAGTTTAAAACTGCAATTGCTGCCACAAAATCCATGTAGTAAGAATATTTTTTGGAGTTTTTGTCGACTTCGAATAACCTCAAAAATGTAGAAATAATGTATTGGAGTTATCAAAACGTTTACTCAAGCATTAAATCTTAGTTTTGAAGTTTTTAGTTGGTTAACACCAGAACAAACATTTATTTAGGAAAATAGTTTATTTATAAAATTACCTCTTAACAACTTTGTCTGCCAATTCTGAATCCACGTAACTAATACAAAGAGTAAAAGCTGGTTTGTAGATGACCCAATCCCTCCAATTGGTTTCCAAGGATAAAACCGTCGGGTTGTTGTTATAGCGATACAGTTGATCGTTGAAAACAGAGCAAGTGAAAATGACTCCAACGGCAATCATGAAGAACCAGAAGATTCTTGGATAATGCAAGTAGGATTGACAAATTTTATTTTACTTTCAACTTTTACGATATATAAAAATAGCTTATACCTTTCAAAAATGGTTAAATTTGGAGCTCCAACGTAAGAAAATCCATGAATAGAAGATTCTGAGCACAAAGTTCGAAATAATTTCATCTTGAAAGCTCAAAGAACAAATTACTTTTGAAAGGAAAAAATGATTGAACTTATATTAAAACGCATAAAATTAGATTTCAAAACTATAAATAACATACCTAATGGTAGCGTGTCAGTATAAATTAATTGATTGATAGTGTAAAATTGCGAAAAATTTGTAATAAAGCTTCATTTTAAACCGCAATAAAGCCATAAAAGCATTTAACGCGATAATCTTCTTCTTTTGGATCAAATTTAATTTCCTCTCATAACATGCTCTTGGTGACGTCACGCCTGAGACATCAGCCAGCTTGACCACGACTGTTAAAACTTCTATCTCTCTCTTTTCATCAATATCTGCGTGGTATTAATATTATGGTAGTTTATGCTTTATGGTATTCTGGTTTTTAACTATATTCCACTTTATCCGACTTTACTCAATTTTATTCAACATTTTTCAACATTTATTGTCGATTTTCAACTCACAAATATTTTCCAAACAAAATAAAGCCAAAAGAAAAATTGTAATTTATTTCACAATCGGCAAAAATGTATTTTTTAGAAATTTTTTAGAGAAAATGTTTTTTTTTTAGATTAGAAATGTCAATTATCCACCAGTTATCACAATACAAAAGGGACGCTAGTTGAAGCATCAAATTTAAAATTTACCAAAGCTTTAAAGCTCGTAACTTCCAAAATTCGAAAAAACTAAAAACATTCAAAACTCGAATTAAGCAAGAAGATCCACCAAATATAGACTAATTGAAAACATGTATAATAATCATCAACTCATGACGCCAAACATGTCATCAAAAGCGTTCCTTCCAAATAATTATAGCTTTCATATTCTTCAACTTAATTTGAGCTTTTCGGACGCCTCATAAGCAGTTTCTTCCACATCTTAATCACCAGTTCAGCAAAGTATATCATTGTGAAGTAAATAAGCTCAATACCACTCAAGAAAGTGAAGCCGATGAACAAGCTGGCCGATCCCCCCAAAGAAACTGGAAGCAAATTTTATGAAATTGTATAATTAATTAATAATTATGCAGAAATCGGGAACTTTTGAATAATATAAGAGTTGTTAGGACAATATAGAAATAAATGGAAAATTTAACAGTTGAACCCACCAATCAAATCCTGGAAACTAAAGATGACCTTTCTCATTATTCGATGCTTGGGAAAAATTAAAATGACAGAAAGGCTCTCATCGAAGGTGAGTTCTGACTACAAAAATTCGTTTCATCAAAATTTTTCACAAAAATCTAAGATATATACTACTACTTACAGTAGTCAGTGAAATTTTGCTAAGCCTGACCGACTCGCACAGATTAGGACAATTGCAGTGATTTGTTTCATACCAGGTCATGTTTATCGTGGATAGGTAATACAAGCTGCTTACATTGCATTGCGGTCGATCTGTAATTCATTTTATGATCATAGTCTTAAGGTAAAATTAAAAGCTACTCACATTTATGAGGACGATAAAACAATGGAACACAACCTCTCAGCCGCATACAATTGCTGATTCGACAGTTCATTTTACACATATTAATTGTGTACACCTAATTAATGAGGAAAAAGAATTTTGAATGAGTTTGAGTAAAAGTTCTTTTAAAGTTTATTTAAACTTTGAAGTTGATTGCAATCAGACAACTTTTTAAAATGTTTCAAGTGATTGCCTCATGCAGAAAAAAATGTATTCATACAACTAAATCTTCGAGAAATAGACAAATAGTTTAATAAAAATTTTAAATCTCGCTAGAAGTTTTCTTCAAGAGTTGATTATCAAAAGACAAATTATTAATTTCCTATCAAAGATATGCTGATTAAAAATTTTAGCAAATGAACTCACATCAAAAAGTTCCGAATTTGACTCATTATAAAATCTGCACTTTCTTTGCTTGGGCGTCAAGTTTAAAAGTTCAGGAGATGCAACAATTATATCCACCTTAGCTTCGATCTCCGTAACAAAATTGACTTCATAGTAGGTTTGATCACCAAGAATTATTTCATTTTCATCGTGAAAATACTGCAAAGTAAATAAATAGGATAAAAATTTTCGTAAACATTATTCAAAAGCTTACTATTTTAGTCGTTGCGGGTTTAATTACATTTTCATTGAAGGAAAGAGAATATTTGCACGACTGCGTTGGGTAACAGGTTTCATTGAGAAAGTGTGTTGAGCTTGTTAAGCGTGTTGAGCTTGTTGATCGATTTGGATTCCTAAAATGAAAATTAAATTTTTAAATAATGAAAAAATAAAAAAAATACTTTAAATCATAATTTGGATCCTGTAACTCGTAGAACTTGGTCGATGAAAAGCACACCCCCATCTCTGTAAGAACATCTTTTTGTTTAATGCCTGGAGCCATTTTTAATATTACCATCTATAATGGAATCAATTCATTAAAAACAAGAGAGGTAATAATTGCCAGTTGGCAAGTACAATAAGCGATTTTTTTTTAAACAACTCATTTTGTGCTTGAGTTCTAATAAGGATTTTCCTGGTCAGGTGGTGGTTTCATCTTCCAAAACATAAACTAGTTGTGCAGCTTGTGAGCTGAGGACTTCTCCGCTAGCATAGAATGGTGTTTTCAATAAAAATTGTTTCAAAAAATATAGAGGTCAGATCGATCGTTTACAGTAACCCCACCGAACCACCGAACCACCAGGCACACGGCCCTCAGTTTTTCGCATTTAACGGGTCGGGAGTTCAATATTTTCCGAATTTTTTTTTTACACGAATTTTCTTCAACTCAATACGGGCAAAAAAATATGAGATGTTTTTGAGATTTGTGTACAGGAAAGTCAGGAAAAATCAGATAAGGTCAAAAAACCCTGAAAATGCTGGGACGAAAACAATACTTCTCCGAATTTTACGGAGAAGTAAATATTAGGTTTTCTTAACAAATTACATGAATCAAAAAAAGTGACTGGAGCCACCAGATCATCCCACCAGCTGTTGGTGGACACAATCATGATCATGAGCTGTTGCTAACTCATAATTATTAACAATTTTGATGAAGAAACCGAATCGCTAACTTGTACCGTTCAAAAGTTGATTTTGTATGGGGAATGTTCTAGAAAATCAGAGAAGTGAACACATCTCCCTAGCTGGTAGACTCACCTCCATCAAAAGTTTCGTGTTTAGACTAGGGTTAATATGGAACATTTTGGTACCAGAAGTTTGGGTCTGACTCTATCCGTTCGAGAGCTATTTTGTAAACGGACAGATGGACGGACGGACGGACGGACGGATGGACGGACAAAGTGAGATTATATAGCGTATTATTTCCTTAAAAAAATCGCTAAAAATTAAGATTTTGAAAACAGAATAAGATTTACATCATAGAAAATGTCCTGTAAATTTAGATCAATCAAAGACTCATCATCTGCAAATGGAGCTAAAGACTTCAAACTAACATCTGTATAGTTTAAAACTGCAATTGCTGCCACAAAATCCATGTAGTAAGAATATTTCTTGGAGTTTTGGTCGACTTCGAATAACCTCAGAAAGTTAGAAAAAAAAATATATTGGAGTTACTAAAACGAGAACTCAAGCGTTAAATCCAAGTTTTGAAGTTTTTAGTTGGTTAATGGTTCAAGAAAAGTTTATTTAACAAAATAGTTGAGCGATAAATTGTTCTAAAATTTAATTTATGAAAGTTTGAACTTTAATACCGAAATTTTGACCCACGAAACGAAATTTTTAGAGGTTTTTGAGTCAAAAATCAAAAATTCAAAAACTTCATTTTCATGAATTCCAAAGTTCGAAAATTGAATTTCAATTTTTGAATTGTGCTCTATTTAATATTTCTTCAGCCAATTTCTCCCATCAACAGAAATTAATAAAATTACCTTTTAACAACTTCGTCTGCCAATTCTGGATCCACGTAATTCATACAGACAGTAAAAGCTGGTTTGTAGATGACCCAATCCCTCCAATTGGTTTCCAAGGATAAAACCGTCGGGTTGTTGTTGTAGCGATACAATTGATCGTTGAAAAGAGTGTAAGTGAAAAAAATTCCAACAGCAATCATGGAAAACCAGAAGATTCTGAGAAATTTTAAGTAGGAATGACATATTTAATTTACTTTCAACTTGCTAGATAAAAAGAGCTTCAACCTTTCAAAAATGGTTAAATTTGGAGCACCAACGTAAGACAGTCCATGAATTGAAGATTCTGAGCACAAAGTTCGAAATAATTTAAACTTTGGAAACTTCATCTTGAAAGCTCAAAGAACAAATTACTTTTGAAAGGAAAAAATGATTGACATTATAATAAAACGCATGAAGTTAGATTTAAAACTATAAATAACAAACCTAATGGTAGCGTGTCGACTGTCGGTATTAATTAATTAATTGAAAGTGTAAAATTGCGAAAAATTTCTAATAAAGCTTCATTTTAAACCGCAATAAAGCCATAAAAGCATTTAACGCTATAATCTTCATCTTTTGGATCAAATTTAATTTCCACTGACGACATGCTCTTGGTGACGTCACGCCTGAGACACCAGCCAGCTTGACCACGACTGTTAAAACTTCTATCTCTCTCTTTTCATCAATATCTTCGTGGTATTAATATTATGGTAGTTTATGCTTTATGGTATTCGCGTCTTTAACTATATTCCACTTTATTCGACTTTACTCAATTTTATTCAACATTTTTCAACATTTATTGTCGATCTTCAACTCACAAATATTTTCCAAACAAAATAAAGCCAAAAGAAAAATTGTAATTTCTTTCACAATCGGCAAAATGTTTTTTTGAACACGAAAAATTGTATAGAAAAATGTATGGAAAATATTTCATAGTATAACAGGTTATTTTACTTCTTTGCTAGGCTGTCTTTGGAAAATTCATTTCAAGTTTTACGAATAATAGAGTGGCGGACTGTCCTTATTTTAGAAATTTTATTAAAAAAGGTTTTTTGTAAGTATAAAGATTGAATGAATTTGCTAGATTTTGAGAAATTTTGCTCAGTTAAATTTTAGAGTTTGTTACTTAAATTTAATTCCTTTAAAAAAATTATGTTGAAAGATATTCTTAAGATATCTACTCGATTTCCTTAATAAATCATAATCCCTCAATTTATTTTTAAAACTAACTCAAAGCTAACTTGCCCCGCAATCCTTCCCTCACTAACATATCTTTTGATTTTCTTTCTCTTTTCCGTTACACAGCCACAGGTTTATTAGCAAACTTTTGTTTTCATTAAAAATGTGTAAAAACAAATCTTCATTCAGTTTCAGTTTTCCTTCGGCCACGTTCAAACGTCTTTGGTAAAGTGCGCGCTCCAAAAGAGTTTAAAATTTTTTCAACAGTTTTGCGCGGTTAATCTGCGTGGTGTGTTGCAATTGCAGCCAGTCAATTAACAAGCTATTTCTTTCCTAGGAAATTGGTTAAGAGTGAAAGTGTATGCAGAAATACTGCAAGAACTGCTCAAGATAAAGTGATTTGAGGAAGGAAAAGAGTTTTTTGGTGGATTAACCTTTGGATTAGCAGAAATTGGTGGATTATTCCGGGATCTTGAGGATTTTATTGAAGGTTAGTTAGGATTTACAAGGAACTGATAATTAACTAACAAACAGTTGTAAACTCATCCATCGTGCCATGAAAACTTTGCGGATTTCCAATTATTCAACACGAAAACTTTCATTTCATTTCGATTTCGTTACAACATTTTAAATACATTTATGCTCTCCACTGCCATTGCATCACATCTTTTGACACAGATATTTTTCTTTACAAGTCTTTTTTATATTTTTATATAGGCTTTTGATGTTTTTATTCAGGTTTTTTTGAAGTTTGCTTCATATTCCGCATTTTTTTTTGCTGCAGAAAATTTATGCAAAATGCAAATGTGATGCGATTTTTGAGAGTTTATGGCATTGAATTTGTGAAATGAATTGATGGATTCACAGATTATTAGAAATTAAGTTGTTTTATGATTTTAATGAGCAAGCAGCCAAAATATCCAAACAAAAAAACTGTGCATATCGAAAAATATTTTTCAAACAAGTCTCATTTACGAATGACAAATTAACTAATTTTCAAATATTCAACAAAAAAGCCAAAAAGTTAATGTCACCAAAAAAGCGAAATTACGCAAGACTGCAAAACTTGCTATCTGTTGTCAAAGGTCCACTTTAATTAAATCCAAATACACACTTTAGCAATTAATGTGTGTAAAATACCAAAAACCAGCTTTTTTATTAGTTAGTCAGCAAAATTTACAGATTTTGGTGTTAGGGAAACTTGAAAACCTGTCTCTAGTCTTCGATAAAACTTCTTAGGGACAAAATGTTGAGAAAAAAAAGCTAAAAAGTGGCTCAATAAAAAAGTGCCAACCAAATTTCGCTGAAAACTGGTTTGTTTGTTAACTTTTTTCTCAAGTTTTTATTAGTTTACTATTTGTCGTGAATGTTGAAATTCCGGAATTTGAAAGATTTTTGTTAATTTCGGATTTGTGTGTGAGCTGCGACCACGTCATGTTTTAAGCTACAGCGCGTGGTCCAATTCATATTGAAGATCTTTTATCGATACATTATTTTATATTAGGTCGAGGTCATTATTTAACTGCCAGCAAAAAAAATGCAAAAACTGATTTTTCAAAATCGATCAAACAGTACTAACTAATTTGTCATAGCTTCTGTTTACTCTTTATTTGAAAAATACGTTAAATGGCCTACCTACAAAGTTTAGATTTAACAAGAAAAATAAAAAAGATCACCATATTAATTGACAATGATCCATCCAAGTCAAACGTAAACAACAAGTTTTATCAAAACCACTTGTTGCTTCACCCTCAAAGCTTTTCTACAATTTTTAAACAAAAACAAACCACTTAATTATATAGGTTCTTTAATTAAAGTGCATGAACATGGTTTTTTGCCAATTTTTATAATGATGCAAATCCAATATTCATGGTTTCCAGCAATCAAAACTAATGTTCGGGTTTTTCATTATTTTCAATTTAATTTTTTTTTAATTTTTAATGCATTGCGAATATTTTGTGATTTGTTCCACTAATTTACATATTTATTTTACAAGTGCAATTAAAATGCAATTGCACTTTTTAATCGTTGGGTCAGCGTTCTTCTACTAAATTTGAGCAATAAATAAGTATCATTGAGTTTCAATTTTCAAAGTTCAACTGATTGATGCAATTTTGAAAGCTAATTTGCGCACGCTCAGCCAAACTAATTGAATTTCCTGGAAGTACCGACGTGAATGCAACTGTTGCAAGAGTGCAGCAGTAATTGGTCGATTATATTATGTGTTGAAAGAAAAGTGCAACATGAAGTGCAAACCATTTCGTCATTTTTATGAGGTTTATAGGATTTAATTTGTGTGTCAATTGTTTATAAGAGATCTTGAACTTCTTGTGATGCAGACACACTTCAAATTCAGAATATTTCTGATGACACAGTTGGAATCTCCAAAAAGATCGCTTAAGTTTAACAATTCAAATATTAAATTTATCCACGTAGTCTATATGAAACGAATTTGCCGCAATTTAGCACGAGGATGCCAAGAAATTCTCAAGAATGAGTAAACATGACCAGCAAATTATTCCGAGTCCATAACCAACCTCACCGCAGAAATTACACACATTAATCACTTGATTAAATCTCGTCTTTAAAATTGAAAAATTGGCGAATTGAAGAATTAAAAAATTGCAGAGTTTTTTAAAAAGAACTCACATTTTCTAAATTTGGAAGAAAAACAAAAAACATAAAGTTGTTGAAATTGCAAATTTTCGCAAAGAATAAACTTTTTTTGTTAACATTACTTGGTGGTTTGGTGTTTTGGTAAGATATGGTCTCTGGTTTTGGTGAGAAAAAATGTCTAAAAAGTGCATCACTCAATTTATTTCATTCACTTAAGTCTAAATTCATATTATTTAGACATTTTAAAAAAGTATAAATCAAGCTTTATCCATTCAAGTGGGTCAACGTTAATTTTAATTTCATTTAAAATTTGACACATTTGACGCTTATTGTGGTTAGCAACAAAAGATATTTGCTTTGAATGGGTTTTCAGATTTTTCAAAACTTTGCTGAGTTTTTGGGATATTTTAGTTCAATTTTATGTTAAACGGTCCATTATGTTTGATCTCAAGCAAAACCATGACAAATCTTGCATCACAAATCGTTTTAAATCTTTTGAAGATCTTTTATTCTTTAAAAAAAAAAAGCTTTTGAAGTTAATTGTCATGCTCGATGTCTGAAACTTCTGGATTTAAATTATGGGACCCAAAAACCCAAAATGCCACCCGTGAAACCTAATTTTTAAAGAATTTTTAGTCAAAAAACGAAAGTTCAAAAAAAAATATTATCCATGAACCTAGGTTCATGAATAGCACTACTTCGAAAAATTAATTTACGAATGTTGGGACCCAAAAACCAAAATGCGACCCGCGAAACTTAATGATGATTTATTTTATGAATGTTGGGAGTAGTTAATGCGAAGTATATTTTGGTCAATTTCAAATGATCTCAACTTTTCATCAGTTTCGTGAGAGTAAACTTCATTTATGTATTTATTACTCAATAAAAGTTTTAATCGTTGTTCATCAAATCAAGACGAATTTTACAATGTCACGGTTAAAAGAGGAATTTGTCTCGGAATTTAATGAAATTAAAATTAAAGCGAGTGAAAATAAAAATAATTGAATGCTCGCGTAAGTTATTTGGGAAGACCTAAAAAGGAAGACGCGTTTCTGTTGATTGAGTTCTTATGTGCACGTTTTGTAAATTATTGTGATTTTCATACGAATTTTTGTGATATTTTGAAATCTTCTCGTTTTGATTGTTAATACCTTTATTATAATTATTTGAATTTCTCGAAATTGTGGGAAACAAATAGTTTTTACTTTTTATTAATTTGTTCACTTAATTTTTTTCTCGCTTTTTTTCACAATTTATGTAAAGTGTCATTTAAATTTTGAATGTAAAGATTTTGGTTGAAAGTGTTACAAGCCCATGGATTTATTTCAACATATTTACAATTTGTTTGTGTTTATGTTTATGAGAGGAAATTCAGCTTTGTTATAATTTTGTAATTCATGAATTGTGCCTTTTACACAATAAGAGCTTTAAAAAGCTTTTAAATAGAGAATACGACAAAGCGTGGATTACTAGACTGAAACGAGTTCCATCAAATTTTTCTAAACCCGTTCAAACGCTACTTTAAGACAATCTCAAAAGTGCTTCCCACTGCAAGTCAATATTATTCAACATTTTCACCACTTTTCAAGCAAATTTTGATTAATGGTCCTTCTTAGAAGTCTCTTGAGAAAACTGCACTCTCAGTCTCAATTTTCACATTGCAACATATTTATGTCCCAACAAGCTATTTCGCTGTAAAAGTGGTGGAATATGAGGAAATGAGATAATATGACACACTCAAGAAGTAGAATAGTCGAAGATCTTTCAAGTACTTTGCTTTTCCTAAGCTTTTACTTATTTTGCACATTTGTCATCGATGATATTGTGTTTATTGTGAGAAGTACTTTCTCTGCGCGTACTTTGCTAGACCGAACTTGTTAACACAAATTTATGTTGTGCTGTTCAAGTTTCTTACATAAATCTCTTTGGATAAATCGCCTGTTTATTTATAAAATGTGGAAAATGTAACTCAACAAAACAACAACATACCAACATGCATGCCGCTATAAATTTGCTGAAAAGTTTTATAAATGAAACTTGGAACGGATCTCTCGTGGATCGACTTTTTTATGCTACATATTGGATAATATGACGTCAATGAAGATTTAAATGTTAAAGCGTTCATCGTTTTAAAATGTTTATGTGCGGGGTTTATGGGGTTTTCACGGTATTTAGTTAAAATTATGGCAGTAAATTTGAGCAAACTATCTCGCCGTAAAATCCAAGCATTAATTTTTACTTTGGAGATTCATTTTTGATGCAGATTTTATCGAGTTCGAATTTTTGAATTTCTGCAAATGATCAAATTTATTTGATTTCTCTATAGCGTCGAAAGGTCTTTCAAATTATCGACAATTATGTATTTCTAAATTCAAATTTTTATGGCTTCATAACAATTTTAAGATTAATTGAATATTTGGCAATAGATGCGTGAGTTATTAGGTTAAACGATGGAATTATCGATTTAATTAATTTGGCATTACCTTTCCTCGTAAATCATTTTTGTTACATGATCTTGAGCTTATATAAACAAAATTTAAAAAGAGATGTAAAATTATGAAATTCACTATTCCGTTCATAGAGACTTATCCCGTAAATTTACAACCAAGTACAATTATGAATGTCCATAAACTTCATTGAACATTTATTTCTGCTGGCTCAAATATATAAAAGTTTTGGTTCATTTATTTTATGACACGCTTATATTTGATTTATGACTAAACAAAAAATTTTAATTGATATACCAACAACTAATAATTACCACAAATTAACCTTCAAATATTTGCAGACAAATAGCAGCTGGAAAGAATGGCAGAAAATGAAGATCGCATTTCTCCGGTGATGGACGGGCGGAATATTTTGATTTCCGGTGGGTCAGGATTTATGGGAAAGGTAATTTTTACATAGATTTTCTAAAAGATCCTCAGCTTACATGAATATTGAAAAAAATCTTCAAAAATCAAAAGAAACTAACCTGAATTTTTATTTTTAGGTTTTCATAGAAAAGCTGTTGAGATGTTGTCCAAAGATCGGCATGATTTACTTGTTAGTTCGTCACAAGAAAGGAAAAGAAGCAAAAGATCGCCTAGCAGACATTTTCAGTAACCCCGTAAGTTCACCTACAATTCATCATAACGACTCGTAACATTCCAACCCAAAGTATTTAAATAATATAAAAAGTGAATAAAGTCAAGGTTGTGACATAAACATACTTTCCGAGACCATTACGCAAGCGGGCCACGATCGATTTAAAGTGTAAAGACGTAAAACGCGAAATTTCTCAATTTGAGTTGAGCTTTTTGATGTGTTGATTTTTCTTCGCATTTGCTTCTGAAACTTTACAAGCGGCTTTTCTGCGCTTAAACAAAAGAAACGTGGCAACACAGCTGCAACATAATTTAGTCTGAATTGAGTCTGGAGAGTTATGAAAACCGTTTACGCAATCTCTTTAATGCAAAAGATGTGCGAGCTCAATTAACTAATATCAAAGTAATTTTGCCAGCTCGAAATTAATATTACATTTTTCATTGAGTGTTTTCAGAAGAAATTGCAATAAATACCACATTACTTACAATTTATTTCATGAAAGTTCATAAATTTTCAATTTAAAATCGAAAACAGTTTTTGTAGCAAAGTTATGGCCTAAGTCGCATTTTATAGACAGTTAAACTTGTGAAGCGAGGAAAAATATTTTTTTGTAGGTTTTACTAAATTGCGTGGTTTTTACGTTGTTTTGGTGTGACTAAAGGCATTTTTAGTTTTGTTTGTTTAATGCATCTCACCTCGAAGATTTTTATTTTTGGATTCATAACAACAAAATGCTTCTTTGTATTAAAGTTTGCTTGTAGAAATTTATTGTCATTAATAAATATTATCGCGATCGATGAATGTGCGTCATTTTATTTGATTGGTTTTCCTTCATTTTGAATAAATTTGATACTCGTCGAAATAAAATGTTTAAAATTTTTTTCTAATGTTCAAACTGCAAAAATAGACGATAAATCTTGATTAATGAAAATACCTAGAAAATCCTTGAAATATTAAAAATATTCCAAGAAAGTATTTTAAAAATGTCAAAAAGTCGGAAAACATGTTTAAAATTATAAATTGAAGCCAAGACAAACTCTAACTAACCTACCTTTTCAGGTCTTCAACACAGTAAAAGAACTCCGTGGTCTCGAAACAATTACAAAGCAATGCACCATAGTCGGAGGAGATTGCGAAGCAGAAGATTTAGGAATGTGCGAGGAAGATCGCGAGCTAGTCCGGAAAAATGTCTCTATCATCTACCACATGGCAGCCACCATCAGATTTGACGAAGAGATGAAGAAAGCAGTTCTTTTAAACACCAGAGGAACGCGCGATATGCTCACATTAGCAAAAGAGTGCAAGAATCTTGATATGTTTGCTTATATTTCCACTTCATATTGTCATTTGCATGAGAAACTTTTGATGGAGAAACCTTACCCACCACCAGCAGATCCTAACAAGATTATCAAGTTGGTGCAGTATTTGGATAACGCTGAGGTTGAACTTATGACAAAGCAGATTCTAGGGGATATTCCAAACACTTATGCTTACACAAAGTCTCTGGCTGAAGCTTTGGTCAATGATGCTGGTAAAGAGGGTATGCCTGTTATCATTTTGAGGCCCTCGATCGGTGAGTTTGATTTGCTCTTTTAAATTCATCATTAAACTAATTTGACTCCATTTTAGTAATTCCCACATGGAAGGAGCCAATTCCAGGCTGGACCGACAATATTAATGGACCAACTGGATTGTTGATTGGAGCTGGTAAAGGAGTTATCCGGACTATGTACTGTAACCCTAAAAGTTATGGCGACTTTGTGCCAGTCGATTTGGCTGTTAATGCTGTCTTTGTCTCAACTTGGAATTTTATTTACAACAAGTTAGTTTTCTTTGCATTCTAACTTGTATCTTACTAAACCTCTTAAATAAATATTTTAGTGACCACAAACGTAACATCATCAACTTTGTCAGTTCAGCTGAGATTAAGTTATCATGGCAGGATATTATTGACCTTGGACGCTCGATTGTGAACAACAAAACTCCTCTAAATGGAGTGCTATGGTATCCAGGTGGATCCATCACCGACAGTCGAATTCGTTACAACATTCAAGCCTTCTTCTTCCATTGGTTCCCTGCTGTCATACTCGATGGTTTGTTGTTCTGTTTAGGATATAAGCCAGTGTAAGTAGCTTTTGTTTTGTGTAATAAGATTTATAGTTAAATTAATATTTTTTCAGTTTAATGCGCGTCCATCGCCGCATCCAAAAAGGCTTTGACCAGCTTGAATATTATGCAGCAAACCAATGGGACTTCAGCAACGAGAACTTGATTTATCTTCGAACAAAGATCAATGACGTGGAAAGAGTCAAATACAAGATTGATGCCAGTGGTGTAGACATTCCCAGTTATTTCGAAGATTGCATCAAAGCTGCAAGATTATACATCCTGAATGAAGCAGATGAAACTTTACCAGCTGCCAGGAGACACATGAGAGTGTAAGTAAATTTTGTCTTAGTCGATCTCTATTACTAAACAAAGTTTATTTTTAGAATGTATTGGGCCGATAAAATCTGCAAATCAATCTTCTGGGCTCTGATCGTCTACTTCCTTGGTGGATTCATCTTGTCGATGATCTTTGCTCCAGAAACTATCTCTAGCATTGTTGGTACAGTCAAAAAACTGATAGGATTCGCTTAAGTTTTGATTTAGGTGTAAATTTGCTATCCAAAGTTACAGTAGTTTCACAATATAATTAAAAGTAGATCTAGGGGTTGTGCAAAAATGATGAGTTACTTGAGATTTCTCAAATTCATGCAAATTTGAGAATCCTAAGAATATAATGAACAACTCCTTTAAATCTAACCCAGTTTTTACGAGGACCTTTTCCCAATATGTTGAAAATACTAATAATTTCTGTAAATATCTTTCTCTGTCTCAAATCTTCCATTTTGTTGAAATTCTATCGTATAAGCCAAACTATAAAATAAATTAAATGAACCTATTACTTGATAGTGCCTATGAAAACTAATACAAACTGTCATTAGGGCTTATTAAACCAATTACTTAAGGAAGTAACTATAAATGAAATGGATGCGGGGTATTTGCTAATAAAACATTATATTATGGAAAATAATTGAGGATGTTTTATTAATTTTATTTATTCCTAATATTGATTACAGGTTAAAGCACTTTATTAAATTAAAGATAATTTTGATCAATCAAATATTTGGGCAAACATTTGCTTCAAATCATCATTGAACTTTTGTTGATCTAGTCGTGTTTTGATAAATTTCGTTAAAATGTCCAAGGAACCAGTTTTGGATACATTTACGCTGATGCAGCCACTTTTAAAGGCTTCTAAGCTCTTTGGGTACTTTCCGCAAACTGTTAGAGTGAGTTATTAACAAGTGTTTCAAGATTTATTAAACTATCAATGAATTAAATAGAGATCCAACCCCGGTGTGTCCATTCTAAATCTAATGTGGTTCTTAATCGTCCTCTCATCCTACGTTTATTTATTCTACTTGAACCTTCAACCAGATTTTTGGGAAGAGCTGAAGAAAGTTTCAAAGTCGGACATCCAAATGTATGGAACTTGGCTCCAAGTGCTGAGTGGATTAGTCATTGGTAATTTTTGTTCTATTTGATATTATCGATTTTTATTCAATCCAATAAATTAAGGGATGGTCGCACTCGTCATGAATTTAATTATGCATAAGCGAATTTGGCTTTTGATGGAAACAATTGATAGTTCAGACTTTGAGCTGAGGAAGTTTTATGTTATTACTCCAAAAGCTGTTTATAAAGGGTAAAAGATCTATTTAATGGCCTTGAGCCTTAAGAGTTCAAGATCATTCAATATTTTTTTTGTTCCAGAGTTGTTTGGTTGGTTGTGGTGTTGACAAACGTCATGCTTTGCATCTTAATGGTTCTCACTTATGTTCTCTACGAGAAAGTCTTGAGAATTAGTAACTACGCCATGTACGCTTCATATTATTTCTCAAATTTACCCTACATCCTTCTCATTGGGCAATACATTTTCGGAGTACGAACAATTGGTAGACGTTTTGAATACGTGAACCAGCTTTTTGCTCAATTAATTCTACAAGGTGATGAACCAGAAATTGCTAGTGCTTCCTTGAAGAAGCCTAGACCTTGGTCAAGTAACGTTCCGATCATAAATTACGAGGAGATTTACTCGATCTACTGGAATCCAACCAAAACTGACAAGAAGAATGTTTCCCGATCAAAAGAGAACGTTAATAGAGAAGTGCAAAAGTTTATGGAGCAGATGTCTGGCAAGCAGGATGATGGATTTAAAAAGATGTTGGATGAGATCAACAAAATGTGAGTATTATGAGAATTAGGAGAATTTTCTAAAATTTGAACTTTTAGGGAAATCCACCAACTATCAATCAACAAGTCAAGCAGCATTGCTTCAATCCTCGAAACTCTAACTAGCTTAGTAGAAATCCATGATCAACTTTGTGATGCTGTAAACCTGATCAACGGCGTGTATGCTTTCCAACTGCTTTTAATTGTAACTCAAACTTTCGTCTTCTGCGTTTTCTCATTCTTCTCAGCTTATCGCACAACTTACTTGGAGGCTGAATCGAGAGTCTTGGCTTATGTCAACATCTTTTGGGTCATTTATTATGGAGTCTTACTGTTTTATGTTCTTTCTGCGTCTGTAGAATGTGTTAATGCAGCTAAATTCACTGGGACTCAAGTTCATAAAGTTATCAACAAGATCGTCAGTTATGCAGATTTGCAGATTATTCAAAAGCTTTCAGTCATTTCACATCAGCTGAAGATGAGGAAGCCAACATTGAGCTGTGGTTTCTTTAATTTTGATTTTACTTTGTTGTTTTCGGTAAGATTTTCATCCTTCAAATACGTCTGAGCTTAAAATAATTTTATTTCAGATGTCAGGAGCAATTACAATTTATTTGGTCTTTTTAATTCAATTTGATTTGGCTGGAAAGGCTAAAACCGGTTAATGGAAATTTTCAACACTAATAATAAATTGAATATTTTTCACCGTTGCACAAATTTACTGCTCATGAACAAAATTTTAAAAGCTTTTTGTATTTCTTCGATGTGAAGTACACAGCAAAGCTTTTTGAATTTTCCAAACTCATCAGTTACAACGTTTCAGTAGATGGAAAATGTGATGCGACTCATGTGCTTTCACATTTTAAAAGATAATTTTCAGACACAAAATTTCTGTATTGGTTTTTATTTGAACTTGAAAGTTGTTTTCGTGGGAATTTTGTTGAGTTTTAATTAAAAACGAAATTACGAGTTCAAAAGCTCCGGCATTTAGTTTAGTGTAGATTCAATTCAAAACTGCTGAAAAGCCCTTCAAATTGGATGCATTTTTCATAAATCCTAATTATTTGCATAGACTATATTTAATGAAATTATATAATTTTGCTCCAATAAAAACATTTCAATGAAAAAGCAGAAAATGTCTTTTCTTTGTCTGAAAGCTTTAATTGGATCAAAGTTTTCCAACAAAAAATCTACCTAAATTTTGAATTGCTCTCATTACGCTTTTTTGAACTGTTTCAATTAGTATCTCAGTCTTTCATTATTTTTCAGAAAAACCAGACAGAGCTTTGAATTGAAATAAGTTTTTGTAGCAAAGCTCATGCATTTTATGGAACTAAAAAATTTTCAAGGATTTGAAAGGATCCAGACATAATTGAATTTACAGAGTAAGTTCCGCTCTGATAAAAGAAAGATCTTTTTTGCGATGGGTATCAAAATCTTCCCACATGCTTTTAAATAATCTAAAAGTAACTTGACATAATGTCTGAATTTTTCATTTCAATCCTCAAAATCGATGTCTTAATTTTAGAACTCGAGAGCTAGAACTCGATAAAACTTTTAACTGGAAAGCTTTATTGCTTTTTATTAAGGACAAAAGTATGTTTCTGTATTATACCAATTATATAAAAATATTGTTGATAATATTGATAGCATTATTTTGGACGAGCTCTGGATGTGATATAAATTATAATAATTGTTTGCTCCAGTATACAATACCGTATATGTAAAAAGCAATTAGCAGGGTTCATAAATTCATAATTAAATGTTGTAAACATTTTACAAATTTAATTGGAAACTGGCAGGAAACGCGAACAATTGGAATATTTTGTTCGATGATGCATTCAGAAGCTGGAAATTTATTCCAGCTCCATTGAACTCTGTCTATCTCTATAGGGCTAGCAAAAATCAATATTTATTTAATTAAAAGTCTAGAATTAACTAAAGGGCGAACGATTCATCAAGTATTGATAACACTTTGTTGTAAAATAATTTAAAGTGAATTCAATGTAGTTTATACAAAGATTGAGGTTAAAAAGATTTTGTTGATATTTTTACTATTTTCAATAAAAAGAAAAGAATAAAGTTCATAGAAATCGTTTTCGATTTTGACTATTGTGTCGTAAATTTGTTGACGGTCAATACAAAGCAAATTTTTTGATTTAATTTTGATTTTGTTAAACCAGCCTCAGAATTAGCCAAAGTTATCTTAAGTTCTTTAGAAGTTTTGCAAGAGAAATTACTACTGAAAAACTCAAAGCAAATACTGTAATACAAATAACCACAACCATTGTTTAACTTGAATCCCTGAACTTCCGAATGTTCTTATTTTGGAGTCATCCAAAGTTAACGTTCTATTTTAAATTTTGCCTTTAAGATTTAATTTTTTTTTTTAATTCAAAAATTTCATAAATTAAAACCTATTTCGATCAATTTGTGTACAATAAGGAAACTAATTAACACTGGGCTAGAATAAGTCATTTCCATGACATGACAACTATACGATCCCTCTTCCAAAGTTTCAAATTACCGGTCGAGCCGGAGAAGCCAAGAAACTGCTCTATTCAAGCGAGCACTGGAAGCCGGACGATGAAATATAACGCATTGCCTTATCGTCGGCCAGTGCGTCGACAGCTCAGTCAATTTTTTTGTCGCGAACGCTTAAAACCAGAAGTATTTTAATTGTTTTGATAAGCTTCGCGTAGCGAATATTACTGATTAAAAATTCGGAGGAGGAGGAAAACAGCTGGTGAGATAAGTTTGGGAGAGTTTGTTGTTTTTACTTTTTTTCTCTCTAGTTAATTGGGAATTACCCTATAATCAGTCAAATTTAGTGAATAAGATTTCGCTTCAATTTGCTAGAAATTGTTTGATTTTTGTGGACAATATATGGTACAATCAACGGTAGATTAATTCTCAAAAGATGCATTGAGACTTTGGATGCGGAAACGTTTTCGTCATTTTATTGTGATTTGATTTTGAGTTTGCAATATTTATCATAAGGTTTAAAAAATCTTGGTGATGTTTTTAGCTACCCTAATTCTTTTTTGGGATTTTGGATTTCCAATTCAAATTTAAACTTTTTCTACGATTTCTAAGATTCCAACGTATTTAGTGGTTTTCTTATTTCAAGACAATTTCTATGAGCATTCATTCTGTGTTCCAAATGCGCATACTCACTCAAAATACAAGCAAACACAAGCATAACAAAATATATCCGATAGTTGTATTCTCAGATGTTTTTTTTGTGAGTCAGTATCTACATTTCTTGTCTGGTAGACGTGTGCCTCAGCTGACACAGATAATTATTAAGTTTTAAAAGTTTTTACCCCTTGACGAAAGATATTGAACTGTGATATAAACCCAATGCATTCCAATAAGTGTTAGCAGTCATGCAATTCCTCAAGCAAGTTCCGTTTGGTTGTGAATATTCATGAGAAATGTATGATATAGAGATGTAACATAAATTCCCATGAAGATCGTGGTTTTACACGCAATAATATGACGCAATGTGATAAAAGTGTTAGTGATTTGTTGACAAACACAAACTTTATTTGCCAGAACTTGTGAATGTTTTTGATGACTAGGCAATGAAACAACAAATTCGAACAGAATAAATTGGCAATGGATTTTAAGAACTTTATGAGAAAAGCTTTCATATTTAAAGTAAACGGGTTGTCAATCATTTTTATCCAAAAATTTTAAACTTGCCCTATATTTGACCAAAACACTGACTAAATTGAATTAAATCATGTATACGTCTTTTTCACGTGATTGATTGGCCGGGAAATTTAATTGAAAGAGTAGATTACAAATCTCCACTTCCTGTGTATAATTTCAGAGACCTTAGATAACAAGCAAACAAGAAGACTATTTTAGAAAACAGGGAGCAAATTAGTGCCTCACCTGAGCACCAAATTACTTAATTAACATGTCGGAGCGAACTCGACTTGTATCACAGAGTGACGACACAGCGGCTACAAGCAGTAGCCAAAGGAGTTACGGAGCCGTTCCTGGTAAAATATTTTATTAATTTATTCATGCATTTTTTTATAAAGAAATATTTACAGACCCCTCGGCAGCAATGGACGATACACGAACAACTCTTAGATTTTTAGAAAAGACTGGTTTTGCTCTAGGTCACATTTACAATGACCTATGTGCTGGAGTCTGGTTCAGTTATACGCTTCTATTTTTCCAAGGCGTTTTAAAGATGCCTGGACCACAAGCAGGTGCTCTACTGATGCTCGGTCAAGTTGGGGACGCAATAGCAACTCCAATCATAGGAGTTTTAACAGATCGACTGAGTACGAAAAGAACGTGGCATGCAGCAGGAACTATTCTTGTCGCAATCACTTTCCCGCTCATTTTTGCCGTTTGTCCTTGGTGCAATGTTTTGCCAGCATGGTGGACTCCTACTTATTTTTGCATCGTTATATTGCTGTTTCAAGTAAGAATGGCTATAAAACAATGTTAAAATTTTATTTAATAACATCAATTTATTTTAGGTTGGATGGCCTATAGTACAAATTGGTCATCTTGCAATGATCCCTGAACTGGGAAGAACACAACGTGATCGTAGTGACCTAACTGCCACTCGTTACGCTGCTAGTATAGTAGCAAACGTTACAGTATACATTGTAGCGTGGGCGGTGCTTCGAGTAACAGGAGCAAATGCCAGCAGTACAATCGGACCTCAAGACTATCATAAATTTAGGGTAATTTAAATTTCTATAAGCCAGTGACCAGATTTTAATCTTCAAATTTAAATTTTTAGGATATTGCGTTAATATTAACCTTAATGGGAGTTTCCATGTCTGTGCTTTTCCACTTTTCACTCTCTCTGAGCAACTATGAGTCTCGTAGGCGGCGTTTAGCTCAAATAACTCCCACTGTAGATGATCGCGAGAGATTAGTGGCAACTCAACCAGTCGAACCACGTAAAAATTTCCTAAAATCTCCACAGCTTTATCAAAACGCTCTACTTTATGTATGTAGTCGTCTATTCCTTACCACATCACTGGTATACATGCCTTTGTGGCTCAACGAAAGAGCTGCAACTATTGCTCCAGGACCAGATAAACCAAATGTGGAACTTATTGCAACTGTCCCTTTGGTCTCCTTTCTGTCTTCTTTTGTGGCTGCTATTCTGCTGAAGTTTTTGCATAGAATGAGTCACCAGTTAGCCTATTTACTAGGTTCCTTATTTAGTATTGGTGGATGTGTTTGGGTAGCAACAACAATGTCACCAACGCCAATGCAACTTTATGGAGTAGCAGCTTTATTTGGTGCTGGTAGCTCGATCACTATGATCAGTGCACTAAGTAGCACGGCTGAAATGATCGGTTCTAAACATTCAGCACAAGGAGGAAGTATCTACGCCGCTGTAACGTTTTGCGATAAATTGATTACAGGTGTCGCTGTCGTCACTATTGAAGCTGTGTAAGTATTTTGGCGATATTTTATTTTCAATTAAATTAATTATAAATTAATTAATCTATTCCTGATTTAGTAAATGCTCCAACATTGCCGATTGTCCTTCTTATTATCGTAACGTACTGGCTTACGCTTGTGGGGTTTCAGCTCTTGTAGGAATATTTATACTGAGTACACTTTGCTGTACAAAAAAAGTAGAAGCGCAAATTGCCAGAAGGTCTAGCCAAACTAGTACGTCCTCTAGGCAGCCTCAGACCACATAAAATAAATATCATAAGTTTAAATGTATTAAAAACTTAAAAAGTATTCGCAATTTATAGAAAAATATTAAAATAATAAGAAAATGGAGTCAATTTTTTTCCAATTAAATTTGTGTTATAAACCTCTTCTATCTATAGTTCCTTTTCTCTCTCGTCATTAGCATGAACTTGCAGTGTGATTGCATTAGTGCACTCGTGCATTCTCAATGTTTCTAAAATTAAACGCCGAATAATGGCCAAAATTCTGCTTGATGTACCACAAAAAGTAAAAAACTCGTCGAGGCAACACCTAAGGTGAGCTGATCAGCTGAAATTAAAAAAAAATGTCAAACTTAAAGTAAAAGTGTTCTAGTCAAAATATTTTTAAAGTTAAAGAAACATTTTAAAAGTCGTGGAAATACCTTTAATTGAAGATTTAATACAAAGTCGCAGTTAATCGCAAATTCAAATTAGAAATGTTCAGTTTTTGGTGCCAAAGTTGAAGGTCACTTGCCAAAATAGAACAACTTGGTTGAAAATCAAAACATGTTCGTGGTTGCTGATATTTCAAAATATTTATCAATTTCACCTTCATTGCACTGAAATTTTCCATAAGCCTTACAATTTAGTGATTCCTTCTAAATTTGCGTTGCATCACCAAAAATCTAAATAATTGAAATTCTTCAAAATTGGCTCACAAAATTTAATCGATTATGCAATTATAGTATAAGTGAAAGTCTCATCTAAAAATAAACTAATATATATTTTGATGTAATTTTTGAATTGTAGCATCTATTCTTCTTCACCGTTAAAACTAAAAAGGATTACAATATGGGAATTCCAGCTGGAGATGTAGAGAAAGGAAAGAAGTTGTTTGTGCAGCGTTGTGCTCAATGCCACACCGTTGAGGCTGGTGGCAAACACAAGGTTTGAATTTTACCTTATAACCTCTAATTTAGTAAACAATTATATATTTCAATAGGTCGGACCAAACTTGAGTGGAATTATGGGCCGCAAAACTGGACAAGCTGCCGGTTTCGCCTACTCTGATGCCAACAAGGCCAAGGGTATCTCATGGAACGAAGACACACTTTTCGAGTACTTGGAGAACCCAAAGAAGTACATTCCAGGTACAAAGATGGTGTTCGCTGGTCTCAAGAAGCCCAACGAGCGCGCTGACTTGATCGCATACCTTAAATCTGCCACCAAGTAATCCGACCAATCGATCCTCAAAGCACTTGAATTGTCAAAATAATTTTACGAATAAACTAGTTTAATTAAACTAGTTCATCAAATTTTATTATTTTTCTATTTTTAATTTTATTTTGCCGTTCTACTTCACAAAACTTAAAGTGTCATTTGTTGCACTTACAATCAGTGCAGTTGCAATGAGATTAGATATTTCTTTTTCATACTCAGGTTTGCCTAAAGTTGAACTTGGTTGTGCTTCGTAACACATTGTTCAAACATGGAAATCTTCCAAAACACATCAAAAGCTCAAAAATCTCGGAAAAAGCTGAAATAACTCACAATAAACGGGAAGTCGGAAATACTTTTTGAATATGGGATTGAGATGAACAAAAGATGAAAGAAAGTATGTTTGAATTTTCCTTTTTGAACTTCCTCAGAATGAATGCTCCACTACACTCACTTTGGTTTTAAAATTATGGAGGCTTGGCTTTTACAAAAATGTTTCGTTGATTACTTGGTTATGTGGGAACACGTCTTTGTTTGCGTTTAATCTTGAACGTTTGAGTTGTTTGAATTGTGTTTTAAAAATTCAAATTTAGTTTTTGGGGAAAGTACTTCATAATCTCAATTTGAAAATTTTAAATTGTAAGGCTCAATGTGCTTTATTTTGGAGTGCTTCGTAGCAGAAACCAATTTATTTTATAGTATTCTGAAGTTTCTAGTGAATTTGTTAAACATTCTTCGATACAATGACGTTCTGAAGAATTTCATTTTGTAACATTGTTGATTGGAAAAATGATTGGCATTTTGTAATTATTTATGCAGTATTGCAGTTTCATATTGAACATTTTCAAAAGCTTTATGAATGAAGAAGAAGTTTCAATTAACTTAGTTGTTTTGAAAAATGTTCGATTATATAACAAAATATTTTTTTATGCAATAAATATCTCAAGAATCGTTGAAATGGAAATAATTTCCAAGATTTTACGATAAATTGTAAATTTATTTTTTTTTTTTTGAATTTGTTTGTATCTTTATTTTTTTTTTTTTATAAATATGTTATTTGTTTCCTAGCATGCACATTGCCTTTCTTTCGACTAATATCATAGACTTTAGGTATTTTTAGCTGGCGATGTGTGCATGCTAAGGTGAGGGCTTAATTTATAAAGATTATTTATAGATGAAAGGATAAAATTCCATATTAATGTTTATTTTAGACTTTTAGAGAATTATACAAAAAAAAATCTATCAACGAAGGATAGTTTAGTATTCCAAGCATAATTGTCTAATCCTCCAGAAACTTGCAAAGCTGTTCGATTTTACTAAAATTGCTGTTTTTCCCAATTCTTCGAGAAGCTCTTTAATATTCCAATTCAGTCGAATTCAGTGAAGCTTGAGCAAAAAGTTTCAATTTCCAATAATATATTCTCGAAATTTATTCTTCAATAGCGTAAAACCACATCAGTTTGCCAAAGCTTAAAGTTACCCCAAATGTAATCAGTTTAGCAAAATCAATCTAATCCATTTACAGATTTTATAGATATGGCAGCTTTCAGAGATTTCACAAATTTGTAGAACGAGATAAGTAACATTATTGAGTTCCACTTCGAAGATTCACAATCTCATGTTCTTCGAAATGATGACAAGAAATACTACACAAATAATAACACGTGTAAAATATTTCGAGATTTTGAAGGTCTCCTAGAAAATTTTTAGTCAGTTTTAAGAGAAATTTTAAAAATCCACTTGCATTCCTCAGTTTGTTTAATATTCTCAGTAATCCTAACGTTTCTCAATTACAACAATCACCTAATATCTTCCATATTACTTACGTCTAACATTTACAAGACAAAAAGCAAAAAACAATAAAAACACTCCTGACGACCTTCAAAAAAAAATCGAATATATTTGCTGACGAGCGCGTATCGAGTTTCAATTTAAGTACCAAACTAATAAAATATTCAACGAGCAATATCAATGAATCTCTAAAGTGAAAACTTTTCAATATTCCAATCTACCCAAATATTATACTATACTATTACGAGTATATGGATTTAGAATCAATTTTGTAAATCACGAAACATGGAACCATTATATGGAATAATTTTATATAAAACATATTTTATATGGAATATTTTATAAATGAAAACGTAAGCAGCTCAAAGCTCATGAGGCTTTACATATTTGTAGAACGCGTAATTTTTTGGTTGAATTGATTTTTGAAGGATATTGTATATTTATGTTAAATTCTGTAGAAAATACAAAACTACCGTTTAATTAACATTTAGTGTGAAATATTTTAAACCCAACCCAACACAGAATTTAAAATACAAAAAGCTTAATTCTACCGTTTGCTTCAACCAAAAGCTACTTATCCATAAACTAATTGTTTTTGCGCTTTTAACATTTCTAGAATAATAAACTGTTTTTATTACTTGCTTCTAATCTGATTAAATGATTTGGTCATTAAAGCATGAATTGAATAACGCGGCAAACACAAAATATTGGTCATGCTTTATGAGTTTACGTGTAATTTAAAATACACCATAGGCACGATATAACATGCGCTTTTTTATTGGACAGCTCAGTAATTAGTTTTAAGCTTTAAAAGCACTGCAAGCATTATGTAGAGCTTTAACCGTGTTAAAATTTTTCTATAAATTTAAGAATTTCAAAATTTATTTGTGTTTTTTTAAAATGACATTATATTGATAGTTTCTAATGAATCCATTGAAAATCTAGAAATAATAAATGATTCGGTAGAAAGCTAAAAATAATTTCCTTTCCACTTAAAATAATTGATTTAAGTTGATTTAGTTAGAATTTAATGCATATAAAATGAATCATTGGGTAATGTTAAACTTAAAGCTTAATGAAAGCATTCAAGTAGCTTGCATATGCTACTTTACCATAAATCTAAATTAATTCAAAAAGTTGGTGCAATCTATCTTGCCAGGAAACTTTCTAATAAATCTTTTGGGTTAAGTTAAATTTCACTCTGGTATTAGTGTGAAAAGATACAAGACAGATGCCATCGAATCTTCAAGATATCTAAAAGCTCGCACTTAAATTAGATCAATAAACGCTCATATGCTCATACAAGTGCCAGAATGTGAAGCTTTGCCGTGGATTTTGGGAGTTTTGTAAAAGTTTAGTAAGATTGTCACTCCGTTCCATAAAACGGCAAGCAAAAAATTACAACAAAACTACGTGACCGTTACCGCAAAACCAAAAGCTTTAAGTTAGATGTGAGCTCGTTGATAACATAGAAAGAGTTCAAGGTTTCTTTTAAAGGGGTTTTTATTGGAAAGTGCGAGGAATGAGTTTTCTTCAAAGAATTTGAATTTTTATCCAAAATTTACTTCCTCTCCAAAAAATACGAAAGTAGCATTTTATGAATAATCAAGATATCGTGTAACACCGAATTTCTAGCAAACAATTATATACTCAGATTAACAGTTCATAAAAGCTTTGATAAATAGAAAAACAGTGATTAGCTGTGATTAAAAGGTTTCAATTTGCACGAGTTTCAGTTTGGCAGTATAATTTTGTTGCTTTGCTATGAACATTTGAGAAGGATTATATTTTAAATTGGCAGTAGCTTAAGGCTTTGACATGAAGTATGAATTAAAGAGGGTATTTTAGGATTATTACGAGATTATTAGGTGTTTTAGCGACAATTTAGAGTTTATGTTTAAATCGATGGGTTATGTACTGTAATTAGATTGGAATTTATGAACAAAATCTGAGGTTTATGAAATAATGATTAATTAACTCAATCGAAATTATTTTTTGTGGAGCTGCTGATAAAATTTCATTGGTATTTTTGGTAATTAGAGTAAATTTTTGATTGATTTTTGGAATATAACATTGCTTTTTAATAAAATCTCCAATTTCAACGCGATTGGTCTACATTTCATTTCAATCAATTATTTTTCATGATATACAACAACCAAGTTTATTAGTGGCTTCTGTGCAGTTTTTTGCATTCATTGGTTTTTGAATTTAATAAAACCGCAACCACATCAAAATGAATTATTGATACAAATTCATTGAAAATGTAAACATTTTTACCATGTTTTCCATATTTTTATCAATGACATAAGCTTATTGTCATAAACAAATATTTTTATTCTACATCACCAATTTTATGAATGAACAAAAAAAAATTGATTAAATATTTTAACAAGCTTCTGATGCATATATACACTTATAAAACCAAATAAATCTAAATAATTGTCTTGTGGTTACAAATTTCGTTGCAATTTCTATTCAAATCTATATTTAGACTTTGTTTTTCAATAACAATATTCATAATGAAAATTCTGAAGAAACAAATTCAAATTCTTAATAATATATTCTAGAAATTATTAAGTATGTTGTTTATTGTACATCTTATTATTATCATGATAATAAACTCAGAATATGCTTCATATCATGATAACAAGAAATATATTTAATCATGCTTGATATCCCATTCCATTACCTTAATGGGAAAATCCTTTCAAATCTATTTTGAGATATCAGCAGTTTCACATTTCATTTGAAACTATTTGCTCTTAGTAATGGACTCCGTATGTTAAGAAACTTTAGAGCAGCTTCAGAAGGTACAAAATAACATAAAAAATCGTTAGTCATTTAAAAAAAATCAGATATTCAGGTGAGTTTTTTATATTTCTTCAATTTTTCCTACATTTGCTTCCGTATGCAGCTTCTTTTGTGATGTTTTCTTCCTAGTAACTGAGCAAAAATAAAAATTACATCTTTCAAATTAACCTTATACTTGCGTGTCAGCATGTTCAGTATACTTTCTTATGGTTGAGGGATCCCGCCATAAGCAGCCGTGAGGCTCAATTACATTATGATAAACAATCATGCATTTTGGGAGCTGTTTTCTTGGTTCTTTGAATTCTTTGTGTTCGCGGTAATTCTGAAAAAGTAATATTGTTTATTATTGAGGTCGCAGTTTAGGGACCAATTCAATTTAAGTAGATGGATATTATTGTGAATGGATTCTTGGGAATAAAGCTAAATTGACTAATTGAATAAATCCCTTGTTGACTGAAAAATAAAAGAAAAATTATTGAATCTTCAACCTTCACCTAAAACCTCATTATAATAGTAGATCAAAGAAAGTAATAGGAAGCAATATAACAACCAGAAGCTTGTTTCCATTTTACTTCAAAGAAAACTCACAAACGCAATTGAGCTGACTTATTTATTGGAAAAGAAAATTTCCTGAGCAATTTCCATTTTTAGAATTAAATTGCATTTTTAATGTAATTGTTGCCTGTTCTTGAATGACTCTAAAAATATCCTCATAAAACCAGAAATATTTCACAATAACAACATATTAAATATGGGAACAATACAAGTTTCTTCTTGTATCAAATCAATCTCCAAAGTTTATTGAAAAAGGTTTTGAAGTTTAATTTTAATTAAAATTTATACTACATATTCTTGATAAGTCTCGAGTCTGCTGGTGAAATATTTCAACAAGGTCACATTACAGAGTCGTTATTTACAAATATATTAAACTTCTCGTATAGGATATCGAATATCGACAATAACATCATCAAAATAATGAAGACCTTATCACAACACATCTCGTATCAATTGAACTGAGCACTCAATAACATATTTATGCCAATTAAACGATTTATATTTATTTTTCACAAGTACAATGTCTGGACGTCATTTTTATCAGCAATCAGGAAGCTTTTGAAAAAGTTTACATGAATAAATGTAATGGCATAGTCTGGGATTTGTCTGCTTTGAAATATATAAAAACACAATTGTCATGATACAAATTATATAAAATATGTTTGGAAATACTAGGAAAACACCGATGAAAAAATTTCTCACTTCTTCGAAGAATTCTCTTCTAATAAGAAATTTGCCTGGAAGGTAATGACGTCACGCAAATAAAAGAGAGTCTCTCTCCGATTTCTATTAAAATAAAGATGTTTCAATTTGCAGGCTGTTCACAAAATATAAACAAATATGTTTCAATTATTTTGTCTAGAAGAAGAAAAAAATATTTTAATTTTTAAAATAAACAAAATTTTAATGTCTAGAAAATTTGCAAAGCAATAAACCAAACAAAATGTTTATAAATCGTCTTAAAATTTATTATCTTTAATTGAGAAACATTAATGTGCTGTTTGATGATGTGCATAAAAATTGTTGAAAATTGGTTGAATTTCAATTCAACAGATCGTTAAGCTAGTATTTAAAATAAAATTTCCTTGAAATTATTGTAGATATCGAAGTTGATAGAAAATTGTTAAAATAAATATTTATAAATTTAGGCATAAAACTGCTGCGTGAAGTGTTTGGGCAATAATTGATTTTCTGAAATTGTAAGGGTTTTAATGGTTAAATTATGTTTACTGAACACTTAGCAGCACTGTTTCGATTGATAAGAAAAAGGCTTTGACCGGTGATTGATTGATCGTAAAAGATTTATATTGCTCGACTCATTAATAAAATTGATTAATTATTTTTTGAAGAAGGGTTTCTTTAAATGAATCGCTGCTTTTGACCCTTCAATTAATTTAGTTCAAATATTAATTCCAAGAATTGATTGAATTGTTGATCACGTCTTGAAAAAAGAATAAAAAAATTTGAATTTTCTCAAATTTTGTTGAACCACGTATGGGCAAAATAAAAATAAATTTGAACATAATTTTCAATTAACAAATAAAGTAGAATGTTAATCAATTTCTAACATTGTTTATCCTTCAAAATTTATGGATAACGCTCTACATTGTAGAATGAATTAATTCGGATATTTCCGGTTTTCCGGGGAAATCGGTTATTATCCAATTTTGCTCAGAAATTTAGTGATTGATTTGAAACCACAATATTACTAATAAATCCATTTTACCCATTCAATCCTCAAAATTAACAAAATTGTCTTTACAAAGCACTAAAGCAATCCAGATGAGTCTTGTTGGGAAAATTGGAGCAAATGATTAAAATTTTCAATATGAGCTTATAAAGATAGGAAAGGATGTTTGGACCGATTTCAATTTGCCGAGGAAATTAGATCCTTTTCAAATTTTCAATGCTAGAATGTATTGGTAACCATTTTATCGATTTGCTGAGGGAGGATTTTTTTTAAAAGCTTTGTGGGAAAAATTCATCTTGATTTCCTCGTTGAGAAAAAAAGGGTTGTCTGGTTTTGTTTTCATGTTGTCGAAGGTGAATTGCATGAAATTTAATATATTTGTCATAACATAATTTCTATATTGCCTTAGTTCCATCTGTTCGATATTGAAAAATCTTAAATATCTCAAAACTAGTTCTCATCCTAACAATCATGTCTTTGAATAAATTTCAGAACATTTATATCAATTACCGTTGTCATATTTTCCTGAAAATCAGCCAAATTTCAAAATTACTGTCAAACACCAGACTGTACAATAAATATGCAAATATCAGCATAAAGTTAGAAGTCAAATGAAAACTAGAAACGTATATTTTCAAAAGGCTCCTCAAAAAGCGCACCTAACATAATATAAACATTACAACAATCCCCTAACTATAAAAAATAACATAAAAACCATGAAACTCGATAAAAACCAGAGAAATTAGCAAAAACACCAAATTAGCATACTTTATGCTTATCCTACGTGGAAATAGAATTTGCATAATTAATTGGGCGCGAAAAAGATTACAGTTCAAATATTGATATAATCCGAGAATTAATTTTGAACTTTTTGAGCAAAAATTTTATGGAAGTCCTTTGAACGATTTTTAAGTGAAATACTGAAAATTCAATGAATGAGACACATTTGAGTATTTAAACAGCTTAAAATATTGGAGATTGTTTTGAAGATTATTTTCACCCCAAACAAAGTTGCCAGACTGTCAAGGATTATTTTGGTTTAATGTTTTTAATTTTTTTTTCTGGCATCGTTGAGCTTTGCTCACCAAATCGTAAATCCGCTTTCCCCAGTTTTTTGCCATAAAATTCTGTGGAATTCCATCTGTTTTTTTTTTTTGTACTTTTTGTCAAAATATATCAGTAAGTTTCACGTGTTCAAAAGCTGCAGGCTAATTTTGAAATTGCAAATACTTGCACTGTGGTTTATGAGAGGCTTATGTCGGGCTTATGTCAATTTACAGGATTATTGATGGAGTTCCATCCTTGCACGTTATGGTTCAATGTTTCTTTACTTGCCTAGCAGACTGGAAGAAAAGGTTGCACAAAGTTTTAATTGGGATTTTAGGCTAAATATAGCATTGGGCCAATTTATTAGGGACGTAAAGTTTACTTAAAACTCAATCTATATTACTGAATAGTTCCTTCTTAGAACTATCAAAAAATTATATTTTACCTACGGCCCTACCTCTTCAAATTCAAATTTTATCTGTATAGCCATTCTAGGCGTCCAAACTAATAGAAGTTCATAAACTGCCAAAAAAGAGCCATTGCTCATTTGACATATTTTTGGAATTGACGATTATGACATGAACATGTGTAATATGTATGATTTGTACAAATTGTTTGGAATTGTTTGGAATTAGTTCATGCCGATCCATTTACCAATATTACAATTTATATAATATATTTTCATTTGTTCTGTCTGGTGACTGTTCAACGATTTATAGACGATGACAAACAAAAATTGAAGCAGCTGGGAGCAGCATTTATTTCCAAACTTGAGCTTTGAATAAAAGTTATGGCAGTTGGTTCCTCGTGGTACTTTTGAAGTTTTTTTAGTTTTTAACATAGTTGGTGGTGTTTGTTAGATGTCTTATAAGTTTTTCTTGTAGAAAAAGTATTTATTTGTTGAGTCATGGGTAGCGACTAACGAGAAGTTTTTGAATCAAGAACTTGGGTGAGTTTTTAAGACTTTTGAATATTTTTTTTCAGGGGCTGGTAGTTGGGGCCTAAGTTTGAAGGATTCTTCAGAATTTCAAACATAAATAACTCTAAAACATAAAAAAAGCTTTAAAAGCAATTTTTAAAATTCATTGAGCAGCACAAAAATTTCAAATAAAAATTATTATCCTCCAAACCCCTGACTAGTAAAATCTAAAAATGATAATATAGTTGTTTGAATGTTTGATTGTTGAAAAGTTTTACAAGAACTTGCATTATAATGTTTTTTTCATGGTAAAATGTGAAATAAGGAAAAGTCGAAAAACTATAAAAATAGTGAGGAAAATACCATAAGCTTTCAAATATTAAGTTGGTAGAGCTTTTATAGAAAATAACCAAAAATTGCTCGATTCGAAAGCAATTTGCTTTGTATCTTGTTTATAAGTAGTTTTATCAAGTTTGAGGAAATTTCATTGCTTTTAAGGCAAAGGATCTTAAATGAATATTATTCTCGATTAAAATACATAAATTCTTTTTACCAGTAAATATTAATAAGCAGATTCATTTTTTATTCCTTTCTCACGAAATTTCAGATTAGAATTAAACCTTAACGAAAATCAAACAAAATTTATAATTTACCTTTTATACACCTTTTTCCTTTTGCTCAATTTCTATCATAATATCAGAGAATTAAACAAAACCTCCCAGGATTGATATAAATTAGATTCATTCAACTGTATGTTCTAACCTTTTGACCCTTTTCACAGTTCGTATACACTTTTTGCTAAAGCTCCAGTTTATAATTTCAGTAGCTAGCAAGCTCACCATTTCATGGTGTAAGACTTTGCAGTGTTTGCACCAATGTTGAATCTTGTAAAAGATTAAAAACATAGTGGGAGATAAAATTTCACACACATTCCCATGGAATCACCAGTTTAAATTGTTTTCATTTATTTTAACGAAGATTTTATTTCTGGACACACACTTAACTTGCGGCATTTTATTCGAAACTCAACCAGACTGTGTAAATTCTCATCGCTTTTTGAAGTTTTTATAGGTTTTAAATGTTTCACAATATTGTCGAGGATTCGTGTGCATTTAGGGAATTTTATGATTTTGGCTATTAAAGTGGAGATTCTCTAGGAGTAAATGTTCACATGGAAAGTGCAATCAGTGAAACAAATTGTGTATACTTAAGGGACAAAAGATCTTTTGGAATTTGATACGCAGTTTGATGTTAAATGATTGTCTGGACTAAATCCTTTTGTGCTAAATTTTTTTCTGGCACAATCCAATTTAAACATAAAGTATTCAGTATTTTGATGTCCTATAGCAAAAAATAAATAAAATATAGGTTTAAAAAATTTCATCATTCACCGACATAAATCCCAAATTTCATTCATAAAACGCTGCAGCATCCTGCAAGCTCCCTGACGGACGAGCTTTTTCAAACCTTTTAATGAATAAATTGGCAAAAGTCCTTTTTTTCGTCACAGCGCCATCCGTTCATAATTTATGTGTTTTATCCTTAATAGTAATATCTTCATACCTATAATACTTAATCAAATTATGCTGGATCTGTTGCTTAAAGACTGAAAGAAGAAAAAACTCGAGTAAACTCTCGGAAACTCGGGAAAATACAGCAAGCAGGAAGTCTGCAAGGAAAGATAAGTCGAAAATTTTAAGATTGATTGAAGATTGATTAGTTTTTAAAACAATTATGACATTAATTTTGCCCAAGATGACGAATGTGTGTAGGTTATGAATATTTTAAGGTGTTTTAGAGTTGGAGAGTTTTTGAGATGGATACGAGATTACTGGTAACTTATAATCTCCATAAATGAAAATCATACATTAATCTAATATTCAATGATTGATCAGAGCACAGCTCTTGAAAAACCTTTAAATGTAGCCTTAAAACCAGCCAGCTTTAATTGAGATGAGGGAGCAAATTTCTTACACAGTAGGCAGAAAGATAAAAGCCACATGTGCACGTAATTGCAATAGAAACATAATGGAAATAATTTTCTTTACCGGAAAAGCCTAAAAAAGAGAAGTAAAAATTATTATGAAAGCAAAAGGTGCCTTGAGAAAAAATATGTAATTGCGTGTTAGGAAGCTCTCCAAGTCCATTATCATGTATCACAAAGAAAAATGTTGCTAGAAAACATTCACCCTTTATATTTCCAAGCTTTCTGTTTCTATTAATATTTTTATTGTATACTTTTCCTTGGAATAAAACTCTTTATATAGTTTTGCACAATTCCACTCAGTTTGACTAGATTCCTTTGCTATACAGTACTATTATAGTTTCTTGCTTATATACACACTCGTTTATTTTCTTTTACTCAGATGAACTTAAACTGTATAAAAAATAACAAAAAATACTCGGAATAATGTAAAAATTGGAGATGGTTTCTTTTGTTGAGATGAAAACTGTTATGATTTTGTATTTTTATGCAGTTTCGTCTTTTGTGCTGGAGTTTTATGCAGTTACGAGGGTCTGGAAGAATTATGTCTTGGTTTATCGTTTTGAGAGCTATTCTAAGCTGACTTGTGTAACGTTGACTTTACGGATTTAGGACTTTACGTAGACTTAGTGGAGCTTTTTAGCGTTTTTTTTTTGGAAAAAATACGCTATATAATCTCACTTTGTCCGTCCGTCCGTCCGTCCGTCCGTCCGTCCGTCTGTCCGTCCGTTTACAAAATAACTCTCGAACGGATAGAGTCAGACCCAAACTTCTGGTACCAAAATGTTCCATATCAACCCTAGTTTAAACACGAAACTTTTGGTGGAGGTGGCTCTAACAGCTAGGGAGATGTGGTCAATTCTCTGGTTTTCCAGAACATTCCCCATACAAAATCAACTTTTGAACGGTACAAGTTAGCGACTCGGTTTCTTGAGCAAAGTTGTAGAGATTGATGAGTAACTTTTAAATCATATACAGGATTGGGTCCATCACCAGCTGGTGGGATGATCTGGTGGCTCCAGACACTTTTTTTGGAAAAATGTTCAGAATCGTCTAATTCGTTAAGAAAACCTAAAATTTCGTGTTTTAAGGGATGAAGCCACCACCCAACCAAAAAAAAAACGCTTTCTGTACTTGCCAACTGGCAATACTTGCCTCTCTTGTTTAATATAAAAACGTCTGAATTAAACATAATTCAACGACAACCTCAACTAACAACTTCTCTAAATGGTTAAGAAACAAGATAGCAGAAAATTTTCATTCAAAAACGCATTTCGAGTGGAAACTGTTCGACCAATTGCTTGTTGACCTTTTTATAAAAATATGTTAAAAGTTTGCAGTGAACTTTCTCTGATCTATTAAACTGTCAAGTACTGCAGCAGCCACTTAAAGTTCGTCTAGAAAATTCTGAAGCTTACTGATATGAACGTTTTTACTGATTTATTCACTTTAATTCCACTTAAGAATACGTCTTAGAAGCTATAAAACAGCTAAACATACTGTTCGAAATTGATTTAAAACTTTTTTAATGTTGGAGTAATTGCTTTAGATCTAGATAAATCTTGAGATCCATGAATATCAAAAAATATCCGTAAAAATTCTGTAATATGCTTGAAGATACTTGAACATGCTTGAAAGCTTAAGTATGAATTTGATGGCTTTGTTTTCGAGGATTTCTTGACATTTATCGAGATTTACTGGTGAATAGCTAAGAATTAATCTTTTCATACCTTTTCAAAGTATATTTCAACGTTTGTGAATGAAATTGAAGATTGTTGATCTTTCTTCACAAGAACAAAGCAACAAATACAATGATGGTTATAAAAAGGATCATTAGGAGTTAATGGTATTTATTTGGGAACCAATTGCCGGAATTGTTTTCATTGAAGAAAAAGAAGGCGTAAATTGAGATTACATTCATGGAAATTTGTATCTTGCTTTTGTTCATACATAAAAAAATTGTGTGGAAAATCTTATTTTTCTAAGGAAACTCTTTGAAATTATTTGTTAATCCATTTGATCATTATTATGCTACGGTATTTACAACGAAATTCTACGTAACTTAAAAAATATCCAAAAATAACTCTTCATCAAAGAATAAACTCCATCAGTCATAAAACAATCTCAAGATATATTTATTCTTTCAACAAAAACTTACAACCATTTGGCATTTACAAATTGCTAAATCCATCACAACACAAATGTTGCACTCAACAATTGTTTTTCCGGGCTTTCATTCAAAGATGCTTCCAAAAAAGCTGCAATTGTTTGAAATTGTTTTAAGCTGAATAGCGAAATCGCAAGAAATCTGACTTTCGATGAAATTTGCAGTCATAAAAGATTTATGGATTTAGATGAGCTTTTTGCACAACGGAGATTATGCAACAGAAAGTTATGCTTGAGAATTGTGAGGGGTTTTCTTTTGTCAAATTGAAAAATTGATAAATTTGAGGTATTTTTTAAAAGGTGTCGACATACTTGAATTCGAAACTGTGACAAACTTTGAGAGTATGAATTCAAAACATTTTAAAAATAAACAAAGTATTATTTTTTGAATTTTGAATTTTGAGTAATTTTGGGTTATTTTTTTTTATTTTATGGTTTTTTGAGTAATTTTCAGCAAGTGCAAGAAATTTCAAGTGATTTTTCATAATTTTGATTTTTTTTCTAATAAAAAATTTTTTTTTGAAAAAAGAATAAGACGTACCTCTTTTTTTGCAATTTTTTTTTTATTTTTGAAAATTCTGGGAAATCAAAAAAATCACAAGATTGTTAGGAGCATCTCAAAATTAAAGAAGGTAAATGAAATTTGTTTTCAAGATATACAAATTATATTTAAAAACTAGAAAGTGTCTCAAAAGACGTCAAAATACTTCGAAGTATGGCTTGAATTGTGAAAATATTAAATGGAACAATTCTGTTTTTAATAGAACAAATTTCCTGGAATCAATTATTATGTTTGTTCAAAAATATATTTTGGGAAAATTACCATCAACAATTTCAAAAAGTTCTTGGATACAATCTGAAAATTTAATTTGTTGCTAAATGCTAAAAGGGTTAAAACTGTTCAACTGGTAAAGTATATACACAGAAAGTTATATTTAACAGTTTCCGAACTATATCTATAGTTTCTACATATAAAGTTGATTGAATGCTAAAATGTTACAGATTTCCGATAATCCCATAAACGTCCTATGTATGCAAACATGTTGCTACTAAAATCAACAAAACTTCGACTAAAATAAACGTTGAGTAGTTTTTTCAATGTTTTTGCAAGTTCGTATCTGATTTCACAATTTCACATATTATTATCGTATCATAAATCTTAGAAGGGTACGTCGATACAATCTTATTTATGCGAAACTTTTTTGGCAACATCCTCTCAACTTGGGATTGAAGGCATTAAAGAAAAAGTTTTCTTCGTAAATCTGTTAACAAATTAGAGTTTTCGATGATTTGGAAGACAGATTTTCATTTATAGTGAGAGCTAGTGTTGTATTGTGTGTTTAGTGGGCACTTTCCGATGGATGATTTGATTAATTTCTTGAAGTCTTGAAGCTTTTCTAAAGATTTTTCTAGATGACTTTTACATTTTTAATCCAACATTACCACACCGACCCCTGCAAATCATCTTAAAGATTATTCATAAATCTCACCAACAGTCCAAATCCCAACCAATCCTGTACACAACATAACATCCTCCAAAACCCCAATCAAATCAGAGCTAACATGAGCGTGACATTTGTCACATCATTCCAACGACTCGAATTATTATGAAAATTGTAGAAAGATTGATTACATTTATATTTTTGGAACTTTTCCCCGAAATTTCCTCAAATATTCACAAATATTTACAGCATTGGAATCATAATAAAGAGGCCTCAACTCGACCTAAACTTGAGAACGAGATTAAGGACGAACAGCTGGTGGAATTTTTATTGCATCTTTCAATCTGGAGCAGACTACAGAGTGCTTTCTATCGTTTTCTTGAAGGAAATTACTTTGAAATTGCTTGAAATTTACTTCGACCAAAATATTTTGGAAAATTCAAGGAAGGTTAAGAGCACGCCGAATAAAGAAAAGGTATGTAAATTAAAATTTTGGGCAAAGAAAAGATGTAATGAATCTTTGATAAATCCCTGAGCTCATTTACCATCCAAGCTTATGCTACATATTTTAATAAAAACAATTTTATTTGCAACCTTTTGTTGAAAAAAATTGATAAACCACTTGGCTTGCTTTTGTTTTTGATGGAAAGTTTAAAAACGTAATTAGTGTTTGGATTCTGAGGAGAAAATTTTATTTTTTCTTCTAAATTTAATCTACTTTACTAATTAGTGGTCTCAAGCACAAAAATAACATCCTCAAAAGCTTGAGCTTCTCTTTGTTTCAAACTAAATATTATTATTCTAATTATAGAGAAAGTTTTTTAAGCTTTTTGCTTGAAGAAGATAACACTCACTGCACGCTTAAAAAATGAGACTTTGTTATGAAAGCTGGATCCCAAAAAAGCTGCAAAGAAAATTCAATGGATTCATGCACTACATATCGATGCAGGAACAAAAACCCGACAGTGTCATCAAGATTGGATTATGGGAAATTGTGGAATCATCCAAGCAGCTGCTTCACCTTTTATTGTACATGCTAATCACGGTATTCGTCCTCTTTTCTATAATAGTGCATTAAATAACAGTTTTTATGCTGATCCAAAAGCGTTTTTATGCTTTTTGTATGTTAGCTTATAGCTTCAGCTTCCCTGATAAGCATAGTTTAAGGGACTCTGAAAGTCACGTTTCGTGATTACAAAAAGTAGAATAAATTTTAAGTTATATTTAATTTAATTAATTTAACCGGCAAGTTGGAGGCTCGTTGTTTGCAAAAATATAAAACACCAACAATTTTGCTGCACCTGTTTAAATTAATGAATTGTTTTGATGAATAAGAGGAGGAAAGTCAAGATTTTGTTGTTTTGAAGATAAAGTTTGTTTCTGTTGACAACAATATTTTCATGAATCAAATGAATTGTTTGTTTCTTCCATCGGAAATTCCGTATTAATATTTACTACATCAAAGAAATTTTATTTGAAAAATATTAACGATGGGAATTCCCCGAAGATTACCTAAAAATGCATGATATACTCACAATAATCTTCGAAAATCCTATCGTAAAATTAAAATTCTGGCGCGGTTTCAGCGGTTCATTGACTCAATATTTAGGTGCTCCAAAAATCTACTTGAAAAAATTGGAGGGGGTCAAGCAGTAAACAAAATAACCTTTTTTCACCAAAACTTTGTGATCAAATATGTAAACTATAAATATAGAAATGCATTTAATGCAAAGCGCAGATTATAAAAATGCTAGTATTGCAAATTATTTTGGCCTTGGTGGTTTATGAAGTGCAAGTTCAAGGAGCTTCTTTTGAAGATAATATTAAATATTATATTTACCCACCGTGAGTAAGATAACTTTTTTTGGGGGGAAATTTAATTTAAGTTTATTAATTAATCAGATCTGGACCAAGATTTCAATACACACGCAGTGCAGTCCAATTAGGATGCCACACAAGAGGTCCTTGGGCTTTTATCGTTCATGGTTGGCTAGGAGATACAGTCAACTCTTCCTGGCTTTCGGATTTGATTAGAAATCTAAGACAATTTAGAGGAGGATGCATCATCGCTGTCGATTATTCCTATTACGCTTTAAACAGCCAATATTTCCAAGTTGTGGACCAATTTCAAGGCATAGGTAATGCAATTTTGAGCAAAATGAGACAGTTCTTAAATGAAGGATTTTTGGTGGAGAATGGTTACATGTTTGGTTACAGTTATGGAGCTCATTTAGTTTACCATGTTGGAACTCAACTAGGAGGAAGAATTCCGATAATTGATAGTAAGTGCATTGACAGCTATTAAAGATTACTCTAACAATCAAGTATTTTAGCTTGTGAGCCTTCTGGAATCGGATTTGATTGGACTCCATGGTGGATAAATCCTAAAAATGCTGGAAAGAACGTTCAGTGCATCAACACAAGTATTTTAGCTGGAACAACGACTAGGGAATGTCATCAAAACTGGCAATTAGGATATTGTGGAGTCTATCAACCAGGTTCACAAGGATACCCTAAAGGAAGTCACGGGCTATGTCCACATATCTACAACAGCGCTTTTAGGAACAGTTTTTTCGCTGAACCAAATCCATATTCTTGCTCTTTGTTTGTTGGGAAAATAGCATGGTATCCAAATAATCTCAGAATGGGATACATGGACAGTGTGAGGCTTTCGTGAGCAATCTTTACTTTATCATAAAATATTTTATTCTAGCTAGAATTTTTTATTAATAGGCGAGTAAGAGGCACTTTGTTCACACAAACATACAACACTCATAATTATGCTCGTCGAGGATAAAAAACAATTAAGTTAAATATTTATTTATTTATTTATTTTAGTTAACAAAAAATATATTAATATTTTTATTCACTCAGTGAAAGTTCTATATTAAAATCCACGCAAAAAACTGCAAAAAACCAGCTCAATAATATATGAGTGTTTACTGAATTTTGGGTACAAAAACCGAATTTTATTGGTTGTCCAGGTTATTTTGGATTTATGGATTTTCCAGTCATTTTTGAATTTTTGATTTAGCTGTGTGCTCTCTCAGAATACTTTCATTTTTGGATGGATAAAAACAAGAGATGATGTCGTTCTCAATTATTTATCGCATCAATAAGCATTCTGTAAGCTCATGTTTCACCTTAAACAGATTAAAGAAGATAAATACAATTTCTCAAATTTGTTTTATTATTGCAATTTTTTTGGAGCAAATATGAGATGTTTATTTTGGATGTTTAACGATATAATAACTTCTAATATTCATTACTCTCATCAGATCAAGTTTCAAGATAATTCATTGTTTGTGAACCATGTTTCATCTCTAATTTATTTTAATGGAATGGAATGAAACAGATAATACTCATCACAAAAGCGAACAAGTTATTCAACCGAAAGTTCAGGAAATCATCGAAATGATAATTTATCTACTGAACTTGTCACATTAACGAGTTCAATTTCTGTGAAGCTTTTGAACAATTTCTCAATCGATGCAATTAAAAAAAAATTAATTTAATAAAAAAAGGATGAAAAATTATTGTTGAAACTTTCTTTTTCCTTATAAAAAGATTTTTAATAAATCTCAATATTAAATGATCCAAATACTTCCAACACATTAATTTACTTGAGCTTTACTTTACCAGTACATTATATATTACAAGCAAATAATTGACACTTTATTAATATTGTTCCAACAAGAAAAAACTTTTAAACAATCGGCTCTTCTCCATGTCAAGTACACGAAAAAATGATCATTAATGATTATTTTTTTGCTCCAGAATTATAAAGATAGGGAAAAGTGGGAGCAAATGAGAGAAGGGGATTCTACTTTTAATTAAAATTATCGTACTTTATAAGTTATATAAAAAGACCTGTTATCAAGAAAATCAACTACTGATAATGTTTTTTTCAAAAATTGTAATTCTGGCCTTGTTGGCTTGTGTCGTGAAAATTAATGGTCAATCGTATGAAGATGATCTTAAATTTTACATCTACCCAGCGTAAGTTCTAAGAGGATTTTATGGACCATTTGTTGAATAAATTTATTCCACCAGAACTGGTCCAAGACTCAACTTCACAAACACCACAACTGCTGTTAAATTAGGATGCAATCCAAAAGCTCCGTGGGCTTTTATCGTTCATGGTTGGCTTGCTGGTACAAATGGCTCAGAATGGTTTACTGATATTGTCAGCAATTTGACGAAATACAGAGGAGGATGTATTTTGGCCATTGACTACTCAATTTACGCAACGAATATCAACTATTTTGATATAATGGGAAAATTTGAAGACATTTGTAAGGTTTTTCTAAATAAGCTCCAGAAATTCTTGGGCGAAGGGTTTTTACCTGAAAATGGATACATGTTTGGATTTAGTTACGGAGTACAGATGATTTACTCAGTTGGTACATCTTTAGGAGGAAAAATAGCAAGGATTGATGGTAATTTACCTAAAAACGTGTTATTCAAAATTAATTGTGTAAAATATTTTCATTAGTTTGCGAGCCCGCTAGTTTAGGATTTGATGGCACTTCAAGGTGGATGGATCCAAAAAAAGCTGGAAAAAATGTGCAATGCATCCATACAAGTATTGATGCAGGAACTACGTCTCGAGAGTGTCATCAAGATTGGATAATGGGATATTGTGGAACAGGACAACCAGCTGGTGGACTACCACCCAAAACGAATCATGGGATATGTCCTCATTTCTATAACAGTGCATTCAAAAATAGTTTTTATGCCGAACCCAGACCATTTTTCTGTGTCGTTTTTACTGGTAACGTAACAAAAAGCTATCCAACTAAGCTTAGGATGGGATATATGGATGCAGCAAGGCTTTCGTAAGTATTCTTGCATTAGAACTTGATTTGAAACGATTTTTCATCCTCTTTGTTATTAGGAAAGTTAGAGGTTCATTGTTCTCGCCAACGTACAACTCAATTACCTATGCTTATCCTAAGTAAACAGATTTGTAATTGCTTAATTTCTTAAATAAAAATAGTGAATAAAGCTTCTTTAACTTCAAAATATTGTATAAATTACCCCAAATATCGCCCAAATTTTTAAATTTAAGTTCCTTCCTATTCGTTATCGTTATTGATCTATCTCAATGTTTGTTTAAAGTTCGACGTTTTTCAGTTTCTCAGAAAAGTCTTTAAGCATATGTTATTATTTTGCAAAAATATTTGTTTAGGAAAGTCTGGTAACTTAAAATTTTAGCTAAAATAATATATTAAATACATTTTGCAGTGTTTTTGCTTCAGTAATCTTTTTAAATATCTTATGGATACTGGGTTTTGATCAAATTTAACTAATTCTAATTCCTATTTGGGACTCCATGAATTATTTTAACTGATTTGGTTACAGAATTAATATAAATTACTTTTGTTGTCAATCCACTCAAAATAGAAATTGTATCTAATCGTATCTTGCATCTTGTTGAATAAATAAACTACTACTACTCAATTAATATTATTTATGAGATTTTTCCACGTCCTTCACTGGTGTCAACATCGTGGCAAGATAAAATAAATTTTCTATTAAAATTGACATGCTCGAATTTTTAATCTGAATTTTTCTATTTTACTAATCATTTAATAAAATCGGTTTATTTTTAAACTTATAACATAAAAATATTTTTAATTCGAGTATGGATTCAGATTTGTCTAAAAACATGAATATTAATCAAATTAATTAGATCTCATCCATTGTATTGTTTTTATTCACTTTGATTAACTTGAAACCCCTCGAAATTTATTTTTTACTGTGTTTGCATGACAAAGACACATTACAATTTTTCATGATCCAATCTGATGAACATTCAGAAAGTGTCTGATCAAAATGATCAAAACTTTTCAAATTTTTCCTCACAGTTAGCCAACCCGAATCATGTTTTGATATGGCCTTTACTTTTTAAATTGTCTGTAACTAAAAGTTGATAAGAATTTTATGATGAGTGTATTTGATCACTTGAGTACATAATATATAAGGGGTTCGATACATTTGTTCTCCGTACACAGAAATTTTATAGACATGACAATACGGTTTTTCAAACTTTGGGCAATCTAACTCACCAATAAAACTTTTTCAATTTAATAAATCCTCAAAATCAAAAAGTTTTAACAACCTATTGAGACCCCTCTTTGTTTATGACTGACAACATTGAAATTTATTGCAGTTTTAAAACAAAGTGAGATTAATCGAATGGATATCTTTTTCATCATTTTTTGTTCAACTGTTCGCTTGCTGCATATATAAGAGCTGGAGAGTTTTAACAAATTTAAATCGACATATAAGCAAGTCTAGAATATGTTGGTTTTTAATATCATTACTTTGTTGACTTTGGCTGTCATAGTGGAAATTCGTTGCGAAGATTTTGCGAAGAACATTCAATTTTATATATACCCAGCGTGAGTAGACTGAAGATTTTTAAATTACAATAATTAATAAATTTTCTTAGAACTGGACCAAAAATCAACTATGGAAGCACGGACAACTCAGTAACTCTAGGATGTATTCCCAATGGTCTTTGGGCTTTCGTAATTCACGGTTGGCTAGGAAGCACATCTGATCAGTCACCATGGGTTTCTCTTTTGACCAGCAATCTCACGAAATACAGAGGAGGATGCATTATTGCCATGGACTACTCATATTACGCTTCAAACCCTGACTATTTACAATTGGTGGAGCAGTTTGAGGGCATACTTGGAGTTTTTAATGCAAAAATCAACCAGTTTCTTGGAGAAGGGTTTTCGGTTTCCAATGGTTACATGTTTGGATTTAGTTTTGGTGCTCATTTAATTTATCACGCTGGCACCAAGTTAGGAGGAAAAATTCCTAGGATTGACAGTAAATATCATTTAATAGATGATTAATGATAATCACCAATAATATTAAATCTTCAGCCTGTGAACCTGCTGGACCAGGTTTTGATTTAACTCCAAGGAAGATTGATTCAAAAGGTGCTGGAATAAATGTGCAATGTACTCATACGAGTACCGATGCAGGCACTACGTCCAGAGATTGTCATCAAGATTGGCTCATGGGATATTGTGGAATGACTCAACCAGCTGTTGGACCACCACCCAAAACCAACCATGGATTATGTCCATATATCTACACTAGCGCCTTCGAGAATACGTTTCTTGCTCAACCAGATGCAAACAATTGTGAATTGTTTGTAGGTAATGTCAGTACAAATTATCCTTCGGATCTTAGAATGGGGTACATGGATAGCGCAAGACTCTCGTAAGTTGATTTATATTTCTATTGTTCTATTTAATTACATCATAATTAAATCATTTAGGGTAGTAAGAGGTACTTTGTTTTCCCCAACATACAGGACGAATAACTTTGCAGCTCCTCATTGATCTGTTATTGATGATAATTGAATGGCCTATTAAAAGCTTTCACAATACTTAACAGGATTTTTATCTTATTTTTTTATACAAAAGGCTAGATTTCAGCGTTACGCATTTTATGAATGCATAAATTTGATTTATGAATGTTTGTACCAAAAATTCAACCCACGAAACCGAATTTTTTGAAAGTTTTGAATAAAAAATCGAAAATTCAAAAAAACATAATTTTCCAACAATTTGAAAATTTATTACAGACTTTTCCGATTTTTTTAATTCGAATAAATATTTCGAATTTTTTAAGCAAACTCCACGGATTGAAACTTACCGAGTCTAGATGAATGATTGTTTTTGAACACATAAACACATTTTCAATGGAACTAAATGTGATTAAAACTAAATTAATTGAATATTTTCACAAAAACTTGAACATACGCGGCGATTTGTAGTAGTTTTTGTGAAAATGCCAAAATTCGACAGTCTACTATGTGCAAAATAAAAAAAAGATATGAGATAATTTAGTATCATACATAGTACGACCCTCTTTTGAAATTGTCTAACTTAAGAAGTGGAGCTTTAAGTGAAATGAATATTTTTTCGTTTGCACGCTTAGCATTTTTATTTCTGACTTCGAAAACTCAACGTGAATCATTTGAAAGTAATATCCAATACTATATATACCCAGCGTAAGTATAAACATATTTATGGAAATCTTATTGAAAAATTGAAAATATATCTTTACAATAGTTCTGGACCAAGAGTGGAATATTCTTACTCCAACGATGCTGTAAAGTTGGGATGTGATCCAAAAGGTCCTTGGGCTTTCATTGTTCATGGTTATCAAGAGAGTACAGATCCAGCATCGACGCTTTGGGTTCCTGATATGATCAGCAATCTCACAAAGTATAGAGGAGGATGCATAATAGCTATGGATTACTCTTACTACGCGTCCAACGCGGATTATCTTGCATTTGTTGGACAATTTGAAGGCATTGCTAGTGCGTTTTTGAGTAAATTGAACCAGTTTTTGAAGGATGGATTTTTGGTGGAGAATGGTTACATGTTCGGATTCAGTTATGGAGCTCATTTAGTTTACTCTGTCGGTACTTCACTTGGAGGAAGAATTCCGAGGATTGATGGTGAATGAAATTGATGGCACAAATAATATTATTAACTAATAAAAATTCATTAGTTTGCGACCCCGCTAATGTAGGATTTGATGGCACTTCAAAATGGAAGGATCCTAAAAACGCTGGGAAAAACGTGCAATGTATTGACACAAGTATTGATGCTGGAACAACGTCCAGAGAGTGCCATCAAAATTGGATTATGGGACTTTGTGGAGCGTCTCAACCAGCTGCTCCATTTCTCGTACCATTTGGTAGTCATAAAGTGTGTCCAGCCATTTACATAAGTGCATTCAACAACAATTTTTATGCTGAGCCGAAATCTTTTTTCTGTTTCATGTTTGTTGGTAAAGTGGCTTACGATTATCCAAGTAAGCTCAGAATGGGATATATGGATGCAGCAAGGCTTTCGTAAGTATTCAAAGTTTAAAGTTTATTTAATTATCTAAATAATTTTAATTTTACAGGCAAGTTAGAGGTTCGTTGTTCTCACCAACTTATACCACTAGTAACTTTGCAGCTCCTACTTAAATTTTTCAAAGACAAGCATAAAGTGATGAATAAATAAAACTCAAAACCAACTGAACTGATGTGTGTTAGAACTCTCTTAATTTTTAAAATATGTGTTTATTTATTAGTATTTATACTTTTCGTAGTATACACATATGTTCAAAAATATTTCTGAACATTTTATAGTTTGGGTGATTGACGTCAATCTCATTTTCAGGCCATATGTTTTGTACTTTTAAAATAATAAATTAATGGAAGGGATTACTAATATATCTTCTTGAATTTTTCAATTAGTCGCATTGATATTTCTGGACTACTTGAGAACGATTACGTGGAAGTGCTGAGATCAAAACATGGTGAACTCATTTATTTTAGGCAGTGTTATTGCTTCCGTTTTAATAATTGGTGTAGAATGTTTGTCATACCAGAACGATATAAGCTTTTTTGTTTATCCACCGTGAGTTTACTTAGTGACCATTATTGATAAAGATTATTAATCAATTCTTCAATGACAATTAGGAGCGGTGGAAAAGTTTCAGTTCCATGTGAGGAAAGCTTTGTGAGCGCTGGTTGTGATCCTACAGGCCCTTGGGCCATGATAGTTCATGGTTGGCTTGAAAGTACAAACCACACTACTTGGATTCCCAACTTGGTCAAAAATCTCACAAAATACAGAGGTGGATGCATCATTGCTATAGACTACTTCAATTACTCGAAAGGAGATTACGGAGCTCTGGTTTCCAATTTCGATGGAATTTCTTTCCAGTTGTACAGAAAGATATCGCTGCTGGTTAAACAAGGATTTTCTCTAGAAAAGGGATTCTTGTTGGATTCAGTTTTGGTGCACATTTGGTGTATAATACTGGCACTAAGTTAGGTGGAAAAATTCCTAGAATTGATGGTAAACTTCTTCATAAGTTACAATACTCTTAATATAAATATTTATCCATCATTGCATTTAGTTTGTGATCCAGCTGGACCAGGATTTGATGGAACTGCTCTATGGTCGGACCCAAAAACGGCTGGTAAAAATGTCCAATGTATCGATACAAGCTCTGACAAAGGAACTCACACTAGAAAATGTCATCAGAATTGGCTGATGGGAAATTGTGGGTTCTTACAAGATGCAGCTGGTTCATATCCAATGGGACATCATGGACTTTGCCCTCATATCTATAACAGTGCTTTTGAAAACAACTTTTTTGCTGAACCTAATCCAATGAACTGCAAGGTTGAAATTGGTGTTGTCAGCACTAATTATCCTGACAAGCTTAGAATGGGATACACGGATGAAAGGATGAGGTAAGATTATTTGATTGTATTTTTCCGATAAAATATTCATAATTTATTGATTTTACAGTGACGTGCGAGGTTCTTTGTTTTCAAGAACTTACAAGACTTATAACTACGCAGCTCCTGCTTAAAAGACTACAATTTTGTAAATTTATATTACTTATTTAATATTTGATCACATTGAATTTTATTTTGGTATTGAAATCTGAATAAATATGTTTTCCATTGACGCAAAATTGTTGCTAGCATCATAAACAAGTAAATATTTAAAATTCCAGCTTTTCCTCATTTAAACTTATTTTCGAGGAAAATTAAGAAATAAATTGAATCGTTCTCTATTTTTTTAACGCATACATTTACAACAAAAAATACAACAAATTCAAAATAAATTATGACCATTTATGAATTATGAGCAGATAAATAAAGGTCCACAGCAAAATTCACCCACCTAAATACTAGTCCACAAACTTACATCAATTTGATATATTTATGTTTGTACCAAAAAACCAAACGAAAAACCAACGAAATTTCAAAATATTAAATTTTCCATGATCATGACTACCAAAAGTTCGAATATTTATAACAAGCTTAGCCAATGTATTTATTTCGAATATTTTAATATTTCTGGCAAAATTCACAGATTGAAACTTACCGAATTTAGCTGTATGATTTGTTAATAGCTGTAGATTACTCATACTACGCGTCCAACGCGGATTATCTTGCATTTGTTGGACAATTTGAAGGCATTGCTAGTGCGTTTTTGAGTCAAGTGCTCATTTAGTTTACTCTGTCGGTACTTCACTTGAAAGTAGAATTCCGAGGATTGATGATGAATGAAATTGATCGAACAAATAATTTTATTGACTAATAAAAATTCATTATAAGTTTGCAAGATGGAAGGATCGTAAAAAGCTGAGAAAAACTTGCAATGTATAAACACAAGTATTGATGCTGGAACAACATCTCGAGCGTGCCATCAAAATTGGATTATGGGACATTGTGGAGCGTCTCAACCAGGTGCTCCATTTCTCGTACAATTTGGTAGTCATAAAGTGTGTCCAGCCATTTACATAAGTGCATTTAACAAAAAATTTTATGCTTAGCCAAAATCTTTTTTCTGTTTCATGTTTGTTGGTACAGTAGCTTACGATTATCCAAGTAAGCTCAGAATGGGGTATATGGATGCAGCAAGGCTTTCGTAAGTATTCAAAGCTGAAAGTTTATTTAGTTATCTATATATCATTCAAATTCTACAGGCAAGTTAGAGGTTCATTGTTTTCACCAACTTATACCACTAGTAACTTTGCAGCTCCTACTTGAATTTTTTTTAAATACGATCATCAAGTGATTAAACAATTAAACTTAAAACCAACTGTTGTGTGGTAGAACTCTCTTATTTTCAAAAATATTTATTTATTTATTAGTATTTATAATTTTCTGTAGTATACACATCTATCAATAGTATTTCTGATCAGTTTAGTTTGGGTAATTGACGTTATTCTCATTTTCAGCCTATATGTTTTGTACTTTTCAGATAATAAATTAATGGAAGGGATTACTTATATATCTTTTTGTTTTTTTTAATTAGTCGCATTGATATTTTTGGACTCTTACTTGAGAACAATTACGTGGAGCTGAGATCTAAACAAGATGAAAACATTTATTTCTAGCATTTTTATTGCTTTCGTTTTGATAATTGGTGTAGAATGTTTATCATACCAGAACGACATAAGCTTTTTTGTTTATCCACCGTGAGTTTACTTAGTGACCATTATTGATAAAGATTATTAATCAATTCTTCAATGACAATTAGGAGCGGTGGAAAAGTTTCAGTTCCATGTGAGGAAAGCTTTGTGAGCGCTGGTTGTGATCCTACAGGTCCTTGGGCCATGATAGTTCATGGTTGGCTTGAAAGTACAAACCACACTACTTGGATTCCCAACTTGGTCAAAAATCTCACAAAATACAGAGGTGGATGCATCATTGCTATAGACTACTTTAATTACTCAAAAGGAGCTTACGGAGCTCTGGTTTCCAATTTCGATGGAATTTCTTTCCAGTTGTACAGAAAGATATCGCTGCTGGTTAAACAAGGATTTTCTCTAGAAAATGGATTCTTGTTTGGATTTAGTTTTGGAGCACATTTGGTGTATAACGCTGGCACTAAGTTGGGTGGAAAAATTCCTAGAATTGATGGTAAACTTCTTCATAAGTTAAAATACTTTTGATATATATTAATCCAACATTGCATTTAGTTTGTGATCCAGCTGGACCAGGATTTGATGGAACTGTTCTATGGAAAGACCCAAAAACGGCTGGTAAAAATGTCCAATGTATCAATACAAGCTCTGACAAAGGAACTCACACTAGAAAGTGTCATCAGAATTGGCTGATGGGAAAATGCGGGTTCTTACAAGATGCAGCTGGTTCATTCCCTATGGGACATCATGGACTTTGCCCTCATATCTATAACAGTGCTTTTGAAAACAACTTTTTTGCTGAACCTAATCCATTGAACTGCAAGGTTGAAATTGGTGTTGTCAGCACAAATTATCCTGACAAGCTTAGAATGGGATACACGGATGAAAGGATGAGGTAAGGTTATCTGATTGTATTTTTCCGATAAAATATTCATTATTTATTGATTTTGCAGTGATGTGCGAGGTTCTTTGTTTTCAAGAACATATAAGACTTACAACTACGCAGCTCCTGCTTAAAAGTCTATAATTTTGCCCAATTAACCAAATTAATTGAATATTTGATCAGATTGAATTGTATTTTGGGATTTAAGTTTACAAAACTGAATAAATGTGTTTTTCATTGACGCAAATTGTTGCTGACATCATAAACAAGTACATATTGAAAATTCCAGCTTTTTCTCATTTAAACTTATTTTCGAGGAAAGTAACGAAATAAATTGAATCGATCTGAATTTTATTTCTCGCATACAATTACAAAAAATATATACAACAAATTCAAATTAAATTCCCAATTGAGTTTGGACATTCTTTGAGTCCCACTCAAAAGCCAGTTGCAGAAAAGAATCTTAAAAGAACAGTAGAATGACAAATATGTGTCAAAGAAGCAATTCAACTTTCAAATTATATTTAATCCTTTTACCAAATACTCGAATAGAAACACATTCCTGAAATTATTTTCATTTACATCTAGCCTACAGTTGAGAGTGTTCAACCAAACTCTAAATTACAGAAGTTTCTAGACGTCTCGCAAATTTTATCGTGTGAATAATTCCAAATGTGATGTGATTCAAGCTTTCACTTATATCTACTAGTATTGGATGAAGCTCATATTTAACCCTTGGGACCTTTTCCCGGATGTTTCATTTGTTAATCCGCTGTGCTTGTTTGTTAACTCACTGTAACATTCTAAAAACTTTTCAAAATTTGCCTAAATTGTTGCAAAATATTTAATTTGTTCAAAATGTTTCGAAATTTTCAAAACATCCTCCGAGTATTCTAAAAGCGTTCAAAATTCCAGAAATAGAATTACATCAATTTGCAAATATTTATGGCAAGTATTTTGAGCCTGTTACTGATTCATATTAAAATCATAAAGTATCACCATAATTGAATCATTCAGAGATGTTTATTTGATTGTTGTCTTGTTTTGGTCTCTTTGGAATTTATCAAAAGTGGATTTTGAAAATATTAGGGTGGCTCTTTAACTTTTTTTGTGAGTTTGGATATTTTTATTTGGTCGATCATCATAAGTTTTGATGTCAATTGACTTTAAAACCTTCTTAAAGAAGGTTGAACAATTTGAAGGTTCTTCAAAAAACCCGAAAATCTCACCCTATCTAAGAAAAAGAGTTATTATTATTTCCACAGTAACCACTTTAATTAATGAAAATTTAACACACTCTAGCGCTCATTACAAAGTTCACAAGATTTACCGAATTCCTAATTCTAAGCACGTGAATAAGTCGATTAAGTATGCCACAATTCGTAAGATAACGCTCTTTCATACGCGGTTAGCTTCTATCATCGTTATAGCTATGTTGTAAATTGTCGAAAATAATTTCAAGTGCGCTCAATAAACGAGTACATAATATTAAAGCAAATTCAAGTTTTGATGTTGATGGGTTTTGTATCAAACTTTTTAGTTCTCAAGTTTTTCAAGTTTTCAAAGTTTTTCAAATTTTTCAAGTTCTCAAGTTTTTCAAGCTCTGCACAAAGGATAATAACTCAGACATTTCGCAATCATTTTTTAAATTTTATATTTTTGAATGTTTCTATCTCAGATTCTCATAATGCTTGAAATTCCAAAAGAACCGGCAACAATGCGATGGCTCAATAATGTTTTTTGTGGTTTGGGGTATTTTCAAGTTTAATCAGCTTTCATGGTAGATTTTGTAACAATCAGATGTTACTGGAAATCTCTGTATTTACAAAAAGATCGGAAAAATGCTCTCTTGATTTAAGAGTGGAAGACTGGAAAGCTCTTTTTACATCTAATCTCAATGCATTCTGGAAGTAAAGCAACAAGTGTTTCCATGTTTCTTCGTCCTTCTACTCCACATTGAATAAATATTTAATTTATAAACAAAACTATGGAAAATATGTTAAAATACAATTTGATGTGCAATAATAAATTGAGCCGTTTAGAGCAAGAACACGCTAAGTCCACATTTTTGAAAAAACACTTTTTTTTTGAAAATCAGTAAAACAGGGTCTAATACACCTATTCTGATAAAAATTTTATTTTTTTTTGTCGCAGAAGTATTTTTAGCAAGGCGTCCAAAATGAGAACTATGGCAAGAAAATGATGACAGATAAAAACTTACTCAACCAACTAAAATTGTCAAAAATTTTCAAAAAGCTTACTAAAACCTTCTAAAACATGTATTTGTAGAAAAATTTTAATATATGGACTCATACCTCCTCCCATCAGCTCCCGCGCAAATCTTTAAGATGCGTGCAAATCCATAAACACACAAAAATTTAACGTGTAAGAAATTTTTAGAACAAAATTTTTTTTTCAGTGTGCAAAAATGATACTTTTTATGGAAAAATAAAATTTTGCTCAAAATCCTATTATTCGTGGTTTTATTGATGCTCTAATGGTTTTTGCGAGAATTGTGAGAGCAAAAACCCGCTAAGTCCTTAAATCTTAATAACTTTTTAATGGATAACGGTAAAAATTCAAAAACTTTACAGAAATTTTATTTGAACCCTATGACACTATTTTTGTGCAGAAATATTTTTATTTTATTACCCCAACGCTTCCCATCCGCGATCGCGCAAAACATCAAAATCTATGTAAAAGCACTTAGATGAAAAAAATTAACGTGCAATAAATATTTTGAACAAAAATTTTTTTTATGTTGCAAAAAATAAGTTATTTACATAAAAAATTTTATTTTGCTCAAAATCGCATCAATCATGGTTTTATTGATGCTCTTATGATTTTTTCGAGAATTGTGAGAGCAGAAACCCGCTAAGTCCTAGAATCTTAATAACTTTTTAACGAATAACGGTAAAAATTCAAAAACTTTACAGGAATTTTATTTGAACTTTTTGACACTATTTTTGTGCAGAAAGTTTGATATTTTATCACCTCAACTCTTCCCATCAGCGTTCGCGCAAAACATGAATAGCATCAAAATGTATGAAATAGCGTAATTTTGAAAATATTTTGTTTGCAAAAATATTTGATCAAAAAATTTTTTTTGTGATCATAAAACATAAATGCTTTTCGAAAAAATTTAGTTTTTGAGGAAATTCTCTTAAAATCGCTTTTTCGATGTTTGTATGTTTTTGCGAGCAAAAGTAGTGAAAATCCGCCAAACTGAATAACTTTTAAATGAATATAAATAAATAGATGAAATTTTCACCAAAAATTCGTGTAAACCTTTTGAGAGATGATATTATTAAAAATTTGAAAAATATTGTACAGCGACCTTCTTCTACGAGCTAACGCTCAAAACATGTTTTTGATCAAATGCATGCAAAACAAGATTACAAAAAAAATTATAATGCAATAATATTTTGGACAAAAATGTTTCTCTGAACGCCAAAAAAATCAGTTATTTACAAAAAAAATGCTTATTACATTCAAGTTTCACAACTTGCAATTTATTTTTCTCTGCATGCATTTGATCAAAAACATGTTTTGAGCGTTAGCTCGTAGAAGAAGGTCGCTGTACAATATTTTTCAAATTTTTAATAATATCATCTCTCAAAAGGTTTACACGAATTTTTGGTGAAAATTTCATTTATTTATTCATATTCATTTAAAAGTTATTCAGTTTGGCGGATTTTCACTACTTTTGCTCGCAAAAACATACAAACATCGAAAAAGCGATTTTAAGAGAGTTTCCTCAAAAACTAAATTTTTTCGAAAAGCATTTATGTTTTATGATCACAAAAAAAATTTTTTGATCAAATATTTTTGCAAACAAAATATTTTCAAAATTACGCTATTTCATACATTTTGATGCTATTCATGTTTTGCGCGAACGCTGATGGGAAGAGTTGAGGTGATAAAATATCAAACTTTCTGCACAAAAATAGTGTCAAAAAGTTCAAATAAAATTCCTGTAAAGTTTTTGAATTTTTACCGTTATTCGTTAAAAAGTTATTAAGATTCTAGGACTTAGCGGGTTTCTGCTCTCACAATTCTCGAAAAAATCATAAGAGCATCAATAAAACCATGATTGATGCGATTTTGAGCAAAATAAAATTTTTTATGTAAATAACTTATTTTTTGCAACATAAAAAAAATTTTTGTTCAAAATATTTATTGCATGTTAATTTTTTGTGTACAGGAACGCCAGGCGTCAATTGTGTCATTTCGGATTGAGACATAGTTTTCAATTTTGAGACCATTCTGAGTAATTATGAGAGGATAACGATAATTATGAGACATTGCGCGGGAGAGGGTGGTGAGGGTGGTAAAAAAACTCCCCAGGATCCTAGAATTGGGGGAGTCATGACGCCAAAAAAAAAAATTTTATTATATTAAAATATCTATCTTATTTTGATACATTTTGACACTGAATTAGTTTTTTCGAAAAAAAATGCATTAAGAAAAAATATCTACGAAATTTAAATTTCCATACATTTTCCATTCCGAAAGATGTTGCAATCTATATTAATATCATATTGGGCTGCAATTTTGAAATTTTATAAAATATTTATAATTTATTGCGGTATGTTCTACCAGAAAAAAATTATGATACCATTGAAAAATTTTTTTTTCAAACACTTATATGAACTTTACTCTAAAATTTTCTTTGACAATCTAATATTTCGGGCAAAATAAACTCAAATGTTGCTAGATTTTAAAATTTCAAAGCTTGTCGGAATCGTCACGAAAAATTGACACTGAAAATAAAAAGAAAATTTAGAATTTTCCGTTTTTTGAAAATTTTAGTTTAGCATCTCGTCTACCTGATAAAAGGATTTGACCTTTTTTTACCACAGCAACTTTATTGCCACGCAGTCAAATTAAGTCAAGCTATCGGGTTAACTTCTTATTATTAGGTAGTTAGAACTTTAAAAGGATGATAATTTTCAAATATTACCATTATGTTTGTTTGAAACTTAAAAAAAATTTAAAGTTTCAAACAAACTAAAAAAAAACTTTTTTGAAGTCTAAATTTTTTTGAAACTATAGGACTCAAAAATAAAAATTCAAAACAGAAATAAAATTTTTTTTGATGTTTGAAAAAATTGATGTGTTCAAATTTTTTAGAATTCATTGACAAATTAAATTTTAAACTGAATGAGCTTTTCCAAAAATTTGTGTTTTATGCTGCATCAAATTTTAGAATTGAATTTATGGTTTTTGAATTTAAGTTTGCACTACGAAAACTCAACACGTTTATTTTTTTTATTGTTAATATTACGAATTCGAATTTTGAAATTCTAAAAATTCAACATTTACAATTTTTTTCGAAAGTAAAAAAAAAAATATTTTGGTTCGAATTTTTACTTTTGCGAACTAACAAAAAATTTTATAGAATTAATAAAAAAATTTAGACTTCAAAAAAAAAGTCAAAATTATCATCCTTTTAAAGTTCTAACTACCTAATAATAAGAAGTTAACCCGATAGCTTGACTTAATTTGACTGCGTGGCAATAAAGTTGCTGTGGTAAAAAAAGGTCAAATCCTTTTATCAGGTAGACGAGATGCTAAACTAAAATTTTCAAAAAACGGAAAATTCTAAATTTTCTTTTTATTTTCAGTGTCAATTTTTCGTGACGATTCCGACAAGCTTTGAAATTTTAAAATCTAGCAACATTTGAGTTTATTTTGCCCGAAATATTAGATTGTCAAAGAAAATTTTAGAGTAAAGTTCATATAAGTGTTTGAAAAAAAAATTTTTCAATGGTATCATAATTTTTTTCTGGTAGAACATACCGCAATAAATTATAAATATTTTATAAAATTTCAAAATTGCAGCCCAATATGATATTAATATAGATTGCAACATCTTTCGGAATGGAAAATGTATGGAAATTTAAATTTCGTAGATATTTTTTCTTAATGCATTTTTTTTCGAAAAAACTAATTCAGTGTCAAAATGTATCAAAATAAGATAGATATTTTAATATAATAAAATTTTTTTTTTGGCGTCATGACTCCCCCAATTCTAGGATCCTGGGGAGTTTTTTTACCACCCTCACCACCCTCTCCCGCGCAATGTCTCATAATTATCGTTATCCTCTCATAATTACTCAGAATGGTCTCAAAATTAAAAACTATGTCTCAATCCGAAATGACACAATTGACGCCTGGCGTTCCTGTACACTAATTTTTTTCATCTAAGTGCTTTTTCATAGATTTTGATGTTTTGCGCGATCGCGGATGGGAAGCGTTGGGGTAATAAAATAAAAAAAATTCTGCACAAAAATAGTGTCATAGGGCTCAAATAAAATTTCTGTAAAGTTTTTGAATTTTTACCGTTATTCGTTAAGAAGTTATTAAGATTCTAGGACTTAGCGGGTTTCTGCTCTCACAATTCTCGCAAAAATCATAATAGCATCAATAAAATCATGATTGATGTGATTTTGAGCAAAATAAAATTTTTTATGTAAATAACTTATTTTTTGCAACATAAAAAAAATTTTTGTTCAAAATATTTATTGCACGTTAATTTTTTTCATCTAAGTGCTTTTACATAGATTTTGATGTTTTGCGCGATCGCGTATGGGAAGCGTTGGGGTAATAAAATAAAAAAAATTTCTGCACAAAAATAGTGTCATAGGGTTCAAATAAAATTTCTGTAAAGTTTTTGAATTTTTACCGTTATCCATTAAAAAGTTATTAAGATTTTAGGACTTAGCGGGTTTCTGCTCTCACAATTCTCGCAAAAATCATTAGAACATCAATAAAACCACGAATAATAGGATTTTGAGCAAAATTTTATTTTTCCATAAAAAGTATAATTTTTGCACACTGAAAAAAAATTTTTGTTTTAAAAATTTATTGCACGTTAAATTTGTAGGTGGCTGTGTATTTTTACTTAATTTTAACGGAAACATATACTGTGCGGTAGATCTCGTGAGCAAGCATTTTCTAGTGAAAAACCTCAAAAATTGTAAATTTACAGTTCTACAAAAAATTTAAAAAAAATTTGGTGAAATTCCGAAGTGGATTCATCAAATGGCAGAAGGTTTTGCAAAAGTCTAGTTTTCTCAGAATTTTGTTTTTTGGACTTAGCGTGTTCTTGCTCTAAACGGCTCAATTTATGCTGCAATACAGTAGAGCATTATTCAAATCTATTAAGATATTAAGATATTGTTTGAGCTGCACATTTGCATGTCAAACATTCAAGTTCTTCCAAGTTTTTGTTCGAGCGAAACTTTTAGATATTTAAATTATTATTGCTGTTTGAAACTTTTATAGAAGTTTGAGAAGTTTGAGAAAATAATAACGGGAGATATTGTTTACTTATTACAGGATACAGATGTTCGTTTGGTACGTGACGTGGATTTTTTCTTTGACACTTTTTAAATGTTGGTTATAACTTCTATGTAGGGACCTGCGAGAACTCGAGACTCGACTCGACTCGCGAGTCAAGCCTCGACTCGAGACTCGGCTCGGCTCGAAAATCTCAACTCGACTTTTCGAGTCCTTATTTAATTTTTGGCAGCTTTATTCAAAAATGAGCTCAAATGCAGCAAACAGATTGCTTGTTGTTTTACCAACACATAAAACAAACGTGGAATGGTGTGATAATTAAAAAATCTTTCAACATTCGTTGGCTTGAATAACGAATACCCTATTTTTAGAATTTTCTGGACGAATCATGAGATTCTAAGACTTTTTCAAAAAAAAGTTGTCTGGTACCACCAGATGACCCCCAGATGACTCCCAGCAGGTAGTGGACCAAACATCGATACATTTCTTGACTCAACTCATCATCTCAAACATTTTTTCTGAAGAGACCACAGCTGTATCTCTAATTTTTCAAAACACAAGTTTTTTTTTGTATGGAAAATCCGACTTTGGGTCACGGAAGTGGTTCTGGTGACCTGACCGGTGGAGTCACCATCACCAAAAATATCAGGTGCACGATGAGAATAGATACCAAGTCGATTGGCATCAAAAAATCCGGAATCGGTTCGGTGGGAGGTCAGATTGGTCGTTTACAGTAACCCCACCGAACCACCAAACCACCGGACACACGGCTCTTAGTTTTTCGAATCACACGGGTCAGGGGGTCAATATTTTCCGAATATTTTTGAGATTTGTGTACAGGGAAGTCAGAAAAATCAGATAAGGTTGAAAAACCCTGAAAATGTATACAACAATTTTTTACTTGTAATTTTGTAAGTCTAAAGTTTCAAATTTCAAATTTTTTAATAACAAGGCTCGACTCGAAACTCGACTCGACTCGACCTTTTTTGTAGACTCGACTCGCGGCTCGGCTCGAGTCGAAAATCTTGGGCTCGCAGGTCCCTACTTCTATGATAAACTTTTTGCAGGTATTTCTTTATATTTTGTGACAACTAGAGCATTATTCATTGGATAATAATTTTTTGATAAGCAATTTATGTAAATTGCAAGTAATTTAAAAAATGTTCAATTATTTTATTCATAATAGACGACCCTCGCTTGTGTACGAATATTTTGCACGTTTCAGCATTACAAAATATATTTAAGGAAATTTATACAAAATCCACATAAAATTCCTCTCCACGCGTTTTAAATGTAAAATTTTGATTTTTTTTACAAATCGACATAAAAATCGAAAATTTGCAATTCAATGATCTGTAAACATTTCCATCAGAATTTCCAATTCCAGCCCATAATTTTCGCAATGTTAAAGCAATCTTCTCAAATACAAAAAAAACTCAAAAAAAAGGCAAAACTCTTGCAAAAAAAAACTAAGTCTTGCGAAAGAAATCTGAATTTTTAATGGAAGGAAAATTTCAATTTCTCGTTGCTTAATAATATTATCTACATATCGGATGAAAATGTTTACTTGCTGTGTGTTGTTCATATATGCATGCTGTGAGATTTCAAAAATTACATGGTTAGATTACAGAATTTACCGATTCATATGAAAGAAAAATTCCATGTAAGAAAGTAGAGGAAATACTCGGAATTATTAAATATATTTAAAAGCTCACGCTAAAAATAATTCAATTGAGCTTTTTCATGTTCCCATCTAAAAATACCTCACATGTTTTGAAGCTGTCTGTGGGATGCAAAAAAAATAAAATTGAGGAAATATTTGCGGTAATCTTGCAATACAAAAAATGTTAGCAAGAAAAATTGGTTCTGGGTATGTTTATGAAAATTTATATTAATTTACGAGAAAAAAAGTTTTGACGTGGGTTTTCTATTTTTGTCGTTTTTTTCATAAAATGAATATTTTGCATAATTTTGTGGTTCTAACATTTTGTGGTGCTTTAAAAATTTTTAAATTGTTTTTACATAAATTAATTAAAACGTTGTTTATATTTTTACTTCTCCGCAAAAGCGGATAAGTATTGTTTTCGTACCAGCATTTTCAGGGTTTTTTGACCTTATCTGATTTTTCCTGACTTCCCCGTAAACAAATCTCAAAAATATCCAGTATATTTTTTGTCCGTATTGAGTTGAAGAAAATTTCTGTGAAAACAAATCCGGAAATTTTTGAACCCCTGACCCGTGCCATGCGAAAAACTAAGGGCCGTGCCCGATTATTTGGTGGATCCGTGGTTTACTGTAAACGCTCGATCTGACCTCCCACCGAAACGATTACAAAATTTTTGATGCCAATCGACTTGGTATCTCTTCCCATCGTGCACCTGATATTTTTGGTGATGGTGACTCCACCGGTTAGGTCACCAGAACCACTTCCGTGACCCAAAGTAGGGTTTACCATACAATAAAAAACTTTTTTTTTGAAAAACTAAAGATACAGCTGTGGTTTCTTCAGAAAAAATGCTGGGGATGATAAGTTCAATCAAGAAGTGCATCGATTTTCGGTCCACTACTTACTGGGAGTCATCTGGGGTCATCTGGGGTCATCTGGTGGTACCAGACAACTTTTTTTTGAAAAAGTCTTAGAATCTCATGATTCGTCCAGAAAATAAGAAAAATCGAGTTTTTGGAGGATCATTTTGGTACCTCTTACTCTCAGCTCCAGAACAAGAGAATTATTAAAGATGCAACATTGGTTGCTTCAGAAAAAATGTTTGGAATAATAAGTTTAGCCAGGAATTCCATCGATGTTTGGTCCACTGCCTGCTGTGAATCATCTGGGGGTCATCTGGTGGTACCAGACAACTTATTTTTTGATAAAGTTTTAGAATCTCATGATTCGTCCAGAAAAAATAAAAAAATAGGGTATTGATTTAAACCAACAGATGCCGCGCGGGATAAAGATGTATTATCTCAGTTAAAGGAATTTTAAATAAAAACACAATTCCACGTTAGCGGAGAAGTCCTGCTCAGCTCACAAGCTGCACAACTAGTTATTAGCTGTTTTAACGAAGACTTTTAGCATCTTTTAGCTTCTTGGTCTTTTAAAATGAGATTTTGAATAAAATTTGTTTAAAAAATTTAATTGTGGAGGAAAGTTTCACTAAAAACTGCGATAAGGTAATTTAATTTCCTATTAAATATTAGTAATTATGTCTTTTGTTTCTTCTACCATGTTCCACTCCAAAAAACAGTCAGCACTAACTCTTTAATTATAACTGCATCATATTCTGAAAGACACAATCCCCAAATCCTCTATTTTCCAAGGCTAAGTTTGAAGTATCTGCAGCAACTTCCTCAATATCTTCCAAACTATTTTAGTAAAGTATAAACTAGAGACGCAGTGCTCTTAAAAATGATGAAAAACTTTGCAGTTTACCCAGCGGAGCATTAAGGAATTATTAAAAGCATAAAGCACATCCTGCTACTTTGAAGCTTTACAGCTTTGTCTATAGCTGTGCTAATTTATTTTGTGTGACTGAAACTTTTTACAAGATATGAGTTCACTGAATAATATTCTTGGAAGATACAGAAGCGTCAAAAAAATGCTTGCATTTTAAAAATTAATTAAAAGAATAATCACAGTATCGCTCAATTAAAACTTTTCTGGGGAGAACTTTCTTGATAAGACAACTTCTTGGAAGACTGAGGGAAACTGGCGTGTAATTAATTATTGCTGATCAATCTTTTTCGTTGTGCTTTCTTTTTAAATTGGGTTTCTGTTCCGGCGACATGAAAAGGACAGTCCGGATAGATGAAAGGTATCTGAAGGGAAATTGATCTTTTTTCTTGTTTTGAAATTGAAAATACGTCGCAATTGGGTATAAATTTTTTTTTAGGAACATATTTGTAAAAAGTGTCTTCATACAAAGATGCTTAGCTTAATTTGACAGAAAAATATAGATCTAGAGTTTCCTTCAATTTGGTCATTCACCTTATTTTTTATTCAATTCAGTAAATTCAAAAAATTAAATTTTCATTTCTTTATTCGTGACACCACAATCTAAATATATGACACAAAATGAAAGATTAGAAGAATTCAATTGAAATCTTAATATTCTAGAAATTCAAAGGAAAATCGTTCTAAACTTTTCCTAGAATCTCTTTCAAAGGACTAAACACCTCTAAAATGAGCGCAAAATAATTAATTGCTCATCGAATAAATCAACAGAAAAGGTAAATCCCACCCCTTAATGAAGAAAAAACATTTCAAGTGTTAGACAGAATAGCTGTTCAACTAACATGAATTGAATCGAAAAGAAAACGATCAGCATTCAAAACTCCTCTTTGATGTTCGATTGGAAATTGAAAATTCATGCTTGGTTTTGAAATTCCAATTTTTTGCTGAGCTGCAAGACAAGCAACATTACTCGAGCCAGGCGTTTGTAAAAGCTGCTAAAATTGGTGAAAATGCAGAAGTTGCAAAAACTGAGCAAACACAGTGTAAATTCCTCCAGAACAGAAAAGCTTCAAAACAAATACATCGATAAATTCAATTTCTCGAATTGGATGCTTTTTGGATTAAAAAACTTAAATATTGCACGAGCAAACTTTGTCTACCAAAAATTCAATTGAAGCCACAGAAAAATAATCTAACAGTTTACAAATTCATGTTTGGAGAGGAAATTAAAATATTTCCTTCTAGGTCTTTGTTAAGCAGAGGAAATTGCATGAATTTTGCATTGAGAACAAATTTTATATCCTTTTTAAAAAATTTTCTGGATTTTCCCAAGCAAAAGTTTATTTAGGAATTTTTCGAGTATAACTCACAACTTCACCAATTTCTCATGAAATAATAAAATAATCAAAAAAATTAAATAATTCATGGCTAGATGGCAAGACGGATGACAAACTCATGCCCAATTAAATAGTAATATGAAAAGTTTTATTTATTGTGTGACTCTAGTAATATTTTCAAGTAATTTATTATGTAGGTTTCACAAGAAAACTTCCGAAAAGTCAAAAGTTATTCGAAAATCTCGGCAAATTTTACAGTATATATTTTATTTGATTAATGACCGAGAAGCGAGCAAACACAATTCTTAAACCTTATCCGACTGTAAGTCCTGTACTTCTTTGAATTCTTAGAATAACTCGAGTTTAGGATAATTCTTGTATTTAGAGTGTTAACCATCGTAAATCTTCAAGTTTCCTAAGAAAATATTGGCTAGGCACTTTCCGGTTCCTAATTTTTCGCTTGGCTATTAAAATGTCTGTTCTATCTTGAGAATTATTAGGAGGATTCTCGAAGGAAACATTTGAATACTTTATTATTAAGCTTAAGCAAGCTTTGGAATTTTTTCTGAAGAACAAAAAAAAACTAAATCCTTATGCTCAATTATTCATTTAATTTATTTATTTCCTTATCGTTATCATACATTTCCAAGAAAATCAAAAGCTATGTTATTAAAAAACAGTATAGAAACAGAAAAAACTGGGTAGGGGGTGAAACTAGTAATTACAAAATAGTCAAAATTAATTAAAAAACAAAAAGGTGACGTCACTCCGAGACTGCGTCCGAGTCCCGTCAACAGTTCTTTTTTATCACAAATATCCAAATACCAGCCAACTTGCAAACAACATCACTTGCTTTTGCTGATTTGGAGGTATTTCTCAGTAACAATCTGCAAAGTAGAAAATGCAATGTGACAAACTGTGTAACAAATAAATGTAACAAATTAAGGTAACAAAAGATTTCCTACATTTTGCGTTGAGAGCAGCGATGGCGGTTTGAGCTGGCAGTTGAGCTGATGGCGATTGGGGCTATTCTGGATAACTGCTTGACAGATCTGATGGCTTCGCTCTAAATTAACAGTGCCTGGCGGCGGCCGCCCAGTATTCGTTCTATTTACTGCTCGCCCTTTGTTACTAGCTGGCTCCACTTTCAAAAGAGGTCTAATTTGCTGCTGGTGTTTCATTTGCATCATATTATTATTCATCATAACATTGGAGGTGGTTGGTATTTGATGATTAGAAAGCAGTGACGAAGATGAACTGGTAAAGATCATTGGTTCCTCCATTGCCTGGCGAATCGTTTGCTGTGCCCTCATCTGGATTGGCATTTGGTGCTGCTGGTGAATTATCTGCTGTCCAGAATTATGTACGGAATTTTGATGGCCAGAATTCTGATGCAAATTGGATTGATGCATCACTTGATTAGCATTTTGCTGGTGAATTATTTGCGGAGCTTGTCGATGGATGACTTGCTGTGTTTGCGTGTGCATCACTTGTGGCGCCTGCTGATGCAATATTTGTGGAGCTTGGTGAATTATCTGTGCTTGAGAGTGAATCACCTGTGGACCAGAATTTTGGTGCATTATTTGCGATTGTGAATGAATTATTTGTGGGATCCCTTGGGATTGAGAGTGGATCACTTGAGGCTGCTGGTGCATTACTTGAGGTTGCATCACTTGCTTTTGAATTATTTTTTGTTGCTGCAGAATTGGAACTTGTTGATGTATAACCTGGTGGAACAGATTTGATTAAAATTTCATCTTTAAAGAATTTTATTGAACAAACCTGAACCTGGTGCTGGTGATGAATGACCTGCGGCTGCATTTGCTGCATAATTTGTGGCTGCATAATTTGAGGCTGTTGGATAATTTGCTGAGGATGAGGCTGCTTCCTCGACTGGTGGGCAATTGTTTTGATTGTGGGCGCTTTCTGTGCCATAACATTAATGGGCACCATATTCTGGTTGTAATGCTTATATTGTTGCAAACTGGACGGCGACATGATTAGTTTTTGCTTCTGCAAAGGTTTGGGGCCATTGACCTGGGGCGCCTGAGCAAGTTTTTGGACAGGTGCCAGTTGCGGAGGTGCTCTGATTACCGTTTGCTGAATATTTTGCTGTTGATGTAGCTGATGAGGGCTTATAACCATCGTTGTGCTTTTCTTAAAGTATTGCGGCTGTGCCTGCTGAATGTATTGCACTGGTGATGAGCAACTGGTGTTTGTTTGGAGCATTGGACTCTGGCGATAAAGAACATTACGTGTAACCTGTTGATGACTGCTGGTGGGTGGTTGAAGTGGCGTAATTATGATCGTATTGTTGCCGAGAGTGACCTCGCGATTGTACTGCAGGTTCTGATCGTAGGAGATTTTCGGCTAAAAATTTAAAAATCTTTGTTAGTTTTTTTTAAATCAACAATTTTTAATTAAATATTATTTATGAAGAAAACCATCAAATAAATGATTATTTCTCATGCCACCAACTCGCCTCTGTTGCAATCTCATAAATGATGCGTTGGTTATGAGTCTCATGTTTCACTTTGGGCTCCATTTTTACACTATTCACACTGTATCCAAAATTGGGCGTAACTGTGTAATATTTTTGCACTAAATCTGGTGACGAGCCATGCGTTTTGTAGCTCGCATTGGAACTATGAGATTGCTGTTGATGAAAAATATTTATTTTTCATTCAAAATTATTTGACAATTTTAATAAAACTCACCTCTTCTTGAATAATATACTTTTCGTTGTTTTGCAAACTAAAATTCATGTTTGGATACGCGACCAGCTTCACTTTATTGGGCACACTAATTCTCTCCTCCTGGTGGTTTTGCTCTGGTGGCGCAAAGAAGTATGCTCTCCTTGACGTTCCCGCACAATAAGTCTCCTCTCTAGGCTGCTCTTCCAACAGGTGGTTTTCGTAGGTTTCTCTTTCATCTTGTTGCACAATCACTGAGTTGTAAGAATATTGTTGAACCTCCTGCACCTCTTGCACTTCTTGAATTTCCTCAATTTCGTGAATTTCTTCTATTTCATGGACTTCTTGCTGTACTTCGTGAGTTTCGATGATAATTGGATCTTCCAATAAAGCATCTTGTTTATAAATGTTGCTATAGCTAAAATTGGATCCTGATTGCATGACATTGTAGTTAAAATTATGCACAGGAGATGCTGACTCTTCCTCTATTGTTTCACTTTCTTCAAGTTCCTGTTCTTGCTCTTGAGACTCCTGCTAAAATTTTAAAATGTCTTTGTATTAGAATTTCTTGATGAAAAGTTTGTAATTGAAGACTTACTTGATAATATTCTCTAGTATCCTCCTCTTCCTCATACTGTTGACTTTCCTCCAAAACATCATCACTGTAACTAACATCTTCCATTTCTTGGGGACTATTTTCAAAGGTTTGAACAATTTCTTCTTCTACAACTTCTTGCTCATCAATCATTTCTTCCATACTACTCTCTTCATTTTTGGGGTAATCATGCTCGTACGGCATTTGAGAGCTCATTTCGTCCATAGATTCCGTGGATTCTGTGGACGCTGGTGGCTCTTCTTCATCATATTCTAAATCACAACCATTCTCGATCAGCTGGCACTCGGCGGGCTCATCCATGGCACAAAAGTCTACAATGTCTAGGGCGGGTTCTTCATGCAACTCCCGCTTGGGCGCACAAGTTATTGTCTCAATGCGAGCTGAGGTGGATTCTGGTGGCTCTGATTTCACATCTGGATGTCGTGTATTTCGGACTTCTTTTATGTACATTCGTGGGATCTCAAAGTGTTCAACCTAAAATTATTAGCAAAACTAATTTAAGAAATATCTTTGAAAAAATATTCACCACGTTTTTAATGGAAAATAAACAAATGTTTCTCAAAAGCAGAAAAAATTCACTTGATGGATTATGTTTCTTGAGTAAATATTCACTAGAAAAACAACCACTTTTATAAATAACTGCACCCACCTGACTCTCCAGCGTATTTTTGATTTCACTCGCCGACTTTTGCAACATGGGTAGAAGCGCTGCTTGTTGACCACTATTACTACTGCTTTGACCTTTACTTCTCTCACCCCACACACTCTCAAAGTTTTTCTGCTTCCAAGGATCATTTTTGCTCTTATCCCGTTCTGCCTCTGCTTTGAGTTTTGTTTGATGTTCATTTGTGAACTCACCTTGGGCTAACCGTTCTCGCCATTCTATGCAAGCACGATTAAAGAACTCATTATTTAAACTGGAGCCACTAAGTAAATCTGTGGAACGATCAACACTGGGTAACAAATTCATGAGCATCTTTTGGCTAGAAGGCTGCAACTGGGCAAAGGATTGATTGGTGAGGAGCGCTCGAAGATTGGTGTCAGTTAATAGAGATGTAGGTCGCTTCACGTCCAAGTAGTCCTTGGCCAGCTCCAGCTGCTTTGTTTTTGAGATTTTCTTGGCTCTTCGCCTTTTTTGGATGCCTTTTGTATTTACCGTGTCAGACTTCTTTGTGGGTGACTTTATTCTTATGATTGGTTCGCCACCAGGTCCAGTAGGTGTCTCCAAATAGTCATCTGGCTTTCCATTGGACTCTGAGTTTGATTCTAGCTCCTCAAAGTTGATTTTTGCCTTCTGGCGTTGGGACACACGTAATGGTGGCCTAACGGCAGGCGGCTCCACCACCATGCTGGTGCACACACTTGGTGAGAAGCTGCACGGCAACAGGGTCTAAAATAGGACAAATGTTAGATGCGAGTGCCAAACAAAAGAAAATCACGAGAGGGCTAACTTTTAGTGGGTTCTCCGTGACACTGTGGCTGTATTCTAGCTCGACATTAGATTGCAGGTGTAATTGCTGTTCTCAACAAGCCACAAACTAAAGTAGAGACATTTAATATATGAAAAATATTATTTTGACAATTTAAACTTCTATTTGAGAAAGCATTTGCAGCTCGAGAAAATTTGTGCTGTTTGCTGTCAAAATTATTACGTCGCAACCCGAACTGTCATTTGACATTGAAATTATTTTTACTAGATGTTTTACAACTAAAGTTCATACAGAAATACAGAAGAAAGAATCCTCAGCGTGTTGTGTCAAAAAATCAAATCCATATTCCATAGAACATCTGCTTTCATATATAAGATCTTTAGATTAATCATACTCGATTAATCATATTCTACATAAAAATAAAAATAAAAATAAATCACCTTCAACTTCTCGGATGGTCTGAGTCTCGGATATATGGTGGCGGTCTTGGATATATTTGAAGATATTGTATTTTTTAGTAACGGTTGTCGTGTATGTTACTGTAACAAATATAATGTAACAAATTAAAAATGATACGTTGCAAATGTGTAGCAAATGTTTAAGTATCAAAATATTGAAGAAAATTTTATCTTTAAAATCACGAAATCATGTGCCAAGTAACAACATGAATTGTAAAACAAAAATGACGTGTAGTCCTTCCAAAATTTTTTAACAATTTGAATCTAATTTGATTCCAAATATGTCCATCTATCAACAATTAACAATGTTATTTCTTTTATGTGCCCATAATTATCTTGTCTATCATTAACTTATATTTTGCTGTAAATATCCGTTCAGGATATAAAACGACTTGACATTAAACGGAAATCAGTGTTTTATTAATGGGAATTCATTTCCGATAACATCTTCCCAAGATATTAAATAGAATTCATTGAGTGTGATGGAATGACACATAAATAAATAAATAAACGTTAGGGCGAGATTTTATTTGTATGGGATATATGGAAACTGTCAGGAATTACCAATTTCGTGATTTTTTTGAAATTGCTGGTAATTTTTGGGGAAACCAGGTGATTTATTGATTTTATATTAAAATTTTGATATATTTCCTTTTTACTCCCCAATTTCAGCAAAGGTTCAACTTTTTTTTTTCAGAACAATTTATCACATTTCTACCTTTTGAGACCGATTTAAGAAATTTAGATCATTTAAAAATTGAGCTTTTACAATTTTACATACATCAGCATTAAAACAAATTCCAGCTCATTACAGAACAATTCCTATCCAACTTTGAAGCTCGTAAATTCTCATTATGGCAAACAAAGCAAGAAAATCAATTTCTTGAATAATTTTTTCCTTTAAATTACATATTGCATTAAAATATTGCACAAAATTTCAATTTTCTAGAATTATGTGAAAAATTTGATATTTCAGGTGAGTTAAAGTGAAAAATCACGAACTCGTGTATTCATGTCTCGTGCATGTTGGTCATTTATCAAAAACTTAGTATGCAGGTAGGGAGAAGCTTCAAAAGAGTTGTTACTACATTATTATCAGCTGGCGATTTAAGGAAATCTCTAGTGAGGTTTAAAAACAGGAAAATATCCAAGAAAACGAAAAACGTGCCAAGAAAATCATTTCACAATAACCTACCTAATAAAAGCTTTCTTTGGATTGATCAGGATCAAATAAATACAAAAAACACCTTCAATTCAATAAAACATCCTTTATTCCGCCGTGTCTATCACTAAGCCGCGATTTCATAAAAAAATGTCTCGTTAATGTCTAAAAGTCTTCTTAAAGTGTAATCCGAGACTGAAGATGAATAAGCTCGAAATAATGCCTCGTTTTACACTTTTTCGTGATGTATTCGAAGATAAAAGTTTTGACAGCTTTAGGCGTCTTTAAAATTTCTTAAAGTTTCTTCGCAAAAAGTTTATTCCTTTTCTGCTGAAAAGTTGTACTTTTATGATTGTTTGGCATTGTTTCGTTTTGATTCTAAATAATTCAATTATTTTGCATGAATGGGTTAACAAAAGTTTGTAAGAATGTTTTCAGTTTTGTCTAAGGAACTGCTGATCAAAATACAAAGGCAGACTCTTGTATTTCATGACGTTACTATTGTTTAAAAATTGTTCAATAATACCAAATTCTGGATTAAAATCAAAAACTGTGAAATTTATTAAAGATCTCAACTCTCCAATTAATTTTGTATTCTATTCTCTGTAAGCTTCAAGAAAACCTTCAGCAATTCAGAATATTTAAAATCTAAATATGTTATTAAAGTTTACTTAAACATTTCCTAATCGATTTCTGAAATGTTAATGAGAGTTTAATTGAACATTGAATATTCATGATTAAATCAATTTCCCGCAGACTTTTAATCTCTTTTAGATAACTCAAGAACACGGGCATAATAAATTTAATGAAGAAATAAAAGCGCTTGGAAGAAAATAAATTATTAAACGTTTATGTGATTATTTAAGCATTTACATATATTTTGAGCATATTAAGACAGTTGCCATATCAATTCAGTAATTAACTTGCAGACTTTTTCGAGTTCCTGTTGTTTCTCAAATGTATCAAATGAGCCAGCTTTTCTAGAGGATTACTGAGAATCTCATCAAACATTCTTCATGATAAAGATTTTAATTTACTTTGGTAATAAATATTAATGTGCACACGCACTCAGACTGAAATCTCGTGTGGAGCTGTTTGAATTGTTTCTTTTCATAATTTGCATAATACATAAATTTCGCAAATGTATGCTAATTAATGATAACTCAAGAAATTCAATACAAATTTCCAAGCATAATTTTCAAGTAGAAGCAAAAATCCAAAACACCAAACTCAAACATTACAAGCAAATGAACATTCTTTTGTTTTTAACTAAAAGTAAAATGAACTTGAACAAGCAATTGATTTACGTCGTAAAAATATTTCACCAAAATTTTCTTCATAATTGATTAATTAAATTTAAATAAAAACTTCAAAAGATATTTGCATGCTTAAATATGTTCTGAGTTGAACTCTAAACTCAAAGACGATTTTTGGAATTCATTGAAAGTCTAGAAACTTTTCTGCCTTCAAAGTTGATTCAATCAGTTGATCATAATTGACTTTCATTCCACGTTTTGCTCGGTGCTTTGGTATTCTGGTTTATTATTTTTTATGGTTTCTCATCCAAAAATACCTTTAAAAGCTTGCAGAAGTTTTTTTGAACTTTTTCTTGTAAAATATTCGTTACGAGAGGGGAGAACCAACGATAATGTCACAATATAACGTAATGATCCCTAACATTGATTAAAATTTACAATTGCACAGCCCCAAAAAACCACCCAATCCTTTGTTTTAGCGCCCATTAATCTTCGTTTAGTTTCCACCTAAATTTGCATAAAAATAATCCTCAACATATCATAATAAGCCGAAATTACCAATAAACGTAAATTGACTGCAAAACCCTTAAAAGGCGGGAAATTCAGGTAAAAATATTTTCAATCAAAACATTACAACATCATTGCCTTCTAAAATAAAGTTTACTCGCAGAAATTCACTGGAAATTCATGACGTCACGCTCTCTTATGATTTTCAGTATGAATGAATTTCATGAATGAAATGTATCATGGGAAAATGAGAGCTACTTTGATGCAAATATGAACTCTCATTTCAGAAATAGTTGATTTGTTTACAAAGCGGCAAATGTAAGCCAATGGAAAACATGAATTTCCACACATTTTCCGAGTTTTCCATGAAATCGTGTTGCAGACACCGAGCAAGTTATTTAATTCAACAGCAAGTTCAAAACTTTCAGTCTTCATTTGTGAATCGCCCGAACCAGTCGTGCTTAAATCGGAAGCTCTCGGATGGTACTTGAAAAAAAAAATGTAAAAAAAATTTATAAGTTAAATGTTTATTTAGAAAAATTAATTTAAGTCGAAGTTCATTAGTTTTTTTGAAGATTTTTCAAATATTTGAAAATTCGTAAACAGCGGGAAGTTGTGAAAAAATTCAAGTAAATTGAAAAATTTGGAGAAATTGTTTGCAATTAATTAAATTACTTGAGAAATTGAGATATTTCTCAAACAGCTTCGGAAAGTGAAAGAAAATAAATATTTGGTTTAATTCTATTTATTTTGGAAAATCGTAACATTAATTGTGGCCGATAAAATATTAATGTGGAAAAATGTGAAGTGAAGTGATTTTGTGTGAAATTGCAAAGAATCAGAAAACGAAGAGTTAACAAGCAATTTTGCTGACTGGAAACATTTATAGAATTCAATAAAAATTAATGAATTTTATTGGATTTTATTGGATATAATGAAGTGTTGGCTGAATACTACAAATAATCTATTTTTGATGTGAAATTGGGGGAAAATGCGAAAAAGTGTGAATTGCTGTAAAAATGGAAAAATATTGTAAAAGCGAAATTTTAATCGAAAGTGGAATTCGGAAAATTGGAGGGAATTTTAATTGGATTTTTTGTGCGTTTACTTTTGGTGGGAAAAATGCATTTTTGAAAAATATTTGACTTTTTATGTAAATAATGGAAATTTTTGGGAAATTCAAGGGAAATGATGTGGATAGATATATTTAATATAAATTTTCCGGATATTTTTTTAATTTCCGCGCAATTTATTTTTTGCGCTCATTAAAAAGTTTATTTGTGTATACTATTTACTGAAAATAATCGAATAAATACTTAATTATATTGTAAATATGTTTGTTTTTTGATTCCACAAAATGAGGCTGGAACAAATCAACAAAGCTCTATTTTTAAAAAAAAATTATTGTTTAAAGATGAAAGAAATTTTAAGACTCACTTTAAGTTGCCCTTGACAGCTTCCTAACAGTTTTTTCTAATCAAAAACAAAATTGAGGAAAAACTACAAAAATAGCTTTTCAATTTTAGAACACGCAAATTCCTAGTTCTCGCTCTTAGTCTCCATAAATCATATTTCAGAAATTATGTAGAAAATCTGTTGAAATTCTCAAGAAAGTATGAAAGAAATCAATCAAAGTAGCTTTAATAAATTTGAAATGTTTTCTTGGCTTGCTGTGTTTTTTCATAAAAATAATAATACACGAGTCGCTGAAATTAATCTTTTAATGGAGCAATGAAGAGTTTTGTTTTTGAAGGAAATCACAAAAATCAGACATAATCCGATTGCTTTTAAACAAGAAAATTATAAAAAGAACAAGTCGCAGCCTATGAGCAAATTACAAAAAACTGTTTGAAAGTCTAAAACATGAAAATTGGAAGGGAAAGATAGACGGTCTGAAAATATGCGACTCAATCTAAAATTCCTTCAAGAAAGCAACAAATTCCTGCTTTAAATAATTTGCAAACAATTTATCTCAATTTATATTAAACACCCACGTTACCAGCAAAACATGCATAATATTGACAAAATATGTGTCTATTAAAGTTGTCTTAACTGACTAAAAGTTCGTTCCATCACCTCATACCTCTTTATTAAGTTAATACATGTCGTTCAATCTTGTCAGTGGTGCATCTACGTAAAATTTAAATTCAAAAGGTTTTCCCGAATTCTGGCAGAGTTTGTTCATGATTGTTGAAATTTGTGCACGTCTCTGGATCTCGTGTGGGAAAACTCAACGCCTACTTATCATGAACAATTCAGTGATTTAAGTGAAACTTGATGAACGCTTTGCTAAACACAACACTCAAGAATGAACAGAAATGTGCTCCAGATTGGGTTTCCTTCATTTTCCTCGTTTTCCTAATTTTTTGTAATTTTAGATAATTCACCTTCATTTCGGCTTTTTTCATGAAAAATGGAGAAATTTCTTGGAATCTGCTTACGAAGTAAAAAAAAAGACAATATGACAAATTGAATTACTCAACTGTGCTACGAGTATACTCATTTTAGGGCCAGAATTGATTTTAAATGTCAGTTAAATTTAATTTTAAGACCAGGTAAATCGTTAACTATGAATCTATTATGTAAATTCAATTGAAATTAAGCTCAATCTTCCAAGATTCTTCAAGCGTGTTCATTAAAACTCAATCACAATTTCTTTACTTTCGACTAAAATTGATTTCTATTCGATTTGTCAACAATTCGTTTAAACATATAGTAGCAAAAAATAACAGTAAACCGGTCATAAATCACACAAGCTGCCAGTAGATCCAACAACACCGAATGATAAATATTTCTTGAGTAAAACTTACAAAAAACTTCAAACATAAAAAAAAACTGTTATGCTGAAAAAAATGGAGCAAGTGGAGAAAAACTTGGCCAAACTAAGAAAAAGCTTGAAAAATTCATGGAGGAACTTTTAAGTGCAATCTCCTCTAAAGTGAAAATAAATTGCATAAGATAACAGGAATAGCTGCCAATAAAGCTTTGTGAGCAAAAGTGCCAAGACTTTGTTACATAAATCCTTAAAGATCCAAGTAACCAAGAAATCAGTGGCAAATATTTCCGCGTTTTCTTCTGAGAAGGTAAACACGTTTATAAGTCCCAAAGAATAATTTATGGAAATTGCACAAAAAATTATGAAAATGACAAAGTTGAGATATAAAAGAATAATATTTTGATAAAAATAATGTGAAGTGTGCACCAAATTTAAAAATATTCAAAAGCTCCCTCGAGAAGTCCTCGTGCGATAATTTTGTCAAAAATTGGAAAATTTCATGAGCAAATTGTGTGGAGTGAACTGTTATGTTAAGAAATGATAAACCACGTTAAATACAAGGAAATGCGGAAAATATGAGGAAGATGGATTTTTTATGGGCTTTATGGAGCCTTTTTGAATGACAACACTTTAGGCTAAAAATTGATCCGTTGAGCATATTTTTATCGTAAGAAACATTTTTCCGTTGTTGTGCATAGAGTGGCTTCAATATTAAAGACGGCGTAAGCAGAAACAGTTTCTTCATCAAATTTAAAAACAGAACCATCCCAAACCCTGCCCGAACTAAATTTTTCAACAAAAAAAGTTTCAAGTTTCTTATTTTTAATAAAATTCCAATAAAAGTGATATTTTTTCTTTTTTCTTATTTTTTCTTTCGTCTCCATTAAAATAATTATTTTTAAATAAACAGAAATCGATCCTTCATCCAAAATATAAACAAAAGCGCCGACCCCTGGCCTCCTCAAGCAAAAACTTCAGCTCACATCTTCACAAGTTTGCGTCAACAAAGTTTGCTCTCATGCCCACACAGCCAATTAACATGTATAATAATGTCTTAACGACTACAATGTTTATACCAAATAATTGCTAATTAATTGTGTGTGTGCTTTGTTTACGCAGAAATTTAGCAGTTCAGCACAGTTTGGCCTATATGGCCTCGAACTTGCCTCGAACTTGCTAAGAGGAAACTACAACGTCTAAATTTTTCCCAATTCCGACAAATGGCTAGCAAAATGGACCATAATGCCTGAAATAGCAAACATGTAAATACTGTGAGCTCGTCAATCGAGCACACACTGATATTAATAGCTTTTATGGTGTGGACGTGTGCTGGGTACCTTAAGGGAGGAGTTTTTATGGCGACAGTTTGGCTTTTGGACTAGGCTTTGTTTTTTTTGGTAAAAAATGTTTCAGTGACAGTTGGAGCTGTCAAAAATCAAAATTTTTATTAAATGTTTTAATAATGGGACTAGAAGCCCGCAAAGCTTTAAATTTAACAAAAATTCGTAAAAATGTCAACTTTCAGTTTTTTTTTATTTACCTGTCCGATTTATCAAATTTTTTTAAATATTATTAATGAATCCAGAATTTCCTGGACTGGGAGCCAGCGATTCAACATAATATATTTCCAACCCAAAAAACGATATACAATAAACCAGCTGCAATTCTGTTCCAACTTTCTCCATGAAGAACTTATCTTAAACGGATCTCTGATACTTTATCAATAGCAGATAAATTTAATAGTCTTTATCGGGCTCTTTTCTTCTAGTCTTTTGTCAGTTTTATACTTTTATTAGGTTAAACGAGACTTTCAGTTTGCTTTTGCTTGTGAGCTTTATCTTTTCTTCTTACTCGAGCCTTTGGTTAGAATTTTCTTTTCTCTGTTTATGTGCTTGTAAAGCTCAATAGAGCGGCTGTTTGTTCAACGAATGAAGTGATCCGTTCAGTGCAATTTGCTGACAGATCATTTTTCATGAAAAGTACATATTTACGTTGACACTTTAATTATGTATATTGAATTAATAATTAAAGAGATTTTATGGAGCTGTAACATATAATGAATTTTGTAGGTTATTAAATTTTTAATTAATTTTTGTCTTTTTTATTGATTGAAAAATTTGTTTTCCGGTTAATTTGGAGTTTTGAAAAATTGAAGGGTTTTTTTATGTGAATCCTGGAGTTTGCATCTATTTAGATCCCACAATTAATCTTTCAATTGTCAACAAATTGAATTGACCTAAGTGGAAAATCATTTCTATTTTAATATTTATTTATTTTACCATAAAACTAAAATAGCTCGAGTATTAAAAAAATTGTATCAACAACTTTTAGTTGCAGCGATTTATTTTCCGAGTTCTTTGGAGTATCTCAGTATAAATCGTAAAAATGGAATTTTCCCATAAATTTTTATTCTCTTCTGCCATTTTTCACAGTCACTTTGAGTTTTTCAACAAATCTTCAATTTTGTTAACAAACCAGAAAACTGCATTAATCAATTCCATCGTAAAGTTTTTCATTCGTCCATAAAAATATTACATTTTCTTTTTGATGATTGAATTATTCATAATAGAATTATTTGCACTATATTATATCATACTCTGAATTTCAGCTCAAAAAAGAAAAAGTTTATTTATAAAATAAAAAAAAACATCGAGCAAAAAAAGAGCAGTAAGCCATGTCTCTGTCCAAAAACTTTTCCTTCTAATAATACGTAAACTTTATTCAACCATAAAAGTGAATTCAGCAAAAAATGGATTTGCTGCTTTAGATAGTTGTGTGGATGAACTGCAGGCTATCTTTCTGGAAATAGAATTAATACAGGGTGTGGATTTCATATATTTATGTAGAAATTAATTTGATAAATTGGTAGAGTTTCCAAGTATTTACGATTGATTGGATCAAGTTACTTTTACCGACATTTTGACAAATTAATTATTTTTCCCACATCTTCAACTTTGATCACTTTGATCATGTCCACAAAAAATGTCCAAGAAGCCTCCAAGTGGAAGGTTTAGGTAGTTTTTAGCGGTAATTCGGATTACTTTAGAAACTTGCTGAGTTTGAAGTTTTTGGGACTTTCACTTGATGAAACCAAGACTGAAAAACACTGGGAGCACTAAGGAACCAGGAACTGCTTAAAACTTTTACCTGCCCTGTTGTGGTTTCATATAAATGGAAAATTTGAGGGAATTTGATGGCAGATTAAATCTTTGCTGAATTTTTGATGAATTTGAGCAAGGGAAACCTGAAATTGATGAAATTTGATAAAATGAAGTTTCATTAACATTTATCCCAAGGCTACAAATTTAAATGTCACTCTCGTAACAATCGAGTCTCCTATATATCAAAGTAATATTTGCAAACCTCCATCCTATCCCCCAACTTTCTTACGTTTCCTATTTTCACTCAATAAATTCTTACTGCAAATAATCTAAAAATATCCGGAAAAGGGTTCAATCCACAACAAATCTACATCCTACACGCCATAAACTTCCTTTTGTAGTTTGCTCTGCTTGGGCTGTTAATCTGACACTTTCAGCGTAAACTACCAATTCCCCAATGGACCCGATAAAGCTAAACAACTGTTAAACACACTAAGCAACACTGGAAATTGAGAAGATATAAACTAACATGAACAACTGGACACAAAGAAAGAAAATTGGAATTGTGTAATTCTGTCCAGTTTGCTGTCCATTTAACTCGGACTTTGTTGCAACTGAGGCAAATAAACAAAATGCGATATAAAACATTATAGCAGTAAATTTATTTAATTGGAAAGTCAAACATGTGAGCGCATAAATACATAAAATACATAAAATACATAAAATACATGGAATACAATGGAGCTTTGTTCGGGAAAATTCCCCAACGTTATTTTAAATTGGGTACAACGGGAAAATATGTGTGATATTTGGTGTTAAAATCGTTACATTTAAAAGATTATGCGGATATTTACGGAAAACGCTTCGAAATGTTATTTTAAGCCTTATTTGGTGTTCTAAAGGATTTACGTTTGGTGTGCCCGAAAATTAACAAAAATAAATTTATTTAAAATTTCGATTTTCATTATGGGAATTTAAACTTCGAAATTTTTTATTAGCTTAAAATAAACATATAATTAAATAAAATTGTATTGACGATTTTTTTTTTCGATTTTTAGGGGCACTCTCTAATTTAATTCTAAACTCGAATTTTTTGAAAGTTCCTTAAAAAAGTCAAAACTCTGAAAAATTTAATTCATAATTTTGCAAAAATAGATTTAAAAAAAAAAATAAAAAACGAACAATAACAAAAATAAGTGTCTAATAATTCACCCATAACTCTTGAAAGGATTTAAGTAATCTGCATAGCGTAGGTCATAAATCATCCACTACTTTATGTATTCCCCGGCCCAGCCCCGAACTCCTCACCAAAAATAAATAATAAAACTAATATGTAAATTGCAGCGATAAAAACATTCCATTTATGATCGAGCAAACAATCGGGCACGATAATGAAATTGGTGGAATTTCAGTGAAATTTGCGACAAATAAAACAAATAATGGAAATCAAATTGTTAGCAAACGAAGCGAATGCGGATTATTGATTTTAGTGGCTTGATTGCTTGTTATGAGTGCACAAGACACCATCTTCAGCATGTATAACGACACGCCAGTGAACTTGACGCTGATTGCTATCAGTGGAATGGCCAATTCCAGCTTTGTGAGCAACACCACCGAAGCAGTCATTGAAGAGATGCCACAATACTGCGGTCAAGGATTAGATGACTTTCACACTCAGTAAGTAATTATTTTAATTTGTTTGTTTGATCGCAGTTATTGAGATTGAGGAGAACTGCGGCAATTGTTTAAACAGCAATTAAAATCTATTAAATGGTTTGCGAGGTGGAAGTGATAAATCTGCGGTTTTCTTTGTTTTGGGTGGAGTTGTTTTGGGGAGCACAAAAGAAAATTTACTTTTATGTGTTTAAATTTGATCTTTTTATTTTAGCACAGAGATTGGTAGTTTTTTTATTTCAAATTTTTTCGCACCAAAAACTTATCAAACTCAAAATTAGTATTTAAAATCAATCAAAACGAAAGAATTTATAGATTTCGAATATTGTGAAATTTAATTTAAAAAAATTATGCCTTACCAACCCCTGTAAACCTTTTTCAGCCGAGGAATTTCTGATTTAATTTCTTTCCGCTTTGGAGCTTTTGAAAATTTCTGTTCTTTTTCGCTTTGTTTCGAGGTTTTTGGGTTTTTTTGAAAGGTTCCACGAGGGATCTTTAGGCTCCAAAGGAATTCAAGGTATATGAAACAAGTTTGAGTTTATTTCATTACTTTGTCGAATTCACCAAATTTTACTTTCATTTTTTAATGAAAATGGTTGCTATTTATTTTGCGGCCGCATTTCTGGCTTATTTATTTGTTCAGCTGTCTTGTTGTTCTGAGTAGGAATTGTTGTCCCTCATCAAACTTTTTTCGTTGCATTTGGAACGAAGCGCTGGAAAGGAGGGGATTAAAGGATGAGCGCTCTTTTTTTTGAAGAAAAGCTTGAGATTAGTTTTGTAATGAGGATGAGCATATTTTTAAAGAAATTTTTAGAAACCTTTTTTTGTATTTGAGGCACGTTTTTCCCTCTCAATTATCCTTTCAAAGTTTCAACCCCAATAAAATGTGTTTAAAAGATCTTTGACTATACTTCAGGATTATTTCATTTTGAGTATGTCGTAATTTGTGAATAGCCTCTTTAAGCCGAAGTTATACAGCAAAAATAAAAATTATTTAGAATGCTCTTTAGAGCTCATCATTATTTCGTATTCTACTGAGCTTTCTACTGAGCTTCAAACTTAACTTGATTCTAATTTTACTAAAGATTCATTCACATTTAATGCCACACAAGTAACTTTGTTTTTATTGGCCTATATTCGAGTCAGAAGGCGCTACTAAAATTCTAATTGCTCATTTTTACTAATTACCAGAGATTATGACGTCATAGCATCTGTTAATACATTTCTAAATCTGGAAAAACATTAAAAGAAACTAATAAAAGATAATTTGGTAAATATGTAATTCAAGGAAATTAAATTGTGATAAAAATAAAGCAATTTTCATCAATCTTTCTTCAGAATGAAATTACTGCAATCTCAATTTCCTAATTCCAACCAGATTCTAACAAATTCCGCCCACATAAAATTCTACTTAACTACACAAGATCTATATTAATCTTACAAATACCCCCAGAAATGTCCTGCTCCATAAAATAATAACATTTTGTTAGTGGAGATATTATGAATTACGTCTTTTATGAAGAACACATTTAGGAAGAAGAAGATATACAGTTAGAATTTTTAATTGAATCATATTTTACAATCATAATATTTTCTTTAAGATTTTGAGAAATTATTCACTAACTTGTGGAGTGGAAAGTGACGGAAGGTTCCAGGGCAAGTTTTGGAGACTTTGGATATTGTTTTTATGTGCAGGAATTTTTAAAATGTGAAGGAACCATCAAAAGCTTTACTTCCTTTTCTCAAATTTAAACACAGATATATTTAAGGACAGTCGGGCAAACTAAAAAAAAAATCAAAAATCAAAATAAAAGTGCAAGAAAACCAACAAACAGTCAAACTCATTAATTAATTAAATTGAACCACTTAATGCACGAGCTAAATATTATCTTAACTTCCTTGGAATTGCTTCAAGGACTTATTTTGAGCTTTTAAACAGTTAAAGACTTGAAGACTTGCAAAATTTTCAAACAAAATATGAAAAGCAAACAAAACTTCTCGGAAATACCCAAATCCACTCTAGCAAATTTTAAAAGCTTACAAACCTTTCTGGTCGTCTATTCTTCGGAAGATGTGCTAGATCTTAGCCATTGATACCACTTTATAACACTTTATAACACTTGATACTTTTCGAAAGCTTTGAAATTCAATTTATTCTCATTGAACCAATATTTGGGAAGCCAAAGTCGCTTCTAAAGTCTTTCCGATATTTCTATTGAGGTTATGGAGAAAGCACACAAATCCGATGATTGGGGTTTTGTTTGTTTGGCAAGTTTGGGGCACTGGGAGAAGTTTTCTTGGAAATTTTTGAGGTGGAGAGAAGAATCTAAACAATGTGAGGTTAATTTTAAAATTTATTTGAAATTGATGTTTCTCTACAGTGAAAATGTAAATTTACTCAAAAAATTTAATAAAATTATAGATTGAAGAATTCACAACAAAACTTACACAGTGCAAAAACTCTAAAACCACTCAAGCAACAATTTAAGTGCTTTCATTCTATTCCGGAGCTTATTTTGTTTATTCTTGTTAGTTTCCAAAAACTTTCATAATAAAGCAGAACAACTAAAAATTGCATTCAAAGCGTTCAAAATGTTCATAAAACAATACAAAGCAATCAGGAAGTGGAAAGCTATGGATAACTTTAAGGCAAACTTCAGGAAACTTGGCTGAAAAGTTTAAGGAATTATTTTCTTAGAATGCTAGAAGAACTGTAGATTCTACGAACATTGTAGGTGGTGGAAGTATTTAAGCTTTTTGATGGAATGGCAGACAGCCTTCCAAGAAATTCAGTCATTACTTACGCCAAGTAGAAATTAAACAAGCTTTCCGATGTTTTCTTAGTTATTCCAACAATTTTCCTTGGTTGTTCAAGAAGTAATATTTACAGTTTCCCTCTTTTGCAAAGAGCTTTATGTTTGTCTAACAATTACTTGAGCTATCTCTGAGTTATTTGAATAACGCCAAGCAAATAGATTTCCAACATTTGCGGATTAAACTCACGTACAAATATAAATTACGATTTCTTGGCATTTTCTGAGCATTTCAGCATAGTTCTATCATTTCTTAGTTTTTTCTCTAGAAATTTTCTTACCTGAATTTCTATTTGATATTTATGTACTCTACTCTGTTTGAATTTAGTAATTTCATAGTAATTTTAATTAAAATAATTTTTTTAGAGAAATTTTTAATTAAAAAGTGGCTTGTACATCAAAGTTTACGTTATTAATGTTTTACTTGTTTTGCAATATTTTGCTATTTTTGTTTTGTTTGGCAATTTATGGTTATTGGAAATTCTGTTCCATTTCGGACTTTGGAATGGCAGGATTTATGGAGCACTGTGTTTAACCACACTTGAATGTATTGAGAAATTTTTCAGTTTACATTTTTTGTCGGTTGTTGGAGAGTATTTTGGTTTTTATTGATTTTAGAACAACAAAAAAAGGAAAAAGCTCATTAAAAGCTCAAAAACCTTTATGATACTTTTTCATTTAGCGTTTTACAGCAAATCTAGCAAATAAATAAATCGACAACCATTCTCCGATTTTCCACAACATTCGCATAAAAATACCCAAAAACCATCAAGTCTAACCTTAAAAAAGATATCACAAAACATTCCGTGCAAAAAGCACAATGAAAGCTCAATTACATTTATCAAATACAAGTCCAGCCAAAAAAATCCGATTTTGCAATTTTACAATTTTGGAATTTCACAATTCCACATTTTTGCCATTTTTGCGCGCCATAAAGCATAAAATGTATGAGATTGTCCAAACAAAAAATCGCCAGGTCCATAAAATACAGAAAATACATGAAATCTATATAATACACTGAAATTCATAGAATTGTATGAAAAATCATAAAACTCCTAACAAACATTAAAAACATAAATAAAAAAATACCTTCCTAGTTCCTATCGAGTGGATCGTCCTAAAAATGCTCATAGATCGTAAAAATTCCGAAAATATTAATTTAACAGATAGAAAATCCATCATTGACAAAAAACGATAAAAAGCCGAAAAAGCTCGAAAAAAGCAGAAAATTAATTTTCTTTTTCCGCTTTCAATTTAACAAAATCGCAGAACTCGCTGATACGAGGAAAATTCCATTAGGAAATTTCTTAGGAAAAAATTATTGTAAAAAATGGAAATGAAAAAACACCGTGCGGCGTGCCGGTCTCCTCAAAAATTAATATAAAATCCTGAAAGCGGCAAGCGAGCTGAACATCTGTCACTTCAACAGCTCCGTAATCTTAGCAAACCATGCCTCCCTCCTCAAGCACGTGATTTACGAGTCAATCAATTCATTTTCCACAACTTGAGACATTTATAATATATTTATTGGCTTATTTTTATGGCTCTGGGAACATTTTTCTTGATCGCCAGAAAAATGGAGAAAAATAAATAAACTTCCGGACATTTCTAATCATCGAAGTCGTTAACATTTTTAAAAATTTCTTTTGGGAATTTGGGGGATAATTTCCGGTGAACTTTGGCGTATTTTCGGCGTATCTTTGGAGGTTTGGCAGTTTCATTGCCCTAATGATTTATTTTCGACTCCATAAAACTCGCCAAATCGCACATAAAAGGCGCACGCATTAAATGTGGAGCCATTAAAACTGGAAAGCTGTAGCTCATTTATCACACATTCGGTGCGGATTTATGGATGTAGTGCTGTAGAACTCATGTTTTGATGTAATTCTGTGATATTACTATGCCGAATGTGTGTAGTTTTGAAGCTTTGTAGCTTTTTGGCGGAAATTAGATGGGGATAAAGATTTTTAGTGGCTTGTTGGAATCTGTGGGGATGATATGTTGTGAAGTGGTGTACGTGGAATGTTGATACTATTCTGTCTGCATATTTGATTGGGGCAATAGAAAAAGCTGTAAAAATTATCACTTCAGAGAACTTTATGCTGTTGAGCTTTTTCAAGGTTAAATCCGATTTTATTGAGCAGCAACGTTTCACTGGATTGTAAATAAGTTTCTCAGGGTTTCACATTATTTTAAAGTAAACACTCGTCTTAAAAGATTTTAAAACCTTCAATTCAAGAAATTATTTTAAAAGCTCTTTCACCAATCCAACTTCCCTTCCAAGTACCTATAAAGTTAAGCCTTCACATCATAAAAGAAGATCCAGCAATTTATAGTTAGAAAATTACATAACCCGCTTGCGAACATAAATCAGAGTATAAGTTGCTATAACAATGTCCCGAAAGTCCAAGAAGAACACAAAAGTCCCGAAGCCAATAAATCGAGTAGTTTGGCGTAATCTTCACTCAATAGAATTGATATCAAGACAAAGCTAGCAAAGTTGAGAGAATCTTGAAAATAACAACAAAACCAACTAATTAGAGTAGAACCTTTTTAGATAATTTAGACAGATAAATCTCCCAGCAAATTACAGTTTAATTAACGGAATTGTAACATCACCAAAAGTATTATTGTAACACAAATTTGTTTTGGCTAAAATTTACAACCATCGGTTAAAACACGCAGCGTAATTCAACAAAAACTGGTTTAATTTTCAGTCCAATTACCTTCAGTCCCTCGATGATGCAGGAACAGCAGAATTTAATTTTTATTCCGGTAAATTCAGGTGGAGTGCGTACTTTGTTAGCATTGTTGAGTTTGTCGAGTTTGTTAGCTTTTTTGAGCTTTGTTAATTATACCGTGGCAGTGTTTGCTTTGTATGTTTTGAATTGTTAATTGGATGGAAAATTATGATTTTATCAGGCTCTTGTCATTTTTAAGAGGAAACGATTATTTGGAAGAACGCTTGTTGGATATAACCACACAAAAAGTGATATAATCCTTGGCCGTAGGCGTTTCTTGATTGCTAATTTAATTAAGGAGCTATTTACATAGTTCCAGGGGAGATTTGAAATCTAATCTAAAAATAGAAAGATGGTAATTCGTCCCTTGCGAGTACTTAGAGATTCTTGCTAAACTGTTTCTTTAAAACAAGATATCACTAATAAGCTAGCTTTAATCTTCCACGTAACAAAGACGAAATATTTTAAGGCTTACGTCAAGCTTATGTTTTCTTTTAATTAAGATAATCCATTATATCCATATAACATCTCAGGGAGTAAGAAGATTGAAAATTTGTAGCAGAGACAAGTTTCTGTCGTTATCACACGAGGGGCTTGCACATACGCACTTTGTCAAAATAAAGATGATTATGGCAAACATTCGAAAGAAATGAGGATTGTCTTTTTTATTATATTCACGGCATAATTCACAGCATCCACATTATTCCACAAGTCTCTGAAAAATATTTATGGGAACGCTCGGAGCGCACTTCATTGTAAAAACTGAACATCGAACCTTCTATATTAATTTAGGTACTTCATTATTATGTTGCTCCTCGTATGGAGATATTTAACGATCATTTGAGCACCAAAAATATTAACATTTAATCAACCGCCTATGTTTTAGGAAAGCTTTTCCGTTAATTGAATTGTGGCACCGCAGCTGAACAACTGAGAACCATGCAATTGAGCAAAATGTAGTTGTAAGTTATGGCGGGCAATTATGGTGGTTATTGCTTTATAGCCGGGGGAGAATGATGTATTGCTACAACAAGCTTGTACCGGGATTATGGAGGTTGTTTTTTGGAATGTAAATATGTTGTGAAGGTCGGAACTTTATGGAGATTTGTGTTTTGACTTTTTTCGAGTTCAGAAAACAAAAAGGTACAAAGTTATGAAGAAGAAGCTGATCCGCCTCAAAGTTAAATGTAATTTGTGGAATTTCCATTTTAAAAAGTTCTTTATGGGGATTTTGTGAGAATCAAGAAGAACTTCAAAATTGTAGCTTCCGGTTCATTTTTGTTTTTTTGATAATATTCTTGGAATAAGTTTAAAATGATCCTTCTCATCTTTAAAATGATTGACAGTACCTTAATGGTTCTTGAAACAAAATATATTCAAGAATTGTTTTTATAGTAACATAGAAACAAAGCTCGTATCAAATCTAGGTCAAAAAAACATCTAAACAGTTACATCATACCATTCCGTGCATGATCTGATTGTAAAGCTTCGCAATATTTTTTGTTGACATCAAGTAACAGTCACAAAAAGGCCAACAACCCAAAAAATCAGAAACATTGCAAACTCTTACCGATATCACTAAAATCCAAAAGTCACAGATCACATGAAATTAAAGTGGCCCATAAGCAACTCGGAATAATCTTGGAATCATTTCATGAATCTCATATAGAAATTGAAGAAACTCATGCGGAAACTTAAATGGGTATCTTGGCAGATTGTCATCATAAATCAAACCATTTTTACTAGCCGGAGAACACATAACAAGCTCACTTTATTCCAGTTTGCTTAACTGGAAAAACTTTGAAAGCTTTTTCCATTCCATATGCCACAAAGTTCGGTATCAAGTTGCGGATTGTTGTCCCCTTCAATTTATTGTTTGCTTGCACCGTTTCACTGCTGTTTGCTGAACGAATATAAAAACAACATAATAATAATAGCGACTTCATTCTTCATGCAGCTAAACACTTTAACAGTCATCGACACAAATTGCTTTCTATTCGCAATATGGATGCATCGTTGCTTCAAGCACGTCACTTTTAAAAGCTTACATGCTTGCCATTCGTAATTAAGGCAATTTCGTACATTTTGTTTGCATTTTAAAGTGGCAGGAAAATTAGCATATAATGCATTAGCAGCAGTTTGACGAGGCGAATTGTGTTTAATTGTTATCGCTCAGGAAGTTGGCTTTTTGCTTGGTTTAATGGTTTTCTGGTTTTCCAATCATTTTAAGCTTTATTTTAAAATATTTCATCTCAAGTGTTTTTTGAAAATTACCTTAAAAATTAATGAGCTTAAGCACATAAACTCCAATAATCTACAATTCAGCTCCCAAGGCGCCATTCCTTATCAGATCATCAACACCATCAAAAAATTAATTAAGTAAACTTTCCCTATTTTAAAAGTTTCTCATTAAATTTTCCGCCAAACACTCTCCTTCCATTCAGCTATTATTCTTAACTATACAAAGCCCCAACCGCAAGTTTCATGCTCTTCATCATTTTCACGCTTTCCTTTATTATTTTTCACGCTTTCCTTTATTTTTTCTCATTTCCAAGCATTTCCCTAAATTTCCCACAAATTTTACCATTTTTTTTCCGCCTTTTTCTCAGCTTTGCATTTTGCCTCAGCAAAAGTTCATTTTCTAGCGAGAAATTAAAAAAGCACATAAAATTCATTAATACCTAAAAAAGTTTTACAAATTATCACTCTTCTTGTTGTCCGATATAAATTAAAAACAACAAACTAAAGGAGCTTTGAATGTTGTTTATGAGGAGACTTCGTCAAGTGGTGTAATATTGAGCGAGCATAACATTATTATACATAAAGCCATACAACATACTATGATTGTAGAACAGATACATACACTTCGCATATATAACTAAATGGAGGTCAAACAAAAGCCATCAAGTTAAGTAATTGAAGCCATAAATCAATCGAGGCCAGATGAAGCAACTTAGCCACAGATCTGCGTTGAACTCTGAATACTGATGCTTTTTTATTGAAATTCTAATTTACATTTCAGTTTTCCACAATCCACAGTTTAATTTTCTGTGGTCTAGCATCCAATACTCAGAATTTGCCATTAGTCGGTTGAACCAGTCAAAACAATGGATAGAACAGTGGAAAGAGATTAAATGTATTACCATTTATGGGCTGGGAGGCAGAATATAGATTAAGAATTGCTTTTTTTTTGTAGGAAGATGAGAGATTTGATGAGGGCTTTGAAAGAATCTGGGAGTTACATTGTAGACAGCTGTCTTTGATGAAAAAAATGAGAAATTTATCAAAATTCGTTCATTTGAGGAAAAAATGGATTTTTGTAAAATATGGTTACACTTAAGTATTAATCGAGATTTTTGATGGCGATGAAAAATTTATGAAAAAATCTCAATTTCTCTTCGTATGAGAATATCAGAAATTTAATGGCAGAAATTTTCTTTTAAAATTTATATTGGAATGATAATCTTGGCTCTGAAATAAAATTTCCTGATAAAATATTTATTAAAGATGTTTTATGAGAGATATGTGGACTTTTTGGTAGATTTTGTAACAAAAACTTTTGAAGTGCCTTGAAGCTATTTCATCGTAGAAGATTATATAAATGCTGGATAGGACAGATATGTAGCTAGCTAAAGATAAATATACTTCTTAAAGGGAGATTATTATAAGATCTTATGATAAACATTAAAGCAAAACCAATTTTCATCTCTTTGCTTTCAATAAATTCTAAATAAACCAAATCCCATTAGGGATCTCAATCATCTTTCAATATTTCTTTATGACTAAACTACAACTTTGAAAAAAATAATTCAAAAGCAAAATTTCCACAATCTCGTGTTCAGTGAAATTGAAAAACTGAAAGATGTGTGAACTGAACATCTGAACGTCCAAGCAACTAAACCTGCAGTGAAGTAATTTCTTCAATTCAATAAATAAGTAGATAAAGTGAATAAAAAGTTGATATCCCAGTGGTCTTACTTTGCAGATAATCCATATTTTATGGAACTGCATGCCATGGAAATGGCAGGACTTTAAAAATAAGCTTTAATGGTGGGATTGTCCGTACAATTTTTAGCGTTTTTTTTTTGGAAAAAATACGCTATATGATCTCACTTTGTCCGTCCGTCCGTCCGTCCGTCCGTCCGTCCGTCCGTCCGTCCGTTTACAAAATAACTCTCGAACGGATAGAGTCAGACCCAAACTTCTGGTACCAAAATGTTCCATATCAACCCTAGTTTAAACACGAAACTTTTGGTGGAGGTGACTCTACCAGCTGGGGAGATGTGGTCAATTCTCTGGTTTTCTAGAACATTCCCCATACAAAATCAACTTTTGAACGGTACAAGTTAGCGATTCGGTTTCTTCAGCAAAATTGTTCAGAATGATAAGTTGAAAACACATCATACTCAGGACTGGGTCCACCACCAGCTGGTGAGATGATCTGGTGGCTCCAGACACTTTTTTTGGAAAATTGTTCAGAATCATTTAATTCGTTGAGAAAACCCTAAATTTCATGTATTGGAAGATGATGCCACCACCTGACCATATTACTGCCTTCCAAAAAAAAAACGCTTTTTGTACTTGCCAACTGGCAATTCTTGCCTCTCTTGTTTGTTATTATGGACACATTTCAGCTCTTATCTGCTGGACACGTCCGTATAAAAGTGTTTAATGTGTGCTTTGATGAGGCCTTCTGCTTGACTGCATGCTTAGCGGACGTATGAATGGACGCCTGGAAGATTATGCTTGAGGGGTTTTATGGGTGGAAATTATTATGTTTGTAGGTAAAAACATCTAATATTTTCTCAAAAACTCCACCTACTAAAACCCCCTCGAAGCATTCTAAAGCTCATAATACATTTTATGCTTTTCATGAACACGATCCACCATTTTTCCTATCCGGCGGTAATTTTTAACGGCGCCTCATAATATCTTCAATTGTGAGTCACTTTAATTCATTCACTAGAGTGGCTGCGAATAGACGCAGTAAATTAAAAGACAAATGGCTTTTTAATTAGCAATGGTTGATGGGCGATTAGATTTATTAGATTCTAAAGGATTTTATTTAAAGCACGCTGGGGATTAGAGCAATATTGTTAATTATTTCCCAGCCTTTTGAAATCTTTTTCAAGACGTCAATTGGGAAGAGTATTAAAGTTTATTATTATATAGTTTTTGAAGTGTCATTAAAAATAATTGATGAAAAGTCTGATATTTTTCTTTAACATTTGATCTTTAAATTGATGAAAATTCTCTCATTTTCTAGCAGAAATTAAACTTTATCGTTCTGAAGGCTTCTACAATAAACATAAAATGAATTACATTTAATAACATTTACAAAACCGAGAATTTAAATGGCACGAAGTTTCTAGGAAATGCTTGAAATTGTAAAATTGCTTTAAATTGTTGACATTGCGAGAAATTCCTAGAGATTCCAGCATATTCAGAATTTGTATTTTTGGGACACTTCAGCTTTTAAGTCAAATTATTTCATATATGTGAATAATTCCATAAACATGTCGGAATTAATTTCATTATGTCAAATGCAGATTCCTTCCACTGCATGGTACTCTATTTTTGTTTCTAAGAGATAAATTCAATAAAAGATAGTATTAGACACAAAATAAGTAACTCAACAAGCGAGGCGGGTACATACTTAAAATATGTCCAAATTCTGGAAAGTTTGAATTTTTCAAAAATACAAATTCGACACACGAATCCCATGTTTTTGAAATTTTGGAATTGTTGGAATGTTTAAAAAATGATAGAAATTTTGAATTTTTGAAATTTTAAAATTTGAATTTTGGGAATCTGAAGTATATCCCCGCCTCAAACAAAACTGTATTTTATTGATAATCAAGTTTTGCTTTTTTTAAGCATTCATTTTGTATTCATATTATTTATTTATATCGGAGAACTGCGATGGAACTGCGATGGAACTGAGAAAGTCATATTTAACTTTAACGTTCTCGATAAAAACGGAAATTGATGGAAAGAAATAAACAAGCTTTATTTGTTTTAGCTTCAAGGAAATTGGATTTTAATAATCTAGAAATGCTAAAAAATGTTTAAGTAATGAACTATTGAATTTTTCTGCTTAAATGCTCAAAAGATATTTTCAAGCTCATAAAAGCTCTTAATAAAATGTTTGTAGCTCCAACGATCCACAAAAACTTCAAAGCAATATTTTAAATGAAAATCCTCCGCATCAACTAGCTCTCCAAGATATCCTTTCAAAGTGCCACAACCCCTCCCACTCCTTCATTCATCAAATTTTAATCAAAAAAGCAATGTTCCATGTTCTTTAATGTATGCAAATATAATTAATCTGCACCATAAGTTATCTCACTCATTTCACTAATTACACCTTGGAAGCTGGTGGAGCAGCTGAATCAGCCTGCACATAATCTTGTTTTGCCAACTATGAATCTTCCACACTCATTATTGTCTTTGGGGAAATATAAATTACAAATAATCTGTACCGTTCCACATTTTAGTTTATTAATATTTGATATATTTTTGCTAAAGTTTTCAACGAGTTGTATGGGTTTCAGTGGGTGAGTGCTAGGATGGAGATTTTGATTATTCGAGATTTTCTCTATTCCCTGCAAAAATCTAAATTTATAAATTTACATAAATTCAAATTTTTTTAACATGAAATGTAAAATTTTAGAAATAAACCGCCGATTAAAGGTAACAACAACCATCCATCATTTTGCAGTGTCTATACTTGAACATTATAAAATATCTCTTTGATATTACAAACTAAACATGTTATTAAACTACATCGAGCAAACATTGGTTTATCAGTCGTGCTCAAAGTTGATCCACGCAGTAATCCTTGTATTTGATCAGATTCGCTGCGACTTTGTCAATGGCGAGCATTCTATTTACCTCTCGACAATATTTTATTTGATGTTCTGCGCTCATTATTTATGCAACGTTTCATCCAACTTTTTTGCTTCCACAGCATGCCATGCAAAATTTCACATTCAGCAGAAATTTTAGATAAATATTTATTCGACTGACATACTGACTCGTAAACTTTGTAGTGGAGAGTTTTCACTGAGTTTTCCTTCACTTTTGTGTTATTGTAACATTTTTACGCTTTTTGTTAGAATACTATTTTTTTTGTTGTGTCGTTTTATTTTAAGAAAACTCGAAGAAAACATTATTTATTTGTCCATTTGTCCCTTTTTCATTAGAAAAGCAAAGATTGCGAGGTTTGTTCATTTTCTTGAATCAGTAATGGATTTTTATACTAAAATGAAAATTGCTCGGCAATCTCAGTTCACTCTTCATTTACAGCGAGCAGGAAATTTCAAAATGTGGACGTGCTTCTTTTTGTTTCGAATGTTTGGATGTTTATGAATGTTTTCTCGGTAGAATGTGAAGAATGTGCATTGTTTTTGTTATATTGTGTTAACTTGGAGCCAAAATAATTTACACTAGGAATAGACGAGTTATTTACCTAAAATCCTACAGTCTTGTAAGGGAAAGTTTTGGGTGGACTGTATTTATTATTCTAGGCAAAATATTCGTGGAAAAATGAATATTTATGGAAGTTTAGTTTCCTGTTGACTTTTATTATGCAAATATACCACACCAGGTCAGATGAACTATGAAACTTCTACGCATCTGTAAGGGTAGTTTGTTCGGTTTGTTCATGTACATAATTTATTGGCCACTAATACCGGAAACGTTACATTCGTCAGCAATACTCGCTTATATATTTATTTTTATTATGAGCTCACGACATTTTTGGGATATTTGGGTACTTTGAGTTTTTGATACTAAAAATTCTTAAAAAGTAAGGTTTCGTGGGTCGAATTTTGAGTTTTTGGGCCCCAACATTCATATATAAAATTTTCGAAGTATTGCTATTCATGAACCTAGGTTCATGGATAATATTATTTTTTGAAGTTACGTTTTTTGACTCAAAATTCTTAAAAATTAGGGTTTCGTGGGTCGCATTTTCGGTTTTTGGGTCCCAACATTCATATATAAAATTTTCGAAGTATTGCTATTCATGAACCTAGGTTCATGGAAAATATTATTTTTTGAACTTTTGTTTTTTGACTAAAAATTCTCAAAAAAGAAGGTTTCGTGGGTCGGATTTTGGGGTTTTGGGTCCCTAATAATGCAAATTTATCTCAATCATGCCTAAATTACCAATAAGCTTCCTCAATCTTTTCAAAACCTTCATCACTTCCACCTCAATTTTCAAAAAAACGATTATATTTAACTTAATATATTTAAAGATAAATAAAGTTCTATAAAGATAAACCACATGCAAAAATAATAAATAAAGAAACATCTAACACTTTCTTTGCCATAAATCTATTTCAGCTACAGCCGAGTGCACAGCTACTTGAGCCTCACCGTTTGCCTCTTTGGTTGTTTTGCCAATTTACTCAATATAATCGTACTTACCAGACACGAAATGCGATCTTCTACAAATGCTATTTTAACTGGATTAGCAATAGCTGACCTTCTTGTGATGGTGGATTACATTCCGGTAAGATATTTTAAAATATCTGCAACATTTGTTTATATTAATTTTGACTTTTGTTTACAGTATGCGCTTTACAACGGCATTCTTCGCTTATCGAAGACGGAAAGACTTTCTTATAGTTGGGTCTTGTACGTGCTCTTTCACGCCACCTTTGCACAAATTTGCCATACCATCTCCATCTGGTTGACAGTTACCCTGGCTATTTGGCGATTTATAGCTATTGGCTTTCCACAGAAAAATCGACTGTGGTGCAATATGAGGACAACCGTGATAGCAATTGTCAGCTCATATATTATCTGGTGAGTACTTTATAGATTAAATATTATGGTGATATTGGGCATTATTGGGGCATTATTTAATTACGATAATTTATTGATCAGATGATTATTTTACTTTTTATCGTTTTATTGCGAATTTAACGCAAATTGCAAACGAAATTACGAAAATTTTCTGGAAATATTATAATATATTGAAATTGAAATATTATTGCTGTATTTTCATTATTAGCATAATTTTTGGATATTTGGATATTTGTGTGGATTCTGCGAATTATTCAACAATTCATTAATGAAATCGTCGCTTTGTTAGTCCATTATTAAAATATGGCATAAACCATTTTTTTTCTGACTGTTAATAATTTGCTTGAAAAAATGTTCAGACAAAGTCGTTACGAACATGATTCGATGATTCCATTAAATCTTTCTTGACAGAGGCTTCCGGCATTTTTGTGATTTATCGAAAAATCTGAAAATCTAATTAATATTCTATCTAAATCGTAAATGTCGATCAATACCGTGATTTTTCGCAATTAATTTTTGATTTTCGATTTATGTTTCAATTTCCGAGCAATCTGGGACTGATAGAAAATTGAAAAATCAGTGTGCGGTATTTGGAGATTCTTTAAGGTCGTTTTCAATTATTTGCAAGCAACCCTCGTAGATTTCCAAGAAATGCTTTTTAAGATTTTGAGAACTGTTTGACATATTGGTTGTGAATTATTTTTTCAAATTTAATTGAAATTTCCGGTGAATTTTGGCTGATGAACTGGAAATTTAATTAAAAATGAGTAAATCTTGAGGAAATTGGATTTAGAAAAAATTTCAAAAAAAATCTAAATTAAATGAAAATAAAGTAAACAAACAAGTTTCCATGAATTTTTAATTATTTTCTGTCTCATTTTCAGCCCCATAATCTCAATCCCGCTGTACCTCTCCGTTGGCTTCAACCCCACAATTTACTTACTAGATAATAACGGGACGGAAGTAAACACAACCGTGGAACTAACAGACCATTTAATTAGAGATAATGGCATCCGGAATGTCACCCTTTATCGAGTCCATTACTCGGAGCTGTTCAATAGGCACCCCTTTCTACTACACGTCAACTTTTGGATTTATAGTGTGATAATCAAGCTGATACCATGCATAGCACTCACTGTGCTGAGCCTAAGATTAATAGGAGCTTTACTAGAAGCGAAACGGAGGAGAAAATTGTTGACTGGAAATGCAGTGCAGCTGAAAAAAATTGCCAATGGGCAGGAGAACGAGGATGACTCGAAAACTCTGACCAAGAAAAATAAGAAGAGTAATAAAGCCTTAGAAAAAGAGAAGCAGACGGACAGAACGACGAGGATGTTACTGGCCGTGCTCCTGCTGTTCTTGCTTACCGAATTTCCCCAGGTGTGTAATTTGCCTAATTTAATATGTAGATAGATCAAGGATGAGAATTTCAAAGGATAAACTTTTTTATCCAAAATTAAAAATTTTCATGGGAAGTTTTGTCCTTGAAACTCAACAATCCTTGACTAATATGCTAATTTTAAAATGACCCACTTTTCACAGGGTATCCTGGGACTGTTAAGTGCAATTCTGGGCCATCAGTTCTACGTGAACTGCTATCAAAAATTAGGTAGGTTGAGCATCATTCATCCATTATGTTGATCGTATTATCAAGATATACAATTTTTATTAGATTTAAGACGAGTTCAGGCACTTTTCTGGTTTTCTAGCATATTTCAGTGCAAACATATTTTCTTAGGATGTTTTCATATTTTTATAATACTTGTAGAATTATGAGAAACATGTACCATTTATCAAGAAGGTTTGCACAAAAGAACCTTTTTCCATTTTTCGAGGATCTTTGAAGACTCTCGTGAATTCCGTGAACATGAAAAATAGACTTGAAGCCCACTTAACTTATTTGTTTTATTTTTAGACTTTTGTTATATTTTATTTTGTTTTGTGGACACAACCATTCAATTCCACTGGGAGTCCTTTGCTGTGTATTATTACTCAGAGCAATGATTTTTTTTGACAAATGAAGGTCAGTTGATACAATTTGCTGCCTTTTTGAGTAGACAAGATTTGTTATATTGAATTTATGGGACATAATGACATTTTGTTGGAATTATTTATGAGAGTTGAAGCAAGATGGATGAAAATGAAAGGAAAAAAAAAATAAATATTTAATAAACATTATATTGAGTATCCTTTATTAAGACAATCCTTATGAATCCTCCTTTTATATCATTTTATTCTTCTAAAAACTCTTATCTTGCAAACTCTCCTGACATCCTCATTTCAATAAACTTCCTTTATCGCTGTTATATCAGCTTGTAAGTAATTTCAGTCAGTTAAAGCAAATTTCAGTTAATTAAAATTTTGTCATTGCATTTGAATTACATAAACTTTTAATGCCAATTTGGCAAGTCATTCTTTGTTTCACCATTTTTTTGTGATACTTTTTTTTTGGTCAGAAATTTAATTATACTCAGTGCTTTCCGTTTATTCTTTAATTTCCGTATTTTTCAATTAAATTCATTTTATTAGTCTGCATTCTCCTGAACTTTGGCGAACTAATTAAAATAATTAAAATTTATTAAATAAGGCAATTTTTCAGTTTTTCAATTTTTTTTCGGTTGATCATTATATAAATTAAAATTTTCATAAACAACAAATGCTTTTCCAACAAAATTTAACATTTTGGCAGGCAATGAGGACATTTCGATGATATTTATTAATTTCAAATTTTATGCTCAATTATCCCGCATTAATAACGGATTTTACGAGCTCTCTGAAATTTTAGTAAATATTTTGAAACAAATTTTAATTCAAAATTGTTGGTGAGTTTTGAATAACTTTTAATGAAATGGGAAATAGATTGGAATGATTGGACTGAAATCTGGCTGAATAATTAATTAATAATGTTTGACGTGGTGCTTTGAAATAAGAGCAATGCACGCGATAATATAATATGAAATTTTATCAGATTTAAAGCTCAATTAAAGCTCAATCAGATTAAAAGTGTTGTGAAAGTTAAATCTGTGGATGATCAATTAAATATTCAGACAAAGATATTTCTAAGTAAATTTATTTATAAAGATTTTAGTCCTCAATTACTCTATTCCTTAACTGATCTCCCCATTAATTTAAATTAATTTGATTAAAAAGCTTTCAATAATCCCAATTTCATGATAATAATCTTTTAATTACTTTTATCACAAGACCAAGTCAAATTTCCTTTGAATTATCCAATTAAAAGATTTATTCAATTTAAATCCTTCCTCGAAATCCGAAAGCTATTAAACAATTAACAAGCAATTAAATATTCGAGCAAAACAAAAGACAACAACACAATTCAACTCAAAAAAGCTCGTGTAGCTACAACAAAACTGTCAAATTGTCTAACTTATATTTACACCTGCCAAGCAAAGTCATTCAAGTGTAATTGTTTTTTTGGTTGCATACAACTATTTGCAAAGCTAAACTCAAGTCAAACTAGAAATACAACGTACTCGAAACATGAAAAATAATTAAACAATATTCAACTAAAGTTTATCTTGGCATGCTATGAGTATGGCAATGATGCACTTTTCGTATAGAAATCGAGAGAATTAGTAATGTATATGTGGTAGGTGGTGAAGGTGTCATGGACTCTTGAAATTGCTCACTGAACTGTGATGTTGTGCCATTTGATAGAAGGATTTTGTGAGGCAGGGCTGTAGAGGTGTTGGAAATTTTTTAAACAGATAACCTAAGATAGCTGAAGAAATTTTAAAATTGTTCTAACCAAATTTCAACTTCTATTTCATCACAGGTGACGTAATGGACATCTTAGCTCTCCTCAACAGCGCCATAAACTTCATTCTTTACTGTTCGATGAGCCGGCAATTTCGGAAAACTTTCAACCTCCTGTTCCGGCCCAAATTTCTGGACCGATGGATGCCTTTGTCACAGAACGACGTGCAGTATAATCGCACTGAAATGGGTGGCAATGGTACAACACATGTAACTCAAATCACACAAGTCTAGCGAAAAGAGAAATTGCACCAGCTGTGCTGCTTCAAGGTGCTGGGCAGGGGCAAATCCTTTTATTCGAGCACGGGTGAGTTGGCGAGAACGAAAGTGGTCCACATTTAACTTTGGTGCGCTAAGCGACAACGAAAGTTTAAGTAGGACATGGTGCTTTAAGTTTAAATGTAATTAAAATTATAATTGTATTAAATAAGTGTACTGGGAGCTAATTAAGGCAAGAAATGAGAGGGATAAATGGATAATAGAATAGCACCATAATTCGAGCAATTAAGTATCTCATTTAATTTTATTGCAAACTTTTCGAGCCGAGCAGATAAATTGTCTTGGTTGTTTGGGTGTTTTTCCTTCGATTCCTAGAAACTTTTCTTCGACTTGGCTTCAGTCTATTGTTGTCTGTTTACATATTTTTTACAATTTCATTTAATTTAATTGTTGTTCTCTTTATAATTGAAATTAATGCAATTATTTGTGATTTTTCTGTTGTCGAGCTTTTCCGAGTCTTCTGAGTTTTTCAAGATTTTCGAGTTTTTTATGTTTGCGAGTTTCTCACTTATCGGTTATTGAGAAGCAATTTAAATTCTTTTGTTGTGCTGGCTGGTTTTATCGTCAATTTGTATCTTTTAGGAGTGGGTCGTGTTTGATAATGTAATGATGGTATTTGGTATATTTGTTTTATTTTAATTCGTTACTTTTTAAACTTTGAGGTTATATTTTACACAAATGTCTGACTAAAACAAAAAATTAAAAAAAAAATCAAAAACTCATCCAACATCAAAAATGAAACGACAAACAATTTAAAAGAAAAAATTTCTAATTATCTTGAATCTCTTGCTACTGGCTGATAAAAACACATAAATGGCCATTTGAGTGGAATCATTGAAAATTCAATTGAATTAAAAAAGTTAAGAATTCCAAAAAGTTACCAATAAACGAAGCTTGTATGATGAGGCGTAAAAAACTTGGGGACTGAACGAAACCACAACATCTTCAAGAATTCTAAAAGTACTCTCATATCTTCCATTGTCAATAGAACAAAAACCTGGCCCGAAGTTGACAATGCCCATTTGAGCTCAAGAAAGGCAATATCTATAAATTAAATTACTTTCTGATGAGCATACCAATCTACAAGCGTTTTCTGCTCACTTTTTTTGAGGCTGAACGATAAACTTAGTTGAGAAATTTAGCAAAGTTTAATTGGTAAAATAAAGTTCTTTACTGCCTTTCTGTCGTTTTTCTTTGGGCCTTATCGTTTTACTTGGGTTTTACTAACTTTTATCAATGTTTTACGTAGTTCTCGGTATTTCCCAGGTTACATGAGCTTCACTCAAGCTCTGCCTTACATTTGCATTAATTATTGGAGGAAGACGCTTTAATCTCCATTTAATCTCAGTTGATCGGCATAAAACACGCGTAGAAGGCCAAACGGCAAATCATTCAATTGTTTTTGTGCTTGATTTGGTCGACTAGGTTTACCCAGGCTGAGCTACTTTGCTTGGAAATCTCTTCTATTACAATTAATTTGAATGATTCCAATGAAGTGAGGATATCGAGTTTCTTTTCTTTTCCGTAAACAGATTCATTAATATTCAAAGAATTAGTCAAGATGAAGAATAAATGTAGAAAGATCAAAATATGTTGTTGGCTTGAGACTTTTCCTGATATTTTCCAAGAAAACTCCACCGTCTTTAAAAATAAATAAAATCCATAACTAGACTTTCCATAAGATCTTTTTTATGCCAAAAATAAATAAATTAATATGAAATTTCTTTGATTTATTGAGAAATGCGCGAATTCTTACAATAATAATTTTCTCAACCTTTCCATTGCCAAGAATATTCCTGTGTAATTTTTAATCTTCTCTGATATCAATCATAAAATCTCAAAGTCTTTGTGATTCATCTTTGCTCGAGAATAATTTAAAAATCGAATAAATCAAAAAGTTTCAAAGAAAATCATTCATTCAAGTTATCAGAGTTTGCTTTCAAAGCTCAATTTGTTATTTTGCATAATGATTATGTTTTTCCTCTTTCTGCAATTTCATGGGCTTATGCTTTCAGGTAATTTGCATTTTAAAAAGTTTACAACTTTACAGGGTGTTGCATTGAATTTTTTTTATTTAATCAATTTTAAGGTTAATGACCTGTTCAGAGCTTTAAGCTTGATTTTGACATAGAAAATTCTTCTCCCCCTAACTGTCAGAAAAGTAATTTGAATATGGTAATAGACTATGATCCCTACTTGACAACAGCATCCAAATAATTTATATCACACTTCTCACCTTTTTCCTTTTAACAGCCCAATTATTCTTTTATGCAATTTGCGTCAATTCTACATATATTTTTATTCACAAGCACCCAACATTTTTTCCTCTCAAATGTTATCGACATTTCTATAATTTTAATTTTCGTTGTCGTATATTTTTATGCGCCCTTTTAAATAATTCCTCAATAAGTCTCAAGTGATCCAAAAAATTAGGTCCTCTCCTAATACCGAGGACATAAAATAAGTACAAAAAGCTTCCTTTCAATTAGGTTCGCTGCTCGCTTGGCGTGTCATAAATACGGTATTACAGCTTTTATGTATCCTTTTACTTTTTACGCTCCCTTTTGACATAAAATTATAAAACGAAAAAGAATAAATTTTAGCATTTTATGAGCTGAATTAAGGAATTACAAAATTACAAAATTTCTTTTTATCCTTTTTTAGTATTTTTCCAGTCATTTCATTATTTTGAGCATTTTAGCATAACATTTTTGCATAAAATTGCGACTGGTTGCGACAAATCCTTGGCCGACTGTTCGAGCTTGTGGCAATATTTTTCTTTGGGGCTGTTTGGAAATGATGTCTCATAAAAATAATTTTTTGATGCTCTCTGTATTTTTCGGAAACACTTAGTACTTCCCACCATTTTGTAATAATTTTTCAGTCCATTCTTGTCAAGAATCTATTCTGTATTTATGGACAACCCCTCGACTAACTGAAAAACTACAAAAAACTGTCAAAGCTCCTTCTAAATAAATAAACTTTCAAATATCAGACTTCCTCTATCAAACGTGAGTATCAAACGTGACCCTTCAAACGTGACACATGACGTATTACAAATCCAACCCTTTAACGTATGCAACTTCCGGAAAACCAGTAAATTAACTAGATTTATGATTAATGCTCTAAAAAGCTCGTAAAATCGTTTCAGATCCTCAAAAAGCTTTTAAATCTTTTAATAAAGTCATAAAATGGCGCTAAACTTCATAAACGTGCTGACAGTCGTGAATTTTATTCACAGTTTTAACAGTATTCATAGAGGATCCCTGAAGGAGCTTTAAATTAGCTTTTGATGATGATAGTTTGATAGTTTTATTGCAATCATATGCCAACAAAATGCAAACTTGATGGGAAAATTGAGGAAAGTAGAGGAAATATTGGTAATATTGCCATAAATATGAGTTGAACGCTAGAAAGTGAGCGCAGCTTTCACTAAACTTCTTTCTTCGAGCTTTTTCCTTTATTGCTTGCCATGATAATGGTCCATTAGCAAAATTGTTTATATATTCAGTTTCCTATGGAGTTTCTCAGATATTTATGTAAAGTGAATTGGCCAAATAACTTTTGATGGAAAGTAGGAAGACAAAGTATCATAAAAAGCACAAGGATAATATTTCGCTTAATGGAAAATTTAGGGAATGCTTTGAGGAACAAAAAAGCTTCATTGTTCAGAAGTTTCATTGACAATTTTTGAATTAACTGATTTAATTTTTTAAATTGTTGAAAAGAATTTTTTCCATGCCAAGAATTCGCTTTGGTGAATATTTCCGGAAATTCATCGAAAAGTTGTTTACACTGGGAATTCTCCAAAAAAAACCAACAAACCCACAAACTCGTTTTTCTAGAAAAAGTTTACAAAATTAAATGTTAGTGTCATTCAATTCGACTTTTAAATTGAATCCTTTGACCTGAAAAATTCTTGGTATTTTATCAATTCTAACTTTTGTGTGCTTTTCCTCCTATTTTTACAACATTTTTCTCAAAATAGAGCTCGACATAAAAAGTAGAAGGCTTAATATTAATTTTCATAGAATTTTCCCCAACAATAAAAAAAGTATTCAAAATATTCGCAAAACATTCGCAAAATATTCAAATGAAAGAATTTTACCCACAAAAGCTCATAAAACCCAAAAAAGCTCAATTTCAATTCACACAATCAAACTCGAATTTTTTCAAGCATTTCCAAACAATCTTCAACATTATTTCCCCAACTTTTTCAACTTCAATAATAATAATTTCCTACTAGAACAACCAAGCGAAAAAAAAATCTTTAGAAAATGATTTGGAAAAACTGAAGAAATGCTGAGTAATCTCAACATTGAATAAGAAATGAGCAAAGTCGAATTTTCTTAGTTCTACAGAAGAATAACGAAATAATGAGCAAAAAAAAACTTCCACAATAAATATTTTCCTTTTTAATTTGTCACTTAACCGCGGAAATTCTTCGCCATCTGCCACCACCAGCTTTTTATCGCTTTTATTGATAAAAAACTTGACAAACTTCAAAACAAAAACGAAAAACTGAAAATTCCGGAAACTCCGAGGAAACTCAGAATCTATGCTCAGAATATACTCAAGTTCAACTCAAAGCTACCAGAAAGCTAGAAAAAAACGTGCGAGAGCCGGAGATTTAATGAACCGTCATTATTATTCAAACAGAGCAAAGTTTTCCACTACCGGGAAAATCGATTGAATTTACATTTTTCGATATAATCGCTCTCGCTGCCAAGCACAACTATATAAGTATTAGCATATTTGCCTCAACTCGCGACTAGAAACAACTCGCAACTATTGAGAGTATTTACTGCTGGCATATTTCTTGTTATTTGTCGGGTATTTGCGAGATATTTGCCTAAACAACCAATAACAATAAAATTTTGACAAAGCTTTTCTTCAAAATTTGGTTATTACTTTGTGAGTTGTGACGGAATTACAATTTATTAGCAAATTTGTATGCAGAAAGTCGGATAAAAGTTAATGAGATAAAATTGCTGGGGAAAAATGTGCTGTGCGCGAAATAAACGACTTATCGCAGCTTTAACATTGAATGTTTAAGAAGGTTTGGTCTTTGCGAAATCGGTGAAGTGAATTCAAAGGTGTAAGGTCGAAAGAAAGGGGTTGGTAAGAGTTAGTTTAATTAGCGATTGAAATTGGATAAAATAGTAAAATTAATAAATTCAGAGCTACCAACTTTAAAAAAACTATCGATCGTAAAACAATTTTATAAATTACAATGATCATTTTTCTTGATAATCTCTTCAACCTTCAAACATAAAAGATAAAATCCATCCAAAATTTATACCAATCGTGAAGGTAAAACAAAAGTTCCATAAGATTGATCCACAAACTTGATGTATCACCAAAACAAGCGACTGCCAACCTCAATCATCTTACTCAAAGCGTAACTATTATTTGTTTGTTTTAGAACCTAGCTAAGGTGAGCCAAGCATAAAACTAACCGTAACCGATTAGATCCGTCACTTACGGAGTATAGGTAATCATCGGAGCAAATTCAACCTCTATTCAGGTTAATATTAACTTAATAAGGATAACGTAAAAACATAACATGATAAATACAATACAATGGAGCAAGAGGGTGTTTTGTACTATTTTCCCGTCTAGAGAAATTTTATGGAATTATAGAAATTTATGAAATTTATGAAATTTATGCATTGTGTGCTAATAAAATATTTTTAATGAAAAGTTATGGAAGCGATGGAGGAAAAACCCCTTTCAGCAATTTTTCTCCAAGCAGGCACCAGCTATTGAATATTGCGTTGGAAAATTGCAGAAATTGAATTAATGATATTTGTGTTTGAAAAACTGAAGCCAATTAATGTAAAACTTATTGTGTACATAGAAAATGAAAATGCCATAATTATTGCTGAAGTGCTTGGCAAAAATTAAACAACAACGAAAGATGAAAATGGAGAAAATTCAATATTGCAAATGACTATTATTTTTGCATTCGATTGACTTGTTAATTGGAACAAATGAGCCCCGAACCAATTAGTGGCAATCGTGAATCGTTGGTTGAATTTCCTCCCATGGACTCTTTCTTGTTGCAGGGCAGTTTTAGAAGCATAGCAATTGTGATAACAGATTTATTAGGAATTTTAAGAATAGGCAGTGGTGTACAGTGGCGAGCAAGAGAAGGTTGTAAATGAGAAGAGAAGATTATGACAGTGACCTACTGCAATGATACCAACTTAAAAATATTATAGATGAAATTTTGTTTAAATTTATTATTTCGAAAAATTGGATGTTTAATTAAAATTAGATTTTGCTTCCATCTTTTGAAGGTAAAATTATTTACCCAAGATCGCCGAAGATCTTCCAATTTTGTAAAGTTGGCATGACTGCGAATAATCAATTGCATGTTGGCAACGCTACCAAAATATTTAATTCGATTACAAAGCATTAATGATAAAATGGAATCCACTCCATTTAAATGAAAAATTTGTGATAAAAAGCGTTTCAATTGAGAACCTTAATTAAATTCTACAATCTGTTTCACTCAACAGATTAAAACAATTATGTTTCCTGAGCTACACCACTGGACTTTTTCAAAATTGGAAAGTCTTTTTTTAATTACTTATTCGATGTAATTCAAATTTATGGCCATTTTATCTGTAATTCAGACCATTTGGTATCTCCGTTTCAATGCTTTCATTGCATCGCATTCAATGAAAATTACATTTTAAATTTTTGGAACATTTAAGCATTCGAATTCTGAACATGCTCTTTTCATCAATTTTTGGAAATTGGCAAATTTCATTGTTAAATGGTTTAGAAAACGAAATTTGAAATTTGCTGCATTCTCTGCTCAATTTTATTTTGAAAGAGTTTTGCTGGATTATTCGCCTAATTTGCTAAATTTGCTAATACTTATTACTGTAGCTACATTATATACATGTTATATTTATATGGCGTGTTTATATAATTCACAGCATTTTAGCATTGTATTTGTACAGGTCTAGAAATCTACAAAATACCTAGAAGGTATCGGATTTAAAATTCACTGACCAAAAAACCATAAACCATTTAAACAAAACTTATCGCAAAATTCACCAAAAATCTGTCAAACTTGTGGAATTGGTGAAAATTCATTTAAATTCGGAGTTGTTCTCCGACACGAAACTAATATTAAAACTATAACTTGTCATAAACTACCAAATGTATGTATAATTGTATAAAAACTACAGAATTCTATAAAATTTATGTAATAAGAAAATTAGCAAAATGTGTACGAAAAATTTTCCAAAAAACTAATTAATTGTAGTGTACTCTTAGTTCATGAAAAAGGAATGAAGAAAAATTCTGTGAATAAATGTTTCTAACGATACAATAAATGTTTACGACAACATTTTCGTCTCTAACCAGATGAAATAATTTATATTTTATATACATGTCATATGGATTTTATGAATTTTAGCGTTTAGTTGAAACACAATGTTATAATTGAGAGATTTTTACGATGTATAAAATACAAAATGTGCAAATAAAACTAAAAGATGTTTGAAAATCAAATTTTTCGTTGTCAGTTTTCTTGTTCTCAGATTTATTCTCTTGCAGTTTGTTTTTAAGTGAGAGGTAGAGGAATCAACGGGTAGTTTGCAGCAGGAACTTTCCTATAAAAAGCAATTACTAAGAAAATGTCTTCTAGATTGATGCGAATGCGAATTGAAACGGATGGATATTCTTTTCAGCTTTTTTCCTATAGTTATTGGATTAATTGAAATGGATTTGTAATATTTCTTTGTTTCAAGACGCTGCTTATCTTTACATAATTGCAAATAATTCCTGAGGATGGAGTTTCCTATTTCCAGATAGATTTGTTTCAGATTTTTCAGAAACTGTTTGTGACTTTTCTTCGAAATACGACTTCTAGAAAATATGAAGCTATTTTCGTTCAAGGTAAAATAGTTACAACATGATACACCAAATTGTCTTCTAATATAATAAAATGTTTTGTTTGCTTCATAAAGATGTTACGAACCATGTATTCCCGGAAATAAGAATAATTTAATAAGTCACGCCTCGCAAATGCTACATCAGTTTTATCATTGCATTATTAGATATCTACGTATGCACACAACAAAGCAACAAAATTACCATGTAACAAAGTAAAAAGCAAACACTGTAAATATATAAGGGAAATATGTACAAAGAAACTCAATAATAATTTACTAAATTAAATGTCTGTTTATATAATCATTTTCAGAAGTTTCCGCCCGTACCCTTAAGTATTATGTTACTTACATAAAATTCAATGAAAACGCAAGAAAACATTGCCATAAAATTTTATTGGCATATGAAAAATGTTCCGCATTTTAAGGAATTCTGGAAGAAATTGTTTGTAAAATATGTTATGAGGATTTCGTTACGTTTAAGGTTCATGTAAAATATGAACTTTATTAAATGTATTCATAATGTATTCATAAATTATTGCAGATTTTCCATAACAGGCTTTAACCATCTTTAACCTTTGTTTAAAATAGTTAAAGATGTAGCATTTGTGTTGAAATTATGTGAATACAAGTGAATACATAAATATAAGTGAATGCATGAATACTCGAAACTACAGTAATTCAACTACGGTATGTAACTATATGGTAAAAGCAATTAATGATGCCCTAATGAGCTCTTTCAAAATTGATTATTTAATTTTTCAGTTAGTTGCTCAATTATCAACCACTAGCCATTTGAATCTATTCTTGTGAAACTTAACAATTAAACTTGCAATCCCTAATTTGAAATAACATTCAATGATGCACATTAGAGGTTTTAATGAACTAAGTTAATGCACGTGAATAATATCCTAAATATTAACTAGCAAAATAATTAATTCGCTTCTATAGTTGTGCAAACATGGTTATTAAATACAATGTTGTGGAGCACCAAATTCCAATGAACATATCCATTATTAAAATGTATACAATTTTGTACAATACCGAAAACATATTATTAATGTTATATCTGCAATAAACAGAAAAATCAAAACGCGTCATAAACCATCAACAGATTTCTATGCAATCCCCCGAACTCCCCCGAAAATTCCAATTACATTGAATAACGTAAACAAATTACTGGTAGTACTCACAAAATATGTATAAAACAATATTGTGAAATATTGTCCCCTAGGACAATTTGGGGATATTTGCTTCTATAGATATTTTACTGCATTTTCCGAGATTTTGTAATGGAAATATGACGAGCGTTGTTCCATTTGTATTCATAATAATGTGTTGGTTCTGGAATATATAGAAATATTATGAGTTGACACCCGATGGAAGTGTTGTTTCATGTTGATTTATAGTTTACAGTTTTTCTTGTTAAAATGGTGATGCGATAATAATTATCACTTTTAATGCATGGAAATAATTTGCTTTCAGTTTTAGTCACACGAATCCGCCTTTTTTTTCAGGTTAATAATTTTTATTGACAATTATTTTTAAATATTACGGTATGCTCGCGGTATGCTAAAACATTTTGACAAAAAATAAATGAATTTCAAATCTACAAAAGCACCTGTCACATTTACAGGATTTGAACCTTAACTGGTAGTATCTATAATTACTGAATTTAACAATAGTAAAATCTATACACACGTTGGACAATTTGTATCAACAGATCGCAATATTTCAACTGAAAACTAAGTTCCTTTATGAATTAATTTAATTGGAAATTCACCATTCAAACAAAATATATATCAATCATTTATTACAAATTAATCAGTATATTTGTTTAGATATATATTTGACTTCTGTTGTACACAAATCAACATTTTTAATGTGAAAATCAAAACGTAGTGTATCATATAATTCCAGCAAATTGGCTTTCCGACAAATTCAATGTTCATTAGTTTTAATAAAACAAAAATATACGTATTACAAATAAAACACAAATAAACTATCATGTTTATGGGATATTGCAATAATATTGAATTATTAAAACCACATTCGATGTAGCAAATACAATTTCACACATTGCTTTCATAATAATGCAGAAATATTAATAATTCTAGGTATTCAAATATTTGCACAAATTGCTTGCACAATTGCGATATTATTCTGCCAAAATTTATGGTTTGCACGTAATATTCTCCCAATTTTTAGATTTTCGAGGAAATATCCAAACAACGTCTAAGTAACCCAGATTTCCTTATCTGAATTCAGAAAAGTCAGACAATTTTTTCCCCAACAAATTCCTAGGAAAATATTTCCTAATTTTGGTTACAAGTTTTAAAATTCACTAGACATGGCTGAAAAAAAATTACAGTACGAGCAAGAACGTAAAGCTGCAATCTCAGACATGCTCTACATGACGATGAGATTAAAGAATCCTTACGGTAAAATAAACGTTCATTCAATTATCTTCAATAATATTCCTTATATCTTGAACAGATCGCGTCAAGTGTGTGGAGTGGATTCGCAAGCTGGTGCCCATGGTGAGCGAAAAGTTGAAAACAGTCACCTTGAGGAACGAGTACGCTCAGTTCATGAGAATTTGTATGATGAACGAAAGTCAGGTGCTGTCGAAGCCTTTTTCAGACTTTCCACCGAAAGGGAAACTTGTGCCGTTGCCAGAGTGCTTGGCCAACTTGACCGCTGATGACTGTTTGAATGTTCCAAGAACAGGTGAGGGTTTTTAGTGACTTTATTATTTTTTTTGCCTATATAAAAGTTAGGAATAAAATAGAGATACAATATGATTAAGAGAAAATGAAAACTTTGACCAATAAATCTCAAAGCACCTCGAACTACATAAATAGGAACATGTTAGTGTATCCAATGCTATTTCATGTCATTATTATTGAATTAGGTTCAAAACCTAGAAATTAGATTACTGTGTCTAAGAATTTGGCATTATTTCAATAATGTTTTTTTAATATTTTTTGCCACTTTTTTCATTCCAGGAGCTCTACAACCAGTAATTTGCCATAAATCAGATGACGATCGCGCATTTATGAGCATCAAGCGAACAAAAGAAGGAGATTTGTTTTGTTATATGGCAGTAGCGCCAGATGCTTTGGCTCCTCGTCCAAAAATGTGATAAATTTGTTGTTGCTTGATCAAAATGAATAAAATTCTAGTTTTTTGAACTGTAAAAATGGACAATAAATCTGAATCATGATAAGAAATGGTTAACTAAATCTAATTACATGCGAGACCGTCCATAAATAATGTTCCCCATTCCCCCAATTATTTGTAGTCATTTATACAGCATATTCTTCCACCTACAGCCATCAAAAACAAAAACAACGATAAAATTCCCCATTTGTTTAACATTTGTTACCTGTTGCTTTTTTAGCCGCTCCTAAAAAAAGTTGCCATTCCTTATCGTATAAGCTGGTTAGACAAGTTTCAACAATTAATAGCAATCAGCTCGCTATCAGGTAATTTACTACTTTTGATCAACTTGGGGGGGAAATGTTAGTTGTTGAACTTTTTCTGAAGAGCTTTTTAGAGCTTTTGGAAAAAGATGGAATTTAAAATAATTTTTTATATTGTTTTATTAAAAAATATGCTATGCAAATTCAAAAGAAACATTTTAAATTGTCCTAAAAATAATTCCTAGCAGGTTCCCCTGCGAATTGACATAGTGTTTCTATCAAAGTGCCAATTGTTTGGTGCCCTAACTCGTTGTGCTCTCAAAAGACCATCACAAATGATGTAAAAATAGCAATCAGAGTCATCCACAAAAATTCCTGGAGCTGAGCATCTGAACCCAGAGTTTCCACCTCCAATATTTCCAATATTTCCACTGCCAACGACACACTCGCGACCATTGAAAACATGACCAGAATCACATCTGTACAAGTTGGGGAAGATGAATCGGATGTGATCAATTGTGTTTGCCATACAAATGTAGTAGATGCTTGGATTAGATGGCCAAGCACCCATATCTCCCACATTGTCGCATGTAAACTGACGGACTGTGCAAACTTCACTCGCTGTGTTCAAATTACAACCGGAAGTTGCTGGATCAAAAGCTGAATTGTCTCCACAGACCGCATTAGCAGCCACCATCGTGCTTTCAGCTCTTTGAGCACACATATGGTACATCTGACAATTATAAGGATCTGGGAAAACTCCTTCAGAAGTGCAAACAAATCTTCCAGCTTGTCCAACGGGATTGCAAGGACCTGTTGCTGTTGAGCATTGACCTTCCGTGGGATGACAGTAAAATCCCTTGGATGTATCACAGATCTCTAATGGAACTGCAGCCCAGCCAGTGCTTCTATTCACGCAAGTGGCCAAAATTTCACAGGTCATACAAATCCTTCCAGTAGTTTGTCGAACATCACAAGATTCAGTTTGGAAGAGGCTGATGGAAGCGATCATTGGGGATGTGTCTAATGTTGCTTTTGAGATGACGACCTGTAAGGTTAAAGGAGAATGGATTTAGCTGTTATTTTTGATTTACCAAAAATTCAAAATGTTGAATTGATGAATTCTGCCTAAATTTTGAATGACGAGATGGTAATTGGAAAATTTGTATAGTAATGACTCAATATGTGACACATTTTCCTACTTCCTCGATGTTACCGACAAAGGATTATACTCCAGAAAGCCTTCATACTCTGATTGATACTCAGAAATGCTGGATAAACAAAATGAAAAGCTTCGTTAATTGAAAATAAAGGATTCATAACTTTTGTTCCTTTAAAGCCAAATTGAATTGAATGCTTCAAATTTAACAATTTCTCTCAATATTTGCTCTAAATTTCCACAAATTTTGACTCGTGTATTCATACAATTTCATTGTGTTGTCTAGGAGCTCAAATTGGGCTTAATTTATATTATGTCGAATGTCTGACACAGTTGAAGGATTTTCCAAAAATGTGGAATGGGATTTTCCAATTCGTTTAAAATTTATGATTCTGTGTATTAAATTGTCTTTTATTCTATTTTTGAAGTTTGGTCATGTGAAAAGGATCAAAAAGCGCAATAATGTCTATAAATTCTTTGTTTAGAAGATATTTCTGGAAATTGTTATTTTGCTGAAAATAAAATTTTCCTATTTTTCAGAAAATTTCACAACAAAAAGATCAAAAATCACAGATAATGTTAAAATTATTTTCCTAGAAAAATTTCAAATAATTCCGATATAGTGGAATCATAAATTTTCTATAATTTTCCTAGTAAAAAGTATAAAAAGCTTAAACCGAACAGAAAATTTGAAATGTCAGATGAAAAAGTCCCACCGAGCTTTTCTTCTTCGAACCGAGCTTTTTGAGTACATTCTAAATTGTTCATTTAAAATTAAGTTCCGAAAAATTCTTAGAAATTCTTGAAAATTGCTTCAGTTGAATGCGTGAGTTCGGTTTATCTGACAATTTAATCAATTCAATGCTTCAAACGAACTCCAGGAATGCATACAAAACATATCAAATCAACTTTCATAACGTTACTGGTACTTTTCACTGAATTCGTCTATACAAAGTCTAACATAAATGTTTTTTATGGGGGATTCCGAGTACTCCGTTATTGGCCATTAAGTTGTAAGACGAGGCACGCTTTATGGAGGTTTTTTTAGGAGCACCGGAGTTTTCTGTTTGACTTGTCTTTTGTTTGTTTTATAATAATAAGACTTTTTTTAAATCTTAATATTCTAAGATTTTAATTAATTTATATTAATTTATTATATCCAATAAAAATGGACCTCAAAAATTAGATTCCTGAATTTTGATGTGACTTAAATATCTCACGGTTCAATTCCATTCTCTCAATGTCATTTTCAAAGTCTTTGACCTGAGTTTTTTGGTTTTTTTTTTAACTTAAATTTCACAGCAGTCCTGCATTGCCAAAAAATCTAATAAATTCTCTGAAAAATCCACTTAATTCAATAAAAACACCAACCTACACTAAAAATTCCTTGTTCATCGCGAAATGGCATATCTTTCAATTTAAAGATTTCCATTCGATTAAAGAGCACATCGCATGTTTTCACATTAAATTTCATTGAACATAAAAGAGGAGTGAACTCGAAGAAACTCAAAAACCATCAAAATAAATTGTGTAAAATTGAAAATTGAAAAGGCGCATTGGAATGAAAGAAAATTGAAGAAAATTGAAGAAAATTGAAAAATCAAATCTCAGCAGAAATTTCTGAGAAAAAATGTCCGAGCATGTGAGCGTAACTGATGATATCTTCTTCCACTCAATAAAGATGCACACATAACTAGTCTAACTCACCATGAAGGCCAACCACATCAAAACACTCGTTTTTTGCACCATTTTCAACTTTTTCTTGATTTTCTACAATTTTTTTGCACAAAATCCCCAGCTTGAGAGCTTTATTAAATGCTCCTCTAGTAAATTAGTAAATCAGCAGTCGACTAAAAACAGTTGAACTAAAGAACCTCCATGCTATTACTCGTTGCTTTTATAACCGCTCCCAGACCACACTTGCAATTTCTTATCATTTCGGTTAGACAACTTTTTGCAATTAGTCCCTACAAATTAGTTTTAAACTTGTATTGTGTACAAATGTTTATTGATTCTTTTTGGTGAGTTCTTTGTGTTTCCGGACGTTTTAGGATTTTTTAGCGAATTTTTTCTAGAACATTTTTTCATCTAGGAATTGGCAAATAAGTTCATTGTCTTTTTAAGATTGGAGGAAGCTTTGCTGAAGATTTTCTTCATCCTGGATTAAAATAATTAATTGAGATTTTGCGTGTTCTTCTCAGCAAGTTTTTCTTTTAATTAGATTTTAATGAAATTAGAAAAGCTTTTAGAGTTGGAGACAGCTTTTTCAAGATTATTATCAATGGAGAAGTTTCTTGGGATTCAAAATTCTATAGTTGTTTTGATTGAATAGTCTTATTAATTATTTTCAACTCGTTTAATTTTTGATTCTTCCTACATTCAAAATATTTAGTTTTCTTGAAACATCACAAATTAAATTTTCATTTGTCAAATTTTTTTTTTTGTTTCAAATTCTCCAGAATTATTTTTTTTGCCCCAAAAATGATTTTTTTTTTAATATTCCATGAAATATCTTGGATTGTATTTATAACATTTTTTTAAAGGAAAAAATTGTTGTGTACACTTTTTTCAGCATAAATTTAACATAAACAAAAAATTATTATCAAAAAGCTCCTTGAAGTCTCAACTAAGTCTTATAAATTCATACGAAATTTGATCTGATTAATATAATGAAATTCTATAAGATAAAATGCAATGACCTCGTTACAGAAATGTTTTTCATCAAATAGAAAATTTTGAACAAGTTACATCTTGACAAAATTTCCAGATTATAGAATTATTAAAAAATCCATGTAAAAGTGGGCTAATTTCAACTCAAGTGACAATCTTGAAAATTTGATAGTCCCAACCTTCCCACGTCAATTACGAACTAATTCTCATTAATCACAACATCATCCTAACCTTAAATATCCTCAAACATTCTTAACAACATCCTCACCAAGGAAATTCTATCAAAAATTTCAGCAAAACACCCTCAGATAGCAAAATAATAATCATTCTAGCAGCTCATAACATCAAATACCTTCAAAGTAATTTATGTTGGCAGCAAATTAACGCTGATTAACTTATCTGTACACTGCAAACCCAATATTGACGAAGCCATTGGCAAAAGCATAGAATGCTAATGGAACTATGAAATATTTCCAGTTTTCTGTTTTTCATTAAAATTTCTGATGCGATATTGAAACATCAGAGTTTTCCCAATGTGAATGAACTGGAAGTTTTATGAACTCTGAAAATAATTTTATTGCTGTGGGAATCTCTATGAAAAACAAATTTACATTATGTTGAATGCAAAATTAATTTAATTGGGAAAATTGTTGAATATTTAAAGAAACTTTGACTAATAATAAAAGTAATGGACATTTTCTTTTAAAAATTTTGTCGATTGATTTTTCTTCAACTTTTCTTGATTTTTTGAAATTTATATTAAAAGAAAAGATAAATTTTCTTAAATGTCCCTTCCCATATATTACCTGGAAAAACTCAAGCAACCAAAGGGAATAATTATAAAGGGAAGTTTTATTGTTCTCAGAAAAGATCCAAATTGATTCAAGATGTTGCATTTAATTAATGCAAAGTGTGCTTTTGATAATAGTCCTGGATAATAAGGTAAGTGTTCTTTGGTTTCACTTTCAAAGAATTTAATGAATATTTATCACAGTGGAGTGAAATTGTAAACTTTTCATGTATTTTTGCAATTAGAGCAATTCTTGCAATTGCTTCTTTCTCATTTTAATTTTTTGCTTTGTTCGGAATTTATAATTTCATAATTTGAATTGATTAAACAGTTTCACACCTTCAGATTCATGAGATTGCGGGGGAGGGTGACGGAAAACAATTAATGTTCTTGGAGTTTGATGACTGCGAAGCTTCAAAACAAGATTAATGTGTTAATGATCTTTTTAAAAGAATAGAAGAATGGATGATTTAATTACTTTTCTGCTAGTCAATAAGAATATTTTGAATAAATGTTGATATAAATGTTGAATAAATGTTGATAAATTGAATTTAAAGCGATATAAATATCATTATTGTGTATTAAAGTGTGTTAATAATGAATTAAAAGGAAAATGTGGCAATGGAAACCTGAATCTTGATACACTTGATTAATTAACAAGAAAGGTACCTTCTTGATACTTCTAAAGAACTTTAGAATATTTTTCTAAGTTATTACAAGATTAATGGATATTTTAATATTCATGGACAACCTAAGGTTTATGAAGTATTGTCGTTTGAATAGAAAACAAAAAAGAAACAACAAAAATATTTTCTACCAAAAATTTTATTATCTTTTGTAATATTATTTAAAAATACTGTAAACTTAAAAAACCTGATAAGATAACCAGAAAACGTGGAACATCTTAGACACAAGTTCCTCTCACACAACTCAAGCTCACTGCATCAAAGAATGTGCCATTAGGACACTGAATTCTTTGAGCTTGAAGATTTCCATTACAGAAGAAATAGAATAAGCAATTAGAAGGGTCTCTAAAAAGTCCTGCATTTGGGCAGTTGAAACCAGCTCCTCCTCCATTACCACCTGTTCCGCAAGCTTGTGTGTCAACATCAAAGTCTTGACCATTAGGACATCTGAAGAGATTTGGGAACAAAACTCGGTTGCCGTTGACAGTTGTTGCCATGCAAATGTAGAAAATGTTGGCATTGGTGGGCCATGGAGCCATTTGTCCAACCCTTTGGCAGCTGAATTGAGGAACAAGACATATTTCATTAGCGACGTTGATCGAGCAAGATCCTGTTGCTGGATGGAAGGCGGAATTTCCAGTGCACATCACATTAGCAGCAACGAAGGTGTTTCCTCGCAGGTGACACATATGGAAGGCTTGACAATTATGAGGATCCGGGAAGACTCCTTCAGCTGAGCAAACAAAATTTCCTTCCAATGGATTACAAACTCCTAAAGTTGTCGAGCATTTTCCTTCACCTTGATGGCAGAACATTCCACTTGATTCATCGCAGATTTCAAGTGGAATTGCATCCCAAACGTTGTTTCTTAAGACACACATTCCTAAGATATTACAGTCCATGCAGATTGGTCCAGGAGTTCCTCGGGATGCGCATCCAGTAGCTTGGAATTGTGTGATTGATGTGATGAAAGAATTCTGGACAAAGGAGGATTGAGGGGCGGCTAAAGTGAAGGCCTGAAATTGTAAGTAAATTGAATTTAGGTTAGATCTTTTGTATCTCAAATCCCTGTTAAATAATGACATCATCACATAACCCTAATTATCCATCAAAAAACTAGTCCACCTAACCCACCAAACCCAAAAATTGTTGAGCACTGTACTCATTTACCAATTACATGACAGTTCCTTATCAAATCACTACATTGTTAGTTGATAAAAACAATTGTAACAAAATTGATTGCGGTGTCATTTTTTGATAATTCGGTCGTATTTAAGAATTTCAGATTTCTGGTTATCTAAGTAGAATTTCCAGACAAACAATGTTTCCAACTTTCTGTGACATTCTTTCCCCAAAACCCCGAAAGTATAGAAAATATAGAAATTACAGAAAATGCCAAAAACTAGCAAACAAATATCTAACAAGTTAAACAAACTAAACAAAAAGTAGCTTACAAGTTACAATTTACAAGTCACATGTAGAACATTTAGAAATAGTTTGCTTCAATTCATTAAATGTCGACAAGTTTAACTGAAATTGAAATTAATTAGATTTAATAGAAAACTACGCACAAGTTGACTCAAGTTGTGGGGAAACATTTTTGTATTTATAGATGAATTAAATTGCACCGCAAAATTGAAAGTGCTCCCACATGAAAATCAACAATTGAACACAAAATAAAATTATATTTTGATTCGCGTAACTGCAGGGGCATATAAAGTTCTTTATGTATCGAATATGTTATTCCATATAGTTAGATAATAATGAGTCTCATTCTCGGAATCCTTGCATTCTTCCCACATTTCCCTCAATTTCCAGCTTTTTTTTACAAAACATTCTGAAAATCATTTCATTTGTTTCATTTGCTCCATTCATTTCATTTAATACATTCAACTCGCTTTTACAACACACAGTAAAAATAATTTTCCTGCACGATTTCTGTGGCAAAAGTTGTGGAGAAAAATTGTCGTTTATGTGCTGTGCTCACAAATCTAATTTAATTCTTCAGTTTCTGTTTCCAGGGTGATTCTACATGATTCTGGTGTATTTCTAGTCAAACTATGTTTGTAACTATTTTAAATTCAAAACAACAGTTTGGTATGCTAACGAGAAGACCAATTGAAAAATATGGTTTTTCTTCAGGAAAATTGCATGCAATGCATTGTACAGCAATGTGGCAGTGATGAATATGTAACTGAAGCAATACAAGATTTAATTTTATTACATTTTTAATATAACGATATTTCGAAAACTAAATAGAGTTTCACTTTGAAAACAAAAAAACTTAAAAACTAAATAATGCTTTAAAAGTAATTAAAAGGTGAAAGTCAAGTTGTAATACTCTATGGCAATACATTTGATTTAAGACATTTTATAAAAGTTCAATTATATCACGTTTTCTCGAGAATTCCGCGTGATTAATTAAAAAGGATCACGTTCTGAAAAGTTAAAGCTTGAAATCTTGAGATTTAATTGGCAATCAGTCTTTACTAGTTAGAAGAAGGAAGAGTCTACTAAGCTTTAAGATTCAATGGAAATGGATTCTCAGTGTTTCCTTACTTTATGAGCTAAAATGTCTTAAATAAGATTTATTCCTCAAAAAACACATTTTGAAAACTTTTGTCAATTATTTTTGTTAATTAATAAACTTAAAATCACAATTTTCTCATTTAAAACCAAACCGCTCGCAATCTAGCCCCTGAGGAGCAATAAAGTCCTTATCGAGCTTCTCATCTTCGCAGGAAATAACAATGGCATTTAATCTGACCTCTTATATCGGGTTCACAAACAGAATCCTTAGAATTCTTTGCTTTATTCACAAAACAATTCGCAAATTCATAGACAATGGCAATGATAGCGGATAGCACTATAAAATTAATTAGGAAAGGATTCATTTTGCATGCTATCAATCGTTCAGCTGATGGGATTATTCCACAGCACACACACACTTTAACTTAAATGAATTTACATGTTTTCCTTGTATTTCTTGCATTCTTCAGATCATTTTGCATTAGTTGAGCTAAATTACCATGTATTCATGCATTAACCATTCAATTCATGGATTTTATTCCAATTTATTCGAATTTTTGCTCTCACTCCTTTGTACATTGAACATTTTTTCCAATGTGGACTTATCCGAGCAAACAAAGGCACTTGTTAGTTTTCACTGCACTTGGTGCATAAACTTTCCATTCCAAAACAATTCAAATCAACTCACCACGAGAACCAACAAGCAGCACAAGCTTTTAACGAACATTTTGCCTTAATTTTGTGTGATATAGTTTGCTCTCGAAAATTTTACAATTCTAGATTATTGTGCTATATTTTAACTGTGATTTTGAATTAAAACTGAAGCGAGTTTGGTGAGGGCTCTCCAATTTATATGGAAAGTTGAGGCAGTTGAGGTGATGTCGAGTGATTGATTTTGATTTTCGTGTCAGATTGCTAGGTGTGCTCATCAGCTCGGCACGGTTATCGCAGTTCTGTTGAACAAGTAAGTGGTGGTTTTTTTGGTGACGCTACTGGTTGACGACGATAAAATTTTTAGGCGACGAAGAGTTTTTTAATTGGCAGGAAAGTAATAAAATTCCTAATTGATCTTTTATGTTACTTTACACTATAACTTCAACAGAGTTACTAATCCAAATTTAATCGAGATATTATCTTAATCTGATCTTAGATTTATCTTAATCTTATCTTAGATTTATCTTCATCTCATCTTAATCAAAGATCTCAAAGAAAATCTTTTGAATTGTCTCGCAGTTATCGTCAAAGTACCCCTCCCTCAAACTCTTCCCACATTAACTTTATTATCGCTTGCACGAACCTTTAACCAACCAATTCTTCTCAATTAGCCTCTAATTCGACACTTTCCAAACATCTCATGTCTCATGTATCAGAAAAACATATATTGAGGGCATTCCACTTTGACAACAAAATCCGCCAATATATAACCAAGAAGACACCATAAAACACAAAGTCAACAAATTTCCTTTTCATTCATGGATTCAGCGATGGAAAAATCGATTTCGGACGAGGTTGCTTGAATTTTTGATGAATCGTTTGCGAATAAACGGCCATGAATATCAATATTACACAATGCTTATGCCATTTTTGCCAGTTTTGCACACATCAATCAATCAGGCAGTTTTTCAAGATCACTTCAAGTAATCGATACTTCAAAATACTTGTGAGAAGTGTCAGCGGAAGAAAAGTCTCTGCCAGGAAAAGCTTTTCGAGAGCTTTTTCCTCTTTAAATCTTGATAGCTTTATTATGCATTGCTCATGATTGGTTTTAGATTGGATGTGTTTCTTGGAAATTCAGATTGAATCACAATGTGTTTATAGTTTAAGGGTTTATGACGAAAATTCAGATGTGTTCTTGAAATAGCAGGAAATTTAATATTGCCGATTATGACATGTACTTATTGCAAATTATTGAATATGACAAATGCTCTACAAATATTGTAATATTCCATTTTGATCAGGGTTTTGGTCTTTGGAGGTTATTGTAAATATAAGGTGCTTGATGATCAATTAATCACATTTTAAGGTTACAACAATTTCTACACTTTTCAATTTAAATGTGTTATAAAATCCCAAGAAAAAATAAAAATTAATGAGAACAAAAAATAAAATAATTAGGACAGGCAATGCACATTTCATTAATAACACAGGATTCGAACCATAATTTTGAATGAAGAAATTTCTCTTAAGATTTTGACTTTTTGATGAGATACAACGTTACGTTAAAATCCATTTCGGTAACAGTCACACAAAAATGAGCAAAAAAATGTAATATAAATTTTTGGCGGAAAGAAATTCAACGCATGAAACAATTTCAATAAATCGAATTGGAAGTATTGGCATTCAAATTTCTAAATCACAAACAATTCCAATATAAATGAAATTTCTATCAAAAAAATGTGAAATGCATTTTTGATTGAAACGCCCACGCACATTTTCAAACATTTTCACTTCTAAAAAATTTAAATAAACATGTTGCTTATTTTTCTCGAAAGCAACAGTCACTTTTCCGTGATGTTTCATGATTTTGATGGAAAACAGAAAAATAGAAAAACAATCTCATATTTGAATCACACCAAATAAAAATTCCACAGATTTTCAAGCAAATTTGAAAACTAATATTTTAATGAAAAAATATTTGGGAATTGATGGATGCGTTTGATTGATTGATCACTGTGTAGCTCGTGAGTTAGCAAAAAAAAAAACATTATTTAGAGTGAGTAGCTTTGAGTCAGCTACTGGTTGATTTTTATTGGAGTGGCTAGGTTTGGTTAAGTGAATCCACTCTTGGTTTTACGGAAGATTAGGCAAAGATAAAGAAATAACTTTTAATCGATGTTTCTTATTTCATAAAAATATGTAAAAAACACGTTAAATTTTTATGATCAGCCTGAGAGGGGAGGAAGTTTGTTTGATAAGTTGGTCATATTTTCGCTTTAAATCCACAGTCATCGCAACCAAAGGAGTTTTAATCCAAGTTAGAAAAAAAAACTTCAAAATAAATCCCTAAATCCTTCCCTACTCAACCAGTACCATTGTATTATTGAAAAGGCGATGAAAATTCTTTTTGATGCTAAAATAAAGTCAAAATCCACTCAAATTCCATCAGAACGTTGTGCTGATTTGTTGCTACTTTACCGTTAAAGAACATAGATTACAGTGCTACACTCAATGCTGGTCTGGTTACTGTTGAGCTGAATTCTATGGTTAATAGTAGAGGAGCTCCTCTTCTCGGTTCACTTTGTTATTTGCTATTTGTAAATTTTTGCGAGATTTTCCAACTATTCACAGCTATTTTAAATTTTTCTGCTTTTCAAGCTTTTTGGCTGTTTGCAAGCTCGTTAAAGAATTTTTCCACTTTTCCATAGAGGAGAGAAGCTTTTAATACGATTTAATCTGAACTTTGTGTCACCAATGCTTTCTATTTTGTACTTTCCACTTTCTAATTTTATAGTTTGTACTCTGATGCCATTCAACGTTTAATTCTCCAATTTAGAAAATTTCTCAGCTTGGTTACAATTACAAAATTACTCGAGAATTACTCGAAAATTACTCGAGAATTGCAACAATATTGCACATTACACAGTTGAGGAGCCATTACTGAGCTTCTCGTCAAAAAGACATAAATGTGTCACTGGCAAATGCTGCTCGGCTAGCTGTAGAACAATGTTTGGAACATATAGCAATGCTGCAATCTACGGGCAGCGTTAATGAGACGTGTAATTTCTTCAGTATGTCGCCTTATGAATTGTACACTGACATGCCACAACTGTTAGTGTGGTTTTTGTGGAGCTGGGAGCAAAAGTTTAACATTCAAACTTTAAGAGAATTAAAGAAAAAAGCTTTAAACAGAAATATTTTCCTAGAAATGGAAATTTTGAGAAAAGGCTTTAAACATGACAAACAATTTAGTCAAGCTTGTAGAAAGGGTTCATATAGTATTCCGGCCTTTATCAATTCAACCTTTCAAAAATAATCAGAAAACCTTACGTTCTAGGCCATAGTATCATTACCATTTAAGTTGTCTCAGATCTGAACCAAATTGTCGGAAAACCACAATAGCCCCCAACCCTTTCAATAAAAAAATCTATCCACAACTCACTGTCTCCGCAATTCCGCATAAAATCCTAAATACATACCTCAATACACTCCAAAACCAAATAAACAAAGCATCATGTTTAATTTAGTTTCTGATTTCTAATGTCAAATCAATGTAGCTCTCGAGCAATCCAACAATAATAAATTCACCTAAATCGTTCACAGAATACTTATTTTCATAACAGCGAGTAAAATCGAGTAAAAGATCTTGAGCAAATAAATTTGATGCCAAGTATATTTGAATGCAAAAAAAAATCTTTTAAATGTGAGGTCTCCTAAACATATATATGAATGTGTAGCTTATGGTGTGTAAATCCAAATAATCTTAATGCGAAGGCATTTCGGTAGTTTTCCCTGTCTAGAATGCAGCAAATACAAGAAATCAGCACCATAACCAAACGAATAAAATATAACAATAATCTAGGAGACCATAATCGAATGTATCTATTTTATTTTGATATGGGATGATGTAAAGTCAATATTTTCTTAAATCAAAAATCATAAGCAAAAAAAAAGGATACGAACAACTCGATTATTGTGCTCGATTACTATGGGAGCGCTCCGAAATAATAAGTAAAATGGATGAAAGTTGAAAAATGCTCCAAAATGTTTAAAACGCTGTAAATACTGTAAAAGCTTTAATCGATGTAAATATTGTAAATTGTGGGAAAATGTAAGGAATTCATGGATTGCATGAATAACAGAAATTTTATTCAGAACGCAGAGCGGGCAAAATGGCATAAAGATTGGAATAAATCGGATGTTTGATTGATTGCCCAAAATCAAGAGAATTCATTCTTAGAGGGAGTTTTGGGTTTGTTTTTCATCCTGGGGTTGCTCTTTGAGAGTTCAGGAGTTTTGAAAAAGACCAAGACTAGCAGAAGATAAATCAGATTTTGTAAGATTTGAACGTTTGACTAAAAATTCTCAAAAAATTTGGTTTCGTGGGTCGCATTTTTGGTTTTTGGGTCCCAACATTCTTAAATAAAATTTTCGAAGTAGTGCTATTCATGAACCTAGGTTCATGGATAATATTATTTTTTGAACTTACGTTTTTTGACCAAAAATTCTCAAAAAATAGGGTTTCACGGGTCGCATTTTTAGTTTTTGGGTCCCAACATTCATAAATAAAATTTTCGAAGTAGTGCTATTCATGAACCTAGGTTCATGGATAATATTATTTTTTGAACTTACGTTTTTTGACCAAAAATTCTCAAAAAATAAGGTTTCGTGGGGCGCATTTTTGGTTTTTGGGTCCCAACATTCTTAAATAAAATTTTCGAAGTAGTGCTATTCATGAACCAAGGTTCATGGATAATATTATTTTTTGAACTTACGTTTTTTGACCAAAAATTCTCAAAAAATAGGGTTTCGTGGGTCGCATTTTTGGTTTTTGGGTCCCAAGGACGGTTTGGTAACATGTTTCGTTACCGACAAGTGATATTTTTTGTCCTGGCAGTAAGTCAAGTAAATCAAGAAAACATTCTCATCTCAACCCATATCAAAAAAATCTTGACAGTTTCATCAAATATGAACCACAAAGCCAGTCTTAAAGACAGTCTTTATCAGAAAATATCTGAAGGCTGTTGTTCTCAACCAATAATGGAAGATAATAGAGTTTTCTTAATTTTGTTTACTATAAGTCCTATCAAAACTAAAGAAAACTCAATCCAAAAGCTCTGATACCAACAAGCTTATAAGTCCCCCCAGAGCATCATATATTCAGTAGATACGTCTTAACATAACTACAGAGTATACCAAAAACTCAATAGAATTATAATAAATTCGAATAAATCCACAGATATTGAAAATCCACCCAATATGCTAAAATGATTCCATCAACTCTTTTCAATCATTCCGATCAAGAAATCTCGTCACGTCTTGCATCCTTGCTAAAAGCTTCAATGCGAGAATGCCTGCATGTTCCAATGTTCAAATGATGACTTTCGGAACTTTATGGAAATGCCCTAAACAAATCTTGTATGATGAATCTTGTGTTGTAGATTCAACGGAGCGATAAATGGGATGTTTTGGAAATTGTGTAGTTAGGAATTAATGGCCTTCAATGTGTTTACGCATTGAATTTGTTGGATTTGTTATTAAAGGAGCTTTTTGAGGAAGTTATTGTTTGTGAAATTAGAGAATGGTTTTTGGGTTTACTCGAGGGATTTGCGGGAATTTTGTTCCACTGAGGAAGCTTGTAAACTACTTTTGGTCTCATAACCTTTGCAATCCAACAAACAACTAAGCAAGCTAAATAACAATCCAAAATCACAACTAACAAGAAATGCTACACCAAAATCACTTCAAAACCAAATTCTTAAAGATCTGCATGCTCTGCAATCTAAAAATCTTTTGGCAAATATTTGCCCGCCCCATTTACATTTTTTTTTCAATTTCTAAATCTTTATCATCGTTGAAGGCTGGGATGTTCACGTATCATTTCAGTATAATCTGTGGGGCTTTTCCGAGTTTTCCAAGTTTTACGAATTTTTGAATTTGCCTTGAAAATATAAAAGAGTTGATCTTCTGGGAAACGTTTAAGCCTGAATTTTGATGTGATGCGAATTTTCAATGGAGAAGGATTAGGATTTTTTTCTGCGTGACTTGGCATATTGGAGATTTTTTGTTGTGGTTTGAAGGGAAGTTGATTCAATAAGCTGACGATTAAAGAAGGATTTTTTGGGGATCTTTGCGGTTTTATATTTATTTTAAGATTGGTGGAATTCTTAAAGGATTCTTGAAGGATGAAAAATGTTTATATTATTTTTTTAGCAAATTGATTAATGTTTTAAATTGTTAATAAATCGCAGAGTTGGCCCCTATGATGAAAAACTACTGAATTCACTAAAAAAAACGTGCTTTCTAGTATATCTCACCCGTGTGAAAAAATATTTTCAAATTTGTGTGTTTTAGGGAAGGAAGCTGCGATCATCTTCCCTAACCAAAAAATCAGTAATTTCCTGTGTTCTCTTATCGCATACTTCTAAGCAATTGCGTCTCGAGTGTTTGCGGAGACATTTTAATAATAAAGCAAGTGAAGGAGCAACGAGGAAATGCTTTCGTATTTTTCAGGCATTTTCAGAGCTTTTCAGAAAATTTTTGAAGGTGAAGGTGTAAAAAGCTCCAGGCGTGAAATATCCGACTCCTTGAAATAATTTTTTTGATAGAACTTTCAGAAGTCATTAGAGGAGAAGTATTTAGCTTTTGAGCTAACGAAATTCACCTTGATGTCTTGAGATTTTTGACACATTTTTGGATAATCTTGGAAAGAAGCTTTTTTCAGAATTTTCACGAGTTTTCAAAATTTTATGAAAAGAATGATTTAATAGAGAAGAAGTCAAAAGCATTCATTACTTATTATTTCCCACTTTTATGGCTTTATCGCATTTTTCAAATTCCGTCGTCTTTAATGCGATTATATCGACTTCACGACTTCAAAAGAATGTTCTCCTGATTTTTATAAATTTGATGATTTTTCATGTTTTGTGTTCATTTGGACTTTTTGTTGTTAAATAGCGTCGTTTTGGCGAATTTTCAATGGAATGTGATTATCGAATTAAACAAGAAGAACATTTTAAATGACTCGTAAAAGTGAACGTTCGGGCCGTTGCTCGTTATTTGAGATTTTGGGTTCAAATATTTAATGATGTCTGCATTTTTAAGAGCAAAATATTTTTAATGGACTTTTCTGTCTTTTATCGATTTATTGATAGATAATTTATAATTAAGGAGAGAAAAGTTTTTATAAGAATGTCGTTCAAGTCAACTTTACTCTTTAAGTAAGCTCCACTCTTAAGTAAACCTTCAAAACAGCAAAATCATGAGACATTTTGTTCGTGTCAATAATTCAACCTAACGAACATTTCAACATTTTCCTCAACAGAAATGTAATCAGACATAATCAAGATTTGCTTAGTCATAAAAACTGAAGACTCCATCTCAGAAATATAATTACAGAGACATTATAACATTCTCCCATCAAAGACGTTGTCGCTAAATGGAGCGCAAAAAATATTCCATTTTAATCATTCACACATTTTGCCGTTAAAAATTTTATATTCTAGACTTTTTGTCGTGTTTTGTACGCCGGTTTATGCTTTCTATTCTATTTGCTTTCTTTGTAATGTTGCAATGCTGTTTTAAATATAGCGCACAATATTTATAACTTAAAGAATAATTCAGAGGATAGTAATGAGATCAGGCTTTTGAAACAAATCCTTCAAACGTGACAGGAGAATGAATATTTTTACAATAAACTCACAATAAACGTTGCTATTTTAGAGCAGCCTCGATTATTTATAAAAATGGATTCTATTTGTTTTAAATGACATGCAAGGATGTAAAATATTAATTAATTGCATTTTTTATGAAATTTTAATGAAATATTGAAAAGCATTGTAATAATTGATTACAAACAATTTTTCGTGGAATACCATTTTGAATTTTAATTGGACAGATGCAATCAAGAGCAATTCATGATGATGTGATGTTTGAACGTTTATTTAATAGCCTTCAATTTCAAGGAAAATTAATTGAAAATATATTGCCACTTGGCATTTACAAATGGTAATTTTACAAATATTGAATGTCAAATATAATGGATACTCATGGTTATCAAATTATCAATGTTATCATCATCAAAATTAATTAAAGATATTTTGTGAAATTTGTCATAACATGGAAAATTACTGACCAATAAATGTATTGAAATTTCATAAACAAAAGTTGTCATGAAACTAAACTTATTTTGTATTTAAAAAAAACTTATTTTCTTCCCCCCTTCTTAAATCACAATTACAGGTAATAAAGTAAGTCACAAAGGTTGTTGTTTTATGATCCATTGCGTCATTCATGGATTTCAATGAGAACTAATTTCACAATCCAAATAATCCGGGCAATAAAATCCTTTTTATTAGATTTTGTTCACCGCAATGTTAAAAACACCTAAATATTCTCGAATGCAGTGGCATAAAGCGAAAGAGCAAATAAATAATCTGAAGCTCATAATTCCCCCCATATTAAACCAGATATCCCTTAATGCTCCAAATATCCAAACAATTATGCTGTTATCAAATTATGAATAATAATTAGGAATTATTTTAACTAAGTAGGGCGCAATAAATTGCTCTCTTTGCACTCATTAACAGTTGAGCAGTTGAACAGTTGAGATGTTCATAAATAATTTCAATATTTGTTTCGCAGACATAATTATGAGCAAAGATTGTATGAATGGAACAGCTTGGGTAAGAATTGTTGAATTGTGCTATAATTGTGCAAATTTATTTCCATCAGCATATTGAATGGAAAGTTTTCGATTTTATTTTTATTTTTTATTAAAGATGACAAAGAATGCCTCTAAAAAAAGGACATTTTATTAATTTACTGAAATATTATACTTCACTGTTTCAATTTATTTGATTTTAATGAAATATTTGAGAATTATTTAAAAAAAATTTATATTAATCGTTTTCTAAACCAAATTTCTGACCCTAATCTCTTATCTGATATCTTTGGAACAAAGTGAACCATCCTTAAAAACAAATAATCCTTGCGTAAACAACAATAACATAGAAATCAGCAGCAAATGCCCATAATTAATTAATTCAAAATATTCCTATCGTCTTCGATAATTTTACCCAAACACGTTATATTCTACGTAATTATTGTCTCTCAAGCTGTAATAGGAATAAAGCAAAAATAATCAAAACATCGAAAACATCGAAAACACTCGGAGCACACCAACAGCTTCATTAAATTAATTTTCAACAAAAAAATGATGATTTAAATTGGTGTAATTAAGAATATTGGATGTATAAATATTGATAAGATTTCATGCCACAAACTCACAATGTAGACCCTTTCAAAAAGCCATCCATTTTATTATTATTGGTGAACAAAGGACGTCTATTAATCTTCAATATAAGTTCTCGAATAAGTGTTCCAATGATTTTTTGGAGAATCTGAGCTGATTATTAAAGACCTTCTTTTGTTTTTCGAGAAGTTGTAGGATTACTGTGATGGACGGGGCTGGATTTTAATTATGTCTATTTCAGCTTTTCATTTAAAATTTATTTAATGATTACAAGGAGTCACAAACATGGAATGTCACATATCTGAGCTTTATTTGAGCTTTTATTTTCTAGTAAGCTTTTCTGGAGATTTTTGACTTTTTGAACTTTTTACAGTGTTTTAGTTTAAAAATTGAATTCTTAATTAATTGTGATATAACATGCAAATGGTTCCTAAAAATATTTTTGATGTTTTGAAAAGACTCAGTCGATGTTTCCTTAAAATCTCCAACAAAAACAAAGTTTGAATATTTTTTTAAGCAAATCGAGGAATTCACCAAACTTCCCTCTAAAACCATCCTCCGTTTTCCATCTCGTGCAATCAAATACTCCTCTTAAATACCCTCATGCATAATATTCCCATAAAATTATAATGTGTAATAGAAACTGTTTGCCAATCATAGTAACGATAACATTTGTTGTATATATATCAAGTAAAACCAAGTGGTTCTGCAATAATACGTGCCGAGTGGCTATTATGAAGGAAAATATCTAGGAATTACGAAAATTACATCAATTACGAAAGTTACGTAAAAACAACAACAAAAGTGCTCGAGGCGATTTTTCCTGATATCACATTAATTAAAGTGATTCTGATATTGAATTGTTTTTAAGTGGCTCTGACCATAAATGGCATAAACTGGCAATAAAATGGCCATAAATAATTATTTTTACGCCTACAATCAGCAATAATTAAATTACCTAAAATTATTCACAAAATTTTATTGATAATTATTTGGAATTTTTTGGTCGCGAAGTTTTACAATTTATCGCTCGCAAATTAGAACTCAGCACGATTTTCACACAATTTAGCAGGAAAAATTATTGCCTTGATAATGGAAGGAGGAAGTGAAGGTCAAGTTCTTTGGTCATGAATTTATAAATTGCTGAGTTGCTCTTGAGATTACGCCATTTACGGGATTAGGTATGAGCACTATAAAATTTCTATGTGGAAAAGGGAAAGGATCCTAGAAACAAAAGAGAGGTTTTATCTACTTCAATGGTCAGGATCTTTATAAAGTAGATTATGCAGTAAATCTAGATCCACATGATCAAACATGATCAAACATGTTCCTTAATTTCTAGGAGACCTCCAAACAAGAAACTATAAAAAGTTTCGCTAAAGTACCCAACTTCTCATAGCACCTCGACTGTTGAATGCTTGGCGAATGCTGCTGATGCTCCTCTTAATGCTTCAGTGCAGGTGAGAATGAGTTATATCACTTGCAATAACTTTTCCAGTTTACAAGTTTTGCCAGTTTGCTGAAGCTCGTAAAACAAAAAGTTATAAACAAAGTTATATAGGAAAAATAAAATAAGGAAACTTTTGCCAGCTCTTTTTAATATTTGAGCAAGACGCTGATTGAGCAAAGATTTATATCTTCTTTCTCATCAATTTATCTCATTTTTTCAGAAGTTTCATTGAAATTTTCTTCAATCTTGAATTTTGATGAAAAAATTGTTTTATTTCGTTTGAACAAAGAGTTCAATGAATTTCCTTGAAAACTTTGTATCTTCTTGAGTTTTCCTCGAATTTTCTACAAATTTTACTTGTACTTGCTTGTATTTATGAAGCCTTATAAGATACTCATAAATATTGCATCATATGGCAATCAAAATGGAGCATTTCCCTTCGTCGCCAATTAAAACAATCAAACACAATGAAATGCTTGATAAATAATAAATTAATTGTGTTTAACATCAACCATTAATTATTCAACTTTTACCTGAATTTCTCAAAATACTCGAGTTACAAATTTAGAAATTTACAATATTTACAAAATTCATGAAAAATTAATTTAATTGGGTTGGGTTTACCGTAAATGACTGTTTTGGTATGTCGGAGAAATAAATGACAGGGGTCAACGTTTTTTAACAATTTTCTTTTTTCTCAAGAAATTCAATTAATTGATTGACTTTTTATGATATTAATTGTTGTTGAAGTGAATTAAACGGAAATTTAGATGTAAAGCTGTAGAATAATGAGAAGAGAAGAAATATTGAGTGTTTTCAATTAATTATGTTTTTATTACAACATTTTAATACGCCATTTCCGTTTTTTTTCAAGGAAAATTTTTTTCGATCTGACTTTTGTGAATGCAATTTGCTAATTGAAATGAATTTTCAATATTTCTTAGCATTTCCAATCAAGCAAATCTTTTCCTTTAGCACAGTGTTTTACGTTTTACGTTAGATCAAAACATCAAGGTTGTAATTTCCATTAAATTTGACATGAAAACCATTTCTATGCAATATTACAAAAATTCAATTGCTTTGTTTTCTACAGTTTATTGTGTTTTATTTTTTTGTGGAAACTCCACAACTCAGAAATTCATCACTAGAATGGAGAATTCAATCAGAATGACTTATTCAAGCTTTTTTAAATAAGTGAATTGATGAATAAATTGTGGAAACATTGAATCACAGACGAGTATTATCAATCAAACAGTTTTATTCAGGCTCCTCAATTTACTGGCAATAAATAAAATAAATTACAATTTTCAAAATAAAACTAAACACAAAAGATCGCAAGACTAAGCCGAATCTTTACAGCAATCCTTAACTACAGGGTGTAAAACAATTGAAGCTCCTGCACACCCAACTGTGTCTGAAATGTAGTCTTGGAAATTACTTTCAATCACCCACATGTGTCTTCTATATCCAGGAACCACCTGGGTGGCTAATCGGCAATCTCCTCCACGTTGAACCTCCAAAAAGTTGGCTGGTTTGAAGCACGACTCAGCGTCCCACAACATGATGTCACTTTGACCTTTGAAACGGAAAAAGACGCCAGATTTGTTGTCTGTTCCCAAGAGAACTGTGTCCAAGCCATTGGGTTTCTGACCAACATCAACAACAGCCCCGGAGCCTTGACCATTACGCAAATGCTCGGTTTTTATGGAGAAAAGACGTGGAGAGTTCAAATATGTGAAGTACAAATATTTGGAGCCACTTTTTTGGACTAGAACAATGTAGAGGACGTCTGTGGCTGGTGAGCTGGAGGCAACAGCCGCAGGAAGAACAACTCGATAGCTTTTGTTGTTGGTTATGTCCCATACCAAGATTGCTCGGCTTCCGGCATCAGCGATGTAACTGAAGGTATACAAGGTAGGATATGGATTATTTATTTACAAATTATTGAAATTGAATTATTGGGGTCGTCCATACAAATTGTCACATCATTTTTTTTTTCAAAAACTTTGAAATTTTTTTCTAAGTTTTCAAAAATCTGAAAGTTAAATGGAGTTCCTGATCCAATTCGTTTTCACAAAACATCCCCAAAAATCAATCAACGAAATCCATAAAATAAATACTCACATGAAGCACCTTCCAGCCTCATCATAATCCACTACAATATGCTGTAACTTTGACGCAGCAACCACCAAATTGGAAAGATCCAGCACCTTAACGACTTTACCGGATGCAATGCTAATACCAACCACCTTGGGAGGACAACGACGAATAGGCTGCTCCAATGTATTGACGATGCCAACATCAAGAACCCACAGGATGTCCTTGAAAATAAATAAATTGTAGAAATTGTTGTTTTAATCTTAAATTAGATTTGGTAAAGGATGAAATTTTTGTTGTGAAGAATTTCAAATAGATTGAAGTAATTTGAGGAAATCTTGGATATTGATGAATTCTAAGAATCGCCTTTTTATTCATTTTATCTTTGATTGAGCATGATTTGTTGATACCTTTAATATTAAATTTTCCAGTCATTTTTCACTTCTGAAAATTTCTTTTAATGTTTTCATTTTGAAACATTAAAAATATTTTTTTTTCAAATATGCAAAAAAATTAAAAATATCATCAGAAATATTTCAGTTGTATTTTTCCAAAAATTTTATGAAAGCCATTTTTACCACCATCCCTTGCCATTAATTAAATGACTGAATTTAAATTATTTGAATATCAATTTATGAAAAACAATTTCATTGTACGACCAAAATGAAAATTAAAGCTTCAGTTTCGATTATTACTCATAAATAAATTCATGAGTTGAAATACTGTCAAGGGCTCGAGCATGGATTATGTTACAGAGGAGGGAAAGTAAAGTCTAGACTATTTGTAGGCAAATTAGTTAATCGTAACAAAAACTCACCTGAGGATCCAAATAAAGATCAACAACCGATTGCAAAGCTTGACAATTTCCTTCCTCCTGCAAGGACCAGCAAGGATAAGGCTCCACTTCCGCTACACACGTACCCTTCCTTAAAGAGACTTTCCCCAGAGTGATTGGAACTCCCTGCTTCAATCTTGGCATAGCCACAAACGCTGAGTCCCTATAGATTTGCGTCCTCGTCATAATTACATTTTTAGGGACATACCTCTGCGTTTGAATGTAAATATTTCTGGTTGATTGGCAGGGCCATTTCATGCTTCCTCCACTCAACTGAAATGTGAGATCCTGTAAGCGACTCTGGTCACAGGATCCACTACATGTTCCACTGATCTGTGTTATCTGTGTCACCGCCAGAAGCGTCAACAAAATTATACTTTTTATCATCGCTCCAGTTGCTTTTGCCGTCGCCAAATTCTAATGAGATCTGAGTTTGCTGTTTGCATAATTGCACTGCTTTATATGCTTTATATGCCCCCGGCTGCATTCAAACAATTTTCGGTAAATTCGTGGAGAGAGAATTTTTTCGTGTTATTCTATTTGCTTGAATGTTTTGAATATATTTTGTGTGTTTTGTATGTTTTGCTGAATATATTTTTGTAACTTCGTGCTTTTCAAACTTGTTCATGGTAAAGCTTCGAAATGCTTTTAAATGATGCAAAATGTAGAAATGCAAGCGATATGATGGATAAGCTAGATTGCTTGGTGTGCTTCAGGTGCACTTTGATGGTTTTTGGTTGTTTACACTTTTTGGTGAAGCCAAAACATATGCAACAATTTGTTATTGCATTTTGTATACACGGTTTGCAATGAGTGAACGAGCAAATGATTCACTTGTCAAGGTGGCTAGCGATCATTTATCGTGGTTTTAACTTTTAATGGAATTTTTATGGTGTAAGGGAGGTTGGACATTTTTTAATGGAATATTTCTTTAATTTTATAATTCCACAAAAAATTACAATTTATGAGATTTCTCATTTATTTATATATTGAAAGCTCCTTAAAAGCTTTTCCTCAAATTCTACTAAAAATTCATTTATATATGATAGCAAGCCAACATTCTAGTGCCGTCATTGAAAAGTTCCCATGAAAACAGAAAACACTACAAAAACCATTTAAATCAAACATATTGCATAGCCAAATGCTCAACGTGTAAAATATTTTGTAAACATTTTTCATGTTTATCAACACCAAAAAAAGCAACAAAATATTTACCATCCACACAAGAATGATTGCACAGCAAATTTAATTATTCAGCCACACATTTATTAAAAGCATTTTCAAGAGCTTTTTGGAGTAAAACATATCCGTCGACAAATTCATTAAAATATTGGAATGCTCACACTGCAAAGTACAAAAGGAAATTTTAATATTAATGGAACATTTTGTGCAATTTTGGATGCAATTCACCATGCAGATAAAAAATAGATTCATCAGGAGAAAAACGAGGTGGGAATGCTGCAAATTTAATAAAAGGGAATAAATGCGACAGTGTTTTATCGAGATTATTTGCATAGTTGCTCTATTGCAGTCATCAAGCATATCAGTGATATAATGTAGCAGAAGTGGTTATGTTGTCAGGGTTTTAATTGAGGGATTTACTGGTTTTTAATCCTTGAAAGCGTATAATGAGGAAAAGCTTTTGATTTATGCTTTTTAATTTAAAATAAACAAATTTTTGTGTTGATATAAATACTGAATAATCGAATAATCCTGACTTTGAGCCTTAACTAGATACTCAAAACATCATGAATCTCATCCTACAAAGTATTGCAATACTTCAAAAATTAGTTTTTCGAGCTGATTATTCGCCTGACCTTCCATAAAATGTTTTTATATCTTCAAAAAGCCACTCTCATCCCAGCAAATACTACATAATGTGATGATGATGCAATTTCCTTGAAGCAATATAATTAATGAGGACACCAGTGTCAAAAGAATATAATTCTTTTCGCAGCTTTGTGACTATGAAAAGTATGTTGGCAGATGGGAGCAATATTTTTTTGCAAGCTCATAGTTTTATTTTTTTCCTTGTAAGCAAAAATTTCCTCTTGTTAAAAATGTTTCATAGACATCAGGTAAAATTTCAAAATTTCATGAAAATTTCGGAACTGCATCCAAATTTTTAAAAAGTTCAAAAATTTGGTTTTCATGAGTCGAATTTTTGGGTTTTAACCTCAAACCTTAAATAATTTCGGTTTCGTGGATCAGAGAGAGCAAAACTGAGTTTTTCCAAAAAAAATATAAAAATAAGGACATAAAAGAAAAACTGAGAGCCACGAGGAAAACATTGTTTCCGTGTTGTGAACACAGTCATTACGTTGTTATTAATTATTTACAGCGAGCTGTTCCATATTTTTTTCTAACTATGTTACAGCATTGTTTTTTTGGATTTTAACGCAATTTTTGCTATTAAAAAGTTGTAAATTCTTTAATGGTGGAATAAAGGAATAATAATAAAAAGTACGCTAACCTAAAAAAAGCTGAAACGGAACAAACAAAGGATGGCTTTGGCTGTGGAGCAATTTGGAGCGTTTTAAAAGCTGCCATGAATCACAATGAGATTTCATTAAATTTGTGGCATTTTTGCTGTAGTCCACTTGTATGTACCATTCTCTTTCACTCTTTCGGATTCAGATGATTCCATGAATAAACTCTTCCGCGTGTGTGTGGCGGTGATTGAAGCCTTAAGTGTCCAGGAGACTAAAAAGAGCATTTATCTCATATATTTGATTAAAATTTTAATTCTACATGAATTTATCTTATCGATCAACGTATCGATCAACATTGAAAAAAACCATACAACTCATTCAAGAAGTCAACCGATGAATTATTGCGATCGTAAATTTAGTAACTACAATGTAGAAAATTCTGTAAATTGAAACAATAGTAAAATGGAAAAAATACAGCAAAAAACTAGCATACTGAGTATAAAGAGTACTTTTCAGGGGTGTAGAAGTAGTAAAATAACAAGGTAGGCGCTGATGAGTTTTTGCATGGTTTTTGCAAACAAATTAAAAAAATTGCACTAACCCAAATTTTAACAAGGGGGTCGCGACTACCCGCGCCTACCCACTTCTACAACCCTGGTACTTTTAAAAAATATGGTTTCAGTGATGCATGTTTCAAAATCTTTGAATGTTTTATGAAGTTTTTGATGCATTTTGTTTCTATGAAACTTAAAAGAACTGAAAAGTAATAAAATTGTGTTGAAGGAGCGTCTGGTATTTTTGTTTGTGAATCATAATATGTAATTTATTGAAACTTTCAATGGAGTTATGGAGAGTCTTCTTTTATGATTTATTTGAAATTTTTACTTGCAATATGAAGAATTTTAATGAAATTGGAATATTGCTATCTACCTTTTTTATACAAGTTTTTTTTTGTATTGAATTTAAGATAGAATGAAAATAATTCAGAAAAAAATGATAGGATTTTTATATGAATTTATCCTTTTGATAGCTTTGCCACTAAAAGCTCATTATTTTAATTCAAGCTCTGTTGCACCTTCTTGTCGCTCACAATTTGAATTATAAAAACCCTTATTTCAAACATATATTTAAAAATAGTTCTGCATCCACAAATTTCACATTAAAAACTATGAATTTTAGCAAATGAGCAGACCATAAAAACTCAAACTTTCCAAAATTTAAATAATTAAATTACAAAATATTTAACAAAAGAAGTGATGCGAAAATTCACAAATTATAAACTGAGATTGAAAATGCATGTTTTGTGTTAACAAACCCACCCAACCAGGAAGTATGGTTGACCATAGAAATTAGCGGGATGAGCAACAAAAGCCACCAAATTCAAAACAGGCAAAGTTTTATAACAAAAATGATGGCTCAAAACAAGAGGGTTTATTCCAAATTTTGTATATTTTCAACGGGTTCAATCTTTTTAGGGCGTTTTCTATAAGTCATCTTTTTGTTAATTTATTATTCATCAAATCATAAACAGAAAAAATCCACATTTTACTTTTTCGACCGAATTTCCTCTAATTTGACGTGAAACTCTCCTAATTCACTAGCTGAGGTCAAAACTCTATGCAAATTAGCTCTAAATTGTAGAACGATCATATTTTTGTTAATTTTCCATATTTACCAACATTTCTAGTATTTTACAAGCAAAATGTACGGCAAATTTACTATAAAAAGTTCTATTGTATACTCAACATACAACACTCCTCGAAACTGAAACTTTTAGGTTAAATATGTAAAAACTGATAAAGTTTTTAATTAATTGCGTTCAGGACATTTATTGCAGTTTTAACTTTTGCAGGGAATAGTGGACTATAATTGTTAATTATTGAGAGTTACTGAATTAGAGAAAGTTTTGGCTTAGCTTGCTGGGTTGTGCAAAGTTTTGGTGTATTGAAATTTTACTAAAGTTTTCTAGGAGTTTCTATGAGTTTTGCATTTCAACAACCAACTTTTAATTTAATTCTTTTTTTACATCTTTTGAATTATAAAATGTATTTAATTGGTTTCTCATTGTATTTTGAAATTAATGGAAGTTTTTTGAATTTTCCTTCTTTAGCACATTGCAAACTATTCAATTAGTTTCCAAATAACCAGCAAATCATTGCAATTTCACCAGTAACCTCCATTTGAGGTCATTGCATTCAAAAATGTCGAAAATGCACTTATCATGCTTATTCCACATATATTATCAAAATATGACAACATTCTTCAAATATATTTACAAAATATCGTAAAATTCGTAATATGCAAAATATGCAAATATTAAACGAAAATTCCAAAAGCATTGACAAATATGATGCAAATATATGACGAGCATGATAATCTTAATATTTTTAAATTGATTAAAAAGCTCTTCTGAATGATGCAAGAAGAATTTTTCACTCTTAAATACACTTAATTTTCAACAATAAATTCCTTAAATGCATGTCACTCTAAAAATATAAGATGAACATGAAGAGCATAACAAAAATATCATAAATGTCAAAAAAATGTCAAAAATCAGCATATATTCTAATACACTCATCGTCGAGCTAAAAAATAATGTTTCCAAGTGTAAAACATGAAGAATGAGAAACGCCATGGAATAGCAAAAAAAAATTTAATAAAGCACATTTCTCAAGCTGAAAAGTCTCAAGTTCAATTTAAATAAATTTGAATGTAATTTTTGTTTTTTGTTGTGTCCACGTTTTGTCTACTTTAAATATTTTTGCTACGATTTTGTTGTGTGTTTTCATACAAACTTGTAATATTAGGAAAATGGCAAAAAGCTGCTAGACTGCAAAACTCTAGAAAAAACTCTATAAATTCTATAAAAGCCAACGAGAATGGGCAAACATCATTTAGAATCATTTCAGCTGAGCTGCAAAAACACCAGTGTTAAAGAGTACAATAGTGAGTGGCACTTGAGGGCTTAAGGGTGGCTGGCGGATTTTTGTCTTGTTTTTGGTTCGGGAAAGCTGTATTTGATTTTCAAGCAGTGATTTTTGAGAAAATCATCGATTTATCTGGATTAGATTGATTAGTGATCAATTTTTGCTTTAAAATAAAATTTAAATATTTTAAGAACAAGCTTAAATTATAACTTCTGATGAATCAAAACGATTATTAAATTAAAAATCACCCTCTATTATTCTTTTTAGATGTTGCGGACTCTTTTCCTACTATCGAGTGGGCTCCTCGTAGCTCAATGCCAATTACTCGCCACCTCTTATGGCAGCTTACCAACTGACCATAACACTTCCCCAGCTCCCGATTTAAAATGGACTGGTGCAGACTTTACATTCCCATGTCCAACAACTCGTGCACTTTTCAAGAGCTCTGGAAAATATGTTTACAAGGCAAACATTGCCACCAGGGGGCAATTGTACAGAGATAATTTGTTCTTTGCCTTGCCGAGATTTAGGTCAGGTGTTCCAGCGACTCTTGTCAAGACAAAGTTGAGGAAAGGTGCTTGTACCACTACTTTTGAGCCTTTCCCGTGCTGGTCGATGCAAGAAGAAGGAAAATGTTCGGCTTTGCAGTCTGTCGTTGACATGGTTTTGGATGGTAATGATATCTTGTGGGTTTTGGATACTGGAATTGTTAACACTATGGAAGATCAACCAACTCAAAAATGTCCACCAAAAGTAATGGCATTTAACACAAGAACTGGAAAGCTCCTGAAAACCATAACTTTTGATTCATTGACCACTAAAAGCTCTCGTCTGCAATATTTGGCAGTTGATTATGGAAAAGATGGTCGAGCTTTTGTTTACGTGAGTGACGCTTCGACTAGAGCATTGTTGGTCTATGATGTCCAGGCTAACCGTGGTTACCGAGTGATCTTACCAAAAGCTACCAATGAAGGTTGTGGTGGAAAGAAAGATGTCCTTTATTTAGCTTTGGTTAAGAAACCTGAAGGCAATTCCGTCCTTTACTTCACTTACTTGTGCTCCAAGAAGATTTTCTCCATCAAAACTGAGTATTTAAGAGATGGACGAGCTTCTGGAAAGATTAATGGTAAGTTTTCTCCCGCCAAATCTTCGCAAAAATTAAAATTCCGTTAAACTAATCGCCATTTTTTTTTCTAAACAGACGCCGGAACAAAAACCAATAAGCTGGTAGTAATCGGTACTGATAATGGAAGTGCAATCTTTTTCCGCAACGAGGGACAGCCTGAGGTCTATAAGTGGGACACAGGCACTCAATTCGAAGCTTCTAACTTCTTTGTTGTTTATCGAAGCGATTCTTGTCAACTGGCTACCCATGCCATTGCCGACTATAAGCAACAAAAGATGAGGGTGCTTGAAAGTAACTTCCCAGACTATATTCAAGGCAAAGTTGGATGTGGAGCTGTGCAGCAAATCTCAGTGATGACTGGGTGCTTTTAAATAAGGTTAAATTATTTTTTTGGAATTATTTGAAATTGTGATAACCAAGTGAATGGATATTTTTAATGTATTTATTGTGTAAAATAAAAATCAAAATATTTTTAAATTCAGAAAAACTGTAGCATACTTCATTTATAAATGCGTTACGAGGGTCAATAATGCAATTTAACAAAACAGGAAAAATATAAACAAAAATTTTGCTACCTATAAATTTTTTATTTAATTATTTAATTATTAACAATTAGCTATTTTTATCACAACAGGAATACACAGATGAATATTTATGTTCCTACCTTGTTAACATTGTTATCAATAATTATCAGTAAATGTTATATTATTATATAGGCTATTAATTAAGCTTCTCCACAATTAACAGTCAATATGAATTAGTTATTTACCCGATATTTACCGGTAGACTGTCGTGTCACCAATTCTGTTCAATCAGTAAGATTAAGCTTCAAGCTAAAAATACTCACGTGTCTTGCTAAAAAGAAATAAAACAAAATTAATCAAATTCCTAAGTTTTTAACTTTCACACACTCAAATCTGAATTTTGAAGAATCAACTAATTTTTTTAAAATAACTCGTCACGTGAAAATTACAAACAATCTAATAAAAGTCGAAAAGTTTAAATTATGATGTCAACAGATTCTCCTACGTAATTCACTGATTGAAAGCTCAACAATTGAGTTTTATTTTAGCTCTGACTAACCCGATGATTGGATTAATACTCAATATAATGCCGATTGTACCGTTTCACGAGCGTCACTTGTATTTTATTAAGGTTTTCAATTGTTTTTTGAGTAAAGATAAGATAAAATTAATGATTATTTGAGTGCGGTTTGAAGATTACCATATTTTTGGTAAATTTCGATTATAATTCTTCAATATTGATCATTTCAAATACAATTTTGCTCAGAATTGCAGAAATATATCAAAAATGGCTCAATCAAATAAATTCTTTGGAATTATTGGCTTATTCTGTTTGATCTGGAGTGTGTTTGGTGCTACATCAATAACGCATTATTTTGGATCAACAGTTGAAGGTAGAGATTACATATTGCGAAATAAATTTAAAATAATTTTCATTCATAAAAATTATAGGTGAAAAGTTTCTCCACATAATGCATACACAGTCAGAATTCTACACAGAAAATACAACAATTAGTTATGGATTTGATTTCGATGGATCCACTCGAGGAGTAACAAATGTTACACGTTGTGTTGTTGAATTAAGTTTTCAGTACGCTACCGAAAATCCTATGCAAGCTTTACATCGCGTGGATGTTGCATTAATTACAAATACGACAGTTACTCTTAGAAGTGCAATTTCAGGAGTTTTGTTTATCAGCGCACAAATGAGCATTTTTGGATTTGATGCTAGTAATGCTTTACCAGTTTTACCTGAAAGTTTGTAAATTTTTTAAAGTTTTAATTTGAGAATAAAATTTTTTTGTTTTACTAATAGCATAATTGTTTTTTGGGTTTGGCGAAAAGCTAATCATTTATCCCCGTCAAAACAAACACGTATCTTTAGACACAGTTATCTGTGAGGCCCTGACCTTTTTTGTTTTGGTTGTTTTGCTAGAAAATAATTAATTGTTACATTTTATTATCAATTTAACTTGAAGTGAGTGTATCAAGTTCAGTCGAGTTAACTTAATTACTTAAAGTTTTTTTTACCGGTACACTTTACATTTTGCAAAGATTTTTACATTATTGATAAAGTTGCGAATAGAGAGGAGTAGTTGATTAGAAAGGAAGGTCAGCTTCGTGGAAGGGTTAAAAGATAAGGCAATAAAATAAAAGAGCTCAGGAAACACAAGTGGATTAGACCAAAAACTATTTAACGAATAACAAGAGATTTAATTCAGAACGGCTATTAGAAAACAGAGAATTTTATTTACTACTAAAGCAAAGTTTTACTTCGTTGTTGGTGCGGTCAAGTTCATAATGTCTCTATTTAATAAAGTTCTATTGACTCTTGCCTTAAGCTGCATGTTTTTGAGCTATTTGAATGCTAAAACAAGTAAAACTGAAGTTGGAGATCATGTCGAAGGTTTGACTATCAATTAGTATTAAGTGCAGAGTTCATGAAATTAAAATTGTTATAAACTTCCAGGAGAAATACTTCTTCATCAAATACAATTCAATTCCAAGATTTGCAAAGAAATCTGCACAGCTCCTTACGTTTTCGACTTTGATGGGAAAGATCGGGGAGTCAAGAACATAACACGTTATGAAATTAAATTTACTTATGTGAGTGTTTAGGTGTAATGTTGCAAGTTAACAAAATTTGATTATTATTGACAATTTATAGGCCTCTGAAGGACCTATAGGAGACGTTTTGGAGGAATCTGATATTCAACCGACGACCGTAAAAGTGAAGGGTACTTTTTCGGGGACAAACTCTTTCAGTGCTGAGTTATCAGTTTTTGGATTTTATAATAAATAAAAATCACAATCAATATGACGAATTAATCCGAAATGCTTTTGTATTCCTTTACCATATTCCTTTATCCATAATCAGTGAGATAACAAAACTCTATATCTAACTGTGTGAAAAAAAAAGCTTAAATACTCGCATAAATGTTCAAATTATACTCAATTAACAAATAAAGTTTCTTTGGTTAAGTTCAATCATGACTCAATTAAAAAAGTTGGTCGTAATTGCTGTACTGAGTTGCATGTTCCTAAACTTTTTAAATGGACAGAGACATACATCAAAATATGGAACTTCGATGGCAGGTAAGGTTGTTTTATTCATATTGAGGAATCTTTTTGATACAAATCAAAAGTAATTCAATTCTAGGTGAAAAGTTCCTGTACCTGATGCACAATCAATCTACTTTCAATGCCGTCAATGAACTCGGAGAAATTTCTCTTGAATTTAATTTTGATGGGACTGATCGTGGTGTGACCAATATTACAAGATTTGAGGTTGATTGGAATTTCGTTCCTACCTCAACCCCGTTGTCTTTCATCTCATTGTATTCCATAAAGCCAACTACAATGACGTGTGAATGTATTATGCCTAGAGTGACGTATTTAAGTGTTCAGATATCTGTTTTCGGATTTGATGACAAATAAAAACTTCAAATTAATACAATAATTGACTGATATTTTAATGACGATCTTTAAAGTTAAAAATGTTGCGTTTTAAACGTTATCACTTCGTTTATCTTTTATCGGTCGTTGATAAAAGTTGTATTGGCGTATTGCTTAGTAAATTGATAAATATTTGCTTAAATACTTTAAATTGTAGAAATGAACACCATTATCAATTAAAAGTTTATTCAGTCAAGTTCAATCAGTAAATCATGACTCAATTAATAAAAGTTTTCGTTGCTCTTGTCTTGAGTTTTTCATTTTTAAGTTTTTTGAATGCTGAAAGGGCTACGATTTCTGCTGGAGATTCTGTTCCAGGTGAGATAAATTAATAATTGTGGTCGATTCATTGTTGAAACTAAAATTTTCCATAACAAGGAGAAAAATTTCTATACTTGATGCACTACCAATCTGGATTTTACACGGAAAACACAACCATTCCTTATGGATTCGAATTTGATGGAACTGATCGAGGAGTGATTTCTATTACTCGATTTGTAATTGACATCAACTACACCCCATTCGGGACTCCTCCACATATTTCACACACGCTTTATGATGCAATTTTTATGCCAACAACTTTAACGATTAGAAACGAAATTACTGGAGTGGTGTATTTTAGTGGTCAGCTTAATGTTTTCGGATTTGATAATAAATAAATAAAATTCCGTGCAATAAAAGAAGATAAAGTTTATCTTATCTTAAACGTGATACTTTATTCCAAAATACAAAATCTTCTTAAACTAAAATTACCCGACTATTCAACATCCCTCAAAGCTATGGACATTTCTTCAAGAAATTTATCCCTCTGTAATTTGCCAGTGAATTCTCCAATACGTTTTTGAATGTAGTTTCTGTGGTACTTGATAATAAATTTCTTACATTGTCTAATTGTGGCTCCAGTGTAAAGTGTTTGATATCTCGCAAGTTCTTTTCCAGCCTAAAATTATTAAAGTTATTTTAATAAAATGTTGAACCTTAGACAGTGTTTGTTTTACAACTAACTACTCACCAGATTCATCAACGGCAGAATGCTTGACAAGAATCTATGAGGTCCATGAGAAATTCTAAAGATAATAAGTTTTGAATGTTCATCAAAATAGGAAACTTTGAAATTCTGCACGGAAGCTGATCCAAAGTCACCGTAATGCTTCTGAATGCTTTTCTTAAAGTATGAAGATAGTTCATTGCCAGTTATGCTAAACTTGGCCTTATCTTTCACTGGATCATTCAGTTTTATTTGAATAAGCAGGTATCTAAAATTTTATAAGAATGGTCAGCTATTATTTCAGCTGCAGAGGAATGATTCTCGAAGCTAGTAGATATAAAATTACCTGTTCTTTAGTCTGACCATTTTTTATTTGGTTGGAGATCTTCAGGATACTAGTTTTCTTTAAATTCTAGGAAATGTGGCTTGAAGATCAAAACAATAACAAACTTGAGAAATGTCAGAATATATTCGACCATTTGGAATCGTCTAATAATATCTTCGCGCCAAAAATGTTTAAACCTAATTTGTTTTAAATATTAAAAATTAAATTAAATTACGACATTACTGAAATTACGCAAATGATTAAATAACAAAATTCCTTTTAAATATTCAATAAAGCACCTGTACAAATCTTCTGATATGTTTAACGAGTAGATGTCTGATATAAAACTATGAGCAATAAAATTATTATATTCCTGTTTAATTTTTGCGATAACACCGAGATAATGATACTGATACTTTAAGCTCAACAAGCTGATAAAGAGCTGTTATTAAATATCTTATCATTTTTTATTTAAAAAAATATTTTCATTATCAAGTATCAAAAGTTCAGGCAGCTTTCTTTCTCATAATCCAAAAGCAAGAGCAAAATTTTTTACTATAGCTTCAGTTCATATTCAACCTTCCTGCATATAACATCTACATCTACGACACATCATTCAAATCAATAACATCAAAATGCATCAATATTTTATTGGAGTGGATGTTGGTTCACAAAGTGTGAGAGCTGGTCTGGTGGAAAATGGTCGAGTCATCAAATCTCATGTTAAAGCTATCACTGTCTTTAATCTAGAGCCAAATCATTTCGAACAATCTTCCCAAAACATCTGGGAAAGTATTGTTTATTGTGTGAAGGTTTTTATCATAGTTTCATAAAAAGTCAATTAATCAATTTAAAATGTTTATAGAATGTAGTTAAAGACATCAATAAGTCAGACATCCTTGGAATTGGATTTGATGCGACCTGCTCACTTGTTTTCCTGGATAATAAAGATGAACCTTTGACAGCTAGCAATACTGGCAATAGCGAGCAAAATATTATTATGTGGATGGACCACAGAGCAGCTGCTCAAGCTGATTTCATTAACTCCTTGAATCATCCCATTCTAAAATATGTTGGTGGAAAAGCTTCTCTGGTAATAAGAAAACTATGCTAGTTACAATTAAAACCTTTGGATATGAAAAATAATCACTAAATCAATAAATTTCCATCCTTGCACCAAAATTCTTGGAATAAATTTTTTTCAGGAACATGAAATTCCAAAACTTTTGTGGGTGAAACAAAATCTGTACGAAAAAACGTTTAAGAATATTGGAAATGTGTTTGACCTTCCGGATTTTCTTACATGGAAATGTACGGGGAAGTCTTCAAGGTCGATATGCTCTACATCTTGTAAATGGAACTACGATGCTGTAAAAGGAGAATGGAATGAAGAATTTTTCGAGCAAATTGGTCTTGGAGAACTTAAAGAAAATAAATTTGAAAAGATTGGATCCGTTATAAAATTTCCGGGAGATTCCATAGATGGTGGATTATCTAACAAAGCAGCTGAGGAGTTTGGCTTATTTGTTTATTTTATTTGCTTACTGTCAACAGACTACTTACATATAACATTATAACATACAATATTACAAGTAATGTCCAAATCAGACTCTAACATAATACATAGGGTACAAAGAAAAAATTTACATCAATATTTTAAAATATTATGCTGGAGGAGTTAAGTTTCTTGAGTAATGCAATTTTAAAGAGGCTTTAAAGCTTTCTCTGGTTTGCTGTGATTTATAAAGATACTCCACCTCAGAGAAGCTACGCATTATCCGGTAAATAGGCTCATTCTCCCATAATTAGTCCTATGGGTAGTGATGCAGCGGAAACGAGGATTTTCTCGCAGATTATAAGCCAAAGGATTGGGATTAAGGATGGACGAAGCAACAGTTCAGGACAATTGGTTTTTACCACTAATCAAATCAAAACAAACATATGGCCAAAATCCTTCGCCTCTCTTCTAGAGTTTCTAATCCGAGAAGCTTTACGAGCTCTTTTTTGGGAGATTTTTGGGAAGCCCATTTTAGTTTTCTTTTCGCAAAACGCGCAAAATTTTTGGACAGATTCTAGGCGTTCAATGTGACTTTGATAATTAGGAGACCAAATGATGCTTGCATACTCAAGATGGGAGCGTACTAAGGAGTTATATAGAGTTATATGTGTAAATGGATCCTTAAAATCTTTTGTGAATCTTTTAATAAAACCCAGCATCTTCATTGCTTTTTAATAATATTGTCAATGTGTGAGGTAAAGGACAATTCGTCGAGACTTCAACCCCTAAATCGCGTATTTTTCTAGCAACGAAAATTATTGTTCCATTGAAATTGTAAGGAAAAAATTAATTGTTGTTTTTACGAGTCAACGAGATTTTTTGCATTTTGAGATGTTGAGTTTCATTCCATTATACGCGCACCAGCTATAGAAATTATTTAAATTAAGTTGAAGGGTTTCAAGTCGGATATTGAGCGAATCTCTTTGTACATTTTAACATCGTCTGCAAATTCTTCCTTGTCGATTCCAGGGATTACGAGGGGCAAATCGTTAATGAATAGGACAAATAGAAGTGGGCCAATATGGGACCCTTGTGGGACACCTGCCATAACCTCAAAATATTTCCGATTGAGATCCACAAAAAAGAACATATTGCATGCGATTTAACAAATAATTTCTAAGCCAGCTCAAAAAGGATCAATTCCCATTTTTCGAAGCTTGAATAAAAGCTTTTTTATGCTAACAAGGTCAAAAGCTTTGCTCAATCTGTGTAGATCGCATCAACCTGTTCGCGCATCTCCATCCAGTTAATAGTCTTTGAGGTGAAAAGTGACAAATTTGTAACAGTGGATTTATTGCGCATGAAGCCGTGCTGTTCAGGCGAAATAAATTCGGAAACTTTTGGGTAGAAATCGTCGTATACCATTTTCTCAAATAATTTAGGGATACTTGAAAGAATAGCAATACCTCTATGATTTCTAATATCACTACGATTTCCACTTTTGTGAATTGCGATTAAGTGAGATAGTTTCCAAAACTGAGCAAATTGTCCGTCGTGAAGCGAATTATTGAAAAGTTTAGTTAAAGGGACACAGACTACTTTAGAGATACTTTTTAGGAAGCAAGGAGGAACAGCGTCAGGTCCAGGACCTTTGTTGTCGTCCAGATCCTTTAAATAGGAAATAACTTTTTCTTCTGAAAACTGTAGGTAATTAAAATCAAAGTCTATTTCACTGGAAAAATCAAAATCATCGTTCTCGTCCGCGCAATCATCAAAGATACTTTTGAAAAATAGCTTAATAGCTGGTAATGCAGTTGGAACATCAATAATTGATGCTCACGCTGGTGCATTAGGAATGATGGGATGCCAAGCAGAAAATTCGAAAGATGAAATTACTTCCAAGCTTGTTTTGATAGCTGGAACATCAACTTGCCATATGAGTGTAACTAAAGAACCTGTCTGGACCAACGGAATTTGGGGGTCAGTACTCGCTTAATTTAAATTAAACAATTTTTTTGACTTTTAACGTTTCCAGACCTTATAAACACGCACTCCTAGCCAATACATACTTAAATGAAGCTGGACAAAGTGCTACTGGCTTACTAATTGATCATGTGGTCCAAAATCATCCTTTCTACCCAAAAATGCTCAAAGATGTAAAAGGGAAAAATATTTATCAACATTTAAATGAGCTGGTTGATAATCTGACCGAACAAAAAAAACTGGACACATACCATAAACTCACCAAAAACTTTCATCTTTACCCAGATTTTCATGGGAATCGATCACCATTCTCAGACAGCAACTTAAAAGGAATGTTGAGTGGTTTATCGATGGCTGTTAATGAAGAATCACTATTAATTTTGTATCTGTCGTGTGTGCAATCTTTAGCTTATCAAACTAAACAGATAATTGAAGCTCTGTACGATTCAGGAAGGGAGCATTTCAAATCGATCCTCATTTGTGGAGGATTAAGCAAAAACAGTCTGTTTATTCAAACTCATGCTGACGTTCTAGGCATTCCAGTTTTATTGAGTTCAGAACCAGAAAGTGTTCTTTTAGGAGCAGCTATGCTTGGAGCAACTGCTGCAAAAATTTATCCAGATTTGGAGGTTAGAAATAGTAAAAACGAATTTTTGCGCCAAAACTAACCTTTTTTAAAATTTCAGCAAACAATCAAAGCGATGAGCAATCCAGCTGAAGTAATCAAACCAGATGAAGCTTGTGCTGATTACCATTACAAAAAATATCAAGTTTTCTTGAAAATGTTGAAAGATCAGCGATCTTACACTCAAATGATGGAATCTTAAGTTGATTTTTTTCATTCCCTTTACACGTACATTCCACGCAATCATGCTTAAATGTCAAGGATAGTTAAAAAAGTAGAACCGTAGATATTTATAACATATCTTTTGCATTCCAGATACAATAAAACTTTCTGTTTTCATTCACCATTCGTTTTCTTACAACCTTCTTAAAATAGTTAATTAACTTCATTCTCCCAGTTCATTTCCGTGATATTCCGGCGATAAAAATTGATAAACTGATACTCATCAAGCTGATAAATATTGCGCTCTCTAAATATTTATCAATGTCAAGTGTCGCAAGATCAACAAGTTTAAGTTTCTTTCAAACTTCCACTCGCAAGTACAAAAATGTGTTACGACTCTCAGTTTCTTTTAGACATTGCTCTGAGACACATTAAAAATTAGAAAACAATAACATCAACATGCAGAAGTATTTTATTGGAGTGGATGTTGGTTCACAAAGTGTGAGAGTTGGTCTGGTGGAAAATGGTCGGGTCATCAAATCTCATGTTAAAGCTATCACTGTCTTTAATCCTGAGCCAAATCATTTCGAGCAATCTTCCCAAAACATCTGGGAAAGTATTGTTTATTGTGTGAAGGTTTTTATCATAATTTCATAAAAAGTCAATTAATCAATTTAAAATGTTTATAGACTGTAGTTAAAGATATCAACAAGTCAGACATCCTCGGAATTGGATTTGATGCAACCTGCTCACTTGTTTTCCTGGATAATAAAGATGAACCTTTGACAGCTAGCAAGACTGGCAATAGTGAGCAAAATATTATTATGTGGATGGACCACAGAGCAGCTGCTCAAGCTGATTTCATTAATTCATTGAATCATCCCATTTTAAAGTACGTGGGTGGAAAAGCTTCTCTGGTAAGGATTATTATCGGTTCAGTTAATTAGTATCTGCTGAAGTATCATCTGCAAAGAAAAAACTCATTTCTTATTCTTTATTGACCTTATTAATTGATTAATGTCTTTATTGTGAGGAGAAATATTTCATTGACATAATATTTATTTTTTTTTTGAACCTGTTTTTTTAGGAACATGAAATGCCGAAACTTTTGTGGGTGAAGGAAAATCTGTACGAGAAAACTTTCAAAAGAATTGGAAAAGTGTTTGACCTGCCTGATTTTCTTACTTGGAAATGTACGGGAAAGTCCTCAAGGTCGATATGCTCTACATCTTGTAAATGGAACTACGATGCTGTAAAAGGAGAATGGAATCAAGAATTTCTCGATCAGATTGGACTTGGTGACCTTAAAAATAATAATTTTGAGAAGATTGGATCCGTCATGAAAGCTCCAGGAGATTCCATAGAAGGTGGATTATCGGAAGAAGCAGCTGAAGAGTTTGGATTAGTAGCTGGTACTGCAGTTGGAACATCAATCGTTGATGCCTACGCTGGAGCTTTGGGAATGTTAGGATGTCACACAGAAAACGCAGAAGATGATATGACCAAGCTAGTTTTGATAGCTGGTACATCAACTTGCCATATGAGTGTTACTAAAGAACCTGTTTGGGTCAAAGGAGTTTGGGGGTCAGTATTAACATTTTTATGATGTCACTTTGATGAATAAATTGATCCTCCTCTTTTAGTCCTTTCAAACACGCTCTGATCACCAATCGCTACGTTCTTACAGCTGGACAGAGTATTAGTGGCTTATTGATCGATCATGTGATAAAAACTCATCCTCTCTACTCTAAAATGCTTGAAGATCTCAATGGAAACAATATCTATCAACACTTAAATGAGCTGGTTCATAAATTGACCAAATTGAAGAATCTAGACACATTCCATGAACTCACAAAAAACTTTCATCTTTACCCAGATTTTCATGGGAATAGATCACCTTTCTCAGACAGCAACTTAAAGGGAATGTTAAGTGGTTTATCGATGGCTGTTAATGAAGAATCACTCTTAACTTTATATCTGGCGTGTGTGCAATCTTTAGCTTATCAAACTAAACAGATAATTGAAGCTCTGTATGATTCAGGGAGGGAGCATTTTAAATCAATTCTCATTTGTGGAGGATTAAGCAAAAATAGCTTGTTTGTACAGACTTATGCTGATATTCTGAGAATTCCAGTTTTATTGAGTTCCGAGTCAGAAAGTGTTATTTTAGGTGCAGCTATACTTGGAGCAACTGCTGCGAAGGTTTATCCAGATTTGGAGGAAACAATCAAAGCGATGAGTAATCCAGCTGAAGTTATCGAACCAGATGACGCTTGTGCTGATTACCATAACAAGAAATATCAAGTTTTTTTGAAGATGTTGGAGGATCAGCGATCTTACACCCAATTAATGGAACCTGAACTCTTCTAACAGTTTTTATTAACATTTCTATTTTAAACAATAATTTAATCATTTATGTACACATTCCGTTAAGGCAAAAAGCCAAGGTTAAGAAATAAACTATTGATCTGATATTGATGGTCACTTTTCAAGAAATAAATCATAACAGTTGCTAAACAAATGCAACCATTTTCTGTTCAATTTTTTGTCGACAAACAGGACATCGATCCTTGATTTTAGTAGCACACTCTTCACATAAACAAACATGTCCACAAGGTAAAACTATAATCTCTTTTGGATTTGAGAGGCAAACGACGCACTTGTGGTCAACATTTGGATCCCCAGGACTTCTCATTTGAGCTCTTCGGAGTTTTCTGTTTTTTTCTAGTTGATCTTTAATTTTTCGATCGTGATATTCGGAGATTTTTTTTGTGTAGAATTTACGAGCCATTACTGCGAGGATTACACCGGCAATTGTACCACAAAATATTACTTTTAACCTAAAATGTTAAACATCCTTCATATTATACAATTCTTGGTAATTTTAAAAATGAATCTTACATTGAAGCATTTTTCATGTCCTCAAATCTTTTTATGACAGTATTTTTAGTAGCTGTCGTTAAAATCATTGGTCCAGTTTCTGATGGTGATAATCGCCAGCTTTTTCCGTCTGATTCCAACTCCCCAATGGCTGTCATAAAACTTCCATCTCTTAATATATGTTCAGTTGTTTGCAATCCTTTTTGTCGGACTCCAGAGAAGAAGCCAAAAATGTGATCAAACAGGCCTAGCTTAGCTGGTTCATAATTGTCATAAATGAGGTCCATATCAATAATCTCAGCTGATAAAGCTTCAATGATCTCTACTTCTATAGTTTTGCTGGTGAGCTTAAATGGAACTGAATTGTGGCTAACATGTATGGTTTTACTGTGTTCAGTCCAATATCCAGCAAATGCTCTTGCAACTGCATGCTCCTTGAGCTTCATTTTTTGAAGAACGCCACTAACGTTCGGGATCATGGCTGAATTGAGTGTTATTCCGATCGGACGGATTGTTCCGCGTATCGCACAGTATTTCTTTGAGTCATCTTCTGTTAGAGAGTCTATATCTAGGTTTGGAGCTGCACGAATTGCACCCGCCGTTCGCCTAAAAATCAATCATGAGTAAATATCATAGAAACATTTGTAGTTCCATTATGTGCATACTTATAATGATAATAGTCACGCAGACACAAGCCAAATATGATGGAATCTATCCCTAGGCCAAAAAAGCAATGCATGTAATCCATCTTAAGCGCTGATCTTCAGATTCCAAGAGTCACCTATAATAAATATAATAGAAGGGTTTTAACTGCTGTCTCGGGTAAATAAAAATCTTGAACTCACTAATTTTATTAATAATAGCCTTAAGCAAACATAAATATGCTAATTCATCGTTTAAAACAGCTTAATTGTGAAATATTTACTTGTCCTGGAATATTTCCAAACTCGTCTAAAATATTTGACATATTTTGTTTTGATTGTTATTTATACCAGTTATACGTGGTTTTTTCAAAATAATATTAAAATTTGGATCAGGAAATAGGTTTGTCTAGAACAAATCCCTCAAATTTACAGATAAAAACAGTCTGACTAGTCTCACAACCTTCAAGATATCATCAGTCAAGTGAATGTGAGTTGAATCCTTATGTTTTGAAGTTTTCCTTGAAATATTACAACATTACGACTTTTAATTTCGTGTTTCTTCAGATTAATTGACTAATTGAATATCAATTAGCACACATCTTAAATCATGGCCAACAAACCAACATCAACCTCACGTTTGAAGCAAGATTATTTGCGTCTGAAACGGGATCCAGTACCTTGTAAGAAATTTTTACTGCTTAATTGACTTAAATGATAATTATTAACTATGTAAATTGATTCATTACCCTATTAATTTACAGACATTTTTGCCGAACCCTTGACCTCCAACATTCTTGAGTGGCACTACGTAATAAAAGGGCCAGAAGATACTCCTTTCTTTGGCGGATATTTTCACGGATCTCTGATCTTTACCAAAGAATTCCCGTTCAAGCCTCCAAGTATCTACATTCACACGCCTAATGGCAGGTTTAAGCCCAATAAGCGACTGTGTCTTAGTATTTCGGACTTTCATCCAGGTTAGTTTAAAATTAAAAGCTTTGAAATACAATATTTCCGCATAATCAAGAAATTCTTGTAAAATGTACTTCCGGATCATAAAATAAACCATGTCTTCAATATTTTTAGACTCGTGGAATCCAGCCTGGTCTGTAGCTACAATTCTGACGGGTCTGCTCTCCATCATGCTGGAAAATTCGCCTTTACTCGGAAGCTGCGAGTCCACAACTTACGAAAAAAGGAAGCTGGCGCACCTCTCCTTGGAATTCAATCTAAAGAACGAAACGTTCCGAGAACTCTTCCCTGAATTAGTGACCGAGATCCAGGAGAAGGTAGACCGCTTTAATGAAATGAAGAAGCAAAATGAGCTGAATAAAGTGGCGGATAGCAGTAATAAAGAGGCAAACGCTGCAGAACGACCAACAGGCAACGAAAATCAGCTGCTCAACAATGCATACAGTAATGTCATCACCAACTTGATTATATTTGCTGGTCTAGCGGTATTTGCTTTCATAGTAAATTACATCTTTAAGACCATAAACATTGAATAACCTCATGCAAGTGCTTTTAGTGACGATCGTTCTATTTAAAACAGTTTTAAAAAAACAATAACAATAATAATCCGAGCAACATTTAAGCTTGCAAATTTAATGAGTTTTGGTGCTCGGGCGACCTAAAGATTTTGTGGCAAACTTTGTATATAAAATAATTGTTTGCTCGTTCTCGTCGCTAAGTTTTATGAATTAAATAATCATATTGCAATTATTTAAATAATGGAGAAATGTAAAAATGTTCGCTCACGATATCAGTTGGAGCTTTAAAGATAATGCAAATTTTGCACATTTTACCAGTTTTATGGCGCTGGGGCTAATTCACATGGTTCTAGGTGAAAAATGGGTTATTCATGGAATTTGTGAAAGTGCGTGCCGATTTTGTTGATTAAAAATCGTATTTATTAATTTTTTTGAAAAAGCTCCCACATTTTCTTAAATTATTTGTTTACGTTTATTAGGGATCGTTCATTAATTACGTTACGCTCTTAATAAATTTTTCATAATTGAAAAAGAATTATTAAGTAAATAAAAAAGAATTCGCAAAAAAGTAATTTATGGACGGGCCCTCAATTTTGTCACTGTCTTTATTGCAAAACGTGACGTCACTCTATCAAAAACAATAAAACGTTCGAAAACAACAAAATCGGCATCTTATCACATGTTTGCTGTTTTGTAGCAATCAAAGCAACCGTTCGAAGGAAATTGCTCGTTCAAGGTTCAGTCGCGAGTTTATTCAAATTTGCGTAATATTCAAATGTAAATATTTTCTCAGCTATGTGAATTATCTTTTATGAATGAAATTAAATGTGAAATATGTTGGAATGTTATATATGCTTGAATGCCATGTCATTAAAAACAATTGAAATTATGTTTATGCGTGGGAAAAGGAAAATGATTTACGTTTGAAATGTTTTAACGGTTATATTACAAGAAAATTGAAAAGCTGTGTTTTATAGTTTTTTCCGGTAAAACCTTTCGAACGATAATTTTTTTTCCTAAAAAGCTTTAAATTGGTAAAATATACAAATTAAATGTTTTTTATTTAAATTTTAAAATTTCAAAAATTATTTGAAGAAAATATTTCACCATTGCTTAAAAAACAATAAAACACTAAATTGTCTGTAAATTTATTAATAAATTGAAATAATCGATTAATTCAACAGTTTTATTTACTGACACTTTGTAGTCTTTTAATTCTAAACAGTGAAAAATTAATATCAGTAATTATTTTTATTCAAATGTGCGATATGTTAGTGTAAATATTTTAGTAAATTTGTACGTGTTTTTGTTTCTGCAACTTATTTCATTGTTCTTTAATGAGAATAATTTATTTTTCAATAAAATTTATTTAGTAGATTATTAAAAAATTAAATTCGTTGTTTTTCTTCTACTGATAAGACATTCATGGACACCCCCAAAACACATTTTTTAAATGCTCAATGAATTTTATTGCTTTCGTTTCTTTAGTGTGTTTTTTTTCTAAATAAAAAATTCCTTGTTACAATTTTAAAAACGAAAAGTTTAACTTCTTTCTTCACCACTGCGTGCCTTCATGCGCGTTATAAAAGCTTGACCGCGGGACTTTCGGAAATTCTCATAGGGATCTGCTGCATTTAAACCGATGCCCTAAAACGGTAAAAAAAATTTATCAGAAATTTTCCCTTGAAAGCTCAAAAATTTAATTTTCCTTGAAAAGTTTTTCCAGGGACATTGGTCGGATTAAATTTTTCAAAAAAATTTAAAAAAATTTATTTACTTGGAATTTAGAATTCTGGTCCCTAACTTTGGCTCCTTGAATGGGCGCATCGATTCCTTGCCCCTGTGATCCCAACCCAGTTCCACTTCTCCATCCCATCTTCATGAGCATTTGGTGTCCCTTATTACTCTCTTGGATAAATTCATTAGCAGCATTCTTATTAGCGGCTCCCAAACTGAAGCTCGGTGGAGTGATGGATCTCTCTCTCCTTGTAATCTCATTTTTATGCTCGCGATTGAAAACTCTTCTTGGCGGTGAATTGGTTTGCTGCATTCTTGGCGGAGTCTTTGATCGTCTTCTTGATCTGTCCAAAGTAGGTCGATTATCAGGCGACAACGATCTTGATCTAGACCTCGAATTACTGCGACTCTTGGACCGATAAATTCTCTTTTTCGTCTTCTTGACGGGCTTCTTGCAGAGTTCTTCGGGAATGGGTGTCGGGGATTTGGAGCGTTCACGTGTTCCTTTCGTTATTTCCTCCTCCTTTTGCTTCTTTGCAGCATTTTTCACTTTAAAGTACTCGTATAGAGCTAGTTTCTCCCAACCCTCGCTAAAAAATAAGAAAATGAGGTTAGATTGAAACTTTTGACATTTTTTTGAAAATTATCAAGAACTGTCAAAATTCAAGCATTTTATAGGACACATACCCATCTCTCGGCCTCTCATGGCTTGGTGCTGAATAAAAAGCCTCAACAGCGCTGAGTAGCCTCTCGTTAGGCGGTGTAGGTGGTGGCAACCGAATCATCTCAGAATCTAAAGCGTGATACTTGTAATCCTCGAGCCTGATAAGTGGCACAATCAACCCCGCTGGAAGTTCAAAATACGGCAGAGACGGCGTCAAATCTTCCTCGTGCTGTTCCATGTTGGGTGGGGAAATTGAACCAGCTCCAAAGCCAGGTGGCGGTCTAGACAAATCAGGAAGTATTGGAGGAGGAAGAGAAAAGTCTGCTCGCATTTGAGTAGAGGGTTGTGAGGTATCTGGCAGGTTCATGTAAGGTTGTTGAGGTGGTGGACCTCGATCTGAGTAATTATTGTTGCTCTGCTGCTGAGAGAACATTCCTGATCCACCCAGCTGATTATTATCATTGCGATCATTACGATCATTCTGGTTATTTCTATCATTTCGAATGCTTGGCTGGTTTGGGTTTAGAAGCATGTTACCGCTCATTAGCTGAGGAATCTCGGGCGCTTTATTTTGCTGCTCAATTTGCTGTTTTTGCTGATCAAGGATAGCAATTTGATTGTGAGCGTGCTGAATGAAGGCTTGGTGCTGCTGTTGGTAGCTGAAAATTTTAAAGTTAAGATTTGAAATCATTTTAGAAGGAAATTTGGAGAAACATCTCAAAAAGTAAGTTTTTAGGCCTCTAACTCACTTATCAAAGGTAGCTTTGGTAGCCAAAGTCAATGGTGTGATAACACTCGCATGCTGGGTCCTCAAACTATTCTTGTACTCTTGTAAAGACGAAGGTGGTGATAGCAGCTTAGAAATGGCGCAGCTGTCGAAAAAGTTCGCCTTAGACTCCCACAGCGCTAGTAGCTTCGACAGCTTCTCACTCTGCTCATCATTAGCGCCTAAAATACACAAATTGGTTAGTTTTTCTCACCAACATTTGCAAGTGAATGTAATTTATTTATTTTACTCATTTTTGCGTTGCAGAAAGCCGGAATAACGACAGCTTCCAGGCATTTCTTCAAATCCTCCGCATTCTTCCTAACACTGAAAACGAATTCATTAGCTCAATTTGGTAGGAGTAGTAGCGGCTAGCACAGAACATATAGACAATTTAGGTGAGTGGTTCTAGGTTCAAGTTGAGGGGAGGATAAAAATCATTTTCTCTGGATATTTTGATTCAAGTTAATTTAAAATATTTTTAGTTAATATCTAGTTAAATATATTTGGTGAAGGCCGACTAGGTTAAATTTAAACTAATTAAAAATATCTTTCCAGCAATATTATCCCCCCTCGTGACTTTTCCTTACAATTTTCCACAAAAATCCAACGTAACGTAACAAAATCAATGAAATGTAACAAACTCTTGTATTTCTCTTAATCCTACTTAACCACTTAAAAAAATCATTCACAATCGGGCATATACTAACCAATGATGCAGTAGATCGTTGATTAAATATATCAAATGCAGTTTTTGTGAAAATGCGCCGCCAACAACCATAGCCCTATAAGAAATAGATCAAAATATTCTTTGAGACACCAATCAGTGGCGAAGCATCTCTAATACTAATAATCGTCTCTTCGGCTCCCCCGAGCTTAAAACAGGGACCTTAGAGCGTTTTCAAAGCGGGACAAACATTTAAATTCAATTTACGATAAATCAGACTAAATTTTAGTTAAAACTTGTTAACTATGGTTTAAAATATTTCCAATTAAATGTGAGTTAATTTTCAAAGTAAAGTCCCATTAGAGATGAACTGATTGGCGTTCTTTATAACAATAAATAAATCAACAAATCCCCCCAATTTGTGTGGCATCAAACAATTTACTTCTTTAAAAGATACTGGGAAATTATTTGGCATTTAGATGAGTCAGTTGTGTGCTGTAAAATCCAGCTCTTTCCTAAAATTACAATCAATAAAACATGTAAAAATTGCTCGATAAACAGGCGTTAATTGTAAATTAGGTTAAGAATTTGGTTAAAAACTACTCGGTGATTTCTACTTGTTAGAATTTTGCAAGTGGAATGCAGGGAGGTTTGGTGGGTGTTGAAAAATATTTTATTTTTGATTGTCTCACCCTCCTGGTTAATTTTGAAAATAGAAATGGCAGGAAAATTTTAAATTCTAACAAAATTCTAAAATTTTTTAGTTTAAGAAAAATTCTTTTAAATTTATGCTAGAGAAGATAGAAAATTAATCAAAACAAAAATATTCAACAACCATCCACGTTCCCCCCTCGCATTAAAATTATTTACGGCTTCTCATATACTAGACTATGTCTTTGAAAGTGTAATTACCATTGCTGATACTGTCTTTAGTGCACTGCTCGACTATTGGCTGCAGGATCTGGTCAAGTTCTATCAAATTGACGTTATTTTCATGCGCCATGCGACTCATATAGTCCACCTGAGCTCTAGCAATGGCCTCCTCAATCTGAGCTTGCTGCTGTGCCAACAACACCTTAAGATTTCAAATTTATGACAAAATTTCAAAGGAAGAGACTCGGTTTATTAAAATGCTCTGTGGAAATTCTTGCTAAAGTGCTTGCTAATCCTACCCCGTGCTGTGCCTGGAGATTCTGCTCGCTGACCGTGATTTGTTCCCGTAGCGTATTTTGCTGAGCTTTGAGAGCGTCTAATTGGGCAGTGATGGCTGGATTGGGATGAGCCTGCTGATTATTCCAGACTTGCATTATTGGTGGCTGGATATTATTTATTGGCGTCTGGATCTGTTGTGATTGTTGTGAATGACCAAGAACTAGTTGGAAAAGCTTATTTAGTAGGTGTTTCAAGTATTAATGCTCAAATAAACACTAACCGGAACGTTCAGTAGCAACTTTTTGAAGGTAATAGTTGTGGTACTCGCCATTGTATAAAAAACTAAATTTTGGATTTCCTTTTTGTTTGATTTTGGTCATTTGTTCAAACTCCGGTCCATTTCTAGCCACAAACTCTGCTAATTTATCTATTATGTTCTTTAGAGAGATATCTGAGGAATGAAAATAAAAATGCCTTGAATAACCTTAATTCTGCATTTTCCAGAAGCCGCTAGTTAGAAATAGTTGAATAAATTACCTCGCGGTGCAAGAGGGTTGTCCATGGTGGCTCAATTGTGTTTATTTTCACTAGTTTGCATACAAGATTAGCCTAATTGGAAGCTTTTCAAGATTAATTGTTTTTATTACTGCAGAAAATTTTTTGACTGATCTGTCAGTTTTAGTTTTTATTTAGACGAATTTGGAATGGTATAAAACATTTATCCTTTTTATTTTGAATTTTCCGGCTACTATTTAATTTACAAAGTTAATGAATAGGATTAAGTGACTAAATATAAGTATAAAATGTTGATCAACCTTTGTCAACTCCTAATAAGATCAAAACATCAGCTGACAAGACCAGTTCTCACAAAAAATTGGATTCCCTTTCAAAAATGTAAACAACTCGGATATCTTCGTTTCTTCAGCACAGCTAAGAAGATTGAAGCAACTCCAGATGGTGAATTGAATCATTGTAATGTTGGAACCATCGGACATGTTGACCATGGTAAGACAACGCTTACTGCAGCGATAACTAAAGTATTAGCAAAAGATGGATTGGCTAGTTTTGTAAGCTATGAGCAAATTGACAAAGCTCCAGAAGAAAAGGCTAGAGGAATCACCATTAATGCTGCTCATATTGGATATGCAACAGCCAAGAGAACCTATGCCCATACAGATTGTCCAGGACACGCAGATTATGTAAAGGTTTGTATTTTTAAAATTCTGCTAATCGATTTTAATTAATTAACTATTCTTCTAGAATATGATCTCGGGAGCCTCTCAAATGGACGGAGCTATTCTTGTAGTAGCTGCTACAGATGGTCAGATGCCACAAACTAGAGAACATCTTCTTTTAGCTAAACAAGTGGGAATTAATAAAATTGTGGTTTACATTAATAAAGCCGATCAAGTGGATCAAGAAGTTTTGGAGCTGGTTGAATTGGAAGTGAGAGAGTTACTAAGTGATTTCGGCTTTGATGGAAATAATTGTCCTTTTGTGTATGGATCAGCTTTGTTGGCAATGCGAGGAGATCAAAGTGAAATTGGTTTGTTTTTCTTAATATTAAGTTTTTCAATAGTTTTATAAATTTTTCTACAATTTTAGGTGAACCATCAATAAAAAGACTTTTGGATGCCATCGACAACTATATCCCTACACCAACACGAGACTACACAAGTCCTTTCCTCTTGCCAATAGATAACGCTTTCACAGTTCCTGGTCGTGGAACAGTCGTAGTTGGAACTCTCAAAAAAGGAACAATCCTAAAGAACGCCGAGTCTGATCTTCTAGGATTTGACGAACACATCAAAACTACAGTGTCAGATATTCAGATCTTCAAGAAAAGTCATCCAAAAGCTGTAGCTGGAGATAATATTGGAGCTTTGCTGAGAGGAGTGAAAATTAGTTCGGTTCAGAGAGGAATGTTGCTTTGTGCTGCTGGTACTGCAAAACCTTCTAATCATTTTGATGCGTCCATGTACTTACTCACTAGGAATGAAGGCGGTCGGTCAAAACCCCTGACATCAAAATACATTCAACAACTTTTTTCTCGAACTTGGAATGTTCCTTGCCGCATCGATTTAATCGATCAAAGTATGATAATTCCTGGAGACCATGGAGCGGTTCGACTAACTCTCCTTAGGAAAATGGTGATGTCAGATGGCCAACCATTCACAATCAGAGAAAATGGTTGCACTGTTGGAACGGGAATCGTTACTGCTATGCTCCCGCCAGTTGATTTACCTCAAAAGAAATTATCTAAGCTAATCATAGAAGGCATAGACAGCTGAATTAAATAAAAACAATTTTAGAAAAATATTCATTTCAACTTTTTCCATTTATTTTCAGAATTTTTGATTATTTCAAAATTGGGTGCGTATTTGAATGATTGATAAGGAATGAGATGCTGATTAGTTGGCTTTTAAATGCTTATTGTAATTATTTAAGGTAGTTTGGTTTTGTTCGGACGTTCTCAACTTTTAACTTGAGATTGACTTTTTATGACAATATTTCTGTTATTTTATGGAGATCTTGATGGAATATTTGAGATTTTTCGAGGAATATGGTAATCAGGTTTAATTTTAAACCAGGATTATAAATTGGGTATAGATCCCAATACTTTTTGTGGAAATTTAAATTGACATCAGCATCTCTTGACAGTATACTCTAATACAGGAGACACAATCAAACTCAAAGTACGTTTCTTCACATTAAAAACATGTTACCACACTTAGTACGTAAATGAAATGATTATCGGAAATCTCCGTCAATTCAATAATTTAAATTAAATCAATTCTCTTCTTGGAAAAGCTAGGAGGGCGATAATTGTTTGAGTTAATTCAGTTAGAGTGGGGAAGCATCACGGAACTATTGACCACATTCTTGAGATCCTTGATGGTATCGGCCCAGTCCTCTTTTGCAATGTTTTGTACAGTGGCTGTCAACAGACTCGTCACTTTTGCCACATTTAGCCTGAACATGTCAAGAACTTCGTTAACGCTTACTGCGGTTTCAGACTAAAATACAAAATATTTCACATTGTGGTTAATAGATAATTTGGCAAATTTTTAGCAAAAATACGAACTTCTCTCCAAGAATCATAATCGGTTGCCATAGCAATCGCCGCATAGCACATACCAGCTTCTTTAGCCAAAACCACTTCCGGCACTGTGGTCATATTAACCAATTGAGCATTCCATTGCTTGAACATGAGACTTTCTGCCTTGGAGGAAAATCTTGGTCCTTCAATTGTCACCACTGTCCCAGTCGGATGAACATCAATTCCTATATCCTTGGCAGTTTCAATAATCAGTTTTCTAGTTCTTTCACAAAAAGCAGGGCTCATTGGCAAATGACAAACTCCAAGATCTGATTGAGAACTCCCATCGTAGAAAGATTGGGCACCTAGAAAAATTCCCCGAGATTAAACAAAAAAATGAAGTTTGTAAGAGTAACATTAATCCTACGTTTTGTTGTGCGATCAATGAAAGAGTCCAGAATCACCAATTCGCCAGGTTTAATATTTTCTTGGAGGGATCCAGTAGCAGTGGACGCAAGGATATGAGTGCATCCGAGCTGACGAAGTGCCCAGATATTTGCTCGATAGTTTACAGTAGTTGGCATGATGGAGTGTTGGCGACCGTGTCTGGATTATGATTTTCATTCAGATAAATATTAAGACTTTTTAAAATGAAGAAAAAATCTTACCTAGCTAATAAAACACATTCCACTCCCCTGACTGTTCCTTCAATCAGAACATCGCTAGGGATTCCGTATGGTGTGTTTACCACTTTTTCCCGTCGATCCTCCATGATTTCTATAAATATTAAAAATTCATTATAATCGATAATAACCAGAAAATTCTTCTAAAAGGGAAGTTTACTTACTTGGGTCATCTAATCCGCTTCCGCCTATAATTCCTATCTTTATTGTGAAAATTGGCATTTTGCTGATTTTTTGAACCTTTTAGTTTGACTAATATTGTACGAATGATAACGAAACTGATTTTAGAAACTGAGTTTAGCCGCAAAATTATACAATATGGGCAAATCCATCGAGTTTTGCATGCTAACTCTCGTGAGAGTATTTTTTCACCAAAACTGAGAGGCACTCAAATAATTTTTAGCGAGTTATTTTTTGAAAAATATTTTAACTTCGTCCGGCTGTCTAATTGGTGAATCCACCAGCTGGGGAGATGTTAAAGATCCCGTGTTAATTGTAAGCATGTTTAATTTTTCTAGCATTTCGGAAATATTTAAAACTTTCATAAGTTTTCCATCTATAATTCGTTGGTAACATTATTTTAGTGGCTCTCAGTTTTTGAGAGTTTGGTAAAAATTTGACGCTCTGCAAATTTGGAACAGCTGGTCAGTATTCAGATATTGTCTGTTTTTCAAGAGAATCGAGTTTTCTCCCTTGTTAGTAATATTTGCTTGTGAAAATGTCGGAAAATGTGAAATGTTCTAAGCCCTGCTTTCTCGTATAATAAGAAAAATTTGACAGCTAATTGTTTACGAATTTTATACCATTCCCAGATCATTCCAGGAAATATTCAAAACAAAGCCTTTTTTTGTGGATCACTAATTAAACGGAATCCGGGATGCCTTTAAAGTGCTCAGTAATTGGTTGCAAGTCTAATTATGACAAGGAGCGGAGCAATGGAGCTAAATCATATTCAGGTAAATGACAAAATTTATTGAAGAATTTTATCAAATCTGTTCTTCTAGTTTTTAGCTTTCCCACCGATCCTTACCTTCTGAAGCAGTGGAAATCAATCCTAGGGTTTAGTGATGACTATGTACCACACAAAACAGCCAGAGCCTGCCAAAAACATTTCTCTAACAGCAGTTATATTAAAAGAGGAAATCAAAACCACTTAATGCCAAACTCAATACCAATTAAAAGTCTGGATACACATATTTACTGGGTTAAAGAACAGCCACCAAAGAAAAAAGATGAACTGAAACTAGAGCCGAATATTTCCGAAGTGCAACAAGACTCAGTTTCATGTTTCGAGGAATTTCAGCAAAATATGAATGACATGCTCAATCTCACTAGCTGGTCCACTTTTAAAGGATCTAAAGAACTAACTCCCATCTGTTTCTATCAGCTAAAAGAGAAAGAAAATACTGCTGATGTCATATTCCACATTAAAATTATCATTGGTAATAATTTAGAAGTTCGAGTGATCTCTGGTGATCCCACGATGAATATTGAGACATTCCAACTTGACTTCTGGTGGCAGCTTGAGCAAACCCTGGAAACACACAGTATTCTAAAGGGATTTGAAGAGATTCAAGAGAAAGTTGAAGGTTCTAGTGAAAACATGAAAATTGAGTTCCTTGACGAAGAAAATTATGAAGAAGTTGAGGAAATAAATGAAATTGAGGAAACTGATAGCTTAAATAGCGATTGCGACATAAAAGCAGAGTTTGTAGAAGAAGACATAATAGAGGAAATTTTTGTAAGTCCAATAAAGAAGGTGATTGGACTCTCTGAATGCAAACAATACCAAAACTACAAAGAACTAAGGCAGGAAGGTTCCGAAGCCACTCCCGTCTTCAAAATCCCATCAACTTATTCCTGCGAAATTTGCGGTTTAAACTTCCCAACAGAACAGAAATGCAGGAAACATCTTTTGACCCACAATCTAAGCGAACCACAGCAATGTCCAACTTGCGTGAAAACCTTCGATGATCTCAAGAAGTACAAAAGGCATTTGAAGATCTGTCATGTTGAAAGGAAATTCCTCTGTGATGTCTGTTGTATGAGATTTAAGAACAAAACGGCGTTGAATGCTCACATGATTAGGCATAACGACGCGAATAAGGTGCCTTGTACGGTTTGTGGATTAAGATTTTATCCAGGGTGAGTTTTTTTATAGTTTTTAAGAAACTTTTTTTTACCAAGAATTTTAAAACGAAAAAGGATAAACTTTTTCTTTTAAATATGAGAATTAAAATTTTTGATTTTACTAAAATCTGAAATGTTTTCCCTCTTCTAGTCAAGATATGGCAAATCACATTTACCGTCACCAACATCTCAAACCCTACCAATGCACTATCTGTGACAAAGCTTATGGAAAATCAGACGCTCTTAAAATTCACATGGAATCTCATAATAACGTCAAACCAAAGTGTCCTCAGTGCTCCAAAGAGTGCAGGAACTCAGCGATGGTCAAGTGGCATCTAAAAAATAATAAATGTTTGCTCTTTGAGGAAAGTAAATTGCGGCAGGCGAAGAATGGACTGAAGAAGAAAAAACCAAGCAATTACAGACCCTTTCCTTGTTTTGCTGCTGATGATTGCTCGAGGAAGTTCATAACAAAGCAGTTGCTCTGGAATCATTTGAAGGTATTATTCATAGATTATTCTACTTCTCTGATTAATCAAATATTTAAAAAATATTTTATTTTTATTTTAATGTTTTTCAATTTTAGGACAATCACAACCTGGTAGTTCCAAACTTCGAAAGATTTTGTGTTTATTGCCAGACAGAGCTTGAGTCCAACAACATTTACATGAGCCATATTCGAAGTCACTTCTGTCAATTTGAGTGTAATATTTGTGGAAGGAAATTTAAGGCGGAATCAATACTGAGAGAGCATGAAATGAGGCACGATGAGGACGAAATCAGACCATTTGCTTGTGATGTAAGACTTTATTAAAATTTTGTGAAATACCAACACAATTTTTAAAAATGGCGGGAACTTTCTTATTATTTTTGTTTTTATTTTTTCAATGAAAACTCGATTGAAATTTATATTAAAATTTATTTATATTTATTTTTTAGGAATGTAATTTAAAGTTCAAATCCGACTCCAACCTGAAAAGCCACAAGACCATTCGCCACTCAACTGAAACTCCTTACGGCTGTGAGCTTTGTGACAATGTCTACAAATTCAAGAACTTGCTGGATCGTCACATTCGAATATTCCATGAAAGAAATTGTGACCAAAAATGTCGACTCTGCAATGTTTCCTTCAATTCTCACAATACTTTGATAAATCATATGATACAAGAGCATGAGACTGATCAGTTGTACGCTTGTGATAAGTGTGAAGTTACCTTTAAGCTTTTAAATGATTTGAAACAGCACAAGCATCATTATCATGGAGAAAAGTTTAGTAGGCAGACAACAAGGAGGTTGGACATGGTAGAGGAGAGTCAAGTACAAGATATGGAAGTTGAGATTTCTTGTGACGAGGAAGAGTATTTAATAGAAGAGGACCTTTAAATGATGAAAATATGCAGAGGAAAAGACTACCAACAGATTATGAAAACTTACATTTTGGCGCCAATTTTGAGAATATTCAGAATATCTATTGATGTTTACATTTTAAGGTTAGATTAATTTAAAATGATCAATATATATTGTAAAATAACATAAAAAAGCTCTTCTATGAAGAATTTGTTAACTTAATATTTAATTGAGGTTAATTTTCAATAAAAATGAGTTTCATTCTGATAAATCATCTTTCTCTTTAATAATTATAATTATTCGACGATTTCACAACAATAACCTGCGAAAAAAAAATGAAAAATTTAGAAAAATAAAACATGAATAAATTTTTTGAATTTTCACTTTATACTTTATTAATAAGTTTTTTATTCTTCATTTACATCAAGTTTCTCACAAATAAATAATAAATTCATTCTTTTCTGATGATTTATCTTTTCCTTCAATTTCTTCTTAGACTATAGTTCAATTCCCTTCAAAAAAACTGGAACTATAAACGTTCTATAATTTTCTGTAATTCTTCATTTAAATTTTTTTGAGATAAAATTAACTCTAAACAGCTTAACAAAACTTTAAGTTTATTATTTACAAATATACACATATAATTTATCCTCAAAATAATTCCCTTATTCTTTTATTTCCTTAAATATATTTAATTTCTTAAAACACGTTTTCACAAAACATCTTAACCTTCAAATAATAAAAATACCTTTAAAATAATTGTGTCTAAAGTTTTCTCAGTTTTCGCCAATTGAAGGAGTTTTTCGAATTTGTTTCATGATGTTGGTGTTTATTGAATCATTTGGACCATTTTAAGGTTATGTTTTGTGTGTTTTGACAATATTGAGGCTTTTTGACAACGACGATTGATCTTTTGACATTTAAACTCTCCGAAAAAGAAGTTTTGAACTGATTACTCTTTATTTCTTCTTGTTCAACGTCAAAATAACATCAAACAATTAGTTGATTAAGGTTATGTTATTGTTTTCATATCTTTCCATTTATATCTCAAAATTTTTACTAATATTTACAAGTCAAGAATTAAGACAACTATACGGTAAATTAGGGGTTATATTTTTTTTTTTTATTAACAAAATAAATTAAAGTAAATCGGTAGCTATCAAAAATATTTTCTCTGAACTCCTATTTCTTGTTGTATTACTGAAACATTAAGACAAAAATTACAATAACTTCATCAACACCAAGTTATATTACAATCTACAAACTAACCTAGAAAATTTAAAAGTAAACTCAAATTAAAAACTTCATTTTTTTCATAACTTTTTTCTATTTCAAAATTTTTATTTCCACTTTCATTTATATTATTTATTTTAATTTTTTTCATTTAATATATAGATCCTTAAAATGCTACTTAATAAATTATTTACATTTACAGATGTTTTTATGAGAAAATAAATTTTTCCAATTTAATGGAGCATTGATTGAGAATTCATGAAATTCATGAAAAATTCCACAATTGCTTATCCACCTCCTTAAAACTAGAAAAAGAATGAAACCAAGTGATTTTTAACCTCAAAGAAAAACATTTCATCTAATTCTTCATACTTCACTATTTATAAATTTCTTTGCAGTGCTTTTTTAGTGGTTTTTCAGTTTTTCAGTTTTGTTCTTCTATTGAAAGTTCTAAAATTGAGAACTTCTCCTAAAATTGATTGTCTAACGATCTTTAAATTCAAATGTTGCCACTTTTTAGGTTAGGTTGGTGATAGATAGCTAAAGGGTAGCGAGGTGGGAGGTTTGTTGTTCTTATTATTAGGAATTCAAAAAAAAAATCGAGAAATTTGAATTTACCAAAGTGTTAGTGTAAAAAATAAAATCCTGCTTGCCACTGGAGGTGCTATCGACAAATTCTAATACAAAAAGTTCAAAAAAACGTAACGAACGGTAAATCTCAACAGATCTCCACTACACAAGAATAAGTGCCTCCCCTCTTGCTACCCTGCAGCTAATGGTACAAAAATGAAAAACTCCTTATTTTCTTCACATGTTTATTTTTATTCCTCCAAAACTTCCTTTGGAATTTCTTCTTTTTTTATGTTTTCCTTAAAAACTTACAATAAATTTTAATGTTTTATCTTTATTTAACATTTCTGTCGTCCTCCCTCCGAACCAAAGAGAAATTGAACGTTCAACACTTTTTTACGTTTCTTCCTCGTTTCTGCAAGGTTTTGCCAGTGTGTTTCACTGATGCTCAAGCTGTTCAGAGCCTTAACTGCCTTATCTTGTCTAATTTCACCTTAACTACTCATTTTTAAGCTAATTACAAGAATTACAATGAACTACAAAGAATTACAAGAATCGGGTTGTAAAATCTAAATTTTCTTAGTTAGATTGTATATTTACATCATTACAAAATAATTAATTATTATTTTAAATTATTATATAATTAACATGATTATTTATTAGGCTTTTGCCATTCGTACAGTACACGAATCTTTTTTTTTTAATTTTTTTTTTTGGCGCCAAAACTAACTTTTACATAATTACGTGTTCAAACAGCTAATTTTACTCGCAATTTCACGATATTTTCATCAATTTCAATGTTGCTTCCCCGATATTTCCAAAAACAAAATAAAAATGGTCAAAGTATTTTTAAGTGAGGTGACGACACACTAATACTTTCATATAAAATTTCCAAAACTCGTTTGAAAAATATTATGAAAATTTTCTATACAAAAATTATTAAAGAAATCATCACATATAAAAAACTACCTTGACCAAAAATAATAATAGAAAATTTAATAAATTTGTAACAAAAAAAAATAAATTGAAAAGAAGTTCTTAAAAAGCCTTCCTCCTTACGAATTGTTATTAAAATGCCAAAACTCAAAATTTTTCCAGATCAATAAAATTTATAATTCATCAAAAAGAAAATTCATAATTCAAGTTTTTTGCTTCACGTGCTTTGTTGTGAGTTGAATTATTGTGTATTTACGCTAATTTACGCGTAACATCAAACTTCTGTTTGCTTTCTCGGTGGTTTTGCTTCAAGTTTTCAAAAAATTTCATTTACTTCGTCAGTGAGAGAAAATAAACGTGACACGCAAAAGAATGGAAAAAAAATTAATTAATTTGACCGATTAGCCAGCGATCTACTGGCTATTGAAAGAAATTATATAAAAAAGAATAATTAATGGTTAATAACTATTTACAAGGACTCCTCAAATGCTGCCATCAGGTCGCTCTGCATATTCATGTCAATTTGACCAGCCATCTGCAAGGAAAGAAGAAGTAAATAAATTGTTGGGTTATGTTTTGCATTATTTTGCAGAATTTGAGGTTAGGGAGGAGTTTTTTCGAGGGCAACGAAGATTTAGAGACGAAAATTTCAGAATATTCAAAAACATTAACCTAAAAATTCAATATTGCAAAAAGTAAAAAAAGCACGTGTTATTCAAGATGGACCCCCCAAAATAAAAACTGAAGAAAAAAAACTGAAAGTTTGACAAAAATCAAAAGCTTCAAAGATTTTTATTAATAAATATATAATTTAAAGCTCAATCATCCAACGAAGCGATCTTTGATAAGCTGCTCTTCTTAACTTTCTCCACAAGTAAGTTCTTGGACTTGCAAGAGTTCATGCCCCAAACTCTCTCCAGATCTTTATTGAGCTGTGACTGCACCTTCTTTAAAGCGTTGCCTGCCTCGCTTTTGGTTGATTGACAGCTGTACGTGGATTCTCTAGAAACGCTCAAACTTTGACATTTCCTGAGCGTGGAGTTTGTTGGTCTTGGATTTTTCATGGAGAATTTTGAACTGATTGAATCTATTGATTGATTCGATAAGGAAAGTGTCGACTTCTTGCCTAACATCATTGCATTTCGTTCCATCTTGGAAGCTGATGCTGACAATCTAATATGATTTACAATTTGGCTCTTCTTCTTTAAATCAGCAAAGTAAATGTGATCCACAATTCTTCTGGCAGTGATTCTACTGTCCGGATGATACCCCAGCATTTTATTCAAGAGATGCACACCATGATCGCTCAGCATTGGAACCATATTGTGCAACCCCATCGGCTTCTTCTTAGAAAACTTGTGCTTCAAGTATTTTTCACTCCTCCACTTGAATTTCTCCAAAAGCTTCTCACTGGGAGTACCAAGCACTGCATGTATCTTGTCCAGCTGATCCAACTCGTTCTCACCAGTGAAAATTGGAACCAAAGTCAACATTTCGAAGAAAACACAACCGAGAGCCCAAAGATCCATTTTAGGTCCATAATAACCGGGAGAGAGCAGACATTCGGGAGCACGGTACCAGCGGGTTGAGACATAAGCAGAATGTGGTGAAGGTTCATCCACCTAGAGATTGTGGGGTTGAGTAATTTTGTTTTGAGAGTAATTTTAGGTTAAATCGATTAATTTTATCAAATTGATCAATTTCCCCCTTCATAATCAACATAATTCACCTTGCAAACCGATCCCAAGTCAGCCAATTGAATCAACTCCGACCTCAGAAGATTATTGTTCCTCAGTTTTGGATCCACCTTGATCAAAATATTTTCAGGCTTAATATCCCGATGAAAAATGCCATTGCTATGAAGATGATTTAATCCATTGCACAATTGATACAGAAAGTGCTTGCATCTCGTCTCTGACAAGCATCTCTTGCGATCTTTGATATAATCGTAAATACTCATATCCATCAATTCAAACATCATGACCAATGTTCCAGAAGCTTCCTCGTACACCATATCCACCAAACTGATGACATTTGGATGATATGTCAAGGATCTAATAGTCTTCAGCTCCGTGCAACACTTTACTTCATCCAAAGTATTGAATTGTTTCAATAATTTCTTCGCCGCTAACAAATTTCCAGTTTTTTTCTCTTTCACCTTCAACACCTCGGAAAAAGAGCCTTCGCCAATTTTTGCGATCACCACGTAGTTGTCTAGCAAGCTGTCCAACATTTTATATCGCAACTTATAAAATAAATAGCATTTCCTGTTCACAAACAAGATTTTATGCGAATTCTGAAGACTTTTCAGTAAACGTCAAATTTCCATTGAAGGAGTTATCAAAGTAGGTTTTGAGATCTTTTTCAAAGGTTGCAAATTTTTATAAGAGGCGAATTTTTGGAAGATCAACGTAGAGGTGAAAAAAATATTGGTGCAAACATTTTTGGCGGGAGAATTGTAATTCTAGAAAATTATTACTGAAACATCAAATAAAAGAACTTACAGCTTCTCGACGCCTTCTTTCCTGCTCAATCTTTCTCATCTCGGCTCGCTTTATTGCAGATCGATCTTGTGGCGTGGCGGTGGGAGTAACTGGAGCTGTGGGTGATGGACTTCCAACTGGCACACGTTTTATCTCCTCAATTCTGCTTGGCGTGATTGGCTCGATGTTGTGTTTGCTAAATTAAATATTTTATGGTAATTCAATGGTAATTTATGGAATTTTGCAAAAATCTTACCGTCCTCCATTATTCATATCATCATGTTTAACTTTGTGCTCTTGATGCTGTTGTTGTCGTTTAATCATTTGCTCTTTATCAGCCTGTTCTTTTTGAACTCTCTTAGTTTCCTGTTGCTCCAACATTTTCATTCTATCCGCCTTCTCCTTGGCTTTATTTCTGAACGCCTGGAATATCTCAGCACTTGGCTTGCTCTTCGTCGACGTTTGCGTGTTTTGCGGCGAACCAGAAGCGAGTGAAGACCATGAGCTGGCATTTTTCAGATTCTCTTGTTGATTTCTGTAAGCACTCGGCTGCATCATGAGCTGCTCTATTGGTTTCGGAGTTATCAAGCCTGGCGTTATTTTCTCTTCCTTTTTGACGGATGGAATTTGTTGATGCATTTGTTGGTGTGACATTGAGTTGGAGTTGGCAGAGTTTGATGAGTTGCCTGTGGAATTAATTAATTATGTAAAATATTTTGTAAATATTATGTAAAATTCTCACCTGAATTAGCTGATGGATAGCTCTGCGACCTCCTCATATTATCGGCCAACGAAGTAACTGGATCATACATTTGCCCTTGCATCTGACTCATGAGCATTTGCATGGAGTTCATGGTTCCAAATCCAGGCATTCCATTTTGTCCATTGCCACCATTATAATCTGGTTGGAATCCATTATTATGTCCCATATGTGATCCTTGAACGCCCTGCAAATGACTCAGCATATCCATGGTGAATTGCGACTGCGGCAACATGCCATGGAAGTTGTTCAAGTTGTTCAAATTATTTAAATTGTTCTCCTGTTTCAATAAAGCCGACATGTCAGGCATTAAATTCATTCCGAGCTCCTGCTTCAAAGTGTTCTGTTCTAAGGAAGCGAGGGATGACTCCAGCGGATCCACAAACTGGGACATGCTGTGAGACAACGACTGGATAGGAAGCGGAGGCTTCTGGACCATTTGCGCTGAAACTTGCTGGTTCAACAGATTATTCATCATTGAGCCGCCCGAACTGGGACCAACTGGCACAGAGTGCTGCTGCATCACACTTAGCGAGCTTAGCGAGCTCATCGTGCTCATACCGCTCAATGACGACTGTGACGTGTTCACCAGCAAATTTTGCGAGTGATCCAGTTGCGGGATAGAATTACTCAAATTACTCAAACTATTCACAAAATTGCTATTGACAGATGCTTTGTGGTTGGCCACTTGGCTGGGCTCTTGCAGCTGTTGTTGTAGCATTGAGGTGGGCGCTACACTAGTCACCGGCTGCGTCTGAACATTTTGTTGGGATTGTGTGGTTTGATTGTGGGACTGGGAAGTGTTAGTCGAGTTGTTAGTTGAGTGACTGCCCGATGAGATGGTTATGGTGGTTGAGGCGAGGTTGTTATTTGTAGCCGACACTGTGTGCACTGCGGACTGTGGCACCTGTGAAAAATACGATGGATGACATATAGGGGATGTTTTGGAACATATAAGGCGGGGATTTTGCGAAATCTTGGAGATTTTTTAAAGGAATAATTGGGGAAAACATCAACAAGTGGATTTTTGAGGATGGTGATTGTTTTTTTATGGTTATCAGATTAATCGATTATTTTTTCTACTTTTTTTTTTGAGGCTGTCCAGTTTTATTAGAAAGATCAATGATAATTTTTTTGGCGTACTTTGACATTTTGTTTTTGAAAATTTTAAATTTCTGACAGATTGAGTAGAATGAAGTTAGCTCTAATTTTAAGCATTTTAATTAAAATTTTTACAACAAATTTTTTTGGAGATCAGATTATTAATAATTTAAAAAATAATCAACAATTCGATTTCCGCTCAAAACAATCACCCTCCCAAAAAATCCAAAAAAACTATAATTCTTTAATACTTACGTTGCTTTGGGTGGTGGTCGCAGTGGGTGGAGCGTGGGTGGGCGATGCTTTTGACTTTTTGCGTGGCGGACGTCCTCCTGTGACATAAAACCAATTTGCAAGTGTCATGAAAACCGAATCAGAAAGTCATCGTGAATTCCATCGTGTAGCAAAATTACTCGAATAAAAACATCGAATAACACATCGAACCAACGAGCCAAACAACAAAATCATAAAATCAAATGCAGTAAATATAATTTCCGGGTTTAATTATTTAAAATTTAATATTTATTTATTTTTATCTTTTTTGTGATTTTTTTTTTGTGTGTGTGTTTTTCATAAATCCTTAAAATATCCATTTAATTTAAATTATTTAATTCATTAATTTACTCGTCATCAAATTACTCAAACTCTTAGCTCACTAAATAAGATGCCTATTTGCTGTGTCCACAAACAAAATCTGTCTATATAATCTTACAACTAGTCTAATGCTCCAAACTTCCATCGCTACTTTTTTTTTGCATTTTTTCTCTTTATCAGTTTTTTTCACTAAAAATTATTATCAAAAATGATTTATCGTTAAATTATTAAATAAATTTGGATTTTTTGTGAAAATACAAAAAATGTCAAATATGAAGTAAAACTAGCGAAAAAATAGGGTTAAAAATAAAAAACTAGAAAACTACCACAAAAATGGTCAGGCGGACCAAAAACTTAATAACAAAAGTGAATCTTTTTAAAAATTACATAAAAACTGTTCAAATCTAATAAAAGAATTTATAAATTGTTTCTTTTTACAGACATAAGCATGAATTCCATTGGTTTTTTTATTTCTTTCCAATAATTATTTTTGCGAAAAAAGTTACAATATTCAATTTTTTCTCTCTTTCGCCGAACAAAACCATGCAAACAATGTGTAATGGGAAAGCCGATGAACGCAACAAAATTCACCAAAAACTAGAAAAAATGTATTCGACTCGAAACATGAAACATGAAAATTCCTTTGAAAATATCTTCGAAAAAAAGAAAATATATATAGTTGCCCCGTGAAACCAAGCGTGATCGTATTACACTCCATGTGGCACAAATTCTTACACATTGTCTGCCGTTTGCATACAAACACAGAGGGCGCTGCGAAAGGAATCCGAAATTGACCGAACAAAAGTTCAATGGTTCGAATCCGGACCATCTCAGGTTAAAATTATTAAATTTCTCTTTTTAATATTAAATGCAGTTTTAAATAATTTAATAGATTTTTAAATAAATTTCAATTAATTTAATAGGTTTAGTGATGTAATACGAGACACTGTGACTAAAATTCACTCTGAAGAGCTTTTTGGACGATATTTTGCGTAATTTGATGACTTTTGTAAAAATAAATTAAATTTTAAATTAAACTAATTACAACATACCATTTGCATTTACGCTCATGTTTGTTTTCGGAAAGCAATTTCAAGGATTTGTTGTTTGGCTCCCCCAGTACACATTTTGCTACACGATATTATTCCTCAGTGTTGGTTTTTTCGAAAAAAATAACAAAATCATTTCTCTTTTCATTGTTATTAGAAAAAAAAACTTAATTATTCGTTTAAATTTGCATTTACAAAAACTTATTTGATGAAAATTACACAAACTTGTCAATTATTCTTTTGAGTTACTTTTCGAATTATTTTCGATTGTCTGGCACTTTTAGTGGTTGGCTTATACTGTTCCAAAAACTATTTACACGATTACACATTTTTCATACAGCCGATTCTCCAAAAGTGCCGGATCAATCTTTTTGTTCTTTTTTTTTGTTTTTTAGGTTCCAACATTTTTTTTTTTTGCATAACTTTGATTTCATATATACATATTAACATTAAACATTTCTTTTTAGTTTTCATGGATTTTTGCTAATCCATACCGTTATTTGATTTTTTCAAGGAGTTTGTAGCGCTATCGAGTGTCATTGTTTTGAGGATCTTGGAGAAATTTTTAAATAGACATAAATAATGTCAGAAATTTAAATAGGACAAATATTGCAAGATAAATAATAAATTAAACACAACTTTGAATAAATTGGGACATTTGAAAAATTCCTCAGTGTTTACTGGGTAAAAATTTCATAAAAACTTTTAGATGTAAAAATGGGCTTTGTGTTTCCCGGGTCAAATTTAACAAATTTCATTCAGAATAGAAAACTTGCTTCTAAATATGAAATATTAAAAATTTTATAATTTTTAAAATGTTTTTCAATTAAATAGATCCAATAAAAAAGTCCCAAGTTCCCACCAAAAAAACAACTCTCGACCTTTCTCCCAAACTTTTCTTCTCAAACTGTATTTTAATACTTTAAAGGCATTAATTACTCAATTTCTATATTTGTCCCAATAAATTAGGTCTTTCTAGCACTCTAATCAATCTAATTCCAGCTACTGCAGGTAATGCAGCTAAAAACTCCCGGCTAATTCGCTAATGTATGTGAGATATTTCCCGCGCTAATTTGGTGATTCCCCAAGTTCAATTAGTCGAATGGCACATGTTTATTTTATTTTTTTATGTAAAACATTTGGTCATTTTAATTCCCAGTATTTTTTTGTTGTCTTCAAGATTCAAGTGAGGATTTTGTCTTATTCAAGTGATTTTTACTATATTTTATCATTTTGGCAGTGATTTATGACTCTGAAACGATTTTAATGAGACTTAATGGGGGGTGGAGGATCATAAGGGGTTCTAAGGACCTTTGAGATCCTTTGAAGACTTTTTGGGATCAGAAAAATTGAAGATTTTCAAGAAATTCTAAAATTCACCAAACACTGGTTACCCCAAATAACATCAACGTTACATACAATAAAATTTCATTTAATGCTGCCCCGCGTCTCCCTACTAAACAAGCAGTAGCTCCTTTTTTTTTTTTTTTCCTTTATTTTTATTGGTTCCCCAAAGTAAATTGCGGGGAACTTTAAGACCTGATAGAGTTACCTGAAGTTACCTTGCACTAAATATTTAATTTATCTACTTATTAATTGTTTTACTCGCGATTGATTAAATTATTATTTATTAATCAAATTAAAAGGTAAATGTGCAAGATTCTTGAGAATTCGAGGAGATTGGAAGGTAATTAAGAGAAGATGAGGAAATTTCTATATTCTTGGATATAAATGATCCAAGAGCTTTTTTTTTACTATTTTCTTAGTAAATATTTTTTTAAACTCAACAAAATAAAAAAAGAAGTTTAAAATAAATTTAATTAAAGAAACCTCCTTCAAAAAAAAAAATTGTGCGGGGTGAAAGTGAAGCTGACGTAGAATAAATCCTTTTTACAGTGAATTAGTGACTTAATTTACGTTTACTTTGTAATTTGTATATTTTATTTACAAAACAGATTTACGCTACAAAACTTCGAATAATCTGCAAAGCTCCCGAAAAACTCGAAAAGTTTTAGAAAATTCACTATTTTCAATTATTTCCGCGATTTTTGAGAAATGTTGTCTTTTAATATGTATATATCGTAGTTTGATTTCCTCTAAGCTGACAATTTAAAATTTTCATTAAATTTGCATTTTTCAAATTATCTTTTTTTTTTCCACACTTTTCTTATGCAAGAAGAAACTTTTTTGTGTCGTGAGATTGTTCTGTTTTTTTTGTTTGTTTGTTTTGTTTGTCTAAAGATCTAACCTGCTTCACTATCACTTGAATCAGACGAACTACTGTCGCTGGAGCTGGACGACGACGAATCACTTGAACTGCTGCTTGAGGAGAGGCGATTTGAAGGCGCTTCCGCCTTGGCTGCTTCTTCTGAAACAGGGGAATGTTAGAATTTGACGGGAAATAGGGGTGGCGATTTTTGGTTAGAGGAATCGTAATCAGGTATTTTTTTAAACAATATTTAACATTTTAAGGCAAAAATTATTAAAATCGATAAATTTGGATTGTTGATCAAACAAAGTATTTAATTATAGTATTTTTTAGTTTCAACAAATAAAAAATCAAAAATCGATTCCTCCAAACCAAAAATCACCCTCTCATATTAATAAAAAATAAAAAACAAGTAAACAAAATATGTTACCTTTCTTGGTCGGCTTTTTGCCGGTTCCCAGCTGTCCAGTGACATCCATAAGCCGCTTTTCCAGCTCCTGTTTCTTTTCCGCCATCTGTTCGTCTTTAGACTTGCCAGACACTTTTTTGTCTAAAATAACAAAGCAGGCACACAGAATGAGCTTCCCGCTGAACAAGTTCAACTACTTTGACTACTTGGTAGTCAATCAACATAGATTTAACAGATTTACAGAATGAAGAAGGTAAATAATAGAAATGCTACGAGAAGTAAGAAATTGCATGCACAACGTAAAATAAATCAGGTGAATTGATTTGTTGAACCAAAAAGAACATTTACCACCACCGAATTAAAGGAAAATCATAGAATCAGAAAATCTACTAGGAAAAGCGTCTCAAGACCGCAAAAGTCTATAAAACAACTGATCCAAAATCAAAAAATTTGTAAATAGACAGTTTTTCAACAAAATTGACCAAGTCCGAATAAAATTCGAAATTTGGCGCCAATTTTTTCTACCATGCCTAGAACTGTGTTGTGTTCTTCCAATACAGACACTTCTCTTTTTATTCGCTGCCTGGTATATATTAAATATTTTTTGTCAAAATTACTTTAACAAGTGTTTTTGTTGAGTTTAAATGAAAAATTAAATTTCTTTAAGAAAATTTCAAAAAAAATTAATTTGCTAGAATTTCAAAAAAAAACTAATTTAAGAGAATAAAAATTTTGTTTCTTAAGAAAGCTCTAAATCTTCCTTATTTCTAAAACTCCAAAAATGTTCCCTTTTCAATCATGTCATCAAAAATGTCTTTCAAACTGTGCTCCACAAGTGAAATAGTGTGAAAGGTGTAAGGGCTGTGAGGTGGGTAGGGCGGGCGAGGGCTAAGAGGCTAGCAGTGTTTGTCATTGGGAACTTACAGTAGGGCTTACGAGTTTTCTTGCGCAGACATGAGGCCACGTAGCTTTCAAGTTCACGCAGCGTGGACGGCTTAAGCGTCTCAAAGTCGATCTCAATCTCGTCCGGGTTGGAGTCGCGCAGAGAAGGCTCACGGCTTTGAATAATGTGCACTACGCGACCGAGTTTGTCACCTGAAATAATTTAGAAAGGCATAAGAATTTGATCCAGAACCAATTAAAACAAAAAATATTACCTGGCAACTTGTTGATATCTAACGAGAGCTGCCTCTTCTCATCATAACTCATCGGCTTGGCCGTGTCTTCTTCTTCTGAATCAAAGTTGGCACTGGGCGCCACCACTTGCTTCTTTTTATTGTTGGCACGTGGAGCTGCACCAGCAGCTGAAGGCTTAGGCCGCTTATTAGCTTGTGTGTTATTGACTGGAACAGCTTTTGGCGCTCTCTGACCCTTCTGCTTGTTCTTAGCGTTTGTTGAAGAGCCACTGGGTACAGGACCAGCTAGCATGGCACTTGACATTCCCAAGATGCCAGGTGGTGGCATTCCTTTTCCACCTCCCGCCAGCATAGCGCTCATATGAAGTTCCATTTTCATCTCAGCAGCACCCTTTTTCTTGTCCTTGCTGGGCTTCTTCTTGGGCACAGTCTTTTTCGCCGAAGATTCATCCACCAGTTTGCGCATTTTATCTTGCATCTCTTGCAATTGTTTCTGCAGCGTGGCCAACTTGGTATTTCGTTCTTCTTCAGAATTCATCTCTTCTGGCTCAGAATCACCTGAATCGCTTGAGCTTGAGGAGCTCGAATCTTTGCTGTTGTTGTGGTGCACTGATAAAAATATTTTTGATTAGAAATTTTTAGTATTGATTTAAATTAATCTTAAGTAATGAGCAAATGCTCCAAAAACATCCAAAATCACTAAAAATAAAAAATTAAATATATTCACCATTTTTCATTCCCGAAGTCATTCCGACTGGCTCATCTGGTATGTTCGCAAAGCGCATCTCAAAGACGTCTTGTAATTTGCGACCCATTGCAACTACATCGTGATCTGGAGGATTATACTTGTAGCAATTGGTAAAGATCAATCTAACGTCGAACGCAAACTCTGGAGCCGCTTTATATTCGCGGTTGTCCATTTTTCGCTTCACTGTGCCCAAATCCATTGGCTTTTTGATTATGTCGTGGTAATCATGCAAACCGAGAAGTTCGGCGTCTACCGGCTTATAGAAAGGCCACGCATAACCAGAATGTTTCTTGGAAAACAGCTCTTTAAGGATCTCATTGCAGGACTTGAGGGCTTCCGAGAGCTTCTCCTTGTTCTTCATTGCAAATTGGGAACCACCGGCTGAACCTGGTAGAGATAAATTGGCCATCGGCGACAGGGGGTAGCTGCCCGGCTGGAATGCAGGAATGTCCTGATAAATTAAAGAAATTGTTAGTACATAGAAAAGTTTTATTTTGTTGGGAGTAAAAAATGGCGGTAAATTTAAAATTATTTGTTATGGATGCAATATTTTTAGATTAAAAAAACTTCCTCATTTCCAGGAATTATGATTCAAATGTTATTTAAAATGTGACGTAGAAAATGTTTATGAAATCCTTTTCCATGCAAATTGAACAAAAGGAATCAACAAGTATGCGGTAAAAATTTTAATCGTCATCCAAAAATTTTAAATATTACGTAAAAATATCAAATGATTGAAAAATATGAAAAAGATTATTTGTGAAAACTGAAGATTCAAAAAACATTGAAATTTCTCATAAATTCTCAATTACTGAAGAATCTTCATTTTCCATGTCCTTAAAACTAACAAAATAAGCAAAAAGCGGAAGCAGCCAAAAGTCGCAACCCGCCTACCTTGTTTACCTGGCGACCACTTTCTCTTCTAGTGGCAATTTTCGCACTACTAGCGTCCATTAACTGCGGATACTGCGGATCGTGATCATAAGTGGTGGTGTCTGCCTTTCTCTTAACACCCTTCTTGACTTTTGCGGGCTGTTGTGGTGGCAAAACACTTTCAATGCCAGAAGCTGAACTCACAAGGTACGCTGGAGGAGCTACGGAAGGAGTCGCCACTACGGGAACATTAGTAGAAGATGGCAGTGGAGCTGGCGTTGCAGTGGTGGTCGTATTTGTGCTTCCCGGAATTGTAGGCGGTGCCAAAGTGCCAATTGGCGGTATTATAGGTGGCGCCACACTCGCAGTGCTTATTGCAGGTAATGTGGATGTGATTGCAGCGGGTCCAGTCAAAGAAGGAGTTGGTCTTGCTCGTGGCGTGCTTGGACTACCAACAAGTGTACCAGGAGGTCCGGTAGTCAGTCGTGGCTTCTTTTTCACTCCACCTTTTGGAGTCAACGACTCAATCTCTATCTCTTCCTTAGGCATCAGGTTGACTTTGGCTAAAAACAGCTTCTCGAGCGTTTGCGCCATCACTACGACATCTTCGCCGGGTTTATTGTACACGTAACAATTGGTGAACATGGTGTTATAATCCTGAATCGCCTCTTTCGAGTTCCAGTAGTAATTGTTCTCCAATCGCTTTTTAATTGTGCCCAAGTCCATGGGCTGCTTTATAATTTTGTGATAGTCGGGCAGGTTCAGTTTCTTAGCGTCCACCGGTTGCTGGAATGGCCATGAGAATTGATGCTTCCACACTGCTTTCATCACTGTTTTGGCCAAAAAGTGCAGCTGATTGGTGTTTCTGCCAATTCGCTCAGATGGTGGAATCACTGGCGGCTGTACAATTCCATTCACCGCCTCCACAGACGGCTCAATACGTGGCGGAGTGTCTTTCAGGTTCATTCTGGTGCTTTGTGTCACAGAATTAGTGACTGATTGACTTGTTGGTTGCTAAAAAAGAAAATACAATAATTGTTAGTAAATTTGTTTTATAGTTGGAATGCAGGGATGGCATATAATCAGGGATGGGGTCACTTTTTTCTGTCTTTGTCAAATATTTGTATTGATCTTTTTATTTGCCAATAAGAGACAATTTTAATGTACTTTTGTGAGATTATCAATTTTTAAGTGAATTTGAAGAATTTGTCGAAATCTTTAATGGAATCTCTTCTTTGACACAGAAAACACAAAAACACTGTCGATAACACTAAAATTTTGTCTTTGTGACTTCCTTTGAACATTTTTTTCAAGATATCCTTGAGAAAACAAGTTTTTTCTCCAATTTTTCAATAAATCATGGCACTAATTAAATGATACGGTAACTTCCATCATCATTCCACAAAAACTTCCAACATCCAGTGTTGAACTCCCAAAAAAAAAATTAAACAAAAAAAAAACTCTCACTTTCTCCCCCTAATACAAAAAAATAAAATCAAAAGATATATCCTTGCCACCCTTTTAGAGTAATTCAAAATGCAAGTGCACCAACCCTCACCACTGCGGGCATTGTAACCATTGTGGCACTTCCCATCTCGCTGGATTGCTGCATCTCCGGACTAAGTCTGAAACCAAATTCCTCGTTGGCACACAAATCATAGTAATTGACGTCGTTCCACATAGCACAAGATCCCGCACGGTCGGATCACACACAATTGTTCATGCAACTAGAGTCAGAATTTTTATTGTTATAACCACGTCAAATGCCTGCGGCTGGCTAACTATTTGCGTGCACTCAGTGAATTTAGCGCCGTTTTTTCTAGCGCTATGGCCATTTTGAAAAGTGTGAGGGGCCAACGTTCCAGTGCCGAGCACCAACTGGGCGATTAGGCAGCGACACTGCACTAGCCCGCCAAATTTGTAGCTGACTCCATTCAGAGATGGCTCTAGACACGTTTGCGACTAAATTATTGCAATTACGCGCGATAAATCCACCAAAAAAATATTTTAAATCGCACCAGCCCGATACTCGATTGGCGTCTTTTTCATCTACATGTTTGACTGGAAGTCAGTAGACGCACACTACCGTACTGCGCATTCCAGAAACTGGAAATATTGCTATTCCACTATATTGGTCTCCCTCTAACTCCCTCAAACAGACGAAAGGGGAATTTTTCTTACGACTTTCCTTTACTGTTTCAAGACTTTGCTTCTTTCTTTAATTTTACTAAAAAAAAATAAAAAATGTTTTTTCGCCGACTTTCAGCGGATTCTCAGCTTTTTGTTTGCAACTCGCGGAAAATTTAAAATTTCAATTCGACGGCGATACTCGCGCATTTCAATACTTTTTGTTTTACGACTTTGGCTGCTTTCAAGGGAAATCGAGTAGCTTTGTGTCGCTTGTATGGTTTTTGTGTATACAAATTTTTACTTAGTTATAGTGTTTAGTGTATAGGAATAGTTTTGTGTAGTTTGCCTAGAGCTAAGCAACTTTGTGATTTTTCAAGTGCACAACAAATTCATTCATAAAGAGGCCGATTTTTGTTAATGTCATTACTTTGGCGCAATTGTAGACTGATTTTCTGATTTTGAGTAGACATTTATTTAATTAATTAATCGGAGCAACAGATTATACGTTTTTACATCCTTTTTGCTTCCACTATAGGGAAAGTAGGACAAATATGATTCTGTAAGGGGTAAAATAGGCCATTATTGATTTTTTCCCCTTTACAGTGATTTTAATTGTTTTATATTTGAAATTTTATGGATAGAATGTTTTAAGTACATTTTTCACCAATTTTAATAAAAAAAATTATTTAATATTTCTCTAGAAACATCGAAACTCATTTTTTAGTTAAAACAAATTTTTTAAATCCTTCTAAACGAAAAATTCACTAATTTTTGATAAAATCCGATAAAAATCGATATTAATGATTAAATCAAATAAAACCATCTGATTAATCACTTTGTGATTAGAGAATAAAAATCGCCACCCCCAAAACCAATAAAACCCCCAAAACCGCCATAAAAACCCCAAATGCATAGTAAACAGCCAAACTAACAGAGTAGCAAATTCTCGAGCCTTTTGTTTAGCGTCTCATTCAGACACTTTGGTTCGGTTTTCATTCATAAAACATCAAATACAATTTATACGACTACTATAAAGTGTATGAAAGTGGTATATGGAGATTATGTGTGGATCGTATCGCTGACTGAATAACCGAATAGCTAGAACAGCTCGCAACAGTAGAATAACTGAATGGAGATACACGGCGTAAAGCGAGCAAATTTACAACTTCTCATGCTCCTCATACTCCTCAAGAACGGCAATACTGCTTGAAATGCAGACAAACTACTCCAGACGCGCGCATTATCGAGGAATTTAGAAAGGTTGCATGTATTATGACTGTATGACGACAACTTCAAGAATTTCTTGCATAAAATTCATTAACTTGAGGAAGTTTGACGATTTGAAGAGAAACTGAAAGAGGAAGTCATGATCTTTTAAGTTTCATTGAATTTACAAAGAATTTCCAAGAAATGTAAATTCATTCTCTCAAATAAAAGGAATTTTGATATTTCTGATATCTTGAAGAATTGTTGTAAAAGAAAGTTTTCTTGAAAGTTAAAAATTTACGATTTTCGTAAATTTCGGAGAATTCCTTTGTTTGTACTTGGGAAAGTTAAATTTTACGATAAAAAAGTTACATGATGGAGATTGGGGAGCTAACAAAAATTTTTTAGGTGCCAAGTTAAAAAAGCATCGAAGTTTTCTTTGGAATTTACATTTTCAAGAAAATTTTAATGTAATTTCCTTTGTTAATGATTTGTAAAGGAAATTTTACGATAAAAAACCTTCACATGATCAAGTTTGAAGGATTTTCATTGAAAACTGTGAGAATTCTTAAAAACTCAAAAAAACAATGAAATTTTGAGGAATTTCCTTTTGAATTTTCCGTCTAGAAACTTTTTCTTCACTTCCAGAATTTTGTGTAAGAACAAAAACAAAAATTCCACAAGACATAGAAAATGTCAAAACTTCCCCTTTCTATCTACGTAACAATCTCCGTCATCCATCCGACCATCCGAATATCTTTTATCAGACCAAACAAAAAATCCATTCCATAAAAACTCCCCACCTCCCACCAAACACTTCATACTATTCACTCCAACTACGTCAACTATACTCCAATAAAATCCAAAAACCATCAAAGCCCCGAACATTCCCAATTTCCTCATTTTCCCGCAAACAATTGAAAAGGCACACAATTAAATAAAAAAGTTCAATACAATCACCCAAAGTACCCAAACGGCTGAAACAACGACATGCATAGAAATAATTGAAACAATTAAAAGCTGAACAAACACCAATCCACAATTTCAATAATTTGTCCATCTTTTTCAATTTTTGCATACATTTTTCAATTTTACAATTTTTTTTCCCAACATTTGTGTGCAACAAACAATTTTGTTTTAAATAGCAACACACACCAAAAACAAAAAAACCTCATACATAAATTAATGAATTTTAATTGAATTAATGAAAGACTCTACGAAAAAGTTGTGAATGAAATATTTTGCGAGTTGTGCAAAATTTTCATTTTTTCATGCAACAATTTGAGAAGTTATGAAATTTTTTGGGATTTACGCAATTTGTGAAATTTTCCGCCATTAGGACGGTTTGCACTCATTATTTCATAATTCTTCCTAGAAAACTAAGAAATCGTTGGAGAACTACAAAAACTGAATACAACTTAAGAATTTTTTTCGATGGAAAATCGATCTTATCGACGAAAATCAAAAAAAAATAAGATACATCACTTTTTCATAAAACCCCCGATATTAAAATAAAATAATTAAAAATGTCGTTCCAAAATATTTTTGTCTCGAGTACGGAAAATCCATATCTTGCGAATATCTTGGTAATTTATTTTCTTACTTGATTCTACTTGAATCAAGTTGGCCTCGCAAACGCAATTTTTTTTTGTTGATGTGTGTAGCAACAAAAAAAATCTAAAGCGATCCACACACTATGAAAGTAAATCACTGAAAGTTTCTTCTTTTTTCCGATTTTTTCAACTTCTTAACATTTTCCCGTGGAAAGATTTTTTTCAAAAAATAGTCAAAATTTGCGTATTAAAAAGACAAATTTATTGTTTGAAGAAAATTTGGAAAAACTTTAGGAAATACTCTACTTTCAGACAACTTTCAGTGAATTTTGGTCTTTTTACTGGTTTTGCCCATGAAAGTTGCCTTAAAAATGATAAATTTTGGAATTTTTTTTTTCCACATCATTCTTGCCATAAATATGCATCAGATTTGTGCAGTTGCGGTGATTAAATATTCTGATCAAAATCATAAACCACAATAAAAACTGCGAGGCTGAACTTTCACGAAGAATAGAAAATTTCCTATTTTTGCGCTGCAAGTTTGATTAATTTACTCCGATTATTGAAGTCCGAAAATTTTATTTTGACACGATCCCACTTTTTGATGCCAATTCATTCCCAATATGGTCTTTCAATGATTAGAATTCGAAGAAAATGGTTTAAAACGCATTCTTTAGACAATATATGTGATAAAATTCGAAAAATAAAAATAAAATTTTTGAAACGTCAAAAAAACTTTCACGGAAAACTTTGATTTTTTGAAAAATCACTTTCATAGTCTGTACAACGCTTAAAGCGAGCGGATTTTTTTTCGCGCAGGCAAAATTGACCGTGAAGGCTGACGTGCATACTTTAATGATTTTAATGAGGTTGCTTAGTGAGGGAGCTCGTGGATTCATTTTTTCAATTTGGGGGAAGTTTTTTTTAAAGGTTTCTTTTAAGATTTACAAGGAAATTGTAGGTAGATTGGAAAGTTCATGATTTGACATTTTGTTTGGCTTTAATTTCAGGTGATGAACAATTTTTGAAGTTTCTATAGAGCTGTCAAAAAAATGTTTTCAAGTAGTAAAATTCTAAAATTTTATTTTCTCTTAAAATTTCTAAGAATTTCAGATATTTTGCCGACTTCACAGGTTTTTTATGATCTTATGATCTTTGCAGTCATTTACTGACTTCGAATAAATTTTTATAGAATATTTTGACTTTATTGATATTGCAACTAAATGCTAAAAGCTCTCGAAATGGTTCTAAACTCAATAAAGCGAAGTTAAATCAATATAACCAGATTTACTACCAAAAAATATGAAGATCACCTGACTATGCATTTTCAACTAATGAATCATCAAATCAGCTGAAAATATTAGCATATTAGCACTTTATTTAATTTATCCACTTTATAGTTTAATGATGACTGGCATAAAATTGCTTTGTAACTTAAACAAATAATAAAAATAAAAAATGGAAATTCCTAAAGTCTCAAAAAGCCAGGAAGTCGGGATTCTACTTTCAACGCCCCAACACTATCTACATGAAATATTTCATTTAACACCTGGTCATCTAGTGAAGAACGAGAAGCATTTCTTCCGCAATGCAACGAAATTGTCATTCAAGTTAATGAAATATCGATTTTTTTATATTGAGCAACGATTGGCTAGAATCTTTTTGCGAGGGATTACGTGAATTTTTGGCTTGAAAGATGGTTTCGAGCTTTTGAAGCTTATTCTCAGATTTTCTGCCAATTTCATTATTTATTCAAAATTTTCTGACAACAACAAAATATTTTGGCAGATCAAAGTTGGCCCATTCTGACTTTTGTGATTTTCTCTATGATCACTAGATCGTTCAAACAAAAAATGCTTGGGAGATGTCAACAAAGGATTCACTACTGAATATAAATTCTGAGTCATTATCGACTTTTACTCGACTTTTACAGAATTCTTTAATTTCTCGAGAGCTTAGAAGCAACTTCTCTCGATGAATATTTGATTCCAACCACTTTTAACGACTGGAACCTTGCAAAAATCGTAAAAAGTAATTATTGCAATATTGAGTGAATTCCGTAATAACAAAAAACTTTAATCAATAAAGTTGCAATAATGCATCATTTTGTGCAGTGACGTCTTATTTATTTTAGTTGATGATAGTTATTTATTTTAGTTGATGATAGTTATTTATTCATCAACTAAAATAAATAACTATCATCAACTAAAATAAAATCGGGAAGGATGCATGAATTCTCAATTATTCATGCATTAAATGCATTATCGTAGAGTATTTATCTTTTTAACGGTGTTGAAGCATATTTTCCATAGAACTACAGCTTCAAAGCTTCAATGCTAGAAAACTTAAAAACATGACATTGATGACTTTGTTGACATTGAAAAGGCAATGAAAAATAATATTTAAACTTGTTCCAAGAAAACCTGCAAATAACGAGCAAGAAAAACGTAAACAACTTGGGAGAAAGAAGTCAACAACAACTTTCTTTGTTTGTTGGTCATTGTGTCGCATTTTGCACAAAAACTGTTAAAGAGTTTAATATTTGGTCCAAAAGTGTACCAACTTGCAAAAAATTGTGAAAATGTGAAACTTGTCATAAATTACTGTTGATAATAAGAATGAGAGATCTCCCTCAACAGCAAACAGAAAAAGCTTGCATTTGAAGTCACAAAGAACGCCAAAATAAACTTTGAGCTTGTTTGAGCTTCTGTGGTTTTCTATCATGAGTTCAATCAATTATCATCTTTAAATGCAAAATTCTTAATAACATTTTTTTTTTAGAAACTTTGAATGAATTTTTAAATTTTTAAATATTTTTTTTTAAAGGACTTGAATAGAATATTTTAGCGGAAGTAACAAAATAACAAAAAACGGAATGGTTGAGTGAATATTCAAGAATATAATTATTCTAACTAATATTTGTAGATTTGTGATAAATTCTTTAATCAATAGAATTTTTTGATTTCCTTCTTTTTAGAATTTTTAGATACTTCAGTCGAAACTTTGAAATATTTTCGAGAAATTTTCTGTATTTAAATAGAATTGAAATAGAATTGAAGTCTAGCCGCCAATAAAAAAATTAAAAAAAATGGTGCAAAATAAATTTATGATAGAAAAGTCGCCTGACCAGAAATAAGAGAAATCTACGTAATTTTTACGTAAATTTGCTCGCAATTAATTTGAATTAAAAAAAATTCACGAAGTCATAAAAATCAAGGCCTTCTGCGTTTTTTGTCAAATTTTTTTCAAAAACCATCTTAGTCACATTTTCGACCTTTCCTCCCAAAAATTGATTTCCATTGAATTTCCCATGCTTTTCTTCATGAACATTTCCTTCAACATGCAAACAAGATCATCCAGCAAATACATTCAAGTTGAAAACATGCAATTTCGTTTCGTTACATTAAAATTACTGAACGAATTAACACGAAATTTTCCTCCAATTCGACGCTAGCGGAAGTTCACCTATTTATAAACGCACCCGCGCTCCAGACTAACATTTTCTCGCACTTTTGGATTTTCACCAATTTTTCCGTGGATTTCAGTTCACTAAGTTTTCTTGGGTTTTTTTCAGTAATTTCAATCTAAAATTATAAAAAGACTAAAAGGTGCCCTAAAAATAAACGCCAATACGGCAAAAATGAGTAATTATTGCAGACAACGCATTTTCTGCTCGCAAATCGAAGTTGAGCCTTGGAATGCAACGAGTTTTTGTAAATTTCGTCGAAATGTAGTTGCAGAACAATTGTGTGTGTCCTAATTTTTTTCCGCGGGCTGGGGGACGTTCGTTGATTACTTTTTGTACTTATTATCGAGAATTATTGAATAATTTACTTATAAAATGAAAATTTTGATAATAAATTAATTGTTGATGACATATTTGATGGACGACCTCTTTTTTAGCTCATTAAAGATCAATAAAAATTATCCTTAATGGATCCTTGCCACTTTTTTCAATTTTAAGCGTCGTTAAGGCTAATTAAGCAAAATATCAAATTTCCCACCAAAGTAATCAACGGACGACCCCTAAAATTAAAAAGGCAACAAATTATCAATTAAAAATGTATGCGACTCACCACTTTCACCGAAAAATGCTTAAAAACTGGAAATCACTCGAATAAATCAACTCGATGTGACCATTCCACAGCTTCTCTAGGCTTCTTGGCTGTTTTGCTGGTAATCCGTGTAGCTACTTTAGCCAAGATCCTTTCCTTCCGAATTGTAGATTGTAGTTGAACTGACTGCAGTTTGGGCGCCTGAAAGACAACAAAATAGCAGCAATGTTAGTAAAATTTTTACAACCACCGAAGTTTACAAGTTTGTGAGTGGGCAAGTGATAAGCAAACAAACAAGTTGTGTTGGAATGACGTGTAATGTATTTTACCAACAACAATGCAAGAATTACAATTTCAGCTTTAAAGAGTGATAAGCTTCGTAGTAAAATATTTTTTGGTAGTTTGACTGGTTGAAATTGTGTCAATGTGCCGGCTAGACACTGTAAGTTTACGTTTTTTTAGGCCTGTTTGAAATTACTCGACAATTTCGTCCAAATAATCATCCCGAAAGCGAAAATTTTTATCACAAAATACTCTGAAAAGTTTCTATCGCTCAAACAAGAAGAAGAAAAGGCAAAAGAGAAAATTGATGACGAAATTTTTCGGTTGATGACACACTTTGAGTGTAAAAGCTGAATATTCTTGTATTTTATGATTTTCGTTTTGATTCTTGAGGCGATTTGCAACAAAGTTGCAGAACTTGGCGTAAATTGTTTGTAATCATTTCCGAGAAGCTATAGGTTTTTGGCCACACAATCATATATAATCCACACACACGCAATCAAATACTATTCAAAGCAGCAATCTAGATTTTTCCACAACACACAAAACTTTCGGGGAGTCCTCATAATCCTTTATATTCCTTGAAATTTCGGTCGAAAAGCCGCTTATTTACTTGTCGTGGTAATTTTCGTTTGGAATTTCACAACAAAACTTGTAAAATTGTGAAATTATTTGAACTGTGTTTCTATTGGAGCCCGACTTTTTTTCACAGACTTTCCTTGAAACTCGAAATTTCACGGAAGTTGACCATTCTTGGGCCGAATAACCATTAATAACTGTATATTGAACCTTTATAAACAGTTTGGACTACTTTTCAGGCTTTAAATTTGGGTGTTTACCTTGAATTACAGATTTTTTTTGTTGATCCAAGCAGCACCCCGTTACAAAAAGTGAGTTTATGCTTTGCTGCAAAATGGCTACCGCGATAAAAAATTCGTGATTTAAGCGTTCAGGGCCACTTAATTAGGTGCCTCAGTGGCGGTTAGTGTTACTTAAACTAAAAGAAAATGTATTTTTGGTCGCACGAAGCGCATATATAGCTTAAATCCGTTTTAATCCAAAGCCACAATTTTCGGAAATTATCGCATTAATACAGTGTCCATGCAATTTCTTTCATAATTATTATGTGGGCTAGATCCTTAGATAGTCCTTGTATTGTTTAATTGCCCAACTGGGCTTTATTTCGTGGTAATCGCGTGAATTTTCAGTTTTGCTCTGAGCCCCGCGAGTCACTCCGATTTTTACTCACTGTCATTCGCTCATGACATGAGCTCTGTAATTTTCTTTTTCTGCAGCATGACGTAAGTGGGATGGGATGCATTTTGGCGGGAATAATTTATGTTATTTGAATTTTTTTATGCATGCATTCGTATTTAATTTTGTTAAATTACCAGGTAGTTAAAGATTTCCATGAACTTTGACCTTTGAAGGTTTGTTATGTTTCTGTTCAACCTGCAACAAAATCTCTATGTAATTTAAATAAAAACTCCAAAATTTTTCGAACATTTCTAAATTTATTAATCATCGAAATTAAATATAAATTGAACAATTGGAATTAAATTTAATCGCTAGCTTATCAGAGCATCTATCTGACGCTTTAATAATTAATGGAAGGAGGCAGATAGTCGGCAGGTGGCAAATATCTTCTGTCTGGCGCTGGAGTATTTCTATCGAATGGCACTTCTTCTCGTTGGATGTTATTTGGATTACCTTCATTGTCTGGGCTTGGACCTTGAATGATTAAAACAAAAATTCTCAAATTACATACTGATTTGTTTGCAAGCTGAATGTATGACTTTTTGATTAGATCAATTAATTAAACGCGCTAATTCAAAAGAATTCTCAAAAATACTTTTCGCAAAGAAAAAATATCGAAAATGTCATCACGACAATTAAATTAAGATCTTCTAATTTTTTTTTCCACCAAAAACAAATTTTACGCTAAACTGCTTGTTAATTGGCCGTGAGACCATGTTGTCAAATGATTGGAATTCATTCAAGTCAATATATCATCTCAAATTTTACTAAGTTTACAAAATGATACTAAAAAGATGACTGATTTGTCTTCCGCATCTCAGAGTGGCTCGCGTTTATCGTGTGCGAACTTACCGGGTGGACCTTGAACGAAAACAAAACAAACGTTAATTATAATTCTTGGTTCAATAAATCAATTATAATGGGTATGACATGGATCAAGGTTCCATGTGAACCATATTTGCTACTTTTTCTTAAAATAAGGTCTGGAATTGCACTTTTGAGGTTAGAATCAGGTTTACTCAAGAGTTTTTTGGAATGTTTACATTTTATTGTTTTAGTTGAAAATAGTGATAAATCATTTGTCGAATTGTTTTTTAATTCATTTATAAAGGGTTTAGTTTTTGATTTATTGTAGAGAACACAACAATATGTTTGAAAAGCTACAGTTTAGTAATATTTTCTGAGTATTTTATGTTTTATGAAGAATAATAAATATTAGAGCTTAATTATTGCTAAATTAAGTACCTGGAGGTCCTGGTCTTGATGGTCCTGGTGGTCCTTTGTCAAGTAAAAAAGCAGAATTAGTATATTTCGTAAATACTAATTAAATCGATCCAAATTTAGAAGAATATTTGAATTAATTTTGCAGCAAAAATGTACTAGCAAATTACAATCTTGTGCTTTTGATATGAAAATAAATTTAAAACACTACAGAAGCGATTATCTATGAAGTCACTAAATAATATTTGCACAAAATGTATTTAACATACAAATAAAAGTAATTATTAAGATCGACTGAGGATTTTTAATTAGATTTTACCTGGTGGGCCTGGTCTAGATGGGCCTGGTGGTCCTTTATCAGGTAATAAAGCATAATTAATATAAAGCATGAACATAGAAAGCATAAAGATCTAAAATGGCACTAATAAATAAAATGAAAAATACGAGCGAATAAATTTGCACTATTAGGAATAATTCAGTATTTGAACAATATCTAAATACAAATTTAGGAGAAAATATGGATTTAGCTAAACATCAAAGATTAAGAATGATGAATACGTAAACGAAGCAGTGTATTTTATTGTAGACGAAATATGAATTTTGTTTTTTGAAATTTGAATATTTGGAAGCAAAAACCAAAAATTCAATTTGAACTCTATGATGTGAATATTTGATGTTTTGGAAAAAAAAAAATTTCGATTTTTGAAACTATCGATTTTTGAATTTATAGATTTTTGAAAAAAAAATATAAATTCGATAAATTTTTACCTGGTGGGCCTGGTGGACCTGGTCTAGTTGGTCCTGGTGGTCCTATAAAATGGATGAAGAATAAAAAAAATCAATAAAAGTTCCATTTGTAGAGTTTTTGGAGTATTTCTGTAGAACAAATAAAAGGCGAAGCCGTTTTGACCCAAAATTGACTCATGGTCAAAATATCCACGATCACTTGCCTGGTGGTCCTGGTGGTCCTTTAAAAAAGAATGAATGTAAATTTAAGAATAATTTATTAATTAGCTTTCTAGTGAATAAATTACCTGGTGGTCCTGGTCTGGTTGGTCCTTTTGGTCCTATAAAACGATCGAGAGAAATAAATCCGTTAAAAATGTTGTTGAACTCAAACACATCGTAAAATATTGCGTTGACATAAATAGTTCGCTCCGTTGCATTGACCAAGTTTGATCAGCTATTAAGCGACTATTAACTTAATCTTCTCACATTCTTCAACATATTAATTGATTTAAATTAGTATAGCTTTGCTGATGATCAAAATGAATAAATTTCAAAATCTTCATCGAAAAAGCACAAAACTAATTAAAACTGAATTCATTGCAACATGCCACGTTATGTCACTGCAATTATGCAGATTTATACGAGATTTATAGCAATTAAGGCTTAAGTATGTGCGATAATTTACCTGGCGGGCCTGGGGGTCCTAAAATAGATAAATTAAAGGTTTTAGCATCTGTATCTTGTGAAAAGTGTTTTGCAATAATTGCAATTTATATTGAAAGAGAAAGTAGTTTATGCAAGTAATTATTGGATCTAACGTTAATTGGAAATGTTACAATGTACTCAAGAAATGTTTAGTTTGAAAGTCAATAAATGGTTTTTTAAAGTGTAAAAATTATAATTGAACATTGAGCAATTTTAAATTGTATTTGTTAAAAAAAAGATAGATAAAAGAATAGTAATATTTTTTTCTTTGAAAATAATTGTTCTAGTTTTGAAATTCCGATACATTGTTTCGGGATCATAGTAAGCTATGACTAAAAGTTAGAATAAAAAAAAAATTAAAAAAAACTAAACTAACCTGGTGGTCCTAAAGTCACAAATTGAGGATTGAAAAAAATATTATAATGAAAATTGCCGAAAATTTATTTGATTAATTACCCGGTGGTCCTGAAATTAAACAAAAAAAATAAATTAAAAAAAAAATTCAAGAGGTAAGTTCAAGAAACTAACCTGGAGGTCCTAAATTCGTAAATGAAGGATTGAAAAAATATGTTTAAACATTATTTAGAAATTTAATTGATTTAATTGATTTTACCCGGTGGTCCTGAAAAAAAAAAAATTAATAAAAAAATAATTTAACGAGTGTTTAAAAATAACTTACCTCCTGGTCCGTTTGGTCCATTCGGTCCGTTTGGTCCATTCGGTCCATTTGGTCCAAATCCTAAAAAATAAAATTTTATTCATGATTTTTAACCAAAAATTTTAGAAGCCTAATTTCAACACAATTTACCTCCATCTCCTCCATTTCCGCCATTTGGACCAAATTGATCTGGAGTATGCACATATGGTGGCGCTCCTGGGCCATCCGGTCCAGGTTGATGTTTGTATTGTCCTCTATTATCAGGAATGTATCTACCTCTGTCATCATGAACATATTGACCGTTACTTGGGTACCCTAAAAAAAATTGTTGGAATTACAGTCCACTTACAATAAAAGTTACAAACTCACTGTATTTTCCTAATCCAGAATCTGAGTATTTTCCCTGAATATTTCCACCATCATTAAATCTACCACTCAATCCTCCATCTGCAGCACTTAAAAAGGCAGGTTCATTTTCAGTTTCAAAGACTAAATCACTATCTACTGGTGTTCCAGTCGCGTAACCGCTCAAGTAGCAGCTCAGCACTATTTGGAGCTAAAAAAAGAAACAAAAAGAATTAAATTTTTAATTTATTCAATTATATTTAATTTAGAAAGATTTTGGTTCATTAAATTTGATAAATTTGAATAATCTATAAAAAGGCGATAAAAATATATTGACCAAATAAATTGCAAATTTAGAACTCATGTTGCCATTAAGTAAATATTGCTGAATTCAGCACTCAATTCTTGAAATTTGCATTCGATTTTAGGTTAGAAATACATTTTATGGATTTTGATTAATGACTTTCAGATAAAATCAAAGCTAAACGTGATCTTCACCTAAATAACAACCTGCATTCCTTAATTAGTACATTATTTACTGGAAACCTCACTAAAGCCCACCAAACTCAAAATAAAGCTTAAGTTTTTACTAAATATAGCGGACAGTCAATAAATTCGCTTGTTAATTTTCAAAGCCTTTAAATTGTTTAATTTATTGCTTCTAAACATTTTTCAGTTCAAATTACAAAGCTTTTGTTCTTATATGGATCCTCATGACGTGTACGTCTCTAATTTTTTCGGATAAACTTGAAATACCTTAAATTTTTAAAGATCGCGGGGTTAATGATCGCTTTTGTTATTGATCTTCTAGTTTATTGATTTTGTAGAGATTTTGGCTTATAAACAACACGTTCTCCTTTCAATTACTGCAAACTTATTAATGGATCATAATTCAAGACTCCATCGACCACCCCTCGATGAATAATGCTATGAATTTTATAGAAGTTGCAATTTTGCGACATTTATTGTGTTTTGTCAAAGTTTTTATGACAATAGGATCGTAAAACGATTAAACGGTTTGATTGAGTGATAAAAGAATAAGATACATCACATCTAACATTCCTAATTTATTTAAATGGTGGGATTTTATCTGTTTTTTGTCATCGTCTAGATGGATTAGAAACTTAAACTCTAATATCAAAGGTTGGGCCATTTTTAATCGAACCAAGTCTATTGTTTAAATGAAAAGTTCTTGACATTAAGATAATGAGATGCTACCTTTGTACTTAAGAGCTCTTCCTTATTTAATTAAATTATTTTTAACAAAAACAGATTAGTGCTAATATTAGCCCCTTGTTCAACAAAAAAAATCTTTACAAAATAGGAGACAAGTTTGACCACCCCTGAGCCAAATTGACAACACTTAAATTAATTAATGTTTGTCTATGAAAATAAACTGACATCTAAAATTCAATAGTTAGTTAATTTGAGTTTATTAAGGTCCGTTCAACATCAAAGGTTATATTAGACCTAAATCAGTTACAATTTATTATGCATTGCTTGATTTGATGATTTGGAAACTTCTGTTGGCTGACGCCATCTTCTGCCTCTTCATCCAGTTGTGGTTTGGTAGCTTTATCCCTTGCTTTATTCAGTTACGTCTCTTGCGAAAGCGGGGTTGAAAGCTTTTCCTTGCTTCTAATCAGTTACGTCTCTTGCGAAAGCGGGGTTGAAAGCTTTTCCTTGCTTCTAATCAGTTACGTCTCTTGCGAAAGCGGGGTTGAAAGCTTTTCCTTGCTTCTAATCAGTTACGCCTCTTGCGAAAGCGGGGTTGAAAGCTTTTCCTTGCTTCTAATCAGTTACGTCTCTTGCGAAAGCGGGGTTGAAAGCTTTTCCTTGCTTCTAATCAGTTACGTCTCTTGCGAAAGCGGGGTTTGAAGCTTTTCCTTGCTTTTTCAGAACATAAATTATTTTTATTGGAGTTCTATCAAAATTCGAGCGGACTCCATCTTCCTCAGGAACAAGTGTGTTGACCAAAGCTTTTTATGCCAAGATAATTGTGAATGGACACCTTAAATTCAGTTTTTTTGGAAATTTTGGCCGGAGCGAAAAATTTCTCAACTGACAGCAATGAAACTCAAAGCCAACTCCAATAAAAAATTCAATAAATTAAATTCAATAAATTCGTGTTATTAAGTATGAGATATGAGATAAATCACTCAACCACTTAAGTAAACGAAGAAACTCAAGAATCTCAAGTAACTTAAAAGATCATTAACGATCGAACTTGAATTTTATAAGATCACCAACGATCATTCACTGCAATTTCCCAGAAAAAATTCAACTCAACAAGGATCTTCGCATTCTTTACATCATTTGCCAATAAAATTTGACCATTTTCATGTAGTAACCATATTTGTCCAGTGCTATCAACACAAGCTACCGTCGTCATACCTTCTCAAGCTTCTTTGCCTATTCAATTATGATCGTGATAATTATGTCATCGCAATCTTTGCATTTGCCCGGCATTTGGTCATTCAGTTATTTTCAGTATTTTCGCTATTTGAGTTGGAGTCTCGTTTCTTGTTAAACAATAATTTAGATAAATTAAAGAGATTGCGACTGAAATATCTTCAAATATACCTTAAAGTAGTGATATTATTCGGTGAATCGTTAATAAACTTTAATTATTATTGCCTTTCCCGCCAAAAGCAACTGTAGAAGTTGTGAAATTGTCGCGTTATTTCTGTCACTGACTATAAGTCGCTATTAATTTCCATAAGAAAACAAATATGAGCAATATGACATTTTTCGAGTTCATTGTGAAATTCCGAGGAATGCAATTTCAATATGATTGACAAAATAATATTTAAAACTTTGAGGTTTGAATAAAATTAAAAATACTTTTGTTGATTTTTCTCAAGTTTGTTGCAATTTCCTTTTCTTGATGGTTTGCTTAAATTAACGCACCTTCAATTATTTATTTCGATAAACGTAGGAGTCTTTGCATTTTACTTGTTAGAAAAAAAAAGTTTTAAGAGGTGAGATCATGATCTAGTCCTTGATCTGGATCTAAGTCATTAAGTTCTGTGACATATTTATCTTAGTGGAGTTCACCACCAAAGTTTACCACCAAATTTCACCACCTGGTTTAAAGAGCGATTGGCTAAAAATAATTTTTAACTTGAAAAATTGATTTTTTTCCATAAAAACTCAAAATTCTTAAAATATTCAGAATCTTAAAGAAAAATTTAGCTAAAAACAATTTTTAAAGAGTACAAAGAACCCAAAAGAATATTAATTGAATTGCTAACAAAATTCCTTTCAGACGATCTTCCGATGGCTTCTGTCAACATTTTAACACCATACTTCCAAACTCTTCATCAAACAATAAATGTGTCATTAATTAACTAATTTATATTAAACTTGATGTTGTCATTTAGTAAAGTTTGCCTTTAATGATGGCCATAGATGCATCAAGACCGAATCAATTAAACAATTCAATCGGAGGCGAAAACAGGTTTTTCGCCTGGTCACAGCTAAAGTCTTCTTACAGCTCACATCTAGTGTTTTTCCGATTTTTTCGGAATTTTTCGTTCATATTGAAATAAAGTAAAAAAGTCTATTTGGTAAGTTAATTTCGAAAAACACCTTTTTGTAACATTTTTGAATATTTGCATTTATCTGGCGTTTTTTGTTTTTTGCTGTCGATATTATTTAATATCTTGTTTGGAATGTGTCATTTATATGCAAATTAAAAAGACATTGAATGCTTTTTGGTGCTTCAGACTGAAAAGCCAACAAATAACGTTTTTCTTTATTACATTTCTTTTGACTGATTTTTATAGTTTTTACCTATTTGTTGAAAATTTTTTTTTGTTTGAAGTTTATTGAGTTTATTGAATTTATGGTTTTTTTGAATTTTTGCAAATTTTAAAAATATTTTTACATTTAAAGACATTCCATTGGTCGTTTTATTTACTTCCCAGTAACTTTAAAGTTAACTTTTTTTATTATTACAGTTAGTTCCTGGTAACTTAAATTAACTTTTTGCGGACCATTGAGAAAAGTTAATTTTACAAAATTATTTTTTGATTAAAGTAAATTTTTCTGGGCGGACGGGATCTACTTTCTAAGTAATATCTGTTGTTCAATGAACTTGTTGAACATCGTACAGGCTTTAGATTCACTAATTTATGGAGTTTTATGAGGTTATTTGATGATTTTATTTTGTAAACAAATTATTTCACTGGATCTTCAAAACTACTCTTTTAGCTAGTTCAAAGCCTTTGATTACAACTGTGATGGTCTATTACACTTTCTTTATCACTGTGAGATCGTTTAATTGGTATATCTAAGACTTTGAAGACTCTAATCGCGATTAATAATATTCTTATTTTCAATAACAAACAATTTTCACATATTTTTTTTCAAATTTGATATTATTGGGTTTTTGGGGTTAATTGACACTATATCACTAATTAGAAGGCTTAATTACTACGGCACTAATCACACCAAAGTATATTAATCGAGAAAAGTCAATCCAAAAAATTAAATTTTCAAGTTACTTTTAACTAAACGGAGATTTTGCTGAATCAGTTAAAAGTAACTTCGGTTGTTATAAAATTAAAAACTGTTATAATTAACTTTTTCAATGGTCCGCAAAAAGTAACTTATAAGTTACCAGGAAGTTAATAAAACGACCAATGGAATGTCTTTTTTGGCGCATTATGCGTTTTTTATTTTGTTTGATACTGTTGATCTTTACAATTTGCTCGATTGACCAAATAGTTGAAAGTAGAAAGTATTTGATTGGAGACTTGTGTGAGGAAATATTGCCAAGATTCTTAGAATTGATCAAGGAACCACAATTCTTTATAAAATTTCCGTAAAAAATTTTTTTTTTCATTAGGTGGACTTAGATTCTGGATCCACTCCTGGTGTCACTTCCTGCTCAAAATTTTTTTTGATACATAATTTAACATTTTAGAAGGCTTAAAACAGTTAGAAATATTTTTTAACTGATTGCAAAGGATCAAGGACTTGAACCCAGAATTGAGTCCACCACAAGCTGGAGATAAAATGGTGGCTTCAGACCGCCTTGAAAAAAAAATTTTCCTTACATTTCGATAAAAATCTTTTTATTAATAACATCGAATGTAATCTTTCTCACCTTGTCTCTTATATATTTAACATAAATTTGTTTGCAAATTTTCAAAAATTCATCTAAAATTAAAGTTTTGGATACTTTGTTTTAAAATTTATTGCAAGATCGAATTTTATTTGAATTTTCTATAATTTCTAAAACAGCGTTGATATTTCAGAGGTTTCGTTAAATTTATAGAATTGTCTCTATAAAACTGAAACAAATAAAGAATAACTGAGTTAGCTCTGAAAAGTGTCAGTTGATTAAAATTTGCTCCGATTAGTTTTTTGAATTAAAAGCCTTCAATAATCGTATATAGCACTTTTTCACGGCTTTTTGCTTTTGTTACAGGGTGTTGTAGCTTTGTTTAGTGAAGGTTTTTCCTTTAAAGCTTGTTTAATAAGCTTTTATTAAGAAAAATTTTCGGCCTGCAAATAAGTTTAACTGAAAAGCTCCTGTACGTGATTCCTGTACTTTGCCGTTCTCAATCTCAGGTTTGCGCAAATAAGTTTAACTGAAAAGCTCCTGTACGTGATTCCTGTACTTTGCCGTTCTCAATCTCAGGTTTGCGCAAATAAGTTTAACTGAAAAGCTCCTGTACGTGATTCCTGTACTTTGCCGTTCTCAATCTCAGGTTTGCGCAAATAAGTTTAACTGAAAAGCTCCTGTACGTGATTCCTGTACTTTGCCGTTCTCAATCTCAGGTTTGCGCAAATAAGTTTAACTGAAAAGCTCCTGTACGTGATTCCTGTACTTTGCCGTTCTCAATCTCAGTAATGGCAAAAATTTTAATAATCAGGAGAGATGGTGATGGTGATCTTCATAAAGTATCTCCATTTATGGTTAATAAAATTATTAACAATTGTGTTGGAGATGTGCCAATAGAAAGAGTAAATGGAATTATCATTGTTACTGTTCAAGACTTCGATCAAGAGACAAAACTCAGAAATCTTAAAAATCTGGGAAATGACATTCCCATCAAAGTAGATGAGAATAATGTAAATAAGAAGGCACCTGAGGTGCGTGGAACTATTTCGCATCCAGATTTAATTCATTGCACTGATGAAGAAATGATTGAGTGTATGGAGTGTCACGGTGCGTCAAATATAAGAAGATTGAAGAGAAAGTCAAATAATGGAATGGTTAATTCAAGTACTTTTGTCTTTTCCATGCCCGGACTTGAATTGCCAGAAAAACTCAAAATAGCGTTCTATGTTTTAAAAGTAAATCCATTCATTCCACCTGTTGTGCGATGTTTCAAATGTCAAATGATTGGACATTTTTCGTCAAAATGTAATAATCAAAAATGTTGCGGAAAATGTCTGAAAGCTCCTCATGATGATCTTTGTACGGAAAAATCATGTCGTCACTGTGGTTCCAATAATCATTTCTCTTGGGATTTTATTTATTTATTTATTTATTTATTTATTTAAGGTTTAAATTACAGTACAGGTCAGGACCTTTGGTTTGCAATCAGATCAAAATTGTAACAAGTTTAATATCATTGTATCATAGAAATCATATAAATATATCTTAAATCAGATCATGTCATGAGTTTGGTTTCAGAGCAGTTTGGATTTAGCTTAAAAATTAATTAAGTTAACAAAATAACAAAATAAAATAACAAAATATCAAAATATCAAAGAAAAAAAAAATATCACATTAAGGCTTCAGTTTGTGGTGCTGTTGAGTCAGTCCTAGCTGCTACATTTTGTCGTATTTTAGTCATCACTGAGGAAAATTTTTCCTTCTTGATATCACAGTTATGGATAGGCAGTGTCCAGTGCTTAGCAGAGAAGGCTCTATTCAGAAGTTTAAGGTTGAGAAAAAACTCAATTATTTCGAAGCTAAAAAACAGTTCAATCAGGCTAATCCAACTGCCTATGCGGATGCTGTAAAAAAGAGATCAGTCAAGCGTAATCAAGCTCATTATGAGGAAAAGTCTCTTTTGATCAGCTCTAAAGTTTTATCAGTAAATCATGATTCGGCTGTGGTGGAACTAAGTAGTCAAATATCATCAAATAGTCTCCCTGAGAACAATGCAGCAGAAATTCCTTGTATGAAGGATTCAAATGATGAAAATGAAAATAATATTCCATGGCAAACACCTATTTCGAAAAAACAAAAGAATAAATTGAAAATTTCAAATAATAATGCTGGAAGAGTTTCTACAAGATCTCAATTGAAGTCAACATTAATGAGTAGCCCAATCAAATCAATATCAAAAAACTCTAATTGTAAGTATGCATCCTAAAATACTTCAATGGAATTGTAACGGATTTGATACTCATTTTAATGAATTTGAATTATTATTGGGCTCATTCTTTGTTTATTGTATTCAAGAATCTCATCTTGGAAAAGGAATTTCTTTAAATTTGGAAGCTTTGAAAAAAAGTTATATAATTTATGAAAAAAATATAAATGATAATTTACGAGCTAGAGGTGGTGTTCTTACAATAGTAAATCCAGAAATAAACAGTAGTTTATTTCCAATAATAACAGATCTTCAACTTCTCGCGGTGGTATTGAGTTTTCCTCTTAAATTTATTCTTGTAAATATTTATGTTCCACCTTGTCATCTTTTAACATATGATGAATTGGATCGTGTTGTTAAGCAGCTTGAGCAATCTGGTTTGCCATTTTTGATTGTTGGAGATCTCAATGGTCATTGTTCACGATGGGGTTCAGATAATAATAATTCAAAAGGTATTATTATTGAAAAAATTCTTGATGATCACAATTTAAATATTTTCAATGATATTAATGAAAATACACATTTCTCAGTGGGATATGGTTCTTTTAGTAAAATAGATATTGCATTTGGATCTCCTTTGTTTAGTCCAATGTTGGACTGGGAACTTGTGGATGATTTACATTCAAGTGATCACTTCCCTATTTCTTTAAATTTTGGAAATTTAACAATCAACCTAAATCAAAGACCATCTTGGAGGCTCCACCTAGCAAATTGGGAAAATTTTAATGATTTCATTAACTTTAATGAAAATTGGCTCGACTATGAGATTAATCGTTGTTTAGAGCATATCAACAAAGAAATTTTAGACGCAGCTCATGAATCTATTCCAAAAAAAGTTTTTAATAGTAAAAAAATCATGGTTTCATGGTGGAATGATGATATAAAGGATTTGATCAATTTTAGGAAAAAATGTTTAAGCATTTTCAGTCGTTTTCCAACTAATGAAAACTTATTAGCTTTCAAGTTAGCAAAGGCAAAAGCTAAATTTGTCATTAAAAATGCTAAGAAGATTGCCCTTCTGAATTATCTTCAATCCATTGATTCTAACACCTCAATCACTCAAATTTACAAAAAAATTGAATCTTTTAATGGTCATCCGACATCTTCAGGAATATCAGAACTCAAAGTTAATAATATCAGTATTTCAGATCCAGCTGAAATTGCAGAACTTCTTGGAAAGCAGTTTCACAAAACTTCTTGTTCTAATAATTATTCTCAGGAATTTCTCATTATTAAGTCAATATCAGAAAATCAGTCAATCAGATTGTCTAGGTCAAAAAATGACTTTAATTCATTATTTTTAATGCATGAATTGGAGTATGCTTTATCATCATGCAATGATACTTCTCCGGGTGCTGATCAGATAGTATATCAAATGATTGTCAATATGAATGAAACTAACAAAAATTTTATTTTAAAATTTTTCAATAAAATATGGACTGAAAATAGTTTTCCAGATTTATGGAGAGTTGCTCTTATGATTGCAATTAAAAAACCTGGAAAGTGTTCTACAAATTCAGAAAACTATCGTCCTATTTCTTTGCTAAGTTGTCTTTGTAAGATTCTTGAAAAAATGGTTAATAGAAGATTGGTGTTTTGGTTAGAAAGCAATAATTTTATGCCAGATTGTCAGTATGGTTTCAGGAAAAATAAATCTACTCAAGACAATCTTATCATGATTGAATCTGAAATTCAGGAAGCATTCCGTAGTAAACAGCACTTACTTGCTGTTATGTTTGATATGAAAAAAGTGTATGATACTACTTGGCGTTTTCACATTTTACAAGTCGTTGCTTCAGCTGGCATAAATGGTCGGTTATATAATTTTATAAAAAATTATATACAAAATAGATCTTTTAAGGTTATCATAGGGAACATTCAATCTTCCTTGTTTATTCAAGAGGAAGGCATATGTCAAGGGTCTGTAATTAGTTGCACTTTGTTTTTACTAGCTTTTAAAAAAGTTGGTTTAAAAATTCCACCATCAATAAAGATTCTTGAATTTGCTGATGATATTCTGGCCTTTGGACGATCCAAAAATATTATTAAGTTAGGAAGTCAAATGCAAAAGGCAATCGATGCTTTGAGCAACTGGTCTAAAAGTAAGGGTTTTAGTTTTTCTCCTGAAAAAACATTAGCTATACATTTTTGTCGCAATATAGCAAATAAACAAATTGATCCACCAATTTCTTTAGATGGTTTGCGAATAATCTATCAAAATTGTGTTAAATTTTTAGGAGTCTATTTTGATAAAAGTCTAAACTGGCATCATCAGATAAATTTCTTGAAAGCAAGTTGTAACTCAAAAATGAATCTTTTAAAGCTTGTTAATGGTCAATCTTATTGTGTTAATGGTGAGGTTTTGATGCATTTGTATCGTACATTGATTCTTTCTAGACTGGAATACAGTATTTCAGTTATTTCTTCAGCGAGAAATACAATTTTAAAGTCATTGCTTCCTATTCAAAATAATGCTCTAAGACTGGCTACAGGAGCTTTTAGAACTAGTCCTGTGGCTAGTTTAGAGGTATTAACTGGAACTCTTCCTCTTAGCTTGCTTTTTGACAAAAGATTAATGAATCATGGATTAAAAGTTGCTTCGAAAATAAGTCATCCATTGTGTTCTAAAATTAAAGCGTATTCTGGGAAAAGGTTTTTAATTTCAAATACCAAGCCTTTTTTCTTAAGAGTTAGAATTTTATTCGGATTTCACAATCTTAATTCATCCATGATTTCTCCTGCATATCAGTCAATTATTCCCCCATGGAGTTCTTTCAAGCCCAAAATATGTTTAGATATTGCCATACACTTGAAATGTAATGTTGCTTCCAATGATTATCTGAAGAAGTTTGATGATGTCTCTCTTATGTTTCATAATTATGAGAAATTTTATACTGATGGCTCCAAAATTAATGATCAGTGTGGGTTTGGAGTTTTTGGAGAAAATTTAAATGTATCTGTTAGGTTGCCTGATCATTCTTCTGTCTTTTCATGTGAGCTTCAAGCTTTAAATTATGTTCTAAAATATGTAAAAGAGAAAATGATCACTAAAAGTGTAATTTTTTCTGTTTCACTGAGTTCTTTAAAAGCAATCGATTCTGAAATTAATCACAGTTCATTGGTAAACGATATTCAAAATTTATTATTTTCAATTCAAGAATTAGGTTTGGATACAGTTTTGTGCTGGGTTCCGGCTCATGTTGGAATTCCAGGAAATGAAATTGCAGATACTTTAGCTAAAAGTGCAACTAATCAGCCACTTATCAGTAATTATTATTATATATCGTGTGAAGATTATAAAAATTATGTCTCTAATGCTATTAATTCTAAATGGAGTTCGGAATGGGCTTTGACAGATAATAACAATAAATTGAGAGAAGTAAAAGATAATGTCTATCCATGGATTTTCCGTTCTGTATCACGGCGGGAAGTTGTAGTTCTAAATCGTGTCAGAATTGGGCATACCAAGCTTACTCATGAGTATTTGCTCAATAAAACATCTCCTCCTGTTTGTTCGGTTTGTAATGTTCCACTTACTATAAAACATATTTTGTCTATTTGTTCAATATATGCAGTCGAGCGATTGAAGTTTCACATAAGCTATCCAGATAGTTTAAAGAATGTTCCTCAAAAATTAAATAATCTTTTAGATTTCTTGAAAGATACAGGCCTATTTTATAAATTATAATTGTTCGTTCCATTCTAGTATTTTAGTATGTATGCATTGTATAACTATTAATTGTAATTGATGGAGTGTAAATAACCTTTGTTGTTGAATGCACTTTAAATAAAATATTATTATTATTAATAAAGAATCTTGTAATTTATAGAATGTCCCATATTTGTTATGGAACTAATTCTCGAGAATTTATGTTTCCCGCCCGAAAACAAATGTTGTGCGGATGTAGATAGATAGTTAAAAAATTTCCTTAGTTTATTTTGAATATTTTTTCTCCCAATAATATTTTAATAAGAATTTTGATGGTCACGATCTGTGTAGTTTGTTTGTTATATAAACGCTGTAAAAAGTGTGACCGTCAACTCAAAGATCAATTTAAGTAATTTAAGCATTTTAAAACACATTATACAGTCTATTTTAAATAATTTTTGGCAAAATATAGCAATGTGTTGTATAATTAATGATTTATGTGAAGAAAGCTTTTAAAGTTGAAGCGGGTTAAAGCGTGATCCTCTTGATTGGTGCATGATATTTGTGTCGGATTTTGGAGGATTATTGGATGATATATTTGTCATCTTTTCAAAAAGTATATTTTGAAAGTTTTATCAAATTGAGTCACGAAAAGTCCTTGTAAATTCTTATTTGTGGAAAATTAACCAAAAAATGATTTGTTGGAGCTTTTAAGCTTAAAAACTAGAAAAAAAAAAAAAATAAAAAACGAAAGAATCAAACTAATCAATTAAAAAAATTAATTAAGAAAAAATTAATTAATACTCTAATGACCGGCAACCTTTAAGCGACCAGAAAATACTTCCAGAAGTCATTCATTCATTGATTGGATTCATTCTTGAAATAATTAATTAATTTATAAATGTGTAATTAAAAAACTAATGTTCTTAAATTTTCAAACAAGTCGTATATTAGGCAAAACTGGCAGGAGTGAGAAAAACAATAAAGTCTTAAGACACAAGCCAATTTATTAATAAATAATAAGCGCTAAAATTCCGAAGAATGTGCAATAAAAAGGAACATAATCATGAGCTTAATTTTTGTAATTAATTTACTCAAAGAGCACAAGATAATTAACCTCCTTGATATTTTAGAAAGCTATTTAAGAATTTCAGTTGTTTTTTTACATTTTTTAGAAATGGAATAAAATTTAATCTCAACGCGTTTTACAATTTAGCAATTAAAATTTTATCTAAGACACATTGACATTTTATGTTAGAAAAATTCCGATCTGTAGAAGAATTCAGGACAAGTAGGCGATTTTCTTTATGAGCTTGTTTGTCAAGTTTAACGTTTCATTATGAAACCAATCTGTTGATTTGTTTAATAAGTATCCGCTAATTGAAAGTATTTTTCACTCCGAGTGTTAAATTGAGAATTATTTGAGTCCTTGAAAGCCGAAGTGGTTGTAGTAACAGCAATTAGAACACTTATTTAAACTATTAGCGATCTCAAGTAGGCTTTTGTTCGCCTAAACGTCATAAAAAGCATTTTTATCAAAAGTTTATAACTTCAGTCTGAATTAAAACCAATATCGCTAATTCATTTAAATCTTTTTTTTGAGCTTTATTCTAATCCAATGGATATTTAATCCTTACTTATCGAATGATACATGTTGTGCCCACAAAAATTCTAATCTTAAATGCTGTTTTAAAGTAGATTAAAGACAAAGAAGCTCTTGATTGAATCTACTTCTTCTTCATGTTGAAGGATTTTGACTTGGTCAGGCCATCACGACTTGCGTCATACTATGGCCGATTAATTGAATCTAAAATCCTCTAAAAAACCAGAGTTATAATTCAATAGCTTGAAAACTCTGAGGAATTCGTATCAAATATTCCAAAAAACAACACGCTTGTTATTTATGTGTCATCTTTAATCTTCCTGCTTTAAATGTTCCAAAGATACAAAGGTTTACAGTTGGATTTTCGGAATAATTTTCGAGTAAATTACGATATGTCGCTAAAAATATCTAAAATTCGAGAACTCTGAATTAATTTAAGCAATTTTATACAATTTTCAAAAAATGAAAACAAAAAATTTTATGATCGAAAATATTTTTACAAATAAAGGTAGAATATCTTAAAATGTTGTTGTTCTCACATAAAAATGTTAATCTAGTTGGCGAGCGAACGGCCTTAAAAACATTTCTACAATAAATTTACAAAATTAGCAAAAATATCTAATTTAAAACAAACATTCTGTCCTATAAAAATTCATTATTATTCATCTTTCATTCATACATGCATAATTAATATAATTGCTGTTTAGTTTCGGTCTTTCTGGCGTTAATTTGGCGTCTTCTACAAACGTTAATTTTTTTTCCATTTCCTTTGCTGAATTCTTTGTGATAATTCCGTGATTTTTAATCAAATTGACAAAATAAATAATGAGCGGACCATTGAGCTTCTTGCACAAACAATCACTGTATTTGCATAAATTCATACTTAATTTTAAGTTACAGGTAGTAATTTACCATGTTTAGACAAAATACAGTCATCAATCCTGAAGGACGCCAAATTGGCTGAATGTAAACCGCATGGAAATTAGCACATGTTCTAGAGTCTCATGGATTTACTAAAGATCCTAAATAGGAAAGTAATCGAAGCACAGAAAAAGTTTGGTTAAGTTTGCGTATGTCTGAGTCAAAAACGTTACTTTCCGGTGCGGTTACCTGGTCACTGACATAAAGAATTTTTAAAAGGCGCTCTAAACAGATCCCTGTTTTCATACCAAATTTATTTTGGCGGGAATTTGCGTATGATTATGTCAGAAAACAATTCAAATATGCAATCCATGCTTCGCTTACTTTCCTATTTAGGTTCTTTAGGATTTACAAGACAGATCGAATTTCCATATGAATCATTTCCTTTTGACTGATTGTGAAGCTTATTTACGGGTTTTATTGAATGTTGAAAGAGATATTGATTTGTCATTGGCAGATTACATGAGAATTTGGTAAAAGAGAGAGAATTTGCAGGTTATGGGAAATTTATTAGTTGTTTTGAGTTATATTGATAAAAAAGAAACTTTTCTCAGTGTAATAGAACTATCAAAACAATTTTAAAAGATTCAAGCTTAATTTCCAGATGTTTGTTTGTTTTTTAACCCAACCATAAACCTAAAGAACCTAAATAGGAAAGTAAGCGAAGCATGGATTGCATATTTGAATTGTTTTCTGACATAATCATACGCAAATTCCCGCCAAAATAAATTTGGTATGAAAACAGGGATCTGTTTAGAGCGCCTTTTAAAAATTCTTTATGTCAGTGACCAGGTAACCGCACCGGAAAGTAACGTTTTTGACTCAGACATACGCAAACTTAACCAAACTTTTTCTGTGCTTCGATTACTTTCCTATTTAGGATCTTTACATAAACCAATAAAATAAAAACAGATTGAAAAGTAAACAAAAATAAGATTAGCAACCCATGGAATTTTTTAACTTGTTTGTTCTAATAATTTCAATGCTATCTTGATCGATAAAAAGATAGATCCAATCTAAACAAAGAGATACTCGCTTACTCCTCTGAAGATCGCTACCCAAGCCTCAATCTGTTAATAGATCTATTTACTTTTTAGACGTTAATGTATGTAGGCTTGTAGGAGGCTAAAGATCCAAAAAGAGCCATCACATAAATATAAATGTTTTAACAAAACAGTTCAATAAGCTCTAAAAAAGTCGTAAAAAAGCTTCAAAACAAATTCTTCAGCAATTTCCGAGTAAATTCCCAAAAATTCTTCAAATCGACCATCAAACAATATTTTACTATTAATCCACAAGCAGTAAAAGAGACTTTTATGACAGTGTCTAGCCAACTCCATAATTTACGATAATCTTAACTGGAAATAGATAAAAACATTCCATGAAATTATCCGCTCAAAAGTATTCAAAACAACTCAACAAAAGACTCCATTGTTCTCTAGGCTCCAATTTAAAAATGTTTTGTAAGAACTCTCTTAATTAATTTTTATTAACAGTCTAAACCAAAAATTATGTTAATTTTGTCCATAAAAATAAAAATAGGCAAAAGATCCGCCAAGATAAAAATTTTTAGCAACTTTTAGCGATGTTTGCTCTCTAGCGAAGATTTGTGGGGATTTTTAATAACGAAATATTTTTCTATCTCGTAGTTATCTAAAATTAGATTTCGCGGTAATATATTCAAGCACCCAAAGAGCCACAGCTAAAAATACAGCTCAAAAATGTTCGGAAAAATAAATACAAAATAATGAAACACAATAAAAAACACGACTACTAAAAAAACTACAAAAGAGGCTTTAAATGATTTAAAAGTTTAACAAACACACATTGAATAACACTTAATTGATGTAAGAAGATGTGCTGATGTATGTTGATGTGAGCGACGTCTTATCTTATGTTCGAAGACATTTTTAAGACATTTTTGTTGACAATAAAAAAAAAAAAAGTCTTACTGTTTTGGAGTTGATGAGATGATTGAGCAAAGGTTGAGACTTTTCTACAAGATCAATCACTTTTAACGCATTTTTTTTCGTTCGGTGGACAGTTTTTTTGGAGTTTTATTGGAATTTTTTTGATTCATTGCGTCATAACTAATAATAAGGTATTTTTGGTATTTTAAGGTGTTTTAGGAATTTTTAGGTTTCATATTTTTTTTTTTGGGATTTTTCAAATATTTATTTAATTTTACCTGAAAAAGTTCAAGTTTGATCGAATTTGGTAGAAGCTTTAAAGCTTCTTATTTTTTGATTGTTTGTTGGAAATTTCAAAATATTTCTTCAGTTTCAGAAAAAATTTAGAGAATTTTATAGAAAGAAAATTGTTTTAACTTTTTCCTAGAAATGACGGCATTTTGGGTTTTTAGAAAAAAAATTTTTTGTAAAATATTATGTCAGTCTGTCCATATTAATTTGTGAATAATAAAAAAAAAACTTTGAAGAAGTTAATTCAGAAATTATATAAAGACAAGGTTCGAATCCTAACTTTTCAATATGATTTGACATTAGACTTTTCTTTGGTTTTTTTTGCCATTTCACCCGAAAAACACTTTCATTTCACAATCTGCTTTGCAACGCTCGACTCCCTTCTATTGAATAAATTAATTAACACAACCTTTTCTCGAGTCTGGGCCAACAAACAACAAACGCAAACAAAATAAATTTTTTGTTTTTTTGTAAATTTGTTCCATTTAAAATTTAATTTAAAATTAAAAATAAGCACACTGGGATTGGATTTTGGAGATGATTTCAAATTAATCTTAAAAATTATTGAGAGACACTGAAAAAAATTGTTTTTCAAAATTTTGCAATTTTAAAATGGAATCAATCACTTAATTATCCCAAAAACTTTTCGCAATAAACTGTTGAATGAAAGTAAAAGTAAGTACTCACCACCAAAAATGACTTGAACATCATTGTGTCTCCTTATAAATATTATAAATACTGTTTTTTGCACCTAACTTATCTTAATCTTATTGAAAAGATCACTGTCACAATTATTAAATAATATTTAAATGCGATTTTGGGGAACTTTTGATGAAATTGAACGAAACTTTACAAACAAAAATACACAAAACTACTCCCGTAATAAATATGCGAGCATCCTCTTCGATAGCTGAAGAAGCAATGACTTGATGGGGCAGCAATTTCTGCGAAAAGACGAAAAATTGCAGAAACTGGATTCCGAATAAAAATTAATACTAAATAAATTTACGAAAAAATACCGGATTGATAGTTTTGTTTGGTGAGGGGGTGGGTGGGAATAGTGTCTTTTGGGATTTTTTCGTTTTGGAGCCACTTTTTTGAAAGTATCAGGATTTTTATGGAATTTTAAGGATTGTCGGTTTTAATTAAGTGTTGAAGCTTCTTTTTAATACAAAACCTTATTTAGGATGATGAGGTTCGAGAGATTAGCGTACAGATTTCTTTAATTATTGCCTTATGATCAAATTTAAGGTTAGAATAATAAAAAAAATTGGAATTAACCTCAAAAAAGTTTACAGGGACCACTCCTGTAACTTCTAAATTCATCAACAACCCGCTAACCACTCCAAGATCGTTGCTAATTCTAGCAAACCCATCAAGGTTGACACCATTCCACACCAACCCCTCTCCATAGTCTCATCTATCCAATTTCAACCCAAAAAAGCTGTTATCACTCTTTTGGAGTTGTGGCGTCTTCAACGCATAAATTTTTCAGTTAATCGTCACGACACCGCAATAAAGCGAAGCAATAAACCATTCAATCGCTCATCACGGCAAATTCAGGTGAATAGTCAGCAGATAATAAATCTGAATGTGCGGCGAATGATCACGAAATTAAGCGAAACGCATCAGAAAAAACCCCAAAAAAGTCGTCGGAAAAGTCTCTCCATCATTTTGGAATAAATGCGAAGGCATTTTAGACGATTCGTTGAAGGACGTGCCGATAATGCCGCTTAATATATGGGAGAAGTGAAGAAGAGTTCAAGACCAATTAACAACTATCAAACTATCAGAAATATTTAACTAAAAATTTGCATAAAAATGCAAAAAACGAAAATTGAACAAACCTATAACGTCAAAATAGTTTTAGACAATAATATCTATCTGGTTAGATGAAAACGGTGGATGAATCATAAGACAGGAACTTGCGAGTTTGAGGTAAGATCTCAAGTTGTATAAACTGTATAAATTAAGGCTTTGCAACACGCGTTTAGCGAGTCCTCCTTAACGATCAATAAAGAATACGTTAATGAGGTTTTGTCAAAATTCTAAGATATTTTTTAAGAGTTTGATGTTTTTTTGAGTTTTTATTTCAACTTTTAACGGTTTGTTATTTTATTGATAAATTGCGAGTGGTTTGTGTTATTGTGTCTAGTTGGCCGTTTCTACAGTAGTCTTTTAACTCTAATTGAGCTGTAGACATTGAGTTAGAGCATTGGAAGCAATTAAAGTCTTCACAACGGTCAAAGAAATCAATTTGAAGTGTAATAAGCTCAAGAGGCTCTTTAAGAGCTTTTTGGTGGATAGTTCATTGACGGTTTGACGATGAACTCATAGTTAAATAAAATAAAATATTCCAAGAAACTAATTTTTGCTGGTGGATCCAATTTTGGTCAGAGTAGCTTCTGATCAAGTTTTCAAAGTTAAAAACAACAGTTACGTCAGCTATTTTTTTTTTAGTTTTGATTGTGTCCAAAATTAGACCACATTTATGGAAAAAAGTTAAAAATTTGGATTCAACACTTAATTGCCTTGCAATCCTTCACCAACTCACTAGGAATGCGTCTCTCGAATGTTTGAATGGAAAAATGAATTTTTATTATTTTAAATATTCACGTTTATGCCGATTTGTTTTTTCTCGAGAAGATCAACGACAGAAGAGGTCGAGCGCTGAGCAGTTATATTGTGTTATATGGAGATTAAATTAAGCATTAAGAAGGACTCGAAATAGATTGTGCTTTGCATAAATTTTCTCTAAGATTTGGGTCAACGAAAATGCACCTTGTAGAATGAACCGGATCTTTGTTATTAAAATAATTGAATATTTATTATGTGCGAGATCTTAGAGGTGCGGACCAGACCAATGAAATTGATAGGATTAGAGTCGTAAAATGAGAGATGTGTCAGCTCATCCTTTGAAAGGTTATTTATTCATTTTCTTCCAGACTCTAAGAAATCAGAAATTTACACCAAATATGGTAACAAAATTAAGATTCTTAAAATACCACATTTTTCAGTAAAATTGGATCGCAAATCTCATAAACATCATTTAAATGCTGAAATCCACCAAAAACATTTTTTAGATGCAATTCAACCATTTGGGTAATAAATTATATTGAATTCTCATTTTTTCTGCTAAAAATAATCCTCTAGAAATGTTTCAATCAAATCTCGAGACAGAGTTGAGTCAAGCAAGAAGAAAAGGTATAATTTGGAATAACAATGCAAATGCCAAATTGTTGTGATACAATATACTGAATACATCAATTCGAAGATTATTAGTTTGAAATAGTTACAAATATTCCAAGAGCGTGGGCTTTAATATATTCAAAACCCATTAAAAAAATGTTTCATGGTCGAATTTTTGCAGATTTTCTATTGGAAGATTTGCCATAATTAAAAATTGATCTAATCGATGTAATTCAGTTTATCCTTCAAAATAAAGAATTCTTGGTAGTTAAATTTCATGTATTCTTTATTATCCTTATTCTTTTAATTAATTACAAAATTCCCCAAACCTCCTCGAAAGCCGAGCACAGCTTAGTGCAGGTCAAAGCAGCTGACAGTGGATAATTGCTGATGGAGATATCTTCTTCTGTGTAATCTAAGTCGAGGTGTCCGTGAGCAAAAGATCCAACAATAAAAGCAATGGCTTCATCCTTTTTGGGAACAAGTTCCCTGCAGTTCAACACTTTCTTGGAGCTGAAGGACATGGCAATCTTCTGGCAACCAACTGGTAAATGGTCGGTGATTGGATTTTTGATGACGTGCATTAGGCGTAAAGTGCTGTCGGCAGCTTTAATGGTAAACTTGTGGAGGAGTTGCACTAAAAAATAATAAATTGTTTAGTTTTATGATCTTTGAGGATTATAAATTTGAATGTTCGAAAAATGTTTCAAGATGATTTTTTTATTTACTCACCCATTAAACCAGCAAATCTCTTAAAAGTTCTTGGAATTCTGGTTTGCGGATTGATCTCAATCAATACATTTTTTTCTGTATGAATGTAGACTTGCAATAGCCCAGCTCGATTTAAAGGTGAATCCATTAACATTAGGAGTGATTGATGAGTAATATCTGGTCGGCAGCTACCTGGATCTCTATTATTTCTCTTGAGAATATGTAAATGATCATCGCAGTTAAGCAGCTCATAAGTGTGACCCATCTTCACAGTCTCAAGTTGAGCCTTTTCCAGAATGACAACTAATCTCCTTTCATTTGGTTTTACATGTAATGTTTTCATGTGTTTGGCATCGAGGTCGTACTCGGCTTCATTTTTTGGCTTGCTTGGATCATCAGGTTGTCTCTTGCGCTTGCCCATCTTGGATAATTTTTTTATTTAATTATTTTTTAAAATGTGTGCGATTTTAACTTGAAGAATTTCAAAACAATAACATAACCTCACAAAATTTGACGTTGGATCGGATTATATTTATATCCGGATATTTTGATGACCTGCAAGTTTTGTTTTGATCATAAGAATTATTAATTTAGTAAATTCCCGGAAAAATACCATAAAATTTAAAGATGTCTGATGACTGGCTTAGAGAACAACTCTCCAACTTGAAGATAAATGAGTTGAGAATACAAACGCTGAATGAGATCAAGAATGAACTTCTTTCAAAAGATGGTTCTACTTTGAGCTCTACATTCATCCACAACGCTGATTTATTCGACTGTGCTGATGGAGAAGACTCGTAAGTTTTAACTACTCACCAAATATGTTTTAATTACCATTTAATTTGAATTTTAGGCAACAAAAAAAGCTCGCTGAGAATATTCTAGAAATTTGTATGGACAATTTGAAGATAAACCCAGAAAACAACTTCTCTGAGCTCCTTGAAAGATCCCTTATTCATGCAAATCCCAATATTCAAGCGATGGGAATCAATGAGATCTCCCGAGTTCTCCGTTTACCAAATGGCATCAAAAACATTGATTTGCAGATTTTCCTCTTACTGATCAAAAACTGCTTGCCTTCGACTGAAACTAAAGTGGGAACACCAACTATTGCATTGCTAGTCGAGCTCTTGCCTCAATTCATTGATATTTCAAACGTAAAAGTGAATCTGGAGAGTAATTTGGATGGATCTGATGTGATAAGATGCAGAACTTATGAGATTGCTGTTAAAGTCTCCAAAAAATCAGCTCACCTCCTAGAAAAGCTTGATTTCGTTTTAAGCCGAGCAATCTCTGACATTGATAACAAAGATATCTTACTTCAGTTGAATGTGTTGGAGTTGCTCTCTGATTTGGCTTCAAACGAACAAGGATTGGTATTTTTGGAAAACAAAAAAGTCTTCGAACAGCTCCTGAAGAAAGTGGAAACAATTGATGAGAATCCACTAGCTGGAATTCTTGCTCCTGGTCTAATGAAGTTCTTCGGGAATATTGCTGCTGTCCATCCTTCAAAAATCATTAACGATTACCCACAAATTATCAGCTCGCTCTTCGATTGTTTGGCTGGCAATGATTTCAAACTCTTGCCGATTGGTTTTGATACATTGGCGAATTGTTGCAAGACTGATGAAGGAAAAAAAGCTGTGGATCAAATCCCTGGAGAGAAGATGAAAGGAGCATTGAAGGATATTGTTGATAGCTTGCAGAATTATCCAACAGAGATCAAGATCAGGGCTTTGAACTGCTTGGAAGGAGTTTTCTTGGTGAATAGCGAGAATGTCAATAATCAGATTAGGTGAGGAAAAATTATTCAAACAATTTTACCAATAAAACAATTTCTTCTCTTTTTAGCTACATAACACAAAAATGGTTCGAAGCAATCTCCCCACCGCCCAGCAATCTCGCCATTGTCATGAAATTCTGTCAAAATCCATTCCCCGACATTTCAATGGCAGCCTTTGGTCTTTTAAAGTCGATTACTCTTCACCGATGGGGACAAGAAGTAATTTCAAACACTGCTGGTTTAATCGAGTACTTGCTGGATAGAAGAGTTGCCGCTGATAAAGACGTTAAGCAGGAGAAGTTTGTCATTATCAGTATGCTAGCTGAAAGCAGTATTTTCGATGCTCAGCAGATTTTGGCGTTGAAGAAGTTTGTGAGGGAAGGAGCGTTTTATGTTCAAGGAATTACTGAAGTGGCTTACGAAGGAGCATCTTAAGATTTTAGGAGCATCTTAAGATTTAAGGTTTTTATAAGATTTATTAAAATATTCAAAAATTTTGAAAATTATTTTTCATTTTTGGATTAAAATTTAATCCTAAAATTTTAATCGGGATTAAGTTTTAATCAAGATTATATTTTAAAATGAATTGTTAACGGTACTTTAGTTTTGATTAATACAAGAATTAAAATTTTTATAAATTAAACACTTTTTGTTCACGAATATGTTTGCTCTTTATTATTTCAAAAAAACTCGAAAAATAAAATGTTCATACATTAATTAAAAATAAACTTATCTTTAACTAAACAAACACAAGAAATTCTATACAGGTTTTACATTAAATTAAGTAATTTAGGTAAAACTAAGGTAATTAAGAGTATTGATTAGACTATGACGTCACACGAACTTGTAAGTTGCAATTGAGCAAAAGTTAACACGTGTTTGCTTAAAGTCTAATTGAAACACGAGTAAATGGTGTGAATATTTGATTAATTTAACACATTTGTTCAGTTTATTGGGAGTCTATGCAATAAATTAATTGATTCAATGGTGATTCACTTAAGACTGCAACCTAACCTAACTTTCTTTGTTTTCTAGGATGAAAATGAAAATAATTGCGTCAGGTTCCAGTTTTAGGTTAGAACAACCTTCCATTGCTTAGTTCAAAATGATAAAATCAAAATTAATGCAAAATTCAAAATTACAGGCTTAAGTCTATGAAAAATATTACAAAAAGTTATTGCTAAAGATTACAAATTAAATAATAATGCTTAAATACGCTTTTCCTATTTGGTGATAAAATCTTGAGCATATCGTCACTACTGTAGCCTCAAAATCTCCTTAAAACCTTAAGTGATTTTACAATTGGAGCCTCAAAAGCCAATGATATGATGAATGAGAGAATATATGAAGCTGCCACTTGACCTAAGAAGATGATCACCTGAAAAATTAGAAAAGTGAGGTTAATTTCTGAGAATTCCAATTAAAACCAATTAAATTACCATCGAGTCAACGCCCATATGAATTGGCGCATCAGAATTTAAAGCAACTATCCTAATCACAATTGGATGAACTAAGTAGGCACAGTACGTGACTCTTGAGAAAGGATATAAGCAAGGAGCTGAAAGGATTTTGTTGACAGTTCCACCGTTTCCTGTGGAACACGCTATGATGATCCAGGCTAAACTGAGAGCCCAGAGTGAATGAGAGAGGGAGCTGTAAGCTGCGGCAAAGACTTTTGAGAGTTCTTGGCGGTACAAGCCGTACAGCAGGAAGAGGAGCATGCCAGAGGAGCTGACCCAGCCAATTACTAATTGGAGCTGAAATATCAAGGGTTGTTCAGGTTTTTATTTTAAAATTAAATGAATGACAAACAAACCTTGCTAAAATTAATTTTGCAGTTTGTCTTGAAGAGAATCCATCCAACGGACATTCCAATGAGATATGGTCCAAGCCTTGTCCATGGTTTGTCGTAAATCTTATCGAACAGCGCCAGAGGATCATCAGAGTTGGGCATGTGATTGTGTGTGTAAGCAATGATTCCAGTAGTGATCCAAGCTGATACCATGAAGATTGCCATAATCGCTGCTGCAAATTTGAAGTGTCTGATTGCAATGATCAAGATGATCGCACCAATGATGTAGAATTGAGTGTCGTTTGCCAAGTACCAACTCCAGAGCATGCACATATCGTCTACTGGGAAAAGAGTGTTGATGTACAGCATGTTTCTCCACCAATACTTGGGACAGTTGATGTGATCTTGAGTTGGAGGTTCGAAGACTGAATTGCTGGCGAAATATTTCATTGTGAGCTCAACAATTCCCAATACGTAGAGATAAGGAGCAGTGAGTCTGACGAATCGATAAGCCACCAATCCAAAGAAGTGGAAGGAACCGGAAGTGAATTCGCTTACGTTCTTTGATAGTTTGTCCAGCTTTCCTTTGGCATTTGTTCGGAAATAAATAAAAGATACCAAAAATCCGCTGATGAAGAAGAAAGTGTCCACGCTGAAAGCTCCGTTTGAGATTGTTTGGAACAAGAATTCCTTCTCAACCACTTTTCTAAGTTCCATGTTGTCTGAGTATTTAAAAGCGACAATGCAAGTGTGTCCAAGAACAACCCAAGCCATCGAAATAGCACGAAGTCCATGAATTGAAGGAATTGTGTCACTTCCAACGGCTCGATCGCAGATTGCTTTGAAATTTGTTACCACAGAGAAGGAAAGGAGGAGTTCTTCGTAGATTGCTAAAATAAGAGAAGATCTGTTAGGATTTGCATGCTCAATCAACTTAATTGTGCAATTTCAAGGAAAACTTACTTAATTTCTCTTCCTCGACCATATTGCTTTCAATTGCCAGATTTTCATCAGAGTTGTTGTTGTTCAAACCTGAAGGAATTCCTGAAACACAAAAATTAAGGTTAACAATGTACTACAGCTCATTCAAAGACAAAACCAACCAATTCCAACGCAATTATTCTTATCATTCTTGTCTTGAGTAATTGCTCTCGTGAGATCATAAGTAGTGCAATTAAGCCCCGAAGAATCAGAATTCAAATCCTTGGAATACTTTTTCAGCGCCATTTTGTTCTTCATGCGTTTCCTCAAGATTGAGTCGTAAGCTGTTCCCCAAATTATGAAAATTGTGACCAAAATTGTGACAAACCTACAAAGAAGATTAGCTTTTAGTAAAGAGATCCATAAGATCCTTTTAGGAATATTTACAGCATAATAATAAAAGTCTTGTCAGTCCAGAAACTAAAGCCATCAGCTCCAGGAATGCGAACACTCAACAAATCAATGGATCTACGTTCAATGGGTTTCTTTCCAAAGTCAGACATAATGACCATGTCTTTCTCTCCGCATGTTGATGGTAAACAAAGTCCAATGTAGACCGTTCGCGGCTAAAATTAAAAAATTTACAAATTAAAAATTAATTAAATGATTTTTTGAAAGTTGCATCATAAATTAATTAAATTTTCTTACCTCAGGCATTGACATCGATTCATTAACTTCCACTTTTAGCACAAAGAACCTCGGAATAAAAGGCGGATTCTCGTACATCACCAACGAACCTCCTCCAGTATTTCCAGCATTTCCATTATTAAGGAAGGACAAGCCAACATTCTGTACATCTTTCTTCACTAAAATGCAATAAAACTCAATTAATAAGACATTTCAATCAATAATCATCGACAATCTTCAGTAATCGTGAAAAATCGATAATTGCTTTATAATTTCGTTAATTTACTCACTGAATTCCAAATCCTCATCGGAAATGATGATATGTCTGCAGAGGGGCATCGAGCCAGTCCAGTAATTATTTCCCCAGAAAAAGCCGGTTGTGTAATGACCAGAAGCATCGTCCACTGAAAGAACAAGAAAGAGAAATTGTTAATATCACTAATATCACGATTTAGTGAGGCAATTAAGGTGCCTTTCAATTATGCAGGAGCTTCAAGTTTTCAAAGTAATGAGATGCATGGAAAGTTGACCTAAAGAATAAATTTCTAGGGGTTTCCCGCCTTTTTTATAATATTTGTAATTTAAACGAATTTTAATGAGTTTTATGTAAATTTTATTGTTATGTGAATGTTTTAAAATTATTGCATAATTTAAATTAAAATTTGCGGGAAAATTGAATAAAAATTGCGTAAAAATTGAATTTCTTTGAGTATTTCTATAATTTCCCTTTCATCGTCAATTATTTACCCAGCAATCATCAATTATTCTCGAATTACTCGGTAATTTGATCTTCCTCTGCAATTTCATTTCAATTACAATTACATTGTTGACCTTCCCAACCGGCATCTTCGTTAAAATACGCGGCAGTGGGTCAAAAAGCAAAAAAGCCACAGAAGAGCAGGCGGCGCGTAAATTAAAGCGTTAACTGCAAATACTCCAAGATTAAACGATTCTTTCTTTATTTTTCTTTCATATTAAGTTTTAGTATTGCAATCATCTCCCATTAATTTAACTATAGTTTAAGTATAGGCTAAAGGTGCCAATGCTGGTGCAGTTTACGGTGATAAAATCGCAATTAACTTATGGACACCTTCATTAAACGGAAAATTGATTAAGTTTATTGATTTCTTCTTTGTTTTTATGTTTTGAGGGATGGGTTCGAGTTGGAGGATTTTTAGTTATTGAAATAAATTGGGTAAATTATTAAATGTTTGCGTGTTTTTGAATTTTATCAAAATTATTCAACAAATTACTTATTATACTGGAAGAACATCTAATAGATAGATAGGTCTTTTGATTTGTTAAAGTAACAGAAGGTTCAATACCAAGATTAAACAAATTTTATTTTTTGGACTTTTACTTTTTTTGTCTTTTTTGTCTAAATATTTTAATTATTTTAAAAGAAATAATGAAAAACAAAAATATAACGTAAATAAGGTACTTTTTCATAAAATAATTATAACAAAAATATCTTAGAAGAGAAAATTAAACAAATTTAATATAAAAAATGTGGTAATTTTAGATACTAAATAAACAAAAGAATAGTGTTAGGTTGAGCGTAAATCAATACATGGTTTGATTCTTTGTATGAAATCTGGACCAGCAATTTTAAGGCAATCAATATTGTTTTTTGCATTATTCTCAAAGAAGATTTTTTTTGCAAACTAAAAATTAAAATGAACGATTATGATTATTTGTGCGCTACCTCAAATTGAAAAAAATTCACTTTAAACAAATATCTCTCCCATTTATTCAAGTTCAGTAGTTTTGGTCGAACATTATTAACAATCAATTATCTTACAATTGACCAAACTGATCATAAAAGATGGCAATGTATTGAAAAAACTCAGCAAAATTTTTTTTTTCTTTAAATATTATTTGGATTTTTTTTTATGTGATTAATAGCGACGAACATGAAATTTATTGTGCAAGAAACATGTTAACTTCAAAGTTTCAAATTAATTGATTTTAATGGCCAATTGGCTTGTTGAGCTGTGAAGTGCTTAATTTGGTTTAGTTTGATTCAATTCGATTTCATTGCATTTATGGTGCTTTTCTTTGGAATTTGTGCAGCTAAATTGTGCAATTTTTTTTCCTGGAAGTTTTCGTACTGTGCTAGATTGCAATTTCTTGAAAAGTTTGTACGATAATTGCAGCATTTCCTGCATTCACAAAGGTTTTGCAACAGTTTTCAATGTTTGTTAAGTTTTATTATGCGCATGAAGTTTTATTGGAAATTCTTTGTGAAATGTTTCATATGCTCAAGAATTCGATGTAAACAAATCGTAATGTTGTTTAAAGTTTTAAGTTTACTGCGTTTATTGATTTAAAAAAATTTAAAAATTTTTTTAAATTCCTTGTGAAAAACATCTTTAAGTTTTGATTATACGTAGCATACGTTGTAAAAAATGACCAAGTTAGTCGATAAGTTTGATAAAATTAGAGTATCTAAATCCACGAGTTCGTTTCTCTAGATTGAAATAAGAGCACAACACATTGTAAACTTTTTTTTGTAATTACATAAAGCATAATTTTTTCGAAACAAATTAAGCATAATAAAGTAATTAAATAACATTGTTTTTTTAAAGCTCGCGCGTGAGATAGAGTGATTTATATATTGGGATAAGTTATCTATTGTGATAACTGATGGATAATAATTGACGTTTTTAATGATCTGTCAGAAAAAATGTCACCGACAAAAGTGAGTATAATATTTTTACACGCACTTTTGTCGGTGACATTTTTTCTGACAGATCATTGGAAATGTCAATTATCCATCAGTTATCACAATAGATAACTTATCCCAATTGATAAATCACTCTAATTAATTTATTGTTTTTCAACGAATCATCTGCCCAATTGCAAGAATAAAATCATTTTAAAAACAATTCGAGATACACGAAACCTTCAACTTGAAACTTAACATGAACAAAACACCAAAATACAAATTAATTAACAAAAATTTTCCGAAAAGTTAAAGTTGGACATGATTGAGCCATTTATAGGAATTAGAAACAGATGAGTTTGTACTAGCTATAAGAACTGAAGGGATAAAACGAGACAATAGGATTAATAAGAAGAGGAAGTATTTTTCAAGTCAGAAAATATCTAAAATTTGAGAAATCGTTTAAGAAACCCTTCAGATTAAATTTTAATTCCAAAAAAAATGTGAGCCCAAGTATTTTGAAATTATCAATTAACATAAGAATATAATTGATGAAGAGCCAATAACACCTTTATTCAATAAAGTTCATTAAGAACAGATTAATCTCAAACCATTAATTATAGAGGAAGTGCGACTGAAGTCCCTCTTAACCTTTCTTAATCCGTGCCAATCTCAATCTTCATTCTCTTTGTAAACAAAACAGCAGGAACTCTAAAGATTTGATGAATTATAGCAGGAGTTAACAGATCTTTTAAAAGAAACTTAAGAAGGTAAAAAAATTTACGCAAAATCATTCAATTATGATTTGTGAGTACTTTTTGGGAGTGGTTGCATTTGAACAAAAGTGTAAGCAAATTTTCAAGTTCTACCGAAAAACTGAGGTAGTGACAAGTTAATTGTGTGAAATTACACAATTTATCAAACATTCATTGAAATTATTCTTTTCTCAAAGGTTGCTAGTATTTTGTTGAGGTAGATTGGAACTTTTGACATTTTTTGTTTGTTTGTTGTGTTTGTGGTGATTTTCTTGAAACGCACTTGCGAATTCAAAGAATGTTAATTATTTGATCATTCTTTTTTAACAGAAAATATTTTATTTTGCATTTTAAGCTTCTCTGCTATATTTGCAATAAATTAAATAAGAAATTTTTAATATATAATTAGAGGCAAATAAATTTCTTTATTAAATTACCAAGAAAGTTCAAAATAAATGATGACATACTGAAATATCCATCTTTACCCTCCAAACCTCCATAAATAAAAATTACTCTTCATTGAAAAGCTCCACCTAGCAATTCATGAGATCTTTTGATAATAAAGTATATAAAGTATATTTAAAATTAGGTCAAGCAAGCTCTTATCAATAAATTAATAAAAATAAGTATACCAAAGCGTTCGTCCGCAACCATCCATCAATTAACATTTAATCCATAATTATACATTGATGCGGTGAAGCAATTGCCATTTTCATAATTTTCCATAAATTTCATAAATTTCTGTAAATACCAAGTACATGTGTAACAATTTCTTAATTTATTACATGCGCTTCGGTTTACCAACTGACCAACTGCGAGTAACACAACAAACTCTACAAATTCAACAAACTTGACCAACTCGAGCAAGCTATAACAGCGAAAAATGTATTATTATAGATTACACTTATTATATCATCGAATTCCACCGAAAAAAGCTAATTATTTTGCAACCTATGCAATATATACAATATATTATTATAATTAATAATCGGGTAAGAAAATGGTTTAATTCAAGTTATTGAGTACAAAATTTTGGTTTGTGTTATGAAGGGTGGAATTGATTTTTAATCGTACGTTTGTTTGTTGGACTTGAGCTGTGGTAGACTTTTGTGGGTTAATTGCGATTTTATGTTGATTTATTGGTCAATTAGTATTTTTCTTGATCTTACGAGGATCTTACGATTTTCCAGGTTCTTTTAAAAATCTTCGAGATTCTTTGATTCTTAAAAGTTTTGAAATTTCCAGAAACTTGGGGAAAATTTTAAAATCAACTCTTGCATTGAAAAATTTAGGCAACACTGGAATATAGCAAAAAAGGCTACTTTGATCAAAATTCTTAGATTCCCGAGTAATTAAAGCTCCACTGAACAACTCGAGAAAACATCAACAATTTTTAAGACTTTCATAACTCAATTTCCATAATTGGTAGCAGCAAAACAAATATATTAATCAAAGCTCACCAAAGTCCATCAAACTCTTTCAATCATGCATTTACATAAAAAATAGCGCGTAAAAAACGAAAAAACTGAGAAAAATGATTCACTTTCGTTGAAAATCATGTCGAAACGGCGTAGTCTCTACAAAGCAATCATTAATTCATAAACCGATGTGCAATCTCACCGAAATAATTCACCGTGAAAAGAGTTGTATGCTCATCAGCTTTGACGCCCGGTTATGCTCAATTACATGGGCATCAAAAATTACATCAAACTATCAAAATAAAGATCTTAATTGTGGCTGCTGGAATGTCAAGAACTTTCTGCAGAGTTAATTCATGATTTTATTAATAAATAAATTGTTGAGAACCTAAAGTGATTTAATGGAGGTCGGTAGGGCGGTCTGGCGCAGGAAACATCCATTTTAATTAATATATTGAATATTTATGAGGATTATTTATGATGGTTCTGCTGATAAGGGAATGCACGGTAATTTTAGCAACAACAGCAAAAAAATTGTTGAAAAATCATAAAATTTTTGTTGCAGGCAAAAAACACCCAAAGTGACAACGGCCCGTTCCAATATCAGAGCACAGGATTTGAACCTGTTCTATTATTAATGCTAATACGAAGCTTTCCAAACACAGCCACCGCCTCACAATAATAAATAAGGATATTAATTTTACTTCAATGATTGCACAATACACATTATTTGAATATTTCCACCTTACTAGTCCAATCAAAGAAAATTGGATTCCAAAACTCTCCGATAAAGTGAATTCATCAGATCAACTTGTTCCTTTCAATCTCATCAAACAACCAAAGTTTGTTTTCAATGTTTAATGTTTTATTTGCTCAATCTCTTTCCATAAAATTCGTAAACTCACTTTCCGCTGAATTTCCATTGAAAGCTTTGCTTGTTTGCGCTTTCTGCTGAGATGACAAATGTTGCGCAATACTTTCACTCTCCACTGACTGTTACTACAACGATCAATTACAACAAAATCTCGAAGAAAACTTTGAATGAAGAAAAATGAAGAAAGGCAATAAGACAAGGTAGGCGGCGTTGCATTGAAAATATTATAAATGGATTAATATTTAAAATTGATCCGAACAATTAATTTCGAGTTGTTCCTTAGTCATTCGCAGTAATTCAAGATTTTGGAGGTATTTTGGTGATTTAACACTTTTTGATGATTACTTATTTTCATGTAATGTTTTTCAACGTAATTTGTAATGGTTACATCAGTTTTCATTGTTGTGAGAAGTTGAAGAAGCTACTTAATAACAATAAGTAGTTGTATCTACTTGTATCATTTATTCAATGGATCATCTTCAGGAACAAAATCTTTAGAGATCTTTATAGCTAATCACAGATGATTAGTTTTTGAATGGCTTTGGAGTGTGGTTTATTGACGAGTTTCATTATCTATTGACGTTCGAAGTCAAGTTTGACCCCCAAAAGTGTGACAAAATTGAAACAGTTCAAGGAACTGGGAATGTTGACTAGAGGGGGTGATATTTATCTTATTTCATTTTTTTCATGAGAAGTCTCCAAAAATTCAAAAATAACCATAAAAGTGAAGTCAAACACCCTCCCCTTGCCCACAAAACTTTTCTCTTAAATACCCCAGAAAAACCTCATTTTATCTATTTGCTGTAAAGATTACAAGAAACGTGTAACTTGTAACTAAACGATAATGAATATATCACATAACGTGAGGTTTATTTTTTACATAATCCTCCACATGTTTGCTCAAGACTAAAAAATACTTGGAAAACAATTTGAAAATACAGTATTTTCGAGCATTTCGAGCATTTTGTAATATTTTGCAATAAATCACAGCAACCATAATGTGTTCAAAAATTTCTCAGTAATTACCGACAAAACTTCATACGGCAATCTCACTAAAGTGCAGAAAATGGTTCCTCGTAAAAATCCGGATGTTTTCCATTTCGTGAATGTTAAAGTTGATTAAAATTTCCTCAACCAGCTCAACAAATTTCCGAAAAAACCCCAAAAACCATTTTTATTTTATATTTTTCGCACAATCGTTAAAAAATCCAAATAAGCTTCCATAAATTTGTTGAATTTCCATAAAAATGTTTTTTCGCTCTTTATCCAAAAAATGTGACTAAAAATATCCAACAGAAAAAAAAATCGTCACAAACTGGATTTTATTGATTCGTATAGACAATCATGTAAACTCGCTAAAGGTTCAACTTTTTACTTTTAAGCCAAACGACATAAAGACACAAAGACACATTAAAGATGCAAATTTTGGAAGGAAAAAATAGTTTTGCAAAGCATTTCCTAGTCTGTGCTGCTTTTATTTGAGTTTTATCGAGTTTTATGTAAGTTTAACACATTGGATGGAGACTTTTTATTGATTTGCATTGATTTGCATGTAATGCGAGTTGAAGTTTTGGAGGCAAAAACAAGAAAATTAAATTTTTTGCAGATAATCCGGAAAACAATTTTATTATGCAATTATTGGTGGTTATCGCTCCAATTATTTAATTAGCGAATTATTGATGGAAATTTGGCAGTAATTGAGGAAAATATTGGTAATCTATGAAACATGTTCTGTTTTAAGGCCAATAAGCTAATGAACAATAAGACATCAAGATGCTAAGCCTGTGTTCCGTCAGATTTATAATTTGTCAATGAACTTCCATTTTGCTAAGATTTGAAATACAAAAAAAACTGGCCAAAATTTAAAAATTCAAAAAACACACAAAAACCAGAAAACTCGCCAAATTCATAAAATATATCCGAAATCCACAAAACTCCAAAAAAACCTAAAAAACTCGCTTGCAATGAATTTTCTCACACATATATTGTCAAAAACTTAAAAAACAGACCAAGTGTCCATAAAACTGTGTCCAAGAGTCAACTGATAAATATTAGAGAGATGAAGGTCGTCTTATTGCTGTTCAAACTCGAATATCAAAAGCTCTCAGTTTCGTTTAGGTATAGCCTTTTGCTCAATCTGAGCGAAAACAAGACTTTTCGACTATTTCACCTTTTAAAGAGTTTCTTGGCTTTTTTGAAGAGATCTTGAAAAATTTTTAATTTCTAAGACTTGACTTGAATACTCAAAAATGTAAAAACTTTAAAAACTTGAAAACGGCACATTTCTATTTTAAAGGCCATTCGCACTTAAATTAGATTTTTGAATGTTTTCATTAAATATTTTTCGTTTATTTTCAAATGTTTTTTTAATAGCTCTTAAATTTTAAATGTCTTTGAAAATTGCTTTACCGAAACGTGAATAGCTGAGGTACTACCGAGACTTAACTGAGCTTTAACCGAGACTAAATCAACACTTGACAGAACATCTAATCAACAACGGATAATTAGAATAATCCGAGGGGTTGGTCTTGATGAATTTGAAAAGGAAAAAAGCAGACTTTAGCAAAAAGCAGAAGAGCAGATTGATGAGCAGAAGAGCAGATTGTGAGCAGAAAATCGAACTTTTGCAAAAAGTTGACAATCAAAAATTTTAATTATTTTTCAATTTAAAGTCGTTTCCTCTAAAAAAATAGCAAAAAAACAAAAAAATGCTCAAAAAAGTACAATCTGACAGATTTGAACCCATGACCTCTTGCGTCAGAACTTTTAACACTTGCACAGCACCAAATATATTCTTCTTAATGACTCTGGATCGATTCTTGGTCGGGGCTATGTTTTTTGCCATTTTTGCAAGATCTTGAGATTTTTCAAAAAAATTGATTTTATATTTTTTGATACATTTTTTATGTATGGTCCTTAAATTCGGTGGCAAAAAAGAGTCAAATTACTTCATCAAATTACAAAAATTGTAATTAATTGAAGTTATGCTCACAAATATTAAATTTATAATTTTTTTTACTTTTTTTTGCCATCAAAATTAATAATGATGAATTAAAAAAGAAAAAAACTCGAAAAAAGCAAAATTTTAATCAATTTATTACCTCCAAATTCATTTTAAAAATTTAAATGATCTTGGTTGAGAACAAAAGCAGAAAAATTCAATAGAAAGCAGATGAGCAGAATGGTGAGCAGAAGAGCAGATTAGTGAACAGAAAAGCAGAAAGTGAGCAGAAAAGCAGATAACGAGCAGAAAAGCAGATAGTGAGCAGATGAGCAGATTTTTGCCTCTGGCAAAGAGCAGACTCAAGACCAACCCCTCGGAATAATCACTTAATTTTGCGTGAAAAGTTGCCACTTCATCATTCAATTACTCTAAGATCCGGAGATCTTGAAATCATGTTATTTTAGGTTCTTAGACCATTGACAAAAAATGGTTCAATAATTAAATTAACAACCGATTTTGGCAGTTTTTGCTCTTTATAATTTAATGGTGTGCAAAATTCCTTAGCAAGCTTTGCAAGTTAATTGTCGAATTAATGAGCAAAAGACTCCGTATTGACTTTATTGAGCTTTGCAAGCGACTTTATTATGTTTGATGTTTGCGAGATATTTAACAGTTTAGTCACGCTGGGATTGATTGCTTAATGATTACTCGGTGATTGCTTAATTGGTTATTTTGGACATTTGAACAGCTCATTCATGGAAATTGGACAATTAGATTAGGCTCCTGCGATTAGTGATTTTAATAATCGTTTCGATTGTCGATTCGATTAGTGAAAAAATCGCGATTTCGATTCGATTTCGATTATCTAAATTGAAAATATGTAGTGTAATTTTTTAAACAGTTTTTACGCTAAAGCTAAGACTTTTTTTTGTGAATGATTTCTGAATTGATTTTTGGCCATAAAAAAGATTGCACTTGAACCAAACCTTAAAACTTTGTTAGAAAAGGCCAAAAAGAGCATACCTGTGTTACACAGAATGTTTTTGGATGGTTTGAGAACTTGAAAATTTTACTACTTTATTTTTTGAATAATCTAAGTTACGAATTTTTCATATTGACTCAGAATGCAGAAACATCTCAAATATATAAATTTATAATAGATGCATAATTAAAAAGATTCTCATGCGGATACGATGAGCTTTTTTGAAACTACTAACATATTTTTGAGGTTTGGTTCAATTCCGAGACATTCGGTTTTACAGTGTTTTTAACAAACAAAATTAATAATTAAGAAAAGAATGAAGTAAATAGTGGTCGCTTATAATTTTATACAAAAAATAGAATCATAATTGCGTTTGGCCCATATCGAAAGATTAGCATTTTGTTTGGAAAAGAGATATTATTTAAATAATCGAAATCTTCGACTATCGATTTACTAATCGATTCGATTATCGATTATTCAAACTAATCGCGATTCGATCGATTTTCGACTAGTCGCAGGAGCCTAAATTAGATGGAATTGGCTGAATCATTCTATTTATGGTAGTGATTTTGGGGATTGCAGAAGAACTCCTTCATTTTTATGGGCTTGCCAAAATTTGTTATTTTATCATTTGATCGAGCATTCTTCAAGCTCATTGTTCTTATTTTTGGGTGTTTTATGATAAATTAGCTAACAAATGGTAAAATAGGATAAATGTTGGATAAACCCATCATTAGATCGTTTTAAAGATAATCTTCTTACTCAAAAGATCTAAATAAATGGCAATCACAAGTCAGATGGGAAGATATAAGAAGAATCAAACTAATCCATCAATTGCAACCTTTAGCATTGAAAAAATCAATGAAACAACATTTAGGTTGGACCAATAAAAATTCCAAACTCTCAATCAGCCCATAATTCGTCAAAATTATACAATAAACAAGCAGTAAATTACAGAATTACAAACAAATTCCACTCTAATAATGTCTTCAGGACAAATTTCAATGCCAAATACCCGCAATTACGTTGAACTTAGTAACAAATCTCAATCGAAACACAAAATTATTATGACAATCAATTTATTCATTTATTAAGTACACTTGTCTATAACAAGATATGCCCACAAATTTTTACATTGTTCAAGTGCGCAATATTTTAAAAATTGCAAATTTATTATCTCAAGTGTTTTAGCGATCACTGTTGATCTTTTGGAGATCTTGAAATGGATCGCTGATATGTTTTGATAGGAACAGAATTAGGTGTGTTTGTTTGGTTGATTAAATAAAGGAATGTTGCAAATAGATTTTTTTGCACTTTGTAAAGATCAAGTGATCTATTTCCATTTATCGATAACATGTGCTCTCTTAGCAAACAAAAACAATGATAGCTTAACTGGTTTTTGTTTGATAAGAGATCTTAAAAATATTCCTCAAAACATTTGTGTCAACACAAAATTGCACCACCTTTTATTATCGAGTGAACGTGTCAATCCTAACAAAGCAGCTGCAAAAACAAAAAGTGATGTGCAACAAAACAAATCAAATCAAGCAAAAATCCGTTGCAATGTATGTCATACTTGTCATATTAAAAAGCAACATGCAAACCACCGATCGGTTGCAACAAAATGCAAAACATACACAAATTATATAATTTCACTTGATCGCAACTTCAATTGTAAAATTGTTGTAATTTAATAATTTATGATCGTTCATTTCGCTTTTGAAGAAATTCGAGAAATCCGCAAAAAGTTAGATAATATTTTCGTAGAAAAAACATTGATTTGTAATTGTGTAAATTTTTCAATTTTTAAATGGTTTTGTACATTTGACTTCTACGAAGAAAAAAAAAAACTATCACAGTTTATAAAAGAAATGAGTACCGTAATGACTTTTTTGTTTTTTGTTTCTTGGAGTTGCATGCAAATGACCTTGTAACAAATTGAGTTGATATAGCATGTATGTCTTGTACAGAGTGGTGTTCGAGTGTTTGAATGATGGAAGAGACTTGTGCGCGCCGAAAAACGTGCTTCACACACTTTGTTGATGGATTTGGCACTTTTGGCACAGATTTTGTAATATGGAGGTGTATTTTGCAAAGTCTAATTATATTTTCTTTACGGGCTTTGAGGAGTTCATGATCAACGGGTTTTGGGATTTTTGGATTAGAGAGTAAAGGTAATTGAGGATCATTGTGGATCCAAATTATTCGTTAGGACCCGAAACTTCAAAAAATGTGGGTCGGAACTGTTCAGGACCCCTGACTTCAAAAAAAAATATTTGGTGGATCCATGGGGGGACAATACAAACTTTTTTTCGAAATAAAAATCCACCAATGCTCATGAATACCAAATCGCCAGCCCACCTATTTGAAGGTTAGCCCCTAGAATTCTATTTTTGCGGCGCTATAGTGAAAGTACTTCTTAGATATTTTAACAAAATTTGTTTAATTTTATCGAAATTAGGCTTAAAACATGTTTCAATCTTAGAAAACCCTAGTAACAGCTTTGAATAGTTTTTATTGTGTCTGTTTAGTAAAGAATCAATGCTGTTTTGAAAGATTTTCATTGATGTTTTATGGTATGTACCTACTTTTTCTGTAGGGCTTTTAAACTTTTGGCACATTTTTTGGTGGAAATTTGTTGGCGCCATTTTTCAAAAACTTGTATTCAGAGGGGTACATTTCATTGTCCATTCATTCATGGGTGGATCGGATTTCCAAACTTCCAGAAATATCTAGAAAATCAATAAAATGTCACAATATTCATAAAGCTCCAGCAAACAAATGCCATAACACAACCAAACGTCCATGAACTTCACCTCCAGCTCAAAACATTTACAGTTTTTCATTTCTTTATGAAAAGTTGCCTTTAATTCCAGGTTAATGCTATCTGACATCGAGCCAATCCACAAAATAATAAAAATTGTCAAAATGACATTTGCGGTCGTTATCGAAATGATTGCAAGTTAAGCAAACAGCCGTAACTGCCTATTTTAAACATATTTAACCACATTCAACATTATTTAGCATTTCCCGCAATCATGCAGTACAACGCTTTAAGTTCAAAACAAACATCAATCGGCTGGCGAACTTTTTGCACAACTTTTAGAATCTATTGGCGGATGAAAATATTTGCTCAAATAGCGAGAGTGTGGAGACAAATTCCACAAACGATTTGAGAGATAATCGCTTAAATGTTTGAATGTCAGGTGACGTGGTGATCTGTGAACTGTTTGATGTTGTTGTTGGTTACTGGAATTGCTCATCTTTTGAAACATTTTATCAACGGTTTATTGTTATTTCCTATGATAATATCAAGGCTACAATAACTCAAGTTTTTGATTTTTATTGATCATCGATTGAATGCGATTTTTTTATGACGAAAAATTAAGAGAAATGGTGAAATTTTTTGAATTTGGCGCCTAATTTTTCAATCACGCACGTAGTACGCATCAAAAATTCTTGGAAATATTTTCATAAGAATCCTCGTAAGAATCCCAAAATATAACAATGAAGTAAAAATTAATAACTTTAACTAAAATTATTAGTACTGAAAAATTTACAAAATAGTGTTTGCAAAAGGTTGTATAATTTTCCATTAGTTTACGATCAAATATCAATCAATTTTAAGTTCCTACAAAGACTCATCACAAAACATTTGCTAAGATCAACTAAGATCAACAAAAACTATTACTAAATGACTTGCTCAAAAATGAAAACATGACTACAGGTGAGAACATCTAATATGCGGTTAACCGGCTAGTTTGTGGTCACAATGCCTTTTAAGTTTATTCCCTTTTAAAAGTACATTACATAAGTACAAAGTGCAGTTAAATTATTAACTTGTTTAGCAAGTTTTATTGGCTAAGTTATAAGTAAATCGATGCAAAACCTTATTGTGGAGGTAGTTTCCAATATTAACCTTTCTACTTCACATAATGTAGACTAAAGAGTCTTTAAACTTCATTGAAAATTCTTTAAATGTGTAAAGAAACCTGTCCTAAAATTCCTTTCAATGAAAACAATTGGGTTATTTTTACTTTACCTCATGTATTGACCCCAACAAGTCTAAATTCACTGAATTCTCAATGCATTCCGAGTTCCGACACATAAACATTTTACATTGTTGTGCAATTATCATCTGGAAGTGAATGTATAGCTCAAGGACACAATATCACTGTACAATTAATTTATAAATCCACTAAATCTGATAAAAAATCAAAAAACCGCGTGAGCTTACCGAAACATTTAAAGAAATTGAAAGAAATAAATTTAGTTAATGAAAATTTAATGGTCAACAGAATTGTTTATGATGCGAGGATGTACACAATTATTCATGATGGCAGTACAGAGACCGCACTGGAGATATCAACAGGGAGCCCATTCACTTATTAAATTAACAAAGTAAACACAACATGTTTTTTGGTCCTCACAGCATCTTCAATGTTTTTTGAAACCTAAATACCCAAAATCCCCGATTTACAAGCAATTACCACACAAACCTCAAGAGCAACTGCAAGAAATGGCAGAAATTGCATGAATCCGCGACACTTGGTATTATTAAGTACCTTCACTTTTGAAGTTTGAATAATTTTTAATAATTTCTTAAGTAAATTTTGAAATTTTTGACTACGAAAACAAATCATTATTCAGGCTCGCAATTCATTCAGTATTTACAACTGCTGACTTTTAAAGTAGATTGGTGTTAAGGTCTACGTTTCCCGGCTTCAATGAATTGTATCAATTTTTTTTTGGAGCACATTGCTTGTAATTTAAAACAGTTCGACCTGGTAATACTAAGTGAGTGAGAACTTTCACTTATTAATTTAAATAAAGGTATTACTTTGGCTGGTTTCAAGTTCATTTGCAGGTGTTTTAGGACTTTATATTGAAATTAAATTACTTCACAGTAAGATGCATGTGTAGAGGATACAAAAATGGCTACCATGCGTCAGCTGGACCACAAGTTGTTAAAGCGGCAAATTTGAATATTACAATAATTAACTTTGTTTGTTTTTCATCCACTTTAAAAATGATCACATTCAAGGATATTTTTCAAAAACAAAAAGGCTCACTAAATGTTTATTTGATTTGCTGATAAACACATTAAACACCAGAAAAGAGTTGTTTACAGCCAATAAATAGTTGAAAGATCCATTCTTTGTTAATTTACATCTTCACGCTTTTGAATGCGCATTCAAGAACTGGTAACAATCGCTACAGCTAGCGCAATCATGACTAAATAGAACTGGAAACAACACCCCATGAAATTTCAAACAAGCTTCGAGCATTACATCATTTCACCATTTGATTGTTATATCATAATATTTCCATTTCATAACCCCACAACACTTGCAACAAAATGAAAATGCAACAAAATCACAAAGTGCAATAAATTTCTTCGATCCAATTTCTATGTTGCATAGCCAATAAATTTAATCACACAAAAACACCAAGAAATTTCATTTAATTTACGGCACATACTAAGCATACAAATTATTTTTGCTTAAAAACCTAAAACAAAACTAAATTAGAGTGCAAAAAAAAAACGGTTAGCAGAATGTTAATTAGAAATGCATGCACCATCAGTTGCACATAATAATTGCAATTATTTAATAAATCCATAGCATTAACCAATTGCCCTGTGCCATAGAGCCGTAATTGCAATTGAAATGGTGGTTCTGCTATGATAAATCCATTTAGGAAACGATCAACAATTTCGGCTATTTGAAAGCAATTTCCAAATTTTTAAATTATTTGCGGGTCGAAGACTTCAAAAGTCGGAACTCGAGCAAATCATGGAAAACTGGAAAACGGAAATACAACAGACACTTCGATGAAAATGACATATGTTTGGGTTTTAGCCTTCAACAACGAATAAATATCACAATCTCATGCTATGCCAAGAAGCTTTTCTAACACTTGAACACTAAACAACTTGAGGAAGTTTGTGATTAGGTACATGTGCAGCTACCTTCAAACCTTTGGGTAGTTAAACACAACCAATGAGACATTCAGCAATAAATAAGCAAATATTGATAGATTGGAGCTAATCAAGCTGGTGCTGTTGTCTGGAAGCTAACAAACCTTCAGTTTGTATGCGAGATTGAATTATGAAGGTATTGTTAGTATGTGAATTCTATAGTAACTCTAAGTAACAATATTATATTGTAGTTTTTATGTGAATTGGAACCTGATTTTGTTGAGTTACTAGACTTTGTAATTTAATTAATTATACAGTAACTTTGTAATTTCGCGCCAAAAGTTTTACAGCACAGCCTAACGCACAAATACTGCTAAGAAGGTCATTTATCTCGATTTACCCTCGATTTATCTAGAGAAATTCATTATGACAGCTTCAACGTCCTTTCTAGCATCTTGAATTAAGAAATCAAGTATTCGTTCTTCATATTCGAATCTCCATAAGTGACATTTCCTGATGTGCTGCCTACGCACGAGAAATTCATATTCATTCAAATCTTGAACCATTAAAATCTAAAAAAACATCAAAAATTATCCAATTCAGCCGAATTCAGCGAATGCGGTTGTCTGTTCGAGAAAAACCAGTTGGGCTTGTAAACCGACAATAAATATGTTTTTAAATCAATGGATATAATTTTACACAAAAAAACATTTAAATCTACACATAATAATGACGTCACTTTCTTCCAAGCCTTTAGCATATTTGAGCAGCAAGTGAAAGTTTTCTTTACATTTTCCATTTATGTATTTCTTACATTTATCCATTTCAGCATTTCTCGCAGTTTGATAATAACTCGAGTATACCAGTTCTGCTGCACGGTGGTGTGCAAATTTCAGCAAAAATACGAAATGTTCCACAAGACACCGCCAAACTCAACAAAACCGATCCAAAAAAAGTTGGCAAACCGATGAAAAAAGTCAATTAAATGTTGCCATTGTGCGTTTATTGTAGGTTTGTTGCTTATCAAATGGAATCTACGTGTACTAAACAGCGAAACTGTCAAGCAATTGGCGATATGTTATTCATATTATGTGATTATTACGTAAAGAACGTGCAATTACTATCGATTTGCATGTCCACTCGATCAATTGAAAGTAGCTGAAGTAATGAAGCCAGCTGGAATTTCTTGCACCTTTCTTTCTTGAATGTATGTGCTCAATGAATGGTGTAATGCAATCAACAAGTGGCTTTATTTAGTTGTGCACGAGTTTATTCGTTTTTATTGATCGTGCTATCAAGTTGGACATCAATGCTTGGTCGAAATTATGATTATGCTTCAAAACAATAATGGAATAAATTAACCAAAAGTCGATCAAACAGCCGAGTTGAACAAAAGTAACAAGAGTACCAAAATGCCATACTTGAGTACCTCGACATTTTACACGCATTTACTCAATTCAAAGAAAGATGGAGCAGTGCTTTAATATTCACAGTTTTTAATGGGTTTACGTTCAGATGATGTATCTGGTGGCATTCAATTGTTGAGTAATTATTGGCAGTGAGGAGGGAAGGATTATTGGGCATTTGCTTGCTATTCTTTGTCTAATGGAGTTTAAAAAGCTATTCTTGTCTATTTCTAGGATGCATAAGGAGACTAAAGCTACTCCTTAAAGTTCTTAATGAGTATTGAACAATAATTTAACCACAATTAGCCAGCTAAACCACCAAAACCATAAAACATCAATTAATAAACAAATAAACATCGAATTCCTATAAATTGCGGTAAAAACCACAAAACACTCTCCATAACATATTTGGATGGTAACTCTTCCTTCAATGAAACCATCCACATTGTATAAAATGTACCTCATCCATAAATCTTTAATTAAAATCTTAAAAGTACACATAAAGACCGAAGAAGACCATAAATATTAAATTTAATACAGACAAAAACGGTTTTTCAAAAATTTATGATCCGCGTGTTTACTTAGTTCCACGAAAAATCGCGTTAAGTCGATTAAAATTCGAGTGAAATTAATTAAATTAATAAACATATCAAAGTTATGAACTTGTTTAATAGTTTTTAATGACTCTTACACCAAGTTACAATAAACTATGGATTTATACACTCTCCACCTAAAAAAATGGCTAAATAATTCACTTTTCCCATTCTTTGAGCTTTTCAGCAATTTTTTTAGTTTTTCAATTAAAAAGTTATTATTTTAAAATTTTACCATTTTTTCCAAATATTTTCCTAGTTTTTTGTTTTCGGTGGTGTTACCGCATTTGCATCAATTAAAGTATTTATTTTGTGTAGCTTTATGATTCAGTTGTTTAAAAAGTATAATTCACTCTCTTTCTGGCCTTTCTGCCAATAGTTATGAACTAACATGATTTCTCGTAGTTGTTTTAGCTTTTTCACTTGGCTAGCTTGCAAAGCATTTGCTCAGTGCGGTACGTAATCGAGAAAAACCGGAAATTTTTCATAATTCACTCGCAATTTATTGTAGCTTTTTGATATTATTTAATTTGATGAAAGAAATGTTTTATGCGCTAACTTTTTGAATGGATGCTAATCTTGTTTGGTCAGCTACTTAGCTATGGATAGTTGCTTAGCAGCTCAGCTGTTTGGTTAATAACAGATATATTAACTTTGCAAATATATTTGCGGATCTAAAGAAGATATTTCGACAATTTAAATTTAGATACAGTGACCATAAAGTCTTCAACCTCGAAACAAAGCACGTGTTTCTAGCACGATTATTTTTCCAAGTCTTTTGCATACATTAGCACTTTTGAAATTTGGTTTTTTTGAGATTTAAATTTTAAAACTTGTGATCTTTCTTGATTGCAATTTATTTTTAGATAAGTATGTCAGGTTTTTGGAGGATTTTAAGGTTATGTTGGAATCTAGAAAACTTGGTATTATACTTTTTAACATAATTTTGCGGATTTAGATAAAGTTTCAAATATATTCTTGATCTTTTTAAATTAATTAATTTTGTGAAGCTTTTACTGAAGGAATCTTCAATTTAAATTATCAAAATACAGCCATAGATTAATTTTCAAGCAATATTAAAAGAAAAATGTCAAAAAACACAATCTAATGAATGTTTTATTCTTGTCACATATGGAAACTTTTGTCATGCAAATTTATAAATGGTAATTAAGGTTTAACAGTTTTACCGTTACTAATTAGTAGCTTAGCTAGAAATATCAAAACCATCAACAAACTTCAAAAGTTCGCAAATTTGCTGACCAAAAATCTAAACCGCAGCCAAAAACGGAACTTTTTCTAGCATATAAAAAAAAATCCTCAAAAAAAATTAAATTTTTCCGACAGAATATTTTTATTTCTCAATTTACAAATTGTTAAGCTCAACCGTTAAAATGTTAAAAGCGCATACCAAAAAACAAAATGTTAATGAAAGTTTCCAGAAGGTTTTTTTTTTATTTTGGCGAAAAACGATTTGCTGGTCCAGACAACAAAAACTTTATAATTAAGATGAGAAATTTACTTTTGAATCGGTTCAGTGAATAAGATTTGATTTGCATAATTTGCTTGATTTGTTTAAATGTTTTGTCAAAATAACCCCACAAATAATTTAAATTGTGGAAGTGAAAAGTTTACATTTTTTAAATGTTTTCGATTTGTGTCATTTTTGGCTGATTTTTGCAGTTTTATAATTTTTACAGTTTTTTTTTAGTTCCGATGTCAGGGAGGTAGGCTGGATTTTTTTTGGTGTAAAAATTACTTGTTTTTAATTTCATACATTACAATACCTTTAAAAACATATAGAGTCCTTTATATATTGTGATAAGTTATCTATTGTGATAACTGATGGATAATTGACGATTCTAATGATCTGTCAGGAAAAACATGATAGACAAAAGTGTGTGAAATGTGTTTATACACACATTTGTCTATTACATTTTTTCTGACAAATCAATAGAAATGTCAATCATTCATCAGTTATCACAATACATAACTTATCACAATAGATAAGGGACTCTAAAATCAATTATCCGATCCTTAAAATAAATAAGTCCTTCAAAATCATTACAAAAAAATTCCCACCCAACTCCCTGCTCCCGAAACCAATAAATTCCAAACATAAATTTCATTCACAGTTTTGTCAATTTCATGTTTTTTGTGTCTTTAATCATTTGTAATTTAATAAATTAGTTTTGCCTCCGCACAAATCAGCAAAAAATTAACTTTCAAACTTTTTTTTTGCGATTTAATTTCAAGTTAATTTAAAAAACACAAAATTTGAGGCATACTGAAGTGTATTAAGTATTTTGTAACGCATAACCGTAGACATAACCGTCAGATCTACGATATCTCCAATATTACAATTTTCAACAATATTAACAAAATCCAACAAATCTCCATCAATTTTACAAAATCGAATTATCCAAACTATAATTTAACTAACCAAATCAACAAACGAATACTCATGAAAACCCACAGTCTCTCAATCTTTAAGTAAACTTTAGTAAATGTAAAGTTTTTTTTAATATTCAGGGTTAAAAGTTTCAAAATCCGAAAAAAATCGGAAAAATTGAATTCCGAATTGTTCGAAGAAATTTTTTATGACATTGTCCGAGTTATTTTGTTTTATTTTGATTTTCTTAGTGTTTCTTTGAGATTTTGAAGTTTCTTAAATATTTTAGAGTTAACATGTGAAAAATTCACTTCCACACCATTATTTGGTCATTGTGTGCATTTATGTTAATTTATGCTGTAAAGCATAATTTCTTAATTATCATTGACTGTGCATTGTAAAGCGATTTGTCTATGCGATATTTAAAAGTCTGTTGATAATTAGACAAAGACCTAAAGACCGAAAAAAAAACCGAGAGACCGTCGAACAAGAAGAAACGGAATAATTTTAAATGTGTGGAGAATTCAAAGAAACGTCGAAGAAATGGTGAAAAAACGCGATGTAAAGAAAGCAAGAGTGAATTTCATGAAATTTCTTTAAGGTTTCCTCAGTTTTTATCAGTTTTTCAGTTTCACACATGTCATTGTAGTATTTAAAGTTTTTATTTTAAAGTTTCGTGAATTTTGTCACATTTGTTACTTTTATCACTTTTGACAGTTTATCAGTTATCCAGTTGTGAGCGGTTGTGAGTCAAGTTTGCAGATGGAAAGTTGTGTATACATTTTCTTCACTTTTCACATATATTTGCAGATTTTAAAGTGATTTTCAAGCAATTGTTTCAGATTACATTAAGTTACATGAAGGTATATTGTTAGTAAGAAAATATCAAGTTTACCTAAGTAAATTAAAGTTACTTGGTTTTATGACATGTAAATATTACTGCGTTATATGATTTACTTTTATCGGATCTTGAAAAAACCTCTAAGATGCCTTAAATTTTACAGTCAATTTGTATTCTACTCTACTACTAGCTTCCATTTGAATGTACAGAATATATATAAAATAAATTATAAGATCTTAAGAAATCTTCGGCATTTTTTAATAAAAAATTTTCAGGAAGAACATTTTTATGATATTTTGCTACTTAGTTAACATTTATGGTTAACATAGCATGCGTTGAAAAAAATGTGCATTTAGCAAGGACGTTAAAAAATTAAGCAAATATTCTAAAAATTAAAGTCTTCCGTCTCCAATTTGGCTTAACTAGATTTTTTAACCTGAGATAAACATAAACGTGATTTAAAAATGATATAACTAAAGTTAACTGCACCAAAACAAAATAAATAAAAATAATTAAAAAGACAGGCACATGTCGGAGCAGTTTTTGTTGCTTGGACCGATGGTCAGTTCAGGAGAAAGTGAATTGAAATTGAGTCAGTGAGATAAAAGTTATTTAATCTTAAAGTTGTTTAATTTTTTGTTAAACTTTTTAAGCTGAGTTTACATTTTATTGCTAATTAATTCTTCGCTAATTTAAATTACTTCGGGGTTTATTGGATTGTTTTGGGAGTTTTAGTCGAATATTTTGTATATGTTACAATTTATGATTTTTCAATGGTAAATTTGTAGGCAATTCATTAAGTTTTTAATTGCTTAAATTTTTGCTGAGGGAAATAGTTTTCAAAAATATTATTTATAATTTATATTATATTTTTAATTGTAAAATTTCTTTAAATTTAAAATCTACTAATTGCAAATTACCCGAAGAAAATATTTAAGAGATTTTAAAAATTCACTATAAACGCGAATATTCATAAAAATCGACATTAACCATAAAGTTAAATATTTTTATCGTGAACTGCACAATTAACATTTAAAGCGGAATTGTCGGAAATTGTACTTGTTAATTCTTTATTGAGTTTTCTCTTAATTGAAATGCTGGAATTTATTTACTTTTTAGTAATTACTCTCTACTCGAACTTACTAATGTTAATTCATTGCTTAATCATAATAATTCAGGTTTATTAATTGTGTTATTGCTGAATCTCTATATTCATCATGTACTATGCGAATTTTCAAAAAAATATATTGTTAACATCAGCAAAAAATCTTTTTCCCGGATTTAACACTGAATTTAACAAAACTGAAATGTTGATACAAATAATTTTGATATTTTAACAATAGAAGTAGAGGTTAAACTAATAAAATTTGCTGCAGCTTCCATAAATTAGCAAAACGTGACGAAAATGGTAAAATCATAAATTTGATGCTGCAAAATTGATCATGGTAATTTCTTTGCTGAATTGCAATTTTTCACAATTTCTCATTTCACTTGAAAAACTTTAAGTCAAGGTTTAAGACTTGAATTAGCTAAATTTAGTTTTATTATTTTTATTCCTCCTTCGCTAAAAAATCTACATTTAAACAGTTTAAGTAATAAAACGCTCCCTCAATCAATTTGCTTTAAAATAATCATTAATTGACAATGTTCCATTTAATTTGCAAATATTGTCTCAAAGCAAACATTTGAACTGCTCATCACATAGTTCAAAAAAATTCTAATGTTTACAGTTTCATTTTCAAAGACTTTTCAGATTACTCAAAAACTACTTAAAAGCTTCTTACAAACAAAATTAATTTTTTTTGAAAAACTAGACGAATTACGGGCTTTTACTAAAACCACTAAAAAATCCAAATATACAATATTATGATAATTTTATCACAAGTATTTGAAAAAATTTCAATTCCGGTTCAACAAATCAAAATCGCATACATTTCAATATTTGTTCAAACAATTTGAGGCTTTGACACTTTTAGCAATCATCAATGTATCTACTTTTAAAACTTGTAAAACTTTTAAGATTTGTGTAAGATTTGTAAGTAAAACCTTAGTAAATCATTCAAGATCGTCTCCAAACAATGTAAAATATAATGAAGGTGCGAAATTATGCGAAATCCAGTGAAATCACACAAAATCACCAAAATACATTGAAAACTTTAAGAATGATGATTTACTGGAGACGTCACATGAATCTCTTTAAACACTTAAAACAGTTTACTCAGAGATTTCCTGGATTTGGTTATTTTGGTCATCATCAAACGCTCACGCAATCTTTGAATTTCTTTGAATACTTCTCGAATGTTTTGAAGAAACTCAAAGCAACTTCAAGTAGACTGAAGCAAGTTTATGTAAAATCAACCAACAGCAAGCAAAAGTAGCTAAACTTATAAATTATGCAACTTTATTAACAATGAAAGAATGGCTTCAAGGTCGCCTGTTGAATTTTCTTGGTGAGTAAACTTTTATCTACTTTTATGTTTTTTTTTTATGATTCTCATTTTTTATGCTAAAAATACTAAAATCACCAAAAAGTACTCAAGTAGTAATGAAAATACCGAAAAACCATAAAACTCAGAAATAACGTGAAAATTTGTAGATTATTTGTTTCTTTGCTTTGGTTTCGGTGAACTGAGCTACTAAATCAAAGAGACACTGAAGCACATAAAAGTAAAAGAGTTTTGTCTCAAGTTTCACATCGGAATACTTAATTAAGTGCATAATAATGACTTTGAATGTTAATTTTAAATTAAAAGTATTTTTTTTTAGTTTCGTCTGATTTATTTTAATCAGTAATGATGGATTGAAATCTCATTCACTTGAGAGAAGTCTCTATATTTTCAAGTCACGTGTTCAAACCTCGACTGATTAATATCACCTCATGCTCTTGTCTTTTAGATTTTTTGACGGTTTTCCATAATTTTTTTTGAAGTTATCACTTATCAATAATTTCTCAAGAATCTATTTTTCAAAGAACAAAAATTCCCCATTGATGCTGATATCATCTGAAAACTCTTTCATACCTTAGATACTTAAAATATTAGTCAGTGAATCTTTTCTCATAATTTGTTTTAATCAACTCGACAAAATTTATTGTACCAAAACAACAAAAACAACAACACAATCTCAGAATCCAAAATATTCACCAAAAGCTCACAACAAAAATCCACTTAAAATTAGCAAAATCCAAAAATACCAAAAATTTATACCAAAACTCGTTTCTGCTCGAAAAATCGAAGTTTTAATAAAATACTTGTGAAGTTGTGAATCTTTTAAAGCAGAGACAATTTTTCGGATATTTTGGATTTTTAGGCAATAACTTGTTGACTCAACTGATTTGCTTGGATTGTTTATTTTTGCTGCTGATATCAGACGTGTTTTTATTCGATTTTTAGTAAGGTAGAGAATAAAAGTTCATCGTGTCTTAAGGTTTACTAAAGAAAGTCTTTTAACTTCTTTGAACTTCACTCAATCTCCATTTAATTGAAAAATCGTGCATAACCTATAAAACCTCCTTTTACGATTTTCGAAGTTTTCACTGATTTCCCCGTTTTTAAATTTTTTGCCGTGAAAACAAAAATATTGCCCAATTTTACTCGTCTTCTGTCTGCGCGTTAAAGTCTCTTGAAATTGCACATTTTTCGACATTCTTCCATTTATAAATTTGTTGTGTATTTAACAGTTTTTTATACGATTAATACATTTAAAATGCCGTATGAGCCAACCAAAAAGCGAAAATTTCGGAAAACATCGTATACATCGAAAAACATCGAAATGTATCGAAATTTATCAAAACTCATCGAAAAACTTGTAAAACTTGCTCAACAATCGCAAATAAAGCTTAATACACGACTTAATACATTTATTGAATCATTTTTCTCAAATATATTTATTAAAGAAAATAAAATTTAAAGAAAACAATGAAAAATACTCAATAACCAGGTAATAACAATCTTAATGATTTGAATTACCAAAATATACAAAATATGAAAAAATATTCGCATTAAATTCAAAACTCGGTTTATTGCAATTTCCTTGCGAAATTGGATAACTTGATCATCAATTTCGCATTAAAAACGAAAAATTGATTTATTTTTTGAAATTTTCGCATTTCGTGTTTTTGTAAAATTTCTTGAGAATAATTTGTAAATCACCAAACATTTCCAGTATTGCTCGCTAATTCGACATATTGTTGATACTCAGACACTGTTGATGTTTTTACTGATTTTGGTGATGGATTTAACTTTTTCTTCAAAAATTTTTAAGTCATTTAAATCACAAAATCACAAGTAAATAAAGTAGCGAGCGCCTAGCATTTTAAAGAAAGTATGGACAACCAACAAGCGCTGAGATTTACGTAACTGCATGTAACGAGCTGATGCTACACCAGCTGCTCATTACTGCAATCGTTGTGTAATTAAAATTGTGGAATATTTGTGAGTTATGGTGGAGAATGATTCAGTGAAGTTTAAGGATGTTGATCATGGCTTTCTTTGCATTTGGAGTCTAGACCACTCTAATCAAAAACTTAAAGTTCTTTGATTTCATTCAAACTCAACTGACAACAAGAAAGCTTTCCGAAAAAAAAATCACTTCATCTACCTGACACAGTTTCAGGTGGTTTTGAACATGTTAATTCAATTACTCAGTTTTTCGTTCAAAATATTTCCTTATTGAAAATACTTGGTGCAAGTGTTAATTGAACCGATAAACAGTAAACAGTTTACGGGTCATTTCTAGAGCATTGATCAGTTGAATGGAGAATTTTTGATTTTTTCATGAATGGATCGATTTTTAGAGAAATTGTGTTATATTTGTTGAAAATCGATTTTATAAAAATCATTTTGGTCTTTTTTTTTAAATTTAAAATAAATTTTTTTTAATTCCTGAACTGATAAATCACAGTCACAATTAATTAATGAATCAAAAAACTAGAATGTTGAATCGTTTTTGATAAAACCACATTGAATGACGCACAGATAAACGAAACTTGATCTACAAGACCAACAAACTCGACCAACAAACTCGACCTTCTGCACCCCGTAAGATAAGTTTACTTCCACCAAACTTCCTTGGAACTGACTGGACAATGCGAATATTTCAGTAAAAACGAAATCAATTTTAGTGCAGTGACTTTTTTGTTGTTACTATTGTTTTTATTTAATTTATTGTGTCTTCAAATTAATACAAAACTGGCACAATGCAATCAAGATCAGTTCAATAAGATATTTTAGTTACTTACTTACAAGTAGAAGAACAAGATCGGAGAAATGTGTCAAGAATAATTCAAGACTTTTTTTTTCAACAGAAAGTGCGAAATAAGGAGATGAGCCTTCAATTAATTAATGCCGATGATTTTATTTTGCAATTATGATGATTGTCTCGAAGAGTTTCAAGATCATCAAATAAAACGAGTTTTTTGGGAAATCTTTGAGTTTATTTTCCATACAAATGGTAAATGCCATAGAATATCACTAGCAACGGTCAAGATCGTTCAAATATTGAATAGTGCACCTTTAATTGCTAGGCAAATTAGAAATCTACATTGCATTCCTCAAGTTAGTATTTAAAATCCGCATTGAAATCACTTAAATCTTAATTACTTAGTACGATCACCCATGATCACAAAAAACATTGGAAAACGGCAGAAATTATTATCGTAAAATAGTTATTAACTATTTCTTGAAGGATACACGTCCCCAAGATCACTCTTGATCATTAAAATAACAACATTAAATCCAGTGAAATTTATTAAGTTATCTGTCCAGCTCAACAAACTTCTGCAGTTAACAATAAAACTGGAGTTAAACAAGTAACGAGATCATTCACGATCATTTACGATCAATAAAACTAAAGATCATGGGCGAACATTTTTGTTTTGAATTCAAGTATTGTGAAAATAAACAAATTTTATCTAGAAGTCGTTTTTGCATAAAAATTTCACTCGCGATCACGCAATATCATTTTACGATCACTTAAGATCGGTCAACTATTCACATTAAAAACCAAAAAAAAAAAAAAAGTTGAGAAAAGGACGAAAAACTTTCCTTGTAACGCAACTTTCCCTGAAAACAAAAATAAAAACAAAATGCACTCACTTTTCATAGCCCACAGCTTTCTCTGCTCCAAGCCCGCTAAGTACTGCAACATATCCATCGAGCAAGCCGGACTCAGTTTATCATACAATCTCGTCCATTGCGCTCCAATTTCTTCAATGCTAAACAAATCCAGAAGATCCTCAATCCGCGTGAGATTCTGGAAATTTTTGACCACCATTTTATCGATCTCGGCTCCTTTGCCGAAGCTTTTATTGTTACTACTCAGATTATTACCCGCCTTAATTTGCTGGGCATTTGTGCAGCTATTTAACGCAATTAGCGCCAAATTGACTAATAAAACTTTACACACTAAACTCTTCATGATGAAAAGTTGCGATTTTGCCATTTCCACCGAAAATTATCACAAACAAATGAAAATCAGAATTTTTCCACTAAAATTGTATTCAAAAAAATATCTCTAGGATTTGGGCTCAATTATTATCTCTTTAGAGTCCACATTTTCACCAGCCCAATGAGCTAATTAGCTGTCTCGCCCGACTTGTTGCCGAAAAAATCAACTTTTTTTTTACTGCGAAATTTATGAATTTATTTTTTTATTTGTTCAACTTTTCCAAATTTTTAACTTGACTCGATGCGATAAAATATTTAATTTAATGGAGCTTAAATGGCATCCCCGTGAATGACTGGTCGACTCTACTGATTGGAGATCACCAACCAACTGACTATTTTCGCTTGAGCATACTTTGTGAACCAAACGTGAAATTTGAACACTACAGACCGTTTATTTGTGTAGTAGACGACGATAAGTTTTTTCGTGTGTTTGAGAAAGGCAGAGAGGTGAGGTGGAACAGGATTTCCTCGGTTGCTTTTGTTTCTTCTAATTTTGTGAAAATTTATAGATAAAGATTTTTTCTATAATGTTAATATCTTGAGATTTGGTGCAAAATTAGCATAGGCACTCAAAATATCTATTAAAGAACTATATTAAGTATCATCACTGATTATCACCAAAGATCTCGCCAAAGATCCCCAAAAATTATTAAAATCCTGTCAAATTTTTTTTATTGACATTTTAGCAAAAAAATATCACAAAAGATCTTTCAAGATCACTAAAATAAAATTATAAAAAATCCCGTACCATCCCTCCCCCTGCCTTTTCCACCAATTCCCATACAAAACATTCATGTCGTCACAAATTCTGCCGCTTTACGGCTTTACAGCATTTTAAGCTGTTGGTGTGTCTGCCTAGCGTGTTGCACAGTGTAATTTCCATTTCCATAGCGACAAGAAAATCCGATCTTTTCCAAGTGTTAGTGGCTTCTTGCAACTTTCTTTTTCCGTATGGTTTCAACGAAACTTTAATGCTGTGATATTCGATTATTTTTCGCTTTTTTGTGTGCAGCAATAATAAAAAAATTGAAGTATGTATTGAGAAGGGAAGTTTTTTTTTGGAGTTTTTGAGGATTCTTTGGGAAAATTATGAATCTATGTTGAAGTGTGGAAAATTTTTCATCGATTGTGAATTTAATTTTAAAAATTTATGAAATCAAATTTTAAAAAATCGGAAAAGCTGAAGCTTTAGCAGGCACTTCGGCAACATAATACCTATGCTTCATTAGAATAATTCATTTGAATGAAGCAATAAAATTCTAGGAAATTCAAAAATATGTAACCAAAACATAAATTTTCGATCAGAGCGCCGAGCGGGAATATTGTGCATTATTGCTGATAATTCTGTTGAATTCAATCTTACCACTTTCTGATCGACTTGAGTTGGTAGTTTTTTAACGAAAAACACGTAAAACTTGTTTTCATATAAAATTCAAAAAAAATATATATATTTTCCAACAGTTTAGATTCTTTGAAAAACACAACATATATAAAATATAAATTTTTGCACTACAGGTACTAGATGGCGCTGTATTATTTTCAAAAACTCTTCGTACGTCGCTGCTTATGGTTAAAAAAGCTTATTTTGAAAATTTTTAGATCAATCGGTCCGATGGGTTCTGAGATTACGTCAACAGAAGTTTTTTTTCCAAAATTTTTGTAAGCATGACAACTTGGTCATAGTACAATATTTCTATAAAATCTTCTGGAATCGATCATTTTGGGCCAAATACAAGGTTTTTGCATATTCAGATGTTTTAAAATATTCTCAGGAAAAAAAAAAAAAAAATTTTTATGGCAAAATGATAGTTTGCACTACAGGTACTAGATGGCGCTGTATTATTATCAAAAACTCTTCGTACGTCGCTGCTTATGGTTAAAAAAAGCTTATTTTGAAAATTTTAGATCAATCGGTCCGATGGGTTCTGAGATTACGTCAACAGAAGTTTTTTTTCCAAAATTTTTGTAAGCATGACAACTTGGTCATGGTACAATATTTCCATAAAATCTTCTGGAATCGATCATTTTGGGCCAAATACAAGGTTTTTGCATATTCGGATGTTTTAAAATATTCTCAGGAAAAAAATAATTTTGTATGGTAAAATGGTATTTTGCACTACAGGTACTAGATGGCGCTGTATTATTATCAAAAACTCTTCGTACGTCGCTGCTCATGGTTAAAAAAAGCTTATTTTGAAAATTTTAGATCAATCGGTCCGATGGGTTCTGAGATTACGTCAACAGAAGTTTTTTTCCAAAATTTTTGTAAGCATGACAACTTGGTCATGGTACAATATTTCCATAAAACCTTTAGGAATTGATCATTTTGGGTCAAATACAAGGTTTTTGCATATTCAGATGTTTCAATATAATCTCAGGAAAAAAAAAATTTTGTATGGTAAAATGGTAGTTTGCACTACAGGTACTAGATGGCGCTGTAAGATTTTCTTGAATCAGCAAACGCGACCGTCTTATGGTTAAAAAAAGCTTATTCTGAAATTTTGAGACTAATCGGTCGGATGGGTTCAAAGATTACGAATACAGAAGTTCAGAAGTCAAAACCACGGACAGACATTTCGCAAGGACCCAAAATTTCGGGTTCTAGACCAAAATTTTTTTTGTTTTAGGCAAAAATAAGAAAAAAAAAAAAAAAAAAGTTTGGATGAAATCAAGACTTCACAACTTTTTGTTGCCGAAGTAAAAAAATTAATTTTTTATAAAAGATTTTTTTTTTTTTTTTGAATAAAAATCGTTTCCAAAATTTATTCTTACATAAAATTTTTTCACATAAATTATAACTCGATCCACAACAAGCCTCGTCCACTCGTAAGCCAAAAATAATTATGTACACGTAATAATCGAAATACCATTTGCTTACAATTTACAATTATTAAATATGTTTTTGAGCAATTCCAGTAAAAATTGTAAAGTTGCTTGAAAAATTGTTAATAAAATTAATTATGTGCATTATTGTATGGCAATTAATGACTTGCTCTCCATTGTGCAATCTCATCATTCTTTATTTCATTTATTTGTTTTCTTTTATATGTGAAACAGTGAAATGAAACATGCAAGACTTTTAAGTTGTTGTAAAATTTTTTGTATTTGTCTCTATGTTATTGTCGTTATAGGAAGAAAATTATGAATTTATATGAAAGAAACATTAAAGCAGTTAACAATATTATTTAAAAGTTACATTTAATTTTAATTTGAATGGTTTTTTGAATAGATTCGTGAATGGATTAGGAAATGTGACAAAAGGTAATGTGCCAGGAAGACGATTTGTTACATGCGATACGGTGGCTTTTGTATGGATTTGTTATGAAGTTTCGGTGGATGCATTTTTGATCGATGTTTTTGATTTTAGTAAAAAAATTGATAAAAAAATTTTATATAACCATATTTTTAATTTTAAATTTTAGCAATATTTTGATTTAGGATTCGAACTTATTTCATTGAATTTTTTAAGACGGACTTATACAATACCGCCACCATATATTAGATTTTAATAACATTATTGTGAACTGCATTTGCACTGCATACATAAATGCTTAGCATAACAATATTCAGTTCAACTGGGCATTCCAATGCCTAAAAATGAAATTCGATATCGTCTGTCGTCTGCTATCTTCAGAGCGCCTCCTCAAATTGCAATAACAAACTATGTTATGTCAAATATCGCGCAAATTGGCAGTAAGTTGCAATTTGAGGAGGCGCTCTGAGGCTGAAGATAACAGACGACATTTGAATAAGCTGGACCATCAAAACTCCAACAAACCAATCAAACTAGCCACCTCATTTCCTACAATTAAGATGTAACAATCTCAATCAGCATAAGTATACAAATTGCATCATATCCTTCTAAAGAAATATCCAATAAAACATTACAAAGAAATGAAGAAATGAAGAAATTACCATCTGGCATTTAAAAAACATTTTTAACGAGCAAAAAGCTTAATTCCAAATAAAAGTGCAGATAAAAAGTTCAATTGATTCGACATTGCTTGCCAGTTTTGCCAGCCAAACAGTAAAATCAGTTGGAAACAGTTAAAAACAGTGAAAACACGAAGACCTGAAGTATTCAAACTATTTCAATGGAATTTCAAGCAAATCCAAATCTTTTCAAATCAATTTCACTTTCTATGCAAACAACAGAACCATTATTATGCAATTCTTGCAAAGATTCAGCTCCAAACAAAACTTAATGAATATTCAAAATCTTAAGACTTGAGTCAATAAGCTGGACGATGCGGTGCCCACATATCTTCACTTTCAATATATTGTCTTTGTGTATTGCGGCAACAAAAATAATTTTTGTCGAAAAAAAACCACAAAATTGACAAAAAATCACCAAAAACTATAAAAACCACGAAAACGACAAAAATCTACTGAAACCACGGTAAAAACGGAATGATTATTTGCACTTTCTTTGAGACTTTGTGTGTCACCAAAGTCACCAAAAAAAACAAAACGTCAAAATATTCAGTGCGCAGATTTGTCGATAAAATTAGTAATATACTTTTCTTTTTTGCCATTTCTTCAAGATTGTTTTTTTTTGTTGCAGAAGTGAATACTTCTGGGGGTTGGGGAGTTTTGGGAGTTTTTTTTTGAGAAGTTATTGTTGGGTAAAATTTCTTGATTTTCATAATTTTCATAAAGATCTTAAAATTGTCGCTCGTGTAGATAAAATGTTTAACAGACTGGAAGAGTTGGTTTGAATCCTAATTTAAGTTTCATTCGGAGATATAAAAGAAATTAGCTTTTTTTTAATTTTCGGTTTTTTGGAATTTGAGAATCGCCCGCTTAGAAGAATTTGGAATAACATATAATTGAAATAGAAAAAAAATTACTGAATAAAAAGAATTTCTCAAAAATATTAACACTAGAACTCCAAAAATCCTACTCAAGCTTCCACCAAAAAAAAGAAGGAAAAAACTGAATGCCAGCCGAGTAGATGACAAGCAAATTTTTCATAAATTTTTTCCTTAGCCAGAAATCTTCGAGTGAACTGCTTTAAAACAATTTTTATGTAATCGCCCAGTAATTCAGACGAGTACTTTTACTTGCGCGGCCTTTGTCTGTTTGTTTGAAGAGATGCTGTGATGGTCAAGAGAGATGACGTGAACTTTCATTCGTGGCATGCGGGGAATTTTTGAGGGTTGCATTGACTATTTTTTTGGAGGATTGCAGTCAAGAGGATGACTAGTGGAAAGTTTGGCCATGAAATTTGATGGGATTGGACAAAAAAGAGCAAAAAATATTACATATTCCTTCATAAAATCCGAATGTAATCTATCTGAGATTTGAACCCATTGTAATGTTTTGATTTGAACTTTTATCATTTTTTTCTAGTTTTATTGGCAATTGATAAGGCTGTTATTCGCTTTTATTACAATAATCACTGTCCAAATTCAACAAAAACTACTTTTGATTCTTTTAGAGAAACTTTACTCTCATTTATCTTCATTTTGCACCAAACTAAATTTTTATCGATCGAGCAAGTTCAAAATTCACAAAAATCTTCAAAAAACCTTTCACTATTGAATTACTTTTTAATTAAACTACAAGACAACAGATCTAATAAAAATTACTAAACAGTTTTAATTTATGCTTCCTCTTTATATATAAGACGCAAAAGTCTATTATCACAAAACTGCCGTTGTGCTGAAAGAACCTTCAATATATTTTGCTTAACATTGAATTCGACGAATTTCTAGAATTATGAAAGAAATTCTTCTGGAAAAATAATCTCTTGACCTTTAGGAAATTGCAATCATTCACACTGGAGAGCTTAATATAGAAATAGATAGAGGCTCATATCTCACAAATGATAAGAAGTTGTGGTGCATCATGTTTTGTTTTTGATGTTTATGCTCTAGACTGAAGAAAATTATTGATTTAATTTCATCATTGATCACGAGGTTGAGATATATTTGAAGATTTTTATGAAATTCTTGGAGATTTGCTGAAAACTCCTTTTAGTTGATTTTTCAAGAAAATTTTCCTTCATTTTGATTTTTGGAGAGTTACATAAATCCCAACATGATCTAAAGCAACAATTTCATATTTGTCCCAACCTTGATGGATCATTTCTTTTTATTTGAAGAGAAAAATAGCCTGACCATGTCACTTCCAGTTTTCTATCAATAATGAATTTTTCACACCAAAAACAAATACAAATCGATGACAAAGACACATTTTAGAAATTCCAAAGAATGTCTGCTCAGCGACTCAGGAAAACAAAAATTATTGAAAAATTACTAGCTCAATTAACAGAAAATTTAGTCCAATTCAAAGTAAGGTCTACTAGATCGATGAACTGGACAGCTCCAAGCTGAATTATATTAATTCCAGATTTAAAATCTTTTGTTATGAATTCACGTCAACTCGCCTATCTTGGAGCTGTTACATGTTACGATGTTACTGCATTGCTTGTTAGTTGTTACTCACATTTATTATCTCGCCTTGAGCTGAAACCAAATTAAAATAATAATTCGAATGGAGTATGCGTGAATTACTTTTTCATTATCAACAAAAACTTATATTATTATTCATTTATATGGACTAAAATCGAGAAATTTCTCTTTTCGCAACTCGCAAGTTCAACCACCAAAAAAAAATAAAAACAGCCATATAAAATAATGACTGGACGTTGAGTTGCCAAACATTTTTTGCACTGTTCAAAATAATTTTATTTATTTTATTTAAAAATTTTTGTTTTAAGTTATAAAATTGGGTTTAGAACGTCAGCAAAATAAAAACAAACATGGTACAAACTCATAAACAGTGTTTCAGCTTAGATGTTCAATGGTTTAAATCCCAACATATTGTAAAGCGTTGTACACACTATGAAAGTGATTTTTCAAAAAATCAAAGTTTTCCGTGAAAGTTTTTTTGACGTTTCGAAAATTATTTTCCTACTTTTCGAATTTAATCTCATTTATTGTCCAAAGAATGCGTTTTAAACCATTTTCTACGAGTTCTAAGCATTGAAAGACCATATTGGGAATGAATTGGCATTAAAAAAAGGATATGTGTCAAAATAAAAATTTCGGACTTTGAAAATCGGAGTAGATTAATCAAACTTGCAGCGCAAAAATAGGAAATTTTCTATTCTTCGTGAAAGTTCAGCCTCGCAGTTTTTATTGTGGTTTATGATTTTGATCAGAATATTTAATCACCGCAACTGCACAAATCTGATGCATAATTATGGCAAGAATGATGTGGAAAAAAAAAATTCCAAAATTTATCATTTTTGAGGCAACTTTCATGGGCAAAACCAGTAAAAAGACCAAAATTCACTGAAAGTTGTCTGAAAGTAGAGTTTTTACTAAAGTTTTTCCAAATTTTCTTCAAACAATAAATTCGTCTTTTTAATACGCAAATTTTGACTATTTTTTGAAAAAAATCCTTCCACGGGAAAATGTCAAGAAGTTGAAAAAATCGGAAAAAAGAAGAAACTTTCAGTGATTTACTTTCATAGTGTGTGGACCGCTTAAGCTGATATTTGCAAAAACTGAATTTATTAATTTATTTTTTTTGCATTTTTTTTCATCAGAAATGCAAAAATTTCATAAATATTTCAATTTTATTGTAAACATTGATGAATAAATTTTCAAAGAAAATATCAGGAAAAAAAATCCAGAATATACCAAAAAACTCTTCACAGTGCAAATCACACTCAAAAGGTGCGCAAATCTAATTCAACAATTTCTTTTTTTTGCTCGTCTAAGGAAAGTGATTTTTTTTCGGTTGTTACGCAACATTCGTGATAATTTTGTCTACAAGAGTAATTTAGATTCCGCAGCAAAGTAATTTATGTTTTACTATGTTTTACCATTTTTACAATTTTCAGTTGAGATAATTAGACGAAAGTGGGTTTCGGTTACGAAAAAATGAAATAAAAATCAGGCGCGGAAGGCTTGAGAAGAAATTGCTCGCGTAATGAAATTCAAAGACATTTTTGAAGACAATCAATTGCATTTACATAACCAGCAACTGGTCATTGCTTTACTGCTTTATTAACTCACTTACGGACTAATAGCCATTACAGACACATTTTTTTTTGGCCTCAAGTACTTACAGTCGACAACATAAATTATTCAAATAATTCAAATAATAAATACATAATTTACAAATCCAATTAACAAAAAATTAACGAATGATGGAACCTTAACTAGCTTTTAATGCTGCGCTCGTAAATAATGTTGAGTAGAATAATTATGGGCGACTCGAACAGTAGGTATAGCATGAAACCGATTATGCAAGAGATTGTGGCGATACCGAAGAATATGATTATCTGTGGGAGAGATTAGGAAGAAGGTTTTTAGGGTTATGTTGTAAGTGTCGTGTATTTTTAGACTTCAGACGAAATTTTAAAGAACAAACAAAATTGGACAGATTCTCCTAAATTAAAATGTTTAAATAAACCTTAAGAACAAGGAGAAGAAGAAAAAATTGAAACTGTCTTTTTTTTTGCCTCCAGCATTAAACACCTTCTAAAAGTCTCAACAAATGAACTACCGATCAAGTGCTATCCATTCGCAAACAAAATCGGCTACTTTTGCGCTCAAGTTGCTTAGATTTTTGGGTGTAGTTCCATTCTGTTTGAGCAGATCGCACAATATTGTGTTAGCATTGTCAATGTCAAACATTTTACAAGTAGAAGGTAAATAATACCATTTAGTACTTGCTTGTACGACAATTTGATTCGCAAACACGGCAATTTCAATAAATCTGAGCGAAAATGTGTCAGTTTTCAAGTGAGTTCGATTACCTGAGTGATCTTTGGTTATGCAGTGGCAAAAAATGTATACTTACGATCATTTGAATTGAGAGGAAAAGACCTTGATTTGAGCCTAAGATGAGGATCCTAGTGACTAAAGGATGGACCAGCAGGACGGAATTTGTTATTTGACTCAGGACGTAGAAGATTTTCAAAGAGAAGAGGCGTTTGAAGAATGCTAGAACGAAGAAATCAAAGTATGCCATATTTTAAATTAAAATTGCCACAAAATTCTTGCCATGAAATCCACTTCCTACATTAAACTAGAAAAACCATGACAACTTCCCAAAAAAGTAAAAGCGGAACACCTTATTGATGATCTAACCCAGAGCAAAATTGTCAACATGCTATCTTCAACTAATTCATTAAAAATAGCCCAGATTAGTATAAATTCAGCATTTTAATGTTTTTAGTCCAAAAGTTCGCAAAATTCGCAAAAATATTTTTGTTTTTCTTCCAAAACTTCTGTGAATCTTCAAAAACATCTAAAATGCCAAAAACTGCTAATAAAACGATCGAAAACACCATAAAAGTCCAAATCCAGCCAAAAACCTGTTCCGCAATGCAGAATTTTTTGTTATCTAACATTTTAAAACGTTTTCATAAAAACGGGTGTCTAACGTTTTCTTTCGTTCAGTTTTTTTTGCATGATGTTGAGCTTTTTTTCATTAATAAAGTTTGAAATTGGCAAAAAGATGATTTTTTGAGTTTGTTGAGTTATCTTATCGATAAATTAATAAATTTCAAGTTTTATAAAGAAGTTCTTAAATTTTATGGTTTATGTAGGTTAGGGGCTGTACATCAATTATGTATAGTGATTGAATTTTATGATGAAACGCTCAAGTTTCTTAAATCATGATTTTTTTCACCAAATCTTAAATTGTTACAAATTATACCATTTAATTTTTTTTGTCATGCTTGGTATCTTAACATAATTCATGAACCGCACCTTTCAAAAACTCCAGACTAATAAACTATTATATTGAGAAAAATATATTCCTGGCATACTTACAACCAAAACAAGTAATCCAGACCAAAATGAGAGCCCACAGACAATGGCTAATGGTGAGTAAGCCGGATTTTAACCAAGGATTTGACTCTTTTATGAAGAATGGTCCAAAAGTCATCAAAATGAAGACTATTATGCAGGTTAACCAACCTAAAATATTTATAATTTATCAATTGAACATAATATTTGAATTCTTAAGAGCTTAACTATGCTTAGTTAAGAAATGAAATTTACAGAATTTGACAATTAAAAATTCATGTTATATATTTAAGGTTCGAATCCTTTAGTTAAGGAACTAATTGCTGCCGTGATTTCAAGTTTTTTTTTACAAAAAATTTCTTACCAAACCCATTAAAGACTTTATTCAAAGAAATCTTGCGATTATTGCGGCAAATGAAGTTTCCAAAGAAAATCCCAATCACGTAAGGTCCAAAAAGCACCAAAGGCTGCTCATAAACTCCATTAAAGTGGATCAACTTCTGCTCAGCTGTTAAAGTGCTAAAAATAGAAAGAATGTAAAATTTTCCATGTAACCAAAAATAATAGATAGAGCACTTCAATTCACTAGATTTTGTCATTTTGTCCATTGTGGATGTCATGAAAGATGCAGCAAAAAATGCAAAAAATAAGATTGCGGCGTATCTTGGGTAGCTTCTTGATAGCATCAGCAGGAGGGAGGAGACTACGAAGAATTGAACTTCTAGGGAAATGTACCACGTCCAAATCATACACTGAAAGAAATTAATTTTTAAAATAAATATTTTTTCGAAATTTTTAATGTTTCAAAATTTCTGAAATTTTGAAAACCAAAAATTCAAAACTAAATTTTTTTGAAATAAAATTCTTTTTTTTCAGAAGTGAAATTTGGAATAAAAATCTTACTCTTTCACTGTAGGGCACAAAATTATCTATAAACAGCAGATTTTTCCACATATTGGCTTCGCAGGTCACTTTATCATTGGAAGGGATATCGAGGACACTATACTCGCTAAAATGCTTCATGGCAATACTCAGAACATGTAGGATCATCACATATGGCAAGATTAGTCTGAAAAATTTATTTTATTGAAGGAAATCTAAAAATTTAGATTTCTAACAAACCTCAAAATCTTGAAAATATTGAGACCAAAAAAATGAAGAAACTGATCGAAAACATTCTTCAACTTGTGAATGTTTAGATCTCTTGTGGAATTGTAGAAAGTGTGACAGAGCAGGATTCCACTAAAATTAAATTTATTGATTTTTGGCGCCAAAAAGTGCTTTTCAAGCTTACCTGATGAAAAAGTAAGAATCAACGGAGAAAGATGCATTTCTAAAGATCAGGAACAGAAATAAGTTGTTATCCACATTCTCTATGTACTTCTTGTTATCTACAAATTAAAAAGCTTGAAATTGTATCCTTGGAAGGAATCAAAAGGAATCTTACAAGCAACATAAGACAAAAACGTGGTAACATGCACCAAAAGGATCCAAAACAAGCAAATAGACTTTATTCCATGAATCGCATTGATTTCTTCTACATAATTTGTCACCGTTTCCCTTGAAACTGACTTCGAGATGCTTTGAAATTGCTGCTGTAAAGAAAACTTGAACAAACTCTGCCGGAACTCTCCGACTTTGTTCTTCTGCGCAAGCATTTGCTGCTTTTTCTGCAGAGCAAAGGCGTTGTAACAATTAGCAGAGATTATGTCCAAGCTGATGGTGTTCTCTGCCTTCATCTTCTTCACTTTTACCATATTCACGTGGTTGTGCGTACTGAAATTGTTTATTGTTAAGCTTTCAGCTAAAGAGTCCATTTGAACGTTTGTAAGCTCATTGTTGTTGACTTTTACTTTCTGATGAAAGGATCCACTTGGTTTTTGTTCGAGTTTTGTCTTTGGTTGGCAGCTTTTGGCGCTAAAAATAAATTTTTAGGTTAATGTTGGGAAAATATATTTTCTATTTTTTTTTGCAGGAAATTGATTCGTATTTTAATTTTACTTTGAAAAAATGCGTTTTTGGGATTTCCTGCAAAACAGATCGTCTTAAAAGGATAGAACTTTGATATGACAAATATCTACGTCAAAAACTCCATAGTATACTAAATTAATGCTAATTTAATTTGAAATCAAGTCTAAAAAGTCAACATCAAGGACCACAAGCAGCCACTTTCAAAAATCATTTTCTGGTATTTCCTTAATTACCCAGCCGAATGCCGCGGGGGCGTTAAAGATTTAACAATTTGCCGATTGACGTGCATTTGTCCGTTGTTTTGGTTATTTTTCAGGTTGACCATCAGATCTTTGGCATTCAAATTGTAGATATACTCGTAAATAGATACAGAAAGTATAAAAAATATCATCACGAATGTTATGGTGCTGCAAAAAAGTATAGAATAAGATAATTAAAGAAATTTAAGGAATTAGAGGTTAGTTTGCTTCTGTGGATGGTTTAGTGAGGCTAAAGTGGTCGTTTAAAATGACTTACATCACAATGAGGAAGTTAGTATCTTCATAAAAGTTGTATTCTTCTTTTAAGATTCTTATTTCGATTAGTTCACCATCGTTGATGATCTTATTCTCTGGATTTATGTTGTAGTAAGACATAACTTGACTTAAGTCGTAGAAATTGCAGGATTTGGGCATGCAGACTGATTGGTGAACTTCTCGCCTCTAAAATACAGCAAAACATTAATAGAGCAACCATATTAAAGATCTAGAGAAGAACCTACATCATAATTATTCTCATTGAGCCTATACTTAACACAAACCATTTGCACATAGAATGGCAGGTTAGTCTCATTAAAATCGACTGTTGAGTCACTGATCTCCTCGTTCAGCTGCTTGCACTGCATCGGGTCTATTGGCCTCAGGTTTTGCCCGTTGAAATACCCTCCAAAGTAATTACCAGAAGCATCCAACACTGCCAACGATTGCGCAAACATTGAAAAATTGCAGAAATAAATCGAATTAGCTTTTGAGAAATAAATAAATTAATCAGCATTTCTTTGCGGTCAGTGCGTGAAACTTGAACACTTGAACAAATGGAAGCTCATCAACAAATCAGTAAATAAAGCATTCACTTTCTTTATGAAAATTTGTAATAATAATATTTTTTTCACCTTTAAGTTTAATTATTTTATGTTATTCAAGTAATTGATAAAAATTATTTTATAAAATTAAAATTTATTTTGATACTTTTTTGATTTATTAACTGAATTTTAAATTTTTTAATTTATTTTGTCGAAACATCGTCGGGTTTTTTATTATTTATGTCTCTTGAGTAGAGAAATTTTAAGAATATTTAATTGTTTCACATTTTTAATTTATTTAATTTATCTTTAGTCGGGTTTTCGATTTAAAATTTATGTCTCTTTAGAGTTGCCTAATTCAAATTTTAAACAGAATATTTAATTGTTTTTTTTGAACAAAATAATGATTTTAAAAAAGGACTATTTTTTATATGGAGCAATTTTTTTCGATTTAATTTTGATATTTACCCCGGTGACAAAAACCCGTTTTCAGTTTGACGTTTGTATGCCCACATTTTTCTACTAAAACATGATTTCTTCTTTCTTTTTCGCGGGCATCCAAGTAATTGTAAGTGAAGTTAGCGGATAACTAAAACCGAGTAACTTCATTGCTTATTGCGCTCTGAAAAATATTGTGTCTATGATTAGATTTTTAAGCACAAGTTATCTCAAAAAATGCTTGGTCTATGATTTTTATGTAAGAATCTTGATTTTTCACGATGACTTTTTGATGTCTTTAAATAGTTTTTAAAGTTTTGTCTCGAATTGGATTAAATTTTATTTTTGTAAATAAAAAATGGTTTTGGGTCAGTTTGATCTTTTCACTTTTTTCTTTATTAAATTTTTTGTTTTTTTTTTTGGTTAAATTTTTGAAATAAAAAATGGTTTTGGAGTTCTTTTCTTATTAATTTAAGGCTCAATCTCAGTAAACAACTTGTTAGAGCACAATTTTTTATAATTGAAGGACTTCAGAGTCTTGTGAAAAACTAAACACTTTATTTCAAGATATTTGAGGATCACAACAAACATAACCTCAATTTCATAAAAAGCACACAAAAAACTACAACAACTAGATAGATCAATACTTTAACACATCCTGCAGTGATATTCCATCCAAAATCGTTGAACTCGAAAAATCTGACCATACTTTTAGGACTAAACACTTCAAAGACTGAATTAACATTGGAAATGATCGTACAATCCACCGCACAAAGCACACACAACACCAAGAAAGTCCTTTTCCCAAGTTTCATCATTCTAGATCACTAACTAGCTATCTTATGTTTTCCAGTAACCAAGTTACACCTCTTGACGCATCCAACTTCAATTATACTCTGAGGTCTGTGGATTTTCCTGCTGGCCAACAAATTGTTCGTTAATTACTCTCTAAAACGGTCTATGGATTTTTATTGGCTTTTTCACTTTTTTTTCTCGGTTTTCCAGCAAACGGTATCGAAAGTGAAAAAGCACTTGTTTATTTTTGGGCTAACTAAAGCGTGTAATATCTATTAGGCGTTTATTCAATATAATGGAGCATAATTCACTCAGGCGGAATTTGCATAGAGATTACCACACTGCCGATTGGAAATACAATTTTAATTGTTTTCGATTCATTACGAGTTTTATGATCAAATATTTGAAATATTTGAATGGTTTTTGGGTTTCTTAAGGAAATAAATTCAAAGTAATGCAGAGGAATATTAAATTACAATTTCATTGGCTTTGTTTTAATGCAAATTAAATCCATTTGTGGCTTAGCTGAGCACTTAGACGCTTTAAGTAAGAATTTAGCTCAGATTCAAATGCACTTGAATGATTGCGGTATTGATCAATGAACCCTAATTTCTTCGTAATTTTAGCAACAAAATAACTTTTATAACTTTGTACGCACAATTTAAAATGTAAATTATATAAAATTTCAATTAATGGTGATTCAAGTTGATTTAAGACCAACACACACTGACCAGACACGTCCAATAAAAATTATAATAATTGAGCCTCTTTTGTCACGAAGAAAAATTCACGCACGAAAATCTCCAATTCTTGGACCTCAACGACTTTTACCAAAAAATGTCTAATTAAAATATTTTTCATTTTCAATAATTTCACATTTTATTCAATTTCTTCAAATTGTTCCATCTCAATAAAAATTATACCTTATTGTTGGCTACATGCACTTAATTTTATAAATGACGAAATTTTTAAAATTTAGGAATGTTATTTAATTTTTTTTGTTTCCACCACAGTTTTGTCTTCGATGTTCTCGTACTCTTCCAGCTCGTGCATGCTGGCTCCACCGTCAAGTCGTTTTTTGTCCACTGGGTACAACCTTTAAGGAAATTTTGCAGTTAGTAAAATAGATTCAGAGAAATTAATGCATTCTCACCATCTCTGGTACAAATAAACCAAAAACACAATATCGTCTCTGAAGCAAGCAATCCTATGAGCAGTTGGCATGTTAATTATGAAGGCAAAGATGTCATCGATAAAGGTGTTAAAAGCCTTGTACATAAAGCTTCTCCATGGGAGTGCAGCCACAGATTTGAGCTTGTAGTTGATGAATAATTGAGGTAGCATGAAAAGGAAGCCAAACGCGTAGACTCCATTTACCATGGAGTTCAAGGTCCAGGAATACCAGCTAAAAATTAATTATTTTGTTAGGGACATCTTTAATAAAGAAATCAATGAATTAACCTTTTATGCGGCTGATAAATTAAAGTGTAAACAGCTCCAGCCAAGCAAAGTGGATACAAAAGGTAGCTCAAATATTTCATGGCTTCCCTGTCAAACTTTCTCGTTTCAATCTCTGCTTGTAACATCGATTCAGTCTCATCAGTGTCAGTTTTTGCTCTGATCCCACTAAAACTTATCTCCAACTTCAAAATCTTCTTGCACTTCCACAACTCAATTAACATTCCAATCCCAGCTGGCACCAAAACTAGGAGAGAAGTTTTCTCTTCCATTAAATAGAGGAAGATTACAATTTGACTGAAAGCACGCCATATTGTTGTTCGGACGGATAATCCACCGTAAGTCTTCTTGCGACGCCAAAAGGCGATGTCGTTTTTGAAGGATAAGAAGTCAAAGAGGGTCTAAAATATGAAGAAGATTGTTTAGAGACATTTGCTAAGAATATATTGAACCAACTTACATGAACACTGCCAATCAAAATTGTTCCACACAGCAGATAAACGTTGGTGTCAGAGAAAACTCCTTTTACTTCATCAATATCCTTTTTAGAGAATCCCATGGGCATTAATTGTCCTAAAGCATGTTCAATGTGAATCAGCAATCTCAATTTGCCAACACCAATAGGTGAGTAATTGAATTCAAGCAGAAATTCTGTGGTATTCCTAGTAACCTCTTCAAAGTCCAATAATCTACTCTTCATGGTGTCATCTTGCATGATTGGGAGGAATTCTTTGTGCCTATTTACTTTTATTAACCTTCCTAGCTCAGCTGGAATATCATCTTGCCCCATACTGATGTCATCTGTTAAAATTGACAAATGAATCTTGTTCTTAAAGTGAGTTACTGGCTTCCCAGTAACTTGAGGTTTATCAATCTCTTCAGTCCCAAGAAGATTGAAAGCTTTTGGTCTGGGAATTTGAAAATCAGTGAGTTGCATCCTTTGTATAACAGTAGGCCCATCTCGCTGGAATTCTTTCCATTCTAGAGATCCATCATCTTGAGCTAATACAGCATACAGGTAGTAAGTTCCATTTCGACGGACTTTAGATGGAACATTTATCTTCAAAGATCTAAAATTGAGATAAAATTAATAATCAATATAAATCTGGTCCATTAGAAGAATCTTACTTGGTGAGAGACTCTCGATACTTGAAATTCGTGATTGTTGTAACTTTCGAAACATCACTACTGGAAGGATTTTTTGAGGAGGACGCGAAAAGCACTAATTGAAGCTTAGGATTTTTGTTCAAATAGCTTGAATAACAGACCATGTTTGTGCATTGTGGAGCAGCAAACAATCTACTGATTTGGTAAACTGAATATGCTACGTAAACCAAGAAAAAAACTGAGAAGATTGAGGTGAACGAGATTTTCATCTTAAAATTTTGAATTATTTTTATATCTCGTGAGATATCTTTATTTCTTATATATGAATCTTTCTCTTTCGTTCATCGCCTTATGTTCAATTTTTAATTTATAAGTAATACTTAAACACTTCACGTTAGATACTAGAACTATCTAATTAAAAAACTATCAGACGAACCGTGCCCGAAAAGATTTATTATTTATTTGTTTACATACGTGGTGCTTGTAGAAAATATTATAGCCCCTCGGCATTGTTTACGTTTTGCCGGCTCGAAAATTATGGATCTCGAGAATGAACCAGTTGCTGGTACTTCAAAGGATTTTGAAGTAACCAGTGATGCAGATGTTCAACCAGGTACCTCCAAGAGTGCTTTAATAGATGGAGAACAAGAAGATGAAGACCTTGATAAAGAGTTACTTGGATTAATTGATTCAGAGGAATATGTGAAATTACATGGCGAGAAAATGATCAGCTATGAGAAGCAGTTGTTCCTGGACATGCTATACTCAGATGGATTGGTGGTTGTTGGGAAGTTAGTATTTTCTATTTCATCATTTTCTGCAATATTTAATGGAAATTGTTTTTTAGAGGGATCAGCTACGAGAGAGTTTTCTTGAATTTGCTAAAAGTTTTCTGTGATCCAGGGAACCTAGTTTTGGTCTTGAATTCAGATGACTATGAAGAGAAACTGTATACAAAGCTCCTCAACTCCATCCATGTTCATGAATCCTCCACAAACGGAAATGAACGGTAAATAAACTCAAAAGATTTTGCTGCTGGATCATTTCTAATAATATTCTTCAATTTTAGAGAAAAAGTTTATCTCGATGGTGGAGTTCAATTCATATCTACCAGAATTTTAGTGGTGGATCTGTTGAAGGAACGTATTCCAATTCCAATGATCACTGGGATTTTTGTATTGCGAGCCCATCAAATTATTGAATCATGCCAAGAAGCATTTGCTCTTCGATTATACCGCCAAAAGAACAAAACTGGGTTCATTAAAGCGTTCTCAACTTCTGCTGAAGCTTTTACTTATGGTTTTGGTCATGTGGTAAGTGAATTTGGACAGTTATTCAAATTAAAGCTAAATATACCAAAATTTCAGGAAAAAGTGATGAGAAACCTCTTTGTTCGAGATTTATTCCTGTGGCCTCGATTCCACGCCATAGTCCAACAAGATCTGAAACCTTACGAGCCCACATCTATCGAGTTTCACATCCCAATGACCAACAAGATGACACTACTCCAAACACACATTTTAGATCTGATGAACTTTCAAGTGAAAGAATTGAAAAGAGTCAATCGATATGTTGACTTGGAAGAGGTGACGGTAGAAAATTGTGTCACTAAAAAGTTTCAGAAAATCCTGCAATCTCAGCTGGATGTGATTTGGCATCAACTAAGTGCTAAAACAAAGCTTTTGATCACAGATTTGAAGGTTTTGAGGAATTTGATGTTGTTAGTATTTTGATAAATATTTAGGGAACAGAATAATAATTTTTTGCGTTTTTTAGTGCAACAATCTACAGCGACGCCGTCACAATGTATGCAACAGTTAAAAAATATCGAACAACAGAGTATGCCATGAATAATTCTGGATGGACTATGTTAGCGTCAGCGGAGCAAATATTCAAGATATCAAAGGAAAGAGTCTTTAATGCTCAAGATGAGTTTAATCCTGAACCAAGTCCAAAGTGGAAGGCACTTACTGAGATTTTGAAGGTGATTATTTTATATGTCATATCGATTAATTGATTATAAATCATAATTTTCCTTTTTTAGGTTGAAATTCCTTCAGACATCAAAGATTTGATCAAAGACCCAAAAGCAAACTTCAACCGAAAAGAGAAAGTGAAGATTCTTATTCTTTGCAATGATGCCAGAACGTGCTATCAATTAAATCAGTATTTAGTGCAAGGAGAGGAGCGATGTTTGTTCTATTCAGCAATTAAGAATGATGTCCCAGTTCAGAAGCTATCTGATAAATACAAGAGGATACAAAGTGGTGGAGCTATTAAAGATATGCAGGTAAAAGACGTGACCATTTACAAACCAAAAACTAAAGAAGTCACCACAAAACCTGCACCCGCTCCCAAAAAGCAAGAGCACATTCCTTTGATCATCAAAAATCAAAAGAAGAAGAAACGTGGAGCAGCTGAGGAAACCACAGTTGAAGATTCCATCTTAAATGAAGCCACTGAAGATGCTGGAGATCTGGATGATAAAATAAAGAAAGATCTCTTCTCGTTTGATGAGGATCCAGATGATTATTGCAAGGATTCTTACGTGCTCACAATGACTCAGAAGTTTGATGATGGAGATGATATGGCAGATGCTGGAGATTTTGACGTTTCCAGATTGGAGGACGTTAGTTTTGAGCTGTGTCCAGAGGTAACCTTAAAGTCCTTACTTTCCAACTTTATAGTTAAAAATTAAATTTCAGCTAGCAGACCTAGACATCACCAGCATCATCAGCGCCTTCGAAAAGCCAATGATCTTCATCCAAACCTTCAAAAGTGACCACAAAAGAATCTCCACCTTGGACAAAACTTTGGAAGAAATGCGTCCCAACTACATTGTTCTCTACAATTGCAACGTCACAGCAATCAGACAAATTGAAATTTACGAGGGGAGATTACAAAGACAACCTTTAGAGAGGATGAAGGCTTTTGTGATGCTTCATTCGAAGACTGTGGAAGAACAATCTTATTTGACGAGTTTGAGGAGGGAGAAGCAAGCGTTCGAGCATCTTATCAAAGCTAAAAGTGTGAGTTTTTGAGGAAAATTTCTAGAAAAGCGATTTTTACATTTTTAATCATAATCAAGAATTATTTTGAATCTCAAAAATTTTTTTAAATTCGAAATTTTTATAGACAATGGTGGTCCCCGAATACCAAGACGGTAAATCTGAGGATTCTCTTCCAATGCTCCAAAAAACCATCGTGGAAGTTTCAACTCGTCAAGCAGGTGGTCAAGACCAAACTCCATCGACCTCCACAACTGCTGATGGTGAAGTAAAAATCCTCACACCAAAAATCATCGTCGATATGCGAGAATTCCGCTCGGAGCTTCCATGTCTGATCCACAAAAGAGGAATTGAAGTGGTTCCTCTGACCATTACTATTGGAGATTATATTTTAACGCCAGATATTTGCGTGGAGAGGAAGTCAATCTCGGATTTGATTGGTTCACTGAATTCTGGGAGATTGTACAATCAATGCATTCAAATGGGAAGATTTTACTCGAAACCCATTTTGTTGATTGAATTTGATCAAAATCGACCTTTTCATCTTCAGGTGAGATATTTTGAGGATTTTCAATCACTTTGATGGATCCATCAAATTTTGATAATTTTTACTAATTTTAGGGTCACTTTATGCTCTCCACCGACTCAGGCAGTAGCAACGCTGACATCATGCAAAAGCTTCAACTCCTCACAATTCACTTCCCAAAACTTCGCCTCGTTTGGTCGCCCAGCCCATATGCCACCGCTCAACTCTTCGAGGAACTGAAAATGAACAAAGATGAGCCAAACTCTCAAACGGCCATTCAACTCGGCTCTGATGATCCCACTCAAGACTATGATTTGATTGCTGAAAAGTACAACACAAATATTCACGATTTTCTGTTGAAACTTCCGGGAATTACTTCCAAGAATATTGATGGTGTGATGCGCAAGGGGAAGAGTTTGAAGGATTTACTGAAAATGACGGAAGTAGAACTTGGGGAATTGCTGGGGAATTCAAGAAATGGAAAAGATTTGTGGCAGATTCTTCATTTAACACACAAACCAGTGATGGAAAAGGAAAATGAAAGAAGTGGATTCAGCAAGTTTAAAAGGGGAGGAGGAGGAGGTTTTCGAAAATTTTAATTTTAGTATTTTTCAAAATGGTATTAAGTTAGTTTTATAATTAAAATTGTTACTTTAATATTTATTTGCTATTTGTTCCTTTAAAGTCAAAATAAAATGAAGAGCTTTGAACTTTTGTTGTATTTTCCATTTTCATGATTAACTCACAAAATTTCCCAAAAAAAAGTTTTCCCGCCAATATTTTGAAAAAAACTCTGTTGCTTAGTAGCCTACTTTATTTTATCAATAACAAAACAGGGATTCTAAAAAATTTCTTCGAGCACCCAATCTTTGGATTTTTTCATAAATTGAGTATTTCATGCGAAACTCCTGCAACCAACAAAAAAAATTATTTAATCTGAAACAAAGTCATTTTAAAAATTGTCTAAGTTTTGCCTAAAGTTTGCCGACTTATTAAAGTTTTTTCTTGTCTTCTGTAGTTGCTAATTAACTGCCAGTTTGTCAACATTTAAACATTTAAACAATCAAACAATGGAAGATTCTCTGTCTCCTGATTTTGACATCACGAACATTCTGAACAAAATGAAGAAAAAAGGCAAAACGTAAGTTTTTCAATTAAACTTTAGAGTTTTTTTATTTTCAGGAGCGAATTCCGAAGCAGGGACATACTTTCTAAGACTTTCAATGCGGAGTTCTTAAAAATCTTAAAAATCTGGGATTTTGGATTTTTCCTATCACACACTCAAAATTTTAATTCCAAATTTATCAATAATAACACAAAAGTACGTCCTTTAATAGAACTTTCACTTCAAAAGTGCATTCAAAATGCATTGAGTTCGACCTGAAATGAAAACAAAGCGTTCAGACGTATATTTATAACCTTTACCAAGGATCATCAATCTAAAAAGGATGGACAGCTTATAATATTTGAAAAAGACTTCATAAAATGATAAAATTTTTATTAAAACAGCAAAGTTTTATCCAAAACCAACAATTCTTGGCAAACCTCAATTCACCCGCCAAACTCCGAACAATACTTACATGCAATTTCGGTCTCTAAAAATAACAATATCATGTTTACCCCCAAAAATCCAAAAATAACCAAAACATAGTCAAAAATAGTGATGAAAAATCAATAATCCTCATATGGAAATATCAAATTTATGGACTTTACGATACATTACGTATGGAACCATCAATACATCACTCATGGTATTTATTGAATCGCCGCTTCGAGCCACCAAAAACTATTTCCAAGCTCTGCGTGTAAACTTTAAAAGTTCACAAAACTAAAAACTTCCATAAGTTTGCCATGAGTTTTTGGAATTTTCGGATGCCACGCTTGGCAATTAACGTTTATCAATTTTGGCAATTTATTTTAACTTATAACATATCGTGCTAAATTGGCGTTTTATAATTTTCTATTTGGTTTTGAATTATTTTCGGAATCGCACAAATATCGGTGAACATTCAAGTGCAAGTCGAACAAGAAAGTGGAAGTTCAACAGAAGATTTTCAGTGGTTTTTGGAGAAAGGATGGAAATTAGTGAAAATATCGAAGATGTGGAAAATTTGGAGGTTGTTGTTCTAAAAGAGGAGCCGAAGGAAGTGATGCCTAAAGGATATTTGAAGAATAATTACTTGTAAGATTCAATTTTTCGAAGATTGTGGAGTAAAAATCGAGAGATTATTCATTTATTATCATTTTATTCAAGTCTTTGGTTGTGGTTGCCATTTTTGTACATAAATCACTATTTTATGGCGTTGATGAAAGCAAGATACAAGACAGATTAGCTTCAAGTGAAGCTACAGAAGGTACTTGGGTAGAAAGTATTATTCACAAGGATAAAATTTTATTAATCAATGCAGAAATGAACGAGCTTTAACATTTTTGATCTAGTTTTCCATGAAATTTGTTGAAAAATTTAATTTTCAGAAAACCTTTGGCAACCCAAAAAAGTTTTCATTTTTTGTTATCAACAGAAGCAAAATGGAACAGATAATGTTTTTGTCAGGATATGCTTTTGTGGTGCTCATGACATCCACTTTGACGTTCATTCTTCCGAGATTTCACAGAGATTTTAGGATTATTTTATTCATGATTTCTAAGCAAACTAGATTGGAAATTTTTAGAGACAAATTTAGTTTTTTCTGATTTTTTTAAATAAAAGAAATAAAATTAAGAAAAAATTTTTATACTAAAGCTGCAAAAGTCCGAAAACCTTAAATATCATTAAAAGTAAGGAAAGTGAGAAAATAAAAATAAAATTTGCAGTTTTTGCAAGTTCTTAATCTATCCAAAAGTTATTTACAAAAAATTTACAATTAATGCAGGCAATTAAGCCACTAATTGTCTTTCTTGCTACTCGAAAATTTACTGGATGATTTAATGAATTTGTCGATGAATTTGTAACCGAAAAGTGTTCCCAATCTATAATTGAAGAAAAAGATAAACAAAATTTGATGGTTAATGTTAAATAATTGGTTGAATGGTGATTAATTAGGGGTAGATTGTGTTAATTAGCTGTTAAGTGGGTAATTAGTGGAATTTTATTGGTTATGTGTTAATTTACTTCTTATCTACTAAAAATCTAAAACACTCTGTAAAATGTTAATTTTTAGTCATATGTCCAAACAAATCAGAATTTCACACAAATATCAAAACAAAACAAAAAACAGGTGAACTCTCTATACACAACACACTCAACTACACACACTAATGAAAATAACAACTCAAATTTATATTTTTCTCGATTTTCGACCATTTATTTGCTTCTCTAGTAATTAGTTGATATAATTTTTTATTCTATTAAATTTAACTTTTTAATTATTAAGTAGGAATTTAAATGTTTTTTTCAACGATGTATAACGATATTTAAGATTATCTGGCTAGAGAAAGGTTTAAAGCACTGTGAAAAGCTCTTCAGAGTGATTTTTATTGTATTGGCAAGCGATTCAAGCAAGTTGAAGCTTTTTTGGTGTTTTGACCCGAGTAGAAATTTCCACACGGGTCCTATGTTAATCGAGCTTTGAAGGTAATATTTTGAAATGTCTTTATAAATTTGATTGTATATTTTGTTATTCTCCTAACAATAACTTTAATCTAGAACTACATCGATCCAATAAAGTTTTTTTCGATCATTTTGATAGTTTTAATGGCGTGTATAGAATAAATATATTAATTTCTAATCAAAGTGTCAAATTAAAGTTTCACTCTCAAAATAGAGGCTTGGACATATTCAATTAATCTGAAATTCAATTAATCTTTGAATATGTCCCAACCTCGTCCAAATCAAAATAATTCTATAAAATCGATAAATAACCTCAAATAACTAATATTCCAACTAAAACTTAAATAAAAGCAAATTTTAAATTATAAAGCACACTCTTCAACGACTTTCTAATAATAAAATAAATAAATTTAAATAATATCTTTTTTGTGATTTAAAGATTTTTAATCTGATAAATCGATTTATCAATAAAATTGCTCACTAATAAGACTATCGTGTAAATTAAATCATAAATAAAATAATATCATAAGAGTGTATTATGAGGACATATAAAAGTTTAAAAAAATTCTCTTGAAGAAATCATTTTAATCATTTTCGTAAATTTTCTAATACATTTTCTTGCTTTTGGAATTTTTTTCAGTGTATTTTCTTTTTTTAAATTTTAAATTCATTTTAACAAATCTGAATTCAATAAACTACATTCATAGACTGCTATACTACATTTAAGATAATTTAAGGATGCAATAAAAAAGTACTTATAAAAAATACACTGAAAATATTCCTCAACTTTCCACATGGGATTTTTTTTACAAGAATGTCTTTTTAAGGTTATACTACTTGAAAGTATGCTACTTAATGTCTGTGATTTTGAGGGGTAGTTCTTGAACATCGACTCTTCCTTAATAACTGCAATATTTTAGTAATATTTAAGAGTTTCATCATCCAAGAACATCCCTTTCAAAAACCTTGCAATTAATTCTAAAACTCCAAAAATGTTTCGTAAATCATTACAATTAATTGATAAAGGACATGTAGTTAGTAAACATGATATAATTCTCCACCAACCTAGCCAGAAGTTCTCGTCTTACAGTGGCCGTAAATTTATTGATTAGACACAGACCAGAAGCGATCATGAAGATGAAGTTGTAGAGCAGAACGATTAAAAAGTTGCCGAGCCATTCAATCTTTCCAAAATCTCCCAGCAAATCAAAGTTGGTGATGCCTAAAAATAGTTTATTGTAAAAATTTTGATTTTCTCAAAAATCTTTAAAAACTTACCCAAAATTCTTGAGAGCAAGGGCAAAGCAGAAGTGAGCATCAAAATAAGCGCACTATTCGCAATCAGCTGCGTTAAGCTCGTCTTCCGTTTGGAAGGTCTTATTTTAACCATAAAGGGCATCGTGTAAAGTCCAACTGCTGACGTTACGCCCAAGTACATGATGATGCAAACTTCTAAAGCAGCTCCGAAAGGTCCAAGAACTGATAGAGATGATATTCCGAGTGTGAATTGCTGGAAAATTTTAAAATTAGTCGAAAAAACTCAAAGAGATGAAGAAGGAAAAACCTACCCGACTGCTTAGAGGCAACGCTTTGATGCCAATTAAAAGCTCAATAGTATTCTGCATGACCAGCAGAACTGTGATCGAGGTCAATAATAAAAGCAGCAGCATAGCCACCGGATAAATGAAATTTCTTTGAACTCCCGAAGAAGATCTTTGCTTATCTAGACACACTTTCTCAATCTCTAAGCCCTTTAGACGCTCGTAAAGTTTCGCAGATGTTGGTGTGGTGTTTACACTTGGAACTGCGTAAGCAATCTCTTTCAAGGACATTTTTTCCTTCTCAAATTCGGATAAGAATTTTCCGGATGGCTTCAGCTGGTAGAGATCGTCGAGGCCACTGCACAGTTTAGAAGGTGTCGAGGTGTTGGTCGTTGGGGTGTCGATTGTGGTGATGCTTTTGAGAACTAAAATGATTAAAATATTTAAAATTAAACGATGGCGATTTTCAGGATAATTAAATCAATTAATCTGAATCCTCACAAATTATCAAAAGAAAAGAAATAATACTCACAATAAACTCCACCATTTCCCGCCATACTATGTTTATCGCTGGCCAGTTTCCGCTTTACTGTCGCCTCCTCCATATTAAATGCATTGAACTCCTCGTTCACGTCTCGCAGCAGGTGGGGTTTAACTAGGACTTTGCCCACCACGCCAAACAGTCTTATGAAGCCCATTGGGGTGCAAACTGTGGAAAGAAGCAGAATATATGAAAATTTTATTTACAGTTCAAAAATCGACAAAAAAATCCATCAATCATCTGCGTTGTGACCTTCAAAACCTTCCAATTAGCATTGATCAATAAACATGCCGTAAAAATGACATTTAACCTTTATTTCTACTTCGTCGACAAAAACAGTTGGAGCCAGTAAATCTCACATATGTTACCACAATAACACAAAAATACTATACTCATTCTTTTTCATCAAAGTCACCCATGAAATTTCTGTTTAACTGATTTCAGTATTGCCAGCGAATTAAAAACAAATAACTCGAATACCTTCAAAGAATTTGTGAGAGAACTTTACATAGCAACCTTTGCTAAATTCCAAAATTCCTTGATTGCACTTTTCCAACCAAATACATACATTCACTTGAAGCCACACAAAATCCCACAAAACCTCTGCAAAGTCAGAGAAGCAATAAAATAACAAATCAAGTTCAACAATTTTCTTGGGTAGGATTATCAGGGGTCGTCCGTGATTGTCTTAAGAGCTTTTTTAGGAGACATTTTGAAAAAAGGAAATTTCAGCTCAAACTTTAAATTAAAAATCTAGTCAAATGATTAAATTTGAAAGTAATCTACGGACAACCCCTCATCAGTCTTTAAAGTGTTTTGTACTCCTTGCACTCCTTGTTACAGTTGGTTTGTTGAATCGATAATTACCATAAAGCAACTATTACTAGAAAACTACCATAAACTTCTCTAAACTACCAAACAATGTGGAGCCTCCAGCTCGCAAACAAACCTCAATAACTCTACAAAAGCTTGCATTCAACCATTCATGTTTCATTTAACAAGGAGTTGTTGAAGAGCTCGCAGCACTAATAGCAACTAATAGGTTTTCTTTTCAAAAATATTTTAAAGGAAAAGAAGGATCAAAATGCTGTCGAGTCAGCAAGAGATGGAGTTTTCTGCTTTTGAGAACAAAGTGGATGAAGTGATGAAGATCTTAAACATGATGTCTAGTGAGGAGAAGAATAGTAGCGAGACGGCGGTTGCTTTGGCTGATCAGTAAGTTCAATTTTTATTTATTTCAAAGGTTTTTTCCGGTTTTTTCAAAGTTTTCTTGAAAATTTTTCAAAATTAGGTTTGAAAATTTTTTGAAGTGATTTTCTTGAATTTTCTTACAATCCTGAGTTTTCTGGCTTTAGGAATTTTTCAAAAAGTCCTGAAAGTTTTCTCTAATTTCAAAACTAATCCATTAGGTTCCTCAGCATTGACCGCCGCCAATCAGTGGACAACGTAGACATCGATAATTTTTTGGTCAAAGTTAACCATGATCGCACTTCTATCAACTCCAAAGAATCACCACCAGCGATTGATCCTGCAGTTCAAGATAAAAACGCATTTATGGCAACAATCGAGAAAGATGCCAATAAAAGGCACGCTGAGAGGAAGCAGAGGGAGGCAGTGGCTCAGGAATTGAGAAAGTGAGTTTTTTTTTGAGAAATAAGAAAAAAATCTTCAAATAAATATTGTTTAATCTGAAGTATCGGATTAATCATTGTCTGATTAATCACATTTTTTCGATAAAATAATTTTTTTAGCATAAAATATTTTTTGTTTCAATTAAAGAATGGGAAACCAAGCGTTCCGAAACGGCCATTATGAAAAAGCAGTGTGCATGTACTCCAAAGCAATTGACCAAGTGCGCGACTCTCCCATCCTCTACAACAATCGAGCTTTAAGCTACATCCGCTTAAGTCTTTTCAAACGCGCCATAATCGACTGTGATTTTGTTTTGAGCAAATTGGACGAGAAAAACCTTCGTTCTTGGCTTTATCGAGCAAAAGCCTACTTTCTTCTGGATGAGAAAAGAAACTACGAGAAAAGCATCATCGAAGCCAGAAAGAACAATCCCAAGGAACTGACATACATCGACAAAATTGTGGCCGAGATTCAAGGAACAGTTTGCCAAGAAAATGGAGATGGATGCCAAGTGGAAGGTAGCGAGCTGTCGATTAGCGACAATAGTCAAGTTTTAGTGCAAATTACTCACCTAGCAGCAACAACACCCCCATAAAGGACACGCACGAGTAGAGGAACGGCAAATGATATGTCGTGATGTCTGGAATGAAGAAAAAATAATTAATTTGGAATTTTTTTGGTTAATTTGTTAAAATTTATTGTGTAATTTGTTAAAAATTGATGGAAGGTGATTTTGAGATTTTTAAAATCAAATTTTTTTTTTTTAATATTTCGATTAATCGATTTAGAAAATCAAGAAATCATCACTAAAAATAAAATAAATCATTAGCAAAAAAAATTCTACTCACTCAGCATAGTTAAAAAGCTGCTCCTTTCAGGATAAAACACTGCGAGCAGCACATACATCAAACCAATCACGACGAAGATGAGCAGAATAAAAACCACCACCGTCTCATACAACCTCGGCACGAGTCCCTTCTTGTGCCCAACAAATCCTGAAGATTCGCTAAACAAATACGAGAATGGCAGAAAGATGAAAAACGCCAAATTGGAGAACAGAAAGATCTGGTTCCACAATCCTTGAATTAATGAGCTATTGAGCCACTGCACGTAGTAGCTATTTGGGTAGAGCAGTAGCACTTCATTGCTGGCAATGCTGACTGGTAGGAGGAGGGCAGAGCCAATCGCTACTGCAAATGAGAAAATACAGAACCACAAACTGATGCGGTAAACTTTCATCTCGTCATCTTCAGCTGAGTAAAGATCAGCTCGGTCTCGCCGTCGATAGCGCTCGATTAATGTGTAGCTGCCTACTAGTTGCAGTAGGAATAGAAGCAGGAATATCTGTGGAGTAGAATTATAGGTTATTGTAGATTTTTTGTTGTTTTTAAAGGAAGTTTTCTAAATTTAAAGCTTTTGGGTGCTTTAGCAGCTTTTCTAGAATCTTGAAATAATTTTAACAAAAATTTTATATATTTTTTTTTTAAGACTTTTACTGGCTTTAGCATTAAATTTTGGATTTTTCTGTAAATTTTTGTTAAATCGCAAGTTCTGACGCAATAAAATTTTATTTACGCAGAAATTCTTTGTTTTACTTACATTGCCAAAATCTTAGAAAAGTTCACGATAAAAATATCTAAAAACCTTTTGTCGTCTTTTGTTAAATTTACTAGAAACTTTATGAAAGTTATGAATATTTTTTAACTTGTATTAACTTGACAACTTCATCAAAACAATTTTTTCCAAGCCATTGTTCGACTAAAACTTAAATTCCTCATAAAGCAAACATTAATACTCGAATAACTCTGTAAAAATATTTTATAATCAAAAAAATAAATAAAATCATTAAAATAATTAAAACAAGATTAAACATTTCAAAAAACATGAAAACAATTGCCGAAACCCCAACCCACATAAAATAATTGTTAAAAGTAAATCATAACGTCAAACAATGGCAAATGAAGTGAAAAAGCGGAAAAATGATAAATAATATAGAAATAAATTAAAAAGTCTCTACTTTGACGCAATAATTTGAAAAATTTAAATACTTCCAACAATTGAATGCATATTTTTAGCTAGCACATAATCAAAAAAGTTATTCAACAAAAAAAAGCATTTTTTGCAAATTTTCCAAGTTTTCGTCGGTTGATTTCTACAACTTCTTAAGTGAAATTTTTTTCAACGAGAAAAATTTAATTGTGTGTCAAAAAAAAGTACTTTAGAGGAAACAGAACTAAAGCATCGATTTTCCATTTATTTAACTTCTCAGCTATTTTGATTTGAATACAGTAAAAGAACTCACTCATTCATTCATAAATAGCTTGAATAACTTTGAAATATTGGCAAAAAGTTTGCAGAAGCAAAAAAACTTGGCTCAGCTGAAAAAATCTTAAAACTAAAAAAATTAAAAAAAACTGAAAAACATTCAAAAAAAAACTCAAAGAGCAAAAAACAGCTTCGTTTTAATATTGGACGTCTGTTCTCTAAGCTATGATGCAACTGGATGATTTTCAATTATTATTAAAAATATTTTAAAACTTGCGCCAAATATTTATAAAGAGCATATAATAATCGGCTAATTATTCAATTAACTGCAGCCAACTGATTATAATTAGCGCTCGCCAACTATTTATTTAAAATGTTTGCGATTTAATTTAAAATGGTTATTTAATTGAGTGGCGCTTGAAATGTTTGAAGATTTCAAGTTCACTAAATTTTTTCGGTACATAAATTTTGGAATCAGGGATGAGAAGAAATTTTAAATACTTTTCTAAAAGATTTTTCTAAAAATTTGGTCAAGGAAGAGATTTTAGCAGAAAACTTTTTAGCTCCAAATTTTTTTTTAAATTTTTAATTCACCAAATAAAATATTTCCAAACCCCTGCTTTTCTGACATTTAATAATAATGCAAATTTGCTGCTTAATGCATTCGTTTAAAGTATTTATTCTTTTTATGGTCCGTTTGTTGAAACAAAACCGAATCATTAAAAACATTTTAGCATTTAAAATAAACATTTTTACAAATTGCGCCAAAAAAGCAAAGAAATGTAATTTTGTAGTCACAAACATTGTTGATTCAATTTATTTAAAACATTTTTTTGATATTCTGAAAAAATCATGTTTTGGTCGAGTGCACGGCATTTCAGATTGATTTCATTTAATATCTTGATTTATTTGTGCCGTTTTTCTACACTTTCAATTGACGTAGATTCTCGATTATCATGTGAATAATTTTGATTTAAAAATTGGACTCAGATTTGACGTGAAAATAGTATAGCAATTGCTTTAATACCCGGTTAATACTTTAATTCTGTGAAATTCTGAGAAAAAAGCTGAAAACCATTAAATAAAATTTTATCACACATTTTTGCTGTTATCTCAGTGTTTTTCAATGTTTTTCTGATTTTTTTTTGTGAACTCTCCGAAAGGAAGTTATTTTTCAATTGGAATTACGTCGTGTAAAATTGTGTGTAATATCATAATTGTTTCAATAGTAGATTTATTAGATTTATTAAATGTTTTCAATTGCAAAACGAGCGTCAAGAAAAATGATAAGAAAATTCAAAGCAGATGTTGGTTCAACTTTTTATCTAAATTTCGTAATTTAGGAGCAATAAACACAATTTAATGAATTGAAGGAAGTTATATCGATTAAAAGATAAGATAACTATTTTTTTCGGTTAATTAAGGAATTTGCAATCAATTTGCGGTTTAACGGTGTTTTTATGTGAATTTTGGTGCTAAAGGTAGACGAGACTATCGATTAGTCATTTATCTTCATTTTTGCGGTTAAGAAATTGTGAATAAACTAGAAAGTCGTTAATTTGCTTCTTAAGTGTTTTTTTAAATCTAATGAGTTATTGTAATAATTCGAGTTTTTGTAGAGAATTATCGATAAAGATCTATATTTCTTCATTTTACATTTTCTCAGTTGCAAAATTTTTAATTAATTACAAATCTTACACACTTCATAAAGAATTAAATAATTAATGGAACAAAAACAACATAATTAAGTTGTTAGTAAATAATCTCTACAAAATTAAATAAAGACGTTCCTTACAATAATAATAATAACAAAGCAACACATTTGAATCTTCTAAAGGCAGACTTGGCCGAACTATGGTCCATAAAATTTTGCGGTAAAATTTGAAATTTTGCTAAAGATCTCTAAAAAACTGAAAAAATCAACAAAAAAATTGAAAAATATTTGTTCTAGTCTGCCGCAAAAACTTAACACCAATAATCCTCAAGTTCAACACAAAAATTCAAATCCCCCAAACATCACAAACAAGTCCCACAATTAATCACTCAAAAGAAAGCAAAGATGATTAACTTGTTCCACTAACGAGCAAAGTATAAACATATAACAGAATAAACTCTCTTTCATGACTTTGTGTCTCTTTGTTGCATCGTTTAAGCGCAATCATGCAGGAAACCCAAATTTGCTTAATAATTACTTGGAGTTGAATGTGCAAGTGTTTTTTAACTAGTTCTTCTGACATTTTAATTGCTTTCTCACTTTCCAGTTGACTTCAGATGTAGAAATGTAGGATTGAATGAGTTTTTGGATGAAATTGCAATTTAATTGTTTTTCCACATTTTTTTCTTACATTTCAAGTTTTTCTGTTTTGCCAGACATTTTAAAATTTTTATCTTAGTTTATGGATTTTTCCCATTTTATTCAAATTTTACTGATTTTATGAATTTTATGAATATTAAAAAAATATTTTAGATACATTTCTGATTATCTGTGTTGGAATTTGAAATTTGAAATGCAAACAAAATTAACAAAACAGCATTAAGTGGCACATGCTTGTTTCACTAACAATTCTATCGATTTTTATTAGTGGTTTCGATGCAAATTATAGGCAAGTAGAGGGGTGCGTGATTGCGTGGGATTTGTAGGTTAATTAGTGAGTTGGAACAATAATTCAATAATTTGTGCTAATTTGCTGGAATTGCAAGGGGGAATTTATTTATTTCTTTGATTATCATTATCATGAGTTTTTGAGCTGAAATGGCTGTGAAATTATCAAAATGAGTCATAATTAACTAGATTATAGATTTTATGTAAAATTCTAAAATAACCAATAATTTATAAAATCGCCCACAAATCACGCTCAACACTTCCCCCTCTCCCATCTCATCGCTGTTCCCAAAATAAATTTCCACGAGCCAGTGATTATACGGGGCTATAAAATATGCATGTAAAAGTTTGTAATAAATCAATTATGTGCCATTTCAGCGAGCAAACAAATTTACATCAAACTCGATCAAGAGCTTTTAAAAATATTAATTAGGCATCAAATGCTTGAACAATATTGAAAAATAATTAAAGAGAAATTAGCCAGAACACTCGTTAAAGACTTGAAGAGCAACTGTTTTTGCTTGTCTCGATGATTTGCCTTACAAGAACTTAACAAGCCACAAAAAGTTGCCAAAATAACTGTGAAAAGTGAATGCTAATCTACTTTTCAACGATTTATGATTTTATCACCGATACACGAATTTATTATAATTCGAGAATTCATTTGGAATCGTTTTAATGATGCAGAGCTTTTGACGGATTTCTTGTAGAAAACGTTATTTTATTACTTTGTAAGAAGTTTGCAAGAAGTACCGTAATTTTGCTAAAATGGGAAAATTATTTCTTCGCTTGATATTGTTTGACTTTTTGTCTGATGACAAACGTTAAAACATTATTTATCGTGCTTGACGGTTTTTTGGTAAATTGGGAGGTTTGTGGGTTTGTCTGGTACACATTTTAAGTCATGAAGGTAGGAAATCCAGCAGAAAATCTTGTACAACTAACTAGTTGGTTAAATATGAGAAGAAAAGTGAAAAAAGAAAATTAACTTAAAAATCAATTATTTTCGACAAAAATGTCGCAAAAATGCAAGAAATCAAAAAAAAAAAACAAAATTAATATTTAAAAAAAAATTCCGTCAATATTCTTGCCAAACTTCTAGTACTTAACAACAAACACTAAACCAACAACAAAAACATTGGTCGATTCTTTAAATAGATTCGCGCAAGAATGTCTGTCCTGAGGTGTTTTCTCTGTTGCAAAGCAGGTTTTATTGGCGCTTTATGATGGCGTTTACTTCTTCAATAAATTTTGTAAATATTAATTTAATAAATATAATAAATTTGATAATAAAATAATAAATCCATGGGAAAAAATACTTCCTTCTTTATCGTTATTTGCAATGTTTGTTGAGTGCTTAGTGTTTTTAGAGTAATGACAGGTATTTCTGTGTTATTTAATGTTTTTAGAATTTTTTCTAGACATATTTTTATTGAAGTGTGATTGCCAAAATGATAATTCATTCAACATATTTTTGAAAAATACATCGACCCCTATGAACTTGCAAATTTTTAGTTGATTTTAGAAAAATTTATGAAATTGAAATATTTGAATAGGACATTTTGAAGTTTCTTGAAAAAATTTTAAGTGACATAACACCTAAATGACCCCTAAAATGAAAGAACATCAAAAAAATCGATGAAATACCCGTGGAAGCATTTTGATCAATAATTTAAACCATCAAACATAGAAAGCTATTTGAATGCGCAATTTGCTGCTCCAACGCATCATTGGACAAATTTGTCTAACTCTCCTCATTCCGGATGTAGGCTTGGGAGTCTTTGACTCATTACTTCCATTTCCAGGCAGACAACAATTGCAAGCATTTTAATAATAAAAATTGATTGATTTGACGAGACCACATCTTAAAACTTTAAAAAACTCAATAAAACATGCAAACATTGCACTGACATTGACCTCGGTAGCTAATCAGAAGCTCACATTGCATAACGACAACAAAACTGAATGTTTAATAATGTTCATTCATCGATGTTTCTTTTTTTGCTTCATCGCTTTTGCGTTTAATTTAAAGTATGTTTGCAATGCTTGAATTAATTAAAAGTGTACAACAAGATTGTCACACAGGCGTCTTGCCTATTTTGAAAAATAAATGCATTTGGAGTGTTGCAATAGTTTAGCAAGAGAAATGTTACTTAGGCAAGGAATGTTGAGTGGTAGGATGAACTTCAGAATGTTTGATTACTTAATTAATTGAAGGATTGATGGTTTTTCGACTAAATTATGAATTTTTTTCGATTTTTCATTAAAATATTTATCGAAGTAAATAAATAAAAATTTCCTACGTCATCAAAAATTTATTTTTAAAATATAAATTATTTTTAAATAATTTTAACCAAAACTTGAAGAAAACAAAAAATGTCCATCCTTCACCTTCAAATATTCTTGGAATTAATGCAACTCGCACTAATTCATCAAATTCATTGACCTCTCGTAGTGCAGTCACTTAAAATAGCATAGCAGTTTGCATCAATTTAATGACCACCAAAGTGTGCATCAATTAAATGGCCACCAATATTTCAATGCTTTCAATTATGATTTTGTAATTTGTAATGATGCAATTTTGAAGCAAAACTATCAATCTTACGATATATAACTTTATATCATAATATTATGTTGATTTGTCAGTAAAATTTTTTGATAGTGTAAAATATCGCCAGAAAACCAAGAAAATTTGAATATTTTTTACCGCAATTTTTTTCGCTCGTGCTAGAGTTCATGACAGAGAGCAATTTTTTTTTGAAAAAAACTGTTGATTGTTCCAGTAAAAATTATTTCACAAAAAAATACTTGTAGTATTCCGAAAATTCTGAAATTTTGTATCCTAGCCTAAAAGTCTCCCAATATTAAAAAAATGACGTCACCGGAATCGGATATCAGCTGATTTCCGGTTTGGTAAGGGTTTAATAAAAATTGCTATACAAAATCATCCCGTTTCTCGATCTCTTCAAAAATTTATACAATTATTGTTTATTAAGTTCTCTTTTTGAAAAAAATTTTAAAATTCAAAAATTCAAGATGGCCGACAAATTAACGGTCAAAATATTTTTTAACCTAAAATTTTTCAAGTTTTGAATTTTTTCAATTAAAATTTTAAAATATTTTTAAATAGCCTCAAGTGTCAGCTTTCCAGGAAAAAAAAGTTTTTTGAAAAATATTATGTTTAACGGGAGATATCAGCTGTGAAGCTAGGTTAGACTAAAATTGACGCCCAAGATGGAGGAACCAGTCGATTATCTTGAAAACTTGTAAAATACATCCTTTAATACACATATGTAAGAAAAATTAAAAAAATTTGACCAAATAAAATTCCTTCATCTTGGGCGTCAATTTTGGTCTTACCTAGCTTCCCAGCTGATATCTCCCGTTAAACATAATTTTTTCAAAAACTTTTTTTTCTGGAAAGCTGACACTTGAGGCTATTTAAAAATATTTTGAAATTTTAATTGAAAAATTCAAAACTTGAAAAATTTTAGGTTAAAAAATATTTTGACCGTTAATTTGTCGGCCATCTTGAATTTTTGAATTTTAAATTTTTTCAAAAAAAAACTTAATAAACAATATTTGTATAAATTTTTGAAGAGATCGAGAAACGGGATGATTTTGTAAAGCAATTTTAGTTAAACCCTTACCAAACCGGAAATCAGCTGATATTCGTTTCCGGTGACGTCATTTTCTTAACATTGGGACACTTAACATTGGGATAATTTTCATTCAGGATGTCGATTATCAAAACAAAATTGTTCATATGAAATATCAAAATAAAATATCCCGCCAAAAATTTGAAAATGTTAACAAGAAGAGTGCAGAATACGATGTTAAAGTAAAAATGTGAGCAACTTTGCCTGGCCAATAAATTGGTGCAATGTAGTTGTGTTGGTGATTCAGACTTCATGTTGCAAAAATTCATAAAGCGGACTAACCGATAGTTTTTTCCAAGATTTTATGCCAGATTTCGATTTTCTGATGGTTGTTTAGTGTAACAAGATGATTTACTTGATAGTTTTCATTTTGAAAAGATATTTAAATTAAACCCAAACTTTTTTTTCCATTTGGTGGTCAATCAATTGGTGCATACTGCTAAATAGACTTTAGTCTCGAATCAAGTTTTTATTTCTTCTACACTTTTATAGCATTCGATTCAGAAGTTGATTCATTCACGTAATTTAAAAGTCTTTAATTCAATTATTGTCTGCAATTTCTTGACAATCGTTTGCAGTAGCTTTTGCGATTATTTTGGGAAGTGCCGTTCAATTTCGCTCTGATTAAGGCTAATTAAATATAAGAAACATCTTTTTGCTTGTACATTAATCGCAAAGGAATTCTATGAGCAACTAATGTTTCTGGTTGCCAAAAATTACCACCTGTATGCTCGAAAGATGCTAGAAGCACTCAAGAAACCGGGAGGATGCTTAAATCGCATCCTCGTGCAACTCAAATCGAGAAAAGCGAAAGAAAATTGAATTAAAAATTATAATTAGAAATGAACTGAGTGTATTGTCGCTTTTGTTTGGCTTTGAAAGTCCCCAAAATTAACAATCAAACAGCTTTATTTAGTAGATAAGAGACAATAAAAATTCAGCTGATAACAGATAAGACGTCGAGCCTGACGTGTCTCACAAAACAAATTTGCATAACATTGAAATTCAATAAATTAGCTGGTTTATAAATTAACAACTGTCTACAGGTAATTACTCAAGCTTAATACTTCCTAATGCTTCCTAAATGTTCGTGTGGATTAGCTAAAGAAGGTGAGGAATGCATGGAATGTCTTGGAATGCGTAAAATTTCTTTTAAGGCGCAGGCAAAGGCCCAGTAACCTAAATAGCCCGAAAAACCGATAAATCGAATATTTCACTCACGATTTGCTCTCGTAAATTGTTGTGGAAAACCTTTTCCATCTCGGAGACCTCCACATCTTCATCTTCATCCATATTTGTGCTGGATCCTTGATTAAGTCCTTGTTTGGTCCTTAATTGCCTTTTAAAACATAATTTTACTCTTGATTTCACTACACAAAACTGATCTTGGAATGCATTTAAGCTTTTTTCAGCGTAACATCGTACTTTTTTGATTATTCGTTGTGCTCAATTAGTGGATGTGTTAATTAACGCTTTAATCACAAAGAATCTATTTTCTAGTATTTTTGTTCTGGAATTTCTCTAATATTTATTTCATTCTTCTTCACAAAACTAGTTAATTTTTTTAATACACTAATTTGGTGGACTTAGCAGCGAATAACACGTATTTTAAGTTTTTCAAGCAGCGAATTAAGCGAGAAAACTATTTATGAACCGTACTGAGTCGCTTTGAAAATTTTATAAACAAGCTCAATAGAGGAAAACTGTCTTGCCCCTAGATGCGTTGCGTTTCTCTCGTTGTCTCGCTCTTTCGTACAACGGCCAGACGCTTTGTTTATAAAGTTTGTGATTGTGAAGATCTTCGAGTTCCTGACTTATAAGCAATGTCAGCCATCAGAAGAGAAGTGATTTCCTTTTATAAATCATAGTATTAAATTTGTGCAGCTAATTTTGTCTTTTAGGTACTTAATTCTTTCAAAATTCTACATAGAGTTTCCCAAAAAACCTTCGCAAATCATCATGAAGCCATCTCTGAAGCTAGGAACAAGATAAATGAAGGATACAAACAGAACATGCAATTAAAGACAGAAGAAGAAATTAATCACAAAATCAAGTTAGCTAAAGAAATTGCTAGGGAATTAAAAGTGAATGTCGTTCAAGCTGTAGAAGAATCACCAGGAATTTACAGTAAGTCCCTATTATACTCTACTAGAACATAATCTTTAATTATTCACTATTTTAGAAGCAAAAATGACTAAAGACAGCAATAAACTAGATAACGTCTTATATAAAGAAGATGCAATTATGCCTCCTCCAAGATCAAAAAAATGTCGTTAATTGGCTCTGTTAAGTTGAAAGGTTAACGACCTGGATTAGTTTTGTAGATTAGATTGAATCATGTATTTATTAAAATTGTTGAAGATTTCATTGGAATGTTAATTTATGAAGCAAAAGATAAATAAATCTTGCTTTGCGTCATCAAAATTTCTTTTATTCGAAAAACAAAGAAATCTTCAAGTCATCTCAGTAAAAATAATTTTTTGACGGAATATTCTTTATGATATCTGACATCTCTTCATAAAAAAATTTATTCCTCTGCAATTCACAATATTTACGTGCTCAAAATTTGCAGATGGTCATTGTCAACAAAAAGTCCTCACAGCTTGAGGACTTGCGCACTGGCCTCCTGGCAAATAGACGAGCTATCGATTTTGTAAGCCAAAAAGAATTCGTTTGTTGAATCACTCGGCAGTATTGGAGCTGGAAAAAGTATTATTCATTCATTTCACTCCTAGTCTTTCAGTTTGTACTAGTTGTTGAGCTTTTAAACAAAGGTTTGAGTTCCTTGAAAGCTCTGGTAAAGTTTGTAAAGACCTGAAAAAGAGTTTCGTGCAAAAAGTGGTTTTGTGAGTGATTCGAGCAAATTTGTTTTGTTCCTTATTTGTGATCTCTGAAAGAAATTGCAAACGTTGCAAATTTGAGGATTTAAAAGCGATTTGGCAGTCTGGAAGTCGTAAAATCTTGTAGCCTTGATGTGTTAAGGATATAACAAGGATATATTGTGAATTGCTTTGTTAAAGGAAGGTGAAACTTCCTGGTGAACACAAAAGTCATAAAAACTATTTGAAAGCCAAAACCATTAAAGAAACAAAGCAGTAAAAATATTGTGTTCTATTTTTCTGGAGGCAGGGCTCGAGAATTATTTTTTTTCTGCAAAATATTTCCTGTTCGATTTTTCGTGAGGAAATCTAAAAAATTGGACTTAGCCTGTTTTATTCGTGAAAAAAAAATTTGACCAGGAAATTTGTGAAAAACCCTGGCCATAAACCAAAAAAGCATTAATTTTATGTTTGTACAGAGTTTAATGCTGTTTAACGACATTTTTGGTAAAACACATCAAGAAGGATAATTCCAGTTGTAAATAAACTAGAATAATTTTCGATCAGTCATCCATAAAAATTTAAGCAGAGCTTCGAACAATGGCTTTAGACTTTAATGCAACGTACAAGGTGCTGGTGCTGGGCGACTCAAATGTTGGCAAGACTTGCATAGTGCATCGATATTGTGATGAGAGATACTACGACACATATATATCGACCATTGGTAAGTGCGATGTGCATTTTTTTGCTTTTATGGATGGCTAGCGAGATGAGGAAATATTTACATATGGGAAAAAACTCATATTTATATCGATTTTCGGTTGATAAAGACAGGGGTTGTAGTTTTCAAAAATATATACCAAAAATTTAATTTCAGCGGAAAAACTGCCTTCCAAGCCCTGAAAACGTATTATGATTATCCTTTTCTGTATTTTCTGTATTTTCTGTATTTTCCGAGTATTTTCTCTGCTTTCTTAGTTTTCCGAGTTTTTTGCTGAATTTTCTCGCTTTCGAGTATTTTTCTCATGTTTGGTGTTTGTGAAAGGATTTTTCAGAATTTCTAATTTGTTCAGCATGTCATGATGATATCTTGTATTTCTTTAGGAGAACTTTCTGGGAACTTGTTGTTGGACTCGTTTTTTCAGAGATTTAATTTTTTTAAAATTAAGATAAGATTTTTTTTTTTAATAAACAAAATTTTAAAAAAATTTTGTTTTCGATTTTATGTCATAAAATTTTTGAAAATTAAAAAATCTTAAAATTTTATTTAAGTTATTTACAAAAGCAAAAAACAAATCTCATTATGCAAAATTTGATAAATACACAGCAATACTTCGAATAATCTGTATAATTTCACAATTCAAGTCATCAAAAGGGAAAACAAGTTGTGGAAGCTGTGAAAATTGATTATGCAAATCTCTTGAAAGATTCCTTGTATTCTTGTATATCCTATATAGTCCCTTTAGTTTAGTACCATCGAGCATCACCAAATGACACAGCCTCCTCAGCATCAAAGAGGAATCAAAGCATTACAGCATTCAAGTTTTTCTTTCGTTCTCTGATTGGATTTTTGCGTTTGAGTTTAGCATTCGTGCAGTTCTTGAATATCAATGAACATACAAAGCTTTATTTAAAACAAAAATGTCTTAATGGTGAATGCTTGTGATTTGGGATTTGCATACTTTTTATTTGTTTGATAGCGATTTTGTTTGTTGATTCCATTTCATTGGATTGCTTGGATTGTTTTGGATTTCTCAGACTCATGGCTCTAGCTCTGGGAAAGGATGAAAAAGAAAACAATATTGAAAGTGATGTGCAAAATATGGAAATTGTTTAGGTGATTTGCATTTTAACATGCAATAAAGGTGAGGGAATTACAAAAGCTTTTAAGATTGGAGGAGCTGAGAGCTTTATGGAGTGTTTTTTATGTAGAAAATCTGCTTCAACACTTGTTAAAATCAAATAAAATTAATTTATTGAAGGTATGAATTTTTATGACCTGAGATTGCTTCAAAACTCGTCTTATTATGAATTTTTTCAGTACACCTTGGAATTTACCTCAAAAAAAGCTTTAAAGCTTTTTTAAAAGCTTTAAAGCTTTTTTAAAAGCTTTTTTGTATTCATTCCTGTTATCAATTCCAATTATAAAACTTTGTAGAACTTTCTTCTTTAAATTGCATTGAATATGCTGACTATGGATAAAAAGTGCAATAATGTATGCTCCGCACCTTCCATATCCTTCAGTACACCATTATTATGAAAATGAACTACCAAGTGAAGTAAATCAAGATTCAATGAAAAGATATCATTCTTTATTCTCCTCGTATAAAACTATTCCTTATAACTTTTACTTCACTATAAATGCAAAAATAAATTGGATTTTTCGAATCTTGATCCATCAAATCAAAGATCTACTAAAAAATCGGTTCAATAATAGAAACAATTTATTCAGGAGAGAAAAGTACAAAATGATTGATTGTTGCTCCTTGTAGATTTATGTTGTGGTTTGATGAATACCAAATGTCAATATTTTTTTGATTTTCAGATTTTTTGGATGATGTATTGATAAAGGATTCTAGGGGGAAAATTTATGATTGATTTTTGAATTTATTGCCGTGAACTTTAATTGAAATTTGAACTAAAAAAAACTGGATCTTGGTTTTTCAATTTTTAAAGAAAAGTGACACTTGACTTATTTTAATAAAAGTAATAATTGAGAATACTTTCCAGTAGAAAATATTGTCTCAATCTAACATCTTGGACAATGCCTTTAAATCGGGTTCAACTCTTGGTATCTATTACATTTGATTCTTTTGACAAATTTATTTTTTTTTGATTAAAAAAATCAATCTTCTATTAAAATCTTAATTTTAAATAAAATTCTATACAACTCTATAGAAGGAACCGCAATCATTTATTATAAACGTTCACACCCGCTGATAATTGAATGGTATCAAATTAGCACCGATTAATCTTAGAGCAAACTACCAACCATATCTTTAACACATTTCATCCATGATATATGACCTCTAATTAATATAACGCTCAAGAGCCCAGACAATATAAATATGAGTTTCATTGTTGTGGGAACTTTTCGCAAACTTTCTTTGCTTCATAATTTTCTTTGGCTGACAAAAAGTTCTCCATGATAAAAGCCGAAACACTGATAGACAGCAAAAGTGTCATTTCTTTTTAATATTCCGTGGAAATGAGATTTTGGCTGACAATTTCCAGCTTTTCACGAAAATTTTGCCGTCACAAAATGAAAATAAAGAAATAAAAGACGCAAGAAGGCAAAACATGCCATAACGTCTGTGTCATGGAAAAGTGATAATACCAAGCTTTTGTTTGCGGTTACTGATAAAAACCATGAAATTCGCATGAAGAACATTTTCAAGCATTTTGCGGCTTCTCTGCGGTTAGGGGGAAGATGAAGACAAGAGAATTACACAAAATTACGCAATTAGTGGGATAATTACTTTAAAGCAAAATTGCGATGGAAATAATTTCTAAATGAAGTGGCGAAGCACAACAGTATCAAGCATTTTAAGTAAAAATCATTTTTCTTTACGTATTCTTTTATTTCTTAGCAATTTTACATGATTTTAACGTCAAAATGGAAGATAAAATTGCAATACTTTGATTACTTCAGCTTCCGTTGGATTATATCGAAGGTGGATTCCGGCTTCTAGTTAATAAAAATTATTTCGTTATTGATTAAACAACATAACAAAATTATTGCAAAAATGAAAACTTACTCTTTCTTCGAATGATTTGAAGCAGAGTTGCCACTTTCCATAAATACTCAACTCTACTATTGGATCCATTGAAGTATTGTCCCTCGAAGTCCAAGCGTGCCAAATCTAGAGTTTGCAAACCGGGTACCCGGGTACCCGGTTACCCGGGTAATTGGGCTCTTTTTCACTACCCGGGTACCCGGAGAAATTTACCGGGTACCCGGGTAGTGAAAAAGAGCTTAATTTCTGTACTTCGGTACTCTCGATACTTCGTTTAAAAAAATTTCATTGGTCGCAATAATAATTCACGTAGCTATATTTTCAAATTTCATTGCAAAAATGAATAAAATCTGTCTAATCCGAGTCTAATCCTACTATTTGATAAAGTTTGTTAAACCATTTGCTAACAAGGCATGAGGAATCTTTTTAAAATTAGTACCATAAAATATAAAATAGTGAGTATTCTGGTAATCAATGATTTTTTCAAAATTTGTGAGTTGACACAAAAATAAAAGTTCTTGTATATAGGAAATGTAAAATCGAAGATGCGAAATTAAATTTGAAAAATCTCACTTTGAAAAGGAGAGGTGCGTACTTAAATTACATAGTATATAACCATAAAGTTAAACCTTAAATTAAAACTCATATCTGCTCGTTTATGAGAATCAAGTAGAAAATATTTTGTAAATACAGAATTTAGAGCATCAAATAGATGAGATGACATCCATAGAACAAATAAATCGTGTTAAAAAGTAAAAATAGGCATAATTTCTATCCAAATTGAAAATTTTTGATTTTTTCAATATTTTCAAACAAAATAGACACTACCCGGGTACCCGGGTACCCGGAAAAGTCCGGGTAATGGACCCGGTTACCCGGAAATCAACTACCCGGGTAATTTGCAAACTCTAGCCAAATCTGAAGTAAATCTCAATCTCGTTTGAAACTCCTTTTGGCTAAAAATCATTATCAAACATGATTATACAAAATGAAATCAAATATATTTAAAGGTTACTGACATCAAGTCTCTGTTCTTTTGCCTTGAAGCAAGGGCCCTCCAATTATTGCCATGAACCATATTAACACAATGAATGTATATTAATCGAAATCACTAAATTTCTATGCCGCTTTTAAATTTGGGTTATACTGATCTAATGCACCATAAAATGCGTTCTAATGTTAAAGCTGACACCAACTCCATCTAGAGTATTCACTTTTTTATTAATTTTTGGAGGGGAGTAATTTTTCTTCGATGAAAACTAAATCTTTTTTCCAATCATTTAAGGTCTAGTGTTCATCGCAGTAAATTTTGTTACAAAAATCAAATACTAAACATAGTATTCAAGGGGGTCAGAATTCAACAACATTGATGGTGATGACTCATCGCATGAAACTGGAGCGATCAAAAATGTTTACTTATTTTCTTCTTCTTTTCTCGTTTGCTTGCGAGTTGCAAGGCGGTTGAAAAATGTAAAACAAACACTTGATCGTATTCTCGAGCATTAAAACATTTATGATGTTTCAAGCAAGTAAATTTCTTGTCTGCCACCAATCATAAATGAAATTCCCTATAGAAGGCAATGTTTCCTTTGAATTTTATATAATTCTGGAATTGTTCTGAAATTGCTTAGGAACTGCAGTATTCCTTCATCAAGTACTGTTAAATCTCCTTAAACGAATAAAAGAATTGCAGGAGTAACTTTACGACTTTAAATTTTTATGCTTCTATGTGCTTATGCTTTTTTGCTATTTCAATGTTTTTATGCTTTTCCAGATCATGCACAATTGTGACTCTTTGAATTATTCCCAATAGTTGGAAATGTTCTCAAAGAGATGGCTAGACGATAAAAATTCAGAAAAACTATAAAAATTCTGATATTGCAAAAAATTCCCATGAACAGCGAAAAAGCTTGAAAGCTCGCCAAAAGCAATAAAATTGCGTGTCGCTGCTTTTTGTGAGGATCTCGGAAAAAAATTGAAATTGCAAAACATTGCAAAAAACACCGAAAACATTTTATTTCTCAATGTATGTAAACAAAAAATTCGGTGAAAATATGAAATAAAACAAAAATGTGCTGCACTTTGGAGCTTTGAATTTTAATGGTTCAACTGTTCCACCAGCTTTATATTACTTTATATGTTTCTACCTTAATATTGTAGCTGTTGAATTTAATGTTCTTTAAGTATTTCAACGTGTGCATACTCGAACTAGTAAAAAGTTCAAAGCACCGAAATGTTTCAAGTTGTCTGGAATGTCAACTAGTTGCCACATAAATTTAATTTTAATTGAAAGCTGGCATGAAATCTCTTTCATGTTTATTGTTGCTAGACATACATGAGCACATGCTTTAAACTAGACAGAAGGAATTTTAACAAATATTTGTTGGATTGCTGGAATTGCTTGAAATGCTTGGGAAATGCTTTAAATGCTTGAAATAATTGAATTTTCCGCTAATTCTGAATGTGAGCTTTAAAAAATTAAAGGATTGACTGTAAATTCCAATTTAATATTGTAATTGAAATTTATTACTTTCACCACTTTTGCCACTTTTACAAATTTTATAAAACTTTGTAGATACGGTATTACTATGTAGATAAAATTGTTGAAAAAACGATAACTTTTAATTAGTACATTTTCTCTAATTCCATTTTCCAACGATTTTCTCTATTTTTCTGTAATTTTGCTAAAGTTAGTGAATTTATTAAATTTACTGTTTTTGTATGGTAGATAGTTTTTGTAATTTCAACAACCGCAAAAAAGCAATTGGTTCGTAAAAAAGGCTACAATACATTCATCTAGAAAATTTCATTTAAAATTCTATTTTGGTTTAAAAAAATATTTTTGGAGGTTGTGAGGGTTGAACTTATGGATACTTTTTCACAAAAATGTTGATTTAATGATGTTCAAAAAAAATATTTATAAATATGATTTACAAAGCATAATTTGCTATCTGAAGCCAGGAGTTGAACCTAAATAGAAAGAATTGGATTTTCTCTGCAATAAATTCAGTGTATTTTAATTTGTTATTTTATAATTAAAAAAAGTATGAAATTTTCAAAAAAACTCACCAAAACTCCAATAAAAATTTATTCCATGACTGCCAACTATTTAAAACCACTAAAACCTAAAAAAACACCGCAAGTGTCATGTTCAACTTAAATTTGTCCTTATCAGCTATTTTTCTTCACAAAAGGCCAGTAATCCAAACTACCACACATCATGCCAAACCATATTATTCCCATAACATAAAAAAGTCGTAAAATAGCATAGAATTTAGTGAAACCAGTAATATCATGCTAAAAACGGAATTAGAACCCAAAGCTGCAGCTGGACAATTGAAAAATTAGCAACTAACTTTTATTTTCTGGTGGGCTAATTTATTGTGTTAATACTCAATAGTGACTAACATTAATTGGGTGATTACAAATTGGGTAATTTTTTGGTTCACTTGCTGTATAAAATACACAATGTGCTTGCTCGCATAAATTTGGCATTAAGCGGAGCATAAACTCCCCATAACCTCTAAATACACTGAAAAAGATGCAAAAGATAAACTAGAATTCACTTGTTTATTGAGATTGCTCCATTATTGAGCCATTAAACTGCAATTTACCAATTTTGGACTGTTTTGCAGCTCGTTCTCTTGCTTTCCGAGCCATTTCCTTATTTTGGAATTTCTTGGTGTTTTTAGGGTATTTTGCCTTGTTATCAATATTATTCGATATTATTCCAACAATTTCCTCTAGCTCTAATATTCGTGAGACAATCTCAAAATAATCTCGATTGAATTTGCATAAAATTTATTTTTGTCTACATTTTATATTTGTTTTCAGGCATAGACTTCAAGCAGAAACTTATCAATTTAGATGGTGTGCCCATTAAGCTGCAGATATGGGTAAAGTATTATTTTATGTAGGGCTATCATTTTTTATAGCATTCATCATCATTAGATCTTGATTTGCTTTTTTAATGGATTTAAACAATAATGTTGTCGTATTTAATAATCTATTAAGATTGGGGGAGATTTCTTTTGTTTTCATCTTTTTGGGGTGGCTTTGAGATTTTCCACAATATATTTTCAGATAATTTCAATTGCACTGAAGATTTTTGTAAAAATCCAATAAATGTTAAAATTTCAACTTCCAAAATTTTAAATCCATCGACAAAATTATTGTCCTAAAATTTCCCTAAAACTAAATTTATGACTATTTATGTTCCATGAGAAATGCCTTTAAAATAAACTTGCAACGATAAACTTTCTAACTTTAGTATTTTCTTATCTTTGCAGGATACAGCCGGACAGTAAGAAAAATTATCTTGTTAATTTAGATTTACATATATTATTTGCATTTACATGATTTTGAGGACATTGCAGTGAATTTTTAACAAAATGAATTAATTATTTAGTTTTTACTGGAAATCAAAAATATTTCAAATATTTCATCAAAAATATGTTCAACTGAGTCTTGACATAATTACCACCCAACCCTACCTAAAAAGCTAACAAAATAAATTCAATTATCTTCCAGAGAACGCTTTAGGACACTAACAACTGCCTATTATCGAGGTGCTATGGGAATTCTTCTAATGTACGACATAACTAGCCTCGAGTCTTTTAATAATTTAAGTTACTGGTTAAGGAATATTCAGGAGGTTTGTGTCTAAAATACCTTTAATAGTATTTTAACTTACTCACAATACATTTTATAATGAATAGAACGCCTCTCCAGACGTAGTTAAAATCCTAGCGGGCAACAAATGCGAATGCACCCCTGCACAACGAGCCGTAGAAAAAATTGGAGGTCAAAAGGTAAAGGTCGTTTCACACTTAGTTAAAATAAAAATTTACAATGTTGCTAAGTTTCCATGTAAAAGCTCATAGTCTGGCGACTGTTTGGCTATATTCCACTGTACTGTAATAAAATGTATAATTTCTCTGAAATGGCGAAAAAGCAACAAATTCAAACAGTTTATACAATTTTATTCATCATAAATGTTTAAGCCTTGCAATGCTGAAATATTTTCTTGAATGAATCATATTTCAACGTTCTGATACTTTTATGGTCTGCTGGTATATTTTTATGTGGGTAGCATTGCTTTAAGTCGTTTTATTAAAGTCATATATCAATTTAAAACAGGAAGGAGTTTTTTGATTTTAGGGAAGTCAAAATTCTTTTGAAAATTATTTTTAAGAAATCATAGATTCTATAAAGAAATCCATCCTAAAACAACTCCACCCGCATTCATTAAATTTTGGGTTTTTGGTACCCATGAAACCAAATTTTTCAAGAATTTTCAGTCAAAAAACGAAAGTTCAAAAAATAATATTATCCATGAACCTAGGTTCATGAATAGCAATACTTCGAAAATTTAATTTATGAATGTTGGGACCCAAAAACTCAAAATTCGACCCACGAAACCAAATTTTTTAAGAATTTTCAGTCAAAAAACGGAAGTTTAAAAAATAATATTATCCATGAACCTAGGTTCATGAACAGCAATGCTTCGAAAATTTAATTTATGAATGCTGGGTTAATTTTCCAATAATTTCCAAATTTTTAAAAATTTTCCGTTTCAAATTACTTGAGCAGACTTGCCGTCAATTTTTGTTGTATGTTTGTATATCCAAGTTTTTGCTACTCTACACCACTTCATAACCATTTGTTGGTTTTTCTGCTGATGCCTCAGCAGTAAAATTGAATGAATCATTCAATTAATGGAAAATTATTGCAATTATTCTACAGACAAAACGGCGACTCACGCCGACTTTTTATTCAAATCATTTGAATTTTAAATCATTGTTCTTTCAAGGATGTCAATTAATTTGCTTAAACATAAATTCACCTTCCAGATCGCCGACAACTTTGACATGCCCTTCTTTGAAGTCTCCTGCAAGCACAACATAAATATCGAAGAGTGTTTTTTGACACTGGCCAGAAATATCAGGGAACAGCGGGAGCATAGGGTGAGTTAATTGTTTTTCAATTGATTTGAAATAGAATTTTGAACTAATGAGTTTTCAAGATTTTTATGGAAAAATAAAATTACGTCAATTTTGAATTTAAATTGCATTTAAATGATTTTTAAGTTTTGATTGCAATTGGTGTTTAATCTAATTAATCTAACTCATAAAATTTATTCCATCATTTTTAGGGTGACAACTTCGAAGCAGAGGACAACAAGAACTCCAAAGTGAAGAATGGTTCAGGTTCCAACGGTCTCGGTCCCTTCACACTTGGGAACAATTCAGAGAGCGGACGATGTGCTTGTTAAATAAATATAGCTTTTCTATTCAAACTACTTATAAATACTTAGAACCAGAATAACCAGACGTTTTATAAATTGTAACAATGAGTCTCTTCTCTTGAGAAATTTTTGTGGCGAAACTTGAGAAGGAACTTTAGATTAAAATAAAATTCATATCAATACATTTTTTTTGAAGAAAGTTAAGAGTTCTCAGAAATTACAAAAAATAGAATATTTTATGACAGTGAACTTTTTTACTTGCTAACACGTCTTTTAGTTGTTTCTAGGGAACAATCAAGAGGGCATTCAAGTAAATTTTCTTCTTTAGTTCTTCGTCGACCTACTCCTTGAAGTTTACACAAAATAATTTTTTCTGCATTAACCTTAAAACTGTTTTTAAATTCATTAAACTTAAAATTTGTCACATTTTAAATATTTTCAACCAACTGAATTGTTGCAATTCTGAAAGTTTTTTCACTTTTCCAGAGTTTTCGACTCTTAAAAGTTTCCCAAGCATTCTGAAAAAGCGGAAAGTGACAAATTGAAAAATTGGAGTTTGATGATTGGAAAAGTTTGTCAATTATATTTAATTTGAAAAATTTCTTGAAGAAATGAAATGAAAACCACTTGAGGATATTTCTTGGTTTATAATTTTTTTGCTTTAATTGAAAATTAATTTTATTAGAGTTTTCTTGAAAAATATATTGAAAAATTCTGGTATCGATAAAGTAGAGCTAGGTACTGATAAAGTAGAGATGCATATGTTGTAGTTTATGGATATGTAAGGAAGAATGAATAGAAGCTGGGACCATCGAGCAAAGCAAGAGCTAATTAGACTAAAATTGCGGTGTTAATGAATTTTTCATGTTTATACTAATTTTACTTGATTTCTTTAGAAAATTTAAAAGAAAAAGAAAACTCCGAACAAAATAATTTTTATCTGTAAAATTTCTCTAACAAATCTCCAAAATACTTAAAACGAAATATTCCACAAAAAAATAATTAATGATTGTGATACGAAAGTTAATTAAAATTTAAAAAACCTATTTAGTTCATGTGTAGAAAATTGTTTGCAGTATGCCAGTATTATTGGACCTGTCCTGGATTTTCCAGAAGGTATAGAAGATCTTATTGATTTTTAGAATCTTGTAAATGAAAAAAGGAAAAAGAGCCACTTATTTATACTCAAAACTATCAATAAATCAACTGTTAATTAAAATAATTAAATTACATAAAATACCCAAACAGTTTGAGAACTTTCAAAAACATGCAAAAGATCAAAAGAAATAACATTTAAGAAAAAGTTCGAATGTACAATAAACCAATTAAATATATAATGATGCAAAGTTTTCTAAAGGATAGGACATTGATTAATTGACATCTGTAAAATAAATTGATTTGGAGACTGACCGAGTCATTTAATTAATCTAGGACAAATAAATAAAAACATTGAATAAAATGCTCGCCAAAAATAACACAATTTGATTTTTATTTGTTTAAATATAGCAGGGTAAGTCCCTGTGCATTTGTGCGTTAATTTACAAACAAAGTACAGCTTAGAATGAAATTAATTAAATGAGTGGAGTAGTTGTGTCAACCAAAACGAGGACACTGTGTCGAATTGGAATAACATTAACAAGCTTTAGTTGATGACTCTTTTTCTGCTGCTCTTGTGAAGAATATAACCTAAAAGAAAAGCTCATCATATTCAATTTATTAAAAAAACCTCAAGTAAACTCACGCCAAAATCTCAATCGGCTCCAAAATCAACTCGGACTTGTAAACTGAAGCTAGAAAGTTGGTGAAAGCTGCGGTGCTGTTCCCCAAGTTACCGAATTGATCTGCTGGAGGATTCAAAGATGTGGAAACGTTTGAAGCACCTGCTCCATTTTCTGTTATGTCAGGAATGCCGTAACGGGTTCCCCAGAATACTATGGAGTTGTAGTCGGTGCAAGCAAGGCAGTAGGTTGAGTGACATTGAACTTTCTAGAAATGAAAATTTTACTTAATTTCTTGATATATTTTTTGAGCTTTGAGAACCTTAATAAACTTATCAGAGATCAACTGCACTATGGTTGGTTCCAAGCTAACTTTATTATGCCCCAACCCTCTCTGACCATCGTCATTATTCCCCATCGTCAGCACGTAACCATTTTCTACCAAAAAGGCAGAATGTGTCAAGGAGACACTGAAATCCACAACTTTCTTCCCAAGCACGTTTACTTTTTTCTAAAACAAAAATTTTCAATTTTAATTCTTAGTTCGTTAAAAAAATACTTACAAAAGTCATAACATTCTCTAACTTTTTACCAAGCCCTAACTTATCATAATTATTCCTTCCACAAGCATAGACTTCACCATTCTTCAGCAAAATCAAAGAGCAATCTGGTCCACAATCAATTTTCTCGATTTCCTTAACATTTTGAGGCAAAAGAACTCTTGCTGGAATCGACGAGAAAGTATTGCTTTTCATTCCCAAAGCACCAAAGCCACTTGTTCCCCAAGAGTAAATATTTCCTCTAGAATCCAAAGCGAGGACGTGAGAGGAGCCAGCTGACACCTGAACAACTTTAGTGTTGGGAGATTTTTCAATTAAAACTGGGATCATCAATAAATTGTGAGAGTCATGTCCCAAGCAGCCATTCGCATTGTCACCACAACTTAGCAGAGCACCATGCTCCGTTAAAAATATCGAGAAGCCTTCACCAGCACATGCACTAAAAATAAAGGTTTTCAGTTTATTGCAAATTTACAATAAGTTTTCATAAATTTTACCCAATAATCGTGTATTTTTTAAGAGCCTCAATTTTAGCAGGAAAGTGTTTCCAAGTTTCAATACTGTTTTGGCCTAGCTGACTTTTATTGGAATCTCCCCAACTGTATGATGAACCATCTGTTCATAAAATAAATAGTTAAATTAGATTATCAATTTAAATCCTGTTTCTTAATATAAAAATCTAAATTCTAATACTCACCCTTAGTAACAACAATAAAATGCGTCCCACTGGTGGCCACTTGCTTGATTTTCACCGTAGCAGGTAACTGCAGAGGATCCAGAGAAAAACTGTTCCCAAAAGACTTCAGCTGATATAAAATTGATCTTTCAGCTTGTACAAGATCGTTCATTGTTGCAGTTGAGGCATCCATGTATTCTTTTGGTGGCCAACTCCCCAACATGTCTGAAGTTGCTGATTTATTTTCTAGCATGTCTTCAGAGCTTTCATAAGTGAATCTACGGAAATTGTCGGGAAACTTTGAGTAAATAAGGATGATTACTGAACAAGCTCACCCATCAAATCTTCCAAGATTCCTGTACACTAAAGGTATCCAGTATTGCAGGATTTCAATAGCAGAAGGTCTTTCTGAAGAATCAATTTGTAAGAGAATGTTAAGAAGGTGTTTCAAGGCATCCGAGTAGTTTGTAGGGAGGGGGATGTATTGTGCCTAAAAATTAATTCAAATTTAGTTTAATTTTTTTTTTGTAAAAGTTAAAATAGTGATCCAAATAAAATTTACCGCCATAATTTTCGACACCAATTCGGACAAATTAGTAGCTGCAAAAGCTTTTTTCAAACAGCACATTTCACCCAAAATGCATCCCAATGCCCAAATATCGCTCTTCTCATTGTATTCTTGACCCAAACACATTTCTGGACTAAAGTAAAAAGGAGTTCCAAGAATTGTTTGCGTGTTTCTTGTGTTCATGATTTTTGAGATGCCAAAATCTCCAATCTACAAAGAAAGTTATGAAAATTATTAAATTAAAAAAATTGCATAGAAAATTGAGAAATACCTTGACCACACTTCGATTTAAGAAGACGTTAGCTGTCTTAAGATCCCTGTGAAGAATGCTCTCAGAGTGCATGTAATTGATGGCGCTGGTTATTTGCTCAAAGACATTTAAAACGTAACGCTCCGGTAAATACTCGTTGTGGCTCTTCTCGGCAATGATTTCTTTGAAATATATGAAGATATGGATGATGTTTTTTAGAAGTTTACAAAATATACTTACGACTCAAAGTTCCACTATCAGCATACTCCATCTCAATCAGCAAAGTTTCTCCTCTAATGAAACTTCCAAAGTAGCAAATAATGTTAGGATGATGAAGCTTGGAGAAAACGTCAACTTCGTTCATCGCAAGCTCCTTTTCGGACACCGAGAGTTCCATCAAATTAATTTGCTTCAACACAACCAACATGTCATCCCTCAACCTTTTATACAACACCGCAATTCCAAAAGATCCTCTGCCCACCGTTTTAATTCGTTCATACTCTGGAAGGTCAATTTGAACCATCTCAAGATCAGAAACTTTTCTCGATTTTCTGGAATTTTCACCACTGTTGCTTTTGCTGACATAATCGACAAAGCGTGACATTGTCGATAGAACTGAATTGTTTGAAGAGCTGCCATCAGTGGAGGATTTTATGGAGAATCTCTTTTTATGATCTTCCTCGAGCTTCGACATTTTTACCAGAGAATTTTGACGATTTTTATTAATAAATATTTGTGATGGAAAATTATTTCCTTGACAATACATCAATACATCAATCACACGTGAAATATGTTTGATTTTTTGTCACATGTATGCTTGAGAGATTTTTATCAGTAATTTATGCGCACGTCTACCTTAGTTTAGTTATATTATGCAACAGGTGTTTATTTTTCTAAAGATGGCGCTGTGATATTCGGATTTATATTTAAAGGGGACAAACAAAATAAAACACACAGTGTTTAATGAAAAGACATAGAGTCTTGCTGGTACTTTATTCCATCTTTAGAATACTGATGACTAATGGCTTATAAGCAACAAAACATGTCTACAAAACATGATGTTTTTAGTTGTGTTGATTGTTCATTCGCCAGTTGGTCAAATCTATTAAGAAGAAGTACGTAAATAACGAAGCTCATCAACGCCGTTCTTTCATATAAAATATACGCAACCTAAATAATAAAAATTTGTTTAACTCGGACCACTATATTTCTGAATTTATTTTTTATTTAAATCTTACTACAATAAACGCCATTTTCAGCCATACGCCAGAACACGAAATGAATAGTAAATACATTATATTCACGACAACTGTGGTTAAGATGAAACTAAAAATTAAAACAAACATATTAAATTTTTGTTAGCATATTCTACATTTTCTTTTAAAGCAAAATAATCCTTACTCGTTAAGTAATAAGTGTCGTGTTGTTAATTGCAAACTCATTTTAGAGACACAAAAGCTTATGTTATCTCCTTTCCTGAATAATTAATAAATTAATCACTGGCAAATCTGATGTGCGCCACTGGAATAAAATCGACAGAAATTCCAAGTTACCAAATTTAACCAAGAAATTGGAAATGATTCTATTTCTATTGACATTCAAAATACCACTAATCGCATTTAGAAACAAAATAGGCGCTTATGAAACTTTGTAGGTGTTAGTGACGTATTCTCACCCTGCATTATCTCAGCTTAAGTGTGGGAGTCAAAAATATTCTCTTCTTTCATGGTATTTTTGGCGGCTTTACTTTGAAAATTTAGCAAGGAGAAGAATTATTCATGAATGCTCATATCATAAAATCATAAACGACACCCGCAATAAATTTTTTTTGTATTCAAACATATTTAAATGTTACATCAACATGAGGTATAAAAGGAGGTATAAAAGGTATAAAAGAGGTGTAAATAGCCATATACAATTAGGGACCATAAAAATTCCCTAATTTACATAGAGCTGATCTTTGTTTACGAGTAATACCTATAAGCATCTTCATTTTTTTGTAATTTTCATAATCTCTTTATAGTAAGTTGCCATTTTTGAGAAAGACATCAAAGGCATCACATTGAAAATTTTAATTACCATGTCATATTATGCTTTCTTCAAATTCCTCTCAATAACGAGAGATGCAACACTTTACGCATACACATAAACTTTTACAGACACATAAACTCACAACTACCATGAATAAAAAATGATGCCACTTTTTTAATAATCTTCAACGCATCCATACCTAAACTTAGTAAAAGCTCTAACCTTGCAATCTTAATCTTAAGTTATTGTGAATATTGAGATTAGATTATAAAGTTCAGTTTTGTGAGTCGAGAAGAAACTGGACAAATTGTATGATCAGTAAAGATTAGATTTAGATTAACTAAAACAAAGCAGATAAGAGTTAGAATGTTTTATTGCGGTATATAAAATACATATGTTGGATACAGAAGTGAGTATTCAAGACTATCCCTGATAATACTGATAAAACTAGCAACAATGCAAGCATCTCATAATGATCATTGCTTTATTCATCATCATCCATATGGACATGGTAGAGGTCATGCAAAAACTCCACGATATCTATGATCGCGAGAAGTATATACAGAGCTGATAAAATTGCTACCTAGAATCATTAAATATTAGTTTGAAAAAAAAAATAAATACTACATTGCCTTTTAAACCTACAATATAATACGAGAAGCCCCCAATGTTGGTCCAAACGAGCATGACAAGTTCTTTCATCAACAAGTCAAGTCTCCAATATATTGCCAATACTATCAAAGGCAACCACAATGGGCTAAAATTTAAATATGTTCGTAATTATAACCTTAGTTAATTTCACACTAAAAAAGAAATGATTCTTACATTTTTAAAACAAAATTAAACTCCATCTTCGAGGGAATTTGATGTTTTTCGCCTTGTCTGGTGCTGACGCAAATGATGAAGTGAATACTTTAAACCATATATTCACTGAATGATATATTCGGCCCTCGTAAATATTCCTTCGATGAACACTAGCCCGTTTTCTTTATGTATTTAAGATATAGTGTTCATCGATGAAGAACTCACTAGAGCTGCGCTTATGAAGTGCGCAAGAAAAAATTATTGTGAGCGAACACCAACATAAATTCTGGACATCTGCGCTTCAGAAAGAAAATTTTATTTTATATGTTTGTTTGTCATTTGAGAAGATAAAATAGCTATTCAGCGTCTGACAGAATATATTTGATCGAAAAATTAATTATTGAGAAGAAGAATCACAGAAGTTTTGATATAATGGAGTCTATCAGCAAAAAACAAAAGTGAGCACCTTACCCACATTAACTCAAATATTTTCATTAAAATAAATGTTTCAATTTTAGGACATCTCGTCAAGCCGAAAAACTAGAACTAAGCCAAATGCCTTCTGAAATCCTGGTTAAAATATTCAACCAACTGCAGTTTAAAGATTTAAGCGCTATAAGGCGTGTCAGCACGCGATTCAAAGAGCTGGTGCTGCTGGACAGAAAGCTTTGGTGCAAATTCCACTTAAATGTTACCCGAGAAAACAAAAATCAAGTCTGTAGATTGGACCGAAGATTCGAAAGCATTTCGATCAAAAATGTAACATTTCGAGAAAATTTTCTGGAAAGATTTTGCTCAGATTTCAAACGAATCGACATTTTTTACTGTCGAAGCAAAGAATTAAATTTGTATGGATTTCTCAATCAGTGTCCTTATGTAGAGACTCTCAACATTAAGATTCATACTTTATTGCGGCCAACAGCCGAAGAACGTTCAATTGTTAGAAATCCCCCACAGTTCACTTACCTTAAAGAACTTTTTATTGGCAGAAGAGTTCCGATCATTCTATTTCAAAATGCCACGCAGCTAGCAAAACTGAAAATGACGTTTTTCCATCAACATCTCATTTTTAGCCAGACCCAGTTGAAGGAGCTGTACAGCAATATTCTTTTTGAATATGAGTTCACTGAGGAAATTGCAAATAATGTCCACTTCCGCTTAAAAAAGCTTTCAGTTCAAGTAAATCGCAATGGGCTGAATTCATTCATGAATTTTATTCAGGTTCAATCAGACAGCCTGGAGTATTTAAGACTGTTCAAATCATGCCTGAGTTTGCTGGATTTAAATGCGATTTTAAGCCCTTTGCATAATTTAAAAAGTCTTGAAATTCATTTATGTGAGCTCGCACACCATTTTCCACATTTGCAAAGATATCCCAGTGTTCAGCAACTTTCCTTGAATGTGTGCGACAGCTTCTTTGGTTACTCTCAAATTTTGAGAATTCTTCATAAATTTCCAAGTCTGGTCCGCATTCTCATAACATTTAGAGAGAGTAGAAGTAGAACTTGTGAAAGAAAATCAATATACATTCAGGAATACAAATTGAAATTGGGAAAGAAATATATTCTGCAGGAGTGTAGACGTCTTGGAATGGAAAATGTTGAAGTTATTTTGAAATATTAAATTATAGACTGCAACTTAAAATGGACTTGGCCAGAAACATTCCTAGTTAACTTTCGGTTGTTTTTTATTCATTCCTTGAATTTAATTGTTTGCAAAAAATAAATTGATTGTGTGAACACCTCATAAAAATTAATTTTTACACATTTAAAAATTTAAATTTAGTTTGCAGCGAACAATTAAAAAAAAAATTTGTATATAAATTTCCATTTAAAATGTACAGATAAATTTAATTAAATTTAAAAAAATTTAAAAGATTGTAATAAAAAGTGTCTTAGAGGAAACCACGCATACAGGTCGTTTTATTGAAAAATACACGAATAATGCTTGAGAATATAAAAATTTCAGTTCTTCAATCGACATCAATGCAAATCTCCAAAACAGATAATTTTTACTTTCTATAAAAATTTTAATTTTTATTAATTTTAAGTGTCCATATATTAAGGTTTCTATGGAGTAATGAACTGTTTTATTTTAATATAAGTTACTTCACCATTCAGAGCTCCTTTCTTTTAATTTTACAAAACAATGCTAAGTAAGAGGCCAATAATGTTTTCTTCCTAAACATTCTTACCTTTAGTTTGCAGTTGCCAGAGTGAAGAATTTGAAACAAGCAACGGACTATTCTGTAACATGTAAGACGAACTTGCCGAGAGATTGATAAACATTGATTTAATTTTAAATGTACCTTTATTTGTTAATTAATTAAATGATTGAAATACAGGTTTTATTTCTGTTTCTTAAATGATCTTAACTATATTTTAACTTGACTAAATTTCGTAAAATTTATTTAAACAAGGGCCCAATCCTCCCATAATTATTGTCTGATCATGGAGATGTTTCAGTTTCCGAAGCGTCCTGTAATATCTGTGAGATATACGAGTGATCCAGACAAATTTGACATTTTTGGCGTTCACAAAAAGATCAGGATCATCCGTCCTTAAAACAAGCAGATTCTTAAATTGTGGCTTCTTAGCATAGGGAGTTCTATAGAAGGAACTGCGGTGAAATTCAAGAGGCAGAAACTTTTTCGTGCAATAATATTCCACTTCATTTAAATGTGGCATTAGTTTAAACACATGCAACACAAATTTACAGAGTTGATTTTTCTTGTATTCTTTTGCTGGTGAGTATCGAATTCTGACAGTTTCTAAATCAACTCCAAGCTTTTTAATTATTGGAATAATATTTGAACCGATGGGAATTTTTCTGATGTCAAGGTTCATAGTATGAAAAGTCCTGTTGCTTTTCATGATTGCTAGATGCTTTGGAGATTCTGGAAAGTCTTCAAACCTGATACAGAATTCAAATTTTCCAATCGATTTGGAATCTGTGTTGATGAGCTCATAAAAACGTGCGTTGGTCTCCATCAGCTTAAGCAATGATTTGCCATTCAAGTATTTAAACATCTGGCGTAGAACTTCATCGGGGAGCGTCATTATAGGTGGCAAAACTAGTTCATTTTCATCTTCCAGCTCAGCTTTTGCTTCAGTCTCAATTCTAAAATGATTTCTGTAAGTAAATTTTCTCAAGTTTGATTCAAAATGCGGGATTACCTGCGAATTTTAAGTGCGGGCTCTTTCATCTCGGCAGTTCCTTCTTGACTCACAGAACTTAACATTTTTCCAATCTCAGATTAGCTATTCACGGAAACTTTAGAATAAGGTTGCAAGATTGCAATTAAGTAATACTCAAGCCAATAAATTTGAATAGCTTTATTTTAGAGCTTTTATTAAGTTCAGGTGTGGTCGCGTTGAAGATTTTTGAAAAACTGTGGTCATAATTGTTTTAGCTGTAGATAATTCATATTTTTTGTTTGTATAAGTGTGTGTAAATTTTTGCATCTCTCGTTATTGAGAGGATGTTGAAAGCATGGTAATTAAAATTTGCATTATGTTGCTGTCTTTCCCTTTGTTGTCTTTCTCAAAAAATGGTAACTTACAATCGAGAGAATATCAAGATTATATAGAAATGAAGATGCTTAGGGAAGTTTTATGGTATCTAATTTTTTATGGCGCTTAACACCTATTTTATGGCTTTAGAACTTTATTCATATTGAGCCTTTGCCTGATGATATAACATTTAACTAAGTTTTAGCACAAACAATATTTTATTACGGGATGAATTGTTTATAAATTTATGATCTTATATTGTCTGCATTCATAAATTATTCACTTTCTTTAAAGAAATTGCAAACTAAAGCCGGCAAAAAAATAAAAAAGTATACCTTAGTGACTCTTACATTTTTTTAGACACAGCAAAAAAGGGTGTAGAAAGTTTTTATTAAATAATTGTTCAATAAATATCTAGTGTTATACACATCAGTTAATATTTAAATTATCCAAAAGTGAACCTTAGAAGTTCAGGAGGAACATTACCATCAGCCATAGAAAAGAGAATGAAGACTAGCGCATTACTTATTATGAAAACCATGCTGAGAATCTAAAAGAAAAATATCTATTCAGTTTTGTTTCTTTTCCATATTTGAGTATTAACTCACCAAATAGTAATAAATTGGATAAAACACATAATTTTTCCATATGTAATACATGGATGATTTGAAATCCTGATCGCTGAAGATATCATTCCAATTAAAGCTAATATACATAATCACAATAATTGTGCTCAAATATATTAATAAATTCATTACACTAGTCATCCTCATTTATGGTGAAAAGATTGAAAGCTTACAATTCGAAAAATCTGATCTGTATGCTTTCTTCGAGACTGCCTTTAATCCATCCATTGATTGATTTCACTTGGATTTCTCCCTTTGTTCCAAAGAAAACGATGTAAGAATACTTCAAATTTGGTTCAGTTCCTCGTGAATACTATGCTCGATTTCTTTTGGATTTTACTTTGTGCACATTTCTGCAATATGTGGAATTAGACTGGTGGTAGTGAGTGACTCATAATTTGCATGAATTCTCGCGGATCTCTTGCTTATTCAGACAGAGATTTTGTTCAAAAGAGATCATTCAAAAGTTGAGTTAAACCTTTTATTAACTTTATCAAGTAAACTGTTACGTATCACATTTCAAGATCTTTAACAATTTTTAACAACTTAAACTTCTAGTGTCTGACTAACTTTAGAGTAACTTCTAGCATAATTCCCAGAATTCAACAAATAACTTAAAATTAAAGGCAATATAGCTGTCATTAAAACATAGACTAAATAAGGAGTTGGCCTGGTGTGCTCTAATGGACTGAACCAAAATCCTCTTCTTGTGGAATCTCTCAGATGATGAGAAGCAAAAGCTAGGAGAATAGTAGAGATCCACAAACTATGATTCAGATCCTTGGCAATATAAATGGAGTATAATAAAGCTAAGAGCAAGACGGCTGGGATGGAGCTGTTGTGTGGAAAAGGCCTTGAAGATAAATTGGTGGCGTCCTTAAATAAAATAACTTTAATTAACAAACAAAAAAAACTTTTAAAAAAATACTCACTATCAATTTCATAGATTTTGCTGCAATGAAATGATCTACATCAATCAGGCAAGACACTACAAAACAAAGCGCAACTAGGCCACCGATATCTTTGTACTGTATTTTTTCTTTCAAGTTTGTCAGCAGTAGGATCGCTGATAACAATCCAATCATCCCATGAGTCAAGTTATCGCAAATCGCTTTCTGAATGGCATTTCGACTAAGTTCTACAAGCTTATCACCAATCAAACAAGTCGCACAAAGCACTGAGCTCATCAAAAAATTAACGGCCATACTTCTAAGGGCAATCATCTTAGTTTTATCATGATTTTTAGCTGATAAACTTGAGGTGAAATTTCTTGGGAAACCTTTGTTATTGTTTACTATGTAATATGTGGCAATTATACTGTTCCGGCTGTTTGCTTATAGTTGTGTGGAATGTGAATATGTGATGATGTTGAATTATCCAAGCTCCACCAATAGAATGTATGATCAACTTTTTATGGGTTTGCCGCCAAAAATATTCCTCGTTCAGAATATTTCATGTACTTTTTGATTTAAATAATTATTACTTGCTTGGTTTAATTGCTAGCAAGGTTTTGTTGTAATTTGTACTTTTTGCAAGCTTTTTTAATATTCAAAATGCTTATCAATATCCATCAAAATTGAGTTTTGCGAGCTTTAATAAGCAAAATCAATTTAATTAACTGTTATTAGTTTCCCAGTAATTCTCGTCACGTTGATATGTTCATTTCCTCTTAAACTCCTTATTTGATCCTCCCTGAAAGATAATATACGTCACAAATGTCACTAATTATCAATTAACAGTCGAATCTTACAAAAACGAATTCTCCAGCCTCTTGGCATCAACACTCAAAACAATATACACAACAGCACAAAACAAAGTTGCAAAAAGCGCCATTCCAATCAAAAAGATCACGATCTCTCCATCTTTATACTCCACATTATAACCACAAACCATTTTAAAATATTTTCGAGAACTTTTCGCCTCAACTTCTGAACCACAATTGAATGTTTTTTTGTTTTTTTCTTAACGTCGGAACGTTTCAAACGCTTATTAGAATAATATCTACTGATGCCTGATATACTCATGATATACTGTGCTATAATAAATTTTAATTTGTTTGCTGGATATAAACTTTTCTAACAATTATTATTGTATTTTTATTTTTTAATAATTGCATATGATAAGATAAACTTATGTATTGCTGTGAAACCAATAAACCTGTTGTGAATAATTGCATGTCGGATAATTACGATCAGGTATTTGCAATGTACTGAGTGATCTATTGAGGTGATCCATAATGAATCGTGACGAGATATTGTTTCTCGATTAATTTTTTTGTGGTAATTAATCATATGGACGGTTTTGAATGAATATTTACATGTTTAGAAGGTCAAAGAAAAGTAGATATTTTAACAATATATAACTTTTGTGATAAAAAAATATTTTAAATTTAAAATTTTTTTAATTAACAACTAAACACACAAAACATTGCGTCTGGTAGTTTTAGAAATCGATAAAATCGCATATGATTATGAAACCAAGGCAAAAACTAAAATGTATGTTATGATTATATTTTTGTTAAACAATTAGTTTGACACGACAATTGTTTTGCATCTAATGTAGGTAGCAAAGACAAGGATCTCCTCACATCAAAGTTCTTTGCTGTATATTTTGCAGGTATTTAGTTATGAGTTTATTAATCATAATTCGATGCTCAATGAATTTTGAAATTTTAAAAGTATTACCAAAATTTGTAAGTCGTTGCCTCGTCAAGAAGTATAGTGTAACAATGTTACAGTAATAATTTTTTAATATGCAAATAACAGTACCATTTATAATCTACTTAGTTTATGAAGTGTTTGTTAAATGGCTTGATTTTTTTTGTGTGCAAAAAACACACAAAATAAATTCTTAATACGTTATTAATAACTCTACAGACGTAGGCGCTCATATTGAGAAGTTAATTATATGTTGTGAACTTTTGTTCAATTTGAATAATTTTGTGTATGAAATGAGCTGTATACTTTTATTAAATCGAGTTAGCTACTCTAAAACAATGTATTCATAACAATGATCTAATTTCGAAACTAAATTAATTATGGATGAATTTTTTCGTTCGATGAATGATGATAAATGATTAAGTAACGATCCTCAAAAAGATGAAAAATGGTTGTTAAGTATCGATTACATGAGTCGCACTTATTTTCGCACTTGACAGATTTTGTATGGGCTATCTGTCAGAAAATAAGTACGTACTTATTTTTTGACAGATAGCCCATACAAAAACTGTCAAAATAAGTGCAAGTACGACCCATGTAATTGAGCCTTTACAGATTTTTATATTAATTCTGGATTAGTCCGTCTATGAATCATTTTCAATACACATTTTTTCTAAGTTTCCCGCTAAAATTCAAATTTAAGCCTCCAACAGTAGGCGGCTTCGAACGAAATAAGCCGCAAGAATAAAATGAAATTGAAAGGACTGCAGTCTAAATATATTTGGGCTAATTGTAATGTGATATATACTCCAAAATACTGCCTAGTTCGGGCACAGACATAAATAGTCAATTAATATAAGTTTTACCAAAGATACTCTAAAGTACACTCTTTTAGCAGCCCACTAGAAAAATAATGTTCATCCTTAAAATTTGAAAGTCTCGGTAACAGTAAAAAAACAAAATAAAGCGAAAAAGTCACTCTCGAATCAATTAGCAGCTCAAAAAGCAATTAAACAACAATTTGGTCATCTTAAGTGCCATACAAGTTTTTCAGTGTTATCAGAAGAATGGTCAAAAGCTTCTAATCTTCAAAAACAAGCTGCGAGAATCAAAATAAACAAAATCAACAAAGAAGTTTTCAATTAATACTCAAATTATCAAAACTAATACAGAATGTCTGATCTAGTAGACAGAATATCAATGTGTGCCTGGTTTGATGTGAACACCATCTCCAGGAGGAACCTGCTGGCCGCTTTTGTGTCTGGCTTATTTGTAAGTAGATTTTCTCTATTCCCTCATGACTCATTGTTGTGGAACTTTTCTTTATCATCTTTGTTTACCTTATATTACAGTTCTTCTTGGCCTGGTGGATTGTTCTGGATTGCTCATCAGTACACCCCAAATCTTTGCACTTTTCACATTACATTTGCGGAATATTGGCAACTATAAGCTTTATAATGGTTAATTCTGTTGATAATTCGATGGTGAGTGAAAAAACATTGAGTTTAATTTAAAATTACTTATCTTTTCAATATGGTTCATCAGTTTATGATAAGATTACTAAAGATTTCCCAAAGATTTCGTGCAATTGCTGAGTTTTGGCTCCAGATGTTTTAAAATTTCATTTTTTTAAGATAAAAAACATTAGAGGTAATTTTTCTTCATTTATAGTTGAACGGTACTGGCTACAGTGAAGGATGCATGGGAACAAATGGCGTCAAAGTCTGGTTATTCACAGGCTTCGTCTTGGGCTTCTCTGCATTAATCGCCTCAATCTGGCTGATGATCAGCGAATTCACTCAAGACACTGATCCCATGAAACCAATGGACACTTGGCCAGGGATCGCCCTTCTCCTCCAAAACGTATTTATTCTAGTGTCGAGTTTGCTCTATAAATTCGGAAGAACTGATGAAGCAGGGTTCTAAATCGAAACTTAATGGACGTAGGTTAAGTCGCAGTAAATTATCTCAATTAAATACTTCTACTCTCCCAGCGAAAGTAAAGTTTAGTAAAGCACAGTTTTGCTTGAAATCAGAATAAATATTTACCAAAAATTAAAGAAAAATTATTTCCCAATTTCCATAATTTATTTTACACCTTTCCGAGTTTTAAGATGGTCAGATTTTGAAGGGTCAACCATCTTGAACTGTCTTATCATTTTGCTTTTCTTATCATTTTATTAGATTTTTTTGTTGTTTGGTAGACATTTACATTTAATTAAATTGCTTCGAAATGAAATTACTTGTAATAAAAATCATGTATGGAATAAAACTTTATTATGTATGAATCATAACGTTAAGGAGTTTATTTCAATTCACAATGGACATTCCTCTTCATTTCGTAGACACCACTGAGGCTGTAATCTATCAGCTGCAATCCCATTCTCAACCAATCTCTTCCTATTTATAAGAATTCTGGATTCAGCGTCTCGCCATCCATTCGAAGGATTAGTCCACAATCTCTCAGCTAAAGCACTTGCTCTTGGCCACAATCTCGAGTCTAAAGCTTCATCATCAACCTGCTCTGTCCATAAAGCTGTGGATGCCCCGTAAATTTGGTTTATATAGTCTCCAGCAGCGATAGTTTCCATTTTATTATCGTAAATGTGTTGCCATCCTTTGTAAGGAGAACACCAATTGTGCCCGCCAGTGACCCATCCAGGAAAACCACAGTCTAAGTACAAAGCATCAACGTTAGTTAAAATGAGCTTGTAACCAGCAGCTAAAAGTGTTTGTATCTTGGGATCATTTCCTTCCATCCAAATTTGAATAATGTAACGGTCTTTATCAAAGTAAGTTGATAAGGATGGCTCCTCGGTTAAGTGAGAGTTCCATAACACAATTGGAACCTTCTCCTTAGAAACTTTGTCCAAGCGAGCTAAAGCGCTGTCCTAAAATTAAAATACTCAATTAAATTTCGGTTTGGTTAAAATGAAAAATTTACCTGGAAATAGCCCCAAAGCCTCATAAAATCACTATTCTCTAATTGCCAGCCTTTATCAAGCATCCAATTTTGAACTTCTGTGCTGGTGTTCCAACAATTAAGATGAACTTCATCACCTCCCATGTGAAACAAGTCTGGATAATCATAAATCTCTTGCATTTCCCGGAAAATGTCCTCCATAACATTATAAACTTCTTCCTTGGTAGGATCCAGTTGACCACATGGTGGCTCATCACAGAATGTTTGCCAAGGTTGCATCTTAAAACAAAGAGTTAAATTCTTGTTCTGCCATCCTTCACCAACGTGAGCTGGTGCATCAAACTCTGGCAGAACTCGAATACCTCGAACTTTTGCGTAATGAACAATTTCTCTAACGTCTTCATGAGTATAAATTTGATCCGGACTATAAGCACCTAAAATGCTTAATTCAGGTTGTGACTCAATGACTAAAGGAAAGCTGTGTGAGTCAGTAATGTGCCAATGAAAAGAATTTAACTTGACCATTGCCATAGCGTCAATTGTCCTTTTAATCGAACTCACAGAGAAATAATTCCTCGCTGTATCTAAGTGAAGTCCTCGATATTTGAAAGCTGGCTCGTCTGTTATATCAGCATCAGAAATCATGTGAAGCTCATTTCGTATATCATCATAAATTATCAATTGAGCTAATGTTTCAATTCCGTGACGAGCTCCAAAATAATTTGTAGCATTGATTTGGACTGTAAAGCTGTTATCATCTGATCTTACGCTCAGTTTATAATTTTCTTTAGTATCCAAGGTCAGTTCTGTTGAATTTTAAAATACATTTAAGAACTTTCCAGAATATGCTTTAAATCTTACTCATTTCATCCGACTCCACCAAAACTTTAATCAAAACTTTTCTGCCTCCATCATTTATATAAGAAGTTTTGGGCAGTTTTTTATTCATCTGATTTATAAACCTTTCTTCAGCTTTTCTCCAGTACAGAAGTGCATCTTTAAAGTTGGTCTTGAAACTTATTTGATTTGCATCAATCTGCTTAGTCAGCTTACTGAACACCATGGCTCCACTTGGTCTCGGCCATAAAGATCCCAGATCGCTAGAGCAAGTTGCTCTGCAAGAGTCAAAGCTTTTTAAATTTTCTGCGTAAGTTTTGTTGTTTTCATCAGTAAGCTCGATTTTTTTGCAAACGTCAATTTCACATAAGTAGCCCCAAAGTGGTCTGGAATGGTTTAATTTTATTTTTCGAAAAGATCACCGAAAAAACTACCTAACGAATTTTCCAGTCAAAACTTCACCATCATTAGTTTTAAACACGAAAAAGTATACAAGTGTTCCTGTACCAGCTATCACCACTAAGGTAGCCAAAATTCCAGTTACTATTTTGCATGTGGTTACCATTTTGAAAGAGCCTGAATTAAAATTAAGCCACAACCACTCGATGCCACACTTATTGGACAATTAACGAAAATAGAAGGCAAAAATACTTCACCAATGATAAGGATTACTTAATCAATCATGTACATCTGTCATCAGCTATCTTCATTGATAAATGTCTGAAGTATTTTGAGTGTGAATAATATAATTGATAAGTTCTCTCTAAAAGCCTCTAAATATAGAAAAGCTCAACACAAAAAAATCCAAATCTTTTGAAAAGATGAAAATGTCTTAATTTTTATTATCTCAAAACAATAAATCTTTGAAAGTATTTCATAAAGAAAACGTAACAAAATTTAAATTGGGCAATCTCCTTCGTTCTGCAAGCACCATTCAGGCTCCAATCTCTCAGCGCTGATGCCATTCTGGACTAATCTTCTTCTATTGACTAACATCCTGGATTCAGCGTCCTTCCAACCAGTTTTAGGATCACTCCATAATCTCTCGGCCATTGCACTGGCTCTTGGCCAAAGGCGAGAATCCAAGGCCCACTCGTCTACTTGTTCAGTCCATAAAGCAGCTTCAGCACCATAGACTTGCTTTGTATATTCTCCAGAGGCAATTGTGTCCATCCTGTTGTTATAAATCTTCTGCCAACCAATGTAAGGAGAACACCAGTTATTACCATCAGTAACCCATCCACCAAATCCACAATCCAAGTAGAGAGCTTCGTAATTAGAGATGATGAGCTTGTAGCCAGCCTCAAGAAGAGTTTGAACTTTGGGGTCATCTCCTTTGGTCCAAATTTGAATAATGTAACGATCTTTGTTCAAATATTTGGTCAAGAAGGGAGCTTCTGTAAGACGAGAGGTCCACATGATAACTGGCACTTTTTCCTTGGTTACTTTATCTAGACGAGCTAAAGCGTTGTCCTAAAATTACAAAGGTGTTAGATTTTACAGTTGATTTGAGGTCTTAAAAAGTTTTACCTGGAAATGTCCCCAAAGTTTCATAAAATCGCTCTCCTCCAATTTCCATCCTTGAGTCATCATCCATTCTTGAAGACTTTTACTTGTGTTCCAACAGCTGACAGACACCTCATCACCACCCATGTGGAATAAATCTGGGAACTCGAAGATTTGCTGCATCTCTCGGAAAATGTCTTCCAAAACATTATAAACTTCATCCTTGGAAGGATCCAGTTGACCACATGGTGGCTCCACACAATAAGATTTCCATGGCTGGAAATTGAAACAAGTGGTCAAATTCTTGTTCTGCCATCCTTCACCGACGTGAGCTGGTGCATCAAATTCTGGCAGAACTCGAATACCTCGAACTTTGCCGTAATGAACGATTTCCTTAACGTCCTCATGAGTATAAATTTTGTCGGGATGATAAGCACCTAAGGTTGATAACTCTGGTTGAGATTTGATGATCAAGGGGAAGCTATGAGAGTCAGTAATGTGCCAATGGAAGGTATTAAGTTTGACCATCGCCATCGCATCAATTGTCCTCTTAATCGAATCCACTGAGAAATAATTCCTCGCCGTGTCCAAAAGTAGTCCTCGATATGGATACACAGGTTCATCAGTAATCTCAGCATCAGCTACCATATGAAGTTCATTCCGAATGTCATCATAAACTATCAATTGAGCTAAAGTTTCAAGAGCATGGCGAGCTCCAAAGAAGGTTGGAGCATCAATTCTAACGTAAATATCGTTGGTTTGTACTTTTGAGGTCAGTTTGTAACTTTCCTTGGTGTCTAAAGTCAGTTCTGTAAGTAATGAATGAAAGGTTAAAAGGTTTAAAGATTTGTACTTAAAGAAAACTTACTCATATCTTCTGTCTCCACGAAAACTTCAATCAAAACTTTCCTTCCTCCACTATTCAAAGAAAACTTCGTTGGCAGTTTATTATTAACCTGCTTTGTGAATCTCTCCTCAGCTTCTTTCCAGTACTGCAAATCCCCTTTAAAGTTGGTCTTGAAGGTAATATCCTTTGGATCAATGTGCATCACAGAATTGGTGATCTTTACTTCACCGGTTGGTCTGGGCCACAAAGTTCCTATATCTTCACCGCAGAATAAACGGCAGACTCCTAAACTTATGGAAGTTGTGAGGGTCTTTTCTGTGAGGGCGACTTTTTTGCAAAGGTTTTTCTCGCAAGTATATCCCCATGCTGGACTGTAGGAGGAGAGGAAAAATTATTAATCATTGGATCCTTTAAAATATCTTATAAATAAAATTACTTAATATGTTCTTTAAAAACCACGTCAGTTTCATCAAAAGTTGATGATTCAACAATCATAAAATATGCAAAAGTTGCTGCAGCTGTACACAAAACCAAGCTGGTGAGACAACCAACCAGAAAGCTTTTAGTTCCCACGACCATTTGGGCTTAAGAAGTTAGATATAAAACCAGTAATCAAAACTATTGACCTATTTTTAACCTCCGATATAAAACAAAAAATCAACCGAAAAGTTGAGATCCACGATTGATAATGAAAAACTGAAAAATTTTGCATGCAAACCAGACAACGTAAAATGCTCAATTGTATTTATATCTTTGTGATATTTTTGCAAATTCGCGTGCCACCGGAATAACTCTGTAAACACTGAAAGTGAAGTCTCAGCAAAACACTCATATATTTTAATAATTGAATTATTGAACTTGCCAAGCTGGGTTTAAACTTAAGTTAACTTCATAAAGTATCGAATGACTCATGTTTGAAAGTTCTGAGCCGTTTTGTATTACAACAGCATTAACTGCATTTTTCTAGGTATTATATCTACGGGGGACAAGCATTTGATTTTAAGCTTTAAAATATGTTGGAGCATAATAATTTGATATTTTACCGTTTTCAATTTTTTTTTAAAGTCAATGAGTAAAATTGAATAAACATATGGTTTTGGATTTGATGTGAATTATTGCTGATTGTGGTGAACATAATTTGTATGTTAGGAATTGTAATTTTTAGTGAATTGTGGCCACTTTTTGATAAAAACCTTGATTTGATGCAAATTACTTTTAATATGATAATTCAATGTTAGAACTGGATAATTGAAGCTGAATTTTAATCTAATTTCGTTGATATATCTATTGGGAGAAAAGGCCTAAATTGTCCAAAAACTCATCAAAATTACTATCAAGTACAATTTTTACATTAAAAACCCACAAAATTCATCAATTTTCCAGTGCATGCAACTGGAAAAAGACTGTCGGTTTGTTTGTTCTGTTCTATACTACTGATTAGATCTCTTCACCAGTTTTATCATTAGCCATGAGTAGATATATTAGTTTAACATAACCAAAATAAATAAACAGAATCACTTTTGGTTGCAAAAGAACAAAAGCAATAACGATAAATAAACAAAGTTAATTGATAATATTCTATATACTTTTGTACTTTGCACAACATATCGTACATCAATTTTCTCTAGATAACTTAAATAATTCACAAAGGCTGTTTCAATAATAACAATAAAAAAGTATTGAATTCTTTGAGTTGTGTCATTAAAACTGATTATTACGAATGCTACAAGTTTATGATGACATGCTAATAAATTATTATCTTCTTAATTACTTAAATGATAAATTTTCAATATGATCAAAACTTTGCAGAAACACCGCATAAAATAAACAAAAAATTAAAATCTTGTAACTTAGAAAGCATAACATTTTGATTAAATTATGATTCACTTGACAAACTTTATTACTATGCTAAAAACTCAACAAACTGCCTACACAAAAAAGTGAAATTGTTAATTTTTGCTACTCACGTATGGTTATCAACTGCAGCTGCTAATCCCAAGACCAGGCAGGCCACCAGGCTCGCAAAAATTATATTCATTTCTGCGAGCTTTCTTATCGCTTACGAATTATGTTTGAGAGTATTTGTTTTGAGGCTCGGCTGCAAAATAGAAAACACACAACTTTTTAACAGTTTTTAAAACTCGTGCAATTTTAGATATTAGATATCATGTTACAACATCATATCTGCAGATATTATTAAAATAATTGGTATCGATCGATTCAGTTGCCAACAACTTTAATTGCCAACTGACATTGAGGTGCTTAGCTTGAACAATGAAGGTCCAATTGAATATGTAAAAGTTCTTTAATTAATTCGAGTGCACTTTCTGAGCTTCCAAGATCTTACAAAAAACTGTGATATTTCTAGCTATTTTACATAATCTTAAATTCACTGGAAATACCTCACAGAATATTTAGCAAAACGTTTAACATACTCACCGCCTGCTTGACTTGCTAAATGAATTAAATTTCTAAACAAAAAGTCGCACTAGCTGAGAATTTAAATGAGTATCACGATATATCACTGAAGTTACTGTGGAAGGACTCTCTGAAACCTCAGCCCTAGTTGTGCTGCGCGGAGCTTTGTGCTAACTAGCCGACTTTTCGGCTGCCATCGGCTTTTTATACTCTAAACTCTTTCAGTGATCCAGCTTAACTGGTTAATCCACTCTATCGCATGATTCTTATGTCGTTCAATTTATTCAAATTAGTTTCTTTCGCCTTTACTCTGTCGTTTCTAGACATTTGTTTGTTATGATTTTGTACACCATGGAAGTTTTATAGATAGGCGGAGAAATGAGGGATTGGAAATTGTGTGTAGAGTGAACAGTGTGATGGATTTTGGAATGAGAGAAAAGCGCGCGAAAAAATAGAATTAACATTTCTTCGATTTTCTTGGTATTTTGCGAGGAAATCTTGCAATGTTCAAATTATTTAATCGTTAAGATGCTAAGAAAGCAATAAAAATGCATCTTTTCACTTTTGAACAATATTTTGTTTGATTATAAAAATAAAATGCAATAACAATATATCAAGTTATCTTTAATTACTTACTTTAATCATCACGAATAAGCCCAAAACCAAACAAACTGAATAAATTAGTTTCAAGTTTCAGCAAATTTTGAAGATTACAAGCTTGCTAATGTCTTTCTGTTTGCTTTTATGCTTCTTTAATCTTTTATGACCGAAAATATAGAATATTAAAACAAATATTACTAAATTATGTTAATTTTTCTTTGAACTTGATTTGAGAGAATATTGAGGCCACTTTTGGTTCATTAGGCTTTTTTTTTTGTTTTTTGGAGGCGTTGACCGGTGATATAATTTTGACAAGATTTATTTCGAAAATTTGGAAAAAAAAACTGTTGAGTTGGTTCATCTCAAAACAATAACTGGGAATTGAACCAATATTTTAGCACAATAAACTGAAGGATTTTATATTTTGTAAAATTATTGCTCAAAGTTAATTAAATATATCAAAAAATTATTTTTATTCAAAAAACATATCTACAAAGTATCTCAAACATTGCTCATGGCATCTCCTTTCTTAGTAATCGTAATGTTATCATAAGTCTCCAAGACTTCAGCCAAATGCTCGTTGTCTCTGGGCCGCTTGAATTGTCTTTTCTTTTGTTGGGCCTTTTTGCGCTTTGGAGCCACTGGTTTTTTAATACCGTGGTCTTGCATAGAGCGAATTCCTTGCTTTTGAAGGTATTCGTCGATTTTGGCGTCGTCCATTGCATCTACTGTAACTGAACGCCAAAGTTTTGTGAAGTCATCGTCAACCTTTAAAATATTTTGTTTATTAGAAAAATTTTTAAAATGAGAGTTGCAACAGGAAACTTACAGAAAAACTAGCCATCTTATCATTGTAGAACATAATCTTTTTCTTGTCGTTTGGCCGAATGATGTATATAATCTCATTAGCTCGCATTTTCAGGATTTTTTCGCAGAGTGGCAGCGATTCTTCAACATCTTCCAGCAGGATACCACCAAGTCCTTTGAGATCATGTTGTTTTAGAAGGCGCATCAGAGTTTTACCATCTTTTAATTTATAAGCTGGTTTGAACAAAAATCGTCCGTCGACAGTGACTCGTATTTTTGGATTGTTGGTGAGAGCTTCTGGGAGCCACTAAAATAAAGAACAAACAGATGAGTATCATGTAAGAACCTCCAATATCGAAATTCTTACAGTTCGAACAGAAGAATCAATATCCAGCTGATTTGTCTCATCAATTATTTCCTCTAATGTGAGGGGATGATCATCACCAGTCTGGTGCTTAGTCTTCATATGTTTGACGATCTTAGTGAGCACTCCGAAGCGGTACAAAGAGCTCTCTGACATGGATTTGTAGCTAAAACATAACAATAACATTGAAAATCTTCACATCATGAATTTGGAAGAAAATTACCTGCTTGGGTCTCTTGGTGGTGGTGGAGGACGTACTTTCTTGCGTGGCTCATCTTTGGGAACGGCAAACTCTTTACGGGCTTTGGCCTCCACCCTGTAAGAGAAAAATATTGAAATTTTTAGAATTTTTATCTTGAAAATAAAAATATTACGTTGGTGTGGCCATTGCCCGCCTCTGGAAAGCCTCCCTTTCTCGTAGAAGTGCTGGATCCATTGTAGAGCCGATTTATGATGTGTTTATGAGTTATATTTTTTTAATTGACGAGTAATTCACAAACTTATTAAAATTAAAAATATTTGTTATGAGTTCACGGAAAGCTCGCGGGGTTGAATATTTCGCCGTCAAATGAGCTACAAGTGAGTTTGAAATTGGTTTGAAATATTTAGTAACGGTTTGTGCACTGAAAATTTGCATGATTGTGATGATGTTTATCTAAATATTCCAAATTAAAATAATTCATAGTTAATATATTTCTAAATATTTGCGTTGGTTAATTTTAATTTCGTAGATTAGTTTTCAATTTAGAAAACTTTTGGTTTGAAGTTGAAAGTTTATAAAAATAAATTTCAAATCATGACATCAATTTCCAACTAAACATATCTATTTTCAATAGTTCACCATTCCAAAAATAGTTTTAAGTTCAACCAACTTCCATAATTACACTTTTTGCCGACTTCTTGCAAAATATTTCAAAAATTAATAGAGACATCGATTCAAACTAGTTTTTATGAATTTCTTTGAATTTCTCGGAATTTCTTCGATTTTCTTTGAATTTCGTCTTTTTCAGACTACAAGCCATATTGTGTAAACATTCATGTTTAAAATGTTTGCAATTCAAATTAGAAATTTCTTGTGAAAAAAAAACTTAATTTAATTTCAATCATCGAGGATTGAATGAACTTTTTTGTGCAAATCATTCTATTGTGCCATTAAAAAAATGTCTTATAAGAAAAACCCAAAAATCAAAAATGCGACCCGTGAAACCTAAATTTTTAAGAATTTTTGGTCAAAAAACGTAAGTTCAAAAAATATTATTATCCATGAACCTAGGTTCATGAATAGCACTACTTCCAAAATTTTATTTATGAATGTTGGGACCAAAAAACCAAAAATGTGACCCGTGAAACTTAGTTTTTTAAGAATTTTTGGTCTAAAAACGAAAGTTCAAAAAATAATATTATCCATGAACCTAGGTTCATGAATAGCACTACTTCAAAAATTTAATTTATGAATGTTGGGACCCAAAAACCAAAAATGCGACCCGCGAAACCTAATTTTTCAAGAATTTTTTGTCAAAAACGAAAGTTCGAAAAATAATATTATCCATGAACCTAGGTTCATGAACAGCACTACTTCGAAAATTTAATTTATGAATGTTAAGACCCAAAAACCAAAAATGCGACCCGCGAAACCTAATTTTTCAAGAATTTTTTGTCAAAAAACGAAAGTTCGAAAAATAATATTATGCATGAATTAGGTTCATGAAAAGCACTACTTCGAAAATTTAAAGTATGAATGTTGGGACCCAAAAACCAAAAATGCGACCCGTGAAACTTAGTTTTTTAAGAATTTTTGGTCAAAAAATCAAAGTTCGAAAAATAATATTATGCATGAACCTAGGTTCATGAATACCAATACTTCGAAAATTTTATTTTTGAATGTTGGGACCAAAAAACCAAAAACGTGACCCGTGAAACTTAGTTTTTTAAGAATTTTTGGTCAAAAAACGTAAGTTCGAAAAATATTATTATCCATAAACCTAGGTTCATGAATAGCACTACTTCGAAAATTTTATTTATGAATGTTGGGACCAAAAAACCAAAAATGCGACCCGTGAAACTTAGTTTTTTAAGAATTTTTGGTCAAAAAATCAAAGTTCGGAAAATAATATTATCCATGAACCTAGGTTCATGAATACCAATACTTCGAAAATTTTATTTTTGAATGTTGGGACCAAAAAACCAAAAACGTGACCCGTGAAACTTAGTTTTTTAAGAATTTTTGGTCAAAAAACGTAAGTTCGAAAAATATTATTATCCATGAACCTAGGTTCATGAATAGCACTACTTCGAAAATTTTATTTATGAATGTTGGGACCAAAAAACCAAAAATGCGACCCGTGAAACTTAGTTTTTTAAGAATTTTTGGTCAAAAAATCAAAGTTCGGAAAATAATATTATCCATGAACCTAGGTTCATGAATACCAATACTTCGAAAATTTTATTTTTGAATGTTGGGACCAAAAAACCAAAAACGCGACCCGTGAAACTTAGTTTTTTAAGAATTTTTGGTCAAAAAACGTAAGTTCGAAAAATATTATTATCCATAAACCTAGGTTCATGAATAGCACTACTTCGAAAATTTTATTTATGAATGTTGGGACCAAAAAACCAAAAATGCGACCCGTGAAACTTAGTTTTTTAAGAATTTTTGGTCAAAAAATCAAAGTTCGGAAAATAATATTATCCATGAACCTAGGTTCATGAATACCAATACTTCGAAAATTTTATTTTTGAATGTTGGGACCAAAAAACCAAAAACGTGACCCGTGAAACTTAGTTTTTTAAGAATTTTTGGTCAAAAAACGTAAGTTCGAAAAATATTATTATCCATGAACCTAGGTTCATGAATAGCACTACTTCGAAAATTTTATTTATGAATGTTGGGACCAAAAAACCAAAAATGCGACCCGTGAAACTTAGTTTTTTAAGAATTTTTGGTCAAAAAATCAAAGTTCGAAAAATAATATTATCCATGAACCTAGGTTCATGAATACCAATACTTCGAAAATTTTATTTATGAATGTTGGGACCAAAAAATCAAAAATGCGACCCGTGAAACTTAGTTTTTTAAGAATTTTTGGTCAAAAACCGAAAGTTCGAAAAATAATATTATCCATGAACCTAGGTTCATAAATAGCACTACTTCGAAAATTTTATTTATGAATGTTGAGACCCAAAAACCAAAAATGCGAGGAAACTTAGTTTTTTAAGAATTTCTGGTCAAAAACCGAAAGTTCGAAAAATAATATTATCCATGAATATAAGTCCATGAATACTCATGCTTCGAAAATTTTATTTAATATTCGAAATAAAACTTGAACAAATACTTGGAATTTTCATAATTTTGTCAAAATTATATTTAATACCTTCACAGGGGCTCTCCTGTATTGAAATTTGTCCAACGTTACTAATAAATCTTTGAGAAGTAAAAAACCAGATTAAAATTCCATTTTTTGTCACTTTTGCATGAAAAGATTAAAAACCATGCAAATGAGGGTCAAAATAATGCAAAATTACCACAGAGGTGTTGCATAAAGTTCCCCATACCAAATGGAAGTTACTCCAAATGAAACCGCACGTTTAATAATTGACTAATTACTAAATGGCATAATTTTATTGCAATTGTTAAATAACCGTCTGTAAAAAAGTAAATATGTTACAATTGGACTTTTATTTTTGCCTACAGCGATATCAAATATTAGATTGATTGATATCTTAAAGCACACTTACTTTGTATCATTAAAAGTCATTCTTAAGCGTTCATTGCAAATAAATTTAATATAAAGTGATATCTAAAACGAAATCAAATGTTCAAAATATCTAATATGGGGATATTTTTTCTTGTTCTTGAATTTTGAAAACAATTTAAACTGAAACAATATTGTTACAATGTTTTAACTTTTTCCGTAATCGTTTATCAACGAAATGCTTTCTTCAATTGCTTAATTATTTAGTTTGAATATCAAGAAATAAACAATAATAAGGAAACACTACGAATCTTTTTAATTTAGCGCTTTTTTTGTTGGAAAAAATATGTCCGTCCGTCTGTCCGTTTACAAACCAAAATTTCTGCTACTAAAATGTTTCAAATCAATCCTTGTCAAAAATCATTTGTGGAGGAGGGTCCACCAGCTGGGAAGTTGCCTATTTTATAAAATATAATTGTTTGCTTCATTCTAGATTTTTTAGTATGTATGCATTTAAAAACTATAATTTGTTATTGATGAGTCTAAATAACCTCAGCTGTTGAGTGCACTTTAAATAAAAACTTATCTTATCTTATCTCCTGACCTGGATTATACCTATACCAGAGCTCAAGAACAAAATAAGTTCTAGATTATTATTTGTTATTGAGCATGCATATTCAGGATCACGATTTTTTAGAAAGTATGCATCGATCTTTCTAAGATTTTTCTAAAATTTCCAGAACTTTCTAACGATTTCATATATGACCAGATATTACTGTACTTGCCAACTGGCAATTCTCTCCTCACTTTAAAATTTTTAAATTAAAAAAAAAAATCAAAATCTAGGGCGTTTCCTTGTCATTATATACTCCTTGATATTTAAAAACACTGTTCTGTGCAGATTGACGCGTTGTAGAAACAAAATTCACAGTTGAATCCACATCGTTGTAAAATAAGGAAGGACCAATTATTTTTAGACTAAAAATCAAAAATGAGTTTTCAATCACAAATTAGAAAAGTTCGATTGGCTTTTATATCTCCAATTATATTTCTCCTAGTAGTGTATGCTGTTTTCTCTCTGTACACAGAAATAAATAGTTTGAAAAATGAGTTAACGATTTTAAAAAAACCTCACAAATTAAAAAATAGCGATCTGCTTATTATCAATGATGTGACAGGTGATGTGGAAAATTCTGTAAAAAAAAATCTCAATGAAGTGGAAATTAAGTTCACATCTAAGAAAGAAACAAGTGCGTCAAATCACATCCAGTTAAACAGATTTGAGAAAAAAGATTGGCATGATCATGCTTTCATTAAATATGAAGCTGAAAGAGTTGGTCCTGGTGAGCAAGGAAAACCTTATTATCTGAAAGGAGAAGCGGATATCGCTCTCAACCAAATTCTTTTCAAAGATCAAGGACTTTATGCTTTGGTCAGCGATAGAATCTCAGTGAATCGATCTGTTCCTGATAATCGTCTTCAAAAGTGAGTAATTGTAGATTAAATTAAATTTTATAATATGCTTTCATATCCTCAAACTAGTCGATATTATAAGTTCTTATATATTCATGCCCAAAGATATAATTATATTTAAGGTGTATGACCAAACAATATTTATCACAACTACCAAATGTCAGCATGATTATAATATTCCACAATGAATATCCAAGCATATTATACCGGACAGTTCACAGCATCTACAATAGATCTCCGCATGAATTGTTGCACGAGATAATCTTAGTGAATGATGCTAGTGAAAACGAGGAGCTTTACGAGCCATTACGGAAGTATATGGCAGAGAGTTTCCATGGTAAGGTGAAAATTGTCAATCTGCCAGTTCTGAAAGGATTGATAGTGGCACGGTTAGAAGGTGCAAAAGTTGCTACAGGAGAAGTATTAGTTTTTCTTGATGCCCATATGGAAGCTAATGTTAATTGGTTACCACCTCTTCTTGGTAATTTCAATTGTAACACTTATATATATAGAGTTAAACGTATAATAAAAATGTTTTTACTTAAAAATTACAGAGCCCATCGTTCTTAACCCAAAAACTTCCACCACTCCAATAATTGACAACTTTTATCACGACACTTTTGAGTACGGTGGTAATAGTCAAGGAAATCGAGGAGTCTTTGATCTTCACGACTGGATATATCATTGGCTTCCTTTGCGCCCTCAAGATAATCTGAATCCGGATGAACCACATGCTTTGCCTATAATGTTAGGGTGTGCTTTTGCTATCAGTCGCGAGTACTTTTGGTATTTGGGTGGTTATGATAAAGAATTATTGATCTGGAATGGTGAAAACTATGAATTGAGCTTTAAATTATGGCTTTGTGGTGGTAATTTACTTGAAATTCCATGCTCTAGAATAGCTCATACTTTTAGAAAGTTCAACAAATTTCGAAAAAAGGAGGGAGTTGACTTTATTGCAAGGAACTTGAAGAGAGTTGCTGAGGTATGATTTTTGTATATAACAATTAACAACGCATCGAACTAAATATTTAAATATTTTAGGTTTGGTTGGAAGATGAATACAAATCACTTTTATACAAAGGGAATCCACAACGCTATGATAACATAGATTTTGGCGACTTAACAATTCCAAAAGCTGTAAAGCAACGATTAAATTGCAAACCTTTCAAATATTTTTTGGATGTTGTGGCACCAGAGCTACTGGAATGGTATCCAATAATAAAAAATAGTAACAAATTTGCTTTTGGAAGGATTGAAAGTGAATCTGATGGGAAATATTGCATTGAGAAAGATTCAAAATCGAATAAATTGCTTTTAAATGATTGTGATAAAAATCACACAGAACCGATTGAGTCACAAAACTTTATTCTTACCCATCACCGTAACATTGAACATTTTAAAGAAGAATCTTGTTTAGACTCCTATGGATTAATACTTTCATCTTGCCACTATTCACCAACTGGTAATCAATTTTGGAGATACCTCTTGGTAAGATTTGATTAAAGCTATTTTTTAAGAAAATTTTGTGAGATTATTTGAAAATTTTTATAAATTCAACTTATATTACTCAATATCACAGGATTCCCATAATTTGATTCACTACTATAGTAAAGGTGATCAATGTCTCACAGCTGTTACTCAAAATAAGACTTTGGCGTTGGAGAAGTGCGTAGAAGGAAATCTTAATCAAAAGTGGACTTGGACTTATACTAATGAAACTGCTCTTAAAAATTGGTTTACTGTTGGATTCAATCAGGGTGAAATTTAATTATTCTTATGTCCTTAGTTTTTATTTTTATTATCAAGCTTGAAATTTTATGTACAGATAATAAAGAATTTTATCATAATTTTGTTTTCTTGTATTATCTATGTACAGATAATAAAGAATTTTATCATAATTTTGTTTTCTTGTATTATCTTTTCAATATATCTTGTTATAAGGTGTGGAATCAGCTTCTAAGTAAGGTGGAACCATTATCAAATTATGCTAATTCTTGGATAATTGCATTAAGAATGAACAAAAAGATGTTAAACATTAATCCAGTCTTCCATTTAAGCGGAAATTTCATATCAACTCATTCTAATTATTAAGATAAAATTTATTTTGGCTGGTCAATAGAATAAAAACTAGGTTCCTTCCTGCATTTGCGGTCACTTTGCGAATAAACTATATTTTATCAATAAAGTTTTGTGGTAAGTAAACAGTTTGCTGAATATCAAGATTATCAGTATTTTCAAGTGCTAATTCAACTGAAATATTTTGCCGCAATGTTTATTCAAGTTGTATTTATTCAAGTTGTTATTATTATATCAGCTAATAACACCAACAACTTGCACGTTCAAATAAAATTGCAGAAGGTCAAAAAACTGATTGAGTTATTATTATTTTGATGCTTTTTTGCTGCAGATTTAGATTCACTTGTGATTTTCAATATTGTAACAAAATTCAATGCAAAGCTGTGGCTGGCAAAAACGGAATTTATTGTATTTTTTCTTTCAAATGTTATTATGATATTTATAAGAAGATGAATGGCAAACACTTTAGGAGATGATTAATATTTAATTTCTAAAATTGGATTTATTTATTGTGTTTGTTCATGTTTCACAGCTTTTACAGTTTTACCGTTTCTCAGCATTTCTGCAAAGTTTTCAGTTTCATGGAAAGTCTAACCAAGATGACTGTCCATGTCATGATCTCTCCTTGAGCCCAAAAGTGCACAAATTGCCGTTCTCGTTAGACTAACTTTGATATATCTTGTTGCTCAATATGGGCTGAATTTTATGTCAGTGCATGGAGTGATTGAGTTGACGCTGTTGAATGAAAATGAAAAGTATTTTTGAAATGCATGATAAAGGTTTGATTCTTAAGATTCCGTTTTTTGCACCGCATATTAAAAAAAAGAGGCAAAATTTTATTTTGTGCAAAATCTTGAAGATTCTGAGAAGATTCTTTTTCCAAGGTCGTTAGCTCTAATAAAATCATAATAAATGGTTGATAAAACATTTAAATCAAAAATCCTATTTGATTGCCTGGCAAGCAAACACGGAAACATTTTATCAAATTTAAAGTGCAAAAAAACCGCGCATAAATGATATTTCAAACATACTCTCGCTAAACTCCAAAATACCCGCCAATTTTTTCTAAGATTTGTCAAAAACCACAAATTGCACCAAATAACCATAAAACGAGCAAATAACCATTAGAAATTTAATTGCCATTTTTTTTCGGCCAATTTCATCACGAATGTTACGAAATTTGCTATACATTAAATAATCAAATTAATAACACTAATTAACGAAATAAACAAACGACTTTCCACCACAATCTACAGTTCCATATAAAAGCAATTCAGACCATTTTAATTGCTTCTTGCAATATCTTTTATATTTTTAAAGTTTTTAAATTTTTTATCAATCTTATTTAAGAGAATAAAAGTCAAACTCAGAAAATAATAAAAATGTAACCCACCAATTAATTTGCACAGAGACTTCCTCCAAACTGTGAAAAATTAAATAATTGCATTAATGCTGTTGCGGAGTGATTTGGCAACAATCGCACAGTGCGACATAAAATTATACAATTAAATTTAGAGCTGCGCGGCTGTTGTTCTCCAATTTAATTGAGCCACTTACTAAACCCACATGCACGGCCACCAAAACGACATACTATACAAAGTCGCTTCCAGGTTGTTGTTTGGACTAACAATGCCTAACGAGAATGCAAGAAAATGCGCGCAAGAAATGAATTTTTTGATTAAAAGTGAAGAGCTGAAGAGCTCAAGTATTTTTATTTTTTTTTGCTCGAGTATTTCAGAAAGAAAACCACAAGTAGGTCAAACGAAGCTAACAACAGAAGAATATGCTATAAGAAGAAGCAATAACCATATGCAAGAGAAAGCAGTTGAACAAACGCCTGCTTGCCATGCACATCATGATATTGTTTGCGGTGAGGCGATTGGGGTATCAACAATGGGATCGTTAGTGTAATAGAGTTTTGATGGATTCGGTCCTAGGTGACTTGGAATGAGCTCGGAATGATTAATTATGGATATTTTTGATCAAAAACTTATAAATATAAAAAAAAAAAATGCATACCACGACGTGAAGAAACTTAAGAACAGATGGGAATCGAACCCTTTCTTACATTAATTGCATTCTTGGCTTTAAAACCCTCAAACTATAGTTATTGATTCACAAAGAATACTCTATCCTAACGTAATAAAAACTCCAACATAAGTGAAATAAGTTAAAACCACCAATCACCTCCTCTAGTAACCAATGAACCTTCTTCGCGTTCGTTTTTATTCTGTTTTCCATTTCTTATTTTCTCTTGAAAATTTTTCTCTTCATAGCCAACAGCAAAAAATTGAAAAACATCTCTTCGATTGTTTGAACATATTTTTGATATAAGCTCAGTTTCTTCAGTTTCATGAGTTGCATTGGGAAAACTCAAAACTTGAAACATGTTAAGATTGCAAAAATATTCGTAGGTTGGGAAATTTTATAGTGGGTTTCTGCGCAATCTAGTCGTTAGATTGACTATAAAGCTAAAAACTACAAAGTATTGCAAGAGAAAGATCTTCCAACCTAAATATTAATTAAAGTTAATAACAACTTTTGCATCTATTGCTGCTAAACTCATAAAAACATAAAGTAAGTTTTTACATGTCTATAGATTTGCGTAAATTTCCACTGTATTTTTATTTGCGGTCGAGTAGTGCGGAAAATTACTCAGATATCTCACCAAAAATTCCCAAAGTCAACTGCAAAAACTATTAACTGAGGCATTGATCAAACCAGCAAAACCAGCAAGTAAACAAGTAACGAGTAAAACCCCGAAAATATTTAAATTTGCTGTAATTTCGGTCCACAACCTATAAAACGACTAATTTGATACTAGCATACTATAAAACGACATAAATGACTGTTAATAACGATAATGTAAAGCCATGTGTGTAAATAAAAAGTTTTACTTTGTTACTCAATTTTCTCAATTTTACTCAATATTTCATGGTTTTTCCTGTTTTTCCTCTACAATATCATAATTTTCTAGGTACAGTAAGTCCCATAGTAATACTTACAAAAACCCAACCAAGTAAACTGTTGAAACCTACACTAAGACCTCCACAAACTCACTCCACTCACATTCATGCTCCGCTCTCTGGCGATCGAGCAAGAAACTTTTATAAAAATATAAAATATTTCTTCTGCGCCAACCATCGATTTAGTTGTGTTTAAACCATCGCGACACCAGCAAGTGCCTCGTGCTGAGCTCCCCCAAAATTATAATTCAAAAAAGTTCGAAAAAGAAACCGATCTTTTCTTTCAGTACATTCTTTTAGTTGCTTTGCTGCTTCAGTCACAAAATACTTCAAACGAAGGATTACTCTTTTAGAAAGTGAGTTTGCGTTTGGTTTTATGGAGAAATGGAAACAAATTTATGTTCAATGAAAATGGTACTTGAAATGCTTGTAAGAAGTTATGTGGAAAAATGTTAAGTGAAGTTGTGATACTGGATAATTCAGAATAACTTACTACTGTTGAGGTGTTGAGCTGTTGCTCAGTTGAATGGAATGGAATGCTTGTGGTTTAAAAGGGAAATTTTTTGTTGGTCGATTTTAGTTGATGAGTAATTTGGATCTTTATGAAGATGCTGCGGTGATAAATAATGGATTGCGTGATTTTTATTACAAAAAAATTAAAGAGTAAACACGGATCTCGATCTTTGTTGAGCAATTTTTCGGGGGTTGAAGTGCTAAGATCAATTACTATCTTAAACTTCAATATTACTTAAAGTGTTATTGGAATTTAAGATTTAAATTGATCGACAATACAAATAATTCTTAAAAATATTGAAGTTTATGCAAATTTTGATTCCAGAGAATTTTTTTGGTAGATAGGCTAATTAATTTTTCCAGTGTTTTGAATAATTTATTTTTCTGTTGATTTCATTTGTCTTACTTGCAAAGTAAACAATTTAATTTATATGTTAATTTGTGAATTTGGATGTAAACTGCAGCAAGACAAGCATAAAACTCCGATCTAAATAAATTAAAAAATATTTTTATTCAACAAATCTTTATTTTATGCAGATCCATCAATACGTTTGTTAAAAGTAAACGACCTGAAAAATATCATCATTGGGTTTTCTGGATGCCATGTTGACTTCAATATTGTTTTCGAACTTTTTTTTCTTAAAAACGAGGCAAACAAAACGTCACATCACGTGAAACCACAAAATCTGGAATTGCCAACTATATGAGAATATTTACCAAAACTTTTGTTATTCTTCGTCTGGGTTAAATAATTAGATATTGTGTGGACTTTATTTAATTTGAGAGCAAAATCCCAAGCGATTTCATGCAATTTGGGTTTCTTGTCGCAAGTATTCATTACTCATATCGCGTAGCAGTTTTACTTGAAATACTAAAAAAGTAGTAAAGTATAAACTAACTTCAAAGCATTAGTTTTTTACTTTTCAATGAAATATATGAGAGATTTTTAATTCTCTCGAGGTTTTTGAATACTCGAATTTTATCACTTTATGCTAGATAGAAAAAACATAGTTTAATGCTTGAATGAAAACTATGCCACATAAAAGCAAATAAAAGTGTTTTTTATTTTCAAGTTGAGCTTGTTTGACCTGGTGCAAAGAGATTTAAAAATCAAACCTGCATACATTTGTTTCTTGTACTTAAATCTAGTATTAATTGGTATCATAATTTGCACGTTTAATTAATGAGTCAAGAGTTTATGTCGTTCAAGGCCATTGTGTCAATTTTCTACTGTTAAGTAAAATAAATTCAAAATATTTACTGTATTTTTTTTTACTTTGTTGAATATTCCGACTTAAAACAGAAAACATTTCAATGTTGAAACAAACACGAAAAGCCCAAACAATAAAATTGTGAAAAAATAGCGAACGAACGAAAGAAAGTTTTACGGAAAAAGTTGAGCGCACGATATTTGAATTAACCTAGTGGGTTAAACCCACCACGAACATCCAGACTACATTACTATCTACATATTTATCTTTTCAGATCATACAATTTACAAAGTTTTCAATTTGAAAGTCAAGTGCAGTGACCTATGAATTTAGAATACGGCAATTTATCTAGCGGAATGATCAAAGAAATCTGAAGTTTCTTTAATACTAGTAGCATAAATCCCCTCAAAAATGAGGGGTAGATGACACACTTGAGAATAGAAACATAATATTGATCCATAATAGAGATAACAGAAATCATTCAAAATTCTAGCTATTTATTCATATGACACAGATTAAAAATTGACGAATCGTTGGTTTAAGGATAAACATTGGTTCCAATTAATGAACAAATTTTACACAGGGAAAAATTCATTTTTTGCGTGGTTTCTCGATGTAGATTTTTCCCATAGTTTTGGTCTTGTATGATATATATGTTTCAGAGAAAAATTTTCAATTTTAAGAGCCATAAAAGTTATCACACAGTGAACGTTTTTTTTAAGTTTTTGAAAATGGAAATTCGTGAAAAAAAATTTGAATAAAAAATCACTAATTTTCAATTTTAGATAAATTTTGAGTATCGTGTAAAAAATTCAAGATCCTAACTCTTATAGCAAGAAAGTTATTAAAGCTCAAAAAGTGTAACGCTCTTTTATTTTAATTTTCCTAATTACTGTGTTTTATATTACTTAGATCTGAAGAAGAATTTGGATTTTATTTATTGATCGTTTTTTTACTGGTTTATGAGGGCATTTGTGCTTTTATCGATGTAGATTTTTTAGTTGGTATGACTTTTGAAGTTAACTGAAGTTTGATTTTGAATAAAACCGCTAAGTGCAAATTATTTTGCAGTCCTCTTCAATTGTCTTAAAAAATCATTAATGCCTGAATGTAAACTACGTTTATAAAACCCCAAACACTCCCCCCTTGTCCAGTTACTTCTAATTAAATTACCAACGGAAAAATAATTTTTTCTCAAGAGATGATCCATACCGATTATTTAAATTGAATAAATCTCAAAAATTAAATTCACTTCTTCCATTATGAAATGGTAGAAATAATTTTAGAAACAGCAAAACTGGTCCATTAAAATTCCAAAGAATCTTTGTTCAAAGAAGAGTTATTCAAAATTGAATGAAATTCGTTAAGTAATATGGTTAAGTGGAGCTAAGTGGAGAACGGTGAGAAGCGCATTCAAGCCAAAAAAAAAATCCGTGGCATTTTAAAGAAAAGTCAGCAATTTCTGTGTTTTAATTTTTTAATGCGTTATTTAATACTTTAATGCGTTATAGTGGAACCCGAAAATATTGTGTGAATTTTGGGTCAACCAAACACAAAACCGAATATTTCAAATTTTTCTTCATTTTAATTGAATTGGAGCTGCCGATCTACAAAAAGTCTGAAATTGCTTTCCAGTTTTTCAAATAAAAATTGAGGTTGAATTTTTAAATTGGATTTTTGGCTACCGAAAATTTTGGACTTTTGAATGTTTTTCTGAAAGATTTGGATCAAAAGCGTGCAATTAAATTGTTTGGCAATTATTGAGTGATTTGTGGTCATTTCGGTAAAAGTGATTTTTGAGATTGCTGTGAAAATGAGGTGGATTTGGTGATTTAACTGTGAAAAATGGCAAATATTGTTTTAATGACTTTTGACAAAGTTGAAGGCTGCACATTCGAATTTAATTGAGATTATTGTAATTTGTTGTTGAAATATGAAACATTATTTCTAAAGTTCAAATTTTCAAATATTTTAAAAAATGTTTTAAATATTAATGAAAATATTTTTGAGTACAAATTGCGACTATCAATGAGTGTATAATAATCAGCTAAGCCAATTTGTAGTTGAACATGCAAACAAACGGCCGGAAAAAGTCTATAGCGGTTGAGTATACAATTTATGTATACAGGTTGAGTAACTTTTCAACACTCTTTAATTTAAATTTAAAAAATATCTTGAGCTTCTTTTACTAAGAACAACTCTTTAAATAAATAAAAACTTAAATTTTTTTAACATCCTCAATTCCTCAACATCAACAAACCCCTTGAAAATTGACGCATAAATGTTACGCAATATATTATTAATACTTGCCTTGCAAACACAATTATTTGTTTTTGATTACCGAATACTGAATAGTTTATTTTCGTATATCCGTACAAAGGATGAGTTGAATACCGAAATTATTCAAAAACAAATTGTTTTATGTAAATTGTTGGCAAACTATTGTACAATTTAATAGATATGCATCGCATTTCCATAATTTTTCAAAATTATTCGAAAAATTGGAAAAAATAAAGTTATGAAATATTGCATTAAAAATTCGAAATGTAAAATATTACAGAAAGCATGAAACTAAACCAATAATAAGTACATAGATGGTTTTTTTATGAGCAAACAAATTGGAAAACAAGGAAAATAATTCACGCAAAAACTCTTAAAAAGAACAAAAAGGTAGTATTGTGGAAAAATGGAAAATTGTTATTTGAACTTTCTCTCAAAGTTTGTTTTGTTGGAACTTTAGTTGAAATTTCGAAGTTTAACCTAATAACTTTTTAAGTAAACCGAAAATTCATGCTCCATTCAATTTGTTGCAAAATAATGTTTGGTTGTGGGGAAATATAGAAAAATCGTCTTGCAATAATTAAATAATACGCCATACATAGTTAATCAACAATAATTAAAGTACACACTTAACCATTACTTAATAACATTTACTTGTCCAATAAATGTAAGGGAATAGAATCCATTATTTTTATAAAGTGACAAATCTTTTCTAATATTAGTTAAGCTCATTAAATATTACAATTCATCAATAGCACTTTTAAAACTTTAAAAATCTAAAAATAGTTAAAAAGACACAAAACAGAATAATTATTATAAATCGTGTTTTCACTTTTTGCATGAGTCTGCCAAATTAGGAAGTTGATTGATTTCAAATGTAATTGAAAGCTTGAAAAATCACTTCAAAGAAATTGAAAGTTTAAATGATCGTGGATTTTGCATGTCTTTACATAATAAATGTAATAAATTGAAGTAATGCATCAACATATAATTAATATGGTCTAGCTCTATCAGCCAACTATAAAACATTACAATATATCACTTTGCCAACCTAGTAATTAAAGTGTCTTGCAATGAACACGCACACGTTACAAAGTAACAAAAGAATAAATGCAAAGATCACGATAACAGGAAAGTAGTTCGCAGTCTGTTCTTAATATTGGAACGCTGCGGTGAGCATTGACTCGATTTATTTCGGAGAAAACTGTCTGTATGATATGACCTACATTAAGAAAGCACGTTGGAAGGTAAAGGTCGCATTAGCATCAGATTTGACTCATTTATTGCTTTCTTTACACTTTCTTGCGGCCTTCATCAATGTTAATTTTATTCGAATGTTTTTAGCGAGTTGGTGAGTGGTGGCATTGAATTATCATCAAAATACTATTTACTAAAGAAGTTTGAACCATGAGGATCATTAAGCCAAATAAAGATAATCCATTAAATCTCTTGTTGATTTTTTTCAGTTATCGAAAAAAATTTCAAAAAAAAATGCAGTGGGGAAACGGATTTAATTAACTAAAAACCAATCGATCTTGAACTTCATCTTGACCGAAAATTTTTTAATCAATTTTTCTTAATTTAAACTATGCTAATAAATGCTTATTTGTTTTCAGTGTTGCAAACTGAGACCATAACAATTCCTTCCAACACAACATCGCCTGATGAATATGACACCTATCAATGCACATTGGAGCCGAGGTTCAAGGAAATGGCCAAGGAAGAATTGAGGGAGGATGAGAGCATTCGAGCACACGCTTTGAGTCAGTTGAGAGATTGGATCTCAAAGCATCCACACATCAGGAAGTGCCGAACGGGTGAGTTATTTACTTGTTTGATCTCTTTTACGATTAGAAGCAAGATTATCGTTTAAAATCTTCCTACTCTTTTTTTTGAAAAACATTTTTGCGCCTCGATTTTTTTGTGTCATGACGTGTGAAGACTCAGGAAGCAATACAATGTGAAGTGATTATTAGCCTACTTGATCATTTCCTTATTAGTTTACGTCACAATTCATTAGGATTATATTGATCGATTGAGATCTTCTACCAATTTGCTTTGAATAGAATATTATAAATTTTTTATGATTATGTTAGAATTTTACAGAACTACGTGCTACCATTTCCAATAATCTTGAAAGTTTTTAATGTGATCATTTTTCATTTTTTCAGATGCCGTGTTTTTGCTGCGTTTCTTGAGAACTAAAAAATACTCTGTTCAGCCATCTTGTGAGATGCTGGAAAAGTATTTGGCTGGTAAAACCTTCAAACTGATCCAATGATCTTCAAAATACTAATTTTACTGATTTCTAATTTTAGTGCGTCAACTCTTCCCACAATGGTTCCAAAAACTCGATATTGAAGATCCCGCAATTGAGGCAATCATTGATAGCGGTTACTTATTTGCCTTACCAGAACGTGATGAGCTTGGACGCCGTGTGATCTTCTCTTGTGCTTCAAAATTCGATGCTACTAAATTTACATCAGCTCAAATGGCCAGAACACACTCTTTAGTCTGTGAATACTTAATGGATGAGGAAGCAAATCAAGTTGCTGGGTATTCTTACATCACAGATGAAGGTGGACTTACTATGAGCCACGTCAGCTTGTGGTCTTTTGTTGATCTTCGCAACATGCTCAAATGTATTCAAAACTCAACTCCAATGAGACACAAGGAAACTCACTTTGTTAACATTCCTTCCTACGCCAACAAGATCATTGAATTCTCCATCAGCATCATTAGTGATAAGCTCAAGAAGCGCGTCTTTTTAGATAAGAACATTGAGGAACTTAAAGCACGTGTCAACCCAGAACTTTTGCCTAAAGAATATGGTGGCAAAGTACCAATGGCTGATATGATTGCTGAATTCAAGAAAGGCTTGAGAGCACATCGGGATAAAATTTTGGCTTTGGATGATATGTTCATTGAAATCACCAAGTCGCCCACTAACTGGTTGGGTCATGAAGATAGTGATATTGAAACTGGAGTCGTAGGATCTTTCAGGAAACTACAAGTCGATTAGGATAGTTTTGGGGAAACTGTTTTTTGAAGGGAAGATCTTGTTTTTATCAATAATAATTAGATTTTGAGGTTATGTTCAACTAAAAACGAGGCTAAGATATAGATCATGTATACTTTTTGACTTATGATCGCAAGGATGATAAAAACAGGAAATGTAACCTCAAAAGATGTTAAATCTGTCACCATCGTGATTTCAAGCAGTACTTTATGGCTTTTAACACAAAACCAAGGTTACAGTCTCGTTGGTGACGGCCACTTAGTGCACTTAAGCAAATTATCTGCAATATTTTTTTTGTAAACTTTTTTTATACTTTTATGATAGCGTTAATAAAAAATTATGGAGTGAACAGATGAAGTAATTTTCAGATGCTAGATGACCAAATTTCTTGTTAAATTTTGTTGCATGCTCGCATGTGGTCATATCTCTTATTCTAATATCTCATATTTTCGGCAAATAATTTATTCTACAAATTAACATCTGAAGCATTTTCTGTATTTCTAAATAAATTTAAGTTTTAAAATTTTATTGCTAATTTTTCTAATTGTTAATTTTAAGGAATTTTATTATTTTTGATTTTCTTTTATGGTTTGTTGTTTTTCAAACTAAAAAGATTTAAATAATTTTTAGTGTTAAGATGGAACGCTCAATCAACAAATTGTCCGTTTTCCAGAAATAGGTGGAACAATGTTACCAAAAAAGCTGTGATCCTATTGCAATACTGCATAAATTATGGGATGATCGTTCTTTAGATTTTAATGCTGTAATTTTTTAATGTTTTCATTTTTTTTTTTAAAGATCGATCTTTTATCTGTAATTGATCGATCGGCTAAGTAGTTTAACATTTTTTGTAAACTTTCCTATACTTTTAGTAAATTTTTTTTGCCTACTTTACTTGATCTTGAATGTTTTTGTCAAGATTGAGTTAGATAGTATTAATATTTTCTTGTTATGTTTTCTGTAGCTTTTTAACATTTTTCGACACGTTCTATGATTTTCGATTGCTTCTTTTAATAAAATTCAAAAATATCAACATTAGGCTTTTCTTCTTAATTGCTAATTTTTTATAGGTCTTTAATTCGAAACTTTGGTTTTTGCTTTCAAACATTCAAAATTAGAAATTTCCAGATTCCGAAATTTTCCAAAATTTTTAAAAATTCATAAAATATGAAAAACTTCAAAAAATGAAGTTTCGTGGGTTGAATTTTTGGTTTTTGGTCCCAAATATTCAAAAATTAAAAATTTTCAGATTCCGAAATTTTTTAGAATTTTCCGAGAATGTTTAAATATTTGAAAAAAAATTGGATTTACAAAAAAAGTTTTATTTTTAGAAAACGTCAATGCTGGAAAATTTATATTTACTCTAAAATGATGATTGCATCTTGAACTTGAAACCAGATCTAAATCAGACTGATTGATTGTCCACTTATGCAATTCAATTATGTTGACAGTTGAGTAAGTACATTGTAATCACATCACTGACCCTATAATCTACTTTGATGTTTATGCGGAAACTTTTCAGCCTAATTTATAAATTCGAGAATTTCATTTTAATAATTGAGCTACTGATGGGAAATTCAATTAAATCCACCCTAACTTGAATTTATTTTGTTCAGCAAAAATTCATAAAACTGTTCAGTTCTTTTCAAAACGTCGATGAAGTGACATAAAGAACCTGAAAATGTACTGGCTGTTGGCTTTTTTGGTGATTAGCCAAGTTTTTGCTAGAGATTTTCTACCAAAATTAGTGTCAAGCACTGGCGAATGTCCTCTCGATGCTTGTGAGGTTCTGAAAATATTTTCCAAGGATTATTTCATCTCCAAGTTGAGTGAAAATTACGAAAGTGCTCGGATTGAGTCCTCAAAACTCAGAAGTTCTGGTGATTCTGAGTCTTTTTATAAAGAAACTTTGCTTGAGCATCGTCTAGCTGAAGTTGAGAGGAGATTGAGGTCTGTTGAGCAACCGTTGTGGAAAATTGAAGTGGCTTCTGATATAACATGGGATCGTTGTACTGAAGGAATGTGTAGGTGCCAACCTCTGACAAAATCTTTAAGTTGTTGGAGGATTAATTTGAAGAGTATTCCAGAGACTCTTGTCATTCCAAATAATATTTTACAAATGTAGGTTCAACTTATTTTTGATCCAGTAACTAAATTTAAAGTCTTGTCTTTGTTTTAAAGTGACGTGTCGTCAAATATCCTGTCAACCCTGCATAAAGACACCTTTCGAGGTTTAACACACTGTGAAGACTTAGATCTGTCCCATAATCACTTGGATTTCCTTCCATATGATCTTTTTAAAGATCTTGACAGTCTTTATAAATTGTGAGATCTTCTTCAAATTCCCAGACAAACTTTCTTAACAATTTTCTTGCAGACGCCTCGAAAAAAACAAATTAGAAGATTTGCATCCAAAAATTTTTTTAAAACTTCGAAGTTTGAAAATTCTTGATTTAAGTCACAATCACTTGCATTCTCTTCCTGATGAGCTTTTCCACTCAATTTATCATTTGAAAGTTATTAGTCTGGCCAATAATAAATTGCAGTACTTGCCCATCACTTTATTGAAGGAAGCTCAAGTTTTGGAGGAACTTGATATATCAAAGAATGAAATCAAAAGTATCAAAAGTGGAACATTCGCTCAATTAACCAAATTAAAGAGCTTGATGCTGTCTGAAAATATGATTTGTAAGTTTTTAAAGTACTTTAAAGAAATCTTCTAAGAATTTATTTTAAACAGTTGAATTAGCCTTGGACTCCTTCATCGACCTAATATCACTGGAATATTTATTCCTACGAAAAAACTATATCACGCAAATCAAAGAAGATCTCCTGCAAAGTCTGTACAACTTAAAGATCGCCGATCTGTCAATGAATAAGATCGCCAAAATTTACCCAAACGCATTCGAGTTTCTTACAAACTTGATGGAGCTTTATTTGAGTCAGAATAGTTTGACTTTTATTCCGCAAAATCTGTTTATAAATCTGGGGAATTTGAAGAAACTCATGTTGTTTTCAAACAACTTCACTTATTTGGATGATTACACTTTCATGGGACTTGGAAATGTGACGAACTTGCTGCTGAATAATAACAATTTGAGGGATTTTGATGCGACAGTTTTTGAGCCGTTGGGGAATTTGATGAAATTGTGAGTAGCTTCAAATGATTTCTTGTGGAGTTCAATAACTTTGAGGCATTTTGAAGGCGTTTAGACTCAAATCGACTGCAGTTTCTACCAAATCATTGCTTGGATAAAATTCCTAAGCTTTTGGCCGTCAAATTAGATAAAAACCCTTGGCACTGTGATTGCCGATCAATTTATCTGGCGAGGTGGTTGAGGGAGTATGGATCGAGACTTTGGGATGGAAATGTAAGATTTACTTTTATTATTTACGATTTACTTTTAATTAAAAGACTAATAATGAATAATAAATATTTAAAGCCACTCTGCTTGGGACCAGGCGAACTAGGAGGAAAATCTGTCAACACCTTGCGTTTCGATCATTTATGTGACGGTCAATGGGCTTCAATGGTTAAAGTACGTTAAATTTTTTATACTAACAACTCTACATAATAATAATAATGAGATATTATCACCAGTTATCTCCTCGTCTTCCCATCAGGAAACAAATCATTTTGGTGCCAACAATACCATCGCTCGAGGCTTCCGCAGAAGAAGAACGAAAGGGCTCACAAAACATGATGATAACAGAACATCCAGACTTTGAAATTATTGATGAGGATTACATGTTCAAATGATATTTATGAAAGGATTTGTCCAAAAAGTAACTTAGTCCAAATTATCAAGAAAATTTATCTAAAAAAAGGATCGATTTGCAAATTAAAAGAATAAATGATTAAGATCTTTTAACTTGACAAATTTCTCAAGATATTTCAAATATTGTACTTTCTAAGCGTCTAATCACCCGAAATAAATTTCCTAGTAAAAACCTTATCATTGACAAGGTTGGGAAAAGTCTATTGTATGCAGTGTTATCAAAAATGTGATAAATTCAGTATAAATTTGATAAAAACCCGACAAAAGTATTATTGGTATTGATTGCCAATATTTCGGGTATCTTTATCGATTAGGTTCTCATAAAAACGAATTACAGTCGAATTGATTGCCTCAGTACTCGGGTGAACGTTAAAGTGAGAAGAAATAATAATTGTGGTGAATTAGTGAAAATAAAAGTGGAATTTGGTGATAAGAACTTTTGCATGAAACTTATGCGAAAAAGCATTTTAAAGACACTTTGAACATTTGAAAAGAACTTTTTTGTGATGTTTATGATCTGAAACAATGTGGGATCTAATAAAATTCCGGAAAAAGGTCCTTGTTCTGGGCCTTTTCGTGGTTTTCAACTTTTCAGGGCTGGCGGAAGCTCAAAGTAAGTATTTTATTAAAATTGAATGTTGGACAAAAAGGACTTCTTTAGACAAAAAAGGAAGAATATCGCTGAGATTTGAAAACAAAAAATAAACTTAAAATTTTTTTAAACCCTGACTGATAAACTTCTCTATAAGAAATTTCAACAATTTCACCATTGTGACTTGAAAACTTATAGCGGAAATCATTCAGATACTTGCTGATACCTTTAAATTATCTCTAACTAATAGCCAACAGCACTGAGACTTAATCAAAAATTTAACATGTTTATGGTTCCTTTATTGTTAAACAGAACTTTTAATCTATTTGATTAGACTATTGCTCACTTTTCAATTGAGGGGATTTTTTATAATCTTTATACTCAATTTCCCAAATTATCCAGCAATGATAAGCTCATTAGTTTTGTTTGTTTTCCGTCTAATGGAGAATGAAGCTCATGTTTGCTTCCAATCAGTCTGTCAGTTGATTAAAGTGCTATTATGACGTTTAACTGGTAGAACGTTGCATCTGGTTGCATTAATGGTTTATCTATTTAGCAGAATATAAATCGTAGAAGGGAGAAATCTTTACAAAAAATTTAATTACAGATTGCAGCAGTCCACAAATTTCAGAAGCAGAATTTTCGCGAACCTTATATGTAATTCCAACGAACCTTAATCTTGGCTTTGTAGGAGATATTGTCGTAATTGACCTTGAGAACACAATCGGTAAGAAAACATAATTAAAATCAATTAAGAACGCTTTTAACTGAGAACTGTTGATAATTGCAGCCGTGGTTGAATCAACTCCAAACTTGTACATTACTTCCAACTATGTCCCTGGGAAGTTGACTCTCTCAACAACGGAAGCTTTCAGAGACTACGAGAAAACTCAAACTAGTCAAAGAATTTCAATTTCATTTGAGTTCTCCTGCACTAGCGACACTCGAACTTTAACATTCATACAAAACATTCAAGAATCCAACGACTATGCTCCTATGTTTTCGCAGCCTGAATATTCCTTCAAGTTGCCAACTCCTCTTCCAGCTGGTTTGGATTTGAGTATATTTATGGATGATGAGATTGAAGCAGTGGATTATGATTTGTTCAAGAATGCGATAGAGTTCTCGATCAGTGGATCCAATCTCTTTAATGTTAAGAGTGTTGCTGATCCTGAGAAACCAAAGTTGTTCAAAGCCCAATTGACGTTCAAACAGCAAGTGACAAAAATAACGGAAACTCTTTCTTTTGAGATTATTGCGACGGTAATTATTTAACATTAGAATATAATTTCAAAGAAAATATTCCATAAATTTTAACTACAGGACGGAGGAACTATACCTGGTCCACGATTTTCCAGCGCGATTGTTACCATAATTGGTGATCAAGAAATAGCATTTAAAGAGCCTCCTTTCTTTATACAACAATTATACCGCGGAAACCTAATGAGAAATGGAGATCTGACAATCGAACCATTCATCACTCTAGATCCAAGCACATACGACCCAAACATCGTGTTTACATTGCAAGGAGGTAATCAATCAGATAAAACTTGCATTCTCGATAACAACTACAATATTTCTATTTTTAGATGACAGCAAATATTTCAGCGTTAGCTCAAATAATGGCCCTGTCGTAACAATTTCTTATAATGGACAATCACTTGAAGGTGTTGGAGCTTCTTTTTTCAGTTTTACAGTCATTGCTGGGTTAGAAACAGGAATAAATGGGCACACTTCAGTTGTTATCGCTTTAGAGCCAACAGACAGTATAATTGCTCCAAAATTTGAAAAGCTCATAACAGAAGGTAACCTTAACGAGTTAGGTGAATTAAATTTCGATGATATTCTTCTGGATCCTGCAACGTACACGGAATTTGTAAATTTTGATTATTCTGGACGAGATGTTGACCTCTTCAATTTCGATCAAGTTCAAAATAGAATATCAGTGACTTTGAGAGAACTTTTGACTCCTGAGATGCTTGAAGGAAGAAATAATCTACAGTTTGTGGTTGAAGCAGAGAATGGAGTGAAAGTTTTCACCTTGGGAGTAATAAACCTTCCAATAAAGTCTGACGATCTAACTTTGCTTTTTGAAAAACCAATCTATATCGGATCAATTGATGACAATAATCTGCTTGACTTAGAAAATATTGCTTTAAACCAGCACTACGATGATACAGTTATATTTTCCTTAGATCAGAGTGTGGACGGTGATCTATTTGGTTTTGCAAACAACAACGGAATTGTTTCAATCTTCCTGAAGCCCAACATCGATGAAACACTGCTTGAAAACATATCTTCTCTTCAATTTGTGGTGAGAGCTAGTCGACCTGGTTTTGCTGATGCACAGTCAACAATTTTCGTAAAATTACCAAACATTGTTTATGAAAGAAGCTTGAGCTTTGAAAAAGCTTTTTACCAAGGATCAATAGATGAAAATAATGTTCTAAGCTTGGAACCGATTTCTTTTGATGACAAATTTGGACAAGATGTGCAATTCAAGTTATTTGGAGTAGATGCTGATAAGTTTGAAAAATTCCCAATGGCCAATCGCTTACAGCTACAATTATTTGATGGAGTGACAGTGGAAAACTCAATTGTTCTGTTATCAATAGAAATTTCAAAAGATGGATTTAAAACTGGGAGCGCAAATATTGTCATCACAACGGCAAAAGAAACAATTGGTGATCTTATGGTTTTCCAACAGTCACTTTATGTAGGCTCGATTAACAACCTGAAGCAACTTCAACTTGATAGCATCGTACTTAATACTTTGGCCACAGGTTACATTCCAACATTGAGTGGAGAAGACAGTGGATTATTTGAGTTACTAACATTTGAAAGTCCATTTGAATTCATTTTCACAGGAGAGTTGACCGAAAATTTGATCAGCCAAAAGTCCATTCTTCAATTTTCTTTGACAGTGACTTTAAATGATGAACGACAAGAAACAAATGTTGTGATCACTCTTCCACCAAAATCAGAAGGTCTAACTTTACATTTTGAAATGCCGAGCTATACTGGATCCATCGATGAAGATAATTTGCTTACATTGGAAGACATCACATTAAACATCGTGGACTATGACTCATCTGTAATATTTACTCTTGAAGGAGTAGATGCAAGTCTTTTTGAGTACTCGAACAACGATAATGTAGTATCGATCATCTTGAAACCAAACATTGACGAAAAATTGCTGGAAAATATCTCATTCCTTCATTTCATCTTAAAAGCAGCACGACCAGGATTTGCTGATGCTCAGGCAACCATTTTTGTAAAATTGCCAACTGTGATTTATGAACGTGAGTTAAGTTTTGGAAAAAATCTTTATCAAGGAGCAATCAACGATAATAATGTTTTGAATATTGAAACAATATCTTTTGGAGATACATTTGGTCAGGATGTCTCAATTAATCTTATTGGCAGAGATTTTAATAAATTCGTAATCGTACTTTCAACCAATTCCGTGAATTTACAACTCAGAGAAGGAGTACCACTTCCCGAATCACTCGTTCTTTTGGAGATTGAAATTTCTAAAGAAGGGTTTAAAACAGGCAGGGCAAACATTGCTATCACTACTACTAAGGAATCAGTCGGTGACCTTATGGCATTCCAACAATCGCTTTACGTAGGCTTGATCAATAACGAAAAAAATATAGAGCTAGAAAATATCTTTTTCAATACCTTGGAAACCGATTATGAAATATCAATTTCTGGAGAGGATAGCGAATGGTTTGGATATTTAAGATCTGGAAATATTTTCACCATAATTTTGAAAAAGTCGATAACTGAAAATTTGATCAACCAGAAATCCCTTCTCAAATTTATTATGATTGCAACACTAAATGATGAAAAACAAGAAACAAATGTTGTGATCACTCTTCCACCAAAATCGGATGGCAAAACTTTGAACTTTGAAATGCCGAGCTACACTGGATCGCTTGATGAAGATAACTCGCTAACACTTACAAACGTTGTACTGAACCGCTTAGATTACGACGAATCTGTAGATTTCTCGCTTGAAGGAGTTGATTCATCACTTTTTGTTTATTCAAACAACGAAAATGTAGTTACGATCACCTTGAAACCTACCATCACTCAAGAACTCTTGGAAAACATTTCTTTTTTGCAATTTACTGTGAAAGCAATCCGACCTGATTATGCCGATGCACTAACAGTTGTTTTTGTTAAATTACCAAATATTGTTTATGAGAGAGATTTGAGTTTCCAAAAGAATCTTTACCAAGGATCAATAAATGATTTGAATGAACTTAACTTGGAGTCTATATTCTTTGACGACACATTAGGACAAGATGTTGTACCACAGTTGAAAGGAGTGTATGCTAATCAATTTGAGGTCTTGAGAATCAACAATCAAATTGTTTTGAGACTCAATGTTGATGCCAAAATTCCAGATTCACTGATCATTTTATCGATCGAAATTTCTAAACATGGATTCAAAACCGGAAGTACAAATATTGTGATCACAACGACAAAAGGAACAATAGGTGATCTTATGGCCTTCCAACAACTACTTTATTTGGGCTCGATTGACAACCAAAAGCAACTTCTACTTGATAAAATCGAACTTGATACTTTAGCTACAGGTTACTTACCAATATTGAGTGGAGAAGACAGTGCATTATTTAGACTACAAACAGTTGAAAGCCCTTTCGAAATCATGCTTATTGGAGACATAACCGAAAACTTGATCAGCCAAAAGTCCATTCTTCAATTTTCTTTGACAGTGTCTTTAAATGATGAAAAACAAGAAACAAAAGTGGTGATCACTCTTCCACCAAAATCAGATGGTAAAACATTAAACTTTGAAAAATTGAGCTACACTGGATCACTCGATGATGATAATTTGCTTACATTGGGAGACATTTCACTAAACCTCATGGACTATGACTCATCTGTGGATTTTTCGCTTGAAGGAGTGGATGCAAGTCTTTTTGACTTTTCAAACAACGATAATGTAGTCACGATCACCATAAAGCCAAACTTTGACGAAACTTTGCTAGAGAAAATCTCATTCCTCCAATTTACCGTCAAAGCAGTTCGACCTGAATTTGCTGATGCTCACACAACAGTTTTTGTCACCTTACCAAACGTGGTTTATGCGAGAGATTTGAATTTTGAAAAACTTCTATATGAAGGATCGATCAATGGAAATAATATCTTAAATCTGGAGACAATTTCTTTCAATGACAACTTTGGGCAAGATGTGACCCCAAAAATACTTGGCAGAGATTCAGATTATTTTGAGGCTGTCAGAGTTAATAATCAGATAGTTGTGAGACTTCGAAGTGGTTCACAGTTGATTGTTCCTGACTCATTGATTATTCTCACCATTGAAATATCTAAAGATGGATTTAATACCGGCAGATCAAACATCGTAATTACAATGCCAAAAGAAGATTTTGCAAGTCTTGTTACTTTCGAAAAGCCACTTTATATTGGATCCATAAATAGTCAAAAGCACTTACTACTTGATAATCTTGTCTTGAACACCTTCAACATAAACTACGAACCAACTTTATCTGGAATCGACAGCGATTGGTTTTCAGTTCTAAAATCTGGAAATATCTTTACAATTGTTTTAGCAAAAGAAATCACAGAGACTTTGATTAGCGAAAAAACCATCTTAAATTTCGAATTGATTGTAACTTTGAATAATGAGCAAATAAAGACAGATGTGGTGATTACTCTGCCTCCAAAATCGGACGGTTTAGCATTACGTTTTGATGAATTAAGCTATACAGGAGCCCTGGATGAAAATAATATACTGTCTCTGGAAGTAATTGCTCTGAATTGGCAAACTTTTGATACATCAGTTGAATTTGCTCTTGAAGGAGTTGATGCTCTACTTTTCGATTTAACACATGTTTTAAATGTAGTCACAATCAACTTGAAACCAAACATTGACGAAAGCTTGCTGAAAAATATTGCATTCCTCCGATTCACTGTAAGAGCAAGCAGATCTGGTTTTGCTGATGCACAAACAACAGTATTCATAAAACTGCCAAACATAATTTATGAAAGGGAATTGAGTTTTGGACAACTTTTGTATCAAGGAACAATCGATGAAAATAATTATCTGACTTTTGAGAATATTGTTTTTGATGATAGATTTGGACAAGATGTAATAATACAATTAATTGGAGTACACAAAGATAAATTCCAATTGGTTAAATACAATAACCAAATTGTTTTGAGACTTCGTGTTGGAGCGACGGTACCCGATAGTTTAATTGTGCTTGTAGCTCAAATTTCTAAAGATGGATTTAAAACCGGAAGTACAAATATTGTGATCACAACGGCAAAAGAGGCAATGGGTGAGCTTATGGCATTCGAAAGACAACTTTATGTCGGCCTCATTGACAACCAAAAGCAACTTCTACTTGATAGTATCGAACTCAATACTCTGGCCACAGGTTACTTACCAACATTGAGTGGAGAAGACAGTGGATTTTTTAGCCTACAAACAGATGAAAGCCCATTCGAAATCATGCTTATTGAAGAAATAACCGAAAATTTGATCAACCAGAAGTCCATTCTTCAATTTATTTTGACAGTTACCCTAAATGATGAAAAACAAGAAACAAATGTGGTGATCACTCTTCCACCAAAATCAGATGGTAAAACATTAAACTTTGAAAAATTAAGCTACACTGGATCACTCGATGAGGATAATTTGCTTACATTGAGAGACATTTCACTAAACCTCATGGACTATGACCCATCTGTAATATATACGCTTGAAGGAGTGGATGCAAGTCTTTTTGACTTTTCAAACAACGATAATGTAGTCACGATCACCATAAAGCCAAACTTTGACGAAACTTTGCTAGAGAAAATCTCATTCCTCCAATTTACCGTCAAAGCAGTTCGACCTGAATTTGTTGATGCTCACACAACAGTTTTTGTGACACTACCAAACGTGGTTTATGCAAGAGATTTGAATTTTGAAAAACTTCTGTATGAAGGATCGATCAATGAAAATAATATCTTAAATCTGGAGATGATTTCTTTTAATGACAATTTTGGGCAAGATGTGACCTCGAAAATTTTTGGCAGAGATTCCGATTATTTTGAAATTGTCACAATTAATAACCAGATAGATTTGAGACTACGCGGTGGTGTTCAGTTGATTGTCCCAGATTCATTAATCATTCTCGCCATTGAAATTTCCAAAGATGGTTTAAACACTGGCAGATCAAACATCGTTATAAAAATGCCTAGAGAATCTTCAGCAAGTCTTGTTACTTTCGAAAAGCCTCTTTATATTGGATCTATCAACAGTCATAAGTATTTGGAGATTGAGAGTATGGCTCTGAATACCTTGAACACAAACTACGAACCAACTTTATCTGGAATCGACAGCGAGTTGTTCGCTATTCGAAAATTAGGCAGTGTTTTCACAATTATTCTAGCAAACCAAATATCGGAAAATTTGATTATTGAAAAGACCATCTTACATTTTGAATTGATTGTAACTTTGAACAATGAGCAAGTAAAGACAAATGTAGTGATCACTCTGCCTCCAAAATCAGATGGTTTAGCATTATATTTTGATAAATTGAGCTACACTGGATCACTCGATGAATATAATATACTTACCTTGGAAAAAATTGCTCTGAATTTACAAAACTACGACCCATCAGTTGAATTCACTCTTGAAGGCGTGAATGCTGAACTTTTCGAAGTAGCTCGTCTTGAAAATGCAGTTTCAGTTACCATGAAAGCAAACGTAGATGAGACTTTACTAAAAAACATCTCATTACTTCAATTCACAATCAGAGCAAGTAGATCTGGATTTTCCGATGCAATGACAAGTGTTTTTGTTACACTACCAAATGTTGTTTATTCAAGAGATTTAAGCTTTAACAAGCTTTTATACGAAGGATCTATCAACGAAGATAACCAACTTAGTATGGAAACAATTTCTTTCAACGACAAATTTGGACAGGATGTTTCTGTACAGATCACAGGCAGAGATTCAGATTATTTTGAAACATTTAGATCAAGCAATGAAATAGTTTTGAGACTCCGTGCTGGAATCCAGTCCATTGTCCCAGATTCATTAATTATTCTCACCATTGAAATTTCCAAAGATGGATTTAATACAGCCAGATCAAGCATCGTAATTACAATGCCAAGAGAAGCTTCAGCAAGTCTTGATACTTTCGAAAAGCCTCTTTATATTGGATCTATTAACAGTCAGAAACAAATGCAAGTCGAGGAGCTGATTTTGAAAACTTCGAACTTAAATTATTTACCAACATTGGCTGGCATTGACAGCGAATGGTTTACTGTCCAAAAATCCGGAAACATCTTCACTCTCAGATTAGCCAAAGATGTAACAGAAAACTTGATAAATGAAAAGACCATCCTCCAAGTTACAGTATTTGCAACTTTAAATGACATTCAAGTTGAAACAAATGTTGTGATCACTCTGCCACCAAAATCAGATGGCTCAGCTCTACATTTTGACGAATTAAGTTACATTGGAACAATAGATGAAAATAGAATACTTCTCTTGGAAACAATTGCTCTGAATATGCAGAACTATGATCCATCGGTAGAGTTTGTTCTTGAAGGTGTAGATGCCCTTCTATTTGAACTAGTCCGTCTTGATAATACAGTCTCGGTCACTTTGAAAATCAGCGTAGATGAAACTATGCTTGCAAATATTTCATTCCTCCAGTTTATCATCCGAGCAAGTAGAAGTGGATTAGCTGATGCAAAAACAACAGTATTCATTAAATTGCCAAACATTGTTTATGAGAGAGATTTAACTTTTCAAAAGAATCTTTACCAAGGATCAATATATAATGTGAATGAGATCAACCTGGAGTCAATATTCTTTGACGACACATTAGGACAAGATGTTGTACCACAATTGAAAGGAGTGTATGCTGATCAATTTGAGGTCTTGAGAATCAACAATCAAATTGTTTTGAGACTCAATGTTGATGCCATAATTCACAATTCAGTGATCATTTTATCAATCGAAATTTCTAAAACAGGATTCAAAACCGGAAGTTCACATATTGTACTCGCAACGACAAAAGAAACAATGAATGATCTCATGGCTTTCCAACGACCACTTTATTTGGGCTTGATTGACAACCAAAAGCAACTTCTACTTGACAAAATCGTACTTAATACTTTGGCCACAGGTTACCAACCAATATTGAGTGGAGAAGACAGTGCATTATTTGAATTACTAACATTTGAAAGTCCATTCGAAATCATGCTTATTGGAGACATAACCGAAAACTTGATCAGCCAAAAGTCCATTCTTCAATTTACTTTGACAGTGACTTTGAATGATGAACATCAAGAAACAAATGTGGTGATCACTCTTCCACCAAAATCAGATGGTAAAACATTAAACTTTGAAAAATTGAGCTACACTGGATCACTCGATGAAGATAATCTGTTGGTTTTGGAAGACATTTCACTAAACCTCATGGACTATGACTCATCTGTAGTTTTTATGCTTGAAGGAGTAGATGGAAATCTTTTTGACTTTTCAAACAACGATAATGTAGTCACGATCACCATAAAGCCAAACTTTGACGAAACTTTGCTAGAGAAAATCTCATTCCTCCAATTTACCGTCAAAGCAGTTCGACCTGAATTTGCTGATGCTCACACAACAGTTTTTGTCACCTTACCAAACGTGGTTTATGCGAGAGATTTGAATTTTGAAAAACTTCTATATGAAGGATCGATCAATGGAAATAATATCTTAAATCTGGAGACAATTTCTTTCAATGACAACTTTTGGCAAGATGTGACCCCAAAAATACTTGGCAGAGATTCAGATTATTTTGAGGCTGTCAGAGTTAATAATCAGATAGTTGTGAGACTTCGAAGTGGTTCACAGTTGATTGTTCCTGACTCATTGATTATTCTCACCATTGAAATATCTAAAGATGGATTTAATACCGGCAGATCAAACATCGTAATTACAATGCCAAGAGAAGCTTTAGCAAGTCTTGTTGCTTTCGAAAAGCCACTTTATATTGGATCCATAAATAGTCAAAAGCACTTACTACTTGATAATCTTGTCTTGAACACCTTCAACAGAAACTACGAACCAGCTTTATCTGGAATCGACAGCGATTGGTTTACAGTTCTAAAATCTGGAAATATCTTTACAATTATTTTGGCAAAAGAAATCACAGAGACTTTGATTAGCGAAAAAACCATCTTACATTTTGAATTGATTGTAACTTTGAATAATGAGCAAGTAAAGACAGATGTGGTGATCACTTTGCCTCCAAAATCGGACGGTTTAGCATTACGTTTTGATGAATTAAGCTATACAGGATCACTGGATGAAAATAATGTACTGTCTTTGGAAGCAATTGCTCTGAATTTGCAGACTTTCGATCCATCTGTTGAATTTGCTCTTGAAGGAGTTGATGCTCTACTTTTCGATTTAACACACGTTTTAAATGTAGTCACAATCAACTTGAAGCCGATGAATGATCCAACTTTACTAGAAAATATTGCATTCCTCCGATTCACTGTAAGAGCAAGCAGATCTGGTTTTGCTGATGCACAAACAATAGTATTCATAAGACTACCTAACATTATTTATGAAAGGGAGCTAGGTTTTGAGAAGCTTCTGTATCAAGGAACAATCAATGAAAATAATTATCTGACTATCGAGAATATTGCATTTGATGGAAAGTTTGGCGTAGATGTAGGAATGCAATTGATCGGAGTACACAAAGATAAATTCCAGCTCATAAAATTCAGCAACCAAATTGTTATAAGACTTCTCGTTGGATCAATTGTTCCTGATTCAGTAGCTATTTTAACGATTGAAATATCAAAAAATGGATTTAACACTGGGAGAGCAAATATTGTGATTACAACTACAAAAGAAACTATGGGTGAGCTTATGGCATTCGAAAGACAACTTCATGTCGGCCTCATTGACAACCAAAAGCAACTTCTACTTGATAGTATCGAACTCAATACTCTGGCCACAGGTTACTTACCAACATTGAGTGGAGAAGACAGTGGATTTTTTAGACTACAAACAGATGAAAGCCCATTCGAAATCATGCTTATTGGAGAAATAACCGAAAATTTGATCAACCAGAAGTCCATTCTTCAATTTATTTTGACAGTTACCCTAAATGATGAAAAACAAGAAACAAATGTGGTGATCACTCTTCCACCAAAATCAGATGGTAAAACATTAAACTTTGAAAAATTAAGCTACACTGGATCACTCGATGAGGATAATTTGCTTACATTGGGAGACATTTCACTAAACCTCATGGACTATGACCCATCTGTAATATATACGCTTGAAGGAGTGGATGCAAGTCTTTTTGACTTTTCGAACAACGATAATGTAGTCACGATCACCATAAAACCAAACTTTGACGAAGCTTTGCTAGAGAAAATCTCATTCCTCCAATTTATCATCAAAGCAGTTCGACCTGAATTTGCTGATGCTCAAACAACAGTTTTTGTCACACTACCGAACGTGGTTTATGCAAGAGATCTGAACTTCAACAAAATTTTATATGAAGGATCGATCAATGAAAATAATATCTTAAATCTGGAGACAATTTCTTTCAATGACAATTTTGGGCAAAATGTGAGTCCTAATATTTTTGGTAGAGATTCCGATTATTTTGAGGCTGTTAGAGTAAATAATCAAATTGTCGTGAGACTTCTTGGTGGTATTCAGTTGGTTGTTCCTGACTCATTAATAGTTCTCACCATTGAAATATCGAAAGACGGATACAACACAGGTAGATCTGTTATTGTCATTACATTGCCCATGGAAACTTCCACCAGTATCGTCACCTTTGAGAAACCACTCTACATCGGATCAGTCAACAACGAAAAAATGATTACATTGGATGACATAGTTTTGAAGACTTCTGATACAAACTATTTTGCCTCTTTAGCTGGAATTGATAAAGATTGGTTTGCTGTACAAACATTAGGTAACACTTTCACGATAGTTTTGGCAAGACCCATAACAGAAAACCTGCTCAACGAGAAAACCATTCTTCAAGTAACATTGTTTGCAATTCGAAATGCTGAGAGGATTGAAACAAATGTGGTGATCACTTTGCCTCCAAAATCTGATAGTTTGTCTTTAAATTTCGAGAGGCTCTTATACTCAGGTTCTATTGATGAGAACGACATGCTTGATTTAGGTGATATTGTTTTGAGTCTGCAAAATTACGATTCTTCAGTGAGCTACCAGATGGAAGAAGTGGATTCTAATCTCTTTGAATTTACATATCGGACAAATGTGTTAACTATCATCCTTAAACCTGATCTGGATGAATTTGCATTGAAAAATAGAGCATTCTTACAGTTCACCATAAGAGCTACTCGTGAAGGTTTTATAGACGGCTTAACAGCGATCGTTATTGGATTACCCAACAATAATGTAGATCTAGCTGATCCAACACTTCCAGTATTCGAAACAGAATTTTTATCAATCATGCTACCCAACGATCACAATGGACCATTTGGGCAAGTCAAAGCAACTGTTGGCTCTGGAATTATAGAATATTCGTTGTTGATTACAAGAGGTATCTTATGAATAATTTCTTATAACTCAAATATTTATCGAATTTATTTACAGATTATTTGAAGAACAAAATTGCTTTGAATTCTGAAAGTGGATACTTAACTTTAACAGAACAATTAGCTGTAGGATCTTATGACTTCATAGTGCAAGCCAGAAACACAATGAATGGCAAATTTGCTGAAGCTACTGTAAGTATAAAATTATTTTTTATCCCAAAAAGTTATTACACCCATTAAATTATTATAGATCGAGCTGAATATTATCCAAGCAAAAATTTGTGTAGGAGATAAACTTGTAACTGTTGAAAAATCATTGGCAATTGAGTATTTGGTGGAAAATCAAGAACATGCTAATATTTTACCAAGCATGATCGATGGCTGTGAGCTGGAAATTTTAGAAGTTGATCCTTCAATTTTCCAAGGTATTTTTATTTTTTAATTCAAGATTTCAAAGAGACTTAATTAGTTTTTTTTTTGATTTTAGACATTTTCACAATAAACAAAGAAACGAAATATTTAACATCCACTGCCTTTAATCGAGAAGACCCGAATTTCGAGGCACATGTGATTCCTCAGTTCCAAATAAAAATGCAGCTAATCTGTGATCCCACTACAACAACCTCAGTATCAGTGAACTCCGATGTCTTTAGATCTTTCTCATTATTGAGGCAAGAATCTTTCATATCCACTCAAGAGATCATTTACTCTCCAGACATCATGTATCTCAATATAATAATTGAAGATGAGAATGATAACTTCCCCTTCTTCATTCATCCGAACGATAAAGAACTGAAGATTGGGTATCCAGATGCTGAATTAGCGCAAACTATTCTGCCTTCTTATTTGTTTAGAGTTGAGGTTTGTAAGGTGCTTTTGTTTAAAAACTTTGTTTACATAATTATTTCTTTTAGGCCTACGATATAGACGATGGACTAAATTCTAAAATAAAATACAGCATCAGAGCTAACGACCACTTTGAGATTGACGGAGAATCTGGAATAATTTACCCTTTGAGGAATTGTTTGAAGGATGTAGTATCAGTAAAACTAGAAATTCTGGCAATAGACAGAGATGGAGCTACTGATGGAAATAGTGCAGAAATATTCCTAGAAGTTTTCAAGATCAAGAGCGATCAAGTAGTTGTCATCAACATGGAACACGAAAATTTCACGGAAGTTCCAGACATTCTTACGCAGATCTCCAATCAATCAGGATTGAATTTGTTATCATTGAACTATGTCACAATTCCTACAAGTTCAGAATTGGCGGGAAAACAAATTTTGGATAAAACCCACACGAAAACTTTTGTGTATGCTTTTGATGGAGATACTACAAATCAATTAGCTGCAAGTGCTATAATTCCAAAACTCCAAGATCTAATTTATTCAGTGGAAACTATTAAGTCTTCATACTCCCACGACAATCACACTGGCTGGATTGTCGCTGTTTCCCTTCTAGGAACATTCCTCCTTCTAATTTGCATTGGAATAGGCGCCACCTTCTATTGGTTTGTGAGGCCACTAATGATCAAGAAAAATAACGAGAATAATGAGAACACCGAGAGAAAAGCTTCTGAAAACTCTTATGATGAACTGAGGATTGATTTCGACGCAGATCCTCAATCTTCACCGATTTTACCGCAAAAAATTTATGAAACAATTTCAGAGACGCCAGTAAAATCAACTGAAGATTCTGAGAATCCAAGTACAACTATTAATATTGAAGGAGCGACTAGTAATGGTGAGTGATTTTTCTACCCAATAGGAACCTCCAAAACACAATTCAATTCCTAATAACCTTATCTAATCAATTCACTTCCAGAAAGCAATTCCGATACCGAAAGCATCAATGTGAGTCGGTTGAACAACAATTTGACCTTGCTACTTGACGATGACGTATTAAATACCCCAATATATCCAATTGCACCTAGAAGTCCAGTAGATAAAAAGAAGAGAAATGTCAACTTCAATGAAATGGTCGAGAGAATTGAAGTGCTAGCGGAGCCAGAAGTTGAAGATGATTTATCCGCTGATGAAAAAGTTGTTTTTAGTGAGAGGTTGTAGTGGTGCATTTATGCAATGCCTGAAAAAATGGAGTTTGAAATGATTGACAATAAATAAAGAAATATTTTTAATAACTGAACTTTTTCTTGAATAAATTAACGATGCGATGCTATATTTCAATTATCGAATGGTGACGACATTTTACTCATTTTCTATGGTTTTTAGTTCGTAGAATGCGCTATTGCTTTTTTTATCTATTTGGGAGAGTTAATATTTTAAAATGTTTGTGACTCAAGTGCAATAATTCAGCATTTATTTGAAATTTTTACAATATTTATCTTCTTTTAAAAAATTTATTTCAAGCTTCAAGCTCTTATCATACAGAATGGACAAATGAACGAGAAACTCGTATACATGATAATTTTTAATGAAATATTAAAAATTTTCTCTGCAAGTCTGAGAGGGCCAAGAATTTTATGGATGAAAGGATGTTCATTTTTTTTTTTAATTAAAAAAAATGTTATTGCGATGTTATTGCCTAGATATAAAAATTTTTATTGTACAAAATTTTATAGAAGAACTGAACAAAAATTTAAATTTCTAGAAAATTTTCAGAAATTTTCAGAAACAAAGAAACGCTTGAGAAAATAAGCAAAAAGTGACACAAAATCATAATTCTGCTAACCCTCCTGGACTCTCAATCCTTCTTGACCTACAGATACCAAACATATTTATCCACAAACGACTCATTCATTCAGAATCAGAGAGTTAGTAATTGCAATTGTTTGTCAACTGTGTGCTCGAAACTTGCCTCTTTTTATCTTATCATTCAGCGAATTAATATTTTAGCTGCTGATAAAACTTTTAAAGCATACATCAAAGCGATAAGATGCTCAAACAGCGAGCTCGAGCGGAACAGGTTCAGTTAGTTTCGCGATTGCCGAGAGAATCATTCCTGCCGGTTAGAAAGAAATTGTTTTATGGTGATAAGATTTATTTTGATTATGTGGAGCAAGTGACGTGTTTATTGCTTGAAAAATTTAGAATGTGGTTCAAAGTATGTTTTTGCTTGGATTTCCCCTAGAAAATTAGAAAATGGATTGTAGTGCGGTGAGCTGTGCTGTAATCGCGAGTGTTTTTAAGGGAAACCTTTTTGTATTACACTTAGGGGACTCTTATTTTGCATGGAAAACAGTCATTATTTGATAAACTGTGATACAATATTGTTTATTGTGGAAATCTTAAGAATTCTGGATTTTTCAGCAGATTCCAGTACAAATATACTTAAAAGTTCTCAAAACTAATTTAATTGAGAAAAAATAGTCAAATTCCGCTCTTATCTGGTTCTTATCAGTTTTTGGGTATTTAAATGGCAATAATTATTTTTTTAAAGTTTTTTTACAAAAATTCCTTTTTTAATCAAATGAAAATTTAGAATATTTTTTCCACCAAAATAAACACTGATATGGACAATAAATAAAATCGAGTACAATTAATTTTCCTCCAGGAAACAATTATTTCTCTGCGTGTCACAAAATAGATTGTGGCTCTGAAATTGATTTTTCTGGGAAACAATATAAAACCACATTAAACTCAATATTTCCCCAGTTCTAAAAATAGTCGGCGTCCTTTTATATGATAAACCTTTTTGCACAATCCAACCGCAGTAAATACAATGTTGCTTACATAGAACCATCATAAACGGCACAAATTTATGAGTCAGTATTATTCAACACACACGTGGAGAAGCAACAGTTGAGAATATTTCCATTAAAATCAATAAGACTCCATAAAATTCTACAAGTCGATAAATCGTGAATTATCTCAAAATATTTTGGGTCCATTTACAAATTTTGTGTTATTTTAGTTTATTTTCGGTATTTTATCCAATTCGTTTTAAATTCAAATTCTCTCAAATTTCTTCTATAAAAAAGTTAGTTAATGTTTACTGTGAAATTGTGTAGGTGCTTCTAATTTTGAGCTTGCATGAAAAAATCTTTTTATTTTTGAAAATCGAAGAAACAATAGAAAAAGCGCTAACAGTACAGTTTAAATCGTCGAATGCCGAAAAACCACACAATAATAAAAAGAACTTCACAAAATCAAAAGCCAATGAATCGTTTCAATAAAAACCTCAATAGTGATGCTAACAATAAAAGTAAACTAGAAGGAATGAAGAGAAATGCAGGGGTTGGGTGTTTATGGTTTTAGAAGTCAATTGTGCTTGTTATATAGGAACTTAAGTATTCAATACTGGTAAAATATTTTATGGTTAGAAATCATAAGTATGGAAGGTCCTACTTATGATTTCTAACCATATGATTTCTAACCCTGCCCACAAAACAAAAACAAAACAAACTTTAAATTAACTTTATTAGAAGAAAAGCAACGTCTTCTCAAGCATTCTCTCTGTTGTTATTTAATAGTTTGGAATTGGAATAGAACTCATTCGATTCAGTCATTGCTAAACAGTCATAAAGCACGATCCAAGCAAAATACATTAAACTTTTAAACCAAGCATTGAATAGTGAGATGAGCAGCTAATATTAAAAACAATTTGAATTCTGAAGTAAAGCTTACTGAAAACCACCAGATGACATAATTTTTCTGAATTGATAGTTTTTCTAAGCAAAATACTAAAAAACCTGCAAAGAGTCTTGAAAAGTGAATGCATCGCGCAAGTGACTATCGTCTCTACAACTGCAAATATTGTGAGCTCTTCTAAATTATAGTGATCTAGATAGTGATAATTTAAAGTAAACGAAGCCGGGCATCAATTAAAACAATTAAATAAATAAATTAGCGTGAATACGGAGCCGTCAGCTAATTGATAACGTAAAGTTTGTGCAACAAAACTTAACCAAATTCAATTGATTTGCATGTGAAACAAAAATCTAAATTTAAAAGGCAAAAACTCGAGATGATAACAAAAATGTGCTTCAATTGAAAATAATAAATAATAACTTTCAATTAATATGTGTCTACATTCAGTGAGTGAATAAAACAAAAAAGTTCATAAAGATCAAAAATGTCGTTCTCGCTGGGCAAATTAAAGTCTTTATTGCCAAGCAAATCCGAAAACTACTTCACTAGAAGCAGCTCTTCTAAAGGTAGCAAAAATGAAAAACTTGAGCCAGTCGTGGGCTTCAATTTGGTTTTGAATCCAACCGGTACGACGACAAATTCGAGCGGCAATACAATTATTGTGCCGGAGCTTCAGGTTAATTTGATCTCAGCGCGCCATCTGCCGTCGAGCTTTGGACTTAAATCGGTTGAGGGGTATTTGATAAAGGTAATTTTTTGGTTACTTGTTTTATTGCGATTTTCATTTAATTAGTGACTAATTTAAATTTAAGAAAAATACAATTTGAATTTTTATTAAAATAATTTTCAGATAAAACTTTTCCCCGGCAACACAAAATATGAGACCACCATCCAAACTTCATCTTGGCCAACTTTCAATGAAACTTTCAAGTTCCCTTTAGCTTCTACTCACAAGTAATTTACCCTATAATTAAATTTTCCAAATAAATTAAGATTTTTGCAATTTTAGATCCTCCTTCAGGAATAAGAACAAAGATGTGAACGCCAATAGTGAAAATTTGCCTGCAAAGCTTTTTAAGGGAACTTTTGTTGTGCTGACTGTTATTGCTCTCTTGGAGCTGCCACCAGGGGTGAGATCTAGTACAAAAAACATAAATCTTAAATAATTCCAATTTTTTCAACAGTCCGGTATCAAAGCCACTTACAAGTCCCTAAAGCGCCATGGCAGTCTAATCCTCAAAGACCGAAGTCGCTTGAGCTTCTCAAACTTGAACTCAACATTTTCCTCATCATCTTCCACTGCCACCAAAGAAAACAACGACAAAAATGTTCAAAAGCAACTGACACCAAGTGAAAGTCAACGAAATATTGGCTCAGTGACCTGCTTCTTGGACCCCAAGATGTTCGAGGAAAATACTCGCACAAGAATGTTCTCAACAAGCGAACTTTGGCTGCCCATTAAGGATATTACAGTAACGCCAAATAAGGAAAACAAATTAAGCGTGAGTCTTTCAACAATGCAATTAATTGAGCAATGACATAATTCTCGCAATTATTCGCTGAAATTGAACATTGAAACATTAAAACTGATTCAAGTCGATCCATTGTACCGATGTAAAGTCCAATAATCAACTTTTTTATTAAGCGTGTAGCTCCATATATTTTAAATATTTTATGTGAATTTTAATTTCTTTAATTTGTCTTTAGATTCGTTTCAGTTTTTATGACGATATTTTCGATATTGCGAATTTTTTCGATTTTTGCAGTCTTTGTAATTTTTTTAATTTTTAAAATTTTCAAGATTTTCAAGATTTTCAAGATTAATTCGTTAATTACGCGTTTTCGCTTTGTGTTTGCGGCTATTCAGCGGAATTGTTTAAATTATGGTTTACTCTTTATGGCAGTGAATTTTTAGTGTTTCAATTTAAGTTCGATTATTTAAATTATGTTGATAATTGGCAATGTTTGAAGATTAATCGGAGTTTTATGGGTTTTGGGTTATGTATGCATATTTTGAGTTTTTATAGTTTTTGGAAAAGAAAATGATCAGAAACTTTTTTAATCTAGAAAAATTGATTTATTAATTTTTCATAGATAACATTTTTTATCTTAAGAAAATTTTCAAAGAAAACCGGATAATCTTAGACAAAGAATCATCTTAGAAAAAATTATTCTCCGAATCCAGATCACTTCATTCTTAGTAAGAATTTCTTACGAAATAATTAGATTGTGCGATATTCTTATGAATCAACAACAATCGACCTTTTTTCTTTTTATCTTTGATGAGTAATCACTACCAAAGTCCAAGGATCAGATTCTAAAATCTATTTATTACATGCTTGCAATTTTTATTTTTCAAATTTATATTCTGAACTCAACTACTTTCAACGCTTTTCAAGATTTATTGGTGAAGCTATCCAATTTCTTTATCTATTGCAAGAAATCTTGTGAAAGTCGACAGAAAAACAAATCTGAATATCACAGATAAATTAAAAATCAATAAGAATGGATAAATCTTTTTATCTAGCTGGGGTTGGTATTTTCTGATGTCTTCAACAAAAAATGAATGAATTTCTTTGAATTTGTCTTTCCTTTCATTGGTCAAATCTAAAATATACTTGACTTTCTAGCTTTAGACATCATTTCAACCCAACCCCAATAAAATTCTCGATATTTCTCAACCGAAGTTGCTCAACCACAAAATTCCAGCGCGCACAGATTACAAATTTATATGGATTACAATAAATGCACACCATATCTCACAATCTCGTTGAAAAACTACTTTACGGCTGATATTCATTTTCAATAAAATAACAATTTGAACAAAGAATTAACGTATTGAAGTATCAAAGTATCAGATTCGTTTTCTTATCTTCCTTTAAGATTTCCTTCGGGAGATTTAAATTTACTTAAACCAAGTAAAGAACCAGTTTGCAGTTATAAATTATTCTCCGCAAGTAAATGATAAAAGATTCTGGTTGCATATGTTTTCACTTTAATTAGGCTGCAATTAATTGCTTTCAGATTATGGGTGTTTGAATAACCATTTCGTTTGAACAGAAAAAGTATGAATATTAAAGAAAAAGTGGAAAAACATTAATTGTGAGAAATGTGATCATTATTGGATGGTTGAATGTTTGAATGTCTTTATACACACACATTTTCTTCATTATTTATAAGAAACAGATTAAGTTGAATTAACTTTTGATAAAATGTTGTGACAATCCATTTAATTTGTTGGCTTGTTGTTAACGATAATTTTTATGTTTTCGAGTTTTTTTTTTTCAGTTTTGTAATTTTTATTATAAATTGGTTATGTTATTTGTTTTGTTAATGAAAGTGAAAAATTTGATAGCATTAATTTCGTGAATTACTGAATTATGCAAATTGTTCGATTAAAGTTTTGAGTAAATATTTTGATCCATAATGTTCACATAAAATTTAAATAAAACCGAGTTTGAGCGAGCATTAAATCAGATAAAATCAAGTCATTTGTCAAATTTGAAATTTTTAACTAGCGTTCAAAATAGCATAAACATAATTTTATGGATTATAAGCTTGGTTTGAATTTTGTAGCTGATTTTGTTTTAAATATTTGCTTAATGACCTTAAAATTCAAAATATCAATGATTTCCCATAAAAAATTTTAAATCGGTTTAAAAGATTTTATAAAAAAAACTTTCAATTCTATTGTATATATTTTTTTGAGTTTTTCACTAATTCTCTCAGTCAATATACAAATATTATAAAATATGTAAAGTTGCATAATTTAACAATATTTTAAAGACATTGTAACGATCTAAACGAGATATCAAATATTTCACAGTTTCACACATAATGATATAAAATTCGGCTAAACGTAAATCTGAAGACTTTATTTTTGGTTTAAAAATAATAATCACTATAGTTACAATTTTCATGAGTTTGTTGTAAGTTTATCAAAGTTATAGTATAATTAACCAAAAATCGTGAAAAGTTTTATTTTTCACGATCAACGTATAATTTCTTCAAATATGTGATGAATTGTTCAATTTTAATTTAATTTAGATGAAATTCGATGAAATTTAAAAAGTGAAAACTTTTGAAAATCTGCCCATTGATTGAGTTTATGAAGAGTTTTGATGAATACTAATTGTATTCATATAATGAAGTGAAGGTTTTTGAATTTTTAATCATGTAAAGAAAATTCTTCTATTAAATAATTGACTGAATTTAGGCTTAATTGACGATACAGATTTGATTTTGTTTTAAGTGTAGGTTGAGCTAAATTAAATGTTACTCCAATTAAATTCCACTAGAAAAATTTATGATGATCACAAAGTGATAAAAATCGAATAATGAAAAAAATTTGAAATTGCAATTTTTAACAAAAATTGATCTTTCAATAAAAAAATTACTTCCTAAAAATTTACTAAAAATCCAAAAATCTATAAAAAAAACCTTTTCAAAGTATTGTTGGAATTAGAAATTCTAAAAATATTAAATTCATACAACAAACTTTCATAATTTTCATAAATCTCATAAATTTCATAAATTATGTTTCTGGATTTACGCGATGCAGTTGAGCAGAGACATTTATGTGGCGCATGATTTACTGCCAACTTTCTGCGCTTCCAGTCGAGTTAATTAATTAGGAAGTTGTCGCACACAGAAATCAGGAAAAACCTGACATTTTGAATTTGTTCGCACAGATGTTTCTATTTTGCATACATTTTGCATCATTTAAAAGAAATTACACAATGTTTACTTTTGTTTATAATTTTCTTTTTAACCTTTTCACTTTCTAGGTCGCTTCCAGTCCAAAAGGTCAAGTTGAGATGCTCCTTGAACTTTGCGAAAACGAGACAAACTTCGGTAGCAAAATAGACAATGATCAGCTGAACAATAACTCCAATCCATTCACCTCCAACAACACAAATCCTTTTGAGTGTGATGATGAACCAGCCACTACTTCCACCTCATCTTTATCCAAACATCGATTTAGTTTGACTGAGATGAAGAAGATGATCAAAAGTAGCAAAAAAGAGAAGCAATTTAAAGGACTTTGCTTGAAGATTAGCACTAGCAAGTTGAGGTGTTCCATTAAAGTTAAGGAGGAGTTTGAAAATGTTGCCAGTGAGTTGTTTTTTCTTTTCTTTTTAAGATTTTTTAAGATTACCTAGACGTCACAATTCTTAAAAAAATTAAAATTAAAATTAAAGGCCAAATCTATGTAAAGACGACAGTATTCGAACACAATATCCTTTCATGTTCCTGGAGAAGTGAACCATTCTCCCCTACACTTTCAACTCGATGGGATCCAGCTGGTTCCACAATCACAATACCATTAGTAAATGAAGATGGTTTAGATCATGTTTCAATCAAAGTAAATTTTTTCTTCATTCTAGAAATTAGAAGAAACTTAATATATGATTTATTTATAGACAACAGTGGCAACAAAAACAAAGTTAGGAAAGAAAGTGGTGCTGGGAACAATTTACTTGGGACCTAATGCGACAGAAACTTTGGAGCAGTGGCAGACAATGGTCAGCAATAAATGTATTTCAGTTCCTATGTGGCATAATTTTGAATAAAACAAAATATATTTCGATCTAATAAATTATTATTGATACAAAATGCTTGTGATTATCTTAAATTTATTTATAAAACCATTTTCCAGTTTCCAGTGAGTGAATTTATTATTATCTACTCTCCATTTGATCTTTCTCTCAATCTCTTGCTTTTAAAAAATACTAATGCACAAAATTCCAGCGCTGTATTTATTTTGCAGTACTGGAAAGCATCTCAAGCAATCTCAATTTATGAATGAAATGTTATGTTAATGGTCGGTTGATGGTAAACATTTTTTCTTGATAGGATTTTAATCAATGAATTTTTAATTTTTAATTGCTTTTGACTAAATGAGACATTGAATATTTTGAGTCTTTTTTTTTATTTGCTTAAATTTTAAGTTTTTTTTTTAGATTCAAGCAATAGTTAGATGTTTTGGATGAATTTGTCTTATGGGATTTAAATTAAAAACACATTAATTCTAGAAATTGTCACGAAACTTTTATTGCATAAAATTCATTCAACTCATGCACTTCCTCAACGCAAAAAAGCAAAAGAGCAAAAGAAAGAAATTTCATTCATGCAAACTTAAAAAACGTGCATGCAATTTCGCGATCTTCAACTGATTGGAAGTTTACTCAGGTCCAGCTCAACTGAGAAAATTCTTTTAATGTAAATAAAATCAATACAATTTAAATTTAAGAGCAATAAATTGAACAAAACTGAATGAATTTGAGATTTTTGAATAAATACAGGTTTCAGATGTTTTGCCAAGTTTTGTCACATTAAGTTGAAATTTCGTAAAATTTTATGTTCCTCACGTTCATTTTTACTTTTGGTCAAGTATTTTTGGTTAATTCATTTCCCCGGACATTTCCGCATGTAATAAAATTCGATGTAATGCTCTCACATTTTTTCTGGTTTTTCAGATTTTCACCAAAAAAAGGTGAGAATGGTAAAAATTGTAATAAACTGCATAAACCAAAAAAAGTTTTTTTCGTAAACATTCAAACAAGAAATTCGTGATTTGCTTAAGATTTTATTATTTTGCGAGGGTTTTCTTCATTTCTTGTGAGTTTTGAAGAGAAATTGCGATTTTCTGTTTTTGTAAGTTTATAGGTCGTTAAAATTGGATGCACGTAGAATTTTAAATGTGTTGAGCAAATCGTAACGTAACGTATAAGGTATAAGGAAGTTTCTAAAATGTTTGTAAGAAGAATTGGATAGTAAAAAAATTAATAAAATTGCATAACTTCTAATCCCATCCGCAAACAAACTACAGCAAGTCCAATCTCCATAAAAAACCTCTAACATGTCAATTTCCTTAACCAGCTCGACCCAGCTTAAACAAACATCAAAAACTCATGTTCCATTTATTATTTGAAAAGTTTTCAATGCAAATTTTCCACCCATAAAGCTGTTGCAGTATATATTTGCATTTAATTGGCAACATAAAACAGACCAACATTTTCAGCATCATAAAGCGATAATTTGTTATTTTTAGCCTGCAAAGACTTTGAATACACTTTGAAGCTCTTTGCCATTAATCTCCAGTTTTTATTAATCCATAAAAAGTGACTGCATAATTTATTTTTAATTTAAATAATCAGTTTTCAATATTCTTTCACATGAAAGCAGCTTGTGCTCATATGCGCTTGATTTTAGATTTTCAGGAATTTTAAAGTTTCTGTTGAGTTTCTTCGAATTTTTAGAGGAAAAAAGTTTATTGAGATGTTTTATTGCTTGATCGCAGAAATTTCTTTGCGCGGTTTGCATTAATTAGTGAATTTATGGATTAAATTTGAATGACGAGGTGGATTTACATTATTCATTAGCCAAATGATTTTTTATCATTATGTTCTGAGACACACTTATAAAAGATTAGATTAAATTAATTAAAATATATTTTGAAACACTTTGTATATTTTCATAAATTTGATAAACCAAAAATAAAATTTTTAAAGTTTAATCTTCAAAGATGCCAAAAATTAATTTTTGCATAATTTCATCAAAAATTGTCAAGTCATTTTCCTGTAATGCAAATATGTACGTTATTTGTTGTTCGTTTTTAATCAAGTGCAAGGTCAAGGCAAAAATTTATTAAAAATAGAAGTGTCTTAATTAAGTGGAGGGAAACAGCACACCAGCTCATAAAATTAATTTTGCTGTGAATTTCAATACCTAAATTAATAATTGAAATTAAAACTATGATTTAAAAAAAAAGTCAGACTGACATGAAAAAATTTAACATTATGTCGTCATTAATTGAAAAAAACGTACACACTTATTTTCAATATATTTTTATCAGTGGAAAAGATAATTTCAATTTAGTTCAATCAGTATATTTTCGGGTGCTGTTCAAGTCAGTTCGAGTCTAAAAATGTGGTGTACTTTGATAGGAGCTTTAGCTTCAATTGGATTTATAATTTATAAATTCTTAACTTGGCATTTTGATTACTGGACCAAGAGAGGAATTGAAGGGCCGAAACCATTGCCCTTATTAGGAAACTTGAAAAATGAACTGCTGAGAAAACAGAATGTCGCCTACGATATTAAAGAGATTTACAGGTAGATTGAAATTCAGTGATGCTATTTTTAGCGCCACCATAACTATTTCTTATCAAATTTCATAATGAAAACAAACGCATTGATTTCATTAATTTTTTTCAATCGCAGGAGATACAGAGGGAAAGCTCCATTCGTTGGCATTTTTCAAATGAGGAAACCAAACCTTTTTGTGATGGATCCATTGTTGATCAAAGATATTTTGGTCAGAAACTTCAAGCATTTTCAAAATAATGGATTTTCGAAGATGGTCGATCCAGAAGTTGATCCGATTTTAGCTAGGAATCCATTTATGTTAGAAGATGAAGAGTGGAAGGCGAAAAGATCCCAAGTAACCCCAGCTTTTACTCCAAATAGGGTAGGTTCTCTCTTAAATATTTTATGCAGCTAAATCATTGTTTTATTTAGATCAAAGCCTTATTTCCACTGATTGAAGATGTTGCAAATCGCATGACATCTTACATCCACTCACAACTAAAGAAAACCAAAGAACCTTTTGATTCCCGTGAATTATGCTCAAAGTTCACTGTTGATGCTGTTTCTAGCTGCATTTTCGCTGTTGATGCTGAATCCTTCACCAAAGAAAATTCAGAAATTAGAGCTTATGGCAAAAAAATAATGACTGTTTCATTTTCAACCATCTTATCATTTATGCTTTTTGCAACATTCCCTTTTATGAAGAAATTTATAAAATTACCAGTAGTTTCAAAAGATGTGGAGCAATTTTTCGTGAATTTGATGGATCAAGCTTTGAAGCACCGAGAAGAGAGTAAACTTGAACGAGATGACTATTTGGCCTATTTGATTTCATTGAAGAAGAAGAAGCAGATTGATAGTATGGATATGGCAGCTCATGCAGGTTTCTATTATATAAAAATCATCTCTGATTCGGTTGTTAAAATTTTCAAATTTCAGTATCATTCTTTGTGGATGGATTTGACACATCCAGCGTGGCTATTTCCAACGCTTTATATGAATTGGGTAAAAACAAACAAGTTCAAGACAAACTCCGTCAAGAAATCAAAAAGGTGATTGCTGAGAATGGCTCCATAACCTTCGAGAACATCAATGAAATGCAGTATTTAGAACAAGTTTTTAATGGTAAACTAATCTCTTAAAATGATTGAAAATGAATAGTCTATAATTTTGAATTGTAGAATCTCTTCGTCTGCATCCCCCTGGAGTATTTTTATCTCGCGTGTGCAACGAAGAAATTGAAATTGAAGGATTAAAAGGCAAAAGATTCCTTATTGAGAAAGGACTTTCTATTTTCATTCCACTCCTCGAAGTTCACTTGGATCCAGATATTTATGAAGATCCAGAAAAATTCAACCCAGAAAGATTCGATGATGGCAGAGTTAAAGATTACAAGGATAAATGTGTTTTCTTGCCATTTGGGGACGGCCCAAGAATGTGCTTAGGTATGAGATTTGCCGTGACTCAATCGAAAGCTGCGATTGTGGAGATATTGAGAAACTTTGAAGTAACTGCCAATAAGAAAACTAAAGAGCCACTAATCATTGATGCTGCTGAGCTTTTAAATGTTAAATCTGGTGGATTATGGATTGATTTGAAACCGATTGATAAAATATAAATATGTAACATAATTTTATTGTAATCATACTTTCGTTTTACAACGGCTGAGTATTGTTAAAATGCATTTTTATGGAATATCCATCCAATAAATATTTGAAACTATGTGTTTTTGAAAATTTTACTTATGAAATTCTAGAATGTAGATATGGTTGTTGATTTGGTGTGTGTTCCAAGAGCAAGGTCGAGTCAAAAAAACTATCAGGCACACAAAATAAATATCATGTGGAATAAAACAGCAAACCGCATGAATCGAACACAAATTATTTTTTATCGCATATGTTTTCGTAATTATCAGTCAGACTGACAAATTCTCAACGTTATCATTGAAAACAAAAAAATCGAGGCAAAAATTGTGCACACTTATGGATTTAATCAATGAATTCGTATCATGAACAGTAGTACTGAACAATCAGTATATTTTGTGTGCCGTTTGAGTCGGTTGAGTCTGAAAATGTGGTTATTTTTGATGGGAGCTCTAGCTTCAATTGGATTTATAATTTATAAATTCTTGACTTGGCATTTTGATTACTGGACCAAGAGAGGGATTGAAGGGCCAAAACCATGGCCACTTCTAGGGAACTTGAAAAATGAACTGCTAAGACAACAGAATATTGCTTACGATGTTAGAGAAATCTATAGGTATGCTTCAGAGCCAGTAGTATTGATAATATTCAAAAATAAATAATTTCCTTATCAAATTTGATAAAAAACAAACAAATTGATGTAAACTCAAAAAATAATTTTTAGAAAATACAAAGGGAAAGCTCCATTTGTTGGAATTTTTCAAATGAGAACCCCAACTCTTTTAGTGATGGATCCAGAACTGATCAAAGATGTTTTGGTCAGAAAATTCAAGCATTTTCAAAACAATGGATTTGCAAAGATGGTTGATCAGGAAGCAGATCCGATTTTTGCAAGAAATCCCTTCTTGTTGGAAGATGATGCGTGGAAGGCGAAACGATCTGAGATAACTCCAGCTTTTACTCCAAATAGGGTAGGTTTTTTTTAAAAAAATTATTCACAGTTAATCCATTGTTTTATTTAGATCAAAGCCTTATTCCCGCTGATTGATAATGTTTGTACTAAAATGACAACATACATTCATTCACAACTAAATGAAACCGAAGAACCATTTGATGCTCGTGAATTATGTGCCAAATATACAATTGACGTAGTTTCTAATTGCATTTTCGCTGTCGATGCTGAATCTTTCACCAGGGAAAATTCAGAAATCAGAGCTTATGGAAAAAAATTAATGACCATTACATTTAAGAACATCTTGTTTTTTATGCTTTTTGCAGCTTTTCCTTTCATTAAAAAATTTGTTAAGATACCGATGGTTTCAAAAGATGTGGAGCAATTTTTCGTGAATTTGATGGATCAAGCTTTGAAACACAGAGAAGAAAGTAAGCTTGAACGAGATGACTATTTAGCTTATTTGATTTCTTTGAAGGAAAAGAAGCAAATTGATAGTATGGATATGGCAGCTCATGCAGGTTTCTATTTAATCAAATTATCTCTGAATCGATTCTCCATATTTCCAAATTTTAGTATCATTCTTTGTGGATGGATTTGACACATCCAGCGTGGCTATTTCTTACATCCTCTATGAATTGGGGAAGAATAAACGAGTCCAAGACAAACTCCGTCTTGAAATAAAAAAGGTGATTGCTGAAAATGGATCCATAACTTTTGAGAAAATTAATGAGATGCAGTATTTGGAACAAGTTTTTAATGGTAAACTATTGTCTTGAAAAGATTGAAGATGAATGGTCTATAATTTTTATTTGTAGAATCTCTTCGTCTGAATTGTCCTGGAGTATTTTTTGCACGCGTGTGCAACGAAGAAATTGAGATTAAAGGAGTGAAAGGCAAAAAGTTCCTGATCGAGAAGGGTCTTTCTATTTTCATTCCTATTTTAGAAGTTCATTTGGATCCAGATATTTATGAAGATCCAGAAGCATTTAATCCAGAAAGATTCGATGATGGGAAAATCAAAGAGTACAAAGATAAATGCGTTTTCTTGCCATTTGGAGACGGTCCAAGAATGTGTTTAGGGATGAGATTTGCTTTGACTCAATCCAAAGCTGCCATTGTGGAGATTCTGAGAAACTTTGAAGTTACTGCCAATAAGAAAACTAAGGAGCCCTTAATTATTGATCCATATGAGCTTTTGAACGTGACAGCTGGTGGATTATGGATTGATTTGAAACCGATTGATAAAATATAGATTTAGTAACAAACAATGGATAAAGAATGGATAAATAATGGATAAAGAAAATTATGAAAAGTTATTTTACCTCGTTTTACTTCTTTCCATTGTGTAGTTTATTCATTGAGACTACCTTTTGTCAATTTTTTATAGAATTAAAGACTGAATTCAATTTACAGAATTAGAGCTTTTAGTTCATTCTCAGGCTATTTAATTTCCTCATTGTGTTGACTGCTTCAGTATGTTGAGGTTGACTTTACTTCTCTTACAGGGTTTACACGCAGTTCAAGGTGACTTTTGCCCATTTCTGAAATTAAACTACAGGAACATTTCAAACTATTCCTACCACTATAACCAGGATATTTATCAGTACAAAGAAGTTGATCCTGTTGTAATATCACCATTTTATGGAATCGGAGAAACAACAAGTTATTTCAATTTATTTCTTGATACCATTAAAGTTTTTTGCCACTTTGCTGCAGAGAAATCTACTAATGGTTCTGTAGATATTCTAGTATTGAATGTGAACTCTATGCAAATTAAACAAAGTCCCTCTGATAATAGAATCGAGCTGAACTACGGTGAGAATAGTGATGATTTGTTCTGTGGAGCAGTCGAAAAGATGAAAAAAATTTGGATAATTGACTACATAGAACATTGTTTCATATCCTTTTATGGTTGCCAAATGGCTTGGGAAAATGGAAAGCAGAAGAAATTTGAAGGAGTTTTAATCTTGAAAGAAACCCCTCTTTTAAAAGATATTGAATGCAAAGCAAATCAATACAACTACACCTATGAAGTTCTAAATCAACAAACAGGAATCTCATTGGCTGATTTAAAGATTAGAACTATTGAACAGTATTATTTTGGAAGAAACGACTGTGTAAAAGAACGAGCTCAGGAGAAGCTTTGCGAAGCTGTTAAGCAATTAAATTCTAAACAGTACAAAAGTTTTTTATGGGTGGCCGCAGTAGTTGGAGTAATTTTAACACTTCTGATCTATATTTATAACAAGTTGGTTGGTTTCTAAATATGAATTTGTTTGAACTTAAGTTTGCTGGGATTGAGACTCCTTCACCCAAAACTCATCACGTGTATGAAAATAAAATGTAACACAATACTTTTTTTGTTCTAATAAAAAATAATTTTGAATTTATGAAAGTTCCAGAATCATTTAACCCAAAAAGATTTGATGATGATAGTATCAAAGATTTCAAAGATGGATGTGTTTTTTTGCCATTTGGAGACGACCAAAAAATTTGTTTAGGAATGAGATTTGCTTTGACTCATAATCAAAAGCTGCCATTGTGGAGATTCTTAAAATATAGATTTAGTAACAAACAATGGAATAATGGATAGAGAAAATTATAAAAATTTGTTTTACCTCGTTTTGCTTCTATCCATTGTGTAGTTTATTCATTTAGACCTTTTGTAATTTTTATGATGATTTAGAATTAAAGACGTAATTCAATTTACATAATCAAAGCTTTTAGTTTATTCTCAGGCTGTTTAATCTCTTCATTGAGTTGACCGCTTCAGTATGTTGAGGTTGATTTTACTACTTTTACAGGTGTTCTGTGCAGCTCAAGGTGACTCATGCCCATCTCTGAAATTAAACTACAGGAACATTTCAAAGTATTCCTACCACTATAGCCAGGATATTTATCAATACAAAGAAGTTGATCCTGTTGTAATATCACCATTTTATGGAATCGAAGGACCTGCAAGTGCTTTCAACATCTTTCTAGATGCCATTGAAATTGTTTGCCACTTTGCTGGAGAAAAATCTTCAAATGATTCAAATGCAGATGTTCACGTCGTCAATGTAAACTCTATGCAACTCAAACAAAATCCCAATGACAATAGAATTCAGCTTAACTATGGTGAGAAAAGTGATGATTTGTTTTGTGGAGCAGTGGCAAAGATGACAGAGATTTGGGTTATTGACTACATAGAACATTGTTTCGTCTCCTTGTATGGTTGCCAAATGGCTTGGGAAAATGGAAAGCAGAAGAAATTTGAAGGAGTTGCAATCTTGAAAGAAAACCCTCCTTTAAATGATAGTTTAGTATGCACAGCAAACAAATACAACTACACTTATGAAGTTCTAAATAAACAAACAGGAATCTCATCGGCTGATTTGAAGAATGGAACTTTTGAACAGTATTATTTTGGAAGAAATGATTGTGTAAAGGAACGAGCCCAGAAGAAGCTTTGCGAAGCTGCTAAGAATTTAAATACTAAGCAGCATAAAAGTTTTTTATGGGTGGCCGCAGTAGTTGGAGTTATTTTGGCACTTGTAATCTATATTTATAACAAGTTGGTTGGTTTCTAAATTATAATTTGTTGTCTTGAAAACTTGAAATATGTGTTTGACAATATATGTAACCCAAGTTTGCAGGGATGGAAACTCCTTTAAAATCTCATCACGTATATAAAAATAAAATGTAACACAATCAGAGTCTAATAAAAATAAATTTTGAATTAATTGAAAGTGTATTTTTTGGAGAAAATAGATAATAGGCACACAATACACATATGTAAAGAATATTCAAGTAGATTCAAATATTAAGATAAGCTTATCTTCAAAATTACAAAATGTTGAGCATCTTGCTCAATATCAATTTTGATTTTTTTTTTGAACGACCAGTTAATTCTTTGACGTTGTTGTAGTGAGTTTACATTTTTCAATTATGATACTGCTGATTACAGCAATATTAGCATTTATTGGCCTGGTAATTTATGACCATTTCACTTTGAATTATGACTACTGGACCAAAAGAGGTGTTCTAGGACCAAAACCTTGGCCTATTCTGGGGAACTTAAAGAATGAAGTTTTGAAGCAACGCAATGTCGCTTATGATATAAGAGAAATATACAGGTGAGCTTCGGGTTGTGATGTAAAGAAAATAATATGAGATAAGGTGCTCTATTAAAGATCGTTCATTATCTTTATTTGTTATTCATAGAAAATATAAAGGCAAAACTCCATTCGTTGGAATTTTTCAACTTCGTAAGCCAAATTTGCTCATCTTGGATCCAGAGCTAATAAAAGACATTTTAATCAGAAATTTTAAACATTTTCAAAATAATGGCCTCGCTAGCTCAATAAATAAAGAAGCTGACCCGATCTTCTCAAGAAATCCATTCTTTTTGAAAGATGACGAGTGGAAGGCAAAACGAGCCGAGATTAGTCCAGCTTTTACTCCTAACAGAGTAACTAACAATAAATTATGCAATTAATTACATATTATTACAATTATTCCATCAATTTCAGATCAAAGCTTTGTTCCCTCTCATCCAAGATGTGGCTGATCGAATGATAGCTTACATTCATTCTCAACTAAAGATTACTCAGGAACCTTTCGATGCCCGTAAATTATTTGCCAAGTACACGACAGATTCAGTTTCTAGTTGCATTTTCGCTGTTGATGCTGAATCATTCACCACAGAAAACTCACCTATCCGGGAAATTGGAAAGAAAATTATGACGCCATCATTTACTATCATTCCATCTTTTATCATGTTTGCCACATTTCCTTTTTTGAAGAAATTTGTTAAACTGCCAATGGTTTCAAATGAAGTGGAATTGTTTTTTGTAAAATTAATGGACGAAGCTTTGAAGCTCAGAGAAGAGAGCAAATCGGATAGAGATGACTCATTAGCTTATCTAATTTCTCTGAAGAAGAAGAAGCAAATTGAGAGCATTGATATGGCAGCACATGCTGGTTTGTACATGATAAATCTTTGATTATGTTTTAAATGGACACTTGCATTTTTAGTCTCATTCTTTGTGGATGGAGTCGATACTTCCAGTGTGGTTATCGCTAGCACTTTTTATCAACTTGGTAAGAACAAAAGAGTTCAAGATAAACTTCGGGAGGAGATCAAAAAGGTGATTGTAATGGATGGTGCAATAACTTATGAGAACATCGAAGAAATGGAATATCTTGATCAAGTTTTTAATGGTGAGATTCAAAATTAAACCTTCAAAGATTTAGGGATGACAAACTTTAACAATTTTTTAGAGACTCTTAGAATGCATCCACCAGCTGCCTTTTCTGCTCGAGTCTGCAACGAGGAAATTAAAATTGAAGGAGTTGAGGGGAAAAAATTGTTAGTTGAAAAAGGCCTTTTAATTTACATTCCAATCCTGGAAGTGCATTACGACCCAGAAAATTACGAAGATCCTGAAAAGTTTTACCCAGAAAGATTTGATGATGGCGTTATAAAAGATTACAAAGATAAATGTGTTTTCCTGGCTTTTGGACATGGTCCGAGAATGTGTTTTGGTAAATTTTCTTAATTTTATTTGGAACCATAAATAATACTTTTTACATTGTACAGGAATAAAGTTTGCTTTGGCGCAATCAAAAGCTGCCATTGTGGAAATTTTGAGGAATTTTGAAGTCACTGTTAATAAGAAAACTCAGGAACCGTTCATCATTGATCCTGTCGAACATTTAATAGTGAATACTGGTGGATTTTGGATTGATTTTAAGCCAATTGAAAAGATATGATTGCTGGATACTTTGAAAAAAATTTCATTTATCTACAAAACTTTAAAGTTACTCAAATCTACTCAAAATTCCTTTATTTTGGGGTGTTCCCAATAGTCTTGTGATTTTTTTGATTTTACAAAAAAAATTTAAAAAAAAAAAAAAAGTGTTTTTGTAATTTTTTTAAAGTATTGTAGTTGTTGTCGTCAGTAAATTTTTTTGGGCTTCAAAAACTCATTCAGTTTGATAGTTTTATTTATTAACAGGTTCGTACTGCCAATACTATCCAATTCATCTGTAGTCTCTGCCGCATTAGTCATTTATGATTTTTAACTCGCTAATTATTTTGTATAAATTTAAATTACAAATAAAAATTGATTGCAATATTTTGGATATTGAAATTATACAAACACGAAGTGTCATTGAAGATGAAGAATGCGACTTGTGTTTCAAGCTAACACTTCAAAGGTGGTGGTATTCGAAGTGTTGAGAACAGAGCATTTTTAAAACTAACTCCACAACAAGTTTGTGTAAATTAAAACCAGACTATATTTTTGATGATAAAGAATGTTTACAACATATTCATAAAATTTTATCACAACGAATAAATTAAAAAAAAAAGATTAATGATTGCGCAAAAAGTTATCACTTACTTGCTTACCAAAATTCAAAACAAAAACATTTATAAAATGACTGGTTAAGTGCGTATACATTTCAGTTTCTCTTTGAAAGTGGTTACATGCAGTTCTGTCTTAAAAATGTTTATTTTGTTGGGAATTTTGGCATTCATAGCATATTCAGTTTATCTGTTTTTCACTTGGCATTTTGATTATTGGACCGAGAGAGGAGTTTCAGGACCAAAACCTTGGCCAATACTAGGAAACCTTAAAAATGATTTTTTGCATCAACGGAATGTTGCTTATGACGTTCAAGATATATACAGGTAGATGATTAAGATTCAGTGGTATGCTACTGAATTCAATAACAATTTTCAATGTGATAATTTTAGGGAATACAAAAGTCAAACTCCATTTGTTGGAATTTTTCAAATACGAGAGCCAAATTTGCTCATCTTAGATCCAATGTTAATCAAAGATATTATGGTGAGAAACTTTAAAAACTTCCAAAATAATGGAATGTCAATGATTGTTGATAAGCGAACTGATCCATTACTGGCGAGGGACCCTTTTGTTTTGGAAAATGCAGAATGGAGGGCAAAAAGATCAGAGGTCACTCCAGCTTTTACAACAAATAAGGTAAGAAATTTGAGCTTACTATTCAAAATACTTGAATGAGATTATTAAATTCCAGATGAAAGCTTTATTCCCACTGATCGACGATGTGGCAAGACGAATGACAACTTACATCCACTCACAACTGTCGAAAACTACAGAACCTTTTGACACTCGAATGCTTTGTTCCAAATACACTCTCGATACCGTTTGTAGCTGCATTTTTGCTGTTGATGCTGAATCCTTCACCAAAGAAAATTCAGAGTTCAGAGAAAATGGAATGAAGATCCTAAATTTCTCTTTGCCGGCAATTATCACCATTATGATTTCTGCCACTTTCCCAGTTCTGAAGAAAGTAATTACGTTGCCAATTATTTCAAAAGATGTGGAATCTTTTTTTCTTAATTTGATGGATCAATCTTTGAAGCACCGAGAAGAAAGTAAAATTGATCGGGATGACTATTTGGCTTACTTGATAGCTTTGAAGAAGAAGAAGCAGATTGAGAGTATGGACATGGCAGCTCATGCAGGTTAGTTGTAATAAAAAAATTATTAAAAAGATATCTCAAACTTTAATTTTTTAGTTTCTTTCTTCACTGATGGTTTTATTACTTCAAGTGTGGCTATTACAAATGTTCTTTATGAATTGGGTAAAAATAGGAATATCCAAGAAAAGCTTCGGCAAGAAATAGTGAATTCTATCTCAGAGCATGGATCTGTAACATTTGAATCTCTCAATAGCATGGAGTATTTGGATCAAGTATTTAATGGTTCGTATTTTCATTAGAAATTCTAAAAATATTATAATAAATTTACAAATCACTACAGAAAGTCTCAGACTGCATCCACCAGTAACATTTACATCAAGAGTGTGCAATAAATCCATAGAGATTGAAGGAGCACAAGGTAAAAAGCTTCTGGTCGAGGAAAACCTTTCCATTTACATTCCAATTCTACAAGTGCATTTGGACCCTGAAAATTATGAGGATCCAGACACATTCTACCCAGAAAGATTTGATAATGGAGCTATCAAAGCATATAAAGATAAATGCTTATTTATTCCTTTTGGACAAGGTCCCAGAGTATGTCTTGGTAATTTGTAAACTTTACTCGATTAATGTACATTAAGACTAAAAGCTCTTTCAATTGCTCCCAGGATTTAAATTCGTGACGATTCAAGCAAAGGTTGCGATTGTGGAAATTTTGAGGAACTTTGAGATAATTGCCAATAAAAAAACTCGAGAGCCTCTGATCATTGAACCAACAGAAATTCTTAATGCCAAAATTGGTGGAATCTGGATCGATTTCAGACCAATTGACAAAATATAGTATCATGATTATTTTACTTTACGTTTTATACCTCACTAAAGTTCGACTTTCATTCGTTTTAAATGGTCAATAATAAAGTATTAATTTGGTAAAAATAATAATTTACAATAATATGAGTTGATGCCAGTAACAAAACTCTAAATCCACTTTTCTGAAAAATGCTTTTTATTCACTAAATCAATAGATAACAACATAAAATTACTAAAAAACTAAAAAAAACCAAAAATTTTCTTCGGCATCTTATAAATATTCACTCAGTTCCCACGCGTTTTTAGTGCAATTTTGTTCGAAAATTTGGGTGATAAATGTATGATCAGCGGTAAAATCAGTTTCTCACTGAGTTTTCAAGATAGCCTTTCCAAATAAGTTTTAAATGATCAATAAATGATGAAATTTTGTAAAAAATGTATTTTTTTTGAAAATTTATTTTTTGGGGTCTATAGAATTAGGCGCGCAAGTCAAAAAAACGTATTTGACTTTGCATGCGCTGTTTCTCAAACCACTGCAGCTACAAAAATTTGACACTTATCATAAAACATCAATAATATAGTAGAGAACAATAAAATATCTTTGGTTTTAATAATTTCCATCAAATAAGACTACTGCAAGCATTTGAAGCCACGCGCGCATGGACAAATTCTTACTCAAACTTTTTTTTCGTTTTCGTGAGAGTAACAAAACTCTAACCACCAAAAAATTTAAAAACTTTGTATCTCCTCGAGTTTTATGAATTTCTTTACAAACTAAATTTTATTTTATGGTTTTTAGTGATAAGAATCGAAAAAAAAAATATTTTCAAAAAAATTTCTTTTAGGGGGGGTGTAATAAATCTTCAAAGGGAAAAAAAGAGCATTCTTGTCGGACGGATTGTTCTTTGACCAATAATCGGAAAATGTTGAAATACATCTTAAAAAATGCGTAATTTAATATGAAATGAGGATAAAAAAATATTTTCATCATTTTCATCGAGCCAAGACTTTACGGGTCATTTCAATCCAAGCGCGCATTATACGGCTCGTTCAAATATAGTTTTGTTCGATGTGAGAATAAAACTTGTATGCACGAGCCGTAGAATGCGCGCTTGGATTGAAATGGCCCGTAAAGTCTAGGTTCGATGAAAATGATAAAAATGTTTTTTTATGCTGATTTCATATTAAATTACGCATTTTTTAAGATATATTTCAACATTTTCCGATTATTGGTTCATGAACAATCCGTCCGACAAGAATGCTCTTTATTTCCCTTTGAAGATTTATTACACCCCCCCTAAAAGACATTTTTTTGAAAATATATTTTTTTTTCGTTTCTTATTACTAAAAACCATAAAATAAAATTTAATTTGTAAAGAAATTCATAAAACTCGAGGAGATACAAAGTTTTTAAATTTTTTGGTGGTTAGAGTTTTGTTACTCTCACGAAAACGAAGAAAAAGTTTGAGTAAGAATTTGTCCATGCGCGCGTGGCTTCAAATGCTTGCAGTAGTCTTATTTGATGAAAATTATTAAAACCAATGATATTATATTGTTCTCTACTATATTATTGATGTTTTATGATAAGTTTCAAATTTTTGTAGCTGCAGTGATTTGAGAAACAGCGCATGCAAAGTCAAATGCGTTTTTTGACTTGCGCACCCAATTCTAAAGACCCCAAAAAATAAATTTTCAAAAAAAATACATTTTTTACAAAATTTCATCATTTATTGATCATTTAAAACTTATTTGAAAAGGCTATCTTGAAAACTCAGTGAGAAACGTGAAGTTTTGCAAAAGTTCATTTATCTAAAAATTTTGTTTGAGGGAGTTAGAGTTTTGTTACTGGCATCAACTCATATCATCATCATCAACTTGAATAAAGATGTGTTTTTATATAGAGTGATTTATATATTGTGATAAGTTATCTATTGTGATAACTGATGGATAATTGACGTTTTTAATGATCTGTCAGAAAAAATGTCACCGACAAAAGTGAGTATAATATTTTTACACGCACTTTTGTCGGTGACATTTTTTCTGACAGATCATTGGAAATGTCAATTATCCATCAGTTATCACAATAGATAACTTATCCCAATTGATAAATCACTCTATATGTTTGGTGTTATTACGGACTTTTTGTATGAAAAGGGTGAAACTAACGCCTTATAAGTTTAATAACTTTTTTGCTATTAGAGCTAGGATCTTGATTTTTTTTACATGATACTTATAATCTTACTCCGTACCCATTTTTACTTCTCCGCAACACGGAGAAGTATTGTTTTCGTGACAGCATTTTCAGGGTTTTTCAACCTTATCTGATTTTTCCTGACTTCCCTGTACACAAATCTCAAAAATATCCAGTATTTTTTTTGTCGGTATTGAGTTGAAGAAAATTCCTGTAAAAAAAAATCCGGAAAATATTGCACCCCCGACCCGTGAAATGCGAAAAACTAAGGGCCGTGTGCCTGGTGGTTCGGTGGTTCGGTGGATCGGTGGATCGGTGGTTCGGTGGTTCGGTGGGGTTACTGTAAACGATCGATCTGACCTCCCACCGGACCGATTCCGGATTTTTTGATGCCAATCGACTTGGTATCTATTCCCATCGTGCACCTGATATTTTTGGTGATGATGACTCCACCGGTTAGGTCACCAGAACCACTTCCGTGATCCAAAGTCGGGGTTTTCATACAAAAAAAACTTTTATTTTGAAAAACTAGAAAATTGAGATACAGCTGTGGTTTCTTCAGAAAAAATGTTTGGGATGATAAATTAAGTCAGGAAGTGCATCGATGTTTGGTCCACTACCTGCTGGGAGTCATCTGAGGGTCATCTGGTGGTACCAGACAACTTTTTTTTGAAAAAGTCTTAGAATCTCATGATTCGTCCAGAAAATAAGAAAAATCAAGTTTTTGGAGGATCAGCCTGGTACCGCTTACTCTCAGCTCCAGAACTCGGGAACGGCTGGAGATAGCACTTCGGTCTCTTGAGAAAAAATGCTTGGGATGATAAATTAAGTCAGGGAGTGCATCGATGTGTGGTCCACTACCTGCTGGGAGTTATCTGGGGTCATCTGGTGGTACCAGACAACTTTTTTTGAAAAAGTCTTAGAATCTCATGATTCGTCCAGAAAATAAAAAAAATCAAGTTTATGGAGTATCAGTCTGGTAGCGCTTACTCTCAGCTCCAGAACTCGAGAACGACTAGAGATAGCACTTTGGTCTCTTCAGAAAAAATGCTGGGGATTATAAATTAAGTCAGAAAAGGCAACGATATTTGGTCCACTACCTGCTGGAAGTAATCTGGTGGTACCAGACAATTTTTTTTAGAAAAGTCCTAGAATCGCAGCTTGGTACCGCTTACTCTCAGCTCCAAAACTCAATATCTTTTTTGAAACAATTTTTATTGAAAACACCATTCTATGCTAGCGGAGAAGTCCTGTCCAGCTCACAAGCTGCACAACTAGTTTTGGTTTTCAGGTTGGTATATTGACCAGCTGTTGTCCAGGAATTTTTTTCACGGACTTCCATTTTTTCAAAATCATAAAAAAAACGTTCACCATGTGATGAAACTTTTTATGGCTCTAAAAATTGAAATTTTTTTCCTTGGAACATATATATCAGTACAAGACACAACTTTTGAGCTGAGTGTGGGATTTCTACCATGCACCGCTGATCGACACACATCCAGAAACCACGCAAAATCATGAATTTTTCATGTTCCCTGTGTAAAATTTGTTCATTAATTGGAATATTTTGATTTTTTTGCTAAACAATGTTTAACCTTTTTTTTCACAAATTATCTGAAGGAATTCACGGATTTTTAGTCACGCGTCTGAGTCATATGAAAAAATTGCTAGAATTTTGAATGATTTCTCTGCTATCTATATTATGTTTCAATATTATGTTTCTATTCTCAAGTGTGTCATCTACCCCTCATTTTTGAGGGGATTTATGCTACTAGTTTTTATAATATATTTCAGAAACCTCCCAGTGGAACACTTACGTGAAATGCGGGCTTTTTGTGCTTGTTGTTTAATGTTTCAATAGTTTTCATAAAAGTTTACAAGCGTTTACATTTTAGAGTAGTTTGTGGTCAAATCAGTCATACACACCAGCTCAATAAACTGCAACAGAATGTTTAGATTGACTTTAATTATTCTGTTGATTTCAAAGGAAGCTTATGGAGAGTCTTGTCCAGTTTTAAAACTTAATTACAAAGGCTTTTCTAATTACACAATAGGCTACGTTCATAAAGTGTATCAGTACAATCAAGTGGAACCTGTTGTTCAGTCACCATTTTATGATATTGGAGAAAAAGGAATCATTGTCAACTTTTTTTTTTGATATTTTTCAATTGGTTGTAAATATTTGAAGGAGACTTCCAATAACATATTAAACTCTCAATTTATACCATTCTCTACTTTACTGATCGAGCAAAACCCAAGTGACAATCGGATTCAACTAAACTACACTAGGATTAATGAAAATTTGTTCTGTGGATCAGTCGAAAAGATGACAGAAATGTGGCTCATTGATTACAAAAGACATTGTTTCATATCACTTTACGGTTGTAAAATGGCTTTGGTAAATGGAAAACTCAAGAAATTTGAAGGAGTTGTAATTTTGATCAGTGTTACTACAGAAGTTTGCTTAATTGAAAACCTAAATTACACTTATGATGTACTAAGCATGCAAACTGGAATTTCACTGGCTAATTTGACAAAAATTAAGTTTCAAGAAATGTCTGAAGATCATTGTCAGACAGTACGTGCCTGGAAGCCTCCTTGCAACCAAAATATTGATAAGCGTGTGATTACTACTTTTGTGTTATTTTCAGTGGTTGCGTTTGCATTAATCATTGGCAGTTCTTTATACAAAAAGTTTTTTGAAGGTTAAAATATTGATTTTTTTAATGAAAATTTTTCGATAGTCCTATTGAAAAAAGATCAGAGGTCACTCCAGGAGATTTTTAATTCAGAGAGAATAGAATGAAGTTCTCTAAACCGACAATTATGACTAATAAGATACATTTCAAATCATGGAAAAAATAGTGACTTTACTGATTGTTTCGAAAGATAATAAAGTTATTTGACAAAAAGAAAGTGTTTAGGATTCTTGTAATTCTTTTATTTACTGTCTATATTCGAATTTAAACCGAGTACTATCACATGAAATGCTAGCATGAAAGTCGTGTGTTACGATACTTACGAATTTAAAAAGTTTCATTAAAGTAATTATATAAGTTGTGCACTTATTGTTTAGTTATAGTATGTTATAGTTTTGATAGTTCTCATAAAAGTTCTCACTACATCAAGCATTTCATTTTTCAATAGCTTGTGGTCAATTCAGTCATACACATCAGATCAGTAAACTGCAACAGAATGTTCAGATTGATTTTAATTATTCTGTTTATTTTCAAAGAAGCTAATGGAGAGTCTTGCCCAGTGTTAAAATTAAATTACAAAGACTTTTCTGATTATGGAACAAGCAGCCTCCATAGAGTGTATCAGTACAAACAAGTGGATTCTGTTGTTAAGTCACCTTTTTATGGAATCGGAGAAAATGGAATCAATGTCTATTTTAATCTTGAATATATTTCAGTATTTTGCAAGTATTTGAAGGAGTCTCTCACAAATAAATCCATTCTAGATCCTGAGTTTCTGAAGTTGTCTAATCTGTTGTTGGAACAAAACCCTAATCAAAATCGGATCAAAATTAACTACAGTGACATTAATGAAAAACTTTTCTGTAAGGCAGTCGATAAGATGACAGAGATTTGGTTGATTGATTACGTAATGAATTGTTTCATATCTTTTTACGGTTGTCAAATGGCTTTTCTTGACGGAAAACTCCAAAAACTTGAAGGAGTTGTGATTTTTATCACTCTTGATAATCAAAATTGTCTCAATCACAACCAATTAAATTACACTTACGACGTCCTGAAAAAGCAAACTGGAATTTCACTGGCAAATTTGGCAACAAATGAAATAGATGAGACTTATGTTGATAACTGTAAGGCGATACGTGAACGGATGCTTTTTTGCAACCCCATTATTAAGAAGCGTGACTTCAACATTTATTTGGTACTTTCAGTGGTTGTGTTTCCTTTGATCCTTTTCAATTATTTATATATAAAAATTGTTGATGTTTATACGATTGATATTGAAATTGATTGAAGTTAATTGAGGTTACCTCTTCTTTTTTGTGTGTTCAATGTAGCTCAAAGAAAAGACACTTTTCTAGAGTTAAAATAAAATTATATATTTTTTTGTTGAATCTTTGACATAGCCATTGCGTTTCAATATTCAGTACAAACAGATTAGTGGCTTGTGTATTGGATTTTTCTTCAATTTTTATCAGACCACTTGAAATAAATCGAAATGAGTTGTTAAAATTTTTATAAAATTTTTTCGAACTTAATGTTTTTTAACGTAGTAATTTTATGGAATACAATGGTGGAATTTTTTCACATAAAATATACTTATGTAATCCGATGTTATTTAAATATTTTAAGATTAGAAACTTTCAAAACATTCATAAAAATGGAATGGTAAAGATAGATATGCTATAATTTAGATAATTTAACGAACAGATATTATAAATGCCAAAATTGGTGGAACCTTGATCGATTTTAGACCAATTGACAAATAATATTTCTATGATTATTCTGACCTTGATTTGTTATTTATTCTTAATAATGTTTGACCTCTATTCGTTTTTAATGCTCAATATTAAAAAAGGATAACATATGTATAATCATATGCAATATTGTTGTAATACTTATAATTTAATATTTTTCTTATATTATTTCAAAACCTTTCGGAGGAGTACTTTTATAAAATGCGAGCTTGAAAGTCAGCATATGTTAAGCAATTAAGAATTATCATAACAGTTTTCATAAAAATTTGGTGCTTGTTGTTTGGTTGTTTTAACAGTTTTCACGAAAGTTTTTTTCTGCTTAGTATTTACAGTTTTGAGTAGTTTGTGGTCAAATCAGTCATACACACCAGATCAGTAAACTGCAACAGAATGTCTAGATTGCTTTTTATTATTGTATTGATTTTCAAAGAATCTAATGGAGAATCTTGTCCAGTGTTAAAATTAAATTATAAAAACTTTTCTGATTATGCAACAAGCTACGTTCATAGAGTGTATCAGTACAAACAAGTTGAACCTGTTGTTAAGTCACCATTTTATAAAATTGGTGAAAAAGGAATGATTGTCAACTTTAATCTTGAATATACTTCAATTATTTATTTGTAAATATTCCCGGGAGACTTCCATAAATAAAAACTATTTAGATACTGAGTTTCTAGCGATGTCTAATCTGTTGTCTGAACAAAACCCAAGTGACAATCGGATCCAACTTAACTACACTGGGATTACTGAAAATTTATTCTGCGGAGCAGTCGAAAAGATGACAGAAATGTGGCTGATTGATTACAAAAAACATTGTTTCATTTCATTTTACGGTTGCCAAGTGGCTTTGGAAAATGGAAAACTCAAGAAATTTGAAGGAGTTGTGATTTTGACGACTCTTAAGAAAGAAGAATGCCTCAAACTTAACCAGTTCAATTTAGGCTCCTGCGATTAGTGATTTTAAAAATCGTTTCGATTGTCGATTCGATTAATGAAAAAATCGCGATTTCGATTCGATTTCGATTATCTAAATTGAAAATATGTAGTGTAATTTTTTAAACAGTTTGTACGTTAAAGCTGAGATTTTTTTTTTTTAAATGATTTCTGAATTGATTTTTGGCCATAAAAAAGATTGCACTTGAACCAAACCTTAAAACTATGTTAGAAAGGGCCAAAAAAAGCCTACCCGTGTTACACAGAATGTTTTTGGAAGGTCTGAGAACTTGAAAATTTTACTGCTAGACAGCACATTTTTGTATTTTTTATTTTTTGAATAATCCAAGTTACGAATTTTTCATATTGACTCAGAATGCAGACTGAAAAAAGTAATAGAAACATCTCAAATATATAAATTTATAATAGATGCATGATTAAAATGATTCTAATACGGTGAGCTATTTTGAAACTACTAAAATAATTTTGAGGTTTGGTTCAATTCCGAGACACTCGGTTTCACAGTGTTTTTAACAAACAAAATTAATAACTAAGGAAAAAATGAAGAAAATAGTGGTCGCTTATAATTTTATACAAAAAATAGAATCCTAATTGCGTTTGGCCCATATCAAAAGATCAGCATTATGTTTGGAAAAGTGGTATTATTTAAATAATCGAAATCTTCGACTATCGATTTACTAATCGATTCGATTATCGATTATTCAAACTAATCGCGATTCGATCGATTTTCGACTAGTCGCAGGAGCCTAGTTCAATTACACTTATGACGTCTTAAAAAACCAAACTGGAATTGTGCTGGCAAATTTTAGAAAAATTGAGATTGACGAAATTAATGTTGATTATTGTAAGACGATACTTGCCCGGAAACTCTTTTGCAACCCAAATGTTCATAAACATTCAGTTAATTTTTTGGTATTTTCAATGCTTGGATTTTCAATAATCCTTGGCAGTTATATAATTTATAAAAAGTCTGTTGAAGTTTAAATTGGTTCCATTAAAAATCTTGAAACACATAATTGCCCAAAAATTATGGCACGCGTGGTAATCTAGAACATCCCAGAGGTGTCATTTTATCAGAATGAAAATTGTAAATGAAATGAACACGTTTTAAAATTCGATCAATATTTTTCACGGGTATTCAACTCAATGGTAATTTAAACTAGACAGTCTAAGATTTCACTCCATCTGGATCATGCTTAAAATAATTCTTCTTGCTTGTGTTTTAAACGTAGCTGAAGGAGAAGACACTTGCCCAGAGTTAAAACTGAACTATAAAAAATTTCTTGACTATTCTACATTGTCTAAGAGCAAACTTTATCTGTACAAAGAAGTGGAACCTTTAGTTAAGTCACCATTTTATGGAACTGCAGAAAAAACAATCAAATTTAACCTCAGATATGACGCCATCGAAATTTCTTGTTATTTTGCGAGATTAAGTACTAAAAGAAGAAAATCCATCCCAGATAAAATTCAGTTGAACGAGGTTCTTTTAAGACAAAATACTAACGACAATCGTTTATATATAAACTACGGTGAGGATAGTGGCGATTTTTTTTGTGAAGCAGTCGAAAATATGACAGAGATGTGGTTGATTGATTACAAACTAAATTGTTTCATTTCCTTTTATGGTTGTCAAATGGCTTTAATTAACAAAAAAATTAAAAAGTTTGAAGGGTTCATGCTTTTAGGTCAAAATCACAGTTTCGAAGAATGTAATGAAAATCATTATAATTACACTTTCAACGTTATAAAGAGTCAAACAGGAATTTCTCTGGCATCCTTAAAGAAAAATAAGTTTGTTATAGGTTATAAGTACGTCAGTACTGATTGTTCGGAAAAACGAGATCTGTTGAAATTTTGCGAGAATGGAATAAAAGTGGTTAATTTTGATGCATTTTTTTTGGTGATTCTATTATTTGTGATACTTTTTGTGATTATCATTGGAGGATATTTCTTGAAAAAAATGCTTGTGTGAACATATTTACTTCTCCGCATAACGTAGAAGTATTGTTTCCGTTCCAGAATTTTCAGGGTTTTTCAACCTTCCAGTCAAAACTTACCTTATAACAAAATTGAAGAAAAAGTCATGTAGTACTTACACTTTGTAAGTCAAAACTTACCTTATATTAAAATTAAAGAAAAAGTCATGTTGTACTTACATTTTGTAAGTCAAAACTTACCTTATATTAAAATTAAAGAAAAAGTCATGTTGTACTTACATTTTGTAAGTCAAAACTTACCTTATATTAAAATTAAAGAAAAAGTCATGTTGTACTTACATTTTGTAAGTCGAAACATACCTCATATTAAATTTATAAAAAAAGTCATGTAGTACTTACACTTTGTAAGTCAAACTTACCTTAATATCAAAATTAAAGAAAAAGTCAAGTAGTCCTGCTCAGCTACAAGCTGCACAACTAGTTATGTCTCAGTATAATAATATAATCACTTTTGGGAAATGTCTGATTGTGTGTGATTTTGTTTGAAATTAAATTTACAAAAAAATATTTTTAATCGATTTTCAATCTAATAATCTTTCTTCAACAATTGCATTACACGTTACTTCGTGGTATTAGCGTTTTTCATTGCAGTTTTACTTGGAAAAAATGATTATTATAAGGTTATTGATTCAAGGGAATTTTTCTCTAGAATGATTAATAAGAATTTTAAAGGTTAATGATAGATATTTTCATTGATTTTTATTATTAATGTTATTATCATGAATAAATCATCAAAATCAGATTATCTTTAAAAGTAAGCACAGTTTAGTCCTATTTGTAGTATAATGATAATCATTACATAATTATTTAATAACTTTATTTAAACAAGTTTAATGAGACTAGACTTTTTCAATCATCATAGTATTTGTAGATTTTTCAGTCTTAAAATCGAAGCAGAATGTTAAAGTTGATTTTAATACTTTTAATTTCCAAACAAGGTCAAGGAGATTCTTGCCCTGACTTAAAATTAATCTACAAAAACTTTTCAAATTATGGAAATAACTTCATAAACGTAGTGTATCAGTACAAAGAAGTGGAACCTGTTATTGTGTCACCATTTTATGGAATTGCAGAAAGAAGGACTGAATTTTTCATTTTTTCAAGAGACGTTCATGTTGCTTGCAAATCTTCGAGGAAGGATCCTGCATACAATGAACTGCACAATCTTATTTTTGAACAAATCAATAATGATGAAAATCGGATACAAGTAAAATACATAGATAAAGGTGAAAATTTATTCTGTGGAGCAGTCGCAACAATGTCAGAGATTTGGTTGATTGACTACATTAAAGATTGTTTTATGTCTCTGTATGGTTGCAAAATGGTTTGGTTAAATGGTCAGCATCAGAAGTTTGAAGGATTTGTGATTCTGAACGGTGTTAATCATCATTCAAACAACTGTTTTATTAACCACCAATACAATTATACTTATAATGTTCTAAAAATTCGAACCGGAATTTTACTGGCAAATTTGACAAAAAATGAGATTTATAGAAATTTTAGTGTAGAAAAAAATGATTGTCAACCAATTCGTGATCGGCAATCCTTTTGCAAATCGAATATTTCAAAAAAAAGATTTACGACTTATCTTGTGCTATCAGTGGTTGGACTGGCAATAATTCTTGGTAGATTTTTTTATCGCAAGTCGGTTGAAGTTTGAAAAATTAAATTTTAAATGTAATATGAATACTTCATAACACATTACTATAATATTTTAATTTTCGTAGATTAGCGACAAACAAAAATGTTTTAATTCTGTTCTAATGTGTTAATAACACATTTTAAATATTCTGGTTTTTATAACAATTTCAACTCAATTAAGAATTCTTAACGCATTAGATAAAAGTGAGGCTATTTCGTAAGATTTTTGAATATTTCAAACACCTATTAGTTATTTTAACACTGTAGTATTCATCAAAAACATATTACCTACATGAGTGCATCTCATCAGTAACATAATGATATTATACACTGATCGAAAAATTTTATGAGCAAAATTTGCATTCTGTTAAACGTTTTTTACTTGCCTTCATTGAACAAAATTTTGATGAGCATTAATTCTACGATAGTTTTTTTTAAGTGCCAGCATAAATATTTTAAAAACCGGTGATGACTTCACACGGACATCAATCTATAATGAGTTTAAAGTATGATGTCACTAACATTTTACTATTTTACCATCAATGAAGGATTCATACACTGATATTTAAAGTTCAGTCTTAAAAAAGAAACAGAATGATCAAGTTGATTTTAATACTTTTGCTTTTCAAAGAAGCTCAGGGTAATAGTACTTGCCCAATTTTAAAACTGAACTACAAAAACTTTTTAAACTATTCTTTTCATTTCGGGCATCAAATCTATCAATACAAAGAAATTGATCCAGTTGTTATGTCGCCATTTTATGGTATTGGTGAAAAGACTGCAGTTTTATATTTTGATAAGATTTATTTTAATTATAATTGCGAATTTGCTGGAGACAACATCTCAACACCTGCTTACCGTAAAAATATTCAAAGAGTATCTTTAAAGTATTCGCATCATATTGAAAGCACCTGCGACAATCGGATTTATTTAAACTACAGTGAGAGTAATGTAAATTTGTTTTGTGGAGCAGTCGCGAAAATGGCAGAGATTTGGATAATTGATTACAAGAGAGATTGCTTTATATCAATTTACGGTTGCCAAATGGCTCTGATGCATGGAAAACTTGAAAAATTTGAAGGATTTTTCATAATAAAAAAAGGCGTATTACGGTCGGTCTTGTTACTGGTGGTAAACTGAGTAAAACTATTAACTCAAAATATTCTTAAATATATAAAAGCTTTATTGACTCTATTTTACAATTGGCTCATTCGGGCTTTAGAACTATTGACTCTTAAACTTAAATATGATTCTAAAATCCTTGTTCACTCAATATCTAAGTACTATTCTATGTGTCTCGAGACCTTAACCTATTAATTTATCTCACTCAATTGTTATAATGCGCTGATCTGCGGAATCGGTGTGTGAATCGATGGATGGAGTTGGTGGCTGGAATCAGCGATATGGTGGCTGGAATCAGCAACAAATGAAGAGATGCTCTGGGACTTGTGAGGTGACTTAAAAGGGAACGTCTTCCCTGCGGTTAATCCTCTTCAACTAAAAGTCCACGTTGGCGTTGGCAGCGATCTAAAAATTGTGTCCACAAAATAAGTTTTATGTTTACCGTCACTCACGCATTCAATCTAAACCATCAAGCTACCTTTGCAGTCATCTGTCTGGTGCCGCTAAACCATATGGTAATCTTCTATCTTCACAATGAGTCTTTCTGATGACGAATTAACGTGGTTAATCATTTTGTTCTTGTTAGCCTTCTTGGACTTAGATTACCTGATGCGTATGAGTGTGTGGCCTCTAATTATTGGTTTTGTCACTTAGCATATATAATTAAACTTCGGTGAGCAAATACTTCACCATTTCAATCCTTTTTTTAATGCTCTTCATTCGCCTATCTCCATCAAAGTGAAATATTCCTCTATTTTGTCACTTTCCTCAACCTTCAGATTTCCTAACCCTGGCGCGTAGGCTGACTCGTCGCAAACAATTGAGTGGTTTACAAAAACATCTCAACTATTCTACTTAAAACTATATCTGACCGTTACAGGCGGCATTGAAAATGGTAAAATATGTCCATTCGCTACCATGTATAACTACACTTATGACATTCTCCAACATCAAACTGGAATTTCTTTGGCTGATTTAAAATATCCAGGAAAAAGAGAAACATTTTTAATTAATGATTGTGAAAAGATTAGAAATCAGGTAAAAATTTGCGATATTGATTTACAAAAAGAGGATTTTTATGATAAAAGTGTAAAACTAATTGTTTGTGGTCTTTTAGTTGTTTCGATAGTGTACACTCTTGTACACTTTTTTTATAATAAGTATTTTGTTTTCTGAATTACTTAAGTAAATTTATTATAATCTCTTAAAAACAACTTGACCCTTGTGAATCAAATTTTTATCTGAGTGCTTACTATATTGTCTGATTGTGTGTGTCTTTGTTTAAAATAAAATGTGCAAAAACTTATTTTAAATCGATTTTCAATCTTAAAAACTTATTTAAAGACTTTTTAAAAAATTCAAAACGGAATTTCCTAGCCAGATTTGACAAAAATTGAGAATAATGGAAATTTTTGTGAAGATTTTTTTAATCAAAAGTCTGTTGATAGTTGATTAATACATTTTAATCTTGTCACAAGTATCACTAACATATTTTTGTAGTGTGAGTTTGATCTATTTAACATTAAATATCACTTTATATGTGTAATTTTCAATTGGTTCATATAATTACAATATGGAATTTCGTTAATAAAAAGCATTAGTGAGAAAAGAAAAAAGCTTTACATGCAAATTTCATCATGAAAACAGGCTAATGTTAAACAAGAATTGATGTTGCTCAGGGAATTTGAAAGAAAGGTTTCACTCGTGTTTGACTAATTTTCGATCAATTTCTTATAAAAACGAAAACAATTGACCAAAAGAGTTCTGGTATAAGAGTCCTGAAAAATTTAACAGAATGTTGAAACAAATTTCAATTATTCTTCTTTTAAACAAAGCTCATGGAGAGTCTTGTCCAGAGTTGAAATTAAATTATTTAAACATTTTGAATTATACAAATGTATTCCGCCAAATAATATATCATTACAAAGAAGTTGAACCTACTATTATGTCACCATTTTATGGAATCGAGGATGCAGGAGTTTTATTAAAGTTAATTCCAGTATATTATTCATTAATCTGTCAATTTGCTGGGAGTGATGCAACAGAAAGAAATTCAAAAATTCAATCTATACTTTTCAACAAATTTTCTTTGAAACAAAACTTCAATAACAATCAGATTCAACTTACCTATTCAGAGATTAGTGAAAGTTTTTTTTGTGGATCAGTTGCAAAGATGTCAGAGATCTGGCTGATTGATTACACTACAAATTGTTTCATCTCCTTGTATGGTTGTCAAATGGCTTTGTTGGATGGAAAACTGCAGAAGTTTGAAGGCTTTATGATTTCAAGAAGTGCTAAACAATCGAAAAAATGTAATGCAAGTCAATACAATTACACCTATGAAGTACTGAAGCAACAAACTGGAATTTCTTTGGCTAATTTGAAATATAATGAAGGTCTGGAGCAAAACTATCCACATAAAAGTGATGATTGTCGGAAAATTCAAGATCATGATATATTTTGCGATCTAACTATTCATCATACAACTTACTATAAAAGCTATTTTGTGGTATCAGTTGTTATAATTGCAATTTTACTTGGTGGATTTTTTTATAACAAATTTAATGATTAAAGAAGAATAAATTAGCAGTAAACACAAAACTATGGTAAACCTTAGAATAACCTCCTTTTTGCGATAAAACTTTGATTTTTATCAAATGAAATTTCAAGTTATAATTACACAATCTTGAAATTTTATTTGATATCAAAATTTATTCTCAGAAAGGAGGTAATTCTAAGGTGAACGGAATTAAAAAGCACCACCATAGCAGTAAACTAGTTAAGTTGTTCTTAATAAAAATTTTGAAAATTCGTATTTTTGTGATTTAAAGATTATTCGTTTTTTTTAAGAGCGACAAAATACACTGTATCAAACATTTTTTAATAAATTGTCACCATTGAACAAAATTTTGTATGTGTTTTTGAGGTGTCTACATTCTATATCTTGATTTGTAGAAACAACGCGTTTTAGTTATAACAGCAACTATTTAAGTAAATGATATTTTAAAACATCCCAGAGGTGTCATTTTATCAAAATGAGCTCACACGTTTTAAAACTTGAGAAATATTTTTCATGGGTATTAAGTTCAATTGTAATTTGAACCAAACAGTCTTAGATATCACTACATCTGGATCATGCTTAAAATAATTCTTCTTACTTGTTTGTTGAACGTAGCTGAAGGAGAAGATACTTGTCCAGAGTTAAAACTGAACTATAAAAACTTTCTTGACTATTCGACTTTGTCTTTGCGTAAACTGTATCTGTACAAAGAAGTGGAACCTTTAGTTAAGTCGCCATTTTATGGAATTGCAGAAAAAACAATCAATATTAACCTCAAAAATGACACTGTCGAGATTTCTTGTTATTTTGCGAGGACAAGATCTAAAAAAAGGAATATCTTCCCTGATTCTATTATGTTGAACAAAATTGGTTTAAAACAAAGTATCAATGATAACCGAATCAAACTAACATACAAGAATAATCGTAGAGATTCATTTTGTGAAGCTGAAGCAACAATGACAGAAATTTGGTTGATTGATCACAAAACAGATTGTTTCATTTCCTTTTATGGTTGTAAAATGGCCTTAATTAATGAAAAATATAAGAAGTTCGAAGGGTTCATGATTTTAGAACGAAATGGTTTTTCACAAGAATGTAATGAAAATCATTATAATTACACTTATGACGTTCTAAAACATCAAACAGAAATTTCTCTGGCATCTTTAAAAAAAAGTGAGTTTGTTGCAGGTTATAAGTACGTCAGTACTGATTGCTCAGAAAAACGAGATCAGTTGAAATTTTGCGAGACTGGAATAAAAATGGTTAATTTTGATTCAATTTTTTTGTTGATTCTACTCATTGTGATGCTTTTTGTGATTATTATTGGAGGATATTTCTTGAAAAAGTTTTTTATATAAACATATTTATGTCTTTGAAGTGTAATGTCTATTTGTTTGTATTTTTGTTTGGAATAAAATTTGCAAAAAAACTATTTTAAATGTATTTTCATTGTTATTGGAAACTAAGATAAAATAAAGAATTAAATAAATTGCTACCTTCTGCGACATAAAATTTTGTTATCATAAGTCAAAAGTTCAACATAAAATTATATGTTTAACGTCGACGTCTATATTGAATGACACTTAAAGATTCAAAAAAAATTATTTATGTTTCTCTTGTTGATAAAAATAGTGCTTTATTTATGCTATATGTTAATAAAACATGTGACGAAACAGTACAGAAAGTTATGCTATAAAAATACATTTTAAATCTTGCAATTCTATAAAGTTTTTCTTTCGATTAAGAATGCTTAAATGAATAAAAACTAGTTGTGCAGCTTGTGAGCTGAGCAGGACTTCTCCGCTAGTATGGAATGGTCTTTTCATTAAAAATTGTTTCGAAGTGCTATCTCTAGTCGTTCTAAAAATCGGAATAAACATCGATGCAATTCTTGACAGAACTTATCATCCCAAACATTTTTTCTAAAGAGACCGAAGTGCTATCGCTAGTCGTTCTCGAGTTCTTGAGTTGAGAGTAAGCGGTACCAGACTGATCCTCCAAAAACTCGATTTTTATAATTTTCTGAACGAATTTTGAGAATTTAAGACTTTTTCAAAAAAAAAGTTGTCTGGTACCACCAGATGACCCCCAGATGACTTCGAGCAGGTGGACCAAACATCTATACATTTTTTGACTCAGCTCATCATCTCTAACATTTTTTCTGAAAAAACCACAGCTGTATCTCTAGTTTAAAAAAAAAAAAGTTTTTTATTGTATGAAAACCCCGACTTTAGGTCACGGGATTGGTTCTGGTGACCTTACCGGTAAAGTCACCATCATCAAAAATATCAGGTGCACGATGGGAAGAGATATCAAGTCGATTGGCATCAAAAAATCCGGAATCGGTTCGGTGGGAGGTCAGATCGAGCGTTTACAGTAATACACCGGAAATTCCACCGGACATCCGGCCCTTAGTTTTTCGCATGGCACGGGTCAGGGGGTCAAAAATTTCCGGATTTGTTTCCACAGGAATTTTCTTCAACTCAATACGGACAAAAAAAATACTGGATATTTTTGAGATTTGTTTACAGGGAAGTCAGGAAAAATCAGATAAGGTTTAAAAACCCTGAAAATGCTGGGACGAAAACAATACTTCTCCGTTTTTGCGGAGAAGTAAAAATGTGTTTTTTCGAAATATTTTTGAACATGTTAAATTATTTAATATGCCATATAACTGAGTTCATCAAAAACATATTATCTACATACGTGCATCTCATTAATGACATTTATGACGTCTTATATGTTTTTGAGGCTTTTAGTGGTTTTATTTTTAAATGGGCTTTAAAATATGCAGTAATCTATATTTTACTATTTTTATCAATATTCATCATAATATGATTGATTTGAAGAAACGAGACTTCTATAGATATTACAGTAGTTTCAAATGTTTAGTCTTTAAAACCAATCAGAATGTTAAAGTTGGTTTTTATACTTTTGCTTTTTAATGAAGCTCAAGGCGATGGTATTTGCCCAATTTTAAAACTTAACTACAAAAGTTTTTATAATTATTCGTTTGGTTTTTATCATAATGTCTATCAATACAAGGAAATTGATCCAGTTGTTAAGTCGCCATTTTATGGTATTGGAGAAATGAATGCAGTTTTAAACTTTCATAAGGATATTTTCCAATGTATTTGCGATTTTGCTGGAGAGGACATCGCTGACTCCCTTAAAAATCAGAAAAAAATACTTATACATAATTTGCATCATAATCAGAACCCCAACGACAATCTTATTTATTTAAACTACAGTGAGATAAGTGAAAATTTGTTCTGTGGAGCTGTTGCAAAAATGACAAAGATTTGGATGATTGACTACAGAATTCGCTGTTTCATTTCATTTTACGGTTGCCAAATGGCTTTGTTGAATGGAAAATTCAAGAAATTTGAAGGATTCTTCATTATGAAAGAAGCCATCGTCATAGATGATGAAAAATGTCCATTCGCTACCATGTTTAACTACACCTATGACATTCTCCAGAGTCAAACAGGAATTTCTCGGGTCGATTTGAAATATAAAACACAAAATCATTCGAAAATATTATCAAGAAATGATTGTACGAGGATAAGAAATCAGAAAGAATCTTGCAATGTTGATTTTCAAAAAGATAAATCTTTTGATAAATGTGTAAAAATTATTTTATGTGTGCTTGTAGTTGTTGCAATTTGTTTCACTCTTACAAACATTGTTTATAAAAAATATATTGATGTCTGAATTTGTGATGATCCAATAATTTCGTAAACGAGCCCATCCCCATATCTTTACTAAAAAAAATGATGGAATGTAAACTGTTTATTATTAATTGGTTATGTGGTTGTTATTGATTGATATTTCTTGAATTTTGTGAGGATAAAGTAGGATATATATTTTATTGTGAGTTATTAAGTTTGAAATATAATGTTTAAAATCAAAAATAGTTGGTTGTCAATTTCTTCAATAAATATATTCATTAAAAAATATTTCAGTTCTCGATTTTTTTTGATAAAAATAGTGTTTTTGTTTGCATTAATGAAATATTTAAAATCTTGCGATTTCTTAACGTGTTTTACTCAATTAAGAATGCTCATTAAATAAAAGTGTGTTAAATAAAAGTATAACACTGAATTCATCAAAAACGTATCATCTATATGAGTGCATCTCATTAATAATATAATGATGTCTTATGTGTTCTTGAGGCTTTTTTGTTTCATTTTAAATTGAGGTTAAAATATGCAGTAATCTATATTTTACTATTTTCACCAATTATTATCATATAATTGATTCGTAGAAACAAGGCTTTTTAGTTTTTTTTATTTTAAGTTTTATTGTTTGGCCTTACAACCTTATTAGATTTTTGAAAGGCGAGGCTGTTTAGTTATTACTGCAGTTTTAAATGTTCAGTCCTTAAAACCAATCAGAATGATAAAGTTGATCTTCATACTTTTGCAATTTAATCAAGCTCTAGGCGATGCTTTTTGTCCAAATTTAAAACTTAACTACAAAAACTATTTAAATTATTCGATTACTTATGAGCATAAAATCTATCGATACAAAGAAATTGATCCAGTTGTTGAGTCACCATTTTATGGTATTGGTGCAAAGACTGGAATTTTTAACATTCAGAAAAAATCTTTTCAACTCAATTGCGATTTTGCTGGAGAGAAAATCACTGCCCTCCATAAAGATCCAAAAAATATAGTTGTAAATTTAATGCATCATTATCAAAAGCCAAACGACAATCGTATTTACAATCGGCTTAGAAATTATTTGTTAAATCGCATGCAATATGTTCTTTTTTGTGGATCTCAATCGGAAACTTTTGAGGTTATGGCAGGTGTCCCACAAGGGTCCCATATTGGCCCACTTCTATTTGTCCTATTCATTAACGATTTGCCCCTCGTAATCCCTGGAATCGACAAGGAAGAATTTGCAGACGATGTTAAAATGTACAAAGAGATTCGCTCAATATCCGACTGCGAAACCCTTCAACTTAATTTAAATAATTTCTATAGCTGGTGCGCGTATAATGGAATGAAACTCAACATCTCAAAATGCAAAATAATCTCGTTGACTCGTAAAAAAACAACAATTAATTTTCCTTACAATTTCAATGGAACAATAATTTCTCGTTGCGAAAAAATACGCGATTTAGGGGTTGAAGTCTCGACGAATCTGTCCTTTACCTCACACATTGACAATATTATTAAAAAAGCAATGAAGATGCTGGGTTTTATTAAAAGATTCACAAAAGATTTTAAGGATCCATTTACACATATAACTCTATATAACTCCTTAGTACGCTCCCATCTTGAGTATGCAAGCATCATTTGGTCTCCTAATTATCAAAGTCACATTGAACGCCTAGAATCTGTCCAAAAAAATTTTGCGCGTTTTGCGACAAGAAAACTAAAATGGGCTTCCCCCAAAAATCTCCCAAAAAGCTCAGAGCTCGTAAAGCTTCTCGGATTAGAAACTCTAGAAGAGAGGCGAAGGATTTCTGGCCATATGTTTGTTTTTGATTTGATTAGTGGTAAAACCAATTGTCCTGAACTGTTGCTTCGTTTCAACTCTCACCTTAATCCCAATCCTTTGGCTTATAATCTGCGAGAAAATCCTCGTTTCCGCTGCATCACTACCCATAGGACTAATTATGGGGAGAATGAGCCTATTTACCGGATAATGCGTAGCTTCTCTGAGGTGGAGTATCTTTATAAATCACAGCAAACCAGAGAAAGCTTTAAAGCCTCTTTAAAATTGCATTACTCAAGAAACTTAACTCCTCCAGCATAATATTTTAAAATATTGATGTAAATTTTTTCTTTGTACCCTATGTATTATGTTAGAGTCTGATTTGGACATTACTTGTAATATTGAAGTAAGGTTGAAGTCTCGACGAATCTGTCCTTTACCTCACACATTGACAATATTATTAAAAAAGCAATGAAGATGCTGGGTTTTATTAAAAGATTCACAAAAGATTTTAAGGATCCATTTACACATATAACTCTATATAACTCCTTAGTACGCTCCCATCTTGAGTATGCAAGCATCATTTGGTCTCCTAATTATCAAAGTCACATTGAACGCCTAGAATCTGTCCAAAAAAATTTTGCGCGTTTTGCGACAAGAAAACTAAAATGGGCTTCCCCCAAAAATCTCCCAAAAAGCTCAGAGCTCGTAAAGCTTCTCGGATTAGAAACTCTAGAAGAGAGGCGAAGGATTTCTGGCCATATGTTTGTTTTTGATTTGATTAGTGGTAAAACCAATTGTCCTGAACTGTTGCTTCGTTTCAACTCTCACCTTAATCCCAATCCTTTGGCTTATAATCTGCGAGAAAATCCTCGTTTCCGCTGCATCACTACCCATAGGACTAATTATGGGGAGAATGAGCCTATTTACCGGATAATGCGTAGCTTCTCTGAGGTGGAGTATCTTTATAAATCACAGCAAACCAGAGAAAGCTTTAAAGCCTCTTTAAAATTGCATTACTCAAGAAACTTAACTCCTCCAGCATAATATTTTAAAATATTGATGTAAATTTTTTCTTTGTACCCTATGTATTATGTTAGAGTCTGATTTGGACATTACTTGTAATATTGTATGTTATAATGTTATATGTAAGTAGTCTGTTGACAGTAAGCAAATAAACAACAACAACATAAACAACATATTTAAACTATAGTGAAAATAATGATGATTTGTTTTGTGGAGCTGTCGCAAAAATGACAGAGATTTGGTTGATAGATTACAAATTTCGTTGTTTCATTTCATTTTATGGATGTCAAATGGCTGTGTTGAATGGAAAATTAACAAAATTTGAAGGTTTTCTCTTGACAAAAGAATACAACATCGAAGATGGTAGAAAATGTCCTTTTGCTACCATGTATAACTACACTTTTGATATTCTCCAAAATCAAACAGGAATTTCTCTGGCCGATTTAAAATATCCAGAAAAATTTGACTCCAAAGATTTATCAAGAAACGATTGTGAAAAGATAAGAAAACAGAAAGAGTTTTGCAATATTGATACACAGAGAGATATTCATTTTGATAAAGGAGTAAAATTTATTTTATGGGAGATTCTAGTTGTTTGGATAGGCTACACTCTCAGGAACATTTTTTATAACAAATGTATTGATTTCTGAATTTTTAATGTAATATAATGTAATTCACAATATTATTTAGAAACTTGAAAAAAAAGCAGATTTAGTTGATTGTCAATCTCTCCAATAATGAGAACTAAATCAATCAAACTTACACTCAGTGATAATGCTTCAAATTAAATGATGTGACTTCTTATTTCTTGTGAGTGTCATTTGATGATAAAATATGACTTATTCTACGCGCGTTTACACATGATGACATGCTAATGGAAAACATCCGTTAAATCATGAATTATATTGATAAGGGAATATGATATAATGTTAGACCATTATCCGACCATGGCTCTATAAAGGCAAGAAAACTGAATTTACTATAACAATTGACCAACAGATTTCTGGCATAAGAGTCCTAAAATTTCAACAAGAATGTTCAGCTTAATTTTAATTATTCTATTTTTTAATAAAGCTCAGGGAGAGGCTTGTCCAAAGTTAAAATTAAATTATCGTAACATTTCGGGATATAAAAAGGCATACAGCCAGATAGTATTTCAGTACAAAGAAGTCGAACCGATTATTATGTCACCATTTTATGGTATCGGAGATGCAGGCATTTTAATAAGCTTTCATCCAGTACGTTCTGTAATAATATGTCGTTATGTTGAAAAAGAGGCAGCAGAAGAAAACCGAGAGACTCGATCATTTTTTTTGAACAATTTATCTTGGAAACAGAACTTCAATACAAACCGGATCCAAATAAACTACGGGAAGGATAAAGAATTATTATTTTGTGGATCAGTCGCAAATATGACAGAGATCTGGCTGATTGATTACATTGAAAATTGTTTCATCTCCTTGTATGGTTGTCAAATGGCTTTGTTGGATGGAAAACTGCAGAAGTTTGAAGGTTTTATGATTTCAAGACGTGCTGACCAACCGAAAAATTGCGATGCAAATCAATACAATTACACTTATTCCATTTTGAAAGAACAAACTGGAATTTCATTGACTAACTTAAAATACAAAGAAGCAATAAAGCAAAACTTTTTAGAAAAAAAGAACAATTGTCGAAAAGTTCATGGTCAGAAAAAAATTTGCAATATGAGTGTTCATAAAAATTCCAATGTAAGTTATTTCGTGGTTTCAGTTATTGTGATTTTAATTTTACTTGGAATATATATTTATTATAAGTTTGTGGGTTAAATGAAATTTTGATTAAGAATGAACTTTCTGAATTTGTTTGTTTAAAAAAATCATATTAAAATTGGTGGTTTATTTGATTGATTTTTATTTTGAATGTTTTATTAATACGAAAATCATCAAAATCAAATTACCTTAAAAAGTAAGCACAATGCAATCCTTTCAGTAATATAATGATGATCTTTAATCTAATGATCTTATTTAATTAAATTAAGTTAGATGGTCTAGACTTTTTAAATTATTCAAATATTTTCAGTCTTAAAAACGAAGCAGAATGTTAAAGTTGATTTTTATACTTTTAGTCTCTAAAGAAGCTCAAGGAGATTCTTGCCCTGACTTAAAATTGAACTACAAAGACTTTTCAGATTATTCGGATTCCTATATAAACGTTGTGTATCAGTACAAAGAAGTGGATCCTCTTGTTAAGTCATCATTTTATGCAATTGCGGACAAAAGAAATGAGATAAATTTTTTTTTGGGAGACGTTCGTATTAATTGCAGATTTGAAGGGGAGAACTCTGTAGACGGATATACAGATGTTCAATTTTTGGAACTGCACGAACTTCATTTTGAACCAATCCCCGCTAGTAATAAGATCAAAGTAAATTACATAGAAAAAGGTGAAAATTTATTCTGTGGAGCAGTCGCAAAGATGTCAGAGATTTGGTTGATTGATCACATGAGAGATTGTTTTATATCCCTTTATGGTTGCAAAATGACTTGGTCAAACGGAAAACCTAAAAAGTTCGAAGGATTTGTCATTTTAAAACGATTTGCATTTTTTGAACACTGTAAAAATAGCCAATACAACTACACTTATGACGTTCTTCAAAAACAAACAGGAATATCTTTTTCCGATTTAAAATTCAGAGAGGCTGAAGATCCTCATTTATCTAGAAATGATTGTCAGACAGTAAGGGATCAGAAGAAGTTTTGCAATGCAAGTAAGAGAATCAATTATATAAATTGGCTGCTTTTGGCTGTTGGAATTGCTGCCGTTCTTGGACTTTATCTTTATAACAAAATCAATGAGGATTAAAATACTTATTTCTTTTGAATTTCATCAAAGTTTCACAATCTTAAGAGTTTTAGTTATTGCTCCCTATCCTGTATTCTGTTCTTATCATTTTGTACTTAATGTGTCAATAAAACACTAAAAGTAATGGTTTGAATATAATTAAAGCCGAATGTTTTAAAACACATTCATCAAAATAAAAAAAAACAACTCTAATCCTTATTAAATGATAAATATAGATTATACCAACATTAGTAAAAGAATCTCATGATGAAAGTTTCAACGAATTTATTGTGTGTTATTCCAATTGTTATTTAAACGTTGGATATGATGTTCGATTTTGAGCTTATTAAGAATACTTAAACTCAATTGATGTATTTATCGTAACGCTATCGGGTATTATTAAGTGCACGAGTTAGTCTCATTACCCTTATAATGATGATCTACACGTTTTTGAAGTTGCCTAGCTATGTCAATTCAACTTGGGTTGAAAATATGCCCTAATCAATGTGTTTTTACTATCTTCAACCCAGTATTAATTATTATCATTAAGTTCGTTGAGTCAAGGATTTCATGTCTTTCTGTTCAGTTCTAAAATTCAAGCAGAATGTTTAAGTTGTTTTATATATTTTTAGTTTTCAACGAAGTTCAGGGTGATAATGCTTGCCCCATTTTAAAAGTAAATTACAAAAACTTTTTCAAATATTCGTATAACAGCGGGCATGAAATTTATCAGTACAAAGAAGTTGATCCTGTTGTTATTTCACCATTTTATGGGATTGGTGAAATGACTTCAAACATAAACTTTTATTTTAAAACTTTCCAATATTTTTGCCGATTTGCTGGGAAGAAAAACAAAAATTATGAAAAATTTATGATCAACCACATGAACTTTGATCAAGAACTCAATGGCAATCGGATCTATTTAAACTACAGTAAAAATCGTGAAAATTTATTCTGTGGATCAGTTGGAAAGATGACAGAGATTTGGCTGATTGATTACAAAATGGAATGTTTCATGTCATTTTATGGTTGTCAAATGGCTGTGTTGAATGGTAAGCTCAAGAAATTTGAAGGATTTTTCTTGATTAAAAACTCCAACATCAATAAAGATGTTAATATTTGTTCAAGCCCTGACATGTACAACTACACTTATGATATTCTCCGGATTCAAACTGGAATTTCTTATGCTGATTTGAAATATTCGGAGTTAAAAGATCATAGAAACATTTCAAATCATGATTGTCAAAAAACACGAGATCAGAAAATTTTCTGCAGTACATTTAAAATCGTAAATGATAATTATTATGATAAAGGTGCAAAAATAATTTTTTGGGAAATTGTAGTTGTGTCGTTAGGATACTATTTTTTTAACTACCTTTATAACAAGTATATTGATTTCTGATCAGACAATAATATAAAAAAGTTTATCAAAGTTCAAAATTTCATGAAAATGTGAATATAAGTGTTGTGTTTGTAATAAATGTCGTGTTCACTTAAACCTCAAATAAAAAATATTGTTTGCATTCAACTTCAAATTATGTTGTTTCTTGTTATTGTTATTTCAGTGTTAACTTATATTACTGATAGTTAAAGGTACTTATTTTTTTATTACACTTCTCTGATATCATAATTATATTCTAATCAGGATCATTTTAAATATAATTATATTTTAGAGACTTTTACCAAAGAAAATGAGTCCTGGCAATCAGTTTGGTGACCTTCTTGAGTCTACATCAATCACTTCATCATGTTCAAGTTAATATTAATAATTTTAATTTTAAATGAAGTTCACGGAGAATCTTGCCCAGTCTTAAAATTAAACTACAAGCATTTTCATAATTTTTCGTTCAGAAACACGTTAGAATTATTTCAGTACAAAGATGTAGAACCATTAGTTATTTCGCCATTTTATGGAATTGGAAATATAGGAGCAATCCACTTATTCTATGGAGGTTTTAGAATTTCCTGCATCTTTATGGGGGACAAATTTCCAATGAAAATGGATTTTAAAAAGATGATATTAAATGAAATCAAGTTTACACAAATCCCTAACGAAAACCGAATCCAACTAACTTACAGTGAAAACAGTGAAGATTTATTTTGTAATTCAGTCGCAAAAATGACAGAGATTTGGTTGATAGACTATGTAAAAAAATGTTTTATATCCTTTTATGGTTGTCAAATGGCTTGGATAAATGGAAAAAACAAGAAGTTTGAAGGAGTTTTTATTTTAAAAGTAGAGAATGGCAAATGTCCCATCGACAAAGAATTCAATTATACTTATGACGTTCTAAAAAACCAAGCTGGAATTTCTATGGCTCATTTGAAATACAAAGAAGTTCAAGATGCTGATATTTTAAGCAAAAGTTGTAAGTCAGAGCAAGAACAGAAGAAGTTTTGCAAGACATTTGTTTCAAAAAAAGCTCATTTTGATAAATGTGCCAATATCATGTATCTTGTAATTATAGTTGCTTGCGTATCTTTGTATATTCTGGAATATTTTTATAACAAGTATTTTGTATTTTAAGCTCAATATTTGTTATGTTGAGTAAGATCCGAATAAGGTCTAATTGTTGTTATCAACAATATGAACAGAACAATTCACTTAGTAATACCATTTTTATGTGAAACGAATGCTATTTTACTGGTGATAGTTGTTGGGATTGCATTTGTCATTGGATGCTTTTGTTATAATAAATGTATTGTCATTTGAATTTAAATCATGTTTCTATCATTTTTTTCACATGACATTTTTTTCCAATTTTCATTAAATAATTAATTAATAACACGTTTAAATTTCGTTGGTTAAGAATTATATGTATACGTTATTAATAATTTGTGTGTAGAATCATCAAAAAGCTAGATCAGTGTTTATTTGCGTGATAATGTTTCAATTCCCCACCTAAATTTAAAAATTCTTATCATCACCCAAGTTAAAAATTTGACTGTGATCTGTGATCAGTTTTCATGATAAATAAAGAATATACCAACTTTGGTAAAAGAATGTCATAATGAATGTGTCAACGACCTATTGTGTGGAATTCCAATTGTTATTTAAGCGTAGCATATAATGTTCGATTTTGAGCTTATTAAGAATACTTAAACTTAATTGATTTATTTAATTTCAAATAATATGTATGTCTAAAGTGTTTAACGGAACGATACTAGTAAAATAATGATGATCTACGCATTTTTGAAGTTGCCTAGCTTATCGTTACCAAGTATTATTTATTACCATCATGTTCGTTGAGTCAAGGATTCAGGTCTAGGTGTTCAGTTCTAAAATTCAAGCAGAATGTTTAAGTTGATGTTCGCATTTTTAGTTTTTAACGAAGTTCAGGGTGAAAATACTTGCCCTATTTTAAAAGTAAACTATAAAAACATTTTTGAATATTCGTATAATAGCGGACATCAAATGTATCAATACAAAGAAATTGATCCTGTTGTTATTTCACCATTTTATGGGATTGGTGAAATGACTTTGAATATTAATTTTTATTTTCAATCTTTCCGATATTTTTGCTACACTATTGGGAAGAAATACAAAGATTCTAAAAACCTCATGATCAACCATATGAACTTTGATCAAGAACTCAATGGTAATCGGATATATTTAAACTACAGTGAGAATCGTGAAAAAATTTTCTGTGGATCAGTTGCAAAGATGACAGAAATATGGCTGATTGATTATGAAATCCATTGTTTCATTTCATTTTATGGTTGCCAAATGGTTTTGTTGAATGGGAAACTCAAGAAATTCGAAGGTTTTTTTATGGTTAAAGGATCACATTATGCTGATAAGCCATGTCCATTAGCTACCATGTATAACTACACTTACAAAATTCTCCAAAATCAAACAGGAATTTCTTATGCTGATTTGAAATATTCAAAGTTAAAAGATCACAGTAATTTTTCAAGTCATGATTGTCAAAAGATACGAGATCAGAAAATTTTCTGCAAAACATTTAAAATTGTAATTGATGATAATTTTGATAAAGGTGTAAAAATAATTTTTTGGGAACTTTTAGTTGTTTCGTTAGGATACTATTTTGTAAACTATCTTTATAAAAAATATATTGATTTCTAAATATATTTTTAACTTAAAAAAGTAGATGAAAAATTTACATACTGGTCGGATATTTTATTTTAGAATGTGTACTGGTTGTGAGTGATAACGTTTGAAATAAAATGTATAAAATCATAATAATAATAAAGTATAAATAAATAAATGAATAAAAATCATTCCAAGTATTGAATTTTAATTTTACTTTGAAAATCTATTTATAATAAGGAAAACAGAACATATAAACCAAAGCACAGACGGGAGAACATAGTTATTATTATTGTGTCACCATTCTATGGTATTGCAGAAAATAGAAATGAAGTAAACTTTTTTTAGAAGACCTCATTTTGACCAAATCCCCACAGATAATCGGATCAAGTTAAAATAAATCGAATATACCCAAAATAACTAAACACGTATGAAGTTCTTCAAAGACAATTAAGAAAATATTTATCCGATTTAAATTACAGAGATGCTGAAGATCCCTATTTATCTAGAAATGATTTTCATATAAGAGCACCAGTTAATAGCTGCTGTTTGGACTTTTCCTTTTTTTTAAAACAAAATCAATGAAGATTAAAATATTATTATTTCGGTTTAGCTGTAATCATAATTTTTTGAGTTCTTCTAGCTCTTTCGTTATGGTGCTATTTTGTAAACTACCTTTATAACAAGTAAATTGATTTCTGAATTGATCTTACTTCAAAGTATGACAAAGTTCAAACCATTTCAAACGTTTACGAAAATGCGTATATAATTTTTGTGTTTGTAATAAATGTCGTGTTCACTTGAACCTCAAATAATAATTATTGTTTGCATTCAATATAAAAGCTGTTGTTTCTTGTTATTTCTGGGTGACTAGCATTACTGATCATTAAAGGTACTTATCTTTTATTACACTTCTCTGATCATTTTCTTGTAATCATTTTATAATCAGAATCGTTTTAAAGATCATTAGAACTTTTGGAAACTTTAAACAAAAAAATTATATGATTCCTGGCAATCAGTTTGATATACTTCCTTCCTGAGTATTCATCATTTCATCATGTTCAAGCTACTACTAATAATTTTAATTTCTAAAGAAATTCACGGAGAATCTTGCCCAGTCTTAAAATTAAACTACAAGCATTTTCATAATTTTTCGTACAGAAACACGTTAGAAGTATTTCATTATAAAGATGTAGAACCATTTGTTATTTCGCCATTTTATGGACTTGGAAATGTAGGAACATTCAATTTATTCAATGGAGGTGTTAGAATTACTTGCACTTTTGTGGGGGACGAATTTCCAAAGAAAATAGTGTTTAAAAAGATCATATTGAATGAAATCCAGTTTACACAATCCAATAACGAAAACCGAATTCAACTAACTTACAGTGAGAACAGTGAAGATTTATTTTGCACTTCAGTCGCAAAAATGACAGAGATTTGGTTGATAGACTATCTAAAAAATTGTTTTATATCCTTTTATGGTTGTCAAATGGCTTGGATGAATGGAAAGTACAAAAAGTTTGAAGGAGTGTTTATTTTAGCAGAAGTAGATAATAACAAATGTCCTATCGACAAACAATTTAATTATACTTATGACGTTCTAAAAAACCAAGCTGGAATTTCTATGGCTCATTTGAAATACAAGGAAGTTGAAGATGCTGATGTTTTGAGCAAAAGTTGTAAGTCAGAGCAAGAACAGAAGAAGTTTTGCAAGACATTTGTTTCAAAAACAGCTCATTTTGATAAACGTGCCAATATCATTTATCTTGTAATTACAGTTGCTTGCGTATCTTTGTATATTCTGGAATATTTTTATAACAAGTATTTTGTATTTTAAGCTCAATATTTATTATGTTGAGTAAGTCCCGAATAATGTTTGATAATTGTTGTCAACAATATAAAAAAAACAATTCACTTAGGAATAATATTTTTATGTGAAACGAGTAGGGAATTGTGAAATTACTCAAACTTAAATTAATTAATTACTTTTACGAATGATCACATAAAATATTATATCAAAAAGCCTGTTATTTTATGCGGAAAAATATGGTTAATGGGATTAAAGTTTCAACACCTTGTAGACCACTTCATTAAATTATTTAAGAACTAATGTTAATCACTTTAGCGTGCATATATAAAAGAAAAACTTTTTGCTGAATCAATTCTTCAGTAGAATTCTAGGAAAACAGATTGAAATACTTTAGCAAGATGTTACAGTTGATTATATTAGTTTTGGCTTTTAAGGAAGTTATTGGGGATTCATGCCCAAGGTTAAATCTAAATTATAAAAACATTTTAAACTATACATACAATTTTCAACAAGAACTGTATCAGTACAAAGTAGTGAACCCACTCGTTATATCACCTTTTTATGGAATTGACGAAACAAACATTTTTTTTGGCGCACATAGACAAGGTTTTAGAGTTTTCTGTCACTACGAAGCAAATCTAGATGATGAACACATTTTACTAAATCACGTACATTTTGAACAAAACTCCAACGACAATCGACTTAACTTAAACTATACTGAGAATAAAAATGAAGGATTGTTCTGTGGAGCTGTCGCAACAATGACAGAAATTTGGTTGATTGATTATGAAATAAATTGTTTTATTTCATTTTATGGTTGCCAAATGGCTCTGTCAAATAGAAAACTGGTGAAATTTGAAGGGTTCATGATCTGGAGACATAAACTCTACGAAAAAACTGTTGAGCAATGTGAAGATGAACAATACAACTACACTTACAACGTTCTGAAAAATCAAACAGGAATCTCAATTGCTGACTTAAAAACCAGAAACAACGGAGAGAACAACTTCACAACTAGCGATTGTCAGAAACAACGAGATCAGAAGGAGTATTGCAATTATTTCAATAAGGATCATTCAAAAAATAGAGTTTATGCTATTTCACTGGTGATAGTTGTTGGGATTGTATTTGTCATTGGATGCTTTTGTTACTATAAATGTATTGTCATTTAAATTTAAATATAATGATTTTATCAATTCTCAATTTTCATTCTATAATTAATAATAACACATTTAAATTTCGTTTATGGCGAGTTTATGGTGAAAAGTTTGGTGTTTATGCAAAATGATATGTCAGTGTTTATTTGCGTGATAATGTTTGTAATAAAATGAGAATAAAATTCAAAAGCAAAATTATATCGTTCAATTCCCCACCTAAATTAAAAAATTCTTATCATCGACCTGAGTTTTCAATTTGACTCTGTTCTGTAATCAGTTTTAATGATAAATATAGAATATCCAAAAATTCGTAAAAAAATCTCATAAAGAATGTGTCAACGAACATTTGTGTGTAATTTCAATTGATATTTAAGTGTTCTAACTGATTGAACGTAACTCTATTGGGTATTATTAAGTGCACAAGTTAGTGACATAATGATGATTTGAACGTTTTCAAAGTTGCATATATAGCTATGTGAGTTCAAGTTGGGTTGAAAATTACACAGTAATCAATATTTTTTAATCTTTACTCAGTATTTTTCATTATCATCAAGTACGTTGAGTCATAAGGATTTTAAGTATGCTTTAGGTGTTCAGTTCTACAAACCAAGCAGAATGTTTAAGTTGTTTTATATATTTTTAGTTTTTAATCAAGTTCAGGGCGATGATACTTGCCCGATTTTAAAAGTAAACTATAAAAACATTTTTGAATATTCATATAATAGCGATCATAAAATGTATCAATACAAAGAAATTGATCCTGTTGTTATTTCACCATTTTATGGGATTGGTGAAATGACTTTAAACATAAACTTTTACTTTCAATCATTCCAATATTTTTGCTTCATTGTTGAGAACGAAAAAGAAGATTCTCAAAACCTTATGATCAATAATATGAACTATGATCAAGAACTCAACGGTAATCGGATTTATTTAAACTACAGTGAGAATCTTGACAATTTGTTCTGTGGATCAGTTGCAAAGATGACAGAAATTTGGTTGATTGATTATGAAATTCATTGTTTCATTTCATTTTATGGTTGCCAAATGGTTTTGTTGAATGGAAGACTCAAGAAATTTGAAGGTTTTTTTATGGTAAGAGGATTATATTATGCTGGTAAATCATGTCCATTTGCTACCATGTATAACTACACTTACAATATTCTCCAAACTCAAACAGGAATTTCTTTGACTGATTTAAAATATTCAAAGTTAAAAGATCACACTAATTTTTCAAGTCATGATTGTCAAAAGATACGAGAACAGAAAATTTTCTGCAAAACATTTAAAATCGGAAATGATGATAATTTTGATAAAGGTTTAAAAATAATTTTATGGGAACTTTTAGTTGTTTCGTTAGGATATTATTTTGTAAACTATCTTTATAACAAGTATATTGATTTCTAAATATTTTTAACTTAAAAAAGTAGAAGTCCGCAAAGATGTCAGAGATTTGGTTGATTAATTACATGTGGAATTAATATCATTTTAAAAACAAAAAGAAATATCTTTGTCCGATTTAAAATGCAGAGATGCTAACGATCCTTATTTATCTAGGAATGATTTTTATATAAGACCAGTTATAATTATTGGATTGATTATTCTTGAAATTTTCCTTTTCATTCTCATATTAACAAAATCAATCAAGGTTAAAATATTCATTGCTCCTTAATTGAAAATTATTATTCAATGATTAATGAAAATTACCAATGATAAAGAATCTCATGAATCATGATGAAAAGGTCAACAAATTTTTGTGTGTAATTCAAATTGATATTTAAGCGTAGAGTCTGATGTTCAATTTTGAGCTTATTAAAAAAAACTTAAACTCAATTGATGTATATAAAGTGTTTTAACCGAGGGGAGGACAAACGGGCTTTTGCTGCTTGCTATTCCTTTTATACTATTCTCACCTATTTCCACCTATTCAGAGCTATTCTCAGCTGATTTTAGTATTCCCAGCTGATTTTGGTATCGCCTGTGCTATTCCCACTATTCAGAGTTATTCACAACAAGGACTTTCTTGCTATTCCGACTATTGTCCATCCCTAAGTTTTAACGCTATCGGGTATTATCAAATGCATATAAGTAAGTTTCATTAGACACATAATGATGATCTACGCATTTTTGAAGTTGTCTACCTATGTCAATTCGATTTGGGTTCAAAATACGCAGTAATCAAAAATTTTTAATCTTCACTTGGTATATTATATCATCATCATGTTCATTGAGTCAAGGATTCAGGTCTAGGTGTTCAGTTCTAAAATTCAAGCAGAATGTTTAAGTTGATGTTCATATTTTTAGTTTTTAATGAAGTTCAGGGTGATAATGCTTGCCCGATTTTAAAAGTAAACTATAAAAACTTTTCCAAATATTCGTATAATAGCGGGCACCAAATGTATCAATACAAAGAAATTGATCCTGCTGTTATATCACCATTCTATGGGATTGGTGAAATGACCTTTAACGTAAATTTTTATTTTAAATCATTCCGATATTCTTGCCGATTTGCTGAGAAGAAACGCGAAAATTCTAAAAACTTTTTGATCAATCTTATGAGTTATGATCAAAATCCCAACGACAATCGGATTTATTTAAACTACAGTGAGGATAACGGAAAATTGTTTTGCGGAGCAGTCGCAAAGATGACAGAAATTTGGCTGATTGATTACGAAATGGAATGTTTTGTATCATTTTATGGTTGCCAAATGGTTTTGTTGAATGGGAAACCAAAGAAACTTGAAGGTTTTTTCCTGATTAAAGACGCCAACATCAGAGATGATGATATTTGTTCAAGTGCTGACATGTTCAACTACACTTATGATATTCTCCAAAATCAAACAGGAATTTCTTATGCTGATTTGAAATATTCGAAGTTAAAAAATTACAGAAACATTTCAAGTCATGATTGTCAAAAGATACGAGATCAGAAATTATCTTGCAGTACATTTAAAATCGTTAATGATAATTTCGGTAAAGGTGTTATTCTAATTTTTTGGGTTATTTTAGCTCTTTCCTTAGGGTGCTATTTTGTGACCCACCTATATAAAAAGTATATTGACTTCTAAACATTTTTAGTAAAATGAACGTTCGTTCATAAAAGTTATAACATATTTTTTTGTTTTCGTAATAAATGTCATGTTCACTCATACCTCAAATAAAAAATATTGTTTGCATTCAACAACAAATTATGCTGTTTCCTGTATTATTTTCTAATCAGAATCGTTTTAAAGTTCATTAGTATTTCTGGAAACTTTTACCAAAAAAAATGCGTCCTGGCAATCAGTTTGGTGAACTTCCTGAGTATTCATCATTTCAATATGTTCAAGTTAATGTTAATAATTTTAATTTCTAAAGAAGTTCACGGAGAATCTTGCCTAGTCTTGAAATTAAACTACAAGAATTTTCTCAATTTTTCGTTAAAAAACACGCTAGAAGTATTTCAGTACAAAGATGTAGAACCATTAGTTATTTCACCATTTTATGGAATTGGAAATACGGGAACAATCCACTTTTTCAAAGGAGGTGTTAGAATCATCTGCACCTTTGCGGGCCAGAATTTTCCAAGAAAAATGGAATTTCGAAAGATCATATTGAATAAAATCAAGTTTACACAAAACTTTAACGAAAATCGAATTCAACTAACTTACAGTGAGGACAGTGAAGATTTATTTTGCACTTCAGTCGCAAAAATGACAGCGATTTGGTTGATAGACTATTTGTTAAATTGTTTTATATCCTTTTATGGTTGTCAAATGGCTTGGATAAATGGAGAGTACAAGAAGTTTGAAGGAGTTTTTATTATAACAGAAATAAGCAATGGAAGTTATAATCAATGCCAGATCGACCAACAATTCAATTATACTTATGACGTTCTAGAAAATCAAGCTGGAATTTCTTTGGCTCATTTGAAATACAGACCAGTTGAAAATGCTGATATATTATTAAAAAGCTGTCAGTCAGAGCAAAACCAAAGAAATTTTTGCATTAAATTTGTTTTAGAACATGTTTTTGATAAATGTGCCATTATAATATATCGTGTGATTATAGTAGTTTGCGTAGCTTTTTATATTCTTGAATATTTTTATAACAAGTATTTTGCGTTTTAAGCCTAATAATTATAATAAAAGTTAAGTTCCGAGTAAGGTCTAATGGTTGTTGTCAACAATAAGAAGGAAGCTTTTCATTGGAAAACATATTCGAATAATTGAAGTTTGAGTGAAAAATTTTTTGTTACATAAATATAATATTTTTATATAAAACAACAAGATTGTGATATAACTTCGATACTACTCAAACTTAACATAGTTAATAATTATACTGAACTTTTCTTACAAATCAATTCTATGCCGCAATTCGAATGGCACGTTTCGTTTTTATTCAGAGTTAACGTTATGATCAAATCCCCTGACCACTATATGAAATGAGTTAAGATTTTAGATTTATGAAAAAATACTTTTTTTGAATCATAAGTCTCCTAGCCTCTTAGCAAAACAGATTGGAAAACTTTAACAAGATGTTACAGTTGATGATAGTATTTTTGGCTTTTAACGAAGTTAGAGGAGATTCATGCCCAAAGCTGAATCTGAACTATAAAAACATTTTAAACTATACATATATTTATGATCAAGAACTGTACCAGTATAAAGTAGTGAACCCACTCGTTCTATCACCTTTTTATGGAATTGACGAAACAAACATTTATTTTGGCGCACATAGAAATGGTTTCAAAGTGTTTTGTCACTACGAGTTAGAAAGATCTACACAAGCAACTCTAGATGTTGAAAATATTTTACTAAATCACATAAATTTTGAACAAAACTCCAACGACAATCGACTTTATTTAAACTACAGTGAGAATAGAAATGAAGAATTTTTCTGTGGAGCTGTCGCAACAATGACAGAAATTTGGTTGATTGATTACAAAAGGAATTGTTTTATTTCATTTTATGGTTGCCAAATGGCTCTGTCAAAAGGAAAACTGGTAAAATTTGAAGGGTTCATGATCTGGAGACATAAACTCTACGAAAACTGTGTTGAGAAATGTGAAGATAATGAATCCAACTACACTTACAACGTTCTAAAAAATCAAACAGGAATCTCAATTGCTGATTTGAAAACCAGAAAAATTCAAGAGAACAACTACACAAGTAGCGATTGTCAGAAACAACGAGACCAGAAGGAGTATTGCAAAAATTTCGATGAGGATCATTCAAAAAATAGAGTTTATGCTATTTTACTGGTGCTTGTAGTTCTTGGGATTGCATTTTTGATTGGATGCTTTTGTTATGAAAAATTCATTGTATTTTTAATTTAAGTAATGTTTCCATCATTTTAAAGTTTTGGCTGAAAATTTGAATAAATTTGAGAACAGATCACCTCAAAAATGATTTCAGAATGACATTAAATTTTTGTCAATTTTCATTATAAAATTAATATCACGTTTAAATTTCGTTTATAGCGAAAGTCAATTGAATAACATTGTTTGGAGTTTATGTTATTTTATATACTAGCACAGAAATTTGTATGTAGAATTGTAGAATAATCAAAAAGATAGGTCAGTACTGTTTAAGCGTGGACTGTATTCTATGTTGAGATTCAATGAAAGGACTATACTTAGAGAGTTTCTTACAAAACAAGTCTTTATTCGACTAATCCTTAAATTCTACTGATTTTTACAGCTATTTCAAACTTCATTGTTGACAACTCAAAACAAGAGACCCGGGTTGACTCGGGACCGGTAATATAAATAAGCCGGTTAAAAATAATAATTAAATGACAATGAAACTTAAACTATAATTATTATCTGGGGCCTGAACATTCTCCCCCGCTTGAAGTGACAATGTTACTTCAAGAAACAAGATCAGGGTCTTGAATGCTTTCGCCTACATTTCATCCAAGTTCGGTCTCTTGTAGTTTCGGATGGTTGAGACTTGTCTCTGTTCCATTGACACGTGACTGTTGAAGTGACCTTCCAGAAATTCCATTAACAAATTGACCGTTGGGACGGTTTTGGCTGGAATGTGTTTTTCCCAAGCTCTCCGAGTTTCTTCATCTAGCATGTGCGAATTCAACATGTTCGATTGACATTTGCCGCGTAGACTTATTAGATGACTTCTTGTGGCCATCAACTTCTCTATGAACACATTCAATTTGTCTTCATTTTCATCCTCGTCGGCTTCGTAAATCAATTCCAGCACAGAGTAGTGATAACCTTGAAATTCCTTCTCAAGGTCGTCAATATTCAATAAATACCCATTAATTTCATCAGTGCATCCATTTGTTGGATCATATTGAGCTAAAACTTTGCTCATCGTTGTCAGTTTTGCTTGTACAGCTCCTCGTTTGCGAGAAAATGATTTTAATTCTGACATCTTTCTCTGTTTGTGTGTGTGTTCTTTGTATGTGTGAGTGAGCTGGATGATGGGGCTACTTTTTTATTTACGGTACTTGGGATCTGCTACCCACCAAGCTTTGACCGTCTTTGCCTTTCAGAAATTCTTGATACACTCTGCGTCTGATACTCGTGACTTTATTCACTTTTGAGCCTTAATCAAGACCGTGTTTTCTTATTCAGCAGCACTTTTTTCCAATCTTTCACTTTACTCACGATTTTTCTGCTTTTCTTTTCGATTTTGCGGCTGTTCCAGACTGGGCTGGCAAACAGTATCTCTTTTGGGCTGTCTTAGACGGAGCTAAGCACAATTGTGGGAAAGGCGTCCTCCACGTTTTCACGATTTATCTTGATGTTGCGTCTGTTCCAGGCTGGGCTGGCAACAGAATCCTTGTTGTTGCGACTGTTCTAGGCTGAGCTAGCAAACAGTATTACTATTTGCTGACTTAGACGGAGTTAAGTAATATGGTGGGAAAGGCGTCCTCCACGTTTTAACGATTTATCTTGATGTTGCGTCTGTTCCAGGCTGGGCTGGCAACAGTATCCTTGTTGTTGCGACTGTTCTAGGCTGAGCTAGCAAACAGTATCACTTTTGCTGTCTTAGACGGAGCTAAGCACAATTGTGGGAAAGGCGTCCTCCACGTTTTACAATTTATCTTGATGTTGCGTCTGTTCCAGGCTGGGCTGGCAACAGAATCCTTGTTGTTGCGACTGTTCTAGGCTGAGCTAGCAAACAGTATCACTTTTGCTGTCTTAGACGGAGCTAAGCACAATTGTGGGAAAGGCGTCCTCCACGTTTTTCAATTTATTTCGATGTTGCGTCTGTTCCAGGCTAGGCTGGCAAACAGAATCTTTCTTGTTGCGGCTGTTCTAGGCTGGGCTAGCAAACAGAATCACTTTTGCGCTGTCTTAGAAGGATCTAAGCACAGAAACTTTACTTTACAGTTTTGGAGGGAAAATCTGCTTTTCCACTTTTTCACGTCTGGTTGTTATTCCTTGTTTTTCGGGCTCTGTAGGACCAAAATGTTTAAGCGTGGACTGTATTCTATGTTGAGATTCAATGAAAGGACTATACTTAGAGAGTTTCTTACAAAACAAGTCTTTATTCGACTAATCCTTAAATTCTACTGATTTTTACAGCTATTTCAAACTTCATTGTTGACAACTCAAAACAAGAGACCCGGGTTGACTCGGGACCGGTAATATAAATAAGCCGGTTAAAAATAATAATTAAATGACAATGAAACTTAAACTATAATTATTATCTGGGGCCTGAACAAGTACCTATATTCGCGTGATAATGTTTGTAATAAAATATACTGAGAACAAAACACAAAAGCAAAATTTATCAATTCCCCTCCTAAATTCAAAAATTCTTATCATCGAACCAAAATTCAAATATGTCTGTGATCACTGATCAGTGTCTTTTTAGAAGTGTTTCAATTCAGTTGGTTTTCGTATTTTCAAGATGTTTGTTTTGATAGGAGTTTTGTCTTCTATAGTATGTTTGTTGTATGTTTATCTGACTTGGCATTATGAATACTGGACCAAGAGAGGAGTTCCAGGACCAAAACCTTGGCCACTATTGGGAAATATGAAAAATGAATTTTTGCGACAACGAAACGTTGCTTATGATATTCAAGAAATATACAGGTGAAAGTTAATTTTATCAACACAATTTTGAAAAAATATTCAGCAAATTGAAAAAGAAAGTTTTTTACCTTGTTCTGAAGTATCAGCTAAAGATTGATTGCAAAATTTATTTCAGGCATTATAAAGGCAGAACTCCATTTGTTGGAATATTTCAAATGAGAATTCCAATTTTGCTGATTTTGGACCCAGAGCTAATTAAAGATATTACGATTAGAAACTTTAAACATTTTCAAAACAATGGGTTTTCATCGATCGTTGATAAGGCAGCTGACCCAGTCCTTGCAAGAAATCCATTCGTGTTGGAAGATGAGGAGTGGAAGGCGAAAAGATCAGAGATTACTCCAGGGTTTACTCCTAACAGGGTAAACTGTTTATTATTTGATTTATATAATTTAATATTACAATTTAGTATTTCGATTTATTTAGATGAAAGCCTTGTTCTCTCTGATCGACGATGTCACAGCTCGTCTGACCACTTACATCCACTCCCAACTGAAAAAAACAAAAGAACCATTCGACACCAAAAGTTTATGTGAAAAGTTCACTGCTGATGCTGTTGCAAGTTGCATTTTTGCAATCGATGCTGAATCTTTCACAAATGAAAAATCAGAGTTGCGCGATAAAGGAATGAGACTTATAGATTTTCCAATTTCAGTCATCATCTCTATTATACTTTATGCTGCTTTTCCTTTTTTGAAGAAAGTTTTCAAGTTGCCTATTGTGCCAAAAGATGTGGAACAGTTTTTCATTGACTTGATGGATCAAGCTCTGAAAATAAGAGAAAATAGTAAATCTGATAGGGATGACTATTTGGCTTACTTGATCTCTTTGAAGAAGAAAAAGCAGATTGAGAGCATTGATATGGCAGCTCATGCTGGTTAGTTTTCTTAGAATTAAAATCAAATCTAGAGTCATCATTCATTTATTTAACCCTCAGTTTCATTCTTTGTGGACGGATTTGTAACTTCAAGTGTGGCCATCACAAACGCTCTTTATGAAATAAGTAAAGACAAAAGAGTTCAAGAAAAACTTCGGCAGGAAATCAAGGAATCTATCGCTCAAAATGGATCCGCAACATTTGATTCCATAAATAACATGGAATATCTTGATCAAGTTTTTAATGGTTTGTTGATTAACGTTCGCAATCAAAAGATCTACTACAAATAAAAACATCTTTAGAAACTCTTCGAATGCATCCACCAGCTCCTTTTACAGTTCGAGTTTGCAATGAGGAAATTGAAGTTGAAGGAATGAAAGGCAAAAAACTCCTTATCGAGAAAGGTCAAGCAATTTACATTCCGATACTCCAAGTTCACTTGGACCCAGAAAACTTCGAGGACCCTGATAAATTTTACCCAGAGAGATTTGATGATGGAGCTGTGAAAGATTACAAAGATAAAAGTGTTTTCCTACCTTTTGGACAAGGTCCGAGGGCATGTCTAGGTAAATATTTCGTAACTCTTTAACCATACATTAAATAAAAACTATTTTTAATAAAATACAGGAATGAGGTTCGCTATAACTCAATCAAAAGCTGCAATTGTGGAGATTTTGAGGAATTTTGAGATCATTGCTAACAAAAAAACTCAAAATCCACAAATGATCGACCCCAAAGAAATTCTAAATATAAAATTAGGTGGATCGTGGATCGATTTCAAACCAATTGATAAAATATAAATCGAATAGGCAAACACTCCAAAAATATTTTACATAAATAATTTATGGATTCATTTAGTGAGTTGAGTGAAAATGTTTAAAAAGTCATCATACACATTAATAGGTTAATCCAGTTGTCAATTTGTGATTGATTCTTAGAGGCAAAAGTTTATGTTGAAAAACAGTTACTGTGTGTTTACGAATTCATTATTAAGTGAGTATAGCAATGTGCTCACTTGCATTTGAAAACTTTATTAAATTAAATAAATTGAATAAATATATCAAAGCAAATACTTTTCATTCTCGTATCATTCACTTCCCAACAAGATTTGGTGCTCGAATGATTAAATGAATTTTAGAAATTTTCCGCAATTGAGTGTTTATTCAAAAGTGCTTCAAATCAATTGCTTGCTCTATCTTGAAAATGTTTATTCTGATAGGAGTTTTGACTAGACAAATAAGCGACGAGTAGTGAGTACAAGACCTTGACAAGCTCTGAAAAATGCGAGACAAATGAATTCTTATGACAGTGTAATGTCACGATGTTCCAGACATATTCAAGTGAGCTTTGGATATCAAATAACTTTCCTTTACTTGCAATGTATTTTTAATTACTAAATTATTATTTTTATCTATAGCATGACCTGAGTGAACAGTCAACTCATTTTGGATTTGAAGCTGATTAAAAATGTTATGGTGAGGAATTTAAAGCAATTTATAAACAAAAACTTATCACTCCTCTTATCAAAAAAAAATATTTTATAATTAATTTTTTAAATCAGTGTCTTTTGGTTTTCTTTCAAGTCAGTTGTTCAGACAAATCGAAATATGTGGTTCGTAGTAGGAGTTGTGGCTTTGATTCTCTTTTCAGTTTACCTTTTTTTTACAAAGGATTTTGATTATTGGACTAAACGAGGAGTAATTGGTCCCAAGCCAACTCCAATATTCGGCAACTTTAAGAATGATATATTGAGACAAAGAAATGTCGCTTATGATGTGAGAGATGTGTACAGGTGAGTTCGTGAATATGTTTTAAAATAGTTTAAGTTTAAAAAAATTAAAATATTACTTCAAAGATTTCAAAATCATTTCTTTTTTTGGGCATATTTGTGATTGATTTTTGAAAGATAAGATAAGAGACAATTTTGAAATATCATGTTTTAATAAATTTTTATTTCATTGTAATCATAACAGAAAATACAAAGGGAAAGCTCCATTCATTGGAGTTTTTGAGATGCACAAACCAAATCTTCTCATTTTGGATCCAGAGCTGATTAAAGATGTTATGATAAGAAATTTTAAGAATTTCCAAAATAATGGATTTGCAAAATTGGTTGATAAAGTAGCTGACCCGATCCTTGCTAGGAATCCATTTATGTTGGAAAATGAGGAGTGGAGGGCGAAAAGATCAGAGATTACTCCAGGTTTTACTCCAAATAGAGTACGTGTGCTAAATTTAAAAACAAACTTTTTATCCATTATTTTTTTATGGATGTAGATCAAAGCCTTATTCCCACTGATCAACGATGTTTCTGCCAAAATGACAAAATACATTCACACTCAACTAAAGAAAACTAAAGAACCTTTTGATGCTCGTGAATTATGTGCCAAGTTCACTGTTGACGCTGTCTCTAGCTGTGTCTTTGCTGTGGATGCGGAATCCTTCACCAAAGAAAATCCAGAGATCCGTGAATATGGGAGAAAGCTGACTGTTCCTTCCTCTAAGATCATTATATTTTTTACGATTCTCTCCTTGTTCCCGTTCTTAAAGAAAGTTATAAAAATTTCAATTGTTCCCAAGGATGTGGAACAATTTTTTGTTAACATCATGGATCAAGCTTTAAAGTACAGAGAAGACAGTAAACTTGAAAGAGATGATTATTTGGCTTACTTGATATCTTTGAAGAAAAAGAAGCAGATTGAGGGCATTGATATGGCGGCTCATGCAGGTTAGTTATTTTATGAATATTGATTCTAGTGTATCTAACTTTTGCTCAATTACAGTCTCATTCTTCGTTGACGGGTTTGACACTTCCAGCGTCGCTATTTCACACGCTTTATACGAACTGGGCAAAAACAAAAGAGTTCAAGATAAACTCCGTCAAGAAATCAAAAAGGTGATTGCTGAGAATGGATCCATAACCTTCGAGAACCTCAATGACATGCAATATCTCGATCAAGTCTTTAACGGTAACTTTTTTTTAAACTCACAAATCTTGATTCTTAGGAATATTCTTAAACTTACAGAGAGCTTGAGAATGCATCCAGCTGTTCCTGTCCTAACTCGTGTATGCAATGAAAACATTGAGATTGAAGGAGTGAAAGGCAAGAAATTGCTGATCGAGAACGATCTTGGAATTTCCATTCCAGTTCTTGAAGTTCATTATGACCCTGAGAATTATGAAGATCCAGAATCATTCAACCCAGAAAGATTTGATCTAGAAAATGGAGGAGTAAAAGCTTTCAAAGATAAATGTGTTTTCTTGCCATTTGGAGACGGCCCAAGACAATGTTTAGGAATGAGGTTCGCTTTGACTCAATCAAAAGCTGCCATTGTGGAGATTCTGAGAAACTTTGAAATCTCTGCCAACAACAAAACTCAAGAGCCATTAATTCTTGATGTTAAAGAGTTTATCAACGTGAAAATTGGAGGATTATGGATTGATTTTAAGGCCATTGAAAAAATATAAATTCAGTAGTTGTTTGATTGCACAACAATCTCGAAATCAATAAAATACCATAGTTTGAAATTCTAGTGACGATATTATTATTTATGCAATAAAATACAAAACGGCAATAAAACTGACAATTTTGTAGATTCAAAACCTAAAATTAATATTTAATATATTTGTCTATTTGAATACACTCATAAAATAAGTTTTATTATAATCCAAAACGTTTAGAAGATAAATGCTGAAATGTTGCAAATGAGCTCATTGCATTTTTATGGCACACTAAACTAACAAAACTAAATACCTAACCAATAATTTTATTTTTCAATTTCCATCACGAAAAGAAGCAATTTTAAATAAATTTAATTATTTTTCAATCGCGCTTAAAAATCTCTTAAAAAACATGAAAACATAAAAATCGAAAATTTTTAAAGAGATTTAATTTTTAATAGCCGACCTTTTTATCTGTGACCATTCATAAATCATTCGCTTAGACAGCAGAGACTGCACACCAACTACAAACGATCAAATTTCCCAATAAATATGTTTTTATGGACTTTAACAATTTACAGCATTTACTCGGCATTAACAGTATTAACAGCAAAGTATTGCTGAATTTCTGGAGCTGCACGTGGGAGGAACAATTAATTTATGGTGTCTCTTCTCCTCTTGATTGCGGAATTGCTGAATAAATAAAGTAAATTCAGTCAAGTCCATAAACATTTGTTTGAAATTGGTTTTAGCTATAAGAGCCATAAAAGTCATTAATTTGTGTTTTCTGCTGGTAAAATTGACTTAAAAGTGCAGTAATCTTGAGTTTATGGTACAGTGGTGCTTGCAATTAATTAATTGTCGGCATAGTTTATAGCGGCAAGTTAATTAATGAACATTCACTAATATCAGAACAGTCAGAAGTCAAATAATGTTCAAATGCATCAGCATCTGATTTTGAAGGCATTCATTGCTCATTTTACAAATTTATGATTTATTTTGACAAACACATTCTCGCCGATGAAATATCGTGTCAATTTATTTATTTTTGAAATTTTAGCTGTGCGGTGAGTTTGAAGAGTAAAAAATTCGAGATTATGACAAACGAAACTTTCAATAAATTTGAGTGTTTTTTGAGTCTTTGATAGTCAATTTTATTACATTTTAGTCTTTTTGAATCTTTTTGAATCTTTTTTAGTCTTTTTGAATCTTTTTTGAGTCTTTTTGAGTCTTTTGAGTCTCTTTGAATCAATCCTAGTAGCAGACTTTTAGAAATTTTTTAATCAAATTTGCTTTGAAAATTCTGACATATTGTTATTGTTTTGATTATTTTGGAACAATTCCTATCAATTATGATCGACCATGAAGTCTCTATTCCAAGCAAAAAATTTAAATATATGCACAGTGATTTTATGTCTTTAAAAAAAAAATTTAGCATAAGTTTTGAACAATTTTGAGATGTTGATTGTTTATCAGCCACCAGCAATATTTAACAAGTTAGGAAAGAATAACTAGTTGGCAAGTCCTTTTTTGGAAGGCAGTCATATATAAAAATCTTTAGAAAATTTTGGAATTTTTCCAACATTGTAATAAAATCGATACATGCTTTCAATAATTTTTCGATCCTGGAAATTTATGCTAAATAACTAAATGTAACAACAAAAATGTGTCTGGAGTGACCAGCTAATGGTGAACCCAATTCTGATCATGATCTGATCATCCTTAATAATCCAGCTAGGAAATTAAATCGCTAACTTGTACCGTTCAAAAGTTTATTTTGTATAGAAAAAGCAGAAATGTGGCCACAACTCCCTAGTTGGTGGACAGACTTCCACTAAGGTTTTCATTTTTTAACGAGGTTCGATATGAGACATTTTGATACCAAAAGATTTTGTCTGACTCTATTTGTTCGGGATTTATCTTTCAACCATAATCACCTTAAAATTCCATTGAAAAAAAATTTCTTGCTTTTTAATATTGAGAATAAATGATAAAAAATAAGTATTCAAAGATTTTTAAGGTGTAAATTGATCAGCAGTTTTCAATTTTTTTGAGTCTCAAAAAGTCTAAATATTTTACTTTTTAGTCGATTTTATTATTTTATTATATTTTATTGAATTTTATTAAATTTTAATCTTTTGAATCTTTTTTGAATCTTTTGAGTCTTTTTGAATCTTTTTGAGTCTTTTTGAATCTTTTTGAGTCTTTTTTATTACATTTGAGTCAATCTTAGTGTCCTCAGTTTTTTGAATCTTTAGTTTGTCATAATCTCGAAAAAATTGGTTTTAATTTTTAATGATTTGAATTCGAAAGTCGGGAAAGTCTCCAATTAGTCTGCTCTTTTATAAAACTGTAAATACTGCTATAAATGTTTCGTGTGATGACATCAAGTCTGGTTTGTTTGAAAATAAAATTTTATTTATGAGAGTGGTTTTTGGGAATCATTGAACTTTTGTATTTTATTTTGACAGTCAAAACTTTTAAAATAAAAACAAATCTGTTGATGTCTTGATAACCATTATTTATTATTTATTTGCAAAATTTTCACATTTCAACCTAAAATTTTGTATATTCTTGATTTTTAATGGTTGATATTTGACTTCATCTACATTCCGGAAATTTTGGGAGATATCTTCACATAAAGGTAATATCCAGTTTGAACTGCGTCTTTACTCCAGAACCAAGTCTCAATTCTGTAATTTCCATCTTGCATGAATGGTGGAAGAGTTTGGATGTTTATCATGAGGTTAGTGATTTCGTATTTACCCTAAAGATGTAATCATTTGAAATGTTGATTTCACCATGTAATTCATTAATTCTTACCCCTTTAAACGGGCATTTCTCGTCACCATCTTTATAATAAGGGAACGTGGAAGTGTCCTTCAAATCATCTTGCATACTTGGAATATAAACGTTTTTTATAAACGAACAAGTACTTTGTCTAGCGACTTTCAATGGAGTCAACTCCCATTGATTGTTTGCCAGTTTACTACGCCACACATCCATCGAGATACCCCAGTCCATACCAAAGTCTTGCAAAACATTGAGTCCACCCTTAATAGAGTAAACTGTCTTGTTGAAACGTTTCACTCCCAAACCATTGAATTTCAGGAAGTCGGTTCCGTTGACTAAAATGAGTCTTTCCAGATCCAAATCATACTGGTGAAAAGATGGTGAATTGGCGTCCTAAATGGAGATCTTGTTTTTAATATGATTATACAAAATGTATATTTAAAATATTTACAGCTCGCCAAGCCACAGAAATAATGGTCAAACAAATATACAATAAGTATTGCATATTTGCACTTTAAAAGTTTCCAATTTAAAATTTAATACAATGACAAAACTATTAACTTGATTGAAGTTATTCAAAAATTTATGACTGCTTTTATATACACTCCAAAATATGCATGTCATTTATCATAAAATCTGTGAAACATACTTGATATAGATTTTAATTATTTATTTTACTTTTTTGTTTTTATTTGTTTTTCAAATATTTTATTGTTATGTTCGTTGCAGAACAAAAAAAAACCTTCATTTGGTTTATTATGTTAAAGTTATTGAATCCGATCATATTTACTTAGTGAACAGATCTAATTCAAAAGATAAATGAGGAGCTTCAGCAGAAAAAGTCAAATATTCTCTAGAAATTTCCTCGAATTGGTTTCGTGAACATCATGTCATTTTAAAAAGTACAGTGATCAGATGACATGTGAATAAGTTGTTATTAATTACAATTGAGGATGTCATCAGATAATGAATAACATATTATTGTACGTTTTCCAGGAAAAAAAACTTTTTCGACAAAAAAAGTATTGATCCTTAATAACTGACTTTCATAAATACTTCATTCCAAATTTCCACGTAGTTACTCATCCAAAAACAATTTCAAATGAGGTAGGCTTCACCTTGCAGGCATGTTTCATCTCACATTGAGTGTTTACGCATTTGTGTTTACCACACATCAATATACATAGACACTCCCATCCTTGTCAAATTCTAGTAAAACATATTAATATTGTATCAACTAGATTCTTTGTACAGTCATTATCAAAATATAAACACGAATTTTCTTACATGCAAGATTTAGATAAATGTTTAAAATTATTTTCAATAATTTCCATGTAGCTTTAATTTGAGATAAGGGAAACACAAAATATATAACAAAAACATTATATATGAAATTGTGTTTTTATATTAATCAAAAATGAATTGACAATATCAATTTACATGAGGTAGCTTGTTCCAATAGCGTCAGATGAGTTAGATAAAAGTGTGACAAAGATTTTTTGAAATATCTAGACCTAATGCATTTTGAATAGAACCATAATATTTCTTGTTCATATTAATAAGTTCCACAGACATCACAAGTTCATTATTCAAGCTAAGTTTAATCGCTCAATTACTTCCCAAACTTTTTTCAAATTCTAACTCATCAAATTCATTTAATTTGCAAAACTGGAACCACATTCACAAAAACTGAAGAAAATTAAATTAACTGCAAAATTAAGCAAATTAGGCATTCAAGCTACCAAAACATCCGAAAATAATCTTTTATAAATTTGTTATAATTTTCTTGGCATTTATCTCTCAAAGTTCACAAAATTTCTGGACCACCAACAGTGAATTGAAAATTGTCTGCACTTCATGTTAATCATACTTATCATCTTTTGTGAGGCATTTCACAGCGTATCAATCAAATCACGAGACACCAAGAAGTATCTCTCGCAGCGCTAAAAAGAGACTTCAAGAAATCTCAAATTTATTCAAGAATGCCAGTAGAGACACTTAAAAGCAAGCAGAATGATGTAATTTACCTGCGAAACAAGCAATTAGTGAATTACCTGAATTACCATAAGAAAAGATCAAACAATGCACAAGAACGAATGTCTTGTAAATAAAAATTTTAAGTGCACCGTTTATGCAGTTTATGCGAATTATATTCCTTAAAAGAAGTGACAACTGCAAACATTAAAGCAAAAATTTGAGCAATTTTAAACGTTTAAGGCCAATTATCTCAAATCATTCATTGGTTTTGCGTTAATTGAGCACTTTGAAAATAAAATGAAGAATTTGAAGTTTTGTGTCTAAAATATCAGTGAAAATTTTAAATCACATTTTCAAAAAAAAACTTGAAATGACTCAATTTACGATTTATGAATTGTGCTGGAAAAATTCTTTTGATAATCTCTACCAATTACTGCAAATAAAATAAATCATCTGACACTTTAAGTTTTTTACACTTTCTCAACCAATAATAAATTTAATGTTCAAATTGAGCACTTGCATAAAATTTTAAGTTGCTTTTTAATTTATTAACAAGTTGGTCAAAAAGATCTGATAATAATCATTTCACAGCTTTACAGCATTCAAAACATTTCCATATCATACCAATCTCTCATCTTTCGCATTCAATTTTAATATTTTAACAACACCACACCAGTCCACATGCACTGAACAAGAAAACATAGAAAACACGATTTTCCACTTGTATCAAGCCACACCAAGCAATACCTCCTGGTACTCGTTAAGTGTGTGAATATGAGCTGCCAATAAATATTCTACTCAATTTATTATTGATTCAGCAAATTATTATTGGAAATATCGAAAAATATGCGCAAAACAAATTGTGCTTGTCAATTTATGCAAATTGATTGCAACTAAATATTTTGTCGACTTTCCGCTGCGAGATTGTAGCGCTGTGGGCTTGAATAGGCTTTCTTTTTCTGTAGAAAATTGATTAAAATCGAAAATATAATTCTTCAAACTTGAACTCACCATTTTAGTTAAAATGAAGAAAAAATTTGATATGGCTCATAATCGGGTTCGTTTCCATTTTCCGATACAGTTTACGATGTTACTATTTTTTGTCATTTTATAAAGATCCAACCTGCAAGAAAATTTTATTGACCAGCAAGTCAACATCACCAAAACTCTCCACACTTTTTATAATGCAACAAATTTCAATTGCATGTTTTTTGGCCATCATATTGCTCTCAATTTATTCAACACATTTGATCACGTACCTTCATGTCGCTGAAAAGATCACTTTTATATATTTAAATAATTTACTCGAATTCCAGTGAATTTGTAATAATTTAAACAAACTCCACAAATATGGTCACGCAAGTATTATAATACGCAATTTCAAGACTTCAGGTCATTCAATTAAAATTTATTTAAAAAGTATGAACGATCAAGCAAAAATGCAATTCAAATAATCTTAGCAATTTATCTGTTTGCATGGAAATCTATTAACAGATTACTTTCGTTATTAATTACCTTATTATTTATGTCAATAACGGTTTAAAGCGATTTTTGCCCATTAACCTGCAAGTTAAGTTGCAGTTTTTTTTTGTTCACATGCGAGGTGGGGCCCTGAATGATGTCAAGGTTTTGGGAATGCGATTAGAAAGAATTTTGATTTATGTTCTCGGGGCTTTGTTGACATCAAGTACATGTTGTTTTGTTCAATTTTGTACCTTTTTATGAACCACCTGGTAAAATGAACAGAATTTGAGTATTTATCTTAAGAAATATTTATTATAAATTAAATCTTTAATAAAGTCTTAAAATTGTAATATTCTACGGACATCCCATCTAATCCATCTCCCAACAATTCCAACCAAACAGAAAGCGAAAAAAAGCTCCATCAATCTGCCAACCTACAGCTATTATAAATTATAATATCATTAACAATTTAATCAAGTTAATCAGATTACATATTTGATCTACGCAGCAAAATTCTTCAATCTTGCAACATCAACGCCTCAAAATAAATCTTTACGCTTCAAAGAAGCAGGAAACATGAGTTTTAACAGTTTAACAGCTTTACGGTCAACAAGAGTTTAACGAAGAGATTATCTCCACTCTCTGGATAAATTTGTTAGATAAATCATAAAGTCATAGACAAAATTGTAGTTAACAAGTTCTGGGGTATCTTTTGAAGATATCAGATTATGCAGATTGTCAAATTAACAAGTTTTCAGTTCGGAGCAATTAAATCAGTTGAATGTTTGTGGCTATGTTATTAAATTCATGTATACGGAATAATTTATTTTATCAGGTATATGATTTAGTTATAAAAATACTTGCAACTTGCAAGTCATTTGCAGCAATTATAATTTGTTTTGAATGCTTTACTTGAATGAGTTTAACGAGAGGAGCCTCCAGCTATATAACAGAGTCATTAAAACAGTGCACAACTAATTCAATTAAATATGATTTGCGTACTGATTATTTATCTTTTAAGTTATTGAAGTTTTATTGCAAATTTAAATTATTTTTTATTGTAGGTTGTGCTCGAAATTTTAATGTTTTGTGTATCAATGAATTTATTTATTGAGGATTGGAAAAAATGTAAGAAAATATTTTGAAGGCAAAAACTGAAATTTTAGAAAATATAATTTTCCCTGAACCTAGTTTCATGAATAGCAATACTTCGAAAATTTAATTTATGAATGTTGAGACCCAAAAACCTAAAATTCGACCCACGAAACTTAATTTTTTAAGAATTTTCAGTCAAAAAACGAAAGTTCAAAAAATAATATTATCCATGAACCTAGGTTCATGAAAAGCAATACTTCGAAAATTTAATTTATAAATGTTGGGACCCAAAAACCGAAAATTCGACCCACGAAACCTTATTTTTTGAAAGTTTTTAGTCAAAATACGAAAATTACAAAAAAAAAATTATTTTTGTATTATTGGAATTCAAAAAAATTATAAAAGTTCAATACACTACCGATTATGATTTTATATATATGCACGTATATTTTTTTCAAATCAAAAATAAATGTTCAAAATTCATTGAGTGTACCCAAAAATCGGAAAAAACTCTCTTAAATAAACTACTTTCTCAGCTGAAATATCTCGATCATCTGCCGAAATCTTTAAAACAATAAGATTAATCACTGTGATTTCACTCTTATTTGCTTATTGCTTGCACATTGCCTAAAATTTAAACTGAAAGCGACGAGTGAAATAATTTTTGGCAGTCTTGTTCGGAGCTTGGTTTAGTTTCAATCTTTGGTAAAATGTGGAAGGTTACAATACTTTTATCCTTAAATTTAGTGAGTTCTTCTGTGTTGGAGAATGAAGACATGAAGATTGATTTGGGATTTCTTGGAGATAGCCTAATTTCTTATCCAGACCCAATGACTGGGTTAAAATTGCAATCTCGAAATTTTGAAGATAATCCAGAGGAAATGGGATCGTACCTGGAAGGTGATCTTTTGCAGCCTTATTCTGAAATTTTTACTAGACTTAAAAAAATTTCTTATCGGTGGAAAAATAGAGAAATTCCTTTCGAGATCAATGGAGACTTTGGTAAGACTTTTGCTATGGATTTTACAATAAAAACTATAATTGATTTTTAAAGATGAGACGGAGACAAGTGCGATTAATACAGCAATTGAAGAGTTCCACAAACAAACTTGCATCAAATTTATTCCACGTCGTGACACAGACAAAGACTATCTCTCAATTGAAAGTGGATTAAGCGGCTGCTGGTCCAGTATCGGACGAATAACTGGAAAACAAGTTGTCAACTTGCAAACACCAGCTTGTGTCAAGAGAGTCGGGACTGTGATTCATGAGTTATTACACACAGTCGGGTTTTTACATGAACAAAACCGAAGGGAACGAGACCAATACGTGTCAATCAAAACAGCAAACATTCGCTCTGGATTTAAATCTAATTTTGTAAAATCTCCAACGGGTTATCCAGTTCCTTATGATTTTGGGAGTATCACTCATTATTCTCCTAAAGCTTTTTCTAGTAATGGAATGCCAACTATTATCGCCAAGAAGAAGGATGATGCACAGATCCTGAATATGGGACAAAGAGACAATTTTTCACCCAAAGACATTGAGAAGATTAAAATTATGTACACTTGCTGAAATGTTTGATTAGTGTTGTTAATTTATTACATTGTTAGAATTTATAATAAATTTCTGAGAAATACATCTTTAATCTTAATCTTAATCTTTAAAAAAACTTTTCTTTAAAAAATAAGAACGCAAATTCTAAAACGTGTCACAAACGCAATCCATCGCAATTCAGCAAAACATTCATCAGTTCTAGATCACGATCAATTATTATTATTATCCAGTTTCAAACAATAAAGTGCAAACTCAGCCGTAAGAAATTAATAAAAAATAGATTGCAGCTCCATACTTCGAAGATAAATTGTGGACATTACCAGCATCGTGGTGGTCCATATTTTTCCTTGTATTTTCTTACAAATCCGATACTAAATAGCATTACATTATGCTCTTGCAGCATTAAAAACAATATGTTTTAACAATAAAGGCAAATAAAAGCAATAAAAACAATAAAAATAAAAGTCAGTCAATTCTTGAACAAGAAAACGAGAATCATAAAAGAAGTTGAAATGTTGTAAGTTGTTATTAAAGCCAACTCCAAAACTCCAACTACGACAAAATGCGTCACGAAAAGCATATTACTTGATAAAGCGCTGAAAAACTGACCTTTTTATTCCGTTTCCATTCATAAATCATTGTACATGTCTATCGTATTTGCTTTTCTCAACTATTTTTTTGCTTTTTACAATTTCTCAATGAATTTTCATTTTCTTATTATTTTGTAGTTATTTAGTTTGCAGGGAAACGACAGCGACGCGACCAAACTATGAAGCCATTAAAACGACGACCACTAACTTTTGATGAGGAGAACTTTATGGGAAAAGTTTCTTTTGAACTGGAAGTTGAGATTTTACGCTGATCTTTGACATTTCTTATCATCTGTCAATAGAGATTCCCTTGGTAGAAAATTTTGAACCAACTTTCCTTCAAAAAGTGTCCTCCGAACCATTAAAGAATTGTTAAGTTGTAAAACCGCGTGGGCGGAACAATTAATTTGTTTCTTGGCTATTGTTGTTCTTATCTTCTTCTTAAAAACATTTTTACGAATACCTGTGAGCTATTGAGTATATATTGACTATATTAAGCGATTGTTGCGCGGGGAATTATAATTTGTTTAAGAATGTAAGAAATTCAAGATCATTAATTAAATTGACTGCTCATTTGCCAACTTAAGAATTTTCTAGCATTTTTGCAGATAATTGCAATCTTTCAAGCAGAATGGTCAATTAATGGTGGGTAGATAATTAGTTGGAGGTAAAATAACAATTTCTTTAATTGGATTTGACTTTACAGTTTATTTTAAGATTCTTTCCCTTCACCTTTTCAAGATTGATCGTTTTTACTAGATTTTCTTTAGTTCGCTCCATATTTTTCCATAAACCATTTTCTTGTGGTTTTTTATAATTTCCATAATTCATCAGAATCTTAGAACGCTAAAAATAAGTTAAAATATTTAATGCGCTCGAGTGCGCTCAATTTTAATATTTTTATTATTCTTTCTGATTTAATATTTTAATGTAAAGCGACTTTTATGCTTTCCATCATAAAATTTCAAAATTTCTTGTCCATATAGAAACGTGTTCAGACTATTATTAGATAGTCGTAAATTTTCGTTTTTATGAGTTTTAGTATTTACTTCTAACTTTTTAAGTGAATTTACTAGGAGTTAAGATTGAAAATTGAGATGTCAAAATTTTTTAATTATCGTTTTTAATCGCGCTAACTTACTACTACTCTTTTTTTTAAATGTTTTTGAGTTTTTGGGACTGATTTAAATTTATTTAATTCAATTACTGAACAAATAATTATTTCATTTAGGTTAAAATAAATTAAAATACTTAATAAGGTGCGTCTCCGGTAATTTTAAGAACTTTGAAAAAACTCTTAAGTGGTCTGCTACGATTCCTTTTACTAGAAATTTCAAAATTTTCATGGTAAAGTCTCAAAATCATCAAAATGTCAATCAAATAGTCCAACCCTTTAACATAATCCAGACTGACTCCAAAACTAAATAATTGAATTAATTTAGAACGAGAAAAAGAGGCGTCTTGTTTGTTTTGTCTCGTGTTTGGCTGTTCCAACAGCATAAATAGGCAAATAGCAATAATAACTCAGAAAAGTAGAGAACTAGAAAAGTTCTAAAATTCGTTTAAAAGTTGTCAAGTTTATGGATGTTTTGGATTTTATGGAGTTTTTCGAATAAAGAGTTGACATTTTACTATCACAAAAGTCGTAAATCATAAGCAGGGAACATTATATAATTTAGAGTTTTCTGGTTTGTTTGAACTGAAAAGTGGGAGACTCAATGACTTGATTGATTTATTGAACGTTTTGGGTCAACTCTTGCTTTTCTTTGAGGGAGAGTGAGTTTATAGATAGTTTTGAGATTATACAATTTTGGGCATTAGGTTGAAAGGGGTTAGTGTTGGTGATGTCTATCAGATCTCGAGTCTAGAAATTACATTTTATGATCATTTCCTTTAGTGTGACGTCAGTTGACTGTACTATCAAAAATTCCATTTAAAGATGTTACAAATATTTTTTAAATTTAAAGAAAAATAAAAATTACATCAAAAGAAAATTTTCAAGAATTGAAAGAACGTCCCCAAAACCCAATAAACCCGAGGGGGTAATAAAGGCCACTTATTCTTGTCAAGTCCTCTAAAACTTATTCAATTTACTCCAGCTTACTCACATTTACTCTTTACTTACTCCACTTACTCTTGCTTACTCATTTACTCAATTTATCAAATCTTAAAGTCAATAAACGTGATAAAAGTTGTGTAGTAATTTTGTAAAATTTCCTTCAGGTTTTTTTAGCAATATTATTAAAGAGTAGGGAGTATTTTAAGTTATTAGGAGTACCTCAAAGAGTAGCATACTTGAAATTTTTTTAATTTTTTTAAAAGAAAATTAAGGTATTACTTAAATTGTATTTTAAACACGTTCCCAAAAAAAATAGCAAAAAAGTGCAAAAAAATAATATTAACTGTGTGGATTTGAACCTATTTGTCTAGCACCATATATTTTCTTGCTTGGTGGATCGAATCTTGGTTGGGTCAGTTTGTTTTTTGCCATTTTTGCATTATTTTTTGTGAATCCAAATAATTGATTCCACTTTTTTTAATAATTTTTTATGTAGCATGTTTAATTTCGGTGGCCAGTTCTAGTCATTTATTACAGTAATGTTAACAAATGTTGGAAATATGGAGTGCAAAAATTGCAAAAAACAATCTGACCCAACCAAGATTCTAACCACCAAGCAAGAAAATGTTTGTTGCTAGACACATAGGTTCAAAACCAGACATTTAATATCAAATTCTTGCACATTTTGCAGTTTTTTGCTTTTTTTTTCAGGGAAACAGTTTTAAATCAAAAGTAATGAGATCTTAAAATTTTTTATGCACATGCCTAATTTCGGTGGCAAAAAAGACTTACTCATTTCAAAATTGAATAAACTTATTCAATTTACTCTTGCTTACTCTCACTTATTCTTCACTTATTCTTATTCTTGTCGGCCATTTGGGCCATTTATTACCCCCTCGAATAAACCTAAAATATCAATCATCCAATAAATTTCCATAAAAAAGCACTTCACACGGAAGTTCGTAAAGACCAGCTCTCTTATGACTATTCGATCAACACAAAGTCATATAAAGTGTTTATCGAGATGAAGACAAACCAAAGTTTGAAGCTGAAAATTATCTGAACACAGAAATAAGTGAATAAGTAAGTAATAAATAATTTATTCCCGGCTAAAATACAAAATCTTTCTAAAGCTGGAGAATTTGAAAAAACTCAAAACTCACCGAAATAAAAGAAAACAAGATAAAATGTAAACTTTAAAGTCCCAATCGATTAACACACCATTCGTTTTGTCTCCTACACAATTTGTTTTTTAACTCATTCATACTGGGCTAGAGTAACAAATTTATGCACAAAAAATATGTTTCTTAGAAATCTGGTTGACTTTTCAGAAGAAACTAACAAAAACTGAGAAATCTACAAAAAGTGGTTTTTAGCTGCTCAGCTGCGTGGATGTAAATATTTTTGGAATTCATTAATACTTAATTCAGCAGACTTTGTGGAAGGTTGAAAGCATGCCAATAATTACTTTGTAACTATTGTTTGTTAAGTGTTTAGCAGCTCAGATTTCAGGTTGAATTATTCAATGATTTTCGAGTTGGTTACAAGTTATTAAATCATCGACCTGTTGAATATTGGTAGAATAATCAAAATTAAGTTTTTGGCTTTTTAGAAGATAAATTAGAAGAAGTAGTTTAAATATATTTTTAACTTTTATTGATTCATGACTTCTCCAGGTCTTTGCCTACAAATTCAATTTTCTTAATAAAATTTGCTCATACTCATTGTTGGTTGAATGAACGAATAATCCATTCAAACAATCGAATCTTTCAATACAACATTGTCCACTTTTAATTATCATGTAACTAAGCAAGCCCAAAGCTATCAACCCCAAGAAAACATAAATTATGATTGAAAGCAACTTATGCTCTTTGTACCAACGAACTTCACAGTATCCATAACTTTTTACTTCTTCAGTTTGAATGAATGCAGATTTTTGATGAAAACTTTTGGGTTTGTAACACAATTTAATGCGTTTTACAATATCATATTGATTAGTGAAACTAGCAATTTTGCAAACACGGACATGTCTGTATTGCGTTAAATCCAATTCAAACACTTCATATAATTTGGGGTTACGCAGAAGAAACTCCCGAATATTGATTAACAAAGTTTTATCCGCTCCATGGATTAAAAGTGTTTGACCATAGGAATCAAACGGATTTGTAGTTGTAGATGTCAATTTTCGTCTAACTTCGTTAATTTTAATATCAGTCTCAATATCTGGCCATTCGATCGTGTATTCCTCATCAAAATCTGTTGATACTAAGATGCCAGCCTCAACAAACACAATTTGAATGCAAATTATTACAAAAAATACCCAGCATCGTCTAAAATTCAAAGAATTGAATTATTGTTTGTGTTTAAGCACTATTAACGATCATTTACCTGAATTGTGAAATTGCCATATTTTAATTGAACTTTCTTGATAGCTGTACTCTGATTCACTGAAAACTGCTGCGTTTTTATCAAATTCATTTTTTAGAAGTATTGTTAGTGATGATAAGATAAAGAATTAAAAAAGTAGATTATTGGCGACCAAAACAACAAATTGAATGAACACGAGAAATATTATTGTTTAAAAAAATTTTATTTACATTTTAAAGAAATTTATAATTTCTACATACAGGTTTAAATATGTTGATATTCGGTAGGAATTGATCCTGTTCTCAAAGAAACAAACTTGTTATATGCCATTTTGACACCTTTAGTGAGCAATCCTAAAACCAAGGCCACTGCAACAAGACTCAACAGTACGTATAATGCAATTGAAGCCACTTTATACTCTTCATCCCATCGAATTTCACAATTACCGAATCTCTTACTCTGTTGAATGTTAATGAAAGGATGAATATAATCATTCTGCCATTGGTAAGGTTTGTAGCATAATTTCACTTTTTTGAGACTAGAGTCTTGGCTAGGGAAAGAACCAATTCTGCAAATGTACAAGTTTCTGAAATTGTCCGATTTTAATGGCGAAATGTCGAAAAATTTAAGGTTCTTCATAAGATACTCCTTAGCACTGACCAACACATTGCGATCGTCACCATCAATGTATAGACTTCCACCCGGGGCATTGAAATCATTGTAGGAACTTTTAACATAACCCGCATCAGATCTTTGATTTTCTAAATTTGTGATGTCATAGTCCATTCGTTCCCAATCTACGACGTACTCAGCATCGAATTCAGTTTCGTAAGGCATATCTTCATAATCATATACATTTTTGGTAGTTTGAGAAGTTTCGGAAACTGTTGGTTGCATTGTAGAAGTTGTTGAAGTACTATCTGCGACAAATATAGCCAAGCCAGCTTTAGAACATGCACAGTGCATACAAACCAATGCAATTACCATGAATCTCCTACAAAATGTGATTAAGTTGTTTAAATTATCCAAAATCATCAATATATTCGATTATTGCTAAATATTTTACCTGAATGATGAAAATACCATTTTTAATTTTTTCGATCTTATCTGGTTCAAGTTTTGTGAATCACTGTTTCAGATTGCTCGAATTCACAATGAACTTTATCTATTCAAAAAAAGTGGAAAACAAATTGCAAGATAGGGTTTATCTTAAATTTGTGGATAAGATAATAAATTGTTGCTTCCATTGCTTATAAATTTAAGCGAATCCATTAAAACAATGGTTTTTGGGGATTATTTTTATTAACTGTTTTATAATAAAAATTCCTTAATCACACAATATTGCACAACCATTTTGCAAATACGCATATATTTTAAAAGTTATAATTTCAAATCTTAAATAAAGTATATTTTGGTTATAGACTCAAAAAATCCTTTTAAATATTTTGATAATCATTGTTAATTGTTCCTGTCTTCAAAGTCACATACTTATTGTAACCTACCTTGGCACCTTTGGTGAGCAATCCAATGATCAAAACCACTGCGATGATGCCCAAGAAAATATATAGGCCAATGGATGCAGCTTTATGCTCAACATCATAGCGAATCTCGCAGTTTCCATACCTCTTACTTTGTTGAGTGGTGATGAAAGGACTATTAATACCATACCAACTCTGAGGTTGATAGCACAATTTTACTTTTTTGGTTCGATTGTCTTGGGTTGGGAATGTAGCTACTCTGCAAATGTGCAAGTTCCTGTAGTTTTCTGTTTTCATTGGCGAAACGTCGAAAAAGTGAATATTTTTCAGTAAAAATGCTTTAGCACTGATCATCACTGAACGATCTTCTCCATCAATATAAATACTTGTGCCTGGCTCATAATTATTATAATTATTGCCGCGGTAGTTGTCGGTAGTTGTGGTGCCTGATCTTTTGTAATCTGCGTCTCTGATATCGCTTTTCATGTCATACCAATCTACCACGTATTCAACCTCATATTCAGTTTCGTAAGGAGGATCTTCATAGTCTGATGGCTCCGTTGTGGAAGTTCCAGAAATTGCGACTTCGTCCGCTGTTGTAGATGTTGTGAAATCATCGATTATCATAGAAGTTCTAGCCTCAAATAACGCATATTGCATGCAAATTAATGCAACAACGATGCAAACTCTGCTAAAAAGAGTTTCATAAGCTTTATTGTCTCCATATCAAAATTTTTATTTTACCTAAATGACATGTTTTCCTTTATTTTTGTACTTTTCTTGTTGAAGTTTTGTGAATCACTAATAAAAATTTTCGAGCTGATATTCAATCGAACAAATTGGAGCAGTAAATTTGTGTGGAAAGATAAGATAAGATAAGATATCAAATTTATTGATAAAAGCATTTATGAACCGAAATTGCAAATTTATTGACTCGTGCAAAACAAAATTTTTTGTTGAATTGTCCGGATTATTGATTTGCTTTATTGACAACCTTTTCCATTGAAAATTAAAGTAATTCATGATCGTTGATATTAAAAACAAATAGAAGGGTAGGGACAAAAAACTTTTTTTATGATGGTATCTTCTATATGTACTTTTTAATTCTCCGCAAGCTCACAAGCTGCACAACTAGTTAATCGATTATTGTCACGTTTAAAAGTCAAATCAATGAATAAATCTGATATTTCAATACAAATGGTGTTTTATTATAGTTTAGACTAAAAATGTGATTAAAATTCACGGTCAGAAAGTATCATTAAAAATTTAGATCTGTTTTAATTTATGTTATTATTTATCTTGTAAATTTTACACTCATTCTAATAGAGCCATTCGTAATTTATAAAAAATATATATAAAAAGAAGGTGCCTGAACACAACCATTTTAAAAATAAGCCTAAACATGTTTGGTCAACAACTAGTTTGTGTGTTATCCTGGTTTATTTTTGCATTTATTCAAATAATTCAATCACGACGTTACAACCTCGAGCTAGAAAGACTTACGGCTATGGCTGGAGAGAACGCCGTTGTCTTTGATTCTGCACGTGTGAAGAAGTACAATCGATCTACTTACGTTTTAAATGGAAACTTTACACTTAAACAGAATTTTGGGAATGATATTACTGAGCAAATCACAGCTTATAACTTTGTAAGTGGGGCATATAAAAAATATGGTGAAAAAAAGTTTGATAAGATGTGTGATGTGATGTATAGCGAAGTGTATAGATCGGGTTACGAAGAATTGAGAAATTACACAAACATTGGACCTTGGCGAACTTGCCCTATACTTGCTGTGAGTTATTTTAAAGCCATTTGGTTACCAGAATACTGTATTTGAAAACTTTCTAGGGAGGTTACTACATAAGCAATTATTTAGTGGAGGATAAAGGCTATTTACCTGAATATATTCCTGGTGAGTATTTTTTTAGTATATTAAATTATTCTTACTTTTACTAAAAATTCACAGGTGGACCTAAATGGATGTTTGAATTTCGTTTCTTCAGAAATAATGTTTTGATAGCTGGGCACCAAGTTTATGGTTCCATAACTCCAGCTGAGCCTGCTAAGTTTGGTTAAATATTTCTGAGTCCATCAATTCAATTAGGTTATAAACTACACGAAATAAAGTTTTAAAAAATGTTTTTAAGGATATTTTTAATAAATTCAAAGATTTTTACATTTCTTGTCACCTATCTTAACCTCATTAATAAGCAATCCAATAACCATAAAACTATTCAATTAAAATATACCGTCATTGATTTAAATTAAGCTTCAAACGTGCTTCGAACGAATTTTATGTGGATACTTTTAAATTAAAGTCTTAACTGACAATTAGTCGTTTAACAACACTAAATTTTTAATTGGCTAAAAACTGAAAAAGTAATAAAATTGTGCTTAAAAACATCACAAAACATCATAATATTAAATTTTACATCGCCAAATTATACCTTTTTAGCGTTTTTTTTTTGGAAAAAATACGCTATATGTTCTCACTTTGTCCGTCCGTCCGTCCGTCCGTCCGTTTACAAAATAACTCTCGAACGGATAAAGTCAGACCCAAACTTCTGGTACCAAAATGTTCCATATTAACCCTAGTTTAAACACGAAACTTTTGGTGGAGGTGACCTTACCAGCTGGGGAGATGTGGTCAATATTCTGATTTTCGAGAACATTCCCCATACAAAATCAGCTTTTGAACGGTACAAGTTAGCGATTCGGTTTCTTCAGCAAAATTGTTCAGAATAGTAAGTTGACAACAGATCATACTTAAAAGTGGGTCCACCACCAGCTGGTGGGATGATCTGGTAGCTCCAGACACTTTTTTTGGAAAAATGTTCAGAATCGTCTAATTCGTTAAGAAAACCTAAAATTTCGTGTTTTGAGATATCAAACCATCGCCTGACCAAAAAAAAACGCTTTCTGTACTTGCCAACTGGCAATTCTTACCTCTCTTGTTTAATTTTTATCTCGATTTTTATTGATTTTTATATGTTTTTTGGAGCTTTGCCGTGTTTTAGTATGAAAACACGTGTTTGAATGAGCTTTGTGAAGTAATTAAAAAGTTAATTGATATTAATTGTTGATTTAATTTCAATGGATGAAAATTGCGAAATTGCTGTTCTAGTGTTAACGTCAATTTAGCTCTCAGATTTAAAAAAGTTCACTGAGCTTTTTTCTATTTTCTTTGTGAGTTTCTAAAGAATTTAGATAATTTTTGAGGATTCTTTGTACTGAAATCAGCTTCTTTTAGAAGCAATTGAGCTGACAATTATTTTAAAGCAGTAATATAAGTAAATTATTGGTTTTATAACTTGTGAACATCATTTCTTGCAAGAATAGAATAAACAAGAGAATAATCCATTCAAAAATTCAGAAGCTTTTAAAAAATGTATTGCGTAAACCGCACTTTAAAAAAAACCAATTTCAATAAAACTCCAAAATTTATTCAACAAATCACCAAACAGCTTCCACAACATTTTTATTCTATTATAATTGTAATTCCAAGCATGTAAATCCCAAATTATGCAAACTATTCAGAAACTATTCGAAAACCATGTAAAATTTCAAACTTATTGAAATTCCGCTTGACCTTCACCTGCAATTAAATTACCATGAGACACAATGCAACCGCAACGATCCAAAAATAAAATAACTGAACATTTCTACAAGGCAAATATTCAAATCGCAGTCAAGTTCCCGAGTTTCCCACGCTCCGTAACTCTTTTAATTCTTTGTGCATCACTTTATTGATGATTTTACCTGATTATCGATGGTTTTGCCTGATTTATTTCCGATGTATTGCTGTACTGATGGATGTTCGTGTAAAAACTTTGAATGGCTCAATCGTCTCGATTATTCCGGAGCTTCAGTCAATTTAATAAATTGCATTTGGCTTTCAATTTTGAATCGTTTTAAGCCGCTTTGAGTTGAATTGAGTGAGCTGAGTAAACAATCAATCAGTTTGTATCGATGACAACAATTGACGTGATCCACTGTTGACTGTTTTTGAAAGGTTTTCCAATAATAAATGACAAACTGACATGTTTTACTTATATTGGCTGGTTTTTTTGATGATTTGGGAGGTGGGACATTTTTTTATTTTTTTGATAGAAATCTTGAAAAAAAATTTAACCTGAAAAATTTTTTAACCTCAAATCTTGCAATTAAAAATTTTATAGAAAACTCGATCATCCCTCCCTCTCCACCATCTACATCCACAACAAACTGCACACAAACTATTTTCTTAATTTGTAGGCCAGTTTGTCTGCTGCAAGTTTTCTCTCCCAGAACAATCGAGCAAGAAGAAAACCCGCTTTGATGCAAGACATGAAGTCACCAGAAAAGTTGTTGAAATAAAGTATCACCCAAACAAAATGCCATTTAAAGCATTACAAGAAAAATGTAAGCAAGCACTTTGAGTATTTAAGTTAATATTTAATGTGTTTAATATATTTTTAACGTTTTTAGCGTATTTACTGTAGTTAAGAATTAATGAAGATATCAGGTATTTTATTCACTTTAAACTTTTATTAATGCATAAATCATGTAACAATGACTTCATTCAGCTTTTGCAGTAATTTTCCACGAGTTTTATGCGCTTTTTACGAGACAATTTGCTGTAAAAGTCATTTGCTGTTGCATATAAATGTTTCTATATTTGGTCAATTCGAATGAAAATAAATGTCGTTTGGTATCAAAAACCAAGTTAAACGAAAATAAATGAATTAAGTGAACATTTCTTTCTTTCGATTAGTCTGAGATTATTTTGGTTATTTGCATCACAATTTCGATCAAGTTTGGCGAGATTATGTGAGCATTGACGAGGCTTTTAGGAAGCTTAGTGGGCTTAATTATGTGATATAAAATGCCTGTTTATTGCTTAGTTTTAGATCATCGGTAGGTGAGTCATCTTTTGTTTATGGAGATTATTGTCTTGTTTTGTAGTTTTATGGACTCTGTTTTAGAAACAATGTAAACTACGAGATCATGGCTTGTAAATTTGTTATTAAAAAAATGACATGGGTTTTAGGATCATTCCCAATTTTGGAAATATTTGTAAAGATCAAGAGAGATCGTATAAGATTTTTAACAATATTTTATTTTATTAGAATTTAGGTAATGAAGATCATCAGTTAACTATTAAATTCTAAAGATCACTAATTTTACAAAAGGTCACCTACGATCACTTAAATTCATCAAAAGATCACCTAGGATCACCATCAAAAATTAGGATATTCTTCAAATTTACACCACAAGATCTTCAACTGCACTTTGAGGTTATGGGAATTTGAAAACATCAATTTACTTCTTATTTTACTGCATTTTTAATGTAATCACATTTTCTGCATCACAAAAGTCTCGTAAATCTGTTTATTTGCTAGCTTTTATTGAATATTAAATGTTTTCCATTAAACACAATATTCCAATTTCATTTTTCTTCCTACACAAACTTGTATTGTTTTTGAAAAAAGTTAATAGAAAGACTGTAAAATTCCACATTTGACTTTTTTGATTTTCCAGGTTTTTGACTCTCTAATAATAAATTGAATGTAACTGAAAGTGTCAGAGGCAGTGCAAATTTCATGCAACTTTTCACAATTTCTTATAATTTATGGATATTGCGCAATAACTGCAGCTTTGCATGGGAACTTTATTGAATATCTCATCTTTCTACAAATATTAAAATTCGAATAACAAACATTTTATGAAAAATGAGGCGGAGGAATCCAATCAAGAATTAACACAGTTTTCTTTATTTGGCAACTGCAATTCAAGCAATCCAAGCAATTCAATTTGGAATGTTTGAAAAGATTTCAAAGTGATTTAGAGTGATTGGAGATTTGGAGGGAAGAGTTTCGTAATTTTTTTCAATTACTGCGATATTTCTATAGAATTGTATTTTTAACCATAATTACTTATGAAATCATAAATATGTATATGATCTTTGAGCTAAGCTTTGATTGTTCTTTTGACACGCTGTGGATAATTTGATACCTAATACAGGAAGTTTAATTGCTTGACATAACTTATTTATTTGTTCGTTTATTGAAGTGTTGTCAGATGATCGAATTTATTTATGATGAAAGCCGAGCTTTTAGACATAAATTGTGGCATATTAAGTTACACTCTTATAACCTATGAACAATATCAAATGTTTCGTAAAAAACTAAAAACATGTCCTCCACTTTCAAAAGGTAAGACAGTCATCTTTATCAACAGAGTTTTGGCTCTCTTCGAGGTTTTTAGCTTTATGACAGATAACATTTCAAATTTATTTTTAGACCACAGAGCTCATTTTGAACTTTGAAATTTATCATTTTCAAGCATTTTTTATCAATTTTTTTTTTGGCAAAATTTGCCCAAGTTTTGTCTACAAGCTTGATATAGAAATACGTGGTATAAGCTCTTTTTCCGAGAATTATCTTTGTTTTGCCAGGAAATATTACGGCAATAAAAAAAGTGATAAAAAAAGTATTTTGTACTGTGAATCACATTTTTTGAAAGGAAGGAAATCGATACTAAAGTGATGTTTTGATTAGATTCATACACAAAAATGAAATAAATGAACGCGGATTCAAAAGTCAAAACTCTCCAGCAACAAAAATGATGGCTGTCATCTCCTCGTTCATCAATTACTTTAAAAATTGTTTAAATTTGTTACGCATCACATTAGACAAAATCCCCCTAAATAACCAACTGGATGAGTTTCCTCCAATTTCTATTTCCCAACTGAAACCTCCAAACAAGTCCCAAAGATTTAAAATCCATTTACGCAAGAAGTGAGAAGAGTACTCTTTTAATTGCCTTCAAATGTGTCTCAACGCATCTTAAAATTTACTTGCACTTTTTCCTTCACTTTCATTGGAAATTTTTATGTTTTCTGTTTGTTTATATTTTTAAATTGCTTTTGACTTCATAGTTCAAGCTGCTTTGCAAGTAGATGCAAGAATTAGAAAATGAAAAGTATTTTTAATTCTTTTTGTTCTTGCCTTTGATTTCATAAATAGATTCACGAGCGCAATAATCTTCGCTGCGCTTTATCGTTTTTAGCTGTTTGTTTATCCAGCTGAACTGCACACAATTATATGCATACATTAACTCACAAGCAACTGCAACATACGCGGAGCATAGACTTATGAGTTATGTTTGTTTTTCTTTCTGGGAAGATGTATGGGAATATTTTTGTAAGTTTTTTTGTTGTTTGTTTTTGAAAGATTTTATGGCAATCTTTGAGAGGTTTTTTGCCAAAAAATAAATTGAGTGAGATATTGCTCTTTTTTGGCTGAAAAATGGGAGGAAAATATACTGTGAGACTTTTGGCGACAAAGTGACGTAAAAATATTTTGAAATTGTTTTGATATTTTTTTTCATGGAGAATCTTAAGAAATCTTAAGAATTGAATTCCAATAACATAACAATGTTTTGAATTAAAAAAATAAAATCAAAAAACGCCAATATTGCAAATTCTTGCATGATGTGTCTATTGGAATATTTTTAATTATTCGATTTATTGGAAAAAAAAAAGAATTAAAAAACTTATTTTACCATAGCTTCCATCGATGAGAGCTTCAGGATTTAAACCAGGAAAAACATAATCACAGAGTTTATATCAAATTTATTTCAGTGAGCTCTAGAATTCAAATGAAAATTAATGCTATTGCACAATAAATTTGATATAATAAAAAACACTTTACGCAAAAGGTCTTGTATAAATCGACCAAAATTTTGATTCTATTAAAAAAAATTCAAGAATTGAAAATCATAACATTGATCAACTTCCAAGATTCTCTCTCATTCAAGCAACATTCCAATAAATCTTTCCAACATTATCACTTCAAGTACTCAACGCAGGCAAATCATTCCAACAATCCAAGCTCACCAACACAGCCACACGTCTCTCTTGCGATCGCATCAACCAACAGTCTTCCCACAAACTTACTCTGAAAAAAGATTTGAGGAAAGCAAGTTCGTTCAGTCGCAAAAAGTGTTCCGAAGAATTAAGTCGTGTTTGTTCTATCTTTCGAAAGAACAGTCAACATATTTATGAGTTATTTAGAAAATATGAAAAATCATTAAAAAGTCAGAAAAAGTTCTAATTTATTGTGTTTGCTTGAAATAATTTAATTTCTATACGAAAATAGTGCCTAACTGCCTAATCTTTAAGATTATGTTGGAGCAGATAAGAAAGTGAAAATATTGTCTTGTAAAAATTTGAAAAATTAGAAAAGTTAAAAAATAAGACAAACATAATTTGTGAAAAATTGGAAAATATTGAAAATTGTACCAGTTTCGTTTATGAAGTGCGAAAAGAGTGCGAAAATCACAACTGCTCAGAAAAAGCAATTTATGAAATTGAAAAATTAAGAAAAATTGAAAAATTTAAATCAAAAATAGAAATTTGAAAGTGGTAAAATTGTGCTTGACAATTAAACTGGCCAATAATTGCCTTAAAGTTTAATTGAATTGAATTTTTGAACGGATTTCACTATTAAAAAGGTAATAATTGTTTATAATTGTAAATAAAATAAATTTTTTAAGATTACATCAAAGATAATTATTGTTTCTTTAATTTGCGTAAAATATTTTCTAGCCTGTCTTTGATTGAATAAAAAAGTGATCTTTCTTCATTGTTCCTTGTCTTTTGCTAAACATCTAAACTAATCGCCTTAACGTTTTTTTTTTACAAGACATTACAAATTTCTAACATGTCTTGTAACATTAAGAAAACTCTTTCTACTCTAGTAATCCAAAATAATTAATTCACTATTAAAAGACGCAAATTCTAGCTAGTCATTAGAACATAAGAATATTAATCGTTTTTGCAATCAAACATTTGTCGTTTTCAATTTGTTATTTAGCAAAACAAATGCCTGAGGTGCTAAAATAGAAAGAAAATAGAAAATACACTCATCTACACGTCTTGAAACACTACAGAGCTACAGCACTACAAGCACTTTAAGCAAATTGCATAATGTTTTTGTGTCTCTTAAAAGCTGTGCCAAAAAATGTTTTATATCGTCCAATTTTTTTTTTGCGTGAAATTGAATAAGGGGTAAGCTAGAATAGTGTCTCTTATAGAAAATATCCATCTTAAGGTTTTTTAAGAGAACAACAAATTATTTCAACTTTAGGTGTGCAAATTATTGAAAATTATATAATTTTATCTTAAGAGCTAATTAGATGCCATCTTATGCTTTTATGTTATCAGACATAGTCCAAAAGCACCTCCAATTGAAACCAAAAATACTAATTCCACATGTTTCGAGTTTTCTCTGAGTTCACCGAAAGTAACAGTCTCAAAAATTAAATAATTATTAAATTCATGTTAATAAACTTTCCAACACGTTCCTCCTGTCAAGTCAACTCTTGTAAATTTTTGCAAAACTTAAAACACTTGAGTATAATTTGCATACAAATTTCCGTGAAATTTTCTCAGAATCGCACTTTGAACCGCTTCAAGTCGAAACATACGGTAGCTCGTGCAACTTTTTACCATATTTTACAGTGACCCGATAATTTTTTGCTCAAACACGTTGAGAATTGCTTGCAAATTTTTCCGGCAAACTGAAAAGTTTTCAAAGTGTTGACAGATTGCCGAGTCAATATTTGCAGGTAATCTGTATAAAGAAACTGTATGCGAAAAGAAATATAATGAGGAATGCTAAATATGCGGTAAATAATTTTGCGCGTATTTTGGGCATTTTTGGTTTTTTCGAATTTTGGAGATGTTGAAAACTTTTCGAGTTATTTCGGTAATTTTTGGTAAATTTGCATTTTGCAAATTGGTTGTGCAAAAAAAATTATTTATTGGAGCCACAGTTTATTTAAGAATTGACACTTAATAGAGTTCATTTCAATAAATTTGATTTTTAACGTTTCAATTATTATCATTTTATGGGGAAATTCCGTTCTTTTGATAGGGAGTTATTTGCATTGAACTCTAAAAAAAATCCCAAAATTAATCAGAATTTCTTGGAAGAATTAACCCAGATATGCTCTTGAAAGAATTAACCACGCAGTGTTGACAATTTTTATGCCAAAATCAGTCTAACGAGTATAGTCATTTGATTGACCTATTTTTAAATCATTTTGTCTGATTCTGCGTGAACAACTCGCGTTATCAGCTTGCGAGACGATTTACCGTAAAAGCTGAATAAAAACTTATTTTTGGAATTTTCAAAGTTTTTCAATTTGTTTTTGTACGCATGACATTTTTGATAACGCTCAGCCCATGAACCAGAGGGCTTATCTTATCGTTCAGATGATCTACTACTTTAATATGCTTTGAATCCAAATTCCTGATTAAAGTGTCTAATGCTATAATCTGAAGTGCTGCTCAGTGACGCTAAGTTGTTGAAAGATTAAGTTTCTTTTTGATTTTTCTGTTATAAATTCCCAATCTTGACAAAGTTTGGCATTTTTTTAAATTGATAAGATATCTTTGCCATGTCATTTTCAAGTGGTTTAAATATTTTTTGATTATTTTTGCATTTTCTTAAAAGGGGATTTCTATTTTATTGGGAAATCACAATTAAAATTTTTTATTTTCAAATTTTCAATATCTTGATAAGCAAATCTTTATGATATATTTATTGCAGTTTGAAATATTCCACTTCATATCAGGTGAGGCAAAAATAGTTTGCAAATATTTTATGTGTCTGTCATCATAACAATACTAAACAATTTGTTAAACTACGAATAAAACTGAACTGACAAGGCCCCCCTAGTATAAGCTGAGCATAAATTTTCCGAAAAAAAACCTCGTTATGGCATATTAACTTGTCAAGTCCGCCCAAATAAAATATAAACATTGCGGTTGATTAATTGGTCACTCGAAAGAGAGGAATTGTTAATTGGAGTATTAATTAAGCAATTTACACAATTTTTATATTTTTTAAACAGTTATAAAATAAAGTTTTCTGATAAGTCAGCTGTAAATCAAAATAGTTGAGCAATCAGTCTTTCGGAATAGTTTTTATTTGATTTTATTGTAGTTTGATTAATTGGTGGTGATTCCCCTTTATTTTATAGTCGATTTATGGATTTTTTGGAAAGATTAAGATGTCATCAAGAGAACTCATAAACAAGTCATAAACGTTAATTAATTTATTTTGTTCTAAAATCAACTGAAAGGTCTTTTCCCGCGCAAATCATGATAATTAACTTTTTAGTGATTTATTGGGATTATCATGTCCGAGTACAGTATTTTCTGGAATCACCTGGTTTTACGATAATTGATGAGACTACAGACTGATTTTTTTTAAAGAGTTCTTATCTGCGAAAAAATGTTTAGTACTTTCTTCGTTTCTCTTCAAAAAATTTTACTTCAATATTTATTCAAAATTTCTTTAATTGTATAAGATTTAGCGGTTAGCCTTGAATCAATGAGTTTTAATACTTTTCTTTTATAATCTTGCAAAGTTATTGAATAAATTCCTGCTTTTTAAAAAAAATATATTTTGCTCTGAAAGTTGAATTATTATTAAGCAGAATAAAATTTATTGTTATCCGATTGTTGTTGCAAGAGCTAGAAGATTAAAGGATGGTTTGGACGAAAAATACTTGCCTGACATTTGCTCAAGGATATTAAAATAATTCTGTTAGCAACTGAATTAAATCGTGCAAATGAAGGATACTGGTTCAAATCCTGTCAGAACATAATATCTCTCCAAGGTAGTTTTTTTTGCAACAAATTACAACCAAACTAAGAAAATTCGCTAAACCTCCTTAATCTGACAAACTTCTTGCGATATTAAACGTACAACATAGTAACATACAAATTAATGAGCCAAATTCATAAAAGTGTTTTACCAGACATCAATGTACAACAACACTAAATAAAAAATTATTGTGGATTAAGCGCAAGAATTTATGTTGAATTAATTGCCAGATAACTTTTTTGTTGTATTTCGTTATTCCAATGAGAAATTATTTAAAAAGTATTCAAAATGATTTTTTTATTTGTTGTTTGTAAAAGTTTTTCAGGTTTTTGCTTATTTTTCCGTTTTTTCAATTTTTTGCTTTTCAGTCTCAAATAAAAACAAATAAAAACGTTTTTAATGAAAATTTCATTCAACAAATTGAAATACTCGAAATACTCAAAATGATCAAAACACAAAATTAAAAACAATAATTTTAGTTTTTTCGTTTTTTGCTTCACGAGAAGCCTGTGGGTTGATGAAAATACTTGGGAACTGAAAAATTGATAAAACTGAAAAAACTGAAAGAAACTGAAAAGTGAATAAATAAAATTATCTTTTTTTCTGCCAGTATTTTCGATATTTAAGATTCTTCGTTTTGTTTTGCTGAGGTTTTTTCAGTTCTTGGCGCAATTTATTCCAATGTTGAATGAATTTTGTTTAGTTGGTTTTGGAAATGGAGTTTTTGGTTATTTTGGTACGTTGAAGTAGTACAATGAGTAAACTGGGGTCCTGTTCTTTTTGTGATGAAGCTTTGGTCTGAAACTTTTCCTCAACATCATTTATTTATTTTTAGTAATTTATTTTTAATGATAGACATCAGCTACCAGCGCAATGTTACTACTTGAAAATTCACTCAATATTGTAACTAAAGTTCGAACCCTGTAAAGAATAATTGATTATGCAAGAGACTTGTCAATTTTTTTTGCAAAAATTTGTATTTAAATACAATATTGCTATCATCAAATAACAAAATCATTGAAAAAATTAACCTTCACATCTTTATATACTCAAAACTAAATTTCAGAAGAAAGAATCAATTTCACAAAACAAAACACAAAATTGATAATCATGAAAAATTGTGGGATGTTCCTTCATTTAAAAAACAACAGCCAAACATCATCATTTTAACCAATTTTATCCATTTTTAGCAGCTGTTAGTGCAAATTCATAAAATGTTGCAAAAACCCAAAATATCGACAAAATTCATCATAAAATTTAAATTCATTTAAATTTCATTGAGGCATTTTAAATTTACTGATAAGACTTTGTGGAGACTTTGCAGTGGACAGCACGTTTTGAACATCCAATAAGAATAATATTTTATTCGATTTTGCTGTTTTGATCGCATTTAAGGCAATTTAACGATTTTAAGCGATTTTGAGCAATTTTAAGAAATTTTACCCATTTATAAGCGAGAAACCTGCCAAACCGTTTAAACTCAATACTTTTCGCGATATTTTTCGTCACTAATCTCCAACAATTTGCGCTAAAATATGCTAAACCAGCGATCTCCAACAAATTGATTGAAAATATTTTTATTAGATGCTTTAAATTTTTTTAATGTATTTTATGTTTCTGAGACATTTAACGATCATTAACGCTAATGACCTAATGTGAAATGAGTCGTGCATAAATCTTTAATTTGTAAATTTATGCGCAAAACATGAAAAATTAAAAAAAATGTAAAATTGTTAAGAAACTTGAAGAAAACTTGAAGATCTGAGATATAAATCAGAGATATAAATCAGAGAAAAAACACAGAAGTGTAAAAAATAAGTAAATTAACAAAAAAGATGAATCGGTACTTCCTTCTCAAAAATCATTTTCTTCTAGTTTTTTTTAAGTTTCTTAAGGTGATTTTCGTAGCTCACTAAAATGGTCAGATATTAAAGGTATTTTGAATATTTTCATAGTTTTGCCCAGCTTTGCTTTTTATTTTACTTTTACAATTTCTATCAAAACGTGCGATTACTTTAAATAGTTTTTAATTATTTTAATATCGTTTTAATAGTCGAAAGTGCTCGAAACCGAAAGTAATTTCAAGTAATTTGCTTTTATACCAAAAGATATTTAAGATTTTAATATTTTTGTGAGTTTTTGTAAATTTTGTGAGATTTGTGATTATTTTTAATTGCATCTTAATGCATTTAATTGATAGTTTGTAGAATTGCGGGTAATTAAGATAATTTGACTTTTTAGATTGCCATAAAATTTTATTTAGCGATTATTTCGGATATTGCGAGGAAATTGAATTAAAAATTGGAGGAAATTTGTCTAGTTTTAAATTGTGGCCTGTGGTTTCGATGATAGTTAGCTTTTTAGACGATTATGTACGTAGATTTGTGTAATTAAAACTCATTTTTCTTTGAATTATGGGATTTAATTGTTTTTAATTGCTTTTAACTTGAATCTTACGAATAACTTGAGTTTTATAAAAATCTTTTCAAGTTATCCAGATAATTTATCATTTTGATGATGATCAATCTTTTTGAGAAATGGGCAATAATTTTTAGCAAATTGCAAATTATATTTTTTGGTATTAATTAATTTTAATGTTTTCAATTTTCTTTTGATGGAAGTACACCACAATTTTTACGAAAAAAGTTCTTAAGAAAACTAAAAATGTCAAAAACAAAAATATACAATTTAAATTTGATTTTAAAACTTCAAACCTGGAAATATTCAGTTGAAAATATTTTCAACACCCTCCCCTCTCCATCTTCTTCAAACTTACCTATGATGAACAAACCAGCTCCACAATCCAGTAATAAATCGATAGACAAATCACGGCAATACCTTCTCAAATAAATTAAATCAATTAAACACGACTTATTTCAAAATTGAAAAATGCAAAAAATAAATTATTGATAAATATATTGATGATTATGAGAATGTGAAAAAAAGATATAAAAAAGATGTAAATTGACATAAAACATAAATAAAATGCCAAATCCACCAAAATCACTTATCTCATTAAAAAAATGCACCAACTCACCTGAAATCCGCCACATGATTTATGGCAAACCAGCAGCATTTAAGCAAGCTCACGTATTTGTTCCAGCCAAACAAAACAAACCACTTTACTCAATAATTGGTGATTTATTTGCTTTATTTGCTTTACGTTAATTGTTGCATAAAAGTTTCTTAAGAAATTCATGAATAATTCAAAATGAAGTAAATCTTAATAGTTCAGGTCAGTTCCAAGTAAACTTTATTTGAACAAATTGTATAGAAAATCAAATAATTAAATGTAAATAAGTTTCAATCGGCAAATAAGGTTATTAAATTAATGAGTTCAATTTGAATGGTCTCAAAGTCTTCAAGTCCAGGGATTAGTAATCACCTTCAATTTCTTGTTTGATGTAGTATTGAGACAGGAAATCGTCCACTGTGGTGTCAGCGCCATCTATACCTTAGGAAAAGAGTTTCAAAACAAATCTAGCTTTTAAATTTTATAAGACTAACCATTCCCATGCTCATCCGGTCCGTTAGAAATACTAGAGATCATTTTCTTCAAAGTCTTCCTTCGATTGTAGTAACGATCGACAATTTTTCCTTTAAGATTCTTCATCTTATCGTCTCTATTGTGGCACTTGAAGTAAACATCTTTGCTTTCTTCTGGGAACATGAGAACAATTTGGTCGGCCATATCTGAGAAAAATTGTTCGGAGCTCCTGGGAAACCAGAATAAGGTTACTATTTGTAAAATTAGATTGATGCGAAAAAACTCACTTAAAGTTATTGTTTAAAATGTGCTCTCCAATGATGTGAACCAGCTCCTTTCGGTGATTATCCATCAAAAACTTTTGTTCTAAGATAGCTTGACCAAAAGCTGATTTATTCAAAATGCTCCTCAAATCATCTAAGGATTCATCAAATCTCCTTCTTTTGGCTGGTGGTGGTTCTATTAGAGTTTCCTCTGAAGTCGATGAAGCTCCAGAAGTTCCGCTAGAGGTAGCTGCGGTCGCTGAGAAGTCTATAAACTCTGTTCTTAATGGCTGTGAAAATTGTTTTGGAGGTGGCTGAAGTAAATTACTAGAATCTGATTTTGGATCTTTTGTGAGCTGTTTTTGAGCCTTGAGGTGATTGCTCCATTTTTTGGTAAAAAGTAGTCGTGGGCCAACCATTGGAATAATTTCTTTGATATGTTCTTCCTGCAGGAGTTCAAGGGCTTCTTGGTTTATTTTGTGCTCTGAAATTTTAATAAAAATGCTAAGTTAAATTTAGATCTTACATTAAACAGTTAATTTGTAATTACCTTCAAAGAAATGAATTAAATGCGGTAAACCAAATTGTATCAAGAGATTCTTGCAATATTCGTCCATTTTGTTGGACAAGCTCTGAAAATAAAATAAAAACAGGATTTTTATTTATTTTTATACATAAATTAAGGAGTTTTTAATTAAAAAATAAAAACAAAGGCTTGATGGGAAAAAAACTTCACACTGAAAATGGAGTAGAAGAGACTATTTGGATTTGAACCATTTAATCTAAATTTGTCGACTAGATAACTCAGATTCTCTCATATATTTCGATGCAAATTAACCATACTATCTAAATTAAAAAGAATATATCGTAAATTAATTTAAAAATCATTTTAATTCCAATTCATTCGCATTTCTTCGTTTAAGAATCACAACAAATTATTCATTGATTAATTCAGAAATAAATCTCAAGAAAAACATTTCCAAGAAGAACGAACGACACAGCAAATTTCTAACAAAACTCTAAGCAAAACTCTTTTACAAGCTGATGCCAATCTAGAATCGGGAAACCAGAAAACCAGAAAAAGTAAATTCATTCATGCATAAAATTTCATTCATAATTTTTTTAGTTGCAAAAATCAGAAGACGCCTCTTTGAGTGTGCTCAAGCAATAAAAGGCATTTAAAGGCGAATGCAACAAACAAAACTGTTTCTTTCTGTTAGATAGATTTTATGTATGGTAACTTAGCATAGCATTTTGCGAATTGAATGCAAAAATATTGTTAAAAGACGTGTCGAGTGTGATTTTAATTTGTTTGGCTTTTATTAGACTTTGGGAGTGATGTTGGAGTGGGGGAACAAAAAGTTAAATATTAGAATTATAATTTAAAAAATATTTCTACAGGCAAAAGCTATATCTAAATATGAAGACTCGAACTCATGTTTGTCATTTCGTGCCATCAATTCAAACTACTTGTAGAGTGTCTACATATTACATAAGATTGGTTTACACGAAAATGTGGAAAAAATATCAAATAACATTTAAAAAATTAATAAATTCAAAAACCCAAAAAAAAATGCACTTTTCAAAAATGCTCCATACAATTCATCAAAACTCAGCAGAAGCAGAGAAGAACAAGAAAATTCATTAAAATTCATCAAATGCATTAAAAAGAAGTTTAAAAGGCTGCACGATTATTTAATTATGTTTTATTCATTTTATGTATCATACGCGGATTTTATTGTGGAAAGTGCAGTGAATTTGTTTATGTTGGTTGGTTGAGGGAAATTGTTGGTGGGACTGTCCATAAACGATGTCAAAATATTTTTCTTGTCTCAAATATTTTTTCTAGCATTTTAAAGATATTTACCTTAAAAAATAAAAATTTTCTAAAACAGAAAAAAACTACCTTGAAAATCTAAAATGACTCTAAAAAATTGGACCACCCCTATAACTCATCAAAAACGACTCAATCAAAGTTAATTAATAAATTTAATTATTTCCATCTTTATTTATGATCTTAAATTTTTATTACCACAACAGCGAGACTGCACAACATCCAACCAGATACAACATAACTAATAATAACTCAAAGTTTATGTTCCGGACAAAATAAATTAATATTTTAATAGTGCAGCTTATCAAACTCGTCATATTTCAAGTTGCCTAATGAATTGATTAGCTTGGCTGCAAGCGACAATAAATTGAGATAATTTATTTAATTTACAAGTTCGACAAAGGAACGAAGAAATTCAGAAGAAAATACTTACAGAGAATTAAAAAAAAACTCAAAAAGTTGAAGAAATTGAAGACAATGTTGATGAATGAAATTTCATTCACAAAATATTCCAAATGGCCGAGTAATTTACTGTGAAATTGATTAATTCATTAATTTTGGTTTCTGGCTATTCATCTATCAATTCATAGAAATTCATCGGACTAATTGAATTAATTTAATTAACTGAATGTAAGCATGAATATTGTTCTCAAATCTATTGTGAAATTTTTAAAAATAACCTTTTCTTCTTTATTGAGCAATTTTCTAAAATTAACGTAAAAATATCAAAAATACTTTTTGAAAATTGGAATGATGGATTTCTGAGGGAAATTTTCGGAAATTGCGATATCGACTTTTTGGAGCTACCTTATGATTTCATTGAACTTTTGATTGCTTTTATAGTTTATCGAGTTTTTGAATAGATTTGCGTAAGACGCCCAAAGCACATGATGAGCTGTTTTAGGGCCATAGAGAGAGTTTATCTGAATTTATCTGAAATTTATCTGAATTTTATCTAAAATGGCTCGAATCGTTTAAAAGTAGTTATAAAGCAAGTTTACAATAATTTAGTACGGTTGATTAGCATATTTATTGTCTGTTCTGTTAGTATGTTGGTTTGGTGAGTTTTGTCAGCTGCATCTTTTGCATCATATCTTTGATGATTTTTGATAGTTTACTAAAATTTTATATGAAATTAGTTTTATAGAGTTTTATAGTGAGAATTTTTAATTTTTGAAATTAATTCACAATATTTTAATTACAAATTATGATCTTGCATATTTGTGTTTCAAATGACAATAAAAGTGAAATTCATTAATAAACTAAGAATGTAGAGATTCGATTCCTATTGAATTAATAGCGGAAAAATAAACATTTTATTATTTTACCATAATTAAAGAAAACTGGAGTATTTTTTTGTTTAAAAAATTTATTGCAGCAAATTTTTCATAAAAAAATTGTATAAATTTAATTAACATAAGTATTATGGCCAGTTTTTCTAAATACGGGTATGTTTTCTCTAAGACAAAACTCTTTATGGCGTTATCCTCTCTATCGCGTAAAAATTTTTCAGTCCCAAAAAAAATCAAGGTTGCTGAAAATAATTTTTGAAAATTCCATATCACGTTGTTCTCTCTATCACAACGGTCCCAACCATCAACGCCATAGAGAAAACATACCCGTACTAAAAAACCAATGAAACTTCATTTAGCTTCGTTTTTGGTACAAATTACAAAATACAAAATACAACATTCATTCAACCATTGGCTGAACATCTGAAGGAAGCGCTTTTGGTTTCTTGTGATACTCCTTTCCACCGTGATATTCTATGTAAGATTTGATATCGAACTTTCGTTGGCATTTATCGTAGGTCATGTAACGGATTTTCCCGTAAATTTTTCGCTCACGCCAGCTGCGATCGTGGACTCTGTAAGATGATACTTGTTTAGTTACAACATTTTTTAAGCATATTTGTACAACAAACCCTCCAATGCTCCACATACATCCAACATAGCCACCAGGATCCCTTCCATCCAACGAGTAACGATCATTCAAGTACATTGCGATCCTCAGCGCATCTTCAGGACTTTTAGTCCACTCTATAATCTTCTTAGCCCAATACATTCTCAGGTAGCCATGCATTTTCCCTTTCTTCACCATTTGCAATTGCGCAGAGTTCCACAAATCATCGTGAGTCTTGGCTTGATCGAGTACCTTCAGAGAGTAAAGATGGCGACGCTTGTCAAAGCGATGCTTATTTAAGGTTATTTGAGCCCATTCGGGAATTCCATTGAAATTATCGTAGTTTTTGTTGTAAAAACAAAAGTTTTCTGCCAATTCTCTAGAAATTTCAATTTATTGTTAGCCACGTAGCTTTGAAAAATCAGGATAATTACCTTCTAACAACAGCTTCATCGATAAAAGCTTCAACACCTTTTTTGTACAATAATTTGAACTTTTTTACGGCAAGAATTGTTCGTTGGACGGAAATTTGACCAAAATGGTGCCATCTGAAATTAAGACATGTTTGAGGATTGATTTGCAAGCGATATAATTTTTTACACTAACGGTGATAAATTAGAGAGCCCATTCAAAGTAGGATTGTTCCTCTTGATGTTGTAGTTCTTTAAACGTTTCTCAAGGAAGGAGTCCAGCATCAGAACTCCTTCCCGATATCCAGGTTTAGCCCATTGAACTTCATCTACTGTGTGATCGACTTCTAGAGAGTCTAAAGCTGCTTCCCAGTCTATTTCCTACAATTATTCATGTTGATCAGTCTGAACTACTAATAACTTAGATTTCTAACCTCAACAATTCCCTCAAACGAATGTGGATGCTTAATAAGTGGCGGGAACTCAGTTAACCATTCTACTATTCTGCTAGCTTTGCTTCTATACGTTCGAGCAGAAAACTCCAGTTGATTAGAAGCTGCCCAAACTGGAACAATATTATGAGCATCTATTTGGCACAGTGGAACATCTTCGGGTAAATGATCTTTAAGATCCTCAGCCCATTTAGTTTGTACCCTCAATGGACAAAAATCACAAACTAAGCCTCCAATATCATGTTGTTGAATGAATCTGGGAAGGACTTCACTTGGTTCGCCTTCTAATAAGTGGAAAGTGATGTTAAGCTTTTTACATTCTTCAGAAACTTCTTTTAATCCTCCCAACAGGAACTTGTAGTGTCTTATTGTAGCCTCCAGATACTCAGGAACAAGACAATAGCAAACATGAAGAGGATTTCCATTCTTTAAAGCCAATTTTTGTGCAAACAAGAAAGCCCAGTTATCTTGAACTCTCGCATCTCTAGACATCCAATAAACAATCCCTTTTGAGTCATCGGTTACTTCGCTGGCTTCTGAAAGTATTCTGACTCTCTTTTTCATAAAATTGAAGTCCAAGATGGAAGGTGCAGTTCTTGTGCGGTAAAATTGGAATTCCTCGTGGAGTGAAAATGGTTTCAGTCTTCTGGGAGCGGTGCTGGCCTCTAGTGGGCTAACTTGGAAGGTTTTCATTGTGATTCTGTAATAAGGATATTGAGATTTTTATTCTGGGAAGCTCTTCCAGGAGTAACTACTTAAGGTTCTACTTAATATTTAAAAGCAGAGTGAAAGACTTCAAAGTTGAGAATTCTTGAAATTTTATTCCAGCTTGCTTATCAATTTAATAATGCTTAACATGTCAATCGAGAATCATTTTATTTGGAGTGATATTCCTTTCCACCGTGACGAGCAACATAACCTTTGAGGTCAAATTTACGCTTGCATCCTGAATAGTTCATGTAACGGATTTTTCCAAAAACATCCCGTTCAAACCAAGCACGATCGTGGACTCTGTGAAGTAATCAACAGTAAGAATTTCGTTGTCAATGAAGTAAATTTAAAATTTACCCTCCAATACTCCACATGCAACCAACATATCCACTTGGATCTCTTCCATCCAATGAATAACGATCGTTCAAATAGATCGAGAACTCCAAAGCTTCCTCAGGACTTTTAGTCCACTCTAGAATCTTCTTAGCCCAATACATTCGCAAAAAGCCATGCATTTTTCCTTCCTTGATCATTTGCAGCTGCGCAGAATTCCACAAATCATCATGAGTCTTAGCTTGATCAAGTTGCTTGAGAGTGTAAAGATAAGGACGTTTGTCTTTGCGATGTTCGTTTAGAGTTTTTTGAGCCCATGCGTGAATTCCATTTATATTATCGTAGTTTTTGTTGTAGTAACAGAAGTTATCTGCAAGTTCTCTGGAATTTAAAAATTTATGATCAGCCAAGAATTTTCGAATGAGAAGGATGAACAATTTGAGATCTACCTGCGAACAACAGCTTCCTCAGTAAACGTCTCAACACTTTCTTTGCACATTTTCTTATGTTTTTGGACGGCCAGAATAGTTCTTTGCACTGAAATTTGTCCAAAGTGGAACCACCTGCAATCAAAATTAATTAAATATTTGTCACAAAGAATATTTGAAATTAAAGCTCACGGTGATAAATTTGAGAGCGCATTCAGATTAGGATCATTTCTCTTGGTCTTGTAATTCTTCAATCGACTTTCAATGAAGGAATCAATCATATCGACTCCTGCTCGATATCCAGGCTTAGCCCAAGCACATTCATCCACTGATCGATCGACCTCAAGAGAGTCAAATGCAGCTTTCCAGTCGATTTCCTGGAAGAAAATAAATTACATACTTTCGTATTCATTTCCAAATTGAAGGATTTCTTACTTCAACTTTTCCCTCAAAATCATGAGGATGCTTCAAAACTGGTGGAAATTCAGTCAACCATTCTTCCAATCTGCTGTTGATTTTACTTCTGATGGTTCTGGCAGCAAACTCTTGCTTCTCAGAAGTCACCCAAACAGGAACAATATTGTGAGCATCAACTTGGCAAAGTGGAATATTTTTTGGCAATTTATCCTTTACATCGTCAACCCACTTCATGGGAACTCTCAGAGGACTCATGTCACAGACAACGCCACCAATTTCATGTTTCTGGATGAATTTTGGAAGGACATTGCTTGCCAAGCCAACCAACAGATGGAAGTTAATGTTCAGCTTCTGACAATCTTCCGCAACTTCTTTAAGTCCACCCAACATGAACTTGTAGTGTCGAATCGTAGCCTCAAGAAACTTGGGGACAAGGCAAAAGCAAACATGCAACGGAATTTCGTTCTTCAATGCCAACTTCTGAGCGAATAATAAAGCCCAATTATCCTGAACTCTGGCATCTCTGGACATCCAATAAACAATCCCTTTGGCGTTTTCAGCCACATCGGTGGCTTCAGAGAGAATTTTTACTCGTTTCTTCTTGAAACTAAAATCCATGATCGAGGAGGCAGCATTCTTGCGATCAGCTTGGAATTCTTCGAGGAGAGCTGATGGTTTTGCTATTTTAGAGGTGGTAGCCTCTATAGGAGATTTCACGAGGAATCTTTTCATTTTGATTAAGCTGTAATAAAATTTTAATAATAAACATAATTTCTAAGATAATTATGGAATATTTGAGGAAATGAAATTTCTGAGAAATAATAGAAAAACAAACAGAAAACACAAAATATTAGTTCAAAATAGAGATTTATTGTTGTTTGGTGTGATATGGTTTTCCTCCATATCGCTTAATGTATGCCCTATAATCAAATTTATTTTTGCAAGCGCCATAAGTCATGTAACGAATTTTTCCGCAAACTGGTCGATCCTCAAAACTGCGATCGTGTACTCTGTAAATTTCCATAAAAGATTTTAAAATTTAAACTTTTATAAGGAAATTTGAAATATACCCTCCAATGCTCCACATGCATCCAGCATAACCGTTAGGATCCCTTCCATCCAAAGAATAGCGATCATTCAAGTAGATCGCGATCTCCAAAGCTTTTTCGGGAGTTTCTGTCCATTCCAAGATCTTTTTTGCCCAATACATTCTGAAGTAGCCATGCATTTTTCCTTCCTTGATTAGCTGCAGTTGAGCAGAGTTCCATAAGTCATCATGAGTCTTGGCTTGATCGAGTTGCTTGAGAGTGTAGATATAAGATCGTTTGTCATTACGGTGTTGGTTAAGAGTTCTCAAGGCCCACTCAGGGAAACCGTTGATGTTATCGTAGTCCTTGCTGTAGTAGCAGAAATTATCTGCTAGCTCTCTGAATAAACAGATTTTAAGTTAGCCAAGAATTTTACGAAAATAAGGATAGACTTACTTTCGAATAACAGCTTCCTCCACAAAAACTTCAACACTTTCCTTGTGCTGTGTTTTATATTTCTGAAGAGCCAAAACCGATCTTTGCACTGCGATTTGTCCGAAATGGTACCACCTGAATTGTTCAAATTATAGATCTTGCTTCATAAATGATTCTTGGTAAACTTACGGAGCCAAATTGGAAGTTGCATCAACAGTGGGATCATTTCTTTTAGATGCGTACACCTTCAAACGTTTTTCAATAAAAGACTCCATAATAGAGACAGCTTCACGATACCCAGGTTTAGCCCAAGCGCACTCATCCACTGTTCGATCGACCTCAAGAGAGTCAAGAGCTGCTTTCCAGTTTATGTCCTGAACAATTTTTATTTTCATTTCAAATGTTTTAATGTTTTAAATATGTTCTTACCACAACTCTTCCCTCAAATTTATGAGGATGTCTAATAACTGGTGGAAACTCAGTCAACCATTCGCCCAATCGACTAGTAATCTTGCTCCTTATAGTAGCAGCAGAAGGCTCTTGTTTATTGGACACCACCCAAAGTGGAACTATGTTATGAGCGTCGACTTGACAAAATGGAATATTATTCGGTAATTTCTGCTTCACATCGTCAACCCACTTCATGGGAACTCTCAAAGGACTCAAATCGCAAACTACGCCACCAATTTTATGCTTGTCAACAAATTTTGGAAGGACATCGCTGGCCATCCCCACCAATAAATGGAAGTTGATGTTTAGTCGCTTGCAATCCTCAGAAACTTCTTTAAGACCTCCCAGCATGAACTTGTAGTGTCGAATCGTAGCCTCCAAGAATTTCGGAACAAGGCAGAAGCAAACATGCAAAGGAATTTTATTCTTCAACGCCAACTTCTGAGCGAACAAGAAAGCCCAATTATCCTGAACTCTGGCATCTCTCGACATCCAATAAACAATTCCCTTAGATCCTTCTAAAACGTTAGTAGCTTCCGAGAGAACTCTATACCGATCTTTTTTAATATCAAAAGCCATCACCGAGGCAGCAGCCTTCACCCTTTGCGCTTGAAAGTCTTGCAACAGAGTCAAAGGAGTGGGTAAATTAAAGGTGAAGGGAGCGACATCTTTCGGCTGAAATCTCTGCATCTCGATCTAGAAGAAAAATTCAGTGATTGCTTTTAAAATCTTAGCAAGGATAGTTAAATTGATTAATTTACCAAATTGTGTTAATTTTGAATTTTGCTGAAAAAGTCCACGCTCCGAATTTATAGGTTAGATCTAAACATTATTTGTCCGGAAACCAAAAACCTCTAACAAGATGCAAATAAACGTTATCCACTTCACTGCATCACGATACTCTCTCTAGCCACAATTTGCATATTCATTTCAAATAATTCAATCCCATTTTAAACATTCACAGCAACACTTCCAACATATCTGAACAACTGAACAACTGCAAAATCGCAGCAAAAAAACATAAAATCCGATGAAATATGTTTAAAATAGAATCGCGCATTAATAAGTCCATCACGACTTTCAGTGCAAAATTATCTGCAAGTTCTCGAGAAATATAATTTATGTTCAGCAGTTTACTCGGTTACTTGGTACTTGCCAATTCAAACTTTTAAACGTGTTCGGATTGCAATCCGACTCTTCGACTATATCAGAGTAAAACTGCCCGAAATGTGGAAATGTATGGAAATGTATGCAAGCAGCTCAATAAATTAAAATTAGAGAAAGATCTTATGGGCACGACGATGAATTGGAGAAGGAAATTGTTTAATTGAACTATGTTCAGGAGTTCTTACGATTGAAGATTGTGCGGGTCGTGGAATTTTAATTTTTTGCTGGAGTTTTCTTGGAAAATGTTGATTCAATCTTAAGAAAGAATATAAGTGTGATTTCTGCTGTAATTTTCATTATTTAAGAATTTACAAAGAAAATTAATAAAAAATCCATCATAAGCTCATCTATCTAACCATCTATTTTCTCTCTTTCAGGTCCTCCCCCTCAACGATGAGCTTAAAAACTTAATCCACCAAACCACACCAACCAAACTCCAATAAATCGCCTTCAGTCACCCAAGTTGAACACAAAATGCTTCTAAAGCCACGGAGTGGTAACACGAGGAGCTCCGCCAACCTTATTAGCTGGATCGTACAATTTATCGTGATATTACAATGCATAGCAACTTCTTACCAGGTGAGCCCAAGGAAACCATAAATTTCTGCGAATTGCAAGAGTTTTTTAAATTTATATTTTTAAATTACGAAATTTCAAGAAATGCGAAAAATTCAAAGGAATTACTTGAGATCTTGACGCTTTTCTTGCTGCACTTCTTCAGCATTCTGAATAAAATGACTTGCAAGCATATTTTTTCATTTCTTACATATTGTGTGCATACTTTTCTTAATAATACGGATATTATGGATATTGTACTTATTGTCTTTTCATCAGGCGATACTACATCATTTTGAGTTGCCTTTGGAGTGTCTTGGTTGATGCTTACAGTGTCAGACCAAGTGGAGTTCGTGAAGCGTTTGATTACATTTTATTGTGTTTGCTTTTAGTTTGTAATTGCAGATCGTGAGATTGCAGGGTTTCCGCTTAAAGATTATTATTCAAGACTCAGACAGTCAAGACAAAGATCTTAAGATTGGAGTTCTAAAGAAATTCTTGAGAAATTTTTATTTTGGAACTCGGGAATTCTCAGAAATTTATAAAAAGATCCCTCGGAACCCCTGCTTTACAAGCAATACATCAAATTGCGTGTTTCTGTATGATAAAGCAACAAATTTATGGCATGACGCTGATTACACCAAACACATTTCATGCCAAGTTTCACGAGCCGAGCGTCATTTATCTCATTATCATGCTAAAGAAACTCTAAAAGCAGTCTTAAGCGACTTTATAAGACGTTAAAGCACTTTAAAGACTCAAAAGACTCATATACTCGTGAATACTGGCAAATAATTGAAAACTCAGATACTCACAAACACTCGCCAATCAAAGAAATCAAGAAAACCAAGAAAATGAATGAAAGATCGTGAAAAGTCCTCCAATAACTCAGAAAAGCGTGCAGCGAGCGCAAATTTCCTTTCCACACAATTTCAATTATTTGAGCAATTTAAGAAATTTATGCACACAATCAAATTGAATGGATTTGGCAGGCCGAGCATGATTCATATCACTTTGGACATGAATACATTTGAATACTTTGAAAACTGTGAAAACATTGAATGAAGTTGATCTCTGACATTTTGCCACATTCTTCGAGTAATGCCAGGTAAATGAGATGGCAACAAAATCCAGACTCGCAAAATGTAATTTTTTGCATCCGCTGTGTGCAGCATGGGCAGCTGGACCAGCGGGAAGTGAGAAGGAACAGATTTACAGAAACACGTAGATAAAACGTCTGAATTTCTGGAGTTTTAGAATATTGGAATTGTTGAAAACATTGTGGAAACGTTAGAATCAGCAGGAAAGAAATAAATGCTCCTTTATTGGTGCTTGGCATGATCACACTGTGAATTTTTCTACAAAAGGTTGGAGAAAGACTTAAAGACTTTAAAAAGTACAAATGATCGTGAATTAGGAAGTAGTTTAGTTGGGAATTGGCTAGGGACATGCAAGTGGATGGTGTGCATGATGATTTATGGATAGGTAGATGTAGGAGGTGATTTTTTGTTGGGGAATCGGTTGGTTTGCTTAATCAGGATAGATAATATATTTAATTATCAAATATAGAAATTGGGACATCTTGAAGAGATTTTAAAATATTCAAGATTTAATTTTTGAAATGATTAATCAGAAGCTCGATTATTTACGCAAAAAACACAATTAAAATTTTTTACTAATTTTAAAAGAAAGAAATAGAAAATAATCAATATTTCGATTATTCTCACAAAAAATCACCCTCAAACCATCAACCAATCACTTCCCAAAGCAACTACACAAAACCCCCTACTAAATCAAGTAAATTGCGCAAATTAACGATCCCGAAAAAGGCAACCAAGCCATTTATTTGCTTAATCATGCGCGAATCATTTGAGCTTTTGCGCGAATTGATCGATAAATCAGCGAGTAGAGCGATTTAATGCGCTTCGTTTCAGAATACAACGTACAGATAAAAGCAATAAAAGTATAATAAAAGATAATAAATCGGCATTTGAGGTATTGCCAAGATATTAATGTGTTGTGGAGTGTTGAGTTTATGAATCAATGCAAAATGCATCGAGTCACCAATTAAGAGGCCATTGTTCTGTTGAGATGGATCGAGGAAAGTGAGAGTGGTTCGGTAAGGTTCTGGTCATTTATTTGCTGATCAGTTTTGTGATATATTTTATCATCAAAATATGCAAAAAAGACGTCTGTATGGACGAAGCACTAAAACTCTCGAGGTGTCGAACTCAGAAGTTTCATCACACCAACACCAAGCTGGAATTCCACAAAATTTTCTGACACAAAATAGAATCTTCACTTTCTATCAAAATCACCAAAAATATAAATCAAATCCATCAAATCTCCAAACCATCTCAAACAAACCACAAATCAACCGGCAAACGCTGTTTTTGGAGATTTCCACTTTATAATTGATATTTAGGCGTCAAAATGCTGTGGGTGTTTTAATAATGTGTTTACTGCTTGAATTATTTGTTCTGTAGGAAATCCAACAAATTCAACAAATCAAAACAAAAAAGATTTAAGTTTAAAGAAACTTGAAAAACTGTTAACTTCTAATCAAGTTTAACATTATTTGTCTTTCCATCTCATTTGTTTTCAATTTCAGAGTTCCTCGAGATTTATTTAAAGATTCAAGTTTTTCATTGTTTTCTTTTAAGATTTAAAAATTTGGAAGTAATTTAAAATTATTCAATTAAAAGTTTATAAACTACGTTTTTCTGGCTCACTTCATGAATGAATATTTATGAATGAATGGTGGATAAAGGCATGAATGAATTTTTCTGGTTCTCTTTGAATGTTTCTCGGATTTCTTTATTTTTGGGCTTTGCTTTATGAAATCTTTAAAATGCTTGAATATATTTGGATAACTTTATAATTGAATGACAAGTTGACGCACTTTCCAGACATAGCATATTTCAAATTTAAACGATTTTTAATTGGATTTTCAGCGGATTTTGTTTGAAAGTGAGTGATAAGACAACTTGTGAAAAATTATTTATTCTTCTGCATTTTTTTTTGAAGAAACAATTAGATACTGTACAAAAAAATTTAGGAAAAATCTCAAAAAAAAAAGACTGATAATACTGAGATATAAACTTACGTTGTGGGACTTGAACCTAGGTTGAACTCATCATTGTTCATTTGCATTTATTACAGTTTCAATATCTTCTTAATTCGATATGAATTATTTTCTACCTAAATTTCACTACAAAAATCCGCATTTCCTAACTAAACCAAAACACAAATAAAGAGGCGTTTCGCCACATTTTCGAACCAGACAGTCGTAAAAAGTTTTTATCAAAGTTTACAATGATGCAACTTTACAATGTTTATCGCTTGAAATTGGATATTTCCCAATATTTAACCCAGAAATTCACAAATACACAAATGTTATAGAAAATAGACAGAAATGTTTTAAATTGTAGGAAACACACAAAACATAAACAAATCGTTGCATTATCTTAAATATCCGATATTTCTAAATCCATCGAGCAAATGATTCATTCGAGCGGAAGTATCGACCAAACCAATGTCAATAAAAATTGTAAAAATGCTGTGAAATGTTTGTAAACGCCATTGAATGTTATTAAATGTTGTTAAATGTACCAATGCAAAGTATTTGCTTAGCTAGACAGAGTGGCAAACAGACAAAGCCGAGTACACACCAAGTGGTTACCAAGCAAAGCCCATTGAGAGAGTTCAAAATAAATGCACCTACACAAGCTACACGAGATGTGGTGGATTCGGAGAAAATGTGATTTGTTTCATTTGTTTAGGAAGTTGTGAATTTTAAAATTTTGAAGTTTTTTGTAATTTTGGTTTGTTGCGATTTTTTGTAATTAATGGTTTGGCCAAATATTTGCAGGAAATTAATTTTAAATGATAATTTTTATGGTGATTTAAACAATTTATGAATTGTAGTCGCCTAAGCTGCTTTATTAGTAAGGGTCAAACCGAGGCGGCAGCATAATTACGGAAATACTTGATATTCTTCAAAAAAAATTTTAGTTTTTTGAAATTTTGATAATTTTGAATAAAAATCTTACAGGAGCTTTTAGAGCTCAAAAGCTCCAGATAAAATTTTTATTTCAAACATAAGACCTCTGAGTGTGACATACCATGCCCTTACCTCCCATTATGCTAAACCACACAGCCCAACCTGTCACCAACCAAAAACATTCCTATGATCGTTGATCTAGCGTTGATCGCTTGATCGTCATAAATTCAGCGCACACGAAAAAATATCGCTAGACAATTTACGACTTGTTAGAAAGCAATTTGCTGCGACCGAAATTTATGTAGGCGCTAAGATTTTTGTCACGTCTTTAACGTTATCCGGCAAACAACTCAAAAACTAATTTAATGAAATATCTCACAAATCTTTGAAAATCTTCGACAAATCTCACCAAATATTCAAAACATTTGAAAATATCAAATTCCCCTCAAAATACTCAAAAATCCAAAAAAAACACTAAATTTAGTAAATCACCTTAATTACCCTAAATCACCCAAATTACTGGCATAACCTAAAACAAATGACAGAATTGAGGAAAACAGAGAAACCACTTAAGCGTTAATTTATCTGCCAGATCCAGCTAAAAATTCATTCGCCCATTAAAATGCTACCAACCGACCTTTAACTTGATTTAAGTTTGATCGAGACATAATAAAGCTGTCGAATTAACGTAACTTCGTTCCCACGCGATCACTTGATTCAACCAGATTCAACTTTATAAACTTTTATTCAAGTCAGTTGCTCTATCGATAAAATTTGTTTAATTTTATTCAACTTTATTCAACTGTTTAATATTTTTTCGACATTATTCGACATTATTGAAACATTTTCGATGATTTTTGAAGCATTTCGCTTCTCGTTATTTGATTCTTGTCTGATTGTCTGTCTATTAACTACTCCATTCAATTTATTCATTTTATTAACCTTATTGACTATTCAAGTATTCAATGTACGTGCTGGCAACATGTTGAAGCATTGTCAAGCAAATCACCAACCAATTTAATGGTTGAGTGTTGACGAATTGAAATGATGTGGCAAAAATCATCGGACTTCAAATGATTGTCAAAAATAGCTTAATTTGACCAAAAATGGAGTCATAGATCAATTTGACGGATGAATGTACTGGTTATTTGATCATTTGGGTCTTTGAACTATTTTGGACAGCTCAGCATTAAATTTATGTTAAAACTTTAAGCTTTTTGCTGGTGCTTTATTATTTATGTTTTCATCTGAATTCCAGATATTGAGACATTAAGCTTTGATTCACGCGCATGCATGAATTAAATAAATTAAAAGCTTTGCCGTAAGCTTTTAATATATGATTAATTTACACAAATTCAGAGCTTATAACTTAAAACAAAGCTTTAAATAGATTTATTAAATTTATTCAAAATTTATTTGCAAGTAAATAAATACCTATTGCGATCTAAAAGTCTTAATATGTTAAAATATTCCAATCTTATCTGAAAACTCGGTGATGAAAATTTAAAAAACTTATTGGATTATATTTTAATCTCATCGTAAATTAAAGAAACAAACTTTTAAAGTTGGTCACAATTTATATAAGCTTTTGTTTTGAAAATATCATAAAAATTTGATCAAAACATCAGATAACAGTATTTACCGTAGAATAGAAAGAAATCTCAAAAAATTCCACAAGAATCTAAAAACTTGATGATGCATTGACGAAGTAAAGTCAATAAACAATCGGAAAATTTATTGGATTACTCATTCTACATGAAACTTGATCCATTGATAGAAAAGTCTACATTCACCATAAACAATTAAAAAAGTAGATCAAAACCCTCAGAGATCCGCGGTGAATCACTCAACTCAAAAATTTCAAGATCACGCACTTCAAACCATTTAAAAAATATTTATTCATAAAACAAACGCCTTTTCCATTGAAAAGTAGATTTGCGTGGATCAATTAAATTCATTTTCTCAGAAAATTTCTCTGAATTATTCAGTAATTCTTTAATTTACCACATGTCTCTCAATTACATCGAACAACAAGATTCGATCAAAATAAATAATAAATATAGTTTTCATCCCAATCATAAATTTGTGGCAAATTAAAAAGCAATAATTTCAAATATTATTCATCGCTAATTAGTTTCCTTGAAATATATAAAGATCATACATGAAGCGCACGAAGCAGAAGATTTCAAACGAGAACGAACAATTACCAGAAAATCTAAAATCCATAAAATATTTGAGGAATCAATTAATTCCTTCCAAATTCTCCAATGAAAAATCCATAAAAATCTCTGTGGAGGTCTTCGCGCCAATTAATTTATTTTTTGATAATTCTTCTCGACTCAAAAGCAGCTAAAATCCAAAATAATACTAATTGACTTTTTTATGTATTTCTAGATATCATACCCCACAAACCCGCACTCAAGCATTGCGCTGAGCGATGACGTAGCTTCCAAAAGAACAACAAGACTGAAAAACGTAGAAATTTCATCAGAAAGGGACGACTTCAATGATAGTGAGTCATCTCCCTCCAACAAAAGATGGTCTGGCAGGCGATCGCGACCACAAAACCATCGACGTTTTCCTAAAAGGCCTCGAAGGAAGCGAATGCCAAACAACAAGAGAAAAAGATCTAATGGAGTGTTTTCGCCGTGGTCCAGTTGGCCACCATGTGATATTAATTGCAAGCAGAATCGCAACAGATTTTGCCTTATTAAGAGAAAGTGTGGAAGTATCAAACAGTCTGAGGAGAGAATGTGTCCAGATCATATGTAAGTAGTCTCTTAAGAGAAATTAAACATTTAATCTTTTAAATCTTCTTTATTTTAGTTGCCAACCCTTAACCGTCTCAGCGTTTTATGGACCAACTATAACAGAGCATCAAACACCCGCCCAATCTTATGGACCATCTCCATTACCCGCCCATTCGTATGGTCCTGCTCCAATAGCACCAACTCAGTCATATAGATCTGGACCTTCATCCTACAGTAATCTTCCAATTCCAGCTGCTCAGTTTCCTTTACAAGGATGGGGACAAAACTCAGAACCTCAACAATGGGGCCAGAGCTCTGATGATGCACCAGAAATTAAAATTAGGAGGCAAAGAAAGAGGAAGACTAAGAGAAGACCAATTATCGTTGAAGTAGAGGACGCAGATTATAGGGAAGCATTTGATGATTATGACGATGATGAGGATGAAATTGACTTCCCGAGAAGATCCAGGCATAATGATGAAAAACTGGTATTGAAAGTAGTGAAGCAAGGAAGGAATCGTCAGCGCGGAGGATATCAAAGAAGATCTGATGATGAGGAGCCGATTTTCTTGCCTTCAAATATTACTAGCTCTCCACAATTTGAAGCAAATGGTCAAAACCATCAAAATAATAAAAAATCATCCGACAGCTACGAGGATAATGAAGATGACTATGATTCTGATCAAGAAGCCAACTATGAGCTTAAAAGGAGAATCCAAGAAAAAGCTGTCTTTGAAATGCCCAGAAAACCAGAAGCAAATTACACAAAGTGGAGCAAGTGGACGAAATGTTCGCCAAAATGCACCACTAGAAGGTTTAAAAAGTGTACACCACGAGCTAGAGGGATGTGTGGCCAAGAAATCATTAGAGAAGTGGCTTATTGCTACACTGAAGGAAGTTTCTGTGAAGAATGGATCAACACTCAACTACATCAAATTAACTCCCAACAAGTGGAGACGAAGCCACCAACAAAACCCACCAGGCCAGCAAAGTCTCAAAGAGCTGATAGGAGAACAGAGTCGCCTTCATTGAACTCAGTGTCTCAAGACTTTGATAGTTACTTAAGTAATGGAATCGCAATGACTTCCAATAGAAATAGATGGCAAGCGGATGTGAAGCCACAGAACTTTCAATGTGGATTTCCATCCATTAGGAATAAGGGAAAGAGCTTCTCGCTGAAGATTTTAGGCGGAAAGATCTCAAGGAGAGGGCAGTGGCCCTGGCAAGTTGTTATTTTGAATAGATTTAAGGTGAGTTTTTTCTACCAATTCTTTCTTAAACATAAACTAATGAATTTATAATTTTAGGAAGCATTTTGTGGTGGCACTTTAATTGCCCCTAATTGGATTATCACAGCAGCTCACTGCGTCCGGAAGAAGCTTTATGTAAAGCTAGGAGAGCATAACTTACAAAAAGATGATGGATCTGAGATTGAACTTAAGATTGAGATGTCTATTAAACATCCAAAGTACGACAAGAAAACAGTGGATAACGATATTGCATTGTTGAAGTGAGTTTTTAGGTTAAATAAACCAAAAACGTGATTTTAATCCTATTTTATTTTTAGACTCCCAACAACTATCGAAAGATCTCACTACATAGGATTTGCTTGCTTACCAGATAGGTTCCAGCAATTACCTGTTGGACATACTTGCACGGTAATTTAATTAAGAATTGAAATTACTGAACTTTAGCTAACTTGTTTCTTAATTTTAGATCATTGGATGGGGAAAAAGAAGACACAATGACGATTCAGGAACAAATGTCCTTCATGAGGCCCAAGTGCCAGTAATCTCAAATGATGAGTGCAAGGCTGTGTATTACGACTACACCATCACCAAAAATATGTTCTGTGCTGGTCACAAACGTAAGTTCCTAATCTTATCTTACTCTGAAGCTCACATCTAATCTTACTACTTTTATTTACAGGAGGTAGAATTGACACATGTGCTGGAGATAGTGGTGGACCACTTTTGTGTCGAGACTCACAAAAAACGAATAAACCATGGACTATTTATGGAATAACTAGTTTTGGAGATGGATGTGGGAAGAAGAATAAGTTTGGCATTTACGCAAAACTAACCAATTATATTGATTGGGTTTGGTCCGTCATTAATTGTAATGGATACTGCAAATACTGATTTGAATAATAATTAACGCACGATGTACATAAAAACTGTTCTTTTGTATCATATTTATAAAAATAAAGATTCTTTATATTTATTATTGATGGAGAGTTTTTTTTGTTATTTGTCCTTGAAAAAAATGCTTCAATCTCTACTAAAACTCCATTTGACGAAAGGTAATTATTTCATTAATCTATGATTTAATAGAATTCTTAAATAAAGCCAAACAAAGGAAATATCTTCCAGCGGCTTAAACAATTACATTTTATTGTGAAATTAAAGTTTTAATGAAATTCACTTACTTTTTGCCGGCACCAATTTAAACGCCAATTTCAGTATAATCTCGTAGATCCCGAGTTTTTCCTTCACTTTAACTACACACTTAGTTGCCACTAGAACTTGTTTTTATTAATTTTAAACAATTTCACTCTCAATTAAGGACCAAATAATTGAAATGCTAATTTTTGCGCAATATCTTGCAATCCCGATTTTGTTGTTTTGGTTTGTTTTCAAATCCCAGGAAAAATCGAAGACATTTTGTGCCAGCCCTGCGAGAGTCGCCGCTTTTAAAGCTATATTTACATTTGAAAATCCTGCTCCATATATTTTTATTAATTCATAAGCTACAAAGGTTGTTTCGTTCGAGTTTGCTGCTTTTAAAGTTGTCTTGACAAGTTGTTTAAGTCTCTTTTATTTTGTTGAAAACTATTATCAATAAATTCATACGCCTCTATAAGTTTGAAGTGGTGTGAACAAAGCTTACTCAATATTGTTTTTGTTGCACGAAACTCCGATTTAAATCTTTATTAAAAAACCTTTGTGTTGTTAATTAAACTCTTCTAACCTAATTAATTAAACTAATTATGGTACGAACTGTTATTTGTGATTCAAGTCTCCAGCCATATCTCACTGAACTTTGTAAAAGCAAGCTCAGTTATGGATTAATTATTGGACAGGTACAATAATATTGGAATTTTGACTAGTTTCAACTAAACTCACTGATTATTGAATCTTACAGCCTTCTAAAGCCGGCAAAGATTATGTAGTTCATCTAGCAAAAACACCGGTCAACGATCAGGAAGATTCAGAAAGTGCCACATCACAAGAATTCGTGAATATTAATAATCTAGAGCTCGCTGATCATGCCTTGAACACTTTACGAATGCTAGCTGGTGGTTTACACATCCTAGGAGTCTTTGTGGTTTCTGAAAAACCAATATTAGGAGATAATGCAGCCTTACAAAAATTAAAAACTATTATTTTGGATATTAAAAGGTAAGTCGCATTTAAAGCATGAATCATCCAAAAATTGTTCGGCAAGGCGAGGGGTTGATAATGACAATTTATCGACGACAAGAGTAAAAATAGACGAAGAGTAGGCAAGAGTAGCCGAAGAGTAGGGAGTAATTGGGAGTAGCCTAAAGAGTAGGGAGTAATTGGGAGTAATAGGGAGTAACTCGAAAGAGTAGGGAGTAATTGAGAGTAGCCCAAAGAGTAGCATGCTGAAAAATTTTAAAATAAAAATAAATAAAATTAATGCATTACTTTATGTGTATTTTAAATAAGTTTTGCCAACAAAAAACATCAAAAAAGTGCAAAAAAGTGCAGAAAAATAATTTATGACAGGATTTGAACCCGTGTGTCCAGCATCAAATATTTTTTTGCTTGATGGTTAGAATCTTGGTTGCTTGATGGTTCGAATCTTGGTTGGGGCGTATGTGTTTTTTGCCAATTTTGCAAAAAATTTTGTGATTGTTCAAAATAATTGATTTAAATTTTTTTGATAATATCTTATCTAGAGTGATTTATATATTGGGATAACTGATGGATAATTGACATTTCCAATGATCTGTCAGAAAAAATATCACCGACAAAAGTGCGTGTAAAAATATTATGAACACTTTTGTCGGTGACATTTTTTCTGACAGATCATTAGAAACGTCAATTATCCATCAGTTATCCCAATAGATAACTTATCCCAATATATAAATCACTCTATTTGGCAAAAAAGAGTTCAATTATACTTCCAACATTTGTTAACATAACTTCATTAAATTACAAAACTTTACTTAGTTTTAAATATTTAGATTTTAATTTGTATGTTTGAATTAATTTTTTAATTTTTTATTAAAAAAAGCTTAAAAAACAACCATAAGAGATATTTATTGTTGATTATGGTTAAAAAAATTTTTGGTTCCTATAGTTTAATTTTTTAAAGTTTAAAAAACTGAATAAATTTTTTTAAATGTCGTTTTCGCCAAAATTCACGAGGAATAATTTTTACAGATGTTTTTAAAGAATTTCTTAATTTGAAAATTAATTATTTCCCTTAAAATCAAATTCAACTAGAACAATCATCAAATCTTGTAAAAAAGGCAAAAAACACATCCGCACCAACTAAGATTCGAACAGCCAAGCATAAAAATATTTGGTGCTGGACACACGGGTTCAAATCAAGACATCATTCACTTTTTTGAAAATTATTCAACTTTTTTGCTTTTTTTTTTGAGGAAACGATTTTAAAATGAAAAATAATTAAATCTGGACTTGGTGAATTTTTGCAAAAGAGTAAAATTAGACAAAGAGTAGGCAAAGAGTAGCCAAAGAGAAGGGAGTAATCGGGAGTAATTGGGAGTAACTCAAAGAGTAGGGAGTAATCGGGAGTAATTGGGAGTAAGACAAAGAGTAGGGAGTAATCGGGAGTAATTTTGGGAGTAGGCTGAGGCTCGACAAGAGTAATTGTCATTATCAACCCCTCGCGGCAAGGTGAACATTTGTTGCATATTTTATCGAATTTCTTTGTTTTGGAAAAATGCAAAAAATCTTATTGCATATGGAATTAAAATCGATGATTCGAGCCAAAAATATCTATCTGTGATTATGATTTCAGTAAAAGTATTAAAGAATTTTATTAAAAGTTTATTGGCCTCAAATCATCATCACAAAACACTCAATAAACATATTCCTATATCTTATCAACAAGACTCGCCTAAAATTGATTTCCACCTTAATAAAACGCTTTATTATCAAAAAAGGCCTAATTTAACTCTAATTAATGTTTTTTATTGTAGCACCTTAAACTCGAACGGCTTGCTTTACGCCGACACGGATGACTTTGATGGTGGTGACAAGCTAGTCTTCAATTACTGCTCCCAAACCTCAAAATTTACTTGCAAGACCATCTCTTCAGATTCCTTAAAAGCTGTACAGTCAAAAGCAGCTGATTGGAAATTTGCAGACTCTCCAGTAAAATGGCAAGAAATCGAGACGTACTACGAAGTGGATAATGTCTTTCCATTGAGAAAGATTCACAATCAATTTGATACTGAAAAGAGTGTACTGGCATCTATTGAAATCATTGATGGGAACTTGAAGAAGAGTTTAATGTTTTTTAATGGAGAACAGCGAGAGAAAGATTCGACACTGGAGCAGTTTAATAAAAAAGAAAAGGTGGAGGGAGTACCAAAAATTAAGGCCACCATTTTTAATTATATTGTAAGTTTTCCAATTCAATATTTAACCTCAAAAACTCAGAAATTAACCGTTAATTTATTTTTAGCCCACCCCAAAAACTGAGGCGGACCTTAAAATTTCCAAGTTTGATGTAATTCACTATTCAGGAGTAATTAACAGTCACGTCTATGGAAACGAACGAAATACACTAGAAGAAATCGAGCTTATCATTAAAAAGGATATAATTCGCTCTTTGACCACAAGACTTCAATTCTACTACGATGCCATGTTGGCTAACGATGATGGAGGCAGCGAAACTCTTTGTGAGGAAGAGACCAGCAACCTCACCAATTTGATCCCACCAAAACGTGTCTTTTACCCCGTCGGACTAAATAAACTTTTGTTCTGCGATTATTTGTTCCAGAATGAGGATGAAGAGACGGTGGTCAAGCAAGTCAAAGACATTTTAGATTTGGATATCGATGAGTCAGTGGTGATTGCCGACAATGAAATAATTGTAGATGGCGCACTAAATCCACTTGGTGACTCCATGTCCAGCCAACAAAGCGAAAGTTCCTCAGCTAGAGACAGCAAGTCAATTATCGCTATGGGAATTGTCGCTGCTGCCATTATCCTGGCAGTCTCCCTTATTTTGCATTTTATTTTGAATTAAAAGCTATTTTTGTTTGAAAACATTTTGTAAACTTAACACTTGTTGGATTAGAATTTGCATTTATCAATTTATGTTATAGATTGGCCGGAATAAATCTCTGTTGGAGGTAAAAATATTTTTATACACACACACATTTTTTTGAAATAAAATTAAACTGAAAAGTTTTTGGATTTTGAGAGTTTTTATTGAAAATTCAGGAAATTTGCTGAAATTGAATTGCGTCTATCTTGACTTTTGTGCTATAATCTGCTATATTTTTCCAAAATCGGCTTTAAGATCAATCATCAATGTCATTCAGGATTACATCTCGCGTGATTACATCTCATCTATTGTTCCCATTGTAACTTTATTATGAAGCATCGCAGCCACTTAAAAGTCTACTTATACCTTAAACACTTTAAACAATTTAAACACCTCAATATGAAATACAATGTAAATAAAAAAATTATTGAAAAGTATCTGGAAAAAGCTGAAAAGGCAACCAAAGAAGCGTTTATAGTACAATAATGAAGATTTAATCATAAATTAATCATTTTGTGTAATCTTTTGTTCAATTACTCATCATAAGGCAACATTAAATGCTGTGATAAATGGAGATTTATGGATGCTTTGAAACAAATTGCATGCGATTGCACAACGAGCAATAATTATTATTGCGAATTGTATTGCCTTAAACAGGCAGCAGCTCCGCGATTCATCTTCACAGTGACACAATTTGATGAGCGTGCAGTGGAATTCGAACAATCAGAAACAATTAGAATTAGAATGGAATTTTTTTTGCATGGATTTGTTTAGTTTGCGGCTAGAATTGAATAATTGAGGCATTTTGTGGAGTATTATGGAGTTGCTTGGAGATTATGCGGAGGTCTTCTGTATAGTCAATAGTCATAATTACTAACTATTGCTGACGTAAGTCGGGAATGATTGAAAAGTCATTAAAATTGATTGATTTTTTAATTGACAGGGATTTGCTTGATGATCATTTGGTAGGTTTATCAGATGTTTTTCAATTAATGTGGTCGGTTCTTAGACAGCTTATTTAAATAAACTCATAAAACCACGTCTTACCATTCAAGCTTCTCGTAGTAATTAATATATGATTTATAGCTCAAACTGCATTAAACAAAGCTTCATCATCTTTAAAACTCCTTTAGAACTTTAGTGGGAGGAAAGATCAGTGATTCTCAAACCTCCCAAACATCAATCAGATCATTCAGCAGTCAGCAACAGGTGGAACAATTAAACAACCAAAGCAATTAACGTTATATAATTTAATTTATTGAATTATTTGAGAATAAATTAGAAATGGACAATCAATTTGCACGGCGGCAAAGGCAGTTCATACATTATGCAAAGATATATGCAAACTATTAAACAAGATTACATAAAATTGAAAATCAAGACAATTACTAAGATTACATACAGAAAAACTACAAACAGCTGCGTATAAATAAATCATTAATGAATAATTTACAAATTTATGGTAAAATCTTAATTCTACATTCTTACATTTTAATTACAGTACTTATCACATATTGGGTCTAACACACCACACAGTACAACACACAATTACTCAAAGTTATAATTAATTAAAGTATGCAACTGGTGCTTACCTAACCCAATAAGTAATTTAGAATACAAATTGATCAATGATTTATTTGATTAATCTGTATTTGTCGTGGGAATTGAATTTTTTGCACTTAAAAGTAATGGAATTTTACATAACCCAAAGAGTTTGTTACAAGGAAGGATCTGACAAATTTCAGTTAAAATTAGTTGAATTGACAGTAAATATAAAAAGTTCTAGTAGTTTTCATTTTAACTGAGACATTATTCTAATTATGTTTAACATATTTTTTACTATTTTACTTGTACTTCCTTCTTAATCATGTGTCTTGGTATAATTGTCATGCTATGTTCCTTAAATTAAATGTGGCTATCATAAGAATCCAGTAGAAGGGTGCTATAAATATTGGTTGAGTTAAACTTGAGAGAATCAGACTTAAGAGACTTCTTCCATCAAACTGCTGAAGAAATTTGCTATCTTGGCATTCCTCGGGCTCTAACTGTGAATTAAACAAAATTTTAGAACAAATTATGGAATGAAAAAATGTTAAATTTACCTTCTAAAAAGAAAATGGCGCCTAAGATGCAGATCATAAAGACTATACTCATGGTCGTAATCAAAATGGAGATTTGATTGGTTCTTTTACAAATCCCCTTACTCTTCCTCTTATTGGGTCCATGATTCCCATTCACCATAGTAAAATGAGTAGAGCTAGCTATCGATACTTCGTCTGAATCTTTGGCTTTAAGGTTCCTGATGTGAAAAAGCTCGCTGATGGGAATCACAGTGTCCATCTGATCTCCTTCGGTTATTATGTTGTTTATTGAGTTGTCGCCTTCAATGTGAGAAGAGAGGTGGTTGGTGGTAATGTTTGTTGTGTAGTGGTTGAAAGTATGGACGCTTGGCAACTTATTTTCCTGGATTTTGGCAAAGTTCTCCAAGTTGGCCACAGTTAGAAGAAGGAGGGATGAAGAACTCTGTAAATAATAGTAAATAATTATCAAGAAGCTACTTGAGATATAAAAACACTTACATGAGTACTTTGGTTACTGCTGTTACTCCCTTGAGATGATTGAGATCCCCTTTTTGAAGAATCCTCACTTTTCCCGCCAAATTTAGTTTTGGGCTCAGCTGTTTTTAGTCGATCCGATTTGGAAGACGCATTTGAAGCACTCGATGAAGGATTTTCTTGTTGGTAGCCTTGATTAACTTCTCCTGAGGAGCTTTCTGTACTGTTTTCAATACTTTCTATACTTATGTGTGCGTCCTCGTCCTTTTTAGTGTAGCGAGCTGGACGTTTGGTTTTATGATGTTTGTGAGAGCTTTTGTGGCTGGAGTTGGAGCTGCCTGAGCTTAGAGAGGCTCTGGGGATGTACCAGGAAGGTTTTGTGTGTTCCATCTGGAAAATAAAGGAAGATCGAAGATTTAGTTTGAATGTACAGAAGAGCTATTAAAGTATGAGTAAGATGACAAATCTAATGCCTTTAAAGTCATTCGAAAAAGAACAATTACCCGGACTTTCCGTTAAAAACCAATAATCTTCGATCCGCATTATAAATAATTCATCACGATCTAAGGTTCCGCAATCTTTACAATAAGTACACGAACACGTGCTCCATAAACTAACGATCGATCTAATTTTAGTAAATGAACATTCACTCTCGCTTTTCCCATTATTTTAATTTTATTAATGAATTTCGATTCAAGTGCATGCTTCAAAGCTGTACAGCGGTGTTGCTGTATTAATTTGAATTCATTCAAACGAATGATCATGTTGCGCAGGTAATTTGTTCGGATGTTTGATCGTTGGAGAATTTCTTTTAATATTACGATCAATCATAATTAGGCATTGGTTTTGGTTGGCTAACTAGGCTTGAATTTCTTGAACTGCAGATCCTATCTATGATCTTCACTAACTAAATGTATCATTATAGCATACAACGAACGATCTATTATATTTCTAAATTTTTACAGGTTTTATTAGGCAAACCCAAGTGAAAATGAGCTGTATGCCTTCAATATTAAAATACACTGTTAATACAGCAAAACACTACAAAACACTGTTAATAATGTCAAAGTTCAGTGTGAAATACATAAAATTTCAATTATCAGATGTATTTTAATGTGTGAAAACACACTTTAAAATACTGCTAAGAATGTAACACATATGTTAAGTATTTTAATCAGTATTTTGCAGTGTTTTGAATACTATAAAATACATTGTAAAACACATTGATTTTATCAAGATCTTTTATTAAAATGATCAAATAATTTAAAACTCAGTAAATAAATATGATTTAATAAGAAACTATCTACAAGAGTTGATTTCTTAAATTTAAATTGAAGTAAAAGTATTTTAAATGTATGTAAGACTTTAAATTATATTCCTTTATTAAAAAAATTGAATTGACACATTTTACAATACTGTAAGATAAAAAATCGAAAAATCCCGGTTCTTTGGCAGGCTCTTTGATAACATAAGAACTGAGATCTATTCGAATATATGGACATTTAAACATTTAAATATCCGACATTTAAATATCCAATCAGAGCGCCGCGTGGAGATTATTTTGTATTATTGCTGATAAATTTGTTGAATCAAGCGCTTTGATTGAAATAAGGTTTTATCAATATTGAGTCATAATACAGCCTAAATACATAATTTTATAATCTGCCGTATCGAAATATATATAATTGCAAAAAAGTACAAAATATCAAAACATTTGTATGACAGGTACTCGAAGGAACAGCCCGATCGTAAATCTAGCCGTTCTAATTTTCTTATAGTCAAGAGAAGGTTATTTTGAAAATTTGAGCTAAATCTAAATCATGCAGATGCTTGGAGCAATTGGAGCATCAATACAAATTTGACATATTGTTCTTCTTGAAGCTTGACCACTTGGTCATGGGTTAATATTTTCGGAATATCTTTTGGAATTCGGTGTTTTGAGACAAATACAATATTTTTGCATGAATCGAATTTTATAAAGCTTTTCGGTTTAACAAAAGTTTTTGTATGAAGAATGATCGTTTGTACTGGAGCTACAACATGGCGTTGTTAAAACACAATTAAAATGTATAGACTACTTATAGATTTCATAATAATTCTCAAAGTCTGAGTTTCATCAAAACCGGTTGATTGTTTGGAGATTTACATGGTGGAGCAACAAAATGCGGCAAAAACTGATAACAGGGTGTGTGATACCAATATTTATTCATTATTAGTGAGTTTTAAAAGATTTTTTGTTTTTTGGGTGCATACAACTTTTTTAGTCGAAGTAAAAAGAATTTAAATATTTTGACATTTTTTTGAAAACTAACTAAAACAAAAACTGCATATTTATCCTATTTAACTAATTTTTTAAATAATATTTTAATCTAAAAAATACTTAATTAAAGTCAAACCAAAACTTCAAATTTTCTTATTAAATTTTTTATTAATTATTTTGAAAAACTTTTACCAAAATTCATGTTTTTCCCAAGAAAAATATTTTTCCTGATGCAGATCAGGATTTCAATTATCAGGAAAATTGTTGGATAATGGTGAAATAAGATTATCTTTCGTCTCATTTAACAATATAAAACGCATAGGATCAAATTAAGAATAAAATACCGGACAATAAAATCAATAAAATAAAGTTTCCCGCTTCAAACATAAAGTATCGCATAAAAAAATTCAAAAGTTAACTCAATTTCTATAAAAATATTTCTTTTCAACTAATACTTTAGATTTGTGGTTTGATTTCTAATAGTGAGCATTTTAAAAATTAATTATTTTAATATATTTACATTAAATTCAATTCTTTTCAAGTTAAACCTAAGCCTGTCGCTTTACAATAAAATATTTCCTTCACCCAGCAGTACCAGCCGCGCGCACCAGCAACATCAAGTTCAATTCTTCACATCCCAAAAAAAAACCGGATTTGTTCGAAGTTCAATTCTCACAGAGAAAATTTTCTTTTTTGCCAAATATTACAAAATACTGCTCGAAATACATAAGAAATACTGCTCTTTGAACACTGCAAAACACTGTTCAAAATGCATTAAATTACACATATGAACAGTGTTCCGAGCAGTATAAAGCAGTGTTTTAAAATACTATACATTCCATAATTTCGTGATATTTTAATGTATTAAGTTGATATATTATGAGCAGTATTATTTCAAATAATTTTCACATGGGAAGAACAGAAATTCTAATAAATGTTTGAACACGTACTAAATTTATAGATATTTTGATCAAAAAAGCTGAAATCAATTTTTCCATTAATTCTGTATTAAGAGTGCACATTTAATGTGCAATTTGCAATTATCCAAAATAAAACTTTAAGAGAATGATTTATGATTGCTTTTACAACGATTTATGAACTTGTCTAAGACACTAAATTTAATGGCTGCGAGTTTTTATTGAACCTGCAACGTTTTTTTTTTGAAGAAATAAATCAATCCATGAGTTTTTTACAATCTGTTGATTCAAGATTTGTGAGCTTTTGTTTTTGTTGTTTAGAAAAAAGCAATCAAATCATAATGACGGGCATAAATATTTTATTAAACCGCAAAAATTTAATTGAATCAAAACTCAAACATTTTTTTCTACTAATTGGAATGTGATGACAATTCTATAGCTCTTCTATATGATTATTAAATTATTACAGATATTGCTCCATGAGACTTCTTGGCCACCTTACTAATAAAGTTATAAATTGCGCTTCACACACAAATAATGGGAAAATCTATGGGAGACCATAAACTAACAAATTTACATACTTATAAAATAATAAAATAACGATAAAATAATAAATTGCAACATCAAAAGTATTTCAAGTTCACATGAATCGCATGCATCTGTTCATTGAATGGCTGGTAAATTTTTCTATAATTTCTGTATTGATCGTCTAATATTGAATATTGAAAATATTTATTTTGTAGCCATAAATGGGAATGTTTCTTTTAAAAGCTTTCATGATTATCTCTGTCTATTTGTCCATCTTTTTTTCTTGGCTTTAATTAAACTAAAATTCAATAAAATGTTATTCTCAAGCAATCTTTTCCTTCTAGTATATTTAATTGCTTGAATCGATTGAAAACCAATTTATTTTATTTATTCTTGATTTATGTGATATTATCGGTTATTTCTAATAATATTTGAATTCAACTATGTAACTGTGCAGTATAGAAGCGATAGTTAATTGATCTTATCTTGAACGATCTCTGTCGCTTTGGGATTATTTATGTGCCTCTAGAAAAATGATATCATTAATTATTGTTTAATTAGAATTTTTTCATTTTACTATTTTTTTAATTTTTGAGATTGTGGAGCTCCGTGGAGTTCTCTGTGGTGAATGATAGAAGTCACACAGAGAAGAGATATATTTTATATTTCCTCGCTGACTCACTGTCAAGTTAAAAGAATTTCAATTGTATACACACCAGAAACCAGAAGAATAGGAAGAAATCATAAAAGCATGCTCTTTTTTTAGTTCAATAGCCTTTGTGAATCTTTGTGTGAATATCTGACTAAATAAGCTCACATGGCTGTCATTCTTCAACTACAACAATCATACATCAAATATCCGCGAAAATTTTCTTTCAATCAAATTTTTTGTATTACGTGCGGAAATCATTGAAAATGGTGAGTTTGCAGAATTTTTTTCTATAAGGTAATTTCAATTGTAGCATAAAGTACTTAAAGAATGTGTGGAAAATCTTAGAAACTGTCCATTCTTACGGCTTTCAAGAACACTTTAATTAAAGTTGAGATAATAAATTGATTTCACTTTTGTTGACATTCCGGTATTTTTTTCGATCACACTCATAAAAATCCGATTAAAAATTAATTAAAATTTTCTTCCGATCACTTTGCAGCAAATTCTACAAATTTTGCAAATTAAATATTTAAATTAACTTCAAGGAAACTCTCATAATAAATTCTACATAAAATCATCGTTCTCTCTAGGAGATGCCACATAAAATCACATCAAAAATAATCAAAACATGATAATGAATTAATTTAATTGCAAATTGGCATCAACAATATAATTTTAAACAATTAAAATCCAATTAAATGTGCAGGCGTTCAACACCATCGAAATATACAAATCATTTAATCATTTTATATTTATAAAAACAATTCAGCAAAAATCAGAAATCAGCAATCAAGAAACTTCCTGAACGTTTTCTGATACATTCAGTTCCTTGTCGATTTTTCATTCTGCTGATATTATACTCTGCATTGTGTTTAAAGTTGCCACTAAAATTAAGATTTATATGAACTATGAATTGACTTTATCAGGCACTTTATTGCTACCTAGTTGTACCAGGCTATACGCTCTACAGACTCACTGTAATTTTTAGAAGCAAGAATGGTCGAATTGCATTAAAATTGATAAATGTGAAGGTCGAGCAGTGCTCTACACTATATAAACAGCTAGAGAACCAAACGCATGAGGAAAAATAAATGGTAACTAATCTCTTTAGGAATTGACTTACTTGAGGGTAAGAAAACTTTGTTACATTTTTTTTTTCTAAGTTTCCTTGCACAAGCTTTCTCAAGAATTAAGTCTAATATTCTTTGCAGCTCTGCAGACTCGTAAAATCATTTTCAAGCTCATCCAGTGAAATCTAAAAATAAGCTATCTAACAGAACATCATAATACCGAGAAGTCTGGAATGAAAGATTTGGCGAAGAAAAAGCAACGAACCCGGATTTTTCTTTAATATCATTTTTTTAGCTATCTTTAAGATTTGACGGGTTCTTTTTCTGGAACAAGCTCCATATTTGTTGAAAACAAAACTAAAACACGAGTTATATGAGCTTAAGGATGTAGACATGAAGAAATTACAATAGCGGTTAATGAAAATTATGATTGATGGTTCGGGAGCTGCTATTTAATGTGTTAACGTAGTTTTATAGTTCTATTAGTTTTGTAGCGCCAAATTCACACAAAAAAATTAACAAATTCTTTAGCATTTAGTTTTGGTTGGAAGAGCTTCCATTGTTCTTTAGAATTCTTGAGGAATTCCTCATGCATTTTTCAGTGTTTAAATATTTTCCGCACAAAAGTTATTAAAAAGAATTGAAAAATGGCAAAAAGCGTATACTAACGAACCGGACTTGTTCTTTATGTTCTTTATATTTTTCATATCTTTTCTTCACATCTTTTCCACACAAGTTTTGCTGTGTTGATGTCGTATTTATTGTATTTATTTATTTATTGCGAATTGATTGTATTTAATTCATAATGATGAGCCGCGGAGTCGTTAACTTGCTTCATCAATAAAAGATGATAATCTACTGGTTAGAATTACAAGAGAAACAAAAGATTCTAAAGATTGGATTCTAAAAAAAATATTTTAAAGAGTTTTGTGAGATTTGCATGAATTTGAAGAATAAGCTTCTTAAAATATAGAATGATTCTCATAAATGATTTTTAAATTTAATCTAGATAGACTAGGGCTGGGTCAAATTATTTACAAAATATTTCTTAAGGTTTTCAAGCCAAATCTTAAATTTTCTTTAAATAATTTTTTAATCATAATTTTTTTGAAGTAAACATAACTCCAACATAATTTTACCAAAACTAACAAAACATTAAAAATCAAAGAAAATATCATAAAACCACATCTTTCAAGCTCATCCCTCCCAAAACATGATTTTTAAATATTTTAAAACCCATTGTGTCGTAATGTGTGGAAACAATCCAAAATGATCGACTCAACATTTAGAACGAATTAAAATTTTACTATCTTATTTATTATCTGATTTGAATATATATTATTGCTTTAAAGATCTGATTTATGCCATATTTATGCTCTTCAAGGCCTTGAACTTTGTGTTTATAAATAGCTGAGCAACTGTGGCGCATCTTTCAATGCTTAAACCTGACCGAGCAACATTGCAAAATGACGAGCTTCTCGAGTAATTCAAGAAGAGTTGTGCAACTATTTGATGAGCAACAATTCAAGTTTTTGTAGTATTTTCATATCTAGCCAGCAAATGTACAAAAGAGCAAGAAACTCATAAGAAATCAAGATATCTAAAGAAACAGCAAAGAAACTAAAAAGTCTTGGAAAAATTCTTTTATTTCTCTTTTGCGAATATTTAGCGTGCTTGTAGATTTATTAGATTTTTTTTGAGTTTCGTGTGCTTAACAGCGGTTGCACAATAAAACCGTGTCAAGGTCGAAGAACAAAAAAAAAATTATTATTTAAGATAAATATAGAAAAACATAACATATTTATTAATTATTTTTATGGACATTTGCTCATTTATCTTGAAGAGAACAGAAATAAGCAAATTGGCAATTGAATTCAATTAAATAAGAGTCAAGAGATATTCAATAAGTAAGCTTCAATGACTCCAATAAACTATTCAATAACTGTGCTTGTTGTATTTGCAAACGTTAATAGTTGTGGAATTTTCTTAGAGCCAACTGCGAAAACGTTTGGCGTCTAGTGTAATTCGATCCATTCAAATCAATTCAATCAAGTTCTTTAAAGTGTTTTGAAAATATGTAAATTACACCCTGTATGGCTGGCACAGCTGTTTGGGTATGACTAAGCTACATACTCAATAAATCACTAGGATCTAGACATTGCGTCATTTTATCTGCGTCATAAGAACGGATGCGGAATCGATTTGCTTACTCACTATACTTATTAGAATATATAATTAATTTGAATAATTTATATCATTTGATTCCGTTACACGACTTTCCGCAAAGGTTGGTCCAATTTTAAAACAAGTAGGATTAACATTTAAATATATTTTTGAATATTAGTTACGCAATAAAATGAGCAATATGATAAGATCAATCTTAAAGCCGGTAGACTGATGAAGGCTTAAATGAATTAAGATTGCATTGCGTGTTTTTAAATTGTGGAGAAGTTTTGTCAAGTCTAGAAAAATGTCTCTAGGAGCTATAAAATCTTAATAGAATACTTAAAATTAATAAAAATTTATTTAAATAATAATCTAGCAAAGAGATCTTGTCTAGAAGTTTTCAAATTTGCTTTAAAAGTCCATCAATGTTGAAAAAGTGGAAACATTGGATCCTGTCTGAAATTCTTGGCATCTTTTATTTATTTATGCACCATTAATTTTAATATTTTCATTTTGAGCTCTAATTAAAAAGCAATAAAAATTCTTAATTAATGTTTGGTTATGAATAAAAAAAAGGTAAAACACTTTTTAGACCATTCTTATATTAATATTTATGCATTTTTCAGTTTTTTCATATTTTCAATTAATTCTTGCAAGAAATGCCACTTTGTTATATCCACCTGAATGCTAACAAAAATTCCTAAACTTAAAAAAAAAAATAAACATAACATTTAAAATCGAAAAAACAATTAAAAATCGTGATCAAAAAATTGATTGGTCAAACAGCCAAACCAGATAAATTTGGACGAAGGAAAGACAGGCTTCTCAACAACTCGAAAAAAATGGCAAAAAAGTGTCAAATTATGAAAAAACTTGAAAGGAAAAAAGTGATTTGCATAGTGAAGTCCAAAAATAATTCGATACATTAACTAAAAATAGATTGAGGTCGTGTTGAGCTTATTGTTTGGCTACTTGATTGGTGCACAAAGCTTTTTGGTCAGCACTACATTTCAAATCAGATTTTTTAATGCATTATTCTTTTATTGTCTTATTTTTAAAAATTCTCAAGTTCTTGTGGAAACTCAAATAATTTTTTACAGGAGACATAAAATTTGTTTTAACATTTAGAATTTTGTATTCATATTTGAAGTTTTAATAACAAATTCCATAGCAATCGTGAGACGAATCCAGAAGTCTCAACAAAAACTCAATCAATCCTCGATGGACAAAAAAATTGACTAAACAAATAAATGATTAGCTAATCCTCAAGAATCACAAAGAAATAAATCAGCTCAATTACTGACTACCTCAAACTCAACCTAACTTCAACTAACTCTAATTTATTTATAGTATTCATGCATATATAAAAACGTTAAATCATTGAATTCATTGTACTGCGGAATCCCCCGAAAATTACCGCCTAAAACAATCTATCAAGTGCAAAGCAAACATTATGCCATAAATATAAATTAAACCGCTAAGCCGTGTGTTTGAAATGATTTAACAGATTTTAAGACTTGAAGATTTAATTTGAAAACAAGGAAGTGTCGACCGGCACTTTTTAAAAAATTCTGCACATTTTTTGGATTTTGTTTGATTTGATTTGAATTTTGTTGGTTTTTGCAGCAACTGCTTGTGTTCTTAAGCTAATTAACTAGTTTAAGAAGATTTATGGAGCAAAATTAGCCATTAACTGACTTTTTATTGAAACATATTAAGTTTTTATTGTTCAACGTAAGTTCATCAAGAATTTCAGAATTATTTGCAGCACAAAAAAAGTTGAGCCACGAGACAAGAAGCCAAGAAGCCAAGAAACTAAAAATGTTAAGACTAAGAAGTTCAGTAATAGAGCAACCAGCTGAAAGGCACTTTTTTATTATTTAGCAAATATTTTTTTGAATTTTTTCTTCTAATTTTTTGCAATTGACTTCAAGGTCGACATTTTTGTGCAAAAACTGTTTGCGATTCTTTCGACTAATTTGGGATGGAAATTTTTGAAACAAATTTGCAGAATTTTTTTTTGATGCTGTCAATTAGGCGAAGATTTATGAAGTTATTGGTCTGTGAAATAATTTAAAAGGTTTTTGGAGAATTTTTGCGAGATTTTATGATTTTATGATTTCCATATTTTCAATGTTTCCAATGTTTCTTTAATGGTTTTAATGATCTCTTTGATTTTTGGCATAATTGTTGATTGCTCAATGGTTTCTCGCAAATTTGCACGAATTCTATGATTTTTCATGCAAAAATTACTCTGGGTCGTGGTTTACTTGATATTGAGCTCATTTTTATGATTTTAGCAATTTTTCACTAGGTTAAGCAAATTTTAGTCGAATTTAAGGTTATTTTGAATTTTGCTGGCCATCATCAACCGAGTTCTTGAAATTTGCTTGAAAACTTATAATGGTTGAAATTTCAACATTCTCACCAAGTGAGTTTGTGAGTCACTGAGGCATTTCCAACTTTCAAGAGTTTTATTATTTCAGAAGTTATTCACTATTCTTAAGATAGTCAAGCTTCTTATGAGGAAGTTTTCTGAATTTCTAGGGATTTTGATGACTTTTTCAGAATTTCCATTTATAGGTTCATGCAGAGAGCATGAATAAATTTAATAAAGTATTCAAGGATTATTGAGTTATTGCTTTAGAATGCAAGGACGCTGGAAATTATGACGAATTGATAAATTGGGATTTACTTAAATTGGAATTTTGATTAATTGGCACCGAATTTGGAAAAAAAAGTTTCACAGCTATTTATCCCAGTTAGGATAAATTTTAAAACTTTTTGAAATTTTACCGAAAACTCACTTAAGACTTAACATTTTAAATCACTTATTCTTACCTTGAAATTATTTTTTGTAGCTGAAGAAATTTTTAGTCGATTTTTAAATATTTTTAAAATCTAAAATAACTTTTCAGAACTTTTCAAAAAACTTTCGTAAAATTCTTTCAACAAATTCACCGGCAAATTTATTGCAAATAATTTTTATTTGCACACTATTTGCCTTAAATTATTTCTGCACTAAAAACTATGTCCTAATTTTTCTACTAAATTAAATCTTGAAAATGTTCTAAATATTTCCTTCAACATCACTCACTCTAAACTACAAATAAATAAATATTTCAAAAATAACTGTCGGTTAAGCAGTAAGCAGAAACAGCACACTCCTCACAGTAAGTAACTGAGGGCTATGCTCAACTGACTGAAATTTCGCAATTCACAATTTATTTATTCAATATTTGAAATATTATTTTCAATTTGCCCGGCTTTAATGAGATTTAATGAGCACTCACCACGTAAGCTCAGTTCAACTCAGTTGAAGTTCCGCGAGCAAAACATTGTTCATTTTTCATTGTAGCAGCTGAACTTGCTACACATGGTTTACCAAGAGATTGAATTAAATTATTAAAACGGACTAGAGAGATCGAAGAGATTGCAAAGCGGAGCTTTTGGTTGTCTCATTTTGCTTACACTAAACTACCAAACTCTTAGAAAACTACAAGAAGAGAGGAAAGATCACATCACTTCATAACAAAACAGCTGAGAGCTGACCAGAGCTATCTTGTATTACATAACTCGCTAACAAGCTCATCGCTGGCTAACATGCGAATGTTCCAATGTTTATCTCGGTTGCTCATAACTCTTGTTTGCACATTAAATCATTAAATAATAATCTAACTGGTCTGATCTACTGTATCTGAAGCATTTGATGTTTTTCGTTTGTTTGAGTTTTTTGGAATCTTTTGAAGTTTTTGTGAGTTTTGAAGTTGACCGGCAAAGCCGCTGATTTTTTGCACTGTTGGACGGACGACTGCTCGACTAACTTTTAGATAAGTTTTTGGTGGATGGGGAGACCCTGTGAAGTTTTTGCCACTTAAAAGTTTAGAAGGAGTTTTTGGAGAAACACAAATAGTCTAAAATTATTGTGAGGTAGTGGAGATTTGAGGCTGGAGATTAGGAAAACAGGACGAATGCCTTTTAAGGTTCCTTCAAGGATTTAATCTTCTAATTTATTTTGTAAAGGATAAGAATAATTTTTGAGGCCAACTACTTGCCAAAGTATTTTCTCTCATAAGATCCCCGAAAAATCTCGTACTATTTCTGGCGAATTTCACAGAATAACGCGATGTCTGTAATTACATTTTTTTAATCATCCGACTAATTTTTTTCTGGTGGCTCTTTATATTACATGCCGGATATTTTTTGCCGGCTCAAATTGCTTCAATGATATCATCAGTTTAAAATACATTTAAATACGAATTCTGATGGGTTGAACAACGAACCATTAATACAGTTTTTATAGTTTTTTTCTTGTGTATTTAATTCAGCTGTTTTTTTGTAGCAGGATTCGCTCAGACGTTTGATGGATCAGTTTGGTGAAGAGAAGAAGCATCAGTCTACATGAGTTGTTTAAAAATGCATTAAGATTGAATGGATGTGAATTAAGGTGATCAGTGGTGAGTGATGAGACTTCATTCACATCCTATACAAGTTGCTCGCTTTAGCTTAAGTTGTTTGTCTGGGCATTTTTGAAAGAGATACTTTGTATAACATCAAAGATTAATCTAATGTTACATATACAAATCACATTTGCTAATAAATTATGATTGATGACCCATGTGAAAATTATTTGAAATAATACTGCTCATAATATATCAACTTAATACATTAAAATATCACGAAATTATGGAATGTATAGTATTTTAAAACACTGCTTTATACTGCTCGGAACACTGTTCATATGTGTAATTTAATGCATTTTGAACAGTGTTTTGCAGTGTTCAAAGAGCAGTATATCTTATGTATTTCGAGCAGTATTTTGTAATATTTGGCAAAAAAGAAATTTTTCTATGTAGGAATTGAACTTCAAACAAATCTGCATTTTTTTGGGGGAAGTGAAGAATCGAACTTGATGTTGCTGGTGCGCGCGGCTGGTACTGCTGTGTGAAGGAAATATTTTATTGTGGAGCAACATGCTTAGGTTGAACTTGAAAAGAATTGAATTTAATGTAAATATATTAAAATAATTAATTTTTAAAATGCTCACTATTAGAAATCAAACCACAAATCTAAAGTATTAGTTGAAAAGAAATATTTTTATAGAAATTGAGTTAACTTTTGAATTTTTTTATGCGATACTTTATGTTTGAAACAGGAAACTTTATTTTATTGATTTTATTGTCCGGTATTTTATTCTTAATTTGATCCTATGCGTTTTATATGGAGAACTCTTAGATGGGACGGAAGATAATCTTATTTCACCATTATCCAACAATTTTCCTGATAATTGAAATCCTGCTCTGAATCAGGAAAAATATTTTTCTTATGAAAAATATGAATTTTGGTAGAAGTTTTTTAAAATAATTAATAAAAAATTTAATAAGAAAATTTGAAGTTTTGGTTTGACTTTAATTAAGTATTTTTTATATTAAAATTTTATTTAAAAAATTAGTTCAAAAGGATAAATATGCAGTTTTTGTAAATGTCTCAATTAGTTTTCAAAAAAATTTCAAAACATTTAAATTCTTTTTACTTCGACTAAAAAAGTTGTATGCACCCAAAAAACAAAAAATCTTTTAAAACTCACTAATAATGAATAAATATTGGTGTCACACACCCTGTTATCAGTTTTTGCCACATTTTGTTGCTCCGCCATGTAAATCCCCAAACAATCAACCGGTTTTGATGAAACTCAGGCTTTGAGAATTATTATGAAATCTATAAGTATGTCTATACATTTTAATTGTGTACAACGCCATCTTGTAGCTCCAGTACAAACGATTATTCTTCATTCAAAAACTTTTGTTAAACCGAAAAGCTTTATAAAATTCGATTCATGCAAAAATATTGTATTTGTCTCAAAACACTGAATTCCAAAAGATATTCCGAAAATATTAACCCATGACCAAGTGGTCAAGCTTCAAGAAGTACAATATGTCAAATTTGTATTGATGCTCCAATTGCTCCATATGAGAAAATTAGAACGGATAGATTTTACGATCGGGGTGGTCCTTCGAGTTCCGGTCATACAAATGTTTTGATATTTTGTACTTTTTTGCAATTATATAAATTTCGATACGGCAGATTATAAAATTATGTATTTAGGCTGTATTATGACTCAATATTGATAAAACCTTATTTCAATCAAAGCGCTTGATTCAACAAATTTATCAGCAATAATACAAAATAATCTCCACGCGGCGCTCTGATTGGATATTTAAATGTCGGTTCCATTCATTCAAATAGATCTCAGTTCTTATGTTATCAAAGAGCCTGCCATAGAACCGGGATTTTTCGATTTTTTATCTTACAGTATTGTAAAATGTGTCAATTAAATTTTTTTAATAAAGGAATATAATTTAAAGTCTTACATACATTTAAAATACTTTTACTTCAATTTAAATTTAAGAAATCAACTCTTGTAGATAGTTTCTTATTAAATCATATTTATTTACTGAGTTTTAAATGATTTGATCATATTAATAAAAGATCTTGATAAAATCAATGTGTTTTACAATGTATATTATAGTATTCAAAACACTGCAAAATACTGATTAAAATACTTAACATATGTGTTACATTCTTAGCAGTATTTTAAAGTGTGTTTTCACACATTAAAATACATCTGATAATTGAAATTTTATGTATTTCACACTGAAATTTGACATTATTAACAGTGTTTTATAGTGTTTTGCTGTATTAACAGTGTATTTTAATATTGAAGGCATACAGCTCATTTTCACTTGGGGAGCTGGAATTCTGATTTTTAAGAATTTGAATCTTAAAAGCGACAATTCTTTATTTTTTATTGATTCTTCAAATATTTTTCTAATTGAATAAAATAAATTAATTGAGCAATAAGAATTATGCAAATTGCTTAATAAGCTAATGGTTCTATTGGATTCTTTGTTGAGCCCGAGTTTAGCCTAAAGACATACAATGATAATCCAACTGGAAATTTAAAATAGATTAGCAAATTAATATTAAGAAGCAAATGATATTTTATATACTTGTCTTGATTTCTTCATTTGCTCAGAGGACTGTGTAAGGGAAGTCAAGTGTGGTTAGTATCTTTAACTTTTTTTTAGAAAGATCAAGAACCTTCGAATAAAACAAAATGAAAGATTTTTTAATTATTTGAAAGCTGCATTTTTTGGTTGATAAGGTCGAAAACAATGTAATTAAATTTTAATGACTTTCCAAATATTCTTCCAGACGATCACTTTGAGATTATTCTGAGAAGACACTCTTTCCATCCAGCCTTATAATCAGCGCTAAGACCGTATCCCTCAATATTATGAGTAGCTCATTATACTCTCATTCCTCATCCACCCGAACAAATACTTTTTAATCTAAATTAGCTGCCAATCTTTCATCGCCCAAAGCGTATAAAATTCAACAATCTAGAATCACTGAAATTGTTGCAGAACAAGTTCAATAACAAAAACGCAAGAAAGGAAAAAAGCCGCGAGATTTGAAGATTTGATTTCAAGAAACCAGCGGACTGACCTAACCGAGACCTACAGCACTATACACGTTCTAAGCTGACACGTTTTGAAAACTCTATAGAGATTTTTTGCAAGCCAAGCACCTTGTAAAGTCGTGTTCACGTGTTTTTGCTCCAGTTTATTGAATGGACATAAAATTCTTGTAGAACACTGGAAAAGAATTTTATCCATTCTAACTAGAACCACTTCTTAGCCTTGAACTTGGAATAAATGGTTTTTAATGGCTTTTGAAGGTATTAATCGTATTAATGTTAAATAGAATTAATTGATGGTGTAAGCATGTAATTAAAATCAAAATCATGAATATTAAAGAAGCAAAGCGATGTTAACTATTAACGAAGCACAGAACCAATTACTTAGTTTTATCATTTATACAAATTGCTTCAATTTGCTAAAACTATTTCATGCTATTTCAATCATTTAAAATTCATAGTTTTTAGAATATTTTGAGCTATTCTGACAATTCCATTAATTTAAGTAGTTCAACAATGCTATACAAATAATCACGAAAAGTTGAAATTTAAAATTTAATTTAATTTTTCACGCTAGATTTAATTCGATAATTACTGGCAGATTGAGTTTTATAAGCATTTTTTATTAATTGTATGGTAAGTAGTGACAGAAAATGATTGATTGAGATTGCGTTGTCATGTAACAGGTGCATTTAAAAATACGAGGGGATTCACTCAAATTTATTCCCTGATAATACTCCCAACATTCATAGATGAAATTTTCGTATTGGTATTCATGGATAATATTATTTTTTGAACTTCCGTTTTTTGACTGAAAATTCTTAAAAAATTAGGTTTCGTGGGTCGAATTTTAGGCTTTTGGGTCCCAACATTCATAAATTTAATTTCCGAAGTATTGCTATTCATGGACCTAGGTTCATGAATAATATTATTTTTTGAACTTTCGTTTTTGACTAAAAATTCTTGAAAAATTAGGTTTCGTGGGTCGTAATTTTAGGTTTTTGGGTCCCAACATTCATAAATTTAATTTCCGAAGTATTGCTATTCATGAACCTAGGTTCATGAATAATATTATTTTTTGAACTTCCGTTTTTTGACTGGAAACTCTTAAAAAATTAGGTTTCGTGGGTCGAATTTTAGGTTTTTGGGTCTCAACATTCATAAATTAAATTTTCAAAGCATTGCTATTCATGAACCTAGGTTCATGAATAATATTATTTTTTGAACTTTCGTTTTTTGACTGGAAACTCTTAAAAAATTAGGTTTCGTGGGTCGAATTTTAGGTTTTTGGGTCTCAACATTCATAAATTAAATTTTCAAAGCATTGCTATTCATGAACCTAGGTTATTATTTTTTGAACTTTCGTTTTTGACTGGAAACTCTTAAAAAATTAGGTTTCGTGGGTCGAATTTTAGGTTTTTGGGTCCCAACATTCATAAATTAAATTTTCGAAGCATTAGTATTCATGGACTTAGGTTCATGAATAATATTATTTTTTGAACTTTCGTTTTTTGACTGGAAACTCTTAAAAAATTAGGTTTCGTGGGTCGAATTTTAGGTTTTTGGGTCTCAACATTCATAAATTAAATTTTCAAAGCATTGCTATTCATGAACCTAGGTTCATGAATAATATTATTTTTTGAACTTTCGTTTTTGACTGGAAACTCTTAAAAAATTAGGTTTCGTGGGTCGAATTTTAGGTTTTTGGGTCCCAACATTCATAAATTAAATTTTCGAAGTATTGCTATTCATGGATTTAGGTTCATGAATAATATTATTTTTTTAACTTTCGTTTTTTGACTAAAAATTCTAAAAAAAATATGGTTTCACGGGTCTAATTTTTGGTTTTTAAAACTTATTAGCCATCAAAAAACAGGTGATCCACATTCAGATTATATAGAAACACAATGATACAACTTGATTGCTATATAGAACAGAAAAAACCCAGGTGTCAATGTAGTGACACATATTCATTATACTTAAATATAAAATGCAAATTCCCAAGAAAAATATTCTTTCAATGATTCCTTCAATTTTGCATGTAATAGTCAATATTCAAAATGCTAAGTCTATTATATTATTTAAAATGAATAATTCAGAATTTTTAATGATATTAATATTTTCTTAATGTGACAAATATTGAATAAATCTTAGAAATTGACTTCCGAGTTGCTAAAAGATGCAAATTTCAATGTTCCGTTTTAAATTAAATTTTTTTTTTTTTGAAGAATAGATCTTTGATTATCTTGAATATATTCCAAAAAATATCAAAAACTATAAATAAATATTTTCTGAAAATGAGAATTAAATAAATAAATAAAAATGGATTCTTCTCAATCTTAAGCTAAAAATTTTTAACATAAAAAAGAAAATGTCATTTCATATCTATCAAAGCCGCGACGGAGCTCAAAAAGGCGTTATTTGTCAAGTAATTTGTGATTAAACAGACTAATCCACTGTGAAGAATTACATTTGTCACAATTTCAAGATTACGCAACTTTTCCTTTCAGCCTTTAAGAAGCTCAAACATTAATACAATCAAATTTTAATACAAATTTATTATAAAGTACACTCCGAATGATTTCTATAAATTCTGTAATAAAATCTCTTCACAGCTTTTTAAATATTCAATCACGCTTTTGGTCTTTAAATATTGCTCAAGAATTCCACATTAATCCATCAAACCAATTACCAAGTAAAGCTTGATCAAAGACATTTGGACAACTTTCTCTGCTGAATAAAAATCTCAGCTCATCTGCTCATAAAATGTTTCATTAAATTTTTCGGCTTGAATGCGAGTTGACTGCATAACTGACAAAACCGATTGAGCATATAAAAGACTTGATCGATTCAAAGATGTCATCATGCTCTTTCTTTAGTTTCCTTGTGTACCCGTTTGATGTTTTTGCTTTTTCTGCTGTCTGTGAATTTTTAATTCATCAAACATTAAAATGATGAAAAGCTTTAAAGCATTAAAATGGTAAAATATCAAATACTATAAATTATGAATATTATCTTCGCATGTTTATGGATTGGATGGAGATTTGTGAACTGTGAAGTAACAAAAGTGGGTTAATGGTAAAGATTTTTGTGTAGTTTCGTATAGTCTGTGGTCATGATTTTTTCGTGCGAGCACATAATAATCATGATGGGTTGAGTCTATTTAGGGGGATCTTCTTCTGTCTACAATTTCTAAAGAAAATTTCGAGTTAAGTTCAAAAATTAATTTTGGAAGTTTCTACAATTTTTATATAAATGAAATAATGTAAAATTTAAGACAATCGACCTAAAAAATCAGCCCGTAATTTTTTTTGCAAAAGTGTGAGTAATTCGCCTTTTAAAGATTAAAGAAAAAACAATTTGCAAACAAGAATATATTCGGTAATTCTGTGATTCAGCAAATGTTCTTAAAAACCTCGTGTATTAATCTTCATGTAAAATGACTTAATCCAGCAAATTACCCAAAATAAGTTGTAAATAAATCAGAATCCCAAATGATCAGGCAAAAGCTTAAGAAACAAAAAATGGAAAAAATGTTATTGTTCTCTCGCAAGTCCCATATGGTTTTTAAAATGAGTTTTTTTGTTTATTTTTCCAAGTCATTCACCTTTTGTTTCAATATTTTGGTTATTTTTGTGTCATTTTAGTATATTTTCGTTTTAACATTGTATGTGGTATATTATGATCATTTTTCACAGTTTTTGAAAGATTTCGTGCGATAGGAACATGTAAGAACTAATAGTTTCGAAAAATTTGAAAACTGGTTTTGCGACCATAAAAAACTCATTAGAGATGTACAAAAGATAGCGCATTATTCCCGGTCCATTCCAGTTTTCTCCATATTTTAAGTGTTGGAACTTTCTCGTAAACTCTTTCAGAATTTTTGAATTTTTGGGTTCTCCAGTATAAACAGTCTCATTTTGGAGGAAGAAAGTCGCATTTTGAATTTTTCTGTTCTCATCCAGAAGTGAATTTTGTTGAAGAAATTTTTTGAGTGAAAATACTGACAAGTGCACGCTATGAAACTCATTAAGCTTTTTACTGCAATCCTGTGTTTGAAGGTAAACCATGCCAATTTACCAATTACTTCATAATTTGCGCATTTCTTGCTTAATATTTTTAATTAACCTCAATGTATTTTTTCTGCAGAGTTCATTAGCCTTCTTCTCCCTTCAAGTATCCAACGTTCAATATCAAAATGAGCTAGTGTCTACGATAAGTCCTATCAAAGATGCAATCAAAAAATGGCAAAGTTCTTTGGAAGACTTGCACAAGGCGGTCGAATCTGCTCAAAAAGTGCCAAGAGCCACGTTAGCAAATGATCTGACAAGAGTTGGCAATAATTATCTGTTTGTAGAGTTTTCGCATATTATGATGGTGTTTTTTGTGGACTTTGGGAAATCTTTGGAGGATGAGAAAATGACTGATCCAAGAATTTTTGATGCTTTGGCTGATGATGTGAAGAGGATCGTGGATTTTTCGGCTGAGTATAAGATGACTGAGGTTGCAGAAAGAATCGATACTGGTGAGTCTTTTTGATCGTTAGTGATAGCTATTTGATCGTGAGTGAAAATTTCAACAGTAAATAAGTTTTTAAATCAACAGAATTCAGCAGTAAAGTTGAAGAGCCCTTAATTAAGATGATCGAAGCTTTTTCTGGCCTATCTCAGGCACTAAATGCTCTGAGGGGTAACCTGGAAACAATTTATGGCACGACACATCTCTTGATAGGTCAGGATGTTCAAGCTAAGCTCGATAAACTCGTGATTATGACAATCAAAGAAGAATTGATCGTGATCAATGAAATTTGTAAGTTATTAACAACAGAATTCAATCAATTTGTGTCAACTTTACAAGCAATTACGAAGATCACCGCAGCTACCAGCTCATCATTATATCCAAAGCTACAAGATATTGTAGAATCTGCTCAAAAAGATTTCATTAAAAACGCCCAAGAAGCTTCCAAAACTCTTGATTCGAGGATCAACTCAAACATTAACGATATTACTAAAGCTTTCTCGTCTTACACTTCAAAGATCTTAGATTCTGTTAGAGATACCGTTCAAGGACCCATGATCCCTGACGCTATTCAAGCAGTAGATCGTTACGTGCTAGGTGTTTCCCAACAATTAGCTAAAGTAAACACGAGCTTTGCAACATCTGCTTCATCATTCAGTGATCCCAACTCGATAGGAGGATCTTTCACGTTTGATGTTAGTTCAGCGTCTTCAGATTTTCGTAGCGTAGTTGAAGATTTGCAAAACTTTTTGATTATTTACTTGAAGAGAAACAATATTCAATCACGAATGTGCATGGATAAGTCTTCTGGCCAGATGGTGGCTTTAATCTCTCAAATCAACGGAAAGTTTGGAAAATGCATCGATGAGTACAAAGACTTGTTCACTACCTATGAAAAAATCTTGGAGACAGCACTGCAGATTGTCAAAACAGATTCCACTAAAATGGCAACGAAAATAACAAAATGTGTTGGAGATGATGCTAGAGTTGATGCCCGATATGGAGCCGTTATTTGTGTGGAAAAGGTTGGTTTTTGGTTTTATTAATTATCGCTTATTATTCACTTTTTAACGATCTTTTTACGATCAAAAATATAAACAGGTAATGGCTGAAATGGAAGAATATCTAATAAAGAACACAGAATTCACCGAAACTGCCGTGAAAGCATTTGAAAGCGACTTCAGCAACTCAGAAGTGGTTTTCAAGACATGCAACAAAAATATTGTGATGAGCTTCATTTCTTCTGACAATGATCTTAGAACTGGACTGTTGGAATGTTGACTAGATTATTATTTTTCTTCGGAGACATTGTAAAAGAGATTAAACAAAATTATGTAATAAAGATCAATTAAACAAATGGATGGATATTAGCGAATACTTATATAATTATTTATGTTTCCACAGGTGTTAATTTTGCCATAAACACACTTACATATTAAACGACGAACATAAACAAAAGCAATTTCAAAATCTCAAAATCTCAAAATCTGATCTTAATTTATATTGTTCTTCACATTAATTACAACAATTCAAGTTCATGTCATTAAAACATATTAAAGCGAACTTTAAGTGTTAAATCTCCCATCACTAAATATACTGTCTGCACTTTCAGCCCTGAAAGTGCACCAAACTGCCAAAGACAAAAAAATTTATTCATCAAAGCACAATGTTAAAATGCAATTAGCTGTGCAATAAAACTAATTAGCAAGTGCTGCAACTATTTTATTGCTTAATTTGCAACAAAAATCATTTGACCCAGAATCGGAACAATTGTGGAAATTGAAAGAATCATAAAAATATTAAGAATGTGATTTAATGCACATAATGCACATTTTCTCGTGGAATTGCTGTTTGGTAGTTGCACAATTATTAAGTGTAGAATACTTGAAGTACTGTGCAGTATAGATTCTTATTGATGAGCCAACTAAATTATAGTGTTTCGGGAATCAACATTAACTTTGAGTTACATCCAAGTAGAACGAATGGCAATCCAAGGGTAAAGTATTGCACAACATTTATTATAAGAACAAATTATTGTAACTTCAAGAGCATTAAAATGATATCTGATAGTTATGCAATTATTCACTTGAAGTTATTGTAATTTGCTGCTAAGGAAGTCGAAAAATTCGAGATATTCGAGGAGGAAGCTTATGGTGAAGATATTTATCAAAAACAGACAAACAGACGCAAATGTTGATGAATTGTGACGATTTGCTGGACTTGAAACCTCCTCTGTGTCAAGTTTGAAGTGATTTAATTGTTTTTGGAGAATTATGGTGATATCGAGCTGTTAGTTTTCAAAGTGTTGATTTTTTAATTTATGATTCTATCGCAGTACATTGAGATTTTGATCATTTTTGTCAGTTTATGGTCAGAATTTCATTGACAAAAATATTCCATTACATGAAAATTTCGTAAATACTTAAGCAAACATTAACATGCTTCATAAAACTAATTTGATTGTTATTACTTTTGTATGGAAATTATTGACATATATAAAATTACATATAATCTCGATCAGATTTGCTAATTTATTTAATTCTGACTTAATATAATAAACTTTGACTTAATTCAATAAAATTCAAAACAAGATTTTTGAATTTGAATGAATATTCATAAAAACAAATTTTGCTTTAAGTGGCTCAAAAAACATACTTAAAGCACCATAAAACTCCACGAGCTCCAAGTAAGCGTCATAAAAACACCAAAAGACCTTTTAAGTTCCAATAAAATGAATAATAACTAAGCCGAACAGTTTTACAGCTTTTTAATCCACAAAAATTGAATATTCAATCAAAATCCAATCAAAAATAGACTAAAGATCTAGAAGTATTATGAATATAGTTCAGGGCTTCAATTATACTTTTAAATTAATCAAATTAATCCAATTAAGCGATCTACAAGTTAATTTTAAATTCTTCAGAAAATGTTCAGACTGAAAATTTCAATATAATCGAGAATTAAACATTTTAATTAAAAATCACCTACAAAGTACCTCCAAAGTACTTGAGTGTTAATAATTGAGCCAGTTGGTACCTTTAACTAATTCAACTGTTTTACCGGAGGTTTTACCTTAGCTTTAACAATGAACTTAAATTTCAAGTCAACTTGAGATTAAACTTTTCCATGCATGCATGTAGTCAAATAGCTTAATTGGCTTATATGACCTCCCACCGCGAATAATTTGAAAAGTGATATTTTAATTAATCAACAAAACATATCCGATTATCCGAGAGCACAGCCAACATGTTTGTGGTTATGTTTCAATAAAGTTAGGTGATTAAAAGGGGTCTTGTATGGTCAAATTTTTAAATCTTCTTATTTTTGTTTCTTAAACTGTTTCTTAAATTGAAATTGAAATTGATTATCCAAATTTTCATTAAAATTAAAAACTGCGAAAAAATTCCCCATCTGCTCACCTTTTCTCAAAACTGCAGTCTCTTGATTTTTTTTCGGATATTGTGTAACCAAATGATTAATTCCCGTGGAAATGCGTGATTTTTCATTCGACAGTCGAAACCAAAGTAAAACTTTTATAACTTGTGTGAGGCTTTTGTATGGCAGCTTTTGAACTTGGACGCTGGCTGTCTGGCTGAGCATGTGAGTTTGTGAGTCAAGGTCCACCAAGGTTGGCATCACAGTCGCTAATATCATATAAATTTTGTTGGCCAAAACAACAATCAATTTTAACAACTTTAATGATTTTTTCGAATTTCTGTCTCGTCTTTAATCAATTTCGCAGAATAATTTGCATTTTTGGGGTTTTCTTCAATTGGTTGATTGAGCTTTTGATGGATGCAAAGTGATTGATTGGATAGCATTTGTTAAATTGGCAAATTACACGGTTATATTTGTTTTTAAGTGTGTTATTGATATTTTATTGATGTTTTAACGGAAATTGATGTCAATATCCTCAAATATTTTAAATGCAGCAATTTGTCTAGCAAGGAGTGAAAATATTGGCATTATAAACTCAATCCCAAGAAACTAAATTTTGTATAAAAGCTTTGAGAAATTTTGTCAATAATTTTTTCAGGAAATTATCTAAGTTTTAATAAAATTTGAATAAGTTGATTAGATACCAAAGTTGACTTAAAGATGTTTAATATCTTCAAATTTTAATTAGTTGTTGATCCGATTAATTAATCTTTGTCTTAAGTCTTGTCTTTTTATTAATTATGGAAGACCGAATATGAAGATTGAGTTTTTATTTCAAAATTAATTATATCTTGAGTCGGCAAATCACAGAGCTTTCCTAAAGAAATTTCTAAGAAATGTTTTATGTTAATCAATTTTATAAGCAGGGAATGATAAATGTGTTGGCATCGTCAACTAATGGATTAACATTTTTTTTACCAAAAAAAAAACAAGATATCACTAGACGATTATCTAAAGATGTTTATAAATATTTTAAGTAAGATTGATTTGTTTTCTTACGCATTTATGTTAAAAATTTCCTAGTTTCCGTAAAAATTAGTTGAATTTTTGAACAACTGACCATTTGGTTTGATCACAACGGAAGTTTCCTTGACAATGAAAGTCACCCAAAAATACCACAAAACCGCAATTTAAATTTTAAGGTAATTTTATGTGCTTTTATTTAATGCTGCATTATTTAAATCCACACAAAACACTACATCACTAGAATAATTGATTATTTGCCCATTACACATTTTTCTAAAGTCATTGATGTTTTCAGTTCTTCAGTTTTAAAAAACAGTCAGTAAATTAATGTCGTTAATTGAAATTAAATATTGCGTGTGGAGACTTCACTTGCAAACAACCAAAATATTTTGAATATTTTATACATTAGAAACATAAAGCATTTAAGTTCAATGCTGCAGCTACTGAAGTTTGACGGTACTTTAATCATATAATCAATCAATCAATTAAAGTACTCAAACAATAATTTGCTTAAGTATTTGCAGTTTAGTGCGTCAAAACATCAAAATATTGAAATGATTAAATTATGATCACTTGAGTATGGAATTCGATTAAATTTATTTGCTCGTGGAGGTAATCCTTGAGGTATTATTGTTTTAAAGTTGAAAATTGTTAAAATTCGGTTTCACACTTGACTTTCAATAATAAATAGTAATGATTATGTTTGCGAGTAGGGACCTGTGAATTAGGTTTTTATTTTTTCGACAAAATTAAATTTTAAGAAATTTCTAACTAAAGTATGAAAATAATTTTTTTTAAGGCGCAAGTCCCCAGCTCGCACTAATTCGAACATTCTATTTAAAATTTAAATTTTCTTAGGATGTGATGTGTGAACTTGAATAAATGAAAATACATCTATTTGGTTTACTTCCGACTATTGCACACTTCTCGCATAATTCGATAATTGTTTGTTCCAAAACGTTAATTGATTATTTATGTATCTCTGTTTGGGTAGCATAAGTTTGATTAATCGCTTATCTTGACTCTAGATCTGTAAAAATCATTTTGAGACTTGATTTCACGCAAGTTTATTCAAATTGCGATAATTTGAAAATAATGTTTGTTAGTTTTCTGTTGTTGTGGACCAGAAGGTTTACTTTAAACATAAAATAGTTCTTTCAGTGACCATCAATCTTTGGTTCTTTATTGTGCGTGCGATTAATAATAATTTTGAGACTTTTGAGCCCTTGGAGATTGTTGAGAAGTTGTTATTAATGGCTAGCTTCTTGGTATTTTAGATAATCTTCTTTAGAAGCTGTTTGAAACCTTTCGTGTTGGTTGAAATTGGATTGAATTCCAGTATGGAAGAATCCGCCAAAAATCTGATAACTATGATTAATTAAATAATTGGAGCTTTCTAGAGTTCTTAAGAATTCTTTTAGATTTCTGATAATCTTCCCTTCTCTATTTGACCTTCAATTAAAACAAAAATTGTTCAAATTATTTATTTAAAATAATTTTATTGTGAAAAGTCAATAAAATCACTTAATTAAATAAGAGCCCATAAAACACAATCAGCACAAAAAATCTCAACAGAATCAAAGAATATACAACATTGGCATAAGCACAATTTAATGATCTTCAATTAAGTAGATTTAATGACTTAATCAAGCGGAATCTTGAATAATTAAATCAGAACAGTTGCATAAGAACATTCACTATATTTTTTTTCTCAGCTCCAGCACAGCTCAATATTAATTCAAGAATAATTGTGTTTTTATTTATCTGTTTTTTGTTCTAGAGTTTTATAAATATTCAAGTATTGTATCTCAAGTTTTGAGAAGAATTCACTTGGAAATATTTTTTTTCAGTTTTTGGTCCCATTACTTCAAAAAATGTTGTTTCTTTATTTAATTGGTAGCTCAATATATTTCATCAACTATTAACGATGACAAAATGTGAATCCACCTCACTCAAGATTTAATTGTTATTAATTTTATTTATTCCAATAGGACTTAGATTTTACATACACACAATATTCAACAAATCACCAACTGTTCGATACGTTGTGATCTGTGCAATAAATCCGGGAAATGAAATCATATTGAAAAACTCACAGTTGCTAATTATAACGTGCAAAAAGAACATTTAAAATGAAAATCATGCTAAAATGCAACAAACTACAGTCCAAATTATAGCAAAACTATCAAATTTCAAGGATACATTCGTAATCGTAGTTCGCGTGTGTAAAAATCTGTCCAACTTTTGTACATTTTGCAATTTTAATTCATGAGAGGTGCTGCGGATAGATTAAAGAGTGATTATTAGAATTAATGGATTTTCTGTAGTCACTAGTCAATGCTCAATTATCAATTATTACTCATTCAAATAATATTATTGTTTAATGGGGCAACTGGTTTAAGAATTTATTTTAAATTTGTTGTGTATTTTATGACTTTTTAGAGCTAATTGGTAGGTAAATAAAATTTCTTGTGGTTCTTGAATAAATATTTGATTCTTGGGTCTCAAAATTGAAGATTTTCTTTACCGTTTTTTAAATAAAAATTTTCTGTCCCAAAAATTTCAACTATTTACACTAGAAAAGAAGGAAGTAAAAAAAGCTTGAAAATATTTGTCTAAGCTTTGTGCTCCAATAACCGAAAATCCCTGACTTTGTCAAATTCATCTAAATAATCTTGACCACAAAAATCCGCCAAAACTCATTGAATAAAAATTAGGAGTAAAAGCGTGTGAATCAGTTTAATACAAAATCACTCTCATTAAGATTTCTTCAATGCCTTATTGCAAGTGTATCATCTTTAAAGCGGTTATAATGAGGTGTTAAACGGGTGTTTACGAGAAATCGATCGACCTCAAGCGACTCAAAATGACTATTAACCATTCGAAATGATTCGAAGCATTGTTCCCATTGTAACTTTTTTGGTAAATTAATTTAATTGCCACCAAATTTCGTTTAATTGTTCAACCCGAATGATTGAGTAAACATTAATCTTGAGCTTGAAATTGAAATTTTAATGGGCTTAACATGATGTGGAAGTGCCACTTATTAGAAGCGGATGCTTCACAAGAAAAGACTCGGTGAGACAACGAACTTGTTAAGATGAGCTTTGAAGTAGTTGGAAGCGGTTTTCTAATTTTGTTTTGACTAATTTGTTGATTTGATGATTTGATGGGAAAGAATATGCTTGAGATGGTTTTGAAGATGATATTTATTAAATAAGATTCTTATTGACTATTATTGGTGGTATTCCAAGATGATTCATAATTTTGAAAAATCCCCAAACTTGCTTTACAAAATCCCCCAAATAATAAATTCATCAGTAATTCTACAAAAGCCTCCAAAAACTGTCCAACTGTATCTTTTCAACGAGTTTGTTGAGCTCTCCAATGTTTTTCGATGAATTCTGTCTCCACTGAAATTCATTAAATATGTCTGAGATTATAAATTGATTCACAAAACAAAATTGCATAATTGAACAAAACATTGAAAATGAAGAGAAATTTAATTTTGGTTGAACTCGTCGTGATATAAGCGAAATATTTTAATGAACTATCAACAAGGAGTCCAAGGACCATGACAAAAGTTCAACAATTCCAAACAATTAAAAAATCCACATCATTCCGGATTCATGCGAATGATATCACCAATCAACATACAAACTTTTAATGAGACACCAGCTGAAAAATTCTAGTACAAAAAAGGTTTATATAATCATTATTATTAAACTTTTTTGAGATAGAATCCGGGAAAAAATCATTTATTCATTTGTCAAGAGATTGATGTCTTGAAAATAATTAAATCAACATTCAACACCGCAATCGGGATCGGACACACCCTTCGCAAGCCAATAAACGACATCTCCAGACATGCAATGTCTTGGAACCCACAGGGTACGCGAAGACCAGGCTGCCCAAAAACAACATGGCGACGAACCATCCTGAAAGAAGCCAAATCAGGTGGCAAATGCTGGAGCGAGGTGGTAGCCCTTGCCCAAAACCGCACTAGATGGCGCTGTTTTATTGATGCCCTACGCTTCAACTAGGAGCCCTAAGGAAACCATCATCATCAACACCGCAAAACATTACAGCACTGCTGGAATTATTAGAACATCAAATCCCCAGCTGTTCAGTTGTACAATTGTTTGCATGTCCAGAACTCCATAAATGTATGAGAATTTATTTTTTACCGGACCTAGAAGTCAAATTTTTTGAGTTTTCAAACTTGTTCCATTAAATTTTTTCTGCTCGATTATTCTGTTTTAAATTTTTTCAGCTTTTATAGTATTTTATTGTTTTTTTTTCGAGGAGTTAATCAACTCGACATCAATCATCATTTTTTCTAATTTTAGCGATGCATCGACTCTTTTTAAGTTTTTTGAACTTTTTGAGAAGAATTTTTTTTTTGCTGAGGTTGATATTTTGGTTATTGTTGCAAGTTCAAGTTTTTTGGTCAATTAAATTGTGATTGAAAATTTTGGACTTTTTGAGTGGACATAAAATATTAATTAATGTGAAAAAAGAAAAAATATCGATTGGCATTTTAGTTCGAATACCAAGATTTCAATTTGTTGAACTCCAATAAAAATTCAAAAATCCTATTTCAAAAACTAAATTTCAAAATTTCAAAAATTTTAAAATTTATAAATTGAAAAAATTTCTGAACCTTCAAATTTTTCTAAAAGTTCAAAAAATAGGTTTCGTGGGTCGAATTTTCGAATTTTCGATTTCTGATTTTAAATTTATGAAATTTTCAAAATTTCTAAGATTCAAAATTTTTCGAAAAGAAACTTTTTTAAAAGCTTAAAAAATTAGTAAAGGAAAAATTTTAAAACTTTGAGCACAACCTGTAAATAATAAATTTAAGACGTCAACAAAACATAACACTCAACCCCCAAGCAAATACTTGAAAAATCGCATAATCCAAAGATATAACAGTTTTGATCCAATTCGAGACACTTTGGTTCAATCTTTAATACAACTATTTATAGACATCTTTTGTCAACTTTCCGCACATCAGTCATCGTGAAATAGTCTTGTTATCAAGATTCTTACATAAAATCATAGTAGCCAGAGCATTTTACTTGAGATATTAAACTTTAATCACTTGTGCTTAAAAATCCACGATCTAATCATAGACACTATATTAGCCGACCCTCAGAGCGCATATAAGCAATGAAGTTACTCGGTTTTTAGTTATCCGCTAACTTCACTTACTTCATTACTTCGACCCCGCGAAAAAAGGAAAGGTACTGAAATACATGTTTTAGTAGAAAAATCCGTGTCGCATGTATTCAAATTTTTTTCGGTCTTTTCAAATTAGAAATGTCAAACTGACAAACGGGTTTTGCTAAACTTCACCGGGGTAAATATCAAAATAATATAATTTTCCTCGAAAAAAAGATTGCTCCATATAAAAAATAGTCCTTTTTCAAAATCATTATTTTGTTCAAAAAAGTTGCATGTGGATTTTCTTTTATGGTGAAATATCAAAGATGAAGAGTCCAATTGAACTTCTGTTTCAACAGAATTTGAATTAGGCAACGCTAAAGTGGTATAATTTAAGTGTCTATTTTTAAATCGAAACACTCCGTCTAAAGATACATATTTCCTGTTATGCTCTTCAAATATTTCCTGAACTTTTAACTGAATTCCGAAAACCAACAACCAGTTAGCCGTTTTCTCGCTATTGACCCACAAACAACAAAACATTGGAATTCCTCAGCAAACTTATAGGCAATCTAAGCAAATTTGGCGCCACTTTGTGTAATTTACATTTTTTAAATTGTTTGACACTGAAATCAGCTGAAATGACATTAATGTATTTATTTATTATTTATTTATTTGACAGAATGTTTGAAGAGTATTAATTGGTTATTTATAGTTTTTTATACAATGTATGGAAAGTAAATACCATGGACTTTAGTACCAAAAATATCTGCGTATTGAAATTGAACCCAAACACAATTCAATTTTTTTCATTATCTATAACTAAAATAAATTAAGTTCTAATCAGGGGTGTAGAAGTAGCAGATTAACAAGGTAGGCGCTGATGAGTTTTTGCTAACAAAATTAAAAAATTGCACTAAACAAAATTTTAACAAGGGGGTCGCGACCACTCGCGCCTACCCACTTCTACAACCCTGGTTCTAATTCAAGATTCTAGTGAAAGTTAAAAAAATTTGTAGCTAAATATAACAGCTAAATACCTAACAATACAATTAACATAATAATTGAATATTAATTGACATGGGCGGTAATAACCAAAAATAATTATGGAAATCGATATTCAATTAATCCGATGTGTATCTGTTTAAAAACTGGTTAAACTAAATACATTTATTAACGCTTGTCGAGTGAATTAAAGAAAATTTGAGGTAAATTGTAAATTGAGCAAACAAGTCTGCAGATTTAGTACCGCAACTATAATTAATATAATTAGTTATAAGAAAACTTGAAATTACCGTAATAAAGTCAAGGCTATTGAAGGCCGTTCAATTTTATTGGAATTTTTTGGATATTTTGAAGTTTTGAGATTATTGAGGTGGCAACGGTATTTTATTTTATTAGAATATTCATTTGAATCAATGCATGAGATCCTGAAAAATTTTTTTTTTAATTTCTCATTTTAAAAATATTTAAAAAAAATTGATACTGAGATCAATATTTTCAGTAACTCATTATTAACATATGTGCAAATAATAAAAACACCTGTTGTTTCATTTTCAGTAAATCATGGAATCGGGTAGAATAAACAACGAAAAGACCATAAATAGACGCATGCGCTGCGATTCATCAGAAATACAACCATCGATTCATTTTTGTGGAAAATCAACTCATATTATCGAATTGTAAACATTCATAACATAACAATTTCTAGGTAGTTCTGATGGTTTTTAAAGACAGTTGAAGAAGTTTTGGTGGATTCAGCGAGAAAGTATCTTCAAGTCATAGTACGCTATTGTTTTGAGCTGATACTGTCATATTGGACATTACTCGAGGATTTAAATAAAAGTGATGAAAGATTATGTAAATTTTAAGGTGTGAAACTAAATTGATTTTAATTTTAGAATGGACATGGACTTTTCATCTTCTGATGAGGAAGAACTCTTTCCCCTCTACACACTTCCTAATGAAGTTTTAGTGAACATCTTCGGGCAACTCAAATACAATGATTTAACTAAAATCATGACTGTTTGCACTCGTTTTTACGAGCTGGTTACCAAGTACAGGAAGTTATGGAGCAGATTCACTCTTGTCTTGCATCAACGATCAGTAGTTCAGTATTCGCGAACAGGCTGTGTCAGAAGGTTTGAAAGTGTCTGTATAAACAGCGCACAAAATATTAAATGTGTTTTGCTACCGAGCTTCAAACAAATTTTTAAGACACTTGCAGAAGATGTCAAGCACTTTAAAATTGAAAGACGCTGCGTTACGAAATCTCTGCTGATTAAGATGTTCGAATACATTCCAAAATTGGAATCAGCTGTGATAAATAATTGTGAGATTGTTCCTGAAAAAGATCCTGAAATTTCTCTTCCTCTTCCATCCTTCGAATTTCTTACGAAACTGATTGTTACAGAAGATGTTAATCTTAGTTTATTCAAAAGAGCAGAAAATTTAATAGAATTGACGGTGAAATCCTCTTTACCTGATTTTGTCTGCAATCAGATAAATTTGAAAAAACTCACCATGACCTTCAACGACATCAGCAGCGAAATATTTTCTCAAGATATCTCACCAAAGGTAAAATTTCGTTTGAAATCTCTCAAACTACAATACGCCGAGACCAGAAATGAAACAAATAGACTGCATAATTTGACTAAATTTGTTATTTTGCATGAGAATATGACACATTTTGAGAGTTGGTCTTACTCCGTGGATTCCAAAACCTTAAAAAATATTTTAAACAGCTTGAAAAATTTGACTCACCTTGTGTTGGTCCTGAGGGAGACTTCAAATGATTTTGATGTTGGAGTGTTCAACTCAATGCATCCCACTGTGAAGCATCTCTCTCTATCGATGACTCATTTCAGAGCCACCCAAAATTGGACCTTTGGCCATATCAGCTTATTTCTTAGAAAGTTCCCAAATGTTCGCCATCTATACTTAACTTTCGAGCTTAAAGATCCTGAGCAAAGTTCTTTGATAATCGAGAATATGCCTCATCTAGAGTACTTGGAGATCACCGAACCTTTTGGCTACACCACCAGATCTAATTGTATCAAACACGTGGAGCTCAAAAGTTTAGATCACGTGGTTTTAAAGTTAACTGTTCTCCCGACTTTGCATTCAGACTGGGCAATTTTCGTCAAAAACAATCCTAACATTCGTCATTTAAACCTCAATCAAGGTGAAGTAAGTGACCAAGCATTTGCTGAGCTGATCCAACTAAAAGAGTTAGAGGTCTTCAGGATTAGAAACTTACATCACGCGGATGGACTGCAACCCGAAACGTTGAGGAAAATTTTCACAAGTTGCATGAAGTTACAAGAGCTGGAATTGTATGGAATTAAAGCACATAGAGAATGGCGAAAATTTCAAGAGATTTTGGAGGAAAATGAGGAATTTTTAAATCGATTGTCAGTTTTTAAAATTCAAGTTGAAGGTATCAAATAAATGCGCTTGAAATTGTACAATATTAAACTTTATATTGTTAAAATACATATTGTACGATATTTCATTTAATTATATTTTATTGTATCGCTTCCGTTATCGTTATCGTTATAGTAGCTACATAGCAATATATCAAATAAAAAATTGAAATGTAATAATGCCATTTATTTCGTATTTATCTAATTATTTGAAAGCATTTACTTACTTGCCTTAAAAATTTATCCACGTTTAAAAAGAAATCAGGAATCACATCAAAGAAAATTACAGATGATTGGTCTACATTGAGCCTATTCATAACAAATGTAGCATATTAATATATTTAATTAAAACTTCTCCGTTTTTAATTCGTGAAGGAGAAATTTGTTTTGAAATGTTTCAAAATTGTGCCCAAATGAATTCTATTGTCTCTTCAATGACGGAGAAGACCTACATCCATTATAGTTTTCTAATCCTACTGAATACTAGTTGATTAAAAAATAAATTAAGTAATTTTACTCCATTTTTTTTAAAATTTAGTGGAAGGCTTATCGTGATTAAATTATGAAAATTTCAAAGACTTGTTGTCCGCCCACAAGATTCTTCGGTTTTCAATATTCAAAGTAGAAAAATGAGTTTCATACTCATTCTAGTTTTATTAAAACTAATATCAAGTCAAGCTTTGGCTTTTCTATTACATGATCAATTAATTCAAGCAAATCGAAGCGACAGCCAAAATGTAGTGATAAATCTTTTTGAAAATCTTCCTAGAACAGCGGAATATTCAAAAATTGCTTTGTTGTACCATAACTCGAGCTTTGAGCTGCTGAAGGACATGTTAAATATTGGATTCAACAAAGAACTTGACCTCACTCTAATTACCGACCCGAAATATATAATGAATGTGAATCTGAACTTATTGTTTATCTTTGCACCCGTAAATAATCTGGTATGAATAATTGTTTGGAAGTTCTCATGAACTAAAACAAAATATCTATTTTCAGACATTTGTTAATTTGGTCCCAAAATATCTAGCTCAAGAGAAGTCCAACTTGAAAGTCTTCATTATTCTGGAAGAGGGTATTATCCACAAACTCGAAATATCAAAAATCTTTAAACGATTCTCCTTCCGTAAATTTCACGATGTTGCAATTATGGCAAAATTAACTGGTCTCGATGATATGCAGATTATTACTTGCAATGCCTTCGAGAACAGATCTCTTGAATACCATCACAATGTTTCATCATTCACCGAGATATTTTACGACAAAGGATACAATCATAGTTTCATGGATTTTTTGATTGAAAATGACCCATCATTTGCTTTTGTTTCACAAGATAAAGTTGTAAGTGGACCCGTGCTTAAGTACGCAGAAGTATTATGTAAGCTAATCAATGCTACTTGTTATAATGACGGTAGAGTGAAACCAGAACCATACGTGTTTTTTTCAATCATATTATCAAACTATGTCGATCAGTACTTTTATATTTCAACCAAAGCTTCATCATTTGAATTTTCATATCCTTTGGAATTCAAACATTACTGTTTCTTGGTACCTAAAGCTCAAGTTTTAAATATTATGTGGGTGATAACACGAACTTTTACAATTGGTCTCTTATTGTCAATTCCAATATTCTTCGTTTTTTGTGGAATTTACTGGCACTATATCGTTCGTGACACTCCACAAAGAAAATCCCTCCCTGAAATCTATTTCTTGCTTTTTGGAATGTTGATTAATAATTCCACACACACAGATCTTAAAACTAGTACTGAACGTATATTTTGCATCAGCTTTATAATCCTAAGTTTCCACCTAATTTTTGGGTTTAACTGCAAACTTACGGCTCTTTTGGTAGTACCCCAATACGGCAAAGATAATAATGAGTTCCAACAAATAGAAGACAGAAATATCTCAATTATTGCGCCAGATTCGTTGTCTCAAACTTTATTATCAATATGTTTTCAAAAGAAAATCAATTATTTGAATAATTTAATTTTCAGTGCAGAATATGCGAAAAAGTTTCCATTGAAAGATAAGTTTGGTATATTTTTGAGTTTCACAAAAGATCCATCCTTGGGTCAAATGATAAGTTGTGATGCTGCAAAAATATTTGTGCAATCTGCTGTAAATTTTGAAAACGGGCATCAACGGTATCATATCATGGAAGAACATCTTGTGGTCACTCACAAATCATTTGCTACCGTTATAAGAAGTCCAGTTATGCGACACATGGATATACTAAATGGAAGATTGGTGGAGAGTGGAATTTGGCAACATTGGGTGAACATGCAAGAGCTTGAATCTTTGCGATTTATTAGAAACCGCGAAGTAAAAAGTGGATTTCTACAAAGTGGAACACTTATTGGATTTTGGAAGATTTTTGGATTTGGCTATTTGGCTGCGTGGATTGCTTTTATCTTGGAGTTAATTTATATAAAATAAGAAACCACAATAGTTATGAAAATTGTCAATTTCATTCAACGAATAAATGCCTTGTCTCATTACAATATTGAATATTTTTCGACAATCTTGCTTTTAAATTATTTTCATTATTCTAAAACAGTAATTATCAATTTTCTATGCAACTTCGTTTCATTTGAAGCACACTCGATTTATAATCTCACACAATACACTTACACTAATCTAGTTGTGTGAGATTGAACCTTATGTCGAAGTGCAATAGAATAAAATAATTGTGAGGAAACACACAAGTAAGTTCCAGGCCACGCTAGCACACAAAACAAAAATCAGATGCCTGTCGCATATCATCGTCATTATTTTTTCTTTTTCATTTCCTAATCATTTGAGGAGTAGCAATTATTGGATTGCTCTGCAAAAAATATATTTTTGAAGGCTCTAGCGTATCGTTTTTCGAAAAAAAGATTAACAAAAGATCCAACATGATGGAGCCCATGAGCAAGAGACAAAAGTAAGAACTAGAACCAACTTAAACACAGAAATTTCATCATTTTCTAAAATATATTTTTATTTTAGGCTACATCAAGCAGGAAAACCCCAAGCTAAGGAAATACGATATGGAAAATCATTACCACCCGAAATATTGTGCAAAATGTTCCAAAACCTGGAATACAAGGATTTAATCAATGTGACGCTGGTGACTAAGCGATTCAACAAGTTGGTGTTTTCAGACAGAAAACTTTGGAGCAAATTCCAACTTAACGTTGATCCAGATAACGTGAGACAAGTCTCTAAAACAACCCGAAGATTTGAAAGCATTTCAATCAGTCACGTAAAGATTGGGGACATGTTTTTGAAAAGATTTTGCTCGGATTTGAAGGAAATTGAGCTCTTCTGTTGTGAGAGCAGAGTACATAGCTTGAAAGTTTTCTTGAAGAGGTGTGTAAACGTGGAAAGATTGAGCATCAGAGAACACATTTACCGTATCCATCATCCGCGTATAGAGATTAAGAAAGTGAGCCCGAAGTTTTTGAAACTAAAAGAACTCACCATTTTTGGTGACGAGCCCAGAGGTTTGTTTAAAAACGCCACTCATTTATTTAAATTGAAAACATCTAAATTCAGAAAAGGTCTTATATTTCGACAAAAAGAGTTGCAAGAGCTCTATATCAGCTCTTTCGTTAGAACTCGAATTGAAAGAGAAGTTGCTGATAATGTTCAGTTTCGCTTAAAGAAACTATCACTGCGGTTGATGCCAGATCTATTTTCGGAGATGCAAGTAAAGAAATTCGTGAATATTCACTCCAGTAGCTTGGAAAAAGTGAGAGTTACATGTTCAGGCAAATGTACTTTGTTTTTGAATTCATTTCTAATGCATTTTCATAAAGTGAAAAGTTTTGACACATTTTTGTTCTACGCTCCACCATCAACAAGTGCATTGTTTACACAGCATCTCAGTGTTGAGCAACTGACAGCTATGCCAGATCAGTGAGACCTCCTGATAAGTTGGGTTTTTCTCAATTTCCTAACTTGATCCGACTCTGCTTAAAGTTTGAAAAGGATGCTCTGAAAAAACCCAGATTCCGAATGCTAATTCAAAATCCACGTTTAAAGTCAATCAAGATATTGAATGGAGGCAAACACATTCTTGAAGATCTGATACTTTCTGACATTAATTTAAAAATTATTCTGATAAATGTCAGAATTGATATTCAATCAATTTGTCGCTTTTTCAAAAGGTACCCAAACTTTCCTATTGCCAATTTGGTAACAAAAGATTCAGAAGTTTATTAAAATAATTTAAGTATTCAACCATACTTTGAACATTCTGCAATATGTTTTAGATTTAAGAAACACTTTGATGTATTTAATATTTGTTCCTATCAACAGTATCATATCATGTTCCTCTAATGTTGTAAAAGCGTAAAATAAAATTATTATATAAAATGTTGGTAAAACTCAATGGAAAATTTTCATCAATTACATAATTAATTAAAGCTTTTTCAGGTCATATAACAATTTCACGTTCCAATTTTCATTTCCTAGTTTCAAAAATTATCAACGTTTAAAAAGAAATCAGGAACCACTTCAAAGACAATTACTTTTACCATTTATTGGTCAGAATTGAACCTTTACATTGCAAATGCTTCCCGATATTAAAATAGATACTAGTAGCATAAATCCCCTCAAAAATGAGGGGTAGATGACACACTTGAGAATAGAAACATAATATTAAAACATAATATAGATAGCAGAAATCATTCAAAATTCTAGCAATTTTTTCATATGACTCAGACGCGTGACTAAAAATTCGTGAATTCCTTCAGATATTGTGTAAAAAATATGGATAAACATTGTTGATAAAAAAAAAATCAAAATTTCCAATTAATGAACAAATTTTACACAGGGAACATGAAAAATTCACGATTTTGCGTGGTTTCTGGATGTGTGAGGATCAGCGGTGCATGGTAAAAATCCCACACTCAGCTCAAAAGTTGTGTCTTGTACTGTTATATATGTTCCAAGGAAAAAAATTTCAGTTTTTAGAGCCATAAAAAGTTTCATCACATGGTGAACGTTTTTTTTATGTTTTTGAAAAAATGGAAGTTCGTGAAAAAAATTCCTGAACACCAGCTGGTCAAGATACCAACCTGAAAACCAAAAAAATGGGTACGGAGTAAGATTATAAGTATCATGTAAAAAAATCAAGATCCTAGCTCTAATAGCAAAAAAGTTATTAAACTTCTAAAGCGTTAGTTTCACCCTTTTCATACAAAAAGTCCGTATTAACACCAAACATATATATAAAAACACATCTTTATTCAAGTTGATTTCTTGTTTTCAGCTTTATTCATTCCTTAATATTTATCAAACAAAGCAGTAATTTTCCTGCAATTATTTTTAAATCGAAAACATGTTTTCACGAGCTAGTCACAAAATTCTAAATAATAATACAATAAATTACAAAAAGATTCATTGACTTTCAATTTACCGAGCAGAAACATGTACTCAAAAATGTTGCTTGTTATCTTGATATTATTATCAAATCAAATCGCTCTGGCATTTCTGCAACTTGGCCAATTAAATCAGACAAAGAATCGCGGATACAATCAAAATGTAATCAAAAATCTTTTGGAGAATCTTCCTAATAGAGCGGAATATTCGAAAATTGCTTTTTTGTACCAAAACTCGAACTCTGAACTGTTAAATGACATGTTGAAAATTGGATTCAACAAGGAACTTGACCTCACTCTGTTCACGGACCCTAAGAAAGTTAAAAATGAAAATTTGAATGTATTGTTTATCTTTGCACCCGTAAATGATCTGGTATGAATTTTGATTGTTAGTAAGTACTCATGAACGAATTTAAAATATTAATTTTTAGACGTTTGTTGAAGTGACCTCAAAATATCTAGCTCAAGAAAATTCCAACCTGAAAGTTTTCATCATCCTGGAGAAGGGTTCTATCCACAATTTCGAAATTCCAAAAATCTTAAAAAGATTCTCCAACTATAAATTTCACGATGTTGCAATTATGGCAAAATTAACTGGTCTCGATGATTTGCAGATTCTCACTTGCAATGCCTTCAAGAACAGCTCTCTCGAATACCACCACAATGTTTCATCATTCACCGAGATATTTTACGACAAAGGATACAATCATAGTTTCATGGATTTTTTGATTGAAAATGACCCAGCATTTGCATTTGTTTCAAAAGATAAAGTTGTAAGTGGACCTGTTCTCAAGTATATTGATGTTTTATGTAAGCAAATCAATGCTTCTTGTTATAATGTTGGCAAGAAACTACGGGTTACGGAGTCTCATCCAATAATGTTATCAACCTATTTGGATCAATTCGTTTATATTTCATTCAAACCTCCATCATTTGAGTTTTCCTACCCTTTAGAATTCAAACATTACTGTTTCTTGGTACCCAAAGCTCAAGTTTTAAATATTTTGTGGGTGATAACACGAACTTTTACAATTGGTCTCTTACTGTCAATTCCAATATTCTTCGTTTTTTGTGGCATTTACTGGCATTATATCGTTAAAGGAACTCCAGGAAGAAAATCCCTCCCAGAAATTTACTTCTTGCTTTATGGAATGTTGATTAACAATTCTACACACAAAAATCTCAAAACCAGTACCGAAAGAATTTTTTGCTTCAGTTTTATAATTTTAAGTTTTCATCTGATTTTCGGGTTTAATTGCAAACTTACTGCTCTTTTGGTAGTACCGCAATATGGCAAAGATAATAATGAGTTCCAAAAAATCGAAGACAGAAATTTCACAATTATTGCGCCAGATTCGTTGTCTCAAACTTTATTTACAATTTGTTTTCAAAAAAAAATCAATTACTTGAACAATTTGATTTTTAGTAAAGAATATGCAAAAACATTTCCATTTAAAGATAAGTTTGGTATATTTTTGAGTTTCACTAAAGATCCATCTTTGGGTCAGATGATAAGTTGCGATGCTGCTGAAATCTTTGCGCAATCTGCTGAAAACTTCAAAAATGGGCATCAACGGTATCATATCATGGAAGAACATCTTGTGATCACTCACAAATCTTTTTCTACGGTTATAAGAAGTCCAGTTATGCGACACATGAATATACTAAACGGAAGATTGGTGGAAAGTGGAATTTGGCAACATTGGGCCAACATGGAAAAGCTTGAATCTTTACGATTTTATGCAAATCGAGAAGTAAATAGTGGATTTTTACAAAGTGGAACACTTTTTGGATTTTGGAAGATTTTTGGATTTGGGTATTTGGCTGCGTGGATTGCTTTTATTGTTGAGTTAATTTATATAAAATAAGATCTTATAACAACATTGATGACGAAAATTGTGTATATGTTATTCAAAAAGTAAATTTTATTTTTTTAAATATTGACAATATTGACCTCCTGATAAGTTGGGTTTTTCTCAATTTCCTAACTTGATCCGACTCTGCATAAAGTTTGAAAATAATGCTCTGAAAAAACCCAGATTCCAAATGCTTATTCAGAATCCACGATTAGAGTCAATCAAGATATTGAATGGAGGCAAACACGTTCTTGAAGATCTGATACTTTCTGACATCAATTTTAAATTTTTTTTGATAAATGTCAGAATTAACATCTGCTTAATTAATCGCTTTCTCAAAAGGTACCCACGATTCCCTTTTACCAATTTGATAATATATTAAAACATTCCGCAAATATGTTTTAGATGTATGTAACACTTTGATGAATTTAATATTTGTTCCTTTAATGTTGCAAAAGCTTTTTTAAATATCCTTATTTGATGTTTCAATTTGAATGTTATACAAATAAGCAAGACAGCATCTTTCATCTGGATAAGCTCGCTTCATATAATTTACTTATGTGTACTTTTTAAATTAAATTTAATTAAATTATTGGAAATATATGCTGTATAATTATTAATGATTGATTAATGTATCATTATATGTTTAAAATAAAATAATCATATAAAATTATATTAAAACTTAAAGGAAGATTTTGATCAATAACACATTAAAGCTTTTTCAGGTCATATAACATTTTCTTGTTCCAATCTACATTTCCTAGATTCAAATTATCAACGTTTAAAATGAAATCAGGAACCACTTCAAAGACAATTACTTTTACCATTTATTGGTCTGAATTGAACCTTTACATTGCAAATGCTTCCCGATATTAAAATAGTTATTCTTGTTTTCAGTTTTGTCCTTAATATTATCAAACAAAGCAGTAATTTTCCTGCAATTATTTTTAAATCAAAAACATGTTTTCACGAGCTAGTCATAAAATTCTAAATAATAATATAATGAATTTCAAAAACATTCATTGACTTTCAATTTACAGAGCAGAAACATGTACTCAAAAATGTTGCTTGTTATCTTGATATTATTATCAAATCAAACCGTTCTGGCGTTTCTGCAACTTGGCCAATTAAATCAAATAATTAATCGCGAGGACAATCAAAATGTAATCAAAAATCTTTTGGAGAATCTTCCTAAAAGAGCGGAATATTCGAAAATTGCTTTTTTGTACGAAAACTCGAACTCTGAATTGTTAAATGACATGTTGAAAATTGAATTCAACAAGGAACTTGACCTCACTCTGTTCACGGACCCTAAGAAAGTTAAAAATGAAAATTTGAATTTATTGTTTATCTTTGCACCCGTAAATAATCTGGTAAGAATAATTGTTAGTATAGTACTCATGAAAGAATTTAAAATATTAATTTTTAGACGTTTGTTGAAGTGACTTCAAAATATCTAGCTCAAGAGAATTCCAACCTGAAAGTCTTCATCATCCTGGAAGAGGGTTTTATTCACAAACTCGAAATTCCAAAAATCTTTAAACGATTCTCCAACTATAAATTTCACGATGTTGCAATTATGGCAAATCTAACTGGTCTCGAAAATATGCAGATTATTACTTGCAATGCCTTCAAGAACAGCTCTCTTGAATACCACCACAATGTTTCATCATTCACCGAGATATTTTACGACAAAGGATACAATCATAGTTACATGGATTTTCTAATTGAAAATGATCCACCATTTTCTTTCGTTTCAAAAGATAAAGTTGTAAGTGGACCTGTTCTCAAGTATATTGATGTTTTATGTAAACAAATCAATGCTTCTCATTATAATGTTGGCAAAAAATCTAAGGTTACTGGATCTCATCCAATAATGTTATCAAACTATTTGAATCAGTACATCCAATATATGGCTAAACCTCCATCATTTGAATTTTCATATCCTTTGGAATTCAAACATTACTGTTTCTTGGTACCCAAAGCTCAAGTTCTAAATATTATGTGGGTGATAACACGAGCTTTTACAATTGGTCTCTTACTGTCAATTCCAATATTCTTCGTTTTTTGTGGCATTTACTGGCACTATATCGTTCGAGACACTCCAGGACGAAAATCCCTCCCTGAAATTTACTTTTTGCTATTTGGAATGTTGATTAATAATTATACACACAAAAATCTCAAAACTACTACTGAACGAATATTTTGCATCAGCTTTATTATTTTAAGTTTCCACCTGATTTTTGGGTTTAACTGCAAACTTACGGCTCTTTTGGTAGCACCTCAATACGACAAAGATAATAATGAGTTCCAAGAAATAGAAGACAGAAACCTATCAATTATAGTTCCTGCTTTGTTTGGTCGAACTTTAGTAGATATATTTTTTCATAAGAAAATCAATTACTTAAATAAAATGAAGTTAAGTTCAGATTACGCGACAAATTTTCCATTGAAAGATAAGTTTGGTATATTTTTGAGTTTCACTAAAGATCCATCCTTGGGTCAGATGATAAGTTGCGATGCTGCTGAAATCTATGCGCAATCTGCCGTAAATTTCAAAAATGGGCATCAACGGTATCATATCATGGAAGAACATCTTGTCATCACTCACAAATCTTTTTCTATGGTTATCAGAAGTCCAGTTATGCGACACATGGATATACTAAACGGAAGATTGGTGGAAAGTGGAATTAGGCAACATTGGGTGAACTTGCAAAAGCTTGAATCTTTACGATTTTTTACAAATCGAGAGGTGAAAAGTGAATTTTTACAGAGTGGAACACTTTTTGGATTTTGGAAGATTTTTGGATTTGGGTATTTGGCTGCGTGGATTGCTTTTATTTTTGAGTTAATTTGTAAACAATAAGAGATGAAGTGGCAAGTGGCTTTAAAGGTTTTAAAGTCGCTATTGTGTAGATTTACTTGAATTTGAAAATAAAATAATTATTGATGTAAACTTCTTAAAACTTTAAAAACTAGTTTAAGCTCTAAACCGTGTTTTATTGTAGTTTCACAAGATCCCAACAGATAATATTCCACTTACCACAACACTCCACCACACTCTTCAAAACGCTCCACTAGATGCCACAATATATTGATCGAGCACCTAAAGCCATCAACCAAGTTAATGAACCGCAAAACTTGACCACCGAAAAATCCGTAAAGCAAATACCGTGAAAACATAAAGTAAGGTCATTCAAGGCTGCTCTGTTGTTGCGAACCAATAAAAGATTTAAAGTTTTTTGATCGCGCGACTAAACGTAAATGTTTGTCACCTGATGAAAAAAAATATTTATCAGAATTTCGATTGCTAACAGATATTTTAGAGGGAAGTATTGTGAAATAAGTTGAATCAAAGAATCGTAAAAACGTTTAGGAGTTTCTAGAAATATTTTGAATCATTCCAAATCATCAATTTTAAGCATTTGAAGCTTTTTTTATTACATAATTTATTAATTTAAATTGTGTGTGATTTTATTTTAATATTGTGTGGCGCTAAAAGGTTCAAAAGAGACACAACTTGATGTTCAGTTGGCCAACAGCTCAACTAGGAACACTTAACCGAAGATACCAAATGGCTAGCGGATTTGCTCATTTTTCTCAAACATCATAATTACATGACTTCAACTCTGACATGCCATTATGCTCAAGTGGCTCATAGCGTGTAATTGATATTTGTAATAATTTTATTGCGATAGATTCTTCCTATTTGGTTAAAATTATTTCTAAATACTTTTTATTTACATTATGAATTTATTTACATAATTTGAGCAATTTAAGCAATTTTCACAATTTTTACAAGTTATTGGAAAAAGAAAAAAGCAATTGTTGTCTTTTAAGAAAGATAACAAAAAAGTATCATGAAATATAGGTATTGAGCACAATATATTGAAGATTGATTGATGCAAGTGCAAGCGGTCGTTGTTCCTTTTGAAACGATTTTGTTAAGAAATGTTTTGTTGGTTTTTATTGAATTGAGCAAAATGAGCAATTTTCTTTCACAAGACTTGTTGTAGTGCTTTAGCTGAATATCTTTTAATGACATAAAAATCCAAAAATTGTGCTTAAAATTAGTGCTAAAATTTTTGAAAAGTTTATATATGTTTATATATTTCATTTATATTTTATTTTTTTTATGTTGATTCTAGAATCAGGCACCATAAACCATTTTTAACCTTCGACAATTGATTCTTGTCAAAATCTCATTATTTAAATGTAAACCTACACTTTTGTCATCTCTGAAACATGCAAAGATCTTGGAAGATCTCAATAATCTCAATAAGCAAACTAGCAAACAATAAATCACTCAGCAAAAACGATCCATGCTACAAATTAGCAAAACGATTTTTAATTGCCTCACAAATTAGTTATGGCTCGACAATAACATGTTCATTTCATGAAATTGAATGATAAAAATATTTATTTAAAAAATAAAATATCTATAAAAATATCTAAACATCTATTTTAACAATTTAAATAGAAAAGACGTGATTGTGATAATTGTTGCACCTCCGACTTTGAGAAGCATTTAAAACAAAAACAACCAAACATTCTAGTTATTTCTAGCCATCCAAATTGATTTATTGTTTAGCAGATATTTTATGCAACAAGATTTATGGTTTGTTGAAACATCATTTTTCATTTTTCAGCGCGCAAAAACTTATGGGAATTATGGTTTTATGCTTTTATGGTGGTTTATGGAATTGCTTGCCAAAATCCGATCATGAGTGCAAAAAAATTTATAGTTGTGATCTACAATGCAAAATCTAGCTGAAAACATAAATCTAGCAGCAAACTTGAAACTACAAATTCATGAAAATTCAGAGAGTCTGCGACATTGAAAGATTGAAAGTTTTAACAACCAAGAAAAATGCTTTTTTTGCGGGAATCGGTTGAAGTTTATTTGTGAAGCTTGGAATTGTGAAATTGTTGTAAAATTGTGTGACTTTCTGATCTATTGAAAAATCTATATTTATGTTGTAAACTAGCGTCATGATTAATTGTGCAAATATCACGGATTATTGAGAAATTTTGAGAATTCGCCAAATTTAGTTGTAGCATGAATTTTTAGTGATTTATGAGCTTTTAAATTGTGGAAACCCGTCTTCTAATGTTGAAAAATTTTTTTTTGAAGTCGTTCAAACATTCAAAAATATAATTTTCAAAGTTTAATTTTTAAATCTTTTTCAAAATTGGATATTCAGCTATTTGAAATACATAAAATAATTACATTTAATACATGAAAAAACCAAACATTAAAATTGATTTAAAACTAAAAAGCCCGTAAAACATGTAAAGCATGTTTTTATGGAAAAGTTAAATATGTTGGTTGACTTACATTATGTATTTTATGTATTTTATAGCTCATATCCTTGAAAAAGATCCAATAAAATGAGGATCGAAACGTTGGAACACTGAGAAAATCTTTTAATAGCATGTCTGAGGGCCGGGAAGCATAAAACATAATATGAGCTTTTAGATTACTTTAACGGGGATTCGTTCTAATAAACAAAATTTTTTTTTTGAAGTTAATTTTTAAGTTTTTAATTTTTATTTCTCAATATATTCTACGATAAATTTTGAGTCAAATTGAGCATCTTCACTATTTGAATCTCTGTAAGACATTGAACAACAATAGCAGTTAATGGAATGCCCTACAACCAAACATTAAAATTGATGTTCTCCAATCAATTCTGAATTCAATCCCTCTAATTAATAAAACTAATCACCGATGCTTCTTAAACAATTACTCACTGCTCCCCAGTCAATGCCAAGTACTTTCAATAACGACTTATTTCAATTATCATTCAATTATTTGCGTCTAATTGATTGCAATATTTCAATTATTATTTGCATTAATCTCGATAATGTTATATAAACGTATTGTGAATATTATAATCAATTTTGACGGGAACTTTGAACATAAAATTTACATAAAAAATTTATGAAATATCTCAAAATAAATTGAGGGTTCATTAATTAATGTTTTGCTGTTATTCTGGAATTTAAATAAATTATTAATAATATTTTAATGACGGACCGGTGGATGATTTATTATGCTAGACAAAATTGTTACACGTAGAGTTTTAGATTTTTGTGCTGGCTGGTCGAGTGTTGGCGGTTAAAAAAAAAATATTTTCAAGATTTTATTTGGTAAGTTGGTCTTTTTTTTTTATTTTCTTAGAATTTTTGTTAAATTATTTATTTGTTGGTTGCCTGAATAATTAGTTTATTGTGATCAGCTGTGCCATGCAATTCCATTTTCAAGCATCCTAATCTTTTTATAGTAAGGTACAAAAACTGCTAATCTTAAAAACTTATGAAAATAACAAAAAATTGAAATCTCAACATTACATCTCAATATAAGAATTTTGATTAATTCTCAAAATATTAAATTCTCATAATTCCACTCAATTCAAGTAGATTTAAGAAAAACCTGGTAAATCCAAATAAATTCAAGTATTTACAAATTTTCAAGATATAATTTTGTTTTAAGTACTGTTAAGTACTGTTCAAGTTATAATTCAAGGAACAGTCAATTAAAATGTAACTTTATCTATTGTTGATCTTTGATTCACTGAAATCCCAGAAATTAACGAAATATCTGATATCTAATTGTTCTCGGCAATTCCGGCTGCAGAATTATGAAATTTAAAAAATAATCAATTATGGTGGAAGTTCCGATCTTTCTTAAGGTTGAGGGTTGGGTGGTGATGATGTCGTCAGTTTTTTCTTCGCATTATTTTCTTAAACATTATTTACGTACTTTAAGACTTAAAATTGTAAGAAAATCAATTACCGTAGTTTTTGGACAACCCTTCTAAACATCTTAATAAACCATCTCCAAAATACCTCGAGAAACCTACAAATAGATTATTAATGCTCTTCCGAATAAATCACAATTAAGTTTTGAACTTCATAATTTAAATCTCCATTTTTTGTGAATTTGATGAATTATAAGTTACGACTGAATTAAATGAGTTAAGGGCTTCAAGCTTCAAGAGCTGCTTAACTATGCTGAAAACACTCCAAAATACTTCAAAGCACTTCAAGAAGTTTCAAAAAAGTTAATTCCAAAGGTAAATGCAAATGACACTGAACGAAAAAATCTCAATGTAACGAACCTTTGTGGCTTTGTCCGATATAAATTTTATTACAATTTCCTTAAAAAACTTCATAATAAACTTTAAATGATCTTACACAATTATTACAAAATCACAAAAATTTTATTACGAAATTCAGAAATTGCCTCAAGATCGAACATTTGAGATTTGCTTTTTATTTATTACAAATTTATTGTTAAGTCTCGGTAAAGTCTATAAACGTCGCATGCTGATTCTGATCATTCTGTTCATTCTTAAGCTAATGTATATGCTCAAAACTCCATAGTGAGGCAGTAAAGCAGTGTGACAGCAAGACAGTGAGTAGATCAAGAAAATTATAGCAGAATCTGGTAAGCTGATCGCGCAGAACAAATAAAATAATGATTTATATTTTTGAATGTTTAATGTTTTTGACGGTAAATCTTGCAATGTGTTTAAAATATGTTTCAATGTCACAATTAAACAATTAATCAATTAGTTCTTTGTGTGATCTTTATTGTGATCTTTATGCATATAGTTGCTTGCATCGGTTGTAAATTAGTTAAACATCAGAATCCCCCAGCGATTGCATAACCAACATGATATATTCAGTATGCAGCAGTAAAAATGCTATAAAATGTTGTGAGATGATTAAAGCTAGTTTCAAAGTGATTTCAAGACACAATAAAGATCTAGTGAATTAAAATAATGATTTGCATTTTTCTTTAATTTCCCATAGATAATAATAATACATTTCAATAAAATGTTTTATCTTTTTAACAAAACTCTATGTTTTATGGTGTTTTATGAAAATCAAGATTTAAAACGATTAAATGATGAATCAAAATAATTTACGGTTTGATGAATATTTAAAGCTTTTTTTATTTTTGAAGCAAGAAAGGTTTGGTATTCTTCATAAACCTAGGTTCCAAAAATCCGACCCATGAAACCTTATGTTTTTAATGTTTTGAGTCAAAATTTGGTCAAAACCGAAAATTCAAAAAAAAAATTATTATAAAATATTCTATTAAAAATTATTCTTCAAGATAACATTTCGAAATGTAGAAAAGTAGAAACTTTGAACATTGAAATTTTAATAAAATCCAAAATTAGATTAATTGATGTTTTTTACTATTTGGATGGAAAAAATTGAGTAATCTTAAAGACTACCAAAATTGCAAAAGATGATTTACAATTTGCTAAAAAATAATGTGTTTACGTTTCTCCATAAATTTTCAGGTTTCAAATAAATTTATTGACTCAAAACAAGCTTTCAACGAATCTTATGCTAATCTCCAATCTACGTTTAAAAAAACCGAATTACTTAATTAAAGTCCACACTTTGACCATTTCGATTTTTCGATGCATATCACCATAAGCATAAAAATATTCCCTCAAAATTTTCTCTTTTCCCATCGCATCAGAAAATATTGTGAAATGCTCGAAAGACAGAAATCTTTTAAAAACTTAAAGATTTTAGTGACTAACAAGCCACTACGCGTGTAATATAATAAATATAAAATTTATTCAAATTTTATGTCAAAGTTCATATTATGCAATACTCAAGCAACAAAGCTTTTGAATATTCAAAGCAATAAAGCATTAAAGAGCTTTGTTGAGTCGTGGTTTTCTTATGCAAAATCATTGAGTTTACGAGTTTATTAAAGTTATTTAATCGATCGACCGCAAAAAATGTCAATCAAATAAAAGACTAAATTGAGGTTTTGAAGCAAACCGAAAACATTTTACTGCAAAAAGTGATTTACAATTTTTAATATATGCTTTGCATGACTTTGAACGTGGGAGGAATATTTTTTTGCATTTTTATTTCAATTTGTAAGTGGCGGTTGCTCGACCAAAACTAGCCAAATATATAAATTGACGTACAAATTAGCATTAATTCTCGATCAATCAGCTACTACAAAAATTTCCAACAAAACGAGCAATATTGAAATTTTCGTTAATTTTTCAAAAATGCAAGTGAAGAAGCAACAATGGAGTGGTAATTGTGGATTTAGCCAACGTTCGACCTTCATCAGCCTTGACTTGATTATTTTTTTAATTAGCATATTCATACGCTTCATGAGCTTTGTACTTTTTTAGTAGTGGCAATAGTATGTGATCTTGATGGGCTTTAATTGAAATTCGTTTGTTTTAAGGTTTTCTCTTAATAGATAGATGGCAGTTTACATACTTGGTTGATGCATTTTTTAAGAAAATAGAGAGTTTTTCAATTTTTTTTAGTATTTCAGGTCCACCACAAGGAGTTTTTTCCAATTTAATTTTTTCTTCAAATTTCAATTAAATAAAATTTTATGAAAATCCGATCGATAATTAATTTTAATTTCAATTGAATTTAAATAAAAATTCAAAATTAAAAAAAAATATCATACAATGTGTTTCAATGCAAAATGACCAATAAATAACCTAATCCAAATATTTTCATGCATTACAATAAACCACAATTAACCATTAAATTCATTGTTTCATTTACTTACATAAGATTCAATTCAACATTTGCGCTGCTTGTACTTTTTGTGCAAATCTTAAAATTGAAAACACTGAACATCTTCATGAATATTTATTTAAGCTTCAATGGCTTCAATGGTGTTGTCTTGAAATTAATTCACCTGTTAATTCTTGGCGTCAATTGTTTCATTGTAATTTAAATGCGGATTAAGCAAAGATAGCAATAAAGATGGAATAATTACAATTAGACAGAAAAACCACCAAATCGTTTAATCAAGAGTTTTTGCAACTATTTTATTCAATTATCATGGTTGAAGGAGTAAAAAGTGGTGGTTAAGAAGTGAAATATCAGAAATTTGCGCAAAAATATTATTGAATGGAATTTGAACATCTCTGTCAAGCTTCTAGTGGAATCAAATTTTGAATCACAACAGCGATAAATTAATCAATTTAGCTTTATAAAAAAATCTCAATGAACTTCACCAGCATCTTGCAAAAGCCCCTACCTCTCCCAAATACTTCATTTATCTTCCAAGCTCCCACAAAAACCATCAGATTCTCATCTTGCAAGAATCTTTCACGCCTTCTTTATAATTCAATCCATTCTCGACCCAAAAGGATAATTTTTAATGTTATTAATTTTATTAATTTTAATCTATCCCCAAGCAATTTAAGATTTGAACTTTTAGTTGATTTTGCTGCCAAACCTCTTCCAGTTTATCTGGCAAATTAAATCAGATCTTGAATGATTGGAATAATCAATTTTTAATTTTCAAGTTTCATTGCGTAAAATTGACGATTTTAAAGTTTTTAAAGATAACAAGAAGAGGCTTTAGCACACACAAAAAAATGACAAAATTAAAGCTTATTTTATTACTTGGTGTAATGTGCATATTTTAAAAGTTTAAAATATAATTTGAAAGTCAAAATCATTGATTCCAAACTATTTCTCAGACCCACAGAAATTTGATCCGGAACGATTTAGTGAAGAAAATAAGAAAACTCGTCATCCAATGGCATTCTTAAGTTTTGGTGAAGGACCCAGGTAGTCCAGGTAGTTTATACAGTTTATACAATTTGATGCTGACTCCTAATAAAGGAGTTTGGTTTAACGTGGAAATGATTTTAGTTTCATTAGATTGAATCACAAAAAAATCGTATTCAATTAAAGAACTTTAAAAAATTAAATATAAAATAATTTTAAGCACTTAATCTTGATACACATTAAAGATCAGCCCACTACACAACATCCATGACTCAATCCCAGCTAAAATAATCATTATTGAGCTGTAGTTTTAGCGCCATAAATTTTAAAGTATTTTGCAATAAAACGTCAAATCCTAACTAATTGACCATTAGCTGAAAACAGATTCCAAACTAATTGCTTTTCCATTTCCCACTCGATTATCAGCTTCCTCTCAAAAATATTGCAAAACTGAGTGTATTCAAGTGTATTAACAAAAATGACAGTTTTAAGCGTTCATCAAGTTCAAAGTCATTTGCCACCAATTTCCATTAATTGACTTATTCAATAACTCACATAATACACTCATTAATTCAATAAAACAGTAATTCAGTTGCAATAAGTAATTAGGTCAATTGACTTTACGTCACTTTACACTCAACCGTCTCAAGTAATTTCCAATTAATCTTTAGGCTGCTACTTTGTTAAATACTTGGTTAGTAATTTAAGTGTTAAAACTTTGTTAATTAATTTAACTGCCTTACCGAAAAAAGAGCCAGCCAATTAACATTGTGGCTGTGATTGGATATTTTTGATGCACTTGTCAGTTGATTGATTTATGGTGCAATCTAAAGTGCATGCAAATGAGCCACAAAGTCGAGAAGTCATAAAATCCGCAAACCTTGAAAATGGCCTGCAATAAATGCTTCAAATTGTATACAAAAACTTTGAAAAATTCAAATTGTACAAAACTAAAAATCTGGTAAAATTAGTGAAAATTAAAATAATTTTTGCAGCCAACAAATTTTGATTGTAAATTTAATCGAAAATCGTTTCCAGTCAATTTGAATTATTACAATTTTATGCACTTTTCATCGTCAAATATTGCGATTTGATTTACTATTCAGTATTGCCAGTATTGCCTCTATTACAGGAACAATAAGGTTTAATATCAACAGCTTACCATCAATATCACGGACAAAATTGTTGCCTAACACCAGAGCTAGACCCATAAACGACGAAAAATCATTTTTTAGAGTACAATTATTTGTTTAATGCTTAATTTAATTTAATTCATTGAAGAGCTTTGCTGGGCAGTGGCAGGGGTTGAAAAGGGTTTTTTTTTAGTTTTATTTACCTTAGAACTTACTCAAAGTAAATTTATTGAGGTATTGCTTTTATTTCAATAATTGTATTACCAATCCCTGCCCTCCTCAATCCACAAAATTGCCTGCAAAAGACTGGCACGATCTCGATATTTTTATACACAAAGCTGAAATTGGAAACAAATTGTTTGAAAGCCTTCTTCGATAAAGGTCGCAATGTGCATTAAAGTCATGATTTCTGCCTTAACTCCCGCTCAGTACCATCGACCCATAACTCCTTTGATTCTTTTAACTTACAATAGAACGCCGAAACATCCAAGAATCCAAGAACAAGAGTGTGTTTTCATAATTCCTGAGGATCTGGCTTTGATGTTCTTTAAACTCCTGTTCACCAGAACAATGCAACAAATTTGCATATAATTTGAACATTTAACTTTTTATCTTCTGTGATAATTGAACATTCCAAATGAACAATGTCCCATAAAACCAATCCAAACCACAATCCAAGAGAACAAGGCATTTATAATCACGTTGGAATTGGCATAACATTTTATTAGCATAAATTCACATAAATTGAATTAATAAAAAACGACGATGAAAGACGATTCATTGGCGAACAAAAAAACATTGCCAATCTCGATTTTATTCAATTTTTGTTCGAATTCCGCGATGTTTCGTCGATATGTTTTGAAAGCACCGCCAAAATACAAAAAGCTAGAAAAACTCAAAAAACTAAGAAACTCAAAATTTAAACAAAAACTCGAAAATACAAAAAAGCATTCAGCCACAGCACTCAAAAATTAATAAAAACAATGAAAAAATCAACAAAACATTCAAAAATTTCAATTTAATTTAAAAGCTTTCATGCACAATTCGCGCTGGAGCAGTGATTGCAATGCTGATGTTGGATGAATTTGGTTGAGTATTGGCTGATTCACGTCGAAGAAAAAAAACAAAAGCTCAGCTTGAATGTCTCGACCATTTCATTTATATTTTCATTAATATTTCACGGTAGTTTAATAAGTAAAGACGTCGCAGATCGCCCGTTGATCGATTTTTTTGCCCGCGCGAACAAAAAATAATTTTATTTTTTATGAAAAATATTTATTTGATACACATGTCGGTGAATGTGGACATCATTTGAACAAAGTTTGAGTGGATAAAAATTTGCAAGGAAAAAAAAGTTTAATTGAGTGACTCCATAAAATTAATGAAGTTGTGTTGACTAAATTGAAGAAAATTTTAAATTGTGGGAATTTTTGTGCAAAACTGCAAGAAAATATTTTTGTTTTTGGAAGATTGGTTTCTTTGGAGGTTTTCTAAGAATTTTAATTTTTTTAATAAATATTTCTTAAGATTTCTTGTTTTTTTGTCATAAAGAATTTCTGCAGTGAATTTTATACCATCATTTTAAGAATCAATTACAACTTCGAGATAAAAAGAATTGACCCGTAAATTTTTCTTCATTTTAATCATTCAGTTTCTCAAAAATTTACTTTCATTAGAAAATTTCAATAAATTAAAAATAAACTGCACATTCTCCCATTTCTCACCAAAAAATTTCTAAACAATATTTCCAACAACATCTTTTTAAAAAAACATCAATATAAAATTAATATCCCAAAAGTTTAATACTTTCATCACTAAAAACTAGTTCAAACTTGCCTTGAAAATATTTGCAAATTAAATTTTTTCCATTTTTTCCATTTTTCTCCAATATTTCTTATTAAATTGCCAATTTACCAAAATTAATCCTCTTAATTCACTTCTATTCAATTCTACAGTCAAACAGCTCGAGCAAAAGCATTAAAAGCCATTTAAAAACATTAAACAAATTAGAAGCATTTGCGGTTTATTTAGTTCACTTTTTCATCGTTTTCCATTTTTGCATCAATCTTGAGAAATTGTAACGAAACAAAATCCAAATGAAAGAAAACCAACAAAAGCTGACGAAATTGCAATCTTCCAAAATGTTAAATATTTAAAATAATTTTTTGGGAAAAAAGCAAATGCGATTTACGATTTGGTAAAAGTTCGAACAAATACTTCAATGTACTTCAAAGTAGTTAAAACATTAATCGGTTTTATTTCAATCTTCTTTCAGTGCTCGGAGAGAATTTGTTTTGCACAATTCGGTAAAAATCAGCGAAAACATTAAATTGCCAACTGAAATAGATTTTTTTTTGGGTTTATGAAAAAATTAAAAATAAAGTGTATTTTTTGTAATTATTTGTAATTTTGTGTAATTTTGTGTAATTTGCAAGAAGTGCTTCGAAATCACTAGAAATGTGTTGTTTAATGAGATTGGAGGTAATGCAGCGTAATTGAGTGGAAAAGTGCAAACTCCTACAATGTAATTAAAAGTGATAACAATACCTGAAAATCGAGTAATTCGACATTTTAGTGAATTTTATAAATTTCTTGAAATTACTCGCAAATCTTCGAATTTCAATCAAAATCGATCAAAACCAAAAGTTGAGTAATCAACCGATAATTCGCAGTAATCGACCTGAATCCAATTTACTTGAAAAATTGGAGTGCTTCGAGTGCTTGGAATACTTGCTGAAGTAGCTGAAGTTACTGCCTATATTACTGGCAATTAATTATCCAGCTTTGTATTTAAATGGTAAGTTTCCATCAAACAGTTTTATTTATAGCATACTGATTATGATTTAACCTTTTGCTATTTCTTTTTAAATTAATTTAAAATGCTTGGAATGTTTTGGATATTTTAAATAGCTTAAATATTGAATGTTTTGGTTTTTGGAGAATGCGGAATAATTAGAGGCTTTTAGACCAGGTTTCGTTTGATATTTCACGATAAGAAAATGTTGAGCAGCTCTGAGACAAATTTTATTGAAAAATTTGCGAAAAATCTCGCAAATCTTAACCAAAGAAGTTAAATGAGGTCCAACTCCCCTGTAAACTCTCAAATCTCTTCTTTAAAAAACCCACCGCAATTCTAAGACATCAAAAACATTTTCAAAAAATTTGTGGAGAAATTCAGACTGAAATTTTATTGTGAATTCTGCACTCAATTTTTGTTTTGTGTCTTTTTCTGTTGATTATAATCTCAAACTCATGCTTTCAACATTTACAAGAAATTTTACAAGAGTTCATGCTGCGGGAAGTAACGTGTCTGTAGACATCTGATGACAGTTTCAGATGATAAACTGCTTCCTTAGTTGGATTTGGTTGGAATATGTAAATTATTTTCAGAAGAGAAAAAACGATCAAGAATTGTTCTGATTAAAGTCTGTGAAGTTGTAAGTTAATTCTTACATGGTTTTTGCGCTAAAACATGATCACAACAGGAAATTAATTTTTTACAAGTAATTTTTTTTCTCCATTTTCTGAAGAAGTTAACATCTTCGATTCTATGCTTCGATGTTTCTTAGAAAAATTTTAAAATTTATTTTGAGGTATAAACTACTTGGTCTCTGAAAATTTAAATTCTTAAAAAAATTCACAGGGACTCCTTCAAAACCAACAACCAATAAAAACGAAAAGCTGAAAAAATCAATTTACAAACAAAAAAACTCGAACCAATTTATTTCCAATCAAAACATAAAAAGTTCAAAATCATTTCAGATTGAGCAACCAAATGCAATTCAAATTTATGTATCAGTTCACCTATAAAACAATCTCCGAACAACAGAACTGCAGAGTATTTATGGTACTTAACTACTCCAAGTCACTTGAATTGTTTCAACTAAAAATTCATCACAAAAATTTTCCAAGCGCAATCTTCTTCAAAAATCTAACTTTATTAAGCATTTTCAGCCTCATAAAACTTCATTAGGCATTATTTTACATAAATTTGTATGTAAATTGTATTTATTTGCAGTCCGTCAATCAATCAATTAGAGTAGCTAATTGAAAGGCAAAAACTTGAAAAAATGTTCAGAAAATGTTCAAAAAAATTTGCTAAAATGTTAAATTATGCAAATAAAATTTTAAACGAGCTTGAGAAACAAGCCAACGAGCCAGCATAATTGGTGAAGCACCAGCTCTCTTCACTGTGTACTTGGTGTACTTGGTGTACTTAGTGATTTTAGATTCACGTGTTTGCTAATTGAGTTGGTTTGATTTATGGAAATTTTTTAACAAGTGCTAAATAGGATAATAGCGAGGCGGAGACAACCAACATTAAAAATTAGAGATCGATTTTTTTGAACTTCTAACAACTTTTGACGGTTTGAAAAAAAAAATTTCTTTTGGGTTGTCTCCGCCTCGGATAAATGACTAGAGAGAAACAATTTAAGTTCCATGTACTTGTTTGCATAAATTTGTTAATTTTTTGTTTTTGCGCATCAATTACAAATTGACGAGGTAAAAAAAAGAAATATTATATTTATAAACTTTAATAATGTAAATAAGTTTAATTCGTCTTAACTTCAATTAAATTGAATAATTACAGAGTTCTCGCTTGTGTCGCTCAAGTTTGTCTTCTTTACAAATAAAATATTTTACTTAAATAATTATTTAAATATTACTTTGAAAAATTTAAATAAACATGTTGAATTAAGACTTTTAATCAAATACCTGAATGTATAAACTTTGAAGACAAATTTAAATATTAATTGGATGGAGGATCTGATGGGTAAACAAATTTATTAACAACACGTGAATTTCCAGCACGATTTTCTGACTTTGTCAAGAATTTGAATATTCCAGCTGTTTGCAAGATTCTCGAAGATTCTGTGTCTTCTCCTTGTCTCGCAAAAAATCTAATATCTGAAGTATTAAAAAAAAAAATTCGCAATAATTTCACTAGTATTCAGCGAAACTTGTTTATGTAAATTTTTATGAGTAAATATTTTGTTTGCCCATATATCGCGTCGCTTATTGCTGAATTGTGGATTTATGGAATTATGTGTAGATACCCAAACTAAGGTCATGCATGTTTGTCAAAGAAAATATTCAACAGCAGCTTGTAGTTTGCAATGTTTTGTGTTTTTTGTGATGTTAGATTATTCAGAGTCTAAATTTTCTGAATTTTGTTGGGGCTTTTTCACGTTTTTTAATAAGTAGATTAGATCAATAAAAATGGTTGTAAATCCCCTAAAAAAATTACTTGTTACCGCTTCATAGGTAAATTCAACATTCAATCATAAAAACAAATATGTACTGGTTTTATTTCTGTAGATTGATCACCAATAAAATATGTTCTCGTATGTAAATGTAGATTAAATATTTAATTATGGATCTCTCAGCATGAAGGTACTTAATAAACATAAATATTCAAATATTCCCATTTGGAAGCTACTATACTTGTATTCTGTATAGAAACAAGTTAAATATTTACCAGACTCAAATTCTTCAAGAATCAATAAATATTTGGTCAAATATTTGTTTTTTAAAATTTACTTCAATCATCATCTTAACTTAACTGGACTTTGACTCATCTTATGAACATTATTAAATGATTAAATAATTAAAACATCAAAAAACAACTGAGATGTCTTATTATCATTACCAGAAAAATATTATTTAACTTGAATAAATTAGCGATAAATAACCAATCAATTTAATGTAAAATCATAATCATGTTTGATTATGCGTTATTTATTGGAACTCTTATAAAATAATGACGCCACAATTAATAAACACTAAAAAAATAAATTATAAATTCATCGCACTTCAATTTTATCACCTCGACGTAATCTGATAACAGCTGTTCAATCAAATCCAACATAATTTTCCACTAAACTTTAATAGCTACAATATCCATCATCACAAAAAAATAGTTTTCCTATTTTTTGTTGTTTTGGTGTTATATATCTAAAACATTTCAATCTCTTGAGATAAAACTCCACCAAGACAATTCCACAAAACTAAAAACTGAAACACTCTCAAGATTTACGATTATTTGCTGGGCATTCAAAATAAATCAGTCAGCTGTATTGTCAACCATCCAGTAAATTGCGTAACTCTAAACATCTTCGCACAGTCTTCACGAAAACAAATCCACCAAGATTTTTATTTTTTGCACAAAAAAAAAGTTTACCAACAAAGAATAATATTGCAAACAAATTATTTAAAATATTCTTTTAAAATATATTTCAAACAAATCTTCACGAAAAATATTTGCTGAATCAATTAATCGGTCGTTAGATTTGCTTTTCCGGATTCTTATTGTTGAGGAACAAAAAACAGATTTAATCATTTTGGTCATGAGGGGATAATCGATGACGACACAGCAGCTCAGCAGTCAGCTGTAATTATTAATGGATTATGCTCTCTCAAGCTCTTTTAAACGAGCTCTTAAGTTTCTTGAAAGTTTCTCACAAGTTTGTGATTTTTTAAAGCTTTTTGATATTTTGTAGATCTCTTAAAATGGTAGCGGAAAATGAGAGAGTCTCTTTTGAGCTTAATTTTCTCAGCTTCTCATCTTTAAATGATATCATCTCACAATTCACTTGTTCAACGGCCAATTTTTTTCTTAATTTTTAATATAAAGTATATTTTATCATTCAATTCCAAGATCAGTACATTTTTACACAGCCTCATGAGGAGTGTGTCTAAAATTTAGAAAATATTAAAAATATTTTTGTTTTCAAGAAAATTGTTGTGAAAGAAAAATTATTTTCTGCAGAAAAAGTGTAAAACGTAAAAACAATTCAATATCAAGTTTAATAAAATATTTCTTAAAATCAACTCCAAATAAAGATTTAAGATTATTGACTAATTTACCAAATAAGCGTTAAGTTGTTGGTTAAGTGCAAGATCTTAATCAGATCAATTAGTTTAAATTAATATTTCGCAAATGTGCCAAAAAATTTATAAAGCTAAAATACGTTAAGATAGCTGAAATATTGAAAAACATAGAAAATTATCGAAAACAAAAATTTTAATAAAATTAATGGAATTTTTAATGATGCAGTTATAAATATTCAAAGAAAAAACAAATTTGATCGAATGATTGACATAACTTAATTAAAAAGTCATAGCTAAAGTGTTTAAGCTGCATAAAGTGTTTAATTTGATTAAATTAACTACTCAGACTGCTAGTGAGTGTCTTAGAGAAAATAAACAAAAATAGATAGCAAAAAACAGTGAATACGAAGAAATACCTGAAATTGGGAAAAGATTGCGACAACACAAATTCCAAAAGGTAAGGAGTGATTGACACGTTCGTGGGATTTATGAAGTTTTTTTGAGTCAATGGAGTTTTGAGAAGTTGGGAGGAAAGGTTGCGATCTTGCAAGTGATGAAATTTGTTTTGGTTTTTGTTTTGGAACTTTTGGGCTTGATGGCCTGTGAAAATTAATTTCGTAATTTTGTTGTCTGGTGTTTAAATATTTTGATAAAATTTTCTTTAAGATCAAATTCTTTAAGATCCAACAAGTTTTGAAACTTTTCTGTAACACTCAAGTAATTTCATAGAATTTCATTAAGACAAAATAAATTATTTGGTGACCTTGAATCGCTTTAAATTTTAGTACTTGACACATTTTGAAAAAACTTGCTTACTTGATTAAACTCTTAATGTCTTTTTTGAATTCTTAGTATCCAGAATTTTTTCTGGGTTCCCATTCTCTCAAGAATTGCTGTCTCTTGTGATATTTTTTTCTGAAATTTTATTTTACAGAATTTATTGATTGACATTACTCGAATTGCAACAAAAAAAAAATAGCAAGAACTCTAAAAGTATTCTAGCAGCTTTAATAAATATTTCTTGTTTTACTTTTACGAGTATTTTTTATAGGAACTCTAAATTAGATATTGTCTATTTCTTTTTATGGAATGTAAACTTTTTCATTTTAATGACTTAATGCATAAATAATTAGGTGGCAACTGAAACTTCAGTGTTTCGCAAAAACAAATAAATTTAAACTTATATGACTTCACCAGAGAATTGAGAAAACTTGAACAAACCGTAAAAGTATTAAGAAAGGTCCATAAAATGATTCAATAAATCAAATTTTCATGAAATTAATGAAATTAATCTTTGCGGGCAATTTAACATTTCTGAGAATAATTTAAAAGGGCCCACCACAATTATGTGTGTGCAATATTACCAAACTTAAAAGTTCATTAAAGCCGTCAAAACATGACAACAAGTGTGAGTTTCACAAAGTCATTGAAATTCGTGTAAATTGTATAAATAAAACATTAAAAATTATTAAAGTCATTAAATCTTTCACAAATGAACATAAATAAAAAACAACAACATAAAGTACTTTTGCTTCACACTCACCTAAAGACCTAAACCTAAAAAGCAATAAAACTGTATTAATTGCTAGGCAAGCGAAACCCTACAAAACTACATTTAAAATTTTAATCACAATAATTGCATCAATGTTGTAGATGAGTCAAAAACATTTCCAAAGAAACTGCGGCAAAGTAAAATTACGAAATATTTCTTGGGAATTTCTTCTTCAACGTGTGGCCGACCTTCAACTTGCGTGCCAGTGAATAATCTGTATAATTACAGATATGGAGTTAAATCGACTTGACAACACATTTTCTCTTACGAGTAGCATCTTTAGAGAAGAGCTTTGGAGATGGTTAGAGTTGCTCGCTTTACATTGAACTTATTTTAATTTGCTTTAATACGATGAGAAAAATTTGCATCATCTTAAGTCGATCCATGATTAATTGCTTTCGAATAGTTTAGGTTATTACGAAATTTTCTAGATAACCTGTGGATAAGATCTTACCAGAAATTATTAATAACATGTTATAATTAATTGATTTTACTCGGATTTGACAGAATCATTTGGTATTTTCCGAATCACCTTTTTCTTGAAAAATCGACAGGAATTGACCGAGGAAGGTTGACAACTTTTATATGCAAATTCCGATCATTTCAATCATAATGCAATGATTTCATAATTCACATGAAATTAACAAAATAGCTGAGTAGCGAAATTAGTAGAATGAAGTGGAAAATTCGTAGAATTAAATTTATTTATCCTGAAATTCGCACTTTTCACAATTCACAAGCTTTAATTAGTATTTGCTTTTTTTATTATTTGTATTATTTGTGCAACTTGTAGTAAATTCTCACCATTATTAGCAAAACACTAAATTTTAATTGTTATGAAGCTGGTACCGTTGGTACTTGAGGCCTTTGATTAATAGGTCTTGAGATGTGCCTCAAGTATTTTATAAGTTTTATGAGATTTGTGAGGTTTTCAGAGTTTCTACTCAACTAAAGATTTTAATCAACTTGTTAGTTCCCCAAGTGGATTCATAATTATTTAGATTTATTCGGTAGCTACATGAGTTTCACGAATTTCATGAGCTTTACGAGTTGAGTATACCTAATTTTGCATGCAGAACTTGAATTGTTCTATTGTTAGCTCAAGTTAAATATTTGCATGGCTATACTTGGTAATTTACCGTTCTTAGCGAATTGTTTGATATAATTTATGAGTAATATTTACATAACAAAGTTAGATAGTAGTTGGTGGTTTATTAGCTGAAATAATTAGAATGCATGCGACAATTTCTTTCCTTAACATTTTTTTGAGAAAAGTATGTTGAACTCTAGAACAATTTATTCATTATTTTCCGATCATAAAGCTTTACTCAGCTTGAGTCTATCCTGATGAATAGTAAAAAGATTGGACTTTTCTTGAATGCGTTTACTAAATGCTTGAAGAAACAACAATAATTGATAATAATTCTTAAAATGCATAAATATCACATAAAGTCATGCATATTAAAAAAAAAACTCCCTTTATAAATACCTATTAAAATGCATTGCTGAACGTCAACTTCTTTAATATTTTTTATTTTAACTCGCAAATAGCAAAGAATCGCAAAAACTCATTAAACTGAGATTAACGACATTTTGCATGCAAATCCACGTAGGAGCTCAAAAACCTCATCACAATTATCACAATTAAAAAATATCGTCACAAGAATTTCCTGCAACACTTCATGATTGATCATCCCAGTTTATTCAACCGCCACAAAAAAAAACAGTGAAGACATAAATTTTTATAATTCTGCAACGCAAACAAATAATATGTAGGAGTGACTTTTTATTTAATTAGTGAGTTCTTACAGCTTGATGTTACCACACAAATTAATAAATACAAAGTGACAAAATGTCGAGCTTGCCAACTGGAGCCAACTAGTGCCAAGTCACATTTAAATGGACAAAAGAACTTTTTGACACGCTCACGTTTTTGTTGCACGCAATCTCACACATCAATTCTTTCCGCAAGACTTACTACCTTCTTAGGCAGTTCTTCTTTCAAATTTTTACAATCTTACTTGTTTATTCCGTGCTTATTGTTTGTTTTCGGTGTTTTTCAGTACTTTTAAGTGATTTAAATAATTTCAAACTATTTTTGGAACTTTTTGAAGTTTTTGGATTATTTTGAAAGAGGGCCACTTGTCACATGTGAATGCTAATGAATTTGGAAATAAATTTTACAGCCCAAAAATAGGATGCATTGAGCGGAACAGAGTTTTGTTCAACTGGTTGATTGTCTACTGAAATTGGTGCAATATGCTAAATTTACATGATTTTGAATTTTTAGGTTTATTTAGCAATTGAGACTTTTTGAATATTTTACGATGGATTTGTAATTAGATCACAATTTCGAGAATTTAATGACAATCTTGAGAATTCATCACCTTGTCAAATTACTACTAAATTTACTTACCAAAGAAATATTATTCCCAAAAAAAAGAAAAACCAACAAATCCAGAAAAACTCCTTTGTGGTCACGATTCCAGTGTTTGCCCAACAACCACTCACCTAATCACTCGCTTGTTATTTATTGTTACTCAAATTATCACGTACGCCATAACAAAAACAATTTTCAAGCTAGCAAATAGCAAATAGCAATAATTCCATAATATCTATCGACATACATGCAAAATGTTAAATCAGTTGAATGCATGTTATTATGTGGCTTCGTATTAATTTTTTCAAGTTTACTTAAGACTCAGCTCTCATTTTATCAATTTGCTACCATTTTCTAAACGAGAGAGCCTCTCTTCTAAATATTTTTCCAAGCAAACGAGTTTTCCTCTGGTGTTTAAAGCATCACAAACATCGAATTTGCCGGCTAAAGTCAGTTGTAGCACAGCCTTTCGAGTGGAGTGTGCTTGCATTTTACTTGTTTCGCGCGAAAAGTGCTCCAAGTTCCACTAATTATCAAAAATCAAAAATTCTAAAAATTCCTTCAAATAGAGTGCTAAATCAGTTATATAAAAATAAATTATAATTCTATGGAAATTTATGGAAAATCTGATTAACTACGGAAAAATCAAATAAAAAATTAATTTACTGCCATAAAAAGTTGCAGTAATAAAAAAAGTAATTAGATCGCCAATTAACTGATCAATAAAAATTCAATCAACATTCTAACAATTTTCAATATAATTAACAATTACTATACATTGTTCAAGAATTCATGCTGTATTTCTGCATTTCTGCAATTCTGCAAACCTTTAGCAATTCTGAAGCAAAATTTGTAAGAACTACTAAGTAACAGCTTACGTAGCTTGCAAAGCAGTCGCGAGTTATTCAATAGCAAAGTGAATTAAATGTACTTAATGTATTAAAGCGATTATAAGTACTTTTATTTCAAAATCAAGTGTAACCGACTAACATGTGCATATGACATAATTGGGCCTGAATTGAGAAAAAAAAGTGTATGAAAACAAAAGTAAATAGCTTAAAGGCAGTCGTGCAGATAAATTAGCGCAAAAAAATCAGTTATTTAATGGTTTTTTGCAGTTTTTCATGTATTTATCTATTGACCAGCAGAAAAAAGTGAATTTGAAATTTTTCCCCAAGCGGGCAAAGTGAAATAGTGAATTAGACGGAATTAGTTCGAATTATTGGAAATTCGTTAAGTTATCTGGATTAAACAGTCGAATTACTTGGAATTGCTTGTAAAATTCATTAGTCGTGTAATTAGTTGCAAGTTAATAGAGTTACAAGTTTGCTTAATACACATAATCCACTTTAATATTGAATTTACTGTTGAATCAAGACAACGTGAGGGAAACCAGTAACAGTGGTCAATTAAAGGGTTAATTGATTTGTTGCAGTTGAGGTGAATTAGAGACAGATTATTAAGAGGTAATTTAATTTTTTTTGTAAGTTTGTTTATTAAGATTTTGGAAAAAATAATTGAAGAAAGTTAAAGACATAGAAATATTGAAGATGGCGCTGATCCTCAACTTCCTTCTGTAAACAAAAATGTCAAAAAATCAAAAGCTCCATAAAACCCAAAAATCAACATTTTGTTTGATCTTGAAAACAAATCAATCGTTTCTCTCCAAAAACTCGAACAACACCTGTAAATCAATAATACCGGCTTAACCGTAAGCTAGTTGTCTGGTGGCTTCCATCAATTAACAAATTTCGTTGCTCTACACATTGCATAACTATTAACCTTCACTTTCTTTCAAATATCCGAATATTTTCGAACATTTCGAGCATTTCGAACATTTCATTTTTTTTCGACGTGTCTTGAAAATCAAAGTTATTAAAAATATGAAGAAAACAAAAAATGAAAAGTAAAGCATTGAACTCTGAGTGAGCTAAAGACTTGAAAGATTGAAGTTGCGATAGTGAAAAACGATAACACATTTTGCAATCTTGAAACTCCAAGCTACTTAGCGCCTCCATGCACTATTTATTCAAATTTAATATTTCAAACTGGATCAATTATCACGTTTTACATTTGTTGCTTTGGATACAATTTTTTGTGATTTTTGTAAGATTTTAATATATTTTCTGCTATTTTTGTTATCACGACATGACAGTGATGCAATTCTTGGTAATGGAAAAAAAAAACAGTTTCACAAACTTCAACTTAATTCAGAAATTTTTATTACCGAAGCAAATAAATAAAGTGAATAAACCGCTTCGGATTAAACCATTTCGATCATTTAAATCGTTTAAATCATTTAAACTTGACCACAATACACCGTGTAATTTGTCAAAAAAAGTATCCAAAAAAGTTGATTTTTGGTTTAATGTCTTTAATGGCTTAATAAGATTGGGGTTTGATTACTTAATTATGTTTGTTGGTTTTTTGAGGGGTTTTTCGTTGGTTTTGGATGATTGATAATTTACACTTATTTTTATTTAATTTTTATTAACTTACAACAATTGTAAGCTCTCAATCTTGATATAAATCTTATTTCTAGCCACTCAATTTTATCGAAGTTATTTCCATAAGCTTATTTAGTTAGTTGGTTTAAAATTATAATTAACACAATTTATCGAGAAATTCTAGACAAGGACACTTCTCTGAAAATAAAAAAATCTAAATCCACTTGTCTAGCCACTGTCTCAGAATCCAAAAGTTTAATCAAATACTTCTAGCGATAATTGAGTAGTAAATAACAGATCAAAATTCAAAATCTTCTCAAAATTCCCCAGAAAACAAAAAACTCATTTATCTATTCAAATTAATTTTTTGCGGCTTTTTCGGCCGACCACAAATCATCAAAATCTCCCAATTTCAAACAAAAAACGTGTAAATACTCCAAAAGTCAAAAAGTCGAGAAGTTAGAGAGACTTCCTTATTGAGTTTCTTCATCAAATCTTCGCCTAGCAAAATCTCCAACGGCAAATAACTAAATAAGTCATTCATCATCGTGCAGAATTAGCGTACACTTGAATGACTAGTGAGATGTTATAGTAAATTTGGTGTATTAGCTGAAAATGGCATTGTTTTCTGTCAAACTTGTGATTGATACCTCAAGATATGGATTCTCCGTTAACTCTTAGTCAGCTCATTAATGTGAAGCATCAGCAATTTTCTAATGTCTGGGAGTTTTGCGTAGATTTGCGGATGAATGGACCAGGAAACCTTTTATGGCATGTTTGGCATTTGGTTGATTTGACGGAATTTGTCAGATTTTTCATAAAAATAAATTAAGTTATTGGTCAAATTGGCGAACAACTTGGCAAAGAGTATAATTATTAATTTACATTAATTCACTATTAATTGCTACCAAATATGAGTTTAAATTCTGCACAAACCTCTTGTGGTGAAGCTTGTGGTAAACAAAAGTGTCTGACGTCAATCAACTGGAACAGTGGAACATGCATATGGGCACAAACAGTTCAACTTTTAATTTTCTGAAAATTCCAAACAATTTTAAAATCAAAATATTTTTATTTTTTTGTAAAAAGAATGTTTGAACCATCGTAAATCTCATAGAATATATTTTTTTTACATCCAGGGATGATTTGAGAAATTTTTGAAATTGAAACTTTTAATTTTTGAATATTTCCAATGTTTTACATGGAAATGTTAAATTCAATTATATGTTCTCACGATGAATTTGCATACTGATTTTAAATTTTATAGTTGATTTCACCTTCCAGTAAGCGTTTTCTGAGAAAAAAACAATAATTTTAAGATCACAAGAGTTTATAAAGAAAACTTTAAAAACCATCTAAAAAAAGTAACGTCGCTGACGAAAAACAACAATAAGTTGAAATTTTTCAAAAGTGCAACTTCCCCAAACATCGTCTTTTCAGTTTTACTTAGTTTTTATTTAAAAGAAAAATTGGGATTTTTTTGAAGATTTTCCAATGTATGGTTTAAAAGTTATTAATGTTTTAATTGTGTAACATCGCTGACGAAATTTGATAAAACGCCCCTTGCGGAGAAATTTTGTACTGATTTTTAATTAATTTTTTTAAATTCTTAATTTACTTCATAATTTATTTCATGTCTTCAAATAATGTGAAGATTAAGAGTTTTTTGCACTATTTTCTGATTTTTAATCAAAAATACTCACAAAAAAGCAAAAATTCTGTTGTTGTTGTTGTAATTTTAAATGTCGAAATTGGATATGAAGTAAACAACTTTCTTAAGATTTTTTTTTTTGCAATCATGTTTTTTCAACAAAAAATTAATTTTAAAATTAATTTTGTCAAATTTAAATTTTCAGAAGTATTTTAATTCACAAGTAACATCGCTGACGGGTGCGTCGCTGACGAAATAGCTTTTACAGAACGGCTTCCCTAGGATCAACCGCTTGATGAAACAATCCAAAAACTCATCTCTATACTTGTTATAAGTATCTAAAGCGATTGTGAAACTTTGGTTTTGATTCAAATATAACTTTTAGAGAAATTCACAATCAAAGTGAATATATGAAAAAACTGAATTTTTTGTAGTAACGTCGCTGACGGCGGTTTTTTATTAATAACTCTTTTCCTAAATTTTTTAGAAGTCTGATCTTTTGGATTTAGGTTCAAAGTCACAAACTACGACAGTATATCAAATTTCATGTGAATATATTCAGAACTTTTCGAGAAGATGAATTAAATCCTTGCGAAGTAACGTCGCTGACGTTTTGATTTTGCCCATATGATACTTCTGATGTTTCTGGTTTATGCGGTTTATGGTTAATCCAATAATCGACCACTACCAATCTATTAACCATTACAATTGACTGCTAATGTTGAATGTTGATACATTCCGAAACTAGGAAAAATCATTAGTTGTAGCCGCATGAGTTGAATAATCTATATTATTCTGTAAAATTATGGATACTTTTGATTAAATGTTGAATATTGGTTTTCTATTTTGGGGGAGACTTAAATATATTTTCAATTCAATAGAATTTTGAAGAAAATTTTTATTCGGCCTTAATCAATATTATTTTGGTTTCACCAAAAATTAAAAAAAAAATAATAGCACAACCAGTTGAAAATATTTAATACGGAATCGAACTGTAAACAATTGATTACATACTATTGCCATAACATCAAGTTTGATATCATTTCTTTAGAAACAACTTTAACAGTCCAAACAAAATAGTTTACGATAAAAAAATGCATAGCATATAAATAAATATAATTACAATTTTCCTCAGTCTACCAAACCTCCGATCTAGCGCCATGAAATTGCTACTTCCATAAATCAAAATTCCAAATAACCAATTAAACCAATATAGATGTCCAACAAAGCTTGTCATTCTTGCAAGGATATGTTAGAAAAAAAACAAAACAAGACCAGACCAACATAAATCGGAAAATATAATAAAAACATGAACATTGAGCTCGATCTATGGAACAAAACAAACCAAACAAATAAATTGCACAATTCCACAACTCCGTGTAATTCTCCAATAGATTCAATAAATAATTCTGCAACATGAAATCTATATTGAAGTATAAAAGATTAATAAAGCACTTGAAAGCACTTCAGCCAGTTCAAAACACTCCAATATTCCATTTATTTAATTTCGATCATTAATCACGCATTAAAGTGAATAATATAGTGAATAAAGCGCAAATAAAGTAAATAAAATTGTTTTGTACTTTTTATGATTTTTCGGTCTATTAATAAGCTATTATTTCAAATAATTCGACATTTCCAACAATCCTCCAGACATTTGAAATTGCTTTAAATTTATTGTCATTGAGCAACTTGAAGCGACTCAAAAGTAATAAAATAACAATCAACAAAGAAATGAGCATAAAACACAATAAATTATATTAAAACATATTAACGTCTGAAAAAGCATTTGAACATCATCAATGATTGTGTCATAAAGAAACAATTAGCTTGGAAAGTCCATTTGGATGGGTGTTGGGCAGGGATGGATTTTTATGGTTGTTTTTGAGTTTCTGATAATTTACTAAGTATATTTGTTTATCAGAATAAAGTAGTCTCTTGAAATCAAATAATTATATCTCTCCTGACTCACGACAAAAGAGGTTCAATTCCAGAAGCTATACAAAAACATTGTCGTTCTTGCACATTAGTTTCTTTTTTTTTGCAAATTTCGTTCTCAACTGAAATAATTACATTCCTCTCATTGCTGCTCTTTAAATTAGCTCACCATGCACCTCATCAAAAAAAAACTTTTAATGCACTGGATCAAATTCGATTGAAAGACAAGAAAGCGCAAGCATATACTATTTAATCACTAAACCGCTGAGCCACCGAAGAAGATCAGTAATTGCTCTTTCAGCCAACCACAATTTAAAATGTTTGCAAACTGTAATTGTAATGAAATTTCATTAAAATTTATTAATTGAATAATTCCAGTGCAGCTGTATATAATTATATTTGCGCGCCAAGCTTATAAATTTTTCTTGTGTGCCCACGACCTTGACACAATTAAGCAAGCAACTGTGAACATAAATAAGCTAAGAGGTATAGAAAAATATGTAATTCATGTAATTCCATAATAGATGTGATTTTGCTCAGAGTTTTCTTGACTTTTCTTGAATGTCTTGTGCTTCTCGCGTTTCTCAGCTGAAAATACGTTTTCATTCTTATTATGGGCTGCAACTTTGAGAAATTTTATTTTAAGCGGCATCTCAATGTGATGAATATTTCCATTATACTAAGGTTTTCAGTCAATTCAAGTTTGAAAATTATTTAGATTTATTAGAATTTTGCTTTATAGTTTTTGTGGCCAATATTTATTAGATAATTTAGTCAAAAAATAACTTTTTAGGAAATAAATTGTTCATATAATAACATTAATGTTTTTTTAGTTAAATATCGGTTAAATATTGAATAAAATAAAATAGCAATGAAAAATAGTAATGAAATCAATATCAAAAATTCAAAAAATTTAACAAAAATCAAACATGTATCACCACGCAGTAGATAGTATCAGGAATTGAACCACTAATTACTAAATTTATCATTTTTTCTGCTTCACGTAAAGTTGAATACATAATAAATATGTAAACTATTATAAAAATATTCCACCGAATCCTTTCCATGCCATTGATCAAAATCTCATCAAAATGCTAAAAATTCTCGAAAAAGTCTTAAAACTGATAGAAAACAATGATTTCCCTGATTTAATCAAACGACCTCTTCCGTTGTGGCGCGTTTCATTAAAACTTTTTAACGATGTTATCATTAAAACTTCACGGATATCTTAATTAAACCCAAACAACCTAATTTATCAACATGCACCAACAATTTAACAATCGGAAAGGCAGCAAACCGACAAACTATAATATGTTAATATATCGCTAAGCTCAAGACCCTAAAACCTTACAAATATTTAAAAAGCATGTCTAAAACTAAAAACTCTCACAAACCACCAAACAAACTCTGCACAATCTGCAAAAGTAATTAATGCAAGCATCGTGTTAATTCTCACCATCCAGACATCAGCCGATTATGAATTCATCAACCGCTTGGCATGTCCAATTGTTCCATAGTTCGCACATTTTTTATAAACGCACTCAAATTAACCTAAAGGCCCAGAGGAGGGAAGGGGTTGGGCCGTAATGATGTCTAATGGATTTTCTAAAATTCAGAGAAAATATTAAATTTGTGGGAAATACTCAAAAATAAAGGCTAAAGCTGGCAAAATTCAAACAAAAGAGATTGAGGTTAAAAGTGACATACCTGAAAAACGCTCCAAACTCAATTAATTTACAAAAATATACCGAAAATTCACTCTTATAACATTTATTATTCGCAAACATCACAGAAAACTTCAAAAAGTCCCATAAAACCGCACAAAACACAAAGTTTGACAAGTTTAAGTGAATTATTATACAATTGCTTGAATTTCTCGAATTGCTTGTGGAATTGCTTGAAAAGTTGTGTCTTAATGTGATGTAATTGCGGGAACGGTCTTCTGTCGCTCGCCTTGCGCCTCGGAAGAAAGTGAAAGTATTGCGCAACCGATCTCCGTGAATCTCGTGAAATATGGAAATGTTAACAAAAATCTCTTATGTCCACAAATCTACAAAGAAGCCAATATTACCAACTTTATCAATGGGACATGCTGCGTGTCTCACGTATTGTTGAGTATTGTAGACAACTGAAGAAATTTGCGAACATCTTGACTTTCAGTCTTGAGCAAAGATACCAAAGATCGTGGTTTTTAGCGAAGATTATGTGGTTTTTAATTTTTAAGTGCTTTAAAATTACTTTAAATGGTGATTTTTCATATTAATTATATTTTAAATGCGCTTGACTGTGCAATATGCCCAAAATACCAAGAGAAGCTGTATAAACAAAACTCCAATATACGCGACAATATTTTTTATTGCAGAATTATTACAGTTGGAGGTAATTAAAGGGTTGCAATGGTAAGAAAACTTTCACATGACAAGAGAACTAATTTTTAGGGTTTTCTGATTTTATGAAAATTTTGACTTTTCTTAGTATTCAAAAAATGAGGAGAAAATTGCAAAACAAAAGTTTTTTGAGAAAATAGAGAAATTGGAAAGAAAATTACATTAAATTCATTAACAACAAAAAAAAGCATCCACCACCTTAACCCCCCTAACTAATATTCAATCGCCCCCGTAAGCCAGCAAAAAATACTTTAGACATGGAACTTGATACTCACTCCACCGCAAAATGATTTATGGCTCAATCCGCTAGAACTTGAAAGCTCGAACAATAAAAAGCTATAGCTTTATCTACCTTTATCCAATTTCCAGCTATTTTAATAGTTTCAACAACTTCAATCGACTTTAACACCTTTTCGGGTAAGTTATGGCACATTTCGTTGATTGTGTGTCATTATGGGCTCGCGGGTCTTTTTGCGAAATTCCATGCGGACCATAAAGTGATTTGAAATGAGATATGTTCTGGTTTCCAGTTTTGCTGAAAATTTGTTGTTATTTAAATTATTTTTGGATAGATTGTCGACTTTATGAGTTTTTTGAGTTTTTCACTATTTTCGAGTTATTCCGAAGTTATTCTGATTTTCTGACACACTTTTTTATTTCTAAATATTTAAATGTTTTAATAGTTAAATTCGAGTATAATCGAGTTTGGTGTTGTAAACTTTTAAACTGCGGAGAATTTAAAATTGAATGTGAGCTTTGTAGTTTTGAAGTTTTGTGATTTGAAAATGAGCCAATTTATAAGTTATGGTGTCGTTAACATAAATTGGTTTAAATGACTTTTTAACGGTTGACAATTTTTATAAATCATTGTTTTTATTTTTGAAACCATAGGTGAGGTTTACAGGTTACTATTGAATTTTAATAGATTGTTTTAAGGTTATTCCTTGAAGTATTTAGAATATTGGTGGAGATGGACAAGTATTGAAGAAGTTCTTGAGTTCAATACATTTAGGAGTGGATGTGAGCTTTGTAAATTTTGAGGATGGGCAGTTCTGAAATGGATCTTGATTGCATTAATTGTCGATCTTAAAAATAATTTTGGAACTTACGGCCACTTGGTAAGATTCAAGACACATTAAAAAGTAACTGGAATATTGGCTGAAAAATATTTATATAGAGATTGTATCAAAAAAAAGCCAAAATAGATTTATAACCTGCAAACTTTCACTCCGTCTGTCTTGGATCCATTCAAAGCTGCTTTAAACTTATTCTTATTCTTATGAGCTTCTTTTTCACAAAAAACTATTCCCTTTGCAAAGACTTCAGCCCAATCAGGGTCATTTTTAAGCCATTTTTTTGTACCAGTAAGAGCAGCTTGTAAGTCCAGAGAACCGCCCTTGAGAACCTTCCATTCATTCAAAATACACTCAGAAACACATTGTCCTCCTTTTGGAATAGATCCTTTCATTCCTTTGGAAGTTTTACCTGCTGGGGGAAGACCAAAGTTCTTGCCAAGTTTTGCAAAACATTTACCCATCGATCCGTGATCTTTTGTAGGCTGTGAGCAGCAATCAATTGGTCGAATGCCGTCAGGAGGTCCTTTTAGGCAATCCAAGGCCTCAGATACCTGAAAAATTCTTTGCTTTAATTTGCTAGTTTTAGAATTTTGAAGTCAAACCACAATCATTCCAAACAAGAACACAAAAATTAACTTGATTATCATTCTCTAAATACAGAGTTTTGAAACTGTTTGGCAATGCAATAAAATTTTACATTTTATACCAAATTTTTAATAACATGCCACTCATTCATTATTTAACTATCAAAATCATATTAAGTAACACAATAAAATTGATGTTTAATTATAAAACAAGTTTGGTCAGGAGTGACATCAAAATAACTATACAAAAAACATAAAAACATTAGAAAAATGTTTTTTTGTAAAAATTAAAAAATATATTATGACCAACATTTCGTTTCGATACATAATGAATTAGAGGATTTGAACTCGCACACTCAAGATAATGTATCTAAAATTTTTTAAATTTTTCTTTCGATACACAAAAAAAAATCGAATAAAAAACTCAAAAATGGGTAAATAATGCTTATTTTTAAATTTGTAATATATTTTTATTAGAAAATGGTCATTCGTTAACATTTTTGATAAATCTCAAAAAATATTGGAAGCTTAGTTTATTCTTGGAGTTGGGCAATCCTTGAAAAACGCAGTAATATTATCACATACCTTTGATTTGGTATATTCAGTAGTTGGACAGTTCTATAATGAAAATTATTAAAAAGTATTGATCCAAAATTGTAAGGAAGCTCGTCAACTTACAGCTGTAGCAAAGAATTTAGTGCAGCCCTTAAAAAAGCCAGCATATTGACTGAAAATTGGAACATATTAGATCAGTAAATTTTCTTTCTGTTTATAATTTTTTATAGACTAACCTGCAAACATTCACTCCATCTGGCTTGGTTCCATTCAAGGCTGCTTCAAACTTAATCTTGTTCTTGTTGGCTTCTCCAGCACAGAATGAAATTCCTTTTGCGAAGATAGAAGGCCAAATTGTGCTATTTCCAAGCATTTTGTTAGCGGCAGCGATGGCAGCTTTCTCGTCAATTGAACCATCTTTATAAACGCCAAGCTCAGTCATAGTACATTCTTCGAAGCATTCTTTTTTTACGTGGCTTCCGTCTTTTCCTTTGTGTCCTCCTTTATTGGCTCCGGGTCCTTTGTCATCCTTACCTTTACCACCTTGTGTTTCATGCTCTTCCCCAAGTAATTTAATGCATTTATGAATGATTGAATAATCCTTGATAAGGAGTGGCTGCTTGCAGCATTCACTTGGGTGTACGCTACCCACTGGGGACCCCTTCAAGCAGTCAAAAGCACCTTGAGCCACCTGTAATACCTCACGATTATTAAATATGCTTTAAAATGGTTTTATAATATCAAACCACAATGACTCCAACCACCAAAATAAAAGCTGATTTAATCATCATATTCAAACTGAAGTTCCTAATGTTGAATACCGAAAAATTCTACCTTTTATACCTTCCTACTTCAAATTTGAAGCTAATTGAATTTACAAATTACCCTATCAAAATATCATCAAATGGACGACAAAACACTGCATGTGCCTTCGATGATGATCTAATAAGTATGGCAGCAATAATGCATGTTTTTAATTTGAATGAATGGGATTTTTTTGAGCTTTGATTTATTTTTAGCCGTTTCCAGATTTTTCCAGGAATCAATTAATTATTTTTGCATTTTTTTGTTAAATTTTTGTTGTTAGTCACAATTATTTAGTTCGAAAATTTAATTTTTTGCAAAAAAAAAAAAAAAATAAGAAATAGAATTTACAGTCCCAAAAATAAACAGAGAAATGAAACAGAATTTTCAATTCAATTCTCTATATTATAGTGAAGTAAATATTTTTACACATATTAATTATATATACATGCAGCTAATTAAACTAGTCCTTCTTACTGATAAAATTTATGATTCTATCCATACAAATCTCGTACTCATAAAAAGCTCAAATCATAGAACAATAGCTCAATTTCGATTTATCGCACAAGATAATAAAATCTACTCGCTATAAAAATACCTCAGCTGTTCTATAAATAGAACCAACAAGATTACAAGTCTCACCGCACAAATGAACAAACTAAATCCAATAGACTACAAATCCGGTTCTTGCTGATTGTTCTTGCCAAAGTCATTCTCTCCAATCCAGCTCCAATCCAGTATAATTCCCGTCAAGCTTAGTCAGGTGTATTTTTATAAAGAACATACGACAACATATAGCAGGCAATCAACAGCTTAATGGAATTAGCCTCTTAAGTCGTTCTTAAAACATTTCCGAAGAAGAATGAAAGAATCAAAATACAAAGAATCGAGAATTAAAGAGCATGTTTCGTGACTCCTCTTTATCATCGATCAAACGAGTTAGAACTTTATCGCAGCGGAAATTTTTGAACACTTTCCAAAGACTCAGCATCCACCGAAAATTGATTTTATTTTGGTTGTTGGATGTTGTTTACTCTTCGCTCTTAGAATAAGCAGAAAAACAGTTGATAATTTATTTTTATGATGATCAGAAAGAAGATCTTTTCACCGTTTTTGGGCATTTGTTCTGGTTTTAGTTCTCTGCAGTCTGCTGTGCCGTATAAGATCTCGTGCAAAATCCGGGTTCATTGGCTTGTCTTTGCAATTTTGTTGGTGTCTTTTAATGGGAACTCACGAATAAAATAAGATGTTTGTTATAGTTTCGCTGACTTACATTTCTTAATTTATTTATTTAGGAAATTTTGTGGCAAATTATTCGGTGATATTTATTTGTTTTAAAGCTTCAAACTATTTAGAAAAGTTTAAATGTTATGTTTGTGGTAAAACTGCTGGATACATGTTGGAAGGTGTTTGAGTTTTTAAAAGTTGCAACTGTGTGAGCATAAATCACAAGAACCTGCTTTTGATGGAATTTATGTGATTATTGTGGTTTACTTTGAGCTTTGATCTTGAGAGGCTGGATTTGCGGACATTTTTGAGCGGATTGTTTTTTAGCAAGGATTTATTTTTTAATTGCAAAAATTAAAAAAAAACCACTTAACGACAAAGAATTTCGATAACCCATTGGGATTCAAACCAAGAACAATCATAAATAGGTTTAGTCATATACAAGTTGTGGGCTGACTTATTTAATTTAAGTAACTCTGACCATAATTTGAATTTTCATAATAACAATAACTATAAACTTACGTAATTAGAGGTCGAACCCATCAAATAAATGCAATTAGCACTTAATTTAAAGTTGTCCATAATTTCCAATAATTTCTAGTAATTCTTAATAATCAACTCCAAACCAATCATTAAAGATGATACACTTGCAATAAGTCATTGAGAGAATTCATGAATAACAAATTAGATTCAATGAATATGGATTATGCAATATGGAAATGAGTCAAATACTTGAATTACTTGAAATACAATTGACGAGACTTCAGTTCGTCAAAACTTCAATACTTCAATAGTTAAAGTATTTAAAATGCCTGAAATTGAGTTGATCAACAAAGTTTTCACACGAGCCGCTAATCACCTATTTTATTCGTTTCAATTGTTCACGAGATAATGGCTTTATTAGCATTTCCATTTTGAAGTCATTCTGGAGTTATCTGAAGTGATTAAAAATGACTAATAATTGAAATTGTTCTGGTGCGGGGGTGGGAAGAGCAATATTGCCTCAAGCAAAGCAATTTAAATATTTTAATGAAAATAATCTTCCATAAAATAAAATGAAATAAAGATTTCAAATAAAAATACATACAATATAACAGCCACTTAGCTAGCTTCTCGTGCTGCTTCCATTGACCTTCCTTTAGATTAGTTTTTCAACAACTAAACTTTTGCCAGGAAAATGCCATTGTACTGGATGCATGGTTGACCTGCATTGGTGAATCGGCTGCTATTTTACTAACAATTCAACTTTATTTAAAATTTAATATAATTTACAGATTATGGTCATATATCAAAATGTTAATGAAATAATTCAAGATTACACGCTCTCAACTTACAACGTGGATCGGAAAATTCAACAATTGTAGCCTGCACGTTCTGCTTGTACTTAAATCTTGGTGAGGGGAAGCAGGGGTTGAGAGTATTTTAATTTTGACATTCAACATGTCAATTTTGATATTAGATATAGTCAAAAATTTCAAAGAACTAGTTAAAAACTAATATTTTCAGCTGGTTAATAAGTTTTACCACTTTCTAGAATTTTAATACTTTGTGTAATCTATTTTATCACTAAAGTGGTAATAATGTCAAATGTAGTAAATTCTACTTTTAAAAAAAAACTGAACCAATATTCTCAACCCCTGCGCTACCATAATTCATCGAACAGACAATTGCAAGCGTCGCTCAATCGCAAAGATTCACAGCTCAAGATAGCATCAAGATGTATCTCTTTGCAATAAATAAAAATAGACAGGGAGCATAATTATTCAACTCCAACTGCAAAAAAATCGCTTCGAAAAAACAGAAAACTAAAAACTATCAAGTATGAAGCTAAAATCAATTGGGAAAAGTTGTTGTAGTAATGTGGTATTGTAGTTAAATGGAAACTATTATTATTACTGCTTGAAAAATTGTTAAATTGTTTAAAACTTAAATATAGTGAAACTGCTAAATTGTTTGCATTTGCATAGCCAAGCGAACTTGAAACACTTTCGGGATGGAAATATGGAATTAAAGCCAATGATTTATATTTTATCGCGTCTTTTTAAGAGCTGTTTCGGAGTTTTCAAGTAGTTGTTGGTATTTACTGGTTTTGCTATAAAACATCTTATTAAATATTAAATTGTATAAATTTTTAAATATTTCAAATTGCATGAATTGTTTAAAATTGTTTAAAATTGTATGAATCAGACTTTAAATAGTTTTAAAGCGCATTATAAACTGTTTATGGGCATTATGATGATATGAGCAAAAGTATTGTGCCAGTATGAGTTTAAATATTTTAGAGCGGCGCTTTGCATATTTCAATTAACTATTGCTAAATTAAAATTTAAGCTCTACAAACTTGTTTAGCTCAAGATATTCTTAAAATATTATCAAATAATCTGGAAGATTTGAAATATATTAAATAAACAATTAATATTCAAAATTCTCAGAATTTTATAATCTCCCTGATTTTCAACCTTCTTCACTTTATTCCGAAAAAGTTCTGAAAATATGTCAAAATTTTGCAGAACTGACATATTTTCTTAATTCACTGAATATTACCGAAAATCACCAAAAATCACCATAACACTACAAAATGCCAAAGTATCAACTTTTTCAGGCTAGCTGATCATACATCATACCAACAATAGTCACAACAAAATTTTCCAAAATATCTTGCATCACAAAATCCGATGGGATTCACGGGTCAGTGCTCCATCTTCATCTATTATTATTATTGCACAAAATAAGAAAAAAACCAGGCAAAGTGTTAAAGTCGCTAAAAGTCGCTAAGTGGCGTCACGCACTGAAGTTTGGAGTTCCTCAATGCAAAATTGCCGAAATATTGACAAAATTGGGAAATTGCTCAATCAACGGCTTGACGACTTTAGTGTAAAGACTAGGAGCCGAGCTTTTGTTAAGATAGTGAGGATATTAGTGAAATTTGTGAGATAATTCATTTAGGGGGCATTTATGTGCTATGCTACGAAAACATTAAATAACCAATAAGCTTCCCCAAAACTTTTGAGACAAAATTTCTTACCAAAATGTCATTAACCTCGCCTTGCATGATATCACACTTGAACATTCTCGTTAATAAAACATTAAACCATGCTCACATTGAAAATTATCGCTTTCGAATAAATATTTTTTAATTCCTCGTAAATTTAACAAACAAAATATTATTCGCAATAATTCAAGAGGAATAATTCAAAAAATTAATCAATTTGTATTCAAACTTGAGAATTCGAGACGGTGCTTTTTTATTGGCTATTTATTTTTTTGAGATTAGGTGGACAGGGGCCTGAACTAGAATTTTCATTTAAATACTAATAAAAATTCATGATCCTGCAATTTGACCCCTGAAAACTCCGGATAAATATTTTTCTCGACTAATCTTCTAAGTCCAAGATTATACAAGTTTTATTTTCAAATTTGGATCCATAATAGTGGAAAATTTACATGATATTATCTAGGAAGTATTCGAGTATTCAAAAAAAAAACAAGTTGTTGATCGAAGAGCAATCCAACTCGTTTGTCAAACACACCAAAATAAGCCAAAAAATTTTTTTCAAGTTGCAGGGGTTGTGGTGTTCAAAGATCCAGATTTTCTTGCAGCTACAAAATATTTTAATTTCGATTATTTTATAAATTGGTAAAAAAGATTTTACTTAATTAAAAAATTTCAATTTAATCAACCTCTGCAATAATTCAAACAAAAATCAAAACCAAAACTCAAAACAAAATATATCTGCTGTTGACTTTGATTGTTATTGTGGAATATTTTGAAAATTTCTGAAGATTTTTAATGTCACTGAATATGAAAAAAAACTAAAGTTCTTTAACAACAAAAAAATAGCGCTTATGTCAATCTTCAAAATTTAGGAATTTTTATTGTGTTTAAAACGTATCATTTAAAATATTAAAGATATTGATAAAATTGTGGTGAGAACCAGAACTTTACGAAAGGTGAAATTGAGATTAATTCAAAGTTATTGAACATTTAGTTTGATAGTTTTCTAATTGTCAATCTAATGTTTCAAATGCCAAAAGATATCACGTTTTCTTTCTTTTGCTGAATCTTTGGCAATTAATTAAAAACTATCTCTTTGATGTTTTTGAAATTTTTCATTTTCTTAGCAAAATAAAGTGGTTTGATGGTTTTTGTGGAGTTCTGATATTTTTTGATAACATTTTGAGGAGCTTTAGATCTTTTAGATCTTTTAATTAATGAAGGTGAAGCTGGTATTTATTGATTGAGATAACATTAGCTGAAATTTGAGAATGCCTGGATCAGCTCGTAAATGTTGCATTTTATTTATCGAATTTTAATATTCCATCCAATCTACATCCTTGAAGCCACACAAAGTAAATCTCCTAGAATTTATTGATCAATTTTAAAATGTCTCACAATTCCAGCCACTTACTTTTATAGTGATTTAGAAGGCACAATATTCTAGAATTAAGTAAGCGACGATTTGTTTGACAAATCTCTTAATTTATGGGCAAACATTCTGTGTAGACTTTTGCTTTTTAAAGATTTTTTTTGAATTGAGTGAATTAAAGCGGTTAATGTGGGAATTTGAGCATTTTTAGTATAGTTCGGTTTTGACGAAGTTGCTAAAGGGTATCCGTGACAAATTAATTAATAAAAATAATCTCATAATAAGATGCAAATGCAATCATTTCCTCTTGAACTTTCAAGTAGCCAAGCTAGAACAAGCTCCTGTCAAATTAACTGTAAAATCACTCCATCAACTCTATTTTTAGTCCACTAAACCAAATTCTACCTCAATTAATAATCACAGACTAGAATATGATCAACTTTATTGCCTCAAAGTTCTCCAACACTCACAAATTGCTAAAGATCAGTGGCTTAAATCAAATATAACTTTTAAACTAATATCATAAATCTAAATACCAAAAGTCAGCTCCAAAATATCAAACAGCAAATTCAATTAGAATCATAGCACAAAAGTTTTAAATCATAAAATAATTAAATAACATGCCATAGTTTAATAATACATTCAATAGTCATGTCATGTCAGGGAAAATTCAGACATAAAATACTCTAAATTACTCACAAAATACACAAAATATCGCAAAAACACTAAAAATATCTAAATATTGCCACTCTTAATGCAGAAATAATATTGAAACATTGAATTATTGATTTAATGGCTCCCAATTAAAATTAAAAATCATTACTTAATTGTAAATTTGCTAGCATTTCGCAAGTCGGATACAAAAAGGTACAAAATTGTAGAAAATTGTCTGTGCACAGTTCATTACTTTTACGAGCTATTTTACAGTTATATAGTTTTCAAGTTTCCAGCTTTTAAAGTTTTCAAGTTTCAAATTATTTGCACACAATTTGGTTTGAATCAAATGCAATTTTTCGAATTTTATCCATATTTGATATTTTCTAATGAAATTTTATTTTAATTTCAAATTTGAAATGGCAAAAAATCATTTATTAAAACTGCAATTGCAACTAGAATGCAAATTTTACAGGAAAAGTTGTTGCCATTGTTAGTTCAAGATCCGTTTTTATAAATTCTATTACTCACTTGGTATTTTTATTGGTTTTTTCTTTCGAGGGATGGATAACGAGGTTTTACTTTGGAAAGTTTAAAATCTTAAAAATTAACTAGAAAAGCGTCCTCCAAATAAAAAATCCGTCCTATTGAGTACCGTCCAGTAAAGAATTACTTCAAAAATCAACAATAAACTCCACTGTCTCTCCCTCCTTAGTTATGAATGCATGCAGTGTGACTATAAAATCACTATATAAAACAGTTGAAAGCTACAAAACTAGAAAATGAAATTGTATGAAACTTTATGGTATTTATGGCTACAATAGACATTTAGGTATAACAAAGTTTAAATTGAATAAACATTCCTCGGCTTGTATGCTTAAGCTCACATGTTAAGAGACTTTCATGACGTAACTGAAAAATATAGCACCATTATACCGAATATACAAAAATACCGCATTCTACAGACAGACAAGGTCAATGGAGCTATGCTTGAAACTCTATGGATTTATGAAGCTAGACCTATGAGTTAAGGATTTGGCAACTTTTTTTTATGAATTTAATTAGCTCTTAATATTATCTTGAGTCGTCATCGAGTGGCTTCTGTTTATGGATATTTTTTCGTTCAACTTTTTCGGTTGTTTTTTTGTTTTTATGATTTTTGATGATTTTATCAGTTTGTGGATTGTTGCGGATCTTTCAAGATGTTTTCCAGATTTTGATAATTTAATAATAAATTATGAGTTAGCGGGAAATGCCGATGGATTGGTTTTTTGGTGGTTGCTTTGTTTGGCCGGACAGAGGAGACACTAGAATATTTTTCACGCTGTTTTTACTATTTCGGTTGAAATTTGCGTTTTTGATTACATTCGCATTTTCAATGATATTAATGGAAGAGATAAATCTATCATCTCTAAAATATTTTTAAGAGCTAATTTTGTCTTGTTCGAAGGAGTGTTGTTTGGTTTTGTGCGAGTGAAATATGTGATGACAAGAATTTATGGCATTTACGACAGGATTGTAGAACAAGTTTTATTAATAACTATTTATCTGTTATTGTATTCTATAAATAAAAGGCCAAGTTTTTTCAACTCTAATTCCGCATTGAAACATCTACTTTATTCTTGGAAATCTACTCCTACTTGCAAATAAATGTATTTTTAGAATACTTTATAATAGTAACTAAATTTTAATGATATTGTTCAGCAAAAACTAAGTGGACGACAAGCCTTCAGAAGCTCAACAATATTCTGACGAAAAACTGGATTCATAGCCTCTAACTTTGCCAATGATACAGGTTGAATGGTGGACATGGCTAAGTTATGTAAATCAGCGTAAAATGAAGATGGTGATAATGGAACTGCATTATAAATAGGCGATACTTCAGTACAGTCTATCAGACAAGCTTTGAATGGAGTTATGTGTACTGTTGATTGATGTGGCTAAAAGGATAATAATGAATATTATTTAAGATCTTTCAACTTCTGGGCTTTTAAGTGATTCACCAATTTTCGATGCTCAATCAGTTCTCGCATTAGAAAAACTGCAGTACGACTCCCAGCCACAATATTCCATCTAGACCATGAAAAATTGTGGGACAAAGCAAAACAGGTCATGCAATCGTAGATATGTTTTTCCATCACATAGTTCTTCTCGCAAGTTCCTTCGGTGTAGCAAAAAGCGTCGTCATCTGGGAATATGTCACATGCTGCATCTCTCATTACTGAAAATGTTTCATTAAGGATTTGCTAGATTTATCAATTAAATATACAAACTGTTAATAAGTTCATGGAGCGGCATCAGTGTACCAATTGAGTTTGGCAAAACCGTTGGCGAGCATCCTTGAAGCGAATTGAGGAGAATTCCTTTTTCTGAAATAATAACTTCCATTCCAATCACTGAAGCTGTCAGAGTGAATATTGCTGTTCCAGGACTGAAATTTGAAAGATGATGAAGAATTTACAATTCATCTTGGAAATCTTGATACTTACGCCTTATGGTCCGGTTTCAACTCCCAAGATTGATACGGCAAGTTACTATATCTGTTGGATGCAAAACCAAAAGCTCCCAACCTCCCAGCTCTAAACTGTACAGTCAATTTATCTTCATTAAATTTTAAGTCATGAATATCTCGAGTGCTCCATCGTCCTTTACATCGTTTAACATTGGCGTTCCTCACTTTCAAGTCAACCATTGCGTTTTCCTGCATATCCAAATCTTCAGCTTCATTGTCCGTATCAGATTCTTGATTATCCGAGTCTGATGGTGAAGACACGTCGAGCAAGCTTTTGGAATTAGTTTTTGTTAAAGATATTCCAGAGTTTTGTCGGTCAAACCCTGCACTAGAGTTTGCATTTGCTTCAGAGAAGTTTCCTTGGTCTCCGAATGCTTTAAAAAACATGATTAAAATTTTGCAAACTAAAGAATCCATACAATACTTACCAGAAGATATTTCAGCAACTTTCTTCTCAAAATTTGGTAGCTCCATTTCAATCAAATCTTCAAGATCTCTCATGAACTTGGAAAACATGTAAACATTTGTTTTGCATCCAATTTGATCGGAATCTACACTGTAGAGACTTTCGTCATTTTCATCATCTGTGGAAAAGTCAAGTCCTGGGGAAAACTTAAGGAACTTGGAGCGATCCTAGGAAAATAGAATGTTTGAAGTACAAAATACAAAGTGGTACAAATTTTCATTACCTTAACAACTTTCAAAATGAGTTTCGTTTGAAAATTAGGAATCAACGGCCTGGAGTCTCTGGTTTGATAGACCACATCATCGATTGTGTAAATTTTATTCTCTTTAAAAATTCTTTTTCCAAACTCGTTCGTTTTCTTCTGCTCAAATTTGATTTCGTATCCATCGGGAATTAAAGGAATAACAAAATCCTCGAACAATGACTGCAATCTGACCCTCGCCGGTATGTCCAGTAAATTAAAGTCTTCAATGACCTTAAGTCGTTTTACTTTTTTGGGCTTCTTGATCGTTACATCTTTCTTGTTCTTGTCAACCTGAACCTCATCTACTTCTTCATCTTCGTCGTCGTCGAGCTTTTTCTTTTTACCCATTTGCTCATCGAGAAGTTTCATCTCAAGGAACTCTGAGTCAGCTTCCCATCGACAAACTTGCGGTGGCTCAAACCAGGATACGTGTTCTGGAAGTCTGAAATCAAGAAATTCAAATTTATTATAATCCATATATTTTTGGGGCAAACTTACTCGACATTAACTAGAACCAATCTTTCCAAATTTTCTTCCATCAGTTTGATTTCCAATTCAATTTCTTCAGGTTGTCTTCTAACACCTGGTTTTGCTGGAGGAGGGGTTCTATAGGGGTAATGGAACTCTTTTTTCTTAAGTTGAACTGGATGGATCACTAAATAATAAAGAAAGTCAAAAACTACTAAACTAATGAGCTTTAAGACCTTACATGTTCTCAGAAGAGATCCTGAACTTGTTTTGACATTCTGAAGTGGCTGCTCAAGATATTCTAGCAAAAATATTCCACCAGTTATACGATGGCTCCTCAAATTTGACTCAAACTCCCCCAAGTTCATTGCAATTGGACCCATTTTTTCTTTCTCGAGATTATTCAATTCATCTTCGTATTCTGTGTACATTTTATCAACATCTATAACACGAGCTTGTGGAGCTTCCTTGTCTTTTTCTTCGAGACTGTAATTTTAGACAATTTAATAAAAAGCTGAGGATTGGTTAAGTAGGAACTTACGAATCAACAGGGGGCTTCTCATTGAAAATTTGAAACAAAGCATGAGCCAGCAACTCCTTCCTTTTCTTCCATTCACGTTTAGTAGTTTGCCGTAAGGTTAATTTCTTTTTCTCCAAATTATTGTACTTGAAAATTGAGCTATGACAATAATTACTAAGATGGTCGTAAGTGAGCCAAAGACCTCTAATTGCCGAATTCTGAACTTTAATAGAAGGTGGTAATACCAAATCCATGCCAAGTCCAGCAAAACTTATAGTTGTCCGATCTTCTTTCATTTTGTCTTTTGGAGCGCTGGAAATAAGTTTGAGCTCAGGGAAGAAGTGTTTTGAAAAGTGTATAGTTTTCATACTTTTGTGGAGGCTGCGGAATATCTCTTAGAGCATACAGCTCCGTGTTGAAAACTTCAGATAGAAATTTATGGTTTGCTTGCATTAAACCACTCATCTCCATGTTACTGCTGATGTTTGAGAGAACTTTGAAAGAGAATTCATCAACATAATTGCAAAGAACTGTGCAAAACTCGGATTTTAGCTGAAAATAAATTTTGATGACAATTTTTCTCAAAATAAAAATAATCTTACATCCAATAAATCCTCCATCTTAGAAATACTCAAAGAATATTTATCCCTGACCACCCCTTCAATTTCATACAAAATTCCAAGTACTTCTTTAGCTCTTTTAGCGTAAACAGCTCCAAAGTTAGTTTGCATTTTCTTCAGATTTTCTTTCGACATGTTGGGGACACTTTGATCTTGTGTTAAGATACTTTGCTCGTTTATCTTCAAAAGCCAATTCATTTCTTTTTTGGTGTTTTGTTGCATATTGTCCATCCACATGTGAATGTACTTGCGCAAGTCACTAGGGTCATTCGCATTTGGTAACCCATTGCAACGCATATATTTCGTCCAATCGTTTGTTATTTTTTCTTCAGCTGTCAGAGTTTTAATGTCTTCTTTGAGCCCTGAAATAACAAAAAATAGTTTTTTAATCAAGATAAAAATCCTACAAGATCATACTCTTAAAGACGTGACTGCTTTCCCTCAACTGAACACGTCGGATTTTATTCTCGACAGCTTCTTGCTCCTGTTTTTTCTTCGCATCTCTTCTCTCACGAATCTTACGATCTCGATCTTCTTCCAGCTTCTTCATTCGCTCCTTTTCCATCTCGATTCGCAAGGACTCGGCGTGCTCTGCCTCCATCTTCGCCTTTTCTTTCTTGGTTAACTTTTTCTTCCCCTAAAATTTGATATTTTGATTAGAATTTTTCAAAAGTTTAATCAATTAACTGCTAATTACCATTTTTAGATGATTTAGTTCCTCTTCAAATGCTTAATGGAATGTTTGCCGTTATTAAATCTTTTATTGATAAAATATTAAACAAAACAAAGCTATAGAAACCTTGGTAAATGTTTCTATGGTACTTCCCTAAGTAACAGCACATGTTAATAATAAATATGATAGCAGCTGTTCAGTGTTATAAGACCAAATAAAGGCTGATCATGATTATAAAGGGTTGTTTATATCTTTTTCAAAATTCTTCAAAAATAACAAAAAAAACATCATCAAAACAATTTTCTAACCGAAGTCCAACTTTACTAGAAAAACATGCGATCAAGTCCATAATTTTTGATTTTTCATAAACCACAAACAAAACCAGAGCACTAAACTACCATAAAATACGGCCATCACCACAAATGAAACTGATTAGAGAAACCGTTAAAAGACCTTAAGAGTTTAATTGCGGCGCCAATACATATAATTAATTGAGATGTTTTACTACTTCGCTACTTTTTATGCAAAAAATATGAAAACATAATAATCTTCAAAGAATTTAAATATTTTAAGAAATCCAAAAATGAAATTAATAAAGTCGAATGATCAAGTTTTTTTTGTGCAAAAAAATAATCAAAATAAGATAAACGTGTTTTGACCATAGATTTTGAGCTGAAAAATATTCCATAAAACCTTCTGAAACGATTATACTCCATAAAACTGTCTATTGGAGATTAAATTAAGCGTGGGAAGGGTGGTCTTACATCTTATAATTGTGATATGATGAAGACTTAGCAGATAGTTTGCTCCAATAGTTTTTAAAGATTTTTATTGAATTTTTGAAAGTTCAATGTATTTATCAAAATTTTACTTAAAACAAAATTTTCAAACATTTTCTCTGAAATAATTTGTCTTTAATTACTAAGTCTAAAATCTCCTCAAGAACATCAAAAGGCTACTTTAACAGCTCGTCATTAATTTATTAGTTTGATTTGATTACCCTCGCTTAAATCTTGATATACTCTTAAGATTTTTACCTAAATCTAGCACGTATCTTCAAGAAATGTTATCATTGACAGGTGTTCACCATTTAGGTTGTCATTGAACTTTCAAAATTCTGGAGTCATCACTCTTTTTTGAAGATGGCAACAAAATACCCAGAAAAAAAAAATTTATGGCAAATTCTTATCTTGAAGAGATTTATCCACGAAGTTGTAAAAAATTTATGAATACTGTTACATCATTCAGTTCCAAGAAATTCCAAGAAATTGGTTAAACTTTACGGAAACTGTTCTCACACTTGGAGAAACTCGAATTAAATTTTTAATAAATTGCGAACATAAAAGCGCAAAATTATATAAACTGGATGGCTATTAATCAGACACGCGCCTTAATGATCTTATTTATCAAATTTATTAAAAGAATTATTATTTGGAAAGAATTGGGAGTGGGCGAGGGGTGTAGTTTTGAAATTTTTTAGAACTGAAATTAATAAATTTCCTTTTATGTTTTTCAGATGGACAGTAACAAACCGTCTTGGTATATTCCAAGAGCCTCATTAGGTTCAATCTCATCCAGTTCTAACTCAAGCTCAAGCAGTCGGGGAAGAGTGAACCGGGCGTATCACCTTGATCAAGTGGAGCCATCAACATCATCATCAAACTCCTCCACTCATCGATCAGACCGTCGTTCCAGCAAATTAGAACAATTAAAGAATCGTCTTGAAGGAGGGGAGGGTGGTCGCCCCTCTAAGCGAGGATCTCAATCATCTCAAGGATCAACTGGTAGCAAGAACAGCTCACATGTGAGTATCCTTCGAGGCTTGTTGAAGTATCAATAGTTGACAATATGCTTTAAAATGTAATGTAATAAGTCTACAATATTATAACGACCTTTTATCTTTATAGAGCACTTCATCTTTGCTGCTGACCGTAGCTAACCTAGAAAACTTTGCCAAAATTCAGGAGAATCAGCAACCTCCAAAAGAAACTCCCCTGGTCCACACATTCAACCGCTATAGTTCAAATATCCTACAGCCATTGAATCCGGAAACTTCCATAGCCATTGAAACGGAACGCAGAGACACCACAATTCCAGTCAGTGACCTGCACAACAACCTGCTGTTTAACATCAGGACCAACAAAACCAAAGACGTAGACCAAGTATCGATAGCCAGCTCAACGCATTTTACAATGGTGAACGGGAATGTGGGCCCGAATCGAAGGAAGAGCAGTTCGCTTTGCAAAAGGACTCATCAGGCATCCATACTCATTACGACCATGAGCTTTATTTTTATGATCGGCATTTGTTGCGCAGTTTATATGTTGGAAAGTAAGAAAAGAACTATACATTTTTCTTAAATCTAAAAATTACTAAAATTACCTTTATTTTCTTTTTAGTGCGCGCTCAGAAAATGCCGAGATAACAGCTCCTAGCCAGCTCCAAACTAAACCTATAGCCTAAGCCCCTGTTTACTTAAAATAATCATTGTGATTTACCCTCTTCTAAAGCTGTTTGCAACACTCAAAGTATTATTATTTATGGAACCTGTGTAAATAAATTATGCAAAAACGACAAAACTTTTAGTTTTTTAATTGATTTTTATTTGTCTCGTGTTCTTGTGTAATTTATTTTAATTTTTAGGAAAACAAATTAAGTTTAAATGAGAGACACAAAATTCACAAAAGTTGTAATACTTCTTGGAGAAGATACTGGACACTCAAAATATGAAAAAGTAATAAGGAAAAGTAAGAAACTGGAAAGTCGTGCTTTTTAGAATATTTAAAGATTTTTCATGAAGAGAATCGATTATTCGATTGATTAATACCAAACTTGATTTTCTTTCACTATTCATGGCTTTAAAGAATTAAATTTTTTGAAACTTTGAAAAAAAAAAGACTTTAGTTAAACTTGCACTTAGAGAAATCCATTTGAGGATGCTGGACCATGAATTTCTTGAGCACTTCTTGTTTTTTCTGATCTTCGCTGGAAGGTAAGCCCATTTCTTTTTGTTTTTGGTCGTACATCATCTTTTCGACCATTCCTCTGGTCTCACCGTCTAAATCGGACAACTTCGATGGCTCTGGATTAATTTTTCTGGTGCTAATTGGCAGGTCAGTTTTGATCAAACGATCCCACCAGCTCATTTGCTTAATTTTCTCGAATGTAATGACCACTTGATTTTTGTCAATCGTCCACAAAGAATCATCGGTTTTGATATCTCCGTTCAACTCGCCATCAATAACTGGTGTTTGTCCTTTTAGTCCAACTTTAAGCGTTTTTTTGGTGATGACAACATTCACATCGCGTGCTTTCAGACTAGCCACTGTGCTGAAAATTACTCGCAGCTCAACTTCTTGAAGGGTTTGTGTCCATTTGTAGTTTTCAAGATCGCAGCCGTTTCCAGCATTGGGTTTCAGCTTCATTTTTTCTGCATCGTCCATTTCTTCGTCGGCGTCAGCTCCGAGGGGTTGAGAGACTTTTGACTCAACTGGTGGGGCAGTTTTTGTCGGAATTCCATCTTTTTTGTTTCTAAAAGCAGATTATCGTTAGTTTTCTCTGAAATAACACCAAAAGCAACAAAACTTACTTCTCATCATCAATCTCTTTTTGCATCTGCTCGGCCTCTTCATTAGTGAGCTCAGTAATTCCAGAAGCAGCACTAGCTGCCTTAGCAATATCCTCTTCGTCCCGCTTTTTCTTCAGTGCTATAGATTCCAAACGTCTTTTCTCAGCTTCCTCACGTTCTTTCTTTTTTTGTTTACCAAGCTCAATAGCAGCAGCGCCAGATTTACGGAATGCAGCCAGTAGTAACTAAAAAGATAAGATGAATCAGCTTTTGGATCTTTAACCTACAAATGAAGAAAAATACTTTTTCCCATTCTCCTCCTGAGCCACCTGTGAAAAAGTCAGTCTTTCTAGCTAAGAATCCTGCAATCGTTTCCAAAAGCTGCGAAAAGAAAATAGTTATTTATTGATTTGTTTGGAGTTGAGTGTTGAGCATGACATTCTAGAAAATTCTGAAAACATTTCATAAACTTACGTCTGGAACGCCATTCTTATGCTGTTCAGCCATGGCCAACAAGATACCATCGAACTTGCCTTCTTCTCCAGACATTGTGCGTTATTTTGACGTACTTTGTTAGTTAATTAAAGATTTATTCGCAGTTTTATTGATTTTTAGCGACCAGCAGTTTTGAATTTAATATTTTGTTTATTTTCTCCACTGACAGGTCGTTTGACAAGCAAAATGCAGGCTTGTAAGGCAAAAAATACTTTTTGCGGCTGGTGGCGGCTGTTATTTTGAATTAGTTTTATAGCGCGGAATTAACTAAAGGCTTCGACTGGAAATTGAAAATAATCATAATAGATTCAGCAATCCTACAAAGATATGATCTACTTTTCAACCAAATTAATATAGCGCTCAAGATTTGTAGAAGATTTCACTAATATTTAATTTGATATGATTTTCTGAGCTTCTTTTTAAGGCCTTTTTTAAGACCTTTTTACTACAATTTAGATCTTCGATTGAAATCTTAAATAATAATCACAATAGTTAGTCTCACCTCCTAACTCCACAACTTTCAAGTCTCTCAATTCTCTCTCCATAAATTTTCTTTCTTTTTGCATCCAAAATTTTTAGTCAGTTACTCATTATTCGTCTTAAAGATCAGTCACTTTTAGTTCGCTAGCGCTTTTCCAAGTCTTAAAAAAAATATTTAAAATCGTTCAAAATCAATTAATTTCCATTGATTCCTGTGAATTCATTGCAATTAGTGTTGAAGAAGGTTGCTCTAGCAGTTCTGGATTAACAAATCGTTCAACAAAAGTAAATAAAAGCTCTAAATCCAAGAAATTGTGCAATAAAAGTGATTTTCGGTAGAGCGGCGAGAAAATTTAAGAAAAATCTTTCGTCACAAAAGTTCATTCAAGGACGTAGAAAATGTGCTATATTATATCGAGTTTTTTTGGTGTGTTTGTGGGGCTTCTGATAGTAATTAGCCTTTTGTATAGTTTTAACTCGTTTCTAATGATTGAAAATAATTAAAAATCCTTCGAATTGGTTTTATTGGATTTTCTAGAGATTTTGTGCAAAATTTGTGATTTAATTAATTTATTTGAGAAGATTATTGAAAAATGTTCAGTGGAAAGTATAAACTGTTAAGTGTAATGAAGCATTTAATGAATGAACAATCTCTTAATTAGTTTAACAATTTATTTGATTAGAATTCTGAGTAAATTCTCAATTTTGATAAGAAGTTGTTTGAAAGGCAATCATATGTTCGTCTAAACAAAATTTCGTGTGTTTTACACAGTTTTACATAATTAAGTTGCAACGCCACTTAACACTTAATCAAGTTTAAAGTGCACTTGAAATGTATTTGATTTATTGGACTGAGAGGAAATATAACTAAGTCGTATGTATGAAAATTTATTACTTCGATGAAATATTTAAAAAATCAGTCAAGTTAAACTGCAATTTCTATAGCTGATGACTTTTTAATGATTTTATTGTGGTAATGAGGAAAAAGGTGGTTAATTAAATTTGTCATTAGTTATATTATTTTTATTAGAATATTGTTTTATTAGAAGAAAGATTAAAAAATCTAAATATCCTCCTTTCAGATTAAAACTTGTAATCTCTTCTTGTAATCTCTCATCTATGAATACATAGATTTGTATCAATAAATCAATACACGAGTCATACAAATCAAGTAACTCTCAATTATCATCATTAAACGTCAATTAAGAGGTTAAACTGATTAGGACAAACTTGTGCAGTAATAAATGCAAGTCAGTTACGCAATGACTAAAAAAATAAATATTTTAATTGAAATTTAATCGCAAAACATCAAGATCAAGGCCAAGTATCATGTGCGTCGTTGTTCAGTTGCTCAGTTGCTCAGTTAACTTCAAATGCCCATGCAATAAAGTAATAAAGCATGCAATAGTTTGAAACACTCAAACCACTTATCACAAAAGTGGCTAGACGTAAATTCAAACAAAATTGCGTATTAAAAATGTTGCACAACCTAATATTTAGTGATCCATCCCGGAAAGGACGAAGAGAAGGACTTTTATCGATTTTTCTTGTGCGAAATAATTTGTTTGTCAGTGTGAGTGTCCAAGCTGAAAATTTCACCCGCTCACCAAATTACACTGAAAGTTGTTCAGTTATTTCAATTTTTCAATTATTACTTCAACATGTTGTCCACAAACTACGTACAATACTCGTTTAGTCATAAATAATTGAACGCAGTTTTCTTAGGAATTTGTAGGGATGGAGAAGGGGTTTGTTCCAGTTTTTAATATTTTTTTGATGCCTTTTAACTCGATTTAGTTTAACCCTCAAAAGCTCAATTAGCTTAATCAAGAAAGTCCCCTTTAACACCCCTGCACTTTTCCAACTAAACCCCGTCACCTAAAGTAAACGCACAAGAGTCTAAAGTCCGGTAATAATTTTCCGCAATATTTACTTTTCGAAATTCACGAAATTAACGAAATTCAAATTATCTCGAAATTAACTTTAAAATCTAGAAAACAATATCGCAGCACGAAATATAAATATAAAACAAATTAATCTAAACACAATATTCCTTGGCCGACTCACTATAGAATGATCGTGATCGTGCGTAGATCCGCAATACTGCAAAGATTTATAAAAACCAAGCACGGTTCAATCTCGTGGATTTTTGCCGGTGATCAAGTAAGTTGACGATGTATCGTTGATGATCTTTATGAGGGTAATTAAAATAAATTTTATTTATGTAGAAGATTTCAGAGAAGTTTGATAACATTTCATGATTTTCAAAATTTCAAAAACTCGGAAAGTTTCTTGGGTTGGATTTTTGGTTTCAATCTTTCAAAATTTTATACTGCGGGTAAAATTTTCACTTAAAATTGTCTCAACTCGTCTGAAATCCGCTAAGTTTCCCATTTGTTTTCGTTTTTCCCATTAAACTGTATGTTTTTTCAACTAAAATACATTTTTTATTAGTCTCTACGGTGGCACAGATTTTTATTTACAAATTCTATGAGTGACATTGAACCGGCAAAAAAACTGTTTGGCAAGCGCTTCAACACAAAAAACACTTGTTGTGTCCATGATCCTTATTCCAATACATTTTCCACTTCTTGTTAATTTATTTAAAGCACGCTGAAACATAATCCTCACGTTTTTTATCCTTTCATAGTACTTTGTTGGTTTAAACGGGTTTAGAGTTCGAAAGCTTGTAGAATTAAGCTTTCAGACGAATTATTTAATCAAGAAACAAAAAACAAGCTGTTCGTGCTCCTGCACCATTAGATATACACTAACTACACTAAACTCTCACTAAATGCACTCATTCAGCTATTAAAACACTCTCTAGACTATTTTAATCGTAGAGCATTCTGAGACGTCTGGTTCATTAAAGTGTTTTGTGAAAAAATGTCAACAATTTTACTAAATGCGTCGTAGATGTCACAGATAATTTTATTTGTTTTAATCTTGTAATATTTTTGTAGTAAATGAGTAATAGCTCAGATGCTTTTATTTTATTTGGTTATATTTTACAATAATATTGTAATATCAAACCTGGGGTTTGAGAATGGATTCATTGATATTTGGAATTGATTTACAGTTCGTCAGATTTCTGAATTAAAAACAATTTCAGTTTAATTAATGATAGAATGCAAATTTCGACAAGTAAATCAAAATTACAGTCACCAAATATTAAATAATAACAACCACCAAATAATTTCAAAGCAATTACCAAAAAAAAACTTCCAGTAATTTGAAAACCAACCGCGAAAAAACAAACAAGTACAAAATTAAAGCCAAATTATTAAAATATTTAATATCTGGTTATTGTTGTTATTTTGTTAATAATATTATTATGCAACCTTATACATTTTTGATGAATTCCTCGAATGCGCAGTATTATAAATTCATCAATGCACTTTTCAAGTGATTGTGAGTAAAACGTCACTAATGAAATTCTAAAAATAGACTGATGCAATTTTAATTAGAGTTGGATATACAATTAAACATTAGTTGACTTTTTGCCGGTTTAAATTATTCATCGTTATTTATGTTGACATTCGGATGGATTATGATTTATTAATGAATAAATGTGGTTTTCATGTTTTTGTTTGATCTGTTTCAAATATATTGAAGAACTGTACATTGAAGCGCATTTTGATTGTTTTGATAAATTTAGAATTTGGATCATTTATTTATTGATCTTAGAGTTAATAAATTGAATGATTTATATTTAAAATGCCAACGATTTAAAATAATCAAAGTAAAAATGTTTAAATCATGTGTGTGTCAAATTACAGATTTAAATTATTCGTTTTATGATTATTTTGTTTATAGCTGTACTGCTAGCACTTTTCTAAAATAATTCCAAAAAACATCAAAAAATATACACGACCAACAATGTCAAGAACACAATTTTTTCAGAAACAAATTTTAATAGTACCAATTTTTTTTTATTCAGCCAAAAAAAAATAAAAATATCCCAATTCATTAAAATTAGTCACAAAGTTTTAATAACGTAATAGAACTGATTTATTTGATTTCAAATATTGAAATTCAAGATTTAAAAAAAATCTCGAAGAATCAAAATTATTGAAAAATCAAAAACAGCTGAAATTTCTTTTAAATTTCGAAGAAATAAAATACAGCAATTGGAACTAATTTATTGAATCCGCCAAATATATGACAAAGAAATAAAACACTGCAAATAAAAAGAAAACATTTTTCAACACGCGCATTCGATAAAATTTCTTATTCTTAAAAAAGTAATATTTGTCTTAACTTTTTCTTATAAATGTTTGAAAGCGAAATTTTGGCAAAAAGTCTGTAGGAAAAATTACAAAATTTAAAAAGCCAACAAAAAATGCAAAAAGTCTGAAATTATTGGGTATAATAAGTAAAAAAAACAATAAAACTGAAAATATACATAAGAAACGAGTTCTTTGACTCCACGAAAAAATAATTAAAATTTTTTTGCTGTTCAAATTTTAATGGCTCAGAAAAAAGTCTGAAATTGTGCAAATGAAATATTTTATGAAAATGATGGGCGAATTGGCCTTGAATTATTATTAATTTACATTACTGCTCTACACTTAGCATATTATGCAACGCAAATCGAGTTCTCTTTTTAGTACTTCAATAATTTCCATTAATTAAGTTGATTGGACTTTATTGGTTTTTGATTCGAAATCACGGATTTCATTCATTAAATTTTACGAGCTTTTTGCTGGTCATTTTTAGTGAATGCGTAACCATTTCTTGATTATACTGTTGATGAGTTTGATTATGAAAGTGTGAGCAGCATTACTAGAAGCTTAATTCAAATATTTTATCTAGATTTCTCACTTATTTCTTTCGTTTTCAAGAATCTTCTTAAAATTCGTTTTCTTACAAAATTTGCATCTTCTTCAATATTTGACTTTCAAACTTGCTCTCGACAAGTCACTGGCTTCAGACCAGCCTTTCAAGTCCAAAGTGCACTTTCTCAGCATTTTACGAGTCTTCTCATTCTTACTGGCGCTTCTTTACCGCAAAAAAAATAATTAATGGAAAATTTTGTGACATTTATTGTCAGATCCGCGACACTTTAGGTCGCTTGGCGGTTTATTTCGGGAATTATTTCGGTGTACACACAACGCGTACTCAAAGTACTCGAACTTCTTTCGTCACTTAAGATGTGCCTCAGTTTTTCTTTATTTCTGTTTGCAAACATTTTTTTGATCGGTATTTTTGGAAGTGATCGTGCGATGTTGGTTTGTTGGATTTTGATTAAGGAGAAGCATGTGCACTAGGGTGATTCATTCTGCATACTTTGTTGAAAAAAGATGCTCCAGTGACTATTTTTGGTTCCTTTTTAAAATCTAAGAATTTTGGTAAATTTTTTTTTTTTTTTATTCGGCCTAAGTGGGTGCGCTGACCAATCAAAGATTTGAAAACTTTGGAAAAAGTGATACTTTGAAGCCCAAATCCCGAGTTTTAAGGAAATCGATAATTTTTATAATTTAAATAAATTCTAGACTTCTTAAGCTTTAAAATGATGTGTGTGAAATTTTTTTACTGTTATTGGTTAAGACTTAAATCTTATAAGGAATGGTAAAACTTTTAAGCTTCATCGAACCTTTGAAATGGCTCAAATACCCAATATTTCGACTGAAGATTTTTTTTTGGAATTAAGACATCTTACTAGACTAAATCGAAGCTGCTGAATCCAAATCCGGGCTTAATTGTGGTCTAAAACTTCAGGTTTTCCGTGAAAATTGACCCGAGTGAAAAATACGTTATTTCAAAAAAACTAAATAAATTGACAAAATTGATAAAATTTTATGAGTTTTTTATGAATATTTTCAGAAGTTTAATGAGAAACTGAATTTATTGGTTCAAATTATATGGTAGATTGAAAAATTTCTTAGTATTTTTGAAATAATTTATTTTTCACTCGGGTCAATTTTCACGGAAAACCTGAAGTTTTAGACCACAATTAAGCCCGGATTTGGATTCAGCAGCTTCGATTTAGTCTAGTAAGATGTCTTAATTCCAAAAAAAATCTTCAGTCGAAATATTGGGTATTTGAGCCATTTCAAAGGTTCGATGAAGCTTAAAAGTTTTACCATTCCTTATAAGATTTAAGTCTTAACCAATAACAGTAAAAAAATTTCACACACATCATTTTAAAGCTTAAGAAGTCTAGAATTTATTTAAATTATAAAAATTATCGATTTCCTTAAAACTCGGGATTTGGGCTTCAAAGTATCACTTTTTCCAAAGTTTTCAAATCTTTGATTGGTCAGCGCACCCACTTAGGCCGAATTAAAAAAAAAAAAAAATTTACCAAAATTCTTAGATTTTAAAAAGGAACCAAAAATGGTCACTGGAGCATCTTTTTTCAACAAAGTATTCAGAATGAATCACCCTAATGTGCACATTTAATTAGGAAATTTCATACACAATTTGATTTTTGAGCGAAATCTTGAAATTTAATGAGGTGCTTGTGAGTTAGAGACAGTTTTCTTATGTTTCTAAAGTTTAATAGATTATTGTAACATTTTTAGCTTAAATTTCAAATAAATACTTCGAATCTTTCATCGAAACTTTTCTACCAAAAAATCACCTCAATTTACCAATTCAATCCAACATTCATTTTCACTACAAGAAATCCATCAATCTCCATTTCATTTCAGTAATCGGTTCAGACACGAAAGTGGACATCAAAAAATCACCCAACTTAATTTAGTAAATTGAAAGCTCGCCGCAAGTCGGATCAATCAGCAGAAATTAATTTTGATTGTAAGTGAAAAATGATCCTTCGGTAGTTTTCCGTCACATTTTCATGATTTGAAAGCTTTTGGATTGCACAGCAGTTTGTTTTGATTATTTATTTATAAAAAAAGTGAGAGTTGAACACGTTTCAAATCAATTTGATATTAAGTCTTTATTGAGCTGTTTGATGCTTGATATTGAGTATCGGAGAGATAAAGTTAAAAGATGGCTTGTCTATTTGTCTGTTTTTTGAAAACGGGATATTTTATAAACTTCAAAGTTTACATTTCAGTAAATAATTGTTTATGAAAAAATTCATTCTTTTCGTATTCTCAGAAATTCTTATGTTAATCGGTTTGTGAACAACTCAAAGAAAGAACTTTTCAACAAACTTTCCATCAAAATTCTCATTCGTCCTTCACCCACTAGTTATTACCTCAAAATCAATCCAACACCAGCACGTAAACAAAAAAATTGCGATATTGTTGCTCCTAATGCTCATGTCTCTTTTTTCATTAATTTTATACATAATCTATTAATAGAGTCACATTACAAACATGCTCATAATACAATTCCTGAGACAGTCTCACAAATAAATATCAAGCGGTTATTAATAACTTAAAATGAATGTGAATGTTGAGCGTGCAAAGTCACTCAAAGTTTTGGTATTGCCAGCTTTTTAAGATATTTAAAAACATATTAGAAGCTTAGACTTTATTGGTCAAGGTCACACTACTAGCTAATTTAGAATTATTTAGAATTAACAATCACTTCATCATACAACCCCAACAAATGGACACATGTCTGGAATACGAACTAATTCGGTGGATTTGGCCTTATCAGTAAATTTTTACTATGCTTTACAAACGATGCAAGCGCGAGTTATTCAAGTAAAATGAAGTCAATGAAGTAACCGATGGAAAGTAACTGCGACTTCTAAAAATAACCACATTCCCACAGACTAACAAAAAATTATCAAAAAAACATATCACGAACTTTGAGTTGAAACAAAACTGCTTGTTGATATGTTTCTGATGCAACATTGAAAGAAAATGAGGAAAGGCTCGAAAATGTTGGATTTTGGTGCTTGTGTCGCATTTTGAATGCATTTACGTGCATTTACCTATACAGAGAATTTTATGAGTTCATCACGAGACTGCTTTTACTATGTTATCTTTAAATAAAGCTCTCAGTTCAATCGATCATGAAGGAAAGGTGAGAAAGGCACACACAAATAAATTAAAAGTGTCTATTTATAGCTCTAGTATTTTTTATTTCGAGTATTTATGAATGAACAGATTTTGATCAAAGTTTACTCAACTTTTCACTGCTTACATTTCTAATATAGAATTCATGACCATGCGTTAATTTCAGCTTTGCTAGATATTAAAGTTTGGAAACACAAGATTTAAATTTAGAATAATATTTAAAAAAATTTAATTCTGCTCTAATTTTATGAAATTCCTGAACTCAACAAACATTTTAATCAAATAGAAATTGTGAGAGTCCATGAAGGTTGCAATAACCATAAATTAGTATCAATGGTAAATCGATGGTAATAGTTTTTCCTGTACTTAATTCCATTTGCCCCGCTTCTCATTTTGCTCCTGTTTTCCACACACATAACACAGAAACGAAAATGAAAACTCTGGATGAGGAAAAACAGTGACGTCAGAGAAAATTTATCGATCAAACATTTTATGCTGCTCTTTTGATTTTCCTGTGTCGTCGCGAGACAGTTTTCAAATTCTTTCAATTTTAGTAAAGTCAGGAAAAGTTTGTTAAATTAACTTTTATACTTTTGGTCGTGTAGTTTGAATAAATGATGATAATTCATAAATGGGAATTATTATGTTAACAGGAAATGTTGGGAACTATTTACGAAGAAGGGACTTGCATTTGTGTTTTTATAAAGATAAGGGGATGTTTGATATTATGGTTCAATTTTCTCTGATTAATAATTGCAGGAGTTATTTATAGTTCCTTACGGGAAACTTAATTAAGAAATTTAATTCAATCTTAAGAATCAGAAGAAAATTCATCGATTCTTCGTAACAATGTAAGAAAACTCAAGAAACACGATCCCATCACATGTTTTCTTCATGTTTCACAGTTCTGTCTCGCGACTATTGTGAATTCACAGCGATAAAGCAATTATTTAATGGGCCGCTCAAACAAATGGATAAATAACAGATAAACTCAATTAAAAACGATAGCTGATAATAAAAGAAGTAAATAATGGAATATGAAGAAGCCGAGCTCTGTGACCTAGTTTATATCGCATTTTTATGATTGCATTTTCATTGCATTTTTTATCTTTCTTTGTCTTTATCTTAAGTAAAATTTGCTTCATAAATTCAGTTTTTTCGGCGGGTGCATGACCTGCCAGAATGTTTGTAAAGTGTTCGATGCATGTCACCTAAATATTTGGATGTTTCCTCATATCTTTCTTATCAGATATTATCAGTCGGCTTTTTGAGAATTAATTTAATGCTTTATGACCAGCTCAACTTTTTACTGTCTACAATTCTTCCGTGTTATCATTTAATTCCATTTGTAGATATTACAACATTTCTACATTCATTTTGTGATAAAAAGTGTTTGCATTCAATTCACTTGAGTTTCGTGGAAATCGTCAATCCATTAAATTCAATTAATTTTGATAAATCGTGGAAAAGTTTAAGTCTCTCTTTAATTGCTGAATTCATGTGAATTCTCATCAATTTCTTCCAAATATCTTTAAATTCTTTCTTATATGCTGATATACGAGTTTTATTTTCTTGGTGATTTTTGTTGTTTTCCAAGCGCTGCTTATCTCACACTCCAAAGGATAAATGAAGGACGAACCCAGTCACTTGAAAATGATATAAATTGATTTTAATTTCCTGACGGAGGATTAAGAAGGCTGTTTCTCGGTATTATCGATGAGTTGAAGGAATAAGTAAGGAAATAGGAGAAAGTGCTTGAAAGTGAAAGTAATCGAAAGTTGAGTGTTAAATTTGAGATATTGAATCGAATGAAGGATCAATTGAGACTTTTAACGCGAGATTCTTGGTAGAATAAAAGCACAATTTCTTTAGACCCTTTCTGACATTAAAAGCAATTAAAATCTTCCAAGAAATTCTCAGTAATTCCTAACCAACAAAAGTATTTACTTTCTTAATTTGATTGCTAACTGGAGGACTCTCCAAAGAACTAAGTAAACTGATGACAACCGAAAATATTTGTCTTTGCCAAAGGAAACAGCGCAAAATGCGAATAATATTGATTTAGCTATTATCGAAATAATATCCACAGTTCTTACATTTTGAGTGCAAAGTCATTAAGTTTCAAAAATATATGCAGAAGCCTTATGAAAACATAAATGGTAACACATAGATTAGTAAATTGAGCTTCATCACTTAATATTTATTGAAATCTTACTGCATGTATGACTTTCAGGTTATTGCAGTTTATCGAGAAACGTGCCAGGAATTTCAATTTCATTTATTTTTGGAACGAAAAATTACTTAAATTTGCATTAAAATTCGATTTGTTCTCTTTTTTTGCCAATTATTTATTTATGGATGATTTCAGGGGTTCTCCTGGATGAGAATTATAATTTTTAATTCTTCTTTCTCCTAATTTTACCAACTTTTAGATTGATACATCAAAATTCTTTATGAATCCCCTTAAGAACCTTCTGCATAAACCCTGTGTAAATAATTGAATCAAAACGTGCATCAAAACTTCAAAAAAAAAACTCTCCAAGTGTGAGTCTTTCCAAAATTACGCGCAAAAACCACTAAAAACTCGAAACTTACTGTACTTAGCACCCAAAAATATTCAAAAAGTATGAAAAGTATGAAAAGTATTGCGAAAGGGAATTTACAAAAAACATTTTCTCATTTTTTGGAATTGATGTGGAATATTTTTTTTTTTTGTCGGAGATAAGCAACCGCATTTCGTTTGCGTAAACTTTTGCATCCCAAAAATAGATTTACTATTCTTTTTCTCAGTTGAAAGATTTAACGGCCGGATTTATTGTGTCTTCCAAGTGTACGTTTTCAGCATCTTGAGACGCACGCAAAATTCTGTTCACAAATTCATCGTGCTAAATAAAGAATTTACATTGACAAAGTTTTGCACGAGAAAGATTTTCTCTTGATTTTTCTGAAATTTCTCGCCGATATTCTACGTCAGTGTTGTTTTAGTTGCTTTTCATTGCGGTTGACTCGGTGGTTGATACACAAAAAAGCTTGTTTACCAACTTATGTATTTATTCTTTGTTTATTTCGCAGGTTGCAAATCTTCCAATCATTTAACTGAAGTGAATTTATAAACAAATTTGAAAAAAAAATTCAAAGACAATTTTGAGAGAAACAATTTAGTTAATTACGAGTTAAGTCAGTTTGGTTAAAGTTTTAGTGAAAAAATCGAAAAAAGCTTACAGGACATACAGGGCTTTGAAAGTCAGTGAAGTTAAAGTTTGATTAGTCCTAAATATTGCCTATTAAGTTATCCACCTTAGAAAATATATTATTATTAAATTCAATTAAACTTTAATCGATTAGTTAAAAGTTCAAGTGCATAAAAGCTTTATAACCACAAAAAACTGCACAAAAGCTTTTTAATCCATTGAACTACATAAAACAAGTGATACACGAGTTAAAGCCTTTATTTGGCCTAAATATGGCGCCACCGAATCAATCGGAGTTCAGCGAGTTCAACGAAAGCGCTGAGGCTGCCAAGCTGATGGACTGGGAAGCTCCCAAAGCTCAAGGCTTATATGATCCACAGCAAGAGCACGAGGCTTGCGGCGTCGGCTTCATTGTGGCAATTGACGGCAAACGTAATCACAAGGTAAGCTCTCAGTAATTTATCTTTCCTTGGAAATGATTAAGACACTCCAGCTACTGCTTATTAGCAAAAATTGCTGTTGACAAAAAATTGCGCTCATGAATTATGCAAGTCCTGGAAAATTTTTTTCTAGTTTTCTTATATGACTCAATTTTCTTTGGAGTTTCTTCGAAATTTTTTGTTTTCGTAGTTTTTTGAGATTTTTGAGTTATGCGAAGCGACAGCGTTCAGTTTAGCAAAAGATTATGATAAAGTGGCGCTTGGGAAAGATTAGCATATTCAATTATTTAAATCTTCATCAGTTTTCTGAAATTTATAAGAATTTGTTTGTTTTAGGGGTAGTACGAAAATTTTGCGTGAAGTCTATTCAAAAATTTATTATTAGTAAGTTGACTAATCTCATAAATCTCTTATAGATCCTTCGCGATGCGCAGACTTTGTCAGAGAGGATGGTTCATCGTGGTGCGTGTGCTTGTGACAATGATACTGGAGATGGCGCTGGTGTGCTCTCAGCCATTCCACATGGCTTATATGCTGAAGAATTGTAAGTATTCAAAAACTTTTATGATAACAAATGGAATCTTTCAAACATAAGACGATAAAAGGTCAAGACCTTTGAAATTGAATAACACTTCGAAAAAACATAATACGAAATGAGTTCTAGCCGTTGTGACCTAAATAAACAAGTCTCCTTTCCATTCAAAAGCATGAAATAGAGCAACAAGTCCACAGTTTTATGGTTTCTTGGTTTTTTGGTTTCTAGTCGCCGACGAGCTTTTTTCGGGCGATTTCACAATAACATCACAACAAGTTAAATCGTGACCTTTAATTGCATAATTTGTTTGTCCATTTAATGTTTTCAACGCTCAATTTTTTTTTAAATAAATAAATATGTTGACAAGTATAATTAATAACCGAATTATCGCTAGAAATTTGATAAATACATAAAATTTCCTTAATTGCCATGTTGTTGCCATCTCTCTAAATATTTTGATGCTTCAAATCCATCAAGGAATGATTTATCGAATTTTAATGATATATACTGCCAAAAAATCTATTCTCAGAATAGCCGCATACAACGGTGCAAATGATAATTTATAGCCAAAGCTCTAATAAAAACTAGAAAGGATCAATGCACCGGAAATGTACACGCTGTTGAATGGAATTTTGACGCCTTCAAAGCGAACTTGTAAACACTTTGCTGCTATTTTTAGACAATTTCCCCCTTTCAAATATGTCAAGTGCTTGAGCAAACAGACAGAAGTGTTGCGAAAGCTTTTGTGTTCATCATAGAACCGTTTACGTAAAATAAACTAAATCGACTGCCAAAATAAATATGCAAAAAACACAATAAAAATTCTTGTTGAATCATTAAACGGCAATTTCAGTAATTTAAACAATTTGTTGCATTTCCACTGCCAATTCTCGTCATTTCACTTTAATTCAACAAACTCGAGAATCACTTTTGATTCGAATTAAAAGTTTTGGCGCCATTCGCAGGTTGATAGTGTGGCAATGAGGAATTGTTACTTAATCATGTCTTGATCGATTGAACGCGTGCTTCACTTCGTTGTTGAGATTTTTGAGATTTTTACGAGATGTTTGAGTGAATCAAGAAAAGATTTCTCTTGCTGTTCCTTTTCGCTAAAGGCGCAGTGCATCAAGACATGATAAGTGGTCAATTAATGTCTTTTACTCTTTTGTGATGTTTGGCACACTTGTTTTTGAATTATGAGAGAATGGTGGTTTTTGGGGGCATTGCGAGTCGTTGTTTGATATAATTAAAATCACAGACGGAGACACAATAATTTTAGTCACAAAGAAGTTCATTGTTCTCGCCAAATTACCCTTTAAGTTACTAATTAGAAGTTCCTTATCAATTAATGTTATAAAAGAAAATAAATTTCTTTCACTCCATCGCACTTCCTCAACAAAACAATGAAATTTCCCCGAAAACTGATTAAAAACTGCCTAGTCTCTCTGCAACTCATTCACTTCACAATAATCTTGAACTTGAGTAGCACATTCATTGAATAATGCTCAGATAACGCCCAGATAATAAAGACCACACTCCGAACTTAAGATTAAACTAAAAAGCCTGGCTTTCCTAAGAATTGCGCCAAAAAATTATCACGTGAAGAAAAATGTTCAATTTTCAATTTAATTTATTACGCGCTTGTTAAATTTGTAATTAAATTATAAAGTACACTCCAATTCCACGCTTGTTCTATAAACAAACACAGCATTTTTCGAACGCGATAAGTGATAAGCAAGACCTGACTCACTTTAATTCCTATTTTTGGTAAGGCGGTCTGTACTCGGCGTTAATAAAATGTTATTAAGAGTTATCAGTACATGGTGCATGATGCCGGGTCGTGGCGCTCTTACATTTTACGATTTAATTCAGAGCTATCTATACTTTTACAATTTTTTTGTTTAATTGCCCAAAAAGTGATTTTGTGAGTTTTATTGCTAATTTTTTGTTTGAAAGATTATTTTCCCGTTTTTAAGGGGAATGGACTTGAAACTTCTACGAAATTTCTTAATTTTAAGAAATTTTGAATTAATTTTAAATTGCCCCAATATTAAAATTATTCCTTTTTAAATTAATGTTAATATAAATACTTCAAAAGAATTGTAACAAAAAAGTGCTAACAAATTGTGATTTTTAACATTCTGTCTCGAGTCACTTACAATTTGCACTTGTTCACTAATTTGTTTGCTATTATCGCAAGTTTTTGTGTATTAAGTTAAACAAAGCTACAAAAGCATCAAGTATGTTAATTGTTTGCTTGTTGTTGGTAACTTTAATGGATCGCGAGTATTTTAATTTAATTAATCTTGCATGTAAGAACCAGAGATTCTCAACTTTTTTTTAGTGAGAAGCTGTAGAAGTGGATTTTGTATGGCTTCCGTTTAGAAAGGGCAGATTTTGCTTTAATTAATTTGTGCTTTAAGCTTTTTAAAGCTGTTATTCATATACAATCACTTAAAATCCAGCAAAGAGATTTATTTTAATATTCCAAACAAAATCCTCCATAAATCCTCAAAGGCTCAAAATTCTGAAAATTAAACAAAAAGTGCGCACTAAAATTACCAAAAACCTCCACTCCTCGATAACTGCACAAAGCTCAACCCAAATAAAATTACCCAGAACACTCAACACATGTCGATACAGCAATTTCATAATTCGATAAATTGGAAATTACTTGCGATTAGATAACAATCGAGAAATTCTGCCGAATAATCAATTTTCAGATGTTTTTGCTCATATGCAGCGAATTATTGTGTGTTTTGTTATCAAAGTTGGATGACTTCTAACTCCCGGCGAAATTTTTGATGATGATAATTTTTAGTAAATTCATCAAATTCTTCTTCGCATAATCAAAGCTTTTATTGGTGATGATAATAATTTTTTAATGAATGGAAAATTTTGAGAAACAGACACGACGAAAGTGTGAAACATTATTTGTTCAGCATTTTTGAGGAATTTCGGGGAATTTTTGCGTGTTTTGGCTTGCTAAGTGGTTGTGGGGGGTTTGACCGTCTGTAATTTTTTGAGGGCATGAAGATGCCAAATGCTGGTAATTAATTGCTAATGAATTTATTAAATTATTAAATAAAATAAATATCCATTGATTTCACCTTATTTGAGGTTATTTCAACATAAAAATATTTCCTGTACATTTGATTGGAGGTTGGAGGACTCGTTATCTAATCTAAACAGTGCATTTTTGTACCGTAGCATTGATTTATTGATTAATAATTTGGAGTGCGCTTGCAAGTCATTACAATCAAGAGAGATACCAAACTTTTGGACTTGACTTGAAGTATTATTGATTTAGTTATCACAAAATCATCAGAAAAAAGTTAAACGCCGTTCAATAAAGAATTATCTTTTCATCTTTTCAGAGCCTCCAAAGGCATCACTCTGCCTGAGTTTGGCAAATACGCCACCGGAATTATCTATTTGGACAAGAACACGCATTTGGAAGCCGAGAAGGATTTTGAGACGTTGTCTGCAAGTCTTGGTATAAAAGTTCTCTGCTGGCGAGATGTTCCCTCCAATAGTCTTGCTATTGGTGTTGTGGCTCGTAAGAGTGAGCCTTTATCACGACAAGTCTTTATCACAGCTGATGAAATGGACGAGGAAACCTTCAAGAAGAATGTTTTTGTGCTGCGCAAGAGAGCAACTCATGAGCTGATTCAGCCTCAACGAAGATTCTACATTTGTTCGCTGAGCCACAAGACTGTGGTCTACAAAGGACTGTTTACGTCAGATCAGGTAAGATCCTTGGCAGGAAATCCTAGATCATTTTTTATAATTTTAAATATTCTAGTTATGGCTCTACTACACCGATCTCCTGAACCCAGATTTCGACACTTACTTGGCTCTCGTGCACACTCGTTTCTCCACCAACACCTTCCCATCCTGGGAGCGAGCTCATCCTTTGAGAGTATTGGCTCACAATGGTGAGATTAACACGCTTCGAGGTAATGTCAACTTTATGAAAGCTCGCGAGGGAGTGATGAAGAGCGAGGCTTTTGGTGCTGACCTCAAGAAACTCTATCCTATTGTGGAACCAAATCTTTCCGACTCTGGTAGTGCTGATTGCGTTTTGGAGTTCTTGACGATGGCTAGTCAGAGATCGCTTCCAGAAGTAAGTTTTATTGTATTTTATTGTAATTCTAGTCTTAACCGCTTAATCCACCTATAGGCCGTCATGACAATGATTCCTGAAGCGTGGCAGAATGACAAAACCATGAGCCAGGAAAAACGTGACTTTTACCGATGGTCTGCTTGCGTAATGGAGCCTTGGGATGGTCCAGCTTTAATTTCCTTTACTGATGGCCGGTACATTGGTGCAGTTTTGGATAGAAATGGATTGAGACCTTCTCGCTTCTATGTTACTCGAGATAATGTTCTTGTGATGGCCTCGGAAGTTGGTGTTTATGATGTGGACCCGAAAGACGTGCTGTTGAAGGTAATAATCAATTAAAATCTTTTTAAATTTTGAAATTATTTCTAAAATCTTCTTTCCAACAGAGTCGCTTGAAACCTGGACGAATGTTGCTGGTTGACACTGAAGAAAAAGCTCTGATCGTGGATTTGGACTTGAAGAACAAGATCGCTAAGTCTCGACCCCACGGTGATTGGCTGAAAGAACAGGTAAACCACAAAACCCATCCCAAACCAGCTACAAGCTTGATTAGCTTTCCACAGCTATTACTCTGTGTAGTCCCTTGCAAAAATGCCCCAAAAATAGTTTTTGGCTCCAAAATAAACGATCTTATAAACCAATTTCTCTTTTTCTAAATTTTCTCTTTTCAATCATCACTTAACGAAATAACGAATATCTTGCTTAGATGGTAAGTCCCCCTGCAAGAAATTTTGATGAAACCCAAAACAAATTCAAGAGAGAAGCCAAAACAGACCAGGGTTTTGTTTCTTGAGACTAAATTTATAAACATTTTGCGTTGTAGCCAAAGAAGTTGGAAGTTGAAGGCTATAAAACCAGTTTATCCTTCAAAATCCTTCTTCTTTGGGTTTTTTGGTGTTGTTCAGGTGTTCAGTTTTATGTTGTAGTGATAATTTGGAATCGATTTTATAATTAAACTTTATTCTAATATTGGTTTTCCTTTCCATTAGATTTTCCTTGAGGATATTCGCCGAGCTGATTTGCTTGCCAATCCAACAGGAGTCTCTACTAATGGTTGCCAAGAAGTGGGAAAACGTGGGTTCTTTGATCCTCGCTTATCACTTCATGGCTACACAACAGAAACAATTCACATGCTTCTTTTACCCATGATCAAGACCAAAAAAGAAGCTTTGGGATCGATGGGAAATGACGCTCCATTAGCTTGTCTTTCGGCTTTCCAACCTTTGCCGTATGAGTATTTCAAGCAACTTTTCGCACAGGTTACTAACCCTCCAATTGATCCTTTCCGTGAGAAGATTGTAATGTCCATGCAATGTCCTATTGGACCAGAGTGTAACATTCTTCAGCCATCAGCCAAGCAAGTTCATCGATTGTGGTTGAATAACCCAATATTGAGCATCCCTGACATCAATCTTCTGAAACGCAACAAGTATCGTGATTGGACCACAAAAGTGATCGACATCACCTTTGACTTTAAGGATGGAGTAAATGGATACATTGAGACTTTGGAACGGATTTGTGCTGAAGCTAAGAAAGTTGCTGAAAATGGAGTTCAATTGATTGTTCTCTCTGACAGAGCTGCAGGAGCAGAAAGATGCCCAGTTTCATCATTGTTGGCACTCGGAGCAGTTCATCATCATTTGATCGAGAGTAGACAACGAATGAAGGTGGGAATTATTGTTGAAACCGCTGAAGCGAGAGAAGTCCACCACGTGTGTGTACTTTTAGGATATGGAGCCGACGCAATCTGTCCTTACTTGGTGTTTGAGATGGCTGGTGCTTTGAGGGATGATGGAGTGTTGGACTCAACTTTGGACGATGATACAATCTATCAGGCTTACTCTTACGCCATCGAAACTGGAATCTCCAAAGTGATGGCTAAAATGGGAATCAGTACATTGCAGTCTTACAAGGGCGCTCAGATTTTCGAAGCTGTCGGATTAGGTGAAGAACTGGTGGAAAAATGTTTCAGAGGTACTTCCAGTCGTCTTGGAGGAGTAAGTTTGGAGATCCTTGCCATGGAAAGCTTGGAAAGGCACACAATGACTTATCTCACACTTTCCCCTGACATTAAAATCTTGCGTAATCCAGGACAATATCATTGGCGTGCAGGAGGTGAAGGACATATTAATGAGCCAGCAGCAATTGCAGCCTTGCAAGAAGCCGCTATTAGTGAGGACAAGAACGCTTACCGCAAATTTGTGGAAGTTACAATGCAAAGTGTGAAATTATGCGCGCTAAGAGGCCAACTGGAGTTTAACAAGGATCAAACTAAGATTGATATAAGTGAAGTTGAGGAGGCCAGCGAAATTGTCAAGAGATTTGCTACTGGAGCTATGAGCTTTGGAAGTATTTCCCTTGAAGCTCATCAAACTTTGGCAGTATCTATGAATCGTATTGGAGGCAAGAGTAACACTGGAGAAGGTGGAGAAGATTCTGATCGTTATCTTAGTAAGTTTTTATTTTTGGTAGAAGAAATTTAAATTTCTAATTTTTAATTTATAACAGACCAAGATCCACAATTCAACCGTCGCTCAGCTATCAAGCAAGTGGCTTCTGGTCGTTTTGGTGTCACAGCAGCTTACATAGCGAATGCTGATGATTTGCAAATTAAGATGGCGCAAGGAGCTAAGCCAGGTGAAGGAGGAGAGTTGCCAGGCTACAAAGTCACCAAGGAGATCGCAGCTACTCGACATTCCGTGGCTGGAGTTGGATTAATTAGTCCTCCACCTCATCACGACATCTACTCAATTGAGGATTTGGCTGAGCTGATTTACGATTTGAAATGCGCTAATCCTAATGCAAGAATCAGTGTTAAGTTGGTTTCTGAAGTTGGAGTTGGTGTAGTAGCTGCTGGAGTTGCTAAAGGTAAAGCTGAGCACATCACAATTTCTGGTCACGATGGTGGAACTGGAGCTAGCTCCTGGACTGGCATTAAATCTGCTGGTCTACCTTGGGAACTCGGAGTTGCTGAAACTCATCAAGTTTTGGTCTTGAATAACTTGCGATCTCGCGTGATCGTGCAAGCTGATGGCCAACTGAGAACTGGATTTGATGTTGTGGTGGCTGCACTTTTGGGAGCTGATGAGTTTGGCTTCAGTACTGCTCCTTTGATCGTTATGGGATGCACAATGATGAGAAAGTGTCATTTGAATACTTGCCCTGTTGGAATTGCTACTCAAGATCCCGTTTTGAGAGAGAAATTTGCTGGTAAACCCGAGCATGTCATCAATTACTTCTTCATGATGGCTGAAGATGTGAGAATTTATTTTATAAATATTCACCTCCTAGAATCTAATATTTTTCTTGTTTCTTCCATAGATTCGTGAAATTATGGCCAGCCTAGGAATTCGCAAATTCCAAGAGTTGATTGGACGCACTGATCTTCTCCAAAAATGCAAGGAAGCCTCGTTCAAAGCTTCAACTCTTGATTTTGCTATGCTTCTCAAGCCAGCTCTTGAACTTCGACCAAACACAAATATTGTTGGTGGTTCAGTCAAGCAAGATTTCTTCTTGGAGAAGCGAGCTGAGAACAAATTGATCGCTGAATCTATGCCAGTTATTGAAGGAGCTAAAAAAAGTATTTCTTTTGATCTGAAGATTGTTAATGAAGAAAGAGCTTACGCTTCTACTTTGAGTTACCACATCGCTCGCAAGTACGGTGAAGAAGGATTACCCGATGGCAGCTCAATCAACATTAATTTGTCTGGATCTGCTGGTCAAAGCTTCTGCGCTTTCTTGGCCAAGGGAATTAACGTGAAGTTGATTGGAGATGCTAACGATTATGTTGGCAAGAGTTTATCAGGAGGAACTGTCGTTATCACACCTCCATTGGAGTCTCCTTTCGAGTCCCATTTGAACGTGATCGTTGGAAATGTATGTCTTTACGGAGCAACTAGTGGCAAAGCTTTCTTCCGAGGAATTGCTTCTGAAAGATTCTGCGTGAGAAATTCAGGAGTTACTGCTGTTGTAGAAGGAGTTGGTGATCACGGATGTGAGTACATGACCAGTGGTTTGGTGGTGATTCTTGGTTTGACTGGAAGAAACTTTGCTGCTGGTATGTCTGGAGGAATTACTTACGTCTATGACATTGATGGATCCTTTAAAGGCAAAGTCAACGCAGAAACTGTTGAATTACTTCCTTTGGATCAACAAGCTGATCAAGATGTTGTTAAACAATGCTTGGTGGAGTTTGTTGAGCACACCGCTTCAGTAATTGGCAAAGAAATGTTAGCCACATGGCCAGCCATTTGTGAGAAGTTTGTTAAAGTATTCCCCTATGAGTATCAACGCGCTTTAAAAGCACAAGAAGAAGAGAAATTGGAAATTGAAATCAGCAAGGAGATGAAGGCAATCGAGAACGGTCAAATAAAGGTTGAGCCATCTGTTCAGGACATTGAGGACTCTATTCAGGATTCAGATGCTGAGTTAAAGAGGTAAATTATTCTTTGTGGTGAAAAGCTCGGCAATTAACGTCGATCTTAAAAATTTCAGGTTAGAAAAAGTCCTTGACAAGACTCGTGGCTTCATCAAGTACAAACGCCAAACTGGAATTTACCGCGATGCCACACAACGTCAAAAAGATTACGACGAGGTTTATAATCTCCCACATGTTCGCAAAAATCTTCGAACTCAAGCTGCTCGATGCATGGAGTGTGGTGTTCCATTTTGCCAATCAAATTCTCATGGATGTCCTTTGGGAAATATCATCCCCAAATGGAATGACTTGGTGTTCAACAATGAATGGAAGGAAGCTTTGAATCAACTCCTTCAGACAAACAATTTCCCAGAGTTTACTGGACGAGTTTGTCCAGCACCTTGTGAGGGAGCTTGTGTTTTGGGAATCTCAGAGCCACCAGTTACCATAAAGAATATTGAGGTTTGTTACCTTTTTGTTTTTGTAAAAACAAGTACTCAATTTTTATTTTCTAATCACCAGGTAAGCATAATTGACCACGCCTTTGAGATGGGCTGGATTGTTCCTCAAATCCCTGAATACCGTACTGGCAAGAAAGTTGCCATTATTGGCTCTGGACCAGCTGGTTTGGCTGCTGCTCAGCAATTAAATCGTGCTGGTCATTTTGTCACTGTTTTTGAGAGAAACGATCGAGCTGGAGGTTTGTTGCAGTATGGCATTCCAACCATGAAATTATCCAAGGCTGTTGTTCAGCGACGACTTGATCTCATGGAGGCTGAGGGAATTGTTTTCAAGTAAGTTTCTCATGGATTTTTGAAGATTTTTTTTAACCAAATTTCCTTTCCAGATGTAATTCTAAAGTTGGAACTGAAATCAAAACTTCTGACATCTTAGACGAACACGATGCTCTTCTCATCAGTACTGGAGCCACCTGGCCAAGAGATTTGCCATTGCCCAACCGCGACTTAAAAGGAATTCACTTTGCCATGGAGTTCTTGGAAGCTGGACAGAAGAAGCAAATTGGTACTAGCTGGAACACAGTGTCAGCTGAAGGAAAAGATGTTTTGGTGATTGGAGGAGGAGACACAGGATGTGATTGCATTGCAACTTCACTGAGACAAGGAGCCAAAAGTATTACGTCTTTTGAGATTCTTCCAACGCCACCAGACAAGAGAGCTGAGGATAATCCATGGCCTCAATGGCCAAAGGTTTTCAGGTTAGATTTTTTCCCGCCTTTTTAGAAATCTTGAATTAATGAATTATATTCTAACAGAGTCGACTACGGCCACGAAGAGGTCAAGGTCAAGTTCGGCAAAGATCCACGTCAGTATTCAACTACAACAAAAGAGTTCCTGAGCGATGATGCTGGAAATATCAAAGGAGTAAATACAGTGGAAGTTGAATGGACAAAAACCCCAACTGGACAATGGAGCATGAAGGAAATGCCTGGAACTGAGAAACATTACCCAGCTGACTTGATCTTACTCGCTATGGGATTCTTGGGACCAGAGAAAGTTGTGCCAACCGAAATTAGTGAGTTTTTCTTTAAATTGATGAATTCCTTGATTATTTTAACCTAAAAATAAAAATTCCCTTTCATTCTCAGACCTCGCTTTGGACAATCGCGGCAACATTAAAACTCCAACAGGCATCTACGGCACAGCCAACCCGAAAGTCTTCGCAGCTGGTGATTGCAGACGAGGCCAATCTTTGGTAGTGTGGGCCATTTCAGAAGGTAGACAGGCAGCTAAACAAATTGATTCGTATTTAACTGGAAAGCCAAGTGCTTTGCCAGGTCCAGGTGGAGTTGTTGACCCAACACGACAGCTGTAAATCTTTTAAGTTGATTAATTTATTTATTTCTTAAATTAAAAATTTAATTTTGGTTCTTTTCGAGAAAGGTTAAAAATCTTGTTGATTTAAAATTGTAAAAATTTTGTTAAAAAAAATCAAAGGTCGAGAATTCTACTAGGTCAAAAAAATTTTGAAGGTCGGATATTCAATATATTTTTTATATTTTATGGAAAATCATTTCATATTAAATAAGTTCTATTATTTAAGGGTATTTTAAGTGATCTTTAGGAAATTTAAGTGAATTAGAATTAAATTATTTTTAAAAGGAAAATTGCATTAAATATATTATTGATCATAAATTTTGTTAGCTTTAATTTAATGGAAATTTATGGACATTAAAAAAACTATTGGTGGATTAAATTCTTCAAAATCAGATTGGAAGAAAACAAGAAACAAGAAAAAAGAATGAAAATGTAACGGAAAACAATAATTAAATTCTAAGAAAAATATTTAAAAAATTGGATATTAAAAAAATTTTAAAAGTTTGCTAAATTTTAGTTGAAAAATATTTTTCAACGAATATTTGATTTTAATCCATTAATTGATATTAATCTTAAATCTGAAGAAATTATGAATAAAAGAAAAATCCTGAAGAAGAAGGAAATTTATGAAATGGAAACCAAGTGGCATTGAAATGTGATTTTAAGATTATAAAATTAACCTAAAAATAATTTTAAAACGCTTTAAAAATATGTTAATTATATTGTTGTTTTTGGCGCGCAAAGCTGTGTTAGAAAATTATTTATTGCTATTAAGAAAAATGTTTAAAAACCGATTAAAAACTTAAAAAGTGAAAAAATGAAAATGGGTTAGCTTTCTAAATTTTTGTTAGGGAAAACAAAAAATAAATCAGTTTTAATTAGATAATTTGTGAAATTTCTTAAAAATAAAAATCCTTATGGACACCACAAGGTAGTTTTCTTCATTAAAATAAAATTCAAAAATTGTACCCTCTATTGGTAGATCAAAAGAAAGTCAACCCGTCCCAAAAAAAAAATTTAAAGTGTTCTCTATATCAAAATTGGAAATAATTGTTACATATTTTAGCAAAATTTGATGAATAAACAAATGTTAATTAGAGAGGAAAAACTATTAATTGTGTTGAATGTAATTAATAAAAAAGATACATAATTTATTGGTGTGAATATAAATCACTTACAACAACCTTGCAAAAAGCTACAAAAAACACTAAAACACAAAATGGGGTCTTTTAAAACTAAATTTAAATAAATGGAAAACTTTTAAGGACAATATTTACTCCCGCCGTCAATGAAAATCTTTGATCTTTGAAGTTCTCTGATAACCAATCCACCACTTTGCATTTCGCCATCTGAAGAAATTACTTTCCATTAGAGCACATTTGTTAAAATATCTAGTATATGAATAACATATCAAGTTTTTAATGCAAAATAACAAAAATTTACTGAAAAAACTCGTAAAAATGAAATAAGAAAACAAAGATTTTCTTTTCTTTTTTTTTAAAGGCCTGCAATGATATTTTGAGTAAATTTTGATCCAACAGCTAGATCTTTCAGATTTTTATCAATTCTATCAAATACTTACCTTATTTTTGCTCTGTATTCTTTAATCCAGTTTTTAAAGACAACTCAATAATTAAACTTCATAATTTCTTTCAAATTACTTTAACACTTAAAAAGTCTAAAAACACAAATCGAGATGCAAATGAAATAATTTTAGGACAGAATTGAAACACAAAACCTTAAAAAAAGAATGATCGTCAATTACTTTCAAAGCCTCCACTGAAATCCTAATAAAACCAGAAAAAGACGAGCCTGTATTAATGTATTATTGAGAAGAAACTCCTAAAACTATAATCTTTATCGAAGAAACATATTTAAGCTGTTATATCAATGTTGAGACAATAATTAGATGTTTAAATGGAAAAATATTTTACTTGAATTTTACTGAATTATCCAACTGAAATAACAATTACTGAGGAAAGGAAATATTTTTGAAAATTACAAAGTTCCATTTTGAAATTGAGCAAATCATTGAGAAGATGGAAAATATTTATGCTGTGTTAAAAATTGATGAAAAAAATATATTACCAATAAATGTAATTACGTATTGTAAAACTAGGAGAACTACATTGTTTTATTTACCCGAGAATGCCCAAGGTTAGTTTTTTGAAGGATGAAAAGCAAATTTGAGAAACTTTCGGAAAATCCATCAAATTTAAGAATATCAAATTGGAACTTGATTTTATGATCACTTTTCGAAGAATTCTCTGAAAAACACTTAAAAACCTACCCCAACTTCCCCCAATTAAAAAAACTGCAAATTTCTTACCAAAAAGCTTTTATTAACGCTCTTGTTTGGTATTTCACATGATGGATTCTTTCAAGTATAGTAGTAAAGCAGAAAACCAGCAAAACGACCTACAAACGGCGACCACGTCGTCCTCCCTTGCGGCGAGTGGAATCAGATGGAATTGGTGTAACATCCTCGATCCTTCCAATCTTCATGCCAGATCTGGCCAAAGCACGGAGAGCTGATTGAGCTCCTGGTCCGGGAGTCTTGGTGCGGTTTCCTCCAGTAGCGCGGAGCTTGATGTGCAGAGCGGTGATTCCCAAGGTCTTGCATTTTTCGGCGACGTCCTAAAATTGAGGAAATTTTAAGATAAATTCTCGACTTTTGGGTGATTTAGAGTTTTAATATGCAAAGGGAATGCTTTATGATTGGTTTAATGTGTATTTATGATCAAAAATCACAATAACTAATCCACAATAAACAAAACAAGCAACCATCACTTTTTAAATCCTACTTTCATTGAATCCTTACCTGAGCGGCCAACATAGCGGCGTAGGGAGATGCTTCATCTCTGTCTGCCTTTACTTTCATGCCTCCAGTAACTCTGGAGATTGTCTCCTTGCCGGACAAATCAGTGACGTGCACGAAAGTGTCGTTGAAACTGGCGAAAATGTGAGCAACTCCGAAGACAACCTCTCCTTCGCGAACTTGTGGGCCCAGGGAAACCTGAACCTCTTCTTTAGGTGCTTTGTTTTTACGTGGGGCCATCTTTATGTAGTTTCAAGAGTGATTAAAGTCTAAAAGTAAAAATAAATGGTTAGATTAATATTTAGTGAGGTTATGTTGTTGTTGCGGATTCATAGTAAGATTTTGTTGTAGTTTGCGTTAATTTCCGTGAGTCCATTGTAATTTCATCAAAATGTTTGATTCACTTAATATCCAGTAACAAAATCTTCCATGTATTAATTTCCGAAAGAACAACATGAATTTTTTTTTAAATTTCATAAAAATTAAAACATCCGAAAAATCATTAAATTAGCGAGTTGAACCACAATTAAAAACATTTCTAATATTCCTCATTGGTTGTTGATTATTTTGATAGCACTTTTAGCTAATTTTAATTGGTTTTACACTCGTTAATTCATTTTAAAGTCGGAATTTAATTTTTGTGGACCAACTTGCCTCGAGTTTTAATCAAAAAGAAAGAGATAGAATGATATGTCAAATATAACGTGGATTTGGCTGACTTCACACGGTGACATTTACTAGTGAATTTTAAAAATTTTAGTTTAGTCCTGAAATTAAGTGGGATCATAACAAAGTAAAAAATAGTTTTAAAATGGGATTCTCGCTTAAAATCAAAAGTAAAGATGGCCAGCACGTCCTCAGTGATTTTACCCTGGACTCCACAATTGGTGTGTTGAAGAATAAAATCTCAGCGTTAACCAATATACCAGAAAACAGTTTAGCAATTAAATTGGGTGAGTCTTTGTTCCATTTTAATACCTTCTGGAACATTTGTGTGCAAATTACTACAGATAAGAACATCCGATAGTGGTTTTGTCTCTTCTTTGAATAATAATAAGAAGAAATTCAATCTGGAAAGAAAATTTATAAATAGCGCCAATCTTCTTCCTATTCAAATCTCTAATTCTGAACTCAACGCAAAGAATTTCTTGACATTCTCTGTTAATCATTACAGGCTTTCCACCAAAAGTTTTACAATCCACAAACAACGAGGAAACTCTAAAGGTTTGCGGGATAAGTAACGGAGAAACACTGATTGTGGACGAAAATCCTCTAACCCAAGAAGAAAAAGACCAAATCGAAAACATGAAACGTCTGTTAGAAGATGAAGAGCTGGCAAAGCAACTAGCGAATCCGACAGAGAGTGGAATACTTCTAAAGCATGTTGTTCCCGCCGATAATTCATGCCTCTTCACTTCTATAGGTTTTGTTATGAACGGAAAAGTTGATACTGATTGTGGTTCTTTCATGAGACAAATAATAGCTGAAAACGTTCATAACGAGCAAGATACCTACACTGAAGGATTCCTGGGAAGGCCAAACGATGAGTATTGTGCTTGGATCATGAAGGAGGATTCGTGGGGAGGTTTGTTTTGAAATTCTGATGAAATTCTAGCAAATTTAATCGAAATTAATTTTTTAGGTGCCATTGAAGTGGCGATCCTCTCAAATTTCTACGGAATCGAATTTGACGTTGTTGACATAACAAACGCTCTCATCAACCGCTTCGGAGAAGATAGAAAATATGGAATGCGAGCATTCTTACTCTACGATGGAATCCACTACGATCCACTTTTCCTCGAATCTTTAACTGGCGAAGAAAAGAGAACACTTTTCCCAATCGAAGAAACGTACGTCTATGAGAAGGCTGAGGAGCTTGCTAATGAGGCCAAAAGCTCTAGACAGTTCACTGATGTCGATAAGTTTTCTTTGAAGTGTGGACAATGTGAAATTCTTATCAAAGGGCAGAAGGAGGCACAAGAACATGCCAAACAGTCTGGTCATCATGATTTCCGAGAAGTTTAGCAGTTTAGCCTCTCGAAGCATTTTAAAATTTATCCTAAATTGCTAACATAAATCAATTTAACAGTTTAAGGAGGATTTACATGATTATAGTGAAATTTCAAGTTTTGATCAAATTTATAAAAAGATGGTCAACAAGTAAGTCATGTGAATCCGCCTCATTAATTAACCTTCTAATTTATTTATTTTATTGGGTTCTACAAAATTATAGCATATGTTTTTATCCAAAAAGGAGATTGTATCAGATTTAGCATTTTTTGTGCCTATTTCATGATTTGTTATTAAATAAATTTTCAGTTCCAATTGTTTTTTTTAAATCCTTATGGGTTCTTCATTTATGAGACTTTTTAGGTAATTTTTTGTTTTTATGCTTTCTATAGTTGTGAGTTGTAAGAAATAATTAAAAGATGTCTCAAGGAACTTAAGCAATAAAATAAGTACAAGACACTAAATTTGTCGTTTGATTGCAATTCCTTCTAAATTCACGATAAAGAAAAATCTTGTTAAATTGTTTAATAAATGATTTTATTGGATTTTAACTCAAGAATGAAATTAATTGCGAATTTCTATCAAAAGTTGTGCATATTGCTATTTTATTTAATTAATTTAAATAAAAAATGTCTTTGAACTTTGACATCTTTGCAGTCTTTGGAATTTTAACCGATGGACCATGGTGGAGTCATTGGTGCTAAAATAAATACATTGTTAGATATTTTGAGTATAATAAAAGGTTTTCTTGATTTTACCTGGATTTTGGAGATAGGACATGACCACAGCTGAAACAGACAGCATGAAAGATGATAGAACTTGTTTGGCATCTTCAGAAACTCTTGAGTTAGCAAATGAGATGCATGAGCAATAAAGAGCTGCCCAGGCACACCACTTTAATTTCATCATAAGCCCACACATTGAGAAGATCATGCCCAGAATATTCATGTAGTCAGGCATCAAGTCTTCACCAGCTCCAGTACCTGTTCCACCTGATGGTGGTTGGTATCTGTTTATCCTATCGGCTCGTTTTTCTGTTACTGAACTCACTATAATAGAAGATGAGGAGACATGTCAGCTAATAATTAAATTGATGTTGGAGCCCATGACACTCCAAAATTGAATTATATTTTATTGATAAACTTACTGTTTAATTTATAATTACTCCACTTAGTGATGTAATGGAACTTTTAGATGTATCTTTTAAGATGATCTGATTTACAATTTGAGCTTTAAATTGCTTAATTGGCACTTTATAATGTTTCTGCAATTTTTTGATTTTTGGGATATTTTTGTCCAATGGGAACTCAGGAAAAACCTTTCAATTTGTAGCTCTCTGATATGATATCAATATTTACAGTAGAATATTTTGTTAAGTTAGTCAAATGATAAAAAAATTGAAATGACACGTTTGTACTTATTAAGCTACTTAATTTTATTCTGTAGTCTAATAAAAGATACTTTAGAAGATGATCAATTAGTGTTTAAAAGCTTGGTAAGATTAACCTGTTGAACCGGCAGTTTAAAATATTTATTTACTTATTTTTTCTAGAATGATGGTGCTTCAACAAATAATCCAACAAATTCCCCGCTAATTGATACACCTGAAAGCCGTCTCTCCATAGTTTCCAATCTGAAAAATCTTAATCATTTCAACGAAGTTTTAGATCATATTTTGATTCCAAGGTAAAAAAAAAATCATTATCTTTAATATTTTAATCGTTTTTATTTCTTGATAAATATTTATTTTTACACTCTGATCTTTTTAGAGTTGTCGGAACTCCTGGGCATGCAAAAGTGAGGAATTACATCGTTAAATCATTGCGAGATCTCAATTGGCAGGTGGATCTAGATGAATTCACTGATCGAACACCAAAAGGAGATTTACAGTTTGCCAATATAATTGCAACTTTAAATCCTCAAGCTCAAAAATATTTGATTCTAGCATGTCATTACGATTCCAAGTTTTTTGAAAATCAAGGTAATATTTACAATCAATTACAATAATTTCCAAGCCATTGTTGAGGTTTTTTGCCGAGTTTTTACAGTTTTTATTGAGAATCGTTTATTTTCAGTGTTGATTCATAAATAGAGTATTTACATAAACACATTAAATAATATCAACTTTTTATTACTTGCCATTTTAACCAAATAGCAAACAATTATATTTTTTAGAATTCTTGGGTGCTTCGGATTCTGCAGTACCTTGTGCAATGATGATGAACTTGGCATTTGTTTTAAACACTTACCTTGCTACAGTTCGCAATAATGATTTTAGTTTGAAATTGGTATTTTTTGACGGTGAAGAAGCTTTTGTGCAATGGTCTGCTACAGACTCTATTTATGGTGCTAGACATTTGGCTGCTAAATGGGAAAACGAAGGATTTTTACCTAAAATTGTAAGAAAATATTTTTTAAAAGAAAATCCTTTTACCATTAATTTGCTCCTTAATTTACAGGAAGTATTTTTGTTACTTGACCTGCTGGGTGCTCCCGACCCTAATTTCTATAGTTTCTTCAGGCAAACAGAGCAATGGTATGCTCGTCTGTCAACAACTGAGGAAAAGCTTGATAAAGCTGGATTATTTGAGAGATATGCTTACAGCTCAGCAATCAACAAAAGTACTAACCAAAATAGATATTTTCAACCGCATTCTATTAATGGTATTTATTTCAAATATTTCATTGATCAAATACGAACTATTCTTCCTAAATTTCAGCTTTCATAGAAGACGATCACATTCCTTTCTTGAAAAGAGGTGTACCAATTATTCACATGATTCCAACACCATTCCCTGATTTTTGGCATAAAATCAGTGATGACCGAGCAGCTATTGACTTAACGACGGTGGAAAATCTTAACAAAATTTTGAGAGTATTCGTTTTGGAGTATTTGAGAATAAAAGTGTGAAAATAAAATTATTTTATTAAAAAACTTTGCAATATTTTTCAAAAGCATGGAAATACCCAAAAGCTCGCCTATCTTCTCGATTCAGAACACAATCCTATTCACTGAACAAACAAATTACATTTCCCTCAATTCCCAAAAATGTATGTAAATCTGTTTAAAATGTAGAGAATTCCAAATCCCATGTATTATTTTGCAAAAACCACTAAACAGACAACAACATACCAAAACAGTCCATAACTGGAGGATTAATCCCCATTCATGTTCGAAAATTTGTTTCATGAATTCAAAAACATTTAAAACATTCATAAAATAATAATTGTGTTTTGTTTGGTGTTTGGGGATAAATTTATTAAATTGTAAATTGCCTGAATTTGTGTAAATGTAAATTGGAATTATTATTTATTGCATTAGTTTTGCGAGTTTATAGTCCATTTCTATATTTTGTTTGAATTTGTGTGTAAATTGTTTAAATTGTTCGAATTGTGAATTCATTTTCAATTGTAAATATTTGTAGTTTCATAATTTATGGACAATTTTGGGTCCACAAAATAAATGAAATGAGAATTCGACAATTAAATAAGTTTTTAATTTCAATAAACTCTTTATTATCATTTCGACTTACAAAATAATTACACAGTGATCAATTAACAATTTTAACAAATTTGCTAAACTTTTTTAATGGAAAATTTAATTTTAATTATTTCATTAAATATTATTTCAAGCACTTTTTCTGATTTTTTAGTATTTTCACATTATTTCACAATTTATTGGATTTTTCCATTAATTTTAATTTATACCAACTTTTTTACAATTTATTTACAAGCAATCAGTATTTTTTACGTTTTATTCTCATTTTCTGCCATATCGCTAAGTTGCTCGTACTCGCAAAATTTCATCGTAATTGGTTTTTTTGGTTTTTTGCGCGTATTAAAGTTGTTCATTATTTTGCAGGTGAGCGATTCGTCTGGTTCTTCATCCTGTCAAATGTCGTCTATCGGATCAATCGCTTCTTCGTCTTCGAGTGAAGTTTGAGCTTCTGGGAGTATATCTTCGAGGCCATCAGAGAGATTGTCGTATCTGAAATAGAAACTAAAGTGAGTTGCAAAAATTTAGATTTCTTCTACTTTTTTGTTTCATTGATGGTATGAATTTGGAAGATTAGCGGAATATATGAAAGCATGCGAAGAAAATTTAGAGGAAAGTAAAATTCTTGGAAAAATTCGGAAAATTCGGATTTTTTGAAAGTAGTCTTTTGCCTTAAAACAACAAGTTTACAAAATGTTTTCCAATTTTTCCACATTTCGATTAAAATAAGCTTAACTGAATTAAAAACAAAAAACACTCTTACTTTTCAGCATTATCATCAAACTCTGGCAGCAATCCTTCGTCCTTTCCATTTGGACTCATCCTGAATATTGTGAATATCCTCAGTACCGCTAATACAATTAATTGACTGCCTGCCACGTAGGAGAGCCATAAATTGTGTGGCCACATAATCAGTCCCACTCCTAAGGCCACATAGGGGAAGCTCAACCTCCACCCTCCCAAAAATCGGCATAAATTCCAACAGCGCAAACATTTTGTTGAGAGATCGCTGCAATTGAAAACGGGAAAAATTCATTAAACTACATTAAAATCATTAAAATTATCAGAATATTATGAAAATTCGAAAATATACGGAAACCTTTCATTAAAATTAAAAATAATATGCAATTTTAATGATGGAGTGTATTTGCTTGTTTGGGAAATGCAATCAAAAAATAATGTCATAATTATAATTTCGTTGATTTTCATAATTATTTTTTGGTTAAAAGTTCAAAGCTCAACCACTTGACGGACTAAACGTTTTGGAAAAATAATATTCGATATTATTTTAAAATGTAGTGCAGAAAATTTTGGTAAATTAGTGGTAAAATTAATTAGGATCACAACCAGGAACATAATATTTGTGTGATATTATTGAAAATATGTGATACTTGTAAATGCGTTTGATAGCTGTGTAATAAATTGAAGCAACAATTAGATAATGAAATTTTGTTGGTTATCATTAACACCACATCATTTCTGAAAATTCATTAATTTAAAGTCTTCCCCACTCTTTTGCTCTAAACTAAGCGTCGATTCATAATTCTTTTGATGTTTCTGCACTTTTGCATTCAAAAAACCTGAAAAATTTATTCAGCATGCAATTTCAGTATTTACATACTCGCAATCTTTTTATGAACTTAATTATAAATTGCAATTAAAATTTGCTTTGACGAGAATTTCAATGTGTATACAGAAAATTGACTTTGTTAAGGAAAATTCAAATCCTCGAGATATTAACGGTGTGTTTTTAGACATTAAATATTATTCATAATACTCTAGAAATTCAGAATTTGTTCAGTCTATCCAGTTATTCAGTTAAGCTTGCGAACTTAATGCATTTTAGACTCATTACTTTTACAGTCAACTTCAGCAGGAAGTTTGCTAGAAGTAGTCTTGATGGAACGGTTGCAATTTAAACAGGTGCTGAAAGCTTTTCATGATATGTTAGTTAAGATCAATCAGAATCAATTGTATGGATCCAGTAAGGGATGTTATTTTTCAAGACTTTTGTAAATAAAAAAACTTTCTTTGAACTTTACTGTATGTAGAACTTAAGGACTTTAAACACAGCTTCAAGTTACTCCTCAAAAGTATTAAAATTTAATATTCATTCAATGTTTTAAACAACAATTGGAACTTGAGTACATCTGCATTTATTGAAAACAATCAAAATTCTGATTGTTTTCTGAAAACCTTTCGATTTTATGCAAATCTAGTTAAATCCTCATTATATATTTAATTAAATTCTCTAAACTTCAAGTTCTCTCTGATAATTCTAACAAGTAATAAGACTTTATTGATATTTTGCCTTGTATCCTTCATGTATCATGAACATCCTTCATATTCTGATACATCACCACAAATCTACTCTCATTTATAATTGCATTCTACTGATTTTCCGTTATTTCTGCTAAAAATTGCTCCGTTTCCTACAGCTCCATACTGAACCTCAAGACAAAAGCTAAGAGACATTTATTTCCTCATAAATCCTGCACGAAATGTAATCATTGAAATTAATAAAAAGGCGAGGAAATCAGGGAGGCAGTTTTATTACTTTATATCTTTTTCATCTAGCTATCTCTGCTGAATCTTCGCCTGGAGAAAATTGCGTGTGAAGCATTAAATTATAGTTGTAGCAATATAGAGCAGCGAAAGCTATTAAGCCAATGTGCACACAAAAACAGAAAAATAAAAAAATGAATTATAGTTAATCGTAAAAGCGCTCAAAAGGCAAATATTTTCATAAATTTCAATGAATGGCCAACCACATGAGAAAACTTGTTATGATTTACGGCAAAAATTATAAATAGCTTAATGATGAATACTCACTTTGTGCATAGCTGAAGGAATAATGTGAGGACCCACTTTATCTCTAGGAAGAACACGATGGCTGATGAAACTCTGCAACGAAATTAATTTTGTGTTTCAGGAAGCTTTGGAGGGATTTATCATTGATGCATTGAGTCATTTAGTCATTGATTAATTATGGGACAGATTGATTGGCAGTTAAACTGATTGAACTTACAAAATATAAACTCCTGCTTTATAGCCGTGTGCTGTTATATCTACACCTACTCCGCAAACTACTGAAAGGAGACAAGGAAAACAGGAAAATTAATTAATTTCTGGAGGAAAAAAGGTGAGTTTGGAGTTGGAGGGGATTTAGGTGAACTATTTTTTGTGAATAAGATTCTTATCTACTGCAACTATGGCATTATCTTCCTTTGAAATATTATTCTAGGAAATTAGGATTATATAACAAAGAAAAAGTTCCATCTTCAGGATCCTTAGATAGATCTTAGTTTAAAAGGAAAATCTTATGAGGAAAAAAAAATATTTTCATGGTCACAGAATCTTTAGAGAAAACCTACACATGTGACTCTTCCTCGATAAAATCTATAAACCGATTTAACCCACGGTCCATCTTCCATAAAACTGAATTTTCCAAAAATGAGCAAGTAAATCCCCCGAAGTAATTAAATTCCATAAAAAGTGCTGCAAATTGCAATTCCGATGCTGGTTTTAATTTCCTCGCTTGTTTCTCCTGGAAAGTTCATAGAGTTAGACGATCTGAACTCAGAAGTCTAAATTGAAATTGTTTGGAAATTGTATAAATTGCTAAAATAGTAAAATTCCGATAGCCAAAATAACTGCAATATTAAATTTCGCAGAAATATCTCCATGAACGGGAAGTGCATAGAAATGCACTGATAAGCAAAACAAAGTAAAAAATCAGAAATGAGAAATCCAGCGTATTCCCGGAACTCACAGAACCCAGATTGTTTTCATGGAATAACAAGTAATTGAATCAAAAAGCAATAAAACGGTTTGTGATACCAAAATACAGTTTTTGGGAGCAAACGCCTGTGATTACGTGGCCCATTTAAATTATTTGAATTGTTTGCTTGAGCATTGGCAGAGTAATTGTGAGTTATGTGAGTTATGTGCGTTGAGTTTGCATGTGTATCAATCGAATTAGATTGGACGTGCTAGTTGTTTTCAAGTGTTATTGGGTTGTTGGTGGAGAAAGGCACAAGACTTATCAGGAGGCTCTTGGGAGTAATGAAGATGTTTATTAAGTTAATGAAAGGTTTTTAAGTTAAATATGAGTTTGATGGGGAATTTTAATTCAGGTGCTTTTAGGAAAATGTTGAATTTTGATATTTTGGAAATTTAAGCTTTCGTAAGCTTTATAGCTTCAACCTGAAACTTATTTCGATATTTCTTTTAATTAAGAGAGAAGAATTCGTTCATTGATTCACCGAGCTCAAGCTTTTAAGCTTTAAGTAGCTTTTGAAAATATTCCACAGACTTTCAATCAATAGGCTTTTCTGTTCTAATATAGAAAGACAAAGTTTTGTTAAAGTGGGGAATGTTTGCATAATAAATTATTAAAATGCTTGTTTGAAAGTTTAAAATAATGGTTTTTTAAAGATTCTTTGTTTCTTCTTAGGTATTTACAGTTAAATCTTGCTCTTTATTACACATTTCCTGAAGCAATAAAGAAATTAAATTTTTTACGCAGCTTTTAACGAGCTTTTCACCGTTTTTTAATAAATTATTTTACTGCCAAAAATGCTAAAAAGTTTGCTCATTACATATTAAATAAATAATTCATTTAGGAAAACGCGAAAATGCCCATAAAAAGTTAGAATAATTATTTATGGACCATGCGGAGCATTTGGAATTAAAGCTTTTATAAGCTTTTAACCTGGAATGGAGAGAAAAGTGATTATTTCAATTTAAATGAATAATATTTTCCACAGAACACAATACCAAAAGCATTATAAAGCTTACATAAAGCTCTTCTAAGCTTTAAGAGCACTTTAAATCACTTAAAGCAATTTAAATCAATGTTTTCTTTCATTGTTCCCTAAAATCAACAAAATTAGTAAAATAACAAACATTAGCCATACCAGCAAAGAACACAAGTCCTACTTGTTCTTTCCACATAATCCACTTGCAGTAGCCAACACCAGCACACATGACAACTGTTTAATCTGGTAAGCTGCTTTTTAGAAGCTTCCAGTGCCATTAAATGCCAGAAAAATACATTTTTTGACCATTCTGTGGCCCATTAAATTTGATGAAAAAGCTTGCCTTAATGTATTTTCATTGAAGCACAAAAATTCACAAAACCTCTGCAAAACAACATGAAAATTCTCGAGTTACTATGGCAAATAGGGAAAACCTAAAAAAACACTGATAACATTAAAAAAAGCTCAAAAAGCATATAAAAGCTTAAACAGTTTTTTAGTTGGGAAAGTTTGGCAATAAAGCAATAACGCTGACATAGAAGTGCTTTTTTATTACTTTTCACTAGGGCTATTGCTGTATGAGATCTATACACATATTTTCCAAGCAATCTCTATTATGTAGGTCAGTTTCAGTCAACGCAATGTAATTTCCATAAAAGTAATCCAAAAGCTAAAAGTGCCTCAAACTGCGATAAATGCCATTACGCTGGAAAAATGGCAAAGTTTGCAGTGTAATTGGAGCTGGTACAATTTCAATATTTTTGAATATCACTTTTTTGTTTGCTCTGCTGACGCTCTAGTCAATAAACTTTATTTTACTTCATAATTAATTTAGGTTGATATTTTTAATGGAAAAACTTTTAATAACAAAAATTCTGGTTTTTGTTTTTTGATGAAATTTTTTGGAAATGAAGACTTTGATTGTTATTGATAGAATTCTTAGTATTCTTAGTATTTTTAGAACTTTGTAATTAGAGTGGATTGGTAATTTGTCAAAATAAACGCGAAACATTCGCAAATTTGTTTTGTTTTTGAATTATTTTTGATTTCTGTCAAGGAACTTTTCTTAGATGATTATTGTTTTATTTGTAGAATTTGTTTTATTTGTTTAATATCTTTTAAATATTTTTCTTCTAAAAGGGTTGGATTTGAATAATTTACTTGGAGAATTTTAAATTATGTCTTAGTGAGGCCACTTAGCATATAAAAATATATCTTCGCAAAAAATTCCTAAAAACGATCAAATCCTCAAAAATAAATATTTTCCGCCATAAATTTCATTCCTCATAAATCTCACATCTGAATAAACAAAATCAAAACTCAATCTATTCCAATTTAAGTCTAGAAAAATAAAACCCCCAAGACTCTCCATCTAAATTCGAAAACCATTTAAAATATTCTACAATATCCTTTGCATAGCCATAAAATATTCGAAATGCATAAAATTCACAATTTAGTGCTTTGCTGCTTGCACAATAAAATTTTATTTCATACAAATCGTAAAATTGCTATCATAAAATCACGATAGAAGACAAACATATCGGAACAACAAAAATTCTCTGCTTTCCAATATATTCGGAATTTTTAATAATTTTCAAAGAAAATGCTTCCGACAATTTTTCTCACTTATTTGCCAGTAAATTTCAACTTTATTTGGTTTTCCCAGTTTTTACGAAGTTTTTCGAGCTTTTTGCAAGTTTTGCGAATTTTCCCAATTTTTTGTAGATCCGTTCAATCGAGATATTTTTCATAAAGTATAAACATTTTTTTTTGCGTTTGACTTGAAATGGTTTTTCCGGTTTCCTTGCTCTTTTTGTGTGTGCTGAGTGTGGTTTTGGTGGGTGGAAATTTTATTTCTTTGGTTTTCTATGGAAATTTGAAAATTTCATGGATTTGAGTCCTTAGAAATTTAAATCGATTTTAATTCAGGATTAGTACTTTTTGGTACCAAAACTTAGTACCATAGAATAAAAGTACCATTTTAGAGTACCAATTAGACCCTCCCCCAAATATTTCTGCTTATGAAGCCTCCAACTCTCTATGATTCAGTTTCCGATGGTTGCTCTCGTTTGTTGGCTGAAAATTGTCTCCAAAGTTGGTTGCCGGCGAGCCATAAACAATTTAATTTATTCGGAAAAACAGTTTTTCGATTTTCCGACACAAAAGAAATTTCTGTGCAAAATCACAAAAATCACAGAAATCACAGAAATCACAGAAATCACAGAAATCACAGAAAAATCAGACAACAGAATTCTATCTGGAGGAAAATTCGCATTTGATTAAATTAGAAATCCAACTGAATCCATATATGAAAGTTCTGGCAATGGGTAGTTATGACTGTTAGACGGTTAGACTTTGTTATCAAATGGCAAAGGATCAGCAACAACAGAAAACTGATTGGGGCAGTTTTTGTTATTTTCCATTTTTTGGATTTTTTATGGGAGATGAAAATATTGAAAGAATTGTAAATATGTCTATATGTAACTGTTTGGGAGGAAATAATGGCATGGTTTATGGCTTGTTTTTAGATTATCGGGGGATATTTTTTGGTGGTGGGTTTATTGTGAAAAGTTATTGAGATTTAAGTGATTTCAGTTTTTCAGAGTTTTTTCTGGTTTGTTATCAATGAAAGAATTTTTGGGGCAAAAAAGTTGGGAGTTTGAAAATTTTTTAATTTGGGACCCAAAAACCAAAAATGCGACCCGTGAAACCTAATTTTGAAAGAATTTTGAGTCAAAAAACGAAAGTTCAAAAATAATATTATCCATGAACCTATAGGTTCATGAATAGCAATACTTCAAAAATTAAATTTATGAATGTTACGACACAAAAACCAAAAATGCGACCCACGAAACCTTAGTTTTTAAGAAATTTTGGTCAAAAAAAGACAGTTCAAAAAATAATATTATTCATGAACCTAGGTTCATGAAAAGCAATACTTCGAAAATTTATTTTATGAATGTTAGGACCCAAAAACCAAAAATGCGACCCACGAAACCTAATTTTTTAGGAATTTTTGGTCAAAAAACGAAAGTTCAAAAAAAAATATTATCCATGAACCTAGGTTCATGAATAGCAATACCTCGAAAATTTATTTTATGAATGTTAGGACCCAAAAACCAAAAATGCGACCCACGAAACCTAATTTTTTAGGAATTTTTGGTCAAAAAACGAAAGTTCAAAAAAAAATATTATCCATGAACCTAGGTTCATGAATAGCAATACCTCGAAAATTTATTTTATGAATGTTAGGACCCAAAAACCAAAAATGCGACCCACGAAACCTAATTTTTTAGGAATTTTTGGTCAAAAAACGAAAGTTCAAAAAAAAATATTATCCATGAACCTAGGTTCATGAATAGCAATACCTCGAAAATTTATTTTATGAATATTACGACCCAAAAACCAAAAATGCGACCCACGAAACCTAATTTTTTAAAAAATTTTGGTCAAAAAACGACAGTTTAAAAAAATAATATTATCCATGAACCTAGGTTCATGAACAGCAATACTTCAAAAATTTAACTATAAATGTTGGGACCCAAAAACCAAAAATGCGACCCACGAAACTTAATTTTTTAGGAATTTTGAGTCGAAAACCATAGTTCAGAAATGTAATTATCCATGAAAAATCCAATCTTTCGAAAAAACTGTCCCTCCCAGCAAAAATTATTCATCCATAAATTTTCACTTGAACCACATTTTTCTTTCCATTGTTTAGATAACATTTAGGAACGTCTGCATATTTTAACATACAACACAGTGTTCTCCATAATTTGGTAGTTTGAAATAGTTTGAAATAGTTTCCCAAATAGTTTGAAAGCTCTCATCGAGCCTACAACGATATAAAACTATTTCGAAGATGTTTGTTTAAATCTGCAACGTAAAGAAACTTGGAAAGTTTTTTAAAGCTTGGGGCCATGTGTTTGCCTATCAACTCTGCATGAAGACCATGAAATGTAAGGAATGAATAAAATGAATAAAAAGTATGAAAAGCTAAGTTTATGTCGGTTAGCGTTCAAAGTCAGTTTTTACGCATGAATAACTTTTTAAAGAAATGTGTCCAGAAATGTGGAAGAAGAGACCAAGATAACAAAACTGGACAACCGAATTTATGATTTATTTTGATGTTCCCATTTCTAGGTTTTAAAAATGGTCCTTTTTTGTTGTTTATGTCGTGTGTCCTTCTGGTTTCTACGAGATTCCTATCATCATCAAACTTTACATCTTCTTTTTATTTTTATTCTACCCTTGAAACGTTAAAAGTGTTCTAAAAATACCAGAAAGTATCAACACAATAGTCACAAAGGAATACGCATAAAGAAGAACTTTTCAATTTAACGATATTTTGATTGACCTTTGGATCTTTTCTGTCAATTTCCTTCAAATCAACTAATAACGTCCCTCGATACGAGCAATCAAAAAATTGGTCTTTCAAGTTTGTAAACTTTTTTATCCGTTTCTTAATAACAAGTCCCTTTGCTCCTTGGCTCAGCAGTTCTTACATCATTTATACATTTGAAGCTTTTAATGCCAAAAACTTTTCAAACATAGAAAGATCCTTTTCCGACATGTAAATATAAAAGTTATATATTTTTTCCAGACGATTTAACAATTTAGGAAGTCTCCGGCTGTGCTGGAAAAAATAAGTTCAGTCCGTTTGGGGCAGGGTTGAAAACTCTGTGGAATGGAATAAAAGCTTCTTTTGTTGAAAATATTTTTTCAATTGAGATTTCCAGTTCTTCTTAATGAAGTAATGATGAAATAATATAAATTTACAAGAAATTCAATGGAAAAAACAATCTGTTTCTCATTAAAAATATTTTTTTGCAATTTTGAGTACAAATGTTGTCTATTTTCATTCTCTTTCATTAAAATAATTTTCCATTGAATCAAAAACTGCTATCTTGCAATTAAGGGCAGTTTCCTGGAAAACTTTGTGTTTTATTGCAAAAGGTAGCTCAAGGGACAAATAATAGGATTTTGTTAGTTCAAGCAATTTCCAAAGAATCCTCGTTTTCGAGCAGCTGGTATTTGATTGCAATGAAAGCTTATTCTTAAAGCTTTTAAATTCACTTTAAGTGTTCACCCAACCCCTGCCTCCATTTCAAATTGAAACTAAAATAACAAATGCATGTGGCCCGGACAAGAATTAATTTAAACACAAATGGGAAAACTTTCGTGAAAACACATCCTGGCATCCTGCAAACGAAATCTGCCAAGAAACCAGAAACTGTTTAAATACTTTTTAAACAGTTTGTCTTTTAAAAGTCTTAGTAGCAATACAAACAATCTGTAAATAAAGCCGGAACGATGAAAATGTATAAAAGAAGCTTTTTGTGTTTACAAAGGAAATTGCCAGAATTCCAAAGTAGCTTCAGCTGTTTGTATAAGCAGAAAGTAACATTTAATTTAATGACTCTTACATCGTTAAAATTTCATTTGCGCAATGCAACAATATCATCAAAAGTGCAATAAAAACTTTTTTAAATATGTTGTTTGCCACTTTGCATTTTGATCAACAGAACGATAATAAAAGTGGCGTCAAAGGTTCCGCAATAAAAACTGTTTATCGTCGGTTTATCGTCAGTTGATTGAGCAAATGAGCAAACAAGCGTAAGGTCAAGGGAATCTCATGAGATAATTAAGCTGCTTGATGAACTTTTTTCAAGTTGACTTTACTTTATACAAAGTAGCTACGTGTATGATTAAAAAAAATCCATGAATTGAAATGAAAATCACGTTTATCAGCAACATTAATGCATTTTTGCTAATTGCTCTTGTGCACACAAATTATATAATTTTAGAATAACAAAACAACGATAAATTTATTAATGGACTTCGTGATAGAAGCTCGGGAATTCATTAGAGTGTTTTTTTGCTTTAAGGACTGTGGGGATGGGAGGATGGACTAAAATTAACTAGATCATAGCATATCATAGTTTCCACTCGAATCTCGTAAATATACCAGGAGTCATAAAATATTGCAATAATATTAGAAATGGTTAATGAAATAAAATTAGAAATGGTCCAGCAGTGACTTAATTGAGCTAACTCCTCACCAAGGAATTGCAAAAATAGATTAAAGAGATATCCATCAACAATCACAAATGCATTACAGTTCGTTGAAATATCCATTACTAATTTAATTCTACTCCTAATCCTCAATGTCCCAAGTCCCAATTTAATTACATTCTAATAGCTAAGCATTCCAGCATCCCATCACGTGGCTCTGAAAGCTCAACCATTTGGAAACTTAGACAATGCATTTATCTATAATCTCTCCACAGCCAACCATTACACCCCTTCCAAAATACTCTTACGTGAATTCACGTGCATCAATTTCAATCTATATCTGAAAAATTCCCAACAGAAAATTAGAACACGTCCATATGCACTCACCTATAGCTGTAGAAATTCCCCAGAATCGTATCAGCGGACGCAAGCACGTGCAGGTGCCTTCTGCTTGCCTTCTTCGGTTTCTTGTATCCATTTTTGCTGCTGCGGGTTTGCGATTTATAAATTATGCAATCTTGTTTAGAGCATGAATCTTCTGTTATTCAGTGTTTGCCAGCTAAAAACGTGAATATGTAAATTATGTGGGATTGCTAAGGTTGGTGAGTTGTAAAAATTTATGTACAAGTTTATTAGATGGAAAGGGTCAAGGGACTTTATCACGTCATAATAAAGATAATTGCTGTCTTTCTGTGTTTTATTAAAGAACAAGGAAAATAAATAACATAAAGATATAACCAGTCCCTCAAAAGAACTATTTGTCTTTCAACTATCTTTTTGTAATCAAACAACATTAAATCATATGATACATTTTGTAAGGAATGTTAAGAAGACACAAAACTTACAATGTTGCTCGCATCTTGCACACGAGCTGAGTTAATTAAGATGTTTGCAGTTTGGGGAATTTCATGAAGTTTACTAAGTTTATGATGTTTATTGAGTTTATGGAGTTTCTGGAATGTTCGCTCTGAATACAGAAGATGTTGTTTTAAAGTTAAATGTAAACTCGTTAGAGATATGATCCTTTATGCTGGTTTATGGTTTGAACTTCCATTTTTGTTATGAAAAAAATAATTTACATGAATTTTACATAAATTTAGCATATATTTAGCATATATATATATATTTGAGAATGATCTTTGTTTGGAATGCTAAAAATGCTAGAAATGCTGAAAACACTTGAAAAAAATGGGAACCCCTTGAGTTTCTGATGATTTAGTAGTGAAGCAGATTAAAGAAAATAGAAGAATTTTAAATGCTAGATATAAAATTAATATGCAATCACTTAGAAACTTTTAAATTTCCCTTTTCAATCTTTTTTTGCATTTTTGTTGAAGATTTTGATAGTATTTCTTATTTACCATGTAAATTGAAAACAAACAAATAAAACTAAAGAGTTGAAAAGAAGTTTTCCACTTAAAAATTTATTTTGAAGATTTTTTGAATGACTTATTAAATTTAATTATTAAAACATTTTGAAAAATTTTATTTAGATTTCCGTCATTATTTCTAAATTTCCACTGAAACAATTTTCTAATAATATCCAAAAGTCGCATCTACAGCTCCACATTACTCCACACATTAACTATATTACAACCTTTACACATTACTCGTGCTATAGAATAAACCCAGAATTCCAGCAAATTTGCATACATGGTAGTTCAAATTTGCATTAAACATGAATATTGCTGAGCATATTTAAAAGGTTTGTTTGTGTTGTTTCTTCCCCGTTCTGCGAGCAAAATTCACTTAAATCAGTTGATTTTTAGCTTTTTGGCTTGCTCTTTTTGTGTGTGCTTTAACAAAATGTTATTGTAGATATGGAATTTAATTGAAGCTTTTTATGCGATTTGTTTGAAATAATAAAAAGAGAGATAAAGTTCGCTGGAAATATTAAGAATTATTTTACTGGAGTTTTTTAATGGATATTTTTGTAGTAGTTTTGAGCAGTTAAATTTAAGTGTCTTTGAAAAAAGTTCGGGTCAGATTTTTTGCCCTCACTTGAACTTTTTTATTTGATTCGATGAAAACTTGAATTTTTTGAGATGAATGAATTAAAATAATTAAATAAAAAATTTCAATGAAAAAATTTTAATTAAATTTTTCTCATAAAAATGGCCAAGAATCAGCTCTCCCATCAAAACCCATTCATAAATAATAAAAAGTTCCAGCTAACCTACTTTACGATTTCATTAAACTATTCATCAAAAAATAATTCTCCACTGAATAATAAATAGTCAAAACCAAATTATGAAAAATTTCAAAATCATAAAATTATGGAATCACATAAAGCTTATTCCTCATCTATTAAATCTCCTGAAACTTGCCAGAAAGTACAAAATTAATCTCACCAATGCAATTTCAGCATTTCATTTGAATTTCACCAGTTCTCCCACAACTAAATAACTAATGAGAAATTTTAATATCATTTCATATCATTTTTGATAGTAAGCTTACCTACAAAAAGCATATTGAGACCACCCACGACACTTGCTTACGAACTCTTGGCTTCATAATGCGTACATGCCAGGACTTTACAAATCCGAAAACTCTCATCATGCTGTTTAACTCTCTAGTGAGAACAAAACTTGAATACGCTAGTGTCATCTGGAACCCTCATTACTCAACATACGTGGCCAAAATCGAAAGAGTACAACGCAAATTCGTGAAACAACTTTTCTACAGAAATTTGGTACCAAATCCTCCACCTGATTGGGATTACATGACTTGCTGTAAACAACTAGAAATCGATACATTGGTGAATCGTAGAATAACGAACGGACTCAGCTTTGCAGTGAAAAAAATTACTGACAGCCAGCAATAAATTCACCATAAACGACCAGACCCATGACACAAGGAACAATCGAGAATTTAAACTGGCAAAATCTCGGTCTGACGTTGGCCTTTTTCTCCGATAAATACAATTATGTGCCATTTAAACCAGTTCTGTGATAACTGTGATATCAAGAAGGAAAAATTTTCCTCAGTGATGACTAAAATACGACAAAATGTAGCAGCTAGGACTGACTCAACAGCACCACAAACTGAAGCCTTAATGTGATATTTTTTTTTTCTTTGATATTTTGATATTTTGTTATTTTATTTTGTTATTTTGTTAACTTAATTAATTTTTAAGCTAAATCCAAACTGCTCTGAAACCAAACTCATGACATGATCTGATTTAAGATATATTTATATGATTTCTATGATACAATGATATTAAACTTGTTACAATTTTGATCTGATTGCAAACCAAAGGTCCTGACCTGTACTGTAATTTAAACCTTAAATAAATAAATAAATTCCCCATAAATTTCCAGAGAATCCTTAAATTACGTAAATTATATAAATTATGGAAATTTGGCCAAATTCGGTAAAATACGACTAAAAACAGGCAAAATCCCCAAAAATAAATTAATTGTGGACTTGCTGCTGCCCATATTTGTCGACCAAAGTGTTCACAGTTTTAAAATTATAATCTCGAGATTCATTATTTATTAAATTGCATTAAATCCTTGTCATAATAAATAAACTCTATGGAGCTGGAGAATTATGAGGCGAAAAATACTAAATATACCGAGGACATAAAACATCCAGGGAAAATATCGAGTTTGGAAGAGAAATTGCAGAACATCAGGAAATGTACAAAAATGTACAAAAATATTTATCTTTAGTGGAAAAGCATAAAAGCTGCTGTTGTATGTAAATAGTTGGTGTAGTGTTGAGCCCGAAACTTCCTGCATCCCGTGACTCACGTGTGATACGATAAATATTCTGATTCTGATCCAGAAATGGAAACCACATATTTTTTAGTTTTTACACAATTTACATTCAACTTTACAATTTAAATCCAGCTTCATTCCGGTCAAAAGCACAAATTAAATTATTTTTGCTCTTTATTTTCGCTCTGTTTCGTATTTCGCCACAATTTTACGAGAAATTCACGGGAATTACAAAATTTACACTATTCACGATTAAACAAATCACTTTGTTTTGCATCAAGTTTGGTTTTTGCTAGTTTTGTGGTGGAAAAAGATTGGTTAGCTTTCGTTGGTTTGTATTTAGAGGGGTGGATTGCTTTTTATTTGAGAAATATATATTATATTTGAATCAAATGATGCTCATTCCGGTAGATTTTAGCATCATTTTGAATTTAAAATATGTGAAGATTTTCCTCCAAACCAAAGAAAATCCACCCCTCTCCACCCCTTTACCATATTTACCCAGCGCAGACGACAAACCGAATAATCCGACTTTTCTATTCCACTTTGGCTTGTTATTTAATGCTGTTGGTGAACGAGCGAACGAGATTGGTGTTTGCTTGTCGGCCATATATTTGCAAACACTCTCGTTTTGCACATATTTTTGTGCAACTTTTTTGTTGCCGTTTTTCTGTATTTTTCTGATGTTTGTAGTTTTGTGGGCACATCAGAGTAAAAGCTTCCCTTTTTAGTTGCAAAATGCAAAAACACTTCAAATCTAAATTTATGTTTGTGCATGGAATAGACAGAAACAAATTAAAAACACTTAATGAAAGCTGAATTTGGGAACTGTTTGTTGGACTTGTTCTGGTTGTTTTGGGGTAGGTTCGGTGAGTAGCTTTTTTAAATCAACTTTTGAGTTTTCGGTAGAGTTTTTGGTATAAAATGATTTGTTTTCTACTTTCCAAGAATTTTTGAGGACTTTTCTCAAACTTTGTAATTTAGTTTTTAATCTTTTTTGTGTTCAAAGTAAAAATTTCTATGTAAACTGCAACATAAGTAGCAAAGCTCCATATTTTTCAATTTCCAAAATGCACAATAGTCTTTCAAACATAAATATCCCATTATACAAACGTAAACTTTTCCATAACATGTTTTTTGTTATTTAATTTTTCATTCAAATGAAAAACAAAAAAAAGTTGAAAAACTGCACAACAGCAAAGCAACTCAACTAACAAGGAAATGTACATAACACAGAAACAGCATTCAGATCCATAAATTGGAAGCTACAGAGCATTTATAGCCAAAAAGAACTTCTCAACAGCATAAAAATCTAGCACTAATTAATAATGAGAACTTTTTTTCAGCTCAGCGATAATTTTCTTTGTGCTTTAATTATAGTTTTTTGCTCCGCACAAAAGCATAAAAGTTTTTGCAGAGTTTTTTCTTATTCGTAGGAAAAATGGGGAAAAAATAGAGAAAACATTAAAAGCATAGAAGAGCTTTAGAACTGAGTTTTGTCGAGTTTTGTACTTTTATAGTTCAGAAAATCTTCTAATTGAATTAATGGAAGTTTCGCCAACAATTGGATTAATTCTCACTTGATGAAAAAAAAAATTTTAAGTTTTTTATTAAACAATTTTCTTAAGCAATTTATTTGTTATTTTGGCAGTTTTTCTTAAAAATTCTTGAGACTTCTTGAGATTCTTAAGATTTCCGAGATTTCCGAAATTTTCCGCAAAATTCAATAAAAAGTTCAAACCAACAGAAACCGAAAAAAAATTAAGAAAATTAAGAAAAAGCTACAAGAACGATCATCTCCACTCTAAAGAAGTTAATTAGCTGAAATGCATCTCGAGGAGCTCTCAATAAACTGAAACTTTGCTGAGTTTATTTAATTTTGCTCGATTTCTAGAATTTGCTGCTAATTAGCTTGTTTGCGAACAAATTAATTTATCGCTTTGAGAGATGTGTTCTTGGTACCAGCAAAGTTTAATTCAATTCTGGGGAGATTTCTTAGATTGTTCGATTTTCTTTCGATTTGTTCGATTGGAAAATATTAATTGGGAATGCAAACTTGAACGAAGAAAAAGGAAAACGAGGGTTCGGTTTGATTACAACGAGAAAGTTTTTAAGGGTGGAGTATGATTGGGTGGACTTTGGACACTTTATTTAGTTTTTTTTTCTTTTGACAGAAAAAATTTATATTTAAAGACATTTTTCAACAAATTCTATTTTAGAATTTTCATTTCAAATTTATGAGATTTTTAAAGTCAAAATTCCAAATAAACCAAGAAAAGTGTCCAAAGTCCGAACAAATCCTTTCCTACTTTATTGAATAAAACGTTTAGCATTTTATTTTCAAAAGAATAATCCACAAAATGTTCACCTTTTTTTATTTAACTCGGCAATTTACACTTTTCAATTGTTTGAACTTTTCCACTTGATTTGTTTTCTTTAAATGAAGAAAGGAGGCAAAAAGTCCCCTAAAAATACTTTCTCTGATTCCAATATTCAAGTATTTTGCAAGTTGTTCAAAAACTCGATAATTTTATGCCCACATCACTAGAATCAATTTATTTTTTATAGCGAGCATTCAAATCTCTTAAAACACTTGCTAAACACGAATGCTTCACACACAATTAACTTTTCCGCAAAAAAGTATCCATTATCCATTTTTGCCGTGGATCCTTCAAGCTTGTCACACATTTGCACGAGTACTTGCTTTAAATAATTTTGACATCAATTTGCAAATTTTATGTATGCATCGCCATACCGAAGCACTGAAGTAATCCACATTGCTTCACGGATCTGTTTTAGAGCTGTAACCCGACTTTACCGTTCAATTGTTTCGTTGCTACTGGCAAATATCGTGAAAATGTCTAGAACGTTTGTGAAAATGTTCTCTCAGTTTGCGAGGAAAACTGCTCTCTGCTAAAAATTCAGTAGAAAAGTAGATATCGAGAGAGTTTTCCGAGGAAATCCTTTGCTATTTTTAGAAATAACAAAAGTGAAATTTATCAGAAAACAAAGAGTTTTGGAGGAATTCAATTAAATTGTAATAAATTTGAATAAATAAAGGTCTCCTGGATTATTGTTATTGTTTTTTATTTGTTTTCTGCGCTTATACTGATTTATAGTTAGATATTGGAATTTATTTATTGGTCATTCAAATAAAGAAACAATACTTGACTTTTTATGAATTGAAGTTCTAGGTAATTTTGATGGAAATTTTTAGTACTACAGGTGGGTTAGCCGTTTATTTCACTCTTTATATTATTATTATTTCACACCCCCAACAAAATCCCCAAAATACCAACAAAAGCACCAAAACTGATGAAATTTTAAAAGAAAACAAATAAATTGCAATAAATTCGAATAAATTCGAATAAATTGTGATTGAAAAGCTTTATCAGCTTCCTTAATAGATTTATGTCTGTGATGTGTTTCGGAAGGAATTTATTGTCAGATCTTGGTAGAAAAAGATACGCCATTGCTTATTTGCTTGATTTAAAAGCTGAGCTGAACTGAAGCTGTGATATTTGCAAATATTCACAGAATATTCCAACAATTCCACCAATATTGCAGAAAGACGAGAGATTTTTTCAAATATATTCTGCGAAAGCTCGCGAAAAATTCAAATGAAGCTAATTTCGAGTAGAGTGTATTCAGTTTGGCGCCTTTGGATCAGCTTTAATTTAGAATGTGGATATCTGTTACAGTAATAAAATTTAATGGGTTGTTGTGCGTTGTTTTTGGATTGGAAACAGTTGGTTAGAGGATAGAGGAGCGAGGGGATGTATGAGAATTTTGATGGTTTCTGTGAGATTTCAGGTCGGATTTGGAATAATCTCATTATTTTTGTGGTTGTTGAGAAATCTTTAGGGGCTTCTTTGGTTTTAAAATTTTTTCACGTGTTATTAAATTCTATAATTTGGTCTGAAGCCACCATTTCATCCCGCTCTGATGGTGGGTCTCATTTTAATGGAATTATTTTCTATGGCTCAGCTGTTTTCCAAAAAATTCAAGTAACAAAGTAAAGCTTCATCTTTTATCACTAAAACTGTTCTTGGGAGCTGGAAGTAGTGGTACCAGGATTTATTGGATCCACCTACAAGAACTTCTTTTGTTATTTGAAAATCTTTTTAAAAAAACCCAAAAAATAATACACATCATCTGCAACCATCCTCAACTAAAAGAGTATGCAAATTGTTGTTCCTTATGTGCATACATAATTAATCCATATGATATACAAATGGCAGGTATTCGTATGCAAAGTCGAAGTAAAATTCAGTTGGGAGAAATGAGGGTATATATTCTGTTATCTTCTTCCCGAATTTCCCAACTACCATCCTTGATAGCTTTGATGCCTTGATTGCATGATGCTTTGATAGGAGATAGCAGGAGAAGATAGCTTGTGGTCTAATAAATACTTCCATGTGTCACAAGGGAAGCGCTTTGTTTTATTTATTTTATTTGAAGGGAGTTATACGAAAATATGTGAAATTGCTTTGTGTTTTGACTGCGTTTGAGTGGGTTTGAGTGGATGAGTGTAAATGGAAGGAAGGGAAGGAATTATCGCGCTTAGGTGAATTATTCGAGAGTGGTTCTAAAAAGGGAATTGGATTATTGTCGAGGATGACGTTGTTTTACTGTTTAGAAGAGTTATGTGTTTAAAGATTAGGTAGGATTTTGTTGGTGGGTTTATTAGGAATGAAAATTATTTATTTCCGGGTTACAATTTTCAGGTTATGTGTTTAGAAGAATGATATGGAATAACTGGATGTTCTTTTTAATTGTTTTCATCGGGAAGGTTTCCACCTTTTACGTCGTTATATATAGGGTCTCTTAAAACGGTAGAACGATGATATTTCAAAGCTACTGTCAGAAATAGATAAAAGATTAGAAGGAAATGTAAATCGAAAATGACCACCACCTTAGAACTCTCCTAACCTTGAAAAACCATCTCATTCAACAACCCTCCAACCTTTACCCATCAAACAACACAAAAGGAACAAATTATTATCATCACGCAAACAATGAAAAATCATAAACTCAAAAAATCCCACAGAATTTCTTTCTTACGAGCATAACAACCGACAAAATCCCAACAAACTGCGAAACATTAAAACAGGCAAGTGACAAGTCTGGTAACTGACAAGAGTCCCCATGAACCACCGCATGAATTGAAAACGGAAAATGTGGTTTTTCCAGGTATACATCAAAAGATTACAAAGAATTATGAAGAGCAGCCGGAAAATACGGGAAAATATTTTTCATTCACTTTTAAAAAACTCAAACAATAAAAAGTAATAAAATTATTGAAAAGTCTGCAATGCCCCACAAAATATGAAAAAAAATTGTAATATTTTTGGAAAAATTCAAAAATTAAAGGAAAACATGAGGAAATGTCGTAAACCACAGTTGAACCTTTTTCACGTGAATTTATCACTTAAAGCCATTAGAATAAATTGTGCAAGTATTTCATTCAGTTCTTTGAATAAATTATCTTTTTGCTCAAAACTTCACGCTTTTTCTGGTAATGAATTAAAGTTGTACTTGGAAATTACTAATGATGTCATTAGAATTGCTTGCAATTATAATTACCAGCTCACGTCAATCAGCGCACATTACCACAAATCATGTAAAAAAGCACTGCAACAATCCATAAGCATTAAACTCCCTCATAAATAAAATATTCATACACCAAAGCTCACCCCATCCATCAATATCAAATCGATTCTTATCGTTATCTAATATCCCCCACTTACTTGCCAAAAGAATCTGCCAAAACTGCCAATCTGCCCTCATAAATTAAACATTGCACAAAATTCTTTCAAGCTCGCAAATTTTGGACAAACTCGAACATAATCGCTCTCAATAAAAAATACATTAAATTTTCCAATAAATTTACTTTCGCCTTTCTCGGCCAGAAAAATTATTTGCGCACATTTATGTATTTTATGGGCAATTCCGGGAATTATCAGAATTAATAGAATTTTGGAGAATTATGAGAAATTATGAGGATTCTAAGAAATTACGAAAATTTCCCTTCTGGAAAAAAGACGCAGTGCTTTTTAATTGAATTGAAACATCAAGAAGATTTTCCAAGAATTTTTTGATTTTGGAATTTCTTGGAATTTTCTGTTTTTAATGGCAGATTTGCTCAGATTTGATTTGATTAATGTAATCGACATTTTCATTTAAATTAAACAGGCTCTTTATTCCATCTTGCTATATAGATTCATGCAGCATGACCCAGTGCGGGCTACACTAGGCCAATGGTGGACGAAATACCAAAAATGGATAAAAGAAGATTATTCCGGAATAATAGAATTCCTCAGCAATTTCATTGGCATCTCATTGGGATTTTATGTGGGAATTTATTTCGCTATTTCGGGCGAGTTTGTTTGGGAATTTATCCAAATTTATGAACATCTGCATCAAAGCTCATGGCAGTCGTTTCATCGTTTGCTGAGTTTAATCTGATTACATTTCATTGGAAATTAAGTAAGAAATATTTTTATGGGCTCTATTAAATGCCAATTTGCTGTTTCGAAGATCTTTTGGGTTAATTAGAAATCTGGCGAGATTTCTGTTGATTTTGCTGGAGACTTTTTAAGGAAAGTTGAATCTAATCATGTTCAATATTTAATATAGAATATTTTCTTAAAAAGTGCTTACCTGTTAATGCTCAATTTCTACTTAACTTACTACACAAAGAACCAACAACCAACTTTTGATCAAAAACCTTCAACATTAAATCAACAAACGAATTTCCTTAATAAGCCAGCAGACGATTTCAACAACTGCCAGCAAATCGTTTCAAATTGCTGTAAAAGTCTAAAGAAAGTCAAAAGAACGTGAAGAAAGTGAAGAAAGGTCCATGAGAAAGTTGCCAATAAAATTTCTATTAAAACGTTAAAGCACATTACCAAGTTATATCGAATTTATATCAACATGAAGGCGTTTCACGTTACCAGCATCACCAGAGCTTGAACATTGGCAGCCGAATTGAATGTTAAACACCATTTGCAGTATTTCACAGAAAGATTTTTAAACGTTCGCAGGCAATTCAATTTGATAGAAAATTTGGGCCATCGATACAATCAGAAATGATTTTTGATGCCGGAAGGAGCTTTAACTACCTTTAAGAAAAAGGAAATAAAATCAAAAGAAAGTGTTTTTTTTTTCTTTAAATCGATATTACAAGTGTTTATTCGACGTTTATTTGACTTTCCATTTTTCTTGGTGTTCCTTGAATTTTCTACAGTTTTTTTGTACAATTTTAACATGATTTTTGTTTGGAACAATTCCAGTGTAAATTTTACCTTTCTGTCGAGCCATGACATTTACCTTTCAAAGAGCTTTGGAGAATAAATATCCAGCAGCTTTAAATACTTGATTATTTTTGTCTTGGTACCTTTCAAGAGATCTACATAATTTTGACATGAAATCTTCAATGGTTTGTAATCTTAAGACTGCAAATGGTGCGCTTATCTAATCTTTGCTATAAATTTATGTGCTTTTGTGCTTGAAAGCTTCATGGAGCTTTTGAAGGAAGGATATTACAACAATCCATCAAGTTAATGTGTTTTTAAATCTATTTTACGGAAGATCAACATAATGCAATTAAATTCTTGGCTATAATGTTGCCTTTAAGCGTAAAAGTTCAGATATAAATTCAATTTTTGATTGGCAGTTAGCTGGTTCCTTTACAAAATTTAGATCTATAATTCCTGAACGATTTCAACGTCTGCCACCTGAACAATCTCCACTATCTCCTCTGGTTTTTCGACTGGTTCTATTTTATCTATTTTTTCGGCTTTATCTTCTTTAACAACATTTTCTTGATTCTGAACGACCTCGGCTTTCTCAACAGCAACCACATGATCTTCAATTCCTTTCTTTCGCTTCAACATATTGCTCATTGCCTTAGCGAGCAGCATATTACCTCGAACTGCAGAGTCATCATTGACAGTTAACAGACTCATTGGTACTTGTGTTGGTTTCTCTGTTGTAGACACTCTCTTCCATCTATCAGTAAGGTTGGTCAGTTTGACAGTATGATTGATCCTGTTCTCCATCAATTTCATCATCTTTTTGCGTTCTTCTGTCCTTTCTTTGTGAAGTTGATTCTTTAGATCCAAGTTGGCTTCCCTGAGAGCTCCAGTAAGTGATATCAAATAGTAGATGAAAAGGATCAATAACAAAAGAAGAGGAATAATTGCAGCAGGACTGGCAATATATTCCAAAAATTTGTGAAAAGCTTTAGGGACGATACTTTTCACAGTTTTTGTAAAAAGGAAGTAGATTCTTTCATTCCCAGAAAATGGACCACAATGCCAAGATGGTTCAAGCCAAACAATAGCGTAAGCTACTGGAAGAACGCAAAGGAAGAGCATGGTCAGAAGTAAGGTCAGGTAAAAGTTATTGGAACGAGAAGCTCTGTAATTACACAATTTATAAATTAAATTAAGTTTTATTATTAAGACATAATAAGTTACCTGAAAACAACCTCGTGAGGAACATTGCAAGTTAGAACAGCCCAGGATCTCAAATATAAGATCACTATAAGTTTTATCAAGTTGATAATAGCCAAACCAGGTGAGAAAAACATTCCCATCCAAACTAGTCCTTGATTGTTGACTAAATGCAGAATATTCTCTGCTATTTTGAAATCTCCGTACTGCAACCAAATTTATTAAAAAATTTATAAGAAAATTTAAGAAAATTACAGTACCTTAGGAAATCTTTTTTCAAGATCCCAGCACCAACAGTTGTTCATATACCTCACAAAGAGTGCTCTGAAGAAATCCATCATCAAAATTGAAATGACTGTAAGTAGCTAGAAAGACTTAAATCAATAAAGTTGCTACATAAATTACTAATGAGTCTCACCAAATCCATTACAGTAAGCTTCATAAGCTCCTGTCCAAACATAGTTTCCCAGCACAACTTCCTGAGCTTCAGCTTCTTGCTATCAACTTTTCTCTCACCGTCTCCATCTTTCAAAAACTCAGCAATTGGATACATTTCTGGAAGGTCGCTGGAGAACATATCGTCTGTGGCGTTGCTTAAAAGGTCAGAGAAGTTGCTAGAGAAGTTGTGCATGCTGGTGAAATTATTCATGCTGAGTTCACTTGTGATATTTGTGTAATTATAATAATAATTATCTTCAAGATCCTCGAAAATTGTGGTGTTGCCCATGGTCATGTTAACTAAACTTTGATCGGTAGTAAAATCTTGAACCTCTTTTGATTCCTCTTGAATGCTTTCGTTCCTCTCGAAGTAATCGTAGTTTGTGTAATCATAATGATAAGTTATTTGAGGTTCAGTTGTGTAATGATCGGTAGTGTTGTGAAACATTGAAGTCTCGTTGTGTGGAAGAGGTTTCATGATGGTTGAAGTGTTAGGCGAAAGAGTCGTTAAAATGGCAACTATTCCAGCGATTGTCATACTTTTATTGATCACTGTAGGTTGTCCAAAATCATTATCCGTTTGCATTATCAATGAAGAATTTACTTCTAACGATGAATTGTATCCCAGAGCGGTTTGATCTCCACTTTTCAAGGTTTGTAGTTCTTTGGTCATTCCATCAATTTTCCGGAACAACGCAAAAATCAAAGAGTATAAGTTCAGCATGTTAAGGATCATAATTCTGGCTAATTGCAATCTTAGCTGCATTCTCGGATGATAATATTCCATTATCCCTAAAAGCTCGAAGAGCATCGGAAAGATGAAAGAAATCAAAGACATGACTAAACTAATCTCGTTACGGCGCCACCAAGTTTCATTTCCTTCATTAGATCGCTCGACAACCAAAATGACAGCATAAGCTGATACACAAAGCAGGAACATTACGCTTAGATTCACGATTATTCGAAGGAGGATGGTTTTCCAGCTGTGAAGAACATAAATAAGGTTAAGGTAATTCCAACGCACCAAATTCTTACTTCTTCTTATCCTTCTGCTTTTCAGCTTCCTCCAACAGAGCTTCCTTGAAACCTAAAACAACTGAAGCAATTCGATTCTGGGCCCTAAATTAAAAGCATCATCATATTTTAGGGTTATCTCAAGTAATATTAAGAAACAACGTACGTCTCAGAATGCCCAATCATGTAATCCCATCCAGTAAACAATTTCCAGCTAAACACACACTCCTCGTCCTTGGTAGAAAGCTTTGCCGACCTCGAGTTCTCTGCCATTCTGCAATCATGAAACAATCCGTTAAATAAATTATTTCCGAAAACTCGTAAAAAGATACTTTCTTCCTCAGAGTTGCAGCAAAGCTATACACGTAAACAAATAGTCCAGCAAGAAAGTATGCTATAGGAAGCTTGTATCCCCATCGGACAGTCCTTGATGCCATATTTGAGTAGTATCTTAAATGGAAAAGTTGTGGAATTAAATTTGTTGGGCTTGCTGGATACGCATGAAAACATTACCCATAAAATAGCGGCGAGTACTTTAAGTATCCCTCGAAATCCCAGATATTAATGAAGTTTTTGGCCTTCGACTTTTCCTCAGGCAGCATGATTTTTCGATCATCTGTGATGTCGTCGTAGTCGGTTAAGATGAGCTTTTGATGGGCGAATATTTTTTTATCGAGTAATTTAGTTAGTGTAAGAATTTTTGACAAATCAAGGATGGAAAAGTTATCACTAAAGAATTTTAAAGTTTGTGACAAAATTTTTGTTATTGAAAAATCAGTGACGTCATTAATAATTAAAATTTCTATTAAAATTCTATTACTTGGTTTTTATGACGTCATTTAAAATTAAACTTTCGAGGTGAAAAAATCTAAAAGTTATTAAATATCCATCCTTGACCCTCAACTATCCTTGGACTATTTTCACCAAAACAAGAAAATAGCTGTTGAAATCGGAAAATAAATTGATTACTTCTGGGATGATGACAAAGATGATAAGTATCTTTGCGATAATGATGTTAACCCAAAAGAGCCATCTCAGGAAAATAAAGTAGGAGGCCACCACCGAACCAAAACGAGACTCAATTTCTTTTATTCGAATCTCCCAAGGAATCAACAGCGCCGAGAAGTTGAAAATCTCCCGTTTCATGTGTTTTAGTTTCTAATTTTAAATTGAAGAAAAATGGGCAATTTCACAAGAAATCCATCAAAACGATCAAAAACATTAAATATTACATCAGCCAACATTATTTTGAAGCGAGCCAGCAAATCTTTGGTGTTTCCAGACATAGCGAATCTTTCTTGAAGTGTTCCCTCGTGGTATGCCACATATTGTTTCGCCTACCCAATGGAACGAATAAATTTCCCATTATAATTCTAAATTCAACAAATATATGCTAAATTCGCAATTTTCCGAAGAATTTGGAAAAACATAAAAAATTTCATTAATCACAGCTCTGACACACCTTGTGAACCAATTTGTATTTTTTGGATAGACTCCATGGCTGCGTTTTCACTGATTGAATGATTTCCTTGTACAAGCGGATATTTTCATAGAGCTGCTCTTGGTTGGAAGTGGTTTCGATGAAAGAGTCCTCGAAAGATGTTAAGGAGCTTAATTGGGATTATTATAAGAAATCTTATTTATTTTCAAAATTAATCAGTTTATCAAATAAAGAAGGACTTACTCGGCAGAGCTACTGAAGACGCTCGGTCTCTTCTTCGTGGAGTCTCGATTCTTGGTATCCAAAAACATCGCAAATTTATTTATTGAAGGTTTTCTGGATTTTCAGAAGAACTCGGAAAAACATAAAGTTTTCCTTTTATATTTTCCTTTTCAATTTTCACTGAAAGCCACTTCGAAAAGGGATTGCTTTTGTTTCCGCTGAAATTTCCATAAACTCAAAGAAAATCCTGGTTACGTTTTTTTTCTGGTAAACTTTATGAAAAATTGTTTTAATTTATGAATCTACACTGTTAAAAATTTTATTAAGTTCAATTGATTTTCATTTTTCAGGGGAATATTTCACTTTTTCTTAAAAATTTCTAAGAAAAACATTTTTTCGAAAATTTTGATTTTATTTAATATCTTTTGAATTTTTTTCACTAAATATTCACGAGTGCCACATTATCTTTCAATCCTTCACTAACTCATCCGCTCCACACAAAATTGCATTTAATTAATTGCACCGAACTTTGAGTAAACTTTTCCACTATTAATTAAACGAAAACTTCCCTTCACAAACACTTTCCTGAAGGAAAACTTGGCTAAATCAGCAAACTGTGAAAAATATGAAAACTAAGCAAACTTTTCTCGAAAGTCGAGGGAAACTTGCAGCTCTTGAAGTAAAACTATGAATGAAGGAGCTCGGAAAAAGGATGGTTTGTTGAGCAGCAAAAAGCAATTTTTTAATTTAAAACATAAACACACCTTTTTGCCAAGGAATTCGATGTAATTCAGGGATGAAAGCATTTTATTGATTATCTAGTTTATAGCATTATTTTCCCATTGTTTGTTACTAATAGAGGCTAATTGAGTTGAAAACCCTGCCCGTCTCTTTCCAATTCTATATAAATTTGTGTGTTTTCTATAGAACCATTTATTTAACACATTTTTTTTGCTCTGCTGTGTGCCTGTGTATCATAATATTCATAAATGGGAAACACTCCTCAATTCGCCGTGGAAATATGTTTTATAGTTTTGCTATTTCGCATTCCTTTCGCTTTCAATTTCAGCCGAGCTTCAGCCAAGTTTCAGGTGCCTTTTAGCGCTTTTGTGCTCTCGCTCCACAGGTTGCAATTTCAACAAATTTCCCAGCAAATTGACTTATGGCGAGGAATTATGTTGTTTCGTGTGTAGTTTATGTTTTTTGTGTAGAAAAGTGGAGTTTTATGGTGTGTAAATATATATTATTATGTTTATGGGAAATTGTTTAATTTATTTTTGAGTGGGGGGAGGGTTGAGGTTGGTATTCGTGAGGGATTAGAGAGTTCTTCATGAATATTGTGTTAACTAACTATAAAGCTTTAAGGTTTCTTTTTGCATCTAAAAATAAATAAGAGGAGCTCAATAACTTTTGAAGCATAGAGATAATTTCCAAAGTCCTACTCAAAAATCCAAAGCAATGCCTCAATCTGCAAATAACCTCAAAACCAAGCAAAACTTCTCAAACCATTGAATTTCCAATTAATTCCGAAACATAATCCTTATTATTAATATCTCAATATATACTGCAAGAAAATGCATGAGCTGAACATTGTACGATGCTTTCTAAAACAGCAAGTATTAATCTTTTAAGACTATATCAAACTAAAGGCAAACTAACGGAAAGATATAAAATGCAGAAATCTATAAGGCAAAAAACAGACGAACAGTTAAGGAGATTGGATTGTTTTCCAACTGCGACCTTTTCCATGTAGCAGCTTCTATAGCTTCTAAAGCTTCTGTAGGTTGTGTAGATCAAGCTAGACAGCTTCCCAGGGATTTGCCAAAGACTCTTTATTGATTTCCTTGAATGACTAGAAATGGATTTAGTCTAACTGAAGCTGAGTTCAGGGCAGTTCAATAAATTGTAATTAGGGTCGGCAAAAATGGTCGTAACATGTGCTTGCGATTCAGGCAGACAATAAACATTTGTCTGAATAACCGAGCTCTAATTTTTTTACCTTCTTGTCTGTCCATAAGCTCCTACATAATTCTGTGAAAGCTGATCGTACTTCCAAGTATTCATAAGCATTTGGTCCTTCAAGAATAAAAGAAGAATTTCTTGATTTCCCAGCTTTACTCTATTCGTCCATAAAAATGCCGCAATGCCTTACTTTAAAGATACCGAATATCGAAATCAAAAATTTATTCACTTTGAGCTACAATAAATAAAAGTTTTAACAAAAAACTCTTGAATTTTTTAATGACATCATTTTTTATGCAAGAGAATAAAGATAACTTGACTTTTATGCCCTCAGTAGTTTGCGCGCAAATCAAAACTTATCACTTTACAGTCTCTGAAAAAATTATATCGTTAATATCTTTTTAATTGCTGATTTTTATAGTAATAACATCAGCCGGTAGTCATCATAAAATAAGTTAAAACTGCAATAAACTGCTAAAAAATGATAAATGATGACAGTTTTGCACATTAAATGACCCTAAGGTGCTTTTTTATAGTTGCGGCATTGCACTTGAGTGATATAAATTGTAAAAAATCATATAAGAATGATTATTTATTCTATTGAGAATAAATTGTTCATCATAAAAAATTGTTCATCATAAAAAAGTCAACAAATCTGTTAGTACAACAATATGATAAAGGTCATGTATTATGTTAGTTGGAGTTTTTTATAGCCAAATTTGTCAAAATTTAGATTAACAATATAATATTGAAATTTTCGTGAAATTAGGCCAATAAATTTCAATCCCCTAACAAATTCAAAATTGACCATAACGTCATCAACCTTACCAACTCAATTATCCCTAAATTGCTGACATTTCTATTTTCCCAGACAATCCACTAAAATGGCAACAAAACCTTCAACAGCTCATCAAATTCACCCTCCAGGGATTCATAACTTTCAAATACGCCCAAATGAGCGACAAAAAACACTAAACAGACAAATTACCATGTAACAGTCGAACCGTCAAGCAGTCAAAGCAAAAGTCAAAACCATGTTCATGTTTCACAAAGGGAACATCCAGAAATTTCGAGAAATTAATTATGCAAATTTGTCAGACAGTTTTGTGATAAATTTGTCATTTGAATAAACTCCACATGCAACCAGCAAGCAAATGTGAATCTTTCAGGCACAGAAGGCACTTGAAGAAATGTTTTAACAACACTTTAAATTGGCTTTAAAGCACTTGAAGTACTTAAAGGCACTTCTCTAGTTGTTTCACTAGCAAATTTAAGTCTTTAGCACACAATAAGATGAAGCCACTTGAAACTGCTTCATGATGTGCAATGAAATTTTTATTTAAATTTATTGTGTGAGCATGAATAACTAAATCAATTTGCTTCTGACGCGCTTAAATGATTCATTAAACTTTTATTGCGAGGTGCTCGCATGCTGAACAAGATCAGCTAACATAAAATTTATATGACTTGGGCCATTAGCTGTTTAGAGTGTTTAGAAGGATTTTGTGATTTTATCGCTCGCTTGTCGCCGGAAAAAACGTTTTAGGGGATTCTTTTTAGTACAGGGTGATCTTATTAGCTTGTCTTCTGCAATAAAATATTTAATTTTGGGAGCAAAGAATTTATTGGGGTACATTAATCGGTACTTAAAATATGCCATTTATTCATGAGCTCATAATTCATTTATGTTTGATGCAAAAATTGTCAAAATTGATAACAAAATTAAATGTTCAAGTTGATAGACATTACTGGAGATGCTCCATTTTTCCGATTTTTTCTCTGGTGATAAACAATTTTAGTAAACATTAAATAGTAAACAATTACAACGAAGTTACAAAACATTTTTTAATCGCTGTGGGCTTCTGAGAAATTTTAATCTCAACTAAAAACAAACTTGAACTTCATTGATCTTTTATCACTAATATTTTTAAAACATGTGGTTGATTTATTTGCGACCTACATTAAATTTAAATAAGAGATACTATAGTATTGCTTTGAATTTGTTGTTTATTTTTTTATTTAGTTATTAATTGAGACTTGCCTATTGATGACTTGTTTCAACATAAAATTTTCGATTGTTTGGTAGATGATTAAGCATATTCGAAGAACCAATAAATAAAATGTTGTGCTGGTAAAATTTTAATTTATTATTAATTTATAATTTATATTATAAAATACATTGATCGTCGATTCACGTCTATTTTAGGACCTCAATTTTGCTGCTGGTCATTTTAACATCGAAAATAAATTGCAATCCAGTAGAAGTGTCTTGTGAATTAAATTTGAACAATAAATTCCACTGCATTTTTGAAGATGTAGATTTCTCCAACGAGAATAACTGGACCTTAGCAAATAGAGTTGATGAAGAAGTCAATGATGATGTCACAGGTTTTACGATTAAGGGCTCAAACCTCCATTATATACCAAATGTGATATTTAGAAAATTTCCCAACCTAAAGACATTCTACGCTTCTGAAAATAATCACAATTTGAAGATATTGAATGCGAGGAACTTCAAGGGAGCCAGAAAATTAGTCAGTTTTTATCTGAACAATAATGAGATTTCTAAACTATCAGCTAACAACTTCAAGGAGATTCCAAATCTACTCGATCTTTTCTTGAACTCAAATCAAATTAAGATCATAGCCGATTCAAGCTTCGCTGGCCTCCACAAATTAGAAACCCTGACTTTGAGTCACAACCAACTCACCGCAATAAACTTCAACACCTTCAAAGGTCTCTTCAGTTTGTCTAGGCTTGGACTTTCTAACAATAATATAAAGTCCATCGATAATCGAGCTTTTAGAATGGTCAAAGAGTTTTTTTATTTGAATTTGTTGGGAAACCAATGTATTGATACTATTTATGGATCAGAAGAAGAACTTGATATTAAAAACGTTTATGAAGTTTGCGACCCAAAAAAATTGGAACTGGATGAAAAAACTGATATTGCAGTTGATGTTTTATAAGATTGAATCGGTTTAAATAAAAATTTAATGAGTTAAAACTAATCAACTGGTGTTTCATTCCGTCTTGTCTAATCATTTATAAACTTGTTTTTCAAACAATACGAGAAAAATATTTACTTTGATTAACCTTTGATTAAAAAAATAAAATAAAATTCTTATCAAGATCCAATTTGCATGACTATATTATATGAACTGGAAATTCCAGTTGTATTTCATCACTATGAAGATCCTAAGGCCAATTTTGTAAGTACTGAACTAATTCTGAAAACCTCAATTTAACCTAAATCAAACCATTTCAGTGTTTTTCTGTTGTTTTGCCTTTTCTTGATGTTAAAAGTAAAATGCGAAAATGTTGACGCTATCTGCTTTCCAATGAGCTTTGATATCAAATATGTTGATACAGCTCAATGCGTTATTGGCCTTGTATTGGGTGCAAATTCTTCAAGTCTCGAATGGGAAATTAAACCAACTTATGACAATCAACTTTATAACAGTAAAGTAAGAAAAATAATTATCATGAAATCCAACCTGGAAACAATCCCCAGTAAAATGTTTACTAAATATCCCAACTTGGTGACATTTGAGGCTTATGATAATAATTTCAATATGACGTCAATAAATGCGAGTGAACTGAAGGGAGGCACAAAGTTGACAACTTTAGATTTCAGCTTCAATGCGATCACAAAGGTTACAGCACACAACTTCAAGGAGACACCAGCTTTATTACAGTTATTGCTGCGCAACAACCAAATCTCACTCATTGAAGATTCCAGTTTTGTAGGATTGAATAAATTGAATCACTTGTGGCTGAGCAGTAATCAAATAGAAACTATAAACTACGACACTTTTAAAGGACTGGATAACTTGTTGTCTCTTGAATTGAATGATAATAAACTTAAAGAGGTGGTTGAAGGTTCGTTCAGGATGATGAAGACTTTGTATACTTTATACTTGAGAGACAATGTTTGCACCAATAAAAGTTACGAGTTATCTGTGAGAGGGCATAGAAACTTTAATGCTCAAGAACTTTACGGATTTTGTTTGCCTAGCAAAAATGACATAAGATAAAGATGCATTAGCTGAAAACAGAATATTAAATACAGAAAATATCGTATTCTTTTGATAAAATACACCTAAAATCAATCTTTTTATTTTAAAACCATTAACGTGTTACCACTTACCAGATTACTATTAGTTCAAAAAATAATGTTATTGTTATTGAGCAGGAACAATAATAACGTATTAATTATACTAATTCAGAAGTGACTTATTTATTTATACATAATTTTACAATTGCTTACAAAACAAATTCCTTAATTATTTTATGTAATAAGTGATTAAATATATGAACATGTAAACCTATATTTGATAATCGAATTTAATCTATAATCCATCGCTCAGACTCATAACCAAGAACGTTCCACTTTTTTAAAGTTTTAGATGACGCTGCGTACTTCAAAATCTTATCTTTGATTGAATCTTCCACTGAAGTGATATAGTTGTTTTCACTATAAATAGCAATATACAAAATCTTTAGATTCTGCATTTTTTCGAAAACTTTTTCCAAAAACTCGAAAACCTGATGATTATCAAAATTTTTATGAAATCTACATATTATTTTGAGATTCATTAGGTTTGTACAGTAGTAAAATTTATCAATAATGTCTAGTAAACTGAAACCAGTATAAACCATTGCGTCAAGGTGGAACAGAGTTATATTTGGTAACAACATACTTTGAATTAATTCATTTTTAATCAACCGCACGGAAGAAATTTTTATTTCTTCTAGAAACTGAAGTTTTCTGAATGACCCCACTAATATTTCCAAATCATAAGTGTCCGAGGGATGTCCATTGAATGTGTATTCTTTCAAATTAGGTAACATTGCAGCAATATTTGTTATAACTTCTACGTTAAGTATCTTTTTTTGTTGGCTTACTTCAAGTGATAAAGTTTTGACGCTTTCATTTGTTCTTATGCACTTAGAAAAGTATTTTTTTCCATACTCAGTGACTTTTATATCCAATTTTTCTAACCGTTTAATTTTTAAAACATGTTTGAATATCTTTCTGGAAAATTCCACATCTCGATCAAACCTCAATGAGAATGATTCCAATTGATTTTGTGTTTGTACGAACTTTAAAAGTGCACAATAATCGTTATCGACACGTTTTAATAGAGTGAGATTCATGGACAGCTCTTCCAATTGATAATTGACGAGTTTTTTATCAAAATGGAATGGATTGATGCTCCCATAAAGGACTAAATGTTTTAACTCAGTCTCTTTTTCCATAAATTTTATTGGCTGTGAAGCCTCAACATCCAACGAAATAGTTTTTTTTGTAGCCAGAAAAAAAGTGGGATCTACTTGCGAATCATAAATTTCAAATTCTTCCAAAACATGAGAGCAATCAGTATTCATGATATTTCCATCAAACTTGCAAAATTTAACTCGCATGTTCTTAACATCTTTCAAAACATTCATTAGTTCGTAAACGTATTTTAAATAAATTTTACATTGAATGAGGCTCAAGGTTTTAAACTGATTTCCATGTTTAGCAAGGAATTTGAGGAGCGAGTTCATATCAGTTGTGTTCATGCAAAAGATATTGTTCAAATCGCAAAGCTCAAGGGTATCGATTTCAGGTTTTAATTCAAAATCTTCTGAAATTTCTCCACACTCTTTAAAATTAATTTTTAATGTTTGTTTTGTTATTTCAAGGTTTTTAGGTTGACCAAAATCTACAGGTTGCACGGTGGTTTTTTGTGGGTTGATATAAAAGAATTCATCAAAACTTTTTTTCGACGTTTTTTTTACTGCTTCGTAAACGTAAAGAACTAAATCGGGATACTTATCTAGGAAGAATTTCAAATATGAATCCTCGTTAAAGTTACTTCCAAACAAAGATTTTTGTGATGGAGTCATATCATCTTTGTGGCACCACTTTAAAAAAAAAATCAGTTTTATACCGAATACTATACAAGGTTATATGATATAGGTTAAAAATATGTTACCTTATTTCTTATTGCTCGAAGTAGTTCCGTTAGAGTTTGAAACTTATACGCTCCAACCAGACTTGCGATAAACTTTTTGTGTAATGCCTGCTTCCAACCAGGCATGATAAAAGAAACATCATTCAGAATTTTTACTAATTCTTTTTGTTCTTGTGGGTCCAATCCTTTTGTCCTTCCTTGAACTTCTATTAAAAACTTAAGCTTTTTCTCGCCATTCCAGAAAAATATATGTTCCAAAATTTCATTGGTTGTCGGACGTTGATCAGGTATGAAATCACACATGTTATTCAATAAGTTCTCTGTGAGAATTTGTTGCTCATTTTTTAATCCATTCGTTTCATTCACATATTTAAAGACTTTACCCAGTGAAAAAACATCTGACTGTTTGCTCTAGAATTTGAAAATTATTTGAAATATGTTCAATTTACATACTTCTCGTGCGTTGGAGCTCAATAGTTGAGTTGGAATACTTACATGTTTTTGCGACTTATTCATAATTTCTGGAGGAATCCATCCTGGAGTACCTACTACGTCCATAGTACCATGGAAAATAGTCTCATTCAGAGACTTAGAACAACCAAAGTCAGACAATTTCAGAACGATATCCTCCATCTGTTTGGTAATTAAGATGTTTGCTGGCTTAATGTCTCGGTGAACTTGAAAAGAGATTGATTTATTATTGGAATTTCAATTTTGAATAGTATACTAACCAATATTGTATTTGTGAAGATGATTTAGTCCTTCAGTTAAATTTTTAACCAGTTGATGAAAACTTATAAGCATTCTTTGAGCTTCGAAGGTAGGTACTGTAAGAAAGCCTTCTAAATTGCAATCACAAAGCTCTAACCCGATGTAGTTGTAAACAGGGTTCCTCTTAATCCCAAATAAACGGACAATATTTGGATGTGCATCAATTTTTTCCATCAAATATATTTCTCGTTCAAGAATGCGGTTATGTGACTTATACACCATTTTTACAGCAATATTTCTTCCCTGAAACTTACCTTTATAAACAGTTCCACTACTGCCCTTACCCAAAACTTCAGTTGTTATTATTTGAAAGTCTACCTCGCCAGTTGGTAGCTTATTGGAACGCATTTGATTGCAAGCAAAAAGATTATACAATTTTTGCATAAAAAAAGGTAGGGATTTCATGAGTTCCTTCAGAAATTGATCAGTTATAGCCTCTATAGGAGCATTATTGTCGAGGCCTAAAATTTGGCTCAATTTTTGGTGTTGCTGCATTCCGTCATTATTTTCCTTAAATGTAATATTATGTTACTATTTTCAAATTGATAATTAGGATGCTATATTTAAAAAATTTCATACCGGTATCGAAGTATCTGTTCTTTTGTTGTTTTCATCAACTAGCAGCACAAAAAAGTCAATCAAGTCCGTGTACACTTTGAATTCCTGATCCTTATATAGTTCTCGTATTTTATGTAAAAACGTTTCTTCTTGATTCCAAAATATTTCGAGGAAACCACTTGTGCTTATGTTAATTGATCTTTTCATCATATGGTTATTATCAACAAAGTATGAAGTATGTAGCTCGATCAGCATTTTCTTGAATTTTGAATAGTTCCAAAAAAAGGCATGGTCCATCATCTCTTCACATGTCGGTCGTCTTTCTGGATCTAGTTGAATCATTTGTTCGATCAAATCTACAGCAAGCACTGATTCAGTTGTTTGCTCCATATTCTTGAGGGCAATCAAGTTCAAACTGCCTTTGCATTTTAATTCATTATTTTCCAAAGAGTAGAGTATTTTAAAAGGGTGAATTGATCCGCCGGTGAATTCGTGATGGAAGTACAAACCAAGTGAGAATAAGTCGGAAGATGGAGTCTAAAAAATTATTAAATGGTTCAGAATAAGTTTACAAGTTCAAAATAAATTGATCACTATTTAGTAAATAGCAATGTAGTAAATAGTATTTACAAACTGCTTGGAACGTTTTTGATGATGGATCTCTGGAGCAACCCACATCACATTTTTATTGGATTCAATTAGTTGATCCATTCGGTTAGGTTTTCCAAATGTTACTATCAACTTTCCATTCTTTTTTCTGTAAGATATGTTGTCGGGTGTCAGTTGTCCGTGACCTTCAAAACAAAATATTTAAACACAACTTATCCTACAACATAACCTATATTTAAAACTCACATTTTTTCAATTCACATAACTTAACTAGACAGACCTGGAAGATTTCCTTGAAGTCTTTTGAGCCCGGTACGTTTGTTACTTGTTCTCCATTAAACATTTTGAAAAAAATTTGCACTATACATCTACATACAAAACATCAAATATATATAGATAATCTACGGTATTTCATGAAATTCATTATGTATCAAAAATGTGTCTTCGTTGTTAAACAATCGGCGAATCACTGACTATTTCGCGGAAATGAAAGTTTTTGCAGGTTGGATTTGAACATATTTCAACATATTGCGAAATTATTAGACCGGTATCTAAACAAGACAAGAGAGGCAAGAATTGCCAGTTGGCAAGTACAGAAAACGTTTTTTTTGGTCAGGTGGACGAACGGACGGACGGACGGATAAAGTGAGAACATATAGCGTATTTTTTCCAAAAAAAAAATCAAAATATTCCAATAAATAAGCAAATTTTACATAAAGAACATGAAAAATTCTTAACTAGCAATTAAAAAGTGTATTACACTGTGGATATCACCACATTTGTTGTATTATTTTTAATCATTATTATTGTAATAATATCAAATTTAAATGAAAAATGTCCCAACGAAAGCATTCAATATATTTAAGAACATTAAATATGATTTGGTTGGATTTTTTTTTGAAAATCTTCAACATTTTGGAATAGATGACGATTTTAGAGCGTTTTTAGTCGAAAATTTTTTTGAAAAAAATTTCAGAATCATGCAGATTGCAGAGAGTTAAAATAAAAAAAATTCTCTTGCCTCCAACTTCCAATGAAAAAACCAGTTTTCTGAATATATTTATGTTTTTTAATTCATTATTTTCATAAATTTATTCAAAAGGGCTGTACGAGTATATTTTCTCTATCTCGTTGATGGCTGAAAACGCAAAGAAAGAACGACACAGAAAGAACAACGAGAAATGGAATTTCCAGAAATTATTTTCAATAACCTTGACGCAAATCTGACATTATACAAAATTTCGACAATCGACTTTTAGATTGAGAAAATATACCCGTACGTCGTTTGAAATACTCATTTATAGAGCATTCCTAAAATCTCAAAGTATGTGTGATGAGTCATTCTGCAAGTTCAACATGAAGTGTATAGTCGCAATATTTGGACTTTTTTTGAATAATACTAAAAATGATTCCCATTATTAAAGGCAAGTACTTTTAATCATCAAAAGACTTCAATTTTTAAAAACAAAAAGTTAATAATTTTCTTAATATTTGTTTGTTAACATTAAGAGCCGAAATCAAAAGAAGAAGATGCGAAACTGAATGTAATAAAAGAACTTCTCAGAGTTCGCAATTCATTTGACAAATATGACCAGAACAGAGATGGACTTACATCAGTGGCGGCTCGTGAGAAATATGCTCGGGTGTTCAATTTTTAAAAATAATCAATTTGCTTAATACTGCAAAATCATTGTTTAATTAAAAAATTAGGGAAAAGCTCTATTAACAAATTTAGTTCTAAAACTCAAGTTAAGGGGGCGCAAATGTTTAAAAAAGATTATTTTCAGAAGCGCGCGATGTGCAAAATTTAAAATGCACACCCTAAAATTGATTATTAGCTTGTTTTACAATTTTTTAATGAAATTACGTTGAAAATCATCAAATTTGTCAAATATGAACCAAAAAAGTATAAAATTTCTCCAATATACAGTGCAATAATTTTTTTTAATTTTCATACAATATTCAGAAATATGGTGCATTCTCAAATGTTGCACCATTTATCATTTGAGATTTTTTATTTTTGAAAACAATTTTTCAATGACTTTCTTTGAATCTTATGAGATAAAATTAAAGTTTATTAGCAAGAAATACATAAAATAAAAGTAAAATATACTGAAAATTATATTATGAAAACTGTAGAGAATCATATTTTGTACATTCAATTAATATTTATTTGATGTATCTTATATGGATCACGAAATACCTTAGGGTGTGCAGTGCACACCTTGCACACCCCGACGAGCCGCCACTGACTTACATATGTACATGACCTGAAGCTCATGGTAGCAGGCTCTGGATATATTGAGTCAGATTTTGCTAGAAAAGTGTTTGCGCTGAGTGATGCCGAAATAAATTGAACATTAAACTTTGAAGAATTTTATGAAAAAGCAAAGTCACCAGGAATGAACTATTTTTTAAAAATTAGGAAAAGAGGTTATACAGCTAAATCAGCTGATTTTGAAGCTGATTATAAAATTGCAGCCGAATATATTACGTATGAAAAATGCATGCAATGGTGACCGTGGTACACAAATTGAGGATCACAGCTATTTATCTTTTGGGAATGTACAAGCATCCAATTCTGTGCTCAAAAGCACCGTTAGTTTAGCTGGGTCTTCTGCTGGAATCTATGCTTTGATTGGACTTAACATTTCAAATACAATCTTTCACTGAAGACCAATGAAAATTGCTTTACTATGCTACCAGGTTTTCTTAGTTTGGCTTATTTTTTTTTTGTCTTTTTCATGGATTGTTAGTTATATTTTTGATTATCAAAAAAGTTTTGAAATACTTTGATGATTAATCTTACGCTTTTGATGCGATTGAAGAACTTTACGGATTTTGTTTGCCTATGAAATTAATAAAGATGAACATGTATGATCTTAAAGCTTAATAAAAATTATTTATTTTTAACAAAACAGTAGACAATTCCATTTTTTTTTTTACCATGATTCATTTTAAATTGCTGCAAAGTTTTGGGTATAACAAAACTTTTTATAAACAAACTTTTCCGATAAACTCGCTTCAAATACAATGAAACAAATAAAATAAATAAGATGAGCTCACAACAAAAGTTTATTCAAAATATTTCGTTGCAAAGATTGGAAAAAGTTAAATTGTAATTGTTTGTCTTACAAAGTGGATAAATTTGTTCATGTTTTCGTTGGACTATTTTTGCTTTGAAAGTATTATCAATGTTTTCAAAAGAGCAATTTTAGTAAAAATGGAATATGCTGAAGAGATTTTAAAACAATCTTGAAAACCCCATAAAATTTGAGTAAAGTCTTTAAAAATGAATGATATCCACAATGATGATACGCCATGATTTATCAATTCTCAAGCATTTCCTCAGTTTCTCCCACAAAAGCGCAAATTTTATGCCAAAACAAATTTTCCATGGAGTTGTTTACTTTGTTTACTTTGGCTCAACAAAAACATAAATTATAGCGGTTATTTGATTATGCCGAATATACTCTACATAAAGTCAGAGTAGAATTGGAATAAAGAGAGAAAACAAGCAAATTTGGTAAAATAACTGGCAGCGTAAATGGGATCGTTCAATGGTGATGAATGAAACATGTGAATGGTTTTGTTGAGAGCAAATCTAGTAAGTTATTCAAACAAATTCGTGCGGTGTGAAAGGGTTGATTTTTTGTGGGGGATAGGGAAGTTTATCATAATTAAAACGTATTTGTCAGAAAACCATAAAATCATCAATCCATCAGATCCGTAATTTGTTTTTATTTCCTGCGAGATTTTTGTTTGTAACTTGCGAATTCCTTAATCCGCTTTTTCCGAGCAAAGAAAAATAATAAACTTGTTCTCAGAAAATCCTTAATAAATCTTTAAACAAAATATAAACCGAAAATAATTGTTTCGCCATTTGTAAAGCTCTTAATAAAAATTTTCAAACAAACTCCAAAGTGGAAAAGTTCTCCTTAACTTTATTAAACTTGTTCAGTCACTTCATAATACTTATTTAAATTAATATCGTAGTACTTCTGTATATTAAGTACAGCATAACCACAACTTTATACGACTTTCCAGCACATTTTATTCAGCCAACTTTTCCGCGAAAGATTCAAGAATTTATTGTAATTCCCATAAATTCTGCTCCAATCCTCAGCTGCACTGTTCTTAATTCATATTGAAACTTGCCAGTTTTAAAAGTAAAGATAGAAATTTCATAATATTACAAAAGATGGAAATACCGAAAAGATGGATGCTTGACTAGGGAATTGGAAGTTGAAGCATTTCTGCCTTTTCTACCATTTTCTACAATATCTTTGCTATGAAACTTGAGCAAAAGTGGAATTGCGGGAATTGTCAAGTTTTGAGTGGATGGAATGTTAAAAGCTTTGCGAATCTTGTTGTACAGAGTAATATTCATTATTTATTCATGTTTGAGCATTTTTGCAACACGTACTGTTGCTCAAGCAAGAATTTTAAATCAGTTTTCTGGGAGTTTTTATAGAATTTTTAATTTTCATTAGTGAACTTTTGCAAATTCGAATGATGATAGGCAAGGTATATGCAGTTTTGAGCTTATTATGGATAGAAAGGTTGAATAAGGTATGTTTTGGATGTATTTCATAAAATTCTTGAATGAACGATTATTTAATATTTTTTATAAATTCTTCAAGTTGTTAAAAAAAAAAATCATATAAAAGCCATTCCAACATAAAAAATTACATACAAATTCCTTCACTAGCAATTATAAAAACATTATAATGCTTAAAGCTTTAATTACACAAACTCTGTGTGTTTTTAATTACCGCATTTCAATGGTTAATTACTAACAATTACTCATGAAGGACGAAAAAATGAAATGGTTGAGTGGAAAATTGAAAGCAATCAAAATATTTGCAGATTGACTGAGACCGTTTTGTGGAAAGCTTTTTGAATTGGTTTGAGGGATGCTCATTTATGGTGGATTTAATGTTGGGAAAATAACCATTAGTCATGGAGATTTTTTTCGAATTGATGAATAGTGAATGGTGAAATATATTAAACGTTGAATTAGCTTTATGTCCAAAAAACAAATCCTGTAAGCTTTCATAACCAACAACAAACTACATGACCTCTACTAAAGCTTACGTATATATGGACACATCATTCAAAATGGAGACAGTTTTAATTTTTTCTCAAAACTAGATTTTGATTAAATTATTGAGTACCTCAAATTAATGTTTACTAAAATAGTAATTATTACTCAAGGTGATTATGAGTACATTTTACAACATAACCTTGACCCATTTTTATGAAAGATAATTAATGTTTAATTTCGATAAGTGCAATGACGCTGTAAATATATGCAAATTGAATCATCATTGAATAATCAGACTTAAATTAAATGTGGACGTTCTGCCGAAATATTAATTTTATGATTTACTATGGAAATAATCTCTTCAGTTTGAATTTTTCCGCTGATCGTGAAAGTCGCAAAAGTACTTATAACCTTCCTATCTTTTCGCCTGAACTATTTAGTTCAAAATAGTTTGACTTAATCTTCAATATAGTCGATAATTAAACAAAAAAAATGTCTGAAGAAGATTGGGTTACAGAAACAGTTCAAGACAACGTAAACATCGAGGAGTTAAATAAAATACCCGAGGTCTTATCACCACAGAACGATGACTCAACTGATAAGCTGAAACCAATTCTGAAGCAAAAACAGCGAAAGTCTCGCGTTGCTTTTGAATCAATTGAAGATGCAAAGGATTTGGAAAATGGTGAACATTCCACAAAGATGCCAGGTACCGAGGGAGAAGAAAGTGTTCCGAATCAGTTACATAATAGAAAGGCGGTAAAATATTTTAGACCTAATCTAACTACTATAGCATTATTATTAAATATATTACAGATTGACAGCCTTAAATTAGAACGCTTTCGACGACGATCTTCCCAAATTATTCGTCGTTCAAGCTATCGCTATGTGAGCTTCATCGTTCCTCGATCTAGCATGAGATTTTCTTTCGAATCAACTGATGGAGGTCTTTATGAGCGGAGGGTGAACTTCTGGCCTCCACCTGTCTTAATGGTCACCATTTCCATAATTCAGATTATTATTATGATTATTGAGTATGTAGCTGGTCCTATTAAGTTTTCAAAGCCAAATTTTATTTTATTTTATTCTAGTTTTTCGTACGAGGATCCCGATACTTGTGAGAAACCCATCAGCAAGGTTCTAAGATTTATTCCTTGCGATCGTATTAAGTTTTATCGCTTCATTTCATATGCGCTCATTCATTCGAATTGGCAACATTTGTGTATGAATTTGCTTATTCAAATATTCCTTGGAGTCCCTCTTGAAGTTGCACACGGTTTTTGGAGAGTACTAGGCATTTATTCAGCTGGAATTTCAATTGGAGTCTTGGGGCAATCAATGTTTACGGTGGCTTCACTTACTGGATCATCTGGTGGCTGTTATGCTCTGCTTTTTGCGCATATTGCAAACATATTGATTGTAAGGTTTCAAAACTATCAAACTATGGGATCATCTATAAATTTAATCATTATTCTAGAACTGGAAAGACATGGCGTATGGAATACCGCAATTATTCATATATTTATTGTTTGTATGCACAGACCTTGGGTTGGCATGTGTGAGTCAATTTGATGATAATGAGAAATCTTGTATGTTTAATTTATTGTTTAATTTATATAAATGCTATGATAACTTATTTACCTTTCAGCAATAAGCAACATTACTCATTTTTTTGGAGGTATGAGTGGACTTCTCGTTGGATTTGTCATACTAAAAAACTTGACAACTCTTGAATGGCAACGAAAAATGGGAAAAGCGGCGTTTGTCCTTTTTTTAATGTTCGTCCTAATAAGTGTGTCCTACCAAATAGACAAACCAGAGGATAATTTCTGTTCACATTTAAACAAAACAAGAATTAAATGTGTTAACGGAAGAGAGATATATTTTTATAAATCAAATGTCTCATCTTTAATAACAGAACACCCACATCATATTTGTTTCTGCCAACCAAAATAAGATTTTACAAAGATTTAACTGTTATTGCCAAAATGTTTTGTTGGTTAGCACTCAAATTTATCTATTACTCATTATAAAATACAAAAGAATAAATAATAATATCTTTAAACTATGCAATAAATCAAAAGAGGACTAGCAAAATGTCTTCTATTCCTTCACTGTCAACCAAAACTTCATCAACATATTTTGCACGAAAATTCTAAACAGAAAACTTAATGTCTACGTCAGAAGTCACCAACTTTTGCGGAATAAAAAACCGAAGCACATCAGTCATCTTAATGGAGAGGAAAGCTTGTTGAAAAATTTGTTTTTGAGCTCGCAATCATTTAAAGAGCTGTTCATACACAGGTGAATTTGGAATCGAGAGTTTTTAGAACGTTATTTAGAAACTTATGTTTCTTCTTCAAATAATTTTCTTAGCTTTGTGTGAAATATTTCTTGAGACTTTATTAAAGACAAGACTTTATGAATATACTTTTTCAAAAAACCTGAATTATTCTGGTAGGTAATGAATGAACAGCCCCTTCTAATAGATCAGGTGAAACAACGCTCCCTGAGCCCATAAAACATTTAAAATTAAATTAGTGTACTTTAAAATTGCTTAGAATGATTTAAAGCTTTTCTAAACAAGCGCCATGATAAATTTCTCCCCAAATCTTTTAAAACAAACTCGCTAAAACTCAAATTTATTATACAAAAATCTACAGTTATTCCTCAAGTCATTTTAAAGGAGAATACCAAAATAGACTCCGATTTAAAGTGAACGTGATTTGAATACCGTTTAAGAAAAAATTCAATTCTCAAGGCTCAATTCTTGTTATCATCCCTTCTGTTTTAACCTCTCAGCTGTAATCTGTCAAGTCGTCATGTAACCGAAAAAATCTTAAAGAGTTAAAGAGTTTTTTCGTAAAGCCAAAGAACATGAAATTATGTTGGCTGGATGCCTAAATCTGTAATTTTTTTTAATATTCCAGGAATTATTCACAATAATATTTTTTACTGGGTTTTGGATGATTAATGTCGTCTGGCTGTATGAACCCGGAATACTGTGGAAATTCAAAAATCTAGGAAAATTGCAGAAAATGTGAAAAATATGGAAAAAGAGACAAATATTATTTTAACTCAAAGCTTTTTCACTGCCGCATTAAAATAGAATTAATTAAAAAAACATCCCTTTGTGTCAAAGTTCAAAAGAACTTTATGTCAGATAGACAAAATTAAAATTATTTTTCCGGTTCTTGCTTTTCAAAAGCTTCCACAAAGTTAAAACTAAATTTAATACGTTATACAGCATTAAACCAACCTACCTGGGAACTTCATTGTTTCACCATTATTGCTTGGTTGACGGTTAGAGCATAAAAATGAGAAAACATCAACAAAGCCCCACAATAAAGAGCGAGTGACATCTTTGTCCAAACCAATTGGTTTTGATAAACACAACACAGGCATAACAAAAAACTCAGGCCAAAAAGTGCAAAAAAAATCAGACAGTACAAAAAGACACTAAAATTGAACAAAACAAAATGTTAGGCTCGAAATCTGGGATAGAAGACTGAAAGAGATGGCATAAAGGCTGAGAAAAATACTTACTACATCAACTCGTAATTATAAATTGCTTTTGTTGGTTTTTATCAGCTTTGTATTGTACCAACAATCCAACAAAGATACGTTTTTATTCGTCCTTGCAATGATAAATGAGAAAGAGGAGTTTGTGAGGAGCAAGGAGTTTGTTGGTTGAAGGATTTCACATATTAATTTGACTTAAATCTTCACTGAGAGTTTTAATGAATCTTTAAAAGAACATAAACAAAAACAAAATCCTTAAAATTAAACGTTCATCCTTCAAATCTGCTAAGAAATCTTGACCTCCCTTACCATAAATACGAAATTAATCAGTTTCGAAGAATGATAGAAGGTTCATCTGCCTGTTCGGAGCTTTTTCCAAGCATTACAAACATGTCGCAGCATAATCCAAGAAAATTGTAAATTAAATTTCGATTTCCAATTGTCAGCAAACTATTCGTAGACAATTAATTCAATTTTAGACAGAACTTCATGTTAATAGACAATAGTAGATGAATGAGATCTAGTCGAGTTTTGTAAACACTTGAAAAATCATCAGCTGCCAAGAAAAACTAGAAATTGTAGAGAAAAACTTTTAATGAATTTCCTATACATTAGTAGTGTAAAAGTTCAAGTTCATTGAATCAATTACCTGCTTTAAAGTGCTTTAAAGTGATTTGCGTGTATGTAATCTTGATAATCTCTATACAATTATCATAATTCATAAACGTTGAGATATGCTGTCAGTACAACTAACACGGCGAATGATTAAGTGAATTGTAATGCTTATACTCAATATGTAAATGAATGAAAGGTGCTGGAGTGACATTGGACTCAGATATTGTGCAATGTTTGCTCGAGTAAAAACTGATTGAATAATTTTACGATTTTGCGTTGATGGCGATTTATTGGGAAGTCATTATTTGAGAGTCATTAGCGTAGTTCTTGCTTGTCATTCGTTTAATACTTTTTTTTTGCAGTTTTTGCAGTTTTTGCAAAGTTTTCATTAATAAAGTCTTTATGATCTCCCGTCTTAAAATAAAACTGCAAGCAATTTACTCAACCAAAGATTATGAAGGAAAAATCCTCGTTAATCCTGATTCCTCACTCTTCCAAGCGAAAATAGGAACTCCCTAATCTTAAAGTCTCAAAGTCTCAAACTCATTAAATAAGGAACTAAATTAATATTTTATACACTGAACGTATTTTGAACCTCCAAATTAAATTGTGAGATTTCCTGTCTTAAATCTTGCGACATTTATTCAGAATATTTTTGGTGACTGGATCTTTAATAATGCTTTCAAGATTTGGTGTCAGGAAGTACTGGTACCAGGAGTGACGCCAAATATAATCTGAGGCAATCTTTACCTTTTTTTAAAATCCACTTTTTTCCTTACCAAAAAATGTCTGAATTATAAAAAGACCACCCACCAAGCTCCTCTTCTAATTTTACAACCGTAAACTCAAGTGTGAAGAATCTTGGAAATTTTTCATTATGAAATTGTAATTTCTTCGTTCCTTCGCTCATAAATTGGGGTTGTCACCTTTGCAGTCGTTACAGTAATTTTCTGTAATTTTCTGTAATTTTTGGTGAAATATTTGTGATGTTTTCAGAAAGTTCTTTAAAATTTTAGGTGATATATGAAGTAGCAGAAAAGATGAAGGAATCGGTAGAAGTGAAAACTGGTGTACATTTTTTGAAAGGAAATTGTTTTGGCAAGAAAAATGTTGGCACAATAAAACACAATGTTATTCTCCAGCTTCCACATATTTTATGGGATGGTAGGGGGCGTTCATAGAAAATTCTTTTGTGCTAGTTTCGAAGAATTCTAAGGATCTTAAGTAAATTCTATTTTCCTTGAGATTTCTTCTGTTCTTTTAATTTACAAGGAAAATAAATAAATTTCCATAAAATTCTCCCAGAGTGAATGATTCCATGAACTTCCTCTTTAAAAAGAAATTTATGTGTATTCAGCATATGAAAAGCTAAAGAGAAGAATTGTTACATTTTCAACGACAACATTATTTTCTTCTAAATTGAATCTTTAATACAATAACGTTTATCGCAAAGAATAAAAATTTTGTGGAGCTCTCTAAATTGTTAAATAACACGAAAAGACTTTAAATTTTATCAAATTGGAGCAGCTTTAGTCCTGAAGTGCATTGTTGGAAGTTTGCAGTGACTATCGTTGATAAATTGATAGATGAAGACTTATTATTAGAGATGAGATATCTTACGAAGATTAATGAATTTCTTGAATACATTGAGTGGAAAACTCAATTTCAAGGACATTTTACCAACATCAGAGATTGCTCAAAGATTTCACAAAGTTTTCTCATCAAAAACACTCAAAGTCAACGATCTTTCACTAATCCTTAAATTAATTTGAATAATCAACTAATTAAGCAGACAAGGCCCCCAGTACTCAAAAGTTATAACTAAAACTCATAATAAAGCAATTCATGGAAATTTCGACAGCTCCACACGCTAATTGCTTAAAATGTTAAATAAACACATTCTACAAAATGTTCACAATTTCCACATTTTTTTTTCATCCACCATTTTCTAGAAATTATTTCAAACAATAATTCCCGTGTGCAATTAAAATATTACGCAGAACGGCATAAAAGTCAAAATACTCGAAATACTTAAAAACACAGAAAGCAAGTGTATAGTAAAATTAAAATTTTTATTAAATCTCCTGCAATTTCCAGCAGGAAGAATTCAACAAAAGATGCTACACTCAAAATTTAATAAATTCAGGGAATTACTAGAATTACAATTTGTGCAAAAATTACACCATTTCCAGAATTATCTGCCGTAATTTGGCACCTTTGCGGCAAACTTGGCGTTGTGAAAATTCTCGTTAAGAGTTTTCATTCACTGTCAAACAAGGGAAATCTTGAAAAGCGAGGAAAAGTGGGAAAACCTGCAGAACATGCAAAACACCCGAATAAATGTTTTTTTTGTATAAATTTAATTATTTGGTATGAATTTCCCTGCAAAAGGGGTGAATTTTCAATTTTCATTTGTTTTTTGGCTTTTTAGCTTTTTGGATTTTCTTGCACAAATTACACAAAATTATGATTATACATTTTTTGTTTTCCTGTTTTTGTAGGGAAAACATTTAATTTTGTTTCCTTTATACAATTTGCTTACGAAATTTATTGTTTTGAGCAAATACAACGGAAAAACAAAAAGCGCGGGGAAATCTGACATTTGCAGAAAGTCAGCATAAACTAGAGTAAATTGTATGCCAAGCTATAAATTTTATATTTTTCATGTATTTTGTGGTTTTGGTGAGTTTTACGAATTTATGGAGACGCTCGGTCTAAATACCAAACAAATGAAAATATACATGGGAATATGAAAGTTATGAGAAACTAAAAACCAACAGAACAAAAGGAAATGTTTTGAACTTTGAGCAATGTGCATAGTCCGGGAACAAAGCCGATTATTCAGGAAATGGAGCCAAACACAGCAAATTTCAAATAAATTATTATTCTGTACAAATTCCGTGATATTTACAAATTAGAAGCAAAATCTGAAAAATAGAAACCAACGTTATCGAGCTCCAAAATTTTATTCAACAAATGAGTCCACAGAACAATAAAAACTGCTGACATTTAATAGTTTGGTCATAAAGTTGCCCCATGAGCACTGGTTTTATTTGGTTTTACGATAAAAATTTGAATTTACAAGGGAGTTTAATTCTTTTCGGTGAATTGCACGAAAGTTTTTATCAAGTTTATTGTTTTGATCAAGATTTTCTTTTATTGTGAATTTGTCAGGGAAAAGCACATGTAAGGTTGGAAGCTCTCTTTACTCGTTTTAGCACAAAATGAATTTTTGAGGTGAATCAAAGAGAGTTTTGATATTTTTAGCAGAGATCGGAAAATGATGAAAAATTCATTGAGAGAGAAAATGCATACAAAAAGCGCAACAAAGTGATTGAAAATAGAAATGTAGAGAATAAATCTGAGCTGACTTACATATATTGATTTCAGGTGCAGAAGATAAAGTCTGAGTATGTGGATTGGGAAGATGCTCGAAATAAAGTGCATTATGTATTAAACTCGAAAAAGATCGATAGAGTTTGAGGAACTTTGATTAAGAACTTGGCATTACAAATTTGCTGGATAATAGCATAAATTTGTTATTGGGAATATCTTAGATTTATCTTGAATAAGTAAGCCATTTATATTATTTGTTGAGAACATTTTATTAAAATGTTCTATTGTATAAACTAGAATATTCCGAATACTTCACAACATGCATAAATTTCAAGAACACCACAATATTCCCTCAACAAACAACAAGAAATCCAAATCATGGCCCATGTTTATCTCCCCACTACAAAAACCCTTTTACATTTTCACCGCAAACAACATTTACGTTGAAAATTATCCATCATTCCTTTGTAAAACCTCAACAAAAATCACTCGGAAAACTCTTGAAAATTACAACAAAAAAAGCCTCAAACAGTGGAAGATCCCAAAAGAAATTAGCAGCACTGATGAGCAAAGCCATTAAAAAAGCTTTCACGAGCATGTTCTTTGAGGAAAAACTGTGGAAATTGAGAAAATGGTAGAACTGATGAAATCTGAAGCTTTTTAAACTTTACTTCCTTACAACCTTTCAGAATTTTTGATGCTGTGGGAAACTTGAGGAAAATTGAAGTGAATTAAAGACAGAAATGTGAGCACCGTCATAACATATTACAACATTTTACATTTTAAATTTTATTTTTGGAGAAAAGTTTGCTAAACTTGGAAATCCAATTTTAGGGGTTTTGATGTGAAAAATGTTGGTCGGGGGTTGTTTGACTATTATGTCTATTATTTTGTTAACTTCGACTTTCTGCTGATTTTGAACTTTTACAACATTTTCCGCTTTTTAAGAAAATACAATTTAAAAGCATTTATAAATAATCTTTTCCCACACACTCAATCGCATTAATCGCACTTTTATCGATGATGTAAGCTTTTTTAACCTGATCAAATTTTACCGAGCTTATAACAATATTTTCAATTTCCTCTTCGATGTGCGGATAAATAAAGTCTCAATGACATTTTTTGTCAGAAATTCGATGGAATTGAAATTCTAAACAAATTTGTCGAGGCAGGAATTCAATTTGAACTTTCGATAGGCGAAAACGTGGAATAAGAAAAGCTTCAGTACGAGACGCGAATAATGATTTAAATTCTTGTTATTTTTTTTCAAGTTTTTTGATGTTTTTGGCACAGAGATCATACTTTTCAATAAATCCGAGAAGAATTAATTTTAAATGCATTTTTTCAAATATTGGCAAGTTCTGGGAAGTTTTGCAAAATATTTAAAAAAAATTAAGCTTCCAAATAAATTCATTAATTTAACAATTTTAAATTTATAATTGGAAACCATTAACCATTTAATAATTGGAAATAATTGCTTTATGTGTAATGCATTGAATTCGAAATATTAAACGATTTTTTATTCATTTTTTGATCATTTTAATTGTGAATTTCATATTAATGGATTCATTAAAATTATTTCATAATGCGATTAAAATATTCAAATGATTTTAAATATTTTTAAATTATTAATAACTTCCATATTGCTTTAGAGAATGCAAACAATGATTTTTCCCAGTTGTGGAGAGTATGAAAAGTATCATTAATTTGTAGGTTTTAACCTGAAACTCTTTTATCTAATTATTACTGCTAAATACCCGTTAAATGCCTATTAAATGAATATTTAATAATGTTTACTCCAAATTTTCAATAAATTTCAAAAGCTCTTGGGCACAATAGGGTCGATTTAACAAATTCAATTTTCAATTAAATTCAATGAATATAATGGGGAAAATTTGATTTTAATAATTAATTGATGTGAACTTTCAATTTGAAACAATTTTAATCATTATAATCGTTTATCAGTTGCCAGGAAATTTTGGAGCAATTTACGTTCATTTATTAAAATTGGTTGGAAGTTAAATTAAATAAACTTATCAACTCCGGCAAAGAAATTTTCTTCAAATTTCTACTTTTATTAGATGTATATAAATAAAATTGAGAACAGACCTTGGAGCATAAATATAATAAAAGCTCCTCTACAAAAGCTGACTTTAAAATTGGCTTTGGATATTCCAGAATTATTTCCAAGTAAACTTCCAAAATAGCTCAAAGCTCTTTCACCCTCAACAAAAAGCTCTTTGTCACCAAATTGTAAAATATGATTTTTTGCTTGACAAATTTCGTTTGACGACTATCAATTTCACATCCATCTCATCTAAATATTTCTCCTTTTCAGCATTTTCAGCTTTTTCACAATTTTTCCAGTTTTTTCGCAGTTTATTCAGATTTTTCAGTTTTCCATGCAAAATCCGCCAACATGAATATCTGAATATTATATCCAACATATGTTGTTATTAATATTAATATCATCATTTTCATACTTTTCAGCTTTTGCTACAATTTCATGCGACAACAATTTTTTGTGACAAATTGTGATGTGGAATTTTGATTTGCAATTTTTCATAAAATTTTTGTCAGATTTTGAATTTTTTTGATAGTGGGATGATTGTGCTATTGTGGGATTTTATGTCGTTCAACCCTTAAATTAAAATATTAATAAATGTTCAAATAGATGAATCGTTGCATTGTTGTTCTTTTCAATTGAGGCAGCATGTATGAATGAATAAAATATGAATGATGATGATTTGGCAATAAAACATGATTTCCGGCCACACTCTCATTAAATTTGTGGATTGTTGGATTTGTTTGCTAATTGAATGAGGTTATTTATCAATTATGATTATTATTATTGGAATGTTTAGTTTCAATTTATTATGAGAAAAGTTTTGCAATTTCCACTGATGGGAGTTTATTAAAGTTTTTTGATATTTACACACAAGCTAATATTTTTGTTCCATGAAAATTGATAATGAGGATGTTTATGAGCGAAAATAAGTTTCTTCGAATATGCTTTATTGAAATGATAGAGTCTTGCAGAAATACGAACCCCAAAAATTGTTTCATCTATTTAAAGCTTCTCTGTAACATTATTTCCTTATATTTTGATTATTAATGATGATAAGTCTCAAAATAATGAATAATTCCCATGAAATCTAAAAAAATTATAATCTGGCCCATCTTTCATACCTCACTCCTATAAATCTCTCAAATAATAAGAACACAACTTTTCAACTTTTGCAATCTTCATCTTCTTAGTTTTATGTGCATCTCGTTATTAAATACCATACTTCAAATACAAGTTCCCAAAACCGAACACAAAAGATTTGGCAATAAAGTCAAACAAAGCAACTTCTTATCTTCATCAAACTTATGCTTGTATTTTCGACAATTTTGAATTTGTTGGAAATTGTCGAAAACTCTAAAAATTTGCTGTAGATACTGCAAATTTGTGCAAAACTAGAGTTTAATAATTCTTTTCAACAAATTTATGAATGCAAATTATTATTAGCAGAAAATTTGCATTTTTATTGGCCACGTATGTTTTTTTGCTTTAATTCCCAATTTTCCACAAAAATCAGTAAATTCCAGCACTATTCACAATTTGGTCGCAATTTGTTTAATTTTTTCATGAAATTTCTAGGAATTTTGAATATTATTCATTAATTAAAATTGTGTTTGAAGAGCGAGTGCGAAAAACTTGTTTTGGCTAAATTTCTGGAACAAAAATTCAATTTTGCTAGAGCACGATGTAAATTTCATTGATTTTCTGGCGTTCACAGAATATTAAATTTTTCAATTTTCAGCAGAAAATATATTCTGAAATATGGAGCAGATTGTTTGTCCACAAAGTTGCTATTTCCTGCGAAATTCCATTAGATAGATAAAAAATAGAATAGAGTCGAGCTAACTTTTCCTTTCAAAATTTTAACTTGAATTGAAATTTATCAGGATTGGCAAAATTCGCAAAATTGACTTTTATTCAATTTCATCAATTTCTCCTTTTTTCGATTTTCTTGAATTGTGTCAATTCCTTAAGCTTTCTCTGAACTTCCCCAAACTTCTAAGCCATTGATACGTTTAGCATTCATTCAATTGCCAATCTTTTTGTTGTCGGGAAAAACAGCGTGTTAATAGAATATTTAATACTTAATGTCTGTTCTATTGTTGTTCGCGCCAGTTTGTATTCAAATCTGGATGGTCGACCCTTTATTCAGGATACGCTTTCAAGCATTACTAGCATAACAAGCATTTAAGAGCCATTGACAGCGTTTAAGCTTTTGTGTATTATTTAGTTGAAACTGTTTTGTTTTGAGTTGGTTTTGAGGGAAATGTTTTGAAGTGTTTTGAAAGATAAATTCCATGAAATCTATCCATAAAGTTTAGAATTGGTATTTCAAGGAAATGAAAAAGGAAACACGCGGAGAGTTTTTGGGCATGACTAGCATTTTAAATCATTTGTGTTAATTCAATCTAGAAGCAATTTCCGATTTTCTTGGAATCAAGGAATGTAGGGCAAACAAAAAGCTGCCTTAAAAGCTTCACTAATATATATTATCACATACTTGTATTTTCTAAATGATAACAATAACGCTCTACATAATGTCCATTTAATGCAAATAAGCTAAACTCACTATAATTGAACTAAATATCCAGACCAATTGACGCCAAGTTTTATGGTCCATGAACTGAATGTTCAAAAAGTTTATGTTCTAATGTTGACTTGAAAACTTAAGAGCTTTTAATAGCATAAAAAATATTTGAATGGTTGAATGACCGTAACTTTTAAGATGTTTTAGAAAGAAAGTGTTTACTTGGAGTTTGTTGACTTTTGAAGCATAAAGTAACAGGAAATGTTTTCTTGAAGTTTTCCACGGTAATTACACAAATCTTATCTTAGCAAAGATTTTTAATCAATATATCAAGAGCACAGCTTTGAATTTTACTTTGAATATCAGAGGAAATTTAGCTGATACGATATTTGAAATATTGTAAATAATTCAATCTGGGAAAACTGTCAATCACCTAGATAAACGTAATTATTTATTATGATGGATTATTATGATAGAAAATAAGAGAAATTCTGAGAATTGTCGTTAGCGAATGGAAATTAAGAAATAATTAAGAAAATTAAACTAACTAGAAATTCGTAATAACTTCCTCAAATTTATTTTAACTAAAATAAAAATAATTTAAATTCGATTAGTCAACTATTTAGCAGTAAACCCCATAAACAAGACGAATTCTTTTTTACATTGCTGGACCTTTTAGCATAATTAGTTGACATCATTATTCGTTCAATTAACTTGATGTGCTTCCCAAAGAAAATGTATAAATACATAAAATTGTTTCTTCTGGTCTAGAATTCGGGAAATTGACACTGAGGGAGCAGACGTAACGCAAATAAAAGATGTGCTTGCTCTAATGGAATCCATTATTCATTTTAATTTAGAGAAGTTACTTGGAATTTATTTTGGAATTTACTGGTAGTCTCTTAAATTTTGTGTAAATGAAAAATGTGGTTTTGTTTTGGAGACATTCTTCAGTTTAGGTTTGACCTACAATCCAACAAGGAAATTGAAATATTTTAAATGCGGAAAAGCTCGAAATGTTTTTTTAAAGTATTTGTGTGTATTTTGAGTAAGAAGATTATTTTTCGGTTTTGAGACATAATTAAGATTCCTTGCGGATTAAAATACGTTTAATTACATTTTCATGTAGCTTCAAGAAGATAATTTCATTAAACAATTTTGTAGAAATTTTTCGCTTCGTATTGTTTCGTTTTGACTTTAAAAATTAACTTGTTGGAAAATTTCCAGAAGGTATCTAATTAGCATCTTTAGGTAATTTAATAATTAATTCAATTAAGGTTTCCTCATTTACAAATTTCACCTCGAAATATGTTAATTTAACAGTTTCTGAGAGTTTTCATCGATAAATAACATTCAAAAGGTAAACAATTCGTCTGTGTTGGATTTAGAAACGCTAGAATTCTTTAGAATAAACTTAATCAAAATATTTCTCAGAAAAAAGCTATTAAAAGCTCTACATACTTCATTCAACAACATTCTAGACAAATCTTACATAATATGTGCTGAGCCCCTAAGCATCAAAACATTTCTCCCCCTTCATGATATTCAAACGTTCCTATAACATAAATTTGTTTGGATTTCCGATCCAGCAAACAAGCAAATAGATACGATAGAAATTATAATCAATTGAAGGTACTGTATACACAGCCATGGTAGACGAAAAGCTTTTCACTTTCGTTTTTGTTGTTACACGCAAATTCTTTGGCATCTATTCAAATCATTGTGGGTTTTGTGGATGTTTGTGCATGTTTTGCATGTTGTGTCTACCAAAACAGTCGATAAGATTTATCAAGAAATTGTTTTCTATATTTTGTTTTCTAGAAACTCTGTTATAACGCAGGCATTGAAGAATCACATAAATTACATGAATTATGTATCAATGTTCCGTGTTTGCCGAGTGTTTGAAGTGTTTGTATAATTTCTTAAGAAAAGAAATCAAAACTGATCATAAACTTGTGTCTTGCTGGTCCCTTTTATGTTTATGATTAAATTGGAAAAGTTGAAGTGTTGAAGAACTGCTGTAGTTTAGTATTGAGGAAGAAGCGAAGAATACATAATTTATCAGAGGAAGGTGTTTTTAGATGATTTAAGTGGTGTCAAATTTGGTGTAAAAGTAATTCTAGTTTTATGTTTATAGGGGAAAAAGGTTGAGAAAAGGAAAACAACCAAATTGAGGAACTTCAACGACTTCAATGAAAAACAAAAATGTTGATGTTTATTTAACCAAAAAGTAATTTAGTTGATGAGCGAGGAAAATGGAGGAATCTTTTTTAACTGGAAATGGAAAAAATTTAAGTATCAAACATAATCCGTCGCTTGAAGCAATCTTCCTTGACTTGTGTTAAAAGACAAACATAAATAACCTTCAAGCAACTCCTACCTAAACTTAATTATGGAAAATAACAATTCCTTTCCGACTCAATTAACTTTAGTTATTGGATTTGATTCAATTAATGTCGAAGCTCAATTATATCTGAACTTCCTGCTAAACTCCCTAGAAATTTCGCAATTATTTTACCTATTATGCTACAGATATAGCGATCTTTTTCAATAATTGCCTAGAAAGCTGGAATAAGACTGTAAGGCAGAAACTTGAAACAAATAGAAAACTAATAGCAAACTAAAGTACAAATAAACTTTTACCGAGAAAGTTTTGCTTGCTCGTGCTCTTTAGATTACATGCTACATAATAATATCACCTACATTTAAGCGGAACAACAAGAGCAGAATTTATTAAAGCTTTTTATCCGAAAAGTTTGCAGACATTTTTTATTGTTCACATTTTGACTCATAATAATTCAGTCTTTTGCTCGGTGGATGGTGTAATGGCAATAGAGGGACTGAAAAGAAAAGGTGTATAAAGAATTTCAGTTTTTTTATGTTGACCGAGGAGCTTTTGTGCTTTTTTGAAGCTTTTTGACCTTACGAGGTTGAAGAAATAAATATTTTACAAAAATAATTTAAAACATCCTTCCCATTCTAGTTCCTCATAAATTGCATAGCAAAAAAGTTTTCTCATTCGAGTGAACTCGATTCACACATGCAATTTATTTCTCATACAATTTTCTCGATTTGAAACACTTTATGAAGTGATTTAACATGCAGGATAAATGTTTTTCAGAGCATAAAAATACGAAAACATGAAAACATAAAAATCCATAGCAAATATATATATATGAAAAGAAACTTTATTTGGTGTCAAAGAGTTTATAAATCCATTTTCATACATTATAAGATTTATTGATATTTCCTTGTAAATAAAGCAAAAGATGATTCAGAAGCTTCTTAGATTTTTAGTTCTTAGATTTTTTGTTCCTTTATGTAAAATGATAATGATTCAATGAAAACTTAACAATAAACCATTTTAAGATAACAATTAATCATCTTTTACACTATTTATCAGCTACCATTTATCAGCTACCATAAACAATAGCACTTCATATTAACCTTATCATAAATTTAGTTCCAACTCATTTATAATGATTTGGTCAAAAAAAGTAGTTCTACCAGTCAAAAGCCAGTTATTCTTCAATTAAGATAACACAATCGCAAATGTTTTATATCGACTGAGTACATGTAATGTCTACCTGCTCCCCAAAACAAATAACAATAAAATGCTGATTGTGTATGTTCATGTGTTCTTTCACCACAAACTCATAAAACAACCGGCAGATACTGAAAATGTACTGCAAATTCCCGGCAACAGTAAATACTGACACAAATCGAAAGATGATAACGAGCATTTCGAGATTATGAATGAGCAAATTATCATTTTTGCCGATTTTTGTTGTATTGTATGAGTGTGTTTATTGTTGAATATAAAACCCGAAATAATTTTATGAGATATCAGTTTTGTTTTGAACGCCAGAGTGCTTGTTCGTTTTTGAGATTTGCTTGAGTATTTTTAATTCTGTTGACTGTTTTTTGCTTGCTTTGCTGAAAAATCATTTAACTTTTAGTTGATTTGACAAAGATAAATAAGAAATAAAAATAAATAATGGATCCGCTGCCACCAACGTTTGTTAAAGGTTTCCATAAAGAGGAGTGTGTTCGAAAGATGAAATATGTGAAGCTGGGCAAAACTGATATTATGGTCTCTCGTGTGTCGATTGGTGGTGCCACATTTTGTTCCAGTTTTTATGGGTAAGATTTGTTATCAATAATAATTATCAATATTTTTTATTACGTTTTGAGATTTCCGTTTAATTATGCTTATCACATTATTCTCATATATGTAAATAATAATGCACTCTTTTGTAAAACAATCGGCATGATTGCACATTTTTGTCAAGTGATCAAATGACAATATGTTATGTATACAAATTATGCAAACAGACTCAAATTTATTTACTCGACATATTAATTGTGTCGATTTATTTGTAATATTGAAAAATGTCTTATCATTTTATAATCAACACTTCTGTTACTACACTTTTAAAGGCAACTGGATGAAGAAGAAGCTATAAAGACTTTGCATACGGCGCTACAAAGAGGCATCAATTATATCGGTTGGTATTTTAATTGTTAAATGATTAGCATGAGATTAGTGAGTTGGGGACAACAACTGAATTGTAATCAACTTTTTCATATTAATCGTTTTTAATTAATTATAAATTCAATTTCAATTTGATATTTTTTTAAGATACTGCTCCTTTTTACGGTCAAGGAGATTCAGAACGATTCCTAGGAAAAGCTCTTAAAGGAATCCCCCGTGAAGCTTACTACATTGCCACTAAAACTGGTCGCTATGATAGAACTGGACCAAATCAATTTGATTTTAGCTTTGAGCGAACAATACAGTCTGTTGACGAGAGCTTAGAAAGATTAGGACTCGATTATGTGGACGTTTATCAGTTGCACGACGTTGAGTTTGCCGAAAGTATGGATATTGTTATTCATGGCGCATTAAGAGCTTGTGAGCAGTTGAAGAAGATGGGGAAGATTAGAGCAATTGGAATCAACGGATATCCTTTGAAAACTTTGAAGGAGGGAATTATGATGGCAATGAATAGATTTGATACTGTTTTAACTTATGGAAGATACACTTTGGTCGATGATTCTTTATTGGAATATTTACCGTTTTTTCAGCAACAAGGCTTGGGAATTATTAATGCTTCCGCTCATCAATGTGGAATGTTGAGGAATGAAGGTCCCCCTGACTGGTGTTTTGCTTCTCCTCTTGTAAAACAGCTGGTCAAAGAAGCTGGAGACTTGTGTCGCCAATATGACATAGAATTGGGGAAAATTGCGATGTATCATTTTCTGCAGTTAAAGGGAGCTGATACATTCTTAGTGGGGATGGAAAAAATGAAATATCTTGATTACAACTTAGGAGCATATTTTGATGGATTAACCAAGAAGGAGATGGAACTTTATAAGCTGATGAAGAAGACGTGAGATTTTAGTTTGTTTTTGTGGGATCTAATTTAACGGTGTTTTATTGCTAGGATATTTTCACGAGTTCCAAAAGATGAGAAGCATTGGGAAGGAATTGAGGTTGCTCAGTACTGGGAGAATCAAAAGCAGTATCAAAAGCAGTTGCGGCTCGTGAGAAATATGCTCGGGTGTTCAATTTTTAAAAATAATCAATTTGCTTAATACTGCAAAATCATTGTTTAATTAAAAAATTAGGGAAAAGCTCTATTAACAAATTTAGTTCTAAAACTCAAGTTAAGGGGGCGCAAATGTTTAAAAAAGATTATTTTCAGAAGCGCGCGATGTGCAAAATTTAAAATGCACACCCTAAAATTGATTATTAGCTTGTTTTACAATTTTTTAATGAAATTACGTTGAAAATCATCAAATTTGTCAAATATGAACCAAAAAAGTATAAAATTTCTCCAATATACAGTGCAATAATTTTTTTTAATTTTCATACAATATTCAGAAATATGGTGCATTCTCAAATGTTGCACCATTTATCATTTGAGATTTTTTATTTTTGAAAACAATTTTTCAATGACTTTCTTTGAATCTTATGAGATAAAATTAAAGTTTATTAGCAAGAAATACATAAAATAAAAGTAAAATATACTGAAAATTATATTATGAAAACTGTAGAGAATCATATTTTGTACATTCAATTAATATTTATTTGATGTATCTTATATGGATCACGAAATACCTTAGGGTGTGCAGTGCACACCTTGCACACCCCGACGAGCCGCCACTGATTCAAAAGTAGTTCTGCTCGCAGTTTAATGGAATAAATGATTTATGTTGTAAAATATACAAAAATACATTTTTTAATTTTTACTTTGTTTTTTTATTTACACAACATATTTCATGATTTGTTGCATCAGTTTTGAACTTGTTGCATGATCCAAAAAATATGTTGAAGCATATAATTTTTCAAACATAATTCCCCTCAAGTTTTTTCCATGTGTTGGCTGTTCTTTCTTATTTGATTTGAATCACAGCGAATGTTAACGAAGAATATTTTAACAAATTACGTTCTTTATCAATTTCTTGATTGATGTTCAAGAGCTTATATGACTTAAAATGGTTCCAATAAAATTATCATGCTCATTACTAGTAATAAAATTGATCAACTTTGAATCTAAACACAATTCCTTCAAAACAAATTCTACCAACAAAACTTTACCCAGAGGGGCCTTAATAAAATCATAATCATCACAAATGTTGTAGCTCAATTAGTGAGTACGAAAGAGCACCTAAAAACATACAAAGTTGAAGACGTCTAAGAAATCTGATAAGATATTTAATTAACTTGTTAATTAGCAAACGTGAACATCAGCTGAATTTTAATAGATAGCAAAGTGTACGCAAGTTATATAAAATGGCCAGAAATCTTCTGCGGTTATCAAAAGGTAAGTGGTTTTGATTTAGATTTCGACCTTTGAGCCTTTATCAAAAAGAAAACATAAACAAAGTATTTTTGATCGAATCAAAATAAATTAATTCAAATTTTTGCAGCTCAAGCTAATTTCTGGAGCATCATTAGACAACAGTCAAACTATCCAAAAATAACCACACACTATACTATCCATCCGAGAGATAAAGATCCAAGATGGAAAAATATAGATATGGAAAGATTTCAAGATGAAGCTGATTTGTTGATTGTTGGAGGTGGACCTGCTGGACTTAGTGCTGCTATTAAGGCTAAACAGATGGCTTTGGAGAAGGGAAAAGTAATTTTTTTAATAATTCTTTTCAACTTTAAATTAATTGAAATAAATTCCAGGAAATTCGAGTTTGTTTGGTAGAAAAAGCTGGTGAAATTGGTGGTCATATTTTATCTGGAGCTTGTTTAGATCCTGTGGCTTTAAATGAATTGATCCCAGATTGGAAAGAATTAGGAGCTCCTCTCACCACTCCAGTCACTCACGATAAATTTGCCTTTCTCACAGCATCAGCTCGTATTCCCATTCCAGTATTCAAAGGATGGCCAATGGATAATATGGGTAATTATCAATTAAAAATCGAGACTCAAAAAAATTTGTCGAATTTTTCATTCGGTGGAAAAACTCCAAATTTTTCGGTCTATAAATAATTTTTACTGACGATAGCAAAAAAAACACTCAAATTTTGAATTTTGATAAAAGATCGATGGACACTAAAAATTTTCAACTTTCTATACAATAACTTATTTTTAGAAAGAAAATCCGTTAAATTTATTAATGTTTTAAATTTAAACTTTAAGGTAACTACGTGGTGCGCCTTGGACATGTTGTAAAATGGCTGGGTGAGCAAGCGGAAGCTCTTGGTGTTGAAATTTATCCTGGTTATGCAGCTTCTGAGGTTTTATACCATGAAGATGGAAGTGTGAAAGGAATAGCAACAAGTGACGTTGGAATAGCTAAAGATGGATCACCGAAAGATACGTTCACCAGAGGAATGGAATTACACGCTAAAACCACTATTTTTGCTGAAGGATGTCGAGGTCACCTATCCAAGCAAGTTATTCGTAAATTTGGTTTAGCATCACAGTGTGAAGAGCAAAGTTATGGTTTAGGAATTAAAGAATTATGGGAAATTAAACCTGAGCATCATCATCCTGGATTAGTTGAGCATACAATCGGCTGGCCTTTGACTAAAGAAACTTATGGAGGATCATTTTTATATCATCTCAACGAACCAACTCCTTTGATTGCTGTTGGATTTGTGGTGGGCTTGGATTATCAAAATCCTTACCTCAGTCCCTTCCAAGAATTCCAAAAATTCAAAACTCATCCTAAAGTGCGAACAATTTTTGAAGGAGCAACAAGAATTGCTTATGGAGCAAGAGCATTGAACGAAGGTGGTTATCAAAGTATCCCTAAATTAACGTTTCCAGGAGGATGCTTGGTTGGGTGCAGTGCTGGTAAGTTTTATTTTTGATCCATCCATATTCAATGACTAATTAACTTGGCATTTAATATTTTCAGGATTCTTAAACGTCCCTAAAGTTAAAGGAAGCCATTACGCAATGAAAAGTGGAATGTTGGCTGCTGAAAGTGCTTGTGATTTAATTCTAAATGAAAAAACTCAGGAAACCATTGGATTAGAGCCAAAAGACTATTCAGATCGTATTAAGGAATCTTATGTCATGAAGGATCTCTATCAGGTCAGAAATAGTCGTCCTAGTTTCCACACTGCTCTGGGATTATATGGTGGAGTTGCATATTCGGGTTTCTCCATTTTTCTGGGGGGCAAGGAGCCTTGGACTTTGTCTCATGGAGGTGAGTTTTTATTTTTTTAAATAGAATTTTGTGATTAAAATTATTTTTTCTTTTACAGGTCCCGACCACACTCGCCTCAAAAAAGCTGCATCTTGCAAGGAAATTGAGTATCCAAAGCCTGATGGCAAAATAACTTTTGACCTCTTATCTTCCGTATCTCTCACTGGAACGAACCACGAGGGCAATCAACCAGCTCATTTAACATTGTTGGATGACACTGTACCTGTTAAAAATAATTTGGCTCTCTATGCTGGGCCTGAAGCTCGTTATTGCCCAGCGGGGGTGTATGAGTTTGTACCAAATGAAGAAGATGCTAGTGGAGAGAGCATGCGGTTACAAATTAATGCTCAAAATTGTATTCATTGCAAAACTTGTGACATTAAGGATGTAACACAAAATATCAACTGGGTGGTGCCTGAAGGTGGTGGACCAGCTTACAATGGAATGTAGATTTGTCGAATAGTTTAATATATTCCAAGCATGAGGAATATTTTTTTGATATGAATATATTGTATTTAACGAGTTTTTTAGCTAAAATATATTTACTTTATTTGACACAACAAATTATTTTTATTAATTTTTAATATTCAAAATGATACATTTTTAAAATAATTTGATACATAAAACAAATAGTCTTATAAATTGTGGGCCGTACAAAAATTTGTAAAAACTACAAGAAAAACTCTACGTTCACAGAACTTTCAGTCATTTTCACTTATTTTCCTAGCTTTTTTCCACTTATAATATCTATAGACCGTGTAACGGTCAAAAAAAGTTAAGTCATACTCTTAACATGTCAAATATTATTTCTTAAAATGAATGATTGCTTCTGCGTTTGTCCCTGGGGCTTCTACAACTTCCTTTATTTCATAATGGTTCAATTTCGATAATTTTCCTGCCATTTGAAGAAGATCTTGAATTCCTTGAATTTTATGAAATGTAGAGTGTTTTGAAACCAATATAAACTGTTTAAGATCATTCAGATTATTCAAGAACAACAAAGTAATGTTGATCCAATTCTCTTTTGACTTAGAACTAGCATTATACTGTCCACTCTTAAAATCAACTGATTCAATGGAAGGATTATTTTTTAAAAACTCGATTAAATCTGATTCGTAAACTTTTGAAATGACGCCTGTAAAGCTTTTTAGGTTCTCAAACTTTAACCACTTCAAGTTATTACTCGTATCAGCGATATAGCATAATTCTTGTAAGTTTTTCCACTCTTCCAATGGCAACATGTCACATTTTTTGAAAACTCGTTCTCTCCAATTATTATACTTCTTTTTTCCCACCATTTCCTTTACCATTTGCCGTAGTACAAGAGACCTAATGTTAGGTATTGTCTTGACAAGATTTTGCGCAAACTCCTTGGACCAACTGAAATTATTTGTGCAATCTAAGTTTTCAATGCTTTGATTCACAATATTGGTAGTAAATTTGTGAAAATACTCGTAGGTCTCAGAATCACAGTTAATGCTGAGGGTATGTAAAGACTTCAAACTCAAAACATGATTGAGGAAATCAGTGATCTCGATTTTTGAAAATCCTTCGAAATTAAGCCTTAGTTTTTCCAATCTTTTCTGAGCCTTCATGAAATCGATCATTTTGGGATGTACAAGCTTATTGATTGCAAAGGGCATAACAAATTGTTTCAACGACAACACCGCTCCTCTTTCAGTATCAAATATACCTTCACTATAACTGCCAATTTCAACTTGCTTCAATTCTGTTTGTAAATGGAGTAACTCTACCACATTTTTTTTGTTGTGAGGTGAACTGACCAAATCAAAGTAGCAGAATGACTCAATAGAAGTAGGTAACTTTAAATATTCGAAAATATCCACTTCTTGCACAATAAAGCAATAAAAGTATTTTAAACCTTGTAGATTGCATGGAGTAATTTTGCTTAAATCTTTGTTTTCTTTTTTAGAAAGCTTACTACATCCTATTTTCAAAGCCGATACGTTAGAGAACGCATTTAAAATAAGGATAAAATAGGAAATATCCAATTTGCATACGTTTAACTCCAGAGAAGTAACTCTTTCAACAAATGGTTTTAGATGGCTCCGGATTTTCATGGAACGTTTTGCAGATGGTTCAGTATAATCCCATTCAACAATTTTTAACTTCTCATAGTTACGTGAAATCGTGAAATCAAGTGTGCTTTTAAGATTCAATGCTAAAATTGGAGCAATGATCTCATTGAAACTTTTGCTTAAAAGTGTGGTAGCTTTTATTGTGTCCAAATCTAAGAACTTAAAGATCTTAAGTTGCACAGACTTCGGCAGATCAAAGATTGTGAATGTTTTGGATGGAGCTGTGTTCACTAACTGACTTATGTTATCATCCTCATCAGGAATATATTGAAAATGTTGTAAGTATTTCCATGCTGCTATATCACTTTTTTGAAAAACTCGCTTCTTTGCATTCTTGCTATTACCATTTGCTGATAGTTTTATCACCATTTCTTTAAGCACTAGTGACTTCAAATTTGGAAATACTTTGACCAGATTCGAAGCCAACTTTGCATTCCACCCAAAAGCGTTAGTCCAGTGTAAGTGTTCAATGTTTTCATTCACAATTCTAGCATTATGAAAATACTCATAGGCCCACAAATCACAATAAATGCTCAGTGATCGCAAGGACTTCAAACTCAAAACATGATTGAGGTATTGGTTGATCTCGATGATTGAAAATCCCTCGAAATTAAGCTTAAGATTTTCCAATTTGTTCTGAGCCTTCATGAAATCGATCATTTTTGGATGTACCAGCTTATTGATTGCAAAGGGCATAACAAATTGATTCAACGAAAATATTGTTTTTCTTTCAGATCGAATAGAATCAAATAAATCTTCACAATAACTGCCAATTTCAACTTGCTTCAATCCTGTTTGTAAATGGAGTAACTTTATCACTTTTTGTTTGTTGTGAGGTAAACTGACCAAATCAAAGTAGCAGAATGACTCAATAGTAGTAGGTAACTTCAAAAATTCGAAAATATCCACTTCTTGCACAATGAAGCAATGGAAGTATTTTAACACTTGTAGATTGCATGGTGTAATTTTGCTGAAATCTTGGTTTTCTTTTTTAGATAGCTTACAGCAGCTTATTTTCAAAGCTGATAGGTTAGAAAACGCATTCAAAATTAGGATAAAATAGGAAATATCCAATTTGCATACGTTTAACTCCAGAGACGTAACTCTTTCAACGAATGATTTTAAATAGCTCAGAATTTTCTGGGAGCGTTTTGCAGACGGCTCAGTAAAATCCCATTGATCAATATTCAAGCTCTCATACTTCCGAGATATCTTAAACTCGATATCGCTTTTAAGGTTCAACCTTAAAATTGGAGTGATGATCTCGTTGAAGCTTTTGCTTAAAAGAGTGGAAGCTTTTATTGTGTCCAGATCCAAGAACTTCAAGATCTTAAGTTGCACTGACTTCGGCAGATCAAAGATTGTGAATGTTTTGGATGGAGCTGTGTTCACTAACTGACTTATGTTATCAATCGCATCAGGAATATGATGGAAATGTTGTAAGTATTTCCATGCTGCCATATCAGCTTTCTTAAAAACTCGCTTCTTCGCATTCTTGCTATTACCATTTGCTGATAACTTTATCACCATTTCTTTGAGCACTAGTGACTTCAGATTTGGAAATACTTTGACCAGATTTGAAGCTAAATTTATATTCCATCCAAAAGCGTTAGTCCAGTGTAGGTGTTCAATGTTTTCATTCACAGCTTTAGCCCTATGAAAATACTCATAGGTCGACAAATCACAATAAATGCTCAGTGATCGCAAGGTCTTCAAACTTAAAACATGATTGAGGTATTGGGTGGTCTCGATGCTTGAAAAACCATCCAAGTTAAAAGTGAGTTTTTCCAATTTCTTATGGTCCTGAATGAAACTAATTATATTGGGATACAGAGACTTCTGACAACTGAATGGTACAACATATTTAGTCTTTTGAGCATCCTCGCAGATACTTCCAAACTCAAGTTTCTTCAAATTTTTTTGTAAATACAAAGAATCAACCATTTTTGGCTTGTTTTCCAATGTGTTTTCGATATCAAAGCAGCGGAGGGACTCAATAATTGTCGGTAATTTCAAAAACACGAAAATATCATTTTCATTCACTCTAAAGCACCGGAAGGACTTCAAATTTTCAAGATGACAAGGCACAATTTTACTATTGTCTTCATTTTGATTCTTATTGAACGTTACGTTACTAAAGCTCAAAGCTTCAATGCTTGAAAACTCATTTAAAATTGGAATCCAGAATGAAATTTCCAGATTACAACCTTGAAACTCCAGGGACCTAACGCTCTCAACAAATGGTTTATAAAACCACATCAATTTCTCAAATTGCTTATGATTTAAAGTCAATCCAGTCAAATCCCATTGAGAGATTGCTAAGCTTTCGTAATTACGAATTACTTCAACATTAAATGCACTTACGAGAGTTAACTTAAACTTAAGACTTGGCGTAATTATCTCGTTGAATCTTTTACTGATAAGTGTAGCAGCTTTCTTGGTATTCAGATCCAAGAACTTGAAGATTTTCAGCTGAATGGTCTTCGGCAAATCAAAAATTGATGACGTTTTGGGAGGTACCTTGTTCTTAATCAAAAATCTAGCAAATTCACCATTCCAAAACTTGTACAGGTGTAGAATCAAATCTGGAAACTTCTGAGTCCAGTAGTTCATGTAACTCTCCTCAGTGGTTCCCAGAATAGCATGGACTTCCAAACTCGTATTTGAAAAATGAACCCACTGAAAATAATCAAATTATTTATTCTACGCTAGCTACTAAATATGAAGTGCATACCTTGTTTCTAATGGCTCTGATCAACTGGTACATATTTGCTGCAACAGATTTTCGATTATATTGAATTTCGTCCATCAGAATTTTATCAACCATTTTAGTCCAATCTCCATTCAAAAATTCTGGATCATCTTTAGTTAGTTCGTTAATCAATAACTTCGCTACTTTGCCATTTTTCTCTAGACCTTTTGCAATTTCCAAAATAAAGTTTAGACAGTCATGCTGGTTCCAAAAATATGGATGTGCCAGAACCAGTTCGATACTAGGTCTCTCTCTCCGATCAATTTTTGTCATGTCCTTAATTAAATGCAATGCCAATGATTTATCTGATGATGGTTTTTCCTTCACAAGATCCGCAAATTTGTGCTTAAAATTATATTGCTTTCGGTGTGGAAGTATTTCTGTGATCACTTGGATGGGATTGTGTCCAGATGTTAGCACGTAATAGAACAAGATGCCCAAAGAAAATATGTCAGAAGATGTACTCTAAAACAATTCATATTTAGTCAAATGTTTTAAAGTAAAATGTTTAGTACAATTTACCGTTATTTGTTCGTTCAAGATTTCTGGAGCAAACCAACCTTCTGTCCCAACAGTTCTCGAAACCACCGTAGTGAATTTTCCAGGCAGCAAAATTTTCGAGATGCCAAAATCAGAGATTTTCATTTTGGTGACTCCACTTGGTCCAGAAAAAATCAAAATGTTTTGTGGTTTTATATCTCGATGAACTAAAAATAATTCAATTATTTAGAATACGCAGTCAGAGCACTTTTAATGTTGTTTTTACTTATTCCCAACTTATGAAGGTGATTTAATCCTAAGCAAGTCTGCTGCAATATTTCTTTTTGAGTGATTCTTTCACGTAAACTTTGGAAATCTTCTGGTCGTTTCACGAAATTTTCAAGTGTAGTCTCACAAAGTTCCAGAGCAATGTAATGACTTTTAGCATCACTCTCATTATAAAAAAATGTGATAACATTTTCGTGTGAATCAGCTCCATCCTTTAAAAGTGATATCTCTTGGTCATGAAGCTGGAAGTATTTTTTTGGAATTTTTTTTACTGCCACGTCTCTTCCCGCAAAACTTCCTTTGTATACGATCGTTTCATTAGCTCCTTTGCCGAGTACTTGTGTTTTATCAATGCTTATTTTTCTGGGAACCTTAAGAACATATACAATTTATTTGCAATCCATATGCCGACAATAATTAATTTACTTACAAACCAATTTTGGAGACTTTTAAAAGCAGTCAGCATTTTAAGCTTTAGCTCTATTCAACTTCTTTCGAAATAGACTGCAAAAATTCAGTCTCAACTGCTGATAAAAGAGAAATTACTCATCGTAGATTAATTATAAAATATCCGATTTGGCCGCTGATTGATAAAAAACATTATTGTTGTTGCTGTTTTTTTGTAAACAGTCGAGAAGATTCTTTTTATTTAAGAAGTTTCCCCTCCAAATAAATTTTGCGTAGGTTGGTAGTAGGTACTGATAGCAGATTTGAAAATGAACAAAATAATGTAAATATATGCTATATATAATTAATTCAACAAACTGCAAATTGATTCTCAAAAAAAAAATATTTTCAAGTTTTAATGAGTTTTAAAAAATAATTGTAGTTGAACAATGGCTTAAATGATAGTTAAGTCGTCCAACCAAAAATTTGAGGAAAAATGTGAGACAAAAAATAAAATTAAAAAGACATTTACAGCATAGTTAAAAGACATTCCATTGGTCGTTTTATTAACCTACTGGTAACTTATAAGTTACTTTTTGCGGACCATTGAAAAAGTTAATTATAACAGTTTTTAATTTTATAACAACCGAAGTTACTTTTAACTGATTCAGCAAAATCGCCGTTTAGTTAAAAGTAACTTGAAAATTTAATTTTTTGAATTGACTTTTCTCGCTTAAATATACATTTTTGTGATTAGTGCCGTAGTAATTAAGCCTTTTAATTAGTGATATAGTGTCAATTAACCCCAAAAACCCAATAATATTAAATTTCAAAAGATATGTGTGGAAATTGTTTGTTATTGAAAATAAGAATATTATTAATCGCGATTAGAGTCTTTAAAGTCCTAGATATACCAATTAAACGATCTCACAGTGATGAAGAAAGTGTAATAGACTATCACAGTTGTAATCAAAGGCTTTAAACTAGCGAAAAGAGTAATTTTGCAGATCCAGTGAAATAAATTGTTTACAAAATAAAATCATCAAATAACCTCATAAAACTCCATAAATAAGTGAATCTAAAGCCTGTACGTTCTTATACAAGCTTATTAAATGACAGATACCTCAAATAAAGTAGATCCCGTCCGCCCAGAAAAATTTACTTTAATCAAAAAATAATTTTGTAAAATTAACTTTTCTCAATGGTCCGCAAAAAGTTAAGTTAAGTCACCAGGAACTAACTGTAATAATAAAAAAAGTTAACTTTAAAGTTACTGGGAAGTGAATAAAACGACCAATGGAATGTCTTTTTAGTTTTGTTAATCAATGTTTTATTTGTATTTAATCCGAGATTTAATCAAAAAATATTTTGTTTTACCACATTCTAAGCTTTCATCTCTTATTATCAGTGATCTACAACTAAAAATCTGCAAAATTTCCTAATGAATATCATCAACTAAGCAAAATAACTTTTAAAAGACGAGAACACTCCTTTCCTCTCCAACCTTCGTCTATTGATTCCACGTATCAAAGCGGTCTCCGATTGATTAGCGATATTGTCATCATTATCATCTATATGGACATTACTCACTCCATCAATTTGAGTAGTTTCTGGTCTCATTCGAGTTAAAAAGAACGCATTAATCATAACAATTTGATAGGTTTGAGGCAGTAAGAGCGGGAAGATGTTGCTCCAGTATTTAAAGAAAGATGATTCAGATGAACCAAGAAGTTTACGAACAGCAAAACTCGAAGTTGGCAGCTTTTCCCACTAAATTAAAGTGTTAATTTTTATTATTTAATATTTAATTTTAAAATCTCACCTTCAGGTTAATCGCTCGTATCAAATGAGCCAAGCTATGCTTCTCATATTTAAAGTCAGCTTTGATTTCATTTTTCATTTCTTCGTCAATTTTTTTAGACCATCCTTTACCAACACTACTCTGGTCCAATTTTTTCTGTAAAATCACAGCTTCTTGAGTTCCCACCTCCAAATACTTGGCAACCTTAATAGTAAACTTTAACCGCATCTCATCATTCCAAAAGTAGGGATGGAGTAAAACATATTTAAAGTTTCTTCTGCTAAATGCATTGATGTCCGTCATCCGTTCAATTAAATCTAGAGCCAACTGAGAGTCCGTTGTTTTATCTTTTTCGAGAATCTTCAGACTTTTATCAAACTTGTGAACGGGTCGATCATCACGGAGATTTTTGGTGGTTAATTTGACTGCATGAACTCCTTTTGAAAGAACGAAGTATATTATAAGTCCAATTATGTAGATATCGGAGACTTGAGTCTGTAAAAATATTGAAATTTTTATTAAAAGCTCATTCTCAATATTGTGTGCTTTTTGCATTTTAAATTGACGATCAAAGCTCTCAAGATCAAAAGATACTCACGTGTTTTTTGCTTTCAATCATTTCAGGGGCAAGCCATACTTCCTCCTCAAAACCCTTCAATTCAATCTCTTTCACACAAAAATCTGTAATCTTCACAACCTTCTTGCCATTTGAATCAGAAATCATAATATTTTGGGGTCTTAAATCTCCATGAATAATTTTCAATTTATGCAGGTGATTCATCCCTTGACATGATTGCTGGACAACTTCTTTTTCACTAATTTTTTTCCGGAGCTGGTGAGACGGACTTAACGCGTATTTGTGTAAATTTATTTCACAGAGCTCATACACAATGAAAAAATAATCTTGATTAGCATCAGCTGTGAATATTCTAATGACGTTTTCATGTGGATTTCTTTTAAGTATCTGAATTTCTTCGGGACCCATAACTTCGTAAACATTTGGATCAAGACGTTTAACTGCCACTTTGTGCTTGCCATATTTCCCCAAGAAGATTTTTGTGTCGTTTCTTCCTTCTCCTATTATTTTGTGTGGGTCGAAATTAACGTGACGAGGTAGCTAGAATGTATCGAAAAGTTTTCATTGTTTGTTATCAAATAGTTATCAATCGTTGACAATACTTTGGTATTTATGAATTCAAGTGTAAACAACTTTATCACGTAGTTTTTCAGAGAAAATGATATATGATAAGAACTTTTAAGTTTATTTCATTATAAAAATCAATCTTACCATAAACCAGTGCCAAAACTTCCCAACAAAATCACACATTATAAGTTAAAACTTATTCTTTAGTTTAATTTAATTTTAATTCAATGTTAATCACAACTCTACAAACGTTCCAGATTTTAAAGAATTCATTTAGTAAACAAACGAATTTAGTGAAGTTACAATGTTATGATCACATAGTCGACCTTCCCAGCTCAATGTTCGAATGCGAATGATTTGCTTTGTGTGACTGTATTCTCTTCAAATCTACAATCACAACAAGAAACAATATTCTGAATGGGAGCGAACGAAACCAGTTTTGTTGTTCGGGAGAAATTTATTGAATTTGTGGGTTTGTTGAAATATGTTAGGAGTGATTCTGTTGAACACTATCCAAACCGCATTTAGCTCTTAGAATTAAATCAAATAATAAATTTTTAACGTTCATATTTATTTTATTAACAATTCTTAAAATTAAACAGTTTTGACAAAAATCACAAATACCCGATTGTCTTGAAAAATTCAAAAATGGAAATTTTTCAGTTTCCTCAAAATACTTCACATGTAAGTTATGGCTTTCATCGTAAAATACAAACGTTCCAATAAAAATCATTTGAAAAATGAGAAAACACTTTTTGCTTCCGTTTTCTTCCAAGGATGTTCAACGTTATTATTTAAAAATAGTTCCTGGATGATTGGTTTGCTGTAAACTTTAGTGGGATCAAAGTATGGCTCTAGAATATGTCTAGAGTGCATTTTCACGGTATCGTAGATGTGTGGGAATAATAGTGGAAATTTTGTAGTCCAATAGGTCCAGAAAGTGCTGGCGGATTTTCCGAGGATTTGAACAGCTTCAGGTGAGTAAGCGTAGGAGCCCTATGGAATGAAATTTTATAATATAAACTATTTTTGATAAAAATAAAAATAATTCCTTATGACTAATCAATTGAATCAAATGCACCAAATTGTTTCTCCAGTGTTTCTCTTCAATCAAACATTTATCAATTTGATCAACCCAACTTGATCCAATAATATTTTTCTCGTCCTGATTCAGCTTTTCCGAAAGAATCTTGGATTTATCATATTTCTGTTCGATGTACAAAGAAACATCCAGCACAAAGTTAATGCACTTCAGATCACTCCAGAAGTAAGGATGGACTAGAACGTCTCCCGCTGTCATTCTGTTGGTTGGAATGAGTTCAGTAAGACCTTTAACTAAATCAACGGCAAGTTTATTGTCAGTTGTTGGCGGTTTATTCTCCAAATGATGATAATCTCTCTCAAATCTATGACTAGACCTCTTGGGAAGTGCTTCTGTGGTAACTTTGATGGGACTATATCCTTTTGAGATCACAAAATAGATCACCAAGCCCATGGAGAACATATCGGATGCTTTGCTCTGTAAAAATACAAGATTTAGTTCTAAATGTAAAATAAGTTCATAAGAATTCTTTACTGTCTGTTTAGCTTGTAGTGTTTCAGGAGCCAACCATCCATCTGATGAGCAGTTCTCTGCCTCAGTTAATAATCGAGATACTCCAAAATCAGATATTTTAACGACTTTCTTGCCGTTGGAGTCAACAATCAGAATATTCTTGGGTCTAATGTCACGATGAACTGAAAATTACGTCAACATTTTAATTAATTAATTAACCCAACAATAAAGTTTAATAGATTTTAATGTGTCTGCGATCTTACTTATGTTGAGGTTATGTAAATGCTGCACTCCTCTACACGCTTGTATCAAAACTTCTTTCGCGCTTATTTCTTTGCGAATTTGGAAACTCTCTTTGATGTCTACCACATATTTCTCAAGGTTCATCTCACTTAACTCTGAGACAATGAAGAAATACTTGTGATTTGATTCGACAGCGAAAATTTGCGAGACATTTTCATGTGGGTTCTCTCCATTCTTTAAAGATAAGAGCTCGCCTTCATAAACATCGAAGTGTTCTGGAGAGATTCTTTTCACTGCCACGGATTTCTTGCCGAATTTTCCTTCGAAGGTTTTGGTGTGGTTATTTCCTTTCGATAACACTTTTTTACGGTTGAAGCGAATATTTCTTGGGAGCTAAAAAAAATAAAAAATTTATATTATAATTGATTGTTAGAGTAGATTATAGCTCATTTTGGCAAACAAAAAAATTTTAAAGGCTTCAAATTAACCTTCAAATTATGGTACTCAATACTTTAAAAAATTGAAAATATCAGCTTGTCAAGAGCCTCGTTGAAATTTATATGCATTGGCTTTTGGAGCAAATAAGGGGCTATGCATAAAATACGTAACGCTCTAGCAGGGGGGGGGGGGTCTAGAATTTGTTACGAAGTAATAATCTTCATATTAAAATGTGTGAAAAAGCGTTACGAGGGGGGAGGGGGGGGTCCAAAAGGTCCGATTTCAGCGTTACGTATTTTATGCATAGCCCCTAAGTCAATAGCAAGGTCAGTCTTGCATAACTCTTTGACTTATATTTTGTTGTCGATTGCATTGGGCTTGTTGTTTATTATGGCAAATTCTTCCTTCTTTAGCAATAACTTTTAGCTTTTATTGTTTTCTTTTGATTTTTCTTTGTAAAAAGATATTCAAAATTAACGTAATAAAACATTCTTGATCGTTCAAGATTTTGAAATAAAATTGAAGAATTCTTCATCCATTATTATTTATTGAATTTATTTTATTGTCAAAAATCCGACGAAAATCTTAAAATTCCAAACTAAAAGCTTACTTAAAGTTGACTTTTGATCAACCTGCAAAATAAATAATTTGTATGCAAATTGCAAGGAACGAGATAATATACGAAAGATATGCAAGACACGATCTTCAACCAACATTCATGAGGTCATCATACTTTTTTCACAACAATCATTTTGACACGATATTTCCAACAACATTTCACTACTTAAATTTGTCTGGAATTCTTAAATCAACTTGTTTTGGTGTTATTGTAATTTTTATCGCCTTGACTATTTAAAAACTCACATATTTTGCGATTTACTTTCCAACTAACAAACGGCTAACGAATTTTTGAAACCAATGATATAAATGACAATATCGGCTTAAAACTGCTTTAAAACTTCATGTTTAAAACACGATTTAAATAATCAATCCATTAGAAATATTTTTATGAGATTGTTGACTAGTTGCGTCATTAGTTATTGCAAGTTAATAACATATTTTTGTTTGATGTTCTTTGAGTTAACAAGTTATTAACATTTTATACAAATACTCATTTATTATGTTGACTCACCATAATCCACTGAATAAATTTATTAATTGCATTCATGATGTTTCTTAATTTTGATTTTTAGCCTCAAATATTGAAGTGTCCGTTGAGATTGAAAAACATTTGATAACTGCGCGGAATTTTTGTCGATTCTTCTAATACAAGTTATTTATGGGCATTCGTTAATTTATTTATTTGAAGTCACTTAACACCCCCGCTGAGTTTTAGAGTAAAATATTCTCGATAAACTTCTTAAAAATGATGATAGTCATTAATTTTTCAGTTAATTGCACGTTAATTATAAAAAATCAACACTTCAGGTCTGTTTTAATTGTGTCACCAATTAATCAATTAGATGGTTCAATAATACACTGATTACATAGTAAATCATTTATTGAGGTAGAGAATTCACAAGACTTGAACTTCACTTAGAGCAGGTTAAATTATTAATTGAATAATGTTTTTTGAGACGACTCTCGACCACTTGTAGCGAATGTTTGAATGAAACTAAAAGTTGCTGTGAGATATTGCTAAGAAAAGTTGCTCAGACTTTTCTCCTCCAAACAGGTTTTTTACATAGTGTTGTCGAATTGTTGACAATATTGTTATGATTATTATTATTATCGTAAAACCGCAAACATTTTATTCATCAATAATAAAATGATGAGTAATCTGCGCTAATATCTTCGATTCCTTGAATTTTCTTCAAGTTTACTAGTTACTAGTTTACTAGTCAATACTGTACACAAATTGGAAAAAAATATTTTTATAAAAGTTGGAATGCATGTAAGTTTGTTTAATTAATTGTCGCACGGACTATTAGAAATACTTTGATACTAATTACTAATACAGTAGCAAAAATTGATAACGATGCATGAACATTTTTGATAAATTCTTATTAATTTTGCGAAACAATAGAAATTTTAACCGGCACAAGCGTAACATTCACGGTTTTTATTAAACTAGCGTATCAAAGTATTCCTAAGATATTCAATAATATTTGCATTAAACTATAGGAGTTTATTGAATTTTATTAAAATTAGAAAACTCCAAAAAAGTAGAAATATTCATTTAAAAGAATTTAATCTTGAAATCAGATAGTTCTCACTTAGATGGATAGTATTTTAGGTATTTTATTCAATTATAGCCGAATATCAAGGAATTACTTTTTAAATTCTAGCAATCGAGACGGGGACATACTCCAGATACCAATTTTTTTTTTTTTCAAAATTTATTTTGCTGGGCAATATTATGGTTTTTACATTCAAACTTTCAAAATCAAAGATTTCAAAAATTTAAATTTTTCAAATTTTTTTTAAATTGCCCAAATTATTGAAAAGTTCATAAATTTAGGTTTCGTGGGTAAAATTTTAAATTTTTTGCTTTCGAACATTAAAATTTCAAAAGTTTCAAAAATTTTAAAAGTTTTCAAATTGTCCAAATTTTGGAAAGGTTTAAAAAATAAGGTTTCGTGGGTCAAATTTTTGGTTTTTGCTTAAAAACATTAATACTTCATAAATTTCAAAATCCAAAATTTTAAATTCCGAAAAATTTCCAAACCTCGTCCAAACCATAAAATTTTTTGAAAAGTTCAAAAATTTAGGTTTCGTTTTTTTATAAATTATCACTGGGAGATTTCTTGCCTCGATTAAAAATCTTGAGCCAGATAAATAAACATCATTTAAAATGCTATAAATTATCATGTGTAGATCATACATAAAACTAAATATTAAATATTTTTGCGCCTTTTTCAAAATTTACATTTCTATAGGTTGTCAGCTTGAATTAACTCGCGAGTAAGAGTAAAATCAAAACGAGCTCAGGCTAATTTTCCTCGTTTTTCATCAATTCAAGGTTTTAGAGCCACTCTAGTGCCCTAATTATATTCCTCCTCGAGTAAACAATTCACCAACCAACATGTCGAAGCGAAGGATCGAAGTGATGGACCCGTTTATCAAGAAAATGCGGTAAATAAATGATTTGTTTGTTTTTCTCCTTCCTCGCCTTTTAAAAATTTTCAATGCTAAACTTGTTTCTATGTTTTAGGGAAGAAAAAGGAATACCAGTCACAACAGGTGTCCCGACATCATCCACCGGCTCCACAAATCCAAGCATAAATCATCTCAATGGCGCCATGTATTCTCAAAATTATTTTAAATTATTACAAAAGAGAATTTTGTTGCCTGTTTTTGAGTACCGTGCTGATTTTATGCGACTCATGGCTGAGCACCAGTGCATAGTCCTAGTTGGTGAAACAGGATCTGGAAAAACAACACAAATACCACAATGGTAAGCTTTTTATAATAATATCTGGTATTTGGAGGTTGTGGAAGATTTTTTTTAGATTCTTTTCTTACTGGATCTCAATAATTTACAAGAAAACATACAGTACTATTATATTACATGTTCTAATTCACATTTATATTTTAGGTCCGTGGATTATGCTCGCAGTGTTGGCTCCAAAGCAGTAGCCTGTACTCAGCCAAGAAGAGTAGCAGCTATGTCTGTTGCCCAACGTGTATCAGAAGAGATGGATGTGGTTTTAGGCCAAGAAGTTGGTTACAGTATTCGTTTTGAAGATTGCTCTGGCCCCAAAACAATTCTCAAGTACATGACAGACGGTATGTTGCTGAGGGAAGCCATGAGTGATCCAATGCTGGAAGCTTATCAAACGATTCTATTGGATGAAGCTCACGAGCGTACTCTCGCTACGGATTTGCTGATGGGTGTCTTGAAAGAAGTTGTAAAACAACGATCTGACTTGAAATTGATTGTTATGTCTGCTACACTGGATGCCGGAAAATTCCAGCAATACTTCGACAATGCTCCTTTGATGAACGTACCAGGCAGAACACATCCAGTCGAAATTTTCTACACACCTGAGCCAGAAAGAGATTATTTGGAAGCTGCAATACGTACGGTTATTCAAATTCATATGTGTGAGGATATAGAAGGTGATGTGCTCATGTTCCTCACCGGTCAGGAAGAAATCGAAGAAGCTTGCAAAAGAGTTAAGAGAGAAATTGACAATTTAGGACCTGATGTAGGAGAGATGAAGTGCATTCCACTTTATTCAACTTTGCCACCAGCAGCTCAGCAGAAAATCTTTGAATCTGCCCCGCCAAAACGCTCCAATGGTGCAATCGGACGTAAAGTCGTCATTTCCACAAATATTGCTGAAACAAGTTTGACAATCGATGGAGTTGTTTTCGTTATTGATCCTGGATTTGCCAAACAAAAGGTTTATAATCCTAGAATACGAGTGGAGAGTTTGCTTGTCTCTCCTATCAGTAAGGCTTCTGCTCAGCAAAGAGCTGGTCGTGCCGGAAGAACTAGACCAGGAAAATGCTTCAGACTTTACACTGAAAAAGCTTACAAGAATGAAATGCAAGACAACACTTATCCAGAAATCTTGAGGTCTAATTTGGGTAAGTTTTCTATTATCTAACTAATTATGAAATTTATCATATTCTTCGTGTTTTAGGAACCGTCGTCTTGCAACTGAAAAAACTTGGAATTGATGATTTGGTGCATTTTGATTTTATGGACCCACCGGCACCAGAAACATTGATGAGGGCTTTGGAATTATTGAATTATTTAGCTGCTTTAGACGACGATGGAAATCTTACTGATTTGGGTTAGTATTTCTTTTATGTTGATCCTTCAAATCGAAGAATCCTTGGAAAATTTACTAATTTTCGTGTAATTTTAGGTGCCGTAATGGCGGAGTTCCCCTTGGATCCCCAACTAGCCAAAATGTTGATCGCCAGCTGTAACCACAACTGTTCCAACGAGATCCTTTCAATCACAGCGATGTTGTCGGGTGAGAACTTGTTATTGATTAGAATATTTAACAAAATAGTAGTGGCTCTAAAATTTCTAAGAGTCACTTCTATCGATCCTCCAAGTCTTTTTTGATTAAAATTCTGGTAAAACTATTTAAATACACTGAAAAATTTAAAGAAATAATCACCAGAAAGTCCCCATTAAATTCTCGCCCTGGGCGACTAGATCTCCTCTCATTACTTTCCCCGCCCCCTTTTAACACTGTGATTAAGACAAATCAACTATATTATGGGACCGGCGGATCGTCTGATCTGCCAAATTCACATATCCGTCCCGATATTTCTATTTCTAAAGTTCCGCAGTGTTTTGTGCGCCCCAACGAGATGAAGAAACAAGCGGACGAGTCCAAAATGCGATTTGCTCACATTGACGGAGATCATTTGACGCTGCTAAACGTTTATCACGCTTTTAAGCAGAATAATGAAGACCCGCAGTGGTGCTACGAAAATTTCGTCAATTATCGATCTTTAAAGTCGGCTGACAATGTTCGACAACAGTTGGCCAGGATTATGGATCGGTTTAACTTGAAGAGAACCAGCACAGAGTTCACGTCAAAGGATTACTATATTAACATCCGAAAAGCACTTGTGCAAGGATTTTTCATGCAGGTTAGTTTTTGTTTTTGATCATCCTTCGTTTTAAAAAATTCTTGGCAAATTTTTAAAAATATTTTTTAAATCTAAAAATCTTTAACCTTCTCTTTGTATGTTTAGGTTGCCCATTTGGAGCGTACTGGTCATTATTTGACCATCAAGGACAATCAAATTGTTCAACTGCATCCGTCAACATGTCTGGATCACAAGCCTGATTGGGTAATATACAATGAGTTTGTGCTGACAACCAAGAATTACATCAGGACAGTCACGGACGTTAAACGTGAGTTTATTTTGAATCGTCAGGAGTGGCCAAATTTTTATTCTGAATTAAATTTTGGCCATAACTGAATCAAAAGTTCTAATAATAACCTTAAATTTCTCAAATTTCCAGCTGAATGGCTTCTGAAAATTGCGCCTCAATACTACGACCTGAATAATTTCCCACAATGTGAAGCCAAACGACAATTGGAATTGCTACAAGCTCGCTTGGAAACCAGACAGTTCCAACAAGGCTTCTAATTCAACATGAATAATATTAACAGCTGAAAGATTTGAAGCTACCTAATAGAAATAGACATTTCAATATTTCATATAGATCAGGCTGCATAACTTTATTAATTGTATCACAAATTATGAGAAGTGTTTTTGCATTTTTGAAGCACTTTATTGTATCAAACATTTGATTTTTTTAATTAAAAATGTTTATAATCGATTAAATTTTAAATACGATTAAAATCGAGATTGAGACACTTTGGGAGTAAGAAAATTTTTGGGGTAGATTCAAAAGAGTGTTTTGGGGAACTTACTCATGATTCCAACTTTTTAGTGCATAATTTTTATTACCCACTTTTTGAGTATAATCTGATATTCTGATGTATTTTTTAATTTTAAGAATTTTCAAATAAATAAATTTGATTCGATTATATGCTCTTGTTTTATTATACACAGGGTGAGAAAATAGAGAACCGTAGATAACCAAATTATCCTCAAAATTTGTTAATGCATTTTAAGAAAGAAAAAACAGCGGCAAAATGTTCACTAAAATGACGCTAAAATCGGCAAATATCTCGGCTGAAATACAACTAAAATGCTCATTGGGACACTGATTAATCAAACCGCTGAAAAAAACCGTGAATCATTCATTAATTGTTTTCGTCTGTAACAATACGTGTGTTTTTAATTTATTTGTTCTCTTGCATAAAAAATACTGCCCAATAATGAGTCGTCCAGCAGCTGTTACAGTTAAAAATACCAGAAAGACTGTTGAGTCATCAAATACGCGAATAAATCATCTCAATGGCGCCAAGTATTCTCAAAAGTACTTCAAATTGCTGCAAAACAGAATCCAGTTGCCTGTTTTTAAGCATCGAGCTGAATTCTTGCGACTCATGGTTGAGCATCAGTGTATTATCCTGATTGGAGAGACTGGATCGGGAAAAACCACACAAATTCCTCAATGGTAAGCTTCAAAAAATAATTTCAGGAATTTTAAGGTTATGATTTTTCTTCTTTCTCTTTTCTGCATCAATCTCGATTTTTCTTTATTCTAATTCATATGGATCTTCTAGGTCCGTGGATTATGCTCGCAGTGTTGGCTCCAAAGTAGTTGCCTGTACACAGCCAAGAAGAGTAGCAGCTATGTCTGTTGCCCAACGTGTATCAGAAGAGATGGATGTGGTTTTGGGAGAAGAAGTTGGTTACAGTATTCGTTTTGATAATTCGTCTGGTGCCAAAACAGTTCTGAAGTATATGACAGACGGTTTGTTGCTAATGGAAGCCATGAGTGATCCAATGCTTGAAAGCTATCAAGTAATTATCTTGGACGAGATTCACGAACGAACTTTAGCTACTGATTTGTTGATGGGTCTGCTTAAAGAAGTGATCAAGAAGAGATCTGACTTGAAATTGATCGTTATGTCTGCTACACTGTATGCCGGTAGATTCCAAGAATATTTTAAAGATTGTCCACTGATGAATATTCCAGGAAGAATTCATCCAGTCGAAATAATCTACAAACCAGCGACGAAAAAAGATTATCTACAAGCCGCAATTCTGAGAGTTCTAAAAATTCACCTGAGCGAAAAGATTGAAGGCGACATTCTTCTATTCCTTACTGGACATGGAGAAATTGAAGATGCTTGCATGAATATTGAACACCAAGTTGGCCTTTTGGGAAATCAGGTTGGAGAAGTGAGTTGCATTCCACTCTATTCCGCCTTGCCTTCAGAAGCTCAACAAAGAATCTATGAGCAGAGACCTCCGAATCGCTCTAACGGTGCAATCGGACGCAAAATCATTATTTCTACGAATATTGCTGAAACTAGTTTGACAATTGATGGAGTAGTCTTCGTCGTTGATTGCGGGTATTCTAAGCAGAACGTTTATAATCCTAAGACAAGACTGGAGAGCTTGATGACCAGTTTGATCAGTAAGGCTTCTGCTCAGCAAAGAGCTGGACGTGCTGGAAGAACTAGTCCAGGAAAATGCTATAGATTGTACTCGGAACAAGTTTACGATGACGTAATGAAAGAAAATTCTATTCCAGAAATTTTGAGTTCAAATTTGGGTAAGTAATCGTAAAATAATTAAAAAACTCTTAAATCTAATTTCATGTATTCCAGGAACCATTGTGTTGCAGCTTAAAAAGCTGGGATTCAATGATTTGGAGCATTTTGAATTCGTAGATCCACCAGCACCAGAGGCTTTGAAGGGAGCTTTAGAGTTATTGGTTAATTTGACTGCTTTGGATAAAAATGGGAATCTCACTAAACTAGGTTTATACTTCTTTAATTCTGAATTTTCGGTTTAAATAATTTTTTTAAATTTTTTGTTCATTTAGGCGGCATAATGGCCGCTTTCCCATTAGAACCACAACTCGCTAAAATGCTGATTGCAAGCTCAAACTACAATTGCACCAATGAGATTCTTACTATCACTTCTATGATGTCTGGTGAGATTTGTTCAAGTTCTAGATATTCAAAAATTACATTCATTATTTTCAGTACCTCCATGTTATGTGCGTCCAAGTGACAAAAGAACTGCAGCAGATGAAATGAAAAAGAAATTTGCAGACGATGAAAGTGAAATGATATCGTTGCTGAATGTTTTTGATGCTTTTATAGAAAGCAATAGAGATCCTGATTGGTGCTCTGACAAGTTTTTGAACTACCAGTCGATGGCATTAGCTGTTGACGTTCGTCAGCAACTTTGCATGATCATGGATCGCTTTAAGATAAAACGTGTGAGTCCAAATTCTTTACTTAATAGAAAAGTAAACATTCGCAAAGCGCTCGTCGAAGGTTTTTTCATGCAGGTTAGATTTTTAAATTTCAAACGAAGATTTAACTAAACTTAAAACAAATCGCAAATCTTTTCAGGCTGCATATTTGGAGGTCACAGACAAATACTTAACCATCAAGGACAAACAATTAATGCAATTCTATCCTACAACTTGCCTGGTCCAACACCCTCAATGGGTAATTTGTCAGGATTTTGTGCTTACTTCCAAGAAATACATAAGAACTGTCTCGAAAATCGAACGTAAGTTTTTCTGTTCATAAAAGTTTGACAGCCTCTGTTTTAATAGAACTTTGATAAATAAAATTAAAATTTTTCATAAATTTCCAGCTGAGTGGCTCCTGACTATTGCTCCTCAATATTATGGACCGAATGACTTCCCAGACTCAAAAGCTAAACAGCAATTGGTGTTGCAACATCGTATGGGATCGTTGAAATTTTAAGTTCCTCAGCAACAAAATGTGAAAATTATAAAATGTAATTGAACAAATTATTTTACAGTTTATTTGTAATGTTAATAGATTTTTCGTACAAGTATTTTTTTTTTAAATTGAATAAAAATTTTCACAAGATTTTTGTTTTTTAATTAACTTTAAATTGGCTTTGATTTGAAATTTTTTGAGAAAACAATGAATTTGAAAAAGAAAATATTTATTACAAGACGGATTTTATAAGCTTAGGGGCCTAACAAAAAAAAAAAAATCCTAATAATTTTCTCTAGTGCCACAAATCTTGATATATCTTTATTCTCTGTCCTTTGTACAACAATAAGGTAAGGGAAATGCTTGTCATCATTGGAACAGTTGGATCCAAAATATCAGATTCATCCTTTAGATACTCCAACTAGTGCTGGTCGTATGCAACGCTCGTGCAATTTGTAACCAATCTTACTAACAACCACGACTGTATTTGGGTCTTTGTCGGGAACATCCTGCTGGAAAAGCGCTTCGTGAAGATTGGGATTGAATTTTTCGTTGATTGGATTTATGACCTCAAGGCCGTTCCTTTTGAACACTTGATTGAGCTGCGATTTGGTCATTGTCAAGCCTTCGTATAAGCTCTTCAAGTGGGTGTTGGATTCTAGCTGCTCTTTTGGCACAGCTTCCGTTGCATGTCCTAAAATATCTGAAACATCCAGTAGATCCTTGCAAAAACTTTGGATACCAAAAAGCTTGGCGTCATCGATTTGTTTTGTGAATCTGCGGCGCAAGTTCTCGCTGTCAGCCAAAGATCGCTTGTATTTATCCTAAAATAAAATATTTGATTAAATTTGGATCATCAATATTAAACTCTGTACTGATAAGAACATACATCTAGTTCTTTAACCTTCTCATTTGCTGTTTCCAATTCTTTAGTAAGATGCTCTTTCTCTTCAGTTAATTTCTTCTCGACTTCTGTTAGTTCTGATTCAACAGTGTTAGCTTTGGCGTCTGTAAAGTTCCTTCTGGTGTAGAGCAAGCTCGAGAATCTTGAAAAACTTCAAGGCAAAAACATGAGAAAGATTACATCATGCAATAAAATGTTAACTCACTTGACATTAAGCGATCTGGGGAGAATATGAGATGCTTGGGCCATCCGGCAAGCTACTTGGGGTGCTAAAGACGACATTCCTTTATTATTTCAAGCGGTAGTAACCAAATTATCTTTAATATTTTATTTGTTCTAATTCCGAGATTTCTTGTGAACTAAAACAAGATGACAACTTTCGGAAAAAATATTTTGTTTAGAGCTCAGCTCACGAGAAATATATCGTATTATATATAAAACAGTAAATAAAAATATTTAACTTAACTAATTTAAAAAGGCTTGAATGAAAAAGAAAATGGCATATTTACTATGTACAATAGCTTGCCGATTTGCCCAAGTATCTGATTTACTGCCCAGATGTCTAAATACTAAGTGAGTTGATATTTTTTTTCGTGCATAAGTTTCTCATATTTTGCTTTGTTATTCAAGATTTTCTACAAGAAACTACTCTGACAACAGAATAAACATTCCATAGCCACAGATCAGTAACAAAGACTTAAAATGGATGGAAGTATATAGTTCAACAAATCATGAAATTAAAGTAGTCCATGACATATTCGTCAAGTTAAAAATTTTCTTTAACGGCGAAACTTATTTGAAGCTCTAATAAATCAACCCCTAGCAGCTTCCAATTTATGTCAATGATGGCAAATTCAGTATCTAAAGTGGTTTCCCGGCTAGCTAGAGTTTCAAATACTCTTCCCAGATCTGTGAATATTAAGTGAGTCTCCATCATTATTTCATCATCCTTTATTAAAGTTTTCCTAGGTTTTCGGGATGGCTCTACACCAGAAGAAATTTTTCCGATTCAAAGAATCAAACAGAGGAGCTCAGAATAGCAGAAAGAGATAGGAAACTTGCTGAGATAAATAAGCGGATGATGCAGGGAATGGAAATAATAGTTAAAAGTACCAAAGAACTTGTTGTAAGTATAATTGTTTGAAAATGTTTTTTCAACAAAAAGTCTTCACCAACAAATATCATTCAAAGAAAATGAACGAGGACTCTTTAGCTGAAATTGAAAAGTCGAAATTCCAGAAGCAAATCGATAACGCTAAGATTTTTGGCATCAAAAAAAAAGACCTGCTAGGATTCATGGGGCCTCCTGGAAATTCAATCAACAAGTAAGCTTACATTAATTAGCATAATTTAATTTTTCCAAAATGTTGTACTTCAGTTTTTCTAGACTCTCGAACTTAAACGAAGTAATCGAAAAATTTACAGACTCTGAGATAGCTGAAGATGATAAAAAAATTGAGAAGAAGAAAAAACGAATAAAAACAATGAAAATGTTGGCAGATCATGCTAAGGAAGTTTATGTAGGTATTGAAAAAAAAAAAAAATTTTAGAATTATAAACTAATTTTAATTTCACCTTTTCTATGGTTGTAAGGCCCAATAAAACCTTTAAATAAATAAATTTTAATTTCATCGTTTTTAAGGTCAAATTTAAATTCTATTTAGATATTCAAGAGTTTATTATCCCAAAGTTTATAATGAAAATCGATCAAGACATAATGTTAGATTTTTATAGTTTTGAGAAGAGGTGAGTGGTTATTGTATTTTATTTATCATTTTTCTTATGTGCTTGCTCTGCAGTTTTACAGATAACTTGATTAGCCCTCCCCAGCTTAATATGCCTTTGATCGAAAAAAGACAAATTTCGAAAAAAAGACACCTGAAGAAAATAAAGAATAAATCATTACAAAATAAGATGATGCTTGATGTAAGTCTTTTATTTAATCTTAAAATGTAAATTGCTTCTTGACACAATTGAATTTAATATTTCTAGAGAAGAATTAATCGTGATCAGCTTCAAAAGAAGATTAACAGAAAATCAAAAGTTCAGATAAATGATGTCAACGAATCATTTTTTGTTTTATCAGGAAACAAAGCACCTGAATATAGTTCATAAGATTAGATATTATAAGTTCATTAATAAAGAAATTTATTGAAATTTATTAAAAATACGGATTTTTCCAAATACCTATATTTTGAATACATAAAATTTTTAACATATGTGTTTACAGCCGTTAAAGTTAAGGTTCTCCTGAAATTAAATAGGTGTAAAGGTGAATCCGTTTCCGAAGCTGACAAAAGAACTTACCTTTTTTAAACACTGCCCAGATTTCTAAATACTAAGTGAGTTGATATATTTTTTCGTGCATAAGTTTCTCATATTTTGCTTTGTTATTCAAGATTTTCTACAAGAAACTACTCTAACAATAGAATAAACATTCCATAGCCACAAAAATCAGTAACAGAGACTTAAAAAAGGATGGAAGTATATAGTTCAACAAATCATGAAATTAAAGTAGTCCATGACATATTCGTCAAGTTAAAAATTTTCTTTAACGGCGAAACTTATTTGAAGCCATAATAAATCAAACCCTAGGAGCTTCCAATTCATGTCAATGATGGCAAATTTAGCATCTAAAGTGGTTTCCCGGCTAGCTACAGTTTCAAATATGCTTCCTAGATCTGTGAATATTAAGTAAGTCTCCATCATTATTTCACAATCCTTTATTAAAGTTTTCCTAGGTTTTCGGGATGGCTCTACACCAGAAGAAATTTTTCCGATTCAAAGAATCAGACAGAGGAGCTCAGAATAGCAGAAAGAGATAAGAAGCTTGCTGAAATAAATAAGCAAATGATGCAGGGAATGGAAATAATAGTTAAAAGTACCAAAGAACTTGTTGTAAGTATAATTGTTTGAAAATGTTTTTTCAACAACAAGTCTTCAACAAGAAATTTCTTTCATAGGAAATGAACGAGGACTCTTTAGCTGAACTAGAAAAGTTGAAATTCCAGAAGCAAATCGATAACGCTAAGATTTTTGGCGTCAAAAAAAAAGACCTGCTTGGATTCATGGGGCCTCCTGGAAATTCAATCAACAAGTAAGCTTACATTAATTAGCATCATTAAAATTTTTTTTAATTGTGCTTTTCAGTTTTTCGAGATTTTCGAGCTTGCAAGACGTGATTGAAAAGTTTTCAGACTCTGAGATAGCTGAAGATGATAAAATAATTGAGAAGAAGAAAAAACGAATAAAAACAATGAAAATGTTGGCAGATCATGCTAAGGAAATTTATGTAGGTATTTTTTTTTACAATTTCGCTAGAATTATAAACTAATTTTAATTTCATCATTTTTAAGGTCAAATTTAAATTCTATTTAGATATTCAAGAGTTTATTATCCCAAAGTTTATAATGAAAATCGATCAAGACATAATGTTAGATTTATGTAGTTTTCAGAAGAGGTGAGTATTTATCGTATTTTATATATCATTCTCTTATGTGCTTGCTCTGCAGTTTTACAGATAACTTGATTAGCCCTCCCCAGCTTAATATGCCTTTGATCGAAAAAAGACAAACTTCGAAAGAAAGACACCTGAAGAAAATAAAGAATAAATCATTACAAAATAAGATGATGCTTGATGTAAGTCTTTTATTTAATCTTAAAATGTAAATTGCTTCTTGACACAAGAAATTTTATATTTTTAGAGAAGAATTAAGCGTGCTCAGCTTCAAAAGAAGATTTGCAGAAAATCAAGAAAAGGTTAATATAAATGATGTCAACGAATCATTTTTTGTTTTATCAGGAAACAAAGCACCTGAATATAGTTCATAAGATTAGATATTATAAGTTCATTAATAAAGAAATTTTCTGAAATGTATTAAAAATTCTGATTTTTCCGAGATTATTCCAAATTTATTGTTAAATACATAAAATTTTCACAAGTTTTTACAGCCGTTAAAGTTGAGTTTCTCCTAAAATTAAATAGGCGTAAAGGTGATTCCGTTTTCGAAGCTAAAATGACAAAAGAACTTACCTTTTTTTTTGTCACTCTCTTCGCCAGAACATCCACAATTAGTTTTCAGATTGCGTACAAAGCTGTGAAAGTGAAAAAAAGAACTTGAGTGAAAGATTTTTTCAAATGACCAGTGGGCTTGGTTTTTTAACGAAATATTGCGTAGTATTTTTCAGGGCCTTTAATAATTGTCAATACATTGTCATTTTGAATCATACTTAAAAATGATGTTGAAGCCAAATCTGGTTCCTTTTCCAACTTCTAAACTCGCTGAAATTGATTCGTTAAGCTCTGGAAAATTGCACACATTTTTATCCTACAAGTTAATGATTTCATTTGAGAGATTTTGTATGAAAGTCAAGTGAGAAAGGTCTTTACCGTTTTCTGTACCTCAATCTTAATATCAATTTTCCCTAGAACTACCTAGAAAGTAATAATTTCTTTAAGAAGTTTTTGTAACTAAATGCTAAGTGTATTATCTATATAATTGGATGCATCTTAAAACGTACTGTTGTCTGGACAGCGACTGTATCAATTTTTCCCTCTTCTTTCTGCACATCTTCATAAATCTTCCCGATTGGATATCCTTTTGAATCCGAAGTAGTTTTGGAATCTGGTCCATCATCAATTGAATGCACTAACCTTGAAGATACGTTACTTCTGGTCACCCGACTAACTAATTTGTTTGCTATAACCGACATTTGAAAAGTTAGATTCGATTTTATTACAATACCATGTAGGCTACTATGTTATAATAATTTGGGTTTTATTCCCTGATTTCAATCATTTTTGGTTTCATTGATCTTATAACACGTTCACTGTTAACAGTAGTCCTTGTAATCTTTGTCAAAACATAAATTATCTCAATAAAAGTGGAAGTGTGACCACAAAACTCACTATAAAGAGTAGCTTAGGAAAACGCTTCATGACACTTTTAATTTCCAAAATATTTATCCAACCTGCCAAAGTTTCAAACTTCCTTCACAGATCTTTGAATTTTAAGTGAGCTTCCATTCCATTTCATTCTTCAGTTTTTTCAAATATCTATTTGAATTTTTCTAAGATTTTCAGGCTGGCCCTACACCACAAGAAATTTTTCAGATACCAAGGCTAAGACAGAAGAGCTCAAAATAATAGAAACTGAAAAGAATCGTCGTGAAATTGATAAGCAGCTGATGGATGTGCTGGAAAGAATAAAAAATTACGCTAATGATCTTGTCGTCAGTATATAAAATTACACATGAGCTTAACTAATGTTAAAAATTTCTAGGAGATGAATGAGAACGAGAATTTAGACGAAAGTGAGAGTTTCAGTTTTAAAAGGCAAATCGACAAATCTAATATTTTCGGTATCAAACGTAAGGATCTTCTCAAAATATCTGGAATGACAGGAAATTCAACAAGCAAGTCAGTTATTAATCCTATAATTAAATTTTTTATTTTTCTAATATGTTGCTCTTCAGTTTTTCTAGACTCTCAAACTTAAACGAAGTAATAGAGAAATTTACAGGCGCTGAAAGATTGACGGATGATGTTGTTACGGATGAACAAAATCAAATTACCAATGCTCTGAAAGTATTGGCTAAGAATGCCAATGAAGTCAAGATCAAATTTGGATTCTATTTGGTTATTCGAAAGCTTCTTATCCCTCAATATATAAAGCAAGTCGATGATGCAATGTGGGTAGATGTCAAGAACCTTGGAGCCAGGTTAGTTATCGTTGAAACACAATGTGATAACTCTTTTGATATGTTTTATATCATTCTGCAGTATCAAAAACGCTAAGAGTTTACTGAAAGGTGAAAACCTCACATTCTTCGCTTTAGCCAAAAATAGAATCCCAGATTCAATTTTGATAGAAAAGAAAGCAGCACAAGATAAATATTATAAGCAGAAAAGAATCCTGGAAGCAAATTTAATTTTTCTGAAGAGAATCAAACGTGCTCAGAAACACAATAAGATTAAAAGACGAAGAAACTCAAAAAATATTTTGATAATGATGTTTCAAAGATGAATCAGAATTTTCCTGATTATAGAATAATGATGCATAAAATTAGTCGAAGTTGAAGAAAATTAAGGAAAAATAACAGCTTTTATTTTGGCGGGAAAAGAGGGGTAATTGTCAAATCGATTGTTGAGTCATATTATTCATTGTGCAATGATCAAGTTGTCAATATTAACCCCTTGTTTTCAATTTTGTTTTTCGATTTAATATGGGTCTAATCTAACAAAGTATTTTGTTTTAATATAAAAACCTATTCAAATCAGTGCTGATTCGGTTCTTCTAACCCTCGACTAGTTCACATTATTATTCTTTATTGGATCAACTCATATTATTGTATTAATCAATTTCCTGTGTCAAAATTATAAAATAAAAAAATGGTCAGCAAATGCGAGGTTTCAGGCTGTAAATCCAACGAACATCCAACAATACAGAACAAGGAACATGTAAAAAGTTTTTTTCCGTTTCCAAACGATGAGAAATTGTTTCAATTGTGGCTCAAAAGACTGAAAATTCCAGAAGATCAAATAAGTCCACAATTTTCCAAAGTCTGCGAGCTACACTTTGATTTGAAGGATATTATAGTCAGCACGTTATGTAAGATCTTTGCTGTCTTGATTTTCAAACACCAAAGCTAACAATTATGATATCTTTTAGGTAAATCTCTTGTTCCTGGAACGATTCCTTTCTCTGCTAAAGATGTTTTAAGTCCTTATTTTGCTGCCTCGACCAGTTCAATCAATGTTGATCCAATAAAAACAGAGTCACCTACAAATAATATTATGAAATACAATTGTGCATCACCAAAGTTCACTCCACGACTCTTAGCACCCAGTAAAAATCTCAAATCGATAGAGACCGATGTAAATTTGGAGCAATTAAAAGCAGAGATCTGTGAACAACGTAAAGCTGTGTCTAGCCTCATTTCTGGTTCTAATTCAAGTGAACTCACCAAAGCTGAAGAATTTTTGCGTTTATTGGAAGATAAAAATATTGGTTCCTTCCAGAACTTCAAGAATAGTTTCAAAAAACGTTTAAACTTAGGAAGTTGGAGGAGTTTGAAGCAATCTGGTTTGATTTGCTTCTACGTGTTGAAAAAAGATGTAGATTTCTTGGATTTACTTTTCCAAACAAGAATTATGATTAACCAAAAATTAAACATGGAAATTATTCAAGGAGAAGATGAACTGTCCAGCAAAAATCTTCCACTAAAATCCTGGTTTCAGTTCCAAAAAACTCTTGATTTCTATGAAAAACAACAAAATGAACCAGAAAACGCTCAAGTCAACCTCAAAAAAGCTTCCTACTTCCTAAATTGCATCAAAGAAGCTGATCTAACCTCCACCAAAAATTTACAGCTTCAGCACTTGAAAACTGAACTAAAAGATATGCTGCAGGACGACGAAGATGAATCTGATGAAGAAATGGAAGTGCAGACTCGAGATGTAGCTGTAGATACAGCAGATATGTCAGCTGAAGTCGATCCAGCTGATTATTTGAAGGTTGAAGTGCAAAGTGACGAAGATGAGGAAATGATGGAGGTTCCTGCGGAAAAACCAATGAATTTTGTATTTTGTGGTGTCAAAGAAGAGGTGGCCGTTGCTTTGGTGAGTATTTTTTATATGACGGTGATTTTTTTTTTTATAAATCGATTAATTGATTTTTTTAGATTCCTCCAAAATCTCCCAGTCCAGAGCCTTCTCAACCTTCAATTCGTCTTCCAGCCAACAAGCAAGTAATTTTTTCTTGTGAGCAGTGCGAGAAACGCTTCCAATCTCAGTCTCAGCTGCGCTACCATCAACTCCACACTCATCCTCTAAAGCAACCTGACAAATGCACAACCTGCGATGAAACTTTCTACGATAAACGTCTCTTACAGCAACATAAAATACTTTGCTCTCCAAAACCAATCGAATTTTTCTGCGAATATTGTGCCAAGAGCTTTAAAAGTCTGTATGTGCTTCAAGATCATTTACTAAGGCATCAACCGGATAAAAAGGAAAAATGTACGCAGTGCAATAAATGCTTTCTGCCTGGAAATGATATGAATAAGCATGTGAAACGTCATTTGAACTTGAGAGAGCATAAATGCAATCTTTGCTCGAGAACTTTTACTCAAGCTGTTGCTTTGAGGGATCATCTGGAATCTCATTCGGACATCAAAGTCAGGTGTCCAAAATGTAATAAAGCTTTCGCTACCACTTTAAACATGAAGAATCACCTGAGAACAAGATGCGATGGAGTTTTTAAAAACGATTCTGACATCCCTGAACCTACACCGAGGAAAATTACATTTTTGCACCACAAGTACACCTACAGTTGTTTTGTTGAGACATGCGAGAGAAAGTTTTCACTGAAAAAGCTGTTGAAGGAGCATTTATTGAAGGAGCATAACGTTGAGGTTTTTTTCATGATTTTCAAGAATTTTAGGGCAAAAAATTTATTTCATTGATTTTTTCCAGATCCCAAATTTCGAGCGTTTTTGTCTGGAGTGTAAACAGGAATTTGAGTCTGACAATATTTACTATGCCCACGTTAAAACACATTTATGCATTCACACTTGTAAATTATGTGGAAAAGGATTTAGGACTGAGGAAACTTTGCAGAGACATGAAGCATCGCATGCTACTAGTATGGCTGATCGACCATTTGGGTGTGATGTAAGTCCTTAAAAATTGTCAAAATTATTTTTATGTTAAATGTTCTATTAATTATAGCAATGCGACCTAAAATTCAAAACTGATTCGAATCTACGAAGCCACAAACAAACAAAACACACAAAGCGTCAATTTGGCTGCAAGATCTGTGGTCAACGCTTCGTATTCTGTCGTCAAGTGGAGAATCATGTGAAAGTCGTACACTCCAATCATGCAATCTACAACTGTAATATCTGCAACGAGCAGTTTAAATATATTCGTGCTTATAAAAGCCACATGTACTTGAGACATGACATCAAAGAAGTTTATGGCTGCGATAAATGCGAGGCGAAATTTACTCAAGCAAATGAGCTAAGAGCTCATAAACATGAAAATCATGGAGAAACTTATCATGGAAAGAAGAAGGAGACTTTGACTAGTACGGAGGAAAATTATGTGGTTCAAGAAAATGTCGAGATTCAGCAGTATGATATTATTCCTTATCAAGAAAATTGAGACTTTAAAGTAAATTAAATAAAGATTTAAATTTACTAAGCGGACATTTTTAATCATGATACTGTTTAAATTTAATAAATGATAACAAAAACAAAAAGAATACTCCTGAGATTACATTTTATTCATCGAGATGTTTGTTGTTACATTGTTTGAGAAGTCAGACTTATTTAGATCAAGCTAGTGTACTGCTTTGCCCTATGAGCATTATTTATGTGCAGGCGATGATTCCAGATGATCATCCAGAGCAGCACATGTTAAGAAGGTCAGTGTACAATCGAGACACTTATAATGAGTTTCAAACTGACGGTCTTCCGGATTATTACGAGCATCTTTAATAGTAGATCTTACCGCTTTCGTATAATAGCGGTTGAAAGCCTGTTCGTGGTCAGGAACGTTCATGCGCTTCCCAAAAGCGTCCAATGCTGCCATATCGCCTGTGTTGATTGCTCTCATCATAGCTTCCTTTTTCAATGACTGAATTATGAAAATATGTTAAAATATTATAATTGTAATCAATAGAATATTACTTACCAGAGATCTCCCTTCGTATACCATTTCTTTGTCCTCCATGGGGAAGAGCAAATCCATTCTGTCAATGAGAACCTCAGTTATAGAAATATTTGCTTCTTTTGGACCCACTTGTTTGCTGTTCATGTTTTTCAAGATTTTTTACTGTTTCTGATTCAAAATGCTCTCACAAGAAATGAATAAAAATGGCCGAATAATTGATTAATTAAAATGATTAATCGATAGATCAATTTGGCGGGAAAATCCAAGAGCTTTTTCCAAAAAGCTTTTGGTCGCGGGGTTATAAATTAGTTTGTTTACATTTTCTTCAGAAGTTCAGAGTAAAGTTGCTTGAAAACTCATAAAATATTTCTTAATATGAATTTATCCATTAAATAACTCAACTTGAACAAAGCCAATTAATGGAACAAACTCATAAAAGCCTCCTTTATCAGATTCTCCAAAGATCCACTCCAATTGCACCATAAAAATGCCGAATTTGTGCATAGTTCAGAAATGTCGATCAAACTATAAATTTGATCTTAAGAAAGGAGTCTCAGCAGTGAGTGTCTTCAAATTCCCAAAGCAGCTAGAACTTACAAGAGAGTGGAAGAAGGCGCTGGGCTTGGATGAGAGCTGGCAACCCAGCAATAATTCTTCAGTTTGCGAGAAACATTTTCATGAATCTGATTTGATGAAATATGACACTGGTTAGTATTTTATGGTAGACCTAAAATCAATTTCATTTTTCATTTCCGATTTTAGTTAAAAGAGTTCGTCTGGTGGAAACTGCAATCCCAACACTAGATAAAAGAAAAATAAGATACTCCAAGAATCCTTCAAAAATGGAAGAGAACACCTTGGATAATCAAGAAATTACAAGCTTCCAATACTTATTGGACCATTTAGATACAAGATTAATAGTTGACAACTGGCACATACTCAAAGAATCTGATGGAATTTGCTTTTATCAACTCGAACTTCAACCAAATCTTATGGAACTAGATTTTAAGATCAGAATAATTATTAATAATCAGCTGGATCTCAAAATTTTAATCGCTAAGCACGAGTTATCAAGACAATCATCGAAATTAGATAGTTGGAATCAACTCAAAATTATTTTAGAAGAACTGCGATACGAATCTCCAATATATGATGCTAAAAATGATACAAAGACTTGTCTGATCGAAGCAAATAGATATTTAAGCCTTGTTGATGACACTTATCTAACACCAGAAGATAATCTACAGCTGAGCTGCATAAAACAGGGAATTTATCAAATTTCAAGAAATTGCATTGAAAATCACGGAAGTGTTGAAAATCAAAGTGATGCTAGGCTGGATACAATCGATTTACTCCCAAATATTGAAGAAGTGACTAACAAAGACTCAGTAAACAATTTTGAGCTTTGTTTAGTTGAGCAGTTTTCCAGTGATGAGATTAAAACAGAAGAAGATTCTGTAATTATCGAAGAGTACATTGAAGAGCAATCAATTACCGAAGATTTTCATGAGATACTAGAGATTCCCAACCTTGAAAGTGAAGTGCTTCAAAAACTCGATGATGAGGTCGAAAAATCTCTCCCCAAAAAAGGCAATCGAGGAAAGCTAGAGATTTTCTGTTGTAAAAACTGTCCTCGAAGGTTCCTCACATCTTCAAAGCTTAAATTCCACATAAAAAACCACCATAAACCTGTAATCATCCAGACCATAGAAGAATCTCCTCAAAATCTCCAAATTCCCTGCAACAAATGCCAAAATCTCTACCCAACCTCGAAACTCTTAAAGCGCCACCAACAAAAAGACCATTCCCTGGACGATCCACTTACCTGTCCATTCTGCCGCAAACAATTCCACTTCCTGGATAAATTCCGAGAGCACAAAGCTCGCTGCAATCCAGTCAACAATTATGTTTGTCAAATTTGTGGGAAAACGTTCAACATGAAGAAAAAGTTGGACTCTCATGTGATTCGCCACGAGCCAAATAAAAAGCAGCAATGTCCTAATTGTGAGAAACAATTCTTCCCAGGATCTGATCTCAATAAACATGTTAAGCGGCATTTGAATTTAAGACTTCACCAATGTGAACTTTGTGTTAAATCTTTCACTCAAGCAGTTGCCCTCAAAAACCACCTCGAAACGCATAATCGCGTCAAATCCAAATGTGTTCAATGCAGCAAAGAATTCTCCACTACTCTAAGTATGAAGAGGCACTTGAGGATGTATTGCGGTAAAGGAGAGACTGCTGAGTTGGTCGTGGCTCCATTGCCAGAAGTTGGAGCCGCCATTCATCACAAATACAGCTACAATTGCTTTGTAGAGGATTGTTTGAGGAAATTTTCACTAAAAAAGCTGCTGAAAAAACATTTGGAAGAAAGTCATAATGTCGTGGTGAGTGTGACGTCATTTTTTCTACTTAAAAAAGTTCAACCTTCAAATTTCATATTTCTTGGCTAATTTGTTAAATTTTAAAAAACTTCCGGTTCTTTTAGATCCCAAACTTCGAGCGTTTCTGTCTGGAGTGCAAGCAGGTCTTCGAGTCGGATAATATCTACTATTCCCATGTGAAAACTCATTTATGCATCCATGCTTGTAAATTATGTGGAAAAGGTTTTAGGACCCGAGAGATTGTTGAACGTCATGAACTGACTCATGCTGATGATGAAATTCGATCTTTTGGATGTGATGTTAGTATTTTTCTCAAATTTTCAGTATTTTCCGTTTAATTTTAATTAAAACTAATTTTTAACTATTTTTATTAAACTAATGAATTTTTTGTAGAAATGCGACTTAAAATTCAAAACCGACTCAAATCTACGAAGCCACAAGATGATGAAGCATTCCACCGAGAGACAATTCGCTTGTAAATTCTGCGATCAACGTTTTGTGTTTTCTCGTCAGTTGGACAATCACATCAAAGTAGTTCATGGCAGGGAATCCAAATATGATTGCATTACCTGCAAAGAGTCATTCAAGTGGCTCAGGACTTTTAAGATGCACATGAAGAAGAAACATAATTTGAAGGAAGTTTATGGATGTGATAAATGTGAAGCTAGTTATGGACTTTTGAATGAGTTGAAGTTGCATAAACATGAATTGCATGGAGAAACTTTTCACGGGAGGAAAGATGGAGGACAGCAGGAACTGGAGGAAATTGTGGAGATGATGCATTGAAAATATTTTTAAAGGCTTGGACATACTTTTATGAAGAATTTAAAAAATTTCACGATTCGAGATTTTTCAAAATTTAGATTTTTGAAGATTCAAAAGTTTTATAAAATTATTTTTGTCCAAGCCTCGATAAAAAAAATACTGAAAAAAAACACAACAGATTTTCTTACATATATTTATTTTAACCAATTTTCTTTCTTTAATTTTATCAAGATGAGCAAGATTTTACATTTAATTTTAATGAATTAACGAAAATTGTAAAGAAAATGAATTAAATAAAATGAATCTCAAAATAAAACTCTACGGAACTTTGAACTGAAATCTTATCACAGGCCATTTTATCAATTTTCCTCTTTTTAATTTGAATTTGAATTTTTGAAATTTTTTTAAGTGCAAATAGAATCAATTTGAAATAAATTTTGAAACAAAGCATCCAGGCAGCTTAATTATTAAATTTTACAAAGATTTGGAGCTTTTATCCATTTACTCAAAATTTCTGATTAAAAGCTATCAATTTAATTTTTCTCTAACTTTAGTATCAAAATGGAGTTTTTGACGATTTCTCTGGGTCTAATTTTCGAATTGAAAAATAAAATGAAAATGAATTGGTTTTGAGACTTTTTTTAATATTCTTAAAAGTTTATCACAATTTTAATTAACTTAATTATGTTTTTGGTTTCCTCTCAAGCATTGTTTTTTCCAGGACCGTGACCGTTTTCATTTAGGGGGCGATGAGGCTTTTCTGTAAATAAATTGGAAAGACAAAAGAAGAAAATCAGCTGAAGGTATTTCATTGGATTTTTGAGGAGTTTTTGGTGTTGCAAGATTTTCGATTGAAAACTCGTAAAATTATATTTCAAGGTAATGAAAACAAAGGTGATGAAGACAAGCCAAAAATTTTGAAGTTTGTATGAAAATTTAAAGAAAAATTTGGAAATTCTGAAAATAAAATAATTTAAGCCAAGGTGATGCATGTTAGGTGACGTCATGGGTTGTATTTAAAAATTGATTGTTGTTGTTTTGAATATGAAGAAAAGTCGAGTCAACGTCATAAAACTGATAAAATATCCTTAAACCTCTGAAAATAATAAAATATCATCACTTAGCTTCTACCACCTAGACCAAAAAAGCAAAAAAATAATAAAAAACAATAAAACCAGAAAACTTCCTTGAAACATATATTTTATTTCTAAAACTTCATTAAAAGCGAATCTTTTCATTTTTTTGTTGCAAAAAAAAACTTAAAAATATAAGGTTTGTTAACTAAAGGTCATAAAATGAAAAAGTTTTTTAATAATTAAACAAAATTAACGTCTAGTTTTGATTTGAATTTTTATTCCAGTTTTTTTTTTCTTTCTTCTTTTTAGCGCAAAAACATAAGATATATACATCAATAATTTTTTTCTCATCGTCTATGTGTTTTTAAAAATTAATTAATTAAAAAATAATTAAGTGTTTACGTATTAAAAACTCCATTTTTCGTTGAAATAAAACCTAAAATTTTAAATTTAAAAGTTTACGTCGCAATGCTCGCAAAAATGCCATTTTGTTTTTGTTAAAAAATTAGAAGTAAACAGTGGTACACCATTTTGTTTGAAAAGGTGGCGCCACTCGTGCGTTTAAAGTGTCAGAGTCAAGAGGTTTTATAGCAGGAGGCGATAGGTTTTGGAAATACTTTAAAATAGGAATATTCTGACCCTTTTAGATTTAAAACTGAAAAAATTTCACGATGACGTCATTTTGTAATAATATAATTCCAAGTTTTAAAATAAAAGGTGCCAACATAAGACTTTTTGAACCATTTTAGTTTTAACTTTTAAGAGAATATTTTAGTATTTTGAAATAAAATATCGTCACCTTTAATTTGTTACCTTGAAATAATTTTTAGCTTTTAAAATTGGCGCCATAATTCAAATGTTTCAACTTTCACTATAAAACTTTCAAATTCCTTTTAATCAAAACATAAAAATATATCGCCACCTCCAACTCCCCCTTAACCCCACATTAGAAAAGATTAATCGAAAGATTTTAAGGTTATCTCTTTTTGGATGCCACAAATTCATCATTCGCTTTGATTTCGTTCTCTTTCGGCTTGGCGGCGCTATTCTTGGTTTCTAGATTTTTGGGGTTAGGTTTGGGCAGCTCCTCGCTCTTGGGAGTCTCTGTGCTGTCAGCAGTTTTATCGTTACCTTGCGGAGTGACGGCATTCACTGCTGGCTGTGCTTCTGGGGTAGATTCTGGTGTTTTTGCTTTTGGTGGCTCTGGTGTAGTGAGTTTCTCTTCATCTTTGTCGGTAGGTGGCTCTGGAGTGCCAAGTTTAATTTCCACTGGACTTTTGGGGTTCTTAGGCTCCTCATTTTTTATATTTGCTGGGATTTGAACAGTTTCCCCCTCAACTTCGGGTTTTATGAGCTTTTCCAGCTTTTCTTCGACTTTCACTTCGACTTTGAGGTTAAGTTCCGCTTTTTCTTCGACTTTGAGGTTATTTTCAATTTTTTCCACCTTAAATGCTTGCAGTGCTTGCAGTCCTTTTAATGCTTCACTATTTTCATCTTTAATCAGCTCCTTTTCGCCTTTTATACCAAGATTTCCAGGATTTCCCGCCATATTCGATAGATTAAGCAACAAATTCTGATTTAGGTTCATTCCCGCATTACTTCCAGTTAAATTTTGCCCATTATTTCCGGACATATTAGAATTGATCATATTATTCAGATGAATTCCAGTACTCATATTAAGTGGATTTTTCGCGGTAATTTGGTTGCTTCCAAGGTTAACGGCTGATACTACAGGTGGCGCTGTTGCTGGCTGGGAGGGAGTTGTGCTGACCTTGTTGGTCAATGAAAGTGGTGTGGGCAAATTATTTAAATTTGACAAATTGGTCAAATTGCTTAAATTCGACAGATTGCTGGGCATATTCCCCGAATGCTTCGATAAGTTCAAACTCTGTGGACTCTCTCGCTGATCTCTTTGATCTCTCTGATCCCGTGAATCTCTTTGATCCCTCTGATCACGCTGATCTCTTTGTGGAACGGCTGCCGGTTGCGGTGAGTGATTCATTTGTGGTGAATAATGATTATTGCCGATACTTGCGATGCTGCCAATACTAGGAGGTGTTGCGATACTTCCTGGTGGACCCAACAAGCTGTTAGAGTAACCATGAGCAGGTGGAGGTAAATTACCGCCAAACATTGGCAGAGAATGCGGAGACATTCCCAATCCAGACTGAATCATGGAGTGAGCTGACAGAGGATTCAAGGAGTGCTGCATCATGGATTGTGGCCTCAAACCCATTCCCATGGGGAACATGTTGAGCATATGACCAAATTGTCTTTGCATTGGTGACGCATGCAAAGCAGCTAAATGATGTTGCATTTGTCTCTCTCTTTCTCGCGCTTCGTTCTCTTTCTGCCGCTGCTCTCTAATTTGCATCTCTTTCTCTTTTTCTCGTTGCTCTTTCTCTTTCTGATCCCTCCTGATTTTCTCCTCTCGCTCTTGCTGCTCCCTCCGCAACTTTTCCTCTCTTTCTTGTTGCTCTTTCCTCGCCTTCTCTTCATGCTCTCTGGCTTTCTCTTCTTCCGCTCTCATAGAGCGTACGCGATGCTCTTCCTCAATTTTCAAGCGTTCGTGGTAACCAGGAATGGCGAGGGAAGGTGGAGCTCCTGACATCATGCCGTACAAGTGAGGGCCGTAGGGCGAAGCCATTTGTTGATAGAGGGCAGCGTGTTGGTTGTTGCGCATTAGTGTTTGGAAACGAGGATCCATATACATAGCTTCGTGGTAGGCCAAACTCGGGTTCAGAAAAGCGCCTGAAAGGGGAAATTTTAGGTTTTAGAGGATTTGTTTGATTAAAATTGTTTCACAATTTATATATCCACAATATGAACATATTATTAGTAATGTCTACTTCATGAAAATCTCGGGTTCAAGACCTCAGATATTTATTAAAATTTAACACCTCTTTTGTACTTTTTTTCTAAATAACATAATAACTCACCAGGTGACAATCCAGGAATTCCACCGAACGGCGAATAAGCATCGAGGGGAAAAGGTCCAGCAGGATGAGCTAGTCTCTCGTCCGGCCTGTACGGTTGGAAGCCACTACGAGCCAGCAGTTCCGATTGTATATTGGCCGCTACTGATGCAGAGCCTGCTGAGCTGCTTAATCGAGCCATCTAAAATGCAAAAGTGGAGAGATTAGAATTTTTCTTTCAAAATTGAGTTTAAACTTGAGATTATCTTTAAATAGTTGTAGTTTGGTTTAAAATGACCGAAAAAGTTAAACTTAAGCTTAATCTCAAACTAATCCAAAAATAATCCCAAAAAACTGATTTTAATCGAACCTTTTCTGGTGGCTGTGGTGAAGAGTGCTTCCTGATATCATTAGCTCTAGCATCACTAGCTGACCTAGAGCTCTGCCTTTGCTGTTCCATCCTCATGTCACCTTCCCGATGTCTTTCTCCACTCTGATGGTTCGAGTTCCTATTTTCAGCTGGTGGCTGTGAGCTTTGCTGTTGCTGAGCCGGTTGACCTTCCTCCTCCTTGCCATCGCTCTGCTGCTTCGCCAAGTTCCTCAAAGCGGCCGCAAAAGACTGTTCGTTAGGCGTTTGACGACTTGACGTTCCACTCGGCTGCTGAGATTTGTGCTGTTGTTGCTGAATCTGTTGTTGATGATGATGCAAATTCCCGGAGGATATGTGAGCAGGAATACCTGGCTGATGATTGTGTGACGACGCTTGATGGTGCATATGATGAGGGGAGGGTGCTGTAGGCGCGGGACTTGTCACCGGACGCTTTTGACCCAATTTGGATTGCACTAGAAAGAGAGAAAGGAAATCAGATTAGGATGTGTGTAAAGTTATAAAGTGGAAGGATATATATCTTCAATTATTTGCTAGGAATTCATGCAGAATGGAGGAAAAGGAGCTTGTTGGGAGATAATAACAGCATGTGTTTACATTCCCCCCACAAATTCTCTTTATTATTGGATTGTATCGTTGTTCAGCCACTCAAGCAGCAATAAACGAAATCGAATCAAGAAAATACAGTTTTTTCAGGAGCCCAAGGAGTGTTCACAAATAAGGAGGGACTTTTTTAATGTTCTTATTGAGAATTTGCGGAAAAATATTTGAATTTACATTAAAATTGCAAATAAATATTTTTTAATCAAAAAAGATTAATTTATTTAAGAAAGAAACAATAGGAATTAAACCAAGGATCTTAGTAGATGTCCACAGTACCTTACTTTCAATAATAGCACTGCTTATATTACATCTGTTTTCTGCTATCTTCAGCCACAGATTGCAACAACCAGCCCACTTGCGCGATATTTCACATAACATAGTTGGTTAAGATAGCAGAAAACAGACACATTTTGTCCTGCTTTATTTAATGCATCTAAAAAATCCAAACATCCTTTAACACAACAATCCGAACATTTAGCTGACATCATCACATCCTACGGAAAAAAGGCGCAAATTTAGAGCGATAATTTAATCATTTTGAGCCTCTGCATTAGCTGTGATTGAATGTTGTTGAGGTGGCTTTGCCTCATCAAGCTCCATAATGCCAATCATTCCGAGTCGTGAACACCCTCGCCATAACAACATAACGGCATTTACAACTTAACTGAATTTTTTGTAGAGTGAGTGTTGAGATGAAAGGGGTCGTGAGAGGAGAAGATTTTTTTTTGATGATTTCAAAGAGAACTTATTTGATTTGTCTAGAAAAATATTTTTAAATGGAATTTTGACGAAATTTCGATGAATTTTATATAATGAAAAATCTAGATTTGAACAATTGATTTTTTTATCTATTTTGTCCAAGCCTCGAGAAGTTTTTATATTGTCAAAATTTGTTGATATTTTTTAAATTTTCAAAATTTTGTATTTAACTTTAATCTTCATATGTAAAAATTAAAGCAAATATGTCGCAAATATATCATTTTCGAAGAAAACAAAGTTTAGGGTTTAAATCCCATGTCTGGTTATTGTCAAACGTGGTTTGTGTACAATTTTTTACACATTCCATTCCCAGCTCCAAAAACATTGAATCACCTAACAATAACCTCTGAAAACTCACTCGCGTCACATGGTGCCAAGTAGTTAATACATTTATAGTGAAGGGACGATCTTCTCTCATTTTTCTTGTTTTTTCTTCTAAATTTAGTCGTTCTAACATTTTCTGAAGGTTTTTTTAATACTATTAACATCTGACACTTTTTTTGAAAAGATCGACGTGGATATTTGAAAAGTAGGTAAAGTATATAATTCTTGTAAATATTTTTTTAAAGAATTGTAATAGAATACTACGGTATTATGTTACTCAGAAAAAAAGGTTTTTACTAAAATCAATGAAAAATTTAAAAAGATGAACAAGATCTTAAATTGTAAATTTAATTAAAATTCAAAAATGACAGCGCCACCAATAAAAACCCCAAATCACTCGTCCCTCTCCAAAGTAATCCCGCAATCCACCTTCATTCCCTGCAAGTCATGCTCATCGAGAGCTGGCTCAGCTTAAAAAACTTACCGAAGCAAAAAAAATATTGGTAACAATTTGTTTAAATCGCTCAAACCATTTTAAACAAAAATTAAAAAAAAAAAAACATCTAAAAAATGTACCGAGGGAGACTTTTCAAACAGTTCAAACAATTTTCCAACAAATTTTCAACAAATTAAAATATTTTAACAGTTTTCTGAGATAGGACACAACCATAGATCCAAAAATGTTTGAATTATTTTGGAAACGATTTAATTTATAAAGAGGCAAGCAAAAAACAAATTAAGGATATATAGGAAAATACCAGGAATCGAACCGACTCATCTCATGTACATAATACATTACAAATAACTCTCATTCGAAAGTATAGATATTAAACTTAAAATTAACTTGATGTATCAAATTTTCGAACAAAAATGAAATATTAAAAAATCTTATCAAACTTTTACGTAAATTCCAAAAATCATCCAATAAAAATTACATAAAAATCTTCAAGCGATAAAAACCCACAAAAACTCGTTAATTGCCCAAAAATCAACAAAAAACCCAAAGCTACTCAAGAAGCCGTTCAAAGTTGTCCAAAGTGTTGTTTTATAAAACAAAAAAATGAGAAGAAAAAAAAAAACAAACAAATTTGAAGCATATTTTATTTGGTACATCAACCCCATTTTCTCAGTTTACTAGATTTTCTCATTTTTTCCCATTTCTAGCATTCAGTCATATTTTTCAGTTTTCTTGGAATAGCAAAAAAAATTTGAAAAACAATTTATGAATTCAAGAACGAGGGAAATAATTTTTTGAGTTTTTTGTGATTTTCGTGAGTTCTTTGAATTCCCTAAATTTACAAAATTCCATAAAGATTTTACCATATCAATGAGTTTCATCGAATTTTAAGATATTAAACGAAATCAACAATTTCAAGGCTTTCAAGAAGTGCGAGCAAGCAGCAAATTAATCTACAGTATTTTTTCCTGGACTTGTTTATTTTTTTTGCGAGAAGGATATTTATTTAAAATCCCTTCGAAATGAATATAATTATGGAAATTAAAAAAGAATTAAATTACCAATATGAAAAAGTATGACGAAATATTTGTAAATAAAAATAAATAGAGATATAGCGGGTTGATGCTCTTTAAGATGGAAAGTTGTAAAATATTTAGAAGACAAGGTGCAATATGCTCTAAACTTTTGACAAAATATAAAATTTTTTAGAATTTCAAACCAAATTGAAGAAATTTGTTATTTTATAAATTTTGGCCCATCTGCTGTTTATTTTGCTATTTATACTCAAAAATGGTGCAACAAAAAACAAAAAAAAATTTCGCACATCTCAGCCTTCCAGGTATTTTTTTTAAGGATCTAAGAATATTTGAAATTCTTTTTCAATAACAAAATAAGTAGAGAAGCAATAAAAGAAAATACAAAACCAACAAAAACTACAAAGGAATTTAATTGCCACTTTTGACTGCTATTGAGCTTTGGAGTTTTGGCAAGGGTAACCAGCTTTTTGTCAAGTTTTCTGGTAATATAATTTAAGGATATTTTTGTTATTTTGGGTTTGCAAGTTTTAAGGGTCGATTTGTTTTAATTGGTCTATTAGAGTTTATTGAGTTATTGGGCAATTTTGGTGAATTGTATATAATATTAAAATTAGTTAAGGAGTGACTTTTTAGGTAACTGCTTCTTAACATAATTGAATCAATTAAACTATTTAGCTATAAGTTGAACACTAACAAAGAAGTTATTGGTTCGATTCCAGGTTAGCAAATCTCAATTAGTGATACAATAGTTTTTTATTTTATACAAACAATTTTTTTTTTGCAATTTCCATCAAAAAAATATTTTGTAGATCAAAAGAAAAATGATAGAAACGGCAATTAACGGGACTCTTTTTGTTAACTCTGAATTATGGAGGCAATTTTCTCTTTGAAGTTTTAAGGGTTTTTTGTTGGTTTTTATAAGTTTATTGGTTTATTAGTTTATTAGGGGCAATTGAACCAAGTGAATAGGTAACGCAAAAAGGTAAATATTTATTGGAAGGTTTGAATTTATTATTAGGTTTTTACTGTTTATTAAATGAAATTGATACTTAAAGTTTAATAAGAAAATAATTTTGATGGAGTTAAAAGCTCACAAGAGCAACACTACAGGGTTCGAATCCCATTAACATAAATGTTAAAATTCTCGCTACGTAATGATCATTTTTTGTCTTTTAACATTCTATCTAAAAAACTCTTTAACATCTAAACCCCCTCCAACAAGATACAAGAAGATACATAGATGTTAAAATACTCATTGCAAATAATTCTTTCTTTTTTTTGTCTTTTAATCCAATAATCTAAAAAGCCCAAAAACTCCTTAACTTCCTTTCAACTCTCCACTCAACAAGAACTCTTCCAATCAAACCTTCCGCCAGTCACTTTTGAACTTCCTTTAACCAATTAGCTCTCAAATCATCTCACACACACCAGAGAAATAAGAAGAAAACCAAAACCCATTAATCGCCTGCTAGCATTAAGTTCATTCCTTGTATTCAATAAATTCATTGTTTTCCAGCCACTCTCCTAGAAAAGCAGCAAAACAACAACAACAACAAAAGTAAATTCACAATTCATTTTCATATCAGCCAAAAGGCAAAAGAAAAATTATTCCGGGTCGGATCAGAGATCACAAAGTATCACGAAAGTATCTCACAGGATCATCCCCCCAAAAAAGCACTTTGCTCTCGTCCCCCACCACAAATGAGTCAAATTGAGTCAAATGAGTAAATGACCTTCAATTAAAAGCACATTTATTAAATTCACCCCCATTTCTGTGTGTTCTCATGTCTTGTTGCCGAACACTTTTCGTGTATTGTGCCGTTCTTTGTGGCCTTTTCTGTTTTGTTCTTTATTTATAGAGTATTTTCCAGTACTTCAGTGTATTTTTCGGTGAATTTTAGAGTATCTGACTGTAGTTTCGTTTATTTTCAGTTCATTCCGAGTTGATTCAGATTATTCGGCTGCATAAAACCAACAGGAGGCAACGGCAAGGCACGAGCAACAACCAAAAATTCAAAACTACCATTTTTCTTTTCTTTTCACTGGATTTTTCATAGTTTTCCTCATTTTCCACAATTTTGATAGTTTTCATAATTGCTCGATTTTCTGATGATAAATTTTTTTTCTAAGATTTTAGCAAAAACTGTTTATTAATGCTTGAGTAGCTAAGATTTGCTAAAATCTTGAGTTTCTATCAAAAAATTACAAATCTTAAAAATTTTTCTTTGGAAAAATTTTATTTTTTAGTTTTTCCAAGTAAAAAGAAAGTTTTAAGTAAATTAAAAAAAATAATCTGAATTTCCTCAAAATAATGTTAAAAGTCACAAATCAGTAAATCACAAAAAAAGGCAAAATTATGCTAAACCACCTAATTTCCTAAAACAAAAGCTTAAGGCGCCAAAAACTGCATAATCCCTCTAATATCCTTAATACCCGAAAAACTACCGAGAAATCCTAGAATATCACGAAAAACACGATCCCAACCTATTTGTAAGCTCACCACAAACGGGCACCGGAGCGTGCATACTGGTTAATCCTTTTGGTATCCATTCCATCCTGCGACTTGCAATTATCCTTTTTAATCCTCTTTAAATTATCCTTTTTCACCGACTTTTCACGGTTTCTTGCAATTTTGCAATTTTTCACTTATTTCCTGAGAATTCTCATTCTGTCGCTCATTTTTGCCATTTCTTTGAATTGCAATAAAACTGCACTTAATAACGATTTACTTGAATAATTGACGTAAAACTTCAAATTATTTTTTTTTAAATGATTGGAAATATTTTCCTCTTTTTGTCACAAAAATCACAAATCGTCGAAATTTTTTGAAATCCACAAAATCCTCGAAATCCACGACAATCCAGCTCCAACTCGCAAAAAACGCGCATTAAAAAAAACTATTCAGAATTTCAGCATATCAGCGACACAATTGCACTTTGTCTGCCGCTCTCCGCCACATCTAACACAAAAGGAGCTCTTTGGCACACAGGAAAAGTTTCCTTTTCGCCTTTTATCCCGACTTTTATCGCTTTCCGATACGCTCGATATGCTCGTCTTTGTCGCACTAAAATTTCAGTTCTTTTTTTTTCTCTTCTAAATTTATTGTATTTTCGCTAAAGGAACAGCGAACAAGCAAAAAACCGTATAATCCACTGTTTATGCTCAAGATCCTTAATGACTCCTTAAATACTCCTTAATCATCCGGCCGCCTGGCAATTAGCGGCGTGGCGAAAAGAATATTTCCTCAATTTCCTCAATTTGCCCTCGAATAGCCTTTTTTGCCTTTTTCACTGCTTTTACTATATTTCCTATGCTTTCCTATACTTGGCTATACTTGGCGCTACACTTTTTGAAATTTTATTCCTTTCTACTTCGCTCCGCACTCTCGGATGTGTATCATCAGCACCCGACAAGCAGTCGTACACACCTATTTACCAAACCAAGAAAAATAGACTGACTACCATCATCAACATTCAGCAACAACATCATGAGCATTCATAAAAAAAAGTGTTGTTTGGGGCAGGGGTGAAGTTAGGGGTTTTAGAGGAATTTTGATGGAATTTTTTTTGTTGGGGTAATTAGGAAAAAGTGGCAAAAAATCCGTATATATAATACAAAATGAGATATTTTGAGATTTGAACCACAGACCATCAAAACACTGATTAGACTTGAGGACAGTCATAATATTTGTCTTAAGAATGTGGTTATGGTTTTTAAATCAAAATCTTATTAAAATTTTTAAAATTTAAGCTCATATTTAAGCTATAAATGAATTAAAAACTTAATTTTGAAAAAACCCTCACGCTCCCCTGCCCATCTCCCAAAACCCAACAATCACTGGCAATCGCTTAAAGGAAGGCAACAACAACAACGCGGTGGTGTAGCTGCCTTTTTCTCCAGCACTTTTTGTTGCCGTTCCCTATTATTGGGATATATGTGAGCGATATTATTACACTCTTCTTGCTCCCGCAGTTTTGTGAGCACTTTTCCTTGCTGCAATACACCGACAACAATCTCCGCCAAACACTCGACGGGACCGCTTCTTTTTTAAATGTCGCTGCCTTTTTCCACCAACAGCCCAAAAAACATCACAGCCAACTCACACACAGTCAGCGCAAACAAACAGCTTAATAAACATTCCTCCTTACTCGGCTTCGGGGTACTTTAGCGATGGATTTTATTTTCATATGCCAGTCGAGTCCTTTTCAACTACGAGTAGAACTTAAATCGTATTAAAACGAGGGGAGACTGTTAGGATTTTTTTGAGGTTTTGAAGATTTTTTTCTCCAAACTTTCTGATTATGCAAAAAACTTTAAAATATCTACAAACCAAGAGTCGGAAAAGAAATAAATTTTTGGAAAATTTATACCCAAGTTTTCCACCTTCCAAGGAAAATTTTTTTTTACTTCACAAAAATTGTTTAATGTATTTGTAAATGTTCAAAATATCAAAAACAGTATCAAAAAAAATATTTGATCTTAAGAAGGGAAAACACTCAATGTTTCTTCAATTGAACTTCTACAGTTCTTCGATCGTTAAGGGAACATCGGATCAAGAAACGTAGGTTCAATTCTCACGGATTACGAAATTTTCTGCTTTTTGCCTTTTTTTTGCCGAAAAATCAAAAACTAGAATAATTAAGAAAAGCCAAAAAAAACAGCGACTAGGCACCTCAAAAACCCCTCCCCCCGTATCACATTTTCGTCATTCCTCTTATGTTGTTGGTTGTTATGCTTACATTTTTTCCAATACCGAAGAGCAACATATTTTGCTCTTAAACAATTCCCACAAAATCGAGCACAACATATAAAAATAATATATGCGAAGGTACAGTGAGCTGCTCGATAAAGCAAATATTTGTTATTATGTGCAAAATAGCTCAATAATCGCTTGGAAATGTAAATATTGCTCAATTCTCTTCAAAAAGCTCGCATTACTCCAAAAAGTTCACAAATATTTTGAGGTTACGGCACTGTACCAACCACTAAAGAGATTATTAAGCACCAAATCATGAAGAACAAACAGCAGAATACATATGTAAATGTTTATGGGTTCAGATACAAGTTGTTTCCCACTAAACCCATAATCAGCCAGCCACACATGCATGCATATGCACCGAGTGCTAGAGTGCTCTAGTAGCAGAGTGCTAGGGGTTAATTTTTCCCGCCGTTCCTACACATCAAAGTAAACTAGTATGAGTCATTATTTAGAGCCCGAGAGCCGAAAAACGACGAGAATTCACTCTCCAAGGAGATTCTCTCTTACAGTTCGTCAAAATGTGCATCAACCTACACCAAAGAACATGGAAAAAATACCGAAAATACCAAAGCCAAGTGGGTATCACTCTTCGGTATCACAATCTGGCGTTCTTCTGCAAGTCAAACTGCTCTGATATGCCATACTGATGTTTTGCTATGCTGATGAGGTTATGCTTAGGCGGTGAGTACAAATACAATCACAAAGCACCGAAGCGGGCGCGCTACATGGAGGATAGGGGATGGGGCAGCGCAAATGGAAAAATATGGTTCGAGCAAATCGCTCGACAAATGGGATATTGCTCTATGGGTTGCAGGGGTTGAGATGCAAGTTCCAAGAAATAAATCACTTTAAGATCCAATAAATTTTATTTTAAGGAAAATCTAAAAAAGTCTTAAAATCCTCTTAAAAGTCATTAAAACCTTCTAAAATGTAATCCCACCAAACAAATCCAAAAGCAATCTCCCACATCGCTCCGCCAACTACACAGCTACACATGTATGCAAGGATCTTTCTAGTCACACCGTCAACTAACTGCTATGACTTTAAGTATTCATTTAATGAAATAATAAGTGTATTTAACAAGCAAATGAAATATAAATAGAAAACGGGCAAAAGGCGAGAGCGCAACAACAAATCATCTCGAGGGCAACAACAACAATAGCAACAAACTGCAAAAGCAAGAAAAGCAGGAAAACAAGGGAAAACAACCACAGGATGGCGTTAAATACATTAAATACATTAAATACGTGCTCACTGGCTCTTTTCGGCTCTGCGTGTTTATTTGCCATATCCTTGGCGAAAATTGGTGGCAATAAAAGCAATAACGGCGCTGCAACAACAACTCAACTATGCTATCAGTATGTTTTCAGTATTTCGTCGTAGAGTCGAGCTATAGTTGAACTATAGAGCTATAGCGCAGCTCTTTCAAAGCCAGAATTGCTAAAATAGCTAGAATTGCCAGAATGGAACAGAAAACTCTTGTTTATGTGCACAATGCTTAGCACAATATCATAACTACATAAATTCAAGAGGACAATGGCATGGAAATTTCGGAATTGTTTTTGATAGCAAAGAGGATTGGAACACTGGGTTGGCTCATTGGTTGGTCTTTTTAGAGGATTAATGGGGCTTTAGAAGGATTTTGGCATTCAGTTGATGGGATTTTCTTTAAGTTTATTGATTTTGGAAGGACTTTTGTTGGAATTAGAGTTAAGAAGGGAAATTAGCTTTTATCTTCATTTAATATGAGAATTTAGATACTGTAACTTGTAAAATGGATTGCCAATCAATTGATAAGTCATAATATAAATATATAGAGCTTGAGGTTCGAGTCCTAATATCTACATCGTTTGAAGTCTATTTCGCAGTACTATTTAAAGGATTTTTTTGTTAAATTTTAGGTTAAAAATCTCCTTGAATAAAATTTAAAGATCTACAAAAATAATAACGCAAAAAAGTCACTCAAAAACATTTTTTACAAATTTAAAATTTTCTAGAAAAAAATTCCATGGCAACATCCACCTCACATATCCTCAAAAGAAAGCAAACAGGCAAGCAAGCTAGAAAAAAATGATTAACGACATATCAAGGCACTTGCTGACTGCGTTTAACCTTTGTGTGTGGGTGATCCATTTATCCGGGGCCATCTAATCGGGTGGGATCATATTAAAGGCAGTACAGTGCTCCCAACACTCCGAGAAAACTCTACAAAAACGGTCATAAAAGACGTAGCAAGAGCACCCGCAGGCATTTATCTAGTTTAACCGACTTTACAGGCATTTCACAAGCATTTTCAGTTATAAAAGGCATCCAACAGCATCGCCAGCGAGACAATAAAATTGCCTTCTCTCAAGCATTATTCTATTAAAAATCGATCCTGTGCGCTCGCTCCATAATTTCTGCAGCTTTTCCGCTTTTCAGTGTGCTAGAAGCTCAGCGAGCCAAGGATAATGAGACAGAGCGGGGGTGGTTGTTTCATAGTGTGAGAGCCACATAGTAAGAGCGAACACCACAAATGGTACAAATCGTACAAATGCTACAAATGGCAAAGGCAGGAAGCAAAACTGTGAAAATTGCTCGCAAAATTGTTTCTAGCAATTTTCGGGCTGCCAAAAAAGATTTCATTTGTGGCTTTTTCTGTGTCATAAAATTATCCGGCCATCTTTTGGCTTGAAGTATTACTGATGTAGGGAGTTGTGAGTGGAGATATGATGCAGAGGGAAGTTGACAGTGGTGGAGCTTTAATTAGGGGGTTTAAGGCGGGGAAGACGAGGGCAATATTTGGAGGAATTTTCGACGTTATTAAAAAAATTTCCAATATTTTTTTTGAAAATTTTTAGCGCCAATTTTTGCCACTTAAAAATAAATTAAATTAAATTTGGTAAAAATTTCTAAGAATCAAATTTGAAGGATTTTCAAGTATTTATAACAAAATGAGCAATTATCGAGCATTACCTACTTTAAAGTCCAATTTTTGGCATTTAAAAACTTCCCCAATTACCCATAAAATCTAAAAATCAAATGCCCCAACTTAACTGCCTCCTAATTGCAACCTTTCTGTGATTTCCCCAAATTTCCCTAAATTTTATTTTGTTTTGTAATTTAAACTCTAAATCTCAATTTTCTACAACCATCGCCCTACAAGCAAGAGCTTTCACACTTCATCCGATTACTAGCAAAACATTCCCCCAACATAATTCACATAATTCATCCCTGGTGGGGTGAAGCAGCCCCCTAGCAACATCCAAGAACATCCAACAACATCATTTAGTTGAGGCGCACAAATAAAAGCAAATAAAAGCAAATAAAGGCGAACAAATCCCTTTTTGATATTAACTCTTGTGTAATTTATGTAATTTATACAGCTTGTGATAAATAATTACACAATAATGAGCCCTTTCTCTCCACCGGAGCAGATCGTTCACAGCTATGCCGTGTTGTTAGATGTATATTAGATGAACATTTCCATACGTCGCCCGTAATTTTGATGTACTTTTAACCGTATACTTTTGTCGGGCTCTCAGCAGTATTTTAGCAGAGCTTTGCCGTTTACTTTTAACATTTTTCATCGCTTTTTCATACAAAAATTTTCCCTCTCGCCTCATTAACATGAAAGGCTAGATTGAAGGATTGAGTTGTTGGCTGTGGAAAAAAAGAAGTGGATAGCGCTAACAGGGATTTTCTTTATTGACTAATTAATGAAATTAGATTGTTGGTAATTGAGTCGAGTTTGAATTGTTTGGCGTTGGGGTTGCGATGGAAGGGGATATACAAGGTATTCAAGATTTTGTGCATTTTTTGTGAGATTGGAAGTTTTGCGGGTTTTTTTGTAAAATTTTTAATGGATTGATAAGTTGGAGGGTTTTTTGTGGAAACTCAGGGTTTTGAAATGTCATGGGTATAAAATCATTGAAAAATCGCATTTGGCTCAAAAATATTTTTAAAAAGTTTTTATTTTAAAAACCTTAGCAATATTGGACCTAATTAACTAGATTTGAAAAACTAAGAACTTCCGAACTCTGAAAAGTAAAAATCTCAAAAAATTCAAACAATTTACTATAAAAACCTCAAAAATTGAAGAATCCCAAAAAAAGCCAAAAATTCAACCAAAAAACCACCGAAAATCCTTAAACCCCACCCAATCCTTGTCCCATCCTATAAAAACTCTCCTTTATCCTCTAACATGTTATCAAGCATTTCCATCAAACTCCCACGTTCCTACTCGCTATTCATTTGATTTTTAATGAGTTTTCTCATGCATTCATCGCAACAGATCACAGCTTAATGCTTCTGCTGCTTCGTTATGGTTTTAAATGCGATTATACGGCAGAATGCTTTATGCTGCCATTGATAAAAAAAAATACTTTTCAGATATACAAAAGCGCACAAAAGCAAAATATCATAAAAAGCAGAAAAATCAGAGAATGAGACTTTGTTTTCAAAGCTTTTGAATGAATGTCAAAAATTCCAAGTTTCCCTGGATTTTTCAGACTTTTTCGAGTTGTCCTAATTTTCCGACATTTATTTTTTCTTAATTTCAAATTTTGCCATAGAAATTTTTCACAATTTTAATAAAAACTTGACGGATTTTTTTTGTGTGAATCTCAAATGAATCTCAAAAATAAACATCACGATTTCCTCTGTTTTCTGCACTCTTCCCCCGTATCTTCTTTCATGATGATTTTTTAAGCTTTTTAATTTTGATTTATGTTGGCTTTGCGGAAAGCTCTTTAGCTCTGCTTTGCTTGTATTAGCGGATGAAGAGGCTCTTCAGGTATTTATACATTTTATACGTTTTTTACTGCGATGAAACTTGAGTTGCAAGAAAAGTTGATATAAAGGGAGTTTTGTTAGAATGCAGGTTAATGCTTTTTATTGTGTTTATGGGATTATTATACAAGGATGCTGGTGAAGGGAATATTTTGCTTGAGATTTTCACGTGTTCATTATTAAGATGAATTTCTGGATTATAAAAAAAATTGATTTAATGAGCATTTTATTTCCAATACTTGAGTAAATATTTTTTGTACTTTAGGAATACTCGAGGAATTTTAGATTAAAAATTTTAATTGGCGATCCACCCGAGAAACCCTGAAAAAAAAATATTTTCCCCAAACCCTTCACTTCCTGACATCCTTACAAAGCGACAAATGCAACATATTTTATCACACATCGAGTAACACGTAGAACAATTCAAACCTTGTCACATTATAGTGTAAAAAAATGTCAAAACCTTCACAAAGAACATAAAAATGATAGAGACGATGTTAATAAAAGCAGAAAGGCGAATATTTCTTGTTTTTCCTCATTTTTCCAATTTTCTCGAGTATTTTTCCATTTTCCTACTTTACAGCTTATTTAGAGCATAAAATTGCAAAAGTATTTTCAAAAGCATTTCAAGTTCCATCAACCCAGTTGCTTGCAGCTAACAAACAAAAAACCTTCATTCAATGTTTTTTGAAGAGCTTATTCCCTACAATTCTCGAGTCGACAAACAAAGGGAAAAAAACCCAACCAAGCTGGAATATTTGCCATTCACCGCCGAAGCTTTTCAGCAATTTTTGCAGCATTCTCCAACAATTTGCCGAACAATTTTCACAATTTAGCGCCTCGCATTTGCATTCTATGCATATTCCAGATATTTTTCAATCCGCTTTACACTTTACAGTGCTCCACACAAATCACTCGCATAAATACTCAAAGCATACAGGCACACACTCAAGAGCAGAGCGAATGGTTTGCGCAAAATCATAATCAGCCTCCATGAACAGCTTTCCCATGCCAAATAATCATAAAATAAACGAATAAAAACAAATAAAAACAAATAAAAGTGCTCCTTTAAGCAAACTTGTAATAAATACAGCAATACAGCAACATGCGAAAAAATACGAGCAATATTGGCAAAGGAAAACTTTTTCACCTTTTGTGCCATTCGAAATAATTTAATGTTTGCTCACTTTTCAAATAAACTTCAGCTCGCAACATTTTTCCAACAATTTCAATCTCTATGGATGTTTTGTTGTAATTTTTGTTGGATTTCTCAGTAATTTTGTTGTTTGGAGACTGTTGAGGAGGCTGGGACATTTTCGAAGATTACTTGAGTTTTGGGTAACTTTCGAAGCAGGTTTTGAATTTTTTTGAAAAGGATTTGAGAAATCTGAAGAAAGTTCCTTTACTTCTAAAATAAGTCCCACCCTCTCTCCATAAATTTTTCAACAAAACTCTGACATTTAGGCTTTCCCCAAGGTTTTTTGTATTGTTTTTGAGGCTTTGTCAGCTTCTCAGTTTAGATTAGCAATTTGCTCTTTATAAGTTCATGCTGGAGCACAATCAACTTTATATATAATTTATATGCTTTGCTGTTATTTTGATTGTTTACCGAAGCTTTTGTGGATTCGAGTGTGCCCCTTTGACAATTTAATGTTTACGAGTTTTTGAAGTAACAAAGCGATCATGACGTCATGTGAGGTAGCTTGTAAGATTCTTCAGTGTAAAAACAATTGAAATAAGGATTGATGTTTTAAAGGATGTACATAATAAAAATTAAAAATTAAAATAAACGTATGATGATGTCATATTATAAGGTCAGTTAATTACTCTTAGAATTACCGGTTAAAGCATCATACTCTTAGAGTATATAAATTCACCATTTCATAGAAATTAACCATATAAAAGTTAAAATCAAGTTTATTCTTAACCACTCAATATTTCTTGGCAAAGATTTTTAAATACCAATCAAATTTTATCTAATCTGCTACACCCAAAAAAATGTAAGGCTTGTGACAAGCGTAAGGAGGTATCAAAGTTGAATTAACGCTTGTCAGATGCGTAAAATTTCACCTTCTTGCAAGTGTAGTCAGCTTGTGGCAAGTCTACTACACTTGTTGCAAGCGTAAACTAGGAGTTGCAACAAGCGGAACGAGATTTTACCGCTTGTTGCAACTCATGGTTTACGCTTGCAACAAGCGTAGTAGACTTGCTGCAAGGATATTACACTTGCAAGAAGGTGAAATTTTACGCTTTTGACAAGCGTTAATTCAACTTTGATACCTCCTTACGCTTGTCACAAGTCCTAGATAACACTTATCACAAGGATGTCTTTCAGGCTTGTAATCCTTAACTAGAATTGTGAGACGTCTAAAATAGACTAAAAAAAAGGCAAAAAAAATAATTTTTTCGGAATTTTCTCGATTTTCCCAACTATTTTCACACCACCAACTTGAATTTTTAACGCAACACAACACCGCACCTTAATATACTCAATTGCCCTTGTAAACACACTCCGCGAAACGTTTTTGCACTTTCACCAAATACAAGTTTCGAACCCTTCACCATGCCTCGCGAAATTTTCGCTACACCATCCAACCACCATACCATTAGTAGGTGCGTTGGCTTATTATCAACTTAAGGTGAGGCAAATTTAAAATTTGTTTTCCGATGTTAAGATGTTTTATTAATTAATTAAAATACTCGTAAAATACCGAGACATTTTTTAAATATATTTTAAGCTTTAAAAAAAAAATTTAATAGTTCAGATCACTTTACTTTCTGCAATTCATTGTCCTAAATTTTAATGATGTAAATAAAAACAAAAATGCGCTTTTGAGTGTTCTTTGAGGATTTAACATTGGCTTCTATTTTTTTTGTTAGATAGTTCCAGATTTAGAAGAGATTTATTGTTTGTGTTTTTTATTTTATTTTATTGAATTTTACAAATATCCGGCCAATCAGTCTTAAATAGAAAAGTTCAAGACTTATTGATACTTATTAAACCGAGCTTATGACAAACCAATAATTAAAAAAACTTAGGATACTGAGATTGACTAAAATTGACTAAAATTGATTAAAATTGATTAAAAATGATTAAAAATGATTAAAATTGATTAAATTTGATTAAATTTGATTAAATTTGATTAAAAAAGACTCAAAATGATTAAAAGACCCAACATTATTTTTAAATGGTTCCAAAAGACTTAAATATCTTACACCCAAAATTATTGAAATGTACTAAATTGCAGCATAATTAAATTATTTAAACTCAAAAACCATAAATTACATATAGATCATAGAATTTTGGTAACACTGGACATCTCAAATAATTTCTCAAATAATTTAATGAAATTATTAATAAATAAACAATTCAATATATGGATTTTCTCTCTATCAAATCAAATAAACTATATAGAAAAAAGCTACGTTAAATTTTTAAATTGGAACTGATACGACTTAAAATAATAAAATTTAAAGTTAAAACTGTTTTGATATTTGATATTATTTTTTCAATTTACTCTTCAAACTTTTATTATTCATTCATTGTCCAATTTTTTCCAATATCTACATTCATGATTAAACTTACATAAAACTAGGGTCCACTAAAAAGCTCCACCAAAACCTGTCCACTTTAGAATTAACTCCTTTTCTAGATGATATTTTGATTCCTACTTAATTGATTCCTACTACCAATATTGTGCTCCTGACTTGAAATTCTTCTTGGTAGAAATCAAAATATGGTAGTTTTAAGGTGTACACTGTACAGGTTTTGGTGGAGCTTCTAAGTGGACCATATTTTCATGTAAAATGCAAAAAATGTTTTATGGTTTATTATAGTGTAAATCAAGTTGTAAATGAGCATTAATTTTTTTAAGGTTCGTGTTCAAATTTTGCTGGTGGCTCAATAATAAATAATCAAAATCTGAAAAAAATTGCAAAATTCATGCTAAATATTTTTTAAATGCAAAAAATCATTGTCCTTATTTGATGAAAATTTTTCAAAAAGTTTGGAAATTTTGCTACTAAAATTGATTTAAAATGATTAAAAATGATTAAATTTGATTAAAATTGATTAAATTTGATTAAAAATGATTAAAACTGATTAAAAAAGACTAAAATATACTAAAATGTACTAAAAATTTAATCAAATTTATTAAAAGTTTCGTTTGTCATAAGCTCGTAATAAACAATATTTAAGTGTTTAATGGAATAGTATGTGGATTTTATATTTTAAATTTAAATCTCCGACTTTTAATTAACATTTCGCTTGGAAATTTTTTTAAAGCAAAAAAGAATTATTAAGATAATTCAAAAACTACGAGAAAATATACAAAAACACTTAATTGATCGTAATGTCAAAAATTTTCAATTGGAGTCTGGAAAGACGATAAATTTGTATTATTTTATTAAATCCCAGAAAGAACCAAAATAAAATACGGTTGAACCACTTCAAAACTGTAAAATACCAAATCACTACAACTACACATAAATAAACCAATTCATGTAATGTTTTTTAAAATTTTGTAACATTTATTCGCGGCTGGTTCGAGACTCCACTCTTCTCACTCTTTTTTGCTCCATCTCAACTTTTTTTTCATTCTACAATAAATATTTGTTAAAAATACTGTTTTAGCTCTTTCAAACATCACAAAACATGAATAATATATTATTATAACAAAAAATATTCAGTTAACAGCAAAAAATCCTCAAATAATATGTAAAATGAACTTTATATGGAAATTTTTTATTTTAATAATATAAACTCGAGTTTTCATCAAAACCCCACTTTTCATGAAAATGCTGTGAAAAGTCGAAAGTTCAAATCAATTTGTTCGTCACTTTGATAATCGAATTGATGATTCTCATTCTATTAATTTTGATGTCCTACATCTGAAACATAATTTTACTCACCCTTTTTGAAATTTTATTTAATTTTTAAGATTTCTTGTCAAATGTGTAAAAGCAATGAATGAGATTTTCAATTCAAAGTAAAATTGAATTGTTAAGTTTTGCTCAATTTGAAACACAATTGCTAGAAAACAATATATCCATCAATAACCCTTTTAAATCAAAAAACGTATTTTAATTCCGCTGAAAAATGCGATTAAAGCTCAAAAAAATATTTATAGTGGCAAAAAAATAGTTTAGAATTTGGAGAATTGAACATGTTTAATTAATTTGTACCGATAAATTTGGATAATTGTGTCTTAAAACTAATTAAGGCATGTGACAAGCTGAAATTTAGTCTTGTGTCATGTATAGTTATACAGCGTACAAGTCTAAGCTACTTCTGTAGCAAGTGTAACTAAGAATTGTTACAAGTCTTCTAAGGCTTCTCACAAGGCTAAAACAGCCAAATTTAGGCTACGCGTGCGACAAGTGTAGCTAGAATTGTAACAAGGCTGCACGCTTAGTACAAGTGTAGCTATTCTTATGACAAGCGTTCTGTTTTTTGGGTGTACTAAATTACAATAAAATAAACAAAAAAACTCACTCGTTTCCCCACCAGCATTACCTCGGTCACTCCTCTTATCCATCAACTGCTTAGGCGAGGAATTCTTCTTATTCGGCATCTGACGCAGCAAAGAGTTGGTCTAAAAATTGAAGTATTTACTCGCGAATACTAATTTTTCGATTAAAATTCAAAGTTACATCTCTTAGTTTATCGGTGCGTTCTCCGCTAGGTAAACGAGCAACGGCCACATCTGGACTGTCTTCTGGTGGTGGTGGCTGGGGAGCCCAATTGTACTCGCGTTTATCCAAAGGAATGCGCCAGCGGTCGTAGTCAGATGCTTGTTGTCTAAAAATGGTTCAAGAGGTTAAAATGGATTGAACATTCAATATTTTTCTATACTCACTTCAAGTACTCATAACAATCTAAACAAACGACAGCAAAGTCGCCATTTTCCAGCAAAAGTCCATTTTCCGACTTCCTATTCGCCACAAAGGGAAATTCTCTAATTGGCAGAGCTCTTACTCGCTTTCTATACGTGGTGATGCCGCACAGATGGCAGCAGTAGTCGTGACAATTGTACTCGCGCTCACTTGGAGCCACTTGGTTTTGAGCCTCATATTTGCGCCATTGGTTTAGTAAAGAATGATAGCAAAAGGTGCACACTAGAGCAGAACAGTCGCCACGCAACTGTTCGGCGTTTGGTAGTGGCTTGTGCTTCATCAGGAACGGGAAGTATGGACGGGAGCCCTAAAAATTTAATAATGGTTAAAAAAATCTTTTTCTGTAGAACAAAAATAATAGTGATTTTTAATGATTTTTGATGAGAATGATTAATCAGCAAATAACTCAAAGTTCAATATTCAAAAATTTATCTATGAGAGTAAATTCGAATCGATTTGATCAATTAATTAAAATTTTTGAACATGCAATGCTGATTTGCCTTATTAATCTCGATTAAACTCATTCTGATCAATCCAACAAAACTAAATTATTTCGCACCTCCTTATTCGCATACAAAAGCCTAGCTAAGGTAAAGTCCGAGTGCAATCCGCAAACGAGACAGTAAACAGAGGTGGTAGCGGCATGAGCAGCCGCAGGAGTAGAAGGCGGTGTAACAATTCCCATCATGCTGCGAGGATTTGGAGACACCGACAACGGAGAAGGAATGTTGTACCTAAAATACAAGAAATCATTTATTAAAACATTTTTAACAAATTTCAAATATATTTTACCTCCGATGCTCTAGAGGCACTCGATCTGCGTCCAAAGTGTCCCATTGTTGAGCCAAATGGACCACGCAACGATTACAAGCTAAAACCCGGCCAGGACCATTTTCGGCACCTTTCAAGCAGGGAAAGTGCATCGCGTGCGAGTTCATATGTTCAGCACTTGTCATCAGCCATTCCATTTGATTTGGGTGACAATGACTTTTGCAGATGTAGCAACTAAAAATATAAGAAGGTGGGTTGTGTTAAAAAAGATCAAAAAAATTATTTATGAAGGAGACAAAAAAAAAGTAGGACGGTACATGCGGTATACTAATAATTAGTGTCGAGATTTGAACTCATCACTACACAAATTATCAGGTGTTAAATATATAATTAATACATCTCTAACATCTCATGCAATCCATAAAAAGTAGTATGAAGATAAGAAATCTTATTCCTTAAGGAAAACACAAACTCAAAAACTGAGGAAAATTATACATCTTCAAAACTTACGGATAACCATGCCCGTTTTCAACAGGCAATCCTTGTGGTGGCGTTTCTCGCCTATATGCTTTCGATGGATGACTATGGTGTTGTTGCTCTCTAATTGCACCAGCGTCGTAAGGCTAAAATAGAGAAAAAATCGAGAATAAGTTAGGATTATTGATTAAGTGTCGAGAAAAATGTCAAGAATTGTTGATTTGAAAGAATTTATAGTTTATCCTTTAAATTCAAAAATTCTAGCTCGACAGTCCTAAAAATAAAGAAATTCATTAAAAAAACAAAAAACAAAATACCAACCCTAAATCGAACTGCACTATTGGCTTCCTTATGGGGACCACTATTCCCACCAGCTGCTAATTGCTGATGATGTCCCTGCGACTGATGCACCAATTGTTGGGCACCAGCGCCTTGTTGAAATCTTTCCTCACCAGCTACGTTCACACTGGCCACTACACCACTTAAAGACACTCCACCTTCGGCCAGGTGCTGATTCTTTTGATTGCACATCGAGCAGATTTGGACCATGCCTTGTGGACTGATGGGGCTGGCATTGGTGGGCGCCTTAATGCCCTTTATGAACGGATAAAAAGGTTCACGTTCCGCGTTCGCACAACAGTAGACGAGCCGGAGCTGAGATGAGGCCGTATCACTACCGCACGTGTAACACACAAACGTGGCTCTCTCCTGAGGCGATTGACGCTTTCGCAACAAGTACCGACGATCCGTTTCAGTCGTTCCACGTGCCTGCAAGGAGAAAATGACGACAATTGTTTTAGATTATTTTCAATTACTCAGTTGTGTCGTTGCCAAAAGGATTTATGGATTCGGGTGAATGAATTGAGGGTGTAGGTGGATAAAAATCATTCGAGAGTTTCCTAGGATTTTTTTCATTTGTTTTTCATTTCTTCGGGTTGTTTTGAATTTTCTTGAAGGCTTTTTCAAAAGGTCTGGTATTTTTGGATTTAATATACGTCATTGATTATGCTTCAGTTTTTGACACAACAACCCAAAAATAATCTAAGAAACATGTAATACTCGATTGGAGGGTTTCTTAAGGAATTTTGACATAATATTCAAATTTTTGCGTTTTCTTGGAAACATTGCTGAAAGTTAAATTTGGCACAAATTCATTCAAACTTTAAATTAACAAAAACTCTTATTTAGATTTGTCTATTTTTAGTGCTAAAAAATATGATCTTAATCCTCCATAAAACCAATTCCACCAAAAGATAAATAATTACTTAAGAATCGATTCGTGCTACAACAAAAGATATTTCACATAAAAAACTCGTAAAAATATTTCGCGCGACTGTTCAAGCAAAAAATCGGAAACAAACTGCCGAAAGTCTGGCTTGCATAAACAAATTTCTCATCAGTATCTGCTGTGTTAAAATAATATTTTATTGAGAATTGTGACCTTTTGCTTATCACGCGTCGTGTCAACGCGGTCAGCTCGTAAAAAATCATATTTTGTTTCCTTCAAACACTCGCCAATTATTCCATTCTGAGCACAGATTTTGAGTTTTTTGGATTTTGGGGAGATATTTTTTTTGTTGAAAATTTTTTGATCAAGCGGAGAAGATTTTTATTCGCTTTGGGAATTTTGTTGGACTTTGTGATTTGATTATTTTTGGGTTTAATTATGAAAAAATTTATAGAAAAATCTTTTTGTGAGGTGAATTCTCTGTATGTCGAGTTCTATAATAATTTTTTTATTTCAATAACATTTTTAATTTTGTTTGAAGAGCGATTTTAACATTATAAATAAAAATTAAAAAAATAAAAATCACAGAGCTTTAAAAAGTTCAATTTCACTAATCAAAAATCCTCAAAACTTCCCCCTCCCTTCAAAGACCCCATCCACGATCGATCCCAGATTTTTAACTTTTAATTCATTTTATTGTTTTGGTGTGCCGATAAAATTACCAAAAAAAGAATTAAAGCAAGAAAAAACCCGAAATAAATTAACAAGTAAAACAAATTCTTTTTTTTGTTCGTCTTATCACAAGCAACTAATCCTACCAGTTAAGTCAGGTTTCGAACAAGTTATAATCAATTATTTAATTACTAGAACCAACAGAGATATGGATCGAGATAGGAGAGATTGGAGGGGGGAGTTACGTGAGATTTTATTTGGAGTATTATTGTCTTTTTTGAATTTTTAGTAAAATTTTTCGAAATAAATTTTGAGTAAAACTTATGATTTTAAATCTTTTTGAAAAAAAAAATTATCTGTGACAAATATGATGCACAAAAACATAAAACGAAGCCACAAAGAGATGATTAATTTATCAGGAATCGAACCATAATTTATAATACAAGTATAAATTTTCAATCAAAAATCGCATTTCGGTTTTTAATTAAGGAAATCAGATCTAAAGGCCATAATATACCTAGGTTCAACCGCAAAGTTTCTTCCGGAAGATGTTTTGGAAAATTTGGGTTTTTCGAGTTTAGCGATATTTTGAATACTATTTCTGAATTATAATATGTTTTTGCCATCCAATTGAACCTTTTTGAGTAGTTTGGCAGCCACTAAGTCACTTTCTGGAAGAATTATTAGCTTATTCCTGCTCGAGTTGAATATCTCCCGGAAGATTTTTCACTTCGAACCGGAATAAGTTCATAATTCTTCCAGAAAGTGACTTAGTGGTTGGAAAACTACTCAAAAAGGTTCAAATGGATGGCATAAACATATTATAATTCAGAAATATTACTTAAAATATCGCTAAACTCGAAAAAACCAGATTTTACAAAACATCTTCCGGAAGAAACGTTGTGGTTGAACCTCAGTATAGTATGGCCTTAACTAAAATAAAGATTGTCTACAAAATTACAAATAAAATCCATGTAACACCTTCCAACAAAACAATGATTCGTTGGCCCGCAAACTGATTCACTAAAACATTTTCCCAATCACAAATTCCGCCAGTCATAAATTCATCGCTTGTCTAGCCCAATCACAATTAAAATTCAAAGTCATTTTATAGCACTTTACAGTACTTCCCATTACTAAGCACATAAATAATTCCGCGTCCCCCCAAGCCAATCAAATTCCACAAGCTAACCAAGAAATTGGACAAAAAATTCAAGAAATTTGAGCATTTCGCTCCATTAACCCGCCATTAACTCGATTAACTCATTAACCCCGGCAGTGTCGAAAGTATCAACCACATAAAATCCATAAAAACACAAAAGCAAACAACACATCAACATCGCATTGACCCTGACCTCCCTAACTTCTCATCAAACCTCACAGAATCACAGAATCGAAACAAAAATGTTCGACCAAATTGGCAAATCTCAACGCACACTTAAATCAATTATTTTTGAGTTAGCTCAAAATAAAATCTAAATTCAATTATTCATAGCTGACGAAACAGGCACTAAACAAGACATAAATCTTACTTGTATCACATTATACTCCCCACTATCCAAATGCCTCATCACAGTTACTTCAGCTGGTTCACTCACAACTGCCACAATTGCAATAGCTGCAATAATGGCAACAACTGAGCAAATTCGTGCAAATCAACTCAAATCGCTCTAATCCGCGAATAATCAGAACACATTTGTAATTAACCGGCCAATCAATTAAATTAATTTGCTGGTAGAAAACAGGCAGGTCCCACTCAATGTAGATCTGGTTATTATTGTAACAATTTGCACCAGTCTGCCGACTTTGCTCGACAATGTTCAATTTCCCACAGTTTTCGGCGACTTTCCAACAATGTACTGCACTTATGAACGCTTGACGCTATTAATTGACCGCCTATGGTTGTTCCGATTTGCAGGGCAATATTTTCAAATGTAATTACTTGGTTACTTATTTACATGGACCGCGTGCTCACTTTTAAACATTTTCTAGTCGTTAGTTTCGAGATTCGGGGAGATTTCCGCGATTTTCCGCTGCACACAACAAATTTTTATTTTGGCAACAAAAAATCCAACATGCAACAAAAATACAAAAAAAAAACAAGAGCGCTCTGAAACGGCACAAATTTCTACTGAATAAAAACTGCAAAATCAAATGAAATTCACTGAAAATGCCTGAAAAAACGCCGCGCGATAACAACAAACAAACGCGATCCGCATCAAACTGGTTTGATTTATGTGAGACGGAGCTCTCTAAACAGTTTTACTATCGTTTTTATTTGATTTTTTGGATGCGGCAGTTTTTTTGGGTAATTGGGGTGGTTGGTGGAATGTAATTTGTAGGGTGATTGATCAGGTGTTTTGAAGATATTTTTGTTCTGATTAAAAAACTTTGAATTAAAACAAAAAATCTTCAAAAACCAACAAATCCCCCTCCAAGAAAAATTCTTCGATTAATCACTGCCAAACTCTCCTTATCACCTCCGCAAAAAAAAAGCTACTTCACATAAATCTACAGACGTTGTGTATTATGATATATCTCTATTAATTGTATACACAAAACTAATTGAAAGCGAGCAAATATGAACTATCCACAACCGGCTCGGCGCATAAAAAAAGAAAAACATATAAATAATATAAAAGCGCTAAAAAAACTACCAAAACCAACAAAAAGCCGTCCAACTCGTAAAACCCGAAGAGCGAGCGCGGCCCGATAAAAGTATCAAATAGTAATACATATTGCTGTAATTTGCTGTGTATGTTATGTCAGGCGCAACAACAACAAAAATATAATAAATAGTTACAAAGTATTTTCAGCCTGCTTGTGTAGTCGTATTGTTGACAAGTTCAGCGTGTCTTTATACAAGGCGACTTTCCGCGAATTAATCGCCACAGATTGCTAAAAAAACTAGTAACTACATTGTGCTCGTCGATTTTTGTGGATTGAAGAGGCGACTACAAGACAGTGTGTGCGGGGAAAGGTGGTTTAGTTGGTTCAAAGCAATTAGGAAGATGTTTTGGAGCTTGTTCATTATTATTTAATTTTTTTATGAATTTTTGTATAATTTTTTAGGAGATTTTGAGAGAAAAGTTATGAAAAGCACTGGAATATCATAGAAAATATTTTCACATTGGTAGGACTTGAATTTCGGTTGTTTTTCAACAAAAAATATAGAAAACGAAAATTAACTTGCAAAAAAATTTTTTCTGCAGTGAGAATTGAACCATGAATTTTTCTGAGTTAAGAATCATAAAAAAAATTCAAGTCCTACATAAAATAACGAACTATGAAGAGTAGGATTCGAACCTGAGACTCTCCATCATTCAGAACATATAACAGACAAGCTCATTAATCCATTCATAACCTATGACTATAAATACTTCAAATGGTCCAAAAAAAACCTACACTAAATAACCCTACGACTAACACCAGAATCGCTCCAACTTCTTAATTATATACTGGTAATAAGTCGAGTGTCTTTTGCGTCTTTTTTTAGTTTTCCACAGCATACCACTGCGTTATTTTTTGGTCTGCTCCGTTGACAGCTGACGAATGTTGAGCTCATTAACCCGTTTTGGCGCGTAACTTTGCGCAAAAAAAAAAAAAAATTGCGAGCAAAAGTCGACAAAATTCAAGAAATTTTCAAGAAAACTTCTGCACAATTCTTTTGTATTGTGAGCGGCGTTGGACTGAGTCAAGTTGAATTAAAAATTTAATAAAATGTAAAAGAAACAGTTGAATGGTAAAAGAGTGGAACAAGAGCGTTTTGCGGGAACTGGCAGTGAATGCCAAGAATTTGAGAATTTTGCAATAATTGCAATGGAAACGTATGGAGTTATTTAATTAATTGACTTTTGTGCACTTGAGGGCTCGAGATGAATGAGCGAGAGTGGAGCGCTTGGAATGTTTTAATAACTGCAATTGACCTTGACGGATCGTTTTCTAGTTGTTTTCGAGAGCAGTTTTGTTTTATTTTTGTTGAGTGGACGTTTATGGCTTGATTGGTTTTTAATGAGGATGGTGATTATGGTGGTTGCCATCTATTGACAAGTTTTTGTATTAATTTATGATCTTTCATGGAATTTTGAGGTTGAGCGCCATCTTTGAAGAAGAATTTAGGGTTTTAATGATTTTTAAGATTAAAAGTAAAGTTCAGACCCTTTCTAAAATTGAAATTTTCTTAATTTAAGGAGAAAAGGAAAATTCCAATAATAGCTTATTAATATCAATAACAACGACAATATCTAAACAAATTCTTGCTAAATTCCACAAAATAATAAATAAAACAATAAAATCTCCATAAATAAATAAATTGCATGAATTCCTTCCTCAACAACAAATTCCTCGTTACATTCACCCCAAAAAGAAAGAAAAGCTTGACAAAAAAAGTCCCCAACCTACTCCAACTCCCCACACGCTGCCCAAAAGGCTAACACTCGTAACACCACGCAAACAAACAATTGCCCTGTAAATCACTAAATCACAACTGTTCTATTTCAAGCAATCAAATCTTTTACTATCACTCCGTCGTCAATTCATTCCAATTCAGTGTTCGGCATTCATTCAGCACATTGCGTCGTTTCTCGGCTCATTATAACGATTTTATAACATTATCAGCCATTATCGCACATTTTCCATTCACTTTCCTTCCTTTCTTACGGCTGGCGAGGCAACATTGCTGCAAAGAGCGGCAGGCCAATTGAATTGATGAATTAATTGAAAGAAATGCAAAAAATTGGCGAAAAACCAGCGAAGCTTCTTGATCACTGCCCTGGTGACGTTGGATGACGAGATAACACCCATAAACACCCAAAAAATAATAAAAACACCTCAAAAACCAAACAAACAGTTTTTCAGCCAATTTGTTAGACAAAAGAGCGTTAAGTTGTTTTTAGTTTGTTTTAAGTGTTCGAGAGACAATCAAAAACCACAAACTCAGTTACACACAAACAATTTTTCGCCAGATTGAACCAGAACTTGAGCCGCGGCGTTCGGTCATTCATAAAAATTGGTGCTAATTTATGAGGCAGGGCAAGCAAGGAGAGTGGAAAAAGGAGGATGATTTTTAGCAATTTCAAGAAAATTTATTTTGAAGGATGGCACAAAAATATTTGTTCATAAAAAAATTGTTAGTGACGTCATAAAACTACAAAAAAAATTTATTGGCTAGAATACCAAAATATTTCGATAAATGAGAAAATTGTAAAAATTTACATTCTAGTTAAATTTATAAAAATTGTTCATCCTTCAAACTACTCTCTTTGCCTTTCTTAGGTATTTTCTCATCATATACTCTCTGCATTAGCTACCATAAAAATAATATTTTTGCGTCAGTAAGGCCTGATTGCGATAACCACGACCCAAAAGTTGTTTGTGGATCAGTTACCGTTAATTGCTTTAACTTATAGGACTGATAACATAAATCGCACTTGAATAATCAAAATTCACAAAAACATTGCTGAAATTACTTGAAATAACTCGAATTACTGAAATCTCAGTGCTTTCGGTCAATATCCTGAGAATTGACTTTTGATGGAATCCCGGGAATTTTTGTGGTTTTTTGGTATTAAAAGGAATATTTAAAAAATTAAAGGAGCCACCTTAAGATTTGAACCATGGCCAATAAAGAGAAGCATTTGCTCAACTAAAATATAATAGCTATTCGAGTATCAATTAATTAATGAAAAATTATTAAATTGTTCAAGAAATGTCTTCCGCCATTTTTTAAATATAAAAAACCAAAATTCCGACCAAACAATGATTTTCTAGTTTTTCCAATCTTAAGTTCGGAAAATATCAAAAATTACTTAATTGGACTCCTACAGTTCTTCGATCGTTATGGGTACATCGAACTAAGGAACGTAGGTTCAATTCTCACCGTGAAACAAATCATTTTAGCAAATAACTTTTTTTTTTGCTTTAGAAACAAAAACTCACAATAAATCACTTTAAAAGCCCAATACCGGGATCCAAAAAAAAATCAATCCTACTCGTTCAAACAGCTCAAAAACCTCAAAATCATCACAAAAATTCATAAATGGCCGCGACTTGCACAACTCAAAAATTATAACTTTCATTGTTTGAACGTTCGCCAAAACTGCCAAGCTGCTAAACTGCTGATCCCTGCACAATTTGCAACAAAACTTCAACAAACATCCAACCAAACTCCAACGTAAAGCAACAACAAACTTGAAAATTCACAACAACTGCAACTCGAGCAAGTCAAGCAACAAAAGTCAGTGTGAACTGAGTTATTAAAATATAATAAAAAATGTAAAAAATTAAGTTATGCAATTTGCCGAGTCAATTTACGCTCAGCACTCCACTGCACCAGCAAATGAGACTTTCATGAGTTGGTGACTTAATTCAGTATTATTTTTATTGTTTTGCCTGAATGCCGCACATTGCATAGAAAAATGCTTTAATGTTTTATTTGCAGCTTGATGACCGTTTGAACCTCCAAGGCTGCTTTTGATAACGGAACATTTATAATGAAAATGTGTGTAGCAAAGTGAATTTCGATTCACATAGAAAAAATTCAAGGAATTTTTACAACCTTGGGTGGAGGCTCGATAGAAAGGTGACAATTGTTTATAAATTTTATTTTTTTGCAGGTTTTGGTGGCAAATTTCAATTTTTAAAAGAAATTCTCGAAAATTTTGGATAAATTTTGTATAAATCAAATTTAAAGTAAATAACCTCAAAAATAGAAACAAAAATCGATTAACCTCTGATTAATCAACAAAACCTCCAAAATTGTTTCACCGTCAGCGTCACCTCTCCATGCTGCCAAAAACCCACATTTCTGCTTTCTACCCAATTTAAAACCATCAAAAAGCTGAGAAGCTGAGAAGTTGTTCTGGGAAGCCAAAAAAGCTCTCTAGCACACCCAAAGTACACAAAGTTCAGCCATTTGAGTGATGTAAGACGTTTAAGAAGTCACTTCTCGACAGTCGACACATTATTAAATAATTTATGAGACATTGAACCGTTTTGCTGAACGAATTACACGAATTATATCAGACGCTTGTGCCGACGATCAAGGTTATTTAGAAAAAATGCTCAGTCGCAGCTTATTTGAATCTTTTTTCTATGCTGTGCGCTTTCATTTGACTTTTATTAAATATTTAGTGTTATTTAGTTAATTTAGTATATATTCCGAATATTCCGAGTATTCCAATCATTTATTTTTTTCAGCTTTTCGGCTATTCAGCTTTTCAGCTGTGCAAAGTTGCAAACATATGAAATTTATAAAAATGCAAATCAATTCTGGGATTTTAAAATTTCATTCTAATTAAACAATTTTTGGGTAAACAATTAATTAGCGAATTGTTATGACGAGTTTGGCTCGTTTTGATCATTGTTAAGCTGGTAGGAAGGAGTCGACGAGGGGCCCGGTAATTTTAATTTTCAAGGGAAAATTTTTAATTGTATGTTTCTTTTACAAAAATGTGCTAGGTAAGTTAAATTATGTAAAAACAAGAAAACCCGAGAAAACCTACAAAGTTTTGCCTAACTTTTGAAATTTTATAGGAAAATTTTCTATGAAGTCACCTCATAAGAAATGTTTTATTACATCACAGTGCACCATAAACTTTAGTGAAGCTTACAGAAAAATTTGAGGAAATCTTTTGGAATATTTTTAGAATTCTTAAAATAAAGATTTTGTCAAGTTCAAGATTTCCATTAAAAAAATATTCAAACAAAAGATTCATAAGAAAACTTTATGGCGTCATAAGATCTCTTTTGAAAAAAAACTTTAAAAAATACTCACATTGAATCCTTGCCACTGTTGCACTAAATGTCCATAACACGCTTTGCACGCCTGAACAATACCCCTGGGATCTTTTGGCCTGGACCTCGCCGGTCTCGCATGAGTTTCATCAAAAATAGGAAAGAAAGGCTTCTCGGTGTCCTTCGCCTCTTTGGGCAAGCAAGTATTCAGCTCAATCAAACTGCCTCTCCTATATTCGTCACCACAAACATAACACACCTCCGTAACGGAATTCTTGTCAGGCATCGATAGATCCAAGATATCCGCACCACCAGAAATGCTTCCACCTCCTCCACTTCCAGTGGAAGAGTTGCTATTGCTGCCGATCCCTTGGATCGACTGAATTGAGCTCATCACGATGCTATTGCTGCCAATTGAGGAGTTGCGTAAATCTAAAGCGGAATCTTCTTCATGGCTCCTTGGTTGCTGAAGAGATGGTATTGTTTGTGTATTTCCTCCATTATTAGAACCATTGTTTGTATTAGAAGCCGTTGTAACTGTTGGAGAAGCGTTTGCATAAGAATTCGAGTAAAAGTTGGCCAATTTGAATTTATGCTGAGCAAAAGAGGAAGGCTGTTTGATCCCTCCTTGTCCTGTTATGCTGTTATCAGTGGACTGAGGACGAGGTGTCACACTCTTTTCATTCCTGCTGTTGGGTCGGGATAAGCTCTGGTTGCTGTTACTATTCATCTCATTCAAAAATCTCTTCCCAGTTCCATTATTGGTCGATAAATTGACATTGCTATTAGTATTTGACAAAGCTGGTGATCCTCGTTCATTCCTCATCCTTAAAGGACTTTCCAGCCTTTGTCCTTGCATATTTACGGGGAAAGGTTGCTGCTCATTGGAGGATCTTGGCCGATTCTGTGGACTATCATTATTTCTCGGTTGGGATGGAGTAACGGACCTTGGCGCTTGCTGGGGATGCTGTGGAGCATTTTGCTGGGATTGAGGTGGCAAATGCTCGGTACTTAGTCCCAAAACTTGTGCTACATACTCTCCCTGCATGGTCATATCTGCTCCCGTGTAAGGCTTGCCATCCACTCTCTTCAACCAATACAATCTTTGCTGGTGCGGCTTTCCATCTCTTTCATGAGCTTCCCACTGGTAAGTTAAATGACCATAGCACATGTAGCAAGCCCTCACAGTCATTTGCACTGGATGAATTGGCGGATGGTATCCAGTAGGCGGTTCGTGCGTCTCCAGGAAAGGAAAGTAGGGCTCCGTTGGACGCTCTATGTTTGGCTTAATGCGGAGCTGGGTGCGTTCCAAGGCACCCATCGCTCCGCACACAAAGCACTTGGTGCCTTGCGGAGGCTCATCGGTGGTCGAGCCGCCACGCAGCTCATTCTTGATGTACGCTTTAGCCTTCTCCATTGAAGGGATTTAATCACCTAAAAGTATAAAGAAGAGAGTGTTAAGGTGGTTGTTATTTATCAAGGGTTGGCTGTGAATGATGTGATGATTTTTTCAAGAATATTTTTTAAAAAATTAAAGAAGTACGACTTTATTGTGGTTTCTAATGTTTTTTCCTGGAAAAAACAAATTTTTTGGATTTTTAGACAAAATTGGGTAAAAGGGCCGACCATAAATGTTCTACCCGAGGGGTTGATAATGACAATTTATCGTCGACAAAGAGCAACTTTTTGAAAAAGAGCAACTGAGCAACTTGCTGAGCAGCTGAACAACTTACTGGACAGCTGAGCAACCTAAAGAGAAACCGAGCAACTTTTCAACCTAGTGAGCAAAAACTAAGTTGAAAAATTTTAAATTCAGAAAAATTGTTATAAATGAATTATTTGAGCTTTTGAATATTTTGTTGTATTTCTTATGCGATCTTCAGAGTTTTTAAAAGAAAACATATTTAATACTATGATTTCTTATGATTTCAATTGAAAAATAAATATTTTCCAAATACTTTTTTAAGTTTTTTGCTTGAATAATTATTTAAATTTTAAATTCATAATATGAGAGATTTTTAGAAATATATGATTTATTATCTCATGTAGATACTTAATGATAAAATTATTTTTCAAAACATTGCAATTTGTTTTTTGATGATGTTAAAGCCGTTTGTAACAGAAAAAAGTTCCTTTTGTCACAAATAAAATTGGCAAAAAATATTAGAACCCATGCAGATTCGAACCAACATTTTTGGCAGAATCAGCATTTAAGTTCAATTCTTGGAGCAAATTAATTTTTTGTAATTTGTTGTTTTTTGTGTACCAATTGATATTTTTTATATTTGCCAATCAAAAACAAATTTGTTGATACAAAAAGAATCAATGTATCCGGAGAATTATCCAAAATATAGTTTTATGCTTTATTGATTTTATCTTGTGCAAACAATTTTTTTTTTAAAACAAAATTTCAATTCATTTAAAATGCTGATACACATTTTTAAAACAAAAAGAAAATCCTAATTCTACCAAAAATGTTGGTTCCTGGATGGGTTCCGATATTTTTTGCCAATTTTATTTGTTATAAAATTAACTTTTTATTGCAAATGGCTTTAAAATCATGAAAAAACAAATTGATTTGTTTTGCAAAATAAATGTATAAGTAAAAATTCAAAATTTCAACAAAAATTCATAAAGTAAATTTTCTGAGCAACTTTTTGAAACAAACATTTAAGCAACTGAACAACTAAAGCAATGAACAACTCACTGACAACAACCTTGAGCAACTGCTTCGACAAAGGTGCCATTAAACCCTTTCTAACTATTTTATAATCCATTAAATTATTTTAAAACAAAAAAGTCAATGTTTCCAACTCCGCAAATTTAACCTCTAAAGCAATACTTGACATTAGTGAGGTTAAACCCTCCTAACCACTCAATAACATCTGTTCCATCCGCAAAACCGCAAAAAAAATTACTCAATTTGATAAGAAAAATCAAAGGAATGTCATCATAAATACGGTTAATTAATCTAATTGTGGTCATTCGTCTCTGATTATCGCTTCCCAGGTGATAATTAATTAATTTTGAGGCTATAATCGCTATAATCACCTGAGTAAATAAAAGCTTGATGATGGCAATCTATTTTTAAAGCAGATTTGCTAGTCATTTGACTGAAAAAAATAAAAACGTCAAGCGAATTCACAAATCCAGATATCAAAGCAAAACCGGTTTCCCAACCAATTAAATAAAATTAAAAGGCAATTAAACACTTAACCGCTTAACCACAACAAACCTCTCCATGCTACACCTCATTACTTCATAGCCAGCTCCATTACTATTAATTGTTTCCCAAACTGTAACTTCCAATCCCCTTTGATCTCTCTCCACGCCTATCTACCCGCCTTATCAATTGTTTTGCATTCAAGAAGTTATCAGCTTTGACTTTGCTGGCCAGGTCAAGTGGTCGTGTAAACAGTGTAAATACCCGCGTATTTTCTTTTTTTCAAGTGTTTTTTTCGCTTTTTTTTCTCTGTTTGCTGTCATGGGTCAACAATTTCGCGTTAAATACTTAATCTTTGGACTAGTGAGAGATATTAGCGCGAATTGATGGGGTTTTAGATCTTGAAATGCTATTTGTTTGTTTGCATGGAGGAAGGTGAGGTGAGGCGAGGGGTGGATAATTAAGGCATGTGTTAGGTCATTGTAAAATCTCATTCATCGATTTTTAGACAATATATTGGTTTATGTAGGTTAAAATGTTGAATGCATATTTTATAGATAAGGACATTGTCCGCCCCTCTAAAAAAAATCAATCTTTCTTTCAGTTTGGAATAATTTTAGAAGCAAATTCAAAATAAATCAACAAAATCATGAATAACCCCAGAAAACCAAATATCTCCCCCTCTCTCACCCACAAAAACCAAAGCATTGTTCCTTGCTTATCACATCGCATTGCGGGCCTCATAGAAGTGCGACAAGTCAGGCCAATTTCCTGAATTTCCTAATTTAACTGCCTTTTTATTATAATTTCCTGCAGCTGATAAGGACGGCTGTTCCTTGTATGCGTGCTGCACACACAACACACACTCTACCACTCCAGCGAGTTTAATCAGCTATTATTATCAGAAAACACGAGTTAGACTATAATTAGCAAATTATTGTTATCACATGCATTTTAGCAGTTGTTCCAGTGCAGAAATTGAACAAATAAGTGAAAATCTATGTTTGAGCTCATTTTAGGAAAATCGTCAATTGAGTGCTAGTTTTACTTGTTTTCCGGGTATTCAGCGAAAATTTTACAATTAATTTTTTGTCCTCAAAACATCGAAATAAAAACAATTTAAAAAAAAAAAATTGAGCTTTAGAACTCACCCAACGACCACCCAAAAATAAATTGCAATAACCTCAAAACCTCTCCCAAAACTCCCGCAACCAAAAAAACCCTCCAAAATTCGCAGAGAGCAGTTTGCTCGCAAATCCGGCACAATTAACGCAATTCCGCGCATTTGATTGCACAGCAGCCACCTGGAGCTCTCGCGGGTCACTTAACTAGTAAAAGCTGCTTCAACCAAAGAACACAAACATATTCAATAACGCAATTTCGCTGCTGTCTACATGAAAGTTCACATAAAAGTATGGAAGTTTATGAATCATAAACACTCGACCTGGCGCACACATTTTTTGGCTCGACGTAATTCAGTCAACATATTTCAAGTATTACAATATTTACAGATATTGAGGAGTGCATGGATCGAGGAATATTTGCTGGGTAATATTTTTAAGATGAAGTGAAAGGAAAACGAAGAAAATGTAAGTTCTCTATGATTTTAAGGCGTTTTTAAACTTTTTCCAATTATGAAAAATATATTACGTGTAATATATTTAAAAGTGTAATATTTTACAGTTTATAGACTTTGTAATATTCCCCATAAAAAACTTTAAAATTAATTTATGAAATTTATGGAAAATTCTCTCTAAAAAAAATATCCCATCTAAACAGCCCCTCCCACCAGACAAAAGCATTCCATATGCATTACAATTTACAAGTAATACTGCAATCAATTGTAAATATTCATTTCCCTAAAAATTATTTCAATTCACTGTTTGTTATCAGTTCGATTTATTCAGTTTTTTAAACTTTTTTTGGAAAATATTTTTTATTGGCTTGGATGTGGGTTGTTCCTGAGAAATTGAGAATGAATGCGACAGTTCTATTTATAGCGTTAAAATTATACAATTCTAGCATATTAATACATTTTTTAAGTGTTTATGGCGTTATAGCGGGAAGGGTTAGGTTTTAGTGATGGTTCTTTGGTTTCATGAAAAGCTTGATGTGAACTTTTAGTTTTGAACAAATAATTACATGAAATGGAGTAATTAGTTGTGGGAGCAAAATTTTGACAAGTTTTTTGGATCGGTGGGGCGAGGGGCGGACGTTTAGTTTATTTATCTGGAATTTTTAATTCAATCTCGATTTTTATTGTAAATTAAAGCAAATTTCAAAATAAATCAAAGCAACCGGTAAATCCGCGAATAATGAATTCAAATAACTAATGAATATGATGATGATACAACCAACAGCCCCAATATCCCATAAAAACCCTATTTAATAAATATTCGTCTAAAAATACTCCGAAACCTACTATAAATACTCGATAACCAGCCAATATAAACTATCTCAAGCCTTCAGGGTTCCCAGACTAATTCAAAGATAATCTCAAAGATAAGATTACATTATTACCAGAATTACACCAACATTTCTATAATTTCCTATAATCTTATTTATTTTTAAAAGCAGTCATAAATATTCCGTGCAAAAAAAATAAACACACTGAAAATCCGATTGATATGTGAGATTATGATTTGTTTTGACTTTAAATTGCATAAATTGTGATATTTGTTGAGTCATTGCTACCAAACCAAAAATCTCCCCCTCCCCAAACAAATTCTCCCAAAAATTCCGACAAAATTCCAATTACTCCATCTTTTCACCAGGGAATCTCCTCAATTAATTGTCCGCTATGAATCACCACAACCAAACCCAGCTCCACACAAATCCCAACTATAGTTAAGCTATCTCCACCATCTTTCGAGTGACACTTTATAATAAACTGCCCCGATATATACACTCGGAGCACTCGAAACATCAGAACACTCGGAAGCACACGCAGCGTAATTTGCCAGCGAAACCATCAAGAACCATTCACAGCACATCAAAAGCAACAAACAACAACAAAATAGCCAGCAAAAGAGTTAAATAATTTAAATGAAAATCAAAATATCAAAAAAAAAAAAAATGCTACAAAAAGTGTGAATTTTTTCAGAAACAATAAGAAAACCAACTGTACATTTATTATTTTGCAAAAAAACACTATTTTTTTCTTATTGTTTCCATCTATTGTTGTTGTAGTTTCATGGGGGTCGTCCCACCATTCCCTAAGTTAATTAAAATGTAAAGTTTCTTCTTCCTTTCAAGACTTTTCTTTAAATATTATTGTTTGAGTCATCAGGGGCGTACATAAATCACCTAACCACACTTTTCTTAGTTATCAGAAAACTACCACAGAAGAGTGTTCTTGATTAACATGTAACAAGTACTCCACCTCATCATGCTGAAGTTGTCCCTCAGGGCTTCCCGTCTTACAGCGAGTCTTTGAGACCTTTTTCGCAGCGCTAGTTATGTAGCGTTAGAACTCTTTCAGGCACACAGGCAAAGTGAAAGGCGTGCAAACACCTCTAGAACGATTAGAATGGTGCTGAAGCTCGCTTTTTATTGCCATTCGACTTTGGAGCAACGCAGAATAACGCAAAACTCTATAAAATAACGCAACTAATGCTGAATTACTGATGATGAATGAAAAACGAGCAGCAACAACAATGTGCCGAAATGAGCTCCTGAAGTTAACTACTTACTTGGCTAAAGAACAGTTATGGCTGATTGAGCATGGTTAATCCTTGGCTGGGCATTTGGGGGCACCACGATGTAGTTGCGATGATGGATGCACTTAAGGGATATTAATACGCTTTAAAATCGCGGAACTTTCAACTATACGGATTATAAGGCAAGCGGAGCCTTCTCGTGTGTCGCTAATTGATTTGCGAGAACCGCTTAGTGGTGGTGAATGCACTAGGATAGTGTTTGAGAGATTCTCAAGCATATAATTAGTGGATTTCCACTATTTTGTTGGAGGAAATTTTATTTTTTAATTTCTTTTCTATTCACTTATTACCGGTTCTTGCCGGTTATCACTCACTTATTGCACTATCCTTAAGCCACTGCACTAATTGTTTCTGCTATTAATCTCAAATTGTGATAATTAAAATAGAATCCTAAAATGTTGGATTCTTGTTTGGATTACCAAATTTGTTGTTTTACGGCCTTAATTCAATTAATCAGTACATTTGATTGATACTACAGTTACTAATTGCATTATCCAGGAACTGATTTGTTTTTAATGAGTACCGGGAATCCTTAATTAACTTAAAAACGGCAGAACAATAGCAGAACTTTAAGTGGACGAGTGAGAAATATGAAGTGAACTGAAGTGTTGAGTATAATTTTACTTATTCCCCGTCTTATACCAGGGCCTATATAATACGCGGAATCTTCGAGTAACTTTTTTGAAAAGAGCGGTTGCAATTAATTAAAAATTTTAAATGAATAATTGAAATATAATTGTTTCATTAAATTAAGGGTTTTTGACTGTTTTTGGCACCTTTACATTCCTTGCATGGCCTGATTAGGGAACATAAATTGATAAATTAATTTTTATTTTAGCACGGATAAATAATTCAATGGGAAACTTTAAATAAGCCCCTCTAGAAAATCAAAACAAACAAAGTGTGTTTGATTGTATCACTCTTATAAATTTTTGTTTTCAATTAACATTTCTGCGAGTTTTACACAAGTATTAATTGAATACTCGATGAATATTCAACTATAAGTAGTAAACTCGTGACTGCAACCTGAAAGTGAGACTCAAACAGCCTGATACAACTGGAATTACGAATTATTATAAAACATGTCGACTGTGGCCAATATGGCTGAACCGCTGGATTTACAGCGTCTCCAGCTGCTACTAGATATGAAACCTTTCATGAGCTATGCTCAAGGTATATTGTCGAAGCCGATCGATGAAAGTGAAACGGAGAATGATGATTCAGATGATGAAAATGCTCCACAGAGAGCTTCTCATTATGGTACAAATTCCACTAAGGATGGTTAGTGTATCAAATTTTTCTTACTTTTGTTATGTAACTGACAATATTCTTTACCTTTTAGACAAACGTCATCTGTTCAACTTCTCAAATATTCATCAAGATCGAAAGTGGTTGATGGATGTTTTGCTAAGTGATACAGAGTCAGATTCTGAAATCTCCGATCAAGATGAGTATATCAAAGAGATGCTAAAGAATCATGTTCGTGAGAAAAAGTACCGTGAAAAGTACCACCAAAACTCTAGTGTAAGTTTCCAGTGGATTTTGAGGTTAGGGATCAGCAGATCTTAATTTGAAATTATTTTTTAGCGAGCCCAATACGGCTACTACAGTGCTGGTGTCCTCTCCAACCATGATATGTTCCCCGAGCACCAACGCTCTCTTATTGGAATGAAAAAACGAAAGAAGGACAAGAAACCTTTCATAAAATCCACAAGATCCAAGAAAAATCTCACCAGACTCCAAATCAAGCAAGAAAAAGATGACTCTAATTTATCAGAGTTAGGCGACGTCGACTGGGAAGATCAAATAATGAGCTTGAAAGAAGAGCTGGACGACGACGAGCCAGGTCCTTCAAAGCGCAAAAATCGAAAGATCATCGCAAAAACACCAGAACTAATGGCAGCTCGTCGCCGTAAAATTTGGCAATTGATGGCCAAAAAGGAAATTGGCAAATTTCAGAGAACCAAAGCGACTAATCACAAGGAAACTTTATCTAATTGTAAGAAAGTTGCCGTTATGTGTCAAAAAGTAGCTAGGCAGAAAGCTTTGGACTCACAGAAGAAGATGAAGGAGACGGTGTGGAGAGCCAAGAGGCTGACTAGGGAAATGCAGGTCAGTTATTATGATTTTCATGGAAATTTGTTTTTTTTAACTAAAAAATGGTTTAAATTTTAGGCTTATTGGAAGCGTTACGATCGCGTGGAGCGTGAAAACAAGCGTCGCATGGACAAAGAAGCTGAAGAACAGCGAAAAATGGACGTTGAGTTGATCGAGGCCAAACGCCAGCAACGCAAGCTAAACTTCCTGATTACTCAAACTGAATTGTACGCGCATTTTATGTCCAAAAAGCTAGGAGAAGGAACTCAAGAAGAGCAAGCGAGAATTCTCAATCAGCTAGATGAAGAAACAAATCCTAGATTAGCTTTGATCGACGATTACGACAGCGAGCTCATGAAATTAAAGGCCAAAAAGAATGCGAGTGATGCTTTCTACACTGAGAGAAAGAGAACGAAAGAGTTTGATAAAGTTGTGCAACATGTTCCGAGGCAACAGTTGAAAGTGGATAAAGATGGTTGCGTAGAGTTAGACACACCGAGTATGTTCAAAGGAGTTTTGAAGGGTTATCAGCTTAAGGGCATGGGATGGCTCGCTAACTTGTTCAACCAGGGCATTAGTGGAATATTGGCTGATGAGATGGTGAGTGAATATTCTGAAATTTTAAAAAAGTAGTAGCTGATTTTGAAAATTCAAAATCGAATAATTGATTATTTTGAGATTAAATTAATTTTTGAAATTTCCTTAAAAACTTCTGATGAATCACAACCTAGACTAATCACCTCATTATATTTTAGGGTCTCGGCAAAACTGTCCAATCAATTGCTTTTATGTGCCACATCGCTGAAAACTACGGAGTGTGGGGTCCTTTCTTGATCATATCTCCTGCTTCCACCCTGCACAACTGGCAGCAAGAGTTCCAGCGCTTCGTCCCTGAATTCAATGTTGTTCCATATTGGGGCTCACCCAACGAGCGAAAAATTCTCAGGCAATTCTGGGAGCAGAAAGATTTGCACACCAAAGACGCGAGTTTTCATGTGGTGATCACTTCGTATCAACTGGTGGTTTCTGACTACAAATATTTTAACAGAATCAAGTGGCAATACATGGTGTTGGATGAAGCTCAAGCGATCAAAAGCTCATCGTCAGTGAGGTGGAAGTTGCTGCTCGGATTTAATTGCAGGAATCGTTTACTATTGAGTGGAACCCCTATCCAAAATTCAATGGCTGAGCTTTGGGCTTTGCTGCATTTTATTATGCCCACGCTTTTTGACTCTCATGATGAATTCAATGAGTGGTTTAGTAAAGACATTGAAAGTTGCGCGGAGAATAAAACAGGAATCGATGAGAGTGAGTTATTTTAGTTTTTATAAAATTTATTTTTTTGATTTAAATTTTTTTTCAATTTAAAATTTTTTTTTCACGTAAAAATATTTATTCGCCTGCTAAATCAAAAAAATTAATTTCAATAATATTTTAAAATCAAATTCGGCAAATTTATTTCCCAGTCTTCTTGGAAACCCTGGCATAGTCAATTTCTGCATAGACTTCTTCAATCACTGCTTCTGCAACCTCTGAGCCAACTTCTGGAGGCACTTGATCATAAAACATTTCGTGGTTCCTTCTCAGCTCCACCAATTCCATAATGTCAGTGTTTTCGTAAATCCTCTCGTTTTGATAGATTGTTGTAGGATTATTATGAGTGAAATAAATCACCAACCCGACAAATACGAAACATACGAAAACAGCCATAAAATTCGTTATCAGAACATTTTCCACTTGTGAGTACATTTCTCTCCTGTTCTGGATAAATTCTGACAAAATCGGTTTTGAGTCATTTGACGATTTTCCGCTCAGTTTCTTAAAATTCTTAGAAAGCTCTTCGTAAATTTTTTTCAAATCTGTCAGTTTTTTAGCTAGATCTTTGTTCTTAACCTCCAAAACCACTTTCTGCTTCAAAATCGTCATTTTCTCCATTTCCAATTTATTCTTCTCATTTTTAAGCACATTAACGGTATGACGTGCCTCTTGAATCATCATATCATTTTTATTTCCAAGAACTTTGTTCTGATTCTCAAGCTCCTTCATTTTCATTTCATTTTTATTGAAAAAGTCCGTTATGTTTTTGTAATGATTCCATTTAATAATGATCCCCAGTCCCTCCCTGCCAAAATTGAAATTGTAAATTTTGGTGTTTTGAAGATTCAGTTCCTTGAGCTTTTTGTTGTTTTTAAATATTTGTTGGTGTAGCTCTTGAATTGGATTAAATGCAAGATTGAGCACTTCCAGTTTTGTTACATAATTGAAAGTTCCTGGTAGAATGTTTGTAAGCTGATTTTCCTGCAAGTTCAATTTCATGAGTTCTGAAGTTTTATTAAAAGCTACTTCTGTGATTTCTTTAATTCTATTTTTAGATAAATCCAACATTTTTAGGCTCTCAGCTTTGATATAAAATCCATCATACTTTTCAATCAAATTCCCAGAAACTGAAAAACTCTCCATGGCATTTGTTCTTGTGGTATAGAACTGCTTTAAATTTGTTATGTTACTTGTTGGGCTCATTGTCAAGGACTTTAATTGTTTGAAGCAAGTATGGATGTATCGGAATGATCGGTGGTGATTATCAGCTATGAGGTTGATCGTCAGAGATTCATCTAGGTAGACTTTGGTTGAGCAATTAGTGGAAGAAAATTTTAAATTTTCATTGCATTTGAAGTTTTTCTCGTTGAGGGAACACTTGATGTCAACTGCTAAACAAAAGTTGAAGAGAATCAGGAGTAAAACTGACTGAAATACTCTAAAGTTAGAGAAAATCAAATTAATTAAGTTTTATTGAAATTATCGTTATTTAAAGTACAAACCTCAAATTCATCTTTTATAGAAATAAAACTTTTCCGAGGACCACAAATTTTAAAGAACTTACTCCCAATAAGTCAAAATAGGCAATGAATAGTAATTAGTAATATACAAGTAGCAAAACTTATATGATTTTGCGCTGTGAATCGAATTATCCAAGAAATTATTAAATATTTTTATAAATAAGCATATTAACGGATATGAGTATAGTTATCCTGAGAAGATAAAAAATTAGGTTCAATTTAGTAAGCACTGTTTTAAGTGAATTTTAATGATACTGCTTAATGATTCATCGGTTAATGTTAAAAATAATTATTGGTTAAATTATCTAAAAGAATTTCTAAAGGAAGTTGACCTAAATAATTTAATTAATCATTTTCTGGCAGGATTTTCAATAAAATAATCTAATAATGCCCTAAAACTTAATCCCAATCAATTATAAATCTATAAATTTCTTAAATTTCAGGACAAATTGGACGCTTGCACATGATCCTGAAACCCTTCATGCTACGTCGCATCAAAAAAGACGTGGAAAATGAGCTTTCCGACAAAATTGAGATTATGGTGTATTGTCCACTCACCACTCGGCAAAAGCTGCTTTACATGGCTCTGAAAAAGAAGATTCGCATCGAAGATTTGCTCAAGATCACTGGCAGTACCGACGGTCATTCTATTGACAAGAATTTCACGTCAAATCTCATGAATCTCGTGATGCAGTTCCGCAAAGTTTGCAATCATCCAGAGCTCTTTGAGCGGCGTGACATTAAAAGTCCTTTCGCTCTGAGAGTTCCAGATTTTGTGCTACCGCGACTCGTGAACGAAGAGCTGATGATTCACAAGCAACTACCAAGCAAGAGACATTTGTTGTATAACAAGTTAAATATCTTTAAGGCGGAGAATGTTCAGAGATCACTTTTCCCAGATGAAGAATACAAGGAAATTGGAACTTTCTCTTTTGCCAGATTCGCTGATCTGTCCCCTTGTGAACTTGAGAACATGACTATTGGTGGATTAATTCATTTGTGAGTATTTTAGGGGATAATGACGTCATTATACTTTTTAAAACTTTATTTTAGCCTCCTTCAATGCGTCCACACTGAGAACCACCATAAACTGCTAGCCTACCGCAAAGAATGGTGGGATGACTCGCCAATCAGTAAAAAGTTCATGATGCTCGAGCCAACGATCCAAAACAAACTCAACAAGAACTTGATGATGCGCCATAGCGTTTTGCGAGATCTTCTTTTTACGAGCCGCAACTCCAATGACAGTACAATTTACACTCATTCTGAGCACTCAATATGCTCGATGCAGGAATCTGTGGAGCATCGAATTACTAGGAGCAAGCATTGCATGGTGCAAGAAATTAAGGAGGAACCAACTTCCCCAAAATCATCAAAATCTCCGATTAAAGTGAAACCACCTGTCAAGTCACCTTCAGCTATCACAGCGGCTGCTGCTCTACAAATGCACAGCGAAACATCACTTGGAACAACTTGTGGTATTTTACTGCAACCGGAGTTCATTCACGTACCAAAACCAGCGAAATTAGTGACCTGTGAACCAACAGAGATGCCAAAATTTTTGTTTAATTTGCCGCCTAAAGTGCAGTGTCCAGCTAAAAGGATCTAGTGAGTATTGGTTCAACTTTTAGGTTAATTTCAATTCATTCAATCTAAAATGCAATTTAAAGCTGATTATCCTAATAAATCCTCAATTTCTCCCAACAGTTGTGAAAGTCGCGAAGCCGCTTGGGAAGCGAAAAGAATGGAACAATGTGACAACAAAGATGGCTGGCAACTAATTAGTGGTGGCATTGAGCGTGTTCGTCCTTGGACAGGGTGGAGCAACGTAATTACGCCCGACAAGCAATCTTTAGTGTCTGATGCTGGAAAGCTGGCCGTTCTCGATTCTTTGTTGACCAGACTAAAGTCACAAGGCCACAGGGTTTTGATTTACTCTCAAATGACCAAAATGATTGATTTGTTGGAAGAGTACATGTGGCATAGAAAGCACAGATACATGCGATTGGATGGAAGCAGCAAAATTTCAGCGAGAAGGGATATGGTCGCAGATTTTCAAACTAGAGCAGACATTTTCGTGTTTTTGCTGTCGACCAGAGCTGGAGGATTAGGCATTAATTTAACGGCAGCTGATACGGTGAGTCATTTTTTTGATAACAAAAACTCTAAGATAGTCGATAAAAACTTGAGAATATAATTGAAGCATGAAGGGTTAAACACTTAAATAATTCACTCAATTAACGTTTCTTTGAAAGACTTCCCAGTTATTTTGAAGGACGAAGTAATAGCCTAACATATGTGCCATTATTATCATTATATCGATTATTGTGAACAAACGGTCGAACTGTGATCCTCAACAAAAAATAAATAGATTTTCAAGAAAAAAAAGTTTAACTGCTTTTAGGAGCAAAAACTAGCTTAAAAACCATTAAAAACCAACCCTTTCACAATTAATGATTTCTTGGAAAAAATTCCCTTTTTAAAATTTTGTGCGTTCCATGTGCTTCTCCTAATGAAGTGAATTTTACGGGTTTGATGTGTTTTTGCTGCATTCTTTGTCATAAAACTTTTTAATGTTTTTTCTTCCGATTTTCTACACAATTATTTCTTTTTCTAATTTAAACACTGTGTAAAATATTTTCCATAAAAAATTAATTATTGCTACTTTTAGCGATATTTTCTCAATATATGATAAACTCTGATTTTGAATGTTTTCTTTCAAATTTCAATGAAAAAAATTTTTGTTTTCAAATATGACGTGCAAAATATTCCACAGTGTACCTTGACATTTCAGTACCAAAACAATTATCAAATTTCATCCACCAAACCTAAAACTCCAAAATAGTCACGAAATCTCATAAAATTCTAAACAAATTGCAAAAAACTTCGAGAAAACGCCACCTAATCCAATAATATTTGTGTTTTTTTCACAATGAAAGCAATAAGAAACAGTTTTGTGACCATAAAAGTGCCTGTCACTCTATTCCTTTGAAGCACTTTGTAGATATTTGTAGACATTTTAAGACATTTAAGTGAGAAACTGCAAGGAAAGTTCAAAGAAGTAAGAACTAATGGCGAGCTGGTTTACTCGGATTTCTAGTTTTTATTGCACTTTGAAGTTTAAATGCCGATGCGGGCAGTAAAAAGCGAAAGTGCTGCATTTTGTCAAGGATTTTATTGCATTTTTATGGAGCTCTCGTTTCGTTCTTTGATATTTCTTTGATATTTTTATTATTTCATATTTTTTTGAAATATTTTTCGAAAATTCTTCATAAAAGGGAAAATATGGAAATTATGGAGCTATAAAAAGTGAAATTGAAGAAGTTTGACTTTTCTATAGCATTTTACAGCAAATGTGTCACGATTTTTCTAGGAAGTAAATTGTTCTGAGGATTTATGTGTTTTTAGAAAAATTGAGAGTTTCTCATGCATTTTATTTAAAATTTTCCTATAAAAATCATTTCTTGCTTCAAAAACTCCACAAAACCTCAAATACTGCACAAAATCTGAAAAAATTTGAAAAACTCAAAAAATCTAAACCAGATCTTTAAAAATTCAAAAACGGCTGAAACAATATTATATTATATGAGAAAAATTAACAGCTCGTTGTAAATTTTGTAAAAGGTAAAATTTTAAATTAGCTACCAACTAGCAATTGCTTCAGAGAACTGCTTTAACTGCTAATCAAGGAGAAAGATTGTGATCTTCATTTCTCGCGCTCTTTTTTGCTAATTCCTCTGTGAAGGTGAGAAATGAGAAAGTTCAGGCTGTAGTTCCTAGTTTTTAAGGTTTTTGGGTTGGGAGATGGTAGTGTGGTATCTTCGTACAATGTAGTTATCGTTTTTTTGAGTTAAATAACTAAATAAGTTTTTTACGTCAAATAAATTGACAAAAGACCAAATTTATAGGCTATAGACCTAAAATTCCAGAAAAAGACCTTTTCATCAAATTATTTTAATTTTAAGATATTTTTAACTATTGAACACATTTTTAAGAATTGATTAATATTTAACGAATATTTATGGAAATTAAAAAAATTCCTTCAAAACCAATTCATTTGAAAACTCCTCTAATCAGCGAAAACTTCAAATTAATGTCTTCACTTAATTTTGCATAAATTACCACAAATTGCATTCCCATTTTTCTTTGACCCGATTTTCAAAAAACATTTCATAAAGTGAAAAAATAAAACGATTTTCTTGTTTCAAAAATGTGATTGTAATATTTTATTTAAACAGCCAAAAATAATTTAAATTAAACCGAGTCCAAAAAATCGGAAAAGCTGAAGCTTTAGCAGGCACTTCGGCAACATAATACCTATGCTTCATTAGAATAATTCATTTGAATGAAGCAATAAAATTCTAGGAAATTCAAAAATATGTAACCAAAATATAAATATTCGATTAGAGCGCCGAGCGGGAATATTGTGTATTATTGCTGATAATTCTGTTGAATCAAATTTTACCACTTTCTGATCGACTTGAGTTGGTAAAACGAAAACACGTTTGTTTTTCATATAAAATTCAAAAAAAAATATATATTTTTTCCAACAGTTTTTTAGATTCTTTGAAAAAAAACACAAGATATATAAAATATAAATTTTGCACTACAGGTACTAGATGGCGCTGTATATTTTCAAAAACTCTTCGTACATCGCTGCTTATGGTTAAAAAAAAAAGCTTATTTTGAAAATTTTAGATCAATCGGTCAGATGGGTTCTGAGATTACGAAATCATAAGTTTTTTTTTCAAAATTTTTGTAAGCATGACAACTTGGTCATGGTACAATATTTCTATAAAATCTTCTGTTGATCATTTTGAGGCAAATAAACGTTTTGCATATTCAGATGTTTTAAAATATTCTCAGGAAAAAAAAAAAAATTTGGTATGGCAACATGGTAGTTTACACTACAGGTACTAGATGGCGCTGTATTATTATCAAAAACTCTTCGTACGTCGCTGCTTATGGTTAAAAAAAGCTTATTTTGAAAATTTTAGATCAATCGGTTGGATGGGTTCTGAGATTACGAAAACAGAAATTTTTTTTTTTCAAAAATTTTTGTAAGCATGACAACTTGGTCATGGTACAATATTTCCATAAAAATCTTCTGAATCGATCATTTTGGGCCAAATACAAGGTTTTTGCATATTCGGATGTTTCAATATAAATCTCAGGAAAAAAAAAAATTTGTATGGTAAAATGGTTTTTGCACTACAGGTACTAGATGGCGCTGTAGGATTTTCTTGAATTAGCAAACGCGACCGTCTTATGGTTAAAAAAGCTTATTCTGAAATTTTGAGACCAATCGGTCGGATGGGTTCAAAGATTACGAATACAGAAGTTTTTTTCCAAAATTTTTGTAAGCATGACAACTTGGTCATGGTACAATTAAAATCTTCTGAATTGATCATTTTGAGGCAAATACAACGTTTTTGCATATTCAGATGTTTTAAAATATTCTCAGGAAAAAAAAAAAAATTTTGTATGGCAAAATGGTAGTTTGCACTACAGGTACTAGATGGCGCTGTATTATTATCAAAAACTCTTCGTACGTCGCTGCTTATGGTTAAAAAAAAAAGCTTATTTTGAAAAATTTTAGATCAATCGGTTGATGGGTTCTGAGATTACGAAAACAGAAGTTTTTTTTCAAAAATTTTTGTAAGCATGACAACTTGGTCATGTTACAATATTTCCATAATATCTTCTGAATCGATCATTTTGGGCCAAATACAAGGTTTTTGCATATTCGGATGTTTCAATATAATCTCAGGAAAAAAAAAAAAAATTTGTATGGTAAAATGGTTTTTGCACTACAGGTACTAGATGGCGCTGTAGGATTTTCTTGAATTAGCAAACGCGACCGTCTTATGGTTAAAAAGCTTATTCTGAAATTTTGAGACCAATCGGTCGGATGGGTTCTAAGAATACGAATAGTGAAGTTTTTTTTCCAAAATTTTGTAAGCATGACAACTTGGTCATGGTACAATATTTCCATAAAATCTTCTGAATTGATCATTTTGAGGCAAATACAACGTTTTTGCATATTCAGATGTTTTAAAATATTCTCAGGAAAAAAAAAAAAAATTTGTATGGCAAAATGGTAGTTTGCACTACAGGTACTAGATGGCGCTGTAGGATTATCAAGAACTATTAGTCGGTACCGGCTTATGGTTAAAAAAAGCTTATATTGAAAAATTGACGTCAAGCGTTCGGGTGGATACTGAGATGGTGAAAACAGAAGTAATATATAAAAAATTTTTGTAAGCATGACAACTTGTTCATGGTACAATATTTCCATAAACTCTCCTGACACCGCTCATTCTGGGCCAACTACAGTGTTTTTGCATATCTGGATGTTTCAAAATCTTCAGGAAAAAAAAAAAAAAATTGTATGGTAAAATGGTATTTTGCACTACAGGTACTTGGCGCTGTAGGATTTTTTGAATTAGCAAAAGGGACCGGATTATGGTTAAAAAAAGATTATTCTGAAATTTTGAGACCAATCGGTCGGATGGGTTCAAAGATTACGAATACAGAAGTTTTTTTTTCCAAAACTTTTGTAAGCATGACAACTTGGTCATGGTACAATATTTCCATAAAAATCTTCTGAATTGAACGGTTTTGGACAAATACAATGTTTTTGCATATTCAGATGTTTTAAAATATTTTCAGGAAAAAAAAAAAAATTTTGTATGGGAAAATGATAGTTTGCACTACAGGTACTAGATTTCGGATTTTCAAAACTAACGTGACGTCGCTTTAAAAAATGAAAATTTGAGATAAATCGGTCGGATTTTTTTAAATACAGAAGTTTAGAAGTCAAAACCACGGACTGACATTTAAACCCAAAATTTCGGGTTCTAGACCAAAACTTTTTTTGTTTTAGGCAAAAATAAGAAAAAAAAAAAAAAAAAAAGTTTGGATGAAACCAAGACTTCACAACTTTTTGTTGCCGAAGTAAAAATTAAAAAATTAACTGAAAACACCAACATGATTTGTTTCTCAGATTTTTGTCACATTTTAAATTACTACATTTTCAGTTTTATTTAAAGAAGCTTCGAATTATTCTGAATTTCTTTTAATTTCTTGAATCTCTTAAAAACTGTTTCGAATTCAATGAAAAATGTTTGTCCAAAAACTACAAAGCCAACCCAATTTATGATAATTTAGTCGTGAAATTGCCTCATTTTGCCCGAAAATTCATAAAAACAAAACGCTTCACAACTTTACGACAGTTTACGTGTCGACCGAGCAAATCTTCATGTAAATTACTTCAATTTATTTTCACACCTTTCCAGTACATTTCATTTAACTTGATCTTTTCAGCGAATTTTAATTAAAATGTATCCTAAAATCTGCGAGTAAAGTGACACGCCAAATCTGAAGAGAAATTTATTGTCCGCGCAAGTGAATTTATTTACTTATTTACTTATTCAATTATTTATCTAAGCAAAAAGAGACTTTGGTCTGTGGATTTATCTAATTAAGAAATTTCCATATTTAAAGTTTATTATTAAGTTTGCATGCAATTTTCCACCTCAAAACTGACACAACTTTTATATTTATGAAGTGCGATGCAAAATGCAATTAACATTTTAATCTAAACTCAATTCTACTTTGCGTTGATTTATGCTGAGACTAGGCATTAGCTCAAACTCACTTTGACTAACTTAAACTAGCTGAAGCTAGTTGGAGCTGCAGTGAATGTACATATAGGAAAAGAAATGAAAGGCTTTGTTGGTATTGTCATTTCTCGTTGATTTATGTTCGAATGGTTAATTTTTGAATCTAATTTGAATGGAATTGGAATAAATCAAGTTGTGTCTGAGTACTGGAGGCTTCTTGTGAAGCTAATTAAATCAATTACATTGAGGTTTGATTTATTTTTGCGGGTGTCTGAGGTATAGCGATATAAAAGATTTTTTTTTCATTATTGGCTTTTGGTCAATATCTTGAGAAAGTGATCTTTGCTAGATTTAAGCCAAATTATGGTCTTTATCGTTCTTTTATTGGTAAATGTGTGGTCAACGCTAAATATGTTACAAACTGTTTACAAATCCAACCACCGGCGAATCAACGCAAACACTCGTTGCTTATGAGCTGCCATTGCTGGTGAGTCAAATGGACTGGCAGAGTAAAGATCAGCTATGTGCGACTCGCCTGAAATCCATAAAAACATTGTTATTTGATAGTTAAATTAATTATAATGATAAATTACCTGGAAGAATAAAAGTAGGAGATAAGTAGTTAATATGTTCCTGCACTCCCATAGGCCTCCATGGATCAATTTCCCCGTGTGTGGAATAAACATGGTCCACTGTTGGATTCAAGGCTCCAAAAATTGTGTTGGTAACAGCGATCTTTCTATCAATGTTCTCTGGGGAGAATCTGCAGGAAATTAAAAAAAACAAAAGTGAAGGAACGTGTAAGAAATTTACTAACAAATCGATATCGTAGGCGTCAGCGCAAAGATTGACTGATAAATCCACTGGGATGCTGGATCCAAAAATGTTATCCTCAGAGCCTGAACTTTGATACCAACCGTACTCGGAGCATGTTTGATAGTACCATTGGCGCCCTGAAAACGATTAATAATTTAATTTTCATTAAATTTAACATTTAATAAATATTACCAGAGTAAACAGCCGCTTCGTCTTCCCATCTAGTCTGATTTAAAAATTCAACAGTATTTTGATATCCATAATTCCAGCAGTCTTCACCATCCTGAGGCGCTGGTCCAAAAATTGTAAGTGCAAGTGCTTCCAAGTCATCTTCATGAATTGACATCAAGTAATCGCAAACAAATTCAATATCTCCTTCCCGATGGTATTGTACCAATACTGAAATTGGTACGGCCATACTTCTGAAGAATGAAGAAATATCGAGCTCTTGAGCTTCGCTCAAAGGCTCACAAAGTCCGAAACGACTGTCCAAAGGTGAAGAATCTCCAGAAGCTACAATTCTTTCCATCTCCTCAAAAGCATTTTGAATTCGTTTTTGACATTCACTGCCCCCCTTAAGACCAATGGCCATGGAAACAACTTCTTGGTATTCTAAAATTTATTGAGATGTTTTTTATTTTCGAGATAATTTAATTGTTCTAATGACTTACCAACAAAATCTACTTTGGCGAGCAAAGGAGCACTTGAACTCCAAACTCCGTTTACTAGATGAGGATATTTTTGCCTGAACCAAGTCACCATAGTGGCAGAGTAAGATCCACCGACCATAACGACTCCAGAGTTTTCTGTTCCCGGAACAGTTTTCTTGATATGAGTAATAAAATGCGCCAAATCAGCCAGAGCTTGATTGATGTTTAACCATCTTAAGTTCTCTACAGTCAAATCTTCTGTAGGACGACTTTGTCCGTAGTAGCGATGCTCAGGATAAAACATGGTTCCATTAAGCTCTTTAGCCATATCGTACATATGTCCTGTTTGCAACCATCCTTCAGAAATTTCCCATTCACCACCAATAAACATAAATATTGGGCCACCTTCTTGAAAGTGATTACTGTTCTCCATGTACCTCATATTCCAAGTTCGATTATTTTGCCTATCAAAGTTGTCCAGCCTTTGTTCGATCCATTTTGTCTCAACCAATTGATCTACCTTTAAATTCTTTGGTAGTGGCGGCTCTTTAATTACTCCAAGATTTCCGAACTTTTTCAAATCTTTAGCAAAGCTCAATTGAGCTGAAGAATACTGGGCAGCTTGAACAAGCACCAGCAATAATAAAAAGTTCCTCATGTTTCGAGCAGGTTTCAAGTAGAACTAATTGTGGCACCAAATAAAAAATAGGTTCGACACGAAATTGTTTTTCTACGAATTCTTATCTGATTGTGGAAGTTAAACGAATAATCTTTTAAAGACTAAAATCACATCCCACAGAGGATTGATTGATTTCTCATTGTTTATGAAATTCTACAGTACTAATTGTTTTATAACTTAGAGATAAGATTTAGATTATTTTCTATTCTTACATATTAAGATGAATCATTTAAAAGTCAGGTAAATTATATTTCATCAAATGTCATTTTATTATGTGGTTCAACTATTTCTTGATTCTAATAATTCGCATTATCTGCTCCAATCCACTCTCTAACCAATGCGGAAATTCTCAATTTGCTCTCCAAAACATCAGGGCTGTCAGAGCCTCTAATTGAATTCAAGTTGGAGCAATGAGATTGACGTGACATCACAAAAGTTGGTGAGCTTTCATTGATATCCTCACTAACACCCATTGTGCTCCATGGATCGATCTCTCCATGAGTTGAAAACACATTTGTGGTGGAAGGATTGAAGCCACCATAAATCACGTTAGTAAAGTCAATATTTTGGTTGATCCTGTCTGCAGCAAATCTGAGAAATAAATCATTTGGATGAATTTTTCCACCTTCGGATTGTTGGAACTCACATTTCACTATCGTAAGCATCAGCACAAATTTGAAGAGAACTATCCACTGGAAAACTTGTTCCAAAAATGGTAGTATTTTCAACCAGTCCAGAGCCTTGATACCATCCATATTCAGAGCATGTTTGATAGAACCATTGACGCCCTGAAATAATTCCAAACTATTAGATCTTAAAATGATTTAAAACAAAAATATCGTACATTCACTATCGGCAGCTGAAGATTCCCAACTTGTTTGACCGAAGAACTCTATTGAAGAAGCATGTCCATAATCCCAGCAATCTTCCCACGCTGCAGGAGTTCGTCCAAAGACTGTGAGAGCTAAAGCTTCCAAATCATCTTCATGAGCTGTCACTAAATAATCGCAGACAGATTCAATGTCTCCCTCACGATGAGATTGTACTAATCCTGAGAATGGTCCGGCCATGCTACTGAAAAATCCCTGAACATCAAGTGTCGGAGCTGTGCTCAAAGACTCACACAAGCCGAATCGAGTGTCCAAATGTGAAGTATTTCCAGTTGCTACGATCCTTTCCATTTCTACGAAAGCATTTTGAATGCGGTCTTGACATTCAGTGCCTCCAACCAATCCCATGGCCATTGAGACAGTTTGCTTGTATTCTGAAATGAATTCGAAAATTCATCTCATGATTGTAAAACTTTTTTAAATTACTCACCAACAAAATCAACTTTGGCTTTTAAAGGCCCACTTGCAGCCCAAACTCCATCCACAAGATGAGGATACTTTTGCCTGAACCAAGTGACCATAGAAGCTGAGTAAGAACATCCAACCATAATCACTCTAGAATGAGCAGTTCCTGGAACAGTTGCCTTGATATGAGTAATAAAATGCGCTAAATCAGCCAAAGCTTGATCCACGTTTAACCATTTCAAGTTCTCAAAAGTTAAATCTTCGGTAGGACGACTTTGTCCGTAGTAGCGATGCTCCGTGTAAAACATTAATCCACTATTATTCACTCCCATATCGTACATATGCCCTGTTCTTAACCATCCGGGAGAGACAGTCCACTCTCCTCCAACATAAATGAAAATTGGCCCACCTTCTACGAAATTATCGTTGTTCTCCAAATACCTCATTTGCCACGTGCGATTATCTTGAGGATCAAAATTATTTAATCTTTGTTCAATCCATCTTGTGTAAACTGCATCAATAAGTGGAACCGGTTCTGTAATAAGAGGCTCTCCGATAACTCCGAATCTACCATTCAATCTCTTATCTTTTGCGTAACGAATGTGAGCAACTGAAAATTGCAAAACCTGGACGAGCACCAGCAAAATCAAAAAATTCCTCATGACGAAAGGAAAAGTGTTTCACTTTGTAGTGGTTGATTTATAAATGAAAATTTTAATGAATGAATCTTTCTTATATATTTTATGTAATCTTATCACCACTTTGATTGTAGAAAGCTTTTAATCTTAATAATACTGTACACAGGATATCAGGTTTACTTTATCAGTTTGTATTGTTTCTGGTTTATTTCTGTATAGCAATTCATTCAACTCATAAATTCAATATTACGAAATATTTACAAATCAAGCCACAATTTGGACAATTCAAAGATTCTGTTTTTGCTGGCTAACATTTCTGGGGTGTCAGAAGCGCTGATTGAATACAAATCCGAGCAATGAGACTCTTTGGGAAGAATCACAGTAGGTGAGAACTCATTAATATCTTCATACACTCCCATTGGAGACCAAGGATCAATTTGTCCATGTGTAGAATAGACGTTCGTTGTAGCAGGAGTCATTGCGCCATAAAGAATATTCGTGAAGTCAACGTTTTCATAAATTCTTTCTGATGAAAATCTAAAAAGAAGAAAAATAAGTAAAATATTCTTATTCTTGCAATTTAAAAACTTACATCTCACTGTCGTAAGCTGCAGCACAAAGTTCAAGTGAGCCATCAGCAGGAAAGAGAGAACCAAAAATAATCTTATCTGATCCAGAAGTTTGATACCATCCATATTCTGAGCAAGTTTGGTAGAACCATTGACGATCTAGAATTTGAAGAATGAATTATAAAACTTTTTTTAAATTTTTGTAAATCTTACAAGAACTTGCAGCAGCTGATGAACTCCAGCTAGTCTGATTTAACCATTCAACTGAGTTATGGTGTGCATAATCCCAACATCTATCTCCTTCTTCTGGTGGTGGTCCATAGACATGAAGTGCCAACGCTTCCAAGTCATCTTCATGAGCTGACATCAACTTATCACAAACGGATTCAATATTCCCTGTTCGATGGTATTGAACTAGCCCAGAGAAGGATCCTGACATGCTTCCAAAGAATTCAGAAACATCAAGAGCGGAAGCTGTGCTTAAAGGCTCACAAAGTCCAAATCGAGTGTCTAAATGTGAAGTATCGCCACTTTCCATGATGCTCTCCATTTCTTCAAATGCATTTCTAATGCGGTCTTGACATTCTGTACCTCCAATCAAACCCATAGCCATTGAGACAATCTCCTTGTATTCTAAAATTTTATTCAGATGTTTTTTAAATTTTCAAGGTAAACCAATCATGTTGATGACTCACCGTAAAAATCAACCTTGGCAAGCAAAGGAGCACTAGAACTCCAAACTCCGTTTACAAGATGAGGATATTTCTGTCTAAACCAAGTCACCATAGTGGCAGAATAAGATCCTCCAACCATAATCACTCCAGAGTTTTCCGTTCCTGGATAAGTTTTCTTAATATGTGCAATAAAATGCGCCAAATCAGCCAGAGCTTGATCCACATTTAACCATCTCAAGTTCTCAGTAGTTAAATCTTCGGTAGGACGACTGTCGCCATAATAACGATGCTCCGTGTAGAACATAGTTCCATTAAGCTCTTTAGCCATATCGTACATGTGTCCAGATTGCAACCATCCGGGAGAAACAGTCCACTCACCTCCCACATAAATGAAGATCGGTCCACCTTCGACGAAATGCATGTTGTTCTCCAAGTATCTCATTCCCCAAGTTCGATTATCTTGAGGATCAAAGTGATTCAATCTTTGTTCAATCCATCTGGTATCAACTTCATCAGCGAACTGAGATACTTTTGGTGGTGGAGGCTCCTTGAAGTTTTTGAATTTACCATTCAGATTTATATCTGTTACGCGTCTTACATGGGCTACAGAAAATTGCACCACGTGAACAAGCACCAACAAAATTAAAAAGCTCCTCATGTTTGGAACCAAAGCAATCGATAATGACTGAGTTACAAGTTTAAATTTGTCTTTTATAATGCGGCTATCTTATCTCAAATTGCTCCAATTCGATAATCTTTCTTCTAATTGTATCGGTTTCTTATCACTTTCAATTGTTTTTGAAATATAATTGAAAGTAGAATTATTAACTTGACATAATAGAAAAACTCCAAACTCCCGACATTCATAAATTAAATTTTCAAAGTATTGGTATTCATGAATTAAATAAAATTTTTGGAACTCTCGTTTTTTGACTAAAATTTCTTAAAAAATTAGGTTTCGTGGGTCGAATTTTAGGTTTTTGGGTCCCAACATTCATAAATTAAATTTTCGAAGTATTGCTATTCATGAACCTAGGTTCATGAATAATATTATTTTTTGAACTTTCGTTTTTGACTAAAAATTCTTAAAAAATTAGGTTTCGTGGGTCGAATTTTAGGTTTTTGGGTCCCAACATTCATAAATTAAATTTTCGAAGTATTGCTATTCATGAACCTAGGTTCATGAATAATATTATTTTTTGAACTTTCGTTTTTGACTAAAATTTCTTAAAAAATTAGGTTTCGTGGGTCGAATTTTAGGTTTTTGGGTCCCAACATTCATAAATTAAATTTTCGAAGTATTGCTATTCATGAACCTAGGTTCATGAATAATATTATTTTTTGAACTTTCGTTTTTGACTAAAAATTCTTTAAAAATTAGGTTTCGTGGGTCGAATTTTAGGTTTTTGGGTCCCAACATTCATAAATTAAATTTTCGAAGTATTGCTATTCATGGATAATATTGTTTTTTGAATTTTTGTTTTTTGATGAAAAATTCTTAAAAATTAGGTTCGCGGGTTCTAATTTTAGATTTTAGATTTTAGATTTTTTTCCAATCTTATCAAAATAAAATTACAGTCAAAATTATTTTGAAGGCTGAATATTAAATTTTTGTGATTTTAATTTTTTCTAAGATAAATAAATATTAAGTGGTCACAATTTTTATAAAAGTGCTAAAAATTTTATCATGAAAATTTTTTATTGAGGCCAAGAAAAACCAAAAATTACATATTCTTTGCTTAGTTCTACATTACAGGCTTAATGTCAAGCCATTTCCAAACAAGCTCTCTAATTCGGTGCTTTGAAGCCACCATTTCCGGGGAATCTCTCTCAGATATTGATCCCAAGTCAGAAACGTGTGCAGCTCCTGAAATATTGAATTTATTAACAAATTTGCGATTAAATAGAAGAATTATATTTACTCGGTAGAATAACAGTCGGTGAGCTTTCATTAATATCTTCTTGTACTCCCATTGGTCTCCAAGGATCTAACTGACCATGTGTAGAATAAACATTGGTGACACCTGGCCGGAAACCTCCAAAAACTATATTTGATCGATCGACGTTGTACTCGACTTTTTGTAGTGAAAAACTGGAATAAAAATTATCTAATTCAAATTTCATAGACAAAGGTTACAAAACTCACATTCCATCATAAAGATCATCGCAGATTCTAATAAAAAACTCCAAGGGAAAGCTAGTACCAAAAACATGGTTAGGGGAATTTGACGATTGGAACCAAGCAAATTCAGCGCAAGTCTGATAAGTCCACTGTCTCACTAATAATTTCAAAAATTCATTAAGTTCCAGAACATTGCTTTAATTAACAAAAATCTTACTTTGTTGATTACCAACCGATCCCCAGGTACTATTACCAAACAAATCCAAAGAATTTTGATAACTCAAATCCTGGCAACTTTCTCGGTCTTGGGTCATCCAGGCTCCAATAGCTGAAACATCATCTTCGTGGGTTTCAATGTTTATGAAACTGCAAGCTCGCTCAATGTTTCCTGACCTGTAAAGTTTTAAGGTTATTCCTAAATAATCTTAAATACATATCAAGCTACTAACCGATGACTTTGAACTAAACCAGCTACAGTATCTGAGACCTCCCAGAAAAAGTTCCAAACGTCCATATCATCACTGACATTAATGGGACGACATAATTTGAAATCTCTCTCTATCTTGGATGCATTTCCACTTGCGATCAAACGCTCCATTTCAGCGAAAGCATTTTCGAATCTTTGAACACACAAGTGGCCGCTCATTAAATCAAGAGATTGTGTGATGACTTCCTTGTATTCAACGAAATCCAGTTGAGCATGCAAAGGAGCACTTGAAGACCAAACTCCAGCAACGAGATGAGGATACTTTTGCCTGAACCATGTGACCATGGTGGCTGAGTAAGAAGCTCCAACCATAATTACCTCAGAATTCTCCATTCCTGGATAGTTTCCTCTCACAAAAATGATAAATCTTGCCAAGTCAGCCAAAGCTTGATCCACAGTCAACCATTTCAAGTTTTCTGTAGTTGTGTCTGGAGTAGGATGACTCCTTCCATAATAACGATGTTCAGTGTAAAACAAAGTTCCGTTTAATTCTCTAGCCATATCGAACATGTGACCTGATCTTATAGATCCAGCTGATACTGTCCACTCCCCTCCAATATAAATGAAAATTGGTCCTCCAGGTTGAAAATAATCATCATACTCCAAATATCTCATCTGCCACGTTCTCAAATCTTGTCGGTTAAAGTTGTCCACTCTTTGCTCGATCCATCTCTCTTCTACATCAAGAGGTGACACTTCAGCAGTTGGATCCAAGAATGGATCCTCATGCATGTTGTACTTTAAAGTTTTGCCGAAAAATGCGAAAGAAACATTGCATAAGCAGAATATGCAAAGCTGCAGTAAAATAAGCTTCGAGGTGGCCATTCTAGGCAAAGTATTTCAATCGACTGTAAAATTAAGTAATGTGGAGCAATCTTACCAATTGTTTCAATTTAATCTTTTCTAGTTTTATCGAAAAAACCATTCATTAAGTAGAATTAATCTTTTCAATTGATAAGATTGTATTTGGCTGCAATGTTTTTATATACAAATAATTAAACAACTTTTATTTGGTGTTATGTAATAAATCTAATCAAAACGATAAATCTATTTTAAGGTTTATCAATCTTACAAGTTTACAATTTTAAAGTACAGATTTCCCTACTTCTAACTTTTGAATGAGAATTTCAAGCTTCTTTTTGCAGCCAAAGTTTTATGAGACCTAAAGCTCGTTTTTTAGAAGCTTTCATTTCTATGGAGTCTGCTAGTAAAATTGAGTCAAGGTCAGCAATGTGAGATACCACTAAAATAAACTTTTCATTAAAAATATTTCTTAAAGAATTTTTTGTTACTTACGAGGAATTACATAAGCAGGAGACTTTTCATTAAGATCTTCTTCAATTCCCACCGGTCGCCAAGGATCTAACTGACCTTCAGTAGAATAAACATTTGTTACGTTGGGTTGAAGTCCTCCATACACAAAGTTAGTTTTATTCACATTTTTCTCGATGATTTCTTTGGTGAAAGTTCCGTTGAAAATATCAGCGCAAAAATTTATGAAATATTCCAAAGGAAAACTCGTCCCAAAGATTTGTTGCTTGGAGCTGGAAGTTTGGAACCATCCAAACTCCGCACAAGTTAGATATGTCCATTGGCGCACTAAAAATACTTTGTTTTTAAAAATCTTAAGAATTTTAAGTTAACCTACTTTGGACATTAGCTAGAGCATCCCAATCAACCAGCTGCATCCACCTCACTTTGTCAGCATAATTTATTTCATAGCAATCTTCATCCAACTCGTTCTCTGACCATGATCTAGAGTAATCCGTGCTCAAAGTCCATTGTGCTAAGGCATCTACTGAATCAGCGTGAGCCTCGTGTAGTAAAAATCGGCAGGTGCTCTCTATTTTGCCCTGTCTAGAAATATTCACTTTTAATGTAATTAAATATTGAAAATACTTTTTACTTGTGAGTTTGCACCATAGTAGCGATTCCATCTGAAAGCTCATAAAATAAATGCCAAACTTCCATTTGATTGTTTGTGTCTAAAGGATGGCAAAGTTTAAAGTGGTCGTCAATTTTAGAGGCATTCCCATTCTTCACCAATTTCTCCATTTCAAGAAAAGCTGATCTTATTCTCTGTGAACACTGTGAACCACCTAAAAGCTCAATTGAAGCAGAAACCGCTTCTTTAAGCTCAAAAAAGTCCATTTTAGCCAAAACAGTTCCACTTGACGACCAAACACCATTCACTAGTTGAGGGTATTTTAATCTAAACCAAGTGACGAGAGTCGCCGCGTATGATTGTCCAATCATAATCACACCCGCTTTTTCCAAGGCCGGATTTTCCTTCACATGTGTGATAAAGCGTGCCAAGTCTGCCAACGCTTGATCAACACTCAACCATTTCAAGTTATCAGTTGATGTGTCATCGGTTGGCCGGCTATCGCCAAAGTAACGATGCTCTGTGTAGAACATTGTTCCATTTAGCTCTCTAGCCATATCTCTCACGTAGCTGTTCAAGAGAAATTTTGCAGAGATGGACCATTCTCCGCCAACAAAGATGAAAATTGGGCCTCCTGCGCGGAAAAACATATTGTTTTCCAAGTACCTCATTTGCCAGGTTCGATTGTCGGATTTATTAAAATGATCTAGAGGCTGTTTTACCCATAATTCGTCCACTGGGAATGGTTCGACGATCTCTCGTGTATTCCTAGCATAAGTTGAGGACACCTGCATGAAGAATACCAAGCAAATCCACAAACAAACTGAATTGAAAACCTCCATTTTCTTTAAAATATACAGTATGTATCTACAAGTTCACGTCTTGACCGACAAACATTGAATGAACAAACAAGAGAAATTGTCAGAAGAAATTTAAATGCGAATCGCTTCTGATTGGTGGATCAAGAGTTCAATGAATGAATGAATTCTTATCTTTAGCGAAAAAACTCTTTACGAGTCAATTTGTGTTTGGATTCGTTTTTTGAGGGTTTTGAGCGTTATCAGGTTTTTTGTTTGCATTGGCCTAGTTTTGTTTACATGTGCACAGATCGTTGGAATTGTAAAGCGACCTTAACATTGGAAGTTTGTTACAAACTTTTATTTAAATTTTATTCATTGCTAGAAATTATAATACAATTCAGGGATTATTCTAATTTTCTACACATTCTTTAAAACCTTGACTTTCGTTGATATTCAACCATTTTTTCACAAGTTTGAAGATAAGGCACTTTGAAGCTTTCATTTCCACTGTATCTGAATCACCGATCGACTCCATGTCATCACCATGTCCGTAAACTACAAAGATTTAACTAGAATTATTCTGAATTTTCTTTTAATCAATCATTAAACCTACATGGAATAATTGTTGTGGGTGAATATTCATTGATATCCTTCTGAACTCCCAAAGATCTCCAAGGATCAAGTTGTCCGTGGGTGGAATATGTATTGTTTACAATCAAATCTAATCCTGCGAACTTTATATTAGTTTTTTTGACACCGCACTCGATTCTTTTTTTTGTAAATCTACGATAAATTTTCATTAATTTATATTCTCTTGATTTAGATCTAAATACTCACTCCCCATCAAAAAGATCATTACAAAAGTTCACATTACTTTCCAGAGGAAAACTTGGTCCAAAAGTGTTATTATCAGTATTTGATGAGCTAAACCAGCCGAGTTCCGAACAACACTGATAATTCCATTGACGCACTGAAAAAATTCTAGATAAGAAATTCCCCGGTCAAAATAAAATTCAAATTACTCACTAAATTTGTTTCCCTCCCAAGTGATATTGCGATGATCCTTTAGGAATTGTTTCTGGCTCTGTAAGCAATTATTACTTTCTCCTGTTATAAATTTACCAAAGGCTGCAACGTCATCACCTGGGGAATCGTTCAGGAGCCGCTTGCATGTGTTTTCAATGTCTTTTGCACTAAAATTTTGAAATGTTGTCAAATTTATTTTAATGTTTTGTGGGAAACTTACGGATTATGTTGCACAAAAACATCTACCATCTCAGAGATGGTAATAAAGAAAGACCACACCTCTTTTGCATCTGTTGTATCGAATGTAGAAGAGCATAAATTATAGTCCTTCTGGATTTTCGCGCCATTTCCATTTTTAATCAAATTTTGTAGTTCCGCGAAAGCTTTCTCGATTTTGGCCATGCATTGTAATCCACCAACTAGCTCGATTGTGTCTGAAACAATTTTCTTGCCTTCTTTAAACTTAAGATCGGCTAAAAGAGGTGCGCTGGAGCTCCACACTCCAGCTACCATTTCTGGATGTTTTTGCATGAACCAAGTTGCTAAAGTTCCTGAGTAAGACACACCGATCAAGATCACTCCGGAATCTTTCAATTCTGGATTAATTTTTTTGATGTGGCGAATAAACTTGCACAAGTCACACAAAGCTTGATCTACTGTCAGCCATTTTAAGTTTTCTGTGGATGTATCTAGTGTTGGGTGACTTTTGCCATAATATCGATGCTCGGTGTAAAACATTGCTCCATTTAACTTTTCCGCCATATCATACACGTGACCACTCAGTAAAGATTCTCCCGAAACCTCCCATTCTCCGCCAACTTGTATGAATATTGGACCACCAGCTCTAAAATGCTTATTATTCTCAAAGTATCGCATTTGCCACTTTGCAGATCCTTTATCAAAATGATCCAAGTACTGATCAATCCATTTCGCTACTTTCACAGACACTTCTCTTTTGTGGCGCTCCCTTTTAAGAAAATATGACGAACATCCCCCCAGTAAACTTAGCACAGTCAATAAGAGCAAATACTGAAACATGTTGAATGTTCAACTAATGAATTTCGAATGACTTTGGCATTGGACCTGATTATGTTTTCTCGCGTTTGAATTGAAATAGTTGCCTTTTGTTATCATTGTTTTACGCATATATCGTCGTCATACCGTTGGTTGGAAAATATTTAAGTTATATATATTATTAACTTCATGCTTTTAAAACACCCGCAGTTTCCGTTTCTATAGATTAAAGTTTGTTTGCTATTCCATAATGTATATTTAATAAATGATGTGCCGACCAGCTTTACAGTTAATTTACATTTGATTTGTCATTATGACTTAATCCACTGTTTAACTAGATAGAGAATGCGTTTTTTGGACTCCTGCATTTCTGGAGAGTCTGATGATGATATTGAATTGAAGTCTGCCATGTGCGAAGCCACTAGAATTATAATTAATAAAATGAAGCTGAGTTTACATTAATTTATCTGAAAACTTACTGGGGATAACATAAACTGGTGCTAGTGGATTCAAATCTTCTTTTACTCCACCTTCTGAAAACGGATCAAGTTGTCCTTGTGTGAAGTAAACATTGGTGACGTTAGGTTTCATTCCTCCATACATTTTGTTAATTTTTTCCACATTCTCTTTGATTTTTTGCAATGTGAAGGGAATGTCAAACATATCAACACATTTTTGTATGAAATATTCAACTGGAAAGCTCGAACCAAAAATCTGGTTTTTAGAAGTTGAAGACTGGAAACCAGCGAATTGGTTGCAGGATAAATAGTACCATTGCCTCACTAAAAAAAATTCGATTATGTAAAAATAGTAAAATTCAAAATCTCCATACAAACTTTGCAAGTTGGCATAAGCGAACCAGTCAACATTTCTCATAACTCTAATCTCTTTTGCGTAGTTAATTTCATAACAACTTCCTTTATCATTTGCTGACCAAGCGTCCAATTTATTTGCGTTCAGAGTCCAATCAGCAAAAGCCGCAATTGCATCCTTATCGGGATTCATGATAGTTTCACAAGCTGACTGTATTTGATGGGAACTAAAAACATCATATAATTTCATCATTATTCTACAAAAATTTGTCAAATTCTAATCTCACGTGTGAAATTGCACCAAAGCTGCTACAGCATCCGAAAGTTTATAGAAAAAGTGCCAAACTTCCATTTCATTTGTGGTATTTAAAGATTTGCACAACTTAAAATTTCCGTCGATCTTTGAAATATTCCCGTTCTTATCTTGCACAATCTTCTCTAGGTCTAGAAAGGCAGATTGTATCCTCTTAGCACACTCTTCTCCACCTACAAGTTTAATTGACTTAGAAACTGTCTCCTTAAGTTCCTTATCGTCTACTTTTGCCAAAATGATGGCACTAGAAGCCCATGCACCAGCGACTAAGTCCGGATGCTTTTCTCTAAACCAAGTCACTAGAGCTCCTGGATAAGATTGCCCAATCAGAATTACTTTGCTGTCTTCAATTGCTTCGTCATGCTCTTTAATATACTTGATAAAAACCACAAGATCTTCCATAGCTTGCTCCATAGTGAGCCATTCTAGGTTATTTGTTGAAGTGTTTCGCCTTGGTCGACTTTGTCCAAAATATCTGTGTTCTGTATAATACATACTTCCATTTAGCTCTTTAGCCATATCTACCATATGGCTGGTGATAAGCTCGTGAAGTTGAATTGGCCACTCTCCACCCACATAGATAAATGCAGGACCACCAGGTTTTTGAAATTCAATGTTTTCATTGTAGCGCATCTTCCAGGTTTCATTGTTTTTTGGATCAAAGTGATCCAGCTGTTGTTCTAGATATTTTGTTATAACTGTTAAGCGTCTAGCTAACGGATTTCTATGTGGAGGATCCCAATGAGCTTTAGTTACAATTACCAAAAAAGCAAAAGTTGTGAACGACAATATAGGAATTTTCAAGTTTAACATCTTTCCTTTCGATACTAAGAAAACTTTTTACTGCTAAGACGTTTACTATATGTCCACTGTCTTAAAAATTGTTCTTATCAGATCGTTCTCTTAAATTCAGTTGAAAGTCACTGAGCACTGAACAGCAAACGTCTCGTTTGGTATCAATTTTGAAACTGTATACCTACTTGTAAAATTTAATTACAAATGTGGTTAAAATTATTCACACCTTATGGAAATTATTATGGCTTTTTTATTTACTTTTATTTATTACAAATACTCCTAAACATATACATAGAAATCTCGTCGATAAAATACAAATAAAATTTTATCAATGAAATTGCAGTTTTCCCGTTAATTTTAAATTTTCAATACTGAACTCAGTATTATTTGATCCATTGTTTGACCAACTTGTAAATTCGTTTTTTAGACTCTTGCATTTCCGGAGAGTCTGAGGTTGTCATGGATCTAAAGTCTGCCATATGAGCTGCCACTAGAATTATAACATATATTTGATAAATTGAAATTCTAAGACAATAAAGAATCTTACTAGGGATAACATAAGCTGGTGCTAGTGGATTTAAATCAGTTTGCAGTCCATTTTCCAAAAATGGATCCAGTTGGCCTTGGGTTGTGTAAACATTGGTGACGTTAGGCTTCAATCCTCCATACATTTTATTGATTTTCTCCACATTGATTTTGATTTGTTGCAATGTGAAGGGAATATCAAACATATCGATACATTTTCTGACAAAATAATCAACTGGGAAGCTCGAGCCAAATATGTGATTCTTGGAAGTTGAAGTTTGGAATCCAGCAAATTGATTGCAAGACAAATAGTACCATTGCCTCACTAAAAAATTTCGATTATGTAAAAAATATTCTTATTAAAAGTTCCTCATACATACTTTGCAAGTTGGCAAACGCTGACCACTCAACTCTCCTCATATAACCAATCTCTTTAGCGTAGTTAATTTCGTAACATGACTCATCTTGATCATTTAAAGACCACGCTTTCAGTTTATCTTGATTCAAGATCCAGTTAGCAAAAGCTTCGATTGAACCTTTTTCTGGATCCATTATAGTTTCGCAAGCTGATTGGATTTGCCAGTTACTAGAAATTAGTGAAAACTCGATTAAAATACTTAAGAGGATTATGAAAAAAGTCATCTTACGTGTGAAATTGAACCATAGCAGCAACAGCATCCGAAAGTTGGTAGAAAAAGTGCCAAACCTCCATGTCATTTGAACTATCTAATGGTATGCACAACTTGAATTCATCGTTGATCTTCGACATGTTCATACTTTTATCAAAAACAATTTCTTCCATCTTCAAAAAAGCATCTTGTATTCTATTAACACACTCTGGTCCTCCTACAAGTTTTATAGACTTGGAAACTGTCTCTTTGAGTTCCTTATCGTCAACTTTTGCAAGAATAGAAGCACTAGAAGCCCATGCACCAGCAACTAAGTCGGGATGCATCGCTCGGAACCAAGTCACTAGAGCTCCTGGATAAGATTGTCCAATCAGAATCACTTTGGAGTCTCTAATAGCTTCGTCATGCTCTTTTATATACTTGATAAAAACCACCAAATCTTCCATAGCCTGCTCCATAGTGAGCCATTCCAAGTTTGCTGTTGATGTGTCTTCTCTTGGCCTGCTCTTCCCGAAGTACCTGTGTTCAGTGTAATACATGCTCCCATTCAATTTCTTAGCCATGTCTACCATGTGACTGTCCAGTAAGTTTTCAGCAGAAATTGGCCACTCTCCACCCACATATATAAAAACAGGACCACCTGCTCTCTGGAACTCAATGTTTTCATTGTAGCGCATCTGCCATTTTTCATTGTTATCTGGATTAAAATGGTCTAACGGCTGTTCGATGTATTTTGTCTTGACTGGGGATGGTTGCCAAGTATAGGTGAAGGATTTGGGAATTAGTGCAAGTAGTAGGAAAGGCAGAAAAGATTGCTTTAGTGGCAACATCTTCACTTTTTAAGATCTTCTTCAGAATTCTTTTAATTTCTAAAACTTTTTAATAATATTGACGCAGTGAACTTGTGGATTCAAAGATTATTCAAGAATGAGACTGAATTTAAAAACGATAACGATTTTATACTAAATAATTAATCTTTTCTTCTATACACATTCTCCGGGTAATGTTATCACTGAAAATACCTTGAACTGTTTCTATTGATCTCGTGACTTTAATAATCAAAATATTTGCGATTCTCGACAATTCTAGAAGCAAAACTCAAAGCTACTAAAATTTTTTAAGTGCCCATAAATTAAATTTTTCCTAGAAATTTCTTTACAATCGTAAAAAACTATTTCACTGTCAACAAACTTTTTTACCGACTTGTCATTTAAATCTCCAAAAATATATAATAAACAAGTTGCTGTTAACACACCGCGTGCCTATCAATAACTGAGTGCTCAATGCTTAACGAATTTGTGTAGAATTTATTTTGTTTTCGGAATTAATATGTAAATTTGTGTACTTGTATGAATGCTTTGATACGTTTAAAAACGTTCAATATATTCCAATGTATAATTTTATTTGATTAACGTGTATTAATGGGGAAATCCAAATAAAATATAAATGTAACACGAGTTTTTTTAAGTATTGACTGACGACTTTTTATTTGAATGATCGTTTTTGTATACTATTTATTCAGGTGGCAGTTATTGTTAGACTAATTGTATTGATATTTTGAAGCTGCAAAAAGCTGTTACGACTTGATCCATTCTTTAACTAAGGTTAAAACACGTTCTTTAGACTCCCGCATTTCCGGAGAGTCTGAAGTTGTGATTGATTTAAAGTCTGCCATATGTCCGACCACTAAAAAAAACATTTATTTAATATGCTTGAACCAAAATGATGTTATCTTATAACTTACTAGGTATAACATAAGCTGGTGCTAGTGGATTTAAATCAGATTGCACTCCACCTTCCAAAAATGGATCTAGTTGACCTTGAGTAAAGTAAACATTGGTGACGTTTGGCTTTAATCCTCCATACTTTGTATTTATTTTATCCACACTCTGCTTGATTCTTTGTAATGTGAAGGGAATATCAAAGAAATCAACGCATCTTTGAACAAAATACTCTACTGAGAAGCTCGAACCGAAAATCTGGTTCTTGGAAGTCGAAGTTTGGAAGCCACCAAATTCGTTGCATGATAACCACCAAAATTGTCTCGCTGGAAATTATTGGATACAATCCCATCAATTTGCCATTTAAAAAAAATAAATATAATTCTCACCTTGCAAATTGGCCCAATCTCTCAACTCAATTTTCCTCATAATTCTGACCTCGTTTGCATAATTAATTTCATAGCAACTTCCCTGCTCGTTAGTGGACCAAGAGTCTAGTTTATCTTCTTTGAGAGTCCAATCAGCAAAAGCAGCAATTGCGTCTTTTTCTGGATTCATGAGCTTTTTTATCCGCTTAAAATATTAAAAATAAACAAGTTTTTTCGATTATTCTATCTTTATTTAATTGAACACAAAATCCATGGCATCTGAAAAAGCTTAAAAGTTAATAGTACATAGCTTTACATATTTAGAACAGGTAATGCTTTGTTGTAAAAGCATGAACCTCCACTGCTTTGAATGTTGCACTGGATCTTGACGGCATCAAAAGATCTTCGTCTGGATATTTTGTAAATTGAAAATGGTTAAACATTTTTGCGTTATGTAATCATTGTTGAAACAAAAGCATAAAGATGAATCACCTATAAAAAGAAATAAAAAAACAAAGAAATTGTTGTTTAAAGAAAACTCACCTAAATTCCATATGTAGCACTCCGTAGGAACTCCATTTGTATCTTTGGTGAAGTTTCCTTGAAAAACATCTAAATCCACAAAACACTTTATTGATTCCCATGCAAAATTTATTCATATGTCACTGAAAAATTGATACAAGTTTGATGAATCAATGCACGCCGATTTGAAACGTCTCATCGAATCAGCTTTTTGACATTTTCAAGTTTGTTTTTCATTATTTTCCGGCATATTTTTATTTTTATAACTAACTCTTGTTCTTATCTTGAACAATTTGTTATGCCATCTTTGGCAGAATTTCAGTTTGTATCCTATTTGCGTAAAATTTTTGTTGATGAATTTTACTAGTTCAAAAAAAATTTCCACAAAAGCTTTGGAAAACTTGTGAAAATTTTTGAGCTCTTTATCGTCAACTTTTGCTAAAATAACTGCACTTGAAGCCCAAACACCAGCCACTAAGTCTGGATGCATCATTCTAAACCACGTAGCTAAATTTCCTGGATAAGATTGTCCTACCAAAATCACTTTCGAGTCTCTAATAGCTTCATCATTTTCTTTTATATATTTTATAAAATATGCCAGATCTTCCATATCTTGCTCCATAGTGAGCCATTCTAAGTTACTAGTTGATGTGTCTCCTCTTGTTCGACTTTCTCCCAAATATCTGTGCTCCTGATAATACAGACTACCATCTAGTTCCTTAGCCATGTCTACCATATGACTATTATATACAGTTTCGTCAGATATAGGCCACTCTCCACCCACAGAGATGAAGATTGGTCCGCCTGGTTTCTGAAACTCAATGTTTACTTTGTAACGCATTTCCCAGGTTTCGTTGTTGGCTGGGTCAAAGTGGTCCAATTTCTGCCGGATAAATTTTGTCCTAACTGGATACTCTCGCCAGGCGTTTACTGCTGATAAATTGACGGCGACCAAAATCAAGAAAAAAAGGTGTAATTGTCTTTTGCAGTCGAACATCTTTGAGTGTTTTTCTAAATACTTTTAATTGAACGCACAATTACCAAACGTTCTTTTATAACTGAGCGAAAGTATCTCGTCGAAAATTGATTTTATACTAAAGTCATCGCTGTTCTTTAGAATGCTCAAAAGTTCTCTTGAACACACACATGCATCTTGTGAAAACTGAACGCTGATAATATTTTTATTGACTACAAAAATAATTTATACTTCTGGTGAATTTTATTTGAAAATCTTCGATTCTCAAGTAAAGAAATGTTTTTTAAATTTTGTTCTCAGTAATTACTTAATCTTGAAAATTTACAAAAACATTTCTTTAGAAAGTAGAAACTTGAAATTTTTACTGATATCTTAATCTTATAAATTTTTTTTGCCCCTCTTTATCTTTATTTTGTTCTTTCTAGCTACAGTTCAAACTTGATAATTTTTTTCCGTCGAAAATGCAAAAAAGTTACACAGAAAATCGGAAGTGATTAAAACAATCTCCGATTATTTCCATAAACCAACACAATATATTCAATGATCCAACAAATTCGAAAATTTCTCCCACAAATTGCTTGTTATACCACAAAGCCACGAAACCTTCAAAGTATCATCACACACTCCCAAATATGGAAAATAGGAGCACTTTCTGACTTTCTGGCAGATGCAAAAAAAAATAATTTCTCCAAAAAAACTCAAAAATGAACTTTCTTTCAATTTTCCATTTTTTCCCAACAATTTAAGATTTTCTAGCAACTTTCTGGCTTTTCTTTCAATTTCTTACAATTTAAATTGAATGCTTCTTCTTGCCAGTGTTTTAGTCTTTAAAGCATATTTAAAAATGCAAAAGAAATTGTATCAAATAAAGGCATTCTTTCCGCGGATCGTGTGCTCATGTTTATGGGTTTTGCTGGAAGTATGTAGATCGTGTTTGGTGCACAATTTATGTACTGCTCTGCTTGCCGAACAAATGCACTTTTGCGGTAATGCTGGGTAATGCTGGATAATGTTGGGTACTGCAAGTATAGCAAGTAATGCAGTTTAGTGTTTGCTTATTGATGATCACAATTCACAAATAAATCGTGATTTGAACTTGACTCACATTCGTTTTGTGGCAGCAAAAAATAATTTGGAATACATTTTATGTTTATTTATGTTTTTCATATATTTTGTGTTTTTTAAAGATTTAAACAAAGTTGAAGATTTTATGAAATTTTCTTGTTTTTTGCTCGTCTTGGAATACACAGCACATATTTAGTATTTTGAACGAGACTTGAGCACAAAAAAATATTTTGAGCATTTGTTATTTGTTTGATATTCCCGGGAAACCAACCGGTATGTCCGCAGAATGATCACAGAATCTCCGAGCAGAACGTTTACATGCTGGAAGAACGTCTGTAAAGATTCTCTGAACATTCCTTGGAGCATTCAAAGTGCCCAAAAATACATTCTAAAAAGAATGTCTAATTAGAATGTTTTTTTTATTCCAAGTTTTGGAAAAATAAAAAATTTTGAACATTTTGGACATACTGAAATTCATTCTAAATTAATTCTATAAAATAGGTATTAAGAACATATTTAGAATGTTTTTAAAGTCTAACAAGTATTTATTTTTGGATACTGTTCGAATGATTGCTGGAATGATTGATGGTGGCCTGAAATAAAAACATATATTCAATTTAAAAGCTTTATTTCTGCTCATAAATATAATGATATAAACAGTCTTACAAAAAAGGGATGAAATGTTGTTGAAAACTAAAATTAAGGTGCTGGCGCTTGAAACTTCACGTTCATTTTCTTTTATGAGAAAAAAAATGTTAGAATAAAATATGCAACACATTTTACCAATGAACTTGAAGTTTTTTCACCGAAAAGTCAACACTCTTTCCTCAATACATTAAGAAATCCAAATGCCTAGCTTGCCAACCTTTATAATTTATAGTCTCCACCAAAAGAATCGAACTGAGATAACGTCAAGCACCAGGTCAAGCACCAGTAAATCTTGTTTGATTGTTTTGTAGTATGGATTCTTTATTGATTGACCAAATTATAATTTATTTTGTAAATTTTTTAACTTTTATCACTTTTTTCACTTTTAAAAATTTTTCAGTGTCAATTTCCAGTGTTTAAAAACAATTTTCATTAAACTCAAATAAATCAAAAAAAAAAATTAATTTTACGAAGAGCTTGCTTTGCTCCGCGTTTGTTTTGGTCTACTAAACATTCCAATAATTTATTCTTCATAGAACACTAACTGGAAAAATTTTTGATAGTCAAATATTTTTTTTTTTCTGTTTTCATTTTGAAATTTTTTTTTACTACAGGCTATATATTTAATAAAAATGGTAAAAATAGTAAGCGTGAAATATTTTCAAAAAATAACCAAAAAACTATTAATAATTTCAAAATTTTTACATTCCAACTAATGATGCTCTGTCGTTATTCCTATTTTTTTGAACATTCTATGAAGAATGCATTTAGAGAATATCACGAGTAAAATATTTAAATATCATTTTCATGAAATTTGCAAGAATTTGTGCATTAAAACTGATGAAAAGTTATTTTTAAAAGTTTTTTCACCTATACATCTCATTTGAGCTCTAAAAATGGATTATTGCGACATATTACATATTTTACATTCCAGAAATCATTCTACTTGGTTTTCTACGTAACATCCCAAAAAGACTTTAAATCAGAATGTTTTTCAGCATACCAATTAGACTTCTTTGAACATTCTTCATAAAACCTTCTGCAGATAGAATCAAAGTTAGATTATATTTGGAATGTTTTTTTCAGAATGAATTTTGAACCGGAATGTTTTGGTTTCCCGGGATTGTTAGTAAAAGGAGTGTGCTAATTTAAATAAGTTCTTTCCAACTTTTCTTAAAGAAATCAAATTTTAGGTTTTGGAAATTAAAATTTTGAAATTTTGAGTTGAGGATTGAATAATTAGATTTGAAAGAAAAAAAACTTAGCACACCCCCTCACTCCTGAAATAGAAATTGGTTAGCTATTAAAAATGTGGTAGCTGCAAAAAAACCGAACTTGAAAGAAATGACACATTTTCATTTTCTATTTGAATATTTTCGTATTTCTCGCAAATTTCCTTTTGCCATCCAGCTTGCCATTATAATTTATGGCAGCAACTTTGCAGCACAGTCTCTTATGGATTCTTTATAATGACCGAATTATAATTTATTTGATTTTTTTTTGTAGAAAATTTTTCAGTGAAATTTCCAGAAAAGATTTTTCATTAAATAAATAACAAAAAAAAATTGTCTTAAAAACTATTCTTAAGAAACTCAAAAAATCTTGAGAAATTTTTTCATTTTAAATTTTTTTTCACAAGTCTGAACAAGATTCAATAAATCCCCATAAAAAACCTCTAAAAACATTTAACGACTATTAATACCAAAAACATTTAATGTCTCGTCTATTCCATTTTTTTTGTCGGTTAAAGACATCCTTTGTTCCTCTAACATATAATAGCAGCAATGCGCGCACATTCACTTAATTAACCGGATATACATGATCCATAGATATCCATTAGTGTGGTCCAAAGTTCTATGGAAAATCAAGAGCATGTTAGAAGTGCGCTCCCAAAGCAAAATTTTGATTTAGATGACAAAATAAAAATTCAGTAAAATTTTCAAATTTTTTGATGCACGCTTTAGTGGTGCTCATCGAGCTTTTAGTTTTGACATTTTTACAGTTTCAAAATCATCAAATTTTTTGAGTTCCACGAAATATTTTATTGGATTTCATAAACAATTTTAATTCATTATGTTTATAAGAACTTCAAAAAAAAATTTCAGCCAAAAATATAAAGAAGCTAAAAAGTTATAGAAATAGTTTGAAAAGTCGATTTTATGCAAAAGCTGTCAGAGCCGTCAATGTAACCTCATGAGCCTCCAAATAATTTCAGCTCGTTTTTTTTTTGAGGGTTTTAATTTAGATGCAAGTTAATTTATTCCTTAACCAAATGCAAGTGGTCCCGTGACTTTTTTATGACGCAATCTTAAGTTATTGAATTTTTAGTAGACTAATGATTTTATAGGCCGCTTGTTGTTGTTGTAATCCTCAATAAATTATTTTATTTACTCTCTCGGTGAAAAATTTCAAAATTTTTATCAAGATTTTTATAGAAAAGTATAAAAATCGCGCAATTCCAAATTTTGATTAATTTTCCATAAATACTAGACTTGTAAATATTCAGAAATGAATTTATTGAGGATTACAACAACAACAAGCGACCTATGAAATCATTAGTCTACTAAAAATTCAATAACTTCAGATTGCGTCATCAAAAAGTCACGGGACCACTTGCATTTGGTTAAGGAATAAATTAACTTGCATCTAAAGGTTAAAAAAACGAGCTGAAATTATTTGGAGGCTCATGAGGTTACATTGACGGCTCTGACAGCTTTTGCATAAAATCGACTTTTCAAACTATTTCTATAACTTTTTAGCTTCTTTATATTTTTGGCTGACATTTTTTTTTGAAGTTCTTATAAACATAATGAAATAAAATTGTTTATGAAATCCAATAAAATATTTCGTGGAACTCAAAAATTTTGATGATTTTGAAACTGTAAAAATGTCAAAACTAAAAGCTCGATGAGCACCACTAAAGCGTGCATCAAAAAATTTGAAAATTTTACTGAATTTTTATTTTGTCATCTAAATCAAACTTTTGCTTTGGGAGCGCACTTCTAACGTGCTTTTAGTTTATGGACCACCCTAATATCCATGAATAGTCTTCTATTGAGTCTATAAATTCTATTGAATGATTTTTGAGAGACAGAAGGGAATGAACGAAAGAAACGGAAGCCGCGCGTAGAACACGCACGAGGACCTGAATTTCCGCTGTTGGATAGTTAAAAGCAGTAAATGCATTGGAAATCACAACAAGGCGACCAACAGTCTGTAAAAATCGGATTTCTTGTCTTTTCTTCAAGATTTCTCAACAATTCCCATCAAAATTTCTCCAATCTTCAATTAAATTTCAAATAATATTTAAAAGTGATTCTGACGTCACAGCCACGCAAAAAAAAGTCAATTAAAAAGAAATCCGATCTTATTACTGATATTACTGAAATTAATGAATTAAAATGAATTAAAAATGGAATAATCTGGAAAAGCATCAAAACCACTTTGGTCGCGGGCAATGGCACAATGTTAAATGATTTAATTGAACTGCGACTTGATTAATGTCTTTATAATCAATTTGCCTGTCTAGCTCACTATAAAGTATAAAGGCATACATGTTTTAAATGTTGTTTGCTCGTACTTTGCGCAATAAAATTGTTCGAAAATTCGTTTGTAATTTTTGTAATTTTTGTAATTTAATCTTTTCTCCTTTTCATAATTCGCTTAATGGATCTCCCGGTAAATTGTGTGAATTGTGTGCTGGGCTTTTACTGTGTTGCTGTGTGGCATTGCAATTTATTCAGTGTACTTAAGACGAGCTCTTTAGAATCGGCCACTAAGCGAACATGTCGTGTAATCAATTTTGTGGGTTTTTGTGGATGGAGGCAGGGATTGAAAAGTTAGCTAATTTGAGATTGATTTGGTTTTTTAAGAAAATTTAGATTTATTGGAAATTTCTTAAAGAAAAATAAATTTCTTAAGATTTTAATGTTTCTTGGAATTTTAAAAGAAATTTTAAAGAAACTGTAAAGAAATTTTTAAAGAAATTAAAAAAATCTACAAAATATCAACCTGCCAACCCCTGCCCTCAACCTCTTCCCGACTTAACGAAAAATCTTTCCATATATCTCTCACCAGAAGAGAAACTGCAAAGAGCTTAATGTAATTATGCAAATTCTAGTCTAAACTCCCGGCAAATTGAATTGTAAAGTGATAAATGGTGTTCGTTCCTTATAATTTTGCAGTCATGCAAATCCGCTTACAGTATTTATTTAACACCTTCCACAACAATTTGCCGATAAGACTGAAATTGATAGTTGCACTTGGGCTTGGTGCTTAAACATCCCCCTCGGGTGATTCTAATCGACTTTGCTTGCTACTTTTATGGGTGGAAATTGCCGCAAAATGGTTTTAAATAATTATTGCTTGAAATTATCAAAAATTTTAAGAATTGTGGGAAAACACCCTTCTGCTACTTTCACTGCCTTGTTGCTTTAGTGGCTCGTTGAAGGGAAGGAAAAGCATTTCCCTTTGCCTTTCCGATTGCTCGATTAGCATAACTTGCAATTTCAATTAGTTTTATCGGATTGTAGGTTTTTGAGCACCACTTTTACAAATTTTAAGGAATCAATTGGTTTAATTTAATTGGATCGGTTTTGAGGGTTTTTAATGGGAATGCTTGAGTGAAGACTTTTCTGATAAGATTATTAGAAAACATTTTAGGGGAAGTTTCGATTTATTTAAGGAGAATTTAATGAATCTTAAAATATTTAAGATTTTGGAATAATGGCTCAATTATGGTCAAATCTACAATAATTCCCTTTTTTAACTTTCCAGGTGATATTCTACGACTCCGATTGGAATCCAACCGTCGACCAGCAAGCTATGGATCGCGCTCATCGTCTCGGACAAACCAAGCAAGTGACAGTCTACCGTCTGATCTGCAAAGGCACTATTGAAGAACGAATCTTGCAGCGAGCCAGGGAAAAGAGCGAGGTAAGTTTCCATTATGCTTCAGTTTTGAGTAGGTTTAAGTGATTTTTGAGTAGACTTTGAGGTTATTTGAAGTGTCAGAACATATTTTGGAGGCGAGCACGATCCACTTTGTCTTTTATGGCTTTTTATGGCTGCGTGGCATGTCATCGATAGCCTAGAGTACGTGCTGTTTGATTGAAGCGATGTGATGCAGTTTTTTTTTGAATTCAAGGAGTTTTGAAGTTGGAGCATGAACCAATGAATTTTTTTTTTCAAATTTTTTTCTCAAGAATTTTATGAATATGACTTCATACTGTTTTTATATAAGATTGTTATTTTTAAATTTAGTTCTTAAATTATTTGAAGCAAATCTTCCGAAAATATCAATAAATAAAATATCACGAAAGTTCATCCTCAAACCTCAAAAACTCTTGACCAACTCCATGTCGGCAACAATTACTTTCATTTAAATTTGATTAAAGGGTTTGTATAAAACTCTTTCGGAGCATAATAAACTTTTCAACACTGTCATTCCTCTTTTTACTTCCATGTCATTCAAAAACGAACAAAAAGATCAAAAAAAAATAATTTAATTAATTTTGTTTAATTGAGCAGTTGGGCACGTGTTTTAACCCATTTCATTATTTTCCATTCATTTTATATAAATAATCATTTTATTAATTTAATCAAATTTATAACCTCAAATAAACCTTCAAAAATATTCAAAATAACAATAATCACAAAAGTCGAATAAAAAAGAACAAATTTAAACAATTATCGGGAAAATTAATATTTCCAGCAGTTTTATTGCTGGTTTTGACTTTTTGGTATCAAGAGGCAGGTGAAGTAGCTTGGTGGATTAGATGGAGCATTAAAGCTGATTAAAGCAAAGGCTGAAATACTTTAAATTCATGAAATACATGGAAATACGAGGAAAAACATGAAAAACAGTAGAATTGCATCGAAAAGGGTTAAAATGCTCGAAAATCGAGAATTTCTAATTTAATTATTTTATTTATGGAATCACCTGCAATTTTCTGTGTTTTTAAATATTTTTTGTTTTTTGTGAATTTTTTGTTGAATTTTTTTATGTTCTTGATAATTTTTGTATCTGAAGCATTTTATACTTTTTTAAGCATTTTGTAAGACTAAAACCTGAAAAACATCGTGTTCCGGCCATTCTTATCTGGAATTGCATGCAAGTGCACCATCTCTTAGTCTCATTAATAATTCGGACATTCTAATTATGCGGCTTCTGAATAATGAATGGTCTAATCGTTAACGTTTCTCGACTTTTATTGTCGTTTCGGTGAAGGGATGACATGGTTTTTGCGTTTTTGAGGTAGCTGGATGGAAGTTGAACATGGAATTTTGTTATCTTGTTCGGTTTGAGGTAATTTGGGTAGTTTTTGGGTTATTTAATTTTTATGGATGGTTCTTTTGGTGTCTGAGGAAGTTTAAAAATTTAATTTGCATTAAAATTTTTTGACACACAGAAAAAATTTAATTTTTTTAAATATTTAAAAAGAAAATGTCAAAAAATTAAATATTTTAATATATTTAAAAAAAAATTAGAATTAGATTTTCAAGCTTTTTTGCCAGATATTCATTGAATTCCATTTAAAATCCATAAAATCCCTAAAAAACAGTAAAACTCGAATTATTAATATAACTTGATAAAAATTTAGGAGAAGTCCAGCACATCCTCCCCCAATCTTTCATAATTAACCAGATACACTATTCATAGATCCAAACAAATAAAACAGCAATTAAAAGCTTCCAGAAAATTAAAAATTCAAATTTACTAGCAAATTAAATAAATATCTTTAATCAAGTCTCTAATTACCCAATCAATGAATTCTCAGCTGAAACTTGAAACTCAATAAACTCAATAAACTCCATAAAAACTCACTAAAGTATTCAAACCAATTTAAAACAATCCAGCTGAACATTTTTCAAAAGACTTCTGTTTATTAACCTCATTTATCTATTTGATGGTTTTTGTGCATCTTTAATTCATTCCAAAGTATTTCTAGTTTTTAAATAAATTCTAATAATATTTTTATTAATTCACTTAAACTTTTCTCTCTTGAAAAACAGATCCAGCGGATGGTCATTAGTGGAGGCAACTTCAAACCAGACACACTCAAGCCGAAGGAAGTGGTGTCGCTGCTGCTGGATGACGATGAAATAGAGACGAGATGTAAGTACTTGAAGTTATTTTTATCACAATTATTTGTTTAAGGTTCTGCGTTTTTTTTTCAAGATTCTTGAAATTTTTTAGGGTTGACTTTCATTATGTGGGTTGTAGAAGAAATTTTTTTTTTGTTTAAAAATTTGCAAAACCTTAAAAATTTGTCTTTAAAGCAAAATCTTATAACAAAACAAGTCCAAGTATCAAAACATCAAGATACAGAAATTCAACCCCTTAAAAACAATTACAATTGCATTTAAAATTAATTCATTGCTCGACAATTAATTCCTTGAAATGTTTCGCCATAATTCAGATCAAACATTTTATCTGCTGTTGCACTTCTTAATTGATCTTCTTTAATTAAAACGTCAGGAAACCAATAAGAAGTTAAAAAGTCGAGAATCTACTCCAATAAAATTCAAAGTAATCTTCAATAAACTTCGACAAACTCGCAATAAACTCAAATAAATTGAAAATCTTCAATTTCCCATCAGAAACTTCACAAAACGATTCATTTTATGTTTACTTACTGATTTTTTCGTTGCTGACTTTAAAAAAACCTTTCGCTTGATATTTTTAATATTTTTCAATAATTTACATAATTTACAATACTCTTCCATTCCAGACCGACAAAAGAAGGATGAAGAAAAGAAGTCTGGCGATGATCCATACAAGATCGACAAAGATAAGGAGCGCAAGAGAAAACCAGCTCATTTGAATAAGGTAAAGACCCTGGTCTGTGATGTTTTTTTTGAATGGATTTTTGGGAGAGTTCAAATCGTGATGTGAGAAAAATAATTGGGGGAGGGTTTTGGGTGGTTTTTTAGTGATTCTTAGATTTTTTATGTTTTTGAACTTTTTTGGAGGATTTTTCAGAAAAAATTTGAAATTTGAAAAAAAAATCAAAAACAAGAAAAATATACCAAACAACTTCCCCTCTCATCCTAAAAATACTTTAACTTAAATTTTTAACAACCCAACAAAACTTAAAAAATGCAAACGCTCAAGTAAACGTTGCAATTAATTCGCCAGCCAACCAACTCATAAAATTGTTTTTATTTGACAAATTAATTTATGGCGCTGCGGACAAATCAATTTGCGAACATATTGTTGATGGAAATCTGACACTTTGCAGTTGATGGCTTTCTCGAGGGTTTTTTTTTGTTTTGGTGGAATTTTTTGATTGCCCGGGAAACACTTTGAATGAATTTTTAGAGGATTTCGTCATATTAAGAATTTTTGTTCAAATATTTTGAAATTTCATCGATATGAATGTTTGATCTCCAAAAAAAAATCTCAAGTGGTTCTCCGGGTCCATCACCTCATAATTAATCGCCAATTTCCAGTTGACAATCAATTTCATCCAAAATAAACATAATTAAATGATCATCGACCGCTTGTTAACGACTTTGCAGAGCAAATAAAGCTAAACTCAAAAGCACAACAAACCAACAAACTTCTGAAGTCGAGCCGATATTAAATGTTAAAGATATATTGAGAGCGATTAAGGTTCCAAATTTTATTCGAATTTGTTTGAATTTATTCGAATTTATTTGAATTTTTCCAATTTGATGAAATTTATGGGAAATCTCACAGTTTTTAGTGATTTCCATAAATTCTTCAACAGTTTTTGGGAGATTTTTTTAAGATGTTTTAAAGATTATTCAAAGATATGGGATCTTAACCGATTGCGACTATTTTCTTAGAATTTGGAAATTCAGAGCATTTAGGCAATTAAGGATTGAAATAGAATTCTTTTCATTTTTTCTACTTTCTTGTTCTTAAGTGGTTCCTTGCACATCTTCTTGGGATTTTCGAACATTTTTATTATTAGTTTTTAGCTCTCTAAAATATTTGTGACATTTTTGGAACATGAAAAATAATTATGGAAACACTTCAAGCCCACCCGCGAGATCTCTCGCCTATCAACCACATTTAAGTTGAGCCGTTAACGACAAGAAGTCAAGAAAACGTTTAAATGTTTTTAAATATTTTAAATGTTCTAAATGTTTTAAATAATAAATTGAAATTTATTATCACTTGAAAAACGTTCTGGTGCTTGAGTTCGCAGCTTTTGTTCAATTTCTTGAATATTTCTTCTGTTTTAAAAGTTTTTATTAGTTTTGTTGTAAATTTTTGTCTCTAGAAGTCTAGAATAATGGGAGTTAATGTTCCAAGTGTTAAAAGCCAAAAATTTGATTAAATTTACGATTCTGTGTTTTCTGATAATTTTTTTTGGGTCGTTTGTCCATTTTTCTAGTTCTAATGAATAATCATGAGATTGAGGCACATCTGCATGCTAAATTGTTTTAAATGTTTTAAATGCTTAAAAATTCTGTGTTTTAAATATTTTTGCATAATTTAAATTATTTTCCAGTGTTCTCTGCTCTATTCTTTACAATTTAAATTTTTTAATTTTACAAGTAAACCAAGAAAGTCAAGCTTGACAGCTCGGCGAAGCTAAAAAGTGAAGATTGATGTGACTTCAATTGTTTAAAAAACATTTGTCGAAATGTTTCTAACATTATTTAATTAAATTAATTAATTAGATTAAGATAGTTTTATGATTAATTTTAGATTCTTAATGATTTTTTTTGACTAATTTTGGTGTCTTGGTACTTTCTTGAGTAATTGAAGAGTCTACCTTCATAATTTTCATAGAAGTTCCCACAGAGCTTTGCTTCACCACCTCATAGTCGCTTAATGCTGCTTCAGTTCACTATCTAGACTTACTCACAAATAATAATTTAATTAACTTTATTAATTAATTATGACATTTTTGGGCACAAACAATGGATTTTTCTGCTGGAATTTCTTTAGAACATTTTCGTCTTTTAAGGAATTTTGACGAACCAACTAATTGTTATTCTCGGGGATTTAATTAAAAACGTAGTTTTGGGAGTTTTGTAGATCTTTCAACAAATTTTATTAATTCTACTTGTTGGGAAAATTTATTGCCTGTAATGAGAATGTTTTCCTTCAAATTTCTTATAATTTTTTTGATGTTTAAGACAGGGGTCAAAATTTTTTTCTAGCCGTCGAAGATTTTTTTCTTGAAATTTTCTTGAAGACTTAAAAAAAAATTCTTGAGATGTTAGATCAGCCATATTTTAAATAAAGGAGTAGAAAAAAAGATCCTGCCTTTTCCACCCCTGTCTTCTTCCATTATACACTCGCTTTAACTAATTCCAGTAGATTCCAATCTGATATCCTCTTGCAAGCCGACTATAACCGTGTTGATTTATTTATTTTTATGATACACTTTTTTTATGATACTTCGGCCTTTTTCTCGTCCAATAAATTCGTAAAACTCGTAAAGTCGTGAACAACTAAAAAAACTGAATAACTGAGCAAAGTTTATTAACTTCCTCCAAAAAGCAAAAACAAAAAGCGTTCAGATTAAAAATTCTTTCTTGTTCTTTTTATTCCCGAAAATTTTTAATTAATTATTGTTTCATATTAAAGCATTTACAATTCCTTATAATTCTTGTAATGCGGAGCTGCGTTGCGCTCTAATGAAATAATAATTCTCCGGGCTTTAGGAATGCTCAACAGAACCGTCTTCTTAACCGTCATCATTCCCCAAAAGATCCACAATGCGACTGAAAAGTGAAGACGCTAAAACTTTCAATGATTTTCAGGCAATTTCCGTGATTGACCATGAAACGATAAATCAACTTTTTTACGCCAGTTTCACTCGAATTTACTTGGTTTTAGATGATTCTTTTTTTTTTCTTCGTTGATCATTTTGGGCCTTGATTCTACTGGTCTTACTGGATTTTACTGAATTCTACTTGATTGCTTATTGAATATCGCTACGGTGCGGTTGCCGGGTAATTAAAGATTACGCTGGACGAAATGGAAATTGCTTGTGCTTTGCCGGTAATTCAAGCATTGTTTTGGTCGCACACACCTGGACGACGAGGCAGTAAAGTCTGAAAAGTACTAGGGGGACTGTTGAGTAGAGTTTTTTGTGGATTTTGTATTTTTTGGAGGTTTTTCTTCAATTAGAAAATATTTTAAAATTAACCTAAAATTGTTTTTGTTTGAAAAAATATTTTTTGACACAAAACAGGTTCAAGTCTTGGCTAAAATTTCTATTTTATTCTAAAAATAATGAAAAATTCACTAAAAAGATCCATCAACCCTGTACACTCCAAGATACCCCAAAAATCCAACAAAAACTCGTCAAAGACGCAACAAGTTGCTGTTACCTCACGTCTCAAGTCTTGCCTGGCAGAAGGTTCTTGATGGTTTCGGTGAAATGAGTTTTTTGTCTTTTCAATGGAACAATGGACACATAATGGCAACGTAAACAGCGTGTTGTGTGTGATATTAAAATGGGAATGAACAGAACAAGCAACACTGGAATAATGTAAGAATGGATTATAAACGATTGTTGCGTTATCCATATCTCGATTGAAGTGGCAAGTCTGGCCCTTTCGGTTGATTGTCAATGAAAGACGTGAGGTTATGGACAGTGGATTGATTGGTGATGATATGAGGGAGACTTGCATTCAAAGAAATTTGGAAATTTGGAAATTTTTCGAGGAAATTGATTTTTGACCACAAACTATTTTTGAACTTCCCGCCATATTTTTTTTTTGAATTTGCCGCCACATTATCAAAAATTACAAAAAAAATTATTTTTTTCTTGTTATTTCTAGCCCCCAGAGTCCAAGAAGCAGAAATCCGATGGACTTTTAGATGCTGACGATTTGGCCTTCCTTGATGGTTCCGGCGCTCCTTCCCCTGCAATCAGTGAGCAGTCATTTGGCAGAGCTTCTGAAGCAGTGAGCGCAGTGGTGGACGATGACTCCAGTAATGACTTAGTGGTGGATATCGAAGGTCCCAGCAGATCAAACACGCCAGGTTAGTTATAATACTTGCATTATTTAGCGTTTTGGGTGATTGTTATCTGGGGCTATTAATTTTGTGCTAAGAAAACGTGCAAATGTGCAAGCTTGTAGTCCCGGGTAACAATGTTTATATTTAAAATTCAAAGTTAAGAGCTTTAGACACAATTTTTTTATGGTCCAAAAGTGAATGGTCTAAGAACTGGACATTTTAGAAAAATTTCTTTTTATCTACATCTTTAAAAAAATCCTCTTTGGTTCACCGGGTCCCCACACAACATATTAACTCATTTAAAAAGGAATGAGAATAAATTCTACCAAACAGTTTGTGATGACAGATTAACGATTTAATATTGCATTTCAATAAAAGGTGCATAAATATTAATAGGTTCGCCATTCACAACAAAACAGCACAAAAACAGCAAAAACAGCACTACAAGCATTAATAGTTGGTCGATACAAAGCATTGCTAGTAGGTGTACACATGTAATACACAATTTCACTTCGTTCTTATTATTCTCTAAAGTCTAAGATGCAAGCTAAACTCATATTCAATAGAAATATACAGGAAAAACGTTAATTTCAATAGAAAGGTTCAACGCGACGTGCAATCAATTGCAGTTTTCTCTGCTTTTTCAACTCTTTTATGTTTTTTCAGTTTTCTGTAATAATTTGTGAGATTTGCTCGTTTCCATAGTTTTGCTAGCATTTATTCTCCATTCGTGTGTCTTTCGAAACTATCGCTCAATTTTGTGGGTTTGCGTTTCGTGGAGTTGGAAGAAATATAATTGATTTTAATCAGTCATGGGAAATGATACAGTTGTCAACTGTGGCAATTGAATTTTCGTGAATTGAGACTTGGCGGTGTGTAATGATGTGAAGAATTGTGTTGTGAAGGGATTTTGACTACAATGTTGCTGGATTGATGAAATTAAAGGCGGGAAAAATGTTTTTATAGAATTTTCATTGAAAATCACTCAAAACGCTGGTTTGACGGAATTTTCTTTTTTCGAAAAATTTTAAACTAAGGTGGGAAAATTTTTCAAAACAAAATTTTTTTTTTAAAATTTAATTATAAACTATTTTTAACTATAGTTTTAAACGATTGCAACTATAATCTCTGTTACCAATAAATTAAAAAGACATTTCCCATAAGATTATGTCATCAAAAACTTACTCTCAATCCAAACCTTCGCTTAAGCAATCTTTAGATAATGATATCATTCTTCCCATAGACTTTATGACAATTGCAAACAAAAGTTTTGATTCATTTGATCAAAATCGTAGACAAAACTGCCAATCACTTTCATTGAATTCATTGTTATAAATTGATTTCGCTCGAATTTAATAATTTTTTTTTTGAATATAATGGATTTTATGAATTAAAGGCACTAAAAGTCATAAAATTTATAAAATCTATGAAAACCGCTGAAAAAACTAAAATAACGAGAAAATCATGAAATCTTATTCCAATTTTGTTATATAATGCCAATCCATCGATTTTAAATGCAACACAATGAAATATAGAATAAAAGGCATGAAATTCAATAATTCATAATTTCTTACCATCGATCCATTAATTGTGAATATTTTCGATTTGTCGATTTGTGAGTCAGACAAAAAGCAAAAGTTCTCATAGATGGATCAATGGATCATTTCCGGGAAGACTTTCTGCTTTTAGTCTTTGTAAAAGCGTTTATGTCGCGTTAATGAACACAGAGCAAGAACCTGTTCCTAATTGTTCTGGGCCTAATTGACCAATCATTGTTTTTTCGGATGCTTCGGTGTTTTGGTTGGTTAGACAAGGATTGTTGAGGAGAAAGGAGGGAGTTTTGGGTTTTGATGATTTTTAATTATTTTCTTGAGATTTTTTGGAGCGATTCGAGAATCTTGTGCAGACACAATTTAGAATTCTTAAAAACCGAAACCTAATTTTCGCGTGAAATTCAAAAATTGTTCATAAATTCCGTTTATTTTTTCATTTTTCACGTTTTCTTACATTTAAAATGTTTTTTAATAAATTCTCGGCAATTCTCGACATTCCTCCAATATATAAACTCCTTGGTAAATATTTAACACGTTAAGTATTTTCCTTGTTCATCGTTTCACAATTTTTTTTATCCAAACAAATTGAAATTACTCGCTTTATTGGCCCCACCAAGTGCGTGAAGCTTTTGTGAATTTTGTTAAATTATAATTGATTCTCTGGCCAAGAACGGCTATCTCAGAAATTTTGACATTTTATCGAATTTATTGAATTAATTTAATTAATTGAATTTCTTGAATATATCGATGTATCCAGAATTTATGGATTTGTAAAGTCCAAGAGACCGTTAGCTCTTTAAAGCTCAAATCATTAAAATAAAACTTGAAATCAGTTTTATTAAAATTGTTGGCGTAATAATTATTGGCAATTGGATTTTTTTTAATTGGATAAAATTATTCGTTCTTTTGTCAAAAGTCTTACTGTTCCGTTTTTATTCACTTTGAGATTTTTGTTGTACTAACATGATCAATTTAGACAATTAAAAAGTTTTATTGAGGAGTAATTTTAAGGTTCTGTTAAACTTTTTATATGTCTTTATTCTGCTTAATAGTTAATATTCACACACACACTCAAATTTTAGATAAATTATTTTTAGATAATCTTAATTAAAACACTCTATAGTCTACATCTCTCTTTGATGATTAAACTTTTCGTAGTACAGACTCGTCAAAATTTACAGTCTTATCCTTCAAGTCACGAATCCAAACACACAAAATTTCCATCAAACATACAATAGAACTTAAAAGTAGAAGAGCTAGGAGTGAAATAAATATAATCGATAATTCATCGATGGTTATAAGTTTCATCTGAGATTTTTTAATTTCAAAATATCTGTTGGCCGTAATTTCTTTTTTGAAATTAGTGATAGTTCTCCAGTGTTGTCTTAATCCAAATTGTTTGATTTGCATCATCAAAATCTCCATTGGTTCCTTCATCCTCATCATCATTGATATGGGCAAATATTTGTCGTAACTGTAAGCTTTCTCCTTTATGATGTGCATCTTGATGTGACTTTCGAACAAATATTCTTTAGAATTAAATAAATCCTTCACTTCTCCTTCAGTCATTGCGTATGCAACAGAGTAGTCTCTTGGTTGATTTTTACTGACCATTCTCAAAGCCACCCTAATCGGCTTTTTATCTCCAACAATATATATTTGAGCCCGCAAGTTTGTTAATTGTTGCGATCCTATTACCTTCATATTAGTTTCTTTGAACTCTTTTAATGTGTTAATATTATGTTCAGTTGGATTCATCAAAGAGGCAATGATCATGGATGAATACGCAGTGGTTATGATGAAATTAAAAATTATTTGCGATCCGTAAAAATATTTTTGGAAATTATTTTTAGCTTCTCTTGAAATTCCAGCTGTCAGGGTGAGTTCAGTTAATGATTTAATTACTTCATGCTGAATGTTAACTTCATGGATCCAATTGAAAGCATTAAAGATCAATTTCCAGGCAACTGTACTTAAAATCAACTGCCCATCCCAAGTGAAAATATGCCAAGTGTTATTTCCATGAAAACATACTGAACATACTGGAATATACTGGAAAATACTGCTAAACATATGAATTTTCAGTATATTATACAGCAATTTCAAATGCTTACAAGAATAAAGCAGAATGAAAACATACAAAAATATTTAAAAAATAATCTGAAATCGTGGTATATATTAAATCATACAAGAATTTCAAATTATATTATGAATTTTTAAGGATGTTTCGCCCAAAATTATTTGTAAATAAATTTACAATTTGATCATCATAAATGCAGCATTTTGGTAGATTTGACGCGGCATGATGGATCAAATAGATTGAAAACCAAAAATCATTTTGAATGTGAATATTTTTAATTTTTGCAATATTTTGATTGAGTATTTGCGACAGAATAGCGTGGTAAATGGGGAAAATGGGAATAAAAATTGGTTTTACTAAATCGTTAATATAAATTAATGTAAAAATTTTATTTATCATTACAAATAGCATTCTTAAGACTTAAGATTTGTAAATCCTGATAAGAATGCTCATAGTTTTTTGTATTGAACACCATCTAGTTTCTAAAGTACATATGATCATATCACTTTGTTCATGCAAAAACATTGTTTTCACCTCAAAATGGTCGATTCAAGTACTTTTTGTACACATGTTTTGATATTTGGTACTTTTTTTTGCAAAAACATTCATTTCAAGAGGACAAAGATCATAAAAATATATAGTTAGCTGTGTAGTTGATACTAAAGATTGTGATTAAACATGGTGAAACTTGATTAAAAGCAAAGTGCTTCATCAGAATTTTTTTCTTTCAATAAATCAACATACTGTAAATTTAAATGATTGATAGAATGTTTTAGTATGTATTATTTTTTGCCACGGCTTATCATAATAAAAAATCGGAAAAGCCTGGACTTTGGAAATTTTATTAATTAGAATTAGAATGAAGCAATAACATTTGAATAAATTCGAATATATTATGTATAATAAAAATTAATAAAACATATTAGAGCGCCTCGCGGGAATATTTTGCATTGTTTCTGATAATTCTGTTAAATCAAAGCACTTTGACTGAAAGCCAGGTTTTACCACTCAAAACTACTCTGTTACAGGGTGTTAACCACTCACCATCCAAAAATCTCTTTTTTGAGTCAAAAACCATTTTTAGTCATTTTAAAGTGATTTTCCGAGTTTTTTTGGTAAACTCCAACACTTTTTTTTGTCGAAGCAAAAACCTTTACAATTTTTAATTTTAACGACTTTTGAGAATGGATGGAATTTAAAATATCAACCAAATATCGAGTAAATTATGAATAAAAATCTAAATCCTTTTACATTCCAAATACATTTAGGTTAAAATTTATATTAAAATATCTATAATATCTTTAATCTCTCAATTTTTCATACAATAAGTACTAAAATGGTTACTTTTGATTAAAATTTGTTTTTAAAATATCATCCTCTAATAAGTAGGAAATCCAAATTAGAAAATCAAAGTTTTCTCCTCATAAATCCAAAAATTTCAAAAACTTGCATGTATTTTGATTTATTAAAACTGCTCGTATTAAATGCGTTAATGCAGATTAAAAATGATTAAAAAGTTTTTATTGTAACAGTTTTTGGTGCAATTATCTACAAACAGTTTTTATACCAACTTTGCAATTGGTTGGTTCATATTACAAATCAGGTTAAATTTATTCTATATAAACTCCCCAAATAAGCGCAAAATGATCAATGAGACTTGCAAATTCTAAAATTAATTAAATTGTATCCAAACTAAAATATGCTTAATTAGAAAAAAAAACTTCAACACCTTATGATTTGAATTTCCAATTTTCCATATAAAAGCATAATTGAAGGTAAAACATATTTTTAATCAATTAATTTGGATATTTAATTTATTCTTCAGCACTATTAGCTATTTGATACAAGAATTCAGTATTATAATACCAAATTGGTTCAAAAAAGGCACTTTGGCTTATATAAGTTTTAAGCACTGCCCTCATAACAATTCCCTACAGCTTTGTGGTAGCAAGCAAATTTCTCGCGCGAGAAGATCGAGTTCAAATCCTGAGTCCGGCCCAAATCAACAAGAAGAGCATCGCTGACGCCGTAACAATAATTTCAACATTTCCCTTTAAAAATTGCAAAAAATAAAATAAAAGTTTTAAAAAGACCTTAAAAAGTTAAGATTTCAGCAATTTGAAATTTCTTTTTTGCAAAATTGTCCTACCAAAACATACTTAAACATTCTACTAAAAATTTGAAAAAGCAGTGTGACACATCCGAAATTTTAATATGATAAGTAGTATATAAGTAGTGTAAAAAAATCCGAAAAGCAGCGTTATTTCGTGACCTTTTTAAGTATGTTTGAGCAGTATGATTATCAGTCTTTTTCAGGATTATTTTCACTTGGGCAAGCATGAAATACCAGAAAATTCTGTCGTAAGGTTGCAAGAACACATACACAGAAAGTTCTCTTTGTTTCTTTGGAATCAAAATAAAAACATCTTGAGGTTCTTGCATTGAGATATGATACATATTTCCTACAAGAGTTCCAGCTCTATTCATCTCATAGCACATGTCAAGATTCAAAGACGCATTCTGTAACCATTTCATACACGTAAACGTGTCATCTTTTTCTGTATTGCTGATAATCAATAAAGATGCATTCAAATATTTCGTGATGATATCAAATAAAAATTGATCATGGTTAGATGCTCCTATAAAATGGTTCATAGACGATGATAAAACCTTCAGTGGCCTCAGTTGCATGTTCTTGTTGCGATCTTCAAACACTTTACCGTAGTTGGATTTTTGTTCGATCAACTTTGGGCTTATGTGGTGATCCAACACATGAAGATCGATTGAGCCAGTAGCTTTGTTCTGAAACAGAATCTCCATGTTTAGACGCATTTGAGTTTTTTCGCCAAATTCTTGCAAATCCACCCAACTTGTAGGATACAGTGGAATTAACAACAGATGCATCCAATGGTTCATGAAATAATAAGTAATTTTTTTGTTGATAAAGTTCTCGACAGTTTTCTGTAGTGGAAATAAATTGGAATTCTCGTAAATTTATTAGCCATAATAGTCTTACCATTCCGATTTGATCCACAAATATGATATAAAGCGAATATTGAGAATCCATGAATTGTCGTCTAAATAACCTATCAAAGCCATTTACATAATAAGTGAAGGTGTTGATTTGACTGAAAGTTTGTTGTAAATGTTCTAAAATTGGATTGATGATGTTCTTATCATCTTGTCCTCGTAATAAGATGAATACATCCGTCAAATTTGGCTTCAGCGAATTTTTCTGTTTGATTAAAAAAACAAGTTCTTGTGTGAAAATTGATTTAGAAACTTCAATTTTTTGTATTTTGCAATTTATTGTGAAAAAAATTTCAGTTAACAGAAGAAATTTACATAAACCTTTCATTTTGAGCTACAAGAGGTTTGTGGTGAACTTGTCGATTTCATGAAAGAATTGTCGTTAATCAATTGCTAAACAACATTATATTTTCCTTAAAATCTTCATTAATAATTCAAGGAAATGTTGCAATTTATTGTTCTAACTAAACTAAAACCAAGTTTTTAAAGCTTCTCAGGGTTAATCACTGTTTTTTAACTACACTTGAGAATAGTAAATCGCATTCAAGTTTCGTAAAAGTAAAGTTTATGTTACCTAAACTTCTATTTATCTTCAAAAACTCACGATCAAAAAGAATTTTTCGAGGTTATAAATTTTATGGAAATTTATTTTTGATGGAAAATGGAAAAACAGGAAAATTTATAAATCAGAATAAAAAGGATATTAAATAATGCATAAATACAAATATTTTACAAATTTGATAATGAGGATTCAATTAAATTTGTAATAATCTTATGGGAACTTTAAAACAGTTTTAAAATTTCAAGCAAATTAAAACAAAATCTTCAGATAATTTCTTCGCAATGAATTGAAGGAAATGCAGAAAATAATTTGCGATCTGAGTTTGCTGAGTTTGCGGCCGATTGGCAATTAATTAAAAAAATATTATGACCTCTCATTATTTGCATTTCTTAATTATGCACATTTCTCAGTTTTAATCTTGGAACTTTTTTGTCAGTTCTTTGGAGATTTTTACTGTTTTAGTGGTTTAACCCTTTAATGGGTGTTTGGATAAATATTTTTAAATTTAATGACGCCATTTTTATATTAGTTTTTTGAGAGAACTCGAGAAATGTCATTAACAAATAAAATTGGTCCCGGAAACAAACTCGTACTTTGGATGATTTTCCACCCACAACATCAAAATGTAAAAATCTCCAGCAATTCTCAATCTCAAGAATAAGAAAGCACCAACTACTTGAGCAACTGAAAAAAGCTGCAAGAAAACAAATTAAAATGATAATTTATTATTTTTTGGAGTTTTTGCTCGTAAAAAATATTTTTAGTTTGGATGTTTTCGTTAATATTTTATTATATTTTGTTATTTTGTTATTTTTCTGTTTGGATGGATAAATGCGAGTTAAATGTTTGAGTGTTTGTCCGCGGCTAATGATAATGATTATTACCTGTTGGTTGCTTGCTCGGGACTTGGGTATAATAATGTATAAATGGGAGCTTAGCACTTGAGAAGTTACCTTTTAATCGTTCCAAGAACAAATTCGAGAAATTTTGTTCTTTCTTTGATCGTTTGGTGAAATTGCAGGGAATTTAATTGATTTGTTATTAAAGAAATTGACAGTTTTCTGTTTTTTTTTTGTAAGAAATTTTTCAAGAAGTCTTAGGAAGTTTAAGTGTTTTGATTAATTTTTCGATTTAATGAAGATTAAAATTTTTAAACCAAAATTAAATTTTCTTGGTGCAAATTTTCTTCTGTAAAAAATTAAATTTGCAAAAAACAATAAACTAAAATTCCTCACAACAACTCATCCATCCAAAGATCAATAATTCATCAATTAGTTCCCTCAGAAAAAACAACAAATAAATTCTCTTCAAACAATTCCACAACAAACCAAAATCTCGAACAAATTCATTAAAAATATTTCCATGCAACTTCAAAACTGCAAATTTCAGCAAAATTTCGAAGAAAAAGAAGAAAATCATTTTCACGGCGTATTAGGAGCTCATAAAACTACAGCGAAAAAAAGCTTTTTGTATCGCTTTGTGGAGTATTGTATGGTTTGTGTAGTTTGTTTGTAAATTGCATTTAAAAACTATAAAAAAACTACACAAAATTAAAAAAATGTTAAAATGTACAAAAATGTTGTAGAATCTGAATGGCTTGCTCGCCACTTGGAACATTTTCTTTCCAATTTGAGCGTTAAGTGTGTAAGTTTCTGTAATGTTTGGTCATTAAAAAATTGCTTCAAGTATTGAATTTTTATTATGTTTATAATGTTTTATTAATTTCCATGAATTTCCATGAAATTTCAGATAACTTCATGAAGTTAATGTAAATTACGAAATAAATTAAAATTATTGAAATTTGAAATTTGATGCTCAGACATTCGACGTTTTTATGCTAAACCTTTGTTGTTTTGGTAATTATTTTGTTATTTTGAAGGATTGTTCAGTAAAAAGTCGAAACGAAAGTGATTTATGGATTTTAAATGAATTAAGTCGGTATTGAGTTGGAAAAGAAGATAAAGGAGCGTCTGGGGGAAATGAGGATGAAATTTGTTCATTATGGAATTGGATTTGCTTACCCGGTGGATTTTGTTGTTGAAACAATGGAAGGTCGATTTTAAGGTTAAATTTTGATTAAAGGGTTTGGGGGAGGTTTCCAGAAGTAATTGGAAAGAAATTGATTTAGTTTTGAGTTGTTTGAAAGGTCTTCTAATTTTTATTGATTAATTTTTGGTAGAAATTTATAAAATCTAAAAAATAAAAAAACTTGTATGCAAGAGGTCAAAAACAAGTCAAAAAGGCAATTCCATTTACTAATCAAAAAATCATTCATAACTCTCTTGAAACCATTTAATTTATTTTTGATGCAAACAAAAATTATTTTCCCATACCCTAGAAAACCTCAAATTCCTGGAATTCCCCATAAAGTTCTATATTTCATCGCTTTTCAGAACCAAAATGACTTTTTAATTAAAAGCATAGACCAATATATCACACAGTTAGCCAACAAGAAAAATATGGTTTTGGTCGGTACCGCAAATAACAACCAAATACACAAAAGTGTACGCGTAATGCAAATAGTAATAGAGCCGTTCTCTTGCAATGATTCAGTAGAGGTAGAATTTTTAAGGCAGGGGTGGGGATTGGACATTTTTAGAACTTTTTTAATCTAAAAAAATATTTGAACAAAATTGTTTTTCTTAAAAACTTCAAAAAAAATAGAAATTGACTTTCCAACCCCTGCAAAGGCAACCAATAGAAACTTTATGGATTTTTTGTTAAAAAGTGAGTTTGTTATAAAAAATGCATTGCAAAGCAAACAATTTATTGTGTAGCATATTGTTGGTCTGCTCGCAGTTGTTTCTCCAATGATAAATTTTCAAATTGAATTATTTGAAATAATATTGGAAACCTTTTGAATTATGATATTCTTTGCAGCTAAATATTGAGCATAGAGTCAACAAATATTCAGCAAACATTTAATGGAGTAATAGAGCAATGGATTAATGTGAGCGAAAACGGCTGTAAAGTGCCATAATGCCATAATATTGTTGAAATGGTTGTCGAAAGGCCAATAAATGTTTTATCGTTGAGGAAATTGTGTTTGCTGTAATGCTTCAAATGCCTTTAAATGGCTGGGAGATTCATGCATGTTTAACATAGAATATTGCAGTCTATTTCACGACGTGTTTATGACACGAGAGTTGAACTTAATGATGTATTATTGGACGTTCGAGCTGCATGCTCCGTTTTACGGCTTTGTTCTGTTGTCTTGTGAGTTTTAATTGTTTTTTGGATGATTTTGTTGAATTTTGTTGGATTTTTACGGTATTTGAGTTGAGAGTTTTGAAGCAGATGAGCAGAGGGTGAACAAGGGTCAGTTTTGGTACTTTGAAGAACTTTGGGGACGTCAAACTGTTGAAAAGTGAAACAAATTGTTTGAATTGATAGAATAATCCCCTAGAATTGAAGCTAAATTAGGATTATTGATGTTTTGGATGTTCTAGGGATGATTGAAGGATTGTAAATTGGAAACTATTTTAAAATACAGTTTTTCCCATTTAATGATGATTCTAAAGGATTTTAATTTTAATCATTCCTTTTTAATTAATCAGATGAAATTTAAACTTTAAATTTTTATTAAAAAATCACAAAACCGAAAAATCTGACCAACCCAATCAAACTAATCAATTATTCAAAATAATCGATTCCACCTTCAAAAAAATCACCCTCTCTACAAATCTAATTGAATTGCAATTTTATGGGATCAAAAATAATTAATTTGCTGAACATTACAATAATCCGATTCGAGAAAAAATATTTCCTCATTCCACTTGTTTGTCTTTAAAATCTTTTAATTTATTAATTTATTATTTACAATTTTACAACGTTATAACTGACTTTCTTCAAGAAAACTCGAATTAACTCTAAGAAAACTTAAACAAATCTCAAGCACCTCAAAAAAAAATCCAGAAGAAATTGAATAATCTGAATAAAACTGAATAATCTGAATTTCTTGAATTACCTGAAGAAAATTGGAATAAAAGTTGAATTGGCTGAATGTTAATGGGAACGCAATAAATGAATAAACTGAAAGAAAGACGTTTTTGCTTACAACAGATCTTTTATTTGAATTTTAAATGATAATCATGTGAATGCACGTCAAGAAAACTGATTAATCAATATTAATTTATTAATTTTTATGCGTTTTCCGACCATTTATTCAAGAAAAGACTTCAATTTTTAATTTAAGATGAATTTCTTATAAGAAATTGCAAAGAAATTGCCGAGAAATGCAAAGAAAACCCAAATTGACTTTAAAATCCGTGAGCACCTGAATGGAATAAAAAATTTCATGAATTTTAAAATTTTAAATTTACAAAAATTTTGCTCTGAGAAGTTCAATTAAATTTATAACAATTTATAAAAATTCAAAGTTAGTAAATTTCAATTCAAATGCAAATATTTTAATTTATTTTTTCTTTAGATAGTTTTTCTGATTTTTGCAGTTTTTCGCATATAAATTTAGTCAGTCGCAAATTTCCATATAAATTGCACAAAATTGCTGTAAAAACCGTTTTGTGTGTTAAATTGTGGAAAGAACTGTAATAATGCACTGTAATATAATATTCATATCAGTTATTTTGCATCAAATTTAAAGTTTTATGGATTTTGTGTTTTATAATTTTTATGGACGTTTTTCTACACGGATATTAATTTGTAGCAAGAAATTTTGTTGAATTGAAAATTTCATCACAAAATCGCTAAAAATAGCTTGAAATCCACAAAATCCACCAAAATTAAAATTCACCAGTTTTGAGGTTATTTGCAAGTAATTTCCAAATAATTCTAGTAACTGGCGAGCTGCACGAACGATATTGTCTGAACAATTTGGTATTTGCATGTTCATACTCAACAAATTGAACGAGCTCGAGCAAACTCAAGCAAAACTTAAAAAAATTATAAAAACCGAAAAATCCCAGAAATAAAAATAAAATAAAGTCATGAACCATTAAAGCAAATAAATGTATCAAAAGTAATAAAGGTAACATAATTTCAAATTGTCCATGAATTGCCTTTAAAAAAAACGAATTGGTTCTGACAAGTTTCGCAAATTTAACAAACTTAACAAATTTTATAAATTTTAAAATTTTTCATTGAATTCTCATGTAGTTCTTGGGAAACTCCACAAATTCACAAATACTCCACAAACGGTGACTTTCAAGACTTTATGAGAAATTGCGACATGTTACAAAATTACGTGATTCACAAGAAGTCTAGCTGGCTGGCTGGCATGTTGAGCTGAAAGACACGCACTTCTTTTACTTCATTTAATTCTTTATTGGTTGAGTCATTCTCGAGTCATTCATTCAGCGATTTTCTTTTCTGTGCTAAAATTCTTTAAATTTTATTCAATTATGTTTGAATTTTGTATGAATGAGTTTTTAGTCCAAATTTGGACTTAATTTCGAACGAATTTTATGTTTTTTACGGAATGACGTCATTGAAGAGTGATTAATTAAAGGAATGACAAAATTCTTCAAACAATAAGTCAGGAATCTTTTTTAACTGAAAATGACGATGATACCTCCGAATTCCAACGTTTTTGAGATCTTACTCTAAATTTTATATTTTTGTTCGTGATCTTATGACGTCATTTTTTATTTTATTTAAAAAAAAAAACAAAAAAAAAATAATTACTGAGACGTCTAGTGACTCGATAACAACAAATATTTCCAATTTGTTTTAAGAAAAATTACTCAATCTCCTAAACAAAGCATAAAAATCCAATTTATTCCTGAAATGTTCTCAGCTCTTAAATATCAACCAAAATCAACAAAAAATCTGAAAATTAATTTCCCGCACGTTCAATTGATCCATCTACCTCCAATTTGCTTCGAAAAAACCGAAACATTTATGGTTCTTGCATCTAAACTGCAAAATAATCAAACAATCCAAGAAATCTAAAAGAAATTGCATCAAAAACACTTCGATTTTGTATTCCAGTCGAGTGGCAAACAAATAAATCGAACAAGCAGCCTCAAGTAATTGCCTATTTTGCATTTCTGGCTGCCAGGATGAAGCAATAACTAAGCTAAACTGAACTAAAATCAAACTATCCTATTCATGGTGAAGTGTCTGCATGTGCAATAGTCATAAATGATGCAAAAAGACAACACGGAGAGGTGACATGGCGAAGCATTAATTTTATTTTAGATATGCAATCTATCTTGACTCTTTGGAGGAATAAAATGAAAAATGAAATTTCCAGGCCAATCTCCTAAAAATCTTTAAAACTCCAATAAATTAGTCTCAATGTCTTCTCAGCGCCAATTGACACGACAATCCCGGAATCTTCATAAAACTTATTAAACTCCATAAAGCCATTTCAAGTAGTAATCACAATAATCACATGATGTAGACGTTAAGCGCTTTAATTACGCTATACAATTTTATTATAGATAATTTTTGATCACAGACTGTTTAGTTTGCTGTCTAGTTCGCTCAGTTAACTCTTAAATAAAGATTTTTTTGTATTTCTCAAGTATTTTCAGTACTTCAGTGAGTTATTGCGGAGAGTTTAGATTTTTGAGATTTTGGAGCTTAGATAAGCGAATTTTTTGCTGAAAATATGTCAATTAGATATTTAGTAGTTACTGGAGCTATTTATTATTTTATTAAATTTATAAAATTTATATTTTGTTGGTGGATTCAATAAATTAATTAATGTGCAGACATTTTTTAGCGAGTTGGCAAGAAATCATGTGCAGAGCCTTTTATGGGCAGAATTATTAGCTAATTTACATTTTTTTGCAATTTTGTTGATTTTGTGAAGTTTTAGAGCATTATGAGGTTTTTTTATGAAAAAAAAAAGATTTAGAGATTTTCAAGCAATTTGTTTGTTTAACATGAAAATTCTTTAAAAATTTCTTTGTTGGCAGTTTTTAAAATGAGATCAAGATAACACTAGTGATATGACTTTAGACAGTTTGATTCAATCTTTGTGACGACCTTGATACGACATAAAATTCAAAAAAAAATATATATTTTTTCCAACAGTTTTTTAGATTCTTTGAAAAAAACACAAGATATATGGAAATATTTTTGATCAACGCGACCGTCTTATGGTTACATTCTGAGCCAATCGTCGGATGGGTTCAAAGTTACGAATACAGAAGTTTTTTTCCAAAACAAGATTCCAACATAAAATCATCTTGGTCAAAGCCATTTTCTTCTGGAATTGATCATTTTGAGTCAAATACAACGTTTTTGATATTCAAACTTTTCTCAGAAAAAAACTTTTGTATGGGAAAATGATAGTTTGCAAAAGATTCTCGATTTTCAAAAACTAACGTGATATAAAAAAGACTTTTTGAAAATGAATATTTTGTTAAAGATTACGAAAACAGAAAGACAACTTGGTCATGGTACAATATTTCCAAAAATCTTCTGAATCGATCATAGATTATCTTTCATGATGAATTATCAAAGCTTAAGAGTCTAATCAAACTTAGCAAACGCGACCGTCTTATGGTTAAAAAGAATTTCAATTTTTGTAACGGTGGAGGGTTATAATTGAAGTACAGAAGTCTTTTTCCAAGTTTTTTAATCGAGACAGTGTGTCTAAAGTTTTATCACGAGTGTTATTTCAATGTAATTTAGATGTTTTTTTCTCAGGAAAAAAAAATTTTGTGGGAAAATAATATTGATTTTCAAAAATCTTATGATGGAATCAAAATTCTGAAAATTTGAATTCGGTCGGATGGGTTCTAAGATTTTTAGAAAAATATAACCATATGTACATTAAGAATTTTTTAGGTTCAAGTTTGAAAACCAAGACTAGAATAGTCCGAAGTAAAATTTTTTGTTGGCATAAGTTGTTTTAATAATTTTTTTTTGATATTTTTTTATTTATGGAAAAATAATTTTAATGGCAAATAATTTTACAGATTTAATAAGAAATTCGTGACAATCAATCGGGTTCAAAAAATTTGTAACTAAAAAAATTTCCTAAAAGTTTTTTTTAAAAACTCGCCACAATATTTTCAATGCAAAACTTGAAGATCGAAGAAATCTCAAAAGTAATTTCAATTAAAATTCCTGCTACCTCACAGTCTTTCCTCTTTCTTACACAATAAATGAAATAATACTTAAAACACTGGAAAACTGCAAGAAAAATCTCATAATTATCTCGAGACAATAAAACAAATGTCGTAATTTTTCAGTACAAGCCATTTAACATGTTATTAACGTCCAATAAATTATTATTAAATAATAATATTAAAGGCAAAGTAATTACAAAACTTAAAATTAAATAAAAATTAAAAAAGCTGAAAAAGCTAAAAAAGTAGCGGATGGAATGCACGAGAGCCATATGATACAGCACCGTCCATTCAGGCTAGTCCAACTGCTCAACTACTCAACTATAGTACACGTTCTAACAATTTTCTTATAGAGCAAGACTTTTATGCTTCTATGCTGTAATAAGCCTTTAATGTTGGTATTCTGTTAGTTTTTTCATTATTTTGCAAGTAATTTTGTAATAATGGCAAATTTATGACCACACAGATGTGTTTTAAGCTCTCGGACTATTTTTCAATTAAAATTATGATTTTTTGTTGTGCCAGAACTTTATTGTTGGGTTTTTTGGATGTTCTGATTTTCAGGGAAGACAGTTGATTTTGTTCTAAATTTGAAGTTAATATTTATTCGAAAGTTATTTCAACAAAAAATTATCAATCCATTATAAATGGGGGAATGATATTAAATGGATTGATATGGTTATGTAAAATATTTATTGTGAAATCGAAATTCGAGTTGTTGAAAAAAATAATTACAAATGTCCATCGTGTACGTTTGATTACTAAGGATTCGAACCCTGATGTTAAACATACTCACGTTTATATTATGAAACTTATAAACTCATGCTAAATATCAGCGTGTTTTGAAAAAAATTCAAAACAAAAAATTCTAATTGTGATTCTCTGTATTCCAGTAACAAATTCCTACGATGGCCTGAAACCCCGCCGTCGCCATCCCCCAAGAGGAACTCGCCGAGGCCGACCACGTGGCTATAAACCAACAACTCCTGCAAGTACTCCATCAACTTCCACCAAAGAGTCGCCCAGCAACGGTAAGTCACTTTGGGGACAAGATTGGATGTAACACACGATTTTAAATTCAATTAATTGCTTAATAAAAACTGCTTACTCGCTGTATTTGCTCGCACACTGCATGCCTTTTCATTTATCACCCTTTTCTATTCTTTTGAGTATTATTTGAGTGCTAGTTGAGTATGTGGAGGACGTTGATCGCTTCCTTTGGATTTTATCACGTTTTGAGGTTCTTTTTGGTTTATTAGATTTTCTTTTAAAATTTTTAGGTTTGGATTTTATTTATATGAGTTTTTCTATTTTCAAGGGTTTTTCAGTTCCACAGTTGTTTAGTCTTGTACATGAATTTTAGTTAAAGTCCCGATTGAGTAATTTATAGAGAGCACGTGCCTTATTTTAAATTAACCAGTCAATAAGAAATAAATATCAATTTTTCACCAAAAAAGACAAATTTAGGCAAATTAAGATAAATGAAGGGGAATCAATCTATTTAGATCTTCCTTAACACTCCATCAAATACAAAAGCAACACAAAATTTCGATAAGAATCTTCAAACAAAAATATTGTCTCAAATTTTATTCCAAAAAGATTCTAATTCTGATTAGTTGAGAGCGAAAATGTTATGCAACATTTCCTTTTGCAATTCCTTACCTTTTCGATGCTTTTGTCTGTTTGTGTCATGTACACCAAACGGAAACAATTCATTTGTCTTTTTTGTGATAGTGAGCTCAAGTGATTTTTTGTTAGAAGATTTTTAGAGGGGAAATTGAGGAATTGATGAGGAGTTTAGGGTTGCCACTTTATTGTTCTAATGAAATAAGTTTCTAGTTTTTCTTAATTAATTAATTTTTACTTTATTGTTTTAAAAAGATTTTAGTGAGATTTATGTATAATTTAGTTAATTAGCTTTTTTTAAATAAAAAGAGAATAATAGAACTTTTTTGAATAAAATATCATGCAACCCTAAAAAACCACTAAAAATCCACCAAAGACCAAAGATAATGATAAAAACTCGCGACTGCAAATTTGTTATGACATTAGCAAGAACTCCTTTCCATGTTCCATCATCAAACACTGCAACAAAAAACTCCCAAAGCAATCAAAACAAAATCAAAAACAAAGTAGGCAGGAACGAGCCGAGCTGATCGTCTTGTGTGGTAATTCAGTAATTAGAGTTGCAGGCCAATTTATCGCTGCGTCGATTACATCGATCGATTACTATACAGTTCTGCCGATAAGCTGTGCTTTCCTGTTCAAAAGTTTTGCTGGCTGTGAGTTGTTTGTTGATGGAGGAAGTCGCGAGATGGACGAGGCAGATAATAAGAGTGGATTTATTGAAGCAGCAACTGATTAATTGAAGATTTTGAGATGATTTGTGGGAGATATTTGATTGAAAACGCGTGGTGAAAGGTCTAGAATAGGGTGGTTCGTTTAACCGATTTGTTGAAATATGCTGCTCCACCAGCCTAAAATAATTTTTGGGGATAAAAAAACTTACCCGTATTTTTTTATTTTTTTTTTGGTCCATCGGAAAGGAGTGCTCAAATTCGTTGAAGTTTTGAAATTGAGTTTTAAGACGACTGCCTTAAATCTTACAAATATTTTTGAACTTTGTTACCATATTTTGATAACCTTAATTAATACCAACAAGCTGTAAAAATATTTCTTGAAAAAAATATCAGACTAAAAAGATATCCATGAATTTGTGAAATTTTTCTCCCATACAAAAATATCAAAATCTTACTTTTAAAGATAACTTTCAGATTAAGACGTAAAATGTCGATTAAAAACCTTTTAAAAATTAGTTAACTCATTTATAAACCAAATGCAAAAGAGTTTGCCCATTTTCAAGTTGCCAAAAAAAAGTATAGTCACCGAGAAGTGGACTATGTTTTAATGGATCACTTGTTGTTGCTGTAATTTAAAAAAATTGATTTTGACCGATCAGGAAAATAAATGTTTAGGGGGTTTTCTACCAAAAATTAGGAATCAAGATTACAAACATTTTTGACCAGGAAAAAACAAAATGGTGGATGTCAAAAAGGCGCGAATATTCAAAATATATGATGTATAAATATTTTAAAGAAACTGATTCTTCTTGGAGAATTTTGTCAAAATCATGAAATTTCACAAATTTCTTTAAAAATTATTTAAAAACTAATGAACCCTGTCAAGTCCCCTGTCACCACCTTCATTGCGTGCAAATTCCATTCAATTCCAAACAGTTTCCGTTCCTATTAAAAATGCGCAAGAATGTTGCAAGTATTTGAAAATACTTTGTCGGAATTTTTATGACTTTGTTTGAAGACAAAGTTTACGCAAAGTTTTGAGGCAATTTAATTAAGTTGTAGCTCTAAAATCACAACAATGGTACGAATGTCTTTAAGAAAATAAAACTTAAAATATTTTTAAAGAGACTTTATAATGAAGAATGAGATAGTTTTAACTAAACTTTGGAGTTTTGGCAGGTAATAAAGAGTAATGGACAATATTTTCAGGAAAAAAATTTATTCGAGGATTTGGTAAATTAAAGACTGTTCCCCAGTAAAAAATTTAAAGATTTGTTTAATCAACTATAAGCAGCGCCATCTGGCCATGAATTTTTTGACCAAAACTCCGTCCATTACCTCAATTACTCTAGTTGGCAAGCAAAACTATTCAAAAAATTCCTCTAACTTTTAATTTTGCTCAAAAACCAAAAGACAAAAGAAAATCACTTCATTACACTTTATTAAGATTTTACATCAGTATTAAAACATTTTATTACACTCAGCTGATGTGGAGCTGGTTTTGGAGCGATTTCTATACTGATTGTCACTGATTTTAACTGATGTGAATCAAATTCCAAGATTAAAGGCTCATAAAAATGTCAACAGTAATTTGTCTTGCTTCAGGCTATATTTCATCTAATTGTATAATGTTGGAGGAATTTTCAAGAATGTTGGAATAATATGCGAGAGCGGCTCTTTGTCTAGTTAGACTTCAGTCGTAAGGTGATGTGATTTTGCTGAGAATTTGCAAGAATTTCTTGCGGTGGAGGTTTTTTTGGTGATTTTGATCTTGTATTATTTTTATGTGAAATTGCTTTAATTAATTAATTAGCGAATTTTTTGAGAATTTTTGTTGAAATTATGCAAGAAAATATTTTTGACAGATTTATAAATCTTTAATGAATAAGAATTAAAATAAATATTCTACCTAAAACTACTGTTATCTTCGTTGTACACCAAATATTGGATTTATTGTATAACTCCATGAAAGGTTATAAGTTTGATTTTACTTTTTTATTAGAAATCACAATCAGTTGTATTTTTGCAGAGGAAGCTTGATCAAATTATTTTTAGTTACTCTCGAAGGAGCATGTTAATCCTTAATTTATTTAATTTATGGAATGTTTTAAATTCACTTTTAATTTGCTTAGCTTTAGGTAGAACTAATTAACAACTTCAATACTTGAATACTAAATCTAAAAACCCCATGAACCTTATACACCCCTGAAAATTATTATAGAAGCAGGAACCTCCGACACCTCCCCAAAACGCGGTCCAGGTCGACCTCCCCGCTCAAAACCTGGCACTTCTTCAATGAATCAAGGCTTTCGAGGCAAAGTTCGGCGAAAATTAGCCAGCAATATGGTTCCACTAGGCTACAGTCAAGTTGAAACACCCACTATGAGTCCAGCTCCAAGTCCAGGAGGATTGTACGAATATGATGATGATGATTAGATTTAATTTTTTTGATGTTTTTCGATGGAAATGAATTATTAGGGACTTGGAATTTTAAAATTTGGAAATAAAAAATTCTTTTTTTGAAAATTTGTGTTTGGTTCTTTTTTCGCTTGGAGAAAGTCAGATGATTGTTGGTTGATATTTATTTATTCACTTGTTTATATCAATTTATAAGAATTTATGAAGTTTCAGGTCTTTCTGCAATTCCAGCGCCAGCAAGCAAAAAAGGTAAATAACTTGCTCCAAAATCAAATCAAACTCAATCATTCAAAAATTCTTGCACATATCTTGAACTTGTCTCAAGTTGTCCTTGCTCTGAGCTTGATTTCCTACTCTGCTCTGTGTAAATGGTCATTATGACATTACTTCAGGTACTTCAAATACACTAAAGTAGTCCAAGTAATCAATGGCGACAGTATGGTTTGCTTTCCAATCATCTAAATGCAAAAAATTTATCAAAATTACCATTGCTGTTTAATGCATCATTTAAGAGAAACTTGAAAAATGGAGAGATTTTGTTTACATTGTATGGAAGCTTGAAGGTGAATTTTGCAAATTAACCAGTTTTTCCGATGAATTGATTTGCTGATGAAGTTTTGAAGGGAATTATGGAGGTAAGTGGTTTTATGATGAGTAAGATTATAAAGAAAGAAATTGAATGGTTTTATTTACTAGTTTTTCAAGTATTTTGATGGTTTTTACCAATTTCGTTGCTAGTCGTCTTGAGTAACAAAATCTCAAAGAAATCGCTCGTAATTTTAACTTTTAATTTTTTAAACTTTCTTCAAAGATCCATCAAATTAAAAATTAAATACTTTCAATCATTACTCGCAAGATTCTTCCACCCAACCTTTGAAACGACATAATTACCCTTAAAATAACGGACCATCTCCACTTTAATAATCAATTTCAACTTTAAAAACAAATTGGCTCGCGTTTCTTATCTTCAGAATGTTAAGAAAGTTGTCCACGCGTCTTATTACTTTTCAATGGATTTTTATCTTCAATTTGTATCGTAATTCTGTGTAGTCTTCCTGGATTTTTCCATTTCTCTCTTACATTATAATTTGATTTACTTCGATTTATTCCCAAAAAACAAAATTTAAGAGTTTTCTTCGAAATTCTTGGAGTTCTTGAGAGTTTTTGTTGATAATTGAGTATTTTACGATTTCTGTAATTATTGGTCATTTACGAGTAAGTACTAATTGCAGTATAATTGATTTAATGTCTTTTCTGGAAATTTTGCAAAGCGGTGAATTTTTTTTTGATGTATTTGAGGTTATGACGTAATTTTCATTTTTCAGGTCTTGCTTGAAAATTTTTAATTTTGCTCCCAAACATGCTAAAATCGACTTTTCTTACAAGAATCCCACAAAACCTCATTCATTCTAAAAATAAAACATTTATCTCAGAATCGCACTAAAACAGCTCAAGAAGTCTTCAGAAGCAATTACAATTAAGTGAGTAAAAAATACTGCAATTAAATATTAGCGAGCTTAAGCCACAATTACACTCGATACACTCAATACACTTTGCAATTAGTTTTATCAGACAATAAATGATTTATTTGGTTGCAGCGTAAACTGCTGTAGAAAAAAGTTGCAAGAAAATTTCAGGGAATCAATGTAAGAAATTGTAAGAAGGTTGGATTTTTGCACAATTTATTGTTAATTAATTTTTGCACTATCGAGAGTTTTGATTAAAAAATTGCAAACACTTTTGAAATTAAAGTTTGATTCATTTTTATGGTTTTGTACAGTTTTAATAATTTTTCTTACTTTTTTATTGATTTGTAGGTTAGGAAAAGAAAACTGAAGAAGCCAATGTTATTTTATGTATTTGATGTTCTAGCCGCTAGCGGATTTTTGTTCTGAAATAGTTTGTTGTTCTGTTAAAATTTTCTGTCTATAACTTATTTGTAAGATTTCAAACAAGAATATGAAATGTGTCTTATTTCGAATTAAATGTATCAGGTTCAAATCCCGTCAAAATTTAATAACATTCTAGAATCTTAATTTTTTTTGTTGTAATTATTGCTCAAGAAATAAAATATTAGATTTTTTTTTAGTTTCAGCAATCTTTTCTCACTTCCCTATATCCAATAATTTTCCTATTTGCCACACATTATTAAAAAATGAGAGAAGTTTTTCAATTAAAAATTACAAGAATGTTCTGCCAACTTTTTCCTATACAATAATTATTAGAATTAAATTTGAAAAGTCTCATAAACATGATAAAACTAATGAATCCAATAAAATTTATGGACTCATGGAAAAAACAGTTAAATCGAGTTGAAATTGAATGAAATAATGTGAAATAATGCTAAATAATGTTAAATGAAGTGAAATGCAGTTAACTAAGCGATAAGACGATAAGAAAATTCTTTCACCTTGTTGGCTGGTTGCTGTAGAATGGAACGAGCAAAGTTTAGCACATTTTCTTTAACACTAATTATCAAATATTTTCACGGTTTCTTCAGAGTTTCTTCGGTTATTTTCTTATAGTATAATCTTTTTAGAAGAGAGATGAGGTGTTGTTTAGATAATTAGGTTGTTTTATTTGACACCTACTGGAAAGTTTCTTTCATGCAAGATTTCTTCATATTTGAAAAAAGATTTTTGAGTCATTTTTCCAAAATATTGAAAATGTTAAAAATCTTGAATTATTATAAATATCTCAAGTCTGATAAGAAATCTTTTATTAAAAAAAATATCTGAATCTCCACTTACTTCAATATTACCTCAAAACTTCATCTCCTCCTTCAAATAACTGAAAAAACACTCCACTAACAATTTACTTTGATTGCATCAAAAAATTTATTAAAATTAAACGGTGGCTCAAAAGATTGAAAGATTATCTCGTTTTGGTCTTTGAATCTTTCCAAGCAATTTACCAAATTATTAAAAACCCAAAACCATCAAATTTATCAAAAAATCGAAAAATATCGCAAAACTGAGCAAAAATCCACAAAACTCCGTAAAGAACCGCAAAGTTCGTCAAATTTCCATCAAAATCAACAAAAATTATCAAAAAATTAAAAATAATTATAACCTCAAAATCATAACGGAGTCATAACCACTGATTCTAAAGATCTCCAGTTTCAAGGATGAGAACAGAAGCATAAACCATTTCATCTTCCGTTACGATCGCCCTTTGGCTAATTTAATAGTTTGATTGATTCGATTAAATCAATTAAAGTAATTAAAGTAATTAATTAATATTTCCCGAGTAGTTATTTGCCCTTCATTGATTATGATCCGTGTAAAAACCTTTCTATTCCCAGAATTTCAAATATTCCGTCAATATTCTGGGAAACTTAGAATTGGCGGAAAAACATTAATTTACCTTATTGGCTTATTATTGATATGCCATGCACATATCCAACTTTTTCCAAGTTTTGAAAAGTTTTTTGCTCATGATTCGGTAAATAAATAAATTCTGTAAACAAAATCGCGTGCTGCTAAAATTATACACCAGAAATTACTGTAAAAAGAATTTGCAAAAAGCCAGCGAGTTTTAAGCAGCTCTTGATTATTGTAAAAACAAATAAGTTCATGGTCTTTTAATGATGTGAAAAATATTAATTTGAGTTGGGAGCGACTTTTTAGGGATTGCATGTTTTTTGCGGATTTTTGCAGCTTGTTGGAAATTTTTTCTTAAATTTTTATGAAATCGTAGTGAAAGTAATTTTTGGTTCATTTTCGATTTATTCAAAATTTTGTTTAAAAATGCAAAAATTTCCGTTCACTTACTTTTTCCATATTTTTCGTTAATGAAGTTTTTATTGTCATTTTTCAAATTTATTTACAAAACTTTAGCAGATGCTTAAAAGGTTTAAAATGTCTAAATCAACAAAAACTTTCTTCGATCTGACAGTTTTGTGGTATTCGCTAAATCCTCACTAAATCTACAAAAAAATCTTCACAGATTTCTTTGCAATAATCTTAACAAAAATCTTATAGCAATAATTTGCAAAGAAAGTTATTAAAAAATGTAAATGAGATTTAAAAAAGTTAATGAAGATTTTATTTTCAAAGATGCCAAGGCTTTTACAAGAATTCTCGAAAATTTCTAGGAAATCTCAAAAAACTCCTGAAAATATCAAAAATAGCCAAAAAACTGCTAATTCTATTAAAAAATGACTAAAAAGCAAAAAATCAAGAAAAGGGTCTTAAATATTTAATTAATTAATTAATAAATTACAGAAATAAGTCTCAAGACATAGCAAGCAAATTTCTATTTGCATAGAAAAGATGGGCATTGGGTTCGTCGTGTCTCCTGCAACTCTTTCATGCGCAAATTTATGTTACAACTGACATCTTCAACCAATTTCTTTGTAGCAAATCTGCGAGCGAATTCGAAGCAAAAGTAGGAGAAAGGCCTCAAGATTAATTGTCAGCAAATATGTTTAACCCAGCGAAAGTTGACTCACTAACAAGAAAACAATTAGAAACATTGGAAACATATAAGAAACAGATTGTGCTGCAACTTTTGTGAGTATCTAAACGACTGCACAGCAGTACCTGGCAGTACCAAATCGAATAGTTAACTAGAAGAACGATTTCTTAATTTTCTCTTAATTTCCGAGTCATGTTTTGCCATTACTCATCGACTTATTAAAATTTGTTGTAGAGATTGGAAATAATAATTTGAACATTTATTTCAGTTTCTTGGAAGTCTCTTCAATATTTTTCGAATTGTTTTGAGTTAAAGATTTGAAAAATCGCTGAAAAGAGCAAAATTAATTGGAAAATAATAAGATTTGGTTGCTTTGCGCTCGATTATGAGCCCCATTAATTAATTTTTCTTTTAAAAACGATTTTAGAGACTCGGATTGTGATTAATTTGAATTTTCTGTTCTTTTCATGATTTTAAAATTTCTCAAGAAAATGCTCTTTTGGATTTCTTAGGAAATTTTCAATAAAATTTTTTTCTTAAGAACTGTGGCAGATAAAGCCAAGCTACACTTAGAAAAACAATTTGATCACATTTTATAAAAAATCGCTTCCAATCCAATCTTTAACCTAGAAAAACTACATTTTTTGCTTATAAATCATGAAAACGTCCAATTTTCCTGGAAAACTCTTTCACCTCGGTGAATTCAGTGAAGTAACTTTCAAGTTCACAACACAAAGAACAAATGAGACATGATATATTGACGTCCAAACATATGTAAAAGACAATAAACCGATAAAGATCACAATATTTAAAGAAATGTTTTATGCTCTGACTTTTGTTTCAAATATATCTGCCAAGTACAAGAAATGCATGAAATACATAAAATACATTAAAAAATCGTTTAAAACATTATTGAGCATTGAAGAACATAAAAATACATTAAAATATAAATTGTCCTCGAAGAACTACAAAAAATGTATCGAACAAACCGAACAATTCAAACAATGGATAATAATTGAACTCTTTTTGTAGTTTAACCATTTTTTAAGGTTTTGAAGTTTTTGTACTGGATTTACTGCCATTTAGTGCATTTAGTCCATTTTGTTGCATTCTTGGTTTATGATTGTTTCAAATTTCAATTCGATTATAAATTACTTGGCGAGATGTTGGAGTGCCGACAATGGAGGTTTATTGTGAGAATTGGCACACGAATTGAGGAAGTTTGGTCACTTTTTGCTGGAGTTATTGGAGGTACTGGAGTTACTTGGGTTATGTGGTTAGTCGGTTAATGGCAGTGAATTTTTTAGATTTTTTGAAATTGACTTTTTTATGGGGATCGGTTGAGGAATTGATTAAATGGTTTGTTGTTACGAGGTAAGATCAGTTTTTAAATTGAATTGTGGTTTTAGATCTATTTAAATGAGAATCTGGGTTTTATGTGTTTTGTGGTCCAAGAGCTATATTTAGCAGCTATTCATTAAAATGTAAAATATTAGTTTTTGTTAGCGATGATTGGAAGTGTTTGAAAGATAAACCGCAGATACTGACGATTTTATGTATTGATTAAAAAAATAATGACCTTTCTCAATATATAACGCTTGACCATGAAAATCCAATTTAATGTACTGAAAAAACAAAACAATTTTCTTCTAAAAACGCCAAAGAAAACTCTCATCTCTGATCTACTTTGAAAATTGAATAAATCCATTGATAATTCAATTTTCCCGGAGCCAATCAATTTATTTGAAATCTGAATTTTTCTATAAAAACCGACAAATGTAACTCTACCTCAAATCGGAAAATGAATCTGCTTATATGTTTGTTTTTTAGTTCCATAATGACAACTTTTTGTGATGAATTGTGCAATGGAAGTGATAGTTGTGGAGATGATGAGACTGGTAATTATATAAAACTAAAATTGACACAATACATAACATATTAAGTTTAGAACACTGGCACATCAAAGATCCCAAAGGATACCGTTCACACTTTTTAGCAAAAGGTTACAAGGCATCGTTCATCGAGGCCAAGATAAAAGGAGGAGTGCAGGGAAGAGATTGGGTAAAATATTAAAGTAGAATGAAAATTTCGTCAACCTTTTTAAATTTTCTACAGATCATAGAAGGAATGTTCCCATATGTCGCTTTGTTCCAACCTCCTTCATGTATGGCCACAATATTTGCTGATCGATGGCTTATAAGTATTTTAATCAGAATTCCTGCAAATTCAAAATTTTAATAATTTAAAATAACTTTTATCCTCCTTTTAAACCACAAAATTAAAAATGAAGCTGCCGCCCATTGCGTTAAGTATAACATCAAAATACTCATAAAAATACACCAAATCTAATAAATTTCCAATTCCTCAGCAAAGTAGAACAAGATAAGCTAAGCATAACCAGATGTACAATCAGATATGGAACATTGGATCGAGAAAAAGGAGGTGTCCTTAATTATCTAGAAGCAATGTTCAAGCATCCTGGATATTCTCTGTATAAAGCGAAGGATGACATTGGATTATTGAAGACTAAAAATAAGATTGAGTGGTCTAAGATGGTTCATCCTATAAAGTTGGCTAAAACTCAAAGTTTGTTCGGAAGGCTTGTGACTTTGGCTGGTGAGTTCCTTGACATTCTAAATTTCCTTAAAGACCTGAATCTACGATGAATTGATAGGATTTGGCTTTGTTGGATATCCAGAGAAGACGTATCCAAAGACTTTGAAAGCTATTCGGTTAGCTGTGGTAAATAAACAAGAATGTAGTCGCAGACAAAAGAATAAATTTGAAGAACAATTGTGCACTGTCCATCCCTATGATCTAACGTAAGTGAAACATGGAAGTTTGAAGTTAAAATCAATAAATTTGACCTACGAAACCTACATTTTGAACTTAACGAACATTTTAGGGAAGGACCATGTATACACGATAGTGGAGCTGGTGTAGTTAGCAGGTAAGACATTAGTTACCCAGGCTAGTTGAAAAATACATCCATACTCCTTTTAGATGCCGATTAATTGGAATCCACACAGCAGGATCAGAAAATTGTGGCAAAAAATCAGAAGCAAACTTATTTTCTCAAGTTTCATTTTACCAAGATTGGGTGGAAAAAACAACAGGACTGAATGATATTTATGTGGGGCAAAATGAGACCATTAACTAACTTTTAACTTTTAAATCATCTCAAAATCTATATGTTTTAAGACAAAAACAATAAAAAGTCTTTGAACTTTTTTGTTCCATATTTTATTCAAAAATTCCTCACAATCTATCGACGCAATCTTCAATCGAAATCATGCAAAAATTCTTGAGAAAATAAAAAGATGACACATTTGACTCCCTGCTGGCAGAGTCTCATAATCAATATCGGCAGGAATTTCCAAGAGATCTTCGAGATATTGGCGAAATGTTTGGCCTTTTGTTTAAAATCGCTGAATTTTACTCACCAGATTCAGATTATTCATAATTTTACCGTATTTTACAGTTTTTTCACAGTTTTTGATGTTCCTTAATGGAGTCGTTATAACTTTGTTAATTTCGATAATTCAGAATATTCTGGTAATTCTGATAACTTTGCTAATTCACCTAATTCAGCTGAGACAAAGTTAATCGTTATCGACAGGGGAGCTTGAATAAATTTTTAATATCAAAGTTTTAGCGTTTTTATTTCTGGATACATTTGAAAATCTTTAAAGAAAGAGCGAGGTGTTAATTTATGCAATCTGGTTTACTCACGATATAAAACGTAAAATATTGTAAAATATGTGCTCAAATGAAATTTAATATTGTTCCTTAACTCGATGCTTTAAATTGATTCCAAAGCTATTCCAATAAAGTTATGCTCGATACTTTTATTTAAATGCCTCAAAGATTGAAAATACTTTAAAATATTGAATAAATATGTGACAATGCGAGTGACTACAACTTTGTAGCGGACATGCTGCTGGTTTTGATTTCTATTTTGATAGGAGAGGAGAGTTATCTTAATAGTTGATCTGTGCTTGATAAATATTTGGTACTTAATGTCTTAATGTCTTTCTTTTGTAAATTGAGAGATTTCGTAGCAATAAAGCTGCGGTGGTATCGCAGTTACATTAAATTTTATTTCATTGCTTTTATGCTTCTATAAATTTCTTGAATTCAATTTTTTAATAAATTGTGAATGGCTTGAGAATGTGGAAATCTTAGGAAATTTGATATAACTCAAAATTTTCCTACAAACTTGTAAATTCAGTCAAAATATTCAAATAACATAAACAACGTCCCAGTTACTCCAAAATCCAATAATCTCTGAACAAATTATCATAAATAAAAAACTTCCGTTAAAACTTGCATCATAAAATATTTAATTAACCTTCCCAGCTCCCAATCATATAAAAAGCCAAAACAATAAATTTCGGCAATTACAAAAAACCTCAAAGGAGCTGAAACTTCAAAGAACAAGCACCAAATATATCAAAGAAAGCAATCATAAAAGAAATTATGACCTTTCCTCCATTAGTATTCTTTAATCGTCCCAATATATCATTTCTTCCATTAAGATCCGCGAAACTGGTAAAATATTGCGAAATTCTGAAAAATGTTGCACAAAACTGCAATAAGAGCTGCAAAACTGTGCATCTCGAGTAATTTGAAGTAATTCAGTTAATTGTCGGTTAATTGTCCATTAAATTATTAAATGCGCCTTAAATACTTCAAAAAAATTAATCAAATACATATTTACGAGTTTTTCAGCTAAACTTTACCAGAACCAGCCAATATCAAGCAAATAAAAGGGAAATATCAAATATTTGCTAATTTATTGCACTTTTTGCAGAGCATTTAAAATTAAAAATTAAAAATTACAAGCAATTTACGGTACGGCTAATGATAATGGTTATTGGCTGCTTGTGTTTTGTGTAGCTGGATGGACCTTTTAACTTTGGATGGAATGAGAGTTGTGAGGGGAGGATTGCAGGGCAAGTTATGAAAAAAAACTGAAGCCACTAGATCAACACCAGCTGGTGGTGGAGCCAACTCCCAACTCTCCAAAAAAATTATGATCCAGAACTTTTTGGGTGAATTAATTCATTCGTCTTTGCTACAAAACAGATGAATTTGAGCTAGAAGGTGGGATGATTTGGTGGCTCCAAAAAATTTGGGTCCACCAAAATTCTGGAATTTTTGTTTCAGCTTTTTAGTAAAATATTGAGTGACTAAGAACCTTCTAACAAAAAAAATTGGTCAAGAGCCACCAACGAGCTAAAAATCGCTAGAAACTCCAACAAGTTGCATCCACTTTGATATATTAGACGTTAACTTCGACCCATTAATCATGCAATGGTGCAGCTCTCTCTGCTCACAATATTAAGCAATTGAGCAATTGGCGGGATAGCCGGGAATGATAAGGAACATTGTACATGAAAAATGATGCACGAGGGATGCTTCAACTGCTTTTTGCAATGATGTGCAGCTCCGATTGATTAATCGCGTTTTTTGCAGCTCGTTCAGATGTTCACGAGTTTTCGACGAGTTTTTCAGTATTTATAGAGAAGTTTTATAGTTTATATCGTTGTTTATTGTTATTTGAGTAATTTTCGTAATAGTACGTTGTGTATATTGTTATCTAGAAGGAGATAGAAGCAAATTGCATCAACAAACAAATGGATACAAATTGAAGACATTTAATTAAATTGTTGAATATTAAATTTATGGGATAATTGACGAGGTTCAGCGATGTTTTAGATGGTAACAAAAGGCATAAATAATAAGGAGTTGATGTAATGTTTGATTAATTTGGTTTAGATTGGCAGGGAGGTGGGTTGGGGGTTTTTGGGTGGATTTTCTATTTTTATGACAGTTTTTATACTTTTCAAAGGTTTTTGGTTGTTTTCAGCGTTCTATCGAAGAAAGTTACACATTATATTTTTTTATAAAGATCTAAGTCCCTGTTCTATCAAAATTTAACGACTTAAAAATTTAGCAGAGTAACTTTTCACCGCCATTCAAGTGACTAGTTCAAAAACCAATACTTTTAAACTCTATCACAAGCCATGATTTCGATAAATCAAAAACCTTGCATTTGTTATTAAATTTTTGAAAAAATTTATTCGCCTTAAATTCAACTTTATTCCGTATAATTTATTTCAGTTCACTTTATTTCAGTTTTCACGCTCATTTCGAACAAAAACGAATAAAAACTGCAGTAAAATTGAAGAAAAGTCTCTTTTGAAATGGTTTTAATATTTATTTAATTATTTTTCATATTTATGATTCATTATGAGCTAATAAAAAAAATGCATGTCCACTAGGTCAGATGTATAACTGCAGAGATGTGAATTAAAGGCATAAAATTGATGGTGCAATGATGAATTGCTCCAAAGTCTGCTGTTTTCGATTTAAAAAAGTTTTTTATGAATTTTTTGTTGGTTCGTTAAATTCTCGCCTGTTTCTCCAATTTTTACGAAAATTTTCTAATATTTCATATTTTCTATATTTGGTGGATTCTCCTTCAAAAGCAACATTTAATGGATTTTTAATATTCATCATGAAATTCGATGCTTTTTCATTCGTTTATTCGCTGTTTACACACTTTGGTAATTTTTCCACTTTTTTTAATTTAAATGAATAAAAAATGTTGTCTAGTGCTCAATAAAAAAACATAAGAATGATTAATTCATTTTTCAAGGGTGATTTTGTCTGGGCAATTTTTCAAAGTTGAACCCGAAGATCAAATTCGAGCCAAATGCGAGCCAAATGACTTTCCAAACAAAAACCGCGTTAATGGTTTGTTTTATTAAAAAAAATTCTGGGATAAATGTAATTTATAAAATTTATCAATTTTTAATTGAACAACCAGGAATTGGAATTTTCGAACATATCGACGGCCAACAAGGCGATTATAAATAAATGAAAGAAATTTTTAATTAAAATCATAAACCAATATATTTCGTAAAAAATGAACTCGTTTGGACGCGAAGTTATGGAAAATGTATGTTTAATGAATTTGTATGTTTTATGCTTTTGTGGGGTTATGTTGAGGGATATTGCAGGGGTGGGGAAGGCTTTTGTGGATATTTGAGTAGTCTTTCGTATTTTTAAGGTTTAAATACAATTTTGTGGATTTATGGTTTTTTACAGATTTCTTCATCTATTTGGAAAAGAAAAGTTCACAAAAATTGTTTTTCTAATACAACACTAACAACTGCCTAGGTTCAAATCCTGTGGCAATTAAATAATATAAATCTAGACAATAATTATAATTAACCAGTTTTTTTTTGTTGCTTGAATCGTTAAATTGCCACTCCAACTATGATTCAAAGATCTCCCAACCCCTGCCCCAAATAACCGCACAACGACCAACTTTTTAATTACAAACATTTTTCCGCCAGTTGAAAAATGATCTTTGTTATGAAATTGTGCTCTTTTATTGGTAACAACGTAATAACGTAATAAACAGTCGAAGGCATATTGCATTGCCTGGTATTGTTTCACGACTGTTGCCCACTAAGCACAGTTGTGTGGCTCTTTGACTATAATATTTCCTCCAAATTGAATTATGATATCCCAGCCATCCGAACATAATGTTGATTTAATGGGAATGAATTGTTGTAAACATGCTGTAAAGTGCCAGATTGTTGTTTGTTTTATGGATCCAATGATCTCTTTCTGCTTGCAAGCAGTTTGCCCAGGTAAGCGGAATTGTAATAAATATTTCAGTGAAGTGAATGAGTGAATGGTAAACGATACTCGGCGATGCTCCAGTTTTATTTATTTTTTGTACAACGGATTAATGGGTGCAGATATATCGAGTTTTACTGGGGGAATTCAGTCTTTTATGGGATTATATGGGGAAACTTGATAGTTTCTTGGTTTTATGGGAGATTTTTGGAAGAGAAGGCTTTGCTGTTTGATGTTTTGATGAGCTGAAGTCGAATTGAATTGTTTTTCGGCTTAATTGCGCAGTTTAACAGTTTTTTGCGCGTTTCTTCAAAAATATAAAGAAAATATTTTTTTTCACAAAAAATATAACGCGTATTTAACCATTAAATTTTATTTTCGGTTTTTATGAGGACTTTGACCCTTTCTTAGAAAAAATAAGAAAAAATTTCAAAACAAACTCCAAAATTCAAGCAAACTCAATACAAATGATCTTAAATCTTTGTTTATGTTACTAAGCATCATTTAAACAGCATTCAACCAAAACATATGAACCATCTAAAATTTTATTTCATTGCAAAAACTTCGCCACAAAGAATTCAAGCAAATAATTCTTTTTTTGTGGGGTCACCAAAGATCTTCAAAATACAAACATTAAACCATAAAACAAGTTCAGACGTGTTTGGTCTACATTTGGGCTCACATCTTGAAATTCTCCACATTCTCATAACTCGACATCTTCTCGAGATCTTCACAACATCTTCAACTTTTAAGTTTTTGCAATTTTTTTTTGAGTTCGCGCGAGAAATTTTAAAAATAATTCCCATAGCACACATGCAAAAATTTATGATGCAACATTGTGAAATCGTTCCCAAAAATATAATTTGTGTGAGCTGCCGTTAAAACACTAAAATAATATTAATAAGTGATAAGCCAAGCTTGAAATTCTCGCAAAATTCACTTTCACTGCCAACCAGCACAATTGCAGATTTTATGTGTCGCAGATGTTTTTTTTATTCAGAAATATTTAATTATTATTTTCATGCAATTTAGCGACAATTTCACAATTTCATAAAAAATTATTTTTTCGCCACTTTTTCGCGATTTTTCGGAAACCTGCGAGAAATTTGTCATTTTGTAAGCGTGCAATTTATGGTTTTGGAGTAACTGATTGTACCCTCATAATTTTTTGTTTGAGTTGTTGACAAAAGTGCAACTGGAATTGACTGCAATAAAGTGATTCGAAATTGAAAAAGACTGGAAGTTACATAAAACCCACATTTCTCAAATTTTTATTTTATTGCTTGCAAGTTTTAACTTTTAATAATTTTAAAATGGATTTCTAATTTTTTTTTCAAAAATTATTCTTTTTGACTTTTTCTAGTTTTTTTTGATTCTACGGAGAAAAAGTAAAAATCGATAATTTCTATGAAGTTTCCTCGGTTTTATTTAATTTTCTTCAAAATTTCCATTGAAAAAAAAACTCCAGCAAAATCCAGCAAAAAACTCTTAGATAATATTTCTAACAAATTAAACTTGTTCTATGAATTATGCAAGTTTTGTACATTTCAGATTGATTTACGCAATTCATTGAAATTCATCGAAAATCATGTAGTTTCACAGTTTCTCAGTTTTTCAGAGGAAACAGAAATTTTCCCATGCGTTACTTAATTTTTTCCATAATTTTTCATGTTTTTCATTCTCCCTGACCAGTAATTCAATATTTGAGCTAATATATTAGAAATAATTTGCAATCTCTACTAAGTTGTTGAACACTAAGTGGTTTTCAGTTTCTATACCAACAAATCCCAAGTAAAAATCTAAAACTCGCTCAAAGACTCAAAAACTCGCAAAAAGTTGAGAAATTGAAAAACTGCATCGATTATAATTTGTGTTATTATTTGTGACAACTCAAAAAATCAACTGGGCAAACAAACGAAATGTGCAAAATTGCATGTCACTTGCACTTCAGGCTCTTAACGCAAATAGCACACTGTCAATGTTCAATAATGGCAGGCAATAAAGGTAATAAATGCTGCGGAACCCTTTCACTTTATATTTCACTTTTCTGGACTTTTGCTTCAGATTTACTTGAAATTTGTGATTTAATCTAAAATTGAATGAATTTTTTGTATGATTGACACTAGCAGACCAATATGTTGCTTCAAAAATATTATTTTGCAATTTTGTATAATTTTGTATAATTTATGATGAATATTGTTGCAATGATCAATGTGGAAATGTGGATTTATAGATTTGTAGTTTTGTGGACAATGGAGGCTGGTTTATGTTTTTGTCGAGTTTTTATGTTGTTTCTATACCTCTATTGAATGTTGATGCTTGTAAGTTCTTATAAGTTATGAGTAAATTGGCACCTTTGCATTAATTTACTTACAGCATTTTGTTGAGGCAGTTTTTGGATTGAAATTGAATCGGAATTGAATGGAAATTGAAAGTTTGCAGGGAAATTTGAATGCTTTTTAGGGTTTTTGAGTTTTAAGGAGCAGTATGGATTTGGAATATGAGAAAGTGGCAGGTTTTTGATTTATTTATGATTGGTTAATTAAAATTGGATTTATGTTGAAATGGGAGCTGTGCATAAATTACTAGAAATCATATTAAATTTCACAAAATCACAAATTCAAGCAAATGAAAGATTTTTATAGAAAACCAAGCAACCTGTGCAAAAATATTTGTTTCTAAATGGTCTCCAAATAAATTGTCAACAAATCTTCAAATCTTCAAAATTTCTAGTAGAGCGATTAGAAATGACCACCAAATTAGTTTCTATCTTCTTCTATGAGAATGGCAAGCAGCACTCAAAAAATCCAATTAAAATTCAGGCTACGAAAGAAAGTCTCAAGGAAACCATCATCAAAATTGACAAAGTGTTTTTCTATAAAAATAAAGTGTAAATTACTCACTTTCTTTTAAGGTTAATAATTTATAATCTAGATTCCTTGTATTTATAGCATCTTCAACATGAAAGGCAAGAGAGTTGATAGTTGGGCTCAATTCAAGAATGATATTGGGTTTGTCTTGGTTACTCCTTCAGATGAGTTCAATTCTGGCAGTTACTCGGAAATATTTGATCGATACAAAAGTGATCAAGAGTCAGGAGATCAAGGTGAGTTTACTTAAGGTTTCTTGGAACTAAGAAGACATGCATTTTTTATCCTTAGAACCCAGCAATCCAAAATGCCGGCCAGTCCCACCAAAACGCCTCCCAGTAACAACAAAATCTTCTTACAACCAACACATAACCTGCAAGAATATTCAACCTTACATCCCAAAGTCAACTAAATCCAAAAGCTCAATCAAAAGCTCTAAACCAAGCTCCACCAGTATTTCAAAAAAAGTTACCTTCGACGTCAAACAAGCCAAAGCAAATTATAAACTTCTTCAGAAACAGAAAAAGGTTCGGGAAAAAGCTTTAAAGCAGCAACAGAAAAAGAAAGGTTGCTGTTCATGGTTTAAGAAAAAGGAGGAACCAATTGTACAGGAAAGATCGTTAGAGGAGCCATCGGAGTATGCAACAAATATTGTTAAAGTTTATGCGGAAAAGGGGGCTAAGAAAAGGAAAGCTATGGATAAAGCGAGAGGATCTTAATTAAAAAAATTTATGGAATAAAAAATAATTTTTTGCATATATCGTCACCTGAATGTAATATACCTTGAAAATCAAAAAAATTGGCACGTTTGCATAAAAAATATCAAATTTCAAAATTATTTCTCTTTACAATAAAAATTTCCTCAAGCTGCTCATAAAATCCAAAAAATCCGCAAAAACTCGTCGAAAACCAAAAAATTTATTCAAATCTCGTCCACAACCTATTAACTCGAACTAGAAGTCTGTACAAGCTCAAAAAGTCCAACATCATGTTCTGCCTGCTGAATGTAAGAAAAATTGCAGCCACGACCAAAGTGTCGTTTATGTGTGTTCCTCGTAGTTGAAATGTTGTAGTTTTAATGATGAAAATTATTTATCTTTTGCAATTCTTCAAGAACTTCAAGTACTTCAAGTACTTGAATCAGTTTTTATCATTTTAAATAATAAAGTTAATAGACGAATAGAAAACAAGAATTGTTTGAAAATTTGTAGCAAAGTAGAATGATGTTGAATAAATACACTGCAAGTACTAAATGATGAGCTTGCTGGCTTTTGTGCTTCTTTCGACTTCTTTAGAACTTTCTTATTTATTTGATTTATGTGAGACGATGTTTGGAAAAATGTTTTTGGATTGTGCAATGATAGTTTTATAAGCTGCGACATTGTTGGTAATTTATTGAGCAGATATCTTGAGTTATGGAGGACAAAGAAAATCTGAGAATTTGTCAAAGAAAATTGTTATTTATTCATTTCTTTTCTTCAAATCTCCATGGAAAACATCTTATTTTCTGTTCCTTTACAAACAAGGTTTGATATCTTAAACAAATATCCAGCGTGATTGTTCTGCTGTCCAACAACATTTTGTCCAGCTGTTGTAACAAACAAGGTGTCCAGTCCTGGGCCTCCAAAGCACATGTTTGTGATCTGCTGGGTTGGAAGTTTTATCTCTTGCTCCACTTCTCCTCTACAAAGGTCAAAAGAACTGTTAATTAACAATTGTAATGTTTTGGAGAGGAACTTACTGTTGATTGATCTTTAAGATGTTGCTGCCACCAAACATGGCAACGTAGAGATTTCCCTCAATATCAGAAGCCAAGCCGAAAGGAACATTTTCCATTAACTTTCCATGTTTTGATAAATCACAGAAAATCTTTTCGTTCACTGGGAATTTTTAAAATTAGAAACATTCAATTCCTCAAAAGATTCTTTATAAAGATCACTCACTTATCTGTCCAGAACTTTGATCGTAATCAAACTCCTTAACGTTCAAATCGTAGCTATCCACCCAATACATCTTTTCAGTTGCTTCGTTCCAAGATATTCCATTAGAAAGTCCAACTTGTCCTTTTACCTCAATCCCAATCTTCGAAGTGAAAGCGTAGAGCGATGCAATCTTCTGATTCAAGTCAAAAATCTTTCCATTGTTGACAGTCTCATCAATTTTTGTTCCTACGAACATCCTACCTTTTGGATCACACTTTGCGGTGCTAAAACGAACTCCATCTGTGGAGACTTCACCTAGAATTTGGGTTATAGTGGCTGCTGGGCTAGTGCCATCCCAGTTGATTGAGAGAAGACGCTTTCCGGAACCAATGATGAAATTTCCGTGAGGTTGTCCATGAATTGGGATTATGAAGGATATACCGAATTCACCCTCTAAAAATAATAATAAAAATTTTTTAAAAAATTTAAAAGCAAAAACACAAAATTTAGGAGAACCAAATTTAAAAAAAATTCCTCGTGCTCAGTTTTTCACGTTAAAAATAATTCTTATAAGAAATTCACTTGATTTGTTTGATTTCACCTCAGCTTGAAAAAAATAAATTACTCACGGATTTTGGCCATTGTATGCCTCTCGGTCGTTTGATCATACTTGTAAATGCAGCCTCCAATAGCGTCAGTGTAGAGCAAAGCTTTTTGGTCAACGTCCCAAAAAGGGCTTTGACCCATGAAGCACCTGATTGAACAATAGAATTATTGATACTTTTATAAATACTTTAATTAATTAGAATCTCACATTGGAGCTCCATGAACTTGTTCCACTTTATAGTTACTCATTGCTTATGAATCTTGGAGAATCAAAAATGTTTAAGAAGAGTTGTTACAGGTTGAATTATTGAATTTAATGCAACTCCTCTGTAGACACTGAATGTTTCTAGCACAATCTGTTTGTCTTATAGAAATATTAATTCACCTACATTGACATAAGAAAGTTACAATCTATGGTTACAAATTTATTATCATTTGCAAGTTTGTTTTTACCGAGCTTGAAGTTTAATCAAACTGACCTAGACAAGAATGTTTTTTGGTTATTTTATGATTTTTTAATCTTGTTGGGCAATTAATTTTTATCAATGTTGTTACATTTTTTTTGTTAGAAATATGTTCTAATTATGTTTAAGAAACTCTAAATTATTTTAGTCTGAATAAAAATCAGCAAAATTACAGTTCGATGCTCTTTTGCACCTAAAAAATTCAAAAATAGATTTAAAATTTGTTGAAAGAACCGATCATAAAATAGGACACTTATACCAAGAAACCGTAATAACATTCGATTTGTTGGCAAACAGAGGTAAATTATCCCATTATGACCGAATTATAATGCAAAACAGATTATTTTAAGAAATTGCAAAAATGAGACAAAAATTGATTACCACAAAGTTGCATTTTGTTTGTAAATAAATTATTATGTCTTATCTGCTGCAACATTTTAGTGCAAATTAATTTGATAATTTTGTATGTTGAATTTGTCCATCTGGTTGTGCTCTCAAGCAATCTTTTATTGACGTTTGAGTATTCGGGGAATTAATCTACATATAATTCTATTAATACCACATTTCAAAAAAGCTGATGAAATCTTTTGAAAATTTATGTTTTTAGTTCTAATTTAAAAGAATTCGATCTTCATCAGATGGGAAAATTCAAGAACAGAAGATTCTTACTAACAATTCAGTTGACGTAACTCTTAATGAATGTTGCTCCACATATATTCAAAATTCAAAAAAAATAAAAAAAAATTATTCATTCTTTACTAAGCAAATTTGTAATCAAAGGTTATTCGGGGAATGTAAAAAAGTTCTGATAACATTCAAAATTCCATATAAATACTCGTCTTTCCATCTTCAAAATTCAGTGTCCTCTCAGACTTTCATTGAAACCTCCAAATCTTCTCACCTTCTTCTCATCAACATGCAGAACTGCAAACTTGAACGTATGGATGATTGCCCTATGAGCTTCATGGGACAATCACCATATTTTGATAATGACCGCAATATGTTGTTCTACACTGACAACATGACTGGAACCATCTTCCGATATGACTTCGAGAGAAAATGTTGCTTTATGACCAAGATCCGTAAGATTACTTGATTCTCTTGTTGTTGTAGATTAACCTAAAAATAAAACAAAATTTACTTCTTTTATTTTTAAATAGAGGGAGAGACAATGTTGTCTTTCTGCATTCCTTGTCGTGAGAAGAAAGACTTTTACATTGTTGGAGCTGGACGTCGCTTGCTGTTGATTGAGTGGGATGGATTCAACACCATGTGCAAGATGGATCGCGTTTTATCCGAGATGAATGGAGATGACATTCGTTTCAACGTTGGCCGTTGTGATATTCGAGGACGTCTGTTCCTTGGAAGCATGTTGAACGAGGACAACAACGATGGTAATGTGTACGACATGAACAGAAGGAAGGGATGTCTATTCAACTTCACCATGAAGGGAGGAATGAAGGAAATGAAGAACAAGGTGGGACTTTCAAATGGAATGTGCTGGAACAAAGATTTCACCAAAATGTTCTATGTGGACAGTTATGATCTCAACGTGAAGATGTTTGACTACAACATGAACTCTGGAATCATCTGTGAGTACTTAAATATAATAACCTTCTTAACTTGAATTTAATTGAAAATTTCATCAACAGCCAACGAAAAAATCTTCGTCGACCTCAGCAAATACGGAAAGTTCAAGATGAACATGGCTCATGGTCTGGCAATTGATTGTTACGATAACATTTACGTAGCAATGTTTGGAGGTGGCAATATCTTGAGATTCGACAAAACTGGCAAATTTGACTTTGAGTACAAAATGATGACTAAACAAATCACCAACATGTGCTTCGGAGGACGCGATATGGACACGATGTTCATCACTACTGCTGCTCAAAAGGTTGTTGGCGAATCAGACAAAGGTTCTGGATATTTGTACAAAATGACCAACTTTGGAGGAAAGGGAGACAAAGACTGGAAGATGAGCTTCTGTATGGACATGTAAACTTCGTTATTTCCAAGTTTAATTGTATATTGAAGAATAATAAATATTTTTATTTATAACTATCCAGTCAGGGATAATAATAATAAATTTGTATAGTTGATTTATCTCATTTAGAACATATAAAAGATATGCGTGTTATGATTATTAACTTAAGAAGAAGTTCAATTTTGAACATTCGTTTTTTGATAAAAATTCTCAAAAAATAGGTTTCACGGGTCGCATTTTTGGTTTTTGGGTCCCAACATTCAAAAATAAAATGTTTGATGCATTGGTATTCATGAACTGCATTGGTATTCATGGATAATATTATTTTTTGAACAGTCGATTTTTGACTATAAATTCCAAAAAAATAAGGTTTCACGGGTCGCATTTTAGGTTTTTGGGTCCCAACATTCATAAATTAAATTTTTGATGTATTGGTATTCATGAACCAAGGTTCATGGAAAATATTATTTCTTGAACTTTCGTTTTTTGACTAAAAGTTCTTAAAAAATAAGGTTTCACAGGTCGCATTTTTAGTTTTTTTCGATATCAAAAATACAAATAACTGACACAATAAAACACAATTAATTTGTTATTTTCTAAACCATCTCGAATCTAATGTCCTAAAAACAAACAAATGCTCCGATGCTGTTGTCATAAATAAAAATAATTATACGACCATTTCATCGACTTTGTTGAAGATAAAGTAGAAACACTGAAAAGATTGAAAACACCGCCATTTAATGTCCAAATATCTAAATATCCAAATAAGCTGGAAATAAGCCATGAACATTCTTTCGACCCGCAGTTATTTATGGCCCCATGATGTTTCATAGGCCACTCGTTCTAGTGCGGCTAGTCCAAATTCAGTCTGAAGAGTCAATATACACATCGTTGCATATTCTATCTCGACTCATAAACTGCCTTTTGGGCGTTTTTATTGATTTCGTTTAATAAAATTTCCAAAAAAACTTTAAAACAACAGACAAAAAACATTTTCAAAACGAGTTCGATAATCTCAATTATCTACTTTATCTTCAATCTTCAGGTAACTTTAAATATTTGGGTGAATCTTCGGATATATCTTCACAAATCTTGACCATCTTCTGTTTTACTGCGAGTTTGCTGTGTTTGTTGATAGCGTTTTTGACCACCCGTGTGATTTAATTGCTCTGCGGCAACACTGCGTAGCATAAGCTGTTAATTAGCATAACTAGCGAAATATGTGGACTTCATTAAAATACCTTGGTTTGGCTAGAAATAATTTTGGATGAATTTTGAGGAGTTTTGTGGATTTTTGGGAATTCTGGACTTCTTTAAATTTTTAGGAATTTTTGATAATAAAAGAGTAAATTGGAATTATTCGTTGCACAATTAAAATTTTACAGCAAAAATATATTTGTCAAGAAATCCAAAAAACCTCCAAAATAAAAATCCGTTTATAATAAGATTTTTCTCACAATCATCGTAACTCCACCAATCTCGACAAATCTCCTTAAAAAAATAAATCCAACATGATACCTCCATAAACCCATTGAGAACCAATAAAATATAAATTAAAATGTTCACAGTTATCCTCCAATAACTGCAAATCCCGCAACGAAGCCCAAAATAAAGTGAAATAACCACATAAATCAATCAAAATTAATTGATCCCGAAGAATCGGCGACAAAGGCATTGAAATTAAAATAATAATAAATAATATTTTAAATATTAATAAAAATATGAAAAGAGGCAAAAAAAATTCTTGCCAAAAATGGAGAAAAAACGGTGGAACCAAATTATCATTCGAAGTATTAAAAGTTTCTACCGTATTTTTTGTTGTTTTTCGGTGTATTCTGCACTGAGGGAATAAATTGAGGTTTCTGAAGTTGTAATTTTGTTTTGTAAAATTTATTTAAAATGATGCAAATTGACGATTTGGGTGATTTCACAATAATCAAGGATTCTTAGGAGACCTTTGTAGTATTTTCTAAGTAGTACGTACTACCGTAATATTAATGACAAACTTTTCTAGTACCTCACCAAAAGTACATTTTTCCTCAGTGCCCTTATCCAAATCGGTAACCCAATAAACTGTGAAACTTTAAAAAAAGGCGAAAAGTAAAGACATCATTTTTCGTCACCCGCTGTGACTTGTGTGGTTCTTTTAATCATTTTCAAAATAATAAAAAAAAGCAGCAAAAAAAGTATGCGGAACACCAGTTATTCCAATTTTCTCCCAAATCTGGTTGCATGGAGATTATTCATAATTTTTGTCATTTAAATTAAAAATTTTAAACTTGCAATTTTTTGGAGAAAATGAAATCGTCAGCAACTTGAGATTAAATGTTTTACAATTTTGTTGCTCATTATTTTTAAGTTTACTGATTGTTATACAGCTGTACAAGTTTTTTGGAAATATCACACGGTGTCTCACCAATTTTGTTTGTGATTTTTTGTTTTTTTTGGAGAAAATCATAAAAAAGTTTTTTAAGTTTTAATTTGAATCTGATCATTATTTTTTTTGGTTAAAAGTTAAAACCAAAAATTCGACCTACGAAACCTGAAATATTCAAAATACAAATTTTCTGATAAATTACTAGTTTTTGGTGTTAAATGTTCTTTAAATTCTTTAACCCACATTAACCTCTTCAAATTATTCATAAAAATAAATATATAATGAAAAGTAAAGCGTGAAGACATCTGAACCAACTGAAAAATTAAAAAAAAAAACACGTTAAACGCTTCTAAAAACGGAAATGATCGAATTGCCCTTAAAATTCCTAAAAATCCATAAATCCCTAAAATTAAAAATCAGAAAACATAAAAAATTGTTAAAAAAAAAATCTTTCACAGTCGTCCTGAATGCCGTGCCATTGATTGAGTTGCGCCACGATAACGCCAACTGAACCAACTAAATAAATATGTTAAAAAAATACCCAAGAGCGACACATGCAATTTATGACCCGAGTCGAATGTCTGTTGTTTCTTTAGCTTTTCTCATTTTTACTTGGTTTTTTAGGTTATAAGGTTTTTGGGGTAAAAAAGAAAATTAAATTTATTTTAAATAATTTCAAGGTTAAAATTCATAAAATTCGTGAAATTAATTAGAACCAAAAAATATTCAAAAACACTGAAAACTGAAAAACTAAAAAATTCATAAAAAAGTTTACGATAATTTTACACATTTTTCTGGGAAACCTGCGATATATCTCAATTTTTGTATTATAGGGGAACATTCGACAGTTTTTTTGACGTTATGACTTTTTTAGTGCAAGCAAATAATAATTTGTATGAATTCTTCGCGCTACAATTTAAGCTGCTATCACCTGCTTTGTGTTTTTTGTCGATACTTTATTGTATATTTAAATGGTTTCTGCTTTTTAAAGCGTAAAAGTGTGCTTGACTGCTCGGTCGTTGAATAATATTGATAAGAGAGTATAATAATAGGTTGATTGACTAACAATGTTTTTAAGTGACGCAAAGCCATGTGTTACCGTTTTATTTTTGAATCAATAAATTGAGTGATTGATTTTATTTTATTTATGGATTCTTTTATAAAGCTAACATTTGTACTTTCTTGGGGGATTGATAAAATTATACAAAGGAATTCTTTCAGATGGTTTAATTTCACTTTTGGCGGGTATTTTTAACTCAATAAAAATATAGTTTTTTGGCTTCTCAAATTGATTTCTCACAAACACTAAAAACCATTCTTTAAAAAATTACACCAAACCCCTAAAATCTCAAATTCCTATCAAAAATTCATCAAAATCTATGTACAATTACCTAACCAACCAACTAATGAAGCAATTTCAACCACCAACAGGTTATCCATGTGATTACGTTCCTATTTGCTAATTGAAGTTGATTATGTGCTCACTAGCACGATTCCAAATCATTCCAAACAATTTACCAACAATTCTATTAAAATTTCATTGCGTGTCAAAAATTACAAAAAACCAAAAAACTTTTAAAACTCAAAAATTATAGCAAATTGTAAGAAATGAAGCAAAAATAGCAACCAATAGTTAAAATAGCAAATAAAGCAAAATCAAAGAAAATCCAAAAATACAAAATTATACAAGACATTATAACAGAAAACTATAAATATTACGTTTAAAGATTGTAAATTGATTTCCGTTTCTATTTAAACACTTATGTAGAAGAAACCTATAAGATTATGTAAATTCTATGAAGCTCTTTTATAGACAAAAAATCGAAAATTGATTTAAATTCACCAGAACTCGTCACTTTCGAGTAAAAATCAAGAAATCTTTTAAAAAACCTCAAAACAGCAAATACCACCAATTTCGTCTGAAAACCATAAAATCCACAAACTTAAATAAAATTCCCAAACTCCAAAACATTCGTAAAATCGATCGTAAACCAGCAAAACTAATTCTTATCTTGTTATAGATCAGTAACCTCTTCGACGCTCCAAGAACCAATTAACCAAATATTGAGACACATTAAGTTAATTTAAAAGACGCTGATTAATTCACAAAACGTCTTCAAATATCCAACATGCGACTACATGTCTCTCCGCCTAAGAATGTCCAACATTTCCTAAAATTACTCAACATTACTCCAACATTATCAACAATTTTTCTCGAACATTTCTCACGCGTGACTCATATTTCACGTGAACTACTCGAAGAAACTTGAAGAACTCGGCAAAAAAGATTCTTCAAGAAATGTCGCATTAAAAATCTTTGAATTATTGTGAATAATTGGAAACGTTTGAAATATTAAAAACATTAAAGCGAACAAACAAAGTACTGCTGAGCTGTATTTATTCTGCATCATAGAGCTCACTTTGCTTACATATTACACACATGCTCGGTAGACAAAATAGTGAAATAATAAAATATTAAATATCTCACAAGACTCTTCACAAAATATGCAAGGAATAACCGTCTAGCTTTTGAAGCAAAGTTGCTATAGTTGCTAGTTGCGAGTCGTTAGCAGAATAAATGATGATAACTTTAATTTCCCGTGTATTTAACTATTTACATACATTTTGATGGTGTAATTGTGATGGATTTTCTGCTGTTGGTTTACAGGGAAAATAGAGTTGAATGACAAATTGAGACAATTTGGGAGATTAGTTGGTATTTTTGGTTTAAATGGGAAGAACTTGGATGGTTTCTTGGGATTGTAGGGGAATACTCAAAGATTTTTAATTTCGATTAATTGGATAAAATATATGATTAGAAATAGATATGAAAATGAAAATAAGATATTTTCCCGGTTCAAATCCGACTAAATCATTGACTTCCTGTAAGATTATGTCATTGAAAGTTTTTTTTTACCATTCATTCATTCAGTTTGAAATTTTTTTTGTTGCCATATTGTCTTTTACCTGCGATCTTCAGCTTCAGAGCTCCGTTTTAAGCTACAATAACCAGCCAACTTACAATCTACCAAAAAAAGTGACAATTTATCCTAATTGAAGTTCATTTGCTCATCTCCCTTCTCTTTTTAGTACAAAAACCACAAAAAACTTATCCCCAAATTAAGATCACATTTAAGATTGTTTAAGGTGATTAAGAGCATATTAATTCGGATTAGAGACCATTCAAAGATTGTTAAGGAGCCATGCCCAGTTCCATCACAAATCGAACAAAAGAACAAAGGATTAAGACATATTGCTCTTTTTGCGGTTCTTTAATCCTCTGCATTTGCAATTCTTGTAGTTTTTGCATATTTTCTTTTAGTTTACAGATCTTTTGAGGATCATGATATTTAAATCTTTTCTCATATTTTGATAATAATTTGCTTACTTATGAGCTCTTCAGACTTTGTTTTAATGATCCCCAAGATTATTAAAAATCTCACCGCAATTTATCAATGGCCAATTTATTTTTATTAGTGTTTAAAAAAATATTATTAGAGGTCCGGGGGGACGGAATTAAAAAATCATCAATCTTAAGGAAAAACTATATCCAAGAGAATTGCAATTTAGTGTCTATAGCTCAAGAATTTTATGAACAAACCATCAACACTTTCTTCTTCATCCCTAACCAACATCATCTAAATAATAACCTCAAAAACAGATTTCGAGATCTTCTCGCCATAAAACATTCAAAGGAAATTCTCTTCAAACACTTCGATTGTCTGATCTGATTGTGTTTTTCTGCAGTTTTGTGGCGCAGCGAAGAAAAAATTAGTTTTAACCATTCTTCAAAGTTCTTCAAAGTTCTTTTTGGAGTTCTTAAAGTTCTTTATAGTTAAGAGCCTTTTCTTGATTTATCGCAAAACTGAAATCTGCGATTAAGAAAAAAAGCCACAAGTCGCTGCTCTTAATCCTCTGGAGGCCACTTTGTGTGACTTATTTGCGGATCGCTTTCAAGCAAGAAAAATAAATCTTGTTGAGTTTTTATTGTAAATGATTTTTTTTGAGAGTTCTTTATGATAAAAGTGGATTTTTTATGATCTTTAGGATTCGAACTATATCACAAATTGTGTTTGAAAAAAAAAATTACAAAATTAAAAAAAAAACATTTCATAATTAATAAGTGAAACTGATTATAATTGAGAGAATCAAACTCTATCCCTAAAGAATATTGAGTGTGTGTATGTAATTTATTTGATTTCAGGGCTCACTAATTCTATAATTAACTAAATTTTGTGTAAGTATAATCACTCTGAAATTTCTCCACCAAAACTCCTCACAATCACCGATTTAACTTTGAATGAATTCTTAAATCCATAAAAAACGCGAAAATGAAATGGCTTACAAATTTCGGCTAATGTTTCCCATAAAAACCTTGAAATGCCTCAATTTCAGGAATCCAACATGAAACATCTTTCACAAGTTCTCATGATTGTTTCTTAAACAAATTTCAGTAAATTTTCAGTAAATATTTCTGAAAAAATTGCAGTTTCTTAATCTTAAGATTTACCCGCAATAATAAATTAACAGAAAGTTTTAAACGGAAATTGTTCAAAAGATTTAAAATGTTCAACAAATTTTATTGGATTTTGAGGTTTTTATTGTTTTTCACGAGTTTTCAGCGAGATTTTCGGTAAATTTGGTGAAATCGAGTATTTTTGGATTTTTTAAATAGTTTGCGGATATTTTATGGATATTTAAAACATTTTCCATTTAGCTTGGACAAATGAAACAAAACGAACATGTTTTGTGAATTTTTGGGATGTTTTTGGAATTGATTTGGATTTGGATTTGCACACTCGATGAGAATACTTAAGTAATGTTGAAATAATGTCTAGATTTTGTAAGTTCTGTACTTTAAGCGACTTTAAGAAAATATTTTTGTTTGAATTTTTTGATTTTAAAGTATTGCAATTTACAGAAATCACGACGAATAAATAAATTGTAATGTTCTTCGAAGCTCTTGATACGTGATGGCTGCGATTTGGAAAATATTGGTTTTGATGACACATGTTATTTGCCATATTCAAATTTATATTAAAAAAGCCTCGAAAAAAGCAAAAAAAGATCTTTGGCAGGAAAGCGGGGGATACATATTATTGCTTATAGGAATAGAACCAACGAAATCCAAATATGAGAGTTGATACACATAATCTGTAGATTACACACTAAAAATTACTGTATATAGAATAATATCATAATTTAAGAACTGGCAACAAGAAATAAAACACCATCAATCCATCAAATCAAGGATTCCACAAGATTATCCCTAAAACTGCACCAAAACTAATAAACATCAAAAATCCACAAATGTTTAATTAAATTAAATTAACCTCCATAAATCCAATAAAACACCACATGGGTACAAATCGCCACTCAATAAAATTTGCATGCGAGCACATGACTCTCCACATTTTTTTTATGTGTCCCATATCACATGATATATCAATAAAAACAAGTCTCTTGTAGTCTCTTGAAGTTTCTTGAAGTTCCAGAACGAAAAGCAAGAAAGCAGAACGAATATGTCTCAAACAAAATTAATGTGTTGTCTGTTTTTCTCAATGAATTCCTTATTATTCTACTTTTAACTTTGATACTTTTTTTGTATGCTAAGTATTTGAGTATTTGTGGTGTTCCATTATTTGGGGCTTTGAAACAAGTTGAAACTTGATTCAGCTCTTTTGCTGTGAATTTTTGAGATTGTGAATTAACTTTTAATAAAACTTGATAAAAAACAAATAAAGTCGATAATCTAGTAGAATTTTTGATTGCACTGTGGAAGATATTTTGGTTTAATCGCAATCAAATTTTTTCTGGTTTGTATGAAGTAAATTCCAGTCCAAGCACAAATGAAGCAAAAAAATTCTTAATTATTAATTCAATAAAAAAATCAAAATGTTTTTCAAAAAATTTCGAACAGTGCACCTCCTGCAAGTCGAATAAGACTTCTCAACACTTTATCCATTGAAACTTTAGAAGATCTTTTGTTGACTTAAAAAAAATCCAAATCTTTGCATCTTTCGATCTTTCAACCTACAAAATCCAAAAGATCTTAAAATTTTTTAAGATTTTGTTCTAAATCTTACAAGTAACCAAGAAATCCAGAAACTGAAAAAAAATCTCTCAAGAAAACTAATAAAGAGCCATTCTTCTTTTTCTTTGGCGTGTCTTTTGAATTTACCTTTTTTTCTACAAATCAGAGTCTTTTATTGCTTGAAATCTTGAAACATTGGAACAGTGATGTCATTAAGATTAAGAAGATTTTGGATAAAACGTTGAAAATGAGATCATTTAGGAAACAAGATGTTGTTTAATTAATTGGGGGATAAGAAGTATTTGAGAATTAAGAATATATTTAAGAATTAAATGTTTTATCAAGTTTTGTTTGGTTGATTTAATTGTTGAAAGGTTGAGAAAAAGATTGAGAGTCTAATAAGATTATCTTGGAGATTTCTGAAGATGTTAAAATGTTCTAATGACTGGCTGGGAATCATTTTTAACTTAGAATGGGGTCAAGGACAATGTTTTCTTGCCTCTTGCTGCGTTATAATGGCATTTTCTTATTTGCAAGGATTTGGAGAGAAACTTTAAGAAAATTTTTAATTGCTGAAAAAAGTAAGAAAACTTTTCAATGAGTCTAATCAATCTAAATTATATGAAACAAAAACGCTGAAACAACCAAACCCTGCTTCTCAAGAAATTCTCGTTTTTGTAACCTGAAAAAAATTATTAGCAATCATTGCAGATGTGAAAACTTCATATATTCCAAATAAATATGTCCCATGTTATGCACGCAATTTATTACTGTTTAACTGCTTGTGATTGTGCCCACATAATCAGCATTTTACAGCATTTATTGCGATATATACTCAGCATAATGCAAAATCAGTACGAACTCAGTGAAACTCGGTAAAATAAATAAATGAGAATATTTTACGCATTTTTCGGATCACATTTAAATTTTTTTTGAAGGCCTTGCTGCACTCGTTGAATTTTAAGGTGAAATATTATTTTATTTCTTTAGAAGTTTTTATTAAGATTTTTTGAATTTTCACGAACAAAAAAATCTCTAAAACATTCCCCAGTGTGCACAACCCTCCACAATATTGAATTTATTTAAAATACGTCAAAAATACTAAAATGCAACTGTTCACCAACTTTATTTGGTTTTCCGATTTTCGATTTTTGCAATGCATTATCCATTCATTTATTTAATACCCACATGTTTCATGTTTTTGCGTTTTAATAAATTTTCAATGTGGATTTGTGAATTAACTTCACCAAGTATCACTGAATAATATTTTTATTGCAGGTTTTGTGCGTCTGCTCGCACAGCAACTTTTAATGGGAAAAAATGTGAGTTACTCAATCACGACCGACGGATTAAATCATTTGCGAGAGTGTAATGTTGCCCACTTAATTGGCTTTTTTGTACATGGAAATTGTGGAAATTGGAATTGAAGCTGAAAGTAAATTAATTAATGAGCGTTTTTACTTTTTTTTGTTGAATAAGAGATTACTTGATGTGTATGAATGTAATACTAAAGTGTTGTATTATATGTTTGAGCTGTTAATATGAGCTTAATTGCAATTATGAATTAAGTATCACATGGATTTATCCTTTCGAATCATCGAGAAGGTAATTAAATTGCACCATCTCGCTAATTGTGACTCAAATTAAATTTTTAATGGATATATTGCTTCATCCACCTTATAAAAAAACCTATCATAAACTTTAATGAGAAAATAATACATCTAAAGGTATCCTCAACAAAAGCGTAGAATAAAAGATATCGATTAAAATCTACACGCATAGTTTCTAGATCATAAACTAATTTACTATAAAATAATACAACAACCCATAAATGTCTTGAAAAACCACATAAAAGTCAATGAAAGTCCAGATAATTAATTTTAGCAACTTCCAGTAAATTAACTATTACAAAATTCTCAAAAATGAATGATTCTATTAGTTTTCTTCAAAACATTACTTATTACAAATTTTATTTTAATAACTCAACAATACTTTAGAATGCTGAAGAAAAATTACAGCGGAATACATTGAGTAGTTTAGTAATATAGAGCGATGTAGGTATTAATAATTATTGTTTGTAAGCTGACAGGAGTTGGAAAGGGATATTTTTACTGGAATCTCATCGAACTTTTATTGAAATTTTAAAGAAAATTATCTTGAATAAATTATAAAAAAACTTCTCAAAATCTCAAAAATTTTCTTTCCATTTCATTCAGTGTAGAATTAACCATCATACCCCTGAAAAATTATAAAATTATAAAAATGTATGGATCCACCTGCCATTCTATGTTTATTCCATAATTTTATGGACAAGTTCTTCAATTTTTCTATAAAGCAATAATAATTACAAAATTACCAGAATTACCTAAAATGAAAAATTATCCACAAAAAAAAAACTATAAAAGAATACAATCTAATAAAATTCATAAAATTTATAAAATACAGGCAGGTCTTTGTCACTTGAAGCGTTACAAAATAATAATTATGTTTCTGGAATAAATTCATGCTTACCTTTTCAACTGGAAAATCTATGAATTTTATTTATTAATGTTTTGTCAGTAAATTTGAGGAGAAAAGCTAGAAATGGGAAAGTTGATTGAGTAGAAGAATATTCGAATGGAAATGTTCTAAATTTACCGAAATGTATTTAAAGGCACCAAAAAGTGGAAGAACTAGAAATATGATAATGTCTCGAGAAATGATATTTGAACTATTTATTCACTTAAAAAAACTAACAATATTTTAATTCTTTTTTCAAGGAAAATAACAGACAAAATTATGAATTCATCCGAAATACGCATCGCAACATATTTTAAAAATAAATTAACATTTTTTTAATGTGTGTATCATCTGGTAATAATAATTTCTTGGCATTTTTCATAAATTTCTTATTAATAGTTTCAGCTCTTTTTACAATAATTTTAATCTATTTGACTATTTAAAGAAATTTAAAGCATCTAAATTATTTTAATAAAGTATTTAAAAAGGGTTCTTTTTGTTGAAATTTTTTAATCCGAGGCTTTTTTCTTCTAGACAAAAAATTGAAAATAGAAACAATTGGGGAAAGTATTAAGTATTTATGAGTCTTTTAAGATAATTTGGGAGTTATGAGGGAATAATGAAAATATTGTATCGCTTTAGATCTAATGAAGCAATAAGCACTTTTTAAATGAAACTAATGAGGTTTTTCTAGTTATTAAAAATAATAAGAAGTAATTTGAAATAATTGAAAATGATTTTAATCCCCTGAGACAAGCTGGATGGTGATTTGAAGTGATTTAAAGTGATTTAAAGTGAAGAGAATGAGATTAACTGAAGATTTAAAAATATGTTCAAGTATTTTTAAGACAAATTGAAGTAATTTGAGTAATGGCATTGTCTTGTTATCGTAAATGATCATAATTAGAAGCAATTCGGGGCTTGTCTTTTTAGCATAAAGTTTAGATGGTTCTTAGTTTTAAATTTTTACTACAAAAGGACTAAGTAAGGATTATATTTGGCATATTGCAAATATTTTTGTTTCAATGTCTGTTTAAGACTATTTACGAAAATTCTTCAAATGTTTATTTATGGCCAAAAAAAGAAGTCCAAAAAAATTCCTGTTCATTCTTTCAAGACTTTCAAGATAAATTTAGAAAATTTTTGGATCTGAATTGATTCAATTTTTTTATTTTAATAAATAGTGAATAAAAGGATTCATATTTTCGCTGTCAGGATTTATTAATAATCTCAATTTATTAAAGAAATCTCAAAGAAACTTAAATAAGTTGTGCAAAAAATCATTTTCTACCTTTTTCCATACAACCAAAGTATTTCGAACAATTCAAGTATTACAAAAAATTCATGCAATTCCCTAAAAACCCAAGTATCCTTTAAAATTGCTCAATTATTTCATTCTCCTTAAAAAATCACCAAAACCTCTTTGTTGGAAAATTTACAAAAATCAACAAAAAATCTCCTACAAGAAAAAATCCTTTTGAAACGTCTTATCATCATAAAATATTTCTTTAAGAAAATCCTAAAATCCTTTGGACCTGAAACATTTTAAAACTTGAAACAGCTGCTGGAGGTTCTCATGCTTCTCATGCATTTTTATCGTCCTTATGTTTTGCATTTTTTTCTACCAAAACTTCCAAAAAATATCCTACAAAGCTAAAAGGAGAATTGATGGATTTGGAGAGAAATGGAAAAAAGTTGTAAACGTAAAAAATTTGTTAAAACTGCCTGAGTTTCTTATTTTTGAGTTTTTCTAGTATTTTTATGATCCTTTGAAGCTGCTTGAATTTTAGAGAAATATTTTCCTTCCCACACTATCCTTTATTCCTATTTATCCATTTTATTGCTTTCTTACTGAGTCTCTTGTAGTTTTTACGACTTAACTTTTTTTTCTTGAAGGAACATCAACAATTCTTCAATCTAGATTAACTACAAACATATTTTTTATCAACTTCTATCAAGAAAATGTGTTTTTTGATATTTTTTCATCGAAAATTGCTTCTGTGTCGATTGTTGCATTCAATTCGATTGAAAAGGATTTTTATCGCCAATCATTATTTTAACCTACTTTTTGTGTTTTTTTTCTCCTAAATAAATTGAAAATATTAAAAAACTAGAAAAAAATGCAAAAACCATGAATTTCAAAAAATTCCCACAATCACCAATATTTCCATGATTCTGCAATAGTTCCACAAACTTCGATACCAATTGTCCAAACTCCATCAAAACCACATCAAATTAAAGTTTATGGCAACTGGAACTGTAATAACAAAAATATGCAACGAATTGCATGTCAATTGCACTTCATGCACAAAATAACACGCTGCCAATGTTGGAAATGTAAGCCAATAAATGTTTTGAGTTATGCTACTCGGAACCCTTTCACTTTGTTCACTTTTGTGCTATAACTTTATTTCGCATTATTTCTCATTATGATTCCCTTGCCGCCAAACTATACCCCAGGTATTCTAATAGTATTCCCAATCTATACTTACTTATGGGGTATACCCTCCCAGAAACCTACCCTTTCTTAACTTATGTATACTAATAGTATACTTTTAGCGTTCCCTGGGTATACAACTTCCACACCCTTTAGGGTATACCTGGGTATACCCAGGGTTAAATTTTAGTATAATTTTAAAGTATACCTAATTCCTACTAAAGTATACTAATAGTATACTTTGAGAATTCCCTGGGTATACAACTTCCACACCCTTTTGGGTATATCCTGGGTTTAGGTTTAGTAAAATTTCAAAAGTGTACCCTTTCTTAACTAAAGTATACTAATAGTATACTTTGAGAGTACCCTGGGTATACAACTTCCACACCCTTTTGGGTAGATCCTGGGTTTAGTTTTAGTATAATTTTAAAGTGTACTCAATACTTACTAAAGTATACTCATAGTATACTTTGAGAAACCCTTGGGTATACCCCGGGTGCATTAGAATTATGCTGAAATATTAATTATTTTCAAACAACTTATTAAAGAGTTAATTCAAGTAAATTTTATTTTTTTAATTTTTTACATTTATCGTTGCTATTATAACAGTTCTTGCTCTTATCTTTAATTCCTTAGCCCTACTTTTGTGCTGGAAAAATAACAGTTTGGGTGAATTTTCAGGATCAAAACGTAGTTCAAAAAGCGGCAGATTTTCTTCGATAGTGCCTCTTTTTTGAACCTGAAAAAATCTAATCATTTAGAATGAAATCAACCTGCTTAAGAATTCAATTTGTTGTATGAGATATTCAATTGAAATTTATAGACTAAGAAATATTTAGTACAAAATGTGTAGAGTTTTCGTAAAGCATTAGTAAAAAAAGAGTATCAATTAAGTAAAGCATTCGTAAAGCATTAGTAAAAAAGAGTATCGTTTGAGTAAAGCATTAGTATACTTTTAGTAAATTATATATAAATAAGCTTAATTATTAATTTTTTATCATTTAACTAAGTTAACTAGACTACAACGTACCTTATAACTAGACGATTCTGGATTTGGTTGAGAAAAACGCAGGAACTTTACATGAATAGCTGATATCAGAAAACACGTCTCACTTTCACAGTTTTTTTTTTTTAATGACAGTCTGTAGCAAAGACGTAGTAAAGTTAGCCCGAGTACCAAAATTAGCCCGAGTAGCAAAATAATTGTAAAGTCAGCCTGAACTTTTCCGTTTTGAATTTTTGCGGGAAATTTATAATAAAATCATTTTAAGTAAATTCAAAATATATTTTTACTTTTTTTATATAAATAATTAGAAAGTAGTATTTTATTACTAGCATTTTATTAGTACCATTTTAGTTTCAAAAAAGTATACTTTTGGAGTATAAATTTAGTAGTGAAAATTTCTAGTTCAGTTTAAGTATGATTTTAGTATACTAAAAAAGTAACAAAATAGTTGTAATTTATTTGTACCCTTTTAGTTTCAAAACAGTATACTTTTGGAGTATAAATTTAGTAGTGAAAATTTCTAGTTCAGTTTTAGTATGATTTTAGTATACTAAAAACGTAACAAAATAGTTGCAATTTATTTGTACCCTTTTAGTTTCAAAACAGTATACTTTTGGAGTATAAAATTAGTAGTGAAAATTTCTAGTTCAGTTTTAGTATGATTTTAGTATACTAAAAAAGTAACAAAATAGTTGCAATTTATTTGTACCCTTTTAGTTTCAAAACAGTATACTTTTGGAGTATAAAATTAGTAGTGAAAAATTTTAGTTCAGTTTTAGTATGACTTTAGTATACTTAAAAAGTAACAAAATAGTTGCATTTTATTCGTACCATTTTAGTTACGGAAAAGTATACTTTTGAAGTACATAATTAGCAGAGAAAATTTTCAGTATAGATTTCGTATGACTTTAGTATACTAAAAAAGTAGGAAAATAGTAGGGTATATAAAAAGTAATGCTAAGTACAAATCGGGTATACTTTTGGGGTATACCCGCCGGGTACATACCCCGTTGGCGGCAAGGGATTGACACTCACTGGCCAATATATTCAATAAAAATACTCAATAATGCTTCTTGTTACATTAAAATATAACAAATGAGGTAGACAATGCAATTTTTGTTTGAAAATGTGCAGGGAAATGCAGTTGCTCCTATTTTAAGTAGATATGGAGGATTGGTGGTCTCTGATTCAAGTTCATTAGTTTTTTCGTTTCAAAATAAATCAGGTTATTTGAAAATCTTTACTTTAAGTATAGAGCTATATTTATAATCAAGATTTTGGTTTTTTAAAATAAAAATTACATCAGACAACCCCAAAGACCCTAGAAGCATGTGGAATAGCATCTAAAGTGATACCATTGCAGAATTATGCAGAATTACAGCAAAAGGTTCACAGTTGGTGCAATCTCGGAACTTTTCAAGTTACTACAGACTACAGATAGTTTTATTTAGATTTACTTGTCAGCTGGACTGAAGAAAGTTTTGTAATAATATTTTTAATCGATATATGAATGTAAATTGATGCATTATTGCATTTTTGCATTTGGAAGTGTTAAAGCGTTATTGAGTGAGTTTTATGTGATTTGTAGGTTAATGGATGTAAAAGTAATGGTTGCAGTTTTTTCTAGCTATGTAACGGTGATCAATCATAGATATAATTATTATTTAAATGAATATTTAATGGAGTGTCATTCAACAGGCGAAGGAGCTTGAATTTTAATGGTTTATGTAATAAAATTAGATATCTTAGAGCAGGGATTGGAAATGGACGTTTTACCTCAAATTTTGTCTTTAATAGACGTCAAGAAGAATTTCTTTGTAAAATTAAGAAGCTAATCCCTTCAATTAAAAACCTTTGAGACAATAAGTTCATTTCAACGGAAGAAATTTTAAAATTCCAATCAATTGTCTTCCCGTTTGAAGGAAGTCATTAAGAAACCCAAAGTCGTAAAAAACAATATTTCACATTTGAATAAATTAAAATCATGTTGAAACTTAAGAATAGTCAAGAATCTCAAAGAAATTTGAAAAAACCCAAAGCAACTCTTAAAGTAACTTCCAAACTTATCCAGAGAACTGCATTCATCTCTAATTTGATATTGTTTTCTTATTGTCCAGTCTTTAACTTTCTTAAATTTCCAACTTTCTTAACAATACCCGCGTTTTAAAGAGCTTTCTTAATCTTTTCCGTTCTAGTTTTCATGTAAGAGATTTAATGATTGTAATAAACCTCCAAATTCATTGAAACATTTGAAACTTCTATCAATTCCTGGAAAACAAAAAAAATACATGGAATCCATTCATTCATTAAAATCTCGAAGATTTCATTCAAATTTTCTGGAAACTAATTTGTTTTCTGTAGTTTTCTGTAGTTTTTGTAATTATTGGGCAAGATTTACCCAGGGAATCTTAAAATACCTAAAATTAAGTAAACTGAGAAACAATCCAGATATTAATTATTTTTTGTTGGAAATGTGAAACTGACAAAAATTGGACAAAACCGTTTTGTTCCAGTTTTGTTCCATTTTTATTCGTTTTTAAAGATTGTTCGAAGTTTTGTTGAAGAATTCTTTATGGGACTGAGTTACAGCAGAAAACATGTGTTTTCTCACGATTTTCACGATTGTACCGATTTTTGTTTCAGAAAATGGTGCAAGAAGTCTTTTTTTTTGGTCTTATGTGAGTTTTAGGTTTTTTGGGGGTGCCATCTTTAAAATTTACCTTAATCTTTTCTTGAAAGATCTTTTTCTTGTGATTTTTAAGATTTCCATCATGACAAAAACTTTAGTAAAATCAGGCAACTCATCAAAAAAAAAAATAATCCACTTCTTAAGCTTCGACCAAGACCATTTGGAACTCCGGAAGTATTCAAGTTACACATTTAAAAAAAACTGCTGCTGTTTTCAAAATCACTTTTTGCAGAAAAATGTCTTCAAGGCGCTTCCATAAATCTTTCATAGCAAAGTTGAACAAACATTAATTGATTTTTATTTCAAGAAACTTCATAAGATTTGCTTTCTTGGGCTTCTTGAGCTTCTCGGGTAGAATTTATAGGAAGTGTTTTGGAACTGGTGCAAACATTTATTTGTTTTCTTAAGAATTTTTTGATGGTTTTGAAGTTTTTTGGGTATAAAGTGTCACTACTGATATTTTAAGAAAACAAACAAAAAAACAGTCCTTTTGATTTAGGATCAAAATTTCACATCCTATGCCAGAAACAATTAAATTTTTTTTGCTGATTAAAGATTTAATTGCAAAAGAATTTCAAGAAATCTTTAGAAAATCTCAAAAAAATATTCTGACCCATTTTTTACAAATTGTTATCAAGAATTTCAATAAAACATTCTTAAGAACAGAATGCTAGGTACAGTTAGCCTTTAGACGCATATCGAGCAGCTGCTTCTCGCCTTAAACCTGCAAGTCTATTGCTACGCACATTTCAAACCCTTTAAGCCTTTTCTTCCTCATTATAGCTACTCCTTTGTTCCCTCGCAGTTTCTTCGCCAAACAATTTGAAATATGTCTATGCGTTTCTAGCATTTCTAGCATTCTTCGTTTTAGAACCATAAAATCTTTAAAAAAATTCCAAAAGAATTCAAAGCCAAAAAAACCTTAAAAGTTGGGAAACACATGCTGATTATATTTCTACAAATTTTTTGTAATTTTTATGTAAAACTTTTTTTGTGAAATAAAATATAAATAAAATTCCTTATTGTCAAAAATTAAGGTACAACATCCCAACAAAAGGAGTAGAAGATCCAAAAAAGAGCAACAGATTATATAGAGCCACCTTCATTTGGCTCATCTGTTGCTTGTCTTGTAATTTATTCAGAACATTGAATTGAGAACATGCTGAACATTTTGTTAGAACTCTTTTTTTGTTTGTTGAGATTTTAAAAATGATTGAAGACATGTAACAACTTAAAATAAAACAGAAACTTTTTTTTTTATCAAAGCCTAAAGTTGTCATTAAGATTTTAATTCCCATTCTTTTGAAATCCTCAACTCAAATTACAAAACAAAACGCTCTCTTGGTTGGTAATTAATTAGTTCATAATTTTATGTATCATCTTGGAATATTAAATTTCTGATTTATGCGCCATAACACGTCTTTCGTCAAAGAGACTGAGAATCACTGCTGACTGCCGACTGCACGAGGAATCATTTTTTGAGATCGAAATGATTTATGGCTGACGATCGCCATAAAAAATGTAGATATGTAGATAAAATTATGCTGAGCACATAAAAAGTGACGAAAGTGAAGCGACTGTGCGACTTTGGACTATTTATGGAGGGATTTTGTGAGTCAGCCCTTTTTTTGGTAGATGTTCTAGATGACAGTTAGAGTGAAATGTTCCGGAAATATTAATTTGATGAGTTAAGGAGTTTTTTATGAGATACATTTTTTAAGTCGAAAAATTTTTTTGACTTGACTTTAAAAACTAAATCTCATTTATTAAAGAATCATCAAGAATATTTTTCGGATAAAAATTTTTCTCCTTGATCTAAAAAAGAAAGTTCTTGCAATTCCAAGTAAATAAATGATAAGTCAAACTGTAAGACCTCCAATCATAAAAGTTCACTCCACAAAAGTATCATTACCTCTATTATTATTTATGGTTGAGCTGAAATATCATTATCTGCCGTTATCAATCCAAAAATGTGCATCCAAATGTGCATCAAAGTGTATTAAAGTGTATTAAATTGTATTAAAATGCATGAAAAAAAGTAAAATTATTAAAAAACATCCATAACATTAATAAAAATGTGTAAAGAACCCACGAATGCGTGAAAAGATAATGATACCGCATGCTTCAGAGCAGCAAGCAAATACAAAGCCAGTCAAATTATGGCGAATTATAAAATAATCGCAATGAACGAGACTGCGTACAAGAGGTTCATATGAATTACTTTTAATAATGTTCGAAATTAAAGATACTTTGCGGGTCTTTGGACGATTATGATTGGTTTCCTTGGAAAAATAGGAATAACGTTATGTGGATGAATTTCTTGCAAGTTTGCTGCCAATTTCTACATTTTCTTGATTGAGTGTTTTAGAGGAAAAATTGAATTTGGGGATCTTCTTTCCTTTAAATAAAATATAATTTAAACTAAATTTAGTAAATATCTCTTCTAAAATGCATTCAATCTCCACGATCCAGCATCAAGACAAAATGCAACCTCGCAAATATAATTGGCATCAAAAATATTTCTCAGGTTCTCACCAACTTTCAGTGCGCCGAAATTAAGCAGAAATTAAAGATATTAAAATAATTTAAACTACTGGTTGTATTTCTGTAATTCCTGCAAAGCTTGTAATGTTTGATATGCTTGATATGCTTGTAATTTCTTGCAGTAATAATGCAATGTCAATTAATGAGAAATTTCCAGCCCAACGAGAGTTAAACCAGCTCAATCATTTAATTGAATGTTGTGAAAATTGTGCAGTTGTGAGAAAAGTATGATAAGCTTTCATTTACATTCTTTTTGTTTTTTTGGGACTTTGGAAGTTGGTGACAGTGGTGTTGAGAAGTTCGTTCAAAAAAAATTTCATTTAATAAAAAAAGACCCTCAGATGATCTTTTAAATGCCTTACATTAATTGATCCCCAAGAAACTCTTAAAATTCCCCAAAAAGATTAAAAGTTTAATAGACCCACCTCCCTACAATAAAATTAATAACTGCAATGACCCGCGAAATTGCAAACTCTCGTTTCTCGTAAAAATGATCGTAATTATGAGAAAACAGCCAAATAAAAGCTACATAAGAAATAAATTAAATAACCTTACATTTCTTGCATTTCTTACATTTTAATTAAAATTTCAAAAAATTATATTGGAGTATGACGAAACTGTGAATTTCTTTCACCGAACTACAAAATTTCTCGAGCCGTGGACATTGCCTTGCAAGCTAAATAAACGTAACAGAAATTAAAGACATTGAAGGCACTTTATTGAGGTTTCCTTGAGATTGAATCAATGATAACGAAACTTACTCAAACAAAATGCAACCAGAAATCAAAAAATATACAAAATTACAACAAAAAATGCTGAAAAAAACATAAAAACATAAAAACACAAAAACAAGCCCGTGAAGTCGTTGGAAAACAATAAAAGTTCAAGCAAGACATTAAGCAGATCAATTATATGATAGACTCTTGGATTTAAATGCAGTTTACGTGATATGGAAACGGTTTATAGTTTTAGAAGAATGTTTTGCGCAGCGATAAAAGAGGAACTGCATTACTACTTACAATGCCTGCATTAAGCTATTTGTGGCACTTATCTGCGGTTTGTGCTGGAGAAGCATCTTGAGCTGCAACAAAAGACACGAAAACATGTAACATCTCTATTCAAATGCTTTAAACTCATTTAATTTGAATTAAAATCCGTAGAAAAACGTGATTCAAATAAGTAAACATTGGTAAAAGAGATGCATTTGGTGGTGCCCGATGCAATTTTTAAAGGTTTCGCATCAGAATGGTTAAAAGGAAGTGTATCTTCAAGTGATCACTAATGATCACAGTTTATTTTATCCGTGATTGACAATTATGGAAATTTGAGGTATTGTGCAAGTGATTGCAAATGATCTTCGATTATGTATCATCTTTATAATGAGAGCGATCATCGGCGATCACTTGCGATCACGCTAATATGCAGTTATTTTGATTGTTTTGCCTTTTTAAAGCATTTTTGGGTGTAGATCACTGCTCAGTTTGAGATTAAGTGATTATAAGTGATCTTTTGTGTAATTGGAGCTTGTGAAGATCAATGAGCAGATATTTTTAATCTTTAAAATATTTATAGATGATCCTATTTTATAATTATAATCGATCATGTCAAATATCATCAAAACTTCATTTGAAATTTAAAAATTTATTTTTCTCAAGATCATGCAACCCCAAATCCAAAAAAATATTGTAATTTCCTGATTCCAACAGCTCAGCAATTCCACAATTCAGCAATCCAAAAACGAATTACTTTTTGATGAACTTGCCACATTTGGCTGTCACAGAGAGCACAGCACAACACGCCGAATGCATTCATGATGAGCTTTTGATGCAGTTGTTGCTCGCATTTATTATGCAAAGCCGTGTGCCAGTAATTTAACACAACTCTTAAGCTACATGCGAACTACTTACAAATTGTTGAATTGTGAGGAATTGTATGGCCTTTCATGCAAAACTTCATGGAATTAAAAGGAATCGAGTTTGATGAGTCAGATCGCGAATATTTCTATGGGAATTGTGCAATTCTCAACAAATTTCTCACCACGAGAATTTATTGTCAAACAAATAGGAAATGGAAATGTGAATAGAATTTTTTTCGGGTTAAAATAAACCAACAAAATTCTTCCATTCTTTGAAAAGTTCAGAAATTCATTGAGAAATTGAGAATCTTTGATAATTAAGAAAAAGAAAGACGGATCAATTTTTTTTTTGTTGTAATTTCTATTCGATTTTTTTGAATTTCATTGAATTTTGTCGAATTCCGTCGTTCTACCAATTTTGTCTTCTATGTACCTTTCAGTAGGCAACTTATGTTAACAAAGACAAAACCACAGAAAAATTGTATTCTTGAAATTCTCGAGAAGTTGAAGCAAACTCCGAAACAATTGACCTTTAATGAATTTAATCATTTAATTAGGCATTCATAATCGGTAAGTGAAAAAACTATCAAATTGTTAGTTTGTTGCCTTGGATAATGAAAGAGCATGAGAAGCTCGAGCAATTTGAAATTTTTCTTGGATTCACTGATTGTTTCAAGAATGTGGAAGAATGACGTAAATCCACAAGATTAGTTGTTAAGGCAATACTCCACTAGAACGATCTCAAGACAAAAATCTCCATATCTAATCCAAAGTAATTACAGGTGAATTTCAGTTTTAATTTTTTAAATGGTTTTTTGATCTTTTTCTGAACGGTGGAAGACGAAATTTTTAGGTTTTATGGCCTTTTTTGCGTTGTGCTCAATGAAATGACTGAAATGATGAGAAATTGATTTTTTGGTGAAGGTTTTTGTTTGCAAAAGTTAAGATGTGATAAATGTTCTGTGGATAATTTTAGCTTGGCATTATTTTAGAAGATTTATGGTAATGTGAAGCGGATGTTCAATGGTTTGGACTTTTTAGTCAGAAAAATGCGTTAAAAATATTTAGCAGGACGTCTTTCTGAAAAATGAACAATAAACGATCAATCCCCTTCTATATAAAGAAACCTGAAGCAACAAGTCGTGCCCTCCACCCGTCTGCTAATTAAAAGCAAGCACTATGCACTCCACAAAGTTTGCAACAGTTAATAGAGCACACTTCTCTTCCCGACTGTATAATTTCCATATTTGTATCACGCGACCGAACTGAATGGAAATTAAATGGAAATTAAAGTAGAATTAAGTGGAGGCGAAGTAAATAGAGGTGAGTGTGCTGTTTTTTGCCTATTTATTCCACTTCGTGGTCGGATGGAATTATTTGAAATTTTTTGAATTTTTCGAAGCCTGCGCTGAATTGAATTGTTTATTCCATTTACCCATGATTGCTGGAAGAGCTCGTGTTTGAAGAATTTACACTCAAAACACATTGAAGAAGTTCTTTTGCTAATTTTAAGAGTGAGCTTGTTATTTTCTTAGTCTTGGTGATTTAATTATTTATTTATATGAATGAGAATTTATGGTTCAAAATGTTAAGAATTTAAAGTCCTAGCTTGTTAGTTGTATAAATTGTTGCCTTGAGTTATTTATCAGAGCTTGCAAGAATTGTAAACGGAAGTTGGTTGAGTAAGAAAGAGAGTTTCTTACACCTCGAGTGATATGGTTGAGGGGCTTATGGAATATTATATAGCTCTTGTATTGTGTTCTTAAGACGTTTCAACCTTTTTTTGGTTTTCAATTTATGCAAATTTTTGTAGTTTTTTAGTTTGAATTCCAAAATTGGGGGAAAAAATTTTCATTGATCCAATTTTTATAAGGCATCTTAAGTTTTTAAGAAAATCGAAAATATTAACCGTTTAATACAAATACCTAAAATATCACAAAAAACTCCACAATCCCAATAGCTTGCATAACAGCGTCAAAAGACTTTTCAATTCCCATGCTTTAATTTCCTTGCTAATTTTTCAATTTATTGGCAAAAGATTTATAACAAGCTCCAAATACTCCATCGCTAGCTCCAAACGAAATCATAGTTTATGGCAACATACTTTCCTGCTGTAACCGTGGCTTCAGCTTATTAAACTTATTAAAATTTATTAAAACTACAGCAACATCACTTTAACTTTTGACCTCCTTGAAAATAAATTTCCTTCACTTTTTTTTCAGTAAAACAAGTATTACATGAACATAAACCAAATTTTTAAATGTTTCACTTTTTTGGCTTTTTGCTGCAATTTGTTTGAAATCGTTTGAAATTCATTTTTTTTTGTTTCAATTGAGAAATGCATGAGATGCTAGAGATGCTTGGAATGTCAAAATTAATAAGATGTCTATGAGTTAGACCGTTCAAGATTTAATTAAAATTGTGTGTTCACAATTCAAATAATCGATGAAGCGATGAATGACTAAGAATAGCTAGAAAGTGTTTTTTAATATCAAACTATGTTCAATCAGAAGAAATAATTGTCAAAATACATTTTCAATACTCTTCACCATCGATCAACTCTAGATCTTAGTGATGTGTAGATTTTCACAGAAATGATCATTTGGTTGTCTTGATCGTAGATTTCTGTAAAACTAATGTAGTCACCAGTTGCGAAAGCGAGTTCTACAGGAAATTCCGCATAAGCATTTGCAGTTGTGTTTAAGCTTAAAAAACCCTTTAGAAAAATTACATAATAACATTCTTTAGATGGGCCTTAAATTACTCACACTGTAAGGACAAGCATGCATTATATCTCCGTAAACTGTTTTCGCTGTGTTATATACTGTTGTACTTGGTTGTACCCAGACATTGGGCCTTCAAATTTTCCACCTAAAAATGGGCACAAATCTGGTGCATCATTTGCCAAAAAAGGGAGCAGTCTGTACTCTGTGTTGAACTTGAAGGAGACTTTGTATTTGAACTATCAATAATGTAATATTATTCTGCAAGTAATAATACTATAGAGCAAGAAGTTACCCTTATTTTTGTCACATTCTGATTGAGTTGAAGATAGGCACTAATGAGTGTTGTTGTACGATTTAAAGGAGTCAATTTACCAGAGCAGTTTGCTCTATTATTGGACATTGAACAGTCAAAGATCAATTTGGTGGGCCTAAGAACGAGAATATTTTTCTGAAAATATCATTTAGATTAGCAAAAATATGTTTTAAAGTATCATCAGTGTTACCAAGTCTAAAGACGCAACCATCATGATTATACAAGATGAGAAATAAAATACTTGCATTCTGAACTCTGATCTCAAGTAGCCAAACTGTGAATGTCAATAAAAGAGTACAGGTTTTAGTCAATAGCGCAGTTAAGAATACATTACAAATGTAATGATGGACAAAATCCATATCTGAATATTTTTGTGAATACTGCGCAATCACCGGATGCATGAGACCCCTTAAAATAATTTCAAAGTTCAGAGTGACCTTCAAATATATATATATGTTTTTTAAATATATAGATATTATACAATTATCTACATCAGGCATTTATTTATATATATATTATAATAAGCGAACTTCAAAAATTCTCAAATTACATAAAATTCATCAACATTTGTGTATAGTTCGTTAAGACTTTGTATTTGAGCTGTCAATGTATGTAATTTTATCCTGCAAGTTTTGGTCTTTTAACCTTTTAGTGTAATTAAATAACATGTACGTTAATTCTAACGTTAATAAAATTCAAAAATTTTTATCTGAGGCACATCTGTGGCACATCTGAGGCACAAAAAGTAATATTTTTTTAAATGATAACATAATCAAAACCCCCGTGATATGATGATAAGAACATTTTAAATATTAGCACATTTTTATTAATTCTTGGAAGTTTTTTTTATCAAGTGTTTTTGGTTTTGGCAAAGATAACAAATAATGATCTGCACATATTAGAACAAACTCCCAAAATGATAAGAATTTGGTATAAAGCTCAAAGATTTTTAGTACAATCTAAATTAATAATTTCTAAACTATTTAAAATGAAAAGTTTCGTGGTTTTGTTATTTTTGGCTTCTTTGGCTTTAGCATCTTCAAGCACTTTACAGTCACTGAGTGAATATGACTGGACACAAATTAAGAATCCAATCAAAGAGCTTGCTGTACTCCAAAATATTACCGTGCCTGTCAATGAATTCAGAATAACAGGTAGAATTGTTGGTGGATCCATAGCATCTGCAAATCAATTTCCCCATCAAGCTGCTCTTTTCATCAAAGCCAATTCTGGTCAACAATCATTCTGTGGTGGATCTATAATCTCCAGAACTATTATTTTAACCGCTGCCCATTGCGTTGCAGAGTAAGTTTTCTTTGATTTTTAAATGATGTAAAATTAACCTTGAAATGTGTACTATAGTAATAATCGAGTTTTGGCCAGTGAAGCCTCAGTTTATGTAGGACTGCTAAATATTCAGACTGGACCATACGCTTGGGTAAATATTTAATAACATTATAAGTTTCCTGATATTTCATAGAATAAATTTTCAGGGAATGAAAGTGCAACGCAATCAAATGAAAGCTCACGAACTTTATAACCCAAATGGTGTGAGGAATGACATCGGAATCATTCGTCTGTCTTCAGCTGTACCAATTCAAGCGAATGTTCAAATAATTCCTTTACCAACTAGAGCTCAAACTACATTATTAGTTGGAGAGTCAGGTACTGCTTCAGGATGGGGTCGGGCTTCAGATCAATCTACTGGAAGTTCTTCAGTTTTGAGATTTGTGACAGTTCCTTTAATAAGCAACAGTGTGTGTCAGAATACTTTTGGTGCAACTATATTATCCACTAATGTTTGTGTATCAGGAGCTGGTGGAAGAGGGATATGGTAAAATACCAAATTAAGTTATGTCTTGATAAAAAGCTTATTAATTTCTCAATATAATGGCAGTCAAGGAGATAGCGGAGGACCATTGGTAGTCACAAGAAATGGGCGAAGAGTACTTGCTGGTATCTCAAGCTTTGTAGCTCAATTAGGTTGTCAAAAAGGATATCCTTCAGTTTTCACAAAAGTGGGATCTTACTTGGATTGGCTGCGCGTAAACGCCAACATTGCCATTTTGTAAATAGGAGAGATGATCCTTGTGGAATTAATATAGTTACACTACAATATTCTTAACATTTTAATAGAATTGTAAAATTTTAAAATTTCATTGAATAAATTGTGAGTTAGTTAACAAATATTTATTTTTAAATTATCTGGTCAGTTAGCACGAGCAAGTTTAAAATAATTTTGGTTACAAATAAATTTTACTGACCTTGAACTTGAACTTGAAGAACGGTTTCATTTATTGTACAATATTATGATCACAATAAACAAATGTTAGCATATAACAAATTTGGAGGCATATCAAGTTTATCTTTATACTCTGTTATCACATATTGTCAACAGATGAATTTTAATGCTAGAGAGAGTAGTTACCCTGTGACTGTCAATAAAATAGATCTGTTTTTAGACAATTGTTGTTATCTGATGAGTTTTTGATGATCCACTAAATCTTTATCAAAAATTTTTTATGGAAATTGTGTATTACACCTTAATTGTTATATAATAATTATGAAACTGCAAAAATTCTCTAATTACATAAAACTTATCAACTTTTATTTTTTATGTCATATTCAATAAAATCACCATCGATCAACTTTAGACCTCAAAGTATAATATAATTTTATTGTCAGTACCATAAAATTTTTTTGGTCGTAATATTCAACTGAGCTGATGTAGTCACCTGACGCGTAAGCCATAATAGCAGGAGCTTCAGCACAAAAATTCCCCGTGATGTTTTTAAAACTTAAATGGCCCTGAAATTAGCCATTGTTAATTTTAAAATACATAAATCAGTTTAATAGTCACGTTGTCTTAAAATTTGGTTTGGCGAGATACTTACAGAATAAGGACAAGGATGCATCGTACTGCCAAACATTGACTTAACTGAATCGTAAACATGTTTTGATTGGTTGTTGAAAATACTTTCAAAATTTCCTCCAAAAACTGGACACACATCTGGAGTGTCGGTGGATAAGAAATCTAGCAATCTGTACTCCGTGTTGAATTTATATGATATATTGTATTTTATCTACCGAACAACAATATTTAGAAAATTTATAGCATAAGCAAAATAAGCAAAAAGTTACTCTAATCTTTGTCACATTATAATTAATGTAAATATCACCATTGAAATAAGTGGTTGTACGATTATAAGGAGTCAATTTACCAGAGCAGTTCACTTTACTGGGAATGGGACACTTCATGATTATTTTAGTGGGCTTATACATCAACTGTATCTTCAGTGGCAGAGTTTGCTAAGTTTTTCATTTTAAAGTCATTACTTTAGATGTCGTTATCTTGGAACAAATGACAACTCACCACTTCAACAAACAAAACAGTGAACGCACAAATAACCAAAATTTTTAACATGATCAAACTGTTAACAAGGCTCGTCCTTATAGCTACTGAAATAAAATGCTGAGTATTTATTGAAAAAGTGTCAAAACAGAAAAACTTGTAATCTGATTATAATTGCCTAATAGAATAAAAATGATCTCTATGACAATCAGTGATAACACTAATCGCGAATGACTCAGATTTCTCCAAATTGCATCATAAAATCCACTCCAAAGAAATCTGCAATTTAATAGCCGGATATAAAGCATATATCTAACATAAACTAGTAAACTTTACCATCTCAAAGAACTGAAGCAGTTCATTCACATATGACGTAAATCACCAACCGTAAAAGAAACAAACAACACATAAAGTACATAACAATACATAAGCAACAACTATGAGCTTATGAATTCATGAAACTTGCAAACACGAGGCTTGAAAAACTGCGGAGGGCAGCTAACCTACACCAACTGTGTGGCTGACTTGCGTCGTGTCTCTCCAGTAGACTGATTTCTCCTTCAAGACTTCTTCAACATTCACAACTCTTCGGCTTCTGCTTCTTTTCTTGCAATCTCATAAAAATTTAAAAATATAGAATAAATTTCTTAGTTTTTAGTATTTCTGAATATTTTAAAGATTTTTTTTTGTGATTTCAGCAAAAAAAGGGAAAGAATAATTTTTCAAGTTTTTTTTTTGTTCTTGACTGTTTTTGTGGAGCAGAAGAAATATTTAGTCAATTAAAATGAAGTTTTTTCGGTTTTTTCAGTTTTTCAGTGGAGCAAGACGAGGTAGCGTTTTTTTTTTCAATTGAAAGTTGGTGTATTTGTTAAGTGGAGGAACTTTATGAGTTTTTTGAGGAAGATTCACTTTTTTGATGTTTTTGGTGCTACTTAGTACGATAATTTATAAAAATTTTGCTTAAAAATTGCAAGAACCATTAAATCCATTGCTAAAATCTCACTCTATTCACAACAAAAGACAGGAATCGCTTCCACTGCAATCTATTCTCCATAGGCAAAAAAATAATAATCCATCTAACTCGCCCCTTTAGAATAATCTCCAGCATCCCAAAACTTTTATAGACAAATAAAAAATAAAACGGAAATTGCCAACAAAACCAAAAAAAATTTGAAATCCAATCATTTCAAGACTTATGATACTTATAAGACTTATAACTTAAACATTTATGAAAAATCTCCAAAGATCTTCCAATTTTTCATTTTAGGAAATTTAGAAAATTAACAAAAAATGCTTTGAATGCTATAAATGCATTCAATGCTTCAAATCTCTTGATAAATGCACAAAATGCATCAAATTCAACTAAAGCGAGGGTGAAACTTCATTAAAATCCCAAATAACTAAAAAACCAACAAAAAATCACCCCTCAGGTTCAAGAAACATTTTTTAAAGCATTTTAGACATTCAAGTCAATCAATGCGATCATTGATGAAGAAATGTAGAATCTTATTCAATTTCCTTCCACTTCAATCCATGAAAAAGATTTTAAAAAATTTCCATGAATGTTTTAAGTTGCTTGCAGCTAGTAGCTTGTAGTTGCCACTATACTTACCCAAAGATATCAAAACATCAGATCGTCGTAGGAAGTGTGTATTTATTTTATTTAAATTGTATAAATTTGTTTTTTTTTGTTCTTCAAGTTTATTAAAGTTTTTTAAAGTTTTTATGATATTTTGTTGTATTTTATTGTATTAAATTGTATTTTCTGTATTTTGTTGTATTTATGAATGAATGAAAATTGATATGCAAATGTAAAATGAATCATATTGCTTTGGCTGCTTCACGGCCTGGTGGCTGCCAAACAAAACGTTTAAATTGCTCTCTGCATCAAATCACAATATGTCCTTCGGGTAAAACATTGGATAGATTGTTGGGAAGACGAGGGGAGGGGGGTTTGGGGATTTATGAAGTTTAAGATTGATATTAGATAAAAATTCATTCAAGAAGATCTTAAGTGGACTTGTAATGCCAAATAAAACATAAAAAAATTAAAACCTAAATCGCCCAAAAACCCCATCAACCTCCTCCCCTCGCCATAAAAATCCCAATATGCAAATCCGCACTCCACAAAATGCTAAAATTAATTTAATTATGCACTTTTTTGCGCCAAATTAAATGACTGCAAACTGAATAACAAGTAATAGCTCCTGTACAACAAAATGCAAGCAACCAAACACAAAGCCAAAAACAGACAACAGCTCCATTGAAATCCGAAGATATTCAAAGATACATAAATCTTATTCTTGAAAGATACTCCAACGTACTCCAAGCAATTTTCAAGCAATTTCAATCTGTTTCCTTCTATTGTTACAAACTTATGTAATTTATTGTCGGTTTTGCATACAAATTATTTTTTCAGCTTTTTAATGGATTGAAATTGGAGTTTTTGTTGGAAACGTTTTAGCGTATAAATATGAATGTTTCTTGAGGCTTTTACAAGTGTGATCTTTTTTTGGATTTGTGATAAATAATAAAATTTCATTGCTATAGCTCCAAATAATTTATCTCCTGCGATTATCTAATTGCGATCAGAAGCCAAAATTGTTCTGAAATTTCAATTTCCACACTGCGTTCGACTAAATCTATTTTTGAATGTTTTTGTGAAAACTGTCTAATCACCGGATAAATGCGACAGCCCTTAAAAAATATTGAATTTGATAATGAAATGAGAGCAGGGTATTTAATGAAAAAATGCCAAAATAAAATTTTTTATTCGATTTTTATTGCCTAATATACAAAAAAAATATTTCTATTACAATCAACGATAGCATTAATTGCTTATGACTCAGATTTGACTCAGAATCTGCAATTTAATAGCCGGATATAAAGCATAAAATCTCCAAAAATAATTGCAAACGCACTGAAAAAGCTGCAACGAAATTTCATAACCGAAAGAAACTCCATTAACCTAAAAAAGTGTAATTCCACAATTAATAAAATTTCATTGCAAGCTCCAAAAAACTCGAGCGATCAATCTTCTGCAATTAATTGCGATCAGAAGTCGAAATCATTCGAAATTGTGAAATACTGAAATCTCAATTTCCGCACTTTTCTGACCAATTTTAGCATCAAATGGACAAACTTGGTCAAATTGCGCTGGTCAGAGTAATAAAGTCATAAAAGTTAAATTAAGTGGATTTAAGTAGAGTGAAGTGTATGTTTTTGGTGAAATAATGAAAAATAAGCAAATAACAAATAATGATGGACAGAATGCCATAACGACGAAGAAGCTAAAACAAGACGAATATGTAACTTTGCTAAGTGAATTTCCAGAAGCTATTTTTGTTACACTTTCTAGTTTGATGTGAAGGGGGGAGTGTTTGGGATTTTGAAGGGTAGAAGTATTAAAATCTTATGTTCATCTATTTTTCATCTTTTATTTTAAAAACTTTAACCTATGTGTGGATGTGGATCAACGGGAGACAAGTTATAAATTAGAGATCATATAAATTTAAAATGAGACCACAAGTCAGGAGGTTCAAATCCTACTATATAATTTACGTAGATGTGTAAGCTTAAAATCATAATCTTTTTTTTTTTTTTTCTTAAAATCAACCACAAAAGACTTTTCTTGACCCCTCTTAAAAAAACTAACATCAAAATCAATTACCGCCATATTACGTTAATTTTTTTCAATTAATTACATTTTTGGTATTTTCATGCAATAACAATAAAAGCTATTAAATTATTAAATAAAAGCCCGAAAATGAATTGCACTTGAGCATATAATTCACATTTATTTCAATTATTACAAGTAAAGAGTTATGTGCGTAAAATTATATGCAACTGATTAAATACTTTAATAAAGAAATATTAATGAAGAATCTTGCAGAAATTGCTTCCAACCAAATTTGCTTGCCAAGTTAATTGAATTGCAGGATGATTAATTGACTAACCGAAATTTTTTGAAGATTTATTGGATATTTCAAGTTTTATGGGAGGTGCTTTTAATTTATTACAATTTATTACAATTTTTGAATTAGTCATCAGACTGGTTCAAGTTCAGTTTTAAAGCAATCAATCAATCATAATGTGTCATCGCATGCAAAATATCTTATTTTAGGAGAAATGACAGATTTGTTTCATCTTGGATCGGGTTTTGACGATTAAAGGGAGTTTAAACATTTTGTCCTTGTTTTGGATTATATTTTTATTTTACCCAATTTCTTAAATTATTTTTTAAAAATTATGGATATTTCTGGAAATTACAAACAAAATACGAGAAGATTGTAGGTTCGAAACCTTTAATATTTATTCTCCATTTTCGGCTACATCAATACCAGAAAAGCTAGTTTTCTTTTTTTGCCACTCAAAAAAATTAATCAATTTTTCAATAAGAATCTGGGTGGCCTTTCCAGCTACTAGATACTAATTACCCAAACTGAACAAAACAAAAAGCAATTGTTACATCATCGTTAATACAAATTGCCATACATTTTCACTGTGCTCAACTTGAAGCTAAAGCTGCGTGCTGAAATAGTAAAAAGTTATTAAATATTTTTAATGGCATTTTAATTGATTACTTTTGACTGATACATGAGCTTGTATGTTGGTACTACAAAGGCGATAACTCGCAAACTCGCCAATTCAATAATTATTGTAAAATCGAGTAAAATCGACTGAAATGGCAAAATTTGTTAGATCGAAAATAAAATCGAAAGTGTAACATAAAAAAATACAGAAAATTGATTAATTATTTGCGATAAACTTTTTAATGGTTTCTTGTTTTTAAGTTTCAAAGCTTTTTCAATTTTAATTGAATGTCTAACTCAGTAGTCCTATATGTGCTGAACAAATTGAAGAAAAAATCTTATTCCAATAATTCAAAAATCTCATATTGTTCGTGGGATTTTTCAATTATTGCCAAGGTAAAGAATTTAATTCAATGATTCAAATGATTCAAGAAATTCAGTAGAAAATGTTGTTAATTTATTCTTTTATTGCTTTTATAATTTTTTAACACTTTTTACTGGTTTTAAGCATTTTACCATTTTACCATTTTGTTAGATGTTATTCGAAATTATCATAAAATGAATTGAAATTAATATTATTCCCGAAAAAAGAAACAGTTTGAGGTTTTACTGATTAAACCGCACCTTTTAACAAGTTATGATTTAATGAATTGAATGAGGTTTGTTTTTAGTTGATATCTTATTTAGCTGGATTTGAGATATTTAATGAGAAGTTAAGGTTGGATTGGATTAAAGTTTCTGATTGTAGGATATTATCGATTATTTATCTGTTAAAAAATATTTTACATTTTTCAAATTCATGAGCTAATCTTGCTGATTAAATCTTTAAATTGCGAATAGATATAGCAAGGTTCGATACCTTTATTAATATATTGTATAATTTAAGGACGTTATGTAATTTTTTTTTAAATCTCTTTAAACAACTCACTCTTCAAAACTTCCGCAGATTAATAAAAATCAAATATCTAAAAACAAAGGCTTCATGAACAATCCACAAAGCCAAAAGACTCATTGAACTTCTGTTTGTGTTTGTCTTAACAAAATTTGTGGTGCGTAATTTTTTAATGATTTTACTATTCAAAATTTCAACAATTTAACAATTTTCGGAAATCATCTCCAATAAAACTTTGGAATAAAACGTGGAATATAATTATTCAATTAGACGAAGAAACATTTTAATACAGTTCAATAAAAAATGAATAAATAGTTCACCTTTTAGGTTTCATAAAAACTCAAGAAAATAGCAAGAAAAGCAGAAGTTGTTAAAATCCCGCAAACAAAAGAAAACTTTTCAACATTCCAAAGAAATTTTAAACTTTAAAAAGATTTCAAAGACTGAAAAGATTCCAAAGATCACGAGCTGTTAAGTTTTTTGAAGTTCAAGTTAAATATCTTGTAAACATCCGCAAGATCTAATTAAATTAGTTGAAAGATTCACATAAACTTCTCAAACATTTTTATGAGTCACAATTAAATATTTAATTACACTATTTTATATTTTTGGTACAATATTCAACAAAGTCTACCTAATTTAAGTAAATTCAGTAAACCATAAGAAAACTAAGATATTTAAGAATACTGAAAAAACTTACACAAAACTTGAACAAATGTCACAAATCTCAAAATTCACATAAAAGTTTCTCAAGATTGGAGAATTTCTTAGAATCAAAAAATATTATTTTGGCAGAAAAGAACTAATCGAGGTGTTTTTAGTTTACGCGAGGTTTTTGGGCAAAATATGTGTTATTAAAAAAACTAGGTACTCATTTTGAGTTAATTATTTTATGAGAATTGAACACATTATAAAAACCTCTTGAACGTTACACTACTTTTGATGTGTAATTATGATTCTTAACTTGCTCAGAGTAAAAAGTATAGTTTGCACAATGTGAAAACCCCTCTGATTTTATTTAAATTTAAAAATTTAAATTAAACATCTCGTATAAAATTCGAAAGATTTTATTAAGTCAAATGTCGGGCAAATGCAAAAATACAAAATCTCAAAATTGCAACATTTTAAGATCTCAAAGACAAACAACAATTTTATATATTTTTTAATTCTCCCGAAAATTTGATATTCTTGCGGAATCTGATGTTCTTAAGCATTTTCGCATTTGTGAATCTTAATTTTGTCATTAAATGAAAAATAAAGATAATTAAACATTCTCCGCGACCTAGGAGAAGATTTTGTTGGGAAGTTTTGTGCAACTTTGAAGTTTTTGAAGATCTTCAAAGCAAAAAAATAGTTAATGACTGCAATTTGAATTTTTATGCGAGTTTAACACTTTCTTGAGAATTCTTTTGTCTTTTGGAGAGTTATTTATTTGTTTTGTGAGACTTTTTTGGTGCTTTCGGTGGTTTTTGATGGTTTTATAGGAGTTTTATAGGTTTTTCGGGTAGGAGAGTCATTAACTGTGATTCAAAGTTGCATAGTGATCCAGTTTCTTAATTTATGTTAATTAGTTTGGTAAGTGGCCGTTAGATATTGTGAGTTAAGTATTCTTCGAGGTATTATTTTACATTTTCGTATCTAGAAGCTTTCATTTGTGGATTTTTAACCAAATAATAATCAATTAAATTCGTTGGAAGTTTACTCATATATAATATTAATTCTTACAAGATCATTACTCAAAAAGATCCATCTAATTTATTTCAAAAGCAACTGTTCTCCGCTCAACCATCAAAACTGAGACAAAAGACTGTAAAGATGGTGGGCGACGAACCTACCGTAAAATAAACTTCATTAATTAATTACGTAATGTTGTAATGTTATAATGTTCATTGCGCAATTCTCATACCATTTTAAAACTATTCTAGTAAACATCATTACATCATTAATCAACAATTAAAGAAAGCATTAGGAGCTACTTCAACTTTTCAACTGAATTAATTTCTTTTCTAGTTTAATGAATAAATCGAGGGAAATGTTGATAAAAATATAAAAATGCAAAGAAGTCGAAGAAGTTTTCAATAGAAAGGAAACAATTTGTTTTGTGTAGAACTCTGTAGAAGTTATATTTATTACCAAAAACATAATTCAACAAAAACATGAACAGAAAGTTACAAATCTAACATAACCGCCCTTCAAACTTTCATGAATTGAATGTGATTGAGGGCTATTTACATTTTTAATGTGTTTTTGGTAATTTTCAAGAGTTTAACCTAAATTTTATGAGAACTTCAAGAAAACATTGAAAAACATAGAAATCCCAAAAAAAATTTAGTAAAACTTTATTCCCCAGTCCACAAAGTCCTCTAATCAAAAACTTTTCCACTCAAAATCAAAAATATTTCCCCTGATCGATAAATTATTAATTTTCTTATTTACTCAAATTCATTTCTGGGTGACAAAACACAATAATTATTTACCGTCTTAAAAGCGAGTTTTATGGAAACAAAGCGGCATCTCTTCCAGCTGAAAGCATTTTTACTCTATAATTTATCGCTTTTAAGTTGTAAATATTTTTCAAGCAGAATATTCACAATATTCCGATTTTTTATATCAAAAACTCGAACAAAATCCATAAAGATCTTCAAAAGATTTCTCACGTCATAAGAAATTTGTTATTGATTGTCCTTTCCATTAAATATTTCTAAAAACTGTGCAAGGAATAAAGGACAAGTTTTTCAAGTATTTCAAGCATTTCAAGTACCATCCAATATCTTTGATAAATGATTTGTTTGCAGTCCAATTGAATGGAATATAAATGACCCAGTAGGGCGACAAAAATTGAATATATCGAAAATTGTGCATTTTCTAGAACTGCTACCTAGAGATTGTGTAAAAATTTCAAATACGATGGATAGTAAAAAGTTGTACAATATTGTAAAATGAATTTAAAATGAAAATCAGTCACAATGGCATTTTTTGGACCCTTCTTTGTTTGAGTAAATACTTGAACTTTATATCTTTACACTTATTCCACTTTCGTTTTATTCAATAAAAGGGACAGGGTGGGTTTAGGAGATTTTGTTTCAAACAAAAAATAAACAAAAAAAAGATGTCCACGGATTCGTGATAAAAAATATACTATATTCCGTAGGGGAATTATCATTTTCATCAATCACGAATCACCGGACTTGAACCACGGTTACCATTCGTTGTTAACTGGATCCTTTTTTGATTACAAGAAACTGCAATGTAAAATGTGATAAAAATTGATTTATTTTAAATTAAGGTTCAATCAAATAAATGACTAATTCCCCCCCTGTCAACATCCTCAAACAATGAACAAAAAAAAAACTCATTCTAAGTTACGACAATGATCCATCGAACGTGATCAATAATAATAAATGGTGATTTTTTCCATTAAAACATTTAAAAAGCCAGAAAATGCCACATTTATTCATTTCACTGATTTATTCCGTGTTTTCCAAGTGATCCAAGTGGTTTGCAGCATTTTTAACGTGAAATTAATGGTTTATTTGTTTTTCACTAGAAGATGAAGTGCTTGCAAGTACTGGAAACAAGACAAAAACACGGTAAAGATGGAATAAAAGTTGCATTAAAGCGGAATTTAACACATTTTGCATGCAATAAATAATGGCAGAACGACTCAACGAGGAAATATTCACTATGAGCTAAGTGAGAAGAGAAATAATTTATGCGCGGTCGAGTGTTGAGTTTTGGTTAACCTGAAGTTGTGAAGTTGTGAGTGGCAATCTGAAGACTTCAAGACTTCGCAGTGAATTTATCCAAATCAACGCCTTTTAGCCGAGATGCCTTCGAGATGTTGTGGAGTATAGAAAGCTGCAAAAAGACTTTTTTAATTTGTATAAGACAAATCGGATATTTAGGAGCACAGACAATAATTCTTTCAATATTTTCATAATTCCTAAAAGAAACCTCAAAATAATCAAAAGTTAACCCTTTTCAAGTTTTTTGTGCTAGATTTCTTTTTCCTTGATCAATTTTGCTTTTCTTAAACCTTTAAAAAAATTTCATTCAAGAAATTCGTTCATTCATGAAAACATTTTAATGCGAAATTGGGTCACTAATTTTAGTAGAACAAGTCAGATGTGATTTTTAATTTTTTTTGGAGTGAACCCTAAATTAATTATGAAGTTTGGGTTTTCTTGTATGGTTTGATAGGTGATTTTTCGCTAAATTTTTTTTTTGTCGTTTTTGTTTGTAGAATTCAAAATAATACGTTGGACTTCCGCAAATCTTCAATATTAAATTTTTTAAGAGACATTGAGATTAGGTGTATATCAAAGCCAAAAATACATCAAACTTCTCCCAAACTTCCATCAGATCATCAAAACTCCTAAAATCTCCAAAAAATCTCTAAAACATCAATTTTGCAACACATAACAATGCAATAAATCATAAAGCGAGCGATGATGCACTCCAAGACATCAATTGCAACAAAAGAAAACGGTCGAGATGCTGCCTAGAATAGGACTCCGAGGATTACGCAACAAAGCGCTGCAAGAATTGTGGTTTGCTTATTGTCAAAACATTCCATTGTGTCAATTTTCGATATAAAACTCGAGATTTTTGAGGCTTTTCGGGAGTAACAATTGATCGTCTTGCATTTGAGTTGGACAATGCATCCAACAAAAGGAATGAAGTAGTCACAATCTTTTTAATTTCTTTGGAGAAAATGATTCTGCAAAGATTTTTGCTTCTTGATTTACGAGTTTTTGAATGTTTTCGGTGACAGTTTTAAAGTTTGTGCCAAACTGTGTCAGGAAATATGAACGCATGCATCTGGCACTTTCTCTGTTCCACTGCGAGATGGTTGATAAGGCTGTGCCAATGCAATTAAGTGCTTTTGCAACGTGATGCTGGTGTTATTAAATGAAGATAATGCGGTTTTACATTCAAAAACAATTAAAACAGCTTGGGACGACTATGAAAAGTAATTTCAATTTAATGGAGCGGTGGACAGTAAAATGTATGACACTTTCATTTTTTCGGTGATTAAAAATAATTATGAACCCAGAATTTTTGTTTCGAATATAAATTCATTCGTTAATATAAATAAAATAATTTTTAAACAAATTTAAAAAAAACTTAGAAAAATAATTTTATAACCTCTAATTCGACCAAAAACTCCATAAAACAATTAATTAACCAAAAACCATCAAAACTCTCGGAATTCTCCAAAAAAAATTTAAATTCTCCACAAAGTTTCTCCTTTGAACCACACAGCCCAATCAGATCAAAAAAAGTTAACTGAATTCGACACACAAGATTTAATTAATTGAAAAGAACAACAACCGAACAACCAAACAACTGAACAACAATTAATTAATTCGGTGCCGGAAACACTTAATGATATAAGAAAAAATTAAAAAACTGAAAGAACTCCACTATATGAACACAGCAATTCCTTGTTTATTGATTCTTATCGGTCGCTTCAAGTATATTCAAGAATTCGAGAACTTCACGTGAAAATCTTCTGGAGCACAATACAAAAACTACAAAATGACGAAATTCTTTATGCAAAATACATTAAACATGAGTTTTATTCATGGATATACAATTTTTTTTCGTCTCGGTTCCAGCAAAAAATAATGTACACGGTTTATTAATTTTCATGTTGGTTCATTTTTAATTAGCTGGGCTTTTGGGGATTAAACAGTCTTATTAAATGGGTTTCGAATACTGTTGAAGATATATTCGATGGTACATTTTAAATTATTTTTTCAAAAATATTGTTTTAAAAAAATATAGGTTAGAATAGCTAAATATTTCGTACAAGTTGCAAAGCATGATACCTTCAATTATATAAAATTTAGACAATTTTGATTACATTGATGATTTATATGTCATAATATATGCTATCTTATTTTCGCCGAGAAATTTGTCAAAAAAAAAATCTCCAATGTACAAGCAAAGAGAAATTGTCATAAACAGAGAATTTAACTCTGGTTGTCAATGGAAAATATGGAGTTTTAACACTAGACTTTATTTAAGTCAAAATTAATAATGGTGAAATTGTTTTTATTTCCAATAAATAAAACACTTGAAGAATCTTCCCGCCAAAAAACTCCTGAACTACAAGAATCTCAAATTATCTCAAATTATCTGCGAAATATAGCAGCAGCCTTTTAAAAAATCTTTAACTTTTGTGCTTTAATAACCACCATAATGAGAATCATCATCCCAAAGCTGTCTGCAAGATGCATAAGTTAATTTTCACGTTGCTGTTATCATTATGGCAATAATGCCTTTTTATTTGTATTTTAATTTTTTATTCGAAGTATCAGTGTAGTCGAGTGTAGTTACTATTTTAAAAAATGCTGGCTCACTTCCAACAAGCAACAACTTCAAACAACATCGAAAAACTTCAAAAAACTTCAAATAATTCCAACATCAACAAACGGGACTGTAAAAAATGCTCTACAAAAGCAAAAAACATCTGCCGTACTATCAGAGAGCCGATTTTTTAAAAAGAGTGTGTCGCGACGTTTTTTAGGGAATTGTATGTACAATCTTTTCTGGAAGGGTCTTTTGTGGGTGAAAAAAAAATTATTTTTAATATGTTATTAGGTTAGAAAAATATTGAGTTTTTATTTTTTTGCCCAATATTTTGCTCTGTGCAAAAAAACTTTGAAGGGTAAAGTACATAAACCAAATGTAGACTTCAGAGAGAGAGGAATTGAACCTATCTCTAGAGAATATCTGATGTGCTTTTTTAATCTATATTGACTTCTGAGCTGAGTATTTACAAAAAATATAGATGTTAAATAGAAATAAAATTTATTAAAACTGATAAAAAATATTAACAAATTTTTCCATCCATCAACAAACCTTCAAAAACGACAAATACCCAATGGTTTTTTTAAGCACTCTCTACAACACTTCTTTCTAGTTCTGTAAGCCAATATATCTAAGCAGCTATTTTGCTTTGCTACACGTTAGTGTGCGAGCAAAGGAACCAAGACAACGCTGAACATTGTTATTAATTTTTTTGGCGTCTTAAAGACATCTGGGCTTTGGATTTGCTGCTCCTGCATCTGCCACGCGACAACAACAAAAATAAATTTTGGCTTTTTGCTCTCGGCCATAAATGATATTTTTGGTTGTTTGTGGTGTTCTTGGTGTTTTTAATATTTTTTAATATTTTGATGATAATTTTTTCATCAAACCCAAAACAGATTTTTTACGAGCAAAATCGAATGCCTCGAGAATTATGAATTTATAATTTTTGCGGATTTTTGGTTGAATTAATCGATTATCATTGATTTCTTTGATATTTTTAATAAATAATTTATGGGTTTCTTTACTTTTGTGGACTTTTTAATAATTTTGAAAGAATTTGGTTTTTTTTGATTATTTTGAAATTATATTGAATATACTAAAATTTTTATTATAGCTGAAGTATTTTTAATTTTCATTAAAACACACATTTATTTACACAACTGAATAAAATTTTACTGCATTTTTTAAGTGAACTTGAATCTTCTTGTAATCATATTTATATCCATCACATTTTGACATCATTATTCACATTGACATAAACTTTAAGTTTGCCCAAGTTTGGGTCTAAATCATCAGATATCTCAAAATCGTACAAATAATCTCCTTCTAGAAAGACAACAGACTTTTATTAAAAACAGAAATTATATTTGTTAAACTCACTTGGTAATATAGAGTCCAAATTAATATTTGCCATTGAGTGCAGTGAAAAGTTTGTGAAACTGTATCTTCCATACTGCAAAAATTAGAATAAATCAAGAACTGTTTTATATAGTGCAATTTATGATTAAAAACATACATAAGGGCATGGATGAACCATTTCAGGCGCAGTTAATCGAATAGGATCCAAAATTAATCTATCTATTAATAGATTTTTGCCACCACCCAACAGCTCACAGTAATCTTCAACGGTATGCTCTATGAACTTCCGGAAAACATTTGTAGCGCGGTAATAAATTGTCACGTGAATCTATTCAAAATATTAAATTAATTATGAATTGATGTATAAATTGTATTTGATGTACCTTAACAAATTTGGAATTTATTTCTCTTACTAAAAATGTTTCAAGATTCATTACAGATTTTGTCCTGCTGTAAGATTTCATGCTACATGTTGTGTTGACGATAGTCTTAGATAAAGTGTTGTTGCATTTTATGTCGAATATTTTTGTCGTGGCCTTGTCCTATAAAGTTCCACAATATATTGCACTAAATTTGGATAAGAAGACTTACCCTGGATTATTACTTACGGAGATTCTGCTATTAATTAAGGTAGACTGGATCAAAACCACAATCAAGACTTTAACAACAAGTAGTCGCATACTGACTAGACAGACGCTATTATTGTTAAAACTACCCCGCAATATTACTTTTATTTAATATTAAAATTAGGTTTTAACAAAAACAGGACACAATTATTGTCATTATCGTTTTTTAAATATGCCCTTGATTTTACAAAAATTAAAAATCAATCATTGATAAAGTTATATGGGTATAAAAAAAAAATGTTTCAATAAAAACTAATCAAAAACATTAAATATCTTCGATAATATTTATTTTCAAAGCAATTTTTTTATCAACAAATTATAATAATCAAAGTACAACTCATTGTGGTTTTAAATCATAATTCCACATCGCTGTTGATAGCAATATAAAGTTTAAGATTGGCTAAGTGTGGATCAAAATCATCGGACATTTGCAAATGATACAAATAATCTCCTCCTTTAAATATAAACAACAATGTTAATAATAAGAAAACAAATTAAAACTATTTGACATATACTTGGCAGCACAGAATCTTTCGTATCATTCGCTAAATTCAAAGAAAAGTTGGTCCAACCAAAATGTCCATACTGGAAATGTTAAATCAAAATTTATCAAATTAAAATTTATACAAAAATATAGTTTTTACATCAATAATTAGTATTTACGTATGGGCACGGGTGTAAAATTTTTGGATCAGCTAATCTAACAGCGTCTAAAATCATTCTGTCTAAGAAAATGTTTTGACCACCTTTCATGAGTCCACAAAAATCTTGAACAGTATGATCCATATATTTTCGAAAAACGGTTCTTACTCGATAATGAATAGTCAAACGGATCTGTTTAATATACTTGTCTCAAATATTAATTCGTTACGATAAGATTCTAGAGTACAAACCTTTACATTATCGGAATGAATTGGTCGTTTCAAAAAAGAGTGTAAGTTCATTACTGTGTTGGTTCTACTGTAAGATTTTAAGTTGCATGTTGTATTCACGGCTGATTTTGAGAGACTGTTATTGCATTTGATATCGAAAAGTTTTGCTGTCACTACACCCTAATTAAAAAATTTATTCGTAATTTACTGCATTATTGTTTGGCAAGCTTAATACACTCACGTATCGTCTACCATCAACTTCTGACGACTGTAAAAAAGATCAATTAGTACCATTTTTTATTTTTAAATATTCCAGTTCTTACTAAAATTACGAAGACACTAATTAAGCCCGATGCTAGGATCACTACAAATTTTATGGATTGCATTTCAACGCCAGTTGATGCTTTTCCTTCTAAATTGGCATGAAAACTGATTGAAACTGATTGAAACTAATTTCTATATGCTCGTGTTATTTTAAATTTTGAGTTTAGTTGACACAAAAATCTAATCGATTTTTAATTATTTAGGATGTTTGTGAACGATAACCATAAAAATTCCAATAGTGGACAAGTAAAAATCAACAAGGAAGGTATTTTACAACTAAATTTTGCACGATAATCTCGACGATAATATTTTAATTACAATGTACAATTTGCATTATGCTGACTATGTGTTAATTTTAAACATTGTTGTGCTCCGGCATCCGGAGGTATAATCCTTTCCATTCAAATATAAAATTCATATCAAATTTAAGGTTAATAGTTTAATAATTATTTAAAAACGTCTCAACAAAATATTTTTACAAACGCTATAAGGATCTAAAATATTTAATTGAGTTGTAAAATCAATGAAAAATTTTAAAGATTCTCTTTAAAAACATTCTAGCAAATTTTCGATTAGCTCAAAATCACACTCTATGAGAGGGTAAAACCACAAAATCTCTAAAACTCCCAAAAACTAACAAAACCTCAATAATAAGTAGCAATTTGGCTTAATTCTGCCTTGACTTTCAATTGCAGCGATAATCATTTTGCGATGAAATCTGAAATTGATGCAACTGAACAATTGAGCACAAAAACTAGAAAAGGGTTGTATTTGCTTTAAATGTAACCTTCCGATTGTAACTTATTATTACACAAAAGAGGGGTGAAATTTCTCGAACATTCTAGAGGTCCCTTGGAAAGCCAATACAACTAATAAAACTAGTTTTTCCTAGAAAAGGGTTGCAAATGCATTTACCATTTGAACTCAAGTTAACCATTAAAAATTATGCTAAGCATCTTCAAATAAATTTTACAAATTTACAATTATCGAAAAAATTCCAAGAAGTTCTTTAAGATTGGAAAAAATCAGTAAATTTTCGTAAGAAATTCGATAGTTGAAGTCGAAACGTGTAAAACCCAAGAAAAAATTCTATTATCGAAATTACTCGTCAAATCTCTCACATATTTGTGATTTTGTGAGAAAAATGATCTTCAGTAAGTTTCAGATGCTTTGAAGTGAATTGAACCCTTTTGCCTTTTCTTGGCTTTGAATGGTTGAATGGCGGTAAATTTCTCATTTCAATAATTTTTGTAAATCTATAAGGTAGTAATGTTGTAAATTTGTAAAGTTGTACGGTATTGCAGTAGTTTTATGTTTTTATGATATTCATCTAAGAAGCTGAGACGGCATATTCACAAGATTTTCAAGGAATTGAGGAGAAAAATGTCTTTTTGTTGTTAATGCTTGAAAGTGCGGTTTTATTACGAATTAATTGGATCTTCAAAAGTTTCTTAAAACGCAATTTAATTTGATCTTTGATTTGTTCTTTTAAAAAAAAAAAATGTGCAGATTCAGTTGAACTTATTAGATATTTTAAAAAATTCAAATGCTTCACCGAAATAAAAAATGAATGCACCTCAGGAATTGAACCAACGATTAATAATTTTTGAGTGATTCTAAGTTTTAGCTTAATTATGCCTCCATGTTTTATTAACTCAAGAAAATATTAATAATCTATAAAATTAATTAAGAAATTCACAATTTGATAAGAATCTACTAAACATCGAGCTAGTACACTAATTTCTCAAAACAAATTTCCACTCATCAAAAATCATTTAAAACAAATTTTTCCATCTTCAAAACCAAAAACACACAAACAAAAAATGAATTAACGAAATTAACAGGTCGCGCGTTTGCACCTGGTCTTTGTTTGGTTGATGCCAACGCGTGGCCTGCCGATAAAAGAGTTTCGAGCATAATAACATTAAAATGCTTTCGGTGGTTCGTGACTCAATGTTATTGTTAATGTTTGGAGACGCGAGGCTTTTTAAATATAATGAGTTTTTGGCGCGGGATCTGGACCACTTAAGGGGGGTAATTTTTAGTTAATTAATTAATTAATTAAAGTAATTGGGAAATGTTCGAAGGCCAATAAAAGAACTGGTGAACTGAATACTTTGAGGAAGCTGCTGAGAAAGCTGAAGCAGATTTAATTGGAATTTTTATGAAATTAATTTAATTATAGTGGCATTTTTTGTAAGAAATTGGAAAGGAGATTTTTCATGTCTTTCTTATTAAAAGGTGATTGTAATATAATTTGAATTCGGTGAAGTTCAATATAATCTATCAATAAAATCAAATCACTTGAGATACCGCTAAGTGTTAAAATAATAATTCCTTTGATCTTCAAAAACCTCAAGGAGTTAAAAATCCATAAAGATCATAATTCCTTGAAAGTATAACAATCAGTTCATTATACTCGATAAGAAAGGCATTGTTTCCAATTTTTCCTAAGAAAACTAACGATGATGTGTTTATTACTAGACTATTCTATATTTTACATTTTTTCAAAGTAAAAATTAAATTCTGGACCATTTTCGGTAAAACTCTGATCTGCTTTTATTTGTTGTCTCATTGTTTTCTCAAGATTTTACCAGAATAAATCAATAAAACTTCTGAAGAGTTTCATTAGTTCAATCAAAATGTGTTAAAAGCGAGCTCTTAGCAAGTGTTAAAAGTATTTAAATGTAGGTGAAACTTTTTTTTTATAAAATTCAATCAAAAATAGAGCAATAAAATTATTGTTTCCGCTTTTATCCTTCTAGTTTCAATAGGAAGAAAGGGGATCTTCAATGGTAAAGAGTCTTTGATCTTCAAAAATACTTTCATCAAATCCGCCGATCGATTGATATTTGAATCTTCCCCGATTTATTAATAATTCCAATAAACACAATCAATTTATTATCAAAATGTGTTAAGAAATTTTAAATACTAAATTTAGGTTCATCCAATAAACTCTCTATGTCGGTACCAAAAATCAATAGAAAAGGCTCAAGTCTAGAAAAATCAATAAAAAGATTTTTTCCTAATAAAAATACAAAACAATATTCCAAAACTTTTCCCACAAGAATGAATTTTTCAAAGAAAGCCGAGTTTTTCGCTATAAGTAACTCGATCTGAATCGGAAGCTACCCCAAATTTTTTTTCATCCAAAATCATTAAATTTTTGAAAATTTGAGAATATTCAGCAACACAATTTTAAGAAAAAATAGCCAAAGCATAAAAAATCAACCTTCAAATTGTTCAAATTGGTAAAATAATGAAATTTCATAAAATCATCCAAAAGTCCAGAAAGTCCACCACCATAATGAAATCATCAACCCAGCAAAGCCAACGATTAATCCAAATGTGTTTATTCCAATTTCACGGGTTTAAAAATTTATTTCCGATGAAACTTAATATTTTATTGAATTTCTTGTCCGCTGTTTATATCTAAAATATTTTGTATATTTTTATCGAGTGAATAGGCAACCTGGAACCTGACTAGTAGTAATCCAATACCGTGGAATACCGTGGAGTTAAATTTATTAAAATTGGAGTTAAATTCATACAATTGAATACACCTTGCACTATTAATAGATTGATCTGTTTTGAAAGGTTCTTGGGAAAAAGTGGAACCGAAAAATCTAAAACAAATTTTTTTCCTGATATTTTGTCGATACTTTTGATACTTTTTAATACAGAAATCAAGCTGAACATTTTAGATTAAAACTTTTTTGGGTTTCTTTTAGATTTTCAAGAAGTTGAGTTGCCTTTTTTTGAGTTTTCTTTGGAGATTCTTCGACTAAGATATTTTAAAAAGATCTGGCAACTCACTAATTTATTTATTATTATTTTTAATATCAAAAACCTGAAGAAAACCTGAAGGAAACAAAGCATACACCTGATCTTATTCCCGAAAAAACTGAAAACTTTGAAAATACTGAAAAAGGCCCTGCCTTAGCTCACATTAAGATTATGCTTCGAACGAAATATTCACCTGTCGTAATGCCGTCTTAAAGTTCCCACAGTCTTGAAGAAGTCTTGTGTCTTTTACGTTCAATTTTCGTTCCAATAAATGTGTATTAAAATATTCTGTTGCACTCAGACAGCTGAGGGGAACTGCAGTTTATTATTTGGAAGAAATAATCATGAAATAATGAAGAAATATTAAGCAAAGACTGTTTTGTGTTTTGGTAATTAAATTTTATGTGCATTTTTTTTTCGCAAATTTTGTAAACTTCGCGATAAAATTTGTTTTGTTTTGTGTTTGAACAATTTTTATAAAAATTGCAATTTATCGAGGATTTTTCGAGAGATTGGGAAAATAAATTTGGTTTTGAGAATTACTCGCAATATGTTTTAGAGTTTATCGCTATATAAAATTGCGTTTACTCCTTTTTATGTACTTGTGCCAAAATGAGCTACTTGTTTTAATTAACGAACATGATTGTAAATTTAAGGGAAAATATAATTTATGGGATCTTAAGATGCTTAATAGTTTTTGGGTAGATGGATTTGTTTTATGTACAAAATATAATGAAAGTTTTAATTTTATTGGAAAATAAAGTCTCCTATAATATATTTTAATTAAAAAAACTATCATTTCATAATATATATATAATATATAATGTTAATAAAAGATAATAGAATTCAGTTGTATATATATTTCTATATATGTTGTGCGCGAAATTCTGTCGTGTCGGTGTACTGAAGCTTAATAACTTTTGAACGGATTAAGTTTTTCAAGAATTTTTTTCACCAAAACTTCTTACAACTATGTAAAGGATGAAAACTTTTTGTTTCAGACCTGGTCCACTCACCTGGTGGTCACCAGAGCTGATCCCGTGATCTTCGGGAAAATCAGAATTTTCCAAAAAAACGTTCACGATGTGGTGGCACTTTTTATTAACAATGAAAATTAATTTTTTTTGATGAGATCTTATAAACATTGCCAAGTCACACATTTTTAGTCATTTTGAAGTTGGTTATCTCGCCGCGTCTCTTCCTCAGATTCCAGAATCTATGCGATTTTTGCACTTTTGCATATGATATGCACAAAATTTGTTCATTGCTTAACTTTTCTTGATTTTTCTTATTTTATTAATTATTTGGCATCACAAGAGATTTGATTTTCACAAGTAACCCAAGATTACCATGCGCTGTTGATCTGAAGATGAATTTATTGGTTTTTTCAAGCTTTTCAATCATTTTACTATTTAAAGAGAACGGAACCACTTAGAGACTTAAAATTTTTACCAAATGATCAGTGAGCCCAGATAATGTTGGTGCAATAAGTGGAACTGACATCACGGGTCTACCACGGATCTTGAAAATTTCATCCCTATCCCAAATTTGTTTTCGAGATTTCTTCGTCTTATGAGTTCAAAAAAATGAAATCGTGAGTGATAATCTTAAAGAAACTGAAAACTTGCTAGACTCCACATCCAGAAGCTATTTTTCAAGATCCAGAAGCATTTTTTTAAACTTTTCATAGAGATTTCGTTTCTTAAGCGAATATATCTAATTTATTGGATTGCTCATGAAAAATGTATGGGATCTTTTTATGCTGATCCTGGTGACCAGCTGGTCGCTCCAAATAAAAATGTAGGTGATCAAAATTAAAAAATACGTTTTTTTTTCATTAATCTGAAGTTAAAATAATTTTAAACTACAAATCTAGGTTATTTGATCTAGATTGATGGCTTAAAGTTTATTACAACCAAAATATTTAACTCGGCATTTTTGCCGAGACGGGATAACTAGTTTCATAATAAAAGACAATTTTAAGAACATAACAATAACTCAACAAAAACTTTAATTATTATCATCAAAAAGCCTCCAATAAATCTTTAAGAATTTCCATCAACCCACGAATTTAATTTTAATGCATTAAAAATCCAAAATTCGCTCTGGTTTTTACAACAAAAAGTACTTCAAGTCATAATAGCCAGCATCAAAGATGTTGTTTTCACGGATGTTCTAAGGGATCCAACTTTCTGTATTATATTTGAAGCATTCAAAGCATTCAAAGCACAGCAGAGCACAGCACATTGCTCATTGTTGAAGTTTCTATAAAATATCTATTAACAACTATTCAAAAACTCATTTAAAACGTCTTAAGAAATTGTTTGTGTAGATTTTCAGTTTTCGGACCAAAATATCCGAAAAATTTCTTTAAGACGATGCAATAAATCTTGGGCAACAATAAAGTCCTGCAAAAATACCTGAAACTCATTTCTACAAGTTTCAAGGATATTTTCTTTAAAAATGAAATTCTAAAGAAGTCCATGATGCTTGGTAATTTTTTTACTATCAAAATATTTCACTTTTTCCAGCCAAATGGTTTTTCTAGACAAAATATTCCAAAATTCCTTACAAATTCTAAATTCAAGTAAAAAACTCAATAAATTAAATTTCCAAATAATCAAAGACATGTTTTCTTATTAAAAAACCATAAAGTGAAGACATTTTACGTTTGACAGTTTTATGTATCTTTTAAGCATTTTTAAAGATTTTTTAATTAAATTGTGATTCGAACAAATGTGTTTAGTCAGTTTGAGATCAAACGATATTCTAAAGTTGGACTGGAAAGAGCATCTGTGATTTTGTATGCAAACAATTTAGAGGACTTTTGGTATTTTTAGGCGGGCGAGCAAATTGTGAGTTTTTGGGGAAGCTTTTCGGGGCTTATAAGAACTTCTCCGATATATTTTAAAATCTTTTTTAATAAAAAATCCTTTTTTGTATAATTTTCTCTAGTTTTAAAATATAAACAAGCACAGCTGCTTTTTAAAAAGGGAGAACTCCCGGTTAACAATAATTCCCGCTAATTTATTGTCCCATTTGTATACTCTACAATATTGTATTCGAGCCATCAACTAAATCTCAAATCTAAATCTCAATAAACTAAAGCTCATTAACTATCAAACTGAGCCAAATCCATTCATTACCAAAACCAGCCTATAAGCTAAAAATCCAAAATATCTCCTGGCTGGTCAAGCTCATTAAAACAACAGAATTAACAGATTTGACTGGGAATTAACAAAGAATTAGAAGAAATAACAGCAAAACCCGAATAACAGATGAAAAAACATCCAACAAGCAGAGAGCAGAAAGCAGATGCGCAAATTTGAACACAAACTAATGCCAAAATTTATTATTTGCCTGCAGTATAAGAAATATAAGAACTCTAAGAAAAATTGAAGAAATCCAAGAATTAATGTAAAATAATAGCCACTCGCAAAAAACCTGAGAAGAGCTAGAGAATTGGAAATTAAAACGATCCTCTGTCCTTTGAAGGAGAATGAATCCTTACGTTGCAACTTTATTCTCCTTTTGATAAGACAATGAAGCATAGAGAGTAGGATTAAGTTACTTCACTGCACAACAGACGCAACATGTTCTAGGACTACCTAAGTCGAACCAGTGAATTAAATTCTAAAGGCCTGAAGCTCATCTTGCAGCGCAAAACATATTTTTGATGGAACTGCAGGCCTAAAGGCAACCCAATATTTAAGACATTTTTTTCTTAAGAAAAATCTTGGCGTGTGCCAAATGTCTTTCCCAGAGAATTTTGCCAGAAATCCTTATTTATTTATTTTTTCATGATGCTTTATTGTTTTGCGGTGCAGTGAAATCTTGTGGAACTGACATATGCTTTGTGAATGGATTTTTGCATCGAAGAGATGATTTTTCGTTTTCTTATGTTGAGAAGGATTTTCGATAAGGCCATTTTTAGATTTTTTGTATAATGATGATAAAAATAATGGAATGTTCAGTATTTTTGGTTTAATTAGCGAATTTACAAGTAAACCAAACCCATTTGACTTATTTAACATTTGAACCAAAAATCTTCAACCGTACCTGCTTAAAATGAATCTCAAATCTCACATTTTTACGCAACATCATAATTTGAGGTTTCTTCCACTTAAAAACTAATAAAGCCATAAAACCCTTATACAATTTGGTTTAATCTTCCAAGAATTGAAAATCAAAAATTCTAGTAAAATGCAGATTGATATCTTATGCGGGGCAGATAACGCTCAAGTTTCCTCAAAAAAATCATTTAGAAATTTCTTCAATTTTCCAACACATTTTGTTTAAGAAAAATAAAACTCATTAAAAAAATCATTCGCATTCAAATCTCAAACAAATCTAATATAGGAAGACCATCTGCACCAAAAAACCTTAAAAACTGTGAATATTATCTCTCAATGCAGCTCTCAAGCACCTTCCATACCCAACACATTTTTTCACATTTAAAGCAGTATATTTTTCTTTCATTTGAGCTGAGACCACTAACAATACAATTTGGTTAAATTTCCATACATTTTATGTTTTCAATCACGTGGCAGCAAAAATACAGCCAAAAAATAAAACACAGCAAGCACTGAGAAAGGCTGTAGGCATAAAAGCATAGAAGCAGGTGAAGATGGCACAATTTGATTCAAAATGTGATGGAGAGTTGTTGTACAAATTAAGATAATTTTTATTAATTTGGTTAATTTTATTAGATGTCAACTTGAAACTACAAAGTTAAGAATATTAAGGTTTTTTGAATGCAACTGACAATCTTGCAAAGTGCTGCACATTTAAAACTTTTAAAATATTCCAATTAGAGATTGAACATGCCATCAATTTAAGTTTTAATTGACTTTGAATGGAAATTAAACATGTTTTGGAAATTTTTATTTGTTAATTTTTTGTTTTGGAATTTATCAATAAAATTTATGATCGAGGCTGGACAGAATTACTGAAACATCAGAATTTTTAATTTTATTGAATATTTTGACATGTTTTGAGCTTTTATATTATTTAGCGTCAAACGTTTTTATATCAACCTGCCCAGTAATTTGACAATTTGAACTATCCAACAAGTTGTCCAACCCTCGATTCGATCAGACTTTTCGATTAAAATCTCCTATTTATCGTGTTAAATTATCCGCATTAAAAGATGATTGTTGATTCATAAAAATTCCAATTTTGGGTAAAAACATTCAAGTTCAAATATATGTTGAGGTTATTAAGGTTAAAATGAATTTAAACTTTAAATTAAATATCAAAATTCAACCAAAAGTCTGTTCCTTAAATTACTATCGAATATGAATATTAAAATAATTTCTATAATTTCTATAATTTTGATCAAACAACCACTTACTGAAGAAACATACGAAAACCACATGTTTATTCACAAAGTTAGGTTACTTCTAGATAATTAGATTTTTTGGTTTGATGATAGTAATTTGGGCACTTTATCCAAAGTTTTTATTGGTCTCGGGATTACTTGCCTTTTTTACAAAAATTTGTTCTAAAAATTACTTTCCAACCTACAAGTTAAGTACAGCAGACATTATATCAGAGAATGCTCACCTTTGAATTTTGATGAATACGGTGTTCAAAACTCATAGATTGTACCCTTCAGTCACACATGTTCTTTTGCATATTTAAAAATATCTTTTATTTGACAGTTTTCTTTTTTTACTAAATCATAAAAATTAATGGAAATTAAAAAACAACAACCAAACCTACAACTTTGAAGGCCAAGTGCAAATACTCCAGCTTGTCAAAACTACTTCCGTCCTTCGCATGTTTTTTGCTTTTTTCCAGAGCAAACCTGCCAGGAAGCACACTTTTTTGGCAAATAGAACAAAACCTTTTATTTACAATGCAATCTACGAGAATATTTCTAATATAGCACAACACACCACCTGAAGAACGTGAATTAATAAAAATAACAATAATAATAAACAGGAGGAAGTGGATCAAATTTAATGCACCAAAAATTCAAAATAAAGCAACAGGCAGAAATGCAACAGAAATCGGAAGTGGGATGCTTTGCTCGTCTCGTGATTTAATTTTAAAATCCATCTGATCTACCAATTTACCCATTTTTGATGAGTATTCAGGATTTTTGGAGGATTTTCTGAGTTTTGTTGTTTTTGAAATGTGCACGCTAACCAAATGAACAAAATAATGAATGCAACAAATGGAACAAATGCAACATGTTCCTCCAAAAATTCAAAAATCCAAAAATCAGTGAATGCCAACAGTTGTTTTTAATATTTTTAGAGGAAAGAGGGTGCGTAGTCAATACAACTTGCTTATAAAGATTTCCGATGGATCTGATTAATTTGGTTTTTAGATAAATTTTGAGATTTTGCTGTTTAAATAGAAAATTTAGGCTGAAATGACTGAAATTAATTCAAAATGTAGGAATATGGTGGAATAGTTACAGGTAGCGATTTTTCTCGAAACGACATCTTTAGTTTTTTCAACATGTGCTTTCATAATATTGAATTTCTTACTTGTTGATTTAATAAAAATTATTTGCAGCAGGAAATAGAATTTTGAAGTTTTAATTTTTGTTGAAAATCTGAATTCGATGTTTTTTTTTGTTAGCTGGTAATTTGAACAATAAAATGTCAACAAAAAAAAGTTGGAAGATCAAAAAAGTCATTCTATTCCAAAATCCAGCTAACAAAAAAAGAACGTTACAATGTGAATATATTAATTGAAGAAGTGCGAAGTTTCAAACCTGCCATCTTCAATATGGATGATTGATACTGTAACGTTTTTTTATTCAATTTGATGTTGGTTATAATTATTATTTTTATGTTTTATGTTACTGGGGACCCAATGGGAATTTCTCAGATATTTTATAAGAGCACTGATATTTTTAAGAGACTCAAAGCTTTAGAGAATTTTAAGCAAACTTATTAAAAAAAGATAATTTATGCGCCACCCAATTGGAAACTGGGAAAATCTTTTCAATGTATTACCTGGCTAACAATAACTTCAAGATTACTCAAACTCACCCGCAAAACTCACTTACCCATATCAAACCCTTAACCCTCAAAAGAAACAATAAACGACCAACCCTTGAAAGCTTCCCGAAACTTAACCCCAAATAAAACACTTTATAATTTCTGAGAATCAATCTATTTTCTATATTTTCTCAGTGTCACTTCAGTCATAAACCCCTATCTTTCGCGATCCTTTCCCCTTACTCCCCACTCTTCCTATCCTTCCACTTTCCTTCTAGGGCTACGACACTCCACTTCCTGACACTAGATTTAATTTTTGCTCTAAATTAATCTCACAAGTCTTATCACCTCAACAGTTCGAACTAGAAAGTCTCGATTCTTCTTTCTATCCGATTTACATCATTGCCATCTGATGGTGTTGGTATGCGTTTTCGTCAGTTCAACCTTATTTTGCTCTTAAGGTGGTTTGGAGTTGCTGCATGTCATTTGCTCACCACAAGTCAGTCAGTGGTTGGAATATTGGTCGAGCAGGCGAGTTTGCTGATCATCTCTCGTCTATGATATCGGTTTCTGACTTGACCATGACATTTTAGCTTACAATATTTTTATGCATATTTTGCAACAAATCCAAACAATCTTTTTATTTACTTTACTGCGAACATTACAATTCCCTCGGCGGGGTCAAAAAAAAATAGAGGAAAATTTTAATTACATTACAATTTTATGTATTTTTTTTTAAATTAGCTTGGTTATTAGCCATCAATATAAACTCTACTAATCAGAACCCACGACCTCGAGATCAATTAGATCTTATTTTATTTTACACGAGTGGATTTTTCATAAAACTACCAGATTAGTAAAATTTCAAAAATTGGCAATAAACATTTACTATCACAATATATTTCTGGTTTTTTTAATCCTAACAAGTTGAATTTTACAATTAGCTTTCAATTCGCTTCAACTTTACTATTCTCTGTAAATGAGCTTAACAAATTTCAAACAATCTCAATTGCCTTTCAAAAAAATAAAAAGTACTGAAATATGAAAACAATTTTTTTTCAGTGTAAAAATTAATTATATATTTGCTCTTTTCCAGAACACTTAAATCAATCTACTAAATCTCTAGAATCAATTAATTGCTCACCTACAAAAAAAATATTTAATCAAAAAATTAAGGACAACACAATTTTTTCAACATAAATTTACGCTTAACGTCCGTAAGACTTTGCGCCCCCATAGGCAATTGTCTTTCCTTAAAGACCATAATTCGGTTTGGTTTGAGCAAAAATTTCTCAAAAAAATTTAAATTTTCGACTTTCGAGTTCGATCAGATCAGAGGCCCTCACCAAAATTTTCAAATCACAGCTAATATCCCAAAACTAAATAAACTAATCAAACAAACAAAAGAGAATGTTACTCTCATTCTCGTTTGACAATTTCTAAAATCAAAATTGCCAAAATTGCAAAATTTAAACACGCTAACGCCAAAATGACCCAGCAAAAATTCAAAAATAAATGTGTGTGCCACACATTCCGAAAAATTTTCAAAAGAAAATTGTATCAAACGAAAAAAAAATTAAATGTTTCCATATAAAACAAAGAAAATGGGCTGGACCTCTAAAACTCACTACTTGATGTCATATCAAATTATGTCTTCCTTTATCTTCATACAAAGTGTCGCTCTACTTCCTGAACCGCTACCCAAGACAATCCCTTTTGGTGCAAAACCAATCAAATCTTGTACGTTCTTGTGCACAACAGTTTTCTCTAAAAATATATAAAATGTTATTAATAAACCAAAATACAAAAAAATTTCAATAATAATCTCAAAAAAAAATTTCAATCTTTTCAAAAATTTATTTTCACCCTTAAACCCTGTAAAAAATTTTATTATTGCATTATTTTTATTAATGAAACTTCACTATATTAATTAACTTTTAAGATCCTTTTGATGATAAGTACCAACATACGTTCCATTCACATCATTCACACTATAACTAGACCGCCCAATCACACTCACAATTTTACATTTTATCCATTTTGCTCCTAATTTGGCGCTGAATTTATTAACTTTGTCAGACAACGCAAAGTTTCTTCGCCACACAATCTCACCAATTTGGAATTTATGCCAATTTACATTTTGCTGTGTTGCTTTATTTCTTAAATTATAATTTCTGGCATACTTTTTATAAGCTTTTTCTAAATTTGCTCGCACATTCTTTCTAATGTTTTTCAAATGGTCATCTCTCACATAATTATCTAAATCACACACAGGCAAATTTCTATACTCCTCACCATTAATAATCATGTTGCGCCCAAAATTTACATGATAAGGCGAATATCCCGTACTTTCATGTCTCGCCGAATTAATTGCATACGCAATTCCAGGGACTCTATCACTCCACCTTGTTTGATCATTTTTCACGTACGATCTAAGAGAAGCCCCTATGGTCTTCATCACACGTTCAACAGGATTAACTTGAGGATGGTGAACAGCATTCAGTTTATGTTTAACTTTATATTTCTCCAGCAATTCAACAAATTGCCTACTTATAAACTGCCGTCCATTGTCGCTGTAAACGAATTGTGGAACACCTAAACGCAGAAAAACCTCATTCTCCAGCAAAGTGCACGTAATTTTTGCAGTCGCCTCCCTTAAAGGAAAAATCAAAACAAATTTGGAAAACAAATCTAATACTACGAGACAACATGTGAATCCAGCCCTTGATCGCGTTACTGGACCCCAAAAATCGATCGAAATCATATGCCATGGTTGACGCGCATTTTTCATCGACCCCATCTCCGGCACAAGTCTTTGGTTCGTACTTTTTGCTGCTTTACACACCTCACATTTGCTTACATACAACTTTATATCAGGAAACATATGCGGCCAATAATAACGTTCTCGAATTCTCGCTGCTGTTTTATTTAAACCAAAGTGGGCACAATCATCATGATTTTCCTCCATAATCCTATTTTTCATTGATTCAGGCACAACTAAATTCCATTGTGGGTCAATTCCATTCACAAAATGCTTAAACAACACATCATTCTCTAACTTAAAATCAGGATATAATTCAGGCGTATTCACAACTCTATCTTTTAATTGAGCATACCAATCATTCACATCCAGCAAACATATTTCCAGCGCAGCAATATCACGAGATAAACAATCAGGCACTACATGTAATTTACCTTTTCTATGCTCAAAAGTCAAATCATACTGTTGCATTTTTATGCTCCATCTGGCCAATCTTCCATTAACATCTTTCAAGTTAGCAAGCCATAACAATGATGCATGATCGGTTATTATTTTCACAGGAGTTCCTTCAATATAAGGACGAAATTTATCCAAAGCTAACAAAACTGCCAAACATTCTCGTTCGCTCACTGTATATTTTTGTTGTGCTGGCGTCAACTTTTGGCTAAAATAACCAACAACATACTCCTCATTACCCTCACCTTGAGTCAATACTGCCCCCAATCCAATATCAGACGCATCACACTGAAGTATCCATGGTTTATTAAAATCCGGATTCCTCAAAACAGGTGCACTTACCAACGCAGTTTTCAATTTATTAAACGCCTCATTCGCCTCCACTGTCCATTTAAATCTTTTGTGTTTGTCTTGAGTACAATCAGTAATTGGTGCAGACAACGAAGCAAAATTTTGAATAAATTTTCTGTACCACCCTACAACACCCATAAATCTCCGAACACCTTTTTTATTACACGGCGCTGGCATCTCCAATATTGCAGACATCTTTCCAGGATCTGTGCTAACACCTTTCTCTGAAATTATGTAACCCAAATATTTAATCTGCTTCTGACAAAATCTGCTTTTCTCTAAATTCACTGTCAATCCTGCTTTCTTTAATCTCCTCGCCACCTCAATCACCAATCTCATGTGTTCTTCAAAAGTATCTGAACAAATAATTATGTCGTCCAAATAAACAAAAACATACGGCTCAAGATCATATCCCAACACCATATCCATTAATCTAGACTGCGACTGAGCAGCATTCACCAAACCAAACGGCATTGACTTAAATTGGAAATGTCCTCTTCCAGGAACTGAAAACGCTGTCTTCTCTCTCGCATCTTTTGCTAACGGAATTTGCCAAAACGCGTTCTTTAAATCAACGGAGCTAAGAAATCTTGTTTTATTTAATCGTGCGAAAATTCTTCCCATGTGAGGTAATGGATAAACGTCCCTCTTCGTAACTGCATTCAATTTTCTGCTATCCAAACAAACACGCATTGTACCATTTGGCTTAACAGCAACCGCTAAATTATGACACCATGGCGAATTACTCGGCTCGATCACATCCAACAGCAACATTTGGTCGATTTCCTTATTCAACGCAGCTTCTTTATGTGGAGAATACAAATGTGGTCGTATTCTTACAGGCGCAGCATCTCCAGTCTCTATTTCATGTTGTAAAACCCAAGTCCTACCCAACTTTCCATCATTTGACGTTGGCAACGTTGAAATAGCAGCTAACAACTCCTTCTTCTCAGCTTCAGACAAAAGATGTTCCGTTCCACAATCTTCTAAAGAAAAACAAGATGCCACATTCGCAACCATTGGAGTTATTTTAAATGCATTCCAAAAATCCATACCTAAAATTAAATCTTTAGATATCGTAGGCACAATTAACGTTCGCACAATTTTTGTCATACGATTAAATATATAAGGCAAGTCCACACAACCAATCACACCATGTTTCGTTCCATCAGCAGTTTTTAAAACACAATCGCTCTTTATTAATTTCAATCCATTTCTTTTTACAAATTCATTCGATTTTCTTCCCATAATTGTACATGTTGCTCCACTATCAAGCAATCCCACAATATTCATACCAAAAACATTCACACATGCATGCGGTCTAACATCATTATTAATCTTATAAATACTCAAAGCACATACTTCTATTATTTCACACTTTTCAGAATTAACGGCCAATTTTTCATTCATCCTCCTCAGTTGACCTCTATAACCTTTGGAAGATTTATTTAGTTTTTTTGACACACTGGACATTCAGTCACAATCACATCCTTCTTGCCACAACCGTAACAAAACTTTTTACGCGCTTGCTGACAATCGCCAAAAACATGACCTTCACCTTCACAATTCCAACAAACCACTGGTCCGCTTTTCTTCTTAGTCTCAGAGTTCCCGCCATTTTGCCTAAAATTTCGCAAAGCAGCAACTTCATCTTCCCCCAAATCAATCAAACTTTTGTCTTCATATAATTCATGAACACTTGGCGAACTTTTGTTGATTCTGTTGTAACGAGCAACATTAGCTCTCGCTGTTTCTAAATTTCTGCAGACAACATCCAACTCTTCCATACTCTTAACACTACCAGCAGAAATTTTATTACTAAACGCAGGATTCATATTTCTAATAATAGTTTGAACCATTCTGCCTTGAGTCCGCTGATACGGCAAATTACGATGCAAAACTTTCATCTCAGCCAAGTAACTATGTAAAGCTTCACCAGGTCCCTGCATTCTGCCATCAATTTCCGTCTCCAACCAGTACTCATAATCATTTCCAAGAAAATCGCCTTTCAACGCTGTAATTAATTGGCACCATGTTGAAAATGAAGTTGAATTTCCAACAAACCAATCAAAACCTTTTCCAGAAAATAAAACAATTCCTCCGGCAAGCAGCTCAGCATCACTCACACCTTCAGCTCTAGCCAATAACTCCACTTTATTTATGAATCTAAACAGATTTTCCTTACGACCATCAAAACTCGTTCCCCATTTTCTTAACCGACCAGTCAAGTTTCCAGCATTCGCATAATGTGAATTTTGTTGTCCATATGAATTATTTTGTTGATATCCACGAGAATATTCAAAACGCTGTTTTCCATATCCCCGGTAATCATCATTTCCACTATATTCACCAGCATTATTGAAGCTTTTAGGGTTTCCTTTGAAATAATTGCTATTATTTCTCACCGAATCTTCAGACAAATTCTTATTTTTGTGACTCACATCATAATTTCCCGCAGTTTCTTGAGACCTATTCTTATAGCTGACCACATTCTGTTTCTTGCTCTCTTGCTGAGCTTTCAATGAATTCATCACATCCTCAAACTCATCATCAATTAAATTTTTGCTGAGTATTTGGTTCGAAGGAACACTTACTGAAGGTTTCCTAGTAGATTCCTTATTCTTCAAAAGATGTTGGTAACCATCAAACTCATCACCACCAGACTCATCACTAACATCCACCATTTGACAAGAATTTTCATGAATTTTCTGCAACTTATGCTTTTCAAGCTTCTTGCACTGTTCTCGAAGTTTTCGAATTTCCTCCTCAACATTATCGTAAGCGGAACCACTCATGCTTTCAGGATAATATTTTCTTTTCAACGCAACTATCTTGGAAGTCAGTTTCTCGTGCCTTGTAATCTCCTCTGCAAAAGTCGGACTTATTCTTGCCGCGCGAGCTTCAATATGCAGAAAACGGCTGAACGAAGACACTAAAACTCCCCTATTTCCCTTATTCACACTAGCACTCAAAAATCCTTCAACATCCCATAATTTCTCTTCACATACCTGCATTTCATCCATAACATTTGTCTCATTCAGAACATTCGGAAACAAGCTGCAATCTCTCCTTTCTCTCTTCAAAGCCAACCTCAAATCATGCCTCTTTATCGCAGGATCAGCAGACCAAATCCCTCTGATAAGACACTCTTGGGCTACTTCATCATCTTCCAAAAACTCCACATTCATCTTGGTACTTTATTTATTTATTTTTCACCAAAACGATCCTAAAAATATAAAAAAGTGTAAATATTTCTTATTTAAATAAAATTTTTATTCAACGGAATCTCCAGCAATACACCGTTTTCCCTTTTAAATTATGATCCCAAAGATTATTTTAATTTCACAAAAATTCTCAAAAAAACTAATTTAAATTTATTCAAAAATAATTATTTGCAAATTTCGAATAACCACAATAAAGAACTAATTCTCAATCAAAATTTTCAATCGCAAACTTCCAAATTTATTTTTCCAGCGCTTGAGTGCAAAAGGCTCAGCACCAGCTCAAACAAACCCAAATTCTAATAAAAAAACTCTATTGTGCACAAATTCGTCCAAAAAATCATTAGCAATTTTATCTTGGACAAACGAAAAAACTTCCTATTCAAAACTCTAATTGCTTTCAAAAGTTGATCTCCACGTTAGACGCCACTCGGTTTTTGTAACGTTTTTTTATTCAATTTGATGTTGGTTATAATTATTATTTTTATGTTTTATGTTACTGGGGACCCAATGGGAATTTCTCAGATATTTTATAAGAGCACTGATATTTTTAAGAGACTCAAAGCTTTAGAGAATTTTAAGCAAACTTATTAAAAAAAGATAATTTATGCGCCACCCAATTGGAAACTGGGAAAATCTTTTCAATGTATTACCTGGCTAACAATAACTTCAAGATTACTCAAACTCACCCGCAAAACTCACTTACCCATATCAAACCCTTAACCCTCAAAAGAAACAATAAACGACCAACCCTTGAAAGCTTCCCGAAACTTAACCCCAAATAAAACACTTTATAATTTCTGAGAATCAATCTATTTTCTATATTTTCTCAGTGTCACTTCAGTCATAAACCCCTATCTTTCGCGATCCTTTCCCCTTACTCCCCACTCTTCCTATCCTTCCACTTTCCTTCTAGGGCTACGACACTCCACTTCCTGACACTAGATTTAATTTTTGCTCTAAATTAATCTCACAAGTCTTATCACCTCAACAGTTCGAACTAGAAAGTCTCGATTCTTCTTTCTATCCGATTTACATCATTGCCATCTGATGGTGTTGGTATGCGTTTTCGTCAGTTCAACCTTATTTTGCTCTTAAGGTGGTTTGGAGTTGCTGCATGTCATTTGCTCACCACAAGTCAGTCAGTGGTTGGAATATTGGTCGAGCAGGCGAGTTTGCTGATCATCTCTCGTCTATGATATCGGTTTCTGACTTGACCATGACATTTTAGCTTACAATATTTTTATGCATATTTTGCAACAAATCCAAACAATCTTTTTATTTACTTTACTGCGAACATTACAATACACTACTATCAACTATTTGAATCACAAAAGTTAATCAAAAATTTTACATTTATTAAATACATAACACTCAATTTCTAATTAATTATAAATTAAAATTATAATAATTATAATTACATTTGATAAAGAATCTATGAAGATATAAATAATTTCAAAAACATCGAAGAAAATCTTTATACAGTATCACCATTTATAAAAGACCAAACAAATATTAGCTCCACATCTTATTCGAAATATTATTCAAATAAACCAGAATAAACTTTTATTATTTATTTCATTTGAAATGGAATATTCTTCCATTCTTATTTACATGTTTTGTTGATTATGAACGAAAACACGTGCCAAAAAAACACCAAAAAACATCTGCCCTGTTAAATATTAAATTATTTCTTTCCACAAACGATTCTGGTCTTCTTTCAGCTTTTCTAACTAGAATCAAAGAATTGTAGAAAAAACTCGTCAAATGGTTTTACCATCTTTTACGATATTGTTGTTTGGCAAATAATCTTACGGGCTTCAGGATTTATTTTTTAGAGTATTTTTGGATTTTTCTGTAGTTTTGGAAATGAATTTCGAAAAATAGAAATTTGAATTGTAAAAAATGGCTTTGAAGGGCAGATGATAAATGGAATAGAAAATCTTCACAAAAAATGGATTTTTTAGACATTGAATAGATTACTTTACAGAGCTTATGAAGTTTTTGGAGAAATTGGAGTTGCATGATATAATATATTTATAAAATAAATATATTTACTTGAAGTTTTTTTTTTATAACTCTCTATAAATGTAAGAATGAGTTTTCTCAGACCTGAGGGAAATCTGATCTCTAGAATGCAATGGTTCAATTCCTCATGTAATATGAACGTTTCTTTTCTCTAAGTTTGAAATGAGTTTTTTGCCACTCTAATCTTAAAATAATTCATATCAATCAGGCACCCCAAAATCCAGGATTCAATTTTTCTTCTTCTCCATCCAATTCTGCATAAACTAAAAAAGCATGTGCTCTTTCCACGATTTACAAAAATAATTTTACAACTCACAATTTTGGCGGGTGTTTTTTTTTGGCTTGCGATATAATCAACAACAGGTAAACAATATTTCTTTCAATCTTTTGTATGTAAAGGAAAGAGCAACAAATGAGCAACGAAATAAATGCACTGCAGCGATGCAATGAAGCAAATTTAAGCAAAAAGCAGGAAAATAAAGAAAAAATACCAAAAACTAAGGAAAGGTTGTAAATAAAGAAGAATCGCTTGTTTCATAGAAAATCCTAAATCCTTATTAGATTTGATCTTTCCTAGATATCCTTGATGTTCCAATAAACCATTTTTCATCATTATATTTTGTATTTTCTCCTTGCATCATTTTCAAGCAACAGGATCAAAAATTTCTCCAAGAAAAAAATCTTTCACGTCAGTTGTTTTCGTTTAAAAGATTAAGTTAAAGAAATTAAAGTAGCACGTGCCGTTTGCTAGAAATTTAGAAATATGAGGATCTTGCTAGCAAAAATGAAAAAACGCCAGGTGGTTCTGGTTCTGAGCGTCTCATCTCTCGGCCTAGCAAATGCTTCATCAAATTTCGAATTCTTCAAACACATTTTCAAAGCACTTTTTATCTTTCTTATTTGAACAGGCTGATTATTTGCATTTGAAAAGGACCAGCAACAAGCTGCTTCTTAACTTTAGATATATTTTTTTGATGTTTATGATCTTCCTGGCCTACAAATATTGTAAAGTGAGCGAATGTGTAAATAACCAAGAAGGAAGGCAGTGGGCAAATGTTTTTGTTGGCTTTTTGTAGGGAAGGCATGTAAATATGTTGGATTAGTGATTATGGCATATTCTTATTTTTGATTTTACTCAATAAGATTGTTGATTTTATGAAAAAAAATATATATATTAAATACACATCCCAAATTACACTATAGTGAGAATTGAACTCAATAATTTAGAATTTTTCTACATAGAGATTAATAACTCAACTATATTACATGTAGAGAAACAATCAAAATGTATCAAAAAATCAAATTGACTCCTCCATCTTATAATCTCAACCTAAATTCACCTGATAACCATCCATCAAATTTTTTAGCACCTTTACCATTCTCTCAATTTTTGACAATCCCTTAAAAACCGTTAGCTTCTGAAAATATGAAATATCCACCTAATTATTTCTAAAAAATTGAAAAAAATGTAAAAATTCTAACAAATTACAAAATTACAAAATTACACCTTTCATTCCAGAAACCACATTCAAATCGCTTTAAACTCGATATATTCTATAGAACAACCCAATATTAACGCTTCAAACTACATTATTTTTATTATTTAGATAAAACCACCAGTTGCTCATTTTTCGATAGTTTGTTTGCATTTTAGAGGTAAAAGATTATTTTGCACATGTCTCGAGCGTTGTTTGCGTTTCCATTATTTCTGATAAATGTAAATTTTATGTTTTTTATACATAAATTGGCTTGTGACACACATCCAACTAACAATAAATTCGCTTCTTCTAAAACTCTAACGCAAAATGTGCAACTAGTATTTATTTTTCCTTGAAATTTCTGACTTTTCTGAATATTCGGCTATGGCACAGGATCAACAGGAAATTTATTGATGGCATGTGCTATTTTTTTTATTGCTTCATATTTGGGTCGCAATGTCGCATAATGCTTGAAATGCTTGATATGCTGCAAACTAATTGATGGTGATTATTCTGGAGAGGAACATGTTGTCATTCGTCTACTGAGGAAATTATGCTGCTTTTTGCAGATCGTTTAGAATTTTCACTTCCGCTCGGCTGTTGCACATTTGCGCTTTTTTTTCTGTTACGCAGTTTATTAGTGTTTTTTTGGAGATGAGCGCAGTGTGTCTCGGATTAGGAAAGACAAATCTTTTGCAGGCCTCTCAAATTTGGATGAACAGCTTTCGCTGATTTTAATGAGATTTTTACTAGGAGGGCCCTCTTTAACTTTGCTTTAGGTGGACGAATGATTTTTACTTCAAAAATGATGTTTATGTAGTTTTGAGCTAAAATTAATCAGAAACAAGTTACAAAACATTAATTTTAAAAAACATAAAAGTCATCTCCATTAAAGCAACTTACCCAAAAAAATTCATCAAGTGATTTTCACTGCAAAGCAATTGGACTTGCTTCATTATTATTATTTCTCCTTGTCTTACATACAAAGTCCCAAGCACCACATCTGACCTGTTGCACAAAAACCATTTATTTTTGTGAATTTTATTTGGATTCTTATAGCAATATGTCGATGCCAGCTGTTGAGCTGTTGCACCCAAATTTACAGAAAATTTATTAAATTGTAGATGTTTTACAAATTTACGATACTCCAGATTCAAACAAATGGTGCAGTTTTTGGACGGATTTATTGAGAAATATGTTTCCTCAGATTTATTCTATTGGTTTTTGGAAAGAGGCACCTTAAGGATGGCACTGAGGAAAATTTTTGGAGGTTTGAAAGAGTACTAGATTTAATTTATTAGATCTTTGGGGTTTTTTAAGGGTTCTCGGACAATGACGATTTTTTTCTAAGTAAGAAACCTTGTCAATTTTACCCTCCGATTTTTTCTCTCAGTGCACCTAGCAAGTCACCAAGCAACTGGTGTAAAATTTATTTTGCTAAAATCGGATGACATGTGCATCAATAAAACTAAATCTCCAAAGGATTCATGGCCAAGTCACTCGACTAACACGAGCATAACAATTCACAACCATAATAAAAGCAACATGTGTCTGTTATTTCCTGATTTAAATTTTCTTCAATTTTTCATCCAAATTTCCAAATCAAAAGCATTTGTTGAATTAAAACTATGCATCAAGGTGCATGAAATCTGTTTCCATATGTTTAAAAAACCTTCAAACTTCTCTTAATCTTGGAAGAATAAGAAATTTTGAGACCCAAACACACCAAACAAACAGATTGTTGTATTTTGTGCTGAGTTTATCAGGCTTAAACGGAAATGAAATAAAAAAACATAATTAATTTCCGGTTGTGAAAAATCTTAAATCTGTTGCTTTACTTGAATTTATTTAGGATTTGGTGGTTTTGGCAGAGTTTGAGGATGTTGGGGTCTTGGAAATAGATTGGAAGATTTTCTAGACTTTGAACGTTCCCCTTGAAGATCATCCCTCAAAATTCTTTAGCTCATCACAACAGAAATTGACTTTTCTACATTTCTCAAGGAAAAAAATGCACCCTTGCTCATTTCTTGACTTTTTGCGTTTTTTTATAGATCTGAACTATATCCCCTATAAATTCTTATAAATCACAATATATACCTAAAATTCCTGCATTGACAGTTATATCATCAAAACTATTTCCTGCGAGTCCTCCCAGTTTCACAAAAGAATCTCCTGATTTTCAATTTCGCTTGTCATCCAATATTCGTGAGCATTTCTCAATGCAACTATTTTTCCTATAAATTGTTGAGAAACCACAAAAATCACACAGAATGACATAATATTGTAAGAATTTTTTTTTCTTGCTCACTTTACTCGGTTCCTAGAAGAAAAAGGATGGAAGGTATTTTTTTCTAGAAAAACCCTTGGATTTTGAACATCTGGACGAAAATGAGGAAAAACTTGGCAAATTCCCCAACTTCTTTCACATCGTAAAACAGTACAAGAAATATTGTATGATTTGCATAAATATGCTCACCTTTATGTCCTTTTATTGTTTTATAGTTTTATTTTATTGTTCTATTATTACTTTGCAAAAATTACATTGTTTGCATTTTCGCCATAAATAATTGTAATCTATTTATTTATTTATCTAACAGAAAAATGTAATCCTCGAATTCTTCGAAAAATAGCGCCATAAATGTAATTTACTTCGCTTGGTAGTTGGAAAAATGAACATCTGCAAACTTTAACTGTTTCATTATCCTTATCGAGGATTTTGCATCTTTTGTCTATTCGTAGGCAAAAAATTTGACAATAAACCGTTAGTTGAGGTCCCAAAAACTATCCCACACTTTTAACTGATTTTTAGATTTTGCCTTGGCAGCAGGAAAGTTGGAAGGATTTTTTTCTAAAAGATTCTTTTCTGCTTTGGAATGAAAGAAAATGCATCAAAGTACGAAAGGAAAGGATTATTTAAGACATCTTTGCAAATATTAAAGACCAATTGGCTTCTTACCCCTCGGCTCTCTAGCGATGTGGCATCACCTGATAAAGATTATATCAAAAATCTGTTTTGATTCAATTTTCTTATTATTCAATTGAATGTGGACAATGGAAGGATTCTTTACGCAATAAAAGTCATTCATTGTTCAGGATTTTATTCAACTCTTCTATTTTTTAAAGGAACAAAAAAATTAAATACCAAAAAAAAGAAGAAGATTTGAATATTTTGCATCATTTTCGGAGGGTTCTTCAGATTCTCTGAGAATTTGATAAAATATTCTCAAGCCTTCAAATCAGTTAATAAAATTCAAATAAAACATCTCAAAGACCATAAAAGTCCAAATTTTAACGACAAAATGATTAGTTTCTAGATTTGCATCTCTCAAGCAAACTTGCAAGTAATTAAACTCTAAGGCCACCTTTTTATCACCGCTTCTTTCTGATGACATTTATTTCTGCCTTCTTGATTTCTTGAAAGAGTCAAGACAGCCAAATAGAGTCTTGAAGCACTTGGAAACTGAAAAACTGAATTTTTATTGAAATCTTCAACTCAACGAGACAATATCATTCAGCATTCCGCTTGATGTTTTCTGAGATGTGATTCCCTTATCTTTTAAAATCTGTAGAGATCTCAAGAACGAATTAAAAGAAAATAAGACAAGAAAAATTCGGTCGTGATTCAAATTCTTGTCAATCTTTCTTTGTCTGATTCTTTTTCCATACAATATTCAATAAAAGTTTAATTCCAGATTATTAACTGGAAGATCTGAAAAACTGAAGAAGTTTTTTAAAATGGGTAAAATCTTAAGATCTTGGATCTTTTAACGTGTCGATTATTCTAAAAGACAGTCCGAGAAACTTCAAAATACATTAAAAGTTTAAATTAAATCAAAGAAACTGAAATAAATTTAAAGAAATTCAAAAGAAACTACAAAGAAACTGTTTTTGGCAAGAGTTCAATTTAAATGCATTTACATTTTGAATAAAAATGAGCTGACAATCAACCAACTGATTGAAGTATATGGATTGATCTTGAAGATAGATTATATTCTCAATATGGGCTCAAGATATTTAATTAGAACTTTCTATATTTCTTTTATGTTTTATGCAACATGTTAAGCATTTTTTTAAAAGTTACAAATTTCCAACAGACCAGTAGAGCAACAGATGATGGAACGAAAAGAATTCATCCAAAAAAAGCCTTGAGACCTTAAAATTATAGTAATTTACTAAATTGTTGAATATTGTGTAGGAACAACAAAAGCCAGAATTGAAAACCTTGTTAGGATTTTAGAGATCTTATTTTTTAAGACAATCACAAAATTTACAAAAGATCTCAAACATTTTTCTATTTCTTGTGGTTTTCTTCCATATTTATAAAAAATTACAAAAAAATCATAAAAATCTGTTGTTCCACATCTCTTGACATCATTTTGGTAGCAATTTATCACCTTTTGTTTATCCCAAGTTTAAGGAGCAGAAGTTCTCTCTTTTTTTGTGAGAGTTCAACAACTTCCGGTTGGCTTGGAAAAAATCAAGGAAAAAAATCTTCAAAACAAGAAAAAATTAAAAAAGGTTCATCCAGTTCATCAATCATATTTAAAATTTTCCTGTTCGTTAACTTCTGGAACATCTTTAGAGGATATTTAGATCTTTATGGTTGCATAAGATGTTTTTGCGCTGGGAGCAATTTGCAAGATGGTTTTTTTTTGGAGGGAAAGGTGTTTTTAGACCGAGAAAAATTTTGTTTGGATTTTATAGGAAAATTCCTTCATTTTTAAGGTTAATTGGATTTTTCATTACATTAAAAGTTTTAAGGTGTGACATGACCTTTTTTACGATTTTCGAATTTAATTAAAATTCCAAAGTGTAAACCCACCACGCAAACATACAAATTCTGCCTAAATTAGCTAATTAATCTCTTGACCTATTTTTATTGTTTTTCCCACAAAATTCAAGAAACCTCCAAGAAACCAAAAACCCAAACAGTTTAGAATTTCCGAAGAGGAAATGCAAAATTTTTTCGGAAACTATTTTTTTGATCCACAAGAACTACAAGCACAAGCAACTTGGAGTTATCTAAGTTCTTGTGAGAAAACTAAAAAAAATCAAAAATGCTGAAAATACTGAAATAAAAATAGAAGCAAAAAATTATCTTCAATTTCATGTATTTTTTGAAATTCAAAGCAAAAACATTTTTACAAAAAATTTATTTTCTTGTTCAATCTGCAATCTGTTGCTTGTTGGATGTTACCATAAATTTGAAATTTGAATTGGAAACTAACAAGTAACAAAAAAAAATCAAATTATTTTTGGATCCTTTTCTGGAGATTTGTCTGCGATAAAATGTAAAATGAGCAACTTAAAGAAAACAACAGTTGCACTTTTTATTGAAAGATTTTTTTCTTGAGAAAATTATTAAAAAAGCAACAGATTCTATTTTGTTCAGAAAAAAAATGTTTGTAGAGTTTTTAGACAGTTTTGAGACATTTATAAAAAAATCATGAAAAACGTAAACATTCTGCTTTATAGTAAAACAGCAACGTAAAGATATTTTTGATTCAAGAAACTTCAGAGTTTTAATCCACCCCGTGGATTCCCAACCAAAAAATTTACATAAATTGTTGTCATCTTCCAGTTTTATTAGTTTTTCAGCTCACATCAAATTTTTGTTGAGGCATGAATGGATTAATGAATTTAAGTGAAAACAGTAGATGTTGTGATCATGGAGGAGAGGAAATCTTTTTCTGGACTTTTTGTTTATTATTTATTAATTTATTATTTACAAAAAAAAAAGAAAAAAAAAGTTCAAAAGTCTTTATTAATAATTATATCAGGTATTGAACGCTACATATTGATCTTGTCCAGTTTTTTGCCGAGAACAATTAATTTCAATACATAATTATTAATAATCTAATACAGAAATTGTTAAGGTATGATTAAAACTTTTAAGAGAATCTCTCCATCACCTTCAAATTTCCTTACAAATAACAAACAAATCAATAAATCTCTCCAAACCCCAAACAAACCCCACAAAAGCCCAAATAAAGCACCAAAAACTAACAAGCTGCGAACAACCAAATTTCAGCTACTTCGAACACAAATTAATTGTAATAAAATTCATTTATTGAATTCATCTTTTGCCTCAACAAAATATAATTTAATGTCGTCTTTAACAACTAATAAAACTTTTGACAATGTTATGGTCATTTTGCTTATAAATTACCGTTTCATAGTAAACTTGTAAAGCAAAGTGAGTAAAAATGAGTCAAACATAAAATTAACGAGGAATCTTCACAGCATGAAACATCGAATTATGGATTTCGACAAAATTTCGACAAATATTCACAAAAGTTGGTGAAATAATAAAATGCGGGAAACAGTTTTTAATATTTTTGACACACATTTTCGATATTTTGGATAATGATGAGGCTTGTGCTCTACTGGTTGATAATCTTTGAAATATTTTTGAGAATCTTCAAATAATTTAAATTTCAGTAAAAATTTCATTGAAAACTTTTCGATCAGTTAATGTGATTTCCTTCCGTTTTATTATAAAATGTAAATTCAAATTGAAATTGCATTACCGACCTTATAACTTGAATCTTCCCTTCTCAATATATCCTGTAAAACCTCGGTAATATCTCGATAATATCCTAAGAAGGTGTTTTCCTCACAAAAATAATCAAAGAGGGTGTTTGTGAAAAGGAAATCCGTTCAAAATATATTTTTCGCCCCTCTCCCTGATCTTCAAACCTCAATCATCCTTTAAACCAACTTTAAATAATTTAATAAGAACTGAAATCTTAATTATCATTAACGAGTTCTTCGAGAGTTTTTGGTAGATTTGCTCGATTTTCAGAATTTTAAGGCAAAGTGCTGAAACAAATGTTTGTTTAATTAAATAGCAACTTCCTTTCAAAACTTTCCCACAAGAAAGATTTTCAAAATTGATTCTAGATTTTATTTTGCACCTTCGAGAACTCTTCAAATTTTGGGAAGTCGATCGGAAGGAAATTTAAAAATTCTTAAAATTTCATTTCCGGCCAATACTAGGTCTATTTAATCTTTTCATCAAATATTGATAAATCTTTTAGCAGTTTCCTTGGAATGATTTTGAATGTCTTTTGAGTTCTTTTCTGTGTGAGGTTCTCAGGCCACGCGCCTGATAGCCAATCACAAACACAAGATGTGCATTTTCTGTCCATTAAAATTGCATCTTAAATTACAATATTTCCATTTATGAGCATAATTCAGTGCCAAAAGCGCGTAAATGTTGTATTTTGTTGTTTTCTTGTGAGTGGTGCAGAATGAGGCTGTCCATCAATTATATTGCTTTTTATTCAATTTTTTCTTTAAAAATCCTTAAAAAATCTTCAAAATTCTCACCAAAATATTTTTTCTAGACCAAAAAAATGTATAAACATAATTTTAGAACGCCCCCAATCTCCTCTATATTCTTCATGAATGAATCCACTTTTTGCCAACGTCTTCGAAAAAGGTTTGTAAATAAATTTTTGGTATAAACGAAAATCTTGGAGCCAAAAGAAGATAAAAAGGGAAACAGATGCAAAGTAAAACAGCAAACTTTTCAATGTGTACAGCAGAGACTCTCAAACTATGAGAAAGTCTAGAGTAGGTAGTTTATGACTTTTTAGTTGATAGGAAAATAAATCACATTATCATAGAATTTTATTGTTTGTGTGGATTTAGAGAATGATTGAACGTTTGGTTCTTCAGAAATTGATAAGGAAGATTAAAAACGAACCAGGACTGAAATTTTAACTTAGGTCAAAAATAAAATTCAAGAAAAAACGAAGAATTTCTTTAATGAAAAGACTTAATCTAAACATTTGCTCAGCAGTCATTTTTTGTAAACAGCAAAGCGTGAAATTCCAATTTGATCCAATTACAAGTTTGATAAATTCTTCCAGAGATTTGTAATTAAGAATTAAGAATGAAAAGAAGATTATGACGAAATGTTTCAGGAAAACAGTTCTAAGAAAATATTAATTGTTTTAAAACATAGCAAGCTCTTTTAATAAAAGTATCGATTTTACGACTTTGAATAATCTAAATGGTAAATAGTTAAAATCTACTTACCAGCTTCTGTTTGGAAAAAATTGTTACGACCACTTAAAAAGAATCATAATTTTGTAGACTTGCACTTGAAGATTGTTTAAAGATTGTAGAAAATACCCGAGGCAGTTAAATATTTTCTACTCAAATAAACACATGAGTTATTGCATTTTAAATTCTATTCGATACTAAAGAAATTATTAATTAAAATCTGAGATATTTCCAATTAATTTAAATTTCCTCTAAAATTGCTGCAAATAAATTCATTAACATCAATTTTAAATCACAAACTCAAAATTAAACAATTCCACCATTCAGTACATTTAAAATGAAAATTCAAAAACTCAAGAAATTGTAGAAGCCCAGTTTAAGAGTTTGGGCTTCACTTTACTCTCAATTTATTTTTCATCTCTCTTACTCTCAATCTTTCATCGCACATTTTTGTTTCTTTTAATTTAAAATTTATTTTTTTAAATTGAAGAAATACATTGACTGTCTTTAATTAATTTAAAAAGTCTTTAACTAAAATGAAATTCTATCAAATATTTAATGTGATTGAATTTGGTAAATTCACCAAACCTAAAAAAATGCACCGACAAAAGAGAATCCTCTCTCTCAAAATTTATCCAGAGCAAAGAGCGATCAACAAAAGCCACAGCCTGCTTAATCCACAATTCTCTCTCATAGCGGGAATGGTTTGAATTGATGGTTAAATTTTTTAGTTCTATTCGAAATTTCCAAGTGGTCGCACGTCGATTATTTTTCTGTGCGTTAGAAAACTTAATGAATTAACCGCAAAATTCAATTAACACGTTAATTACGATAATTACAAAAAAATAATCAATTGAAAGAATTAAGTAATTAATTGATAATTTAGCCAAAATTAAAAAGTGATTAAGAAATTGCAAATAAAAGGCAAATTATCGAAAAAATTGTGCCGATAAAACCGAAAAAATCAAAAAAAGGAAATACGCGTGTGATCAATTAAAAGTTTCACCAATTAACCAACAAACCCTACAAAATAGGTTCAAAGTGTCATCAAAAAAACCTCAAAAATAATTACTCAAAAAAATTACTCAAAACCAATTAAACAAAAAAATTCGCGAAAGAATTGGAAAATTGAAAATATTCAAAAAAATCTTTAAAAAATAATTAATTAAAAGATTTCAAAGTTTCTCAAGTGTTATTGTCGAAATGCCCAAAAAATAATGAAAACGCGGAAAAAATAATAATTTACCGTTACAGTGAACAAAAGAATTGATTTTCTTGGAAAATTTGGGAAATTTGGGAAAATGTTGCCCAGAAAAAGTTTATGAGAAGAGCAAAGATAAAGTGCCCTTAATTAAGTTTAAAAATATTTGAGAATTAATTAATTGAAAAAGAAAAAGTCGATTTGGTCGATTTTAATTGTGGATTAAACAAATTCGGAGTCATCATGAATTATTGGATTACTTTTATTGTGAGCTGTCTCATAGCATTTGTTAAGCAGGTAAGAGATCGTGGAAATTGTGTGCAGTGATCTAGTTTTAAGATTTTGAAGTTTGGAGGATTTTTAAGGAAGATTTGATTTACTTGCTCCGAATTTACTCCAAAAATACTCCGAAATTACTCAATTACTTAATTTTTCAAAAAATTACTGGAAATTTTCATTGAAGTAAAATTTTTTTAAATTTCCATTCACAAATTTTACTAAAATCCTCTTAAATTTAATAATCAAATTTTTAAATCGATTCCAAATAATTCCAACAAAAACTGCAGTAATTAACTGAAATAAGCAATTAAAGCCTCAAACAAAAGCCTTCCAACACCAGAGCAATTCAATAACAATCAAAAGCAATAAAACAATGAAATAAAATGAATAGAAGCCGAAAATCCGAAAATCTCCAATAAACTTTTAAAAAAGTTCGAGAAGATAACTCCGAATTTTTCAATTGTTCCGCGGAAAATGCCGTTACGAATTTTTTAATCAAATGTTTGGTTTTTAATAATTTTTAATCCGATTTTAGGAGAAATTTCCCTCAAACAAATAGAAATCATTTTTTTTTGTGCTAAAATTTCTGTTTTTGAGTTTCTTCGAATTTCTACGAAAATTTCCAACTTCTCATTTTTTCAATTTATTTTTCGTATTTTTCATATTTTTCATATGAGACAAAAACGCACTAGGGAAATTTTTACAAATTATGAAGTTTTTATGATATTTTGAGTTTCCTCCACATTATTTTTAGAAAATAAACACAAAATTTTCCGCGGCTTTTTTTTATCAAATTTTAATTTTGGAACACATGTCGCGCTTTTGTTGTTTCAGAGTAAACTTGAAGATTGGGATTAATTTTTAGAAAATTTGAGTAACTCCGAATTTTTTGTAGTAACTTCGAAAGTCTTGGTTTCTGACGTTATAGTTACTAATTAGATACTTGGTAGATACTTTAGATACAAAAACAGAAATTCTAAGAAAAATCCAAACAGCAAAAAGTGCATCGATCTTCTGTATTTTTTCCAGTAATTTTCGATAATTAGCGCAAAAGAAACCAACTGACATCTGTTCAAGCTGCAAAAAAACATTCTTTGCAACTTATTTCTGCATTTTGCAGTATTTTGTTGTAATTTGCATTTTTTCGTTCTTCAAGTCAGTTTTTGATGAAGCTTTTGTGTATTTAATTAATATTTTAAGTTTTTCACAATTTTTGACGTTTTTGAATTGCTTAAAATGATAAAAATGAGTAAAAATGGATAATTTTCAAAAAAATCGAATTTTTAATCTAGTACTACAAAAAGTCTCCAATAACTCCGAAAAACTTTGCAAACTTCGAACACTCCGAAAATTTCCCAAAAAACTCCAAAAACCTACAAAAATGAATTTATTTAAAACCATCAAAGCAACCTGGAAAGAAATATAAAAAAAATACCTGAGTTACTTTGGTTTTTTGCTTCGAACAAAGTTCTTCGTTTGTCTGTGTGTGTGTTAAAGCAGTTTTACTAGTCTTTGTGCTTCTTGGATTTTTTCTTGAACAAAAATATAAAAAAGTATAAAATTGTAAAGAAACTGAAAGAACTGAATTGTTTTCCCACGAGGGCTTTGAAAGGATTTTGGAAAATGGAAAATTTGACGTTTTGTGGAAATTAGCGGGAAATTCGATTTGGGAGATTTCGAGGATTTTTCATGAAAATGGTGATTTTGATTTTTCGGAGTAGAATTTTGGTTGGTGTCTTAGATATAACTCCGAATTATCTGAATTCTCGAAAATTACTCCGAAAAATAGATTTTTAGCATTTAACTAGTAATTAACTGAAAAATGCATTTGACCAACAAACCCACAAAAGTCCCTGTCCGAACTCCGAACCAAGACGAAGGAAAAAGAGTAAAAAATAAATATTTCATTTGTGATGATTTTTTATTGAATAAAATCGTTTAAACCTCTCTGAATACCTTCTTACATGCTAAGTTAATAAAAAATAATAAAAATATCAAGAAAATAATAAGAAAGAGTTTAATAAATTCAAGAAAAATTAATCACTGCTTAAATCGAAGATACTCCGAAAGATACTCCGAAAATACACTTGCAGCTTGTTGTTGGATGTGTGTTGGCAATGCTTAATGGATCCGTTCAAGAATCCATTAAATCTCTTCCAGTTTGCTCAAGAACTGCTTTTCAGTTACTTTTAAGAACTTTTCTCTTAAGAAATTCTAGAAAATCGAGAAAATAAATCATTCGATGTTATTCGATGTTTTTGATGATTTTGATATTTCGGACTAATGTGGTGCGTGATGAATTGTTGTTGGTTCTTTTTTATGTTTGAAATTTCAATTAAATTGAGACTTGAGGTGGAGAAATGGAAGCTAGAATTTAGAAAAAGAGATTTCGATCTTTTAATTATTGAAATTTTGTTTTGAGCTTTGAAAAGTGAATTTACTGCGAAATTCTGCTAAAATGTGTATTCCTTTGAAAACAGTCCGAAAAATTTACTCAAATTGTGCTAATTTTAATTACTCCGAAAATAATTAAAATTTACTCCGAAATCTAACAAAAAACAGTAAAATAATTAAAACACGAAGTCTACTCATCAACAAAAAATGTCAAGAAACTGAGCAAACCATAAATCGAGCCGGTTCATGAAATTCTCGGAATTTTGGACGTGTGAACTCTCCAAAGATGAAAATTATGAATTTTTATGAAATTTTTCGTTCAAACAAACTCAGGAAAAAATTAAACAAAGTTGTTTGACATTTTTTTTCCTCTTCATGGAACAATTCGAAATTCATCTATTTTTAAAGATTTGTTTACATTTTTGTTCGGTTTTTCTATTTATTTGAATGAAAAATGTCTTTGATCATTTGAAGCTTAAAATCTTAAAAATTGAGTGAAAAATTAAAAGGATAAATTGAAAAATGTGAGTTTAAATATTTTTGAGTAATATCAAGTGATTTTGAGTAATTCCTGTATCATTTGAGTAATTTTCGGAGTCCCATCAAATTTGTGCTAAAAAGATTTAGTGTCTCGTCTGATCAACAATTTGGATAATTTTTAGGCTAATTAAACACGAATATGTCTGTTTATCCTCTAAAAGCTCTAAAAACTGAATTTATCTGCTGTTTCACGAGCAATTAATATAAATAATATGAATAATATAAAATCCAACTAAATCTTAGCAAATAAATTGAAAATAAGTTTCAGTGGATTTTTAGTAGGAAAACAGATCATAAAAAAAGTTCATTCAGTGATACTCCGAAAAATAATTCGAAAATGTGTAAGAAAACATCTGGCATCAGTTTGTCATTTTTTTTCCGAGGAAAATTCTTGAATTTTGCGGGAAATTTGTGATTTTTAGTGATTTGTGTTTTTTACACCTTTTTACCATTTTTAAATACTTTCGGAGAATTTTTCGACCAATTCGAATTTTATTGCAAATATTTTCAAAAATAATTTCTCAAAACAAATTTGCCAACAATTATTATTTTCGCCTCTTGACTTGACACAGTAATTAAAAATAAAATTACTTTTTTGCTTTTTATCTGCGTTTTAACATTTTTCTTTTAATATTTACGTTTTTGAGACATTAAGTGATGATTTGTTTTTGAGTGCTAAAAATATTATAATGTTGTGAAGTGTGCTAAAGTGTTGGATTTCAAAGTTTTGGACTTGCATTTAAAAAATTCATTGAAAAGTGTCATTGAATTGTTTTCGGAGTCTCACACTCCATTTTTGTTGGTCTGAATTGATATTTCACTTGAATTACTCAAGATTACTCCAAATTACTCTCATAATTATCAAAAACATAAAAAATCGAAGGTTCAAAATCAATTTGAGTAACTCCGATTTTCGTCAATTTGGAAGCTTTCGGAGTTTTTTAAACTAAGGTTACCTTGGATTAGAAGTGCTTTAATCTTTAATGAACAATTATGATTCAATTTGAGTATTTTTTTGCTGTTTCTAAGCAATTAAGGTTTTAAGTCATTTAAATGCAAGGTTTTATCATTTTTGAATTAAAGGTGGTTTGTGTCTTTAATGAGTCCGAAAATTTTGTGCTAAACTTTGTTTTAAGTTCGAAAAATCGTTTTTCGAATGAATCATAAAAATTCCAAAATGAGATAATAAAGTCAATCAGGCAACCCCGCCGATAATTATGAATAAAACCGCTTAAGACAAAGCCCAAAAGAATCAAAGAATAAGACAAAAATCTCCGGAGATTATTTAATACCTTCGATATAATAAAAAATCGTAAAAAATTGCTTTTGTTTCTGGAAAAGATTTAAAAATAAAAATAAATCTTTTAACATTCCAGCCAATAAATTTTAAACCAACATTACTTGAAAAAGTGTATACAGAGAATTTTTATAAGTAAATGATAGTAAGACATGTAAGAAAATCGTGAAAGAAGATTTTTTTTATGTTGCCTTTAACATTCTTGTTCTAATTTTATTGAAATTCCCATGATTTGTTAATAAAATGAGATTTTGCTTCAATTACTCCGATTTTTAGTGCTAAATTTCGGAATATCGATTGGACTCCGATTTATTTTCATTTAACTCCGAAAAAACTCCGAAATCTCTTAGTAAATGCACACAAACTCCGAAATATCCGGAAAAACTTCGAAAATCCAGAAAGTCCGAAAAATCAATCCAACAAATCATTCTAATTGACTTGAAACAACTTCTCAAGCAAAAAACTCTTTAAAATTGAATATTTTGATCATAACAGTTTCTTATCTCAAAACTTCACAAAATGTTTGCAGTTTGCATAAATTGTCAATAAATTTGCATTTTGAATGTTTTTTTTGAATGAAATAAAACTGAAATGTTTAATATTCGATATGGATAAATTTACTGTATCTTTTCGGAGTTTGGTGTGAAAATATTTTTAAAGATCGATGAAAGTATTTTTGAGTAAAATTTCGAAATTAATTTCAATGTATTTTCGGTAAATATTTAAATTATTGAGTATGCTAAAATGTGCTAAAGAAAATATAAAACTTCAGCTGAGCTAAAAACATTCAATTACTCGTTTTATTTACTCGAATTACATAAAATGACTTTTTGTTGCTTTTCCTGCAATATTTTACTCATTCGCCTTTTGGAAGAAAAATAATCAGAGATTTTAAGATTCAGATAAGACCACAAGCAATTTTGCGAACTTCTTTTTATTTTCCCAAAGAAATCAAGTTAATCAACTCGAAATAATGTAAAATTGTCCGAGTTCCCAAAAAGTCAAAAAAAAAAAATTCGGAGTTAATTTTATTTTTCGGAGTTAACTCTAGTACTTCACTCTTCAGATCGAAAGAAAATTTTAATTTGTTCGATTTTGTGCAATTAACGCTTTTTATTGTTAATAAAGTAAATTCTGAGTAGATTCTTTACAATTTTATTTTTATAAATAAATGGAAGATAGAACAAGTTTTGCTGCCTTTTCGCAGTTGTTTCGCAGTTATTTGAGATTTTTCAACATTTCGCTTCTTTTCTTGCGAAAATTACGTGAAGAATAAAAAAGCATGTATCGATCATAGATTGCTTTGATTATTACTTGATTATTGCAAAGATTGCTGTGATATCTTGAAAGTATTTTATTGTTTTTTCAGAAGATCTTGGAGAAATCTTAAGAAAAATTATATCTGGCAACCCAAAAGAATTATTTGTAAGATTTGATCAATTATTTCACAATAACTTAAGATTATTTATTTTCATTCAGATTATTAGAGATATTTTACACGTCTTTGTAATTTTTGCGATGTTTTCGATGTTTTCGATGTTTTTGATGCTTGTCGATGTTCAAGATCAAGAAATTATGTTTCTTAATGCTCTGTCGATTTTTTTTTTTGTTATCAATTTTGAGCATGTTCCATCTATTTCAGCATGTATACTTGTATTCTTATTTGCTGCATTTTTTGCATTTTTTCGGACTTACTTAAAATTTTCGGAGTAAAAAATTTTACTCCGAAATTCAAAATATTTGATCTTTAATTATTAAATTCCAGAAAAATCCCTGAAAAATCTTCATAAATACTGACATTTTATTTTTTGAGTTCTTCCCACAATTTCAAGTCTCCAAAAACTCCGAAACCACGAAAACCCCAAAAAACTCTCCAAAATAACTCAAACAACACAAATCCCGCAATAAAAACACTTATTAGTTTTCTTTAAGTAAATAAGTCATAAATAACGAAAACTTTTGTTTATTTTGATAAGTCTGTCAATACTCGAAGAACATTAAGAAACATTTCATTAAAATTCAAAACATGTGAGATGATGAGAAGATACTTTCTAAATATTTTCTAAATATTTGTATCGAATTTTATGATTTTTGTAAGTTAGATGAAATTTTTTTGAGTATTTTAGAACTAAAACTGTGCTGGTTGCTTAATGACATCTTTTAACATATTTTTTGGATTTTTCGGAGTTACTTTGTTTTTTACTCGAGGCCTAATCACACTGAGTAAAAAATTACTCAGAAAATTATTAAATTCCCTTACACAAATTTAAAATAATTTTAGTATAAAATTTTAGCACACAGCTTTAGCACAAAAACTGTTCACAAAGTGTGACATAACCTTCAACAAGAACATTTCCAAAAATAGAAAAAATCCAGAAATGCAGACGAAAAATCCTATTTATGTAATATTTTTGGTCTTTCTAAAAATAACAAAATTTCTTGGATTTTCTTTAAGATTTTTGGAGTTTTTCGGAGTTTTTGGCTGTCTATTAAAATTTTGAGTAATATTATTATGCATTTAGTTTATATGGACTTTTCGAGACTTTCTTGTTGGTTTTTTGGGAAATTAAATTTAATCTGTTGAAATTACTCGAAATGACATGAAAAGATCAAAGGAAAATTGTAAAAATTCAGGAAATTTGAGAATGTCTGTTTTTACTCCGAATTTACTCGAAATTTTACTAAAATTGACTAAAATTGACTAAAAGGAAAAGACAAGAAAAGTGTCAATTGCTTGTCTTTATGTTTCAAAAATCTTTAAAGTCTTGTCAAAGACAAAGAAACCGCAAGTGATTGACTTTTTTGGTTTTTGTTCGATTTTTGTTCAGTTTTGCTAAATCATGGAAGAAATTACTCCGAAAATTGCGAAAATTCACTGCTAAAAGAAAAAATCGCAAAACTTCGAAATTAACTCCGAAAGAAGTACTAGAATAAATATTTTCGAAATAAGAAATTAAAAACTTTGCAAATCTCTCGCAAATCTCAGAAAATGAAAAAACGAAAGAAAATCAGTCAGATGTTCAAATGTCATCTATTTATAATCTTTTGGAGCAAATTGCAGAGAAAAAACGCAAATCTTAAGAAATAAATAAGAAATTGCATTCTGTGACAAGTTTCTCATTTTCTTTTATTTTGTCTACAAATTTCAACAATATTTCAATTTTATCCCAAAAATGCGTCAAAAAGATGCTAGAAATGTTTTTTTTTTTGGTGTTCGAAAAATGAAACAAAGAATTCAAAGAAATTCAAAGGATTTTCGAACAAAAGGCTCAGGAGCAAAATTTCCAAGAATTTTTTCTAATTTATTGCATGACATGAAACCAAATGCATCAAAATGCACCAAAATACAACAAAATACACCAAAAGAACTGAAGAATTGAAAGAAAACACAAAAATCTCTAAAATATCACAATTCTTCTCCTTTTCAAACAAAAACGTTTTTTGCTTTGTCAACCAGAGCAAAAATTGTCGTAAAAACATGAAAATAATGTGGACTTAGAAAATATCATTTAATTGTTTGCTTTTTTGACAAAAGAGTAAATGAGTAACATTTTTTTTTTCTTTGAGCAAAATTTCGAGCAAATCCAGTTTTTCTGTTTTTGTTATTTTAACACATTTTTTGTGTTTTTATGTTTTCTAACATTTTTGGAGCAAACCATGATAAGATTTTTCTACAAAAAAAATCCAATTTAAAGCTTATATTGTGCTGTTACTCATAATTACTCATTTTTATTAAATCATTGAATTTTCCATTTTAAATAAAATATTTCCATAAAAAATTCCTCAGATCCTCCGAATTATTTACAAGATTCTTCAAAATATCATCATAACATTTTTAATGTCTTTAAAAATATTTTAAGACGGCATTAAAAGAAAATCTCAAATTTCTCAAAAATTTTAGAAAACTGAGAAAACCAATTAACCAAAGAAATAAAATTTAAAACAAAAATAAACAATTTATTTAAATGTTTTTCATTGTTCAAACAAACTCTTTTATAGTTTTTTTAACCTAGACCTGGATCAAAGCATCAAAGCAAGCCAAGAAGAATTTTCCCGAGAAAATTTTTATTCATCTGCTTTTAATTTTCATATTTCTATGAATATTTTTTCTAATGAATTAATCTATTAAAACTTTTAAAAATCAGTTTGAAAGAAAATCCGTCCATAAATTAAATAAAATTTTGCTATAAACTCAGTAATTTCTTAGATCTCTAAGATTTCTTCATTTTCTCGACTTGCGAGCAATTTTTACTGCAAATTGTGCAAATTGTGGAATTATCACGTCGTAAAGTTGATTTTATGATGAGATTAGTATTTAATTGTTGATTGTCCTCAGGCAACTCTATTAAATAATAATTCTAGCAAAGTATCAAGAAAACTGAAGGAAAACTTCAAGAAAACCTTAAGAAGGTGTTTATATTGTTGTTTGTTTGTAAATCCAAGAAATGTTGGAAATATTTGTAAACATTTGTAAAATCTGAGTAAAAATCCGAGTAATATTTGAAATATTTATAATACTTCATATTTCAAGATGAAACTATAATTAAATGCATTAAAGCGAGCGCTTGCATTTTATTTTTTTATGCAACACGAAATTGAATAATTAATTAATTATAAGGAAAAAAACGGTTAAAGATACGCTAGCTGAGTTATTATTAAAATATCCAACCACTTGAATACACTAATAGTGAATGCACTGGAATACAATTGCATATTTACCTTAATTTACTGTTCAAACTGTTTACTGCTTTAATAAATTTTATTTTATGAAAAAATGTTAAATAAGAAAAATAAGAAACATCAAGTTTTAATAAGATTTAATGAAAGATTTACAATCTTATGAGAATGTGCCTGTTTCATGATCAAGAGATTAAAAAATATTTAATAAAAAATATCACAACATGTAAAAAAATATTAATAATCAAGACATTAGTTTGGAGAGATTAGAGAAGATGTTTAGAGACAGTTAAGTTTTTGTTTCTTTTGGATATTTGTTATGCATCAATGTTTTGCTGGAATTTCTTCTTGGAATTTTATTTCAATGAATAAAATATTAAATAAATAGAATTAAAGAAATTGTGTCGATTTTCTTAGAAAATCTTAAGATCTTGGAAGTTTCTTGAAATCTTGGAGACTTAAAAGTTGTTTTGGAGAGTTTTCAAATATAAATCGTAAATCAATCTTTACGACCACTTTCTCAAGAAAAGTAATTAAGTTTTGCCAGCTTATTTCTTAGCAAATTCCTAATTAACTCTTCAATGACTTTTCATCTTAGAAATACTTCAAAGACCTCATAAAATAGAAAAGCATCCAAAAGTCATCAAGATCAACAACTTCAACGTCTCAATAACGCAAAAAACTTAAATAGTTTATTTCCATCAAAACAAGTCAAAGAAACTCCCATAAATCGTCTTTATGTCTCCAATACATCTTAGAGACATCTTTAAGCGTCTTTCCTCCGCTTATTAGGAAGTGGATGGTCTAATAACTCAATGCGATTAATTTACGATAAATTAAGATAACTTGGAGTATTTTCTTGGAAGTTTCTTGAAACATCTGAGAGACTGAAAGGAATTAAAAGAAATTATTAATTTAACTTCTTAATTAACTGTAATCACAACTTAACCTAAAAACTTGACTAATTTCCTTCAAATTTTTTTTACAGACTGAAAGTTCCGGCTTATTTGAACTGCGGCTGAATTCGTTTCGTAATGAAAACGGGAAGGACAGCCTGGGAGGTTGTTGTGCACAAACGGATCGGCAAGGAAGTTGCGTGGGCGCGTGTAAAACGCGGTTTCGCATCTGCCTCAAGCACTATCAAGCCAAAATTGATCTCACGTCGCCCTGCACGTTTGGTGATGTGGTGACGCCAGTTTTAGGCGAAAATACCTTTAACTTAACCAAATCGCCGTACAGTCAGGCAAATAGTGATTCCGTCAACCTCATCCGATTTCCTTTCGAGTTTGCGTGGCCGGTAAGTTTGTTTTAGGTTGGAAATTTGATTTTAGGGTTAATTTTTGGTTTTTGGCGGGAAATTCGAATGAAATTATTTTCAAGTGGTAACTTTGAACTTTCAATCAAACAACCACATTTCCTGCAAAAAACCGTTTTGTCTATGTTTACGCGTCTTCACAACAATTCTCATCAAATTCTGAGCAAAAAAAAGTTCTCTGTTGGAGGCACAACGCCCGGCAGCTGAAAAAACTAAAGAAAACTGAAGCAACTGCGAACAAAAATACACAAAAAACATAAAAAATACGAAAAAACACATTCCCAAGCCAATAAACGTCGCCTTAAGTCGCTCTAAAGTTGAGTCTTAAGCAGTCTTAAGCGCAATTTGCAGGTTTTCACAGCGATCAAGCACAGCCAGTCCATTTCCAATAAATTATTATTACGCGATTATCTACACTTTTTCTGGAACAGACTTTTTGGTGCAAAAACAAATTAAAGTTTTTCGAGTTTCTTGAAGAAAATTCACTAAAATAAATAAATAAAGTGAAGTTGACCTTCTTTTCCATCAGTTCTTTAACTATTTCGCTGTTTTTTTCGCTTTTCAACAATATTTTGCGCTTTTTACTGAATTGTCTGTAAGTTTCTGTGAGTTTAGCGCTTTTAAGCGATTTTTACGGCTAATTGCTGTGCTGGGAGTTTTTCTAGTGTAAATCACCGTTTGTTTTCGCGCAAAATTGCCGGCCAAAGTAATTTTTCTGATTTTCAGAGATTTTCTTTACATTCGCACCGAAAAAAGGCAACAAGAAGCTCTAAGAAAGTGATAAATCTTAAATAAATCGGTCATAGCTGAAAAAGCCGCTCAAGACTGGGTTAATTAGGTTAATCGGCGGTACAAACTGCAATCTAGGTGAATTTATGGCAATTTTAGGCGAATCTCGAGGCAATCTAGAAGATCAAGCTAATCTAGCCATTTTGGCCTTTAACTGCTCGAAAAGTGAGCAGAACATCCCGGTTGGCCATAGGTAGACATAGGCGATTTCAGACACCTGCTAAAAGGAAGTTTCGGCTAGCAAAAACGTCCCTGTCTACTTGAAGGGATACTTTCACCCTAAAAGCAGACACCCGAAACAGCCAATAAGTAGACATGCCAAAAAATTCAAAATTCCAACCCTGCTGGACCCTGCAACGTGATTTTTCCGAAAAAAAAACTGCACTAAATGAAGCTTCATGGTTCTCAATAAGTGTCCTCCCAAAATTTAATATTAATATTAAAATGCGAATTATGCCATGTTCCCAATTTAAGACTCTATTTCTTAATTGAAATTATTTTTGTTAATTAGTATAAAAATTAATTTATACTTATATTATTATACCTCTATCATAATATATATACAATATACACCAATTGATTTCCCCTTAAAATTTCAAAAATTCAATGTCCGCAAAAAGGCGAAAACAGACATCCGAAACGTCCCATAACGGACGCTACTTCGGACGTCTGCTAAATGTCCGAAACATCCCTAAAAAAAGTCCATCACGCTCAAAGCAACTTCGGACAATTTGTGGGCACCCGATGTTGACTATGTTTTGTATGGCAAGTCTCTGTCTGATTACCAATAAAATGCCAACCGGGATAAAAATAATAGGAAAAGTACGTTACTTTTAATTCTCGCTATTGCCAGTGTTTGCTCAACTATTAACAATTTATACACACGCAAGTAGTTCGGCGCATTGTTGTTGTTACATTTAAAGACCATTAGCTGGCATAGTAAGGTCCCCTACGAGCAACGAGCAAGCAACGCCATTTCCCCTTTAAAAATGTCCGTTGAGCATTTTTTTTCTTTTTTGCACCACAACCCCGAGCATAAGTTCACAAGTTGACAGCATTTTCAATTTTTATTTTTATTGCAATGTAGTCAATGCATTTCAATACTTTCATAATGCACTTTTCTCGATCAAAACACGAGGAAATCGTAGTGTTAACATTGCACATGTTCGGAGCTTCAATTAACTTGAAAATGCAGCCCTGCAACTAAAACTAAAGCGAACTACTTACATGAATTACAATTGGATTGGTGTATTTGGTGTGTTTGATGTGTTTGGTGTGTAGAAGGCAAAAACCTGAATTTTTGAATTTTAATATTTTCTACTTGGAAGCGGCAGATGTTTCATTCACAATATTTTTTATGAAAACTCATACTTAACAACAAAATCGGCAACCAACTCGGTTTTCAGTTCTTTGCGAGTTCTTTTGGCTGCTTTTTAGCAGTTTTTTAGCTGTTTAGTTGTTTGGGATTATTAGCATATGGCTTGGGTCCTTTGGTGAGCGAATTTCGCTTTGTAGTGGCCAGTAAGAAGCTTGGAGAAGCTCAGAAGTGATTTGTTTGTGGTTGAACATGTGCAAGATTCACGTTGGAAGCCTTTTAAACTTTAATTATTTTATTGGCAGTTGTTTGGGTTATTATTGAGGAAATGTAGAGACTTCAGATAGAAGTTGGTTTTTGATGAGTAATGGTGATTTTGGCAGATCTCGTGAGGTTTTGGATGGAAATTAAAGAAATTTATTTGAAATTCCCGCCAATTTTGTATTTCTTGGCTATGTATTTAAAAATTTTAAGAACTCGCTAAAAACGAGCTCAGCTTCCAACTCAAACATTTACAGACTATCGTACAGTAATTCTAAAAAACCAAACAACAATAAAAAGCCAAACAATATCTCAAATTTCACTACAAACCAACGAAAAGAACAAAAAACCAACCAAACCAGTAAACAGTAATAAAATCCGAAAAACGTTCAAAAGCAATTTTCTATAGGAATCACAGAAACTGCAATCATAGTGAGTGCACTCTAACAAAACTTCCAACCAGATAATAGCCTCAGAAAGCCAGAAACTTTGTGATGACGTCATTTCCGCTCACAAACTATAAAACACAATAATGTTACACAAAACCAGCAAAGTGTAGATTACCTTCTTCAGTTCTTTAATTCTGTTCATTTCTGTTCATCTCTTGTTTGTTTAAATTACTAAATTACTGTTTTCTGTGAAAAAAAACTTGAAAACTACTTGAGAATCATTGAAAATCATTCAAAGTCGTGCCTCAGCTTCTGAGCTCGCTGAAAGCCACCAGAAACTTGAGCAAACTCGAAGAACCTCAAAGAAACTCAAAGTAATCTTGAATAAAAATGCTCCAAGAAACATGCTTAAGTGCCCGGCGGAGCTCAAGGTACTTGACTCTCATCGATTTAAGTGAATCGAGTGAATCGACTGAATTAAGTTTTATTGAATGAAATGAATGAATTAAGTGGAATTAAGTGAATTAATTGAGCTGCACTTGAAGAGAGATTGTAAATTATTCGGTTGCTTATCTTAAACACTTTCTGTGATCGTTTGGGGGGCATCCTGTCTCGCTTTGGTCTTTTGTGTTTCAATTTAGTTTTTTTGAAGATTTATGTGGAGAAAAGTTTACCCAATTGTTTGTAGATCAAGATTTTAGAGAAGAAACTTTGGAATATCCAAAAATCCTCAAAAACCCACAAAGAACTCTAAACAGTCTTGCAAAGAGAGATCTTTAAATGATCTCATATAAATCACAAAGAAACTTCAAAAGATTGACAACAATTACATTTTAATGAATTTTTCAAGAACTTTTGGCGGGAAATCTAAATAGCCGTAATTATTGTCGATTTAACAAACTCTTCATCATAATCTTTGTAATGTCATCTTTTGATCTTCCCAAGCTCCCAAAAAAAGCCAAAATTTCAAACATTCTAACTACAGCCACTCACATTAAAACGTTGAACCATTTATCTTCAATTGTAAGAATTGTAATCATCGTCACCAGCTACGTCTCATTTAGCGCGGTGGTTTCGGTGGACAAATAACGAGAAATCTTGATCCATCTATTAGACTATTTGTCTTGTGGTCTTTGAGGCTATTCAGCTCTATTACTCCATAACCATTCCATTGTTAATTTGAATACAAATCCACAAAAAGTTGGAAGAACTGAAAATAAATGGAAAATAAATTCTACACAAAGTCTACAGAAAGGCAGAAAGCAGACGAAGACTAATGACTAATGATGTGCCTCGCGATCATGCAAAGTGGCCTTTTGTATGGCACAATTTAACGCGAATTAGTTGGATCATTAATTTTGGGGACTTTGATTAGATTCTTTGGAGTTCAGCAATTTAAATAGTTTTGAGAGAATAAAAATGAAAATGTGAAATTATTCCAAAAACTCGCCAAAAACTTCAAAATTCGAAAATATCTCAATTTGGAGTAATATTGTCCAGTCGATGAAATTGAGTCTGCACCACTTCCTGCTATCATTAAACTCGATATTGTTACACAAATGTTTCCATTATTCGATTTCTGATTCTACACATTTTTCTTTTCTCTTCGATTTCAACAATTTTTCAATGTTATTTGTTGTTTTATCAATATTGAAATATACATTCGTAAATTGTGAGTATTTCAGTGGATATTTGGATCAATTGATGATCGAATGGCAAATGGAGAATACAAAAGAGCCCAAATCAATTAAGGCTGAGTAACAGCTTCTGTATTCAATATTTTAGAGTATTGAAGTTCGGTGATGATAATTTTGTTGCTGGTTAGTTTGCCATTAAAAGTAAATTAATATGAAATGGATTTAGTTGAGGATTTCTCCTCTTATTGCTTGATATTAAACAATGAACTGAATTTTTTAGGTAGAAATCACAAAACTAATGAATTCTTTAATATTTTTAGGGAACGTTTACTTTAATTGTGGAAGCTTTACATGACACCAACGACACCAAAACTAGAGAACCTGGTAAGTTTTATTTTTGATACTTTGATGCTTTGATCTTAGGATTAGGGATTTAAGACACCTTTAGTCTGACTTTCTATACAAATCTGTAAAAACTACAAGAAATACAAAGAACTACAAAGAAATGAATCTTAATTTTCTGGAAAATGTTAACCTTTCACACCAAATCAATCGAAACGATCGCTCAATCACTTTTTATTTGATTCGTCTTGCAAGATTAGGCTCCCTTCTTTAATTTTTTGAGGGAAAGGTAATCTTTTCTCAGAAAAAAAAACTTTCCCCCAGTATTCTAGTTTTGTATTTTTATTTGCTAGAAATATCCATTTATTAAGATTATGTCAATTTAGACACTTTTATTGAATATTGTGAGTATTGTGAATATTCTAAGAAATTCATTCCTGCCAATTTAAGATGATTTGAAGCTTTACAGAAATGTTTATCAATTCAGATTGGTTGTTGTGAGACTTTAGCAGTTTAGCAGCTTTGGCTTTAAAAAGTGGAACTAATGGGGTTGAGGCATGTTTGAATGGAATTGGGGAGGAAATTGATGGCGTTACAGATTTGTTTAAGATTGATAAATTGATTTTTTGGCTTAACTATTAGCGAGTTACACGCAGCAAAGATTTTATTTCCTATTTTTTAATAAAAATATAAAAATATCACTTAAATACTTCTTTCAGTATTCTTTAATAGACATAGCCCGTCTCAAGACAACAATTCCAATAAAAAACCATCTCGCTTGCCGTTAAAAACAAACACATCCATTCGCAACCCTTCCCGATTCGGTTCAGCTATTGTTCCGCACTTGCATAAAAACCAAGAGACGCTTCTTTTCTTTACACAAAATTGAAGAACAAAAAGTGAAAAAAACCTTAAATTGAAAAAATCTCGAATTCGTTGAATATCCGGTCTCGTCAAATTCTTGGAATACAAAAAAAATCTGAATATTATTTGAAGTAGAATTTTTGTTGGATATCTCCCTCTTATACACTAAACGCACTTGGTAGAGGATTTACCCGCCAGATGCACCCAGCGACCGGAAGTGGTAGCTCGGTTAATAATTCTTGAAAAAAAGCAGTGCATGTGTCCTGTTGTTGAGTTTTGGATGGTGGTTGGAACACAAAAGGAGGCACTTTGAAAAACATTAGACATATTTTTTAGGATTTTTTTGGTTAATTCTCAGTTAAAATTTCATTAATAATTATTTTAATAAAGTTTATAAATTTCTGTGAGAAGGACAATGGCCGAGCTGAATACTGTCAGAAAGTCTCTCAACTCACAATGTGTGTATTTTTGTCATTAACTAAAAACTGAGCAAAAAATATCCGAAAAGACAACACAAAATTCTCAACTCAAAGCTAGCACATGGCTCGGATTTTTTGTTTTTAGCGTTTTTTGGTTTTCTTGTGGTTTTTTGTAGTTTCTTGGGTTTTGTTGGTTTTACGATTTTTCTGAAGAATTTTCTGCATATGCTCCTTTTTGTGAACTTCTTCCGGTTTTGCTTCCTTTCTTTTGATTTGAAGGAATTTTTCCTATCACATTTGAGTAATTTAAATATTTTCTCAATGATAAAAAATTGTTTGCGAGCCCTGCTTTCCCATCTTTGTTCAGTTTATGGGATTTATACGTAAAATTTGATATTTACTCAACCGATCGAGGTCTTTTCAGAGAAACTCCAATATTTGCCCAAGAAATCATGAAATAAATCGTTTAGTAGTTTTTTTTTCGAAAACTTAATAATTTATGACTATTTGCTCAAAAATTTATTGGGTGATATTTTAAAACTCTAATGATTTTATTGCTATATTGAAAGTTTATGTAATTTTTCCATAAAGTTTGTTCAATTTTTATTGAAAGTGAACGAACCCCTTGTTGTGCAAGTATTTGTATAAGAGAGTCTTTTCGTGATTCCAAAGAAATTACAAGAATTTATAAAGAAAATCATACAAAAGTCCTTTGTGCTGGTCTGAAAGGCGAATTCGATGTATTTGATGTATTTTATGTCGAACAGAAGGAAAACATGAATTTCTGGAATAAATTCTGGAAATTTGGACATTTAGCAAACAAAACTGATAAATCGATTATGAAATGCAATATTTCAGTATTGCAATAATGAAATGTGGCACGTCTTGTAGAATAAAACAATTTAAAGTAATTCAAGATGCAGAAAAATGTTGCTCTGCTGACCTTGAGTCCCCCTCGTTTTTAGGGACTACAAAGTGTACATTTCTTTAAATTTTGTTTTTATGTTACAAGAATTTTGTTTTGTATTGAATTTCTGGTATTTTTTGTTGGATTTTTTGGTTTAATAATTGAGGGAGGGACAATACAATACTTTAATGGTATATTTGCTTTACTAGTTCATTCTAGAGTAACAAAAAATAAAAACTCGCCATTGCCTGAAAAAAAATATCAGAACTTTTTGTTGTAAATTATTCGATTAAATATCGACTGCCTGATTTGACCCAAAAGGTCATCATAAAAAACCCAATATTGCCAACCATATCCATTTTCTTGAAATATTCCTTCAACTTAAAGTTATTTATTTCATTATGGCTCGAGTTTTGACTCAACTTACTCGACAAACTCAAGAAACTCATAACAAAATTGAAGTAAATTGAAGCAAAAGTGAAGTAAAGTAATTCATATTTATTTAAAATTCTCAATAACCGATTTCTTACAATGTTGTTGGTTAAAGGTTGATTTAAAAACAAAATTACGAAAAGTAGAAAAAACTACCTTGATAACTTCATGCAATCTTTTAAGTTTTTTAAGAAAAATTCTTATAAACATTCCATTGTTGTAACGATTGGGTCGATCCTACACCTTTTGGCCATGATCGGGCAATCTTGCAGTTGATAATGTAAGTAGGTAAAATATCTTTTTGAAGATATGAAGGTAGAGAAACTGTGAACTTCATAGTTTTTCATAAGTTTTTAGTAAATTTTGAGAATTCTGTAAATTTTGTAATTCCAGCTGTTTCTTCAGTTTTCTTTGATTCTCGAGAAATATTGCAACATAGTTTTTTAGTTTTGAAGTTTCTTGAAGAAATCTTTCAATAATTTTTAGCTTTCTTGTACCTGAAAGACGATGGTCATGCTCTTTCTGCTGGTTTCTATGTTTTTTGATGCTTTAATTCTAGAGACGATGCACAAGAAAATTGGGCAGAGCATCTTTAACTTTTAGCAGATGTTTTTTAATTTCTTTGCTGGAACATCTTTCTGGATATTTTTAATTTGTGTGCAACGTAAGACATTGGAAAGATAATTTCTTTGGAAAATAATAGAATAAAGATGGTTTTTGGTTGCGCATCTATAATTTAGGAGAATTTTATAATTTAATATGAATTATTGTAGTAATTAAATTTCTTATAGAAATACAAATTGATTACAAATTAAAAATTTAGCTTGAACTCAAAAATTCTAAAATACTCCGAAATAAATTTAAAATTACACAATAAATTCAATAAAACCGAAAAAACCTCGAAAACTTAAAAAACAACCAAAGTTTCTCAGAAAACACGAAAATCAATCTTTGCTTTTAACTTGGAACATTTTTTCGAAATTTTCTCTTTAAAATTTTAAAATTCTTTCCCAAAAAAAAATACTTAACGAAACATTCTACTCTGCACAGAAAAAAAATTAACATAAAATGAATTGTGCAGCAAAACAATTTATAAATTTATTTAAGAGTTTTTCCATCCATTATCTTGTGCTGTTGATCTTGCGAGAAATAAGAAAAACACATTAAGAATAAAACCCAAGAAATTATTCCGATAAATCGCTGCGCAAATATTTATTGCATTCCGACAAAAAACTGAAATTGAAGTAAGGAAAGGATGAAAGAAACCAAAAACTCAAAAAAATGTTCGATGTTTTAATGTTTTTAGTTGGATCTTGTATTGTTGAATACTTTTTGAACTGTGTAAGAAAGTTTTGAATTGTAGGATTTTGTTTAGTTTTGATTTGCAATCTAAAAATATGACTGCAAATGATCCTATTTTAGCAAAAAATAAATCTAGTGATAATAATGATGTCTATATCCAAACAAATAATATGTATAATCAAGGTTTTGAACCCTGTGACACCACTTACACTGAGGACTTTCACAATCTTCTAGAATATTGTTTTCATTCTCTTCTAAGCAAAGCATGACATCAACCATAACAAAATCACATCACATAAAAAATAAATTCCTGAGTAAATCATAAAAATCCTTCCAAACGAAACAGACAATAGCATTTTTCCTTCTAGAAATTCAAAAAAACATGTTTTAATGTTTTTTACATCTTTCTTCAATTCTTTAAAAAATCTGAAAGACTGTCTAGGTCCTAGGTTAAAGATATATGAAAGAAAGAATCACAAAACACCAGAAAAACACAGCAATGTAGAAAAATGGTCTCTTTCTCCAAACATTCAAAACTGAAAGGTAAAAAAACTCTCATCTTTCAAGATTAAGAAATTTCAATCGTCTTGACAAAAAAAAACCTGAATTATCCCATAAAACTTATAACATTTGTATAAAGTAACAAGAAACCCAAATTTAAAGTTTTATTTAATTTAATGACTGTGTGAAACTGTGAAAGTAATAAAATAAGTAACATTAAGATTTCCATCGTCTTGAGAGGAAATTATGAGGAACTTGCAAGAATTTCGTGATTTTTAATGCATTTTAGTTCTAAAAGCCACCTAAAGCCCCAGCAGCATTTTTATAGCATCCAAATTAAATAATAAAGTAAGAAGTCTTCCAACAAATAACACAACCAAAAGCAGAAAAAGTGAATGAAGACAAACGGCTCCTCGAGGCCATGGCTACCGTTAGAGCTCCCACAACGCCACAAATCTCAAACAAAAATTTTCTTTAAAAATTCGACAAAACTCACAATGGCTCACAAAACCAAAATAATTTCATATTTTCCATCCAATTGCTTCGGAGAATCTTAATAATCTTTAATAATCTTTAAAGCGGGGAATTGAGGAATTGAAGAATTGCGGGCCCTTCGGTTGCTCAGTGAGTTTATGCAACAAACAGCGTGTGCATGATCACTTCACGGTTCCGTTCTTTTGGTGTTTCTTGCCAATTTTGGCCAGTTTTGGGAGATAATTAAAGCCTTCTCAACCATAACCTCAATTTCCAGTAATTTAAAGTTTTTGCAAAATTTTGTTGAATTTCTTTTTTATTCCTGCTAGTATTTGAGTATTCATGGCGAGAATGCAAAATATGGCAATGTATCTGCTCTGCAAGTTAATTACTGAAGAAAAATGCCTTTGTGAATGATCTGGGCCCTCCTCCATTATAGGCGATTATGCCTTACCTGTTGGTTGGCCTTTGGATGCGCATAACAGATAAAAAAGCGCAGGCAGACGCAAATTAATTGTTTAATAAATTGTATAGTCAGGATAGTTGGGAAATGGTTTAAGAAAATTTGAATTTTTTTATGGCTGAAATTTTTAAAATTACATTATACAATCATTTTTATGAAATTATAAATATTTTTGATAGAAAAAATAAATTAACAAGTCCCCTAGTAATTCGGCATTAAATTCAAGAAAACAGCCAATATCGATTATGAATCAGTTCGCATAGTTTTCTGCTCTTTCTAGATTTTTTAATTAAAATACTTGACCCGCCCTTTCATTTATTTTGATTTCTGCGGTGAAACATCTTGCCTTGCAGTTCTAGGAACCATCAGTCAGACTGAATCATCAGCCCATGAAATATAACCCTAAATAAATGTGAAAATGCATTTTTGGTTCTTTGATGAGTTTTTCTTTCGATCTCTTTCAATGCCTTGAAAGTTCCTTGAAGATTCTCGACGTATTTCAACAAAAACCTAACTTTGTAATGTTTTTTGATCAATCAATGCAACAAGAAAGCGCAGGGCCCTCTTTGTAGCTTGACGTGATGCTTCAAACTGATAACATTGTGGAGCATGTTCAAATTGCATTTCTCCCCATAACTTGAACAACTTGTACATACTCAAACACAATTTGAACAACTTCAGATATAAGTGCAACAAAAAACTTACAAAACTCACGAAACAAGCAAATTCCCTGCACAAATTCGACAAAAAGCGAAGAAAACTGGCAAAACATCTCAAAAAACGCGAATCATTTCGCCAGAAATTTGCAGCCAGGGAAAAGTGCAGGCAAACTGAAAAAACTGCAAGCAAAAAGAGGAAACATTAATTATATTTGAACATGAAATATTAAGCAAGACCTTTGCGCGTCTTCCACCAGCTTTGTTTGTTGGTGTTGGCCGCGAACAAAATTAAAAAACATTTCAAATTTTCAAACTTTTCAAATTTCAAATTAAGCGAAAAACTCGCAAAAGAAAGAATCGGGAATAAAACACAAAATTTATACTTTTTCTCTGGATGATATGTGTAATATGGCAAGTAAAATGGAGGCTGCAGGTGCGTTGTCGAAGCATTAACCTCAAGACTTGGTGAGCTGGTGAGCTACAACTGAGCGTCCCACTGCGAACTAAGAGCCTTGACACCTTTGCTGCGTGCAATATTGCACAGTACTTGAAGCAGCAGCTTTGTGTAATTATTGAAGAGGTTCTTGCTGATTCTTGCCAGTTTCTTGAGATTTTCTACCTTCTCTTGAACATTTCTTGAACATTTCTTGAAATCACTAAAATCTTGTTGAGATTTATTTTTTTGCTGTAATTTAAACATAAAATTTTAAAAAACATAAAACGAACAATAAATCGAACTGCGATGCAAGATTAAAACTTTATTTCCAATTATACGCAAACTATCGTAAACTTTTTATTGTTTACGTGAAATCATGAGTAGATCTTTGGACCAGAAAACAAATACGGTTTCGGGCAATTACTCCAAAAATCTTCCAATTTCTTGTGTTCCACCAAAAAGAAACTCCAAAAACATAAAAAGACAACAGAAAACAAATTCACGTAAAGTTACACAAAAAATTACACAAAAATAAAGAAATCAAGTCTGTCTGGATTAAGGTTAACTCCAAATACTCGGAAATACTCCAAAATATCTCAAAAAACATCTCTGAGATGTTTGCATAATTAAAATAAGATTTATTCGAAATTTATCGGCCAGAAATTGATAGAAATTGATAGAAATCGAGAAACCGCGTAACAAAAGCCGCATAGCAGGTATGGCCTGTGGTTTTGAGAGTGCGTAGCTGATCTTGTACATATAACGCACTTGATTGTACAGCGCGGTACTTGAATTGTTATGTATAACCACTAACCACAGATAACATCAGAATAACATACTTTTCACGAGAAGAAATGCATCGATCATGATTAAATCATTAAAACATAAAAAAGTATGAAGAATGGCTGAGAAAAGTGAATTCTTTATAATTTTCATAATTTAAATTTTCCCGCCAATTTACTGTTTAATAAAATACTAATCCCCAATTATTTCTTCTAATTCTAGGTGTTCTTATCTCTCGTATTCCCATCCAACGTGTTCTCGACGTCTCCGCCAACTGGACTCAAGATCTCCATCAAGCCAAACACTCAAACATTGAATTCGAGTTCCGAGTCACCTGCGATCCCAATTACTATGGCCAAGGATGCTCCAAACTTTGTAGATCAAGAAATGATCAATTTGGTCACTACACTTGCTCAGCAAATGGCTCCGTTATCTGCTTGCAAGGATGGCAAGGAGATTATTGCACAACACGTAAGTTGAAATCACTTAAATTAATTAAATGTCAAACTTGTTGAAGATTTGTAAAATAAATCATCAAAAGAAACAATTTTCTTCAAATGTCTCGGAAGACAAAAGCCGATCGTGATAATTCCATTTCTTCGACTTGAATCGACTGTGTTGTTCGGCTTTCAATTTCCACGGCTCGTTTTTGATTTGTTACATTTATTTAGCTGGTAGATTTGTTTCTTCAGTCTCTGGGGCCTTTTTTTCATCTGAAAAATATCTTAAACGGCTATTGTGAATTGTGAAGCAGTTTTTGTGCCTCGGATATAATAACAATAATCGTCAAAGAAAAGTAACGAATTGAATAAAGTACGATAAAATCATGATTTCTTGCGATCCGCTGTGTTCTCGGGTGGAATTGTAAATTTGAATGGTTTCTTTCAAGACAACCAGACAAGAAGAATTGCTGAAGAAAGGTAGAGAGACAGTTTTGTGATTTTATTTATGAAGAAAGTTGGTGGATTAAAAGAATATACTTATTTTTGACGATTTTGGCAAAAGAAAATTTCATTTTATCACGGGAATTGAACTCTCTTTGAAATATATAAGAACAGTGATGTATTTATTTGGTCGGATTACCATTTAATGAAATGAAGTTCGATTCTCCTTTGGTTGTAGGTTAATGTTATATTTTTTGCATAATTTTTTAATCAATAATTCTAAAATATTCAGCCTTCCTTCAAAACTCCACTCTCTTTGCCAATCACCCATCAAACTATCAAAAACCATACAAAAATTCACTGTTTCATCAATAAATAACAAGTTATGAGACTTTCTGGTCTGTTTAGCAAGCAAGACGCTCATCTTCTTCACCTTGTTACCTTGTTGCGATTCCAATTAACAGCTCAAAGCAACAATGATCGAGAGAAATAGCATAACATGTAATAAAAAAATGGAGAAAAAGTAAAACTAGGTGCAAACAAATTGTTCCAATTTCTACGGCAAAAGCGATTTGCAGCAACTTTGATCTTTTATGATACTTTTTTGGATGGTTTTTGATATTTTTGAGGCCTTTTCTCCGAACACAAAAAACTGCCAGAACTGCAATTAAATTTAATTTGATAATTCCACAATAAATGGATTGTTTTCTAAAATGTTCCATGTATTACTTGTAAAGCAACTAAAGCAACGGCTAAAAAGCCAAGCAAATTATGAATAATGTAAAAATAATTATAGATCTTTAAACTGAAATCTCTATGTTTGTATGAAGCTTCATGAAACGGCTTTTGCTTGACTTGTACTAAAAAAGTTGAAATTATTGGCTGAGATTTGCCTGCAATTTAATTGCTAGATAAATTGTCATAACAATAAATTGTGCATAGAATGGCTACAAATTTGTGTTGATTGTCACTTCTGCGGCTGCCAGGAGATTAACCAAGAATTTTTCATAATTAAAGGATGAACAGTTTTTTTAGTAAAAGAAATTATTTCTTGGAAATGAAAAAATTTTAAAATCTATCCTAGAAATTCAACAATCCTTGTGCACCTCAGCCATTGTGCGAATAAAGAAGAGAAATTGCGCCTCCAATTACAAAATTCTAATTTTGGTAATGCGATTGCCTATTTCGCCTATTTTGCATTATTTCCACATTTTTGCATTATTTTTGCAATATTTTGCTGCATTATATTTTTTTTAATGCATTAGCAAACGGATTTTTAATGCGCCAAGGCAGAAAGCAGAAAGCAGAAGGCTGAGGGTTTTGTCATCTCATTATTAGAGCCAAATAGAGAGCTTCAAGCCTCACATAGGCAGCTAAAGCATCTTATTATTATTTATTCACAATTTATTAGACTTTACAAGCTTTTTATTGTTTATTAGTGCTTTTGTTGGTTGACTTCTGATTCTGGAGTAATAAATTGTTGGGTTGAGTTACCAGAGATCTTTTCTGTAGGTGTTTTTGCTTTTGCTCTAAAATAGTGAAATTTGCTGAAAAATGAGCTAATGTCGAGCATAACCAAAAATGCAGTGATTTTTGGAGTAGATTACTGTTACGGCAACCCCACTTTACGTTTCAGGGTTGTCTAATAATGCTGTCATTCTCTATTTTATGTTAATAAATTAAATACAAATATTCCACGAGCGAAAAACCGTTATTCCTCTAAAAATAGAAAAATAGTAAAAATGCCAACCCATCCCCTTGTTACAGTTGCTTTATTACAAGACTCATATATTAAATTACATTTCATACCAACAAAGTAATAACATGTTCAAAGATATTTGATGATTACATGTTTTTCTGTTGTTTGAATATATCGCTTTCTTTCCATTCGCGTTTTTTTGTTGTTGCCTCTATGAAAAGGTTTTTATTTATGAATTGCTGGCTTATTGAATGAATCCACAAACTCACAAAGTACACAAAGTACAACATATATACATAATATTATAATAATACTGGCATGAATCTATGAGTCCATGAATATCCATGCTATCGAGCTGAAAAGCGAGCAGAGAAATAATTATTGTTGTCTATTTCGAGGCTTTTCCTATGGCTAACAATGCGCGGAGAGCGTCTCGTATGTAACTATGTAAGAGATTCTTCCAGCCCATTCAAATGTCAAATTTCAAAATTGTTGAAATTATTTAAAATCTACAGTTTCTTCCAACAAAATAAAATGTATGGATAAACAATTTTAAGGCAAATTAGAGCCGAACCATAATTTTCGGATAATTCTTGGGTATTTTTCATAATCAACGTGGAAAACTCAGAATTGAGCAAAGAACTGAAGAAAAAACTATCAAAGAAATCAAAAATCATGTTTCGACTTTTAATTTTCAAAATTTCCGAAATTAAGTGTTTTTAAACATTTTGAATTTTACAAATTTTTTTTTGTGGCACACTAAAGAAATAATTTAAAAGTTCCAACAGGCGCAGCAATAAAGGTTTCCGAGGCACATTATTTTCATCCTCTTTGCTGCTATCTGCTATCTGCTATACTCTCTTCATACTCCACTTACTCCACATGTAGTAGTGCCCGTCATTTCGGATGTTTTGCTTACCGATTTGGATTTTAAACATTTTTTTTCTCTGGTTTTTTAAAATATGTGAGGCAAAATTACGTTTTCCAGATTCTTTTTCCTTTAAAGTTTCAAAGTTTTTCGGTTGTTCCCACGCCAGGAGCGAATGCTACCACAATTAAGTGTTGTTTTTTTTTTGAGACACACATGTTGGCAGTTTGAGAGTCCTTTCTGGGTTTGAGCAGGGATTTTGGTGATTGTGGCAAAAAATAAGTCGTTCTAGAAGAAGTACATTGATGTATTTATAGGGAATTGAACCGAGATTTCTATGATGATCTAATAATTATATAATATTACATCTTATCTTTAAATAAACTAATGGATGCAAAAGTTATACTAAAACATTGAATTATCCGAGAATTATCTAAAAAACTTTTTTGTCAACTCAAATTTTCAGGAAATGCCATACAATTTCCAGTTTTGGATGATCCATCACAATTGAACACAGAACTAGTTGTGCAGCTTGTGAGCTGAGCAGGACTTCTCCGCTAGTATGGAATGGTGTTTTCATTAAAAATTGTTTCGAAGTGCTATCTCTAGTCGTTATAAAAATCGGAATAAACATCGATGCAATTCTTGACAGAACTTATAATTTCAAACATTTTTTCTCAAGAGACCGAAGTGCTATCGCTAGTCGTTCTCGAGTTCTTGAGTTGAGAGTAAGCGGCACGAGGCTGATCTTCCAAAAACTTGATTTTTCAAATTTTCTGGACGAATCATGAGATTCTAAGACTTTTTCAAAAAAAAGTTGTCTGGTACCACCAGATGACCCCCAGATGACTCCCAGCAGGTAGTGGACCAAACATCGATGCATTTCTTGACTCAACTCATCATCTCAAACATTTTTTCTAAAGAGACCGAAGTGCTATCTCTAATCGTTCTCGAGTTCTGGAGCTGAGAGTAAGCGTCACCAGACTGATCCTCCAAAAACTTGATTTTTCAAATTTTCTGGACGAATCATGGGATTCTAAGACTTTTTCAAAAAAAAGTTGTCTGGTACCACCAGATGACCCCCAGACTACTTCCAGCAGGTAGTGGAACAAACATCGATGTAATTCTTGACCGAACTTATTAATCCAAACATTTTTCCTGAAGAGACCGAAGTGCTATCTCTAATCGTTCTCGAGTTCTGGAGCTGAGAGTAAGCGTCACCAGACTGATCCTCCAAAAACTTTATTTTTCAAATTTTCTGGACGAATCATGAGATTCTAAGACTTTTTCAAAAAAAAGTTGTCTGGTACCACCAGATGACCCCCAGATGACTCCCAGCAGGTAGTGGACCAAACATCGATGCATTTCTTGACTCAACTCATCATCTCAAACATTTTTTCTAAAGAGACCGAAGTGCTATCTCTAATCGTTCTCGAGTTCTGGAGCTGAGAGTAAGCGTCACCAGACTGATCCTCCAAAAACTTGATTTTTCAAATTTTCTGGACGAATCATGGGATTCTAAGACTTTTTCAAAAAAAAGTTGTCTGGTACCACCAGATGACCCCCAGATGACTCCCAGCAGGCAGTGGACCAAACATCGATACATTTCCCGCCTCAACTCATAATCTCAAACATTTTCTGAAAAACACACAGCTCTAGTTTTTCAAAAAAAAAATTTTTTTTTGTATGGAAAACCCGACTTTGGGTCACGGAAGTGGTGCTGGTGACCTAACCGGTGGAGTCACCATCACCAAAAATATCAGGTGCACGATGGGAAGAGATACCAAGTCGATTGGCATCAAAAAATTTGGAATCGGTCCGGTGGGAGTTCAGATCGATCGTTTACAGTAACACACCCACCGAACCACCGAACCACCAGGCACACGGCCCTTAGTTTTTCGCATTTCACGGGTCGGGGGTTCAATATTTTCCGGATTTTTTTTTACAGGAATTTTCTTCAACTCAATACGGACAAAAAAAATATGAGATATTTTTGAGATTTGTGTACAGGGAAGTCAGGAAAAATCAAATAAGATTGAAAAACCCTGAAAATGCTGGGAAGAAAACAATACTTCTCCGAATTTTGCGGAGAAGTAAAAAGTGAAAAGCTTCAATTGCTTGCTTCACTTTCTAAAACCATTTTTTTAATCAAATTACTCGAGTTATTCAATACGATTTTTGAGGAAAATTACAGCCAACTGGCCTCTCGATAATTGCCCTGCATTGATTGCTCTGCTGGAAACTTATCGAATGAATTTTCTTGTGAAGTTGTGAAATTGTGATAACTGGGTGTTTGAGCTCAAAGATTTTTTTGAGTTTTTATTGAGTTTGTAAAGTTGTGAATCATCTTTTGATGTCTGCGAAATCTTTGTTCGTAATCTTGAGAAATCTTCAATAATCTTGAATTAAAATGTGGAAAGATGAGTCAAAACCCCTGCACCTCAAATATTGAGATCTCTTTCGGTAATTTGATACTTTTTATGTTTTAATGCTTTTATGATGCAAAATCCGAAAATCAAGATCTCGTTATGTAAAAAATATCATCATACACTTTTGAATATATTCAACACCAGCAAATGTTATCAACACTTTTGCAGAAACTTAAAATATAAAAGAAATACAACAGAAATAAGAAATTATCTGGAAAACATGAAAAACCAGAAATTATGCTAAATAACAACGCTAATAATTGAACAATAAATTAGAAATTTCCAATAAGTGCAAATTTATTTAATGATATTCAAGCTTTTAACAATTTAACAACGTTTAAGTAAGTTTAACGAATTTTAACACTTTAACACTTAAACGTAGCTCGAACGCAAACAATTTGTGATTTAATGGCAATCTTATGAAATTGCTAGAAATTCGTAAACTTGTAAATTGGGAGTGAGCGATTATTTCTGCAATTGTTGGAAATTATTAAAAATTAATTAAAATGGCTGGTAATAAATGGAGAATAATGCAAAATGATTAAATTTCCAATTTTTAATGCTTTGCTTTGTTTCCATGAAATTCGCTTGAAATCTTTATTTATCTAAAAACTCCAAAATTTCCACCTAAATCTAATAAATTCAAAAAAGTGGTGAAACAGTTGAATAACCACAAAAGATTTTCGCGCCCAATTAAATTCAATTGGAGACGAATAAATCTTACCACGCGACAACCGTTTATGGAAGCCGTTAATTGAATTAAATTAACGTTTTTTTAATTAACGCCAAACTGTAAATTATTGACGAGACAAAAGTGAATACAAAAACTGAAAAGAATAAAAAATGACATCTGTGTATTCTTTTTGAGATATCTTGAGATTTCTTTATTTCTATAAGGAGAATCCAAATGGTTTCAACTTAATTTTAAATTATTTTACTTCGTTTTAAGTCAATTTCAATTTATTGTTGTGGATATTTGACCAAATAAATATTTTGCTTTAATTAAAGAATAAATGAGAATATTCTTCAACTTAGTTATGCAAATTTCGAATGAGTCTCTAAAACTTCGAAAAAAAACTGAAAACTCTGAAAAATGGACTTGGCAATAAAACTTAACCTCATCTCATTCTTTTTCGGGCCGAAATTCTTTTCAATTGAATTTGTTCTTTAGTTTTGCTGGCCAAAGATACCGAAATATTCTTTGGCAAAGATTCTTAAACAAATAAAACAATTTAACAATTTTTCGAAGATATTTTTATTTTAGACAAATTCTTCAGGAATGGTTTGATTTATTTTTTGGGTTGCCTGATTTTTAATTTATTTTTTAAGATGAAAATCTTAAGATTAAGATTTAACGGAAAAGATTCTCTGAAAATGAAAATAATCAGGCAACACTCAATAAAACCACAAACCTGCAAATAAAATTTATTTCTCATATTTTGTGTGAATCTGAGCCCAGAAAAGTCCACCAGCAAAAACTTTAAAGACCTGTTGACATTCATTTATATTTCTTTGGCTGTAATTAATGGCAACATTAAAAATATGTCTCTTCTCGAACATTTATTTTTATTTCCAACCAAATTTAAACAAATTTACTGAAAATTTACACTAAACCACACTAAATCCCAGCAAACGCAAACAAATGTTCAGTTTTTCACATTTTGCTACAACAAAACCAGAAATCCAACAAAAACTTGAATAATATCTAGAGATCTTTGCAAGTTCAAGCACAAATATTCTGAGACACCGTCATTTATTCATTTCGTTCATTCACAATGACCAAACCATCCAAATCAAACCTAAGAAACGGAAAAATTCAGTCTTAAGTATTTTGCAAATATCACCATCATCAATTTCCCAGCTGTCTCGATGCTTTGCTTGCTCATCCACTCACCAATAAAACTCCAAAAAGTGATTCACCATTAGTTTATTTAATTTACTACACTTATAAAAAGTCTTAAATCTTCTTTGAAAGCTTCATAAACCTCTGAAACCTCTGAAATCTCCAAAAAACCTCCGAAATATATGCAAAATAATCTAATCGAGAAGATCATCACCTAATAAAAAATTTGTTAGTCTGTTGGTCGTGCTGCAGCCCAAGTAAATGAAGGAGTGCCATGTTGTTGCTAGAGACTATAAACATTTTTAGAGCAGGCAACCCGCATGCCCATAAAGAATTTCTTACACAATCATTCATTCCGTTCTGAATAATTTGATATTTGATTTCCCTTTTTTCGGCTTTTTTGCCTCACAAAAATATTCTTCAAACTCAGCCAGGGAACAGCCGCGACTGCAAAATACCTGAAGGTCAATGGAAAAATTGGCAGAACATCTTCCCATCTTCCATCCGCAAAGACTGTAAGAACTTGAAAGACTATAAAACTAAGAGAGTTTAATGGTTTCATGATCAAAGTCAAACACGAGGAAATTTAAATAATCGAAATTTAATTTGGCTGAGCTCGAGTGAGTCTTTGAACTATACTTGAAGTATTTCGCGCAAAATCAAACAAACTGAAAGCGAAATGGGAAAACAAAAGAAATTCCTCGGGTTTTGGATTTTCGTGGATTTTCTCAACTTCTTGAGATTACTTGAAGAGTTGTGGAGTATTTGCAAGAGATTTTTGTGAATAAAAATCAGAATAAAAGGCGAAAAATGTGCAAAAACGAATAAAGGCCATAAAAACGATAAAAAGCGAAATTGATTGCCGTTTCCCACCATCTCGTTCTTCTTTTGATTTAATTTTTATTGGATTAATAAATGCCTTAGATTTGTGTGCGAGCTCCGCTGAATTTGCGCTGAGATTCACCCGGCAGGCCAACCATTATCCATAGCTTGCTTTCGCGTTTTCAAGAGCCACTTGTGGAATTGATGGAATCAGTAGAACAATTGATTTTAGTTTTGGGATGGGGAATTTTGTGTGGTTTTCTGATATTTTGGAGTTTTTGAAAAAAAAAAATTGTATCGTCTATGACTTCTGCAGTGAAAATAATAGGAATCGAACCATGTTTTCTTGCTGTATTTACTAATGTTCTATGTATTACAGATGTTCTATGTATTAACACTTAAGCAAACCCCCATGAAGCCAGAAAAATTTGAACACTTCAAAATCAAATATTTTGTCTCCAGAACCAGCAAAAACTCAGTAATCAGCGACTTTTTGCGGCGTCTAGAAAAATTTCACAGCAAAAACTAATCAAATAGTGTTGGATAACCAACTACATCCAAGTACATCCAACAATAACGAGCTAACGGTTCGAAAAGTGAATTCCGAGAAAATAATATGTTTGTTATGAACAAGACACTGCAAAGCATTCAAAACAATTCGTAGAGCTATTGAAGCACTTGAAGATATTTTTGCACTTCTTCGCTGAAAAATGTTCACCTAAATACTTTTCCGTTTTGCACAGAAAGTTGAGGAATTTTAATTTTGTGATGATCTTTGAGATATTTGAGCGCCGAGCTAATTGTTTGATCTAGTGGTTTAGAAAAGTATCTTTATGGATAAAATCGTCTTTTAGCTAAATTGACCAAAAATGTTTTAAATGGAAAATCTAAAAATTCTCCAAGAAAACGCCAAAGAAACAGAATCTAATAAATTGCTCCAGCCGCATTTTGTGTCTACACGCGACGGAAGAAAGTCCATGGCTGTTGGTTACGGTTGGCTTGCGTCTCGGCGGAAAGTCACGAGCTCCGGCAAGTGTCGATGCTGGCTGGGCCGACGCTTAATTACCTAAGCCCATGCGTTCGATGCGGCCACCAAGTCTTAACTCTTAACAGTATTCTTCTTTGCAGTGTCCAAACTGCGGTAATTGTTATTTTGGAATTAAAATGGTTTCGGCATAAATTGCGCGGAAATGAGTGAATTTTCGAGTTACATGTAAAGATCATCGGAATTATAGCAGCTGTCTGTCAAATTGTTCGAGTTTTTCAGTTTTCAACTCTTTGGTGTGGAATTGTGAGCAATCGTTGGATGTGTTTGGATATTTTGGTTGATTTTGTGAGTTTTATAAGTTTTGTGCAAATTGGACACGAGCAAAATTATGTGAAGTAACGGTTTAATGAGCTGGTTGGCACATCACTCTGAATTGACGTAATTGGTGTAATGTTTTGAAAAGCGCGCCAAAAATTACAAGGGGGCTTTTTGAGAGTGGACACTGGACAGTTATCTAATTTTTAAAGATTTTAATTTGGTTTTGTGGTAATTGGATCAATTTTTAAATAAAATATTTTAGTTAATGTGGAACAGAGTCTTGTTGGGTGTGGTAAGAAATTTTTCTGGAACTGTAAATCTTGGTTCAATTCCTTGTTAAATATTACTTGTATTGCTTTACCAGTGAAATATGCTATTTTTTTTTTTAATTTCAATTAAACGATAACTTACTTTAAGAAAAAATCTTATCTCCTCAATAAAAAAATGTTTGCAACACTCTCCTCCATCCATTCCACCACGATCCAGGCCAAACTCTTTCCATCATCAAATCTAGTGCATGAACTCCTCGGCGAACTCTAAAAGATAGTTGTGAAGGCACCTTTGACCCCTGTCTTGATTTGTTTTGTACTTGTATACATCATTTGTTTTAGAAAACTTAACTGAAGCTCCGTTAAAGTCAGTTAAAATACTGAACAGTTGAAAATTGCAAACAAAAAAAATATCTCGCAAAATTAATTAAAAAATACTTTGAGTGAGAAAAAAAAACTGTTTAATGTTTATAAAGCGAATTCATTAATTTATCTGTGATTTTTCTTTTATTTATTTGCAGCACGTTGTTTACAAGGATGTCATGAGCAGCACGGCCACTGCACCAAACCCAACGAGTGCATGTAAGTAATCTGGGATGGAGGGATCTGGAGCTACGGCTTTTAAACGCGAATTTTGTTTTTTCGAGTTCTTGGGAATTTTATTTTTCGTTTGTTTGAAGTTTTGAGTAGAGTGAAATATATTTTGACAAAAAACTTCTTTTGAGGCAAACAAGGCAAAATCAATGGAGTGAGATTCGAACTCAAATCTATCATGTGGCAACTTCAACGTTTTAAGTCTATTTTCGAATCCATAAGAGCTTTAACTAGTAAACTCCCATCGTTTAATCAAAAAAGTACAATTTACCCTACCCAACATTGAATTGGTCGAACCATTTCCAGCAGCAGCTTCGTTTTTGCTGCTAGAGTGGTACACTGGTACAGATTTATCCATTTAAAAGCATTAAAAGCATTAAATACACTAAAAAGCATAAAAAAACATTAAAAATAGTTGAGTAACTGCAGCGACTATACAGAGCAACAAAAACAAAAAACAGATCAAAAAGCGCACAGTTTACTTATTGAACATTGAAGCATAAGACATGCTTTCGTGGGAATTACCTTAAGAAGAGGCGTGTCAAGCTCGATAATAAAAAGTTTACTTTTTTGCTTGCATTACATTTTTTGTGTTGCTTGCTTGTACTTGAGGTACTTGCTATGTGTTTTTGCTTTATTGCCGTGTTGCAGTTGTTGCTGTGCTTGTGGAGCAAGAGGCAAAATTATTAATTCCATACTATAGCCAGATTTAATAAGATTTAATAAGATTTAATAATAATTCCCCGCCGATTATTACTGGCAATAAAAAGTAATGCAGATATGATGCAAGAGTGTATTTTGCTTAGGTTTTGTGGTAATTGGGGGGATTTTATGGAGAAGTGACGGTAATTGGGTCTTTTATGGATTAATTTATGTTTTTCATGGTTTGCTTGGTTGTTTTGGCAAAAAACAAAAATTATGGCTCCCCTATTTCAAGAATATCTATAGAATCGAACTCAAGATGACCGTGTCAAGAAGTTTCACTACTTCACTAAATTATCTTTTCGATATCTGAGCTTATGAAAAATTTAATTGATTGATTCAAAATTAATAATTCCACCTAAATTTCTAATTACCTAATCTCACTGCCTTCCCCAACACAATTAAAACATTTTTTAAATAACTGAACTTTGCTGGAACAGCACGCAACCACCAGATTAAAAAATCTTAATAATTCTTTAAATGTATAAGTAGGAAACTTGATCTAAGCCAAGTATTTCTCCTAACAACAAAAAATTAGAACTAATAATTTTCATAATTTACAAAAATAATTAGATTTACCCAAGATTCAACTTTTTTCTGGAAAATCACGAAGTTGTAATTAAAAATTGATAAACTAAAAAAATCTTGAAAAAAATAATTTAATTAATAAGATTTCTTTCCGATTTTCTAAGTTTCGTAGTTTCTCACAATGTTTCTCTTTGAGATTTTTTTTATGATGCTTTTCATACTTTTGAAGAGAAATAAATTAAATGGATGAGGAAAATGAATTATTCAGTTTTCTGTAGATGTTGATGTTTTTCCATGAATTTGTGGGAGATAGGGAGAAAATTTTAAGATTTTTTTGAATGACAAAAAAAATGGATTTTAAATGCTTCTAGAATCGAACTTAAGTACCTGGAACGCCCAATCTAAAGCTTCTAGCATGAACTTCAAGTTCGATTAAATATGATGTCTTAATTTTAAACCATTAGTTCAAGCCGACCTTAAAAGTCCACCAAATTCTTGACATCCGATAACCAATTGACTCACAACACGTTGCCTCGTCTCCACCAAACAATTGCTATTCCAGTCATCTTCTGCATAATATTTAAAATTGCTTGAAAATGCTTGAAATCCAGTAAAATTGTATTTACGGGACATTTACGGAATATGAAATTGATTCCCACACAAAACATTTAAACAAATTGAAAAACTGAACAAAAAAATCTTTGCGCTATCTTTGCTGCGTCTGTTTGTCTTTTGAATTGCAAAGAAGACAAACAGTAGAGAAAGAAAAGGCACAATATGGAAATGTTTGAAAAAAAATTATTTGAAAACAAAAAAAATTACAGTGGAAAGACTTTCTTGTTTCTTAAGACTTTATTAAGTTTTTTGAGGTTTCTTCAAGTTTTGTTTAATTCTTCGCAGTTGGAATTAAAATGAATCAAATGTTACTTGAATTTGTTAAATGTTGAATATGTTCTTAAGACAAGTGAAATGAAGAAAGTAGCTGCTGAGCTTGAGAATTGGAGAAGTTGTTGGTGCTTTGAAATTATCGCGGCAGACTGTTTTCATTCATCAATACCTGTCGAATTCAATTGAGGTTGTTGTAACTGCTTTTCTACTTGCTTTCTTGAGTAAAGTGTCAGTAAAATGGGTGTGGGTGTGTAGATCTCAATTATTTTGATTATTTGCGGGATTCTTTGGTTGGTAATGCGAGTTTATGAGGTTTTATGTGATTTTAGATCTTATTTCAAATATTTTTCGAGTTTTGTATATTTGTATCACTTAACTCACTTACCTCACTTACTTTAATTTAAGTCGAAACATTTCTACATTTTTTTCGATCATTCATAAATTCACATGGTCCTAGGTTCATGAAACACATTTTAATAAAATTTATGGCGCATCTTCGCCTCATTATTAAGATTTCACAAAACAATTGCATTGAAGCATTCTTGACACAGTTTTCAAAGCCTCACAATTCTCTACAATTCTCCACAATTCTCCACAATTCACTACAAATCATAAATTAAATGAAAATTATGTATAAAAATTCATAAGATACTTGTAAGAAATACCACAAAAACTATACAAACCATCACAAAACCTCACAAATTGAGAATTCCATGCACACTTTTCCTCGGAATTTGGGGCAAGAAGAATTAAAGAATCAGTTAAGAGTATTAAAAAGTCTAATTGCAACGCATTCTATTGTCTCTACGAATCTCTATAAAGCTCTATAATAAATCTAAAAGATCTCAACTATCGCAAAAATCTCAGAAATCTCAGCAATATCAACCTAGCTTGCCCTGAAGGCTACCGCAAGCCATCAAGAATCACTCGAGATTACAACATTATAAGAAATTACGACATTAAAGCATTTAAAACATTACGCAACGCATGACAAATTGTGGGATCATAAAAAAATTAATGAAGATCATCTGAGACAATAAAGCATTTTTTGTTTCAAACGATAAAAAATAAATTTCTTAGAAAAAATGTCAAAAAACTTGACAAACTTTAAAATACTCAAAAAGACTCAAAAAGTCTCAAAGACTCAAATGAACGCCAAAAAAAGAGAAAAACCTGAAGTAAAAAAAAAAATCTTGACCGAAAGATTTATGAGCCACCAACAGAAACAACAAAAATAGTCACTAGCGCAAAAAAATAAAACATTGCCCGTTTGCTCTGAGCTTCTCACGCCTTCTGATGACGAACAAGAAGACAATATAAAAAACGGCTAATAAAAAATTAATTATTTAATTTTATTATGGATATGAATTGCATACGGAATGACATAATATTTGAAAATTTCGCGTCTTCTTGTTGTTGATGTTGATGGCAATTCATAAGCGTATTAAAGCGTATTTAAGTGGTATGGGGGCAAGCACGGGAGGTCGGAGAGGATTATTTAATTCGACTAATTGGCAGTTGACAAATTTGTAGAAAATTATTTGATATTTCATCTTTTGATCTTGCAATTGATTTTTCGGGCAGTTGAGTAAATTTTTCGGGGAGTTTTTTTGGATTCTCGTGAAAAATTTAATTTACTCTTATTGAGTAATTTTTCGTGTAGTTTAATATTATTTTTCGTTTAGTTGAGTAATTTTGAGTAATTTTGAGTAATTTTTCGTGCTCTTGGTTTTTCTAGTAATTTTCAAACCTGAAAAACCTTCACTTCCTGAACAATTCAAAATCTTCGCATTTCGAACGTGTTCTCTCCCTTCCTTCAAGTCTTTCCAGTGAAATCTCAGAAATATCGACGCACAAATCAAATTATGGAGTTATGGAGTGTTCGACGTGAAGAACTCAAGAAGTGTCGGACTCCCATCATTAGTATGCAATAACATGTCTCCTTTTAGAATTTCAAAGAATTTTCGAAGAATTTGAAAAGAATTTCAGTGGATTGCGATTTTTTGCCTTGTTTGACGTAAATTACGAGTAATATTCAAGTAAATTGAATAAATTGTGTGATTTTGAGTGAAAAAAACGATAACTGTTCGATACGTCGATCAATATTCAAGGTTTTTGGATTGTTTTGGGTTTGATGACTTACTTTTGGGGTTTTTTGAGGTTATTGCGCTTTTAAATTGATTTTCCCGCCAAAAATTGAAACATAACCTACAATTTTCTAATAAATCTTTTTATTCTTTCTAGGTGTTCAACTGGTTGGAAAGGAAAACACTGCGATGAATGTGAAGCCTACCCTGGATGTATTCATGGAACTTGCACCAAACCCTGGGAATGCAAATGCCTGGAAGGATGGGGAGGACTTTTCTGCAACCAAGACTTGAATTACTGCACAAACCATCAACCCTGTCACAGTGGAGGAACTTGCTTCAACACTGGTCAAGGATCTTACACTTGCAAGTGCGCACCTGGCTTCACTGGAACAGATTGTGAGGTTAAAGTGAGCGATTGTGTCGTAAATCCTTGTTTGAACTCTGGAGTGTGCACGGATGACTTGCAAGCTCAATCTTATCAATGCACATGCAATTCAGGATGGACTGGAAGACACTGCGAGAAGGAAATTGTCACTTGTGCTACCAAACCTTGCCTTCATGGTCAATGCAGAGATTCCGCTCAAGGATTCAAATGCGAGTGTCCAGCTGGCTTCAGTGGCATTAACTGTGAACTTCAAGCTGACGATTGCCGACCAAATCCTTGTGCCAATTCAGGAAAATGTACCACTTCAGGAGATCAAGTGCAATGTCAATGTCCAGCGGGTTTTAAAGGAACCAGATGTGAAATCAACATCGATGACTGCCAGACCAATCCCTGCGTGAATGGAGGAAGTTGCGTGGATATGGTGAACCAGTTTAGATGTCAATGTGTTCCTGGATTCATTGGTGCTTACTGCGAGAATAAGGTAAATTTCATTTTAATTTAAAATGCCGCCAAAACTTTTCTTTGCAAGTTCTTGTATGCAAATTATTTTCCATAAAAGTTCCTGTACAATTTTCTAACTTTCTTTGTTTTTATTCTCCAGGTCGATCTCTGCCTCACGAAACCTTGTGCTAACGGCGGATCTTGCCGCAATCTCAACAATGACTACGCTTGTTCCTGCCGCGCTGGTTTCACTGGCAAGGATTGTTCTGTAGACGTAGATGAATGTGCTTCAGCTCCCTGCAAAAATGGCGGAACTTGCGTGAATCGAGTAAATAGTTTCCAATGTGTCTGTGCTGGAGGATTCCGAGGTGCCACCTGTGAAGAGGAAACTTTTGCGTCAGCTTGGGACTTGAGTGGCAGTTTATCTCGCCACGTGGCGAACCATGAAGCTCAAAGTGGAAGGAGTGACACCTTAACTGGCGCTCAAATCGCTTTAATCGCCATTTTATCTGTCGCGGTGCCAGTGGTGGCAATTTTCGCAATTGCTGTGGTAATTTGTTTGAAGAGGAAGAGGAAGCGTGCACAGGAGAAGGATGACGCTGAGGCAAGGAAGCAAAACGAGCTGAATGCTTCTCATCATACAATGCATCAACAACATCAGCACAATTCCATGGTGGGCGTGAAAAGGAACTCAAACTCAGCTTTAGCGCTCGATCAAAGCCACCACATGATCAAGAACACGTGGGACAAGAGTAGTGTCAATACAGCCTTGAGTAACTCGCTCAGTCTAGATGACAGTTGTCTCTTGAATCAGAGCCTTTACGGCAACTATGCCGACCAAAATCAATCGGTGAACCAACAGGAATGTTTCCAGGTTCAACCGCAAGCTCTGCAAACTCTGCAAAGAGCCAAAAGTCAAAAACAATTGAACACGGACCCTGTCGTGATGCATAGGGCCAGTCAGATTTTACATCAGCACCAGCAGGGCAAAGAGCTCCTGGGACTCGATAAACGGATATCATCCGGATTGTCTGAACAACAAATTTGTAATCAAAGGTGGAGCGTTCAGCAAGTTGCAAGTAAGTTTTTCTTTATTTTTCTCAATTTTCTAAATTTTCATAATTTAAATTTTATAAAAAATTTAAATTTTCGAAAAAAATTAAAAAACTTTTTCTAACAAATTTTTTTTTTTTTCACTTCCAGATCGACTAGCTGGTCCTTGTAGTCCGCCCCAGATGTGAGTTACTAGATTAAGTAATTATATAAATAGGATTTGATTTGAAGATTTTCTTTTTGTGAGCTGGTGGAGAGTAACAAGATTTAGATTAAGTCGAAGTCGAAAGTGGTGAATTTTCATTTTTTGAATTTTCGAAAATAACTTCGAAATTATTTTTTATATTATGGATTTTCATAAATTTTATATACTGAATTTTTTTGTGTCTGTGTTGAGTAAAAAAATACTCATGTTGTCTCAAGTCCGAATTTTAAATATTTTATCAAGAATTTTTAATACTAAAATATTGGATTAGGTGAATTTTATTTTTTGATTAAATTACAAACCATTTTTGTAGAGATTTTTATCATATGACCGAATTTTAAACAGAATAACGAATTTTTTTTTAAATAATTGAATTTCGAAAATTGTGAAAATCTTGAAAATAGAAATTCACCACTAGAAAAAACTGCTCACCACCAGCAGAAATATCTTGTTTCGTTCTGCGAGCTGAGTTTGATCTCAAAAATTGGAAGAAAAATTGGAAAAATTAAAGATTGTGTAAAAATTTATAATTTATTGAAAAAGTATTTATTAAAATGCGTAACTGGCGTAACCTGCATAAAATTAGGGGCCCGCCCTCCTAATTCACCCCTAATTAAGGTGAAAAAAAAATGGCGGCAAAAAAAATGCTTGTGCTGATGTTTTTCCCCGCGCGGGGCAACTGTAAAGAGACTTAAGAATATTCTAATTTTTATTCAACAAATTTAAGATGAACTAGAAACTTAACCAATTGTGACAAAATATAAATAATTTTTAAGAGAGTTAAGATCGAATTAGTGTAAAAATAATGAACTGTAGAAATGAGTAATTTAGGAAATTTTCATACTTTGCTTGTACATTTTTGTTTTGAGTAATTTAAGGAGTTTTTCGAATAATTTGGCAGATTTTTCTACCTGGGAGTAAATTCGGAGTTAAATTGAGTAAAATTCGAACCAAATGAGTCAATTCGGAGTAAATTCGAAGTCAATTTCTCAAAACTCACTTTTTAGCTCAAATTTCCTAATTCTTCGAGCTAAAAACCAAGAAATCTGAAATCTCTTCTATTTTTCTTTTGTTTTCTTCGCTCAAACAATTAAGAAATTAAAAATCCACAAAAAAGTGCTAAACTACCGAAAAAAGTTAATTTAGTTAAATTACCGTCATTCAATTTGACTACCGTGTAATCCCCACTTTGCCCAGTTTTTAACTCTTCGGGCTAGAAGAAATTGATGAACTATTCAAACTTTCAATTAAGTCGCAACTATGTGTGAAATTAACATCAAAAACGTAATAAGGTGATTAGGGCTGGAAGATTTTTTGTTATTTTTGTGATTTTTGAAGGTTTTACAAAATTTTCGAAAATCATGTTCGAATATTTTTTCGAAGTTTACCTAAGAACTGCTAAAATTTCTAAAATCCCTCAAAAATCCACAAAACCAACTCTTCTCAGTCTAACTTGAACTGAATAACCGTAAAAGCAACTGATTCTTAATTATTCCGCATCTTCTTTGTGTGCGCATCTTTTTCGAACAAAGACACTCATTTCCCACGACAATATTCAATAATTAATTGTAAATATTTGAACGTAAAAAAAGAGAGAAACGAGCTGTTTAACGTAAAAGCGCAATTAATAACGCGAGATTTACATGCAGGGCAGGGGTGGAGAGGAAATTACTGAATTTTCGAGTAACTTCGAAATTCGAAAAGTTGTTCGAGATCTGCTAAGGATTTTTCAAACACTAATTGAAATTCAAAGTAACTCCTAAAATACCCCAGAAAAACCCTAAAAATTGCATTTCCATTCTCTTTTTAGAAATGCTAAGGATTTTAAACAAATAAAAAAATATTGTGATCATTTAATTCATTAACGGTTAATTAATTAATTTATAACTGCTAAGTGCTAAGTAGGTAAGCAACTAGAATTGTATAAAACTAAGTCAAATGTCTGAGGGTCGAGCAAAGTTGGAAAATGCATGAAAATGGAAAATGAGGAGCTTTTAGTATTTTTTAAAGCTATGTTCGAAAATTTGAAAATTGATCTTCGAAAATAATAAAAAACTTTCATTTAAAAGTTTTTTTTTCAAAAAATATATCGTAAATAAATTTTACACAAGAAAATCTTAATTTTTGGTTCCTGATCGTTTTTGATATGTAAAATTCTGATTTTCTTGTGCCAAAATTTTTCAAACAAAGAAAATCCTAAAAACTTTATGAAATTGCATTTTGCACGTTAAAAAGATCAAACTCCAATAAAAATAATAAAAAGATTATTTTTCTCTTCCATTTCAAAATTTAAAAATATAAAAATTTCGATTTCGAAAATTAAAATAATCTCAAAATTATTTTTGATCAATAAAATAAACTTATCGACGACGCATGGAAGACAATTTCAACCCTATAATTAATAGATTTTTGTAAATAATCATTTAAATGTAAAAAACAACTCTAATTTTAAACTATTTTTAAATTATATTTAAAAAATCGAAAAAACTAAACATTTCTCAATAAAACAATAAATAAAAATGATTTATCATAAAAAACAAAATTAAAGAACTTTTATAGAATTTTACATTTCAGATTTTTATTTTTCAGATTTGCTAAAAATAATGCTAATAATGCTAAGGATTTACATAAATCTGAACAATAGAACTCTCCAAAGATTGGGTAAAGATGAAAATAACCCTCAAAAGATCTGCTAAGGATTTTAATCAAAAAAAAAAAATCAAAAATACCCCCCAGATGGCGTTTCCTGTACTCCAACCTACTTTACCATCAATTCTGTTAATCAATTAGCATAACATAAAAAGCTCTTGCATATAAATATTAAAAAATTCATTCAAAAGCATCCAAAACAATTAATTTCAATTATCGATGGCTTTTATGTTTTACTCTCAAAGACTTTTCAACTTTCGATGCAATTACTCAAATAACTCAGAAAAAAAACTGAAATAACTCAAAATGCTCTTGGAGCTGCTTGAAGTTTAGAAAATTGATGATTTCTTATTTTTGCATTTTTAGTTGAATTTACCTGCAGCGAATCACAGGGAGTATCAGATCGATTACTTTAAATGTTGAAATGAGGTTTCAGGGTTACCTGAGGTAAATAAATGCAGGTTTTGAGGTTTAGCTCGGGTTTAGCTGAGATTTAAAACTATTTGGGAGTAAATATTTGGAGTTTATTTTTAATTCTTTTAATCGCAGGACCTCATTTAATTATTTACATGATCTACTAAAATTACTTCTAGTCATTTTCGAAGCGAGGGTCTCGTATATCTAATTGAATATGAGTTCAAATCCTCTAATTTAGCATTCGTTAGTTGTTATCGATTATTTATTTTTTTAAGTTTTTTTAAATTCTAAAAATCGCTAAAAAATTCGAAATGGATGAAATAATTTTTTATTTATGATAAGACTGTGATAAGACCTCAACTACCACAATTAAAAAAACCAAAATAATCTCCTTAAAGTCAATCTTACAATCAACATTCACAGAGTCAGAACTAAATTACTCAACATAAAGTAGAAAAATGTCGTGACTTAAAAAATTAATTTTGCCGCAGATTTTTTTTCATTTCTATGATTTATAGGAAAAATGAAAAAAATTAAGAATCAAAAAACTTAAAAAGCGTAAAATTGCAAACATGTTCGATATTTAATTATGTTTTATTATTTTAAGATAAAACAAAATCAGTTTTTTTTATATATTTAAAATTGTAATTTTTTTTTGAAAGCTCAAGTTTACACACTTTAAATCAGATTAAATGTAGAATAATGTGGAAACTGGAAAATGTAGAGTAAATTTTGCAATTGTTGTATTAAAAAAATATTTATTGTTTTTAAACTAACATGTTTTTGATCAATTATCAGGCTGTAGATTATTTTTTTGTTGACTTTTAAATTCTTAATTCTTAATTGATATTTTGCAATAAAAAAAGATTGTGTTTTGGTATTCGAAGGTAATTCATCAACCAAGCAGAACTTGAAGAATTGAACTTATTTGCTTCGTATTTATAGCCTAGAATTTATATTCCATAAAGCTCTCACATGTAAATTGATGACACAAATATTATTTATAAATCATATAAAGCCAAGTAAATTAACAAATTATTAAAAATAAATTCATATTTTCTAAAAAACTCAGCATAATTCGAGCATAATTCGATCATCTTTATAAAATTTTTTCAAAAAGTTGGATTTCGCAGTTTTCTTCAAGTTTTCTTGCAATAAAAATTTCTAAAATAATTTTAGTTTTAAAGAATCTTATGATCAAATCAACAAAAATACCAGTAAGCCACAAACATCTTTCTGTAGAGCCATTCCTCCGCTAATTATGTCATTAATTGAGTGCCTGCAACTCTTGGCATTATAGTGATCAGTTTTCTAATTTGTTGCAACTGCAACCACCACCAGCAAAAACCAGCTAAAAACTACACAAAACCGCACTACAAAGTGGTTCAATTAATAATTCAAAGCAGCTCTATCTACACACATAAATTAGAAATCAATCTTACGAGTGAAATTCCAGAAATTTAGACGCCATAATGACCATAATGAATTATGGCAAATTAAAGCAGTGCTGAGCTGCTAATGAAACATGCTCTTAAGTCGCTTGGAGCTGGTGCATTATCTCCATTTTTAGATGGCAAAAAACTGTCTCTTGATTGCCATTTGATTTGATTTTGTCGAATTTCATAATTTTACAAGCTTTTCTTTGGATTTTCCACCAAAATTCTTTTTTGCTAATTTTTAAATCGAAATCTACAAAAAATTCCATTTTACGAATTTTCAACACAAACTGGAAGCTAAACTTTCAATCCATCAATAAAAAAGCAAAACAAACGCTCTTCTGCATTTCTAATTGAATTATCACTGAAAAGACTTGGAAAAACTCAGAAAAACCTGGAAAAAACAGTTTTGATTACAATTTTCCAACATAAAACATCACCTGGCGCCATTGCTGAATTTGTACACACAAACTATGCCCAAGATATGTGAAGCTGTTGGACGATTTCACCGTATTGTTCGACGCTTGGATATGTTGCATTATTGACTGTGAAAATTGATAGATTTTTTGGAATAAATTATCAGCTTCTTGTTGGATTTTCTAATTTAATGCAATTTAGACTGAAAATGCTGTAAAGTCTTAAAAGTTGTTGGAGATGATGGTTGTGGATGGAAAATTGATCTAGGTGAGATAAGATCGAGAGTTGATGATGAAGATGTACTCAAAAAGCATCAAAAACCATTAAAAATCTTCAAAAATCATCAAAAATCACCAAAAATCGCAAAATCCACCAAAAATCATCAAAAAATATCAAAAACCATCAAAAATCACCAAAAATCCTCCAAAATCACCAAAAAATCACCAAAAATCCACCAAAAAGCTCCCCAAGTCTCCTCCCATCCAATCCACAGAAATCTTAACGATGTTTGCGTAATCATTTAGCGACAATCGTTCATAAAATGCACCTCAAACGTGTTCTATATTTGCTGAATACATTTTGTTGTAGTTTCTCGAACATTTTCAACTTTCTCAAGTAACTCAACTAACTCAACGATTCTTCAATTCTTCCCGCAAACGTGTGATTTGCTTGGAAAGACACAATTGCTGTAGTGTCAAGTAACTTAGTGGAAGAATAATGAATACGAGCGAAGAGATGTGGCTTGTTAAAATCATTATGTGTTTTGTTTAATGCCTTTTTGCTGGCATTTTATGGTCAAAGACAAATATTACATCTTAGAATAATGATAATTACGATGATTGTGTGTACTTTTCCGTAATTTTCTTGACAGAAAAATCTTAGATCTTTTGCAGGGATTGGGGTTGGATCGGATTTTAGAGAGCAAGTTTTAATGTGAGATTAGTAGGCCATGAATCTTAGAAATTTCTTCCAAGAAATTGCAAAGAATACTAGATTTGTTTATTTTTAACCATTTTCAGTCCAACTCGACTCCCTGCAAATCTTCACCATTATCTTCTGAAAAAAATAGATTCTATGAAATTTTCTAAAGTACAAGATGTTTACACTGTTCATTAGGGAAATTAATTGATAATTAAGAGTTACAGCTAAATGCCCATAATTATGGTTTATTTTAATTGGAAACGTTGTTTTAATGCTTTTTAATGCTTTTTAATGTTTTTTAATGTTTCTAAATGCATTTAATGCTTTATTATCTGTTGCACTTATCAGCTCGATCAGTGCAAGCTTTTTTTGTGTGTGAGTAAAGTGGAGACAGTTTTCTTGTTAGAGATGCTGTTCGAAGATCTTTTAGCTTTTATGGTGAAATGTGAGGGGAATTTGTTGAAAAAAATTCTGGGCTTGAATTTGAATCAAAGATAAGTCCAGATTTACAGCAAAAATTCTAATAATGAATAATAAAAATAATTATAATAATTATAGCATTTTTTATGGAAGTTGTTATAAGTTTTAAATATTTTAAATAAAAGATAATTATTTTAAATTGTGGAAATTATTTTGTTTTTTCGGGATAAAATTAAAATCCAAACTAAACAGTTGATCATACTCTGTAGTCCTCAAAAATGATCAAGCTCCTCATATGTCTACATTTAATTTATCGCGAACAATTTCGCAGTTGAATGTAATTAAATTGATGAATAAATGCCAGTTTATATAGTTATTAAATGGAGAGAACCTTTGTACTTTAATTACTCTAGTTAAATATATGTAATTAATGAAGTTTCCCTTAAATGTGGTATAATGAGCTTAAAATCAGATAATCATACTTAAAAACCACTTTAATACACACTTTTTCGCAACTTTGTTGTTCAAAATCTTTTTGTCGTTATTATCTGACAATAATATAATTATAATATAATTTTATTTAAATAGGTCAAAGAGTATCAAACAATTTAAATATTATGTCAGTTTTGCTTGGTTTCTATTCAGTTCCACTCTGATTTACAAGAATCCCAAAAATGATCAGAAAACTTGTAATATTTTTAGTGCTACCTCTTTTCTTGGTAGTAAACGCAAAAATCGGTGATATAAGATTCAAGTTCACAGGAGTTGAGTATTCAAATGACACCAAAAACTGCAAAAACATCACTTTTGAGATGAAACCAGTCAATCGAACTACAACTCGGTTATCAGGATCATTTTTTGTTCCAATATCGATCGACTATCTTTGGGTGAGATCTCAACTACAAACCAAATTTTCACTCATGGAGTCTCTTCCAGTTTGACATAGTTCTTTGGATCAAAAACTCCAAAAACTTGTGGCTCGTCCGTCACAACATTTCTGGAAATTTTTGCGATTTGACAGGAATCTCTGGATTCTCCTTCATGACTTTCCTCAAAGAAGTAATAGGAAAATCTACAACACAAAAACTGTATTCCTGTCCATTGCAAGGTTTTTTGGAACTGAAAAGAATGTACGTCAAATCAAATGTGATGGAAAATTTAAAAATACTGAGGCCGTTTCATGGTCAACATAAACTTGTAGTGTACACATACACAAGGGATGGAGAACTATTTCAGTACACTAAATACTATTTCACCATTAATGAGGTGGGAGAGTATTGAGCTTTTTAAAATGGCCGGAATAAACATTTTAACCTGAAAAATTTGAAGGTTCATAATAAAAGTTTTTGTTTTAGATTTTTCCATAGATTTTTACCTTATGACCTTAGATGAGGTATATTGAGCCAATTTTAGCTAAAAAATTCAACGTCATCACCTCATATCGACAATCCTATTCTAAAAACCACAAAAAATGCAAAAACCGTTTAAAAAGTCCTAATTTACATATTATAAAATTCCCAGCCTCATTCTGCATCGAATCATCATCCTACCGTAAAACAATTAATTATACCAAAAAAGCTCCCGCTCAGCTATTATCATAAATTGTCCATCAATTTGGTGACCATTTTGACCAATCGCGCAGTTGATCATACTCTGCAGTCCTCAAAAATGACCAAGCTCCTTATTTAATTTTTTTAATTTATCGCGAACATTTTCGCAGTTGAATGTGAATGAATTGCGAGAAATAATAGCCAGATTATAGTTATTAAATAAATGGAAAGAACCTTCATAATTTAATTGCTCTATTTATATATATAAAAAAGGAAATTTCCCTTAAATGTGGTATAATGAGCTTCAAATCGGATAATCACATTTAAAAATACACACTTTTTCGCAACTTTGTTGTTTAAAATCTGTTTGTTGTTATTATCTGACAATAATATAATTATCATATAATTTTATCTTAATAGGTCAAAAAGTATCAAACAATCTGAACATATTGTCAGTTTTTTTCGGTTTCTATTCAGTTCCACTCTGATTTAGAAGAATCCTAAAAATGATCAGAAAACTTGTAATATTCTTAGTGCTATCTGTATATTTGGTAGTCAATGCAAAAATTGGAGATATAAAGTTCAAGTTCACAGGAGTTGAGTATTCAAACGACACCAAGAACTGCAAAAACTTCACTTTTGAAATGAAACCAGTCAATCGAACTACAACTTGGTTATCAGGCTCGTTCTTCGTACCAATATCGATTGACTATCTTTGGGTGAGATCTCAACTAAAGAACAAACTATTACTTATCTAGTTTTTTCCAGTTTAACATAGTTCTTTGGATCAAAAACTCCAAAAATGTGTGGCTCGTCCGTCACAACATTTCTGGGAATTATTGCGATTTGATAGAAATCTCCGGATTTTCCTTCATGACTTTCCTCAAGGAAGTAATTGGAAAATCTACAACACAAAAACTGTATTCTTGTCCATTGCAAGGTTTTTTGGAACTGAAAAGAATGTACGTGAAATCAAATGTGATGGAAAATTTAAAAATACTGAGGCCATTTCATGGACAATACAAACTCGTAGTGTACACTCAAACAAAGGATGGAGAATTATTTCTGTACACAATATATTATTTTACCATTAATGAGGTGGGAGAGTATTGAGCTTTTTAAAATGGCCGGAATAAACATTTTAACCTTAAAAATTTGATGATTCATGAATAAAAGTTTTTGTTTTAGATTTTTCTTAGATTTTTACCTTATGACCTTAGGTGGTATATTGAGCCAATTTCAGCTAAAAAACTCAACGTCATCCCCTCACATCAACAATCCTAGTCTAAAAACAACAAAAAATGCAAAAACAGTTTAAAAAGTCCCAATTTACATATTATAAAATTCCCAGCTTCATTCTGCATCGAATCATCATCCTACCGTAAAACAATTAATTATATCAAAAAAGCTCCCGCTCAGCTATTATCATAAATTGTCCATCAATTTGGTGACCATTTTGACCAAAGGAACAATTATTGTTTTAATTATCGCAAACCAACGGGCAACAAAAACGATGTTATTCAACGTGGAAGTCATCAATTAGCTTTTTTCCCTCATTTTGCACAAACATTTTCAATAACGTCGCTCGAGTTAATCGCAGCTCTGCTCACAAAACGTTCCAACAAAAGTGACGCAAATTGCCGACTGATTTAAAATGCAAATTCCGCGGACTATTGTGGCCAATTAAACTGAGTTTGTGGATTTTTGTAGCTTTGTATTCCTAAAAGCAGAGAAGATGTGCTAATGACGGATCCAATTCTTTGTCGGATGATTGATAAAATGAAATGGACAGTTTTTTAAAGTTATTTTCAAGTTCTTTTGGAATTGTGATCATTGTGGTGACTTTTTCTTGAATAAAAATGAATGGAAAGACGGAAAACAATAAAATGAGTTAAATGGAGATGATTTGGGATTTGGTGTTTTGGGGTTGCATGTGGCCAGGACACTTTTATCCAATTTTTTTCTTTACTAGAAACTTCACCTCTGTCACCACAGATTGTTAATGACAAAGTTTATTCAAATTCTAATTTTTGACCAGCCAAAATTCACTTTTTGGTTGGCGAATTAAATTAATACATCGTATATTGTGAACAAAGCGAATAAAATGAATAAATCGAATAAAGCTCCGTTTTACAAAGATTATGTAGTTTATTAATTTTATTAAGTTTATTAAAGTTTGTTAAAGTTTGTTGAGCAAACAATAAATTTGTATTTTGTGTCGTTTTTTGTTGATTTTGATAGTTTATTGTGTAGTCTTCATCGATTTTTGTGATTTTTGCGATTTTTATGGTTTTGCATTTATTGGCTTTCGTTTTTTGCTGTCAAGCATTGGAGGCAATCAAGTAGAGATCACCAGCGAATTTCAAGAAAACTCAAAATCCAGAAGATTTCAAAAGAAATCGAAATTAATGGAATTAACGGATTGGATTTATCTAAATTAACGAGGTGCTTTGTGTTCCTAAATTCAATTAATTGTTTTTATAAGTAGTGTAAAAATTTCCCAAAAAATACTTAAAACTTCAGCGATCGTTGAAAATTTACATAACCTCAAAATAAAAGCTAATTAACGATCGCAACTAATTAAAGCTAAAATAATTTCCTTAAATTTACTAAAATATAACCAAATAATATTAAACAAAATTATCTAAATTGGTAAAAATACCCAAAATTTTTAAATTAGATTTGATGAAGAGAAAACCGATTTTTCGGCTCTTAATTTGGTAATTATTTTCTTTGAAATTTGGATTTTGGTAAAAAATAATTAAATAATTATCCGCCAAGAAAATCGAAGAAAATATTTCAGCGCAAAACTACTTGACTTTAAAATTGGACTTTTGAGTAGAAAACTAGCAAATAATAATTTTAATTCATTTAATAGTTTGAAAGTGAAAACTCAATAAAAACCGAAAAATCAATTAAAATTATAATTAAGTTTTTAAGGTGTTTTTTGTATTTTTTTGGAGTTTTTAAAATTTTTTGTAGTTTTAGAGTTGAGGAAGAGCTTTCGTGGTTGCAGCTATTTTGGGTATTGAATAATTGATCAATTGTGCAGTTTTCTGTTTAATTATTGGTTGAATTTTTGGAGGCATCATTGGCAGGCAATTAATTATTGTTGGGTAATTTTTTGCGTAATTCTTTTGGAAGTTGTTTGTTTGGTGGTTTGTTTGACTGTAACGGGTTTTAGAGAAATAATGGAGTATAAAACAAAAATTCAGTGAATTCCAGTTCTTCCAAAAAATAAAACCTCAAAATTCTTCGCGGTTCGTAAAACTAAATTTTATCCAACAAATAAAATTAAATAATGATGAAAACAATAAAATAAACTACAGCCTTATGCAGAGAGTATCTAATTTCTTAAATAAATAAACAAGTCTTTAAGTTTTTATAAGTTTGTTAAGATTTCTTGAAGTATCTGAAGTTTTTTTCTCAAGTTTTCTTTTACTGTATTCTCAAAATTTTGTGGAGTCGCCCACGCTTCTCAGCAACTTGCTTCATTTGGCTTCATTTTTTCAATTTTAAGCATGAATTTTTTTTGACACATTTTTAGAAATTCGAATAAATTGAAATAGTTTTGAATAAATTGATAAAACAGCAAATAAACTGCCAAATAAGGTGTCTGGTAGAAGCATTTGAAGATTTTTATTTGATGGAGAAGCGGAATTTTAATTGGAGTTTGGCGGGCTTTTTGTTAATTAATGGAAGTTTGTTAATTAGTGTTTATTGGAATTCTTTTAAGGCTATTTAGGTTTCTTAAGGTTTTGTTGGACATGGTGAAGTTAGAACAGTTAAAACTGTCACTTATTGAGAAAAGATGTTCAGACTAGTTGTCCTGGTTCAAATCCAAGATAAGCCAAACTGATGTAGCTCTATACTGTGTAGTTTTTACCAAAATTTACCTTAAAAACTATTAAAAATAACTTTAATACCCACCATCATTTTTTTTTTTTGACATAAAAACCTCAAACATTTGCCTGAATTACTATTGACAGTTCATTTCCATCCAAATCCAAATCGAATTGCTTAAAAATCTATTTGCTATGACAGCCTCGAGTAGAGAGGCATCGTTTCCTGTATTTTGACTCGATTTGACTGGCTCAATAACAGAATTGCAAATTTCAAAATCGGATGGAGTGCGGCAGGAAAAAAAATAAGATTGATTTGTTTCAATAATTATGTGATTTTGTTTGATTATTTGCAATTCTCGTGGAGCTCATTACGTTTATGTACTTTTTGCTCATTATAGACAAAAACTGAATTGCCAGCTAAAACCGTTTAAAGCAGCACAAAGCGGATGATCATCCAACAAATTGGTTTTCTTGGCAAGTTTTGCTCGTTTTTCAAGTGATTCCAAGTGATTCCAAGTAGATTTCCAGATTTGCAACATTTCAGCAGAGGAAAAATATAAATTTAACATTTTGCAAGAAAGTCCCAAGAGCCCGCAGAGGAAAGATATAAATTCAAATGTGTCAACTCGCATTAAATGGACGATTATTCAATTGCACGAATCCAATCGCTTACTACTCCAAATACCAGCCAATTCACCTCCTGTTGAGAAAATTAATTCTTTTGGTGGTTTCTTAACTTTTTCGAGTAGCAAACTGAATAAAGGTTTTTTTCTTCTTTCTGGTAAAAGAAAGAAAGTCTGGGATTTTTGAGTTTAGGGAAAATTTGGATCAGGTGGCAGGTATTGGAAATAATTTTTTTTATTACAGAAATTTATTATTTATTTAATTTTTTTAGAATTTTCCATCAAAATTTCAAAGCCGGAAGATTAACCCACAAATTCCCTTAAAAATCCTTCAAAACCACCAACCACCCACCCCTGCAATAATAAAACCCAAAAAAACGATTCAATTTCCTTTCTGCCAAAAATCCACGGTCAATTACTGGAGCACCGTGACTCTAGAGCTACTAAGTTATTTTGCTGTCGGACCAGTGTATAAAATGCAGCGCAGCTTTTTACGATGCAAATTAATTTGACTGTCGTGCTGTGTTCTCGATCCACACCATTAAAAACCATTAAAAACCAATAAACTTGCCTCACAAAATTAATCGATTGAATTTTTAATTAAAATTTTTTAGTTTTTTAATTTTTTTGGTGGTTCTTAATAATTTTGGTTGATTTTTGGAGTTTTGAAGGTAAACGCATCTTATTTGTTAGAGTAAATTGGTTTAATTAGTTAAATTGGTACTTTTTGGAAGTTTGATGGAAGTCGGAGAACTTGATGGAGGAAAATTGAGGAGAAGTGATTTGTTGCATAATTTTGATGTCTCTTTTATTATGAACCTTTTGATTGAAGTTGCAATATCCGTAAAACTCGTAAAACTTGTTAAACACGTAAAAATTACAAAAAGCACTTATATTCTAATTTTATGACTCATAATTAGTTTTATGGCGAATGTTTACCAACCAAAAATTATGATTGATTGAGAAGTAATCTTAAAAATCGATAAAATTGCAGAACTTGTAAAATTTTGCATTAAATACAATAAAAAAATTAAAACAAGCGAAAAATTCAAAAATGCAAAATTTCAGCATCGAAGTCTTTGAAAAATGATCCACCGTCTGAAAAGTGACCAAAAGATGCACAAAAAACACCGAACAACAAACAATTAATCAAAAATCGATTAAAACTCAAGCTAAACTGTTGTTTACGGTGCTTATTACAAATTAATGAGACATAATTTGCCGCGCAACTTGCTCAACACTTTAATTATATTTAATTGCAACTTTGTTTGCCAAGACGTGACAAAATATCAATATTTTTTGCATTATTCGGTTTTCCCATAAAAAATCTGTATCGCGGCAAATATTCGCTAAGATCTCGCTAAGATCAGGGCAATTATCGCAGAGCATTTTGAGACACCTTACAATCCAACCGCCCCGATTAAACATTTCCATATCAAGCGCACAGAGCTGACAATTTTTTGATTATTTTTGCACGAGTCGCGCAGCCAAACAAAATCAATCAACAGTGGAGTTTCTATAGGAAAATCGTCAGTTTTACGTAATCTACTCAAATTCGATCGAAAGTCACACAAAAGCGCGAGATTATATTTTTTGCAGTTCAGTTGGATTTCAGTCAATTGCTGCGCAGTTTAGTCAATTAAAATTGTGTTTTCGCGATTTTTATAAATCTTCTAAAAGTCTTATTGTCCATTATTGTATTTTTGTCCATCCAGTTAACATTTTTCCATGAAATCTTGGCTAGAAGTCTGAAAACTGTCAAAAAACCAGAAAAAACATCAAAATACATAATTCAATGAATATTCAAAAATAAAGCAAAAACATTCCTCGCAATCTCAACTCACTTCATATTTTTAATGTTTTTAAATGTTTTCTGGTGGAAAATATAATATAAGGTGAGAGAAAGCTCTTTGGACAGCTTTAAAGAAGTCTTTCCTTCGAATCTTATTGATACTTTGATACTTTGATAAGGAACGTGATGGTTTGATATACATTTGAATCACCAATTAAAAGGAGGAGTGAATGATTTTGAATAGTGGTGGACCTTCATTTAAATGATTGAGGTGGATTGAGGCTCTAGAGGGATTTTGTGGTGATTATTTTTGAATTTTCAATGAGCTCCTTGGGTTTTGAAGAAATTTTGAAGATATCTACAAGTTTTTCTCCAAAAATATTTCATTTGAAAAATAAATTTATTATAGTTTTTATGTAAATTTACAGTTCGATATTTATTTTCTAATAATCATGAATTAAAAAAAGTATAAAAAAAATGAAACAGTGATCGTAAAGATTTAAACCAGTACCATCAAGATAATGGAAATCCTAACTTTAGACAAGTTATTAGCTCATCCAAATAAATATTGAATTTAATAACTAAAATTGATGCTTATTGGTTAGATTAAAAAGTAATTTAGAATTCATCCAACTCTTAAAACAAAAAAAAACCAAGAAAACCATCTCAAGTCTCGTCTCAAGTTCAAAATTTCCTTCACTTCAATAGCTCCCATATCAGCAAAAACCTCTCAAACCACTTACCGCGCCAATTTACAGAAAATCTATTCGTCAAAGCGTTTTATCAGATCAAATGCTCGTCCAAATGAATCAGTTAAATCCCAAATAAAGGCAAATTAAACGGCTAGAGCCCGTTGCATTCCGTTTGACTGTATTCACAGTGAACACATTCAAACGTCAATCATTGGAGTTCTCGCAAACGCCGATTGATCCATCGTAGCTACTCTGTAGTACCGTGAAAATCCATATTCAAATTTTAAACCACAAACAATCGAAATGCAAATATCCTTAAATGAATAGCGAGAGGTAAGAAATACGTCACATTGTCTTCCATGCAAAGAAGTTGGAGACAGGGGAGGTGGGAGGTGTTTTTCATGAAAAAGATGAACTTCAAAGAATTTTGATTAAATTTAATCAACAATTTTCTAACTACGGGTTTAATTAAAGGCAAAATCAAGTTCAATTCTTCAAAACGGTTAATTACATTTTTAGAATATCCATTTTCTTTTTTTGCATTTTTTAGTGGTGATTTGTTTTGAAAAAACTTACAAAAACATTAAAATTAGTCTTAAACCTAGCCTCCCTCCATCACCCCTGTCAGCCAACCAGCAAAGAATCATTCTCCACCAGACAACCGTTAAGGAAAACTCACCTTCCTGCTTCAAAAAGTCAATCAAAGTTCGTTCTCTGCAAAAAGTACACAATGCCCAAGAAAACGGAATTAAGAGCAAATAAAGCAATAAAAGTTTTGCCTTTTCGAGCTGAGAAGATATCGGAGAATATATGGCAGCCAGGAATTTTAATTCAGTGGAAAACAATTAAACCATTTATGGGCCCAGTTTGATCGCAAAAAAAGAATGAAGTGTCTGCAGTGAATTTGGAGTGATAAGATTTCTGCTTTCTTCTCTGTTTTCTAGGAATTTCATGAATTCTTTGTGGGTAGAGTGTTTTTTGGGAGATTTGAGAATTCTTTTGAATTTGGGATTTGCTGTCCTCAAATAACAAAGATTTGGAAATTAAATTAAATTGTTTTTAATGAAAATGAGGGAAGATTTGAGGAATTTAATTAAAAGATTGGAAAAAAATTTCCAGACATCCAATGAAGTTTTTTTTTCAAAGAAAATCATTTTCTCACCATTTTCCCACAATTTTCTAATTTGAGCAGCTGCAATGTCTTTTAAAATTGAATTTTTGTAAATAATATGCTACACTACCAATATTTTGTGGTTTTTAATATTTTTAATGAAATGGTAGGCAAACATTTCCATTCTTAAATTAATTTTCTGCTCGATTTATCAACCAAAAGCCACAAATCGTTTAAAATTATTGAAAAACTCGGAAAAACTACAAAAACATTTTTAATCTAAAATCAAAGTAAAAGCAGTTATTTAAGTAATTTACTAGAAATGAAGCAAAAAATGTATTAATTGTAGCAATTTTTACAAAAACCTCAACAAAACCCATAAACATCATAAATAAATAAAAGAATTGGCAGAAACTGATTAACCGATCGATAGCTCTAAATAATATTTTAATTAAAAAGTTACAAGATGTTGTGGTTTTATCATTTCTTGATTGATCTCTCATAACTTTCCTGATAAATTCCCAATTGATTACCCGCACAAACCAATTACAGTGCGCGCAACCATAAAACACTCATCAAACATCCATCCATAAAGCTCGATAAAACCAAATAAAGACCAGCACAGCCATAAAACAAGGAGGATGTGGAATCGCCTAATTGCCTAATTGCTTTGAACCTTACCAGTTTACCTGAAACCAGCACTTGATCTACTCAAATCTGGATCCAAGCAAAATCAATTAAGGAATAAAGAAAACCACAGGAACACTCTCCAGACACGAAACATTAAATTCCAATTAAGGAGTTAATTGATTGAGCGCATCCAATCCGGAGACTTGGATGGTTTTATCCCAATTCCCATAGACTTGGCTGCGATTGATGTAAATCACTGGAAATCAGTCCAAATCACCAAGATAACAGTACCAACATTCTTCTTCTTCTGCGCCATATTCATTAATCCATTAATATCTTTCTTTTTGGGCTGGTAATAAAGGTAGTGGTTAGTATTTGGAAATTTTTTAAAATATTTTTTTATTTTTTAATGAAAATCTGATTGACAAGAGGAGAACGACCAAAATCTAAATAATCCACTGACCAAAATGTATCCATCCATTACCTGCTCCATCCAAAGATTCCAAAATAAAAACAGAAACATAATTTCTTTTAAAGAGCCATCCGAGCCGTAAATATGAAATTGAACTAATTTTTTATTTTCTTATTCAAACAAACGAATAAAGTTTGGAGCAATCGGAATAAACGAATATAAAAAACTCACAGATGGGAATTGATTAATAATTTTGACCTCATATTGATTCCATTTCGGACGAAATTATTGAAATTATTGAAATTATTAAAAATTATTAAAAATTATTGAAATTATCTGAAACACACACATGGAGCATCATCAGTCTTTTTTAGAGCGAGCTGGTACATCCCGAGGGGAGCATGTTGGAAAGTATTTTGAGGTCAAGTTGATGTTCAATTTTATTGTCCTCAATTATTGAAATAAACGTTGAAATACAACATTGATAACAATATTGATATATTGTTGTGAATGAGTTAAACAAGTATATTAAATATCGTGGGTTCAATCCTCCGAATTGACATGTCTGTTACGAATTGTTTTTTTTGGCAAAACCCTATCAAAACGCCTCCCCGTACTTTAAATCCCCGCACATCCCCAAGGTACCAAAAAAAAATCACTAGCCAAAGCGAATACGCGCCGTTATTAATTGTGATTAATTGCAACTCATTAAAAAACATGGAAAAGGAGAGAAATAAATTGACTGAATAATTAATAATTCGACATTCTTCACGATTAAAGCAATAACCAATATAACAATTCCAAAAACTATTTTCAATTTATACGGCATTAAAGCATTTGAAGCATTAAAGAGAGCTGCTCAAACCAAAGACCTAAAAACATAAATTTTACATAAAAGTCTGATCAATCAAATCATTTAATCATGTAAGTAAGCTGAAGTTCGTTGAAGTTCGCTTAAGATTCTTTCGAATTGCTTGGGATTATATAGATCTTCATTCTACCTTGTTTTTAAAGTTATTTTATTTGTTACAGTTTTTGAGCAAAAAAGTTAAGGACAATTTTTAAATTGGAATATTTTGAAGACTTTTGTATTAGAGTTTTTGTGTGTTGAAGGATTTTGAAATGTTTTACATCAAAGGGTGATCAAAGGGTGATCTCCAGACCAATTTGGATTTATGTATAATATCTTTCAATTTAATTTAATGAAGCTTGATTTACCCATAATAACTTAACTCAGACCAATATATTATATCTAGGTTCGAAACCTACAAGATCTAGTACGTCAGGATTCAAGATATATTTTTTGCTAAGAACTACATTTTTTACACCAAAAAAAACACTAACATTAAACTTTTGAAACAAGCAAAATCTAAAAATACCTCAACATTTCAAAAAAGCTGGCAAAGCAAATTTTTGATTAATTGCCAGTATCGATTAGTGCGGAATCAATCGTGAATCAATTGGTCAATCGTATGAAATCAGTGGAAAATCACTGAAATGATTTATTCTTAGGCAAAGCATTGGAGTGCTCATTAACATTCAGATATGGAACCAAAGCCAAACGAGGCTTGAAAAATCGGCGACAAATTGCATGTAAATTTTAAATGTTTGTGCTTTAATGTATTGTTCCGTCCAGTTATTCAGTTATCCCATTTATCCGCAAGTATATCCTGTTATGTTAATCGTAAGGCTAATTGTTTCAGTTGAATTCAATTGCTTATACAATTATTGTAAGCAATCGCAGATGGATATTGTTTATTATGCAATTCTTTGCTGGAAAGGTCGGAGATTCTTCTTAAAACTATCTGTATTATCTTCAGTGCGTATTTAAATACAATGCTGCATTTTTTTATAAGGAATGGATTGGGTAAAAGAGCCATAAGGTGTATTTAATACTTTTTTAAACTTGGGAATTCCTTTTAAGAGCGATGGTTTATGAATTATGGAAACTTTGGGGGCATTACTCGGGCATTACTGAGATTTTATGATTTTTCTAGGAAGTTTTTTAAATTTATTTTAATAAAAATTGAAGAAATGCAAAAAAAAAACAATTTACTATATTAAGCCAAATAGAGTCTTGATGTGAGGATTCGAACCTTTTGAATCGTAATCATCACCTATTAATATATTCTTAAAGTACAGTACTTTCTATTCAGAATGTACCTTGTTATCTAATGATATTTCTCAAGAAAATCTTTCCCAAAATTTTTATTCCCCACAATAATTTATAAAGTTCAACGCAATGAAAAGAAAACAAGTGGTTCAACTTTTTCCGATTTCTTAGTTTTTCAACTTGTTTTTTTCGGTTGTTTCAATTCTTTGATTGCCTTGGATGAAAAAAATGAAAAATTGAAAAATACAAAAAAAGTTGGCGCCTTTGAAGACCAAAAATGAATGTTTATTTGTTGTGCCTTTTGTTTTTCATTAATTTATGGATGCTGCTGGTTGGACGAGTTTGGCGGGTCGTACTGAATATGGAGTAGTTGTGCGAGAATTGAGATTGATTTGAAGAAGGGAAACAGGTGCGGTGTTTTTTTGGTGAAGGGAAATTTGGATGGAATTTTGTATTTTAGGATTATACAGCCACTAGGATTTATATTTATAATCTTCGATAAATTTACTGTCGTTCAAGATTTATTTGGACTGAATTATTTTTTAAACTTAAAAAAGAATTTAAAAAAATTTTTTTACCAATTTCAACAAAAAAGAACTTTGATTAACGAATCTTCATCAACGTGTAATTAATTATGTGGATTTGAACCTTTCATTATACACTCTAAGATTATTGGCGAACAGACAAGCTATTATTTACTTGACTCTGAATCGAAAAATTATAAAACATTTTCGTTTTTTTTTTGAAAAAAATTCAATTAATAATTTCCCTATAAAATTCGAAAACCTCCGATAAACACTAAAAAAAATAAATTCCATTTCCAAAATAACAAAAAAATTATGTGTTCAAAAAACCCCCTTGCATTCCTCAACCCAATGTTTCTCTTTCTAAATCTGGCGAAAAAATTATGTTCAAATTTATTGAAAAACAATATTTTCTTGTAAGAATTAATACAAGTGTAAAGTCGATAAATTACGGTATGTTCGCGCAAAGCTTGTTCGGTCGAACTGGTCGAGGAGAGAATTTGTGTATACTTGTGCAGGTTGTAAGCGGAATGTGATTTTGCACAGCTCATGTGACACACGAAAAATTCATAAAACACATGAAATCGACGGTAATCAACATGCAATGCGAGTCGAGTTGAGGGAGGGTGGGATAATGAGAATTTCTTTACTTTTTAATGGAGTTTGGTCTTTTATTAGTTGGCTTGTGAATTTTAATAATTTAACAGGCTGTTGCACTGCCGAATAGCATTAACGGTTTGATTCTTTTCAGGATCAGAACCATAAACTTCCCTTTGCAGTGGCCACGCGACCTGCAATTTCGTAACGCTTAACAAAATTATTTTGTGGATTTTTAGCTCTTTATCCTTAAGATTTGTGTACGACAAACTTTATCTTAAAATGTGCCTGTTTAGCCAAACAGTGCATAATAATTTTTAAAAAATGATCCCATTCATCTGCTGGTCCACAGACCAAGTTGAACCCAAAAAATCTGTATTTTTCGAAAATCTCTTGAGTCTCAAATCGATACCGATGAAACCATAATACTTTTGTGTGTACAACTTTTAATATTTATGAACCTTACGCACATTTACATTATTTTTAATTTAAAATCCACCCTCCCGCTGGTCCACAGATGCATTAAATATAAGAGCCGGACAAGTTTGTAAAAATTTCCCCAAAAAAAAGCCATTTCTTCAGAATTAATTGACAATAACTCGAAAACCATAATACTTCTATGCGTAAAACTTTGCTTAATAATGATCTTTAATGAATGACAGAGAGATTAATAAAGATCCAGCGCAGAACTGCTCCACCCGCTGGTCCACAAACTGACATTAATCCCAAAAAGTCGGAAAACTTTAAAAAAAATTATATTTTTTTTCATCAGAAACTTGAAATATATTATTAATATATATAAATATAGTAATTTATTTCGTGAATCTTAATATTTTAAATATTTTAATATTAAATATTTTTATATTTTAAATGAAATAATATTTTATGTGAAGTTTATAAGTTTTCGATTTTTAATCGTTCTTTATTGCTTAATATTTCCATTTTTTTTCCTTTCTTCTCGATAACAGACTTTCCATAATCTTTAAAGCGGATTTTTGTTAATTTAAACTTCTCAAACCATAACTATGTTCCTACCCCACCAGCATCAGCATCAACTTAGCACGCCACTCGAGCCAAAATGGAGTTCACAGTCAAACTACTGGTGAGATGCCAATAATAATGAGCGAACAATTTGAAGTACTTGCAGAGCATGTTGTCTTTTTAATGGAGAAATTTATAACGTGACAAATATGCTGTTCTTGTGAATAAAATGGTCTGTGAACTCTTTTTTGCCATCTTACCGGCTTTTATGAGTTATGAGGGAAAATGTAAGAAATGTCCTCTATCTTCAGAAAAGATTTGTTTTCTTGACTATCGACAATGTAAAATAAAGTAAAACATTTCTCGAACTGGAAATTGAGATGAAATAGAACCATAACCAGCGCAATGGCTTAATATTCTCCAAGTTTCTTCAAGTTTCCTCGAGTTTCTTCAATTTTCTTAATGTTTCAATGTGAATATTCATTTTCAAGTTATTTCAAATGTTTTAAATATATATTTCTAATTTTGCAGTTAATAGGCTAATAACTTACTTGAATCAAGACTCAAAGTAGCTTAAATGATAATCATGGTTCGAATCTAAATATCGTCTATATGTTCTTACTTGAAAACGTTTTTTTTTTCAAAATTCTAATAATTGATAAAAGAATTTACAAATCCTCGCAACTCCCCTGCCCTATCACTTATATTAAGAAATAACCATAATCTCAACGGCACAAAAGTGCATAAAGAAAATTGTGCACTCGTATAATGAACACGAACTGCTCATAAATTGTTATTTGGTGCTCCCTGCCGTTTTGTGAATTTATAGCATATTTAATAAGAAAGCCAACCAGATTTGCTTATTGCCTGGCAGTGTACGCAATTCAGCAACCATTCGAGCCAGAAGAATAAGACACAAGGCAATTGCACAAACGGCCAACAAAAGTAAGAATTAAATTGCCTAATCACGATATTTTAGTGTTTTCAAATTTATTTCTGCGATATTTCATACAACCAAATGTATTTTTATCACTTTTTAAAAGCTTGTCATTGAAAAAAAAAAATTAAAGGGAATGTTGAATGCAAAACCAACAATCAAATGAGTTTTAAGAGTTTTGTGTAGCAATTTGTTTTTATTTTAAGGAAAATTTTATTTTTGAGGGGGTTATGATTAGTTGATCATGAGAATTATTAAATAATTAAGAACACTATGAATACAAGCAAAAATCAAAAAAAAACTACGATTCGTAAACTCCACTTTAGACGAGAATTGAACTCAAGACAAGTTTTCTTGTTGATCATTCTCCAGATACATTGTACCAATTTTGGATAAATAAATGATATGGTCCATACGTACTATATTATAAATGAAAAAAATTTAACATAATTATTTCCCAACTTTCGATTATATGCAAAAGCGTCGGTGAGGAAATCTCGAAAATTCTTCAATTTTTGCTGCATTTTTAGTTGCGGAAATGAATTTGCAATCTCAAAAATGTCACTGCTCCACGGAGATGCAATTTAATCGAATTTAATGCAATTTAAAGTTATTTAAAATTATTTAATGCATTTATCAATGCAAAATTCCACAATAATCGAAAATGTAATTATTATTATATTATTCTCTGAAGTATTTTAAATGACGTAACCAAATCTTAATATTTGCAAAAAAAGATTCAAGATGTTTAATTTTACAATTTATCAATCGAGGAATTGAGAAATTGCGAGGAGTTGCGAAGAATTGCCAAAAGTTATCGAGAGGCGCAATGGAACAGAATATTTGGATTGGATTTCTTTTTTGTTAAAGGAAATTTCGCCGATGCATCTGGTGAGACGTTTATCGGTCATTGCTTTTGTGGACTTCTCGAGTTTTTGGGTTGTTTTGGGGTTGGATGGTGATTTTTTAGGTTATTTTATTAGGAATGGGCATTTTAATATAAGTTTTTGTTAGCTCATTTCATTAATTATCGAGTTTATTTAAATCTTATCTGATGATTACATGATGATTACATGCAGGCTAAAATCCTGGATTTATGGTAGTTAGTATGAATAGCCGTAATTTTAGCATTTTTTTTGGTTTTCTTCAACTTAATTAATATCTGATTAATCACACTTCCAAAATCAATAAAATTCAATTGTAACAGAAAACAACCAAAACACCCGAGAACATCCTTCAACCTTTCAATCACCCAAAAAAAAAAACAAAACGAGAAAGATATCAAAAATCATTGACCGTTTGGCAATTTCTGCGGGATCGATTGATCTTTTGCTTGTGGTTCTTTGTAGTTTCTTGTAGAATTGCTTGTAGTTTCTTGTAAAGACTCTTAGTTAATTTTTTAGTCAATTGGCTTTTTATTGCAAGTTACATGAGTTCAAGGATTATTAATTTACAATGAATTCGAGGAGCAGATGACATGGATTTTTTTTGGTGGAAAATTTTTGGAATATTTATTTTGTTATATTTTTTTTAAAATCAACGCAGCGTGATAAATAAATTTGATTGTCTTGCATTAGACTTAACGCTATGATAATAAGGTAGTTTGAATCTCCGCTTAGTTGGTCCATTTCTCCTAGCTCTTTTTTTTAAAATATTTTTTTAAGTCTTTAATTCAGTTGTGGAATGAGATATTTAGTGTGGAATCAAAGTTTCAAAAATACCTCACCCTTTTGAACTAAAAGCTCTCTTGATCTCCTCCAAAGTTCCAAACCAAACATTCCTCCTCGATTAATTCCCACAGCTATACTTAGTAGCTTTTAAGCAAATTTAAACAAAAATACAACAAAGACACTCTACAGCACTCCAAACAAAAAAACCTCCAACTGAAGCAGGAAGCTCTAATCTCGTCCACTTAATCCGAACCGTTTAAATTCCTTTAAAGATGCTCGACCGCGCAATGTCCATAAATAATTGTTTATCAAATATAAATCAAATTGTAAACATAAAATTTATGCTTTTTGATCTCAAGTATATGTGTTTTCTGCGATTCCGTATTATTCTTTTATTCAATTTAATGTTCGATTCAATAACTTTTGGCCATAAATCTTGGACATGTTCGGGCTTTGGTGCAGTTTTGCAGTTTTTCAGTTGCAGAGTGCGAATTCACCGAAAAGCAGGCAAACAATATAAAAGAACAACTTTGGAGCATTTAACAACAGAAAAAGTGAATAAGAGGTGCTTTAAATAGGAGGGGAGAGTGTTTATTTTGAAATATGGGTTGAAAAGGATAGTTTGTATTTTAATGAGAATATTCGACTTTAAATAAAAAGTTATGAGAGAATCAAATCTATTGTGATGTGTCAAGATAATTGTTGCCTCTGTGTTCAAGTCTCTCGACGGAACCTTTTTTGCCACTAACAAATATTTTTATTTATTATTTTTTTGAAACTACAAAATCAAAGTCTCCCCAAAACCCATTTTCACCAATTTACCCTCCATTCCCATCCAAAACACCACCCCCTCGCAATAAAAGGCATTAAAAGCCATTCAAACATATTTTTGCCCAGAGTTCGCGCGGAACTGCAATAGTAACACTTTTGTTGGCTGCCTTTAATTCGCTCTTTAAATTGTAATTCTGTAATATTCTGCGCGGCTTAATTTATTGTTTTTATTAAATGATTTTTCCTTCTTATTTTGCAGTATTACTTGCCATTTGATAAAGCAAAAACATGCCGAAACTGAACTGAAACAGTTTTTTCATATTTCTGTGTATGTGATGCTGTAATTTTGTAATGGCGATGGTGTAGTTGCTAAATATCGAGTAAATATCCGATAAATACATAACAGTTGCTTTTATTCAGCAATTGAAATCATATAGTAATAATTGTATCGACCACAAGTTTGTTTGTTAAGTTTGTTGGAGGAAAATTTTAGAAAATATGGGTGGAGTTGTGGTTTTATTGGCTAGTAGCTTTAATTGAGGGAAATATGGTTTTGTTTTACTTCTTGAAAATTTGATTTGGATTTTGTAATTGTTCAAAATATTTGTTTTGTGATTTTTGTTAAATTTTGGTTAAAATTGAGCTGGATAGATAAAAAAATTGTTTGCAAAAAACAAAAAGTAACAGGTAAAAGCGACTATTCAATGTTAGGTATTAAACCTTTAGCTATGATAATGTTTTAGTGGTGCTAGAACCTTACAATACACATTTATATTTATAAGTGTAATTTTTACCAATTTTAATAAAATTTTGGTATCTTTTAAAAGTGAGAGTTTCAAAAACTTTATCATATATTCTATTTATAAAAATACCATCTTTGAACAAAAAATATTTTACCAATCAAATTACTTCCTCAAAAAAAAAATCTAAAAAAATGCTACCATAAACTCCATACCCATAGATCACTTCTTAGCAATCATAAAAACATCGCAACATTGCAATAATAACAATAATAATGGGTGTTGTCTTAAGAATCATGACCAGCAAATTGAACAACAAATTTTACGCTCTTGTCATGTCTTGGCAGCCTTTTTGCTGCTTGCTCCTCTATATACAGATCTATAGCATAAATAGTATTTGCATTGAAAAATCCAAAAAGGTAAAAGTCGAAGAATATTGCAAAATTGCATTGTATCAATCAGCGAGCACCTTTATGGCAACTTTATGGGATTTTTATTTTTTAAATGCATTTTATTGTGTTTTTTTATGGAAAAAGATATTTGCTCTCTTTTGGACGTTCAGCTCCTGCAATTTTAACTATTTCTGTACATTTTAACAATTTTGCAATTTGTGCTGGAAAACAGAGAATAAAATGTATTATTTGCAATATTTGTAATATTTATTCCTCAGTGCTACCCATAAATCATAACTCCAATTATTTCGCAAACTATTCGGAGCTAACCAAACTTATGACTGTTTGCTATCCAACTAGCCCAAGTATCTATGTGGACTGAAGCTGAAGCATGAATAGAATGGGAAGGGAAAAATGGCTGAGAGAAAACTATAATAATAAAAGATAATTACTTTTATTATCTTTATGACTTATCACTTTTGTTTTATTTTATATTGGCTGTAAGTTTGTAATAACATGGAAATAATCGCGAAATAAAATCTTCTGGTTTGGTTTTTTTGTTGGTTGAGGGTTTTTTAAGGAATTTAAGTTTGTGGGAAAAGTTCAAGGACTTGAAAAGTTCTCATATTGAGGCTTTAAACATGAAAAACTCAATATAATCTTCAAGTAAATAAATTAAATCCAACAAACCTCCATCATTCATAAATCACAACTCTCGTCAACTCACCATATTCGCCGCATCTAAAAACAGGCATCGATCAAGTAAATAAATATCAGTAATTGTCGTCATTAGTCAGATATCAAATAAAAACCGAAAATTCCTGAATTTGCCGTTTACAAGCTCAGTGAAGCGAATAAAGTAATAAATACATGAAAAAGTGGAGAAAAGACATGTAAAAAGCGTTGAAATAATGGAAAACAATTTTATTTTTGATACAAAGTTGCACTTGAACAAGAATTTGATAAAATTGTCATAAATCCAAAAAAAGCTGCAATGTGTTTTTTAATTAATTCATAATTCATATTTTATCGAGTGCGGGTTGGTTGTCTGTTGGTGGATTTTAAAGTATTTTCTTGGTCAATTTTTTTTGGTAAGAAATTGGACGATTTATTTTAAAATTTAAGTTTTACTAAAGAAAATTCCTCATTGGAGGTTTTTTAAAAATTTTGGGAGATTTTTTTTCTCAGAATTCAGAGGAACCATTCTCAGACACTCGACCTATATTTATCACAATTCCTGATTCGTTACCTTAAACCAACTATAACCAACTCCAATCAATCCATATTCAGTTATCCAATGCTCACTCGGACAATCATCGTCGCAACCAAGATGGAAATTCAGAAAAAATCATAAACCAGACAATCAAACACGAATTCCAATAAACAATAACTTTTATTAATATTTTTCAATATTTTATTGAAGTTTTTAAAGTTTTTCGATAATTTTCGTAACTTTTTGGACTAAAATTGGAAGAGCAGAAGAACAAGGTACCGAGATTGAAGATTTATGCTCTGGTAATTTATTAAATGGTTGCCCTTTTTGGCTTATTCAATATTTCAATAAAAATTTATGCTGCATGTTTTGTTTATTTTATCGGAGTTTGTAAAATTTTTTGAAAAGTCAATGGTTTGGTTTTAATTTTTAATTTTTTTTTAAATTATATGTTTTACATATTAGTTGATTGAAATTTGGAGTGCGATTACAGATTAAGCGAAATTAGTTCATTATATTGAGTTCGAATCTCTATGATAAATGTTTTCGTGGTACAATAGTGAAAATATTATTTTTTTTGACTCCACAACATTTTTTTTCATAATTAGCTCAAAATAAATTATAATTTTGTAAAACATTTCAATAACTCATTTACAATTAATTTAATGTCTTTTTTGATATTCCTGAACCTCTTCTGATTTTACTGATGTTTGCCATAACATTTTCAAGCCTTCAATTGCAATGAGGTGCTGTGAAATTGTCTTATTAAATTGGTTGTAAAATACTTTAAATTGTACTAAACGGTTTTTTCCTCGATTCAACTGCAATAAAATGTTTTGAAGTCAATGCAGTTATATTTTGATTTGAATGTAATTAAAATGTTTATTAAATCTGTAAATCATGATGAATATTAATTGTGATTAAATGGAAGTTGTGCAGTTAAGAGGAGGGATTTTATTGGAATTTTGAGTTACCAATGTTTTTTATAGAAATTGGAAACTACCAAAAAAAACTCAATATTAAATTTAATAGAGACAGAAAATTTGAATAATTGAATTAACTAAAAAAAAATCTCATATTACAATTACCGTTTCTCTGACCTACTGTTATCATTGAGAATCGAACTCAAGTTAACTTTCTTCGTCGAATATATTCCATATTAAAAAGACTTATCAAAAATCCATAATAAAATATTAAACCATGGATTCAACCCTCAAGCTCCTTCAAATCTCAAATCTCACCAAACAAAACCGAAACAACTGAAAAACACAAAATTGATCTCCAATCAGTTCAACTTCCCAAAAAACTGATGAACTTGTTTACCAAAACATAAAATCAACAGTAAAAGACGCAAATCTGGAACAAAAGGAAATTAGAACAGCATCTTTGAGATCTCTCTAATCTTTCTCAGCAAAAAAATTCAAAATCACTTTGGCTTTGTTTATTATATTTTCTTATCCAAAAATTTAAAGTTTTCGTGTCTGTCCAAAAAAGAATGATTAAAAGAAATCGACTTATATTTAAGTTTGTTTTAATAAAAAAAGGTTGATAGCTCCATAGCTCGAAGCATTAAAGAAGCACATCCTCAGTTTCTTGTGTTTTTTGTTACTTTTATTCTTGATTTTGTTGTTTTGTTCGAGATATTCATGCTTTTATTTATATTTCTCATATTTTTTGTGAATTTCTTATTTTGTATATATTTTTCCATATTTTTAATTTAAAAGCATCCATAATGACTGTATTTATTTTATACCTTTTTTTATATTCGCAACATTTACAAATAATTTTATGAAATTAAATAAATCGTTAAAAAGAAATCACAGAACATCAAAATATCTATGTTAGGAGAGATTTTGTTTCAAGGATTATTTAGAAGAAGGATGAAATTCAATTAATTTTACAAATTTTCTTTAAAAATCAATAATTTATTCAAATTTCTTCAAAAATTGTAGAAAATCGTCCATCCTTCTCCTTGAACACTCCTTGCCTTCCAATCCTCCTTTATTAACTTTAAGCCAGTTCCACCTCGCTATGCCAATTTAAACAATATCCATGGAAATCTAAAAAAAGACCCCGAACAGAAAGCAAACAATTCTGTTATAGACTTTTCGTGGAGCTTCTTAAGCATTGCTAGCATTGCCAGCAATTCCATCCAAACCCCACAACATTCAATTATTTTGAAATAAAAATTAATAATGATAATAAAATGGAAAATCATGACGCAAAAAAGACTCGGCATTAATGCACAATCAGCACGGAGCGCAGGTAAGAGCAAAATGCAACAAATAATGACAAGCAAACGGTCAAACGAATTGGAGAATTGAATTGAATGATAATAATAGTAATAAAATATTATTAAATATGAATACGTTTAGGAATGCTTTCTTTGGTTCTTGAAGGTTCTTCTGCTTATGTAGTGATGTAGTATTCTGTATAGTGAGGGCAGAGACAATAAACACAATAAATGAATAAAGAAATAAATAAATAAAGTGCGCGATTGAAGATTCTTCTAAGGAATTGATGGGATTTGGGACAGGGGTGGATTTGGTTGTTGATTGAGGTTCAAAGGACACTTTATGTAGTTTTTTAGATGCTTTTGAGCAATTAAATCACTTAAGTAATGATATAGATAACAAATTGGTCAAAGGATCAAAGAAAGTAAACCTAAATAGTATAAGAACGGCCCTGCCTCCCTTGCGCAATTTGCCAGCCCATAAAGATTTAGCTCAGCGATGCAAACGGCAATTAGTCCTCCGATAAATCGCGCTCCAGCAAAGGTTGCGGCAGCCAAGCACTGAAATAGTTTCTTAATAATTTCTTGAGAACAAAAATTATGCTGTACTGCCAGTAATGAATTATTGAGATCTGTCGATCGATACAAATTAGTTGGGGAACGGAGAATGGCAGCAAATGTTGTATTAGTCGAGATTTTAGTGCTTTATGTTGTGGTGGTTGGAGGAATTCTTCTGGCCTTTGAGTAATTGCCGGTGGTGGTGGAAATGTGGAATTTTATTGGAGCAATTGATATTGGCTCAATTAGATTTGTTAGAAGTTAGAACAAAGGAATATGTTGGATTGTTATGGATTGTTCTAGAGTAGCTAGAATTTTTTGAACGTGGTTCGTTGATTGGATTTTTTGTTCATGCTAGATTCATATACAAAACACTTGGTATTGATAATTTTGATATTGATTTTAAATAGAATTAACTAAAGCTTCTTATCTATGATATCCATGGATAGTGTCATTGTTAGTTCATGGTTCAAGTCTCTGCATCCGCATACATCCTCTTGATTGTTTCTTGTATTGTTTTTTATCATGTTTTTTTTTGTATATCGATCCTTGAGCTCAACTTTTTTTAAATGGATTTTTTTGCCTTTCTATTAAGAAACTTTGAAGTCAATTCAGTCTATTATGCTGCCTCAAACCTACAATTGCATTAAAAAAATGTCAAAATGACAAAAAAACATGAAACACATCTGATTACTTCAATTTACAGCAAATTCACAGCAAACCTTCGCAATTCCCAAAGTAATCCATTTTAAATTTCAATAAACCCGTCAAATTTGTATGAAAAATTCCAAACTCATTTCATAATGCGATACATTGCGATCTTTAATGAATGGAATGTTCAGATTAACTAAAACATCCAACTACACATTGATTTCAAACAGTTTGAATAAAATTTCAATTTTAATTGCTTTTCGTTCCACCTCACAACTAAACAGTTTAACAATTTTGTTGAAAAGAGCTCACAACCTAACAAGATGCTAATCAGCTGGCAAAAATCTTGCCAATAAAATAATTGAAAAAGTCAATTGGCGCAAAATTTTGCGATTTAATTGAAATGCTGGATGCAGATAAAGAATCAATTATGCGCTTTGTGATGTTGATTGCTGATTTAGTTATTTTGTTATTCAGTTATTTATTAGTGATTTCCCCATTCATGCTGCAATCCATTAGCGAGAAAGCTTCGAGAAACTTCATTCACAAGGCGATCTTAAGTGAATTCAAATAAATTGAAGCAAATCATCCATTTTATTATGAATTATTTGTATTCTTGAAGCATGAATGGACATTCAAATGTTTTGCATTTATTATGTCGAAATGCTTGCATTTGCTGCTCCTTGTGGGATTGAAATCAATGAAGGTTTGTTAATGACAAAAAAAATGGTGGCTGGATTTAAATTCATGACCCGCTAACTTCATTCCATTCAAACTTAGCAAAGCAACTAAATACATATTTTACCCTTAATCGATCAAGGACGTTAAAAACACTTCCACCACTCCTAACTCACCTGCTCAACCAACATATACCTGAAAATAAAACTCCAAACAACCTTAAAGGTTGAAAAACCCGTCTGGCGACACTTAAGAATGCTTGCAAGACATTTCATGCAACTTTTCTTAACTAAAAGTTTCCCCAAGTTTTCTTGAAAATTTACAATTTACTTGCAATTTACCTGATTTTATTTGATAAATATGTATTTTGAAATAGACAGTGGATAAGAATTGGACACACGTCGATCATGTTGAAGTAGACAGAACGTTGGTTGCATAATAATAATATCGATAGTATTAAAAGTGTTTGGGATAATTAGAATTCGCGTCTAATTCACGTACTGGAAATATTTTAAATTAATTGTTTGCTGTAGGTTGGCGATTTTCATGGTAATTTATGGGCTTGTAGTTTGCAGAAGTAGACAAAGTATTTTTTTCATGCGTGCAAGGTTTCTTGAACAATTCTTGGAACAACTTTCAACAGGTGGGATACTAAATAGTAGAAAAATTGTAGGTTTACAATTTTTTTTTGAGTCATGGTTTATTGAGATTTTTAAGGTAAAGTCATCTTCGAGGGTGAAAATGTTAAAATTTGAACTTTTCTTGTTAAAATAAAACAGAATTAGAATAGGACGGAATTAACATGCTTTACTCTTAAATAACTTTCTTTTTTTAAGTAAATAAATATATCAAGATTCTAAAAATTACTAGAATTTTAAATTTAATCGATTTTTCCTATCTTGAAAACTTCTCACTCATCACCACCAATAAAAGTACAATCATCTTCATCAACTATCCCTACAAAGGCACACAACTTATCACACCATGTAAAATCACAGGTTTTGATTAAAACGTAATAACTTTGCGTTGGCCGCAATTGACCAAAGGCGACAATTTACCACGGCATTACAAGCATCTACAGGCATCTCTACAGCACAACTCGGTGTAAATCGGCGAGCGGCGGTGCTTGCATTCGCTACATTTGCTGCATTTGTTCAAATAATTGCGCGGCGGCCAAGAAGAAGACGAAGCAAATGAGTATTATTTGTGCCACAATAAGTAAAAGGAAAGCAATGATAATAATTACAAATCAATTTGTTTAAATGGGCAAAAGGCGTGAGAACCTGCATAAATCGAATGCACTGCTTTAGGTGGGTTTTGCACTTAGCAATGGGTAATTTGCACCAGCAATTGCTTAATTATTTAGATTTAGACTTGGATGTTAATGAAGTTTTACATTTCTTGTTTATTTAACAGCACTTTCTTCAGTCATGTTCGAGATCATAGTTAATAAACTATCCAAATTGTAAGATTTAGAGTTAGAACCTCTACTTTTTATTCTCACGCAGGGGATCCTTTTTTTGCTTAATTATAACCAAATGAACAAATAATAAATTTAATTGGAATCTCATTTTCAATTCTCCCAAAAATACAAAAAAGAAACTGCAATAATAATTATTTATGAAGCATCTGTGTGTCTCTTTGTTACTTGTTCTTAAATATTAACAACAAGTATTGAGAGAATAAAAAGTTGAGGATGAAAAGACTAAATTTCTTTTAAGGTAATAACGCGTTGTAAGGTGTTTCTTACAAAACTAATGTTTAAATTTTAATTTCAGATGAATCTATTGGTGAAGCGAAATTTTAAAATTTTACCTTAAATATTTGTTTCTAGCTCACTAATAATATAAAAATGAAAAAATTATGATTTAACAGATCTAGAACCCCCAACTCCCTTACACCTTGCAAAAATATAAAATGTATCTGATTTTTTAGCAAAACGTGTTTGATCGAAGGTTCTGGGCGAAACATAATTTCATTAACAAAATCAAAAAAAACTCAAAAATACGCAAAACATCCAGAAAATCCGAAAAAATACAAAAGATTTCAGAACTCCCAAAAAAATGGCAAAAATTGCATAATTGTGTGTGAATTTCCGAATTTCCGAAATCTTCGAATTTGCAGTGAATTAAATGCATTAAATTCAGTTAAAAATTCAGTAATTCAGTAAATTCAGTAATTCCAGTAAATTCAGTAATTCCAGTAAATTCAGAGGAGATTAAACTCCTTGGGGCTATAAAACGGCTTTACTGCCGCGCAGTCAAAAAGAATGAAACGATCATTACCAGGCATTACGTGTGGATTCGGGTTTTTCAGCAAATCTTTCGGCACTGATGAGTAAATGAGTAAATGACCAAATGGCTGTGAACCAACTTTTTGCAGAATTTTCAATTATTTCAGTGTTTGCAGAATTTCAGCAGTTTTTCTTTGCTTTTCATAAATTCAACAGGAAATTGCTGATTTAAAGACAATTTACTGCGAATTTACTTGAAAGTTCAGATTACTTGAATTTTGGTGGAAAAATCGCTTGAAGATCTTTTAATCACTTTTAATCACATTCTTAAGCTCATCGTTTGCATTAATTCTGCGTTTGTTTTGGATAGTTTTTTGATTGTTGTTTGGGGTAGGGGAGGTCCCTGTGATTGAGATGGTAATTTGAAGAAGTAAAATTAAGTTCCTTCCATGTTTCGAGGTAAAGGGGATAGCACGAAAAAAAAAATAAAAACGTCACTAACATGTCCACTAGGGTGGACCAAACTTCTATAGTAATGCTATTGTATTAAAAAGTCGCGCTCCCCTGGCAAATTTCGATTTAAAATGACATAAAGAAAATTCACAAAAATTTTTAATTTTTTTGATGGACGTTTAGAGGTCCCCCAACCCACATGAAATTTTTGAGTTTTTGAGGAAAAATATTGAGAATTTTCGACAGAAGCCCTGATGAAAATTCGGAAAAATCTTAATTGTTTTTTTAAGACTTATTATTGAAGAAAATTATCCTGTAATTGGTTTTTAGGTAAATTAAATAACATGCAAGTTCTATTTATAAAAGTTGTTTGACATCGAGAGTGTGAAAAATTAAAAATCATTCAAAATCATATAACATCTAAAACATTTTATTAATATCCTTCAATTTACAACTAAAATAAGTAAAAATGTTATTTCTAAGGAAATTCAAAAGATTTGGAATATATTCGATGTTCCCGAGACCTGTAAATCCACTTTTAGTGGATCAATATAAAAATGGATGACATGTTGTTGTTGTTTTTTTTTAAATTGATTTTTCTTCAAAGTTTATCAACAATTTTTTATTTATATGAACTTTTTTGACCTAAAACATAACATTTTTACAGATATAGTTATTAAACTTTGAAGAAAATGCACATTTAAAAAAAACAACAACAACATGCCATGCATTTTTATATTGATCCACTAAAAGTGGATTTACAGGTCTCGGGAACATCGAATATATTCCAAATCTTTTGAATTTCATTAGAAATAACATTTTTACTTATTTTAGTTGTAAATTGAAGGGTATTAATAAAATTTTTTAGATGTTATATGGTTTTGAATGATTTTTAATTTTTCACACTCTCGATGTCAAACAACTTTTATAAATAGAACTTGCATGTTATTTAATTTACCTAAAAACCAATTACAGGATAATTTTCTTCAATAATAAGTCTTAAAAAAACAATTAAGATTTTTCCGAATTTTCATCAGGGCTTCTGTCGAAAATTCTCAATATTTTTCCTCAAAAACTCAAAAATTTCATGTGGGTTGGGGGACCTCTAAACGTCCATCAAAAAAATTAAAAATTTTTGTGAATTTTCTTTATGTCATTTTAAATCGAAATTTGCCAGGGGAGCGCCACTTTTCAACAATGTTGCATTTTGGTCCACCCTAATGTCCACCAGAAACAATATTTTTAATTCAGGATTTGAACTGGATATAAATAACACATAAGACTAAAGCTTAAAGCAATACCTTTGATATATAAAATTGTAAGCAGAAATACTTTAAATAAAGAAACTCTTCTAAACCACCAGATCTAAATGGATCTAAGTGAAAAATAAATCCTCATTGTACAAATAAATGGTTGCGGTGCTTAAAAAACCTGACGCTGGAAGGCATTCCTCGTTATGAAGTGCGATTTGCGTGCTTTATGGTATTACTCTTTTGATTGTTTGCCAAGTCAAATTAAAGTCCTATTTGTTAACGAGCCAACCAAATGATGTAAATGGTTTGTAAATGGTCTGATAATGGTGGTAAATGTTGATGTAGAATTTAATGTGAGACGACCTAAAGCGATCAATTGGCAATCTTTTTATGATTACTTGATATTACTCAATTGGGTCGTAAATGTGTCTTGTTAATTCGCGCCTTTAGGGATTTTTGCAGTTTATGTATAGTTTATGAAATTTATGAGATTGTTTTAGGAAGTTTACGCTGAGTTAGAAGTAGATTGAGACTTTATGGTCGCTTAGTGTTATTAAAAGAAGAAGAATGAATTCAAGGTTTAGAAATATAATTCAAAACCAAACTTTGAAAATTGTTGACTGGAGACCAACAAATTCAACAAAAATAATAAATATACAAAAAAATTTTATGTTATATCCTCAATAAAACTCTCCAATAAAAATAACAAAAAAAGTGACTTACAAATGGGATTTAGTTATAATTGATATCCATCTATCAGGAGTCGAACTCTTGATTTTAGAATCATACAGTGTTTTTACTTAATTAATTATTATCAATTCTTCAAATTGTCAATTCAAATCCTACTAAAGCCACCTAATCCAACTCCATCTCCACTGAAAACTAAGCATCAGCAGACAGAGATAATAACCAGCCCCAAGGGCCCACATAATTGATAGAAATTGAAAACTACTCCATTCATTCTTTCCATCTTAAATTCGTTCAACTCTCGCAAGACAGGTTTTGATGGGAAACTAATAAATTGGAGTGATTATTGAGCTCGCTCTTGATTCTTTAATGCTACACAATTTCTGCACAAATCTCCGTAAATCTTGCAAGAAAAATTTTAATTCAACAGTAAATCGACCAGAAAATATTTAAAATCTCAAAAAACTCAAAAAATCTCGAGAAGACTTCAAACAAAAGTGAAAAGAAGAAATTTCGATTTTTAAATTGCAGTTTGCAAGTTCATCTTCGAGTTTTTCTATGGAAATTAGCAGAAAGTTTTTTTGTTGGTTGAGAAAATTGCCTGGAGATTTCAAAACGAAATGGAAATTAAGGAAATTAGAGCTGTCTGATCAGATAATGCAGCGGAAATAGAAACATGGTCTTGGTTTTTAGGGATTTTGGGGGGATTTAGCTCTAGGATAAAGTGAGGGCTTCTGTTGCTGAGTGTTTTGTGTGCATATTTTTGATATCAAATTTGAATGTTTTCAATAAACAAATATAATAGAATCCTAAGATTGCTATGGCCATTATGCTCATCGGATATTATGTATGGTTCGAATCTTAGATCATTACTGAGACGTTAACTTCAATTATGTTTTCGAAAATTAGAGAGTCTTTTTTTAAAAACTTTTCTTTTATTTTCACATTTAATTTCACAAAAATTTTCAACTACTTTTTTTATCCAAAAAACAGGGACCTTTCTACTTTAAAAACTTGCTCATATTAATATCTGCTGGTAAACATACAAAGTAAACCCAAACTGAATAGGATAAAAAAGCTAGACAACCAATTTAATGGTGCATGCTCTTCAAAAGCAAGAAGCAGAACAAAATAGCTTAGATTCACTCAAAATCATCTAAGATTATGCACCATTTATGCAAAATATTAAAAACTTCTCTAAAATTATAGAAATTATGGAAATTATGGAAATTTCTCTGCAGATTTTGTTTAATTTGCATGAAATCAATAAACTGTGCGAAACTTGATAGTTCTTTCAAAGTTTTTTTTGGAGTTTAAGGTGCTCTTGAAGGTTTCTAGATGATCTTAAAAAATACTTTGCCATTTTTTCAAATTTTTAGTATTTTTGTAGTTTGAAGACCAAAAAAGTAACAAATATAAAGAACGATGAATGGACAAGTTCAAGCACCTTCCACAGTAAGTTATACAGCAACAGATGCGGCCAGAACTATAATTAATTCCGTCTGACAATGGTCTGTGCTGTTATATGTAGCTGATCCAATTTATAGAGCACCAACATTCCTTCGGGCTTCTTTAGCACATTTAATTAAATTATCGAGAAAAAATTCAGAAACCAAGAAATCACCACCCAGAGAACAGAAAGCTGAAAAAAACTGAGAAAAAACGGAAAACTGACCGGGAATCTAATTAAAATTTTGCATGATATTTTAATGGTTGAAATGTTTTTTAGATGTTTCTGAAGCTTCTTAATGTTTCTCTAAAAAGTTCTTAATATTCCTCAAATGCTTTAAAAACATTTAAAATACTTCTGGAATCTCAGAAAAAACTGAAAAGTTATAGTTTTTGTGCGATTTGTTGAACTGTGAGCTGAAATTTACTGAAGTTTGCTAAAGTTTGGTGGAAGTTTGCTCATGTTTTTGCTAATTAGTAGGAAAAAGAGCAGATATTAATGTGCAATAAGTTTTTGCGAAATTGCTCTGTTCTTGTTGAAGAAGCTTATAAGATTTTGAGAATTTTTTGTGGTGGAATGAGATATGGCGAAATGGTGTAAAGACTAATATCTGCACATGAATTGAAGTTGGGGCAGGGGTGGAGGATTTGGTGGATTTTTTAATTATTTTTTTATATTTTGAATTTTTATTTACTTAACAGATTTATAATTGAAAAAAAAAGAAAAAAAACACGAACACCCAAAATAACTTTAAATCAGGAATCGAACCCATTATTAACAATTACTGTCACTTCGATGGAACTGATTACGCTCAACCGTTTTGACACGCAATTGCCTGCTCTGATAATATTAAATAAATTCACAGCATCGGCAAGATCGCCAAAAGATCGCGATCTTCTTGCTTTCATTTAAAAAGTAATTTGTGGCTGCCTTTTTTTGCTCTCAAATTATTTTCTTGCGATGCTCCCCCAAAAAACTTGCAAATCGAAAAAACTGAAAAAAACTTAAAAACTGGCCATTACAAAATATTAATTCAAAAAGAATTACAATTTACTGAAGAACAATAAATTTCAAGGAAATTCAACAAAAGTAGCAGAACTCAAAGGAATAAAAAATCGCAACTGAAACAATAACCCACAACCTCACATCATCATAAGACAAATTTTACGACAGCAATTAAACGTCTTTGCAAGTTGTTCTGGCTCTAAAATCTTTTAAATGCTTTCCAAATGCCTCAAATGGTTTATATGGTCGTGGTGCCTGACCCAAAGGTATTCATTATTCCATTATTCCACCGTTCCATCCATTCAGCAAACATTTTAATTAAATTCTAAACTTTATGGCTGACTGCAAAAAACCAAATGAATTTGAACATTTAAATGTTTTTTTGAGTTTATTTATGCGAATTTTTGTAATTCAGAACTTATCGAGCCAAATAATAAGAACTCTTTTGATTTTTGATTTTTTAAGAATTCTTGAACTTGCACGAAGCGCGAGGCAAAAAAGGTTGAGCAGATTATGAATTAAGACTAAAAAATCAATCAACCAATCTCGTTTTAATTAATCTCTTCGACCCATAGGCAGATTGGTGTATCAGTTGCCGTAAAATACTTTGGAGAATGGTCGAGTTGATTTAGTTCCCATTTTATTTTGAACTGATTCTTGAATTACGAATCACAGGGACTCCTCCTAAATTAAAAGACCAAAAGCAGTTCAATCCACAAAAGTTCACCGAATAAATCTTCAAAAAGCAGCTCCAAACTGCAAACGATTCGATAATTCTCATGAAACAATCGACATTTCAATTTTCAGTGAAGCAGAAGAATTTCTGGTTGGAAAAAATCTACTCGCTTCAATCAATCAATTAATCGAGAGAATTGTTGTTGTTTTGTTATAGTTTTGTTTGAGGAGCTGAGTTTGAGAGTGTGCATTGTTCAGAGCCAAGTATTCATAAACGAGGCAGCTTATCTGCCGGTGATCTCGATAAAAATTAACGTTATAATTTCGGAAAAAGACCCAAGCAGAACTTACGGAGTTTTTTGTTTCGAAATATTTAAAAAGCTTCCTATAAACAAGATGTGCAGCTTGGGTGTCAAATCTAATTCCACCGCAATAGAAACAGCCGTCGAGCAACAAATAATTGAAAGAAGGTAGTTTTGAATGCCAATCTCCAAATCTCATCAGAAACGTATCTCGTTTTAATAATTTGAATGATAGTTTTCACGATGAGGTTGCTGCTTTTTCAGTTTTTGATACGAATTTGTTGGTGCTTTTGGTGCTTTTTGGTGTTTCTGTGATGTCTGCGTTGCTTTGTATGATTTCGGTGAGCAGGCAATGCTCCAATCTGCTCCAATCTTTCATCTTTCAATCTACAAAAGTGATTCTTCTGTTGTTTTGGGGAATACACTGAATTGTAATTTATAAGTTTCAGTGTTATCGTAACGTATCTGCTTGAGATTAGCTGGTTGAAGCTGATTTTGATGTGTAATAGTTGGTAAGAGGTGTTAATAATGTAATTTAAAGGTGCATTTACAAGATTTTGTGGTTTTGGGAGGGTTTTCGTTTATTTTAAGAGAATGTGTAGAGGTTTTTAATAAAATAATAAAATAAATAAAAATAAAAAAGGACGCTTAGTTTAATGACATAATGAACTCAACATTTAAAAAAACTCTTTTATTTAAAATCATGCAAAATTGGCATTAGGATGAGATTGAGATTTGAACTCCCTCTTCCGAATTTTTTATTGGTTGCATTGTCATGTAAATAAATAAATGATCTACAAATTAAAGGTTTTATTTGTTATTTAAACATTAAAAACTTTAGAAAGATCAAAAATTTTACATCAATTTATCCCTTCACTCACTAATTCAAAAAAAATAAAAATCACTCAATAAGCGTCAAAAAAGCCTTTAAGATCAATTAAACCACATAAAGATAACCAAAAAAACAAGTCCTGCCACTTTAAAAAAGAAAGATCCTTGTCATTCGTGTCAAACTGCCATCATCTCAAAATTTTAAAATTCAACAAAAAAAACTCAAAAAACCTCAAAGTGCAATTAGCCACTTAACCAATCATCTCAAGCAACTTTGAATAATTCGAATAATTCGAATGTTTCGAATAATCTGAAATTATCGAATGTTCCTTTTGAGGAAAATATTTTTTGAGATTTAATTGAGTCGGCAAGCAAATTCACTGAATATTTCGATTATTTTTTTAATAATCTTGCATTAAATATTGAAAGATCAACCGAGCTTCACGTGTTTTTCTGCATTTTATTTTTTTGAGAGGTTCTAGTTGGAGAGGATGGTAAAAGTTTTAACTTTCATAATTTTTAAATGAAGGAATTTTTACATCATTCAAAGATTTTCTTGTATATAAAATTTTTAGTTTTTAACCCTAAAACCTCCCAAAAATAAAAAATGTTACCTTTCCCCACAGTCTCCAATATTTAATTGCACTTTTCTGTATCCAGCAGTTCAACTCATTCAGTCAAAGCCAAAACTCACTTTAAAATGAGAAATTGTTTAAATTGCTTGATTTCTTAAAAGAACTCAACAGAAGTGTATTGCTGGTATCGCTGCATCGACGTGCGTGGTCTCAAGTTGAAGGTTCTTTAAAGAGAGGAAAAAATACAGTAAAGTAGTAAAAGTATTTTGAACCAAAAATTTGTTTTGGTAATTTGAGTGAAACACTCAATAAAATTATTTTTATTTGAAATTTTTAGCACTCCTGAATTTTGGAGACTTTGAACTCTTTCTGAAGGTCCTTTTAAAAAAAAATTTGGATTTTTATAAATATTTTCAATAAAAGTTTTAGTGTTCTTTCAGTTTTCAATAGAATACAAAAACCATCATAGAATCCTCACCTCCATCCAATACACCACTTTCTTAGTTTCTTGTGAAATTGCAGCACAATCTGCGTTTCACCAGCAAATCTACAACAAACACTGCAAAAACTTGCTTCAATAATCTCGATCAATAAATTAGCAAATCGCCTGGCAAAGTCGTTTTCACACTGCACACTCCACAAACTCAAGAAACTCCACCAAAGCTCCACAAAACGTGTAAAACTCTGGTTTAAATATTTATAATCAAGTAAAATATAAGAAAAAATCATTGGAAACATAAGAAACTGCTAAATCAATAAGAAACGGGTCTTATTTCACTTGTTGTGTAATACATTTGCAGTAATTTGTAATTATTGTGTGTGTCGCAACTGAATTGTCGAATATTGCCGTGCTGTATCCAAGATCTTTGGAATTTGCTGGGTATCGAGTATTTGGTTGACAGGCGACTTTTATTGCTCGATTCGCATTTAATTCGCTTGATCGGGAGGAAATGGCAATTTAGCAAAATTGCTACCATTTTTGTTTTGGTCAAGATGTCAAGAAGTTATTAAAATTAAAAAAAGTGAAAAAAAACTTAAGAAAAACTCAAGGAAATTTAATTAAACGGCTGTTAGTTGATCCAAGTGATGTAATTCATTTTTTGGCGGGAACTTTTTGATAAAAAATTTAAATTGATGAGAAAAATTCTTGCGGAACCTTCAAGGGTTTGGAAGAAATTGAAGAAAATTTAAAAGAAATTGGAAGAAATGTCGAGCACTTGGTGTAACAAGCGGTTAATTGCTGATTTCCTTCGATTAAAATAATATTTGCTTTCTTTTTGCTTTAATTATACTTTCTTGGTGAATTCTCGGAAGAATTTTCGGAAGTTTCGCAACTTCTCAGCTTCACACACAATTATCGCTAAAATTGTGGTTTTTAAAAAAAGTTGTTGAGGCAATCAAGGAAGTGGGGTCGTTATGACACTTTTTACACTTTTCTAGGCAGATTTGAAAAATTTGAGCAAAAAACTAAATTTGAATGGCTACTTTGCAAACAGATACTTGGGGATTTCAACCCATGATAATTGTTATTGAATTCAAGATGGTTCAACATATATTGAGTTCTGGCCGAAATTTGACTGATTATAAGTACTCAATTAATTTTTCTTATATACTGTTTTGAAGAAATAATTCATCAAAATAACCTCCAGTTATTACCTGACCAAAAAAAACAAGAAACTCCACTAAACTCCTCCAAATTTCTTCTCGCTCCCAATTTTAAGTCAAGCAGCAAATCACCACCATGGCTCCCAAAAATTAGCATACTCACATGTTGCCAGTTGCATTTAACAACAACTCACTCTAAACTCGCAGTCGTGGGAAAAATAATTATATTTTTAGTTGTATAGTCGACCAAATTGAATTTACAAATTGTTTTGCAGTTTTCCAGTATTGAACGGGGCAAAGTGAATTTAAAATTCTAATTGCATATTGTTGGATATTGGAGTATACAGCAAACAGGTGCAGTAATTGATTTTTACGCTATTTTGCTGGACGAGACGATTGGGGGGCTGGTTGGGGATATTTTGGTTGGTTCTATGGGATGTAACAAAGTCGGGTAACAAATTGATGTAACAAACTCCATATATGTAACAAACACATGATAAACTTTGTAATACTTGTGAAATCGTTCAAGGACGTCCCCTCGAATGTATATGAGCAATTATGAAAAGCAATTTTTCTAAATGCGATATGTATTTTGTTTTTATTTGCAAATTTATTATTTTGTTCAGCAGGTGATCACTTTTTAACGATTTTTTGCTCTCGATTTGTTTGATTGATGCAGATTGTTTAGAGACGTTTATGGATTGTTTGGATTTTTATGGATTTTTATGGAGTTTCATAGATTTTCTAAGAATTATTGAGGAAAATATATTTAATGATCATTTTTGAATGATTTTTATTGGAAATTGAGATTGTTATCGACGGGTTTTATGGATTTTTCTAAAAAAAATGTGGAAATGTAGGGGTTTAGCCAACACATTCAAAAAATATTTTTATAAAGCAAAAGTAGATAAGTAAATTAAGGAGAATTTAATTAGTAATTATTATCATTTATTGATGATATCTAAAATAGAGCTTGATTTTAAATGTAATTAGATCTAATCATTTTTTAACTTTACAAGAGAAAATACAAGAATTTTCCAAGTTGACTTTCTTTATTTCAACCACTAAAATAATATTGAATAAATAACTGTAAAAATGCCAAAAAAACAAAAAACTTCATGTTACTATGGAAACCGTAATAGTAGGATTTGAACACTTGTCTTTACACACATAATATAGAGCAAATCATGTTTTGCACATCTCTTTAATATTAACAGCAATATTAATATGAATAAAAAATAAAATAATAAATTTAAATGTTTTCCCGACTTCAAAAACAAATCTGCTAAAATAGTATCAATAAAACATGACAATAAATTTTAAAATAAATCATATCACATATCAGCACCCAATTAATTAGCTGAGAAAAAATGCAGAGATGTCAAGGCTCTCTCTGTTTATCGCTGCATTTGCAATTCATCATGCAACTAAATAGTGGAGCAAAAACTAGCCTTTTTAACATACTAAGATTATGCAAGTAGTTCAACAACTGAACAGCCAAACAACTGAAACAACTGAACAACTGGACAAAAATATAAATTTAATAAATGAAAATTCAAAATTCTTGATTTTCCACATTTTTATCGATTTCATATTTGACTCTTTTTTGTTGAAAATCAGGTTTGGGTTGCTTGATTGCTTTACTACTGCTTATTATTGCCACTCAGGTAGTCTGGCAACACAAATTCTTATACGACATCATTAAAAACATATAAATTAGTATGTGCAAATAAATTATAAATCATTAAAATATTCCATGATATGATATGTTTCATATTTATTCTAGAAATTTCAATGAAATTCATTAAACTCATTAATTCAGTGGACAATTGGATTAAATGTTTGGATTAAATTTATGGAAAATATCGAGTAAATAATTATTATTTTGTTTTGCCCATAGATTAGTTGGATTACATGATTTTTATGGAGATTATTAATTTATATTTTATTCAAATTAGATGTCAGTAAGATTGTCTGTCAGTTTAGAAATTTACATGGCAGGATTTTCTTTTTGTTGAAGTTTTCGAAAAAATTTTTCTTGAGAGCGTACTCAGGGCTTCATGAATGAAAATGATCCACCAGTTCTATTTTTACAACAATTTTCTCAAAAAATCAGAGAAACCTGCGTTGCCAGTTGGATCAAAATCAAAAATACAAGAAAAGTTCAAAGTTCCTCTAAATTTGGAAAAAACCGTTCGATTCTTCTAGGAAGTGCATTCCCATTCCAAATAAAGAAAATTCCAAAATTAAGCCAAATCAATCAGTCACCATAGATCAAGCCATTGACCAAACATTTCAATGCAATATTCACAAAATGCCAGAAGATGCTTGAATATGATTTGAATAGAATTTTTATTCAAATTTCAAATGCATTTGTTTTATTTGAATGCAAGAATCTCCCTAAATGCATATCTCTCAGCATTCAAAGTAGTCATCGAATGGAATTGTCATCTTATCACAGAAATGTCATCGTTTTCAATAAATGCCTTCCTCATTCATTTATTCCGAGTTCGATTGAATATGTAGCCTTATTGCATACAAAAGAGTCTTGTGGAAAGAGTCGCTGGTTGGGGTCTATTATTTGATATCTTAGAAAGTTCTTAATTGTCTTAGATTCATCGTCAAATAGACGCTCAACCTTGTCACAAGACAAAGACAAATTGTTGCTAATTCAAAGGAAGATAAATGAAAATCTCCCATTTTAGAACCGAACTAACGAAACATTCACCACAAAACATGAATCGACGAATTGCCCGAAGAGATACCAAGTCATATCTATTAAATTTAAATTTCTCAAAAGTCCCAGAAGGATTTCTTGAACAACAATCTGTCAATCAAACATTAAAGACATCAAAAACATTAAAACATTAATACATTAAAATTTTTTTAAATGAAAAGGTATCTGAGAGGCCAATAAAAAAATCAATTCAATAATTCAATAATTCAATAATAACTTGTTCCAGAGGAGAAACGCTCCGTCTTATCAGATTCTACGCAAGGCACAGCAATGAAATATTAATGAAATTCTGAGGAATCGTACGAAGAGAAATTATCATGATACATCAATTGAATTCCAATTAATCGACCATCGTACACACAAAAGCTCCAATGCATATGTTTAAATCATTATTTTTGTGAATTATTTGCGAAACTTCACTTGCTTTGCTCTTGCTTGGTTGCGGTTGAAACGTGCGTTACTTTGTTATTTCTTTATATTGATGTTGGCGCTTTTTTGAAGGTTTTTTGGTTGGCTGGTTGACTAAATTTAAAATCAGTTGAGTCAGGATTGGATTCTTCAAAAATTTCTAAGATTTGTTTAAGACAACTCATGAAATGAATATTGGCTACGCAATCCCAAACCACTTTATTTAACTTTTATTTTACATTATGAACTTTTCAAGTATTCCACAAGTATTTTTTTTTTCAAAACACTTACAATGCAAGGAACATTAAATATCCAAAGATTTTGTAGAGTATTTTTGTGATATTAAAATTTTACAGAGTTTCACAACATTGGCTGAGCCGAGATTTTTTTTTGTGAGTTTAACCATGTTTCGATAATAAAAGACAGCAATCAGTCGTGCATTATTGCATTATAGCATTATTGCACATTGCTGGAGAATTGGCGAGAAATCAGATGCTGGGCAACTGGTGGAGAGTTTTGCAAGAATATAAACAAAAAATATTGCTGGGGCATATAAGTAACAGTTTTGATCCAATTCGAGACACTTTGGTTCAATCTTTAATACAACTATTTATAGACATCTTTTGTCAACTTTCCGCACATCAGTCATCGTGAAATAGTCTTGTTATCAAGATTCTTACATAAAATCATAGTAGCCAGAGCATTTTACTTGAGATATTTAACTTTAATCACTTGTGCTTAAAAATCCACGATCTAATCATAGACACTATATTAGCCGACCCTCAGAGCGCATATAAGCAATGAAGTTACTCGGTTTTTAGTTATCCGCTAACTTCACTTACTTCATTACTTCGACCCCGCGAAAAAAGGAAAGGTACTGAAATACATGTTTTAGTAGAAAAATCCGTGTCGCATGTATTCAAATTTTTTTCGGTCTTTTCAAATTAGAAATGTCAAACTGACAAACGGGTTTTGCTAAACTTCACCGGGGTAAATATCAAAATAATATAATTTTCCTCGAAAAAAAGATTGCTCCATATAAAAAATAGTCCTTTTTTAAAATCATTATTTTGTTCAAAAAAGTTGCATGTGGATTTTCTTTTATGGTGAAATATCAAAGATGAAGAGTCCAATTGAACTTCTGTTTCAACAGAATTTGAATTAGGCAACGCTAAAGTGGTATAATTTAAGTGTCTATTTTTAAATCGAAACACTCCGTCTAAAGATACATATTTCCTGTTAGATGAGTTTAAATTTTGATATATTTTATAAATTTCTATTTAAAGGAAAAAATTGCAAAAAAGTAATAGCTCTGGTAGACTGGTGTCCATTTAAGTTTAATGAAGGATTAGAACCTTACTTTTAATTACAGTAGAACGAGATGTATTTTCATTAAATTACTCCGTATTAAAAGTTCTCCGAAAATATTTTTAATAAAATAAAAAATTTTATTCAATGTTTTCAAATCTAGTTAGGTTTCTCTTAGAAATAGTTTATAAAAAAAATTTAAAAAAATCTTTGAATTCAAAAAAAAATAATTAAACAAATTTCCTATACACTAACTCCACCTATATGCCTTACACGCACTCCCAGCTCCTCGCATTGATTTGCTCGCTAAAACTTGCAATTTAAAATTCCAAGTGGATTTAATGTTGCTTGTACTGCAGCGAATTGCATCTTGTGGCGTCCAACATGCGACTCTGCGACCTCGTAGATTTTCACTGCACATATCATGATACATCAACATATCAAAAATGCACATATATTACAGTTGCATAAACATTTCTTCGACTAACGTTAATTTTTGATTTTTGTTTTTGCTACGTGGTGAATTTTATCGAGGATTTTTGTCGGACTGTCATTTTTGTATTATGGATTTTTTTAAATTAAAATTTAAATTATCTAAGAACATGATTAAAAAATTTATACATAAAAATTTAAATTAAATTAAAACCGTCAACCTGCAATCCCCACAGCACTTGAATTTTTTGTGTTGAATTTTGATGAATTAAATTGAGCAAAAGACATGCCGTATGTGATTCATGAATAACAGAATAACGTAAAACCTGTGTACCAGTGGCTTGATTGCTAATATTCCGAGTGACTGCTAACTGCTAATTGTGGTGCCAGATGCAAACCGGCGATAATGTACCACTTTTAAATTATTTAATTCCAACATTTGTAAATTATATATTCGAAGTTTTGGTATTCATGAATAATATTATTTTTGGAACTTTCGTTTTTTGACAAAAAATTCTTAAAAATAACGTTTCGTGGGTCGGATTTTGGGTTTTTGGGTCCCAACATTCTTGAATTAAATTTTCGAAGTATTGCTATTCATGAACCGAGGTTCATGGATAATACTATTTTTTGAACATTCGTTTTTTGACTAAAAATTCTTAAAAAATTAGGTTTCGCATGTCGCATTTTTGGTTTAGCCAATTTTTTGGTTTTTTGATTGAGTTGAGATTTTTGGTGGGAGATAAGGGGGTTTTGAGGAGTTTGAAGGGGTTTTTGAGCAGATTTTTGATGTAATTTGTTTTGCAAGGTTGCAGGTGGAACAGGATCTCACATATAAAGTGTTTTTAGTGGTTTTGATGCTAAGATTTGCATTTAATTGGACCGAAATTGAAAAATAGAAGTTTTAGTGTTTTAAATTAAAATCAAGTATAATCCAAGTTTAATCCAAGTATTGATAATTTAATCCACTCCAGACTAAATTAAAATTTTGATCCAAAACCAAGCCATGCTGAAAAAACTAACAAATCCTTTCATCCACATCATCAATCTCTCATCAAAAAAAAAAAACTACACCAAAAACCTTTCACATGCTCCACAATAATTAATTCAACCTCATCCAACATCATTCTACGCCACAAAGCGTTTTTTTCCAGCCTCTTTAATCTGTAATGTTATTAAATCTTTTGTGAAATAATAATGAAATAATCAACAAACAACATTCTCGAAGAGCTTGCGTGTTTTTTTTTGCAGCTCTTTAAAACTTACTTGCATTTTACTCTTTCAATTCTTTTTTGTAAATAATGTAAGAAATGTTAAAATTGAACTTTTTTTAATCCAAAACATGAAATTTTCAAAAACACAGAAAAATCTCTACTAAAAAACATCAAAACACATTACATGAGGTTGCGGGGAGAATTGTTTTTGATGAATTGAGAAGCAGAAGGGACAGGGGTTGGGAGGAATTTATTTTAAGGGTTGGACATTCAGTTTGAGATATTTGAATTAAGGGAGGTTTTTGGGGAAATTTTGTTGGGTGTATTTGGGTTTCTTGATAATTTTTTTAAATTTTATTCAAATTAATAACTTAATAGACCAAGGTCGCCTGAATAGAAACTTAACATACTCCCCTCGCTTTTTCTATTTTCCTATACAGGTCTGGCTGTAGAGCCAAAAAAAAAAGTGTGGTTATGTCTAGCTTCTGTTGAGGTTATGTTTTTTCCCGGTGAGCGGAAAATTTTTCACCACCAGTTAAAAATATTCCCCACGTAAACAAAAAACAATATTATTCGATTTTCTATATTTATAAATGCAAAATGCAAATAAGTGCCTCTAACTAATTTATTCATGCCCATATACCTTAATTCATTAGTTAGCAAGGTTGCCTCATGTTGCCTCATCGTTGTAGTTCGCCAAAATCTAGTTAAAATGTGTTTAATATTGATTTTTAAGTTGTGTTTTCGTCAACATTGATTATAATTGGATCTCATCTGGGAAACTAAGATTTATTAGTGGATCCGAAAGCTGTTTGAGGTGTCAATTGTACTACTTAATGTATTCTTCATTGTAATACTACTTCGTTGCTCTCAAAATCTCGAACATTATCATTTAAGCCAACATTAACATTGCTGGATCTCAGAATTTACAAAACATGAACCAATTCCTGCTGATCCTGGATATTCCCCCAATTTCTTATGATTATATTATGTACAACAAGTGTTTCAATTGATCTGAGATGTCATTTCTGCATTTTAATCGAGTTTTCAAACGATTTACAATGGTCTAGAGCTCGATTTTTGGTTTCAGGTCAAATTTAGGTTCTTTAACATGGATTTCAAGAGAGCTGAGCTGATGAATTTTTATGTTCGTTACTATTCATGAAATCTATGATTCATTACACAATTTTGCTAGCTGAAAATGTCATCTCGGGTGACTTTGGGTACCAATATGCTTTCCATCATCATTCCTCTACCTGCATTTTCAATCTTTTTATGCTTCTCAAACCAATTTATGAAATATGATTAGATTTTTTATGCTTCCAAATGGTTTTATGCTTTCATGTACGTTCATATCTACTGTTTAAAGTGACCAATTCTATTGATTGCATGGATGCATCTCCATAATTTCTCCATTTTTACCCAAAAATATCCTGATTTCCTACATTTACTAGCTCTTGATCCATAATCTGTCTGAATTTAGTCCTCAAAATTGTTACCTTGATGACTGACAAGTACGTTAAAATCAATAAATGTTAAAATGAACCATCAGCTGCATGTCGTGATGGATGCATCTCTAAAGTATTATCGTTTTTTGATAAATGCTATCAAATAACTACTTCCTGAAATGCGATTGATCTGAAAATTTACAAACATTCGTACAAGGAACCAATCTTTCAAAATAAAATGTATGGTGACCAAGAATCTTGGAACTTCTTCCTGATTTCTGATCTTTTGAGAAATCTTAAAATTTCACTAGTTCTTGATATTTCATAAAATATTTTTTAATGGCACCAAGACTTAATATGATCAAATTATACGGAAAAATTTTTATGTGGTGAAACCAACTCCAGGATGGCTTCATCTTGGTACCAGAAGTGATATTTTTTGGATGAACCACGAATTTTTGGACTTTGACATGTTTTAAAATTCCAATTTTTTCTGAGAATTCATAGAATCTATCAGTCTTCATGAAAAAAATATGTGCTGACCAAAGATCTTGGTTCAACTTCCTGCTTTTTGATCTTTTGAAAAACTCTATGTTTCCGTTACTTCGGGTTTATGTAAAAATTCAAAAATCTTGGAATCCTCTTAAAATAAGCCCAATTGAATATTAAAAGTGTCATCTCATTCCTGGAAGGTCAGGGATGAAATTTTTTTCCAGCTTTTGGAGCCACTAAAATTTTTCACGGAAAATACTTGCAGTTGTCAGAAAATTCTGAAATTTTGTAATCAAGCCTAAAAGTAACCAAATGTTATGGAAAAAATGTCACTGGAACCGGATATCAGATCATTTCCGGTTTGGTAATGGGTGAATTAAAACTTCTGTATAAAATCAACCCGTTTTTTGATCTTCTCAAAAATTCATATCCTTAATGTTTATTAAATTTTCTTTTTGAAAAAAAAATAAAAAATTCAAAAATTCAAGATGGCCGACAAAATAACGGTCAAAATAGTTTTTAACCTTAAAATTTATAATTTTCAAAATTTTTTTATAAAAATTTTGAAATATTTTTAAATAGCCTCAGGTGTCAGCTTTCCACGAAAAAAAAGTTTTTTGAAAAATATTAAGTAAAACGGGAGATATCAACTGGGAAGCAAAGTAAGACTAAAATTGATGCCCAGGATGAAGGAATTTTTTCCGGTCAAATTTTTTTTATTTTCCTTAAATATGAGTATTACAGAAAGCTTTTCACAAGTTTTCAGCAAAATCGATCGATTCCTTCATCTTGGGCGTCAATTTTAGTCTAACTTCGCTTCCCAGTTGATATCTGCCGTTTTACTTAATATTTAAAAAAAAACTTTTTTTTCCTGAAAAGCTGACACTTGAGGCTATTTAAAAATATTTTAAAATGTTTATAAAAAAATTTAGAAAATTATAAATTTTAAGGTTAAAAAATATTTTGACCGTTATTTTGTCGGCCATTTTGAATTTTTGAATTTTTTATTTTTTTTCAAAAAGAAAATTTAATAAACATTAAGGATATGAATTTTTGAGAAGATCAAAAAACGGGTTGATTTTATACAGAAGTTTTTGTTCACCCATTACCAAACCGGAAATGAGCTGATATCCGGTTCCGGTGACATTTTTTCCATAACATTTGGTCACTTTTAGGCTTGATTACAAAATTTCAGAATTTTCTGACAACTGCAAGTATTTTCCGTGAAAAATTTTAGTGGCTCCAAAAGCTGGAAAAAAATTTCATCCCTGACCTTCCAGGAATGAGATGACACTTTTAATATTCAATTGGGCTTATTTTAAGAGGATTCCAAGATTTTTGAATTTTTACATAAACCCGAAGTAACGGAAACATAGAGTTTTTCAAAAGATCAAAAAGCAGGAAGTTGAACCAAGATCTTTGGTCAGCACATATTTTTTTCATGAAGACTGATAGATTCTATGAATTCTCAAAAAAAATTGGAATTTTAAAACATGTCAAAGTCCAAAAATTCGTGGTTCTTCCAAAAAATATCACTTCTGGTACCAAGATGAAGCCATCCTGGAGTTGGTTTCACCACATAAAAATTTTTCCGTATAATTTGATCATATTCAGTCTTGGTGCCATTAAAAAATATTTTATGAAATATCAAGAACTAGTGAAATTTGAAGATTTCTCAAAAGATCAGAAAGCAGGAAGAAGTTCCAAGATTCTTGGTCACCATACATTTTATTTTGAAAGATTGGTTCCTTGTACGAATTTTTGTAAATTTTCAGATCAATCGCATTTCAGGAAGTAATTATTTGATAGCATTTATCAAAAAACGATAATACTTTAGAGATGCATCCATCACGACATGCAGTTGATGGTTCATTTTAACATTTATTGATTTTAACGTACTTGTCAGTCATCAAGGTAACAATTTTGTGGACTAAATTCAGACAGATTATGGATCAAGAGCTAGGAAATGGAGGAAATCAGGATTTTTGGGGTGAAAATGGAGGAATTATGGAGATGCATCCATGCAATCAATAGAATTGGTCACTTCAAATGGTATATTTAAACCTACATGAAAGCATAAAACCATTTGGAAGCATAAAGAATGTAATCATATTTCATAAATTGGGTTGGGAAGCATAAAAAGATTGAAAATACAGGTAGAGGAATGATGATGGGGGGCATATTGGTATCCAAAATCACTCATGATGACATTTTCAGCTAGCAATGGACCATAGATTTCATTAATAGTAAAGAACATTTAAATTCATAAGCTCGGCTCCCTTGAAATCCATCCTAGAGAACCTAAATTTGACCTGAAACCAAAAATCGAGCTCTAGACCATTGTAAATCGTTTTAAAACTCGATTAAAATGCAGAAATGACATCTCAGATCAATTGAAACACTTGTTGTACATAATATAATCATAAGAAATTGGGGGAATATCCAGGATCAGCAGGAATTGGTTCATGTTTTGTAAATTCTGAGATCCAGCAATGTTAATGTTGGCTTAAATGATAATGTTCGAGATTTTGAGAGCAACGAAGTAGTATTACAATGAAGAATACATTAAGTAGTACAATTGACACCTCAAACAGCTTTCGGATCCACTAATAAATCTTAGTTTCCCAGATGAGATCCAATTATAATCAATGTTGACGAAATCACAACTTAAAAATCAATATTAAACACATTTAAACTAGATTTTGGCGAACTACAACGATGAGGCAACATGAGGCAACCTTGCTAACTAATGAATTAAGGTATATGGGCATGAATAAATTAGTTAGAGGCACTTGCATTTTGCATTCATAAACATAGAAATTCAAAATAATATTATTTTTGTTTAGTTAGTTAATTTGGGTTTATTATGGTCCGTTCAACACTAAAGGTTATATTAGACCTATATCAGTTACAATTTATTATCCATTGCTAGATTTGATGATTTTGAAACTTCAGTTGGCTACGCCATCTTCTGCCTCTTCATCCAGTTGTGGTTTGGTAGCTTTATCCCTTGCTTTAATCAGTTACGTCTCTTGCGAAAGCGGGGTTTGAAGCTTTTCCTTGCTTTTAAACAGTTACGTCTCTTACGAAAGCGGGGTTTGAAGCTTTTCCTTGCTTTTAATCAGTTACGTCTCTTGCGAAAGCGGGGTTTGAAGCTTTTCCTTGCTTTTACAGAACTTAAATTATTTTTGTTGGAGTTCTATCAAAATTCGAGTGGACTCCATCTTCCACAGGAACAAGTGTGTTGACCAAAGCTTTTCATGCCAAGATAATTGTGAATGGACACCTTAAATTCAGTTTTTTGGAAATTTTGGCCGGAGCAAAAAATTTCTCAACTGACAGCAATGAAACTCAAAGCCAACTTTTTGGGGAATATTTTGTACCTAGTGGTGAGCGATGTGGTGAAATCAGCTTGAAAAAATTTTAATCGTCTTTTATTTGATTTTTTTGTAGTGAACGAGAAAAACTGAATATGAGAAACGATTTTATACTTTAATATTTAATGATTAGAAACACTAAATGTCTCAGAAAGATCAATTATAGTACTAAACGATCATTTGTTGTGAAAAAAAATTCTCCCACTGTTCCATATCCCCGTGCTTCGGAATATTTTCAAATAAACTTCAAACACTCGGTTGAAAGGTTGCCAAGCACAAAACATATTTTTTGTCAGATTTTTTTAATTCATTAAAGAATGTTAAAAATGGAAAAAAAAACAATGTTTACTTTAATTAAAAGAATTTACTTCTGTTCATCTTTAAAATTTAGTTCCTTGAAAACTTAACCTCAACAGAAGCTAGACATAACCTCAATATTCTACAGCCAGACCTGTATAGGAGAAAGAGGGGCGAACATTCATTTTCTATCCAGGCGACCTTGAATAGACTAATGGTCAAATTGAAAGTTTCTAAGAATGAGAGTTATTAATGTTCTTCGGGGTTCGAATCTTCAAACAGCGATTCGTATTCTTGTAGCGATGCGTTTTTTGCAAAAATTGATCATCACTATGGTAAAAGTACTCCACAGCATCAAACGAAAACCGCAAAGAAATTCAGAAACATTTCCAGAGAGAGCACAAAATTTTGCTTTTTTCAGCTTTTCAACTTTTTAGCTTTTAAATTTTGAGTAGATTTTGTAGGTAAAACCTGTAAACAGTACAATTTATGAAAAGAGATCTCTTAAGTTGGCTTAAAACTCTATTTAAATTGAATGTGGTTACAATTCGAGCAATTCCAGCCCTTTTGTTCCAGCTTTATGTACTTTTTGTACTTTTTTAGGTTTTCAAATGAAATTTGTGCAGAAAACCACAAAACTTGAAGTAGTAAAGTATGAAAGGTTTTGTTTTCCAAAGTGGAAGTTAGAGAAGATGGGTCGAATATATTTTGGAGTTATGTTCGAATGATCTTAGATTTTTAAGGTTTTCAGAAAAAAAGAGGATTTTGAGTATTTTATTAAATAAACGGACATTCAGCCAAAAAAAAATATTCCAAGTAAAAATCGCAAAAGTAACAAAATGCCAAAAACACAATAAAATAAATTATGCAATCATTGGCATGAACTTTGTTCATTTGCCGGCCAAACCTCACCAGACGCGCCGCAACCTTAAAATCTTTATTATTTTTAATTTTTCCATTTAAAATCTGTAAAATCCATAAAATCCATGAAGTGCATGCAGTCACACATGCAATAAATTGCATAAATAGTTGACCCTTCAGTCGCAAACTCCACAAAACTTCTCAAAATTCAATTTGTTTGAATCACAAATATACTTGGATTTTGTTCTATTGTCTCCAGGCTTGATTTATGGACACCTTTGGTGAGCTCAGCTGCAACTGAATTAATTAGAAACTTTCCACAAGTAATGCCTTCAACTAATTTAAACATATTAAATGCCTTTTAATGGTTCGAGTGCCTTCAATTGCCATATCGGCTCTTCCTAATTCTTCGGCTCATTTGCATTTATTTCTAATTTGCTCAACTGACAAACAAGCAACATAAATCATAAATACGCTGGGCTCTGGTATGGTGTTGGTCGGTACTTCGGTAGAGAGTGTGAGGAGGTTTTTTGGTGGGTGGGAGATTTTTGTTTTTTAAATTTTTTGAATTTTTGAATTTTGATCAAAATTTCCAGAAATAAAAATTAAATAATTAAATAAAAATATTTCCACCCTCTAACCACCTCCCCCCTTCATCCAGGAATTAAAGCCCATGAATCCGTATTAGACATAGCAAATAATCGTAAATAACTGGCAAAATTTAATTTGAAAATTTTGCACATCTCTACGCTAGAATTCGCGTTGTTTATGAGCCATCTCGTAAATCTGATGCTGTGCTGCATATTTTTTGTTGGTGCAAATTGACTGAATTGAAGAATGAGGAATTAAACGTGGAGAATATATGGTCATGGATTTTTTGCACGGATTTTATGGGCAGCCAACTTTGAGTAATTTTCAATTAAAAATTAATTGCACGAGCAGCGGTAATTATGAGGTTTATGAGGTGAATGGAATAGATAAGCGATAATATATTGGATGGGATGTGATTTTGGGAGGAATGAGACTTTTGTGTATGTTAGTTTTACTCGTTGTTAGTTTCACTCGTTAAATCTCTTCTAAATTCTTTTTAATACCTTAAAAATTCCATATACCTTCTAATTTATTTTGATTTTTTGTATAAAATATTATGATTTGAAAACTGTTCAAACGTTATCAAAGTATATACATCTTCATGTCAATTAAAATGCTTCATAACTTTTCATCAATATAGCGAGTTTAATTCTCACTATCTAGATCGCAATTGTTCCAGTTTTTGCTAAGAGCTCCTAGAGGATTCAACATCGCAAAGTCGAGAACCGAAACTGGTCTCCATTCACCCATGAACACACTGATGACTCAGTTGAATGCCTACTGCCACGAGTTGGATGTTTACAATGGAGAGCTGTACACCTTGATCAACCAAATGAAGGCCAAAGTGAATGAGCTCTACATGCCATCCTTCTGATCTCTGTTTAAATATGATATTTATTCCTTATAATTAACGTTCCTTGGATCCTTTTGATCCTTTATTGACTTGTGATATTTTGTTTTTGATTCACCAAATATTTCTTTATTATTATTGACTCGTTAAAATATGTTTTTGTTATATGTTACCTAATTCGATAGATTTGACTTGATATTATATTGTTATATTGTGATAAGATTCTTGATAACTATGATATATGCTCCGCTAATTAACATGTTTTATACTGCATACTAGGGGTTTCAAGCCCGTTCTGCAGATCACCAAATAAATAAATAAATAAATAAATAAAGAGAGTAATTTTTTGTTTTTTTAACGACATTCAGAATGTTTATAGATTTTTTGGAAATTTTGGAAAAAAAATTATTTTGTCAAAAGCTCTAGATCTAAAAACATACTTTTTGGTAGATACAAAAAATCTTTTGTTATTTATGTCAAGGTCTGGTAAAGATGTTTTTCAACAATCTAATAAATTATTTTGTAATGTTTGTGTAACATTTGTGAATTCTAAGCTAAGTTCAATCAAATTAGTCCAATTAGCTCAAAAAACTCAATCAACTCTTTTGTAAAGAAAGTCTAAATAAATCTTGCAATGAACTTCAAGAATGTAACAAAATAATATTTTCAGTTTCTTAAATCACTTCATGGAAGAAAGTTCAAAAATTTTCATCTTAAATTTACTTTGAAAATGAATTACTCAATATTTCTAATAATCTTAAGTTTCTCAGCCATAAACGCAAAAAGTGCATTAATAAAAGAAGATTTTACCTTTAGTTTGGACAATTTAAAAGAAGCTTTCCTGAACCATTTTATGAATTTCACTAAAAGTTTAAATAAAACTGAGGAAATGAATGAAATGAAGAAAACAGCGGAAGATTTGCCAGATATGCTCAACATCCTCCAAACTTCAACTGAAACAACCACAGAAATGTCCTCTTCAGACAACACTACAGAAAGCTCAACAAACTCCACAGAAATGTGGGTCTGGGAGAAAATAGACAAACATGTCGCAGAATTCACAAAATTCAAGTTATATCTTCTAGAGTGGAATCGAGTTTTCTTCAAATTGATAATTTACAAGAAAATTCTCAAGTTTGGGATTTTGGTGGTTTTGCTCTTTTTTATTCCTTCGACCAAGCTGGAAAATGGAGAAGAAACTTTTATTGATGTTAGGGACTTTCAGGAGGCTGGGTGGGATCGAGATGGCAACTTTCAGGTTAATAGTGAGTATTTTATGCTAAGATCACTTTGTATTTAAGATTTTTTTTAAATGCTAGGTTTTATGAAAAAAAAAATATGGGGACTATTAAAAAATAAAAATAGTGTTTAATTAGTGATGAATAGTGCCTGGGATTTATTCCCTGCATGGTTATTTCTCATTATTCCATACTTTTTCATTAACTTTTTCCAATCATCTGCGATTTACTAATTATTATTATGTACTTTTAAAATTCTACTGCTAGCAATCAAAATATTTATTTTTTAAAGCAAGCTTTATGATAAAAAAACCAAACATAAATATTTTCTCAAAACTTCAAAAACAGCCTGAACTCTAAATTCTCACAATTTTCCTCCCCAGCAACTTTTGACATCAGATCCAGAGAAATTATAAACTTTGCGTCAACTGCCTTGGAAGGATTTTCATTTGCTGCTGTAGTTTGGTGTGTTGCTGAGTAAGATTTATTTCAGCATCTCTTTGATTGTCATTTAACATATCTGATAAATTCAAATTTTAGATACGACATGTTTTGCAGATGCCACGACATGTTAGATATAATTGATCAACGTTACTCATTGGACAAGTAAATTTGAATGGAGGATGGGGATGTTTTAAGAGGCTGTTTTAGTAGAAAAATTTTTTTTCTGTTTTCGTAGTAATTTCACCTGATTATTGATTTTATCAGAGATAATTAAACCCTCAAAGTCTCAGAAAACAGCCCCAAACCTAAAATGTACGAATAAATCAAAATTCATCCAAAATAATATGATTGCAGGATCTTCCGAGTGTGGATGCCGGAAGTTTATCCAGATGAAGTAGAAACCAATGAAACAAAAATCGCTAAAACCACTGAAAAATCACCCGAGGATTCTGGAGAGCTGATATATGAATTAACTACTTTGAGTTACGATGAAAACTCTACAATGGAGCCTGGAGATGGAACTGGGGAACAAACTGAGAGCTTTAATTCTAATAATTTAGGGGAATCTGTTACGTTACAAAGTATTGAAGATAATGTTATTGAAGAAAGTTAAATAAAGTTTATGGAAGGCAATTTTAAAATGGAGGCCTTTATTAATTAGTCTCAACAATCCTTATCAACAAATGAAGTGTACTCTGACTTTTGTTCTGTTCATGGCACCAGAAACTTTTGAAGGGTTTGAATCCCATATTAAGAATATCATCAAATCCATTATATCTATGTAGTTTTTTGGTAACATTTTATAACAAGAGAGGCAAGAATTGCCAGTTGGCAAGTACAGAAAGCGTTTTTTTTTTGGTCAGGTGGTGGCTATAAACACGAAATTTTAAATTTAATTAACGAATAACATGATTCTGAACATTTTTCCAAAAAAATTGTCTGGAGGCACCAGATCATCCCACCAGCTGGTGGTGGACCCAATCTTGGGTATGATCTGTTAGTAACTCATAATTCTTAACAATTTTGCTGAAGAAACCAAATCGCTAACTTGTACCGTTCAAAAGTTGATTTTGTATGAGGAATGTTCTGGAAAATCAGAGAATTGACCACATCTCCCTAGCTGGTAGAGGCATCTCCACCAAAAGTTTCGTGTTTAAACTAGGCTTGATATGGAACATTTTTGTACCAGAAGTTTGGGTCTGACTCTATCTGTTCGAGAGTTATTTTGTAAACGGACGGACGGACGGACAGACGGACGGACAAAGTGAGAACATATAGCGTATTTTTTCCAAAAAAAAACGCTAAAAACTCCACAGCCCAACATAGCCATACTTTGTCATAACACATATTTATGCAGATTTTTATCTTCCGCCGTGTTAATTGACTAATAATAATTAACAATCCATAAATTAGCGCAAACAAAATATATCCTCGATTTAATTGGCCACTCTTAACTCCATTAGCTCCATGTGATCAATTAATTGCACCAACTTCTGTGAATTTGCCTTAAATATGTAGAAAACACAGCCAAAAGACCGCAGCAGTGAATTCTCAACAGTTTTTCCTTTGATTTGCAGCATTTGCAGTTTTTAAACAGATTGAAAACATATTTTAGCATTTCAGCGAACGAGCAACCATTAATTGGCATATAAATATCAAATTAAAGTAATTTTTACTTTTACATGGATTGCTTTCAACTGAATAATTTCAGCTATTGAGATTGCTGAGACTGTTGAGCAGTATTTAGCAAAAAGTGCATAAATAAGTTATAAATCAATTATTATTCTATTTCTAGTCGGTTAATTAATTTTTTGTGTTCTGAATATTCTATGAGATTTTTTTGTGTTGCAGGACTCAAGTTTCTTATTTATTTATTTTACTTGGCATTTTATTTAGGAGTTTATGTAATTAAAAAAAAAACAGTGCAAACCGAGGGGGTAATAAAGGGCACTTATTCTTGTCCAGTCCTCTAAAACTTATTCAATTTACTCCAGCTTACTCACATTTACTCTTTACTTACTCCACTTACTCTTGCTTACTCATTTACTCAATTCACCAAATCTTAAAATCAATAAAACGTGATAAACGTTGTGTAGTTATTTTGTAAAATGTAAATACCTCTCCCCAAAAAAAAAATAGCAAAAAAGTCCAAAAAAGTGCAAAGAAGTTATTATTTAATGTCTGGATTTGAACCTATTTGTCTAGCACCATATATTTTCTTGCTTGGTGGTTCGAATCTTGGTTGGGTCAGTTTGTTTTTTGCCATTTTTGCAATATTTTTTTTGATTTTACATTTCTTTTATAATTTTTTAATGTAGCATGTTCAATTACTGTGGCAAAAAAATATCTTAATAACATAAAGTCCTAGTCATTCATTAAAGTAATGTTAACAAATGTTGGAAATATGGACTGCAAAAATGGCAAAAAACAAAATGACCCAACCAAGATTCCAACCACCAAGCAAGGAAATATCTGGTGCTAGACAAATAGGTTCAAATCCAGACATTAAATATTAAATTCTTGGACTTTTTTGCACTTTTTGCTTTTGTTTTCAGGGAAACAATTTTAAATCGAAAAATAATTAAATCTGAAATTTTTTTATGCACATGCCTAAATTTGGTGGCAAAAGAGACTTACTCATTTCAAAATTGAATAAACTTATTCAATTTACTCTTGCTTACTCTCACTTATTCTTCACTTATTCTTATTCTTGTCGGCCATTTGGGCCATTTATTACCCCCTCGGTGCAAACTTAGAATCGACATTTATGACAGAAGATTTGAACCATGAGGCTACAATCTACCTTTTGTTTATTTTTTAATCTGTAAGCAAATATATTCTTCTATGTGATTTTTAGTTTACTTTATTTCGTTACGTATACTCATAATTTATTAGGTTCAAATCCTTAAATTCGGTTTAGAACAAAAGCAATATACCTTCAATTTATTTTTTGTTCAAATGAATAAATTCTACCTTGAAAGTATCCCTACCAACTCCTTACTATGCAAAAATGCAAAAAGTATCATTCAGCATGCAAATAGACTCAATAAATTATATTAATTTAATAAAACATTCAAATGCAAACTGAAAATGCAAAATTCATTTAATTTATTTATCTCAAAGCATAATCAGTTACTAATGAATATTAAATGCATCATGTAGTAGTTGAAAAAAACTAGAAAACAACATTACAACAAAATGGTTAAGAAACAGGGCTATCAGCACAAAAAATGCAACAAAACTGCAAAAAACTGAAATACTGTCGAATACATTGAATAAAAACTTAATTAACTGAATACTCTGAATATTTAATAAAAACTGGAGATAAAGCCTTTTGATATCTCAATTCTTATTAAAGAAAATATTTTTTGAATTAATTGAAAATTTGCTTGGAATGGGAGGGAGTTCAGGTAATTTAATTAAATGACAAACGGCGGCTTTGCTACTCAACTACTCAACTTCTCAGCAAGGAATTTTCTTCTATCGATATTTTTCTTCACCATCTTCTACTTACTAAGGCATCTCATATTACATGCAAAAATAAATAATTATGGCGCTGTTTTACATAATTTTCGAATTTTCCTGAAAAATTAAATTTTTTTTTATTTTCTCGGATCAAAAATTTTTATTCAAGATTTCGAAACCAAAAAAATTTCTCAACTCAATATCTACTTCAAATCTCATTAAAGAAGAAAAGTGGCTCGTTGAAAATTATCAAACAATAATATTTATTTATTCGGTTTGTCTCGAGTCATAAACATGTCAACATTTGAGATATCAACTGTTATTTCACATGCTGTAAAATGAGTTAATATTATAATACATTTTGAATATTGCAGCATTTCTATTGAAAAGAAAGAAAATAGTAACAAGTACACAAAATAATTGAAAGAGGAAATTTTGAATTTTTTGAAATTAATGAATGATTATTTTATGATAATCTTAACAAGATTTTGATTTATTGCTCGTTTTTGTTTGAGACTTTTAAAATTGGGTAATTATGGTTGTAATTGAATTTAGTTGTGCAACAAAAAATATTAATTTGATAATATAAAAAAACACGTCAAAACGTAATGGCATATGAACTTGAACAGAAGATGACTAACGGAGTCGAACCAGGTAAATAAACCCAGCGATTTATTATCTTGGCAAATCATATAGTAATTCGGATACTCGTCATATCGTAAATTTGTATTTCGCAAAAATATATTCAAGGCTCTAAATTAAAATAATTCTAGATTTCAAATAAATCAGGAAGTAATATCAAATTGTTGTAATGACAAGAAAATCACAGGAAAATCTTACCCAACCACTAAAAACTTCAAAATTTCCTCATTATATTCTCCCAAGACATCCATTATCATTAAAATATGAAATTATTAAACTTCCAAAAATGGTTGGCAATAATAATGGCAATAATAAGTACAAAGCAAATAAAAAACTTGGCTATGTCATCCACATTAGTTGGCTGCTTTAATGGATGCAACTATGCAAGTATTAAAGGAAAGAGTTATCAGATGAAGGTTCTGAACGCTCCACGTTTGGGCAACACCAATTGGGAATTCGGAAATTTTGGATGGAGTGGAGGGAAGGTGATTCTAAAATTCAGAATCGATTAATTGACTTTTTTTAATCTAGAAAGTAAAATTACCCAGAATTACAGGGTTTGGAGTTTTTTTAAAAATAATTTGTAGAATTGAAAAATGAACTAGGATTTTTTTTGCTTAATCAGAAGTTAAAATCAATTTTTATTTGCTAGAAATTCCAAAAATAAATTTTATAATAATTTTAAAAACTCCTGGTTAATCAATAATAAACCATGATTTATAATAAATCATAGCACGTGATTTAATCCATTAAAAATCACCATCCGCCTGTTGCACTTTTCTCGCTATTTTAAATCTGCAATTTGTTATTTTATTATTTATTGTAATGTACGATTTAATTCGGAGATAATTTATCCTCAGCCACAAATTGGAAGCTCGTAGCGCAAAAATGAGTTCCTCGTTCTATTGCCAATAATGCCTTGCACTATTACAGCAATTACCAGCAGCATTACCTTCCTCTTTTTGTTTTTTTGTTCAAAAAAATGCTCAAATTGATCAAATTGAACAGTTTTGTGGTTTTGTCTATTTTTATTAGTTTTCATGGATTGTCGGCTTTTGCTTGGTTTTAATAAGCAATTCAATTGAATTATGATTGGACTGAGATTTTTCTTAGACTTTTGTGAAAATAAATTTGTTGTTTTTTGTGGAAAATTCTCTAGAGGGCGCTTTTTATACTTTATTAAAAGATTTATAAATAAAGAGAGATTTCTCTTTTATTTTTTGTTTTAACTCCTTAAAAATTAAAATAGATACTATCTATTTGGAAATTTTCAGAAATTGTTAAAAATTACCAAAAATTAAAAAATCTTTGACAAAAAAGCAATTAAATCGGACGTATTGCTTATACTAGGACTCGAACCTCAATAACAATATGATCACATGCACTACTTTAAGCAGAAGTTATCATTCAAATGCAAAAAAAGAAAATAAAGTTCAACATAATTTCCCTTAAAAAGATATGATACCTCTATCTACTAATTTATGGACCATCTTCAACCATACCAGACATTTAATTTATCCACAGTCGCACATAAATCAAAATATGAAAGTTCTCTGGTTCTACTTTTTGGCGCAAAAAGTGAAAAGAGAACAAAAACTGCAAAAAACTGCATAAAAAGCGATGGCACGACAATCGAGAAATATTTTAAAATGAAATTATGTGGAGTTTAGTCGAATTATGAAGCTTGCCATGGATGTTTAAGCCTAGATATTGAAAATTGATGTTTGTTTACAAAGTGTGGAGTTGGTGAAATTTTCTCTATCAAATTATTGCAAATTCACTAGAAAAATTTCCCAATGAAATAAATTCACCTTCATCCATAATTACCAATTTCCTACAATCGACTCATCCTCCAAATACTCGAAGTACTCCAAACACTTCAATCCCAGCATTCAAACAAAATTCCACTTACATGACTTAATGCAATTGCAAATTCTTCTCTCAAACCTTTTAAAAAAACCTACAAATAAATATTAAAAATCTTAACTTTTAACTTCTTAACTTCTCATAAGCAAATGAAGCACAAAAGAAACATAGCAAAGATAAACTTGTCTCAAATAATTTCGCTGTTAAGATGCTTAACGACTGCACAACAACAATCACAAGGGAATTCAACAATTTATTAATAAAAATAATAAATGCATTTCAATTATTCATTTGTAAATTATTTACAATGTGAGGGGGTTTTCTGTAGCTCGAGGTATTGAATATTTCTCTTAAATATTCAATAAAATATTTTTAAAAATGTTTAGAAGATTATTAAAATTTCAATTAGATATATAATTGAATTTCATCTAAGTTTACATTTTTATACAGAAAAATATTTTAAGAGGAGTTTCACTCAAAAGGAGTGGACCCGCAATTTCCTTATTTGCTTTTCTCGACTCTGAGATTTTTTTTGGATCCGTTAGAAGTTCTTTTTAATTTTTTTCATATTTTTAATTTGTTGCATGACGTGCATTGTGATTTTGCAAATTGGAGGACTCTGATCGAGCTCTGAATCATGTGCCATTTTCTGCTTATTTATAGAATAATTGTTAGTAGCAGTTAAAATGCAAGTTGGTGAGTTGGTGACCTTCCTCGTATTCATTTGGAGAGCTGCAGTTTTTTATTTGTTATTCAAACGAATTAAAAAGTTTATGGATATAAAATAGAATCTGGCACATTCAGAGACTTATCGTAAGCACTGCCTTCTTGCTGTTTCTAGCTATTTCTAACTGCTTCTAGTTTTAATGTGAATATGACAATTTATGAGTCATCAAAGGCTTTTATTCAATTAATTCACTAATTGTGTTTGTACAGCAGTCGCGATTTGGCATTTTTGATTTAGGGGGCGAGGTTTTGATGATTAATTTGAGGCTTTAAATGTACGTTTTTCAAGAGCTGCCTGAATCTTTTGAGCAAAAAAAAGAAAAATACATCATTTATAGTAGTATCGATAAATCTGGATTTGAACCCAATTCTACATACTGTGATGGTTTATCTATATTCGACAACTTTGTTGCACTGAATTTAATCATTGATAATATAAAAAGTAAGCAATTATTACACTTAAATAAACTAATGAATACAAAAACTCTTTCAACACTCCCCCCTCTTCCCTCACTATAACAGAACACAACTTATATGCAAATTAGCAGCTAAAGATTCTTCTCAACATTTTTTCAACAAATTTATTTCCTATTCATTGCAATTTAAAACTGAAAAACTGAAATTCTGCAAAAGGAATTTTATGAACAAAAACCTCAAGAAATTGCAGAAACTACAAAAACTACGATGTATAACGAGAAATTATATAATTTTCCATTTGCAACCAATTGCAGCCAATTTGCAACGAATTTTATGTTAAGCAGTTTCTCGCATTCTTTGAATGGTGAATCATCTGAAGAAATTGTTTGTTCAAGAGGGAAGTGCAAAATATTATGCAATTAGTTTTAGAATTGAATGACGATTTGTTTTTTGAAATTATGGTTTAATTATTTGAAGGTGCTCCTGTGCTTAAATTAGTTGTTGTGGGTTTTATGATGGAATTTAATTTTAGTTAGATGGAAATGTTGCCTGGAACTACAAGAATTAGGTTTTTCAGTTAAAAAAGACAGAGATACAAAGTTTATGGCTTTAATTATTTAATTTTGAATTTAAAACTCAATTCGAGACACATACACCAACTCAACTCTAAAATTCAAAATAGAAATTCAAAAACCCCGCCAAGAAACTGCCTAGAAAATGCCAAACATTGTAAGCACTTCAAGCATCAAAATCTGGAAAGGTTGAGCAGCACTTAACTTGGCATTTAGCAAACATTAATCCGCTTCTTATTTAATCTGTATCACTTCCAGTCAGTGAATGACATGACTCTGTGAACATTCTTTTGCACAAACATATGTAACAAAACTTTGTAAGAGCATTTTTAAAAGAATTTTAAAACATGTAAAGCATGAAGACAATCGACTTGCTGAATCCTTTTTTTTGCATTCTTGTTGAAGTAAATTTATGTTTGCATGTAAATTATTCTTTAAAATGATTTAAAAATAATTTAAAATGATTCATGAAAATGTTTTTAATGAAATTGCAGTTGAGTGCATGTGGATGCTGGTGGATGCTTTGTGAGTGCAATTCATGCGCAAGTAAGTTTGTTTGAGCTCTCCTGTCAAGGCGCTCGTAAGTGGAGATGCATTCAGCCGCAGTTTCATGCATTAACACTTTGGTTGATGTCTTTATCAATTAATTGTTAGGTTTTTTGTTGGCTAAGGGACTTAAAAAATTTATTTTGAGAAATTTGTCTTGAATGGTTGGTCTTGAAGTTTTGTGTTTTAGAGGGAAACTTTTGGAGGAAACGTAAAAAAGTCGAAGTTTTAATATTTTTGAGTAAAAAAAAAGATATTTGAGCGAGCAGATTCTATTAATATATCAATTCACAGGAATCAAACCCTAAATTTTCAATCGGTCTTCTATATTAGAAATCACAAGTGATCTAATTACATTTAAGTGAAAACTTATAATTGGATTAAATCCAAACAAAAATCCTACAATCCCCCAGCAAAGCTAAACCAATAACTCTCAGCCCTTCAACAAAAGCCGCTTACCAAATCGATCAAAGCACCTGCGAGCAACTTCAACACAAAACTGCTTTGCAAAATGCCTAAAATGGCTTTATAAGGTGCAAACTTTTGACATTAAAACACATTAAAACACATTAAATCGTTCAACTTGCACTCACTTGCACTAATAAAACCTCTCGCGGTTGTTTCTTTCGCTTTTCCAAGCAATTCATAACTATTTCTGTGTTTGGCTGGAGTTTTAAAGACTTTAACTGGGTATAGTGTGTTTCATAGGTCACATGAGCAACAACAAAGCTAAGGTAGTTTGAGTAGCATTAAAGTCTGGACAGGCAACAAGGTGAAACTATTTTTCAATTATCAGTTTACAAATTTTTTAGATTAAATTGGTAGCTGGTTTTGGGTCGATTTTCTTAAGGAATTTCATTTTTTTGAGGAATTTTAAAATTCATTTTTGAGATCAAAATATTTATTTTTATTTTATTTTTATTTTCTTAACTTTAATTGTTTTAAAGTATCTAAGATCAAGATTTCTCCATTAAAATATCAAAAAAAATTTCTCAAACAATTTAAAATTATTTAGACCAAAAATCACAAAAATTTCGTGAATGCAGAAAAAAATCGTTAATTTATCTAATTTAACACACATTAGCTCATATTTCAATTTTTCAGGTAAAATTCCAATCTTATTTAAAAAACTGAAAAACTGGAAAATAATACAACATTTTTAACACTTTTTCGCCTATTTTGGATATCAACATGAAGTACATGGAGCTGAAATAAATAAATTGTTGAAACTTAAAACTTATATGAAATTCTTTTTTATTGAAATAATCGCATTATTGCTAAAAGATTTATTAATTTGCAAGAATTTCTTGTTTTAGTATTTTATGAAGCATTAGATTGAAGTTATGGTCATTAGTTTGGAGATAAATTGGTTGGGTGGTTTATGGTTGCGGTGAGTGAGAGTGTGACGTCATGTTTTTTTATGTTTTAGCAAAAATATTTGAATCATATTCCGAGTCATATTCCTTAATTATGCTAAAAAATTAAATGTTTTATTTTTTGCAATTGAAAGACTTTGAAAGTAAAATATGTCAGTTGAGAAATTTTTCGCTCCGGCCAAAATTTCCAAAAAACTGAATTTAAGGTGTCCATTCACAATTATCTTGGCATGAAAAGCTTTGGTCAACATACTTGTTCCTGTGGAAGATGGAGTCCACTCGAATTTTGATAGAACTCCAACAAAAATAATTCAAGTTCTGGAAAAGCAAGGAAAAGCTTCAAACCCCGCTTTCGCAAGAGACGTAACTGATTAAAAGCAAGGAAAAGCTTCAAACCCCGCTTTCACAAGAGACGTAACTGTTTAAAAGCAAGGACAAGCTTCAAACCCCGATTTCGCAAGAGACGTAACTGATCAAAAGCAAGGAAAAGCTTCAAACCCCGCTTTCGAAAGAGACGTAACTGATTAAAGCAAGGGATAAAGCTACCAAACCACAACTGGATGAAGAGGCAGAAGATGGCGTAGCCAACAGAAGTTTCAAAATCATCAAATCTAGCAATGGATAATAAATTGTAACTGATATAGGTCTAATATAACCTTTAGTGTTGAACGGACCATAATAAACCCAAATTAACTAACTAACTAACTAAAATATGTTGAGCAATAAACAAAAAAAAATCAATATTGATACATGGCTAGATTATAAGGTTTGAACTCATCATCATCTCATATTATTGAATTACTTAAGTATCCATAAATATTTTTTTATTACTATCATCAAACTTTTATTTCATAAAAACCAGTTCATCCTTAAAAACCCAAAAAAAAACTTCTCATCAAGCCATCAAACCCATTCCCCATATTCCTTTGATAATAATCGTCGATTTTACAAACAAGCACGACCATTCCATTCAACACGTCCCAAAGTTGCAACACAATCGCTCTGCATAGACTGCAAAAGAGCAAAAGACTGTCCGCATGCATTTAAGAATTAAAAATAACAAAATAACTGAAATTCAAGTAAATTCACGTAGAATTCAGGTTTTTGTGGCTTATAAGAACTTAATATAATGAAATCACAAAGAGGTACGTGGGCGAGGGTCAAGAGGTCTGGCTCTCGCTTTTTGGCTGTTCTGTACAGTTTTGCAAGTTTGTTCAGCGTTGCACTCTTTGTGCACTTTGTCGATTGAACAAGTATTTTATTTTTTCGATATATTTCGATATTTTTGCTTGCCAGCAAATGAATTGAGAATTTATTTACAAGCAAATTCAATGAAAATTTACAGAAATTGGCAAAGAAGTTGTTCGGAATCGACTGGAGATTGGAATGCTAGGGAATGTGGACAAGACAATTTGTGAAAAATTATGTAATTACTCAAATTAGGTGGCTTGGCGTAGAATTTATTGAGTTTGTTGGTGGTTGAGGTGTTTTATCATGTTTTATGTTCTTTTTAGAAGGGATTTGATTAAATTTTTTGATTCTTTGAATTTCTTTCTTGAACCTACAAATTATTAATGAATTTATTGACTTTTTACTCAAATAACCGGCAATCTTATCAAGAAACACCAAAACTCCATAAATTCCTCAAATCTAGTCCATTTTATTTACAATCTAACAAATTTCTCATCGGCAACTAAAAAATTGGCACAAATTAATACTTTTCTAGTTGGCTCAACTTGGCTGTCTTTATCTTGAACTGGCCAGCAAGGCCAGCAATACAGCAAGACATACATCCACGACCAAGGAGTTAAAAAGATGCAATAAAATTTCAAACTTCAAAGTAACGGATCTGTGGTGAGGGGGGAATGTTTTTGATCTTTCAGCGATCTTTCAGGTATTTTGAGGTTTTCATGGCTTACTTTGATTTATAAAGATTTTCAGCACATTCCTTTAAAATTGATCAAAATCAATAAAAACAAAAGATCTCCAATTCCATCACGATTTCCCCCTCTAACTCAAATTCCCCGTGCAGTCTCACTCCATCCAAACGAATCTAATCAGAAGAATTCAGTGCTTGTTGCGCTTAACTGAGATATAACCTCTTGAACCCCGGAGGTGATGGAACACATCTGATGCAGTTTCGCTTTGCAGCGTCTGCAAGCTGCGCTCGAGCTCTCTGTGAGACGCTTCGTGAGCTGTTGAGCGCTAATTATTCAGTAACGAGGAAACATCTGAAATAATATATCGCGGAATATTGGAGAAACATCCAACAAATATATCTCTGGAAATTGAAAGAAGAAATATTGAAAAATCTTGAAGGAATTGTTATTAATATCTGCCAGAGCCGATTTATGATTAATGGAACATTCGGAATAAATTGCCGATTCGCTGGCTGGTGCAATTGTTAAGTTGGTCGGTTTCTTTGCAAATAAATTGTTTAAGTGAACTTTTTTTTGTTGTATTGAAGGGTATTGAGGGCAGAGTTTGGAAATTATTTTTTTCATGTAAAAAATGCAGAAATCTTAAAAGTTATAATAAAAAAACTTGCAAAAATAATTTGTGGATTCTAGTTTTGAACCCAAGCTTAACATTTGTGCAAAAGGAGCTTTAGCCAGATGAGTCATTGACTAAAATATAAAAAAAATACTAAGAATTGCCAAACCCTGAATCACCATCATTTTGAAGGCTCTTACAGGTATTTAAAGCATTTACAGACACAAAACTATATTTAAATGTACATCTGAGAAAAACGATGCATTTTTCCATTTTTCATAATTTCTGCCAATATTTTCCATAAAATGTTGAATTCTCCAGAATCCAAGAAATCCGCAAAACACAAGAAATCCAGATATCTTCTGGAATCTTCAGAAATCTTCAGAGAAAAGAAAGAGCATGACTTCAATATATTTTATTTGTTCCAACTTTGAAAGTTCCAAGATTAAATGCTTTTGAAAAAATTTCTTTTGCGCTCGATAAAGATTGGAAGATTTGAAGATTTGCAAGAAATGGCAAAAGATGACCAATATTCGCTTAAACGAATCGGAGATCATAAATTATTATTGCTTTTTAATGCTTTTCAATGTTATTTAATGTTATTTAGAGATATTTAATGTTTTTAAATATGTAAAATTCAACGTTATTTTGTGTAGTTTTTATACTTTTTGAACTTTTTGTATGGAAAGCGATTTTTAAACTCTTTTTGTGCGATTTACTGTTTAATGGACTTTCTTGTAGATTTGTTGTAGAGATGTTAGAGGGGCTAGTGGTAAGGAATTTTTTATGCTCTATGTCTATGTTTGGAACCGAAGCTTAATATAAATTCAAGGATATTCTTAAGATTTTAAAAGTATTGTCTTGTAGATAATATTTTTCTTCTTATCGCGTAATAAATGCCGCGGTTTGATTCTCGCGTAGTAGCTCTGGTTTTTTGCTATTTTTGCTAAAAATATAATTTCTAGCTCTATTTTACAACACTTTTTTTATAAATAATATTTTTCCCTCGAAAGACATTGTTTCTTGCACTGTTTCTTAAATACTTCTTACTAGTTACATATCAGTTTTTTGCATTTCTCGATTTTCAACAAAAATTCTACATGTATGAATTCTCGTTTTAATTCATATTCCTGCAGTAAAATAAAATCATTTCCAAACAAAAGATTGCAACAAACCTGCAAAAAATCTGTGCAAAGAGAAAGAAATTATGGAAATTATTATTTATTAGAATTGTAATTTAAATTTATCGATCAGCGCGCCAAGATTTATAATTCAATTTATGGTGAATATGTAGAAGGAAACTGTTTATTAGGGAAATGGGAATAAAGATGGAGTAAAGGAATGTTGTGTGAGTTTTTAAAAGTTTTTGAGATTTTAAGAATTTAAAAAATTTACGAGTTTTGTGAAGTTTTTTATGAAGTTTGTGGCCGGATTTGTAATGGTCGAGCATTTTATTGCATTGCTGTATTTTTTGTAAAATTTTGTACAACAGTTTAATTTAAAAAAAAATATAAAACCCCGATTAACACGGCCACGATTATATGCAAACTATTTTGTATGTAAACGTTGAGAACGGTATGCAGATATCAGTGCTTTTCGTCAATGTAAATGTCCCATTTCTCTCACTTGATAAAACAAAATAATAAAAATTTGGTGTTGCTCGTTTGATAGATTTGCGCCTTTATCATAAATTCTTTGTGCATATGGCAAGAATTTTGAGTTTCGTTCCTCAGGTTTTTGGACTTTTTTTTGTTTCCAAGTTGGTAAAGCTGGATCCAAATTTGCCGCCCTGAAATCCGTTAAACGGTTTAAGACTTTTAGGGAATCAACGTGCTTTAGAAGTGAGTCTTGGTTCCAGAAAGTAATTCTAAATTAACTGCTAATGAATAATAAAATTAATGAAGTACTGCAGTAAAAATTTAAAATCATTATATAACTTAAAAAATGGAAATCCCGAGTCTCTCTTTAAAACGTTACACATTTAAACTTTTGATATCATGTTGGTACTTTTGCTTTTTATTTTATTATTTGGTAAATGGAGAGAACTTTGCAGAGAATCGTGAAGTTTATAAGATTATTAGCAGCATATATCAACGAATCTCAACAATTTTCCTCGTGATTGCTGATGAGAAAACGGAATAAAAATAAAATCTGGTTAATCGGGACATCATAATCCAAGCAGAAAACCATAAAAAAGTGCATCCAATAAAAAAAAAGTATTTTTAATGAGCAACTGAATTTACATGGATATATACTCAGTTTTATTGAAATTGCTTGAAATTGCTAGAAATTTGCTGCTCAGCTGTAAAAATGGATTTTCTGGTTAATTTTTTTTTGCTTCAAAAGTTAAAAAGTTTTATTGGCGCTTATTTCGTTTAATATCGCAATTTATTGGTTATTAATTTAGCTTGCAAACGGTTTTGCGCCATAAAATGAAGATTTTAATTACTTTGCTAGATATTGTTCATGTTTTTAAATTAGGGATGTATCTGATATATTGAAAATTGTTTTGTAACATTAAATACACTTATTTGGTTCCACAAATTTAACTTAAGTTACATATTTAAAGATTAACTTAAAGGTACATCTGACTTTTGAAAATTTGGTTTATTTATTATATTATACACTTAAATTCAATTATTTCTAATTTGTAAGATCTATGAAAGAAATGTAGAACGCTGAATTTAAATTCTTGTATATGATAGCTTTTATAGCATTTAACAAATGATTATGAAGAGAAATTATAGTCAGTGGTTTAAATCGTCTGTCTAAATAAATTATAAAACAGACGGTTTTTTTTTGTTTTAATAATTTCAAATATCCTTTAACCCCAAAACCCTGAGTAGAAAAGCTTAAAAATATCTCTTCAAGAATCCTCAACTTTATGTCCACTAAATAAAACTTATAAATTGCATCCAAACTCATCATTAGACAATTATAAACGAAACATATCGGATAAATTTTTACTAAGCTCCAATTGCTTTGAAAAGTTTTATGGCCCAAGTGAAATGCAACAAAACTGTTTTGAAATTTCTCAGATGAGGTAATTACACGAGTTTTGAAAAGTAAATTATCGTAAGTATCATAAATTTGTTTTATACTTGGTAGTTGATAGTAATGAATGTGTTATGAGTGAACTGACAGTGCAACATCAATAAATGAATATTCACGATATTTTCATGCATTGAAATGAATGCTTAAATTATCATATGAGTTTGATAGAACAGCTGATTTCTAGAGAAAGGAGGAGTGCCATACAGGAACTTCATATAAGATTGAAAATTGACTCTTTTATGGAAGTTATTCGCTCCAAATACATTATTTAGTCATTTGATGTTGATTGATTGATCCATTGATATAGTTGGAATTGGGTTCAATTCTCATTCTAACATTAAAAAAATTCTTTTTTGCCGAAACAACAACCCAAGTTAAATTCCTCTTGAAATTAAAAAAATTTCAACACATATTTTATTATCATCCTCCATAATAATTACTTAAAAACACAATCAACAAAATGAAATGCAACTCCAATAAAACACTCGATAAAACATTAATAATACCGTATTAAGCAGAAATAATAATAACAAAGCATTAAAAGCAATTAAACGATTAAAATAATCCGCAACAAATTATTCATAATGAAAAATCGACAAATAATTTTTCCATTTCCGAATTTGTTAAATTTTCAAACCTTGCAAAATTATCAGAATACAAAAGTTTACAAACATCTTTTTAAATCGTCAAAATGATTAAATTCATTAAAAATAATTTAAAGTGCAAACTCAGAAATTCACGTGGCCAATAAAACATTTCAATATTCCAGGCAATAATTAAAATATCATTTTATTCAGCCAATTAAAAATTTGAATGTACAATAATATGTATAATGAAAAAATGCAGGTTGATTCTCTATTCATCGAATTTTCAGATGAACAAAACATATATTTCGATATTTTCATTTTAAATCAATTTAAGTAAAACTTTTCAGGTTATTATAAAAATATTCATCATGTAGAAGTTTGTTACAAAGAAAACCAACCCGCTTTCCAAGCACGATCATCTGGACATGCTGAAATATTAATTGACGAATTAATTTTTAATGTTTTTTAATGTTTAATGTTTTTAATGTTTTTAATGTTTTTAATTATTAAACGTTGAATTGTGTCCGGAATTATGTGAAAATGTTTTTATTGTTCAATTTTGCTCTTTATTGCAATTTTTATTTTTCAGACGTTTAAGCATTTTAGTTGCATAGAATTGTGTCGGTTTTTATGGAATTTTATGGAATTGTGTCATTTCACTTGTTAGTTGTTCCGGATTATTTAAATTTTTTATTGTTTCATCGATTTAATGTGTTTTATTGTTGTCTGTTGCATAATTGGCAGTATTTAGGGTTAATTGGTTTGCCACTGAATTTTTTTTTTTTGTTTTGAGAATTTTAACCAACCATTTTTAACCTAAAGATGTAAATATAACAGTAGCTATCTGTGAAAATAGATTGTAAATTTATACATCATAATGAAAGGTTAAAATCCCATATAAATGTGTAGACCTTCAACAGTCAACATAGTTTTTTTTTGCCATTTTTATCTATTTTTTTGGCATTTTTTTTAACATTTAAAAATTATCACACCAATAAATCCCTGATTTCAACGTAATACAAAATCTTAAACACAAAATTTAGGTCAAAATTTCATTCATTCTGCATTTTGAAATTCCTTAGAATGTTAAGATTAAGTTGTCCATACTCTTAACTTTGAAATCTTCAAACTAACAAGTAGCAACCAAGGAATGTTCCCTACTTACTTAGTTGTCGTACTCAATTGTTATTAAGCTCTTTTCCACATCTTTTGTTCCATCAATAGTAATTCCATTTAATTCCGCAATCGGAATTCATCACCTTTATCTTGTTTGCTGTGAAACTACAGAAGTTTACAGATAAATTTATTTTCAAGTAAATTCATAGAAATTCACAAAAATTCAACAAAATACAAATTTATTTAAATTTTTCAGATTATTCGTTAAATGCCTAAAACTTGTAGTTAGATTTGGATAAGTTTCAATGGCATGATGTAATGGAAGGTTTTGGACCCTGTGGAAATTTCGAAAAAATATTTTTGTAAATGTTATTGAATTTACACTAAAATTTTGGAAAAATTGCAGATGACGATTTTTTTTTTGAAATCTGGAAAACTCTTTTAAAGTAGCAGAGATCAATTGTCGTTTTATACTAAAACAATCAGTAAACCCTGACTCGTTAACCCTGTGAATCAAAGCAAACACGATAAAAGACTATTTCACTTATTTTGAGCTAACTTCATTAGCATATTTTGTATCATTTATTTATTGGTATTTGCTGGCAACATTCACTTGTTCCAATATTTGCCCGTAATTTTGTAATTTTTTGTCTCTGTAATATTTTTTTGCCATTAAAGAAAAATAAATTTATTAAAAGTCTGTTAAAAGTAAGTGCAAATAGGAGTTAAATCATTTATTATTCAGCCATGGGTATTTGAGCTTTATTTTATAGAAGCTTTATATTTATTAACTCGAGCTCGCAACTAATTTTGAGGCTTTTTTTTAATAATATTTGAATTGTTTATGGAAATTTATCGAATTTGCTTGAACAGTTTGATTTATTTGCTGTATGCAAATTATTCCAATTGAGTTGTGACAATTATCGAGGTATAGTGTGTTGATTGTTAGAATTATAGAGTTTTATTGTGTTCGTACTTATTAATTTTTTGTAAGAAGTTTTAAAATGGGTGGGATTATCAATAATAAATTATATTATTTAAAAAAATAAGGAATCAATTTGATAATATTTAAAGAAATGTATTAAAACCTTTCAATTTTATATTTAACTGAATCTTCATTAAATATTTTAATTAGTAATCATATTTTCTATTAGCAGGTATTCTCAAATAGTTATCATCATGGAGATTTTAGGTTCAAAACCTTTATGGCTACTGATGCATTGGAAAAAGTTATAGTTTTTCCAGGTTTTTTGCCTCTAAAAATTATGTATTTTTTTGCAACATTTAGAAAGCCAAAACCCAAATCAACATCACAAAATAGCTTGGAACGATGTTTCAACCTAAATACCTCCACCAAAGAAGAAACATTGAAATAATGCTTAAAAATATAATGCAAGCTCAGTTACCTGAATAGACACAATTCAAAAAAAACCAAAAAATCTCTAAAATAGCAATGAACAAATATAAATAATTTCAAATAATTTCAAATAATGCCAAAAAATATTAAAACGCCACGAGAAGCATCCAAAAATATCAAATCTCCACTTAATTGAAGTTTCTTCATTTTTCTGGATGAATTTGGTGTTTTTGGTGTTTTTGGTTTCTGCGCCTCCAATGATTAATTGTTTAGTGATAATTGGCAATTAAATGTTTACCATCCGACCATTGTGAGCCATGTGAGCAACAGATGAATGCTTTTTTACTTGATCTCTTAAATTATAGGTTTTACAGGTGAACATTAACGGAAATCAAAATCATAACAGTATTTTAAAGAAATTCGCTTTTTCGATCTTTTATTAACCCATTTCTATCAAAACTGCGATTTTTAGATGGTGGATTTGCCTGGTGGCCGAGTGTCTGGGAAATTTAATGGCTGGGTTTGAATCTCAACGAGTTTATAATTTATTTTTTGAATTTTTTAGGTATTTTTTGAACATGTCTTTTTTTGTCTTTAAAGTAAAATTTCTTTTAAAAATGCTTTGCAATCCTCTCCCAACTCAATTTTCAGTATGATATGAGATTGCTGTTTTTTGTGCGATCCAAAACCATAAAAAATCATAAATGTTTGGTGAAGAAATTAAACTGACGAGATTAAACATGAGAAGACAGAAGCAGAATCGTCCAATGATTAAATTTATGCTTTCAGATGTTTGGATCCATCTCTGCATATTTATCGCTTTATTTTCATAATTTTAGTAATTTGTTGATGAACTTTTTTTTTGCTGAGATTTGATTGAATTGACTGATTTGACTGAATTGAAGTTTATAAGAAAAAAATTGTGCCTTTTAAATTTTTTAATTCTGGATACTTGAGAGGCGATTTAATAAAATTAATTGGAACGCAAACAAAACCATTCAGAGTATCAAATGGCAGATTAAGCATCTCTTTGTATTTTTTATTGGCTCTTTTTTGTTGTATTTGGTATTTCTATTTATGTGTGTTTTATTAATATTTATCATAATTTGCATAATGTCGATTGATAGGATAGTTTGGTGTTTGTGTTTGGCTGTTGAAGAGAATGGCTTTGGGTCAATATGGTGGATTAGCAGTTTTTAGAGGAATTGTAAAATTTCAACGCAAGTCAATACAATTAATAAATATTCCACTCTTCAGTATTATGAGAAAGGTTTAAATCCCGGTGGAGTCCTCAAATTCGGGTAATAACCTTTTTTTTGTTTTTTCGGTACGAATGGCTGATTGAATTTACAGAAATATATTATATATATATGTGACTATAGAAATTAAATTACATCTACTAGTAAACTCAACTATGAAACTCCCAAAATAAAAATAATCAAATTTCATCAAACTTTATCGATCAATTCAACTTAAGACGTTTAAATTCTTTCAAGAGTGTTTTTTTCTGGTTCTTGCAAAAAAAAATCTTAAATTTATTACAACAAAAGTTAAGTCACGTTAAGTTTGGTCAGGTTCTTTAGAAAGATTAAGATTTGATATTGATACTTATTATTTTAAATCCTTGCATAATCCTATTATAAAAATGCATTTTTAATGAATTTATTGAGACAACTGAGGAAGATTGGTCTAGTTTTTTTTTGATTTGAGATTTTTAAATTGAAGAATAACATATATGAATATCTTAATTAAATTCAATAAAAATTAGCAAAATTCAACAAAAAACGACGTCATTAATTAAGACAAATAATGTATCATTGAGAATTAAACTCGAGATGAGTATCTACTTTTCTATACATTGATGTAACATATTTATACATTTTAAAAATAGTGAGTGTAAAAAATGAGTTATGATCTCAATATTGATAGTCAAAACTCTTCCAATTTAAATTTTAACAAAAATTGACACAAACTCAATTCCATCTCAAATTTATGGAAATTTTCCGATATTATGCAAATTATGAGCAAAGAAACTCCGAGAAACGCTGAATTTGCTTTAGAAAATTTAAAATTGTGTTTGAGATTTATTAAAAAGTCTCATAAATTGTACGTGGGAGATCTCAATAGTTTTTTTTTGATTATTTGATTATTTTTTATTTGGAGTTTTTTAATTTGTTAATGAAATTTCATAAAGTTTATAGTTTCATTATGTTTTATGAAGTTTTACATTAAAATTTTCAGGGAAAGTTTGAAGATTTTTGGAAAAATTTTTGTATAATTTTGCATATTTTTGAGTAAGAGTTTTTCTTATTTTCCGGGAATTTCTGAATTTTTTCAAAATTTGGCAAGAAATGCTAAATATTAAAAATATTTTATGGATTATTAAAAACAAATTGACTGGACATTTTTTATGAATTTTTTATGACTTGTTTGTCTTTAATTTACCGTAAGCAGTTATTGCACCAACATTCAGGGTTATGATTTTTGAGAGCTGAAACCTAAATTTTGTAATAGTTGGATTTATTATTATTAAATTTCAAATTTGATTGTTTTTTAAATTTTTTTGTAGTCATCATTTAGGAGAGAAAATTTCTATTTCCTTTGATAAAATTCCTAATCGTAACTTATGAGTTAAAATCTCAGAAGAGTTACCATATTCTCTTCTGGTAAATTCGAAATCATAATATTTTTTTTTTTAATCCTAAAACCCTGCCTACTTTTTCTTCTCCCAACCATCCAACCAAAAAAAAAATCGATCGAATCGGAGTAACATGGAAGATTTGAGCTTTGCGACGATTTGTGACCGTCATAAAAAATGATTTAAAATTTCTCGACTATTTTCGACCATTTCGAGTTAGTATATTAAATCTGTTTTTTGTCGGAATATTGGGTGTTAACAGTTAACTTACTTATTAAATTTATGAAGTTTATAAAAGTTTGTTTAGTTTATAAGGTCCACGCCGCAAACACTTAATTATTTTGAATATTTGTAAATCATAGAGAGAAAATACATGTGAACGATTATGATGATAGTTTTGGGATCGGACACGTTTTTTGACTGTTTTAATTTGTTTGGGGATCTTTTTTTGGTGAATTTGGTGGTTGAGATGGAGAAAATTGCATAGGATGGTCATGAGGGATGAATTTACTAAATGAATCAAATTTTAATGGGTTTTCAACCTCCAACACAAGCGAATTATTCTAAAATAAACGAAATTATCCCATAAGAGCATAATTCATGACCGCCCCTGCAAAAAAATGTATGGCCAATTAATAAACGCGCAAATTAATTGAGATGCGATTTAGAAAAAAACTTAAGCGGTGATTTGACGGATTTGCACGATAAAACTTGAACCAAAATATTTAGCCAAATCTAGTTTTTTGGTCGCCTAAAGCACTCGGAACTGGTTTCTTGCTGAAAATCCTAAAAATATGCGAAATTTTTGGATCTATAAGTTCAAGTACGAATAAAACCGTTTGATTCTTTGTTTCTCATATTTGTCAACACGTGAATGATTTGATTATGTGACTGTTGCTTTAATTAATGATATTTGAGTTTTTACGGTCATTGGTTCTTACAGGTTTGATGTTTTGACTAGAATTAGGGAGAAAATTGGTGAATTGAGATTGACCGTTGATTTGGTGTTGAAGATGTAGATTTTGAGTTTCTTGGGAATTTTTTAGGTTCTTAAGAGAATCTTTTATGGATCTAATTTTGATTAAAATTCTTTTGGGGTTAATTAAGGTCAAAATATGCTGTTAAAAAATATTTTACGTAAAATTGCAATTAATTTTTTTCTGGTAAAATTCCAAAAAATTGAATATGAATCGAAAAATTTAATTATATGCTACTAATTTACCCAAGTTCAAATGACAACCAAGTTATACAAAATCAATAAGATCTTTTGATTGCTATTAATTATGGTTCAAATCCATCAATACTTTGTGATTTTCTTAGGTTATAAGTAAACTTCTTTTTTACAAATTGGAATTTATCTGTTCCCCACGATTTCCGGATACCTAAAATTCATGCTCAAAAACATTTTTTTTTTAGTGACACAAAATTAGTTTTGTTGTTAATAAACTTTCCATACATTTTTTATATTAACCAATTCCAAGCAAGCAACCCAACATTAAATAGCAAATAAAATATTTTTCGATGCATTTTCAAAGAACTTAAGAGCATTTGGAAGCATTTTCGAAGCATTTGGAACATGTCAAGCCGTTTGGCAGAAATGCTAAAATACTTTAATGTTTTTAAATGAAATCAAGCAAAATTGTACAATAAAGTCGTGAATAATTTTCTAAGGCAAAGATGGAAATTAGAGAACAATAGTTTGTGTTTGTTTGCAAATCAAATAGCAATTTGCTACCGTGTAGTATTTGTTGGGGTTATGTCGAGTTTTCTCTTGGATTCTTGAAAGGAAGAGAAAATAGACTGGATTGGTGCATTTTGGATGGAAATTGGTTGGGAGGAGAAAACAATATTTTTTGCTGAACATTTTTTGGTTTTTTTACTAATTTCTTAAAAATTTTTGGTTTTATTTAGTTTTTACAAATTATAATTAATCACCAAAGAAACTTTTAATGACTCATCACCTCCCTCTCGAACAATAATTCTTCAGATTACCATAAACAAGGCACAGTGTCACTTGTGTTGCCTCTATTCTGCCTGGACAAATCTCACACGTTAATTAACAGCTGTGCTGCGCTTAATTGACTTTTATCAATCAATAATTTACACAATCTTACAATTTAATATTATGTTTGGCCAATAAATTAGCGCTTATAAATATTTATGAACTTGACTAAAAGTAATAATCACTGAATGTTGTGACAACAGAGCTGCATTTCTTGACATTTCTTGTAGTTTGTTGTAGTCTCTTGCAGTTTCTCGACAATTATTTGCAATTTCTTGCCATTTCTTGCAATTCCCGCATTTTTCGCCAATAGAAAGCAAAACGTCTGCATGCTCTTTTTGTGTTAATTACTGCAACAAAGTCTGATTAACATATAAAAGTAATTGATAATGAGTTTTAACGGACTGGCAACTTGTTCTGCGCGCACATTTATTAATTTTTATTGAATTTTATTAATTGCAGCGAGAATTGTGGTGGAAAATGAAGTGAATTATGAAGTTATGGCACATTTTTATGTTGGTCTTCTCACTAAGGTGCAGATTGGTGGAAAATTATGGGATTTGGTGAAATTTGGGAAAATTCACAGCTTGGCCAAGATTTATCGGTAAATGTTCATGCGTGGTTCTTTAAAACTTCCGTCATCTTGGCCAGTGAGCATTTCTGTTACATTATACCTTTTATGTAACATTAAGAAGCATTCACGAGCATTAGCATAAGCAACAGTTGCATCTAATTAAAATTACATTGAAAACTTGCCAGTAATTTCAATTGGAATTAAAATGAAATTTAAATTGAAACTGAAATTTAAATGAATTAAATGTAACATTACTTTAGGGCAATTAAAATTTAATTACTCATTTTGTACTTCTCTCTCGGCTTTTGTACATTTGGTTGGCCAATAAAGATCAGGCTCGGTAGTTTTCAAAGCGCAGCTTCCAGTAGCCGAGTATTCAGGTAAAATGCCACAAAAACTACACAAAAGACCTGTAGCAAAAATACATGAGATGAATTATTTTTTTGCTGAACAAGCTTTGAGGTTTTTGTATGCAAAGTCTACACAAAAAGTCGACACAAGACGATATTGAGAAGCATTTGAAGATGCATTTGGAATTTATTCGGAAAGTAGATGAGAAGTTCTTTTTTGTTTAACTTTTAGCATGTTCTAAGTATTTCTAGAGGAAGATCAAGAATAAAAGTTAAATTTACAAAGTATTTAATTTATTCACTGTTGAATCATGAATGGCAGTAGAATCGAAACCAAACTATGTTATACAAACCAACAAAATTTTAGAAAACTCTCGACGAAACTAAAAAAACACGAAAGCTCGAAGCAAAAAGTCCAGATTACAATATTACCGACTTACATATAAAATTTACTCATATAGTTCAATAAAATGAGCTCACTGCAGCTTTTCAACTAATCGGACGAAAAATTTTCGATAAAACCAAGTTTACATTCAATACTCGCAAAAAAACTAAAAAAACCTTAAAACACTAAAAAAGTAAAAAGTCGCGGTTGTTAATTGAAAATCTAATTATCCAAAACATGTTTCAAAGTTGCACAAAGTTTTTTTTGTTAGTTTGAAAGGAGTAAAAAATTGTAAGCGATAACTGTTAACTGTAAAGTTGTAAGCAATACCCAGTCAATATTGTTGGTATCTAGTAGTTTAATGTGGCTTGGAGAAGGTTTATTCGTATGTTTTGAAATTAAGATTTAAAATATGACAAAAATATTTTTTTAAGAATAATCCTAAAATTACACGAATGATCCTCTTTCAACAAACAGGGTCCTTCCCTATACCAATCTCTTAACTAAATTAAAGTTAAATTTTTTTGTTGGTAAAAAATACACCGTCAACCATTCAATGCGACGGTTCTTGTGCAAGAACCAAAAAATCGCACGATTTTCATTTAAACAAATAAAAAATGACAAAACGGTTTGGGCTCAGTGGAGTTATGCGAGTTTCTCAGGTTACCGACGGTCAGGGATTGAGGTTATGGTAATGTTTAAAGAATATTAGTTTCATTGTAAATATTAGTTAATTGTTCTCAATTCTGAGAAAAGGTTGAAAGAGCAGTAAACGAAGTTCGAATCCTCTTTGAATGACTGACAAAACTTTCAGTATTGTGGATGTTTTTTTTTTGAAATTCCTAAACCCTGCCCCAACCGACTCCAGCTTATCTCTGGGAACCTAATTGCCTCTTCACCTCATAAACAACCAGAAAGAGAGAAGGTCACCCAGCTTCCTATTTTTCCCGCATCTACACACATCATTACAACCTTAATTCACAGAAATCTCCATAAACTTCCATAAAACTCAAAGAGCTTTTGTTACTCGCGAGTCATCATCAATTGTGAGCAACTTTATCAATTTGTCAAATGTCCAGCCACCAGAAATATTTAAATGTTTATTAGATACTTGGTTACTTTTTGCTGCCTTTTTTGTTGGAATGTCTCATGTGTTTTCTGTTTTTTCGTAAGTGAAGGCTTGTTTAGCTGTTTAGTTGATTCATTTCATGTATTTGAGATTTATTTGTTTAGCTGGAGGCACACTGGGTCACTGCTTACTTAGCTGCTTACCTAATTTGCTGCTGAAACAATTTAAATAAATTATAGATAAGAGCATTTGGATCCTAATGGAGCGATGACATTGCCGGTTGGTGTTGACTGAGTGGTTTTTTTGTTTGCGGGGATTTTGATTGGTTTTTTGTTGGTTATATGGAGATATTTAATTATTTTGTAAATTTGCAGTTACTAGCAAATTAATTAAGATTCCTTAAACTAGGTTTAAAAAGTAATCTTAAGCTTAAACTTAAACTTAATCTTAATTTTAATGAAAATCTTTATCAATTAATCTTTTTGAATGTTTGCCTGTTTCAGCAAAATTTAAAATAAATTAGAGAAAAAATTAAACACCGAAAAATCGCCTGCAATCTCAAAAAATCCAATCTGGCAACCCCCCTCTCAAAACTGCCTCAACAATAATCTCTACCACGCAGAACATCTTTTACCATAATACTTAACCTATCAAACGAATCATCCCATCCCATTTAAATGCTCAATAGTCGATTGTGCCACTAAAAACGCATTCAAATCCATTCAAGCCATTCAATCGTCTTCCCATATTCGTCTATAAAATAATTTTTATCTGCGCCGGATAGACAAAAATCTTCTTCATGTGATTTCTTTGACCATTCTCTAGTTGAGGTTGGCAATTGATTGCCATGCAAAACTTACTGTTAGAATCTTCCCGCTTTTTCCAGTATATTTCAGATTTCTTCGAATTTCTTGGAGTTTCTTGAAGATTTCTGCTAGGTTTTATGAATTTTATTAGTTTTATTCATATTACGAGAATCTCAGAAGATTTTTTATGAAATCTCTCTCTTTTGTTTAGTTGTTTTTATTCATTTGTATTCATTTTGTATTTATTTCTAGATTTTTGTTTGGCATTGCAATGGAAGGGAAATTTCAAATTTGTCAAAGACTCAATGATTCAAAGCTTCAATGCATTAAAAACGGTGATATGGTGTATCTTGGGTGAATAAGATAAAAACCGCTTAAATAGGTAAAGTTCCTTTAATGGATGATTTTATTTTATCGATGGATATTTAATTACTTTTAACATTTAAATAATTCCAAACAATTATTATTTAAATTTGTCGTCAATTCTTCCAAAACATCAAAATCTCCACAATCTTCAACCCAACAAATATTTCAAATTTATTATTTTGTAGGTCACAAATCAATTTAACTCAAATTCGTGTCAAATTCTCTAAAAATTCTCCAAATTCACTGAATTCACCGAAAAAATTCACACACATCAAAACTCCCTGCAAAAATGATCGAAAAATATGCAAATTATGCAAAACTTCAGCAAAACTCACGAGTTCCAAATTTGGTGCGCCTTTGCCGAGGCCTCAAAGTCTAAAAACTCGTCATCTATCGTGATCGTTCCATTAATTCCATTAAAATGCAAATTTCCCGCCATTCAGGGTTGAAACTTCTTTTATTGCACAAAATCCGACATGTCACAAGACAATTCAATTTCGACAATTCCAAAAGAATTTGAACAATCCAAAAATATTCAATTGCCCAAAAGTGCTGAATTTCAATTACAAATTTTTAGATTCTTTGATGGTGGAGCTGCGGTTTGAGTTAGTTTGGAGATTTGAGGTGAGATTGTCGAATAAATCATGTACCAATTGTTGAATTTGTTAGATTTGTTGTATTTGTCAAGTTTTGTCGAGTTTGGTGCCTTTTTCTGCCATTTGCCCATTTTTGTACGTAGAAAAGTGAATCCATTGTGTTGCCATCCAATTTAAACAATTTGAACAATTTCAATGAACAATATTGAAGAAATGGAAAAAAATCGAGAAAAAATAGAAATTGAAACTTAATATTTGAATGTTTAATTTTAAATATTTGAACAACTAAACCAAAAGTTTTTTTTTTACAACTGGAAAAATTTGAATTTGGATTTGAGAAGAAAACAAGAAATTTAAATATAGTGTAATATGCGGTTACGTTGTAATGTCGCTGTAATGTATAAAATACGGGTCAATAAGGTGTGGATTATTTTTCTTTCAAGTTTTAAAATGAAATGAGTTGTTTGGGTGCCTCTTGAGATGAAAAATTATAAGCAAGGGATTTTTTTGAATATTTAAATCATATTGCTGTGGAGACTATAAGAAAATTTATCAGAATAATATTATTTCAGCTCCATTCCACATCCCTGTCCCTCAGTTACAATTTCTCATTTTAAATCTTTGAATAATTTATAGTAGTACATGAATCTGAAGGCATTTTTTGTCTTGTAATGCCAATTCTATTGTTTCGTCGCTCGAATATTTTTGGTTGATAAAAATTTTAATTTTATTCAAAATCCTTTTTTTAGAAACTTTATTGAAGGGTATCGGAAGTTTACTCGCAGTATAAAATTTTACGTACTATTTTAAGTACTATCGTACTATTTTTTTAAAAAATTTTGGAGGTCTAAATTTTACAAAAATAGCAAGTTCGATTGCAAAAATGCTAATATTTTATAATATACAGGTGTTCAACTCTCGTTATAATTAATGCATGTAATTAATGAATGGTGACTGGTGAGCATTTTTTTAAACTTTTTGAAAATATCTATATCAATTTTAATTTAACCCGAACTAATATTTAGTTTTCTTAGAAAATTTTATTTTGCTTTAAAGATTTTGTCTAGAATTGCAAAAATAAGTTTATTAAGATCTTTAATTTTGCTACTATTTCCTCAGAACAATAAAAACCAAGAAAACTGAAATAAATTTGACCCAACAAATTTTCACTTTCCACCGTCAATTTAAATTGCACTTAATCGTTGAATTAATAAAAAAGTTGTAAACCAAGCAAACATTCCAAAGATAATTCAGAAGAAATCTCACAATTTGTTCGCACAGTTTAATTTCAAGTAATTTTTCTATTCGCTGAAATTGCTAATAACATTTTAAAGGTATAATCGCAATAAATGCTCAAGCCAGGTGTGAATTGTAGTTTAATACTCCATAAGATGTCGAGGCACTACATTGGTCGACGTTCAAGCTAAAAATACTGGACATTACAAACATTATAACAAACATAACAGACCCAACAGACATTAATCCCCAGATTGAGCTGCAAAATAATGAAGCAAAACTACTTAAACCAGTGAAGCGTTATCAGCTGCCCATAAATTTTAAGAACATAATTATGTTTTTTTGCTGCAAATTGACGGGCGCAATGATTAAAATGTTTATTAATATAATTTAAAATTCGAGTTCCTGCCACGGTTGATAAATGTTATCTACTAAATTTGTCTGACATGGACATTCTTGCAATTTTTCCTGATCTGGCGTTCTTTAGAGGGAAATCTTTTGTAAATGGACGTAAATGAAGTGAAATGAACGTAAATGCTGTTGTAGAGATTAATCTTACAGGAGAATTCATTGAAGAGATGGACACTTGTTGTTTTTGTAGGTTTAGCTGGTTTAGTGATTACTATGAGGTATTGGGGAAATGTAAATGTTAGAAAAATAAATAAATGGCCTGATTCGATTTTGGTATAACATTTGGTATTTTTTTCTACCAGTGATTAAAATTGATTTTTATCAAAAATTTTTAACCTAAAAAATTTTTTAACCTAAAATTAAGTATTCTATGGCTAAAACCACATTAAAATAAGAAAACTTTAGTAAAATGATTACTATTTGAATTTGAATAATCGAACTCTTTCAATTCAGTGGATTTATTGGTTTGTTTTTATTTTTGATATGTTCAGTGAATTTGAAATCTTTTATCAATTTAGGTGATCAGAACTTCCATGTGAAACGTTTCTTGTTCAAACTCGGATGCGGTAAAACATTATTATAAAAATGAATATCTTTTTTTAGCGTTTTTTTGGAAAAATTACGAAAACCGTTCGTCTGTCCGTCTGTCTGTTTACCTAATAATATCTATGTTTACCTAAAGAAATATGATTAACTAATAATCACGTTTAAATAGTAAATATGATAGTAAATATGATAACCTGTATTTTGTACAAGTTTTTTTGGTAATTATTTTAGGTAAATATAAGGTATTTTTTAAGGTAAGTATTTTCTCCAGCCGTTTCGTTTCGTTTCGTTCCGTTTCGTTTTAAAACTAAGTTTGATATAAAACATTTTGGTTTATTGAAATATGTTAACTGTTTTGGAAGCAAAAGTTTTGGTCTGACTATTCATTCTGGAGTTATTTTTTAAATAAACGAACGGACTGCCAGACGGACAGACGAACGGACAAAATGAGAACATATAGCGTATAGAACATATATAATTTTTCCAAAAAAAACGTTAAAAAAAGTTATCAGGTATATTAATCCGCCACATCTTGTATACCGCACCGACCTTAGAACCTGAACTCCACGTTTGCACATGGAAGTTCTGATCACCTAAACTGTCAGTGAGTAATATCACTGCAAGATTCACTGAACATATCAAAATCTGAAACAAACCAATAAATCCACACTATTACTTCAAGTTAATACAAAAATAATTCAAATTCAAATCCCCTTTTGCTACACAGCTTTTCCAATATTTCAATATTACTTTATAAAATATTATTAATTTTTCCATTAGTTTTATGTAGTTTTTACTATATTAATCTTAAAAACTAAGCTCAGCTTGTTGTTTGATAAAATTTAATATCGCTAATTTTTCAAGTTCTCGGGTGCTCTCAAGTGTTTATTTAGTTTTGTGTGTGGTCTTGCTTTGATTTTTATTATTTTACTCGATTTGATGCAGTTTTCTATTTGATGTGTTGTTTAAATTTTTTTAAGTGTTTTATTAGATTTTCTAGATTTTTGTTGGATTTTTGAGTGAATTAACGAGATTTAAGATTTAGTTCGAGTTTAGTTAGTAAATTCCTTTTTAATTGAAATAAAATCACTTACATCATAAAAAATAAGACAAATAAGCAAAAAACCTCCGAATCAATCATAAATTAGCCAAGTCTCATTAAACTTCAGTTTTGTTAAAGCAAAAAAAATGGGAATGTGCCATAATCCGGTTACTTTCTTCATATTTGATGGTTTAATGCTCTATTGCTCAAGAAATCCAAGAAAAAAGCATGCAAGAAAGACAAATGAACTGAAGATTAATCTCCAAGACATGACTCTTCGCAATTAACTCCTAAATCTGTAAGAAATAGAACAAATTCCGCTAATTATAAATTACGTCCTATTTAAATGAAAAAACTCATAATTTCCCAATTATAATCGATAATTAAAATGTTCACGTCGAAAGCGCCCAAAGAGCATGTAAAATTTGCATATTTCGCTATTTCCAATTTGCCATTCGATATGCAAGATTTCTCAAGCGAATTTTTCAGTTTTTCGAAAGATCATCAGGCGTGGTCTTTTTGTCGCAAATTCCCAGATAACTAACAATATCTAATGTTCGACGAAACTGCGAGAAACTCGAACAAACCTTAGAATTGAATTGAATTGTGGGCGATTTTTCAACTTTTATTCAAAGTATGGAAATTATGGAAATTTGTCGAGTTGTGAATTTTATTGAATTTGTTAATTCATGCATTTATTGAATTTGTTGGCGTTTTGATTGTAAAATTACATATTTTGTTGTAATGACTTTATTAAAGCATTAGTGTTGACTTTATCAGGAAATTGAGGGAATGACAATTTTGGCCTGAAAGCAAAAGGGCACAATTTTGATTTATTGACAGATTCCGTGGGATTGAATGTTATATGGAACATGGGACTTTTTTTTGATATTTTTTTAATTTTTATATATAATTAATACTTATCTATTGTCATAAAAATAAAATATATCATATTACTACAAAATTACATGTCAGAGTTGATGGTTTAAATCACTAAACTTTGATTTATCACATTTAGCTTAAGAATGCCTATAGTCCTTTTTTTAAAGAAAAAAAAGTTCATAAATCAAACCTTTTTTTTGCCTTCTTGAAATAATTCTAACAAGAAATTAACGAATAAAAACATATTACTAAACTAATTTATTTAAAAAATAACTCATACGTGGCATCTAAAATTTTTCCCGTCTAAATTTTAAAATTGATGAACAAAACTTCATAGATGAAAGATTCAAATACCCGCAAAATGACGAACCTATTTTTTTAGGAATTCAAAAACCCGAAAAACCAAAAATAGTGAAAAAAGCAAAACAGCAATATTCAAAAAACTAGCAAAAAATACAACAAATCTTCGTTAATGACATTTCCAAAGCATTTAAATTTAATCAGCCAAATCAATAATATGTCGTCGACAAATTGTTACAAAAAGTGAACTTCAAAGATACTTCCACCTAACTAAAACTTCTATCCAGGTCTTTTGGTTTAAGATTGTGCAGCTTTTATCTGCCATAAATAAATTTTTTATCTACTGTTGATTACGACTTCCTTTTATCCATTTACACAAAAATCTATTAAAAAACACACATGAAAGAGGCAGAAACTCAATTATAATAAGTATTTTCAGTATTATGAGCATTATAAGTATTGCACTTGCCTTAGAGTTCGCTTGGAGTTGTAAGACTGCAAACAGGTCTTTCAGGCACTTATCGCCTTACAAATTGAAGTTTTATTATTATTACTTGCCTGCAATGCATTGAATCTTCGGGAAATTGCTTGAATTTGCCAGCGATTTGCTTGAATTTATTTGTAAATTATTTTCTTTATAATAAATGCAAATAAACCTCTCAATACATCCAATGCATTCTATTGAAGTTTTCAAGAAGACTAAGGCAAAAAATATAAAAACTTAATTTCCATTAAATGACAATAATTTAACGACCTCAAAATCATTTTATTTCTTGTGGAGAGAATTGGCAAGAAGAAAGATTTCTTGAGAATTGCAGATTTTGTAAATTTAATTTGAGAATCAAGTACTAAACTATGGAGATTTAGTTTTCAATTTTTTCTTGTGTCTTGCCTGATTTATTTATAAAATTAATTAAATACACAAGCTATTAGATAATGTTCATAGAATATAGTCTACGTGTGTTAGTCGGTGGTTAGAGGTTAGATTCTTTAAATTATCATGACTTTATTTTAAGTTTAACTCTCCTTTTTTTTGCTCTATCTAATAAAATCCCAACTTTCCACCAAAAAATATTCTAAACCTTTATATTAATCTGACAACCCCAAAACCTGTATGAATGAAATAAAAAAAATATTTATATTCGATGTCATTTTCATCTGAGAAATGTTTTAGGCACAAAAAGCAAACCAGCCGAGCAACTTTCTCGCAATACTTGGCAGGCAAAACAGAATTCTCGCAAATTTCCAGAAAAAACTTCAAGAAAATATTCAAGTTTAGCCAATCTGCAGCCTATCTTCTTCATTAAGGAATGCTGCACGCTGTATTTTACTTTAATAAAAGTTTTTTGCTTATATTTGACTACATGCATGTAGTCGCTTGATTTAGTGAATATTTTTTATAAACTTTTTTTGTAACACGAAAAAGAAAGAGTGTTAATTTCATTTAAAATTGATTGTAATGGTTTGATTAAAAGTAACAAATGCACGTTGCATTGGCGAGGAACTGAATAAGGCATATTTGCTGTTTTTATTGGGTATGAAGTTGCTTTTAATTGAAAATCATCAATCCAGGAGGAAATTAGTGTAAATTATTGAGTTTTATGTTTGTGAGAAGCTTTTGGAGGAGAAATTAAAGTAATTGGTGAAATTGTGGGGATTTTTTGGAATATTTAAGGTTTTCTTACAAAATATTATGTTTTATACTTTAAAATATTTTTATAATTAATCTTTAATAATAAAAAGCTGTTGTAAGGTTTCTAATCTGATTGTAATCACAAGTTGTGGTTCAATTCTCCACAAATATTGTATGTTTCAAAGTTTTTTTTTTGCATTTTCAAGTTGTCCAATGATGTCTTTAAAATTTTAATTTTAAAGAATACCCAAGAAAGGAAAACGAATCCCAACCAAAAATTTTTTAACTTATCAAAAATTTCATGAATCAATTTGGAACATTTCATAATAAATCATTCAATTCCTCGGAATTCTTAAGCACAAGAAATTTATCATCGTTTAGTGTTTGAATAATGGTAACAATAATTCAATCTTTTGAAATCAACCGAACAAAAGCAGTGGACCAACAATTGAATAATATGTACGTAAATAGATTTTTAGTTGGTAAAGCAAATAGAGCTGGTATTTTTGGTTCTATTGATGGAGTGGAGGTTTTTGGGAGGTGAGAGCCCTGCGATGATTTTTTTTTATAATTCCTGATTTAAGGGAGCTTTTGAATAATTCATAAAATAAAAAAAAATCGTTAAAAATTATCAATTCCAAGATTTGTGGAGCTTTTAAAGAAAAAACTCCATAAAACATCATCTCAAGTCAATAAACCATAAACCACATAAAATTATCTCACTGTTCCTCTAACATCTGACACCATCTATCTTTTTCGCCGCATTCTTCCACGAACTTCAAATCACCAGATTATGTAAAACAGCTCTCTTTAAGTCTTTACTCGGTCTTTACCCATCTTTCATTACAATTTGAACTGGAAACTGAAAAATATTTAAATTTTAAAATGAAGCATTAAATGCAGTTAAATGGTTCCAGTGCAGTTGAAATAAATGAAACAAATGAAAGAATTGAATGCGGAGTGGAGCCAAACACGAGAACGTTCAAGATGCTCCTAAGAAAACTGAGCTGAAGCGTTGAAGCCCTGCAGATGAAGAAATTAAATGGAAAATGAGAAATATTGTAAAGTGTTTAGTGTTGTAGGTAAAGCACCATATGTCTAGTGCTTAAGTATTATTGCATGGAAATGAATATTTAAACATTTAAATATTTAAATGGTTTCGGGAAAGAATTTTTAACAGAAAGAAGATTTACTTTAGATTGTGTTAAACAATATAAACGAGCTCCAGAATATAAAGAGAATACTTTCGGAATTTTTAAGACATAAATGAGAATGTTTTAGAAAACAAACATAATTATGTTCTGCTGGCAGTCAAAGAAATTATTTTTCTCTTTTGTGTTGGGGAAATTTTGGGTTGTTAGATTTTTAGTTAAGTCTTACACTCTTTTATTTCTTCTTTGATGCATTTTTAATGTTATAATTGTTTATTTTTGTGCTTCAAGTATCAATTAAATAGGTTTACTAAAATTTCATCGCAAATTGTGGATTTTTTGCGCATAATCACGAGAAACTTCGTTATTATTGTTTTTCATGAAAAAATTAAACCTTATCTATGAATTTCAAAAAGCAATGAGGTTATCACATTGCGGCGATAATTTCAATTAATTTCTCAGTACTTGGTTATACTCTTTCTTAGAATTTTCCTTATCAATAAATGAAACACTATGTTATCGATAATCATAAATAACATAATAATCGAAGAACAATAAAAAATGGCTCAAATTTTAGATAAAAGGTATCATTGAATCAGTTTGACAAGACGCAAAGCAAGCATTCGACACTGTAGTTAATGATGTCATCGTCAACACAAAAGCATTGGATGCATTACACGGTAAGACAGCCTGTATCTTCGTATTTTCAGTATTTTCAGTATTTTCGTTTTATTATAAATAATTTCAGGTAATAAAATGTGTAAGAAAAATTGAAATATAGGACTAACTTTAGCCGATAGAGATATTTTGAGTATACAGTTATGATCAGTGAGCTTCCAGCTAGTGTTTCTATATAGTGGCACCCACCAATACGTTACAACAATCCAAATTTGTCTTACCGTATTATCAACAATCTATTAGTAAATTTTTTGATAATAAACCTCGCGTAGAGTAATCAGACCTTATAAATGAATTGGCAAAGCTCCTGACAACTACTGTTATCAGTTATCCCCGATTGACAGTTTAAAAACGAATTTAAGCAACGAATTGAATCGATAGTTCTCAGTCACATTTTGGTCTCCAATCAATTGGTTCTTAATACAAAATGAATCGATTAGTGTATTGCTGTTTAGTATTAGCTACTGTAGCTTCAACTTCAGCCATAAAGTCACTCAATGAATTTAATTGGACTCAAATTACAAGTCCATTGAGGAGATTCGAGATAGCTCAGCAGATTGATGAATTAATTCCGGATTTAGAAAGTCGAATCGTTGGTGGATCTTTAGCGACGGTAAACCAATTTCCTCATCAAGCAGCACTTATCATAGAGTTCAATCGGGGTGAATTTTTCTGTGGAGGATCAATAATATCTGAGTTTGTCATCTTGACAGCTGCGCATTGTCTTTATGGGTAATTGTATTATAACTTGCATATTGAACTATGAACTTAATCCTGTATATTTTAGTGGACCCATACAAGCTTATGTTTTTCTTGGATTGTTTAGTATTGACAGTGCAACAGATGTTTGGGTAATACTAATTTAGTATTGTGTTGTTTGTTACTAGCTTCAACATATATTGTAGGCAAACATTGTTGGTCCATCTCAAATGACACTTCACTCTCGTTATAACGACACAACATTGATAAATGACATTGCAATCATTCGCTTCCCAGCATCTCTTCCGATTCCAATGCGAGCAAATATCCAGATTATTTCACTTCCATCGCGTGATCAAGCCAACAATTTGTTACTTGGAGAGTCAGCCACGGCTTCAGGATGGGGCTTTGCTTCGGATCGTGCTACTGACATTTCTAATAATTTGAGATATGTTTTGATGCCAATTATAACCAATACAGCTTGTTCAATTGTTTACGTACCTGGACTTGTAAGAGGATCGAATCTATGCGTGTCAGGAGCTGGTGGAAGAGGAACATGGTAAATATTCACATTAAAGATGAAGAAATTCCTTAACAAACAAGTTTAATAACAATTACAGCAGTGGAGATAGTGGAGGACCATTAACAGTTTTAAGAGGTGAGACTGCTGTACTAGTAGGAATCACTAGCTTTGGAGCTGCAACAGGATGTGAAATAGGTGCTCCTTCTGTGTTCACAAGGGTGGGAACTTACATAGATTGGCTCCGAGACAACGCCGATATAATTATTCCTATTACTCCTACAACTCCTAATCCTACTTCTACACCTATTACTAGTACTGTTGATCCAAATGGTTCCATCGCTAGAGAACCCAGTGTTGTAGTTTCTTTGATTGTTTTGTTAGTTATATACATATTATAAATAAAAAAAAGGATGAATAAATTTCTACCAAAATATTAAAACGACCACAGTGCTATTTATTCAATTGTTTAATGACTAGTATGCAAATATCGGCAAAAATCTTTAACAATCTGGAAATTAAAATATTTCTAACGTAATTTAGTTAAACCCGCAAAAATCCAAATATGATAAATATCAACTTTTTGAAGTGCATAAAGGAAAAGTCATAAAATTTAATTTTTTTAATGATGTGGTTGCTATTTTTGTAATTCAAGTAACAAGTAGCTGATTAATTAGGTGCACACAAGTTTTATCACAAATTGTGAATTTTTTGGCAAATATTCACGAGAAATTTCGTTGATATCGTTTTTATGAATGAATTCAACCTAATCTATAAATTAAAGTCATGAATTGGAGATAAGACGTGCCGTGAGGTTATCAAATGATGTCACTGATAACGGATTTAAATTAATTTCAGTACTTTGGTATACACTTTTTAAGAATTAAAATTAATTATCAATAAAACACTGATATCGATAATAATAAATAAAAACATAATCGAGAAACAATAAAAATTGGCTTAAAATTTTAGATAAATGGTATCAGAGAATCAGTTTGACTAGACGCATAAAAAGCATTCAACAATTGAATACTGTTATTTATGATGTCATTGAAAACACAACATTACGAAAAATATTGGATGCAATATCAATCTTATAGCAAATTACTTAATAATAAACTTCGTGTAATCGGGCCTTATCAATGAATTGGCAAAGCTGCTATCAACTACTGTTATCAGTAATCCCTGATTGCCAGTTAAAAAACGAATTTAAGCAACGAATTAAATCGATAGTTCTCAGTCACATTTTGGTCTCCAATCAATTGGTTCTTGTTACAAAATGAATCGGTTAGTGTATTGCTTAGTATTAGCTACTGTAGCTTCAACTTTGGCTATAAAGCCACTCAATGAATTTAATTGGACTCAAATAACGAGTCCATTGAGGAAGTTCGAGATAACACAGATTAATGAATTAATCCCGGATTTAGAAGGTCGAATCGTTGGTGGATCTTTAGCGACGGCAAACCAATTTCCTCATCAAGCTGCAATTCTCATAGAGTTCAGTGGAGGTGCTTTCTTTTGTGGAGGATCTATAATATCTGAGTTTGTCATCTTGACAGCTGCGCATTGTCTTTATGGGTATGTATATTATAACTTGTATATTGGACTATGATTTCAATCCATTGTTTTTTAGCCGACCTATACGAGCTTATGTTTTTCTTGGTTTGATTAATATTGAGGACTTGACGAATGTTCGGGTAATAACAATTTAGTTTTGTGTTGTTTGTTACTAGCATTTTGTATATTGCAGGCAAACATAGTTGGTCCATCTCAAATGATACTTCACAATCAATATAACGACGAATCATTGGTAAATGACATTGCAATCATTCGCTTCCCTGCATCTCTTCCAATTCCAAAGCAAGCAAACATCCAAATTATTCCAGTACCAACGCGCGCTCATGCTAAAGACATGATGGTTGGAGAGTCAGCCACAGCTTCAGGATGGGGCTTTGATTCGGATCGTGCTACTGACATTTCTGATAATTTGAGATTTGTTTCGCTTCCAATTATGGAAAATTCAGCCTGTGCAAATGTTTATCAAGCTGGACTTGTAAAAGAAACTAATGTATGCGTGTCAGGAGCTGGTGGAAGAGGAACATGGTAAATATTAACAAAATAGAAGAATAAATTCCTTAACAAACAAGTACATGAACAATTACAGCAGTGGAGATAGTGGAGGACCATTAACAGTCTCAAGAAATGGAACATCAGTTATCGTTGGCATCACTAGCTTTGGAGCTGCAACAGGATGTGAAATAGGTGCACCTTCTGTGTTCACAAGGGTGGGATCATATTTAGATTGGCTCCAAACTAATGGCAACATAACCATTCAAAATAGTTCCACCAGACAATCCAACAACATTGGAGCATTAGCTTTGTTCATAGTACTAACAGTATACCTTCAATTGAAACATTAAATATCGTTGTAATTAAAAGCAATTATGTAATCAGTTTGTGTTTTAACTAAATTGTTCATACAAAAACCAATCAGCAAATCAAATTAGCTCATGACTAAGATCAACATATATCTAAATGTCTTTATTTCAAATAATCTGAGTTGTTATCATTTTCTACGTATTGTTCATTTAGTTCAGTTGAAATTTTAAAACAATAAAAATTTACGGTACATATGTAGGTAAAGATTAAAATTTACAAAAAGAAGTAATAAAATTTTATTTCAATCATTAAAAAAAATTGGTTCTCTGTAGAATTCATTCAAGAAATTATTTTTATCAGGCTGCAAACCAGTATGACCAAACTAGTACGACCAGTGACCACTCAAGTGCTGATAGCAGCTTATCATCAAGTACGTATTTCAAGTATCGAAAATGGAATTAAATACATATATTTATTTATAACAAACAAATTTCTAATATTATTATTAAATACTTAAATCAATTAATTAGATTCGGAGAGTCTCAGTCAGTTTCTGTTCTCTGATCACTGATCCTACCAAAAATGAGCAATTTGAATATTTTTATATTATTAGCTATAGCGGCAACAACTTCTGCTAATCAATCACTCAGCTACTTTCATTGGACTCAAATTACGAGTCCTTTTAAGGATTTTGTTTCAGCACAGAACTTAAAATTCAATCTTCCAATTACGGGACGAATTGTTGGAGGATCTCAAGCTGCTGCAAATCAATTTCCTCATCAAGCAACAATTTTCGTTGTAACTGAAGAAATTGCCGAAACCGGTCCAGTTTTATGTAGAGGATCAATTATTTCTGAAAATGTTATTTTAACTGCTGCACAATGTCTTTCTGGGTAAGTTCATCATCATAACGTCCAATTACTTTGCAGTTAAATAATGTAGATTTTCAGTAGTCCGATTCAAGGCCTGATTATTCTTGGAATGATAAATTTTGAAACTGTAGCAGACGCTGTGGTAAAACTTACATAGCTCTTACAATTTATGCTTTGATTACTGAAAAATATGTTCCAGGGAATTCTAGTGAGCCCAAGTCAAATGGTACTCCACCTACAATATCTACAGGACTCTTTGAACTTTGATATCGCAATCATTCGTTTGCCTTACGCTGTCCCAAGTCATGCAAATATTCAAGTTATTACACTGCCAACCATAGATCAAGTTAATTCTTTAGTGATAGGAGAGCCAGCTATCGCTTCAGGGTGGGGTTTCACTACAGAAGAATTACTCATACCATCTTTCGAGTTGAGATATGTGACACTTCCAATTGTTAGCAATACAGAGTGTCATAGTGCTTATGGAACTAAAAATGTAACGTCTTCACATGTTTGCATATCAGGAGATGGTGAAAATGGAATATGGTCGATATGCTTTTTGTTATAATCTTTATTAACTAATAAGAATTTCTCAATGAATTTTTAGTGACGGAGATATCGGAGGTCCATTAACAGTTATAAGAAATGGGCAAAGCATACTAGTTGGAATCACAAGCTTTGGATCTAGCTTAGAATGTGAATTGGGATATCCCTCAGTCTTTACTCGAGTGGGATCATATTTAGACTGGATCCAAGCAACCGCCAATATAATTTTACCTATTACTACTACTAGTACTGTTAATCCAAATAATTCCATCGCTAGATCACCCAATGTTGCAATTTTATTGATTATTTTGTTAGTTTTATAAATTTTATATAAATAAAAAGAATTAAATAAATAAATTTCTTTTCAAAAATTAAAACAGCCTCGTAATATTTATGATATCATTAGATGACCAGTATTTCCATCAAATATACCTTTGAACTTCTCTTGGATAACTAGCTTATCAAAGTAAGGTGAAAATATTGATACAAAACTTGAGCAAATCGCTTGAAAGGAAGTGAAGAAGTAATTAAACCGGCAACTGCAAAAATGATTTAAACAAAGTATTTTTAAGTGCATATATTGATGAAATCATAAAATGTAAATATTCGATAGATTATTATTAAAATTATCAGCATTTTCAAAAGTCTCCAATCAAAAGTAGAATTTAAGGAGTGAATTTTATTCGATGAGTTTCAGTTATAGCTCGGTCTCTGTTCATGAAACTTGACAATCAAAATGATCCATCTAAAGATTTGGTTACTACTAACTGTTGTAGGGACAATTTCTGCTGTTGAGCCATTAAACAAATTTAATTGGACTCAGATCACTAGTCCTTTGAAAGAGTTTGCCCCAAAAAGCAACAGTTTAATAGAAGGAAAAATCGTTGGAGGATATTTGGCTTCTGTAAACCAATTTCCTTATCAAGCAGCAATTGTTATTGAATACACGTACGGACAATTTTTCTGTGGTGGATCTATTATTTCTGAAAATATTATTCTGACAGCTGCTCACTGTCTTTTCGAGTAAGTTCTTTAAGAATAAATTTATGATTTTGAGGGAACGCACTTGAACTAACTTATGTCATTATTAGTGGACCCAATGGAGCTTACGTTTTTGTTGGTTTGCTGAGTATTGAAAATCTAACTACAGCTATGGTAATTCATAATTGTTTATTAACTAAGTTCCATTATTAAGAAGCAAATGTGTATTCTAGGGAGTTTTGGTCGACCAAAGTGGAATTGTAGTTCACGAGGGATATGATAATGTTTACTTCAAGAATGACATTGCATTTATTCGATTACCTTCTGCTGTTCCAACGCAAGCAAATATTCAAATAATTTCACTACCATCTAGAAATCAAGTGGACAATTTAGTGGTTGGAGAGGCAGCTATTGCATCTGGATGGGGAAGGGATTCTGATAATGCAACATCAGTTTCTCTAAATTTAAGATTTGTGTTCCTTCCAATAACCAGTAATACTGTGTGCCAAAATTACTTTGGTGATTTTGTAACATCTACACATATTTGTGTATCAGGAGCTGGTGGAAAAGGGACATGGTAAATACTAAGTCAAATTATGTAATAATAAATAGCTAATTAATTTCTCAATAATATTTTAGTAGCGGAGATAGTGGAGGACCTTTAACAGTCATCAGAAATGGAATTACTATACTAGTAGGCATCACTAGCTTTGGATCGAGTTTAGGATGTGAGATAGGATATCCGCCTGTTTTTACAAGAGTGGGATCATACTTAGATTGGCTCCAAGCAAACGCCAATATAGTTGTTCGTAATAGTTCAACTAGAGCTTCCATCAGTTTTGGAGCATCATTTTTCATTTTATTATCTATGCTATTATCTATTCTAGTATGATCTAATAATAACGTTAATTGTAACGTTGATTAAATTCAAAAAAATATATCTAAGACACATATTTGACAAAAAAAAGCATTATTTCTTCAATGATAACGTTATCAGTAACTCTTGATATGACGATAAGAATATTTCACAGATTTTATGGCACATTTGCATTTTTTTATTCACGGAAGTCTTCATATCAAGTACTTTTGGATTTCCCATAGATAACATATCAAATTGATGTGCAAATATTATGATAAACTTCAAACAGGCAATTCACAACACGATAAAAATTTGATATAAATTTGTATCAAGCTTTGATTAAAATCAGTTGTTCTTCAAACTCAATTGAATTAAAAAATTATTTAAAATGAAAAGTTTCGTGGTTTCGTTATTATTAGCTTCTTTGGCTAATTTGGGCTATTTTGCATCTTCAACTACTTTACAATCACTGAGTGAACATGATTGGACACAAATTAACAGTCCACTCAACGAGCTTTCTGCACTACAAAATATGCCCTTCGTGTTCAATGATTTACAAATAACAGGGAGGATTGTTGGTGGATCTTTAGCATCTACAAATCAATTTCCTCATCAAGCTGCTCTTTTTGTCAACACTGATGAAGGTCAATTTTTCTGTGGAGGATCTATAATCTCCAAAAATGTTATTTTAACTGCCGCACATTGTGTTGTAGAGTAAGTTTTCTTTGTTTTCTGTTTGATCTTAACTTATCCTTAAAACATTTTCTAAATAGTGAAAATTCAATTTTGGCTAATAATGCCTCAGTTTACGTTGGACTGCTAAATGTTAGGACTGGGCCAGCCGCTTGGGTAAATACTTTGTTACTTTAGAAGACACCTGATCTTAAATATCAACCATTTCCAGGGAACAATAGTGCAACGCAATCAAATGAGAGCTCACGAGCTTTACAATTCAAATAGTTTAACCAATGACATTGCATTCATTCGTTTGCATTCAGATGTGCCAATTCAAGCGAATGTTCAAATAATTCCACTACCAACTAGAGCTCAAACAGTTAATTTGATGGCTGGAGAGACAGCTACTGCCTCAGGATGGGGTCGGGTTTCAGATAAATCGAATGAAATTTCCTCAGTTTTGAAATTTGTGTCGAATCCTATAATAGGCAACAATTTCTGTCGGAGATATTTTGGTTCATATATATTATCCACTAATATTTGTTTATCAGGAGCTGGTGCAAGAGGGACATGGTAACTACTAACTTAATTCATGTTGATAAAATAGCAAATTAGTTTCTCAATAAAATTTTTAGTCAAGGAGATAGCGGAGGACCATTGGTAGTCATAAGAAATGGGAAAAGCACACTTGTTGGTATTACAAGCTTTGGATCTGCTTCAGGATGTCAAATAGGATCTCCTACAGTTTTCACAAGAGTAGGGTCTTTCTTGGATTGGCTGCGCACAAACGCTGATATTGTAGTTGCATAAATAGGAGAGATGATTCTCTGAACTTGATAGTTCAATCGTTGCCATAACAATATTATTTAATGCTTTTGAATTGTTAAATTTAAAAATTTATTAAAAAAATTGTGACTAAGGTACCAAATATCAAAAAGTATCTTTTAATAAAATATCTTATCAAGTTATCAGTTATCATTGGATTATCACAATCCAAGTGAGTTTTTGAATATTTCTCCATTTAATTTCTTCTTGATTATTCCCGACAATGGAACTACATCAAACTTAGTGACCTAGCTGGTCAAAAACAGCTAAACAAACTATATTTCGTAACAATTTTATATCTTTCATAATTTGACAAACCACTTGAAGTACCACTTGAAGGACGAAGAATATACTACGCAATATTATGATCACAATAAACATATATTACTACACAGTCGGATGCAAATCAAGTTTATCTTTATACTCTGTTATCACATATTGTCAACATACAATTGAAGGTAAGATAAGACGGAAGTTTAATATAACAGAATAGCATTTAGCATGAATAATTTAGAGTTGTATTTGTTATTTATGTTTCCATTACCATCAATTTAAAACAAACTATTGCCTTATACCTTCAAGTCATAATATATCAGTAAATCAGCGCAAAACTCCATGAAGCCTCTAAAACAACAGTTAATGCAACCTCAAAAGTCAAAACTGCATGCACAGTAAATCGAGGACATTCTTGATCTTCCTCACTCCGAAACTCAGCAAAATGCACATAAACCAAAAAGCGACACAAAAGAAATAGTGAAGATGCAGCGCGATCGTGTTAATGCATAAATTTAGTTTTTGTGTGATAATCGCGCGCGAAAATAAACTTTTGCATTTTTATGGTAAATAAGTTGGCACAAAAATTGTTTACCCGAAGACATAAAAGTAAATAAAGTATAGATTTGAATAATGAACTCTGAGCGAACTTTACCGTTGCGATATTTGCGATATTGATGGCGATATTACAATATTTGCGATATATTACGGCACGTACCTTGGGTACTTCCATATACTTCAATTCTCCGGTCGCTTGCGAGCTTTCTATAATTTCTATTCTGGATCTGATTGGGAATTTTCTTATAGCTATTGTTTTGAATGTTAATAACTATTTAAATATTTAAATATTTAAATTTCATTTGGAAGTGTCTTTAGCAACACTCAGCAAGTGATTTTGTCAACTGGATACTTGGTTGGGCACTTGGATAACTTAGCAGGCAATCGTGTGACAACAGGTTCCACAGATTATCATCTGGTTTGCTGTTATGTAGCATTATTGCATTACAACAGCAAATTCTATTCTGCTTTCTTGTGGTTTGTTGAGAATATGGTGATTTACTAGGATTTAGTTCTTTTTATTTAATTTCTCAAGTATCTCTATTTTCAATGAATAGAATTGGATTATTCAAAGTTTTTTCATCTCAAATCGTTAAAAAAAAATATTTTAAATTAACAAGCTTTTATCTTAATTTCTAATTTATTCGATTTTCAGCAATTAATCCACCTTAAGCATCCATCATTAATAATTGTTTAATTTTAAATTCCCAGCAATTTATTATAAGTTTAGCAAATTTTTAAATAAAAAATTTTAATTTTCATCTAAAATTTTAAAAATAAATTAATGATTTATTTCCATTCCAAAATAGTGCGTGGATGTGTGATCACCAGCAACCATATCTAAAAAAAAATAAAACCCATAAATTACTTTATGTTTGCTTATGATTTTTATGATGATGCAGTATGTATGCACTTTGGAAGTTGAGAAGAGAAATGATTTAAAAACTAATAAATTTTGCTGCATCCACACACATTTTTTATTTAATGTGATAATCCAATATTCCGATAGTATATTAATTTTAAAGATTCAGGAATAAAAGCTAGCAGGAGTGGATCTAAGATAATTCCATGTTACTATACTGACAATTTGAGTCCACCTCTTAAATGGATGAAACTGAATAGTTGGCGATAACCAGAGATGACTGCATATGTATTATAATGTTTTAAATTATAATTAAACCGTGGAGTCACTTTTTATGATTTATTCATGCGAACTTTGAAATTTTGTGCAGTTTGAAATAAATTTGTGCAAATTTTGTTATTTGCAGATTATTTGCGCATTTTACGGAGTTTACAGATTTTTCACATTTTACGGATATAGCTTTGAAAGCACAACATGTAAATATGTGGAAAAAGATGTTACAGCAATTTTATTATGAATTCAACTATTTTAACTATTTTAAAAAGGATTAAAATATTTCAAAGAATGGAAAGTAGAAATTAGTGACACTTATATTTTACAACTTGCTTGGATTTTGCAGGGGTTGGGGGAGTTTTATTATTTATGGCAATCAAAGAATTGTTCAAATTAGAAAAAATGATTTCTAAAAAATCATTGCTGGTGGTTAGATCGCCATATTGATAATTAACTAATTTTAACAAAACGAACATACTTTCCCACCCCTGCTCAAACATATGTAACACGTTGAAATCTTCTGCTTTCATTAAACATTTTAAAAAGTTCAATTTTACGCGACATTCCTCTGAAATATATCCATTTACTGACAATCTGTGTAGTTTGTCTACTTGAAAGCAATCTGGCGATCGAACACTTGCTCAGTTGCTCATTGCTTGGAAAAATAATTGCTATCTTTGCTTAAAACTTCAAGTGCTTTGGAATGAACGATAAAAGTGGCGAGATATGGAAATATTTGAGAAATATCATAATATTTAAATTATTTAATTTATTTGAATTACTTGAAGAGCAACAAGGAAAATCAAATATTTAATTAAAATGAGTTTCTGTGTTTTTTCTTTTCTTTGTATAGTTTATGAAGTTTATGAAGTTTGTAAATTAAGTGTAAATGTTTGCAGAAGCTTTTCTGCTTTCTCATTTAGATTTTGTTAGGTTGGTGGATGTATTGAGTGTTGGATGTTACAATTTCCTTACAATTTTCAAGTACTTTGATTTTCCTTCCAATTTCTAATCAATTTCAAGTCTTTTTCTCATAAAACCGAATTCTCTCGATTTTCCTCTCCAATCAGGCTTTTAATTAAATTTACACAATGTGACAAAAATTTGCATAACATCCATAATCCATCGCATTTAAATTGTTCACCTAAAATTAAACAATTACAAGACAATTACGGAATTACCTGTAAATCTTAGTAAATCTGCACATTATCCAGCACCCATAATTGCAGCCTTTCAAAAGTGCTTAAGCTCCATCAAGCTCACTCATAAAACCATTTATATAAATCCATCCATAATTGTGTGACAATTGAAATCCACCAGAGAATCATTTGCAACATTTTGCAGCATTTGAATGCGGCAGAAAAAATGTCTCAATTATTTGTGACTTTAGCGACTAAAGCGCGACTTTGGTGCAGTTGAAGCACTGGGCAAATGGAATAATCGTTTCTGTTGAATCATCTCGTGAACATGTAAAATAATGCTTCACGTATTTAATTCAATTGACATTTCGAGTGTTTTTGCAGGCATTTATGAATGCTCGACTGTACAATTGAAAGAAAAAATTGGATTTGCTGTTGTACTTTAGTAGTTTGAGTAGTTTTGCACTTTTTTCTTAGCTTTTCAATTATTTTCTTAACTTTTTAGCAAGTTGTGACGAGAAATTATTGTCGCTTTAAATCATATCAAGGCGCACCTTCGTTTTAGTTGGTAAATTTATGCTTTGGGAATGATTTCAATTTGTGTATGAATTGATGGTGAATGGTAAAAGTATGAAATAATAATAATTGGCGCAGTTGACGCGGAGAAATTTTGTGGCTCGTATTTTTAGGAGTAATGGAGACCTTTCTTTTTTAGAGGGTGGGAAATTGTTTTTTCTAATGCAAATTTTTGCTAAAAACCAAAAATTCAACCCAAGAAACTTAATTTTTTGAAAGTTTAAGGTCAAAATTTCAAATTTCAAAATTTTTTATTTTTCAATATCAGAATCAATACCAAAATTTAAATTTTCTAAAATTTAATACCCACGAAACTTCATTTTTTGATAGTATTGGGTCGAAACTTTAGTATTCAAAATTTTGAATTTTTGAAGTCAAAATCAAAATTAGAAAAAATCTAAAAAATCGCACAATCTTCCAAAACTGTGGGAACTAAATTAAAATATTTTGCTGCTTGCGAAGTTTGGTGAAGCTCATAATGCCTTTATAATGCTTCATAATGCCTTAAAACTGCTTACAATAATCCAATGCAGTCTCGACAGTTGCCATTTGAGTCATTTTTGGAATTGTTGTCTACATAGAAACGGAATTGTGTTCTGTTTGTAGGTGTCGCACGTTTTCTCTGGTGAGGCACAAATTATCATAAATTGATTGCTGTTTTAGTGAAATGTGCAAATTTGCTAAATGGTGAATTGACATGTGTTTTAATTAGTGTATTAATGACGATATTTGTGGAGTTAAGATGGTGGAGATACTTTGTAAAGTAATTAATTTAATAATTATTTAAAAAAACGGTAGATAGTGAGTGAAATTTAAAAAAATCGACGTAATAAGGTGTAACATCAGTGAAAGTTTTAATCAGGATTTAAACCTAGGATTCTTTCATCGTTTCTTATCTAATTAATATGGTAAAATACTTTTACTATAATTGTTTGATGAGTTAAACTGTAAAAGTATTCTATTCTATGATCTTATTTATTTGAATTTCCAAGTTTACAATTTAAGATGCATTTTTTAACCATACTTTCGATTTCCTTCAAAAAATATTTATTTTCTAGTCTAGCATAAAGTCCCACTAACTTCAAAAATTAGACAAACTACAAATTAAGTTTAGTTCCGACAATTCCCTCCCAAAAACCATAAAACCTCAATAGTCAATAAACCTTCCATTGAAATTCATGAAAATCACAAATATTTGCATTATTGTGTCATTGTTGCATTCATAATTTAATTAAAGCTACAGTTAACTTGCAATTAGCCACCGACGCAATATATGCAATTTATGAAATTTATGTAATTTAATAAATTTATGTAATGTTATGCCATTTAATCCCATATTTTCATGTATCTATCAGTTTTGTGTGTTTTGTGTGATGGCAATTTATGTGCATTTATTCGACAGTTCTGCAAACACAATTTCGAAATTGACATTTGAATTAAAATTCAAAAGTTGCTCGGATAATTTGGATGAAGTTAAATATAGTTGGTTTTGTAGAGTATGTTTGTACCATTGTTAGTTAATCAGTTTATTTTATGGTATTCAAATTTCGCTTGGATTAAATTAGAGACTGAAAGTTAGCGGTTTTGATGAAAATTAAAATTTATTCAAATCACTTTTATTTAATGTCACTTGACGAGAGTATCTTAGGTAAAATAATCACAATAAAAATTCCTGGTAATCCCTTTGAAAAAATTTAATGATTATTGAAGTCCTTTTCAATTGATTTCTTCCATTTGCGTCATATTTATAAATTATAGATTAATTTCTCTTAACGGGTAAAACGACTTAACGAGAAATTGACGATAGTCACTTTGTTCACATTTAAAATCAGTTAATTCAAACTTAAAAACTAAATTGTTTAAAATGGTCATTATTGAAAGAATCATTGCAATAGAAAGTAAAAATGTTGAACTTGTCATTTTTGCTACTTTGCTTATCAAGTTCTTATCAAGTTATAATGGTGAAAAGTGAAAACCAAAGTTGTCCCAACCTTTGGTCATCTTTCCCAAAACTAACAAACTTTGTTGACCTTTCTGTGCTAAGAGTGTATCGTTATCAATCAATTGATACATTGATAAAGTCACCATTTTTCATCAATTCCTTATCGTATGCTAGTTCATTTGATGTACATATTAAACCAGTGGTCGTTAACAATTCCCAAGCCATGATTATGCATTTAAGACAGTATTGCATTCGAATAGAAGCTTCACCGTCTAAATATTATGATTTTAATGGCATGAAGCTGAAGGTTGGCAATGGAAATGAACTTCAAGTCGAGTACACAAGGAAAGGTTCCCAATTAGTCAATAGTTCTAAGGAGGACGAGGAGTTTTGTCCAGGAATACCTGAATTACCTGTTGTTTATGTGCTTGACTGGAGCCCCAACAAATATATGTCTATTTACGGGTGCTTGATGGCTGACCTCAATGGAACCAAGATTAAGCATGAAGGTGTTCTAATATTGCATAAATATTCAAAGTACTCAATATGGAAAAATGATTCTCAACATGATCGCGCAAAGATGATTTTAAAAAATATGACGGGAATCAAATGGGAAGAGTTGGATGGATGGCAACACTCAATTAACCGATATGAAGAATGCAATATCAAAGCGATGCTAAAAACTTGCAGAATCGGTACCAAAATTCACAATAAGAATTCAATGTTATTAAAAATTCTTGTTATATTTTATGTTTTCAGCTCTGTTTTATATATTGCATTTAATATGTTAAAGGGAGCTTGCAAAAAGCTATACAAGTGTAAATGTCAAATTTGGAAAACTTTATGTTGTGTAAGTGAGTAATAAATTGCACCTGTAAATTCTCATGAAATGTTATCATCATTTTCTAAATCCTAATAAAACTTATGATGCAATATTAACATCTACATAATATTCATGAGTTAAAATAGAAACAGTAATTGTTTTCGATACAATTCTTCAATAATGTCAGCTGTATATTTTACTTTGCATTCCCTCATAAATAAAGCTTTCAGTAAATGTAGACGATATTTATTATTTTATGTTGTTTTTCAAATTCTACTAAATCCCATGTCCTGTAAGAAAGTTTTTGTCACAGAAGCCAGTCATGGTTTTTCTAGTTTGGACTTTACTTCTACTAATTTGTGGCATAATTCACAATTCTGATCAAGGATGCCCGCAACTTCTCAATCCAAAAACTTTTGAAAAGTTTCCATCCCAAACAGTTTATGAAAATTACAAATACAAATCAATTGATTCCTCGATCAAGTCCCCATTTTTTCTCAGGGAAGGTGGTTGCAAAGAAGATACAAAGTTTGTCTTGAGAGAAAACCCCGATAAATCAGCGTCCTATCTTCTGCATGCCATACAAAGTGGAAATTATCATAAATTTCAAAACTATAATGGAATGAGACTCAGTCCTTTGAATAACAATAAATTTGAAGTCGATTATGCTATTAATATCAAGAATTATGGAAATCTTTTTAATAACACAGCTGATTTAGTTTCTCCATCTTCACCTGAAATGCCTACAATCTACATGATTGACTATGAAATTGACAAGTTTATCTCTTTTTATGGTTGCCTGGAAGTTGAAGTGAAAAACATAGTGACAAAATTCGAAGGTGTGTTATTTCTTGTTGATACTGCATCTACGACAAAATTGGAAGCTTTTAAGGATGCTAACTATACACGCTCAATATTGAAAGAAAAGATTGGTATAAGATGGAATGATTTGAATGAGGTTTGTACTCGTCAAGTACAGCCAATTTTATCGGAAAATGATACTGCAATGCCGATGACTTTGAAATTAGGTGTGGCTCTTTTTGTTATCGTTTGCCTAGCATACATTGTTTTCAAAATGTTCACTGAACTTTGTGCAGTTTTCAAAAAAAAGATGGATTTGAATAATGTAGTATACATTAACTAAAATTAAACTTGAAGCATTTATTTGGATTCTTATTATTAAAATTTTGCAGAAAGTTCTCAATGTTCAGTGAGAAAATAATGTTTTAGCTTTTATTGCTATAGCTTACATATTTAAATGAACATTATGATGTCCCTTTTGAGTATTATAATAAGTGATTACCCCATTTTCAATCATTTCTGATTATTACGCGTAATATGTAATATTTCAATTGCGATATTATTTATAACATAATTTGTTTGCTTCGTTCGAAAATTTAGTTTTAAATACCAAAAGTAAATATCTGGTCAATTGATGTTTCATGAAGTTCAATCAAGTATCGTTATTGATTCCTAATTTGGTGGCAAACACATTACACTCTTCCGACTGTTATCCGCACTACTATCCATTTAATGTAATAACGGTTAAGTTGTTATTTAATTCCAAGAAAGTTTTCGGTAATTTTTAGTAAACAGTTAATGACCATTTTATCGAAAATCATGTCAACATAAAAAAAATTTGAACTTAATCATTTAGTCGTTCGATGTGATTCAAGGAAAAAAGAGACTACCATGAAGTTCCTCATTTGTCGCGTTTTTCTAGTAATTTCCTTAATCAGCCTTACATATGGCCTTGAAGGATGCCCCAATCTAACATTAAATTACAAACAGTTTCCCAAGTTTGACAGGAATATAAAATTCAACTTAGATTCGTATAAAGCAGTGGATTCATCCATCAAATCGCCATTTTACGTAAAAGATCCTGTGCACTTTGCATATACGACTAAAATTTTTAATACATATATACAACTGATGCCTTATGATGAAAATAGTTCACATCAAAGAATGTTTGTTGAACAAAGTTGCGATGGAAAGAATTTTTATGAATACAATTTCATAAAGTACCGACAGAGTCCAACGGATAATCGACTTTTTCTTGTGTATGAACTAAACCAAGGAGATATTTTCTGTGACTCCAAAGATCAAATGGAAGAAATATTCTTGGTTGACTACGCTGTGGATGATTCTACCAAAGATATTGGTATGTTGTACGAAAGTCTAGAAATTAATATTGACAATACATTTTCAGTAATTTCACTTTATGGCTGTAAATTACTACAACATGGTAATGGAACATTTCAAAAGCATGAAGGAGTTCTCATCCTCCACAGTTACAAGGACCCAACACCCTGGATGGAAGATCAATTAAACTACACTCGTAATGTTCTACAGGAACAAGCTGGAATAAGATACTTTGCTTTAGAAATTCCAAACTATAAAAGTTTCGATGCAGAATCTTGTGCTGAAAGTAAAAAGAGAATTTTCCACTGTCAGAATGCAAAGAAGTATAAGGGGTTAAATCAGAGTGTAGCTATATTTCTTTTGTTGCTTGGGGCAGTACCTGTTGGCATAAAGTTGATCCAAATGATTCACAAGCTTTATGGCCGGTTCAGGCGTTGTGTTTAGTTTGCTTGATGTTTTGAGAGTTTTTGTTACTAAAACCACCGATTATTAGTCTAATTCCTTCATCTTTAATCTTTCAGCAGAAAACCTGATCTTACAATAAAATCAAACCGACACTATGTAAATCATATTAAATTGCACTACACTTTACTGAAAACAATGTCGACCTATAATTTCATATTTGTTGTTTTTTTGCATCCAATTTTGTAAAATTAGCATAATCTTGATAAAAGTCACTTGATGTGTGACCAGAAATCACAAAATAAATGAAATACTCACACAATTTACTAGATACCATTTATTCTAACAATTACGTTTGTATTAATGACCTTTCTCCCAAAATGTACACTCGAAAAAGCAATATTATTAACACTTGTCTTGATCACTTTATTTTAGATACATACGATAAAGCTTTTTCGCTAGTATTGGGTGACAATACATTCTCAGACCACAGGCACTTAATGCTTAGTTTTCCAAAACAAACAAATATAAACATTCCGACAGCTGACTCGTTCGAAAAATTAAATATTGAAAACATTAAAAAAGACTTTTTGGAACTTTTGCTTGACGATAACTTGTCACTCAGCGTATTTATTGAAAAAGTGGACTTTTTTATTGCAAACAATACTGAGACTTTATCATTTAATAAACCGAATATCTCCTATAAAAAACCGTGGTTTAAAAGTTACCTTATCAAAATTAAAAAAGACAGAGATCGTCTTTACAAACTTTCCAAGAAGTTTCCTTTGAATATGTTCTTTAAGTTAAATTTTCTTTCAAAAAAATACGAACTTTCCGACGCGATTACTTTAGAGAAAATCAAATATTTCTCATGTTTAGTTAAGGATAATTTTGATAACCCAAAAAAACTCTGGGTAATTTTTCGCGAAATTATGACCGGGATTCGTAATGCAACAGTCACTTGCAAAAAAATTTCCTTAAAAATTAATGAGCAATTAGTTAGTGATCCCAAGGTTGTTGCAAATCATTTAAATGACTATTTTGTAAACATTGGTGAGTTTCTCGCGCAGAAACTCCCAGTTACATCCTATTTTAATAATTTTGATATCTTTCCAGAATACTCTTTTAATGATTTTGAAGCAACCACAATTGAAGAAATTGAACTTATAATAAAAAATTTGAAATCTGATTCCTCAGCAGGTTTAGATAAGGTTCCCACTAAATTATTAAAGGATCTTTGTAAAAACTTTGCTCCATTTTTGAGCAAATCTATCAATGAATGTTTTATCTCAGGAAAATTTCCTGACAAATTTAAGATTGCGCGTATTATAACTTTGTTTAAAGCCGGTGACAAATTTGATCCGAATAACTACAGACCAATAAGTATTCTATCAGTGTTCTCAAAAGTTTTTGAGGCAGCCATTAAATCTCGTTTAATTAGTTACCTAGCTGAAAACTCGATAATAAATAAGAACCAATTTGGCTTTTTAAAAGGATCTAATACCACCTCCGCCACCCTAAATTTAATGAAGAAAATCTACGGAAATCTGAATGACTCAAAGAAAACTGCTTGCATTTTCATTGATGTCATGAAGGCTTTCGATTCGATGGACTTTAAAATTTTATTATCAAAATTGAAACGTATCGGCATCGGTGGGAAGGTCCTTGAGCTACTTGCGGACTATTTAGAAAATCGTTTGCAATGTGTTTTTGCCAATGGTGTCTTTAGTGACTTTCGAACCCTGAAAACCGGTTCACCTCAGGGCTCTGTAATGGCTCCGGTTCTATTTTTGATTTACGTGAATGATATTTTTGATTTGGAGTTGCATGGCATGTTGCAGTTGTTTGCGGATGACGCAGTATGCACATATGGCTCCAATAATTATCTTTTGCTTAAGGATGAGATGCAAGCGGACATTATCAAGCTCAATGACTGGTTTATTGTGAATAAACTTTCTATGCATATTGGTAAAACCAAATACATTATTTTTTATCAAAGGAATTCCAATATGTATAATGTTTTTAACACAATAAACCTTGGCAATAACTTAATTGATCGCGTAGACAGCTACAAGTTTTTAGGTATTTTTCTTAATTCATCTCTAAACTTCTCGAATCAGGTTGACAGCATCAAAAAGAAAATAACTCCATATATAGCTATCCTAGGTAGAATTAAACATTATCTGTCTACCCCTGACTTGAAAAAAATTTATTTCGCGCACGTTCACAGTCATATTAATTACTTACTCCCTATTTGCTCTGCCGCCACAGATACCAAGCTTAACGAACTTCTTATTTTACAAAAAAAAGCAGTAAGACACGTGTATAAGTTAAACATGACCACCCTACCGACTCCCTTTTTAGAGAAAACATCCTTTCACTTAACAACCTAATAAAATATGAGAATTGTGTGCTCTTTTATCGAATTCAAAATGACTTGATTAAATATAATGGCAAATTTGCTACTCGCGGTGACCTTTCAAATACTATTACAAGGCAACAAAACCTCTACAACTGTTACTCTACTCACCTCGAATACATCAAAAAGAGTTTTTTCTTCAATGGTCCTGTTTTGTATAACTCCCTCCCTGACTTTGTTAAATCAAGTAAAGGTCTGATATCCTTTAAATCTAACTTAATGAAATTTCTTACCTCTGGCTGAATTTTCTAGCTTTTTTATAATCTTTTTTATCATTATCAGACAGTTTCTTGGCTTTTCAAGATTGTTACCAATAGGTTTGGTTCATCACTAATTTTAAAATAACCTTATAATATGTCCTTATCATTGTACTGTATGTATATTTATATTTTAGGTAGAATTTGTTTTAGTTACTATTATTTTTTTTATTTTTCCAACATTAACCTGTAAGCCAGATAACATTTGTAAAAGGTACGAAAATTCCTCGCAATTATTACTTTGAGGAATGAATAAAGCAACTTGAAAAAAAAAAAAAAAAAAATTGCTCGTTGAAAACTTAATTCCATCAAACTTCATTTATAATGGCAAAATATCCAGCCTGAAGGCAAATTTATCTGCATTCAATAGTAAACCAAAGCCAATGATTTATTTCACGCAATTTCAAAATATTCCACGGAAAAGTCTGCGCTGAATATCAAATAGGCAAAAATTTGAATTTAATTGAGCCATTCAATGGGAAAACCGTTTGTCTATGAATTTTATGCATTTTATGAATTTTTGAAGCTGAATGAATAAAGTTTGCATTTTTTTTAAATTTAAATAAATTCGAAAGATTTTTGATGCGCGATATCGCAGAGTATCCGATTTCTTGAATTTTGTTTGCATCTTAAAAGTATCCATAGCTATCACAGCATCTTGTAAAAGTGAGCAAAGTATCAAAGATATCAAACATCTTGAAGTAATTGAATGGAATTGAAATAACGATATTGAAAGCACGAGAGATTTGATGAATGATAGAAATCTCCAGATTTAATAATCCAAAAGAAAGGCAGGAAAGGTGCTCAGGTGGTCTTCAGACGAAATGCTAAGAGATATAAGTTATTAAAAAATATTAATTTTAATCAAAATGTTTTCTTTTTTATTTGATTATTAGATTTCTTCAATTTTGTGAACTTATTTATGGACTTTTTCGGATATTTTTCGATAATAATTCTTTCATTGACTATTTGACGGTAATTTATTGGGACATCTGTAAACATCTGAGCAGCTTTTATTGATGTTCAATTATAAAAATGTTTTTTAATTTTCATAAATGTTTTCAAATGTTTTAAATGGTTCTCCGGGCAGTCGCCCCGAAAGAGTTGAGGCCGTGGTTTTATGGCTTTTTGATTATGCAGTTTGTTTTTTAAGGTAATGGATTCGGGAGTTCATCGTATGATTTTTCATCGAAACAATAAAATAAATTTTTTTGTAGTTTTTTTTTGTTGTAAGATAATTTCCAAGGATAATCGAGCTTCAAGGTATAATTTGGAGGAATCGATAAAATATACGTCGATTAAATCTTCAAAAAAACCAACCTAAAGATTATTTGATGAAAAGCTGGAATTGAATCAAATGGTTATTATATTCCTCGAAAATATCTAAAGTTATAATATCTGGATAAGAAACGCTTTGTGCTCCATTCTTCATGTTGCCCAAAACAACCAAAGCAACCAGAAATAACATAGTAGAAATATCTATTAGAAAAAGTAAAGAACCATAAATCATAATTGAATTAAAAGATGCTTTAAAGCAGCTAAACATTAGAAAAATTGGAAAAAATTTAAATTTAAAACTCGCGCAGGAATAAATTGAATAAGAATGTTTTTAAAATGCTGGTACCTGGGACCTGGTAAGTGATTTTCTAGATTTCGTTACATTTTGTTAGACAATAAGCCATGACTAGGTAAAACCTGAACAACCTGGTTAACTCACATAAAACTATGAAAATAGCAATTTAATTATAATTTATATTGTTGTGCAGATGCTTCGCGGATCATTATGCTTGAGCTAAGCTTAAACAATTTCTAATTGGATTACTTACCTGGAAGAATGCCAGAAAAAGCGACGTCTTGGTTATTTTAGATTTCTAAAGCCTTTTCTGGTTTTTTCGTTTTTTCTCCTTTTTTAAAAGAAAACAGCAAACCAGCGAACCAACGAAAGATTCAATGATTAATTGGAGCAATATTTCAAATTAAATCAATTTTAGGTTTTGGAATGTGGAACGTTTTGTGGAGCAAATAAGACACAAATCAATGTATTGTTGTTTTTTTGTATATACTATTTTATTGTTACTCATCATTGGAGGTATTTTTTTACATTAAATTAAATTAAATAAGAAAAACCACAAAGCTCCAAAAACTCAAAAAACTCCGACAACTCCATAAAAACTCCACCAAAAACCCCAACAATCAAAGAACCAACAAAAAACCTATAAAAATAGTAAAAGTACACTTGTTTGCTTAAAATTCTTCATAAATTAGTTTTTTCCTATTTATCCACTTTAATGCGGTTGAAATGCTTTCAAGTAGATGCAGTTTACCAGTTTGTTATGGTTAACTCGATTCAACACATTCTTTACTTGATTTAGCGTTTATTTAGCTTTAACAGATATTGTGTGGATTGTAAGTCAATGTTTGCGTTTCCACTTAGCTGGCGAAGAACAACAGGCATCGAAAAATACTTGTGGGCCCTTTTCTTAACACGTCTATGGATCTTTAGATCTTGAGATCTCTTGTTAGTTGCTTAATTTACCGCGAGGTAGGAAAATCATGTTTGTTGTGTTTTTGTTCGAGTATTATGTTATTTTATGTTTATTATGTTAAAATTATTTTTTTTCAAAAAATGTGTGGATTAACGTTAATTATGCAGAATTCTTAGTTTTATGGATTTTTAGTTTGTTTTGGTCGATTTAGTCGTTTGCTGAAATATTTTTTATGATTTTATGATATGGAAATTTTCATTAAATTGCTATTGAATTGCAATTAAATTCCGATTAAATTAAATATTTTGCATTAAATTTTATTGCTAAACTTTAGTGACATGAACAATTTATTCAAGTCATTTTAAATAGCTCAAATGGATTATGTTTCTAGTATAAATATCTGTTATGGTAAAGAGATGGTTTTTATGGATTCATTTAATTAATTACATAGAAATTTTATTTTTAAATTTTTAAATTATTTAAAAACCTTTCAAAATCAATTTAAGTTACTTAAAATTAAAAAAAAATGTATATTATCAAAAAAATCACAGGGCCCTTACCTAAAAATCCACAAAGTAAAAATTCAACATTCCCATACACCAAACTCTTAAAAACCACCTGCACTCAAATAAATATTGTCACATTAACCAATTTTCCAATAATTAAATACCAAAAATACACAACGATCAACCATTCCAAACAAATAAAACGTTTAAACACTTAAACAGCCGTAAAACTCTAGAAAAAATAACTCGACTATCTATCTGTAAAACCTGGTAAAACTTAATAAAATTTAATAAACTCCATAAAACGCGATAAAAAGCTAAAACCATAAAATATATTCAACGTCCAATCCCATCATTTCCCAATAAAAACTAAATTAACGAAAATAAATCGAAGATTTCTAAAAAATACTTGAAGGAATGCAGGGTTGGAGGTAGCTTGGACACAAAAAAAAATTACTTCTCAAATTGTATAAAAATATTGAAAAAACCTTACCAACCCCTGCAAAAGCTGAAAAAATTCAAAAAATTTCCAAGAAGTTGATCAATTAAGCAAATATAAAATATCTAAAGCGTCTTCGGCAAAATTCAACATAATTCTGGTTAGTGGTTATTGAGTCAACACCAGTCACCGTAAGCTTAACGCAATAAATCGAGAGTAAACGCGCCGAGATTATAAACGGCTGAAAATCTAAAAAACTGACAAACTTAAACATACTTTTATTAAATCATTATATAATAAAAAGTTTTAAACGACTTTCAGTGTTTCTCAGCGCTAAATTGTGTAACTACTCAAATACTGGAATAGTTGAGACAAGATGTGCGTGCTGGCTTGTGTAATGATGGAATGTGGTCATCTGCTTTGCTACTTGAAGGTGCTGCAAGTTGGTTTTGGATCTATTTCATTAACCCTTTGTTGGTTTATTGCTTTTCATTTGAATATTTTTGAATATTTCTAGAAAATAAAATTTTTGACGTTTTTAATGAACTGTCAAAAAAATTGAAACATAAAATGCAATAATAAAATTCTTGGGTGAAATTTCAACCAAAAGATGCTCCAACCTGACCTAAGAAGCTCACATCCATCTCAAGATTCATCCAAGACACCAAAATTCTATGCCAAGCTATCTATCTAGTAATCTCTTTTAATGTTTGTATCGAGCAAGCGAAGAATAGTCGTGGCCTTCAAAAATGCCCAAAATATAATCAATTAAACGTTTAAATGGCTAGCGCTGATAATTAATGGATTCACTCAGTTTTCTTGGTTTATTTCGAAGTTATTCCAAATTTATTGTTGAATTTGGTAAAATTATCCACGAGGCGAGGCTTTGTTGCTGTTTTTGATGGGTTTTTGGTAAATTTTTGTAATTTTTTGATTTGTTTTTGTTTTTTGGATTTAATCAAATATTTTCGATAGTTTTGTAATTTTTTCTAAAGAATCTTTAATGTCACCTTGGATGACCAAGACATGTGAAATTATTTTACGGCTCAATAAATATATGTGAGATGACTTACCGTTGCGCAATTTTAATTTAAATTATTTTTAATTCATTTACAGCCAGATATTAAATAATTTCATGATTTTTAATTAAAATTTAAAAAAGTGTTATAGAAGGAAATGTATGGAAAAAGATTTTTGCATGTTTATGTTAATTTTAATTAGCGAAATTAATGTTAACATTATTTTTTATGTCAATAAGCCAATAAATCGAGTTGATGTTTATGATTTTCTTTTTTGAAAAAATAAAAAAAGATTTCGATTTGTAATGTTTTTTAATTTATTTTTAGTATCAATAAATAAAAGTGATTAACACTTCAAACATTTTATTATTCTTTATTTAAATTTAGAAATTCAGTACTAAAATCAAGTAAAATTCTAATTTTGGAATATTGAAGAGTTTTTGAAGATTTTATGTCTTTTCTTCAAAAAAAATGACGAAATGTTTTTACAACGATTGAACAGCTTGAAGGATAAAAAATCTTAATTTCTCAAAAAATTTCACTGATACCAATCAAAAACAATCTTAAACAATTTCTTCCATTCATCTTCATTAAAATTAATTAATTTGTTAAATTCGACTTTAAATGCCACTCAAACTCAAAAATATAATTAATCCTTAAAAATGTATTATTACCTCAAATAAAATAAATATCTGATATCAATCTATTTTTCGTGATCAAAATTTTTCAATTAAAAAATCCATCAATTTAATGTCAAACTTTACTTTACAGAACTTTATTTAACTAAAATTCTTAAAAGACATGACGGACAACTTAGTAACAATATATAACAAAATGCAACAAAGAAATGTAACAAATGTGTAAAATGTGTCAAAACAACTAAAAAGCATGCAACAAAGTATCCTTTTTGTAATTTATAATCATTAACATCGCAGGTTTTTTCATTTTATATTCATTTATAAAGCCTGGAGATCCTTTATCAGGGTAATTTAATAAATTTTTGAATAGTTTTTATAATTTTCTGAATTTTTTTTTGAAATTTTAAAGGAATGAGGTCTCCTGGGTATTATGAAGGGTTTTACTCTATGTATTAGAAATTTTATGAATAATAATGAAATCATGATGAATGATGAAATCTTATAAAAATCTCAAAAAGTATGAAAATAATTCAAATAAAGTTAATGCAACTAAATACAGCCAAACATGAATAAATTCATTTGTTTCTAGGAGACTTCGATAAATCTAATAATACATCATACCCCGATCCATGATTTTTATGATATAATACTCTCTGGTTTTTTCTTTATAGTCTTTGGACTTTGGGATCAAGCAGCGCGCTATCACATCTGCTCTTTGTTTGTGGATATTCATTCTACACTTTTGTTTGCAAAGGATTCTTTTCAATAATTGTTAGAAGGTTTGATAGTCGATATGCTGGCCACTCGAGCTCTTAAAATGTTTTCAATGTTTAACATGTTTTCAAATTTTAAATATATTTGATATGCGTTAACATTACGACTTATTAATTCAATATGCCTTTTTAAACAATTTCACGTGTATTAACAGCTGAACTTTATTTATTGCCCGAACGTGAAATTTAATGACGTGTTTGGATGGTTTATTGCTTTAATTTGCTTGCTCTTTGAGTCATTTGAGATGTTTGATGATTTTATGGTTGGAATTTTGGGAAATTTTGATTAGACTGTTTTGATTTTAATAAATTAATTTAAGTGGAACTTTTTAGTTTCTTGAAAGATTGACAAAATAATCAATTAATCTTTATTTTAGGAAAATCAATAAAAATCTTAAATCAAAGTAATCATTGAATATTTCTCTTCAAATCAATATTTCAACTAAATTTTCCGTTACTTTTTTATTCCAAATTAAATGTCTTTTAATCAAATCTCAGGCACAGCTAATGATTCCTTGGTATCATTTCTGCAATTTGAGCAAGCAGATTTAGAAAACGTCATTTTAGAAGCTATAGATAATTATGCTGATAGACTTCTTCGAGGAAACGCTCATCCAGATCAATTGGATTATATATTTGGCAAATTTGCCACTTTGAACAGGTTGTCGAAGGAGATTTCTACTAGATCCAATAAGGTAGATGTCAGAAGGAAAAACCAAGAGATTGTAGAAAGGATCAAGGAAGCTTCACAGTTTATACCACCATTGCGATCTCAGTTTATTGGCCAGAATAATAGTTTGTTGCCGGGGAATCCTGCACACCATAATTTTACTTTGCCAAGAGGAACTGAAGCAAACACTAAAATGGGATACATGCAGACACAAAAGGCAATTGCGAATGAAGTAGACGCTGCAGCAACTGTTGTTAATCTTTCTCAACGAAACTCTAAGCCTCTCATCCCGAGAAAACCTTTTGGAGGCAGTGTTGGCTCAACAAATGTTAGTCGAACAGTGTTCGTGCCGAGAAATGAACCTCAAGTAGAAGAAATTGATGAGGATCCCGACAATGTAGTCGAGAGAACGGAAGAAGCTGAAATTGAAGAGTTCTTTAATAGTGCTATTCAGTCCATGTGCTTATCATACCGGAAAGCCATCGATGAGAATCCTAGGTTGGACCGAAAGTTTATCACAAACAAGCTTAAACACATTATGGAGCAAAAAATTCAGGTATGAAGAAAATTTTTGATTTATCTGCTTAAACTTACAAAACTACAATTTTCTAGGATATGGAAAGGATTAAGATGCGATACCAAGGAAGACGTTATAAAAAAGATTTGGCTGAACAGCATAGACTGAGAGACAGATTTATGCAAGTTTTAATGGCAGATCCAGAGAGTATTCTATTATTTCCTTTATCGTCTGCCTAAAATTAGCACATTTCTTATTTTAGATATTCCTGATTGTGTAAGAGTTTTGACCAAGAAGTTTGTAGATGCCAGAAAACCTGCAAGAACGGAGATTGCAACTGATTCGCTGCTTCACGGTTTTATATTAATGGTCATATGTTGAATTCTTCAGGTTTATATTTAAATACTTACAGATTCAGCTCAAATTACAAATCCTTCTCGAGTTACCCGAAGAGCTAGCTTAATTTCAAGGCAACGACCAACCAAGCATTCTAACACCAAAAATGTTTTAGAGCTTTTTTCTGAGTTTTCCCAGAATTTATGTTTGGAACTGATTGACATGAAGAAAAGGAAGCTCCAAGCGCAAGCAATATATACCAAAATTATGAAAATGCTTGCACCGACCATTAAAAAAGTTGTTGAGATCAACGTTTTGACAAAATCAGATGAAGTTTTGAGCGACAAGGAAATTGAAGAACATACAACAAGGAATATTGGCAACATTGTGATGAACTTTGCAAATGTTTTGCAAGCAAATCCTATCGGTAATTTTTTTTTTTAGAACATTAAAAATATTTTTTCATGAATTACTTGTAACATTTAAACAGGTCCAAGCCAATGCAATGCTGAGATTAAACAATTAATGACAAAACTCAGACGCAGAGAAGAAATTTTTCCTGAAGGATTGTTCAAAGATTTGATATATTTGCAAAATTTTGTTGTGCGAGCAGCAATTCGGGAGATTCGGATAAGTTCGCCAGTTCCATTGGCTCCAAGAATAATGCCTCAAGTACCAGTGATGGCAGCAGAAAGGGCAGAAGATCCACAGACATCGATGGTTCCACCTCCAGGAAGTATGTTCTCATTCATGCACCTGAATTTGTTGTAAAATAAATCTTTCAGGACAAGAAATTAATGCTGTCTCGAGATTACTCAACATACCAGAAGCTGATGTGTCAGGTGCAGGATTTGGTGCAGTCAGCACTCCTTATGTAGCTCAGCCAAGTAATATTAGATTGATGAAACTTGATCTGCTTCTTATTATACGACATTTTATTTAAAATTTTTAGAATTAAGACAACAAGTTTCTGCTTCTCGACGTTTCCAAAATTCTCTTGGTAGGCTGCAGCCACGTAAGCTATTAAAAAGCTATTTATTTCCTAAATCTAAAATAACTATTTAAAATGATTTTTAGCACCAACCGTCGTTGAGCAACCTCTAACATACGAAACAATTCGACACCAAGATTTGCCAACAGCACAAAATAAAGGTTATTCAATCAAATCTTTCATATTTCTAGTATTTTTTATTTTAAATATAATTTATTCCAGTTCGAGCGAGCCCAGTCAGTCCTTGTAAGTTTTTCTTAAGTTTTTATTAAATTTAAGATCAATTTATGCTCATTGCAAATTATTTTAGATTACAAATTCAAACCAGTGGAAGCTCCACTCCGCATTCCAAACATTGACAACCTCCCTTTACACGAGCAAGCATTAGCAAAAAGAGCTCGCCTCGTGGCTGCTGGCAAAAGACCTCTTTATCACGTTCAACTCACAGATGAGCCTGTCACACCATATTGCTTGGCAAGAGATTGTCTAGCTGCTGTATACTTACTAGATCAAGGATTCAGAGAATTCGAGGATGATTTGTTTGTCGATCAAATTGAGGAGATCAGGAAATTGTACATGAATCATCAATTATCTCTGAAGAGATCATTAGAAGTCATCGTAACAATGTTCAAATTAGTCAAATGTTTTCCTCGTGCAATGTGGGAATTGGTTAGGAAATCCTTGCATTTAGGACTTTCAGAAAAGCCACATTTTCTTTCATTCGAAGATATTTCGGTGCAGATTAGTTTGAGGTGGAAATTTATTCAGGAAACTTTTCAGGTACTATAAGCGTTTTAACCTTAAAAAAATATTTTTTTTAAGCAAACTAAACTCTAGATAATCTGTCCAGAAATGGAAAACAAGCAAGAAGAAATTCTGGACCGTTTCAAGGTGGCCATCCAACAAGTAGTTCCAAACTTTGAGATGGACGCCACACTTCAAGCTGAACTAATGCAGTTAGAAGAGCAAGCTAAATTAACAGCTCCACCAATGACATTACCACAAATTGCTGGTAAACTGTCAATGCAACCAAGTGTCAAACTCACTGGCGTAGAAGTTGATACTCAAGGAAATGTCACCATTATGCCGGGAAATATCGATAGACCCGAGCAATATGTTTGCCAAACTGCTGCTAATATGATTGAGTTCACCTTAAGGTCAATTCAACAACAAGCACCACAAGCTGCTGTCTTAGATGTTGAAGAGACGTAAGATTTCCTGCATTTACTTGTACGTCACTTTATAATCAAAATCTTCATCCAATAGAATCGAATCCCTGGAAGAAAAGATGAAAAAACTCAAAAGTGAGTCAGACAATCGAGTGTCAAACTTGCGACGTAGCACAGCAGCTAACCGAGAATTGGCAGCGAAACCTTTACAGCGACAAAATTTCTTCCAATCGAGGGGCAGCGAGCTACCTAAATGGTTTCCTGGTGTTTACGTCACCTACCCACAAAGTGGTCATAATTGGTTGCATCTCACCAACGACAGTTTTCCGGACATACTTCTCAATGCTTGGAGAAAAATGGGACCTATCATTGATTAATTTGTTAAAGTTTGATTTAAAGAAAATAAAATTGAAAAGTTCCGGGTTTTCCAAGTTCCCAATCCAACTTTTCCAATAAATAAAATGTCACGATCTTGAAAATTTTGATAGGCCTACCGAATTTTTCATTTACTGTAGTGCCACTATAGCGCCACCAAATAATTGTTTTAATTGTTTCTCAGTGTAATTTTTCTGCCTCATTTATTTAAAGTAAGTGTAACTAAACCACGATTAATTCCAAAAGGCCACCAACGAATGTTTTGCTAAATTACATCAGCCGAAATATAAAAATTGTTTTTGATAACAAACTTTCTCACCGAATTTGTTTTAGTTGGGTAATTTATCAGCGCTCACAATTAGGAAATTTGCTATGGGCAAATTTTTCATTTCACGGTTTTTATTGGACATGATTTTTAGGTTTTTTATAGATGTTTAATCGTTTTTACTTCGGCAACAAAAAGTTGTGAAGTCTTGATTTCATCCAAATTTTTTTTTTTTTTTTTTTCTTATTTTTGCCTAAAACAAAAAAAAATTTGGTCTAGAACCCGAAATTTTGGGTCCTTGCGAAATGTCTGTCCGTGGTTTTGACTTCTGAACTTCTGTGTTCGTAATCTCAGAACCCATCGGACCGATTGATCTAAAATTTTCAAAATAAGCTTTTTTTAACCATAAGCAGCGACGTCACGTCAGTTTTTGAAAATCCTACAGCGCCATCTAGTACCTGTAGTGCAAACTACCATTTTACCATACAAAATTTTTTTTTTCCTGAGATTATATTGAAACATCCGAATATGCAAAAACCTTGTATTTGGCCCAAAATGATCGATTCCAAAGATTTTATGGAAATATTGTACCATGACCAAGTTGTCATGCTTTTCAAAATTTTGGAAAAAAACTTCTGTTTTCGTAATCTCAGAACCCACCCGACCGATTGATCTAAAATTTTCAAAATAAGCTTTTTTTAACCATAAGCAGCGACGTACGAAGAGTTTTTGATAATAATACAGCGCCATCTAGTACCTGTAGTGCAAACTACCATTTTGCCATACAAATATTTTTTTTTTCTGAGAATATTTTAAAATATCTGAATATGCAAAAACGTTGTATTTGCCTCAAAATGATCGATTCCAGAAGATTTCATGGAAATATTGTACCATGACCAAGTTGTCATGCTTACAAAATTTTGGAAAAAAACTTCTGTTTTCGTAATCTCAGAACCCATCGGACCGATTGATCTAAAATTTTCAAAATAAGCTTTTTTTAACCATAAGCAGCGACGTATGAAGAGTTTTTGATAATAATACAGCGCCATCTAGTACCTGTAGTGCAAACTACCATTTTGCCATACAAAATTTTTTTTTTTCCAGAGAATATTTTAAAACATCTGAATATGCAAAAACCTTGTTTTGCCTCAAAATGATCAATTCAAAGATTTTATGGAAATATTGTACCATGACCAAGTTGTCATGCTTAAAAAAAACTTCTGTATTCGTAATCTTTGAACCCATCCGACCGATTAGTCTCAAAATTTCAGAATTTTTTTTAACCATAAGACGGTCGCGTTTGCTGATTCAAAAAATCCTACAGCGCCATCTAGTACCTGTAGTGCAAAATACCATTTTACCATACAATTTTTTTTTTTTTCCTGAGATTATATTGAAACATCCGAATATGCAAAAACCTTGTATTTGGCCCAAAATGATCGATTCCAGAAGATTTTATAGAAATATTGTACCAAGACCAAGTTGTCATGCCTACAAAAATATTGGAAAAAAAACTTCTGTTGACGTAATCCCAGAACCCAGCGGCCCGATTGATCTAAAATTTTTAAAATAAGGTTTTTTTAACCATAAGCCACGACGTACGCAGAGTTTCTGAAAATAATACATCACCATCCAGTACCTGTTTACCATTTTACCATACAAAATTTTTTTTTTCCTGAGATTATTTTAAAACATTTGAATATGCAAAAACCTTGTATTTGGCCCAAAATGATCGATTCCAGAAAATTTTATAGAAATATTGTACCATGACCAAATGCTTACAAAAATTTTGGAAAAAAAACTTTGTTGACGTAATCTCAAATCGGACCGATTGATCTAAAATTTTCAAAATAAGCTTTTTTAACCATAAGCAGCGACGTACGAAGAGTTTTTGATAATAATACAGCGCCATCTAGTACCTGTAGTGCAAAATTTTATATTCTATATATCTTGTGTTTTTTCCAAGAATCTAAAAAACTGTAGGAAAAAATATATATATTAAACAAAAGTTGTGAAGTCTTGGTTTCATCAAACTTTTTTTTTTTTTTTTTTTTTTTTGAATTTTATATGAAAACAAGTTTTACGTGTTTTTCGTTAAGAAACTACCAACTCAAGTCGATCAGAAAGTGGTAAGATTGAATTCAACAGAATTATCAGCAATAATGCACAATATTCCCGCTCGGCGCTCTGATCGAAAATTTATGTTTTGGTTATATATTTTTGAATTTCCTAGAATTTTATTGCTTCATTCAAATGAATTATTCTAATGAAGCATAGGTATTATGTTGCCGAAGTGCCTGCTAAAGCTTCAGCTTTTCCGATTTTTTAAACTGTTTTGTGCAACGTTTTGCTTAGAACCAATTTTTTTGGTGACAAGTTGGAACAAATATGAAAATTTTCAATTAAAATTATTGTGGGAGCTGATAAGTAAATTAAACATAATTACATTATTTCCAAATATTCTAAAAAATCAAGTTTTCCCAGAAACTGCTCAAAAACTAGGAAAATACCTAAATCTACTTTTTCCGAGAGATCTCTGGAATTTTGAAGTAAAACATCAAAACTTATCTTTTAAATCAAAAGAATCACCTAAGGTTAGAACATTTTCTTCCTCAATCTTTTCTAAAAAGAAATAAACAAACAAACATTTTAATTAAAACTCCCATCAAGAATATTCCTCATTCTCCATTTAACTTTCAATTTGCGATGATTTATTGTCCAGCTAGAAAAACACAGTCGATAATGCAATTTCTTATTATCTATGATATTAACAGCATTATTCGATTTTTTTTAGCAATTTGTAATTTTGTAATTTTGCAATTTGCAAATTTAATAAAGTAAATCGTAAAACTCGACAAACGGCGAGCTGTAGAAATAATTTGCAGTAGATTGCAAGTTTGCCTACAAATTAAAAGTTATTTGTTTAACCTCAGCGACATCGACGAGCGTTCCAGCTAGTGAAATTGCTTCAGTAATTCAAGCGAGCTAGGTTTTGCATGAGCTGGATATATTTTCGGGTTACCTGATTGGTGGAGGATTTGCTTCTTTTTTGCTTATTTTATAATTTTATCGAGTTTTTATTGAAGTTTCCATTCATTTAAAGATTGATTTGATTTTCTTCCAAAATCTTTAGAAAGAATATTTAGGAGTTTATCAGGCAAACCCAAAAATCACCAGAACCTATACGATATCAACAAGGAAATTATAATTACTCGAAGTTAATAAGAAAATGAATTTGCGTCGATAAATTACGATAAGCTTCCTTTAATAAAGTCAATAAGAGAAATCTAAGAAATTTAATAGAAATCTAGGCAATCTAAGAAAACTATTAAACATTACAAGAAACCCAAGCAACTCAAGAAAAGAATAGTGGAGCATTTGCATCATTTATAATTATGACAAGCACAATTATTGCATTTTTACAATTTGTGGTCTCAATCTTCCATTGACTCTTTATCTCATTCTTTGATTCTTATAAGCAATTTCAATATTTTAATTTAAAAAATTTGTAATAAAACATTAATCGAAACCTCCTCGAAAAAGTCGCGTGACGCTCCCAGTTGCTCTTCCCTCGTGTCATTTATTTAGATTTAAATTTGAAATATTTCATAAATTTCTCAACTGCAACTTTTCAACTTCTCAACAAACAAACAAAATAAAATCTAACAGCGAATTAAACGAAGAAATCTCTTCTAAGGCAAATTCTTCTCGAAATCTTTGAATTACAGAAAGTCTAAAATATGCAAACAATGATTCCCGTTAGCATGACTTTTAGTCTTTGCTGCTGCTGTGATGCTTTGGAGCTTTAGAGCTGTGTTCTGAAATTTGCACGACACCGGCGACGAGCTACAGAGTTGAATACATCACAAAATTTGCATATTGCGCAAAGATTTTTCCTTTGACTTTTTTCTGTCGTTTCTTGATTTGCTTCAACGTTTTTTTCTGAATTTTGCACTTTTCTATGTTCTGCTGGATAGCAAATCTACAAATGGGTGAAACTAAGATATTTCTCTATTTTGCTTCTATTTTATTTTCTAGTCATTTCTAGGCAATGTTTTATTTCCATTTTATTTCTGGAAATCAAATTTGCATGAATGTTAATCTTTTGTTGAGTTTTTTTGCTGAATAATTTGCAGTTGAAAGACATGAAAGTGGCTAATGATCGTTGAGTTCACTCCTTGAAAAAAATTGTTGAGATGAGGAATTTTAATTGAATGGATTGAATTGAAGTTGTGGTGAGTTTTTATCAGTTTTTATGATTTTATGTAGAATAATTAACATATTTTGGTTTTTTGTGGATTTATCTTGGATAAGCTTGGATCTCCAGTCTTCACGAATAAAAATTCTGATTATTTCCAAAATTATCTCGAAAATCTTCCTGCCAAAAAATCTCACCTTTAAAAATATTAAAAATCTTAAATTCTCCATAACAATCAACTCCATGCAAATTAAACAGAAAAAAGTCTACAAAAGCACGACCAAATCTCTCCTGCCATGAAATTTATGCTAAACTAAATTTGAAATTATGCAAATACTTCTCAATAAATCGAAAATAATTCAAAAATGATTCGAAAAAACTTGTAAACAAAATTCAAAATAGTTGTCAGAATATACAATGCATGTTCAAAATAAATTGAAAGTTATTTCACTAACCTAATGCCACAAATGTACTGGAAAGCATTCATATTTAATAAATTTACAGTCTCGCGTAGGTTAGCATGGAAGTTTAGAGTTTACAAAAAAAAATTCTCAATACTTTATCAGCATTCTGTGAGGGTGAAAAGTTAAAAGTATGAATACTCAAAAAAACATTTGCCAATCAGTGAACGATGGAAAACAATAATAATTAAGGATTTGAACCCTGATTAGCACTAATGTGTATAACATATTCAATCATGAAACCTATTCATTGATAGTGGAAAGTGATAAATTATTAAAATTTTCAAGACATAAATTATTTTACAAAATTTTCGTAAAACCTTCAAAATGTTAAGAATTTAATCCAACCATAATTTAGCCCTACTTTACATGACAAAACCAATTATGTCCAAAAAACCTCATGCAACTCCAAAACTCAAAGCACTTCATCTCATATTTACATTTAATACCTAATAAATATTTAATAAACCTAATACAGCACTACACCAACCAAATTACCATAAAACTATAAAAGCATAAACTCCACAAATCCACAAAACTAAAATCCATTCAGCATCTTTGCATTTAAGCTGCAAACTCGCGATCAGTGGGCGACTCCATGACAAAATCCAAAAACACAGAAATCGCTTCGAATTTCCTAATACTCATAATACTCGCCTAATACTCCAAATATGTGTCTAATGTTTTCTCAAAATGTTTTCAATATATTAATTTGATTCGAGCCAGAACTCGAGCCATTTTCAATATTTTCATAATATTTATTTTTTCATTAATTTTGAAAGCATGGCATGTTTAGATGAATAAAAAGAGATGCATCAATTTTTTCTATAAAAATTCATAATTTCATTCATAAAACTTTCTTGTTGTAAAAATAAATTAACAAATTTAATTTATGAAAAGGTTTTACACGTGAAGGCGTTGAATTTGGCGGTTAGAGCTGTTGCACAATTTAGTAGATTGATGGTGTGATGTGAGGAACTTTTAATGATATGCAGTGGATATGCACGAAGATTGTGGTGAAGTGATGTTGTGGTGGTTTTGGTAGAGTTTTTGAATTGATGATCTTGTTGGGAAGATTGAGCAATGTTTTATTTTTACCTTGGGATTGTATTTTGAAGGGTTTTTGTTCAGTTTTTTGTATTTTAATCCGTTTCAATCATAAATTTCCAAAATCTAAGACTCTAAAAATTTTTTATGGATTTTTCACAAAACTGAGCAAACACCAAAAAAATCGTAGCCCTGATAAAACCCAAACATTTTCCATAATTCAACGTTAATGCTAAAAATGATCTCGTTGTTTACTTTGACACCTCATTTACTCGTTTGGCCAGCTGACTAATTCTCTCCAAGTACCTCCGGATGAAACAAACAACCAACAAAAAACATTTCAACAATCCATTGTCTTATTTCATCACCAAAATCCGCTAAACTCAGACTAAACTATACGAAAAGTCCACAAAAGTTCACAAAAAATCATCAAAAATTTTAAAAACAGCAACTTTTAGGTAATGTTTGTTGAATCTTTGTTTTTTAGGGAAATGAATGGAAAAATGTTTTTAAATAAATTCACAAAAATAAAAAATTAATAAAAGACAAACAGAATTTTGTGAAGTTGACGAATGTAAATATCAACAGAAAATGACGCGAAATTTATACGTGTTTTTTGGTGTTTAAGTTTTTTAGTTATTTAAGCTTGTTAAAGAGTTATTTGCATGGAAGAAGATTTTTAAGATGAAATTTCAAATTTGTAACCATTCACAAGTGTTTGATGAATGAATTCATTGATGGAAATAAATGGAGCTTGGGATGAGTAATTGTGGAAAGTTTTTGGGATAAAATGTGCCAAAAAAAAACTACTAAGTATGGATTTCAACAGACTTATATTTACTTTTTTCCAATCTATGCTCAGTCATGTTAGAAAGCTGGATTTGAACCAAGGTTGCACTGTTAAGGTCTCATGTTCTACCATTTTCACAGCAACTTTACATAATGATTTAATAACTAATATTTTCATAAATTTCCATCTCAACCACGAAACCATTCTAACCATTTTTATATCATTAATATCCTATCCCCAACCACCTTGCACACGAAACCAAAAGAATCTCATTATAAATTAAAACAATTTCATCCCTCACTAAAGATCCTGTCAAGTTGTAAATCCTCTTTCATCAAATAAAGAAATTAAGGCATCGTGTGAATTTTTCCCAAGAACTTGAAATCTAAACAAATTCGACAAGGAAGAAATATCCAAACAAACCTGTTTTATTTTATTCTTTTCATTCAAGTTTTTCGAGTTTTTGTAAAATATTCAAGGAATTGAAGGAATTGAAAGAATTGAGGAAGTGATGTATAAATAAACAAATGCCAGTAAAAAAATGTAGAATGACTGGAAAGATCCCAGACTTGAAGGAATCAAAGAAATTAAAGGAATCAGGACAACTAAAAAGTGTTTTTAAAGGATTTTCTAGAATTCCATTTTTCATGTTTCTTTTTTTATTTTTCTGATATTTCTCATGAAAATTGGATCGAAAAAGGAGTTAAGCTGAAGGATCATTTTATGAGAAACACAATAAAACTTTTAAATGACTTTGAATACCTATTTAATGATCCTCAATGAAAGAAGGTGGAGTGATTAAGGATTTTAAGAGCTTTGAAGGCTTTCATCTGTTCATATGGTGATTTTTTTTGGAAAAATATCAACAAAGAGGCAGTGAAGCATCAATTTCAATCAAATTTAGTTCAATTATTCGTTTTAAATACTTTTATTCAAAACTCGTAAATAAACTAAATTTAACAAAATTAGTCAAATTTTATAGAAAGTGGAACAATTCAAAGATCTTATTATTGTAGCTAAATGCACGTTTAATGACTTTACCTGATCTATTAGCATGTTCTTCAGCTAAAAACTTTAGAAACTTAAGAAATTTGAAAAAACTTAAGAAACCTAAGAAACCTGAATAGAAAACGAAAATCCAAAGCAAAAACTCAGCTCAACCTTTGCTCTGCAAGGCTCCAACCAACCAGAGGTCACTTTTAAACATTTTTTATCTGTACTTTCCATACTCAGCATAATTATAACAAAACCTTCGTTAAGTCTTCCAATTTCACTTCCATTATTTTATAAAATTTGCAAAACTGCAAAATTAGAAAATAATTACCTTCATCTAATTTATTTCCTTAAAGGTTTTATTAAGCTGCCAATTGCCAGTCTCTCCAGTTCAAAAATCTTTGCAACTAGCTTGTCTTGAAAAAAAAATGGTTGAACTGCATTCTTCTGTAGGATCTCAAATTAAGCTGCAATTTATTCATTTATTTGCGAAATTTTCTCAAGCCTTTTTTGCCATTAATTGTAGCAAATAGCAAATAGTTTAAAATGCAAATGCGGTAGTAATTTGCATCTTGGATTTGTGTTTTGCTTTGGCAGGCAATTGGAGCGAGAGACAATTTTCTTGGGCGGTGATTGGGTGGGTGAGGGAAGGGTCGGAATTTTACAAAAAATTTATGATAAAAAAAAGGCAAAAAATATTTTTGACTTTAATATCGACGGAGTATACTTAAATGGGAATCGAACCGCTAACTTGTGTCAATACTAAACAAGAAAACTTGAATGGATTTGAATATATACACAAAATTTAACAAAATTAAACAAATTATAATTTTCCCACCAAATCCACTTCTTACCTTCCCTACCCGACAATTAATTCGTGCAACTACAATTTTTTATTGAACAAACTACCATTTTTTCCTCATTTTCTGCTGAGCTCGACATACAAGTGCTCATTGTTCTCCAGCCAATTGCAAATCAGTACAAGCATCCAGCATACCAGCATCTAATTCCCCACTAATTATGTAATTTATTTAGTGTGCCTTTGCATTCTAATCCGCTGTAGTATTTTTAAACAAACACTCGCAATACTTCAATAGATATTCTAGAGCTCATTATAGCAAATTCTTGCTAATTATTTTCGGCTCCAATAGACTAAAAGAAAGACGTGCAAACATGCAAAAATTTTTGAAATTTATTATTGCTTGGATTGAGAGCGAATTTGATGGGAATATTGGTGGGATCTGCTAGTTTAAAGTTGTTTGTTAAATATTTTAATGAAGTTTAAATCCAAAATATTTTTTGAATTTTTTTGGAATGACTTGGTAATTTTTCTTCGATTTTACTTGAAAATAAATTAATTTAAGCATTCTTATCAAAAAAAATTTAAATCATAGGGACTGATGCTATTTCACCTATAGTTAGCGTCGCTTATAATTATTAAAATGTTTTATGTGCTTTTTATGTGCTTTTTCAATATTTCTTATGTGTTTTTAATTTTCTTGGAAAACATACCACTTTGCACTTATTAACCTCCGATTTATAACTTACATGATGGAATTAATCACGATTGGAAAAATGTTTTTAGAAAAATTATCGCGCAGTGGAATTTGTTTGAGATCACTTTGAGAGTTGTTTGTGAGAGGTTTGTGTTTATTTGTGGTTGGAAATGCGGTTGAGGTTGATACTTTTAATGTTTTAGTGTTTTTGTATTTTATAAGGAGATTGAAATTATTGATTTTATTGTTTCGAGGAATTTGAAGCAAACTTTTAAATTCACATGAAAAAATCATTTTATGCTTTATGTAACAAAAAAAAAGTAAATCAACCAAAGATTTTTAAAATTATCCAAAAAATCCGAAAATTTGATAAAAAATCAAAAAATCCTCACCACAATAACAAATTCCCTTTAAAGAGATCCAACATTTCATTATATGATTCACTGAAATTTTATTCAAAGGGTCAACGAAACCACAAAATGTATGTCCATTGTCCTCTGAGCAAAACCACATCCAAAACCTGAAAATACTTTGATCAATTGTCTAATGATTTTCAAAGTTTTCCTTTTGTTTCGAGAACCGCTTTTTGGAGTTTTTGGAGTTTTAAAAAGTTTAGCAAAAAGAAACAGGATTTAGATTTTATTGTAATTTTTAGGATTGTTGACACGATACCACTTCCGGTGAATGGTGGATTTTCTTCAATTTATTTTTTATTTCTGGGTAAATGTTCTTATTATTATTATTATTTTAATTTTTGGGCAAAAAAAGTTATCATGATAACCATTTGCAGTCAGCATTTTTAATGATAAATAACAGGGAATCAAACCAGCTTGTTTATTATAAGTGAATATATTATTAGTGATTAGATACTTAGTTGATTGCTGAAGTGAATTATGTATTCAAGGAGTTAGAAATATTTGATTTCATCAATATTATGTTTAAAATAAACTTGGCTAATTAAATTTTACTACTCAATAATAATATTTAAATCATAACATAAAATTCCTCAATCAAATTTACAAAAATTTTCATTTTTTTTATAAACAAAATTTTGAACAATCAAAAACTTCTCCAAAACTCAAGTACCTCCAAACAACCACATTTCTTTGCTCAGAATTGCTCCAACTATTTACCTTTGAATTAATCACTATTTATCTTCAATTGTAATCATCGTCACCGGCTACGTCTCATTTAGTGACCAAAACCGCGGCGGTGGACAAATAAATGATCCGTCGTCTATTGTTCCAGCACAAACCAAATACAGCAAAATACAGCAAAATACACCAACTTGAGCCGCAACTTGAGTGATACTTGAAGAATTAAAGAAAAACGCTTCACAAAGCGAGAAGCAGACGAAGACTAATGATGTGCCCCGATTCATGCAAAGTGGAGATTTGTATGGGACAATTTAACACGAATTAGCTGGATCATTAATTAGGTTCGGGGGCAACAAGTTGGTGGCTGAGAATTTTTTGTTTCTTGTGGGTTTTGTTGAGAGAAATGCTGGGAAGTCAGTTTTTAGAGTTATTTTGAGGTTTTTTGGAGATTTCTTCATTAATTTGGAAAATTTGTGTAAATGGCGCCAAGTTTGAAAAAATTCTTTATACTATATTAAAATTTTCTATTTTTAGTAATTCTGTCGAAAAATTTTTTTTGATTATTTAACTTTCAAAATTTTGACTGCAATTTCCGAGCAATTCCCCTCTATCTCCAAAGGTTTCATATTTTCGCGGTTCATTCAATTGTCTAAAAACAACAAAAGGCTCCGTTCTTAAATTTCACCAAGTGCTCGTAAAATGCGCAATAAAAAGATTTAGCTGTAATTAAATTCCATTTTGAAATCGCTCTTGAATAGGAATCAGTTGAAATGCAACTGCAGTTGTAGCAAAATTTGAACGCAAATTGTTATTTTTGGATTGAATGGCTTTTCGCAGAAAAATTGGAAATCTAGAGGGGGTTTTTGTGACGTCACTTCCGGAGAGGATTCTTTTTTAATGTTAATACCTTTTATTTTTGTTTTAATTTGTTAATTGTCTAGACTTGAATATATCAGAATATGTAACTTCAAAAATCATTCTTAAGTACCCAGCGGGGACTTTGAAACATTATGTTGAGCTACTACATCTTAGAATAGTACTTGAATCTCATTTCTTCGAGTGATTTCTTTAAATACCCTCGGAATAATCTTCAAATGTTCTAAACACGGTAACTACATTGAAAACACTGAAAACACCGAACAAAATCAGCAACTAAAAGAAACCAAAGAAATTAAACGATTCAAAAGAAAATAAATGAATCAAGTGAAATTAATTGAGCTGCACTTGAAGTTACTCGTAGTTTATTCGATTGATTATCCAAAGAAACACTTTCTGTGATCATTTGCGGTGCATCCTGCCTTGTAAACTGGTATGTTGGTAAACTTAGCAAACAGAGCACCTGATCAAAGAAAATCTTTCAAAACATTAAACAAACAGAAGAAACTGAAGCTTTTCTAAATATTTTAAATGCTGGAAGTCGATCTTCTTATGACTTCCAATAGTTTATTTTTTCTGATTTCCCGAGCAATTTTAATTAATGAAAGAATTGTTTTTAATCCATTTAAAAATAAATTCACCATAGCCTTATAAATATCAAAATATAATCAATGAAAAAATTCAGTGAAGGAAAGTGCTTGTCTATTTGTAATTGATTGCTTAATTAATGGAGATCAAGATGTACTACAAACTTGGAGGAGAGGAAGAAGAACGAGCATTCATTTCAAGAAAACGCTGATTTATTTGTTTTGGTTTAATTGTTTCACGTCCAACATTTCAGAGTTGTTGGTGGTTTTAAATTATAAATTATTTAAATTGAGATGAAGAGTAAGGAGGTGATTTTTCGGGGTTTAATCGATTAATTGATTTTATAAGGTGGAGAGTAATGAAAAATAATTGAAATCCGGAATGAAGGAGTTTTTTTAAAGAAAAATTTAAGTTTGATTAATCAGATATAGAATTTTTAGATTCTGATTAATCAATTATACGATAAAATTGAATTTTCTATAAGTTCCATGTAAAGATTAATGGAGTTTAATGGAGCTAAAGTAAAGTTTTACACTAAAACTTTTCTAGACTTGATTATGATTTCCATCCAAATAATCACCTTCTCCATCAACATAAAATCGTAAAAAGCACCAACAAAACCACAGCCATTCTCCAGCCACAAAAATTAAACCGAAAAATCATTGTCGGCCACTTTTTGTCCATTCATAGTACTCGCCAGTTACTCACTCAACCCAATTGATTGGCTGGCTCTTTTGTTTCGCCATTCGATCATCAATCGATCCAAAAAGTTGTATTTTTCCAAAAATTCACTCAAATTGTTATTGAAGAATTGAAAAGCACAACTTTTATGATTTTTGAAGAACTGCAAAAAAGCATTGAAACGAAAATCAAATCAAATTATGGAAATAATGGAAACGTTTGCGCATAATTTTTGCAGGAAGTGGTGCAGACTTTTTTCAATCAAATGGACAGTTTTTGGTTGGAGGTGGATTTCGTTGGTTAAATATTTTTTTGTAGGAGGAAGTTTTTGGGTTCGAAAAAAACAACAAGCCGAGAATCTGTTACATGCTGATAATAAGGATTTCAACCTGATACCACAAGATTTTTAATAGAACAACTTTCGCTACTTCTATTTTAAACGTTCTCTGATGTTAAATGATTTTAATCATTTCAGCAAAAATTTAAAACAAAAAATCGAAAATATTGGCGAAAAATTCGCTAATCGTTCCATAACTCAATCAAACTCAATTTTTAATTGTTTTCAATTAAACCGAAAACTCCCATCTCGCATTATCGCCCTGCTAAAATTCAATTAACAAAACGTTCCAACTCATAAAACTTTCAAAATATGGCTAAAATACCTCCTAGGTGCGTTTCGAACCCCCATAATTAAAATTTGACGCTAATTCACGACTTAATGGCAATAAGTCGGCCCAGTGCCTCTCAATTCAAGTCACAAAATATAAATTACGAGCTCCAACAAATTTTGCAACCAAAGAAATTAAAAAACTGTCAAATTTAAAACTTTACACAAATTTCATAAGCAAATTCGCCGAGGCTGTGCAAAAACTCTGCTGGAGGTTCATCTCGCTGATATTGTGATAATGTTGCGATTCTTAGCGACTGTGAATGAACAAACTTTTTTATTAATATTTTCAGTTTAAAAAACAATTTCTCAAGAATGTTCCAAAAGTCATAAAAATCGTCTTAGCTCCAAAACAGCTCAAAATGTATTGTGAGCAATAAAACGATTTATTTTGTTGTGTCCATTCAATAAATTATTATTATGTGCGATTATCTTTCGAGTTTTGGTGATTTTTTTGTTTGGGTGAGGGGGAGATGTTGAATGAGTTTATAGATGCCATAGATAAAAACTCAAGAAAAATTGTACGGAGTTAATCAGATTATTTCGAGCTTTGAACTCTTGAAATGTTTAAATGCAAGGCATTACCTAAATGCATGGAATCAAGCGTTAAAAAACAATTATTAGAAATATAGAGTTGAATAAAACTGATAAAACATATCAATTGATTTCTTTTTAATAATCGCTAAGACGTCAAATTTCATAAATGCCTATTTTTATTAATTTCTTAACGTAACTATATAAATATAACTGCAACATCACCCCCTCAATAAAAAAAAGATTAAATGCAAAATCTCCGCAAAATATTTTTAAGAATCTTTAAAAACAAACTCAAAAGATACAAAAGAACAATCGTTAAAGGTGTAACGCAGTAACTCGATCAATTGAGCTTAAGCTAAATACACATTCAATTTATTGATTTACTCGCATTTTACTCCAATCTTCAAATAAAAGCAGATTGATTGAAAAAACGGTTAAAATACCTACAACATTCGATTCTACTCGGCACATTTGTCGCTTAACACTTTTATTAACCCCTATTTGTAAGCAGTTTCAATATCCGAGCGAGTCTATTGTCATTTAAATTTCATGAAGGTATTTACGGGAATTAATGCATAAATTTTGTTATTTTGCGCCATTAATAATATTAATTTATTGAACCGGCTCGACCTACTAACAAGAAAGTTGGTAAAATGTTTAAAATATTTATTTTTAGGAGAAATAGTAGAAATTGAAGAAAACGGAGAAAAAATAGCCAAAACCTTGAAAAAACATAAATATCAACACAAAAACAAATAAATTCAAAATAGGCGCGCAAAACCCTTTAAAAAAGTCCGTTGGTTGATTTTCATTCACAAAACTCGTCAATTTGCATGTTGTTGTTCACTTTACTACATTAAAACCTTTCATTGAACAACACAGGCAGTTGCATCATTGCACCATATAAATACATTGCACATGCTCTTCGATCCAACACAAAGAACTCGAAAATTACCCGAAATTGAGTGCAAATTCAACGAAAAATGCAATTTTTAATTTTATGGAAACTGAAAGTTAACCCCTCAATGCAACCCCGAAAATGGAACAAAATACTCAAAAATACACACAAACCTATACTAAAACTAATAACATGCAGTCCTCGCTCTCCTCGCAGTGCCTTCGAGTAAAAAAACCTGAAATGTTGGATATTTTTAATATTATTTGATATTGTTTGATATTCGTATGAAATGGCAGATGTTTCTTTCATTCATCACAGCAAAAACGCACAACATTATTCAACCAGCTTACTTGCTTACTTGTTTGCTTGCTGCTTAGGTCTTTGGCACAACGACAAAACAATAAATGACAACACAAGCGGAAAGTGGAAGCAAGAAATGTGCGAGATAAATGAATTGTGCGTTTGGTTTGGAGTTTTTTGAGGATTTTTGTGGGTTTTTGGGGTTTTTGGGTGAGTGATGCAAAAAATATAGACTATTAACAACACCCAATTCTAAACTTATCATTTTCAAGTATCGAACTCTGGACAACTATATAGATACTGTCACATCATCAATCTAACCAAATTGATATTCTCGAATTATCAACATTAGTTCCTTAAAAAATCAAATAATTCTTAATTAATTTGTGTATCAAATCCAACATCTTACTTCTCAAAAGCCTCTGCATAAATTAATAGACTTTTAAATAGAAATATCCCGATAAACCGCAGAATGTGCTGGTGCTAGCTTTTCACTTTTTCAGTTTATTTCATACTTTATTTTACGATCAAAAGATTAAAATTAATAATCAAGACATTAGTCGGAGATTAGAGAATGTTTAAGAGATAGATTTGAATAATATTCAATTATGATATTTTTGTGAGATATTGTTATTGTGTTATTGATGTTTCTGTGGGATCTTTCTTTATATGGGGTTTTGGTGGTTGCCTGATTTTTAAAAATTCTAGATTTTTAAAGAAATTTTAAGATTTAAATTTTTTTGTTTTAAAATCTTGAAATTAAGATCTGAAATAATTGCCAATCAGGCAACACCAACCAGAACATTGCCTTTTTGTTAACTCAAAAAACCTTCAAGTCATTCTGCAATCATTCAATATGTGCCAGAACAATTTATGCAATCGTCTTGTGTCTTATTGTTTCTTGTCTCACAGTCAGAATGTGTTTTTAATGCTTTCAATGCTTTCAATGAGGATGTGAATGGTTAATAATTTCCAGACTTTTCAACATTTATGATTAATTTATGATAAATTGACAATTTTCCATACGTTGTGTTGCTTTTAATTGAGAGGAGCTCGGCTGGGGAACTTGTGGAAAGGAAGTTCTAGTTCTCAAGACTTATTAATTTGATGGCGTTTTATGATTGATCGATTTTGAATTTTTACTTGCAAATGAATTTCATGGATTTTGTTTTCAAAATTTTGTAATACATTTAATTAAATCGATTGTTCACTGACTTGAGAAAATTTTTTAAGTTAAAAATTTACCAAACAAATTTTTTAATTAATTCCTAGTTCAAAGTTACTAAGAATAATTAAAAATTAAAAAATTAAAATTATTTTAAAAGAAATTTTTTAAAAACTTTTTTTATAATTTTTCAAGTAAAGAAACTCTTGAAAAAGTAGATGAAAAAATAGAACCCAAACTTTTGGTCTTTTTGGTCATTTTGTCCACCAAGTAGCTTAAAAATTAAAAAAATTACAAAAACTCCAAAACACAACAAAACTCAACAAAAATTACAAAAAATTACAAAAACACAATAAACTAAAAAAAGTCAAAAATCCACAGAAAAAGTAACAAAAGCTAATGAAATAATGATACAGGAAATTAGCGATTATTGTCTACTAAAAGGTGCTGAAGGTGCCAGATTTATCAGATCCATCTGCTAATGGTGCTCACAGATAATAAACATTTATCCAACACATAAAAGGTTCTCATTGCTTGGGGCAACTCAGAACTTGAGCTAATGTCTTTTACTCTTTACTTTTTTTTTGTGCTGCTCATTTTGCTTTTTTATCTTTTAAAGAGTTTTATGAAGAATTTAAGAAGTTTAAGAAGTTTTATAAGAAGTTGAACATTTAGCTTCAACATTAGCTCATTAGTCATAGTTTTGTAATTGTTTCGATTTGATCCACGTGTGAGAGGCGTTCCTGCATGGAAAGATTTCTTTGATGGTCGGATGAGGAGGTTCTAGGGGCTACTTTCGGTGTCAGAAGATTTTTGATGTTTTTTTTTTAACTTTGAATCTTGGTAGTATAAGATTTTAGTTTGCTGAGCGATTTCTTACCTTACCTAAACAAAACAAGTAAGAAATTAAACAAAAAAAAATCGGAAAAGCTGAAGCTTTAGCAGGCACTTCGGCAACATAATACCTATGCTTCATTAGAATAATTCATTTGAATGAAGCAATAAAATTCTAGGAAATTCAAAAATATGTAACCAAAATATAAATATTCGATTAGAGCGCCGAGCGGGAATATTGTGTATTATTGCTGATAATTCTGTTGAATTCAATCTTACCACTTTCTGATCGACTTGAGTTGGTAGTTTCTTAACGAAAAACACGTAAAACTTGTTTTCATATAAAATTCGAAAAAAATATATATATTTTTTCCAACAGTTTTTTAGATTCTTTGAAAAAACACAAGATATATAAAATATAAATTTTTGCACTACAGGTACTAGATGGCGCTGTATTATTTTCAAAAACTCTTCGTACGTCGCTGCTTATGGTTAAAAAAAGCTTATTTTAAAAATTTTAGATCAATCGGTCCGATGGGTTCTGAGATTACGTCAACAGAAGTTTTTTTTTCCAAAATTTTTGTAAACATGACAACTTGGTCATGGTACAATATGTCCATAAAATCTTCTGGAATCGATCATTTTGGGCCAAATACAAGGTTTTTGCATATTCAAATGTTTTAAAATATTCTCAGGAAAAAAAAAATTTTGTATGGCAAAATGGTAGTTTGCACTACAGGTACTAGATGGCGCTGTATTATTATCAAAAACTCTTCGTACGTCGCTGCTTATGGTTAAAAAAAGCTTATTTTGAAAATTTTAGATCAATCGGTCCGATGGGTTCTGAGATTACGTCAACAGAAGTTTTTTTTCCAAAATTTTTGTAAGCATGACAACTTGGTCATGGTACAATATTTCTATAAAATCTTCTGGAATCGATCATTTTGGGCCAAATACAAGGTTTTTGCATATTCAAATGTTTTAAAATTTTCAGGAAAAAAAAAAAAAAAAACCACGGACTTTTGTATGGCAAAATGGTAGTTTGCACTACAGGTACTAGATGGCGCTGTATTATTATCAAAACTCTTCGTACGTCGCTGCTTATGGTTAAAAAAGCTTATTTTGAAAATTTTAGATCAATCGGTCCGATGGGTTCTGAGATTACGTCAACAGAAGTTTTTTTTCCAAAATTTTTGTAAGCATGACAACTTGGTCATGGTACAATATTTCTATAAAATCTTCTGGAATCGATCATTTTTTTGGGCCAAATACAAGGTTTTTGCATATTCAAATGTTTTAAAATTTTCTCAGGAAAAAAAAATTTTTGTATGGCAAAATGGTAGTTTGCACTACAGGTACTAGATGGCGCTGTATTATTATCAAAACTCTTCGTACGTCACTGCTGCTTATGGTTAAAAAGCTTATTTTGAAAATTTTAGATCAATCGGTCCGATGGGTTCTGAGATTACGTCAACAGAAGTTTTTTTTCCAAAATTTTTGAAAGCATGACAACTTGGTCATGGTACAATATTTCCATAAAATCTTCTGGAATCGATCATTTTGGGCCAAATACAAGGTTTTTGCATATTCTGATGTTTCAATATAATCTCAGGAAAAAAAAATTTTGTATGGTAAAATGGTATTTTGCACAACAGGTACTAGATGGCGCTGTAGGAATTTTTTGAATCAGCAAACGCGATTGTGTTATGGTTAAAAAAAGCTTATTCTGAAATTTTGAGACTAATCGGTCGGATGGGTTCAAAGATTACGAATACAGAAGTTCAGAAGTCAAAACCACGGACAGACATTTCGCAAGGACCCAAAATTTCGGGTTCTAGACCAAATTTTTTTTTGTTTTAGGAAAAAAAAAGAAAAAAAAAAAAAAAAAAAGTTTGGATGAATTCAAGACTTCACAACTTTTTGTTGCCGAAGTAAAAAGAATATACCAGCTTGAACTCATTGTAATGAGCAGAATTTAACTATGTTCTTTCATAATGACGATTTCGGATTACATTTTTATAACGATCCTATTAATTAAAGTATCAGTAAATTCAAAATTATTATAGAATATTTTACAAGAAGAAAATTGAAAAATTATCTTTAAAAAATTTTGAAAATGTATTATAGAACTAAATTCCACGATGAAATGAATATTTTTTCACCACAAATCATTAATCCATTTGTTCTTCCAAAGAGTGTCACTAGAAAGCAACAAAATTGTCAACAAAAAAAACTGCAATTTCACAATCATTTCTCAAGCCAAGACACGATGACAAGCATTTCCAACCAACAATTTCCAAGCGATTCCTGCTCCAAAAAAACTCTAAAAACATTTCTTTTTTCGGATGAATGCAAGAAATGTTCCAGAAAAAGGTTTTTCCTCGACTTTTGTTGCATTGAATGTCTTTTGTCAGAGAAACACAATTAAATGACATCTTTGCTGTTTCAGTTTTTCTTTGGGATTTCTTATTGGAATGGGAAGAAAAGATTAGTTGCAGTTTCTTGGTTGTCAAACTTTTCAAAATCTGAAATGTCGATCATCTAAGAAAATGTTAACCGTTAGGAAATTTAATTTCCTTGAAGAAGGTTCGAGTTTTTTGAGTTTCTTACGAGCTTCTTGGAAGTTCTAAATACAGACAATACAAAGTAATAAAAACTTAGAAAATTACTAATAAACATCAAGAAATCTTTAATTTTACAATTTCGCTAAGAAATGTATCATTTTCTAGATGATTCCAAAGATTTCCAAGAAATTACCTCAAGAAGCAAATTCTCAAGGCAAGTAAATCAAAGATGCACATGCTGAGATAGATGGAACATGCCCAATGGAAATCCATATCGACAGCGAAAATATATCATATAAATAATTTTTCAATCTTGAACATCGTCTTTGCTTGTAAGAGCGTTCATAGCTTACATACTTTATATAATGCATGCTAAAATATCAACAGTAATCTAAGGTTAAGCCAAGTAATACCAAGTAATGCCAAGTAATACGGAAATAATTGATTTACACACATTCTGCTCATGTTGCCAGATCTCTCAGTTTATCAACTTTCTTGAAGAAAACTTGAAGATTCTTGCAATCCCCTTAATAATCTATGATCGATACATGCTCCAGCGATCCTCGCATCGTCTGCAGCATTTCTAAAACCGTAAAAACTGTAGAACCTTGCTCGCAGCTCTGGAGCAACGATCACCAGCGCAAAAAACCCGTTTCCTTAAGATCCAGAATCTTGGCGCAACAAAATAAAATCATAAAGTAAAATGAAGCAACAACAATTCCGCCTTAATAACAATAAAAAAAACGTTAATTGCACAAATCGAACAAATGATTTTTTCTGCACCGATCGGAAACAATAACCACTTTTTGCACCGTGGCATATCTTCGCATACATTTCTCGCACAAAACGCATTTAATTCGCGAAAGCAAAATAATTTCCTTATCTCAAGCGCGATATCTCTCGACGTGCAGGTCGAGGGGAAGATCTTGTGGAGTTTTTTAGGTTAGAAGTGAATTTATTTGATTTATTGTGTTTTTGTTGGCCTAAAAAGGTTTGAAAGTTTAAAGATCACCTACGATCACTTGTTTATCTCATTTTTAATAGACAAAGATCATCTACGATCACCTCAAATTGAATTCTAAGTGAAAGTATCCATACAACGATCTATTTAATCACTCAAAGGCCTGAATTTTCAGTAATTGCATAGAAAATTTCACTAAGATCTTCGATGATCACCATCGATCACCAAAACTTCCAACAAAAAACCAAAATCACCCCCTCGACTTCTGTTCCTGCACCGCTGCGTCGCTAAGAAATGGCAGCAAAATGCACAATACGAGAAAAAAGACCAAATGGAAAAGCCAAAAGAAATGTCACATCTTGTAATTGAATGTATTTTTGCATTTGCAACGAAATTCTTCAAATTTATGATACAACATTGCATTTATTGCATTATTGCAACCGGCCAGGCAAAATTTATACAAAACACGAAATACAAAAAAAAATCTTTTAAAATATGAAAAAAAAAAAAAAACAACAAAACACAAGGAGAGGAAGAAGAAGACTTTCTCTTGCTATCTTGAATGTTTGCGAGTGGAAGGCTGCTATCTTAACAGATTAATAATTCCTTGTGGCATCGAAATCTTTCAAGATAAGAGGAGTTTATGCTGGGGACGTTGGGTAAATTATTATTGGTGGATGAATGTTACTTTAATCGAGTTTTATTTTCTAGTTTTTCATGAAATTTGTTTTTTGTTCGTAAGACCACTTGATCCTCGGTAATTTTTGTAATGTTTTCGATCTAATTGTAAATGAAGATCATCAAACTTTCTGTAAAAAATTCAGGTTTGCCTCATGATCGCTTCTAAACACCCCATGATCATTTACGATCACTCTTAAAACATTTTTTCCATTAAAGATCATTAAAACTGCAATTCCTATAAAAATATGAAAACTAAATTCCATAGGGTTCTCCTAGTGTTCATCCAATCTCAATTCCATAAACTGTTTTGTTTTTAATTCCGTCTTTATGCAAATTTATGCACCATATCTGTGTGCGGAAAAGAGATGAAGATTCCGGCTGTTGATGGAACTGATGATGGTAATAGACTATTAATTTAGAATGATCAAAATACGAGGCACACAAGCATAAATTTCGATAAATTCAGTTCTTTTTGTAACAGTCGCCTGCGATTTTTTTTGTGTTTTTTTTTGTTGAATGAATTATTGCAACCTGCAAATAAGAAATATATAAAGCAAATATATGTGATTCTCTGGTTTTGTGGCTGTGGCACATACGTGAAGAAGCAAAAAAGCGCCTGAGATTCAATCATGGGAATCGACGAGCACCGTACATTTAGAACGAGCGGAGAAACCAGAAAAACTGCAAAATGCTCGCGAAATACACGTAAGATTCCTTTAAATACTTTTCATACTTTAAAGGCCTTTTTTTAGCGTGTTTTTTATATTTTATTCAGCCTGTGCATTATTTATTGGAAGAATGGAAAAAAGCTGATATTATAAATCTTGAAACAAAAAGCGATTTGATTTTTTTGCGAGATAACATATTTAACAAACACAACGAACTATATTGTTGTAAAGAGTTTTTTTTAGATATTGGTGTTGTTGGTCGATTGCTTTGTGAAGTAATTTTGTTTAATTGTTGGTGTTTGGGGAGTTTAGGAGGTTAAGGTTAGATTTTAGTTGAAAAAAGCAAAAAAGTTATCGCTGAACATAATGTAAACCAAATGGTGGTGAGAGGGGAATTGAACTCTACTCTTATTTCCGATTATGGTTTCTAATCAATAAAACCTTAAAAAACCACATAAGAGTAAAAAACAATCTATTCCACTTAATAAACCCCAAAAAATCCATTAAAACTCGCAAAAGACAGTTCACTTGCTCAGCTCGCAAATTACTCCCAAATCTTTCCTTAAACATTATTTTCTTGATTCTCTTAATTCACCTTTTTCTTCTAATTTTTCAAATTCATCAAATACATTTTATGAAACTCAATTTAAAGACGTAATTTGGTAATTGAAATTTTTCTGACTTTGTTGGCTCAAAGAACTAACAACAATTCATCACGCACCACATTAGATCTTGAAGAGTTTGAAATTACTTTGGAATTGTCTATTAGACTATTTCTTAAGAATCTTGAAAAACTAAGAAACTCAAAATACTTAAGAGGTGAATAAAGTAAATCAAGATTTAATGGATTCTTGGAGTAAACGGATCCATTAGGTATTTTTGTCGATCGCACGGTTGTTGTTTGAATAATGATTTATTTACGCATATATTAAGATTTCTCAACCTGTCGACAATACAGATGATTGTATGGTATATTACAATTCTTAGACACTGGTTCGAATCCGATTATGACAATTTTGCCATTCCACTGTAGTCCCCAGATTGTTTTTTGTGAAATTAATCCTAAAACCCCAAAACAAATATATCTATCAATAATTAACCTAGGGACCTGCGAGCCCAAGATTTTCGACTCGAGCCGAGTCGCGAGTCGAGTCCACAAAAAAGGTCGAGTCGAGTCGAGTTTCGAGTCGAGCCTTGTTATTAAAAAATTTTAAATTTGAAACTTTAGACTTACAAAATTACAAGTAAAAAATTGTTGTATACATTTTCAGGGTTTTTCAACCTTATCTGATTTTTCCTGACTTCCCTGTACACAAATCTCAAAAATATCCGGAAAATATTGAAAATATTGGATTACTGTAAACGACCAATCTGACCTCCCACCGAACCGATTCCGGATTTTTTGATGCCAATCGACTTGGTATCTATTCCCATCGTGCACCTGATATTTTTGGTGATGGTGACTCCACCGGTTAGGTTACCAGAACCACTTCCGTGACCCAAAGTCGTCTTTTCCATACACAAAAAACTTGTGTTTTGAAAAATTAGAGATACAGCTGTGGTCTTACATACAGCTTCAGAAAAAATGTTTGAGATGATGAGTTGAGTCAAGAAATGTATCGATGTTTGGTCCACTACCTGCTGGGAGTCATCTGGTAGTACCAGACAACTTTTTTAAAAAAGGCTTAGAATCTCATGATTCGTCCAGAAAATTCTAAAAATTGGGTATTCGTGATTTAAGCCAACGAATGCGGCTATAGATATAGATGTTATGTCTCAGTTGAAAGATTTTTTAATTATCACACCATTCCACGTTTTTTTTATGTGTTGGTAAAACAACAAGCAATCTGTTTGTTGCATTTGCGCTCATTTTTGAATAAAGCTGCCAAAAATTTAATAAGGACCGAAAAGTCGAGTTGAGATTTTCGAGCCGAGCCGAGTCTCGAGTCGAGGCTTGACTCGCGAGTCGAGTCGAGTCTCGAGTTCTCGCAGGGCCCTAAATTAACCCTAATGCCAATGCAAATTAGCCCCAAAAAATTAAAAAAACCTATTCATCCTTTTTTAATCAAAACCGTGGGAAAACAATTTATTGCTTCTTCAGGTCTCTTTCCGTATTTAAAATCACTGCAAGCATCGCCAGCACAAGCAAACACAAAGAAAAGACAAAGCAACACAAGCAACCAATAAAATGAAAAATATTTCTTGAATAAAGTTGGAACAAAATTCAACAATGTTCAACAATATTGAACATTATTGAACAAAACTGAAGAAGAGTGTCTTAAGAAGCTAACAGACACTAATATAGTTGGCGGAGATCCATTAAGTCGTTCTTTTTGAGTTTTTTGGAGATTTTTGAAGTTTTTTAAATTTTTATTAGTTATCATATATTTGGAGCTTCTCCAATTCCTCTAAGTAAATTTCCGCCTAATTTTTCCCCTAACACTCTCCAAAACCCCCAAAAAAAAGATCTAAAATATTTCAAGTGCATGTTATGTTTCCTTATGCGTGTATGCTGTTGCTGGTTCAAGTTGCACAAAAAAACTGCCTGAAAAATTGAAAAATCTGGTGTTGCGAACAAGGAACAATGAAACTCCAAAACATAAACAAGAATTCATTTAATCTTTTCAGCTTTTTTGTAAAATATTTTTTTTGTAATTTTTTCAGTCAGATTTTAGTGAATTTTAGCAAATTTAAGCGAATTTTTCCGGCGGAGGAATTGGAGGACTTGGTTAATCTTAAGACAACAGAACATGAGAGCTTATCTTTTTAACACAGTTGGGTTTGATTGGATTGTTGTGTTCTTTTCTTGTTGTTAGTGAGGAGTTTGCTGTGTAAACTGTGAGATACGAGGGATTTCATTTGGAGCATTGATTTAATCTTATGGGAGTTGATGTGGGGATGAGTGTTGTGTGTTTATAGTTCCTTTTTTTGGTATTTGAATTTCTAGTAATGATTTATTGTTTATCTGTGTTTGGTTTGGATTTGTAGATCAAATGTTAGGTTTTCGGAATATTATTTTAATCATTTTCATTATTTAGTTTTCTTAAGAATTGTATAATTCATAATATCTGCTCGATCTTGATAGTGTTACCAGCCTTATGATATGAGGTTCGAATCCTAAATTAAAATATATTCGGTATGTCTAAATGGTGCATTGTTTTTTGACTCAAAGTGTTTTTCTAATAAAGCTAATTTCCCGAACAAATTTTTTTTAATAATTTGAACACAAAAACAATCCAAAAACCTCTAATCACTCTTTCCACTCAATTGCACAGCAATTTCGGGGTTAAAAATAACAAAACTCGCTTCCTGTTCCTAAAAATTTTTTTTCAAGTTTCTGCTCTAGATCGATAGTGCAATTGCCATAAAAGCAAAATATAGCAGAAAAATGCAGTCAAAGTTTCCTGTTTATCACTCCGTGTCATTATAAAGCACCAAACAATTGAACAACCAAGCACCAAGTGCAACTGCATAAATGAAACATGAAAATGCACAAAATTGCAATGATTTTTAGGCATTTCGATCAAATGCACTTTTGGGTTGGAGAACAGATGTCGGGAGGATTTTTATTTTGTGAAGGTTGAGGGGAGGGTATTTAAAATAAAAAAAAATTATATGACCACAAAACATTCACCCCTGGAAACATGAAATTTTAGTAAATAAATTTTTTCTTGACGATCATTTAAAAACATCAAAACAACCTCCCCTCGAAAAATCCAAAAAATCACTTTTCGGTGATTTTCAACCAAAAACTGCAAACTTCAGTGTCAATGCACTTTTTGCAACATAAATTTTCCATTTTCTCGTCTATGAATTTATGCTTTTGAACGTTTCCATGAATTTCCATGCATTTCTATGTACTTCTATGTATTTTTATGTTTTTGAGTATTTGCATGTTTTATTTATGTTTTTATTGCTTTTTTTTGCTACACGTCTATTTTAGTTCCCCCAAAAAAATCATTTGAATTTTAAAATGTTTGTCATTCACTGCGCTAATCGTTGGAATTAAATAATTTAAAATAATGAATGCGAAATTATGCTAAAGTGTGGAAAAGTATGCAAACAATATGCAAAAATGTCTCGTCTACCATCAAAGCTAATTAATAACCTTCTCTTCTTAAATTAATAAAATTAATAAAGAAAAACTTTGATGTTTTCTGGGTATATTTTTTTGGATTTTATTAGTTTATGAATATTTTTTATGATTATTTGCCAAAAATGTTTTTTTTCATTCCCGTTACAATTTCCAAAATTCACCAAAATTAAAGAAAATTCAGATTTCTTAATCATTTCTTGATGTAAATCATGTGAATTCACATTTTTCGAGAATTTCACAGAATTTAAATAGTTTTCGAAGGAATCATCCAAAGAATCATCGCTTACTCAAAATTTCTTTGAAGAACAAGAAAACGTTACAACATTGAATTATGATATTTTTAGTGCTAAAATCGCGGAACTATTTTTAGACTAGTTCGTGGAATTTTCAGAGAGTTTATGGAGAATTTTTTATGTGGTGTGATTAATTTTTGTGGACTTTTGCGCTTTATTGAGTTTATTGTGTATTTTTGGGATTTTTGTTTGATTGGGTTTAGGGTAACTTTGAAAAAATTTAATTATTTACAAAATATGTATTTTTACAAAAATACTGCAAAAAACTCTATTGCGGAACATGCTTTAAGTCAGGAATCAGAGAATCGAACTCTAGTTATTATTTTGACTATTTTTTATGAGGAAATTTTGCAATTTGCATTTTTTTTTAGTTGAATTAATTTTTATTAATTTTTCAAAATCCATTTAAATTCAATTCAAATAATTAGGATCCATCCTAAGTACCTATATCACTTGAATGAATTAAAAGCAAAACAATCAGCAACCTGGTCCGCTTCTCCGTCTGTTCCAACAAAAATACAAATCTACACAAAAAATATCACAACATGCATTCAATTCTCCATATTATTAGCTCTCTGAGTCTCCAGACAAGAGAGAGCGTCTCTCATATTTCTCCAATTCACAACTGAACAATAGAATTTCGCTCTCTACTCTCTCTTCTTTGAATCTTTGAGTCTTGAACATTTTCTTGCTGGCAAAAAATAATGATATCTTAAACATTTCTTTGACGAGCGCTCATCAAATTATTTGATTTGTTTGCAAATTCAATTAGCTGGATCAAGCATCTTTTTTTCATTATTCTTCAATTTTTTAATTAATTTGTTTGTGTACATTAATTTGCTTGCTTTTTGTTGACTTGTTTTAAATTGAAGTGCTGTCTCGTCTTGCAACAATATCGCAACACATTTTGCATCATTTTGCATCTTTTTCAATGTAATTAAATATTACTGGGTCGGCTTACAGCTCGAAAGATTAAAAGTGGCGGAGAAATGGAAAATTAAACGGACTGGACGGAATTTTTTCGATGGTGGGAAAGTATTTCAGGCGCTGAGAGATAAGGAGTCTAGGAATGTTATTATGCAAGCAGTTGGTTGGTTTTATGCATTTTTAATCATTCATTTTACTTACTGGAACCACTTTAATCAGCAGGAGCACACTTTCTTTCATATCTTTACGTTTTTTTTCAGTTTTATGTATTTTTGATATTTTTTGAGCTTCTCGTCAGTTTTTGTTGCTTTCTCTACTTAGGAACTTAAGATACTGACTTTCATTGAACTTCTTTCAGCTGCTTGAGTGTTCCATTTCTTATCACATTTCGTTTGCGATGTACTTTCTGCGGTTTCTTGTGGCCAAGACACAAATTTCATTTTTGTACAATAATATTTGATCCGGATTTTTATTAGAATTTGGAATTTTAATGGCTAACGGAGATTATTGAAAGATTTTTTGACAAAAAAAATTTTAGTTTTATCAAGTACGACAATTAAAGAGATCTCAAGAAAAGATTTGAACTCATTAACCCAGATTTTAATATGTTACTTGTCGTCATACAAGCCTTAACTTTTTGAATATTATTAATTTAATTTTAGAATCTATTAATGCCTGCATTTCGTTTAAATAAATTTCTATCAAAAAAGTTAACAAACTAACTCATCAATATAAAAACTCTCATCATACCCAATAAAACATTTAAAAGTCCACGCGACAACCAAAGGTCGAGTCAATGTATCTTAAAAAATTTTCAAACTGGAAAACCAAAATAAAAACAGAAAACACCAAAATCTCGCTGAAAACCTTTAAAAGCAACTAAAACCACTGAAACCAGCTAAATTTTCTGAAAGTTTTGAGAGCAACATCGAAAGAATCGTCAAAGAAATGTCGGAGAAATGGAAAAGTACTAAGAAATTGATTCTTCCTCGTCGGAAATCTGAGATCAAGAAATCTCAAGGAATGAATTTGATAAAATTGATGTTAAATTAAGAAAAAGTGAAAAAATGCCTTGAGAAACTAAAATCACTAAAAAAAACTAAAAATCTTGAGAAAAACCTTTGAGAAAAATGTCACTGCTGTTGCACTCAACAAAAAAGTATGAGAAAAGCAATAAGAAGCTGACAAACCTGAAGCTATTGTGACTTTTGCAACTTTTTCCCTCAATTCCCTGATTTGATTCATTGCTGTTATTGGATGTTCTTGAGAAATCAATGCATTACAACGGCAAGTTCTGCAAGTTCAAGAACATGAAACATCTTTTTTCTAAATGAATTGCAATGAATTGCCAATGAATTGCAAGATTGCTGCAGTTTTTTATTTATGACAAAAAAAAGTTGGTTTTGATGAATTTAGTTCCAGTTTTCTTGTTAGGATGTTTTTATTGTGGTATAATGATTGAAAGGGAGAACTAGCGAGTTTTTAGAGATAAAGATCCGAGAAGATCTTGCGAGATTTGTCATTGCTGATTTTATGATATCGAGGAATGAATTTTGGAGTAAAGATTTTATTGATGATTATAAGTTTCTCGTATGGAACTTTATTAAACTTGAAGAATTCTTAATTTTTAAATATTTTACTTAGTCAAATTTATTTTAAATTCAATAAATCTTCAAAAATAAAATTTTTAAATCAAAAATATTCAAATATCATCAAAAACCACAAAACAGGTTGAGAACCATAATTTCCTCCCAAACATTCTACATCTGTTATTTTTTTTTTCCTCTCCTCCAACTCCAAAATTTGGCCAATCTTTGCGTTTATTCTTTCAAAAATAAATAATCTTGCAATTTTATTTTGAAGACATCGAACTGTTCGACCTGCCAAACGATACAAAAAAAAACTTGCAAAACTTGCAAAAAAGTGGATTCATTCATAAGAAAATTGAAGAAAATTAAAGAATTGCAGAATATGCATTTTTGAAAGATTTTACAACATTTTGTGCAGTTTCCAGATTTACGCGCTTTTGGCATTGAAAAGTTGCTCGGAGATGCTTACAAAGGGAGTAAATGCAATAAACGCAATAAAAGCAACTTACAAGAAATGGAGATGAATTGTTGTTGAAGATTTTTAATGGACAGACAATAATGGAGAAGTGGTGTGTGATTGGCTGTCGGCTATCAAGACGCGTGGCTTCTTAGGCAGGAGTCCAATATACCTGTAGATTTTTGTTAATGCTAATTCCACCTACATTTTTTGCTGAGTATCTGCAAAGTATTAAATTTCTAGACAATTTTTTTCTGGAGATTTTTGATAGAAAAAAGGACCGGAAATGAATTTCCTTCCGATCTACCTAATTTACTCAGCGAAATCGGTGGTTCTTGAAGGATTTTTGAAGGTGCAAAAAAAATCGTAAAATCAAATCTACCTTATGGGAACTATAGTCTAGAAGGTGAAATTAAATTAATGTTTAGAACATGAGGAGTAAGGGGGGAAGAAGCAGTTTAATTGAATAAATGTTTTTAAATATAAAAGTATTTTGTAGGTTAGATGTTTTTTTTTTTATTTGTGCGTTTCAAATTTGACACAAGATTTGAACTAGGGACAACATATCAACTCTTAAATTTGAACTGTATATTAAAGATTTCATTTAAAATCAAAAAAGGAAAAGGCAAAACAAAAAAAAAACTCTTAAAATTCCTCCTAAATAAATGTGTGTCAAAAATTGCTTTAATTTCATCAATTTTGTCAACAAAAAACTGATACTTCATGCTGTGCGGATTTTGAGTGGAACTGTTGTGAATTTACTGTGTTTAATAATGAATTTATAAGCAAATGCCCATAAAATTATTGTTAAAAGCTTTATTAGTTGTTAAAGACGACACTAAATTATTTTATAAGAAAATGATGAATGTGAGTTTTATTGTAATTGAATTATTTTTGAGGAGCTTTTAGTTGGATTTTTTGGGAATGGGGCTTGAAGATTGCAGGGATTTTGAGCGAACAAAACAAAGTGCAGCTGAAATGCATCAGATTAGGGAAAAATCAGTGATTTTCCTGGAATTTTTTTTAAGCATCATTTTAAAAAACTATTGATTAATGTTCTCTAGTGATTCCAACCAAATGCCCAAAAAACTCTAAAACTCTCAAAACTGGAACATGACAAAGTTTTATGTAAATTTCGGTAACAAATATCTCCACGGGGTTACTCAAGATTTTTTTAAGATTTTTATTCAATCAAAAAATAAATATACAAGATTTACTATAAAACTGTGGTTTACGTTTTTCTTGACTCATTGAAGATTTTACTCATAGGAATGGTAAAAAAAATATTTTTATGATAGATTTTTAACACATTTTTGAACTGCAAGAGAATTTAGATAATTGGAGAATTTCAATGAAAATTCCTTTAAGTCTTCTCAATCAAAATTTGAGCAACAAGCACCAAGAAAAAAACAACAGATTGTAGATTGAGGTAAATAATGCAAATAAAAACAAACTTAGATTTTCGTAGAATTCTCACAGCTCACATCTTCAGTGTAAAATTTTTTTCTAATTTTATTTGAGGAGTGCTCACTTCCTTTCTGCTGAATTCCTAAAATTTTGCAATTTTTCGGGGTTTCAGTGGGTATTTTTGATTTTTAAGATTATTTAGATTAATGTGGGAAAAACACTAAAAGTAGGTCAAGGGGTTAATTGTAGCTAATTTAGCAAATTCCTTATGTTAGTATTGATATCTTGCAGATTTTTTTTTGATTTTTTTTTTGTGAACCAATCAAGAAGATTTTAGAAATGGTTCATTTTTGATTGAATGTCATTTATGGACATCCCTTTTTGTAATAACTTAAAAAGATGAAAGAAAGTTGTTAATAAATTCCTTCCTCGAACCAAATCTAATCTCCCTCCTAAGATCACTCGACTTCAATCAATCGGGATGATTGTCAGCAAAACTCTTTCATTTATCAATCTTTGAGTTGCATTCACTTCTCGGCGCTTCTCGACACATCTCGCCAAAAATCCAGAATCATGAATATTGAATAAATTCAAGTTCCTTGGTCTTGTGATCACACATTGAAGATCTTAAGATTTTTTAAAGATCTTAACATTTCTGTAGATTCTTCAATTCTTGAAAGGAATGGAAGGAGAATGAGACAAAGGCAGATTGACAAGAATTTGAATCACGACCGAATATTTGCTTGTCTTGATTTCTTTTAATTCTTTTAATTCGTTCTTGAGATCTCCACAGATTCTGAGCCGATAAGACAAAAATCAACCAAAAATCGAGAAAAAATCGAAAAAGCGGAATTTTCAACTCGTCGAGTTCAACATTCAAGAATTCAATATTCAGAGTTTTTTCTTAGTTGCTTTTAGTTTAAGAATTTAGTTTTAAGATGCTTAAATGCTGTATTGCTGCATTGCTGTTTTACTGTCGTTTGGAAATCAAAGAACAAATTCAAAAGGCTGAAATAAATGTCATCGGTAGATGGAGGAGCGATGATAAAGAGGTGGCCTTAGAATTTAATTACTTGGATGGTTGCCAGAGATGCAAATCATTTTAAAACTGATGAAATTATTTGGTGGATAAATTTTAAAATTTTGTGAAAATTTGCTAGAATTATCAAAAATTTATTTAAGATGTATTCAAGATAATAAAATCTAAAACTTTAATAAACTTAAGATCTGTTGAAATCTTAGACATTTTTCTTACAAAATTCAATCAAATCTTCAAGTTAAAAAATGTTATAAATTTTTTCATGAAATCCTGATCTGTGTCCATAAAAATTTCATTTGCTTCATAAATCTCACCAAACCCTTTTCTTGCATGAACAGATCGAAATTTTCAAGTCGATTAAATTTTGTCCCTTTTCTCTAGAAACACAAAAGAGTGCACAATAGTTAAATTGCGTTAAGGATCCTTCTTTTGTCCGCATCAATTGAATAATAAAATAATCGAATCAAAACAGAAAATTGATATAATCTCAATCAGGTGATGTTGAGAAGGTTATGTCTTGCTAGAGGGGATAGTTTGGAAGAATAAAATGGTAGTTGGTCCTTGGAAGGGTTCGATTTACTAAAAAAAACTAACAAATCTGAAAATAATACTTTTTAAGGTTTTTATGGTCTTTTGGTTCGTTTTGAATTTTTTAAGGATTCATTTTATGATTTCTTCAACAACAAAAAATCTTCCTACAAATTTATTTTCTTAAGATCCTCCAAAAGTGTGGGATAGTTTTGTTGAACATTTTATGGACTAACGGCATTTACTTTGTCCTCCTTGCTATTTTTTTGCCTAAACAAACGAATGACAAGAAAGATGCAAAATCCTCGATAAGGACTGGAAGGACCATAAAACTGTATAACATATCCAGATGCTAGAAAAATTGGTTTATGGCGCCGTTTTTATGATCTTTAGAAGAATATCATAATTTATGATAAATCGGCAATAAACATTTAAAAGAGATTGATGACAATTTATGCAAATTTGTGTAAGATTGCAATAAAATTATGGGAACTTTTCGTCAAAGTATTTTTAGGTATTTCCATGGATTTGGTCTCCAGATGTTGGTAAAGAAAAATACTTTGAGTCTCTGAGAAAATCAATAAAACTCAAAAATTGGGAAATAATGATCCTTAAACATCCTTGTATAGTTGCTTAGTTATTTTGTCATTTTTGTGGTTTCTTCTTACTCACGAATATTAAATGACAGACAGGATCATAACTATACATAAGATTCTTTTGTGGAATTTTGAAGGAGTCAGGATATCTTTATTAATGATTTTTAACTGTTATTTCTTTAGGTTACAAGGACTTTGGAATGTGAGCACTTATTTTATAGAAATGAAGGAGCAAGGGTGGTTTTGTATGAAAACTTTATAAACGTTAAGGATTTGGAACTTTAAATTGATCTTAAGGGTGATCAAGAGAATTTCAAAATCCTACAAAGTCAATTTACAGTTGATTTACAAAAATCTTCTTAGAATCTTCCAGGAAACTTGAAAATTCCTAAGATAACGTCGAATAAAATTATTTGATCTATTTCTCTTAAAATCCTGCCTAACTTAGAAATAACAGAAAATACTTTCAATTTAAATAATCGCAATTTCTTGAAATATGTGAATCATATGTGAATATGTGAATCATTTAAAGAAATTTGAAAGCACCTTGTCGCAATAAAATTGAACAGCAAATGAATAAATTTAAATACTCGCTAAAATCTCTTGAAAATCAGGATACATCAATCTACTCCTCTAAAGCCACCTTTCCATTTTTTGGAAGCAATTTAAAGACTGCGTTAAAAATATTGCTGCGCGTTGCACATGTCAGATTTTTGGCAAATTTTTATAGTCACCAGTTGCATGTCAGTTGCATGTTGAATCCAAATTAAAATAAATCTCTCAGCGACCATTTGATGGTGCATCCTTAAATAATTAAATTTATCGAAATTTGTAGTGAAATCAGAGGATACACATTTCAAAAGTTTGAAACCAATTTGACCATTTGCTTTGCTTTTGGCTGAAGATATCGTAAATATCTAGAATTTGTTGAATTTTGTGGAGCAGCTGGCTCGAAAACAATTTAATAAAGGTTCTTAAGAATCAACAGTGCCATGCAACAGGTCAAATGTTAAGCGATCTGTTTTGATGTTTACTTTGTATATCTTTTACAAATTGTTGGATTGGGTAACTTCTTTAAGTGCTTTATTGTCTTAATTATCTTGAGGATTGTTCAAACGTTTTAAAAATAAAATAAAGTTATTTCTCAATCAAATTAAATATCGAACATTTACTGAAATTCCCAGTAAAGACTCTCCATGAATTGATTAATCTTCTATCTCGCGATTTACTGGTCAATCTACGAGTTCACTAGACTCTAAATAATATTATTAAATACTCAAGAGATCTCCCAGAAAGTCCAAAAACTTTTCGCAACACCAATAGCCTCATCGCATTCCACACAAAAAATTCACTTATGGTTAAATATTAAAAATCATTTTCTTCGAAAAATAAAAAAAATCATTTTGTAATTTTGTATCAACAAACTTTGGTTGTCGCGCGTGGCAGATGCGTTAAAAAATCCAGATGTCTGTGAGACGCTTAAAAAACTCGTAATGTTTTTGAAGTTGAGACGGAAAAATGGTTTTTTGGAGTTTTTTGGAGTTTTTTCGGATTTTTTAGGTTTTTACTTTAACATCGATTAACTTTGAAAAAATCTAAATTAGAATATTTCTCGAATTTCTTTCAGTATTTACGAGAATTCAGTGAATATTGAAAATTGTCATCTTGACTGATGTTTTCTTATAAATAAGATGATTTCTTGCATGCAACACATTTATAAATTTTTCGTTTTTTAGCCTTGCCAGCACCTTTCAAGTGTTAAAGCAACTCAAAGCAGGTGAAACGCAATAAACATTTGATTAATATTGAAAAGATGGTCCAAACAAATTATTTTTTGGCATCTTGCCTTAAGTTAATGACCAACTGATTTTTTAAAGGGCCACAATTGGTTGCTCAAAATATTAATGGAGCTGCAATTTTGCGAACTGGCACCTGTAAAATATTTTTTAATGACTCGAATTGACTTTAAGTATTTGTTATGAATAATCAAAAAAGTGGAAGGATTGAGTTCTTTGAGATTGGAAACATCTTTATTAAAGGAGTTTGGGGACTTTCAGACATTACGTTACTTTTAATTAATTTCTCCTCATCTTTTAAAGAAAAATCATAAGAATTCTTCAAGAATTCTTAACGAAAACATAATTCATGACCTAACATCAGAACCACCCCTTAAACGGCAACTTCTTAATTTCTCATTCACAAGTTTGTTAATAAGCAACCATAACGAAGAGATCTCGAATGATAATCAGGAAGTGAGGCACGCGTGCGCTGCAACTCCACATGCCCTTCAATTACGCATCTTGATGATCAGTGATCATGAAGAAAGGCGTAAAATAAACAAAATTGTGGTTTGGGTGCTGGTATTTTGAGGGCACTTAGTTGTTAGTTATTTGGAGATGATATATTATTACTAAATTGGGGCTGTTTGGTGAAGATGACTTGAAGTTTTCTTGAGATCTCAAAATGCAGTTAAATATATAAAAGAGAGCAAGTAACCTCATTTACATAAGTAAATTATATCAATTCAAAGGGCAATCATAATTAATGGACATCCCTGTAATTCTACAATGTGTAGTGCAGGAGTCAAATGTATGTAATTTAGGAGCCTTACTTTTGAAGCTTAAAAGAAAATGAATTCTTAAAAATTAACTCATTCTCTGTTAAAATTTTAAATAAATATTATTTTGTAAGAAAAATTGTGGAATTTATCATAACCCACAAAGTAGCCTTATTTTAACAATTTCTCATGATTCAAATAATAACGAGCCTTGAGTAAATAGGTACTTTACCATCTAAAAAGCTTGAAAAGCATGAAAAACATAATGAACATTAAAAACACTGAAAACATTAAAAGGTAGCTATAATTAAATTAAAGAGAAATAAAATATCTATTGAAGTCGAGTTAAGTAGCTAAAGTATAATATTTAATGTGGAACTATAACAAAATTTACAGCATTATAAAGCACCAAATGGCTAAAAGAATTAATAATTAATTACCAGGCTAATACCAATTATGTTTAAATAAATCACTTTGAAACTGAACGCCGAAACTTTAAAAATATATAATAATGTATCACGAATTATTGGTTAGCGATACGTAATTTTGTAATTTTCAGCAATTTTTTCGTAATTTCGTAATTAGGCTTTTTGGAATTAAATATAAACATTATGGTTTAAAATGTTGAGCAACAAATTTGTTTAAGACGTGTCCCGATCAAAATTGTCTCTAGCTCTTTCATCTCTTAGAAATTAGTGACAAGTAATTTAACATTTATTTTCCATTTTATAATTAAATAAATAATGACAGAATACAAAAAAAATATAAAATTTAGAATTTTGATGGCCGGCGAGAGAACTAGCGGACTTCGCGCAAGACGCGGCTTCTCAGCTTTTGCACGAATGTAATTGGTACTTTTTTGGTAGCATTGATACACTTTTTTTTTTAGTCTGTGTTATTTTTTGCTTCTTTTGATGTTTAAGTTGTTGAGTTTTAACGATTCCCAAATAGCGCTTGATTTCACGAAGTTATGGACAATTAGGTGGGTACATGTTTTTGGTACAGTCACCACATATTTCGCTTGATACCATGCCATGGTAGTCTTAGAGTATTGACAGCTCACCAAGTATTTTTAAAATAAAGCTCGGGAGATGTGTGACAAAGTAAAAGTGTAAAAGTCGCTTCTGGAGACATTCCTTCATATCGATCTGGCTATTAACAGTACATTGAGTGACGAAACTAGTGCTCTTACGGACACAACTGCAAGTAGCTTCCCAAACCAAGTATTTTCGGTGAAAATTTTCACATTCTATTTTTTTGAATTTGCTCATAACACTTCCACACTGAATTCCAATAGATAGTTGGTTACCTTTCAATTATTCAAAGTCAGTTTAACAGTAGGTCTAATCGTCCATAATACATTTCTCATATCGATCAAGCAACAGTCGCCTATAAAGCAGTCTGGACCTAATAACTACTTTGTATTGTTGCTTCCCTTCTCGTCTATGTATTTTTTTCTTTTTAAAAGACTTTAATCTGAATTTTGGTTTGATTCGTAAAATTGTTGACTTACTGCTTGATGACTTCTCAGCCAATTCTCTGAGCGAAGAATATCGATTTTTTGCCACAGCAGCAACCACCTTCTTATCAATTTTTTGGTCAGATTTGTGATCGCCACCGCTTCCAACCTTTTTTTTCAGAGACTAAGTGCTTAGATACTTATTTAAAACTCTTTTGATTGTTCCAAAAGCTACTCCTAGAAATTTTACAGCAAGTTTTCAGTAAAATTGTGGATTTTCAGCATGAAAATGCAGAATCGATTCTAAAATTTTTTCTTGATTCGATGATATATCATTAACCACTGCACCGATTTGAAAAAAACTACTTTTATTGTGAAGAGGACTCAAAAGGCTAAATAAAATGTATCACCAAAATTTTTTTGGAATCTTGAGACGCCTGTGGCAGCTCCTCAAGCTAGAGACAATTTTGATCGGGACACGTCTTAAAAAGCTTCATTTATTTTAATCAACAGTTTGATTGGTTTTTTTTTGATATTAAAAAAAATCAAATTTTCAATTTTTACAACAATTTCTTTATGAAAATTCAAGATGCTCCATAAGATTCCCAGAAAATTAGTAAGATCACCGTTATTTGTGAGTTGCTCTTGTTTGACATGAGATGTCAAAAAGGATATTCTTTACATAATCCACAAAAAAAAATGTGGCAATTTGTCAAGTGACGATGAAGAGTTGCGTCAACCACAACCAAAAGGTTGATGCACAACTGCATAATAGAAGAACTACGAAACATCAAAACAACAAGATGATGAGTGATTTTGGGAATTTTAGGAAATATCAATCAAGTTGCTTGGAGTGCAGTCCTTTAGCCTTTTATTGAAAGAAACATCTTAATAAGAAATCCAAAGAAATTAAAAGAAATCTTCAGAAACATAAATAAGAAACACATGTTCCTCCCTTTAACCAATTTTCTCGATAAAAACGTCAAAACATTTAAACATTTCCGATTTTTCCCAAGAATATCCGAAATTCATTCACTCCTAGTTGAAAGATTGAAGTCGGTGCCTCGCACAAGTTAAAGGCAATTCTAAGGGTAATTTGTTGGAACAAGACAAACAAATAAAAGAGTTGGTTGCTGGCTTTTTATGGGTTTTCTCAGAACGATTAAAAAACATTTTTAAAACATTCTCGCGTTTATTTCTGTTTAGAATGTTGAACAAATGTCGATCGGCGAAGACACAAGTCTGTAAGACTATAACCAAATTTTATATAAACATTCAAACAAGTTAAAATATTTTATGTCATTTATTTGGAGAAGTTGCTTTAAGTGATAAAATCTGTAAAATCTGTAAGAAATCCAGATTTGCCGCAAATGCGGATTGATCTTGTGGAAAAATAATTTTTGAATCTTAACTAATGACATCATTCTACCAGCTTTTATGGTTTTTGGTTATTTTTGGAAAATATCTTAACATAGATAATAAGAAGATTGTTAATATACTCCGAAAATACTTTGGTGATCTAATAAAAAGTGAAACAAACATAAAAAACTCCGAGAAACTCTCAATAAAAAATGTTTAAATTATGTTAATTATTAATGTGAGCTTTTGAAGCAATTAATCTTTCAATATAGAGAACATTAAGATTTTTTAAAGATTTGATTTGGTTTATTAAATTTCTTGTTCTACGATTTTTACGAAAATTCAAAAAAAAAAAAAATTTACCACAAAAATCTCAAAGAAAACTCCAAAAACTTTTTATTGAATTACGTAATCATTTATTTGCCGTAATATCCCTCTGATGAATCTGTACTAGATTTGTCTCGGATTAAAACTTCATCATTAGTTTCGCGAAATTTTTGTTGGTATTTTAGCTTTTCTGCTGAACTCTGCTCTGAAAGTGTCGGTAATGGCTCTGGCATCATCTTACTTTGAACTTTCTTTCTATTCATAAGTTGCTGAGCAGTCTGCCCTGCTGATGGTACTTTACTCAAGACACGTTTGGTGGGTAATGTAGTCAATAGGCTCATATCTAGATCATCTACAGAATAAGTCACATTGCCAGCAGGATTCTTTGTTCTTGAAGCGTCTAGCATTGAAAATCCAGCGTCATCTATCGGATCATGTCGTGGATTGAAGTCATTGATCTGAATTTGTGGTGATTTTTTGGCACTCTGTGATAGCACTGAAATTTTAAAAACATTAGGAAAATAATTATTATACCTTATGAATCAAAACTTACAGCTAATCTCCTTCTCAGCAATAGCTCGATAGCCAGGTGTTCCTCTCGGTGTATAACTTGGATCAATTGGAAGTTCTCCTCCTGGAACGTCTGAAAAAATAATTGAAAATTTTATAAATTCTTAAAAAAACCAACTAAAACTTACATTGATCTAAATATTCGTTTAATTGAGCCATTCTGAGTGGTGCTTGTGCGCCTGGTGATGGTGTTCTTAAAGCAGTCTGAACTCTAAGAATTGGTGTCTTTGGTGTTTTTGGTGTTTTTGGTCTCATGGGATATATGGGAGCGTGTATTGCTAGAGTTGGTTCTTTCGGCTGTCTTCGAGCATGATCTTTCCGAATTGCTCCTCTTCGACGTTCGCTCGTTGTATAATCTATATGGAAGGAACTGTTAGAAAGTTTTGTCAAATATATAGTTGAATGGTTTACTTACTTTTCTCAGAATATTCATTCATTAAAGCTTCACGTGCATCAGTTGGAGTTGATGATATGGCATAGTCGTCATTTATATTTCTATAAACTTTCTTTTTCCTAGGATTCAGTCTTGCTAAAGCTTAATTCAAAAAGAATATTAAATATTTGATTCATAATCTAATTTTAGCTTTAACTAACCTGGAGATCCAATAAATTGCTTAAGATTAGTCAAGCCTTGTTCTTGTTGTATCGCTATAATCAAGAGGTAAAAATAATTCAATAACGTCTCAGTGCCAGATTTAAATTAGTATTACCCAAGAGATCTTTAGCTAACTGATCAAGAGCCTGTGGACTCAATTTTCCAGGAATTATACGCCAAGTCAATAAAAGTGTAGCTAGCAAACCTGGTAAAATTCTTTCTAGCTCTCGTACATGACCTAAATGTGGAAAGTAAATAATATGATTAAAAAGTAAAATCATGAGCAGATCAACTCACCTCCAGACCTCGTTGGTTGTCTTCGCTCTGGTTCAACGATTTGAAGTTCAGGTTCAAATTGATCAGGTTTTAACAGTTTAAGTGACTCTCTAATAGCAAACTCAGTCTCTGAAAGATCACCTCTCTCTAGTAAAGCTAAATCTGTGTGAAAGATGAAAATATGATTTTATAAAGCTTCTCATAAAAAACGATCTGTGAACTTACTCGAGTAAGCATTTGGTGGTCCATTTCTATGCGTTTCTTTTATCCTACTCAGTTCCGTCTGATGCTTCTTGGCTTTTTCCTTCTCCTCAATAGATTTAGAAAGTACGACGTACTGTTCTGCTGCTGTGATGATTCCACTCAATTTTTTCTGTTCCTCCGGTGTTAAATTGCCTCTTTCAATCTTTTTCAAGGATGTTTGTAAAATTTCTAAAGTATCGAAATTTTTTATTTAAAACACAATACGTCACACCAAAAATATTCAAAGTTTATACCAACCACGAATTATCTTGATTGGAGTCTTTTCCTTAATTCTTCGTTTGTTTCTTGGTGGAGTCTTTGGTGAAGCAATTTTTTGTTGAGCTGCTTGTACATGCTGTTTCATCCAGTTTTGCTCATCATTTACATTTTGCATAACTGATGAAGGATCTATAAGTTTAAAACGGTTAAGTTGGATGATTTTAATGTCTCATTGAATGAACTGTACCTAGTGGTTGTTCATCCTCTTCTACTATTCTTTTTAATCTCTTGAACGTCTTTTGGCCTGTTGATGTCATAATAATCATTTGATCTATAAACTGTAAATGAAATAATATCTTACTTGACTTTTGTATCTCCTCATCTCGCAACCTCTGAAGCTCCCTCTCTCTATGCCGTTCTGCAATTGCGTTGACTCTTTCTGCTTCTCTATCACGAGGAGATCGATGGACTACAGCTCTTGGACTTGGTGCTCCATAATTAGTCAAAACAGATCTTCTCGGTGTTTCGTAGTTGTGCCAAGCCTCTTCAACGTGATTATAAGCAATCTCCTCAATTTCCTCAATAGATTTTTGATTATGTTTTTTCAGGTAATCAGTGATTTGTTGCACAGCATGATCATCAGGAAAGTTGATGTTAACATAATCTAAATAATCGCTGCTATCTTGTAACACTTCAATAGATTTATTTATTTCATCTATCAAATCCTCTCCGAATTCACCCAGAACTGCTTTGCTCAACTCTAAAGGTCGATCGTTCTCATACTGCAAATTGTCCAGAGCTTCCTCGTCTTGCTTTGACATTGTATAAAGAAGTCTCTCAGTTTCTGCAATATTGTCCTTCATTCTGTCAGGCCTCTCGTAGCCAATCTCATCCAACAATCGCTCCCTACCATGAATATCAGGATCCATTCTTGGCATCAATGTTTTCACACCTTTAAGAAGATCCGAGGTCATTATTGGAGACGTTTGAGTTTTCCTGGGAGCTTTCTCAGCCAACAATCTCTCCCTCTCATTAATTTGTGCGTCAATCTCAGCTCTGCGTGCATCCTTTAATTGTTTTCTAAGCAGCACAGACCTCATGCCTTTCTTAATATTATCCAAACGAATTTTAGGCGTGCTAGCTGCAATTGCTTCTTGTGCCTCGGCAGAAATGTTTGAATTGCCAAACACCATATCCTCTACTTCAAGGCGATTTTCCTGATTCTCCTCGATTATTTCAATGACAGCATTAGCTGTAGGAGCCAACAAATCTTCATTCATTTCGTGATCTTGCAGAGGATCTATTGAACCGCCCAATTCAAATTGTTCCAGATCCATTGTGAACTTGATTGGTCTATCTGCAGCTTTAAAAGCTACACCCTTTCTAAAAGCTTTTGATGGTTGTGGAGCAGTTTGTCTAGTGCTAGTTGCATTCAATATTCCTTCTTGCATTTTATGCAACATATCTGGACTTAGTACATTTTTGGAAGCTAGAATTCTATCGAATTTTAAGTTTGCTCGGTCAGCAGCAATTTTCTCTTTAATCTTTTCCTCTCTATCAATTTCCATGGCTGCGATCATTCTAGAAACATCTTCAAGAGTCTGAGGTTTTGGGGGAGACTTGACTTTTGCAACAGGCAGAACGTCTTTTGTAACTTTCTTCTTTGCTGGTCCTAAAATGCAACAAATATGGAAGAAGTTAATTACGGACCTTTAACCAAAAAAGTTTCAACTTCCAAAAAAAAAATCCATGTAAACGTTTCTTACCAGTCCTTTTAGCTGGTGGTATTTTAGCTTGAACTTTCGAGGTGAGACCAAGAAGAAGAGCTTTTTCCGCTGCAATTTTAGCGGCTGTTGCTTCCTTTCGATCACCTTCATGTGAAATTTTAGTTAGTTTTATAAATATGGTAACGAGAAACTAAATCTTACGAATTGCTTGAGATACAGCAGCTGCTTTTTCAAGTCGCTCCCTCATTTTGGCTGGCACATTTTGCCTGAAATCGCAAGAATTATGATTTTTAATGACTTTGTAGATTTAAAAATACTTACAATACTTTAGGAGCTGCAGAAGGCGCCACTGTAGCAGCGAGAGCAGCAGGATCATCATTTGGTCCAAGCCATTGGCTCCTACAAAAAAGGATTAATATTTTTTAACCTAAAAAAATCAAATATCCTTACTGAGCAACCCTTGCTTTGATAACTTTCTTCTTTGCCAAGAGCATTTCCCTTTTCTTCTCCTCAATCCTCGGAATAATGTTGCTCTCCTCAATTTGTTTCAGCTCCTCAACCGAGTACAAAGTTGGAATATGTTTCTTTGCGATATTTAATTTGTTGAAGTTTTGCCAAGTACCCAAGGAGTTTGGTGAATAAGCGTAATAAAAGTGACAACCAAACTTGGGAATCTCTTGGAAAGCAACGTACTCCTTTAAGTCGTCGGACACATCGATTGTATAAGGAGGAGCTTCTAGACCTTTCAAATCAGCTTCCTTGATGAACTTTCTGGCATCTTCTATTGTGTACTGCTTCTCAAAGTCGTCCCACTTTTTCTCCATTGTTTTGGGAGGTTCTAAAATTTAAATTTAATTAAAAAGCTTTCAAAAGCTTGAAAGTTTCTTTAATTACCTCTAAACGGTTCGATTAACATGTTCTGCTGAAGACCCAGTAAAAAATGCGGCAAATACTTCATGCGAGACTTTTCATCCGTTACAGTAAACTTTTTCACCCATTTGCTAGCCACTAGCTTATCTAGAACATTCAAAAAGACGTATATAGCGAGAAATTACATGAAAGAGCTTTTTTGACTTACCTCGCCCTTCCGGAAAATTTATGGACAAAAGAGTTGCTAAACGCAACTCAAAAAGATCCTTCACACCTTTATCATCCATTTTTACTTAAGTTTGGCTTCCAAAAAAAATGGTATTAAGAAAAAAAGAATTTGATTGATCCACTGAAAATTTAGAATTGAATGTTGAAAGTATAGAAAATGTGTTACTATGATTTTTTTTTATGCAAAGTTTTTAATTGAAATATTTTCTAATATGAGATTTCGTTGGTCAAATTATTGGTTTTTGAGTCCAACCATTTATAAATTATATCTTGGAGTTTTTGGTTTGAAGAATCCAAACTGACAAAAATAATTTTTTTTATTTTCGGTTTTTGACTCAAAACTTAAGAAAAAATGAGTTTCACGGGTCGAATCAGTTTTTTTTTCTTGCGGTATTGGTTTTTGAGTCCAAACTTCACGGCAAATTTTTTTAAATATTTTATAATGCTATGAAATTGATATCAAAACAATTATCTTATCTGTGAATTGGTTTCAAATCGAACGATTATTTCCCTATATAATAAAATTATCCACACCTATAAGTTTAGTATGAATAATGTTTTCATTAAATAAATTACGTAAAAGTTCATCCAAGCAGGAGGAATCTGCTACGGTCAATTCTGGTCGAAAAACCCTTGAGTTTTTCGTTGAAAGTTATAAAATCGGTGATCCAACACAAATATTATTTGATATTTTCAAAATTTGTCTTCTAAAACTGAATGATTTTCAATCTAAAAATAAAATTCATGGCAATTTAACGCCAATGAATATAACTTTTGTTCAAGATAAAAATTTGATTTTATTTAAAAATAATACGAAAGTTGTTTCGGAAAACCTTCAAGATAAGCTGTGGATTGCTCCTGAAATTCATCTGAACAATTCAACAAATACTTTTGTAATCAATTATAAAATGACAAAATTCTGTCCGTGCGTCAACCAAATATTTTTATTATTTCTAGACTGAAGCATCCGATGTATTTTCTTTGGGTTTAGTTTTCCACTATTTACTTACCGGAGGAACCAATCCATTTCAAATCAAAGCAGAAATTGTTTCACAAAAGATTCACATGAAGTTCAGCTATAACTGGAATGCATTGAACAGCTTAGTGCACACAACAGAAAATAGTTTTGCAACTGATTTAATAAAGAAAATGATCAAAGAAAATCTAAAAGAACGACCAACAATTGAAGAATGCTTGAAACATCCATTGTTTTGGAATGCTGATGACCAATTTAAAATGTTTCGCGAGATAAATAACGAATACATGCATAGGACCAACTTTTATATGAAATCTTCAATCAATGAAACTTCAGACCAACTCAGAGAATCAATTTTAAAGGCCAATAGGGGATCCATTTTACATAAAGTTAAAACAATAACTGCAACGGGACTGGAAGCTCAACAAACTGACTTACTAGAACAATTATTTATGATCCAATTATCAGATCGCTCTGCTGCTGTGAAAGATTTAAATGAAAATTTTCCAAATTTTTTGCCACTTATGTACAAAATATACTATCGACTTACTGGTGAATATGAAAACAGAGAAAAAATAATTGAAGAAAACTCTCCATTCAGACATTTTCCAGATCAAATCATCGGTCATGGTAATTATGGCACTGTTGTCTTTAAAGGAAATCTTCAAGGACGTTCAATTGCCATCAAAAAAGTGTTCATGGCAAATAATCAATCTTTCGATCGAGAAATAAGTGTATTGTTGAAAGTTGATTCACATCAAAACATCATCAGATTTCATGGCATAAATTCTGAAAAAGATTGTTATTTCATTGGAATGGATCTTTGCGATTGTAATTTGCAAGAATTATTTGAGGATGCAAATTTTCAAAAATTCAAAGTGAGAATTGGTTGGAAAGAAATCTGTATCCAAGCCGTAGAAGGATTGAATCACTTGCACAAATTGGAAATAAGTAAGAACATGTTTTAAATTCAAATGTTTATATTATTAACACTCGGATTTGTATATTTTTTCAGTCCATAGAGACATCAAACCATCGAATATTTTGATATCTTCTAACAATGACAATATCACAATTAAGATATCAGATTTTGGAGTATCAAAATCATTAAATGCAACAGGAACTTATACCACAAAAATGGGTGCCGCAGGAAGTTTTAATTGGATGTCTCCGGAAGTTAAAGATGGGAGCCAAAATGTGAGTTTTTTTCATGAAGAATGAGTTCACTAAAAAACTTTTTAACATTTTTTTGTAGACAAAAGCTTCTGATATCTTTTCGATGGGTTGTGTTTTTTTGTTTATATCACGTGATGAAAAAAGTGATGTCACAATAATCAATGCTGGAATAATTAAGGATTTAGAAGCATTCAAAATTAATGCAACAACAACGGACGAAGTACTTTCATTGGATTTGTTGGAAAGTATGACACGTACTAATCCCACACTTCGACCAACAGCCGATGAAGTTTTAAACCATCCGATATTCTGGAATGCAAAGAAAATGATGGATTTCATTTTGGAAATTTGTAAGCTGAGAGATATTAGAGAACCAAAGTTTTTGAATCGTATTAGAAACTCAAATTTCGGAAATCATCAGCACATTGATGAACTTTTGAAACTTATTCAACCTTTGGAGAGACTGCTTGAAGATGAAACGGCAATTACCAAAAATTTGACGGCTCAAACAATTTTTGAAGAAACAGATCCGACAGATGGTGATTGGACGAAAAAAATTGATAAGATTTTTATGAACAGCTTGGGGAATAATTGTAAAGGTGATAGTGTGTTGGATTTGCTTCGAGTTGTAAGGAACAAAGTAAGAAACTTAAAATGTTATAAGAAATATGAAATGTAATCACAATCTTTTTAGTGGACTCACAAGATGGAGATGAATGATGAAATTCGGGCTTTAATCGGCTTCAACAGTATTGAAGAATATTTAGACTACTTCACAAGTCGTTTTCCCAAGCTCTTTTTGCACATTTTCACTTCGGTGAAAGCTGCAAATGTCACGGAGCTTTTTCAAGAATACTTCTGTGGAAATCCAGCAAATAACAATTCTAATATTGGAACTACTTCAGAGGGATACATCATCAAGGACCTTGATACCGTTTTGCTTGATTTTTACAAGATAATCAAATTTCCACAAGAAAACTCTCAAACAATAATCAATTTGGAACTCAAAAGAATGCAAAATTCATATGTTCAAAACAAGAGAGACCGACAATTGTTCATGAAATTTGTTTGGATGGTTGGTGGTACATTGAAATCTTTAAGCTTCACAGATTGTAAGGCGAATTTTCCAATTTTGTTTGAAATGTTGTATCAAACTCCTAATTTGAAGAGTATTGCCTTTGAAAATTGCGTGTTTCAAGAAAATTCTCTTATCGACTTATCCAGAATCAAGTTCCAGTTAAAAGAGCTTCACCTTAAAAATATCATCCCTCGCAACAGTAAATTGTTGGATTTCATTTTCACACAGAATGATATTGAGACGATTACTTTTTGTATTGATAAATTTTTCGGTATAAATGATGGAATTTGGAAAGTCCTAAGATTGAAATCGTTATTGGAAGTCGAAATCAAACTCATACCCAAAAATGTATCTTGTTTTTACAATGATCCATTATTTAAAAATAAAAATGTGAAGAGCCTTCCCATGTGAAAATTATTTGAAATAATACTGCTCAAAATACATCAACTTAATACATTAAAATATCACGAAATTATGGAATGTATAGTATTTTAAAACACTGCTTTATACTGCTCGGAACACTGTTCATATGTGTAATTTAATGCATTTTGAACAGTGTTTTGCAGTGTTAAAAGAGCAGTATTTCTTATGTATTTCGAGCAGTATTTTGTAATATTTGGCAAAAAAGAAATTTTAGTATGTAGGAATTGAACTTCGAACAAATCTGAATTTTTTTGGGAAGTGAAGAATTGAACTTGATGTTGCTGATGCGCGCGGCTGGTACTGCTGGGTGAAGGAAATATTTTATTGTAATGCAACAGGCTTAGGTTGAACTTGAAAAGAATTGAATTTAATGTAAATATATTAAAATAATTAATTTTTAAAATGCTCACTATTAGAAATCAAACCACAAATCTAAAGTATTAGTTGAAAAGAAATATTTTTATTGAAATTGAGTTAACTTTTGAATTTTTTTATGCGATACTTTATGTTTGAAGCAGGAAACTTTATTTTATTGATTTTATTGTCCGGTATTTTAATCTTAATTTGATCCTATGCGATTTATATGGAGAACTCTTAGATGGGACGAAAGATAAGGTTATTTCACCATTATCCAACAATTTTCCTGATAATTGAAATCCTGATCTGAATCAGGAAAAATATTTTTCTTATGAAAAATATGAATTTTGGTAGAAGTTTTTCAAAATAATTAATCAAAAATTTTATAAGAAAATTTGAAGTTTTGGTTTGACTTTAATTAAGTATTTTTTAGATTAAAATATTATTTAAAAAATTAGTTAAATAGGATAAATATGCAGTTTTTGTTTTTAGTAAGTTTTCAAAAAAATGTCAAAATATTTAAATTCTTTTTACTTCGACTTAAAAAGTTGTATGCACCCAAAAAACAAAAAAATCTTTTAAAAGTCACTAATAATGAATAAATATTGGTGTCACACACCCTGTTATCAGTTTTTGCCGCATTTTGTTGCTCCACCAATTATTATGATATCTATAAGTATGTCTATACATTTTAATTGTGTTTTAACAACGCCATCTTGTAGCTCCAGTAAAAACGATAATTCTTCATACAAAAACTTTTGTTAAACCGAAAAGCTTCATAAAATTCGATTCATGCAAAAATATTGTATTTGTCTCAAAACACCGAATTCCAAAAGATATTCCGAAAATATTAACCCATGACCAAGTGGTCAAGCTTCAAGAAGAACAATATGTCAAATTTGTATTGATGCTCCAATTGCTCCAAGCATCTGCATGATTTAGATTTAGCTCAAATTTTCAAAATAACCTTCTCTTGACTATAAGAAAATTAGAACGGCTAGATTTACGATCGGGCTGGTCCTTCGAGTACCTGTCATACAAATGTTTTGATATTTTGTACTTTTTTGCAATTATATAAATTTCGATACGGCAGATTATAAAATTATGTATTTAGGCTGTATTATGACTCAATATTGATAAAACCTTATTTCAATCAAAGCGCTTGATTCAACAAATTTATCAGCAATAATACAAAATAATCTCCACGCGGCGCTCTGATTGGATATTTAAATGTCGGTTCCATATATTCGAATAGATCTCAGTTCTTATGTTATCAAAGAGCCTGCCAAAGAACCGGGATTTTTCGATTTTTTATCTTACAGTATTGTAAAATGTGCCAATTCAATTTTTTAAATAAAGGAATATAATTTAAAGTCTTACATACATTTAAAATACTTTTACTTCAATTTAAATTTAAGAAATCAACTCTTGTAGATAGTTTCTTATTAAATCATATTTATTTACTGAGTTTTAAATTATTTGATCATTTTAATAAAAGATCTTGATAAAATCAATGTGTTTTACAATGTATTTTATAGTATTCAAAACACTGCAAAATACTGATCAAAATACTTAACATATGTGTTACATTCTTAGCAGTATTTTAAAGTGTGTTTTCACACATTAAAATACATCTGATAATTGAAATTTTATGTATTTCACACTGAACTTTGACATTATTAACAGTGTTTTGTAGTGTTTTGCTGTATTAACAGTGTATTTTAATATTGAAGGCATACAGCTCATTTTCACTTGGGTTTGTTTGGAATCAAGTAATTTCCACAAAGAGTTATTTAATTCAACACAGACTCTTCAAAACATCATTGGAATGTTCCCAAATTCAAATAGATTAAAACTTGAAGTTCCCAGATTCAGAATTAATCTGTTTAGTGTTCTTCAAAATTTGAACGAGAATATAGAAAGCTTAAATGTCGTTAGCCAACAGGAATCAATTACGTGGCATAGAGCAATTTTTTTTTTCCCAAAACTTGAGTTATGCAGAATAAGTTTGGTGTGCTTTGAGTACAGTTCTATTTTAAGATGTCTGGGCAGTGTTTTAAAAAACAGTCCAAGTATCAAATACTTGAGTGTCAATTTAAGCTTTCTGATTTGGGAACAACAATATTTTGAAACCTATTTGGTGTTTTTGGAGACAGTTCTTGAAAATATTGAAAAGCTTGAAAGTTTAGATATAATCTTTCATCCAAAATCGGAATGTAATGAACAACAACACATTGTTAAAATTAAAAGTATCATGTTAGACTATGTCCAAAGCTCAGGAACTTTGAAGAAATGGAATGTTTTTGGATTTCATAATTAATTAGTTTCAATCAAGCATCGATCAGATAATTTAAACATTTGTGTCGTTAACTTATGTCATAGCTATATTCTTATAAAATGACAACAACAAATTGTAACCAAAAACCAAATTAAAATAAAATATCGGTAATGTTAGCAAATTTCAACTTTTTGTAAATTATGTTAAAACTAATTTATTTTTTATATAGTCAAAAATTATTCCAAAATTTTCATCACAAAATTAATTTGAAATTCACAATATTAAAACTCCTTCAAAACTCCCGACAAAAAGTTCCAACATTTCTTCTTTAACGACGTTGAAAATCTTCCTTGACACAAAGTTAGTTAGAATTTGCAACTCAGGTACCCAAAAAAGTCCGGATAATTGATCCGGGTACTCGAAAATCAACTACTCGGATAGTTTTAAAAATCTACTCAAAGTCTACTCAAAATCTACTCCTTCAGTTGAACTCCAAACATTTCAAAATTAAATTTTCGATTCGTTGGTTTTGTGGAATCCCAACATACAACTCGCATATAACATAAAAATTTTATGAAAATGAGGTTTTGTGGGTCAAATTTTTAGTTTTTGAGTCCAAATCTGGTTCAGCTGGGTTCAGCTGAGAAATTGAAGAACTTTTAATACCGTATTTTTCAAGGAAATAAAACAAAAACCATCTAGACGCATTTTATGGTTCCCAAGACTCTAAAAAATTCAACCAATTCAAAGAATCGTTTTCTAAAACTCCCATAAAACAATCTAAGACTTTTTTCCTCCCAGTGATACATCTGAAACCTCCGAAACAATCAAATCATCCAAGAATGTGTCCCTTTAACCACTTTCATTGCAAATATTTTTATTGTTTTATTAATTTTCTCATTCGACGACCGCAAAAGTCTCACAAAAACCAACTTTTGCAACATTTGTTGGACATTTAAGCAATTTCCAAGCACATTTCAGATATTGGTGCATGAAAATGGTCTCACAAGATTGAGGCATTTAGTTTTAGTGCTTTTAGTGCTTTTGATTGTTTTTGCTGTCCAGGTATTTGGAAACTTTTAATTTATATTTAACGACCCGCAAAAATATTCAGCGAATGGTTTCTTAATGTTTTTTGGATGAGAATTGAGAATGGTCGGCATTTTGGCAGTTAATTTTGCAAGGTATGACAAATTGAGTGAATAATTGTTTTTATGGGATCTGAAGGAACTTTTGGCGATTGGTATTTGAGTAGTTGAAGGTATAATGGAATGTCGTTTTGCTTAAGAACTGCATTGAAAGTTCTAATCAAGATAAATCATATGCAAAAAACTTTGTTGAAAATGAAACTTAATTTATTTCTGCTGAAATTCAAAAAACTTACAAAAATCTACAAAAACTAGAAAAAGTACACAATAGACTTTCTTCCACATCCATAAACGAGCAGTTTTAATGAAACTTCAAGCGCCGAGCAAAAAACCTATGATTTATATGTGAAATTTATTAGATGCAGCGCTAGAATTGAAACAAATTCACTTCTACCTTTTTGGTTTTTCGCAGTTCACTCGTATGTTCGATACACTTTTGCTGTACAGATTTCTTGCCATAACTTCCATAAGCTTGAGCGCAAAAAAAAAATCAAAACCATAATTGGTAAGAACATGATTAATGCTCACATTTTGCTGAATTTAAATTTATAAAAGCGGATTTTGGATTAACATAATTTTGCTGTGGAGTTTCTGCTGAGATTATTGAGTTTCAAAAGTTTCAAGAGTTTGTTGAGTTTGAAGCAGAAACCGTTTCGACTTTCAACTTGCAAATTGCATGCGAAATCTGTCCAATGAACATTTTAATTGCACTTTTGGAGGTTTTGTCGATATTTGGATTTAACTTGGATTTTACAGTATTTTTAAGGTAGAATGACTGAAATGGTAAATTGCTTTTTTTAGAGCCTACAAATTGACTACGAGATCATTATTGTCGTCTTTGGGAATATTTACAGACTTTAATTTATTTTATGATTTGAAGGTTTTTTAGTTTTTTCCGAGGGGGTAATAAATGGCCCAAATGGCCGACAAGAATAAGAATAAGTGAAGAATAAGTGAAGAGTAAGCAAGAGTAAATTGAATAAGTTTATTCAATTTTGAAATGAGTAAGTCTTTTTTGCCACCAAAATTAGGCATGTGCATAAGAAAATTTTAAGATCGCATTATTTTTGATTTAAAATTGTTTCCCTGAAAAAAAAAGCAAAAAACTGCAAAATGTGCAAGAATTTGATATTTAATGTCTGGTTTTGAACCTATGTGTCTAGCACCAAACATTTTCTTGCTTGGTGGTTGGAATCTTGGTTGGGTCAGTTTGTTTTTTGCCATTTTTGCACTCCATATTTCCAACATTTGTGAACATTACTTTAATAAATGACTAGAACTGGCCACCGAAATCAGACATGCTACATTAAAAAATTATTAAAAAAAGTGGAATCAATTATTTGGATTCACAAAAAATATTGCAAAAATGGCAAAAAACAAACTGACCCAACCAAGATTCGATCCACCAAGCAAGAAAATATATGGTGCTAGATAAATAGGTTCAAATCCACACATTTAATATTATTTTTTTTGTACTTTTTTGCTATTTTTTTTGGGAAACGTGTTTAAAATACAATTTAAGTAATACCTTTATTTTCTTTTTAAATAATTGAAAAAATTTCAAGTATGCTACTCTTTGAGGTACTCCTAATAACTTCCTACGCTTTAAGCTACTTCTGAATACTCCCTAATCTTTGGCTACTCCTTGTCTTACTTTACTTTTTTTGACAATAAATCTTCATTGTCAATCTAGCCTATAGATATTGCTAGAAAAACCTGAAGGAAATTTTACAAAATCACTACACATCTTTTATCTCGTTTTTTGACTTTAAGATTTGGTAAATTGAGTAAATGAGTAAGCAAGAATAAGTGGAGTAAGTGAAGAGTAAATGTGAGTAAGCTGGAGTAAATTGAATAAGTTTTAGAGGACTTGACAAGAATAAGTGCCCTTTATTACCCCCTCGGTTTTTTCTTGAATTCCTTTAAATCCTCGAATCCAACAAAGAAATGCAAGATATCACTTTCCGGTCCAAAACTCCAGCATCCGATCAATCCCTCAATAATAATCGGCTTATCGTTGTTCCAACTTTCCTTACAATTCTCTTATTTGCCTCCTGTATCAATTCCAACCTAACAAAAGCCAAAAAATGTGACAATAGCTCCCTTGCTGATTCTTCTGCTAATTCCCCAAATTTGCTTGCACAAAAAAAAATACTCTGCAGTTTTTTAGTTCCTTTGATTCTTTATTTGTTTGAAATCCTATCAAAGAAAGAAGCCAATTCAAACAAAAGATGACAAAAGTTAATACACAGAAATCAAAAGCGAATTTTTTTTCATGGTCTTGTCCCCAAAATCACTGAATTCACTGAAATTCCTGAAAACCCCGAAAACGGAAAAATCGAAATTAACGATATTACCGTAAAATATTCAGTTTTATGATGCTTTGATACTTTATTATACTTTAAGCCGATTAAATGGCGTATTATTTGTATTATTTACAAAAAATGACATTTTACTCAAATTTTATTCATTTCTCGGATTTTAATTCCTTTTTTGTATGATTTTTTCATGGGAGTAGATTCTCTGTTGGTGGATTTTGTGAATTTATGGTTTTACACAGATTTTCTTGAAGAATTGGGAGAATATGTTTGATATGTTCTAAAATTCTAGCTCCACATTTAAAAGTAAATATCCATCTGAAGAAAGTCAACCTGTTCTTCCCAAGCAACTCAATTTTTTTTAAATAATACCATGTTTTGAGTTCGATATTCAATAAAGATGTCAAGAATTAGTTTTAACTCTTGATTAAATTGAGGTGCTGACGGATTTACCAATTTATTTGTTATTTTGTTTGAGTGCACGTTTACTCGAAAAATGTAAAAATTGAAAATACTTGAAAAATGGGAAAACAAATAAAAACGCTCCTTTTATCGATTCAACATTTAATATTATTTTGATTTACAACCTTGTTCATTGGTTTATAAATATTTTCATTAGCTTCACATATCCAAATCACTATTAACTGCTTGAAGTATAGATATTTTGAACAAATTTGCATCAAAATCATCTAAAATGTACATCTCAGATCGATAATCACCTTCTAGAAAATACAAACATCGTAATAATTAGTTTGTTTACTCCCTAAAAGAACTTGCTTGGCCACATAAAATCTAAATGCTTGTTTTCAGTTTGCATAGAGAGGTTGGTAAAACTTAGTAAACCTTTGTAAGGACAAGGATGGAACAATCCAGGAGCATCTCGTCTTAGTTGAGCTCCAATGATTCGCTCAAATATCAGATTCTGTTTACTATCTACAATGCTGCACAAGTCTTCGATCGTTACATCCATCCACTTCTTGTAAGCAGTTCTCATTCGAAAATAAACGACCAAACGCATCTGAGTTTGATAATTATATTTTGTTAAAAATGTTTTTTATATTTTCAATCAATCTTGATCTACCTTCATTGAGCTGGAGTTCAATTGTCGTATTATATAAGTTTTGAGATTTAAGACAGTGTTATTGCGACTGTAAGATTTCAATGAACAAGTTGTGTTGACTACTGTCAGTGATAAGGAATCATTGCATTTTACACCAGTTAATTTGGTTTCTACCACCCCCTATTGAAAATAAAAAGGCAACTTAAAAATTCCTAATGTTTAGACATTAAATGAATTCTTACTCTTCTGAGACCACTAGTTTCTTTGTAGAATAGTGTAAGGCCAATGATAATAACAATGGTTACCATCAAAACTGAACGAGACATTTCAAAGTATTTTCACCAACTAAAATTACCAAAATTTCGCTTGTTTAATATAACAATATCTACCAAAGCCATATGTAATTGTGATTATATGAAGCTTTACAGGAATTCAGTAGTTAATTGACCGGATCACGAAATCGTGACTTCAACACACAGGCATGTGTTGTGTTGATATTTAATAAAGATGACGAGAATCAGTCTTCAAACTTAATTAAACTAAAGTGCTCATCAAAGCTATACTTGAAAAATAGGAAAACACTCTTTATCGATTCAACATTTTATTTTATTTAGATTTACAAGCTTGTTAGTTGGTTTATTGGTTTATTTATGGAAGTCGAGTCTTATTAAGACGAAACTTGAGATTTTATAATTTAAATATTCAGCTTCTGTGGTTACATACATATTCAATAACTTCACATATCCACATCACTATTTACTGTTGTCAGTACATATATATTGAACAAATTTGCATCAAAATCATCTGAAATTTTCAACTCAGTTCGATAGTCGCCTTCTAGAAATTTAAATAACATCATTAATAGTTTGTTTGATTTCTAAAAAAAACTTGCTTGGCCACAAAAAATCTAAATTAGTTTTTCCACTTTCGACAGAGAGGTTGGTAAAACTAAATAAGCCTTCGTAAGGACAAATATGAATAATTTCAGGAGCATCTCTTCTTAGTTGATCTCCAATAATTCGATCAAATATCATGTTCTGATTTCCATCTGCAATGCTGCACAAATCTTTGATCGTTACATCCATCCACTTCCTGTAAGCAGTTCTCACTCGAAAATAAACGACCAAACGCATCTGAGTTTGATAATAATCTATTGTTCAAAACATATTTAAAATTTTCAAACGATCTTGATCTACCTTCATTGAGCTGGAGTTCAATGGTCGTGTTATATAAGTTTTAAGGTTTAAGACAGTGTTATTACGACTCTAAGGTCTCAAGGAACAAGTTGTGTTGACTATCGACCGTGACAAGGTATTGTTGCATTTTACACCAGTTAATTTGGTTCCCGCCACCCCCTTTTTGAAACAAATATTGCAACTTAAAAATCTTTTAAAATACTAACTGAGTTCTTACTCTTCTAAGACCACTCGTTTCTTTGTAAAATAGTGTAAGGACAATAATCACTACAATGGTTACCATAATAACTGAACGAGACATTTCAAAAGTTTATAACCAACTGCCCTATATATGTATGTCATAAATTGCAATATGAAATAATATTAATATCAAAGCTTTAATAATTTTGATTACAGTGATCACGTATCTACGAGTTTAAATTCGACAAAAAATTTTAATGTTTTAAATTGAAGTCTCGTGGATGTTAGTTAGTTTATTCAATTATTATTGCAGGTCGAGTCATTATAAGTCGAAATTTTATATTTCATCAGTATTAACTTCACATATCCACATCACTATTTACTGTTGCCAGTACATTTATACTTAACAAATTTGCATCAAATTCATCGGAGACGTAGATCTCACATCGATAGTCACCTTCTAGAAATTTAAATAATATTATTAATAGTTTGTTAAATTTCCAAAAAACTTGCTTGGCCACAAAAAATCTAAATTAATATTTCCAGATTCAACAGAGAAATTTGTGAAGCTATATAATCCTTCGTAAGGACAAGGATGAATTAATCCAGGAGCATCTCGTCTTAATTGATCTCCAATCATTCGGTCAAATATCATGTTCTGGTTGCCCTTTGAAATGCTGCACAAATCGTCAACCGTATTATCCATCCACTTCCTGTAAAAAGTTCTCACTCGAAAATAAACGACCAAACGCATCTGAGTTTGATAATTATATTTTGTTAAAAATGTTTTTATATTTTCAAACGATCTTGACCTACCTTCATAGAAGTGGAGTTCAATGTTCGCGTTATATAAGTTTTTAAATTTAAGACAGTGTTATTACGACTATACGATTTCAAGGAACACGTTGTGTTGACTATTGACAGCGATAACGAATTATTGCATTTTACTCCAGTTAATTTGGTTCCCACCACCCCCTTTTTGGAACAAATATAGCAAATTGAAAATCTCCTTTAAATATTATATGAATTCTTACTCTTCTAAGACCACTAATTTCTTAATAGAATAGTGTAAGGACAATGATAATTAAAACCGATACCATAAAAACTGAACGAGTCATTTTAAAAGTTTAGAACCAACTGCCCTATAAATTATATCCTAAATTACGCAGGCACAGTAGAAAATACGGTACTATCAAAGCCCTTTTTAATTGTGATTGCCGTAAATGGAGTTTTGCCGGAGTTTAGTAATTAGAATTGTGCGTATCACGTAAAAACTATATTATATTTATTTACATCCTTGGTTTCGCGATTAGATTTTCAATGTCAAATATAGATAATTACAACTTCAAAGTTCAAGAAAAATATTAAGGTTTAAAATTTTAATTTCATGGATAATTAAAAATGTAATTCTGTTCTCAACAGTTGAATTAAGGGAACTCAATCCGCATTGGTTTGTTGAAAATATAGGCCTTTTTTCGACCATTTTTATTATCTATAAATATTGAAAAACCTAATTTAATATAAAATTTAGCAGTACAGTGTGTCAGTGATATTTATGGCTGGAAAATATCGCTGTGTTGTTTTTTTTTCAAATCCACAAATCGCTTTGGCCCAGAATAAAAAGTAAAAACAGGAAAAACATAATCGCGATATGAACTGAGAAATTTATGACGGTTTGGTGGAAATAAATTGAATTGAGTTGAATATCGTTTTTAATGATATTATTGAGTTTTTGGTAGGAAATCTGTTTGGGGTGGGGATTTCCAGGGTTTTTCCTCATAAATATAAAATTCTTGATTCATGCATCAAACCAACAAAACCTGAAAAAACTACAAAACCTAAAATATCAACTAAACTGCATCCAACACCAAAAAAATTTCCATTTTTGATTGCAAATGTCGATTATGCTCTCAATTGTTCCACACTTAGATTTTTCTCGCATTTCAAAATTTTCTTTTGCTGTCTTTTGTCTCCAATTATTTTTCTATTTGTATTACTTTGCATTCGATTTTTTATAAACTTTTGTTATGAACGGAAAAAATAATTTTTATTGTTCGATTGTGACACGATCAAGATCTTTTGCAGCCACACATTAAGCATTGGAACAATCAGAAAACATAAATTTAAAGTCACATTTACAGCGCGGTGTTGTGTTAAATACCAAGTAATTGTTGGCAAAAGGAATATTGTGCAAGTTTAGCGACAGGCGATGATTAATTGGTTTATTGGCTCTTTTTGTGTGGAGATAATTTTTTCCATAATAATGTTACTAGAAAAACTAAAAAACAAAAGGCAGGTGAGGTATTTTTGAAAGTTAATCAATTTTAGGGAGTATGGATTCTTGTGACCGACAGACCCACATTTGTAAGGCAAAAAACTTGAAATACATTTTTTATGGAAATAAAGTCAGCTAAACAATCAACCCCTATTTTATGGTGATGACTGAAATTTCTAGATAATGTAAGGGAGTTTAGTTATTACCTTGAAAAAAGTTTTCTATATTCTAGGAGACCTCTAACCATTTAAAAAATTTGAGAAAAATAAAAATCCAACCAAATTTCCAGTAAAAATCATAAATCCGTCATTCCCCAACAAATCACCAAAAATACCACAACAGCAAAAATCAATTTCCACTAAAACCCGAAAAAAACTGCACATGTTTCCACTAAAAAACTCTTAGTCAGTTATTTTGTCTAGCTGTTTGTGGTTATCGAACATGGCACATTTTACCATATTTTTCTAAGCATGATTTATATCGAGCGTTGAGGATTGAGTAATTGGAGGAACTAAAGCAATTTTAGTAACTCGAGTAACAAAATATTGTTATAATAAAAAATATGTTTCTCATTTTCTGCTGTTCTAGCCTTGAAATTGAGAATAACCACTAAATCAGAGAAATTATGGAATGATCCCAAAATACGACAAAATCACTTTAAATTAAGAAAATAATCGGTGAATATTCAAATATCGTTGGTTCCAGACTTTTATGCTAGTTGAGACGTAAATTGAAGTGATTTCACTAATTGGAACCGGAAGTTTCCGTTTTGGTGATTTTTTTGATGTTTTTGTAGTTTTTGTAGTTTTTGTAGTTATTTAGCTGATGTTTTTCGATATTTTATGGTTTAGATTTCTCCTTCGTGTAAAATAGAGAAATATTATGAAAAAACGGAATAATAGTTGGTTCAGTTGCTGTCGGGTTGAATAGGTTAATTTATTTTTTTACTGATTTGGAACACGAACCATTTTTCTATTTAAATATATTTTTAGTGGTAATGAATGCGCTTTAGATGTTACTGAGAATTCATACATAAAATCAAATAAAATTTGTTACTAAAAAAAACGATAAACTTTTTTAATACACAGTTTTTTAAGCAAATTATCCATAAAGAAACTACACTAAAAAAACTAGCTAAAAACTACATAAAAATCCACACACTCAAAGCCACAGGTACCTGAAAAAATTCAAGCCATCAAAATCAAAGCCAAAGCAAATAATTAAGTCTAAGAAAATCTGTTATCTTTCATAATTTATTAAAAGAGAAAATTTTCTCGCTTTTTAGACAGTTTGCAGACTCCAAATAGCGAGAATTATATTATTAGTTTTTAAGTCCAAGTACAACAATGTTTTTGCAATTTTTTCGCTATATAACAGTTTTAGATTGGTCTCATGCAAAAATAATTAAGGAGATTGAAAGTTGTTACAGCGCGAAACTGATTTTTTCCTCTATTATATTTTATGTGGAAACTACGTGATATTTGATCAGTTTATCGGATTTTCGTGTCAAACGATTTCTGGATTTGGATAATAATTTTTTTTGCACATATAATATTATAGTTTGAGATGGATTTGCATTTTAACGGAATTGCATGGATTTTTTGTATTTTTGTTACATAAATCATATTTTTAGGAATTTTTGTTAAATTGGGGTGAGTTGATTGTTTGTTCGGTGCTAAATTGAATGATACTGGAAATTTGTTTAATTTTGAGCAAGAATATTTGAAAATTAAGGAGTTTACTAGTTTATCACGCTATGCAAAAATAACTCAAGTATTTACAATCAAACTTCCATAAAACAAAATCTAAGTCAACAAAATTCAATTCCAAATAAATTTACACAAGCTGATTAAGTCATTTGAATCAATTCTCCATTAATTAACCACTTAAGCTAATGATTGTGATTGTTACTCATTTAATCTATTTGGGGTGACTTTTTCGAGTCGAGAAATTTTCTAATATTGCGTGACTTTCCTCGAATCTCGCTCAAATCAGCAAATACTCGAAAAATCACGTAATGCCATTTATTTCAATTTATTTGGATTTTATTTCGATTTATTTGAATGAAATATCTCCTATCCATACAAAATTCATAAAAATAGTTTGTTATACTTAACTCAGATTTCCGTTTCTCCATTTCAATGATAAATTATTGCATTCGGTAATATTGCGAGGTTTCTGCAAGAATATTTGAGTATTTTGTCAATGACTTGTGAAACGATAAAAGATAATCTACATTTTCCAATAAAATTTGCATTTATATTTCTGTATGATTTGTTTCTTGAACTACTTGAAATTGATTGCAGATTGCGGAATGAGTTCATTACTTTTCCAAGTTTATCCAAATTTATGGAGTTTGACATGCAATGGTATGATAAACTACATTGTGTATTGATTGTTATTGGATTTTGGTTGATTTATTTTGCTTGGAGTTTACTGTAACAGTTAAATTGATATCATTTGCTGGAAATGAAAATAAAATCGTTAACATTATATAATGGGTCGAATTCATTTCATGACTCTACCAACTATATTTTGAATCAAAAACATATTATTAATTGATCTTTTTCAACAATCAAAAGAAAGCCAATCGGTCAATCAAAAGTTAAAAAGTAAAAAATTCTCACAAATTAAAACAAAGCAAAATTGTCTTGAAATATATCTTTTAATTATAAACCCAACTTGAACTTAATTCCGCATTCAAAAAACAAACAAACTTAATCAACCAAATAAAATTGATTGCACTAACCTTGTCCTATATTCCAAAAGTATCTAAAAACTTGAAAGAACGTATAAATTTTCATAATATATTATAATTAATAATCTATCGTGAAGTTTTTTGATTCACCTCATCAATTAACAGTATTTAAAAAATATCTAAAATATCTAAAATCAATATTTCAATAACTCAAAAGAAAGTTGTCTTAATTTTAATTCATTTATTAATACTGTAATTCCAATTTTTCCAATATTTCCATTTTCGATAATTTTTGACCTCACCGCTTCACTTAAATTAATATCTTTAACAGATATTGAACACAAAAAGCAACACGATATATCTAATGTATTTTCAATATTTCATACTTTTCGGAATATTTCGACAAGACTCCACCAAAAAAAATATTGTAAACACTACCTTAATAATATGGTCTCAACAAAAATAAGAAACTTCAAAGAAACTTCAAAACAAATCCAAATATCCGAAAGCAAAACAATAATTGTGATTGATTTGCGGGTCATTACGGACACGACAAAAATTAACAAACCGATTAGTAATTAATACATCTTTGTCTAACAACACGAACACGGCTCTTAATTTGTTGGCGTTTGGTGCTGTTTGTGAATTAGTGAGCTAGCAAATGAATGAATGAATATTCAGCTGACTAATTCATTTATTCAGGAATGTAAAGCATGACTGTATTTTGAAATCTATTGGAGTTTGTTGAAATTTCACTTTAACTCGCTTTGATTTTGGCTTGCAGATTTTATTTTAATTTCAAATCTCACCAATTTATTCTGGAGATGTCTTGGAGAAAATTAATTCATTAAAGATTCAGCTTTTTATGGATACATCAATGGAGCAATAGCAATCTTTAATTAACTGTCGATAGTTATGTAAAACTACGTGAAATTTACGTGATACTTGGAGGGAGGCCATAAGGTACCTTTCTTAAAAATTAAAAGAAAATTAAAATTTCTTGAAGATTTTCTGAAGGAACTTTTTTCTACTGAAGAAGTTTTAAGAAAATCGACATAGATAATCCTGATATCATCAATGGACACTCCCTAACAAGTAAAACAAACATAACAGAATAGTATATCATAATACCTAACTAAGCAGCGCTGCAATAACGAAAGGATTAATAGCGCAATCCACAAAATAATTCATTTGCTTGGTAAAACAATTCATTTATGAAATATAATGCAACAGAAACTGATCTGAATGTTAAATTTTAATGAAGCAGAACAAATTTTACAAATTGATTTCTTCGGACTTCCCGCTGGTGAAGTAACTATTGAGGTAACTGTAGTTAAATACTGAATGTATGGATGGAATAACATTTTTATTAGTTTTAGAGAAAGGTTTTGTTTACAGGAAATGGTTTTTGTGAATTGAGGAGATTTTTGTAGAGGGCGCTAGTTGACCAATTAATTTTTTAGAGAATTATCTTCAGGTCAGGTCATATAATGATATGAGCAAATGAACAATTATACATAAACTTATACTGTCTTATAGATGTCCTAAACGAACAGCCCTTAAAATCCTTCATAGAACTCCTCCAACAACAGCAAAAACAATAATAACCTTAATAAAGCAATCTCAAGCGAATAAAAAATCCAATTCGCAATAAATCTCGTCCAGCACGCGGAAAAGTGAAAGAATTGCAACTAAAACAGCAACCGCTAAAACGCTGCAAAATCGCATAAAGTTGCAATATTAACACTTTTTCCTCTTTACCAAACAAAACTTAATAAAACTAAATGAAAAAAATACACATCGCTTTTATTATTTTTATTACTTTTATTAATTTTATTAATTCGTTTATTTATTTATGGCTCTTAAAGTTTGTTGGTTGGAGGGGTTTTTGCACTGGAGAAGTTTTTTGTAAAATTTGTTGAAAATGTTTTTTGTAACGATTTTTAATTAAAACTTTTCCAAAAATGATTTGATCAGAAATGTCTCAAAAACATGTTCCTCCAGTGTAAGTTCAGCTTTATAGTCTCAATATTAAATGTTTCCAATGTTTCTTGCTCATTGCAGCAAAAAATCCACTCGATTTCTGTGATTTTTGTAGTTTTTTTCAATACTTCAGTGCACCGCAAAACATGCCGAACATTTTGCTGTTTGGTCTGAGCTTGGTTGTTGCAGCCAGTAACAGCAATTACAAGAAACATTAATAAAAAGCTACATGAATTGCTGAGTACTGTATAATACGCTGAATAAGTGAATACACTGCATATTGAGTGGAGTCTGAATGGAGAAGAAGAAAGAAAAACTGGCATGTAAGTGGGGTTGGAGCTTGTTATTGGCTATTTAGCTTTTGATTTCCATTTAATAAGTTTATTTTATTGATTTTATGGAATTTTATGGATTTTTATGAGTTATTGGCTCCCATTTTTTTTTCTTTGCTGCTTGGCGCTGGAGTTGCAGTTTGAGGTGGATGCGGTTTCTGTTTTTAATGCTTAGCAGCTTCAGAGTGAATTTTCTTAATTATTTTGACTGTTTTTGGTGATACTTTCAATTAGGTTAAATAGGTTAAATAGGTTAAAATCTTGCAGTAAAATTTCTATGATAATTTTTGAAATTTGTTTTTTTGCAACTTTAAAATCAATAAAATCTTCAATAACAATAAAATATGGAAATATCTAAATCAAACAGTTTTCTCTTCCTCAATCGTTGCATGTCAGTAGTCAGCACGTCAGTAAAGTTATGATGTCTGCAAAAACAACTCTAACAAACTCGACTCTTCTGATTTATGATACGATAGATTGGTAATAAGAAACGGACACCAACAATCAACATCAATTACCATTTTCACCGAAAATAAAATGCAAATATCAGAAAAACAGAAAAACTACAAGAAAATGAGTTTCTTAATAAATGTTCATTGGAAATGCATAAATTTCTTATTCATTTCTTAAATATTCGATAAATCAAAGAAAAATCAATAATTTCATAAAATTTCAATAAATTCATAAATCTAACACGACTTTTTAAAGTCTTTCTGCCGTTTTTCTTGCGAACTTTTTGCGAATTTCTCGCGCGATTTCTTTTAGAAAAATACATTATTTAGTGTTTTAGAAGCAAGGAGCAGCTCGCTGCAAGTTGGCGTTTATTTTTACACTTTTATGTAAATTGCACACAATTATGAGTTATTGGCGTGTTAATTTGCATTGGTAATTAAGACTTGCATTGATTTATCGGCTGTAAGGAAATGTATCTAAGTTTTGCACGTCATTAGCCGAGATTTATTAGCGTGGGATGGTTTTCTTGAGAGTTGTAAGGGGATTGTTATTAACGGTTGAAATATTTTTAAGGGGTTTTGGGTTTGCAGGGGTATGTAGAAATAAATATCCTTAGTTAATTACCAAAGCATTTTAAATTTAATTTCTTCACCAAATCTTCAAGAAAATCAAACTAATTTATTTATAATTCTAAAACTTCTTCACAAATAAAAGTTTTTTTTTTTCAGAGGTCGTTAAAAGCACAAGGAAGCAAAAACAACTCAAAAAAGCTGCAAAATGAATTCAAACACAAACATCTCAGGCAAATCTTCAAAAGAAAAAACCAAGAAATTTCACAATTCTCCACACAAAATTCATAATTTTAATTGCCCCCCATCCAGTAATTAAAAAAAGTTATAACTGCATCATCCACCATCCATTATTTAATTATGCAACTCACATATCACTACAGCGCCCGTCTGACAGTCGTGCGTCTCGGCATCTTCTGCCTCAACAGGAATATTTGTTCTGCATTACTGAAGTACTTGCTTACTTGCTTACAGCAAAAAAAAAAGCTCACACGGAATTCCAATTAAAGACGTTAATGGAATTAATAATAATGAATTGAATCAAGAAATCAACCAGTCAGGAGACAATATTGATGGAAGAAGAATTTTTATATATTTAATATTTTAAATACTGGAAAGTCTTCTATTCCGGGAATCTTAAGAAAGTAAGAGAATTTGGTATTTTTACTGAGTTTAATCTGAAATGGTGAGTTCACTAAGATTTATTACTGAAATCTCTAAGGATGTTAAGAAAGTTAAACATCTTAAAGAATTCTATTCTAACTCCTCAGCTTCCTAATCCAACAATCAGCTACCAGCGTTCTAACGACTTCAACACGATTACACTTAAGAAAAACCTACAGTCAAGTCGACCTTGCTAGTGGGTGAATTTAAATAAATTTTCTTACAATTCTCTCCATTTAATGAAATGAGTTAAATGAAAATGAGTAAATGAGCTGTCGAGTGTCTACCTTTCTGCAAACTTTCTGCTTTATCATCGAAACTGCCTCGAGCCCTTCAAATCTTTTATGAATGGGAATCTTGTAAAAAAAAGATGTTTAAGAAGTTTAAGAAGTTTGAAAGCAAATTCAACTTTTTCAGGTTTGTTATATTTTTTTGCAAGTTTTCAGGTTAGTTTTCAAGTTGAAATTGCTACAAAGAATACAAAGAATCATTCATAAAATAAATTAAATGAAAACATAAGAAAAGGTTCCCTTCTCAATCAATTTGCGACGTAAACTAGTTTGCAGGTTAGCAGCATCTTTCGTGTCTTTCATGTATCTCATGTATTATTTTGATGTAGTTAATGTATTTATCGTTTACAAGTATTTAGAAGAAGACATGCATGTTTCAATAATTCAAGTTATTCAAAGATATTCAATGTCTTGCAAGTTATTAACGTCAATGTATCCAATGCAAGGAAATCTTGCAGCCAAACAATTAAACAAAACGAGGAAGAGAAATTGACTTTTATAATTTTTAATAATTTTTAATGGTTTCTTACAATCTTTTGCCAATTTCTTGCAATTTTTGCAATTTCTTTGAACGTCTTAACAATTTCTTTTTAATTTCTTAAATTGTTATTATTTTGAATTCAAAGCAAATTCAAAGCAAATGAGAGTTTTGCGTAAAAATTCAAAATAAAAACTAATAACTGCGGCAATCAAAAGATCGTTATCGTTTGCTTTTGCAAATGGAAATGCAATTAAAACTGTTTAAAAATTGAATTTATGATAAATGCTGGAGCATGCAACTTAACCAGAGTAACATCTTTCTCGGGATTTTGTGGAAGTTTCTTCCAGTTTCTTTCATTTACTTGCAATAAATCGCAAGAAATGGAGCAAATTGTGCACACACTTCGATTTAAGTTTTAAGTTCATTTCCAATGATAAATTGTGTCATAAATTTTTGTTCAAACGAAGTCATTATGGTACAAAGTAAGTCGATTGGGGAATTAAATAGCCAAACATGGGTATATCATACGATTTTTAAAGATTTTCGGTTTTGAAGTTTTTGATGAGGAAATTGATTGGGAACTGTTTTTTTGGAGATTTTGAACTTTGACGAGATAATTAAGGTTTTAATGCAAGTTTTATGGAGTAATTGCTTTATCAGTTTAGTTTGATTTTATTTTATATAATTAATTGTCCAATTAACAGTTCAGATGAGTTTTTTAATTTGCGAGAGTACTGAGAAAAAAAATTATTTATTAAAGAAATGGAAAATATATATCGTTATGTGATTTTTGGCAAAAAAAAATCAATAAAGGCTGAACACGGTGAAACTCGTAATTCGGGTCTTGAACCCAATCTCATTATTAGCTGATTCCTGACTTTTTCAAACGAACCTTTTTTAATCATAATAAATATGTTATATAATTAAAATTTATACTAAAATATCAGAAAACAAAATTTTCTCATAAAATTTCATCAAATAAAAAAATGCCTCTAGTAGTATTTCCTACAATTTCCACAAAAAAATATCGTGAACTAGTTCAAGCTTTTATAAACCAGGAGTGTGTTAAACCACCAGTGCCAAGAGGCTATTTCAATTAAGGTGTTTCTCATCCAATTTTACAACTTTACTACTTTTAATTTACTTAAATAGAGTTGCGTGTCATACTTGACGGTACCAATGATACTTTTTATGGTTTTTATTGTTTTATAAATGACCCAATTAAAATCAGCTTAAAACAATTACACAAATAGTTGGAAACGTGAATTATATGAAAACGGGTAAATTCAGAAAAAAAAACAAATGTAGCTGTTTTGTAAATAAACACCTCGAGCCAAAATTAAATTGGTGGGTAATTTAGCTGGATTTTTTGAGGTGAAAGAAAGTTGCGAAATAAAAGATATTCGTAGCTAGTTTAGTGGGTATTTTATTTTATTTATGGAAATAATTTGTCTGTTCAACTTTTCAATTTGAAACTTGAATTCACTTGAAAATAATCTAGAAAATTCTTAATACAATTACAAACAACATTATGTTACAAAATCATAAAAGGGTGGTATAATAACAACCTTTAATGGTAAAGTTTGTTAAAAAAGTTTATGTAATTCTGGATTTCCATTATTACGCAAAATCATGAAAGCTATATGTATGTTTGAAACTTGGGCAAGAATTTATAGTTTATGTAGAAGTTTTTTCATTAAATTTTTAATGCGCAGGAAAGTACAATTTTCTCAATTAGATCTTATCTGATTTCTCAAAATTCAAAACAACAATGACAATACAATAATATGAATATTTCTAAATATCCTGATGCAAATGGATAAAACCATAAATTGCTTCTATATTTTTTAAAATAAAGTAAAAACCAAGTGAAATGCACAATACTCCAAAAATTACGGTGTCCAAGTCAAAAACTAGTTTAAATCTTCTGATTTTAACAACAGTTCTGCATTCATCGTCTCGTTTTAAGCTTTTATTACAAGTCTCTTGTTTAAATTCAAATTTTGGACCCATGAAGAAATCTGTGGTATTTAAACTACTCCAACCAATTCCAATTTGCTCTTCAAGGATCTTTTGGGTTTTATTTAACATTAAATATCTTTGGTCTTTCAATCTGTTTAAAATGAGTACACCTTGATGTTTCACCATAACCCCATTGGTCTCTACTTCCAGGCACCCGTAAAGTGAGAGAAAGGTTGAGGATTCATAATCCAATACATAAATCTCAATCATTTTATGCGTAGCTCCACAAAATATGTCAACTTTTTTGTCATCAATATATTCCAGCGAAAGACGATTATCTTCAAAGTTCTCCTTAACGTTGATTTTATTATAGCGGAAGTACACTGGCTTCGTCCTTTTATTTTCTGCGCAAAGAATTTTAGCATTGAATGCATCACCAGAAGTAGATATTGTTGGATGCTGAGTGTCAGCGATGAAAAATGGAGATTGTACTATTGAAGGATCCACAAATTTGTAGCGATGCAAGGAGAATTTTGTTCCAAACATTATTTTAGTGGGTTTTGCATACTTTTCTGTAAGATTAGGACAAAGTCCAGATTGAGTGGAAAAGATTTTACATAATAAGAAAAATGCTGCAGCTAATAAACCGACTTTTAACATTCTTATTCAACTGATGTCCTTAAAGAACTGATGAAAAGGATTTCAGAAAATGCGACTTTATATAAAAATTAGTTAGAATGGTTAAACAAAAGTTTCTGTAAACGACAAAATGAATAATTTATAAGTTATGTAATAATCCATCTCATAATCCACATTTATTAGACACACTTTTCAAATCAAGTAAACAATTTTGTAATATTTATAACATCTATGAATATTTATGAGCACTAAATTCCACTTTCAGGATAAATTACATACAAGCATTTTACTATTCAAAAATCTCACAAATCATCGCAATAATTCTGTAAACAAGCAACAAAATTAAGAGAAAACAGATGATGCCAAAAAAAAAGGTATCATAGTCAAAACTTGCTTTAGTAAATTTTCTGCATTCTTCAGCTCGCTTCAAACTTGCATTACAATTTACTTTTGTGTTGTCGTATTTTTTAGTGTAAGAAGTACTCAAACTAGACCATTTCATGCCAACTTCCTCTTCGAGAATCTTGCGCGTTTTACTCAGATTTAAATATTTCGGGTCATTCGATCCGTCTAAAATGAGTACACCTTCATGTTTCACCATAATCCCATTAGTCTCAACTTCCAAGCAACCATAAAGTGACAGAATGGTTGAGTATTCATAGTCCAAAACATAAATCTCCTTCATTTGATGCGAAGCTCCACAAAACATGTCACTTCTTTTGTCATCAAAATATTCCAGCAATATTCGATTATCCGCCAAGTTGTCCTTAATATTAATTTCATTGAAGATCAAATACTCTGGTTTGGTTGCATTAAGTGCAAGACAGAGAACTTTAGATCTTAGAACCTTTCCTCCTGTAGATATTACAGGATACTGAGGATCAGCGAAATAAAATGGTGATTGAATAATAGTAGGATCCACAAATTTAAAGCGATACAATGAGAATCCTGAGGGAACCAATACTTTATGTGGTTTTTCATACTTTGTTGTAAGATTAGGACATGGTCCAGACTGAGAATGTTTGAAGCTACTCAATATTATAAGTAAAGAAGCTATCACCACAATTTTTAACATTATTCTTGAAATGGGTTCCTTATGGAACTGACTATTACAGAACTATTTCCTGATGTCGTTCGGAATTGTTTTCAAATTCAGGAAATAAACTTAAAACAAAAGTTTTCTTTAAATCGTATCTAAGAAATACGTCATTAATTTTCGAAAATAAGGAAAGAAAACTTTTTAACACCACAATAGTATCGGTTAAAATAAAAGTTTCATCCATTGATGATTTCAAAAGTTCTGTAAGTGAAGCCAATTAAACGGTCAAATGAAGAAACAAAAAGGTTATAGTATCGTATATGTCATTTATGTCACATATTTAGGGACTCCGATTTCTATAAAACATGTGCAAGACATCAAAAACTTTATAAACAACTCCCATTAAACAAATCACACCGAAAAATATAGAAAACTTTTGAGAAATGTGCAAATTGGTTACTTGAATTTTACATTCGGCAATATTCAATTTGAATTTATCACAAGACTGTTTGTCGAAATTTTCTATTCTTGAGGTCATTAATGTATAATAATCTATACCAGCTTGTTTTTGGAGAACCCAACGAGTGTAGTTGTAGAAAGGAAAAATCTCCTGGTTTTCGAGATCAATCAATTCCAGATCATCGAAAGGTTGGTCTGCTTTCAATATTAAAACTCCTTCATGTTTTACAAAGATTCCATTGGATGTTTCCACTTCCTTGCATCCGTAAAGTGTTAAAACTACAATAAGGTAAAATTATAAGACCATGATTGTGTTTACAAATAAAAATTACTAACAATGTCTCGAACCAGCTCCGACTTCTTCAATAAAAAAGATCTCAGACATCTGAGCATTGGACTTACAGAAAATATCTCCATCTGTTGAGTCGTACTCAAGGAACAACCGATTATCTCCTTCATTCTGCCTGTACCTGATATTATTGTAATCTACGACATTTCTCTCATTAATTTGACAATTCCTTTGAAATGCCATCATCTGGTGTGTACGATTTGCATCATAAGGCATCATAAGCAGAACTTGGTTATCAATATTAAAATATGTAGTCAACCCTCCATCAACAAAAAATGGTGATTTAACTGATTGTTCCACATTCTGGTAGACTTCCATTTTGAATTGTGTAAGTCTGACAAACTTTGGAAACTTTTGGTAATTTAATGTAAGATTGGGACATCTTTGATTTAAGCCATTTGTATAGGTGAAAATGGAAACCGAGAGTAAAAAACTCAAAATTAAAAGCTTCATATTGGAAATCTTTTCTTTCGCAAGAGTTTCAATGAGTATGACTGGTTAAAGTTTTTCTTCTGTCATTCATATATTTCACATTAATGTTCAGTAATTGATAAATTAACACTGAAAGCTATTTTTCAGTGTTTGAAAAGTCTCTTGAATAATACAAAACTGTAAGAAAGACATCATTTTCCATGTCATTACACCCCTGATTACGTAATATACTTATTTAATCACCTGATCACAACAAAACTAGAAATAAACCGTTTAGTTCACTCCATCATTAATTTGTCATCAAGCACTTGAAATATACTTTGACAAGTGTTCAATAACTTTACAAACAACAATTCATTCCAAACTCAAAATAGATCACCAAAGTTTTATTTAAATTGTGTAAATTAGAGGAAAACGGTAATGGAACACTTAACCTCAAAATTAACATGAAATTCACTTTAATATTCGGTTATCAATATTTAATACATGAAACATCAAAATAACAATTTACTTTGAATTGAATTATTAAATTGTGTGTACAACCAAAAACGTGCCAATAAATGTAATGTCCAAATAACGTATAAGATAACCTTTTGCCTTAAGTAGAGTTTTGGCTGTATTTCTGGCCCACTACAAACGTTTAGGTAAACAGATCTGTATACTTCAAAGAATTTGGTAAAAAATGCATTAACTTGTATAAAGCTAGCATCAGGCCAAAAAAAATTAGAACTTTTTGACACAATCGATTTTTCTGCCTCAAATATTTTTCAACTTCACACTCAGTAATTTTGGTTTCGCTTTCAACACAGGATTCCGAATCAAAAATCTTGGTTTTTGTATGTTGGGATTGGAAATAGTTTATTCCAGCTTGTTCTTTGAGAACTTTTATAGTGTATTCTAAGTGTGAGAACCCGTTTGTTGATTTTGTTGTACCAGCGCTTAGAATTAAAAATCCTTCACGTTTTATTATTGAGCCACTGCTTTCTATTTCCTTGCATCCATAAAGTGACAAAACTGTAATAAAAATAATGCTTTAGCATTTTTATTGGTGTAAATGTTTTAGACCTACTCCTTACTGTACCAGAAGCCACGTAGTCAATCAAAACTATCTCAGACATCTCATGCGTGGATTTGCAAAATATATCTCCATCTGTTGAATCATACTCCAGGAATAATCGGTTATCTCCTTCATTCTGTCTGTATCTTATATTGTTGCAACTAAACTTTATTCCCTCGGTCAAATCACAAGTCATTTGAGTTTGCATAGCCTGATAAAAGCTTTTGTCATCATGAGGTTGCATTTGCAAAATCTGAGTAGAATCATTCAAAAATGTATAAACTTGACGATCGATGTAAAATGGTGATTTTATAGATGGATCTACTGATTTGTATACTTCTATGCTGAATGAAAAATGGGCGTAGAATTTAGGTAACTGTTTGTAAGTTAATCTTAGATTCGGACATCTCTCTTGTGAGGCACTAGCCAGGCTCACAAAAGTATTCACTACAAGCCATAAAAAAATAAATGCCATGACTATAAAGGTAAAAGGTCCGATTCCCTTGAGATTCTATAGTAAAATAATTGATTTTCGTACATCAGAAGACAATATTAAAACTATTTTTTTTAATAACCATAGTTGTGAATGGTTAATAAATAGCCAAGTGACAGAAGTACATGCGACTCCTAAAATAAAAGTTACAATCACTTATTCTAATATCAAAATAAATAGACAGCTCTAAAAGGAACAAATATCAAGAATAAAAACCGATAATTTATATGAGTTCAAACACCTGCGCTTCGTTTAGTGAAAAAAGGTAGCAAATTTGATAGCCCAATTAATTCTGTCTGGATTCCGCTTGATACATTGTAACTTTGATCAAAAAGATGTTGCTCTACAACAAACTGAACTCACACTCAACCTCAAAAATCAAAAACACGCTAGAAATCTGCACTAAAATACAATTAAAATACATTTTAAAACTCTCCAGAGAAATGTGGAGCAATACCGTGCTATTCTCTACCAAAAGGTCAATGCAATGAAGCAATATATTGCACATATCTTTGGCTGGACAAGATCTCTCGCAGAAAATCTGCCAATTTTGCATTCAACGTGCAACACACAAAATCTAAAAAAGTTACAATTTTACAATTTCTTTTATTGCCTGGAGGCACTGCAAATACTGCAAGGCAAAGCACTAGAAGCATCGAAAACGTGCGTTATGTTATTCCTCCAGTGATGCACTTTTCGCTGTTTTATCACGGAATCAGATGTTGAGCAGTTGAAGAAGCAAAACTGGTAAAAGAGGTTTGATTTCTGGTATGATTTTTTTGTGTGCACTTTTCTTGCGTTCAACGGCAATTCATGATTTTTGTTCGAAAAATAGCTGAAAAGCTGGCTGGCGGACTTTTTTACGTGCTTGCTGTGTGGCGTCAAGAGTTGTCGAATGGAATGATAACATTCGAATGATTCGACTTGCTTGTGATACGCAATGTGCATAAAATTATGAGATTCTTTAACCTTACGTCTTACGAGAACGACATACATACCCAAGTTTGCATTGCAGAGGAATTAACCATTCCGGAGAATGCACTGGTTTTTATTGACTTTAGTTTAGATGGTGAGGGGAGAGTGATGACTTTGTTGTTCTTGTTCTTCTTCTTTGGATCTTTTAATCTTAAATCTTCATCCTCAATCGATTCAAGTATCAAGTGAAAGAACCCTTAAAGATTTTTGATGATTTCCCCCACAAGACAAAAGCGCTCGTCCCCAAACTCAATCAATTTCTGTCCCGAAAAAACATGACGCATCCAGCAAATAAATTCACTTTTTATGATCCACTGTGCGACTGCATCACAATGATTCGCGATGATTGAGCTTAATCCGCGCCAGGAATAACAAAAATACTGGAAAAATCATAAAAAATCATAAAAAACTGAAAAATTGCGAGAAATAACTGAACATATTTATTTATACACAAACTGAATCAAACCGGCAACCAGCGAGAACAAAAACGGCGAGTGCGTGTTTGGGATTATGAGATAATAAAACAGGCAAACACGAAAACGCAGCAAAAATATGAAGTGAAAACACAGAGCAAAAATGATCCAACTGGCAAAAAGTGATTATGTAAACTGTAAAGGAATATAATGATGGATTAAAAACGTTCATCTTTCACATCTTGCGAGTGAATTTCGCAGCAGTCTCGGGTTGTAGCAGATTAAAGTGCACTTTCGGCCTGAAATGTTGGCAATCGCTTCGTTTTGGATTCAGCTCACATATAAGTTGAGAACATGAACATTTAATAACTTTTGGAAAGGTAACAAAGAGATTTGAGACAAAAAATGTTTGGAGATGAGAAAAGTGACAAAAAACTTTTGAAGCCGTTAGTTTGAGGATTTATTGAGTTTTTATGGAAGTTTGAAGATAATTTTTTTTAAATGTCTTTAAAAGTTTGAAGAGTAAGATTAAGGCAATTAAAATTGTGAGAAAAAAATTTATCTGAAATCTTAACATAATCAAAATTTTCATTTAAGATTTCTTCAAGACGCATTCCTTGAAAAAAAAGATATTACTTAGAAACAAATCTTACAAACAACAGAAAACTATGCAAATCACCATAATTACTCCATTTAATCACCAAGTTCCTCCTCATACATGCGTCTTACTCCTTTCTCACCAGCCAACACAAAATTCACACAAATCTCTTATCGCTCTCTTTAGTCTTTGCCAATTTCTACTAATGCTCTAATGCAAAGTATTTTCTGTGCAAAGTTCCCACAGTTTGCTGCCGCAATTTGATTATAAATGCACCTGGCGTGTGTTCTTGCAAAATTGGCCAGATATAAAAGCGATTAAAGCAAATGCGAGACACTTGAAGCTGATACCACTCTGAAGTGATTAATGGGAGAAAATAAAATTGTAATGGTGCAAATTATAGTTACAGACATTTGTAGGCATTGGAAATGGTGTTTGAGTAGCTTTTTGGTGGGGTTTGGTTGAGATTATGCGTTTTTTAAGAAATTTTTTGTTAAAAAGATTTTTTTTCCAAATGTTGAAAGAATTTTAATCTTTCATAGAATTGCAATGAAATGTAATAAAATTGAATTCGCCACCATCCAAGTAATCATAGATTTTTTCCAAAATGTCATTTGTATGGGATGACACAAAAATGAAAGTTTTTGTTAAAGCAATATTGAATCTAAGAACGAAATTGAATCTTAAAAGTGCCACTTAACAAAAGTCAAAAATAAAGTTCTTCAAAGTACCACGCGTTAGTCATGCCATATGATACCCAGCAGATCTCTCAGGACGAAATTGATAAGATAAATGACGAGATTGAAGTGGATCCAAATGATGATCGTTTGAGTCATTTTGTGACCATTCGGGAAAATATTTACTTGAGCACAAAAGTGATTTGTAAGATAAATAAAACTATGAAGTGTGATTGCACAATTTCAGTGGAGGAGATTAGGAGAGGTTTCTGGTCCATCTTTTTGTTATTAACCTTACTTAATTTAAATATTTTAGGTGAAATGGGATGTTATAAAAACTGTATCAATCGGCTGTTGTACATCGAATGTGGTCGACAATGTCGTTGTGGAGAGTTTTGTGATAACAGGAAGTTCCAGCGCTTCCAATATTCTGAGTGTGTTGTTTTTAGTACAGAAAGGAAAGGATTTGGTATAAAAGGTTTTTAGATTTTAGAACTGCTTTTTTAGGTTATATTATTCATTACTTTTATTTACAGCAAACCAGGATATTGAATCTGGATCCTTCATAATTGAGTACGTTGGTGAAGTTCTCAGCACCAAAATCTTCGAAGAACGCACTAAATTGTATTCTAAAGAGAAGAATAAGCATTATTACTTCATGGCTCTGAGTGCTAATGCTATCATAGATGCGACTTCACAAGGAAACATCTCTCGCTTCATTAATCATTCTTGCGATCCTTGTGCAATGGCTCAAAAATGGACGGTTCATGGAGAATTGAGGGTTGGATTCTTTAGTACCAGAGATATTCAAGCTGGCGAAGAAATCACGTTCGATTATCAGTTTCAAAGATATGGGTGAGTTTAAATTTTTCAATTAACAATGAACTTCTTAAATTAGGACAAAACTTGTAAAATTGCAGCAAAGAAGCACAAAAATGCTTCTGCGAGGCTCCAAACTGCCGAGGTTGGATTGGTGAGCAACCAATCAGTGGAGAAGAAGAAGATAGCAAAGAGTTCGAAGGATTGTCGGTCGTTTCATCAACCCGCTTTTCGACAACCATTTTTCGTCAACTACATAATGCGAATATTTAGATTGTATGATATGATCAGGTTTATGGATAATAACATTTTTAAACCTTTGTTCTTCGACTAAAAATTCTTAAAAATAAGGTTTCGTGGGTTGGATTTTGAGTTTTTGGGTCCCAACATTCAGAAATTAAATTTTCGAAGTATTGCTATTCATGAACCTAGGTTCATGGATAATATTATTTTTTGAACTTTCCTTTTTTGACCAAAAATTCTTAAAAAATAAGGTTTCGTTGGTCGCATTTTAGGTTTTTGGGTCCCAACATTCAGAAATTAAATTTTCGAAGTATTGCTTTTCATGAACCTAGGTTCATGGATAATATTATTTTTTGAACTTTCGTTTTTTGACTAAAAATTCTTTAAAAATAAGGTTTCATGGGTCGAATTTTAGGTTTTTGGGTCCCAACATTCAGAAATTAAATTTTCAATGTATTGCTATTCATGAACCTAGGTTCATGGATAATATTATTTTTTGAGCTTTCGTTTTTTGACTAAAAATTCTTTAAAAATAAGGTTTCACGGGTCGAATTTTGAGTTTTTGGGTCCCAACATTCAGAAATGAAATTTTCGACGTATTGCTATTCATGAACCTAGGTTCATGGATAATATTATTTTTTGAACTTTCGTTTTTTGACTAAAAATTCTTTAAAAATAAGGTTTCATGGGTCGAATTTTAGGTTTTTGGGTCCCAACATTCAGAAATTAAATTTTCAATGTATTGCTATTCATGAACCTAGGTTCATGTATAATATTTTTTTTTGAACTTTCGTTTTTTGACTAAAAATTCTTAAGAAATTAGGTTTCATGGGTCGAATTTTGAGTTTTTGGGTCCCAACATTCATAAATAAAATTTTCGAAGTATTGCTATTCATGAACCTAGGTTCATGGATAATATTATTTTTTGAACTTTCCTTTTTTGACCAAAAATTCTTAAAAAATAAGGTTTCGTTGGTCGCATTTTAGGTTTTTGGGTCCCAACATTCATAAATTCAATTTTCGAAGTATTGCTATTCATGAACCTAGGTTCATGGATAATATTATTTTTTGAACTTTCGTTTTTTCACCAAAAATTCTCAAAAATTAGGTTTCGTGGGTCGCATTTTAGGTTTTTGGGTCCCAACATTCATAAATTCAATTTTCGAAGTATTGCTTTTCATGAACCTAGGCTCATGGATAATATTATTTTTTAAACTTTCGTTTTTTGTCTAAAAATTCTTAAAAATTAGGTTTCACGGGTCGAATTTTGGGTTTTTTGGGTCCCATGATCTTATACATCTTGAGAAATGGCCTTAAAACCACAATTCATCATTTAAGTTGGCTCTCAATTTTCATTTTTGTATAAAACTTTTTTTAAGATTCCTTTACGATTTTTTCTTGGCTTGTGGCTTGTGAGATGTTATTTTTGATGTTTTTTGTCTATTAACTTAATCAACTGTCTCCAGTGTCCCTAAGACAACAATTCTCTAAGAAATCTTCAATTACAGTAAGAATTGGAGCAAAAAAAGCCTTGCCATCCAATAAAAACTAAGACAACTCAATTCACTAGTCTCGGAGACAATAAACTGGCAATAAACTGTAATTAAATGTCTCAACAAAACTTTAGTGGCATAGTGGGCATTACAGCATTCTAGGCATTGTATCTTCCTTAAAAAAAGAAGACAGTATAGCATTGTTTTCATTTGTTTTATTTATTTTATTTATTAGAAGATCTACATAAAAAACTTGCAAGATACAAGCAATAAAAACATTTTCCATTTAAGAAAATTAATGAATAAATTTGACTATTAAATGTAATTTTTGTAGTTTCTTGGCTTTATGCCTTGCCTATAGAGATGCCTAAAGAATTGTGCAAGATCAAGATAAGACCATTTCGTTAATAGACTATCGAGACTATTGAGATATCAAAAGTATCATAAAAACGTTTCATTTGCATAGCAGTCATTTATATTTCTCAATATATTAAACTATATAAAAACTAATTTATAATTTGCTATAATTGCTATCAGTAAATTGAATTACATCAAGATTAATTCAATCTTTAAGACGTTTCAAAGCAAAATTCAAGAAACTCAACTTTCAGCTGTAAAATCTTGCAAAAACATCTCAAAAGAAATCTTTAATAGCTTTATAAGAAATTGTAGCCCATAAGACATAATTTTTACCTTTAGAAAAAAAAGAGCTGAAGAAATGAAGAAATGTCGAGCATTTGGGTGTCAACTGATAAAAAAGCTGGAAATCTCTATAAAATAAAAACCAGGCATCATAGCAGGAAATATCAGCGTTGAGCTGAAATCTAGATTAAGATCAATTAACAAACTCATAAATTTTAAACTTGTAATGCGCGACTTCAACAATTCTCCAAGTCGTTTCAACAGCAGTGCCAACCAATTTCAGCAGTTTGACCACAGAGCTCACATCAGTGGAGAAAAAAACTGGTTTATACCCAAAAGTGATTTAGTTAGAAAATCTTAGCATAATTAAACCGTTCGTTCACATTATTATTATTGTAAATATTTCTTGGGAGGTTGGTCCCTATGAAATGAATTTTTGTAAGTTGAAAATTATTAAAAATGTACCAAAAACAATTTATACCTTTAATTAAAATTTTATGCAATTGAGATGGTTACATACATTTCTGTCTCTCCATAAAAACTTTAATTTTCGATAATTTACGACCAAAATAAATTCTCACAACTGATTATCAATTAAATTTTACTACAGAAGATAATTCTGATATTTCTTCTTACAATTTTCTTCAATACCTTTTAATTTAATGCCACACACAACTTGTAGCTGAAAAGAGCTCTAGAAATACTGGCCCGATGAAAGGCAATTAAATTTGATGACAACTTTCATGTTTGGATTGATCCCATTAATCTCATTTCAATCTTCCACAGATTTTCTCTTGATCTTTGCAGCACGATAAACGCTCTACATGTTTTGCCATTTGGTGAGCTGCGCTTTGACTGCAAATTTATGCAGTTTTGCGAAAGATTGAAATGGATTTGCTTGCAATTTTGTGCAGTTCTTTTGCCATTTTACATCATAATTGTTCTCCACGTTTTCCTGGTAGCTAATCCGAGTTTTAGTGACATAAAATTAATTTTTAGCTTTTGTTTGAAATAGTTTAGGCTGAGCAATTACAAATGGATCGTGAGTGAGTAGTTGGAAGCTTTCGGGAAAGGGACTACATGGAAAGATGGGTGATTTAGTTAATTCTTCTTCACAGTATTATTTTTTCTTAAGAATTTTTTTCTTCTAAAAAATATTCGATTTAAAACAGACTGTTTATTCGAATAGTTATAATATGCTAACACTATTTTTAATTTTCAAAAAAAAAACACACATTTGAATAAAATAAAATAGTTTTGACGCAGAATAAAAATAATATTTCAGTAATATTTTCCTTCCTCTCCCTCTAGTCCCTTCAATAAACAATGTCAGCCAATGTGCTACTGATTTTACGATACAAAATATGTTTTGTTTTCTTATAATATGTTTAATCTACCCAAATCTATCTCTGAAATCTTATTAATTACTCCAAGTTACATTGGCAGCTACAAAAAGATACAAAAGAAAAGTTTTTTTCTAGATCACTTTGGAATTTTTATTAATCGACACAAAGACTAAAATCCTACATGATTGAAAATAATGAAAATAACTAAATGTAACAGCCAACATCGGAATATTCCGAGTATCACAGATTGACAAGATTTCCAATCACGACCACAATAGCTTTGCAGTATTCCAATTGAAGGAATTTTAGAGCTTTGAATTTATTGTATGTGAAACAGTGAACTTCTCAGCATTGCTTGGCCTCTCGCCTGTTTGATTTACAGAGATAACATTTGAAAAACATTTTTTTTTTTTTTCAAAAAATCTTTAATACAACTATTGTTTCTGGCTTGGCAGCCAAATGATTTAAATACTGCTTTTAATAATTAATGTTGTGTTTGCTGTTCTCGACTTTTCCTTATTGATTTAAAGATTTCGAATCATTTCAATTGGTTTTAAAATGATTTAAATGATTCAAAAGATTCAAATGATTCAATGAGGTAAAAATTCAAATGCCATCAGAGATTTTCAGATGGAAGAGTGGCGATAAGATCGGAATCGGCAACCTTACATCAATTACCGAGTGTGGTATTCTGAGGGGATAAATATTGATGAAAGAATGTGTTGGAGGAGGTTTTAGATCTACAGTTCCTGAGATTTTTATCCAAAATTACTGTTTGTAGGTTAAGATGAAGATTTAATCCAAATCTAAAATATTTCTTAGGAAATTCAGCAAAAATTTCACTAAATTGTGATTTTTTATTTTAAACTTTTGCTCCATTTCTACTAGGCTCCTGCGATTAGTGATTTTGATAATCGATTCGATTATCGATTCGATTATTGAAATAATCGCGATTTCGATTTCGATTTCGATTATCTAAATTGAAAATATGTAGTGTAAATTTTTAAAATTTTACTGCGAAAATTCAATTTTTTCTAAATTTTGGTGAATGATTTCACTGTCCTGAGGATGGCCAAAAATGTTTGCACTTGAACCAAAATTAAGTTAGAATGGGTCAAAAAAGCTTGCCTATGTTTTACAGAATATTTTTGGAAGGTCTGAGTATTTGCGAATTTTGATTAGAAACTCAATTATCGAAAAATCGATACATTCAAAAACAGACACAAAAAATGGATTATTGCTCTCAAACTAAAATTCAAACTTCTCAGACCTCCTTGAAAATGTTCTTTGAATCATAGGTAAGCTTGTTCGAACCTAATAAAATCATTTTGAGATTTGTTTCAATTGTGAGCCACAGTGTTTTAAACAAATAGAATTTACAATTCAGAAAAAAAATTGAGTGAAAAGTGGTCGCTCATGATATTGCATTTGGCCCAGACTAAAAAATCAGGAATATGTTCGGAAAAGTGTTATTTTTGGATGGATTTTCAATAATCGAATTTCTCGATTTTTGGATTTTCGATTCGATTCGATTATCGATTATTCCAACTAATCGAAATTCGATCGATTATCGACTAGTCGCAGGGGCCTAATTTCTACCTTACCTTCCTCTAAAAGGTTGCTGCATTCCAAATAATCATCAATAAGCCTCACATCCCAACAAAACTTCCCACAATCCATTAAAATATGTGCCAAATCCACTCGAAATTCATCACACAAACATTCCCGATCGTTGATTGAAATTTTGTATTTTTACATTTTTATCTTCCATGTTCGCTCATCAAGAAAAAAAATGCCAGCATGTGGTGTTTCAGCAGTGTTCCAGTCAATTCAAAAATTTCAGTCAATTCTATGTTTACTGCTTTTGCACTTGCAAAAAAAAAAGTCAAATATAGAAAAAAATGGCAACAAAAACAGGCAAAAGCAAAATTAGCACGATCAATGTGATTTATGGTTTGTGTTGCAAACTTGAGAGCATTCTTGATGAGCGACGATTTTGAAAATCTATTAATGTAATTAATGAATTGGTGAGTTTCTTTGGATTCTTCTGGATTTCAATGTCAAATTCTTTGTTTCTATTTGCGGAGATTTGCGCGCTTTTGTGACTTTTTTAATGGTTTTTAATGGAAATTGTCGTTTGGTTGATTTTTTGAGGAGATGGCCTTGAATTTTTGAAAAATTTGAGGATAAGTGGAATTTCAGCTAATTTATTTGTGTTTAAGAGACTTCTTATCTTTGGAATTGCATAATAAAATCGCGAAAATATTTTCCTTAAGAAAAACTTCAATATCTTAACACTGACAAGTTTCCAAGCAAATTTTCTCAGAAACTTATGTTATTAGCTGCCACATAACACAAAATTGGTAATATTGGAAAAATGGCTAATACTCTGTCTAGTGTTTACAACATAATTTTCTAATAAAATAGTTTTTGCGATATTTCCTAATTAATTTATTACATATTTGAAGCAAATTGACAAGTTTCGCTATTACAGGCTGAAAAACAGTTAAAAGTTTCAATTATTTTAGTTTTTATATTTTTTCGATATTTTTCGATATTTTTAATAACTTTATCTTACGTCAAAATCAATTTTTTCCATGAATTTGTGTTGAGTTTATTTTTTTTGCTGCACTAATTTATGCGAGAAGAAATATTTCACTGAACTATAAGCTCGTGTATTTTATGTATTTTATGTATTTTATGGGGTTTATGAGGTTTTATGAATGTTTTTTTGTATTAAATATATTAAATGTATTGAAAGTATTAGAAGTGTATTTATGTGGGGAAAAGTTGTGAATAACTTTTAAACTCATATTTATTGAGTGCATGCATGGTTTTATGGGAAAATTTACGAAAATCGTGATGGTTTGTAGATTTATTGGAGTTTTTTATTTTTGGAATGTTTTTTAGAAATTTTGACTTAAGGCCCCCCGAGACACAAAAACTTTCGGCAAATTGCAGACGGAAGTTTTTTTTGAAAAATTTAATTTTTCCCAATTTAGTCGCAATTTAGTGACATTTTGAAAAAAATTCTGAATTACAATTTTTTTCAAAATATCACTAAACTGGTAAAAATTAAATTTTTCAAAAAAAACTTCCGTCTGCGATTTGCCGAAAGTTTTTGTGTCTCGGGGGGCCTTTAGATAATTGATATTATAACAAAAAAAAATCGAAATTAAAAAAAAAACCGAAATTTCATATTATTAGCAGAAACAATGAAGATTAAAAAGTGGGATTCAAACCCTCTATAATTCAGATGACAAGGTTAGTGTTTAGTACACTTACAATGAGTTCCTTGAAATGACGGAAATTGCATTTTAAAATAAACAATAAATTCAATCGAAAAATGTTAAAACAATACAATCGATCCATAAGTGAACTTCCCTACAAACAATTCATGCGATGGTGCGACATTGTAGCGGATTAAATAAAATAAAACCCCGCCAGCTTCTTTAAATGTGTCTCTAATGTGCACATTAAAAAAAAGAAAAGCTATTAAATAATCTCTTCTAGTAACTTAGAAAAAGCGATGTAGAAGCAGTTAGCAGATTTAGAAGCAATGATAATTATAATTATTATATTGTGTTTGCGTCGTAGTGCCTTGTACTGCTTTTTGCCAAACAACTTGTTTACATTGTTTTTTCATTAACGATAAATTAATTGATAATTAAGAGAGAAAATTAGATGTATGGATGAAATGAGTATAATTATTTTTAATTGGAATCAAAGAGCTATTGTTTCGGCAGCAGCCGATCGCGGAGAGATTTTCCAACTACCAAGCTCAGGGAAGAACAAAAACTCAACAAAAAACGTTATTTTTCAGAGCTCAGGAATTTCTGCCTTATTCACTATTACCAGTTGGCTGTGCAAAAGATGCTTGGCAAAAGAGACTCAAAGGCAAAAAGACAATTTACAATTACAATCGATTCTTTTCGCTGATCGCGATTATTTATGCAACATGAAAGTGCAACAAAAAAGGTAAATTTATTATGTGTTATTATTTATTGAAAATTAATTTGCAAGTTTAGCATTCCGCATTCAAAGAATGTGCTGATTTATTGGGGGAACAACTTGAACAAGTGAGTATTGAATTTAAATGATTATTGTTGGTGGATTCAGCTTTTCAGTGGAATCCTTGGATCTTATAAGGTTTTTTCAAGATTTAATCGAAAAAATTTCCTCTTGGTTTTTTGGTATATTGCAGCAGATCTTTACTTTGAGGTTGGAATTGAAAAACAGCTGATTCTACCTTTTAGCTCACATATAGTATTTTACCTTGCAAAACTGAAAAAGCCTTAAATTAAATTAATTACACATTAAAAGTACAGCAAGTTCTTCTAGCACAAAAAGCAATCTCTTAAAATCTACCAACAGCCGATGCATCATGTATTCCCATCAAAAATAATATTTACTGCCATGTAATTAATAAATGATGGTTATAAAAAATAATGGCTTGTTAATCATCAGCAAAAATGTTCTTCAAGACGTGATAACGCAAATAACACAAATAACGACTTAGAAACTGATGTAGTTAAGCTTGTAGACTTGTAGCTACGTGAATGAGTTTTACACGAAATACTAAATATATTTAATAAATCCAATTTAATATTTTGTTGGCGCACATTTCTATGAAGTGAAATCCATAAATAATTATATAGTTGCTTGGCAAGTCGGGTTGCTTACTGAATCTATCGGCGAAGAAGCACTTGTCGTAACATTTGGAATATGCACGATTGTTCCACAATTAAAGCATGATCTAATCTGATCCTAATCTTATTGGCGCAATAGTTGAAATAGCTTGTATAAATTGTTTTATGGCCAGAAATGCTATCAAGGCGGCTGAATCGACTACACAGTTGAATAGTAATAGCACAGTAATAGAGTCAATACAGTTGGGACAATACAATGTAGTTTTATGTTTAACAACTATCTAACTATCCAGCAATGAGATAAAATTAGCTATTTAATTTTTAAGTATTGTTTGGTATAGAAAACGGATGTAAAACCAAGATCTCTTTATGAATAATTAAAAATAAATGTTTCTTTTTCTACTCACTAAATTAATAACTTAATAACCAAGCAATTCAACAATTTAAATATTTTTCAAACAATTCCAGCGAAAACTTTATTTCACATCTGTTTTCCGTCAGCTAGCTTCAAACAAACTTTGAGTGAGCATTCATCACCTATTTTTATTTACTCGCTAACAAGTATTAAATGGAGATTCACATTGTTTGATTGTTTGGCTTAGTCACTTGTAATTATAATTAAATTAGTGAGCAACTTCGTGATATTATTTTGGGAAATATTTCTTTGGATTGTTCATTATTTAGGTGTAATGGTTTAAATGATGTATTTTAATAAATATGATTGACATTAATCAGTAGCCTAATTGATAATGTAAAAGAAGCTGTTGGCTGCGGTTTTGTCACGGAATTTCAGAAATTTGATTCACGAAACTTCAAATTTAGGACTTAACAAGCTCATAGGTGCCTACCTCGCAAATCTCATAATATATTCCACAAGAACTATCATCTCATTACCATAAAGATTCATCATCACACATTCCCTCAATCAATTATCTCTCTAGCAATATTGAAAGCCCAACAGTATGGAAATTAAAACACCATTTTTTCATGCCATTTAAAAGCATCGCAAAGTATGCATGCAAATTCCATCACTAACTACTTTCGAGAGCCATTATTTATTGACATGCCAAACATTGACTGAATTGACTGAAATACTTCTTAAATAAAAAGAAGTTGGAAAAGTGTATGGAAATGTATAAAAGGCTGCAATTATTACACTTCATTAATGCAGGTGGAAATGGCAAACATTACCGAGCATTACAATATGCACTAAGCAGTATTACTTGTATGTAGGAGCACATAAAAATATGAATTTCAAATATATGGTGTAGCTGGAGTTGATGGCAGGCTTTTTGAATTACTTGAATCACATTTTTTGACAGAGATCATTTGAATTTATTTGAATTCAATGACCAAGAAATAGGAGAAAACAGGCCGCAATCCCTTTACCAGGCAAATTGATGATTATTTGCATATTGTATTTGTCTTCCCGATACTTGTCACTTCACCATCGCCGTACAACATCATTTAAATGTCAGTCCAAATCAGCTCCAATTGGAATTCAAACGAATTTTGTGCTATAGAGAATTAAGGTTTTCTTGTGGCTGGTAATATGAGGAATGGACATTCGAAATCTAATTTATTCATTTATCAAATAATGCATCAAATTGACAGTTGCTGACGTATCAACCTCCCGTCTAAAATATTAAATGACGTCACCTCACTAAACCAAAACTTGCCCTACTTCATAAGATCCATTACCATTATTACCAGTCCACGGTAAAAAGAATTAAGTTAAAGTTAGTTGAAGCAAGCTGAAGATTACATTCTTCCGTCTTAAGTCTCAAATCTCGAATCTTGACTCACTGCCTTGATGCTTGGATGCCTTCAAAGCCTCCAATACCTTGATGTGTGAATAAATATCGCAAAATCTCAGCAAAATCACAAATTTAAAATATCACCATCAATATATTGAATATAGCGGAATTCCAGTTGATTAAAAGTTTGCGCAAAAAGTCTTTTTTTCCAGAAGAATTAAATTTTATGCAGCGAAATCTACTTAATTGAATATTTATGTTTATTGACTCGGCGGTTCTCCGGAGAATTCGCTGTTAATTGGCTTATAAAGTTATAAGAACAGGCTAAACAAATAAATTATTAGCAAATAAAAGATTTGTGGTTTTTTTAGGAATTTGTGTGGATGTGTGTGGGAGTGGGACATCTTTTGGATTAATTTCGGTTGTTAATGTTAAATAGTTCGTGGATAAGAGTTGGCGCCATCTAGTTTAGGAAGTAGATTGAATTTAATGAATAATTTTGTGCAGTTTTCGAGATAATTAGAGACTTTTCTCGTTTGCTTGAGGGTGGGACATTAAAATAAAAGTTTTCAGAAATTTGTTTTGATTTTCAAGTTTTATGAAATATTTTTCTGGGTGGGAATATTATCAAATTATTTCACAATCCCTCCCTCCAGCATCTCCAAAATTCAATTAGAATTTTCAACGCCTCCAAAAAACGAAAAGAAAACTTTCCTCATTCAAAAGTCTAAATTTGGCCCGAAAGAAAGTTTTTAAGTTTGCCAAATTGTCTAATTTCTCCAATTATGCTTTTGAACTGTGATTATGATACTCATATACACTTTTGGTATGCTTTGATATACTTGGGATTACATCAAAATAGAGATGGGAATACTTGTGATATTTGCAGGGGTGTAGAAGTAGTAGATTAACAAGGTAGGCGCTGATGAGTTTTTGCAAATAAAATAAAAAAATTGCACTAAACAAAATTTTAACAAGGGGGTCGCGACTACTCGCGCCTACCCACTTCTACAACCCTGGATATTTGTGACATTTGTGACAATTGGGCGTTGTAACCAAATAGGCAACAAGCATAATGCCATAAATTGTTGGTATTTTTGCTGCCACACACACAAATTCAATTACACAATCTGAGCTTGACAGATTTCTGGACCAAAAGTTCAAGAAACCTCCATTCAGGAATATTATACCAACTAGACAAACTAGCGATACAATAGAAATTTACATATTAATACACAAGTATTAACATATCAAAAGTGTAATTTATCTTGTGTCAGAGCACTATGGCTATATGGAAATGCTTGAATTGTTGGAATGAAATAAATATCATGAAAGTATTCAGAAATATTGCAAGGCAGAAGATTTGATTCCAAAGCGCGACAACAATGTAACCGAAAAAAGCCGTCAAAAATAAAACAAAAATAGACAAAAAAGAAAGCGTGTTTAACCTCACAAATCATAACTAATGTTGTGGATGTTTAAATGCGTGGTACAAGCGGACTAAAAGTGTTTTAGCTTCGTTTTAGCGGTCTTGTATCCAGATTTTTGATAGTTTATGATAGTTTTGACAACGACTTTCATTTAATTGCAGGTTAAAACGTTAAATCTGTTAAAAACTCAAAAAACCTCTAGAAATAAATTTTAAATCACTGACATGTAATTATTTTTAGACTTTTTTTTTGGTTTTCATTTCAACTCCTAACTTTATCCATTTTTTCACATTTTTAACATTTTTCCATTATTTAATGTTTTTTTTAAATCAAATTAAAATATTTGGACTTTTCTTGAATTATAATTACACGGGAAAAAAATTACAAAATTACGTAAAAAAGTCTGAAAATTAGTTTATTGCAGCAGAGAATACAGGTCAATAAGGTGTGTTGCTTACTTGTAACATATTATTAGTTTTGCCAGCTTTACATTCAATTTCTTGGAGTTTCAAGAAAATGCTCGAGAAATACAGAAATAAGATCACTTTACACATGCAGCTATGAAGCTAATTCTTTTGTTTTGTCGCTCGACAGATAATTTGTGAGAAAACTGAAAAGTTTTCTTTGAAAGTAAAGCACTTTTTTGCTTGGTTTACTTGAATGTTTCTGTGTTTGAATGTGTAGCATTTAAGCCTTTTAAAATATTTTTAAATTACATGTAGAGATAATTTGACATCTGGAATCATTTGTATCAAATTATCTATTGGAAATTGTTTTGGAATTACTGAAAATTGTAAGAAAAATAGAGGGAAAATATTAAATGGCATTTTAAAAATGGTAAAAGTGAAAATCTTTAATTTGCATTCAATATCAAAAATATCTGAAATGTTTTAAATATGCTGTAAATTCTTTAAATGTTGATGTGGTGCACTGAGGAAAAAACATGGTACTAAAAATTTTAATTAAATTTGTATTAAAAGATGTTTACACTAAAAAGTGGTACCTAGTACTACATCTATCAGATAAATAGTAAAATATTAAATTACCTTCCAAAAACTTCCCTCAGTGCAAACATCTCTCAAAAAATTAGTACTTGACAAATTGACAAAGTACAAAATTGATTAAAAACATGAAACCCCATGAAACGATGAGAAATCTTAATCCTGCAATTACTTGACTCATTACTTGGCATATCAAAAAAAAATGTCCCAACAACTTTGCAAAAATTTAAATTGTGAATTTATTATGAATTTATTGAGAGTTTAATACTTTAATGCCTTCAATGTCTTTTATTGTAAATCCAAGTAAATCGGTTAAATGAGTCATTTGCTGCACAAAAGTATTAAAAACTTAAAAACAACTTGTTAAGCTGGCTGTAAAGCAAGTAATGTTGTATTCACTCAATTCTATATTTACTTGCCTTTTTAATAATTTCATTTATTTAACTTTAATCTCTTTTGATTGCAGTTTTATAGAGGTTTTTTCTATTTTCACGAGGATGAATGTTATTTGCATGAAAAGAACTTGTTGGGAGGAATTAATAATAATTTCTTGTGTGGTCTGCAGGAAAGTTCTTATCTAAATGGACAATTCTAGTTTTTGATATTTCTTGAAAGAAAATTGTAAGTCTATAGAAATATTTCAATTATTACTCAATTTTCTTCTTAAAGCTTCTTAATCAGTACACTACAGCCAATTTGTAAATCATTTAGAACTAATTGATATTAATTACACACCTTCTCAAAAAATAGTCTAAACACCCATCAAACCCGTCATAATTGTTAAAACACCATAATTAATGAAAATTACTCTGTAACAAAAATAATCTAAACGATCCACCTTAAAGAAGTTTCTTAATAAAGCACAGAAAACCAGTAAAATTCCACAAAAGTCACAAATTGAAAAATGAGAGAAAATTAAGAAATAAAGAAGTTGTAGGTGATACGGCACGTCTTTTCATTTCGTGTACATTAAAAGCATTTAAAACACATTTTAAGAAACAAAAAAACATTAAAAACATTTAAATTCTATTATTGCACACGAAAATGAATATTTAAATATTTATTATTGAAAGAATTACCACTAAGGCGAAGAATGAGAAAAAGATTTACTTTAGATTGTGCTTACAAAAAGAGCAAACAAAAATAGGATAATTTTTATTCAAACACCAAATGAGTTAAATGAGAATCGACCACAAAAAAGATGTTTAAGAAAAACAAACACAATTAACAACATCTTGGAGTATAAAAAGACTTTAAAAGAGCTGTTATTAAAAGAAATTAAATGGATATATAGTTACCCGAACTGCTTGAAAGATGTGCCTTTTGTATCTTATGTGGCTTTATTTTGTGTTTTGTTAATTTTTTTTGGATACTGAGTCGATTGGTTAGTGCTTAAGTCACTTATTTCAAAATTGTCTTGCAAGACATATCTTATCTTTCAAAAATCTTTAAATTTTTTTTAACAAATCCGTTCTCAAAAACACTTTTCAAGTAAATTTAAGGAACCCATTAAAATATTGGAATTAGTAGATTTTAGCACTAAGACGACAAAATTCTCAAAACAAACTTTTGTAAAGCAGCCAACAGTCGAACGCCGGTGAAAGGGCAGCATCAAGACATATTTTTTACTTTTTTCTAACAATTTCTTGATAGTTTTCTTAACAATTTCTTACAATTTCTTACAATTTTTACAGCTTTCCTGGCAAAGATTGTAGGTGGAACATTTAACTGATTTCGCTTGGATTTAAAATTTAAAATTTTACTATTTCAATGGAGCTGCATGCAATTTACATTGAAGAAAATATAATTTGATGGCAAATAATGTGGCAAATTAAATCGTCCAGAAGATTTGCTGAGATAATTCAAAACAATCGAGCGAGAATTTAAAAAGTGGTGTTTGAGCAATTAAGAAAGTTTCACCTTTGAACTTGGCAACTTTTATTTTATGCAGAAATAACGTTGCATTTAACTTAATATTTATTAAATTGCTTTAAATAAGCAATAGACTTAAAAAAGGAAAATAGTTAAAATTAGAAGAAAAGATTCAAATCTTATTTAATTTACTTATGGATGAAATTTTACTGCTAGATGGTGAATACTTATAGAATACTTCAAGGAAGACACAAGCTCGTTTTACTTTAAAAATTCCTTGAATTCTTGTTAATCTTTGAAATAATTGATTTTAACTCATGTTTTCTCAACATTTCTTCTAAATCCAAATAACAAAAAAACTTGTTCCATCTAATCAGGTGTAAAATTTAATTGATAAAATAGTAAAACTCTTTAATGTACAATTATAAGAAAATTATATTAGTAAATGTTCAAATAGAATAAAATTGATTATGTTGTAATTAAGCGCATAAAAATGTGGATTTGCATCAGATTAAAAGTTTTCTTGATTCCATTAACAAGATAATTATGCTCATACAACATCTATTAAAAAATTTAATTGAATAAACTCGATCGACTTTTTATTTCCTTTTTTTCGCTTCGATTCTATTTTCAGTTTTAATCATTTGATCATGTAATATTGGTAATATCTTCAATCTATAATTCTATGGATATATTGCATTTTAATCATTTAATCAGCTTTAATTATATTTAAGCTCATTCTTCATGTCATCTATTTATATCGATAGTAATTTATTTTTGTGTATAAATTTATGTTAATCTGTTAAATACATTCTAAATCAGTAATTCCCGCAGTTTAACTCAAATTATATCCAATTCGTTTTAACATAAATAATTTTCAGAATAAGGTGTTGCGTGAATCAAGCCATTAATATTAATTCTCACTGCCAAATATCTGTGAGCAAAATTCACAATAAAATAGGAAAGAATATAGAAAACATGGCAATTGTGAATAATATAAAATTATATTTTTTATCAGAATTGCAGGCGTTTGAGATCTGGGAATATTTCCAGGGAATATTTTGGATCCCAAAATATTTTTTTTCAATTTTTCAATTTTTTTTTGTTGATTAGAATCAGGAAAATAATTTCAGTTAAATATTTCCCAGTGTTAACGGTCCATTTCCCATGAAAATGATACTCAAATAAAGAATTGCTTTTCAAGTCACATAAAACTTAACACAGAACTTATTATTATTGTTGACTAGCTCACAGTTCCCGCCGTTTTGTAGTTTTGTACTTTTTATAATACTTTCAGCAGTTTATTCAAGTTAATCGGTGTTTAGAAAAAAGCACAAAATATTGTAATTTAATAATTTTAATAGGCCAAAATTATCATTTCGAGGGAATAAATCATAGTCGGACGTTTTCTGATTTGCATTCGAAATACTAGCAGTGAAATAGTTGAAAACAGCAGTGACATAAATCTGTGATTTATGCGATTTAAATCGTGTTTGAATGGTATTTAGTTTATTTGTGTTTTAATTTCACAGGATTTAGTTGTAGAAATCGACAGCGACATCGATTTTCAGCTGTTTTGGGAGTTGTTTGGCTTCATTCGATCAGATTATATGAAATTTACGTTAAATTTTGGATTTTACATGTTTTGTGTTATTTAAATGGATTTATGTTAGAAAAGTATTAAAGAGTTCAAGTTGGTCATGATAATTAGTGTGAATACAATTTTTGGAAGTATGGTTGTTCAAACATCAACAAAATACCTTAAAAACCAGAAATATCTCCATAATCCATATGTTACACTTCCCCATCACAGCAATAAAAAGTCTGCAGCAAAAAACTAATTACTTTCTTATAAACTATTTGTAATTAAGAAATGGCAGCGGAACATTCGACGAGTCATTAAAAGAAACACTGGAAACAAATTAACATGCAGAGCAACATGCCAAACAGCATTTTAAATGTTCTTTAATTGAAATGGCATGAAATGTTTGCTGGCGGAACGTTTTTCAATGCACTTGGCAAGCAATTACATTAAATCTTCATTATAGAAATTAAAGATTTTTGCAGTTTTAGCTGTTTTCTGCAATTTTCTTGCTGGCTTTTATTATTTGCTAGATTTTTCAATGTTTTTGTCTTTTTCTGTGGTTTTTTGAATTTTTAAGATGAATCTTTTTTTTTTGATGTCAGACTATCCATCTTTTTTTGTCAGAGTCCAGGAAATTTTTTAAGTAAAACAAAAAAAATTACATAAAATTGACGTCAAAAAAAAGAAAACGAAAAAAAACTTCTAATTTTGAAAATGACGAGCAATCTTCCTCAACTTCCAAAGATTATTTTTTGAACATAAATATGTATTTTATGCATAGAGCTATAAAATTTTAAAATTACTACATATTTTCCAATTTCCAACTAATCTTCATAGGCACATAAACAAAACACTTGTTGCTCTCCTAACGAACCGCTAATTGGGTAATTAATAGTGTATACTTTATATCTTTACTGGCGTGAGTTATTCCTCTCAGCGCCACAAATTGTTTTCTGTTTCCACACGAACACACAAATTCCATCCATTAATTTGTAATAATTTCTGTAATTTCCATTGAAAGTGGAAAAATATTGAAAACTAGGAAAAATGGGGATCATGCTGAGAATTAGCAAACAAACATTGCCACTAGCTTAATTGATTACGTAATCTACAATAAAGATATTTGTTATTTGTTGCGAGTTCACTAGCTTATGGCTCTGCATTTGCGCGAATTGTTATTTTTGATATTTTTGCTAGTTTCACTGCTTATGGGATATTTTGCTTATCTACCCTCTTTTCATGAATCCTAATGCCTAGCCAGCCAAGTGATATTAATTCCAATACAGCGATAATGACGATAATAAAGCCAACAGGAAGTTCGGAAAAGCGTTTTTCACAAATTAACGCAAATAACGAACATAACGAGCGATTATGATGGAAGGGCAGGGGTAGATGATTAATTAATTAATCTTGTGTCTTAACTGAAAATAAATAAAATTTAAAAAAATTAATAAATATTTTCTAAACAATGAAAAACCCAAATACATCCTTTTTTCCGACCTCCCAAACCCTGGCCCTTATAATGTTGAATATTCCACCCAAACTCTATAAATAAATCCATCAGCCAAAGTATCATGAATTGTTTGCCGTTTTCTTTTGTATATTTGTAAACATTCCAACCTCATGCTAAACTGCTGAAGCATTTACGACCAGATATCCATAACAAAACAAAAACACTCAATGCGAGCTTCCTCGTGGCAAAACAGCAACAACAAACAAAAATTCGGAAAATCGGATTTTCCTCTCTCGTCTGGGTGATGGGGGGAAGATGCATTGCAATGAAAACAAAAATATATGCGAGAAGTCTGTGCGGTACACGTGATCAACACAGCAACAGCTGACTCTTCCATCACAAATATCGATTTCGGCTGCTCTCCTGGAGAAACTGGAGAAGGCGGAAAAGCAGTGGGGAGAGATTTGGGGAAGATTTTTCTTCATCGTGGGCCAACGTTTATTTTCTCTAGGGCCCGCTTTCCATCCAGTTTTCTGTGCAGAAAAGTGTGATTTTGTTCTACGCAACAACAGAAAGGGTGTCGCTTTGAAAAGCTCAGCCGACGACAGATTTGAGCTGTGCTTTTCATCCCGCAGACATTTTCTGCTGAATTTTGTGCGAGCTAGTTGGAAAAATTATTTGCTGCTGGATTCAGTAGCTAAAAATACTATTATTCAGTTGTTTAGGTTACAAGTCGTAAATCTGAATAAAAATTTAATGGAATAATAAGTGATTTAAGCGGTTAATACTCAGTGCACGTTGTGGTCGCCGTGCGAGAAGTAGTGAAGATGGGTGTGCCAGGTAAGATTAAATTAGGCAGCAAAAGTGCTTTTTGAGGACGAATTGGCCAATAAAATTCTGCTTGCATATTTTTAGAAGTGAAATTGCGAAATTGATTTGTGAAATTTTAGTGTTAAGAGTGTTTGATTGCATGAAAAACCTTTAATTTTCTCACAATCAATTGCGACGACAGCGAGGGCAGAAACCAATGACTGGAAGCTTTAGAATATCATTAGTCAACATGGGCACCAGAAGTGCGGCTTGTGAGTATCTTAAATGTCCTTAAAAGATCCTTTAGTTAGAGTTTAAGGGAATTTTCACTCGCCCCACAACAACAACCATCGCATATGTAACAATTTTTCCATCAACGGCGAAAAATCAATAATCAAACCTTTTCTCTATTGCTTTTACTCCTCTTAAATCGTGTGCTTGGCAATGTGCCAGAACGATTTTTTTCGTTTGCTGCGAAAGATTTACGGCTGCAACAATAATAATTTTATCGAATAAATGGAATTTTTCAAAGAAATATTCGATTATTTGCTTTATTGGATTGCATTTGAGAGATTTTGATGGAATACTTTAAATTGCTATAAATAGTTCAAAGAGTGGATTGAATTATTTAGCGAGCGGAAATTGGGTCGGGTAATTTTTCGCGGGAAATATATTTTTTTCAAATAATTTTTAGTTGTTGAGTTTAGTTTTTTAATCTCATATATCTAGCCATGAAGCTATAGCTCAAATTTGACGCTACATATTGTAGGTTAAAATCTCAAATTATGCATTTCCAATCTGTTTTGGGCGTTAATTAGTTTTTTGCAATTGAGATTAAATTTTTTTTTGTTTTTCAGTCACAGCCAAGCTTCGATCTCTCCATGATTTTCATTTGCGCTTGCTTACCAACCAACCACCCTTTCCTACTGGAGGCGATATTGCCAATACTCTAAAATACTTCTCTGCTACCCTTTTAAGTAAGTATTTTACTTATAGATATAAGAGGCGGAATTATAATCAAATGTTTCTTTTAGACACTCTAAAAGACATCCCAAGCTCACCTCTTGTTCTTATCAGAGATCCTGGAATGGATCAGATGCGTATGAGTTTTTTGTGAGTATTACTATTTTCTTTGAAAAATTTTTGAAAGTGTATTTTATTAAAAACTTATATTCTTAGCCCCAACTTGGAATACCAAAACCTGTTTAACGCTCTTGCTATGCTGATTGATGTTGCTCCAGTTATTCAACATGGACTTCATGGTAATTTATTAAATATCCTTTTAATCACTTAAATAAACTTTAAATTTTTAAAGCCTTCGGACGAGCTCTCCTGCAGTGCTTCGGCTGCATCCTATCTTTCCTTGACAAAGATCTAATCGACAACTTGCCATACATGTGCGCATCTACAATTTCTGTGCTCCCACCTTCTCTGCATCAAGATATCGTCAACTATTTGTGCTACTATATTTTGCCGTTCACCATTACTAGAAGGTTTTATTACTCCACACGACATTTATGCTAATTTAATTAAATTATCATTTATACTCTAGTGAGGACGATCAACCCTGCCAAGCTTGCCAGTCGGTATCTTCTGTGCTTATGTTGGTGTTCCAATACAGTAATAATCCTGCTCATCATTGCCAGCTTTTGGAATGTTTGATGTCCTTAAAACAAAACGTAGTAAAAGATCTATTGTGCGTGATTGCCTATGGTACTGCATCTTCTCGTTCCGTAGCTGCCAAACTTCTTTTCTACTACTGGCCTGCTTTCAATGCTGATCTCTTTGACCGTAAAGTGCTTCTTTGCAAATTTGCTAGTAAGTTCTTTAAAGTAATTTTTGGCGCAATTTTCTTAAACAGAACTTTTTTTTAGGTGAAGTCGTCACTTTTGTCTGCCAAAGAGATAAATGCCCAAACACCGGAAATGCTGGAGCCGTAAAAGTTTGCTACGATCATTGTGTGAGCATTCGCTATGCAACAGAGTCACCTCTTCCTCTCTACTTATGCGTTGAGTGTGGTAATGAGATCCATCGAGATAATCCTGATGTGACATACAAAGACTTGTTACATCCAATGCAACAAGTGTCCATGATTTGTGAGAACAAAAATTGTAGATCAATTGACAAGTCAGCTTTCTCAATATGTTTTTCTAATGAGTGTACGAGCTACAACGGAAACCATGCCATAAGGTATTGCGAGCAATGTAATGGAAACAGACATAATAGTCGAAGAGGATTTGATCACATTGTGCATAGATCTCTGCTTCCTGCATGGGAGATGGATCTTGAGATGCAGATGTATATGGTCGAAGCAGTTATCTCCTTAATGAGGGAAGCAAAGCCTTTAAATTTGGACTTTGGACGAGATTTGCTCACACCAACCGATCCAAAAATGTCACCATCCGTAACATTCCAAGACAATATTTCTTTGGAAGATCGACAACAACTGGGGAAATATGGCATCTGGTTACTAGTTGGACGATGCACACCAACTCCAGATACACCTATCGAAATATTAGGACGTTTATTATCGATGCTATTCCACTGGTTCCACATTACTGCTTGTGCTAGTGAAGGTCATCAAGTCGAAAGTACTTTGGAGAAACTGAAGATCGAACATGTTTGTGGATGGCTCCGAGAGATTTGTGTAACTCACTACAAAGATTTCATTGCTTGTCTCCTGCCACATCCTCCAGAGCACTCAAGAGTTGGAGGTCACTGGGATACTTTAGCTTCTAGAACTTCTCATTTGCGTGAAGGATTACAACGTTTGATTTGCTTGGTACCTTACGATGTCATCAGTCAAGAAATCTGGGATGTAGTGATGCCTCACTGGATGGAAGCCATCACAAATGATGTTCCAGAGAAGGAACTGGTTGAGCTGAAAATTGTTCTCAGCAAAATCTTGGATCCAGACATGTCACCTTTAGGATTTGATGCAAAAGCCATGTACAACTTTGTTTCAATTCGTTTTGAAAAGACGACAACAAAAGTTCAACAGCAAGCTTTACATTGGCTGCAAATATTGACGAAACTGGAGATCTTGATTCCTCTATCTCAACTATTTTCCATGTTTACTGATGGCGTCAGAATTATGAAACATGGAGTTCAAATGGAAATGATGAAGGATAAGGAAGCTAAAGGAAAGCTTTTGAAAGAAAAGGAAAATCCAGCGAGAAGGAGCTCTATTTGTAAGATTTGGTTTATTAATTATTAATTACTCAACCTAACTTTAAGTTATTTTAGCTCCTGTTGTTGAAGATGAAGCAGATAGTATGGTTTCAGACGATGAAGCTCCAGCTAACAAACCAACCGAATTTTCAACAGATGCTGAAAACAATTTGACTTGCTGTATTTTGATGCTCGATATTTTACTGAAGCAGGTTAGTTTTGGCACCAAAAAATTTAAGATGAGTTTATCTCATATTTTTGCATTTTAGATGGAACTACAAGACGTGGAACAACACATGGGAATAAATACAAGTGTCTGTGAAAATGTTTGCAAGCTGTTGAAGTGCATGGTCACAGCATCAAGTGCTTCAGCTCGGGGTGGATTGGGAAATCACATGTGCTCATTGAAGGTTCAGTTTTAATAACAATCTCAATTTTAAAATACTAACGTTAATTTTTTTAGTCAACCGAATGTGCAATTTGCGAGTCATCTATAATCTGGCAACAACTCTCAGCCAAACTGGTTCAATTTATGGCGCCCCAGAAACCAATTCGTCCACCAGATGTAAAAGAAACTACTATTCAAACTCAAGCAAACCTTAAATAAATTTCCATTTTAGGTACCAATTGTCGAAATACTCCCTGAAGAAAATGTCCGCAAAAGCCCTCCCGACTCTGAGAAGGAGCACAAAAGGGATCGAGATATTTCACTTTCAATGGCAGCACTTCCAATTCCTCTGGGACCATTGGGAGGCTTAGCAGGTAATAAACTCTCCACGATCCATATATAGAGAACAGTGTATAATGTTTATTAAATTGACACAGCACTATATCAATTATAAAGCCAGAACCATGTGAATTATGTCCTCCTCTAGATGTGTCTATCCCCTTGAATAATTTCTAGTTTCATTTTATCATACCTTTATAAATAGATTGGAGGCGCCACTGTATAATTACTTTTTCTGTTGAATAACCTCAAATTTACCATGCGTTGTCTAATTTGGTCGTTATGCTTGCAGTAGCGTCTCCACGCCATTCCATTCCTAAATGTACATATTTATCAAATTCAGATTGAACAATTTTTGGTGTATTTTAATTTTTGGTGTGTTTGGATCAACGGGATGTGATGTCGGAAATATAATAATCTTCGCAGGTGAATCTCTTAAACCAAAAAAAACAGTCAGTCATTTTTAAAGCATTTGAGCATTTTGTTTAAGAACAAGTTTTTTTTTTATAAATTTGATTGTCACAAATTGAGAGGGTTCATGCGTGTCGTTAGAGGACACTCTTGAAATTTGTGACTGCAGCTTCTTTTTTGCCATTTTACTACTTTTTATACAATAGAGCTTTCCAATTTTCTTATATTCTTCAACTTCTTGCAAAATCTTTGATCTTTCTTCTGTTTTATTTGCTTGGTTTTCGAAATTTTATTGCACACAACACACCTACACTAACAGGAATAGTTCGAATGTGTTGGAAAGGTCCTAGTTTTGTGAGTTATACATTGGAAACCATTTTCTGGCATGTTTGAACTTAACCTCAATAGTTTTATTTCGCTCCGCAGAAATCTTAGGACATTCATTTATTTGCCTTTCGAGTTTGACTAGCAACAATTTACCAACAAAGTTTTATTCTAGTTTACTAGTTTATAGAACACGATCCCACACTAGTTTTAAATAATGACCCGTTAAACCATTTTTGTAGAAGTTTTAGTATCTAGCTACCTAGTACAAACTAGTACCAGCATCGCAAGTAATGTTTTAGAGTGGTCCCAACTATCAAGCTTGAACTATCAGAAAATAATCGAAGGACCCTCTTCTCTTCTTCTGTACTTCCAGGACCGATGCCCATATCCGTAAAACGGCCCGACGAGCACTCTATAGGCGGCGTTCTGGTGCAAATGCCCCACGTATGTTCTGTATGTATTTGGCTTTGCTTTTTAAAACATCAAAATTATTGAAAATACACAATTTACTAACTTATACCTGGGTTGAGGGTGATACTCCACAAACTGTCCTGATTAAAAATAAACAAACTATTTTTGGTTTCCACATATTTTTCAAAATTTTTCGGTTCTCCTTGATTTCCATTACAATTTGTGTGAAATTATCTTGCGTTTGAATATTCCTAATTTGTGTCTTTTACTTTTAATTGAATTTTAGACGTCTGAGCATCACGATAAGGACATTTCTCGCTTTATACAATCCACAGATGAGGTACACAAACCCTTTTTATCGATGGCAGCAAAAGAAAAAGTTAATGTTGTTTTAAATATTTTGTATTGAATAAGCAAAATTCTCTTTTCAAAACCACCCACAAAAAAAATCACCTCCTGTTCTATTCTCCTCAATGGAAAAATGTTTTAGATGTTTTTTTATTACTCACTCACCACAATTATTGTTCGATGTAAATACTTATTGTATATATTTCGTAATACCTCCTATAGATGTTGATTGAAGTTCATCTTCAAATGCCACTTCCACTCACCACCAATCTCTTTTTCAATCAAAAAAGTAATTGATCTTCCTCAAAAACTGTTTAAATGTTTCATTTTGATGTTGGATTGCCTATATTATTTTGTCTCAATGGTTTTAGCAATTTTTAAAAGACTAGCTTTAAGAAACACGGTTGAGTATCCGTCCTTTGCACTTCCAGACACGACTTACTCTTGTTTTATGCGCGACTCCTTCATTTAGTTACTTCATATTATATATTTGGTTTGTGTTTGTTGTTCCCTTGGTCCGTCTGTCTATAAATACTAACACGTGTGATCTTCCAGACTCTCACAAAGCTGTCATGCAAAACAGTTAAGCAGTTGGCATAGCTGATAGAAAAACAGTAGACACACCCGCACTAGCCCAATTAAATTTATGACCACCAAAACGATTTTTTCTTTTCTATTCTTTGGATAAAAACAGATTATGACTGCTACAATGTCTGAAACGGTGGCTGAACAATTGGATCTAGCAGCTATTATGCCATCTGAGAAAGTTGTCACAGCTGTAGCTCGATCAGTAACATTAAGTGACGCTGATGTTGGTAAGTTTTCATTAATTTCCAATCCACTGTTTAGGTCTTTTAATATTTCATCTTTCTTCTAGCCACTGCAACCGTTCAAGTAGCCAAGCCCCAAATAGTCGGAGATCACCACGACAAAGCAGAATCTATGACAGTTGAAGGCCAAGATGAATCTGATGATGGAGATGATTTTTGGCACACTTCTGTTGGCAAATTTAAGTTTTCTATTGATGCTTTGCCTCAACCTCTGCAATACATTCATCAACTACTTGTTGAGCTGCCAAACATTGAAAAGCCAGACATCTTGTATTACATGTTGCAATGCTTGAATGTTCTTGTTTTACATGGTGACGCTTTCACAAGAGCCGCTAGGGATCACAGAGGATTCTTCATCTGGTGCCAGGAGAATTTACTGATCAAAAAGTTGGTGTAAAATTTTTATGCAATTTTTTTCTAATCATTTAAATTTTTTAGCTTGTGGGACGCTTGTAATGCTGAAAATTCCCATATTTGCCAAGTAGCTGTACCAATCCTCCTCCATTGCATCACCCTCCCACTCGGAAATGACTCGTTCTGGAGAGTTTTGCAAGACTCATTTCATCACACTGATTGGCGTGTTAGATTTCAAGCTGTTGAGAGAGTTACTGTAATTGCTCGCTTCATGGATTCCACACCATTGCGTGGTGAAATAAGCTTGCAAGCTGCTTTAGCAACAGCATTTTGCCATTTGATCGCCGCTATGGATGATATTAACGTTTATGTGGCTCAAAGGAGTACTTTGTATTTGGGAACGATACACGATTTGGCGATCAAGTCATTACTCTTTTGTTTGGAGTCACAGTTTGATACTTTTATTGTGGATCGACCATACGTTCTTCAATCTGTTTACCAGCTGCATAACTCCTTGTCAGATAGAAAAGTTCTGACCTGGGAATTCTTCTTGAATCGCTTCGACACTTTGTTTGTTGAGGCTCAAATTAATTTAGAGAAGAATGGCGACATTTTGTACATGCGAGACTTAAGGAACTCTGAGAATGGCAGTGAGATCCTATCAACTAGAATCCAAAAGGCAAGAGAAGCTCTTAGTCAATCAGACGGATCAACATCCGGAAGTATGACAAAAACATTGAGCGCTTCTTTTGGAACAAAATGGCCATATAAAAGAACAATGTCAGCACCAGCTACTATCGTTCCTAGGCAAGAATCTAAAATTGGTAAGAATCGAGCTTTTAATTTAAACCTAACCTTAACACTAACAAATCTTGTAGAAAAAGAGAAGATCTACAACCGCCAAATCTCAGCTCCTCTACTAAAACGGAAGACCTCCCGTTTCGGCTTGGGTCAGTTTTTAACCGGCAATTCTAATAATGTGTCTAACATAGCTTCTCATGCAATCACTCATACTCATCTGAAAGTTAATAGCACTAATCCCTCAGCTAATAATCAGCTGCATCCCAACCAATTCTCTCCTTACCATCACCACTCGTCGCAGCCTAATCTCTCATATCCTCCGCTCTCCCCATTGCTTCCTTCCCTTAATAACAATGTCATGCCTACCACACCTATTTTGCCATCATCTCAGCATCATCAACAACAACCGCAGACATTCTTTGCACCCAATCAATCGTTCAGCAACTCGGGTAACCAATCAGCCAACACAGTAGTCGGCGCAACCGGTAAGTTATAGAGCATGCTTGTTGGCTTCACAGTTTTCAGGTGCTTCACAATAAAAAACATGGAGATAGCACACAGTTTTTTTAAAACCTTTATGAGTTCTTTGTTTCGAGAGTATAGAATTGTTTCTCTGTCTCTCTCTAAATCTTCTCTTAAATCTATCCCAAATTGGTGTACATGTGCTTTTGTTGAACAAAATTCATTAAATGAAATTATGATTTACCTTGTGGCGTCTTTTTGGTCGGTGTGTAATTGTTATCTACCTTCTCTTCACCTTATCGAACAACCTGGTATGTGACTAGATTTTTAATAAAGTAATCACTTCATTTCATTAGTAGTTAGTCGAAATCGTAATTTATAGTGTCATCCCATTTTTGTTGAACTTATTCCTAGGATATGTTCATTTTTGCACAAAAAAGTTATTTGATGGTAAAACGTTAATTAGAATTGTAACTTAGATATCTTTTTAGATAACATCCACTCGTTTGGAGGACAAGTTGATGAGATCACCTTCTCTGGAAATCTGTTTCGAGTTATTGACTTGGAAGAGGCTGATAAAGAGACTATTCATCTGTTGGTGTACTTACTGATGCAATTTATGTCCAGAATGGATTTGGTAAGATCTTCTATTAATTTTTAGATGTAAAGCTAATAATGTTTGATTTTTTAGGCCTATCCAACGGATGAGAAGCCGATGTGTAGAGTGCAAGCGATAGTTCTCAAGCATTTATATCTACTACTTGGATATAATCAGAACGATCGACTTTTCCAGTTCACTGCTCAACGTCTACGTGAATCTGCAGTTTTCAACGTATTCTTAGCGAATCTACCACAAGTCTTGGACCAAAACAGTTTGATCGGTGAACACATTTTACCTGTATCTATTCATGTCCTACTCTATGCACCAAATCCAATAAATTCTGTGTTAACGGCTGATGCTGTGCAAAACATCAACTACTCTTACTCTTTGTGGTATCTAGAGCCACATGTACGAAGAAACTGGCTGATGTCTTTTTTGGTGATTCTCTACAAATACCAGTACCAACCACCATTAACCGATCACATTCAAAACTTGGTTCGCATAGTTATGAACTCTTTGGACGCACAATTCCATCAATGCAAAAGAATTCCTGCAACTGTTGTTATCGATATTCCTCCAAGAAGAGATTTGAGTCAGCCTTCCTTGGGAACTGAGAATGAGGACAGAGATCAACTTTCTCCACCAGCTAGTCCTTTGTATGTTTCTGATGGAGCTGGCAGCTCAAGAGGCAAACAAGTTGGTGTCGTTAAGCCAGGATTTAGAAAACATCAAGACTCAAGCATTGAGTGTGATGATGAAACTGAGTCTGAGCTAGTGGCTATTCCAGAGAGTGATTTGTCAGATAGTACTCTTCATGGAAGTGCTCCAGGATCTTTCGATGACGCTATGCACTTTGAAGATATTTGCGCGCCTTTGAAGCCTGAAATAATGAAGCACAAAGGAATTGCTCATATGACAACAGCCAATTTATCCACTGCTCAAGTAGCAATGTCTCCTTTAGCTATTGCAGATCGTACGGAAGAAAGATCTGAAACTATTAAAAAGATTCATAGAATGAGTTTCAGCATTGGAGGACCAGATAAATCAAATAATTCGGTGATTCATTCAATCACTAGCACCACAATAGAAGCAACAAATACAACAAGCATGCAATCCAAGTGCAGTTTATCGGAAGGAGTGCGAATGATGGTCACATCTTCAATGCTTGGCACAGAGCAACAGGTCAAAGCTCAAGCTATTTTAAATCCACCAGTTAACGTACAAAAAGCGATTGTGGTCTCTCAAAATACCCTGGCTGCAACTAAAGGTGTCTCAAAAGAAGCCACGCCATCTTCAAGCATGTTCATGGCTAATTTAGCAACAAGTCAATTTAAAACTATTAGCGCTGTCGCTGGAACAGAAAAAAGACACTCGATCATTGATCTCCTGCCAAAAGTCAAACCTCCAATTAAAGAGAAGCCAACAGCGCTTGTGAGTCCATCTGGAGCCAACTGGATGGAAAGAAGATCAGTTTCTCCAATTTCAAAGACTCTGGGAAGGCAGCAAAGAATTATTGAGACCAGTGTTACTCCAGCAACAACTCCGATTCAACATCAATTACCATCAACTTCTTCTAAAAAATCTTTGAGACACGTGGATAGAAATAATTATGGATCGCCAGAGTCCCCATTATCAAAAATGGATATTATGAGTCCACCAACCAGCAGCGATACATTGGATGGTCTTCTTTCACCTTCAAATTTGGGTCAGCTGGAGATTCCAACTCCTGAAAGATTGCTGCCTATAGGTCAGCATGGTAAGGATGGAATGTCTGCTCTTGTTGATAAAGTCAGAGAAGCTTTAACAATCCCAGATATCAGTCATTTAAGACAAGATAGTCTTGATAGATCAGAGAGCATTGGAAGTCCAAATAATGACATGAGTAGCCGAGCAAATTCTCCAAGAAGACTTATTAAACAAGTGGCTCTTTTGGAATCTCCACCAAATGCAAATGGTAATTCAATTGAGGCTTCTTTGGCCAAAAAAGCTGCTCAAGGAATCAAGAATGAGAGGGCAAATAGCAAGGAGGATAATTTGAAGACTCAAAGGCAGAGATTTAGAAAAGTTGGTCCATTTGCGATTGGATCGCAAAGCATTTCAGACAGCAGGAATAAATTTGCTGGATCTTGGGCCCCTAGTTTTTATGTGGATGATGATTCTGACGATGAAGATGCACAGAAAGCAAGCTTTGTTAATTCGGAAGCTAAAACGGTTTGTATTTTAATGTTTTTAGTTATTTTTTGGTAATTTTAATATTTTATGAATTTTAGAGTTCATTCCGAGTCGGAGATGATTGTATAACGGATCGTTGCACAGAGTGTGGAGTTATGAAAGAAGAATTTACTGATGAAGAATTGGGATTAATGATCGTCATCCTTGGCACTTTTATCCACCGAGAGCCACTTTATGCTGCTGCATTCCTTCCAGACATTCTCGTGATTGTTTCAAGAGTCGCTGTCCACCACACTTATTCTTGGCAATGTGAAAGTTCTACTCATTTACCTGGTGGATCTCAATCCGTTGCTCATCAATTTATAAGATGTGTTTTGCACCAACTGGCGCCTAATGGAGTTTTCTATCAAATCTTTTTAACACAAAACAACGAGAATGTGAGGAGAAAGTTTTTCAAAAGTATTGCCTCAGCTTTGAATGATTTCACTGAGCTCAATCCTGCTAGCCCAGTTATATTGCTGAGTAAGTTATCTTAATCAAAAATTTATGCTAATTTAGTCCTGACGAGATTCAATATTTTAGCTGAAACAATCAACTCAAAGAAGACCTTACCAATTGATGTTTTACCAATAATTCTGAGAAACCTTTCGGAATACTTGCAATGCATCCATTTTGAAACAATTCAGACGGTAACTTCAAACCAGAATATTTGGACAGTTGCTGTGCAAGGAATTGAAGCATTATTCCGTCGTTTGGTCTTTGTCTTGCCACAGTTAGAAGATCGTGAAAGTTTGCTTGACATCATGGTTTCAGTTTTGAAGATGCCAAGTCTACCCAAGTCCATCTTGGATCCATTCTCAAAGATTCTTGGGTTTGCCATACAAAACTTGACCCTTAAGCATAAAGTTTTACATGATTTGTGCGTTCTGAACAATCGAGCTTTTGCCAAGGAGCGAGATAAGCATCAACTTTGCCGTCAAATTGTTTTTGAGCTGGTGCAAGCTTTGAAGTTCAAGATAAATATTCCTGATAAGAATCTTCTTTTGTTAGTTGGATTTGTGCTTCAAGATGCTGGTGGAGCATTACCAAAGCATATTGTTGAAGGACTTCCGGATACTCCTCCAATTTACACAAACAACGCATCGGAGTGTATGAAACAGTATTTGAATGACGTACTGGAGTTCTTGGCTGACTTTCACACGTTAAGCAAAATAAAGAACTTTAAGAATGGTGCAATAACAACAGGATTAAGTGAAGATACTCTTGGTGGATGTTTGAAAGGAGCTATAGCTCAATATTTAGCGCTAGAGATGTCTAGAGGAAACTCTAAGGAGAACAGAACTGTTTCAAGATACTTGCCTTGGCTTTATAATGCTCCAACATCTTTGCAACAAGGGTATGTTATTTTAAGACTTCCAACTAAAAATTAAAATTAAAACGTTTTCGCCATTTTCTTTTTAGACCCAAAGAGTTTACTGAATGTATTTGTCACATGAGATTACTATCTTGGCTTTTGATGGGATCTCTAACACACACAGCACTTTTAACTCACCGCAGAGATCAGATTGGCCAGCACGGCGCTTCAACTTATCTTCAACATCCTGCTATTCTTCAACCAGTCCCTCAAGATGCTTCGTGTCATATTGCCGACCACATCCAAGTGATCTTTGCTGGATTTGCTGAGCAATCTAAAGCATCAGTCCTCCATATGAGCTCCATGTTCCATGCATTCACTCTTTGTCAGCTTTGGACTGTTTATTTGGAGCAGATCTCACATTTTTCATCCCCTCAAACTGATACTCATAATGTCACCATGGGAATTCTCTTTGAATTCTGGGCTAAGGTCACTCCATGCATTCTTCAGTTAGTGGCTCATTCAAAACTAGCCGAAATGGTTAACTTGCACTTTTTAAGTTTATTGGAAGCCTTAAGGGAAACTAGATCAACTTGCTTAGCCAAACTATTGCCATTATGGAGCCCAGTATTATCTTCCACCAATAATTTGTCGGGCACATTGCACGTAAGACTGGTAGCATGCAGGGATATTGCACCGGAAACGGATGAGCTTGATTTGCATCCTTCAGACGCCTTGCTCAAGTGGCTGCAGAGGTTGCAGTTTAAGATGGGACAGATTGAGTAAGTTTGTTTTCTGATTCTTGTACAAATTTTCTAATGAATTTCTTTATTTTTAGGTACCAATCTTCAACAGCCACCCAATTTTATTCACTTTAAATCAACAGACGAGCCTGAAAGCTCCCTAGTAGCCAATATAGGAATAATAGGACGTAGCTGTCTATCAATGTCTATCAATTATCAATTACTGTTCACAGTATTTACAAGCATTTATGTTTCGTAGAATTTTTAGAAAAATATCAGCAACTAGAGAACTGAAAAACTGTTTTTGTCGAGATTTTTTTTTGATAAGAAATGTAAATTTTATTTGAAGTTTTGGACACAGTTTATTTGTAATAAGTGTTACAGTTGTACTAATAACATGTTATATTGAAATAAATAGAAAACTGAATGTTAAATTTTAGCCTTTTAATCTGATTCTGGCTCTTCACTAATATAACCTTCAAAATCATCTTCTGGTCCTTCCAAGAAATCACGATAATTAGAAAAGTCAAGCTTTTGATTTGATTCATTAATTTTGGCAGGAATTCCAGAGGCTGCTTGTCGCAAATTTTTCTGTGCAAGACGATCTTCAGCTTGTTGAACAACTATTAGTCTAGTTCTTTCACGCTGAGTATTTTCTGCTTCTATTGAGTCTTGGAGTGAAAGCATTTTAACACCACAATTTTTTAGAGGTGGTGGGGTAGCAGAAGTGTTTTCCCAATGTTTTCCTAGGCAAGCTTGAAGCTTTCGATCACGTTCTTTTTCCTAAAAAACAAAATTGGTATCAAATTTATTCAAAAAGATCTCAAAAACTCACCTTTTCTGGTGCATGAACGTTACTCTTGGTTGTTTGATGAGGTAAGAATTTTTTTCTGATAACTGGGTCTAGGAACTTATCAAAGGCACACATATGCACAGCATGAGGCTCTAACAATCCAGAAGAATCTTTCTCCAGCTTAATTTCTGTATCTTTTTCGTGTTTGAAAGATTCGATCTCTTCTAAATCCTTATCAGTAATTAATGGGATATCTTTCTCAACCCTAATTATCTTTGACTTGGAAACTGTCGTGCTGCTAGCAATAATTTTCAATGGATCTTCAGATTCTTCGTCGTCATCGCTATCCAGAGCAATATTTTCATTTTCTTTGTATTTGCCGTTCCACTCAATGTCATTCATCGCTTTCTTGCCAACCGCTGCTATATTGAGTCCTTCTAATAGAGCTGTTGCTTGACATACATCAGATTTATTGGCTAACTCTTTTTCGAGTCTATCGTAGAGAGATTGTATTTTGGCGCCTTTGTCTGGTAGGTTTTGAAGTTGCCTCCTAAAATTATTTTAGAGTTAAATATAATGTAGGTTTAAGGACCAGAGGTTGTGAAGAATGGTGTACTTACTTGTTTTTAAGGAGATTTGCTTGTCTTTCTATTAAACCTTTAATTTCACCGGCGCTCAATGAACTTAAATCCTTTAGGTAGTTTTCCCGATGATCTCCAGCATCGCCAGGAGCTTTACTGGTATTTGGATTGCAGAACATTCTTTCTGATAACTTAGAGCTAATACGGATACGTTAGCAGCTTTTAAACTAATTAGAATTGAATTAATTGTGCAAATGAATAAAAAGTAAACAAATAGTTTTCAGTTGTTTCATTTGCATCACTTGTGACCATGATTAATCAATTTTATGATAATCAGATTTTTAACGTGTTTTTATTTTCTGGACACTAGCTGATTTGTAATTCTTATTAATTATTTTCTATAAATAATATCGCCTCAATAACATCAATTTCAGCTAATTCACATTAAGAAGCTTTAAAATACAGAGAAAAACATAAAAATGACATCGCCATTAGCTCCCGAAGATGATTCAACAAATGGTTCGCTACCTGTCTCTTCTGTGAACTCTGAAAACACTCCAAATACAGTAGAATCGCAAGATATTGAGTTCAGCAACGCTCGCATTGAAGAAAATCTGCACTCTGCTAGATTTGACGGCACTTTTTTGGACGAGCTTGAAAGTTTGAATGCTTTGGAGAGTAATAACCATTTGTGAAAAGTCTAATTAATTCAATAATAATCGCATTATTATTTACAGATAAAATCTCGGAACACTGCTCTGATAGATTGTGTCTGGAATTGAAACGTCAGCTGCTCGCGATAAAGCATAATAATGTGTACCAGCAGCTCAAAAAAGCCTCAAAACCATCTCCCAAGTAGACCATCAAATTTATACTATGCTAATTGTCGAGCTTTTGGATTTTTGAAGCTTTAAACAAGAACTGAAACAGCAAGGAGTGACTTTTAGCGATTTCCAAGTGATTTATTACCCATATTTTTTTATTTCCATCTAAATGTTTTTCTACTAACTTCTTTAAGGTTTTATAATTTCTCGAAGAAACACATAACCAACTTATCCTTAGAAAAATTGTAAAATGACGACATATGTAAATCAAAATTTTTATTTTCTTGGTTTAACAAATTTATTCTCAAATTTTGAATTTAAAATACAAAAAAATTTAATAAATTGTAATAAATAGTAAAAATCTGCCTCCTTTCTTTCTTTAAGCCTTACCAGCATCCTCCTTCAAAGTGACCGTTCTATTGAAAACGAACTTTTGGTCCTTGGTGTCTGGATCCACCGAAAAGAATCCAATTCTTTCAAACTGGAACTTGTCGTAAACTTTCGCTGCTTTCAAAGATTGGTCAACAAAGGACTTGCGAACTGTGAGTGAATCCATGTTACAATCACTTAAGAAACCTCCTGGCACTTCACTGGGATCTTCAGGATTTTTGTGGAAGAACAAGCTCTCATACAACCTAACTTCAATTTCGAGAGGATTTGAAACCCACTGGATAAAAGCCTTGGGTTTCTCAGCTTTCTCCACACACTCACACGTACAAATAAGCTCCACAATCCTCCCACTCGCATCCTTCTTCACCTCAGTCACTTTAAGGACACTGTCAGCGTATTTCAATCCAACAGTTTGAGTTGGAGACAAACGTCGATAACCTTTCTCAGGAGATTCTTTAAAGTCACTCTGCTCGATGTATAAAACCCGATCAAAGGTGATGACGTGAGAGCCACGTTCAGGATTGGTTGGGAAATCAGGAACGGTTATGCTGATTGGTTTGGCGTTCGGGAAGTTTGTTATTGTGACCTGGAAAGACCAAAAAATTTGAGGATTAGAGGATTTGTTACTTTTGAATTTTCTACATTGTTTGTTACATTTGATTTGTTACATTGTATTTTCTACATGTAACAAAAACTCACCTTCAACGGCTCCAAAACCACCAGCTTCCTAGGCGCAGTGATATTAAGTACATCTCTCACACTAGCCTCCAACATTTGTGGGTCCACACTTCCTTGAGCTCCAGTTACTCCCATTTGCGCGCAGAAATTGTTAATTGCTTCAGCTGGGAATCCTCGTCGCTTCAAAGCTGTCAAGGTAAAAAGTCTCGGATCGTCCCAATCACGAACAACTTTTTCAGTGATCAATTTGCCAATCTTACGCTTGGAGACTACAGTGTAGTTAACGTTGAGTCTACCGTATTCCCATTGAACTGGACAATAAATATCCAAGGCATTACAAAGCCAATAGTAAGAGGAACGTCTAGACTGAAATTCTTTAGTGCATAATGAATGAGTGATGTGCTCGATGCTATCGCACAAGCAATGAGTGTAATCATAAGTAGGATAAATACACCAAGCATCTCCTGTTCTATGATGAGGAATAAACTTGATTCTGTAAGCCACTGGGTCTACTTTTCCCTCCTCCAACGTGATTTTCATCCTCAACGTGGCAGCTCCTTCTTCAATTTTTCCATTTTTCATATCCTCAAACAACTGTAAACTCTCTTGAATAGGACGATCTCTCCAAGCAGATAATTCAGTGACAAATCCTTTCATCTGGTCAGCAGTTTGATGGCAAACATAAGCAAATCCTTTTTGAATCAGCTGGACGGCCCACTCGTAAAGCTGCTGAAAGTTATCTGAAGAGTGAGTGATCTTATCTGGAGTATATCCGAGCCATTCAACCATGTCTTTAATGCCAATGAAGAACTTTTCCTCCTCCTTTTCGGGATTGGTGTCGTCGTAACGAAGGAAACATGTTCCAGAGTGTGCAGCAGCATAACCGAAATTGATATTGATTGCTTTTGCATGGCCGATGTGGAGAATACCGTTGGGTTCTGGAGGGAAACGAGTACGAACTTGGCCACCGGTAGTCTTTAGATGAGCCTTGAGCAGAGCATTTGTGTTGGGAGTTGTAACATAGCCATCGGTTTTGTAGTTTTCACCAGGAGCGTGAAAGTGGACCTAAAATTTAATAAAATTAGATATAACAGTTAGGAAAAATGTTCCTTATTGTACCTTATTCTTCATCAACTCAGCAATAGAGTTCGCTGAATCTTTAGAATCATCGTCTTTTTTATCTCCAGCTGGATCTGTTTCTTTCTTCTCTTTCGGCTTCTTCTCCTTAACAACCGGTGCCAAGTCCACTTCATTTTTAGGGCCCAACAAATCAAAAACTTGCACGTCTACTTCAGCTTTAACAGCTTTGCCATCAGCCCAAGGAAGCAGAGTCCTCACTTCAGCGAGAATTTTTCCAAGTGGGAATCTGTAGCGTTGAGCAATAAGATCTTGTTTATGCTTTCCAATCACTCCTTCAACGGATCTATCAATTTCCTCAGGTGTAACTACTACTCCCACTCCACAAGCTTTTTCAAGTGCAACTACATTGATAGCTTCCTTTGTGACACCTTTAGTCAAGACGAATTCTAGAGCGGCTTCGATTCTCACTTGGTTATCGAGTTTCTTTTGAACAATCAATTCTGTTAACATGGGGAGATGTTCAATTGTTTGAGCCTTGATCTTGGTGCACAGATGGTAGATTAAAAGCCCAGCTCCATCAGTTAGGGTAACTTTCTCGCATCCTTTCAAAGCTACCAAGAGATTCTTAGTCAGAGTAGAGTTCTTGAGTGTTTCCTTAGTTCTCTGCTCATTTAAACCAAGAGGTGATAGCTTTGCTATGGTGTCGGCAGTATCCATGATTTTATCACGAAACCTAAAATTGATAGCATATTTTAATTATAGTTTTGTGACCTCTTTTTACTTCGGCAACAAAAAGTTGTGAAGTCTTGGTTTCATCCAAACTTTTTTTTTTTTTTTTTTTCTTTTTTTTTCCTAAAACAAAAAAAATTTTGGTCTAGAACCCGAAATTTTGAGTCCTTGCGAAATGTCAGTCCGTGGTTTTGACTTCTTTTTTCATGGTGTGGCCTCTGTAACTATTAAACCGATGCATTGATCCTGCTGAAACTCAGGACTTAAGACTTTTATTTTTCCAGTGCAAAAGTCTCCTATTTTTGGGCTCGATCTGACAGCGCCATCTAGTACCTGTAGTGCAAACAACCATTTTCCCATACAAAATCTTTTTTTTCCTGAGAATATATTGAAACATCTGAATATGCAAAAACCTTGTATTTGACCCAAAATGATCAATTCCTAAAGGTTTTTTGAAAATTTTGTTCCATGACCAAGTTGTCATGGTTATAAATTTTTTTTTTTTTTTACCTTCTGTATTCGTAATCTTTGAACCCATCCGACCGATTGGTCTCAAAATTTCAGAATAAGCTTTTTTTAACCATAAGACGGTCGCGTTTGCTAATTCAAGAATATTCGACAGCGCCATCTAGTACCTGTAGTGCAAACTAACATTTTCCCATACAAAATCTTTTTTTTCCTGAGAATATATTGAAACATCTGAATATGCAAAAACCTTGTATTTGACCCAAAATGATCAATTCCTAAAGGTTTTTTGAAAATTTTGTTCCATGACCAAGTTGTCATGCTTATAAATTTTTTTTTTTTTTACCTTCTGTATTCGTAATCTTTGAACCCATCCGACCGATTGATCTCAAAATTTCAGAATAAGCTTTTTTTAACCATAAGACGGTCGCGTTTGCTAATTCAAGAAAATTCGACAGCGCCATCTAGTACCTGTAGTGCAAACTACCATTTTTCCATATAATTTTTTTTTTTTCCTGAGAATATTTTAAAACATCTGAATATGCAAAAATATTGTATTTGTCTCAAAATGATCGAATCCAGAATATTTTGTGGAAATATTGTTCCATGAACAAGTTGTCATGATTTAAAAATCCAAAATTCTCAACTCTGGTGAACGGTTTCTCAGACTGCACCAAACCGATTAATTTCATATCTTCGGAATAAGCTTTTTTAGACCACACGCAGGTCTGAAAGAACGATTTTTGGGATCAAGCATTTCCTTCAAGTAGCTGCAAGTAGAATTTTATATGAAATCAAGTTTTACGTGTTTTTTGTTAAGAAACTACCAACTCAAGTCGATCAGAAAGTGGTAAAATTTGATTTAACAGAATTATAAGTAATAATGCACAATATTCCCGCTCGGCGCTCTGATCGGATATTTCTTTTTTGGTTACATATTTTTGAATTTCCTAGAATTTTATTGCTTTATTCACATGAATCATTCTAATTAAACATAGGTATTATGTTGCCGAAGTGCCTGCTAAAGCTTCAGCTTTTCCGATTTTTTCAATATTGTTTTATGAGAGTAGATTTTTGTAAGTTTTCGGCACTTACAGTGATTTTTACTTGATGATTTCAATTAAAAGTTTGCTTTAAAGCTGTAAGCTATGGATTATAATCAAAATCACTGGTGTTTCCAATGAAAATAATACTGCAATTTGCTAAATTCGTTTCGTCAGCACGATTTTGATCATTTCACAAAATTACAACAACAAGTGATCAATGTGATTCAAGTGATGTTGATCTGTCAATTTGTGCTTGTAGTTGCGCTGCTAATGTACTTAAGACATAACAAATTAATTAATTAATAACTCGCCGGCAACAACATAAATTTCTTTCAAAAGAAACGCTTTAAACTTAACGCAATCAAAAACAAGATGGATTTAACTTTGGATATTGAGTAAGATCTTTTCTAAGAACATAAAAGCTAGTAATAAACAATCATTTCATTTTAGATTTCTAATGAAACTTCCGGATGAGGTGCTAATCCACATACTCGAGGATTTAGAAGTCAAAGATTTACTAAACTTGCTTCTCACAAACAGACGCTTCTATAATTTAATCACTACATGTTATGTGCTAAATGGAAGGTTAACTTTAATCTTCAAGGAGGATACTTCAATGCAGAAAACATGGTACTTCAAACCTAATCTTGAATTCGTCGAGGCAATGATTGCTCGAGGTCGCAGATTCCAGAGGATCATGTTTCGTGATACCATATTTTCCTCTGCCTCCGCACAATATTTAAAAGCAATCAAAAAGATCATCAAAGACTTCCAAGATGAAATCAAGTACCTGACATTATCAGAAGCTTCCATCCAAGATGATGACATGATTATTCTTTGCAATCTTATACCAAATGTGGAGGTGATTGAGCTCATAAATGTTAGTAAAACATGCAAGAAGGATAAATATATGATGCCGAAAAAGAAAGGTAAAAAGTCTCAAGCAATTCTAAATATTGTCTATCCAGAGTTCAAGTGCCTTAAAAAGTTGAAGTTGGTGGGACGCTCTGATGATTTTAGTTGCGTCTTTCAACACGTTACTCACTTGGAAACTTTTGAGACCGACAAAGGATGTCCCAGCTTCCTCAACAACAACCACAATTTGAAGGATTTGATCTTAATAAATAAGATGAACATTTCTGAAAACTCAGTGGGATTTTTTACGGATGAATTCCAAAATAATATTCAATTCCTCTTGAAAAAGTTGAAACTAATCAGCTTGCTGACTTATGATCAATTTGAAGACTACGAAAATATTCGAACATTTTTTGAGAATCAAACTGAACTAGTGGAGTTGGAATTAGACATGCCAGGGTTGAAATCAAATGTCCAGGATTTTCTGCAGAGCAAAAATCTCAAAACATTAAAACTTCGCCTGGGTACGGATGATGAATTTGAGGAAGAAAATCCTCAGGATTTGGAAGTAAAGAGCATTAACGTGGAATCTTTGATGATTTCATTAACTGAATCTGAATATTGGTCAGTTGAGCGTTTGCTGAAATTTATCAACTCATTCGGAAAGTTGGAAAATCTTAATCTTTTGACTATAACTGAGCTCGATGGAATTATTATTGAATTTCCAGAGCTAAAACATTTGAAGAATGTCAGATTGACTGTCAATTCTTTGAAAAGATTAAATGACATCCGAGTTGGACCGGCACTAAAGACCTTCGAAATATGGCACTTGAGGAAAAATTATTCGTTAGAAGATTGGCGCAAGTTTTTAGAAAATAACCCAAACGTAAATCAACTTAAGTTAAAAGGAGCAATCAGTAATGAGACTTTGAGACTTTTGGACAAGTTTCCAAATTTGAAGCATTTGTGGCTTTTTTATGGTGATGTGTCCAAATTCGACCAAGAATCCGTTGATCTTCTAATTGATTGCAAGAGTTTGGAGAAAGTATCTTTGGAAAATGTATCCAAACAGTTTGGGGACCAGATCATTAAGCATTTTCACAAATTCGAAAACAATGAGCAAGTAACATACTCACATTTCCAAGGTGTCTTGAATTTTATTTATTATGATGGTTTTGAAAAATTTATTTGATATGAGTTATGAAAGATTATATTTTATATCGAACAGACAAAATTATGCTGAATTTGAGCGCATATTTGATATGCTAAAATGAGAAATATCTAGTTAATTGATAAGAATCATTTAGGAATTTGAAAATTCTGAATCTTTATATCAGAACAGAGATATGTTATGTAAATGTAAAACTGAAAAATAAAATATTATAATAAAAATTAAAAGTTGTCCTTGTCCTTATCCTACAAAAAGGTTCTTCCTGGAATATCTATTTGCTGAAAGTTTAGAAATAAAAGTTAAGAATAATTTTGCGCCAAGTTTTTTTTTGAAAATATGGTTTCAGTTCAAGTGAGGCAACTGAAATCAAAACAATAAAATCAATTTATGGAAAAAATTTAAATTGTGAATAAAATCAGTAATGTCAATAAAATTAAGATACCAAATCAGTGAGAAAGTGAGTCAACCTTCCTTATTTCTACTTGTGTTTGAAATTTTCATTGTTCTTTCTTTTTAGATTGTAGATTTACTGAAATGCAATTCCGCTCTAAAATCTAAATTTGCATCCTCGTTAGAGTTGAATAAAAGTAATAGTGGGTTCGAGTTTCACCTTCCTTTGAACCAATTCCAAACTATAACGAGTGAAAGTAATCCAGAGGTGCTTAAGAAACTTCAAGATGAAACAGTCAAGAGCACTGAAATAGTGAATGGGAGTAATAAAGCGAAAATTGTGTTCAAGTTGGACAGAAAACGAGTAGTCGATGATGTTTTTCAAGATCCATTAAATGTAGCTCCACCAGGTGAACCCCTAAACATCGTTGTGGAGTTCAGTTCGCCAAACATCGCAAAACCTTTTCACGTCGGTCATTTACGTTCAACAATAATAGGAAACTATCTCTCAAATTTGTTCAAGCAGACTCAGAATGATGTCACAAGACTCAATTATTTAGGAGATTGGGGCACTCAATTCGGCTTTCTTAAGGTTGGCGTTGATCTACAGAAACTAACTGACGATGATATCAGAAAAAGTCCCATTGAAACACTGTATAGAGCTTATGTTGTTGCTAATCAGATGGCTAGAAATGATCCAACCATTGCAGATCAGGCTAGAGCAATATTCACGCAAATGGAGAATGATAGTTTTCCGGTGAGTTAATTATTATTATTGATTTGTTACATTATATCGAATTTGTTACCTAAATTTGTTACCTAATATTCCTTTAATCACTCCTTAAATACCTTTTAGGACCTCGAGCGATGGCAGTTATTCCGCACTTTCACTGTCGACGAGCTGAAATCTGTTTACCAGCGGCTCAACGTCAAATTCGATAATTACGAGTGGGAATCAATGTACAACAAAAATCAAATTCTAGAAGTAATAAAGCTAATGACTGACAAAAATGTCCTCTTAGACGAACCAGACGGCAAAAAAATAGTCGAAGTAGGAGACCGTCGTGTACCAATCGTGAAAAGTGATGGCTCCACGTTGTACCTGACCAGAGATGTGGCAGCCGTGATTGATCGCAAAAAACGTTATGATTTTGATAAAATTTTCTATGTAGTAGATAATGGACAAAATGACCACTTTACCGCTTTGAAGAGTATTATAGAGCAGTTGGGGTTAAAGTGGAGTGAGAATATGAAACATGTCAAGTTTGGAAGGATCAGAGGGATGAGCACCAGAAAAGGAAATGCCGTGTTTTTGAAAGAGATTTTGGATGAAGCTAAGGATATCATGTTTAAGAAGCAGATAGAGTCAAAAAGTAAGGACAATATTTTATTTTATGAATCTTAAATGAATTTAAATTGTTTTAGAAAAACTTATCTTAAGTTTTCATTTAATTCTCCTCTTTTTAATATTTCAGCAACAAAAGTAGACCTCACAAAATCTGACGAATCCGTAGCTGATACCCTAGGAATCTCCGCTGTAATAATAAATGACCTAAAGCAACGTCGCCAGAGAGATTACGACTTCAGTTGGGATCGAGCTTTGCAAGTAACAGGCGATACTGGAATAAAACTTCAATATACTCATTGCCGACTTTACAGTCTGGAGCAAACTTGCAACGACATCGAAGAAGCTCATGAATGTTACTGTGATTTGGTGTCAGAGCCAGAAGCTGTTAATTTGATTTTTGAGCTGGCTAAGTACCCAGAGATTATTGGTAAAGCTCAAAGTAGCTTGGAAGCTTGTATTTTGGTCAATTATTTGTTTGGATTGTGGTGAGTTTTACTTTTAAATCTTGAAAAGTAGAAGTTTTAATTAAAATCTAATTTTTGCAGCAACGCCACCAGCAAAGCCTTGAAGGTCCTCAAAGTCAAAAACGAACCAAACCCCGAATTGAGTTCTCATCGTCTCCACCTCTTCAAAACCACCAGAAAAGTCTTAAATCACGGCATGTGCATCCTAGGACTAAAACCATTGAACGAAATGTAGGATTTTACGATACTTTATTTGTATATTTTTTAGTTGGTTGAGCCTTAATTTAATTATGAAACTATAAAACTAGTGCAAAAGAACACAGGCTGAGAGTTTTAACGTTTCTTCCATGTGAACTTCCTGCGAGCACCTTCTTGTCCAGGCTTCTTGCGCTCACGGGTGCGGTAATCTCGTTGGAGGAGACCAGCTACAAATAAAAAGAGTTAATTAAAGATTTATTGAGGGTGGGACAAATTTTAAATAAAATTAAAGAAACTCACCCAGCCTCATCTGTTCAATAACATCCTGATCCACAAAGCACCTCAAAGCCATGGCAATTCCCCACCGAATAGCTCCAGCTTGCCCAGAAGGTCCTCCTCCAGCAACATTCGCCTCCACATCTACTTTCCCAATCATTTCAGAGAAAATCAAAGGGAACAAAAGCTAAAAAATTATCAAAAAAAAGTTAATTAAACAATTCCTAAAAATATTGAAAAAAATCCATTAAAGTTGCAACAAATATTCCCCAGCGAACATCTTCCCAGTTCCCTGAAATAAACTTCAATTTGAGTCGCATTTCCATCTTGCGTTCAATTCCAAGTACAAAAGGCCAGCTCGAGTGAACGTGTACCGAATGTACCGAAATTCTGAATTCCCAGCTTCCAACTTTCTCCCACAGACTATTCCACCTAGCTCGACATCTGGTCATCCCAAAAACTTGTTACTCGTTCATCTTAAAATATTCACAATTTGATGAATTCCGAGATTTTCATCAAACGAATGAGATTTGATAGCAAGCAACAATGGAAATGCTGAAAAACGCTGAATAAATCTTGATTGCCGTGAATTATTGTATGTGCCTCTTATCAAAACCAATTCCTATACAATTCTCCAATTAGCATGAAACTGCCTTCAATTGAATTTTTCTTCAACTTGACATTTTTGCGATTGGACTTTGCCAAGTTTTTCAGGTTTTACGATCAAAGATGAAATTTTTAGGTTTTGGTGCATCAAAACTTTCCAAATATTTAAAAAGTTCAAAAATTGAAGTTTCGTGGGTTGAACTTTTAGTTTTTGCTTCAAATTTAAACAATTTCAAAATTAAAAATTTTTAAATTTCAAAAACTCGAAAGTTTTCAAATTTTCATATTTCAAAAATTCAATAATTAAAAATTTTTCCATTCAGTCAATATTTTCAAAAAGTTCAAAAATTTTAGTTTCATGGGTCGGATTTTTGGTTTTTGCGTCCAAACGTCCAAAAATAAAAAATAAAAAATTTTCTAAATTCAAATTCGATCATGCCAAACCAATAATTAACATCATTCTGGCATTGAAAATTTCAGCCGAAAATAATTTTTTATACAAAATTTTAAAAACTACAAAAAATGGTACATCACATAAATTATATTGTTTACTCTTCAAAATTCTTTCTAAAGCTTAAATCTAGAGGTCACATAAACAAACAACACAAACCAAAACAAATAAAATTTTTTGGCGATTCAACCGGTTAACAATTTTATCGAATCCATCCAGTTAAATCGCTCTATCGAATCTCTTTGTCCCTTTTGCACAAGTTTCCGAGTTTTGCTAAAATTCACTTGATTTTACATTGTGCAGAATTTTTCATCGGTCATCGTTGAATATATCATTAAAATCGCAGTTAAAATGAAACTACCACTTTAGAATTTTCATGTCATTTTCATTGCTAGCTCGATATTGAGCCACTTTATTAAATTTAATTACATGAATTTCTGGAAATCTCTACCAAATTTTGCTTTTATACTACTTTTATAGCTTTACTAGCAAATTACACGATTTCATATCAACAAGGATGGTTGTATGGAAATTATGTCAATTTATGCTTTTCTGCGGTTCACAAGTGACAATTTCTTTGTCTTGCTTCCTGAACTGACTTTCTCCTCAAAAAAACAAACACATCATCCAAAGTAACAATAATAAATAAATGCTAAATTAATACAAAATATGACACTAAAATCTAGGTAACACAAAAACACACTATGTACATTGTCTTATTGTCGTCAGCAAATATAAAACTATCAATTAGTATCACATCATTCTTGTATGTCTATCAAAATTTTCCTAAACTTCAATGGTTATGGTCGTTCGTTTCTATTTTCTATTTAGGTTCTATTTAGGGTAATGTAGGTATGGGAAAAGGAATGTTTTTAATTTTTTCTTGAAAATGTCATTTTATCCAATTATTTGAAGAAAAAAGAAAATCACACATTTTTCTGTTGTTTAACTACAAACAGTGAATCTTTTTAAAACTTCTCATACAAAGGAATGAGGACTCGCTAATTAAATGACAATGGAAGATCTCGGTAAGATCGAAAGTATAATAACAGTAAACATCACTAAAATTCACAACTCTTTATCTTAAATCTGCTAAATTTATGCAAATTCATGCAATGATAGTCAAAACCGACAATTAATATGCAAACTATTAAAATTAATTGCTGTGGAATTATTCCAGCTTCTTTGTGATGGTGAATATTGTGCGAACTATCATTTCTGAGAATTCTAGAAAACAATTAATTATAAAATTTGTTGATTCATGTTCATAAAACTATATCTTAATATATCATAGACAGGGATTGGAAGTTTGAATATCATTCCTAAGGTAAACCTGACTACAACTACCATAATTGTTTAAACTACCAAATCCCTTATAACTTTCTAATATCAATGGGTTCTTCCTTTTTCAGCAACATATTCTTTTGTTGGCTTGCTAAGACAGTTAGTAGTTGATCCATAACCTTGTGATTTTGGTGCATAGCTGATTTTAGCTCCCTGACCTCTTGAGTGAGTTGATCAATCTTCTCCGCGCTCTCCTCCACCTTATTGGTTAAGGTACACATACTATCAGATTCAAAACCATAATCAGAATCTCCAGATCGTTCTACTAAAGCAGTAGAGCTGTTATTTTCAAGCTTGTTCTTGTAGGAGAAGTAAGTCACTGTTGAGTTCTTGGCTGTGACTGTATGACCGAAGCTTTTTCTTGACTTGGCAGTCTCATAAGCCGCCATCAAAATATCCCTAGGGAGTCGCTTTTCACCAGGGTTTAAAGGTCGAACTGATAAAACAACTCGATAAGCTTGAGGTGACACCAAAGCTGTATGATGTAGCAAACTCCTTAACCAGTTAGGCAACCATCCGTTAAACAAAGCAGACTCAATATAAGATATAAGTTTGGTTTGTCGGACCAATTTTGATAATCCAGCAGTCTTTTTTAATCCTTGGATGTCGTGGACAGCAATACCAACCAAAAGGTTCATGAGGACAACAGTTACAAACAAAAGGAACAGGACGAAAGTGATTTGTGCACTGATTTCTAGTAAAAAGGGTGGATCTTTGCCATCTGGGTCGTTAATCAGAAGTTCTAAGTCCTGTTCGCCAGTCATCATGACCAAAACCGTGATGAATCCTAAATAATTCCAAAATCAGTTAAAATCAGTTCTGAACCAAATACAAATTTTAAATTACCCATAAATGGATTAGCGAATGATGAACTCGAAGGAAAGATGACGCAAAAACTGAATGTGAATCCGATGAGCATACAAGAATAGGCGGCAAATAACTTAGCAAATTCAGCTTGAACTTTCGTGTACATCGCAACATAGGCGCCAAATACTGGAAGTTGACCGATCATCAACATCAAATTGGACCACCCTAAAAGAACCGCAAAGGCTCCAACATGATTTTGCCAGGTGTACGTTCGATTGGTATAAACATAAGAAATGATAAAGACACTGCAGATGACGAACCTGTAAATTTTTAAAAGTCGGTTATAAGCTGAACTTTAGATAAGAATAGAAATACTTTCCATTCAATAATATTTTCTATTTGTGTAACGTATCTCTTGAAAGTTGAGTATCCTGTAATGCCATAAAGTTTCCTGAAGATCTCGACAATTGTGATTGCTACGAGGACCCACCACTGCATCTCCATCACAAAAGGATTATTTCTAAGCATATCACCCAAAAGACTTTGCTTCTGACATAGTTCTTGTTCCTGAATAGTTTCCTCCATATCTTTACTTCCGTTGTAACAATTATGAGCCAAAGCAGTTAGCACGTAAAGTGTGAGGAAGAGAACAAAGGTAAAACAGAAGAGCAATCTGGCAATAAAATACTTTCTGATCTTTCCCCACTTGATGTACAAGAAGGCGGTACAAAGAGGATGTTGCAGGATTTCCTTCTGCCCTTCATCCACAAATGTATTCAAGTAGCTGATCTCTCTAGGATGGCAATGTTGTAAGATACTCCTAAAATCAAGTTCCAGCTCGATCTCGCGATTTGAGTTGTCTTGAGAATGAGTGAGAGTAATCGCTTCATCCAGCTTTTGACTGACCATTGCCATCGAAGCTGGCGTCTTTCTAGTTATCACATTTAAAGCAGTAGTTCCTTTCTTGGACTTGGTCGTTACATCAGCACCATGATAGATCAACATCTCTACACAATGAGCCAAACCATCTAAAGCTGCTAGATGAAGACAAGTGAACCCATAAGTATCTTTCTGGTTCACATTGCCTCCCCACGAGATCAGTGTCTCTAGAATGTCAAAAGCACTATCAGATTTACCAACCGCTGCGTGCATTGGAGTTCTCTGATCAAAATCTTCAGCATTGGCGTCTGCTCCACCTCTTAAAAGAAGCTCAACGCACTCTAAGCTCGAGGTACGACTTGCCAAATGAAGTGGAGTAAATCCACGATGATTTTTGACTTTGGCATCTGCTCCTTTTACCAGCAAAAGATTAACGCACTCAGCATTCCCTTCATCAGCAGCTAAATGTAAAGCTGTTGATTCCTTCTCTCTTACACAAATCTTTATGTTTGCATCAGCTTTTGGTGCATCTAATAAAATTTCTAAACATTGTGAGTAACCTAAGTCAGCCGCCAAATGGATAGCATTTGTTCCATTAGACCGCAATGAATTTACATCAGCTCCTTCCTCAATAAACAGTTTCAGGCAATCTGTCGCGTTCGCTCGAACAGCACAATGCAGGAGAGATTCATCAGAACTCTGTGCTTTCCCAGAATTGTTGCTAAATTATTAAAAAATAAATTTGGGTTTACTGATCGCACTTAGAGGGTAAAAAGATTTCAACGAGGAGTGGACACCAAAGTCAATGTAAATGAATCTAATTTATGCATTGGTAAGGAGATTTAATAATTTCAAGAGTGCTTGTTCCGCACACTCAAAAAATCATTATCCAAAACAAACTATTATTTCACAGTGAGCAAAAAAATGCACCAATCTTGAAGAGTACATCAAACAATGGCTCAATTTCTTCAATTATTCAGTTTTAAAGTTTTAAAAATGTCATGTACTTAAAAAACAATTGAAATTATTCAAAGCAAATCAATTATCCAAACACTTAAGCAGTCTAGCAAAAACACCTCTAAATTCTTATTTCATGAGAAAAAATCCTTCCATTCAAATTTATTCAAATGTCCACCCTCGCCGAGCTTTAGCAATAAATTAGAGAAAGAATATTTACTGTGAACTATTCCCATTGCTTGTGTTTGCAATATTTGATATTTTAGCGCCATTATTGATGAGCATTTTTGCCGTCTCTGGCGAATTACCAAAGGCCGCAAAATGTAGTGGAGTGTAGCATTTTGTGTGTGTGTTAACATCCATTCCTTTTTCCAGTAAATAGCTGGTGCTATTTAGACAACCACTAAACGCAGCTAAATGCAAGGCGGTGTATCCATTTGAGTCGCAAAAATTCACGTCTGCACCACAAATGAGTAAAGGATCTAGAAGCTCCCATTTTTTGAGGTAGGCAGACCACAGAAAGGCAATATTTTTCTCAATCTTGATAAAGGAAGCAAACGCGTCCTTAATTTTATCAGCAGTCACCAAATTCTGCTCAATATCTTCTAAAATTTTCAAGTGTCCATTTCCACCAAAGGATTTCATTTGCTCCGCTAGATTACTTCTAATTGTATCCGCACATATTTGTACACTTAATTCAGCAGTTGGCTCTTCAAAGCTGTCGTACATACTAGGGGCACTCTCAGCCGGAGGTGATGGTCCCACCTCCATGTATTCAAAGTCTTCGGACGGTGGATAAGTCGTCTCCTCAATCATCGCTTCTGGATCTTGGCGCCATCGCACCATAGAACCAGGAGTTACCGTTTTGAATCTGATAGAGGGGAGTTTTTGAGTTTTAATATTTTTTCGAGGTTTGAGTGGGTTGGGACATGAAAGGACTAAGTACCAAACTTTTGAGAAAATTTTTTATTTTAAAAATATAAAAAAAAATATTTTTTTTAATTTTTAGATCAATCTTCTGTTTGTTTAAAAAAAGTTAATTGAAGATAAAATAAGCAGTCCACTCTTCGCTTCCCCAACCTCATCAAACCATAACTCACTAAAAACTATGAAATAATACGAAACCACTAGCAAAGCTTCCAATCTTGATTCCTATAATCCTTTCTCAATAATTAATTTTTTTTTGATTTTACTCACAGCACATATTGATAAAAGTGTTCAAGAAAGCTCAAAATTCTAATGCAGTCAACCGCTTTGGTGTAAAACATGTCAAACACTGAAGCTCAACTGTCGACTTAGCTGCACGGGCACCTACACAAAATTTTCGCGCGGTTCTTGCGTTCAATTTGCAACCATTTTTTAACAGTCAAACAATACGGCTGTGGCTAATCACCATTGGACTGAGCCAAACAACCATCAAACATGTCAAATAATTCAAATAACTCAATAATACTTCAAAATTGGCGTTCAAGTTGCAGCTCGTATTATTTCATAATTTTAAGTGCGATTGGATGGAATTTATAATTTTTCGATCACATATTTTTGTCTTTTTTGTCATCAAGGATTGTAATAACAAGGATAGCTATTTTAACATTTTTTCACCTCGAGTTTTTGTGATTTAATTTTTTTTAAAGTAAGAGTTTTGAATTTTTGGACTTAGATCTCGACTATGACGTCAGAAAGATTTGTCATGCTTCGAGGGTCAAAATGATTATTTGAAATATTTTTTTCATAAAAAATTATTTGATGAACATTTCCCTTAAAAGTATAAAAAAGCTCATCCTTAATATTACACACCCCTTGTTTTTAGCAAAATAACCATGACAAATTAATATACGGTGAATTTTCGGAAGTCGTATCAAAAACACGAACCTGGGAGACATGGACAGTTGAACCGAATCATTTTCAGCCACCACACTCAATGCTCTACTCATTCTGCGTGGCATCTTCTTGGGTAACTTCATAGAGCCGCCTTCTTTAGTAAATCCTAAGTTATCCATTTTTGTTGGTGGTTTTATCACTATTTTTGGTCAATTCTTAATTTCAGCACTTTTATTGTAATTTTGGTTGCTTTTTATAAGTTCGTTGATTGCAACATTGATGCACTTTTAAAATTTTTTCTGGGTTTGGTTGAAAACTGAAAAGATTGTTGTATTGTGGTTTATTGGATTATGGACATTAGGCACGTCTTTAACCAGTAAAATGTGGGTATAAATATTATTGAAAGACTTTCCCTACTAAAAACTTTGGATGAGGTCAGTTTTCTTAATTTTATTCACATTTAAATATTTAATAAAAAATTTCCATTTTTCTCATAAAAAATCGTTTAAAAATGCGCATCTCCACCTAATCTCCAAAGATCCGCTCATTTCCTCCGAAAACGCTTTATAACTTTAAGGCAAACAGCAAACAAACACATTACAGTCGCATTATAGTTAAAATATTCCAATTTTTATCTGCGACCATAAATCACAGCATTCGCAGCAGTGCAGCAATTGCATTGTGCAACTTAATCTCAATCGCATTTTTCCCTCAACTCTGTTTAATTTCACTAGATTCACTAAACTAGTGAATTCAGTAGCATCTCGACGAGCTCAGTAAATTCACTAAGTACATTAATTGACTAAAATTGGTAATTGAAACATGACGGTCACGTTGCCGGTGAGATGTTCGTTAGATTGGATGGTGGTGAGAAAAATAATTTATAAGATTACAGATAAGACAGGATTTGAATCTAAATTTTCGATTTGCAAAAAAAAAATTACAATTTATTCAAAGAAGACCAAGCAGAACAGCAAGTAATTGACCATAAAATGGATAATCAAGTGACAATTCACACATTTGGTCAGTAATTAACACTTTAAAACAAGCTGGCGATCATAATCATCACAATTTTCTGCTTGGTGAGCTCAGAGAACAATTTATCATAAGTTTTATTATTTTCACCGACTTTTCTTGAAGCTTCTCGATATTTCTTCGAATTATCAAACTTCTTGAAATTTTTCGGAAGAACTTGAAAATTTTTTTAATAAAAAAGTTGCAAATATTTTCTAATAAATTCCATCCAAAAAGGTAATAACCATTAATTTAACAAATTACACAATTGCCCAAGGCTTATCCAAAGTAAACCAATAAAAAAGCAACTAAAGTCAATATTGAATACTAAACAGTAATCGCCTCACTATCCATCTTTCACGACAAGTCACGTGACTCCAATCTCGAACACTCGATCATGTGTTAGAAGGCGTTTTAAAGCTTTTTAATGCTCCAAAAAAATGGTATTTATTGGCAAGTTTATCGAAAACCTGCTCAGTCAGCTCAGTTTCGGTTCAAAGATTCACGCAAATTAATTTCGTCTGAGATCTTTGTGGCACAGCAACTTAACAATACTTTAAGAGTCAACTGGTTTCAGACTCCCACTCGCCGGTTGCTCAGTATTTTTGGTGGAAGTTTTAATCGTGAAGTTTTACGAGATGGGATGAGTGATCACGAGAGATGTAAATGTTTTCGTGGTTTGTAAATAATAAGATTGGCATAAAAACTGTTTGATTTACAGTAGGGTTTCTGTCCCGGTAATTCCCGGTTCTGATTTCCCGGGTATTTGGCGTTTTTTTCATTTCCCGATTTCCCGGTTAATGGGCCGGTATTCCCGGGAAATCAATTTTAATTGTTTTTATGAATGTTACGATGTATCTTCAATGAATTTTATTGAAATGTTTGAAACTAAAACAAGATTCAACCATCGCCACATCTCAAGAAGACAACGCGATGTAGTTTCTTTCCTGAATTCCTATAAAATCTTGACACACCCGAAAATGATGACGATTTTTTCAAATCATCGTCAACCTCTATGTTTTTAAAATTGTCAAGGAATTATCTCAGAGATTTTTCCTATACGCAAATGAGTCCACAAACAAACTATTCCGAATTCACTAGAAACTGATAATGACTAGATAATGCAGTCAAAGGGTGTTTTGTACTTCCAACAAAGAGGAATTTAAATCCTCGCAAAAGAACTTTATGAAGCATTTTCTAAATTGAATACTAAACAGTAATCCCTCACTATCCATTTTGGCGACAATCAGACTCCAATTTGTCACTAATATCTGTTAGAAGGCGTTTTCCGAAAGTTATTAATGCTTTGGTTTTAAAGTTTACCTTCTGAATGAAGACAAAAATGCTTAGTTTGATTCAAATGATAATAAAATTAATTTCTATCTGAATATTTCAAGTTTTAACAATACTTTAAGAGTCAACTGGTTTCAGACTCCCACTCGCCGGTTGCTCAATATTTTTGGTGGAAGTTTTAATCGTGAAGTTTTACGAGATGGGATAAGTGATCACGAGAGATGTAAATGTTTTCGTGGTTTGTAAATAATAAGATTGGCATAAAAACTGCTTGATTTACAGTTATGTAGGCCTTCAAAGATATCTTTGCACAAGTAGTTAAATGGTTAATTATATTTACAATATACACGACATATTGACTGTTCATCAGTATACAAGTTTGATGTGAGTGCCAACTGCCGTTTTATGGTAGAAAACTTGGTAAATAATGTATTTTTAGGAAATATTCCGAGAGTGACTCATCACAAAAAGTAATAACAAGTGCAATAAAAAAATTACTTAAAGTTTAAAGATCGATACGCTTAAGAAACTCAATATTGACATTTTCTTCACTCTAAGTGATTTTAAATAATTCGATTCTGTAATTTGTTAGAAGATAATAATTCAACAAATTTTATCTAGATTTTAATTTTCTCTTAATATTTCCACAAGAAAACCGGATCTACATGAAGAAGACAGATCTAATGATTCAAATAGACGTGTTAATTATTTATAATGAAATTTGCAAGATTCCTTAACACAAATCAATTATTATTTTATCTTGCACGGCTGATTAAACATATCATGATTCATGAGAATTAATTCATTTAAATATATTGCACGTTGTTTAGTCGCCACTTCACATCATATTCTTAATAATCATTTTTTTTTACAATGTGAAATAAGATAAAATACCTTGAAACACTAAAAAAATTATGTATATTAAAACAACTTGACTCTATATGATATCTTTGACTTGTGCAAGAGAATTAGCGTGTGTTAAATTTTGATTGTTTATTATTATTGGTGTTCTGTGGAATTTCTCGAGATTTCTTATATACCGGCTTCTTACACTCATGTCATACATTGTTTTGCAGACAAAAAAATTTAACCAGTGATTTAATGATCAAGGAAATTAGCAAAAAATGTACTCGGACAAAAACTTTGGAAGTAAAATCTTACACTGAAAGACTATCTGCATAAACATTTTGAAGATTTTTAGAAGTTGACGCAACAATTAATACCAAAATATTTGTGAAGACTCAGAATTTTCAAATTTTTTTTCTAGAAAATATTAAACACAATTCAAGTGTTACTTGGAATTAACATACTTGCTTTTCAAGCCATTGGTTATGCAATCAACAAAAGATGTAAGGTCAAGGGCAATCTTTCTTTTCAGCAAATTCTGTCAAAACACTCATCTAAGGAATTTAGCAATATATTTTTTTGTCATTTAAAAAGTCACTTAAATGTCAAAAGAATGATAACTTCATAATATTTTGCTTAAGATTAACAAAATTCTAGTTTTAAGACAGCTCTTTAAGCTGCTGTTTGAATTAAAAAAGCTGCATGTCTTTATCCAATGACTTAACATCACTTAACACACCAAACCAATCCAGTCAGAAATCCATTAGCACAATTTGAAGCATTTTAACGCATTTTACGATTAAATACACAATTTGAACTATTCATTGTTTCTGGGAAGTTCCCAATACATTCAATCTCTCATTAAGTATTATTGACTCTTGATTTCTTTCGAATTTTATTCAAATTTTCTCATGAATTAACACGCTTGAATACTTAAATATGAATCACTCATTCTCAGAGATCAATCTAAAGTTGGCCCGTCGGTCAATTTCAACATAATTTTGCAAATGAAGTTCTTCTGTATCGTTTTTTCTTTCTTTAAATTCTAAACAAGTTTTTGATACTACAGAACTGACTTTTGAAGATTATTACGAAATTCACGAGATTTTGGAGATTTTCAGTATCGCAAAAAAATTATTCTAGATAAAATTCATAAAATGGCAACAGGAACTAAAGTCGCATTAGCATTACAAAACTCCACAATCCAGCAAACCACAAATTAAATTCGCTATTGTTCAGATATAATCCACCAAAAAATCACTACAATTATCTTCAGCACATTAAATCACACAAATTAGCGACCAAATCAATTTATCAGCTAATTACACGATTCTAGTATTCCACATAATAACTCGGAATTACTCTGCCGAGCTTTTCACAAACAACCAAACAAAAAAACAATAATTAAATTAAGCCAAAAATATGCCCAAAATATTTTCTTCTAAAAACTCTTGTGTATACTTTATATACTTCAATTTCAAGTTTCAAGCGCGCCAACCACTTGAGTCCATGTGAACCGCACTAAGCTCAAACAACAACTGAACGGCCACACAACTGATTCCAATTCATTCACAAAAAAGAATTACATTTTTCGCCAACAAAACAAATTCACTTGATTCGAATTTTATTGGCCGCCCTATTATGCTCCGCTGTTGCTGATGCTGATGTCTAGAGCTCGCGAAAATATTTTTGCCGTTCCAAGCAGAAGCTTTTAGTGGAATTTTCAATTCACTGGCAAACACAGAAATTAAAATAATATGGCATTTAGATAGCACAACAATAGGAGCACAATGCTTCAAATGCGCGACGCGGACATGTGCCGTAATATATGTGCCTTGGACAGGCGACTGGAATCGACTGAGTGTGTTTGGTGAAGCAGACAAATAGACTTCGCATCGCACGCTTAAGCATAAAAGAGAAGTATTTGTGTGTAATTTTGTAGGGACAAGGCCAAGTGCATGCATCGAGTGGTCGAGAGAGAATATAGATGCTGAGTCCGGGCCTGTGTTTCTTGGATTTTAGTCAAGTTTGAGAAGGGTCGACTTTTTTTTTTAATTTAGGTTTAGCTTTTTTAAAGAATTTTCAATTAATAATTGTGATTAAGTCTATCAGTAAATTCCAAAAATCTTCTCCTTGCCCTGAGAACACCAAAAAAAAAACTTTACATACAGACTTAAGGATTTTTTTGCTCCAAATACTTCATTTAAAATATTTAATCCCTCCCTCAATGAGTTATGCGATAATAGCTAAACCAAATGCATCACTAAATTGAACAATCAAGTGTAACAAAAAGCTGTTGATAAAAAGTATCTTATTTGTTTGCTTTAATAGGATCATCAATTTATAAAGATATGTTTATAAATAATCACAATGAGCTGACAACAGCATCACCGTATCATCATCCAAAGTATTGTTATTTAAGAATGGTCTATTTACTTAAGATCCAGAATTATGATGTGGGATTTTGTTTACCAAATAAAAAATCAAAAATATTTTAAAGTTTTTTTATATTTCAAAAAAAATCTGGAGGTTTTACATAAAATATTGGTCATTTTTAAAGCATCCTAATGTCAACTTGCATAGCCGCAATTTCCAGCACACTATTTTGCCGGTTGGCCAATATAATCTTCAGTTGGTCCATGCCTTTCTGATTTTGTTGTAACGCCTCTTTGAGCTCTTTTACTTCACGCGTAAGCAAATCAATTTTTCTGGCTCTTTCATCCACCAAATCAGACAGCAAAGATAAATTATCCTCCTCAAATCCATGGCCAGAGTCACCAGACTTAGTGCTTGCATTTTCTGACCTATCTTTATGCGAAAAGTAGTTGGATCTTTTATCCGTGATTATGTGTGCAACATTTTTTCTAGATTTGGCTAGATCGTAAGCATCTTTTAAAATTTCTCGAGGAAGTTTTTTTTCCTCTGGACTTAACGGACGAACTGAAAGTTTTAGTTCAAAATCTTCTGGTGAAACTAAAGCTGTGTGGTGCAACCAACTTTTTAACCATTTAGGCAACCATCCGTTAAACAAGGCAGTCTCAATGAATGAAATCAGTTTAGTCAATCTTTCCAGTTTAGCCAAGTCAGCTGTTTCTTTTAATGCTTGAATATCGTCAATAGCGATTCCCAAAAGAAGGTTCATAAGAACAATTGTTACAAAAAACATGAAAACAATGAATGTGAATTGACCACTTAGTTCCAGTAATATTGGAGGATCTCTTCCATCTGGATCATTTATCAAAATTTCTGGGTCTTGTTCACCGGTCATCATCACTAAAACCGTTATGAAGCCTAAGAGAGATTTAGATCAGAGTCGTTAAGTGAGCAATCTAGATTTTTACCAATAAGAGGATTAGCAAATGCAGAACTATCCCCGTAAATAACGCAAAAGCTCAGCGTGAAACCAATCAGTAAACAGAAGAATGCAGCAAACAATTTAGCAAACTGAGATTGAACTGTCATATACATCGCGACATAAGCATCTAAAGCAGGCAGTTGTCCTACCATGAACATCATGTTAGTCCAGCTCACGAGAACCGCAAAGGCACCAACATGATTTTGCCAAGTATAGGTTCGGTTAGTGTAAACGTGAGAAACTATGAAGACACTGAATATAACGTACCTAAAATTATTTTAGAGATCAATTGTTACGACTGGATATGATATAGAAATAAAATACTTTCCATTCAAAAATATTTTCAATTTGAGTGACATATTTTTTAACAGAAGTATATCCGGTGATCCCATACAGCTTTCTCAAGATTTCAACCGAGGTAATTACAACCAACGTCCACCATTGCATTCCAATCACAAAAGGATTGATTCTGAGCATATCTCCAAGAAGACTCTGTTTTTGACAAAGTTCCTGTTCATGTGTTGTTTCGTCTATCTCCATATCGCTATTATAGCAGTTGTGAGCCAAAGCCGATAGAATGTACAATGTTAGTAAAAGAACATATGTGAAGCAGAAGATTAACCTCAGAATGAAATACTTTCGAATTTTCCTCCATTTTAGGTACAGAAATGCATTGCACAATGGATGCAAAAGAATGTCTTTCTGTCCAACATCAACAAAGTCGTTTAAGTAGCTGATCTCTCTAGGATGACATTGAAGCATTAAAGCTCGAAAGTCCATATCAACTTCGATTTCACTAAATGAATCTTCTTGTTGTTTAAGCGTGATATCTTCATCCAGTTTTTGGTTGATCATCGGTAAAGAAGAGGGAGTCTTTCTAGCGATAACACTCAAAGCAATTGTACCACGCTTGGATTTTGAGGTTACATTTGCTCCGTGAAAGATCAATAGCTCAACACAGTGTGGTATACCTTCAAGGGCAGCCAAATGAAGACTGGTGAACCCATAAATATCTTTCTGGTTCACATCTGCACCATGAGCTATTAAAGTTTCTAAAATATCCAAAGTGTTATCAGATTTTCCTAACGCTGCATGTAATGGTGTCCTCTGATCAAAATCAATAGCATTTGGGTCAGCACCTCCTTCTAAAAGAAGCGCAACACATTCAAAATTTGAAGTTCGGCTAGCCAGATGGAGTGGAGTGTAACCACGATGATTTGTCAATGTAGCATCAGCTCCTTTAGCAAGTAACAGATGAACACACTCAGAATTTCCTTCATCAGCGGCCAAATGTAAGGCAGTTGATTCTTTCTCTTGCAGACCAATTTTAATATTCACATCAGCTTTTGGAGAATTCAACAAGATCTCAAGACATTCCGTTTGACCCAAATCAGCAGCAAGATGAATTGCATTGGTTCCATTTCCCCAAACCGCATTCACATCAGCTCCCGCTTCAATGAAAAGTTCCAAACACTCCGAAGCTCTAGCTCGAACAGCACAATGTAATAAAGAGACATCTGAGCTTAGCTCGCAAGCAGGTTTATCATCAATGCACACAGAATTTGATATTTTAGCGCCGTTGATTATTAACATCTTGGCAACTTCTGGTGTTTTCCCAAAAGCTGCAAAGTGGAGTGGAGTGTAACATTTTGTGCGAACATTCACGTCCATTCCATTTTCTATCAAGAAACTTATGCTCGCCAAGCAACCACTAAATGAAGCTAAATGTAAGGCAGTGTACCCATTTGCATCGCTGTAATTTTTATCAGCTCCACAATCTAGTAAAGCCTCCAACAAATCCCACCTTTTAAGATAAGCTGACCAAAGAAATGCTATGTTCTTGTCTAACGTGATTGCAATCGACAAAGACTCCTTAATGCTATCTGCTGAAACATTACCATGCTCAATATCATTCAAAATATCCAAGTGACTGTGTCCCAATGCTTTCATTTGGCCAATCAAGTTACTTCTAATGACTTCATCGCAAATTTGTATACTTGACTCAACTGTTTCTTCCACAAATTCAAAGCTAGAATAAACGCTGAAAACAGTTTCATCAGCATCAGGCGATGGTCCAGCTTCCAAGTAGTCAATTCCTTGTTCTCTCAGCGCTTCAACGTCCAAATGCAATCTTGGTCTAACATTTAAAGGCTTAGGTGTAATATTTAGTGGAAACGATTCATCATCCGACACAATACTTCTAGTTTGACTTTTTTGTCGATTAACATTTTTGGTTTTGCCAAAACCCTCTTTAAACCCTAAATTTTCCATTGTCTTCCAGTTTGTCGTCCATTTAATTGAAAAGCTTAAAACCGAATGAACAACATTGAGCGCAGCAATTTTCTTTGATAAGATTGTTATACTATGTTTACTCTGCAAATAGGCGCTGCAGTGATTATGAAAAAAGTCTCCAAAAACTCTTTTGTGATAAGATAGGCAAGATCTTTGTGAATCATTAAACTGAGCAAATAAATGCGTAACAAAAAGCATGTATTCACAGGAATTTGCAAATTGGTGCAAGTTTTTATGGAACAAAAATGCAATTAATTAGTTTCAAAGCTCTATAGAGCTTTATTTAGTTACAGTTTATCGATTTACAATACAAAGTAATTCCTACCCTCTGAAACCTAAAACCTTCTAATATCAATTGGTTCAGCTTTTTTCTTGATTATCTGTCTCGGTTGGTTTGCAAGAACAATCAACAATTGATCCATGACTTTTTGACTATGGTACATGCTCGCTTTTAATTCTTTTACTTCATAAGTCAGCTGATCAACTTTATCTACACTTTCTTCAACTTTATTTGTTAATGTTGACATTCCATCGTCCTCAAATCCACCATCTGAATCTCCAGACTTATCACCCAATGCAGTTGCGCTATTATTTTCGAGCTTTTCTTTGTATGAAAAATAATTTACGCTTGAGTTCTTGGCCGTGACTGTGTGATTGAAACTTTTTCTGGACTTGGCAGTTTCATATGCAGCTTTTAAAATGTCTCTTGGAAGTCGTTTTTCACCAGGGTTTAAAGGTCGAACTGATAAAACAACTCGACAAGCTTCTGGTGACACCAAAGCTGTATGATGTAGCAAACTTCTCAACCACTTGGGCAACCAACCGTTAAATAAAGCAGACTCAATATAAGAAATCAGTTTAGTTTGTCTTTCAAGTTTGGAAAGATCCGCTGTCTTTTTTAGACCTTGAATGTCATCTACAGCAATACCAACCAGAAGATTCATGAGGACTACAGTAACGAATAACATGAAAAGAACAAAAGTTATTTGAGCACTAATTTCAAGCAAAACTGGAGGATCTTTTCCATCTGGGTCGTTGATCAAAAGTTCCACGTCCAATTCACCAGTCATCATAATCAGAACGGAGATGAAACCTAAGATTCAAATTTTTAGTAAATTTGTGGACCAAAAAAATATTTCATTACCCATGAATGGATTAGAAAACATTGAGCTGTCTGGAAAGATTACACAAAAACTGATTGTGAATCCAATGAGCAAGCAAAAGAATGCAGCAAAAAGTTTAGCAAACTGCGCTTGAACTTTCGTATACATCGCTACATAAACTCCCAAAGCAGGAAGCTGACCAACCATCAACATTAAATTGGTCCAGCTGACAAGAACTGCAAACGCTCCAACATGATTCTGCCAAGTGTAAGTTCTGTTGGTCCAAACGTAAGAAATGATAAAGACACTACAAATCACGAACCTGTGAATTTTAAGAATTACAAGCTGAACTAATCAAATGGTAGAGAATACTTTCCATTCGATAATATTTTCCGGTTGAGTGAAATATCGTTTGAAAGATGAATATCCTGTGAGTCCGTAAAGTTTTCTAAAAATCTCAACTAACGTGATCGCCACCAGAACCCACCACTGCATCTCCATTACAAACGGGTTAATTCTTAACATGTCTCCAAGAATACTTTGTTTCTGGCAAAGCTCCTGTTCTTGAGTAGTTTCCTCCATATCTTTACTTCCATTGTAGCAGTTGTGAGCCAGAGCTGTCAGCACATAAAGCGTGAGGAAGAGGACAAACGTGAAGCAGAACACGAGTCTCACAATAAAATATTTTCTAATTTTTCTCCACTTGATGTACAGGAAAGCAGTACAAAGTGGATGTTGCAGAATTTCTTTTTGTCCTTCATCAACAAATGTATTCAAGTAACTGATCTCTCTTGGATGGCAATGTTGAAGTAAAGCTCGAAAATCCAACTCGACTTCGATCTCTCGATTTGAATCTTGTGATTGAGTGAGAGTAATCGCTTCATCCATCTTCTGACTAACCATAGCCATGGAACCTGGTGTTTTTCTAGCAATAACTCCTAAGGCAGTTGCTCCTTTCTTTGTTTTAGATGTGACATCCGCTTCGTGGAATATCAGAAGCTCGACACAATGAGCAATTCCTTCAAGTGCAGCAAGATGGAGACTAGTAAACCCATAAGAATCTTTAAGGTTTACATCTCCACCCCAAGCAATCAAAGTTTCTAAGATATCCAAAGTGTTATCAGATTTGCCAATAGCTGCATGAATAGGAGTTCTCTGATCAAAATCTTCTGCATTGGGATCGCCTCCTCCTTGCAAAAGAAGTTCAACACATTCTAAATTTGAAGTTCGGCTAGCCAGATGAAGTGGAGTATAACCACGATGATTTTTTATTGTAGCATCAGCACCTTTAGCAAGCAGTAAATTAACACAAGCAGAATTTCCTTCATCGGCTGCCAAATGCAAAGCAGTGGATTCTTTTTGTTGCAGACCAATTTTAATATTTGGATCAGCTTTTGGAGCATCCAATAAAATCCCAAGACAATCTGCATTTCCTAAATCAGCTGCCAAATGAATTGCATTTGTTCCATTCGACCAAAGTGCATTAACATCAGCTCCTTCTTCGATAAAAAGCTTCAAGCAATCCAAAGCGGTGGCACGAACAGCGCAATGCAAAAGTGATTCGTCTGAACTTTGTTGACTAGCGGGACTATTTCCCACATAACTGGTATTTGAGATTTTTGCACCATTACTTATTAACATTTTAGCAACTTCCGGTGACCTTCCAAAAGCCGCAAAATGTAGTGGAGTGTAGCACTTTGTGTGTGAATTAACTTCCATACCTTTGTCCAACAAAATACTGATACTACCCAAGCAACCACTAAAAGAAGCCAAATGCAAAGCAGTGTAGCCATTAGAGTCGCAATAATTTACATCTGCACCACAATTCATAATGGGTTCCAATAAATCCCATCTCTTTAGGTAGGCAGCCCACAAAAATGCAACATTTTTCTCAAGTTTCACAGATTTAGCAAAAGTTTCTTTCACACTTTCAGCAGAAATATTACTCTCCTCAATATCTTCGAGAATTTTTAAATGTCCATTAATCCCCAAAGATCTCATCTGCTCTACAAGATTACTTCTAATAGTTTCATCACAAATTCGCACACTCAATTCAGCGGTTGGCTCTTCAAAGCTAGCGTACATATTAGGAGCTACATCATCAGCATCAGGTGACGGTCCAGCTTCCATATACTCAAATCCGTCGGCAGGATAAGCTTCTTCAATTATTGTGTCAGGAGTTGGTCGTGATCTTTTCATGGAGCTCGGTCTGGGTCTGATTTAAAGTTCCAGGAATTAAAATAAGATTTAAAAGATTTAAAATCTTAAAACGAACCTTGCCATGGACAATGGAGCCGACTCATCCTCTGCCACAACACTCAGAGCTCGATTTATTGTACGAGGCATCTTTTTAGTCTTCGCAAACCCTTCCTTGTACCCCAAGTTCTCCATTTTCCCCTTTTTACGACAATTTTTCTTCACAGCAAAAGTCTAATCCGCAAACTTAATAAACGACAAGTGATTCCCACAAGCTCAACAACGAATGAAAAAATTTGCCAGCAAAATGTATTCACTCCAAAACTGGATAAGATCTTTTTCATTATATTTGCTCTGCCAATACGCGCTACAGTGATTTGTTTAGAGGAAAGTCTCCAAAAAAACTCTTTCGCATACCGCTGTAAGATAAGAGCTTTATATGCATCATCAAAGAGCAATTTAGATACAAGCTGGAAGTGTAACAAAACTTATTCGCTTTTGTTCACTTTAATTAGATTATAAAGAGGTTTTTGTGTGATAAATAAGAAGAATGATAGGAGCAGTGACAATTTATTTGAGATGTTTTGAATATCAACAACGTATCAATAGTTCAGTCAATACGTCTCTAGCAGAGAACTATTTGGAACAGAGTTTCGGGGGTTTTTAAAGGAGAAAAACAAAAAGCTGTTATGGTAATTTGATTCACCTTTTTAAACGCGATTGCCAAAATTTTTCAGAAATTAGCAATAAAACAAAAAAATGCAAATCCTCAATGAATCATTCCAATTATCAACGATGCATTAATTTCCTCAATTATTTTTAATAAAGCTAGAATTCACAATACCTCTATTTCAATTTTAAAAATAAAGTGACATCACTCAAACTCCAAAAACCCACACATAAATCATAAATCTACAAAAAAGACAAGAGAGATGCAAAGGTCATTTGCGAAAAATTCTTTAAAGTGTTTCAAGTCTGATTTTGTCGGTTTTAAGTGCCTGACGCCGGATATGGAAGTGAAACTATTATGAACTAGTGATTGTGGAGATTCCAGACACAATAAAGTTAATAATACTTGTTTTAAGATTTCAAGATCAACATGAAGTATTGTTTATGTACATATCTAGTAGATTACACACATGTTTATACTTTGTAGTAATTTGTTGGAGATAGTTTGTTTTATTTTGTTATCCTATTTTGTCACTATTTTACAAACATTTTTGATAAGTAAATAGGTAAATAAATAAACTAAGAAGATAACAAAATAAGCAACTACAAAAGTTATGATATCTTTGCTACTTATTATATAAATCATAGTTTTAGCTTCTTCACATGTAAAACTTGAAGATAAATTATTATCAACATGTTGTAAAACAATTAAAAATTTTATAAATCAAAAATAAATCGAACACTGTGAAAATATCTTAAAACATCAGATAATTCAATTCAAAAAGTCAGTCACACAGAACTACTTCAATTTATTAATAACATCTTTTAATATCATCAAAGCATCATCAATGGGAAACACCATGTACTCTGATTAATTGCAAAATGTTACAAAGATCAATTTGATCAAAAAATTGTAAAATTCTAAATTAATTCTCATGAATAGACTATTTTTAGCATGAACAATATTCATGGTTTAAAATTATTTTTTTTTGTGAAATTCAGAATTTTGCAAATTACCGAAAAAAAAGAATTCGAAATATTCAAATGTATAATGAATGATGTATGAAATTAGCAACAATAAAACTGGTTGACGAGCGGTAAAAATAATCCATTAGAAAAATTAAATCAAACATGACGTGTTTTGATGAATCGCTGAACTATGGATTAGTACATTCCTTTGTAAATAACATAATAAATGAATTGCTTCTAATGTAGGTAAGAGCAAATACCTCCCAAACAAAATCCATACGTTTTTATTCTAAGTTAATATCAAACTCTCAAAACTAAAATTTAAAAGAATTTGAGAGAAATGAGAGCTCAAGCACTAAAAGTCTAAGCTGCTAACATAAATTCAACCGTGAACCATAAAAAACGAAAGCATACGAAAATGCCACCGAACAGCTTTTGGCATAACATCAAATTATGTTTCTGTTTATATTCGGGCATTCAAGTCGTCGATCCACCCAAAAAGCTAATAACCTTTAAAGTCTACCAGTCAAAAACTGAATCATCGCACAAAATTTATTTAAATTATTTAAAACAATTATGGGAGCACGCCGGAACGATTTAAAATTTTTTTTAGTGGTGAATTTTTGAGTAAGTCATAATTGTACAATTGAGAGCATAAATTAAAAGAATTGTTGACCTATTTTAAGAGAAACATCTTAATTCACTTGCATTGCGTTCGAATTGCATTTATTTCCGTGTAGCGGAATCAATGCACTTTTATGCTACAAGATCAAGTTCAAGAATAGTTGGCCATATAAATGAAAAATATATAAAAGAAGATATAATATTGACGGTTTTTTTTTGTGACATTATAACATATTGATTAAAATTTTTAAAAATTGAATCTTATTGAACTTTTAGGATATTCCACTCAATTAATTTTTTTTTCATATTTGTTGTAGACGATCATTAGTTGATTAAGGTATGGACTAAATTAATTCCCATCTGCCAACTGTGAACCCAAATCAAAAACTTAAAATTCCCATAAACATTTTATCACTAACCGGCAACATATTAACATATTTTTAAGTATTTGAGAATTATTTCATTATTATCTTGCCGAACAATAGTCAAATCCGCACAGAGATCACAATACACTAGTCGTCATCAGCTCATCATCGCAGGTGCAGCCTTTCCGCGTCTGCTCATTCATTCATCTATTTTATTCAACTATTTCATTCATCCCGCAAATTTGGCGAATAGCTTAATTAGTTTAATGCATTTTATTGACAATTTGATGGATTTGTTTGTTTTGTGGTTTTTGCAAATTGTTCACAAATTGTTGCAAAATTAGACCGGGAATATTTGTTGCAAAATTGGATTTTCAGTATATTTTATAGGTTTTTTTTGTGAGACTCACCTGTTCTCGACACTGAGTGTTGACGAAATAAGTGATGGGTTCGCCGTTGATTGTAATTTTTCCGGTACCGGGACCACGAATGGTAACGTCACCTCGAGCTCGTTTACGGAGGCATTCTGGAATATTGATAAATAATTATAAATAATAAATGCTTTGTTACGTCAAATAGTTTGTTACATTATTTTGTTACATTCAATTTGTTACATAATAAATAATTTTTAAGCTACTCACCGTAAACAGTAATAAAACTCCTTCCATCTTTATCATATTGCAACTGAGGAATATCATAGGTAGTGGTTTGTGACATCAGTGGCTTCCTGTACTTATTAATGTACTCTTTGAGTCTATATGAATAAGGATGAGTGGCTAATCGCTGCATGGTGTTGACAAAGTTGTCGTATTCAATGTCCCTAATATCTTCTACCAGAAAGTTCTCCAACTGATCCTTGTTTATCCACTCAGAACCGGAGAGATCGAATTGAAGAGCTGGATCTACTGACACTTGCCTTCTGATCATTCTATCTTCATAATCGTTTAGGGATATCATGTGCTCAACAACGTCCTATAATTATTACAATCAGTTAATTAACTATGATTATCTTAAATATTAATTCTACTCACATAAAGCAACTTGAAGAAGTTGGGTTTCCCGGTATAAAACATGCTATGATGAGGTCTTCCGGATTCATCAAATTCTGCTGCTTTGCGTTGAGGGAAGACTTCCTCTGGTGGTTTCATAAGTGGTTTTGCTTTCTTGTCGAACAATCCAGATGGAAACAAATATTCGATGGATCTCTAAAATAATTTAAAGAAAATGATTAAGTAAAGAAATGAATGAATCAAAGAAAATAATATTAAATTGCAAAATTCTCACATCAATATCTTGTTGAGTAAAAGTTTCTGGATCCTCTCCCATCATATTAGCCAAATGCCGTCTACCAACTTGAAATTCGTGCTGCTGGGTCTTCATAAATGCATCATGTTCTGTAGCTCGCTCTAAGTAAGCTTTCATTGCTTTGCTGGTCTTGTCTTTTTGTAGAAATGGAATCGCCGAAACAGTAACATTTGAGGAAAAATTCTGGAATTTGGAAAATTGATTAAATTCAATGAAATATCTGGGGATTTGAAGAAATTTTTAGTGGCGGTAGTTCTTACCTGACTGGAGATCAGAATTACTCTATTGAAACCTACATTGTGGATGTTATTTGTTGTTAATTTTAATAAATTGTTAAATTTGAGCAGCGAGTTCATTGTTTTGAAACGACCTGTCAAAACATCTGTCAAAAATAAGCCCCTCAGCGAAAATAAATAAAAAATTGAAGATGAACGAAAAACCTGAACTCCCAAAACCTGAGATACCTAAAGTAGAACCTGGAGATGGGTTAAGATCATTAAGATCCACGACAGCATTCAGAGCTATAAACTTTGAGCTGTATGCTAAGCCAGTAAGCTAGACATTAAATTTGATAATTTCTTTATGTTTTTCATTTAATAATTCATCTCCTCTTTTAGAATGCCATCATAATGGGATTTGGCCTGGTTGCCATTACTGGAGTATTCGCCTACATTTCTTGGATGAGGTCAAAATATAAGGATTTGGGATATTATTCAGCTATTAAAGAAGATGGAACAGAAGTCTTCGTCAAAAAAGTGAACAAGTGGGATCGATGAACTACTGACCACTATCTATATTCTGTACAAAGTCTAGCTTTTAGGAAATTTACATTTATTTAAAAAAAATCCAATTCAACAGTAAATAAAATTGTGTAACAAAAATATTCAGGCAATTTTCAGAGCCGCCAACTCGGTCATGAGACCCTTCTCCAATTCGATCTTCTTCATCTGGTTAGCATCCAATGGGGTTCCATTGTCTAACTTGTCCTTTAACATTTTAATGTCTTTAAGCCTCTTTTGGATCGCTTTGTATTTCTTCTCCTTCTCAGGGTCAAGTTCAGTTCTTGGGGCAGTCTTGTCGCCATTCAACTCTTTAGCTTCCAGCTCAGCTGCAGTAGGTGGGCGCGGCTTCCTCTGAATCTTTGTATCGTTGCCATTTTGCCCATTTTGGGCAGAATTGGGGGTCTCCCCCTCAGTTGCTTCCTTCTTCGGCTTCTTATTTTTTTTCTTATGATCTTTCGATGAGCTGGTGTAACCTGGTGGCATCCCAGGAATATTTGTACGTGGTGGCGTGGTGGACATTCCAACAATTAATCCTGGAACTCCTGGCTGAGTACCAGGTGGGAAGTTACGGACATTTGGAGGCACATATTTCGCTTTGCTGGCAGTTGCTTGACTTGGTGCGATTCCTTCTACTTTCATAGCAGACAAATGAGGCTCAACAATGGAACCTTCCGGAAAACGCTGCCAAATTACTTCAAGCAACTCTTGCTTCTCAGGCCAGATGGTCTCATGAAGCAAAGCACCAGAATAATGGAAAACTTTGAAGCCATTTCCCATCTAAAATAAAAATTTATTATAGAAATGTAAAAAACTATTTAAAATGTATCTCACCCTTAACCTAGGAGCAGTAGTAGCCGTCAAAAATACATCTCCTAAAGGACTCCACTCCAACAACGTTGAATCAGGTGCTTCAGTGGACGAAATCTTCTTTTTTTGCTTCAAGTCCCAAATTTCAATGTTTCCGCGCAAATTACCAAAACCGCCGAAAAGTAACAAAGTGCCAAAATCGTTGAAATAAAGAGTGTTCCTCACCCCAGTTCCAAACTCAAACACAGGATCGCACTTCAAATTGAACATAGTAGCTTTAGCGGGCATAAATCCGTAAACCACACAGAACTCTTTCGAATTTGGAGACCAAGCAACTCCATGAATTGGTCCTTCTGCTGTTAGTTGGACGCCATAAGAGTCTCCTTTAACGGAGAGGAAGTGAAGCGCCTGTTTACCGTAGTAACTTACTCCTGTTGCGTCGACATCAGTACTTGTCATGATTATCAAACCGGTGCCTTTTTTATTCCAAAACATTTCTACACGATCTGCTTGGAAAAAGCTTTTTTGAGCCATCGGCTGAGTGCCTTCGAGGTTAGGATACTTGAACAATTTGCACATTGAAGGGGCGCCTTTGACTCCTGGTACATAGAACGCAACATTTGGTGGAAATGCTCCTAAAAATATGAAATTATTAATATTGATTCCAAAAGTTGTTAAAAATTATCTAATCACCTGGTGACAAAGTAATTCCTCCATTGCGTCCTCCTCCCAGCTTCTTCACGCACTTGCTAAATCCTGTCTCCGAGTTAACCTCAAAGAAATAGGCTTCTCCACCAATCATCAAGGCCATTAATTGCTCATCAGATGACCACTGCGGTTCCCAATCCGACTGTTTCTTTTGAATCGTCGAGTAAACCTCTTCACCTGACTCCGTTTTGTAAATATACAAATTTGGATTGCCAGCTGGATTGTCTTTTGTCGTCGTAAAGATCTCAAAAGTCATCAGGTAGGTCGATTTGGAAGAAAACTTCAGATTGTAGCACTTGGGTCTTGGCAAAACAGTTACCACCTTCCACGTTTCCGTGCTGGCAATTTGGACAATTTTGCCATTAGACCAGGCGAGGTATTTTCCGCAACTACTGAAAGCAATGGCACGATAGAGACCTACTTTTGCATCGTCTTTCTCGAATCCAGAGAATAGTTTGTATGGCTGCTTGAAGCCATCAGACTTCCACACTTCAACACCAGTGGCGGATCTGACTAAAATGGAACAATATGTTAATTTGAAAAGCAAATTAGGTCAAAAAACCAATAAATAATTTTAGAGACTCGATAATGAGAAAACTTTCATAAGATTATCAAGACAATATTAAAACTTTGAAATCGTACTCTTATTTTCTGAGGAGGCAAAAAACTTTAACAAAGATTGTCATATCTCAAGGGTTCACGAACTTTTTAACTCTTTTTACATGATAAAACACCGAAATAAACAAAGAAAACGTGACAAAGCAAAAAAATTGGATTTAAACGTTTTCTAGATACCAAATAACTTCACCAACAGGTAGAAACGAGACTCACTAGCAAATACTGGACTTGGTTTTGAAGCCATATTATCTATTGGCTGCTGGTCCTGGATTTAGATGTTCGAAATATTCGAGCAAGACTAACGAAAGAGAAGCAAGTGAAGCAAGTGATAAGCAATGTGAAGTGAGTTTATTTGTTTACATCGGAAATAAGAATTGTGAAAATCTAGTAACTTAAAGATTAAAAATGTTGGACAAAGTAAAACACATCATTCTTGTAATGTCTGGTAAAGGTGGAGTAGGAAAATCTACTGTAGCTGTCCAGTTAGCCTTAACATTGAAAGAAAGTGGATTAAAGGTAAAACTCAAAATTGAAAACAAAAAATATTTTAAATCAATAATGTTTCTCATCATAGGTAGGGATACTAGACATTGATCTGTGTGGACCAAGTGTTGTTTACCTGCTTGGTCTAGAAGACAAAGATGTGCATCAGTGTGACGAAGGATGGGTTAGTTTTTAATCTAATTATTCCATTAGCAAGAATTTAATAACATTCCGATTTTTAGGTCCCCGTTTATACTGATCCTTCGAAGAACTTAGCAGTGATGTCCATCGGCTTCCTCTTAAAATCCAAAACAGATGCTGTCATTTGGCGTGGTCCAAAGAAAACAGCAATGATCCGACAGTTTATCAACGATGTTTTTTGGGACGAATTGGATTATTTAATCATTGATACACCACCAGGAACATCTGATGAGCATATCACTGTTATGGAATGCATGCGAGAAGTACAATGTGATGGAGCTATTCTAGTAACTACACCACAAGAAGTTGCTTTGGAGGATGTGAGGAAAGAAGTTACTTTTTGCAAGAAGACTGGGATCAAAGTGATTGGAATTCTAGAGAATATGAGCGGTTTCGTTTGTCCACATTGCCAAGAGTGTACCAATATATTTTCATCAGGTGGTGGAAAAGCTTTAGCAGATATAGTAGGAGTTCCTTTGCTTGGGACGTTGCCAATAGATCCAAGAGTTGGTGCATTGGGAGGATCAGGAAAAGCCTGTGTTACTGAGATGCCAGAATGTACTACAAGTTCAGTGCTTAACCAGCTTGTTGAGTTTTTAAAGCAGTGATTTAATTTTTTTTTGTACTTGAAGATTTTTGTTAACCAAGGGTTTTTGTTTTAAAGATAGAATTTTATAAATTTTTATAAATTCTTGGGCATTTTATAAAGAAAACATTATAAATAAAGTTTTTGTACAGTTCACATTATTTTTAATTCAGTTTATTTCCCTCCACGGTCACTATTTTGCCCCAAACTGCACAGATTTCCGTTACTCCAACATTTTCCTCATAAGCAAAGCTCAATAAAATCGATGGCAAGCATTGCAAATACTTCTGAACTAAAGTCGTCTCATCCAGGACGCAATTTAAAGCAAAAGCAGCTCTACTCGCTAAATTTCCAACCACTCCTGATTGCTCCATCTCTTTATTATTGAGATCTTTGACGTTTTGTGCTGCTGTTCCTCGTATGACTCCTTGGTATTTTGCTTTGTTTATGGTTAGTTGTTTGGAGAGAGCTTTTTGATGATCGTTAACAGCTAGTTCTACTCTTTGGCAAAGATCACTATGTGATGTGAGGACTTCTAAGATAATGCTCAAACGCTCACCAACCGCACTTTGAAGCAATTGCGAATATTTAGCGGAAATCTCGGAAATTTCTTTAAAACCTGAAGAGATCTCTTTGAAGGTATTTTCCTGGAAGACATTAGATTCTCCTCCGATTGTGTTTAAAATAGAACTCATCTCTTTCATGTCTCTAGCTTGAGCTTCAGCTCGTTGTGCTTGAGATTGTAAAAGTTTTTTTAGATGCGAAAGTGAATTTAAAATAATTCGCATCGTTTCTCGATTTTCAGCGATCTTGCCTTGATCCTCTATTGCTAGCTCGGTACTTTTCTCCAGAGACTTTGAATTCTGGCTAATAAATTCATCTTGTCCGGATGCTTCTTTCAGGTGTTCATAATGATCTGGTGAAGAGTCAGCTAGGAAGATTTTGAATAATTCACAGGACGCGAGAGTTTTGTGCTGGGAAATCAGTTTGAGCCATCTGCTGAGTCCATGTCGTCGTTCTTCCATCATCCATTCATTATCTAGCATCAATTGTTTTGGTGGGAGGCGAGGAACTATCCGATAGGGAAATTTTGTTAGAAGTTGTGCGTGGAAGTTGACAAAATCATTATAGCGCCGGGAAACTGAAGATTTTAGGTTTTGAGATTTTACCTGTAAATCAATATTAAGGTTAGTTCAGTTTTATTAGGAGGAATTTTGATTTCTTACATCATATTCAGTGTGCTTCAAAAAAAGTCCTTTCTTCTCAGGAATTATTGAAACAGTTATTTTGTCGAAACTGTTGCTGCTTCCTTCCTTCATCTCATCTACTGAAATAAATTGTAGATTTTTTTGAGAATTTTTGTTACCGATTTAAAGTTTATAAAATAATATTAAAATAGCGCCAGATTACACAAAAAAAATGTTTATAGCTATATCCACCCAAAAACTGTTAACCAAACGAACTGATATCATAAATAATTGCCTTCCAAACGTTTTAAGCAAAAACAGACTTTTGAAAACAGAATCATGCATCAAATACATAATAATTTATATGATGTCATCAATTATTATAAACATTATCATCAATTTCTCGTGAACTTCCGATACAAATTTGCATAATTTAAACCTAGTATAATCTACATGAAACTGCAAGTAATCTCAATGATCTTGAAAATTTCTTGAATGTATCTCAATGAGCAATAAGTTGTCGAAGGTTGAAAAAATCATAAAATGCAATCTCACCATTTCTCGATATTTCACCGCTCATTCTACTGCGGTTTTGTTTTGGTATATTTATTCTTACACTTGGTATAATATAATATGTTATGCTACCTTTGTTTGTACTTTGTAGTAAAAACAATTAAATTCTATGGAAATTAAACTAATTTTCCCATTTATTGCTTGTTGTGAATGCGTCACCAAAAAAATTTACGAAAAAAAAAACTTAATCAGCGAAATAATAATTCTGGTTGATCACCAGCCGAGTGTAGAACTGATACTGAAAATTGGAATGTTTTCAAGTGTGAAGTGCTGCTATTAATACTAGATTGAATTTAGTAATGTAGTATAATATCTGGTAAAATGTCAAGTAATGTACTCATGAAAGTTTATTGCAACGCTTTGTGTTTGTATTTTCGTCGGTATTGTGGGAAAACAATTACATTTACTATACAAATAGACAACAAAAACTGATAACGAAACAACGTGCTTTTGCATTTTAATGTTTATTATCTTTACTTGAACATTGCTGCGATATTTCCGCAATATTTGTTAGTGGCTTGCATGAGAAAGTTGACTTTTGTGTTAATTATATGGAAAAGAAAATTAGTGAAGATCTCGATATTGCTGTTGGTTGAACCTGGCCAAGTTGAGATCATATGGTGTGTCAATTTCCAAAGAGTCTCTAGAATTTATTTCTACTACTTTGCAGCTAAAATTAATTAAGATTTTATTTAGTAAATTGTGCTTTTAAATTGATCAGGAAATTATTAAAACTCACTTCTCGTTCTGAAACAAATTCTGCTCTAATACCCCAAACTTAGAAAAGTAGAACATTCCAGTTTCCAACAGCTCTCCACTCCAATCTTGCCTTCTTGGTCTTTTCATCACATTAAAGTTGATCGGTTTCACTTTCTTTGTCTTTTTATTCAATTTCCATCTCAATTTCCAACTCCTGACTACTGCAAACACACAGTCGGAATATTTGAGGCGTTTTGATGCTCTTCTGAGGTATTTTGCTTTGATGAAGGGCGAAGTGCATTGAATAAGTGCTAGAGATTGTACTTTTGGATGTTTTTGAAGGAACTCTTGGACAGATTCCATCGAGGTTGTTGTGTCTAGTGCAGTTTCTGGTGAGCGCCAATGAACATTAACCTGATCTGTAATATTTTCCATAAAGTTTTCTTTGTCAAAACAAAAGTTCCTGGTCGAATAAATACTTACACCTTTCAGCTTCCTCAGCAATCAGTGCATGATCAGTAGACACCCAGATGGATCCAAACAAGCCACACTCTTGCATAGCAGTCAACGATATTCCAAGCAATGTAATTCCTTCAATTTTTGCAATATTTTTCAAGGGAATTCCCTTCGAGCCACCTCTAGCAAGTATCAAAGCTGTTATGGTGTCATTCGATGAAGGATCAAGGCATTGTTGACAATCTATTTCATTCAAACATAAGATAGAGAATAAAACAAGAAAAACTGTGCTTCTCATCACTCCAAAGGAATTTTATTCTCTTTTCAAAATTCTATAAAAAATTGTAAATCAAACTCGTCGAGCTTCCGGAAGAAGCCAATTTAAAATTTGTATTCACACGTAAAGTGAACTGATTTGTGATTTTTACGAAAACAATGATCAATGATCATGAAGCTAAAGACTCATTGTCTCGTCATCTTTATCTTGAATTCCGTTCCTCTTTTTCGTCTCCAGCTTCTGTTCGATGCTATGAATCTCTCTCAAACGTTCAGTGATTTGGGCTTGAATGTTGAATTGATGACGAGTTGCTTCACCTAGCTCTTGCATTTCTCGGATCCAGTCGATGCGCTCGTATATTTCAGAGAGGACTGTAATGATTCAATTTATTTTTCATATGAAATTGCGAGGTGAAATTTAACGATCAGTTTATTTTAAAAGAAATTATAAATGCATAGGTTATAAGCTTCAACTGAATCTTTCTAGATACCTACGAGAATTTCAACATTCTTCGCAGTTTGAAAGGAGAAAATATGTAAAGAAAAATTTACTTACGTTCAGCAATTCTGTCATCCGGTTCATCTGAAATCTTATTAATTCGATGTTTATCCTTGTTTCTCAGCTGAACCCTCTCCAACTCTGGATAAACTTTGCAGCCGCTCATTTTCTCCTGGAGTCTCTGTTTTGCTTCACTTACGTGGTAATCAATCTTGGGCACGAATTTTTCTCGATTAAAAACTCCTGATTGCTCGATCGTCTCCAGAGTTCTTTTTCGAGCCACTCTAGACTTATTGATGATCTCTTCAGCTTTTTTGAGATCGCTCAGTTCGGTTGGAATTGTCCGGGATTGCATCTTAGGGTTGGGAAGAAAGTCTCCGTTTCTTAAATGATAGTTGATTTTGTTCCTTTGAAGCATTGTAAGGTTGGACTCTTGCATGAGTAATTTTATCATGTCATGAGTTTCCTTGGAATAGTTAACTCTTGGGGAGTGAAAAATTCCTCCCTTGAGGATACGATCACTTGGCCAATCCATTTTAGTTGAAGATTCTGTTCTGAAGGTCTCTAAAAATCTTACAGTTGATTACAGTATCCAAAAGCCAATAAATCTATAAGAAATCAAAATTGAAGTAAAAATTCCAAGAAATTATCAAAAACACCTTGAATTTTCTTGAAATGCAAAACTTCTTATTCTTTGACGTGGTTTCTCATGAAAATTAAACCAAAAATTGATCGATGGAAAATCACCCGGAAAAATAACAAAATAAAGTGCCATGACATCCCTCACCATCGATTCATTCAAGCGAAGAGCAAGTCATACAATATTATAATCATTGTGTTTAAAATCACCGAGTGCAAAAAATGTATGGGAGCTTTTGCGCAAACTCACACTTGGATCCTTTTGAGCAGGGTGGTTTAAGGTGGTGCTCTGGCTTTTGAAAAAATCAAAACAGACTTTTTAGCGTTCACAGTTTCATCGCAAAAATAGAAATATCAGGATTTGATCTTCAACCAAAGCCAATTTTCTTTTAGTTTGCAATCAAAACAAATTCCAAGTTAAATCATAAAATATAAGAAAACACTCTCCTAACTACACTCCTGGCGACAACAAGGAAACTCATAACTTTTTCCAGCCGAGCGAAAAGCTTTTTAGGCTGAAAATTCAGAAAATTGTCATTTTCACTGAGTTTGGTGTGTAAGTTGGATATCTTGCAATCATGCTGGTGAATTGGACTTGGAATTTACGACTATGGGTCCACAAGAACCCAGAATCTATTAGGATAGGCTCAATATTAGCAGCAATCTATCATGTTGTGAGTGATTCATAATAAATTGATAATTAAATAATGAAAGGACGTTCAAGGATATTTTAAACGATTTTTTGCATTTTCAGCTTTTGTCACACGTTTTTATGTTTGTGACCTTGTTGGGATTAATTCATGCTGAAGCGACTTCTAGAATTCTTTTGGAAGATATAGAAGATCAAAGAGATCGTGAGGATTATGCATTAGTTCCAATAAATCAGAATGGAATTTCAATGAACTCAATTAGGTTCAAAAGTGCAACTAGATTGGCAGAGGAGACACTTTACTTGTTGTATCTTGCTAATGCATTTGCTGGACTTTATTTGCTGTGAGTTTTTGTCAATAATTTTTGTGATATAACGATTTGTACATGGTGTGGAAAATTATTGTTATGAGGTTGGATTCTTAAGCTTTTGTATTTTTTATGAGGTTTTAAAACGCATCGCTCGGTCACGAAGGTCGCTTCAATATTTGATCTTATTTTTTTATATACAGCTCACCTGTCCATTCCTCATAAACATTAATTAATATTGTAATTATAATTATCCAACCCTTTTCTTACATTTCAGTTGCTCACTCGGCCTTTTATTTGGATCCTTGAAGAATGTTCGCAAACTTATGGTTCCTTGGCTTCTGTTCGATACTGCTCAACATGTAACTTGTATCGCTATTCTCTCTTACTGTTTTGTAACTGAAATGTTGATGCGAAAGGGCGAGAATTGCGTGATTAGAGACGCTGTAGATATGTGGATTCCTCTATTTTTCGTCTATTGGATGTTTGATGTTGTTACTTGGATTATGGTGAGTTTTTCGATTATTTAGTAGATTTTAGATTAATCTTTGATTTATTAGAAATGAAATCAATAAAACAACTTTTCATATCCTTTATTTTAGACCTTCACTAACTTCGTAAGCTTGCGTTACAACTCGCGCATCCCAAAACACATGGAAGCTACAATTTCCCTCCCCTTCCCAACTGCTCCCAGAAGATTCCCCCACCAATCGAGTATGCACCAACTTGGAGGCTTGAAACATGAGCTGACAGATGCTGAATTCAATTATGTTGCCTAAATTAATTTAATTAATATTTTATTTGCTTATAAAGCTAAAAAGCAACAGATTTTAGATGATAAAAGCTTAAATAATTTAGTCAATAATTCAAAAGAAAATTCTATTTATTTAAAAACTTATTGCTATTGAGCATGTTGAATATTTGATTGGAAACGAGAAAAAAAGCTTTTTTTATGTCAAGATAGTATGAAAAGAAATTGTGAATAATGTATTTGATGGTTAAATAAACAATTTAAACAAAACTGACATTTTTACTTTGAAAACCCAGAAAATTTTATTTTCATTTCATTGAAAATTTCACATCAGAAATATAAAGTTTTAGAAATCAAATGGAAGAAAAATCTAACACAGATAATTCAAATAAATAAGAAAATCTAATGCTACAATGAAAAATAGTGAAAAACTGTCTATTTGAGATGATTCTTTTCGAAAAAGACTCTACTAGGTTATTCGATATTAAATATTTATGATTGTTTTGTCTTTTTTCAGCAAGCAGGCATTTGTCTCACAAAATCACCAGATGCTTCAGCAAAACGATTCCGGATTAAGTAAGAAGCCACCACTTCAGCTACCTCTTGAGGGCGATCTTCATGCTAAAAATTTGAAATTAATTTGAGTATTTATATTTTTGGAACAAGAAAAAGTTTACTCACCACAGCATGTCCAGTTCTGGATAAAACCTGTAACTGAAACTTCCCCTGCATCTGCCCAACCGTCAAAGTTTTATCCAAGTTATCAATTCCAGCCAACAAAAGAAGTTTCGGCACAGGCAAATTAAGGAACATTTCGCTTAATCCTTGAAACCAGTGCTTCCAAAACGGCTCACTCTTGCTCAAGTCGATCCTCCAAGTGTATTTCTTGCTATTTTCAGCGAGTTCTACGAGAGGAGCTTTGAAAGTGTCCGACTCCATTTCTTCGTTCTCAGGTATACTTAAAGGATTCTCAAGAACGTTGGCGTCAGCACTTTTAGGGCAACTTAAGGGGAGTTCGTTGGTAGCAAGTTGATTTGTCTCACAGTTTATTATTTGACCTGGCATCGAAACGCGAGCTGAGTCTGCATTACGAATTTGGCCGCTACGAACACACCATTCGATTGCCTGCAAGGAAAATTCATTAATTCCAACTCTCTACCTAATAGAAATCTTATTTTACTTGAATAATACTCTTAAAATGAGATGGTCTTGATCTTAAGAAAGATTGCATGCTTTGCAGACTGTCAATAGCAGTTCCTTCAACAACATCAATAACACAAACGCCCACAAGTGAATGAATCAAACGAAGATTAGAAATGTGAATAGCTACAGCACCACCCAATGAGTGTCCAACTAAAAGAATATTGGGAGCTACGTCTGGATAAAGTTTTGAGACCACTTTTCCGATGTCGCTGGAAATATATTAAAATCAAAATATGTGTTGATGAAAATTATTCAAGACTTACTGAGCTAGAGTCTCAGCTGATAATTCAAAGTCATCATCAGTGTGAGAGTCACCATGTCCTCTGAAATCTATTGCTAATGTTTTGCAGTGTATTATTGATGTTATTTCAGTCTGAAAGTGGAATTATTAGCAATATATATTTGAAATGAAGAACTTTTGAAAACTCACACTAAAGTTAGCCCATGACAATCCATTGAATCCACCACCATGAAGTAAAACCAGTAGAGGATAATTAGCTTGTGACGGTGTAGCACTTAAATAGACTCTAAAAATTCCTCCTTCCACTTGAATATCCTTGTATTCCTCGAAATATGCGCTCCACATCAATGGAGAATAGTCTTTGTTGCGGCTGGTGACCTTTTTTTGAGTGCTGAATATTTAAGTGATCGGAATTATAAACAATGGAAGATATTTGACCTAGACTAAAATAGATAAATTAAAAATTCATAAATCTACCATCGTGGCACCATAGGCGGCAACTTTGATCTCAACAGATCCTTTTGAAGGTTGGACATCCTGATTTTATTCTTTTTATAATGTATAAAACTTTATTTTCCTTAATTTAGCAAATTCTTCACAATTATTATTTTTCAAAACAAAAACAAATAAAACCTTCAGTTGTATCACTTGTTGTTCAAGGGGCTGTAATAAAAAAAAATACAACAGTTCGGTGATTTAAAAAATAAAAATTATAACAGCTGTAGACCCTAGTATCCGTTTGATCTTCTAGCTTATATGCCATGTTTGGTTTACTAATTGAAATACTATTTATTTATTTAAGATTCTGAAGGTCGTTGTTCTTCTGGGGGTCAAGTAGTTGGATAAAACGATAAAAATAAAACAGACTTAAACTATTTTTAATTTGACAATAATTCTCGGAAAAAATGTCGCAATAAAAAGTCTGTTAGGAAAAGTATAAATTCCAACATCTGTACCAACAATATCTTCGCAAAATACAAATTAAATTTACCTTAAAATTGAACGAATTTTTGGATAGGAGAGTAGTTGTCGCCAAGTAATAAAATAATATATTAAGAAAAATATTTAATTCATATTATTCAGTCCATATCAGTAATGATGAGAAGTCCTACAATCATTTATCTGAGTTTTTTAATATTACCAGTTGTAATATGCCACTATCATACAGGCTACTTTCATGAGTTTACGGATCCTTTCGATGCTAAAACAGATTGGATGGCTGGGATAAATGACAACACCAAACTTTCAAAACTGTCAATTCCTGGAACTCATGACTCAGCATCTCACCGCAGAGCTATAAGTAACCATGACCTGGTCGTTCAAGGTTACATGGAAACTCAGTGCATGAATTTTGATGAACAATTACGAAACGGAATCAGAGCTTTTGATATCAGGGTTTTTAATAAGAATGGATTCTTCCAACTCACGCATTCTGATCGTAATACTAAGGAGACTTTTTCGGACTTTCTGGAAAAATGCAATGACTTTCTGAACAGTCATCAGAAAGAGGTTCTCATAATGCGTCTCAAGATTGATCAGCCAACGCAGGGAAATAAAGCAGATGGAGTAGTTCTAGATGAATACATGAAAAGTGCTCTCGGACGACGCTTGAAGAAAATTGTAAGCTTCGAGGAGACTATTGGTGAGCATCGTGGGATGATAATTTTACTACCTGACTCTGGCAGTCTTAGAGATCCTCAAAAAATGACTTACTGGCATTGCGATATTCAAGACTTTTGGGATATTCCAACCCAATTTCATCTGTACGACAAATGGAAGATGGTTAAAGATCAATTGATTAAAACACCAAAATCACAAGATTGTAGCATAAATTTCTTGAGTGGTAATAATGGGCTTCGGTCAGTCTGGCCATGGTTCGTGGCAAGTGGGCATGTTACTGCCTTAACTTCATCTGATCGTTTGTTAACTGGATCAATCGGACCTCCAAAGGATGCCAACAGGTGGCCAGATTTTCCAAGAGTTGGTTGCGTTTGGTTTTTTTGGACTCAACTTTGCACAATTCAATATGAAGGAACTAATGTATTGACCACCAACTTTCTGAATGATCGAAATAATGGATTGAGCAATGCTAACGGGCTTGGGTTGGTATATAGTGATTATCCCGGGACTGGGCTTATTTCAGCTATTATTGCTAGGAATTTTATGTAAACTGAGATATCTTTCAAACATTTTTAATTCAATAAACATTATTATCCAGAAAAGTCAACAAAAAATGTGTCGCCAGTAAATTAATGTCTGAAAATTGAAAATTCATGAAATAAAAAAGCTGTCCTAACAAACAAAAAACTAGCAAGAGTATCGACGCATGAAACTTTAACATTAACATTTTCAACATTTACGGTTTCTAAAACACTTATTCCCTCCTTTAGCATCTTAAATCTAGTCACTACCTTTGCTTCCTGCTTTAACAAAACCAAAACGCCCCAATGAAAAGAGATAAGAAAATAAAAAATTTTATGTCTTAAGATTTCCCATCAAAATGTTAGTAAATCAACAATTTCAAAAAGAGAGAGATGATTTTAGGTCATAATTGAATTGTTTTAAATTATGGTTATCTAGGTAAACTAAAGAATTAGTTAAACTAAGATTCACTTGAACTTAAAGAAAGTTTATCATGAAGTTGCATTCATTATCAATAAATTAAGTCTATGAGTTCAAGTAGATCTTTAACTCCTACAATATTTTCTTTGTAAATTTTGATATAAAAACTTTATTCGTAGGTCACCAATAAACATTTTAAAACTGAACAATGCGCGCACTAAATAGGACAGCGTGCAATTGTTAACATATTTAAGCTTGATTATGCTCACTCATGCTCGAAAGTCTTTACAAAAAGCTCACGAAGTGAGTTAACCTCTTAATGCACGAAAACTACAAATTAGGAATAAACGTTCGACTTTAGTTTCAAACAAACTTCATGACCTGACCTTTTGTAGTTTAATTTAATTATATTCATTTTATTTAACCAAAATTCGTAACCAAAAATTCGACTCAAAAATAAAACCAAAAGTTTGAAGTTTTAGTTTATGAATTTGATTGACTCCAGGCGGACTTTTTTGAGTTTCTTAGAAACATTTTTTCACTGGCCGAGTTCAGCTTAATTTAGTAAGTTTGCATACTAAATCAGCCTCGGCAGAGTACAAAAATACATGCAGCTTGAAATTCATTTTTAACTATTTTATTTCTCCATAGTTGAAGAATTCACAAAATTTTCAAGTCACTTTCACGGATTTTCTATTTGGAAAAAGTTTATCTTTTAAATTTTACTTGGTTCATGCAAATATTTTGATTATCTTGCGAATTTTCACTAGCCAGGATTTTTTAAATGCATTTGAATGGAATTTGAGTGAAATTCAATGGTTTTAAATGGTGTTTTTCGATTAAAATCAGCTGCAAATCGACGCATAATTCTGCATGCAAATTTTGAAGATTGTGTTGAAAACAATTTGAGATTATATAAAAATTTATAACATTATAGTTCGATTGCGAAAAAGATTTAAATAAATAGCTTTTTAATTTCTACAAAATATGCTCAAATTTAAAAATACAATGTAATGTAATTAAATTGTACTAAAAATCAGAAACTGCAACAATTCCATATAAAATTGAACTAACAATGTGTTTGAGTCCAATCACGATATATGTTGACATTTATAGCTAACAATTTTTCCGTGAATTGTTCCAAGAATATTGACAAATTTATAATAAAGCAAAATTAAATATAATTTGAGTCAAAGTTTTGGCAAAGCATTTTTTCATGTTTTTTTAGAACAAATTATTTTATTCATTAATTTGGTTAATTAGGATAATTATACCATTTAGTTATAAATTTACATCATCGTTAAAAGTTGAAAAGTGAAAAATCATAGTAAAGTGGAGAAGGTTGGGCTGCGTCAGACAGAATCGATTTGTGCAATTGCGGTGTATAATTATGCTATTCTGTAACCAGCGATGATTATGCTGTGGAGTGAAAAAATGTGCTTTTTCTTTGCTTAGCACAGTTTACATTTTTAAGTGCAGAAAACTTTTGACCAAGCAAGTTATTTATAAAATTATGAAAACCATTCATAAATCTGAAATTATTCAATATAACTTCAGCTTCATCAAATTGTGGGTAATAAATCAATCTTGAGGTTTTCTGATTTTTTGTAAGTTTCTTAATTCTTTATTACTACCGAACATCTTCTAAACAGATTTAATTAATAAAAAAGTCTAAAAATTAAAAAATGTTCACGAAAATGCAAAAGAATGTGATTTAATAGCTTGAATAAAAAGTTGTATCAGAATGTGAGTTGTTAGTGAGTAATTTTCATGCTCGTATTTATTTATTCTTTTATAAATGATTTCTTTATGTTTTGTGAGGTTAGACTGAGAATCTTCTATTTTGTTTTGAGCAAGTATGTTTTTTTGTTTGTTTGTTGTTTTTTCTCGAAATATTTCAGTCTTATAACTTCAATTATTTTTTCTATGGTTTTTAAGAACTTAAAAAGAGACTTTGTTAAATCACCTAATTTATTTTTGCTAAATAACGTAACATGTGTAGTTTTTTAGTGAGAATTTGTTTCTTAAATAGTTTGCTACGTTTGCTTGTTACATCAAATTGTTACGTTAAATTGATACTATTAGATATTGCACAGACTTTATTTAATTTCTTCACAATTTCACGCCAAACCAAATAAAAACAAACAATACACTAATAAATAAACGAGAGTGTCTTCACAAAGCTACTGTATCCGTCAAAAAGGGCTAGCCGTATGATAAACTCCAAACAAAAATCTTAAGGAACTAATAAAAAAAATTTATAAAATATTATCATAGAATATTATATTGCGTCGATTACATAATTTCTTTTATCTCCTCATTTGAAAACACTAAAAAAAGTCGATCTACCTTTTACCATGCTCTTACCTTCAAAAATTGTATCACATTTGTAATCGCAACTTTTTTTGGAAGAAATTTGCGTTGGTTTTTTGAATAATTTATTGTGAAGTTCATTTTTCACAATTTCATTCATAAAAATTTACGTTTTCTACGTTCTTACGTTTACAGTTTTTACGTTGAGTTTGATGTATTTACGAGTTTGTTACTCTCTGGACATGCTCACAGAGCAATATAAGAGAGTATTTTTGAAAAGAAATTCACCACTCGCAAAGTTTCTATGCTTCGGGTCGCTTGCAGACACTTGATGTTGTTTATTTATATCAGTTTCTTTTATCAAATTTATTGTTAAAACATTTTAAAACACAATTATTAGTCATAAAATTGCTCGCGAAAAAATTTCTGATACTTGGAGTTTTTTGTCATAATGATCTTTAGCTGTCTGGTATAAATTTCAAGTCCAAATCTTTTCTACTTATGATAATGAATATGAAATCACAATTAGGTATTTCCAAAATCATGAAGATTGTATGTTTACTACTTACATGTAATAAAGATCAAAGTCTATTTATATAGAAGTTGAATGTTCAAAAAAGAAAAAATACATTGCCAAAGCAATTTAAATCTTTAATTGAACTGGCAAAATTTTGCAAATATCATTTCAGTAATGAATTGAAAAATTACCCGAAAAGAAGTCAAGACCCGCTGAGTTCAATAGTGCGGGATTATTTTATTGGTTGTTAATCAATATGGGTATTTATGACGATTTAATTTGCCGGGTCAATTTTTTTTGGATATATGGATTAAAACTCTTTTGGCTAATGAATACTTTAAAGGCGACTGAAGTGTCTAAAACTTAAACTGACCATTAATATCTTAAACACAATTTAAATAAAACTCCTGCAATACTATAAAAATACTTTCTTAAAAAACAATTAAATAGTTTATGTTTTAGATAAAAAATCAACTAAATCGAACAAAAGACAAAGTTTTGCAATTTTTGAATAGTTTATTTGCTATTTAACGCTTTTATTGCGTTCGTGTTGCTCTTTATATGGTTTGATAGTTCTTCAAGTCAATTTTATGGTTTTTATTGCTTTTGTTTGAAATTTGTGTATTTTTGTGCTTTTATTTATTGTTATTTTTCAGACAATTCAGAGTGAGAAAGCAATTATGATCAATGCAAAACATCAGAGGTGATCCATAAAGTTGATAATTAAATTTATTAGCGAATATTAAATGTGAAATTACGGAAATGGGTGGATTTTATGGTTCTTTGATTTTCATTGGAGTTTACGTGATGTTTATAAAGTTTGAATTTAAATCTAGATATTTACTGTTTATTGAAACTAATAATTTGTTCAGATTTTCTTCTCGAATTTTTTTTTTATAAAAGCGACTTTTTTCTCAGCATTTCCTCCTTATCTGAATTAGTAAATATTCCCAAAAAACTGTCGATTGGACCCTTTGTTGATCCTGAAGGCCTTAGTGTGGTGCCACCTCCACCTCCATTTCCACCAGAATTTCCATTACAACGATACATAGTGTTCAATTTGTGAATATCTTTATTAGAAAATCTTTCCCTTTGTCCCATTTGAGACTCTCCACTACTAGTCTTTGAAGTGATGGTCGGTTTTCCATTGCTAGAAAAAGATTTAGAAGAATAATGCATGACACTTTCATAATCGTAGGTCACTCCTTGACTAGAAGTTAAACCAAGAGGAGCTTTATCAAAATTGTTTCCATAACCAGGTTTAATATTCCTGGTTTGGATTGTCACAAAGTCATCTCTCTCCTCGCGATTCTGCTCGTGTAAAAAACCTAAAAATCACTAATGTTATGATAAACTTCCCCAATCATCACAAACCAATAAAGACCTAAAGCATGCATCATCTCATGAATCACAGTCCCAACTTTACTGACACAACCAGGATTTTGAAGATTGAGCATCTGCTTTCCGCCAATTCTTCCCACACTCGACCAACAACCACTTTGCTCGCTCCCAATTGAAAGGTAGTCTGGTTCATGTCCACGACGAGGTATGAACTTGATGCAAGTGTTTTGGTGGTATTGATTGATGGCCTTCCTTATGAGATCCATTTCACGAGCATCTGCAATAAATTTTATCAGATTTTCAGGCTTTTAATTATTATTATTATGGAGATTATTAAAACAGAAAACCTAAAAGATTATAACCGTTCTTAAATAAATGAAATACAATGTTTGAATAATAAATAAAATGTATGGACCATCAAATACTGGATTCAATGGTTTTAAATATATAACTGTAGATTCATATTTTATAATATAAATCAGTATCATCAAGAAAACTTAACAAATTTCTGTTTAATTTGATACAATTTCCTAAAGATGCAGGAAACTCAATTTTGAACTTCAGGCGTTCTTTCTCATATTTTTTGCAATTAGACAATAAATGTTTAACAGTTAATAAACACTGACAAACATCGCAAATCGGAGGAGGACTTTTATCAAATATATAACTATGAGTAAGACTTGTATGACCGATACGAAGCCTGTTTAAGATAATTGATTCTTTGCGGGAGAACTTAACATTAAACCAACAATCAACATCTTTTTTAACCTCTTTTAATTTGTTTGAATCAGAAGCATTCCAATCAATTTCTTTAAAATTAACAACTTTGTTTTTAATAAATGTTTGCACATCTTCAAAAGCAAGATCATAACTTGAATCAATATTAAGCAACAAAGAATCTTTAGCAAGTTGATCTGCTTTTTCATTCCCTTCCAAACCAACATGCGAAGGAACCCAACAGAGAACAATACTAAAAAGATTTCTTTCTAATAAACTCAAAAGCTTACGAGTTTCTTTGACAAAAACGTTACTATTGTCTTTAGCCTCTATTGCTTGAAGTGAGCTCTTGGAATCTGTGAAAATAATACTTTTTTTTAAATTTTTTGCATAAATATGTTGAAGAACACATATAATCGCTTGAATTTCACAAGAAAATACTGAAGAGTAATCTGGTAACCTAACTGATAATTTCAGATTGCTGTTAAAAATTCCAAAACCTCCTTTCTCCTCAATTTTTGACCCATCAGTATAGAATTGATCAAAATCTTCATGACTTTTGAGAACTTCCGTAAAAAGAGATTTATAGATGGTTACATGAACATTGTCTTTTTTTGAAATGTTTAAATTATAATTTACTTTGACAGCAAAATCATCCCAAGGTGGAATAGGATTCATTAAAGACTCTTTAATTTTTGACAAGCGATTTTGTATCGAAAGCTTAAATCTCTTACTTTAAGGCTTTTAAGGATAAATTTGAAGTAATAGATATTTTAGCGCCAAAAACTATTAAAACTTACTAAAACGACCCCGGATCTCATAAGGAACAATTCCACCTTGCCAACGATAAGATTCCTGCTTCATTCCATTTCTGCCTTGTGTAGTCGGATGCAATAAATCCCCTTGCACATAAGAACCAACTTCTTCTGGATTGTCGCCAGAACTTTCACTTATCATTTTCCCCACGTTCATATCTGGCTGGGAGAACAATTTCCCTCCAAGAAAGGATAAATCGAAAGCTTCTTCAGCTTTCATTGAGGTCAAGATGAAGCAAATCGGTAGAAATCTTTGTATAAAATCCATTTTTTAGCTAAAGAACAATTAACCAAGTAACTCGTGCTGCCAACTGCAAGCTATCTCAACAAATGTTTTGGCACGTTTTGTGTTTTTATGCTTTAATGTTAAATCATCTCGGAACCGGCGTTAGAGTTGAAATTCAGTGTCGAGCTGCTTGATAACTGCAATGTTTGCCGCTTTTTGCTGTCGTGTAAGCCTTTATAAAATGTGTCGACCCGAAACGAAATTGCTCGTTTCTATGCATTTCTAGGTTTGATACGAATTTGTTTTAGATTTCGCATTCAAAGTCATTTCTTTGATTGCTTTGGACAATTTGTTTATTGAAGTTTTTTCTAAGTGATTGGTTTTTCTGGTTTTAATTTAGTTAATTGTTGTAATTTAATTAATTGTAGAGTACTTAAGTTCATTGGATTAAATAATTTTACAACAAGAAAACCATCAAAGTTATTTTCCATCAAATTTACTTTTACTTAGCATCAGTTCAGAGATATGTTTTTTAATAGATGAGAGAGAGATGTACTTTGAATTGATTACCCAACTTCATGGATTATAAATCGACGAAATGTTTATAAAATATCTGAAAACACGACCAAAACATCATTTTAATAAAAGTTTGAATTTAAAACGTGCAAATAACTTTCTCAGATTTTTGCATTGAATTTTGAGAATTTTACATATTTGTTGACGCATAAATTCAATTTCTATAATACAATTTCGAGGCAGTCAAACATAAATCGGGGCACAAACAGTTCGTGTTCAATAAATCTAATTGAATTTGAATTAATGAACTCTTGTTAAGTAATTCAGTATCGTTAGGAATTATGTGGCAATGCAGTAAATTGTAATGCAGTCACATACTTTGTGCATTATTCACACGTACAAGTTTATTAGATATTCATTAGTTTTATGTTTGTTTTCAACAATTTATTCGATTTGATGAATTTTTGATATTGCGCAAATTTTGAAATTTAATCTTTGTGGATCGAATATTTCACAATAATTTTTGTTTTAAATTGTCAGAAGTAGCTTGAAAAATACACAAATAAGTTAAAAATAATAAAAATTCGCAAAAAGTAATATCAATTAATTAATCCAATAGAAAAACTTGTTAAATGCAGTCACCCACACAATTCGATTAATTTGATGGTAAATTGAAACATTTGATAAATATTAAATATACAATCATTGCACTTTTTTTGGAATTGAGCAATCTCAGGAGCTTTTTATTTTTTTTTTGAATTGTGAATAGTTTTCATTTTGCTTGATTGAACTGATCATATGCTGCAAAAATCTTAATAAACAATTGCACTGAATTTTTTTTGAGTGCATTCAAATCATTTTTGTAGAGCCATTGCTATAAGGAATTGGAATAAGCTGCATAGTGCATACTCATAAAAACAAATACTATTCATTCATTTAGATTAATTATAGGCTTTTTATTTTAATGGTTATTTAATTAGAAAAAAATGCATAGATATTATAAACATTCAATTAGCAAAATCTGGTTTTCGTAATCAAACATTTTGCTCAATAGGACCTTGCGAATTTTTGAACATTTTCATAACCTCTTGTAAATTTTCTTCGATTTTTTGCATTTTAGTTAACACATTTATTAGGGTTTTATCAATTTTAGCGTTTCTTTTTATAGTGGATTCTTCATTTACCTTTTGAATTTGATCAATTGTGGCCAGTTTGATGTATAAATTTTCTTGGACTATTTGTTGTAAATTTTTCATTGTTTTGTGGATATAATCATTTTGTGAACATTTTGTATTGACTTCTAGTTCATTTTTAAGAAGTTCTAGATTGCCATTCATTGCTGAGTTTACATAAAGAGTACATCTGTTCGAACTCAAATAGATGACATTTAGCTTTACCAAAGGACGAAAAACTTCAAACGAAAGTGCATCAATTTGGTTATTGTAAAGGTATAAACTGATCAGTTTTGTGAGACCTTGGAATGCTTGATGATCGATATCATGAATTTGGTTGGCTGCTAAATGAATAAGATTCAAATTAGGAGCATGAACAAATGTCATTGATTTTAGTTTCGTGATTTCGTTGTTGTTGGCGTGAAATGTTTTAAGTTTATCAGCGCCATAAAAGTATTCAGGTTCAAGTTGAGGCAATTTTGTAGATGATACTTGCAAATAATCCAAATTCAAGAATATTTTGAAAATATCGTTGGGAATTAAATTAAGTGTGCATGAAGAGTCAAAGTTTGCTTGAACTATTTGGCTGTCTGTTACCGAGTTTTGTTTGGTTGTTATGGTAAATGGTGCAAATTCATCTATAAGATGAACTTCTTTGAAGGTGCAGGTAGTTCCACTAAAATAACATTCGAGATCCACAATGCAACCTTAAAATTCGTTGAAAATAGTTAAATTTAACACTTTGTATAGTAAAAAACTAGCACACTTACCATTAAAAGGAGTTTTGTAGTCCAAAGGAACATCCGGAATAATCAATGGATCAACATGACTGTTCATCATGGCATAAAGTGATCGTACATTGCTGGTAATTGAATTTAAAATTTCCTGCTTTCTCGCCTTGAGATTTACTGTTAGTAGGAGATATTATTCAAAATTAGAAAGCATGGAAGATTGTAAGATTTTCTACCTCCTGTTAACAACTCTTTCAGTTGAATACACTTGAATAGCAAAAGTTCTCCTTTAGCAACTTGAACCATAATGAAATCATAAAACTGCATTATAGATTGACTTTTAGTTATTTTGGTATCACAAAGCCCCTTTGGCAAGAGTTTGGCGAGTAGTGTAGTTATTAGATCTACTGGTAAATATTTCATCGCTCCCAAAATTCTTTGTTCTGGCTTAATGAACTTGAAGGCAACAATTGTTTCATCAATAAGATCCTTAAAATTATTTTGATCGAAATCTGTGAGATTTCCTTTTAAATCTTTAATCAGGTTATCAACTTGTTGTAGGATATCAATAATCGGCTGCATTCTATCATCAAATTTTTCAGAATGATTCGTTAATGCCTTATTCAAAGCGTTGAATGAGTTTACTTGAATCTCAGAGTTATATTCAAGCGATTGTGAGACCTAATTAGAATACGGAAAAAGTTATTTAAGTGACCAGATATTTAAAATGCAATTTTTACCTTTAAACTATCCAAAGTAGCATTGATGTTTTGAAGTGAAGTCTCGACATTCTTGGAGTGCACAAAATCTTCCACCAATAAATCCCTTATTTTGGTATTTGCTCCACCAGACGATCCAATTTGAATTTCTTGATCAAGAAGTTTACTTGTAAGCTCTTTGCTCAGAATTTTTGAGCTCGCTCTCTGGATCACATCAACTATAATGGATGATCAACGAAATATTAAATATTTTGATTTATTTGGAAGACTTTAAATACTTTTTGCTTCAGCAGTATAGAAATGCTTCACAGTTTCTTTTGAAATATCTTTTTTTTCACTTCTGACCATAAAAATACACAAGAAAAGTATAAGGCCCCTGAATTTCTTATAAATCATCATTAATAATGTCACTGCACAAGTATTCACAAAATATTTATTCAATGTTTAACAGTAGATCTTTATAAGACACTTGCTAATTTCATTATGTGCTTCTTGAACGATTCCTTCTCTTTTATATTGTACCAAAGAATTCTTATCGAGAATGATGTTTTTAAATATTATTATGTTTTTTAGCGTAAATCTCTTGAAAAATGAGAAATATAAAGTTTGTCACTGAAATTTGCTCTGAAATTAACTTGAAGATTATGGGTTTTTAATAATGAGAGTTAAAAACGTCGAATGAATTATATCTTGGGAATTATTTGAGCGTTTTTTCAGCAATTTATTCGATTATTAAAGAATTTTTCAATATTGTTTATTTTTTAAAATTTAATCTTTGTAGATCGATTATTTAAATTTTTCTTGTTTTTCAGTTTATCAAAACTTTTAAGTTATAAATTTAATAAAGACAAAAACTAACAAAAAAACTAACTAGAAAATGTAAATATCTAAAACAAATCCGCAAAAAGTGAAATCAACTAATCAATCGAATAGAAAAAGTTGTAAAATCCAGTCACCCACACAATTCGATTAATCTGCTGATAAATTGAAACATTAGAAACATGAATCGAAAACTAGCATTCAAAAGTTACAATGCAAAACTATTAAAATTGCAATCATTGCACCTTAAGTTGTTTTGTTTAATTGATGCATATATCTTTGATTGAGTAAAAAACATCGAGGTTCACATGTGAAAAATTTGTTGGAGATTGAGGAGGGGATGATGTAAAAAACTATTTTTGTTATAAATTTTTCGTAAAAACATATTTATTTAATTGTCAAAACTTAATTACAGAAAAAGAGTTCACGAACGTCCCTTCGAGCTAAAATCTAATAAATGTTTGTTCAACAAAAACTCATAAAAGCTTTTTGCCATTTTCGTCTAATTTATTTCAAATGGCAATAAAACTAAAAATAATGTGTTTCTGAATGATTTTTAAATTAATTTTCTTCGTTCAGTTTTCATGATACAGAAATGAACTTTTTTGGTCATTAATTGTTGTTTTTTAATAAATTTTTTAATAAATGTAGTTAATAATTTTTTGAGTGCTTTTAGATAATTTTTGAGGTATGTTAAGACTTTATTGAACGTGCGATTTTTCTAACATTTTCATGATTTTTTGCAAACTTTCTTCCATGTTTTGCATTTTATTAAACATATTCACTTGGGTGTTCTCTAACGAGTTAATTTTGATTTGCATCGTTTCTTGAGTTCTTAAATAGTTTTCTGCAATGTTTTCATTATGAGCCGCTCTGTTTTGAAGATTTTGTTGCAATTTAAATTTTTGGATGTCATCATTTTGAGAACATTTTGATTCTACTTCTAGCTCAGTTTGAATATAACGTATTCCGCTATAGTCACTCGAATAGTCAGTGCAATTATTACCGTTCATTTGGAGTTTGTGTAACTTTTGCAAATGACGAAAAACTTTGAATGAAAGTGCATTGATGCTGTTATTGTTGAGAAACAATTCAGCTAGTTTTGAAAGGCCTTGGAATGCTTGATGGTCAATATCATGGATCTGATTGTTTCCTAGATTAATGGAAATCAATTCCTGAGCGTAAACAAATGTCATAGCTTTGAGTTTCATGATTTTATTGTTCTGTGCGTAAAACGTTCTAAGTTTGTGAGCCCCAAAGAAGTATTCTGGTTCTAGTTCAAGCAATTTTGTGGATTGTACATCCAAAATTTCTAGATTTGTGAATATTCGAAATATATCGTTCGGGATGAAATCGAGGGTGCACGAAGATTCGAAGGTCACTTGAGTTATTTCATCATTTTCTGCAGAATTGTGTTTGGTTGTTATTGTATATGGCGCCCATTGATCTTTCAGATGAACCTCATTAAAATTGCAGTTTTTTCCATTGAAGTAGCAAGAAAGATCCACGATGCAACCTTGAAGTTTAATAAAATAGTTAAACTTAACAATTTGAAGTGCAACATTATTTGACTAACCATTTGAAGGACTTTCGTAGTCTAAAGGAACTTCTGGAACAATCAAAGGATCAATGTGATTCAACATCAAGGCATAAAGCGATCGAATGTATTTGGGAATCGAATCTAGAATCACTTGTTTTTGGTCTTTGAGATTCACTGTAAAATATGAGAAGAAATTTACTGAATGAAACATTGTAAATAAAATCTATTTTTTACCTCCTGTTAACAGCTCCTTCATTTGAATACACTTGAGTTGAAAAAGCTCTCCTTTAGCAACCTGAATAATAATAAAATCATAAAACTGCATAATGGCTTGACTCCTAGTGATTGAAGTGCCACAAGGTCCATATGGAAGGACTCTGGCGAATAAAGAATAAACCACATCTGCTGACAAAGTCTTCATCGCATCTAAAATTCTTTGGGCTGGTTTCATGTACTTTAAGGCACACATTGTTTCATCAATAAGTTCCTTGAACTCTTTTTGTTTGAAATTTGTGAGATTTCCATTCCAATCTTGTATCAAAGTATCAACTTGTCTTAAGGTTTCAAAAATTGGTTGAAGTTCTTCATCAAACACTCCCGGATATTCTGTTAATTCCAAATTAAGAGCGTTGAACGAACTTAAATGAATCTCAGACTGACGTTTAAGTGATTGTGAGACCTAATTTAATGAAAAGATTATAATAATCACGAGAGTTTTTTTGGAAATATATTTTAACCTTCAAGCTATCAAACGTAGCATTCTCATTTCTTAGCAAATTCTCGACACATTTTGACTCCACCAAATCTTCGACCAATAAGTCCTTAATCTTCTTATCAACTCCACCAGACGATTCAATTTTGATATTTTGTTCAAGAAGCTTGTCTGTTAGTTCGTTGGCCAGAATTCTCTGGCTGACTCTCTGAACTACATCAACTAAAACGGATGCATTTAAGAATATTATCGAGTCTTAAAAATTTAAAGCTTACTTTTTGCTTCGACAGTGTAGAAATGTTTCACGGATTCTTTTAAAATATTTTCATTTTGACCACGCACAACTATAAAAACGCACAATAGGAGCCAAAAGACTCCAAATCCTTTTAAAATCATTTTTGTAAATATAACTGCAGAATTTTCTACGATTTTTTTTTAACTGTCCACAAGTAGAACCTTACAAGGCCCCTTATAATTCAAGTATGAGAAAAATTTGGATGTCTACTCGATTTATATTTAATTCCAAGAGAATTCTTATCAAGAGCTGTGTATATTTGAAAATTGTCAAACTCTTAAATGTTCCTTATCGCTGACCTTCCAACTCTTGGTAATAACATTCAGATTGCAGTGCATAAAATTGAAGATAAGAAGTTCAAAAACTTCAAAAAATAAATATTTTGTGTGACAAAGAAGATAAGGTTAATAGACTTATCAACTGGGTCCCAAATGCTTAATAAAGGTTTAAATTAAACTCTAGCAAACGAGTTTCTATTAAAACTTAGGATAAGTTCTGAATTGAATATTTTTTGAACATCCCAAAATCTCTTCACATTTTTTTCAAAAATCAAAAGAAAACTTTTCATGTCTTTTCCTCTCACACCAAAACAAAGGCAAGCATACCACCCAAACAAGGCAAATCCAACTAGCAAACAGCTTCCACTCCATTAATGAATCGATTAATTTAATTATTTTAGCTATCTCAGTTATTTTATTCATTTTAATTTCTGCCAGCTTCAACAATTCAACAATCTAACAGATTTCTGCTCAAGTTATGTCTCAATGCATAAAATTGTGTAGAAAAACAACACGGTGATGCATTTTACTGGCATTGCTATAAAAATACCGATAAATGCTTGATAAATGTTATAAGGAGATCGCTTGGTGTGCTTTCTAATCGCTTTTGATTCACAATCAGCCAATTGCTTCCAGATTGCCATAAATTTACAATTCAAATGCAGAATTCAAGATTAATTTAAGTTTATTCAAAGAACTCTTTTCTGCATCTTTTTGCATCTTTTAATGTCTTTTCTTCATGAGAACTAAAATTTGTATAATTTTCTTTATCCGCCTGTGATTGTTTGGCTTAAGAATTATGGCTCGTCTTGATTATTTGATTTAATAATTTATTTAATCTTTTCTCCACTTTTTTCCTAGAGAAATTGCTTAATAAGGCTTGATTAATTTATGAGAGTTAAGAATTGGAGAAACAATCAACATTTTAATGAAATTGAAAGTTTTCTTTTTGAAGGTCGTGATTTTGAGTTTTAGAATGTTCTGATGGAGTAGAATATTTTGAAGCGGTTTAATAATTGATTTGTTTATATGACGCTTATTTAGTGAAACAACTACCGGCCTCTGAGTTATTGGATAAATTCGCTTCAGAAAATAAAAAGTTTTTTTTTGAAAAGTTGAGCTGCAGATATTTAAATCTTTAAAATGTTTAAAATTCTTAAAGTAAGTTCAAATGGCTGGAAATAATCGCAAAAAACATAAAATATTGGAAATTGATAAAATTGTTTAAATTCTTGAAAATTTGCCATTGTCGATTTAACTGCAAATCGTGATCAGATAAATATTAGATTCAATTATTCCTTGTTAAGACTTTATATCTTCAATACTTTAGATCTTGAGAGAAAAATGCTGTCATGATTTATTTGTGCTTGATAATTTGCTTTGCAACAATGTAATAAATTGGGGCTAGTGGATTTTTATCCATTATGAGAGTTATTGTAGTTTTAAGGTGAAAAAAGGTCGGGTCAACGATTTAATAATGATTTGATAATGATAATAATGATGAAACAACTACCGGCCTCTGAGGTATAGTGGATAAAGCGCTCGCTTCAGAGACCGGAATACTTGGGCTAGAATCCCGAGACCGACATGGATAATTTTTGCTATGAAAATTTTAATGGCAAAAAAGATCCGTGCTGGTCTCAGGATTTGAGCCTAGAATGTGAAATTGATCAACCACTTTCTGACTGTTGAACTAATTGATTCTTATAAATGGAATGTGTCTTTATCATGCATACATTTATTAAAAGAGATTCATGAAGCCTTTAGTCATAGTAAAATAGATCGCATCGAGTAGTGGTTCGGATTCCACTCACCAAAAATAGTAGGTCCACCTACCCAATAATATGTGGCTTAAAAGCCTTGCAGTCGAAACTGACGAATGTCATTGCTCGACTGGTTCCCATTTCAACCTCGGCTGTTAAGCACCTTAATTGGATGACTTATTCAGTTCGGGGGGGAGTAACCCGCCATAGAGTAATAAGTTTGTCGATTTCAGGCATTAATTTCATTAAGAGATGGTAGGTTAATAATGATTATACATATTTTTTTTTTAGATTTCAAGTTTCTTAAAAAAAAAAAAAATATACAGAATTAAAATCAATTTGATAAATTAAACTTAAGAATTCAACCTAGTAATTTTAATTTTATTTGTGGAACGTCTGCTGTCCCAATATCTTATAGTTAAAAAATGCAAACTATAAGCAATAAATGATAAATTAAGAATGCGTGACAAATCCTTTTGAGTTTTAAGTCCCTCAAAAAAAATTATTTGTGTCTTTAAATAAACTTGAAAAACTTCAAACTCACTTAACCTCAGTTTCCACAGCATTTTCTAGAGACATTCCTATATTTCTAGAGAAAATTGAATTATTTCAGAATTCTGTGAAATACTTTAAAATAGGTTCAAAGAATGTATAATGTAGCATTTTTAAGCAACTCAAAGCATCTTCAGAATCTGCTGAAATAATCTCTTCCAGTTTCTCAGATTTTCATAATAAAATGCGCATTAAAAATAAATCTCCATGAATTTTCTTGCTCGGTCTTAGATGAACTTTCGAGTTGAGAACGAGTTGGAATTTTTTTGATAGATCATTAATCTAGATTTTTGTCTGGATTACAGAAATAGTTTTTTGATGAAATTTTTATTAAAACAATTTTAACTTAAAGGATTTTCCACCTTATAACATATGTGAGAAAAATTCCCAAGAACGAAAATTCCCCATCAATTTCGCCGCCGAATCGATTAACATTCTTTTCACATTTTTGTATTGGTCATGATTGTTTTAATGACAATCAATTTTGATCTCTTGTGGAAAGTGAATAATAAATTATTTGAGAATTTTTAATTCTCAAATAATTTATTCTTTTCACACTTAAATTGCCCAACTCGACCTAATTCTGCCAGAAAGGCAAACTGCTCCAATTCTACCGCACAACAATTTCCAAATAACCAAACAAAAATATCAACATATGATACAAAAATACCTCGAAAATCACGAAAACACGAAAAAATAATAAAAACTCATTTTCACTTTCATTTCCGAAAGAAAAGCTCGAGCGCTTCCGAGAAATTACAAATTGCAATCAGCTCCAAAATCGATACACTTTGCGCCATAAATCGATCGTTAATGAAAATACTAATTTGTGATTTATTGACTGCTTTGGTGATGTGTACTCATATTGAGTCTTGATGCCATTTAGTTGTAAAATTAATTGTGTTTAATATTGTATGTCTGAATTTGGAGCAAACGCACAAAAAGTGAAACTTAATTGATTATTTTGGACATTTGCTGAGAGCTTCAATTTCTTGAATGATTTTTCAGAGGGCTTGTGAGTGACTTTAGACACACATTTTGTTAAGAAAATACTACAAATATTTATCATATTAATGATAAATTGCTAATAAAGCTATCAAAACATATTCAAGCGGGTTGGACTCTCGCATTAATAACTTCTGTATGTCACGGGGTTTTGTATTTATATTTTCTAAATTTATTTTTTGGGGAACAAAATGATTCTCGATTTTAATAAAAAACCACGTCAAAACAACGAAAGGGTTAAACGAACCATTACAATCTAAAACTGCGTTAAGTACTTGTAAAATATCATACCAAGCAATTTGTTTTATTTGTGCGTGAATTGTGAGATTATTGTGAGTGATTTGAACAATTTGTCTTTGACACTATTATTGCTAGACAGTACATAAAACATGGATTGAAATGAAATGGATGGAAATTGATATGTTGGCTCTACTTATTGTGATGCTTTGGGTAATGAAGCTTTTTGCGGTGTAATTGCTTGGTAAATTTATTGCGGTTAATTGAGCTTAGTATGTGTTTTTAAGTGCCTTGACCAATTTGGTTGGGATTGTTAATACATTTTCGTAGTTTTAAAGGTAAATAGAACTTTGTGAATTTTTTTCTTTAGTTTTTTTTTGAAAAAATTCATTTGAATTTAGATTTTTGAAATTTTAAAAAATCTTTTAGTTAATTTTGAGTGTAGTTTGAGAAAATTGATGATCAATTATTGATAAATCATTTAAAGTTCATCAACTCTAAAAGCCTCAAGTTTCTTCAATGGACAACATAATTATAACATTTCAGCTTTATAAGAATTTAAGAACAATCGGTATTCAATGAAACGATGATGATTACTGCATAAAGAATTCAAAAACTTCTAAAGAAATTAAATCATTAATACCAGTTGGCATTATTTTCTAGCAATTTTACTCATCTTTAGGATAGGAATCCCATTAAAATAAGAATTTAAATACATTTTTTGTGCATTTCGCAAAACTTCTGTTTTTTCTGGTTTCTGTGATTTCATTGCCATCTTGTAAATTTCTTTTAATCTTTTTTACTATGCAATTTTAACAAAGAAAGAAATTTGCCAACAGCTTAATTCTACTATTCCATTATTCTATTGTGTTGATGGATTAATTGTGGTTTAATTACTTTCTTCAATTCATTCTAAGCGGACAAGTCAATGAACACTTAATCTTTATTTTATGGATTCACTGGCAAGCACTTGCATTTTCGAAATGCTCGAAATGTTTCGAAAAGCTTTGAAAAAAGAATGCAATCAATCGACAACTTCATACTTTACGCTCAAAAAATCTCCAAGAATTCCCTCGAACCATCATTTTCTTTGATGTTTTTTTATAAACATATTTATTTAACAATCAAAAGAATATGTTTGTCAACTCTTCATTATCAGTTTTTGACGGTCATTGACCTCCACTTTATATTTAAGCAAAGATCTCTGAAATAATTTTTTAGTAATACGTACGGTATTAAAAAGAAATTGTATAACATACCCACATAACACATCATCTAAGCTGTATGCTCAAAATCCTCGTGTTTTGTGCACTAGACACTTCAAAGTACCTTCATCGATTAGCAGACTACGTAATTAATTTCACATAGCAATAAATCAAAAGCCCTTCGAAAAATCAAATCAGTTACAGTTTTTTATTTTTATTTGATTTTGCCGTTTTCTTAAAAGTTTTTGAAAATTATTGAGTAGAGATTTTTAAAAACTTGGATTGATTTTGCTTTTAATTTAACTTTTGAGGAAGCTAGTTCATCAATCAGGTGGAGCATGTGAGGTCAGCAGTTATACAGACTTTTAGAAAATTATGTAGGAAACGTTTTTTAATACTTCGTTAGGAAGGTATTTTTATGGTTATGATAACAGGTAGAGAAGGCAAAAAGTTGAAAGATCTCATTGATGGTATCATAATCAATATGATATGATGGATATACTTCTTATCCAATACACAATTTCATTATTCGACGACGAGAAAGCTCAAATCTGAAACTTAATTTGAACCGCAACATAAATATCAATGTTAAAAAGCTCTTACACAGAGTTTTAAACGAATTTCTGGTAATTCTTCAAATATTCTCAAGTTTCTCAAGTTTCTCAAAATTCAAGAAGAGTCCGGTTTTTTGAGAAGTTGGAGCAAATGCAGAGAATGAGATCCAGCAAGAAAGTTGGTTATGAGTTTAAACTCTGTGGCTATTATGACAGTTTCCAAATTTCAATAAATTCTGTTTTCATTTATTATTTTCATTCTCAATGTTAAATATTCTCTTAACAAAATTCCATAAATATTTTTAATCAGTTTTATGTTTTTAAAATTATCGTTCAAATAATAAATTAACATAAATTTAATCAAATACCTAATCTGAAACATATCTGAAAGGAAGTTTCTCCATAACTTTGATAGGAATAAGTTTACTCCCTTGAACTTTGAAACCAATGTGATTGTCTAGTTTTTTAAAGGCACTAGGCCTATGTAGCGAAAAATTCTTATGAAAATTTTTAATCCGTTGTGTCTCGATTTTCCTGTTTCCTATTGGTTTCCATTCTGATTCATTCTCAAGAGTGTTGTATCGATGATCATTTACTGGAGGATCTTCATCTTTGTTGTCTAATGTACTGTAACTACTGCTCATGGATTCTGTAGATATTGGAGGAGGTCTCAAATATAGTATAGGCTCTTCAACAACTGGATCTGGTACAATTATCAATATCTTTTTTGTAGTCTGTTCTTCACTCATTTTAGGAAAATTCTCATTTTTATTCAAAAAATTCTTCTTCCAGGCTCCATAAACTCGTGGATTTTTGTTATATATAAAAGGCTCCAATTTATTGTGTAAATGATAATTCTCATGTTTTGCTATCCGACTGATCTTGATGGGCTGCTTGCTCAAGTTTTGCAACTTGGGTACATTTTTAACTAAAAATAGTTCTTTTAAATAATTTTTCCATAACTTCAATGACAAATTTACTGAACGAAAAAAACATAGATCGAACTACGTCCAATGATAACAATTGAACACCCAAAAACACAAACAGCTTCAATAGCTCCATATCTTCTTCTAATCCAATTTAAACTGAAGCATTATTAAAAAGACATGCACTTTTTATATTAAAAACTGAAAACTCTACGTTAAATGCTGGATGCACTTCAGTGCAGAATTTTCACTTTTTAAGAAAATATGACATTAATTATACTGCAAGCATGTAGAATTAAATTCATATATGCAATATGCATGAATTAAGTAAATAAAAACTTCTCTCTAAGAATACATAGCTACAAATTAATTTTTATGAAAGTATGATTTTGCTCAAATTCTTTGAATTTTCTAAACCATTGAGCTGTAATGACAATGAATTTTGTTTTTAGCATTTCCAATAAAACTGCATTGACTTGTAATTGAAATATTAATAGACCGATTCAAAATTAACGTAATCAATTAAAACAGTCCACAAATTTAAATCATATTAGCAATAGCTTGAATAAAAGCTTCATTTTTTGATTTTTTTTCATTTAAAATCAAATTTGTCGATGCTTTTCGTGCTTGATAAAATAAAATATAGAAATTGATAAAATATTGTTTCAATTAGTTTTGGTCTCTATACAGACTTTGTATGGCTTTCTGTCTATTTTGAATGTAAATCTGATGGCAACAAAGAAAACTTGTCTGTTTTAGTTTATTCAATACTTTTGTGTCTCTTTTGCTATGGTTATGATGAAAAGCCATTTAGAGAACAATGTATGAAGTTGCTGCAATATGTTACTTAAAGATGCTGCGAGTGATAATTTCTGTGTTGTTTGCCATGTATAGTGAGCATCCTGCTGATTTCGAGCTCTTTCAGTAAAAAAAACTGTTATTCTTATCTAAAAAAAATAATTAAATCGAAACCAATGTTAACATTTTCCGTTCATTTAATTAAAAATGTGTTCTAAAATCTTCAACGAATCCAACAAAAAGTTGTTGCTCCATCTCTTATCAATACTAATTGATAAAAAATCGATCACCTTCTGAAGAATAAGCAAACACAACACTAATAAGGCATACTTCAAGAAGAAAGTTATTTCTTGGTAATTTAGCGGAAGTTTTGAGATTGTTATCTTTACGCATAAAAGCTGAAGGCATTAAAACACAAAACAAAGTATCAGATCAATTTAGCGTCAAATTTGCATGGATTTAACGATTTTTTGTTATTGGAGTTAATTTGCATAATTTTGACATATTTGCTTTCAACATCGTTTGTTTTTAAGATACCAAGGATTTCTTTTAATTTTCTCCATTTTTTCAGGTTTTTTATTAACTCAGTTTCTTGTTAACTTGAAGAAGAGTGAAACAAATTGCTCAACCCACATACACTAAAAATTAGAATTCACTTTCCTCGTAAAAATTTGTTTAAAAGGAAAATGATTTTTCCAATCATTTTACGGTTTTTCATTACTTTCGATTGAATTTATTGGAAGGTTTAATATATTTCTTGTGATTGATTGATAAAGGAATAAAAATTAATGAAACAATGGACATATTTCATTCAAGTTTCTAAGATTTCTAAGTTGTTTAATAGCTTTTTAACAAAATTTTAAGTATTTCAAAGATTTACAGTTTTTATTCAAGATTATGACTGCCTTTATAAAGAAAGATGTGATTATTGTGAGCGAGCAGTGATTGACTATTTGGAGCAAATGAAAGTGAAATTGATTGAAATTGCTGATTTTTATTGAATTTTTGTGTTTGCTAAATGGTTTTTATCATTTCTCTGCAATATTTGCATTTGAAATGATTTAATATTTGTTGAAGTTAGGAGTCGAAAATTCGATGTAAATTTATATTAAATTTTTCATATTGGATTAAATAAGAGCTTTTAGCCAAAATTGTTGGAGATAATTTTGTCGAAACTACTAATTGCATTAATTTTGTGTTTCAATCTTTTATTTTTTTTGAGCTTTTACAGACTATTCTGCTCTTGTTAGTCTATTTACTTATTTACCGGCAATTAATACAATGTGGGTTATTCAACAACAATATGGCAACAAATTCTTTCAAATCATTTGTGCTTGCAGGAAAACCTTTGCATTGTAGAAATATTTGAGCTAAAAATTAGTAAATTGTAGAAGAATGGTGGAGTTGCTTGATTGATGGGAATTTTGAGAGATGGATTGAGATGCGGATAGAGATGCTTTGAAATACATTGTAATGCTGAAATGGATGAAATAATGCAAAGAATCGTGATTTATCTTTTGTTGAGAGTAATTTGTGTTAATTACAATGGCCAATTAACTGCCATATTGTGGGTTTATCAAGATTTGAAGATATTTATTGTTTGGGCTTTTTTGTATGAGCTGACATGATTTTCAGTAGAAGTATCTGACTAACTCAAAATCAATATTCCAATAAAATCCCACTTTTCAGTTCACAACCCATTTTCACATTGTTTTTCCGCTAATGCGATGATAACACGAAATCGAACAAATATTGTAGAATTGTAGAATTGTAGTTTAATCAGATCTCTGTCAAAGTTTTTTCATAGCTTTCTTGTAATCTTTAATGAGTTGCCAATAATCCAAACAATATCAAAAAACATTAAATCCAAGAATATCCAGATATAAGCCAAGAATTCCATGATTCTTTCATTCCATGAAAATTATCTTTAATAACTTATTATTCACTCCAGCTTTGAGTGCCAACCACTTTATATAAGTTTTACTATAGCTTTTCTGACTTTCCTTAGATTCTACTATAACTCTTTGCTAATTCCTCGGTAATTTCTAAAACGGGAACAACACTGAAATTCGATATTGAATGCGCGAAAAGCAATCAGCCTCACCTTAACTCTGTTTCACCTCATCATTTTCACGTTTTGCGATAAAGAGGCTTGAGCTGAGTTTTTGTTCTATTATTGGAACTAGTGATGGTATTTAAATCAGAATAAAAACGCAACATATAATATTTTCAATCCAACAACCCAAAACGTCTTCAAACACATTTTTCAACACCCAAAGTATAACTGAAAGTACATTTTAAAAAGCTGCAATAGAAAAATTTACAAGACTTAAAAATCCTATTGCTTTTCACCTAATGAGTTAAAGTTAGACACTAAAAACATAATTACTGCATTACTGCATTACAGCATATAATTTGCATTCCCGATGAACTGATGCTGTATTTTCTCTGAGATTCACCTAATTTATTAGTTTGATTAATTTATCGCCATATTTCGTGCAAACATCCAACAATTTAGCGATTTTTAAAAGTTTATTCAAAGTTTATCTGCAAATATTTTATTGAAATGTTTTCTTCGGGGGAGGTTCCTGAAATATGTCATGATTTGTGTTTTGTTTAGAAAAAAATAATTTAAAAACTTTTAAAAATTTTTAAAAACGAAAATAAATTGTGACACAATTTAAGAACAGCCCTTGATTATAAACTTCTCTTTGGATTTGATTTCAAATCGCTTTGGTACTTGAAAGCATTATTCGGTGTGAATAAAATGAAAATTACTGAAATTAATGGAATTAATGGAGTTTTCATAGTTAGTGGAGAATTAACGGAGATTTTTAAATTTTTGCAAAGTATTTTACGATATTTTTGCATAACAAACGTAACAGAAAGCTTGAAAATGCTTTAATATATTTTAATGGCTGGCAAAGCGAGTGTAATTAATTAAATGCTTAGTGGCAGATAAAATGTAGAGAAGATTGTGGATATTTGTTGCATAATTGGTATTTGACTTTTTAAGGAGATTTAAAGAGGAAGATAAGGGAGAGATTCGGAATGAGTTTGAGGTGTGAATTTTTTAATTAAAGTTTCGAGAATTACTCCAAAGTTTTCTTAAGTAAATTACTATAGACCACATTTTTTAAACATATTCTTAAAACTACTATTGCTACTATATTGATCAAGGAAAAAAAAAAATATTTTGAAAAAAAAAGGTTCTATCGGGATTCGAACCCGAGTCGGTGGATTCAAAGTCCACAGTGCTAGCCACTACACCATAGAACCGATGTAAAATAAGTCGCTTGTAAACTTCCACAAAATAAGCGAAAAATCGCTGACGAGCTGCTTGTTAAGCAACTTTCACTTAAAATTATAAAAACAAAAACAAAATCACGCTTTTGAAAAAAATCCGCACGAATTTCGAATGAGTTTGAGATTGGCAGGTTTATTACTTTTTGGGTGTTGCAAAATTGATTATAAGCAAACAAATATTATTTTATTTCTGATACAATGTAAAGCAATAGTTTTTTCTAATCAAATGTAATTAAATTACTGAGATTAGGGTGAATTGCAATATTAAATTTTGATACTATTTATAAAATATTTCTATCAGCTCAGTGACTTAGTGGCTAGCACTGTTAGAGCAGTATGGGCTATGATTATCTTAGGTTCAATTCCTCAAAAATCGTGTATGCTTGACTTCACTATTGTGATAATGTTTTTTGCATTTTTATAAACTAGAAATTATTATATCATAAATGTTTTTATGTTTATTTGTGGATTTTATGAACTTTTATTCTGCAGAATTATTTTGGAACATTTCTTTTTAAGGGTCCATAGCGAAAGATTGCCAAGAAAATAATTATTCATTTAAAATGGAAATTTTTACTTAAAATCTGCATGCCCTTTAAAGTTATATTATATAATTATAAGTAAATTACTTTCATTTAAAAAATGATTTACAACATACGCGGAAAAGCCATTAGTCTCATTAAATACATTACAAACATTAAAATCATCAATTTATCGAAACCTGCAGTAAAAACTGCGAACAAAGCAAACAACTTGCGAAACAATCACTTTATGGCATCCTTTTACTTCCAATGTTAAACTTGGTTAAACCTTTTGGGGCGTAATTTCTCTACTTACAAAATTTAAGAATAATTTCATTAATTAAAGTGAACCAAAAGTTGCCGGCTGATAACTGACTTTTTAAGAAGATATTCATATATTATTTTAATTTGTGCATTTTACTCGAGTTTTTAAACTTCTGAATACTTCTAAAATTTAATTTATGAATGTTGAGACCCAAAAACCTAAAATTTGACCCACGAAACCTAATTTTTAAGAATTTTTGGTCCAAAAATGAAAGTTCAAAAAATAATATTATCCATGAACCTAGGTTCATGAATAGCAATACTTCGAAAATTTAATTCAAGGATGTTGAGACCCAAAAACCGAAAATTGGACCCACGAAACCTAATTTTTAAGTATTTTTGGTCAAAAAATGAAAGTTCAAAAAATAATATTATCCATGAACCTATAGGTTCATGAATAGCAATATATTGAAAATTTAATTCAAGGATGTTGGGACCCAAAAACTTAAAATTCGACCCACGAAACCTAATTTTTAAGAATTTTTGGTCAAAATATGAAAGTTCAAAAAATAATATTATCCATGAACCTTTAATTAATGATTCGCTAAATTGGAGCACACACGTGACAAAAGTTTGTAAAATAATCGCCCCATATATTGGAGCAATTTATCGTATAAGAAACTATTTAGATAAAAAAACTCTAATGCTACTCTATTATGCCTATGTAGACTCCCGATTGATCTATGCTCTTCCTGTGTGGGGCTCTGCTCCAGCAAAATATTTAAATGCCTTGCGAGTGCTCCAAAATAAATGTATTAAATTCATTGAAAAAAAACACTCTCGTTATCCAACAGCCCAACTATATAACAAAAATTTTCTTTCATTTGACCAAAAAATTATTTACGAAGCCATATTCTTCATATACAAAATCAAAAATAACCTACTTAAAACAAATTTTAACATTATAAATAACCTTACCGGTATTTTAATTCCCATAAAATCAGAGTTCCAAACTACAAATCAGCACTGGCTCAAAATTCTATATTTTACCGCGGTAATCTTTTCAACAAACTTCCTCAAAAAATATCAGCCAAATTGAGTCTGTTTCTAAGTTTAAACAGAACTTCAAAAGTTATGTCTTCGAAAAAATCCAACTAAAAACATTTTCTTTCTTGATTTTGGTAAAATTGCACAACATTTTAAAATTATTCAAAAAAAAAAGTAAATTATAAATAGCATAAAAGTTTAAAATAAAGGAATTATGAACTTGGTCAAAAGTCACTTTTAAAAACAAAAAAAATAAACTATGTACCTAAAAAATAAAAAAAAAAAAAATAAAATTAAAAAAAAAAAAAAAAAAACCTAGGTTCATGAATAGCAATACTTCGAAAATTTAATTCAAGGATGTTGGGACCCAAAAACCTAAAATTCGACCCATGAAACCTAATTTTTAAGAATTTTTGGTGAAAAAATGAAAGTTCGAGAAATTAAATTATCCATATGTATAGCAATACTCCGAAAAATTAATTTATGTTATGTTTATTGTGCAATAGAATCCTCAAGGATTATTATTGATGCTTTTTTAATAAACATGAACATTTTTTATTCAAAAATGAATGGAAAAATAAACGCAATGTTTTTTACTTAAACTTCTAAGTTCTAACCAATGCAAATTCAAATGTTGCCGAGCAACACAATAAGCACAAACCAACAAACCGTCAAACAAGCAAGCCATGTGCCTTTTATGTTAACTTTCATGCTCTTTAGAATTTAGCTTGTGTGTTGCTCGCCACATAAAACTAAATCAGCTTTGGAGAGCATCACAGAGACTGTGACAAGCAACATGTTTTTCAAAAGATTTTAGTACTAAAACCACTTACTTTCAGTTGATTTAGAGTTTTCAATCACAGAGGATCGCGTTGTGCACCCGTTAGTTTGTTTTTGCTAATATTTTCAGTGTGATTTATGTGAAATTTATGTAAAAGTGATTTTTGTGTAAAACTTGAAAGAATCTTCGATAAATCGTCGAAAATGTGAAACTTTGTGATTTTTCGTTCAGTAATTTAATAAATCAGTTAAATCAAATGTTTCAGTTAGTATTCGATGGTTTATTTACTTCCGAAGTATGTCAGAGTGTCCACAGCATTGATTCATCTTGAAAATTGTTCAACCAAAAAGTGTTTTGATATTTAGCGCTAGTTCCCAAAAATGTTCCAATAAATCACCTTTTCCACCAATGAAAGAAAATCAGAGAGCCAGCTTGAAGGTCGTAACAAATTGGCAGCGAAAACATGTGAAATTATTATCATTTTTGTAGTTCACGAGTTTTTGGCAATGCAATATAAAGAAAACAACAAAAAATTTCAAGATTAGCCGGAAAAGCAAATTAGGCAGGAAAAGTTGATTTGATGGAATAAGCTGTAAAAGAAGAAATTTGTTCTTAAAGAATTCTGAGAAGTTATGAAAAGTTATCAAGAAATCTAAAAGAAAATTGTCGTTCTTATGGAAACTGTGAAGTTTTTGCTGTAAAATTGTAAATTTCTACAAATATTCAAAAAATCTTGAGTCTACTGTTGTTCATTTTTGTTGGCTTTGTTTAGACGAAGTTGGCTTTGGGTGCTAGTGAGGTAACGAGAGCCACTTGAAGGCGAAAAAAATGGTGATGTTTCTAATGTGATTGAAAATATCAAGTGCCGTTAGCCAGCAAAGAATTTTACTTCAGTTACTTTTGATAATTTTGGATTTTTTAAGAGTTTGTGATAATACTCAAGTATTGAAGTACTTGAAGTCATTGAGCGTATTTTTCAAAGGCAAATAAAAACTCATTAAAAAGCTTTTTGTGCATGAATTGCTGGAATTGCTAGAATACCTCAAGTAGCCTCAAGTAGCTGGAAGTGCTTGAAGTAGAACGGAAATCTTTAAATTTCTTTCAAAGAAAATTTTCAAAGAAATTGTGAGAAACTGTGAAAAGGCGCCTCAACCTTAGTTAATATTTTTGGTGATCGGTTATGCACAAAATGCAAGAAGAATGTATGAAAAATTTAAAATCATATTTCTTAAGAAAACTCGTGAAAGATTATTTACTATTTTGTTTGTTTTTTATTTGTTTTGTTGGAAAGTGTGAAGAATTGTTGAATTATGTTGAGATTCCGTCGAGAAATGACGTAGAACATTTTTCATTTCATTTCAGCTTTTCTAACGTTTTTAGATGAAAACGTCAGCCAACATTAAATCTCGTGTTACAAGTTTGGCAATCATTCTGAGATTATGTGCGGAAATTAAAAAAATATTTGTCACCCAATAAATTTCAAGTTGACAATTTTTTAAGGGCAACTAGTTCATGTTTAATAAAACTCCAGAAAAATTGAACAAACAAAGTTTTTTTGGTCTACTACCAGAATTTCCATTTTATTTGTTTTTCTTAAGATTTCTGTGGTTCAGCTTAAGTCAATTCGAATTTTTGAAAGAAAACGTATGAAACGTACGCAAGCTCAAACTAATTAAGTCATGAATCTCAGCACTTTCTCTTTAGTTACTCAAGGTATGGGAAGGTACGATCGGGATCAGTCCGATTAACCGCAATCTATTATTTCTGTTGATTGTTAAGTTTTTTCGAGTTTTATTCAGTTTTTGTTAGTTGAAAAAGTTTGTTATGATGCATTTTTGATTAATTGGAATTTTTTGATTCGGGGAAATGAATATTTATGTGAATGTCAACGCCTCGCCTCATATTTCTTTCATTTTTTCTTTAAAATATTTTCGGGGAATTAATTGCAATATGTTAACCCTTCAGGGCAAAAACAAAACCATTTCTAACGAAACACCTAACCTAAAAAGGGAATTTCCCATCAATCACAACTTTTAACCAATAAAAACTTATGAATAAATCTTTCCAAGCCATCTCTCGGTAATGATCTCAAATGTTGTTGTTTGTCGGTTGCGCACAAAAATGCTCAGATAATGAGGAAAAAAACCTCTGATGGTTTAATTAGAAATTTATTATTTCGATTATTGCCGAAAATTGGGCCTCTGAAATGTTAATCAACCTGCAATCACTGCCAGCTAAGAGATTTAAATCTCGAAATTATAAAAAATCTCCATCTAATTTTTATTGTCGGTTATGTAAGCTGGTTAATGCCTTCTTTTGATACCTTTTGTGAGAATATAAGGTCAGACAATTATTGTTCTTTTATGACTTTTTGGCATATATTGCGACCTGAAAATACAAAGCAATCATATTTTCGATAAGTGTTCTTATAATATTTTATTTGCATAGTTGTTTCTTATCAATACAAAATTTTGCGCGTAAAGCTGCTGGTGATCATCGAAATTTTCATTATTATATTCTGTGAACATCCAAAAATACAAACACACAAATAATCTTGCCAAGAAAAAATAATTTGAGCGAGAGTTTTAGCAGGTGCTGGTTATATCGGCACCATGGCTTAGTTGGCAAAGCGCCTGTCTAGTAACTTTCTAGTAAACAGGAGATCGTGAGTTCGATTCTCGCTGGGGCCTGCTCTATTTTTTTCCAGGATCAGATAGGTGAATCAAAAAAAAAAAAATTTTGGGGGAAATTTTTTTTCACGTTTTTGTTGATTTCATTCGCATTTGCAAAAAATGAGTCAAACTTTTTATTATGACTAAACTTTGTCTATTTAAAAAGAAAAGTGGCACGGAGATTATTAAAACAGAGCTCAGCAACTCTTTTTAGGATCGAGAACCACAAAAATTTCTCTCGAAAAATTACACAGAATTTAAAATCTAAAAATATCCAACCCAACAACTTCACGACTTTGAATGGTTTTTTGTTTGTTTACATTTAAAAAAAAGTTTGTCACATTTTGGAAGTGGATATTAATAATTTTTTGCTGATAAAAATTAACTGAATATTACAACCATTTACAACCTGTTAGGGGTTATGCATAAAATACGTAACGCTGAAATCGGACCTTTTGGACCCCCCTCCCCCTAAAAATAACGCTTTTTCACACATTTTAATATGAAGATTATTACTTCGTAACAAATTCTAGTTATTACGTATTTTATGCAAAGCCCCTATTCAGCAAAAAGCTGATATGGAATAGAATAAATGATACCTTAGTGCGTTTGCTTCATAATTTATGGTCTTCCTGCTAAGCAAACACAAAATACACGCAAAACACCAAAAACAACCAAAAGTTATTAATTTCCTGCCAAACATTTCCAGTCATTTACGTTTTTATCCATTTTCATTAAATTTGAGTATTTTTATCATTTTTCCAGAAAACAATTTTTGTGAATATTTCTCCATTTATCAACGTACGTGGTAACATCAATAAATAAAACTTGGGATATGAAAATCGACAAATTCTCAAACAATAACCAAACATTCTTTGTTACTGCAGTTTAGTGCTTAAGACAGCTGAACTACCAACAAGAGCCTTTAGTCTTTAACCTATAATCTATATCTTTCAGTCTTTGGAATCATTTTGACAGTGTACCTCAAATTATGATTTTTAAACTTTCTCCCCTCGTCCATTGAAACGGCAAAAATTTAATTATTTGCGGCACAACCTCGTATTATCCATGTTACTGTTGCTTACGCTCACTCTGCTTAATACATTAATGATAGTAATAATGCCTGTAATAATTTTTATCTTCAATTGCTGAACTGTTGAATAGTTTTCTTACTTTTCATACATTTAATAACAGAATGGCAATGAGAAGCTGCATAAAGACTAGAATTACAAGCAAAAGTTTCCAAGACAGAAGAAACGTGTCGAAATTTACACATAATTATTGTTATCAAGCATTCCTGACTCAGAAAATAAATAAAATTTGAGTGAAACGTTCAAAGAATTTTATGATGCGGACTTGACTCGCTCGAAATCTTATTGATTTTTGGATGATATTTTATTAATGTTGTAATTCTATAATTGCATAATTACTTGAAATATAACATCAACAAAAAAGGCAAAAAAAATATTATTTATGTACATATTAGGAGTAATAGATAGAGATATGAAAAGATTTGAACCATTATGTTCAAATTTTCATTCATCAATTTTTAACATGTCAAAATGCTTGCTGTTTACAATATTGTAATAAAAACTTCAAAAGAGATTCATAAAATGTTTGCTAAAATTCCTCACACTTCCCATAAAGCCACAAAACTCGTCGCACTACCAGCTTTACAACCTTTCAAAGAACTAAAACTGATGGCTCGTAATGATTTGTGCAAACAAATTGTCTTACGCTTTTCAAGAAACTTTACAAAATATCACATACCGTCAGCAAACTTCAATCAACTTTTAAAATAAATATATTTTTTTGATTTCCTCAAATTTTGTCAGAGTTTTATTCAATACTTTTAAAACAATTTATCACAGCCAGTGTCATGTTTAGATTTTCATTTCAGATTGGCAGTGCATAGGAAAATAGATTTTTCATAACCAAAATTATACACTTGCACCTGGCTGGCATCCTTGGCAATTTGCACCTGTACCTGCGTTTCCTGGAGCTCCACCACCATGTCCAATTCCACCATTACATCCTGTAATTAATAATCATTGAATAAACAAACATTTTTCTAAGATGATGAACTTTAAAAAAGTATGATTCTATGGTATGATCCTTACCTTTGCAATCAGCTCCTGTTCCACCATTTCCTCCTGCACCAGCTAATAAACCAGAATTACCACCATTACATCCTGATAAAAAGTTCAATTAATATTAAATATTAAGAAAGAATTTCATGCAAATTTAAAATATTTACAAAAACTTAAACTTACCAGTGCATCCTACTCCTGTTCCTCCATTTCCACCTGCTCCAGCTCCATCTCCGTCCCCACCATTGCAGCTTGAGCAATTTGGTCCATTTCCACCCTAAAAAACATTAATAATTTATATATTTCGTTCTTGCAAAAGTCAAATATATATCTTGTTCTCTTAATCCGTTGTCTTACTGAGTCATCTAACGTATTGCGGTCTTATGGTTTCATATTTTTAATTAGAACTCAGAAAGGACAACTTACATTTCCACCAGCTCCTCCATTTGTGCCAGGTTTTCCATTACATTTTTCACCACTGCAATTTGGCTCATCACTGCCATTTGCTCCTGCTGCAGCATAAGCTGTTGCGATCATTGCAAGACACATCACAATTGTAAAAAGCTGCATTTTGGACGATTTGTTTTGATTTACTTTGTTAGAGTTGAATTATTACTTTTAGTTTGCTCGTTACGATTTATACTGATTTATACTGGAAGCTTGAGCTTCTATTTATATGAAGTTGGCAAAATTCTCGTTGTAATTAAGAAACAATAAAATTTTATTGAAGATCATGAACAATGCTAGTCTACTCGATAAGAATAAAAAGATCATGTGCATGAATAATGTAAAATAAGATTTTCCCAGAGATTTTATCATTTCACCAATTATTACGCAGGGTTAATTACTAGCCATTAATTGAATCGAGATAATATCAGGTGAGTCAGCTTATCTTTCTCATGAACTATTTAAATATTTATTGGATAATAATAGACCGGTACGTAAAATCTTTCTCCAAAATCGCTAAGGTTAGAAATTACGTTAAATGCTCATAGATTTTCATCCTAAAATTGAATGTTCCAGCATTTTATATCTTTTAGAATTTAACAAAATAAAACGTTCGATGAATTATTCCAAGAAAATTATTAACCGGCTCAAAATGATGATTCAAAAAAAATACACCAAAATAAATTAATTTGAATTTAATTTAAATTCACAGAATGGAACAATAATTTTTACCGACTCATATAATCCAATCAAACAATCTTTTTCAATATATTAACGAAAAATCTTAAAAGCAGGTTCAAATTTTCTGGAAACAATCATTAACAATAAAATATGCATGAGCAACATGAGCAACTAATTACAATATTTCAACAAGTAGCCGTGTATTTTATATTTAAAATAAAAATCAAGGTTATATGCGGATATAGCGTATGTTAACAAGTCTACAAACCAAATTTACCACATATTCTTTTGAAAAAACTAATTTTTTTTATGTACAATTAAAAATGCATATTATGGGGAATTCCAAGTAAGTTCAATCTTCTAACAAAAAAATCGTTTGCTTTTATGACAAAGTGATGAATAAAAAATTGTGTCTTATCACTGACTGGGAACACTGACGTTTTGCCTCACGTTTTGCTTAATTTTCCAGACAATGATAATTTGTAATGCAAAAAAGAAATAAAAACCTAGCATATTTTTTATTCGAGACCACTGTCAAAATATCGAATAAATTCATTGATTCACGTCAATTTTTCCTCAATCATGGAATTAAAAACTTATTTTGAAATCATTGAGAAAATATATGTAAATTAGGGAAAATCTCATATTAAACAAAACACAAAAAGATGAAGATTCAGAGAATTGGCTTAAACGCAGACCAATTCATGATTTATAATCTATAATTTTTTAGAGTGTACGTGAAACTACATGACCTACGATTTTGCTGAAATTTTTTGCTCATCATCGATTCCAAAATAAATAACAATTTTGATTTGATTCCGAATCCAGCTTAATATAAAAGTTCTTTGATTTCCACAATATTTTTTTGAGTTTTATTGAATACTTTTAAAACAATTCTTTTAAAAGCCGATGTTACATTCAGTTTATCAGTCAAGATTGACATAGAAAAGTAATTATATTCTTGGACCTGGTCTGCATCCTTGGCAATTTGCGCCTGTACCTGCGTTTCCTGGAGCGCCACCAATACTTCCAGCTCCACCATTACATCCTATTATAAAAATACATCAAAAATATTCTAAATTATAAAACAATAAATAATGATCCTTACCACAGCAATTATCTCCTGTTCCGCCATTTCCACCAGCTGCGGCAAAGAAACCAGCTCTTCCTCCATTACATCCTAAATAAAAGGATCAGATTGATATTTATTGAAGAAAATGCACCAAAATAATATCAAAATATGTATTAAAATTTAGTCCGTACCTCTACATCCGTCACCTGTGCCCCCATTTCCGCCTGCTCCACTGCCATGACCAATTCCACCATTACATCCTGTAATAAATATTAATATTTAAATTTTAATGATTTTACCAATTTTTTTTTATTATCATTACCTCTACAACTAGCTCCTGTTCCACCATTTCCTCCTGCACCAGCTAAGATACCCGAATTACCACCATTACATCCTATAATAAAAAGTTCAATTAATATTAATACTACGAAAGAATTTCATTCCTGAATAATTTAAAAATTAAACATACCAGTGCATCCTGATCCTGTGCCTCCATTTCCACCTGCTCCAGCTCCATCACCGTCTCCTCCATTACAAGTTGAACAGTTTGGTCCATTTCCTCCCTTTTATTAAACAAACATTTATTAGACAAGTTATAAAGTTGATTGCACTTTTAAATCAAGTTGTAAGGACAACTTACGTTTCCACCTGCTCCTCCATTTGTGCCAGGTTGACCATTACAGTGATCACCATTACAATTAGGCTCATTACTGCCATTTGCTCCTGCTGCAGCATAAGCTGTCGCAATCATTGCGAGGCATAAAATAATTGTTAAAAGCTGCATTTAGTTTGATTTTCTTTTAAAGAGTTATAGATTTATTCCTTTTGTTGGATACTAACTTTGATCGTTAAAATATAACTAATCGATTGTGACCTAGAACTCGTGTTTATATCAGTTGCGACTCGTGATGTAATTGTAATCGTATGGCCAGGGTGTGCAATCTTCAAAAATGTATGAACAAGTCGAGTTTTAGAATCAACAACTAAATCAAATATTACAGATTGAAACGCAGGGCATTTTGATACTTCAAATAATAATTTACAAATTTTACTTATTCAAATAATCTTTAATTCTGAGTGTATTTTTAGGTTTTAATACATTGATGGTTATATGGAGAAATGAATTTCAAAAACTATACATGATGGAAAGAAATTTTACATAATAAGCTCAAAAGAAGGATTGCATACCCTGGTGATACGTCACGAGCTGCAGCTGTTTTAAGTGCATTTTTATTATTTTCTGTGTAATTAAAATGAAACACATTTTACTAAAGTTTATGAACAACAATTTTAAAAATACTTGTAAAATGATGTTTCTTGCTTAGAAAAGTTTGTTCGTCGTAATAAATTAACTAACAATGTGTACATTTCACAGATTAGTGCGAGATTAGTGTGTTAATTCAAATTATTATTAAAATTACAAATTTTATCGTCTCATAATTCAATAAAACAATTCTGTTTCAATAAAGAGAAGAAGTTTTGAATCAAACACACATTTTCTGAACGTAGATAATCAAATGTGATACACGCAAGCTTTTATCAAAAAAAAAAATCACAATCTTTAGAATTTGCATTAATTTTGCCGCAATCAAATTCACAAATAAAATATGACATATATGCTTTTCAGAAAAATTTAGAAAATGACAAAATTATACAAATTAAGTGCAAGCATTTCGGAGTGAAATGGAAATTTAATTAAAAGAGAGGAGAACAAAAAGATGAAGCATAATCAGAATAAACGCCAAGCGATTTATGATTTATGAGGTATTGCCAGTTCCCATCTAATTGTTTCCTCGACACCCACGCCTTCTGGCAAGATGATTATTCTCCTATTTACATGCTATTTATGATATTAGTGTTATTAATGCTGTTTGGAGGATTGTCTTTAACTTTTGTTGTCTGAAGTTGTCATAAAACAATGAATAGATTTTAAGATGTTTAAATATTTTAAATTGCTCGTTAAGCTGTTATGCAAAATTTTAAATTGTTGAACATAAGATTTCGTAATCTTTGCAGTTTGTCTGAAGATGCCAAAGTGTTCGAGACTTTTCTGAGTTTCTCATGGCTTTTCAGGTCTTTGATCTGTAGAAGCCAAAATAATAACCATAAATTCATTTAGTTTCATTATATATCGTCGTTTGACTGCTCGATTGTATAATCTCAACATTTCTTTCAAAAATTTAGAGAAAATAAGTTTTATTTCAAGCAAGTAGTTATCCCTCGAAATATATGATTAAGTATCTCAAAAGCCATAGAGCCATATTGCAAAAGCTTTAATCATAAATTAATCTCTTCCAATCACTCCAAATCCAATAAATTGAATAAATTGAACAAATGATATAAGAAACTGCAATAATTTGCAAAATTATTCAAAGCTTAATTAGTTAATTTGCTGTGAGAGCATATTTGTTACTTATCAAACTATGTGTATTGTAAGCTCGAGCAAAAAGTATCAATCCATTAATCCATTAATCAACTTTTATTGTATAGCTCTGCAAATATTTAATTATGTTTTTTTTTGTCTTTATTTTGTAACATCATCATTTCCTGAATTTTTAAAGTTATGATAAAAGAAAATTTGAATTATAAGTTGATCTTTCAATTAAAATTATATTGGAGCTTAAGAGCTAAAAAGTTAAGCTCAAAGTTTTTGAAGACTTTTGGAAGTTTTGTTTGCAAATTTTTTAGTAATGACCGAGATTTGAGGTCGAAGAAAATATGGCGCAGCATGAATTTGTTTAAAATTAGAAAATTCTAGAGCTGAGAGGAAATGACAAAAAAAAAAACGTAAACAGATAGAAAACCCTTACTGAAATAACTTAACAGGGATTTGAACCTATTAATCATATTCTGTATTACTAAATTTATATCTAAGTTAATGCTTTATTACAATAAATAGTGACTTCATAAGGAATAAAATTGCAAACACTATGTTCAATCTTTAAATCACCGTTAACAAGTAATAAAACAAGATAAACTCAAACACATGTAAGTTGTTTCTTACATTCCACCCTGCCAAATGTTTAAAGCTTCTTTGTAGCTCAGTGATATGAGATCCCCACGAAAGATCGCAGCTAAATAATGGAGCTCTTGTTTGTTGAATGTTGTCGTTACGTTGTCAATACTTTGCACAAAAAAATGTTCCTTAAAGTTATTTGTGAACATTTTTGTTAATTTTTGCTGCTTTTTGCTGTATTATGATTTTTGCCTCAAGTCGGCGAAGTACGTTCAAAAATAATCTTACTGGCTTAAATATTAAACATTGCCTTAACATAACATAGAAGACCAGACTTACAGTGGAGTAGAGTCATAGCAGATTATTATTGAATTACCCGAAGTAAGACGTTGCTGTTTTTAATGTCTTTTCAATTTTATTATAATTTTTTTTAATTTGAGTTTGACATCATGTTTTGTTGCCATTATATTGGAATTTTGCTCTGCAGTCCGGAGATTGTATAATAGCGCAAAATTGTTAAATAACTCTTAATAATAAAAACATAATGAATTCGTTGTTGTCAGTTCAGTTATTGGATGTTTAGAGTCAAGTTTAGCTGAGTTTAGATGTTCGAGGAAAGAATAAATGGTTGCGAAGAATTTTCTGTGTTCAGCTCATAAAACTTTTATCAACTTTTTGCATAATCTTGTTTTGAAATTTAATTCGATTTTCTTTCCATTTGATCTCATATTTCTTAAAAAAAGATTCAAGAGATCTTCAAGTAAGATAACAGACTCCCAAAAAAAGAAAAAAAAACCATTAAATATTTTTTTGCATGACTTGAAACGTTCAAAGAAATGTTTAAATGGTCTTTAACTCCATAAACTCCATTAAAGTCAAATAAGGCTTAATTGATATTGTAATGTTAAAAGTTAAGTGAAACAATCCAAGCAAATTTACAAAAACTTAAAGAAAGCCTCTCACGCTCCCAACCACCAGATACCCAAACCCCGCAATTATTTTACAAAGATAACTGCGCCCAAAATTGCTCAAACACTCCAAAGACTCAATTGAGTATTTCACCTTAAAGGTGAACTCTTTGCATTGATCGCCATAAAGATATGGGAAATCAATTAAAAATGAACAATTTTACTTTTTCTACAATTTATGTCTAAAATTTATCTAACAATTTAACATTTTAACAATTAGTTAGAAAGTTTGTTTGATTTTGTCCAAACTCGAAATAAGTTGAAGTAAGTTCAAGTTTTGTGGTCGGCGCATAAGCCAGAATAAACATCATGTTCGATTATGTTGATGGAAATCATTTACATGCTCTATACGATCTATTGTGGTGCTCTTTGTCGGTTAATCGATTTGTGGTCATGTTGGGAGCTGGTAGCGGATATATTTTTTTTTTTTTTTGAAAACTTAATTTTTTATTGAATCAGGAAAAGTTACAATAATTTTTCTAATAGTATTGGCGTGATATATACATTTTTAAACTATACTGATTCCCTGGAGATTGTAAATAATTTTTTTTATGCTTCGGCTCAGCTTTTGGCTGTTTTTTGAAGCGTTCTGTTATTTACGTTTAGCTTAAGATTAAATAAATAAAAAGTTGTTTAACTGAAAAAGTGATAAATTTAATATTTTGATAGATTTGTACTGATGAAGATTTGAAGATTTGTTTGGAGCATTTGGAGCAGCCTGTCGTTCAATGTTGTGTGGGGACTAAGATTATACTCAAGTGACGCCAGAGTTAAGGAGATGGTCTTTTACCAGTTTCGTAAATTTTATGTAGTTTGTTGTCTTTTTAATAATGCTTGGCAGAGCGTTGTGAAAAGTGGCTATTTTGTAAATAAATCCATAATTTTTATATAAGTGAATGTTGTTAGAATTTCTAACATTGTAATTATGGACAGATGAATTAAGATTAAAATGTATATCAATGTTGATAGTTTTATGCAAAATTCGATGAGTTATACGTGCGCATTCATTTTTATTAATTTGGGCGATGGTAAGGATTTTATATTTGGTGTAAAGATCTGAAGTGTGTATTTTTTTGTTGCCGTTTGTATCAATATTGTCATAAAAATATTCTTCTTTGAAAATGGTTCTAATAAATTTGTTCTGAAGGACCTGAATATGTTTAAACAGATAATTTGACGTGCGACTTGCATCGCACCAAATTGAATTTAAATAAATTAGGTGAGGGTAAACATAACTGTAATAGAGTTTGAGGCGAGTTTGGGATGGTAAGACGTTAGAACATTTGTACATGGAACCTAAAAAAACCGATATTTTTCGTGAAATATGTGCTATATGTGTATTTTGCTTCAAATCTGATTGCATAAAGTAACCAAGGTATTTATATGTGTTGACTCTTTCAATCTTTTGATTATTAATATAAAGGCTGTAGTCATTTAAAAGTCGATTGGAAGAGAAAATCATATATTTTGTTTTGGTTGCATTAGCTGTCAGAGAATTATTATACAGCCATTCACTAAATGTGTTACCATCAGTTTGCATTTTTTCAAAGAGTTCTTCAGGTGTTTTCGCAGTGTACAAAGACGCTTTATCATCCGCAAAGCTCTGGAAGTATCCAAGAAGCATCAGTTCGTCAATATCTTTTGAGTAAGCATTGTAAAATGTTGGAGAAACAATATTTCCTTGAGGCAAACCAGTTTTGTTGCATTGAAAAGAGCTTTTTTTTCCTTGAATTTCAACTGTTTGCCATCTGTTACTCAAATAGGATTTGGATTTTATTGAACCTCCGGGTACCTTTTGATGTATTTTGTACTCTTACACTTTAGATACTTGATTCCTAACAAACCCAGCTGGATACCAAAACTTTTCTTTGCTATGTTTGTGGTTCTACAAATTTTCCACTGGAAAACATAAAAAAGCATGAGGCGAGCTTTTGAAGTTACGAAATCGAAAGAAAGTGAATTAACAATTTAATGCGCCATCCCAAACAATTGAAAATTGAAATGATCTTTTTTTTGCTCTTTGGATAACCAGCGAGCTCCATAATTTATATTTTCTTGTAGAGAGATTGCATTTGTTGCTGCTGATCGAAGGAAAAAAAATTAATTTGATAATTAAAGAAGAGGATGAGAAATCTGTGCTTGGCATGAGCTCTGATGCCTCCAAGTGCATAAATAACGACGATCTTTGGAGATACCAACTATACCCACTATGTGCCAGTGAGAAAGAAAAGTAATGAGAACGCTGTGCTGCAACAAAGCCGCAGTTAATTTACATGCAGGCAATTCACTAATGCAGTAATTCAGCAATTCAGCAATTTGTTGGCTAATGGGGAAATAATGTGGTTATGTTATTAGCACCAACAATGAGAAATCTTGTTGGATATCTTTTGGTAAATAAATTAGACCTCTTAAAATAAAAATCGGTGATGCAATGTAAAGTCCTGTAGAGAAGTTGAATAATTTTGCTCCATTAATATGAATAAAAAACATTAACGCAAGTAATTTTTTAAAATGTAAATATATTAAACTTTATTGAAATTAAAATTTTTGTATGTCAATAAATTGTCTTATCAATAATAGGTAGCCATAGACAAAATCATTTAATTTTATTAATTACAACTTGGTAAACTGCATGTTAACTTGTTGGCAGGTGCTTTTTTCGCTTATGTATTTTCAATTGTGTCTTAGTTTTAAAAGTTACGTTGCAATCAGTGCATTTATTTTTCGATTCGTGAGTTTGAAGATGGGTCCGCAAATTTTTCGGAGTAGAACAACGCTTATCGCATTTATCGCACTTGAACTTATCCGAGTGGATGAAAATGTGGGTGTATACTGCATTTTTATCCTTAAAATATAGTTTACAGAAATCACACTGAAATGATCTTGAAATTAGATGAATTCTATTGATGTGTAGTTTTAGACAAAAAATTGAAAATAGCATTTTGTTACAGATTGGACATTCCACACTCTGGCATATTTTTTTATTGTGTGGTATTTTTGCGATAACCTCTTCAATTGACATTTTCTTATACCACAAAGGATCATTTTTGGTCAGATTTTCAAGTTCCTGTTTCTGTCTCTGGAATTTTTGACTTTCTCTTGCCAAAATTTCTTTCAAGCTTTCATTTTGATGAGTTTTATGAATTATTCCAATATGAATTCTGAGATCGTTTATGGTTTTAAAATCTTTCACACAATATTTGCATTTGTAAACTTTTATTTCATTGTGAGTTGATTGATGCTTATTTAATTCAATTTTGATTTTGAATGTTTTCTTGCAATCCTTGAACTCGCATTTGAATGGACGTTCAGTTAGATGCATTGTTTCATGTTTTCTCAACATAGATTCAACTCTGAAAGCTCTTCCACAGTTTGGATGCTTGCACTTTATGTCACAAACAGGATGTTTATGCAGATGAATTTCTAATGCATTTTTTGTCACGAAAAAGAGTCCACAAATCTTGCATTTCAGTTCTTCTCCTCGATGACTTGATTGATGTCTCTTCAATCGATTTCGACTAGTACCTCGATAATTACAAATCGAGCACTTGAACCGATCTGTATGTCTGTTGAAATGAAGCATCAGATTTTTTTTATTTTTAAAATACTTTCCACAATTTTCTGCAGTGCACTTAACACTTATATTGTCAGCTTTCAGTTGTTGATGCAATTTCAATCTCTTCTCACATTTGAAGGTTTTAATGCAATCAGGACATTTGATTCGTGGAATATTGATTTCATGAGTTTGAAGATGATTTCGTAATTGTCTCGATTCGTGGCATCTTTTATTACATATGGAGCACTTATATTTATCCGTGTGAACCATAAGGTGAGTGTGCAAAGAATCTTTATTATTTAACTTCTTTCCACAATAATCACACTGAAATGTTTGTAAGTCGTTTGAATAATGAACTTTATTAATGTGACCTTTCAAACTACTTTTTTGTTTGAATATATTTAAACAAATAATGCATTCAATACTTGAGTCATTTCCAACTCTGATGTATGGTGTTTTTGTTAAAATCTCATCAACTGTAAATTTTTTATACCACAAAGGATCATTTTTGGTCCAAATTTTAACTTGGTTTTGTAAATTTTGATTTTCATGCTTTTTTCTTTCCAAAATATCTTTCAAGGTATCAACTGTTTGAGTTTTATAATGTATTCGTTTGTTATGATAAGCCAGCTGATTCATATTTTTGAAATCTTTTTTACAAATTTTACAATTGTAAGGTTCCAAATCACTATGAGTTTGAAGATGCACTTTGAAATTTTTTTTGCTTTTAAAAGCCTTGTTGCAACCTTTAAAATCACATTGAAATGCACGTTCAGTTTGGTGGACAATTTGATGAGTTTTCAGATGAAACTCAGATTTGTAAGCTCTTCCACAATCTGGATACCGACACTTAAAGTTGCAAACAGGATGATCATGTAGATGAATTTCTAAAAGATTCCTTGTTTTTAAAAATGTTCCACATATCTTACACTTTAAATCGCTGCTTCGATGGTTCAATTCATGTTTCTTCAAATTATAAGTTGATACAAATTGATCGCAAGTCGAACACTTGTTTTTATCTGTGTGCTGGTAAATATGTCTGCTCAAATATAATTTCGATTTACAAATTTTACCGCAATAATCGCATTGATATTTTTTTACTTCTGTTGAGTGCACATGGTAGATGTGTCTTTTTAAGTTTTGTTTTGAAGTCAATTTCTTTTCACAGATCAAACATTGATAACTGCGAATTTTGGTTGAGTGATTTCTTGCATTGTGATGGTATAGACCTGATATTGATAAGAAGACTTTTTGACATAATTTACATTGAAATTTCATTCTTTTTGTAGATTTCTCGGATGTTTTTTGGTGAAAAGATATTTCAGGTAGATTTGTATTCATGGAGCTTTCAATTGTATCTGGTGCGATTTCAATTAAATCATCATTCTTAGCAGTAATATCTGTAATCAGTACTTCATCAGCTAGTTCCTCCTTCACAAGCTTCAAGTCCACAATTTGTTTGTCAATCTCAATAATTCCCTCAAAAATCTTCATAAACTTGTGCATCAGAACATATTTTATGGATGCAAATTGAATGAAAGATTTAGGCATCTTCATAACGAGAATTACTTTTTTTCCAGATTCTGATACTATTAATACTTGAGATTTATTTTTTCTTCTCATGATTAGAAGCTTTTTTGGCACCTTCAAGCGCCTTTCCAAAGTTGCCTTCACATTTTTTCGTTCAATTTGATTTTTTGTAGCCAAAAAAGAGACAGTCTTTCTATTCACAATCACTCGACCAAATCTCAAGAATAAATCTTCCACTCTTCTTGCTTTAGGTCTACACACTTTGAAATTCATCTTGAGAATATATTTTCAAATGAAATTCGGTGATGAATATTACATTTTCTTTATAATATTTGGTGATTCTTCAAAGTCAATAAATATTTAGTATACGGAAAAGGTTGAAATCAGGTTTAATTTAAAAACATAAGCCAGACACAGGTACTTGTCTTATATATCTTTGTATTTGCATATGTATATAATAAATTAAACGAAAGTAAATATTCGCAGGTAGATACATTTTCTGTCCCACGAAACTTGGTCAAGCAAAAAATGTTGCCGAGAATATGATAAATCTAGAATAAATATGGAATAAATTTTAAGAATCTGGAAATCAAATTAAGTATAATTAGCAACCCACATTCTAACTCTTCCCACGATATTTAAAAAGCTAACAGTATCCCAAATAAGCAATGGAAATTAAAGACAAATACTCATCTTTTTAGACAAATTTTGAGTGAATTTCAAAAAAATTATTTTAATTTAGGAATTTAAAATATTCTTTATGATCTTTTATCAAATAAGATACAATAAATTTATTTATTAATTTAAGATATTTATTTTTTTATTCATTCATTTATTTATTTTCATCAAATACAATACACATCAAATATTAAATCGAATATTGAACCACTGTTAGGTTTTTCATGGTTCTTCAAAATTTTCAAGCCTGAGTCTTAATGTGATCGGTCAAGCCAGATTTTGTCTTGAAATCTTTACTACAACTCGCTGAACTGCATATATGTTAACAATTGTTGACAAGTGCTTTTTTTCGCTTATTTATTTTAAAGTCTTTCTTTGTTTAAAAATTTACATTGCAATCAGGTCATTTCACTGTTCGATTTGATTCGTGAGTTTGAAGATGGTTTAGTAAGGATTGCGTAGTTTGACACCGCTTATTGCATATATGACACTTGAACTTATCCGAGTGGATAAAAATATGGCTGTATACTCTATGTTTATGTTTAAAATATTTTTTACAATAATCACACTGGAATAATTTGGAATCTACTAGATGCATTGCCTTGATGTGGATTTTCAGACAAGAAATTGAAACTAGCATTTTGCTACAGATGGGGCATTCGACACTTTTCTCAATTCTTTTATTGTGTGGTGTTTTTGCGATAATCTCCTCTGTTGACATTTTTTTATACCACAAAGGATCACTTTTGGTCAGATTTTCAAGTTCGAGTTTCAGTCTTTGAAATTTCTGACTTTCCCTTTCTAGATTTTGCTTTAAGCTGTCATTCTGAAGAGTTCTATGGACTCTTCCAATATGTTTACTCAGATGGCTTTTGGTTTTAAAATCTTTCACACAATAGTTGCATTTGTAAAGTCTTAAATCAGTGTGAGATAACTGATGCGTCTTTAAAATATGCTCCTGTTTAAATGCTTTATCGCAACCCTTGAACTCGCATTTGAATAGACGTTCATTTAGATGAATTTTTTCATGTTGTCTCATCATGGATTTATTACTGAAAGCTCTTCCACAGTTTGGATGCTTGCACTTTTTGTCACAAACAGGATGTTCATGCAGATGAATTTCTAATAGTTTTTTTGTCTTGGAAAAAATTCCACAAATCTTGCATTTCAGTTCTTCTCCTCGATGTGTCGATTGATGTTTTTTTAAGGTACCAGGACCATCTCCTCTATAATTACAAATTGAGCACTTGAACCGATCTGTATGTTTGTTGAAATGACTCAGCAGATTTTTTTTATGCTTAAAATACTTTCCACAATTTTCTGCAGTGCACTTAATACTTTTAGGAGCTATCTTTAGTTGTTGATGCAATTTCAATCTCTTCTCACATTTGAAGGTTTTAATGCAATCAGGACATTTGATTCGTGGATTGTTGGTTTCATGAGTTTGAAGATGATCTCGTAATTGTGTCAAGGTAGAGCATCTTTTATTACATATGGAGCACTTAAATTTATCCGTGTGACCCATAAGGTGAGTGTGCAAAGAATGTTTATTATTTAGCTTCTTTCCACAATAATCACACTGAAAAGTTTGTGAGTCGTTTGAATAATGAACATGATTGATGTGACCCTTCAAATCACTTTTTTGTTTGGATATATTGAAACAAATAATGCATTGAATTCTTGAGTCAGTACCAACTCTGATGTATGGTGTTTTTGCCAAAATCTCATCAACTGTAAATTTTTTATACCATAAAGGATCATTTTTGGTCCAGATTTTAACTTGGTTTTGTAAATTTTGATTTTCTTGCTTTTTTCTTTCCAAAATATCTGCCAAGCTTTCAACTGTTTGAGTTTCATAGTGTTTTTGTTTGTTGTGTCTAGTTAGCTGACTCTTAACTTTATAATCTTTTTTACAAATTTTACAATTGTGGGGTTCCAAATCACTATGAGTTTTAAGATGCCTTTTCATAATATCTTTGCTTTTATAAGTCTTGTTACATCCATCAAACTCACATTTAAATGCACGTTCAGTTTGGTGGACAAACTGATGAGTTTTCAGATAAAACTCAGATTTGTAAGCTCTTTCACAATCTGGATACCGACACTTAAAGTTGCAAACAGGATGATCATGTAGATGAATTTCTAAAAGGTTCCTTGTTTTCAAAAATGTTCCACATATCTCACACTTTAGATCGGTCTTTTGATGAGTCAGTTCATGTATCTTCAAATTATAAGTTGATACAAATTGATCGCAAGTCGAACACTTGTTTTTATCTGTGTGCTGGTAAATATGTCTGCTCAGATGGTATTTGAATGTAAAAAATTTAGCGCAATAATCGCATTGATATTTTTTTACTTCTTTCAAGTGCACATGGTAGATGTGTCTTTTTAAGCCTTGTTTTGAAGTCAATTTATTTCCACAGATCAAACATTGATAACAGCGAATTTTGGTTGAGTGATTTCTTGCCTTGTGATAGTATAGACGTGACCTCAATGCAAAGTCTATTTGACATATTTTACATTGAAATTTCATTCTTTTTGTAGATTTCTCGGATGTTTTTTGGTCAAGAGATATTTCAGGTAGATTTGTATTCATGTAGCTTTCAATTGCTTCTGGTGCGATTTCATTTAAATCATCATTCTTAGCAGTAATGTCTGTTATCAGTACTTCATCAGCTGGTTCCTCCTTCACAAGCTTCAAGTAGACAATTTGTTTGTCAATCTCAACAATTCCCTCAAAAATCTTCATAAACTTGTGCTTCAGAACATATTTTATGGATGCAAATTTAATAAAAGATTTAGGCATCTTCATAACGAGAATTACTTTTTTTCCAGCTTCTGATACAATTAGTACTTGAGATCTATTTTTTGTTCTCATGATTAGAAGCTTTTTTGGCACCTTCAAGCGCCTTTCCAAAGTTGCCTTCACATTTTTTCGTTCAATTTGATTTTTTGTAGCCAAAAAGGAGACAGTTTTCTTTTTCACAATCACTCGGCCAAATCTCAAGAATAAATCTTCCACTTTTTTTGCTTTAGGTCTGCACACTTTGAAATTCATCTTGAGAATAAATTTTGAAATTGAAACGGTGTTAAATGAATTCTTTACCTTTTCTTATTTTCTGGTTTTTAAACATTCATATTTAAGAGGCAGGTATGCAGAGATCTTTGATTGCCCTTAACAGATCCTGACAAAAAATTATTTGCAGACACAGTCATAAAAATCAAAAACTGCTGGCATCTAAAAATTAAAGGAAAAAAAAACAATTTTATTTATTATATTTGGCGAGGTTATGAAAACAAAATTTATTTTAGTTGCTTTTATATTTTTTTGAAGATTTTTATTTGCTCGTTTTTCTTTGTAAAAATATTTTGTTCAATTTCAATTCATCAGATGATACAGTTTTTAAGGATAATCGATTAATTATAAAATATAGCGTATAACGTAAAATAGAAGAGAAAATAAATGTTAATTTTAAATGATTCTTAAACTTACTTGAAGTTTTACAATTAATCTTTAATTATTTTCAAAAACATTACCTTAACTTTTCCAAATTAATCAAAATGTAAATTAAATTGAAATAATATTGTAAAGGTTTTTAAAGAACATTTACAGTTAATTGTAAGGCAATCAGGCAATTAAGCGATTTGTTCATTTTTTCAATTATTTAAATAATTTCAATTATTATTTTTATTGGGCAGTTCTTGAGCCAAGAATCTTATAAAAGGGAGTAATCTATGTTACATCGAATATAATTTAAATTAATTTTTGCTTAACATTTAGGAAAAGTTGATAATTGATAATAATTAGTAAATTATATAAGAAGGGTTGTCCCTGAACTTTCTAAATAATTATTTTAGACCCAAAAGCTCTTAATTAAAAAAAATATGTAAATTACACATTTTTGTTTTATTATTTCTTTGTTGTTACAATTTTAAACCAAAATAATTAAGGAATATATTTATTAGTAATTCAAGAACGTCCCCGGGGCAGTTAAAGTTCCATAAATCAGTTAAACTTTAAAAATTGTACAAATTCCTTCTCTAAATTCATTATTATTGCTCTTCAGGCAATGAAGCCACTTATTTGTTATAAACCAGATATTTTTTAATAAATCCAATTACTCAAATTAATGATATGAATTACAGCTATTAATATAATAGGTGTGTACAATTAAGAATTAATAAATTAAATGATATTATTAGACCAATAAGGATTAATGTACGATGTATTTCAAATTTAGCACTAATTAAGTGTAATTAGGCAATAGAACGAGAGACTAGAAGTTGCTAGAAAGTTGGTGGTTTTGGTCGTTGGATCTGTGCTCAAGTAGACTATCTTAAAATTTAATTATAACAGTTTTTAGTAAGCATTGATTAATATTTAATCCAAGTCTAAGTCAAAACTTTTATAAATTTTCAATTAAGATATATCACAATAAATCACCCAACCGACGACCAAAATAGAAATTGTAAAGGATTCGGCAGTTTATCGACTAATACAAAAGTTTTCTAGAAAAAATTGTAAATTGAACAAATATTCGCTTAAGGCACGGTAGAATTAACCTAGAATTAAATTAGTGTTAGTCTAGAATATAAATTCTTAGCTTACTAATCCAAGGTTTAACCATACTTTTTTCCAAGCCCAAAAATTATAAAGTTATGTTTATGAATCGAATTTTTCGAATTAAATAAATTTTTACATTGTTTTAATAAATTTTCCAAATCTTTAAATAATTATCAAATTATTGAATAAATTTTTCAAGCATGTTTAAAAACTATATGTTATGGTTAAACTCTTTTTCTTACTAGACAAGAATATTTAAAATATTTACTACAAAAAACAATTCAAAATCTTAATCTTCAAAAAATAAATTTTCTTCACGTATAAAATAAAAATAAAACATTTAAACTTGACTTAAAAAAATGACTTAATCTGAACTTAGTCAATAAAGTAACATTAGGCTGGCTGAGACAGCAAAAGACTAACTTAGCCAGCATTTTAAGGTACATCATTTACAGATTTCTATTGAAAGAAATGAATCTTAAGACGAAAATCTTGAATATAATAGGTAAGTATTAATAGAATTAGAATCTATAGTAAGAAGAGAAATAGGGAGGATGATGTTTCTGGATCAAGCTATCTAAAGGATGCTCTGGCCGACCTCTCATCATCCTCCCTCTCAATCATCCATATTAATCCAAATTATTGCTACTTAGCACTCCCTCCAGCAAGCATCTGCTTCTGGTATTCCCTCGAAGGGCCATATTCTAGGCCGTGCCACCCAAGACACTCCCAGACGCCCTTTAGCGCACATTCAATGTGGCCAGGCGCCTTAACCTAAAACTCCCATTTTTAATTGAATTCCTGTTGTTATCCTGGAAATCTCCTTACATTGGTGGAGGACCACGAACATATCTCAACTGTGGAGTAAAACTCATCGTTAAGTTGTTCACGTTGTCACAGCAGTGTGGCTCCAAGAGGCAAGCGACGCAGATCAAAGTGATGAGTGCGAGTTGGAATGGAATGGCTAATCTTGCGATTCTCCATAACCAACCTTTTCTGCCTTTCTCCTCGGAAACCTCAGAGCCCTCTTTCGGGTCATCTGGATCTGGGTCACTCGCTGATGCGACCTTGAGCTGAGAAATGGACCTAGCCATCACTAAACCAGCAACTGTGGTGTTTGGAGACTTCTTCTTATTCTTCCTTTTTGTTGGTGGTGATCGCTTGGACTTGCCTTTGATCGTAATTATTGGGATTTGAACATTGATACTGCCATTACTAGATGTTGTTATGGTAGCACCTTGTCCTTGTTGGTTCATCAATTGGGTGGACGTTCGGAGGATCAACTCACGACACGTGTCCTGCAAAGTACGAAGCTCCTTCTCAGCAGATTCAATTCTGTTGGTGATTGTCTTAAGGAAGTCACTGCTGGGCGATAAGGCATTTTCCTAAAAATATTAAGGAGGCGTTAGTTAGAGGTCAATGATCTTATCACCTTTTATTTTTTGTTCATGAACTGTTTAGTGAAATTTTGAATGAAGGATCAAATAAATTGAAATTACTCACCAATTGCTTGGCTAATCTCCTAAGAACTCCTAATCTTCTCTCCCTCTCGCTCATACCACCTCCATCAGACAAACCTCCAGCGTCAGAAAATCCACTATCCGACAAAGATCCAACACTAGAAAGTGACTTAAGACCCATAAACTGCAAAGCCGCCAATTCTGGCTGCAATTGGTTCAATTGAGTCAAATCATCTTTCATGTTGATATTCTTCTGGATCTGGTTCTCTAATCTTTCGCTTAGTAGCTTGGCTACCTGCTGTACATTATCTACAAGATCATCTGGCGTCCTGCCATCCTCAATGGCACCTTTAAGGCCAAAAAGAGCGCCGCGATCTTTACCTAAAGACTCAGTAAATTCATTCAAACCGTTCTCAAACTGTTTCCAAGCGACCAATGAAGTGGTCAGGTTCTCCAAACGATTTCTAATGCGAAGATCTGCTTCATCCCAAGTTCCATACATCTCTGAGACGTCTGTCTTAAGGTGCTTGTGCAGTTCATCGTCCACAAAATAGGAAAGCTCTGATTGAGCAGATTTTTCTTGGGAAGATTCAAGGTACTCTTCGGCTTCCTGAGCCTTGGATTTTTGAATCTCTTGGCGAGTCAACCAGCTGTGCACTGACGCGTTTAGTTTGAGCATGTTTGAGCGATATTTTTGCAACTCTTCACGATCGTTCTAAAAAGATAATTGGAATGGTTTAGAATTGTTCATAATTTAGAAAATGAAAGAAAATCACGAAAAACTTTCAAAAAATGACTAATTTGCTAATTAGAAATGATATAACCAATAATTTCACGAGGGCTTTAACCTCAAAACATGAATTTTATGACCTAATCTCAACCAACCTTTAAATCCTCTATAGCTTCCTTAATTGATTGCTCGCTATCAAAGCTGTGGAATTGTGTACCAAAACTCATCAAAGACTTCTTCAGCTCGTTCATATCTTCCTGCAACCTCCTGGCCACTGCCGCATTCTCGCTCCAAGTCAGCAAACTCTCCCATGACGCGACCAAGTCTACAAATAACGCAAAAAAGTGAAATTTACAATAACTTTTCTTCCATTTCCTTCGATTGTTTCAGAGGTTCTGTTTGCGTTTCTTCGAGCAAAAAACAGAAACATTTGTAAAAAATTCAATATCTTTCAATTAATTTTAGTTTGTAATGTTTTTATAATGGCTTGTCTTGTTTAATGCTTTTTATGTCTTAAAATCTTTTAAGATGTTTTTTAAATGTTTCATTTACAAATTTTCTACGTTTTTCTAATAACTTTATAGAATAGGGACTGGTTGTCTTTATCTCAGTCTGTTTATAAATTTTATTGAAAATCTGATTAAAATTTTTTTGAAGAAATTTTTACAATTTTAAAATCAAAAGTTCCCAAAAATCCAAAAATAAAAAATATTATGAAAAAACTTTATCAGTGATTTCTTGAGATAAAGACAACCAACCCCCTTCAAGAAAAACGTTCGCAAAAAAGAAGTTGCCAGGGAATGCCGGTTTTTATGATCGTTTTACTCTTTTGATTTACAATGCTTGATTTTTAAGGTGAAGCTTGTAAAAGAGAAAATTGACCAATTAAGCGGAACAATTGCAACTTAGGCAGCTTTAATTGGTTTCGTTCATTGTATTATGAGTTGGTGTATCATTTTAGATTTTATTAAATTCCTTGATTTGTGAAAAAACTGCAAAAAATATACAACACAGATTTCAAAGTAGAGCAGTGAACATTCGAGGATTGAACCCGATCTTTATGAGATATGTTCAACTTGAGTTCATACGACGACAACGATTCCTACCAGAAGCTTCTTGGTAAAATTATAAATAAAATATTTAAAAAAGTAGTCCAATAAAATAATGCAAAAACCATTTTTTCTTTCATAAAAAAACCAGCACTCCGTGTTCAACTGCGCCAAAAGTGAGATCATCTTAATTAAAAAGTAAACAGACTTGCATCCAATTACCGATACACTTTCGACTTTTGCCCATTTCGTTTTGTAAGTCGGTAAAGTGCTGATTAAAAAATTGTTTTTTATTGAAATTTTCAAAGGCAATGGACTGAGACTGCAGTGAATAACATTTGAAACATTTCAATGGATTTCAGAATTAAAATTTTTAAACGCAGAATTATAAATTCACCATTAATAATAATGATAAGTATGAAATTATTGTGATGTGTCGATTAAATATTTCGATTAAATAGTTTTTATCGCTAAATACTGGTTAAGGTTAAATAATAAATATAGGGGGTTATCTGTTGATTATGTCAATGTTCAATTTTTTTACAGAATTTTTTTTATGTCAAGTAAAACCACCATAATCAACAGCCACCCCCTCATGCAAGCAATATCATTGTGTTAATAAATTTTACCATCTGTTTGCACTCCAACTTCCAGTTTCTTCATAGTTTTCAATTGTTTTATTAATAAGCTGCAAATTCATGAGTCAAAGAATTTCCATTCAACCACAAACCAAAAACTGAAAACTAAAGCAACTTCAACCACCTCAAGCAGCAAAATCAATTTTTTTCAGTATTTCTTTGCATTTTAATTTTTATAAGCAACAATTCCATTATTATTCAGTTTTTTTTTATTTCTACAATTTCTTTTGTTTTTCAAGTTTCTTTAGTTTTTTCCAGCTACCTCTTTAAATTATTTAAATTGTTAAAATTATTATAAAATATTTCTTAGGATTATTACCACGCACTGAAAAAAAGAAATATTGAATTTACATGAAATGCCAGAAATGACAGATATGTTTTAAATGCCAGAAAAGCAAAAAACGGCTTAAATTCTTTCGACTTGCAGCTTAAACTTGAGCTTGACGAAGAAATTGATCTTATTGTATTGTTTTGTTTCGAGGTAAATAAAATTACAACAAAATGTTGTAGAAAGACTTTTTGAATTTAAATGGTGAATTTCGTTTTATTTGAGATATTTGACAAAAAAAAGACTAAATTCGATAAAAATAAGGGGAAAAGATAATAAGGGATTTAAAACTCAATTACATCTCCTTCATTCATTTAACATCTGGCAATAATAAATATTGACATATATAAGTTGTTGCCTAAACTTGTCTTAAATAAAATAAACCCTGCTATTTTAAAAACAAGTTTCCTTCGCTCCAAAAACGTCCAAGTATCAAAATCCACTGAAAAAGTATGGAAAACTGGTAATACGGTGATACCACTTCGTTCAGCGATTTATCGTAACGTATTTTAACATTTTGTAAACGATTCCTTTACTATTTCCACAATTATTCCACAATATCCGAACAATTTCTACAATTATTCCACAGTTATGGTGAAAAGAACGCTATTTTGTTACACCAAGACACCGAGCGAATAATAAATGGAATAAACATAAATAAACTGAATTAAGTAAAATGAAGTTCGTGTCACTTTATTTTCTGTTTTATGCTGTAATTGAAAATTTTCGTAATGTTTTTCGAATAATTTATCATTTTGTTGTTGTTTTTTGAGATGTTTGTGGTGCAAGAAATGCTAAAGAAATGCAAGTAAGGCAAGTAATGATACATTGGAAAAATAACTTGAATTAAGTGGAGTTTGATTATCTTGGAGAAGAAGTTCTTTGGAGCAAAGAAATAAGAAGAAAATTGATGTAACGAGCTCATGTAACAAATTGATTGGTGGGGTAGCAAAGTCGATAAATTGACTAGCTTATTAGTAGATTATATTGAAAATGATAAATTTTCAGTTTTAAGGAAGTTTAGCGAATTTTCTCTTTAATATTATACCCTAGTAAATCAAATGTAACAAAATCCCATGGAACATATCCAATGTAACAAAAAAAATGTAACAAAATCCATCAAAATTTACAATGCAGCAAAATTCGTCATAATGCAGCACTTGAGCTCTAAATTTCACACCTTCACTGCGAATCTTTTGATTCATCAAAGATAACCGATCTCTATTGTATATCATAAGGAAATTATCTTTTTTAATAATGTAAAAACGGCGAGCTAATTTATGGTAATTGTAGAAACTTAAGCCTTTTAAACTCTTCGTGAAGCATGGAAGCAATTTAAAAGTGTTTAAGATATTTGTGGCGTTTAAGCAAAATTATTGTGGATTTATAATTTTAAGGAAAGTTTGACGAATGTTTGAGGAAAATTTTAATTAGTAAAAAGTATGTACAAGAGGTACAAGAAGCCTAATAGTTTCCAATTGTTTTATTTGATTTTTGTAACAGTTTGATTTAATTATGAATTAGAGCGTATTTCAAAATACTGTTGCAAAATATTTTTTTTTTCAAAAATGTGACTTAAACTTGAAAATAGCAAAAAAGCAAATAATATAACTTAATGGATGTTTTCAATTACGAGAATATTAGTAGGATTTAAACCTATGTTCGCTTTACATAAATATACAACTGAGTAATTCAGCTTATCATCTTGTTTAAGTTATAAATATTAAAAATAAATGGCCCCAAAAACTTGCATCCATGAAAAAAAAAACTGATCCATAATTAGCCAACACTTCAACTCAAACATATTCAAATTAATTCAAATCTCAACTCAACCAACTATCAAAAAAATCAAACAATAACACTCCACTTTGCCTACAATTAAGAAGATTTTGCCGCAGACCAAACTATTTAGTATTTGTACCAAATCTTAAAAATAGCTTTAGCATTTAATTCATCTATTTCTGTTATTTCATCTATTTCCATTATTCCAATTATTTGCTGTTTGCGTTTGGCAAGGTTATCAGCTATTTAGCTCTGAGAGTGTTTCAAGCGTAAATCTAAAGCACTAAAAAGTCGAGAACACCAAAACCAAGGAAAAATTTTATGTTGGGTTTAATTGTTTTAATTTAAAATGTTATAAACACTAGCGTATTTTGTAGGCAGTATTTACACAAAGTTGCGTAATATTTTAATTACCCATTTTCACACTTTTTTCTAGATTAATCATTCTGGTGATTAAATCTCGTAACTATTTTATAATCTCTATGATTTTCTGACTTTATCAGTCATTTCATTGTTTTTAATGATTCTTTTATTGCACTCAAAGTTCCGTCAACTCTCTAGGAATTAAATTTTGTTTTATTTTATTTGTTATGTTTTATGTTTTATGTATTTTATGTTTTTATTGTATTTTCTGCATTTTCATATTATTTCTTGTATTTTTGTATTTTCATAGATTTTCAGAGTTTTCATAGTTTTTATATTTTTGTAGATAGTTTTGTATAGTTTTTCTACTTCGCTACTTTAGTGCTTTGTTCAGGTCATCGACACGTTTCCCGGCACTTTCATATTATTCCATATTGTTTTCTATGTTTTTTCATAAATTATGTTCGTCGATTTTTATGTTTTATGTTTTTTATGTTTTAAATAAGTTCTCTGTATTGTCTATCGTGTTATTAAATGTGAAACAAGTGGGCACTGTCGATAATGCAGGGATTGTGGAGGTGAATTGGTAATTAAGTCGATATTTTAGTTTTTGACTCAATTAAAAGTTTGAAAAGGCACTAATTGGCTTTAATTGATTGATTTTCTATAAATTGGTTTTGAATCGATGGCATCAATAAACTCCCCAATCCCTGCGATATATTTTGGTATTTCTAAAGTTCCATAGTTTCGTTAAATTTTCTGAGTAATTTTGTTTAATTCTCTTTAATTCGGTGATGGTTCAATAAATTCTAGTGACTTGAAAATGCTTGAAACAGTCGAAAGTACAGTTTGATTACAAAAATTGTCTAGTGTTTTCCAATGTTTTCGAGTGATTGGACGGATATTTTGAATTGCTTGAGTTAATTTTGATTTATTTTTGTGTTTCTCTTGTGAAATGAATGATTGATAGTGGGTGGAACTTCCCGAAGATCAAAGTTTTATTGTAGTTATAAGTTTGTTAGGGCCTGCCAACTTTTGTCAGTTTTAGTATATTTGGGAGCATAAAATATGATAAAATTTGATAAAACTTTTATCTCACAATTTTGGTATAATTTTTTAAACCAAAGGCATTTATAAAGAAATCAATAAATTTTAAAGACAAAAAAAATTGTCTCAATCTTATTCAAATAAAAAATTCATTAAAAAGTTAAAAAACAATACTATAAGGAAAATGTCTCTGTTTTCTTAGTAAATAGATATTTAAACTATAATAAAATACAACTAAACATTCCTGCCTTAAAAAATAGATAAGAAACTGGAAATTAAAGAAATTAACAAACTTCACTGAAATAATTAAAGAAAACTACAAAAGCCATAAAATACAGCTGGAATTGTAGTTTTATGAACATAATTCCATATAATTCGTTTTTAATTTGATTTATGACTTTATTTTTCATCTTTTTGAAGTAGCTTGCAAGATATCTTAGCTAGAACTCCAAAATTTCTTAATTATTTTTTGAATTCCCCCAAACTACAAGAAACTTCAAGAGTTTCGAGAAATTTTTTAATTTTTATTAGAAAAACGACACGTTTCTTATTTATTTTACAAAAAACTTGTCTTTGCCTGTGTCTTTTTGAATCTCGATGATGTTTCTCAAATATTTCCAAGTGATTTCATAAATCCTCTTAAAGTTTTCTAACAAATCACTTCAAACTGTCCCCAACTTTAAAAATAGTTCTTGAAGTCTAAAAATATTCCAAAAAACGCCGAAATCACCAAAAACACAAATGACTAAAATTACTGAACACAATTCAAATAACTCAAAAATTAAAATAAATCAAAAAATTCGAAAAACTTAAAAAACTACAAATTGGAAAAAGCAATTTGAATTGCCAAATATTTGTTGAGTTCACAATTTGACGCCAAACACTTTAAAAACCGTCAAAATAGATTGTAAAATTTATTTGGCCCATAACCATTTAACTATTAGCATAGTAAACATATGAAAACACCAACAAATAACAAAACAGTCGGAAACGCACACCGAACAACGCACCAAACCCAAGTGAAAATGAGCTGTATGGCTTCAATATTAAAATACACTGTTAATACAGCAAAACACTACAAAACACTGTTAATAATGTCAAAGTTCAGTGTGAAATACATAAAATTTCAATTATCAGATGTATTTTAATGTGTGAAAACACACTTTAAAATACTGCTAAGAATGTAACACATATGTTAAGTATTTTAATCAGTATTTTGCAGTGTTTTGAATACTATAAAATACATTGTAAAACACATTGATTTTATCAAGATCTTTTACTAAAATGATCAAATAATTTAAAACTCAGTAAATAAATATGATTTAATAAGAAACTATCTACAAGAGTTGATTTCTTAAATTTAAATTGAAGTAAAAGTATTTTAAATGTATGTAAGACTTTAAATTATATTCCTTTATTAAAAAAAAAAAAAATTGAATTGACACATTTTACAATACTGTAAGATAAAAAATCGAAAAATCCCGGTTCTTTGGCAGGCTCTTTGAAACATAAGAACTGCTAGATCTATTCGAATATACGTGGAGATTATTTTGTATTATTGCTGATAAATTTGTTGAATCAAGCGCTTTGATTGAAATAAGGTTTTATCAATATTGAGTCATAATACAGCCTAAATACATAATTTTATAATCTGCCGTATCGAAATTTATATAATTGCAAAAAAGTACAAAATATCAAAACATTTGTATGACAGGTACTCGAAGGACCAGCCCGATCGTAAATCTAGCCGTTCTAATTTTCTTATAGTCAAGAGAAGGTTATTTTGAAAATTTGAGCTAAATCTAAATCATGCAGATGCTTGGAGCAACTGGAGCATCGATACAAATTTGACATATTGTTCTTCTTGAAGCTTGACCACTTGGTCATGGGTTAATATTTTCGGAATATCTTTTGGAATTCAGTGTTTTGAGACAAATGCAATATTTTTGCATGAATCGAATTTTATGAAGCTTTTCGGTTTAACAAAAGTTTTTGTATGAAGAATGATCGTTTGTACTGGAGCTACAAGATGGCGTTGTTAAAACACAATTAAAATGTATAGACATACTTATAGATTTCATAATAATTCTCAAAGTCTGAGTTTCATCAGAACCGGTTGATTGTTTGGGAATTTACATGGTGGAGCAACAAAATGCGGCAAAAACTGATAACAGGGTGTGTGACACCAATATTTATTCATTATTAGTGAGTTTTAAAAGATTTTTTGTTTTTTGGGTGCATACAAGTTTTTTAGTCGAAGTAAAAAGAATTTAAATGTTTTGACATTTTTTTGAAAACTTACTAAAAACAAAAACTGCATATTTATCCTATTTAACTAATTTTTTTAATGATATTTTAATCTAAAAAATACTTAATTAATGTCAAACCAAAACTTCAAATTTTCTTATTAAATTTTTGATTAATTATTTTGAAAAACTTCTACCAAAATTCATATTTTTCATAAGAAAAATATTTTTCCTGATTCAGATCAGGATTTCAATTATCAGGAAAATTGTTGGATAATGGTGAAATAAGATTATCTTTCGTCCCATCTAAGAGTTCTCCATATAAAACGCATAGGATCAAATTAAGAATAAAATACCGGACAATAAAATCAATAAAATAAAGTTTCCTGCTTCAAACATAAAGTATCGCATAAAAAAATTCAAAAGTTGACTCAATTTCAATAAAAATATTTATTTTCAACTAATACTTTAGATTTGTGGTTTGATTTCTAATAGTGAGCATTTTAAAAATTAATTATTTTAATATATTTACATTAAATTCAATTCTTTTGAAGTTCAACCTAAGCATGTTGCTTTACAATAAAATATTTCCTTCACCCAGCAGTACCAGCCGCGCGCACCAGCAACATCTAGTTCAATTCTTCACTTCCCAAAAAAATTCAGATTTGTTCGAAGTTCAATTCCTACATACAAAAATTTCTTTTTTGCCAAATATTACAAAATACTGCACGAAATACATAAGAAATACTGCTCTTTTAACACTGCAAAACACTGTTCAAAATGCATTAAGTTACACATATGAACAGTGTTCCGAGCAGTATAAAGCAGTGTTTTAAAATACTATACATTCCATAATTTCGTGATATTTTAATGTATTAAGTTGATGTATTTTGAGCAGTATTATTTCAAATAATTTTCACATGGGAAGTCTGAACAGCAAATCACGTCATGTTTTAATTATTTGACTTTGGCTTAAATGTTTCAAAATGTTCATTCTCATAATATTCACATTATTCTCGATTCTTTGACATTTTGCCCACATTATCAACAATTTACTCGACTTTACAGTATAATTTGTCTATTTATTCAATATCTCGACTAAACAGTTTTTCTATGTTTCGCCTGTTTTGCGTCTTTCATCGTTAAATAGAAAACAAAACCACTGAACAGTTTGCTTACTCGCGAACCGAGACACTGATCTTGAAAACTCTTAATATTATGAATTCTCTGAAATAGCAACAAAACACTGAAAAACCACTGTAAACTCGTACAGCCTGCGATTTCACCGCTTGAGCTAAATGTTCAGTTCAACTTTTTTATTTGGTTTTTTGTGCAAAAACTTCCAATAAACATAAAAATACAAAAAATACAAAATCACCAAGAAATACTAAAATAATCTTAACACAAACTTAATATCTCCAATAAACTTGGGAATGTTCCCCAAACACGGAATAAATTAATTAGCTGGGTATTTTGTTGCATGAATAATATATTACGATCTATAGCTTCAATGTCGACCATGTGGTGAATTATTTTAGCTATTTAAATTCACTTTAGGCTGATAATTTTATATATTTCAATTGTATCACTGTTAATTCAACTGTTAGTCTAAGCAGCGCGACCGAATTCACTGAATTAAATAAATTGACTGCATTTTGAGCGAAAACAATCGGACTGAAAATTGATTTTTGTATTTTTGTTTTCCTACCAAAATACTCTGAAAAAACATTGGAACAATCGTAAAATACACGAGAAAACATTGAAAATCATTGAAATTGTGAAAACAATGATTAGAGGGAGGAGAGCAGAAACTATAATGACGTTGTAGAAAAATACTACGTCGGTAATTCAACGTTTTCATTCAAGTTGTGGCAATAAACTAGCAGTTTTTATTTTAGTTGGTATAATTTAATTTTTTTTCAACATGTTTTTCATTGAGGCTTTGACATAAAAAATATTAAAAAATTGCTAAAAAACCAATTTTCATAAAAACTGCTTTCAAACCACATACACCAGCATAAATTGCACAACAAAACCATGATTGTAGTGTAAAATCATCAGGGTGAGCGAAAGAGACAAATCTACCAAAATAATTTCAGCAAGAGTGGAAAACAGCAGAATTTACAATACAGCATTAATACTTACAAGCAAAAAATGAAAATGAGTGGAAAAGCTTAGAGCAGGCAAAAAATGATTCAAATTGGTGCAGTTACATTTGCGAGGTGAAGCGACAAGCAAGGAAAAAATAGGGAACCAAAAGCCATTAGAATTGGTTGCAGGTGTGGTGAGCTGGACGATGGTGAAGTGAAGTGATTTTTTTAGGACAGATTTGAGATTAAAATTATTTCTCATGTGTCAAATTTATGGATTGTTTTAGCTAACTTTGGTCAAATTGCCACATAAAATGGCAAAAAATGAAAAACTTGTTTCTAAAGCATTTACAAAGTTTTTTTTGCTAAATTAGTTAATTTGTCAGTTGTGTTGGAATAAATGCGCGTTTTGCCTTTTAGAGCTGAATCAATAAGATTATTTTTAAAGTGGATCGCATTAAAGTATTTTTAAGTATTGATGAAGCAATAAATAAAATATTAAACAATGAAGAATTTAAATGATCATCTGACACCATTTATTAATTTATAAGTTAATTAATGAACCTTTTAAAATTTCTGAGATAAGGAATTCGAAGGAATCTCACAACATGTATTTAATTGTTTTAATTTTATTTCACCCGAGCATTTTCGTTGTAAGGAAATGTAAAACAATAAAAATTCGTTAATTGTGCAATTGAGCTTAAAACAATGAAAGTGTGATGAAATTCATATGGGCGGAATATTCAGAATATTAAGTTTTGCACAATTATTCGAGTGCCCGCTAAAGTGCATTTCAAAACAAACAAACGATCGTCAGGTTTTACGAGACAGATTTAAATGAAACAATTCGCTTAATTAATTGAGAAGACAAATTACATTATCGCAAATGATTTGTAAATTATTATGCATTTATAGAGTTAACTGGGGGTGAGCTGGGAATTAACGAAAAAGTGGTTTTACAGACATGCTAATTTATTTTTGTGGTTTTGTGAAAGATTTTGTTTCTTTGAACTTGAAAATTTAGACTTGTGATCTTTTAGTTTTCAAGATGAAGATTGAAATTCTCAATTTAAAGTAAATTTGGATATTCATCAGATCATCAATAATAGTTCTTTTATTAATTTTAAATAAATTTAAATGTGACCGGTTGAGGCAACTTGTAAATGTTTTTTAAGTTTTATGACCAGGGTTTGCAATAAGACGCGTGGAAATTAAAAACACGCAAAATTAGACATAAGAAAACAATCAAAATTTATTGAGAGTGGTTGGCATGACGTCAATTAAGACGTAATAGGTGTCAAACTCGGTTGTTATGCGTAACTTAAGGAGTTGAATTCTCGTTCCAAAACAAATTTTTCTTGTGAGATTTCTTAGAATAAGTGAAATTGCGCAAACCCTGGATTTTTGTAGATTAATGCTAATAAATGGGCAAACTTTAGAGATTTCCATTAAGCCCTCATTAAGTTTTATGAGGTTCATTAACAGCAGAATTATAAATTAGCGCCAAAAAAATTAACATCGCATTATCAGTGGATTAAGAAGTTTTAAAGTTTATATGAATAATAAACAGAATGAACCATAAAAGATAAAGAGGAGATAAGATAAGATAATCATAAATGATTTACAATTAACTGATTAGACCAAAGAGCAAAAGAGCTTCCAAGAAAATCACTTCCGTCACCATTCAATCCACAATCAGACCTTCACCTCTAACTAATTGTTAATGTGTTATTCATTCTCGTTCAATCGAGATTTTTCATTTGCATTTTTCCTTAACTGGTAAATATTTTAAAGAGCTCATTTAACAACAAAACTCATAAAACATCAATTTCTTAAGTAACTACAAACCAAAAATCCTCAAATGAACAAAAACTAGCTGTCTAAATAAATAAAAAGCCAAGCGAGTTACGTGTGCAATGAAATTTGTGCATTTTATTAGAACAAATAAATGAAAATGAGTTACAAAAGCGAACAACAAACAACTATTTCCTCGAACTAACTCAGTAATCTCAACAATTTAACTATTTCTCAATAAATTCTTAACAAGCTTAAATGAAATTTCGGGAAAGACAAAAATGAATTTTAAACAGTTTTGAATAAAATAATAAAATGAAATGAGATGCAAAATAGTAAATCTTATTTTAAATGAGACAAAAGATAAATTTTTGCGTTAAAAAGTTTTTTGTTAATTTAATTGAAATTAATAAAATAAATTCTATTTTATTTTAAGTAGTAAAATTTTAATCAATTCTTTAGATTCAAATGTAAGTAAAATGTCTCAACTAAAACAAAAACTTCTATTCCTACAAAAAAACAAAAAAAAGCAATTTTTAAAACAAAATTCTAAATAATTTTTTTTTCAAAATTAAAAAGCTTAAAACAAACCTAACAACTAAAATATATTACTCTGTATCATAAGCTCAAAAAGCGTCAAAATTTAATCAAACTATCAATTTGAATCACAAAATGTATCTCATCTTCTGACCGAGTCCCTCAAATCTCCTCCCAAAATACCCTATGGCTCTATAAAAGCCGCTAAACACTCTCACAAAGAACTGGCACAATCTACAGTGCCAAATCCAGTTCACACAGTCGCCAAGGAAGTCTCTCACGCTGGAGACGAAGCGAGTAATGCTCGAGCAACGACACTCTTTGTTTAATGTGATCAAAGTGTACGAGTGCGACGACTTTCTTAATCTTCTAGACTTGCGTGAGTTTCTAGACTTACCGGAAATGGACTTGGCCTCGATGGCGGTGTAAGCGCTGATTGGTCCACGGAGCACGGCTTCCAGGCACTGAATGTTGTTGCGACACATCTCAACGATCTCGTCCTGTAAGAATTTTTGGTGGTTTTTGGTGAATTGAAAGAGAAAGAGAAAAATAAAGAAAATTAGTAAAAGATGCTACGAGAAGGCTTAGAACCGATTTTATGGAAGAATGTCTTGATCGTGATGAAGTTTTCAAATTAACAATCAAGACCTTCTTCCATCCCCATTTTTGTTTTATTTTTTTAGCAACAATTTAGTAGAATTTTGAGGGTTTTGTTTTTTGGTGCTTTTGAGCTGTTTTTAGTTAATCAACTCTTAATCTCTTTAAATTCAATTAAAAACGCCTCAAAAGCAATTCAAAGGTCATTACAAATTTTGCGAAACAAAGTTTTTTAAGAAGCAACGTTTTAGAAGAAGCCGTGAAGTCTAATCAGCACATTTCTGGTGCCGCCAACTGATAACAAGTGATAACCGTGATAAGGTGCTTGTTACTTTATGGTCGTGATTTTATTTACCGAGAGTTTTAAAAATGGCACTGTTATCGGATTCTTACGAAATCAATTAAGGTAAGAGCACAATCATGTACTGAAACGTAATTTTTGATTGAACCATTTTGTAATAAAAAATATTTAAAAAAAAAAACTTTTCGTTTTTAATTGAATGAAAGTCCAATTTTTTCCAATTTTCTGTAAAAACTTCAAACAGTGCCCAAATCTCCATCAAAAACTACCAAATACCAATTTCTACTAATTTAATCTAGTACTGTAATGTAACTTAAGCGTCAATTGGTTAATGGAATGGAGTCAGATGATAGTTAGCGGTTCAGTTATGTGCTGAGTTAAAATTGTGCTTCCACTTACTCCGCTAAGCTTGGGGCTTTCCAGGCAATATTACTCAAACTAGTAATTTGTTCGAATATGGAACAATGGCACTAATTGACTTTGAGTCACTCATAAAAATGAGGCTAACCAAATTGTTGCAATAAAATAAATAAGGGGAACAAAAAATATTTTATCGGAATTGCTAGAGGAGGATTCTTGTAGGTGGATTCTCTCAATTTAGTGAGATATCCATCTAATTTTCAAATTAGTTTCCTTTCGCAGAAAATTTGTTATAGTATAATTTTGTGAGGAATTGTTAAGCTTACACACTAATTTATAAGAATCAAAAATATTTATAAAAATGTGGAATGAAAAATGGATTTTGCTTTTCTACTAGAATCCGCCTCTACAATAACCGACAATAATTCCTTCCAAAAAAGGAAAAACACGAATAATCATAAACAATTCCATATATTTTCAAAATATAAAACAAAATAGGTCACAATAATTAAAAATAACATGTAAATCAGAAACAGGGAGCCTACAATAATCTCCGTTTCAGACTCATCACGATGAACGAAGCTAAAGCAACACTCACATCGCTCAGAGCGAGAAAGCTCACCATTCTTATCATTATGTACAAAATATTCTAGTGGAATGTTAAGTAAATTATGTCTTACATAGTCTTCTGGACGCAACAGCTGACGACCCAAGCGAAGTCCTTCGGTCTTCTCCAAGTTTCCTCGAGAGTCTGTAAGGACCTTCTTAACCCTCAAATCTTCAGTGTCACTGATTTCTCCACTAGATGATGATGATGTGGAAACAAAAGACTTGGGTCGAGCACTATGGATTGATCGACGGCGAGCTGAGGAATTATCAGATTCAGACGCCTTGCGGCGAGTCAGCTTTTCAGGACTGTTTCGAGCGTTCGGGGAGAGCTTTTCAGAAGTGATCGACTTTCGGCGTTCTAAAAAATAAGTTGGAGGAGGGATTAGATATTGGCAGAACTATAAATAATAAGTCTTTGATGTTGAAACATAAAAAATAAAAATTCTACTTTTTAGACCCTAAATAAAAACTTAAAAGTCACATTTTGTCGTTTTTCATATAAAAATAATATTCAAGAACAAATGAAACTACAAACCTTCCAAAATATTCTTTCGGCGTCTCTCCGTCTCTGGCAACTCTAAAATCCTCTTCCTCCTCATCATTTCCAACGAACTATCTGCAGTGCTTGATAAGCTTTTATTCTGTCCTGGACTTCCTGGTAAATTCCTTCTGAACCTCGGTGGAGACATAGAATCTAAATTTGCGGCAGAAAGTGATGAGCAACAATCTGACTGAGAGTCTAAGAAGTTCCTGTAATCATCTCCAAACTCCAACAATCTGCGAGCAGCTTCAGTATCCTTGTCTTCAGAGTAAGCTTCAGAATTGTATTTATCCTGATAGTTGTCCCAAGCAGAGTGAGCTGAGTAACTACTCATGTTCTCTCCAGTTGTCTCCAAATCATTCTCCACCTTCTCTTCGTTGTTATAGTTGGCCAAGGCAGCCAAAGACCCCAAATTAGTTTGATTAGCATAAACATTAGTCAACGATCCAATCTTGAAAGCTGGCTTGAGCATTTTCTGTTCACCCTCGCTGTCCGAGCGTTTAGTCGGCGAAATTGGAGAAACTCCATCAAATCCGTTGGTTAATCCATTTTCTGCTTGGGATGGCACGATGACGTCCGTGGGGAAGGAAATCATGGATATGGCAACACTAAGGTCCTCCATGAGGCTGGTTTGCATCGAGAATGACTCAGATTTAACCATGGAGCGCAGCATTGTTCGAGCATCAGCTAAAGCGTCTGTTCCGACCTCACTCTTTTTGCACTAAAATGGTTAAGATGCATGTTAGGAAATTAATTCAATTTGTTCAATTAATTTGTTCAGTGAAAAATACTAACCGTTGTATAAGACCTCTTTCTGAGCTTCATTCGTCTCTTCCTAAGTGAGTTCTTACTATCACTGCTCTTCATGGTTTGAGTGTGCGTGTTTGCAGTGTCATTATTTGACTCTGAGCTGTTTTTGTACTTAGGTGGTGATAGAGCGTCCAAAGCAGACTCAGAAATGGAGAAATTAGCCAAACCAGCGTTGATTTGATTGTGATGCAACTTGTCATCTGATATGTTTTGCTGGCTACTCCTGGTGAGCTGAGATATGCAAGAAACTGACCATGGTCGATCAGAATTTCTTCTATTCTGCCTCAAAACCACTTTGTTCTGAATTGGAGTCACACAATCAACCTCATACTCTTTTGGAGACATCAAAGGATCCACTGAACTGCCTAAACCTTCTGTAGAGGTTCCAGTAAGGAGGTGGTCACCTTGTAGGCAAGTAGCAACGGAATCTGTGACACCTTCAGAAGTGTCTGACTCATGAGCAGCAGAATCTGATTCAGAGTATTCACCAGAAGCATCACAATCTGTTGTTGGTACAGAGCTTGGGATGTTAGTTGAGTCCTCGTTGGCTGGCTGGTGTTCTAGCCACTCCTAAAAATTTTTGAAAGTTAAATTTAATTTTAAGAATTCCAATGGATTTTTAAATAAAATAAATATAGTTTGAAAATTGACAAACCTGAACTCTCTTATTCTTGGTCTTATCCTTCTGATCCTTATTCTTCTGCATATTTTGCTTGGTGGAGTTCTGCGATATAATCTCCATGAACTTGGTGTAATTCGACTTATTAGGGGTCTTGTTCCTAATATCTCCTCGGACCAATGACTCAGCTTCCAACACTAACTGCTGCAACGACTCCTTATTGATCAACTGCAATTAAAATCGAACGCACAAAAGCCATTAAATTAAATCACTAAAGCCAGTAAAATCACTGTAAAGCTATGAACGAATCGGCAATTAGTTCACCGACAAAAAACTGGCATCAACATTGCTGCTGATAAGGAATACGAGCTGGCAATAAAGTACATTATGAGTAAAAATAGATAGCGAGGGGAGGGTTTTGGGTGGATTAATTGACTAAAAAATAAAAAATTGAGGGCTTTGAGATCACGAGGTGACCAAAATAGAAAATTAAAAATTAAATTTGAATTAAGAAAGAAAGAAATTTCTAACAAAGAAATTTACAATTTCCTCCCCTATAGCAGCTGAGATAAGAAATTCAACAATCACAAAGTATTGCCAACCAGACGATAAAACAAATTATTAATTCTCTGCAAATATTTACCTTTGTTGTGTGTGTAGGTGGAGCTACTTTCACAATATCCATGAGTTCATCTTCCTCATAATCTACAAAGTCAAGTTCATCGCCAAAGGAGAGTCTCCTGCTCAACTGTAGATCCTCGTCAAGAAGTAAGTTTCCATTCAACTCATCCTCATTCTGATCTTCTTCAATTTTAGCGCTGGAATAGTCCCACAACTCTTCCTCAGAAGTGGGTTCACTTGAAACAAAGGCATCGTCACCATTTTCTGCTAATTGCCGATTGTTTTGTTCTGTATCGGTATCAACGTGTTTGTAGTAGAAAATAGCGCAATTTTTGGATTTTCTGTTGGATCTGTTAAATTTCGAGAAATCCTTGTTTCTTGGCCTCTTGATAACCGTTTTTGGGCTCTCATTAGTAAGCGTTAAGTTGCTGGTCATCGAAAGCTCCATATTTCCATTGTGGTCCGTTTCCACGTCTTCCATGATTAAACTGTCGTCAGCCGAAACAATTGGTGGACTTAAAGGCGCCAAAGGAGGCGAAGATTCCAATTGGGATGGCATTGAACTGGTGAATGAGCCGTTGTCAGTGCAATCGAAGCTTTCTTGCTGCTGCTGAGCAAACTCAATGTCACTCCCTTCAGAATCAGCTTCGAATCCAATGACGATGTCGCGTTCTCGGCGGTTTACCCAATCGTCCTGCAAATATTTAGAAATTTGGGTTTAAGAATTAAAATTTTTAAGCTTTAAGACCGAACCTTTTGCAAATTTAAGTTAATTACATCAGATGTATTCAGGTCAAATATTTTCAACAAAAACAAACTTATAGCAATAAAATAGAAGTTCCAAAAAAATTTAGATAATCCCTCCATTAAAAAATTGTTTTATCATTCAAAACAAACGAGCTTCACTTAATATTATGAGGAAGCAAATATTCAAAAATTCTTTTCAAAAAAACTAAAATCCAACCAAATAATGTCTTCTTCAAGCATCATTATAAATTCACACACACACAAAATTAGTATAAAATTATCTACTCACATCCGACTTAATCTCATCACCAGTGTCATCGTTCCGTTCAAATTCTGTGTCACTGATGCGCGCTATTTTGGCCACTGGCTCCTCATCAGATGTGTCGAGCACCGGTTGATACTGCTTCTCTGTTGATTGCTGTTCAATAAATCAGCGAGACGCGCAAAAAGAGGAATTAAGAAATAAAATATGTTTAGAGAATGTTTAAAATGTTTAAATTATTTAATTATTTAAATTAACTATTAAAACTATTAAAATTACGAAAATTACGACTTGAAGTTGTGGAAAAAAAACAAGAAACCGTGCATAATTATAAATGGGTGCTCAACCAATGGCTTAAGCAAATAAATAATGTATTGATTTTTTTTAACGAAAATTATTGAACAGAAATAAAGTTGTACAAATTGGAGGTGAGGAATGTCTGAGAATTAACAAACAATTTTGTTTAAAGTTCGTTCATAAATCAATTGAAATAATTCGACTCGCCATAAAATTTAATTCTCAAATAACATCGATTGAGACAAATCAGCGAAAACCCTGAACACTTTGCCGAAAATCTCAGAACTAGCCTTAAGTATTTATTTCACATTTCAAACAATAATTTGATGATTTTTTAGATTTTATGGATTTTCTGATTTTTTTTTGCATTTTAGCAGGTGATTGGCTGGGAAAGATTTTTTGCATCATTGTGGCTTGAAATTATGGACGGTGATGAAACGCTTTGTTTTAAATTTACAGGAAATCTAGAAAGTTGGCGGATTTTTGAGATCTTTGAGGGGGATTTACACGGTTTTGAGAATTTTGATTGATTTGTTAATGAAATAGTTATTTTTGTATTGTAATACTATCACAATCATAGTATAAAATGTGCAGGGTTTCATTGAAGTTCAAAAAATGCAAAGTCGATTGAAGAGTTCAGTTCTCTAAATCAATATGGTATGATTGCCACTAACATTTTTTTTGGTCAAAACTTTTTCCTGAAAATGTGCCATTTTTTGTTAACATTCATCATATAAATTCTCCTTAATAATTCTCCCTAAAAAAACTCTCAAGTTAATTTTTGGAGGCCAAATCAATTTAAAACGCAAAAAAAGATTGTAAAGAAATAAAAAACCTACAGAATGTACCAAAAAACAACAATTCGCCAATAATTTTAGCATAAATCTTTCTCTATTTAATAGTTTCTTTATAGTTTCTCAAGTTACATTATACACGGTATGAAATGTTCGCACTTCTCATTCAATAAATTTATGAGTAAATCGGTAAATTTTTAAATGAGTCAGCTTTGCTGCCAAAAATATTTAAATTACCTAAGAAATACAAGAAACACAAGAAACTTACAAGAAACACAATAAAATTATACAATAATAATGAAATATCACAGAAACTCAGCAAGATTTACGTTATTATTAAATTTATATCTTGTTAAACATTAAAAATCTCTTGAAAATTCACCAAAAAGAACTTGTTGTTAACAGAATTTAGAATTTAGAAATTTATTAATTAGACAAACATTAAAAAAAATAAGGATTAAAAAAAAAATGCGAGGCTTTAAAAACTATATCAAATAGAGGATTTCAACCCCGTCCTTCAGATTTTTTTATCAATTTCCATATTGAAATCACAATCTAATAAGAGGTGACCCGAAATTTTAATAATCCATCAAAAGTATTTAAAAACCTAATAAATTCTGTAGTTTTATTCATTTTTTGCTAGTCCACGTAAAAACCAATTTTATGAAAATGTCCAACAATAATAATATGACACCTCAAGCCAACAAACCAGCAAACAATCGATTCGTTAGAGAATATTTCTTTTCACGATGATGACCTCCCCAGGTGACCTCATTCAAATTAAACTTTAAATTCATTTGATTCGGTTTTTAATTCACCAAAATTCATAGAAATTGTGAAATAGTAAAAAAAAACAAAGTCATCGAAAAGTAGACAAAACTAACAAAAGAACGGAAAGAATTGAAAAAACTTGAAAATACTTTCAAGAAACGCAAGAAACTAATTAACAATCTAATTTTAGATAAATTACCTAATTAGTCACAAAACTAATTAACCTCAAAAACAGAAAATAAAAGCTTACCGGTGAACTTCTTCTCTCCAAAAGACCTTCAAACATGCATTGCACCTCAATGGCGCGTAAATAGAGCAAATGGTAGCGTCTCTCTAAAGCTTTCAGCACATTCTCCCCGCGCTTTACGTTCGGTGATAAAGTGTCTGAGACTGTGGTATCCAAACTGTCATGCTCTGTAGAATCAGCCGTGAAGTTTTCCTTGTCTAAAGTGCGAATACAGGCAGCTACGGCTCGACCTTGTGATGTTATCTCACGATACAAATCCTGGAAAGAGCAAGGAGTGAAATTGTTAGATATTTTTTTAGGTGTTGATTTGTAATCTTGGAGAAAATTCATTCGAGCAACAAAAAAAAATGCCTATTAGTGAAAAGAATTTTTAGGGGCAAAAAATAAAAACATAACACCAGTAAACCAAGTGCAGGATTTGAACCGTGGACTAGCACATGGACATTACTTTAGTAATTCACAGAAATATTTTGGTATTTTCCATGCAAGGAATAATCTAAAATATTTAAAGAATTGCGATCTTTTAAGTACTTCATAAAATCGCTCAAACCACAATCTAATCTCTTTAAAATCATCTCAAAAGCAATAAAACCATAATTAGCGACTATAAAAGAGTAAAATCCTAATCAAATCAAGATCTCAATCTTAATCACCATCAGTAAGCAGCTGCATTTATTACAATGTAATTTCTCAGCTAATTTACACCACAAATCTCAAAGTTTAAGAAACACTTAAAAGAGATTATATTGAAAACTAAACATAAAACTACACACAACCGGGTGAAAGTAAGAAAAGTAAGAAATTAATTTTTCATGAGCGCAATTTTCTGCAATTCTATTATAGTTATACTTTTTTAATGGCTCGCTTAATTTTGCACTCCAGCCAATTACTAAATTAAATATATTAAATACATTAAATACATTAAAAATTACAAGCCGCTTAGCAAAACTTAGCGCTTAAAATATACTTCAAACACGAGAATTGAGTTAGTTATGTGAGTTATTCTGAATTATGTTGGAATTATGTTGAATTTATAAAAAAAATAATTAATTGAATGTTCAGATTGTTAAATTGTATTTTAAGTTTATTATACATTTCTCATATTCTCGGCTTAATTGTTTGGCCAAGCTTAATCGCTTCATGTCTTAAAAAGTTAATATCAGTTATTCAAGTAATATAAGTAATATAAGTAATTCAAGCAATAAAGCTTTAATTAGAGGCTGAAAAAAATTGTAATGATTGAAAATGATTGTAAATTTCTGGCTATTTTTTTGTAAGTTTTATTTAAATTTTAGTTGCAAAAATTGTTGTAAGCTCGGTGAGTGTCGAGTCAAACAATTGGCAATTTGAGCTTTCCTGATTTTAATCTTGGAGGTTTTTGCATTTTTTATGTTTTACTTGGTTTTACTGTATTTAAAAGTTTTGAATGTTTTGAAACTTGTTTTTAAATTTGATTGTTATCGTGAGCTTAACTAATTGACTGAGTAATTAAAAATAATTGTCTTACCGATGTTTTATTTTTTAAAATATTTATTTATACTATAACGGGTAGAAAATTACTATTAGTAAGATGCTAAGCGGTTGTTTGAAATCTATGAGTTTGATCCTCAGAGCAACTGTCTCTCTCAGCACTCCATATTTTATTTTTTAATACATTTTTTTGCATTTTTCTAAATTATTGGTATTTAATCTCACCAAAATGACCTCATTATGAGATCACAAATGTAAAATAAAATCACTTTTCCTTTTATTATAACTCAATCACCAACTTTCTTGCCACTGTTTGCAATCTCTAGCGCAATTTCCCGCAACTTATGCAACGAAACGTCTAATTTATTTACCTAAAGATATCCAACAAAATTCTCATTGTTGGTGCTAATAACTTAACCACATTATTTCCCCATTAGCCAACAAATTGCTGAATTGCTGAATTACTGCATTACTGAATTGCCTGCATGTAAATTAACTGCGGCTTTGTTGCAGCACAGCGTTCTCATTACTTTTCTTTCTCACTGGCACATAGTGGGTATAGTTGGTATCTCCAAAGATCGTCGTTATTTATGCACTTGGAGGCATCAGAGCTCATGCCAAGCACCGATTTCTCAACCTCTTCTTTAATTATCAAATTAACTTTTTTCCTTCGTTCAGCAGCAACAAATGCAATTTCTCCACAAGAAAATATAAATTATGGAGCTCGCTGGTTATCCAAAGAGCAAAAAAAAGATCATTTCAATTTTCAATTGTTTGGGATGGCGCATTAAATTGTTAATTCACTTTCTTTCGATTTCGTAACTTAAAAAGCTCGCCTAATGCTTTTTATGTTTTCCAGTGGAAAATTTGTAGAACCACAAACATAGTAAAGAAAAGTTTTGGCATCCAGCTGAGTTTGTAAAATACATCAAAAGGTACCCGGAGGTTCAATAAAATCCAAATATCTCCGCTACCAGCTCCCAACATGACCACAAACCGACAAAGAGTACCACAATAGATCGTATAGAGCATGTAAATGATTTCCATCAACATAATCGAACATGATGTTTATTCTGGCTTATGCGCCGACCACAAAACTTGAACTTACTTCAACTTATTTCGAGTTTGGACAAAATCAAACAAACTTTCTAACTAATTGTTAAAATGTTAAATTGTTAGATAAATTTTAGACATAAATTGTAGAAAAAGTTAAATTGTCCATTTTTAATTGATTTCCCATATCTTTATGGCGATCAATGCAAAGAGTTCACCTTTCAGGTGAAATGGTCTTTTGAGTCTTTGGAGTGTTTGAGCAATTTTGGGCGCAGTTATCTTTGTAAAATAATTGCGGGGTTTGGGTATCTGGTGGTTGGGAGCGTGAGAGGCTTTCTTTGAATTTTTGTAAATTGTTTCACTTAACTTTTAGACTTTTAACATTACAATATCAATTAAGCCTTATTTGACTTTAATGGAGTTTATGGAGTTTAAAGACCATTTAGACATTTCTTTGAACGTTACAAGTCAGGCAAAAAAATATTTAATGGTTTTTTTCTTTTTTTGGGAGTCTGTTATCTTACTTGAAGATCTTTTGAATCTTTTGGTAAGAAATATGAGATCAAATAGAAAGAAAATTAAATAACAAGATAATGAAAAAGTTGATAAAAGTTTCGTAGCTGAACACTAGCAATTATTCCCAACCATTCATTCTTTCCTCGAACATCTAATTCAGCTAAGCTTGACTCTAAACATCCAATAACTGAACTGACAACAACGAATTCATTATGTTTTTATTATAAAGAGTTATTCAACAATTCTGCGCTATTATACAATCTCCGGACTGCAGAGCAAAAATTGCAATGTAATGGCAACAACACATGATGTCAAACTCAAATTAAAAAAAATTATAATAAAATTGAAAAGACATTAAAAACAGCAACGTCTTACTTCGGATAATTCAGAAATAATTCTCTTAATCTGCTATGACTCTACTCTACTGTAAGTCTGGTCTTCTATGTTATGTTGAGGCAATGTTTAATATTTAAGCCAGTATAAGATTATTTTTTGAACGTACTTCAACGACTCGAGGCAAAAATTATAAAACAGCAAAAAGCAGCAAAAATGAACAAAAATGTTCACAAATAACTTTACAAACATTTTTTTGTGCAAAGTATTGACAACGTAACGACAACATTCAACAAACAAGAGCTCCATTATTTAACTAATCTTTCGTGGGGATCTCATCTCACTGAACTGCAAAGATGCTTTAAACATTTGGCAGGGTGGAATGTAAGAAGCAACTAACATGTGTTTGTTTATCTTGTTTTATTACTTGTTAACGGTGATTTAAAGATTGAAATTGAAATACTTCATAGTGTTTGCAATTTTATTACTAATGAAGTCACTACTCATTATAATAAAGCATTAACTTAGATATATGTTGATTTACACAGAATATGATTTTAAGGTTCAAATCCCTGATAAGTTAATTCAGCAAGGATTTTCTTTCTTAATAACATTTTTTTTGTCATTTCCTCTCAGCTCTAGAATTTTCTAATTTTTAACAAATTTTCGCAGCGCTATATTTTCTTCAACCTCAAATCTCAGTCATTACTAAAAAATTTGCAAACGAAAATACCAAAAGTCTTCAAAAACTTTGAGCTTAACTTTTTAGCTCTTAAGCTCCAATAAAATTTTTATTGAAAGATCAACTTATAATTAAAATTTTCTTTTATCATAAATTTTAAAATTCAGAAAATGATGATGTAACAAAATAAACACAAAAGAAACATAATTAAAAATTTGCAGAGCTACAATAAAAGTTGATTAATGGATTAATGGATTGATACTTTTTGTTCGAGCTTACAATTTACATAGTTTGTTAGGTAACAAATATGCTCTCACAGCAAATTAACTACTAAAGCTTTGAATAATTTTGCAAATTATCATAATATCTTTTATCAATTCGTTCAATTTATTCAATTTATTGGATTTTGAATTGATTGGAGGAGAAATTAATTTATGATAACAGCTTTTGCACTATGGCTCTATGGCTTTAGAGACACTTAATCATATATTTCGAGGGATAACTACTTGCTTGAAATAAAACTTAATTTCTCTGAATTTTTTAAAGAAATGTTGAGATTATACAATCGAGCAGTCAAACGACGATATATAATAAAACTAAATAAATTTATGATTTTTAATTTGGCTTCTAGGGATCAAAGACCTGAAAAGCCATGAGAAACTCAGAAAAGTCTCGAACACTTTGGCATCTTCAGACAAACTGCAAAAATTACGAAATCTTATGTTCAACAATTTAAAATTTTGCATAACAGCTTAACGAGCAATTTAAAATATTTAAACATCTTCAAATCTATTCATTGTTTTATGACTGCAAGCTACTCTGAAGATAACTGAAAGCATCTTAAGTCATCGTAAGACAACCTCAGACAACGTTAAAGACAATCCTCCAAACAGCATTAATAACACTAATATCATAAATAGCATGTAAATAGGAGAATAATCATCTTGCCAGAAGGCGTGGGTGTTGAGGAAACAATTAGATGGGAACTGGCAATACCCCATAAATCATAAATTGGTTGGCGTTTATGCTGTTTATGCTTCATCTTTTTGTTCTCCTTTCTTTTAATTAAATTTCCATTTCACTTACTTTTTATGAGTTTGCACCGAATTTGCATAATTTTGCCATTATTCTTTAGTTTTTTGAAAGATTTATCATAATTTCTTGTAAACTGTGATGTATCATGCAATTGTTCATTCATTGTAAATATGCGAATTTATGCGAACATGCAAGTAAAAGTTTAAAATTATTTAAATTTCAATGCGGGCTCGAATGTTGCGCCAAAAATTGATGCAAATTCAAAAGCTGGAGAGAATTAATTCAATTTTTCATTTATAGTGGAGCCTTAGTGGTTTTTTGGAGAAATTTTGGCCACAATCTTAAATCTTTGGAACTTTATAAGTTTTTAGCGAATACAAAAAAAATTCGCCCACCGGATTAGATTATGTTATTGAAACCAGAGAATTGAACTCTCAGCTAATTAGATCTAACGTGTGAAGTGTACTTTATTTGTACGTCATTCTTATTACTACAAATGTATAAAATATTTAAAAATTTTCCAAAAGTATTTTTTTTGAAACAATATTTACAAATGCTTGGACTTCATCAACTTAAATCATTTTTTACAGTTTATAAATATTTTTGAAAATAAAAAACAAATCGGCAAAATAAATTTCCTAGTTGACATTGGAATAGCAAAGCGTGTCCACTATTTCAGTGATAAGAGATTTTTGTTATTGTCACATCAAAAGTAGGAGAACTTTTGTTGGAACCTTGAACATTGGCTGAGAATTTCCCATAAAATACATTCTATTTGTTCACCTTGTGCACCGCATTTGATTATTATTATTATTATTTGTCCAGAAACATGTGTTGCTTGATGAAATCCTTCCTTTTATTGAAACAGATTGGTTGATTGGATTCTCAGACGATAATATTTGCTTTATTTATAATAATTTTAATTAACACGTTAATCTGTGTATTTTTATTCATTGCTGATTAAAATATTACAGTAATTCATTTTTTAATAGTCTGAATCATCACTTTTGACGGGGGGTATTTTTTAATTACTCATTTTATAATATTTTTTGTCAATACGTGACCAAACACAGAAAAACTCTAAAAAAGCCGAGAAATTTTTTTTACATTGATTTACGTGAATATTACACTTATGAAATATTAAATCATATATAATATTAATTAGTAATTTTCCATAAAAAGTTATATAATTGAAAATTGAGTAATTAAGTTCCTAGTGGAAAAATGAGTCATCTAATTATATCTTCAATCAACGTCTAGTCGTAATTATGCCTGCGTTATTATAATCGGTGAAATTGAGAATATCTTTGGGAAAAAAATCCATTTCAAATGTACATTGCACATGCATTTCAATTCTTATCTGATAGACATGCATTGTGTATGATCAGCAGTAGAATTTTTTTAATTACACTGAGAATTTTCATATAAATAGACGCTCAAGCTTCGAATAAATCAGTTTAAATCGTACCGAGCAAACCGAAAGTAATAATTCTAACTCTAACAAAGTAAATCAAACTAAATCGTTCAAAATGCAACTTTTCACAATTGTTATGTGCCTCGCAATGATTGCAACAGCTTATGCTGCAGCAGGAGCAAATGGTAGTGATGAGCCAAATTGCAGTGGTGATCAGTGCAATGGACAACCTGGAACAAATGGAGGAGCTGGTGGAAACGTAAGATGACCTGATTTTTGTGCTAATTAGTGGAAATTTTAAGATCTTAATTGAAAAAGTGAAATGTTCATAATTTTCTAGATAATTTGAAATTACTCTCAGTTTCTAAATAATTAATGATTATAGGGCGGAAATGGACCTAATTGCACAACTTGCCATGGCGGAGCTGGAGATGGTGCTGGAGCAGGTGGAAATGGAGGAACTGGACCAAACTGTGCTGGTATGTTTAATTTTTGTTGTTCTGTAATTTTTACTGCATATAAATGCTTAAACTTGAACATATTTTGATCTGAATCTCATTATTTAGGATGTGATGGAGGAGCCGGTGGTTCAGCAGGCGCAGCTGGTGGAAATGGAGGAACTGGAGTTGAATGCAAAAGTAAGAATCACATTTAAAATTATGATAATGGAAATTAACCTTCAATATTCTAAAAACCATACATCATATTCATTTTATTGCTATCACTAAAGTTCAATACTTTTTTTAAGGCTGCAATGGCGGAAATGCTTCCAAAGGAGGAGCACCAGGAGCAGCAGGTACAGGAGCTAGCTGCGCATCCTGCAAACCAGGAAAAAGTGTATAAGTCTTAGGTCACGATACCTAATTTCCTATGCACTGCCGAACTAGACGGATAGTCTAAATATAACAACGGCTGTGATAAATTGTTTTAAAAGTATTGAATAAAACTCTGCAAAAGTTTGAGGAAATCAAAGAATTTTTTTTTTAACTTCAAAACAACATATTCAGCAGCCCAACCCTCCAATTCCCCGCAAGCCTAAAGTGACTCAAAACTTTGCATAATCATCAATATTGGCACATTTGGCCAGAAATTGCAACGTAACTCAAATTAAAAGTTGAATCCAACTCATGAGAAAAAATCTCAGGAAAATGCCAACAGTTGCCAGTCTTCCAAACTGACTGTGGAGAGCTCTTGGCGCTTTTCAGCATCATTAAATTGCAGTTAGATTGCAGTTTTTGAGGTAATTGCAATTGCAAATAGATTTCTCGGTATAGCTTAAGTATTTAATTGCGTTTTATTGTTTTGTGGCTTGGCTAAATTGGATTTTCGAGGTTGGTTGAGGGAGCCAAGGAATTTGGAAAAGGAAGGATTAAAAAAAAAGAAAATTAGGCATACCAGGGTAACAATTTTTATTTGAGATTTCAACTCGGGAATAGATTTTGGCCAGATATTCTGTATTTATTAATGATAACTGCTATGCATATGTTTAAAACATAGTTGCTAAAGAATTCACTCGATCCTCCAAAACCAACAATTCTTGCCAAAAACGTCATTAAACCAAATTAAAATAAAATTAGCTTTTCAAACGAAAGGAAATATGCAAAACACAGCAAAAATCTGGAAAATTCTTGAATGCAAATGGCACAATAAGATTGTAATAAGACGAAACCATAAAAATAATGCAATTTTAAATATTTTAAACAATCTTAAACAATTTTAGAAAGTTAACTTATTAGTGTTTTCCGAGTATTTCGAGTATTCCAAGTATTTGCATAGAAACCCATAAATTACATTAATTTGTAAATTTGTACAACTTTTTCTAATAAATAAGCGAAAATCCCGACAAAATCTTATTGGCTAATTTAATTTGCATAAAAACTTTTTTTTAGCATTTTAAGTTTTCTTTAAGTTGCAGCAATGTAAGTAATTTTTCTTTCTGCAAATTATAAATTATAAATAAATTATTCATTGATTGCAATCACGATTTATGTGCAATTGGAAATTCCTCAAGGAAAACAATCAATGGAGCCCAATCAGGCGCAGATTAAGATATAAAATTTTGAAAGACTTGCATAGCAATTTGGCTTATTGGATTAATTATTTAATTAAGAGAGTGGCCAATTAGTCGCTTGGCCAGCAGACTGTAATTGACACTTGTCCTCATCCGGTCAACTTTTTATTAGTTAAAGGTTTTTAATAATTTTAAAAATGATTTTTAACTTTCTCGAAATCAACGAACTTTAAACATTTTAACCAGAAAATCATTAAATTCGTTAAATTCAATTATATTCGACTGAATCAATTTTTAGTTGCCAGAAAAAAATAGTTGGACATTCACTAATCGGAAGTGGCAGAGCATATGAAAAGCTAATTCGTTAAGCGACAGTTTTTTGCCAGTTCTCGTTAGTTTTGTCAATTTCATTCATATCAATAATATTTTACAATTTTCAGTCTACAGTATCATTGAGGCTTATGCTTTCTTGTTGTAATCTTACTAATAACCTAAGTGTAATAAAGTGGCGTTGAAAAAAGTGAAAATCATTATTAATTAAGTTCAAAATGACAACTTATACATTTCTATTGTGGAGTTGTAGCAAAAGTCACACTGCAAATCATGAGAAGGTGATTGAGAAGCTGATTTTTGTTTGGAAAATCAGAATTGAGGATTTTGTTGAGATTTTTACGCAAAAAATTATTTAAAAAAAATTAGGATTTGTTAGCAATTTACACATGAGTTCTGGGAATCTAACCCATTATTAAAAGAATTGTTTCGACAAAACTCTTGAAGATAGAGTAATTAGTACGATTAAGGTGTTCATTCAATTTCATATAAAACAAATATAATCACCACTCATCCTCCACAAACGAACTACACAGGTAAAACTAACAAACCAGCAAACTAGCAAACAATTAATTAAATTTTCTCCTCTCGAGTCTCGAATCCGCTAATTATAATAATCATTATCGCATTTGCCTGAGAAATGTGAAGATCTTTTTATGGAAATTTAAAGACACCTTAACTTACAACAAAATCACTGAGCTCACTAAAAATCACAGCAAATTGGTAATTCAGTAATTCAGTGAGCAATTGCATAATGAAGAAATTACTAAACTCTTTTGATGTCTTGTCTTGATGGCTGAGTAATTTAGTGGGCTGAGCTTGTCGCACTCAAAGCCACGAACTCAACACTAATTTCCCTCATCAAAGCGCACCTTTTGGATCTTTCGGATTTTTGAAGCTTCATCGCGCATCGTTGAGTTATAGTTGAAGGTATTTGGATTTATTGGTATGATGGAATCATTGAGCTTCTGTTCGGCTATCTTGAAGCGCCAAGTGCACATTAAGAGCTTTTATGGATTTTTTGATGGGCAAGGGAATGTGGGTTTGTGTGGTTATGATGCTTATGGTGTGAGGTGAGGTTGAGTGGAGGAATTTATTAATGAGAAAATTTAAAGTAAGATTTTATGAAAAAAAATTATGTAGCAATCTGAAAGAGGTGGGTCAACAGGTATGAACCGATGATTTTTCATTATAGCTTAATTGACCAAATATAGAACCTTTCTTAAACTAATACGTTCAGAAGTTTTGTCAATCTTTTAACAACATTTCACTAAAAGCAATCTTGTTTACTTGATTTCTAAAAAATATTGCGTAAGATTGACAAAAATTTCCAAAAACACAATAAGACACATAAGAAATCTAAACAAACTTACTATGAATGGAAAAATTTTGTCATGAAAATTGTGTCAGTAACTCCAAAAACTTCACAAATATATGTCGAGTATATCCGAAACTACGTATTTCTATTAGTTGTACATCAAGAATTTCAAGTAGTAAATAAGAATCTTGTAAAAAAGAAAGTAATTGTCAAAAACGTCAGCAAACTTCAAATTAATACTTAATAAAATTATCAAATTGCCATCTCCATTACAAATAAGATGAGAAGATTTAAGAAATTTGTCTTAAAATTTCTGGACCGAAAACTTCAAGCAACATAAAATCATTGATATTTTCTCTTCACAAGAATCTCACAAGACATTTTTCTCATAATTGCATGTTTGGGCACAATTTCTTTGAAAAACCAAAAATAAGCAATTGTCTTTAAATTGTGAACATAAAAGCATTAAAAGCATTAAAAGCATAAAAACGACATAAAAGAATTTTAAAAAAAATTATAAAACATTACTAAAATGACAAATCTTCCAAAATTACAAAAAAATTACCAAAAAATTGTCGCTTTGCATCTCGAGGAAATAGCGACGATTAATGATCTCCATTTATGTTTTATGTTGATTTTTCCTCTTTTCTCCACACTTTTCTTAATTTCTTGCAAGAAAATTCGTGTGTCTTCAAAATCTTCAGTGTCTTAAGTCAAAATTTCGACAAAAAACAAAAAAATTTCAATTGGGAAGAGAAAGTGCAGCTAAAAATACTCGCAATGCAACAAGAAAAGAAGAAACTTGAAAAGTGATTCAAGTGTCGTGAGGAACTAAGAGCAGTTTATTGAGCAATTTGGATAGTGAGCAACTGAAGAAGAAACTTCCACATCTCTACACAAAATATTCCAAAGATTTAAGAAAAAAATCCTCAACGAGTAAAAAACCACCAAAATAAAGCAATTTAATAAAATTACAAGAAAGGTTAAAACATTAAAATTAAAATAATTCATAAAAAAAAAAGAATCTGGAAATTTTTTCATTTCCATTTCGAGCGAAAAAAAAAATGAATTAAATTTGTTTCTTCTGTTTGCAGTTACTTTTTTGCTGTTTTTGGATTAAAAAATCGTTAAATTCTTTAAATATGCAACATTTTAAACATTTTTATGAAATATTTTTAAATGCGAGATTCATGACACAATAATAAATTCTTTAGTATTTTCAACTTCTCGTATTATTTTAATGTTTTTAGATATCTTAAATGTCTTACGTGTATTTTAACGTTTTAAAAGTATTTAAAAGTAATATAATCTTCAAGTTAATGTTATTATTTGCCTTCAGTTACAAATTCCACTCAACATATTATTTTAGCGCTAAAAATACTAAAAAGTTGCTTTAACTTTGAAAAACCGTAAAAACATCATAAAAATGTGAATTCTTGATGGGAAACCTTTAAATACCGAATAAATCTTGAAACATATCTACTCACCGCTAATATTTAAAAACTCGCTAAGAAAACTCAAAGAAAATTTTAGAAACTGTAGAAAATTAAAAATATCGGCGAATATAAAAATCACCAAAAATTATGTAGAAGAGTTTCTTCTTTCTTTGGGAAGATGAAGAAAACTTGAAGTGACCTAAAAATAATTTCAGGGACAAACATTTTTTAGATTTTGTTGATTTTTTGTTGACTTTTTGTTTTTAAATCAAAACCATAAATTTTCTTTAGAAGGCAAACTTCCTTGAAATAAGAAGATTAATCATGTTAAATATTTTTTAGGAAGTTGTCTAGTTTAGTAAAGAAATATAGCTATTAGTTTTGCGTACAAATAAAGACAACCTGTTAAAGTTTTCTAGAATATGTCACGTAGGGGGTTCGATTCCCTCATTGAAAATTAACATTAATATTCATTTTATTTTGCAATCAATCATTATTCATGTTTTTTTTTTCTAACAAATCATAAAATCATAAAATTTAAATAAAATACTGAACCATTAGATAGATCATTCATAGATTTTTTTTTGCATTCAATTGAATTTGAAAGAAAAACACGGAAGTGCTGTGTAGCTTTTATGTACCAGACAAGTCAGCAAGCAATGCAAAATTACAGCATTTTTTAGCCATTCAGCTCTTGAATATCGGAAAAATTGTTTTGCAAAAAAATTAAAATATTAACATAGAACTGCAAAACTACAGAAAACTGTGTTGAACTAAAAAAAACTGTGAAACATGAAAAACTGTGTAAATAAATTCTCTCGCGAGCTGAAAATATTTAAATATTCAGTTTGGCGTTGATTATGATTCATCTATGTCTGTATGTAACGAAACACAAATTTAGTCGGTGCTCTATTTATTGCTCTTTGCTTAGGTATGCAACTATGATTTAAATTTTAAATGAATTTAAACTATTTCGAATTATTTGATGATGAACTGCAAAACTTCAGTAAAGAAGAGTGAAGTGGTGAGTGTTTCACGCAAATATTCAGAGCAGTTACTCCAATTAAACTATGCGCTACGCGGCGATTCATTCACAGAACATTTTTAGATGGATCTTTCAAATTTGTCGGAGAGTTTTTGTTGCTTTTTTGATGAGTTTTCTGTGGAATATTTAGTTTCGTGGTAGTTTAGTGGCTGAAATTTTGGAATTTCCAACATATGCATTTATAATAGAGCAAAATTTTGATAATTATATAATTTTCTATTCAATGTTTATTATTAGTCTAAAAGTACCATCTTGGTATAAATAAGTTTATTTATGATAAAAGGTTCAAATCCTCACAATTAAACTTAATAGATCTTCTACTTTATATAGATAGAGTCTTCTTTTTTAAAGTTGATTCATCCCTTTTTAAATTTTTTGCATAAAAACCCCACCAATAAGTCATTGACCACTCGCTTCCCTCAAAAAGTGGAACAAAAATCTTCCCACCGACAACAAAACAAAAAACCTCAAAGAGTTCTCTAAAATTCTTTTGAATTCCCATGTTGCACGTCAACTCTACACTAAAAAAAAACTTTAAACCATAGAAAATCACAAAAAACTACAAGAAACCGCAGCAGAAATTCAAAGACTTGAATCAGCTTGCATAGTTGTTAGTTGTTTACATAGAGGCGCCGAAAATAGCTTCTTAATGTAGCTAAATTTAGCGTCTTCCCATTTCCACTCGATTCGAACATAGAAGCATTCAGCCATTCAAGTCGATTGAATACATTAAACACGCACGGATTCCATGGAAAAATGTTCCGAGCCTAATTGAAATGTTTTTTGAGGCATTTTAATTTCCAACTTTTTAGTTTTTTAATCACTTGAGTAGATAAATTGTTTTTTGCGGTTTTTCTGGAAATTTATTTTGTCCGATTGTCCCTTATCATTCTAGTAATGGAAAAATTATGTTTTTCGCTTAATAAATCTCATGAATTTAATTTATTAGCCACGCGTCAATTTTCTCTTCAAAAACCATAAAAAATTCCGTAGATAAGAAGCAAATCTTTATAAAGCTTCATTAATTATTTGTAAATTCTAATTAATTGGCTGGCTATCCAGTTTTAATTGGTCTATAGCTTCGGCAATTTAATAGGATTGCATATATCCAGTTTTTGCCAATGTTTCTGCGGATTTTAGTAAAATATCTGCAATTCGAAAATATAGCACAGTTTAGTGAGATTTAGCACTACTTAAGATTAGAAAACTGGAAACTGAAATTTGCTTATTAAATGGCTTTTTATACATCAAAGTGGATATTTAAATTTTTAGTTTTTCTCGTGTTTTGTGAGCAACTTAGCAGTATTTTCTGTTTTCAGTTGGATTTTGCCACAAAAAGCTATAAATGTCGAATAAATGCGAAAATGTTTGCACAGATCTTTCATTTGTGCAATTTAACGGCAAAAAAAACAAACATGAATTTGATGTGGCTTTCGAATCAATTATGTGAGAAATTTGCGGTGTTAATCGTTTTATTGGATTTTTGTTGGTGAATTATAAAAAAATTGGTAAGGATTATTTTTCTTAGAAATGATGTGTTTGTGGCATCCCATATAACGAATTTACTTCTCTGAAGTCTTGGGTTCAAGTCCTTGATATATCAATGCAAAGTGCATCCTTTTTAATTCTTTTTGTAGATATTAGAAAATATTTTCTCTGATATTCAATCAAATTTCTAAAATTCTGTTCTTTTCCCTATAATTCCGCATTTTTCCACAATATCTTTTTTTTGCTTTTCCCAACTCGTATGTGATTTCATTCAAATTTCAGCACAGCAAAAAATTGCATAAACATATATTCCAAACATATTGGTTAGTGAAGCCATTGTTTCCATTCTCGAGCACTTTTCACGTAGCTTTTCCTGCTGGTCGAGTAACATGGAGTAAAACATGGAGTAACAGTTAAAGTAGTGAAAATAAAAATCAAACAGCTCGAAAAATGTTAAAGAATTGCACAATTTTACGATTGCACAGTAGAGCATTTGTTAGTTTTTTGGAAGTGGTCAAAGTGGCGCCTGCAGATATTTCAAGCACATTTTACGGATTGATTCATAGGGCCCAACATTTAAAATAAATTAAATAAAAAACTGCACAAACTGATTGCCGTGTTAGATAAATTGCAAATCCGAGCTGGAGTTGACAGAATTAGGTTACTCAACCAAATCCATTTAACTTTCTATCGATTTTTGCTGATAAAACAATTTACTACAAATTAAATCAACAAATGATTGTAAAGTCACCTCAAGACAGAAATTGCCAACAATATCATGTTTTTGATCATTGGCTGATTTTTCAGAGATTTTGCAATACTTTGGGCTTGAGATTAATTATATGGAGCCATATGCTGAAAGCCAAGGTATCAATCAATTTCAAGAAATGCAACAGAAACTCCTTTGTCATTCTTTTGAGTTTTTTACCTTTTTCGAATTTTTTTTGCCATTTATTTTTACTTTTATGGTTTTTTTAATTTTTAAGTTTTTTCTTCCAAGAATTATATCTGATCTTTATCATTCCTTACAATTTTAAATTGCGTTTAGTGAAATATTATCTGTTTTTGGAATTTGCTCCACCCAACATTTCAACGATTTAGCATCAAATCCATCAAAACCCATTAAAAGAAACAAACAACAACCGTATAAATATTAAGACACTTTATAAAGTAATCCAACATTTACCTTGAGGAAGTTTTACCAGAGCTTATCCAATAAATTCCCAGAGGCCCAAAAACCAAGCCTTATAATTAAATATTACTTCTACTCAACATAACTTTAAAAAGGAAAGAAATAATTGCAATAAACTGTAAGTGAAATGCTTTCAGATTTAGAGTTTCTTGATTTGGTTGCGAAATTGTTTGAAGTTGCTTGAAGTTTGCTGACGGTATGTGATGTTTTGTGAAGTTTCTTGAAAAGCGTAAGACAATTTGTTTGCACAAATCATTGCGAGCCATCAGTTTTAGTGCTTTGAAAGGTTTCGGAGCTGGTAGTGTGACGAGTTTTGTGGCTTTATGGGAAATGTGTGGAATTTTAGCGAACATTATATGAATCTTTATTGAAGAGATTTAACAATTTTAAATAGCAAGCATTTTGACATGTATAAAATTGGTAATTTATTGCATATGATGGTTCAAATCCTTTTATGCATCTATTTTTGTCTCTAAGAATCTTGGACGATATTTTTTTTGTTGATTTTATATTTTAAATAATTATGCAATTATAGAATTATAATATTATTAAAAAATCACACCAAACTCAATAAGATTTCGAGCAAATCAAGTCCGCATCATAAAACTCTTTGAACGTTTCTCTCCACTTTATTATTTATTTTCATATTAAGGAATGCTTGATAACAATAATTATGTGTAAATTTCGACACGTTTCTTCTGTCTTGCTTTTGCTTGTAATCTAGTCTTTATGCAGCTTCTCATTGCCATTCATTCATTTCAGTTATTAAATGTATGAAAAGTATGAAAACTATTCAACAGTTCAGCAATTGAAGATAAAAATTATTACAGGCATTATTACTATCATTAAGGTATTAAGCAGAGTGAGCGTAAGCAACAGTAACATGGATAATACGAGGTTGTGCCGCAAATAATTAAATTTTTGCCGTTTCAATGGACGAGGGGAGAAAAATAATAATTTAAGGGAAACTGTCAAAAATTTGATCTCAAGACAGTTTAACTAAGACTTGAGGTTAATAGCGAAAAGCTCCAATATACAGATCAATTGTTTCTAAAAAACGATCGATCAACCTCTCTCCCCTCATTAAATGCCAATCCACCTCAAAAGAATCAAAGAAACTCAATCCAAATCCCACAATCTCCACGAATGTCTATTCAGGTTACGCCATTTCTTCTGATATTCTCCATAATTGGTTAATGTGACATAATTCCAATAATTTCACAAAATTATTTAATCGTTTTTCTTTCACTTTTGCAGGCCAAGCACGTCGTAGAAGAACATTCTACTGCTTTTCCTGCAAGTTGTTGCAGTTTCTTGCAATTTTTTGCCATCTTAGCATTTCATTAACATTTCTTTTTCTTTTCCACATTTTATTCAATTTATGGCCGCATCTCAACAATTGTAGATCAATTGCCAGCGTCATGGTTTAAATTTTTTTGTTATACAAAGTTTTGCTGAGATTGTTGTAAATGTTGCAATCTTTCTAGTTTCTGGATTTGTTTGGATTTTTCCTCAATTTCATGATATATTTATGGAAGCATCTTGGAAGATATTCAAAAACTGGTCAGCGATTGAGGAAAACATAAAAATGTTCACCTGTTTCTACGTTTAAATTCTTATATGCGTTTTTAGTTGGGATATAGGAATGACAATTGATTTTAAACGACTTTTTGTTGAATGCAGGAAATCGATGGATCTACATTTTTCAATGAACTTGAGCGGAAGAACACGTTTTATGAATCATGAAGATTTTAATATTTCAAACCAATTTCCTTAAATAATCGACGACAAACCCTCAAGAAAAATCTGAGCCACCAAAAAAACATCCAACCTACAATTCACAAAATCAAAACCATTGAAACACCTCTTTAATTATACACCTCATTGTTCCCCATACAGCTCGATTTAAAATAAAAATACGCAAAAAAAAACTCAATGCACCTAATTATTGTAGTTATTGTTATTCTGCCTTAATTACCCGCAAAAAAAATACAAAACCTGAAAAAAGCAAAAAGACAATCAAAATCACAAAAAAAATCACAAATTGAACAAAAAAACATGAAAAACTTTTGAAAATGTCAAATAATTTGCGCAATTTCCTCTAATAGTTAACATTTTAGCCACAATACACTGCCAACTGTTAATGCTCGACAATTCCTCTGAAATTTGCTCGATTTCACTGCAAATTGTTTCAAATAAAATTGCGTGTTTTCATTCACAATAAATGAAGTCAAACAAAATTTTTCCAAGAACCAGAAAAGTTTCACTTTGCCAGTTTAATTCAAATCCAACAAATAATTGCAAAAGCTCCTCGTAAATTGCCCGCAAACAGTAAAACAGTGAACAAATAAAGTAATCAAAATTACCGATCTGAACCATAAATCATTTCAACATTAACAGAGTCAGTCGTTGCATGTGCAATTGTTCAACTAATTTTAACCACAGTAAATGGCTGAAAACAAGAAAAATGCATGTAGAGCTCAAAGAGCCTAAAACCTTAACATAACCTACAAAATGATTTTACAAACGAGCGGGGATTTTTTTTTTACTAAAAATTGTTTTGTCCGATTTTCCGTTAAGATCTGAATTAAATCTTAGTTCCAACAAAATTCTTTCTTGCATTTTTTAACTCCAAGCAATTCTTTTCAACTTCTTCCATTAAATCCCGAGCCAACAAGCATAAACTCTGAATGCCTTAAAAAGCTCATGATCAGCCTAGACAGCGTTGCCTCAGATAAATTGAGTGATAGATTGCGTTTAAAGCAAATAAACTGAGTCAGTAATGCTAGATATGCCTGGAAGTAATGTCAGTAACTCAGCAATGCAAAACGGAATGGAGCAGGAGCTTTAGCTGCCGGCAATCTGATCAACTGTTAATATTTTTCCATAATGCTTAGTTTTAATGGTTCTTTATGTAGTCTATAAAGTTTATGCTGTTTAAAGCAAGGCAAAGAGGCACGAATGGAAAAACCAAACGATTTTTAAGGAAAGATTTCAATATTTCTATAATTTATGCAATTTTAGGGCAATTTGCGAGTAATGTTCGATGTAAACTTTATAGCATTGTTAAAGTTGTATCAGTAGCTGGAATTATTAGACCAATTTTTACTGTTTTTCCATTCTTTTCATCATTTTAAACATTCAGTTTTGTTAGGTTGAGCATTTTAATAATTTCTGTACTTTAAAACGTCCTTGGTTTGTCGTTTAAGAATTATTCTATGATTAATTCCAATTATTTTCGGTTCCCAGGCTACGATTTAAGAATTCTTGGAACAGTCTGATTTTGCATAATTATATGCGGGCAACTAGGAGGACTGTTGAGAAACATAATGTTCAATTTTCAGTATTCAAACATTTTTCAATCAAATCCCCATTATCGAATAATTTCGATGTTTCCACCAAACTTTACATAAATTTCAATGTAATGCTTCAAATACAAAAGATATTAAAGTTTTATGCTTGATTCAATCTGTTAATGAGCTTCAGCCACTTTAAGTATTATTACAAGCATTTTGATATGTTGCAAACCAGTTGCAAAGCACTACGAATCAAATGATTCAAAAATACATTGGAAAACATTTGAAAGTCAACAATGGCAAAACTAAGAAATATTAAATTTAATGTTCGAATTTATGTTTGTGCAACATATTCAATGGAAAAATCATTTAATTTGAAAACTGAGTATTTTTTGTGTTCTTCAAAGAAATCTCTACTTTTTGGATTTTTAACGCTTCAACTTAATGTTTTCTTACTTTTGAAGCAATTGCTTGAAAAGTTGCAATAAAATGTAATAAAATTAAATGCATTCATTAATTTATTTTACTGGTTTTTGGAGGTTTCTTTTAAGTCTCATTGAGTTTTTATGATCATTTGGATTTTTGCAAAGGTTTCGTCATAACAAAAATCCATTAAGGTTTGAGTATTGCTAAGACAAAGTGATCTATCAGTTCCATCTTTTTATTGCTCAAACTAAGTACTCCATGGATCATCAAAGTACTTTCAAGTAATGCATAGTGCTTCAAAGTGCATCAAGGTACATCAAAGTAATTTAAGTTTGAGAAGCTGGGAGCCAATAAAAAGTTAAATTTAACTGAAATAGCGAAGCTTGGAAGATTTTTCTCAGGTTTGATTGGAATCTTCACCTTCGCATGAGTTCATTTGATACTTTTAGTGTTGATGAAATTTTATTGTTGCTTCAAGTAGAGATTGGTAGGAAATTGAGGAGTGTTGTGACTTTTGCTCATAAATAAGATTAAAAATAAATATTCCATTGAAGTTTTTAATACTCTTAAGAAAAATTCCTGTGTCCCACTTCCCTGCAACTCTCTACTCACAATAAAACTATTTATTTATAAAATTATTACAAAAGTTCCCAAACAACCAAGAACACGTCGAGGAAGAAGTCACAAGCAATAAAACTGTTTTCGATTTCAATAAAAAAGACGACATGACATCGAGTGGTATTACATTTCTTATGTTGTACCAGCGACATGAATTCGTGATTATTTGAATTCTTTAAAAAAAATTTTTTCTGTTTAGTGCAAGTGAAAATTCGATGGGGAATTTAATTGAAGTTTAATAACAAATCCATAATTGTATCCAACAGAAATTAAATACTTTAATAAAATTTGGTCTTGAGGTATCAGAATGGATATATGAAGTTCAAATCCTCAAACTCCATTCATTATTTGAGCATTCGTATTTTTTTTGTAAAATTGTTCTACTGCTTACTTTCCACATTCATTCCAAAATAAAACAACCTCAAAAACACTTTCCCCTCCTCACTTAGCAAACTAACAGTAAAAACTGTATGAATTTAATGTTTTTTCATAGAAATCGATTCTTTTATGCTCAAACGTAATCGCAAGTCATTCTGCTCACCTCCCATCGCCCAGTTCATAATGTCATGACAGTTAATTTTTCTTTCAATTCCGAAAATTCAAATTTCCAGCAAAACAATTGAAAAGAAAAACGTAAAAAACTGATAAACTGAAATTATGCTGGAAAACATTAAAAACAGTTGTAAAAGACTTCGTAAGTTTTTTTGGTATTTGCCGAGTTTTAAAAATGTTTACAAAATTTTATGTGAAAACTGAAAATGTCATACAAATTGTATTTCCTCCGAGTATTTTCATTTACGAATAATTTTCATACAATTTCGATTTCCATATTTTTGATCGTGCAGCCTTTCTACATGGAGACATGGAGCTTCATCGCTGAACTGCAGTATCAAAGAATGTTTGGTTATTGTTGGAGAATTTGTCGATTTTCATGTTCAAAGTTTTATTTATTGTCATTCAATTAGATAGTGACGTTACCACGTTGATAAATGGAGAAATATTTACAAAATTTGTTTTATGGAAAAATGCTAAAAAAGCTCAAATTTTGTGAAATTTTGTGAAAATGGATAACAAATGTGAATGACTGGAAATGTTTGGCAGGAAATTAATAACTTTTGGTTGTTTTTGGTGTTTTGCGTGTATTTCGTGTTTGCTTAGCTGGAAGACCATAAACTATGAAGCAAACGCACTTAAATATCATTAATTTCGTTTCTTATCAGTTTTTTGCTGAATATTTTTGATAGCAGATAGCAGGTTGTAAATGGCTTTAATTTTTTTTATCGATTGGTGAGTAAACAGGAATTCTCAAATCCCTCTCTGATTTTTATTATGCAAAGCGAATTGAAGTTTTCAACATAAATCAACCGAATCATCAAAAAACCATAGCAAATCTTGAAACCATCAAAAAACTCATAAAATTATAAAAAAATCACTCTCTCTCTCTCGATTTGCTTCGATTCTAAAATAAATCAATGTTCGTACTTTTTATGTTGAAATGTGAGCATAAAATGCCATACTTGCACACATTTCAATATATTCTTAATTTTCTTATAAAGTGTCAATCACCCCTTTTTCGAAAAAAGCACCACAAAACGCATAAGCGAGAAACCTAAACATCCGAGCAATTTAACCAACATATGCCGTTCATTTGGAAGTTTTTGTTCAGTTTTTCCAGTTTGTTGTTGAAATTTGTTATTTTCTGTAATTTCCATGGTCGCTGAGAGGGGGTAATATAAAAGATTTTTTTTATAAAAAATTTAATGTTAACGTCGAAAAGCAACAAAATCTAACTAAAAAAAGTATATTAAAAGTATGTTTATGATTTTTAATATAATTATTAATTAAGTAGCATATATGTCTGTGATAATAATTGATGAAAACAAAACTCTATATCACAAAACACAGGTTTGAATCCTGGTCTATAAGATGTTTCAATTTGTTTCTAAGGGTAATTTAAATTTATTATTTTGAAGTTTTTTTGTAAAATATTGCAAATACATTATTCTCCATTAACTTCCCCTCCTTCTATCTACCAGATCCATATGGCACTCAAACACCAAACTCTTTCCCTAAACTGCATTAATGCATAAAATCCTAAATCCATTGAAGCATTTCATTCAAACAAACCATTTAATGATTCAAAACAAAAATAAGTTGGTAAATTATTTTTAAGTATTTTCGGGGGACGCTGGCAATTAATTGAAACACTCGTAGCAGTTCTGAAAACACTTGTAACATTTCCCATGCATAATTTAACAAACAGCAAATCAAACAGAATTATTTTCCGATGGCTTGGTTGGTGCGTTTTTCGTGATTTGTTTGGTATTGTGCAGCTTTTGTTGGATTGTTTGTCGAGGGAAAATATACAATTAATTATTATGGTTTGTGTTTATGGGAATATCGATTGGTTTTTGAGTAATTGTTTGGGATTTTAGGTTTTTGGAAATTCTTTTTGGATATTCACTTCAACCTTGCAGGTTTCTTGCAGTAATTACCAGGGTTAATGTTTTTTGAAGGTTTAAGTAAATAATTAAGACCTTATAACTAATTTACTTGCTTTTGATCCTAATTGGATTTAAGGATCCTTTTAATTCGTACATTTCTCTTATTTTACCTATGTCACTGCTTTAAAGGACACCGAACTTACCTAGAAATAAAGAAAGAAGGATATTAGTTAATTTTATCATTGGTTCAAAGCTCATTGATACTGAAATATAGATTCATCGATATATTCATTTTTTTTTGCATCAACCAAAAAAGTCGCCAAAAAGTAAATTTCTCGCAAATTTATGATTTTTTCGCTAAAGAACATTAATGGCTTTGTGCTTTCTTTATAAAAAGTGAAACATAAAAGAGCACAACAAAACATCGGAAATGTGCAAAGCAGCTGTTTTCAGTATTTCATCGAGAATCGCATAAATTTCCTCAGGAATTTTAATTCTCTAGAAATTCACAAAAAAATACGGAAATTCACAGATTTTTCTACAAATTCCCGACTTTTGGTTGGTTTTTGTTTGTTTACATAAAATGGTTGAGTTTGCCACATTTTACTCCAATTTTACTTCAATTCAACAATTTTACAATTTTGTGCATTTTCTCACATTTTCATCCACAGTAAATAAATAAAGAATAATTGATTAAATTTGGATTTAAAACTCAGTGGAATTTTTAAATGGATTTTTGATTAAAAATAAATTGAAAATGCTGCACAATAAAATGAAAATGGAAAATACTATTTTTTATTGCATAAACGTCTATAGTAACATAAATGAATAAAAAGTTGTGGAAAATACATTCAGTTGTTGATTTAATTGAATTAATCGAGATTATGCTCAAATTACTTGAATTACTTGAATTTGCTAGAAATAAAATGAATTAAGTTGGAATTAATTGAATTAATTTTATTTGAGCTGCTTTACAATTGGATTTGATGAATATTTCGGCTCAACCAAAATGTTATGCAATCAGGAAATGTAATTTTATTTTGGACAGATTTCGTCACGCCACCAAAAATCAAAAATTACAAAAAATCCAGTAAAATCTAAAAATATAAATATACTCGAAAAATACACAAAAAATCGAATACTCCAAGCCGAACCCAAAATACCACAGAAAAAAAATGCAAATATGTTTTATTTTTTGATGTCGTGTTTTGTAGCATCATTAAGCCATAAAGTCATAAACTAATAAAAACTTGTCGTAATTTTTCGAGAATTTCTGGGATTTTGCGAATTTAGTCAGTTCGGCGCCCCCAACCTGACTCTTTCAGCAATTATAGCTATCATAGCACTCAAGTTGAGAATCCTACAGCGAATTTTTTGCTGAATTCAGAGGTTGGGATAATTAATTTCAAAATACGCTCAATATTTTCGACATCAATAAAGTTTTATACCAAATCTCATGAGTATTAACACCTACCCCATTGAAATATGACCATTTTACTAAATATAGCAACTTGCGTGTCAACTTTCAATCCCTGAACTCATAAAAATTCATATATAGTAAACTTATCATAAAAAATAAATTCATAATATCAACAGAAAAATGTCAACTGGGTTTATTGAACGCAAAAAAAAACACGAGTGGTTCCTCGGAAAATTAGATCAAAATAATTGAAGAAAAAAGTTTTGAATTAATTCTTGCAATCCACGAATTTGGGAAAATGTCACAATTCTCAGTGGGTGGGCGTAATTTTGTAAATAAATTGAAATTTTGCGTTGTTAATGTAATTTTAAACTTTAGGTTCTAACTTTTAGATTTAGCTTATAGTAAATTTATTAGCAACTGAGAAGAAGATTAGAGTTTAAATCTCATATCATCATCAATAGTTTGTGCATAAGATCAGTAACCATTCTTTTTTTTAAATAAAAATAAATAGATTTTTTGAACCTTAAAACAATAACCATACCACATTAATTTACACGCTCAACCTGCCATAAAGCACATTTGTTCCACAAAATTAGAATAATTGTCATAATTAAAATGGAAACAAATTGGTGGTTCGTTTTTCAATGAATCATATTATAATTATCCCAAAAAGGCAACGTATTAAAATAAATGAAAGCCAAATTTATATTGAATTTAAATTCGAATTATTTTTAAATTAAAGATTCAAAAATTTTTCGTTTGTCTTTATTAAATTTGAATCTTTTTGAAATATTGACATTTTTAATTCTTTACATTTTTTGTCATCATTGTAATTCGAGTGCAACGCCGCCGGAAGTAAAATCTGACAATTCCGAACAATTTGTCATTTATGGTTATTGTGGCTGGAAATCAGACAATCATAATTAATGAGTTGTGGCCATTTGTAGAATACTAAACATGTGTATAAAATCGTGTAGTTGTCAAACAACGCTGGACAAATTATGAATTTTTAATTATTGTATGGATTGTTTTTTTTTTGTGGAAGTTTGAGTTCATTTAATTGAACGTGGATATTGATTAAATATGTTTAATAATTTTTAGTTTATTATAAATTTATCATTCACTGGATATTTTAGTAGATAAAGCCAGGGTTGGGAATTTCAAGAAAATAAGTTCTCAGATCTTTCAAAATAAAAACTGGTTTTATTATTAAATTAATTAAATATTTATTCAATAAAAATCAATTTTGCAAACTTGGTGACTTTAAAGAATCATCCTCTTTCATTGATTTACAACAAAAAATCAAACTCCAGTCACGAACATCAGACATTTGAATAATTAATTAAGAAATTCATAAATTTCCGATAATTTTCAATGAAATCTAATAGAACTCGATAATACCGATTGTTGTATTGTTGTTGTCGAGACCTATCGTCAATCAGCGGATTTTCAGTTTTTCAATTTTTACTTCTCCGCAAAATTCGGAGAAGTATTGTTTTCTTCCCAGCATTTTCAGGGTTTTTTGACCTTATCTGATTTTTCCTGACTTCCCTGTACACAAATCTCAAAAATATCTCATATTTTTTTTGTCCGTATTGAGTTGAAGAAAATTCCTGTAAAAAAAAATCCGGAAAATATTGAACCCCCGACCCGTGAAATGCGAAAAACTAAGGGCCGTGTGCCTGGTGGTTCGGTGGTTTGGTGGTTCGGTGGTTCGGTGGTTCGGTGGTTCGGTGGTTCGGTGGGTGTGCTACTGTAAACGATCGATCTGAACTCCCACCGGACCGATTCCAAATTTTTTGATGCCAATCGACTTGGTATCTCTTCCCATCGTGCACCTGATATTTTTGGTGATGGTGACTCCACCGGTTAGGTCACCAGCACCACTTCCGTGACCCAAAGTCGGGTTTTCCATACAAAAAAAAAATTTTTTTTTGAAAAACTAGAGCTGTGTGTGTTTCAGAAAATGTTTGAGATTATGAGTTGAGGCGGGAAATGTATCGATGTTTGGTCCACTACCTGCTGGGAGTCATCTGGGGGTCATCTGGTGGTACCAGACAACTTTTTTTTGAAAAAGTCTTAGAATCTCATGATTCGTCCAGAAAATTGGATAAATCAAGTTTTTGGAGGATCAGCCTGGTACCGCTTACTCTCAGCTCCAGAACTCGAGAACGATTAGAGATAGCACTTCGGTCTTTTTAGAAGAAATGTTTGAGATGATGAGTTGAGTCAAGAAATGCATCGATGTTTGGTCCACTACCTGCTGGGAGTCATCTGGGGGTCATCTGGTGGTACCAGACAACTTTTTTTTGAAAAAGTCTTAGAATCTCATGATTCGTCCAGAAAATTATAAGAATTAAGTTTTTGGAGGATCAACCTGGTACCGCTTACTCTCAGCTCCAGAACTCGAGAACGATTAGAGATAGCACTTCGATCTTTTTAGAAGAAATGTTTGAGATGATGAGTTGAGTCAAGAAATGCATCGATGTTTGGTCCACTACCTGCTGGGAGTCATCTGGGGGTCATCTGGTGGTACCAGACAACTTTTTTTTGAAAAAGTCTTAGAATCTCATGATTCGTCCAGAAAATTATAAGAATTAAGTTTTTGGAGGATCAACCTGGTACCGCTTACTCTCAGCTCCAGAACTCGAGAACGATTAGAGATAGCACTTCGATCTTTTTAGAAGAAATGTTTGAGATGATGAGTTGAGTCAAGAAATGCATCGATGTTTGGTCCACTACCTGCTGGGAGTCATCTGGGGGTCATCTGGTGGTACCAGACAACTTTTTTTTTAAAAAGTCTTAGAATCTCATGATTCGTCCAGAAAATTATAAGAATTAAGTTTTTGGAGGATCAACCTGGTACCGCTTACTCTCAGCTCCAGAACTCGAGAACGATTAGAGATAGCACTTCGATCTTTTTAGAAGAAATGTTTGAGATGATGAGTTGAGTCAAGAAATGCATCGATGTTTGGTCCACTACCTGCTGGGAGTCATCTGGGGGTCATCTGGTGGTACCAGACAACTTTTTTTGAAAAAGTCTTATAATCTCATGATTCGTCCAGAAAATTTGAAGAATCAAGTTTTTGGAGGATCAACCTGGTACCGCTTACTCTCAGCTCCAGAACTCGAGAACGATTAGAGATAGCACTTCGGTCTTTTTAGAAGAAATGTTTGAGATGATGAGTTGAGTCAAGAAATGCATCGATGTTTGGTCCACTACCTGCTGGGAGTCATCTGGGGGTCATCTGGTGGTACCAGACAACTTTTTTTGAAAAAGTCTTATAATCTCATGATTCGTCCAGAAAATTTGAAGAATCAAGTTTTTGGAGGATCAACCTGGTACCGCTTACTCTCAGCTCCAGAACTCGAGAACGATTAGAGATAGCACTTCGGTCTCTTCAGAAAAAATGTTTGAAATTATAAGTTCTGTCAAGAATTGCATCGATGTTTATTCCGATTTTTATAACGACTAGAGATAGCACTTCGAAACAATTTTTAATGAAAACACCATTCCATACTAGCGGAGAAGTCCTGCTCAGCTCATAAGCTGCACAACTAGTTCCTCTTGATTTATTCAAATTGGTAGATAAGTGACTCAAACACTAAAAATATCAATTTACAGTGAATATATTATTTAATTACATCATTCACCAAATTACTTAAATAAATCATAAAACTGGAAAAGCTCGAATGGAGAATAATTTAAATAAAATCTTTAATTAAAATATTAAGCAATTTTTGAAGAGTATCGTCACTTAACTGAGTAAAATTTAAATAATATCAAATTAACAGAAATTACCGAAAGTTAACAAAACAATAAAACATTTACGTAATTTTAAACAAAATCTTCATTTAAAAAAATGAAGAAATTCCCAAGAAAATTTATTAAAAAAGCATCGAAACATGAAATTGTTAATTTATTTATCGTTTGTTTATCATTTGACCGACTTTAACTCATCCAAAAGTGTCGAAATTGGTGGTTCTTTGATCAAAAATCTCTGCTGTGAGTACAAGCATTAATTCATTAAAAAGTGAATTACCTTGAGCCATATGTTTCCTATGTTTTCTCACATGTTTCTGGTGTGAAAATTTTAGAAACCAGATAAAGCAATTTGCGCAAGAATTAAGAAATTAAAAATAAATAAATGAAAACTCAAAATATCAAATTTTAAAAATTGAAAAAACGAAGCGCCAAACCAATTTTGAATTTCCGTTTGTTTGTTTGCAGCTTAACCTTTAGAATCACCTTCAAGTCTTCGACCCAAAAATAATCAAAAAGTCAAGTTTTTACTGGAAAAACTAAAGAACCGAAGAAATTCCTTCAATTTTTTGTGTTTAATGACTGGTGAACTTTTTTCAGTAAAAAACTGGCAAAGTTGGTTGACTGTGAATTAACAAAATTTAAAAATATATAATTTTAGCGAATTTTGATGATTCGAAAATAATTTTCCATTTCCTTTGTAGCTTATGGTGTTTTACTTTGTGCTTTATGTATTTTATGGTTTTTTGTGTTTTTCTGTTAATTCAATCATTTTATGGCAGGTTGCTGTAAAATTTCCGATGTTGACTAGAGATTTTGAATTTATGCAACAAAGAGTGAATTTATGTTTGTGCTGATGGCTCAAAAAATATGTTTATTTAATCAGAGCAAATGTTGTAACTTTTGGAGCATGAATTTTGATCATTGTAATAAAAAATAGCTTTACGATTCAACAAAAAATCAAAAAGGTAAAACTGTTGTATTTTTAAACGATAGCCTGTATGGAATCGAACCTCTACTTTAAGAATTTACTCATGGGCTTAAAGTTCATATATCAATTAACTAAATTGATAAAAAGGTAATTTTTAATTAATAAAAAGTTTTCAAACATCGAGACAATCAAGGAAGAGATTCCCTTCACAAACAAAACTCTCCTCCTAATGTAGCAAACATACAAAAACATCCAAAGTCCAAATCAACAACTTTACTACCAAAAGATAATAAAATCATTTCTCTTTAATTTCTCACAAATTCACAAATTTACAACTTCTCTTAAATCTTGATTTTTTTCCAAATGAATTCAAATTTTTATGGCCTTAAGCGGTTCAAGCCATTGTAATAGTTTGAGGTGATTTTTATCGGAAAAAGTGTGCAATCAACAAATTCAACAAATCCAATAAAAAATCTGGGAAAATTTAAATAAAATTCGATAATATCAATAAATTAAAAATTTGACACAAAAAAAGTTTTAAACATAAAATCAGATGAAATATTGAAAATAATGAAAATATAATGAATAGCCATGTGCTTACATAAATCATCGATCATCAATTAATTAGAATAATTTTACAGTTTAGTCAAAAAGACTTCCAATTTATAAAGTTTCAGTTCCAGCCCACATGAAGGCATTCTATCCTCTAATTTACTGCATTTACTGAGTTTACAACATTCACTGAAAATCCACTGAATAATTTAAATTTAAAGAAATAAAATTAATCGATCTTTAAAAATCTGAAAACGGTTTAAATGTTTGAATGGTTTAAATGGCTTAAGTGGCTCTCAAATGCTGTGGAACATCCAAAAAATAATCATTTATGTTATTTTGTTTCATTTTATTTGAATTTATTGCGTGCGTGCATTATGCGCTTGATTTGAGGCGCATCGACACCATATTTGTCTTTTTGTGGCTCCATTAGAGGCCAGAGAAATGAGAAAATTGATGGAAGTTGAAAATGATAGAGAGATTAGGCAACAGATGCCCAATTTATCATTTAGTTGAATTTATTTGAATTTATCTAGAAAGAAATTTCTTTGTCTATTTTATTTGATTCTTTGGGAGATTTGATTGGTGTCCCTCTGTGCATTCAGATTTGTATTGAAATAAATTATAAATGATGCTAGAGCGATTTGACCTCACAACTTAAATGAGGAACGTAAATTTGGTTTTAAAAATGCAAAAAAAAAATGAAAGCTAAAAAACTCAGTCATTCAAAAACTTTAATAGTTATACTAGATATATAACCCAGGAGTTGAACCCATGTAACCAATTCTAATGTTTGATATACAAGAATAACATAATTTTTATGACATATGCTTGGCAACTCAGCCCTCCAATAAACTTTCAAGAAACCCTAGAAATCTGAGATTAGATTAAATAAAGTAACATAAAATATTATGAAATGAAATTCGATGCTTATGATCGCATAGAACCAAATAGTATCACATAAATCCATAAATAAACTGTATTTGTTCAAAGATAATTCTTTTCTTTTCCTGCATCGCATGCTCCGATCTAAAATTCATCTGGATTATGTAAGAGAGTGCTTGCATCAATTAATAAGGGGCTATGCATAAAATACGTAACGCTGAAATCGGACCTTTTGGACCCCCCCCTCCCCCCTCGTAACGCTTTTTCACTCATTTTAATATGAAAATTATTACTCCGTAACAAATTCTAGACCCCCCCCCCCCTGCTAGAGCGTTACGTATTTTATGCATAGCCCCTAACACAATAAATGCAAGGTTCTTTTTATGAAATTTGAATATTTTTTTAAGATTTTCAATAAATTCAAGCGTCAAAAAATCAAATCTTATATATTTGATTATTCAACATTTCATTGAAAGTAACATTTATCGATTTTATGCAAAGAAACCACTTCTAGTAACCTAAATCCAGTATCCACATGAGAACTTTCAATGAAATTGATTCCCTAGAATTTCCTACAAGCGCAATCACAACGATTTCTTGTTGTAATGTAATTTCTTATTCTAGAATAATAATAAAACCGAGAAAAGTTTTACGACAGTCAAGTTCTTTGAACTCGCGCCTTTTGATTTTATTCTTCTAATTCTCTCTATTTATATTTTACTGCTTTTGCTGTAATTCTGTGTGTTTTTCTGTGAAATATCGTTCAAATCAGAGAAAAACTATCGACATGTTTGGATGAAAAAAAGTGGAAGAAAAGCATAGAAATGTAATTTTATTGATAAATAATGATTGGTTATCTAGTGCTTTGTGGCTACAATCTAATCTCGAATGCTGTGCACATAATAGACAGACACCACATAAATATAGTAAATTTGTTTTGATTGCCTCGTAGACCTCACGAACTGATTTCTTAGGATTTTTAATGAATTGGAATTGAAGCTTTTTTGAATTTTTTAGTTTTAAGAAAAAGTTTTGATGTTAGGTAATTAAAATTTTTGAATTTCTGTTGACTTTTATTTTAAATCACAGAAAAAATATTTTTTTTACAAATTCTTTGTGCTATAAATTTAAAAAAAATAAATTAATGTAAAAGAAATCAATTAAAGGTTTTAATGAGACACACACACTGAAAAAAGATAATCAGAAGTTCGATTCTTCAATAACGTTTTCATTATGTGGTATTTAAGTGAATTTATCACCAAGTTTTTTTGATGTTTTTTGAATTTTCATTTTAAAAAAAACAAATCGCACTTTGCCTGAAGCCTAGAAATCTCTCACACCCACAAACCTCCCATAAAGTGCCTAATGAGTTCTACATCAAAGTGCTGGGGGGACTTGAGAACTAGGCAGAACTTTCTTTACTTGCACGATTCTTTATCGCTTCAAGTAACTGTCAATATTAGAAGAAATTACTTTTTATTACTTTTTGAGGTTTATTGCATTTTCAAAAGATTCAGATGATTTATAGGCGGGAGGAGAAAGTTGCATGATAATTAGTTTATTACCGAAAATATTTGCTTTGTCTGGAAATTTGAAAAATTGTTGCGTTTTAGTATTTTGTTGATATTCTAGGCTCATCAAATATTCAAAAGGTGCGACCTCTTTTTAACAATTTAAAAAATAACGTGAGTTCTTTATTAATTTTCGAAAAATTCTTTGCGTGTTCTTGAAAGATTCTTCAAATCCATTAAGTTCAAATTAATTATAGACCGTGAAAAGATCCAACAAAAGTTCAATGACGCTTTTTTTTGTTTCATGATTTTTAGGAATTTACATGTTTGAACTTTGAATGTTTAATATTTTAAAATGATGAAATGATTGAAATATTTCAAAAGTACCAAATGCTCCAAACAATGTAACATTCAAACATCAAGTTTTTTACTAGAAGCATCTTATATCATCTTAAGGCACATCATAGAGGCAAATGCTAGGAAAATTAAATCACTTTTAGATGCTCGAACTAGAAATTTTGAACACGATATCCCAAAATGATGTTCTATATGTATTTGTTGTAAATGTTTTCAATTAAAGATCGTGTTAAAACTGAGATTTGAAAAAAAAAAAAAAAAAAAAAAAAAAAATTGTATCAGCAAATTTTTAATCAAAATGCAACGTAAAAGTATCTCACAGGAATCAAACCTCTATGTCAAACTTCTTTGATGATGGTGATCATATGATACATTCTTAGCTATACACTTACAATGTTCAATGCATTTTAATTTTCCAAAAAGAATATTAATAAAAAAGCTTTTTCGAAAGTGGAGTTTATACAACGTGTTTTCAACCGCTCCGTTTAAAAAATTCATTTGAAGTGTTTCTAGTGTAAATTTTGACGTTTTTTTTAAATCAATAACACAAGGAAAGCATTGGGCTTATACTAGTTTTGTTGGTTCTTAAAAAACTCAAAAGATTAAGAGATTATTGAGAAAACTGTGAAAACAATTGAAAAAATTTAAAAACACAATGTGGTAAAACAATCAAATCAATTCAACCAAAAGTGATAGTGTGAAAAAAAACTGCTACACATTTATAGACTCATGGGAAGCAAAAAAAGAGGCAGAAGTGGAAAAAATACAAGTGCAAATAATAATTCATCCTCCAATACATCAAACTCTTTTTCGAGCAACCAAGAAGAAAAAAAAATAAGGATGAACGACTCCGATGATATCTGGCAAGAATTCGAGCAGCATAATAGTACCCAAAAAAATTTAATGAAAACTGAAATCGACCGGCTGCAAGCTATGGCAAAACCTCCCACCGCTGACATCCTGAAAGTCATCTTAAACTCATATCTCGAACAACAGAATATGAGCTCTAAAATTGATAAAATTCTGAACGAGTTGCTCGCTACCAGAAAAGAAAATGCAGCCTACAAGCAAGAAAACTCCAAGCAACTCATCAAGATTGCAGCACTGCAGGGTGAAGTAAACTGCCTTCACCAGCATCGATTTGAGAAAGATATGGTGTTTACGGGATTTAATGGAAAACCAGATGAAAAACTTATAATTGAAGGTACTTGTCACTTTTATGGATTTCCAGCAGCCAAAATTGCTCACGCATACTCCTACGAAACTCGAAACAAGCCACGAGAAAATAGCGATAAAAAACCAGCAGTATTGGTTGTAAATTTTGTGGATCTTACAAGCAAGCTTGAATTCAAAAAATTGCGAAACGAAAAGGGCGCCATGCACCTTACCCAATTCTACAAGAAATTGCCGCCGTCGGAGAATCATAGAATAAATTGCAGCAATCGACTCACCAGAGACAACATCATAATTTCGAACGAATTACGCACACAACTCAAAGAAGGCTCCATCGCAGAATATCGCTATCGCAGTAACGGCTTCCAAGTTAAGTTCAAGGACAGTGAAAAATTTTCTAATATTTTCAGCGTCGAAGCTTTAAAAATTTTCAAAAAAAGTGAATAAGATGAAATTTTATACTGTTATCATGCTATTTTCTATTTTCTCTCTCAAACATGATATATTGAATTTTCCTATGAATTTATAAAATTGCATTTTTATTAAACCTTGAAAAAATTGCTGTTAACATCATAAATAAAATCTTTCACCTAAAATAAGTAAATATATATTGAATTGTACACAAATTATGAAAAACCTAATTTCTTACCATATTGTGTTAAAATTATACACATACCTATCCATTATCAAGGAAATCAAAAAATAAAAATTTTATATAATTTTCGTAAATAACATCCCAGTAAATGTTGCACACCATTTACTTGGAATTTCCGCCCAAAACATAAAAATATACAAATCTAATCAAATAGCTATACTATCATTGAACATAAGAAGTTTGGTTAAAAACTTGGAGCTTTTTGAGAATTTTCTACATTCATTGGGCTTTGTACCTGATGTAATAGTAATTAACGAAACCTGGCTCGAAATATGTCATGAAAAATCTTTTGAGTTAGACAACTATACCAGCCATCATTTAATAAGAGAAAAGAACAAGGGAGGAGGAACTTCAATTTATATTAGAAATTCAATAATACACAATAAAAAACCAATTATTAAAAAAATTGTGCAGGATATTGAATTTTTAATGATAAAATTAACAGATCTTAAAATAAATATATTGGCAACATATAGACCACCAAATAGAAATAACTTAGAGGAATTTTACATACATTTGAACAGAATACTTGAACTACACCCAAAAATAATTCTAATTGGGGATATTAATATAAACTTATTACAAATAAATGATCCTCAAGTTATCAATTATACAAATATTCTATCGGCAAACAATCACGTTATACTTAACAAAATAAATCACGCGATGTTTACAAGATCTGATAAAAATTCTTCAAGTATTTTGGATCACATAACAACTGATTTACATGATAAATATTCTTTTGAATTATATTTGGGAGATAATGGTTTAGCAGACCATAGGCATTTTATAACAGTAATTAAAGGCTTGGAAATAGGTACAGCTCCTATGACAGAAATATGGACAAAAACCAATTTTAAAAAAGTTACACCATTTTTAAAAGATCTTGAAACAGAAAATTTTAATAACTTTCACGAAATAATTCACTCTAAAATTCAAGAAAACACAAGTACGAAAGAAAATGTTATTACAGATCTTAACAATAGAAAACCCTGGTTTACAAATAATCAAAAAATAATAAAGAAAATGAGAGATAAATTTTATAAGCTAAAAAAAAAATATAAAAATAACACATATTATCTTTTCCAGTTTAAAACTTATAAGAAATTATTAATCGACTCTATTTTACTAGCAAAACTCAACTATTACTCTAAACTGCTAGAAGAAAATTTAAAAAGACCAAAACTTTTATGGAGCAATATTAACCAAATATTCACAAACTCACAGAAAACAAAGGAAGAACCTAAAATATCATTAAAAATACGAGGAAGAGTTGTTGAAAATCAGGTAGAAGTTGTAAATGAAATAAATGAGTTTTTCAGTACAATTGGCTCAAATATCATTAACTCAAATAATAGCAATAGTAATTTTGTTGTTACCCACAACCTATCTTGCTCTCTAGAATTTTTTGAACCTACATGCCCAAATGAAATCAAAAATTATATAAATGCATTGGATTGCAAAAGTGCTGCAGGATACGATCGTATGAAGGCATCATTTTTAAAACAAAATATTATATTTTTCGCGGAATTTTTGAGTGTGAAAATTAATGAATGTCTAGAAAATGGAATCTTTCCTGATACCCTAAAACTCGCATGTGTTAAAGCACTTTACAAAAGTGGTGATCCCCAAGAAATTGGAAATTACCGCCCAATCTCAGTCCTGCCCTGTTTATCAAAAATATTTGAAAAAGTAATTAAAAAACGTTTGGAAAACTATTTGTATACAAACAATATAATAACTGATAAACAATTTGGGTTTGTTAGAGCGAGCTCAACGTCAGCAGCGACGGCAAATTTGATTAATAAAATTGCAAATAACATGAATAAAAGATTCAAAACGGCTTGTATTTTCTTAGATATTCGGAAGGCGTTTGATTGTCTCAGCTTTGAAATACTTTTTAAAATTCTAGAGAGCATTGGGATAAAGGGAGTTGCATTAGATTTATTTAAAAGCTATTTCAAAAACCGCAAACAATATGTACTTATGAATGGGATCAGGAGCGAAACAAGGACAGTGACTTGTGGCGCCCCCCAGGGCTCGGTACTAGGCCCAATTCTATTTTTAATTTATGTTAATAGTGTTGCCAGCTTAAAGCTTCATGGCGAAATCCAGCTTTTTGCTGATGATGGAGCTATCGTATATGGAGAAAAAGATAGAAAAACTTTAAAAAAATATATGATTCAAGATCTTGAAACTCTCTACCCCTGGCTTTCAAAAAGAAATCTCCTAATAAACTCAGACAAAACTAAATTTATGATTTTTACAACAATTAATCAGTCACAAATCGACAGCTTTCAAACATTAGAATTAAATAACAAAGAAATAATTTACGCTACGAACACTTACACATATTTGGGACTTGAGATTGATTATAAATTAAACTGGTCAAACCATATAGCCAAAATTTCAAAAAAAATTACACCGTATATCGGTGCAATCAGCCGTTTAAGACATTACGTAAATATTAAAACATTAAAAATGATCTATAATGCTTATGTCTTATCTCACATTAAATATTGCTTAGCTATATGGGGAGCCACGAATAAAACTTACATGGATTGTCTTCAAATTCTACAAAACAAGGTTTTAAAATTGATGTATTTCAAAACAAGGAGATATTCCACTGCAGCTCTTTATAATGAGGAAAGGCTATCAATTAACCAGCTAGTCAAATATGAATCTATTCTTCTTATCTTTAAATTGGTGAATGGATTTCTGAAATGTAACTTCAATCTGGCAAATAACTTTGTAATTTCTAATGTCAAAACTAGGAACGCTCTAAATCTAAAATTGCCATATTATACATTGGGACTTTCTCAAAGAAGCATATTTTATAGTGGATTAAACCTCTATAACAGCATTCCAAAAAGTCTAAAGGAAACAAAAATTTTAGTATCATTCAAAAAATTGTTGAAACAGCACATTCATAATACAACGGCTATTAAATGAGTTACAACAAGCAATTAATATAGTCCTTTGTTTCCCTTACTTTTATTATTTTCTCCTTGAATAGTTTGCTAATTACACCATTTTACGAACAGCTCGGGCATCAAAAACAGATAAATATCTTCTGCTTTGATAATAAGTCCATTTTTGAGTAGAAAGCGAACTTGCATGGAATCTAATGTAGCACACTATTGAGGACTAAAGCCTTAGGTGATTGTATGCATAAGAAACCTATAAGCCAAATCTTGAAAGAGTGCCGAGGAAAATTTAATCACTGTTCGTCCGTTCCATATTTCAATGAAAGCTGACTCTTAAAAAAGTTATGGGAACGGCGTTAGTGTCGGTAATGTGAATATCTCACAAGATTATGGCAAACAAGCTTAAGTAATATTTAATTTGTATAATGACAAATGGGCTATAGTTTAAGGTGAAAATTATGATAGACTGTAGGGGAGAAACAATTAAAAGCCAAAATCCATACATTAATATCAGGTATTTTGAAAATTTGAGTTTTCGGTTTATTGACTTGGAGTTACTTGTAAATTTGTAAGATGTTGTGATATCTAGGAAATCTTAAAAATATTCCCAAAAAACAGAAGGAAATATGAATCATGTATGACAGGCCGCTAGTTCTAGCTCTCATGTATTTTCTTGATTTTAATTGAAACTTTTTATTCATTTCTTAATTATAAATTTCTCATCTCCATAAATAGTGTGTATGTATGAATAGCAATGATTTTTTTTCTTCTTCTTTAATCATAATTATGAGACAAAAAAATTAAAATTTAATTTGTATAAACAATTATAAAAACTGAAAAATTTTCCCGGGCGGGAAACCAATTATTTGGTGTGCACCAAAAACTAATATGATACAATGAAAATATTTAAAATATATCAAAATTATTCAAAATTTTGAAAAATAATCTTAATTAATCTTAATTAAAAAATCAAAACAAAAAATGTAAACCACTTTTGTAAAAATTAATACTATGATACAAAATTTTCGCATAAGAGACCTACGTCCGTAGGAATCTTTTGAAAATAATAAAAAACTTTAAAAAAAAAAAAAAAAAAAAATAAAATCACTCATTTTCCAAACTTATCAACAAAAATTCGATCTACCAGCTGAAAGCGATAACATATCCATGTAAGCAACTTGTAAAACTACACAATGTATAGTTAGTGCTCTGATCTCATAAAATTCATCTGCCAACATCAAAAAACATGGCAAAGAAACACAAAAGCATAAAATTGAACACCAACATCATAAAACTCTTTCTGATTGACAGTTTTTCAAGACAACCTTCAAACAAAAGAAGCATAAATATCATGGAATAAAAAAATTCAAAGAAATTTTAAAATTTCTTGAAAGAAAGAAAATTTCCATACCCTCAATGTATTCACAATTTTTACAATACAAAGGCACAACCAGCTGAACCAGAACAGAGGAACTAAAAACTTTTGAAAATTCAAATTTGTGCACGTGTTCCAAAAGTTCGTGTTCTTCGTAATTATCTCTTCAGATGTGTAATATTTCCTACTCAATTAATTAAAAGGCGATTTTTAAAGTTTTTTATTGATTTAATGTTGGAGTTGCTGGATGGACTGGTTGTTAGGAACAATTTCTGAATTTTTTGTAAATTTAGGGATTGATGGCTGAAATGAACAAGACGTGTTTTTTGGATAGAAAAGTTCTAAATTCAGTTTTTACTATCATATTGTAAAATATTCATCCGCCATTCACCCCAAAATCGCTCCTAGTCCAATTTTCCCAAACATCAACAGCAAACAATTCATTTATTTCCCAATCCCAAGTATATTTCATGTTTTCATCGGCTGATCTTACCCACAAAAGGTATCAAAAAGCATTAACCAGCTTACATAACCGACAATGGATATTAGATGGAAATTTTTTGTAAAGAAAAGATTTAAATCTCTTAGCTGGCAGTGATTGCAGGTTGATTAACATTTCAGAGGCCCAATTTTCGGCAATAATCGAAATAATAAATTTCTAATTAAACCATCAGCGGTTTTTTTTCTCATTATCTGAGCATTTTTGTTGCGCAACCGACAAACAACAACATTTGAGATCATTACCGAGAGATGGCTTGAAAAGATTATTCATAAGTTTTTACTGGATGGAAGTGATTGATGGGAAATTCCCTTTTTAGGTTAATATCAGTGTTTTGATTTCCTGATTTCAATTTGGCTAGAAATGGATTTTGCCCAGAAGGGTTAACATATTGCAATTAATTCCCCAAAAATAATTTCATCAAAAACTGAAAGAAATTTGAGGCACGGCGTTGACATTCACATATAACTACATTCAACATTTCCCCGAATCAAAAAAATTCCAATTAATCAAAAATGCATCATAACAAACTTGTTCAACTAACAAAAACTGAATAAAACTCGAAAAAGCTTAACAATCAACAGAAATAATAGATTGCGGTTAATCGGACTGATCCCGGTCGTACCTTTGTATACCTTGAGTAACTAAAGAGAAAGTGCTGAGATTCATGACTTAATTAGTTTGGCTTGCGTACGTTTCATATACGTTTTCTTTCAAGAAAATCGAATTGACTTAAGCTGAACCACAGAAATCTTAAGAAAAACAAATAAAATGGAAATTTATTATGACACTCTTGATAACGTGAATACTTGGTATGCTCACAGTATCTCAAAACTTCATCGCTTACTAAACATAATGCATTCGTCTTGTTGTCACTAAGATATACTTTGAATGTCTTTGAGATGTCGTCAAGTTGATTCAAGATCTAGTCGAGTTGCGTGAAGTAAATTGAAATAAAGTGAAATTCTTCCCGTCAGTTTTGCACGTGTTTTGTTTGTTTTAATTTGGAATGGAGTTAAGATGTCAACGGATTGTTTTGACAGTTAGGAAACTGCGCGAAAAATTTATAAACAGGAAATGTAGAATTAATGGCTTTTAAACTTTGATTTGAATTGAGCTGTAGGAAAATTGTATATTAAGTTAATTAAGATGTTTCAACTGTTTACTCTTATTTGCTATGATTTTACAGCTAAATGTTTCATAAGTTGAACATACGTCAATAATTTTTGACAGATCTTGTTGAAATTTTTAATCTGCTGTGGAGTTTTTAAGATTTTGTCGAGATTTCATGGATTCATGGATTTTTAGCAATAAATGGAAGCAAATAAGATTTTAGCATATTTTTATGCAATGCTGAGTGACATTGTTAGTGAACTTTGTTGACAGCTGCCAGATTACAATAAATTACACATAAATAGAGCAAAATATAGGGGAATGAAGACAGTTCAGTTCATTAAGATAATCTTGGATAACCATTGGAGTAAAGATGTTTACAGTAACTTGCTTTACAGATATAAAGATATCACTTTACTTTAACAAGTAAAAATCACGTGTTAAACAGTTTTACAAAGATTTCCGTGTTAGTATTTAATTCCAACAATTTAAAATAAACAGAATAGAAACTGTAAAGTTTTCAGATCGTGGAACAATTAAAAGTGATACACAATTAAAATGTTTATAAAATGACAATTTAAATTCATCCCACGTGCCTCAAGTAACCAAATATCAAAAGTTAGGTTAAATCTTCTAAATCTTATTTTCAACACTACATGGTTACAAAAACGTTAACGCTTCTAATTCCATCAATCATAAAAACAAACTCTAACAAACTTGGAAACAACTTTCAAAGATCCAAAGAAGATTTAAACTTTTTTCAAAGTTTCAAAGATCAAGATTCTTCCCACATTATTTCAGCAAGTATTGAGTAGCATGAAGTGAGGTTAAGGCTCATCTTTCTTCACTTTACCAGGCAATTTTAAAACTGTCATAGCTATTTTGAGCACTTTAAGCATTTCACTTGCTATCTCACGTCTTTGACTTTAATTCATCCGAGAAACCTTCATGGCTCCTTCAACTCCAATCTTTTTATGATAAATGCTGGAAAAATGCATTCAAAAACACAACAAAGCCATTCAGCGACAAAAAAATTTGAATTTATATATTTAAATAATTCGCTAAGCCTTTCTGCTTGGTTGGCTCACTTTTCGTATTATTTCCAACAAACAATTCCACAAAGCATTCTGGCAATCTGGTGCTCTCATTTTACTTCTGGTTGCGTTGAATATCAAATCGGAATAAGATCAGTAAAATGTTAAATAAAAGTGCTGAATGCCAAGAGAAAGAATTCCTTTTGCACAAGCGCAGTAAAAATATTTAAAATTTTAGTTATTTGTAAGAAATTGAAAGAAAACTGTAAGTATTATAAGATCTTGAGCTGTTTGATTATACTATTTGTTTTCTTATTTATAGCGCAATAATTCGGTAAAAGCAAAAAAAATTGAATTCCCTCACTTAAAAGATAAATATGATGTGCCAGGACTTAAACCAGGACCTTGCTTATGAAATCATATGTTTTTCATCAGCTAATTAATAACTAGGGTCAATTTTACTCCCAAAATATTCCCAAAATATTTCCGATTGTTAAATCAGCTTCACTTACCTAGAAAAAAAGAAAAAGAATAATTAAAATTTTGGTCAAGTCAATAATATGTTCAATTTAATATAAAATTTATTTAAAAGCCCAAGTAAGATAGCTCTTCTAAATCTAAAATACAATATGATTTCGCGTGAATCTTTTTTCACCATGGTTTTTGGTATCTTGAGCTCTTCACTGTAAATTCAGTGTAATTTTCCTCACATCAAAATATTTCCTGTGGTATTACGGAATCGTTTTAAACAATATCAAGAGCAAACTGCTCGTTTCTTCAAGTTCTATATAACGGTAATATAGATTAAAAATTCTTTCCATCAAAGTAACAATAATAACACATGTGTAATAAACTCTTGGTGCTCTCTGTATAGTTAAATTGTTGAAATTGTTAAAAAGTTACCTTTTCCGTTCTACAACTTTGCTCGTTGTTTGGTATTTTCTAGAGTATTTTTATAAAAGTTTCTGAACCCTTTTGTCTTACTGTCTTAATTTTGCTGAATAATATTTTAAGAAGGTTTGTCAAAAAAACTTCAACATTATACAATATAATCATGTTATCATACTAATTTAAACAAAGTTTTGAATCTTATTTAATCGCTTTTGATGTACACAAATTAATTTAGTAAATAATATATACCTTTGTAATTAAATTAGGTGCATATATAATAAAATCAGTACAATCGCTATGCAATCCATTCAGAACTTCATTACAATAACAATTCATTACTACATCACTTTTCATATTTTTCCAGATTTGTCTTTGCGTTGTTGCGATTGAAAGAGTCTTAACATGCTATTTATGAATTTTATGATTTTTATGATATTCTTACAAACTAATGTTTTTATGTTTTAATTAGATCGCAAACAAAACGCTCTGCTGATAATCTAGAATTATTAATGGATAGTGAATGTGAAATAATCAAGAAAATAATTTTTCATGGGCAATTTTAGTTTTATTTAATCGTTGTTAATTTTTCAAATATTCATGAGGTTTTCATTTTGTATCTAATGAATTTTATTAGAAGGTTCAGGTTTCCTTCCTATCATTTTTGGAAAAGATTAGGAAGAGCCCTCAGGTCCTTTGTCCTTCTATCTTTCTATGTGCTGAATTTTATCACAGATTTTGACTAGAATTTTGCAAAAAAAAGCAAAAAAATAAGTTATGTACCCTTATATTGTTAATGTATCCTATGTTGAATGCACGAATTTAAGGATTTGAACCAAGATTCAACTCTAATATTGTGATAGTATTCAGAAAAATAATCTTTTTGCCTTACAAGAACTATCCTAAACTTGAAAAAATGTATTTTAAAAAAATTAATCAAAAAAAAAAACAGTAAATGAAACTGAAAAGTTCAATATCAATAAAACTAAATAAAATCCATTAAGTTTATTCAATCAATTTTATGCATTTTATGAACTTTGGAAACATAAATGGATGCGAGAATATGAGAAAGTATTTTATGTCTCAAAAATTGTCATAAAATATTTATGTTCGTTTATTGAGAACATAAAAAAGGCATTAAATATGCAAAGTATTGGATTTATTGAATTTATCAGATTTATTTTAAGTATCGAGTATTATTGAGTATTGGGAACAAGAACTAGTGAAGCCCTTTTGTTACCATTCAATAATAATAAAAAACTAGAGATAAATGTAAATGTAAATTTCTACTGAAAGAAGTCGTATAAGATTTGTCGCAATAAAGGCCCCTATGCCAGTTTTTTGTTGATTCAAAGATAAAATGAACAATCATAATTTAATCCAATTTGAATAAAAAATTATTTCAAAGCAAAACTCGTCAAAAATAATTTAATTTATATTTTAAATCTAGATCAAATTTGCATCCAAAACAAAATGATAATTCAAAATATAAACTGTTACAGTTCCCGCCTTTCACCCAATTCCAAAATTTCATAATTTCTATCGCCTAACACACAATTCACTCGCATTTCGCTGGTAATTCCAGTGAATTAACTAAATTCACGAATTCTGCTTGCTCAGAAATAAATTCATTTCCAGTTTGTAAGTGTTTGCAGCAATTGTGTTAATAAATTTTCTTACAATAGAGATAATGATTTTCTATCATTAAAGCTTAACCTGAAAACTGATCGAGTTTGCAGAAAATGCATATATGCAAGATTTTTGAGCCAATAAGTCGGTGCTGCTGTCATCTCCTCAAGCCTGTGTAAAGGGACCGAAATGTGAACACCACCAGGATTGAACCAAGATGGATCAGTAATCTGAGCTTCTACTACCAGAAGAGGAAGCAAATAAAATTTGTGGAGACTACTGAGTGTTTGAAGATGACTCAAGGAGAATGTGTAATTTTCAATTAATTCATATTATTGCAATATGGAAATTCGTCAATAAAGAGCATTAGAAAGAAAAAAAAAAAAAAACAATAGAGATAATTGTAATAATTTATCATAATTGCCATAAGTTTTCACCGAGAAATTTGAAATTATTTAAAACACAATAAAAAATACAATAAAAACACTTTGAATGAGTCAGAAAGAGAATGATATTATATTTATGTTTTAAAATGTTGTTATCTAAAATTTCCACAAGTTTTCTCAGCTCCAACATTTGCAACATAAAAAAATTCTATATAGGAAATGCAAATGAAGAGATAAAACTTTAAATGGGTTTTAATGCTTACTAGGGAAAGTTCCTTCAAAATGAACTGTAATTAAAATAAAGCAGATTTAAAAAAAAGATTTTTCTAAAAGTATTAAAAATTGTTAATAGCTATTCACCGCTGTAAATTTTTTTTCCAACATTACGACTTCCCATTTTATGATTTGAAAAGAAAAATTCAAATTGCTGAATGCAACACAATCTACTCATTCTAGCAATATGTAAATTCTTTGAAAAATTTAATTAAGTTTTATGAAAAATGTGGAAGAAACATAGAATTAAGATTTAATAGGAGTAATCCGCAGTTTAGTAGATAACAGCCATATAATCGTAAACTGAAGTGAAATAGTAAAAGTGGAGTATAATCTGGTCATTGACCATTTGACCATCATTTATGATGTGCATGTGTTTATGAACTTTTTTTGTATTTGTACTAAACTTTTGCATAATCTGCTAACATCCACTAAACTGATGTTATTTCATTCAATTATTGTTTAATTCATTTATAATCCATTAAATCAACTCAATTCACTTAATTACTAGTAAAAAATTACATAACTTTAACTTTACTAGTCACAACAACTTAAATACTCAAATGTACTGCTAAAATCGTGATAAAAAAGAGTTTAATCGCTTGTAAGGCATTTCCTGCACAAAAAAAGGTTTGTAGGTTAGTATTAGTGCTCCATTTCTCCATTAGAAGTCTTATCTGCTCTTTCTCGCAATTTTTCTATAAATGTTCATTTTGCTGGCAAAATAAAAATTTTACACAAATGCAAAAGCTGGAAAGATTGCACACAAAGTTGTAATTCATGAATAAATTGGCTGAACATAATAAATATTAAATAATGCAAACGCAAGCAATTATTCTAATTAATAATTAAATTGCTGGATATTGCTGAAAATTACTGGAAATTAAAAATATTGCAAGAAAAGTGATTATTACTAGCGAAGAGTAATAAAATAATTAAAATAAATTAAAATAATTGAAACAAATCTATAATAATTATTTTTTTATGGCTTTACGCGTCATTAATGATTGATCTAGAGATTACATGCTAATTAAAGGCCTCTCTTATATTTGTACATTTTTGCAAAAAAATAACTTAAGTAAACTGCATTGTAAATTTATCGGATTTGTGTTTAGATTTTGTGCTTTTCTATGAACTTATAGACATTTATGGGCATTAATGGTATTCATGCTGTTCAAGCGGATAAATTAAAGAAATTAACAAAATAATGGTATTTAAAAACATTAAACCACACCCAAAAAAATGTAAGGCTTGTGACAAGCGTAAGGAGGTATTAAAGTTGAATTAACGCTTGTCAGATGCGTAAAATTTCACCTTCTTGCAAGTGTAGTAAGCTTGTGGCAAGTCTACTACACTTGTTGCAAGCGTAAACTAGGAGTTGCAACAAGCGGAACGAAATTTTTCCGCTTGTTGCAACTCATGGTTTACGCTTCCAACAAGTGTAGTAGACTTGCTGCAAGGTTATTACACATGTAAGAAGGTGAAATTTTACGCTTTTGACAAGCGTTAATTCAACTTTAATACCTCCTTACGCTTGTCACAAGTCAAAAATAACCCTTGCCACAGGGGTGTATTTAAGGCTTGAAGTAAGCCTTAACTAGAATTGTCAGACGTCTAAAATAGACTTTAAAAAAAGGCAAAAAAAAATAATTTCCCGGATTTTTCTCGAATTTCCCAACTCTTTTCTTCCTAACCAAAACCAACTCTATTAAACACAACCTAACACAACACCGCACCTTATTAAACTCTATTGCCCTTGTACACACACTCCTTGAAACATTTTTGCACTTTCAGCAAATTCAAGTTTCGAACCATGACACCATGCCTCGCGAAGTTTTCGCTTCTCCATCCAACCACCATACTATTTTAACGTGTGATGGCTTAGTATCAAGTTAAGGTGAGGAAAACTGAAAATTTGTTTTCCGATATTAAGATGTATTTTTGTTATGAAATTTTTAAATCAATTTGAAGCTTTTAAAAATGTTTTAATAGTTCAGATCACTTTACTTTCTGTAATTCACTGTCGTAAATTTCAATAAAATGCACTTTTGAGTGATCTTTGAGGATTTATCATTGGCTTCTCCTTTTCTTGTTAGTTCCAGATTTAGAAGATTTAAAAGTTTAAGACTTATTGATACTTGTCAAACAATGTTAAGGTTTTTTAATGAAATATTATGTGGATTTTTTATTTTAAATTTAAATTTCCGACTTTTCAATTAATATTTCGCTTGAATATTTTTATTTGCGACGTCCAACATGTAACTTTTGATACAATTACCAAAACTGTTGTAAAATGACAAAAGTTCACTTCTAGGTGCTTTTTGAGATTTTGTGGTGGACAAACTATTTATTTTAGTGCAATATAGTTGCTCAAATACAAAAAATAAACGTTTGCACGACCACAATCTATTAATTGACAAGAAAAATTGGAAACCAACGATAAATACTCAAAGAACATACAAGAGTGAATTCTTTTCTTATTTCACATCAATAATGGTTAATTGTATCAAAAGTTGCATGTTGGACGTCGCAAACATAGAAAAATTCAAAGCAAAATTTCTATATGTTATGAGTATTTAGAATTTAACAAAAAAGAATTATTAATTCAAAAACTACAAAAAAATTTAATTAAAACACTTTATTGATAAAAAAGTATAGTAATGTCAAACAATTTTCATTTGGAGTCTGAAAAGACGATAAATTTGTATTATTTGATGAAATCCCAGAAGGAACCAAAAAAATACGGTTGGACAACATAAAAAATGTAAAATACCAAATTATTTTAACTCGTTCTAGTATAGTTTTTTAGAATATTTTGTAACATTTGTTCGCAGCTGGTTCGAGACTCCACTTTTAAAACTCTTTTTTGCTCAATCCCAACTATTTTTTTTTCATTCTTCAATTAATATTTGTTAAAAATCGAGGGGGTAATAAAGGCCACTTATTCTTGTCAAGGCGTCTAAAACTTATTCAATTTACTCCAGCTTACTCACATTTACTCTTTACTTACTCCACTTATTCTTGCTTACTCATTTACTCAATTCACCAAATCTTAAAGTCAATAAAACGTGATAAAAGTTGTGTAGTTATTTTGTAAAAATTCCTTCGGGTTTTTCTAGCAATATTTATAGGCTAGATTGACAATGAAGATTTATTGTCGAAAAAAGTAAAGTCAGACAAAGAGTAGCTAAAGAGTAGCATGCTGCATATTTTTAAAATTATTTAAAAAGAAGTTAAAGGTATTACTTAAAATATATTTTAAATACGTTTCCCCAAAAAAAATAGCAAAAAATTGCAAAAAAGTGCAAAAAAGTTATTATTAAATGTCTGGATTTGAACCTATGTGTCTAGCACCATATATTTCCTTGCTTAGTGGTTCGAATCTTGGTTGGGTCAGTTTGTTTTTTGCCATTTTTGCAAGATTTTTTATGAATCCAAATTATTGATTTAACATTTCTTTTATAATTTCTTAATGTAGCATGCTTAATTTCAATGTCAAAAAAGAGTCTAATTATATTTCCAACATTTGTTAACATTACTTTAATAAAATACTAGGACTTTAAATTATTAAGATAAAAAATCTGGCAAAAATGGCAAAAAACAAACTGACCCAACCAAGATTCCAACCACCAAGCAACGCAATATATGGTGCTAGACACATAGGTTCAAATCCAGACATTAAATATTAAATTCTTGCACTTTTTTGCACTTTTTTGCTTTTTTTTTCAGGGAAACAATTTTAAATCGAAAATTAATTAGATCTTAAATTTTCTTATGCACATGCCTAATTTCGGTGGCAAAAAAGACTTACTCATTTCAAAATTGAATAAACTTATTCAATTTACTCTTGCTTACTCTCACTTATTCTTTACTTATTCTTACTCTTGTCGGCCATTTGGGCCATTTATTACCCCCTCGTTAAAAATACTGTTTCAGCTCATTCAAACATCACAAAACATGAAAAATATATTATTATAACAAAAAATATTCAGCTAACAGCAAAAAATTCTTAAATAAGATATAAAATGAATTTATATGGAAAATTTTCATTTTAATGCTATATAAACTCGAGTTTTCATCAAAACCCCGTTTTTCATGAAAATGCTGTTTGGTCGAAAGTTTAAATCACTTTGTCCGTCACTTTGATATTCGAATCGACGATTCACATTCTATTTATTTTGATGTGCTAACATCTGAAACATTTAGTTATAGCATAATTTTACTCACCCTTTTTAAAATTTTATTATATTTTTAAGATTTCTTGTTAAATGTGTAAAAGCAATGAATGAGATTCGAAACAATGATAGAAAACAATGTAACCAAATTTATCAACAACCCTTTTAAAAAGTATTTTTGATTGAAATAAAAGTTCCGCTCAACGTAAAAATTCAAAATTGCTGCCGCTGAAAATAATAAAATGCGATTGAATCTCAAAAAATATTTAAAGTGGCAAAAAAATAGTTAAAAAACTGGAGAATTAAACCTGTTTAAATAATTTACACCGATAAATTTGGATAATTTTGTCTCAAAACTAATTAAGGCAAGTGACAAGCTTAAATTTACTCTTGTGTCATGTCTAGTTATACAGCATACAAATCTAAGCTACTTTTGTAACAAGTGTAACTAAGAATTGTTACAAGTCTAGTAAGGCTTCTCACAAGGCTAAAACAGCCAAGTTTAGGCTACGCGTGCGACAAGCTTAGCTAGAATTGTAACAAGGCTGCACGCTTGGTACAAGTGTAGCTATTCTTATGACAAGCGTTCTGTTTTTTGGGTGCAATAAGTCGCTTAAAACAATAAGTACAACTTTTAATTAGAAATGATGATTAAAATGCGAGTTTAAAAGTAAAAGATATGGCATTTTTATGCAGTTTTAGTAGTTTCTGCAGTTTATAGTTATAAATGTAGTTTGTGCCTAATAATGGGCAGGGTGAGCATTTTACTTGTGTACGACTTTTCAATTGAATTTAGGAATTTAGGAAGTTCTATTACGATTTTTTATTTAAGATTTTGAAGAAGTTTTCCCACGAGTTTTTGAGAAATACTTGTTGGAATTTGTGAGCTACAAATCTATGCACTTTTAACAATCAAGTAAAAAAGTGAAAAAATAGCTAAGACATCGATTATGATGGATCCATTCCTCCAACAAAAGGAACCAAGTTCTTGTATCCAAAATTTAGCAAATATTTCGAACATCCAAAAAAATTCAAAGAATTCAAAAGAACATCTCAAAGAAGCACTTCAAACCATCAATTTAGCCAAATTCTGCTCCAATTCTGTTAATCTCGATATTCTAAAGAATTGATGAATTTAATCCGCAATTAGCATTTTGCGATTTTCATTCACGAATCAAATGAATCAAATAAATTGTGTATGAATTTCAAACGCTTTTCAAATGGATTTTTGATTAATTCACTGTAATTTAGAAAAACTCCCGAAAAATTCAGGGTTTTGCAACTTAAACCTCAGTTTTTAAGAAAAACTTCAATTTCCCCTCAAAACCCTGCCCAAGCTCCAAATAAATTCTAAAAAGCCAAAAACTCTTTTGTTCATTTTCAACTTAAAAATTTCAAATACCTAGAAAATTGCTTCATTTCAGCTCTCTTGCAAAAAATCTCTACAAGCGTAAATTACCATTCAATCACACATTAAAATCCATTGATTTCAATTTAATCGTTTTTTGCCCACAAACATCTTTTCTTCTCACTTGTTGTTCGAATGTTTTCGGTTGCTCAATCTTTCCTCCAAATAAAGCCGAATATAAAGACTTTTTTGCTTGTTTTTCTTGCTTCTTTTGTTCGAATAGAAAATTACAACATTTTTTGAAGTTTAGAGGAATTATTCAGAAAACACTTAAATCAGCTGAAATTTATTCATATTCATCGAAAAACACCGATTTCAAAGAAACTTTAAGTTTTTAGGCAATTTTTACAAATTTAACAAGTTGAACAAATTTGTCCATTCCGTGCATGTAAAAACTTTTTCTTCGATCTAAGCGCTCAAAAAATTTTTTTTTTGTGATTATTATTAGTCGAGTATCTAGAGTTTAATTGCTTTCAATGATTTATTTAGTTATTTAACTTATTTCGAGCTAAATTAAAAAAGTTAACTTTGATTTAAAAAAAAAACTTATGATGATCAAAAAGCGAAAAAAGAAGTAGATAATTCATCAAAAAAAAAAAAATTAATTACTCAAGAGAAGATTGATAAGTGATCAGAAATTGAACCCATCACTTCAGAAACCTGTAGGTACACTTGAACCTTACTTCATAATTTAGATATTACACATTCAAACTTTGAATTTACAATTTACTAAATATATTCACATAGAAGAATCTTGCAAACAGCCAATATTTTAATTTTTCCTATTTCTCAGTCATTTAAGAAGTTTTATTGTAAAAACTCCAATTATTTCTACGTAGTTTTAAAAACTTTTATTATATGGAATTACGTAAAACTATTTTTTGCCATGTTATTTTGCTGATTCATAAAACATTTGGAACATTTGAACCATTAGAAACATGGCAACTTGAATGTATTTTTAATTTACTTTTTCGTACTTTTTGGGTTGAATGAAATCAACTTGAAAATCGTTAGTTTCTGCTCAATTCAATTGTGTGGAGCAACTTTGGATGTTTTTCTGCCTTTTTTGGTTAAAAAATGGAAAAACTCAATAAAATCAAAAAAACAGGGAAATATATTTTGTTTGAAAATGTTAAAAATGAAAAATTACGCAAAATACAATAAAAATGATATAATTCACATATATCTGTTTGGTAGTTCAGGGCTTTAGCAAGACGTGGCAAGTATATAAGCTTCAATTAATGAATGATTTGGATCATTGGCTCGTTAGAGGATCCGAAACATCTGAAGCAATTTTTGATAATCCCCAATCAACCTTTGTTTGATATTTTCGAGCTCTTTTAATAATTTTGTGGATTATTCTGTTTGCTTGTATTTTTTGGCGGATTTGCCGTGTCTTTCTGCGTTTTTCAAAAGATTGGCGTGTTGGAAATAATTAGAGGGAATTGTTGTCTGTGCTGAGGTATTGCTGTGTACTTTGCCGAACAGAAGGTACTGTGTAGTGTACTTGTTGGAAGATATTAGCAATAATTATTTCCGAGCCGACGAAACAATATTTAGGAATTGGTGAATCAATTTCATTATTCTTTTTTAGGAAAATGATGGTTTTTTAGCAAGAATTCAACATCCTCCCCTCAGTTATTTAGACTTCCATGTAATATTTGTATTTGAAAAACAGTTTTTGCGCTTCGTAGTTTTATTCGGTATTTGAGCAGACTTTTTTGCATTTTCAATTTTTTCCGTCGACTTCCAACTTCCAAGCAATTCGGAGTGATCCAACGCAGCCAAATTAAAAGCAATTTTCTCCATTCACAAAACACTCAAAAAATATTCAAAAGCAGAAATACTTAATTAACCTAAAATTAAATTTGCTGAGCTAACAGTTTGTTCGTTTTTTTGATATCTGGGGTTGCTTGAGTGATTTGTCATGAATTAAGTGAAATAAGTGAAATAATTGGAATAAGTGGAATAAAATGTTGTAATTGCTTTATCGAGAGGAAAATTATTGTTTGAGGAAGTTGCGTAAGATTTTTGGAAATTGCCGTTAATTAACTTTTGGGGGAAAGTCAAAGACATTTGATAGTTTTTTAAAGTTATAGGCTTTGTTGCTTTGTTGAGGTTGAAGACTTGTTGAGGTTATTTGAACAATTAAATCAGTTTTGTTTTTTTAACAGATATTACGTCAAACTTCACATTTCAAGCCATTTTGAGATTTCTAAGGTTCTTGAAGTTCTTTCAAAGATTTTCTAAGTAATTTGCATAAAACTCTAAAAAGATAATCTGAAGATCTTGGAAAGACGTTTAAAGATTTAATTGTTTTCTTAAGACATAAAAAATAACATTAATCATCGAAGAACTGAGTAAGGCAACCCTCAATTGTCTTAGAATAAAATTATTCAGCAATTTCCTTAAGACAACATACAGCAAAGACGACAAGAACACACTTGAGAATTTTTAAAGCTGAGGAACTGAGAAACAAGAGAGAACTTTATTTTAAGAAAATCATTCTTCTTCCTAATTAATTTGCTTTTCATTTTCTTTCTCTCATTTCTTTATAAGTTTGTTAGTTCTTGTAGTTTGGCAAATATCTTAAGTTTTTAAGTCTTTAAGAAGAAGATTTGCAAAATACTCAGATTCTCGGCTTCTGCGTTGTTTTGCAATTTCTCGGCAATTTCTTGTTAATTGGCCAGTTTACAAGGAAACTACTAAGAAAGTACCCACACAAATGAATAAACTGAGAGATGAAGTAATTTCTTGCAACCAAAAATACAAAAAAAAACTTAATTCACAAGTTTTTTGCTGCAAAATTGAGTAAAGTGAAGGAGGAATGTGGTGAATGGTTGCAGGGATGGTTTTGAATTATTGAAGTCTTGGTTTATGATTTTCTTGGAAATTTCTTAACAAATTTCTTACAAAAACTTAAATCTTAAGAAAATTAAGATATCTCTGAAACTTAAGGCTTTTCATTGATTTAGTGATATTTTGGACACTCAGCCATTACCTAAAATAACCATCAAACTAAAAACCACCAATTACTTTTAAAAAGAAGCAACAACGAAAGTTGCAAAACGACCAAATATAAAAAAGGGGTTCTCGAGAATCGACTGGCAAAAAAGAATAATCAACATTTTTTATACCTTTGTGTACTTCAAGCACTCAAAATACCAAAATACTGAGGGCAGACAATAAAAAACACGTTGAAGCGAGCAAAACATAAAAACATAAAATCATAAAAACACTAAAATGCATAAAAATGCATTAAAAAGATAAAAAGTAGCATAAAAACGAAAATTCCTTGCTGTATGACCAGTTTGCTCAGGAAACACAAAATACACAAAGAATTGAAGAAGAGACACCAGGGAACAGGAAAAAATTTGGAAACATTTTAATGTGACGCAAGGATTGTGGAAAATTGAGGATGGAATAAAAAAATCTCAACAAAAAAACAGACTCGTAATGATGACAATGAACAGAGAATTGAACTCGTGTATTACACTTTGGTACATAAATTTACAATTTAATCTTGTTCCGTTATTAGAACTGTCAACTTACTATTTATTAAAATAAAATATGCACATCCTTCCAAAGGCAAAAAACTCAAACACCCGTGAGATTTTGCTTCGCTTCAAAAGGAAAGAGGAGTTGGCCCTCGTTAGGTTTTGTTTTCGCTTGATTTAATTTCTGTGCTGCCTGTGAAATTTTATCCACAAGCCGAATACTTGAATTGAGCCAGGTTGCAATACCTGTAAGTTCCCTTAATTCCAACAATACTAAGCAGCTTGGAACGAGTTTTTATATTAAATTCAATGTATTACATATTGTTGTTTTTTGGCCGAAATTTCAAGTTTTAAGACTTAAGTCGGGTAAAAATATAACAAAAGGAATGGATAGCACATGTTTATGTTCTTTATGTTTTTATGCTACGCTTGTGTCTAAATGGACTGCTTTTTTGGCCCAAATTAATAAGACATAAATCTTATTGACCTTTTCACGAGTTTCTTGGGAGATTGCTTGAAGATAAAAATCTTAATGAGATTTGACAGAGTTATTAAAGTTAAAAGATTGTTTTGCAATAAAGATGGTGCCAATTTTTTCTACAACAAAAGTTTTAAGTTTTCTTAGAATGGATGAAACATAAATAATTAGTTTCCTTCTTGGAGATGCTCTGTTTCTAAATACTAGACCCGCATATGAATATTTTCTCACATGATTGGTGTAGAAATCAATTTACTCAATTTTATCTGTGATTGTCGGTGATTTTTGTTAATTATTGAAAACAACAATTAAGTATTAAGAAAATCTTGATCTTCTTGATTTTCAAAGATTTTCTTAATCTCCAAAAACACCCATGTTCTTCATTGTTCAAGATGGATGAATAAATCGTTGAAATCTTTAATTTATCTTCAAAAATTTTTCAAGATTCTTAAAGAAGAGATCAAGATTACAAAGTGTCAAGAGCTCAAGATCTTGTTAATAAAAATCTCAAAGATCATTAACTTTTCTAAAGCACTTTGTCTAAAAAACCAATAAATAAAAAACCAAAAGAAACCATGAAACAAAGATTGACTTTCTTATCAATATTCCCATCAATCTTCAACATCTAAAAAAACCTCAATCCATTTTTTATTGAAAGAACTCACAAAACAATTAAAATATTAAAGCAGTAACAAGAAGACAAAGCTAAATCTAGCGATTAAATCATAAATCCATAAAAAACAAACAACGCAAAGAAATTTTCTAATGCTTTGGCCAACGATCTATCATAGTGCCAAAAAACTTCAAAAAACTTCAAAAAAATCTCAAGCAAACTCAAGATTCAATTAATTACCCACATAAAAACTATGATAGAAAAAATCCCATTTGAAGCATTTTAAACTTGAACTTCAATAATTTTAGATTTGCTGGTCTAAAAAACTAAAAACTGCGTGTATCGCATTGGACTCCAACTGAGCAAACTTTTTTATATTAATTGAATTTCCTCGAATGGCTGAGTTATCTTGAGACAAAGCAAAACACCCAAGAAACCAAGAAATTCAATTAAATAAATTAAATGAATTAAAAAGAATGGCTTTGTATGGTTCAAAATGCTGCAATGCTGGGTGTTGGAGACACGTTGATTGATTAATCCAGACATTGGTCTTGATCCTGGTGTGACCTGTAGTTTGAAGCGTTTTGAATGGTTTTGTAATGGACACCGTGGTTTTCAGTGTCGGATAAGAATTTTTTTTTGTCTTCTGTTTTAATTGTTGGTTATGTCATTAATATTCAAAATGATCAACTGAGAATTTTCAATATTTGTTTTAATCAACAAGAAACCATCAAAAAAATAACAAGAATGCATATTTTAATTTATAAATGATTTATTAAAGCTGTTAACATAGTTAAACACAACAAACCATCAACATTGACTAACTAACTAGTTCATGTGTAGTTTTCCATTCATTTCTTATCCACCAAGCAACTACAAAAATACAACTGAACGACGTTCTTTTGGCTTTAGACTAATAAAAACCAAAAATACCATAATAAATTTCATTTAGCTTCAAGGGAACGAACTCGCAATAAAAGCAACAAAAGCTTCAAAAAAGCAACACATGAATTATAAAATTCGTCACTCATTGAAGCAGAAAGGCATTGAGCATAAGCACATGCACACTACACCACTACATGACTTTTTATCAAGAACCAAGAATCAAATTATATTAGAACTCGTGTCGAGCTCTCGAATGTTTCCAAATGTTTTCAAAAGTGTCGAGTGCTTTCAAATTAATTTCTCAGTTCCTCAATCTCTCTGCTGGTTTTATTTTTGTTTTTAGCGGTTTTGGCAATAAAAATGAAAATATAAATAAACAGTGGATTTGAAATAATCGAGGAATACTGGGGAACTACACAATAAGTCTTATTAGTGAGGGTTCTCAATATTAATGTGATTGTCGCTAATACCATGGTACCAGTTAATACAGCAATAATAAAACAATCTGGTGGTCGCTTGCCATATCGAAAATATTAATATGTGAAAAGGGCTGCAGACCGACAAAAGGTGCACCTGGTGGTTTTACCTAATTATACAGTTTTCCCTATATTTATTGTTTTCTCATTGTTATTACTGCTTACGACCTTTATTAAATTTATTAAGTTTACTCGAGTTTATAAAACAGAATGTGATAAAACATCAAATAATGTTAAATTACTGGAAATTACTTAAATTGAGGGGTAGGTTGATAAAGTGACACTTACAGCTGAAGCTGCAATTTTCTGTAAAAAATCATTTTTTTGATATCTTTAATGATTCAATCAAGATTCCCAGAAGATTGATCATTCCATATTTTTAAGCAAAAAAATTTAAGAGATACTTTTAGGTCTATCAACCCCTGATCAGAATTCTAGTATGGTGGTCTAGTGACATATTGTTTTTGATCATTCTCAATTAATCTGGCAACACTTCATTTCGAGTTTCTTGAAGTTATTTCAAGTTTATTGAAGCAAACCGAACATTTACACACAAGACTTTATTAAATAATGAACTTTATGGAACCACATTCACTTTCAATTTAAATCTTATAAGAATTCTCAGCTCACTTGTTGTATATTTACAGTTTGTTTGCGTTTAATTTACGTCATAAATAAATATTAAATCTTTATTGAAATAATATTGCTTCGCAGTCCCCCTAATTTCTTGAATTTATTTTTTAATGTCTCTCAGTCTTTCTCGATTTTTCTTAATTTATCTACAATTTGTCTCGTTTAAAGCATTTGAGACATTAATAACTAGTTGCATCTTGAACTTGTCATTTATAAGCTATTTTGGGTTTCCTTATTGGTTTCTTGGGAGTTTCTTTTAATGTTTGTGTGAATTTATTTTTTAATTGAGCGTTTTTTGATTGATTGTTTGCTTAATGTCATATAGGAGGTTTTAGATTATAATTATATAGGGTTTGCTATTCTTGCTTTTCTTGATGTTTGTAAAGCTTTTGGGATTTCTCTTCTTACACAAAATAATAAATCTCAAACACCAAAATTCATTGGCAAATTATACAAAAGATTTCGACACGTTTGAGACATTTTAAATTAAAAATAAATATATGAAACTATAAGAATAGATTATATTTAAATAGCTCTCAATCTTCAAATTACAATTTTCCACCCATAATCTCAAAAGTTGCCAAACTTGCAACACGAGATTTAATGATTTTGGCACAATTCTTGAAATTTATGGCTGACGTTTTCATCTAAAAACGTTAGTGAAGTTGAGATGAATTGAAAAAATTCTCTAACGTCATTTTTCAACAAAATCTTAACATTATCTAACAATTTCTTAACACTTTCCAACCAAACAAATAAGAAACAAATAAATCTGAAAATAATCTTTCACGAGTTTTCTTAAGAAATATGAATATTAATTTATTCTTAAAATCTTCTTACTTTTTGTGCATGTATCCGATCACCAAAAAAATCCACTAAGGTCGGGGCGTCACTTCACAGTTTCACACAATTTCTCAAGAAATTTTCTTTGAAAGAAATTGAAAGATTTCCGTTCAATTTCAAGCACTTCAAGCTATTTTAGATATTCTAGCAATTCCAGCGATTCTCGGACAAAAAGCTTTTTAATGAGTTTTTATCTGCCTCTAAAAAAGGCGCTCACTGACTTCAAGCACTTAAATACTTGAATATCACAAACTCTTAAAGAATCCAAGAGTATCAAAAGTAACTGAAGTATAATTCTTTGCTGGCTAACGGCACTTGATATTTTCAATCACATCAGAACCATCACCATTATTTTCGCCTTCAAGTGGCTCTCGTTACCTCACTAGAACACAAAGGCAACTTTGTCTTAACAAAGCCAACAAAAATGAACAACAGAAGACACAAGATTTTATAACTCTTTGTAGAAATTTACAATTTTACAGCAAAAACTTCACAAGTTCCGTAAGAACGACAATTTTCTTAATAATTTCTCAATTTTAGATTTCTTCAAGTATTCTTCAAGAACAAGAAAAGTCTATAGAAATTATTTTCAACTTCCTTTTAGCAAATTTCTGCAGTTTTAGCGGATTTCAGCTAAATTATCTTTTTATGCTTAATTTGCTCTTTTGGCTTGTTTTCTCATTTTTTGTTGTTTTCTTTATGTTGCAATGTCAAAAAACCAAAACGTCTTAAAAAACTCGTGAACTGAGAAAATGGTAATTAATTCCACATGTCTTCGCCGCCAAGTTCTTGCGACCTTCGAGCTTGTTCACCGATTTTCCAATTTTTTATTTATTTTATTTAAGACTGTGATTTATTCAGAGATCTTAGAGAACTAACACTAACTATCAAAACACACTGTTTAAAATTTTAGTTTAATCAATGCTGTGGATACTTTTAATACTTCGGAAGTGAATAAATCATCAAATCTCTGATTCAATTTATATTTTATCGACAAATCACAAAGTTTCACAGTTTCGACGTTTAGTTGAAGTTTCTTTCAAGTTTTACACACAACTTTACTTGTTTCTATATTATTTTCATTCCGAACTAACAGAAATCACAAAAAAATATAAGCAAAAAAAACTAACGGACGCGCAAACATCAACGCGATCCACTGCGATTGAATTCTCAGACGCGACTGAGTGCAAGAGGTTTTGTACTAAAAGTATATAAAAATACACCGTGGTGCTGGTAAAACACTGATATACACGAAAAATGTGTTTGCGACTCTCTATCTAGTTAAAATCTTTTGGTTGTGTGAAATTATGTGGCGAGCAACATAAGAGCTGTGAAGCAAAGAGCATGGAAGTTAACATAAAAGGCACATGGCTTGCTTGTGTCGCATGGTTTGTTGTTTGTTGTGTTGCTCGGCAACATTTTTATTTGCATTGTTTTGATGGATGTTTCAGCAAAAAACATTGAGTTTGCATTCAGTTATTGAACGAGAAATGATCGCGATTATCATTATTTTATTATTGATAAGACGAGATATTTAAAGGCAAAAAACTTAATCTAAAACCTATTGATGATGATAATTTAAAAACTGATAAATATCATTAAGAAGATTTGAACTTGGGCTCTCACGCTCCGATCAGTTACTAATTTAGCATACTCTATTACATGACTTACAAGAATTTAGTAAATATCGAACATATATTACATAATATCCATTTCTGGGCGGAATAATTTTGACTCGGGACTACTCTAAAATTTGACCCATATGATTCTTACTCTTGACCGTTTTCATTCAAAATTCCGCCCAGCTTTAAAACCAAATAGTTTTTCTATCTGTCATCAAAATGCATCTTACCTTAGAATTTAAAATTATTTTCCGGAAAATTTTATGAAAAATGTGTTTAAAATGGAAAATTCCAAAAATAATATATTTCAATAATATATTTTTATATATATTTTTTATCTGACTGAATTTTTCATATATACGGTTGGTATAGTGCTTATACGACTATTTTGAAACATTTTGTGTTTTTTGACATGATGAATGCTAAAATTTTTGAGTTTAAAAAATTTACTTCATCTTGCATAACAGTTGGTGAAAAATGCTTTTTCAAGTTTATATTGAGAAACTTCACAACGATTATAAACGGAAATGAAGTCAAATTTACAGCCAATCAAGTATTTATACAAATTTATTGGTAAAAATATTTAAAAAATGGGTTTCACCAACTATTATGCAAGATAAAGTAAATTTTTTTAACTCAAAATTTTTAGAATTCATCATATCAAAAAACAGAAAATGCTTCAAAATAGTCGTATAAGCACTATACCAACCGTATATATGAAAAATTCAGTCAAATAAAAAATATATATTAAATATATATTATGATATATATTATTTTTGGAATTTTCCATTTTAAACACATTTTCCATAACATTTTCCGGAAAATAATCATGGGTCATAAATGGGTCGTAAGTCAGGATGCATTTTGGATAATTATGATAGAAAAACTATTGAGGGATAAAAAATTTCCCCCCAAAATTTCTTAAAGCTGGGCGGAATTTTTGGAATGATGATGCAACGGTCCAAGAGCTGGGTTGGAAGTCGGGACCTTAAGGGTCGAATGGGTTATAAGTGGGTCAAATTGATAAGAGTAGTCCCGAGTCAAAATTCCACAATGCTCCGCCCAGAATTATGGACACTCAATAAAGATGTGTTTTTATATATATGTTTGGTGTTAATACGGACTTTTTGTATGAAAAGGGTGAAACTAACGCTTTAGAAGTTTAATAACTTTTTTGCTGATAGAGCTAGGATCTTGATTTTTTTACATGATACTTATAATCTTACTCCGTACCCATTTTTTTGGTTTTCAGGTTGGTATATTGACCAGCTGGTGTCCAGGAATTTTTTTCACGAACTTCCATTTTTTCAAAAACTTAAAAAAAACGTTCACGATGTGATGAAACTTTTTATGGCTCTAAAAATTGAAATTTTTTTCCTTGGAACATATATAACAGTACAAGACACAACTTTTGAGCTGAGTGTGGGATTTTTATCATGCACCGCTGATCCACACACATCCAGAAACCACACAAAATCGTGAATTTTTCATGTTCCCTGTGTAAAATTTGTTCATTAATTGGAATATTTTGATTTTTTTTGCTCAACAATGTTTATCCATATTTTTACACAATATCTGAAGGAATTCACGAATTTTTAGTCACGCGTCTGAGTCATATGAAAAAATTGCTAGAATTCTGAATGATTTCTGCTAGCTTTATTATGTTTCAATATTATGTTTTTATTCTCAAGTGTGTCATCTACCCCTCATTTTTGAGGGGATTTAAGCTACTAGTATATTACATAATATTCGCATAATATCATTTAATAATTCTAGTAAATATATGATTCTTACGACTTTTGCTTCAAAATATGATAAAACCAAATAGTTATCTGTCATCAGCACTTACCTAGAATAAAAAGAAAAAATTATAAGTTTATATAATCAAAATTTATGCAATATGCAATCACTTTCATTCATTAAAATTTTGATTGAAGTGATTTCTTAATAATTCATAATTTTGAAGAATCTTCAAGATTTCAACAAGTCACTATATAAAAAAAAATTCCTCAAACTGCTAAATAAACAAAATTCATTTCAATTTGTTGAAGATTGGGTTAAATCAACAAAAACTGTAAAAAGTATCAAAATCTCAAAAAACCAAAACATCGGACAATATTTTCTCAACATACAATTTAACAAGGAATACAATGTAGCTCTCAATATCACAAAACTGAGTAAAGCAAACAAAAAATTATTGCATAAAATATTCCTTTTATTTGCATACATTTAAATATTTCTGAATGTTTATTTGTGAATTTGAATATTTTTGTAGAATGGTTGCAATATCTCTGAAAAATCACAAATTAGAGAGAAGTTGTCAGTGGCGTGTCTGGCAGCCAAAATGTAATAATGTATGAGAACATGGACAAGTTTTGGGCAATAAAGATTTAACATGATCGCGCAGCATTGCATCTTTTGCTGCCTGATGTTCCAGAACGAAGGTTTGTTTGATTATTTGATTATATTTTATCACTTTTAAGTGATTCTGTTTAATATTTGTTTTGGTATCAAAAGAGGGAGAAAGGGAGCTATCATAAGATATGTACTAAAATTTTATAAAAAAACTGAAAATCTGGTGGTTTTTTTATCTTTTTAAATTAGTTTAGACGCACAAATGAAATTTATTCATGAGAATAAATTAAGTTAAACAATATGAAACTTAGAGATAAGTATTAGGTTCATATCCTTTTATGGTTGCTAAATCGGGGATATTAGCATGATTAAGAGTTCCCTATACTTTTTTTTTTAATTTTCAACTACTCTCAAACAATAACTTATATTTGTTATGCTCACATAAAACATTTTTTTCTAAAAAATTAGAAAAAGATTTTCCTACAGTTTCGATCGATAACTTGCAAGCTGCGTGGGCTTTTCTCGTTAGCGTCGCTTAGAGCTGCAGTCATTAGAACATGAGCACATAAGCATAACATAGCAAACTCAAGCATCTAGCAGATGATAAACAATTAAACCACGTTCGTTAAACAAACAATCACGATCACTTGAACTTCCCAGCATCATTTATCAGCTAGTTTTTTTTTGTAGATAGTTCAATGGCAATGAGATAAATTTTAAATAATGTTTCATGAATATTTTTTGTGATCAAGAAGAAAAACCACAACACCAACAACATATTCAAAATCAAGACAATTACCTGAAATCATCTAATTTAACATCAATTGTTTTGATGTTGAATTTTAAATAAAATCTCTAGAAAGTTCTAAATTTTGCATTAAAAAACAACAGATAGCCAAAAAAAATTGTATTAGGACCAACAGTAATTGTTAGATGTTAGATAAGTTAAGATTTAAGATCAGAATTGAACCTAACTTTAATGTGTATCATCTGTTGCCTGCTATTTTTAGCCACAGATCATCTCATAATGTAGCAAGGAGCTCCGCGGCTGAAGATAGCAGGCGACGGACGAATTTATTCTATACACACCATAGGTATTACATATTTTTACACTTTATTAATATAAAACCGTATAAGCAAAAGCTAGAAATAATAATGTCAATCTTAAATGCATGAAAATCATACACATCTCAGAAAATATTCAAAAAACATAAAGAAGTACTAAACCGCCATTTAATTTATTTAATTCCACTTGATATCTCAAATGCATTTCAAACATTAAACTTTTTGTTGCTTCTCTTTTAAATTGCTTTTAAGTATTAACTTGCATTCAAACTACTCTTAAATGTAAATCATCGTTTAGTGGCTTAAGCACATCGGATACATTTTAATTGCCAACTAATTAAATTCCCATATTTGGTCGTAGTCATTCATATGCATGGAAAATGGTTACAATGATAAACTCGTTCAGCGTTCGGATGCAGTGTTTTTTGAAATTTAAATCTAAACGAAAGTAAATTTCTTAAATAAGCTGATAAGACAATAAGTTGACTATTAAAATCCTGTGCTTCATATTCTTGGTTCAAATCCAAAGAATATTGTATTAATGATTTGTTTATATTAAAAAAATAGACTTTTTTTGCAACTTATAAAATTCAAAAATTAAAGAAAAATCTAAAAATTCTCCAATATTTTAGTATCTACACTCGCGTCATCAGCAAGCAAATAAGGAGAAAATGGTTTGTTCAACTGTTCACCAAGTGCTGCATTTTCCAGTTTTCAATTGATTCAACATTTTGAAAGTTATTTTTTTGCCTTCTATACAAGAAACCTAATTAGCGATTCCCAATTAGTGTCAACATATGTTCAGCAGTTTGTGAAGTTTGGAGCAGAGTTGGATTGATTTAATGCTTTTTGATGCTATTTTGATGTCTTTTGAAGGTGATCGTTACCACAAATACCTCAATTGAAGCTTAATAGCTTCTTTCAAGGCGCGTGAGTTTGTACAAGTTGTTTTTAAGGCAATTGGTGATTTTTTGTCTATTTTATGCATTAGTTTCCCATTTAGTGGTGTAATTGAGTGGATTTTCAGGATTATTGATTGATATATTAGAAAGTGTTGCAATAATTTGATATTAACTACGCTTTTTTCACATATTCATCTCATTTGATAGAAGAAAATTATTTTAGATACAAAATATCACTCAATAGTTTTATATTGAACGATTCTGATTTTATCTGTCCATTTTCAATTTCATTTAATTTTATGTGATAAAAAACCTCAAATATAAGAAAAAAAACATAACTTTAGTTAAGAAACCTCACCAAAAGTTTAAAAACTTGAATAAAAAACACAAATTAAAATTATGTATGAAATATCTTCTTGAAAAGTCAGTTATCAGCCGGCAACTTTTGGTTCACTTTAATTAAAGAAATTATTCTTAAATTTTGTAAGTGGAGAAATTACGCCCCAAAAGGTTTAACCAAGTTTACCATCAAAAGTAAAAGGATGCCATAAAGTGATTGTTTCGCAAGTTGTTTGCTTTGTTCGCAGTTTTTACTGTAGGTTTCGATAAATTGATGATTTTAATGTTTATAATGTATTTAATGAATTTAATGTCTTTTCCGCGTATGTTGTAAATCATTTTTAAAATGAAAGTGATTTAATTTTAATAACTTTAAAGGGCATGCAGATTTTGAGTGAATTTTTTTAAAACCTTTTTTTGCATAATTTTTTCGGCAATCTTTAAAAGAAATGTTCCAAAATAATTATATTATAAATAAAAATTCACAAAACTCACAAATAAACATATGATTCATTCCTAGTTTAAAAAAATGCAAAAAAACATTTTCATATCAGTTAAACATGAAGAGTTTATCAGGATTTGAACCTAAGAAAAACAATAAACCTCCAGCCGAACAATGCTAGCCACTAAGCCACTATAATATAATGAAAAATTTATGAGTAATAATACAATTTTATATTGCAATTCACCCTATTCTCAGTAATTTAATTACATTTGATTAGGAAAAACTATTGCTTTACATTGTATCAAAAATAAAATAATATTTGTTTGCTTATAATCAATTTTGCAACACCCAAAAAGTAATAAACCTGCCAATCTCAAACTCATTCGAAAATCGTGCGGATTTTTTTCAAAAGCGTGATTTTGTTTTTGTTATTATAATTTTAAGTGAAAGTTGCTTAACAAGCAGATTCGTCAGCGTTTTTCGCTTATTTTGTGGAAGTTTACAAGCGACTTATTTTTCATCGGTTCTATGGTGTAGTGGCTAGCACTGTGGACTTTGAATCCACCGACTCGGGTTCGAATCCCGATAGAACCTTTTTTTTAATAGTAATTTTTTTTTATTCATGGATGAATAAAGTAGTTTTAAGAATATGATTGAAAGTTGTGGTGTAGATGAATTTACATGAAAATACTTGAAACTTTATTTAAAACTTTCATACCTCCTCACACTAATTCCAAATCCCTTTTCCTTATCTTCTTCTTTAAATCTCCTTCAAAAGTCAAATACCAATTATGCAACAAATATCCACCATCTATACTCCACATTTTATCTGCCACTAAGCATTTAATTAATTACATCGCTTTGCCAGTCATTAAAACATATTAAAGCATTTTCAAGCTTTCTGTTACGTTTGTTATGCAAAAATATCGTAAAATACTTTGCAAAAATCTAAAAATCTCCGTTAATTCTCCATTAACTATGAAAACTCCATTAATTCCATTAATTTCAGTAATTTTCATTTTATTCACACCGAATAATGCTTTCAAGTACCAAAGCAATTTGAAATCAAATCCAAAGAGAAGTTTATAATCAAGGGCTGTTCTTAAATTATGTCAAAATTTTCAATTGTTATTAAAAATCTTCAAAGCTACACAAATGTTTATTTTTCCTTAAATAAGAAATTTTGACATATTTCAGCAACTTCCCCCGAAGAAAACATTTCAATAAAATATTTCCGCAGATAAAACTTTGAATAAGCTTTTAAAATTCGCTAAATTGTTGGATGTTTGCACGAAATATGGCGATAAATTAATTAACTCTTAAATTAGTTGAATCTCTGAGTAAATGCAGCATCAGTTCATCGAAAATGCCATTATATATGCTATAATGCAGTAATGGAGTAATTATGTTTTTAGTGCCTAAATTTAACTCATTAGGTGAGAAGTAATGAGATCTTTAAGTTTCTTTTACTTTTCTATTGAAGCTTTTTAAAATGTACTTTCAGTTATACTTTGAGTGTAGGAGGTGTATTTCAGGACGTTTAGGGTTGTTGGAGTGAAAATATAATTTTGTGTATTTTGCTTTTCTTATGCAACTTTAGAGGTCTTTTAACAATATATCTGTAACAAATATATTTAAATTTAATAAAAAATAAAAAACTTTGTGAACAATGCAGTCACTAATCGAGAGTTGAACCCAGGTTCAGTTTAAGCACAGAGTATCTTTAGTACCTATTTGTTTTCTAATTATGTATTTTTCTTTTATTCTGATTGAAATACCATCACTAGTTTCTATAATAGAACAAAAACTCAGCTCAAGCCTCTTTATCGCGAAACGTGAAAATGATGAGGTGAAACCATGGTGAAACACAGTTAAGGTGAGGCTGATTGCTTTTCGCGCATTCAATATCGAATTTCAGTGTTGTTCCCGTTTTAGAAATTACCGAGGAATTACCAAAGAATTATAGTAGAATCTGAGGAAAGTCAGAAAAGCTATAGTAAAACTTATAAAGTGGTTGGCACTCAAAGCTGGAGTGAATAATAAGTTATTAAAGATAATTTTCATAGAATGAAAGAATCATGCAATTCTTGGCTTATTTCGGATATTCCTGGATTTAATGGTTTTTTGATATTGTCTAGATTATTGGCAACTCATTCAAGATTGCAAGAAGGCTATGAAAGAACTTTGAAAGATATCTGATTAACCTACAATTCTACAATTCTACAATAATTGTTCGATTTCGTGTTATCATAGCATTAGCGGAAAAGCAATGAGACAATGAGTGGTGAACTAAGAAGTAGGATTTCTATGAAATATTGATTTTGAGTTAGTCAGATACTTCTACTGAAAATCATGTCAGCTCATACAAAAAAGCCCAAACAATAAAAATCTTTAAATCTTGATAAACCCACAATATGGCAGTTAATTGGCCATTGTAATTAACACAAATTACTCTCAACAAAAGATAAATCACGACTCTATGCATTATTTCATCCACTTCAGCTTTACAATGTATTTCAAAGCATCTCTATCCGCATCTCAATCCATCTCTCAAAATTCCCATCAATCAAGCAACTCCACCATTCTTCTACAATTTACTAATTTTTAGCTCAAATATTTCTACAATGCAAAGGTTTTCCTGCCAAGCACAAATGACTTGAAAGAATTTGTTGCGATATTGTTGTTGAATAACCTACATTGTATTAATTGCCGGTAAATGAGCAAACAGACAAACAAGAGCAGGATAGTCTGTAAAAGCTCCGGCCAATTAATCAGTTCGCTAATCATAAATGTGTCGATTTTTTATTGAACAGCTTCGGAGATGCGCGCAGTGACAGCGGAAATTTATTATTGAGGTGAGTTCTGGTTTGTTTATTTATTGGATGTTTCAATTATGAAAAAGTCAGGGTTTGGTAGGAAAATAAAAATCACAAAAAATATTATTCAAAATTAAATTTTCCAAACGAGGTAATGAAAAAAACAATAGCACTAGACATATGTGCAAATTTTTAGAGGTTTCGAACCTTTAATGCACTTTGATTGTACGTGTTATGGAATATTTTATTACTCGTTCCTATACCAAATTCATTTAAACTATTTGAATCTGCTGAATCGACGTCATTAAATCAAATTAATTTATTTTCTCATTTTATTCGTCGTTAATAATTTTAACTATCGCTTATACTATACGGGTCCAATATGAAAAATGTAATACAGGTCAAAATAATTTTACCTTTTCTCGCCGCTTCAACAAAAATGCAAAGAAAAACAGAAAAGAGTTTAACAACTCACTTTTTATGATTCAATCAATCTCAATGTTTTTAAATTAAGTTTTATAAAATATGAAGCAGCGCTATAACTTTTGAATTAGGCTAACATACGCAAAGAGCAACATTAAAAATTAATTGAGTCTTGGACGATCAAAAAACAACAAACAAATTAGTTTAAACTTTGGAACACTTTTCAATCTTGAATCTTTTAATTAAAATGTTAAAAATTATGATTTTAAGTTAATTCGAAAAATGAAGGCAAATATTTTGGATCAAAATTTGTGAGCTTTTTAAAACAAATTTACAATATTAATGTATTTTTTATTTGTTTCACCTCGTTTTAAAAATATCCATCAAAATAAGATAATTAGTAAAAAGTTCAAGATTGTTAAAAATGCAAAATCATTGAGCATTGAAAAAAATTGGGAGTTTACGTTATTTTCTTCAGAAATGATCGAGTTTGACTTTTTATTGTTTTCAATGTTTCAACTTCCAACTTAATTGTTTTTGGCTAGCGGTTTTTCTTGGTTTTTGTGAATTTTTGGATTTTTGTGGACTTTTAATGAGCGACCAATTATTTTTTCGATTACTATGAAAAAACCTTATATTCCTTGTGATTTTCCTCATAATGCAGGGTGAAGTAAAGATTTAACTAGCGACGGAGACAATTTGGGTTGAATTCCTCAGATATATCATACCATCTGTTTCATGTGTTTTTTTGCCAATTTTAAATAGAAAATGTAAAAAATATCAGAATTTTAGAAATGGTACAACAAATAACATACAAATTTCTGAAGATGATATGCCGATCTTGGAAATTTTTTAAATTATTTTAATTGTTTAAATTATGTGGCAACCGCATGTGCTTCAACATTTATTTAGTATGTAGCTACAATCTATAATCTTCCACACAGTTAATTACACCTGAAACACCTGCAAATGCTTCTGCCAACACCTTAAACCACTTAAGAACTTTGCATGAACATTAAAAAGGCTTTAAAGATGCCCTCTAACTGAGTTGCAACTAAATCTAGGTAGTTACAATCCAATTAAGAAATTAAAATATTTGCATAATAACTCATGGAAACATTTATAGTTTGAGGCTTTTCTATGAATTATTAAATGTTTCAATTACAAAGCATTATAAACAAGTGCATGATTAATGGGTTGAAGATGGTAAAAAAGATTACACAAGAATTATCTTAATCAATGGGACTTAATTTGAAAATCGTGCCAAAAAGACGGTCCCATCGCTTTGGGAGCCTTTTTTTTGGATAAGGGGTGGCCAAACTACAGAAAAATTTATAATTTTACTATTTGAGTAAAAATCTAATACAAATCCACAATTAAACATTTTGGTCACTTCTCATTTTGGCTCTTATCCATCATAATTTTCAATATAACAAATTTCACTATCTCTAATAAATCTAGTACCAAACCTCACTAATTTAATTATAATAATCGTTGATTCCAATTCCCCGTTCAAATCGCAAGTTGCGCAAAAAAAGATCTTTGCGAAATTATAGAATGCTACAAAAACCACCGTTACCCGTGACCAAGCCGTCTAATTGCTGATCCGCCTCAAATTCGCTCAGCTCAACTGTGCCGACCCACAAATTAGAGAAGAATTAAAATTGAATTAGAAAACTATGATCAGGCTAAATTGTTTCGTTTTTTGCCACAGACTTTTGTAGTTTTGTTTGAAGTTTGTGAAATTGCAAACAAAATTGCTTTTTTGGCTTTTGGCACACTTTTTTAGGATTACGGTGGATTTGATTTGTTTTTTGGCGGAAATTTAAAGTTTAATGAATTTTAGTGAGATGATTAACAATTTAGCAAAGCGAAAAAAAAATATTTTTGTGCTCCGAATAATTTGGGGATTAAAATTTGCTTGAAAATTCAAAAAATAAAAGATAAGAAAACATTATACGATATATATCCAAGAGATTTTAACCCTTTCTGATCAACAGTTTGACCAATGCATATATTTAAAGTACCATAAGATCAATTCGTTAATTAATAATAATCAAAGAAATTTTCAAAAATAAAAATAAAGTGAAATTTTGGTTAAAAAACCCGAAAAAATTCCATAATATTGGAAATCAAAAAAACTCCAACAAAAAGTAACAAATAATTTAATTAGAAAACTAATCAATTTTCATGTGTGAGCCAAGCGATCACTGCAGGATCTGTGATGGCGCAAAATCTTTAAACTTTAAAGGCACTTTCTTAATTTCTTTAATTTCTCTAATTAGCTACACAATTTTTCACAATCTCCCATGTTAATTCTCATTTAATTCTCGGTTGAATCAGTTAAGTCTTTGCAATTTTGCTTATTGCCAATCAAGCGGTAAAAAGTAATCAAAGTGAGCTGGTTATTGATAACAAAATTTCCCATATTGACTTGTACAGTTCCCCACTCTCTAAAATACTTAATAAATTCTCCGGCACAACAATCCACCAATAAGACTTATCTCAGCTTTTTAATTAATTGTACCGTTATAAATCAAATCGAATCTGAATGTGTTTGCGGCTCGCTTATTATTCTATTACCATTAGAAATTACCGAGAATTATCAGCGGAGCAGCCTACAATTTCTTATTAACCATTTTTCGAACAATTTCTTACAGCTTTGCGCACAATCTTTAGTGATTTCTCGTTGTTTTGTTGGGTGACTTCTAGAATTCAACAAATTATTAAGTAGAAAGTGGGTCTTACGCTCTCTGTTGATAAGAACGAGTTTCTTTCAAAGAAATCTTAAAGATACTCTATCCAAGAAGTCAACCAACGATTTTTTACTCTATTGGCTTCAAGAATAGGCAGCACATGATAATAATTGCCGAGATTAATAATTTCTTTGCCGTTTATTTCGCAGCCTTTGCAGCAATTTAGGAATTATTACAAGACTCTATAGAGAGAAATATTATTAGAAATGGTGCAATCATGCTTGATTTCTTGATATCTTTCAGACTTTTCATTAGCACTGTAAATTGTGGCTTTGTGCCAGTCGTTTATGCTATGTTTGCTGTTCCGCTGAGATGTTGTGATTTTGCTGTCGGTTGGCATGTTTATCTAATTTAAATTTTTGCAACATTAATAAGTGAGTTGAATAGTAAATGACTGGATATTTATTTTGTAGTTATTGTAGGGAACATAATCAGAACACTCCTTGGTATAATCTTTAGATCATTAGCTAAGTGGGTGTCGAGTTCAGTCAAAAGTTCAATGTCTAATGTAGTAATGTGCAATACACCTTTCTATTTGGATATTATAGAATTTTTTAGTATGAGTTTTTTTTTTAAAACAAAAAGCACAGAAATTCACTGGCAAAAAATTTTTAAAAAAAAGTACAATCGAACTCATTTGAGAAATCACATGAGAGGGTTTCGAACCACTCATTTAGTATTAGTACTTTACGTCTATTTAACTAGCTATCAAGCCACATTTTAAAACTAGAAAAATGATATTACATATTATCAAATCAAAAATATCCAAAACATTTATTTTTAATAGAAAGTAGCAACTTTTATTAAAACCTTTAACCTCACCAAACACATAAATAATATAAATCACCATAAACCTGTCATAACTTTAAATTGCAAAAAGCTGCAGAGGTGGCCAACATTTTGAGTTATATGATAAAGTCGTGATTAATTCGTGATTAAAGCAATTCGTTGAGTTTATCAATCATTTTAAGATATAAAAAATGTTATATTACTTAATTAATAAAATAAAAAAGAAATCAGCTGAAAAGAAATAAATTGAAAACAAAAAATCATAACTTAACATTATTTGAAACAAGCACGAGATATCCTGAAATTCTACTGTTAATTTCCTATGTGTGGTCAAAATCTTAACTCAATTAAATGTGAGAGAAGTCAGAATAACAAAACTACAAAAAACTTCTAATAAAAAGGGAGTAATAAATTATAAATCTAAAACTTCAACTCAAATTAGAAAAGGCGGCACTTTGTACAGATTTGGACAATATCAGAGGAAATAAAGTTTAGTTTTATTTTTTTGATACTTTGTAAGCTTGTTGTGAAAAGAAAAGGTCCCACGCACTAGCAGTACAAAGCGCCACGTGGATTTAAAGGCAGAGGACTAGGTTGGATTGGATTTTCTTATAAAATTTGTATTTTGACCTTAATTTTCGAGTTTATAAAAATATTCATCTTAGTCAGAAAATTCTTCAAGAAATTAAAGAAATAAATAGTTTCAGATCTAAGTCAAGTCCCTACATACATGAAAAAATACTGAAACAATTTAAATGAGGAAAAACCTCAAACGCATAAATCTTCATTTTCTCCGAATTTTGTTGTATTTAATTCGTTATCACAACAAACCAAAAAACACATAAATTTCACGCTTAATAGTGACTTCATAGACACCCTTTTGGACCTTCTTCGAAATATTTCCTCTAAATTTCAACCTAATTATTTAAATCATTCAAATTTCGGTGTTTTTAGAGAAATTAAAACTGTGGTTTTTATGTGAGTCATTTTTAAGTCATTCAAGGTTTTGAAGTTGATTTGGTGTTGGAGGTGCTTAAGTCTGCATTATTCATGATCTATTTAACCCAAATTGAACCTACAACTCTTAATGCCTCGGTAAGTGGAGTGCCGACGATCTTATTGTAATTTTTCGATAGTTCTTCTTACATTTTCATCCAATATAGATTCAAATACTGTCCAGTTCTCAATAAATCACAATCTTTTCATGTCCAAATATTAAAAATATTCATAGAACGTCAAAAACCTCCAAGTAGACTTGCATCACCGCCGTCTGCATTGAAAATAAATTGAATATATCTAAATCACTCAAGAGGAATTAAAGAAATAAATCATCGGTTCAGACGACAATTAAGAAGGCAATAAAAAACCTCAAAGAACTGAAAGAACTGTAACAAGACCTGAACTAGCAAAGCAACGGGGAATTGACACCAAACCTATAAAACCACTGAAATTCAATTAAAAATCAAAATAGAAGAAAATGCACCAACAAATAAATCTGTTGCAGTCCAAACAAACCCAAGATGCTACCGAAGAACATTAAAATGCAAACTAGTAATTTAAATAGTTTGTTTTAATCACACAGATCATTCAATTAAAAGAATTAAAAGAATTAAAATAATTAATAGAATTAGAGAAAATATCTAGTAGGAGTGGAATTGATGGAATTAATGTCTTGCAACAGTTTCCTGACAAATTAATTGCAGTCCGGTTAGTTTTAATGACTTTTCTTGGCATTTTCTTTCCTAGAAGTTTCAGGGGTTGGATAGTTTGATTCTTGAGAACTGTAAGAACTAATAAACTGATTAAGAACTGGAAAATGAAGCCAAAACGCAATTTCATTCCTCAAAGCGCGACTTTTCTTAATCTTTGCAACTGCATGTCTTTAATGCTTTTCATGTCTAAAGCTTGTAATCCGCCACAGGAACTTTCTTTTTCATTAAACTGTTGAAATTGTTAAAAATGGTTGAAAACTTTATAAAACTGTGTAAATATTCGGAAAGACAATAAAACTTAAAGATTAAAGCATTAAAGAGCTTAAAGACATGCAGACAGTTCGAAAAACAATCAAAAGAGCAAAAAACATGGTACAGTCACGGCAATTCAAGTCGAGGAGCTGAAACTACGAAGTTTTCGTGTAATTAAGCACAAAACATGGTCCCATGCAGTTTTAGCTGTTTTTAAGTCTTGGAATTTTATTTTAACTGCAATATCGTGTCAAGCGTCAAAAGTATCAAAAATTAATATAAATTGTTGAATTTGTTTGCTTGTTGCAAGTCTACAAACGTCTACAAAGTTTACGAAAGTCTAAACAATTCGCAATGGCAAGACAAATGAGGAAATTCAAAACCACGGCCACAAATAAGCGAAAAGCAGAAAAACAAAGATTTTTCTAATATTTTAATCTTTGACCTATTATTATATCTTGTGTTAAGTAGGAACATGGATGTTTATTTGTTGGTAACATAGGTTTGTTTGTGGTTAGTTGAGTGGACTGGGTTTTCAAGATATTAGATCCAGGTAGTGTTTTTAACGTCAAAGAATTGAACATTTTAAATTTTTGATATTTTTGGGAACTTAAATATTTTAATAAAGTATTTTTAAATTCTTGGTAAATTTATTTAAACTAGAAATCATCCAATCTTCCTCCAACCAAATCAAACACAACAATTTTAACCTCTTCTCAAGCAATAATTTGTACGCCGTCTAAAACAATTTTATGAATTTTTTATGTTCACTGGCACTTGAGCTTTCGGTAGAAAAATCTCCACTAATGTTATTATTGTTGCTAATGTTGCTAATGTTGCACTTTAGGAGAATGAATAAAATATTTCATGAAACCTCATATTTGTTGCATGATTATTTTTTATTGCATTGTAAAGCAATTGAACGTTCTAATGGCTTTCTTCCTGCTTATTAACATATTGGTTGATATTTGAGTTTAGTTGCGGTTTTCTTAAGAGTCGGTGCAAAGTTTTTTTGTGGAATTTTGCGACAAAAAAAATTTTAAATTTTGAGAAAAAAATAAAAACAGCCTTTGAGAATTTTACTCCAAAATAAATATTCCAAAAACTTTCAATTCCCAAATCGAGAAAATTTCAACAAAAAAATCACACAATAAATCTTCACACAGTAAATTCTGCCCCAGGCCACTCTCCGAACCTATAGTCATATGCCTGTATGACTGTATCATAATCTTATTAATGATGAATGGTGATCTCTCGAGAAAAAGGTAAAAAATTATAAAATCTGTTGGTTAAATGTGAATGCAAGCAAATTGTGCATAAAAATTACAAAAAGATTGAAAAAACTTGAAGTTGGTAAAAAAAGTTTTAAATAAACATTAAAGATATTTAAAATTCAGGAAAAAGGTGAATTTATGGAAATTTTGAAAAATATGAATTTTATGGTAAAATATTCAAAAATATTAAAATCTTGGAACATAAAAATATGAAAGTTGCCAGATTTATTTGCAAAAGATTTAAATTTAAAGTCTTTGGTGGACGTACTTGAAGCTGAACCTTAAATTTATTCATTTCTATGCAATTTTCCAATTTTTCTAAGATTTGTTAGATTTGCAAGATTTATGACAGAATTTTATTGGGATTTATTGAAACTTATTGAAATTTATGGCAAATTAATTTCCAAGATTTTTATTTCTCTCAAGAAAATTCGCTAGTTTCCTACAATTTCAAACGATTTGGATTAATTTGCATATTGTGCTTCTCAAGTTTCAAAAAAGTCAGCAATTCCGCATTCACATGCATCGATTTGAAACCAACTTTTAAGTCAAATGCCAATTTGTTGTAAGTTTTTCTAGGAAAGGAAATTTACATATTTTGCGTAACTTTTTGTTTGTTTGTGGGAAATTTTTATGTATTTATCTGTAGAGAAACAAAAAAATTGAGATCCAGAGGGATTTAGAAATTTTATTTTTGAATTTTTCTTCGGATAAAAAAGTAAAAAAAATCAGCCTCAAAAAAACCACAATTTAACATTTGGAATTGAACCTAGTGATGTCATCCTGATCTATCAATATTATTATGATCTATTTAATATCAACTGTAAAGTTAAACTATAACTCAAGCACCACAAATCCTCTGATAAAATTTCAAAAATTACTAAACATAAAGATTTTCCAGATCATCATTCTTCGTTTTTCCATAAAAAACTGCGAAAACTAATCAAACACTTTCCATAAATCGCTTGAAAGAAACTTCACACGCCATCAATTGCCAACATTACCATCTTAATTAGATTTCTCGTCACGTTAGCCTCATAAATATTAGTATTATGCATTTAAAAGCATTTAAATAGTTTAACAGCATTTTATATGGGTTTTCTTGAGTTTATTCGATGCACCGATGGATAATTTTCATTTCACTTCAGCTTTAATCAGTTTTATTCCATTTTCTTGCATTTACTAACATTTTACAGACTTTAAGTATTTTAATCGCTTAAATTATGGAAAATCAATAAAAATAGTTGATTTGCTTCGCATTTGATAGAATCATATCCACAGTCAACAAAACTATTTCGTAATTTCCATTTTTAGCAGAAAAATACTTTTGATTTCATTTTCCATAAACTGTGAAGTCAAAAAGTCGTTTTTCGCAACTTTAACGAGTTTCGCACTAATTTTTCTTTCAATATCGCTCAATTTCATTCAACATGATTAAAAATCATTCAATATCGCACAAAAAAAACAGTAGCAAACATAAGAAATGGCAAAAATATCCAAATTAGTGAGAAAATATAAATTGTGGAGTTTTCAAAGCGTTTAATTGGAGACAACGCACAAAAGCGCTAATTTTCAATTCAAATCATTTTTCACTCCAATTTATGAATTCGCGAGTTTTCTCTTGCCATTGGGAGTTTGCAGACTTTATAGAGACTTGGACAACATATTTCAATTTTTCTAGTGACTTTATTTTATCACCATGATTTGGAATTTGGAAAATGAATGCTAAATAATTTGAATGGCCAAAAACATTCAAACACAAACATTACCAGCAAAGATTGCAAATAATTGATAAAAACAATTTAGCAACCACAAAAAGTCAATAAAATCAGCAATTTCAATCAATTTCACTTTCATTTGCTCCAAATAGTCAATCACTGCTCGCTCACAATAATCACATCTTTTCTATATAAAGGCAGTTTTAATCTTGAACAAAAACTGTAAATCTTTAAAATACTTGGAATAATACTTCAAATCATTTGAAATATAAAAAAAACCAAGAAAACTTGGAAACTTTGCTGAAATGGCCATTGTTCCATTAAATTTTATTCTTTTATCAATCCATCACAAAAAATAAATTTAAACTTGCAATAAATTTAAATGAAAGTAATGACAATATAAAAATACTTGGAAAGGGGAAATTTTCCTTTTAAAGAAATTTTTACGAGGAAAATTAATTTTCTGGAAATTTTTTTAAATCGAACATTTGGATCTAATTTTCACTGCTGACAAACATTTTCAAAACTTTGATTTATTTTTGAACTGTAATTATTTTAAATTGAATTCTTGGAAGTTAAAACTTCAAAATGAAAGCTGGAAAGTGAGAACTGCAAGCACCAATTAAACCTAATTTTATTTGTAACATTTTTTCACAACAAAAAGCGAAAATAAAGCTCATGTGTGGCAAACCAATAAAATTTTACGATTATTGGCAAAAACTGTTGAACAGCTGACAATTTCTTCAAGAAACTATGCAACTATAAAAAATTATTGATTTTCTTGGAAATGCCACAAAACAAATGAAAAATTATAAAATACTTTCGGATACTAAAAGAATGCATTTGTTTTTATTTTCCAATCAATTGTATTTCTCCAATCAAAGATTTTTCTCGCTGAGTTTGGAATCAAAATTCATGGAATATTATGGAAAAATAAGTTTGTCAAAAAAATTGGTGAAACCAAGACTTTACAAATGAGTTGCCAATGTAAATTGTTAACTAATGAATTTGTTTAACGAAAAAAAAACCAAAAAAACTATGAAGAATGGCTTATAGTACCGTCAGCAGATGTGAGAAATGGACGAGATTTGAACTTTTATGTATTAATCAGCAAAAGCGTTCTAAATATTAACACAACTTTTCTCTCCACAAAGTGAAAGCTTAAGAATTAACTTATTAAAACCTGACAATGATTTTTCAATTAATAAATAAAACATTCAAAACAGTTTCAATACTATCGACAACCAATTAAAGCAATTAAAACAATTACCTCCAATGTTGAATGCCAAGAATTTAAATAAAAAATGCAACAAACAAATTTAATTATTTAAAACCAAAAAAAAAACTGCAAGATTCCAAAAAGAAAAAAAAAATGTGCAAAAAGTCATTGGAAATTCCTTCACAACTTCGAAAAGACATTTTCTTTCTTTTCAGTGATTTAACAAGAAATTTGTCGGGAAATACTTTTTGTTGTATATTTTATCGCATTTTGATATTGTAAAGTATTTTCAGTGATTTTAAGGAAAAACTGTATTTTCACAATTTCTTCGAACTTCTCAATATTTAACACCAAACACAAAAAATTGTTCAGTAACCTCAAAGTAAACAAGAGTGTTCCCAAAAACAACAAAAAAACAAGCAAGCACGTCTCACTTTCTGTAATTAAAATGTTTTTCTCCCAGTTTTCTTAAAACACCTTTTTTGTGTGTTCTCCAGTAATTTGTTTCACTTTTCTTTAAGTTACCAAGAAACTGATAAAAAACTTGAAAAGGCAAGGGAAAAAAATGAAAACAAGATATTTGAATAATTTTAATTATTTACATGGAAAAGAAGTTTTTTGTGTCTTTCTGTGCATTTTTATGAACTTGTAGTTTTTTTTTAGCTTCTTAAGATTTGTAAAGATTTGTTAAAGTTTTAGTTAATTAAAGCTTGAAAGAAATCTTCCAAACTATTTATTCTTCATTTTTTCTTGAACTTTCTTTGTAATTTTGGAGATTTTTAATTTCTTCAAAGTTTCTCGGATCATTTGGTCAAATTTCTAGATTTTTAAAGGTTTTCTTTACAAAGATCTTGACTTTCTTTTAATTTTAAGTTTTAACTTCGTTTTCTTATAATGTTTACAAAACACATAAAGTTGCTCAAAGGTTGTCACATTAAACTTTGATGGCATCAAGTACTTGAAGTTTTAAACGTTTTTTTGGAAACTTTCAAAGTGAAAATGCGATAAAGAAGACGCAAAGTGATTTGTGAAACGTTTATCGATGCATTTTGGGGTTTTTGGAGAAATCAGGGATTTTGAAAGTCCTTAAATTACGTCATTATGTCACATTTATGTATAGGGTTCTAGAATGTATAAAAAAATAATTATATCTAGTGGGAATTTTAAGAGAGAAAAATACTAAAAAACTAATAGTATAAAACAGACGTTAGAACATTCTAAACTTGAGGTTTCAAACCTATGTTGCTTCCACAGCCAAGATTAAGTTTTACAACTTAGTTTTAACTACGCATTTTTACAGAGTGTAATTAATTCTATGTACAATATAATATGCATTGAAATTCACTAGAAAAGTCGAAAAAAGTCCAACAAAATTCAAACCCCTGCCATCATAACAACCAAACGATGTTGGAAGCAAATATGTCAAAATTATGCAAATTATCCCAAAAAAAAAATCCATGAAAAGTTGACGTTAAATCGATCTGATGCTTTGTTTTGTGTTTTTTAATGCCTTCAGCTTTTATGCGTGGAGATAACAATCACAAAATTGCCGCTAAATTACCAAGAAAAGACTTTCTTCTTGCAGCATGGGGTTTGCCTTATTTGTGTTGTGTTTGCTGGATCTTCAGAAGGTGATCGATTTTGTAATTATTTATTATTTGATGGGAGATTGAGTTACTTTACACATTGTACTTTGAATGCTTTTTCATCATTACCATAGCAAAATAGACACAAAAGTGATAAAAAATTGTATAGTCGAGTTTTCTTTGTTGCCATCAGATTTACATTCAAAATAGACAAAAAGCCATACAAAGTCTGTAAAAAGACCAAAACTAATTTTCAACAATAATTTATCAATTTCTCGCGCATTTGTTTGAACAGATTGAAATAAATTTGAAAATCAAAGCACGAAAAGCATCGACAAATTTTATTTTAAATGAAAAAACTTCAATAAACTTCAATTCCAAGAAAATCGAAGAAATTCAAGTCACTTTTAAGAACAAAAAACATCATATAGGCAAGATTTTAGAAAGTTTTCCAATTTTCAATTTTCAACGCTGGATGAAATAAATCAAACATCATCGTGCGATCTTTCAACGAATAATTGTGCAATTTTGCTCGCGTTTCTTGTGTTTTTTATTTGTTTCTGCTAAATTACGGTTTCTTCCGAGTTTCTTCAGCTTTTCTTGACTTGCGCGCGGAATTTGAAATTAATTGGGGAGCTTTTTTTGCAAAGATTCTTTTCGATTTAAAATCTTTGAAAGATTTCTCGAAAAAAACTCTCTGAGCTTTTTAAAAAAACTAATATTTTATATCATACCAAAAAAAGTACACTAAAAATAAAAAAGAAAGATCTCCTACACCTAGTTAATGTATTAGAATGCTGTAGAGATTTCAACTCTTGACTTCGATTAAGTTAATTTTGATTTACGCAAAATTTTCCAACTGTATAATATGTACGTGAATTAACATTTATTAAGATATATTTAACTTTATTATATTTGTCGTCACAAGTCGTAAGTCAACTTTATCTAAATAAAAATATCACATATCCATATCTCAGTACGAGTTATATTAAAGAATCAACATTTCCTCAAAGAATTTCACTAATAATTTAACTGTTTTTAAAAATCCCAAAATATTAGAACAAGGACTCACCGAATGATCTTTGAGGCACTTTTGCAACTCGCCGGATTTCAATTTCATGGCCTCAGTGAGAGAGGGGGTGTTGTTGATGCGGGTTTCCATTGCGCGCAGCCATCGTCTGAGTCGACGTGGATCTCCAACAGAAGATCCTTGTGATCGCTGTGATGACTGGAAAAGGGACTAGAAGAAAGGAGGAGATTAAATATTATTGAAATGTTATTGTTTGTTGTGGAAATCATTAAAATTATTGATCAAGAAATTATTAAGAAAAATTTGGAAAAAGCGCTGAATTTGATTAAAATCACAAAAATCATTAAAAACCATTTTTCGCATCAAAGTTAAACTTCAACGGTTTTTATTTGAAATTGGAAACAGTCATAAAAGCTATAAAAGCTATAAAAGTTAAACCAACCTTCTTGCTCCCATCCAAGCTCTTCATCTCGTTCTCTGCATTTGCTCCAACTTCTCCAAAACCGGACTCTTCTCGAGCTTCGCGGCAACTGTCCATAAGATTTGTGTCCATGATGAAATTATAAGCAGCCCAGAAGTCTTTACCGCCTCCTCCAGTGCCAGAGGTGTTTGTGGTGTTGTTGCTTTGGAGACTATTTTGACTTTCCCATGAACGACGCCAAAGTTCTTTTTCACCGTCCCGCTTTTTCTGCGAATTGGTTAAAATTGAAGAAATATTTTACTAAATGCTTCAGTGCTTTATTTGAAAAACTACAATAGTTAAAGAGCTTTTATTAAGCTTGATATTTATGTTGCGGTTCAAAATAAGCTTCAAAACATAAGCTTTCGGTTTAATTTGAGTTTCTAAAGCTTTTTAAGTTTAAAAATTCGCGGCGTCGCTTCGAAATATCAAATTGTGTATTGGGTAAAATGTGTCTTCACTATATTTAAATTTTTAACTGGATTTCGTATCACCAATAATTAAAATTACCTTGGTAACTATTTTAAAATTTTAAAAATAAATATTATCTTAATTAAGAAAGGTTTTTTTATGTTTAAGAAGATCAGATATAAAATTAACTCAGATCGGGATGGTCGGCATGATACAAAAAGGTTCAATTCCTCGACATAAAGCTTTTTCTAATTAGATCCGATTATAGCGATATTTTTTTTTTGCTATAAAAATAAGGAACAATCGTATTGAAAAAAAATCACAAGAAATTCTATACAAAACTTAATGACGTCATTAATACTTATTAATTATTTTTAATACAACAATAAATTTGATAAGCTTGAAATATTAATTACTGCTCGAATAATACAGAGAAAAACCCTCAAAATTCATCAGGAATTCGTTCCAAACAACTTCACGGATGAATTGAGCGAATTTTGATTTAACATTTTACGCAAAAAAATAAATCAATAAAAGAATTATCGACAAGTTATTGATTTTATATTGAATATTAATGATCTTTTCGTTGTAATTCGAGGCATTAAGTGCGTTAATCTTGAGTTTGTAAGACTTCCCCAAAAAACTGACAAAGCAGGAAGTGAGTGACTCATGCTTATTTGTTTAGGAGGTTATGTTGGTTCTATATCAACCAAAAGTGTAACAAGGAATTTTAAATGCAGTTTTGGTTGAACATTTGTCCGTTCTTAAGGAATTTATTGGAATTTGGGAATTTGTTTGGAGATAAAACTGAAACTCACCTTCAAGCTATTATAAGGCCTTTCAAACTGCAGTTTAGCTTGCGCCATGTCAGTGTTCTCTTGTTGTGATTGTGGAGGAAGTGATTGCAAGGACAGGGAAGGTTTCATGTAACAGTTGAGGAGTTTGTGCTGATGATGATGTTTCTGATTAGGTGCTGAAGGTTGAATTTGTTGAGGTTGCTTGCTGGTGCCAGGCACCGCAAAGTCTGCTGGTGGCTTCATTGTTCAGGTCGTTGGTCTTCAACTTTTTTCCAGGAGAGTTTTATGGAAATTTTGAGGAATTTACTTCATTTTGTTGAAGTTTTTGGAGGAAAATTCGGGAAATTAAGAAAAATTTGAAGATTTTGAGGTTAGAAGAAAATTTGCGACCAAATCGCTTTCATTTTAGTGCAAAATGAACGTTGGACACATTTTTCTGGGGTTTCTCTGCTCGTAGGGCAAAAAACTCTTGGAAATGCTTGAGGAATTTTTGCTGGCTGAATTGTGCAAATTCTTGGAGATTTTTCAGCTGAAATTGAAGAAAAAGAAAATTATTAGATTATGAAGCAGTTAGTTTGATGTTTTCAAGCTCTTCAATATGAGTTGAGCTATTTTTATTAGTTTTGAAGTATTTTACTGCAATTTTCTGCAGTTTTCAGTTCACAAAATAATAAATCACATGAAAGATTGGAATGGAATGTGAGGAAAAAAATGCGAAAGATTTCTTAAATTAGATGCAGTTTATCTTTGCTGGTAAAGAGCAGTTGATGGATGAGTTCATGAAAAAACTTTGAGAAGTTGTATTTTAAATAAATCTATAAATTTTAAGAATTTCAAAAAAATATTAAGCAACAACCGGATTACACAATCTCTGCGCAGTAGAGATTTGAGGAATCGAACCTTTTTAATAACAATTTGACATTTATTAAAATTTTTCTTTTTATCACGATACTAAACAATTAACTAAAATTAAAAAGTATTAACAACTCGTAGATCTATGCAAGTAGCTAATTTTATATCATTTAATTTCATATCATAAATGCGGAAATTACAATTTAAAATGAACTAAATAATCTTTCTTTATGGGGAATGAATTTTTGAACATCTAGAGAGATTACAAGACTCTTAAGAATGTTTATCAGCTTTTTTTTAGTTAACCAGACTACATCAACTGAACTGGTTTCATAACTTTTAAATATTTTATGCCAGAAAATAGCTTGAAATTCACTCAAAACTATTAAAAGTTATGGAGAAACTATTCAAAAGGGTTATTGAAATTGTTTTTAAGTAATCTGTTACGAAACTTTGAATGCAATAATAAATTGAAGTTCTTCGTCGAGTTCTGCATATATATGAAGATTAATTGAATATATTTTGTTTTTCTAGACATTTTGATCTTACACTGGTAAATATAAAAAAAAAGTAATCTAGAAAAATTAAGATAAGAGTAAAGTTTAGGTTCAAATTCCATTTATTCACTGTAGATGAATCTCTGTGTCTATTTAAAAGTTTCTCTTTTTTTTTTGCTGTCTCTTTTTGGTTTTTGTCATCATAATCATCCAATCAATTCTACACTGAGAAAAAAAAGTTGCAATCATTAAGACACATTGTGGCGTATATGGACCTAAGACACTATTGTCTTAATGATTGCAATTTTTTGTGTCTTAACGATTGCAACTATTTTGGGTTTTTGGTGGTACTTTGTCGTACCCAGTGCAACACAAAAAGCTGAAAAAAATCAGGAATTGTTGGTTGTACACAGTACAACTCAAATTGTGTGGCACCTGTTACAATTTTTGGTCGTAATGATTGCAAATTTGTGTCTTAAAGAAAATTCCGGAAAATTCGGAAAACTCGACCCATGAAAGTGGAAAACCAAAAAAAATGCAAAAAAGAACATATCCACACACTTTTCCCTTGCCATATTTATCAATAGAATCTTTCAAATTTCTGACTGCATCTGGAGTTGAACCGCCGACTTTCTGGGGACTTGTTAAATTTCTGTTTTATTTACCGCGCGCGTACCGATTTGACCATGGAGACTTGTGAGAGTCTCAACGTTAAATACTAACTTAACGATAAAGCATTGTTTTCACAATTTTGATTTAAATATTTCCCAAAAATATCTGGAAAATCATGTGAGAATAGTTTTTAGATATATTTTTCAAAATAACTACATTATGCAAAAAAGAAGTTTGTAATTAATTCAAAAAGTACATTAATTTATTTTGCAAACATTTATTAATTAAATGTTAAATTTTTTCATTCAAATTTTAAGATCTTTTTAATTTTTAAGATATTTTTTTGAAATTTTTAGGATTTTAAAAAAAATTTTGAAATTTTTTTTGGAAAATTGAAGATTTTTAAAAGATTTTCCTAAGATTCTTAAGAAATATTAAGATTTAAAAAAAATTAAAGATATTTTAGGATCAATAATGTAATAAAATCAATATATGAAATTTTCGTCAAAATTTTCGTTTGACTGAAAATAAATCGATATTCTACATATTCTCAGATAAATCAGTGATTATTCATATTCAATATGCTAAATTCATAAAAGGTTAGTAAAATTTTTTTTCTTATATGAAAACAAGAGAGTCAAAAATTGTCAGTTGGCAAGTACACAAAGCGTTTTTTTTTTTGGTCAGATGGTGATATGATATCTCAAAACACGAAATTTGAGGTTTTCTCAACGAATGACATGATTCTGAATTTTTTTTCCAAAAAAAGTGTCTGGAGCCACCAGATCATCCCACCAGCTGGTGGGGGACATAATTCTGATTATGATCTGTTGCTAACTCATAATTTTTAAAAACTTTTTTAAAGAAATCGAAGCGCTAACTTGTTCCGTTCGGGAGTTATTTTGTAAATGGACAGACGGACAAAGTGAGATTATATAGCGCATTTTTTCAAAAAAAACAACGCTCAAAATAATGTGTAGAGTCTATCAAAATATTAAATGATTTATTTATATATGATTTTAATTTTTTTCGTGAATCTTATTGATAGCGTATAGTCTTTTGATTTTCATAATAAACTGCAGACGCAACTTTCAAAATTGCACAAGTTATTTTATTTTCGGATAGTATACGATCTTTGTTGAATTTGCTATATACCATGATAATTTTAAAAATTTCTTTCATTTTCGATTTGGTGGTAATTTTTGATGTCTTCTGCTAATTTTTTTAACTTAAAAAAAACGTTCCTTTTGATCTTGTAAAAGTATGAAAAGTTTGTACCAGTTACAACTAAAAGTTGTAAAGGTACCACCAAGTACCACCAAAATATTCCTGAAAAATGTACCACCAAAAAATTGTAGGTAAAACCACCATACCACCAAAAAGTTGTTTTACGTGCAACCAAAATAATTTCACGACACAAAGTGGGACTCGGAACAACTTTGTGTCGTACTACCACCAACTTTTTTCTCGGTGTACCCAAAATACCATTTAAAAATCAAAAATATTTCCTAGAAATTCCTTCTTTATCCAAGAGTCTCTAATTGCTGACTAGTGGCTTCACATGATTCACCTGATTGATTAACTAGCTTCCAATCCCACTCGATATTAAAGTTTCAACCAAAAGTCGCAATAAATAAATCGAAAGGGCCTCAAAAAATGAAACGAAAGCGAAATCAATCCAAGTTTTTCAAAATTACTCAAAATTTTTCAAAAACTTTAATGAAAACGGCAAAACTAAAAAAAACATTCGGAAATTGTTTCAGAAATTATTTTTTGAAGGGCTTTTGATTTATTGCCGTGTGAAAATAATTGTGTTGTGAGCTAATCGATGAAGGTACTTTGAAGTGTCTGCTACACAAAACACGAGGAATTTAATCATACAGGCAAGAAACTAAGCGTTATGTGGGGAGGTTATGCAATTGCATTTCAATATTAATTGAAAGTCAAAACTTAAATATTTCAAGTGTTTTTGAAGATTGTCATTGTTTTTTCAAGATTTCGACTATTCATTTATTTTTTAAAAAGATTATAAAAAGCTGAAAAATTTAGTTTGAAGGGAGTGGAGGTCAATGACCATCAAATATGATAATGAAGAGTTGACAAACATGTGTCTTTTGTTTGTTAAATAAATGTTTGAATAAAAAGATCAAAGAAAATGATGGTTGGATGTTTGTTTTGGGAATTCTTGAAGATTTTTTGAACACAAAGTATGAGGTTGTCGATTAATTTCATTTTTTTTTCAAAGCTTTTGATATAATTGTGAAATTAAAAAAAAAAACCTTTGCACTATTCATTAGTTATACGCACTAAACCAGGAATTGAACCCGATCACTTAGTCTACACGTCGGAGGAGGTTGGATCTTCAAACTTCTACAAAACTGTCACATATATTTTTTAAATTATGTTATATAAAAATTTATCAACCACATTATAACACAATTATTGTAGTTATAAATGCAAAATCTCATCAAAAGCATTCAGTTCAAACTGTATAATGAGGAATCCAAAAATCTTCACAAAAAGTCATCAATCACCTCCCAAAAATTTTATCTAAAGTAAACAAGCTCATTTCTTCACCATACAAATATTCTTCAAACGCAATTAAAAGATTTTACCGATAGATTTTACAGTTCCACTAAAAGATTCGAAAATGCAAGTGCTTGCCACAAAATCCATAAAATAAAGATTAAGTGTTCATTGACTTGTGCCGCTTAGAATGAATTGAAGAAAGTAATTAAACCGCAATTAATCCATCAAGACAATAGAATAATAGATGAATGGAATAATAGGAGAATTAAGTTGTTGGCAAATTTCTTTCTTTGTTAAAATTGCGGAATATCTAGAAGGGATTACAAGAAATTTACAAGAAAGCAAAGAAATCACAGAAATCAGAAGAAACAGAAGCTTTGCGAAATACACAAAAATGTATTCAAATTCTTCTTTGATGTTTGAAATTATTTAAATGGGATTTCTATTCTAAAGATGAGTAAAATTGCTAGAAAACAATGCCAACTGATATTAATGACTTAATTTCTTTGAAGGTTCTTGAATTCTTAATTCGGTAATTATCGTTGTTTTATTGAATTCCCATTGTGCTTAAGTTTTTATAAAGTTGAAATGTTATAATTATGTTGGGCTGTGAAGAAACTTGAGGCCTTCAGAGTTGATGAACTTTAAGCAGAGATTTAAATAATTTATCAATAATAGATCATAAATTTTCTCTTAAAAATTATTTTGGGATTTTAGCAAAACTTCAAAAATCCAAATTCAAGTGAATTTTTTAAAAAGAACTAAGATAAAATTTACAAAGTTCTAATTACCTTCAAAACTACGAAAATGTATTAATAATCCCAACCAACTTGGTCAAGGCACTTAAATACACATACTAAGCTCAATTAACCGCAATAAATTTACCAAGCAATTACACCGCAAAAAGCTTCATTACCCAAAGCATAACAATAAGTAGAGCCAACATATCAATTTCCATCCATTTCATTTCAATCCATGTTTTTATGTACTGTCTAGCAATAATAGTGTCAAAGACAAATTGTTCAAATCACTCACAATAATCACACAATTCACGCACAAGTAAAAGAAATTGCTTGGTACGATATTTTACAAGTACTTAATGCAGTTTTTGGTTGTAATGGTTCGTTTAACCCTTTTGTTGTATTGACGTGATTGTTTATTAAAATCGAGAATCATTTGTTCCCCAAAAAAAAATTTTAGAATAAATTTATTTTATAGATTTTATGTTAGTACTTTAATAACTGAGAGCAAGAGTCGAACCTCCTTTAGTTAATTTGGTTTGCTTTATGATCAATTTTGTCACAATATACTTGTTTGCTACATGAAAGGTCTAGAATCAATCACAAGCCCTCTAAAAAAAAATTATTCAAGAAATTGAAGCTCTCACCGAATGTCCAAAATAATCAATTAAGTTTCACTTTCTGTGCATTTGCTCCAAATACAATGTTAAACACAATTAATTTTACAACTAAATGGCATCAACACTCAAAATGAGTAGACATCACCAAAGCAGTCAATAAATCACAAATTAGTATTTTCAGTAACGATCGATTTATGGCGCAAAGTGTATCGATTTTGGAGCTGATTGCATTCTGTAATTTCTCGGAAATGCTCGAGCATTTCTTTCGGAAATGAAAGTGAAAATGAGTTTTTATTATTTTTTCGTGTTTTCGTGATTTTCGAGGTATTTTTGTATCATTTGTTGATATTTTTGTTTGGTTATTTGGAAATTGTTGTGCGGTAGAATTGGAGCAATTTGCCTTTCAGACAGAATTGGGTCGAGTTGGGCAATTTAAGTGTGAAGAGAATGTTAATCGATTTGGCGGAAAAATTGATGGGGAATTTTCGTTCTTGGGAATTTTTCTCACATTAGTTATAAGGTGGAAAATCCTTTTAGTTAAAATTGTTTGGTAGACTTACTTTAAGATTTATTTTTACAAAAATTTCATCAAAAAACTATTTCATTAATCCAGACAAAAATCTAGATTAATGATCTATCAAAAAAATTCCAACGTTTTCAACTCAAAAGTTCAACTGAAACCGAGCAAGAAAATTCATGGAGATTTATTTTTAATGCGTATTTACATTTTATTATGAAAATCTTAGAAACTGGAAAAGATTATTTCAGCAGATTCTGAAAATTCTTTGAGTTGCTCAAAAATGCTGCAGTATAAATTCTTTGAACCTATTTTAAAGTATTTCACAGAATTCTGAAATAATTCAAATTTCTCTAGAAATATAGGAATGTCTCTAGAAAATGCTGTGGAAGTTGTTTGAGATGTATATTTAAAACTGAGGTTAAGTGAGTTTGAAGTTTTTCAAGTTTATTTAAAGACACAAATAATTTTTTTTGAGGGACTTAAAACTCAAAAGGATTTGTCATGCATTCCAGATTAATTTCGAGTACCTCAACATCAGAGGAATTATTAAATGTATTTTAATCATATTTTTTAGTAAAAAATTTGCCCAGTAAGCATTTTTCATGAGCCTTATCATATAAAGATAGTATGATCTGCTGAAATAAATTAAATGTTGTACTGGTTTAATTCCTGTTTTCAATTTCTTAAAACAGTACTTGGAATTTTTTTTTAATCATTTTTTTTTTAAAACTTGAAAACACTTTGTTAGAATGCATACTATATAATGTTTCTCAAATAAATCGTTGACACGACCTTTCCTCACCTAAAAACTACAATAACTCTCATAATACATTAAAATCCACCAGTGCCAATTGATTACATTGTTGCAAAGCAAATTATACTTGAAGATCAAGCTCAGATGAATCATGAGAGCATCTTTCTCTCAATATCTAAAGTATTGAAGATATAAAGTCTTAACAAGGAATAATTGAATCTAATATTTATCTGATCACGATTTGCAGTTACATCGACAATGGCAAATTTTCAACAATTTAAACAATTTCAAGAAATTCAGCATTTCCAATATTTCATAAATTTTGCGATTATTTCAAGCCATTTTAGCTTACTTTAAGAATGTTAACTATTTTAAAGATTTAAATATCTGCAGTTCATCTTCACAAGAAAACTTTTTATAATAAAATGCCAGGGAATTAAGTGTAATAACTCAAATTCAGCTCAAAATCTTTTAAGATTTATCTAGAAAAAAAAAGAAAAGCTTAAATAAATTATTAAATCAAATAATCAAGACGAGCCATAATTCTTAAGCCAAACAATCGCAGGCAGATAAAGAAAATTATACAAATTTTAGTTCTCATGAAGAAAAGACATTAAGAGATGCAAAAAGATGCAGAAAAGAGTTCTTTGAATAAACTTAAATTAATCTTGGATTCTGCATTTGAATTGTAAATTTATGGCAATCTGGAAGCAATTGGCTGATTGTGAATCAAAAGCGATTAGAAAGCACACCAAGCGATCTCCTTATAACATTTATCGAGCATTTATCGGTATTTTTATAGCAATGCCAGTAAAATGCAGCACCGTATAGTTTTGCTGCACAATTTTGCATTGAGACATAACTTTAGCAGAAATCTGTTAGATTGTTGAAGCTGGCAGAAATTAAAATGATTAAAATAATTAAAATAGCTAAAATAATTAAATTAATCGATTCATTAATGGAGTGGAAGCTGTTTTCTAGTTGGAATTGCCTTGTTTGGGTGATATGCTTGTTACTTGTTGTTGTGTGAGAGGAAAAGACATGAAAAGTTTACTTTTGATTTTTGAAAAAAATCAGAAGAGATTTTTGGAAGTTTTTACTGCCTAAGAGGTTTGTACCAGGGAGGATCAAATTTAGTTTTAAGAAAAAACCAAAAAAAAACCAGAAAAAACACAATTGAAAATGAACATATGATTTCACACATAGAGACTTGAACACTTATGAACAACTAAGAGCAACAATTTTATCATTAGCTCACAATTTTTCCTGAGATATGTTCTAAAACTCTACCAATATTTCCAGATGTCTGATTCACAGTTGCATTTCTGCTGCAATTGCATAAAATTAAAAGACACACAGCAGCTAACAGTAATTTACAACATGGCATGATCAGCAACTTGCAAACATTTCCAGCATTTCAAGCATCTCCAGGTAGTCAAGTAAATTCTAAACGATTCAAGCAATTCAAGATACTTTAAGAATCGTAAATATCACAAACTTGGCAAAAACATACAAAAAAACTTGCAAGAAACTTGCAATAAAATTTGGAAGAACAAGAAAGAAAACTTGTGAAACTCATGGAGCATGGCAATTCTGAAATGAGTAAAGTTCAATGTCTTGAGGTCAAATTAAGCTAAGTATCGTTAAAGCGAATAAAAGTGGGTTAAAATGCTAAACATCTTTTAAACTTCTTGCAGCTCCCATTCTTCAATTCCTCCATTCATCCAATAATCTAATTGCCTTTTAAATTACAAAAAACAAGAAAATCTCGACAAAAACCAGAAAATCTAACAAAACCGAACAAAATCCATAAAAATTAATCGAACATTCGTGCAAGAAATTAGATTTTGCCATTTACATAACTATCAAAGGAAAATATCAAAAAACGCACCGAAAAGTACTTTCGAAGCTTTTAAATCATTTGGCAAGTACTTTGCCAATTGCATAACAAACTTGCGGTATTTTTTGCTGTCTACGATCTTATGAATAGAGGAGCAATAAAATATTAAAGGACTTTGTGTGGAAAGTTGGACTTTTATTTGAACTATAGTTAATCTTTTGATCAATAATGAAAAATGACAAAAAACTACTAGTTACTGTTGTAACACCAAGAACTTCAACATGTGAGATTTCAACTCTGAATTAATTTGCACTTTCAATCTTAATTGATTGGTGTCGAAATATTATTTAGTAATAGAGGGTCATTTATTAAACTAATAAAACTCAAATTTTCCGCGTTCTCCAAGTTTTCAAACAAATGTAGCTAAAACTTTCTATATCAAGAACCCTCCACAATAAATAAAGCAGCTTGAATAAATTTATGATAAAAAGATCATAACTCAACTGATAAATGCAGTATTGCTTAAAAATGTTACACAATTTAAAAATTTTTCTTGGCTAGAAATAATTTTGCATTTTATTGAATGTCACTTCATTTATTGACGTTTAACTTATTTGCTGAAAGTCTCAACGGGTTTGAAAGAAAAATCAACATAACCAATAAAGTGGTTTCAGTTGATTTAATGAATTGAACGTTTCAACGATATTATTTGTGAGTCATTGGTTTTTTGTAAATTGCTACAATATTTGCGAAAATTTGTGATTTCAATGAAAATTTCTTCGCTAAATGAAATAATTTCGATGATCGCAAAAATTTTTGATACTTTATTGGAAAAACAGTTCGTTCCATTTTCCATTCCATTCCACTTTCAATTTTCTCACAAAAACCATAAATCCGCAATTCAAATCAAAATTCCTGCATCAATTTTAAATAATAATACTTTTTTGCATAAATTTCTTCGGAAAGCGCCTGTAGTAATGCTCGCAACCAAATACAGTACCTCAGAGTAAATTGACCCATTAGGTCAGCGACTGCAGACTCGAAAAATAATTCGAGACGATAATCACTGCATTTTGAATGTTTTAAATGGTTAAAAACCTCCTTGGTTTGCACAGCGGTTAAACCATTATAATTATTGTGTTTCCCTCAAGATCCATTGCAATTGATACTGTGGTACTCTCGTGAACTTCGAGTGCAGCTTTGCATAATAAATCAGAGTTTTTGTCGATTTTCCAAAGGAAATATTGAAATTTTATGAGAAATGTGGCAGAAAATATGGAAAATTAGTTATGGGTTGATTTTTTTTATCTCGAACACTCAATTGAGGGGATTTTTCTTAAAATATTCTTGAAGTCAAAAAATTCTCAATTCTCAAAATGACCATCTAAGATTTCAAACCTTAAAAATTGTCAAGAATTATAGAATCAGATATAAAGAGAATCAACCTGCATTTTTCTTTATTGAAAAAATATTGAATTATTAAAATTCGCTCGAATCACTTTCTCAGTTTCTCAGTTTTCTTGAATTGTGATTGAGATTGGTCGAATTGGCGCTGGGAAAATAAAATAGTCGACGCATGATTTTGCATGCCAATTGCAAATTCTGAGAACTGGAAGTGGGGAAATTATAACGAAATCATTATTGTTGTGGGAATATTATTTGAATTTAATGTTTTTCTGGATTTTGTAGGTTTTGGTTGTCTTCTGGTTTCATTGTTTTCAAATGTTCTTGAATGTTTTAAATTTATAATTTTTATTTGAGACTTTTAAAATGAGTGAAAATGTTCCTCTAAAAATCCAATAAACTTCACATTTATAAATTGTCTAAAATTAATATTGTGAATGATTGTTCTAATACGAGTTCAATACTTGTTGGATATATCATACTCATTAAGGTGGGTAGATCTTTTTTTTGTTAATTTGTAAAAAAATAACTTATAAACAAATTCAGTAAAGGTAATTTGAAGTTTTTATGCCAATATTTTCCCATTTCTTAGAAAACACTTACAACAGTTCGTGCAGTGCCCAACAGTAATCATTTTGCTCTTAATATTACAGCGTTTGAACATTTTGTCTGTTTTCTAAAATTCTGGGGAGCCTAAAGTTTAACAAAGCAAGACTCTAATCAAATTTATCTTTATATTCAATAAAACTTTAGCATACTAATTTGAACAGTGTTCAAAAAACCACAATCACATTCACTTGCTGCAGTTTTCTTCGTAAAAATCGCTAGACAAATATAATTTCCATGTAAGTTGATCCGATAATCGCAATTATCGAATACAAACCAATAATTATGAGATTAATCTTGCAACTGGTCGAATATGATCTTATGGGAAATTCAATAACTTTGAATGTTTTTAAGAAAATTGAAGAAATCAAGAAATCTTGAAAATGTAGACAAACAAGCAAAGAAAGTGGGCAGTGGGTGTTTTCTGATAAATTGAAGTATTTAATGCATAAAATCATGGGAACGGTTTGCAATCACATTTATTTGAAGTGTATTTATGAGGGGCTGTCCATACACTTTCAAGAAATTGATTTTATGAGGTGGAAGACAACCTTTTGACAACCTTTTCTCTTTAAAAATATCAATAACCCCAAAAATCGATTAATCTCGAACGTCCTTTATGAACCTCCCCCAAACCAATAAAAATAGAAAATACAATTCAAACTAATCCAAAGTATGCCCAGGCTAACATTACACAATTAATGCGAATTTATGGATTAATGAATTAAGCAAAATGATGCAGATTAATGCAAGAAAATCAATGAATTTTAGATCTACAACCAAATACATTAAACTGCAGTGCAATTAAGTGCAGCAATTAATCTTAAATGTTCGCCCATTAATTTCTATTAAGAAAGTCTCGAAAAATCGCTAAAAAAGTTAAATTAGTTTTTGAATTGGTGTGGAGATGCGAGCGCAAAGATTGCTATTAAGCTGAGAAAAAGCGAGCAAATTTAGCAATTTAGTAAATTTATTGGTTTTACATTTTTATGGTTGAAGGCAAATTCATTGATTATTGTGAGTATCGTAAATATTGCGAATATTGTTGGAACATTGTAAATAAAACAGAAAATAATTGTGAATTAATAAAAAGTGCAAGTTTTGCAGGTTTTTCTTGAAGATTTATTGACTAATTGTGCTTGGAGCTTGTTCCAACAATTTTTATTTTGATTTTTTTTGTATAAAAATTAATCGAAGTTTTTATACATGTCGATGCGGGTTCATAGCTTTGAAGCTTACAGGATGGTTGGAATTATAATTAATAGTTAATAAAATTAATAACTAATAGTTTATTTGTTGCATAAAGACAATAATTCAGCTGCTGGTTGCATCTTAAGTATTTAATTATTAGTTATTGAAAAACATGAATAAATTTAATTAAAGATGTGTTATTGAGTTATGGTAATATGGGAAATGCAACAGAAATCTTATGGCCGTTCTACACTCAATAATTTATTCAAATAATTGATTCATAAAAAAATTCACTTGAAGGAATTTGAAGATGTGAATATCATCTGATTAAAAGAATGAAAAAAAAAAATGAAAACCCATTTAAAAAACTTCATTATTGAAATATTATTAAGTGTATCATGACCTTCAAAAGGAAAACTTTCGATTTCATTAAAATGTTGATTGTTTCTCCAATTCTTAAATCTCATAAATTAATTAATTGATTAGAAAAGAAATTGTGTGTATTATGAGTAATCAATTTTCTTGAGTCAATCGCAAGAGAATTTATGTTCCGAACTGAAAGAAAACATAAAACATAGAAAACATAAAAATATAAAAAAACATAAAACATTTATCCAAACGACACTTTTTGTGTCTTTGCGTTCCGAATTTCTATTTTTTCCACATTTTTCTATTTTAAAACCATCAAAGAGTCCAATAAAGCATGAGTCAAACAATCAAACGATCGAGTGCGACCAACGAGCATCACATTGTGATGTTTTGAATGGTTGTGAATGGTTGTGAATGGGATCCAATTTATCATCACAAAAGTAACAAAAGTATCAATTCGCGCAAAAAAAAACTTCCACAATTTCTCAATTTCTTAGCAGATTTATGTTTTTGCATTTCTCCGAGTCTGAGCACGATTCTGATTTTAATCCACAATTGACCCCAATTAATGGCACTATTGGCTAATCTCCCTACTGAGTGTTCTCCATTGAATGTATTGATTATACTGAGTGGCCATTATGCTTCGTTTTGTGTGTTTTTCCTTGCATTTCTATTTCTGTAGATTTTATTTGCTTTTTGTTCGCTTTTTATTTGCTTTTTGTTGAATCGAATTAAAAGAAAAGTAAATTTAGTTTATTTTGTGATTTTATTTGAGTTTTATTGAGTCTCTTGAGAGTATCTTGGATTTATTGTCATCTGCTTGGAATTCTTTGAGATATTTGTGAGTGCTTTGAACATTTAAAGTGATGAAAAGTTTGCAATTAAAAATGTTTGCCAACACTTTTCACTTTCTTTGCTATTTTAGCGAAATTGTTTGGGTTTGTATTTTTGTTGAAGTTTTTTTGCTGTGATTTCATATAAATAATTAACTAATTTGAAGGTTGAGTGATATAATAAGAAATCAATTAGTCTTTAGATCAAACTTTTCAACATCAAATGTTTTCGATACCAAATACTTATTGAATATTGAAGTATTTCTTTCATTTTCCAATATTAAATCTTCTTGCGGGAAACGCAACAGAAGAATGTGTTAATTGGCTGAGGTTTCCGATAATTATCGATTTTCGTTAAATTTATGAGCGAGGTCAGAAGTTAACAGATAAAATTGATGAGAGGTTAAGACTTTTGCACTTTCTACCCGGATTCATTCAAAACTATTGTATTGAACAAAGTACGCACATAACACAATTATGGTAGAATTTCAACAAAAAATTTAATTGATTGGAGATAGTTTCTTCAGATAATAAGATATTAGATGATTTATTCGCACAATTTCATTTTGAGATTGTAATTATTGTTTATTCAAGATAAATGGATGATCCCGACTAATAAAAGATTAGCTTTCTAAGGAGGTATTTCATCTTCAATCATATAGAAAACACTTTTCCATAATCTATTTAAAGTCACACATCGTGCATCTTGGAACAGAAACATATGTCTTAAAAACTGTTAAACACAAAACACACTACCGAAATGGACATCTCAGGTTTGTCTTGAAGAATTGAAAAGATCTTAAATTACAAACTCGCGCACTCAAGCAGCATTTTCTTGTCAAAACATTTAAGTTGTGTTAAAAGTATGAATGATTAAGTGGAGTAAAAGATCCAATTTCTTTCATTGCAACGAGACGAAAGTTTCTTGTAATGTAATCTGCATTTATCAAGAAACTTAATGTTTGACTTGAAAATCGCGTTTGAAAACAATTTTTCATAAAATTAAGTGGATTTTATGTACGTTTTGAAGCAATTCCATGAGCTGCAAATTTATAACACGCCCAAGACTTATTTATTTAAATAATGAGTAATTAATTGAAATCAGTAGGTTATTACTCTTTGTTTTAAAGATCCCAGATTTTTAAAGTATCATTGAACAACAAACGGTTAATTTGAACAATTGATGAACTGGAAAATAATTTAGGGCTTTTTTAAGGTTTTTTTAAATTAGTTTTGAATTCTTTATTCGTTGGAGATTATCAGACTTCTTAATCAATTTCTTCATAAGAATGTTATAAGAAAACATGTGTAATCCTACGAAGACAACCCATTTAACAATTGTCTCAACTCAGATTGTTAAACACATGCACTACCGAAAAGTTCATCTCATGTTTATCTCAAAAAATCTAAGAAATTGAAAATATCTTAAATTACAAACACACGCACTCAAGCAGCAATTTTCGTCAAATCACTCAAATTCTCCTTCAAACTGTAAAAAGTATGAATGATTAAGTGGAGTAAAATATCAAATATCATTTCAAGAAACCAGAAGAAAGTTACACGTAATCTGCATTTATCTAGAAATAAAATGTTTGACTTAAAACTCGCGTCTTGAACCAATTTATCATAAAGTTAAGTAGATTTCTAGCATGTTTTATTTTTAAGGCAGTTTTTGAGCGTGTTATACATTTCAGCTTATTTATTTAAATAATGTGTAATTAATTGAATTCAGTAGGTTATTACTCTTTGTCTCTAAGATCTTGAATATCTCAAGTATCATTGAACAGCAACCGGTACATTTGAACAATTAATGAACTGGAATAATAATTTTGGGCTTTTTGAGGTTTCTGATTTTGCGTTCAGTGACTCTACCTCGTGTAGTGGAAGAAAAATCGATGTTGATTAAAATTATATGATACCTTAGAACTTCAATAGAAATATTCAAAGGTGGAGCACAACTTAATTTAGAATTTTCAATTCTGTCTTGATCGCTTATTGAAATCAAGACACATGAATATTTAATTGGGCTTTGTGTTTGCTATACAAATTATATATTCAAAATATATCAGTTATGACAATCATTTGACAGTCGAATAGATTTATGATCAACAATCAAGAATTATTCTTATTTTTATAAGCTAATTATAAATCGGCGATAATTTATTTGGAGCTGTCAAGAATATTTTTTTGCATTTTATGTAAACTTAAGCGGCGATGAATGAAATTTTTTTTTTTTTTAGTTTTTTTGGATTAAGCACATAATTTTATGATTGAATCAATAATTTTAGCTTTATAGCAGATACAATTTTATTGGAGATACATTTTTTAAACTTTAACTTTAAAATGCCAATTAATTTTTCAAAAGGCTTATTGATCAACAAAATAAAAGTTAACATCGAATAAATAATTAAAAATATATAAAAAATATAAACACATTTATTTTTAATGCGTCATAATCCTCAAACTGATATAAAACATGACTACAGCTCTCCAATCACCCATCCGCTTGATTAATTACAGGATGATGTGAAAAAACCTTGCAAAAATTTATATTGATTAATTTTCTGCCATTTGCAACTCACACCCGGCTAAACGATTCATATAAAGAAAAAATTAACTCAAAACATTCAAATAATATTTAAAGTCTCAAAATAGCTCCTCCAACTTCCGCCAAGCAAAACAAGGCACACCAAAAGAAGTTAAGAAGTTGATTAATTTCAATAATTTTACTTTCTTTCTCGACTTAAACTTACTTAAATTCACTTGAATTATAATATTACTGAAATAATAAGACATCGACGTGTACACAAAAAAATAATTTGCTGTTCCACCTCCTCAGTAAATCATTCTTTAGCATTTATTTGGTATATATCAAGTATTTTACGCTCGCATACACTTTTACACTTTTATGTTGCTTTTATGAAAATGTTTTAAATATTCTGCCTATTCGAGCATAAAAGTTCTGTTAATGCTTGCTTGTCACGCAAAAACTATAAAATATAAAAATATGATTCATGATTTTTGGATTTTTGATTCGTTTTAATTTTTGGAAGTGGTTGCGGCTTTTTGGTGTTTTATTTGTTCGCAGTATTTTGGTGAACCCGGAGTAAGTATTTCAATTCTGGCTATTAATCTACACTTGGTTTAAGGAGGGACTGGATTGCAGAGCATAATTGATGAGAGTTGTCCGAAATCTCAATAAAATCTTATTGAACATTTTTCCCGCCTTTTTGCAATAAATAACTTTCATGGACACCTAGCCAAAAAAACACACTTTACCAATAACCGCCAAGAAAAATTCTAATTCATCAGAATATTCTAAAACTCTAAACCCAATTAAATATTTCAATTCACAGCCAACATCAATAACTGAGCCGATCTTCAGCCAAAATAGTTCTTTGTATTTTTTCTTTTTTTGTGAGATCTGTGTAGATTTTCCTGAAGATTTTTCGGTAGATACTTTTGTTAACGCCACTTTTGTTGCTTTTGTAGCGCGAAAATGAGATTCCATTATAATCCATTATGCGCAAATCAATTTCTAATAATTTCAATAATTCGGTGTATTGTTTGGTAATTGCGTTCAATGCTTCAAAATTACTTCCCAAATAACCGAAACAGTATTTTCTGTATTTTTAAGTACTTTCTGAGTACTTAAAGTGTGTTTCGAATATTCAAAAATATTTCTAGTATTTCCATATTTACAAGCAATTGAATAGTTTTGTACTTCAAGGTTACTTTTGAATGAATTTTGAGCAATTCCTTAGCTTTGGCACTTAATATATTTCCCAATCACGTTAAAAATTAAACTACATATTAAAATTTGTGAGTGATTTCTTATCGTTTTATGGGAAAACCGTGTTAATTTTTTTTACCGAGGGGAAGCTAATCAGGGTTTTATAAATTTCATATTAAAATGGTTGAACTCAATAACTTCATGAAATGTTAAAGCCAATGATCGAAAATATACCTAATTTATTTGCCCCTCGATCTTTTCGTGTTTATATGTTATTCATGTTTCCCATGTTTATTATTTTAGTTATCTCAAAAATTACATGAATGTTGTTTTCTTAACTAATCGACAAATCCGTCAAATCCACACGAGTTATTTACATTTGCTCTAGAAATTCACTTTAATTTGCTTAAAAAACTGAAATTGCTATTTTATTTGCTCAAATTTCAAAAACAGATTATTTTCAACACAAAATTCCATGACAAACAATTCTTAAATGTAGCGCATATATATCTTGTAGCATATTATAAGTCATGTAGTTCACACAAATAAATTTTGCAACATAACAAAATATCTTACGAAAATAAAAATCTTACCTTTTTCAGTGATCGATGTATCCAATTTATACAGCAAATCCAAGAAATTATTCCATGTTGGGTTTCATACACTTCATAAATTTCAAATAAATTTCAAATTAAATTTATCTCAAATGACAATACACTTTTAATCAATTATTTATGATTTTTTTATTGCAAAAGATTTTTTAATCGATTTCGTCAGGTATTGTGGATTCGCTGATTTTTTGCTTATTTGCGTCGTTTTAAGTTGTTCAGTTGTTTTGAGCAGTGACCTGAAAATACAGAAAAATAATTGTTTTAGTCGAGTTTAATATTTTTGGTGTTTTTGCATTTTTTAATAGTTGCTCACATTTATTTTAATTAAGAATAAAAAATTGAAATTTCTCGAATGCCTTGAATGCCTCACAGTGTTGATCAAGATCGCAATTTGTACCTTTTAATTATTTTAATATGATGTTTATTGAGATATTAAAGAAATTAAAGAAAATAATTCATTAACATGAAGTCGATTTAAGAGAGAGATACAGTAAAAAGTGAATTAAAGTGAAATGTTTTCACTTTTACTCAAAAATTGTCACGCGATCTTTTTTTGTTGATTAACATATAGATTTGATAAATACTACATACAAACCTCAAAAACCTTTGAAATACATTTATTACAAATGCTGTTATTTCTTTGAAACCCTCACAGATTAAATCTACTCAAATTTGTTTACAAATTGTGGAGATTTTTCAAAAAACTTTATAAAATGTAAAGAAATTTCAAAGAAATTCGAAGAAAATATAATGAAATTGACCAAAAAGGCTTAAAAGAGCTTAAGTTGTTAATTTACTTAAGTTTGCTGTACATTTTGATAACTTGTTATGCACTTTTAATTCTTATTTATGGCTCCCCAGTTTTTACTTCGCTTTGCATTTTAGTTTATTTTATGTATTTCCCGATTATTTTTCATCTTTTTGTAGTTTCTAGCTCACCCTACACAATTTATAGGATTTTACGACATTTATTAAGTATTGCTTCATTGTGAAGAAAAGTGGCTTAAAATTTAATTTTACTACTTTTTTACTTTTTGATGCATAATGGATGTTAAAGAATTAATGAAGTCATTCGTGGATTATCGAAAAGTGAAAGTTTTCTACGTTTTATGATACTTTGTTACACATAAAGTAACAAATTCACTTAATCTTCTTACAAACTACTTTTGAGTCGTAAAGATCATATTTTTAAAACAACTCAAAAAACATAATGTTCTTTTTAGTACAAAAACAAATAAACTAATTTATTTTCTGTTTAATTTAAAGAAGCAGTAAAGAAGCAGTAAACCTTCAAGAAACATAGAAATATTTATTTTTTCTAAACAAACCACAACTTTGCCCCATATAGTAGAAGAACTTTAATACTTTTTCGTGATTAACCATGAAAGTCCATTCAGGAAGTATCCCATTACGATCATTCAAACCTCAAAGTATTCATAGAAGCCGAGTGAGAACCCTTGCCCATTGAAATAATTGAATTTTTTCGTTCGCACATGAAAAACATATTTAACAACATTAAACCAAACATAAAAATTATGCACATAAATTTGAGATTTGGGGAAATGTTGAACAAACATAATTTTAGTTATTTAGGAAATTGTTTTACAATACGGGTTAACTTTCTATGGCTTGGTGTTTCAAGGTGTCGGAATAATTTAAATTTATGGAAAACTTCACGAGGTTTTAAATTTTATTTGTAATAATTCTTCTGCTTTTTTTGCAGTTCAAGATAAAAAGTATTGACCTGGCCAAAGTCTATGATTGATTGCCCGTTTACCTGAAATACACGATTGTCTAAAGTCTAAACAAACATATTCACATTGTTTTATTGTCTAGCGAGTGTAGAAAGTTTCAAGTTCTAATTCGAAAGAATTCAATGCAGAAATTCCAACTTTTCACGCAGACTGCATGAGATTACTTAAAATTACCATATAATTCATTGAAATCATTGCATGCCAAAAAAAACTGGACAAACCATTAATAACCATCAAATTATACTAAGTTGCTAAATAGGTTTTAATTAATACACCACAACATTATCAAGATTGATTTGTTTGAATAATTTTTGAATGCGTTCACTGAGTGGTTTTGAATGGTTGTGACATGCAGCTTGAATCAAATGAATGAGTTTATTTAAAATCACCTGTCGCGAGTCAATTAGGAGATTATTGTTCATTAATTAGAAGCAAATTGCAACAATTTTAATGATGTTGTTATGAATCGTGTGGAAGCGGATTTGTTTTGCAATTTTTTTGGAGTTTGTTGGAATGTTTTTTTGAGTTGTGATTTATGACCATCTATTATCTAATGAGCGAAAAAGTTCTTAGCAAAAAATTATTTTTTGGTTAAATTTATACGCATTTACTTTATTTTATTTTTGGTTAACTAATTTTTAATTTACTTTTGACGGAATTAACTTAATTAATACTTAATTATTTCTAACCAAAATCACAAATTTGGAATTTTGAAAACTTTACAAAAATATATACTTCACGAAAGAAATGGAGAGCAGGTATATACAAGTAATTAAAATCATAATAAAAGTCTTCAAAGTTTCCCCGATTTTTAATGTGAGTCAATTAAAAAATCACATTGTAATAATGTTTTTAACTACAGTGTTTTAAAGATCTTTAAATAAAATATATTGATCAATATAAAAACGAGCATAATGAGTATTAAAATATACATAAAAACATAATGCAGCATAAAGCGCGAGAAAATGTGTTTTTGAGAAGAAGAAAGTGCTCTGAATGTTAAAAGTGAGTTTTCTTTTTTTCTCAACTTGAAGAGACTTTAAGGGAATTTAATTAATTTAGGGCCCGGATGAGTAAAAGTTGAAAGTGACTTTATTTTAATTAAGGTCGAACTTAATCGTGTTAAGGTGACTTTACGAGACTTATGGGGACCTAATTTGATTGAATTAAATTTTACCTAAAGAATATTCAATTGAATTAAGGTTAGATCTTAATTTATAAGTATAAACTTAAATTTTTTGTTCTTAATAATGTATGATTGAACTTAAATACTTCGTAAACGCCTCAAAATAGTCTCATAAACGTCTCACAATAATTTTAACTCTCAATCTAATTTAAAATCACGAGTCAAGGCCCAAGATACAAATTATCAAATTAAGCAAATTACTTAATTCTTAGAGACTTCAAGTAACTCATAAGAAAAAAGCAATTTTCTTAATTCAGTTGAAATCATTGAAATAATCAGAGATTGACACAATTTCCAACAATAATTTCATTTTTTAGTATATGCAAAGTTAAAGCTGTCTAAAGTATGTAAATCACAAAACAGCCATCACATATAGCTGAAGGTCACACAATTAGACAACAATCTCTGAGCTTCAGCTTACAAAAAATATGAAAATGACGAGAATTATGGAAAATATTCAATTATAAATTCAAATGATTTTAAGTGCATTTTTGACCACCTGCCGATGATTCCCCAGGTAATCTAACGCAATCTAGCCCATCAATGTTTAATGTGCTCATAAATCATTCCACTTTTATAATATTATCAACAAATCACAAACTTATTGATTTTTAATCAGCTTAATGATGGGAACCATCAAGAAAGTCCATCCAAATGCAAATCAAACAAATAAACCTATAAACTGGCTAAGCTGATCAAATATTTGGTTTTCTCTTGTAAACTAATTTTGTGTCTAAATTTTCGAAAAAAGCTTAGAAAATATTTAAAATACCAAAAATGCTATGAAGAGAATGAAAACAATAAAAATCTTATTAAACCTACAATAAAATCATATAAAGTTAAGTGGAAGGCAATAATGTACAATAAAAGACATTAGTAGCACAATTGACTTTTTTAGGTTAATTAAATGCTTTATAATATTTTTACTGGATATTTAATTTCAAACCTTTTTAGCAAGATTCAACACTTCATCTTAAATTAGATCAAATTAAGAGATAAAAGTCTCTACTAGAATTATTTGAATTAAATGGGTTGGATTCCCAGCAAATTTAGTGATCCAAGTTTTGTGCATTTTTTCAATGCCTAGGAAGTTTTTCTTTGCATGAGATTTAAAATAAAATATTTCTCCAAAATATTTTAGAAATATTTTTTGCCTTTAAAAAAATCTTATAGTTAAAAATGATAGAAACTCACTGTCCCAGTCAAAAGCCATAAAACACACCTCTCTCAACATGCACACTTTAATGCGATTAAACTCGATAACAATAATTATTGGAAGCTTCCAAAAGTCTCATAAAATTCATAATAATCATAAAATACTCAAAATAATCAAAATACCGAAAAAAGCCCAGCAACTACTTTCTTTTCGTTTCAACTCTTTATCACTTTTTCACAACCTTTGCTCGTGAATTTGAATATCTCCAAATTTGTTACTTTTTATAAGTTCATGAAAATCGAAGGTCCAAGCCGTGATTTCTTCATTTGGTAAGAATTAGGCGTGATTAACACTTTATACGGCTGCAGATGCATGCAAAGCCCTTTTCTGTGGGCCAGCGTGTGACCCAATTAAGCATTGCGTGACTCGACAAATTTTCATGCTTTTCATATTTTGCGGCGTTAACGAAGAAAGTATGCTGGATATGGATGCAAAAGGTAAATCACGCGACAAAAATTTCTATTTCATGATCAAAGATCTTTTTGAGGTAATTAGTGCAGCGAGATTATTGTTAATTGGGTTAATTGGGCATGAATTATGATTTTTCCGAGATTTTTCGAAAGAAAAAAAAACAAAAGAATGTTTGCAAAATGCATTAATTACATCGGTATTATTAACTGATTAGAGGATTCAAACCTCTTCTTAACTTATCGACAACAGTTCACAAATTTTGAACACTATGTGGATTTGAAATGAAGGAACATTTGTTAATTAAATTATAGTTCAATTTTTAATGATATAAATCAAAATATATTTAAAAACTCAAGCTCCCTTTCTATTGAAGCATCCAAGTCTTTTAACTCCTCCAAGTCACATAAAATCCTTTTATAGATTCCGCAAGGTATTTCCATTCTTCTTCAATAATTTTACAAACTCACGTTTTTCAGGTTTATTTTTATTCAATTTGAATTTTTGCATCTCAAGTACTTGAAACATCACAAAGAATCAAAAGAAGAACTAAAGAAGCGACTGTCATATAATCTGCATACAAAAGCTTAATTGAAGCAAATTCGTTTCAAAAATGTTTCGATTTTTGCAAAATAATTTCTTGAAGATTTTTTCAAGAAAGGGGAAAAATTCACGCCTCATTTGGATTTTGTAAATTCATATAATTTCAATAATATCAATGATTTCCATTGTTTAAAAAAAGCGACGAGAGACAATCTCAAGAGGATTTCCAGTAAATTCAATTTGGCGTCTTGCAAGACATATTCAAGACATTTAAAAAACATCTTCAAACGGTCCAAACACTTTTACTTGCTATTTAAACAATTCCAGTCAACTAATATGTACCTTAAGATTGTCATTGTAAATTATTTGTATTGTTAACATAACAAATGAGCATAAAAACATAAAAACATGAAAATCATCCCAAAGGGCACTTTGGTGCTCCAACAATCTTAGGAAATTAATCTTGAGGCGAGTTGGAGGGAATTGCATAACATTTAAAGTATTTGATTTATTTGAATGTCTTTAAAGTGGCTTAGTGCAGCTTAGTGTACCTTCGAAGTGCTTCAAAGTGCTCTTTAGCACTAATTGAACGTCTAGCTGTGCTATGCTGTCTTTGCAATCCCAAGAGTGATTTGAATGTTGTTTTTATTTTCGTGCTTGTTTTTGATAAAGTAGTATAATTTATTGTTTTATGTTATGTTTTACGCTAAATTCAAAGGGCAAGTTTCTGTGATGTTTGTAAAACAATTTTTATTTACTATTGTTTTAAAGTAAATATTTACTCAAGGATATCAAAGCTAACTAAATAAAGAAAACTCATGATGGTTCAAATTCCACATGATCACCTACGGAGTTGAATTAATATAGATGGTTTTTTTTAATTTTCAAAATACACTAAAAAATTTGCAAAAATTCTCTTTACGGATCACATTTTTTAAATAACCTCGAATAAAGCTCAATTTTTTTATTTTCTCACAGTCTCAAGAAGCCACCGTAAAGTTCAAAGAGTCACAACTAATTTTCTTTTTCTTGAAACTTTTCCGAGTTCTGCGCCATTTAGAACAACTTCTGGGATTACAAAGCAAAAGAATTTCATTTAAAAATATGAAAAATATTGTAAACATGGAAAATATGAAGAAAAAAATTGAAACACCTGAAACACTTGCAATAATTCCAGCAGCAATTCAAGGAAAATCTAGCACATCTTGAACTTTGAGGTGAATCTTCCAGGTCACCCGAAGAACCCAAAGAACCCGAAGATACTTCAAGACATTGAACTTTCCGGCTATTAATTTAATTTTCTTCCTCGTGCAAGTTGTTGCGATTCGCGCACCACAAAGCTGACAAAGCCATATAGAACCAGAAAGCCATAGAGTTCAAAAAGTGCAGAAAAGTGCTAAAAGTGCCAGCTTTTCCCGGAGAATGTTGGCAATTTCTGTAATGCTTTGTTGTTTTTCTTTAATTTTTCAATTTCACAAGATCAAGTTACTGTTACACCTTGAAGCGCAATACTGCAAAAAGACAACAAACAATTACAAGACTCACATGCTGCGAAGATGCATTTTGCAGCTTGTGATGGAAACCGTAACGAGACGTAGCTGCAGAGACAATTGTGCAGTAAAATCAGATGCTTAAGGTAAATTGGAAAACTCTTGAAAACAACTTTAATTTTAATGGAATTTTAACAGTAAGATTTTAGCTAATTAAGTGACAATAATTTATTGGTTATATTTATTAAAAAATCAACAAAAAACCTCAATTATTGAAACAGACAAATCGCGAACCGATTGAAGACATAAGGAATTGAACCACTGTCTCTCTTTTTTCGACTTTTCTTTAATATCTCCAATATTTATATAAATATGAGGTTCACTTTTACGTATATATTTAAAATATTCTCACCATCTAATAAATGGAAAATTTCTTACAAGTCAATACCTTCTTAACCTGATCGTGATGTTCGAAGATGTTGCTTGCCAAGATTTTATCAAAAATTCGCATAACTAACAAATTCATAAAATTCATAAATTTCATCAAGATCTAGTAAGATCCAGCAAGACAATGTTCAGTTATTTCTTAAAGACCACAAGCAAGACATAAAGACACATGAACTTTTATAATAAAAGGTCGTCATTGTTTCACACTTTGCTTAAGTTTTTGTGGATCAAAAGCTTCGAACGGTAAATATTCTGCTAGATCCTCTTTTGTGACTAATCATTGAGCATTGAGAGGTCAGCTGTCAAACTCATGAAGACTTTGAGTATGATAAAATTTAATAAATTCATTTGCTCGCCTGCAAAGTCTCAGGTCAACTAAAAGTTGAATCTTACAACTGTTTAAATATCATTGAAGACACTTGAAACTGTTTATTAACTTACATAACTGATTTAACTTATTTTCAACTTCTTGACTTATTTCCCATCAATTGTTGGCGCGCAAATATTTCAATTATTTTTCTTTGCGATTTCTTTGCCTTTTTCCGCTCAGCAGGAAGTCGCGATTTACGATTCAGCATTTTTAGATATACAGGGCGTTTGAAGGGAAAATATTGGAAATTGTTTTGTGATTGGTTTGGTGGATCTTTAAAACAGCTAGGAATTTTGTTAAGATGTTTTGATCTGGTAGTTGTCTTAAGATTAAAAAATTTTCTTATTCTTACAAAGTTTCTTGAAATAGATTTTAAATATATTAAAATTTTAAATAAATCAACAATAAATCTAAGATATCTCAGAGAAATGCATCTTACGCTATTTATACTCAATAAATTATCTCAAATTACCTCATACATATTTAAGTTACACTTCAAACTCCATAAACGATGCATATTTACGTATTGAGTGCAATTTGTGCTCCAGTTCCATAAAAATTCACAACTTCTAGAAGTCATTACCGCCATTATTGTGTTCCCGCATTTGCACCTTGATTAATTATTTTAATGATTTTAATGGCTCTAAATACCATTTAATATCAGCTAATGCCTTGCAGATACTTGTAGTTTTATAACGACGCTCAATTGCTTATAAACCGCTAATTGGTTGCGCCAACTTGATGTTAAACTCTCAAAGCAATCATCATTTCATTTCATACTTTTTTCATAAAGAAAATTATCATTTATCTTGAGGCAGACTGTTTAACGCAACTTTTATAGTTCTCAAGTTTTTCTAGTGTTTACAAGTAGAAAAGTATTCTAGTGAACAGTTATAAGCTGTAAGTTCTAAGAGATTTCAATCTTAATGGAAATAAATGATTTGTTTACAAGTGTACGAGAGTTTAATTGATTCTGGTGAGGAGTTTGTGGTTTTGGCGGGAAAAAAATCTTCGAATTTTGATGATCTTCCTCCCATTTGCTGTTATCGCAAGATCTAGCATAGATTTATTCAAGAACAGCTTGAAGAAACGTGCCGAAGAATATTCTTCTAAGAACTTTTCTTACAAATGAAAATGTGGCAACTTCGCTTTGGAAACCAGTTTGCCAGTACATTTCATGCTTTTCTGCTTTCTAGGGTTCTTGATCGTTCTTACAGTTTAGTTTTCTTCAGCTTTCTTGAATTATTCCAAAGACGAAGCAACAAGTAAGCATGTAGCAATATTGTTTTATATCATCTATTTAGCTATCAGGAACTGCAATCTTGAACAATATTTCAAATCGCAAAGAGATTTTCTTGAAATGACAAACAAAGAAGGAAGCTAGAAACAAGTTGAACCGTTCTAATGCAAAGTCTGTGCGTTTTTGCCATTTAAACAATTTTGATGAATTGCGCCTTAAATATTTATGTACTTTTATCGACTTTTATGAAAAAAATTGAATTTTTTTATTAGCTGGGTCAATCAAAAAAAACAAGGCGAATTAAAACTAGTATTCGATCTAATTATTGATCAGGAATCGATCCCGGGTAATAAATTTTACTATAGGTGAGTTCAACGACTAATAGACAATTTTTTAGAATCTCATTATCTTGCAACATTTTAAACAAATTTTTAATCTTTTCCAATCATTCCTGCGTGCTGTAAGATGTAAACTGTCAACTTTTACTATTGCAACAATTTCACAAATGAAAAAACAATCAGCTGCAAGGGATCTAAATCAATTGCACGTAAATTTGCGAGATGTTTGGAATGTCTCGGCTGTCTCCCGAGTCTCTACAAATCCTAAAATCCACCAAGCACTCTAAAGCCCCTCTAACAGCTAACACAACATATCACAAGATTAAGGCCTTTTTACAGTTTTGTAACATTTCAGCGATCGATTGTCAAAAACACAAAAAAAATGCTGAGAAAATCGAGAAATTTCATTTTAATGAAAATGCCAATTGGCAAACAATTTCACCCATCAACTTCACAAACCTTCACAAGCTGCGGGTGCTGGCGAGCTGAAGCGCCTGTAATAGGCTGCAGGCAGGCAAAAAAACTGGAAGTAACCGCTTTGCACTTTTTTCAGATTTTCGCATTTTTCGGACAATTGTGGCATTGTCTAAGTATATTGTCGAGTTTTATGCTTTACTGCCTCTTCCATTCCCATAAATAAATAAATTTGCAAATTGCCATAAATTGTAGGAAAAATATTTGTTTGAAATTGTAAATAAAAATTGTAAACTCTCTGCGTAGCTGGACGGAGTAAAGAACGACGACAGAACGTTGAAGTTGGTTGAAATGAGTTGAATGAGCAATTTATGCGCCAGGCATTGATTCAAGGACGGTTCTGCGTTGAACTTGTTGACTGAATGAACCGAAGCTGAATGAGGTGAATTATGGCTTTTTGTTGGTTTGGAGATTTTATAGCAAATGTTTTTAGTTTTTTGTTATTTTAAAATATTTTATGTATGCAAAAAAATAAGATCAAAAATTTACTTTTCAAAAAATTTCTTAAAAACTCACGTTAAATCATTTAAAATTTAAAATTTCTTAATATAAACGACTTAATAAAAAAAGTGTGAGAGCTTATCAAGATCTGGTTGTGCACGATAAATTTCACATTTCTTATATTTATCACGTTTATCCTCGCTTTTATTGAAATTTCCCAATTCATTTACAACTCTATTTTAAGCAAAACTGAAAATATTAATGGAAATTAATGGAAATTAATGAAGTCGTTGCCGCCAATGATTTGATTCGATTAGCCGATAATGCCAAAAATATATATCTTTATTTTTTATATTTTCAGTTTTATGTATATATATTTGGGTTATGTTTTGGTATTTTGAAAATTCTCAAATGATCTGATCTAAATAAATCAAATGAACTCGAAATCTCGCTCGAAATAAACTCTAAATATTGTGAAATCTACGAGCTAAAATTTAAATGTTAGAGATATTTTCACTTTTTTAGCATTTTGAAAAGTTGAGTACTTTGAACTGTTGATTTAGGACGCGATTATCATGAACTTTTGGTTTAAATTGATATGTGGAGCGTTTTATCTATGAATTTGAAAAAAAATCAATATTTTTATATTTTACGTTAAAAAAATGTATAGAACTCATTAAAAAATAATTAAATGCGATTAAAAGTGATATCACTAGAAAAAAACTTAACGGTTATCGGAGTTGAACCGAACTGCTAATAGAGACATCCTCACAACGCCTATCTTGTCTTTGTTAACTTATAAATATTGCTGAAATCTGAAATAACTAGAATATAGTAACTCACACGTGTTATGACTGAAAACTCGTAAATCCTACAATCATACATACATCTACAATTAATCATTTTCAACTTTAAATATTTCTTAAAACTCTTTCCAGTTATGTCCCCCCGCGATATTGACTTTTAGCTAGTTTTGCTAGTTTTGCTAGTTTAGTAGGTAAAGTTAGCTTATTCACAGTTTCAGTCTTTAAATTTTCAAAAATATCATAACTCAGTTGCACTACTTATAGATTGTTTCAGATTCTCAGATATTTCCATGATTTTATTTAAAGTTGAGGTTGCAATGCAAAACTGGCAAATTATTTTTTGAGAAAATTTCTCTCGGATGTCAGGGGTTTTTGATGCTTTTTAGGATTATATGCTATCTTTAAATATTTGAATGGGTCAATTAACTCCAATCTAGATTGATCGTAATAATTTTAATAATAGAAGAAAATTCTTCAACCCCCTGGATATTAAAACAAAACATTATTATCCACGCTAGATGATAATTGAGATAATGATTGAAATTACAACTTGGTGCAAAAGTCTCTAAGCTGATAATATTAATGATCACAAGTGTTATCTCCGCATTTCCTCGAGCCTTGCACAACAAACATACTCAACATACACAACAAATCACAAAATCAAAACGTCCGAGGTGTTTTTATTGCATTTCTTGAGTATTTCTTAGATTTCTTGCATTTTTCATGAAATATTACGTTGGATATTACGAGAAAAGTAAACTAAAGCCGTATATGGCGTGATTTGAATTATATGCTTAAGATAACAGAGCATACTTCACTATACCTTCAAAATAATAAAAATTACAGAGATAAGATTGAGGAAATGTTAAGTAAAATAAATAAAATTAACTTTTAAAGCTTTTGTCTGTTTACCAACGCATTTTCATATTTTTAAGTATTTTTCTAACCAAATCACATTCAATTGTGTAACTGTCACATAGTCCAACATTTAAAAGACTCGAGTGATTTACAAGCATTGTAAAATTTTGATAAAGGTTAATTGACGCATTAATCATGAATTCATATGTGGAAGCAACTTTTTGAGACTTTACTTTAAAACCTACTAATATTAATGCAAACAACATCTAGATAAAAGTTTAATAAAGTCGAATACTACTCAAAGATGAGCCATTTGAACAAATGATAAGCGACTTCCTAATGAAAACCATGAAATCCCATTAATCTGGACATATTGTTGCATTCACTAATTTTATGAAAATTTATGATAAACTTTGGGTAAACTTGAATGAAGTAAAAAACTTGAATAAATTTTAATTTTGTAGGAAAAGAAGAAAACCTTAGAATTCACACGGAAAACGAATTTTATTTAAAGTTCAAGTAAAAAATCAGAAAAAGACGAAAATCTTCCGTTGAATGAGTTTTGAACATTTGTTTGAGAAATCACCGAAAAATTAGTTTATTGATCTTTGAGGCACTTTTCACTTTCAAGAAGCTTTTATTAATAACTCGCCTCATAATAAACCAAACAAAAGAACTTAAAGAAAATCAAGAATCTCCAGAAAATAGAAAAAAAAATCTAGAAAATCTTACCTTTAATCTATAATTCCTATTCAGCTTTCCAGCTGCTCAGCGATCAAAAGCGGTGTTTTTGTAGTTTTGTAGAATTTGAACTGATTTCATTCATATAAACTATTTTATTGATGATGCACTTGATCAGTTTTTATCCGACTTACTGATTTATTTCAATGCTTCAATGCTACAACTTTTTTTTACAACTTTAACTACTTTAACTATGTAATTTTATTAATTTATGATTTTATAATTTTTTGTATACAAAAGCACTTTACACGGTTATTAAGAATCGATTATATGCTCCTCTACCGACCACGGAGAAATTGATCTGTAAATATACAAGAAGAATAAATTAGTTATACTGTTTTGCTGATTTTAGTGATTTTAGTGATTGTATTCAAATTGATTTGTTTTTCTCCAACAAAAAATTATTGAAAATAAATTAAACAAGCAAAAAACAATTTATAAGCAAATGCTAAGCACAGGCAATTCAGGAAGATTTGAACTTTGAACAATTCCTTCAATATTTAGTCTTTTGATCATTGACTATTTTCTATTGATGTGTATTTAAGTCAAAATATGCTTATATATAACCAAAAAACATTTTCCACCAACAAATCTTATTCTCTATTTTTAGCAAATGACACACTAATCACAATTCACAATTAAAGCAAAACTCGAGCGTTTAAAAAAATAAACAAGTGATAAGCGCTTATTTATTTAACAGAAAAATCAATGTTTCAAAGTATTTCAATGTATTTCAATGTATTTCTATGTTTCAATGTCGTCCATCAATTCCAGAGGCAATCAGTCGAGAAGACGAAAAGACGAGAAGTCGAGAAGTAGAAAAGCGATCAATTCAAAGTTTTATTTCATTGTCGATTCAGTGGATTCAGGGTTGAAGAGCTACTGAAGCGCATAAAAACATAATTTTTACACGTTTGATGTTGAAATAGAGACGATGATATTTGAATTGTCACGAAAAAGTATTTTTTAAATGTCGAAATAAGTCAATTTGAAATAAGCAAATAGTTTGTTACGCGTAGCAAAATATGTTGTTACATATTTTCAAAAAGTTAAAATTTTTAGATAAGATTCCAGAATTTTATATTTTCACTATCGAAAATTAGAATCTAGAGCAAAATTTACAGAAATCAATAAATTTTCTTCAAGTCATAAATCTCGCGTAACAAATTGCAACAAAACCGCGGAAATAAACCCGTTTTTATGCAATTTATGCGTAGTCTCATAATTACACCTTTAGGCATGGCTCGGTTAGCGTAAAATACACATCATTAGAATAATTTCTCTTCCCAGTATCAACTCAGTATTGCATTTAAAGCAACCTTACCTATAGAAGAAAGAATTCTCCACGCAACGCGCATTATTTTTAGACTCTGAAATTAAAATTAAATGCAACGGCATGAGCAACAAAATAATTTGTTTCCTCAATTTTGTTTGATTTTGTGTTTTTTTAACCCACTTTTCAGATTTTAGATTTCACGACTTCTAAAAGATTTTCAAAGATCTTCACAAAATTTCAAGAAAATCTTCTCAAGACAGTCGCAAGACGGAAATGTAAATATTTTACGAAGTGCTTGTAAAATTTGATTTATCTCAGCCCGTAATCTTCAATTGAAGACGCATTTTGAATTTTTGATTTTTTTTTGAGTTTGTCGATTTTGGAGTTGCGGCACTTTGTGTAGTGAGAAATTGAAAGAAACCAACAAACTTCCTCTAGTCGAGTGAAGTGTTGCTTCACAACTTTGCTGTAGACTTTAAGATTTATGTTTTGTGTGAGTTATTGGTGGAATACTAATTAATTGGGCTGGGAGGTGATTAATTTGAATAAAATTGACTTTTTAAAATGATATATCGAAGAGTTCTTGATCAAATGGAAGATTTATTAAGTTTTATTGGATTCAAAAACAAATTGATTGGTTTTTTTTTAACTTGAAAATTAATTCAGAAATTCTTGAAATAAATCTAAACAACTAACAAGCACAGCAAAAAGAAAACTCTTCAATTGGTCTGCGTGATTGTTTCCTCAATTTAAAGCCAAACATGCCCAACCTCACATTTTACGATTAATTTATTCCAAAATGCTGAATCAAAACACAAAACCATTAAAAAAAACAAAAGACATGATTTATGAAAACATACCACGAGCCAGTCAAAATCACGAAACATAAAAAATCAGACAAAAGTGTTTGCAGTATTGCACACTGAAATATTCTAACGCCAGGAATGAAATAACGCATTGTATGTTAATATTGACTTTATATCAAAAACATTAAACTGAAGCGTATAAAAGCACATAAATTTTATTCCAGAATGAATAAAGATATATGAGACTTTTCCCCTCGTAAAGTTTTTTTACGGCACAAAATACTATAAGGAACTGGAAACTATAAGGAACACCAAAAAGTGCCTTGATTAAAATAATAAAAAGAAACTCTGGATGAAGTCGTGTTGATGCATAAAATACCAAAATTAATTGAAATTTATTTTTTAAGGAATAATTGTCGGTTTAATGCTTTTTTGCACTATTTACTCGTCATTTACTGAAAAATCATTGAAATCGGATTAACCCCAAAAATGAATCAAACCACTCAAAACAACTGTTCCCTCACAATTTCAAATATTTCCTAATTTATTGCATTTCACACACACTCAACCAAAATAGTTCGAACAACTGAGTCACAACTTTTTCTGCTGAAATATTGATTATGCAATTTCATTTGTTGAGTTGTTGTTTTAACAATTTGGCAACTTCGCAAAGTATTCAAAGACTGAACATGCAATCACATTTTTTTTAACATCAAAGTTATCAAAGTTAGTCAGGTCTTTAGTTTTCCCGGTTTTGTAATTTAACAATCAACTTGCAATCAAAAGTACTTCAAAAAACTTTTCAACTTGTGTATAATTTGTATTTCAGGAAAAGAAGAACTTGAAGAAATTCAAAGAAACTCAAAAGAAACCAAAAAAAGGTTAAGAAGGAAATGAAGAAAAAAATTTATTTTTTTTTAAAGGAAACCCTTTGGAAATCGGATTTTCGTGGGGAGTGGAAATGAGGAATAAATTTGGAACAATTGATCATTAAAATTGTTATGATCCTTTCTCATTTCATTGAGGTTGAAAAAATTAAAATTACCGACAAAAGATCTACAAAAAACTTACCATTCAAGAAATTGATCAATGAAGTGATAAATCTCATACCAAACCTCAAATAAAATTTATTTCCTCAAAAATTTCCCATAAATGTTCAAATGTAAAAGATCGGCTTAAGCACTTAACCCCCATTGTTCAATAACAAACGAAAGCAACCCATCAATTAAATTACTTGGAAGAAATCCCCATAAAGATCATAAAAAGAGCCACTTAACATAATCCCAAGATAAATGGACTCCACCTGTCATCATGCCGAGCGCAAGATGCAAGTTAACAAGAAATACACATAAAAACCTGAATTATCTAAAAATACCTCAAGAAACCTCTAAAAACTAAGAAACCACATCTTTCTGATTAATTATCATTTTAATTTGTTTCTCTTGATTTTAAGTTTTGCTTCATTTCTTCAACAATTCGGAACCAACAAATCCGATTCACATTTTCCTTTGAAAAATTGATCAAAGACGGAAACGATTAAGATCTTGCTCATGAGCAGAAAATGCTCAGCCATTAATCTTGCAATGATCGGCTCATGATCGCAAAAATTTGCTGCATTTCAGTAATTTTCTGAGCGTTTCTAAACATTTTTTAGCAACGAGCGACTCAAATTGTTGACTGGTTAGTGAATTGTGTGCTAGAGGCACTGCTAGATCGATTCAATATTTAAATTTATGAATTTCATTGGTTTTCTGAGAGTTTTTGCAAGAATTATGTGAATTTGAGCGGGAAAATGAAATTTTAAGTGAGATTAAGTGAGGTGAAGTGAGTTTCAGTTGATTTTAGTGCCGTAACGGAAAGATCAAGAGATCTACAAGAGATCGATGATCGGATTCCGTGCAAATGTGTTTTCCACCTTGTAAATTATGGGAGGTGGTGATTATAAGAGGAGTAATCACATTCTATGATTAATTCGAAGCTTTGAATATAATTTAGAATGTTTGTTACAGAAATTCTTCTATCAAATTTCATTCTTATGTAAATCGATGATATGATAAGAATAATTGAATATTTCTGATTAATTAATTTCAATTAATTTGACATTCCAGTTTTATTAATTCTTTAATCTCATAAGAAACACCAAAAAACAATGATTCGATTCCAAAACCCATAAATCACCCTCCCTCATCGTTGGTGGCTTAAAACGCTCAAATCGAAGATCATGGGAGATAAAACTGCATAGGCCCATTACACCATTACTCCATTTCACCGATCAATCTCACGCTGGAGGCTGGTGCACCTCATGCACTCCAATATACTCCATTCTATACTTCAATGCACTTCAATTGCATGAACAACCGAAACAACAGAAACAAAAAAAACGACCGAACAATGTCTCGGCTAATTTATGCTTTGTTAAACTCTCATTAACTGCTGCATTAACTGTAAGCCATTTCTTTCATAGTTCCACAGCGCAGTTGATAAATGCACCAGAGTTTCCGCCCAAAAGTCTACAAGTCTACCAGTCTACACATTGTTCAATTTTTCTCCCATTTATCTTTGAGGCTTTGTTATATTTTTCAGTATTTTCGTTTTATTTTCGTTATTTCAGTTACTTTGTTGAATTGTTGATGAAACTTCAATAGAAATTATTCTTGAGTATGTAAAATGTTTTGAGCATTCAATGTGAGATAAGTTATTTAATTTGAGAGCATCAATAACAGTAATTAAGATTAAATACTGAATAATTTACATAATTTGAATAGCTCGGTATCAGTAAATTTCATTGAATGCATTTGAATTCAAATTGATGTGAGAAAACAAAGGTTGAAATTGTTGCTGGTGAGACTTTTTGCTTAAATTCGCTATTTCTTAAATTTACTTTGAAGAAAGGAACAAGATCTCAATTAATGACGGCAATTAAATTAATCAATGCAAGAAAAATCTTGCTAATTGAATTATTAAGTTTAATTTCTTTTATGTTTGTAACAAAATCGAAAGCACAGAAAGAAACCAACGAAAGCATTAAAAATCTCTGTTAATTGTCACAAACTTACAAATTTACACAAATTGAACAAATTATACATAAATTAAATAATGCTAAGGTGTGATTGATGAGCCAAGCCAACGGTAAGAAAGTGTAAAATATTGCTTTGTCATTTCAAGAAAGCTTAGGGCAACTGAAGACGGATTTGAAGGGTTAGTAAAGTATTTAAATAACCTAAAGCCACTATAAGGTTTAGCAGTAAGTAAAAGCTCTTAAGACAATGGAAGTGCTTTCGTATGTTGTTCACACTTTTATTGTTTTTATTGATTTTTTGGAGGTTTTTAGTGTTCGCAACATAATTATTGCGTGTTCCAACACTTTTCTTTAACACATTATCAAGTTTTTAATCGTCAGCTATTTTTGGAGATTGAGAGTTTTTTTGGAGCTTCAAAGTTTATTTTTATGTTATGGAGTGCCGTTGATGTCGTTGAAAAAACAATTGAATAATTAATTTATATTTATGTTTTCATGTTAATATTATGTTAACGTGTTTATGCAAGAAAAACTGTTGGAGTTTCTTAGAAAAACATTTATAAGTACCTGGACTAAATTTCACTTTTAAAAACTTTCAGTTTCTTTAAATTAAATTAAGTTTTTGTTTCATATGCATTCGAGCTTAAACATGTTTTTTATTACTTTAACTGCATGTCAACCAAAAGAATGACAATATTCTTTTAAAATTTATGGAGTAAATTTGTTAACTCATTAAATACAAGAATATTCACTTCTCCGTTTTTTACGGATTATGGCGGTATCAAGCCCCCGACATACAACTACACACACATATTTCTCACTCATACATATACATCTAAGGGAGGCTCACGAACAAATGACATCACTCATTTTGATGTGAGTCTTCACATTTTACATCATCTTCACCCTACGTTTTTGAAAATAACGGACTTTTGGGGTAAGGGAGATGCAATTATTGCAATGAAATTGATGTCATATGCAGTATCTGATTGTTGAAAATATGAACTTCTGACAAGTGATTTGCGTATAAGTTTTTGAAGTAAAAATAATATCTTTTCAAACTACTGGCAGAAGTACAATTTTGTGTAAATACATATTTTGTTTGTCGCAACCTGTATTTAGTCCTTGGGCGGTATTTTGGGAATTATTTTAACCAGAAGTGTAAACCGATCAAAGAAAAGAATTGGCTGTCCAAATTTATCTTTATTTAATGTGAAGTTTCAGTGGTTTTAACAAAATCATCAAATTTAATGTTCAAGACGTTGGCGTGCAATATTTTTATATCAACTAAAGAACAAATTTTTTAAAGCTATCTTAACTGGAATCTGAACATGATTCTTCCAAAATTTAAAAGGTAGTAAAGCTTAAATTTCAGTTCATTAACACTTGAAATTAAATAAAATGCACAACCACTGCATTCTTGATAAGAACTCTCTTGTCTTATATAAAAGACGAGAAGAAATTTATAATACTCAGAAGTTTATTAGCGAGTGTTGTGTGAGGATCTTATAGTGGATATTTTGGGTAAAAAAATCGGAAAAGCTTGGGGCTTTAGCAGGCACTTCAACAAAATCATAGCTTAGGTCCATTAGAATTTGTATTGAGCAATAAAACTCTAGGAAATTCGAAAATATGTAACCAAAATTTAAATATCCGATCACAGCGCCGCGCGGGAATAATGTGCAACATTTCTGATAATTGTGTTGAATTGAAGCGCTCTGACTGACAATCAGGTTTTATCACTACTGGATCACAATCTTTAGCATCAACTACAGCCTAACTACATATTTTTATGATCTTTGCCTTAATGAAACAAATGTTATTGCTAGAAAGTACAAAATATCAAAACTTTTGTATGACAGGTACTCGAAGGACCAGCCCGATCATAAAAACCAGCCTTTCCGCTCTGCGTATGATCAAAAAAACCTTATTCTGAAAATTTGAGCTAAATCGGAATTACACAGTTGCCTGGAGCGAACACACAAATTTGACATTTTGTACTTTTTGAAGCTTGACCACTTGGTCATGGTTGAATATTTTCGGAAATTTTTTTGGAATTGATTGTCTTAAAACAAATACAATGTTTTTGCATTAACAGATGTTCTAAAAATTTCTCGGTTCATCAAAAAATTTTGTATGAAAAACTGATCTTTTGTACTAGAGCTACTAGATGGCGCTGATGAAACACAACAACAAAAAAAGTGCATAGTTAGAAGGTATTTTAACTCTCAAGGCCGCAGTTTCATAAAGATCGGTCAAGTGGTTTGGGCCCTGGAAGGTGGAATCGACAGAATACGGCAAATTTACCGAGTCGGACACTTTTTGAATTTTTTTCAAAAATCATTTTTTTTTAGATTTTTGAGTCAAAAACCAATTTTTAGTCATTTTAAGCGAATTTCCCGAGTTTTTTTTTTTTTTTTTTTTTTGATGAATCCAGGACTTCAACAACTTTTTTTGTTGAAGTAAAAAGTAAAGGAACAAGGAGCAATGAACTTCAATGGATTTCGAGTCTTTTGGCTCGTTTTCTGTGTGTTTTTTCCTGTAAAAGCTGATAACATTTTAAAACAATCCGTCAAGCATTTCTACACAGTCGAATCTAAAAGTGAATTTGATTTTTTATAGAAAATTTATAATTTTTATAGTTGATCGTTCTTTACAGTTGATGTCGTTCAGATAGTGAGCACTAGACTACTGGGCAATCAAGTAATGGACAGACTTCTCGAACAAAACATTAAAGTTGGAACCAGTGGTACAGTCTACAATAAGATTAAGGATTTATTGGTGGACGATCTAGTTCAATCAAAGAATGTCGAGCAACAACTGAAGAAAGAGAATGCTAAGTTTGATAGCTTCAAGGTGAATATTTTCTCAAAAAAATACATAAGAACAAAATAATTTACATCATTTTTCAATTAGATCTCACAAACCCTAGAACGACACTCTGATATTCTTTCAAATTCCTTCAACACTCTTGATGTTTCATTAAAGCAATATTCAGGAAAGTTTGATGAGAAACTTCAACCAATTTTTGATGCCTTAAAGCAAGTGGAGAATCTTATCAGTGATTTGAATAAAAATATCAGCACTTTTAATCAAAATGAGTTCAAGGAATATTTTGATGAGATTATTGTTGCTTTCAAGTATATGAAACAGGAACCAAGAATTTTAGAAGCGATGAAGAATTTACCAGTTGATGTTATTCATTCTCTACTCACAAAAGTTCTTCCAAATGGACTTTGTGGTACAAAAATCACCAGAAGTCAGGCTATTATGCAATTTTATGACTATGTAAAAGTTCAACTTGTTAAAGGGCAACTTTTTCTGCTAAAGTGTAATCAGCTGAAGGAATTGTTAACAGGAGGTAGGAAATAGTTTAATCTGGAATATTGAGCTAACCTTCTTTAAATATTTTGCAGTAAATCTCAAGGCAAATATGCAAACGACTCTAGATTCAATAACCAGCAACATCCGCTCACTGTATGTGATGATGATCAGTCAAATTGATCCATTGACAATTCCAGATGTTCCTTTAGACTACGAAGGTCCCTATAATGGTGAGTTTGAATTTATTATTCTCATAGTGTAAGATTTACATGGGTTTTACTTAATAGGTTGCATCGTGGATCTTGAGTGTTATATCACCGTATCAACTTGTCATATTAGTGACGTTAAACTTCAAGATGAATGGGCACCTCTAACTATAACAACGAAACATGATAACTTTCCAAGAAGTGCTATAAACATTGTAGTTTTCACAGATTCGTGCACACTAAATTTTATCCCAAACTCGATTTTTCATATTTTCCCAAATCTTGACATTTTATATGCTGAAAATGTTAATTTACCTCAACTCGAGTCAGAATACTTTTTGGGCGCATCACGTCTTAAAATATTCTACGGGAATGGCAACAACATCTCAAAACTTAAAGCACGGACATTTATCAATGCTCCTAATTTGAATGTCATTCAACTTCGAAGCAATCAAATCCAAGACGTTGATTTGCAAGCATTCCAAGGCATCCCAATATTAACCGAGTTATTCCTTCAATCCAACAATTTGAATGCACTTTCTTTTGAAGCTTTTCGTCCTTTCACCAAATTGAATGTCGTTCATTTAGATAAGAATAAATGCACAAATTACTTCCACGACAATTTGAATGGTAATCTAAATCTCTTGAAAATAGAGCTGGAAGTTGCTACAAAGTGTGATCGGAACGATTATATTCAGAAATATGTGTACGGTGAAAGAATTAAAATTGAAGAAAATATGCAAATTAAAATGCAGGCAATGGAGGAAAGATTGATTAAAATGATCAAAAATCCTACAACTCCTTGAAGAACTGAACAAATGATTAGAGATTTGAATGAATTCTAATCATGAATAAATCCATTAAAAAAATATTTTCCAAAATATTAAAACAATTTGTTTTTTTCCCGACCTTTCTCCAAAACAAACTCAATCCCCAAAAAACCCCCAAAGTCTTTGAACTTCACAAATCCACTCGAACTATATAATTATCTGATTTGCCAGACAGAATAAATATTGCTAATGTTTTTGAACTTCAGAACCAGCAAATTGATATCGATTAAACATTTATGGAAACATTCAAAATAAATTTCAAAAACATTAAAAGCATTTGATAGCATGAAAGCAAGAACAAAATTTGTGAAAAAAATGTTTTTCCTGTTAGTTTGTTATTTTAAACGGAATACAGCTCATAAATCATGAATGAAAAGTCTGATTGGAGCTGAATGAGTTGTTGTCAAATGTGCAGAGTGCACGCAAAAGTGCAATCATGTCGAGTTTGGTTACATTTCATGAAGTGGAGAAGAGTTGCAGGACAAGTTTTGCGGAAATTTCTTTTTTATCGACATTTTTGTCTTAACAATCATGAAGAAAATTGAACGAACAAAAAAAAGTAAATCATAAAAGCGCATGAAACAACAATAATTATCGATTAACCAACCCATGACCTCTCATAATGATAATGGATGAACCTTAATCAAGCATCAGCGCTTTCCAATTAACATTTGATTTCCGCTTATGAAATCGTTAATCTCTTCCATGTTATTATTATCAGCTATGTTTTTTATGCTTTCGATCAGCACAATTATTTTTCTTACATGACTACATTTTTTATAATGTGGGAAATATGAATCAATATGTTGAGCATTTTCCTAATTTTTTTTGGTTTTAAGTTTCACAAAAGTTTTTCCAGAAAAGTTCTTAAAAGATTAATTTACATAAGATTGTCATAAAAAATTTATTTTTTTTTTTTTTCCTTAACTTACAAAAGAACATATTTGCATGACTAATTTTAAATCATTTTTATTTGTTTTTTCATACGTTGAAGATCCATGTAAAATTATCTTAAAGTCGACACATTTTTTCAACAGCTTCTACAACAACTCAGCGCAAGCACCTCAGAGGCAAAAACACTTAACACTTTATTAATCATGTTCCGATAAAATTCAATAAATGCAATAAACTTAATAATTATTGTAATATTGTGGCACTTTCTTTTCTTGTAAAAGATATTGTAAGATTTGTTGGCGAGTTGTAAGCAAAATAAAATCTTGAAGATCTTGAAAAAGTGTTAATTTATAATTTTATTGGAAAAGGCTGGAATTAATAGAAAAAATATGTATTGTGTAGTTCTCGTCGATTTCTTGTGGTTTTCTTAAAGAGCCTCTTAAAAGTTTTTCTTCTGAAATAAAAACAATAAAGCATGTATTTCTATAATTAGACCAACACGAGCATTTCTCCAATTCTCTTAGGAACAATAAAATGTCGGAAAAAGTCTCTAATGTCTTAAACTTAATAAAAAATCTTAAATTGCCTTTAATGGCGTGACACCAAGTATTTTATTCCTTTCAGCGGTTTCCATTTCAAATCTTCAATTCCATTCGGAACTAATGAAACAAATAAAAAATGAGATGATTAAAGGAAATTAAAGTGCGGCTATGAAAAATCTGAAGTGTTTTTTTGCTGACGTTTAGAGCTTTAAAGTTGCTTTAAAGCTGATTTAAATTGATGTGACTCTATTTAAGGCTTTGAGAGCATAAAATCATAAAGCATGGAAAGTAAACTAGACAAGCGATATTAGATGAATCAGATAAATCACGAGACAAAGTGCTGCAAAGTGATGTTTCAGCAAAGACGTTCAGATGGCGATTTTTAAGGTGATTGATTTAAAATTTTTCCAATATGACTTTTGCAATTAAGATCAACTAAGAACAACTAAGATCAATTAAGAAAAAAAAAATCAATTAAGAAAAAAAAAATCTCCTCCCTGATTAATCAATCTTAACTTGCCATCAATCAAATCACCATTCAAATAACATTGCCCTGATTACCCAATTCAGAACGAATAATTGTTGATAATCCGAAAGAGCACTTCAACAAAGGAGGCACCTTTTGAGGTGAATGCGACTCACGAACTCTAAATACTCTAAACATACTCCAAATTTAGTTTAATCATGACCAATAGAAGATATATCTTGTGCAAAATCGCAGAATTTCAAAAACAAACAGAATGAGCACACAAATATCGGCATAAACCAACAAAAAAGCGAAAATAAAATAAATTGTAAATGTAGCCAACAATCACTCGATTCATTAAATAAAGCGGCTCCATATTTATTTACAGTAAAAATTTGCTTTTAGATCAATTTCTTGTTCTTTGCTAATTTCAATTAATCTGAAAACTCTTTAGAGCTGCGTAAAGTATTCTTTTAATACATTATGCTGATTAGAATAATTAATATGCCAAAAAGACTTAAAAGTATTTCCCGAGATATTGTTGTATGTTCGACGTTTTTAACTCTTATTATTAAAAACCCACAATCTTTACGTGATGTCCAGAGTCAAATGTCAGTGAAAAAGTTTAAATTTCAAGAGATTTACGATATTTACGAAACATATTAATATTTAAAAATATCATTCTCGATTAGAATTCATTTGGGACAATATAAAAGAGAAGAAAACATTCAGGAAGCCCATAAATAAATTAGCAATTGTCTTGTAAAGTTCTACTATTAAACGTTGAATAAATATTTTGTGAATTATTGTGCAGTGACAATATTAATAATGATTTTTAAAGAATTCAGGAGTTTAGTTTTCTTCTTGTGTATTTTTATGGTTAAAAGTGAAAAAGAAAATGTATTAAAAGAATCCGTGAAACATTTCTACACTGCTGAAGCAAAAAGTATAATTCAATAAATCAAATAAATTAAAATATTAAACATTTTGATGAACATCCATTATAGTTGATGTAATCCAGAGAGCGAGCACGAAAATTCTGATAAAAGAGCTTACAAGTAAACTTCTTGAACAAGAAATCAAAATTGGATCATCTGGCGGTGCAAAAACCAAAATAAGGGATTTATTGGTAGATGACTTTGTGCACTCCAACAATGTCGAGACTTTACTTCAAAACATGAATGCTACTTTTGATAGATTAAAGGTTAAAATTGCATTTAAAGTATCTGGTCATTTCAATAATCTTCTCCATAATTTAATTAGGTCTCACAATCACTTGAATATCACTCTGAGATTCAAGTAAACTCATTCAACGCTCTTAATGAAGCATTAACGAATCATTTTGAAAAATTTGATGATAAGATTCGGCCGATTTTTTATTCTTTACAACAAGTCGATGTGCTGATCAAAGATTTGAATGGAAATCTCACACGTTTCAATCAAAATGAATTTAAGGATCTAATTGATGAAACAATTGTTGCCTTCAAATACATTAAGCCAGAACAAAGAATTTTGGGAGCGATGAAGAATTTGCCAGCAGATCTAATTTATTCTCAACTCGCTAAACTGATGCCAAAAGGACTATGTGATACCAAAATAACTAAAAGTCAATCTATAATGCTGTTTTATGATTTCATTATGGTTCAAATTGCTAAAGGAGAACTTTTGCTATTCAAGTGTATTCAACTGAAAGAGTTGTTAACAGGAGGTAGAAATTCTTATAAACTTTTATGTATTTCGAATACAAAAATTATCTTTTACTTTTTCTCAGTAAATCTCAAGGCAAGAAAGCAGGAAATTATGAATTCAATTACCAACAATGTTCGATCACTTCATACCATGATGAACAGTCATGTTGATCCATTGATTATTCCGGATGTTCCTTTAGGCTACGAAAGCCCTTTCAATGGTAAGTGAGCTAATTTTTCACTGTACAAAGTGTTAAGTTTAACTATTTTCAACGAATTTTAAGGTTGCATTGTGGATCTTGAATGTTCTTTTAGTGGAGCTGCCTGCACCTTCAAAGAAGTTCATCTTATGGATGAATTGGCACCATTCACCATAACAACCAAACATAACTCGGTAGCAAACAGCCAAATAGTTAAAGTAATCTTCATTCAAGACTCTTCATGCACACTTAATTTAATTCCCAACAATATTTTCAAAATATTCTTGAATTTGGATTATTTGCAAGTATCATCTACAAAATTGCCTCAACTAGAACCAGAATACTTTTATGGCGCTGATAAACTTAAAACATTTCTCGCCAACAGCAACAAAATCACAAAGCTAAAATCAATGACATTTGTTCATGCTCCCAATTTGGATGAAATTCAAATGATAGGCAACCAAATCCATGTTATCGATCATCAAGCATTCCAAGGACTCTCAAAACTGACCAATTTATACCTTTACAATAACCAAATTGATGCACTTTCTATTGAAGTTTTTCGTCCTTTGGTAAAGCTAAATGTCATCTATTTGCAGACGAATAAATGCATTAGTTATTATAACCAAGCACTGAATGGCGATCTAGAACCTCTTAAAAATGAACTAGAAGTCATTACAAAATGTTCACAGAATGATTATATCCAAAAAACTGTCAAAAATTTACATGAAAAAGTCCAAGAAAATTTATACATCAAACTGGCCACAATTGATAAAATTCAAAAGGAAAAAGAAGAATCCACACAAAAAAAAATCGCTCAAATTGATGAAACTCAAAAAACTATGTTCAGTAAAATGCAAAAAATTGAAGAAAATTTACAGAACATTATGAAAATATTAAAAAATTCGCAAGGCCCTATTGAGCAAAACGTTTGAATACGAAAACTAGATTTTCCTATTTTTTAGTATGTTTGCATTGTAATTATCTAGCCATTTATGTTCTTATTAAAAAAATGTTATAATAAAAATCCAAAATTTGATCTTAATGAAAGTGTTTTATTTGTATGCAGCTTTTTCCAATTCCTTATAGTGTTGGACAAAATGATTAAAATGCACAATGTCAGTCAAATCAATTTACATTTTAACTTTTTAATGCAATAGTTTACAGTTCATGTTTCAAATATTCAAAGAATTGAGACTTTTGAAACTTTTCTATTTGACCAATTGAACAATTAAATTTTCGTGAATTTTGCAGAAATAATTGATAGACATTTTTTGATTTGGTGAGTGTTTCTTTTTCAATATTTGTTGAAAAATTTATCCTTATGAATAATGCACAAAGTATGTAACTGATTATATATTTACTGTATTTCCACTTAATTGTTAACGATACTGAATCACTGCATTAACAAGAATTCATTAAATTTAATTCAATTAGATTTATTGAACAAGAACTATTTGTGACTCGATTTGTGTTCGACTGTCTGGAAATTACAGAAATTGAATTTATGCGTCAACGAGTTTGTAAAATTCTCAAAATTCAATGCAAAAATCTGAGAAAGTTATTTGCGCGATTTAAATTCAAATTTTTATTATTTGAAATTACTATGCAAAAAGTTGGATAATCTTTTAAAAAGAATTTTAATGGCTTAGAATGTTTCAAATGCCATATAATATACATTACAATTCGATACATTGCATTTAAAACCAAATAATTGAATTTAAATTTTATAAATCAATTTTGATGAATTTTCTATTTACAACTCCTCGAGCTTTTTGGACTTCTTGTGTGAGGGAAACAAAACAAAACTATATCACAATTAACTAAATTAATCACCAATCAACTAGCAAAAACTTCAATAAACAAATTATCCAAAGTAATCAAAGAAATGGCTTTGAATGCAAAATCTAAACCAAAGTCGTATTTCACCTAGAAATGCATAGGAACTGACAATTTTGTTTCCGGTCGACACATTTTATAAAGGCTTACACAACAGCAAAAAGCGGCAAACATTGCAGTTATCAGGCAGCTCGACACTAAATTTCAACACTCTGACGCCGGTGCCGAGGTGATTAAACATTAAAGCATAAAAAACACAAAACGTGCAAACATTTGTCGAGATAGCTTGCAGTTGGCAGCACGAGTTACTTGGTTAATTGTTCTTTAGCTAAGAAATGGATTTTATACTAAGATTTCTACCAATTTGCTTCTTCTCCACCTTAATCAAAGCTGAAGAAGGTTTCGATTTATCCTACCTTGGAGGAAAATTGTTCTCCCAACCAGATATGAACGTGGGGAAAATGTTAAGTGAAAGTTCTGGCAACAATCCTGAAGAAGTTGGTTCTTACGTGCAAGGGGATTTATTGCATCCGACTACACAAGGCAGAAATGGAATGAAGCAGGAATATTATAGATGGCAGGGTGGAGTTGTTCCTTATGAGATCAGTGGAAGCTTTAGTGAGTATCAATAGTTTTTGGCGGGCAAATATGTTTCATTTCTATTTAACCTTGAAAATCTAACATTTCAAATTAAAATGTATTGTAGATGCTCGTGAAATGGACCTCATAAGGAAGGCCATCAACCAATACCATCAAAACACATGCATCAAGTTCATACCTCGTCGTGGTAATGAACCAGACTACCTTTCAATTGGGAGCGAGCAAAGTGGTTGCTGGTCGAGTGTGGGAAGAATTGGCGGGAAGCAAATGCTCAATCTTCAAAATCCTGGTTGTGTCAGTAAAGTTGGGACTGTGATTCATGAGATGATGCATGCTTTAGGTTTTTATTGGTTTATGATGATTGGGAAGGTTTATCATAACATTAGTGATTTTTAGGTTTTTTACACGAGCAGAATCGCGAAGAGAGAGATGACTTTGTGACAATTCAAACTAGGAATATTAAACCTGGTTATGAAAATAATTTTGATAAAGCTCCTCTTGGTTTAACTTCTGGTCAAGGAGCGACGTACGATTATGAAAGTGTCATGCATTATTCTGGCTACGCCTTTTCTAGCAATGGAAAGCCGACCATCACTTCAAGGACTAGTGGTGGAGAGTCTCAAATGGGGCAAAGGGATAGGTTCTCTAATAGAGATATTCAAAAATTGAACACTATGTACCGTTGTAATGGAAATAATGGTGGAAATGCTGGAGGAAGTGGAACCACCGTAAGACCTTCAGGATCTACTAAAGGTCCAATTGAGACTTTTTTGGGAATTTTTACAAATTCTGATAAGGAGGAAATGTTGAGCCCGAAGTCTCTTTTATAAAAATGTAAATGATGTTAATCTAACAAACATCCAATACAAATCAAAAAACAATAAAAACCATCCATTCCCATAATTTCCCTTGTGAATCACTTTTTTATTATTCGCCAAACAATTTAAAAATCAACTTTATGGATCACCTCAAATGTTTTGCATAAATCACAATTCAACAATTGCTTTCTCACTCCGAATTGTCTGGAAAAACACAATAAATAACAGCACAAAAAAAAGTTTGCACAAATTTTAGACAAAAACCATAAAAACTATGCAAGACTTGAAAAACTATCAAACCATAAAAAATACAACACAAAATTAGTAAAAAAATTAAATAGCGGGCAAATAAAATTGTTGAGAAAATTGCAAAAATATTACTTTTGTTTGCTTTGCCGATTATTTTGATGGTTTTGCGGTTTCAGCTTCGATTCAGTTAATTTTTTACATAAGTATAAACTGGTATAAATGATTTAATTGTTTTCTAAGAAAGCTTTTTATTAGTTTTACAGGAATGTCCATTAAAACGACTTTAAGATATTAATAGCTGCAGTTTAAGTTTAAGATACTTTAATCGCCTTAAAAGCATTTATTAGCCAAAGGAGACTTAACCCCATAAATTTCAAAACCGAAAATAAATTGACCCGGTAAATTGAATCTCCATAAATAGGCAAATTAATTAACTGCCAATAAAAATAATCCTCGCAATTTCAAAAGCTCAGCGGGAGGTTTCGTCTTCACTTCAAGCAGATTCATTAAATTCATTACTCTCATGATATTTGCGATATATTCGCCAGTCTAATTAAAGATTTGAATTAGCTTTGGTATGTTTTTGTTACTTTAAATGAACATTTTATAGACTTTGAGCTGATTTTAGTTATAAGTAGCAAACAGTGAATCTTCTTGGTTTTGGAGATATTTTATTTAATTTCGATTTTACTTTTGAAATCAAGTGAAAAAAAAGATATTTGGCATGGACTTGGAATTAAAGACCAGCAGCTTAAGATCATTAAAGCTTGGGAAAGTACTTCGAAGTCATGAATTGATTCTCTTTCTTAGGAATATTTATTGATCACTAAGATCGAATTCTGTGCTAAATTTGATTGCTAAAAATTTTATTGATTTTTGCTTCAACGTCAAATCCATTAAAAATGTAAGCAATTTTATGAAAAATCTCCTTTTCAACGCACCAACCATTATCCATTAAAAAATTCGCAATGCGTGACGAAACTGGTTCAAATTTCATTCAATAATTGAAATCAAAACCCATTATTTCATAAATTCCTCTATAAATCCGTCTTAGTACAGCTTTCAAGCATCAAAAATCATAAAACATTCAAGTAATATAAAGAAAAGTGAAAAATTTGTTGAAATCCGTCAAAACAAATGATAAAACGAAATTGACCATTAAAAATGAAAGCAAAAAATGACACACATTTGCTCCCAAAATCCACAATTATCTCGCAGTTGGCAGTTATCAGCAAAAAAAACCACAAGTATCAGAAATTTTTCCACGAACAATTTCGGGCATTTTGAGGCAATCTCGAGCAATTACCCGAAATTATTTCATTTAAAATTACTTGAAAGCAATCCGTGATTTCGAGAATTGAAAGCAAATCTTGTCAGTTCGTCTTCACTTAATACATTTGAATGTTAATTTTAATTCAACTCAATTCTACATAATTATAGATTAGGTGAACATTGAAATGGAAGCGCGAGACATGACCACAATTCAAAAATTCAACATTTCCTTTTACACCTCACTTAGTTAGTCCAATTATTCATTTTTCGGTGGTTAATTGGGAAGTGTAGTTTGATTTTATTGAGCAAATTCAGTTTTTTGGTGGTTCTGGGTGTATGGAACGATTTCATTATCTATTAAATAATTATTGTTACATACTTTATTTTATGGTTAGCTTGAAAATGCAGCTGAGTTATACAAAATCTTTAAAGTCCAGAGTTCAAATCTCTCAACATATACGTCGCTGGTTAAAATCATGCTTTTTTTTGGCGGGAAAGTCTCCTAGCTCTTTTTTTGTTATAAATATTACAAGTTCACTTAATTAATTGAAATTTTAAGTGCGTCCGCCTCATTTGAATAAATAAAATCTTTTAAAAAACTCAAGATTTTTAATTCATGAAGAAGAACAAGTTGAATTTATTAATTTGAATGAATCTTGTTAATTTTTATGACTTTTCTATGTTTTCCATCAAAATATCATATTCAACATCGTTTTAAAACATAATTTTACAATTTATAAAAAATCTTGAATCCGCTCTATGTGATTTTTTGTATTTTCTCGGTTTTTTCAGTATTTCTTGGTTTTCTTTATTTAACAAATGCTTTGCTTATTTTTTTCTTGTCTAGAAGTCGAAATTCTATTCATCACATTTTTTATTCAGAAACTTTATGCTCTGCAAAATAATTTATGATTTGTATGCAATTTTGCTCTTTGTTACAATTTTCTTCATAAGAAATATTTTTTAGACTTTTGAAACTTTCAGTGAATGCATTTTTACTCATTCTTAGCGTTGATGGTTGTTTCATTAATTAATAAATACAAAGCCAACGGCAGAAAAGATTTTTCTTTGCATTGTTCTTTTCAGCTTTCTGCACAATTGTGCAAAACTCTTCGTTTGCGGCTTAGAAACTGTTAAGATAAGATGAAGATTGAAAATAAATCGAATAAACTTTGATCTTTAGATAAAAAATAATTTATCAAAATGTCCACGAAGCCACCAAAATTCCTTAAATCTTGAAGACAACCGCCAAATTAACATCTTCATCCATAATCACTTGTGATTCCAAAAACCATAGAAATATCACAAAAATCACAAACAAATCACCAAAACCGCCAAAAAAATGATTAATGACTTTCTTCAACTTTTTCTCAAAATATTTCTTAAGTTTAAGGTTTCTTAACCATTTTGTCAGTTTCTGCCAGTCGTTTGTCTGAAAAAAAGCGTGTAGAAACACCAAAAGTCATCACTTGATTAATTGTCGGAAGAGTCTGAATTGAAGTTTAAGTTGGTTGGCGGTTTATTTTATTGTCACAGAAAATTTAAATTGCGTGAAATATCGTCAATTTTGTATTTGGACGTGAATCATAATGATGGAGGTTCATTCACTATATTCGGTTAGGTTAACAAATTTGTTATTTTGTTTGGGATGTTCCGGTTTCTTAAACATTTGCTTCTTGCCTTCCTTAAATTTTTCTTTCATATTTCTTCAATCTTCATATTTCTCCACATTTTTAAATGTTTTCAGCTGCAAATCATCAACGCAGCACTAAGATCAAGTTGCACTCCAAGAGGAAGCCAAAATGTGATTTTTAAGAATTAAAAACATGGTGTGCATCTTTTTGTCATTAACTTATATTCTTTATTAGAAAATTTTTGCTCTAAAATTAAAAAGATCAAGGAGTGTGTGGAAGTAAAGGATGAGTTATATGGTTATTTCGTGATATTTAAATGATTATTACAATCATGAGTTTAATTAGTGAAAACTTTCAATACTAAGAAAAAAAGATCCCTCAGTATATCGAAGGTTCAAATCCTTGAAAGTTCATTGAATCGTAGACTATTAATTATTGATATGTTTTTTGCAAGTTTTCACCAAATTAAACTCGTCAAAGTGAACCTGTGCCAAAACAACGTTTCGTCTAAAATTACGTAAAACATTAATTTTCTGCTTAATTAAAATCTTCAACAATCTCAGTCAAGAAGCCTCGATAAGCATCGTGGTAGTTCACCAAGTTGATTTTTAAAATTTAAAATTTACATAATTTATCTCTTTATTTAAGTGAATTCACAACAATGTTCAAAATCTGCTCAAAATAAACTGGAAACAAGCGAAAAGGCAAAGCTGCTCAAATATTGTTCAGTTACGCAACGTCGCCAAACGCAACAACTCGTTAAAAACTCACAAACTTGGCACACTCGATAAACAAGCAAATTATTGTTAAGTTTCATCGCCTGGTCAGGAGTTTGTGTTTGATCTAATCGATTAAAAAGACAATAAGTGATCAACAATTATCACATTTTTTTGTGCTGTTGAGTAACATTTACGCAATAACACAATGGGTCGAGCAAATATTAAGCAGAGGATTGTTGGATGATCTATGTTTGTGGTTTTGGTAATTTTAGTGAGAAGGCCAGTGGACTTAGATTAATTGGTGGATGGTTGAAAGAGTTTCTGAGTTTTAAAGGGAGTTTCGAAGTTAAATTGTTTTTAATGGAATTCTACATGAAATGTTTGAGTTTATAAGTCTTAAGTATTATTAAATAGATGTTAATTTAATAAAGTTTGAATCCAGCTGAGAAGAGCTAGTCCAACAATTGAACTCACACGGCAATTAGACATTTGAGCAATTTGAAGCCCTTTGAGATGTTTTCCAGATTTTGCGATTAAAAATAATAAATCTTAGGATTGTTAGGAAATCTTTAAGATTTATGTTTTTGCTTTTTTTGCGAAGAAAGCTTCAATGCAAGTAAAATTCATTTATTAACCTTTAAATGGAATATAGCACAAAATCTCAATTAAAATTGGAACCTGGTGCAACCTGGTGCATCTCATTCATTTTAATTAATTCTGAGCACAAATTACAAGCATTCCAACATCACAATTCAACAGAATTTTTACAACTCTTATTTAATATCTTCCAACGCATGTCGTCGTCTTGGATTTCAATTTTCCATTTTTATTCACTTTTCTTCACTTTTAAGATTATTATAGCTTTTCTACAATTTTTACGTTCTTGCATACACCATTCAACCAAGAAACCAACATAAATAATTCCGTTTAAGTTTTTACGTTCTATTCAATCATCAACTTCTTCTGGATGTCTTGAATTTCATTGCATGTCTTTTTAGTGAGTTCTGTGATTCTTGTAAGTCTTACAAGCAATCCAGCCAAGTTTTATTGCCCGCACTAAAATTAAAATATTCTGTTTTCGGCCGGTAATAAGAGGAGTATGCCGACTAGAAGAGTTGTGTTTTGTGTGTTGGAGGGAGAATTAATGAAGGAAATATCTTTTATTGCAAGAAACTTGTAGTTGTTTTGCTTTCTTGTAAATTATTTTATAGTTTCTTCACGTTGTGTGAAAATCTTTAGAATTTTTTAGGAGCTATTTTAGAATGTTTAAGATTTTAATTGAAATTATACACATTTCTTGAAATATTCTTTATAAAGGACTATTCAGCGACTATTCAGTATTTTTAATGAATAAAAAAACATTTAAGTGTTTTCACTTTTCGTCTAAATTTTCAATTTCATGCGAAATTTACTTAGTGTCTTATATATTCGAAAAATTTCCTTATTGAAGATTTAAACTATATTTTTCATTTTAACCTAAAAATAATAAAAACACTTCTTACCTTAATTAAGCAAGAAATTATCCAAAACAGTAATCCAGTTCGCAAGTTCCACTATTTCTATTAAATTAGAAATATTGCTTAAACCACAATTGAAAATTTTTTCTCACTGTAATCAGTAATTAACACAAATAAAATGATTTATTTATCAATTAACTAAATTAATCATTTATTTTCTGATTATATTTTTTTGCTTAACTTTTCACACACATTCAAAAAATTGAATTATTTTTTGTATTCTCTTAAAGAGATGTTTTGCTTCACTTTCTTATCAGGAAAAGAAATAATCACTCAAAAATACAAAAAAAAAACGCGCAAAAATCCTCCAAAGATTTGTCACTCGTTCACGGTTCACTCGCGCCGATCGCTCGAAACTTCAACAAGAAGTTGATCTGTGAATAAAAAGAAGGAAACTGAAATTAATAAACCACATCTAGTGACTACAAGCGACCAAAAGCAAAAAGTCTCTCTTGTGGTGAGTTTCTCTTGTGATTCTCAAAATGCTCAGCAAGCATGTCGTGAGAGTAACAAACTCGATATATAACAAAAATCACTAGAACCCAGGTGGAAATAAATGCCATTTACACTAAGACATACACTAGAGAAAAAACACTAGAACCTTCCCCGTAGAAACACTAAGCTTAGTGTGGTTTTAAAACACTAAGCGATTGTGTATGTTCTAGTGTATCCTAGTGTGGAATTTTTGAAAAATTAAAAAATATATATTTTTATTTTACACTAGAATATTCTAGAAGTACATAATTTTCTAGTGTACTTTCTTTTTTGCATCTTTTTAAAATTTGGTTTTGAACAGCTGCCGTACATTTGTGAGGCAGCGCGCAATCCACTCGGCTGTATTGCCAACTAGTTTTAGGTGACTTTTAACTTACTTAAGTGACCACCAAACATTAAATATTTAAAAATTATTTATTATTAAAATCGTTCACATTTTTGGCAATAATTAATAAATATTAAACGAGTGATTGGAAAAACATTTTGGATATTCAGAACAATATTTTTCCGATAAATTAATAAAGGGTTAATATTAAAGTTTTTCATGCAATTTGAAAAATCGGCAAAAATAATATTTCAAAAAAGATTTGAAAATCATCATTTTAAAATTATGTTTTAAAAAGATAAAATAATTTTTTAAAACAAATAATATTTCAAAATTAAAAAAATTTTATACGTTAAAAACATCGCAAATACTCAAAAGAAATACCAAAAATGCTTTCAACAGCAAATTCAAGAATATTAAATCTAATTTTTCGCCAAAAATATGAAAATTTGAATTTTCAAGATATTAAATTTTCCACACTAGAAAACACTAGAATACACTAGAAGGAACACTAGGAATTTAAATGTTCCTTAGTGTATTCTAGTGTGGTCATACACTAGGATACACTAGAGAGCACACTTTTTTCTAGAAGCTAGTGTATCTCTTAGTGTATCCTAGTGTATTATTCTAGGAAAAAGTGTACTTCCTAATGTATTCTAGTGTACCTACATTAGGACTTGAACCCGAATTCCACCTGGGAAACGTAGAAAAACGTGCAACTTTGGATTTTTATGAATGAAAAATTGAAAAGTGAACTTCACAACAAATTATTCAAACAAACCAACGCAAATTTCTTCCACAAACGTTGCGATAGTGAAATAAAATGTGATACAATTTTTAAGGTGGAAGATCGAGTTCGGCCAATTAGTTTTCAAAATTTTTATTTAAATATTTATTTTTAGTGTTTTTAAATGAGAAGATTAAATAAATTATGTAATCCCAACTTTTCCATTTTATTTGTTCCTTAAGCTAGTTGAGAGGTGTTTATTGAGAAACTAGCCTTTTTTGATGGTTCCAGTAGCTTTGAAAGACACTCTTGATTATTTATTAGTTTATTGTTTGATTTTTTGGTGAACAACAATTTTAGTTTGCTACTTTCTAATGTAACGAACTAATGTAGCAAATTATTCAAGTAACAAAATGCATAAAAACGAAAAATTTGTCTCATTTTCTAGCGAAAAAATATTTTCTCTTGGTTTCTCTAAAATAACCACAACAAGCAAATAAATAAATAAACAAACCATAAGATTCTCAGACTAATCTCACAAAACATGAAGAAATCACCAAAAAACTTAAACAAATGCGAGCATGAAAATTCTTCACCAACGTTTATAATAGCCCACATTATGACACAACATTTAATTCAGGCCATTAATCTGCCATTCTTTTGCATTTTCATGAGCATTTTTTTGATTTTTTAAATTTTTTGACTTTCTTATAATTAAATCTTCTAATGTCTTACACACTTTTTAATTTAACTCAAGATGTTTTGAAAATGTTCGGAAGTTATTAAGAATTAAGAAACTAGAAAACTTAAAAAATATTTGAGAATAGATTGATTTATGACCCAGAATTTGAATAATTCAGATTTATGAAAATTTTTCGAAAATTTATAAATAACTTCCTTAGTGCAGAGTGTTATGCATGCACTACTATGCTAAGTTGAGTAAATTAAAACAAGCAAATTCTTCCACTCCACAGCATAATCATCACCGCTTACAAAATAGCATAATTACACAGCAATTGCACAAATCGATTTTGTCTGGGGCTGCCCAACCTTCTCCACTTTTCCACTTTGAAGCTCGTCAAGAAGAAATACAAGAAACGCAAATAAACGTAGAAATAGGTAAATGGCTCTGAATTTCTTTAATAATGCATTGAGAACTATTAAACTATTATTTAATACTTCATAAATATTTTAAATAGCAAAAAACACACAAGAATTTCATACAATAAATTATTAAATTATGAAATATTACACAAAAAGCTGTCTAGGAACATGTGGCTCGATTGTCATTTTTATTCAAATATATTCAAGCATTTAAACATTGTATGCGGTGATGTGGATATATTATGTGATTATGACTGCATGTTGATCATAGTTCATAAAATATTAAAATGTTTAGCAAGCACGACAAAAATTCCCCACGGTTATCAGCATTTAGGATTATATTGTAAAATTTTTAGAAATATTTTTAATTAGTTTTATTAGTTTATAAAAATCTTGTGAAACAAAAAAGTGTTTTAAATTTAGCTAAAATCAATTTAGTTTAGAAGAGTTTTGAAATGATTTTGGTTTAGAATTGGAATGTTTGAAATTTTAAATCAAAAATTTGGCTTACGACTCCAAATTGTATACCAAATATAAGTCATTAACTCGACTGCACATATTTCATTCAACATATTTCGGGATAAAGCACACGCACCTCAACACACAAAGACATATTTACGTCTAGGAATGACTCATGTGAATCGAGCATGAACTTATATTTGAAGCATATTTTTTACCGAAACAGAACAGTTCTTTGGCAAACATTGAAGTATTTATAAAACTATCTAGTGAGTCAACGAACCAACTGCACAAACGATCGATTCAGGCGAAAGTGAAAAATTTGTTAACATGGTAAGAGGTAACAATGAGCTATAAGGAAGACATTAGCTGGGAAATTGTTTGTTTGAGAATTTGATTTTTAAGTATTGGTGGACTTTGATTCAAATTATTTGACCGCATTTTAAATCAGCTGATCGGTGATGTTTTTTTAATTAAAACTAATTCATTTCCAGTAAAATGAAATTATACCTAAAATTACTTTACAAAAATGTTTATTCTCTAATTAAAACAAATAAATCCAAAATATTTATTGAATGAACGAAAAATGATTAATCGTGAATTAATCGCAATTACTCAACCATGACGTTGCACTTACTTTTGAAATCTAAACCAAAAACATGATACCATAGATAATACACCTATGCACTTTAACCCTCACCTCACATTTCCCTATCGTTTTCATTTTTCTACTATATGTCATCATCAACAACAAAAAATCCAATGAACCCCCAATTGTATGGAACAAAAAGAAATAAAAGACTCTTTCAACAATTAATGTTCAGATAGTTTCGGGAATGGCCTCGCCATCAAAATTGATTATCTACCTAAATGTAAATATTGATATAACTTTTGTATTGCCCAATTAAAGCGCCAATAAGCAGCGACATGCGTAAATTTCAACTATTCTACCAAGTGGAAAACTAAAAAACTGATTGAGGTAAAATGTTTTGTTTTTTGTTTTGAATTGGTATAAAGGTCCCTATGATAAATGAAAATGTAATTTTTTTCACATTTTTGTTCCCCTTCACTAAAATAATATCTATTTAAGTTTTTTCAAAATCTACGTGACATCTGGTAAAAATATAAAAGACAAGTCACAAAATATATTTGCTTTCTAATAACAGATCAAAGAATTCGTTCTAATTGCAACCACGCAGGCAAGCATAAAGCACTATAAGCACAAATAAACAATTTGAACCGTTTACCGTCCCAAACTCGCTCATTCATTAGTTTTTTGTCGTTTAGTTGTTTTATAAGTTTTTCAAATTATTTCGATAAAATTAGAATTTTTTGGTTTTTTCAGTTTTTTGTAGTATTTTTACATTTTAAGGCATTCTAGAATTGTTCTATGTATTTTGATAATTTCCCTTTCAATTTAGATTTTCTGATATTTCTGGATATTTTAGATTTTTCGGTTGATTTCAGTTGTTTTTGGTTAATTTGGTTGGATTTGGATATTTCCGAGATAATTGTTGTGATATGGTGATGTTGTGATATTTTACATATTTTTGGATTACGGTATTTGGATTTTTAGATTAACACACAATTTACTAAATTTACTCAGAATTTTGAGGGTGAACAAGTTCGTGACACGCACAATAATCACCTGTCACCATCGAGTGATTGACCATTTTTAGAAACCATTAATTAAGTAAAATTTGGTGGAGGAGGAAATGGAGTTTAGGTTGGGATATGTTCAATTAGGTTAATGTTGCTTGAGTGCATTTGAAGGTTTTTTAAATAGAATTTCAGCTAAGCATTCAATGAGACCTCAAAACACAACAATACACTTCTTGTGTGTCTTGTACTCAATCGGCATTTAATTTTTTATTTATCTTATTTATCTCATCCATCTTATCTCGAACATACTTGCAAGTTCCCAATAAATTCCGCATTAATCAGGTAAACAAAAGACAGTATCTGTAACAGTTTCACAAGTAATTACATGCACTTATTCCACACACAATAATTGAAACCACCTTTCCGTCGTTCGACAATAAATAACGCAACTAACATAGAAAACATCAAAAGCATAGGAAAAGCATAAAAACATGGACAACATAATAATTGTAAGTAGTTTGCATATTAATCATGAAATTCAACGAATATTCATGTGACAGGGTCCCAAAAGAAATTAGCTTAACAATTTGTCTTATAAGGTGTTTCAAGTTACCTAATTATACACGGAAACCTACGAGACAAATGAAAAATCCAGTTTTCAACAAACAACAACAAATAACAACGATTATCGAATTATAAAATAACTGAATTAGTAAAACATTAATTTATTGAAGCATTAACACTTAACAGTTTTAAGCTCATAAACTTAAAGTGGCGTCTTTGTGGGGAAGCAAATCGTGAGAAGCTAAGACTATAGGCCACCGGCGATTAATTAAGTCCACAAATTGATGCAAATTAATCATTCAATTGTTGCGGTTCGCACTCGCTGGCACTTGTGATTAATCGGGTGAAATTTTGAGGAAACAATTTAAAATCGGAATTTATGTGGGATCTTCATTTTATGTTATTTTGTTTTATCGGTGAGTAATTGAAATGTTTTGTAAGATTTCCCGGAAATCAAGTAGGAATTATCGAATTTGACATTACAAACTAATTATAATTTTTAAAGGTTATCAGCAATTTAGTAAAAAAGTTAATTGAAAATTTTCTTTATAACAAACTTTGAGTTAGTGAGAAAAATAAATTGTTTAAGTAAATATTTTAATTAGAACTGCAATTTTAATTTAAATCAATTAATATTCACATCATTATCTTCACATCTAAAATACACGAAAACAACTAGAAAATCATCTTTTAATTTATTTGTTTATCATTTACTGTCTGTTCGCGATTTTATAGCATATCCAACAACAAAACAAAATACTTTAAATCAACAACTTATGCGTTTTGCCTATTTTCTTATTATAAACTCAGGTCTTGTCTTGTCTTGTCCATGTTCATTGTTTTTCCATCTTCAATTTTAAAACGATGGCATTTGAGTAGAAATTGTGGCTTTATTAGCATTATTGATATTTAAAGACAAAACAAGCAAAAATATTCCAATCAGAAATTAAAAGAAATTGAAAGTCATTTCGAAAATAAAAGGCAACACACTTTTTGCACATTTTTGTTGATTCCATGAATTATTGGCATAATTAATTGAATTTCAAGCAAAATATTTTAACAATCTCCACTTTGTAGCTTTTTTACGAGCCAGCAGGTATTTTTGCAAATTTATAATTTATTGTTTTTTAGCGAGAAAAAATTCATAATTCTTTGTAATTTATGCAATTAAGCAAACATAAACAAATGAACAAAATATTTATGGTATTAACCAATTAAGCGATTCATTAAGAAAAATATTATTTCTCTATTTTTTATATGATTTTATAGTATATTTAAATTATACTCATTTGAAACATAAATTTTTTGTCTTTTTGAAAATCCTGCAAAGCAGAAAAAGTGTTAATTAGTCTGAATTGCAAATTGTTTGCAGCTATTGGCAAAATTTATTGCACGTTTTTTTGCTTACAAGATGCATTTTTCGTTACAGTTTTTATGCAATTACTAGAGGGGTTTGCCCTGACAGTTTTGAATGGATTTATGATTAAATAAAATTTGCAAAAAAAATACTTAAACAATCATATACCCATATCTAGGATTCGAACCGAGAAATATTTTCAAGCAATTACATGATGATTTCTCAATTCAAGGGTTATAAATAATTAATAATTAGTAGTTAAAGAAATAAAAAATTTTTTCAACTGAAAATTTTACAAAATAAATTCATCCACTTTTCATTTCATTTTAATTTTTAAATCCAAAATAAATTCCTGCAAATTGTCAAAAACATTAGCGATTAACAACTTTTCAGTTCATTTAAAATTTTCTTGATTGTTACGCGGTAATTTTTCCAATTTTATATAATTTTCCTAATTTATCAAGTTTTGCACTTTTCGATACTTAATTAAACATCTAGACAAGTTTTAAGAAAATAGACTGTTCGACTGTCTGTGGCAGGCACGTTTTGCTGCTGAGTAGGTAAGTATGTAAATGCTGCTTAGTTTTTTGGACATTTCCTTGTTTGCTTTGGTAATATCTTAAGATATTTTTTATGTTCCACATTTTTCTATTTTTTTAAAATCAATTAAATTTTTTATTGATTTTTTTGACATGAAAATATTTGCATTTTATGTTTCATCCAATTTCTCGTGTAATTTTTTTGAAACTACAATAACAATATAAATTTATAATTAAATGGTAAAATTACCTTAATTATCCAAATTAATAAGATTTTTTGTAGTTTAAATTTTTCATGTATTTAAAATTGAATAAATTACTATAAATTATAATAATTTGTTTCAACAAACATGAAAAACTGTTTTGTCAGAACTTTGACTCAAGTTGAATACATATTTAAACCATATTATAATTTTGTCGATATTCTTGCAACAATTCACTGAAAAATTGTTTGCTATAAATGTCAACATATTTCGTGATTGGAATCAAACACATTGTTTGTTCAACTTTTTAAGGAATTGTTGCAGTTTCTGACATAAGTACAATTTAATTAATTTACAAAGTATTTAAATTTGGAGCAAATTTTGATATTTTGTAAAATTTTTAATTATTTTAATTTTTACTTTCACAATCGAACCACAAAGTTATCAACTTTTAAATATAATCTCGATTTACTTGCAACACAATCTTAAGAATTTGCATGAAAAATTATGCGTCTGCATCTGATTGTAATCGTCAAACACCATTTAAAACTATTTAAATCCATTGAATTTCATTCAAATTCCTTTCAAATGCATTTTAAAAATCCTCAGACATAAAAATTTCCCAAGCTCGCAGCTACACAAAATGCTTGCAGAAAATTTTGTAAAAATCGAGTAAAAATAAAAGTTGAACATTTTCCGCAGCAAAAATCCGTGAAAGTGAATTGAACGAATTTAGCGAAACATTTTTATTTAAATTTTGTGAATTCTTCAACTTAACAACACAAAATAGGCAAAAATGAATTTTCCGCTGCATGTACGTCTTGTATTTTGCCGAGGCTGATTTATTATGCAAACTAACAAAATTAAAGCAAACTTGGTCAGTGGAGAAATGCTCTTAAGAAACTCAAGAAAGTCCGCCTGGAGTTCAGTCGGCAATCATTTTTAATGAATCTGCTCGAAAACTCACAAACGACTAAAAAGTAAAACTTTAAATTTCCTTTCAAATAAAGAATTTTTCAATTAAATTTGCTTCAATGGTTTTGCATGATGAACTCTTCTAAATAAGACGTTATGCAAATTTTCTTTGAATGAAGAGAAAAAGTGATGAAAAACTTTAACTAATTATTACTCGAGTTTTTCGTGTCTTGTTAGTTATTTTAAATTTATTAGCGTTAATTTAAGTCTATTGGCGTCTTTATTCAAATTTATCCATCAAGAGTTTATTAAAGCTTGTTTACCTAATAGGTCACCATAAAATGAAATTCGTGAATCCCGATTTGGAATATATTATGCTTATTTTTGCTATTATGTGGTAAGTATAGCTATTTGAATGAAGTTTGAAGGAAATGTACAATATTCACGATTTTGAATGCGTTCTATGAAAATTATGTATTTATGACTTTTGCTTGGATTTGTCCAAATTTTGTTAAATTAAATTTTTGGTACAATTTATTGAAACAAAATGGCAAATGGAACTAGAAGCAAAATGCAAGTAATTTCACAAAATTTTGCGCCAAAACAAACATTGAAATATCAAAAAATTCAAGCAAATACTTTTTCTTTGCGTCCCAAGATAAATGATCCGTTTTGGAAAGACTTTTACTTGCCTTCACTAGCCGTTATGCATTTACTTCGGCAATCCATTAAGCATAAACTCCAATAGTATCCAATAATACACATTAAACTCTCTTAAGCTTCGCCGCAGATAATTATTGTCAATTTTTAAATTAGGAGAAAAGTTCGCAAGAAAAATGCCGCGATATAAATTGTCAAGTGACATTTATCACTTTTGTGCGCAATTTATTGAGTTTGTTGGAGACATTTAAATACAATAAATGATTGTCGAAGACCATTAATTTTGAGAGGCTTGGCTTGAGTTTCGGAAATAAAGGAAATTGAGGAAGTAAATGATATTGCGCTGAGAACTGAAAATAAGTAAATCTTTGAAAGATATAAGATCTTTTACTTTAGAAACTCAACTTTCAGAGGAAAGATCTAAAACCCATTAAATTCACATGAAGACCTCAAAAAAATCCTCATTTACCTACATTGCACAACAAATGTGGAATAAACCTCAGAAACTGCAAAAGGTCAGGTCATCTCTTCTAGCTTAAGAAACTGCACTTAGAAAACATCTAAGAAAATAGGTTAAGTGTACGAAACGCTTAATTATCTATTCTTTAAAGAATTCATGATTCGCTAAGCGAGTAAAACATCACATTAAATGTTTGTGCTCAAAAATACTCCTCAACTGTTTAAATTACCCAGAATTACATCAAAATCATGCAGAAAAAACATAAGAGCTCTCCAGGAATTAAAATTAGAAACATTAGAAAATATCAAATTAAAATATTCTGATGTCTCAAGAAATTTCTGTTTGCTCAGCGGGAGGAACTTTGGGTTTGATGTCGTTTTTATGGAACATTTGTGTCCAATTTAATTTCTTTATGTTGCGGCTTTAAATAGTTTGGAATGCTTTAAGATGCTTGAAATGCTTAAAAGTACTTGATTGTTGACTTTATAAAGTTTTCTGCGTTTTTCTATAAATTTGTGGTGTGACGAAATTAAAGCAAAGAATTAATTGATGGGAAGTTCTTAATTTTGATGGAAACTGTATTTTGTGTGGAATAAATTTTAAACTGTGTTTTTATTGAAAATATAGGGCAAAGATTTATCGAACAAAAAAAATTTTATTTCTGGAATATTTCATTTAAGATATTCGACCAAATCTACTTAAATATTCAATTTTTCCCGCCTAATCCAATCCAGCTGCATGAAAATTCAAAAACCCCATTTTCCAATAATAGCAACCTTCACTTCATATTTTCCCCAGCCGCATTCAAACAAAAACAAAAATATTATGTATGCTCCCATTAAAAGCGCATGCAACTCATATCGCTCCAATTCTTTCAAAAACCGTCAAAAATCATCATAAACGATTTTTCCGATTTAAAATATTTCAAAACAAAAATTTTCAAAACTTCATTAAATCGTTTCACTTTTGTTGCAACACACGAAGCTCAAAAACTAGAAAATTTATAAAATTCTACAAAGAGCAAAAAATGCAACAACAAAAAATGGTTTTGGCTGTCGTGATGAATTGGGTTCAAGTTTTTAAAAGTTTACATTTTTTGCCATTTTTGCAAGTTTTCGCCAAGTTTTTTTCAAGTTTGGGTGGCAAATTAAAATTCATTTTCTGTGAAATTTGTTTGAAAGTCGAACGATTTAATCCAAATTTGTAGTTTTAAAGCATTAGGAGGTTCACTCACTTCGTGGAGCTATTTGGTTTTGTTATAAAGACTTTCGAGCATGAATGAGCATAAATGAGCTTAAATATGTTATTATTTGCACGCTGTCCTATTTAGTGCGCGTATTGTTCAATAAGAAAATATTTATTGTTGACCTACTAATGAAATATTTAAGTTTATTGGAACATAATTGCAGTTATTTGATGGTGGTCGGTTATTGCTGTATTACATGCTTGTTCAACACAAATTTGATGATTTTTCATAATCTAAAATGAAATATGAAAAAAAAAATTCTTCAAAAAACTTCGATTTACAACTAATAAACTATTCTCACAACAAGGAATTGAACCCATGATGCGATATCGGAGATTTGTTCCTAAATATCTTACCGATATTTAGACATCTAACCAGATATTTAATAAAAATTTAATCCTTACCGATTCTAAGTATAAAACTTCTTATTAAAAATATATTGTAAACCCTAATTAACTCTATTCTTTAGTTTACTTTATTTTACCATAATTTACCAACAATTCAAAAATGAACTAAAAACATCTTTCAAGCCTTCTATGCTATAAAGTTCACATTCATCACATGCAACTCTTTATGAATATTCATGGAAAACTAAAAAAACTGAGAAAATCTAGAAAATTTCATAAATGGGCAGAAAACAATGCAGGCAAACCTTTTAACCGTTCCTCACATACATCTTGTTATTCATTTTTGATTCAATAATTAATATGTAAAAAACTTGTAAGAATTGTTGGAATTATAAGAAATAGTAAGAAAATGCACACAACAAATCATAAATTACCATAAAAAGATGTTTAGCCGCCTTTAAGATTTTTTTCATTGCTTTTCTAAGTTTTTTTGTCTTCTATTTGAGAAGTATTCAAGAATGAGAAATTAAATCAGAAATAACTGTTTAAATTATGCTTGTTGGTTACTTGGTTCACTATTAAAGTGATGATGCGCGTGAAAATGTTAAATTTTTATGTAAAAATTTGTGAAATTGTTGGTTTATTAAAATTATGATGGGAAATCTTAAGACTGCAATCTTAAGACATAAATTCTTTTCTTCAGGAAAAAAAACAAACAATTTGTGGAATTATAATTATTTAATTTACTTTGATTCACATTAATATGAAATTAATTCAAAAACTCAAATCCACCTTTAAGATGCCAAGATGTTCAAGATTGCTGGAAGAACTTGATAAATGTCCACACATTTAAATAAATTTTTGCTCGCGTTAGTATCTCAAGATCTCCACTTATCTAATTTATTATTTTTAATCGTGTGATTTTATTATTTCTTTATTGAGGCGTTGCTTAAGGTGCGATGAGAAAGAAATTCTAGACTTGTAATTTAGTTGAGTAGTGGACTCGGATTTGATTGCTGGTGAAGAGAATTCTTCCAATTAGAGGAATTAATTGCTTTGGAGTATTAAATGCGGAGTTTAATGAATTCAATGAGTTGGACGAATTAGTTGAGGTGCAAATTGTAAAGCAGGAAGCACGGATAGTGAGTAAATTTTGTAGCGGGAATGCAATTAAGTGTAAAGTTGTAAATAATTGTCGATGGCTTTTTATGGATGTTGGAGTTTGTTTCTAACTTGATTTCAGACGTTTTATTATCTTAGATCAGATCTTTTGTCAGCCTAATGAATTATTTTTGCTGTTCAAGTAATTCAAGTAAGTAAGTCAAAGGTATACGATAAATAGTTAAACTTCTTGTTTTTAAGACAAAAAACTAAAAACATGGTAAGATCAAAAGCTCAAGAATATAATCTACTCTAATAAGTCAACAGATCAAATCTCCAGAAAACCTCTAAAGAAACTGGTTCAAACAAAAACTAATCTCATATTCCACAATGCAGTATTTAAACATTTTAGCATTTAAAATTAGCAAATTATTTCAAGATTGTAAAATTGCACAATGACACAATGACTAACAATAAACAAAACTGTGTCGCTTTCGATGGTTTATTTGCGTGCAACCGCAATTCTTCAATGATCTCAAAGATCTTTGTGAGTTTACGAGATATTATTATTCAAGCATATGACAAGTTTGAGTACCGAGCTAGACAGAAACGGAAATTATAATACTCCAGCACTTAAAAGAAGCTCAACCGCCGCTAATCAAATTAATGCCACCGAAATTGATTTTACAAGATGATTTGCACAATTGTCATTGTTCACTTTACTGTAAATGGAGTGCCATCTCATTGTGAGCGAGCTCTGATTTCTTTACCGAAAATCTTTATTGCTACACAAATTTTCTAAAGAAACCAAACTTAACATCTAAACAGCATTAATGCTGGGTTTCAGGCCGATTGTGTCATTTTCTCAACTTTTCAACTTCTCGACTTCTCGTCATTAGATCGCGAGATGCAAACAATTGCGTCAAACTGCTGCCTGCTCAATCTTATTAGCATGAATTAAACTGCCATAGGTGTATTTCTTTTAAGGTAGTTGTTACTTTAAATTTTGAGTCGATTTTGTGGGTTTGTCGTTGATTTTTTGAATTTATTGGCAACTTTTGCTGCAATATTTCATAAATTAAATGTGTTGTCCAATATTCAAAATTCTGCCTTTATAATTTTGTTTAATTTTGCTTAAAGTGTATGAGCAAAATTATTATTGAATAACCAACCATCAGATAAATCGGCGAGATCAGGTTATATAACGCCAGCACCAAAACAGAACCAAGGTTTGAGCGTATTTGGTTGGAAATTTATTTTAATGGTCGAATTTGGATGGAGAGATTTTTAAAAACTTTTTCATGGAATTTATTTGAAGTAACTGTTTCACTAAAATATTTTAAATCTTATGACAATTCAAAGTTTATTGATAAATTATATCCAAAAAATCACCCCACCCGAGTTTGCCTCAAATCTCAAAAATATTCACCACATTTCCAACATAATTAAAAGCATTTACTCGATGCAGGCAAGCCAGTCTCTTCCATATAAGTACAGTTAATTCAGTTAATTCTCCGCTTGTTGTTGCTCCTTCAGTTCTATTTTAGTTAAATAACTAGAAATAACTAAATAATAGGCAAAATGAGCAAAAGCGAAGCATTTTTCTCTTATTTTTGTAACGAGTTGCTGTGAGATTGCAGCAGACAATGAGTTTTAAAACTTGAAACGGCCAAATATGCATACAAAATGTAAAATTGTATACAAAACTAATGCGGCGTGGTTGCACGATCTTACTCGCTGCTTGCGCCACAATCAATCAAATGAAGTTTTGCTGTTTGGAAGAGAATTAATGCGAACACACATGGAAGTTGGAATTGACTGCGAGTTTTTATTGTTTATTAAGAAATCTCAGTATAAAAAAGCTGATTTAGAATTTTCTTAAAGTTTTAATTGCTGTAGTGACTTTTTATTGAATTCTGACTAATGTGATGGATGAGTCATCTTTTAAATGTGACTGGAATTGAAACAACTTTTCAGATTCTTGATTTAGATTTGAGCAATTAAAAACTTTCATGTTTTATCATGACTTTTGAAGAAATCGATCAATTTCAATTTTACTAATATTTATTTATTTTTATGAAGTTGAAGATTGATTAGGTTTTGAGTTTTAATTGGGCCTTATATTAGTTCATGGAATTCAATGCAAAGTCATCAAATAATAATCATCAATAAAAGTAAAATATCAAATAAGTTAAAGAATGTTTCTAAACTTGCCTTGAAGATTTCTCAAAAATCTCCCTCAAATTTTTTAGATACTTAAAATAAAATTCAAAACATTCTTCTGTCTTAACAAACCGGCTAATCAAGATACAGTTGATATTTTTGCCACCTCAAGCTGCGAATTTTACAGCCCATTGTGATGTCATAAAAAGTCATAAAAATACCATCAATTAACTTTTGCGAAAAAACCTGAACAAGATACCCCGAAAATATCCAACAGATTTATGAACATAAATCGCTTTTTAAATACCATCAACGTCTCAAGTCAAAAAAAAAATTCAGTAAAAATCTCGTAAAATAAGGAAAAAATGTTTTCATTAGATTTTGATGAGATTTTTTATTTCTAAAAATTTAATGAAAATGTATGCAAAAACCGCAATAAAAATGAAAACTGACATTATTAATGAGCAAAAAGTCATCTTTGTACCGGCAATTCATCAACAAACCATAATTCTCTCACCGCTACCATTAATGTCACAAATTCACAAAATCTCGCAAAAAGTCTGCACAATTTGCACTTGCGGATTTCTTCGTTCACTTAAAATCCGATAAGCTTGAGAAAAACTTGCAGATATTCCGGTGGAATTTCTCAGTTTCTATTTTTTTGTAGATTTTCCTATTTTTCATTGAATGAAGATAAAAGCATGGAATTATAGCGGTGCACACGCAAAATATATTCAAATGTCATCAAAACTTATCTCAGCACATCAAAAGTCATCAAACAGCAACTTTTTCCTCAAAATAACTTAAAGCAGGAAGTTCTGCTCTTCTTCTGAATAAATTTTGATATAAATAGTGGTTTATTACGATTCCATTGAGGTGAACAGCCATGACTGCTAAACCGAACAAATTTCTGCGAATTTCTTGGAAATGAGAGTATAAAGTGGAGAAAATCGACATTGAAATTATTCAAGAAACGAGAATTTTATTTTATTTTTGTGGCCATTTCTTTTAATATTCCAAGGGCAAGAGCGGCGAGAAGGAAAACGAGAATTAATGTGCTTTTATTATAAATTTATGGAAGTATTGAAGTTGGTGTGGTCGATAACATAAACGAATTTAAGGGTTTAAGGTGGATTTTATTGTAAAACTAATGTAATCCTTTAAAATGAAGAAATTTCATAATTATGTTTAGATGATTGAATTAAAATCCAAAAAATTTCATTCATTTTTCAAAAAAGACATTTAATATTTCACATGGAGTAACTGTATGTACCAAAGGGATTTGAACCCAACATACTAATACTGATTATGAAAATAATTCACTTTTCAAAGTTTCAGATGGAAAGTGGGTAAGATTTTTCGTATAAAAATAAATTTAAAATATTTTCAAACAATAAATTTTATATCCTTCTAAATAAAACACGACTAAGTTCCTATTAGCTCCTAACCCTCATCCTTACACACGAGATCGCGTGCCCAACAAAAGAGGCAACCACCAAGTCTCAAGTCTACCACGCTTCCCCAACCAGTTCAAGTTCAATCGCACACTATATTTACATTTTTATAGCATTAACTCTAAATTTATGCAAAACCCCGCCAAATCCCATAAACAGAAAATACATAAAATTTATGATATCGTAAAAATTATTTGAATTTCCGCAAATTTCATGAAATATTCAAACAAAGTTCATGAAAATTCGTAAAACACACAAAACCACATAAAATGATTAATAAAAAACTATTATTACAAAATAGCACTGAAATGGCATGTCGCAGCCAAATGACCATTAAAGCTGATATTGAATAATTTACACTTTAATAGTCTGCCTGGCTCTGTTGCCGATTTTGTTTGCCGTTTTTTGGCATATACCAGTCAAAACATGGACTTCCGCCGCCGCATTTAACTCTAATTTGAACGTTTATCATCGGCCTTTTCAGCATATTCTTTTACTTTCGCTTCTACCAACCACACAAGTCTTACATCATTGCGCATAAATCAAAATTTCTTGCGAAAACTTACAAATTGTAGAGAAATTAACTCAAAATATAACCAAATTATACATTTTAGACAAATTTCTGATGGGTAACAAGAAGAACATTCCTTAAAAAACGTTCAACACATTTTTTGCGAGAAATTCGCGAGTGTTTCTTGTTTTCTGTGAATTTTCTGACTGTTTTTAGTTTTATCAATTTTGGCGCAAAAACGCGTAAAGTCTTGCAAGTGGAAGTGAAAAAGAAATTGATAATAATTGAATCCAAAAATAGAGAGAAGTCTTGACTTGGTTGAAGTTTTTTACTTTCGTGTGGCTTGGCAGATATATGATTGGAATATGTTGGGAGAGGTGCATATGGTTGCTTTTATAAATCTTTAATATTTTCATTAGATCATTAATTAAAAAATTAATTCAATAATGAAAATAGAAGGTTTTGCAAAACGTTGTTATTTATCAATTTATTATTTTCAAGATGATTTTTTTTTTCAAATATATTTTTGATAAAAATAAACTCATTTTGGGGAGCAGGCTTCTGAATGTGATTAAAATGCACAGATATTCTTTTAAATGGTTGAGGTTTAAATCTGCTCAAATTTAAAATAGTTTTGAAACTGTGCTACCTTTTTTTTAACGAAATTTTTCCTAAAATTAAAGTTAAATAATAGCACATCCCATGAAACCTGGGACAGCCATGATATTCGGGACACTCAAGATTTTTTTACTTTCCGGAAGGATTTTTTGATTTCTACTAAATTTAAAACAAACATTATACTAATCTCTAACTATCTGTTTTTACAAAAAATCAAAAAATTGAAATAAACTAATAAAATGCATAAAAATGGGCACAAAATAGTGAAACAGTCAAGTCTAATCAATAAATTACAATTTTCAAGACAACTCCAACTTTTTGCCAATCGTTTTCCCAGCCATTGATTTGCATAGAAAAGTGTAAAATATAAATATTTCAATATTTCAATACAAAAATCCAGAATTTTGTTAAATTGTAAGAAAACGATAATGTGATAATGTTTTCATTTAAATTAATTGCTATACCATACAAGCAAATCTAAGATAAAATAACGAGAATGTCTAAAATACGAGTTCAGACGAATTTTTTCAAGAGATCTGTATGGACTTTAAAAATTATTTAATTTAGACCAGGTAGCTAGCAACTAAGGAAGGAAGATTCTTCGCAGTAATTTTTGAGGGATTAATAAAAAAAAATAAAAAAAATATTACGCTATCAATTAGTATGTATAGAAGTATCAATTTCCTTCGATGTTCAAGAGAGAATAGATTCTAAGGTTCAAATCCTCCGATTAGAGTATTATAGGAATAAGTATCCCAGTTTTTTTTTTTTTTTAAATTTTTTATTAAAATCATAAATTAATGCATTTTGAAGCAAGTTTTGATATTTTTCTGATCCATTCCACTATAATTCCAAACCTTTGTAACACCGCAGCTTATTCAAAATTCTTTACACAATTTTCTGCACAATTCCTACAATTCCACACTTTTTTGCTAGTTTTTACGCAAATATCAACCAGATAAGCAATTTAACTGCCTCTAGGCTCGTTTAAATGTTTTTATATTTGAATGTTTGAATTTGCAAAGTATTCGTCTTGCCCTCGTAAGAAACTTTATAAAAAACAAGCAAAAACTTGCTAAAACTGCATTTTTGCGAAAAGCGAGAACAAAACAACAAACAGCAGACAAAAATATTTTAATTAAAAAATAAATCATAGCGTGGATTGAACATTCTAAATTTTTAGTGTTTCTAGTATTTCCTTCAATCCATCTTCTCTGTTTGCTCTATCCCACCTATTCATTCATTCAAATCTTTGCATTCGCTCCGCATTATAAATCTCATTTTCCGATTCATTCATCTCGGCGCGCAAGTTCATAATTTTCCTAGCATATTTTTTCTTTCTATTAATAATATTTTCAGACATTTATCTGATTTGATATTTAGTTTTTAGTATTTATAAAATGAAATTACTTTTGCGGAGATTTTGTGCAGCTGGCTTGGAAAAAGGGTTGGGTAGAAATTTTCTTTTATTCATTAAATTTTCAAAATTAGAATTTTGTTTTAGGATTGTTTATTAAATAAAAAAATTTAACATGTTGTAAAAATACTGCAAGAACGACCCTTCAGCATTAGTGCATCCACAAGCGCTCCAAGCTATATCAATTTACAGATTAACGGCACCGCTTCGTTATGCAAGCAATTCAAACAATTTCATTGATGTTGTGCTGGATTTTTAATTGAATTATTTGATTCAAATTCAATTAACATCACAAGTACTTTTCATGTAATTTATTGAATTATTTCATTCGAATTATATATTTTTGAACATTAGAGTTGACTTTAATAAAACTTGAATGCACTCAATGATGCATTACAGAGAAAGTGATGTCGGGTTTTTAAGATTTGTAATAGTTTTGCTGTTTTGAAGGTAGGAAATGGGGACTTGATTGCGTAATATGGTAGATAATATTTCTTTTTTGTTCGGCAAAAAAAAATTAAATAAAAAACAAATTCAGCATTTTCTGTAAGTGCTACGAAGCAAGGATTTGAACCTATATTTGGTTAGCACAATTATTGTTTTAACTTTAATACAAAATCATCTATAAAAGAGGATAAACATACCTTAATTAGTAAATTAATATGAAAATAGCACAATTCCAAAAAATAGTCAAACTATTGACCTTTCGTCATTAAAAAAGCACTTTTCCTATCGTTCAACTTGACCATCTCTATAACAAATAAAAGTTTTCAAAAAAACCCAAAAAGTAAATATTCAAAACATTGAGAAAATATCTTGAAAGTGATAAAAAAGAGTAATTCAAATAAATTATGCAACTCATTTAATCATTTCTAAATATGTGAACTTTTGATTTTTAAAGAAATATTGATTTTGAATCGTTTGAGCAAACATTTAAACTCTTTTCAGGCAGAGACAGTCAAATTGCCCAATCGACATCAGATTTCAAGTTTCCTGAAGGTTTATCGAAACTCATCAATAAACTTTTAAAAGTAAACTTAATTAATTTAATTAAACAATCAAAATAATTGAAAGTTTCTCAGTCAAAAATGATTATCTTGTAGAGAACCCAAAAAAATTTAAATAAACGTCGTCAAGAACGATTCTTACAGACCAGAGCAAAAACCAAAATACCCGAGAAAGTAATAAAAACAATAAAGGCAGCTGGCAGAAGCTTATAAAGCCACCAAATCCCACCAAATCATCAATTTTAATTAACGAATCGAATTCGTTAAACTCATTAGATTCATCAAAACATAATTTTTGTCTGATCGCGTCTTCAACAAAAACCAACAGAAAGTCATTAATCAAATTTTTGCTTGATATGGACTTGAAACTTCAGACTGTATGAAGCTCATTGTACATGTACACAATACTGGGCGATTGATCAAATTACTAAATTGCTAAATTACATAAGAGTTTATGATCAGGGGATTTTTTTATGGCTTTGTTGGAGTTTATTCGAGTTTGTGGAAGTTTAAGATGATATTGTTAGGATTTCATTTTCAAGAAAGTATCTGAAATTTTGTTTTTGGAACTTTAATGCTGAGGAAAAATCTTGAATCATGGCTCAATCATGAGTAGATAAAATATTAAATAAAATAGAGAAAAAAAGAATATTGGATTTATATTACCACTAAAGCAACACAAAAGTTATAAAAACAAGTTTTAATAATTCTCTTCCGATTAAGACATAAATTTTGCGAAAATAAATTAGGATGTCATATCGCGACATTTGTCATTTTAATGAGGTAATCAAAAGCCTGCATAAAATTAAGCTCAACTTCAAAATGTATACATTTATATTGCTAGTCTCAGAAGTTGCGTAAAAGATGTTTTATTGCTTTAATCTGTATTATCTGGTTTTTTTTTAAAAGATGCTTTGAAAGCATTTTTTAAGATCGGGTAACGATCCCTTTTGTCGCACTTTGTGGGTTAGATAACACTTATTGTTTGTTTTGGCCTTGATGCCACTATTTGTTTGCATCAACTATTGGATGTTCCATAATATTTCAAATATTGCAGGTTTCTCTTTGGATAAACAATTTGTTCGATAATAAATAATAATCAATATTTCAAATCGGATTAGCTTATCAGCATTAAAACTCAAAAGTTTTCTTGCTCGATTCTGCGCCAATCCCAAAAATCAATAAAAAAAATTTCAAGAAAGAATTTTAAAATATTTGTAAATGAATATTGCAAAGTTTGTAAAATTGTTATCTGATTGTCTGCAAACAAGAAATACCAATAAAAAGTACAAAAAGGATAATGGGATAATCCACAAGAAGTGCAGACTGCTCGTTACATAAAACTATAAAGCACAAAGCAGCTAGTTTATCTTTGGAATCTTATGTTAGGGATATTTTTATGGCATTCTCAAATATTGAGGAACAATTTTATATTGGTTTTACTTTTATTTTTCAAAAAATGACAAGAAAAAAATTAAGTTGCTTGTCAACAAGAGACTAGAATTTTTCCAGGATTCAAACCTATGAAATTATTAAGTAGTTAACAATCAAACTATTTGATCTAACGATACTTCTGATGAACACCCAAATCTGAATTTTAAATAAATCTATCAGGTGTTTTTCCTCCACATTTATTTATTGCATAAATTGACAGAGTCATTAACATCAAAAATGATAATTCAAAGCAAAAGTTATTATTCAAAATATTTGCTCAAAACAAAACTTGATTCCATTGAAAAGGCACCAGCAGGCAGCACATACAAAAGGTGTACACAGTATTAAATATTATTTAATAATATGAAAAAGAGCCTGTTTATCCACACCGTTAACTCAATTTGATTTACGATAAGCATAGCATAGTAAGCAAAAACTTGAAAAAATTGAAAATGTTCCGAAATATTTAACAAATGGTACAATGTTGCAACACCGCAAAATTATGTTATCAAACAAAAACCCACAAAAATACTTTGCCTCATTTTGTTGTCCTTTTTGGCCTTTTTGGCTTTTTCCGAATTTACAAGTTTCTTGCAGTTTCGTTTCAATGTTCCATAGACTTTTTTGCTTGCGCATTCAAAAATTATCTCGATTTTTAATTTATAATTGTTTTTGCTCAACATTTGTTCGGTTTCTCATTTTTTGGAGTATTTTATTTTGTTTTACTGTATTTTGTTGTATTTTTTTAATGTTTTGAGTGTTTTTGTGTTTTTTTCAGTTTTGAGTTTTTCATCTGTTTCCATTGTGAAGCATTTTATATTTTCAAAACAATTTAAAACTCGTTTTATATTTTTTGCACAAGTATTTTTAGGTTTTGAGCATTTTGAGCATTTTGACCACAAAGTTCAGAATTTTTGGGTTTTTTTGATTTAGAAGAAGCCTGTGGAATTTTGGTGAAGATTTCAGTAAAATTGTCGAATTTTTGGCAAATATTTTAATTAAATTGAAAGTGGAAAAATTGTGAGAAGATTAAAAAATCACAAATCAATTTAATTTGCATAATTTAGTTATTTGCATAATATATTCATTTAAAGTTTATAAAACTTTGAAATTGAATATTCTGGACAGGTTTGGTGTTTTTTGGATTGAGTGGTTGATGCTTTATATGTGATATTCCAAAGAATTAGCAAAATAAATGATATTCAGTGGAATAAGAAGCATAGGTGGAAAGTTTGAGTTTTTGACAAAAACCAGCCAATAAAAAACAATCGCGCTATAGACAGCCAACCCAAAACATATTTGAAATTCTATAGTAGCCTATAGGACATTACGAAATCTTTCCAAAAATATTGTGGTTTGAGCTGAAATAACCTTTAAGTTTGAGAAACGTGTAAAAATCCACAAAAAAAAACATGCAAAGAAAACGAAATTCTTATCAAAATGTTTTCGCTTAATTAAAGTATATTGATAGCGTTATCAGTAAAGTACACAGTATAATAATTCTAATTTGGTAAAAATTACACAGATTCCCACAGTAATTGCCAGGAATGCAGTAAAAATGTCATAACATTTTATTATTGGGAACATTTACTTAGTTATTAATCAATTAATATTTACGATGTTTTATTGCTATTTCTGCCATTTTACTATTAAGTTTACTCTATATAGATTATAAGTTAAGTAGTTTACTAGACATCTTTGCTTACAAACAAGTATGAGGCAAGTATAAATAAATAACAGACTTTATTGGTTGCAATTTACGCAAAATTCGAATTGTTACGTACATATCCGCAGTAAAAAATCATTCAATTAATATTTCTTTTATTTTATTTTGAACCATTTCTTTGAAAATATTGTAGAAATATTTGAAAAAGTAGTTAAACAATATTTTGGGGAAAGTTGAAAATGATGCTCCTTGAAGATTCTCGAGATTTTTTATTTTTAAATTGAGTTTTCTTGATTTTTGAACAATCTCTATAAGTTTCCATTAATATAATCCAATTAAAGTAACAAATCACCGAAAAAAAAATTCACTAGCCACACTAAAACATATTTAAGAACTGGTGAAATACCTCAAGGACGTCCCTCTCAATTTTTAAACCATTACAACAAAAATCATACAACAAAAAAGCATCGGAATTAAAAAATCCTCTCCACCGATCATTTCAGCACTTTAATCTAGTGGAACTAATTAAATATTGCTGCTTAAGAACCAAGAAGGTGGATGATTCGTCTGATGTTGTATAAATAAAAGTAAATTTGAGGAATTACAATATTTGAAGAAGTTAAGCGATTTTCAACTCGATCTACAACAACAGCAAACACACAAGAAACATGAAGACCAACAACAAAATTTTGGTTGCAGTAAATAATTGCACAAGATCACTGGCCAGAGCTTTCAAATCAATTGAAATTGATTAGGCGATAATTGTTTTGTTAATTCATCCTTTTAGCTAAGTTGTAAAGCTTTTGATTCAATTGAAAACTGATCCAGACACTTGAAATTAGAAGCTCACCTTTCTTTGACTGCACTTTTATTCAATTTATCCTTTGTCTGTTCACTCGCATACACTAATTTGTTGTGTCTTAATCACTTAAGAACACTGAGTATATCAATTAAACACTGTATTTCTTGTATTTCAATTTTTATTCAATGTAAACCTCGCACAGTTCTAACAACCCGAACGACCAGAATTCAACGACTGGTATACTGGTGAGGTGGTAAGCGCGATTTCTTGTTGAGACTATGGTTCAAACGCCAGTAATGCATATTTTTATTTAACTGCTCTGCATCAACGATTTTTTAGTTGCAATTTAAAAATAAAATCTTTCAAATTATAAGTGTATTTGTTAATTGGCTGATAAAAATATATTAACCATGTTCAATTAACAATTTGAATACTTGATGTGATAGACTAAGCATAGGGTCTAGAGCTGTTATAATGGTTCAAAATTCTTCAAGCTGTAATAATTTTTGATGATAGCCCCTTGTTTTTTGTTTCCCCTCTAAGTGAGTGGCAAATGATGCATCTGAGGTTTCCATTTGTTTATGTTATTATTTTAGTTATCATAAAAAATAATTTATAGAATCTTCACAACAACCATGAGGTTAGTCTTTATTTTTAAAATATGAATCAAGCATTGAAAGTATAACAAATATTCTACCATAGATAAATATGATTTTAATCATTTTAGGACATCGAAGAAGAATTTCAAAGTGTGTAGACTAAAAGCCAAAGATGAGGTAGATTTTTTCCTGAGATTTGGTCGTTTCATCGTGAAGAACAAGAAATATTCATTTTTGATACGTCAAAATCTATTTGAAAAGAAGAATGTTGAGCAAACTTTGAAGCGTCGCATGAAAAAAGTCATACTAGTACGTAAAAAAAAGCAACGATCTGAGGTTCTGATGGTGTTAAGAAATGGCCCAAAAATATTGAGTGCTTTAATGATTCCAAAACGTCTCTTAAAATTTGTGTCCAAAAAATTTATTTTGCCACACAAGTATTGGACGATATTTAAGAAAATTATCGAGACTGGTAAACCAATTGTGGACTTGAAAGTTGTGAAAGAGGAAAGAGGAAAAGAGAAACCACCTGATGATGTACAGATTACTAATATTATTTCTGAAATGATTGATAAATCAAAAAAAATAATTGAAGATGCGATCAAAAGTAAATTTGAAAGCTCCAAAAATACAAATCATCTTAAATCCCTTGCAGCTCAACAACGAAAAAATGAAACTCATGAAAAAATGAAAATATTGGAATATTATTTGCAAAGAAAAAAACAAGAAGCTCAAAATATACAAATCCAAACTCAAATCTGGACTAAAGATGATCGTTTATGGTACAAAAAATTTACAGTTGCTGAGATTATGGCAAAAACACCATATATCAAAGATGCAAGTATTCAATGCATAATTTGTCCCAAAATGTTCAAAACTAAACGTACACTGAAGAATCACCTCACTTATGTTCATTATCCGAACAATTCACCAAAATTCCAGTGTGATTATTGTGGGATGAGCCTAACTAGAAAAGTATCTTTGTACAATCACATTAAGGTTCACACGGATAAATATAAGTGCTCCATATGTCATAAAAGATACCATAATTCGGGAAAATTACGTATTCATCTTCAAGCTCATGAAACCATCAGGCCACGTCTCAAATGTCTAATTGAATGCAATGAAGAAAATTGTAAAAAGTATTTTACAGATAAACAATATCTGATAAGACAAGTGCTCAATCTGTAATTTTCAAAGAAACAGTCTTTTTAAACTAAAAATGCACCAATTGACACATCAAAGAGAAGAACTGAAATGCAAAATTTGTGGACTCTTTTGCAATATAAAGTCCAAGCAAAAACTAGAAAAAAAAATGAAAGCACATTACCATAGAACATTATGTATTTCACTTTGTCCAAAGTCCAAATTTTTTAAGCAAAGCATTCTATTAAATATAAGTATAAAGTAAATAGCATAGGCTAATAGTAATTACTAGTAATAATTAATAGTAATTAATGAAAGAAAATAAATAATCTTTTAAATCACTAAATCAATATCTTTCAATTATAAAAAGATCGCTTTCTTTGAGAAGCTTTTAATTTCAATATTCACTTTAAAATATTCTTGAAACTGATTATTATTTGTTTAAATTTTTCTTAATTGTCGAGATATTTGAGTTAAGATTCTACAACTAGCATACTTGTGATTTTTCTTTAAGTTTTAGATTTTTATTTTTACGTATAGGGATGCTGCCAAAATATCATGAAAAGTAAGTTAAGAAGTATGTTGTCTTATATTGTTGCTGATTTATAAAATATTTCAAGTCATTTATAAATTTATTAGAATATATATATTGAAATTTACTTGAAATTTACTTTAAACACTTAAGAAGTAAGCTATAACTGTGCGAGTTATTAACTTATTGAAAATTTAATTGAAAATTTAATAATCATCATAAGTTTAATTCTTTCTCAAAATCAATTATTTATCAATTTTAAAAACCAGTAACGATATTTTTTTTAATGATACAAAATCATACACCAGCCAAAAAGAGACGAAACAAAAATATACCAAGCCTCTCAATACCCGTACACCCTACTCAAAGTAGAAGCACATGACTTGCGTATAGCTCGAGCCAACACAAAAATCGTTCTGTTGTGCTGATCAATCGACCTGCAGTGAAAATACGAAAAATCCGAAAAAACAAATGAAATTAAAAGTCGCGTTCAATTAGTGTTTAAGTGGTAGCTGCTGATCAATTAAGGTCTTAAAATGCCGGTAATTATTGAAATTAGTTTTTCCGTCTTAAAACTGGACGGGGATAGTAAACTTAATCCATTTTTAGGAGGAAATAAGTGAAGAAGTTGAAAATGTTAGAGTGGTCGTTCGTTGTCGCCCTCTGGACATTTCCACAGAGGCTAGCGCCCAAAATATTGTGAAAGTGGACAAGGCAAACAAAGCTATAACAGTCTTCAAGCCCAACACACCCGCCAGCGAGCCACCAAAGATTTACTACTTCGACAATGTTTTCGATTTGGACTCTTCTCAGGTATCGATTTTTTGCACTTTCATTCATTTTTCAGAGGTTTTTGTTTACTTGTTGTTGTTTTGGTTCGTTTCGGTTGATAAAATATCACCCAAGTGATTTTTATGTTGGTTTTACAATGAGCCATTTGCCTTTTTATCAGACATTTTTCAAGTTTTTTATGAATTGAGGTGAATTCGGTGTAATTAAGTGACTTTTGTGATAAATTGATATCGAGGCAATTATTATCAGTTTTTGTCTTTCAAAAACAAAATTGCGCAAAAATTTTGGCGAGTTGGGTTTCTTTAGGTTGGAAAGGAATTTTTTTTTCAGAGAATTAAAGTGTTTTTTAAAGATTTTAGAAAAGAATAAGGATATTTTATCATTATCAACCAAAACAAGAGAGGCAAGAATTGCCAGTTGGCAAGTACAGAAAGCGTTTTTTTTTTTGGTCAGGTGGTGGCTTGATATCTCAAAACACGAATTTTTTGGTTGTCTTAACGAATGACATGATTCTGAACATTTTTCCAAAAAAAGTGTCTGGAGCCACCAGATCATCCCACCAGCTGGTGGTGGACCCAATCCTGAGTATGATCTGTTAGTAACTCATAATTTTTAACAACTTTGCTGAAGAAACCAAATCGCTAACTTGTACCGTTCAAAAGTTGATTTTGTATGGGGAATGTTCTAGAAAACCAGAAAAGTAACCACATCTCCCCAGCTGTTAGAACCACCTCCACCAAAAGTTTCGTGTTTAAACTAGGGTTGATATGGAACATTTTGGTACCAGAAGTTTGGGTCTGACTTTATCCGTTCGAGAGTTATTTTGTAAACGGACGGACGGACGGACGGACGGACGGACAAAGTGAGAACATATAGCGTATTTTTTCCAAAAAAAAAACGCTAAAAAAAATTAATTTTTGAATTTTTTGCAAATACAGATTACTTAAAGGCAATTCACCTGCTGTAGAAACTTCTCTTGAATTTCTCGCAACACACTCAATGCAAACACTTCAAACGATTTCTTTTGAGCTTATTTTGTTAAATATTAGCTTTGGTTATATCATAAGCTTGAAGTTAACAGATTACTTAAGACATTTCCTAAACGGGCTGAATTACCTGCACCTGAGTATATCTATGGTCGAGTTCGAATCTCTCTTAATTGATATCATTTTCAACTTTAATAGTAAAGTTTATTTTTTGGCAATTTAAAATAATTTAATTCATTATTATGTTCAAGAAATTTGAATTTTGCAGTATCTATCTCATAGATACTCTGAAAATAGCTCAGAAAAGACAATGACTAATTTGTAAGACAAAAAGTTAAACTCTTCTACAATCTATTTGTTGTAAATTGCCTCGGAATTTGCTTAAACATCTTTTTCTTTAGAAATTTGTACGAAATTAGTTTGAAAATTATTTTGCAAATACGTTTTGTGGCAGTAAAAAATGACACACATTATTTTTTCTGAAAAAACATGTCAATGATTTTTTGATCTATTTTAAAAAGTATTTAAGATGTATGGGTTTTCAATGGACTTTATTGGCAATTTGGAAATTTAAATTGATGGTGGGTCAAGTTTTTGTTTATAATTTTTCTTTAAATGAGAACATTGATGAATGGCTCGTTGAATGAACAGCTGATAAGCTTTAATTTGATTTTTTCGATAGATTTGTTTCAAATTTTCTTAAACATAAAAAATAAAACACCAACCCATAAGATTTTTCTGAATTAAAACAAATTCATTTATTTTTTCCTTACTGGAATTAGAAGCTCATTAAATTCTACATTTTGCATTTAGAAAATTATAAATATAAATTTGTATTTTTTTGAACATGTTCGTAATATATTTTTATTTAAAATGTAAATTGTATTGATTTAATCATAAAAAATTAATTAAAAATCATCAACAAATTAAATGATATGAAATACTTCTTAATTGTCCTTTCAAAAGAATTTGTACAACGAAATTTATAAAAATATGGCTTTAATTAATTGAAAAGTTTCAAACAAAATGTTATGAAAATTATAAATTTAAAATTTTGTTCAAAATTAGTTTTAAGATTTCCATAAGAATTCTTTAATATTTGTTGAAAAACTTATTCTCTAGTTTTTGGTATTAAAATTAAAAATGTATTAATATTAAATTAATTAACGAATTAACCGAGAATTAACGACTTTCAAGGATTTGCGAAAAAATGTGGGAAAAGTTTTATGGAATTTATTTTAAATATTTTTTGTTATTTGAAAATTGAAGAATTTTGAGGGTGAGATTCAAGTGCATGAGATTCCTGGACTTTCTAGTTTGTATAGAGATTCTGTTAATTGATCAATTAACGATTTCTTTGAATCAACTGAATATTTACAATAAAATTTTAATATAGAAATGGAATTTAAACTTTTAAAAATTGTTTAAGGACGCTTTTTCGATTATTTTTTTGTCAAGGTAATAAATTTGGGTGGCGACACATAAACACACACATTTTTTTGTGTCAATAACTCACACCAATACAATCAGTGTGATGTCATTAATTTCCTAAATATTTTTCTCCTCATTTTTTGAATTCTTTAAATGTCGCCACCTTCAATTATTAAACCTCGTCCAATTTCAAATATAATTTAGTAGTAAGAGATGGTCTGAAAATTTTTAGCCATCACCTCAATACCATATCCACATCTTCGTTGTTATTCGAGCTCGCCTCGAGATCCCAAACGTAGGATGAACAAAGTGTCCAACAAAAAGACAAAAGCAGCGATCACAGAGACTGATCCAGCTCCGCAAGCCAAGTCCATTCGTTGTGTGTTTGGTGGCCAGTAGTTACGCTCCTTGGTGTCAGACCAATCCTTCAGGATGGTGACGGCACAAGCGATGAAGAGCACAGTGGCCACAAAGTTGATAAGGCCAGTTATCTTCCATGGGATTCTAAAAAATAAGGGAGTTATTATCTTTGTATGTTGGTTGTCCTTCCCTCAATCCTTCATAAAAATAAATCAAAAAGATAACTCACGTGTCCCTCAAGCACTTCCCAACAATGTATGCTCCACAAATAATGATCACAGCGCCAAACGTTACATAGCCCAAAGCAATCGTGTGCGTGCCCACAAACTGTCGGAATCGCGAGTTGTGAGCTGGGTCATGGAACAAACCTATGCAGAGAATCGCCAGAACCTGAAAATATAAAATATCACCAAAAATTATAAAACTAATTTAATTAGTTCATTAGTTAAAACCTAATTTCAATTATTAAAGTATAATACAAGCAGGATTGCATGTTTTTTGGACGCAAAAAAAGCAAAAGTGGAAATTGTTGGATTCTTTGGAACAGTTCTAATAATTAGGGCTATAGCAAAAAAATAAGTTAAAATTCAAACAGTGACAATTGTTTAGACAAGCCTTGTTTTTTGCTGAAAAAAAAATGATTGTTCACCTTTTTAGGTTAAGAGCGGACTTTCATGCAAGTTATTCGTTAGAATTATGAATGAAATTTTTATTTAAATTTTCATAGAATTTTCAAAACTTTTTTAACAAAAAAACTATTAGAAAAAGATTTGAACTCGAAGATTTATTGCAGGGAATCGAACCACCCACGAAAGACTATCTTAGATTTATCCCATAATACTTTGACAAATTTGATATAAGAATCTAGTTCATAATATTATCTAAATTGATTTCTACAGCTTTTCCAGTTTTCTCGCTTTTTCAGCCACAAAATAGCTGACTAATCCATCTTTCAAAAGCTTTAAAGTTGCATGTGAAACCGATAAAAAATATAAATTGTCGTGGAAAATTGCTTGGCATTGAGAAAATATAATAATGAGTAATTACTAAAAGTATATTTTGTAGCTTTGTGAGCAATACTTAAGAATCTTTGAAATTCTCAGAAAATTTTTGAAATAAAAGGGCGCAGATCTTTTTATGACTGAATTTTTAATTTAATGTGCGATGCTTCTAATTCATTCATCTGTAATCGATTTATTTTTGATTTTTATTATATTTTTCAAGAATTTATATATAAATGTCATATCACATTTTGTGGAGAATATCAATCAATGAAATTATAGTTTATTGATGATCAAAAATGAATAGCAAGAGTGTTACCATAGAGTGTTACGAATAGAAGAGTTAAAATCCTCATTGTAGCCTAACAGATGAATTTTTAAGCTAATATTCTTTTATGCCAGTTTTTAATTTATTTTTTAAAACAATCTCGAAACAAAAAAATCTCACCAGTTCAATAATTTTGAAGATAGTGGGTCCATAGTTGCTGGCCTTGCTAAGATAGCTACTTCTAGTACTGGGATCATGTGCCCCTTGCTCAGTTCCAGTCATCGTTAATCGAGATATTTCTATCAAAAGTTTGAAACGTTAGTTGAGTTATTTTCAGATGTTTTTGGTTAAATTAGTGATTCATTGTAATATTCTTAGAAATATTAGTTGGAAGATGTTTTTGCAAATTATAAAAAAAAACTGCGGTTTTAACGGTTTTTGGTCATTAATCAAAAAAAAAATGCATTAAAGTCCGATCGTGTGTTTGTTTCTTTTTTGCTAGTGAATTAGACAGATTATCATATAAACTATATTAGACAATTTTGCACGAAATTTCCTGCTACTTGCGATGTTTGTTCGTTATTCACACAATTCAAATACTTTTTTTTAGGCAAATTATTTGTTAAGTCATTCGATTATTATTATTTGTTGCTAGGTAATTTTTATTTGTGGTTGAAGATCAAGGCTCAGTTACTCGTTGCTTGATTTTTCTGGAATACTTTGCTGATATTTCACTTTTTTTGTGCATTTGAGAACATTTTAGTAAAACTTTTGATTTAAAGTCATGCTTGAAGGGTTGATTAAAAAGATGCTTAAAAATAAAGGATTTTTATTGAAATACCTATATTCATTTTTAGATTGTTACTGATTTTCAACTTTTAGTTTAGATTGTTTTTATTTTATTCTGAAATATTCTTAAATATTCTTAATTTATTAAGATAATATTATATCGACAACTTAATAAAACTTTGTATCGTTTAGTCTGATGAGTACAGTAAAGGTTCAATTCCACTCTAAATGTTATGTTTAGCATGGTTATTTTTCATAGAGTTACCGATTTTGCATTTTTTTTCCAAATTTTCCTAAATATGCTAATACGATAACAAACATCTCAAAAGCGTAAAGCCCATATTTTCCTAATTTCACTCTCAAATTCGCTGGAAGACGTGAAAAACTTTCTTTTGCCTAATTCGAGGCCTAATTTAATTTCCCTACACACGAGACAAATTAAACAATCAATAAGCAATTTCGGACAAAACAATTTGGTCTCTTGTAAAACGCTCAAAAAGGTTCGGTAGCTCATTTTCGAATATTTTAAGCATAACGCTAATTTGTTTGTAATGACACAATGCTCCATTGCTACAATAGAAGTTAGGAAAAGGCTATGAAGGCAAGAAAGTACAATAAAGTAACAATAAGAACGACCATTGTGAGGAAGAAAGTACAAGAAACAATTAAACAAGTAAACTTGAAGCTGAGTTTAAGGTAGTTTAAAGTAACGCCGCCTGAAGTGCAAGAAATGCAAAGAAATGGTAAATTATTCAAAGCAGGCGTTCGAACTTGTAGTTTAGCAAAGGTCTCTTAGAGGTTTTTGGACTTTACTCTTTTTCAAATGTTTTTTCTTGCATTCAAGTATCATTTGTACTAATATCAAAATTCTTGAGAATACTGTTCTACTAGTCTCCAGGAGACTTCAATACCAAATAAAAAATAATTACAAACAATCTACCAGTCAACCATTCAAAGAATTGGAAAAACTTTAAGTTTACTAAAAGAATTGCAAAGAATAATGAACAATAATGAAACAGACCCAAATTCCTGTTTCTTTGTTGTTCAATTAATTTTCAGCTACTGAAATATTGTGCAAGAATTTCTAAATATGCCTTTAAAGGTTTAAAAGAAAGCATTAGCTACATATTACAGGCTAAATACTCATTACAGCATAAATTACATGAAATTATACTTTCTTTATGATTTATGCAAAAATAGTTCTGAGTTTTATAATTTCGTGTTTTCTTGAGATTTTTGTAGTTTTTGTAGTTTTTAAAGAGAATTATTTGGAATTAATGAAAATTATTGGTGAATAAATTTTGAAGGTTTTTAAAAATGGAAAATTTATGATGCAGAATGAAGCAAAGTTTGCATAAATTCTGTCTGATTTCAATTTTCCCAAAACCCCTGCAGAAAAAAAATAATCACCAATCACTAAATTATTAATGGTGGCATTGTGTGCAGCCACAATTATCTCTTTTGTGTGAAAATCGGACAAATTAGATATTCTAAACATCTCAAGCTTTCCATCAATTTAATATTTGAAGTCTTTCTGATTTATCGTTTAGTTTACTTTCCATGGGCATTTAGCTTTGTGATAGTATTTTTGTTACTTTAACTAATTTCTTTATCTTCACGTGTGCCTCCAAGCCTTTTGAAAATATTTTAAATATATATTTTGATATTTTAACAAATGATCTTCTATGACTTTTCACTTATATTTATTCACAACATAACATGTAAGAGAAATGTCTTGATTTGCTTTCTTTGAAAGGCTGAAAAGCTGCAGATTACTGGTTTTGTTGGATGTTTAATCTGTCGGAGAAATCTCTTGACTTTTGAGATAACACTTTTTAGTAAAATATAAAAAATAACATTATTAATTTATGTGGCTGGAAGAGTTTGGAAGGGCTTGGAGGTGGAACTTTCAAGATCCATTTATTTTTCAAATTCAACCAAGCATTTTTTTTATGAACAAAATTTATGTTTTCCAAGTTTCCATAAAATCCACAAACAACAAATTGACCAAACCAAGTTTTCCCTCCAAACCCGCCAAACGTAAATAAATGAGTTTGTCGACACTTCTGCGGTTTGTTTTGGTTTCTCATTTGCAGCATAAACCTTTATTTGTGTTGCATATTTTCTTCATGTGTGCTCTATTCATTCAATAAAGCTCGTAAAATCGTAAAAAGCCGTAAAAATCGTGAATAAATATGGTAAACGCCGTAAGCATCAACATTTCCACAAAAAAGAGAGTAAAAATCGAGCAAAAGAGTTGAAACAAAAGCAAAAATGTCGAGCAAAAAGAGAAATGCATTTAATAAAATTATTGTGGAGATAAAAAGCTAAAAAGTCAACATAGCATAAATAAAGCGATTTATTATGAATTAATGACCTCTTCGGCTACTATACCAATATACCATATGTTTTACAGTATACCAGTTGCTCGACTTGTCTTTGATCGGCAAACTATAAAAAGAGATTGCAGTTATGGATTAGAAAATTTATTCTTGGAGATTTCTTTGAGATTTGGCGCTGAATTTGAAAAATTCACTTTCATTCATTTTCTGAGAAACTTGGAGTAATCAGAGATTTCATGGAAAATGAGAAAACATCAAAATGCATCGCAATTTCTGTAATCTGAGCATTTTCTGTTATTCGAGCTTATTTTGTGCTTGATTGCAATTTATCAGATTTTTCATTAATTTGCTAATTAACTTCTTTAATTTGAAGGTTACAACAGGTATATGATCTTCTCGAGCTTTCCTGAGCATTTTTGAGCCAAAACGAGAGTTTACTATAAATTTACTGTTTTTTGTGGAAATACTGAGGCAATAGCATAAATATGCATAAATAAGCATAAATGACTAAAATGAGTTGAACTGGAAAAAACATTCAGCAATGATTTCCAATGGCAACCAATAAGTATTGTCTCGAGGGGAGAATGATTGAAGAATTTTATCAAGACACTCATCTTGAGGAAACTTAGAACAAAAAATTAGTTTTCTGATAGATTTATCACAATTTTGATGAGCTTTCAGATCAAAATTAATTTTTATTCTCCCCTCACCATCCCAAACAACAAAATACTCACTACGGCACAATATTTGCCGCGCCCAAGCAAGTAACAGAATAAAGTCAAGCAAAACTACGCTACAGTTCCACAATTGAGCATTTTTCTTGCATGTGTGTCATTATGGTGGCTCGAATATTGTTGAATGAATTATTATTATTAACAACATTTACATCTTTTACACTGTCAGCGGCATTTGCTTGATTTTCTAAAACAATTCCTTATTTTCTAGAGGAATCAAAAAATAAACCATAAGATCTTAAAAATTCTTGATGACAACTAAAAGTCTCAAGAAAGCTTCAAAACCTAATTTCACCATGCTTCACTTTAATGTTTTGATATTTCTTCAGCTATTCGAGTAATTTTTGTGAGTGAAACTTATTAACCGCATTCTTGTGACAAAATCTTAAGCTTGCTTGAATAAATCTTTTCTACGGAGGTTTAATATTTATGAGATATTTCTTAGCTTTTATACTTTGCTAGTCACGATTACTGAATTAATTATCATATGGACTGCCGTTAAATATTCTTTTGAGTTCTTTTAGGACTGGAAGAAGAGTTTTATGGAATTCACGGAATTTTCGCGCGTTTTTTCTTTTGGCTTTATAACAAAGCTATTGACTATTAAAAATTGCAAAACTATTTATTTTGCATACAAAAATCTTGAATAATAAAAGATAAATGAAGAAAATTCATAAGGAAAATATTTTATAAGTAAATTTCTAACTTCCATAAAAAATGCATAAATAATAAGAATTCCATAAAACTTCGAGTTTCTGTGAGTTTCAAACAAAATCGCAAACTTCAATTAAAGCTTTATTAATGATCTAATTTGGCTAAATTCCACAACAAACATTATCAGCTTTATTGCTAGATAACTCAATAAAAAAATGAAACAAATTGTTTTAATTATTTAAACTGCAATTATGATATCTCATTCGAAAACTCGCGAATTTCTTGCAAAAACAAAAACAGCAAACTCGAAAATGCAAAGCTCAAATTAACGACAAATCCCATAAAATGAAATCTTTCTCCAGTTTAGTGTTTATTTCTCGGTCCAACAATTCTAACAAGAAAGCACCACAATACTATAAATTTCCGTGTAAATTAATAATTTCAAACAACGATCTCAAATATCCGTAACACCTCAAACAACTTAAATAACTCAATCATCAGAATTTATATGAAATTACTGAATATTAAAACGAGAAAACGATTAACTCAAATTTCATTGCATAATTTAATAAAACCACAAAGAAGCTTCCACAAAACAATTCTTGCAGCGCATTCTCAAATATAACACAAAATTCTTTTATATTCTGCTATTTGGTTTTCAACGCATTTAACAGTTGCTTCAATACTTTAATTTTAACGTAAAATCGGAGCAAAGTATCGAAAATCGTATCAAGAAAGTGAGAAACTCGTTTTCTTTGCAGCTCCTTCTAAACAGTCCATACAGCAAACACACTCTTGACAATTTTTATGTCAATTTCATCATTTTTCAGCAGTTCCTTCATTAACCGTTTCTTTTACAATTTTTTTCTCACTAAAACTTCTTTTAATCGTTGATTTTGATAAAATCTTAAAAACATTTTTCCAAGATATTCAAACTCTTAAAATATTCTTCAATTTGAAAGAAACATACTTTTCTATTATATCTGTTAAAAACTTCTAAGTTAAAGTTTCGAGTCGAGTTAAGCACGTCTTTACGTTCCACTAGTCCACAAAGCAATGAAACTACTGAGAGAGTCCAAAATGCTTGAAACACTCCACAACATCGACCAGCAACACACAGCAAAAATAGCGCTATACTTCTCTCTATAGCTGAAATATTGCTGGTAACAAATTTAGTATGGAGTTTGTGCATTCTCATAGGCAGCCAAGCATTCAAAGCATCAAAAGCATTCGAGCATTCAAGCAAGTGTTTCTGTTATTGTTTTGCGATGCCTCAACTGAGCACAACAAAACCAGTTTGACGAGTTGCCTGCATATTATTTAAAGTTTAAATGGAAACTCATGTTGGAAGTTTGGTTGGAAGCTCAGAGAATTGACCATTTGCTGTGTACGTTGTATTAAATTGATGACGAGTCAACTTTTGTTGGTTTCTGTTGAATAAAATGCTTTAATATTGGAGTATTTGGAATAATGCAATGTGCTTGGTGGATAACTATGAAGAATGCAGGTTGAAGTGATTTTTAGCGCAAAATTGGCTTTTGCTTTTTATTGCCAGGTTATTGATGTATTGAGAGCGTTGGCAGCGACGGTGACAAGCAGGATTTTGGTGGTTTTGGGGTTAACCTCAATTTTATTGATTTTAATGGTTTTGAGGGAGTTTGATTGCATTTTTTGATGGGATTAAGGCTAAATTGTGATTAATTGGATTTTTGTTGTTTATGGAACTTGGTGTATTGTTTTAACTGACAGCTGTCAAAAATATCGAGCTTTGATTACAAATTTTGTGATTTAAATTACAGTTTGTATTACAGAATAGGCAAATCTTAATTTAAAATGAAAACTGTTGATTTTCTAGAGTAGTGTATTCAAGAACTCCTTAATTCTAGGTTATGATTCCTAAATCTTCCATATTAGGAAGCTACCGCCCATTAAATTAATAAAATACACATATACTTCTCACCATTGAGATTGAAAGTAAGAAACCACTTTTCTATATCCACTTGTTCAAATATTCAGCGTCGTGATCTAACCGCTAACAGTTCTCTTAAATAATAGTAATATGCTTGAATGACGAAAATGACGAAGATCATAAAAATATTACGCTGTCACAATTCCAAAGATTCCAAAGATCTCGCATCAAGCTACATTCATACAACTTGAATAATTTGTGAAATTATAAATAGTTTTTTTATAAAAAACCAAGAAGAAGAAAAATACAAGCTATCGCTGGGAAGAAGAAGATCTTCCCATCTTCTCATATATCTTCACATGTTTTTTGCGGAATTGACGGTTATGTAACGAAATTTCCATATTCCAAATCAACAAACCACACATGTAAATTTTGTGAATTTTGTAAATGTTTTATTATATTTTTAATGTTTTTATTTTTGTATTTATAAATGCTTCGTGGAAAAGTCGAAACAAAAATCAAAAGACTTTGATGCTGAATGATTTTCATTCATGAAACTCCAGACGGGAGATGGTTTGAGCATTAATTGCGTAATTTGTAAATTTTGTGAATATTTTGTTAGTTTTGCTGAAACGTGCGCCTTTGTAGTTGAAAAATTATTTAAAAAATTATAACTGTCTGTTTGTCTTTTAGATTAAATTTCAATTTTTATTCAAATATTTTTAAACTGTAGACAAAAATTGTTTTATGAACTGAAATTACAACAAATTTTGGGTTTTTTTGGTTGCCTGCCTGGAGAAAGATGGATCAGTTTGGATTTAGATCAGTACTTTTTTTGAAGTAAAAAATCTTTTAGGAGACCTTTGAGTCCATTCAAGTTTATTTTACTTAATTTTAGTTTATTTTAGTTCATTGTAACTTCAATTTTGATTATTTTTGTTAGGTCTGCGTATATTTTTCGGTACTGTTTTTCTAAACAAATGAAATGATACAAAAGACGCACAACCTTCAGTTCGACTTCATAGGCAAGACAAGCAAATATGCACAAATGAGCTTGTAAATTAATTAGACTCAGCACTTCATGAATGAATTGCTTGAATTTGTGAAGTTGACAACTGTAAATGAATTAGATTTTTTTTATGGATGGGTAATATGTGTTGGGGGGAAAATGTTGAAATTTTGGATTCAAAAAAAATAATATTTACCAAATTTAAAAAAAATTTCGAAGTTTATTTCATTTCGAGAAATGATATTCAACAAATCAATAAAAAATATTTTTAGGATCTTTTACCTCCCCCTCACTTGCCTGGTTGTCTTCCTGACATATTTTTGTTATTATATCATTTTATTTGAAACTCACTGTACAGTATTGTTTTATTATTTTAACATCGTGGATGATCTAAGGTCTCGTGCGTGCCATCAATCGTCAATCAAAATTCAAAAAACAGAAATTCGTCAAAATAAAGAATAAAAACAACAATTTTAATGAAATTACAGCACTGAAGGCAGTACAACGTATATAAGTCTGGAATGATTTAAGAGTAAATTGCCTGTGATTCATGCATTGTAATTTTATTTGAAAAATAAATTTCGTAAAGAGGGGATGACGATTAGAATAATTTAAAAAAAAACAATTTTATAAAAATCTTCAACGAGCTTATTATGAATCTTATGATATTTCACTTTTAGAAGTGAAAAAAAAACCTCAAGAACTTCACGAAGATCCATCCCTCTTAAATTTTAAAATTCACCGTATTTATGAGTTCCCTTTAGAGTTGCAATAAAACTACATGGCTTTTGTTATTGCTTCAAGAACAATGAGTTATTTTTCCCTTGGAGACTTGGAACGTAAGAATTATTTGAAAAAACAAATACTTAGTTTGAGCGTTGGAGATTATTTTCCTGTTTTTTACGAATTAATTCAATCTATTGGCTCTTAAAGGTTTTTCATGTTAAAGACTAAATAAAACATTTTACATGATTTAAATGTAGAACTTTGAGAAAAAACTGAATTAAGTTGGAATTAAAAAAAGTTTACATGAATTACAAGAATAACAAAGAAATTACACGCTTTTAGACTTTCTTTACAAGGTATTCAAAGAAAAACATCTTCATTAAATTTAAAATTCAAATTGAGTCATTTTTGGCGCCATTTCTTGTATTTTTTTTAGACCTAAAAATATTTTAAAATTTTTCTAAACAACATAAATTACTTATATAATTTGAATATCATAATTAATTTAATTAACAACACTTTTCGTCTAAATTGTCAATTAGCGCTTTTATTATGATAAACTTCACTGAGAGCCAAAACTGCCAACGTTATCAAAAAATACAATTTCATTTAAAAGAAATTTCAATAACTCAGCATTTGAATAATTGTTTAAGCGAAATTTAATTGCCAGCTGAAAATTGCAATTTCTCCGTGACTGTAAACATTCTATTCATCATATTCCTCATATCAAAAGTATCGTTTAATAAAATCATTTTAAAATGTAATTGCCATAACTTATAGATAGCTCGTTTGAGTCATTCATTCAATACATTCTCCATTTCCAGCGGGGGTCAGAATTCCGGGTCACAAAAATTAGTCGCTGAAAATAAAAAAAAGTATCGAAGAAAACGAAGATTATCTCTATGAAGTAAAAAGTTATGAAGTTGCAAAGATCAGGGGTGGTCGAACTTTTAAAAAAACATTTTGCAGTTTTTTCAAAATATATTGTTGAAAAATAATATTTCAGTTATAAGCAGTCTTTTTGAGCTTTTTGGACAAAAAAAATCATTTCTTAAACATATTTCCAGACAATACAGAATTTTTTCAGAAATTATACAAGATAAAGATCTAACGCAAACTGTCTTCAAGTCTGCGTTTATTTCAAGTGGGTTCACCAATTAACAAGCTTCATAAAATATCTTATAATATATTATTAAATTACTTAAAGGGAAATTGAGAAATTGTCTGAATTGCGGTTTATGGAACAAAGACTCACATATTCACATATGTAATCAAATTAAATAAATTGTTACTAATTTTCCTCTTCGTCAACTTTCAACTCTCGTTTCAATGCATTGCTGTATTTAAAACAGTTTTTAAATGTCTAGCTTCCTTATCCTGCACCAAACCAATCTAATAATAACCTAATCAACATATTTCCAGCGTTACAAATTGTAATTTTCTCAATTAAAATTATTGTTTAAATTGAATTATTTCAATTAAACTTGAATTAACAGTCTCGCTTTGAATATACTGGAATGAATATTCAAAACATCTCGAAAACATCAGAAAATATTCAAAATTAACTTGAAACGAACATTAAAAATTAATCAAACAAACATTATTTAATTATTTAATTAACTTTTGTTTAATCTGCCTTGTAAATTGTTTACAAAAATACAAAGATACGGAAAAACAACACTGAGAGAATTATTGATAGAATTTTAAAATAATTTTTTTTGTACATAACTAAAATTTATTATAGATCGGAAACTTCCCTCAGTGCATGAAAATAATTCTAAACAAAATTTTACAAAAATGGAAACAACGACTTCAAAAACTTTTCGTTGAATTTTGTTGTCGAACTTGCTGTGACCCAAAATGAGCATACTAGAGCATACTAAACACACATTGTGGATGATTTAGACTTGAAGCAACTTTAAATAGTTTCTAAATGGCTTTGAAATGATACAACATGTTAAGTGAATTACTTTCTGGGTTTTTTGGTGAGTTTTTTTCACGAAATTACCTGATTTATCAGATCATAAAAAATTTACGCTATTAGCAAAATTGTCGTGTCTCCTTCACACATTCTTGTTTCTTTTAATGGGTTTTTATGGGGTGGGAGGGGGAGTTGTTTAGTTGGGTTTTTGGGAGAATGTTACATTTGAGAATTAATGATATTAATAAAAATGTTGGTTTAGAATGACTAGAGGTGGCAAAAATTAATTTTTATGGTACAACAAAAGTTTAAAATAATTACGAGGGGAAGGTATTGAGAAAAGAGCTTAAAATAGTATTTATCGAATTTTTCATGAAATTGGAGAAAACAGGAATTTTAAATATGAACCTCAAAGTAACTCAAAGCACCCTCCCCTCTAAAAGCTCTCATTCCGTCAGACACTACATATATTTCCTAAAACATAATTAGTTTTGCTCATTTAAATATCTCAAATAGTAAATTGTCATGAAAAGTATTAATTTAATAATTTAATGTTCCGGACTGCACGTCACGCTCTTTTATGATTTAATGCTTTAAAACAGCTGAAAAACGTGGAAAATTGTAGAGGAATTATAATCAGTGGAATCAGCGATGGAAAATGAGTTTATAAATGATATTATAACGTACTCAACGTGTGTTGCAATTAATTATGATAATTAACGAAGCGACTGCAGTGGTTTTTATTTGCAAAGTATGTAGAAATGTGCAGAGTATCTTTTGGAACAATCTGGTAGTGACACTGAAAGTTTTGGTCGTTGGTTGAGTGCTTAATTAAAATTCTCCTTTTTTTGCATTATGAAAATATTTATTTTTCCACTCCAATAACAATTAATGAATATATTACTTTAATCTTTAATGACATTTCGCTTAATCAAATACTTCCATCACATAAATTAATAAAGGTATCATTAAGCACAATCGACCTAAATACTTCTAATAAATATGTAAACTCCTCCACAATTATTGTTATTATTTATTTTATTGATTTTCTTCAATTTCCCGTGATTTCTGAGTATTTTCTAAATTCCCTCTATTCATGAATTGCCCAAAATTCCAATGTATAGCTGTTCTATTAATCTAAATATTTGAAAATACACTTGAAATTATCCTTCTACACCCTTCTGTTCAGAATAATAAATAAGAATGAAACCCCCAAAAAGCAGAAAATAATATAAAATGTATTGCGTTACAATTCTAAACCGATATTGATTCCCCAAGAACTGCTTGAAATACTCAAATTATTAAATTGCTATAGAGCATTTTTTTTTCTTTCGAAGCTTATACTTCATTGTTTAGGTTTGTTGCTTACATATGTTTCTAACAGAAGCTAGGGAGGTGGTGATTAAGCCCACAACGTTGAACGCAATAAATAGGTCATCACTTGCAATATGGCGTGTCATGTTTTTATATGAACTTTCCCTAATCTACAAATAGCTTGGATAATTCGTAGAAAGTTCTGCTTGCTGGCTTTACTGCATTGTTTTAATAATTTTTAATGTTTAATTCCAATTTTTTCATTGTTTTTATAAAGAATTTCCTATCTAGACTAAATTTTCGGTCTATTGGAGGCTCTGGTTGAATTGTTTGGTGGGTTTTGGAATTTATGGCGAATTGCGTGGATTTCTTGGTCAAATTGAATAGATTCTGTGCATTGCTCTATTTTATTTAATATTTTATGGAGTTTCGTATGAAAGAAAGATTTGAAAGTAATTTATCAGGATTTGCATATTTTAATTTCATTCAAGTGAAAATAGCAATTCTCATTTAAATTAGGACAAAAACTAATTAAATATTCAGGCGTAAAATTTTTGATACTGCTAAATTCCAAAAAGATTACATGCTAATATATTCCAAAACCTTCAAAACCGCAAAGACCACCCCTAGAATAGAACAATCCACGAAATCCATTCATCAACTAATCAAACATGCGATCAAGTTTTTTTAATCTTCCCATTTATTTCCTACTTTTAATTTATTTGATTGGTTGAGCAACAAAGTCGATCATTCTTCTGCTACTTCTGCGAGCTTATTTATTTGATATTCTTCGGTCGTTAAAAACGTTCAAATAAGACAAATAATAGCAAACAATTGTCTTATTGCTTATTTATTGTATCAATTAGATGCTGTACTAAAATTGGAAGGTTGTGGGATGACAATCACTCATTTAGTTTCAGTTTTCTAGTCAGCATTTATGACAAACGAGGCAGATGATCAAATGTTTTAGATAGATACGTAGCTAATTTATCGCGCAGTTGATATTATTTACTGCAGAATTATGTCATTATTCCAATATTTACAGCTTAACGTAAAAACGTCTCAAGAATCACCAAATAACTAAAACACAACAAGAATCAATTCCTTTAATTCAAACTTTTTAGCCAAAAACTAACCTGTCTTTTATTTTCTACAGATCGACCTTTACATAGATACAGCTCGGCCAATTGTGGATAAGGTACTAGAAGGTTACAATGGCACAATCTTGGCTTACGGACAAACTGGTACAGGAAAAACGTACACCATGTCCGGAAACCCAGAGTCACCACAAACCAAAGGAATCATCCCAAACACTTTCGCGCACATTTTTGGACACATTGCCAAGGCAAAGGAAAATGAGAAGTGAGTTTTATCGATATTTTTTGTTTTTTTAACTTACCTAACGTTTCTATACTTTAAGATTCTTGGTCCGCGTCAGCTACATGGAGATCTACAACGAAGAAGTTCGTGATTTGTTGGGAAAAGAAATGAACAAATCTTTGGAAGTCAAGGAACGAGCTGATATTGGAGTTTTCGTTAAAGACCTCAGTGGCTACGTGGTCCATAATGCAGATGACTTGGATAACATCATGAAACTGGGAAACAAAAACAGGGTTGTGGGAGCCACTAAGATGAACTTGGAGTCTTCAAGATCGCACGCCATCTTTTCGATAACGGTTGAGTCGAGTATCACAGATCCTGATGGAGAACAGCATGTTAAGATGGGGAAGCTGCAGTTGGTGGACTTGGCTGTAAGTATTTAAAACTTTAGAAAGTAATTCTAAACTACAAATAAATTTTTAGGGCTCTGAACGACAAAGCAAGACCCAATCTACTGGCCTACGACTAAAAGAAGCGACAAAGATAAACCTCTCACTATCCGTCCTGGGTAACGTCATCAGCGCTCTCGTAGACGGAAAGTGCACCCATATACCTTACCGCAATTCTAAATTAACACGCCTGTTGCAAGATTCTTTGGGTGGAAACTCAAAAACCGTGATGTGTGCAAGTATTAGTCCAGCAGATTCCAATTATGTTGAGACTATTTCAACTTTGAGGTATGCCGGAAGGGCGAAAAGTATTCAGAATCATGCTCATGTTAATGATGAACCTAAGGATGCTCTTCTAAGGCACTTCCAGGAAGAAATTGAGGAGCTTAAGAGGCAGTTGGAGGAAGGTTTATTCGAGGTTAATTCTTGTGATGGAGAAATTGATGAAGAAGAGGAAGATCGTGAAATTGAGATCGAGGAAGATGATAACGAGAAGATCCAGAGAGATGAAAAGAAAAAGAAATCCAAGGTCAAGAAGGATCAAGAAGACAAGGAGAAAACTGATGCTGAAAAAGAGTTGATGGAGAAAAAAGCTCTTGAAAATGAAAAAGAGCTCAAGCAAGCTCAATCCGAGCAAGATAGCATCCGAGCAAAGTTACAATCCTTGGAAAACAAGATCCTTGTAGGCGGAGAAAACTTGCTAGAAAAAGCTTTCAACCAGGAAGCTCTTCTAGAAAAATCCCTGGCAGAGCTCGAAGAAACAAACAAAAAGGAAAAAGAGCTCGAGCAAAGCTTGCAGAAAATGGAAGCCACCAGAATTGATATTGAAGAGAGATACACATCTTTGCAAGATGAATGTGTTGGCAAGACTAAGAAGCTAACCAGAGTTATGTCCATGTTGATGGGATTGAAGTCAGAATTGTCAGATCAGCAACAAGAACAACAAAGAGAGAAGGAAGGGATTTATGAAAATATCAGGAGTTTGTCCAGGGAGCTCGCACTTTGTGAGTTGGTGATCAATTCTTACATTCCGAAGGAGTATCAGGTAATATCTTCAAAAAATAAAACGTGTTTGAATACTTATTAAATGAATCTTTATCGTTTTAGAGTATGATTGAGCGCTTCACCAACTGGAATGAAGATATTGGAGAATGGCAATTAAAATGCGTCGCTTACACTGGAAACAACATGAGAAAAAACATTCCCGAACCAAAGATTTCCAAAGACCCTGAATACGTCGATCTTTCCCACGTCTATTTGAGCTACAACACAGAAGCTTTGAATGAACCAGTGCGAGCTAAAACTGCTCGACCACGAACCTCAGGAATCGCCAGACCCACAACAGCAAGAAAATACTATTAAGGTCACTTTTAAAGATTTTCAGAATTTTTATATTTATTGCTCACCGCATTTCTCATGCATTAAGAAGGAAAAACTGCTTAAGCTTAAGCAAAACTTTTGCCACATTCTTCAACACCACAAATGTCACTTAATAATTTTAAATTCATGCAAAACCATTTAAAATAATTTAAACACATTTACATCACCATACAGTCAATTTAAATCATATTTCTTGAGCTTTCCGTGCTTTAAAAGCTTCTCAAAGTTTATTCATAATTTATTAAAGTGGTTGGATTCTAGTACAACTTCACACGAACAATGCAAAACATATGAACAAAATTACATGAACAAAATTATAAACGATCATGACGTCATCTTTATTGAGTAATTATTAATACGTCTCTTAATTAAAAAATTGCGAATGAATTTCGATTTATAAAATGATTTATCTTTACGAAAAAAACCTGGTCTAAACTATCTTCAAACTTAATCCCAGTTTTAAATGTAAGCCCAGAAAAAAATCTAGTTTTAAGTCCTAAATACTTGAGGCTAAAGTCTTTCTACTTGATTCGTAGATTTTATTGAACAAATCCTATAGTTTATTTAGCTAAACCCCGGTTTAAGGTATGCAATTGAATTATTTATTGGTTGTGATTAATTTCCAAGACTAACGTTTACCAGAAGGAATTATCGGTTCTAAAACTTATTATTAAAATTATTTAATTGCTGTTTTTAATTTATATAACTTTATTTTTCTTCAGTTACTAAAATTATTCGAAATTATAATAATTGAACCTGTAAACTTTTTAGCATTCTAATGCATTGAATTTCTAGTCTATTAAAATAAAATGCAATTTATAAAAATATATATGCAATTTAGCAATAAAACCAAAAGATTTAATAAATATAGTTAATTTGATGAAGGAATTAACACAAAATATCATTTAAAAAAATGTTTTCTTACCTTTGATCTTAAACTGGTGAGCTAAAGCTTGATTTAAGGTTTTGATAAAGCTTTACCCTAGATTTTGAATATTTCTAACAATTTTATATAATAATTTTTTGCAGGTAAATAAAACAACAAATTTCATATAACTTAAAAATTCTAATCTTATTTTTATTTCTTAAGAACAAAGGAAAATATAGTGTACATCAAGTATTTAAAAAATATCAATAAATCATAAATCGTCGATCTGACTAAAAACAAATTAACAACAAAAAAAAACTTATAATTTCAAAGAAATAAAGCTAATCACTAAATTTTAATCAAAGAAAATAATTATTAACACATTTGTCACAGTTTAATTTAAACTTATAAAAACTTATCCGCGGATTAGTCAGCAACTCTCTTTAAAGTCTTTTGGATATTTAGTTATTGAACTAAATAGATAGTTTTTCAGTAGCGATCACAGAATCTTATGTTGACTGGACCCTTGGGCGCGAGTATGAACTCAAACTGCAGTCCAAAGGGACTGACATATTCAATTTTGAACTCTTTTACAATCTAGAATTAAAAGATTATTGATTAGTAAGCTAACCACTAAAAAAAAGTTAACCAAAGTAAAATCCTTACCTTCATTAAAATTGTCGTTAACTCTAGCTCAATGACTCTTTTGCCAGGACAAATTCGTTTTCCAGTGCCAAATGGCTGAACTATTGCACTTCCAGGTAGTGTTTTATTCAAAGGATCTTTCATTTGCTCCATCCACCTCTCTGGAATGTATTTAGAAGCATCTTTGAAGTTGGCTTCATTTTGACAAGCCACCATGTTTTGACAAAGGACGACCGTCTAAAAAAATTAAAAAAATTAATATAAAAATGCGGGATTAATTATGAAAATACTAACCCCAGCCTTGAGTTGATGTCCTGAAAGAACAAAATCTTCCTCCAGAATTCTAGCTACGCAAAAGGCAGCAGGACTTAGTCTGTAGGCTTCTTGGATGCAACATTTTGTGTACAGCGAACGTTTCGAGACGTCTGCGCTCAAATCCGAAATATCGATTTGTTCAATATCATCATAAAGCTTTTCTTGACACAAAGGATTTGCGCTCAGGTAGTGTAGATTGAAGGTGAGAGTGTGGGAGAGCTATCAAAAGAATATTCATTTGTCAGCTGGATCAACTTTATTTGATTTAATTACAAATACTAACCAATTCAATTCCAGCTGTGATAAAATCAATAATTCCAGACTTCTTCTCTCTGATATCAAGACCTTCAGTGTTAATGATACTGCTGAAAATACTTTTCATACCCTCATTTACGTTTTCGTCATCACCTGATAAAGCTTTGTCTACGAGCTCCGAAATGATACTAAAAAAGTAATATTTATTAGAATCCTACTCCACCATCAATCAAATAATAAAATCTTACTTGTAACAAATTTCTTCATTTTTCGAAAAGTCCTTCCAAGTTTGAGTAGGAAAATATTTCCAAAGCCCCAGTCCATAATATGAGTCTCTTTGCAGAATAAACAAATTTTTCACAGCCTTTGCCAACTCATTGAATTTTTTGTTCCCTGAATTTTCTTTATTGAGGAATCCCATCCTTCTGCCTAAAACTAAACTGCACATGCTCTCCAATCCAAATAAATTGGTGATTCCTTCAAAGTCTTCGATGACGTTGTCAGCATTTCTTTTAAATTTGATGAACTCGATGAACTCATCACAGATTTCGTTGAGGAATGGGACGAACGCGGATAATGTAAATCTGTTTGTGATGTTTGGCGTGAGTTTTGAACGAAGAAAATGCCATTCTTCTCCTTGTCTGATTAAAAGAAGAGAGAATTAAAATTTAATATTTAGTACAGTATAATTTTTTTGTCACTTTTGCAGCTGGAACATGATAACTGTTATCTTTAGATTACAATCTACAATCTACTTCAATTAAAAAATTCTTGACTCAGATACTCACGCATTAACAATTCCCGCGCTAGCATATCTATCAGGTCTGCTTCTCCTATAATTAGCAACAATTTCTGTTGGTGGTCTGAACGGATAATTGCTTGGATACTTGAGCACCTTTTCGATGTCATTTTTATTATATAAACTGACTATAGGGAAACCATTCCAGGTTACTTCCAGCATCACGTCGCCATAAGCTTTCTGAGCATCTGTGTAGAACTCGTGCAACTGTGACAGCTTGTACTTCCAGTAAAATATCCATTTAGTGCCGATCAACGGTACAACTAATGGTCCAGGTATTGTTGAAATACTGTTATCTGTAGAGGCAGGAGAGTCATCTCTAAATCTGATAAGCTTCACTATGTCGGGAAGCTTGAAAGACTTGTCTCGGTAAGTGTAGATAATTCCAAGCACAATCACGAAATAAATTAAAATAATTAACAGCAACATGTTCTACGTCTTTATCACAAACAGTTGATCTGTAATGAGAGGGAGAGTGAAATTAATATTAATTGAGTGAAAGTGTTTGCCTTTGATCTAGTAATTGAATTAAATGATTTGTTACTTATGTCAAGAATTGTGTCAGTTTTTGTGTTTTGTAAGTAAATATTATTTGTTATTATAATGAAATTTCAAATTGCTAGAACTTTGAATGGAAAGTTGGATTTTCTTTAGTGTTCTTGCTTTATTATCAGTCTTTTGAAAGGAGCTCAACTTCATCTAGAAAGGATATTTTGAAAATATTTGCGACAAATATTAAATGTCACACCAATTTTCCATTTGAATTTGGAGCGCAGTGAACTTGAAATAGATTTGTTTGAACTTTTGTTCTATTAGTTGTAGATTCAGCGCAAATCAAAATATTTAGTAAAACATCATCATCTTAGACAAAACAGAACTGATGTGTGTCTAAGAACAGGTCTTTCAAATAACTTGTTTAAAATAGAAGTTTCCTTTGTTTTCAAGCATTTGAATCCTTTTAGTCCTTTACTTGCTCATCTATTCAGTCATTCCTTTAACAAACTTTTGATTCCTAAAATAATTCCTTTTTCAAACGAGACAATTGCACCTTCTTGTATTTACTCCTTAGAACCAAACAAATGCAAGAACTCCAGCCACTTCAGTCCAAAGTTGAGCCACGACTAAACATCGCTCTCAAGACTGAAACATATTTTACACTTTTAATCTTTCTATGTTTTTTGTGCTTCTCACAAAGAAAGTAACAAACTATTTTTACATTTTAATGCTGATTAATTCCGAAACCGTCCAAAACTACGAAATATATTTCTCTTTTACTGCTCATAGATTGCCATACTGTGGACAGAAAGCGAGTTTTAACAATTTTCTAATTTGCAAACAATCGTGAATCTGTAATTGAGTGAACATCAGGTAGAGAGACACTGATGGTCGCTGCGGATAAAATTACTCTGCGGTATTTTTTTAGATGGTTAATATCTGAATATTGTAAGAAGGTTGGCAGAGGTTTCAAAAAATTGTGTTTTTCTTGAAGATTTATCATTGAAAAAATATTCTCCACAAAAGTTCTAACGATTTCTAGTGAAAAAGCAGAATAGAAAAATTCATGATTCTTTCTTTGATGTCCAGTTTTATCGTTTTTTTATAAGACATTATAAAGTTTTAACATATTTCTATGCAATTTTAGAAAAATCGTAAGAAAATCAAGATAACGAGACAGGAAACTAAGAAATGAAATTGCTTAGAAATGCTTAGAATTACCTGGAACTATTTAGAATTTCATAGAAGTGTATCTTAGAATGTGTGGTTAAGTTTTAATCATGAAATTTTCTTGAAACGGTGTGTGAGAGAAAAGTTCAAAATTACTCAGAAACAGTTGAAATGAATTATCAACCAGTGTAAGAATTAGCACAAAAATATTTATCTACATAAAGTCTTATGCAAATCAAAAAGATGTTTTAATCACAAGAATTTACAAAAAAGAAAATTAGAAAACAATAAATTTAAATTGACATTCCAGAATTGGCACGACCATAAAAAATATTTTACCATAGATATCCCAAACATCTCAGTTTCTTTAAAAAATATTATGTTGTCATGTTACATATTTTACATGTTAGAATAGATTTTTGCCGGGAATATTAGCGAAGAGATGGAATCCACACGTGTGGAAGAAACAAAATATTATTGTTTTTGCTAAAATTTGATTTTTTGGTTTTTAAATGTTAAGTGACATGTTTTGCCTGTTATGTTATTTCATGAAACCGAAAAAAGTGAAGAGAATTTAATTAAAATGGGTAAAATATTTAATTTAGAACAAGATTTTAGAATTATTAGACTTGTCAATTTTATTCTAAATTGCCAGCCTAACCTTCAAACTGTTTTTGAAGATCATTCGATGTATATTTGACTATTTTGACATTTAATTCAGAATATTCATAGTAAACTTATCTTAACTAGCAAAAAAATTAATCATTTTTGAATTCTTCTATGCATATAATTTAATCAGAAAACTTAATATTTTTTATTTGAAAGGAATTTGTTTGTTTTAATCTCAGATTGCTTAAAAATTGCATAATTTATCAATTCACTAGAGTATTACCCGTGAAGGATCACAGGATTTGTTGCACAAAATATCAAAGTCGATATTGTTTTTTTTTTGGTTTATTTCAATGGATGGAGCTTAGAATTATAAAATCTAATTAGAAAGTGTTAATCTGAAGCTTTAAAAATTCTCAACTGTGGACTGGAGCTACCAGATTACAACATACAACTCAGTTTATAATCCCAAACAAAAATTAAAAAATGAAAAATAGAATTTTAATTTATGAATGTTTTTGGACTCAAAAATCCACCTGGTCATGCCAATAGATGGAGCTGGACAAACCCGTGATACGCGAAAAATCTCAGCTTATCATCCCAAACGATTTACCAAAAGACACGGAAACTGTATATTGAGCCGTTCTCGAGTTCTGAAAGTAGCACCAGGTAGTGGCACCTAGATAAGAAGTCCAAGTACTTGCAAAAATGATTTACTTTTTTTTTAATAATTGTGGGATCCTAAGACTTTTCTGAAAAATAAGTCCAAAGCCACCAGGTCATGCCATTAGATGGAGCTGGACCAACCCGTTATGCACAAACAATCTTTGAATATCATCCCAAACAGTTTCACTCCAGATACGGAAGCTGTATCTTCAGCCGTTCTCGAGTTGTGGTTGTACCACCAGGTAGTGGCACCTGGATAAAAAGTCCAAGTACTTTCAAAAATGATCTACTTGGTTTTCTGAACGAATTGTGGGATTCTAAGACTTTTTTAAAAAATTATTCCAAAGCCACCAGGTCATGCTAATTGGTGGTGCTGGACCAACCCGTGACATAAAAACAAACTTAGCTTATCATCCCGAACAATTTTTCCAAAGACACGGAAGTTGTATCTTCTGCCGTTCTCGAGTTCTGGTAGTACCACCAGGTAGTGGCACTTGGATACCTACAAAAAATTGTTTTCTTGGTTTTCTGGACGAATTGTGGGATTCTATGACTTTTTCAAAAAAAGTCGTCCAAAGCCACCAGGTCATGCCACCAGCTGTTGGTGAACTCATTCATATGGACCAACTCGTTACCCTTAACATTTTTTCTCATGAAACCAAAACTCCAACTCAACCCAAACTCTCAGTATAAGGTGAAATATACTTGAAACATGTCTTGCTGCACCCTGGCTGGTGACCAGGAGGGTTGTGGAACTGGTCCAAAAATCATCCAGATCAAATTCTGTGACATGGATGAACCATTTGAGACTAAGATGCCCATACATAAGTCTTAAGGTTTTCGAGCTATTAGAGCTCAGTTAGCGTTACGCAGACACAAATATATAAATATATAAATAAACAGAACTTGCTCTTTATATTATGTAATTTTCCATTTTTGCACGCAATATAAACAAGTCTATTCAGTAATTCAACCAACTAGCCTTTTTCCTGATTTCTTTGCTACTTTAATAAATGCTACATGAAAAATAGAGAAAAAACCCAAAAACTCATATTTTAATCCAAAACCCACTTTCCTCCTTCTTCTTATTTAAGGTTGAAGTTATCTCACGTGAAATCAAAGTTTTAAATATTTCAAGATCAAGTTCAATAAAATAAAAAATAAACTGGCTCCTTTCATTTTTTTTTTGCTCGACGAGCTGAATTTCTTTTCTCGAATAAAATTAATTCCGTAGTATTATGGCATGATTGAAGAAAGATTAAATCAGAAATGATCGAAAGTTTTTTTTTGCTCGTGGTGATGTAGTAGTTGGGTTTGTTCTTTTATTGCATGATTTTTGTTTATTCTTATACTTAAAAAAAATATAAATGATAGATTTACATTTTAAATAAAAGTCTTAGATCCCAGGTAAATTGCAGTTTTGATCTATTATAGAAATATTCCAACGAATCCAAAATAACTTTATTTTACCTCTCAACACTTCTGATTTAATGTTTCATCTGCGAGAAAATTAAATAATCACGCGAGACTCTTTAGCTGCACAGCAAAATCCAGTTTGACACTTCCAATCCAATTTCCAGTTTTTTCCTGCCATACAAAGTAAGCATACATAAGCAATCAAAGAGTACATAAAAACATAATACTTTAATCACTTTTTGCTGCTGATACAAAAAAAAATATCTTCCAGTAATTTAAATGCTCAAAAGGCTGGAAAAGGCTTGAAAAGGGAAACCAGCCAAACAGGATATCGTGAGAGAAAAGTGCTTAGGATGTGTTTTAGGTTTTTTAGGGGCTCGTCCGGTCCCCTCTAAACATGTTAATTTATTCGCTAATATTTTCAAGTTCAGGATTTCAGGTATCGTTTGCATAATTTAACATGAAATTTGAATTAATTTTGGCACTGGCAGGGTTGAATTTGATTTGATTCATTGCTTTGGATCTGGATTTTCAGGTAATAAATTAGAGCTGCGTTTGTTTAAATTTTTAACGAATATTTAGTTTGAGTCATTTGATATATTTGAAGTAGTGAGCTTGACCACCTCTAGCTTCTATTTTAAAATACAATAAAGTCCTCTGGGAAACTTCTAAAAAGTACTTTTTATGGGACTTGTTTTTGCTAACCGTTACGAAATCTAAAATCCGGATTTTAATTAATTTTTTGTATGTAAGTTGATTACTTTTGACGGAATTGATATGTTGAACCTTATCATAATAAAAAGAAGATAGAAATTATTTTTTTATTAACCTCTAACGTTTTAATTTTTTTTTCACCAAAGATATGTATAATCAAAATTTTATTTAATAGTTGTTGTCACAAGCCAAGCCAGTAGATCATCAAATTTCTCTGCGCATTTTTTGCCATCCGAGATTACAAATGTCCCCGAACTTGACTTTCTGAAAATATTATTTAAGCTCGTATTTCCAACTTTTTGCAACTTTCTTTAACACAAAACGATTAAGAAAAGTTCAATTTCACGGAGTACAATCAAAAAAATAAAAATAAAATAGATCCATTAAAATTTGGGTGCAATGAAGCTATCAGCAATTTTTATAAACGATGATAACTTCAAAATATTGAAACAAATCATTAAATAAAATTATAAAAATTTTTTACTCCCAAGTTGTCAACACTTTCCTCAAGAAGATTAAGGTAATCTTTGGAGATTCTTTTAATTGCACATACAATATAAAAAGCAAATCCCTAAATAGCTTCCAAAGAGCAAATTTTTTTTTGTATAACCTCTGTTATCGTAGCTCAATTTAAATGGTCCGTGGAATAGCTGATTCGTTCTTGAAATATTCTTCAAAAAATATTATCGCCTGTTCACTTGGTATTTAAAGAAAAAAATGAACTCTGAAATATTTCGGGTATGTAACCTATTTTCGCAAATTACAATCAATAAGTCAGCATTTCAATGAATGTGCACTTTATTTTAATCATTTTATTATTCCCACATGCCTGATCAAGTCCTCAATAGAATTTGGCAAACCAATTGAGTAATATTTTAAATATTTGTTGAATGCTGAAATTTGACTCTTTTTCGAATAAGTGCAGGCAAGTGTTCCAAGTTCTTGTTAAAAATTGTAAAATGAGTAATTCATTAATGTAATTATTTCATGTACATGATGAGGTTCAAGTTCTTGAAGATTGTCAATTAATTTATTGTATTCTAGAAATTATTAACGAAGAAATTTACAATTTTTTTCAATGTTATCGCGATAAGGGAATAGTGTCGCATGTGTTTAATGTACAAGTCACAAAGTAAGAGTCGAATGACGACAATTATGTGATTTTTATGGAAAAAATTGTTTGATGCAAAGAAATTTTTCCAAGAAATTTTTTAGCCTTTGAAATTTAATTTCTGCCGAACTTTTTAGTAAGAAATTGCTGAGTTCATAACAAAAAGCTCTTGACTACAGATATTCTACCTTTTTTAATAAAGACCATACTTAAAGAAATCTAAATCAGTGGTATTAAAGCCAAGATCTTTCAAATTACTATCCTGAAAATTCTTAGAACTCCAAGTTGCATCTCTCAAAGCCTTTCATCATCTTCGTTGCGACAATGTTGCTGGAGAATCTATTTTTATCATTGACAAGGTTTTAGAACAAACCTGTCCATCGCAACTTCTGATTTATTATTATTACGTTATTATTTCATATTATCAGCAGCTCATTATCACAATGGCAAAAAATTGCCATGAAGTTAATATGAAGATGATTCTTTGATGCGCAGTAGCTTTAATAGCGAATGTATTATTTTTCTTTCACGAACATACAAAACTCTGATGCATTCCTTTGGACATTTTCCTTTAGATGATTTGTATGAATTAAATGTAGGATAGCTTTATGAGAGGTTCACTAGAAATTGGTTTCGTTTATTGGGTTTTTCTTCAGATTGCATACATTCAAGGGTTATAAAAATGGATTTGAGAGTGATTTGCATACTTTCAGGAGAAAATTATCTCTTCAACATAATTTAAATTTAATATTTAAGATAATTTAAATCAAGTTTACATGAAATTTACAGTAAATTAATAATTCATTTAAATAAAACATTAAAAAGATTAATCCATGAGTCAATGAATTTAGCATAAATCTAGGGATCACTACTCCCTAATTGTATGCAAAAAAACCCCCTGAAAGTTGAGAAAAAAATATTAAAATGAATTTACAGTCAAAAACTCCCAGAAAACTGATTTATACACATTTCGATCCCCTCACTGTACCTCAAGGTGCTTATACATACATCTCCTCAACAATTCATGTGTCGCGTGCACACAAGTATATTCGTTGGTTAAAATTTTCATTATCAAAAATAAACTTAATATATTCAAGTTGAACCTTATCACGTCACTACATTTTTTGCGTAATTTCATCGCTGTGGATGAGCAGTAGAGAGATAAGCTTGGGTTTATCTGGTCATTGTCACAATTATTTTTTTCCCAGCTCGTGTTCTGCTGTTCGGGCCAAAATTGTTGCATTCTTTGATTTATGAGTTAATTTTTGGTTAGCGATTTTTTTGGCGAAACTTCTTCGGCGCTTTAATTTATGGGCTTGGTGATTTTGGCTTTTAGCAAACCTTTATCAAGTCCAAACACATTTTGTGAAATTTTTTTATTTCTTGCCATAGTTTTTAAATTAAATTTTGTGAGTTTTTAATCTTTTTGGAAATAGTGATATGCTGATCTTGAACATGAATATAAGGAATGAAAGGAAATGAAGAAGAAGTCATCATAAATTATATTTGTTCGTCCTTGTCCGACTCAATTCAAGATTTCAAAAAAGAATCCAGTGTTTCAGTATTGTGCGGTTTTCTTGTCTTCTAAGCTCATAAAAAAGCACTTAGTCGAGAAATGGCACATGAGCAAATTGTATCAATTTTAAAATATATTTAAATTCAAATTCAAGGGCAGCTTTACGGTTTTTGTAAAATATTTGCAGAAGAAGAAGTTTGAGACGATGTAAAGTTATTTAATTTTCATTGAAATTAATATTGTGTATAAGTCATACTATAACTTATGCTCTCTGATGAATAATCCAACAAATTATGTGCTTTATATATTTTTTACTTTGCTGGGTGTAATATTGTGTTTTTGTTTATATTTATTGTATTTTTGAGTGTCTGGACTTCAGAAATGGGTCAGACAGTAGGAAAAATACCGAAAATGAATTGGATCTTTTTCCCCGAAAACATTGTGCATGCGAGCGATGTTGAAATATTGAGGTCTGGACCAGAACAACAACCAGATCAATAGGTGGTCCCAGGGGCAAAAAAATTGTTTGTTTTGAAAATAAATTAAATACATTTGATATTAAATTGACAAATTTTTTCGAAGAAAGTAAATTTGTACGTAAAATAGTTTTAAGAAAGTTTTAAGAGACAAAATTATTTTTATTTCCTTAAAAATGTGATAATTGTCAAGTTCCGTTAATTTTTCAAAATTTATGATTTTTGGTTTTGAATAAATTAGAAAAGTTCCATTTAAAAAAAATTATTAGAAAAAACCAAGTAAAACCTCGGCCCACTCAACCCTTCCATAAAAATTCACTGAGGAAATCGGCGATAAAAGAAATTGCAAAACAAATATAATTTTTGATTACCCGCCAATTCACTGAATTTTCGGAATTTGAATAAATTGTTGGATTCACTGAAATTGATGCATTAATTTCCAAATATTAGCTTACGGCAAGTTATTTATTATATTATCATCGTGATTTCACTTTCAGTTTAAATTTTACCAATATATCTATAAAAAGATTTGATTCACATTTGAAACACATATTTAATGAAACTAACTGAAATACAACTTTATTGAGCCAAATAAACCCAGAGACAATTACAGCGCCGTTTCAAATTTCAAATGCAGTTTACAGGTGCACTTTTTTATTACTTGCAATTAGCTAAATTAGCATTTTTATGCAATATATTCAATCCGACAAGAATTGGCAAAAGTTTGCAAAACATTTACATGCTTTTGCCGGAATTTCGGCGCGTCAACTTTTTTTTGCGTCAATCCACAGAAGAAAAAATAGCGAGACTTCAGCGTTAAGGTCCTTCCTCCATAAATCTTGAAATCAGCCGAAATTAACCTTGAATCAAGTCCAATGTTAAGGCTGCTTGGAAATCTTTTATGAGATGCTTTTGTGCTTTAAAAATGTCTCGTGCTAGTTTTACATATTTTACGCAAATTTACAGATTTGCGCGGGTTTCTCGGTGGGAATTTTAATTCTGATGGTTTTTTTGGAGATTTGATTTTGACCCACATTAATGTAAGTTTGATGTAACAAATTACACAAATTTACATGAAATAGGAAGTAGAACATAGAATTACAGCAATTCAAAGAGATAAGCGGAAATTTCGGTGTATGTTAACTTGTTTTATAGTTGAGGTAGGGTTGCATGGCAACCTTAACATCTACTGAAATTTAGCCAAGGCCTTAAAAGTTACCAGAAAAACCTAGATATTGATCAATAATTTGGATTTGCTTGGATTGAGCTTAAATTTTCTCAACTCTTCATAAAAAGACAGTCTGACATTTCACCAGGAAAACTATTTTCCTAAAAAAAATCCCATAAAAAGGGCTCGTTATCTGGTGCACAATACCAGTACTTTAATTCTCTGGCTTAAGCAATATGTCCAAATTACATAATAAATGCTTAATTGGAAATGCATCAATAACTCTACCCTGCATTCATAAAATCATAAATCTATTAATAGATAACCCCAATTAGCTGCATTGCAAGTTATTACACAAAATCCAAAGGATTTCATAAAACTCTCCGATAACTAATAAATAATCTCTGAAAGAAACCCAAAAACCTCGAATAAACTTTAAATAAAGCGATTTTTAGCTTTTTCCATCAAAAAATTAAATATGTAAATAATTTGCGCACCAGGAAGTTTAACAAATCAAATTTCTCAAAAATTTGCAAAAGTCCGTGGTAAAGCATCGCACCCATGAATGAAGACCATTAATCTAGCGGGTTTTGCATTTATTTTGATAATGTTAATCGGTTAGAAAGGAATTGAATATTTTTATTTTTTGAGTGTTAGATGACAGTTTACATGATTTGAATGTTACTATTTTGGGAATTTTTTGGATTTACAATTGAATAACCAGATAACCTACATCACTGGTTTGATAGCCTCAATTTCACGATGCAATAAGTGCACTCTTATATAACAAATATAATCAGCAGATTAGGAAGACGGTTTCTGTTTTGTTTGAGAGTTTTCTTGTTCAGTAAATAAAACTTTTAAAATTAAAGTTTGTCCATAAACAGAATAATCTTCTGGCGATTTTTTAATGTGTGATAAGAATGAGGAAGAATCAAAGAAAATCTAAGAAATATTGGTTTTGATGTCAAGGTGAGCAGATCAATATCTTAATCTACTTTTGCACTGGATAGTTGGAATCGTTAGTTCAGTACTATTGTGATAAATATTGGTGGATATTTAAATTCACAAAAAAAAAAGAATAAAATCAGTATTTTAACTAAATTATGTTTTAACGCCATTTTTTTATTTAAAATTTTTTTGTTTTTAATTATTACAAAATCATTGATAGGAGTTTTTGAGACAATTCACTTTTTCAAGTAATTTAACGGTTGTTCCTGTAATAATTCCGAATTAATTCACATATTCAAAATTTCAGAAGAAAGCAAATTTAATTTTAAACTTTTGAAATATTTTTTTATGATCGCCACTTTCCATGGATTTCAAAAATTGATCGTTTAATTAAAATTAGTTGACTCAAAAATTACTTTAAATAATTTCATGATTCCAATATTCACAAGTTTTCCATTTTCCAGCTAATTCATGATTATCACATTTTGAATGCTGAACCATATTCAACAATCTCAAACTAGATTTAATTCGCTAGATCACTCAGTTTGGATTAATTAGCGATCATTTTTGTATTTTTTCTTGGTAGAATTTTTGAAGAAAAAAAATTATTTACATTAAAAAAAATCTTACCATAAACTGGAATGATCCTTGTAAAAACACTTAATCTCAGTGTTTTCTTGTAATCACTACACACTTCTCAGTTATCAAATAAATCTTCTTTAATGTGAAGTTTATGCTCTTCCCTATCAGTAATTTAATTAATTTTTAATATTTAAAATTGCATAATTGTCACTTTAGATGCAGTAGTGTCATTAACTAACTATTAATATAAATCAATGCGCACTTGTCGACTACAATTTCACCATTATCAGCTTATCAGCAAAATTCATTGATAATATAATTTTTTTCTATTTTATTTTCCCTGAGATTTTAATAATCTTGAAAATATTTTTTATGGCAACAAATCACAAAATCACAATTCCGTAAAATATAATCACTTTCCAAATTCAAACAAATTTTGACAGTTTTATTTAGTTTTTCACTATTTTACAATTTTTCATTCATAAAAATGATGAAATCGAAATTGATCAGCACAAAATTGAATAATATTATTTTTTATGAATTCTTCCCTATAGATGTAAACACAGTAACTGTTCAATCGCGACTAAGCAAAAGAATGAGCAACTTTATATATAAGAGTGAAAATTCTCGCTTGTGGACGAAATTTGATTGTATGGGAAAGATTATAAACTTGAATGAAATAAGGGGGTTGGGATTGCTTGACGAGTTACAGCATACAGTTTTGGATTGTTGGATGGTAACTCAAATATTTAAGGAATCTTTTAGTAGAAGAAAGATTAGTACCATACTAAAGTAGTACCATGAAATTTTTGGTACAAGCAATAACTTCAAGCTTTAGCTCTATAAAGACAAAACCATCAGTCCGACATTCAGACAGCAAATTTTCTTTAATAAAATAAATCCATCACAAGCGAGTATGTTATAAAAAAATAAACATGCAAGTATTAAAGACATAATAAAAAAGAAATGCTTAAAATGCATGAAAGACAGGGCAAGAGAGCTGGAGAGTGGAAGGCTGGAAATTTGTTTGTTTGCATGACAAGATTTTACGAATTAGCCGGCATTCTCTTTGAGCTACTTGAAATTGTTTATGTATTTAAATTGTATCGCGCGGTGTGAAAGGGAAATAAGAGTTATTAGCCAGATTTTTTTGGGGTTAAATTGTTGAGAGTGGCCGTTATGACTTTTTGGCGCGGAACTTTCGAGAGTACTTTCGACAAAGAAACAAAAATGTAGACCTACAAATTTTCATATTTATTTATTATTGTTAACCATAATTTTTTTTGATTTGCATATAAAGATTTGCACAATTGTTTGTTTATTTACAACAAATTTGTAAAAAAGTTATGTCTAGCCATAAAATTCATAAATTTGATTATTTTGCGATTATTTTGGCTATATGATGCAAATTCTTGAAATATGGTTTTAGAGTTTTGATCGAGTTTTGGTGATAATTTTATTTGTTTATTTTTAGTAGAAATTATTATTCAATATATAATCTAAATTATTGATATTCAATGTTTAAGAATCTTTCAGAATTTCGATCAATTGGTTAGATTTAAAACTAATTTATTTCCATATTTTGTGTTAAATAATATAAAATATGAAAAAACATATGACAATTTAAAAACACATAATAAAATAACAGACCACCTATAGTAATTATGTGATGGAATAGCTCTTAACTGCAACAAGCGCGTCATTAACGACGTGATATATTCTAAAATTGCAGTGACTGACGTGATTTAAAAAATTGCACGCGATATAGCTCACAACAAATAATTCGCTTGCAGAATTTTTCATTTTCTCTTTCAAATACCATAAAAGACACCCTGAGGGCTGTTCACAAAAATTGTCTAGAGTTTTTTGGAAATCTGATCTAATGCGGATATGAGCTGAATTCATCAAAATTTGAAAAATATTTGTTAAACAAAATATTCAAGAACAACCTTTCTAAATCCCCTACAGTCTTAAAAATAAAGAGTTATGTCTTTTTCGTAAGATGAAATTTTTATTACGCTCAACTTCCTCTTCATTATGCAATAAAATATTCCATTCACGAGATATATTTTATTTAAATAAATTCATTATTTTTTAGCAAAAAATTGAAAGCATAATATTATTTTATTTATGCGGAATAAAAGTAAACATATTCTTGCACATGCCCTTCAAAATCTAAAATCAACATAAAATTTAGCATATATTCTTAGACGAGCAAAATGTTAACAATAAGACCACCCGGAAAGCTTCTCAGTCTTTCTTTAAGAGGAAAACCTCGCAAAGTATAGATGAAACATTGATTCGATGAATTGATAAAGAATCTAATGCAACAATGTATACAAGGGTATGAACTGATAGCAGGTCACATGACTACACAAATAGCTAATACATTGAATGCAAATACAAGTATTATTTAAGCACGTTTAAGAAAGAGAGAACAATGATAATGTGTAGGATGCATGTAAAAATGAATATAATGATAATAAATGACAAATTATAGAAACTGAAATAAAATACAGCAAAATAAAGAAGATCTGTCGAATGTGCTCTTGACCATCAACACATAACTTTATGACTTCTTAACTCTTACGTAATACCAGTAATACAAGAAAATGCGTTTTAAAACGGATTATCGATGCTTCAGGATGTTTCTCAAGGTCACCAGATCGAGTTATTTCAGGTTTTCTCGCGGCTATTTTTGGATTCTACACTTTGAGAAGTATGGGCAAGTGAAAAAAGCGAGTAGTAAGCGTGATATATGCGCTTGGATGAAATATTATATGTCTTTTCGAGTTTAGGAATATTATGCAGTTGATCTTGTGTAAACGATGAAATTTGTATTAAGGAGGCAGTGAAATATTTCAAGGTGAAGCGTCAATCAATGACGTATATCAAACTTATCAGTTCATGTAGCTTTTGTGTGACATATCATTTTAATTTGTGTTATTGTCAACAAATAATTTGTTAAAAACGTGATTTGAGCAAGTTTAATGAAAAACATGAGAGCGATGCCCTAAAATAAAAATATATTTTGAGAAATATGATAAGATGCGAAGAAATGTGATTGTTACTAAATTTCCTAGAAAAATTTGCCGGAACTGTGCTTAAAATATAAAAGTCTAAAATTTCACAAATTTGATAGAGGGTATCAAGTTATGATAACCAAGACCCCTAGTAAACACTTTTATAACCACTTAACCACAACTTCTCATCCTCTGTCGTTACAAAGTCACTTCATTCTTAAAGATTTACGCAAAAAGTTGAAGAAGATACAATAATTGCAATAAATTCGCAAAAAATGCACTAAAGTCAATTACATTCAATTATTCCATATTGCTGTGGACTTGTCCGTAAGAATTCATATCCATTCCAATATGATAGGATTTCATGTAGTTATGAAGCAAATTAAGCGAAAGTGAATTCATTTCAATTAAATTGATTGTGCAAGTTTGCTTCCTTGTTTTGTTTTGCAGTTTTGTTTGAATTGCTCTGTTTGATGCGCTCAATTGACGAATGAGTTTGAAAAGAAAGTTTATGATTGTTCTAAATAAATGTTTATTGGCTAGATAGACAGATCGTTTATGAGTCTAGGGAAGATGCATCGGTTGGGTTTACTGGGAGAATATTCGGTATGAATGACGAATTTAAAGAGATTATATTTTTTTACGATGTTAGCAAAAAATACAACCTAGCTTTAATTAAAGATTATTTAGTTTTATTAGTTTACTAATTTTTATCAATTAGATTGTAAAGTTTGACCTCCAAAATTCTTTCGAATCATTTAAAATAATATTTTAATAGATTACATTCAAAGTATTACGTAATTCAAAACCAAATAGTTTCCCAGTGAGATTATTGACGAAAATATCAATTGTAATAAATTTGCAATGTTTAATCGGCGTCAAGGCTGTTATTTGCTAATTTTATGCGAAAAAAATATTCAATTGAATCATTAGATGATAAAGTATTTTTGCTGAGTTCAACAAACTCCCGAAAGTGAAAAAAAACAAACTGATTAAAATACTTGAGATTTTTTTTGTCACATCATAAACTCCGAAAATTCGCGAAATCATTATATGCGTAATAAAACTTTTAATCTTATTTGAATTAAAAAATTCCAAGAAATGACAAAAACTTTCCGTTTGGTAATTATTTTGACCAACAATCTTAAACTTGCTTAAACTTTGGTTAAACACTTAAAAGACAGCATCAACAACTTCTTTCTTTTTAGTGAATTTGCATTTGAAATGTGAAAGAATTTTTGGAGCCGTTGCCGTTCATTCAACTCTTTTTTCTTGTGAACCAACAAAAATTTGTTTTAAATATATTATTGCGTAATCAAACAAGATACGCTCGAGACTCGGTTGAATACAGATTGCCGAAATAAAATTAGTTGAAATTTCGATCAGGAATAAAATTTTTTTTTTTTTTCTTATTCAATTTTTTTTATCAAGATATTTTTTTTTTTAACTTCAATCAAATATCACATTTTATATTTTAAAAATTATTTTAAACTTTATGAAACTTATAAATAAATGACTCACCAACCTTGAAGCTTTTAAATTTAAAGGATCTTAAAAGCACAATAAAAGTTTAATAATTTTCAGAAAGCTTAACTTTTTTATTTCGCCAAATTTACGCTGCAAGCGCTTCTTGTCCACTGTCTTGGATATATTGCCACTGGGGTGCATGTCATGGATGAATAATTTTTGTTTGCGACTTAGTTTCTGTGTCACAAATTTTTTAAGAATTAAATTTAAATTAATAACTTGGCAATAGTCAAAAATCTAATTCTCTCGTAATTTTAATTAGCGTAGTTCAATAAATTATTCAATTCAAGAGAATTTTTTTTTTTTTATTCAAATGTAATTTATTTTTCCTAAAAACCTACAAAAAACAAAAATTCTTATAAGAGATCCCCGACCTACCTGTTTCTTTTCCAGCATAATTCTCCTCCTAAAATAACATCCCCTCAAAATTCCTAGACAGTTTGGCGTCTTTTTTACCGTCTACCTTCCTTCAAATTCTCATAAAAGTGCACACAAATGATTTCAAAAGAAACCTACACGACTTCACAAGTTATTTTCAAAGTTCATAGAAATCACAGAGAATATTAAATCAATTCATTCAGTTCTTCCAAAAACTACAAAAAACTTCAAAATTATGCAAATCAGATCCACTTTATTCTAAATAAATTTTATAAAGCTACCGAATTACGGTCAATTAATCAGAGTGTCCCAAACTCACAACCTCACAACCTCACAATGTGTTATAGAAAGCAAATAAAAACTAAGATTATGATCCCACACCATCGACAAAACTGAAATATCTCGGAAAATATCTGAAAACAATCTCAGAAAGAGATTTTTAAAATATTCGTGTGTCCAAGAAAGTTCAAGAAAAAGTATCAAACAAAGAACAAACAATTCTCTTAAAGCAAACAAAAGCAGTTAATTCACTTAGATTGGACTTCTCTATCAACTAGATGCATTCGAGCTGCTTTGAAATATTTCCATTTTTTATTTCTTTTATTTTAAATCATATGAAGCTCCTAAGAAACATATTATTTACTATATTACTGACATTATATCATTTCTTTGATATTAAAGAATTACTACAAAAATAATTTATTATTATGATGAGCATTTTCTCATTATGTTTACTTAAAAAAATATTATAAAACAGATGAAGAATACAATCCATTACCTTTTTTAGTTTTGCGGTTGGGAGAAGATGAGGTGGAACTAAAAGACTGAGGGTGGTGAATTTTTTGGGAAATCGAGTTGTTGATTTATTTTAATTTAACCTACACTCAATTTCGATCATAAAAACGAATTTTTTGATATGATGCAAAAAACAATTCATTAAGAAATTTGTATAAAGTTTTGGAGTAAAAATAAATCAATCTGATCAATCACCTCCCCGATTCCTTCTACACTAAATCACCCTCATAATCTAGGTGTATCGTTATATATTTGAGCCATACTTTCCTCCTATTGGTAGACAAAATCGGATTACTTCTATAAATAACGCTTTGTGGCTTCAACGATGATATGAAGAAGCTCACAAGTACAAAAACACCGAACACACGGAGCAATTAGAAAGACTCTGTCTATTTAAAAGCGCTTCAAAAAAAGGCATTCAAAGGCATTAAATAGGTAACATTAAAAATCATTAAAATGGTTAAAGCAATTTAAACCAGCGCCATCATTTCGCTGAGGGGAATTTGCTGAATCGCCAGCAAAGTTTTATTTAATTTTTATTTTCAATTAATAATGGCATTATAAAGAGTTTACTTCACACAAACTTTAATATTTGCTTTAAACGGTAATTTCTGCTGTTTGGAGCTGTTTGGAGCAAATTGAGCGATACATAAGGTGGTGAAATCAATTTAACTGGATTTCGCTGGCCTTTGTTGGCCGCGCTGGAGCTTAAGCGGCGCGAAAATGACTTAATAACAACGCGCCAATTTGTGATCATTAAAGTTCATCAATTAATCATAAATATCCACGTAATGTTCGGCCAGTTTGAAATAAGTAATCTGCAATCAATAATCATTAATATACGGAATTAATTATCACAATTACTTCACTAGCTTTGCCTCGCTTTTATTTGTTCAGCGATGAATTATTTTTTATTAGTTGTGATAAGTTATTAATTTTATTAATTCTCTTTTTCAGTGTTTGAGTATTTGGGAGGAGAAACTCATAAAAACTTATTCGAAAACTCATTTGGCGCCTTTGTTGTTCGGGATGCTTAATACTTTTAATAGTTGCTGCTTTACTAGTTTGCTGTTTTGATACTTCTTCAGTTTTCTGATCAGCCGGGAAAAATGAGTATAATGGAATTAAAGATCTTTAATTAAATTTAATTTACTCAATTGATTGGAATTATAATTTCTTCGAAGTTATTATTTTAGTTTCAAAATATATTTTATTTTTAGTAAGAGGATGATTGCCCGGAAAATATGACGGGAAGCTTTTTCCTTTAAAATTTTTTTATCAAAGGTTTTTAATACAAAAACGATTTTATAAAAATTAATCAATTGAAAAAAAATGAAACAGTAATACAGATAAACAAACAAATCCCTCCTTATTTTATGTAAAAATAAATAATCCTCTCTGTTTGTTATTCCACCGCCTTAAAATTAATTGCCCATTGTTGCTCAATTTTCTCAAAATTGAGATAAAAGCTTCAAGTAATTCAACAAATAAAAAACAAAATCAAACAAAAAACTTTCCAATCCTCAATTTGTCACAATTTCCAATATTTTCCAAACATTTTCCAAACATTTGTATTTCACCTGCAAACCTGCAAGCATGTTGAATTTATATCATCGCTTTGTAATTTCCACATATTATTCATAACCCCCAAAAAGGATACAAATTGCAGGCACTTAAATCATAATTTTCCGCCGTACTTTTTCCAGTGCTTGCCGTGAATTTGTGGAGCAAAATAATGATAATGACTTTTATTTATCATTTTTATCATTTTTACCGTTTTTAGCCATTTTTAACCATTTTTATCCGAAATTTATCCATTTTATTATTTTTAAGCTTTTCGAGAAACAATTGAAACTTTTTTCGATTTAAATGCAAATTTTTATTGCCAAGATTTGTGTTTGTTTGAAATAAAATCATTTAAATTAATATAAATAATTGTTTTGCTCATATAATGAATGTAGAAATTGTAAGAAAAGTATGGAAAAAAGAAGAAGCCGATATTTTATCAATTTAATTTTTGTTTGTGGAAAGGTCGGCTTCATTTGTTCAGGTACACTTGTTAAATATTTTAAATTTATTCAAATCTGGCCGATGAATGCTGCAAATCACTAAATTCAACAAAAATCTGATTTTTCAATGAATGGAACTCGAAATACCGAAATAAGTGAAGTAAGTTACTTTCCCATACATTCAAATTCTTTGAAGAAATAAATATTCAACAATGACTCAATCTTGAAGAGATCTCAAGAATAAAATCTTGAAAAAAAATCTTAAAAGAACCTCAAGAAGTTTGCGGCATTAAACAAATAATTTCCTTTAATTTCAGTTGGGTGTCAGAGTCGTGTAATTGATCGTTTCTCAAGTGCATTTTTTATACACCATTTATTGTTGTTTGATTGAATCGAAATTGTTAGGAAAACACAATAATGAGGATTCCTTGAGTATCTGTAAGATTCCAATAAAAATCACGTACTGGATGGAATTTATTCAGGAATTATTATTTTGTTGTTAAATGTGCAGTGAGGAAAGTTATGAAAGCCCAAGCTTCTTTTTGTATGATTTTTTTTTATTTTCATAATAAATTTCAATAAAATAAAAAAAAATACTTATTTTTAGTCACAAAATTTAAGATTTCTTCTTGTTTTAACGAAATTAGATTAAATTGAATAAATTACAATTATTTAAAATAAAGTTGAACTAATTTGGCACAAAAATTCAAAATCCACCATCTAAATTTAAATCTTTAAAAATCAAATTCCAAAAAGTCTTAAGAATCGCAAGACGCAGCTTGGGCTCCTCAACATTATTAATTCAATAACCCAATACAACCCAAACAACTTAAATGATCAAAAGCGCGCAAACACGCCAGGCAATTGAAATCATGTAACAAAACGCCGAATGATCGTCTGAAAATCAATTTTTTGGATCGGAAATGACTCCCGAAAAAATATCAAACATATCACAATAATCACAATAAGTTTTAGAAAATGTGTTTTGTGAATCAACCAATATCTAAATAAAATGTGAAAAATGAACGAATCACCAGCAAAACCAACAAAAGCCAATAAAAACTAAGTAGAACTAACAAAACCCGAGCGAGAGAGCAAAGAAACGATAAATATCGTAAAATTCTATTAAGTTTTTTTTTGGGTTTATTACAAAGTAAATAGACTTAGTTTATTATTATTCTTTAAGAAAACAAATGATTTCTTAAAAATAACAAATAACTAAATAAATAGTTGAATAGTTGAATAACAGTCCTTCTCAAATATTCTACCATAAAAATCCATTTGCGCTGAAACAAAGTTGAATTTTTGGAGATGCTGATTTCTTAATGAAAAATGCATTAGCAATCGAGTGTTAGATTTTTCTTGATTTTTTTGGGTTTTGATGTTTTTGTGGAGTTTGTCTATTTGTCATTAAAATTAGCTTACCACGTAAAATTGTTCAAATATCCGAAACATTGGAAGAAAATCTCATAAAGGACGAAAGTCGTGCACTTTGTACATATTTGCTGTTTGACCCTGAATAGCTAAGAATGCAATAAAAACAAATTTGGTGAATGCATGAAAAGGTGTTAGTGAGGAACTAAATACATTTATCGACTATTTCCAGTTCTCCACATTTCTGGAATTTCTTATAGTTTCAGCTTTTCCTTTTAATTTAGGGATTCTGGAACCTTCTGCCAACTTTGGCTGAGATCATAAATCCAGAGAACAATGAAAACTTACCTGGCATGAAATTGCTTCTCTCACAAACTTTTAAAACTGTTTTATGTTTTATTTTGAGCATTGAAGCAAGTATTTCGGAAAAACGGCAGAAAAGTGACCATTCATAGGATTCAATGAATTTTAAAGATTTTAAAGATTTTTGGAGAATTAATTTTTGTCGTAAAATTGATTTTTGGTTCCTGTATCCTGAAAATTTTGTGTAAAGGTAGAGGATCCATTTCAACGATGTATATAAATCCTGGATTATAGAAATTAAGAAATTTGGAAAGGCTATGTTGACTTATTGACGAAAAAGTTAAAGTCTGTTTAAGATGTTAAGCTGATTAGGGAAAGTTGATACTTTACACCTTTTTTAAAAAGGAGAGGAATTATTTCGGAAGGATCTTGTTATCTTTTATTAAATGTATAAATGAAGAAATGGACTTGAAGCTTCTGGAGGATATCAAAGACTCCTTGGCTCAACATCTTCAAGACATTCATATCCTTACAAGGATACGAAATTGAAATTCTTAAGACCCAAAATAAATTTCTTAATTCACCCTCAATTGGTGTTGATAACATTCATCTTAATTCAATCTTAATTAAACAAAAAGAAGCCTAAAACTCTTAAACTCGATGGATCCGCAATAACCACTCATAGCTTCAATCCAACCAAAAATAATTAACCTTGATTGCTCGAGTAATTATTGTTCCCACAATTAAGTGCGATAATTGAATATTTGTTCAAGATTTCAAATTAATACATCAATCATAATTGTATCAAGTTTGTATGGCCTTATTAACACATTCCAAATGAATTAAAACGAATTAAAAGAATGAAAAAGCATTAAAACCACTAAAATTTCTACACAAAAAACTGGCTATAATTATTTTTTAATAACCTTCAAATAGCTTCAAATCGTAAAATCTAACACTTTTAAAGATAGAGGTTAATTTTGCACGGACCAAATAATTATTCCGAAAACTCCAAATTGATTCCGACCATTTTATAGCTCACATCATTAATTGTGAGCACGAATTTAGAAACACTAGAAACACACAAAACTGAGACAAAGCCACACAAAAACCAATAAAATTAAAAATCTGCATGGTCTATGGAGCTATTGAGTATCTATCGAGGTATTTAACCAAAACTTGGAAAATACAAATTTCAAATGATCGAAAATCTTTTAAAACTTTGAAACTGGAAAAACACAAAAAGGCGCAAATAAAATAATTAATTAGATATTATTTGTTAATTATCGACCATAAAAATTATAAAATTAATTTTATATGATTGCAGGTTTTTGTTGTTTGATGAGCATTCAAATCAATCAATCATTTGGGTGGGAGGGTGGATCCCGGGAAAATAGGATTTTGGGGGTTTTCTGAGAAATCTTCAAAACTTTCATCAGACGGTTTATTTATTGAACTTGAAAAAAAATCTTATCAAGTTTTCTGATATGTTAACCAAAATTTAAAATTAAAATGAAATAATGAAAAAAAAGGAGAAAGCTCGAATTAAACTTTTTATGTTAAATGCCAATCAAACTCAAAATCCCTGTATCACTTTGGGCTTGTAGAGGCCTAGACCACAATTAAATAAATCTACAAAAAATTACAGTTCATTAATAATTAACGTGCATGACGAACCACCAATAAATGTGCCATAAAACTTCAGAAAATTTAGTTTTTGGACAATTTTATAACACTTTTATTTGTTTGAGTGTTTTGAGTGTTTTCAATGTTCGAATGTTAATTTTTAATGGATTTATTTTTTAAGGTATTATGACTGTTAGGCTATCTATAGCTCAGAAGACTCCAAAATACCTCACAAATTTTTATTAATTCAATAAATGTTTTAAGGAGAGAACACAGAAAAGATTGTTGGAAATTTGAATAAACTGAAATGAAGTGTCATAAAAGCAAGAAATTTGATTGAAAACTTTTTGATGTAGTTTTGGGACTTTTGTCTCTCTCTGTCACTCTATCTAAAAAAAATATATTGAAATTCTTGATGGAATTTAAAAACTAATCAAAATCAATTTTCCCTTAAATTTTCCCAATAAATTCAAAATAAAATAAATTTCCCAAATAAAAATAAAACTTTTAAATTCCCTTCCATCATATTCAATTCTTTATACACTTCCATCAAACTAAATCTAAAACCGATAAAGGTGGCAAAATTCCAGCCAGTAAACCTTCTTCCCATAACCACTCCAAAACTCCATAGTTATCCCAGCAATGGCATCAAGCAAATTGGTCCGACATTAATCGTTCAAGGGTGTCAATCTATTATCCTGCTAAATAGCTGCAAGGACACAAACAAATTTTGTGCGATATTTTTGTGAAAAATTATTTGATATATCCGTTTTTGAACAGCCATTGTATGACACATTTGATTGAACATATTTTATTGCTTTTTCATTCCATTAAAAAAATGTAAAAATTGTAAAGTCATCTCAATTTTCGATTGATTCATTCAATTTTGAATTCATTCAATACAACGAACAGTTTGGCAATTCTGTAATCGCCCGTGAGTTGAAAGGATCACGTATGATTTTTTTTTGGGAAACATCTGTAAAATTGAATTATTTTATTTGAAGGTTCACTGTTGAAAATATTTTTATTTACATTCAGAATATGAAACATTCAAAGTTAAATATAAATTTGTTTTTGTTTTTGTTTCATCATTAATTTGTAAAAAGGCGAAGTTTTATGTTATAAAAAGAAACTTGATTCATTTTCAAACATGCATGAAACCACTCAGACTGAATGTCATCACATTAAATTATGTATTATTACTTACATGCTCAATCGGTAATTTCATGGAAGTAATGACACCTTGGGAATAGATTTTCTTTTTTTAAACTAAATTATATTTTTCTAGAAAACTTTTACTAGAGCAAAACAAGTTCGAGCAGAAACCTCAACTAAACATGACTTATTTTACTTGGTGCTTATTTCTCTCAGTTTTCAAAGTGATCAACAGCTCAAGCCCAAGTTGTCCTAACATAAATTTGAACATTACTTTTCCAAAATTCGCATTTAAGTACGTAAAACATTAACCGTTTTAAATCAGTGGACTCATCGATAAAATCACCATTTCACTTCGTAGATCCATCGATTTCATTTGCTACAAGTACTTTGGGTCATAAAGTTACCATAACGAATGTTTTTAATAATAAAAATGAAGTTTCAAGCACACTCTATAGGCTAAAATGTCAAACTTCATACACGGAACAACCGAGCGAGTTTGATCTTTTGAGGGCAACTATGAGAACCCAGGATGGCAATCCTCTAGTTATTGATTATGGATCTGAAGAGCACATGTTCTGTGATACTCAGGAACAAATGTCTGAAATATATTTGATTGACAGTTTAATTAAAAAGCAGGTCAAAATACAACGTGAGTAACCAAATCACTAAAAACATAATTAGTTAATTTTTTGAACTTACAGTTTTATCATTTTATGGATGTAAAATTGTAACAACCCCCGATGGAAAATTGAGAAAGCATGAAGGAGTCATGATTTTAACCCTCAATTATGTAACGAAATTAATTGACTTCAACAAAACACGCCTGGCTCTTAAGGAGCACACTGGAATTAACTGGGATGACTTGGAGGTCCCAAAAAAAGCCGATTACTCGACGGTTACAGAACGTGTTTGCGTAAAATCTAAAATGAAAATCCAAGAATGCAAGTTGAAATTGGAAAAAATAAGTTCCAGTCAATGGTTGGTCATATTCTCCGGTCTTGTTTTGACAATTGGGGTTTTAGCCAGAATTTTTGGTGTTTTGTACCAACTTTATAAGAAAAAATAATTATATAGCGTGTTATTGAGGGCGTAGTTCATTTAAGCACTTAATTAGTAATTGTGACTATTGAAATTTGTTACTATAATGATGTAATCCTTTGGGAATCTTAATTTGAAACACTTATTGATGACATTTTGTCTACTAAATCGATTATTTTAGTCGAATGTATTTTGAACGAAAAGCCCTTGAAAAATTTTTACATCCTAATTTATTAATAAATTTTTGCGAGTGTTCTCTGCACATTTTTTCTGTAATAATAATCCGTGGATCCCTTTCCACTTTTCCAGCATATTTTTCAGTAGAGATTTCCAACTGTTTCCAATATTCTGCACAAAAATCTACAAAAACACCAAATAATAAATATATTATTTATAATACAGCGACCCATTAAACGCACAATTTATTTGACGTCATTACTTTATTGTAGCATTAATAACATTAATAACAACTAATAATGGCAAATTGAGAAGTCAATATTATAAATTGCTGTTGTTTGTTCATGAAAATCAATTGAACTGATCATCCCTTAAAATTAAAAATCCATAAATTGCAGTCGATTGCTCAATTTCTCTACACAATATTCCATTTAAATGTTTTGAAATGTTTGTGTCCCACTTTTTTGGCAAAATTCTTTTTATTTGGGTTCAACTATGAAACTATAAAAGTATGGCATTCTATAATGAAACTACAAAAATTACAGTAATCGACAAAAACAGCAAAAACTATTGACTATTCTGCTAAGCACGATAGCTTGTCCTTTTTTATTGTTACAACGACTTTTTGGGTACTTTCGAATAATTCAAATGTTTCAAATGATTCAAATGTATTGATGATAATTTATTAAAAATAAATTATTTTATTTTGTGGAAAAACTTTATTGGCTGTTTATTTAATGTAGGTTTATTGGGCAAATTGGTGATTAGGGGTGTCTCATGGTTTTTCAGTTTTTTCATTTTTTTTTGGAAAAGTTTAATTTTGATTAAGATTATTACAAGAGTGAATTAAGATAAATCATATTTTCCAAAAAAAATTAAAATCTGGCAACTCCACCATTACTCTTCGATAGTTTCATAGTTTCATATATAAATACAATGAAGCCAAACAACCATGTAACGAACAGCAAAAAACAATGTTTTCCAACATAATGAATTAGCACAATTTTTATACATCATTTAGTACAATTTATTTGATTAGATTTGATTTTATGACATTTTTATTGGAATTTCGGAAATATCTCGCAGAAATTACATTGCCGATCGAGACCATCGTAACTATCAAAAACATGGAAAAATTGGCAAAAATACTGAATGGATGAGTATCAATTGGTTTATATTTGTTTTTGGATCATTTGCTCAAGATTTATTCGCCTTTTTCTGCGAATATTGCAACAATTCGCTAGAAATTGAGATTTTAGTTAAAATTAACGGTTTTTCGTAATTTTTGTTTGGACAAATTGCTTGGAAATATTTATTTTTTGGAAATACAGGATTTTCTGAATGATTTTTTGGATATTTTCTTACAGCACAGTTTAGTTTTTCAACTAAAAAACAATTTTTGAAGTCAATCCATCATATAAGCCATCCTTCCTCTTCATATTTCCAAACGTAGCACGCAGTCCAAGCTAATTTGCATAAAACACCATCCACAAAGCCCAAATATTAGTTTTCTACTTAATTTTCTCGTCTTTTTAATTTACTACACTTATTTGTTATTCAAATTATTTTATTGCATTGATTTTGCCTGCAGGTGTCTTGAGTTTATGGTTTCCATAGATTTTATAGTTTCGCATTTATTGCTGGGTATTTTAGATGTATTTGGGTAATATTTAGGTAGAGCTCTCCTAGCCAGGCAACAAAATAAAATATTTTAGTCTTAAAGAGTATGAAAAAACATTCCAATCACTTCCTCCTTCAAATATTCAATCAAGCTCGACTTTGTGTTGACTTAATCCTTTTAATGATGCTCCTAGGAATTTCTACTCAAAACCATTAAAATCTTTTGAAGTCTTTTAAAGTCTTTTAAATTATTTTAAAGTATTTTATAGTGAAGAGACCATTGATCAGGCATTTATGACATCCAAATCAAATCACTCAAATCATTCAATCAAATGAAAAATCATTAAAAAACTTTATTATGGAACAACTTTTTTCCAATTGAATTTTTCAGGATTTTAAGTAGAAGTTTCCAACTTTAAGCTGAAAATAAAAATTAATCATTTATGGGCCGCCATATAAAACCTTTAAGAGCTGGAACGAGATTTTCTGCTATTTAGTTACTCAGATATTTTCTTGGTTATTTAGAAAAGAGTCTGCCACACACCACACACTCTAAGAAACATTCTTGAATCAGTGAAGAAGATTCTTCATAAATTTTATAAAAGTTTTATACTGAGATTTGCGTCATAAAACAATAAAATAATAAACTAATAGAAAATTTAAATTGATACTTCTTTAATATTTTAATATTATTATTATCAAATATAAAGTGAGGTACAACATTCAATAGGCTCTTTAAGACGTCTTATGCATGAGTTGTCTTAAAAATTAAAGATATACTTGAGGCCAGTCTGAGGATTGTAAAGAAGATTATTAGATTGTTGGTAAATTATCCACGAATTTTTTTGATTATTGAGGCACAGAATTTTATGAGCTGATCGATAATATTTTGGCAAGTTAGATTTATTGAGGAATCTTGAGATTGTTTGTTAATTATGTATTTTAGAGTTTTTATTCATCCGAAAATTTCGTAGGCTCGAATTTTTCAATATTTGAAGTAAAAAACAAAAAATTTCGCCTCACGAAACTTCACTTTTTGAACTAAAAAAAAAAACACAGTTTTAAATTTTTGTAGTTTTTATTAAAACATATTGGCTAAAAACATGTTCAAATCTTTTTAATGATTGTATAATTTTAAATTCTTCATCGTAAATCCTAAACCTTTTGGCCCACCATCAAACATCCAAAAACTTCAAAACTAACAAGCAAGTTGATATAAAATTAGTGAATATGAAGTAGTAAAGTAACAAGGTCGAGATTATAAATTTTACGTGTCTGAGATTTCACAAGAAGCATTAAGAAAACAACTCAGTCAGCATAAATATATCAATCACCAGCTTATAGTGGCATTATACCAATTATTATATTATATGCGCTGGTTGTGTGTAAGTAATAAATAGGATGGATGCATCTGCTACAATTATAGTGGAATGGTTTTGAGCATAAGTTAATTAAACATAAGGATATCAAAATAATTGAAGCAAGTTAATTGAATTAAGATGCTTAGAACATTTTTGATTAATAACAAAGATAACACAAAAGATCAGGCAACACCAAAGACATGATTTAATATCTTAGAGCTGGTTAAATTTTTAATTGATATTTCTCCAAAGTCCAAACGAGATAAATCATAAGTTTTTATTTTCAAAGAAAGATCGTTTTCTCTTTTGCCTTTAATATTTTAATTCAAAACCAATTTAACTTAAACCACACACAAAATGTGAAAAACTCTAACCAAACTCAAGAAACTCAAAAAACTCTGAAAAGTCTTGAAAATCCACACCAATGCCATTATTATGTTTATTATTATTGGATTGTAAATTAATTAAATTTAATGTAGCGTTATGATATGTTTTATACCGTGAATGGATTTAACTCGTTAAAGTTGGTTATTCTTTATGATGGTTGGTTGTATGGGAGATTTATGGAATTAACGAAATTAATGAATTAATGAAGAAAATTTATTTATTTATACTTGAAGGTGTTGGGCAGCCATAAACTGAATTTCTTCATAAATTATTTTAATTTGTTAAACTGTTTTGAAGCAGTTATGTCAGAAGGGTCTGTTCGAATGTTATGTAATGTATTCTACACTTAAATGCTTCAAAGAAAATGTTAAATGATCTAATCGAAAAAAATAAATATTCAAATATATATTGCAAGTAACAGAACCTAAATCAACAAACTCAAAATTAAATGGCTTTAAAGACTGATGAGCTTTAAAAATTTTTTAATTAATATTGACCGGATAACATTAAGATGGTCCTTTAACGGCAAAGCAATAAAATCAGTCATATCAATATAAAATTGGTTTTAAGTTACTTTAAGTGATTTAAGTGATTTATATGATTTAAATAATTTAAAAACTTTAAAGTGATTTTTTGGACACGAATCCATCAGAAATTAATTTTTATCCGGAATACTGCAATAAAACGCGATAAAACTGCAATTAAAAAGAATCAAAATATTTTGGTGATGCATCTTAAAGACATAAAATCACTCAAGACACTTCAAGATTTCAATAAAACCGAATAAAACAATAAATCCAATAAACTTTTGCTGTAAACAGAAAACCCAAAAATCAAGAGTATTGTAAATGCATTCTTTAATTTCTCTGTGGCTTTATTGGTGCCTTGGACTAATCTTTATTATTTACTCCGAAAAGTGCTCAAAACACTTAATCCATGCGCTAAAACAATTATCACATCTTCAGTTTGAGTCGTCTGAGTCATTATCGTAAATATTAATTGCCATTATTGCTACAAAAATCCTCAGTAACTTTGTTTGTTCAGCTTCAAAGACCCCCAGAAATATTTTTCTACCCATAAATGATGCCATTTTGGTGTTATTTCTTGATTGTTAAAGTTTTAGTCAGATGACTTGAATGTGTCTAATATTGTGGAATATTATAGAATATTGCGGCAATAACCATAATTAAGGAATTAAATTAAACCTTCAGGAGTTCATTCATCAAATCACGCACAATTCTCATCATTTATAAATTTAAATCATTCAAAAATTAAGAGTCATTCAAATGGAATGTTCCTTTCATTTTCATCCCAAGACGCTCACATCCTTCACACTTTTATGTAATTATCCTTTATATGATCAGCTAACAGATTTTATCGCTTTGATCGTCGTTTATGGTTGAACTGTTGGAATATTTTGAATTTTAAAGGAATTTAATATTTTTAAAGATCTTTCCCTTGTTTCTTCAAGTTTTTGCTTTAAGACACGACACATTGGAGTCGAAGTAATATTTTTAAGAGTGCCCATTTGATAGCTCATTTCTCAGCTCATACTATGGTTAATCGTCCTGAAATATTACACACCAATTTTATTGTTAGTTAATTAAATAAATACAAATCACAAAGGCACAGTTTTTTACTATTTTCTACCTGGCGATCCTTCAAGACGCACAAAGCACAAAGCGTTTAGTTTTTTCAGTTTATTTAAATGGTAAATGAACTTCCAAATGGAATTCCCTTCAAAGGATTTTTTTCACAAATTCATGAATGAAAAATCAAGCAAAGTCAATAATTCTGAAATAAAAAAATTTAAATTGTGAAAATTGTAGAAAAGCAAACAAAGTGGCTGATGAATGAATGGAACTGGAGAAAGGACGAGCTGCTCAGAAAGGACTCTATTTATTCTAAACGCATCAATTAAAGGATCAAATCTCGAATACCCTCAAATACCGGATGTTTCAGAATCAAAAGATCGGAGCTCTTTCTTATTGAAGGCCATGAATTAAAAGCGAGAAAAGTTTATGATTGATTGATTTTTACGGCTAAATGAGCATTATGAATGAGAAGCGTAGCCAATAGGAGAAAATTGTTTGGTGTCGTGCATAATGAGTTGAGTTAGTGTTGCATGATTTATTGATTGATATTTCTGGATTTTAAAGACAAACTTTACCTTTCAGAATTTTCCAAAACTCTAAAATTTTAGTTTCGTGAGTTAACTTTTTGATTTTTGATTCTAAAATTAAAATTTATTTTATTTAACAAAAAAATTTTAAGTCTGACTTGACCCTTGAATTTTAGACCTTGATAGTTGACCTAAAAATTATCCAAAAATTTTTTAAACACATCTTCCTAATTAATTTCACAAAAGTTTTAATTACAAATCAGTATATTTTTGCTAATTCCACATATATTTCCTTCAATCAAATAAAATCCAATCAATGAAATTTCCTGATGGCACGCCAGATTAATCATCAGAATTGACAAAATCAAACAAACTAACTGCCACCAGTCTAATCGGATAAAATCAATCCAAGACCATGTAATCCCTGTATTGGATTCTCAGTCAAACAATCAAATCTGTTGATCGGATCTTCGGATTTGCCCAAAAATTTCACCAAAATTTCCAAACAAAATTTTCACCAAAATTATTCCAAACAATTTGCCAACAATTTTTTGCACATTTTTTGGGTACTTTCTAACCCAAATAAAATAATAAAGGGATATTAAATTAAATCGACCCAAAAGTGTCAAAAAACTTTTCAAAATTTCTCATCAAACAAACTCAATGTTTGCTGTTAATATTTCTTGCCAAAAATTATCAACAAAAAAAACTTTTGGGAAAAAGTGTGGACAAAAGTCATGAAAGCCAATAAAACATCAAATACATCAAATTAGTATTAATTTCGTTATTTTCCATTATTCGGCAAAAATAACAAACAGATGTTTTTTCGCTTTTTTGGCAGTGACTTTTCGGAGTTTTGTGACTTTTGTGAGCTCAAATAGTTTGCGAGACTTTTGTGTTGTTGAAAAGAAATAATTTTCCCTTAAATTAATTCTCGCTATTATCCTTGATCTGTATTTACTTGTTTGAGCACAAATAAAGGACACTTTTATTATTTTATTTTGGACAAATTTTGTTTTGTTGGTAAAATGTTCTGATGCCGTTTGGCATAGAAATCGGTGCGGCTTTAATTTATTGTGTTAAAACATAATTCCAATCAAAGTCTTAAGATTATCATCTTGTGTAATAATCTCTATAGATACTTAATGTATGCTTATAACAAGAAAAGAAGAAAGTCGATTAAAAAATATGAAAAGATTCAAAATTTTAAAATAAGAAGCAAAAATTCATTAATTTAATTTAAAAGATAGGAGATCACATCGAGAAACCGATTAAAATGTTTATTAAATTAATTTGATGTGACAAGCGATAGCGTGTTTTCTGGCGGCTTTTAGGTGAGCAAATGAAATGGTTGAGAGGTTCAAAACACATTGGAGAACATGATACAAATTCTCATGTGAATTTTGATTGATTTTTTGGGGCAGGGATTGGAAGGATATACAACGAGAAATACAAAAAATGTGATTAACAATCTGCTTTATCATAAAACTGTTTTATCACCAAAAATTACTTTTACAGTCCCTTCTACACCCCTGCCATCAAAAAAGTGAACGATATTATTAATAAAGTGAATATTAATCCAAATTAAAAATCTATTTAACTGTGGCCACTTTTGCTACCGGCTTTACCTTTCTTCTCTGCTGCCAGACCAAATCTCAACCGTGGCAGCTAAAAGTACAAAAATATTACAAAAAAACTAAAAGTTCAAATAATAAGAATAATATGAAAATATAATTAAAATTGATTTTTCCATGGCAGAATAAAAAAATATATCAGTGAAAATACCAACGGATTAATAACGAGAAATTATAACACTTTAAAGTATTTTTAATGATAATTGACAGGTATTTGAATTTTATTTTCTGCTGTGCGGATAATGAAAAATAAATTTCTCACGTTTAATTAAACTTTTGATGAGACTAAGAAGAATGTGTTCTTTTGTAGATCAATTTGTTCTTGACTTCTGGGACACTTTTGATGGTAATCGCTGATTGAGAATCTTTTACTTAAGTGATCATATTATTTGTTTTGCGGAGGCAACTTCATGTATTATGAGTTTATCTGGTTTTATCAGGATTTTTGCACGTTCCTCGTTAGTCTTATCATTTTATTTGTACATCTTGACATTCCTCTCCAACGTCTAGTAATTCCTAGTTTTTCTGCTAGTTTTGTTGATAATTAACATTGTTACTAGATTTCCATGAAAAATTTCTCAAAAAACATAAAGAAAAATATTACTTCAACTCCCAGAACACTTAAAAAATCCATTAATGTACTCGAAATGTCCTGCCACCAAAAACTCCATACAATCATTTATTATTTCCATTTCTGGCAATGATAAATGCATGAATGATATTTTCCTAGCAATTTTTTTCCATCACATTCTTTTTAAAATGTCTCTTAAAGTGGTTTTTCTCGCGAATCTTTTCAGTATTTAACAGTTGCCAGTTTTTTAGCTTTCTCCATTTTCTTCAATACATTAAAAATCTTGTTGTAATTTATGTGAATTTGGTGTTTTAAGGGCAGCCACAAATAGAGTGTCCGATGTTTTTTCGATGTTCAAAAAAAACGATTAATCGAATCGAAAAACATCGATATTATATCGATGTTTTGAAATTTCGATATATCGAAACATCGATGTTTTTGAAACTTATGGAATATTAAATTTTAAAATCAAAAATTCATTTTACAAACAATTTTTTTTCAAATTTTTTCCTTCGCTCTATTGAAAAAGTCTAAAAACTCTACCAAAATATACTTTTTTAACGATGGAAACTCTGTATCTTCAAAAACTTTAAAAATTCAACCAAATTTTTAAAAAAAATTTGAAAAAAAGTCGTTAACATCGAAACATCGATGTTTAAAAATATCGATGTTTTTAAAGCCGATGTTGATAAACATCGATGTTTTCATTTCCGATAATCGATATTTAATATCGATGTTTATTTTGAAATATCGGATACTCTAGCCACAAAATAAGCTATGAAAGATAAAAAGTCATAAGTGAACTTCTTTGGACTTTTTATGGGAGTATTAAAGCAAAAAATATTTTAGAACGCATTTTTACTGGATGAGCTATTTTTACTTGATTTTGGTATTTTTAGATTGTCTTTTATTCTGATCCAGAGAAAGTTCATCTCTCCTCTATAAAACTCTGGAAATACAGCAAAAAAATCAGTTATAGTATTTTATAGTTTTTAGGGGAAATTTTTGCTGCAATAATTTTTTGCACAAAAGACAGAGTCACTGAAATGTGATATATTTTTAATATATTTATTTTTACATTTATCGCCTTTTTAAAATATTTCCTACAATATTCAATAATAATTCAAATGAAATAATTCAATAAGTACTAGCAAGATTAATGAAATGGAATAACTGATTTTTTAGATAGAAATAGATAATGTGCACTTTATTTGCTTTTATAGAAATGTAATGGAATAAATGTAGTTTTTGAATTGTGAGACATTTTATGTAAAAAATTGAAGTGCTTGAAAAATCAATATATTATTTCTTATTAATGGTGGGCTCAATGAAATATCGAAACTGGAGCAAGAATATTTGCGAAAATGTTTTTAATGCATTTATGTTTTAAAATTTGTGTCAAGTATTTTCATTCAGAAAATGTCTATTTGATCTTTGATCTATTTTTAATCAATTTCAATATTTTCCACATTCAATTAATTTTCTACTGTAATAATGCTAGACAACCAATTCAATCAAAGAACCATTAAAATCCTTAAATAACTCCATTAGTTTAAAAATTCTCCACCATGCCAGTCTAAAACACGTGTGTGTGTTAAATTGGGTCAATTTCCATTTTCTTTTCTATTCAAAAAAAATTCAAAACCATTCGCAACCTTCCATTCATACCTTGCATCCATCACCACTAGCAAACTGCGTAACTAAACTCAACCCTTCTCTCAATACGCACTCTCCATTTAGTCAAAAGCATCAAATTCTAAAATTACATCAATCTGTGTCTCGTCAAATCCTTTTCTCGTCCAACAAAACAGCAAAAAATGTTTCAACTTAATTTGTTCCGAATTAAAATAAATTAAGCATTCAAGTCCATGATCACAATTTACCCTTGTAGACTTGTAAAATAATTCTGCTGATATTTTTGTAAATATTCAATTAAACCCTGAGTCACTCAATAGCACTGAATGAGACCGAAACAATGTCACATTTTGCCAGAACGTCCAATTATAAAGCATTATACCCTCGATTTGAGAAATTAAGCATGTTATAAAATTATTAAAATATTATAAATATGCAAATTAATGACCATAATCCATCATATTAAATATTGTTTGTATCATTTTTGTAATTTTGTAATTCGGTAATCATTTCAATTTTTTCACAAATGAGCAGGCATTTGTCATTCTATCATCCATTTATTGTTCGGATTGTTATAGTGAGGTGGAACTTTTTCAATGATTTTTAATATGAAACATTTGGCAGGGCTTCCAATTGACTTTATTTTAGTTTAAAAGTGATTTGTGCTCTAAATCACAACCCCTGATATTTATTACTAGAAATAACAAATGCGAAAAGAATTGGTGAAAATCTCAATGAAACTTTTTTAAATAACAACCGCAATCTGCCAGACGTTCTCTCACAAATATTTCAGGATGTTCCACATAATTTGATGATGCAGTTGCACAAAGTAAGTGAATATATTGCCGAGGGTTCGTCGAACACTGGAATACTCAACTGTAAGTGTAAAGGGGATGTAACAACACTCTGAAAATTTTGAGCACATCAAAGTATCAAAATAGTTTTTTCTCACTCAATTAGATGATGAATTGCTTGATAATGAGTTTATGATTGGGAATGGAGAGTGATTTGTGTGGAATAAATTTTATCTTGGACTTATCTGAAAGGTTAAGTTTAAAAGAAATTTAAAAATAAATTAGTCTGTGAATTAAACTACTGTGACAATAAGGGAAGAAAGTCCAGAATTTTATTTTAAAGATTATTTACATAAATTAACAAACTCCACCCTGAAAACCCCGTCTACCATGTGAATGTCAAATGATTGCATAATAAATTGTAACTCATAAAAAATAATTATTTTCCAAATAAAACATTGTTAAATGATCGTAAAATTGTGTAAATTTCAATTAAAATTTATTTAATTTTCCACCAAGCTCCAAATGAATGTAAAAACAACAACCATTAAAATATCGCATGAAAATTATTTTACGACAAATATCATCATTATTTTCATGTGCAAATTAATATTAATGGCCATTTTTGTTTTAATTCATTATGAAATGGATTGAATTAAATGGATTTAAATATTGGATGTGTTTTGTTTTTCAACGCAATATGGTTAGGAACTCTGATCTGTGGAATTTTCTTTCGGATTTTTTTTTTTGAAAAATAATAAATTTATGTGAATAACATTAAACGATGATTTCAAAAACAAACTTCCACCTTACTTTAACTTACCTTGAACATCATACTCCAATTTGCTAGAAAACCATTGTAAATTGAATCATCACACTTTCATTAACATTTTTCTAGCTTTTTAAACCAAATCAAGATTATGACGGGTCATAAATCAATTAATCTAAATTTTCACCTACCTGAAAAATTGAGAGAACAATCTAACCTGCAATCAAATTAAATCACATCCATCAAAATCTGAAAAATCCATAAAATCTGAAACATCCAAAATTAATAATAAAGTGAAAATTTGTAACACATAAAGTAAATTTTGGTTGAAAACTAGAAAACTTTTCATTTAATTTAACTGTGGTTTATTGTTATCAATTCTTATTCATATTTTACAAGTTTCTCATCATAATTTAATTATTATACATAATTTTTACAAAGAGCGTATTTCTCACTTTTCAATGAAAAATCTTCTGTTAAAATTTCTACTTTTTATACACAATCGAAATTTTTAATCGAATTCTTCTTTTTTGCCACTTAATATGTTATTTTGCTTATTTATAGTCTAGAATATTCTCTACTGCTTTTTTTCTCAATTTTTACTCTATCTGGTTTTTAGAAGATTCAACTGATTTTAAGCTGACACTTTAATTGAATTTTATTAAGTTTTTCAGCAACTAGGCTATTAAAACTTGCACAATAACATAATCAATAATAATTAAAAGAAACTTCTGATGGCTGGCACCATCTTCTGCCTCTTCATTCAGTTGTGGTTTGGTAGCTTTATTCCTTGCTTTTAATCAGTTACGCCTCTTTCCTTGCTTTATTTACGTCTCTTGAGATCAAGTTTTTTTGCTCAAGTAATTTTTTCCTAGCTGGTCCTTGCTTTAAATCAGTCTCTCCATCTGAGTTTTTTTCCTTGCTTCTTCAGTAGTAAAAAATATTTTGTTGTTATTCTAACAAAATTCCAGCGGACTCCATCTTCCACCGGAACAAGTGTGTTGACTAAAGTTTTTCATGCCAAGATAATTGTTGATGGACACCTTAAAGTCGATTTTTCTTGAAATTTTCGCCAGAGCGAAAAATTTCTCAACTGACAGCAATGAAATTCAAAGCCAACTTAGACACTTTAGATTTAAAGGTTTCCAAATATGTTTTTAATTTGCAGAAAATTGTTCGAGATCAGTTTCAAGAAATTTTTTAAAACATCTTTGTCCGTTTTCGTAGAAAATTTGAATTAAAATCGATTTAAATGAAATGTTTTGAAAGAAAGTGTGAAAATCTATGTTCTAGCTTACATACATCAAAATATTTTTTTGGTAGGTGGAGACACACTTATATTAATTAAAATAAATTTATTAATAAATAAATAATTTTATTTCAAAATAAAATATGTCAACACCTTCTATAATCCACCTTGATCAAATATAGTACATTGCATTGAAAAAATTGCTTAACTTCAATTACACATATTTTAGAAGATTTATTTAAAATTTATAGATACTTTATCGGTAAATAATTTTTACAACATACATAATGATCACAATTTTCATTTCCCAAAATTACATATACATAATTTTTTTTTGTATTTAAAAAGAAACATTTTTTAAATTAAATTCGATTTCTCTTAAACCTACTTTATTTGCTTCATAGTGTTTGTGTTTTTAAATTAATTTGCTGGGCCTTAATTTCAATTAATCTCAATTAATTTAATTATTTTAATTACACATTTTTGTCTTTTTAGATTAAAATTAGTAATTTGCAATTAATTTGGTGAATTAAAATTAATTATGTCTCATTTCGTCTTCCATTCGACAGCGTTTTCTAGAGTTGTTATCTACCAGGTCTATGCTTTCGGCATCGCTATCATCCAACTGGGCATCACTACAATCTCCACCATCGCCATCTCCAAGCTCTTCTTGCTTTCGCTTTGCGGTCGCCATCTCTGCTGCGTGTTTTTTTCGCCACTTTGTTCGCCGATTTTGGAACCATACCTGGAAAATTGCAAAGAAAGGAGAATGTTAGTTATTTGTTCAAAGATCATTTGATTTCAAAATATGAATTTCTCTTTTGATGAAATTGCACAACTACCAAATAAATCTTTATTGCTTCCCATTCACCCATTTATTTTCCATAAATTGATTTTAGGACTTCCTTTATACCTTTCTTTCTATTTTTCTTAATAACCATGATCGACATCTTTAAAGCAAATGAACCATTTTAATAAAAGAAACCATTTAAGCATTTGACAAATTAAATGGTTTATTTATCTAAGTTTTACGGCATTTTTATGAGTTTCTTGTTAAATTATGAAGGTGATCATTTTACGGTTCTCACTTCCAATCCCCAGTATAATGCTCTATTTAAGCAATTTAAGCTTGGGTGACTTTTTTCTTTAGGTTTAGAGCTGGATGATACTCAGATGCTCAAATGCAATAAATACAATCAAATGTATTATTATGTATTAAATGTATCAAAAATATTTTATATTATGTTAAATAGGGGAATTATTGTCTTCTTATAAATTCGGTTTATTTGCTTTTTTATTAATTTCACTTTATTATCATCGCTATTAAAATAACCATTCGAGACTGTCATCTTTTTTGTAGATTTAGTTGGGTGAAAAAAGAGGTCACATATGTGAATATTGTTTTTTATGGCATATTAGGGATTAGTTTTGGTTGAATGTTAGTTAAATGGATAATGCAAAAAAATGTAGATTAAATAATATCGTGCATTAAATTTTCTGAGCTTATGTAAAGTGTTGATAATCGGTTAATTCAACTCTAAAAAGCGTCTTATAATCTTAAGTTTTACTTTTACATTCTTAAGATTGTTGCATTAAAAAAATTTCAACAGATCAAAAAAAACTCTGATAACTTTATCATCAAAAAAATTTAAAATAACCAAAAAATCTTTAACAAAAAGTCCAGCATCCTTTTCCTTGCTTTATTTACAAAAAACGGACCAAACAACAGATTATTATGCATGTAAATAATATTTAAATATCGTAGAGCAACATACTGTCTCTGTAAATAATGTAAAACAACGAAATCCTGAAAATTCAGCAAATTCTGAAACTCAAGCAAAAATCTCAACGAAAACTAAAAAACCATCGAAAGGCACTGAAAAGGGAAAGCCTGTATCCTCTTGTATATTATTTCATATTATTTGTATATGATAGCACAACTTGCAAGTCTAAAGCAACGAGAGGGTTTTTTCATTATATTTAAATAATATTTATTCACAGCTGTGGTCTAGAAGCATTTTGCACTCTCTTCCAATTTTTGCCAGCATCTTTTCCCTCGATTCTGCTTGTTTGATGCCTTCATGTAATGTTGTATAATTATGTTCAATTTACATCGTCTGTATTAATTTGTATTGCTTGTTTGCTTAGAATATCAAATTTTTAAGGAAGTTTTTTGGATGATTTAGGAATAATTCAGAAAATTCTTGGGAAACTCTTGAAGAAAATTGTTCAATAATCGATTTTAATTTGGTGAATATTGTTATGCTAAACTTCCGTTTAAATCAATAAATTCAAATTTAAAACATATTAATGGTTGGCAACATAATTTATTAATTGCTGAGGAACGGAAGCACAAAGAAGACGACCAACTTTGCATCTATTAAACTTTATTGTTTGGAATTTTCACCATCTTCAAAATCTTATTCCAGTATTTTCTGCTAATTTAGTTAGTATGAGTATCTCCAGTAAATATATTATGGAGTACACCACAATATCTATATCTGTAAAACACACAGAGAAGAAAATTTCTAATTAAATTGTAATTAATTTCCCATTAAAAGGTTCCGAGCATAAACGCTTGTTTAACGCACATTAACTCATCAAAACGAAATGTTCAACATATTTCTCTCTTGATACCAAATACAAATACTTGGTGTGCAATAAAAATCGTTTACTCTCTTTGAAAAGCAAAATCAGGGTTTCTAAGGTGTTTCTTGAGGAATCTTTTGATCAAGAATAGAGTTTTTGATTCCCAGAGCCCTGACCTCCACATATTTAATATTACGAGCCAACATTAACGGCATCATCTTCTGCATTTTTATGATGATTTTTTGGGTTATTAAAATCTGGAGCATACAAAAAAAGAAAATCATGAGAAACATGAGAATGATGAAAATCATAAAAGTATAAAAGTATCAAGCACATCGAATGTGTAACTGCTGTAACTGCTGCAACATACGTTCTTCGGTTGCTTCTATACAGATTTGCTTTGGTACCTTTAGGCAAGATACTGTGATACTGCGTTACTGTGAGCTTCATATTTTGCAGTTTAATAAACAGTAAAAAGCGTATAATAAAGTAATAATAACGATAATATTAACGTTTAGATAAAATAATTCGCTTTTACTGCCCCATTACGAACCTAATTATAAAGTTATATCCACATTTAGGCATTTAGCAAATTAAAAGAGGCATTCCGGAAGAGAAAGATTAGGTGAAACAGATTTTTTATGGGGCAAGGGAGGGATCGAATGGTGAATGTTACGTTGTTAAGGTAGTAGAGAACATTTATAGGAGTCCATGTTAAATAAAATTATTTCGATTTACTGGAATGACTTGAAAACTCAAATTAATTTATTTAAGGTTTAAGATTTGGATACTAGCATGGTCCATCCCTCAAAACTCGGCAATCAACAAGGATCCCTTGACACACCGCACTAAATGCTAAAAATATACAATATCTCTCCATTCTATCATCTTCCTTAGCTTCCTGTATATATTACACTGAATATAACAAATTCGTGATGTACAGAAATTATGATTATTGATGTAATTAACGCAATTAAACGTTTTTGTGATGAGGCTACAGTTGCTTTTAATGTCTTTTCACCACAATGGCACAATATAATAATATATAATAGAATTCTAGGCAATACTTAGCGGAACAATAGAGCCATGAAATATACGAGAAAAGATATATTTAATTCTTTATATACTTTGGGAAATTTATATTTAACCAGGCATAATGTGTATATTAGCGTGGTTCACAAAACGTATGTAAAAGCAAAAATGTTGAAATATCCTGCTCCACCAGCCTAAAATAATTTTTGGGGCTAAAACAAAATACCCGTATTTTTTTATTATTTTTTTTGACCATTTGAAAGGGGTGCGCAAATTCGTTGAAGTTTTGAAATTGAGTTTTAAGACGACTACACCAAAACTTGGAAATATTTTAAACTTTTGCTAATATTTTTCAAAAACCTTAATTAATACCAACAAACTGTAAAAAAATTATTTAAAAAAAATATCAGACAAAAAAGATATGAAGAAATTTGTGAAATTTTTCTCCCATACAAAAATATCAAAATCTTACTTTTAAAGATAACTTTCAGATTAAGAAGTAAAATGTCGATAAAATACCTTTTGAAAAATAGTTAACTCATTGATAAACCAAATGCAAAAAAGTTTGCCCATTTATGAGTTCCCAGAAAAAAGTGGAGCACTCGAGAAGAGGACTATGTTTTCATAGATCACTTGTTGTTGCTGTAATTTAAAAAAATTGATTTTAACCGATCAGGAAAATAAATGTTTACGGGAGTTGCTACCAAAAATTAAGTATTAAAATTACCAACATTTTTGACCAGGAAAAAACAAAATGGTGGATATCAAAAAGGCGCGAATATTCAAATTATATGGTCAAAAATGCTTTCTTTATAGTTCTTTAATAATGTTATCGTTAATCTCAAAATTAAGTACAACAAAAAAACTCTCTTTTTGTGGTTTCAGTGGAAAATTTTTCTCTTTGTAATATATTAAGCATTCATCTTACATAATATTTTTACTATTTAATTTGAATATTAGCGCCTTTTTGACATCAACCATTTTGTTTTTTCCTGATCAAAAATGTTGGTAATTTTAATACTTAATTTTTGGTAGCAACTCCCGTAAACATTTATTTTCCTGATCGGTCAAAATCAATTTTTTTAAATTACAGCAACAACAAGTGATCTATGAAAACATAGTCCTCTTCTCGGGTGCTCCACTTTTTTCTGGGAACTCATAAATGGGCAAACTTTTTTGCATTTGGTTTATCAATGAGTTAACTATTTTTCAAAAGGTATTTTATCGACATTTTACTTCTTAATGTGAAAGTTATCTTTAAAAGTAAGATTTTGATATTTTTGTATGGGAGAAAAATTTCACAAATTTCTCCATATCTTTTTTGTCTGATATTTTTTTTGAATAATTTTTTTACAGTTTGTTGGTGTTAATGAAGGTTTTTGAAAAATATTAGCAAAAGTTTAAAATATTTCCAAGTTTTGATGTAGTCGTCTTAAAACTCAATTTCAAAACTTCAACGAATTTGCGCACCCCTTTCAAATGGTCAAAAAAAATAATAAAAAAATACTGGTATTTTGTTTTAGCCCCAAAAATTATTTTAGGCTGGTGGAGCAAGCTATTTCAACAAATTTGCATTCTGGACCACACTAGTGTATAATGACTATAATGAGGCATAATGAAGCATAATGAAGAATTAAAAGCTTTAGACTTTTTAATTAATAATCAATTTAAGATTTTCTAGAATTAAGGAGCGCAGACGATTTATTTTTAACTAAATTGCGAGAATCATTCAAAAACCATTTATATTAATTACTTTAAAAGTTGAGAAAACTCGAAAAAGTCGAGAAACTTAAAAGCATCCTCTTTTCGAGTATTCCCCCCAAAAACAACGGAAAACATTAAAAATACAAGAAAAACAAGAACAAATTGATGATTCAATTTTCGGCTGAGATAATTATAAATGATTTATATTTTGACGTTTGGGTTCATCCCTTGATCAAAACTGCAAATAAACATTCCCCCAACTTCACAACAAAACACTCACAAAACTCTCACAAACTTCACGACTTGGCAATTTAATAACGTGCGCCATCATTAATTTCATTAAATCATTTAATAAATTTTGCTGTTGTTTTGGATGTTGGAAAGTTGAAAAAGTTGTACAGAAACAATCAATAATTATTTTTAATGTGTGTTTATTAATGAACAAACATTAATATTATTCATTCTGGATTAATAAAATAATTAATTGTTCGTTATAATTATGTTTTTATGTTAAATGGCGAAATGAGAGCAATTTTTTTGGGGGCAAATGTTTCCATTATTTTGATGGGACAGGGTTACGGAAGGAGTTTTTCAGGAATTTTTTCAATGACATTAAATTTCAGGGAAAGTGACGAGTTTTCCAGTTTTATGGGAATTTCATATTTTCTACTGAAAACGGGCTTCTATCAATATAACTTCAAAAACCCACAGAACGAGTTCCTTCCTCCAAACCCAAGCACTTTAATTAAAAGACCATAGCTAAATTGGAAAGTATTTATAAAGCTGTATAAAACGAAAAAGGGGTTAATTTAGTGTCGGCTTTTCTCGTTCACCAACAAAAGAGTTAAAGCACAGAAAAAAATGCTACAAGTACAAAATTAATAAATTCACCAAATTGAATAAATTTTCTGATAAATAGCTGGAATTAAGAAATTATTATTTTTGGAGGAAATTTGTCTGCAACTTTAATGCTTTTCGAATACTTTTGTAATGTTTTGTAATTTTGTTATTTTTGAAGGAAAATAAGTGTTTAATAATTTTAAATATGAATAATTACCGACAGACTTAATTCTGTTTAATTTCATTTAATTTGTATGAATGGAATGAATGGTATAAATGGCGGAGCGAATAAAGGGTTCAATTTTTTTCAGGATATTTCAACATAATTTAAATAATATAAATATTCTTCTATTGCTATTCAGTTACAATTTTTTACAATTTGAACTTTTCGCTGCTTCTGCAATTCTGTCTGGTCTGGGTACATAAATAATAATTTTACAATATTACATGTTAATAATAATAAATTAATATGTAAATATTGTTAAATATAAAGACATTCCATTGGTCGTTTTATTAACTTCCTGGTAACTTATAAGTTAATTTTTGCGGACCATTGAAAAAGTTAATTATAACAGTTTTTAATTTTATAACAACCGAAGTTACTTTTAACTGATTCAGCAAAATCTCCGTTTAGTTAAAAGTAACTTGAAAATTTAATTTTTTGGATTGATTTTTCTCGCTTAATATACTTTGGTGTGATTAGTGCCGTAGTAATTAAGCCTTCTAATTAGTGATATAGTGTCAATCAAAAAAAACTATGTGAAAATTGTTTGTTATTGAAAAAAACAATATTATTAATCGCGATTAGAGTCTTCAAAGTCTTAGATATACCAATTAAACGATCTCACAGTGATAAAGAAAGTGTAATAGACCATCACAGTTGTAATCAAAGGCTTTGAACTAGCTAAAAGAGTAGTTTTGAAGTTCCAGTGAAATAATTTGTTTACAAAATAAAATCATCAAATAACCTCATAAAACTCCATAAATTAGTGAATCTAAAGCCTGTACGATGTTCAACAAGTTCATTGAACAACAGATATTACTTAGAAAGTAGATCCCGTCCGCCCAGAAAAATTTACTTTAATCAAAAAATAATTTTGTAAAATTAACTTTTCTCAATGGTCCGCAAAAAGTTAATTTAAGTTACCAGGAACCAACTGTAATAATAAAAAAAGTTAACTTTAAAGTTACTAGGAAGTAAATAAAACGACCAATGGAATGTCTTTTATGTAAATAGAAGACTTATTTATTCATTATTAATCATACAATTAAAATAAATTAGTCGGGTTGACATTTTGCGCCGATTTTATGGAATTGAATAGAATTTTGTGAAATTCCGGAAATTCGTGGAGGATATCTGGTATAGCGAGTTCTGCGAAATGTTATTTATTGCTTTTTCATTTGTTGCGTAATATTTTAGTTTACTTATTAATGTTCAAAACCCTTATATTAGAAAATTAGGGCAATGAAGTTGTAAGACAGTTTTGAGCAAAAAAATACATTAATTACGTTTGTTATGTAACATTTACGCATCCTCCTGTAACAAAGATCGATTAAAATCCTTTCCATCTCAAAATTACACAAAATTACATAAATTTACGATCATTACAATCATTACGATCATTACAAAACATTACACCATCAAACATTAATTCTTCTTTTATTGTCAAAGCATTATGTTGTTGGTAGCTGCCACAAACCATATATTACCACCAAGATCCGCGATAACGCTGAAAAATTACATTTTGGTTACATAATTTGATTTGATAGTGTAACATTTTTTTAATGGAACTTTTATTCAAATTTGCGTGCTGCGATAAATTGCGACTGCCGCCTTTTTAAATTGATGGCCAACTAGCGATTGGCGTTATCGGTGGGAAGGCAATTTTTGGCAATTTCTACTGTATATCTATGGAAAAGTATTTATGAATCGGAAGAAGCAATTTTCCCGCCATTAAAAAGGGATCATTAAATATTTTAGAATTTTCTACTGTCATTGCTCTGTTGTTTGTTACGCTACAATCTTTCACTATCTGATTTGCATTTTAATTTTTATACGTTTTTATGGATTTTTTATGGTTGGCTGTCATAAATTTTTTTCATAATTTTTTTAATTAAAAAGTAAGAGATAATTGAAAGAATATGAAAGAGTTGAGAAAACATTTAAAAGGGTGAACTTTAGTCTCTAACTTGAAAAAAACTCGGAAAATACACAGAAGGTAAAAAGGTTCTGAATTTTTAATCATTTTTATAATGACAAATAGTTAAAGCACTTTTTCATGGTTCATCTTTAACGCTTAAAATTTTTTTAATGGTTTAAAAGAAATATAATTATGCATGCAACTTTAAATGAAAGAGTTCACTAGACTATTTTGACTCTTTCTTGGTTTTTTCTCCATTTATTCTTGAAAACTTATAAAGATAGAAAATGCAAAGATTTAAAGTAATGGATGGAAATTGTTGGATATTGCTGGAAATTGCTGAGAAACTGTTGAGATTGGAGAGATAAAAAAAATCAACTGGGGTTTAATCTTGGAACAAAGAGATGAGGAATATTACTTTTAATTAAAAAAGTACGAGAGGTTGTTTTGCATATCTTTGGGATTTATAATGGAAATATGAGTTTTATGGGGGATTTACATTTTACAGGGATTGAAAGGGTTTTTAATTTTTTATCATTAATTCCCATGTAAATTTTAATACATAAATACAATGGTCTAAAAGTCGTTAAAAACCTATTTTCGAATAAAAATGGCTGCTTCCATCCAATACCTCATAATTGCATTCATTCCACCAACCAAATGCAAATACTGAAAATTTTCCATTGTCCATAAAATTTTGACATTCTATTTTCCCCAATTTTTCGCTCCAATATCGGAATATCAAAATATCGGTGTATTGGAGTAATCGAGTAATCGAGTGTCGTTCAACCGTTTCAGAATTGCAAAATTTGTGCAGAAAATTGTGCACAGAAAAAAAAATGTCTGACGATATAAATTGTATTTTGCCAATTAAAATTCGTTACATATCGAGATCGCAGCAAAAAAGTAGCAGCTCCAGCTAAATAAAAATTAATGGCAGAAATGTCTATTATTTGAATTAAACTCTTTGGCTTGGATGCTTTGAATTCACTTTTTGCGCCATGATTCGCAAACAAATTGCATTTTTTGTGAATCTTTTTAATTGAACGTTTAATTGAATTTTATTAATTTGCTTTCGGGTTGGAGCTTTTTGAGTTTTTTGAATTCTGTGAATTTTTTATTGCATTTTACGATATTTTTTGGTGCTTTTAGAGCACGTAACAAATAGATTTATTTGTTTGTATCGAGAGAGTGGCTATCGGGAAAGCAATAAATAATATCTGGACGGTGCATTGTGCAATTGCGGATGAATATTGGGGCTTTTATGGCGTCTGGAGTCTTATCATAGAGGCAAATCTTGCATTTGTTTTTCGGTTTTTGTTTTTGAGGTTTATACAATTAAATTCCATAACTTTTCCAATTTTACAATGATAAATGTTTTTTGCTATAAAACCCAACAAAAAAATGTTAATTCCATTTTTAAACAATATGGCGACGAAAAAAAAAAAAAAAAATTGGAATATTTTATAATAAAAATGATCAAAAAACAATTATGCAGAAAAAAATTTCATTGCAATATATTCCGAATATCACAGAAAAAGTTGTAAAAAGATGTCGTTTTAATTATGAAAATCATGAAAATTATAAAAAATAATGAAAATAATGAAAATAATGAATTCCTCCCAACTGTGCTGTTGCTTTTAATTCTGTTGTTTGTCGTTTGTTTAATATCATTTGTAGCATTTCATTGTTTCAGTTGTTTCTAATTAAAAAGTCTCCATAGGGTAAAAATAATTATTTTCTTTTAGCAGAGGAAAGAATATAATTTACATTGTTCCATTTAATATTAAAAATATTTCGCAAAAGTATATGAATAAAGTTCTTCGTGTTTTTTGGTTGACGTGGTGTGTTTTAATTTTTCAAGGGAAAATGTGTTGGGGATATAAAAGGGAGGTTTGTCTGTCTGTTTTTTATTTATAGACATTTTATATAAAACAATCTCTAAAAAAAATCAGAAAATTATCGATCAAATAGTTCACTAGAGAGATTGTTACGTGAGTTTGTTACTTGATCCAAATTTGTTACATTTCTACTCCTACACTGAATTTTTCTGATTTTCGTCAAATCTCCACCCCAATTCCCCAAGTAAAAGTCAAACAGCGTACCGAAAACTTTTCAAACAAATGTCAACGGTCGTTAGAATTTTTTTGTCATCCGTAATTAAATTTTATTTAATCAATTCCGTGCCGCAAACATTTTTAATTAGATTTTTATTAAATGAGGATCACAATCTTTCCTACAAAAAGTTCATTAATCTCGCACAATTTTGATTTCCTTTAATGTCTGCTACTTTCGTGATTTTTTTTGAAAGAAATGAATAAGAAGCAAATCTTAAAATCGTGAAAATCGTGAAGAAACAAGAAAATCTTGGAAAATCACACCCTCAGCGGACCATTTTCTTTACAATTTCTTTTCTTCTTCTTCTCTGACATTCTGAGTGTTTCTTGTCTTTTAATGCAAGGTTTTTCATTTTGTAATTTTCATTCTGTGCTTTTGTGTGTTTTCATTTGTGAGTTGGTTGCTGTGAAGCGATAGACAGGCAAAAGTGGGGATGATTATTTTCTCCCAACGACCCAACATGCGAGAAATCAGAAATAAAATGGGGAGCAATTGCAATGAGATGTGAACGCATGGAATACAAACTTCAGAGCGGCAGATTGAAGGGAATGGATTTGTTTTTGGGAATGTGCAAGGATTGGGAAGCTTTAAAATATTTTTTCTCATTTTACAAGTGGCGACGAGAGATTTAATTCACTTTATAAGTGTGTTACTTTCATGACCTTTCTGCCTCTGCTCCTGCATGAAAAATCATTTACTATTCCAAACACACGCAAGCTTTCGCAATTTCACAAACAAATTTTTCTCGCAAGCTTCAAACTGTTCGCAATCGCATCATATACAAATAAAAACATTTTTCCATCGTCATGTCGCGTTTGCCGCCATAAAAAGCATAAATGTATTCATTTCGCCGAATTTCTCACTCTCAGCAATTGTTTTCGCTTTTATTCAGACGTCTTTTACATATTTTACATATTTCTCAAGAATTATGTTCGTTGTGTTAACAAATTCCATGCGATGTAAGTGATTGAAGTGAAAATATGATGTTTCTTGTCTGCGTCTAGAATTTTGCGAGATTTCTGAGAATTGTTCTAAATTTCCAGAGTTTATTGATTTTTCATTTTGAGTCATGAAAACAAGCAAAATTCTTTATCTCTCAGTAATTCCCGCATGAAAATTTTAATGCCAAACCAAAAAACCATAAAAAATCGTTCGCGATAACAAGATAAGAAAACAGCCGACGATGATTATTGGCAAGGAAACTTGCCAGTTTAATTCGCGTGACGATTAGAATCGGCAATTTTAAAATGAGCCATAAAGAACATGGTTTCGGACGAATTATTTAGTGTTATGTGTTCACTCTTTTCGAGTATTTTTGCTTAGTGCTGTAGTGCTGCTGAATGTGCTCGCGTTTACAACATTATTTTGTTATTTCGTTTGTTCATTTGTTGAGATAAGGGATGTATTATTATAAACGAATTTAAAATTGGGCGCTATCTGATTGAAAATGTTTTTACTTTTGAACGGGTGATGGTTTATGTTTGGGTTTTGCTGTTTGTGGTGGAGGATAAATGGCAGTTTTGGTAAAATTGGAACTTTTTCATTTCATTTTATGGTTTTTGGATGATATTATGTGTTACAGGAGCTTAGCCAGCATTTTGTTAAGGATCTATGAAGTTTAAAGCAACATTTATTGCAAAAAATATTACATGTGCTTTCAAGCGTCAGCTGAGCGTCAGCTGAGCTGCATGAAAAATTTTTGTGGGAAATTTGAAATAATTTCTAAGTTGTAATATCACTTTTCCACCAAATAAAAATCAATTAATAAAAAAGGAGCCCTCCTGTAAAACTGCAACAAACTGTAAAAGTGTGAACCATAAACCAATTCCCAAAAGCCTCCCTACTTTAAAACGGTTTCACGCTTTTTGCAACCAAAAAACCATCAATATGCAACTAAAAAGGTTCAAAAAAATACAGTAAACAAGAAAAACTCAACAAAACGCCCTATTTTTATTTCGTTTTGAAGGATTTCCAGCAATTTTATCATTTAAACATTATTTTACACAAAATTAAGATTATCAAGAATTATTCGGTTCGTTGTCATTAAGGGATTGGATTGAATTATTTGGCTTTATTGTTTCTGTGTTTTTTGCGCCTCAATTGGTTTGCATGCTGATGGTTATCATTGTGCAAGCGCTGTATGATGGATGCGATGACGAACCAAATTAAATGTGAATGAAAAAGCGGGCACCGAGCAGTCATTCAAAATTAATTTCGGCCAGCCACCAGCTTTTTTATGGCCTCCCTGGAGGAAGATTGGCCTCGCTGTTTTATTGGTGCATTGTTAAATGTAGAATTTCGTTTGGTGGGGAGCTGGAACTCTCGAGCAAAGCCGTCGGTAAATGAAAACAGGAGGAATATGGCGATAGTGTGAATATTAGGGATATTTTGGAATATGGGATTGATTTACTAATTAATCATCGCAATGCTTGGAAATTATATTAATCAAAGCCTAATCTCCTTAAACACAGTGTTCACATGTGTTGCCTGCATTAACACCCTCCAATAAAACTCCCAACATTTCTAACACTTCTAAAAAAACTCCAAAAATCCACAAGAACTAAATCATTCGGTTAATTGGCATCCAATTTATTACCAAAAACTAGCTGAAAGTTAGATCTAAAGCAAGAATAGTAAAAATCGACCAAAAACTAGAATTTGCTGTTGATTCTCGACTCTCGAGTCAATGAAATCAATTTGTGCAAACATTTATTGCCGAGCGTTTTTATGAGCCTTTGAAAACGTGGTGGCTGCTTAATATTCGCCCTACTCGAGTATTCTCGCTACTCGACCAGGGTGAGCTTCGTTTATATTAAGGTCAGCATAAAATCACCCAATTCCAAACAATTTCAAGTTTTTCCGAAATATTGTCCAAATAATTTCCAACAATTCACCATTTTTTATGCCCATTCTTCAGAAAATATTAGTTTTTTACGATTGGACGTATTTTATGGTTCCATAGCAACTTTAAATCATCTGCCCAGTGTATCAGATCTGAATATTGATGCTGTGCTAGACAATCTAGACAATAGAGGATGAAATTTATTGGAAAAGCATTTTTTTGCCTCTAACTTTTGTTTGCAGTCAACAATAAAAATGGCAAAAACTAAAATAACTGAAAACAGTCGATTCACCATAAAAATCATAAATATCATAATTTCTATAAAAACGTCATAAAAAATTGCATAAAAAAAGTACACAGGGCAAATTAAACAAAATATCTCTAAAAATATTTGAAATGTATCAACATTTGATTGACTGCATCATCATTATCGTCAAATTGTGATATTTTATCCATTCTATATTTTCTGGCATCATTTGTTGCAAATCATGTGCTGGTGACAGGCGATTTTAGAGATTTTTTGCATAACTTCGCACTTTTGGCAATGAGCCGAAAGATTTTATTCGGCGGGTGGATTTGTTTGGATTGAGTGTCAGATTTAATTTTAGCTTTTAAAAAATTTAATTTTAGCTTAAACACATTTATAAACAAGCGGTTAAATCGCATTGACAAAATTTTTCTTAAATCGCATTATTTTTTCAAAATGATTTAATAAATTTTCAATGCAACTCTTCCCCATCCCTGTCTAAATCAACTCAAACTATCATGATTTACCCGAGATTTATTAAAAGATTTATTAGTGATTTATTAGCGAACAAGCTCTAATCCTGCAAAGTGTGTGCAATGAGGGATCGCTAATTTTTCAACAGCACTCCCGTCTGCAAAAACAAAACGAGCCACGTCATTTGATTCCATTAAATTGAATTATACTCGGCAATCGTAGCGGAGGCAGGGGCACAAATTATAATAATGATTTTCATAAATGAAACATAAATAATAATTGTATGTTGTTTTGATATTTTTGACTTTCAGAACGTTTTATTTAAATGCAAAGCATGTTTTTCTGTATTTAAATTTTTTGTGGCTTGATGGTGCGATATTGCGAGATATTTTTCAACTATTTAGATAAATTACGAGTTGAAGCCTCCAGAGCACTGACTTTGAGACTTCAGTTGTTTCGCATTTTTCATCGAGAGTGTGCATGCGGATTTTTCTGTCTCGCTATCAAAACATATAAAAGTATGCTGAAAACAAAACACTTATCATTTATTATATGATTTGATGTATTATTTGAATCATTTGAATTATTAATAAAACATAGCGATAATACAAATTTATGCCCAACTCCGTTCAAATCTGCTATTCGATGATATCTGGGGGTGTTTTCATTTTTAAACAGTGAGAGAGCGAGAAATACAACAACAACAAAAAATGTTGATGCTGATTTGTGTTCAGTTATTAATTTTGTTTTAATGCCTATATTTAATGTATACAATGTTTTAATATCAATAAAGCAGCATGAGAGCGCGACGTGATGAATTGAATGATTTTTGGATGGATTTGCGTTGTTTGAATTGTTTGGATTGTTTTTGATGATTTTCGGATGATTTGGAGGTTTGAGGAGGCGAGACGTGGCTTGTTTATTGATTTGATTTGTTTTTTTATGGATGAGCAACAAACAACAAATTGATGAGTTTTTTATTGGAAAAAAAAATTTGGGTTGAAAAGTCTTCTAATTATTTTTAGTCTTTTTATAGAAAATTGTCAAGTTATCTGGTAATTAATTAATTTAGGAACTATGTCGATGAATTTCCAGGACTACCCACACAAATTTAAGAAAGAAGCGCTCATAAGAGGTTCAATAAATAAAAAAAGATAATTTACAAATCCGCGCAATAAATATATTAATTTCAGTAAAGGCGTGTATTTTCTATAAATATTCAATAATAATCCAATAAATTAAAAACGCCTGAAAAACTTCATCCATACAATATTGACATAAATGCTGTCTATAGCGCAAGATAATAAAGAAATTAATTAAAAATCAAAGAACAGTTTATGATGTGTTTTTCTTGATTTTAATACAATAAATTCATATAAATTCGAATAGATTCGAATAAATTAGAAGGAAATACGAGAAAACGTCCAAAAAAATGTCGAAATACTCGAATGATTCGAATAAATATTAATAAAATAAACAAGAACGGCTTAAAGTTGATGGATATATGGTATTGATTGATTTGGGATTTTATTGCATGGCATTTCACTTCCATTATTGTGTTATTGTTGTAATTTTATGGCAATAAAAGCCAATAACTGAATAACAACCGATAAAATATCTCATAAAGATTGACTCGAACATATAGCCCGAAAAGCCAGAAAAACTGGCCAAAGACTGTGATGCCTAATAAATGTCAGAAACTTCCATGAGCACCATCAAACTCATCGAAAAAGAGCTGGTAAAACATTATTCAGGAAATATTTATTTAATATTGACATTAAAAACTTATTAAAATCTCTGAAAATCTCTAGAAATCGTTAAAGAGCGGATAAATCACCAAGCCAAGTTTTTAGTGTGTATGTTTTGAATGTTTGAATGTTTTGTAAGTTTTAAATTGAAAGAAGTTTGATGGAATTGCATCAATAAAAAAATTAATGATGTATTTAAAATTCTTGTAATTTCGTTTGTCATCAAATTATGTTGAAAGGATTTCCGAAAAATGTCAGTAGGTTTACGATTTTTGAATAATAAAGGAATGTCAGGAATCTTAAGAGTTTGACAAATGTTTAAAAGATTTTAAGAGACACCCTGAATTTTCATTCCATTCCAGTTTAAAATGTTTTTAAAGCATAGGGACTATTCTCCTGAACTAAATCAAATCAATCTTCTTTATTCAATACATAAGTTATTCCATTTTTTAAATTATCCCTGTCTATACTTTTCACTCGATATGCCATCACTAAATCCTGTATTAAATGTATTTAATGTATTTAATATATTTAGCATTTTTATGAGGACAAATCCTTTTGGAATTAGTTGACAACCGCACACAACAAAAACAAGCAGCCACTTTTTACGAAGCATAATGGGATTTTGATTGGATATTTATAACATTCTTCATTATCATTATAATATATTTTTCAGGAAAAAAATATTATTTTGTCAGACACTTTTCAATTTTATTCAATTTACAATTTATGGAGTTTATGGAACTTTTTATGTTTTAAACAATTTTTTTGGGATTCAGGTTATTTTGGCTATTTTGATTATTTTGGTAATTTAGGGAGGACTGCTTCTAATATTTCTTGTGTAAACACACAATTACGCAATTACGCAATTTGTCGCGTCCCAAACTTTTAATGGGAAAAAAATCTCTTTTTGCTTAATTTATTTTAAATGTTTTTAATTTATAATAATGTTTATGCAATTTTTCCTCGTTTTCCAAGAGTTTTTGGTGCTTTTGACGATTGTGTAGATTTTGGAGATTTATTCAATTTTGTCGAGTCTCCCGAATTTATTCAAATTCGTTTAAAATTCAAGTAAATGTATTTAAAATTTAATGGAAACACGTTTTCATTTCAATTATTTTTGAGGCAGTTTATGCGACTATATGGTAATTTTTTGACGGGCGCAATTATTTTGGGATTTTGTGTGTTGCAGTGTCTTTGCCTAATGATGTTGATGGTTATCTGAATTATGTATTGTTACTTAATGTCCTGGTAAATTGTTTTTATCTTGGATCTTGGATCTTTTGGTGGAGTTTTTGGGGTGTTTTGGATGGTTTAAGATGTTTTGGAGTTTTATGGATATTTTAGAGTTTTAGGATGGTTTTAACAATGAATACGAGGACAATTATATTAGTCATATATTTGAAGTTAAGAACTTGTATTGTCTCTTTACTATAAGATACTAGTCTTTATTTTAAGTCAAAGAAAACTAATTAAAGTTTCCATAAAATATTATAATGGAAGACCCTTTACTTTTGATTACCTCGAGAACAAGGATGATATATAATTGATATAATCTCTAAGCTGTGATTAAAGTTTAAGGCAACCTATTAGAACTACTCAAACAATTATAATTTTAATTGAAACTAGTGCTATCGCCTTAAATAGATACAAGAATATTATTACTGAGCTATCTTATTTGGGTCAAAAAGGAATATTTTCATTAAATATGTAAAATATAGAAAATATAGAAATTATAATAATCTTCTTAAATCCTTTTAGCTCGCTTTAGCCAAACAAAATTACAATATTTTATCCGGTGACTTCAAATTTAATTTGTTTATGTGTGTTTACAGTTCCTGACTGCGTTAGGCAATTCAAGCAATTCTAGCAGTTTAGTCAGGGATTACAATAGAAAAGTCATATTGTGATATAGTTGATATTGTGATGTAAAACGTTAAAGTGCCCTCAACTTGACTAAATTGATGCTCTAGTGAGGGTGGGTTTGCTTTGCTTACACTTAAGTAACACAAAATAGCAGGATCTATAACTTAATAGAAAAATACAATACTTTAACGATGTAGCTAGTGCTTTTGTCAAAAGGGTGAAAAACCATGTAACAATTCTTTTAATTGAGGGGATAAATGTTTCCGAGTTGGTGGAATTTTTGGAATTTTGGGAATTTACAGTGGGGGAGGATTTTATATTTGTGTATTTTAATAATTTGACATCTTTAGGGAACATAAAAAACTATATGGTAACAAGAAAAAATGGTTTTATTTTGATGAAAAATTATTTTGAAATCAATTTCTCTCAATTAATGTCAAAAATATTTAATAATTTCAGTTAGCTTTTAGAAAAATTTTTTGTCAAAATAACTATTTTGGAAGTGTAGAGATTTATCACCCTCTCTAAGTGATTATTTTAAAATGAACCCTAACTATCATTTAATTTTCTAAATAGAGATACTTGCGACGTTTTTAATGAGTAAATCGGTAATTATTAATTAACATGATTGGAATTTCTGTTTAATTTTGAATAATCTTTTAAAAATTAATATGTCATAAGCACAAAAATTCCTCAAATATCCCCCAAAATAATGTAAAGAACAAAAACTTAAAAATATGTCCCAAATTAAAAAAAAAACTGTGTCAAAAAACTTCAGCCCCATAAATTGCAAAAGGATTGTTTTCCTCATTTTTCACATTTTCTACAAATCTAAAATTTGTTTCATTTCTCACCACAAACACGAATTTTTTATTAAAATGGGAAATAAATGCAAAACCAAAGTCATTCAATTCAATGGCCATTCTTTCACGCAAAATCAGTTTTCTAAATTATATTATGATTATTTTTTTCGAACCTAATAAGAAATGGTTAAAAATTGTGTAAAAACATTAAATTGAGGAAACATTCAGAATCATGAAAAGCATACAAATGTCCTTCTTACATGAAAAATAAAGAGAAAAATATTGTAAAAAAATAAAAAGGGGTATTGACATTATCGTTTTAAAAAGAATTGAGAATTTTATTATTTAACAGAAATCGTAAAATTGTACGATTTATTGGATTTTTAGGATTTTTATTTTGCTATGGTCAATTGAAATTGAATGAATTGGTTGAAATTGGTTGAAAACATAAAATATATCGTGGCAAAAAGAGCAAACGTCACCGAGAAAAGGCAACCCTTGTGGCATCGAGCAGAACAAATGCGCTTTATGTGGAGGGAGGATCTAGCTAGAGGCAGGGAATTGTCAACAACTGTTGCTGGATGTGGTTGCTTCAGATCTTTGATGGTGAATGATGGGATGGTGTGTATTTTAGAGGTTTTTAGAATGTTTTTGTTGGCAAACTGACCGTTAAAATAAATTTAACCTAAAAAATTAGAATTTATTGTGAAAAACTGCCATTAATGAAGAATGAGGTGAGTAAAATTATTTCAAAGAATGATAGTCTTTTTTTTAAAGAAACATGCCCTGCAATCCTCCCACCACTTGTTACTTGTCCACACACATTCAATTTCACCCGAAAACCGAGGAAAAAGTATTTTTCTCCCATTTCAACAGCCCGGAGAAAAAAAATCCGTATCCCATTTAATACAATTTAATGCGATTTAATGCAATTTATATAAATGGCATTTCAATTAGATTATGTTTGCCGATACACAATATACACATGATACACATGCGATACCCGGGGATAATTCATTTAATTATGAGGATATTTATTTGACAGTTTTTGTGCAAATAAAATTGTGCTACAAAACAAGATTTATTTGGTGTTTTAGCGTCGAAAGTCGGGCAATTAAATTAATTGCAAAATCAGAGAGTGTTTTGTTTTTTTTTCTATTTTAGTATCAGAATGTATGGCGGGCTTACCTTGACTTGTGACTCGGTCATTCCTAGGGCGTACGCTAATTTGGCTCTTTCGGGACCAGCTAGGTATTTGGTTTGTTCGAAGGTTTTCTCTAGTGCGAAAATTTGCTGCCCACTGAATGTCGGCCGCGTGTGTTTTTTCTTGCCATCCTTGTCGTGGGTGTGATGGGAGTTGGAGAGGTTTGCTGACACTGCAAAGGAAGGGAATTGTTTGGTTTAGTATATTGATCAATTTTGTCGGAAACATGGAAAGTTTCAAATTAATTCATTTTCAATTTGTTACATAGCGTGTAAAATGTTAGTTTGTTGACCTTTGATATATGAAAGCAAATTAAATCTCTTTAATAATCTATTTTAAATTATTTTAATCGATATAAGATTTTAATCTTTCATTTTAAGATCAGCTGTCACATATTTAAAAATATGTTACATAATTTGTTACATTCAGTTACATGAATTTGTTACCCCAACTAAAAACTCATTTTAATTATCTTAAAACGTCAATATTCGCTAAAAGACAATTGCATTTTAAAATCAACTTAATCTCTAAGATTTTCCTGTATATCTTATTTGCAACCCTGCCAGCTCTCGCTTAATATTCCGACTAGGTTTATAAAATATAATAAAATCATATGACAAAAAGATACAATTTTATACATTTTTCATTGTAATAACATAAGTAAACACATGCTATTATTACTATTGCTTATGTTCTATCATCATTTCTCGGAGAAAATAGACAAAAAGTATGGTGGCTTGTGCATGTTCTGTGTGCTCTGGAAATCCCTTTCTGGATGCTATATGATATACAGCGCACACCAAAAAAGCAGATGACAATTCTGTTACGTGCCTGATTCTATATAATTTTATATAATGTAGACGACTAGGAATATAAACATATTATTATATTATTTTGTGCGATGCACGGAGAATTCTTGATGTTCCTTTATTTAATATAAATACGGTTTTTAGCTGCGTCATTGTTTTTCTTTTGATGAGGAGAAGTTTTTTATAAGGGGGGTTTTATAGGATTGCAATTGGATACCAATGTATATGGGATTAAGTTGAGTTCATGCCCTTGTAAAAATTATTGAACACAAACCTCTGTAAATTAAAAAAAAAAAACTAGCAAAACACTAGAATAATTCATTCAATCTATATTGTTCTAATGACCCCTTTATTTTCTTTATTCCATTAAGTGTATCCTCCATTTTCTACAATTTTCTCTGTTTTTACATGAAAAACCTCAAGAAGAGCAAAAAAACATCCGACCAAATGTGAGTTTAATGGCTCCCAAACTATACAATAAAAATAAACGACAAATATCAATATCTCGAGAAACAATTGTTTCTATCAAATCGAGAATCGATATCGCAAAATATTTTGTTAGAAGCTGGAAAGTATTTTTGTATGATAGCATTATAGCTCATGAAACCGTAAAAACGATGATCTGAATTCTTTGGATATAATACACAATATATATCAAGAAGAAAATGTAGATAATACAAAAAATACACAAAACACTGCCAAAACACGCAAAAATATACAAAATAAATACATAAAGTCGAATAAAGTCGAATAAACTGGCAAAAGCTCCACAAATTCAAAGAAATAAACTCATTGAATTTTCTTTATTTTATTGCTATAAAATGCTCTGCTCCCGTCCACAATATAGATTTTATTCCGCCACCAGAATGGATTTTTATGTATCATCGACTAAATTGAGCCACATTTCAACAATTTCTACATTTACACATTTATATAAATGCTGCATGAAAATCGAGGAAAATTCAAGGAAAAGTTGAAGCAAAATGGGAGAAAATTATTAGATTATTTATTCGTGTATTATTATGTACAAGGACGATATCGTTGGTGGACTTCTTTAATCATATTTCTATAACAATATACTTTTTTGGTAAAACAATAAATCAAAAAATTATTTGAGAAAGCTACACTTTATTATTCCCAATATCGACCACCATTTAGTTTTCAAAGTAGGGACCAAAAAACCGAAAATGCGACCCACGAAACCTTATTTTTTAAGAATTTTTAGTCAAAAAACGAAAGTTCGAAAAAAATATTATCCATGAACCTAGGTTCATGAATAGCAATACTTCGAAAATTTTATTTATGAATGTTGGGACCCAAAAACCGAAAATGCGACCTACGAAACCTAATTTTTTAAGAATTTTTAGTCAAATAACGAAAGTTCAAAAAATAATATTATCCATGAACCTAGGTTCATGAAAAGCAATACTTCGAAAATTTAATTTATGAATGTTGGGATCCAAAAACTCAAAATTCGACCCACGAAACCTTATTTTTTAAAAATTTTAAGTCAAATAACGAAAGTTCAAAGAATATTATTATCCATGAACCTAGGTTCATGAATACCAATGCTTCGAAAATTTTATTTATGAGTGTTTGGATAAAAACTAATGATATGAAATAAATTGTATATAAATTATAAATACACTCCATCTTACTACTCCACCACCGACTCCATCAAGAAATTGTACAAACGACAGCAAATAAGGAAAACAAGCAAAATAATCGTCGAACACACAACATTTTACCGATTTTGATAAAGAAAACTTTTGCGCTCTACATATATTGTTGTTTTGTCGGGCATTTTAGGTACATTATACGACATAATACAACATAGGAGATTGTGTATCGGAAAACAATATTGCGAGACGCTTAATGATATATAAATATCCCGGCACCAAGTCACACCATTTTATATCATTATATGTACAGAATAAAAGCTCCATTTGGCGTGTCACATAATATTATATTTACGAGCGTTTCTCGTTACATTATTCGACATTATTCGTCCCCGTGTTTGGATATAGGAGCAACTTTTATATTAATAATAAGTTTTGCCCCGAGTTTTACCCCGGCTTGGTTTATTTCAAGTATTTCAAGTCTTTCTTTCTGTAGCACAAAATTAAGCAAAAGTTTCGATAATACTTTTTTATCGATATCGCATTAAAGAGGGTAGTATTTGGGGAAGGGGCTGATGTTTTGGATTCTTTTTAGGGGATGGTAATTATGGATTTGATTTGAGGAAGTTTTCGAGATAAATAAAATTACCATAGTAATTTTTAAGGAAAGTCCCTGTGATAAACCTTTTTGCTCATCAAATCTTTAAATCTATGATTTCCCAGTATAACAGTTTCAACAGTACATCAATGCTTACCTACTAGACCGCAGACTTATCGCTCACAACATCAAACAAAATGATCACAGCTCCCAAACCGACACTTCAACCAAATAAGTTAATTGAATATTTATTGCCAAAACACTCATGAAGCTTCTTACAGTTGAAATATCCGATATAGCAACTATAGACATCTACTTATGAGCCAAACGAAGCAAAAAAACACAACTATAAGATCTTTGGTAATTTGGTAATTTCGGTAATTTCTACTCATTCTACTCTCAAGCACACAAAAAACGATGGAAGAAAAGCTTTTTTGCCTACTCGTTACTGTTTACATTATTAATGATGGTATTCAATGGAATCAATGGAATCAATGAGCATCATGATATTCTTTTTATTGAAAAAAACTAATAATAATTAAAACGCGAGAAGTATTTTTTGTTGGTGGTTGAAGCTTCTTAACAATATCTTAACGAGCTTTTGTGGCTGAAACACCGAAACTCCGAAAATTGTGGGAAAATAATTTTTAATATACTTTAATACACTGCTCCCATAAAGAAAGATCATTTATTGATTAATTACCTGATGGCCACTAAAATCCACCCAGACAGAATCTAACCGAGCTGGCCATTGTTGGATTATATCCAGCCATATGAGTAATGAAATCATGAATAATGATAATAAACTATAAGTACATTTATTTGTATTATTCCAGAATACAAGGAATACTCGCAATAGTTAAAATACTCGGAATAATTAATTATTTGGTTTGAACGTCTTCTGGCAGCTTCTTATTCCATATTCTACTGAAACCATAATTGTGTTTCTTGATTCCCTGATTTCTCGATTTCTTCGTCTTCTGGTGAGTTTTGCTCTTAATTATTTAATAGAATGTATTGTCCAAACACACATTATTTAATTTATTTACTTGAATTGCTTGTATACTCGGGACAATTATTCAATTGCCAGCTTTCAAGACTTTCAATTATGCAGCAAGAAATGCTTGAGATGATATTTTAGATGATTTGAATGGTGTATTATAGTGTTCTGGTGTACTGGTGTGTATTATGTTATAAAGAGACTGCAGACAAAGGCTGGTTCATTTATTAAATGTATGATTGAGATCATTAAGCACACAATTATGGGATTGTTTAGAAAATTGGACAATGGAAGAAAATGGCTACCATCTTTGCAGATTTTGTAATTAATTATTTGGCAGTCTTGTAAGATTTGTTTAGATTTTTGAGACACTGATTATGGGAAGAATTTTAAATTTAGTAAAAATAAGATTCAGTAATCTTAAGAAGAAAATCTTGAAAAAAATCACAAAAATTCACAACAGTGCTTAATTGAGAAAGCGAATTCCAAGCAATTCCATCTAAATTCGAAGTAATTACAATTTAAAAATGTGCGAAAACTCCGAAAAGCCAATTTTAAAAGTCTTAAAGCTTCTTCTTAAATGCTCTTTTCTTTAATGCTTTTTAACAATCTTTTCAGCGCTTTTTGCCTTCTTACTTTCTTGCTTTCATAGCTTCATACCAGATCATACCAAATCATACAATAATAATCGTTTAGCTCTCGCAAAAGTTTAAATAACAGTTTTATATACAACTTTTAAATACGAGCCAACAAAAAAGAAATATACAAATGAAAATATTGCAAGACGAGACGAGATTAAAACATATTTTGTTTGTGTATTATTTTTGCTGTACAGCTTTATGAGGATTGCTTTTCAGCTTTTTTTTTGCAGCGATTTTAGCTCTTGCAGGTTTTGGAAGCAAAAAGTTTTATAATACAGTTTCTAGTGCATCTAGCTCAGCAATAATAATATTTTTATAAAATTTCATTATTTTTCAAGTAAACTCGACTGAGAAAAAAGTAATATCATTGCATCATTTGTTAGCATTTTCTTCAGCTTCTTGTTCAAACTTTTTGCAGAATTCATTGGAATTCAAACATTCCTTTAAGAATTTTCTTCAACTTTTCTTATTATTTTCAATTATATTTTATTTCATTTTATTCCATTATATACCCAAGTTTTATTTCATTTCAAGAGAGAGAATAATTTCCCCAAGAGTTCATTTAATTTGCTATGCACCTCCCCATCAAACCTTCTCATAGTTGAGCGAGTATGGAATGCGAGGAAAGCATTGAGGCATTGAAAGCTCCGGCCTATCAACGAAAATATAATGAAAATTCCAAAATGAAAGGACAACATTAAATGTTCCGTTTGGTGAAAATTCTCAGCAAACACCGAAAACACAAAAAAGTTTTCTTTTTTCTTAGAAATAAAGCAAATATCGTTCAAAGCGTTGAATAATAAATAAAGTCAGCCAACAACATGAAATAAAAGTAAATATTCATTTACTTTTATTTTTTCTGGTCCATAAACTTCGAAATTCCGAGAATTCTGTGCTTTTCGTGAAAATTCAGAGAATTCCATAAATTCTATAAATTCCGGATCGATGAAGTATAAAGAGGGCCACAGTCTATAGACTGTGTGCTACAACGATAGACTCGGTGGAAAAATTAAGCCGCACGGCAAAATAATTTGAAACAATGAAGATCCCGGTGCTTTATCCCTCATTATTTATTATTTCGCCTGAATCTGCCGCTTTGCTGGTTTTTATGGTGTGCCGGGCTAAGCTTTATGTATTGATGACTGTATTGTTGGCAAGCTTTAGGAGGGAAAGATGATGCTTTAGGTGGGTGATGATGAGAAGAAGGTATGGAGTGAAGTTGCGTCAGTTATTTTGAAGGGACTAGGAGAAGTGGTCTAATTTTTACCCAACTGTTTTTTTTTAATTTAATGAAAAATTAAATTTTTAAAAGATATGGAAATAGTTTAAAATTCCATTTACTTAAGACACGAAAAAAAATTCATAAATAGAAGCAATTTGCTCAACAAAAGATAAACAGACAACACCACCCACTTATAATCCTCACCAACATAATAGCCAGTCAACGACACAGCCAAAAAAAAATAGATTATGCAATGAAACTTTCCAGATGTGCACGCATTTTCCTGGCTTTGCTGAATAAGTGGATGATGTATGTTCACAAGTATGGATGATGATCCTTCAATGAAACAAGGATTTTTGTGTTTTCATGCTTTTTTATGTTTTTCAGACTTTTAGGCAAAAACGTGAAATTTGTGTGTTGAAATTGTGCAGACGATGTTGCACATTTTTGAAGGTAGACAATGTGGAAAATTGGGACGATCTGCATTTTTTGATGGAGTGATTAATTATGAAAATTTAAGAATTCTTGAGAGACGACTTTAATATAAATTTGTCCATTGTTGAGGAAACCGAAAAAAAATTGTTCCGACGGCAAACTGAAATTTATCTCTCTCAAAAATGTTCCAACTCAAAAATTATTTACACCAAGCATCAAAAAATCTCCGAAAAAAAATATGTTTCTCTCAGCAAATAAATGTTGCAATTATACAAATGATATGGCTTGACGTAAACACTTCAAAAAACGAAATACGCAAAAATATTAAAGCTGCTTTTCTACCATCCAAGCAGTCAAGCACTCATGCCAACATTGCCAAGTATCATAAATGTTATTTGCTGAACTGTACACATGTTTCTCGACAATTTCAGATGATTCAAGCAATTCAAACAATTCACGAAATCCTCGAGAATTCTGAATTTTCATACATTTGATGTGAAATTTTAAATATTTCGGGGATTTGCTTGGCGTTTGTTGATATTTCTGATATTTCGAGGAAATTTTCAGTATTTCAAGCAACATTCGCTACATGTAGATATAAAGCAATGAATGTAATTAAAATTAAACCGGCAGGAAATTTGAAGAAAACAAGAAAACACACAGCTCGCTTTTGCATCCGACACAACCGCAATTTAATTACATTTTTATAAAATCTAACCAAATTTGCTCCAAAATTAACATTTACATGCTTCATTTTATTTTGTAAAAGGTTTTGTTGGTATTCTATGTAGTGAATGGTAATTATATTATTGTGATTATGATATTATGTTTTTGTACAAACAATTTAATATTTAATAATCTAGTGAAAAATGCTTGAGAATTTATGTTGGACCCTTGTCATAAACTGTTGTTTCGTAAGTTTATGAGTGGTTGGACTAGGAGAGCCTTAAGTTACTTTGATAGTGCTTTAAATCTTAGTCTAGAATCTAAAAATTTATATTATCTATAATAAAACGGACCTAGTATATTCCAACCAACTATCTTCCGAACTACATCCATCTCAATTAAAGTACCGACTATCCTTTAACCATTTTTAATTGCCCAATGCCCATACATCCTTTCCTTAAGAAAATTTATGTCGCACATGTAACGACGTATAATAATTATCTTCCGTAAAAGCAACTCGGCATTTTGGCATTTCGGGAACATGTTGAACGTTCAATTTGCTGTGCTTGCTGTATTAAGGATGTTACAAAAGTATCTCCCATTCATATGCTTGTCTAACAGATGAAGTAATAAAAAATTAATTTGCTAGCCACCAAAACAAACGGCCATAAAAATTCGACCATTAAATTGTTTATCTATAAATTAGCTCATTTGTACGCTGCTCTGGACAAATGCACATAAAATACTGTATTAATCGTATGAAAGACTTGATAACGTAATAATGGCAGTAATAGCAATAACATAGTGGATATAAATTTCCGGATGAGATGAATGGCACAACTGTAGCTCAACACTATTTCGTCAAGCAATCAAGCAGTCAAACAGTAAGTTTTATTGGTTGGGCAAACCCTAATAATTAGCTTCAAAGATCATTAAATTAATTTTTATTGTGCGCTATTGTATTTTATTTTATTTCGCACTTTCACTTGAGTTTTATGGAATTCATAGAAAATTATTAAATTTATGGCTGACTGACATACTAAGGAATATGGAAGTACAAGGAGTTATGGAGGGAGACCTTAATTATTCCATAAAGTGATATAATGAAGCATAAATGCAGAACTGTATGGTAAATATATAGCATTTGACCAATTAGGTAGATTATTAGATTAGGTAGATTGCATGACAAAAGGGCCCAATAGGCCAAAATGGAAATGACAAAAGGGATAATTTATTTTTCATTCACCATTTCAAATTTATTTCCCAATTTACTTTTAAAATTTATTTGAATTTTATTGCTCTACATACTGGCTGCGAAAATTCCCATACACAATTATTCCATTCTTTATTTTATTTGATACCTTTTTCAATTTGTCAATTTGTTTCGAGATATTAAAATCCTTAGTTACCCGGAGTTACGTGTATCAAAAGGGTTCATTTAATAGAATTGCGCACTTAATATGAGAAACCCTCTAATATATGGAGAGGGACACCTCTAATGATTTAAATGGCTCAAATTGGTTGAATACCTCGATTACCTCAAATACTTAGAATGGCCAGAATATACCCTCCACTTATTTCATTTGATGATATGTATGGAAAGTATTAATGGAATTAAGGGCCTTTATTAAACTTTTTAATACTCTTGTTCACAATCAGGCAGGTAATTTGGGTAATTTTGGTGATTTGAGTAATTTGGGTATTTAGCAATTGGAATTTATTAATTATTATTGCCTCGCACTAATACCATAGACTGCCATAATTAATTCAATTTCGCTCAGTAAAGATTCAATTCGCAAAATTTATCTGCGTCATTTATACAATCGACAATCGGATTATGGATTTATAATGCTCGGAAGCTGGACAAATGTTGGAATTTATTGAATCTGATTGTAAAAGATGAAATAGAAGATCAAAGGAATTTCAAGGATGCCTTCATTGTTATTTGGATTTAATTGGAATTGATTGGAATCAATTGATTAAATTGAGGTAAATAGATCCGATTATTAATCTGTTGCTGCTCTTTATGATACTTGAACTTTATTGGAATTTGACTGTATCTTGAGTAACTTGAGTATTCGGGGTAATGTTTCTATTAGATTAAATTTACTTAAATAGCCCCTCGGCGATCGTTCAATTGGTTCAATGGTATTTTTATTGCATCAGTTTGAATTTAATTCAGTGAGCGAAAACATTACATTTTATGTCTTTTTTTTTTGTTGGAGCTTTTTGTTTGCATGATTGAGTATTATAACTCGAGAGGCGACATAGAATTGTAATTTAGTAAAAAATCCAAGAAAACCAACAGTTTTCTCCTAAAATGTATGTCATTTCATCCTCAGGTGTTTCCATAATAATTCACAGCTCCATCAAAAAGCCAAAAAACCGACAAAAATATTTTAATTCAACTTTGATGGTGCGATGACATCCAAATAATACACCATTTGCGCTCCAAACTAGACTGTAATCAACTAAAAATGTGTTTTGCGCCAAAATAATTTTCTACAAATTTAATATAGCATGTGACTATATCACTATAAGCCTCGTTAATATAAGAGCCGTCACATGTCGATAATGACATTTTAGTGTCCAACAATGCTTTTGTTAGAAGCAAAAACTGTTCTTTCCCCAGTTGCCCATTATTTCACATTATTCGCCATCAAAAACTCACAAAGCATCATATTTTCGCAGCGCTCGGGATAATAATGATGATGATACTGCGGAGGAGTGAATTCTGTGGGATCTGGCTGAATATAGTAATATACAGTAAATACGATTCAGCTCCACAGAGAGACTTTTATGCATCATAATGATCATTAAAAACCATAAAACATATTGCGAGTCGTTTGTCAGACATTTTGCAGAACGTGAAAATCTGAACAATCCGTGCTGGGCGACTATTAAGTATTAAAAGCATCAAAAGCACTAAGCTTTTAATATGACAAAACATTTAAATATATGCGGAATGATGCTGTGTAGAAGCTATAGGGAAAGTCTTATCAAGTGATATCAACCCTTGCCTCGTTCGCTGAGCAGCATTTTGCCGAGATTTTGCAGATTTGTGCAGATAAAGTGAAATGTAACGAAAACAAATCAAAATGTATTTGCAGTATTTGCCATGGATTAATCAAATGTACAAATGTAATCGTAATTTATCATGCCATGATGCCAAGCTTCACATCATACCAGTGATTTCAGCTAGCAAAAACTATAAAGTCAGGATAAAGTCCTCTGCTCTCTACTCTATGCTTCTGTAATACTGTACGCTTACAGCTATAAAATGCTCTATATATGAAGTATAAAGGAATGTTGTATTCGTATTACTCGTAATACATTAATTTTTGGATGGAATCACGTCCATTTTGATTTCCAGTTAGCAAACATCCAATTAGACTTGATGCCTTCATGGGTGATTGTTCAATTATTTCGTTACTAGGAGGAAAGTTAGGTTTACTGACAGGGACATTGAAGTAAAGTCCATTTTTCATGATTGACCGATCATCATCAATATTTACTAGACTGAGAGCTTGCAAAAATTTAATTTATAGTTGGCTGGAGGCCACAAAAGTTTAACTTAGAACAATAAGTAACTTGTGACAGACTTAGAAAGACTTGCCCTCTTATTACAACAGAGATTCATGTAGATAATACATCAATAATTTAGGAAATAAATTTCTACTCGACTAGTACCATTTTTATGATATCTGATAATTCTCTTGCATACTCATAAAACGGCCATCAAACTTTCTGTTCTCCGCTCAACTAAACTGATTTACTAAATTGCTAAATTACTGATTTTACCATTATTCTAGTATTTATGATACTGGAAGCATCTACCAGAGAAATATGCAGAAAATAATTAAAAAGATGATTGCGCTATAATATTTAGAAATAAATAATATACCAAACGAATTTCATACGAATCGTGTGCTTTACAATTCATCATAATATGTAATCATATTTGCGCTTTATCTACTCTAATTGTATTGCTTGCTGTGTATCACATTTGCCGTAAAATTAATATTCAAATTAATATATAAATGTTTTCAATGTTTTAGCTGTTTCAAATGTTTCACTGTTTTAAATGCTAAATTTGCATGTGTATGTAGTTATGCTCTTGTTCTCAGTAAATTTATGAAAGTATGAAGCTATAGGTAGGTGAATTTATTAATTTATATTCATACTTGATACTTGTGATACTTATGTTATTCGTGTTATTTGCGAGTTATTTGTGGTATTTTTGATACTTTGGATATTTGCAGCACACAACTCAATTAATGGATTACAAACTTTTGATATCATTTCGAATTTTAATGTGGAACATTTTCCAGGAAGATTAAACATTTACAACCCGACAGATTCAAGGTTGCTATGTTAGGATTTATAGTGGTGCACGAATTACATTATTTAAAAACAGGAAGGATTGACCCCGGTGAATTATTTATGGTGAATTACGAAAATTTGTAATTTTTATGACGAGAAGGTAAATCAAATTATGTAAAATATTTTATTCCTTTAACTAAAGGAAAATTATCATGAAATATATTAATTATACAATTATACCACTATGTTATTCAATACATAATTTGATTTGAGCGCTATTGTTTGAACGATACCCGCCAAATAAATCCAAAAACATGACACATATAAATTAGATTTTCTAAATGTTCGCTATAATTCATTGTAATTTTGCATTATTCTTAAATTATAATTGAAATCATAATTCCAACCAATTTCAATAAAACAAGAAATATTTTCAATGTAAAATTAAATTAAACAATTAGCGAATTCTTACACGACATCAAAAATAACCCAAATTTCCATCAACAATCACAACATTTGTGGTAATCAATCAAAAAGCGCGTGTTACATGTTATCACAATGTGCTTCAATCTGTTATTAATAAATGTTATGACTCTAATTAAATGTAATGATAATCTAATGATAAACATTTACACGATCTAATTAAGCGTAGCTGCACAAATGTTAGAATATTATAATCATTCCCCGAATAATTCAAATCATTTCAAATGGTAATGTATATAGTTTAATTAATTTGCTTAGGCGTATCATTTTGGGGCCATAAAAAGCCAATTCTGCCATATGGCATTGATGTTTCAGATATTTGATACAAATTATAATTTATCTCGACCCACAAAATATTATTTACATGAATTATGAAATACGACTGTATATTATCTGTGGAGCTCTATAATTCCATAATTTTCTAATTAAACATCAAGTCACACTCAATGGAATATTGCATTATTGCAAACTAGCATTGAGTTCATGCTTCATGCTCTAAATTTGCCAAATATTCCTATAATGTTTGATTTGATGACTTTAAAATTAATTCTGTTATTGCCGATGCCATTTCTAGTTATTCTAACTATTCTAGGATAAATTGCATATATTTCTGTTTGTGCAGTGTATATAGAACATGTGTTGAATTTTATGGCAAACTGATATAATGTTCAGCTAATAATAATAATCGATATTAGAGCATGTCTATTGAGAGCACTTAATGGCAAATTTAAAATGCATTATCAATTATTTAATCATCGGTAAATTGATAGGGAGGAATTTATCAAATTATATTGATTGTTTTTCAAACGATTGTCGCGTAGAGCATTGCACTTGCAAGTTTGTTATCTTTTTTATTTGATTGTTTATCGAAGAATTAAATAAATTATTAAATAATCCAAAAAGTAAACTCACTAGATCCCAGTCGGTCTCGCCATGCCATCGGATTTGCCACTAATCCTTGTAGTCCAGGCCAGTAAAGATGCGTTCGGTCCACCAGCGCTCCAGAATGCTTCAGAGGCGCCCCTTGGTTCTGCGACAAATACTGTGCCATGTTGGCTGCAGCTGCAGCGATCGAAAAGCGAGGCATTCCACCTAAACAAACAGACAAACAGAGAGAAAAAATTCTTTAGTATGAGGTTTTTAAAATTAATATGGATAATGTTGCATTGCATACAATAATTTTTTTGCAAAGTCATGTTGAAATATTCGGCGGTTGATTGCTCTAATAAAATAGTGAAGTTTTACTTTTTGAATGACACAGTTTTAAAAATCATTTTCCCACAACTATTTGTAATAATAAATCATCTTAGCACCTATCCGACGATTTTCTATTGATGTACAGTATTTGAGCTTCAAAGGTTCATGGACAAAAATGACGTTAATCACATAATATATGAATGTTAATAAAACTCAAGCTTTGATTCTCCATTCAAAATTTCAAAGCATCATCATTAATTTGCATAGAAACCAAATTTGCAGCAGTTTGCAGTGTTTACTATCAGCTATTAAAGGCTCTATATTTATTTATATTAGGTAGAAGCAGCAAAAAGTCCCCAGACGAGATATCATAGTGCCATGCATCATCCAGTGTGAACGCTCAAAATATTCCAAATATTCTAAATATTGCGAAAATATTGGAAATAATGACGTTTAATAGAATTTAAACATCCATAAATTGTGCAGACTGATACTCTGCTGGCTCTGATGTGCTCTAGTGCTTCGAGTATGTTGCTTTCGGCGTGTTGTGGCTGCTGATCAAACTGAGATTGAAGGCTTTGCTGCATAATTTGCCTATTTTCACTCAATATTCGGTTGATGTTTTGACGAAATTGATTTTGATGGTGCAATATATTAACAAGCCATTTGTAGGCTTTAAGATGATGGCACTCGGAGAATTTTTATGGTTAATCTTTTGTTTTTTAGTGAATTTAAATAATTTTTTTATTGAATATCTTATCGACTATAGAGGGCTAAATTTCAAGCTCATGAAGGCATCAAATTTCACTTGCAAAATCAGGGTTAAATTCTCCATGATGTTATTGGATTTGATTTGGAAGATTTCTTGTGCTCAATATTTATCTTTTTTGCATTTTTCTAGCCCAAAATCAATAAACATCCAAAATAAAACCAAAAAATGACTGAGAAAAATTCTACCAGTGCCCGTTCATTGTCTCTACAGACGAAGCAACTAGTTGGTCACAAGATTCATATATAAATGGAGAATATGTCCAAAGGAAAATTTTTTTATTAATGAAAATCAATAATCCAAAAATACAATATTTTTATTGTGGACATTGCCGAGAATATAATGGCATATGGAAGCACATAAAAGCATTAAAGCCCACAAGCAACACCAACAAGCTGAACAACTTTGCTGGCCAGCAAACCCAAATAATCCTTCAGAGCGTCTGCTTAGTGTTTTTTGCATGCTTTTGCCACTTTTTCTCGCTTTTTTCTGGCTGGCCCAAATTAAAGACCAGAGAGCCATTCAGCATTTAATTCAACGCCAGAAGAAAATCAGATGAAAAAGATGGTTCATATGGTGAGTTGGTGGAAAATCGATATGGCTTTATGCTTTTTATACTTTTCATGTTTTTCATGCTTTTAACAACTAACACTTTTGCAGTGAGATGGAGATTTCACATTTTTGGTAGAGATTTACTTTTTTATAAAGCGAAAATCTGCGCAGAACATGAGAGAATGATTTCTTTTGTGGATGGGAAGTTATTGCAATTTTATAGTGAGGGAATCTCAAGGTGAGCGATTTATTTAGAAGAACTTTTTTGTGTTTTTTTGGTTTTTTAGTGTCGGATAGTTTTAAGAAATTAATGCAAAATACAGGAGGAGTGGATGAAATTTCTATCTGACTCTACAAAATATTAATTAAACTAAGCTGTATAATGAAATACCTCCAGAAAACTTGATCCACTCCCCGTATAAAATTCAGCAAATGAAATGATTTTAAAAATATTTCCCCCGAAGAAGAAATATAGCAAGAAACCCATGAATCATAACTAAACCTAATGTAAACGTACCTCCTGTTAAGGCATTTAATTGAGCGCTGGTTACGGGAGTGGGTCTGGACAAGATACTATCAATTCCATGTGGATTATTAACACCATGCGTTTGTGGACTGTTCTGAGACTTCATTTCGGTCATGGAATGCAGAGCAGCCAAAGGAGGCCCCAGAAAGCTCAATTGCATTTTGTGGTCCAGCATTTCGTTATTATTGTTATTATTGGTGTGCTTAGCAGGAGAAGATAAATTTTGCGGGCTCTGCGATCCTAAACTGTCCTGATAGCCGTCCTCTAGCTTCTGACTTGAGTAACTATCCACCGAATTGGCGCGCTTTTGGTCTGGCGAATTTTCCCTACTGTCCTCTTTGCGGTGCAAATTGTAGCCACCGTCAAAGTCCTTAATGTGCCTACTATCCGCGTACCCAAAACTATTGTCCACACTGTCGGCGCTGGTGCGATTGTTCGACGGGCTATTTGAATTACCTAAGTACAAGTTTACGGGACTAGTTGTGCCTGTATGCCGGAAACCTTGCGCCAAGTTCAGTGAGCTGGCATCCGTGGGATGAGAAGCATCAAACTGATTAGGGTCGCGGAATCCAAAATTGCCAGCGAAACCAAATCCATGGCCTAGAAAACCAGGAGTCCTGAAAGCCGCCAGGGTTAAGGCGGTTGAGGTATCGACAGATTGAAAGTTAGAGGTCTCGGAAGGAGGATTAGCAGGGTAGTGAGTTGGACCTGAGAGGTGGTCAATGTTGGTCAATTGATTGACAATTTTGACGGCTCTATTTTTCACTTATGGGACACTTTTCCAATTTTTGGTTTAGTTTGAAAACTTTTCCGTTATTTTGAATTAATTTTCTCAGTCACTTCACAGAGCTTTTTAATTTGAAAGCTTATTGGTCACTTTTTGAAACAAAAATTTTTTGATATATTTTTAATTTCTTTATTTTCCTTCCTTAGAATTTTTTTGCAATAAATCTTGACATTAATTTTTTTTAGAATTTATTTCCTTTTTTCCACCTGTGCAATAATTCCAGAAAAATTTTAAATTCACTTTTGTTCTTTTATTTCAAAAAATGAAAATATTTTTTTTTACAACAAAAAATTGCACAATAATCTTAAAATTCACTTTCCACCGTGATATTAAATTTTTTTCTAGGATTTCTAGTTATCTCCGCACTAATCGCTTGAAAATGCACCGAGACGTCCGTTCACGTAGGCCTAACACTATGGAATGAAAATCAAATCAAAATGAATTTTAAATCAAAAGACTTGTTCATTTCTTTGTCGACTTCTTCTTGTTGTTGCTCACGCAAAAAAGCAACTCCGAACCAAATTATACACCGTTCAGCTAACGAAACTATGGTGTGCAGCAAACCAACGAGGAGCAGTAATAATCATAAAATAACTATGGAAAATATTCACCGAGCAATATTCTCTCTCGCAATGGTTATGCTGCCATAGTTGAGTATCCAAGTATGTGTGAGCGTGGCGTATATCGACAAACCACGCCTCTCGAAAGGTTGGCTGTTTTTGAATGTTTTCAGCATTTTCTTCGATTCCTTTTCATTGCAAAACACGAGAAAAATGAAGAAAGTTCATTATTTTCCATCTCATTTTCATTAGTATCAGTTATCGGTGTTGTAGCACTGTAGTGGATGCGATGCTAGTGAGCAGTGTATATTTTCCTTGTCATGTATTTATTATGATATTATATTTATTCCTTTATTATTTTATTAGAGTATTTTCATTTAATGATAGTTGCCCCAGAGAATGTAATTGAATAAAACGATTAAATAAGAAATGATCTCCATGCATGTGGAAATTATTTGATGTATTTATGCGTTAATTGTTCCTTTACTTTGTAATTTTGTACTTAACTATAAATAAATAAAATAATCTGCATATATTTATATCTCAAGAAATAATGTAGAATCTTTGAATTTTTAATTTGCATCTTTAGGTTGCTTCTTTATATTTACTTTCAAATTTACAATGCTTTTATAATACTCCGTAATACTATATAATGGTTTAATGCAGGCTTTATTCTGGAAGTTTTAATGGCTAAATGGTTAACAACCTTAATTTATTGATTTTTCAAGAACTTTTTGATATTCTTGGGAGTCTCCTGCTGCTTTATTTTGCAGTCAAATTAAATAATGCTGCAATGGAATAAGAAAAGGAAGGGATAAAGGTGTGGGCACTGTAAAAAATTACTGTTTATTTACACTGTGGAAAATTTTCAATGTGCTTTGTAATGGCTTTGAAAAAATATTTGGATTCAAGTAAAAGTAAATAAGATATCTAATCGTAAATAAAAATTCGAGTGTTTTAAATTCCGAGGTTGAAATCCTTCTTCTGAGAATCTCTGGTTCTGGCTATGTACTTTTTTTTTGCAAAAATTAATAAGAATATTTCTCAACAGTGCCTACAAAGAAAAATCTCTCCCTACAATAACTGAACAAAAAGAAGCAAAACTCCCAGCTCTTAGCTCCGATGCACGTCTCCAGGCTTCAATTAAATTCAAATTTATATATAATGATTCTTTCTTCTTACTCTTCAATTTTCACCTTTTGCACAACTGGCAATAATTCATTTTCATGGAAGCACACAGACTGTTTAGGTTGCTTTAGAAGCAGATACCTCCCATATACCACCATCTACTCATCAATGTTTAGGTAACGCTCGCTTGCAAGTACTTGTGATACTTCTACAGTATTCTACAATACTTGCGCTGAGCAGTTAGCATTTGAGCAGCATTTACCAGCCAGCAAAAAATCCTTCCGACATAAGACTATTAAAGGATCTTGTATTTAAAAAGCCATAGAGAAAATCTCATTTATTTTATACCTTTTTAAATGACAAATCCTTTTAATAATGTAGAGTAAATGGTGAAGGTATTTTTTGGCTTTGCTGCAGCTCTAGCTATTGTTGGCATAGTTTATTTTTTTGTAGCACAAATTTTCCATTCAATAATCCTTGAAGGAAAAAATCCGGAACAAAGAAGAAAGCCAATTTAAAGGATAATGAAAAAGTGTTCGAAGCTTGGAAGAACAGAGGACCGGATGTCCTGAAATGGTCGTCGCTTATAATGCAATAAATGCAATAAATTCATCTTATTTGCTTTTTAATGACTCTTTTCTATTTTTATTTGGTTTTTATTGAGTTTTTTCTGTTTCTTGTAGTTTTTGTTAGTTTTTGTTAGTTTTTTTGATGACTAAAGAAGCATAAGACTGAAAAAGTCATTCAAAAAGCAATAGATTCTGTTTTATTATTATATTTATTATTTACTTGGAGTTTTAATGCAACCGATTCCGTTTAATGATTTTATTTATGAGGATGTGGGACTAAGAGTTCAAATAATTGTTTATTTCATTTTAAAAGGTATAGGTTGGCTGTTTGGTTCATATTTTCAGGAAACATGGTAATAAGTAATTGGTTGGGTTGCTTAAGAACTGCTTTGTGCGATATAGTAATATCTTGAAGTTAAAAAAGCTTGTTCAGCTAGGCTGAGCGGCTGGCGCAGGTTCAATTCCCTTGTCAAGTTCCAATTGTTGTGTATTCTGTGTGTGGACTGGAGTTTTTTTACTGTACCCGAAATAAATTCTTTTTTGCCATTTATTTCCACCCTTTCCAGACCAAACACTTGATTCATAAACTGCCCCGTGATTCACCAAAAAATCAATTCTAATTGTTGATTCAAAATAACCAACACATATTTCCAAATTAAAGCATGAATGCCCGAAAAAGCAGATTCTCCTCATATACCGACAAAGCAGCTTTCATACATACTGAAACTGATGTATACACATAATCATACCAGATCATACGTTTTTGGGACATGAGACAAAGCAAACAAGTAAAAGCATAAAAACAAATAAAAGTTTATTGGTTTCCCAATCTTCATCAATTTTTCATTGACCACCATCTTGAGTTATCTTGACTCATCTTCAGAAGGTATCATAGCGGATCTTTTTAGTCATAAAAGCAAAATATTTATTCATTAAACAATAAAATAAACTAATTTAAATATTAATTAATTGCTGGGAGATTAAAATGTAATTAAACTCTTGTTGTGAGCGTTCATTAAAATGTTCATAGCATGATAGAAGAGCTTTCTGCTACACAAGAGCCAAATAATACCACATTATAGAATGATACAACTTCCACATTAAATACATTTGATAGAATTTCAAGCCATTTCTACGAGTTTTCTACGATTTTCTATCCCCCCTTTTTGTTGAGCTAGCAGCAGAAAAAGCAGCAAATAATACAAATATACTTTTCAGCGATAATCGTCTTTTGATTGGGTCAACATCGCATATCAAAGCATTGGGTAAAGGTACCGCCTTTATTAATTTAATATTTCGTATATTTTGTGTATTATTGTGTTTTGTATTTTTCGTGTATTTTACAGCATTATTTTTATTTATATTAGAGCTTGCCGAGCTTCTAGTTTTTTTAATTCAAAAGTTTTTGCCATTTATGCTGTGCACTTTATTCCACTTTTATCCTCTTTTATGCTATTGTGAGGCTGAGTAGATGTTGCTTCATATAAAACATATAGAACTATGGAAGAGAGTACATAAATATTTTATTGTTATTAGATATTTTTATGACTATTATACTTTTCTTTTTTCTCGAGTTTTGCTCTCTTTGGTGACTCTTTACGTTGTTTTTGCAAGGTTTCGTTGTTGGGCGAGATTTGCACATGTGTATTTTTTGCTTAGTTTACTAGTTTGATTGCCTACATTAATTGATTGCTAGTTTTTTTAATGAATGACATTAGTTTTAAAAAATGATAAAAAGTTTATTTAAGAAAATTTCAAAAAAAATTTCATCGCGGCAATAATAGATCAGATATAGGAGAATTGAACCCATATATTGATCGTAATTTACTCATTTTCCAATAAAAATGAATAATTACTTAATATAAAATATGAAACCAAACCAAACCAAAGAAAAAAACTCGAAAAATACATGAAAACAATATTTGAGCTTAACACACATTCATTGAAAATATTTCTTATAAAATGGTCCAAAATCAGGTTGTTTAGCATTCCAATCCTAGCAATTAATAAACTTTTGCTGGACAAAATAATGTAATACACAACCATTAATTTTTATAGGATTGTTGTTTTGCCTCTGCTCGACTATTCCTCTATCTATAGTTATATATCTTTAGTTTGCTCTCAGTTATTCTGTTATTTACATCATATAACATGATATATAAAATATATGTACGTTCACAAACTATGAAACTTTGTAATTTTGTAGCTTTGAAGCTTCATAAAGTTGTGTTGGGGCAATGAAAGCAATGAAGCAATGAAGCACACACGAGTATATTATGACCGTTAATGTTTTAAGATTAACTTCCCTTTCCCTTCCGAGCATAAACTACTACACTTCATAGATCCTAATGATACAAATTATGATGGTTTTCGGTTCATTCTATTGTCCATTCTCTGTTATTTTTGTTAGTTCTGCTTTTGCCCAGCAATTCCAGATTTTATTTGACGATAAATGGGATAAAGTGGCCTGAGTCGCTTCGGTGCTGTTGATGCTGTTGTTGCGTGCTGGGATGTTGAACAACCAAGTTACAAGTTACATGTTGTCGATAAAAATCTTAATTGCCGGACTCATGTCTTTTTGTACTTTGGACAAATTGATATCCAGTAATAAATTGATTAGATGGTTGGAAATTGTTTCTTACAATGTTTGAGCAAAGTTTTACTAGGGGACTGTTGATTATATTTGTGCTTTGAGACAGTTTAGTTGTCGTAGTTTTGAATGCAGGAATATTATTTGAATATTATTGAAAAAAGATTTATTGAAAACACCTATTATTATTTTTTACTGAGATTATCAAAAATACTGTTTAACAATCAAAGATTGGCTCTTCGTCTAGTGTAATTGAGGAAGAGGGGGCAATTCCTGAAATATTAACTTTATGTACGTCTGTTCTATTAATATATGTTTTTTTTGTAATTTTTTTTAATTTATAAAATACTCATTTAACGCACGCAAACTATCATCTTGGTCATATTTCTTCAGAACCGCTCAATCACACTATAAAAACCATTAAGAAAGTTATAACTGAACGATATGACAGCTTCATTAAGCTAATAGCAGCAAGGGTTAATACTTAATAGTTTGATAGTCGCTTTAATTGAATTATTTGTATTATTTGAATCATTTAGCTGCCATCAGATAAAACTAAATGTTTTGAAATATCTCGAGAAAATCTAGAATATCAAGAAAATCGTTTAATTGAAATAAATATCGGAACAAATCAGAAATCTGTTCACTTTGATTATTTTTCTGGTAATATTCTATAATGTCTGTATTTGTTATATTTTATGGAGAAAAGTCGATTTTATTTTAATATCACTGAATATTCCCATGTTTAACGATATTCATTGATTTCATTGGAAATCATTGGAAATCATTGAATTCCAAGTATTCAAAGTATATTCAAAGCATTCTTGCTGTTCATTTTTAATAATGGAAATCGATAGGGTGGATTATTTAATTTGATACTCACAAACGTAACGGTGCGTAACAAATTCGGTTAAAATGTCTTTTTTCCATTATGATTATTGTTTCTACAAATATTGCGAGTAAAATCGGGAAAAACTGTAAAAAGTCATTTTACGCGCAAAACGATTTGATTTTTTTATTTTCATTCGGAGTTTTCCAAGTTTATTAAAATTTATCGAAAATCCATTTAAATATCGAAATAATCAAAATTGTGTACATAGCTGAATTTGATATCAGATTTGCTGGGGAAAAAACCAAAAAGTCAAGGGATCGAATGCTTTTTTAATAAAATTAGTTTTTATTGCCATGAAATTTTTATCCACAGCCATCAAAATTTATTGCCACAAAAAATGCTCCTCTCATATTTTCTGACAAAAATCGAAAATTACAAAAATTACAAAAAAATTCCAGCAGAATTCCAAAATGAATGAATAAATAAATCATCGTTTAAATTTATGGCGCAAAATGGAATAATTAAAATTTTGTTTTTTTCTGACGAAAACAGAAATGTACAAAAATATACAGAAATATACATCAATCAAATTAAAATTAAAAATCTGGTAGAATTTATTGTATTTATTCAGAATTTATTGAATTGGGATGATTTTTGATATCTGTGCTGCTGTGTTTTGAATAAAAAATGATGAAATCTCAAAATATAAACATAAAAAAAATTCCTCGAATAAAATAATAAATAAGGTGAGGAAAAAATGGCGATTGGTAAAATTAATATTCGGCCAACAAAATCAATTTCCATGAATTTTGTTAAACTGTATCATCATCATCAGAAATATTTTGCTGATGGAGTTTTGCTTTATTTTAACTGGTGTTATTGTTTTTACAAAAAGTGACAAAGACAAAAAAGTAGACAGCAAAAAAACTAGGCAAAGAAGCTACATACATACTAAGTGTCCATTTTATCAACTTCAGGAGATTTGAACCCGAGCAATATTTATAATCTATAAGCAATTACTTTTTTTTATATAAATCTTCATCTAGCATGGGACAAAATTACAAAAAATGTGCATTAAAAAAATAATTTTATGAATCTCTCATAAGTTGAGTTTTATTACAATCTAATCTTCTAATTGAATCATTCAAGTTTATGCCCTAAAATCAAATAAAATGCGTACAATTCCGACAAATTCCTAACTCCTGCTATTTCCTGAGGAAATCAGAAACAAACCATCAACTAAACCACAAAAACATATCGTAAAGGTTTTATGGTCCAAACATATTGCCAAATAAAAGTATAAAAACTCAAAAAAGTAGAAATCAAAGAATTTTCTCAATGTTTTCCTGATTTTTTGTTGTTGCACACAAACAAATCCAAAGCAATCCAAAGTTTAGCTCCGGTTTTAAAAAAATACTAAAAATACTCACCTTGTGCGAATAAATTTTATGGGATTTCCAGTAAAAAGATGATCCTCAATATCAATAATAATTTTTATGGCACGTGAAAGTTTAGAGTGGAATCAACCCCTTTTAGATGTTTTACATGCGCTAATAAATTTCACTTGAATGAGCTTCCAGCCAGCAGGTAATGAGGGTTATCTCATATTTGGGATATTTGGAGGAATAGAATTGATTTGGTTTTTTTTTAATGTGTGTGGGAGTGATTTTTGGATAGTTGAAGATTTCATGTCTTTAAAATAAAGTAAATTTGTTCTTAATTGATTAGAAATTGACTCATTAAATTCTTGATCTTTTAACAGCCCATAATTGTACACTTTGACCATGAGGGTTACAGATTCTAAAATATATGATGTTGAAAATAAAAAGTTTAAATCTATCGATAGTTTTAAAAATTTTTCAGATGATTTTTTTTTTTTTGTTGTCAAAATTAAAAATTAAAAAGATTTAAAAATAAATAATTATAATTTGGAAGAAAATTAAACAAACACTATCCCATTTCCAACCCTCTCTTGAATTTCCCGAGATTTCAACGAGACTATTTTCCCTCGATTTTCCCAATATTTTTCCCCGATATATGCCTTTGATTTTCCATTGTGTAACTCTGCCACACTTTTTATTACACAATTTTGCATAATCTGGTAAAAGTATAAAAAGCATAAAAGGATGATACCTTGAGTATGATAGGTTCTTGATATCGTATGGAGCAATAATATAAAAAATATTACAAATAAAAATTGTGGTTTGATTTCTTGCTGGGATTTTCATTGAATTTCATGCTTTTTACGACATTTTGTCTGGTAATATTGTTTTGAAATGTTTTGATCACACATGGAAAAGTAGTAAAAGTTCACCTTTTATGCTTTTTACTGTTGTAGTGCCAGTTTTTATATTTTTTCTATTTTATGTATTTATTTATTGAAGCTGTTTGTTATTATGCAATTTAATGGTTTTATTTATTTTATTTACAAAACAGAATATTTTACAACAAATCAATTTCTTACGACATATTCTTAATTTGTACAAAATTTGTTTAAATTGCCAAGTTTTTGCAAAATTGTGGAAATTGTTGAATGGAAAATATTAAACCAAACAAAATATATTTCGATGTATCGTGCTGGTTTCTATTAAATTTTGTATGCATAAATCAAATCTCCAGAATACTGAAAATACTTCATTTCTTTAGCCCAAATTCCCCAATCCAATCTTTAGATTTTTTGCACCACTAGAAAATATGATAAATCTTTTTTGTCAAAATAAAAGTTTGTTATTCTTGGAATATACAATATTGATATGATTTGCAGGGGTTGAGAGTTTTATTAGTAGTAAAAGGAAAATTTATATATAGTGTACAAAAAATATCGATTGAAAAGTTTTGCATTAATAAATATAGTTTGCTGACCTACAATATGATTGAGTTTTTAATTAACTGGAACAGCAAAAAAGTTATTAATGTTTAACAGACTGTCAATATTTATCACATAAAGAATCGAACTCACGAGAATAAAGCCTGTGAAGAGGAAAGAAACATTTAAACAAATCAGAACCAAATGTATTCAAAAATCCAACTACCAACCCCTGCAATCTCCGGCAAAATCCACCAAATATGTATTTATTTTAAAAGATACGGATTGACCAAAAAATAAAATATACAATTCAAATTTCCACATAAACCATCGCATGACATGTCTTTGCCAACAAAATCTGTGGAAACCAGTAGAAACTGTAGTGGAACTGAAAAACTTGAGGCAAAAAACAGAAATGAGAGAAGGTAGCTGAAGGATTTCCAATTGAATACCAATATATTGTTGGGGTTATTTTTGGATGATATTGCTGGATATTTGGATTTTTGGGTATTGAAATATTGAAGGTTTTGCTATATTTGCAGATCTTGTGAGATATTATATTTTGATACAATTTACATGAGTTTTCTACATCAAATTCGATAAAATTGGAAATAGTTTGGTGTGATAATATTTGAATAAAATTTGGTGCGGACTTTTGCATGATTAAAATGGGAATTTATTTGCAAGTGGCACCTGAGTCTTTGCTTTTATTATTTTTAGTTATTGGCCGGTAATAGAAGTAAGATACAGACAAAACTTCTATAAATCACCCTGAGAAGTTAACGAAAGGTCCATTCTCTATATTACCTGTTCCTGGACTGTCTTTTGACCAAATAAAAAGATTTCTAGGGTAAAAGGATATTCTAGTAAAGAGAAAGTCAAAAAACAATTGGAAAAATTGTTCTTCGTTTCATTTGAATGATATTTTCATTTTTTAAGCGTTTTTAAGGTATTCAATACATTTAAATGTATCAATAGGAGCTTATGCAAAATGTCTTGAAAATTTATGTTTAATTTTGTACGAGCTTCGAATACCAAGCAGCATTATAGTAGCATCATAGCATATTACAGGTTTTACAGAATTACATGATTTCTTTACAGATTTTTTATTGGTAATATTTGGAAATATGAGGTACAAACATAAAAGGCAGGATAAAAAGCATAATATTGCGAGTAAAAGGTATATTTGATTTTACCTCGATTTAGCCGATGTTTATCCTGATCTGTTTTATTGGATGCTCATAAAAATATTCAATAATGTAAAATGCAAGGAGTTTTTATGGTCGGTGTGTAATGAATAATAATTTTCTTTAAGATGATTTTTATATTTTCTAATATGTTGGAGGTTTTTTGTTTAATATACGTATAAAGGAATATAGGTAAAATATCTTAGTGTTCGTTCTTAATTATAATCTTAACATCTATTTATTCAACATAAATATATAATTGAATAAGTGCATTGAAGTAATGTGTTAATCAGAGGTTCTAGTCCTCATTGATTGCGTTGTACAATTCAGGGCTTCTTGCTCATGCTTTTTTGCTATTTTTTTCATAAAACTATTGCATAAAACAAAATATTAGATAGCCCCGAGGTAGTAGTTGTACTTTTATAAAAATTGTTTGATTCAATCAAAAATATTCATTCACAATAAATGAAAGACAATAAACTTCAAAAAATATTTCAAAAATTTCTGTAACTTTTAGTATTGCCTTGAAAAACTCCATCCCCAAAATTAAAACATGCTGAACCTCAATGAATATCACGAGCTTCATTTGTCTGCAATTGAACATAATTGAACGATGTCGAAGAAAAATATCGAAAACGAAACATAATAAGAATCCAATTTACATGAAATCGCATTTACTGCTGCAAATTCTACAGTTCTATAATATTTCTACAATAATTTTTGAAGGGGCTGGCCATAAATGATAGAAACAAGGAGAAGAAAAGACTCTTATTAATGAACAAACAGCTCAAAGATCTAGCCAAACAACATGACTTAAATAATGGCTGCCCCCTAATGCTCAAAATATTCTGAATATTTGGAATGCTTGGAATATTTTTTAAGCATGTCATAAAAATATGCAACATTCCATTTTTATCGGCTCCAAAGTTTTTTTCAGCAATAACTGAAGAGAATTTGGGAATATATTATTGCTATTTATTATTGCACAGATTTCTGGATAAATTATTATTTTCGAGTATTGGAATTATTTTCGTTTATTAAATTAAAAGTTCTTGGTTTTTGAAGATTGCAATGAGATTTTTGTAAACAAGTTACATGTAGTTCTATAACCCCTAAAAATCAAACATAAATTAATTGTAAATTGACTTCAAATATGATTTAAAAGTTGCATCGATAGCGCAAGAAAAGACATCGAAGGGTGCAAAAATCCCTTAAAAATTAATTAATCATTTCCTATCATTCAACATAATCAAAAGAGCATAAAACATTGACATCATAAAAATCCCAAAATTTTCCCATTTACTCATATTTACTAGTATTTATTTCATTTTATTGTGTAATATTGTGTAATAGCTTGTTTACTCGCTTTTAAACATAATCATGTAAACAAATTAAATTAAAATAGAATTATACGCTCAATTATGCATTTTATGGCGCAAACACTCGGCAAACAAATCTTTTTGTTAAACTAAATTAAACTGAAACATTTTTGGGAACATTGATGAACGTCGTTCGGTCACGTGACCATAAAATAAATATAGGAAAGAGCCGATACTGATTGTTTCCTTTTCAATTGTTTGTAGTATTTGTCGCCAGAGAATTACTTGGTATTACACGTTACACTACAAATTGTGGATAGTAAAATGTTTTACAAATTTTAACAGTTAAGATCTTGTAATATTTGCTATGGTTTCACTTGATTTGATGCCTATTTTTTGAATTTTTCTAATCTCACGCTTTAAAATCTAATTCAACTTGTATCAATTTCAAACAAGACTTAAATAGACTTAAAAGTCACATATTTACCGAATAAAATTTAAAAGGGGTGCATGACTTGTACAGTGCTACGAGAGATTATTTTTAAATGTCACAAGTTTTATTTAACCATTTCATTAATTTTATTTGTGGGTTCGTTCAAGAATACTTATTTATAATTTTCATAGAACGCTACAGAATGCTGCATAAAGGAGCATATTTTGCATACAATTTCTTTATTGCACGCCCATTCTTTTGCAATATTTATGAGCCAAATGTTGTCAATTGCTCTCAATAAAAATGGATTTAAATGCATAATGTATTGCGGGACTATTTAAGATTATTTCGCATTATTTCGCATTGTTTGCCATTTGTATTGAAATCTATTGAGGTTTGCTTTTCGATATATTTTTATAGGTTTTATGTTAATTAAATAATAGACCATGACTTCATTATTGGAGGCAAAAATACAAATTTCCATTAAAAAACATTTTAAAATTTGAATGCAATTAAATTAAGAGCAAAACTACACAACATGTCTAATTGTCAAAATGTCCAACAAACTCTCATTAATATTCATTCAGGACAAAACCCCACTAGACCACAAGATATTTATCTCAAGTTTATAATGTTCATAATCAAAGGAGATTTAGAATCAAACAAATATTTTTCACCCATGTAAATACAGATACTTGTGCTAATTTATTTAAGTTTGTTATTTTGTTACTTTGTTAGATTTCTGTTTGTCTTGGCAAATAATACATTTCTAAATTAGTGGTTGAATTAAGCTAAGTAGAGTTTTGGACTGAGAGGAATATTCATATAGAAATTGCTTTGAAATGCTGTAAATTGTTTGAATTGAAATTTATGTGAAGACTGAGAGTGTAAACAAATTTAGATTTCCTAGTTTTTGGTTTTATTAAGAATATGTGGAGATAATTGACCCGAGAAACATGTTCAGATTTTTTAAATGTAAAGTTAAATAAATAAAAAACTGAACTATGTTTCCCGGGATTCTTGATAAAACTTCTACCAAATAAAACATATCAAAAGCACTTTAAAACTAATGCATTTACAAATCAAAAAGCACCAAATTTATGAATAACTTTCAAAACTTCACATTTCATTTCCGAAACACCAAAAATAAAATACAATTTAGTCGCAATTCACTGAATTTTCTGAACTCGAAAAAAACGTTAAAAGCTAAAAGTTTTTCAAATAGACCACAAATTTGAGCTGCTTTTTTGCTGATAGAAATTTAAATTTGCTAAGAGGAATTGTGCACAATTAAGTTTTACCCCAGAAAATGTTGGAATGTCGCAAAAATGGTAAAACTGGCAATTCTGGCAATACCGACAAAAAATGGCAAAAATTCCATAAATGCAAATAAAAGCGGATAAACTTTATATTTTATTTTAATAAACGACAAATTTAAATTTTATTGTGCATCGCTTGCATGTGTTGGACTGTAAACTTTTCTCCACTTTGCTGTGTATAAAGCTGTGTATATTCAAGGCAAGTTTATTTCTTAACTTTTACCATCAGCTTTGTTATTATGAATCTAGCAGAATGGTAACTAAACTAATTTTCATATCATACATTACCCATTTCATTTGCCTATAAATTACAATAAAATCTTAAAAGTGGTTTTCACTAATTTAATTTTAGTGTTTTCCATGCAAAGTTTTCACAAAATAAACTTTTTAGTTTCCTTGTTCTTTGTCCACAGTACAAAATTTAGCTAGAAAATTTATAGAATATTCATTATATGTTATGTATTTGCATACATGCAAGAGATTTCTCTGGTTCTTGCTTTATAGGAAATTATAGAACAGAATGAGAATAAACTATATGAGATATACAGTTTATAGAAAATTCAATTAACTAAAATTGTTTCTTATTGCTGGTAATGCTACAGAATAAATTATGAAATTTATTATGTTTAACGAGGTCTTGGCTTTGCTCTATTGGTAATGGAATATAATGGAATATGGAGAATAATGGGTGGGAGGGTGATCAGGGGTGACTTAATTGTTATGAACTGCTGTATTTTTTACAAATTTACTATTTCATAGTTAAAAAGTCCTCACATCATTCCCAATAACATTTACCATCCTACTGATAGCACCTACTCTTGTCCCCATTCCTTTCTTTATAATAATTTGCAACACTCAGCAACTCAGCAATTTCTACAACATTTTTTTTAATAACGTTGGAGCAATATATTAATCATTTATGAATATTAAATATTATTTTTTTAATAAACGTCTCAAGACTTCTGCTGGCTGACTTTCTTAAGAATATTAAATTAAAAAAACGTGAATAAGTTCATAAGGCATATTAAGTATGAACAGTTGCAAGTGACATGCAAAAATTATACCTTAATCATTTTTTTTTCTCTGCGAGTTTTCCACCTTCTGCACCGAGCATTACTTTTATTGTTATCCAATAATATTTTGCCCTGTGACTTTTGTGATTTCATTCGGGCTTGGAAGTGAGACTGCGGGGAATTTTGTTGCATGATTTTTGGCTCAAGTTAATTTTGAATGCTGCAATTTTTTTAAAGACGATTTTTGATTTGCAGTTAATTTGCTGTTCAATTAAACTAAGGAGATTACCATCATTTTATGATGAACAAAAATTTATTTATTATGCTTTTTACAAATAATTATATGTTTCAGCAATATAAAGTCCAAACTGTCGCAATCCCATGAAAGTCTCTTTGACCAAAGCTTCAATTTCAGCTACAGGGTAATCAAAACCATAAGTGCCTCCTGATGTAAGTTCCAAAGTGTAAGCCAAATTTGCATTTGCTTTAGCGATAGCGAAATCATCTAAAAACATAAATTGAATTAAAATTAAGTGATATTTTTTAATACAAAAGAACATACCACTACATCCTGTAGCTGTATACAAAATATCAGCACTGTTTCCTAACCTGATGACTTTTCCAGAATGTGCAAAAATGGCGTCAACATACCTTTGACCGGCTATGGCGTGTTCCTTCCAGTTACTCACCCAAGCTCCAAGTGCAAAGCCAAAAGGACTTAGTGCTAAATCTCCTGAAGTATGCACAGTCAAGTAGAGCCTCAAATTATACTTGAAAGACTTCATGAATTTTGAATTTGCTTCAATTTCAGGCTCGCTCAAAGGGAAGGGGCCTGGGTGTCCAGTAGTTGTACAGCTTTCAGGAATATATTCCCAAATATAAGGATAGTTTCTGTTCAAATCAACTCCCGTACAAGTTTCATTGAAAACACGCATGTTCTTGCGCCAAAGACGGTCTTCAGTAAAAGAATAAATGTAACCATCTGGATTTACAAAAGGTACGAATACCCAATCATTATAATCCACAAGATCTTTGTTTTCTTCTGAATGTTGGACCAACTGATCAAGTAGGTAAAGATTTGACATTATTCCAGCCCATTCTCTTGCGTGTGTTCCACTCTCCATGAAAATTATTGGCTGATTACCAAACTCAGCATCTTTAGAAATTTTCAGTCCGATGAGGTCACGACCTTGAACTGACTGTCCTGTAACGACTTTTGTAACTAATGTTGGGTATTCAGTTGTGATCATCTGTACATAGTCCAAAAACTCGTCATAACTCCAATAATGAGCAAAATCTGTTTCGACCGCTCTACGCTTTCTGATTTTTCGATGATCGTTGTTTAAAGTTGACTCCACATTCGCAATTGTTAGTTCATTTTTGATTCCTTGTTCGATCAAAAAGTCTAAGAATTCTTGATGCAAATTTGGAGAAATCATGATCCTTGAAGTGTGACCAGCATGAAGCCTTCCCCAGAAATCTATGCCATCTCTAAACTCCCATTGCATGAGGAGGAGACCTTGTTCCTTATTTGGTGTTACATCATAGACTTTATAGCTGAAAGTTACGTAATTTATGAAAAGAGGTCATTTTCAGGGATTGGCTCAATTTTTATATAAAAGTATAAAACGTCAGTTTTGGGGAAATTAAGGAGATACTCACTCTTTATAGCTAACTTTTGCTGAACCTAGCTGGATTATTGCAAAAGCACAAAACAGTACTTTCAAAAAAACCATCTTGAAGCTTTGAATTCAAGAAACTAAATGATTGAGTGACTTATTTTCTAATCAGCTTTTAATTGATTCTTTATCAAATCTTGAAGTAGTTAAAAAAATTTAGCTGACCATAAAACACTTAAAGATTAAGAATACCTAGAAAAGATTGGATTACATGATAAAGTATTAGTGTTAAAAAAAATTCATAAATGAATAAAGAAACATATAGAAAAACTTAAATCTTACAATCTTCTAGTTATATGGTCATTTCATGATTAAATGATTAATGATGTTATGCGCGCTTTAATTCGCAATTTAAGTTGATTGCAATAACGAAGAAAAATAATTTAATTAAGAAATTAAAAAACATTCATCATTTTTTTTTCTAAAACACTTCTCTTGATTTCAACTTTATTCACACAAATTCAATATCCGCAAACTTTTTCATTCATTTGTAACTGGGATTTAACTCAAATTTTACAATTTAATTGAAAAAACAAAATTTGATAACAAATTGAAAGAGCATTCAAAATATTGTAGGGTGACAAATCTTATGAGTTCTTTTTTGTGTTATTCTCGATATTCTCGTTATTGTAATTACATAGAAGGGCAGCCAATTTTTTCGGCAATTTTAAATTATTTTTAATTGCAAAAAACTTAATGAAAATTTATTCCTTCGATTGCTCTCAATTTCTATCTAGATTTTTGGATATTGAGGATATTATAATTAATTAAATGGATTTTTTAGCATTTCCATTTTTATTGAAATTCGTTGAGTTTGCCGATTTTATCAAATGCAAAATAATTATCATTTTTTTGTGAATATACTATAATTGCTGGATACTGCATTGTCATAATAAGTTTTTTTTGCTGGAAATCTTTCAATTGGAGGATAATTGATTTATGTATAGTCGATTTTGTGAATTGATTTTTTTAAGGTTCTTGTTCTGTAATAAAAAATTATTTAAATGAAAAATTGTTTAGAGCAAAAATATTAAAAATGAAAGAAAATCAAATTTTATTAAATGCATTTTATTTCATAAAATCTTAAATTTTTAATTTCATTGAGAATGTTTATTTTCATAATCAAAATTGTCCATCATGCTCCTAATAGTTTTCAATTCCTTCAGAAGCACCTTCACGTCCTCTTTTTGAATATTCACATTATGCGTGACATTCCTCGAAACTCCATCAACAACTTGATTATTAACTTTCAGCTCCAGCTGGACGCAATCAATAGCAGTTGTGCAAGGAACCACCTTCACCCCCTCCAGCTCATTAATCTTCAAAGTTTGCATCTCTAGATATTTTCGCAGTTTAACGGAATTTTCGTCCATTACTTTACATAGAGCAGCTGAATGTTCTTTGGGTAAACCAATCTGCTGAATTTCTGTGCTGAAGGTGCTGCTGTCAGTATTGTGGCGAATGGCTGATAGTATGAGAAATCTTACGCATTCAAAAGATGTTTTTTGGAGATTCAAATCCTGGTCACCTTTCAAGAATTTTTCTTCCTAAACAAAAAAGAAACAAAATATTAGAAAATAAGAAAACGCTCGGAAAATGTGGAAAAACTCAACTTACATTGACTTTGTTGTCTAGAATGCCATCTACCACATTTTTGGCGAAAATTTTGAATTTAAGTGAAGACATTGCTGAGACTGCGCTTAGTGTAGACAGCACCCAGTCAGGACAATCGCCATCTCCCATAAATCGGAATTTCTGTTGAAGAAAAATTTGATCATATTTTAAGATTATTACGATGTTTTCTTGTTTTGAATAGGAAATGAAAAGTATCTGGATTTTGAGCATCCTTTTGAAAAAAAAATAATCAACTAAACTAAAAACCAAAAGTCGGCGGGATTTAAACCCAAGAGTAATTTTAGTTCACATTAGCCGCCACAACATTTCAGATGACATTAAAAACGTGAAAACTAAATTTAAGCTGAATTTCGAGCTTCAATTAAATCAATAAATTATCCTTTATTTTATTATTATTCGAGACATTATCAAATTAAATCAATATGAATCTAAAAATATTGAATTAAAATAGAAATTGTATTTAAATAATTGAGAAATTAAATCAAAACAACAAAAGGTTAAAAGGAAATGCATGTGAAAGTGAAAGTATTGATGTTTGAAGTTGGATAGAAAAATGTGTTTTGGGTGCTCTGGGGAGCTTATAACACATGAGTATAAAATTAAATTTTATTCTTAACACATTAAAATTTCTGTGAACAAAAAAGCACAAAGTAAGTTTTTTTAGTTTTACTTCGAGTTTTACGAAAATTCAAAAAATGTTTTTAAATCCGAACTTTGAATGTCAAAGAAAAAATTTCTTAACTAAATTATTGGACAGCAAAAATATCTTTTATCATCTCTGAAACCGACAGAATCTTCTCCAAATCAATCCAAGCAATTAAAAACCGGAAGTGTCCCCTCAAAACACTATATCTCAATATCCCTTTTCAATGTTAAGGAAAAAATTTTGTAACATTCAAACAACCTATGTCTCGCTAATTTAGCTCATCAAACAAAAAGTATCCACAGAAATAAACCAAAAACACACCAAAATTCTCAACTAAATTCACCAAACACATAAGAACACAGAAATTAAACAAAAAAGCACAAATGTAGCGAGAAAAACTGTGTTGGCGGGAAATTTGTTTGATATCGCACACTTCATTCTTTGATGACCGATAAAGTCAGCCCAACCGAACCATTTTAATGGTAGTTGCTTTAAAAAAAGAACTTGCTAAAAATTGCTGTCCACGCCATTAATCTTTTGGAAACAATTAAGAGAACTTTTGAGTGTTGAAAGAAATTAAATTAAAGAAGAAATTAAATTAAATTTACAGCAAATTTAGCTAAATTTACAGGGTGACGTCATTCAGTTTGCTTAGCCTAGGCAAACATACTTTGGATTGATAGACTTTGGCAAATTTTTGGTACGGATTTTGAGAGGGTGTTTTATTGCGCTTTGTTTGGGTTGATTACCTTTGACATCAGACAAGAGTAGACAGTACATAGTTTAAGTTTATTTTTAGGTATCGAAGACTTTTAAGATTCGCCTTGGAAGTCCAGGAAAAATCAAATTTAAAGGAATATCGTAGTTATTTTCTTTAAAGGAAGTCGAAAGTGTTATCATGTTATTTGGGATTTATTCAGCAAAAATCAATTTGAAATTTTATTAATGGAATATTTTTTGTGAACACTTGGAAGAGTGATTACTAAATTTTTGAATAATAAATCTTTAAAAAAATCACAAATCTCCAGATTATTCAATTTTTCTCAATAAAATCACCCTAATATTTTCTAAACCAAACAGCAAAACACACAACTCATACAAGTCATCACTTTTCCCTTTCTGTCGCAATGTCTACATTTCTAATCTGCTCGCAGTTTTATTGGAATTAATCGTGTATTTGCTAATTTGTCATAAAAATCATAAAACACATATATAAATGAATATAATTTAGATTTACAACTGATGCCAAACGTACACGCATAATTAACGCACACCCACAAATCCACATTCAACACTGTTTTACGAGAATACTTTGAAAAATCATCCTACAGAAATAACGGATACTCAGTTTCAATTAACGCCAAAACCTTCGCGAAAGTGATGTCAAATGATGAATTGGTGTTGGAGATTTAAAGGAAACTTTTCACAGATTCACTGAATGACTGAAGTAAAGTGTATCCTTGCTTAAATTTTGTCCTATTTTCACGATAATTTTTTTGCTGTCTGTAACAATATGTAGTACAGCGTTTGCAGTATAAAACTGATTAGGATAGGAGAAATTGCTTTAGTCTTCAGCAACATTTCAACCATATCAGTCGAAAAAGCAAGTAGCATCGGATTAGTGAAAGGCAACAGGAGCTTTTTGAGCTTTCGTGGGATTTTCTTTTGGTTGTGCAACAGTTCGGTATTTCCGGATAATTTGGAAGATTATAATTAAAAGATTGGATTTCTATTTTTCCATCAAGTTTATCAAGTTCATCAAGGTAGGTTAGAGATAGAAAAGGATTAGAATTACAATTGGATATGTTGGTGAAATGAGAGTGAATTTTGATGAATAATAATTATCTTTAACTGATGGTTATTTAATTGATCTCGTTAGGTTTGATAAGTTTTCTTAAGATAATAATTTTCTTGAGCTGAGGTTTAAGCAAATTAACCAAATTGATGTCTTAAGACAATTTTATCTTTTAATTAAGATACCAAAGGATCTTCTCATCAACGCTTCAATTTAAATACTCAGTGTAGATTATAATGATTATTGTTGGTTGGCTTTGAATAGTTGTAAATTTGTCTCAATATAGCTTCATAAATGTGCACAAAATAGGGAAAATGCCAGTTTATAAGCTAATATTGTCGAAAATTTTAACGTTTACCAGAAAAGGTCAGTAAATCACTGCCAAGAGATTTATCAAACATCAATAATCTAGTAAAAACTTTTAATGTTTGTCCCTTCATTAATTGATATAGAAACATGAGTGTAAATTCAGCAAAACTTTTGTAATATTTTTTTAAAAACAAATTTAGGACATCGGTAGCCTTTTGTTGAAATTGTGAACCATTGCTTAGAAACTCTCAAATTCATACCAAAATTCAAGTATTTACTTATTCATCGAATAATTTTTAAATATACCACCCAAAATCCAAATAATACCACCCAAATCAACCCTTAAAGAGCCAGCAGGCACAAAAATTTAAAAAAAACTTCAAAATCTTCAAAGAAAATTGAAATCATCTCGACATTGATAGAAATTTCTTCTTTAAAACTGATTTCAAAGATAAGTCGAATGTTTTCCAAATGATTCAATTTACATTCCAAAGCAGGAATTTTTTGAACTTTTGCAAAATATATTCAAATGAAGTAATTTTATTTAATTTAAAACAAATTCTTAATTTATGAACAATTTTTAACTTTTATCTGATTTCAAGGAAACTGAAACTTAATGCATCATGAATATTTGCTGTTGAATATTCAAATGTCAATCCTTTTACATGTTAATGAAATAAATTTACATCGGTAATTTTCTTCTAGTTCATTTCATATTCCGCTGTATCCCTAAAGAGATGAATTAAAACAACTCTTTGTAAACTCAACAAGTGTTTGAGCTTTGAAAAAGACACTTTGTCAATTTTTTTTGGTAAACTTTTAGTTTAAAGTTATTCATATTTTTAAAAATCGCTGTTTTAGCCTAATGCACGGTTTTTATTTCAACGGAAGCAATACTGAATAAAATAGGACAAAAAATATTTTTTTGTTATGTATGTTATAAATTACTTGAGCAACTTCTAGAAAATCAACATAACCCTTAAAAAACTAGAGAGCATCCAAAATCCATTTAAATTCTTAAAATGTGCTTGACATTCCCAAAATAGCAAAAATCCAGTGCAAATTAAATTAACACCGAGTTTCTCAAAAACCAGGAAAAACAGACGCCCCAACATTAATCACAATTTGTTAATTAGCGATTATACGTTTATCGCCTACTTTTTTTTGACGAGCCAGTAATAACGAATTTATAATCTGAACATCAAAATAATTGTGAAACAAACATTCTTATCGCTGTGGATTTGCATAAATTAAATAAAAATCCATTAATCAATCTTATTGCATTAATTGATATATATATATTCTATTTTTGAACAGCCATTTGAAGGATGATCATTATTTGCGCATTTCTGGCAACACTGCTAAGTGCAGGCTCAGCAAACACCCAATTCACTCAGTTTCTGGATGGCGATAATTTGGGGAATTATTTAAATCAACCTCCAGATTATATGAGCTACTTTCAAAGAATGGAACAGACGCTATCCAATTACAGGAAGATTCTGCTGGGCAGCTTCATAGATGATGAAAGATTTTGCGAGATTTTTAAGTTTTTGCAGCCCCAACAAAATTCGGCAGCAAGTGAAGAGAGTCATGAAGGTGAATTATTATTCAGCATATTGAAGAAAAATACTGACATATTTCATTTGTTCAAAAGCAGATCCAGGAGCACCAAAATTACAGACAGAAGATATACGAGATAAAAACATGGACGTTCAGAAGTTATTTGAAAATTTACTGGATGATGTCTCCGATGAGCACTTAAACTTCTTGGTTCTCAAAGGATATTCTGAAAGATGCTTGGATCCAACATCCCAGCTAATGGCTCAGAAGAGGGAAAACAAGGTTATCGGGAAGGTAAATTATCCAATTTTTATATTCAAGAATTTTTTCTAATTCAATTATTTACAGCCGGTTCGATTTCACTCATGGGGAGGTAAAAGAGATTATAAAGACAAGCCAATTATTGTGAGAGCTCCTCGCGTTCCTTTTCATTCTTGGGGAGGCAAATGAGAGCTCAAAAACAAAATATATTGTAATTAAGTTGAATTTTAGACTTTGAATAAACTTATTCCACCTCAAAATCAAGTTGCAATTAAAGCAAATCTTTGTTTTACTCACCATTGCTAGTTTGTTATGCTTTAATTGTCTTTAATGCACTAAACTCGACCAAACTATAATATTTTGTTTATCAAACACCACAAGTAAATATTATTGTATTTCACTTTTTGCTAAGTACTCCACGTCTTTTTTTTTCGAGCTTACTTCACTCTGGTACTTCACTTTTCAATGACGTCATAACGCTGTCAAATATTCATATTTGTGAGACGAAAATGGATAAATTAGAATATTCTAGTGATTCCGAGGAAGATTCTGATCCTAAATTGGTAAGTAGTTATTCTACACTTTCCGAATATAATCGAGTTGTTCTTAAATTTGGTCAAGAATGTACGTAATATATATTTTCAAAATTCGAAATACTATTGAACTTTTCAAAGGAGTCGTCTTACAATTATGTCTTATCATGTGACTTTTTAGCTCTTCTAGAAATCTTTTAATCTGTTTCTAGACTATCAATCATTCAAGGAGCTAAGATTAAAATCATAAAAACAAATTCAAAAACGCCCCCACTTTTTTCGATGATTGATTTTCCGATTTATATTTTCCGAGCTAGTCCTTGATCATGGCACTTGTATCGCTTTCCGCGTATTGAAATATTGAAACAGCCAAATTCCTATTTAATTATCTTTTAGACGCACAGTCGCATTTCGATTGTCAATCAAAACACTCTCGAAATAATTTAAACCGAAAATCTCACTCACTTCCCACGCAAAGCATTTTTAAATCAATTATTGTATTTACTTCTAAATTATTAAACTAAAGTATTGAAATAATAACAATTTTGCCGTTGCATATTTTGAATAGTCGATACTCTTTAGGTTGAAACTGTTGTGGCGAAGAAGAAGACCAAGAGCCACATAGGACCAGCTGCCAAGAAGGTTGAAGACACTTATGGAGGGATAATCGACATGGACTTGAGCGAGGTAGGAACACAATCTTTAGCTGATTAGACTATGTATTAAAGTTGCTCGTTATGTTAGAGGTGGAATCGATTAATCGATTTTAAATTAAAGTTTTTATCATAATCATCAAGAAACTTTAAAATTGATAAAAATCGATCACATTCTTTATCTAAATCAGCAGCTGTAGCTAATTATTGTTATCAGGATTCATTTCATATCAATCTCTAGAAACTTTGATCAAAATTTAATTCAAATTCAAAGCCCCATCATTGTCCATTAATTAGTATAATCTCAATCCCTTCCCACCAAAACTACTTGAAAATACAATACTTTTGAAAAACTTGAAACAACCCTCTATGCCGCAACGGCACATTTATGCGAACTTTTTATTAATTTATATTTCTTATCCGATTTTCACTCGAATATTAAAAATATTTATTGTTGTGTAAAGTACTCCACAAAAACGATGAAATTCTCTAAATCTGCCAATGATCAGAGATGCCACATAGCAAATTCTTTAAGCAAAACCTCGTGAGTATTAAAATCCTCGCCAGCAGAAAGATACTCAGATTTTGCCACACAATAAGTTTGTTTTAAGTAAAAAGTTGCTCTTTGTAAGTATATTTTGTTTATTATGACATTAAGACCATTTTATTCTCAACATTTCTTTTGTTTGTGATGATCCCCTAAAAGTGAGCATTTTGCTCAAAATATAAGAAAGATTGTCAATTGAGTCTTTTCCTTTTACTCACTGAAAATACCATTTGTTCACAATCAATTAATGTTCTGTCCTATTTTCCAGACTTCCTCTGAATGTTTGCATTTCTCTCTGTCCAAATTTAGGATTCAAATCAAGATGAGAAGGCGAGTGGCAGTCAGCGAGCACAGAAGAAGGAGGTCAGCAAAGCTATCGAGGTTAATAGAATTATATCTACTTTATATCAGTCAATCCATCGATTTTTCTGTATGCACTCTAGAAAAACCAATTTATTTGCTTTTCTTCTTTCTATAAAACACATTATCGATTTTTATCAAGTTTTGTTCTAATATACTCTTTCTTTTTTTATAGGAGAAAAGTCCCAAAAAGCGTGCAGATGATCACAGTAGACGATCCAGTAACGAAGTGAAGATCTACGATGATGAGTTCCAGAAAGAGAGGGATCGCAGAGATAGACACACCAAAGAGCACAGAAGATCTGACAAGTACAAGTGAGATTAACCATAATAATTAATTGTGACTGTTAAAACTAATAATATTATTTTTTAGGGACGACAACCGCAAAGATCGAAGCAGGGAGCGTCACCACAAATCTTCCCGGAAAAGCAAATCTCGCAAGGAAAAGAAACGTCGTCACAGATCGAGAAGCCGCTCAAAGTCTAGATCAAGAGATCGTGAGAGTCGAGATAGTAGGACGAGCAAAGACAGCAAAGATAGAAAAAGCAGAAAACGATCCCATTCCTCGTCATCTCCTTCACCACCAGTCGTTAATAAAGAGTTGAGACCTGATGATTCAAGTGTAAGGAATATGAATCATTTGATTATTCCATCGCAACCACCACCATTAATCCCAAACTACCAATCCAGATTGATCTCGGCGAAGGCAAATATTAAGGTGATTATTTAATTTAAAAATAATCAATTATTGATTAATCAGAGATTTTTCTCTAGAAATTCTAATAATACCTTATCTATTTTAGGTCCAACAACTAGAAAAGATGGGAATTGACATCTTAGGCGGAGCCAAAAAATCTGACTCAATCGACCAAATCCCTGCGTATTACAACAAAAGTGTGATAAATGTGAACAAATACGCTGAGCAAATGGAGAAAAGAAAGCTCTTGTGGGGTGGAAAAAAGAACGAAGAAGTGAAAACCCAAGCCAAGTGGGAAAACACCAAATTTTCCCAAGATAACGATGGTAAGGTGGCTTCAAAGTTCATGAGGCTGATGGGAATAAAAGATGGAGTTAAACCAACTACGGAACCATCTACATCGGCTGTTGGGGGGAAATCTACTGAAGAGTTGTTCTCAAATATGGAGCAACAGTATGAGAAGGCGAGACAAACAACGCACACTATGAGAGGAGTTGGATTGGGGTTTGGAGCGCACGGTAGACAATATTAGAATTTAAAGAGGAAACCAAATATATGTTTTGCTGGAAGTTATTGCTCTTCCTTTAATCCCGAATTATTGTTGCATTAATTAAAAGAAAATTTAATTTTACCACTTTTATATCACTCGAGTGATAATAATTGCTAATTTTATTGATTAATCGATTAACTGTAAATATTCATAAAGATGTTCAAGCAGATCAATTAGATTCAGAATCGTATAAATTGTTGGACTCACTGATTATTAACAGAAACACTAAAAAATATTATTAAAGTCAAATAATTTTAAAGATATAACATACAACGGAGGTTCAAACAATCATATTTATTTAAAATGCTTCGAATTTGTGTAGTTTTTATCAAGTAAAACGATTATATGAAGAGAAATTGTCGGAACAATAAAAAATATTATTGATTTGAGTGAAAAATATTCGTTTAGAATTTTTAAAAGAAAAGCTGAATTTGCTGTATTTTTGGTTTAATAATTATTTTATTCATTTATTGGTTGGATTAACTGTTTCTTGGATTAATTTACAAATTTTTATTAAAGGGCTGTCTAGCAAGTCGTTGAATACTTTGTGTTACCTACAAAAATGTCATCACTATATTAAAGTCCTATTCTATTGTGAGCAATCTAAAGCGTTTTCTGGTATCCGAATCACGTGGCAAGGCCATCGCCCATTTTCTTAAGCCTGATAAAACAACAGATAAGATCACAAGCAGCGCGCCAAACATGGAATAAAGGTTGGGGATTTCCTTGAAGAACATTGTCTGCCAAAGGAAAGCAAACACAATGTCAGAGGATCTAGCGATGGAAACTGGTCCTGCCTGCTCCATTTGTAGGGCTAGAGTTAAAAGTATTTGTCCTCCAAAGCTGAAAACGGCTAAAGCAACAATTAATAAGCGGTCCATTCCACAGCTTGGCCAGCGGAAGACTCCCATCTAAAATAAAAAAGACAGGATATTACTCATAGAAAGGTTTCCTGAAGAGTTGCACACTTACTGCGTAAACAATAATTAGCGTGAATACAGTCGAAAACAGTCCAAAATTGGTCAAAACTACTGAGAAATGAAGTTCTTTCAAGGCTCTCAGTAGAACGTAGGCATTAGCTCCAAAAAGAGTTGAGCAGATTGCTGCGATCGGTCCATGAATATTATATTCTTGTGGTGATTCCTCCCCGAACTCACTCAAACTTTGCACTGCCTTATCAAACAATGCAGGAGGTCTAGTGATAAACACCACTCCAATTAACGTTAAAACAATGGTAACAACATTGAACAATCCGCAAGGCTCTCTAAGGAAAAGTTTCGCAAAGATGGCCACAAAAACTGGGGTTGAAAAAATTATCACACTGGCGTCGGCTAGTGGCATAGAACGAAAAGCGTAGAAAGAGAGCATTAGGCCACAACATCCGGTAAAACATCGCAGGAGTAGGATTATTCTTTTCCCTTTCGGGAACACTTCCTCTTTCGTTGAACATTTGTATAATGCAATTGGGATGGCTGGGAGAAGAACTCCGATGAACCTGCGAATATTTTAAATAATTTTAGTGGATCTCTCTGTAGATAGGAAACTAGTAACTCACCTAAAAGAGGCCAATTGAATTGGATCAACATCTACCAATCCCTTAACAATCACAGAGCACAGAGAGAAAAACAAAGAAGAAATAGTAGCTAGAATTATTCCAATATAAGGATATGCATTTCGGATCCAGGATGTGTTTCTATAGCTCCTTAGGATCACTCCATCCAGTATTTGTCGAAGCTCAACGCTTTCAGACATCTTTGGCTGGAATTATTTTATCGTTGGATTTCGATTTTTTGGCCTCAGAAGCGCTAAAATAGATTCAATATCGGTTATTGTTTCGTTAATTATTCAAATTTATTGATGGAATTTAATGAATTTGTGCTACTAACCATGTCCTCAATTTTTAAGGGGCTTCTTGTAAAGTAGCTTTATTACTTGCAGGGTACACTCATTATTGTCTTGGATTTTCTTAATTAATCAGAAGAATCTTAAGTTATTAAATTAATCTAGTATTTTGATAAGATGAAAATTAAAGAAATTCTAGAATAGACTACAAAGAATTCGATGAAATTAATGAAGTTTTATGAGATCTGAAGGGAAAAGAGGACTTGCGCAATAAGGATATTTCAACAAATATCCTGCACGTCAAAGGATTTGAATCGGTATAACTGAATACTTTGAATAATTTTTGGATTATTTATTCTTTAAGTAAATACAATAGTTCTGGATAATGAGTGACAAGAACAGCAATTTCTTCTTTTTTGAGATCTTTCAGCTTTTCATCGAGAAATTTAGATTTCCCTCCATTTAGGTTTTCAAGGATGATCACAAAACATTTTAAAGACTTGCCGTATAAATTATAGAAAGCTGTATTGCCTAGTTTTTGTTGGAGATCTTTTAAAAGACTATTTAATATCCTCTGATTGGTTGGATCCATGAATTTGTTCTCTATAATCCTGGTAGCCATAAAATTTGAGAAGATTTGAAAATATTCCGGAGATTTTATCAAGTTAAGGATTTGAAGATATTTATCGTCTTGCCCCATCATGAACGTATCATCAGCTGCATTTTGTTCCAGAAACTTCGTGATAACATTTTCAAAATATTCTGGATTCATTTTAGTAAGTAAGATTTTGCACTCTGCTGATGATTCCCACAGTTGCATAAAATTCCATATTTTTTCTAGTCGAAGCTGCTTAAAAATCTCACTCTTTGATAAAATCTTTAAAATGTTTTCCACTACCGTTGCAGATGTGTTTGTTGGTTTGTTATCGATTAGAAAGTTAGCTAAATTCACTAGCTTAAGTTGTTCACAATAACAAAAGGATCGAAGAGCTACACCACTTCTATTCAAGTCTTTAAGTACAACCAATAACTTGACTCCATTTTCCTCAACGGGAGGGAATCGGTCTTCAATTTCTTCGAGATATTGTGTCTGAAATTTTCATAAATCAATCTTATTAAGCTTGATCCTAAAATTTCAAATGACTTACCAAAATTTCACTTAATGAACTGTTCTTCTTTTTCCAGGATACATCAATAAGTTCCGTGATTTCCGCTTTGATGGTTTTTAACGTCTCATCAGTTAAACTGGAATTAGTGTTTTTAGAGCAGGAACAATTCATTTTAAGTCTTCTTCAAAACAATAATAAATAATCTACCGCCAAAAACAGACTTTATTATTTTGATTAATCAGATGTCGAATTATTTGATTTTTTATGATGCAAACTCCACAAGTGAATATCAAGAAGTTTTATTTTAATTCTGTGGAATCCAGGACTAGCAGCCTAGAGATACAGATTCCAGAGGTTTGTTTGACTAATAAAGAGTCCTTTGAGCTTCCATTCTGTTATGTTTTAAGTTATTGAGTGACTAATTCTCCTCTTACAATTTTATTGAGGATGAACATTATTTTTCGAAGGTAAAGCCTTAAAACTAATTAAACTTTTAACTTTTAGCTTCTTCAAGCCAGTTATTCCTTCTACACTTGGCCTGGCGCTAATATTTTGGCGTATTTTCTGTGGGAACGCCGTGAATCTCTTCTGAACTTGAATATTTTGGAAATAGGAGCTGGGACAAGCCTTCCTGGAATTCTAGCCGCAAAAGTTGGAGCTTCTGTGACGGTAAATATTTGATCTCTACAAATTTCACAAGATCTCATGATTATTTCATTTCTAGCTATCGGATTGCGCCACTTTACCTAAAACCTTAGCACATATAGAGAAAGCTTGCAGTTTGAACGGATTAAAGAAAGATCAAGACATCAAAATCATCGGATTAACTTGGGGTTTACTTTTAAATAGTGTTTTTAATTTGGGACCACTAGATCTGATAATTGGAAGTGATTGCTTTTACGATCCATCAGTATTTGAAGATATTTTTTTCACCATCGCATTTCTCTTGAAGGAAAATCCCAACGCAAGATTCATCTTCACTTATCAAGAGAGATCTTCTGATTGGACATTCCAGGCTTTGCTCAGAAAGTACTCTTTGGAGTGTGTTAATATAAGCCTTGACTCTGTTGGAAATAGGTCCGGTATTGACATTACGAGAGATTTTCTTCAAGGTCAAGTTATCTATCTTTTGGAGATTACTTTAAAGCAATAAATATCACTAAGATGTCAGGAGCGATAAAAGGCGTACAAAAACTATTTGTTGGTGGCTTGCCTTGGACCATCGGCACTAACGAGCTCAAATTTTACTTTTCCAAATTTGGACCAGTTTCTCAGGCTTCCGTGGTTTTTGATAAATCAACTGGAATGTCACGAGGATATGGATTTGTTGTCTTTGGAAATAGAGATGGCATAAATCAGATGGAAAAGAAGAATTATCACAAATTAGAAGGAAGAGTTTTGACCATTATGCCAGCAGCTTCATAGAATATAAGCAGGGATTCAACATGAGTTTATAGATATCGTCTTAATAAATCACATTTAGAATTACTATAGTTTAGAAAAATAATTTTTATAAATCCAAGACACTTCGAAATTAAAGGATGAGGTAAAATCAAAAAAAAGTTAATAAAAAACTTTTTTATTAAATTTAATTATTTTATCTTATTAAAAAGCAATTCCCTCCTCGTCACTATCAACATCAATTTGCTCCTCCATCTCTTCTCTTGTAATTTTCTTTTTCTTAAATTTCTTAATCGCTGCAATATCTCTGGCCAGCTCATCCAAATCTTCTTGAGAAAATTTATTTTTCCTTTTTCTGGTAGGAACTATAATTCCACTTTCTTTCTTCTCCTTCAAAGTTTTCTTGGACTCTTGTCGCTTTAATCGATTATTCTTGCGATCCTCTCGCTTTTGATTTGCTTCACCCCAGGATTCACTACTTTTATGTTGGACTTTTTTCTTGCCAGGCCATTCGCCAGTTTCCTTGTAAACTTCTTGTTTCTTCTCGTGAGCTTGTTGCTTCTGTTTGTTTTTGTATTCTAGTTGGTTGGTATCAACTGATTCTGCAGGTCCGATGAAGGTGGATCTACAATAATTTAATTTTTAATTTTTTGTCACCTGATTTATGTAAAAATACTCACTTGAATTTATCCTTCATTTCTGGCATCTTTGGTAGTCTGAGCAACCCATAGCCTGTAGCCATCTTCCCCAAATCTAAATCTCTAACTCTCAGCAGCAAATTGCACTCATGCTTGCTGTAAGCTCTGATATGAGACACAAAAGCTCGCGTTCCCTTATCAAAGATATTTTTATCCTTCGTCTGAAGATCATGAAGTTTCTTATTCAATGCTGCCAATTCATCATCCACATCTTCATCCAAACTGCAAGGCTCCAAATTAACTTTTTGGTTCTTAATCAAAAAGTCTATATAAGCATCTTCTGAGTTTAAAAGCATAATAAGTGCATTTCCTTCCAATCCTTGCCGAGCTGTTCTGCCTACTCGATGTACAAAAGCAGCTGCATTGGATGGAGGGTCCCATTGAAGCACCCAGTCCATTTGTGGGATGTCCACACCTCTAGCTAGAACATCAGTGCAAAGGAGAATTGCGTTTTCGAAATTTCTGAAATTCTCGAGAGTTTTTGCACGCTTTTTCTTCATCTTTCCGTGAATGGCAAGGATCTTTGTACCTTCGAGTAAATGTGGTAGAATTTCAGCCCAATATTCCACACAAGCACAAGTTGGCAGGAAAAGCATCGCTTTTTGAACTTTCTTCTGCTTAATGAACTTTATGAGATAATTCAATTTCTGTTCTGGTTCAGCCATCATGTAATAATTTTGAAGAAGCTTGGGAGTGCTTTGGGCGGCTTTCTCTTTTACGTTCACTAAAACGGGATTTCTGAGACCAGCTCGCATCAAATCTAGGAGCTCTTTTGTTTGTGTGGCTGAAAAGAGTCCTGTTCTTCTCTGTCGTGGCAAGTAACTGAGGATTGTGTTGATAGCCAGTTCAAAACCAAGATCTAAGAGTCGATCAGCTTCATCCAACACCAAGAGTTCCTAAAATTATTTTTCGAATAAAATATTTTGTTCAGTAATTAAAAAATTAATCAAATCTTACCAAACTTTTCATCCTGCCAGCCAATTTCAAATCATCTTTTCTTTCAAGCAAGTCCAACAATCTTCCAGGAGTGCAAATTAAAATATTGGCTCCATTTTTCTCAATAAAATCAACATCATCCTCTACATTTGTTCCACCAATCAACAATTTCTGGCTGTAATGCTTCAATGAAGTATGTTCCAGAAACATACCTAAAACATCACTCGTTTGCTGAGCGAGTTCTCGAGTTGGAGAAATAATAACACCAGCGATTTCAGTTTTCTTCCATGAATTATCTTTTTGACGACGTAACATGAGTTCTAGGAGTGGTATAATGAAAGCTAGTGTTTTTCCTGATCCTGTAACTGCCTCAGCGGCAATGTCTTTGCACGACATAAGAAGAGGAATGCAAGCAGACTAAAAATAACAAAAATATAGAGAAAACTTGTTCAACAGGATTCCTCAAACTCCTACCTGTACTGGTGTCATTTTCTCGAACTTGAATTGAGTCTGGATCACTTCTAATATGGAAGGACTCAGTCCTTTCTCCAGCTTCGTCCATAATAATTTATTTGAGGACATCTCACTATTTGTTTACTTTTTTATTTTTATTTATTTTTCTCGCACATGGTCATGACGTTTAAAACGTCTAAGAATATTTTGGTAGATTTTGGTGGAGGCGCTTAAGAAATAATTAATTAACAGCCTATTTAATTAAACTACTGTAGAAGATAAACATCTTATTGATAGAGCATCAGGTGGTTAACAATCATGGACGAATTTAGCGATAATCTTTGGTTTTTTGAAGACCGAGATGATTTTGGTAAGTTTTTAAGATCTTACTGCCACAAGAGCTGCTAACGATTATACTTTTTATTTATAGAATCTAGCAACGATCTGACAAATCAAATGTGGAACGCAGACTGGGAGCAAATCTTCAATAACAACAAATTCCAAACGTTTAAAAGTGGTGGATCACCTGAAAACCTGACTAAAGATGACAAACTATCGTTTGCTCAAGCTTGTCTCTTTGCATTTGTTCAACAAAACTTTACCGGCCCAGATCTTAAAGAGGAAATTAAAATTTTAGTAAACTCTGGTAATGACGAAGAGCTAACAGTTGATGGAGTCTTGTTGGATCCAAATATTAAGTGCACAGGATTGCTAATCTTAACAAAAAAGTTACTCGAAGATTTATTGAAGAGTGATAAGATAGATTTGGTAAATATCTAAATTATGCAAATATTTTTTAGAATCTAACGTTTTTAATCATATTTTAGCTGACAAACATTTGGTACCTAAGGTACCTTGTCACCCATCAGAAAGTTCTTGAAGAAAGAGTCAGCACCATCTACGAACAAGTCTCCAATACCTCTAAGTTCCTTCTAGAATCTTTAGATCAGATTACAAACCTTCGCTCAAGATTTCTTATCAATCTGGAAGTAATTCAGGCTAACGAGATGTACAGAAAAGCCTACAAAGTGAAAGCCATGCTTGAAGACCTTAAGTCCACTTACCAGATCGAGACAATAGTAGAAGGAATGCTCGGCATGAGAACCAAATGGCAGCAAAAAGCTTTACCTCAACTCCTTTTGATGATCAAACAGACAAACGAGCAGTTATCCCTATTACCTAGTGTGACTCATAAATCTACTAAATTAGCTGGATTATTGCAACTGGATGATGAAGTGAGACTCGAAAAGATTAAGTTTATTGAGAATGAACATAATGAGTCTCAACAAGTTGATAGCACTCTGCAAAATTTGATTTTGTTGGTTGTGTAAGTTTCCAAGATTTTTTGAATTGTAAGGATTTATTTTATTTTCAAGTTTTTTATTTTTAGCACCTATTTGGAAATTTCGCAACCAAAAGATGAACTTGCCACTGAAGAATTAAAACCTTACATTTCTCTACTCTTGAATCAAGAACATGGACCATGGGCGATCAGGCTCTGCTCCCTCTCTTGCAACATTAAATATGAGTCTACTCATCGAAGAACCGTTGAAAGAAGTTTAAAGCAATGCGAAGAGCTAGTAGCTTCAATTGATTCCGATCAAATTCCAGTGAGGCAAAGACTCTCTTTCATATTTTCCAGCAATATGCTTCGACGCCACGCCATTCGTTCTCAACTAGCAGACCTAATGTTGAGCCTTGGTTTGATCAAAAGTGCTTTGGATATTTATTTGAGCCTCCAGCAGTGGGAAGATGTGATTGTTTGCTACACAGCTTTGCAGTTGAGGCAAAAATCGGCAGAAATTATCAGGCAAGAGCTAGAAAAACAGCCAACAGTGAAACTATATTGTTTGTTGGGTGATGCGACGGATGATGAAGCTTGCTATGAAAAAGCTTGGGAGTTTTCCAAGCAGACGAGTGGGAGGGCGCAGAGACATTGGGGAAATTATTATTTTGCAAGGTGAGTTGGTTTAATCGAATAATTGATTCATTTAATAATTAAATGTTAATTATAGAAAAGAGTACGAGTCCGCTATTCCTCATCTCCAAAAATCTCTCACAATCAATGCCATGCAAGAAGTGAGTTGGCTTCGTCTTGGATTTGCTGCTTTGAGTTTGGATAAATGGGAGCTAGCAGCAAGTGCTTACATTCGTTACACTCAACTTGAACCATCCGGTTTTGAGTCATGGAACAACTTGGCAAAATGCTGCATTAAACTTGGAGACAAGAAACGAGCGCATAAAATCCTTCAGGAAGCTTTAAAATGCAATTATAATAATTGGAGAGTTTGGGAGAATTTCCTGTTGGTCAGCATTGACGTAGGAAGTTTTGAGGATGCGATTAACGCTTACGAGAGATTGATTGAGATGAAGGAAAAATATTTTGATGAAGAGATTTTGAAAATCTTGGCCAATGCAGTTTTGAAAGATGTTCGGGATGCTGAAGGATTTTCCGCTAAGAGATTGAAGAAGAAGACAATGGAGCTTTTGGCGCATTTGGGAGCGAAGTTTCCCAATGAGGGAATTGTTTGGGAGTTGTCAGCTAGTTTGACCGAAGAACCACTGATAAAGGCGCAAAAACTTCAGAAAGCTTATAAAGGTTATTCCTCGGTGAGTCTTCTTTAAAAATTTTGGTTCATCCTTTTAATTTGATAATTCTTGGAAAGAGTTTTAACTAAATTCTTGTTTCCAGACCCTTCAATCCTGGCAAAAGAATGAAAAGATGGTGCTTGACATGTTGGAGTTAGTGAAAAGTCTCTGTGAGTCTTCTTTAGCTGCCACCACAAGTTTTGAAGAAAAAGACAAGATGCTCGTTCTTTCCCAGTTGACATCAGCTAGATTAACAGGAAATGTAAGATCCTTTATGTAATTAATTTATTCTTTGTTTTAATAAATTTATAATTGTAGAATTGCCTGAAAATAGCATCTAATGAAGAGGATTGGGAGAGCTGTAAAAATGTTGTAGAAGAAACAGCAAAATTGATTGAATTAATCACAGACCAGATAAAGTTGCTTAAGTAATTTTTAAAGAGTTTGCATAAAAAATAAAATATTTTTCTTAATTTAAAATTAAACATGGATTTTCTCATACTTTACAAGTCTTAAAATTTATTGTTATTTCATAAATATATGAACAAAAATACTTCCTGAACACAAATATCAAAGTATCTAAAGAAACTTAAATTTGTAAAAAACACACAACTAAAAAAAATACTAAAATTTACGTCAAAAAAGGCATCAAATAATACCATACATTTCACAGAAAAATCTCCATTTAAATTCACTGCATTACTGGTTCTGGTTCACACGTTTGCGCTTCTTTTGGATCTTTCGGTAACCTGCAATAAATTGAACTGTTAGGTAAATTGCCTTAAAAATGTGTTAAAAGCTTTACAAACCTTTGCCAAACCATCCAGCTCGAACAATTGGACTAGCCAACTTTTCCTTTTCTTGTTTTTCCTGCTTTTCGAGTTTGTCTAGCTGCTCTGTAGATTCATCTATTTTGGCACAATTCTCTTCCTCGTCATTTTCTTCATCTTCATTCTCGTCAAAGTCACAGCATTCGCAAACCACCAGCTTTCCATTCCGTGTGGATGTTATCTAAAATTAAGCAAAAATTTTTATTAATATTATTTGAATAGGCTTGGCCCAAATGTTTTTACTTAATCAAAAACCTCACCTTAAATTCATCACTATAAGATCTATAAAATTGACATTTGTTGGCGTCATAATTTTCTCTACAAAACGCACATTCCGGAATTTCCGGTTCTTTCTCCGCTTCCAAACTCTTCTGGCTTCTCAACCTCGGTTTCCTCACTTCTAAAGCTTTTTCTGCCTTCTCTTTCTCCTCCTTAAAATCAAACAAATCCACTTCTGGTGGCACCGGATTCAAGAGTGTATGCAGTCCAGAGTAGGCGTAATAAGAGTCATACCACTTGGGTAGGGACGCAAGATCGGTGTTATTATCACAGAAGAGTAGGCCGTTGCTGTTGTTACTATAAGGCGTGCCGGCCAGCATGTTGTTACTCAGCGAATGGATAATTTGAGAGTTGTAATTTAGTAGTAAAGCTGTTGCTGTCAATGTTTCGGTGGATGTTGAAGCCACTGGAGCCAAAGCCAAAGAAGCTTGCAGTAGACTGTTGTTCAGAATTGCCATGTCTATCAAATTTTGATTTTGAAGTAAAATCAATTTATTATTTTCGGATAGATTACTGGTATTTGCGTTGTTGTAATTAATTAAACTATTGGAGGTGGATGGTTCTTGTAACGTTTCTTCAGGCTTGGATCGCTTAGCTGGGCTTTCTTCGTCATCTGGTGGTTTCTTTTCTTCAGTGGAAGTAGGTTCGGGTTTTTCTGGTGTACTTAATAGAGTTTGAGCTTCTAAATTGTCAATTAACTCTTCAAAGTCGATGATTTCGTCTTTTGGTGGTGCTGGAGGTGGTTTTGGTTCAGGTTCATTTTTGATGGGTTTCAGTTTTTGTCCTTGAAAAAATATTTTATTGAAACTTGAATGTAATTAATTGAAAAAACTCACCATTCCCCATCTGATATCCATTATTTATTGGTTTTCCCAGCTCCAACTCCATTTTTAAGTCTCTCACAACAGTTTTCTTGTAATCGTCATCTAGTATCTCAATCACTTCATCTTTAATCTCAATCACTTCATCTTTAATTTCAATAATTTCCATCTTAAATCCAGAATCTCTCTCCTTAGCCTCTTTATCTTGCACAATAATTTTAGGAATATCAAAAATGTGAGGAATAAACTGCTGAAAGCTCATAGCGAGATGTTTTGTATCTTCAATGATTTTCCTGTCATGTTTCTGTTTCACATTCTCTCCGTTGTGAATTCCATTACTAGCTGGTCTCCTGTTAAATGCACCATTTTCATTATTACCATTCATTGGCTGATTTTGATCACTTTCTGAGCATATTTCTGATTCATTGGCGTTATTTTCGTCCAAATCACTCGAATCTGTTTTAATCTCCTCTAGCGAATCTTTGTGAGTCTTCAACATTGGTTGAGAAGCTGTGTGCATCTCTTCAGGACAAAGTAGACTTGCATGCGCAAAGATAGGATCCTTTAAGCGGTTATATTCGGGAACGTCAATGTTTAAATACTTCATTACTAGTTTCATAACGTCATCACATTTGCCGTTAATTTTTAAGGAGGCGACACTGTCTTTTGGTGTCCATTGTAAGTTTACTATGCAGAGTTTCGGTCGTTTCTTTATTGGACGGTCAAGAGCCCAGAGCCACTAAAAATAGATACAAAATTGGTTTACCCTTCAGTTTTAACAATTCTAAGTACAATAACTTACAGGATATCTTTTTAAAACTTTGAGGCTCGTTCCCAAGCATAATATTACGTCAGTCTTCTCCACATTTACATTAGTTCCATCCCAATTTAAAGGCCACTTTAAAGATCCTCGCTCTCCGAAATGTACAATTGTGTCAGTCAAAGCTTGTCCACATATGTGGCATCGTCTGTTGGTTTTGTGCTGGAATCTACAACAAAAAAAATCAATAATAATTTATTTTTCGGTTTTTTGAGACCAAACAGTCACAAAATAAAATTTTCCAAGTATTGGTATTCATGAACCTAGGTTCATGGATAATATTATTTTTTGAATTTCGTTTTTTGACTAAAATTTCTTTAAAAATTAGGTTTCGTGGGTCGAATTTTCGGTTTTCGGGTCCCAACATTCATAAATTAAATTTTCGAAGTATTGCTATTCATGAACCTAGGTTCATGGATAATATTATTTTTTGAACTTTCGTTTTTTGACTAAAATTTCTTTAAAAATTAGGTTTCGTGGGTCGAATTTTCGGTTTTTGGGTCCCAACATTCATAAATTAAATTTTCGAAGTATTGCTATTCATGAACCTAGGTTCATGGATAATATTATTTTTTGAATTTCGTTTTTTGACTAAAATTTCTTTAAAAATTAGGTTTCGTGGGTCGAATTTTCGGTTTTTGGGTCCCAACATTCATAAATTAAATTTTCGAAGTATTGCTATTCATGAACCTAGGTTCATGGATAATATTATCTTTTGAACTTTCGTTTTTTGACTAAAATTTCTTTAAAAATTAGGTTTCGTGGGTCGAATTTTCGGTTTTTGGGTCCCAACATTCATAAATTAAATTTTCGAAGTATTGCTATTCATGAACCTAGTTCATGGATAATATTATTTTTTGAATTTCGTTTTTTGACTAAAATTTCTTTAAAAATTAGGTTTCGTGGGTCGAATTTTCGGTTTTTGGGTCCCAACATTCATAAATTAAATTTTCGAAGTATTGCTATTCATGAACCTAGTTCATGGATAATATTATTTTTTGAATTTCGTTTTTTGACTAAAATTTCTTTAAAAATTAGGTTTCGTGGGTCGAATTTTCGGTTTTCGGGTCCCAACATTCATAAATTAAATTTTCGAAGTATTGCTATTCATGAACCTAGGTTCATGGATAATATTATTTTTTGAACTTTCGTTTTTTGACTAAAAATTCTTAAAAAATAAGGTTTCGTGGGTTGAATTTCAGGTTTTTGGGTCGCAATATTCATAATCGACTGCATGAAACTTAAAAAATTATTCAGAATCGTTCAAATATGTCATAAATTACCTAGAAGTTAACGGAGTGGTGTCGAAAAGCCTCCAATATTCCAAATTAGGTTTACAGTTCTTGCATACTTCAAGATACATGTTCCCATGAACTTCAGAAAGTGAGAATCTCGGCATTCCTGATCTCAGATGAAGTCCATCACAATTCTGTGAGACCACATATTTAAGAACATTTCTTTTGTGCAGCTCATACAGAGACATGTGTGTGAAAGTGGGCTCAGCCAGTGATAAGTCATGTTCTCCAATCTCCTTTCCTTGCTGAAGTAACGTCCAAATTCCTTGACTTCCTCTGTAATCCGGAATTCGAGCTGAAGTTGATATTCCAGCTCCCGTGTAGACCATTAAATGATTGGCCTTGGAAATTGTGTAAGCAAGGCGCTGAGCCTTCTTTTCGATATCCTCATCACAATCTTCTTTTTCTAGAGCTCGATCTTTGTATTTCTCTACGCGCTCCTTCCGTTCATTAATCTCCTTGACTTCTTCTTTCTGTGAGTCTAATAGCCGGTTTTCTATAATAAAATTTTTATAATTCATGTCTTTGTATTTATTAAAGCTAAACAAACCTTCTGGAGTTCTGAGCGTCTCGCATTTCTTGAGAATTATAGTAATCTATAAATAACCACACTTAGTAAATTAATGACCAATAAAAATCATATCTGTTTGACTCACCTTGCGCTTGGAGTCTCTTTTCTTCTTTTTGGGACATTCTTTGACATCAAGAGTCACCTTTCTTCTACTGTAACACAAATTGGGGTTTAGGGGAAGTTCAGGAGATTTAGTACCAATCTGGTTTAATTCCTCGAAGTTCATTTTTAGAATCTCATCTTTTTTTCATCTCTCTCTATACTTTACGGAGTTCTTGGGCTTCCTAACTATTGGAGGAAGTCCAGAGATATGAATTAACTGCTGCACAACTTTATTTTTCTTTTTGGTCTAGTAGATTTCATGTAATTAAGACAATTAGCAAGAATTAAAAATTTATGTTTGACAGTTCACAATATTTGTTATGACAGCTGTATGTTGATTAATCAGTCATCACAATATTTAAGGGTGATTTTATTGTAAATTATTAAATAATATTTACTGTGTTAAATAAGTTTTAAAATGGGTAGGAAACCTCGAGGAGGTAAAAAGCAAGTTCCTGGTAAAGTGGAGACTGTAAGGATTAACTTAAAATCGTTTTGAATCATATTTTAATTCACATTAATTATTTAGCGAGGCCGCAAGAAAAAAGTTGTTGTTGTTCCGCCTGAAGAAGAAGAATCTGTAGTTTTAGATACATCTGAAGAGACTCCTCCAATAGAAGAAGTGAAGGTTCCAAAACGAAGAGGTCGGCCACCGTTAGGTATGTTTCTTGATTTCTGTAAAGATTTTTGGTATTCATTGTTTATTTTTCTTTCAGATAAAAATAAAAATAAAGAATGCAGCACTTCTACCTTAAAAACAGTGGCTCCAGAGCCAGTTCCAGCTCCAACAATTCAAATAGTTCAAGAAACACAAGACACGGAAATGGTGGAGTTGATTGCGGTGGATGACGGTAAGTTTGGCTTTTTAAGTTATTTGTAGTTCAGCAATTAAATCTTTATAAATTCCAGATTGCGTTATTGTGGAAGATCCTATTGAAAACTTGGGGTCAGCTCAAATTTCCCTTGAAAAGATTGAGACTCCATCAATTATAGAAATTAGAACTCCAATCATTCACGAAGAGGATTCAATTATTTACATTGACGAAGACTCTCTTCCTGAACCTCCTATTCAGAAAATTCAAACAGAGCCTGTAATTGTTGAAAGAGAAGAAATACCGAGTACCAGTAGTTTCCAACAAAGTATCCATGAAGTTTTGATAAAAACAGTAGTTGAGGAGCAGAAAAATGAAGTGGTGGAGTTGATTGATGACGAACCAATTGAGATTCCTGAAGTAAAAGATGAAAAGGTGGAAGAAATCAACAAACAGCTTGAAAATTGTGTTCTGGAATTGGCTCCTCAAGATCAGTATCCATCGACTAGCAGCATGGCAACTGAAGAAATTCCAGAAAAGGCCGAAATTGAAGATGAAGTCAAAGATGAAGTCAAGCCAGAAGATTTTTTTTTGGATTCAATAGATGATGAATCAAACGACATGACAAGCTTACGAGTTCGTCGATCTACAAGACTTAAGTCGAGTGCAAGTCGTCACCATACTGAACCTGATTGGTCATCAGTAGCAACTCCCTTGCCCAGAAGTATTTTAAACATTCAACAATCTGAACTATCTACTTACACCAACATGAATCCGATTGAATCTCCAGTCCTCTCACCGAATCCATCAATCTCATCATTATCTCAGAGTTTCAGGCCATTCTCACCGGAAATGAAAGTTAAGACAAGGTGGAGGAAGTGTGCTGAGTTGGAAGAGCAAGTGCTTCAAGAAATAGGCCAAGTTTTCGTTGATCCTGAGCCAGATGATACCCAGCAGATCTCTCAGGATGAAATTGATAAGATAAACGACGAAATTAAAGTGGATCCAAATGATGATCGTTTGAGTCACTTTGTGACCATTCGGGATAATATTTACTTGAGCACAAAGGTGGTCTGCAAGATAAATAAAACTATGAAGTGTGATTGCACAATTTCAGAAGAGGAGATTAGGAGAGGTTTGTAGATTAACTTTCAATTGTTTAACCTTACTCAATAAAAATATTTTAGGTGAGATGGGATGTGGTGAAAACTGCATTAATCGGCTCTTGTACATCGAGTGTGGTCAGAAATGTCGTTGTGGAGAGTTTTGCGATAACAGGCAGTTCCAGCGATTCCAATATTCTGAGTGTGTTGTGTTTAGAACAGAGAAGAAAGGATTTGGTATAAAAGGTTTGTACATTTTAGAATTCTTTTTTTTTAGTTATAATATTAATTATTTTCATTTGTAGCAAACCAGGATATTGAATCTGGATCCTTCATAATTGAGTACGTTGGTGAAGTTCTCAGCACCAAAATCTTCGAAAAACGCGCTAAATTGTACTCTAAAGAGAAGAATAAGCATTATTACTTCATGGCTCTGAGGGCTAATGCTATCATAGATGCGACTTCAAAAGGAAACATCTCTCGCTTCATAAATCATTCATGTGATCCTTGTGCAATGACTCAAAAATGGACGGTAAATGGAGAATTGAGGGTTGGATTCTTTAGTACCAGAGATATTCAAGCTGGAGAGGAGATCACGTTCGATTATCAATTTCAAAGATATGGGTGAGTTTAAATTAACAATGAACTTCTTAAATTTATAACAAAACATTTAAAATTGCAGCAAAGAAGCACAAAAATGCTACTGCGAGGCTCTAAGCTGCCGTGGTTGGATTGGCGAGCAACCAATCAGTGAAGAAGAAGAAGATAACGAAGAGTTCGAAGAAAGTCCCAAAATCAAACTCAAGGCTAAAAAAACCAAAGCGAAATCCAAGGCAAAGGCTAAACTTGCGGTTTCTGTTGAAACTGTTGAAGAGCAAACTATCGAGGAGGATGAAAGTGCCGATGATTTGATCGATCCGGATGATAGTGAAGATGAAACTGTTTCCCAAGAAGACATTAAGAAACCTCTCAAGAAACGAGAAATCTCCAGGAAGTTCGCCGACAAAAAGAAGAAACAAGATCGATTTGATGATATGGAGATTGAAGGAGAGATTAGTTATTTACTCAAGACTGGATTGAAGAATAGGACGCAGACTGTAAGGTTGAGTCGTTTGATCGTCAGGTCTAAGAATGTGGACGCTAGGAGTAGGTTGCTGAAGATTTTGTTGAGTGGTGACATGCCTTGCCAGAGACTGTTCTTGGATTATAATGGTTTGAAACTGCTCTACAATTGGATGTCAGAAGTTAATATTAAGGTTAGTTTTTGTAACAAAAGATCTTGCGTTAATTTATTCTATCTCCAAACTCAATTTATTAATTTACTTCTAGAATTCCGTTTACGAGCTAAACTTCTGCTTAGAGATGATTGACGCTCTAACAACACTACCAATTACCAACAAAACTGTGCTTCGTGACTCAAAGGTTCTTGGTGCAGTAGAAAAGTGGTCAAACTTGGATATTAACTTGGAAGAAAAGAAGAAAATGTCCAAGGAAGAGAAGAAACTTTTGAAGAGCGAAGAAAAGCAGAAAAAGAAGGATAAGTTGGCCAAGTCGACCGCCATCAGTTCAATTGTCGATGACATAAATGTTGACAGCTTGAAAGCGATCATTGACAATTGCGATAAAATGAAAGTCCCGGCACCAGAAGAAGTTTTGACTTTTGATGTGATGGATGAGTTGATGTTCACCAAATTGGAAGTGAAGAAAGCAGCAAGTCAGTTACTAAAAACTTGGGAGGTGTTGAAGGAAGATTTCCGCATACCAAGGAAGAAGAAGTTTGAGCAGATGAAACAGCACGAAAGGGATGCTGACCTTACTGATCCTAATTATCATGCAACTAGTTTGATCCAAGACATGCAACAAGTGCCACATGAAGATCGTTATAGAGGTCGCTACCAGCCTTCAAATCAAGGAAACTTTGGAGCTCAAATGCAGAAAAGGACTGAAGGAGCGAGCATGTCCAAATATCATAGAAGACAGTTGTTTGAGCAACAAATGGCAAAAGCTGACATGGAGAAAAAGACGCAGGAGATGACTTTGGCGCACGAAAAGAATTGTCATTACTTTGGGGTGAATCCGATTCACACGCCTCCTATTGATATCCCAATTTGCATGAATCCGTTCACTATGCAGTATTTCACCATTGATAATAGGCTCGTGCCACAACCTCCTAATCATGTAAGATTTTTATTTGACTTTAATTTTACATCATTTCATTACAAATCCTCTTTTAGCCTCGATTCAACATACAAATTCCACCAATGTCAACTAACCCAGCTGATTATCATCTCCCTCCAATTGACTTGCCTGAACATTGGAAATACGCTATTGATGACAAGGGACGCATTTATTATTATCACATTAAGATCAGAGACTCACAGTGGGAGCCACCAATTAAATTGTTACCTTTGGAGATTTCTGATGATGAAAATGGTAAATATTTTTATATTCATTAAATTACTTGAAATTTCATTTAAAAATTTGAATTTCAGAAACTTACTCTAACGAGTCGACTACAGAAACTGAAGACACTTCTGAAGATGAATTAATTCAAACACTGAAAATGCTGGAAAAGAAAAAGTTGAAGAATATCCAGAAAATATCCCTCAGTTTGGAAGCAGAAACATCTTTTGAAATGATGGGGGAAGAAGATTTGGAGCTGAAAATAATGAACAACATGTTGAGTCATCCAGTGGATCAACCAATGGATATAGCTCAGTCACCAAATGCTCTAAATGTGGTCAATCCAGTTCTCCATGTTTCTCCAGATACTCAGACCATCTCACATAAGAAGAAGAAGAGTCGAAGGGGGTTGGTCCAGACGAAGTTGATTAAGGTTTGTTTACATTTATTTTTAATTAAAACGCAATTAATTATCTAAATTTGAATATTCCAGCCTCGAACTGAAGAAGACAAACTTTACGGAATCTCCAAAATGAAACATTACAAGGAAGTCAAAGAAAAATTGCGTCGTGAGCGAAGACGTCAAGCGTCTCTTGGAAAAAGTTCAGATGGCAGCAAACACACCACAACCGAGGAAGATACAGACACAAGTTTCAATGACTCTGGTGCAGATTTGGATGATTCTCTGAATAATTCGCTGGCCAGCAGGACCATTATAGATGAGCTAGATATTTTGACTAAAAATCAATTGAGAAGGAAGACTATTGAAACTAAGATGAGGAATCCAGCAACACCCAGCTCAAGGTGATTAATTAAAATTTTATTATAAAATTAAAATCACAACTTTTAAATATTTTACAGTGAACAAAAAAAGAAGCCAAAACCGGAAGTCCCATCTTCAATCAACAACCTTGAACATTTGAAACAGGTTTTCCGAGATGAGCTAAAATCAGATGTAGCTCGTTTTTTGCTACCTTACAAAGATGAGCATTGCCGTGTAGGTCGGATCAGAACTGACGATCATTATCATCACTTGGTCAACAAAATTACTTACTCTGTCTTGCTGAAAGAGAGTAAGCACTGCGAAAATACGACAAACGCTTTGAAGGCAACTGATTCTGTGAAAGGAAAAACTAGAGAGTACATCAAGAAATATATGGCAAAGTTTGGCAAATATTATGAGAAAGCTGCTGGAGAAACTGATTATGGAAGTATATTGAACAAAATATAAATTATGCTGCGAATATAATTGTATTATAGATTTTATTGTAGATTAAGTGACTTTTAACAAATTAATATTGCAAATAAATATTTTGCTTTGAGAAATATCTCAAGCTATAATTGTAATATTTTTGTTTATCTTGTATAATCCTCGATTGAACAAAAATTGTAAATATTCCAATATTATAAAAATTGGCGCGCATATTGTACTGTCAAATAAATTTGACACAATTTAAGTTTGCAAATAGAAGCCGCAAAGATAAATAAAAAGTTAAAAACCCAAGAAAATATACGAAAATCAGCTAACGATGCCTAAAAACAAGAAGCAGGAATCTTCAGACTCTGACTCTGGTCCAGATGATGTAAGTTTAACTATTTGTAATGTTTTTAAAACGATTTTACCGAAATTTTGATGACTCGTGTAAATTTATAGTTTTTCATCTATTAATTCATTAATTACCTAATTTAAATATATTTTGAGTAATTGATTTTGTATACGAGTATCTGGTTACTTGAACAAATGGGCTCAAATACTATTTTGTCAATTTTTTGATTAAAAATATTTGTGGTTACTAAATGATTCTAATTAATTTGTTATAAACTGTACTCACCGTCAATTACTTTCAGCGCAACACCACCGCCCCTGCAAAAAAATCTAAAACCGAAACCCCAGCCGCCAAGAAGTCCTTCACAACTTCAGCATCCGGTGAGATGAAATGGGCCCTTGATAGAGACCGATTTGTCACTGTCTCAGAATTTAAGGGATCAAAGAACATACAGATTCGCGAGTATTATTTGGACAAAGGTTCTCAGGAAATGCGTCCAGGCAAAAAAGGTATTTCACTGAAACCCGGCGAGTTCAAGAAATTATTGGCAATTGCCGATGAGATCAACAAAGCGGTCGAGTCTTAAAAAGGGTTGTTCCACAATCTTTTCTTTAATATTATATTTTTTGCACGGTGTTAAGAACATGATAAGTTGAATAAAGTTTTTTGAAAAAGTAACTTAACATTTTTCATTGTTGAAAAAGAAATTTCCAATTTAATGCAGATAAATTAAAAGTCAATATTTGCACTTAATTCTACGTTTATTAATGATGTAAATACGTCTGATGATGTAAATAATAAAATTTTAACATTAAAAAATCACTCTTATAAATTATTATCATTGGTAATACAAACGATTTCTGATCACAGCAAAAATCGCAAGGAATCACCCTTGAATTGGTTAAATATAGTGTTTTTATTAGAGGTTCACTGCACTTCATCCTCACAGTCTAATCTATCTAACAAATCTAAAAGTTGACTAATCAGTCACGTTCCTAGTAAATCTGGTGAATTAGATAAATTATACTACTCAAAGAGAGTGAACCTATGATGTAATATAAAAAAATTTGCCTTTTACCACTTTCAAGGTGCATTGAAACATTATCACATTAGATAGTCCAAAATCAGCCTTGTGTAAATAATATTATAAATTAAATTAAAAAAAAAGTTAGTAAAATATTGTTAATGTTTGTATAATGTTTGTAACGCTGCATAAATAATTGATCGCAGTTACTTTAAGATCCATTCCAGCTGTCACTTATAGTTGCTCGAATAGTCTATTAAATTCAGCATAATTTAAACGAAGAACATTGGATGAGCTCCATAAAATTCTGGCTTGATAATTCGGGAACGGTACTCCTGGTTTAAGTTCTGGAAATTCAATCGTTGACCGCTAAAAATTAATTTTGTGTTAATCCAAATGTTATTTTTATGTTGAAAAATGATAAAACTTACACAATGTAATTCTTTCCACGAGCAGCAACCAAATGAGCGTAGTAAGTAGGAGCCACATAAGAAACCGAGCGATTACAACGTGTGAACAAGTGGCACAAATCGTATGTGATTGCTTGCAAATCGTCAGGCTTAATATTGGAGTCATCCAACAACACGATGTACTTGGTGGGCTTTGTAACACCTTGAATAGCAGCATGAGACGCCAAGAAGAACTGGTATTGATGAGGATGAACAATATCTTTGTCCACAACTGTTCCGGGCTTCACATTGTTGTTCTTTCCTTCTGCATCCGCACCTTTAGGGAAGAATCTTGTGTGATGACGTTTCTGGCAAATGATGAAAGTAACATCCGGTTTGTATTGAGGACCTGCTTTGGCACAAGCCTTGCGAATGGCAGTCATTTCAATATCGAGCACTTCTTGGAACTGACCATCTGAGACACCTGAAACAAATAAATCAAATTTAATACACAAAAAAATCAATCGAGAAAGTTTCAATACCATCTCTATAGTACATAATCTTCAAGGGCAAGACTCCACCATTCTTGCTTTTGTAAAAGTTCAAATGCTCCAACAAAATATTTTCAAAATCCTCAATCATTTCAACTCTGGGTCCTTGCAATCTCCAACTGCAATTATATCTGAACCCAAACTGGTCATAAGAAGCCGCTACACCAACCACTGAAGGGATGGCTGTCTGATCTGGAGTAGGATGAGTTACATCACCTCCAACGAACATAATTCCTTTGTTCTTGCAATCTCTATTGAAGAAATTTTCCATAATTTCATGGTTTGTTCCTAAAAATTTAAACATTTATAAATTTGTCCATTAAGTGAAAAAAGTCAAAATCCAACCTCCCAATTTTGAGTTGACCTTGAGCAAAATATTGTCCAATGTGGCAGGATTCATCTTTCTTTGGAAAGTGAAGCTTTTGATGCCTACAATGAATACAAAAAAAAATTATATCAGAACCATAAAATAATTTGCAAGGAAACTCACATTGCGTCAAAATTCCGCATTTCAACTCAGCTGACTGCTTAACACGAGCATAGTTGTCGTTCCTATCTTGAATGATCACCACAAGGAATTTGTATCCATTTTGCATGTATTTCTTCAAACAAGAATCGATATCGTCATTAACGTTGATTGTTAGGATGCTGCTTGACTCCACATCGGCGAGCATGACATTTTGGGCTCTCGCAGCTTTGAGCATCATATCTTTGAAATTAATCAAAGCTGGCAAGAAATTTCTGTTGTCAAAATTCAAAATTGTCCATTTGATTGGAGCTTGCTGAGTAATTTTGAATTTTCCATCTTGTCTCCAAGCTCCTTTGGTCGGTTTTGAAGTTCGTCCAGCATAAGCAATGTCTGGAGCTGAAATCACTCGCGCATCAATATTCTCAAACGTCTTTTTGATGTTCACACCGAACTGCAAGACTGTTCCAGCTGTATCAAATTGAATCCTGTCCAATAATTTCATGATTTTCTCTTTACGCTCAGCAGTCGAGGTAGCAGAGTATTTGATGATGTTTGAAACCACAGTTGGTGTACACTTTCGATTAGTGCTTTGTCCAGCAGCTAAATGACACAGTTCCATTGGTACACAGACGTTACGAACAGTTGAACCGACGTGACACACGGGCAGCCCTAGAATTATTTAAAATATTTTATTATGAAATCGATTGATTGGAGTTAAAAATAAATTACCTGGGTACTTCAATGTATAATTCTTCACATTCTTGAAGTAATCAAAAATAGTCATGCTAACTCCATCTTCGTTTTTGAATTTTTGATCTCTTGCCGACTCTTTTAAGCCATTAAATTTCATGGATCTTTCAATCTCGCCAATTTTGTAAACAATCTCCAGACCCTTCAAAAATCGCTCGATATCTTCGCACTGATATCTGTTTAGTGTTGATGGTACATCACGTGTACGTGCTGTCTCACAAACCAAATCCAGCAAGTGCATTTCTGAAGGAAAAGCTTTGTGGCTTACATCAACATTCAAGTACAATTGTTTTCTTCCGAGAACAGCAGACTGGAAAAGTCCAAGCCAAAGTTCCATGCTATCTCCAAGGTCCATACGACGTTGAGGTTGGAAATAAATGCTCCTGTTTGCCTAAGATTCAATTATCAGACCTGTATTTGCTTGGTTTCTTTGTTTAACTTACCACAACTCCTTCGTTTCTGGAAAATGCTGAACGAAGAACAACATCCAGACATTGGAGAGCCTGCATTGGCTTCTCAAAATTAACAAACATTGGATCCTTGTAACTAAAAAATTAAATAGTGAAATTAATATGAAGCTCTAATATCTTTTAGATCTTACCTTTTCAAGACACTCATATCTACGGGAGTAGCCAACTTGATCTTAATAGTGTACTCCTTATTCCTAGTACCCAATACCAGCATAAATTTACCTTCAAACTCTTCTTGAGGCAGTCTGCGTGCAGTGTAAACATTTTTTCTGCCATCAAATGCAAAAAAATGCTCGGGGAAGTACTGTCTTTGGAAAGTGAGCAGAGCATCATGTAAAAATTTCTTTGGACGATCAGGGTCAAATGTCACGTCGTAATGATAAGCTTCTGATACCATATTGTCAATCTTAACGCTAAGATAATTAACGTCGACCTTAAAAGGTTTTCCAAGTTTTCCCTGCCATTTTTCAGCATTGGAACTGTTCAAAATTGGGATCATTGCCTTGGTGTATTTTGGCTTCACTGCCCATTGTTCAGATTGACCAGACTTTGCAGTTTGAGGACGACCACCAGATCCGGAGCTTTGTTGAGATGCTGGGCGCTGTGATTGGGGTTTTTGTTGTGGAAACTGGTTCGTTTGCTGTTGGCCTTGAGGTCTAGAGTTTCCAAATCTAGCGTCACTTTGTTGTGATCCAGAACGTTGCTGCTGCGAAGTATTTGGTCCTTGTTGACCTTGAGGACGAGAAAACTCAGCTGAACCGGCACTTCCGGCACCCTGTTGTGATCTGGGATGCTGCTGAGTTTGAGGCCTTTCCTGTTGTGCTAGTTGTTGGCCTTGTGGACGAGGATTAGAAGCAGCTTGCGCAGATTGTCCTGGAGGACCCCAAGCAGCTTTAGGCGGTGGGCCTTGCATTTGCTGAACATTATGTGTGGAACTTCTTTGCTGAGACGCTGGGCCCTGCATTTGTTGAGGCGGTGGTCCTCGCATCTGCTGGACATTTTGCGCGCCTCTCTGATTTTGTCCTTCATCTTGATTTTGTCTATGGCTCTGCTGATTTTTTTGTTGAGGATTTTTCTGCTGATTTCCTTGTTGAGGATTTTTTTGCTGATTTCCTTGTTGAGGATTTCTCTGCTGATTCCCTCTGGCAGTTTGGTTTTGAGGATCAGGTTGAGTTGGAAGAGCAGATGGTTGAGCTCCTGGTGGTGGATTTCCAGGTGGTGGGGCTCCTTGTTGTTGTTGGTCGGGCCCCTTATTTTTATTTTTGTCTTGAAAAGGTATTAAAATAAGTTTTAATCAAATTGTGACTACTCACACTTAATAATAGAAACATAACAATCACGAATTACTTACTTTTACCCATTTTTATGGATATTTAAGATGTTTAATTTGAATAAATTTTATTTTAACTTGTACGATTGTGAAATATTTTGAAATCTATTAAAATCGCTTTTAATCGAATAATCAATTTTAAGACAGCTGTCATAGAAGTTCTGAATAGAAAGGATGACAAGATTAGTGCTTAATAAAAAATGAATCGAAAATCTGGAAAAATATTAGTAAATAAATAAATGAAGTTAAAGAGGAAGTGCTTCGAAGCAAATCTAGAAGATATGAATAGATGGAGGGCCATGGTTAACCAACCAACTAACTTCCGGATTGGCACCTCTCAAATTTCTCTTCGCAGCTCAAACTTTTTAAATCTTTTTTTGATCGCCTTCGTTTTCTCTGGTGTTATCTTCTTATTCGTTTATATTAAACCTGTTGGAAGATCCCCTTACCAGCACTTCCACCAAAACCATCAAGCTTATGTGCAGCAGCATGAGTACAACAACACGTACCCTCTGACGAAACCAATCATCAACAAATTAAAACATGCAAATACTTTCAAGGTTCACATTTTCATTACATTGTATAATTAATTACCTCATCCATAATAACACTTTCTCTAACAGATTGGAATTATTGCGGATCTGGATACAAATTCAAAGAGTTCCAAAGAAAAGAATATGTTTAGAAGTTACTTCATGCATGGTTTCCTGATCCACAATCCGATTGCCAATACTTTTGTGATTAAATGGGATGAACAAGTTGCAGAGATGAATTCTGGATTTTCTCTGAAAGGTGATGTTGTTTTTAAAATGTTGTCATGATATGTTAATGTTACTAATATTTTTTGAATTCTAGGAAGGGGAATGGAATTATCAGAGCTGGTTGTTTTTAATGGAAAGCTGTTAACATTTGACGATAGAACTGGAATTGTTTTTGATGTAGAAAACGATAATGTTACTCCATGGGTAATTCTTCAGGATGGTGATGGCAGGTCTAGTAAAGGTAATTTATTTCTAGACATAAATTTATTATCAAATTGAGTACTATTCGATAATTTAAGGTTTCAAATCTGAATGGGCCACCGTGAAAGATCAGACACTGTTCGTAGGATCAATGGGAAAAGAGTGGACGACGGCTGCCGGAGCGTTTGAAAGTTATGATCCCATGTACGTAAAATCCATAGCAACAAATGGCGAAATTCAGCATATCAATTGGGTGTCCAACTATAAGCTGATTAGAAGCGCGGTGGAAATTGAGTGGCCAGGTGAGGATTATGTCAAAAAAGTTAATTATACCAAACTAATGTAACAATCACTTCTAGGCTATATGATCCACGAGTCTTGTGCTTTCTCCCCAGAGCATCGTCTTTGGTATTTCCTCCCACGGCGCTGCTCAAAATCTCGATACAACGAAACAACTGATGAATCAATGGGATGCAACAAACTCATATCAACTGACGAAAACTTTACAAAAGCTAAAGTGGTGACAGTCGGCACTGACTTAAAGCCAACCAGAGGATATTCCTCGTTTAAATTTTTACCAGATAGCAATGATTCGATAATAGTTGCTTTAAAGACGGAAGAAATTACAGACTCAACTAGTGGGAAAGTTGCAACTTCAACTTATATTTCAGTGTTTGATACTAACGGGAGAATATTTTTGGATGACGAGAAAGTTCCCACAGAATACAAATTTGAAGGATTCGAATTTATTTAATTTATTTCTTTTTTCTTAGACCAAAATTTAATGAATTATTTATATTCTTTTGAATTTCTGCAATTTCGCCGAATTTTTCTGATAATTTTTACCTCTGAGTGTTTCATTATTTCTTGAATGAACTTGAAAGATTCTGATTACCATATTAAGAAAATACTAAAATAGTTTATTGAAATTGGCGAGTAATTTGAGTAAAGTGGGTTAATAGAAAGAAATTGAGGTGTTTAGGACGAGTGAATTTTCTGTGAGACGATTTCTATAAAAAAAAAGATTCTTCTATCTCTTTGAGAGCAAACATTTTATTAATCTTAAATAAATTAAAATAGTGCAAATTGTATACAGTAATTAAATTATTAGCTAATTATATTGATAGAAATCGACTCGCAGGTAATTGGCCTTCAACCTATGAACTTTTGAAAGTATGACGTATGATAAATGGAGATTGTATATCGTATGAACTATTGCGTGGTTAAATCACATTTTAACTAGATAGCTTTTCCTGTATTAATTATGTATTACATTTACTTATTAAAATGTGTAAAAATGGAATGTATACATATTGTTTTTTGAAGAATATATTAGTTATTTAATAAATGAGCGATTTATTTAAATGCGGAACATGAACTTTTTGATGTTTTTTTTGTGGTGTAAACAAATGATAATAATACATTATTTTCAAGCAGGTCAAACCTCTTTCGATCGGAATTCCATGATTTATATTTTTCCATTTTTCCTGATTTCATCAAAATTATTGAGAATTCACCATAGTTAACATTTTTTCTTAAGATTTAGAAGCTTTTGTCCAAGCCTCGTTTAAAAACTTACACGTGAACTTTGTCAATTATAAAAGACTCTCACGCTTATTGTTTTACAATCACTTGTGTCAACCGAGTCATTCAATACCTAACAAACATGTCCTTGAACATGAATTTATTATTCAAAACGAAAGTCAACCGAAAAGCAACTTGTGAAATATTGAAATGTGCTAAAATTGCAACTAGAAAATCAATATCGACAATATTTCATCGCCTTTCATGTAGTCTGTTGTGCTGTAATTTCTTGCAGATCTATTTTTATTATTACGTGGAATCGTTACGTTTAGCATTAGGCTTCGTGGAAAGTATGGAAATATGTGCGAATATGATGATTTCAACTTTTTCAAGCACTCGCCAAGTCATTACAGCAACACACAAAGTCGTTAAAGTGTTTTCGAATATTCATTAGCAAAGTGGAAAATAATATGATATAGAAAAGTTCAGTAAAGCTTCCAAAAAAACGTGAAATGGTAAAAAGCTAGAAATTTAATAAATTTATAAAGTTTGTGAATTTTGTCGGAACTTTGTTAGTTCAGGTGAATTTGGATGGTCAAAAGGAGGATCGATAAGCAATCTTAACATGTTTTATTCATGCAACGCCAGCGTCATCAAGCCTCTGTTTATATTTTATTGTTTCCTTTATCCTTTAATTTTCTAGTTTTCCCGTTTTTCTTTCGTACTATAATTATGTGTAGTGTCAAGGAAGAAGCTTTTATAGCCGTAAATTGCTTTTCAATTGGCCTCTTATCTATCTTGGCTAAAGGCTAAAAAGTAGAACGTGTTTCTGAAGAAATTGCAAAGTGCATTTTCTTTGATTTCCCGCCAAACAACAAAAGGCTGGAAAAACATGTAACATTGAAATTCTTCGTTGGTTGAGAGCTTTTTGAACGGCTTGGAAAATTTTGGGATAAAATTATTTTAAAATGATTTAAAATTAACAAGCTTTCGTTACTTTTTGGACAATTAACCTTTGTCTATTTCAAAAACTAATCAAAATAGTTCTCACCCGGCAATTTTCCACGAAAAAAGTCGAACTACCATACACCGCCTGCTCATGGAAAAACGAAAAGCTTTCATAATATTTTCATTTTCATTCAGTTTCATTTTGAGCTTGGAAAAGGGCAGTCGAGCCTATTCGAACTTTTCGTGTTTATTTTTATGGTTTTCTATTTTTCCTAAATTTTCTGTACTTTTTGATGTAACTTGTCACTTGTGTAACTAGAGATACTTTGATTTTTCTAGCTGAACGTTCTAGAGATTTAAGTTGAATATTTTATTTAAAATAAATGTAAAGTGAAATGCAGGAAGGTCTATAAAAAATCATCAAAATCAAAGTAAAAGAATGGAAGATTTTGATCCAGAATCTCTTAAGGAGTCAAGAGAAAGCTCAGACTCCGAGTACGTGAAAAATGGCATCAATTTGTGGATTAACAACAAACCTAAAGAGGCCATCGAACACTTGGAGGAGAGGAAAAACGAAATTGTTATTGAACATGGCCTTGTACTACTGAACTTCATAGTAATTTATTGCAATGGAGCCTTTTGAGCTTTTTGTAAAATTTGAATATTTTACAGAATGCAGTTATTTCCTTTGATTCTGATAAGTTTGAAGAGGTGCAAGGGATGATGAAGGATCTAGAGAAGGTTTGTTGAGTCATGAATTTTTTACTTAAAGGATGTTATTGTTTATTTTTCAGAAAGTTTAAAAATTAAATCAAATTAAAAATATTACTTTAAATAATTTTTAAAGGATTACCAAGGAATTTTGAATCTATAGGAAGTCGAATAATTTGATTTATTTTTTTTTAATAGAAATGCGCAAGCAACGTTGGATGGCTCAAATCTATCAGATCGAAGCTTTTTGGTCTAAACTCCATGGATAGGGAGTTGGAAAAAACTCTCGAGGAACAAATAATTGTTGCTGATACTCAAATATTATCTGCTATCTTGACTTTCTTAGCTCACGATGTTTCTGGGTAAGTTTACGAACAACGTTCCTTTATAAATTAACCCTTCAAAACTATGTTCAAAAAAATATTGGACATCCTTAAAAATTCAAACTCTTGGCATATTCTAGCTAGGCCATTGATTTTCCTATCATAGAGCAATACATCACATTCTTTGGCATTCCTTTCAAATTTTCCTCTTCTGAAATAATTTTTTGCCTTTTAATTGCAGAATAATGAAAGCTGGATTCCAACTACGTAGAGCCTGGAAAAACTATGATAATTCATACAGGGAAATTTACGAGCTCAACAGAAAATCGATGACTTTGAGTGATGCTTCGTTACAAGGTAAGAGGTCAATTGTTCCAATAAAATTGGAGCCTTGAGACACTTTAAAGAATATTCTTTATTAATAATTTATTCCTTGTAGAGCCCATTTTGCACAGACTGAAGAGTTCAGAATATGATTGGACGCCACCGAGTTCAGTGCCGCAGACGCCGGGTGAAAGCCCAAGGTTGATTTATTATTATTGTGTTTGCATCAGTTAATTTGTTACCTACTAATTTTAATTTGCTACATTATTTGTTACATAGTTTGTTACATCAGATTATCTTACATTTCTAAACATTTTAGCTTTCCTTCAACCGAAACCGCCATGGTAAAATCCAAATCGTCCTTCGTAATAAATAACACCATTCCACCTCATCTGCCTTCAACGTCAGCCTTTGGGTTGGCCTACTCATCCGCGTCCTGGCTGAAAAAAAGCTTCACAACAAATTTTAGACAAACACCTATAGCTCAAATAGTTGATCCTTTAAGCACCTCTTCCAACTTAGAACTTAATAGAAGACTTTGCGATTTCGACTCGAATGATTATGAAAGAGGCATTGATAAGGAAGCTTTGAAGAAGTTGGTCGGAGCAGTAAATTTTGGATATGGAATTTTGCAGTTATGCTTGTCACTCCTGCCTCCTAATATTTTGAAGTTAATTAGTTTCTTGGGATTTATGGGTAAGATTTACAAAGCACTTTTTTAAATTTAACATCAAATCTATTTTTATATTCAAGGTGATAGAGAAACTGGACTCAAATGTTTAAAAATTTGCTCCGCTTCGAAAGATTCAAGGAGTCCTTTAGCAATGTAAGCTTTTGTTGTACTTTTATTTGCCAGACTTAGTTTTTCATATTTTTCAGATTATCTTTATTGTGGTACTTTACTGTAATTGCGCCATTTTTCGCCTTTGAGGATTCTAATCTAACAAATGAATTAAACGAAGCAATCGATATTATGAATGAATTTAATGATCTTTATGGGAAATCCTCGTTTTTCTTGTTTTTTAGAGGAAGGATTGAGAGGTTAGTTAAGAATTTTTAATCCAAATTCCACCATATAACTAATATTTGTATTTCAAGGTTAAAATCCTGCATGGAAAATGCCATTAAAGCTTATAAATACTCCAATAGAGTGGCAACTCAACGAGAAATCAAGTTACTATGTCTACACGAACTAGGCTGGTGCTACATGATCGAGTTGGAGCTAGAAAATGCTGGAAAATATTTCAAGAATTTAAGGTAAACTAAAAAAATTGCTGAAAAGTTGAGAAAATATTTCAATTTCAATTATTTTAATCCACAGAAAGTCGAGCAAGTTCTCGCGAAGCTTTTACTCATATCTCACTGCAATTTGTGGTGCTGGAGACGAAGGTTGTACCTACGACTTATTCCTTTTGAAGGAAGAAATCCTATTGCTGATAAATAAGAGTCCTCAAAAGGTATTTCTGTTTTTTGAGATTTAATTTATAACTTACAAGATTTATTTTTAACAGGACGGTCAAATCGAAAAATTTGTCATCAAACGCTGTTCTCTGCTAATGCCGGGTGACGAGGAATGCCTTAAAACTATGAATAAGATTTACTGGAAGATGTTGGTCTACGAGATGCTCTTTTTCTGGAACGCTTTGAGTTCCTGTTCGGCAACATCTCTTCTGGCCATCATTGAGGATTGTAAATTTGTTAATTCCGTTAATTCTGTTAATTCTTATGATGAAGATGAAGCTACAAATGAAAATGCTGGCTTAAATCACTTAAAGGAACCTATAAAAGGTTTGAGTTTTCTGATAGAAGGAGCTTGCTATGTACTTTTAAAGAATCCAGAGAATGCTATTGTTGCTTATAAAAAATGTGTGGATGCCCCAGAGGGAGACTTGCAGCATGTTCAAGCTTTTGCTCACTATGAGCTCGCTATTTTGCTCAAGAAAGAGGTAAGTTCTAGGAAATAACCTTCATTGACCTTAAAATGAAACTTTTTCATCTCTTTTCAGTCACCGGTCGAAGCTAAACTTTTATTACAAGCTGTTCAGACAAAATTCCACTCATTTGACTTTGAGCAACGTCTTAGTTTACGAATTGCGCGTATTTTGACTCCAAATATAAACAAATCCAATCATTCGCTGTGAACTTTTGATGTTTTGAAGTTTAACAAGTTTCAATAATTAAAATTTATGGAAAGCTTCGAGGATATCTCGTTAAATTCATAACTATAAAGTATATCTTGTAAAATATTTTTTAGATTAAGAGAATAGAAAAAAAATTATATAATTTCACCTTCATTACCAGAACTCCAACTTTATCGAACTTTTAAAACTTTTCAAGAAAATGTTCAAAAATATCGTTAAATCCTGTAACAATAAATATTAAAGAAAACACAAGATATTTGTTTTCAATTTTTCATTCATAATTTAGCTTTTATTCAATTATTTTAGATGTTTCATGGATTTCATAATAATTTCATTGTTTCTTCAGCTTTTCTCGAATTTTTCAGTTATTTTCAAGCTTTGAAGCACCTCTCTGCTTTTGCATACATAAAAAGTGAAACTTTCATTTGAAAATAAAATTTATAAATTTATTGCATGAAACTAATTCACATTTATAGAAAAAGGGTGGTTATTTGGTTTTTCCACAAGGTTTGATTGAACAGGTGGTGAAACTTTAAAATTTTCTCATAACCTCATAGTTGTTGAAAAAAGGTGTCGATTTATGAATTTTTAAGATTTAAAAATCAAAATCATCCAAAATCAAAAAAGCTCTCTCCACCTGTTAAAATCAAACCTTGATTTATCATAATTTTTCGATATAAAAAGCGTATATAGTAATCCACTATATTTTCAAAAATTGCCGCGTTGTCTGAATGCATATTATTCAGTTTTCCGTAAAATTAAAAAAATTCCATTAATATATTCCGAGATAATAATTTATTAATATAAATCATTTATATTTTCAGTATTGCCAGATTTAATTCACTTTATTACTGATTTCAGTTATTTCAGTTAATTATTCTCATAATCGTCTAGCTAAGTGTTCCTTTTACATCGGGAATGTTATTACTGTTTTGTCTCCAAAATTTTCTGTAATTTTTTCCAAGACTTCTTGATTTGGTAAGATGGGGGATTACACGATCACAATTCTTTATATTATATAATTTTATTAATTAATTTCAAGCAACAAGCAAAAGAATTTATAAATTAGAAAATCCTAAATTGCTTAAATTTTAGTTTAGTTACGTCATTTTTTTTTTGTTGTAAAAATGTAAGAAAGCGTTAAATCGCCCAAAATTTTTAATCGAAGTTTATTTTAAATCTCATGTGAATCCCCCTCTGTGTTATTTTTAGTTTTCAGCTTTTCAAGAAAGTTTTAAAATTAAAATCAAAGCAAAATTTCAGTTGTAACCACTTTCAATTTTCATGCTTTAATCTATAAAATGGGTAGTCTTACATGATATACATAATAAATTACATGTAAAAGTTTTTTGTAAAGAAACTTTATAACAAATATTTAATGGCGTAAATCCAACAAGCACCTTTTCAAATTACACGGTAGGTAAATTAGAGGTAGCGATAACAGGCTTTATAATTCTTTCAAATTTTCAGAACAAAAATTCAGATTATGACGTCATCCTCTCAATTTTCGTAGTTTCATTACAATATTGCTTCAATAAATTTTCACAGAAAAATAATTTATCGCCACCTCCTATCAACCACCTTGACAAATAAATTTGAAAAAACATCAAATCCTCAAAATATCAATCAGTTGCAGTTGATAAATGATTTTCTCTCACATATTTTCCTCACACGTTTTAATTTCAGGAGAATTCTCCTTTGACCATTTTATAACAAATCTAATAATAATAACACTTAATTAATCCGTAGAATGCATTTAACTCAAAGTTAACTCAATATTAACGTAATAATAACTTGAAACAATATTAATTCAAAGTCCTTTCAACTATCGGAAAAGTAAATCAAAGAAGAAAGAAAATAGAATTAAAAAGATTTCTAACAATTAATATCCTGTGTAGTTGTATAGCTCATAAATTATGACGTAAAGTAATTAACATATTTTTAACATAAAATAAATTTAATCATCATTTAGTGTGTTTAAAGGCAAATAACCAAACCACAGTTAACAATCGCGACTATCGCAACATCGAGCATTTTTGTTTTTTTGCCCAATTAACAGGCAAATCAACAAACAAACTAAAATTGCTTAAAACAGCGAATATTTGCAAAAACACCAAAATATCTTCTAATCAAAGTTTGGTTAGCGTTAATTTAGCAGAACTTGCGATTTTTCATAGAAATTTAGAAATTATAAATTTTTGACGAGATGTTGAATTTTGTGAAAAAAAATTCCTCCCAAAATCTTTAATTTTAAATTTTGAAATTATCCCGCCAAAATACAAAAAATCATTTTTCCGCCATAATTCAATACTTAAAAAAGTTAACTAATATCTAATTATGACGTCACTTATTTTAGTAATTTAGTAATTTTTCACGAAAGCACGCACATTTTCCGCAAGTCATTTTCGGTTTCTTCGGCATCAATCACATTCCCATTTACCACGGGTTTTCCTTCGGCTGGTAGATTGGGCAAATATGGCGCATAGTCGAGGTTTTGTCGTTCGTAGAAGAGCAGGTATGCACTGCTTGGGTCAATGTTCGGTCGCTGAGCGATCTCTCGACATGAGCTGTCGTTAAAACAGTACCACGAGCCAGTGGAGTTTGAAGCGTAGGAGACGTAGTGGCCACCGTTCAGCATTCCCGAGTGAGACTGGAATTGATAAAAAGATTAAAATGAATATTTTGTATAAAAGCGATTTTGATTTTTTTTGCATCGATTTTGATTAATCAGATTAAATTTTGGATTAATCAGGATTTTTAAAAAATTTCTTAAAACTAACAATTTAAATAAAACTCACCACAGCAGCATAAAGCTGATACTTGAGATCAAAGGGATCCTGACTTGCTTTCAGCTTATGATTATTGTAGTCAATGAATTCTCCATCAACTATCGGCGTTCTACTCAAGCTGGTGGACACCAATCTCTTCCTCGGATTTCCCTTGACCACATGACTGACTTTTCTATTGCTCGCACTACTAACACAGTCCACTTCATCTTCCATCTCTTCATCATTCTTAGTCTCATTATTTGAGTTCTCCTCTATTGTATCACAAGTCCTGCTCAAGTTCAGATTATTGAAGGCGTTACTGTTGTTATTTCCCGCTTGATCCACCTCCAAGTCAAACTCACAAATCTCCTCATTGCAGTCAAAGTTTTTCAGATTTCTGCTGGCCGCTTGCTGTTCCAACAAATCTTTGTGGCGCAGAATGGTCTCTTGAGGTACAGACGCCAAATAGGGGGTGGGATCAAAGTCCTGGAACGGAAAGTTTACCACTTTTTGTGATTTTACCCACTTGTTGTTGACAAAGTTGAATCGTTTCAGATGGACGATCTACAAATATTTGAATTATGATTAAAAACTTGAAGATCGGAATTCTCCCAAAATCCCAAAAATCATTAGTTTTCTTACCAAAATAGGTGGTAGTTTCCAGATTTGCAGTTTCTTGGTTGCTGGCTGCTTTCCTTTACAATTACTGCAATAATACGTCTGTTCTAACTTCTCTTCAGTTGTGAAAACTCTCAAACAATGATCCAGGTCCACAGGCTCAAATTGCTGCTTCCTGCAAACAGCCACGGAACTGTGCTCCGTCCAGATCTACACAAAATAAATAAAAATGCATTAATAAATATTTCATTTTAATTTCCCGCCAAAAATTTCAGAACATATTTTAAATTTAAATATTTGTAGAAAGACATCTCACCTTCTCCCTTGTGCTCTGGTATCGCAAATGCAGTGCAGTTGGATCCCAATCTATGGCAATGTTGATTGAATTTGAATTGATGACAATATTCAGTTTGGTGGGTAGACTGTTTGTGGAGCCTTCACGGCCATCTCGGGTTGAAAGATTTGGCGTTGAGGTATCTGCAAAGTAAGAATTAAAATTTTTAATGTTAACGAGTTTTAATAATAAATTTGTGAGCAAAAAACTGTCAACAAATTGTTCAAATAAAATGATCAGTTGTTCCAACAAGACCGTTGTTTGGTTCTTGATTGATTGAGTAATTTTGGAATTCACTTTTTTTTTGTGGAAAAATCAACAAACTGATGAAAGTATTGCAAAATCTATTTTTCAGCTTATTAAAATGTTATTAAAATAACTCACTAGAGCTGGCACACGAGGTCGAAATAATTCCATGAAGCAACGGCTCCTCATTACAAGGTATCGTACACCCTCGACAAAATCTCGGCCAATGGCACAAAGCACACACGCGACCATTTTCGGCCACCGCCCTCAACGTGAATGGAAAATCATATCCTAAACTATCATCACAATCCGTCGCGTGATTGGCTTGATCTGGGGGTGTGGGTGGCAGTGGACTCAATAACCTCGCTACTTGCAGCCATACTGAACAATAAAGATCCTTGTTTTTAACACCTTCATAGAGAGGAATCAAGAGAGGAACTCCGAATAAGGATGGTCGTGATTTGTGGTTAGACATGAAGTAAATGTCTTGAGGAGTGAGTTTCCGGTGAACAGCGATCATGTAGCCACTTTTGGTGTCGTAGTTAACACAGTGCTTTATAGATACGTTGAGGTCGTCTTCCAGAGCGTCACACTAGAATGTTTTGAAGATTTATTAATAATAGAGATTTCGTGGTTTTTATTAATAAAATTTATGATTTCCAGGATTTTTGATCTAAGATGGATTTAAAAAAGCATGTTAATGCTTTGAGAGAAGAAAATTGAGTACAAATTTATGTTTCAGACAAAATAATTGAAAATGATAGGTTCAATTCCTAGACTAAATTTCTAATGCATGCGTCCTACTTTTTTTTTCCGTTTCATAGATATAAAAAAAGAACTTACATATCCCTCATTACTATTCGCCTTTCCATTCAAATTATTGCAGCTAGAGCAAGAGTTCTCCTTCTCCACGACCAGTAGTTTTTTTGGTGTCTTCTTCATTTGGCTTAGTTGCACGTCGCTCGTGATGTCGCTGCCCTCGCTGGTCGACAAAAGGTTTACAGTGGATATCGTCTTGTAGGAAGGTCCATTCGCCGAATTTAAGAAACTACTCATCGGACTGGTGCTTATGTCAGCAGAGTTCTAGAAGCAGAGCGATTAGTATTTGGGGTTCTTGGGGGAAGTTTTGGAATTGCAACATGGAGGGGAAGGACGATTAGCGCAAAAGTGATTTGCAAAAGCTTCAGTGTGTTCTACTCAAATTTTAAATAAATATTTGATGATTAAATTACATTGTAAGCTACAAGTACCGCTAGTTAAGTAAACTACTCAGTAAAACCAATATTTGCAAAAAAAAACTTCATCAATTAATGTGTAATAATTAAAACTTAAGTGTACTTCAAATTCAAATAATTTCAAAACGTGACAAAACCCTACTAATAAAAAGTTTACCAAAAAAAGAATAATTTCATACAAAATACAATCAACTCGTAATTTCGAAGATTTACGACTATTTGTGCTTAATATACAAAATTAACAAAATTAAAATAATTTACATAATTAACAAAACAAAGTTTCTAGTTTTACTTCCAAAACCAATTTTTAACCAATAAAACCGCAAAATCACTTGAAAGCCGCAAAAAATAACAATTTTAATAAACCAAATAAAAAGAAGGATTCACATTGTTTTTTGTTTTAAATTCAACGAAATGAAAGTTGAGGAATTGAATTTCTAATTTTAATTAGTATAATCAACAGTGAATTGATTTTTCACTTTTTATTTGAAGAAAATCTATGTAGCACGGTTGTCGGAAAATAAATGTGAATCCACCTCAAAAGTTGTTCATAAATGACGTCACAATCTATTTCAATTAAAAATTCTAATTTATAACAAATTTTCTACTGCGACATAATTTACCAACAGCTTTTTGAGTTGACCGGTTGCAAGCAAAATTTCAATTTTCTTGATCCCCTGATCCCCAAATATCCAAAGTGCTTGCAACTGCCCAACCCAAAAATATAAATAATACTAAAAAACTAAGATCAACACAGCCATCATACCTTGCTGAAGCACAACATTGGATGCATGCAGAGGTTGTTTCCAAAACACCGGCTTACCTTCGACGTCTGCTCCGAGCTTTTGGACTTGTCTAAAGCATCCTCGGACGAAGTGGAGCTGGTCGAAGTGGTCGTCATTTGGTGTTGCTCTGTAATTAGCAAAATAGTCGATTAATCGATTTAAAAAGAGAAATCACCATCCAAATGATGAAACTCAATAATCACCTTGATTTCTCTGAATATCCTTCAATCCTTTTTCAATATTAGCTCCCAGTTCCGACCCTGCTCTTGATCTCTGATCCAATTTAGGCAGTTCATACACAAAAAGCTCTGCAGCTGTCGCTGGCTTAATTTTCTGTTCATTAGGTAGAATGCACTTGATCTGCGAGTTGGAGAGCTCACAAATTAACATTCTATGAGGATCCAAGCCGCACATGGCTACTAAGTGATTCTTCAGGTCCCAATAATGGCAGTCGCTGTTCAGTCTCACTCCGTATTTCACGGGACGCGAGCCGTCAAGCATTGTGACCAGGACTTCACAGTAAGTGTAATTTTCCATCGGAAGAGGTAAGCTCAGCAAGCTGAAGGGATCGAATCTTACAGATTCATGGCCACAAGTTAAGCAACTCACCTTTAAATATTATTCAAGTTAGTCATGGTCATTTATATGATTAACTTATCTTTATCTGAAAATTCTCACATAATTTTAAAATAATTAAATATACCTTCGACTTCAGCTGCCCATAAAACAAATCCACAATAATACTTTGGTTGCGCGCATGATGCTGTTGCCACGCTTCAGCAGCCACCTCTGAATCAGGCCGATTGTTTGAGTCTTTCAACTCTGCATAAGGTTTCTCCGTCACTCTATTCAAATCCTCATGGAGACTATCCAGCAAATAATTTAAAAACTCTTGCGTGTCATGCTGATTTCCTCCTCCAAACTGCGTCGCGTGCTTGGTGACACAAAATCTAAATTTTAAAGGTGCGATGGATCTGCTGGAAGCTACCCATATTTCCTTCAAAAGTTCAGCGTAGCGAAGAGCAAGTTGACCTTTCGTGCCCATTTTGTTGTTTGTGTTGAGCTCATAGAGGTGCATGTTATGCCGGAAATACTGTGACAAGGGTTGAGTGTTGAAAAGCACCTGCAACGCTGAATTCATAAAGCAAGTGTTGCCCAAGTTGTGTAGACCTGTAGCACCTGGAAATATTTTAGTTTATTAGAATGCTGATTTTTGGAATTTAAAATCGATTAATCAGGATTTCAATTCTTATCTAAAAACCAACCTGGTGGATGCATAGACTGAACTGAAGCAATTGTTGCTCGTCTTTCCGTGTTAACATTATTTTGAGCAGGTGATAGCGACAATCTACACAAATCTTCAATCCAAGTTTGGTCGTTATTCCTGATTTCAAGCAGAATTTGGTCATTATCATTCATCGTGATATCTTGCAGAGTTTGAGCGTCTTCTTCTAAAAGACATGGCACGTCGTGTGTAGATCCAGGGTATGGTCCCATTACATGCCACAGCCGAATATCTTCGTAGCGGAGTTTGAGACGCTGGCACAGGAATTCTCCAACCTAAAATTTTTCAGATTTAATTGATTATTCGATTTCTTCACTTCAAAAAGATCATTTTTACCTTCTTAACAGTAGAAAGCCGACTGAAAGCTCCAGTATAAGCCAAATATTTTTTGGGTGATTGCAGAGAACTTGAAATGCTTGCTGAAACATTGGAATAACTAGCTGAAGACAACGAACCATAACCTCCAGAAATATTATTCCACGTTGAAGAATTGCTTTGAGTTTGTTGTGTCGTGTTTTGCGATTGATGCCTTAAAATCCTCAAATTTAGTGGATACATCTCGATTTCTTTTTCTTCTCCATTTAAAGGTTTAATGACTTGTCTCGGAAGATTTAAGGTTCCACCATACCATTGAGACGCGAGAGCTCGCCATAAACGTTCTGGAACTAGTTCATAGTCCCGATGCTGTTTAATATCAGGTCTTAAACGACCTCCTTCTCCAGTTAGTGTGTTGACATTTTTGTGGAGCAAAGGAGCGAGCAGGGAGGAGTTGTCAATTTGGCCAGGAGGTCCTTGGTTCCGTCCTACGGAAATTCCGCTGCTTCCAGATCCTAGAAAATAAAAAATAGTTAAAAATTCATTTTAAAAAAAATTCTGATTAATCAACAATTGAAAAATCGATTGAAGAAAAATGCCTCACCTAAGCTAGAGCTATCACCACCATTTCCCAGCAAATCTCCCAACGATTCCGTCACATTACTTGTAAAGCTTCCATCACAAGCCATCGCTTCGTCAACACTTTCCGGCCCATTGCTCGTCATTGGCAAGCTTCTATAGTTTGTCACCGACTTGCAATGACTACACGGTGATAAATTGGGTGAGCTTTGTGTATACTGCAACCAATTTTGCCACCATTCTGAGGAGATTAAATACCAAAACTGTCCAACTTCATATCCTCGTCTAACTTCTCTGCTGAGCCAACCGCGAACGATTTCGAACTCTAAATGCTTGCATTGCGGTCTCAGACCAAAAACTATATGGCAGACTTCAAAGAGGAGATCCAAAAAGGGTTGGACTATGTTGAGTTGGCTCTCAACAGACCATACTAGGAAGTTTTCTTGGGAGAGCTTGAAGTCAGGTGGAACAGGAGTTAATTGCTCTTCTGTCTTGTCTTTTGCTATGAATTTGAGAAATAATTTAGAAATAGTTTAATATTTTGAATTGTAAATAAATTAATCACCTTCAACACTAGTCACCCCCTTCATAGTATTCTTATAAAGCTCCTGCATGATCTGCTCTTGACTATAATTCCTATACAAGTTGCTATTACTTTCTTTTGACACCAGCAGCAAAACTTGCACCATTTGCTCAATCTCTTTCTCATTCAAAATTCCATCCCTATCAATATCAAATATCTTAAAGCAAAATTTGCTTCTCTCGACGGTTGGACCTCGACAAGCAGCAGAAACGCCGCAACACAGCTCCTTAAAGTCAATATGACCATCTCTATTTTCATCAAACGCTAGAAATATCCCAGCTAGCGCATTTTTGGGGATTGGTGGACTTATGAGCGGACCAAGCGACTCAATGTCCAATTGCGCTGAGAGCGAGTCATTCTTCAACTGCCAGAAGATTTTCTCTAAATCTCCAATATCATTCTCCTCCAAATGCGTAACTCCCGCTAAAGATTGATAAAAAGTGGGAGTTTCCAGTTCTGAGCTCAAATTGACACACGAGTCCACAAGCAGCCACTTGGACAGAACTGTTGCGTGTTTGTGCATTAAAATCCACGATCTAAATTGATCAAAAGTGACGCGATCTCCACTGCCAAACAGCGAGATGTGATTGAAGGTGGTCAAGTCTTTGCTGTGGCTGTTTCGAGATGTTGGCGGTGGCAGTGAATTATTGCTCTGATAGGTGGCTTCGACTTGGAGAGATTTGTGAAAATCATTTTTGTGAATCTGGACAGAGTCATTTGAATATAATTGGAACAGGAACCTGGAATTGAGAAAATATATATATTAGATTACACTGTTTAAAGAATTTTGCATGAAAACGATTTTTTTTTATAAATTCATCATTATTTGTGTTTATTTCAACAACTCCACTTCAACAGTGCAAAAATCAAAATAAACATTGTTATCAATAATAAAAGAGACAACGTAATAAAATTACTTAATACCATCAATCTCCAACAACTTCGTTCAAACGGTGCTCTTTATCATCAAATTAAGTACAAATCAACAAAAGAATTAGTCCAAAGATTACATAAATTCTCTCGCACACACAATAAACCTTTATACAAAGTCGACCACATGCTAATCAATGTTGATTTGTTGCAATGAACTTGAAACTTATAAATAGTATTTTTTACGGCGATTTTCAATTTTACATCATTTCCACTTGTTTTATCGCATTCATGCAATTCTCTGTATAATTTTTGTTTTTTTTGCATGTTTGAGTCGCGCATTTTGCAGTTTTCACGGCTTTACGGCTGCAATGTGTTTTTTTCAGATTTGTATGGCTTTGGGAAAAAATTAAATACACAAACACACAAAATACTTGTTTGTGGAGAAAAATTAAGATCTAAATGACTTGTTCCGGCTTTCCTGCCCTATTATACCAATTTGTTGCAATTACACTATACGGGGAGTTTATTAGAAATGTTCAGCACGGTAGTTTGGTTGCGCAATTGCTCGATTACAATGATTAGGATGCAATAACACTTTTTTTGCTGCTATTCGCAAAGAAAAATTGTAATTGCATTTTTTATTATCAGAAAGTATCTATCAGAAAAATACAATAACAAAAAAACAAATATGTTGTGATTAAAAATAATAATGTGGTGGCTTGAGTAACAAAAGGCAAAAGATTGTGGGAAAACGGGTGGTGGGTTGAGATTTTTTATTTCCCGGGACTCAATTTACTGAAGTTTTTGATTTTGAAGAGTGATAAAAACGTTATTATTGTATAAATTTATAAATCCAACAAAATACACATCCCGGGACAACTTCTTTCCATCCATGCCACCAATAAAGGTACCCTAGCGCCTATTTGCTTCAACCAGTTGAGCAATTAGTAATTATCTGCTCTATTTGCTTGTAAATTCTTTATCGCGCCCGCCAATTGATAAGACTTCACAATTTCTTTTGATGTAATTGCCTGAAATTGCTGGAATTCACCAACAGCACTTCTGTCTCCAAGCTGTAATTTTGTAATTCTCGTTATTTAACTATAATTTGGTATAGTGTTGGCTTTGCACAAACAAGCCATTATCAAGCCCTTGAACACCAATAAAGTTGAATGAGAGTGAAAATAAAGCAAACAGAAAACAATTCTCTCTAACCTTTTATCGCGACTATTTGGCTATCTCAAGACTTGGGCCAAAATTGTTGGCCACAAATTGGGCGCTGATAAAAAAGCTTTTGCGAACAAAAATAGGAATAATTTGTTGACTTTGTTATCCAACGATTGTTTTAGACTTCTTTTCAATTTTATCATGGACAGTTAATCGAACTGCAGATATACTCAACTAGAATCGATTTGAGATCAACGGAACATGATTCATGGGAAAAATTCGTCATTGTTCATAGTGGATTTATCGTCAGATTTATGGAAAAATTGGAAAATAATCAAGTTAATTTTGTTATACGAGAAGTTCAGCTGCGTTGTCTGATTTCATGTGGACAAAGAGATAATAATGTGTATTAGCCGATTAGCCATGTATTAGGCGGATTTATAGAACTTAAGGGTTGGGTGGGAAATATGACGGCCAATTGGTAATTATTTATAAGTTCGAGATATCCTTGACATTTTCGATTAATTTTTAAATCCATTGAATTATTTAGTGTAATTGCACGTCAAAAATTTTTTCCATACTTTCCAACCCCATCTATTCTAAATTTAGCTCTTATGTGACTCGAAACAATAGCTTTTATCAATTCTGTCATTTTGAATAATTCAAATCATTTAAATTACTAATGGAATACGGGATAAAAGTTGAAAGTGTTATACGAGTCTACGCTAAATAACTGCTTTTGACAATGTTTTTAGGATATGTGGCATTTCAATGACATTTTTGATTAATTTATGCGGTAAATTAGAATATTTATCTGCTGTTTTAAAACAGTCAACCGAAAGTTCAGCAGAATTTGTTTTAAATGGATTTTAATCATCACAATTATTAAAACTTCAAAACTACAGATTAATCAAAACAAAACATCACGAGCTATAGAATAATCAATCATTGGGGCTTAACTCTTCGATATAGCGAAACTTCCATCATAATTCCCCGACAACCCTCAACTCATTTTAAATCCTTGCACGTTCAAACACAAAATAAAATACACTTTCCCGAGCATGTACTGGCCGCAGAGAACTTTTGAGGTAATTAAGTGTTTGTAGATTGTGATTGATTTATGGTGTTGTTATCATTCTGATCAAGCTGTTTTTTCGTCTGTATTATTGTGTATTAGCTCATTTAGTCACTTAACAGCGTTTGCTAATTGATATCGCTGGCCGTTCTGATTAACTCACCTAATTTTTTCATCTTGTTGGCCGCGAGTGAGCAGAACTAGTCCACAGAAAAGCTCTTTGAAGCCTATTCCTTTACCGGAGCCACCACAAGCATTGTACAGCCAATCTGCGACTAAATCTGGTACTCCCTCACACAGAACATCTTGCAGAAATGCATTTTTACTAAGGAGTGTACCATTTGTGCCCGCTGAACGTTTGAATGCTTCTTTAATGCGCCGGAACTCAGAGTCACTCACTAAAATTAGTAGAATTTGTTATTAGTACTTTGTTATTAAGCTTATCGGAGTTCTCGCTCATTAGTAACCAAAAAGGGAATAAGTTGGCGAGGAAATTACTAATTGTATGTAGGTTGTAAGTTAAAACTTCTGTTTTTCATGATTTAAAGGAAAATCAGCTGTGATAAGCCATAGAAATGCAATTATCAGATTATTTATAAGGTTTGTGGAAATATTTAGTCAATGATTTTTAATGTCAATAAAAATTACAAAACTGTGTGAATTAAACAAGAAGTCACAATACTTAAAATATAAACATTAACGGTAAACAAATATTAACTCCGTCATTGCAAATAGAACACACCACCAGTTCTAAATCAGGGAAAATTATGCAAATTCCAGTTTTATTTACTGCCAGCCCAGCAAAACAACGACAAACTATACTTTTCATTGAAACAAAACGTTCGCATAATAATTAATAAAGTGCATAGTGAGCACATACTAATTAATTGCGAATACTTGCTTTTACTGGAGACTCATGAGAATTTCCTTATTTTTTTTGTTTTTTTGGGGGTGTAGCATTAGACTAACAAAGGAATCGCGCAGAAATTTTAAGATTTGCCGCTTTATTCAATTACTGCGTCTTTATCTTGAACATCATCTATTTGCTCAATTAATTAAAAAATTGCGAGCAAGCAAAATTCTTTTAGAGACACTTTTTCTTTCTAAATTCTTTAAAACTCTGACGTACCTCTTTTGATTGCATCTTCGTAAAGGATACAGGTGAGTTTAGAGTCTTTTGCACCCATAGTTGTGCTTTATTCACTTATTTACTTGGTTTTTACGCATTATTTTAGATTTTTCCGAAAATTTACTTTATTAATGTTTTCAACTTGAACTAACTTATACTACTTGTAGTATTTGTGTGGTTTTTGACAGAAATCACCCACGCTGATTAATCAAAATTCCTGTCAAATTCTCAAAGCCTTTTATAAAAGTATTCATACTTTGTTCTCAATCAAATTAAATTGTTATCCACTAATTCATTGAATGTAACATTTGAAACAAATCTTTAAAAAAAGATTAAAATATTTGTGTTGCTTTCTCAAACTGTTGTATTGATAGTGCGCTAATAAATGACTATAACAATAATTGTGTTATTATCTTTCATTTCTGAAGTCTGTTACTTCAAATCGTGAATACTTTATAAAATAAGTTTAGTTCAGTCTAATATAAGCGAAGAAGTAGAAATGGCCAAGACATACGATTATCTCTTTAAATTACTGCTCATAGGAGACTCCGGAGTAGGCAAGACTTGTATCTTGTTTAGGTTTTCAGAGGATCAGTTCCAGAACACATTTATTAGTACGATCGGTGAGTATTTAAGCCCCGCCTTTCCAGAAATTGTATTTTGGGATGAATTTGTGATTTGTGGTGTGATGGTCCGCTGGAGGATCTTGACCAAGACTCAGTGTATCTCAAAGTGACCTTGTGAATCAATTAATTGGACTAAAACAGCTTAAAAGTGTGAATTTGAACTTTGTCGGATGGGTGACACACACACAAAAAATAGTTGAGACTTTCAGTGAATTCGGTAATAGTTTGCTTGATTAGGAATCGATAACGAACTAACAAGCCAATGTTAAACTTCCTGGTCCTAGTATCTCAAAATAAAAATGATTACAAGTGTTCCAAAAGTGTTTCAAATGAGTGGAAATAATTCGTTGAAGACTCTCTGTTCTTCTTCGTTCATCAAGTATCGATGATTGCAATTATTATAACCAATCAACTAGCCAGCGCCTATTCCGAGAAAAGGCAACAATTTCTTAAACTGGAATAATTAATCACATCCTTGAAACTCGCTTCTGTTATGCTTTTTATCTCGCAATTACTGCAAAGTATTTGCAATGTTTGCACTTTGGATCGAAATTAACGTAAATTAAGGCGAATTGCGATCAAAGTTTCGCAAAGTTATGGCTGAAATCTTTATTTTTAAAACAAAACAAATTATTTAGTGTATTTTCAAAACATGTACAAGTCGCTCAATTTAATAGACAAACACTTTATTAATAACTTAATACGCCAATACTAGAATTAAAACTTTATGCAAACAAATTATAAGAGGCAATACAGAATCTTGAGTGTTTTAATAGTTTATAGTGGAAGTTAGTGGAGCTTGCAACGAATACAGTACACACAAAGCGAATAGATCGAACGCGAGGAGACGAATCATTCACGATTTCGAAAAATTACAAACGATATTTCAATATGAGCAAATTGGACAAAGAAAATGTTTTAATCTGTTAATAGTGCTCTTATAGAGGCTACAAGTAGCTTTTCTTAGTATCTTGTTTTATTCACTTTTAATGCTTTTAATAGTTTATTGGATGATATAAACAACCAAAACGCATTCCAAGTAGCTCTAAGTTGGCCGGGCCTGATTAGCATCTAGATTTTCTGTTTCCGCTACAGTCAGGCAACTTTTGTGTGTTTCTTTTTTTGCTTTATGCGACCATTCCATTTATGACCGCTGCTTCATGTCCATGTATTTCCAAGTATTTAATGTATTTTAATGATTGTAGAATATATGCTCGTACAATTCTTGTCATTCTATGGAAATCAATAGAGATGAGTTGGTGGTTGATAACTTAGAGTGGATATGATGAAGTGGCACTTTCTTTGTTTTCACAAAGGATACATAAAGGATCTTTATTCTGGGAACTAATATTGAAGAAGTGAACCAACAATTCATAATCTATTTTTAGTGTATTCGTCGGTTGATCCCTGAAATTGCTCATCTGTGATTTTTCATAATAAATTTCATGAAGGAGCTTTATAAATATTATAAAGGAAATAAAGTTCAGAATCAAAAATATACCCCATTAAAGCAATCGGGCAACGCTAGAACAACACAATCATGTATCATTTAGTGTAGAACAAAGTAACTATGACTAATTTGCGTTCCAACTCGACTTCCAGTGCTCGGGGTGGAAGGTCACAGTTAATAATTAATTTATAATTAAGAGAAAGCGCCTATTTATTGTACTTATTGGGTAAAAAGTTTCTATCCACGAACTGCTTGGAAAACGCTTGAAAATACTAGCACGAGCTTAGCTAACGTATTTTAGTTTTGGTGGATGTTTAGTAATTGTACATCGATTACTTTAATGGAGTTGGTTTGAGGTATATGATGATATTGTGCATTTTATTGGCTGAACATTATTTTGCGAACTAATACTAAGAGGAAAAGGTTCACTCGCAGGGTGGTCTGTCGTTAATAAAACACCGGGGGCTCTCTAGTAAACCCCTATACAGTAAACAGAAATATGATTACTCGTTTTGTGGAATTTTCGAACTTCAAGCAATTAATTGATTCAGCTTGATGTTTGAAACTTCCGAATAACCAAAAAAACCCAAGAAATTAAAGCAATTTAAAATTTTTTGTTTACTGAAATTGTGAATTTTTGAATTTAACGAAGATTTTACTAATTTCTGAATTTTATGTTCTTGCAGGAATCGACTTTAAAATAAGAACAATAGAATTAGACGGCAAAAAGATCAAGCTTCAAATATGGTGAGAAATTGCTTGCGTCATTCTTGTGACCAATTTATTATAACTTACGTTTGTTTATTTTATCGTTTTAGGGACACAGGTTCGTTGATGATTTATGGAAACGGGAAATGTGGACTGTTTGATAAATTTTATGACTAATTTGATGGAACTTTAAAATATTTTATGTTTCCACATTTTAAAATTAAATAATTTAATTCATTATTATATTTAATCAGCATACATCTGATTAATTATGTAATCGATTTAAATATCTCAAGATCAACTTTTAATTATTTTACAAAGAAACTTCAATTCCTAACAATTCTTAAATCTTTTAAAAGCTGGCCAAGAGCGATTCAGAACCATCACCACAGCGTACTACCGCGGAGCCATGGGAATTATGTTAGTGTACGACATTACCCAGGAAAAGTCCTTTGAGAATATCAAGAACTGGATTAGGAACATAGAGGAGAATGCATCAGCCGATGTAGAGAAAATGTTGCTAGGGAATAAATGCGAATTAAATGATAAGCGACAGGTTAGTTTCTTAAATATGAAGGGAAATCTTTGAATGATGTATGTCATCCTAAGATATTTCATTAATAAATTGTAAAATCTTTTAGGTGACGAAAGATCGGGGCGAGCAGTTGGCGGTGGAGTACGGCATTAAGTTTATGGAAACCTCAGCAAAAGCTTCAATAAATGTGGAAGAATCCTTCTTTACGCTTGCCAGAGACATCAAAAGCAAAATGGAAAAAAGAATGGTGAGAAATAGTTGCTTAAGATCAGTTATTCAAGAAATTTTGAGAAATAGTTTTAATTAATTCTAAACTGATTTTTGTTTTAATGAATTTTGCAGGAAGCCAATAATCCTCCAAAAGGCCACCAGCTGAAGTCCTCAGAGCCTGCCAGAAAGGCTCACGGCTGGTTATCGCGATGTAACTTGTTTTGACCACACAACGAAACGATTTTAAGGATATTTTTTACGTTTAAACAAATTAATTGATACAATTGATACAATTTGACATACTTTTCGATGATAAGGACAGATGCGGACTTAAATCAGCTAAATTTTCCCAACACATACACATAAACAAAATTCCAACACAAACTACAAAAGTGATCGAATAATTTTCTTGAAGGGCTGTCTGTGAATTACGTTTATTTGAATTTATAATTATGTGTAATTTATAGATTGGTCTAACTATGCGCTTTTCTATGAATTTGTGAAGTGTCAACGTTTTAGTTCTTAAAACCAAGGTTGTTAATTTTGAGTTGGCGACATTGAAATTTAAATCGTGTCTAAGAAAAATTGTTCGTGACATCATATACTTGAATTTGTATCAATTAATGTTTCATTGTCGGATTTATCATCTCCAATTTATTCTAAAAGTTCCGTTTAATTACTCTTTGCTTAAAAGTTTTAAGTTCACTTTTTTTTGTGATACAAATTCTGGTGGTGAAAAATCCTTTATTAATTTTTATTCCATTTCACAACATATTTTATGAAAATTCCATAAGAATTTGTTATTTTAATTATTATTACTATATATTATATAAAAGAAAATCATTGTCGCCATCTGAATAAATTACCTTGACCTTATTGCTTAACTCCTTATTTATTTATCCTTTGGTCTTTTCATGCTGATATTGCCTGTATGCAACACTCAAAGCTGACTCGATTCAATTTTATGTACCCAATTTTTAATCTAAAAACGATAAGATTTGTTCGAAAACAATAAATTTTTTAAATAAAAGAAAAAATTGTAAAATTCAATTTAAATTTGGTTTTCAATCTGAAGAAAAGTTCCTTGAGAGTTTGTTGAAGGAAAGTTGAAATGTTAAGCTCAAATGTTTGAAAATGAATCGAATTTGTTTAATTTTGACTTCTGTCTTTGTTCAACTTGTAAGGTATTGGACTTTTAGAGTTTTAGAGGTTGTGTTTTCAATCCGCTTAGTTGAAACTGGAAAGATGCTTACGATCTTTTCCTATGAATTGCCTATTAAATACTTCAATATCTTTTCAATAATGAAATTAGTTAAAGACTTGTTTGATGATAACGATTGAGTTACTAGAAGTTGTATTAAAATAAATTGCGAGTAGGTACTTTTCATAATAAATTTGATTGTAATACTTTAATAGAAACACATGACGTATATTGACTATAATCTAGAACACTCGAAAGTCATTCAGTCATCAAATGTGGTAACGAATCTCATTCTAATGAATTTAAATTAGCAAACACTTTAATAAAATAATATAAAAGTAAAATATAATGTAACAGATAAGAAATAAGGAATTGCAACCAATTGTCATTTTTTGTAAAGAAAACATAAACGAAAACAATAAAATATTTGAAAGTATGTTTTTGTGTTTTGGTTTTACAAATTCCATTATAGCCGCATTTTTGCAAATTTCAATATTTATAAATCTAAAATATCTAGGCTGACAATCATTCCGTAATTTTTGCTTAAAGCTTTACGTATTATTGTTCATTATAAAAACTTATTATTTATGGATAATATAGTGTAATTATATTGAGTTGAATAACATATATTTTATCTCAGTCAAATAATTCCAATTATCTTACATTTCAATTTCAGAAATAATATTTAAAAATATTGCCGTGTAAAATATATATGGATCAAAATTATCAGAGAAATATATTTCAATCCTATAATAACCTCCTGTAAAATCATAATTTATAATAAGTAGATCATTTTGTTTGTTGAATGTTACATACTTGGCAACAAATTATCGGAAGTTACAGTGGGAGCTCCTTCTACACCCGTATCTAATGAAAGATTGTAAAATCCAATTGGTCCTTTGTTATAAGGACAAGCGTGAATTATTTCAGGAACTGAAACTCGTAAGTAATCGCCAAGGAATCGATCCCAAACAATATTTCCTCCACCACCCAAAACACTGCACATGTCATTCACTGTATAATCTAGATATTTACGATAAAGAGTTCGAACTCGGTGTAAGAATACAATGCGAAACTAGAATTAATTCATGATAAAAACAATTTAAATAATTCTTCTAGATTTGTTAATAAATATTATGCTTGTAGTTTGTATCACCTTAAGAGATTTGGTGTTTATTGTTCGTATAATAACACTGTTAAGGTTGAAAACAGTGATTTTACGACTATAAGCTTTTACACTGCAAGTGGTATTGATAACAGTACGCGACAATGAATTATTGCATTTTATTCCGTTTATTTTTAAACCTGGCTTCCCCTATTTAAAACAAATATTTTCATTCTACAATGTTTTTTTAAATAAAAGTTTACTCACTCTCCAAAGATCTACACAATCGCCACCACCGTTAAATAGTATTGTTAGAAGAATAGCAACGAGTACCAGAAATAGTAAACGAGACATTCTGAGAGCCAACTGCTGGAATAAAACTGACTGTATAAACTGTTTATCAAACAGTCTTTTATATACGCCTAATGGTAGTTGAGGTCACGATGTAATTGTTTCACAATTATCTGCCACTAAAATAAAAAAAGTTACCAAATATATTTTTCGTTTATTCCTCCTTTTTCTCCAAAATAGTGATCAAGCGGGCCAGATACACATTAGCATCATCAATAATTACAAAATAAAACAACATTGTTTTTACATATTCTACATTTTTACATTTTTAACAATACAAAATTATATAGATATCAAACAAATATTCCCTCTTTCGAACTTCCTGCATTTTATACATCCAGGTTATCGAATTATCAGGAGAAGAACATTATGATTTTTAGACTTTTTTGTTGGTTTCTAAATCCAAACTACCATAAATTTAAATTCATAATTCTTTGGTTTTGAATCTCTAATTTTTGAAAATTAAATTTTTGAATTTCAATTTTAATTTTTTGCCTTCCATTTTTCAAAAGTCCACACATTTTACTTTATTCGAACTTTTAGTTTTTTGATTTATGTCATTAAAATTGGGGGAAAATACAAAATTACCAATAAATTGGAATTCTTTTTTGTTCGACAAACATTGTTTTTTTTTTCTCTTATTTTAGTTGAATAACATATATTATCTCAATCAAATAATTACTATTCTTACATATCAATTTCAGAAATAATGTTTATAAATATTGACGTTTGAAATATATATGGATCATAATTATCGAAGAAATATACTTCTGCACGGTAATCGCCTCCTAGAAATAATCATAAATGATAGTAAGTAGATCATTTTGTTTGTTGATTGTTACATACTTGGCATCAAAAGATCGGGAGTTACAATGGGAGCTCCTTCTACTTCCGTATCTAATGAAAGATTGTAAAAACCAATTGGCCCTTTGTTATAAGGACAAGCGTGAATTATTTCAGGAACTGAAACTCGTAAGTAATCGCCAAGGAATCGATCCCAAACAAGATTACTTCCACCACCCAAAACACTGCACATGTCATTCACCGTATAATTCAGATATTTACGATAAAGAGTTTGACTTCGATGGAAGAATATAACGCGAAACTAGAATTAATTCATGATAACATGTTAAATTTCAAATAATTCTTCAGGATTTGTTAATTAATAGTTTGTAGTTTATTATAACCTTAAGAGATTTAGTTTTTACTGTTCGTATAATAACACTATGATATATAACAGTGATTTGACGACTGTAAGCTTTTACACTGCAAGTGGTATTGATAACAGTACGCGACAATGAATTATTGCATTTTATTCCGTTTATTTTTAAACCTGGCTTCCCCTATTTAAAAATAATTTATATTCATTCAAAAGTATTCTTTTAAATAAAAATTTACTCACTCTTCGAAGATCTACACGATCGCCATCACTATTAAATAGGATTGATAGGAGAATTGAAAAGCTGATCAAAAACTGTAAACGAGACATTTGAAGAGCCAACTGCTGGAATAAAACTGACCGTTTGATCTGTTTATCCAACATTCTTTTATATACGGCTAAAAGTTGAGGTCACGATGTAATTGTCAAACACGTGCCGGACACAAGATTATTTAAATTATCTGCCACTAAAATTGAATAAGCTCGCCGGTAGATTTTTGGTTTATTCCTCCTGATTTTTCAAAAATTGTAAACAAACGGGCCAAAAAGACATTAGCATGACCCATAATAATTAGAAGATAATATGACATTGCTATTTACATATGCAAAACTATTTAGAGATCCAAAAAATATCCCCTCTTTTGAACTTCCTGCATCATAAACATTCAGGTTATCGAACTGTCAGGAGAAACATACAATACGATTTTTTGTTGGTTTTTAAATTCAAATTATCTGAATTTAACTTCATAATTCTTTGGTTTTGAATTTAAAACTTTTGATCCTTTTGTATCCAGTATCCACTTTATTTTTCTAAATGAAAGTTTTTTTAAAAGTATCTATCATCTGATGTTCATTTCATATGTTTATTTTTATTATAAAAGGGAATTTTTTTTTTTAAATATATGCATATGCTTTATTTTATTGATATTGGGGGAAAATACAAAATCTTTAAAAAAAATTGGAAGTCTTTTTTGTTCGACAAACATTGTTTTTATTCCCTTAAAATTATCTTAAAGTTATTTTATTGGAAAGTATTTTTGAAAGGTTTGAGTGATTAAAAATTGGAATTTTATTATTGTTTATTGTCAGGCAACACTTTTTTTATTTAATTAAAACTTTTATAAAACTCAATAAAAACAAGTAATCAATAAAATTAGATGAAAGGCACTCTTATGAATTGCATTTTGAATAAAATAAATAAGTTTAGTAAAATAAAATAAAATAAAATTTCGGGCTATCAAATTGAAAATTAAAATATCTTGCTTTAAAAATAGTAATCAGCACCACAAAACCCTTTTTCTGCCAAACTTAGGAGCGCAAAGAGCTTCTGGATTGCTTCTAACCATCAAATTATCAAACTTTTTTGTCAAAATTGAGCTGCAATCATTCTGTGGCGCATTAAAATTGATTAAATTATTAAATTCACTGTTGATTTCATTGTTCATGATGAGTTTGAGTCGCTCATTAGTGTCTTCGATTACTCTTAAGTGAGATTCTCTGATTCCAATAAGATCTTGTTGTCTTTGGATGCAATTATTGATCCTTTCGTTGATTGTCTTCAAGCGATCATCCAGCAAACATTTTAGTTGTTGTTCACGAACCAAAGCGTCCTCGTTCCATTTCTCTTCTTGCTTTAAAAGACAATGCTTTGCTTCACTCTCATACATCGCCTCAATCAAATGTTGATTCTGACCCTCATTATCGTGTTGCGTTTGAAATTTCTGCTTCAAATATTGAATCTCCTCGTTATGCTCAAAATCGCTATCAAAGCTGATTCTATCCAGAAGACTCAAGTCTTGCTTTAAATCCCTTTTGACAGCTTCACTTCTTTCTCTGAGCATGAATTTAATGCGTCGAGAATTGTGTATGGCTTGGACGCGATCTCTTCTACGACTTCCGGTTGCTCCAATCACATCGATTTCCTTTTGCAGCTCAGAGAGTTTCTTTCGGAGGACTGTTTCTCGAATTTTTATGTCATGATTTTCACGTTCACGAGATTTTAGCTCCTGGAAATATGCAAATTGGTTTAAATCTCTTAAAATTAATTCCAATTCAACAAACCTGAACATTCATCTCCTGCAGCTTCCTCAACTCCTTAATTTCTGAATCTCTAATCGAAGCTCGATTCGTCATATAATCTTCATGTTTCCTTTGTTCTTCCTGCAATCTCAACTCCAGAACATTATTCTTCTTCTTTTCCCTTTCTTTGAGCATTTGCATTTCCACTTGACGATCCAGCCAACTCAGTTTTGCCATCGCGTGATTATCAGTTTTCGATTCGAGTAGGATTTTGTCACGATCCGTGCCAAAACGGAATCTGGAGTATAGTTTTGCTTCCATGTCGTTGCGCTGTTTTGTGTCATCAGCAGAGTGCAAAGACTGTCGAAGGTCTTCAAGAACGCGGGAGGGGTACTTGATCGCTTTGGGACGGAGTTTTTCTGTTGAGAAGGTTTTAATGTTACAGACTAAACAAAATTTATTATTACAGACGCTCACCTTTCATAGCAATTTCATAATTCCTTTTCTCCTCATTTAACAACGTCCTCAACTTCTCCTGCCTTTCCGCCAATCTCTTCTGTTTATTCTCCAATTCAAGTCTTTTGGCATTCTTCGCTTCAGCATTCTGATAATATTCTGGTGTGGACCAATTCTCATGTCGGGAATTTATTCTTCCCCATTTGTCGTAATACTTCTGAGCTGCCGTTGAGGTTTCAATCTTCAACTGCTCTTCTTCCCTTTTCCGAGCAAAATGCGCTTGTAATCGAGCGGTTTTCATTGTTTAGTTAGCTGGAATGAAAAAGAACTTGTTGTTAGGAGAGGTTCATAAATTACTTGTAGCATCGGTAAGAAAAAAATTAATTGTCATAAATTTTATCAGAAGAAGTTCATAAAAACCTAAAACAACCAATTACTAAATTCACGATGTTTGTGGACAGCCCCTTAAAGTTTATAAAATTTTCTCAATATATGCAATTATTCTTCATCGGGAATCCCGGTATTTTAGAAAAATGTTAAGCTTGAAAATTATAAAAAACATATGTTTGAATCTATTTATAATTATCTCGAGGGGATTCCTGCAGATTAAATATTTACAGCTGAATTATTGAATAAGTAAGAAGTATTTAAAGAAATTGGCAAAAGGTTGACATACTTTAAAATTAAAAAATATTTTTTGAATCTAAATAAAATATTAAATGATTAAACACCTGACAAACATTTTGTATTAATAACTCAATAAATAGATACCATGTTTTTGTGGGCTCGTCTAATGGATTTTTTATTGATGACGAAGTGTTTAAAAAATATCGATTTTTCGTTATTTGTGGGTTTGATGGTTTAATAATAAATTTTCGTGGATGAATTTTCATAGATTTTCAATAAATGAATTTTCATTACGATAACCTGTTTCGCTAAAACATTCACTCAAAATTTAAATATAATCAGTCGATAAATACTTTAAACCGGCGTTAAACATCACAATCAATTAATCAAAAAGCTGTTTTTACTTCTGATACACTTTTTCTATATATCGCTACGTTCATGACTACGTCATATATTTTTTCGCACAACTGTTTGTGTTTAATGTATTTAATGTGTTTAGTCGGTATTTATTGTATATTTCGAGTATATTTGGTGTATTTTAGACCAAACAAAAACACTTGTTGCTCGACAGAAAAAAATTCATTCAGTTGATATTCGCAGTTCACCGGCTCAGTCTGCCAAGATTGTTTGTCTAGTGTTCATCGATTGTGCGATGAAGTTGGGAGTTTTAATTACTGAAAAGTTGTTGTAACAGATCTTACTATGAAAGGGAACTGACGGTGACATAAAATCAAGTGCAAGTGCAGTGGAGTGCTTCAGTAGGCAAATTGTTTACCTAGAGTGTGGGACAGCAGCTTGTTTAATAATTAATTAACTGAAAATAATTCAGAATTATGCTCTCAAGGATATTTCTAGTGACATTGTTAATTCAGTGTTTGAAGGCATGTGGGCAGGTGGTTAATGATAGTAAGTCACATAAAGAGATAATAACAATATGCATGATGAAGGTGAAACTTCAAAACTACAATCAAATAACACAATAGTTACAGACAATTGCATGTCAATTGCTGAAAATTTACAGATTGCCAAAATAATTTTTAAAACGTTACATATCAATTTTTGAACCTAAAAAAACAAACAAATCGTAAAAAATAGAGTAAAATTAGATATTTTTGAAGTAAAAGTGTCTAAAAATAAGAATTGCAACATTTATCGTTTAGACACCGAGAAGATTTGTTGACTTTGAAGTTTCAAACATATTAAACTATTAAAATTTTTAATTAGCAAATTTGCGGGAAATACAGAAGCTAAAGTTAAAAGCATTGAAAATAAAATATTATTCCACAAATTTTGTAAATATCAAAAAATTTTCAAACAGATTGCGCTTCAGTAAATATTTAAACATCAATTGAATGTTCTAAACGTTTCGTTTACTTTGATTTGTTATCAAGTTTATGGGAATTTTAGTTATGAAGTGTATTTTGATGACTTTATATCACAGAAAAAATTTATTTAAGTTGTGAATTTAATAAGTCAAGAAGCGGAGGAGAAATTCAAACTATGTTATATTTATTTTGTTCTGACGCAGAGAATCATTCCAATAAATCCATTACATTTAACATAGCATTCATTCATAATTCAATAATCCGATTAACGTGTTCAGTAAAAATAAATAACAAACGGAAAACAGCGATTTCCCAAAAGTAAAAAAGCAAAACATTTCTCTTCCTCCTAACTAAAACATTCCAAAAAAATTCCAGAAAAAACACAAAATAAACGTTCGTGTCGAACGGCAATTAATGTTCTTAATCGGGATTTTGGTGGTGTAACTAACATTAAAATCATCATATAAATCAACTGCAATCATATTAAAGGTGTTGTAGTTTTGTAGTGCTATAGCAAGTTGTGCTATGTATTGTTTTTTAAGTCTTTTAATGTGATCAAGTCAGGGGATTCCCTCAAGCTGTTAACAATTTAATCTTTTCGTATTTAATCGACTGCACAATTAAGTTAGCACGACAGTATCCGTTCAAAAGGTTGAAAGCACAATCAGATAATGTTGTAATGTTTTAATTGTTGAGAATTTCTTGAGTAATTGGTAATTGCTTTAAATCACCAAATACATTTATAAAGTAATTTCTAGTTTCTATAGAATTTCTATCAAGTGAAAATTTAGACATTATATTTTTCATTAAAAGGAGATAAATAATATTTTCCTGTTGAACAATTTTACAGGCATGTTGTCCTCCATAGTAACAAGAACCGAATGGGGAGCTCGACTACCAGTCCTAGTGGAAAAGTTTTCTGGAACAATCCCGTTTGTCATCATCCACCATTCCTACATCCCAGCAGCTTGCACAACGACTGAAGACTGTAAAAAAGCGATGCAAAAAATGCAGGATATGCATCAGTTAACAAACAAGTGGAATGATATTGGATACACCTATGCTATAGGGGGTGATGGCAAAGTTTATGAAGGACGAGGGTATAATACAATTGCAGCTCATGCACCCAGATACAATGATAAGTCGATTGGAATCTGTATGATTGGAGATTGGAGGAGTAAGTTTTAATTTTTAATTTTAGGAATAAAATTTAATTATATCATTCCTATAGCTGAACTTCCTCCAGAAAACATGATGGATGCTCTGAAAAACCTGATCCAAAGAAGTATGGACATAGGAGTCCTTAATACAACACATAAAGTTTTAGGACATCGTCAAGTGAGAGACACAGAATGCCCTGGCGATCGACTATTCCAAGAAATTTCTACTTGGGAACATTTCTCGGCTAAACCAGCTGGTCCCAGTGACAAGGAATTCTACTACTAAATTATTATTTATGATCAAAATTAATAAAAAATATTTATACAAAATGGTAAATAATATGCAAATGTAAAGAAAGTGACTTTATAAGGCTATTTGAGTTCAACGTTTGGAATATTTATAATGCAGAAATGTTGACCTTGATGACCAGACAACATGTTTGATCAATTTAAATAATCAAATTTGCTGTGACTGGAAAATAGGATGCATTTATAGAGTGTTGCTTTATGTATTTGAAACTTGACCGTTTGTATAAAATGAAATGTTTGGTTTACACAAACAATAGTCTGAATCGCTTTTCCTTCAGAAATGTATCGAACTGTAATTTTTGTTAAAATTTCAATATTTTTTGTGCTTTTAACATTTTTCAATGGTGTTGTTGGTGTTCGCAGAGTAAAAAATAACTATAGCTTCAATAGAATTTTTAACACCATATGCTAATACTTTTTTTTACATTAGGGACTGCCATTGATCAAGCTAACTGGCCTAAAATGTAACAACTCAATGTCAAAGACAATTATTAACACCACTTGTAGATTGAAAGCTTACAGTCGTATCAACACCTTTCTCAACCTACAAACTGTATTATTAAGAACAATAAACAACAACTCTGTTAAGGTTAGAAACACGCATAATTTTACAGGGACGATCTATTTAAATTTATTGAGCACTAGGTCCGCTTTGTTACCTATTTTCGAATGAGAACAAGTTATCGCAGATATTTGGACCATACAGCTGAAGATATATGCGCAGTTTTAGGTGGTGGAACTAACGTTGTCTTTGATCGATTCCTTGGAGACCACATTAAAGCTTCTGTACCTGATTTATATCATCCTTGTCCGTACGTCAAAGGACCAGTAAGCTTCACTAACTTTTCTTTAAACATAAAGGAAAACAGAAACCAATTTTTATGGCCAAGTAAGGACAATATCTAACAAATACCATTAGTGTTGTGCTTCATTCCTATCATTTTAGGAGGTGACTAACGCTGTGAAGTTTACATTTGGGACAAATATGATGCAAACATATTCAAAATAGCTGTATTGATCACAATAAATACTGACTTGGATATGTAAAAGCAATGTCTTCTATTATTTTGAAATATAATCAAGCTTTGTTTTTGTTTTAAACATATTAATGCAGTCTATATAATGACTTGAGTTATATTATCGAGAATTGTTATCTGAAAAATTTATCAGCTAAGCCAGCTGGAATAAGCTACAAGAAATTCTTTTACAAAATTAATATTTCTGATTAAAAATATTTCTTATAAAAAACATAAATATAGTCAACAGATGATACAATCATCTCAATCTACCATGGTAGTATGCAGATGTAAATTTGTTTTTGAAGCAGACGACTTAAGGCCGATTTCATGGGATAGTTAGGATGTAGTCATTTTGACCTTGGCGGTATTTTAAACACACATCAGGTGATCTCAATTAACAGATTTTTACATAAACAAAGATCATTATATTATTATTAACCATACAACATGCTTGATCTATTTTGAAAGTAAAATAGGATGTATTTACAGGATGTTGCTATATGTATTTGTAGAAAAACTGTTTTTATAAAATCAAAAAGTTCGGTTAACATATCCAATAGTCAGAATCGCTTTGCCGTCAGAAATGCCTCGATCTGTAATTTTTGTCATAATTCCAGTTTTTTTTGTTCTAACAATATTTTTAAATGGTGTTATTGGTGCTCGCAGAGTAAATAAAAATTTTATTTTAATGAGATGTTTTATCGATGTGATACTTTTTGAACAATAGGGACTGCCATTGATGAAGCTAACTGGTCTCAAATGCAATAACTCTATGTCGAAGACAATTATTAACACCACTTGTAGATTGAAAGCTTACAGTCGTAATAACACTGTTCTCAACCTACAAACTGTAATATTACGAACAGTAAACAACAACTCTGTCAAGGTTAGAAGTACGTAATATTTCACAGAGAAGTTCTCTTTCAAATCTTTTGACTTCCAGATGCGCTTTGTTGTATATTTCCGGCAGAGAACAAGTTATCGCAAATATATGAATTATACGGCCGATGATATATGCGCAGTTTTAGGTGGTGGAACGAACATTATCTTTGATCGATTTCTTGGAGATCACTTTAAAGCTTCTGCACCTGATTTTTATCATCCTTGTCCGTACGTCAAAGGACCAACAAGCTTTTCTAACTTTTCTTTAAATGTTTTGGAAAACAAAAACCAATTTTTGTGGCCAAGTAAGGACAATATCTAACAAACTTCAATCATTTTGTGATTCATTACTGTCACTTTAGGAGGTGATTATCGCTGTGAAGTTTACATTTGGGACAAATATGATCCAAATATGTTCAAAGTTCAAGTTTTGTTGGCAATGAATACTGACTTAGATATATATGTAAATACATTAATCCAGTTTTTTTTTCTACATTTGATTCATTGCATCGAGAATTTTATTGTAGTTAATTCTGAATCACAATTATCAAAAATAAAATTTTATAAATATGCATAATTACATAATATATATTATTTGATTTTACAAAAGATATTCAAAATATGATTTTTTTTCCATAATTATTATTATTGTAGTTCGAGACCACAATTTTATTACTTAGCTAAACTAATTAACAACAATATTTTTAAAACGTCAAAAGTATATGTGTGGTCTATTAAATAATAAATACAAGACTCGTGAAGTTCTTGTTACTCTGCTTTATGTATGTATGTTAGTATATGTATAACATTTTGTCCTAGTGGTAAGCTTACTATAAAAAGACTAACTGATTGAATATAACGAATAGTGATAGTCATAACTTCAAAATGGCAAGATTAGTTTTTTTGTTTTTTATTGCTGTAATAATCCTTCAACAATTTTGTAATGGACTAAATGGACTAAATGGACTAGGAAAAGTAAATTTATTATGAATATTTTAATACGACATTATATGTTGAGTAAAAAGTTATTTTGAAAAAAGGAACAAGCTCCTGCGAAAGCAACGGGCGTTAGCTGTAACAACTCCTTATCCAAAACAATCATTAACCCAACTTGTGTAGTAAAAGCTTTTAGCCGAAATTCCACTGCTCTTAACATGTCAACATTTGTTACAAGATCTGTAAACTCCAGTTCCCTTACGGTATGTCAATAAAAATAATTTACAATGTGGAAAAAGATTATTGAAATAGTTTTTGATCAAATTTATCTCAATCCAGCTCCGTTTTATTTTGTATTATCGGGTGAGAACTAGTTTCCGAAAATATCTTGATTACACTGTTAAGGACATGTGTGCAGTTCTAGGAGGAGGAGGGAATCTCATCTTTGAAACAGTGCTTGGAAACTACTTAAGATCTTCTGATCCTGAGTTTATTCATCCTTGTCCTTATGAAGGACATGTTAGACTCACCAACTTAACTTCGGACAAAGTAGAAATATCTGCAAATTATATGCTCCCAAGTAAAAATGATGATTTACAAAATTTATCTATAATTATATGCGTTCTTTTAAGGAGGAGATTATCGCACAGAAGTCTACATGTGGGACGATTATGATGCAAATATTTTTAAGTTAACGTTGTCTCAAACAATGTACGGCGATTTAAAGATGTGAATACGATTTATGATAATTTTTACGCTAAATACAATTTATAAGCGGTAATTACAATAAAACTTTATTCAAGCTTACACAAACATGATAATATATGATTCCATAATTTAAAAAGAAACAACAAAAAATTAAGGAAAACAAAATATTTAAAAAATTTATATATTTAGCTCAATCGATTTTAAATCTATTGTTAATCTATTTTCAAAAACTAATTACATAAAATTTTACTTATATAAACAATATTCTGAATAATTTTAATTAGCTTAGAAACGCAAGACAGCTCCTTCCGCAACTCATCAAAATGATTTCAAAACATATTTCCGCAATATCACATAACTAATTGTTCAAACATAAATCATCAGAAGCAAGAAAAATGGAACAAAAATAAAAAGCTTTAAACTTGCGCCTTTCGAAAACCTCTTTTTGGTTGTAAGGCCTAATAAAAACACTTAAAATAAAAAATAAAAGTAAAAAGCTCTACAATTCTCTTCACGAAAAGTCAAGACTCTCGAAGAATTACATATGCTATAAACTAAAGTATGAGGAAAATTTGTTGCAAAATGCAAAATGGGGATAAAAATTCTGATTCTGATAATTTTGCTAGCTTTCATTTTAAAATAACCAACTTTAATAAACATTTTTGCATAAAACTTTTGCCAGGTCACAAAACCACATATTTTTTGGCTTTCCTTTTCAACAACCCTACAACCTATGCTACAACTATCTTGGCCTCCATATTAACCAAATCCACCAATTTTAGAAAATTAGATTGCACAAAGACTGAAGACTGTAAAAAAGCGATGAAAAATGCAGAATATGCATCAGCTAACATTAGTTAATATTTATATATCAAAATCACCAGATTTGCCAATAAATAAAGATCATTATATAAATATTATCCGCATATACAACAGCTTGATAATTATGACAGGTAAATATCATATTTACAGGATGTTGCTATATGTATTTGTGCTTGTGGTTGCTCGTTTGTATAAAATAAAATGTTTAGTTAACACAAACAATAGTGAGAAAAACTTTTCCTTCAGAAATGCCTCGATCTGTTATTCTTGTCGTAATTACAATTTTTATAAACTTATATTAGGACTGGCATTTCAAATGGCGATTCCGTAACAAATCGTTTTATGATGAGAACTCAAAAACTTGAATACTTTTATGTGAGCAACTAAAACTAATTAAATCTGAAATTTATCTGGAATTGTCGATAAAATATAAAATTTTCAAGTTTCCTATCCCGCTGATCCACAAAGTACCAAGAGTCCCAAAAAACAGGGGATTTTGACATTTTTTCTCTTTGCTCCAAAATATCTCGAGAACCTTAATATTTCTATGCGTAAAACTTTGCCTAATAATAATCTTCAATGACTTGCGAAGAGATTAATAAAGATCCAGTTCAAAATTGCGACACCCGCTGGTCCACAAAACGATATTAATTTAAAAATCCAAAAATTCCATTTAAAAACCCAATAAATTTTTACTTTTTGCCCTATCATTTGAAAACCATAATACTTCTATGCGTAAAACATTCCCTAATAATGATCTTGAATGACCAACAAAGAGATTAATAAAGATCCAGCGCAGAATTACTCCACCCGCTGGTCCACAAACATACATGAATCTCAAAAAGTCGGCGAACTTTCAATAAAAACTAAATTTGTTTGATTAGAAACTACAAATAAATCAAAACCACTAATAAATTTGCTCCTGAAGTCTAACAGGATGGTTGCACTACACCTAATATACTGAAGAATGGTCATTAGCTGTATTCATTGCCTTTCCAACTCACGAATTATCTTTTATATTGCAAAAATATCTGGATTATCATGAAAACTACACGATATCAACATATTCTAGCAAATAAAGCATATGCACTCGATTACAGTACATTCAGTCATTCAGAAAGAAACACTCAGTGACATCCAACTTATTAATTAAGGCATAATCACAACATTAACAACAATTTGCAAATATTTTCCAATAAAATATATATTTAATATTTATGATATTTTTGAATTACTTTTGACTGTCTGGCCGCTGTCTGGGCTTACTTTAACCCCTCGAATATTAAAATAATTTTTTTCAAATATTTGAAGCAAATTAACCGTTGATGAAATTTTAACATCAGTATTATTTAATTGAATTAAAGCATATTTTGCACAAGTTGATTTAAGTTTATAAGTTTTCGATTTTTTAATCGGGTTTTATTTTTGTTCTATCAACATTTTCTAATGCTGTTATTGGTGCTCGCAGAGTTAGTAAAATTTATTGTAAATAGAAGTTTTATCAATGTGATACTTGTTGAACAATAGGGACACGCAGTGATTAAATTAACTGGTTTAAAATGCAATAACTCCATGTCGAAGACAATTGTTAACACCACTTGTAGATTGAAAGCTTACAGTCGAACTAACACTGTTCTTAACCTACAAACTGTAATATTACGAACAGTAAACAACAACTCTGTCAAGGTTAGAAGTACGTAATATTTCACAGAGAAGTTCTCTTTCAAATCTTTTGACTTCCAGATGCGCTTTGTTGCATATTTCCGGCAGAGAACAAGTTATCGCAAATATTTGGATCATACGGCCGATGATATATGCGCAGTTTTAGGTGGTGGAACGAACATTATTTTTGATCGATTCCTTGGAGATCACTTCAAAGCTTCTTCACCTGATTTTTATCATCCTTGTCCGTACGTCAAAGGACCAACAAGCTTTTCTAACTTTTCTTTGAACGTTCTGGACAACAAAAATCAATTTTTGTGGCCAAGTATGGACAATATCTAACAAACTCCAATCATTTTGTGATTCATTACTGACTTGGATATGACTTGGATATGTAAAATCATCCGATGATACAATAAATACATTGTATTATATTTGAATATATCAATCAAACTTTGTTTTTGCTCTGAATATATCAATGCAGTCTATGTAATCACTTGAACTTTTTAAAACTTCATTAAAAACTTTCTAAAACTTTCTTTCTAAAACTTCCTTCCATTTCCCTCCAGCTGTTAAAAAAAAAAGCTTTTTAAACTCATTTGTTTTTGCGAAACATATTCAGAACTCCATTTTTTAAAATGATTATTGTTGCTCGACACCATAACTTTATAAACCATTAACAACGATCATTTTTAAAATGTTGAAAGTATATGTTTGGTCCATTAAATTTTAATCTATGAGCATTAGTGAATTTATTTGTTATGTATAGTGTAAACAAAAGTGTAAAACAAAATGTTCCATTTTTTGTTAGTGGTAAGCTCTTTATATAAGGACTAACAGATTGAACACAACGAATAGTCATAGTCGTTACTTCAAAATGGCAAGATTAGTTTTTTTGTTTTTTATTGCTGTCATAATTCATCAACAATTTTGTAATGGACTTAATGGAATAAGAAAAGTAAATTTGTTATGAATATATTAATAAGTCATTATGATTATTTGTTGAGTAAAACTTTATTTTGAAAAAAGGGGCAACCTCCTGCTAAAGCAACCGGCGTTAGCTGTAACAACTCCTTATCAAAATCAATCGTAAACACCACTTGTGCAGTAAAAGCTTTCAGCCGAAATTCCACTGCTCTTAACTTGTCAACATTTCTAACAAGAACTGTAAACTCTAGTTCTGTTATGGTATGTCAGTATAACTAATTTACAAAGTGGAAAAAGATTATTTAAATAGTCTTTGATCTAATTTATCTCAATCCAGCTCCGTTTTGTGATGTATTTTCGGATGAGAACTAGTTTCCGAAAATATCTTGATTACACTGTTGAAGACATGTGTGGAGTTGTAAACGGAGGGAAGAATATAATTTTTGATCGAGTGCTTGGCAACTACTTAAGAACTTCTAATCCTGAGTTTATTCATCCTTGTCCTTATGAGGGACATTTTGGATTCACTAATTTTACTTCGGACAATGTAAAATTATCTGCAAATTATATACTCCCAAGTAACGAATAGAATGATTTTAGATAAAATTCATCGATATTAATGTTCTTTATTTTAAGGAGGAGATTACCGCACAGAAGTCTACATTTGGGACGAGTATGATGCAAATATGTTTAGGTTGACTTTGTCTCAAACGATTTACGGTGATTTACAGATGTAAATACGATTTAGTTTAAGATTTAAATTTATTTATTTAACATTCTACGCTATATACAATTTAGTTACGCGATTTATAATCTCTTATTTACAATAAAACTTTATCCGAACTTCCACAAACATATACCGTAATTAAAAAAGATTATAAGGAGAACAATATGTCAAAATTTTTCGTTTAAACGATTTTAAATCTATTGTAAATCTATTTTAAAAAGCTAATTACAAAAAAGCTTACTCATATGACATCAAACATTATTCTGATTAATAATAATTATCTTAAAAACGCAAGACAGCTTCTTCCGCAACTCATCAAAATGTATTCAAAAAAATTTCATCAAAAAATCGATTAAAAACTTCCTGTGGCCATATTTCTGCAATATCACATAACTAATTGTTCAAACATAAATCATCAGAAGCAAGAATAATGGAACAAAAAGTAAAAAAAAGCTCTACAACTTCACGAAAAGTCAAGACTCTCGAAGAATTCCAAATAAACTAAAATATGAGGAAACTTTGTTGCAAAATGCAAAAAGGAAATAAAAAGTTTTGCTGACAACTTTTCTGCCGCATAACTCACGAAATTACAAGTTTCCTATTTTTACTTCCTTCTTCAAGTTTATGAACTAAAGGTGAGGATAAGGAAGTTCTATATGGAAGCAGCTGATTCTGAAAATTTTGCTAACAATGACCTCATACCTTCACCTCTAAATACCCAACCTTAACAAACATTTTTGCACAAAACTTTCGCCAGCTCACAACACATCACATTTTTTGGCTTTTATGAACTATAACTCAAGCTTCTTTATATTTTTTTCCATACAGCAAAAATACATTCTCGGCACAGTTTTTTATACATTTGATATTTTTAGCAGCAACCTGCTCCGAAAATATATCACATGCAAATGTATAATTTCCTTTTTGTTATTTCGATATTGCATTTACATACCGGCTGTGCTGTTCATGACTTCATGCCTTCATTGTAACAGTTGTAGCCTTCGGTGGCAGTTTGTGGTGTTTCGGGTGTCGAAAGCATATGGAGTTGCTGCAATAAATTTCAGTTGCGTGAACAAATCGCACTTTGCGAGTTGCCAATTGATTTTTATTCGTGTTTTATTGCTTGTTTCAGTTTTTGAGCATATAAGTGGTGAGAGTGTGTTTTATTGTGGATTCAAATATTTTAATGGGTTCAAAATTTAAATGCACTTTATTTGCAAATGCAATTTTTTGTCAAAAAAAAAAAATAAGCAATGCAAGACATTTCAAAGGATTATTGGGAATATCTTGCATAATTCTGCATAATTATATTTTTTGAACAAAATTCATGAAAATTTCATTTTATGCTAAATTTATTTTTCTAAAAAACACTAAAAAGGTCTCTATAAAACCTCCCATTTATATGTCGCTTCATGTTGTCGATCGCACAAGCCAATATTAAATTCTGAAACGCAATCGAGTGTTCAATGAAATTTGTGGCAGTTGGAATAATTGAAGCAATGAAGCTGGACACATCTCCGGAGTACTGCTGGTTCAAGGATACCAAATTCCTTGAACAGAAAAATAAATTCATCCCAGAAAAATTAGAACTGCCATTATTCCTTCAAAAAAGTGAGGAAATTAATTAAAATTTTCCCAGTTCAAAAATAATAATTTTCTTTGTGTATAGAAATTCGTTTCCAGAAAGATGAAGATCTCAACAAAAAATTCCAGAAACATTGCTCCACATATGGTTATAAGTTTAGATCATTAACAACCGTAGCCAGACCAGTTTTAGATTGTTCTAAGCCACCAAAGACAAATCCAGATATTTGCAAAGAAACTTTTAAAAAGGCGAAAGATGATAGGTCGTTGAATATCAATTTTAGGTGGAGTTTACCACCAAATATGTAAGTTAAATTAAATAAAATATCAGAAAAACATTAAATTTATTAATTTTTTCACACAGCTACTCCATCAAAAGTCACATGGACGAGTCGCGTGACCATCAAATGGGGAAAAAAGGAATATACAATTGTTTCACGGTTCCTCGCACTCCAGAGACCATCATCGGTCGACATGCTCTAAAATATTTTAATGGATGCAAGACTGAATTTTACGATCTACCAAAGGAAATGGATCTTCCTCCAGCATCCGACTATAAATTCAAGTTTAATTGGAGCGACAGATTCAAAAAGAAAAAAGTCAAAGAAGATAAATTTGAGATGAGGAATGATGATGGCACAAAAGATGAAAGCAAAGATAAAGAAGATAAGGAAAAAGAGGAGGAAAAATCGAGTCCAGGTCCGACTGATTATTGTCCTTTGGATCGAGAAGTTAAATTTGAGAAAAAACCGCCACCAAAGAGAAAACAGCCTTTGTTTTATTATCCTTCAACAACTGTGCCAGTGATCGAGTCCAGCTACGCCAAGATTAAGTTTTTCAGTCCAGGTCCAAATCGGTACAATCTAGATGAAAAAGCGTGTCCTTGCTCTAGGAACTTTATCAAAGCGCAAGCTTTTCTTGATTGTGATGAAAGGTAATTATTAAATATATTAGTGAGAAGCAATAATTTGGAAAATTATAATTTTTGAATATTTAGGGAAATTGACTTTAAATGTGATTGTGGCAAGATCCGGGACATTTCTGGTCATGGCCACGGTTACATTTTCAACTCGAAAACCATGCGCTTGGTGGAACGATCAAAATCCGCATATAAGTGCAACTTCAAGGATAAAATTCCCAATTTCCCGATTGAGCCTCCAGTGCTTACCAATAGGGTTCCAGTTCATCTAAGGAATGCTGACAATATTTTAGATGAAGTCTCGATTAGACCAGTCAAATTAAAGGAGATCAGATTTGACTCAATTGTAGTGCGTCAGCAAAAATTTAGCGTGAAGTCTGGAAGGCCAGTAGCTTTTATGTGTGCTGAGCCAAGATTTGACGACAATACGGAAATCGTACCGATGGCCAGGAGGAGAAAGTCCATAACTTTGAAGAAAGGTAAATTTATACAATGAGTGTACGGTTTTGTGATACAATATCTTGTTTTCTAGTTTCCTCAGATCCCAGCAAGAAGAAAAAGTTCTCAGTGAAGCGCCTCCTTGAGCTTTCCAAGCACAGAATAAACCCCAACTGCCCGATTCCTGATATCTACGCTGATAAAATTCGTTTGTACAAACGATTAAATTTCAACGATCTTCGCAAAGATCAGTTATTCCAGAAACTAGAAATACCTTGGACACTCTCTGATGATTTACATTCTGAGGATCAACCATCAAAAATCTTTACCGAAGAGTCATTTTTCAGAGAAGCTGATCTTCTCAGTTTCAACGGGAATGATGGTGATGGAAATTCAACTACTAGCAGTGTCATGATAGAACAATTAATAACAACCCGAGATCTAGAACTGATATGAACATCTTGATAATCCAGAAGAGTTTCCAAAATTGCGTTGAAATGAGCTGTCAACTAAAAATTTTGAAAATGACGAAAATCTGTGAACCTTCCAACTAAAATTCATAATGTGACTGCAAATACCACGTAGAATGTTTAGGGGTATTTAGAATATATTTAGAATGTGCAAATCTGAATAAACTAAATTTAAAATGATGACAAGAGAAGATATTTTTGTGCATTTTGATTAATTTGAAAAGAGTTTTTGATTTTTCTTCTTTATTCTACAGGTGACAGCGAAGATGCATGTAGTTTTAAATTTAGTCAAGTTGTTTTTAATTTACTAGGTACGAGTTGATTGAACAAAATTATGACGATTTTTGATTATTTTTAATTTATTTTTATTTTTAAAGTTGAAAGTCGATTAAGGGTTGGGAAATTCAGAAATTAAGAAATCCTTCCAAAAACTGACAAAATTTACGATAAACAAAATGGTTTCAAAATCAGCAAATTCCCACCAAAAAATTATCCACCAACCTCAATTTTTACTCATTAAATAAACATGCACTTGAAAACCGACAAATTCATTGCGAAGTGGTCAAATTAGTGATTTATCTGTTATTAATTTGCGCGCCAACACCTCACATCAAGCAAATCATGGTAGCCAACACACATTTCAATTTGCCAATTAATGACCCTGTCGTATAATTCAATAGAACAATTTTTTTAATGTTCACAGCGGCTTCCGAAAGTTAATGAGTAGTCGGAAGAGACATTTGATGGAAATATGAAGATGTTTTATAGTTTCTCAAAGTGAGAGATGTTGTGAGGTGCCGATTCAGTTTTGATTTTTTTTTTAATTTTGAGAAACTGTTCATGGATTTAATTTAAAATAATATATTGGAGAATTTAAGACAAATCACTAATTGAGTAATTTTGAAGAAAACTGAAAATTGTATTATTAAAATTCAAATATTTACTCAAATCTTCCAAATAATCGCCACCTGCTGGCTCTGCCAGCCTTGAACTCGGCTCAAATATAATTTATCATCTCACCAAACTGCGAATAAAATACTTTCGTGATCCAAAAAGACACTACTTCGGCTCGGAGAACGCCCACGAGCATCTCGCAGACCATCTTCAACTAATTCCCGACACTTTCACATAATTTACACAAATTTACACAAATTTCACGGCAACGGCAATCCCCGAGTCGCCACACTCAACAGCCGTCGCGCAAATATTTTTCCAAGTCTCTTCTAACGTCAGTTGAAGTTGAAAATCGCAGACGATCGAAGCTCAAGTGATCGCGCGGCTCGAGGAAAGAAAAGAAAAATTCTTCTCCCAATTAACTGAAAAATAAATTAATTTTGCAATTCTTTGCAATTAAAGGAGGAATTGTGTGAACTTTTCTTAAAGATAAATGTGATTTATTTGTACAAAGAATAAGCTCGAGAACAGCTGAATTACAGTGCTATTGCTTTTTAGTCACCAGTGAGGTGGAAATTACAGATAGAGGTATTCAAGCGAGCCAGTTAGCGCAAATTTTAACTCATTTCAAGGAAAAAGTGGAAAAGCTGAAAAATTGCTTAAAAGAACGCAAAGAACGAACATTAATGGAGAAAAGTCGTGAACATTTCGGATTTTGTGTGAAAAATGTGAAAAAAGTTGGGGAAACTCAAGGGAAACGGTGAAACTGAAGCAAAAAATATTCCATGGTTGGAACATTTAAATGATCCAAATCGAATATGAATGCAATTTTCCGACAGTTTTCACAGAGTGTTATGAATTAAATGAGTTTTATGGGAAATTCTTTCGAGATACTTTTTAAGAATCCATTAAATTGTTGTTTTGTGACCCAAATTAACAGAAATTTACAGTAAACTCACAAAAGATAGAGTAAATGGACCAAATGATCGTTTTCCAATTTTCTGTATGACGTCACAATCACTAGCCAATATTTTGTGATTTTTATTTATTTTATTATTTAGTGATTTTATGGGCCAACTTAGAAAATGAAAAGTTTGAGAAAAACAATTTTTTGTTTAACTCACAGATTTTTCAGATTTTCATTAATAATTGCGTAGATTTTGAACAAAATGTGTTGCCGCTTAGTTAGTTTAGTTATTTCAGATATTTTAAGGTATTTTGCATCTTGAGAATTTTTTGAAGATTGAGGAAATTACGTGAATTTCTGTGTAGAAAAAAAATTGTTTAGGAAATCATAAAAAAGATGAATTAGTAATGACGTCAGAGAGTTACCCGAAAAAATTATTGTGTATTGTTGAAAATCAAGGTTTAAAGTTTTTTGTTGAATTTCGAGGCTAATAAGATTGTTTAGCGAGTTTGTCAGGGTTTTTGTCAATTTCTCTATAATTGAATACAAGTTTTCCAGAAACTCATGACAATTTATTTTGAGAAAGTAAAAAAAAAAAAGTTAAATATTTTAATCCATTGAAAATGTAGTTTGACGCTTAAAGTAACAAAAAAAGACAAATTTACAAAAATATTAAAAATAATGATTTAACCTCAAAGGGACTTACCCTGAAAATTCCAAAATTCGACCAAAAACACTGCCTTATTCGCAATTTTCCCAAATTAGATCTACTTCATTTCAATAAAAAACAACGACATTCTGCCAAAAATCCAATCATACCTCGCAAAAACACTCGTGACATCACAAATCCGCCAACCCCATTCATTCAGAAAACCGCACAGATAATATCGCCAATAACTGAATATAACGCGATGAATGAAAAATCATGTCTCATCGAATACATTCTATAAACGACAAAAAATACAAAAAGAAATTACAATTCTCAATCGCGTTTCAGCCAAAGTTTGAAAGTTGTAAAAATAATTGTGAAAAACACCGAATTCTAAAATTAGCCGGCATGATTAAAAATATTTATTCGCTTTTCGGCTGAATATAAACGCAATTCAAGAATTAAAAATAATTTCAAAGAGTCAGCAAATTTGATTTGTTGAGCAGAAGGGAAAAGAACATTTTTCGAGAGAAAGTGTAACGTTCGATGACTTGAAAATTGCAGCTTGAAGTGGATTTTAGAGAGTTCTGTGATTTATATCAACAAATAATATAAGCCTCAATGAATCTTTCTAAAGCAATTTTATAATTTTTCAGCTCCACCATAAAATCTTCCAAAGATGCCCCTTAACGGAAGTTCCACAAACTCCACCGGCAAACCAGTGGCTCGTCCTCCCTGGATGAAAGATGCTAAAACTGAGCCAACAGCCGTTGCCGGAGCTGCGAAACCGTCCTGGGCCAATCGCAATCTTAATAAAGTTGATGATGGATCAAAATCTTCTTCATCTTCTCCATCAAAATCCTTGCCATCGTCGAAAGAAAGCACTCCTCAGAAAGAAGTTACAGCAAAGTTGCAATCCCGTGAAATTAAAGTTCCATTTACTGTTGAGAGGACCAAGCCAGCTCAGCCACCATTGAAGAAATATGAAAAACCAGAAACAAAGACTCCTGAACCAAAATCTGAGCCCAAGTTGGCGGTGAGAACACCATCAAAGACGCCAGAAAAGTCGCCCAGCAAAACTCCAGAAAGAAATAGCAAGACTCCAGATAGTCACGACAGTTTTATGGACACAGATGAGGATGAAAGTGAAAGTGAGTCGGGAAGTGAAGAAGAAAGTGAGGAAGAAGAATCCAGCGAGGAAGAACCAGCACCAATCGCCAAAAAGCCACCAGTACCAAAAGTTGTTCCTAAAGCTGAACCTGTCAAGGTAGCTCCAGTGAAAAAGGTTGTTAAGATTGCAGAGGCTTCAGAGCCTGAACCTAAACGAGCTACATCACCAGATTACACATTCAAGAAGCCAGAGCTGAGGAAAATTATGAGACAAAAGAGTACGGAGACTAAAGTTAAGGTAAGATTTCATTTGTTTTACAATCACAAAAAGAATGAAAATTTAAACAAAAATATTCCAGGAGCGCTCCGCTTCTCCCGAGCCAAAGTTCTTCAAACAAAAGTTGCGCAAAGTACCATCATCTTTGCGTGAACGTGGCCCCATGAAAAAGGAGAAACTACCTACTGTGGATTTGAAGAAAGCGCCACCAAAGCCAGAAGCGGAAGTTACCAAGACCACAGAGCAATTCCCGCACAAACCGTCCATTCTGCTGTCTGCTAGCAGCAAAAAAAGTTAGTATCAATAAAAACTGTTTTTAGGAGAATATCAACTTTCAAGAATTTTGGAATCAGGAGGATGTTTATCTGAATTTTCTTTTATGACGTCATGAATTCTAAATTCCGACAAAGAAATCATAATGACTCAAAATTAATGTTAATGAATTAAAATCCTTCAATTTGAATATTCCTTGCAGCTTTTCAATAAACATTTCTAATTTTCTTTCTGTCTTACGAAAAACTGATGGAAAAACTGTTTGCCAGTGGGTGTTGAATGTTGGCTGTAGCTGTGATAAATATTTAGATTTCATGACATATTTGCTCCAGAGCACTAAAAATTCAAATTAAAAATCTCAAAGAAATCTCCGCACACACCAACATCCTCGTGCCCAAGGTTGATTCTTAAGTAGTGAAAGAATTCACCAAATTAATTACAAAATCTTCCACACAGCCAGTGTTCGCCAGTTGCTCTTTCTCGCATTTATTTAAACCAAAAGTTTTAATGGCTTGCGCAAGAAAAACGCATAGATTCTATTTTGATCTTTCGGTGGCCGAGCTTGCATGAGTTTTTGAGAATTGGTGGTTATTTTCCATTTTCCAATATGAAAATGTGGAAACTCTCTACGCGTTTTTACGAGGTTTTTTGACTTTTGTTGTTTCTTTGTTTACTTTACGAATTCTTTTCCGGCGAAAATTTGATATTGAAATTTTTATAACTGAATATTGAATAATAACCCATTTTTTGACTTTTAAATTGTTTACGTGAGAATTGATCGCAGTAAAAGTAACATGGGTAACACTTGGACATGGATTGAGCGCAATTAAAAATTTATTTTTGGAAATTTCTCGATTTATTTGATTTGTTCTGGATTTCTTCCAATTATTTGCGTGGAATGCAACATTCGTTTTTAAAACAACTTAATGTTTTAATACAACTTTCTGGTTATTCAATTAGTCCCCCCTCCCCCTCCTCCACCTCCACCACCTCCAATGATGAAGCCTCCAGCAGGTTTCGAAAAGAAGCCAATTTCATCAAAACACAAGGCGGTCTTGGAAAAATTAAAGACTCGACCACGAAGACGACCAGATTGGTCGGAAATGATGAAAGAAGTAGAAGACTCCAACCGGAAGTTGAAGCACGTGGAGTGTAATGATAGGTTAGACTATTTTTAAAAAAGTTACAATATTCATCATTAATTTTGTTTCAATTGTAGATCACAACCAGTCCTTACTTGTAAATCAGTGACCAAGGAGTCTGGACAGTTTATCTATGAAACAGAGAAAGCAACGGCACATAATCAGCTTCTTAATCAAATTAATCAAGGTGTTCGTTTGAAGTCTGTTAAAACAAACGATCGTAGTAAGCCAATTTTAGCTGGTTTGCGTAAATTCAGGCGTCAGATGACAATCGAAGAGCAAATCATTAAATCTGAGTCCAGAGCCGTTTTTGCTGATGTTCCACAAGAGGAATCTGAAGATGAACTAGACGACTTGGATGATATTGATAAAGTTAGGGATGATCTTCAGAGCACCAAACAAATGTTGGCTTTGGAGTTAAGGAACAAAGAAGCCACTGATCGTGAGAACAAACGTTTGTTAGCTAGGGTTCAAAATTTGGAGGCTGAGCTTGCTAGAGAGAGATGGACTCCGTGCAGCAACGAGCCAGTTCCAGAAAGTCAAGCACCAGATGCAGGTCTTATTAAGAATTTGAAAGCGGAAGCTGAGGAAGCTCAGAGACAATCACAATTGCTGGAAAAGAAATTCCAAGCCGTTGCAGTTGAGCTCGATAAATCACACAAGGAGAGTGAAGAGCAGAAAAGGCAAATCGCAGCCTTGGAGAAAAAACTTCAGGTAAACTTCTATGAAATTGGTTGAGATTATGCTTCTATGAAATATTTTGAGCTTTTTTGGTTGATGAATTAATTGTGAAATTTTCAATCAGTAGCAACGTTTTTTCTTCTAATAATCATTGCACAATTTGTATTTAAAGATATTCGAAATTTCATAAAAACTAATCAATTGATTTTTTGCATTTTTTATTTAATCATGATTATTAAGCTTAAAAAATTTGGCGCCATCTTTTCTGAATTCTAAATTTTCCAAGTAATAATTAATTAATGGATTTTTTCATTTTTTGCATCGAATCGAATTTTATTATCAGCACTTTGAATTATTTGATTTTTGCGAAAGAACGATTAATCAATTTCCTCCTACAATTAATAAGCATCTCTACTGTTTTTTTGGTTTAACCACTTTATTCTAACCTCTAGCGACTTGCATATGATGAGGATGAGCCGTTGTATAATTATGTATTTAAAGAGGTAGGCTGGTATCCTAAAGAGTAGCTAGTTCAGACAATTAGTAGCCCAACAAGTAACAAAACCATTCCACTAGCTGCACCGCACAATTAACTTCTTTTTTACCATATTTAGAACGTTTTCTTGCCAAAGCCCGTAAATTAATCTCCAATATATTATTCTAGAATCAAGGACAAGGAATTATGGATCCAATTAGACGCCAAAGCGAAGCACCACAAAAAGAAGACTCACCCGAGCTTGAGATGGAGCCCGAGGAAGATGAAATCGATGAAAATGAAACTGAAGAGCAAAAGGCCGAACGACTTGCAAAGAGATTAAATCGGGAAGTTAATATGTTGGAAACTAAACTCACTAGGTTGAAGGAGAAAGAAAGCATGGCTAAGTCTGACCGTAAATCGCTCAAGGATCAGATGAAGAAGAATAATCAAGTCTTGAAGTTAGTTTAAAAATATTTTCTGTTTTTGATTGAAATATTAATAAAATTTTTCAGGGGCGAAAAGAAAAAGTACAAGAAATTGCAGAAGGAAGTTGAAAAAATGGCTGATATGATGAAAGAAGAGGAATCTGAAAAAAGTGAAGATGAAGATGATGAGGAAGAGGAAGAAGAAGAATCTGGTGAGTTTATATTTTCATGCCTATTCTTCAATTCAAATTTATTTATCTTTTACAGAAGAATCTGACGAGTCTGAGGCATCAGAAAGTGAATCTGAGAGCGAATCAGAAGCCGAGGTAAGCTCACCAATAAATCATAGGAACAATTTAAAACTATATTGTATTTTTAGGATGCTGGTGATCCGGAAAAGAAGATAAACTTAGAACCAAGAGTAAAGCGACACGATGGTCGCTTTAACTCACTCAAGAAGGGTAACTACTTGCTGCAGACGAATGTAGATGCATTGAAAGATGAGATTAGCAAACAGAGAGACGCTTGCGCAACTTTACAGGCAGACTTAGACTCAGTTATTGCGGATATGTGCTAAATTTCTTATTAAAGTATATAATCAGTGTTACGTATTTAATTTGTTGGGACGACCATAAACTACTGAATTTACTTTACTCCAAGATGTTCAAAGATAAAGGAAATAAATGCTATTCTACCAATTTTAATTAGCTGTTTTTTTGTTTTGGTCCTAGCAACGAAGAATTTCGGAGTTTTTCATGTTTAAATCATAATATTGTTGATAGCTGATCCTACCTTTTTATTTGTCTGGAGTCTGCTGAACAGGAAACGTTGTGGTCACTACTAAAAACACCGGAAATATAATAATAACACTAGAAAACTGAAATTAATTTACAACCGACACAGCAAAAGATAAACAAACATCCAAAACAAATTACCGAGGGGCTATAAAACTGACAGTTCTCTAAAAATCGATTAATCCAGTTTGGTTGATTATAAAAACAATAAAGTTTGTCTTTTTAAATATTTGATGAATAAAAGTAAAATAACCATCTATTAACGAAAATAACCAGCCTCAAAGATGCCGCCCACAATAAATGGCGTGGATGACTCAGACAAGAGAATGCAACGACCTCAGGATCGCAAGTAAGTTGTTTTATAATCCGGCATTTTTAGCTCCCATATTTTTAATGATTAATACTTTTAGATCCGAGATAATCAGTCGTGTTAAGTACTGCAACACTCTCCCAGATATCCCATTTGACTTGAAATTCATTACTTACCCTTTCGAGAGTGACCGCTTTATTCAGTACAATCCAACGTCCTTGGAACGAAATTATCGATATGAAGTGCTCACAGAACACGATTTGGGAGTTACTATCGATCTTATCAATCGAGACAGCTACCAAAATGATCCCTATAACACTTTGGATCCTGCAGATGAAAAGCTATTGGAAGAAGATTCCCACGCTCCAGCTGACTCAATGAGATCCAAGTTCCATGCTAAGAGTGTTTCCTGGTTGCGTAGATCCGAATATATTTCTACTGAGCAGACACGTTTCCAGCCACAAAGTATGGAGAAAGTAGAAGCTAAGGTTGGTTACAACGTAAAGAAGAGCTTGCGTGAAGAAACTCTGTATATGGATCGAGAAGCTCAAGTTAGAGCCATTGAGACAACATTTGAAGACACAAAGAATGACATTACAAAGCATTACAGCAAGCCCAATGTTACTCCTGTTGAAGTTTTCTCCATTTTCCCAGATTTCAAGAATTGGAGATATCCTTGTGCTCAGGTTTGATGATCATATAAATATTAATTTACCTAATACCTAATTTTCAATATTTTTAAGGTCATTTTCGATGCAGATCCTTCAGTTGGTGGCAAACCATTGGCTGCCCAGCAAGAAGAAATGTCTCAAGCCATGATTCGAGGTGTGATGGATGAAAGTGGTGAGCAATTTGTCGCCTACTTCCTGCCCACTGAGGATACTATGGAGAAACGTCGTCGTGACTTTATTGCTGAGAATTTGTACGAGGATGACGAAAGCTACGAGTATAAAATGGCTAGAGAGTACAATTGGAATGTCAAGAGTAAAGCCAGCAAGGGATACGAAGAGAACTACTTTTTGGTTGTCCGAGAGGATGGTGTTTATTATAATGAACTGGAGACCAGAGTGCGATTGAGCAAGCGCCGTCAAAAGTTGGGAACGCAGTCGAACAATACTAAATTAGCTGTTAAACATCGTCCGTTGAATGCTCCAGAACATAGGATGCAAAGGACCAGAGAGAAGCAATTAGAAGCAGCTTGTGAAGAAGATGAGGAGCCTGAAGAAGAGATCGAAGAAGAAACTGACGTGAAAACAATCACCAAACCAGTTACTGAAAAGGAGAAAGGTATGATTTTTATTTTGATCCAAAATTATCAATTAATAAATAAAATTAATTTTCAGAAAATCGTGCCAGTCGTTCAAGATCTCACAGCCAACACTCTGGATCAAAAAGCCGATCTCGAAGCCGTAGTGCTCACTCATCTCGTAGCGGAAGTGCTAATTCCCGGAAGTCGTCGAGATCTCGCAGTGGAAGTGCACACTCCCGAAAATCTGGAAGAACAAATCGAACAAATCGCACAAGCCGGTCACGTAGTGGATCAGCTAACAGCGGCTCAGAACACTCACGAAAGTCATCAAGATCACGAAGTGGAAGTGCTCATTCCCGTAAATCCGGAAGAACAAATCGCACGAGCCGAAGCAGATCTCGTAGCGAACATTCAGGATCCAAGAGCCGGTCCCGTAGTCCTTCAGGCTCAAGATCACGCAGTGGAAGTGCTCATTCCCGGAAATCATCAAGATCACGCAGCGGAAGTGTCCATTCAAGGAAATCTGCAAGAACAAATCGTACCAGCCGTAGCCGATCTCGCAGTGGTTCAGGATCTAGATCCGGTAGTGGGTCAAGAAGCGGAAGCCATAGCAAAAGTGAGCACTCGGATTCGGAATAAAGGACAAGATTAAAGAATTATTCAAGACATAACATTTAATTAAAATTCTGTAACGAAAACTTGTGTAATTCATTCAAACGCAGATAATAAAATTTTTTGAAATTTAATGTTTTTTATGTATCAATTAACTCGAAATTAACTAGTAATTGGTTTTGTTAATTGAAACATTCAGGTTTTTAAATTTGTAAATAGTTTTGAATCCGATTCAACTAAAAATCCGGAAGATTCGATCGAGGTCCCATTTTAACGGTTTCTGACGAGGGGCTAAAATATTCAAAAGTCACAACACGAAATCAAATCGGCGGCACAAATATATTTAGTTTAAATTAAATCGAATAAGATGATGGAACCACCTAAAAACCTGCGTATTGCAGCCTTAAACAACTCAGTTCTTGAATCGCCTCTTCGTAGACGATCAGGAATTCACAGTGGACAACCAAGCTCAACGCCAAGGCTACTTGTAAATATCTTTTGTTGATTTGTTGTTTACTCGGCATTCTGAATTTTTGCTTTTAGATTAATGACGATGAAGCTGAGAGAAGAAACTCCAGGCGTATTGAATCAGAAAGCTCGTTTAGCAATGTATCCAAAGTTTTGGTGGAAGATACCGATTCTTTAACAATGTGTCTTCAGATGCATTCTGAAAATGTAAGTTCGTTATTACACTTTGTTATGAAATAAATGCTGATGGTATTTTATTCTCTTTCAGAAAATAAGCAAAGAAAATGCGTGGACCGTCTCAATTATTGATACATTCTCAAAACTCATTCGCAATCATCATAAGTCTATGCAAAACTTCCAAATCGCTGGCTCTACGTTAGAAGCATCAACTAAAGTATATGGATTAAGAGTGGACTCTATTTATAATGATGGTGTTCGTATGGTATCTGAGCTCTCTAGGCAAAGTAAGATATTAACTGCAATGATTTAATTTTAAAATATTCTGATGGTTTTGTGTTTTCAGCCGCTAAAGCCTTAAACAAGCAAGCAAATCAGAACAATCCTGATGAAGATTCAGATAATGAAGCTGATAAGGAGAATAACATTACTGTTCTGGATGCTGCTGGTAAAACCGACAAACCCAAAAGAGTCAAGAAAAAACGATGCACTGTGACAAAGAACAAGGACACTCTGAACGCGAAACTTGAAACAGTTCCTTTCACTGACCCCTTCTTTGCTAAGCAAAACTCTGTTGTTGGCGATATCAACAGCTCGAAACGTCTGATGCAGAACATCATACCATCTATCCGCTCCTGCCTGAAATTGCATCAAAATGGGATATACTGGGATAAATCACCAGCTCAGCTTCTGGTACTTGTCGATACGATAGACGAAAGCGCTTATTTGAATTTACCAGTGGAAGAAATCACTGCAATCACAAGCTTGAACATAAACAAAGATATGGATTTGCATTTTCATCCTACTCTAAAAGACTACTGTATGAGTGATCAAATTATTGAAGAAGATGATACTGAGCTCTCCAAATTTGATAATGAGTAAGTTTTAACTTATCTTGTACTTGGATGATAAATGTATGTATTTTTTTAACTTTCAGTGCAAATCAGTCAAACCACCAAGCCTTCAACCAATCTCAATTAGAGATGCAATTTGACATCAACGCAGAAGTGGAACCCTTGTCTCAGGAGAATCCTTTTGTAGTAGATTACGGGGATATGGACCAAAATGACTTTGATGATATGAACGACGATGACCAGCAGGCAATCAACAGATGTCGTGGACTAAAACGGCAACCGGTGATGATTGAAGATATGCAGCCTGATGAATCGATTAAGTTGGAATACTCTTATCGACCGCTGGATCATATTGGTCAGTTTTGGGCTGGACCCGCTCACTGGAAATTCCGAAGAACCAACACGAGAAACACTAATTGCCGGATGAGTGGTTTGGATAGGTGAGCATCTTTTTTGACCAATTTTATTTCATCAGAAAAATAACTTGTATCAACTTTTATATAATCAGCGGAGTCGCTACTCAAAACCAAGCAGCAAATCGCAGGAAACGTCCCAAGAAAGCACCAACTGAGCTCTCTCTCGAATTTGTATTGGAATTCAAAAATACTCTCGTAAAAAAAACCCAAAAGACTAAGTCTACTATGATTGCTCGTGGAACTTTAGTCAAGAAGTGGGACAGCAAAAAACTGAAATTGCCTGTGGATTTCAAGTTAGGCAAGGATTTCTTCAACAAGTTTTTGCATGCTCCAAATTTGAGACCAAGAAATGTGAATATCACGCTGTCAGGTGATGTCCAGAGAGATGGGGCTTATAATTACAATAATGAAAGCGATCGTAATTATTGTAGTCGAGTGGTGAGTTTTTTCGAAGTTTAAATGAAAAGAGAAGGTTTTCACTTTTTTCTAATTTTATCTATAGATCGAAGACGAGGATGATGAATTTGAATCAGAGACTGCCGCCAGCCAGCAGGATAATGAAAATGCGATTATTTACAATGGACATCAAACTGTTGATTTTATTTCGGATCAGTTTATTGGAGCTCCAGATCGGGTAAGAAATAAATTCCATGAATCCAATTCATCAAAATGAATTCATCCTTTAGTTTTGAAAGCCTTGATAATCTAATAATTACTAATTTCTGTAATTTTCAGGTCGAAAAAATAAACATAATGTTTGCAAAGCGCGCGAAAATCGTCGACATGAAACAGCTGAAAACTTGTTGTTGGAAATTGATAAACGAAATAAAACCAACCATCAGCGATTCTGGCACCGAATCTCAAGATAATCACGTTCAATTCAGCAATTTAATGGTCAGTCTTCCGAAAGTGCTGACCAAGGCTATGGCAGAGAATATGAGCACGTCTCTCGCTTTCTACTCTGTACTACATTTGGCCAACGATAACAATTTGGTGATGCAACAGAGTGACGATTTGCAGGATTTCTCTATCCAGTTAGAGGCGCTTAAAATTTAGATTTATTTTTTATATGAATTTAGTGCCAAGATTTAGAATTTAAATTTTATTGATTTACATTATTTTGGTATACTGTTCAAGTGAAATTCAATTTAAGGGAAAATATATTTTTTTAAATTGTGAATTTGTGAATTAAAATATTGCTTAAAGTATTTCAACAAAGATTATGCATATGCAGGAAGTACAAAATGCCAGCAATAATATTTTTAAAGGCACAAATATTAACAATAATTATAATTAACCCTTTCAACAATTTTTAATTTTCATTGATTAATTTTTTTTTGTAAATAGATGTTCCTAATCTTAAGAATCTCAAAGTACGAAAAAAAAACCCGAAATTGTTTTTTGTTCTGTAAAATTTCTCTCTTTTTATTTTAAACTTTTGGATTTTACAGTACGAAAACGTTAGCAAAATTAAGAAATATTAATAAAGTTTATAGAATCAAATATGCTAGACTTATTTAATATTGAAGACTTCTCTTAGTTCCAATGTCATCCAAAATTTGTCTCAATTCCTCATCTTCAAATCTTCCTTCTAACGAGGGAATCAAGGCTTTTGCTTCTTCCGGTGCCTCTGGACACAGATTTCCTAATGCTGCTAGCTCAAATTTATGGAGTTTTTTCTGCATGAGAAGACTTCGAACGCTGGCAATTGTCTCTTTGTTCTTGAATTTACGAAAGAGACCGGTATAGTTGTAGGTTTTCAGAAAAACTTCAGAGAATTCTTGCTCCTCTTCTGAAGATTCGTTTTGTTTTTTTCGGTGCTCCAATAGCATGTGGACTTCTGATATTAGGAGTGTTTCTGCGTTCTCGAATTCTACAATGAGTTAGAAATATTGCGATATAAGTATAAAAATATTATGTAAGTTTATTTATTATGTGGAAAGATTTTCTGTGCTTTAAAACTATTTAATAAAGGTTACAAATACGTATTACCGGGATCAGTTTGCTCAAAATAATACATTATTATTTTTTGTTTGTTCCGTGATTAAATATTAATATTTTGTAATTAAAGGTTTACTCTGTTCATTATGAATGATGATTGTGTAAAGATTATAGATTCAGATAGATTTAAAGCGGAAAACAGATGTCCCGCAAAATTGCTCCTGGATCTCAAATTTTTCACAAATTATTGAAACCTCTTCTAAAACACCAAACTAAAGAATTCTAACATACCTTTAGGGAACTGGAGATCTGCTGCGTCTTCCTCAACCATATCAGCTGGGTTTATTGTGGCCATTATCTTTAGAATATTTAATTAAATCTCCGTAAACAAAACTTTTAAATAGCGGGAGACGGGGCTACGTTTATTATAGACTAAAGGGGTTAATAATCAAAAAGTTTTATGGTTTTGCCACGAAACAGCGCCATAATAATATTGATTTTTTGAAAACGCAGAAGAAAATTGTTAAAAATCTGTTTACAGCTTTAAAATTATTGTTAGAACAGTTAAATCTTGTAATGAGATAATTAAGCATGAGATAAACTTATTATTGATAAAGTTTGAAGTTAAAATTGCTTGATTGAGAAGAAATACTGCAATTATGGAAATACAAAGTGAAGGTAAAATATGAATTTATTGACCTTTAAAGTACTAATCTAAGTTGTTTTTAAATATTTTGAATTAGTATCTTAAAAATAAACGAAATAAAATGTACATGACCCCAAAAATACGCTTAATTCAATCAGCACGAAATTTACATCTCATTTATCGATTATTTAAAATATTCTAGAAATCAAAAGAACCGCCAAAGATGAGGACCAGCAACTAAAATTAAAAACTATAATGTCAGCAAATCCCATGACTAGTAGTGTAGCCAGCATCATAGATGACACTACACCAGATTCGGGAGTTCAGCTGTTATCCGTGCTCGACTCGGAAACAAGTGATTTAAATGAATCAATGATCTCAAGTTTAGGATTTGACCTAGAAGTAACTCCAATCACTCCAACAGAAAACATTCCAAGACTCCAAGAATGTTCACTAATCCCAGATTTACTCTTGCCAGCTACCGAGATGACCAGAAGTGATATAGACAACAACAATAAGTTTGATCCGCCAGATATTGCAGCTGTATGTGAAGGTTCAGCAGTGGCCCAATATCCTGACGCTTTGATATCAAGCACACATTCCACTTTTGATACAGAGAATACTGAAATTGTTTATAGAAGAAGGATTAAGAAACCGCCTGGAAAAGCAGCAGTTAAGAAAAGAGTTAGTTTTCATGAAGATATCCTGAAAAACACCAGAACTGACAACATTCACATTGAACATGGATTTATTGTAAGTTTTCATCAACTCAGACTTTATTATCAATTAACAATATTTAAAATCTTTAATTTTAGACCTACAAAAGCCCAAGAAACAACAAACCAAACGCTCGTTACTCTTGGTGCAATGAATATACAACACATCAGCAAGGTGAAGAAGACCAGTTAGAATCAGATGAATGTACCGATAGAGTTTATAGAAACGCTGTGTCAGATGTCTTGGAGTATGGCAAATCCACTATGGACACAAATTTGGAGCACAGATCTTACGATAATTCTGGTTAGTTACATGACAAATTTGTTACATTTTTAATTTGTTACCTGGGTTTGTTACATTTTGTAAATTTTTAATTATTTCAGGAGTCTTTGAGTATGGCTGCTCAAGTCGAAATAAAAAAGAGTTCTACAAATGTAGCTGCTCCAACTCAAATTCCAGTATTGAGTCCAATAGTTCTGGCAGCTCAAGTAGTGATCAAAATAAAGTTGAAAACAGCAAAAGAAACTACAAACAAGCAAAATCAAACTCTTGCGACTGTATTGGCACTGAAGGTAGTAACCCATCTTCCGTTGATATCGGAAAGACCAATTGTTACTTCTCAGAGCCAAGTTTTGAGCATCTAAATGAATTTAATGGATCCACCATTTGGAAAGAAAAGAAACCAAAAAGTTGCTTGAAGAAAACTAAAAGAGTTTCGACCAATGTTGTACCGGATGTTGACCATCATCAGCAGAAAAACAAAGTGCTAAAGAAGTTTAATGTTCATCAGTTGAGCGATATGAACCAGCTTATCGGAAATAGTAAAATGTTGATTGGATCAATCAAAGATATTTTCGGGATTACTCTACCTGGTAAGTTTTTAAATTTCCTGTCCTTTAATTAAAAATTCTAATAAAATATCATATTTTTATTAAAGAACGTGGTGTTCCTGAAGGCTCTGAAGATATTCACCCAATTGTTGAATGTATGCCAGCTGAAGTAATTGATAACGAGAATTTCACCATTATCAACAAACCGAAATATTGCTTATCAAAGAGTTTGGATGGAGTTAACAAGAACAAAAAGAAAAATTTTGTGCACAATGTTGATGAGCAGATGCGTCGCAAAAATGATGAGGACTTATTTGCTCCTAGCCGCAAAAATAGTGTAAAAGTCCAGGAAGTTGAACCGGAACCGGAAGAGCTAGTTCCAGATGAAGAAGAGGAAGTTATCGAGCCAGTGGCTCCAGAATATCGCAATAAATTCATTATTAATTGTGAAAGTACAGTTTTTGAGCATACTGGCACTTGCTTTGAAACTGAATCATCGCCATTCAAAGAGCCTCCAATTGAAGTTCAATCGTACAATCCTTTTAAAAAGAAATTGAGCAGTATTTTCAAGACTTTCACTGATATTGGCAACAAAAAATTGCCAGAACTACCAGAAAGAGATTTTATGGTAACCTCTACAAATTCAAATATTTCACCAGTTGAGATTGTTGAAGTTCCTGAGGAATCTAACGATCCAATTGTCAGTTGCGAGTTTAAAGGCTTTGAGAAGATGAGGAAGACCAGCATCATGGAATCGAGCATCATTTCCAGCTGCAGCGATAAAAACTCGATTGTTTCTGATATTACTTTGACTTCACAAGCCAGCTCCAGTTGTCAGGAGAGCAAGAATGAATACTCAAGCATAGTATCGGATGACAGCTCCCAAGCTCGTGGCTCACGTCACTTATCTTCACCTTTGAGGAAGCATAAAACTAGTGGTATGCAATTTATGCCAACTCGATCATCGAGCGGTCGTTTGAGTCCAGATCTATTCAACCCCGGAACTTCTTCGAGCAAAATATCCTTGGAAGATTTTGAAGACATTCTTACTATTACAACGGATATTACCAATGAAGCGGATGATATTGTTATTGTGGATTACGCAGATATTCGTAATGATTCTTTGAGCGGAGCCAACAGCGTCAGCAACTATTATTTGAAATTACCAAGTATTATGACGTCTTCCACAACCTCAACAGCTTCCAAGACATCCCTTATCAACAGATTCCTCCGAAATGTGACACAAAAAAAGATTCTCGAAGCCACAATCAAGAAAAATGATTTTTTTCAAGCAAAGTTGAGCAAGGAGAAAAAATTGTTCGGCGGGAATTTGTACGTGAAGGGAGTACTACCAAAAGACGACAGCTTGATTCAGGATTTGAATGCAGAGATTGCTCTGGAGATAGAGATGGGAAGCAATAGTTTGGCAGAAAATTGTAATTTTGATGTGGATGCTGTTGAGGAGCTTGGAAGTTTGGATAGAAGATTTGAAGGAGGAGTTGGCGAAGTGAAAATTGATATTTTTGATATCAAAAGCTTGAACATCTTGAGGAATGACGAGGAAGTTCTTATGAAGGTGAGCGCTTTTTTAATTAAATACATTTCTTCACCATTCACAAATTTTTACACCTATTCATTAGTTACCCATGATAAATTAATAATAATTTTAATTTAATAATTTTAATAATTTTAATTTTTTATTATTACCCATGATAAGCTGAAAATTTTTGATCAATAGAAAGACCAAAATGTAAAAATACCCAGCTGCGCGAATATAATTTATTCCATATAACTCTAAAATATAATAAAAACAAAAACTGGGTATAGTTAAAATGCGTTCAAATTTGACTGAGCCAATGGCAGCGTAGTTCTAAGAAAGAGGAAAAGTCTCGAAAAGTAATATAATGTGCAAAACACTTTTGTTTGAACTAAACAAGCCTCAAAACATTTTTATTGTTACTAGAAAATATTCCTTTGAAATAGTGGCACATGGAAGTTGAAACAAAATATATTTCTAACTACTTAGATGTTTCTTTAAATGTTTTAATAGTTGACATTAAATCAGATATCCGAGGTGTTTGAACCTTCCATGCCAAATTGAATCGAATTTTCTTCAAAGTACATAAGACCACGCAACATTTTATTTCCTTTGAGAAAATTTTTATGGCTTTAAAGAGTTCAACGAGGCATGAAGTTTTGTTTGAGCTCGCAAGAAATACTATTAATCTTTATAATTTATGTGATATGATCGTAAAAAATGTGTAGCTATAACATAATATAAAATGTGTTCAAATCGATTTTATTGTTTCTTCTTATCTTTTAATATTATAATATAATTATGATGAATTTAGAGACGTCGTTAAAGTAACTTGTTAAGTCTGAAATTGGAACAATTCTGAGGCTAACGCAAATGAACGAATCTATTAATACCAAATTGCGACAAGAATTTTTGTTTTGAGATTTTGGTTGACTCGAATATCGAGAGTCGGTGTTGTTTTTTTATATAATCCACTTGAGATATTTTTGGTGAAATTGTTGAATAGATTTTATTGATGATAGATACAATGTGATTTAAGAATTTTGTTTTGGTTAATTATGCTTGAAAATTAATGTTTTAATTACGTTGACATTGCTCATGATGAAATATGAATTGAAATATGAATTGAAAACCAATTCTTTCGATTTTCTTCTTAATTTTCTAAAAATCACATAAATGCCAAAAAAATTTCTGAATATCATGAAACTCAATGTATAGTCGCAATTGAGTCTTTTTGCTCGACAAATGCTCGACAAATTTTGAAAAACGATAAAAAACTGTAGAAAACACATAAAATAATATATGTTCGTTTCAAATTTCAAATGGAAAGCTTTGGTATTTGAAAAAAGTCTGGAGATAAGAATTTTTTAGTTTTTTTAAATACATAAAATGATTTAATTTTCCGGTCTATGAATTCTTAAATTTAATTAAATTAATCATTAAATATTAACATTAAAAAATCCCCAGTTGAAATATTATTTTTAAATAAAATAAATAGATTCCATATTATGTGAACAAAAAATTTAGATTTGAATGGATTTAATTTAATTACAGGCCTATAAACTCTACACAGGCTACTCCAATGAAGGGTGCATGACCGCAGTCCTTGTATTCCTAACAGACAAAACATTGTATGTAACCGATCTCGTGCGCAATCGGCTTTGCAATAAATTTGTTCTGCCATATTCCGAGCTGGACGTGATTCTCATGGGTCCCTATGGCAACACCGTATTATTGAGTAATAATGCTAGAGATATGCAACAGGTTTTATTAGCTGGTGGACCATATCCTGCGGATAAATTGGTGGCTAGTTTGGAACTTTGTGCTCGTAGAGGAGGATCTATTTTGCCAGCCGTTGGACAATTGACTTTAGATCATTTGGCGCCATTAAAAGTGTTTGTTTGCGACAACTCGAGTGTTCCTCGAGATGATTCTTGGAAGTATTATGCGATCGTAAACGTCCCTGCTGGTAGTTTGGGTATTGAATCGGAACCATTAGGCCCACATCTTAGTGGCCCATTAATGCATCGTTCTATGAGTCATGCTGGTGCTGCACAACAATGGGCAGCCGGATATTTTATGCTTAAAGCTGGAGTTTTATATTTGTTTAACGATGCCGGGCAGAAAATTCCAAGCTGGGCTGTGGCTCTGACTGAGTGTCAAGGAGCTAGAAGATCCCTTAACACAACTCGTCCTCACTGCTTTGAAATTCTATTAAGAACTGGGCAAATACAACTAGCAGCTCCTGATGAGTATGTGGCCAGTGATTGGCTTCAAGGATTAGTTCAAGCTGCTAGCGGACTGTTTGAGGTTCAAGAGAAAAATAAGACGTTGGGATGTACTTTGATTATGACCAACAATCACTTGATAACACTACGAGAAGACTTTTCATCGCCTTTGAGGAGAATTGTACCCAACCAACCGCCACCAGCACAAATGGTTTCCAGATCAATTTCTAAGGAGAATGTTGATCCTGGTTTAATGGCTAGGAAGATGAGTAATAGCACCATGTTGGATACTTCTAGTGAGGTTAGTAAACTTTTGTATTTTATTTAAAAATCGACACTAAAATCGATTAATTGATTAATTCTTTAATTAAAAATGTTCATAAAAATAAAAATAAAAACTAAAATTTTTACAATCTCTCAATCAGGTCTCCTCCATAAAATCAAATCCCAGCACCCCTTCGCGCAATTGCCGCTCAATCTCAACAATAAGCACACCAACTCGTATTGGAAGCGCTAAAAAATCAATTTCTACATTCCTTGACGACACCAAAAGTTACACCAACATGACAAGCTTCTATGGAAAGAATAGTGGAGTTGAATTACTTACATGTGCTGCTATCAGTGAAATGACTTGCATCAAAATTCCAGCAGACTCAAGCAATTGGTATTGCACCATGGTAAGTTCTATATTCTTGATTTAAGCCTAACATTCGAACTAATCGATACTAATCGATTCACAGGAATTCTCTTGCCAGGAAGTAAGGGAAAATTCAGATGATCTTGTTGTCTTTTTTGCCACCAGCATGGAATTGCAACGTTTCTTGGAAATGCTAGAGTTTCTTTGGCATTGCAAAATGGTAAGAAAAATGTTTTTATGTCATTGTATTCAAATTAACTATAAATTATTTATTTTTTTATTTATTTAAATTAACTTAATTTCGCTTTACTTCAAATTAGGACACTCCATTCCCTGTGACTATAATTGACGCCAATGATGAAATTTCTGAGCATTGTGAAAAACTCTTCGTAGATATCAACAGATCATGGGATCCTCTCCTATCAGCCTCTCTTGGATTACCAAAGTAAGCCAAGAATATTTTTGAAATTGACGAGATATCAAATCTTTTGAAAATTTCGAAAGAAATTGGAAATTATTGAATATTTGAATAGTGGATAGGTTTTCTATAATGAAAAAGTATTTTTACTTGTGATACAGTTCGCTGTCTGTCTATGCTTTAATGGAAATTGTAAAAATAATGTCACGATTTCAATCTAGTCATGCAATTTCCTTAGAAATGCGAATAAAACTCAATGCTTCTCATCATACAAATATTATTTTTATTGAAAATTGAATTTTGTTTTTAGTTTATGTTACAAAAATTTTAAGTAATTTTGAATCTCAGAGATTATGAATATTTGTATGAAAAAAAAAAATTAAACCTATACAAATTAGTGTTATTGTATTTGAAATCAAAATATTTTAATTTGTATCTTCTGAAGACAAAACCCATTAAAAATGTTTTTTTAGTTTGCCAAAATATTATTTTGTGATTTAAAAAAAAGTTTTATGCTAGTTAAATAAACCATACTGAAGGTTCTTAATATTGAAATAAAAAATATTGTTTTAATGAAACTTTATAAGTAAAATATTATTGTAACTACAAATTGAATGATTGAATGAAAAGTATACCTAAACATTCTAAAAGAGATCCAAAAAATTTTCTTATTAATTGAAATTTTATAATTCGTCATAATTTTGATCACAATTTTTATAAGGAGTTTGTAAACTTTACAATACCTAGCACTTTCTTAACATTTCATTAAAAAATATTTAAAGCATTATTTAATCATAAACTATTTCTTTTTGGATATCGTAACAATCAGGTGTTCCCACAATTCATTAACATTGACTAAAAATATTTTTATAAATTGGAAAATTTAATTTTGATTTAAATTTGGAAATTTTGACTTTATAGTAGACATCAATTGAATCATCAGATAATTGTTTCTAATAAATTTTTTAATTAAAATTCATGAAAATATCTTAGAAAAAGCTCTGAATTGTTACGTATCTCCAAAAATCAGTCTCTTACAATAACTGCGCAATAACTTACAACAGATATTCTTAAGGAATGCTTCATCCCAAAATGTATCTATTAAGATACTCAGAAATCTAGTGCAACTTTTACCCTAAGCTTTAAATCCAAAAATGCTCTTCTAATGATATTAGAGATAAGATTATATTGGAATAATAATGAATGTAACAAATATTTAATCGCTATGTATTTAAAACAAACTATATACACTTGAATAAAATGTCCTAAGTACATACTCAGTAAAGAATTGTCCACTTGTAATCAAAGAATTAATTTAATTGATTAAATTTTTAATTGTGAATATTACGACCTAATTTTGAAATTAACTGGAACCAATTGATTGTGAACATTATTAAATTACAAAGCTTGAGTTGCAATAAATTTTAAACTTTGTTTTTTGCGAGTTCGATGACCAACGGAACAAATCTGAAGTAGCGAGTTTTAAGGTATTTTCCGTAAAATGATATTTCTCCTACAAATTAAAGAGCTTTTGACTCATTCGGTTTTCTTTTCGTTTGAGACTAGACTTTTTGTTTGGGTCTGGCTTATCAATATTTTTTTTGTTTTAAATTTGTTATTTATATTTCAATATTAATCATTCAAACTATATATTACTGAGATATCATTCAAATCATTAAACCAACTTTACTGGCAGTTTAAACTGCAACCAAATATTTATTCCGCGATCTAATGTATTAAATGATAATGGATAAAACATAATTATATGAATGGCATGACATTATCCAATGTAATGATTAAGATTGGAACAAAATTTGAATAAAGTTATGATTGGTAATAAAGACGATTGTTTTTCCTTTTGATGAGCTTGGAATGTCCGATGTGAAATATAGGGTAAGATGTATCATCGAAATATTTACACTCTTTGTTGTTTTAGATGTTTAGCAATAGAAAATAAAGCTGAAGGAGCTATAACAAATGAAAATAATAAAACGTGAAAGATATGGATTTTGTGTTGATGCAGAAAAAAAATAATTTACCTGTTAACTTATCATGGTCAAAAGTGCGAAAGGCTGATAAAAATTATGTAAAAATTTCTTGCAAATCTCTCATCCATTCTTGATCATCAATAATTATGCTCAATGGTGAACAACAAGGACTTTTTTCCATAGGTTCGTCTTCTGGTTGTGGTGTGTGAAGTTGTGCCACTTCAATGTAATCCATGAGATCAATCTGGTCAGGTAATTCTTCATCGGTGGTAAATTCTGACATAATTTTCGGGAAGTCAATACTTTGAACGACAAGTGGTTTTGGGTTGTTAATCGTATTTTCGATATTTGGTAGATTTATTGGATCGATTTCGGACATTATCAGTTCTTCTTTGATTTCTTTTTTTTGAGCATCACTGACGATCAAACTACAACCATTTGTATCAGTCTCATTATTCTTTGGTGACGATGATGGAAAATTAAATGCAGAATTTTCAAGCAGTTTTATCATCTCTGGTATTTGTAATTGTTTCATGCTATATAATTCTGAATCTAGTGTAACAGAAGTGCGATGTGTTATATCAAGAGTTTCTTCCTTAAGCATCCTTGGATGAGTTTCCCATTCTCCAGCATCAACAGGAAAATTTTGTGGTGAGTTTTCAATAGCTTTAGCAGATGTTGAAGGTTCTGGCTGTGGTGAGAAACCACGAGGGCATGTTGCTATATAAAATTTACGAATCAGATCCGATCGGGACATGAAAAATTCATTTTCATTTTCCATTTCATCTGCCGAACTGATGCTCAAACGAGAATCATTTTCATTATACTCTTCTGTAGCGGATTGAGGCAATATTGTGATCGGAAGTTTTTCCGAATTCTCTCGATTTTTTTGTTTTTCATTTAATTTTGTCTTTTGAATATTTCCGCTCTTGGCATCCCAAGCCTTTTGTTTAGACCACTTATCCTTATCAATTTTGGAAAGAATTCGAGGTTTTCTCGTGCGCAGGGTCATTTTAAACTTCGAGAAATATCTGGTGGATATGTCTGTAATTTTTGGGCCAAGAGATTCTAGTTCTTGAATGTGTTTTTTCACATCTCCAATTGTTGCCTTAGTAAAATTTATACCATTCCATTCTTGCAAAGCGTTAAACCCATTTAAAGATTGATGATTAAAAAAATCATCAAACGATGGCCTCTCTGAGAATGGGTCCATTAATTTCTCATGACAGATTAAATCAACAAGATTTTCAGACGGATCTGAGAGAATATCGAATTGAATGTGTTCAGATTCTGGTATTGAAATGGCAGAATTGAATGATGGAGTTGAATCTTTAATTTGAAATTAATAGTAGGTGTTAAAATAATAATCTCTTAATATGTACTTTAAAAAAGATTTCAATAAAAATACTTTATATGCTAGATATAAAATAAAATAAATTATGAACGATCAAAATTTCCTTGCAATACTTATTCATTCAATTTTCTCTTCAAAAAGCAAATCTACATTTACTGTGTTACCAATAAAATATTAACAAACTATTACTCACCAACTCTGATATTAATCAATTCCATCATTGTTATTCGAATCAGATTTTCATGATAAGAGCATACAAACGACTGCTCTGACAAATCTGGAATCTCATCAAGTAATTCAATCAGCTCATCAGTGGTATCGAGTAATCTTTTTTCCCATTGATCATTTCGGTAACAATAAGTACACTCCATTTCTTCAAAGTTTAATTATTTTTTTAACATTTACTTTTTTTCAATACTTCACTTTATGCTGTATGATTTATTTCAAAAAAGTTTTCACTGCATCACTTCAATTTTCAACGGATTGAAAACTGTAATTTATTGACAGAAAAACAACAATTTTAATATTCTTTAATAAATATATCTATTCAATAGAATTTAGAGTAAGATATTTCTATGTTTTTATAATAGTTCCATCTCAAATTTTTAGTACACAACGAAAATATCACACTATTACATTTATTTCAAATGTTTTTATTATAAAACAGTCCTAGAATGACGTAATGCACGAATCAACTAGTTAGCTTACCGAGCAAGAACTCACTGATGAGCTACAGTCAATTTGCTCGACGAAGAAAATGTAAATTGCAAGACAAGGAAAGCTAATTGCGAAAGAGTGGGAAGAAACGTTAAAAAGATCATAGGAAGACAAACGTTCCTTAGAAGTATACAACTAATTCATTCCCCGTCATTGAGTTTTATACATATACCATACCTCGCATCTTAAAAATTAATACTATGTAGAGTAATAACCACTTTCATGTTTTTTTTTACGAAATATGTTCATTCGCTACAGCGTTTTATTGTAGCGTTATATACTGTCTATTTTTAATACTTTTGATAAAACATTTGCGAGAGAAAAAAGCGTTTGCAACCAACCGGCAATCGTAAAAGGCGGTAACAACTGAATACACATAGTACATTATATATTGAAAGAAAGCTAAAAATTAAAAAAAAAGAAAAAGCATATTTCATGATATGTTGGACAGTAAATATGCTCCACGATATTCAAGTTACTAAGAATTTTCTTACTTTCCTAAAATATATTTAGATTTTAATTAAACTCAACACTGTTTCTACAAAAATCTAAAATCCTTTCGGAAAGTAAGAAAATCCTTAGTATTCCAAATATATTTATTTTTGTCCCACATATCATGGAATATGCTATAAAAAACAACAAAATACTCATAATATAAAACATATACTTATTTTTTAGTTTTCTCATATGTTGCGTTGAATGTATTATCGTCTGTTTTCTGCTATCTTCAGCCAAAGATCTCCACAAATTGCAACAACCAGCCAACTTGCGTGATATTTCACAAAACATAGTTGGTTATTGCAATGTAAAGAGTAGCTCTGTTGCTGAAGATAGCAGAAAACCGACGTTATGTGTTTATTAATAAATTCATCCATATCCAAATTGTGAAAGAGCAAGAAGAGAATGTGTAGGAACGAAAATTTTTTTGGTCTCAGTTTTTCTCCGGACTTTGAGCTGCTAACGTGCAAACATTATAATATATTCGTTGTATTGTGTCGTCTTTATTTTGTTTAAAAAGTGTTGAGTTACTTGTGCTGTTAACAAAATAATCATGCATCATTTAATGGACTATTTGGAAGACGAAAGCACTGAGGTTTTTGTGCCTTTGGTACAAGTTGACCGCGATTCTATGTAAGTTTTGTTTTGTTTTATAAATTTGTCATTAAAAACATAACACTGAGATTAAACTTATATTTTACAATTATTTATTATGTTGTGAACATTTAAAAGTCAACTCCTAGACTCACTGTAGATGCTGTATTAATTTTTAATTAAATTCATTTGCGTATATAGCAATGTGCTTCTAAAATCTTCAAGTAAAAACTAACACATTAAGAAATGCTTTAATATATTTTTATAGCTAAAAACAAACACACGTCTTGTGAACAATATTTGTACAAATAATTTTTAAGTTCCTTGAACGTATTAGATACGGTACGACGTAAATTGATAAAAATGTTGGGTGAAATTCTAATATCAATTTAATATAGGACCGATTTAAAATATCTCGTTACGGATCTTGACTGCTTGATTGCTTTGGACAGTTGGTCAAATGTCTTCAAACTGACTGGGAATTATGTTGACCGTATCTCATCTATGATATCACGGACTTTGGAAGCAGCAAACCATATGAAACTGAAACTCTTCGTATTCATCCCCAAAGACAACGATATTGATATTACTCTTAAAGTTTCTGAAGCTTTGGATACTGAAGATATCTATTCAATAATTGATCAAATTGAGGCTGTTGAAAAAATTAATGATGGAGAGGAATCGATTTCTTCAGGAGAAAGTGTTATGAGCCAAGATGTTTTGATTGGCAAGTTCAATGACTGTAATGTCCCTGTAAATTTCAGACTTTTGCGCAAAATTACAGTTGATTTGCTTAAAAAGGAAGAAAATGTGAACATCCATTTCGAGGAAATTTGTGGAGAGTTGAAAGTTCAGCCAAATTTCATTGTTTTGAGCAAAAACATGGATTTTGTGTTGGCAGGTATGTTCATATTGCCAAAAAATATTTTATCTAAAGTAACAAATTATAGTAACAGGTTATCCTTTTACTAGACGTCGAGTTTTGGACAATTAAAAACAGTGAATTCCACCGACTAGATAGAGAGACACTTGATAACTTCAGCGGCTTGAAAGATTTAAGTTGCTCGCAGAAGACTAAATTGCTGCAGCTAATCAAAAAAACCAAATTCGGTCAAGAAAAGGTATGAAATTTGTTCATTAAATTAGAGTTCTGTTAGACTTACTGTTTTTGCACTCAGGCTTTAATAAGAAGCCAAGTTATTGATGCCATCGCTAAAGCTAGAAAAAGAACAGGGCCTTTGATTCATGTTGCATTTGGAAAAAGTTCAGACGAAGTACCTTCACCTCTCGGCGACATTAAAGTTTTTTTGGAAACTGTGATGATTTCGTGAGTTGTTCATTTACTTTATTTACTAAATTATTTAATTTTGAATATATTGAATAAACATCCAAAGGAAAGAAACTATTGAAATATATATAACGACGATCAGCAAAATTCTTGTGCGTTTATTCTGGAATTCTGAAAACAGCAAAACACTCGTCTTAAAGTACATTGACGAAAACATGATGGAGAGCATTAACCTGTTATTCGAAAATAACAAACATTATGGTAAGTTTTAGTTTTAAAGGAACGAGCGTGTTATCATTGATCATTTGAATTATTTAATAGAAATAATTGACAAAGCTACTGTATCTCCTTTTGATAATCCCAAGTACACGTGTCTGTCTCCACATGATAAACTGATGTGGATTTGTTTTGGAAAAAAAACAATAATGAAGGATAACTTCCAGAAATCCAAGAGCTACATCGATATCATTGTTATTTGGATCATGGCACAGGTAGCAAATTACAATGCAGAATTTTATTAAAACATTTAATAATTATTATTGTCTCGTTAATTAGAACAAACTGATCGACATTTCAACACACAATAAAATCTTCTTTTGCATCTTTCAACACGCAATTTGCTCACCTAACGCAGATATACAATGGGCTCGCAGGCCCCTAGAAATTTTGAGTATTTACCAAAATTTATATAATATCGTCGCGCAATTAATGGAAACATTAAAAATTGAGAAAACGGTAGGTTGAAAACTTTAAAGATACTGTTAATAAATTCAAATCTAGAAAATGTAATAAATAATTATAATTCATATTAAAATCAAAATTAGGAAGTTAATCGGCAATATATTTTATTGACTAACAAATTTTTTATGACCTCAATTATATTCACTACAGAAACCAATTAAAAAATTATTAAACAGTTTCATTAATTTTTAATTCAAAATGCACGGATTATTTTGAGCTAAGTTTTATTTATTTAAAAAATTTAATTAATAGCATTATAGCTACTGATGTTAGCCCTGGTCAATCTTGCAACAAATGACTCATACTATTTTTTATTCTTTATTGTACTAACGTTAAATACAGTAGACTTTTAGGTTTTGCAATTTTGATTCGAGTTAAAACTTGCATGAATTTCATAAAAATATTCAACAAAACAACAATCAACCAAAAAACTCCAAAAAATTTGTTTAGTCTACGAAATATTTATGTATTTATTTTGCAAACTAATTTGTTGATCTTTTGCTTATTTATCACACAGACCGAGTACACTCTGAACAAGGCAAAATTCATGGAAATCTACAATCAAGAGATTGACAGCGATGAAATGGAACAACAGTTTCATGTTAAATTTCGAATCTTCAAGGAGTGTAATGAGCAGGCCATTTAAATGCTTTAAGGTTTTGCAAATTCTTTTAATTTAAATATCCAGACGTCTAGCTCAATAAATTTCAAATGTTGACGAGAAACTTTTTAATTTTGCATTTATTTTAATAATATTTCATATGTATCGATTCATAATATGTAGGTCATTAAAAATTATTAACTAAGGCATAAAGGCTGTGGAATAGAGCGGCACACGAACCAAAATCTTAAATTTCAAATTGAGGACTTTTTTCAAATAATTTTAATTACAATATTTGATCTTTATCTTTATCTTTATTTGGTCAATATTACATGCTTTATGTATGTTTTTGTGCCAAATTTAGAAATAGTGTCAAAGTTGGCAATGTTAGGAATGTAATAAGGAACAAAACAATTTGCATTTAAAATAAAAGCTTTACATAAATTATTTAAAGATTTAAAATGTTTAAACAGAATTTGAAGTTTTAAAATTTTCATTCAAAGCAGCTTTACATTTTGAAATAAATTTTGAGAAAATTTTTGAAATCTTAACTGAATCTTAACTGAATAAAAATTTAAGTTTGGTCGATTGACCTACATTATTTCGTAAATAATATTGATGTAATTTGTCAGTAATTAAAATTGTGAATTATCATTGACAAAAGGATTTTAAACTTAATTTTAAAATTATATTTCCACAGACCTTAACTGTTAAGGTTTATTGATAAAATATTGAAATAAAGGTTAGTTATAAATGATGGAATTTTTAATGGTGTAGTTTTTCTCACTGTTTACTCGTTTAGGGTAAGGTCTCCAATGCTCTCAAAAAGCTAAATTTGTCTGTTAACAAGTCATGGCGTTAGTATTTTATATGATAGAATAATTATTCAAACTCACTGCGTTCATTCTCAATTTCTGCATCAATGATTTCGTTAATAATTCGATCGAGTGAATCTTGTGGATCTTGTCGTTGTGATGGAATGGCTGATTCTGGTTCTTGGACAGCTTGTTCTAGCTCTTGATTGAAGCTCGATTCTCCAGTGTTTTGGTAAGGAACAAATACATTTGTATTTATGTTTTGTGTTGGGATATAACTGGGATACATGGTCAATCTGTAGATATCATTTGCCACAGCTTGAGCATTGCTCAAGTCAAAATTTGGATTGAATTGTTGCTGCTCTTGATTATTCATCATGTTGTATTGTGGAATGTGTTGCTCGGAGGTTTCATTGAATTGTTGTGGCGCAAAATAAAGTGGTGTGCGTGGGGCAATTTGTTGAGGCTCAAAAGATAAAGATTCTATTGGAGCTTCTTGTGGCAATTTTTGCTGAGATTCAATTGGTGGTGACATGATGGGGGCTGGTTGAATAGTATCGCTTTGTTCTGGAACAAGTTATAATATTCCGCAGTTAAATAAAAGTAATTTTAAGTGAAGACTTTATTTATGCAAGTTTGGAAGTGAATCAGAAACTAGGCTTTAAAAAGTAATTTAGATATTTTAGGAGGTTGCAATTTTATTGCTAATATTAAAAATTTTATTTAAAAAAAATTTTGGCATCAAAGAACCATTCTTATTTATTATTTTTTAATTCAAAATGAGAAAAAATAATTTATAGTTATTAAGATAAATGTTATTAACTTTTAATTGAATGCATTAAATTTTAAATGTTTAAATCCTACCTGAACCTGGAAGATTCAACTCAGGATAAGCCTCTTTTTTCAAAAATTTTCGGCCTAACCGAGAGCATGTAGGAAAATGCCGAAAACAAACGCCTTTGGATCGAATAGCTGCCTTGCTCATCTTTGTCGCACAATTCTCACGACCAATTAATTGCACCCACTTTTTGATGTCTCTGTAAAGCGTGGGATAGTATAAAGGAGGATCTGTTGATCCACACCCAAAAACCCAGCACACTGGATCTTTTGAAATTGTTCTTCTAGATTGTTTCATGATTACTTGTTCTCACTTCAAAAGTTGGTAGCACAATGCTGTTACTAAATTTTTTAAAACCACCACAATTGCATTTTGCATGCATGTGTGAATTATTCTTTTCTAATGTATTTTATTTAAGCAATAAGAAGCAAAATACAAAATTTAAAGCCTTTAAGTAGGGAGAAGCAATAAAAAAAATCTCTAGACGAACGCAATTAAATGTATATTTAGTAATGTTGCAAAACTCAAAGTAAAAAAGCTGAAGAAATTTTAATTTATGCAGGAATGTGCTCGCTTTTTGCATTAAAAAAAGCAATTTAAATCCATACTTCTTCTTGTTGTAGGGTTTTGACTTGGTCAGGCCATCACGACTTGCGTCATTTTATATAGCCGATTTTTTGTGTATTTTTTTCCAACACATCACTGCACTTTTTTGTTGTTTCATTGAATTTCGTTTGCAATCAGTTAAATGTTTATATATTTTTGGTGTTTAAAAATTTGCAAATTGCTTTAACTCCACTTAACTTTTTTTTACTCAGAGAGATAGCGAGAATATCTATTTAAATCCATACATAAAATGTAATTTTTATGAGATTTGATACTTGAATTTACTTAAAATGAAACATGGTGCATTTCAAGTTCTTCTTCAAAAACGAAACGCCTTATTGTCAATTATTACCTTCTTTCACATTCTACACCTTCAAAAATGGCTGTGGAAAAAATTAAAGGTTGAAAACGTATTGCTTCACAGAAAGATAAAATGAGATATTCGACACTTTATTTATTTAATCACGATGGATTCAGACTTTTAATGGTTTATTTACATTAAAATATTTCAAGTTCATTTATTCTTTCGAAAATGATGATGCAATGATGTAATATGAGTATCACTTGTGAAGTTTCAAATTCTTCATTCGTTCTGCATAGACTGTATGTAAAATAATGAAAGTTAGTTTATTTAATATATTAAAGAAATGTATTCTACATTACAATTCAAATGATGTGTTGAATATCGGATCCTGTAGAATCTACTCGTTGGTTTGACTCTATCAGGTGTATGATCGTCCTCGTCTAATTTAAAAAAGAAATTCCAGATGTTTTATTGTGTTAATAAAAATAATTTAAATTTAAATTACCATCAGTGATGTCACTGAAGTAATTTGTTTCAACGGAAACAGGCAATGCAGCATAGCTATGCTCTTCGTAAATATTACCAACAGTTTCAATAAGAACTGGAACCGCTTTAAATATTTTTTCCACAATCACAAGATTATTCAAAACAGCATTTCTGAGATTGTTTTCTAGAAAATGTTTATTGCAGACGAAGCAGTTTTCTTTGACGTACTCAGAACCTTTCCAAAATAGATCATAACGTTTGATTCTGCGTAGCCAAACTGCTGTTAATTGTAAATCACTTGGAAAATGATGCACTGGAAAGCTTGGGTGATGACAAGATTTTACTGCACAATACATTTTGTTTGAAGTGGAGCGTTTGATTGTTTTTAGCGACATTGAATGCAGAACTTTCATTGAACACAAAAGAAATATCGTTCAGATTTATTCGAAAGCAAATATCGCAAAGATTAACTAAAAACTTAACTGAGCTTAAAAAATAAAGAAATCGTTTATTTTAACTTTTGAACTCAAAATTCTTCGAACAGTTTAAAAATTGTAGCAATTGAAACAACTTTCTCATTGGTACGCGGCAATTCGACTGAAATCACCATCATCACGGAATAGAAATTGAAGCAAGAAGGGGGCAGTGGGCGTGACTTATTAGGTAGACATGTATTGGCGCATGCTTTTTCATTTCTAACGCAAAACGCTATTATACAATTTAACATGAATACACTATATTCCATGATTCGTTGGACAATATAAATAAATTTAAAATTTCTGGTTTTTGCCTCAAAGTTTAAAAGTTCAAACATGAATAAATTAAAATTTAGAATTTTCAGAAATTCCACTTTTCAAAAATTAAGACACAAAATTTTCCAAAAATTAGGTTTCGTGGGTCGAATTTTAGGTTTTTGGGTCCCAACATTCATAAATAAAATTTTCGAAGTATTGCTATTCATGAACCTAGGTTCATGGATAATATTATTTTTTAAACTTTCGTTTTTTGACTAAAAATTCTTGAAAATAAGGTTTCACGGGTCGAATTTTAGGTTTTTGGGTCCCAACATTCATAAATAAAATTTTCGAAGTATTGCTATTCATGAACCTAGGTTCATGGATAATATTATTTTTTGAACTTTCGTTTTTTGATTAAAAATTCTTGAAAAATAAGGTTTCGTGGGTCGAATTTTAGGTTTTTGGGTCCCAACATTCATAACTTAAATTTTCGAAGTATTGCTATTCATGAACCTAGGTTCATGGATAATATTATTTTTTAAACTTTCGTTTTTTGACTAAAAATTCTTGAAAATAAGGTTTCACGGGTCGAATTTTAGGTTTTTGGGTCCCAACATTCATAAATAAAATTTTCGAAGTATTGCTATTCATGAACCTAGGTTCATGGATAATATTATTTTTTGAACTTTCGTTTTTTGATTAAAAATTCTTGAAAAATAAGGTTTCGTGGGTCGAATTTTAGGTTTTTGGGTCCCAACATTCATAACTTAAATTTTCGAAGTATTGCTATTCATGAACCTAGGTTCATGGATAATATTATTTTTTAAACTTTCGTTTTTTGACTAAAAATTCTTGAAAATAAGGTTTCACGGGTCGAATTTTAGGTTTTTGGGTCCCAACATTCATAAATAAAATTTTCGAAGTATTGCTATTCATGAACCTAGGTTCATGGATAATATTATTTTTTGAACTTTCGTTTTTTGATTAAAAATTCTTGAAAAATAAGGTTTCGTGGGTCGAATTTTAGGTTTTTGGGTCCAAACATGCATAAATTCAATTTTCGAAGTATTGCTATTCATGAACCTAGGTTCATGGATAATATTATTTTTTGAACTTTCGTTTTTTGATTAAAAATTCTTGAAAAATAAGGTTTCCTGGGTCGAATTTTTAGTTTTTGGGTTCAAACATGCATAAATTAAATTTTCGTAGTATTGCTTTTCATGAACCTAGGTTCATGGATAATATTATTTTTTGAACTTTCGTTTTTTGACTAAAGTTTCTTAAAAAATTTGGTTTCGTGGGTCGAATTTTTAGTTTTTGGGTCCAAACATGCATAAAATAAATTATCGATGTATTGCAATTCATGTTCAATGTTCATGAACCTAAATTTAATTTTTGGAATTTTCATTTTTTATTCAAAATTTTCCAAACATGAGAAGCGACTCGTTTTGCCTCTGTGGTAATAATATGTTATGTTTAAAAATAAAAACCAATAATTTTACCTAATGAATTTTAATTTTCGATACTAGCTAAGCATAATTAATCTGAGAACTCCAAAAATTTGATTGAACTCGCCAAAAGATAAAGAGATTCTTTGGTAATTAACATAATTTTATCTCGATATCTGCCCACCTGTCTAAAAACAATATTTGAGAAAAAAAAGACAATAAATTGTTTGTTATTTCATTTATAGGAATTAACTTTTATTATTTCTTTCTTAGATCCACAAATCTTTAATGTTTTATAAAAGCATACAATATAATATTGTAAAGTTGTTAAGGTGGATTCCTTTAATAGCGCATCTTATGTGGGAACTGGTGGGACTTGAGGGCGAAAGAGCTCTTCAAGTACTTTCCAATCAGTTTTCCGTCATGGTGCTTCTTGATCAGAGCCATCAGCAATTTGTCAACAACCACTTGATCCTTCTTGCGCTGCTCGGATGGAGCGTACTTCTCCTCAGACTTGGCGAAAATATCTCCCTCAGTCTTGCGGGCACGCTTCTTGTTGGCACGCTTGAAATAAGCGTCGTTGATGTGCTCGGGCACGACGAGTTTCTTTACATTGACGCGAGTCTTGGTGGCAATCACGTAACGCTGGGAAATGCGGCGAAGTGGGCAGGCGTTCAAGGAGAATGGTCCGTTGACGAGCAATAATCCGGAGGCGAGAACCTTCAGGAGAACGACGCGCTTTCCCTTATGACGTCCAGCTAACAGGATCAAGATCTTGCCGGGAACACAGGTCTTGCGGGTCTTGCGCACGTGCTTGGCGAAGCAGGATTTTGTTGGGCGACCGGTTACCTTAAAGAGATTAAGAATTGATAAATTATTTGTTTGTTTATTCGATTAAAGAGGAATTTAATTGATTACGGACAAATTAAAAGAAAATATTGTGTTTTTAACATCACTGAGATATTCTATTGGAACTGAAATAATTATCACAATATTGATACATTATTCTTTATCAATATCGATAGATTCGAAGATTGAAACTTTTAGATACAAATATCTTGGAAAACACATTTCATCACTAGAAAAATATTAAAAATCCTCACCTTAGCAGTGGTAGAATAAGATTTCTTAGACTTCTGCAGACGAACAACACGCTTTCCTCCGTTCTTGGCTCCATTGATGTCCTTGGTGACTGTAACAGCAACCTTTGCCTTCTTGGAGACTACTTTCTTGCCTTTCTCAGCTTTCTTAGCATTCTTCAAGCGATAATGCCTACGTTGGTTGATCTTGAATCTTGACCAGCGCAGAACTCCACTTCCGAGATCGCGGTTTGGTACTTTGTTGACCTTCTTTACAACTTTCTTGCCTCCGGCCTTTGCGGGCTTCTTAACAGCTACAGTTGGTGCCATTTTTGACCTAAAATTGATAGTAGATTATAATTGGCTGTGTGATGAATAGTGAAGATGTTTGTAGTGGCGCAAGTAACAATATAATCAAGAAAATTTGGAAATACAGAATAGTGAGGTTAGATATCACAAAAATTGGAAACACATTGACAAAAATCAAGTTTAAATATCATGGAAATTCCTGAAGGGATACACTAAACTTGATGTTGTGACTGTAGCTTAAAGATTGTTTCATAAATACGCACTAATTAAGCTGCTGTAACAGCGTAAATCAAGGAAACAAACGCTAAAATTAAAATAATCAACTCGTACCTCGAAAATAATTTGAAAAGGCTGATTTCACATCGGAACTGTTTAAACGTCAAATTCAGAGTCGCCGACTTGATTTATTGTGAGTTTTTCGTGAGCGCTATAAAAATTTATTCATTGATTTATTTTCAACGTCTTTTTAACATTAAATTAAAATGTTAATTGACTTCCTGACCAATTAAGCATCTCTAGTATTCCAGACCATGTAAACGACCCAAAGATAATTATCGATTTGAAGGAGCATCATATTTATTCAGATTTTTTGTTTTATTTTATTTTATGTATGTTTTAGGTTTTATAAATATTTTGTCAAGATCATACATATGATATTATAGGTTCATTAAGCTAATAAATTTTAAAATTTTTTGTATAATACTTGTGTGTAAATGACAAAAGATCCAATCGAAAATTCCAATAGTGTCGATATTACTAAAGAATAGACTTTAAATTAGGCTCCTGCGATTAGTGATTTTAATAATCGTTTCGATTGTCGATTCGATTAGTGAAATAATCGCGATTTCGATTCGATTTCGATTATCTAATTTGAAAATATGTAGTTTAGAGAACTATCTGAGAACTTGAAAATTTTACTAAATACTAGACAGTACATTTTTGCATTTTCTATTTTTTGAATAATCTATGTTACGAATTTTTTCACTCAGACTGCAGACTGAAAAAAATTGTTTTTTTAATAGAAAGAAACCTCTCAAATACATAAATTTACAATAGATGCATAATTAAAATGATTCTGATACGGGTAAGCTTTTTTGAAACTACTAAAATAATTTTGAGGTTAGTTTCAATTCCGGGACACTCGGTTGTATAGTGTTTTTAAGAAACAAAATTCATAATTTAGGAAAGAATGAAGTAAAAAGTGATCGCTCATAATTTTATACAATAAATAGAATCCTAATTACATTTGTACAAGATCAAAAGATTAGCATTATGTTTGAAAAATGATGTTTCTTTAATAATCGAAAGCTTCGATTATCGATTTACTAATCGATTCGATTATCGATTACTCAAACTAATCGCGATTCGATCGATTTTCGACTAGTCGCAGGAGCCTACTTTAAATACTATGCTAATTACGATAGTGAATACAAGGTTTATGTGTAGTAATTTTACACCACAATCAAAATGACTTTTTGTTAAAGATTTAAAAGGTTTAGAATATTTAAATTCTTGCTAAAAATATCACAATATAGTTGTCTAAATACATTTACGTCCTTTCTCCTTGACTTGCTGCCAATCAGTGTTTTGAAAAAATGGGTGGAATGTTATTGCTTCATAGTCTAATCGAACCTCTGCTGGAGCAATCAGCTAAAAAAAAGATATTCAATAAATTTAAGCAATAATTGGAATATTATTTTCAAACTTACTCCTTCCAAAAGATCTTTAGCTACGTTGGAAACTCCTGGCTCAGGATATTGAATCTCAAAGTAACAGGAAAATCCTCCAGGATGATACTTGAAAAATCTCTGTAACTCAAGAACAATTTGTTCAAAAATATGTTAAACAAATTAAAAAAAATTCCACGTTATAATACCTTTTTGGTTAACAGCTCATAAAATATGATTCCAACAGAGAACCAATCCGAGTTTTTGGTCAAAGGGCGCTAAAAAAATTGATTGATTAGTGAAACAATAAATCAATTTATAAAATTTTACCTCAGGAGCAACATAAAGGTCATGCAAAGCATTCAAGTTCAAATTGCACATAAAATCGTCATAATTTCTATGTTTTCTATAGAAGTACGTCAGTAGAAGTTGCCCAGAGCTACCAAGTAGCAAATTATCTAAGTTGAGATCACTAAAACGAAGAAATTTGTTAATTAACGCAAATAATTATGAAAAGGACACGTACCCGCAAATAATTTCATTTTCATGAAGACTTTGAACACAAACAACTAATTCTCTCGCCCATTGTTTGAGGCAGACTTCTGGCAGGTTCATTGTTATTTCATTTATTTCTTTTGGGAGATTGACTGGGGGAATCAGAGGAGATTCCAAAGTGGTAGTATTTCCCAAATTTCCATTCAAAGTAGATATTTCTTTAGATTCTTCTAAATTTTCTAAGTTTATAGGAATAATTTCTTTTGGTTCAGCTTGAGATTGCGATCTTTTCAAAGTCTTTGAAACAGAGTTCAAAAGTTGCTGACTACAGCTGACCAAATCATTTACATCCATCTCACTGGATAGTGTCTCAAACGATGGAATAAAGTTTTCGTAATCGTTTAAGATTTCATCCAAAGCTTCAGTGGCTTCAGCAACGTGAATTTTGCATTTTTCTGAGAATCCACTGTCTATGTCACTAATGCTTTCGATTGAGCTTTTCATTCGCGATTCCACTACGTATTGAGTTTTTTCCATTTCTAGTTTTTTGTCGATATCCACAGGGTCTACGAATAGATCTTCAATTTGAGGAGCTTCAGTTGTTCTTGAAACTGAGTAGGATTTTATGTAGTCCCACAGTAGGCCACAGCTGCAAAAATTTTAATATTTAAAGATAAATGGATTGCTTTAGAAAAATTTCAACTCACGGCTTGAGCAGCAAATATAAAGCATTCTCAGATTGAAAGTAAGCAATCAATTCCACCATATAAAGGATATTCTGCGGTAAAAAGATGGACTTATTGTGATCGAACCAAACAGCTTTCATCACATAACTATTTCTGTTGGTCACATCCTGCACCTGCATTATAAGTTTGCTGCTGAAAACCTTGGTGACGGTGTATTTAGAGAGATTGCTTAATGGTCGCTCTAAACTCTTGACGTCTGGAATTGTGGAGTCTGTTGTATCATCAGACGGGAGAGTGCTAAAAATGAAACTACTGTCTTGGTCCAAGAGATTTTTTTCGTATAGTAATTCTGCTCTTTCCAGGTATTTTTCGGCTTTCGTCTTGGCAATTTTTTTCCTGGTTTCATTACAATCATCTAAAATAAATTTGATTAATTAATTGGACCACTTAATAAAGCAAAAATATTTACTTTTAGCGCCACTGAGGAGTAAATCAATTCCCTTTTTATATCTCTCGAAAGCTATTTCATATCTCTGGTTGACTTCATCCGACACTGCATGACTAAATTCTATAGCAGCTTCATACAAATAATCTTCAGTATCCAACTTTAGTACTTGAACAACTGGTAAGGGTGCATCTATTTCGTCTGATTTTATCGATCCTGAATCATCTAACAAATTTTCACCACTACTGCTACTATTATGCATTACATCTGGACTTATTGGTTTCTTCATTTCATCGTCTTCCATATTAATTGACTGCGACTTATGCTCTGGAGAATTTGCTGGACTATCTTGGCCTCTTTCAAAAAACTGAATAAAAGATTGTGACATGTAAAGTGTAGGGTGGTCTGCTACAAAATAAAGAAGTTCTAGTATCCATTGTTTACGGAATTGAATTACTTCGGGATCAAATCTTTTGAAGTAGGAAGAATGTGGAATTTCTGGAACGACTCCCTTAAGATGATTCTCTTTATGTTTCTTCTTTATGTCTTGATACAACTGCTTAATTTCTTTGAAACGTTTCCATACTGTTATTTTCGTAAGAGCTTCAGGAATAGATGGTGGGAATACCTTGAAACAAAAAAAGAACAATAAAAATCGATAGAAAATTTTTCATTATTCAAATTTTACAATTGACGTGATTTTATAGATGGTGCAAATCTTATTTTTATGCGTCTGAGTGATGATGAAGTTGTGAATTAATCCTCCTAGGTTTTTTGCCATTTCCGGTCAGGATCTCCGGAATAAAAACTGTATTATTATTTGGTTTTCAATTTTTTATCAAAACATTATCAAAACAAAGTCGTCGCTTCTCGCAACATAAAGTCGTTGATTTGTTTACAATTTTCAATTTTCCGTTCGTTTTTGTTTGTTGTAATTTTGTGTTTCAATTACATTTTTCACATTGGACGTTAAAAATGTTTAGAGACAACGAAGAACCGCGGAATATGCTCCCAGAGCAATTGAAAGTGCCACAAACACTTAAAATTCACGAGGTGCCTGAAGTAACTCTTTTTTCTCCATCAAATGAACGAAATAAACCTATTGCAACATCAAAACCTCAACAAATTATGATGATGCATCCCCCACACCATTCTGTTCCTGATTTGACTATCTTTGAGAACAAAAACGCACCAATTCGGAGACAGAACTTTTTTCAACAGTTTAACATGAATAACAACTATCAGGAAAATAGATTAAGGACTAATAGCAAAGAAAATAAACCTAATCTGGCTATGCCACAACATCCAGCAGTTCCTGACTTGACTATATTGGAAGATAAAGCTCCTCGAAACAAATCCCCTGTCACTAATGGATCGAATGGAGTAGTCTTCGATGCGAACTACAAACAATATTTAAGAGATTCGCATGATCATTTCATCAAACAAATTCAAGAAAAACAGGCACCTACAAATACTGTTGAACATCAAACTCAGAAAAAGTCAAACATATTCCAGACCGGCAGGAAGACAAACTTTTATACTGAAAATCCACTTCTGAAGTATGCTCCAAAAATAATCACTCAACAAACCAAACCAGTTCAAGAGAAGGTTTATGATGCAGATACTTCCTCAATATTGATTGATATTGATGTGCCTAAAATAAATGGAAGGATTCTCCAACCAACTCGATCATCAAACAGCCAACAAGCTCAGCTAAGTACTCAAGAAGACGATGAAATCACATTCAAGAAAGTTGCTGATATGCTTAAGAAAATGCAAGATGCTGTTTTATCTCCTTCAAAAGTGGAACAACAAATAAATCCTGAAATTAATGAAAACACAGAAAAAAGTGAAGCTCAAATCCTTCGAACTATAGCCTTCAAATACCTCACTAAAGATGAAATCCAGTTCTACAATGTAGAGTCAGAGCTAACTTTACTCGAGAAGAAAAGTTAATATTGTTTTTTGAATAGTTTGCTTTATTTTGTTTTTTAAATTGATAATTTAGTTAATTTTAGCTCAAATTGAAGAAAAAACTAATAAATCTTTTAAAAAAATTGGATGGAAGCTTATTTTTTAACAACTTGAATAACATCCTCATCAGCCATAATGTGTGCAATTCCTACTCTTTGTGGAGAATATTTTGCTGACGTTCCCCATAAAAGGCCGTATTTAAAAGCTTCAGCCAAAGTTCGATGAATTGCGTGGCAAACATGTTCAACCGTTACTCCCTAAAATAAAAATTGAGTGTTAATAAAGAGTCATCCATTTAATATAAAACAAATAACCTTTCTCAAAATAAGCCCATCGTTGAAATCTGGAGTCTCACCAGGTTTCTTGGTATAAACTCGGATTAGCGACAAATATTCCCACAGCACATCTAGCAAGTAATCCAAATTAAGCATCATATTACAGCTGACAACCACACTGTGTTCCTCTCTAGCCAATCGGTTCACCTCTTCGATAGCAATTTGATCAATTTTATTGTAAACGTAAATGCACGGCAAGTAAACTCGATTATTTGTTACAACATCTATGAATTCATCTTCTGTACAATCTTCTCGGAACAAAACTTCAGCGTTAAAAATCTTGAAGCTGTGCAAAATTGTTTGAACCATTCTTTCGTTACATCTGGTCAAAGATACCATTGAATTGAAACTCAAACCACCTCCTTTCTTAACTTTGAAGTAAATGTTTGGCTTCCGCTTGTTCAATCTGATTCCAACAGACTCCAACTCAGCTTCCAAAAGTGCACGGTGGACATTAGGTTTTGTAGCATCCAACATCATCATAACTAAATCAGCTGTGCGAGCCACAGCAATAACTTGTCGTCCTCTACCCTTTCCTTGAGAAGCACCTTCAATGATTCCTGGAAGATCCAAAAGCTGGATGTTTGCTCCTTTATACTCAATAACTCCTGGGATACAGGTTAGAGTTGTGAATTCATAATTTGCGGCTTCACTCTCTGTTTTTGTCAACAGTGACAAGAGTGTTGATTTACCTTAAAATTGATTTAAATTGTATTATTATCTTATGCAAAAGTTAATTAATTGAAACATACCAACACTAGGAAATCCAATTAATGCAACTCTGGCATCTCCACTTTTCAAAACATCAAAGCCTTCTCCCTTTTCTCCTTTCTTCGCTGGTTCAAGAAGCTGAGAACGGTATCTAGCTAGTTTGGCCTTCAAAAGTCCCAAATGATATTCGGTTGCTGTAATCAATTAATGAATTATTGCAAGTTTTTTAAATATATTTCACAAAAATTTACCTTTGTTCTTCTGAGTCTTGGCAATTTCCTTTTCGATATCTGCAATCTTATCTAAGATACCCATGGTCGGTATTTAATATTCTTCCTGCTGTATTCAATTGCTCTTTATATTTTATTTGACACCGAATACTGCCTGCATGAGCTAAACATCAAAATACGCACACTATTGTAATTTTTACGTACACTTCTGCATTTCCGAGCGAACTTAACCATTTATTGTAAATACGCAAAAATTGAAAAAACCCTCGGGTATAAGTCGCAAAATAATTAATTAATGTCGGTAATTAATTTAAGATCTATTGGAGTGTTAATCATTGTTGTTAAAGATGTATAAGATCGACTAATTGCGATATGCTATCGAGGAAATATGGAGGATTCAAGAATTAAGGTAATAATAGTATTTTTCTTTAAGTGCTAATTGAGGGTGAAAATTAGAATAGTTCGGAACCAAACAAACGTCAAAGTGTGCGCCATACATCAATTAATAAAATAGAGTGCTTTTTAATAATTGAAAATTAGTTTAAGTGTAGAAAAATCATTTTTATTGGTTCGCTTCCCAAATTAGGAAATCTTTATCAATTATTTGAAGAAGCTGTAGTGCTAACCTAACCAAAAAACATATCATAAGTCAGTTTTCAAGCGTATTTACAGCCAACCAATCCTTAATTGTAATTGGAAGGTAATTAATGATTTATGGTATTAACCCCGTGATATTAGCCCCTCAGCTAAGCGCCACCAAGCGGCCACTTCTATCCCTAATTTTCATGTTTTGCGAATGTTTTTGACGAATGTTTTGATACTTAACGAAATGTTTTTTAATGTTTTTGAAAAGTTAGCGTTAATGGAAAACTTGCCTGCAAAAAAAGCAGTCGATAGTATCCTTTAGAATTAAAAAAAAGAGCCGATAACATTGTGAGAATTAATAAATTAAACGACTAAAGTGATTTTGAATGATTGTATTTTGTAAAACTCATGCAATAGTGTTAAAATTAACTGATTTGATGCATTTTTACGCTAGTTTAAATTTGGAGTAACTTGATAGTAGTGATTCGATGTGTTCCACTAATTGTCTAGAGCAAGGGTATTTATCATTATTCTATTCATAATTAGTTAGATATGTGCGTGTGATTACAACTCTTATGTAATGCAATGGTGAAATTCTTTAACTAAGCTGTAAAAAAAGCGAGAATTTTAAAAATAAAATGGAGGTTCGCTATATAGAAAAATCATATAAAGCTACGTTCCATTGGTGAAAAGTTACTTCGCAACTTACTTTTACGTACAAAAGAAAAATAAAATTTTTACAATGGACCGTCGCTCAAATTTGTACTTATACAGTACATGGTAGTGAGTTAATTGAAAATTCTAACGAGAAAATAGAAAAGTTCTTCTGATATCATAGTTTCGATACAAAAGTTTGTTAAATTAGCATTCAAAAATCAAATTTACCTTCCACCATTTATCTGAAAAATATTTCGAGCTGAAATAAGAATTTTTAGTAAATAGAGTTGAATTGCTTCGTCAAGTGGTTTTGCTGATGAAAATAATTTAATTTGCAAATTAAAAATACACACACAGTTTTAAATATTTGAAAATAAAAAGAATTACTTTTTGAAAAAAATGTCCCAAAATAGAACATTTTGGTGGAGAAAATATCTCAGTATCTAAGGACAGATATGTGCAAAATATGGTAGACAGAATCACGAAGCCATTCAAAATAACAACACTGAGAATAGTAGAGGAGGAGTTATATGATGAATATCTAAAATTTAAATTCAAAAATTAATTAACCGATCAAAAATCTATGTAACTCCACCAGGTTTAACTTACATTATATTATTTGTTGCTCGCGCGTGAAGAGTTCAAAATGCGAAGAATTTTATTCGTATATATTCACATATTATTATTTAAATTAAGTGTATGTTGAATGTTTTTAGCACGACACATTGAGAATATCATTGAAAATCACTTGGCCTGTGAGCTAGCAGGTGAGGTAAAAAAAGTAGCAAAACACCACCGCTTTTCGATTGTTTTTGTAAATTATTTGTGCCACGAATCCAACGAATCTCACAATTTTGTTCTACATGAGTTTTACTTGGAGTTGTTGTGTGCTCAGGAATTATTTAAAAAACTCACAAACATTTCAATTTATCAGAGAAATTTCAGAGCTAATTGGCAATTATTTTGGAATGGGTGGAATTGCGCCTTGAACCCCACGAAATGAGTAAATTTTCTGAGTTGCCTGTAATGCCAGAAAGTGCTTGGAAAAATATGCTTCACAATTAAACTGTGAACTTTTATAAGTTTTTAAACGAAAATCGTAAAAAGTTTTGCTTGCGGTTTATGAGTTTATGCGAATTTTATCATATTTATGGAATATTTATGGATCCCAAAATGCTGAGAAACTTCTTGAGTATAGCGAGTAACTATGAATAGTTTATTCATTAAATCATTAATTGCTGTATGTGCTGTATTAGATTTTGTTTGAAATTCAAGATGAACGATTAACCTTTTTTATGGCTATAGAGCGTAAGCACTAAAACATTTAATTCATTAAAACTAATTGAATTGTAATTTCATTCAAGAATATTCATTACAAAATTGTAAAAATACTGAAAGTACAAATGTTTTGGGTTTCACCAATCTATTATGTTAAAAGGGTAAAACTTCTTTAAGTAAAGATTTTCCAACGAAATTGTCTTATTCGCAGAAACCTACCAACTGTAAAAAGAAAACAATTAACAAAGTAATACAACAGGGACTCCAATTTTTATTTAATAATATTTGTATTAATCTAATGTGTGTTGTTGCGACTAGAGCTTCCAGCCTAAAAACCACAAAACATACCGAGTAACTGTTTGCCATGTCAATTAATATTGTTTCACCATCCATTACCAGATATATATATGCCTAGTTGTGCCAGCTTTAATACTTTACTTTCAATAGTGAATGTATGGCTGTTTGGAAGCAAACTCGCGCGGTGAAAGAAAGCCCAAGTAATTCATTGCATGAGCAGAAAAAGGCATTTCGTAATTTTTCGTGTAATAAAATTAGCATTTAAAGTTAGAAGTTCATGCGGAGCTCATAAATATTATGATTTGAGTTTAGAGCGCTCGGACATGGTTGGTGGTTGGAAGCGTCTTATTGGAACTGGTTGCTTGTGCAAGTGATGATTTTAATTCCAATGAAAATCAGCTTAATCGATTATTTTGTTTTTTTTACAATTTTATTATTTATGAGGTTAAAACTTTTCTAAAAATTAAATGAATAAAAATCATTTCTTCACAAAGCTCCTGTATCTGGTGACTTCACATTACTTATAAATAATATCTGGGCATTAATTGCTTAACTTAATCCAGTCAGCTTCACATTCCCTTATCACCCGTATTCAACTGATAACAAAATGTTTTATACTTTATTTTTATACTTTTTCGGGCGCGCTGATAAATGTTTATATGTTTGTCGATTATCAAGTTTTTCAGTTTTTCCACATTTGCTACATTTGCTACATTTATTGACAAAAAAAAGTTAATTTGATAAAAAATAACAGAAACCTGCAAAAAGTTTAAATTATTTTTATTTTATTTTTGCACTGCAAAGTGTTTGTCAACCGAAAAGAATCGGAAAAAAAATTGAATTTGTTGAAAAATGCTGTGGACAGCAGAATTGACGAGTATACGCTGCACTAGCTATACTCGTCGGATGCTATTGATTGCATTCTCTATAGTCGGACAGCAACAAAAGTGGAGCTTTTATCTAGTCAATTACATCCTCAATTATTTGTGGAAGTGGTTGGAAATTGCAAATTGAACAATGCCAGCTACATGGCTACATTTCTAATGATCCTTCTTTGGTGCTTTTATTTCTTTTGTGGGTGGAATCCACCCAGATTTCCGTTCAGATTTGATGCTTTTGATTCTGGCTTTGGGGGCTTTTAATGCTTTCTGAGGTTTTGTAATGTAATGGGATTCTTTGTAATGTTTGTAATGTGTTGGTAGAAGATTAAGGAAGCTTTTTTGGGATCAATGGCGTTTGGACTAGGAGAAAATTATAAATGAATTGACGGAAATTGAAATTGGGAATAACTTATAAGACATTTTATTGCAGTTTAAAACATAAGTAACACTAAAATTCAAACATTTTCGATCAAAAAAAGATTTACAGATTTTTTTTATAATCAATACGGGAATGTATTTGAATGTATTAAATATTCGAATGTATTGAATTATTTAATATTGCGTTTGTCATTCATGAGTTTGCATTCAAAATTTGAAAGTATTGACAGTTATTTTCAGTATACATATAAATATATTATTGATTTTTTTATGAATTATTTGAATTTATGTCTTCATTATTGATATTCGTTGAGATATTTGTTTAAATTGGGTGAATCGATCAAATATCATTTTATATTAATTTGGGTACGGTCTTTTCAATATATGTTTATTAGTTTAATAGTTTTTGATGTTTCAATTATTTTCAATGAAATTATTAATTTATAGCCAAAGTTTGGCTATCTCTGCTCAATACTAAATTGGATCACATTACATCCACAATTTTCATGTATTCTAGCCTCAAGAAATCAAAACAATTCAAGGTTAGGTTAACTAAAGCCCAATTCAAACAATTCGCAAGTATTTTCAAGACAAACCCACAGAAACCTCCCCTATATTAATCACAGCATAAGGAAACATAAACGAGGAACAAACAAATCAATTCCTTTGCCAAAAGGCAAAGAAGAAGAATGTCACTTACAATTCTCCTGCTTGCAACTATACACAAACTGCAAATTTAGCAACAACAAAAACTGCAGAAACTATGAAACTGCACAACAACAATGCGAACCAAGAATATATGAGCAACGAGCAGTATCGAGCTTTCTTCTCTCTGGTGCATTGGAGCAATTTGAAGCGAAGCAATGTAGCAAAGAAAAATCAGAAAAAGTACCAGCCGAATGCAATATCGCTGGCTTTTTATGCAGAAAACTCGGAAAAGTCGGGAAAAGTCAGCTCTAAATCGGAAAAGCTCGCGGCAATTCGAATTTTCCAACTGTGCAACTGTGTTGTACTTTTGTTGGTTTTTTTCATATTATCAGTTTTCTTGTTGCTGTCTTTTGCTATTTTTGTAATTTTTTGTGTTATTTTGTATTTCTGTATTTTTTCTCTCACAATATATAATTCTTTTTATTGGCGAGCAACAGCAAGCGACTCGGAGAGCGTACAAAAAAAATGTAATTCAACTTCATAACAGAATAAATATTTCATACGAATACAATAGCAAAGAAAACCACTGTGTTGTGAACAGTTTCTTCTTTTTAGCTTCAGAAAAGTAGAAAAAGGTTTTTGAGGCATGCGGTTTTTGGGTGACTTATGGAGAAGAATTGATGGGGAATTGGCTGATTGTCTGTTAAAAGTTTTCACAAAAAAAAAATTTATCTTGAAAGTGATGTAAAGCAATTTATATTCAAAAACACCCTGTGAAAGTTCATGAAAATTGTAAATTTAAAATTTCATTGATGTACGCTAAACTCCCCAAAACTCGAATAACTCAAAAAACACCTTGAACTCATCCTGCAATCCTCCTCCCACTGATTTTATTTGCCATGTTGTTTTTGTAAAATGGGTAAAACTCACAAAAAATGCTCTAGCAACACCATCAAATACGATGGAAAATACTGAAAATCATACAACATAGCGATGGGAAAAGGAACGCAAATAGCTAATGCGCATGCTCGTGTTGTCCTTAAAATAGTAAAAGCACAGCAAAAACAGTCGGAAAAAGCTGATGAAAAAAAAACACTTTTCCTGCACATTTTCCACATTTTCACCAATTTTCCAGCCTTGTTCGCTGTGCTCGGCTTCTGAGTCGCTGATAGTTGTACAGTCGAGAGCGTCGTCGTTCACTGCTTTTCTGCACAAATCTGGACGCCAACATAATCAAATGTATTGAAAAAAGAACGCTGGAAAAACTGGGAAGCAGCAAATCTGCACAATTTTGCAATTTTTCGAAACCTCGACAGTCAGAACAAAATCAATTTGTGAACTAGAGACATCGAATTTTGGCCACCAAGTCGCAGGATATTTGTGTGTGACTAGAGTGGTTGTGATTTAGTGAGAATTTAAGCATATGCTGAGCCAGAATTGTAAATATTTCTTTTGATTCTTTTCGAAGCTTTTTCAAGGGAATTTTTGGATTGATTCGGAAATATTGAATTGTGATGGAAAGTTTGCGCAAGAAAATTACAGGCATAGGAAAAGTGCATTAAATAGGCTACAATGGTGTATAATTTGTGCGCTTGAAATGGGATTGTGATTAATCAGTTATTTGATTGAAGAAAATTTATAGACTTGCTGCAAAATAATGCGGAATATTGATTTTCAAATCAGATAAAATCCTGAAAAACAATAAAAATCAATGCTGCAATTGAACAAGCACTTTACTTAATTAATCAAGGTAGTAGATTAATCTTTTCTATCATAAAAATCAATAGTCTTCTGAACCAATAAATTTTGTCTGAAGCTATATGAGCAAAACGATTAATGAAAAGGTGGATCGATTAATCTAGTAAACAATCACCATTGCAAGAAAATAATATTAGAAAACGATTCTCACCAAGTAAACAATCACCTTCGCCCGACAACTTTCAATTCAAATTGAATGCTTTTTAAAAATTTATATCAAGAAATATTTTATTCCAAATAACTAATTCCCCATTTTCTTTCTATTTTCAGAGTTTTAATGTGTTGTACAAAAAAAGAAGTATTTTGCAAACAAGTAAATGAAAAATCGAGTTAAATTGATATAAAAGAAAAAAAAGAAAGAAAAAAAAAACTTTAAAAAGAGCAAAAAACTGAGAAAAGCGAAGACAAGTGCTGCACAGTGACAAAAAATGGTGGCTCGGAGCCAAAGGCAGCGACTATAGACGCCACTCGGCCCCCAAATGGGCAGCAAGCTGGAAGAACTTTACATGAGAAAAAAAAATAATAATTTAATTTGCCTTCGTACAAAACAAATTTAACTGAGAGATTATCAAACAAAAAAATAATAATTAAAAAAAACCTTTAAACTTGTAAACTGTAATAAGTAATCTATAAAGTCTATATATTTAATATATAACTGGTTCATAAGGGGAAGAAAACACTAAATTAATGAATAATTAGTTGTAAGTGACCTATTTGACGTGAGCAAAGCAAACCCAAGCGTAATCTTAAGACAACCGACATATATCTGACTTTCTTTACATTTGTGAACGTTTTTTTGTTTGCGGTTTTTGATAACAAAAAAATACTAAATGGAAAATCATTCAATCATCAAGGAATCAATCAAAATTTTTATTGACTCAACTGAAAACTGAACATTTATTTTTTTAAATTTGACAAATCGTAAGCAGAGCGAGATATATTTGAATAAAATTGAAAAACATAATCATTAAATAAATTAATAATAAGAATAATTGAGAAAACAAAAAACAAGAAAAAAAGCCAAGCAAATTTTTTTGAAATTTGAAAAGTTTGAAGAAAATTCCAACAAAGTTCCAAGAATATTCAAATTCCAAATTAAAATTAACAAAAAAACAAACAAAAACATAGCAATTTTGAAGTAAAGCAAATCTTTTCATACGAAACCAAATCCTTAAATGTCCTTATGATGATAAAATGTTGATGTAATATGGTTGTGATCAAATTTTATTATTAAACAAAAGATTAAAACTGAATAAGTGAAATTAACAAGTAAGCGCAACCTAATTGTAATCGGATTTTTGGCGGTAAATTATAAAGTTAAAATTCTATTAAATATTTAAATTAAATTAATTGAATACTTTTAAGTTTAATTAACAAAAAAACAAACAAACAAAAAACACACAACACAACTAGTGATAGCATTTTGTTCTATTTGTTTCTAAGTAGTTTAATCGTCTAAGTGTTAGAATAAACGCTCTTTGGTGGATTTTAGTCAGTTTATGTTGACGGTGATTCTATGTGATTGGTGGAGCTAACAATCCGAGAATACCTCACTGAGACAAACACCGTTTTGCTTCTTTTTTCCTCAAAGTAATTCAAAAATACAATTCAGACATTCTAGCAGTTTTGCATTTTTTTTTTTTCAAACAAAAAAAAAATCTAAAGAATCAAAAGCAACAAATAATCAAAAAAATATAAGCATTCACCTTCTCCTTAAGTTGTTGCTAGCTTTTGATTAATTTTACAAAAACTATTTGAAGGAATCTAGAATAAACTTTGAAATAAATCTTTGAAGTTTTGTGCTGCAAAACCCGTGGAAAAGGAAGAAAAAGGGAGCCCATATAAAGTCTGTGATAAAAGCTCGATTGAGACTCTGTCCCATTAATTAATTGAATTACACACCGTAGAATTTTAACAGAATTAAAAAAGTATATATTTGTAAGTGAGAAAAATTTTTAAAACAATTAAAACAAGAAAAGCATTAACATTTGAATTAAAAAACAACTACAAAAAACAAAAAAGAATACACTGAAAATACAATAATTTTTAACAAGCAAATAATCATTATAGATAATTACGAAAAAGCATCAGCCCTACAGAAAGTACATTAAATTAAATTACATAAAGGTCCCCCTTGTAAACTGCAATACTTGCAATAAGCATCCAATACTTTACTACTTCAATTCCCACTCGAAAAAAAAGATAAACTGAATTACCACAAATCACACAACACACACACATACACACACAAAATTAGCGCGTAAGAATTTAAATCAAGAATCCAAAAAAACCAATTTATATTTCTAGCAACTAAGGCCAAGTTAAGAGAACATAATTTTAGACAACAAATATCTCGTGTTTTTCTTTGAAAACACACTAATTCTTCAATACAGATATTCTGTGATAATTTATTGATTAATTATAAATTTGAATTAGTTGGAAGGAAAAGCCCGGGAAGGAAGTTGAATTAAGTAGTTTTTAATAATTGAGCGGATTATAGCTTTAAAAATTATTAAAAAAAGAGTATAAAAGAGAGAGAGTGAGAGAACTTCAAGAAAACGATCTCGAAATCGAGTAAAAGAGCTTTAATCGAATTCTACAAGTCTAAATAATTTACTTGAAGAGAGATAAAGAGAGAGTGTATGAGAGAGAGAGTGATTACTATAGAAAAAACCAGTTTTGTACGATTAAGCGGGTTCCTGGCAAAGCAATTAACACGGAATAAAAACGGATCCACACCAAAACCAATACAACAATATTAAAAGCGGGAGCTCTTTCTTGTTGACGATAAATCTGTGAATATATGCCTATAAACTACATTAATTAAATTAGAAGTAATTGACTAAGAAGATTTTTAAATGTGTATTTCTGATTAAATCCTAGAGGAGCAACGCAGTTGTTGCAATTGTTTTATTGAATGTAGTGGATCTTAGTGGATTTATTGGATTTTTTGCGATTTAAGCGAAGATTTAAGTGATTTAGGGACATTTTTGAGGTGACAAAGAATTACAAACAAATAAATAAAAAATAAAAAAAAAACATTTAACTTTAATAAAATATTTAGAATATTTGACATATTTGTGTACGTGGAGATTTTTTCTATTCAAATTTAAAAGGCAAACATTTTTTTAAAAACTAAAGAATTATCAAAAAGCGTAAGGAGAAATATAGACATTTAAGAGAAAATCATACGTCGTTAGTCTGCTTATATCTGTGGTTTTAAAAGTATAAATTAAATTGCTAAACAATATATATATAAATATATTTAAAAAGTACTATGTATTAACTATGTGTTCCACAAAACGACTTATTGTTACTCTTTTTAATTAATTGAAGAAAAAAAAAATTACACAAAAAAAAAACAACAAAAAAATCATAACTTAACTCGTAAGGCAAAACATTTAAGAAAAATTAAGGAAAAAAGTATTTTGTAAGGATTTTCAAATTGTTTTTCTAGTTGTAACTAATTAATTACCTAAATAATCGGAGGAAAGTAAATTTGACTAATTAACCCAATTAGCGAGTAAAATGGCCACATTATTAATTGATTTAATTGATTTAACTAGTGCTAAGACTACAAATAAATTAATTGGTGCTTTTCCAAATAATACTAGCCGTAAGCGGGCGACTCCAATCATCTACCCGGCTAACGATATCACGTTATCTCACGTCGCCACTGTAACTACTTCTCAACCCAACTACACGAACAAGTCTGAATACGCTTTTGAGAGAACACTTAATAATGATAGGCAAACAATTAGCTTAGTTACTGTTAAGGGCCCGCAACCAACAATATCAGCAGATGATTTACAATCGCTTAAAGAGTCTGAGACACAATCAGGGATTGTAACCAGTAATAGCATAACTAATCCGACAAATGACACAATTAATACCGAAATGAATATCAATGAATTACTAGTACTGTTCAGCCATATTTATGATAATGATAATAATTTAATGCAACTATGCTTAGTTATTGCAAATAATAATACTGTGAATATTAAATGTGATTTCAATTACCTGAAGAATTCTAATGTTAGCGTTAATGATGACCAAAACTATATGATAGATAATAATGTTAAGCAGCAGCCCACCATCGACCAGCTCATTGCGTGCCAGCGCCGCGAGGCACTTATTGCACGTCCTCGTAACATTCGCGCACCAAGATTGTGCGGTGGCGGTGAGGGATCGCTTAGTGCAGGTGCTAGCGGTTGGGGCTCGCCTCCCAATCAACAAAATCCCAATGCCGGACAGTGGGGCACTAGCCAACAGTCGGCTCCACAACAACAAAACTGGAATGCTCAACAGCAACCACCAGCTGTTCAACAACCAGCTGGTGCTGCACAACAGCAAAATCCTAATGCTGGTAAGTTTTTTTTTAACTTTTCCTAAAGATTTGATTTTAATGTATAATAATTTTTTATAGTAAACCAACCGATTAAGCCACAAGCGCCACCTGGCGTGGCTCCTCCTCAACAGCAAATTTGGACCGCTGCTCCCCAACAACAGCAACAACAACAGCAACAACAACAGCAGCAGCAGCAGCTAAATCCAGCAAATCCCATTAACCAGCCTCCTCCACCAAATAACGGTCAACAAGTCGCACCCGTTCCAGGAGTTGTGGGTGGTGGAACCTCAGCTGTTGCCGCAAAGAACCAATTGGAGCATTTAAACTCAATGCGTGAGTCACTCTTCGCTCAAGATGGATGGGGTTGTCAAAACGTAAATCAGGATACCAATTGGGATATTCCAGGCTCACCAGAGCCTGGTCCTCGTAATGATCCTTCAGGCACACCAATTCCAACAGCTTGGAAGCCTTGCACAGCCAACAATGGAACAGAATTGTGGGAAGCTAATTTGAGAAATGGCGGACAACCTCCACCTCAGCCTGTTCAAAAAGCTCCTTGGGGCCACACACCAACAACAAATTTGGGTGGAACTTGGGGTGAAGATGATGATGGCGCTGATACAATTAATGTTTGGACTGGTGGTAGTCAAGGAAATCCACCAAGTGGAGCTGGAGGGCCAAATTGGCAAGGACAAGGTGGTCCACAAGGTGGTCCAACTGGAGGAGCAGCTGGTGGAAATGGAATTTGGCCAAATGCAACTCCAAATCCAGGTGCCAATACAAACATCCCTAAGAAAGAGAACGAATGGGGTGGCGCTCCTTCAACAGGTGGAGGTGGAAATAATAATTGGGGTGATCCAAGAGATAACCGTGCAGGTGGAGGCGGTGCACCAATTGATATGAGAAATATTGACCCAAGAGATCCACGCGCAGCTGGTGTCGACATGAGAATGATGGATCCAAGAGAGAATATTCACGGAAATGTTCGAGGAGTCACAGGAAGGTTGAATGGACCTTCTGATATGTGGAATGCTGGTATGGGAGGACCTGGTCAAATGCCAATGAACAAAATTGTTGGTCCAGGAGCTTCAGCAGGAGCTGGTAATAATCCACAATGGCCAGGAGGTCCAATGGGAGGCCCCAAAGATCTTGGAGGAATGAATAAGCCTATTGCAGGTAAGATTTTCAATATTTTTAATTACTGAATATATTTTCTAACCGGTTTTCTTTTAAAAATAGGCTGGGAAGAACCATCACCACCTGCTTCACGCCGTGGTATTCCACCAAACTTTGATGATGGTACTTCATTCTGGAACGCCGGTGGACCCCAACCACCTGGTCGCGGAGTTGGCCCTGAAGCTAACTGGAAAAACGCTGATCCGATGGCGCGCAATAATATAATGGCCAGAAATCCTGGAGCAGCTCAACCAGGTGCTGGCGGACCTTTGCCTCCAAATCGTTTACCCAATGCTGCTATCAAGCAGGATCCAAGCATGTGGGGTCATCCAGGTGCTCGCAATACTTCATGGGATGATTCACACAATCCAAATTGGGGAGGTGGAGGAGGAGGAAATTCAGGAGATGACAAAGGAATTACTCCTTGGACAGATCCTAGCTCGAGCGGTAGCTCATGGAACAAACCAAACAAACAGGAGAACTGGAACTCAGACATAAGCAACGATTGGTCTCAAGCTAATAAAGTTGGAAATGCCAGCAGTGAGATTATTAGGTACAATTTTATTTTAAAATTTATATAAAATAACATTCCTTAATTAATGTTTTTATCTTTTAATAATTTAGGAGCAGCAAACAATTCCGCATCCTATCTGATATGAAGTTCATGAAAGATGACATTGAGCTCGCTTTGCGTTCTACAAATATGAACATGGACGAAGCCGCTGAAATGTTAAATCAACAGCAACAGCGCAACTCTGGAGGTGGAGGTTTAGACTCTTGGCCACCACGTCGTCACGATGATCATCCACAAGGACAAGGTGGTTTTGATCATCAAGGAGGCGGCGCCTTCCCGAACCGTTATCCAGGCGGTCCTCAATTCCCACCGAATAATAACGCCAAATTGCCCAACAACATGACCACGCTCAATAATCTTCCCATGCAGCCGCAACAGCAGATAAATAAACATTTGCCTCATGCAGGCACGCCAAATTCATTCGGCAATCAAGCGCCCGCTGTCCAAGCTTCCGGGCAACAGCCTTCTAATCAGCAATTGCGAATGCTTGTCCAACAAATACAAATGGCCGTACAAGCCGGCTACTTGAATCACCAAATATTAAATCAACCGTTGGCACCACAAACACTCGTTTTGCTAAACCAGCTGTTGCAGCACATAAAACAATTGCAAATGACTCAAACAAGCATCACCAGGAACGGTGGAGTGAATAATATTCAACTTCAAATGACAATTCAGAAGCAAAAGCTTCAGATCTCGACTTTGCAACAGCAAATAGCTCAAAAGCAAGCCATCTACATTTCCAGCCAAACTACAGGAAATTCCACGCATTTGGGCGGAAACACTGGAAACGACTTTTTGAGACAAAACAGTGCTGGAGGACCGAATCACGATCCAATCAGCGCTTTGCAAAACAATTTTAACGAGATGGGATTGAACAAAGAGCAAACGCCCGGTTATCAGCCATCGAATAATAGTAGTCAGCAGTCACGTTTGAATCAATGGAAACTGCCTTCTTTGGATAAACCAAATGTTGGAGGACCAGGAGAACCAGTTGACTTTTCAAGAGCACCAGGAACTACTGCCAAACCAGCCGCTACACCAACTAATATTGGTACATTAGGCATCCACAGTGATGGTAGTCCATGGTCAACTGGAAGAAATGTTGGCGATGGATGGCCAGATTCAAATAACGACGCAGAGAACAAAGATTGGCCTACAAGTCAACAAAGTCCAGCAGCTTTCACCGATTTGGTGCCCGAATTTGAACCCGGCAAGCCGTGGAAGGTGAGGATGAGATTTTTTTGGGTTTAGTTAGGAAATTTGGGGTGTCTTGTGGGTAAATTATTATTTGTTGAATTTCTAATATTCAATAAAAAATAATAACGGTTTTTCAAAAAAATATTGCTAGTACTCAGCAACTTTTTCCCCCCCTAAAACCATTTTGTTAAAAACTAAAACTAATAATTTCCAGGGTACTCAGATGAAGAACGTGGAAGACGATCCCAGCATCACTCCGGGCTCAGTATCTCGGAACCCACTCTCAATCAGCTCCTCCACCAAGGAGTCAGATCTCTTCGGAAACAGCTCTAAGACGTCGCCCAGTGAGATAAGCTTATCGTCATCCACATGGAGCTTCAACCCGTCCAGTACGCAGCAACCTTTCTCCAAGATGGGCGGCAGCACCACTAAGACAAACAGCTGGTCAGATTCTACATCCAGCTCAGATTTGTGGGGAATTTCAAATATTGGCAAAACTCCAGGTCCTCCACCAGGTATGGGAGCTAAAAATGGCAGCTCAGGGGCCGCCGCCAGTGACTCTGCAACTCCTGATTGGATGGCCAACTTTGGAAGCAGCAATTATTCAGGACCAAACTCGGCAGCACTTTCCGGTGGTATTGGCAATTTCCATTGTACATGGCTTTTGCTGAAAAATTTAACTGCTCAGATTGATGGATCAACTTTGAGGACTCTTTGCGTGCAACATGGTCCTCTGCAGCATTTCCATTTGTACTTGAACCATGGTATCGCACTTTGCAAATATAGCAGCCTTGAAGAGGCTGGTAAAGCTCAAACTACATTGAACAACTGCGTTTTGGGAAATACAACAATTTGTGTTGAAGCTCCAACTGAGAGTGAAGTGCAGAACATTTTGCAACACTTGGGAGTGCCAGCAGGATCAACTGGAAATGGCAGCAACTCTGGTGGAAATGGAGGAGCTCCAACTGCTCCAAGTACATGGAGACCACCATCACAGCAAGGTCCAGCAAGAGCTGGACCTGGATCAGATACGTGGGGATCTGAATGGTCAACTGTTAATCCAAGTAAGTTTATTATTTGATTAAAACCAAAATTCGCTTATATTTTGTTGATATCTTTTGTTTAATAATTTGATCTTCATTTAGATTCTAAATAGTAATTTAGAAACTGCTAAAAATCTGATTGAAATTTGAATGCAATTGATTAATCAATTCCAATTTCTTTTTCCACGTCTCTAGACTATGATGACTAATCACCCTGCATATATTCTTATTTTAGGCAATTGGTAGAAAATTTGACCAACGACTCTCGACGCATGTCATAAAGATCCAGACTAAAATATTAATAATAGATTAACGAGAGAGCAGCACCGTCAACTGAATTAATACTAAAGCCTCTCAACCACACAACAACCAACAACAAAAATACACACATACACAGACTAAACTTATTTAAGCTGATTTAAGGATTAAGGAAGAGAATACAAAGAAAACTTTTTTCTAAATTATTATTAATGAATGAAAAACAATTTGTCCTCCAAAAATAAAGTTTATTTTCTAGATTTTAAGCGTAAATTACTAAACATTGAAACTGGAATGAAAACCTTTTAGCAGACAGAATATAAGAAGAATATTTTACTAATAATATATCTATATTCTATATACATTATATTTATAAAGCAAAATAAAAGTAAAAAAAAAAAATTGAAAATTGAACATTGATGGAAAAAAAAATCGTTTAAAAAACAACAAAAAATAATCTTAACGTAATTTTTTAACATGCCAACAAATATATTAATTTAATTTAATAATATTAAAAAATAAAGTGTACTAAGGCAGCCTCCTGGCGGACCAATTGAGTAGTTGCAATATGGCCGTAGGGCGCCTCGCCAACAAGACATAATTGATAAACAATGGAAAATGGAAAATGATCGAAAATAAGCAAAAAAATCAGAAAAATAAAAAAAATTCTTTGAGATTATTTTAAGTCGCTACTTGACTCTAATAATCGACAAAAATGAGAAAAGAACCTTAATTCGTATGAAAAACACTCAGAAAACCGCATAAAGTGATAACCCCGCTCCAAGACCCTAAATCTATAATAAAATGTAAAGGCTGAAAGCAAATGACACTCATGAATGTCAAAACTTTTAAAACCTTAAAGAGGAATCTAATAATTGTGAGTGGGTGGGGCCACTTTTCTGCGGTGCAATAAAAGTGACGCAAAATGAATTAAAACCTACAAAGATCCTTTTAAAAACCTTTTATAGTATTTTTTTCTAAAGAATATTTAAAGAATATTCGAAATTTACATTTTGTGAAGAAAAAAACTGAGCATAAACATAAAACACTGAGAGTGAAAGATTGTCCCCCCTCCCCCAAATATGAAAAAGGATTTCAAATATAAACGATGATTTCAAAAACAAATAATGAATTATTTTAAGCAAAAAGGATCAGATGAAAGCAAATATATATTTTAAGAAACAATTGAAATTCGATTTTTCCTCTGCGATAAAGGACGCAGTTTCGAGAATCCATAGACAAAAGTGAATTTATTAATTAATGATAATGGAAAAAAACAAAAAAACACTAAAAAAAACAACTTAGCCAGTAAGGACTTATTGTAATTACTTGTTTAGCAAAAAAACCTAAATTTTAATAAAAATAAATAATTCTATGATTCGTGTTTTATTCGACGATAATTCCCTTTTCAATGAATTTCAGGAAAATTTGTTAAGACATAAAATTAATTCTGCTCCACTTAAATGGCAAATACCTATTTAGTTGCGATTTAAAGACCAATGAAATTAATAGCTGTGGTATAATTGAAACTTATTTTTTATATGCTCTGTTATTTTGCTTTTACCGCAAAAGTATCAACTGTATTGTTGAAAATATGACCACCGCGATCTTTTACTTTGTCGATGCAAACGCATGTGTAGTTTTAAAGAAATGTGTACTGAATTTAGTCCAACTAGAGCTCACATAACTTTATTCGATGAGTGTTTTTGCTGTTTTTGGATTCACAAACTCATGGTGTCAAGCACCTTGGTTACAACTCAAGTCAAAAACGTAAAAACAAACTCCATATTTTGTAGCAATAATCTTTTTATTAGATGATACATGTGATTGATCCTTAAAAGCAAACATGCTTTACAATTTACATGGCTAATCTCTTCAATTGTTTTAAATACGTAATATGTTGAAATACAAACTAAAATTAGGCGATACTCTAAAAAACTAAATCTAAAATCTAAAAAAATTATCCAGAAATAATAAGTTAATAATTTTCACTGGCTTCTATAAAAATATTATCGACTAATCGATTCGTGATAAATCTCAGTTTAATCAGAAATTCCAGAAAATTTAACCTTTCTTTGTCTTCCTCATAATTTCTATTTTTCTAATAAAATTTTCTCAAATAAATCAATAAATCAATTACTATTGCTAAAATTCTGATTAAAACTCATTGTAAGAAAAGATTGAATCTCTGGATTAGGGAGATGATTGCTGAGTAGGTGGGGCATAAAATTGTACGCTTGCGGTAACATGTTTTGTATGTTAGGCTTCACGTCGTCCATCTGCAATGCCATTTGTGGAGTAGTTGAGGCAGAATGGTTCGGGGAAGGAGACCCCATAATTATTCCATCATTTGGCTCCAAATTTGCAATAACAGCAGATGAACTCGGCGACGTCATAAGATTTTGTTGCTGGTTTTGTAAATTTGCTGCATTTGCTGCTGCTCGACGCCTTGGTATGACAGGTTTGATTGTGCCTGGTGTACCAGAGCCACCTGCAGCTTGTTGTTCCATGTAACGACGATTCACCAGATTTGAGTTGGTAAAGCGGCTCGGATTGTTTACACTGATAGCTGAATAGGGAGAAGGTTGGGTTCCTTCAAAGTGACCTTGCATGCGTTGATGTTGCTTGAGGGCAGTGCCTTGGATGAAACGATCACCGCAAACTCCACACACATCTAAAAAATTTGAAATTTTGTAACAATTTGTAGTTTTTCGATATCTAACAAATCTTACATGGCTTTTCTCCCGTGTGGCGTCTTATATGCAAAGTTAAATCATTGCTCTGTGTGAAAGCTCGATCGCAGTACGTACATTGATATGGACGAATACCTAAAATATAGAAGTTAAAGATGAGTTAAGATGCAAAGAATGAAAATTTTTGAACTTGCCTGTATGAATTCTCATATGTCTAACCAATTTATTTGATCTAGAAAATCCTTTACCGCATATTGTGCATCTAAAAAAAATATTGTTTTTAAAAATGCCACATAATCTTTTGAAGAGTCTTACAAGCAAGGCTTTTCACCCGTGTGTGTTCTTCGATGGCACTGGAGGTCACTGCTTCTGGGAAATCCTAGAAATTAAATGATTAATGAGTAAAACTTCATCTTGCTTAAAACAAAATTATTCAATACCTTTTTCGCAAAGATCGCATCTGTAAGGTTTTTCACCTAAAATAAATCCATAAACATGAACATTTTTAAATTCAAATAAGTTCAACAATAATTAATTACCCGTGTGTCTTCGCATATGAACGATTAAATTTGAACTATTTGAGAAACTTCTTCCACAATATATGCACAAATGTTTATCCTCGTCTTCTCGATTATCCTTGTGTATTTTCATATGCGATCGTACTAAAATACAAATATTGTTAGAATTTAAATTCTACTAATGAAATGAATTAAAATTTACAATTATCCTTCCGATTAAATTTCTTCTTGCAGATGGTGCACTCAAATTTCTTCTCGCCGGGGTTGTGAGTCTTTCTGTGACGTTCCATGTGTTCCGCTCTACCAAAGCTTTTACCACAGAGATCACAACTGTGCATTTTTACCTTTTCTACACCGGGGTGCTCAACTTCCGTGTGTTTTGCCAAGCTACAATAGATTTTTGTTAGTTTATTCAAATTTTCGATGAAATTTAATATCTTACCTATCAATCCACATAAATTTGGTATTGCAAACTCCACACGTGAATTTCTTGGTTTTGCTTTCGCACTGCGACTTAAGATGTTTAAACAGAAGAATAGTATTAGGAAAGGCCGAACTACAGGTAGCACATTTATCTGGAACATCCTGGAGATCTGCCAAATGCTCTTCATTAAAATGATCCATTGTATCTTTGCTGCGCTTGAATATCTTCACACATTTCGAACAGTTATAGAACTTTTTCACTCCTTCCTGGTCCGTTTCGTCTTCTTCACTTTCCGAGTCACTCAACATCAATTCCTGACCATTTTTAGCGACAACTTGATAAAGCCGTTCATTGTCGTTATCGTTAATTTTCGCTTTAATGTAAACTATTAGCTCATCATCTGTTGATGCCTGCATTTTTTCTATGTCCATTTCGGTCGGATCAAACAAATACATTCTATTACGAAGATCGATGTCATCAAAAGAGTCTTCTTGCCCGTGCTGGGTGAGATGAAGGCGTAATGAGGCGATATGTAAGAAACGCTTGTCACAGATTTTACAAATGGCACTGAGGCTACTTGATTTGGATGGTGAAGTTATTGACTTTTTAACAGGTTTTCTAGAATAAAATGTAATTTATAAGATTAAGAGCCAAAATTAATGATTAATGTTTGAAGAATTTACTTTTTAGTCTTCTCGTTTTCATGATCGTCAAAATGCTCTTCTCTAATATGAGTTTTATAGTCATGTTTATTGTTGAAAGATTCAGTACAATACTCGCAACTGATGGATCGCTCGTGAATTTGCAGATGTCTTTTGAGGTGGTCGCTTTTGATAAATCCTGAAATTTTAATAGTTTTATTAAATGGATCCACTAGATCGAAACAAGTCTCACCTCTCTGGCAAATATTGCATGTTTTTAACTTCTCTCCAGTGTGCAGTCTTCTATGTAAATGGAGGCCTTTCTTATCGCAGAGTTTTTTATTGCATAGCAAACACAAATACTTTCCATCTGCTTCCTTTAGATACTCGGCTTGGCCAGTTCCAACAAATTTATGTTCTCCAGGAGCGACTCCTTCTTCTGGAATATAATCCTCTTCATCGTCTGAAGTCCCACCACTATCTTCGTGAGCTTGACCATCATCCGGATCATCATTGTAATCCATGGAGTTTAGATCTTCTTCCTCTTCTTCCTCAGGGATGACGAAGGGATCAGCATCAACAAAAGCAATTTCGGCAATCTCTCTTTTCATGTTTAACAGGTAATCTGTATTCTCGAGTGTAGTTTTTTCTTGCTCTTGCGAATCATCTTTGAATAAATATTCCCTTAAAGTAGAATCACTGCTCTCTAGTGATAATTTAAACATGTAAGCCGAATTAGCTTTTTCGCAGCAATCTTTACAAATTTTATTAGGCATTCCATCGTTTGTGTCAATCTAAAATGATTTATGGAGAAAATAATGATGTCCTTAGCTCACAAAAACTGGTTAATTAAGCTCTGAATTACCTGCAGTGGAGAAATGCTCTGTAATATTTGATATAAAAAGATGCTCATCTGCTGGAAATTGAATATATCGTACATATCTTCACCAGATTCTTGTAGACATGACCTACACATTTTTTGCAGATTAAAGGTTTTAATTTCAACAAGATCTTCCATTCTTGAGATTATATTTATAAATTTTAATTACAAAAACAATAATCTGTCAAAATTTTGCTCATCCAGGGGCAAGTTGCTCACTGATGTCAAAAAATTGCTCATTTGTTTATTTACATTTGTTAGAACTTTTGATACAATACAAATTAAACAAATTATATCTCAAAATGGATATTTCAAGAGGGTTGTTTGATTTAATTTTAGGAAATTGTTCTGGATCCCCTCAAAAGCCTTTCAATTGCGCGCTCTGCAGTTTTGATAAAATTTCAACTGAATTGGAGTTATCGGTTCATTATTCAACACATATCAATGAAATCCTGGAGTGTCCTGACTGTTCAATGGTTATCAATGAAATTCAAGACTTTCAAAAACACATAAAGGAACATAAGGAAAAGCCATGCATCGTGAACAATCCTAAAATTTTAAGCTTCGAGGACACAAAAGATCTTCTAACTTTTGATGACTTTAATAATGAAACATCCATGGATTTGCATCTGGAAGTTGACCAACATGAATCAGACCATGAAGAAATATTTAAATGTGATATATGCAGCAAAACTTTTAAGAAACTAAAAAGTCTAGAAAAACATCTGAAATTCCATTCTAGTGAAGCTAAATACAGTTGCAAATATTGTAACATTAAGTTTCTACTCAAAAATAGTTTAAGACATCACCAAAAAAAGCATGAAGGACAAGAAAATATGAAATATTGCACAATTTGTAATATTCCATACGCAAATGAAGTTGATTTAAAAAATCACACAAGAAAAAAACACCAAGAAGAAAAAATTTCAAGCATTAATTGTACAGTTTGCCAAAAAATCTTCAAGAAAAAATGCGATCTGCGAAAGCATCTGAAAATTCATGATCAAACCTTCCGTCCTCACTCCTGCTTGGATTGTGGTAAAAGTTTTGTTCACCTCACAAGTTTACGGAATCATGCAAGCACACATTCGATTGAGAAGAAACATCAATGTAGCTATTGTGGCCAGTTCTTCACGTAAGTTTAATATTCTTTTCTTTAAAATACAATACAGCTTGTCTTTGTAGATTTCGAGGCAACTTGAAAGTTCATATTCGAACTAAACACTTCCCAGAACAAAAAGATTTTGCTTGTACTTTTTGTGATAAACGTTTTTCAAGGTCTTCGAATCTTAAAGAACATTTAAACACACATACAAAGGATAAAAATAATAAATGCCATGAATGCGGGGTGAGTTTATTAAAATTTGTGCTATTACGGCAATATTGCAATGTATCAATTTTTCTGTATCTTTTAGAAATCTTTTACCAGCTCTTCAACCCTCTCAAAGCACAAAAAAATTCATTTAGGAGTGAGAAATTTTACCTGCGTAGTGTGCCAAAAGTCCTTTCTGCAATCTAGCCATCTACTAAAACATTCAAAAATTCACACCAACGAAAAGTCTTATCTTTGTTTAATCTGTAATAAATACTTCAGAAGATCAGACACTTTGGCTGTTCATAAGAAAATTCACGAAAAGCAAAAAATTGAACCTGAAACTCGAGTCGAGTCAAATCAAGAAATAATCATAAATAGTCAAATAATCATTCCGCCTATCAGTTTGCCAGATAATTCAGATTTCTTCCAAAATCAACAAACCTATCAAATAATTTCTTATCAAATTCCAGATAATTGGGATCAAAACCAGATGTGATTTAGGGTTAAAAATAAAATTGGTTATTTAAAAAAAATCTCTATTTTAGTTTAATTTATTTTATTTTATTCATAATTCATAATTCATAATTATTTTAAACTAGAGTATTACCCGTGAAGGATCACAGAATTTGGTGCACAAAATATCAAAGTCGATATTGTTTTTTTTTTAGTTTATTTCAATGGATGGAGCTGGACAAACCCGTGATACGCGAAAAATCTCAGCTTATCATCTCAAACGATTTACCAAAAGACACGGAAACTGTATATTGAGCCGTTCTCGAGTTCTGAAAGTAGCACCAGGTAGTGGCACCTAGATAAAAAGTCCAAGTACTTGCAAAAATGATTTACTTTATTTTTTTTATTAATTGTGGGATTCTAAGACTTTTCTGTAAAATAAGTCCAAAGCCATCAGGTCATGCCATTAGATAGAGCTGGACCAACCCGTTATGCACAAACAAACTTTGAATATCATTCCAAACAATTTAACTACAGAAACGGAAGCTGTATTTTCAGCCATTCTCATGTTGTGGTTGTACCACCAGGTAGTGGCAGCTGGATAAAAAGTCCAAGTACTTCCAAAAATGATATACTTGGTTTTCTGGACAAATTGTGGGATTCTATGACTTTTTCAAAAAAAGTCGTCCAAAGCCACCAGGTCATGCTAATAGGTGGTGCTGGACCAACCCGTGACATAATAACAAACTTAGCTTATCATCCCGAACAATTTTTCCAAAGACACGGAAGTTGTATCTTCTGCCGTTCTCGAGTTCTGGTAGTATCACCAGGTAGTGGCACTTGGATACCTTCAAAAAATTGTTTTCTTGGTTTTCTGGACGAATTGTGGGATTCTATGACTTTTTCAAAAAAAGTCGTCCAAAGCCACCAGGTCATGCCACCAGCTGTTGGTGAACTCATTCATATGGACCAACTTGTCATCTTGAACACTTTTTCCCATATAACCGAAGCTCCAACAGATCCCAAACTCTCAGTATAAGGTGAAATATACTTGAAACATGTCTTGCTGCACCCTGGCTGGTGACCAGGAGGGTTGTCTAACTGGTCCAAAAATTATCCAGATCAAATTCTGTGACATGGATGAACCATTTGAGACTAAGATGCCCATACATAAGTCTTAAGGTTTTCGAGTTATTAGAGCTCAGTTAGCGTTACGCAGACACAAATATATAAATAAACAGAACTTGCTCTTTATATTATGTAATTTATTATTGAACGGCGTTTACAAATTGCATAATTCTCTTAATACCTTAAATATTTTTTTAGTGTACGACTTTAAGTTTTAATTATTTGATTTATTCATTAAATTGTTTTCAATTTCTTAAATTTGTGAGTCTTTGAATAATAAAGATTTTCGTTTATTGATATTATTAAGCGATTTTCAATTAATACGAGACAATCTTTCACCATTATTACATTTGCACAAACAAGTTCTTGTCTCGTTTAAAATGAAACTCATCAAATGATTCTACTTTTTACACATCACTTGATATTATTTTAATCGCTAAATCTTACTTAAATTTTGGATAATCAATTATTTTAGCACATTGTTGAAAACTTTCGTAAATCTACTGGACATCACTAAAGTAAATAATTTAATGTGCAAATTTTATTTCATCCTAACTCTAATTAGAACATTCTTAGTTAATTTATTGCACAATTGTCTCTATGAGTGGATAATTTACAGAAATCTTTAATAATTAAATTTCAATTTAATATTAATGTTATAAATTATAAGTTTTATTGTTTAAACCTCGGACTCAAACATTTTTATCTTGCAAATTACGAGGTAAATCAATTATCGTTTATTTTACTTCGAAACTTCTTCTAAATTTAAATCATCTACTTAAAAATAATCGCGCTCAAAAATATTAAAATTGTTTTAAGAAAATATTTTGAAAGCTTTGAGATTTTTTTTTGAAGAAAAGCTTTAAAGCCAACAGCTCAAAACACTCTTAAAAGCACGTTGGACCAATCCGCAGACGTAAAGTTTTGCTGGAACTTTCTGTTCGAATTCCTAAGTCGAATGCCACTAGTATATGTTAAAAACAAGAATTAAAATCCCTACTTCTGCCTAAAGTCTAGAACTAGCTTAAATGTATTCATAAAACATATACCAGTAAGTACAATTCAACAGTGTGAATAGGAATGGAAAGAAAACTCGTGAAAACTTGTCCACGTGAATGGCCCTAATTAATCTTATTTGAGCAGGAGTAAATTTTGGGGGTGGGGGCTTAGGTGGTGGAGGAATTGTTGCAGCCAATATAAGGGCATTGTTGTCTGGAAAACTGCCATGCCTGTTGAAAGCTCGCAGAGGTGACTCATGAGCGTCAGATGCACGCATTTCACGACGACCGTTCTTTTAAAAATAAATGTCAGACATGTGTTTACTCAAAATCTTATAAAATCTTACCTTATTAGGGGGTGGTGTAGGAATATCAAACATCTTGGGCTCTTCTTTTTTGGGTGGTGGAGGCGGAATATTAGGTTTTGGAAAAGTTGAATCTCCAAGCACAATATTAACTAAGCAGTACTCCATTAAAGCCATAAACACGAATACAGTACAAACTGACATAAAAGCGTCCACAGCTTTCAAATATGATACCGGTGGTAAGCTAGCTTGAGACTTGGCGTGTTGAGTAGAAAGTGTTAGTAATGAAGTCACTCCTAATGTTACGCGAGCTGGAGCAGCTTCTGGTTTAATCCAAAATGAGACCCACTACAATAAAAATAACGTTTTAATGAAAGAGTCTTAATGGAAAATGGCGGAACTTACACTCATAATTACAATCAAACACGTGGGAATATAAGTGTGAAAAAGATAGTAGCCAAGACGTCTTTTCAACACGAACACAACTTCTAAACATGTGAAATTTCCTGTCGAGTAAACTTGGCTGCAATCAGCAGTGTTATTTTTAATCAGGGCTAATTGGGGGAGCTCAATGCTATCATCAACCACTAATGGTACATCTGGATCCCATTGGAAGATCAGATCCTCTGTTGTATGAGATACTATTGATAAAACTAAATTAGTATTCAATAAAATTAGTTATTTTAAACCAAATCTTACAACTCTCCATTTGTAGTTTACACTCTTGAGTATCGTGAGGATAAATTACAAAATTCATAGCACACGATAGTCTCAAGGTCAATTTAACCATGTACAAAATAGTTTTGTCCTTGTAAAGCCAGAGATACTAAAACAAGAAGATGGATAAGAACCAGAATTTAGATTGTAACGCAAAATTACATGATTCGGTACTGTCATGGTTTGAAAAGTAACAGATTTAGCATTTTTAAAGAAGGAATCAGGTCGCCACATGTTTTTTAGCCACTCAACTTCTAAGAGTCTGCAATGAAATCAACAAATCACTAATCTGATACAACCATAGTGGCAAAGTACTTGCCGATACTCTGATGTCATATTTTCTGGAAGTCGTAATCGATGATCTTTCCAAGTTTGAGCAAAAAATATATCAGCAGCGTATGTCTTGAATTAAATTGAAATTTATAAAAGCATTTGTAATTACATTTTTAAGTTTTCATCGTACCATAGACGTCTCATCAATAGAATCTAATCCCATGACGGTGACATGAAAAAATACTGTTGTTGCCGCTCCATCCTTTTTAAAGATTGGAGTAAATTAAGAAATGTAAAAACACAAGAGCATGCTCATAAATTTACCTTTTTGGGTGGTCGCATCTTATCATACGTTTTTTGATCTTCCGGAAGGATATCCGAAAACATCAAACTCCTTCTACAAATTTTCAATTCAAAATGACAAATTGCGGAGAAAAAATCCGCAGGCAAAAAGGAATTTGAATTATTAACGTAGTGATTGCGTGAAAAACTGAATACAGAAAAAATGATGATGTGGCAAGGATAATGAGGGAATCAAGAGCAGAAAATATATCTCGAGTGGCCTCCATTGAACACACACTTGAGATATTTCCGCAGTGTAAGTAATTTTGCTTGCTTATTTTTAGATCTTTAAGTTTTAATAGTTTATTTTGTGCTCCAGCCAACAGTAAAATTATAATAAGAAAGGGCGCAACGAAATGGAGAAATTGGAGTATTTCAGAAATGGAAAAAAGTGAAAAATTGGAGCACAATAAAGAGTTTGAAGAGGTCTTTCGTTATTTCGGGATTTAATTAATGCAGTTATCAGAAAATGAAAAAAAAGCAGTGACCGAAAAAATATAAAGAGGCAGTTGAAAGCTTTTAAGAGGTTATTGAAAGATTTGTTTGGACTTTCGAGATTTATTTTGAATAACTTACTGATATTCCGTTCGGCATCCTGCAAATGTTGTTATAAGGATGATTACTTTGAAAATTGCCATTTTCGTTTAACTGTTACATGTCTGCAATTAAAAAATAATTCTTTTGGATCTAACACAGTTGATTTTTAACACAGCTTTCAAAATTTAGAATTTTTATCATGAACCACTGATTATGTTTCAGTGTCATAAAATGCTTCTTAAAAAATTTCAATTGAAAGCCATGTATCGACACAAAAGCGATTTCGAACAATTAAACCCTCGAAGTTCCATAAAATCTATAATTTTTTGCAAAGCGCAGTTCCTTTTCAAACCTCACTTGATTCAAGTTCAACAAACAAAAAAATTACTTCGAATTTAGCTGTTAAAGTCTAAAGTGAATTGGGTTGACTTTCCACTTGAACCGCTTCTTAGTATTAACAGTGTTCAAACATTTTCACTACATCCGTTCGCTTGACGTCTTTATTGAGTCAAGTGCTTGTAATAATTACATCACTAATTCTTGCCATGCTTGCCATAAAGTTCATCAACATTGTTGCTGAAGATGTTGGAGATTCTCAGATTGTCCCAAAGGTTCCATATATCCAAAGCAAAGCAAATCCGTGCTTAATCATCGTTATCTTTTAAATTGTTCGACAATATTTTTAAAGGAGCCTTTGTGAGATTAGTAAGGATATTTTGAATCCAAGGTTTCGTTTATTGAGAGCAAATAATGGGTCAAATTATTTAGATTCTTGAATAAAAAATATTGATAAGAATATATTTTTTAAACAAAGGTTTTGAAGCTATCAAAAATATTTTTACGGGTCGAATCACCTTAATTTACATTTTTTAGAAACAGATAGAAAATTTTTGGTGTTTTCATTTAAAAAAATTATCTCAAATAAATCAAAAACAACATCGTTTGAAATAAAATGGCGATAAAAAAAATCATTATTAAAGTTTCACAACAACAACAAAAAATTTAAACCAAGTCAAGATGCACATAAAGATGATGACTCTATAGGAGATGAAACAAGAAAGATTACCCAGAAATCGATGGCAAGAGTTTGCTTGTATGTGGAATAATTGCTGACAACGTTGAATAGAGCATACTGAAAATTGTGTACACATTTAAGTGCTTTATCTCTTCATTCGAACAATTAACAATTTCCATGCGACTTTTTATTCTTGGACGAGCAATTATAGAGCTAAATTAGCCATCTTCCGCATTCATGTATTTTCATGTCCTAGTTTTTGTTGTAGAATTATGTTAAAAGTATTTTTTAAGGATCAATGCATGTTTGAACTTTAAAGTGCTTTCTAAAAAAGCTTGTGCACCAAATTATGTTTTTTAAATTTAAAATTTTATTTTTAAGTAAAATATTTTTCCATCATCAAAAAATATTTAAATACCAATTTAAAAAACTTACACTTTCCAACTATTTTTGTTAAAACTTAATCCTTGAATTCAGCTCACTCAATCATAATATTTTAATCTATTTGAAATAGATCAGCTCATTCACATTATCCATTGTCATCGAAAAATTCCACGAAATTGTCGCCAAATTATAAATTGCAATCCACTTAACACAATTCCAAGCACAATTGGAAATTTTAAATCCGCACAATTTCTTTTGCTAGAACTCCAGTTTCCACAAAATCCTTGAGTTACATAATTCTGCTGATTTCACTGTTCTTTGCTTTTAAATATTATCTGAGTTTTTTGCACTGCAGCTATAATCCCTTTCAAGTATTCTTAGCACTTTGTATTCCAAGTTTGTCCGTTATGATCGGCGTTTGATTGAAGACTAGATGCAAAGAGACTTCCTTCGACTGCTTAAATAGACTTTCTGTTTGTTGTTGGGATACTGTTTGCTGGTGCAGTTAGTGGTAAATATTGAAAGCTTAAAAATAACATAATGAGAGGTGAATTCAATTTATAAGAGAATTTTCTCCTGTTTTTTGGTTTCATGAAGTGACGCGCGCATTTAATTTTTTTTAATGATATATATTTGAATGAAAATCTTCTCTTTTGAATTTTAAACGAAAAACTCCCGAATGAAAAAGAATGAAAGAATAAAAGCTTTCAATATTCTGTGGTTTGCTGCTATTTTAATAATTATGAAGAAAAATTATTCTCCATGTTAAAACATTTGAAAGCACATTGTACAATATATGAAATGAAAAAAGCTCTTAGAAATGTTTGAATGAGATCAGTTTCACATAGTAAAGTTTTTAAATTCTTTGCGGTGTTAATATCATCAAGTTAACATTAAGCGCGTTTTATGAATGTTAATATGACTAATGAGACTTGTGACATTGTGGTATCATGTAATTCATAAAATTTATTATTCTATGGTATGTTCAACGATTTATAATAAATGCTCATTTATGTAAAACTCAACAAAATAAAAGCCAAGTTGACATGGCGAACCCTGTGATTTATTGAAGAACACATTTCTTCAATGCAATACAAATAAACTTTTCATATCTGCTTGTTGTTCAAAGATTTAATATATTTATATAATTATTTCCTATGTATGAGAAATTTCAATCGCAACTTTTGCTCTTATCCATTAAAAATGCGTCAAAAAAGAAAACAGTACAAAGCTCGAGGCTTAATGAGAGGAACATCATTACATGTTATGCTTCGACAGTTGTAAAGATTGAAAAGGATGAAAATATAATTTTTCATGTTCCCTGTGTAAAATTGGAACATGCAACATTTTGAACATACCCTTTGCAAACGCCTCTTGGTCAGATTTCATGTAATGAATTATCTCTATTATGATTCAATAATTCTCAAGTGACATCTACCCCTTTTTTACTTTATGGAATTTATTTATTTTCAGTAGTTTTTGCTCTTATCCATTAAAAATGCAAAAGTAACTTCAATACAGTTTTAAACATAATTTAATCACATGAAAAGAATAATTGGTGAATAGTCCAAGATGCAATTTACAAATTCCTCAGCAATGCTCCACATTATTGCAAATTTATGATTACATGTCATTAATTTTATGAGATTGGACACTTGAATAAATTATTCGTTTACAGATTACTAACATTGCAGGATATTTCTCAAATAGTGACTTGTAATCCATTAAGAATTGATTATAAGACAAGATATGATAACAATGATTGATAAATTTCATCTGAGTTTTTTTACAAAAGCTTAATTAATTTGCAAGATCCTTCAAATATAAAAGCTTTTACAGATATAAATTATTATCTCTGCTATCCAAGGGTGCGATGGATCTTGATCTTTAGATAAAGATCAGATAAAGATCAGATCATTTGATCTGTATCTAAAAAAAATAAAAAAGATCAAGATCAATTGATCTTGATCTTTCAAAAAAAAAAAAGATAAAGATCAATTGATCTTGATCTAAAAAAAAAAAAAAAGATCAAAATTGATTACTTATCTTTTAAAAAAATTTGAAACTGAAGTAAGTAAAAGAATTACTTACAAAAACATATTTCTAGATACAATATCAAAATTCTAATCAAAAAAATGAATCATTTAATAATGTACTAGTAATTAATTAAAGTTATAATTTGTTAAAATATTTATACATAAACCAATTATTCAGATAAAATTTTTTTGATCAATTAATCAATTTTTTTTTGTTTTTATGTCTTGTAAGTTGTCTTATTTTTACTTACTAAGTTATGTAAGTAGTAAAATAGTAGCCATAAAGTTTCGTAATTATTGTTAAATTTTAATTTTGTAAGTAATGTAAATTCTATAATTATATATGTGGGACAAAAATATTTTAATGTCCCAATATATCATAGAATATGGTAATTACTTACTATAAAATTTATAGATAAAAGAAACATATGGTGTAATTATTTGTAAGTAAATAATAATAATTTGTAAGTAATGTAAGTAATTAGTAATTAAAAGTAAGTAATAGTAAGTAATTAGTAAGTAAAGTAAGTAATGTAAGTAATTAAAGTAAGTAATAGTAAGTAATTAGTAATTACTTACTAAGTTATGTAAGTAGTAAAATAGTAGCTAAAAGTAAGTAATGTAATTATTTGTAAGTAAAAAGTAATGATTTGTAAGTAATGTAAGTAATTAGTAATTAATAGTAACTTCAATCCAGTTTTAAACATCATTTAATTGCAATTTGCTAATTCAAACTATCGATCTATTCGTTTACAGATGACGTTTCACTATTATGTCGAGTACTGAATATCGATGCTGCAAAGTTTGATTTGACGTCATTTATGGCAGTTGGAGGAATAATTTATTCAACAGAGTTTTAAAGTGTTAATTAACTAACTTTGCAGGATATTTCCTTTGCAGGTTAGTTTCAAGTTATAATGGAGACTTGTTATCCATTAAGAAATGATTTGTAAGACATGAAATGATAACAAAAGTATTGATAAATTTCATCTGAGTTTTTTCACAAAAGCATAATTTGCAAGATTCTTTAAATATAAAAGCTTTTACAGATATAAATTATTATCTCTGCTATCTAACAAAGCTATTATCATTAAACAGAAATCTAATTACAAAAGCAGTTTTTTAGATGGGATGGAAAGTACAGGCATAGCATGATTAAACAGAAAGCTGCTGAATTTTGAAAATTTCCAATGCGCAAACTCATACATCACCAATATTATTTCCTTATTTCATTATTTGTTGACGATTCGCGATATGGAAGAGGTGGAAAGCAATTTTCCAGCAACATTTTCAAGAAAATTACTGACAAAGGCCAAGGTTTCCTATAAGATTCTTGTTTATCCAGTTGAATAGAAGAAGTGCGGTAAATTGTGATCTCCAGAGTTGGTTTTTTAGTTTTTGAACAAGGTAAAAATCATAAAAATATGTGACTTTCATAGCTTGATAGAAATTTTCTTTCCTCAGACACAAAAACCAGAAAAATGAAAAAATATTCACCATCTGATAAACTAGTGGTTCGAGAGCTCAGCCTCGAAGAAGAACCAAGTGATGAGGATGTTGAAGATGATGTTTTTATTAGAGACGGTCGTACCTGCAAAACCTATGAGGATAAAAACTTGAAGAGACCATTAATGCCACCTAGGAAGAAAGGCAACAAAAAGAATCCTAAGAACGCATTACAATTGCTCAAGAAGCAACATCAGAATTATAAGAAGTCAAGGATGTGGAATTTTTGTGAGCCTTTTTGCTACTCCTTGGCCGCCATCGTTATTTTGATTCGTGAGTAACTCAATTTATTCAGGAATGGGAAATTTACAGATTGAAGGTTGCGAGGGAAGGACGACTAAACATATTCATTTTCTATGATGATATTATTTTCAAGGCAAAGATATGAATATATTTTCCAACGACACCAAAAAAATGAATATATGATTATCATCTAATGTCTCCCTCAACGCAATTTCCCATCACCAAAAATAATTACATTTATCTATTTCCATATATTTCAGTTTTAATCTTTTTCGCTGCGCTCTTACTCACTTTATTCCCAATATCGAGAAATATCAAAGTTTGGTTTAGCAAGTCGACCAGCAACAGCGAGCTTATCGACAATCTATTGACTAGCACGATTGTAGATAATGTTGTTGAGCAGGTTCCTTGTACTCAAATCAAAGTGAACCAAGTGTGGTCGAAATCATTTACAAGATTGAATAGTGAAACGCCTGTGAGGAAGGCAGATTTGAATGGAGATGGGGTGAGCTTTTATAATTAAAATTTCTTCTTCTTGTAAAATTTAAAAATTATATATTTCCAGACCCTCGATTTAATTATTGGATATGGAACAGATGACAGTATAGATAACATTGGGCAACCTCAATGTGCTTCGTCAAAAACTGGAATAACTGACATTTGTGGTGGTGGAGTTTTAGCTTTAGATGGCAAAACTGGCGAAATCATTTGGCAACAATGGACGTCATTCACAGTTTTTTCGCTGTTTTGCCAATTTGATATCAACAATGATGCAAAAGTTGATTGTGTGGTTGCTGGTAGGGGTGGTTTGTTGGTTCGTTTCACATCCTTCAAAAAAAAATTGTTATTAAAACTTGATCGTTGTAGATGGCAGTTGATGGTAAAACTGGTCAAATGATCTGGGAACTGAAAGAGTTTAGCTTTGTTAACGACTTAGCCAATGAAATGAATCCTATTCTGATCGATTTATATACAGTGAATGTTTTAAGGGATCTCGATGGTTTGTTTTGAAATTCACCCTTGAAAACTTTTCACCTTACAAAATTATTTTCAGGTGATGGAATATCAGATATAGTAGCAGCCCATACAGATGAGAGAGAAAATGTTCGTGAAGGTCATATCAAGCTTATTTCTGGAAAGACTGGAAAAATCTTCAGATCAATTCCTTCGCCTTATAACGAAGAAATCTTTGTACCTATTCAAGTTTTGACACTTGTTGATGCTACTGAAGTTTTGTTAGTGATAACTGGTGGACAAAATACACCTGGAGGAGTTTATACCATCAGATTGAACAGTTTGACTAGCGAGGAAGGATATAAGAGTATTTTTAGGAATAACGCTTCAGGATTTATGGTTCCATCTGTGTTAACTGATGTGAATGGCGATGGAACTGATGATATAATCGTATCCTCATTCAACTCAACAATTTACGCTTTTGATGGAGGAAATTTCACTGTTATTTGGACATATGTTTTTCCAGCTTCTGAAAGTGTAAGCTCGATTGTTCCAGGATTCTTCAATCATGATAATATAACAGATTTCATGATCAAGTACAATACTGGACCAGGCTTTCCGCTCTACTATTATTCACAGGTTTGTTTCATACATCACCATTAAAATTTTATGTCACCTGTTGCTCATAAAATTTTCCTTAGACAACAATTTTGAATGGAGCTACAGGTGAATCTTTATTGGACAACAAAATAACTGACTCAGGAGGATCACACAGCTTATTGGGTGGAATTTCAATTTCTCAGACATTTGGAGGTGATTATTTCTTGCATTGGCAGCTGCAATGTCGAGATAGATATGAAGCTAAAGAACCATACACCTTTATTCCTGGTAAGAAAAAATAAATGAGCTTTTGAAGAACTTTTTGAAAAATATTTTTTTGATTTTAGATAGTGATATTGTGCAGCAGTCTAGAGCTGATTTATGTAGACTGAGATACAATACATCAACTGTGTTGAAGCTGAATGCCCTTGCGAGACATGTTGAGCCTCCTGGAGCCATGATCTTTTCATCGGGTAATTATTTTGATTTTTAATGAATAAAACAAAAATCTATTCAATTTATTCATTACAGATGATCTCCCTCTGCAACTGAACCAATTTGACAACTTCAAGATTTCCACAAAGCAACCAATCAAGCAACCACTTAAGCACCCAAAAATGAGATTGAATAAATTCCAGGTACTTCAGCAACGTCAACAAATGCAAATGCAGGAAAAAGATGATCAAGAGCGTTACCAAAAACAGCCAATCGAGCTCGACAAGAAACAAAGTAAAATTCTCGAAACATTAAAGAAGATTCCTCAGTTCATGGATACACCTCAGATGGAGACACCCCAGCAGACTCAGTTTTTGCCGCCTCAAAATATGAACTTTCAACGTCCTCAAATTTCTCCAGAGATTGAAAAGATGAACAATCCGAACAATCAACAGTTCCTTCAACAAGAGCAGAATATGGACCCAAGAGGTAATCTCGGTGAGATTAAGCTCTTCAAAAAGATTGATTTGAACAATAACAGTGAAAATGGAAGAAACTCCAATAGGCTTGGAGTGAAATCTGGTAAAACAATGATACAGAGAGAGCAGCAATTGGCAGAAGATATGGAAAGTCGAAGAGAAAATTTCATGAAGCATCAGAAGAATCAGAAGCATACAAATTTCGAAACTAATTCAGAGAATTTGAACAATATTCTAATGAATAAAAATATGTTATTGGATGGCATTCAGAGAGAGTTTGCCCAAGAGCAAGGAGAGTTGGTTAGTATTCTAAAATAACTTTTTCTTAATTGATCATTAATATGTTTCTTGAATAGGGTTTGAGGGAAAACATGGCAGTACCAGAAGATAAACCACAAGATTATAATGAAGTCTATTATAATGACGAAGAACCAAGATTTATGCCTAGAGGAAATCAATTCCCCCCAAACACACGTGGAATAAGAAGTGATGACTTTGAAGCTGGTAAATCTAATATTCTTAAAAAATAGAAACTTTTCTCAAATAAACTTAAAATTATAGAAGCTCCATCAACCTACGAGACAATTCTAAGTGATCTTGAAAAATCCGAGCAAGCTGATGGCGCCAAATCAAAAAGTGTGAAGAAAGTTTTGGATCTTAGTGATATTAAAGCCACTAAACCGCAGATGGAGCCTCGTGCAGAGACTTTATGGGATATAGAAATTGAAAAAGAAGCAAATGGTAAAATTCTTATCTCTAATGTCATCTAATAATAATTGATCAAAAATTTATTACAGAAAATATTAATTCCAAAGCTCACAAGAATTTCCATCGAAAACGAGAAACTTTTGCTCCGCCACCCCCACCATCAAGCTCCGCTACTTTGAACCAAAACGTACTGCCGTCTATTGCGTCCACTGGTGTCCTCGTTGAGTCTCTTAACAAATCCGCTAAAAGCATAGATTTCATATTTGTACTGAATTTGCGTGAGTCGGAAAGTTTCCCACCTCTTTTGCTTCCAACAGATATTGAATGCATTCAAGACAGAATCAATGGTATCAGAACTTATCGACCTGAAAGTGAGATCCCAATGTTCCAGAAGAAGTTTTTAAAGGAATGCTTGCAGAGTAGAATTCCAGATCTATTGCAACCTCAGACACCTCGACAAAGTTATGAGACTCAAATTGTCATCACAAGAATTTCCATTACTTGCTCATGCAGCGATAATTTAAACCCAAAGAAAGAGATCTGCTCAAATTTCAATGGAATTGAAAAACAAAAATGGAGTCAGTTCATGGGAGGCAATTTGGATGGGGTATACAGTAATTAGAATTATTTAGGAGAGAGCTTTACAAGCTTCTAGCACAAATTAATTTTGACAACTTTTCTAATGCCAAAGCTTCACTATCTTTATCTTGAGAGTATAGTTTTGAGGGTTGTCGTTGAAAGGGTGGAATCAAAAATGTGAGCATAATTTTTGATGACTATAAAATATTTAAGGATTGTATTAAAGTAAATGAATCGAAAGGAAATCAAAATTGTGGACTAAATCTATTCAAATACAATCTATAATAATCAAAGCTTTAACAGATTTTCTTGAGAACTAAGATTTTTGGAAATCTTCAAATGAGAAGAGCTTATTTTTAATTTAATAGAAAAGGTGGGAAAATTAAATTTCAACTGAATTAATTTTTTGGGTAAAAAAATTTAGGGGGGAAAATTTAAATTGAGGAACAAAAGGAGAAAATATGAATTTATAAATGTGAAATTGTTCGTGCATCAGAAAACACCTTAATTTGTTTGTTTAATTATGGTATGTAATTATTTATTAAATTTATAAATTTATGAATTAATAAAATGTGAATGTACATAAACCTCAATATTTCTTTTTTTCACACTAAAATCTAAATTTAATAAATATCTCCCATATTCTCTCCCATATTTTGTGCCAGATTATTTTCCTGAACCAATTTGTCGTATTCATTGAATTTTTCAGTGAAATTGTTGATCTCGTTTTGATTCTTATGATTGATCTCTGTTTTCATGTAATTATGGAAGCTTGTAATCGATTGATTAGTAAAATTAAAGTAAGCTTTCTCAACTTTCAATACATCTAACTGGTTATCAATTGCAGGATTTTCATCAATTAACAAGTTTGTGATGGACTCCAAAAACAAAATATAAAAATTATCTAGTGCATCAACCATCAAGGTTAAGGCAGATTCCTCAATCTCGGAAAACTTGGTCAATCTGACAAGACCACAGATTGCCTTCCTCAATGCTGCATGAGCTGTTGCTTGACTGATCTTTGCAATTTCTTTCGGCTTTCCTTCTGTGAATGGAGTTTTTTCTGGGTTGATGAACCAGATTGGTTTAGAAAACTTTTTATCCATCTTTCTACGTGCCATCTGTGGAAAGTCTATACTCGGCATCAGATTCATCTGGCAAGGGTTCAGGACATAGTTGTTTGCATTACTGTAGGTATCAATTAAATTTTCTATGATCTCAGTTTGATTTAATACTTCTACAGTTTGAGTTACAGCAGCATTTTTTGAAAGCAAGCTGAAAAAATAAAATATGTCATTAGACGGACAAACTAAATTGAGAATATGTATAGGTTTACATCTTATTTGGAGGTTTCTCTTGAATAGTGAGATTGTAGGTACCTAAAATAATTAAAAATTTGTTTAACATACAAAATATTCAGAATTTGTAATTCGTACTGTTAAAAATTCTCAGCTTTTCAGTTTTATCCTTATCCAGCGTTAATCTTCTTTTTTCCTTGACTTCAGGCTCAGTGAAGCCTCCCCATAGTCTTTTGTTCATCTTTAAAGCTTAATAATTAGTACCAGGACTTTTTAAGTGGAAAATTTTATAATTTAACAAAACAATTCAAAAAGTAAACAAATGAAAAGTCGTGAGTCGTCGACTCTCAAATAAAAATCGCTGTCAGTCGAATCGAAAGTCGCGATTTTATATTGGATAAATTTGTAAATAAAATGATTTGAAGCTTTTAATTAGATTATTCAGTAGTGTCTTCAGTACATTTTAAAATACTAGCTACAAGAAAAAAGATCGAAGAAAGTAGTGACGTTAAAGAAAAAGCAAGCTAGTTATCAATTTAGTGCAAAAACCCAGACATCAAAATAAAAGTAAAAGTAAGTAAAAGTGCTTTAAAACAACTTATTAACTTGATTATTAAATAATAGTGAAACCAGTTCAACTAATTTACCACTACAAATGTTCATCAATTACAAATTACCATATATACATGACCATTCAGCTATTTCTTGTGCAAATAGTGCTACTGTTTATTTTATTACTGTGTCACTTTATTGTTAGAGTTTCTTGTTCTTTAGAGGTCAAATCTGTTTTACAACATCAATTGGAATATATATCAAAAGTAGCAAGTACGGTATCTTAATTGAAAATGAAAGAATTAATTCGATGCTTTTCAAACCAACTTTATTGGATTAATTTGTTATTTCAAACATAAAACCTCGTATTCAGTAATTGCAACTTCTGCTCCCTGGAATGGAATATAGAGACATCCATGAGATACTTGGACCTTGCCGGGAGTTTGTGTTCCTTGGTACATAGCACGACCCTATTTAAAAAATACAATTAGGTCAATTAATGTTTCTGTAATTCGATTAAGAATATTACCATGTAGAGCATCTCTCCATCAGCAGTTGTTCCTACTTGAACTGCTCCTTCTGGAATTGATCCACCGGATGAAAATTCCCTGTATATAAACTATAGTTGAATTAAAGGCTTCCAATAATTTAATTAAGAACAAACCAAACAAAATCCCCTTGACGTAAAATCTCAAAATCTTCTTTGAAGTGCTCAACACCACCATGAGCTACAAAAGCTGCTTGATTATGCGGTAAAACCTTAGCTGGGAGCATATCACCTAAAAGTGTTTAATTTAGTAAGTTTGCTTTTGTAGTTTCATTTAACAACGAACCTTCATGGAAAGCTCGTCCGGCATAAATAACGGATCCATCAGCATCAACTCCAGCCCTCACCATCTTGTCTGGGTATGGTCCAGCAGCATTCACGTATTGCCAAGAACATCCTAAAACAAAACAATAATAATTTTTTGTGCAAAATGAATGACGTTATATGTTATAAAAGAGCTCTAATTTTTTTTACATGTTCACTAATTAATTTACTGGTTTATTATTCAAAACAGTATTTGACTTCTCCTACGTTTTTTATCGATATATTATCGATCAACGCGACTTAAAATTGTGTTAAACCCATGGTATTACCGTGAAAGCTCTTTTAAACATAATGACGTCAACTTTATCGTTTAGCCTGATTCAGCTATATAATTTATGTATTCCTATCGGCTTTTTAAAATGTTTTAAGTAATCAGCAGGTGTTAGTATAATTTTTGTCAAAACCCAGGAAAAGATTAATTGATAATTTGATAGAAGAAAACACACGAAACCAACTCATCACTACTTCACAGAAATATTTTGCAAGTATTTCTTACCGAACTCGACTTTTGTAGTAAAATTCTCAGAAATACTCTCTTCAGAGGAACTTTCATTTTCTGGAAATTGTTGGGATTGTACTGAATGATCAGGCTGAGGAAAATTTGGATAGGATTCGGGAGGATAGGAAAGACGGATTAAATTGTCGTTTGGTTGAGGGGAATATGTTGGGGGCTGTGTTTCGAATGAGTGTGGGAGGAAGTCTGAATGGAATCCAATTGGTGGTGGGCCTTGTGAAGGATCTATTTTGTGATTTATTTTTTGGAAAATAAATATTTTATTATCTGAGAATTCAGCTCAATTTTAATTTTAAATTTAAAATTCGATTAGAAAATGAATTTAAATCAATAAATAAATAATTAGAAAGATCGTTACACTTTATCTTAATCAATGCATTAAAAATAGGTTTATGACACTTTCGAACTTTCCAGTCGTTAATTATAGATTACGTAGAACAATAGTAACAATAACTTGCAAGTTGAAACCAAGGAACGATAAGATAAGTTTTTTTGATGAATTTACACGTAATTAGGTTTTTTGTAGAAATGATGCCAAAGTCTGCTTAATTCATTTATTCTGAATTAGTTCCAAATCTTTGTAGATTAATGCAGTTAATTGCAAATTAATCCAAAAGCTCCTCACAACTCACCAACCATTTTGAAGATTTGTTAATTGATACCGAGGAGAACAAAAAAATAGAAACTAACTTTTGAAGAGCTACAAAGCGACTGGATGGCATAAAATAATTCTTGTGACTACCTTTTTCTCTTATCATTTTGTTATCCTCCTTATCTGCTAAAATTTATTTCATTTTTATTTTGGCTCTTTTGTTGTTGCAAATAATTAATAGATTAGTAAATTTGTGATTTTTTTGAACACTCTCTTATCATAATCAGCGAAACTGATTTAGTTTGTGTGTACTGAGAATGTAAGAAAGTGCTATAAGATAAAGAAAATTTCTGGTTAAAAGCTTGAGTACATGAAGGAATATGTGAAGAGGAAATTTACAAAATTAAGTTAAGAGCTTTTTGAATCTAATATTTCTGGTGTATTTAACTTGTGACCTCTGGAACCTTAAAATATCAAGATCATTCGAGAATAACCATTAAGCATAGGTAGTTGAGTAATAGTTAATTTAAAGTATAAATCTTGTTACAAAAAATCATAAATTTAGAATCTATTGAAGTTACCAAAAAATCTGAACATTTATTATTGTATGACCTCAAAACTTTTTTAATGGTTTCCCCTCTGTAATCCTATGCCGGTATGATAACAAACTTCAGCACTAAATTTAATCTGGTAGCTTATAAATAACAATTAGTTATCTCTGCTATCTTTAAATTTTTGCCGACTGATTCACTGGCATGATAGAATATCTTCTGGGTGTGATGTCAAGTGGATGAAGCTTTTTTAAATTTAAATTTTAAAATGATTTATTTGATAAATTGATTCTAACAATTTCACGACAAATTGATTGTGGTATCTTATCAAATTGAATGCAGGTTTTATTAATTTATTATGTAATGGATAAGATATGGATCATTTTTCTTTTAAACTGAAAGATAATGCAGGGTTTTGTAAACTGAATTTGTTAAATTCAGTAGTAGCTAAGTGGAAGCTCTTTAATAAGCTCAACATACTTATTTTGATAATAAATTAAAAGTACTTTGTTTAGCAATTTGTTAGCATTGTTAGGTAAATAAATAATAGAATACAAATTGTAAAATATGTGTGTGACCTTCCAATCCCCACCCAACAATTTTCGTACAATATTTTTATATTTTTGATAATTTTTCAACTAAAATACAATTATGTCCATATCTTATTTTCGCGTTTTTTTTTGCTTGCAGCGCAACAGAGTGCTAGTTAGACCTTTTTCAGTGTAAACACGTTAAATTACATTAAAACACAGGAAGATGGAATTAATTCAAGAATCACCTAAAACGAATTATATGGCGAATTATAAGAACATTCTGCAGAAAGATCGATTGCCGAGCATGTTGACTCAAACTTTCAATCCATCAGTGCCGGTGATTAAAAGCAAATATCAAACTCCAAATGAACTTAAAGACATAGTTTTGAAGAGTCAACGAATTACAAGATTTATCGATGATGTAAGTTAATATTTTATAAGTCTAAATTGAAGTTCAAATAATAATTTTCAGATTTTTTCAAAGATCGCGGGAGTCGATACTGAAAAAAGGAAAGAGGTGATGCTTCAAGCAATGCAAATGCTTATAGAGATTGGGTTTGATCGAAGTACTCTCGTGTTGAGAATGATGGGATCAGGTACTACTATGATGATGAAACGAATTTACCAGAAAGTGCAAATTAATGAAACTAGCTTGATGAAGGTAATTTTATTTGTGAAGTAGAAAATGCATTTTTAAAACAAAATTTGTACAAATTTATTATTTATAATATTTCAAATCAAATTTGTCCAAGCCTCGCATCTTTTTAATTTTAACAAAATATTTTTTTTTTCACAGCTAAAGAAAAGTTTAGGCCACCAGCAGGTTATTTACCTTCCCAGTCATCGAAGTTACGTAGATTTCATCCTTATGTCTTGGATTTGCTTTTCCCACAACATTGAAATTCCAGCAATAGCAGCAGGAATGGATTTTCACAGTATGATTGGAATGGGAACAATGCTTCGAAAGACTGGAGCTTTTTTCATGCGACGAACCTTTTCTGGAGATCCTTTGTATTGGAAGTTATTTAAGGAGTACATGCATAAGTTGATGATGATAAATCACAGAGGATTGGAGTTTTTCTTAGAGGGAACGAGGAGTCGGTCTTGTAAGGCGATAACACCAAAAATTGGACTTTTGTCGATGGCACTGGAGCCGCTATTTATGGGGGAGATGTATGATGTGACTATTGTACCAGTTAGTGTGGCTTATGAGAAACCACTGGAAGAACAACTTTTCGTTTATGAACTTTTGGGCATTCCGAAGCCGAAAGAGTCGACTTTTGGATTAATTAAGGGAATGCGGTCATTGTCCAAAAACAACTACGGCTCAATATATTTTGACTTCGGTGAACCTCTATCAGTAAAAGATTACTTTAAAGCGGCTATGAATCGTTTCAACCATGCTTCAGAGCCAGCTCATGTCCAAATACTCTCGAAAGATGAACTCAACTCAGTCACAGACTTAGCAAACGAAGTCGTAAATCGCCAGCAACAAAAAATCGTCATTATGTCATTCAACTTAATTGCACTCATTATCAGCTATAATTACTTCTTAAACCAAAAAATTCATTTAGATGATCTGCAAAAAGAGGTTTTGAAGATGGTTGTGATTTTTGAAGAGCTTGGAGCAATTGTGGCGGTTAATAAAGCAGACATGCTTGGGGAAATTGAAAATACTCTGGATATCCACTCGAATATTATAAAAACTAATAAAAATGGTCATTTGGAGCTGATTAAGGAAAATGTTACTTTGGGAAAAATGAACGCGAATAAACTTAAAGGTGAGTCAATTATTCATTAAATGTTTGTTTTTATTCGAACAAACTGTTTTCTTTGTTCTATTCTAATTTATTCAAAGTGTTTTGATTACCGTTCATCGATTTTTTATTAATATTAAGTAGCTAGTATATTTAATCAACTATTGAACTATAAATTGAAGTGTTGTTGAATTTTTGAAATTTCCTTGTTAATTCATGAGCCAAATTTTTGAATATTAGAAAATTTATAAAATTTATAAAAAAATTTAAAACTTATGATAACATCTTTTTTTTCAAGGCCATCACTTGTGTGACGAAACAATGAACATCTCAGTCCCAGTATTTTCTTTACAACTTTATAACAACTCAACACTTTTTTGGTTGGCTCAACCCAGTTTGATGATACTCTCGACAAAATACTTAAGTGTTCGTGAAAATTCTTCGAGCATTCTCATTAGCCAAGTCAAAGAGCAAACTAATTTGCTTAGAAAAATTTTCAGTTATGAGTTTGTGATGTATCATGAGCAAGCCGAGCTGGTTAGTTTTTAAATTTTTAATAATGTGATTTGTAATAAATTATTTGAATCATTTTCAGGACTTCTCGAAATCTTTGAAGAATCTTACTGACTTAAGAGTATTGAACCAACAGCATGACTCGATCTCTCTGTGCCGAAATGAAACGACTTCCATAATTCTCAGCGCAATTGCTCCGTTCCTGTGCTCATATTATCAAATCGCATCAACAATACTCGAAAAATACAAAATGGAAAAGTTTTGCGATAAAGATATTTGTGTTGCAGTTCAAGCGAGAGTGGAACAAATACTTCTGAGTAGAGGACCATTAGTGCATCCTTATTGTTTATCGTTAGATTGCATCAATTTGGCGGTACTTGCGTTCTGTAATATGGAGTGTCTTTACAAGGAGAAGCAGTAAGAACGATTAATGTAAATTTATGTTTGAATATTTATAAATCTCTTTCTAGGAATACATTAAGCTACTACTCAGTCAACTCGGAAAATTTAGTGAAACTTGTGGAGCTGCTTAAGACTTTGTGCAACTTCCTGGATTTTAACTATTATTTTTTCGATGGACAGCTGACAGCCAAAATTTGAGCTACTTCATTAATATCACTTCATTAAAACTTAAGATCATCATTCATATCATCTCATTTAGTATTTCTGTTTTCTAAAGTATTTTGTTTAGTATTGCATTTGTAAAGGTTTCATTTAGTTGTTTTATTTAGAAATTGTAAGCTTAAACTTATATACTATGGGAGTTGCAGTTTTTGGATCCAATTGATCTCAAATAGATGATGTAGATTTTTTACAAAATAAAATGGCTTTGGAAGTTTTAAATTCAAGTTTTTAATTATTTAATAAAAAAGGAGCATTCATTTTTTTATAGGAATTTTATTTTCCAGGACTTTCAATGCAATCAAACCAAAATAAATTGTTCAAGATTTTCCGCGAAGTTTTTTGTTCGCGGCTTTTATTCTAGGAGTCGTCGCCTCACAATATAAACGTGAAGTTAACGGGAGAAAAGTGCGTTCACGTGAAGTTTGTTGCAAAAACATTTTAGGTTATTTGAGCAACTAAATGTCAGAAGTTGACAAAAGTCTTTTCAATTTGACATTCGGTGAGTTTGGACACAAATTATTTTGCTCCCGCTTTAAAAATACTTTAAGTGAAACAGACCAAGTTAAGACTAAATGGAAATAGTAAACAGCAACCTGAAGATCAATTTAATGAATCATTTGTTTTCATGTGCTTAGTATTTTCCAAGATATCAAATTTTTGAGTATGAATATTTTCAACACGTTTTTGAAAAAGATCCAGGAGCTGTCATGATTTAATTTTAGTAAATGATAAACTACATCAGCTTAATTTCATTTACCTAATCAATTTAGAGTATAATCATTCAATGTATACTAATTCAAACTATTCTTATTACTTCCAGACGTTGCTAGCAACTTCTCAAAATGAATACTCAAATTTCCAAGAAACGCAAGGTAAGATAAAGATCCAGAATATCAAATACAAACATCTATCAGAAACAACTTGATGCTTATAAGCATGTGCTTATTAATAATAATTCTAATAATTCTTTTAACTTCTATTTTAGTTTGTCGCCGCCGGCGTGTTCAAGGCGGAATTAAACGAGTTCTTGACTCGTGAGTTGGCTGAGGATGGTTACTCTGGTGTGGAGGTTCGCGTTACCCCAACAAGAACCGAAATTATTATCATGGCTACTCGCACACAAAATGTTTTGGGTGAGAAGGGACGTCGTATTCGTGAGCTGACCGCTGTTGTTCAGAAGAGGTGAGGATTTATTTCATTTAATGTTGTCTGGTTGATAGTAAACTAGTGTTAATTGATCGAAATAACTAAAATCAATGCCCTTCTTCTAGATTCAACTTCGCCCAAGGAACAGTCGAGCTTTACGCTGAAAAAGTTGCCACTCGTGGTCTTTGCGCCATCGCTCAGGCTGAGTCTCTCCGTTACAAGCTTATCGGAGGTTTAGCTGTTCGTCGTGCATGCTATGGAGTTCTCCGTTTCATCATGGAGTCCGGTGCTAAGGGTTGCGAGGTGGTCGTTTCCGGAAAATTGCGCGGTCAGCGTGCAAAGTCCATGAAATTCGTCGATGGACTTATGATCCATTCCGGAGATCCTTGCAACGACTACGTTGACACAGCCACTCGTCACGTTCTTTTGCGTCAAGGAGTGTTGGGAATCAAGGTTAAGATTATGTTGCCCTGGGATCCAAATGGCAAGATTGGGCCAAAGAAGCCTTTGCCCGACAACGTATCTGTCGTCGAGCCCAAGGATGAGATCATCTACTCGAACCCAGACACCGAGTACAAATCTAAGCCTTTGGTTCAAGATGAACAAGTTCATGTTGTGGATCAATAAAGCGATATCACCAGCTTTGCTAATTTAAATTTTTAAGGAAATTCAAATAATAAAGAGCATTTGAGAAAAAAAGAATCTTGTGGTTTCATTATGTTATTCTTTCAGGAATTAATGTTAATTAATTTTGAAGAGTTCTGTAAACTTGCTAGAAATTTTTCAAAATTTTAAGATTAATCAGATAAGTCGATTTTTGATAAAACAGTAATCACCATCTTTCAATACTTGTTTACTTGTTGTTTACGTTTTCAAGACACGAAAATTAAATCTTTAAATACTATGGATCTAAAGCAAAAGATCCTAGTTTGTGGACCCGTCCATGGTAACATAAAGACTCTGTTCACTAGAGTCGAGAAGATTATCAAGAGTGCGCAGTATGAAGTGAGTAAAACGTTTAAGCCGCCAAAAATAATTTTTGATGCAATTTTTTTAGGCATTATTTTGCGTTGGAGATTTTCTGGGAGATTCCGAAGGATCATTCACGGAATATATAAGTGGAAGCAAAAAAGTTCCTTTGCCAACCTATTTTCTGGGATCCAGCAATAAACTCATGAAGACAATCGCTAAAGATGATTTGGTCTGCGAAAATTTGGTCTGTTTAGGCAAAAAAGGAGTCTTCACAACAGCTTCTGGCTTGAAAATTGTTTATCTTAGTGGCTCAGAGTCTGACAAAGCTTCTAGCAATGCTGATGATACGTTTAAAACAGAAGATGTTGTGACTTTGAAAAATTCTTGCTTGAAAAATAACCAGGAATATCGAGGATGTGATTTACTGCTGACGAATCAAAGTCCAGCTGGTGTAACGAAAGAAAATGATGTTAATTCATCCAAGCTCGTCGCCTGGTTATCGATGAACATCAAGCCAAGATACCATTTTTGTGTTGGCAACAAGTATTTAGAACTTTCACCTTTCCGTTTCCCTTCAGATGAATATTCAAGCATTGATTTAGCTTCGAGATATATTGCTTTGAACACAGTTGGTAATGCTGGAAAAGAGAAATACATCTACGCTTTGAACATGGCTCCTGTGGAGAAAATGAGAGTTACAGATTTAATGACTAGGTCCACTGATGAAATAGAATGCCCGTATTTGCAACTTAGCTTTGCTGAACTAGTAAGGAAATTTATTCTCCATTGACAATATGTAGCTAATTATTTTATTTTTAGATGGAACAAAACAAACAATTTTTTTATGATATGGATGGTCGCAAACAACATGGTAACTCAGACTCTGCCAGGAAAAAGTTTAAACCATCCACTGATACTGAAAAGTGCTGGTTCTGCTTATCTTCGGCTGAGGTTGAGAAACATTTGATTGTTTCTGTTGGTGAAAACTTTTATGTTGCAATGCCTAAAGGTCCTTTAAATGATCAGCATGTTTTGATTTTACCCATCAACCACATTCAGAGCACAGCAATTCTTTCTGAAGAGCATTTTGCAGAATTGTTGTTATTCAAGCGAGCTATAAAGAAATACTATCAGAGTACATTATGAGTATTTTGGTTTTAATTTTGAAAATACTAAATATTTTAATTTCAGGTCTCAATCGGGTTGCTTTCTTCTTTGAGAGGAACTATAAAACATCCCATCTACAAATAAATGCTATCGGATTGGACAAAGGGATTGAGTGGCAGATAAAGGAGACTTTTGATGTAGGAATTATTCGTATTGATGATCAATTGTAGTGACAGTTTAATCTATTTTAGGAAAAAGCTCAAGAGTTCAACTTGAAATTTGAAGAGCTACCTGGTTTAAAAACACCAGGAGATCTACCAGCTGAAGGAGCTTATTTTGTGGCTGAACTTCCCGATAATACAACATTGTTGACTCGCCAGATGTCCAGATTTCCTATCAATTTTGGAAGGTGAATATTTATTTATGAATAATTAATGATGATCTTGTATTGATTTAGACATTTCATTAAAGGGACGTTCTCTGTTCATCTGCCTTGCTGAACTGTGAAGAGAAAATTGATTGGCGCAACTGTTTATTGCCCAAAAATATTGAAAACGAAACTGTAGATACTTTCAGGGAGGAATACAAAGATTTTGATTTCACAAGAGATTAATAAAATCAAAAATTTTCCTTAAACATATCTTTATTTTAATAACTATCTTATCTATTCAATTTAAAAAGCAACATTTTCCTAGCTTTGAAGATAAGTAATTTTAATCTAAGGAATCTATTGAGATTTCCATCTATTAATTACTGGAATTTATATTGAGTTCCAAAATTTCTTTTATAATCCATTTTTGAGCCTCTAAATTTCGCAATTAACGATCAATTAATTCATTCTTCTAACAAAATTAATCACGATGAAAATTGGTAAATCTTCAAAATCGCCAAATTCCAAAAAAGTTAATTTAAACTGCCGTAGACTAAAAATGAAAAACAAACGACAGGAAATAAATCCATTTCTGAAGGTTCCTTTGGAAATTTTGCTGAAAATCACAAAATACTTAAAATTTAATGAAATCTTGAACATACGAGCAACTAGCAGACAAATCAAGGAAGGAATTGATAACAAGCTCAACTCTGACTACAAAATCACCTTAAATAGGGCGCAAAAACAAAAAATGGGGATGAATAACTATTTGTTGCTGGTGGAGCATGTAATATATGCGTATCGATTAAGAAAAGCTGCACCACTATTTTTTGAATATTTAACGCGAAAGGATTTGAAAGTGGATATCTTCGATTTAAATTTGTTTTTGAAGAGGTTTTTTATGCTAGCCGACATAACTTTTGGTGGAAGATTTACTGATCAATCAAAGATTACTTACTTGATTCAACTAGTAATGATGCTCAGGAAATTAAGCAGATCAATTAAAATCAGTAGAGAATCTCACAAACTTCTTCTTACAGCAACAATCCTCAACACTACTTTCGGAGTGGTCTGGTCCACTCGAAACCCCACACATTTTTGTTATAATTGCGATGGATCAGAGTTCTTGATTATTCTTGCCTGCATGTTAGCCCACAAGATTATTCCAGACTACGAATTTTGGGATAATATTTTCGGTGATAAAGTTGTTACCATTGAATGGAAGCAAGGCAAGCAAATAATCGTCGAGATCGAAATTGAAGGAACCAGAGGTGTCAAAGAACTGGTGCTGAACGTTTTGAGGGACATGGAATGGTCAGGAGAGATTCCAGAAAATGTTGAATTAGAGTTTCAAGCCTCTCTAGTCATGCACTGCTCGTGAGTTAATGCACTGCTCTGGTTGCTTTAAATACTAATTGTCCAAATAACTTTTTTCTTTCAGATCTTCCCGCTCCTTCAATTGTCCTAGTAGATACACTTTAATTATTTGATGAAGTTTTTTGAGTTGTATTGTGGCAAAAGCAGATATTTAAACAATTTATTTCGTATAAAAATATTTTAATTCTGCTCAATTAAAGATTTTACCAAATCAATTAACAAATATTTTAATGATTTTACTTTAGCTTATAATAAGTAATAATAATTATTTTATCTTACTTTTAAGTTAAAAGTTTAAAAGTTCAATGGCCCATCAAATATAAATTGAATTTCTAACCCGAATTTCGATATTCTGACTGAATTTTCGAATCAGGTATCTTTTTCAGGAAAAATTTACTATGGTAAATAAAAATTTATTTTTGGTAAATATGTTTACTCATTTTAAACACATTTCTAGCCAGAATTGGAACATTCTGATTGATTTTTCGAATCAGGTAGTTTTTAAGGGAAAATTTACTATATAGTATGAATATTTATTTTTGGGAAACACGTTTACTCATTTTAAACACATTTCTAATCAGAATTTCGATATTCTGACCTTATTTGGGAGTCATTCTTTTTTTAAGGTGAATATTTTGAGGTAAAATTTTTTTTGAGGTATATTAAGTGCTCAGTAAATACGTTTACTCATTTTAAACACATTTCTAATCAGAATTTCGATATTCTGACCTTATTTGGGAGTCATTCTTTTTTTAAGGTGAATATTTTGAGGTAAAATTTTTTTTGAGGTATATTAAGTGCTCAGTAAATACGTTTACTCGGTGAATATTTTGAGGTAAAATTTTTTTTGAGGTATATTAAGTGCTCAGTAAATACGTTTACTCATTTTAAACACATTTCTAATCAGAATTTCGATATTCTGACCTTATTTGGGAGTCATTCTTTTTTTAAGGTGAATATTTTGAGGTAAAATTTTTTTTTGAGGTATATTAAGTGCTCAGTAAATACGTTTACTCATTTTAAACACATTTCTAATCAAAATTTTGATATTCTGACCTTATTTGTGTGTCTTTCTTTTTTAAGATGAATGTTTTGAGGTATAATTTTTTATTAGGTATATTAAGTGCTCAGTAAATACGTTTACTCATTTTAAACACATTTCTAATCAGAATTTCGATATTCTGACCATATTTGGGAGTCATTCTTTTTTTAAGGTGAATATTTTGAGGTAAAATTTTTTTTTGAGGTATATTAAGTGCTCAGGAAATACGTTTACTCATTTTAAACACATTTCTAATCAGAATTTCGATATTCTGACCATATTTGGGAGTCATTCTTTTTTTAAGGTGAATATATTGATGTATAATTTTTTTTTTTTTTGAGGTATATTATTAAGTGCTCAGGAAATACGTTTTACTCATTTTAAACACATTTCTAATCAAATTTCGATATTCTGGCCTTATTTGGGGGTCATTCTTTTTTTAAGGTGAATATTTTGAGGTAAAATTTTTTTTTTGAGGTATATTAAGTGCTCAGGAAATACGTTTACTCATTTTAAACACATTTCTAATCAGAATTTCGATATTCTGACCATATTTGGGAGTCATTCTTTTTTTAAGGTGAATATTTTGAGGTAAAATATTTTGAGGTATAAAATTTTTTTTTTTCTAATCAGAATTTCGATATTCTAAAAAATGAATATTTTGAGGTAAAATTTTTTTTTGAGGTAAATTAAGTTTACGTTTACTCATTTTAAACACATTTCTAATCAAATTTCGATATTCTGACCATATTTGGGAGTCATTCTTTTTTTAAGGTAAATATTTTGAGATAAAATTTTTTTTTGAGGTATATTAAGTGCTCAGGAAATACGTTTACTCATTTTAAACACATTTCTAATCAGAATTTCGATATTCTGACCATATTTGGGAGTCATTCTTTTTTAAAGGTGAATATTTTGAGGTAAAATTATTTTTTTTTTGAGGTATATATTAAGTGCTCAGGAAATACGTTTACTCATTTTAAACACATTTCTAATCAGAATTTCGATATTCTGACCTTATTTGGGGAGTCATTCTTTTTTTTTTTAAAGGTGAATATTTTGAGGTAAAATTTTTTTGAGGTATATTAAGTGCTCAGGAAATACGTTTACTCATTTTAAACACATTTCTAATCAAATTTCGATATTCTGACCATATTTGGGAGTCATTCTTTTTAAAGGTGAATATTTTGAGGTAAAATTTTTTTTGAGGTATATTAAGTGCTCAGGAAATACGTTTACTCATTTTAAACACATTTCTAATCAAATTTCGATATTCTGACCTTATTTGGGAGTCATTCTTTTTTTAAAGGTGAATATTTTGAGGTAAAATTTTTTTTTTGAGGTATATTAAGTGCTCAGGAAATACGTTTACTCATTTTAAACACATTTCTAATCAAATTTCGATATTCTGACCTTATTTAGGAGTCATTCTTTTTTTTAAGGTGAATATTTTGAGGTAAAATTTTTTTTGAGGTATATTAAGTGCTCAGGAAATACGTTTACTCATTTTAAACACATTTCTAATCAAATTTCGATATTCTGACCTTATTTGGGGAGTCATTCTTTTTTTTTAAAGGTGAATATTTTGAGGTAAAATTTTTTTTTTTTTTTGAGGTATATTAAGTGCTCAGGAAATACGTTTACTCATTTTAAACACATTTCTAATCAAATTTCGATATTCTGACCATATTTGGGATTTCTTTTTTTAAGGTGAATATTTTGATGAAAATTTTTTTGAGAGTCAGGAAATGCGTTTACTCATTTTAAACACATTTCTAATCAGAATTTCATTTCTTTTTTAAAGGTGAATATTTTGAGGTAAAATTTTTTTTTGAGGTATATTAAGTGCTCAGGAAATACGTTTACTCATTTTAAACACATTTCTAATCAAATTTCGATATTCTGACCTTATTTAGGAGTCATTCTTTTTTTTAAGGTGAATATTTTGAGGTAAAATTTTTTTTTTTTGAGGTATATTAAGTGCTCAGGAAATACGTTTACTCATTTTAAACACATTTCTAATCAAATTTCGATATTCTGACCTTATTTAGGAGTCATTCTTTTTTAAAGGTGAATATTTTGAAGTAAAATTTTTTTTTGAGGTATATTAAGTGCTCAGGAAATACGTTTACTCATTTTAAACACATTTCTAATCAAATTTCGATATTCTGACCTTATTTAGGGAGTCATTCTTTTTTTTTAGGGGAATATTTTGAGGTAAAATTTTTTTTTTGAGGTATATTAAGTGCTCAGGAAATACGTTTACTCATTTTAAACACATTTCTAATCAAATTTCGATATTCTGACCTTATTTGGGGAGTCATTCTTTTTTTAAAGGTGAATATTTTGAGGTAAAATTTTTTTTTTTTTTGAGGTATATTAAGTGCTCAGGAAATACGTTTACTCATTTTAAACACATTTCTAATCAAATTTCGATATTCTGACCTTATTTAGGAGTCATTCTTTTTTTAAGGTGAATATTTTGAGGTAAAATTTTTTTTTTTTTTTTGAGGTATATTAAGTGCTCAGGAAATACGTTTACTCATTTTAAACACATTTCTAATCAAATTTCGATATTCTGACCTTATTTGGGAGTCATTCTTTTTTAAAGGTGAATATTTTGAGGTAAAATTTTTTTTTTGGGTATATTAAGTGCTCAGGAAATACGTTTACTCATTTTAAACACATTTCTAATCAAATTTCGATATTCTGACCTTATTTGGGAGTCATTCTTTTTTTAAGGTGAATATTTTGAGGGTAAAATTTTTTTTTTTTTTTGAGGTATATTAAGTGCTCAGGAAATACGTTTACTCATTTTAAACACATTTCTAATCAAATTTCGATATTCTGACCTTATTTGGGAGTCATTCTTTTTTTTTTTTTAAGGTGAATATTTTGAGGTAAAATTTTTTTTTTTTTTGAGGTATATTAAGTGCTCAGGAAATACGTTTACTCATTTTAAACACATTTCTAATCAAATTTCGATATTCTGACCTTATTTGGGAGTCATTCTTTTTTTAAAGGTGAATATTTTGAGGTAAAATTTTTTTTTTGAGGTATATTAAGTGCTCAGGAAATACGTTTTACTCATTTTAAACACATTTCTAATCAAATTTCGATATTCTGACCTTATTTTTTTTAAAGGAGTCATTCTTTTTTTCAGGAAATACGGTGAATATTTTGAATTAAAATTTTTTTTCTTTTTTTAAGGTGAGGGTATATTAAGTGCTCAGGAAATACGTTTACTCATTTTAAACACATTTCTAATCAATATTTCGATATTCTGACCTTATTTGGGAGTCATTCTTTTTTAAAGGTGAATATTTTGAGGTAAAATTTTTTTTTGAGGTATATTAAGTGCTCAGGAAATACGTTTACTCATTTTAAACACATTTCTAATAAGATTTTGATTATTCTGACTTAATTGGGGATTCATTCTTTTTTTAGGGTGATTATTTTGGGGAAAATTTTTTTTTGAGGTATATTAAGTGCTCAGGAAATACGTTTACTCATTTTAAACACATTTCTAATCAAATTTCGATATTCTGACCTTATTTAAGGAGTCATTCTTTTTTTTGAATAAGGTAAATAATATTTTGAGGTAAAATTTCTTTTTTTGATATTCTGACCTTATTTAAGGGATTTCTTTTTAAGTGCTCAGGAAATACGTTTACTCATTTTAAACACATTTCTAATCAAATTTCGATATTCTGACCTTATTTGGGAGTCATTCTTTTTTTTTTTTAAGGTGAATATTTTGAGGTAAAATTTTTTTTTTTTGAGGTATATTAAGTGCTCAGGAAATACTTTTACTTATTTTAAACACATTTCTAATGAAATTTGCTATTTTCTGACCATATTTGGGAGTCATTTTTTTTTAAGGGGAATATTTGAGGTAAAATTTTTTTTTGATGTATATTAAGTGCTCAGGAAATACGTTTACTCATTTTTTTCACATTTCTTATCAAATTTCGATATTCTGACCTTATTTAAGGAGTCATTCTTTTTTAAAGGTGAATATTTTGAGGTAAAATTTTTTTTTTTTGAGGTATATTAAGTGCTCAGGAAATACGTTTACTCATTTTAAACACATTTCTAATCAAATTTCGATATTCTGACCTTATTTGGGAGTCATTCTTTTTTTTGAGGTAAAATTTTTTGAGGTGAATATTTTGAGGTAAAATTTTTTTTTGAGGTATATTAAGTGCTCAGGAAATACGTTTATTCATTTTAAACACATTTCTAATCAGAATTTCGATATTCTGACCTTATTTGGGGGTCTTTCTTTTTTTAAGGTGAATATTTTGAGGTAAAATTTTTTTTGAGGTATATTAAGTGCTCAGGAAATACGTTTACTCATTTTAAACACATTTCTAATCAAATTTCGATATTCTGACCATATTTAGGAGTCATTCTTTTTTAAAGGTGAATATTTTGAGGTAAAATTTTTTTTTTTTGAGGTATATTAAGTGCTCAGGAAATACGTTTACTCATTTTAAACACATTTCTAATCAGAATTTCGATATTCTGACCTTATTTGGGAGTCATTCTTTTTTTTAAAGGTGAATATTTTGAGGTAAAAATTTTTTTGAGGTATATTAAGTGCTCAGGAAATACGTTTTTTTTTTGACTCATTTTAAACACATTTCTAATCAAACATTTCGAATCAAATATTCTGACCTTATTTAAGTCATTCTTTTTTTTAAAGGTGAATATTTTGAGGTAAAATTTTTTTTGAGGTATATTAAGTGCTCAGGAAATACGTTTACTCATTTTAAACACATTTCTAATCAGAATTTCGATATTCTGACCTTATTTAGGGAGTCATTCTTTTTTTTCAGGTGAATATTTTGAGGTAAAATTTTTTTGAGGTATATTAAGTGCTCAGGAAATACGTTTACTCATTTTAAACACATTTCTAATCAAATTTCGCTATTCTGACCCTATTTAGGGAGTCATTCTTTTTTTAAAGGTGAATATTTTTGAGGTAAAATTTTTTTTTAATCAGAATTTCGATATATTAAGTGCTCAGGAAATACGTTTACTCATTTTAAACACATTTCTAATCAGAATTTCGATATTCTGACCTTATTTGGGAGTCATTCTTTTTTAAAGGTGAATATTTTGAGGTAAAATTTTTTTTTGAGGTATATTAAGTGCTCAGGAAATACGTTTACTCATTTTAAACACATTTCTAATCAGAATTTCGATATTCTGACCTTATTTGGGAGTCATTCTTTTTTAAAGGTGAATATTTTGAGGTAAAATTTTTTTTGAGGTATATTAAGTGCTCAGGAAATACGTTTACTCATTTTAAACACATTTCTAATCAGAATTTCGATATTCTGACCTTATTTGGGAGTCATTCTTTTTTTAAGGTGAATATTTTGAGGTAAAATTTTTTTTGAGGTATATTAAGTGCTCAGGAAATACGTTTACTCATTTTAAACACATTTCTAATCAGAATTTCGATATTCTGACCTTATTTGGGAGTCATTCTTTTTTTAAGGTGAATATTTTGAGGTAAAATTTTTTTTGAGGTATATTAAGTGCTCAGGAAATACGTTTACTCATTTTAAACACATTTCTAATCAGAATTTCGATATTCTGACCTTATTTGGGAGTCATTCTTTTTTTAAGGTGAATATTTTGAGGTAAAATTTTTTTTGAGGTATATTAAGTGCTCAGGAAATACGTTTACTCATTTTAAACACATTTCTAATCAGAATTTCGATATTCTGACCTTATTTGGGAGTCATTCTTTTTTAAAGGTGAATATTTTGATGTTTTTTTTTGAGGTATATTATGCTCAAAATTTTTTTTTCTAATCAGAGGACCTATTTGGGATTAAGTTCTCAGGAAATACGTTTACTCATTTTAAACACATTTCTAATCAGAATTTCGATATTCTGACCTTATTTGGGAGTCATTCTTTTTTTAAGGTGAATATTTTGAGGTAAAATTTTTTTTGAGGTATATTAAGTGCTCAGGAAATACGTTTACTCATTTTAAACACATTTCTAATCAGAATTTCGATATTCTGACCTTATTTGGGAGTCATTCTTTTTTTAAGGTGAATATTTTGAGGTAAAATTTTTTTTGAGGTATATTAAGTGCTCAGGAAATACGTTTACTCATTTTAAACACATTTCTAATCAGAATTTCGATATTCTGACCATATTTGGGAGTCATTCTTTTTTTAAGGTGAATATTTTGAGGTAAAATTTTTTTTTGAGGTATATTAAGTGCTCAGGAAATACGTTTACTCATTTTAAACACATTTCTAATCAGAATTTCGATATTCTGACCTTATTTGGGAGTCATTCTTTTTTTAAGGTGAATATTTTGAGGTAAAATTTTTTTTGAGGTATATTAAGTGCTCAGGAAATACGTTTACTCATTTTAAACACATTTCTAATCAGAATTTCGATATTCTGACCTTATTTGGGAGTCATTCTTTTTTTAAGGGGATAATTTTTAAGCAAAATTTTTTTTGAGGTATATTAAGTGCTCAGGAAATACGTTTACTCATTTTAAACACATTTCTAATCAGAATTTCGATATTCTGACCTTATTTGGGAGTCATTCTTTTTTAAAGGTGAATATTTTGAGGTAAAATTTTTTTTTGAGGTATATTAAGTGCTCAGGAAATACGTTTACTCATTTTAAACACATTTCTAATCAGAATTTCGATATTCTGACCTTATTTGGGAGTCATTCTTTTTTTTTCTAATCAGAATTTCGGTGAATATTTTGAGGTAAAATTTTTTTTTGAGGTATATTAAGTGCTCAGGAAATACGTTTACTCATTTTAAACACATTTCTAATCAGAATTTCGATATTCTGACCTTATTTGGGAGTCATTCTTTTTTAAAGGTGAATATTTTGAGGTAAAATTTTTTTTTGAGGTATATTAAGTGCTCAGGAAATACGTTTACTCATTTTAAACACATTTCTAATCAGAATTTCGATATTCTGACCTTATTTGGGAGTCATTCTTTTTTTAAGGTGAATATTTTGAGGTAAAATTTTTTTTGAGGTATATTAAGTGCTCAGGAAATACGTTTACTCATTTTAAACACATTTCTAATCAGAATTTCGATATTCTGACCATATTTGGGAGTCATTCTTTTTTAAGGTGAATATTTTGAGGTAAAATTTTTTTTGAGGTATATTAAGTGCTCAGGAAATACGTTTACTCATTTTAAACACATTTCTAATCAGAATTTCGATATTCTGACCTTATTTGGGAGTCATTCTTTTTTTAAGGTGAATATTTTGAGGTAAAATTTTTTTTTGAGGTATATTAAGTGCTCAGGAAATACGTTTACTCATTTTAAACACATTTCTAATCAGAATTTCGATATTCTGACCTTATTTGGGAGTCATTCTTTTTTAAAGGTGAATATTTTGAGGTAAAATTTTTTTTTGAGGTATATTAAGTGCTCAGGAAATACGTTTACTCATTTTAAACACATTTCTAATCAGAATTTCGATATTCTGACCTTATTTGGGAGTCATTCTTTTTTAAGGTGAATATTTTGAGGTAAAATTTTTTTTGAGGTATATTAAGTGCTCAGGAAATACGTTTACTCATTTTAAACACATTTCTAATCAGAATTTCGATATTCTGACCTTATTTGGGAGTCATTCTTTTTTTAAGGTGAATATTTTGAGGTAAAATTTTTTTTGAGGTATATTAAGTGCTCAGGAAATACGTTTACTCATTTTAAACACATTTCTAATCAGAATTTCGATATTCTGACCTTATTTGGGAGTCATTCTTTTTTTAAGGTGAATATTTTGAGGTAAAATTTTTTTTGAGGTATATTAAGTGCTCAGGAAATACGTTTACTCATTTTAAACACATTTCTAATCAGAATTTCGATATTCTGACCTTATTTGGGAGTCATTCTTTTTTTAAGGTGAATATTTTGAGGTAAAATTTTTTTTTGAGGTATATTAAGTGCTCAGGAAATACGTTTACTCATTTTAAACACATTTCTAATCAGAATTTCGATATTCTGACCTTATTTGGGAGTCATTCTTTTTTAAGGTGAATATTTTGAGGTAAAATTTTTTTTTGAGGTATATTAAGTGCTCAGGAAATACGTTTACTCATTTTAAACACATTTCTAATCAGAATTTCGATATTCTGACCATATTTGGGAGTCATTCTTTTTTAAGGTGAATATTTTGAGGTAAAATTTTTTTTGAGGTATATTAAGTGCTCAGGAAATACGTTTACTCATTTTAAACACATTTCTAATCAGAATTTCGATATTCTGACCATATTTGGGAGTCATTCTTTTTTAAGGTGAATATTTTGAGGTAAAATTTTTTTTGAGGTATATTAAGTGCTCAGGAAATACGTTTACTCATTTTAAACACATTTCTAATCAGAATTTCGATATTCTGACCATATTTGGGAGTCATTCTTTTTTAAGGTGAATATTTTGAGGTAAAATTTTTTTTGAGGTATATTAAGTGCTCAGTAAATACGTTTACTCATTTTAAACACATTTCTAATCAGAATTTCGATATTCTGACCTTATTTGGGAGTCATTCTTTTTTAAAGGTGAATATTTTGAGGTAAAATTTTTTTTTGAGGTATATTAAGTGCTCAGGAAATACGTTTACTCATTTTAAACACATTTCTAATCAGAATTTCGATATTCTGACCATATTTGGGAGTCATTCTTTTTTAAGGTGAATATTTTGAGGTAAAATTTTTTTTGAGGTATATTAAGTGCTCAGGAAATACGTTTACTCATTTTAAACACATTTCTAATCAGAATTTCGATATTCTGACCATATTTGGGAGTCATTCTTTTTTTAAGGTGAATATTTTGAGGTAAAATTTTTTTTTGAGGTATATTAAGTGCTCAGTAAATACGTTTACTCATTTTAAACACATTTCTAATCAGAATTTCGATATTCTGACCATATTTGGGAGTCATTCTTTTTTAAAGGTGAATATTTTGAGGTAAAATTTTTTTTGAGGTATATTAAGTGCTCAGGAAATACGTTTACTCATTTTAAACACATTTCTAATCAGAATTTCGATATTCTGACCTTATTTGGGAGTCATTCTTTTTTTAAGGTGAATATTTTGAGGTAAAATTTTTTTTTGAGGTATATTAAGTGCTCAGGAAATACGTTTACTCATTTTAAACACATTTCTAATCAGAATTTCGATATTCTGACCTTATTTGGGAGTCATTCTTTTTTTAAGGTGAATATTTTGAGGTAAAATTTTTTTTTTGAGGTATATTAAGTGCTCAGGAAATACGTTTACTCATTTTAAACACATTTCTAATCAGAATTTCGATATTCTGACCATATTTGGGAGTCATTCTTTTTTAAGGTGAATATTTTGAGGTAAAATTTTTTTTGAGGTATATTAAGTGCTCAGGAAATACGTTTACTCATTTTAAACACATTTCTAATCAGAATTTCGATATTCTGACCTTATTTGGGAGTCATTCTTTTTTTAAGGTGAATATTTTGAGGTAAAATTTTTTTTTGAGGTATATTAAGTGCTCAGTAAATACGTTTACTCATTTTAAACACATTTCTAATCAGAATTTCGATATTCTGACCATATTTGGGAGTCATTCTTTTTTTAAGGTGAATATTTTGAGGTAAAATTTTTTTTAGGTATATTAAGTGCTCAGTAAAAACGTTTACTCATTTTAAACACATTTCTAATCAGAATTTCGATATTCTGACCTTATTTGGGAGTCATTCTTTTTTTAAGGTGAATATTTTGAGGTAAAATTTTTTTTGAGGTATATTAAGTGCTCAGGAAATACGTTTACTCATTTTAAACACATTTCTAATCAGAATTTCGATATTCTGACCTTATTTGGGAGTCATTCTTTTTTAAGGTGAATATTTTGAGGTAAAATTTTTTTTGAGGTATATTAAGTGCTCAGGAAATACGTTTACTCATTTTAAACACATTTCTAATCAGAATTTCGATATTCTGACCTTATTTGGGAGTCATTCTTTTTTTAAGGTGAATATTTTGAGGTAAAATTTTTTTTGAGGTATATTAAGTGCTCAGGAAATACGTTTACTCATTTTAAACACATTTCTAATCAGAATTTCGATATTCTGACCTTATTTGGGAGTCATTCTTTTTTAAAGGTGAATATTTTGAGGTAAAATTTTTTTTTGAGGTATATTAAGTGCTCAGGAAATACGTTTACTCATTTTAAACACATTTCTAATCAGAATTTCGATCTTTGGGAGTCATTCTTTATTAAGGTGAATATTTTGAGGTAAAATTTTTTTTGAGGTATATTAAGTGCTCAGTAAATACGTTTACTCATTTTAAACACATTTCTAATCAGAATTTCGATATTCTGACCTTATTTGGGAGTCATTCTTTTTTTAAGGTGAATATTTTGAGGTAAAATTTTTTTTAGGTATATTTAGTGCTCAGTAAAAACGTTTACTCATTTTAAACACATTTCTAATCAGAATTTCGATATTCTGACCTTATTTGGGAGTCATTCTTTTTTTTTAAGGTGAATATTTTGAGGTAAAATTTTTTTGAGGTATATTAAGTGCTCAGGAAATACGTTTACTCATTTTAAACACATTTCTAATCAGAATTTCGATATTCTGACCTTATTTGGGGAGTCATTCTTTTTTAAGGTGAATATTTTGAGGTAAAATTTTTTTTTTTTTGAGGTATATTAAGTGCTCAGGAAATACGTCTACTCATTTTATACACATTTCTGATCATCATTTCGATATTCTGACCATATTTGGTATTTATTCTTTTTTTAAGGTGATTATTTTGAGGTAAAATTTTTTTTTTTGAGGTATATTAAGTGCTCAGGAAATACGTTTACTCATGTTAAACACATTTCTAATCAGAATTTCGATATTCTGACCATATTTGGGAGTCATTCTTTTTTTTTTTATGGTGAATATTTTGGGGGAAAAATTTTTTTTTGAGGTATATTAAGTGCTCAGGAAATACGTTTACTCATTTTAAACACATTTCTAATCAGAATTTCGATATTCTGACCTTATTTGGGAGTCATTCTTTTTTAAGGTGAATATTTTGAGGTAAAATTTTTTTTGAGGTATATTAAGTGCTCAGGAAATACGTTTACTCATTTTAAACACATTTCTAATCAGAATTTCGATATTCTGACCATATTTGGGAGTCATTCTTTTTTAAAGGTGAATATTTTGAGGTAAAATTTTTTTTTGAGGTATATTAAGTGCTCAGGAAATACGTTTACTCATTTTAAACACATTTCTAATCAGAATTTCGATATTCTGACCTTATTTGGGAGTCATTCTTTTTTTAAGGTGAATATTTTGAGGTAAAATTTTTTTTGAGGTATATTAAGTGCTCAGGAAATACGTTTACTCATTTTAAACACATTTCTAATCAGAATTTCGATATTCTGACCTTATTTGGGAGTCATTCTTTTTTAAAGGTGAATATTTTGAGGTAAAATTTTTTTTGAGGTATATTAAGTGCTCAGGAAATACGTTTACTCATTTTAAACACATTTCTAATCAGAATTTCGATATTCTGACCTTATTTGGGAGTCATTCTTTTTATTTTGAGGTAAAATTTTTTGAGGTATATTATGCTCAGGAAATACGTTTATTTTAAACACATTTTCAGAATTTCGATATTCTGACCTTATTTGGGAAAAGGTTTTTTGAGGTAAAATTTTTTTTTGAGGTATATTAAGTGCTCAGGAAATACGTTTACTCATTTTAAACACATTTCTAATCAGAATTTCGATATTCTGACCTTATTTGGGAGTCATTCTTTTTTTAAGGTGAATATTTTGAGGTAAAATTTTTTTTGAGGTATATTAAGTGCTCAGGAAATACGTTTACTCATTTTAAACACATTTCTAATCAGAATTTCGATATTCTGACCTTATTTGGGAGTCATTCTTTTTTAAAGGTGAATATTTTGAGGTAAAATTTTTTTTTGAGGTATATTAAGTGCTCAGGAAATACGTTTACTCATTTTAAACACATTTCTAATCAGAATTTCGATATTCTGACCATATTTGGGAGTCATTCTTTTTTAAGGTGAATATTTTGAGGTAAAATTTTTTTTGAGGTATATTAAGTGCTCAGGAAATACGTTTACTCATTTTAAACACATTTCTAATCAGAATTTCGATATTCTGACCATATTTGGGAGTCATTCTTTTTTAAGGTGAATATTTTGAGGTAAAATTTTTTTTGAGGTATATTAAGTGCTCAGTAAATACGTTTACTCATTTTAAACACATTTCTAATCAGAATTTCGATATTCTGACCATATTTGGGAGTCATTCTTTTTTAAGGTGAATATTTTGAGGTAAAATTTTTTTTGAGGTATATTAAGTGCTCAGTAAATACGTTTACTCATTTTAAACACATTTCTAATCAGAATTTCGATATTCTGACCATATTTGGGAGTCATTCTTTTTTTAAGGTGAATATTTTGAGGTAAAATTTTTTTTTGAGGTATATTAAGTGCTCAGGAAATACGTTTACTCATTTTAAACACATTTCTAATCAGAATTTCGATATTCTGACCATATTTGGGAGTCATTCTTTTTTAAGGTGAATATTTTGAGGTAAAATTTTTTTTTGAGGTATATTAAGTGCTCAGGAAATACGTTTACTCATTTTAAACACATTTCTAATCAGAATTTCGATATTCTGACCATATTTGGGAGTCATTCTTTTTTGAATATTTTGAGGTAAAATTTTTTTTATATTAAGTGTGAATATTTTGATCAGAATTTCGATATTCTGAAATTTTTTTTAAGGTGAATATTTTGAGGTAAAATTTTTTTTTGAGGTATATTAAGTGCTCAGGAAATACGTTTACTCATTTTAAACACATTTCTAATCAGAATTTCGATATTCTGACCATATTTGGGAGTCATTCTTTTTTAAGGTGAATATTTTGAGGTAAAATTTTTTTTGAGGTATATTAAGTGCTCAGGAAATACGTTTACTCATTTTAAACACATTTCTAATCAGAATTTCGATATTCTGACCATATTTGGGAGTCATTCTTTTTTTAAGGTGAATATTTTGAGGTAAAATTTTTTTTGAGGTATATTAAGTGCTCAGTAAATACGTTTACTCATTTTAAACACATTTCTAATCAGAATTTCGATATTCTGACCATATTTGGGAGTCATTCTTTTTTAAGGTGAATATTTTGAGGTAAAATTTTTTTTGAGGTATATTAAGTGCTCAGGAAATACGTTTACTCATTTTAAACACATTTCTAATCAGAATTTCGATATTCTGACCATATTTGGGAGTCATTCTTTTTTTAAGGTGAATATTTTGAGGTAAAATTTTTTTTTGAGGTATATTAAGTGCTCAGTAAATACGTTTACTCATTTTAAACACATTTCTAATCAGAATTTCGATATTCTGACCATATTTGGGAGTCATTCTTTTTTAAGGTGAATATTTTGAGGTAAAATTTTTTTTGAGGTATATTAAGTGCTCAGTAAATACGTTTACTCATTTTAAACACATTTCTAATCAGAATTTCGATATTCTGACCATATTTGGGAGTCATTCTTTTTTAAGGTGAATATTTTGAGGTAAAATTTTTTTTGAGGTATATTAAGTGCTCAGTAAATACGTTTACTCATTTTAAACACATTTCTAATCAGAATTTCGATATTCTGACCATATTTGGGAGTCATTCTTTTTTAAGGTGAATATTTTGAGGTAAAATTTTTTTTGAGGTATATTAAGTGCTCAGGAAATACGTTTACTCATTTTAAACACATTTCTAATCAGAATTTCGATATTCTGACCATATTTGGGAGTCATTCTTTTTTAAGGTGAATATTTTGAGGTAAAATTTTTTTTGAGGTATATTAAGTGCTCAGGAAATACGTTTACTCATTTTAAACACATTTCTAATCAGAATTTCGATATTCTGACCATATTTGGGAGTCATTCTTTTTTAAGGTGAATATTTTGAGGTAAAATTTTTTTTTGAGGTATATTAAGTGCTCAGGAAATACGTTTACTCATTTTAAACACATTTCTAATCAGAATTTGTATATTCTGACCATATTTGGGAGTCATTCTTTTTTAATGTGAATATTTTGAGGTAAAATATTTTTTGAGGTATATTAAGTGCTCAGTAAATACGTTTACTCATTTTAAACACATTTCTAATCAGAATTTCGATATTCTGACCTTAATTAGGAGTCATTCTTTTTTAAGGTGAATATTTTGAGGTAAAATTTTTTTTGAGGTATATTAAGTGCTCAGTAAATACGTTTACTCATTTTAAACACATTTCTATTCAGAATTTGGACATTCTGATTGATTTTTCGGATCAGGTAGCTTGTAAGGGAAAATTTACTATATAGTATGAAAATTTATTTTTGGGAAACACGTTTACTCATTTTAAACACATTTCTAGCCTGAATTTTAATATTCTGACCTTATTAAAGCTAAAATATTTACTGGTAATGGTAATAATATATTTACCTAAATACTTCCTGACTTAATTTATCATCCCCAGCATTTTTTCTGAAGAGACCCAAATGCGTTATCTAGTCGTTCTCGAGTTCTGGAGCTGAGAGTAAGTGGTACCAGACTGATCCTCCAAAAACTCTAGACGAATCATGAGATTCTAAGACTTTAAAAAAAAAAAGTTGTCTGGTACCACCAATTTTTTGTATGGAAAACTCGACTTTGGGTCACGGAAGTGGTTCTGGTGACCTAACCGGTGGAGTCACCATCACCAAAAATATCAGTGATCCACGGATCCACAAAAAAACCAGACACGGCCCTTAGTTTTTCGCATTGCACGGGTCGAGGGTTCTATATTTTCCGAATTTTTACAGGAATTTTCTTCAACTCATTACGGACAAAAAAAGTATGAGATATTTTTGAGATTTGTGTCCGCGGAAGTCAGGAAAAATCAAATAAGATTGAAAAACCCTGAAAATGCTGTCACGAAAACAATACTTCTCCGTCTTCGTGTTGCGGAGAAGTCATAAAAAGTAGGATAATTAAAATATATTTTTTTACAGTAAATGCAAGAAAGTTAAAGAATCTAACAAAAAATCAGCTGAAGGTTTTTTGCAGATAAAAACAAGTCCATTACTCACCAAAAATCAAGAAATATTGATGCAAATGATACAATATTCAGCAATATACAGAAATTGTATCAAAAACACTCCTTAGAATTGAATGTAGCTTTCATACATTAAGATTTTTTGGAGGCTTGATGAAATGATTTTTTGATAATCAGTCTTATCGCTTATCATCAGAATTTCATAATATCAAAGTTTTTTGATAAAAATTGTATTTTTGGATAGTATTGAAATACTAAGTCATAATTTTGATCGATATTTATTCTAATTTATTCTAATAAAATCTTGATATAGGTTTAACACCATATCCAAGTATTTAAGAAAAAATATTTTATGTACTGAAAGATTCTTGTCCTTCTAGTCGCATGTTTTATTTCAACTCAAAGTTTTAGTCTCGTTCTTTTTTTCCTAGTAAAATTTAGAAAAATGAAAAATGTGGAAAATCGTCAATTAAAAGATAGAAAAATGTGAATGAAGAAAACAATGAAAACACACAAATTTTCCACAGAAAAGTTATCAAACAGTCCGCATGTCTGCACACAATGAAAACGTACCAACACTTTTGTAAACCGTAAAAGCTTCCATAAGAGATGTTGGAAAAATCATGGAAAGGAGAGGAATTTTCCAGAAATTCCAGACACACCACAATATTTAAGATAAATTACAATAATATTAGAATGTAGAGCATCTTACCAAAAATTTCTAGAATGTTTTAGTGTTGGTCCAGCTGCCCATCCCGCAGCTTAACAATAAATGCTCATTTCTATCATTTTTAAAAGCTTCGTTATTTATTTCTATTTTCTTTTGATGACAAAAAGAAAACATAAAAAGGTAGCTCAAAGAAATTCCGAAATAAAATTTTAATTAACAATTCCACACAATTTGGCCAAAATTAAATTCCTCATTTTTTATGAACAATTTATGAACATTTATTTCTCTAGGTCGAAGATGAATGGCCAATTTTCCGACAATTTTCTGTTTTCTAGTTTTTTCATCATTGAGAATTTCAAAAGAATTTCCAAGTATTTTTATTACATGCTTTTTTGCTTCCCACACTTTTTGGAGTTTTGATGAATTTTTCAGGAAATTCTAATTAAAAATTTCATTGGAATCTTTTTGAAATTTTGTTATATTACGTTTTGTGAACTTTTAGCAAGTTTTGTATCCAATTTTTTTAAAAGGAATTTTGTTGGTTAATGTTATTTGAATTTTGGAAATTTATTGTTCAGAGCTTTTATGGGGTGGTCAAAAAGTTGCTGGGTTAGGTGAAGTATATATTTGTTTATTTTTAAAATACAATTTTGTTCTTTTAATGAACCCAAGAGGTTTTGGAGATTTACAAAAGTTCTGGAGAAATTTATTAAAAATAACCTAAGTGTTGTTCAGTGTAACATTATGAAGGAAGATTCAAAATTCCGACAGTTTGTAATAAATCAACAAAGCCTACGCCTTCATTTAATATAAAAGCTAACTATATATAACTAACTACCAATAACAATACTATTTATGGAGTTTATGGAGTTCATTGATGGAAAAGTAAGTTATTTAATTTTAATTTAGTGCCAAACGACCACCAACATAAGAAAAACGAGACATAAACGTCATTTTGCCAATAAAACAAAGCTCAATAAAAAGCTGCAAAAAATAGCTCCCGACCATAAATTGCCAGCGAAAACAATAACAGGCTATAACATAACAGAGCAATTCTTGATATCGGCGACAGTTTATTTTTCTTTTAGAAACTCCATAGAAAAAGGGACAAACACATTATTATGTTTTGAAATAATTGACAGAATTTGGTCGTTCTTCTTAAAAAAGATTCTTTTAAAAAAATGCCACCGATCTCCTCCATTTTGGGACATGATATATGGAAGTCCCCTAAAAATCCACCAAATTCGATGAAATTTCTTTACAATTCCACACAATTCAATAAAATTCGATAAATTTCTATAAAACTCTAAATAGACTTGCTATAATATAAAATCTATTAAGCAAAAAATTTATCGTTTTTATATTCTCTTGCTTAAGGTGGCCGTACATGGAAGAATTCAAAGTCGACTGAAAATTGTTGTTGATTACCAAGTTAAAATTGAAAATTTTTTGGTTAAGGACAATCATGTACTGACACCTTTATAAAGCTTAGTTTAAGTTTTATTTGCTTACATTTTGGAACTTTTACTTGGATTTTCTATGGCTTTGTGCTATTTTAATCATAAGTGATTACATATTCCTAGAATGTTTTTCAAACGTGGAATGAAATGTTGAGTTATAAAAATTGCATGTGAATGAGTTCTTGAAATTGCCTGAAGATATTTTTTTAAGTCATAAAAACTGAAAAATGTTTTGCATAATTGTAAGCTAAATAAAAGAACATAATTTTTCTTTCTCGGAGTTGGTCTTTGAACTGCGAAACAAATATTACTAAGAAATGAAATCTAATACAAAAATTTTAAAAGACTGCGTCATGCTTCACAAATATTGAATTAATTTGAGCTTTATGTGGGAGCTCGTGTTACGTATACATTTTAATGAAAATAAAAGTGAAAAAGCTTGCAAAAAACTTTACCTTTCATTGAAATTATAAAAGCTGAAGGAAACCTCTGAAATTGTTATAAAATTAATATTTTCACAGTAACTTTTTGGTTCTGGTGGCCAGCAATAACTTTATGGTTTGCTTCATAATATGTATTCCATGAATTCTTTGTTATTTCCAAATTTATCTAAATATTCAAAAATGATTGTATATTGGGTATTGTAACGTTCCAACAAATTTTTCGAATTGTTGGGGAAAAACTAAAAAAGTTTTCCATAATGTGGTTTGTTAGGGAAACTTTTCACAATTAAAAGCTTTTTAGTATCATCGAGAGGTTACAAAAGGATTCCTTTGAAATTTTAATATGTGGTTCGTTAATTTGAAGGGGGCGGATGTCAATGATTTCGATTTATTTTAAAATTTAAGTGAGTGTTAATATTTTTGAGGGAAAGAAAATGGAAAACTGAACAAAATTTCAACCATCAATGTAAAAAAAATCACTTGATTAATAATTACACAGTCTAGTATCGCTACATTTAAAAATATTTCACTTATAGACTTTTCCAAGAGAAACCTCTTCTTCTTGAATTGATCCCCGAAAAGCCCTAAAAGTTTGTAACTTATTTCTAAAGAAATTTAGACAATCTTTAGCAAAAAATATCACCAAAAACTTTTCCTCGAAGTCAAGAAACTTTTTTGGCATGGCAATTAAACGCAAACTGCCTCAATTTCTCAATTACATTTTTATATCAGAAACTGAAAGCACTGAAAACTGCTATCAGATGTACTTAATGTGGGATGTTTCATGGGACCTTTTCAAAGCATTTTTGGGCATTTTGAAATTTGGAATCTTCCCATAATATTTTATTTCTTGGAGAAAACTTTTTCAAACTGTTTGACTCGTTAGTCGCTTTCCGGTTTTTTTCACGAACTTTTTCCAGTTTTCCGCAGTTTCTCAGTTTTTGATCAAATTGCTTGGAATTTATGATTTCTAATTTAACTTTTAATTGCTTTGTGTTTCCCATTATGAATTCATCTTGAAGAGAATGCGGATAAATTGCGGAATTTATTGTAGCTTTTTTGGGTCACTTTTTAGTTGGAGCTTTTTGGAGAATAAATATTCATTTTCATATGGAGTTGGGATTGCAAGTATCTATATAAAACACTTTATGTGCTCTTACTTGTGATCTAAATTTACTAGACAACATTACTGATAAGATCCTTCAAAGCCGTTTCATCATCAGTCATCAAACACTGTATAATCTCCTTTCCCGGCGAGTTGCACAAAAAAAACACTTAGCCAAGTAGTTTCATCTCGTTTGTCAGAACTCAGAAGCAGTTCGAATTACATCAAATTACGAAAAAACCTGATAAAACCAGATAGAACATTGATTAAGCGTTCGCTCATTCAATTTTCCCTTTTTATTTATATCTCATTTCACTTTATTTCATTGCTTTGGCCATGTGGTCGATAAAAACTAAGCAAGCATCAGCCAAGATAGATAATTTACAGTTCGAGAGGAATACTTGGCATAAATGAGTTATTGCTATTGAGAGAAAGTTTAGGATTAAGAGCTAGTGTAATAAAAGACTTTGCAAATTCAGTTACGCTCCATTAAGCACACAAGTTTGCTTGTTAGGGATGATATCAGCGAACCTGGTGGATTTCCTGAAAACTACATTGTGTTATCTGTAGTCAAACAATCAATGAAGGCAAGAGAACCTTTAGAAGACAAAATTTATTAGAAAACATCAAAAGGAAGCAATAAAATAATTGTTAAAGCATCCATGAACAATTTCACAAACACAAAATATTATAACAAATTTATTTATTCTTGTATACGGTCTAGGATTTCGAATAAGAGCCACTAGAAACTATAAAAATAAAAAATAAAGAAAAATTCTTCAGTAGGCAAACTTTTTTCCCTCCTTATAAAAATAATATAAAAGCGGATAAAACTTTCAAAGGAACAGCGTTTTTGCTTGTTCCTCATATTTTATGTTCAAACATATTATTTTATTTATGCATATTTTGTGCAGTTCTCTGAGTATTCCAAGTTTTTCGAGATCAGGGGACTGAGCACATGATGTGAATAACATTTTCAGGATTTTAAATATTGTAGAGCTTTTTCGAAAAAATTAAAGCTTTTCTAGAAAGCATTCTGAAATAATATTTATGACCTAACATTTCATTGCCCCTTCAGTGTTTTAGTGTTTTTAAAAAAGCTCCAGCTACATAATACCAGGAAAACGACACAAAAGCTCCTCATGTGGCAATACTACACTTAAAAATTCCTAGGATGATAACAAATACGAGAAAAAAAAAGAGGATGAAGATTAATTTTTTTTCATACATTTTCGTGTTTTTCATATTTTTCACATTTCCCACATTTTTTGTCAGAAAAATTTCAATTTAGTTTTCAGTTTTATTTAGTTTTTCAAGTTTTCGAGCTTTTTGCGCTGCTCGTTTTCTTTTACAATTTTTCTTTTGTTTTTTGCCAACTTTTTGCTGTTTACAGCAAAACTTCCAGAAGGATTACGTTTGATGAATGATAAGGAAATCGCTTGCAACAGTTTATGAATAATAGAATGGTTGCAGGATGCAGGAGATGATTGTGCAGCTTAGAAATGAGGTGATTTTTAATGTGATATTGTGGAAGCGAAGAAGTGGAATGTAAAGGTATATTATATATCGTTATAATATATCAAGACATAAGTATAGGACTCTTATTGGAGACCTTACATTATCTTACAGATTCTTACCACAAAATTAATTTTACATGGTCATTATAACTTTAACCTGTTCCATAGATAATCTCCCCTAGAAATCTTTTCATTACATCTCTTCTCCTATACTTATCTTTGAACAATTACTGATTGCATTGACTGCAACATCCGATGTAAGGAGCTTTCTCGAGTTTAATGTTCAAGTCAAACCAGGCAGAGATTTGCTCGTCTATTATCTCATTACCTGTAGAGTGTAGATCGTTCATGCAGGAAATTTTGTTCCTGTATATTTCTCTTAAACTTGGTTAAAGAAGAAATTCGTCGGTTTGTTGCTAGAATTATATTTTCTCAATTTTTCCATTGAAATTTCACTTTCCGTTTTGAATGACGTCATTTGTAATCTGTTTTTGAAAAATTGTATTCATGTTCGTCCTTCTCTTAAGATTTTGAAGAAACTTGAAGAAAATTCGAAGAAATTTTCGAAATATTGAGAAATTAGGGTTTGTATATTTCAAGTCATCAATCGACGATTTCCAAAGGCACTTGGATTCCTTAACTACACGATTCTTCAGCAAATGAGGAAAATGACATAGAATCTATCCATAAGGATCTATCTTAGCTACCGAGCATATATAATACCAGTAGGTAACTATAATAAGATTAAACCAAATTAGTTATGTTTCGCAATTTTGCTCGTATGATTTCTGAATTTCTCATTGGCTCATTTGAGATTTCTGAGTTTCCATGAAGTTCCAACTGAACTATGGAAGATTTTGAGCAATTTAATTTTATGTAATGCTCGGTTATGTTTGATTTTGTTTGGATATGCTGATATGGTAGGTACGAGCTTTAATGTCGTGATTACAAGTAATTATAATTTTGATATCTGTGAGGATTTTGCTAGAGTGTGAGGAGAGTTTCTTGGGTAAGCACTAAGCAGACAATTTAAATATTAATTAACTGTTGGCAAAGAGATGGAATATTAGCTGAGAATGTTGACATTCCAGAGGTTTCTTTGAATTTAATAACGTGTATAGTTTATTCACATTAAACAAGTTGGGTTTTTGCTTGAGAAAGTACGTTTAGTGTTGTAGCAGATTGCAGGTAGTTTGATATTATGAAATTATTATGAAATTTATTGAAAAAATGATTTCACGTTTAAATTATTCTGTTATATCCGACGAGCTCTAAATTTCATATAAACGTGTAGATTTCAGTTTAGTTAGATTTTACATACAGTGGAACAAATTCTTAATTAACAAAATAATCAGATAAATCCCGGAATTCAAACTTTTCCCAAAATCCCCCAAAAAAATAACAAACTCATCTTTTCGGAAGCTCTAAAATTACAAAAGTCGAAAAATGGTATGATCTTTTTAATTAAATATTTAATCATTTTTCAGTTTTCTGCCCAAAAATCAAGATATACTCTGCAAATATAATGCAAACAGCAAAAAAAGTAAAACTAGCAGAAAATATACCAACCAGCAGATTTATTTTATAAGTTCCGTTTAGAAATAATTTTTTTTAGAAAAATATAGAAAGAGTTTTCGAGTTTTGAAACATTTTGAAAGCAGACCACATCCATCTATTAAATTTTTTATATTCTCCCATAATCTAAAAATATACTGAAAATACAAAAGTTTCTGCAGAACTCATGAAACTACAAAACTGTAAAACTACATAATATATTGTTTGATATTATCATGAGTTTTGTCAACTTCAGCTGCTGAGGATAAGTAGAAAAACGGTGATGACAAATAAATGTTTCACACAGTAAGAATTTCAGAGTTTCACAGAAAAATTCTTGAATGTAACTTGCTGTAATTTCTTGTGCCAGTTTCAACTTTATACGATTTTTATTATAGAGCATCATATATTTTCATGAGAGTTGCCTGTATTTCTGTATTTCTTTTACCATTTCTTTCGATTTGTTCAGTATTTCTGCTGTATCTTTGAGTACTACAGTTTATCTTTTATTTTAAAGCAGTAAGCTCCTTATGATTTGACGCCATAAATATAATATTGAGTATGTAGTAGATGGAAGAAGAGAGGAAGCAAGAAACTTATGATATAAAGATAGGATCGATGTGCTTACGAGAAACCGTAAAATATTTCAAGAGGTTAAGTACGGGGACTGTTCTGTAAAGTATTTGTATTATTTCTTTTGCTTTCCAAAATTAATCATTTATTAGTTTGAAGTAGATTAGAGTTATTAAAGAATAAATTAATTCCCGGCTCGAAAAAACGTAACAATAGCTCATTTTAAAACAAAATCACCAAAACTCAAAAAAATACTTAAAGGAACACTCCACAAAGATCATCGGTGTTCGATTTTAACGGCTTCAGATTGGCAAAATGGCTCAAATGTCGCAATCTCAAGCCAAAGAATCTATTAAGTCATTTTTAGTGACAAATTACGAGTGTGAAATAAATTGCAAAACTCGTAAAATGGCATGAATTTTATGTGCTCTCTCGGATTGATTGGTGCTCCGTCGTGTGTTTGTGAACATTTCCAAGTATAGCAAATATTTCAAGTGCTTCGAGGAAAAGCCCGCAAAAAATGAAAGCCATTTTAGTTAACGTGTAATTGAGCTTTATTCTGATGGAAAAGGGAAACCTTTTCTGATTTGTGAAATTTGTGAAATATGATCAAATTAATTTAATTCTCATTATGTGCACATGATTTGTAATATTTTTTGCTGATATTTGCTGTTGCTTTTTTTGAGTGCCTATAGCAAGCATACATGTTATCAATATCAATTTTCAATGATTTTTTATGGCTATTTAATTTTCAACGTAATTGAACAATTTTTCCCGTCACTTTTTAGTTTCGTCTCATTGAGTTTCAATCCACCCTTTTATAGCTTCACGATTAATTAGAACTTTTACTTGATAGTGGAAAAATTTCACGCTTCATTTGATTTATGTTTTTGAACTTTAGATAGTGATTGAATTTTAAACGAGGTTTTAATGCTTGTATTATTTATATGTCCTATAGGAATTTCAATCAGCAGCTATGAAGGCATTTTTCGATTTATTAAGGATTTCAAAATATTTAAATCAGATTTTGTTTGCAATGCAATATTGCATAGTTTATACTTTACAATACACAACAATTAATTATCTGACAATAGAGAAACGAAAAAGTAAAGCAAAAACGGAATTTTTCATTGATTTAGATTTTCAACAAAAAACTAATAGTTCTCCTAGTAAAAATGAACCAAAAATAAATTCAATACAGAATGTAATTTATATATTGATAGCTCAAATAAATTGAAATAAAATGCAATTTATGCGAAATATTACAATAGTTTTTAATTTGTGCAGCCAGTGAACCGTGAATATATGGAAGCGGATTACAAACTTTTTTAATAATGAAAAATATCATAAATATCAATAATATCAAAATTTTAAATTGATACTTAATGTATAAATGCAAAATTTGAATGAAAATACAGACATGGCATATGCAATAAATGATTCGAAAGGTTTATAGCTTGATGTGCATAAATTGCAATTTTTTGCAACAAACGCGTCATATTTGATAAATAGTGAGCTTTTCATAGTTCAGCATAAATTTTTTTGGTTTTGCTATGAATGTGATAGCTTTTTGACTTGATTTTTACAATATTTATAAACCAACCAGTGGGCTTTCACTTAATTAAAAAAAAAGATGTGTACATTAAAGTTGTTTATTATTGTTTATGTTTTTTGATGTTTGTATGAATAACTCTGAAAGTACAAAGTTGACCAAATTTCCAATAAGTATCTTTGATAATTTCCTTGTATTGCTTTATCTATTGTCTACTAATACCAAGAAATTAAATTCCTTTGTTGCATTTGAGTGTACGTGAATGCACAGTTGCAGTATTTTAGCTATTTTAATTAAAGCTTTGAAATTTAATTCATCTCTTAAGCGAAATTCACCACAAACTTAATTGTTTTATTTCGCTTCATTCTTCCAGGAAATATAAGAAACTTTAAATGACAACAATTTCTCAAGAAATTCACCTCGGTTGTACAAATAACAAAACCTCCAAACAAATCCAAAAACTTTCTACAATGGTATTCAAATTGTTTATTGTTATTTCCATTGTTCAGTTGCATTAAAATTGTACTAAATAACAAGGAAACTTTCCTGGCAATCCTGAATTATCTAAGAGTTCGCGAGAAACTCTATTCCATTAAGTTTCACCATCAACTTTCGCATTAAGTTCATTCAAACTTCCATTAAAGTTTTGATAAGTGCATGTAAGTTGGCTGTTTCAATTTGTATAATTAAAATTTTTGTTGTGTTTGGATGTACGTGCTTAGAATTTAATATTTTAAGAGGTTGTCAGTTAGTTTGCCACATAAATATGCAATGAGCTGAGCATTAAATGCTTTGGCGTGGTTTTTAATGAAGATAGAAAAGACAATTTAACTTTAGTACTCAAAAACAGTTCAAATATTGATTTCATGAGAGAGAAAATTAATTTAACTTTTTTAAGAAAAAGTTCTTAAAGCTTAAATAAAAGAAAACTTTAGAAGAATTGATGGGACACTGGGACAAACCCTAACAATAAACAATATTTATGATATAAAGTAAGACAAACCCATTAAAAAATTATGGGTTCTTAAATCACAGTAAACCGTTTCCTACTCTTAAACCTTCCTTTTAATCACATCCTGCTACTACACAGAACCTTAAACTCTGCTCCAAACTTGTATTATCTTGTGCTTTTTATGGCCACAATATTTCACCCAAAAAAGACATAAAAGATATAAAAAGTATCAGAAAGTATAAAAATTATAAAAGTGCTCAGACACGGCTACCAGCGGAGCTACAAAACAGCAAAAAAGAACACATAAAGTAATTTCTAGTTAAATTTTAATCCATCAATCATAATGAAAAAACAAAATATATAAAAGAATGAGCAATTTATAATTTATCGGCGAAGCAAAAAACTGGTAAGATGAAAACCCATCGAAGCTTTGTTAAGCTCTCATATTATAACTCTCGAATAAACTTCTTCATCTTGATACACTTTAATATTCGTTGATAGTCTTTGATAGCCATAATAGACTTTCCCAGTTTCCCAAAGTAATTCAACAGGATTTTTTTATTAATAATAATGTGAGTGAAGTGAAGTAAAATCTCGATCCTTTCCTTTTGGGCCGACTTAAGGAGTAAAATTTAATTCCGCTTGGCAATTCGATAGCCTTTGATTTATTTATACTGTAATCTTGTTTCAGTTTTCTCAAGAATTTCCATACCAAAGAGTTTGTGAAAATTTCATAAAGAGATCAAAACTTAGGAGTTTTTGATGGTGAAAGTGAAAGGAAAGTCAATCTTATGATTTTAATGAAAAGTCTTTACAGCTCAAGATGTTTTGATGAAAGTTCATAAATTTTTTTAAATAAAAAATAATTTTCTTGTTAAATTTAAAACGTTATTTCAAGTTTAAGAAATTAACGACCTTGAATAAATACACAAATACCTCACCTTTCTAAATTCAGAACTTTCTACATAAAAATATTTGAGAAGAAGGCGATTACCCATAATGCGTTAGTATATAGACTGAAGTCTTTGGGCAGAAAATCATCCCCAAAATCTTAATAAGCCACTTAACTTTTATTCCAATTTTCCATTTCTTCAATTTTGCCATCTTATAAATAGAATATTTAAGAGATACTTTTGTGGATTGTGATATTTCCGCAGCTCGATAGAAAATCGAATAAAATTATGGATTTCCTGTCTTATGCTCTTTATGGCCGAAGCCACCGAAAGATACCCTGAAAACGGATAAGAGAAGGATCTGATACCTTCTCAGAAAAGCGCAAAAGTTGTTGGGAAGTTGCGAAACTTTTTCAATATTCTGTAGCAGATTTTTTAGATAAACTTTTTTGTTATTTCTTTTGTTGGGATTTGCTTTTTTTTTGTTAGACATGTTACAATATTTTGTTAAATTTTGTTGTTTGCTTGTTTGTTGATGAATGTATTAAAATTAGGGTTTTATGGAAGATTTTCAGATTCCGAAAACTTTGTGGAAGAATTTAAAGATCGATTTGTCTTTTTTGTTGGGAAAGATGGATTGACAAAAAGTTGGGCTGTGCTTGAAATTTTTAAAAAAGGAACAGAGGATTTTTTTGATTAAAATTGCTGATGATGGCTTTTTGATTCGTTTAGTTGGAAAAGAAACTTTTTGTGTGTTGTTTTTACTTTATTTTAAGGGTCCATTTTAAGAAAGTGTCCAAGTTATAAAAAGATTGCCCAGTTCACTGCACTTTTAGTAAACAAAAAAATTGTCTGAAAAAAAGAAAAAATAACGTGATTTATGATTATCAACATAAAATATAAAAATAAATTTCAAACGAACCGGAATATGTCTGGACAGTTGAATCCGGCCAAGCTGCCTCCATATTATTTGCTTGCATCCATTTCACATCGTTTATTCTTCACAAGAAATGGTCGACACTTGTTCTTGCTTATATACACTTGTAACTTCACTATTTAATCGCAATTTAACAAATTTTATTTATTGCAGAATCTCAAAGAATTCACAATTTCACAATTTCTCAGTTTAAGCATTTTTCTTGCTTGCAAGTACAATAGCAAAGAAACCATTAAAAACGAGCTTTTATAAATATTTTATGGTGGAACACCATTTGTTTGTCTGTTGTATTTTTCTACAGTTTTTTTTCCTTCTCATTTTTCCTACATGAAACATGAAAATAATGACAACAATAAATTGCGCTTAATGTTTGTGTTTTTCTACTTTCTTTAGGATTTTGAGGAAGACAATGCAGAAGCGTTGGGTATTTAAAAATAAATATTAAAGAAATTGTAGAAAACTTGGAGATGATTTCAAACAATGGAATTCTTTTTTTTTGACGATGTTGTTTGTTTAAGTTATTATACAATAATTTACGGGACATTTTAATGATTCATTTTTGAGTGAGAAATGTACACTGCAAACATATTAGCGTTTACTATTTTTAAGCTTTAAAGCTTAAAACTTTGCCTATTCTGTTTGAAACTCGATAGAGTTTGTCTTAATTTTTGACTCAACTTCAATATTGAATATTCTTTGTAATATGTTATCTAATGGAATAATAAGTGCACTATGGTTCTACTGCTCCTTATGTTGTTGCATATTTGCTTGTTCTTTCAAACTGTGCTCTTGTATAGTTTAAAATCAACATTGTGCTTTTTAATATTTGTTAATTTATTCAAGCACCAACAATTGCTTGCAACAATTATGCAGCTTTTTCAGTATATTGCATCGTTGTTGTGTCGTCGAAACTTGTAAATATATTAAATAAATAATTATATACATTTTGAACATTTGGATTATATTCCCCTTTTGAATACAGTTTTAAATTTAAATATTATAATAAATGGAAAATAAATGAGTTATTTGCAAATACAAGAAGAAAATTTTAATTAATTTTGTGCTTGTCAATTGAAGCAGACAAATTTAGGAGAGTTTGTGTCTTAATGAAAAATATATTATGCTTTCAGTAGTTCCGCTTTACTGTGGACACTCTTATATGCTGCTTTAATTTTTTTTGGAATATTCAGATTCTCTTTCCTAAAAATTATCTCAGTGTCTAAAAATCTGCAGATTTATTTCTCCCTCGTCCAAATACTGATCAAAACTTCCACTGAAAATTATTCATAATAAAGCTGGATATAAAGAGCTAAAAGACAAATTAATTTAATGTGTAACTCTTTTCACTTGCAAATAAGATCTCTCCGGATCTTTAGGGAAGATTTTGTTGAACTCAGGAAGTCTATTCTTTTTATTTATTTTGAAATAATGTGTATTTCTCTAAGATTTGATACTTGCAAAATGCATGTAATTGCCTCATAAGAATGTGGTGAAATTTTAAATTAAACAAACAAAAATTACCCAAAATATCTGCACTGCAAACCACACCATAATAAATTAATTTCCATGTTTTCCGCCAAATTTCCGCCCTTCTAAAGTTTGTTTTTATGCTTATCGCACGATTTCGCTTTCCGGGGTAATAATCACATTTACATAACGATATTTATTGGTTTTACTTTAATATACAGATTCGAGCTCTTCGTCATATTTACATTTGTAAATCTAGTATTTACATTGGCATTGCTTTCCATCTTATGCAAAATCCATGGATGATGCGAGCCAGGTGGTGTTTATTTGTTGGGAGCTTTTCAATAAATATGGTAATATGTATCAGTGTATCAGGAAACTGAGCACAAATGCAAGGCAAATATGGTACAGCGAAATTGACTTTATTCTAATTTTTGCTTTTTTGGTTTTTGATGGGAATTGGATCAACTTTGCGGATATAGAGGATGGATTTTTGAGAAAAGGAAAATCGGATGATTTTAAGCAAGTTAGTGAATTGTAAGGTGTCGATATCAAATTTTTTTTACCATGAATATTAAATATATATCTAGAAAGACTATGGGAAGGAACATTCTAGCATTTATTCTAATTCACTGAATTAATAAACTTTGATCTCAATTCTTCTCAATAATTCCTCAAATCGTTCCTCAAATAGTTCTCAAAGCCAAATCAGAAATTCAAATTTTGAACAAATTTAATCGATCATATTTCCTTCAAATCACTTCCCTTGCATTTTACTTCCATTTCAAATCAGCTCAACAATTGATTGAGCTCCTTTTGATGCCCCAATTGGCAATTGCATAGTGAAGCTTCTCAAACACATCAAGCAAATCAAACATCTCTAACTTTTCAAGTATTCCAAGGCTTTGCACAATTTTATTATTAGGCTCTGTTTGCCTTCAAAACTAATCTGCATATAAAATTTTACGGAAAACTGTTAATAAAAATAATAAAAAGCACTCGGCATAAAATCCATAGAAAGAAATCTTGAAGGCTGTTTGATGGAGGCAAGCGAACGTTTGTGGGAAGCTGTGGGAAGGGATGCCATTTGATGAGTCTATAAAACATATAAAACATTTGCGAGATCTGCCTTCTGTGAAGCATCAACGGCAACCTAAACTGCTCAAACGCGTTTGCAGTACTCGAAACATTTGTAACTTTTAAACAACATACAAATTCCGGAACACCAGAAATCCAGAGCTTTTGGCTTGAACGAAACTTTCATTTATAATTTTACGAGGTTTTAAGAGCCACGCATTTTCCGTAGTCATCTGGCTAAGCATAGAAAATCTACACAATCAATTGTGGGCACCGATTATTGAGCGAGTTTATGTGATGCATGTGGTGCTACACTCTTATAAATTTCTTCGAGATATCTAAAACTAAGGACATTTTAGAGACATTTTGCTTCAGGTTAAAGCATCATCATCAGCATAATTAAATTGAATGAAATATTTAAAAGGGTAGAAACTTATAATCACCCCTATAATCGATTTCTAAGAGTGTTCATCAGTTTCGCCCCAATAAATTTCAATGGCAAATTATCCAATTTATGTCAAGTTATGTCACACGTTACTGACCAGGAACAATCGTTAATTACACCAACTATTTAATCTCTGTCGAATGCTAATGGACATGCAAATTTTAATCACCGCCTCTCTGGAAAACCTTTTTGACTTATTTAATTCTGCATTATTCAAAATTTTGTACGAATTTAGGTTTTGATAGTATTTTGAGGTATTTAGAGCAGTTGTGCAATTTTGCAAATTTGGAAAATTGGCGATTTTTTGGCAATCGGATTTTTGAGTTTATTCCATTTTTTATGGATTTGCAGTTTTGCATGTTCGAAAGCATATCAAAAGTTTAGTTTATCGTTTTGGTACTTGGCAAAACAAAATCATAAATTTATTGAATTTTGCATTTTTCGTAGAAGGGCTAAAAAGCGTGATTTATCAACAAATTCCGGACCTTTTTACAAGAATCTTTAAAAAATGGTAAAACTCCCATAATTTACGATCCTCAAACATTTGAGCTGATTTTAGGTTAAAATACCAAGAACCATTAAATTCTCCATCGAAAATCTCCATTACCAACCCATTATTCTGTTATGTTCATCTCTTGACAAAGTCCCCTTTCAAAACAAAAACTCAGCCAGCAAAAAATCTCATTTTCTGTCTCAGTGTCTCGGCATGTTTGCCTATATAGAAATTCTATGACACAAAAAATGCATGAATATCCTCAAGCTTTAAAAGATCCATGTTAGAAATACCGAGACAGAGAATGTAGAAAAATATGGAAAAAAACCTAAAACACCGAAAACACCGAATAATGCTGAAAAATCTCCTGAAGCCATTTTATTATGACAACTTCACAAAAATGACGCTGGCTTTTCGTGCTATATTATGTATGTTTGCTTGTTCTTTATTCTACTGGCTTCTCCAGTTCCTACAGCAATATTCCAGCCATATACGCCATATTTATAAAAGATCGGAGAAATTGCTAGACAACTTTTTATAAACGTAACAAAAATTTGCTTTTTTGTTGTTTTTCAGCTTTTTAGTTTATTTGAGGTTGTTAGTTGTTTAGTTTTGCCAGTTGTCAGGTTGGTCAAAAATATGAAAAAAGGAAGATAAATTGCAGTGCTTTCAATGTTTTTCTTCATGACCTATTTGAATGACTAAAGCAGTTAATTAGCCAAAATTCATTCACTTCATAGAATTTGATGAATTGATTTCAAATCAAAAATACTTTCCAAACCACAAATATTTTGTCATAAATTGCTTTTCCGCAAATATATTTGTTTTATTTTTTTGCAAACAAATGAAATTTTCGTAAACAAAATGATAAAATTTGTGTTTCAATCAGAGGTGTAGATGTGAACATTAACAAGCTTACCAAGCTAATCCTACACTGTAGCCCTGGCACGAAGTACACATGATTTGTGAGTATATTCCTAAAATGTTTGAAAAAACAGATAAAACCGATAAAAAGAGCTTTTACGATGAATCTCGCTTGTTTTTAATGAAAATCCTGGGAAAATGGTACAAATACGAGAAAAACAACAAATAGTTATTTGGAAATAATAATTGGCTTGTAGTTTTCTCACTTTATTTTTGATATTTCGAGCTTGAAATTATCAATTTCATGAATAGTGGAAAATCCCATGATTGGATGGAAGTTTAGGAATATACAGTAAATCTCCAAAACCCGGAAAATTCTGGAAAAGTTTGGAAAATTTCCTATCAAAGCCGTAATCAAAGCTTTTTCAGTAAACTTTATGAAAGAACTTTATCAGTATTGACAGTTCAAAAATTTCCGAGTATTCTGGGTATTCTGAGTTATACCGATTTTTCATAAGGAAAAGTCTCGTACAATCTATGTATGGATGATTGAATGAGAAAGGGGATTAAAAGTGTAGCACAAAACATATTTTTCTGTGTCAGAGAACTAAATGTTGTATTTAAAAGTTAAAATTGGATTTTTACGGGTCATCGATTTGTCGGATATTATGAAATTGTTTGAATTTGGGGATTTATAGGAGTGGTTTGATTTTTATGGCTAAGAGCTCATAGTTTTAATTAAATTGTCAACTTGTTTATCCTTATAAGTATTGTCCCTATCTGATTTTTTATTAATATATTATAAAAAATCTGTTACCTTCACTCTATCTTTTTTAAAGGTCCAATAATTTTAAGTGTTTTTAAACAATTTTATAATAATAGACGCGTAAACATTCTTGATTCTCCATAGTTTTTAATTAAATCTCCCTACTCTTTTGACCACTAACACTCTGTATTCCACTTCAATAGCATACCACAAGAATCGAAACCATAAATGCAAAAAATAAAATAAAAACAGAAAATCGAAAAACATTGAATAATATTTTTGCCTTTTTGATACCAGACTTTTTCAATTAAAAAGTTAAAAATAGTTTTTATGGAATCCTTGATTACTTTTTACAGTTCCATTTATGTTCAAAATTTTTCTGATTTTGCAGCACTTTTTATGAAACTCTCTGATTTCATACAGAAATTTATGGTTTTTATGAAGTTTTTTATGATTTGTCATCAGCAACGTCAATAATTAATTAGATTTCTCTTTTGCTAGTTTGTGCTAGTTTTTGAATAGCATTGATGAATACTAGAGTTATCAAGCAAGAACAAGCAAGAAGTGGTTTTAAGGAAAATATTGAATGATTGAAATTCATTGAAATTCATAAAATGATGGATTATGAAGATTATGCAGAATTTCATGGATATTTTTATGCTTCGACTGCTTGATTATGGCAAAATGTGTCTCACGCGATGTATCATTTGAATTTACTTTAATAATTTAAATAAAAAAAGCTGAATCTTTGATAGATCTTAAAAATCAAAAAATATTCAAAAGAATTGCAATACCTGTGTTGGAAAACTCATCAAAGCTTTCATAAAAAATTTAAATTAATTCAAGTGCACTTTTGAATGCAAACAAAATTACCTGTAAAATTATTCAAATTAGATGAAACGAAGCATCGGTAGAAGGCAAGAAAGGAAGGAGAGAAAGCTCCTTGCATAAATAAAATTTAATGAGATGAATTCATTTATTGGGTTTTCTTACTAAAAAGATTCAGAAAAAACTCAAAGAACTAATATTTTTAATGTTTGCTCCTTGTCATGCAAATCGTAATGTCTTCCAATTTTTTCCAAGTTTTTTTTCTTCATGTTTTAAGGTTCCACATTTTGTTTTCAAATACTAAGTATTCCAGCTTTGTCCTAAGTGCTTTCTTGATATTTTCTTCCATCTTCTTCCACTTTATGGTTTCTTTCGAATTTCTAGGACATTAAGAAAATTAAATTTAAATATTTTTGTTAATACTTTTTTAAAAAGAAAATCTTTATTCATTTAAATTCCTTGAATACAATTTTGCAACCTTTTTTTGAATGAGAAATATGATCATAAATTTTTTTACAAGAAAGATTACAGTCAATTAGACAAATTGTATCCGTTATCTTGTAATTATTTAAATTTATGTTATGTTGAATTAAAAACATCTCAAAAAACTTTTAAAAAAAAGTTCACCCTAGATAGCAGTTTTTCAATAGTCTAGATTTGTGGTATTCATTGATTATTCCGCTTTAAATATTTTGTCAAACTAGTATTGTCTTTAACAGAACGTACAATTAATTTCTTGTCTCTATCACTACAATATTACAGTAGTTTTCCATTTATTTTCCGGAGAATATTATTTCTGCCATAAAATTGTATTTTCCTTAAAAACTGTTAATCTAATGTTCTTCCAGCATTTCGGCATATTAATTGAAAATTAAGAGTCAAGGAAAACATCCAGAGAAAATGCATAATAGTTGAAGATTCGCAAATTTGCAATTCTTGAATTATTATTCTCTCGACAACATTTGAATTTCAATTAGTTTGTTTAAAAAGCTGAATTCGTTGAATTTGCTGAGTTTGCTGAGTTTGGCGGTTTTGACTATTGCTCGACTATTGCTTTAAGAATAAAATTGTAATTTGAAAATGGTTGGAAAAAGAATGAGGTATCAATTGTGGATCAATATCAAGAAAACCTTACTTTTAATATTATATTTAATGGGGGTCAATGTGATTGGGACCCAAAAACTGAAAAATTCGACCCGCGAAACCTAATTTTTTAAAAACTTTTAGTCAAAAAACGAAAGTTCAATAAATAATATTATCCATGAACCTAGGTTCATGAATAGGAATACTTCGAAAATTTAATTTATGAATGTTGGGACCCAAAAACCTAAAATTCGACCCACGAAACCTAATTTCTGAAGAATATTTAGTCAAAAAACGAAAGTTCAAAAAATAATATTATACATGAACCTAGGTTCATGAATAGGAATACTTCGAAAATTTAATTTATGAATGTTGGGACCCAAAAACCTAAAATTCGACCCACGAAACCTAATTATCCAAAGAGCCAATTTAATTTGCAATATTTAGTTACCAGTTCATCTTGATACTACAGAAATTTGCAATTTGCTGAAGTACATTCAGGATTTCTATTTAGAACTGTATGTTTACTTAATGATGATTGAATTGAGGTTGAGCAGATATTTGAATAGTAAAGGAATTCATTTATTAATTGATTTACTCACAAGATTGTAATTTAGCAACAAAACAATTACATTTTAGATTTAATTGAATGTTTTAGCTAATCTCAATGTTATTGATGTAATTTGAATGTAAACTAATTCATGCAAATCAATAATGTTTCTTATTTTAGCATTCAATTACTTTCAAATTTGGCATATCTTTGCGGTGCACAATAAATATCTTTTAATATCCGAATCACTCAACCTGCTATGTTATACAAAATAGCAAAAATTACAAAACTGAAATACACAAAACGTTCAATTAATTCAATTTTAAAATAACAAACCATGAAAGAGGAATTGGAAATGAAATTATCCATTTTTAATCGAATCGGAAAATACTCAAATACTGAAATAGATACTAGGGTTAATCCATTAATTTCGTCATTTCATCAACGTTTCAGGAGTCAAAAACCAAATTAAGAACTAATAGCTCACTTATTTATAGACAGAATCTATTTTTTATGCAAATGATTTAAAGGCAGAATTGCCATAATTACAACTAATAAATTTAATTAGACATCATTTTCCAACAGCCCCCTGGCAATAGAATAATATAAAATAAATAGAACGAAATTAATTGAATCCGTTTTATATCCTTCTCTCAATTTCATTATAAACTGCACAGACAAAAAGCTCTTCAATCAATTTTAAATTACATTTTTTTCACCATCTCTCGGGCACTCAACAAGTTTTCAGTTTTCTGTCTGAATGTGATGTATTTTATGTACAACCTTTACTGTGCAAGTGCTCTAGAGGAGTAATTTTCAAGTATCTACTATTAAGACCTTTAACCCCCTTAAACAGTTTATTCAATTAAAATTTCATTTTGTTGTTTTTACGAGAGAACGCTACAAAGCATTAAAATACCTACAGCAGTGTTTTTTTGTAGCAATCAAAAGTAATAAGGGAACATGATGGATTTCAATGCACAAATATTAAATAACAACCAGGGATCGGAAGTTGCCGTGTATATTATAAATTTCCAAAGACTATTTATACTCGGCTTATATAAGAAAAACAGTAAATAAATGTTACAGCATTTCCGCTAAAAATAGTCAATGATGTTAAAGTCAATATTATTCAAAATCGAACTGTATTCTTCGTAAATTTTTTTTATTAACTGCCAATTTAACACATCGCCAAAAATTATTTGGTAAGATTTGCACTCTTGACTACAAATTATGACTACATGCATAATACAGTTTAAATTCTATTGTCATAAGAATTAGCACTGGGAATGTAAAGTGTGTTCTTTTCAATATAACTGATATTCGTACATTTTCAAGTGAATTCCTAACAATTGAAAGTGATAAAAAAACTTGCTAATTGACTGTACACAAAATATCTAAAAAATTTGAAGCTATAAAAAGCCAAAATATTTCTGTTGATCTATTCAGTTCAATATTTGCAAGAAGCTGCAAAACATTCCAATAAAACATTTCAAATACTTCATAAAATATTTAAAAAATGTTCAAGTTTATCACAATTTTCGTGTTGAGTGCAGTTCTTCTGAGCGTTTGTGCTAAGGCTCAAGATCAACAGACCGTCTCAGTTATATCTGAAAGTCAGACCAATGATGGTGAAGGAAACTTTGCCAACCAGTTTGAGACATCAAATGGAATCAAAGTAGAAACTGAAGGTCATCTTAAACCCGTGAAAGTACCCACTTATGACTCAGCTGGAGTTAAAAATGGGGAGGTTGACGCACAAGCTAGTGGTTCGTAATATTTAATTATGAATTTTGATAGATAATTTTTAACATATTTAATTTAGTACAAACGGGATCATACTCTTACACCGATCCAGAGGGAAAACAAGTCATCGTTAGATGGACTGCAGATGAAAATGGCTTCCAACCCATTCTTGAAGGACAAACGCAGTAAAGACCAATGGACTGAATTTTTATAAAATTAAAATTTTTGTAAAATTTGTGCAGCGAATCATTCATATTTGCTGAATAAAAAATAATTTATTATTACAATACATCAGAAAAAAAATAAAAGTAGGACTATCCTTAAACTTCTTTAAATCCTTAAAAGCTAGATATACACTACACTTCTCCCCACAAATAAAAAAATCACAATAATATCACAAAAATATCGATTTCAATCAAATCCCACAAAAAAAAGAATCCCCAAAATTTGTGCAAATAAATACGTTTGTCGGCCGTTTAACAATAATTTTGTGGACTTCGGTGGATAAAATTTTTTCCCGTTTCTGTTGATTCTCTCTATTTCTATTTTAAGCCAGTTGAGCCATTTTTTCCCCAGATATTTTTTGGTGCCTGATCCTGGTGCTAAATTTCACACAGTTTTCAGAGGTTTTCGTTTGGCAAACAATTTTTGGGGTTTTTTCGGTCTTGCATGTAAATTTCATCAAACATATCATATTTGATTCTGAATTCTGGTAATATGTGCATGAATCTCAAAATTCTTATAAAACGCTCCAAGGTATTTTATTTGATTTGCAAATATTCCAAAAAGTTGAAATGCATTTTGCTGAGTTTTAGGTTTTAGGTGTTTCTATCCGAGCCAAATAAATTGAAATTGCTGTAGCGTATGATATGCAAACGCACCGAATATATTTAAGCAAGTTATGGTATTGACATGCATAGTTTCCGCACAAGTTTCCAGTGCTATAAAGTGAACTTGTCAATATACTCAATGCAAAAGGAAAATTCTAGATAAATGAATATTATATCCTTGGGCAGTTATGAAGCATTTCCAAAACTACAGAGAGACTGGGAAATTTCGTTCTTTACTAAATATGAGAGGACTGTTTCAGGAAGTATTGGTGAAATTTTTTTTTGTAATAAATATTATGGAATTGTCTCTTAGCTAGAACGTAACCTTAAAAAAACGAAAATTCAAACACTTTGTGGAACACTCCATTTTCCACTCCTTTGTGTCCACGTAATAATTTAACGTCCTAACCATCACATAGCAAAACCAACAATGATGTAGCTCACATGCAATAAAATTTGCATAAGATAAAATTATGAATGTTTGTTTGTGCAAGTTCCGAAATAACTTTTTTATGGCTTTAGTTGTGGTTTTATTCATTTATTGTTCCAAATTTTATGGCTTTGGTGTTTTCCACTACATTTTGGCAAAATTTCACAGTTTAACCCCCACAATTTTTGAAAATCTCCCAACAATCCCTGATTTTACAGCTCAGCATACACATCAACTTTTAGTCGAGCTAGCTAGCTTTTAGTTAGTTTATTTTAGCAATTTTCAGTTTTTTGTTGGCTTGCAACGTTTGGGGACTGATGAATAATTCAAAATTATTTGGCGAACTTGGCAATCATGCTAGAGTGATTTTCAGTAGTTATTCCTAATCGTTAGCCATGCAGTTTTGCAGTTTACTCGGTTCTACCATAGCTATCCCCAGTTATACTGTTGTCGCTTTAACGAGGAATAATTTACATCATTTTGTTGGAACAATGCACTTTTTTGGTGAATAATATTATGGTTGGCTTATTTTGACTAGGGAAATGTGGGGTGGAGAAATGTTGTTTTTGCGAATTGTTTTAAAGTTTACCGCTGATAGCTTTAAAATATTTTGATGTTTTTTGTGCTTTGACTTATGCTATTACGATTGTTAAAGGTTATTTTTAGATCTATTATAGATTATAATCCAAGAGCAGGAAAGACTACAAAAATATGAGCAAAGCTTGACAAAACTCTACAAAGCGCAATCAACTGATACAAATAACCCCATAATTTCTATTTTACTGTTGTTCCGTGAGCGTTTGATCCATTAAAGTTAATGCTTTCATCTGTCATAAATTCTGCATTAAATCCCATTCCGTTCGCATCTAGAATTTCTACAACTTACACATAAACTAAACTTACAATTATTTTGCAACAAAGCGGCTAAACAGCAAAACAAAGCAACATAAAAATAAATTAACTTGTACCAGATAAATTAAGATGAAACGAGAAACAAGACGTCTTTTAGTCGCTTTTTAGTGACGCTATTACTTCGCGCCATTCGCCAAACGACATCAAATTAAAAAAGCGTCTTTGGCTGATATAAAAAAATGGTCGAAATGGTGAGAATTTTCGTGGAAGGTTTGGTCCACCAGCATCTCAGCAAAGGACAAACGAAAAAAAATGCCAGTATCCAAGACAGATTAAGAGACAGTTTTATGTCCTACAGTAATCATCCTTTCATTTCTTTGCATATAGACTTAATTTATTTGCCAATTTATATGTCAAGTGATAGGGATGATAATAATGATGAACGGAAAATATAAATATAACAAGTATAAATAGGAAAGTGTAACGCATATTTGCAGGGGTTTCAAATATGTAAAGGAGTTGTTTGACAAGACTAAAAAAGTGATTGGTTTCAACCTTTAAACTGCTAAAGAACTTCTGTCAATATTCCTGGTCAACTAAATGGATGAACCCTGTTTTTTTACGAGCTTTTTGTGAGTTACTAGAAGATATCTAGAAGATTTATCCTCCCGGGTTACCCGACAAACTAGAAAACTAATTAGTTATATGTGGGAAATTAATTAGTGATGGAACAGCTCAATTTTGAAGCAACAAAAAGCCTCGCATACTTCATTGTCTTGATGGTCTTGAATTCTTTCTTGTGTATTGTGCTACACAGTAGAGTTAAGGATGTTAAGGATGCTAAGGATTCCATAGTGATCTTGTATCTGAGTTTTTCCTGAGTTTTACTGTTTAGGTATTGTGGTGGTAAATGTTAATGTAAATACCAATCCATTAAGAGTTAACTAATGAATGGAATGATATATTGTTATGGTTATTGCACTATACTTTTTGTATAATTAATTAATTACTCATTTTTTTTGTTGCCACTTCTCTTCAGGTATCGATAATTGGATTTTCGGACCAAGGAACTTTTATATCTAAGGATAATTTCAATGATATAGATTTATGTGATAAAATGTAAAATTCCAATACTATTGAAATATTGAAGAAATGAATCAAATTTAGTTCTGAATCCTTTTGAATCCCCAACTCTTGTAAATCCACTACACTTTATTCATATCTTCAGCACTTCTTCTTTCAAAGAATACCCAAGATGGAGCTTCAAGAAGTTAGCCTATAAACTTATTCAAGTAAATAATAATGAATAATCGTCGAGAGCTTCTAATGAACGGAAGCAAATACATCTCTAAGCATTTCCCGCCATATCCAAGGAAATTCACAACATTTCTAAGCATTTCTAAGTTTTAATGCTTTCGGGTTTTATGCTACATCTAACAATAAATCTAAGCCTTCATACATTAAAATTTATTACATACTGGCCAGCAAGGGAGCCAATAAATAAAATTAGTGCGCCAGCAAATGTGTGTGCCGCTCATAAAAAGTGATTGAAATAGTAATATAACCACTTTAAGCAATATGCGTCATTGTCTGCAAAAGTAACAAAAGTGTAGCAGAAGGTGGCAAACAGCAAAAAGTCTTTAAAGTAAAAGAAGTATGCTTGAATTATGTGTTAAGTGCTAAACAAAACGGATGCCTTGGAAGCTTTTCAAGAAAAGCTTCGGAGTAATCGAATTCTGTAACTTCTTTATATTGTATTAGATGAGCTTTTGAATATAATTGGATTTTAGAAGCTCAACTAGTGAACCTTCCATAAATTTTACTATGAATGTAATTTGCATCATGATTCCTTACAATTGATGTTCATTGAGGGAATCTCAAAAATTGAATAAGGTTAAAAAAAAGCTTCACCTATTAAATTCTTAGAAATGTATTGAAAACCGATATTTACTCTTTACGCTTTCAAATAAAACAAAATATATATAAAAAAACACTTAAACATGGAAAACATCAGCAAATACATTTCCTTCCACTTAAAATCCTTTTAAAATATTTTCCTATACAAAACATCTCAGCTGAAATTAACTCAACCGGTACTTCCAAGATGCTTTTAAAACTAGCAAAAAGCTTTTTGCAATTCCCTTCATTTATTTCCTGTGCTCTCGTGTCGCAAACCATCTCCTAGATTTCAGTAATAGATTCAACATTTTAATGAATAGCAACCACAGTTTCTTTGATATTGGAGGTCTCTTTGTGAACAATTTGAGAATTAACTTGTATAAAGTGTAGTCTTGAAGACAGTGAAGCCACAAACAGTTAGAAACAACACATAATGCTATTTGGAACATTTTCTCAGAAATTGAGCCATTCTATATTATTAAAGATATGGAGATGGTTGAATATAAAACGAAAGATGTAATTAATTGACTCTTCCGTTCTATATAATTCAGTTTGAGCTGAATGAGCAATATGAGCTGCTACATTACTGTTTGAGGATATAAAGTAGAAGCTTTATATTTATTACTATATGCCTACTGCCAAGATAATAATTGGCTTACAATTCCGAGCTTCTGAATATGATAAACAAGCAGCTAATTAAGGAATCAAAGCTCGTTCGAGGATACTATGTTGTTCTGTTCATAGTCGGTTAACGCTCTGTTACTCTGTGTTACTCATATGTACAACTGTACAGCTGTATATATGATATTCTGCCACAATTAATAACTCCAGTCAGACAAGCTTGGTTTGTTTGTATGCTACACTTTTCTAGTGAAAAATGAGTCGAGGTTACAGTTGAAAATTTTATGTCATGCAGGCCTGTTTACACGTCTAAAAATGATGTAGCATTAATTTCCATATTTCTGAGAAAATTTGTAGAAATTTATTCAAATCTTATTCCTTGAGAAGGAAAACGCAAGATCCACACACTCCTTTCATAACGTAATTAGATTCATGGTGGAAGAGACTCATTTTTAACAGTTTCATTTTTGTTGTCAAAGTTTTTTGTCAGTCAGACTTATGAGAAGTTTTTCTGGCTCTACATGATTAGATTACTTGCGATGCTGGGAAGTTTTGAGAAGTTTTTTGTGAGCTTTTTTTGGGGAATTCTCCTAATAGCATTAATTTCTTTTGTTGTATTTTTTCTGACAGAAAGTTTCACCAGAAACATTTAATCATTTAATAAATTTGACGAAAAACTTTTCAACTGATGAAAAAATTTAATCAATTTGAGAACTTTTTATGTAAGTTTGTTGTGCAAAAAATCGAATTATAGCGACTTGAAGTTTTTGTTGAATCTCCGAGATAGCTTCGATACTTTTATGATTTTTTGATAAATCTAATAGATGTGCTTTTTGCCGTAAAAATTGATGGATTACTATCTATAGTGGAAACAATTTTATGATCTACCATATAAAGCTTAAAAGCTTCCTGCAAAAAATATCGATTGAATTATTATTATTAACTTTTACGACAATTTTTCATTTTTGCAATAAAGCTGAATAAAGGACAATAAGGCACAATCAAATTACCTGTAAAATGCTTCAAAGCTTTTCTGCTACATTTCTGAATATTGTGAGAAATAAAGATATGAACCAAATTTGAGCTGTGTTACGTTCTACATGTTGATAACAAGGAAAATTTGAAAGCATGATAGAATGTGTTTGCACATATTCTATAATTTTATTCTGAAATTTCTGAATAATAATCAGGAACTCCGCGAGAAATCAAAAGTGCTTCACGAATAGCTCAAAAATAGCGCAAAATATTGCAGCTGGGTATAATGACGTTAATGATACTTGTAATATAATTATTAGTCTTGTTTTGAAATGAGTTATTTCGGTTATTAATTTATGCAGAATTTAGTTTAAACTCAATTTAATATGGAATTTGCATATGGAAAGGTTGGAGAATGTTGCAAAATGTATTATATGGTAGAATAGAGATGATTACGTAGAAAATATTCCGAAATTAGTTTAGGTGATGAGATAATTGAAATTTCTGCTTTTCAACATAAATTGATGAAACCAAAAATTCACTCAAAAACTGTATAATTAATTTTAATCAAATAAAAAAAAAATATTCCCACAACTTTCAATAAAATCTCCTCTCGACTAAAATTCCCAACTCACACATCAACCACTCTTTTGCCCCAAATCTAAATAAATTATGCATGTGCGAAGACTTGTTAATCACTTTATATCTGTCTCCTAATTCCACCTGAAGATTCTACCTGGCAAACAAGTAGTCGTAACTCAGGCAGAAACTGTGTAGAATGCTGCAAATATTTCGTGAAATTGCGAGAAATTTGTGAACATTGCGAGGTGTGTTCTTGAATTTGGAATAAGTATGGTGTGTATCAATTTGCCGCTTCATGTTTAAATTATGTCGAGCAAATGAATAAACATGTCTTGCGAACAAACATCTCGTTCATTACCCGGTGCTATATGAATGTTTATATTTGGTTTCAGGTTTTTTTTGTGTGACATTTTTTTTGGTTTTTCTCTCATGAGTATCAGGAATTTTTTGTCTTCCATTATGCTTATATACAATTTGAGGTATCAGATACTGTTTTACTGAAATTTCAACATGGGGTGACATTAAATTTATCTACTCTCGTTCTTGAATCATTCCAATAGTATTCTATTAATGGATGAAGCACGTTGCTCCCTCATTGTTCCAATTCTCTTCATTTTCTCCATTTTCTCGAGCCATGATAAATTGTTGTCAATTCACATAAGAGATGAAATCTAATTTCCCATCCAAATTTTTCCGATAATTTTTCCGATTGTTTCATTGTTTGTTGTTTGCGAGTCTTTATGTTTTCCTCAAGTTCATTTCTATTTTATTTCTGGGTTCATTGACCATTTTTTTGTTGTTTCTCACCAACTCAACCAACATGACATATTTTATTCAGCATCACAAAAAAGATATCCATCAACAACAAAAAACGCAGTCACTTCATTCCTTCCAGATATTTGGTTGCTGCTCGTTTCACTAAAATTCTTTTTCTTGTCAACATCCTTTCTATTTGCATTTCCCTATTTGTAACTTTTTGCAGCCTTTCGAAGTGGCAACCGGAATTATAACGAACATTATACCGTATATAAATGCTCAAATAAACTCAAATATTCTCGCAAACAAAGTCGCTGCTACCAGCTTGTATTTGTGCAACTATGCTCGCTGTAGGTTAAAAAGAAGAACAGGAATTGCTCTAAATTACGCTTTCGTGTTCGGTGTACGAGTTTTTGGTGAAAATTTGTGAGAAATTCAGAATGTTGTACGAGTTTTCAATGTGATACATTTAATGATGTAAAATATTGCACAATTTGAACATTGTAGGGTAAGTCCTTGAATATTTGGAAACATAGAGTGCAGTTTTTGTTTGAATTTGAAAAATTTATTTCGAAAATTTTGAAGGATCCCATTTGTGAATTATAAATTAAAATGATGAATCTGGAGCAATTGCTCTTATGGTAGGTTAAAAAAGTTCCTTTTTGTTGTAAACTTGAGAATGTCCTAAATAATAATTGAAACGTAGAGACATCATCATTAGTCAACTCTAAGAACCAAAAGACTTCTATAGTAATTGGAATTTACGCCTTTCCAGTTTTCAAAGAGGTCAATTAAGAGCTTTGCAAGTTATTTGCTCTACGTGTTACTCGTACCATCTCATAGTACTCCTTATAGCATCGCAAAGCATCTCAAACTTACCAGAGAAATGAATTTCAAAGCGTTTCAAAAGCTGTTCAATGACATTTCAAGATAGCATATAGCAGTAAAAGCCACAACAATATTGAATTATATTTAGTAAGGTACTAACAAGAGCAATCTTGCTTTTGCCCAGCATTTGCATTGTCATTGAGCACATCCTCGGTCAACACAATTAATTACTATTATTACCAACCATCTTGCAAAAGATAAATATGTCACTGGTTCCATGTTTTCCCTACGTCTGTTTTCGGTATTACTGTAGCATAGCGTATACCGTTTACTTAAGACATTCGAGTATATTAAGACAAAATTTATGGACAGTTATGAGAGCTGCTTGCCTTTCTCAACTGATAAGATGGTATCATTCAAAGATTGAACCATATTGAATGTGTAGGGAAGGCGATAATTGCGGAAACCATAAATAAGCTACGGTCAGTTAGGAGTGGGTGATAATAATAATGAAGGTGTGAAAGCCTTTACCAGCATTTTCGAACAGAATAAGGTGAAGTGTGAATATGAGTGATTCTAGATAAAATTAAAGTTAATTGGTTTTAAATAAAATCCTCAAAATTTCATTGATTTTTCTGATCAAAGAAAATCTTTCCACCAATGTACTTTCCACGTAAAAAATGCAAATTGTTCCACAAAAAATTCCTTGGATTCTAATTTTATCCCGTAAGAATCCAATAAAATTCAAAAACTATTTAAACACAGCCAGCACGTTTGAAAACCACTAGAATGTACACTAAAAATTTCCTTTCATTCTCCATGATCGGAAGTAAAATGGACGGCAGAAAAGAATCTACATAATGCTCAGGTAAAACAAGAAAACAAATTGAAAAGCAAGTTTGGCTCCACAAAAAAAAAATGAAAATTATATGAAAGTTTTGCTGCAGAAAACACTTTTTTGCCTTATTTATATTTATTCGTGAACATTTTTCCTTCTTCGCCCAGCTTCATGAATATTTTGTGCATTTTCGAGCAAGTTCCTGTTTGTTGAAGGAAGGAGATATTGTGTATAATTATTTTTTTTTTATATGACTCAATTGGTACTTTGAGAAAACATAAAATTCATTGATTGCAGTGAAAAACCATTTGAGAAAATCTTTTTTAATTAAAATAAAAAGATCCACAATTGACCCCTCATTCCAAAAATTTGTATATTTTTATTTTTCTAACATTTCCCACTTTTATGTGAGTTGAGAAATATTCATGGTTTATGAATCTTTATGTTGCAATTGGAGAGAAACGTTCAATGTTGAACATCATGCAGATATAGCTGGGAATATGGCTTAAAGAAGCGATAAAGGTTTTTGCAAAAGATTCAATTTCCAAATTTCTATTATTTTGAGCTTTTTTGGTGAGGATCAGATAAATATTGAATTATGTAGGAGATGAGGTTACAAAAGAAAGGCATTTTGAGGAAGGGTGAAATTACTTCAAGAAAAGCTCAACAAAATACTTCCTGAAGGAAATTATATTTGATGGTCGAAAACATAAAAATTTAAATAACTTATGAAATAAATAAACTAAATTCTCAAGAGTTGTTGTTATACACCTTCTATTTACTTGAGCCCCCATTTTAGTTTTCGGAACAAAAGCATTTCCGTCCGATACTTGATACAATCTTTGCATGTAGCTAAACTCGTAAAACAACAAGAGCAAATTAAATGCAACATCATGGAAAGCAACACTGCAAAATTGCTTAAAAGTTGCAAAAAGCACATTGAAGCACAAAAGCGTAAAAAGCTTTCCAAGATTTATTAATGGTTCGAAACATCTTTTTATATTGCTTTAGTCTTGCAGCTCTTCAGATTTTTTTGTAATCTAGATTTTATAATTTACTAGAATTTTATAGGATCTTATATCAATGCTTTATTTTGTATGGTTGTTTTTACTGTTTGCTTCTTAGAAAATTTGTTCCGTTGAAATTGATATTTTGTAATTGTTTTTAAATGTTTATTTTCATATTTTCTAGAGCAGAAGCTTTAACAACGAAGATAAAACTTTTAAAGCTCATTTGAACATATTTCCTTATTTCCTGTGCAATCAATCATTAATTGACAGAAAAATCTGATTTATTGAAGTTTTAAAATTTAATTAATTGTGATGATTATTTTAATTACAAAAATGTGTAGGAAATTCTCCGAGAAATTGAAGTATTATTAAAAGTTTGTCCTAGCTGAAATCAAAATAAAAATAGAAAATTCTACAAAACTCGTCCCCAACAGACTTTTCCCCAATTACCATTCGAAAAACTTTTTCTCTTCAAAATCTCACAAATTCCCAAACTTTGATTAAAAGTCATTATAAATTCTGCAATTGGAAATTATTCCATGGAATTTATTGTTCTTGTACAATTTTAGTAATTTTCACATTTCTTTTCAAAGATTAATTTTCGTGCAATTAGAGGGCAGAAATACCCAGCAAAAATATAATGAAAATTCGCAATTAAAAGTGAAATGTAAAATCGTAAATTTTCTTAATTGTCCTAATTGACTTAATTGTCTTAAAAGCGCTTAGTGACGAAGCTTTGAGCGAATACGAATCGGAATGAGCTTTGGAGTTTCTTGACTTTTGAGTTTCTTTGTTGTTTAACTTATTTTTAAGTGTTTTAGTTTTATTGCTGGAATATGGCGGGAAATTTGAGATTTAAGAAGAAAACACAAAAAACATGAAAATTTTTCATGAGCTGAAATTAGATTTTAAAAGTTTTTTAGTTTTTTGGAATTGAAGAACTTCATCGTGATGTTTTCGAGACTTTTCATGTGAAAGATGGAATGTTGATCTTTCGTAAAATGAAATTTTTGAAGAAACTTGCTTATAAAATGCTTTGAAAAGAACTTTGATTTAACCATGGGTAATTGAGTGAAAAGGAAAATGTTTAATTGGTTTTTCTTTCCTTTGACAAATTTACCTTTGCTGCAATTATTTTCAAAAAATATTCAATTATGCCATTTTATGTGATTATAAGTTTTCTGAGTTTTTTGAAATATTATGGAAATTATGAATATTATGGAGGGCTGAGCAAATTGAAACAAGTGTTTTAACTTTATGGAGTTTTAAATAAACAACCAAGTTTATATTATTTACATTTCATATTTATGAGATTAAAAATTACTATGAGAGCATGGCAATGATGAAAGAAAACTTTGTGAAGAGAAATGCAATATTGATATTAAATATGTTGCTTATTTATTTTCAGACTCGACTGTGGAAAGGATTATCATGCAAATAGAGCAAACAATCTTTTTTTATGACTGCAGGCAAAAAAACTTATGTTGATTTAATCCTTTTCAATCTATCTGTTACTCGATATTAATTTTTATGTCATTCTATTGTGGGAGACAAATATGAGAAAAGTCTTTTTTGTTGGAATATACATCAAACAATATAGAAAATCATAGAAAATTTCAACGTGTACTGAAAATAAAAGAGATAGTAAGTAACATTTTATAATTCCAGGAATATTCTATTAAATTTTTAAAGACTTTATACTTACTCATTCAATTATCTGTTTCCTATACCACTTTGCAGGCAAGCTTTTAAAACTACATTTTCCTTTAGTTCTCCTTTAGTTTGTTGGAAAATGAAACTGTTCGTACTATCTATACAGCAGCATTTAGAAACTCAAGACTCTTCCCAAGATATTGCAAGATATAGAAAGATGTAGCAAAATAGCATCAATATAGAAGCCACGACAAAAACAAAATTTAATAGAGAATCCTGGGAAATGCCTTCCTGGTAATACCGGCGTTCTATAAATAAAAGGGTATCACAAATCTCACTGGCATAGTAACTAACATATATATAAAATATAAGCCAGAGCATTTAGAAAATATGTTGGAATTTTTCACCCGGAAAAGATTATGTTTTCGATGGCTTTATCCAGATTTGTCAATATTTTGTTTTTGTTTATTTTAGCTAGGGAATTTAATGCTAAATTTTAGCAGTAAACAATTTAAAACCTCTCTGATTTATATCAATAACGTAATCAAAAATATCTCCTGAAATATAAAAGTACAAGAAAAATCCTTCAACTGTTATTTAATAACTTTATTTTACCATTTCTTTTATTTACAATTAGTTTACTTTCAAGTTTATTCTGATAACATTTATATAATTTGCATACATAAACGTATTTAAATAAATTTAAATTTTAGACTTTCATAATTTAAACTTTGCACCTAATTTGCTTGAATTTACAAATTAGTTGTCTGCGAAAATATTTCATTTTATTTCATTTTAGAAATTACGAAATCTCACAAATTGTTGCATTTCATCATTTTAGTTTATTTACATTATTTCAGCTTATTCATTTTATAAATTCTGTAAACTGATGAGTTTTTCTAATTTCTGCCTTCGGCAAGTAAAAATAAACGTTAATGATCAAATAACTTAAAAAACTAGACAATTTTGGCTTTTTCATTTTATTTTTCTATGATAAAGAAATTTTTTCTCGTAAGTAGAATATTAAAATCGAAATTGAAAAATGAGCTTTTCGAGAAAAAGTTAACCTTTTCGGGACAAGAGACTGAAAAGTTGCTAGATGATTTATAACCTAAAAAGTATATTTCTTCATTCCAATAAATAATAATCTCTTCTTATTCATAGAGCCTCTCGTATTTTTCTTAGTATTTTTCATCGCAACTCTCATTTATCTCTTGTCCATTTCAGAATATCGAAACTATTTACAAAAGTACGTATCGGAATGATTTTCAATCAAAAAGGAAATTTTCTCATGGAAATTATACAAAAAATTTTATTTACACACTTTCTTTACTATTTGAGCATCCACTTTTAAATAATTCCAGACGTAATTATTCAATTAAACTAATTAAGAACTATTTAACTAAAATGTCTATCATACCTATCAAACTAACAAAATTCTAACAAAACTAACAAATCTTACAAAACTAACAAAACTTGGAAAACGAAATAAAAATATTGCAAAAATATTAATTTATACGAAACTTATCACAAAAAAGTTTGTATCTTAACGATTTCTCGGCCAATTACACAATGTCTCAATACCTAATTAGATTGGATTGAATTATTAGATTGAATTGTCATCGACTCTGATACTCAGATTATTCCAATTATTCCAATTATTCGGAATATTCAGAATATTAAGAATACTCAAGAATACTTGGAAAACCCTCAGTATACACAAAAACACTCCGATAAGGAAGAGGCAATCGTTGACATTCTTTTTAATGAGCATTTATGTTAATCTTCTCATTTAGTGGAACGGACTGTCTCACAGTTATTTGCTTGTTTAACAAGAGGAAGGTTGGATATAGAGAACTAGTGGATGTATTTTTATTTGGATGTGAGTTCTTTGGCACTCTATTGATGGATTGGACTTTATAAAGGTGAATGCATGAAAAAAAAACATTTAAAAAGTACGTGCGATTTATAACTTAACAATTTCTAAAATAATATTCGAATTTTATTTGAAAAACAAAAATTTGCTTTCCGGGACAGACACAATAAAATTAAAAAAACCATCAGTTTCTCGGGCCTACAACACAATTTTCATCAACAATTACGACTGTAACATCACCAATCAAGTCCCAAGCCCAACTACCCATCAAAAAGCCCTAAAAACTTTCCAGCCATTCGATCTAAACAGAAATTTCCTTTCATTACGATGTTTTGGAGCTTCATGATTTCCATGAAATTCAGAGGAAAATGAAAAAGAGCAAAAAGAATGTTCCAAAGCTATTTAAACTTTTTGTCTGAGTAGCTGAATAATTGAATAGTTCATACAAAAGCTCTAAAAAAGCTCTTACATCCGAAAATCCTTTCCTTCAGTTTAATTTCATTCTAGTTAACTTAGTTAACCTATTATTTGGTGAACTCACAAATAGGTCCCAATGTCCCCAAACAAAAAATAAAAGTATCCTTTTACAAAAAATATCAACTTATCAAATATGAACAATTTTATGAATTTTTAATTCAAAGTAAACAAAATATCGCAAACTTATAAACAATAATGATTTTCTGCTTCGTCGTATTTTCAGTTGCTCAACAATAAATAATAAGAAGGTTAAATTAGGGCACAGGATGCAAACTACACGAATTCATTTGTTGACGTAGTGTTTAAAGGTTGTTGAGCCTGCAAAAATATAATGTGGAAATAAAAATAAATAAAAATAAAAGGAAGTAAGGGTTAAATAAATGCTAAATGAATAAAATCGTAAAATCCTGTAAAACTATAAAAAAGGATGATTAAACATGATTTAAAACAAAATAGCCTAATAGGTAAATCCACGTCAAATAAAGGATCAGAGAATTAATTGGAAATCAAATTAAAAGTCGAGTCTCATTAATTATTCAGATTGAAAAGCTTTTGGAGATTTTTGAGCTTTGTGGGGGTTTATGGATTATTTGATTAATTCTGATCATTACTGATTCAACCAAATTTTTAATTGAAAAAAAAATACAAATAAATGCAAGCTCATTGTGAGCTTAAAATTATGAGAATTCAAAAATTGTTTCCTTTTGATTTTCTCATCTAATAATCTTTGAATAATACCGTAATACTCTTAATATAAAGAAAATCACGTACAAAACAAAAAATTACAGAGAAAGTCCTTGAGACATAAATAAATATAAAATCCACTGCAAATAGATTAAAGGTACAAAAACCGTCTTAAAATTAATCTTATCCAATTATTTCCTTAATAAAAAAATATGATTGGCACAAATTCCTTCATAATTCATAATTTATAATAATTTATGTAATTCACGAAATTCACGAAATTTATTCGTCTTCCAGCAAAGCTCTAAATAGGACTTTTCAAGAACGAAATGAATAAAATGAATTTCAAAGAATACAGAAGATAATATAGATTTAAATATATTTTTGAGCTTTTTGAGCTTTTTTCCTTCACAATTTGAGCAATTTTTTCAAGGTGTATTTTATTCATTTCTGGAACAATTTTTTTTTTAATTTTTCTAGAATATATTATTAAATGGTATGGTGCTTTCTTTTTAAAAAAATGGGTGTTTTGTGCAAATATAGGTGTGTTTTTAATTTGGGAATTTCATTTTATGTACAATGGAACTTTAGTTTAATTTTAGTTTCTTTTTTTTTTTGTTAAGATTTTTATTCTTTTTGGAAATTTTTCTAATAAAAACACTTATACGATAAAATGTTGCAAGTTTGATTTAATTCGAATGAAAAAATATGTTTCAACTGATAGTTGGGTTGAGTTTAGGAAGTGACAGGTAACTGGTCAACTACCCTCCCTTAAGCTTGTTCCAACAATTGCTAGTTATGTCATTGTTCAACTGTCTCTATTTTTGGCAATTATGTCTTCATTAAATCAATTTTACTTCATAGTTTATGTTTTTTTTTTTTTTTACAAAAAGTGACTGCTTTATCATCAATTTAAAATAAGAATCTAATGTTTTGCCACTGGAGTTCGATGAGTTTATCTTATGCTTACTTGGCAATCTCTTGCTAGGGCTCTTACCTCTTCATTTATTGTACTAGGATACATTCGAGGTGGCATATTTTTCTCTAAGCTAAACTGGTCCTCTGTGGTTTTGCGGTACACAGGGTTGTCAAAGTTGATTGATGTCAGATTTCTATGTAAATAGTGTTTGTAGACTACGAAGACCAGCTGGGGAAGGAAATTTTGAGGATTAGAAATTTTAATAATTAAAAAATCAATTTCTAGCATTCATGGCAACAAAAATAAGCGGTTGTTGCATGTATTATCGACATCTAGTGTTCAATTCCTAGAATCAATATCTATTTTAATTTTAAACTCTTTTACAAAATTTTTTGATGCAATTTTCCAAAAAAATTATAAAATACTTACAACAGCAATAAACAGCACTGCAATAGTTGTCACTCCAATAGTCACTATAGCAATTATTCCAGAGTCAGCTCGGTCTGGATGTATCAGTGTACCATCCGGATACGTTCCATTAGGTCGTAGGCCAGCTGTAAGACATATTAACACGATTTATGAGTTATTTTTTTTGACAGGCATAAAAAAACAAAAAACCAATCACCAAAATATACAAACTAAAAATAAAACTAAAGAAAACTAAAGAAAACTAAAGAAAGTTAATGGAAATAAATAGAAATGTGTAGTGTAAATTAGTTCTAAAACTACTTAAAATGATGATACAGCTTGAAAATAATTGTTTTGTTGGATTTTCTTGGATTGTGAAGGTTTTTAAATGAATTTTGACGGCCTTTTGTTTTATTGTAAAAAAAACGCAAGACATAAATCCACAATTTACTAGTGAAATATTCTTCCTATCCAATAAATATTCATCAACAATCCAATAAAAACCTTCACGCCTGCAAAAAAATCAACTGCCAAAAGACCAAAACCAATAAACCACCAGTATCTACACCTAAAGTGAAATAACGTGAAATAAAGTGAAAAAAGTGTAATAAAGCGAGAGAAGATGAACTCAAAGAGATGACATTGTGTGATAGATTGGAAAATTTTGTTTAGTTCCCAAGAGACACGCCAACTCACAACTCGTGTATTCGTGCCTAAAGACTTTTCATGTTTTTTAGCTTCACAACAAAAAATCGCTGAATTGGTTGATTTGTTGATCAAACAAAAATATTTTGAGGAACTTACAATATTTCAGAGTGGTTTCTGATGTTCCTTGCGATTATCTTTGACTGTGAGAGATCCACATCGTTCATAACATAATGGAGCCAAATAATATTTTTGGTAAATATTATCTTGTTTTCGTCTATTTTTAGTGGGAAAATATTTTGGACTGACAAAAAATGAATTTATGGACTGTTCGGAAAGATATTTGTTTTTTGGAGTTCTTATAAGAAAAATTTATTGAAAAAAAAAAATTTAGTTGCGAAAAGTGCTGAAAAAAACAACTGTTTATTTTTTTAAACTTCCTTTCTTTTAAGTCTCCACGAAAATTGTTCCATCGCATTTTTGCATGAAAAACAGTTTTAAAAGCGAAAATTTGTTTATTTTTACAATAAAGTGAACGCAAACATTCAAATGTGTTTATTTACAAGATCTTCAAAAAATTGCAAGATAATAATTGCAAAGATCTTTTAATTGTATCAATAAACATTAAACACGTTTGCAAGACGGTTCCCTGCTGGCTGCTGACTTTTATTCATTACGAATTTACAAGATCTACAACATTGAAACAACAGAACAAATGAAAGCCAGTCAAAGACAGTCAAGTACTTTATTGTTGTGCCGCCAGGCAAAGGGCAAGTCTCTGAGTCATTGGCCTCTAGCGGCGACGTTACTCGAGCTCAGTGGAGAAATGCTTTGACAAAAAGTTGTTAATAATTCAGAGCTTCTAAGGATTTATGGGAATGTGCGAGAAATATGCGAACAATGTAGCATTAAGATAAGTTAAAAGGTATTTATGGTGTTTTTCACGTACTTTATAGAATCCTTGTGATTTTCCTCACAGAAAATTATGAAAAATTGAGACTTTTTTAAGTAAAACAAGTTTTAAAAAGTTTTTGCTAGCCATGGGAACACACCGGGTGGCTGCATTGTTGAACAAATTTACATTGAAAGTTTTTTTTAACTCTTAAGGTTGTACAAACCTGAATTTGCATAATTGCGATATAACATGTAGAACGTTGCATTTGTGTACTTCATGATTTTTTTTTGGAAGATTTTTTCTGCAGAACTTTTAAAAGGGTTTTTAGTTTTTTGTGACGAGGTTGGTTTTTTTTATGGGAAAGTTTGAATACACGTTTTTTTTGCTGTTTTTGTTCGCCAAAGAAAATATTGTTTCAAATTATTTGAAATTTTTCTGAGTTTTGTAGAGATTGTATTCAATTGTTAATTATTTTGTCACTTTTTATCATTCATCTACACAGTTTGAGAATTCAATTGTACATTCTTCAGTATTCACAAGTATTCCATTCACAAACTTTTCTTAAAGATAAAATTTAATCACCACCATAAATATGAAAGCACCATTTGTCGAATAAGTCAAAAATTTGCCCGAAAACAATTTGAATTTCAATCTCTTTCAAAAACACGCAATTCAGGCAATTACTTGGCCACGACTGCTTGCAAAGTAGCAAAATCTGTTAATATTTTAATTTAAATGCTCAACGCTTCATATAATATTTGTGTTTTCATATTACTCGGAGCTCAAGAGAATCTTGAGTTCGTGCTCGCGCAAAAGTTTTAATATTTGAAAGTAAACTCGAGATCTTTTAATTTTATATTAAAAGAATTTTAATTTCGAGGATTTATTTTTAAGACATCATGGTTTACAGTGCAACGCCCATTTGAAAAATGAAATATGAAGCTCTTTATTTTTTTTAAATACGGTATTTTGTTGGATTTTTGTTGAACACAAAAGACTTTTCAATTTTTCTATAGTGTTTGCTCTAAATATACCTTACTAATACCTACTGAAAAAGCTCAAAAAAGAATTCAAGTTTTCTTGAAAAGCTTTGAAAAGATTACTCGTAACCCTTTCGCTCCAATTTTTGAACAAGTCGCTTGTTGCCATAACAGTTGTTTCTTAAAACAGCTAGAAGGTTTATTTGTCTTACTTTTACACAAAGACTCATTCTTGTGCGCATTTATTAAATTAATATTTTTTTGTATTCTAGGAGTGTTTTTACGGTTTTCCATGAATTGTTTGCGAATTAGCGAAAAATGGCGGAAGGATGATTTTTAGAATTCTCAAGAGAAAAAGTTAAAATACAACAAAACTCGTACAAAACAGAAAAAAGTGGAAACATTTCAAATCAACAGGTTAAACAATAATCTTGTTTTAATTATTTAAAAGTTTTTGCGAGCTTTTGTGAGCTTGAATTATAAATGAGCTTGTATAAGGCTGTATAGACGGAGGACGTTGGTATCAAGTTGTACATGGTTACAAAGGAACACAGGAAAAATAACAACGAAACGGATAACTGAACAAACGGATAGCATTGTCGAGAACTGGAACGTAACGAGCTTCATTAGTTATTTTAGCATGCATGTAGGACGCAGGTGTTGATTGCATTGATCATTTGTTTGTTTGTTGCAACTTTTGTAGTTAGGATTTGGTAAAAAATGTTTTACAAAATATTTACGGAAATTTAATCGAAACTTTATCAATTTATTGGCAAAGCTTCACCGGGGAGCTTTATGTAACAGATTAACACAAAAAATATATATTTATGTTTTGCTCGATTACATATATTATCGCGAACAATTTAAGCTTTTTCCATTTTATTCTGATATTGTGATTTAATCTGATTTTACTGATTTTATCGATAAAAAGTTTTTCAATAAATCCACAAAGTTGCACAATATTCCCAGTTCGATCATCGACATAAATTTTCCACCTTTTCACTGTAAATTGCAAATTTTGCACATAATCCCACGATTGCACGACAAAAAATAACGAAGACTTTATTATGACCATAGTGAGTTGAGCAAGAATTATTGTGGATGAAGGTTGGACATTTAATTGTATATTTAAGGATTATTTAAGTTGAAAATTAAATTCTGATAAAAAATGTCCTTCCTTCGAACCTCACCCGTCTTGACTCGCATCACACGAAAATTTACCTTTGATGCAAAACCAGTGCACATATTTAATGGAAGTATTTTCTAACTCCTCTGACTCTTCAGTCGTTACATTGTTCCTTTTTTGGAAACTGTCAATCGACTGAGCCAGAGACATCATACGAAACGGATTAAAATACTGTCCGCCACCCCAATATGTAACATTCCGCTTACTATCCTCATTTAACTCCTTGAGATCCCCAAGTAAGTGGAGGTAGTTGCGGTTTTCAATGAAATATTGTACGAATGAAGATGAATTGTGTGATGAATTCCTGGGCAAATAAAATGGAGCATGCTTGCAAATTTGATAATAAAACCATTGCCTCCGTTGCATTGCTAGCATTTTCTCCTTACTTAATTTATCTGAAATGCATGGGGCTTGTTAATTAAATGGCGGGCACCATGTGTTAGTTGTGCTTGCGTGATGTAGGACACGATGAGGCCAATTAAATGACAAAATGGGGGATGCGATAAATATTATGGATACAATGTTGGGTTGCTCTGTTGTAGCAGCTGCCTGCTAGGCTTTTCGTACGTTTGTAGTTTGTGGTCCGGTGAATTACGTGTTGGTCAATTAGGAGGCAAATTAGTGGGGAGAACATGTTTATGGTTTAATGTTTTTAATGTATTTATGTTTTAATGTATTTATGGAATAATATGGGTAGAAAGATATCTAGATGAGATTTTATGGGATTTTAATTAAATTTAAGTTGCCTTAAAATTGTGCCTTGAACCGTATATAAAGGAAGAATTGTTTTGTGTTTTATTAGTCATAAAGATCTATTCTACCTGTACAAGGGATAGCTAGGGTTGTGGCTTATTGAGTGATCATTATTTTACGATACACAAAATTGTGATTAATCAGAAGATCGAAAAAAAGATTAATATTGAAAAATTACTTGAAAATTGATCAAAAGAAAATATATTTTCAACAAAATGACCACATCCCCACTTCCCGGAAAAAATCCTATCTATGTTAGTCAAAGAAAGCGTAAAGCCACTCCAAAGTCAAAAAAGAATTGGGCGACAGCTCCCATATTTAAGCAAATATCGGCCGCCCACGGTCTACCCAATCTCCAAAGCACTCCATAAGCACTCCAAAACACCTCAAATACTCTACTCACAGGCTGGAATAATGTCCTTATTGCTATCATAAATATTCGCTGAATGATGTTCTATACTTTTTGTGGAGTTGGCCGAAACGGCTCTCAGCGTTGTCGTTCGCATCGTCGTGGTGGATGCTGACTCTTCATTTATGTTTGTTAAATATTAATTAGCCACCCGCCGATTAATTATCGTAAATCAATTTATGCAGCGCATTATACCGTCGATTTAAATTAATAATTTTGTGTGGTGAAAAAATAAAAACAGATAATTAATAAATTTTGCCAAAAAATCAGGAAAACATGATAAATAAATTAAAAGTTTGGAATATTTGGATAATAAATCAAAAATCAATTAAATTGTAAATTAATTGCGGTGAGTGAATCCATTGAGTCAATAAATCAATGCAATTAAATACTTAATAAATTGTAAAACTAGTTGTTGATAATAAATTTTGAAAACTTACCGTCTTCCACACACATTAAGCCGTCCTCCATAAGCTTGAGGCCAGTGGGACAGGCACAAGAGATGCGAGGACTACGCTCAGTTATTTTAGGGGCGGGTAAGCACAAATGAGAACAGTGTCCGTTCACTGCTTGACAGAAATTGATGCCGTCAGGCTGACGATACGGATGGTAGACGTGAATGGTCATTGGATGTTGGAGCTGAGTAAAAATTTTAATTATATTTATGTTTGATATAAGGAGCGTTAAAAAACTCACCATGTGCAAAGCTGTAACGGGCTCGACATCTTTTCCTGTGAATTTATTTGCTCTGAAGACTGCCTCCTTGTCCCAGTCTGTCCAGTAAACAGAGTCCTCGAATATCGTAACAGAGAAAGGATGTCTCAGAGTTTCAGTAGAATATAAAACGACATTTCTCTTGGTTCCATCAAAATTACAGCTTGATATTGTGTTAAGCTTGGCATCGACCCAGTAAACACGCCTTTTCACAAGATCCAATGTAATACCGTTGGGCCACTTCACGTCATAACTGACAATAGCTTGTCTGTGTGATCCATCCATACCAGCTCTCTCAATTCTAGGATTGGTTCCCCAGTCAGTCCAATACATCCAACCTTCAAGAGGATCAACTGCGATCGCACGTGGAATTTCAAGATCGTCCTTGATCAGTACTTTTCCCATGTTTCCATCAAAGTTCATGATTTCAATGGTGCATTTGCGAGTATCGGTAAAGTAGATGTGGTTGTAGATCCAATCAACTGCAAGACCATCTGAAGTCACCATTTGATCACGGAGAACAACGGTTTTCTCAGTTCCTTCGTCAATTGGGGCCCTATAGATTTTTAAAGAGGTTAATAAATGTTTATTTACAAAAGTGTCAATAATTTACTTGTAAATAGTTTGCTCGTTAACGTCACTCCAGAAAATCATTCCCGTCCTAAACACAAAGTCAATAGCAGTCGCAGATTTGGTGTCATTAACGATTGATGTCATTTCATGATGGTCCAAGGAGATTTTACGGATATCGTGGCGTCTAGCGAACAATAAAGATGCGTGTCCTTCAGTTGCTTTGCACTTTGTGTGATCACGTGGGTCACGCATGTAGCCAGATTGACATTCACACTGTGGAAAAGAATTTTATTAGATTTATGATAAATTATAAATTAATTTGAATGTTACCTTGAAAGTTCCTTGTTCATTGGTACACAATTGTGAGCAAGATCCTGGAATATCACACTCATTGATGTCTTCACAAGTTTTGTTGTTTTTGAGCTCGTAACTATTTAAATAAATTTATTGTTAAACTTTAAAAAAGCTTAAAAATGTTAAAAACTTACCCTGATCGACAATCACAATAAAATCCAGCTGGCGTATCTACACAAGTATGAGTGCACCCTCCATTTGCTGCAGCACACTCATTTTTATTGCATTTATCTGCTGGCTCATCTTGGAATTCTGGGCAATCTGGTTTTTTGTCGCAAACTTTTGAAAGAGGTATGCACATTCCACCACCACAATCAAATTGTGTCTTTGTGTCGCAAACTATTACTGGAAGAGCTGCAAAGAATGATATTATGGATTAAAAGATGTAACAAAAAAGAGATTATGGATTAAAACTTACTGCAATTAAGTTCGTCGCTACCATCACTGCACTCAGCTTTTCCAGAACAATGAAAATGTCCGGGAATGCATGATTTATCTTTGCACTGGAACTGATCCGCTCTACAAGTGATGTTCTGGCAATTGGGCAACATTTCATCGTCTCTATTAGGACAATCTGGCTCACCTTAAAAAATGTTAATAGAAACGTTAGGTTTCATATAAGCAGATAAGAGAGGAGATTAAGGCTTACCATCGCAGACCCAGCTCTTATGAATACAAGTAATCCGATCATTGCATTGATACTCTGCTTGCAGACAAGGACTGACCGTTCGAATGGGATTTGTGCAACCCTGAAAGCAAAAATTAAATGGAAAATTGTATAAATGGTAGAATTAAATGAAATTCACCTTTCAGACCAAAATGAACCCAAAATGTGTTCAAATTTTCATCAAATTTATTTCATAGAGAAAACCCCATAATTTGGCCTGATAACGCTTTTCATTAAAATCATACAATGCGCGGTATTTTCCGAGTATTTTCACTTCCAGTTCATTTCTGTTGGGATTTGTAATTCAGTTTTTTTATCTTTTCAATTTTCATTTCGAGCGGTTTTCGTAGTCCAACCTTTTTAACATTATACTCCGTTTCATTTATTAATAAGCTTGGGTTTCATTTAAAATTATGCATACAGGAGGGATGGTAGAGCATTGTGCGAAAAGTTCAAGCTTGGTTTCTCAAGTTTCTCTGGTGATTGGACTGTATTGTGTTGATTTGTTATATTGGGGAATCGAGCTTATTTAAATATTATTTGCAAAGTTTAGATCTTAATTTGATTCGAAGGTGATTTTGAGGAATTCAGAATTAACTTAAAATCATATTTCTGATTTTTATGAAGTTTATAAAAAAATTGCAAAGATTTGCAAAGTTTTAAATGAATTTTTTAGCTTTTTTGATTAATCACTCAATATTTAGTTTACTCAAAGTCTACGTGGGATTAAACAATTCCAACTATTTAAAATCACCCTTCTGCACACGCAAAAAATCTTCATTTTCTCGATGAAAGGAGCCTCGAGTCTTTTGGCTATACCCTAAACACTCGTTATAATTTGAAAAGATGCTCCTTCAAAAAAAAACCCAGATCCCTGCCAGCACATTTAGCCTGATTTAGGCCAACAAAAAAGTTACACAAAGTACACAAACATTTGCAAACCATCCAAGTATACCCAAAAATATTCGCAAAATACCCAAAAATCCAATCACAACTAAAAAACTGTAAAAAACAAGACAATTTATGATTCGGTGACTTTAGCATTCAGACTAGAAAAACCCGGCTTCTAAAATTTGGCACAAAATTCAACAAATAATAATATTATATCAACAAATTTGGAAATTTTCTGATAAATTCCCAACGTTCACGAAATATTCACTAAATTCAAAATCCACCTAAAAAAGCTCCTTATCGAATTTCATCGCGCGAGACTGCCAGGCGGCTTTGTTTGTCTTTTGAAAAACAATTTGGCAATTTAACAGTTTTTTCGAGTTTTCCAATTTTCCATTTTTCTAGACAATTTTCCAGCTTTATGAGCATTATTTTCGGGTATCAACTCGATCAACCCAAGAGCCAGCATGATTTGTTTCTAATTAATAAAGAAAGCTCGTAATTTTGACAATTTTCAGAAATTGCGTAAATATCATATAAATGTTGGAAGCTCGGGTAATTTTTGCGACTCGTGCCGTCATTTATTTTTAAATGATTAAAAAGATGTTAATTTTGTGTGTTTAGGTGGAAAATCGTCGCTGGGCAAACAGTAAATGAGTCTGATGTTTAGTTGTTGTTGGTAGACAGAAGGATAAAGGAGTGGAGTGGGTGATGCGGGATTTTAGTTGTGATAGAAAGTGAAAGCTTTTTAAATGCTCTTTGAGATATTACAAATTTTATGAATGTTTCTGAGGTTTGCTTTGACATTTTCATATATTTAACTGAAAAAAGGTTTAACAGATTTTTCATAAATAAATATTTCCTTCAGTTTCCTTTTCCGTAATTAAAAAAAGTTCATTTCTCAGACAAAAAATCCAACATCTTTCAGACACCACCCAATTACATCTCAATTACCTCCAATTAGTGCTCAACTCACTGACCCATTTAAACGCTTCCAATTCGTCAATTCGTGTTAATTAAAAGCTTGCTACTAATTACACGGTGCGACAAGATGAAACATAATGGGCGATTGTTTTCAAATGTCAAAATAAATCCCATATGCAATGATGTTCAATAATACCAAATAATTTTAAAATAAACAGGAATGACCGGAGCAATCCTCCAATAGTCCAATAGTAAAGTATTCACAAAATAATTATGAGCAATGAAACGCTCAAACAATTACAATTTGGGTAATTCAAACGTAATTTCATATAATTTGGTATATAATGTTGCATAAATCTGCCAATCTATACCAATCGAATCTAACGGCAAATTGATGAACTTATTTGATATCGGAATAATTAGGTGGAGTACAAAAGCACAATTTAATTAAATACGATGATGATTTGATGAACTCTCATCAATTCTCCGGAATGTTCATCAAAATTAGCAAAACATTCCAGTCTGTCCAAGTTTGTTTGCCAGTTGTTGAGCTTTAAAGGTCATACATAAATATAACGTTAATTGGACCTGCCTGCAGATGAGTTGGGTGAATGATTCTTTACAGGTTTGTCCATCGTGCGAAATTGTTACTTGGATAATGATATTCATGAATTTTATGAATTCTATGAATATAAAGATTTTCGTAAACATTACTTAGCTGCCCTTCATCACAGAAATGTTCAAATTGTGCTGGATGAGATTTAGTAAGTAGTTTGCCTATATTATCTTTCGTTATTGCTTGTTTTTGAATACAGAGCTTTGGGGAATTTTGATTGAGCTATTGTCAAGAAAATTTCATATTTTAGCAACAAATTGAGAATTGATTGGTTATGTTGGTTTTCTGGGCTTATTGTCAGAGCTTTTGGGTTCGCCGGGACTTGAATAAAATCTATATCCATCCTCGTTATAATTTTATTCATTCATCTTCCGAGCAACTCAACGGATTGTAATGAGATTTATCTGCCTCGCAAGTAAATTTATAACTATAAGCCCACTTGCCCATAAATTCATTATGCTTACTCTTTTTCATAGACACAAAAGCAATCCAAAATAGCACAATACAAAATAATACAAACACGAGCTGAAGCACATGCATAAAAAGCTGGAAGTCCAATCTGTTCGATTTGCTAATTGTGATTTAATGAAGATGGAGCTGCCGCCATTTTGCTGATGGTGGCAAATTAATTGGACTGGGGGATTCGAGAATAAAATAATTATGCAAATTAATCAGATAACAATTTAATTAAATTTTGTGTAGCGAAACTATCGCTGAAGCTAAAATAAACTAAAACTAATTCAATGCTCCAATATTAGCAAATTATTTCCGAATAATTTGAAGATAGGGTAAACATAAATTAAACAAGTTATCGGCAGAATCGCAATATCTCGGCAATAACGCAAATTGTTTAGAGGAAATTTATGTTTAATATGAGTTTAGACTACAAATCGCTTTAAGTTATCGATTAATGGGATTTATGGAGTTTGGCTGGAATTTATTATCCTTTCTTATACTTTCGTCTATCTCGTGTTTTGCTTGTACTTGCTGGCTTGGATGTCACGGGCACTTGCGTCTACTTCTATATAGCTTCTTCCACAATTTATTCGATTTATTATTTTAATATCGCATCATAAATTCATGGGGCTATTTCATGTTTGAATTATACTGTGATCGGAAGATTTATGAGAACAAACTTGTTAACGATCTGTTATCTAACTAAATCTATGGGGGTTTTCCTGATTTTATTTTGGTAATATCTTGGTAAGTATCTAAATTTAATATTTTCTTCGATGATTTATGAGTATCTTTCCTTTCTTTTTATCTAAACCAAAATAATCTTCATCAACTTACTTGTTCATCTAGACCAATAGAATCCTTATCAGTTTTTGGACAATCTGATTCACCATCACAGCGCCATCTAGCAGATATACAGTTGCTCTCGGAACACTGGAATTCCTTAATGGGATCACAAGTTGTAGGTTTGCAAGCTTTTTCGTCGGAGTTGTCGCCTAAATTATGAATTGGATAGAATATGCGTTAGTGTCTGTTGTTTTAATGTGATGGTCTTTTGCCTGTTTTAATGATATTTTTTGGGAGGATTTGATAGGGGTGTTAGTAAAAGAACTCACCACAATCGTCGTCATTATCACAGACCCAGCGCTTCTGAATACAACGTCCGTTACCACATGTAAACTCATCTGACCGGCAAGTATCGTCTGTTAATAAAAACACAAAAATGAAATTAATTTCCATAAAATAAATTTTGCATGTAAATGCCATTTTTTCTGGGTCGAACGTCAGCATAATTGAACCTTTTGCAGCTTCCACATTACGAAATTGTTCATGTTTTATAAATGAAACCAATTAGTGTTCAAATTAATTTTATATTTGCGTGTTTTTTAATGAGAAATTCACATTCTCCCAGAACATGAATGTAATTTTTTTGATGAACTTTTTTTTTTTTGGTAAACTCAATTTTATTAAATAATTGGCTTGGAAAAAAGTATAGCGCATGGGAGCTTTTGTTGCGAAGCTTTTTGTTAAAACTTTTCCAGTTGTGTTTATTTTGAATTTTTGATTCAATGAAAACTGTTGCATATAAATGAAAAAAAGCAATCAAAATTATTTGTGAACTGAAAAAAAAATGTTACTCCCGAGTTTAAAGTGTTATGGTTCCGAAATCGATTATAATTGGGAAACTTTAAAAAATTTATTACATTTTACTGTCAAACAATTTCACTGTGATATTTCACACAATTCATAATTTCTCTCTCACAAACCCACGAACCCAATAAAATATAATGTTTCCTTGAACTTCTTCGAAATATCTTTTAAAACTTCAACCCAACCCCCCAAAGAATGGAAACCATAAAACCAATCTGCACCCATAAATCCCCACATATTTAAAGTTCCATACAATTTCATGCTTTATGCGCAAAACGATTGAATACGGATTTAAATAAATATTTCTTTTTACGAGCCATTAAAATAATTTTGCATACTTTTCTTCACAGATCTGCAAATTTAATTGTTATGCCAGAAATTCCCAACAGTTCGCAGCATTTGCTCTAACCAAAAAAAAAAAAAAAATTGTTTTATTATAAGGAAACTTTTCTCACTCTTGCCTTCATCAATTATTCCAGTATTTTTGTACATTATACTTTTGAAATGTGTAATTCGAGTTTCTCAGTGAAAATTACCATGTATGATTTTTCTTTACTCCAATACTTCAAATGCTTCAATTCAAATACTTCAAATTTCAATAATTTATCCTAACACTGAGAAAAACTCACTATTATATTAAAAGTAAATTTCTCCGGTGGTAAAAAATTTTTAAATCAAAAGCGATTCTCACTAACGTCTTATACTCTTTTTTCTCAGTGTCCCAACGAAAGCTCCACATTGAAACTTTTTTCTTTTGCATTTCCCTTTTGCGTTCTCGCATTTTGATAGTAATAAATTGCTGTACCTTTTTTGTGTAGCCAAATGTGCCATAAAATTTTATGCGATTTTATTGCCAGAAATTTTAGCTTCTCAAGTTCTCTGGAATTTTGAAAATTCTTGGTAAATCCAACGAAAAAAATTCATTTGATATGAAGGAAGTGTTCTGCAAATAAATTTCAATTCGCTGTTGAGATTCTGTGCAAAGTAAAATGAAAATGAAATACAATAAGGGAACAGACACTTTTTTTTTGATGTAGGTTGCTGGAGGTTGCGGAGTCTGCAAATTTGCAAGAATTTCGTTTCGTGCGATATTTTTGTTATTTGCGTGACTTTCAGGGAATTTCCGGTTATATTGCTGTATTGCAATCTTGCCTTCACATATAAATTGGAACATGAAAGCTGTCGAGAGCAGCATGCAAATGTCTTTTGGCATGTGACATAGTTAAATGTTTGGAAAATACATTTGTGATGTTTGGAAGATCAAAGATGAGACTTCTTGAGAAATGTTCGGGAAGTTATTTGAGACGGTCTTTGATATTAACTTTTTTTTTTAAATTACTTTTTAAATTTGAGAAGCTTTTGTGAAAGCTTTTAATAGATAGCTTTGCATATTTTCATAGATTTTAAATACTAAAAATTTTTTTAAGTTTCGACACCAACCTCTGACATCCCCTTCAACTTCTTATAAATCTTTTAATCAAAAAGCCATTCATCCTAAAATGTCGACAAATCTATTCGACAAAATGAAATCAATTTATTTCAATCCAACAAATTTCCCTCCCACAAAGGATTCAAAGAAATCACAGTACTCCAAAATTCTTTTTAATTAAAATGAAACCGAAAAATATCTCGACAGTATCAAAAAACCCTTTCTGATTGATTAAAGCGCAGAGAAACCCAGATCACTAAAAATAAAATAAAATGAAATACAGAAATGTGTAACAAACTCTAGAAAAATCCATAAAAATAAAATGTCAAACCCTTCAGCGGTTCAGTAAAAATTCTGCAGAATTCAGCAAAATACACAAGAATTCACTAAACATCCGAAGATTTAGCGAAGGAGCAAAGAAGCGATCTTCCCATTGGAACTTCAGTAAAAAATTCGAATCAAACCATTTTTCTTGAGCAAAGAAAGTCCCGAAACCATTCAGAGAAGCGAAAAAAATATTGTAAGAATGTAAAAATGTAAATCCATTTCTTATAAAACTCAGCAAAAAATCAGAAAAATTGTAAGAAAACCCAATGAAAATTGAATAGGAATATTGAATGGAAAATAAGTTTGAGCTCTCCTTCAATTCTTCAAGACGATAACACAAAAAATTATAAATGGATGAACTGCGGAGAAATCTACTTCGTCTTGAAGACATTGAATCGTCTTGAATGTCTTGAATTGTAGATAAAAGGAAAACCTTCGAAAAACTCTCAAGAAAACAGAATTCTGAAAAAAAACTGAAATAATCCATCTTGGAATTAAATTCGCAGTCTTTTGTGCCCGAAAAGTCTTGAGTATATATTTTTCCTAGCAAGATTCTTCCCAATTTCATCGAGCAAAGAGGCATCGGAGCATTCGAGCATTGTAATAAGTAAACAAAGTTCCTTTTTTGCTGCCTGGAAATCTCAATGTGTAATTTTCCTTTTGAATGCCGCTTAATAATCCGAAGACAATCAAATGGAAAATGAAAAATGGATTTAACAACTTCAGCTTCAATAAATAAAATATCCACGGCGGCAGTAAAATGCTGGCGCTTGGTATATCTGATGTAGCTGGCGAATAATGTAACGAATTCTGTGAGCAATGACGATAATATTAATTTTGGATCACCAGCTATTCGAGCGGCTCAAGTGGAAAATTGAGTTTAAATTGGAAAATGATGCCACTCAAAGTAAACATAAGGAAAATACATTTTTTATGTAAATTGAAGTATTGTTTGGTGGGTAGATCTTGGAATTGTAATTGTCGTGGAAATTTATTTTCTTTAAAGAACACTTTAAAGAGAAATTTCAAGAAAGCTGTCAGTATAGTATTAAAATATCAATATAATTCTATTTGTCCATGAACTCCTTCAGGGCTCAAGGCAAACATCAAATAAATGTTCCTTAAAGTTTTCCTTACAATTAGGATATAATAATAATCATAACCATAACCATAAATAGTTTCAATAAAACACATTCATTCTAAAACCTTCTCCAAAAACTTCATCCACAAACTTATTTGCCAAACAAACTGCAATAAAATCTTAAACACATTTAATTTGGCAAATTCAGCAAATTTAATAAATACTACACAAGTTGTTATGCTCTGTGCAGTTTTAGGAAAGTCTCTGCACGCAAATTGAACAAATTGAATTGCTCTAGCAATCTATTCATAAATCCATGCAAATATCCAAATAATTGAGCTTGAAACTTTTGCAGAAACTTGAGAAATTGGAGGAATATGAGAAAAAGCATAAACATTTATTCGCAAGTTTAGCATGAAACATAAACTAATAACTGAGAGCATATTTGCATAGATTTGAAGAATATCTGCAGAGCTCAAGCACTGGAGCATACACTCAAGACACTAAAGAAATTAAATTGTGTGCAACTCTGAGCATTCATCTTCAGCAATAGCAGAAATATTGCTTGGGATAACTTTAAATGAATTTAGAAAAGTTTGGGTGCTGGAAGCTTAAGTGGAGACGGTAAATTATATTGTAATTGGAGAATATATGGCTTATCTGCTTGAAGATATTGATCAACATTTTGCAAAATTAGAAAAGTTTCTGCCATTATTTTGCGGGGAAAGCTTTGAATTATGAATATTTTAGAAGTTTTGTCGTCGAATTTGAAGAGATTGTGAACTTTTCAGTTTCTAGGAAGCTTTTAGTTGTATTTATTAATTATAATTATTGAAGATTAATATAAATTATGTAAGTTTTACATAAAAGGAGATGAAAGTTTTGTTCATATTTTTAATACGATTTATGAAATATTACGAAATGAATTAATGAAATTGAAAAAACAATTAAATAATCATATAAAGGAAAGTATGACTCAATCTACTTCCAAATGAATTAGATAAAGCATATGTCATATTCACTAGAATTATAACACATCCCACTTCATTCAAACAAATAAACAAACAAACAAACAAACTTCCAAACAAAGGAGAAAAGCTGCGACACAAAGGCGACATTAAAATAATGCCGAGAGTAAATCCACATGATATTCATAATACAGATAATAGTCATAATGCACACATGATACACAGAGAATGAAGAGATGATTCTGCTATCATATTTAGTGTAGCAGAGAATATACGGTTGGTACTTTTCTACTTGCACACTTTCATGATCTTTTTGACTATAATACTTAGCGCGATGTTTAGCGCTGCTTTTGTTCCCACTAGGACGGATTTCTATTGTGATTAAGTAGGTATTGTGTGCTTAGTGTCTCATCATCACTGAAAACTATCACCATTAATGTCAGCAGCTTTTTTGCGTGGTGGTTTTTCGAAATGTAGGATAAAGAAATGTTTGGTGAATTTTTGGGACAATGCATTTTTTGCTCAAAATGTCTTAAAAGAGATTTTATATCGCAATAGTGATCTCTATTATTTTTGAATGGAAATGTAGGACATTTATCCCAAAAACATTTATGCAAAATTTTAGTTTGTGTAAAAAACTTGTTCACATCATTATATTTCATTAGAAAATTCCTATGATCTCATTTTGGCAAATATTTGTTGTTTGTTTGTTTGGAATTTCTCTATTCAAAAGTCTTGAAAGTCTTACTACTGATAATTTTTTTAGTTTTATACATTTATACATAGTTTTATACATTTTTATGTATAATACATAGTTTTATACATAGTTTTATACAATGTATGTATAAAACTCAATCATACATGTATAATTCCTATCCCTGGACTTGTATGTAGGATAAAGAAATGTTTGGTGAATTTTTGGAACAATGAATTTTTTGCTCAAAATGTCTGAAAAGAGATTTTATATCTCAATTGTGATCTTTTCTATTTTTAAAAAGAAATGTAAAACATTTATCCTAAAATTATGTATGCAAAATTTTAGTTTGTGTAAAAAACTTGTTCACATCATTATATTTCATTAGAAAATTCCTATGATCTCATTTTGGCAAATATTTGTTGTTTGTTTGTTTGCTCTAAAAACGCTCAATGTTTATTATTATTTGCAAATAACCTAGATTCAGAGATTCCACATGATCTGATATTTGTTATGTTGTTTGCTATTATGCTTCTCGTCAGCTGAAATAAACATTTTGCTGTTTTTTTGCTGTTTTGCAATGTAGCTTTTCCGATTTTTGCTTTCCTGCTGTTTAAAACTGTTTTTTGCTCAACAGACAATGAGACAAACAATTGTGGCAGATTTTTCAGCATGAATAAATTATTTTCAATTATTTTTATTTGCACAAATTTGGGTTGGTGACAGTGAGTTTCACTTTATTTCACTTGATTCCGCAAATGTTGTGCTTTTCTGATGTTTTTCGCTTTATTTGGTGGCTAAATTGAATTTCTTAAAGCTCTGGATTATCCTTAATATTAAATTAAAATTGATGAAAAGAAGTTTACAGGAATCAATTTACTTGAAAAACATTTTAAAGTACTACGTTCCCCTAATAAAACTCAACAATAAATGTTATCTGGCCCACTTTTCCCATTCAAATGATACACCTTCACAAAAATAGCTTGCAGCCTAAACACTTCAAAGAAGTAAACCAAAAATTTATAAAAAGATCAAGAAATTGAGAAACCCGGCAACGGTACACATAAAATGAAGTCCTTGTTATAAATTCTAAACATTCATCAAAAAGCTTCCTTGGAATAGAACGAAAAGGAACCAAATTAGAGGGAATTTGAAGAATTATATCATTTCCATATAAATTGTGGAAAGAAAACTCCAAATCCCAGCTGAATGTTTTGTACTTTTGTGTGATTTATAAGAAAAATATGGAAATAACAAAATAACATGAGCAAATTGACAATTTCGGCAAATTTTACATTTCCAAGGAAAACCAAAATTCTTTGCCATTTACTCGCTTGAGTTTTGGCTCCAGTTACCCAGAGCAAAATTCCCATGAACTTGTGATTATATTAATATATATTTCCTGACAGATAACAAAATTTAGAGGTTTAATTATTATAATTTCTTGCATGTATAATTTTTGGGAGACATTCCTTTATGTGCTTTATCATAATACACAAACATGTATTCACGCTTTATATGATAAAAGACGAAATTAATTCATGAAACGTAATTATTCTTTTCTTATAATTTTCTTGTCTTTTATTGTAATATTTCTAACAACTCACTGCTCCTGAGTTGTTCAAGTATATGGAGTCTTCTGAGTTTTCTGAAGTGTCAAACAAAAGGCGCAATTCACCATAATTCAAACATTTTTTGAAGAAAGTGTGGGTGAAAGTGTGTGTGATACTGCGATATGTTTGCCAAGTGGCACATTTTTTCACAGGGAATTTGATTCGAGAGCGTGGAGTGTATCTTAAGTATAATGTTTTTGTTTTTTAGAAAGTTCAGTCTTTATAATTTTGAAAACAAATTTTCAGAAATTTTTGATAAGATGTTGATTTGAGACGTTGTTTATGTCTTCAAATCAAAACAACGTACAAAATAACAATTTTCCTATAAAAAGCTTCCCTCTGAAAATCTTAAAAACCTATAAATTATTGTAACAGTATTTCTAGTAAGTATGTTGAAACAAGACACCTTGATATAAGGAGCATAATTTAATTATTTCAAATTAGCATAATCATGCTCGTTATTTGACAAACTCCCTGTCAAGCATGTAAGGCGCCTTTTTACAATTCCTCGAATTTCTCTTATTTTTGAATTCAATTTTATTTTCATCTTGCTAAAAATTGGAGATTCTGCAGAAATTTTGATGCTAACATGAGTGTAATGAATGGTACAACAATTTTCTTGGAAACCGTCGTGAAATTTCATGAGATTCACCAGAAAAAACATTAAATTACCTTGAATTAAGAGGACTCAAGCAAACACAAGTAAATTGAAGTGAAAATCTGCGAAAACGAAGCAAATTTCCGAAGAATCTAACAGGACGGTAAATTATCTGTCTCCTCTTCATAACAGACATAAAACACGAAACACGAGACAGGAAAAGTCATTACACTTAGATGCTTAGCTGTTTGGCTGCGTTGAAGCTGGTTGAAGGCAATCAAATATGTTTTACTCGTAATAGTAAATGTAGCAACTGACGAGTAATGGAAAGCCTCTTGATTTGTTTGTTTTTGCACTTCTTTACTTCGTTATTTGAGTGTTTAGCAAATCGAGAAAATTGCGGGAATTTCCGGAAAATTGCGTGGCTGCACTCAAAAAAATTATTTCTTGACCCAAGAACTAATTAGGTGTCAGCACCTTTTTTTTCTGGCCTCAAGTAATAAATTTTTCTTGATACAAGAAATAATAATTCTGGACGCCAGAACTAATGAGGTGTCAGCACCTTTTTTTTCTTGCCACAAGAACTATAGTTCTTGTCACAAGAATTATTATTTCTTGCACGCAGAACAAAGGAGGTGTCAGCACCTTTTTTTTCTTGCCTCAAGAACTATAGTTCTTGTGACAAGAAATAATTTTTTTCAGTGTGGCGTAACTTTGCGTAACTTTTACAACTTCCTACAATTTCCAAAAATTTCTAATTAAATGACAGTTTCTCATTTTGCGCCCATAACTTTGCACGCAGCAAAAAATCCAATTAGTTTGGTCTCTTGAAAAATTATGAAAGACTCCTATTCATTGCTGTCATGGTGCCCTCGAGAAACTTGGCCAAAGCTCGGGGCCGACAATTTAATTGGATGTCATTTGTGAGAATTTTAGGATGTTTGCGATTTTTGCGAGGAAACTGGATGCCTATATTGTAAATAACTGAATATCTGAATACTACGAAGCATGGCGTAAACAAGCGAGAGACACTTTTTGATTGTCATCCTAATTAATCTTCGCAGAATCCCAACTTTTACACTTTTGACCGGAAAATTGCCGGAAAAATGATTGCGAGTTTGTGTGGAATTGAGATTTGTGTGTTTTTGATGGAGGGTAGAGTAGTTGTTGAAATGTAAACATTTTTGAAATTCCAGGAGATTCTCTTTGACGGATATCATTTATATTCTACTCTTTTGAAAAACGTTCAAGCATTACGGAATCATCAATCAACCATCGAAAAATATTTAAAATTAAGTCTTCCATAAATAATCCATAAATTTGTACCCAAAATCCATCAAACCATCGCTTGACCTAAGTCCTCGTTAAAAATTGATACACATCCATCTAAAAGGGTCAACACAAATCAACTAGCTATGAAATGATTAATAAACAACTCAAATTTCAGATATGATAGCAGAATCCTTCTCAGAAAAATGAAATACGAAATAAAATGTCAAATTTGATCAAACATTAAAAGAAGTATATAAACAGTTGAAATTTTAACGAAACCTGAGGCAGTTAAATTTTATAAGGAAATTGCTTGAAATATTGTTAGCTCTTTGAAAAACCTTAGTGGTTAACAGGAAGCAGGAAGGGAATTAAGGACTACGTGGAATTGCGGCTTAACTAACATTTTACTTTTTTTACATCAAATCATACATTAATGTTTAATATTCCAGAATGTCCCGAAATAGTCTGACGAATGAATTGGAGGTTCAATATAATGAATAGGAACTGAATTCACAAGCAAAAAATAATTGCTATTCAATCAGCCGGCAGGTAATGCGTAATTAGAAAAAGGTTATAAGCAACAGATTTCCAATGTAATTAAAAATTATAACGACATTGAAAGCTAATTAAACGAGTAATTAGGGTAATTTATCCCCAAGGACATTTTCCAATTATTAATTCAAAATTCTATTGAAAAACATCTTAGTCGCATTTCAAATGATTGATTATTAATTCTCCACAAAAACAATCAATGTGTTTTCTCCTTCCATCCCTGCCTGCACACTGCCATCCCAAATCAAACTCAAGCAAATACAATCAAATATATAAGTCCTCCCAATATTCCACCATATAAATTAATGATACTTTATGAAAAATGATGCAAAACTGCCGAAGAAATCCTCTCCAAGATCCCAGCAAAAAGACAAGAAATTGATTAACTTGTCCACTGGTGCCATTCAGAACATTAATCAGAGCGGGGAGCCGAGCAGAAAGTGAAACAAAAATCTATTCACAGTTAGGCAGTTACACAATCTATTGTTCACTGGCACTTTTGCCATTCAAATTCCATCCCCAAGACAAAAAGGCTCATGGAAAACCCATAAAAACAAGAAATATAATCAAAATCACTGAAATCACTAAAACAAACAATCGCTCGCATACGAGTTTATTTTGATTTAATTCAATCAAAAGCAACTTCTACTTGGTAGATCTTCAGAAAACTCCGATAAAACTCCATAAAAGTGAATTTTGTTTGCTTTTGTAAGTATTTATATGTTAAGGGGGGTTTAGGGGGTGATTTTTGGTGCGTGTTAGATTTTTTGTTTGTTTGAATTATTTACAATGAGGTCGCAATTTTAACAAAAACAATTAAATCAAACAAAAAATTCCACTCTTAAAGCCCCCTCGAATATAGCTCCATTTTATATGTCTCCATATTTGGCATATACTGGTACATTCTAGGGGAATGATGGCAGTATGGCATATTGTCGTTTGGCAGCAAAGGAGATGATGGGGATGGAAATTCAATTTAATCTGCAATCATGCCAAGCTCTCTTGGTTGCTGCTTCATTGCTTCATTGCTCCATTGCTTTGTTGGCGTTTAGCTCGAACAGAGCTGTGGCAATAAAATTAGATCTAGTGAATAGTAGTATATAGCGCAGTGCCAAACCATTTCATATAATTTCAGTAATTTAAGTAATTTAAACAATTTAAACAAATTACGTAAATAACAGAATTACTAGATGATTTTAAAGAGCGTTCTCCGTTTTTCACTGCGCAAAGATAAATCTTTAGGAAAAAGCTCAGAATTCTTGCAATCTAGCAATCTCGAATTGTGCGAAAACACTCGAACCAAATACTTGAAAGCATTTTGAAAGCTGGAAAATACTGCGAAATATACTCAAAATACTGCGAATTAAAATAGCTCGTTGAAACTCTAGAGCTTCCCATTTAAGCTTAAATTCAGCAGAAGTCATTAATTTTCTTAACTGCTTAACTTCTCAGTTTACTTTGGCAATGTAATGTAAATTGTAATAAAATATCTCCGTAATTAAATTTGCGTTTAATAGCCAAAGGGTGGAGTTTTGAAGGATCAACACAATACGCATGTATATAAAACATAATAACATATTGAAAGACTTCAGTCTCAAATTTGAAAAACTCTTGTAGAGCTATTTCAAATGAAATTTGAGCGGAAAATTAATGCTTTGAAAGATATGACAATTCAACATGCTGACGTCACGATAAATTTTCAGCTTTACAAATTCTAATCAAGTTCTTATTCCTTTTATCCCAAAACTTTCTTTGTCCTTTTTCATCCTAGAATACTAAAATCCAGGATATGATGAAAATACCAAAAATAGGGATATTAAGAGATTTTCCCCGAAAAATTAATACTGCAAACTTTGCCACTGTATTCAAAAATAATTTAATTAAATTTCGGGGAAAGCTAACATCCAATATTTATCCTTCATCCTATCACAATATTAATAATGATTTAATTTAATTTATTTGCTGTGTGAAAATGCCCCATCAAGCACATTAAATTCGATTTTCATGAACCATTTGGCTAAAAGCTGCTTTTTTTCTCCATGAACATTTTAAAACAAGAGAAAATGTTAAAAAGTACCAACCATTCCCTAAATTTCTCACCAAAGTGGATGTATAGAAAGTTTTGGACCAGTTTTTCTGTGCTTTTCGGAAATATTAGATGTTTTCTGGTGTTTTTGCTGTTTTTTAAGGCAAAAGCACTTGGGCACTGAGCAAACAAAACAATTATGAATATTAGAATATTAATTTAAATTTGTGGAAAAAAAAATATTCGGCCCATTTATTATTTAATTAAAGCCTCCCAAAATATAATAATGATGTACATAAAAAAAGGTTTTGCTGTTATTAGGATCAGTAAATTAAGTAAATTAAAGAGAGCGAACTAAGACGGCTTTTTAGGGCAGTTATTTTGGGACGGTTTAGTTTAATGGATGGATAAAGCTGGGATGCTAGTAGAGAAAGGCATGATTAATAGAGATTTTTTTGAGAAATAAAGTCTTCTTGTATTTTAACTATTTTATTACGAAAAATATGTTTTTGTTTATGAATATAGAGAGTGGATTAGTGTTGATAAATTTTATTTCAAAATATTGCAAGGACCATTCTCTTTGTTCTCTAGTAGTGTTTGCAAAAACCGGTCGTTTTTTGAAAACCGGGATCTCGGGATTCATTTTAAAAATCCCGGGATCCCGGTATCCCGGTTTTTATCAATAAAAAATGATTAATTTATTTACACATTAAAAGGAATTTATTTTTCATGGTTTTAATACATTTAGATAGTTATTTGTTTTGAAGTGAGATTTCGAAAAACAAAGAGCATCCAAGGATTTGTCGGATAATCTTGTTCTTTTCTTAGTTAGAAAATTTCCTGAATCAGAGAAAGCACGCTCCGAATCTGTTGATGTTGGTTTAATCCTTTTAAGGGATTCTAGAAGTTGCTACAGGTTTTTACTCAGCTTGCCGTACGATTTATGAAAAGTAAACTTGAGTGAGCAAGACTTTTACACGGTTTTAAAGTAAAATGTAACCAGACTGGTGACTTTTTAATGATACGAATTTCTAACCTATATATATTTTTCTTTTTGTTTACTTGTATATTAGTGTTGCCAGAGAAACACATGAATTCACAGTCGATAGTACGAGATAGTACCGTACTACTTTTTTAATCTAAATTGCGGAATTACTTATAAACGACTATTACAAAGAGAATCGCACTGTTCGACACATATTTAATTTTTTTCCTCAATAAACAGTCGCACATAATAAAATACTGATGATATCACAACAAAAAAAATCAAATTATTATCAATTTTAGTGATTTAGATGTGTTTCTGAAAACCGGGATCCCGAAGTCAAAATCCCGGGATACCGGTTCTTCAAAATCAGTCAAAAAACCGGGATTTCGGGATCCCGGGATCCCGGCTTGCAAACACTATTCTCTAGACATCCCTTAAAAACTAGCCATAAAACCGAAAAGGTATAACCTTGAAAAAAGGGATACCAAAAGAGCTTTTCTATGACCACCTTTAATTATTTAATTACGAAGTTTGCCAAGGGTCAATGTTCTGATATTTAATGACATCATTTTGAAAGTACCAATAACAAAATACAATTTCTATAACACCCAACATCGTTACAAATTCCGAAAATCCCCATTCACAAACAAAAAAAGTAGAAGTTAAACCACATACGTCTCCATAATAAAATCATCAAAGGCATCAAAGCATTCAAAAGAATCTACAGCGAGAAAGCATTCAAAGCTCACCATGCATCAATTTTTCATGTGAACCGCCAATTTATGATACGAGCGAGATCTTTGGAGCGTATAAATTGGCAGACTATTTATACGTTTTCCATTTTCCTTTTATTTTTTATTCCAGAATAAGCTCTTGGAAAATTGTGAAGATTTAATGGTAGATTGCTCGAAAACAAGAATGCAGAGTTTTGGATGCAATTTCCCTTTGATTGTCTCTTGCAGACTCATAAACATATGAAAAATTATATACAGCTACAGGATTTGACGAGACGAAAAAATAATCCAAAACTTTTTGGTTGAGAGTTGGTAAAAATTTCGAGAATTTTTTTGTTGAATGTTGAGGAAATGTTGGAAATTTTTTATGAAAGCTCTAAATCTAAAAGTTTGATTGTTTTTCTGGGAATTTGGGTTGTTAAGAAAATGTGTTTAGTTGGATGTTTTTGAAATTTGCTTTATGGTTTGGAGTGAAGTTGGTTGTTGGTTGGTTTTTGTGTCTTTTTAAATTTATTGTTACTCGTCGCCACTGTTGCTGACATAATGTTCAAAGAAGTTTCCATAATTTAAAGTTAATTAAAAACTTTCTTTGATAAATGAGGAAAAACTTATCTTATATATAAATCAACTTTTTACTAACTAAACAAATGTGTTTTTGTTATAATTTAAAGGTTTCCCCTCCAGACAACCCAAAACCCATTAAAACTCAACACACAAGTATAACTACAATTCACCCAAACATTAACGACTTTTTAATACTTTTGCCATTCAAAAAGTTTCAATTTCATCTCCAAACTTAATAAATTTGTAAACGTTAGCAGTAAATAACAAATTATTGCAATTTCTTTCGCCAAACATTGATGCAGACTTGTTTATATACTGATACACTGAAATAACAGCAATAACTGAAATAACTGAGAAAAGTTCTGGGAAACCCTCTGAAAACCTAATTTAAAATTATAAACACATCGCAGGGCAATAAATTCGCACCAATAAAAATAACGAGACGTTAAAATTGGGGCACTGGGAAAATGATGGGCCCATAAAAGTTTGCCTTGGAGAGCTCTGTATACTAGCAAAAATTCAAATGCTTGGCAATTGGATGGGACGAGGCGAGAATCAATATGGAAAGCATGTCCAGCTTGGTTGTAATAAAATATATATTTGTTTTTCTATTATTTCTATTATTTCTATTATATGGTGGATCGTAAAAATGGGAATGTTTGCTTGTAGGACAGTGAATCAGAAGCTTAATCAAATTAAATTTGTTTTTGAGCTTTTTTCAACAAATTTGTGAAATGGAAATTTGCTTTAGTTATTTTTCACGAGGTTTTTCCGTGGAACAATTTGGTTTATGTTCCTGAAGCTTAAAATGTCAAAATTCAAATTAAAATGGAATTAAATTGAAATTGAGTTTTAAATATGCTGTAATGTACATTAATTTATATTGCGAATGTATGGATGTTTGGAGTGAAATGTTATGATATTTAAAATATGTTTACGTTAAAATTAAAAATATTGTTTTATATTTAATTAACAAACACCATTATATCGTTAACTTAAATTATATGATAAAATGAAAACGAGAACATAAAAACTTCGACAAACAGATTACATTTAATATTTATCACTGAAAATGTGAGTATAATGATGAAAATGCATCATAAGTTCAATTATGCTATGGACTCTATTTTTCATGTCAGAAAAGTTTTTTATGACACATTCGTGTGATTTATTAGTAGTACTCACTACAGCTAGTCTCGTCCTCTCCTTGTCCACAATCATTATTTGAGTCACACATCCAAGCTAAAGGAATGCACTCGCCAGTCCCCTTGCGGCACGTAAACTCCTCCGATGTACAAACTTTCGTTTCTGCAATTAGTTTTTGGAAAGGAAAAATGAGTTGGGTTAATTGTTTATGGACCATTTTCCCTTAAAACAAGAGAGCGAAGCGAGCAAGGAAGCGAAAAGTAGCGAAATTTATTTATTGGGGTTGTTAAAAATATGGGTGGTTTAAGGATGATGTCGTAATGAAGTTCATGGAGGAAAAGTTTACAAATGATTTCAAGGATATTTAAGAAAAATAAGTCAAATTAAGTTTTTTGGGAATGAGAGGATTTAAACAGCTTTTAAAGCTTTCATGGTATTTAAAGCTTTTGTAAATTTAATCAAATTTTCCATTAAAATGGTCAATTTAACTCTTTCCATAGAAATTTAAGACATCATCCCAACCACCCTTAAAAATGGCAAAAAAATAGCAAAACTATAAAACATTTAAAAAATTTTCAACATGGAACAGGTACATGCAAATGCATTAACATAAAAGTATAAAACCATGTTCTAGCCTTGTCTTCAGCTAAATTTAATAAAATTCCACAAAATTCTGTTGAATTCAGGACAAATAAAACATAAATATGCAAAACTTAAAATACTAAAAAACCTGCAAAAAATGAAAAACAGCAAACTGCAAAGCTGAAAAGCTGAAAACTTAAATTTAATGCAAAATTGTGCATGCAAAGTAAAGTATTGTGCTGCTTAACAAATTATATCATCCTGTAAAGTAATTTAAAATTATTGTTTAAAAGCTGAAAGATATTTTTGTTTGTCGTTTTAGTCTTTTTAGCTTTTTAGCTTTTTAAGCTTTTTCAGCTTTTTTACGACAATCAAGATTTTTTAGTTGTTTGAGTATTTTAAGTATTTTAAGTATTTTAAGTATTTTAAGTTTTTTAAGTGTGATTGTTTCGCTCTTGGGTAGAAAAAGTTGGTTAAAAGAGATTTTTGTTGTTCAAGTTTTGAAGGATTCATAAAACGTTCTTATATGCAGAATGGCATTATAAATATGTTGAGATGACAATTTTCTTAGAGAGAACGATTTGATCTTATCTTGTCCTAAGTTAAAAATACATCTTGAGTGTGAAAGTTATCAGAGGTCGCATTTTTCTAAATTTCAAGTTGCTTTTGATTTTTTAAGATACAAAGCAAAGAATAATCTACAAAACTAAAATTATTCATTTATAAATTATGAACTCATAAATTATGACTAACGACTGTTCTTCTAATCAACCACTTAATTAAAATATTTCATCTCCATAATTACTTCGTAAAACATATTTTCAAATATAATTACTACCATTTCCCAAAAAAACATTTCAATGCAATATTGCACGTTCCATATAAAATAGAAATTCACAAAATTGCAAAGCTTTTAGCCATAGCTTCATTAGTATTCCAAAAAGTCCCCAGCTTGGACCAAAAAAAAAAAGAATCAGCTTTCGCTATCATTTTAAATAATTTAATAACTTTGCATTCATTTGTGTTGATGATAAAAGCTTTTATTCAGTTTTGCAAACATTATCATTTTCATGCAAATTTCTAGTAATTATAATATAATTATAGAGGAATTGTTGTATATTTCAGAGCTTCCCAAAAACACCAGGAAACAGAACGTGGAAAATATTAATTAAATATTTCATCACACAATGTTTTGTTTCCATCGATGTACTTAAATTAATTTACGCATATTTCCATGAGTATTTTAAATTTCAAATGTAATGGCAACTAAAATTATATAAAGTATTTAAATATTAACCAGAATCTGGCGATTTTGATATTTTGGATTTAGATTTAGATTTTATTTTAAATTCTGATAATTATTTTATATACAGTCTCAACAAAACAAGCCACAAATTTAATAAATTGAACCGCTCAATATATCAATACTATAAATACAAATTTATATCATTAAAACTTGACATAAAGACACCTTCATTTAAATAACAATATAACAACATAATAAATAAATGTTGTCATTTTTGCGACAATCAGCGTAAAAATCAGCTGCCGAAAAAACACATAAAATGTCATAAAATTGCAAAATGATTTAAATTATGTCATGTCAGGATAATCAACAGTAGCGTAAAAAGCAAAAATTGTATATAATTAAATATCCATAAAAGTGATGAATTTTTTTCGGGAACTTTTAAAGTGGGCTTTAGGGATTACCAAATTTATTTGCAATAAATTCGAAAAGAGGAGTAATTTTTTTAAAATTTTGGGAAATGTTTTTTATTGATAAACTTTACATTTTAAACCACTTGTGCATTTAATCAATTTTTCATAGAATTTCAAATGATTGACGTCATTATTCAAAAACATTTGGATTACTATTCGCTCAATATTTTGTTTTAAATCGGCTTAAAACATTAATTTGGTAAACATTGAATTAAAATATGGTAAATCAGATTATTTTGTCAAAATGTCACAGACTCCATTTTAAATCTTTTATCAATTGATGCTAATTTAACTGATCCTTATCAACAAATTTTGTTGATAAAATGTATTTGCATGAATATTAAAAACATGAACATTGAACAATCAGAATACCCAATGATATTTAACCAAGAAACACATAAGGCTGTTTACTCATTATAAAAATATGATCCTTCAATACATTCGTTAAAACTTAGCATAACCTCGACAGAATCATAAAGCATCCACATCATTATTCATATTTCATAATTCAACAAAAGATCGCTTGATTAATCACAATCTTTGTTTTTAATTGCATGTTAGTGCATTATGCACTGAAGCTGATGAGATTTTTAATCAAGTAATTTCTCTAATTGGCGTGAAAAATATGAAAAAGGCAACAAGAACATGGAAAAAACAAAGTGACACATTTTTTATATCTTTTATAAATCTGGAGCAGAAAATTCGCATTTGTTTGGTGTTTATTAATAAATGATGAGAATAAATAAACAAAGTCTCATATTTTTGTTCAAAATTGCAGAATTGTGAAGTTCCATGAAAAATACGAAACATCCTTTATATTTATTTGTTAATGCTTCTCATTCACTAAACTTGGATAAACTAGCAACAAAACAGCGGAACTGCAAAAAACAAGAAATTTAAACAAAAGTGAGACATTCCAGAAATTTTATTGCAAAAGAGAGGAAAAAGTTATGTTGGATTCAAGTCCTGAACAAAACAGAAAAGTGGGTAAATGTTTGAAAAATGTAGAAGCTCATCTCATTATTTTTACTCATAATTATGTCGTTCCTGGCAAAATGACTCATTTCCTACAAATTTGCATAATTTATGGTGTATAATTTCGAAATGAAAAATAGCACAACTTTATTATTTAATATATTTTGAAACATTTATGTTGGAAAAGGGGGAGAATATATAATTTTCACATGATTTCCATTTTTAAGGTTAAAAAATTTGCAAACAGTAAACATGAAATTTTATGAACAAACGACCAATAAAACTTATCAAACGTCTCCCCTTTTTCCATATATACCTCCAGCTTGCTTCCAAAGCTGTGACACATTTCCCGAAACAATTATTCACAATTGCGCTACCAGTTTTATAGTCCCGTCCACTTGTTTTCTGGAGCGAGCTTATTGCCAGGACGATGGCACGGCGATCATCCCTTATCAATTTTAATTAAAACGGATAAAATGCGGATAAAATGGTGAAGCGCAATCATTTATTAACTCATCCGTTCGGGAGATTTATGCGATTAAATGACCAACGATTCAATCGCTTGCCGTAAAACAAGTGAATAAATGGCAGAAAGTTAATTTTCCGGGTGCGTTAGGGATCAATGAGTGTTTTGTGTCAAAAGGGTAATAGGGATTGGCGGGTTGCCTTTTTTTACAGAGAAATTTTGAGCATTAAAGTGATTTCCTTGTAATTTTTAATCTTTTTTAAACTCATCAAAATTGTAATTTAAGATTTTTCATAAAGATCGTCTCTTCTATTTAGAAGATTAAAACTTGCCCTGCAATCCCTCCAACCACTTCACCATTTCATTCTCTTATTTATTTCACATGGAGTATTCTCAGCGTTGTTTATCGTCCTTGCGGACCATAATCCTCACAAACAACAAAAAAACAAAGTAGCCTTTATATCAATTGTTCTTTACTGTGTATTCCGGTATATACTGTGACATAAATTTAATCTTTATTGCTTCTTATTCGCCAGCGCCTTAACTAAAGCTCCAAAAATATCCTTAGAAAGCATCGGCAACCCCACGACCCTTTGGCCGGAATGTACAGCCAACTGTTCCATTTATATTTATTAGATTATAATTTTGCAGGTGATTCATTTATGCGGAAGCAGAGTTATACATTTGTACACAAATCTTGCAATCTCAGGTATTTTCTTCAAATTTTCCACATTTTCCACCTTCTTGGAATCTTTTTGATTTTATACATTGCTTCAACTTGTGAAATATTTTAAGTTCTTGGCTGTTGAATTTAAATTACAATGAATTATAAATTAACTTTTTGGTTTTTGCTGTTTCATAGCTCAAGGAACCCTTTTGTTTGCATGCTCCTGAACTTCCTCGTTTTAGGAACATTTCAAAGTTTTCAGAGTTTTTGGAGGTTTTGGAGGTTTTGAATGGAGAATTTATCACTTTGGGTTTAGAATTATTTACAGAATGCTACAGGAAATTATGGAAAATGGTTGTTTTGTGTTTCAAAAGGGATTTAATTTTGCAGCATTTAGTTAATAAAGGATGTTAAGAGCTTTTTGGGGATCAAAGGGCATATTTTAAAGCGTGTCTTTGTTTGTTTGTTTGTTTGACGTTTTTGATACAAAGCAGATTTGAGGATTAAATTATATCTTTCATTAAAAAAAACGAGCCCTCATAAATATTTTAGCATAATTAAAAAAGTGATCTTGACCCAGAAATCATAATCATGACAAATGTATCTTAAAAGTGCTTCAATTCTTCCTCAGCGCATCCCTAAAAAATATAATCCAATTAAAACTATTTTTCAAACAAATTTGCAAACTCCAATTCCACGTCAATAAATTACAAAACTTGCAGCAGCCAGCAGAAAAGTTTTTTGCTGAGCAATAACTCATCTTGCCATCTGACACGTTCAATTTTGTTTTAAATCATTTCTGCTGATATATTTTAATTAATTTGATTGACACCATAATGTTTTGCTGAGAATTGAAGAAATTTCTAGAAACTGCTCCGTTTTCAAATAATTTCAAATAATTTCAATTTCAAAAGTTTGATGGTAAGTTATTAGAAAGTTTTTGGAGCTTTATTAGTTATTACAAAGTTTTGCTGCTAGTTTGAGGATTTTACTATATAGTTTTGATAGAAATTTGATGGAATTTTGTGGGTATTGAGGGATGCAGACATTTTGTAGTTTTGCCAGAATTTCTCGAGTTTGTAGAGTTGTGCCAAGTTTTCCCAAAATTTTGTCAATTTTGTTGATTTTGATTAACTTTTGAGTGAGTTTGAGTGATTTGAGCCATTTTGAGCTATTTAGAGCTTAAAGCCAATTTAAGTTTTTATGGTAAGATGCTGAGGCAAAATCATTTGAGCGACGGATCAATAAATGTATAAAGTTAGAGGGTGAAAGCTTCAGGGTTGATTTTCATGTAACCGATAAGTTTTGATTGGAAATGTTTGATTTATGGTTTGTAGGATCAAAATATTACCAGATATTAGTTTTGTGGGCTTTTTGTTATGTTTGAGGTTACGTTGTATATTTTGATGTTTTCTTAGGGGTGTTTTCATCATATCCGATGGAGTTAATTAATTTAGCTCTTTGTACTTGATTGGAGCAGTAATTATTCTAATAAACATACAAATATAATAAGACCCTTAATTTAGCCAAAATAAAAGAAATCTGGTCTATTGTTCCAATATTGTTCCAATCCAAAACAAATTTAATCAACTCGTCCAACAATCCATTCTACTTATTCTACTCTAATAAAACCCACTTTAACTCAATAAAAAAGCTTCCCAACTTGACAAAACTACAGAAATCCGTAAAAATCCAAAAAAAAACTACAACAAAATCTCGAGTTGAACACAGTTGCAAATCCACTTCTCCGTCCAATTTAATCAGATTGAAAATGTCCGACAATAGCAATATAAGCAGTTTTAGTACAAAGATTGACTCGATGAGCACAGAAACACATGTGTATGCTTGAAAATTGGTTCACAAACTGCAAACTCAATTTAGAGAATTTATAAATTTTAAACAATTCAGAATCACTTCTAGGTTTAAAGGACTTGAAGAGACTTTAAAGGTCTTCAAAATGATCTTTAAAGTGTGTCAGAAGATTTAACATAGATTTCCATAAGATTTAAAATAGATTTATAAAACATTAGAATTTTGTAGATGCAAGATGGTTCAATTGTGCAAACGTCGTTCCAGATGGCTTTAGTGTCTTACCACCACACTCCAGCTCATCGCTGCCGTCCTGACAATCCTTGGCCTTTAATATTTAATTACAATCAATTATTTATTTTGTCTTCTCCTTTACTCGATTATTCGAAGCTTCTTTTCAAGAGTATAGAACAGGGGTGGATAAACTATTTTATTTAGAACTTTTATTGAAAATTTATTTCTTTGAATTTTGAAATCTTTAATAAGTTGTTCATCTTATAAAAATTTTTGACTATAAATTTAGAATATCAATTAGTATAGAAAAAGTTGAGTCACCCCTGAATCTAAAGTCTTGATCGAAGCTGCAGCAAAAATTACCTTATCACACATCCAACTGATGGGAATGCACTGGTTGCCAGACTTGCACATAAACTCGTTGTTTGGACAAAATTGCTGCACTAAATTGCATAAATAAAAAATGATAAAAGCAATTTCGAATAATCTAGACATTAAAATTCATGGAAACATCCATAAATTTTTGATCGAAAACCATAAAATAATAATAATAAAGGCTATAAAGGAGCATAAAATAAAATATAAAAAAATATGGTGGAAAAACTGAGCAAACTGCATAAAACTATAAATTTCCATTAAAAACAGGGCCATAAAAAATATTGTTATGCAGCTTTGGCAGGTTAGTTTTTTTGCATGTTATAGGAAAAAAAGTCATCAAGGAATTGGAAAAATTTTGAACAGCAAATTTGTGCAAAACTTTTAATTAAAAATTGTTTTTAAATTTTCTACAAATGCTACTTTTTCTACATTTTTTACAATTTTCTAGACCATGTTCTACTAAAAGTTTTTTGTGTATAAAAAAAATTGACAAGCAGTTGCATAGATAGAAAGTTGAATTGATGGAGAAGTATTAAAGTGGACTTACGGCATTTGTCAGGATCTTCGTCGGAACCGTCGCTGCAATCCTGAAATTAATTGGAGAAGTTGTTGTAGAAAATATTTTAATTAAATTAATTAATTCCTTACCTTTTCCTGATCGCACTGCCACCGCTTGGGTATGCATCGTCCATTTTTGCACCGGAAGTAGTCATCTTGGCAAACATTATCTGCAAAAGGGCAAAAAGAAAATTATTAATAAAACTGGATAAAAGTTTGCTTAACTTTATAGAAAAATATTTCATTTAGACTTTTTTACCGAAGAAACTTTTTTTCTGAAGAAAACTAAAAAAGCTCAAAAAAAGCTTACAACAAAAATATAAACATAAATAAATAATAAACTTCTTAACAACAAATTTCTCAGGATTCTTTACACATTTCTAAAGCTTTTACGTGTTTCCTGCTCTCAGAAGCTTACAGCCATATTTTTATTTCCTCGCAAACTTTTCAAGAGTTTCCAAGAAACTTAACGAATGTACGAGGATATTTGCAATATTTGCAATATTCGATCATAAATAGAATAAATGGATAATGAGCATAAAAGCAGAACTTTGAATTCTTGAAAAATTTCACGAAAACTTGGAAACTCTGAATTGGTTTGAATGCATGAACAAACTCAATGACCCGTAACGAGAAAAGCAATTGTTCAATTTCAAAATTTAATTTCACATTTTTATATTTTTCCAATGTTTTCCATGTTTTTCATATTTTTTCTGTATTTTCATGTGAAAATATGAATTTGCTCACAAACAACATTTTTTTTGATCCCCATAAATGTTCTGAAATTTCATAAAAATTCGAGAGTTTTATGATTTTTACGATTTTTATGAACGAACGATGGAGGGATGTTAGCTAGTACGAAAAACATGATTTTAATTTTGTTTAATGGATTTCTATTTTCTAGAGTTTAATGCATTTATTGCAGGATTATTGAGCAATGAATTTACTGGAGTGGAATGGAAACTTATGAATTGCTTGCATATTTTTTGAAGGGGTTTGTATGGAATCTTTATCGAGAGCATAGAAATCTGCAATTAATTATTCTTCTTTGTATTTTATATGAGTTTTTAAGTGTAGTCGATTTATTAGAAACGTTGCTTGCATTTACGTTGTACAACGTGGATAATATTTCAGGAGATTTTGATTTTAGAGTTAGTGACTCCTTGAACTTCACACATTTTAGTGAAGGAAGCTCTCCAAGCATCACCTCAAGAGCTGAAATCCAAACAAGCCATAAAGAATCCATTGAATGGAGCTTTTCACACTTTCTGACATAAATCTCGTTGAAAAAAGCTCCAAAATCATTCATAAAAAACCGAAAGCTCTCAAAATCACATTGATACGACATTTATGTCAATATGTGGATATTTCCATCCATTGTAAGCTTTCAGAGAAAATCATCCAAAACCATCAAACACAAATGGCTCGAGATATCTCTTCAAAAACAGCTCAAAAGCCAACCAAAAGCTCCATAAATCCTTCTTGAACAAACTTTAGCACTAAATTGTCGTCAAGCTAAACCTGCAAAGCTCCCACACAATTAAACGACTATACATTTACCAAGTGTAGCCAAGACTTTTCAAGAACATTTAAACATTTAAGAACATTCAAGAGTGATTAGTTCCAGTCCATAATTTCAGATTGATTCGTTAGAAACTTGTTAAATGTTTGATCGTTTAGCTAGATGATACATTTGACCCTTTTCTCCATAAAACCATTAACCAGTAAACCGACAGTAACCAATAAATTTTCTAACAAATTCTAGCAAATTCGATAAATTACCGAATGATGCGAAAAGGTTAGCACTTTAAAATTCACTCGAGTTCAAAATTTCAAATCATTTTCAATGGGTGCAGATCCTGGATATTAGAAAAAGCGCTCTCATGGATTTTTTAATCGATCTTTTAATTAAAATCATTCATCATGACATTTCTGTACAAATTTATTAATATGTTTAAAAGTTAACTGTAAGAGTTACTTAATGTACTTGTAAGAGTTAATTAATCCGATTACTTGATTATCACGAATAATTAATCACCCTTAACTCCCAAAAGTTCATCTCATGAAAATTGTGCGCCGATAATAATTTAAGGTTGATTTTGCTGAAATATATTTCCAGAATTTTAACCAAATTATTGGCAAATTAACAAAGCACTCAATTAAGCCGAACATGTTGCTTGAATATTATGAATTGGAAAAAGGTTCGTTGGCTTCCCTCCTCAATAGCTGGCACAACATTTTGAATACCATGCCGTGAATAGGCCAAAAAAGGAGAAAAAACTAAAATGTGAGAGATGATTGATTGATTGAGCGATGGCAGAACCTCCAGTGATTTTTCATTTGTTACCGCAAAAAAAAAGTGTGCTCAACAAGCTCTCAAAGCATATTTTTCTGGAGAACACCGAAACACACTTATCAGCATTCTTCAAGAACACAACTCAACAACAACCGAAGAATGAAAGGAAATAAAATGAAGAAATGATATTTTTTGCAAGGTATTCAAGGTGATTTCGTCCGGAAAGTTGAGCGAACTCAAGAAGCTGGTGGAAACTTGAACGAGAAAAATGTTTTTTTAGAAGTGCGTCGAAGTATGTTGAGTGTTTGAGCTTTTAAAAGCACAAATTTGCAGGAAGAACGTAAAAACACATAAAACTCTGAAAACAGCATAAAACTAGTTGTGCAGCTTGTGAGCTGAGCAGGACTTCTCCGCTAGTATGGAATGGTGTTTTCATTAAAAATTGTTTCGAAGTGCTATCTCTAGTCGTTATAAAAATCGGAATAAACATCGATGCAATTCTTGACAGAACTTATAATTTCAAACATTTTTTCTCAAGAGACCGAAGTGCTATCGCTAGTCGTTCTCGAGCTCTTGAGTTGAGAGTAAGCGGCACGAGGCTGATCTTCCAAAAACTCGATTTTTTGAATTTTCTGGACGAATCATGAGATTCTAAGACTTTCAAAAAAAAATTGTCTGTTACCACCAGATGACCCCCAGATGACTCCCAGTAGGTAGTGGACCAAACATCGATGCATTTCTTGACTCAACTCATCATCTCAAACATTTTTTCTAAAAAGACCGAAGTGCTATCTCTAATCGTTCTCGAGTTTTGAAGCTGAGAGTAAGCGGTACCAGACTGATCCTCCAAAAACTTGATTTTTATAATTTTCTGGACGAATCATGAGATTCTAAGACTTTTTCAAAAAAAAGTTGTCTGGTACCACCAGATGACCCCCAGATGACTCCCAGTATGTAGTGGACCAAACATCGATGTAATTCTTGACCGAACTTATTAATCCAAACATTTTTCCTGAAGAGACCGAAGTTGTATCTCTAGGCGTTCTCTAATTCTGGAGCTGAGAGTAAGCGGTATCAGGCTGATCCTCCAAAAACTTGATTTTTATAATTTTCTGGACGAACCATGAGATTCTAAGACTTTTTCAAAAAAAAGTTGTCTGGTACCACCAGATGACCCCCAGATGACTCCCAGCAGGTAGTGGACCAAACATCGATGCATTTCTTGACTCAACTCATCATCTTAAACATTTTTTCTAAAGAGACCGAAGTGCTATCTCTAATCGTTCTCGAGTTCTGGAGCTGAGAGTAAGCGGTACCAGACTGATCCTCCAAAAACTTAATTTTTATAATTTTCTGGACGAATCATGAGATTCTAAGACTTTTTCAAAAAAAAGTTGTCTGGTACCACCAGATGACCCCCAGATGACTCCCAGCAGGTAGTGGACCAAACATCGATACATTTCCCGCCTCAACTCATAATCTCAAACATTTTCTGAAAAACACACAGCTCTAGTTTTTAAAAAAAATAATTTTTTTTTGTATGGAAAACCCGACTTTGGGTCACGGAAGTGGTGCTGGTGACCTAACCGGTGGAGTCACCATCACCAAAAATATCAGGTGCACGATGGGAAGAGATACCAAGTCGATTGGCATCAAAAAATTTGGAATCGGTCCGGTGGGAGTTCAGATCGATCGTTTACAGTAACCCCACCGAACCACCGATCCACCGAACCACCGAACCACCGAACCACCAGGCACACGGCCCTTAGTTTTTCGCATTTCACGGGTCGGGGGTTCAATATTTTCCGGATTTTTTTTTACAGGAATTTTCTTCAACTCAATACGGACAAAAAAAATATGAGATATTTTTGAGATTTGTGTACAGGGAAGTCAGGAAAAATCAAATAAGATTGAAAAACCCTGAAAATGCTGGGAAGAAAACAATACTTCTCCGAATTTTGCGGAGAAGTAAATATGTTACGAGTATGCTATAAAGTGAATAAAAATTGGATTTTTCTGTCTTTTTACTGAACATCTGAGCCAATATTGTAATATTGTGATACTTTATATTGCTTTATTGTGAAGAATTTGAGTAGAAATTCCAACCAAAAATCAATAACTCAAGTTTTCGATGCTGAAATGCTTGGAAGTTATTCAAAGAATGGATCTATTGTACAATCTATATGTGACTGCTCTAGTGCTGTAACACTGTAAAATGCCAGACAGCTCAACTGGAAGAAGTGGATAAATTGTGTTAAAAGGAAAATTTCATTTGGGGCGCAATTTGGAAGGGAATTGAGGGAAAGAATAAATTTTCAATAAATTGAGGCAAATAAATTATGTTAGTTTTTTGTTCTTGTGTGTGAGTTATGGATACAGCAGTCAGTAAAGTAGTTTTATAATTTTAAAGGTTTTTATTTGTTTTTAGCAGATCTCATCACTTTATGGACTAGATTTAAAGCAATTTTAATTTCAAAGTCAATCTCCTTATATAAATTATATAAATACAACAAATCAACAATAAATTTCACTTCCCGACAAAGACGTCAAAAGTTTCTCCAATGTTTCGCCAGAAATTTAATAAAACTGTCATAATGTAGATCCTACCATAGAACCGCAATTTTTAAAACATAAACGAACATAAATTACCACCAACACATTTTTGCGCGTATTTTTGTCTCGTGTATTTAATTTTCAAACAATCCATCAACAAAAAGCTTTCACTTTAAAACCTCTTAAAGCAAGCTTTTTCATTCAGTTTTGTTGTGTTTGACAACCAGCATCATCGCAATTGTTTGCCTACACAAATTTGCCAACATATGTGACTCCAAATATTCTAAACAAACATGGAATTATAATAATTGTTTTGCATAACATTCACATATTTAACAAGGGATGTTTTGAGAGATTCTGATATTTGGGGGTTTTTGAAAAATGTTTGCAGCTTTCACGTTAAACACATTTATCAAACTCTCCTTCTCTGAATCTGTATGAAATGGTATGATTTTGAATGAATTTTCATGAGTTTCCATGAATTTCCCAAAAATTCTATAAATTTAAATTTTTTTCTTCTGAACTGAATGAACATTTTTGGGTTTTATTAGAATTTCCAGTATTTAGGACATTAAATGAAATTGTATATGTTTGTTGGTTGAATTTATGGAAGTGTGTTGGCTGTGATTTTTTTTTTATTTAGACTGTTCTGACTGTTTTGGGATGAAAGGAAAGCTCCCAGAGCCATTCCACAAGAATAATCATTATAACAAAAAGTTTCTAGTTTATACGGTGAAATGAAATGAAGGTTAGATTAAAGGTTAGCTAGAGATATGTATTGCGGGAATAGATACAGCAGGGTTAGAAAAGATACTCATTCTTTTGAACTTTACTAAAAAAAAATTTGAAAGTAGTTGTAACGATTTTAAAATAGTTTTCTACATATTTTTGTTACTCCATGTAACAAACTTCAACTCGAGCCAAGTTTCTCAACAAGTCTCATCAAATCCCTGCTCAAAAGCCTTATCATCCCTCCAAGAATCTGCAAAAGCCTCAAACAACAAACTTTTCCAATGAATACCCCATAATTGCGCTACTTGCAGAAAATCATGCTCCTGCCCGAAACTTTTCTGTTGGACAATATTTTGTTCTATCCTATGTAACCAAGTAACCAAAGCAAAATCATTATTATGTGATTATATCCGATAAAATAATGGCAAATTATTGTTGGATCGACTTTTTTTATGCTTCTTCTTTAGTTGGTTGATAGTTGAGCATTTCTAGCGAAATTGTTTAGTTGAAGGAGCCCATGGCAACGATACAAAAGTGTTAAAGTTTCGCCTCGACAGTTTTCTCCTTATGAACGAGAATTGCTTTAGAGACTGAGATAAAATGGGAATGTAAGTAGCATGTTCTTAAAAGCATTTATATTTGCGCCACATGGAAAATTATGTTATGCTAGCTTTCGCTGGTGGGCTGGTGTGCTGAAGAGTTTCAAATGTTAAACAGCTTTCGGTGAAAGGTGAACACCTATTATAGGAAGAAAATGTGGAAATGCGGCGAATGTACCAAGTGTGGCAAATGTAGCTTAATATACCAAATATAGTCAGAATATTGGATGTTTTAGCGGGTTTCTGAAAGCTTCACGAGGTGCAACATAGAAATTTCACAATTTGTATGTCTTGTATAGGATGTGGCATATGTTGATATCTCGTTATATCTTAGAATCTTGATACTTTTTATGCTTTCTTCGGGATTTTGTGTATCTACCAAGAATCTGAAGTCTATATTGTACTGAGGTATTTTTCAAGTTTTCTCGAGTATTCTGGTATTTCGTGAGAATGGGATTTTTTATCACCAATAAAAGTTTAAGAAGTGCACAAAAATGTACTTTTGATGCTTTCTCTGGAAGATTAAAGCAAAATCTTGAATAAAGCTGTATTATAAAAGCTTTACAGAATTTTTTAAAAACTTGATCATTAATATTTTTTTGAGGCTATATTACACAATTAACAATGTTGTGACATTTCCACCAAATTGTTGGAAAAAGCGATAAATCATCAAAAATAAATTTTTTAATGAATGCATGCCTTCCCCCCCCTACACTTGATGCCTTATTTTTTATTATGCTTTGTCATAATATATATTATGTCAATAACACAGTAACATGATAATGGAACAGAAGCTGCTCTGCTTCTGTCTTCTCTCATATATTCTATAATGATTCCAAGTATTCAAGTACATGAAAGTACAACCAACTTGATGAGCTTGTGAGTTTTGAGCGCGCCAAAGTGTCAGGAAAATACAACATTTGATGTATATTTTTATTTAATAACTTTTTATGAATAAATTATTTGATTCTTTGCGGGACTTTGGCAAGACTTTCTAATTTTGTTGTAGAAAGTTTTAATATGAAATTTTCTTGGCAATTTCATAACTTGTAATTTTTGACTTCTGAGATATTTTACAAAGTCGCAATTTTGCAATTTCGTGGAATATCTTGTTTAAGACTATCAAATATAAATTTTAGTCGGGGATTTACTTGGAGTGGATTATTATTAAAGTTTCTTGACGGTTCTGGCAGCTTAAGTTTTGGTTTTGTCGGGGTTTTGTGAAGTTTTGGGAGGGATTTTTGTGTAATCCTTTGAAGAACTTAATGGTTTCATGTTTTTTATAAGAAAGCTTGCATTGTATTAAAAATAAATTATTTAAACTCATTAACGTTAAGAAGACGAGGATCTTAAAGAGTTCTTTAAATTTATTTAAGATTTTTGATCTTCCAGAAATATAAGCCTCAATTACTCAATTTCTTTCTGGAAAATCTATAATCCTTCAGCAAATTCACCATAGTACCATTAAACCTCTTATATTTTCTCCAAATCCCCCCATTAATCACCTAAAAATACACGAGCTTTTAAGTGCAACTTTTCCTTTGGAAACTCTGAAAGCATTCTACAAATTAGATGTAGCCTCGAATTAAACAATTTATAATACAAAAGCACACAAGAGACGAAAGCTCTTTCCAAATTTGTTCAACGTTTTAAAAGCCAATCCCAGCAGAAATCAAATAAATTGTTTGAGCAGTTTAAAAACATACAAAGCACACAAAGTTTTGTAGAAAAGTTAGTTGCAAAGCTCGAGTGAAAGAACTTTAAAGTGGTAGCAAAATAAATTCTAGTTATGAAATTGGTGCAACAATGCATTCGAACATAATTCCTAATTCCACACCGCCAAGCAAACAATACAAGCACACATATTATATTCAGCGAAAATATTGTACAGAAAAAATACCCATTTTCATATTTCTATTGCATGTATGGCATTAGTTTTTGGGGCGAGCTTTATTAGCATATTTATTGAAAAGCTTAAAACATATAAACAGCACCTGGCTCGTACATTATTTGATACTGCCGAGGCAACAGCGCAGAAATCCAAAAATCCAAAATCACCGAGACAATGAAACACGGACTGGAAAATACCGAGATTCCCAGGTGGAATTCGGGTTCAAGTCCTAATGTAGGTACACTAGAATACATTAGGAAGTACACTTTTTCCTAGAATAATACACTAGGATACACTAAGAGACACACTAGCTTCTAGGAAAATGTGTGCTCTCTAGTGTATCCTAGTGTATGACCACACTAGAATACACTAAGGAACATTTAAATTCCTAGTGTTCCTTCTAGTGTATTCTAGTGTTTTCTAGTGTGGAAAATTTAATATCTTGAAAATTCGAATTTTCATATTTTTGGCGAATAATATTAGATTTAATATTCTTGAATTTGCTGTTGAAAGCATTTTTGGTATTTCTTTTGTGTATTTGCGATTTTTTTTACGTATGAAATTTTTTTAATTTTGAAATATTATTTGTCTTAAAAATTATTTCATCTTTTTAAAACATAATTTTAAAATGATGATTTTCCAATCTTTTTTAAAAATATTATTTTTGCCGATTAATCAAATTTCATGAAAAACTTTAGTATTAACCCTTTATTAATTTATCGGAAAAATATTGTTTTGAATATCCAAAATGTTTTTTTCAATCACTCGTTTAATATTTATTAATTATTGCCAAAAATGTGAGCGATTTTAATAATAAATAACTTTCAAATAAATGGTTAGAAAGCTAAGTTTTTGAAAAAAATTTTTCCACAAATAAAACTAAAGTGGCAAATACATTTGAATTTTTGAATCATGTGTGGGCAAAGGTTCAAAATCAACCAAATTTTAAAAAGATGCAAAAAGAAATTAGGTACACTAGAAAATTATGTACAATGCATTCGAATATTCTAGTTCCACACCGTAAAAACAAAATTTATATTTTTAATTTTTCAAAATTCCACACTAGGATACCCCATTTTCAGAATTGCATACACAATCGCTTAGTGTTTTTAAACCACATTTATTGAAAAGCTTAAAACATTTAAACACACCTGGAAGGTTCTAGTGTTTTTTCTCTAGTGTATGTCTTAGTGTAAATGGCATTTATTTCCACCTGGGTTATTTCGGCGGTTGATTTCTCGAATGCACGAAGTAATTTTTCGTTTCTAAGAACTGTAATCTTTGGTTTATTTGTATTGGCTCAATGAAATTTTATGGAATCAAACTTTAACCTGACGTCAACTAAAGAAATCTACCAACGAAGCAAATGTACATTGTGATTCTTTTGCGCCAATTTCGTATAATTCAGCCTCCTCCACACAAAACAAGAAACAAAATCGATTTACAAATGTAAATATGACGGCAAATTTCCGATACTTATTAGAACAACAGCCATAAATATCATTATGGAAATGTGCTGCCCAGTTTTTATGGGCTTGGATTGGTTTTATTGGGACTTTGGAGGCATGTTGAGTTGTAGGCAAGTCGGAAAAGTCAGCAAACACTAGAAAAACACCGAAAAGTTAGGAAAAGGAAAGTTTGAAGGAATGTAATAACAATAAAATGAAATTGGGCTGCTGATTCCATTATGATAAGTCCCTGTGATTTTTCACATTAAAGAGAACCCATGTGGAATGATGGCCTAGAAAAAAGGTTGTATTCTAAAATAAGACCATTTTAAGTAAACGTGGGAGTAATTTAAATAAAATCACAAGATTTAAGCGAAAAACCAATAATGCCATTTTCAAATTTATTACAAAATTCAAATGAATGAAAATTTATTCAGTTGATTTATGACAGAGAGAATCCTTCACTTGTTGCTCAATCTGATATGTTTCAAAACATTTCTGCTCTTCATCCTTATATATCTCATGCAAAAACCCCTGCAGTCCTTCATTACATCTCCTATACAATTAAACATAAGTACAACTGCAAACAACTGCCCTTATCGTGTACTACACATCTTTTGTCTAAAAACCCGGAAATATGGGTTAATGCTTTCTCATTCGCATTATTCCGATTCAAGGTTGAAATTTAAACAATTTCTGAATGAATGTTTCAGATCACGTATTTTTATGCAAACAAACTCTTAACAAACTCGACAAACTCGGGGCGAAAAAGTTCAGTGCTAAAGTTTTGCTGCTTTTCATCGAATAAACTCGGAATAAACCGGAATAAACGAATATACAGATTCTTGGGTGGAAGCGAAAACTTTTCTCATATTCTACAAAGATTGTTGATTTGCAATGGATTTGTTTAAAAATACAATTCCTTGATTCAATGGAATCGGAAATTGAAATTGAAGAAATTGGAGAATATTGAAGATTATTGTAGAAATGGGCAGAAAAAATATTGTTATCACTGCTTGCCAACGCAAAGTAGATATTTTTTTGAAGAAAAAAAAATTGTGTCATTAAACTGAATAAAAAGCTTCCAAAAAGAATAAATTATGTGCATGTGCATACAAAAGAATTGATAAGATATCTTCTGAGAGTAATTGAAATATGATGGGTTTGACTTTGAGCTTATCTTGCAGCTTCAGTGATTCAATTCTACATTGTGTGAATAATATGATTTGTGTGATTTGTGGTGGATTTTGTGGTTGGCAACTTCAAATTTGAAGCTTCATAATTTTCCGGGGGGATTAAAATTGTGGTGTTAACCTCAACTTTTATAATTTGAGACCATAATTGGTTAGAAGCTCTCATGTCTCGTTTGAAATCTTAATCTGTTAAGGCTGGGGGATTTTAATCTGAAAAGTCTTATTAAGGCTTTAGTAGTTTCGCTGGAGGGATTATCGTGAAGGGGAACATCATTATACTTGTATTATTTATGTGAGAAGGGTTTTGTTGAGCTTCTAATAAAGTAGAGATTCCAAATATTTGTTACCGATGTAAAATTGTAAACAAAAGTTGCATAAGTACCAATTAAAAAGTAAAGAAGATAAGTAAAATGGAAGTAATCTTCAAATAAAAAATAGACTAGCAATTAAAAATCACTTTGTCTCCAGATCTTATCCTATTTCTCATCGCAGCCACTTCAAAGAACTATTAAAAACTTTGATAAATGATGCTTTGCCATTAAGCTTTTGTTATTTTTCTACAGAGTAGAGTGCACTTCCTGTAATGAGCAGCGAAAATGAAGAAAAAAAACTTATAAGCGTTTGCCATTACATCATTGAACAAGCTAAAGAAGACAACCTTGGCTACTTTCCAGCTTTAATGGGTTTCGCTTTTCAAGACCTAAATACTGAGAACACTTGAGAATACTTGAAACTACTAAAAAGTTGACAAAACTGAGAAAAGGTTGTACGTTTAACCATTTATTTTTATCTAGAGATCAATGTTTTGTGCATTGTTACGGCATTACAATACCTAGTTCCATACATATATTTCACAAGAAAACTACGAGAATCTTGTCTAGAAATTTTAAGAATCCTCTTTTTCCATAATCGAACTTTGTCAAATTGGTTTTGTGCTGAATAAGATGTTTCCCTAAAAAGTCAGAGTCACGAGAATCCATAAGACTCCATAAAATTGGGAAAATATTTGGTTCGTCTTGATGAAAAAAGCAAAATTCTTGGAAAGCAGAAAGCAAAAAGCAGATGAAAGATGATTTGGGGTTTATTTTATGTAATTGTAAATGATTTTATTTTCCCTTCAGCAACCCTTAGCTGAGCTGGAGCTGCTCTGTGCATTAGCTTGGGCTTTTTATTCAAAGTGACAAAATACTGAAAATACTAAGAAGCTTATATTTTAGTTGAGAAATGAGAAAAACAGACGAAATGAGAATAGAATGGAGAAATGTGGAAAAGCTCAGCAAAAAAGGACTATAAGGAGTGTGGAAGGATGCCCCAACATAATTCCGGAGAAGCCGACATAAAAAAGCAAGCTTTATCAGGCAAGCAATGCCAAAGACAGCAATAACATTCAAACAGCAAAAGGGAGCGTCTTGCAAATATAAATTTGTATGAATTTGAATTTTGAATGAATAATTCTCGGGGCTAAAATTTGCTCTGAAGATTTGTTAAACGCAATTTTGCATGAATCTCCAATTTTGGACAAAAGAAATTTTACAAGCTCAAAGATGGTGGAATGATGGTGGATGCTTGGAGAATGGTTGAGTTGCTAGAATTGCTTGAAATACTTGAACAAAGTTGAATTGCGCTTGATGAATCTCCATTGAATGTTAAAAGTCAGAAAGTTGGCAAAGAATTTTTAATTAAAATCACAAAGTTCTTCTGCAGAGAGATTTTAATTTGTAAAATTTGATTAAAAGCAATGAGAATGATCATATTCCTTCAATACGGGTAAAGGGGGAAGTAGATTTTTCTAGAATGATATCATGAAAACTAAAGAAATCGACCTCAAATCTCATTTTACATAGAAGCATAGTAATTTTCTTGGTTCTGCAAGAAATGTTCGTATCATAATAATCATCATCATAATCATAATCAGCAAAGCTCTGATGAAAATCATTCCCCAGAAATAAATAATTCCAAAAACTCCAAAATTCATTTTAAACTTGTTTCAACTCAAAATTTAATCAAACTTTCCCCCATAAAGCTCTCATCGTCTTTCTCATTCCAATTGAATATGCAACGACAGAAGAAAAAAAAGTTTTTGAAGGAAATGCCAAATGAATGGAAATTACGAAAAACATAATTTACCCAAGTACTGAAAGTACATGGCAAAGACAAATATCACGAACAATAATTCCAAATAAATTATGGCAGAGCGGAAAAAATTGCAAGAAAAGCTGAAGAAGCGAATTACAATAAGTTTTCCTTCTTTTGAGCAGAAGAAAAAAAATGATGCAAACTTTTAGCTGCTTTTAGTAGGGTAAACTTTTTCCATCTTTTTATTGTAAAATATTTTTATTTATGCTCCCAGATATTCCTGATTATTTTGTTTATGGATGTTGTGTGCAAACTGCAGCGACAACTTTCATAGCAAATATAGAGCAAATTGAATTTCATGCTGAGCAGCTAGTAAATATGTACGGCATAATCGGAATAATGTAGTCTGGAGTGGAGCTATGGCAACTATAGAGTAAAATTTGCTGGAAAAAGTTGTGCATATTGTCTGAGCAAATTCAATTTAAACTCCTTGTGGAGATTCCTTGGAGGAATTGTTTCTGTGAAGCTTTCTAGAATTTTTGTGAACTTTCTCTTGCTGGGATTTTTGTTTAATGCAGTTTTAAGGACCCAACATTTTTTAAGTCTTCTTATTCTGTTGGTTTTAATATGCTTTCTAGCAATTTGTCAACATAAAGTATTCTTTGATATAATTAAAGTGTTTTAAGTTTGTAGAGGCTGTGACAAATTATATTTATTTAATATTTTATTGAATTTTTCTTTCACAACTGTCAAGAAACACAAATAAAATAAAATAGTTTGTCCCACCTTCTGATTTGAAACATAGTTATGTATTTCAGTTTTCACCAGTCAAAAGACTGAGCTCAAAATAATATTCTAGCTTTTCAACAAAATGACCCAAACATTCAAGCAGTATGGCTATTAAGCAAACGAGCAAGTTACAAGGCTTATCCTGATTCTTTGAAGGGTTTTTGGGATTGGAAAATTTTCAGCTCTCAAGGATTTCTCCAAATATATTTTTGTTATTGAAATGTTTCGGAGATTGTGCATAGGAAGCGTTTAATTGAATTCTGGGAATTCTATTTGGGGAATTTTGAGGGTAATTTTTGGCTTTGGGGCGTTGTGAAAGGTTGTAAAGTATTGTTCGGTTTGTTGGTTATATTATAATATTGAATTTATAATTTTTTGGCAAATAATGAGAAATTGTTGAGAAAAGGTTTGCATTATGGTAAAATATGGTTTTTACTTTGAGGTAAATTTCATTTAATTTATTTATGATTATGCTAGATTTAGAGTCAAATTAAGGTTTTGGAAATTTTTATAAAATAATGGTTTTGCGGTTATCCATCGTTATTTAAAAAAATAATTATCAAAAAGCCAAAATTTAAAAATCTGTTGATTAATTTTAACCCTCAACTGAATAATGGATACCTTCCAACCAAAACCATCCACCATATTCCATCAAAGTTCAGTAGCAAACCATCAAACCATGCAATTTCCAATTTTGTGCTCAGCATGCATATTTTACACGATTTTCAGAGCAACCAAGCCATCGTATATAATTAATAGTAATCACAAAATTACAACAATTACTAAAACCGAGGCTGTCCAACACAGATGAATTGACAAGCAGAAGACTTTTCTCTCGCCTATGCTGTGCTAGGCTAAGCATTACCATCAGCATCGATTATATTGATTATGTGCAATTAATTGCACAAGTCATCGACAATGTAGCTATCACGAAAACTCGTTCGGCTCGGATGTGGAGAATGAGTCTCGAGCCAAAATAAAATGAGGTAAGGTGATTTTTGGGTTTTTCGAATCGATTGATTAACATTGATTTTTTTAAATTGAATAAATAGTTACAAGTTGATATTCTAGAGCATTTTAAAAGAAAAAATTTTTGTCTGATAAAATAAAATCGATTTTGCGGAAAAGTAATCACCTCTAATTAAACCAAACTTGGACTTTGTACCAGAAATGTCTTGACCATAAACGATAAACTTGAACGCAATTCTTTCATCAAGAACCTGCTGACGGATACGCTATAAAATAAAATGGAAAGTTTCGCAACCACATTGCAAATTTATGCAGAAAAGTGTCTTTGAGAGCTGACAACAAGCAGACAATTTGCGAAACAGAAGCACCACCAAAAGCTCCTCCTGAGCTTTTACTTTGCATAAATATCAATTTTTATTCAAATGGCTCTTTTGCCGAGTTCACCATATTTCTTGCAATTTCCATCCAATTCGAGCGGAAAGTGGAAAAAGCTGAGAAAACTGAAGAAACTACTTAAAAAGCTGTCAGTCTCATAAAGAGGACAAATTTGCGGGTAAGAGCACTTGTACTAATAAATTCATCTTTAAATAGAATTCACCCACATGTCCCATTACCATGTTGAGTAAGGCGGGAAAGACAGCAGTTTTAAAATATTTCTTGTAATTTGATAGTTTTTTTTTGCTAGCGCTTCTTTTGCAGACATTTTGTGGTCTGTGAGCTTCAATCAGTTGATTTAATTTGTTTTATGTTCTTCTCTGCTTTTTTGTTGCAAGTTTAATGGGTTTTTCTGGTGAACAGATAAATTTAGACAATGTATGTTGGTGTCGGGAGCTGGATTTTTAATTGCGAAATTGCAATTTGAGGAGAAGGATAGTTTTTATATTATAAGGTTTGACGGGATAATTGCTTTCTGAGGATTATGGGGGAAAGGTGGGAGCCTTACGGTTTTTATGGTTAGGTTAAATTAGTTTTTAATTCAATTGAAGCGTTGAAGTATTAAATTTTGCAACTTTGTGATAGATTTTTAGATTTATGGTGAATTGGTGAGGTTAACTAATTAATCAAACATAATTATGATATGCTATTTTCTTCCCTTATCTCACCTTGATCTTATCGAAATCAAATCAGGATGATCAGAACCCCATCCAACCCTTTTTAATCTTCCCAATAAATGAACAAAGTAATTGCAGCAAATCTACCATGAATCAAATTAAATACAAAGAAGTTTAAAATTTTATTTAAATTCCGATCATAAAATGTTTTATTTGATTTGCTACATAAAAAGTCTCAATAAACTGGCAAGCACATAAAAATGGCATTAAAGCTTAATGTGATTGCTTTTACCTATTATTAAGTATCTTGCAAACAAATCTTTTGACAAAAAAAAAAGAAATAATAGGAACAATATAAGTTAGTTATTCTAATGAGAGTCGAACCTAGGGCATTTATCTTGTAACGAATTCTTATATTATTCTCATTATTGCCTGAAATTAAAATAGTTTATGAGTGATTTTTATTATTTATTTTTTTAATGACAACAATTGAATCATTAAGAAGACAGCCACAATTCCCTTATTCAATCAATTCTCTCTAAAAATCAATGAAAAGCTAATTTCTCCTAAATTCCCAATAAAATTATAATTAATCCAAAAAAAGGAAAATTCCGAAAATCTCACAAAATGTTTCTAATTTGCAATTAAAATTTTGATTAGCTCTGGAAAACCTGATTACATTGATTACACTCGAAATACTCATTACAATGAAAACACTGATTATTACAGACTAAGACCAGCTTAGAAAATGTAATCTGTTTCTGATGCCGTAATCATGCTAATCACCAGTTTTATGGCATCATCAAAAAAGTTTTAAACTTTGCACAAATTTCGCAAAAACACACAGTGGCGAATACTAGGCGAATGCTCGACAAAAATACGTAAAACGGAAAAAAGTTCAACAAACTTTTCTTGAGGCAATTCCATAAAACTTCTAATATTCATTAAATGTTAATAAAGGCTCAAATGGCTAATATTTACCAATTTAGTATTCTTAATTACGCAAAATCTTTGCACAACTTGACACAAACTGCCAAAAAAGTAAGCAAGTCATAAAACCCGCCAAACCATCGCTAAAATACCCGCAAGATCCTCGGCAAAATCCTCGAGAAAGTATTAAAGTTAAATAAAGTAACATAAAGTAATAAGTTTCTGAGAGTTGTGCCAACATTTTATGGCTCAAAAGAATAATTTGGCCATAAAAAGCATCCGATAACTCTTACCAAACATTAAAATTTGTAGAATCATCAACGTTGGATTTGGTAAGCTTTTTTGGTAATTTTATGCGTTTTAGATGAGATTGGTCGCAGAGGGAGTCCCTGTGGCTTGTTTTAGGGTAAATTGGGATTTATTTGGTTTTGCTTGATAGGTTATAGAAATGGGTTTTGGAAAAATCTGAACTCTTTTTTTGTGAAACATTTTTAAATTATATTTTATGAGATTCGAGTTAGTAATAGAAAATCTACTTATAATTATTTTTGAATTGATCAAAGCAAAGCTTTCTCACTTAAAAATTACAACTTAAATGTTTAATTCCAGTTTTGTGATTAAAAATCAAATAATATCTTCTATTTCATGGAACTAACTATTAAATTAAATCTCTTGATTTACTGGAATAGCCTCAATAATTTCACTTTGCCAGTTCTCTCTCGCAATAAAATGTAACTATTTCGAAACATTTACACATTTCCACAATTTTCACAATTAAGCTACAAAATTCCATAAATTTTGCATTTTAATATGCAAAGCTCCATTTAATTTAATTCCAAAATATTTCCCTTAACCATCAAAAGCAACACGAGCAACACGAGCAACAAAGATAATTTTCAATTAGAGTTTTGAAAATAGTTTTGCGTAGTTTCTCAGTATTTTTATTTAGTAATTCAGAGTAATTTCACATTTGCTACATAATGTCGTTTTATACTAGATATACTAAAAACATGGCATTGCAGAAAATTATATTCCAAACCGCACTCAGCTTCAACGAAAGCTTTTGTAGAAATATTTGAGTTTACCAAGAGATTTCCATGCAATTTGCTAAAATGAAAGCTTTCAAGTTTCTAGGAATAATATGCCTTTGTTCTGAAATATTTTTCAAATATTCTATAAGATCTACAAAATGTCTAGCATTGGAGATGAGAAGAATAATTTCAAAAGATTCCTTTAATAAATTTCTCAAATAGATTTTAAAGAATCTTCTGTAGCATTTCTACCCAGCATTCCAGAAAAATTAATTTTGCTATAAACATTTCAGTTTATGAAAATTCCTAGAGATTCGAGACAACAAGTACCCAACGACCAAACTATATTATCCTTGAACATTAAAGCTCTGTGAATAAACTTTAAAAACCGAAAGAAGCTTTCAAACATTCCGCACACGAAACTCAAGCAAACATTGCTCGATAATTTTTTTGATTAAGAAATAAAAGGCAAACAGCGAAACAAAGCAAACAAATAAAAATTCTTCTTAGAAGAACAAACAGCAATAAATTTATATTTTATACATTTTATACATTTTATACAATTTTTTACCGTTCTCCGAAGTTTCATAAAATTCTACCCACTTTAGACACTTTTAATAAAAATCCATACAAATCTGTATCAAGAAGTCAATAAATATGTTCGCTTCTTCTTTTATTCAGTTCCTTCAGTTTCTTGGATTTTCAGCTTTTTTCGAAGATTTTCCAGTATATCTCAGTTTCGGTTTCTTTTGCCGAGGAAAACTGTTTGATATTTTATGGGTAAACTTTTATATTTTGTTAAGGGTTGGCAAATTTTATTGAGAGAGGTTGAAAGGGAATGCACTCTTAAAATTGTTTCGTGCAATAAAATACAGGATTTTGTGGCTGTTTTGTAGATTCTCGGAATAATGTCTTTGTATTTTAGTTCACATCAAGTTTCAATTTGAACTGTTATACGATATCAAAAGCATTTGGTAGGTATGAATAAAAATAAATATATTTCTGGGCAATCTTGAAACTTTGCTCTTTAAAGTACATAGAGTTATACTTTCAATGAATACGATGACTTATTTTCAAAAACAAAACACCAAACTACTTTGAACCAGAATTGTTGTCATTTATTTTGTGTCAACACATTTTAAAATTACTGATAATTTTTCAAAATCTTATTTACGCTTGAAACTTTTTTAAATCAAATTCCAAAATAATATACATCGCAATTTACTCGGAAACTGAAAAGCACAAAAAATCCATAAAATACCATTTTTAGACAAAAACCCAACGTCCAAAAGTTCTGCCAACATTCAACACCTTCATAAATTACAACAGTGAACTGACCAAATATTTACGATCCCCTACATTCCCCAAAAATAAAGGTTCTTACTATTGCCTGCCAATTACAATAAATTTTGCAACACTTTCACTAAAGTTCACGCCAGAAAAAAAAAACAAAAATCTAACTTTTCAACAAATACGCTGTATATACGCTAAAAATTTTAAAAGCAACAAATTCAACGAAAATACCCGGAATTTAGAACATTTTCCGCACTTTTTTCTTCCCAAAGCTAACGATTAAAAAACATTCCCAACAATTTAAAAACTCCCGTTTATTTTTCCCGTTTTTACCTTTTTTTAGTTTTTCAGAATTTTCTCATTTAAAAGTATTTTTCAGCAAATTTTCCCATAAAAAGTTCATATCTAGAGTTTAGAAGCTCGGACGTCTCAAAGTCCCTTGGAGGCAATAAATTGCATTTAAAGCAATTTTACGTATTTTCTGTATTTTAAGCTTTTTAATCATGATATAAACCGGTACACCTACCTTTGTTATTTGTTCTGCCTAATTGTTGCGGTGGAATGGCTGAGCTCGCATAGAGAATCGCCGTGAGGACGATGAGCCAGCTCAACATCCATTTATCTCCCATTATTTATGGTTTTGCGGTGCAACCTTAATCCAATTTTCCTTAATTTCCTATTTTTATTCCAATATTTTCCACTTTATTTCGCTTTACAGCAAATACTTTATGAAAGCAAAATCACTTAGCCTTTGTAATCTATTAATTTGTAACTCTTAGACTTTTTGATGCACTTGAATAATTTATGCGAATTATATTGAGGCAGTTGTTGCTGGGCATTACTGAATTACTTGCTCAAGCATTCGAGATATCGAGAGAAATCCAAAACAACAACCCACACACTTATTTATGTATTACAACTTTTCTTTGCTTCTATTCCTCGTTGGGCAAAAGAAATTTTCTTCTCCTTTCGGCAGCTCCACCGATTTTATATATGAACCAAGAGCAAACGCAAAAAAACTCGAAGAACCCGAAGAATTGTTGCTGGAATGGCAAACAACTTTCACAGTTTCACGCACAAACTGGCCAATAACTTGGCAACTAATAAATCAGAAATTCTATAAATAGCACTGCCTGATTGCTGTTGCAATTAGAAAAGTCTCTTGTATCACTTGAATGCTTTTAATCTAGTCGCATTTATGCTTTTCCACTGTGTTTGCAATATTTTTGCATCCATAAATTAACTCTCGTTAGCGAGTGCAGTACGTCTGAACTGAAACGCGGTTTAACACAAACTGTATGCTCAGTGTTTTCATCTCGAGCAGCTTTGGGAAAACGAGAATCTTTTTGGCACAGATAGGGCGCGAGTGTTAGTGCAGGATGGTTGTGTGTGGACATGCGAATTGCAACTGATAAGGTTCTGTTCAGGGGAAGGGAATGATTTTGGTAAATATTTTTTACTCAACATGTAAGATTATTTACACTCCTTCTATTATAATTTATACTTAAAGATTTTTCAATTATTTCAATTATATTTTAAAAGGGCAAAGAAGGGCAAAGAGAGAATTTTTTTGTTGAATGGAATCAAAATGTAAGCAAAGTTTTTTAAAATGGTAATAAACTCCCTTCCAACCCCTGATAACTGATCATGTTCGACGTATTTCCAGTTATTATTGACGAGGAAAGCTGCTGTGCTGTATCCCTTATAGAGAAACTCGCACACCAAGTAACCTTGAAGCCTACTGGAACTAGCTGACTGATATTACTTTATTTTTCCATAACTGAAAACGTCTCAACAACATCACAGCATCAAAGCATCACAACTGATTCAAATGAACTGAGAGAAAAACGTTTTGGGAAGCTTTTCTGGAAAATAGGAAAATCAGGAAAACTCAACACTGGTACAGATCTGATACAAATGTATTTTTCATGTACAAACGAGTTCACGTGAAATACCAGCACACACTTTTTATAGCAGGAGCGATAATACATTTTTTGTTGGCATAGAAAGCAAAAACTACCCAAGTGGATACTAAAAATCTAATTAAATTACTTGAGCTTGCGAGTGTAAGCAGTTACACTTCTGGAGCAATTATTACCCTTGCAATAAAATAAACCATTTGACGAGACGAAGTTTCCCCCGAATTAATAAATTATGCATAAATTATTCATGTTTGATTTGATGGAGTTTTTCTGGAGTTTAGTTGATCAATTGAATAATTCCCTTATGATAGATATCAAAATATACAGACGAACGTGGGAATTATTAAAAGAGTTCCATAAATTATTTTTAGGACACTCGTTCAATTTTCAATCAAAAAAAGAAAACCAAAAAAAATCTAAAAAGACCTTTTTTTAGGATTTTATCAAAATGAATAAATTGTGTTTGTGGGCATCATAAGTGAAAATGGATAATCTGCAAATAATTTAATTCAATTTTATCATTAAAAAAATCAAAAGAGGAGAAATTAATTAACATCTTTCCCAACAATTAATTTGGCGCACGTTCAAATTAATTTTTAATTGCATTTATTAAATTGCGCTGTATATTTACTGAACCTTCTATTTATTTATGTAGCTCTGGCAAATAAATTCAATTAAAATTTCTATCAGCTCCTGGCGCTACAAAATATCTACAATATTCAATAAAATTCTATAAAATTCAATAAAATGCTACAAAATTGTAATTTATCTACTGCCGCGCTATGCGAACTCTGCCAATTGGTGGAATGTAAATAAATTAAATTTGAATTAAATACACATGTGCTGTGTATTTTGGTGTATTTTTGCCTGCGAATTTTAATAATCAACTGCAAATTGAATATCCTATAATTACTTTTTGCGAGTTATCAATTCAGGAGCTGTATTTGGTGCATTTTTAAAATTATAGGGGCGGATTAGAGATGTTTTGTTGGGACAAACTGAAGTAATATTTTGATGAATTCTCAGATACTATGTTATTATAATTTTTGGTTAATTTATCAATAAAAATACTGAGTTCATCAAAAATACAATGTAAAATAATTAAATTAAGCTCAAAAACAATCATCATGCAAAACTGCATTGTACTAATAACCCCCAACCTCCCAACCCCATTAAAAGTCCAAATTCACTCAATCAAACCTCAACTCAATTCCAGCTCAATTGTTCGATAGAAAATATTAATTGCTCCAGGTGCCTTCCTAGCATTATCGAGCATAATTCCAAATTCCATTTCATTCATTTTGTTCAGATGTCAAAATTGATTGACAATTTTCAATTATTTTTTAATTGGTAAACTTCCTAGGCATTAACTTTTCATAAAAATCCTAACACAAATTCGTTTTGAAATGCAAAATTATTTGAAGCTCATTTGGCAAGTGACAGATATTTTGAGGTTTTGACAAATTGCGAGCTATTTAAACAATTTATGAAAACTTGTCTGCAAATTTGTGACGAAAATCTGTGACTATTCGGAAATTTTTCCAACAATTTTCCTGCAAAATTCGACAGCAATTGAAACAAAACTGATGATTTTCAATTATGGATGATTTATTGGTCGTATAAATTGCTGCCAATAATATTTCCCCGCTTTTAATTCAATTTGGCGTTTTGGCTTTTCAGCTGAGAGTTTTAGAACTTTTAGTATTTCTACAGCATTAAGTGAATTCTTTGAAACACAGGTAGTGAAAGATTAATTCGTTGTGATCACACTTATTAATTTTATGTTAGAATTTTTGAGTTTCGCAAATTGTGTCACAAATTATTTATGATTTAAAATGGATAGCAGAGAATTGACGTCGAGGGGAAAGTCATGGTGGAATAATTGATAGTATTTTATTTTTCTCAGAAAAGTGGTCTGTTAATTTGTAAAACTAGAGTAAATCTGTACAAAGTGTAGAAGGGAACTTGAATTCAAACGATTCATAGTCTGAATTATTCTGCTCCTAATTAAATAAATATATAAAGGAGATGGAAAACTAGGCTAAGAGCTCTTCTCAGAAGTTCACTTCATAAAGGATTAAATTTAAATTAAGCTATACATAGGAAGTTCTCTTTGATTTCTTGATTCTTTTGTGAATCCTTCACGATTATTCAAACATGAAAACATCAAGGCAAGCACATGAAAAACATGTCAGATCAGCAATCCTTTGATATCCAGTAATTTTCTAGCTTTATGATCAGATTTATGACAGAAATAAAAATGGTGTATATGTGATAATGTGCGAGAACAGGAAAATTCTATATTGTTACTTTGTATCCTTGTGTTACACGTGGCACTCGTGATGCTCGTGATACACGCAAATCAATGGGGAAAAAATGTAAAACACACAATTTATCCCCATAAGCATAATCAAAATCTGCTCATGTGAATACATAATTTTTATATGATGTCATAACGTCATAATAAATCAATTGGAAAATCAGCGCACGAGTCGCTTTCAAAAGGGTTGGCGGGAAATAAAATGGTTTTAAAGAAGTTTGGAAAATGTGCTTTTGATGAAGTTTTGAAGGTAAATAAGGAAGTATTTATTTCAAACCACAAAACAATGAGAAGATGAAGTTAAAGAAAATTGTATTCATAAAAAGAACAAATTTCAAGATAATCAATATCAACAATCCTCAGCATAAATTTCTCTTCATCAGAAAGCAAAATGAAACTCAGGAATTGTTGAAAAGTCAACAATATCTTTTGCATAAACATTCTGACAATTCTCACAATTCCTCTCAATTCTCGGAAAAACTTTCTTTGTTCTTTTTAATGACATCAAATTTGTAAATTTGCGATTCAAATCGATACTGCTTCAGTTGTTCAACATTTTGCCAATAAATCTGCTCGAGAGGTTATCGTTTGTTCACTTTGCAAGCAGCTCATGATTGGAAAATGAAAAATGTATAAAATTGGGAGTGATTTGAATATTTATTTGAGAAATGCAATTTTGATATTTTTGTTGGGAATAATTTGAATACATAAATAATTGAGAGATTTCTTCATTAAATCATTTTTGATCACCTCAAAGTCCAAAATAATGCACTTTTTAAGTGATTTACGTGAAACTTCAGGAATATTCCAATTAAAACACGGAAAATGGTTGCAATAATTCATCAAAAAAGAAGAATGATTGAATTATTTAATTAATGTATCAATAAATTTTAACGACAATTATATAAGTCTTATCAGCTGTCTGACCTTCAATTTTACTTGATAATCTTTTTACTGTAAATCTTTTTGGGTACAAGTGAATATGTGATTGTTTTCAATGTCACTGTGTCCCAATTCTCTATTAGTTTTTCTTTTTATTTCAATTTTGTCAAGTTAAATTGTAAAATAAATCTGACCGACTAACTGCGTAATTAAATTATTCATAGATAAAGCTAAAATTTCTCCTCTTATCATCTTCAAAGCGTTTTGAGTTCACGAGAAGAAAATTTCAAATATGAATAATCATTAAAGAAATTACTGAATTGAATTTGACCCACTTTCTTTGAAATTTCGCAACTTTTTTCAAATCACTTTCATGAAAGTTCTTATCGTCGACAAAATTTAATTGACGTTAGCAAATTATGATAACAACTCAGTAGCTGAAAAATGAGTAACGGAATTAAAATAATAAGGAAGTATAACCGAATTCTGTCAGACTTTTTATTGCTCCAAATTATATTGTTGATGTTTCGCAATTTCTAGCCATTTCCAGCAATTTCTCGCAAATCTTTGTTTTGAATGTTCTTTATTTGCTCGCAGTATAGAAACGGGCAAAGTTTGAATCAACAGAGGAATTATGGGGAATTGATCGAGTTCAGGAAATTGATGAAATGCGTCGAATTTTGTTGGTAATACTGAGAAATTTAAGATGTGTGGGAAGTTCCAAAAAGGCAGAATTGCTATTTTTGTAGGAAAATTGATCATTATAATATTTATACTTATTTGAGTTATCTATAAATTATTCCATTAATATCATATTGGAAATTCGATTTTTTTTTTAATTTTAAATGTTATAAAAATAATATTTTATCCACGTAATTTCATTACTGTAGTAAAATTATCAGCAGATATGAAATATTTCTCGGCAGTAAAATATCTCTTATTATTTAAGTATTTGATTATCATCAAAGCTTCAAATAAAATATAACTTAAAACTATACTCAAATCGATATTAAACTACAATTTTATTTTCCAATCCATAAATACTGATAGTAAACCTTCCTCCCTGCCATCAAATCTAAAAACCCTCCCATAACCCATCAAAAAACAAAAAGAAAAGCAAATGCCATAAAATTATCGAAATCCCATGAACTTTCTATAAAATTTATATTTCATATTGCTCGATTTATTCCTCAGTAACAGTAAACTCAGTCAACTCAGCAAAAATTGTATATATGGAGTAATAAGTCCCATGCTTCCATGTAATCGTCAAAGTCATCAAAAATTTATATGACAGTGAAAGGCGAACATTTCTGGGGAATAGGAGAGAGTTTGCCAACATGTCAACTGCAAAACTTTGAAAACTGGGGAACTAGAGTAACAGACGGGAGTAAACTTTTTCCCAACATCTTACCGACTTTTTTGAGGATTTATTTTTCAAGATTGATGTCTTTTAGATTTTTGAAGATGATTTTCAGGATATCAAAAATCTGGGTTAAAGGATGCAAATATTGAGGAAATTGTGACAATATCTGTGTTAGACAATTATCTGTAGATCCATCACGTTGGTATGAAAGGAAGATGCGATTGAACTGTTTTGTTAGTAGATAGTTGAAAATCTCTTTTATGAGGATTTAATTTTTTTTATGGAAATCTCAGTGCTTTACAAATATCCATTTATAAACTTACTTGAGTATCACTCTGTAAAACTCATTAATAAATTAAATGAGTGAATAAAGCAAATACTTGTCAAATAACAATGTTTTTACTTCAATAAATGTCCATGCCCAACTATTCTGTAATTTATTAGACCATAACACCATTTTATTGTTGCATTTACTATGTGTAGTAAAATTTAAAAGCATAAATCTCCAAAGCATTACAATATTTATAAACTTTACAGTCAGCTCACTTCTCCTATATAAAACCTCTAACGGTCGAGCATGCATCCGGAAGTCAATTTAACTCACAGGTTTATTATTTATCGATGGCATGTACCGTGTAGGATGCAAGGATGTTTGGTTGCCGGGGCAAGCACCGAGATATAAATACTATAAGTACGATTTATACGATAAATAGCAGAGCATCCTCCCACTTGCTCTTACAATATACATACAGTCCAACATTTCCTACAATTCCAGCAGTCTACAAGAGCTCTATACAGATTATGTTTATCAAAAAGCAATAATAATAATTTATAATACAATCGGCATTGTTTTAGCTTCATAGCTTTGCGATTTCCAATAAAACTGCACCACCATATCCTTACATTGTAAAATTGGCTTTACAAAATGGTAAATTATTGGCAGTTGGCAATTTTAAGCTAGTGACTTTGCAGCCTCAACCATTAGGCATTAGTAATGGCTGGGTCAGGAATTTCCGGCTGCGTGATGTGGAATTTGAATAAATTTGATTTACTAGCGGATTTTACATGGGATGCTCCGTTAAATGATAGATTATGGTATTTTCATCTATTTTAATCAGATTTTTGGCTTTGTTTGCAGTTAGTTTCATGGTACAATACAATTATTGTAGGGACAAAAATCTATGGAATCGAATAAATAAAATACATCATCAAAATCGATCTTGACAAGTTCCTGCTACTGCCAGTTCATCTTGAAAACCACTTTACTCAACTTTACAGCTCAATTGTGCCATCCATCAATGCCAAAAATCCATACAACCTGAAGCAGTTGGTATCAAACATCCACAAAACTGCAAAAACTACAGAATTGACCGTTGGACACAAAACCTTGTTATCTGGCTAAACTGGTATATCTGGCATATCTGGCATATATATTAATATAATAGGTCGTCGTTTTAATAAAATGGGACGTGATAGTGTTGGAGCATAATTACAAAGTACAGGCATAACTGAATCATGAATATTATCAACATAATGAATATATTTTGTCCAAGCCACAACTGAATTAAAAAATTAATTTACACAAATGCATGAACTCGTAGATTCATTGGCGAATAAAAAATAAATTTAAAACGCAATAAAAGTTTTAAATTTATTCGGAAAACTGTGATAAACTGAAAAACCTTAAAAACTAAAAAAGTGAGCCAGACAAGAACTATTAACCCAACAACAAAGTTAGCCTAGAGAATTTCACTAAAAGACTGCAAGACTCGAAAAAATCGAAAAACTCGAAAAAACTGCAAAACTGCAAGACAAGTTTTTATGTTGAACATTTTTATTTTTTGCTCTGCAAAATTGGCTGAAATTGCTCAAAATTGGCTGATTCAATAGTTTGGTCGCGTTGCATTCAGTGCTCTCAATGAAAATATGAAATATGTACATGAAAGTATACGCAGCAAATTATGTTCTGTCAATATGTGCGACATGCTTGTAGGTAAAGGTAGCGAACATGTTGCGAAACCGCTGAAATTAAATTATTAAACATTCATTTATGTTAATTATTTGACTTTTGACTAGATGACTGGTTTTTGGCAAGAGTTGTTGAGCAAAAGGATGCACTAGTAGTTTTTTAATGGTCTGAAGGTTTTTTGCTGTAACATCTTAGTATTTTGAGTATTTTGAAATACAAAATTTATCCTGAAAGATCAATTATCCTTGTGAGCAACCATTCATTTAGGTACATACATAGTTACCAGACTCGAATATGTAATTTGGTACAATTTACCAAGAGTTGCCATTTCAATTCAATTATAATAGAGTGCTTCAAGTACTTTAAGTAGATCCACCACAATTATGTAAATATTGCAGTAAATTTCAATGAATTTCAGAAGTCAACTAATTAAAGTGATTCTGTCTTCTTTGATTGCATTTCAAGTAAACTCGCTGCATGTTAACATAAATTACCAATCTCCAAAAAGAATGATGAAACACGGCAATTTTGAGACAAAAAAAAACTGCACATGGCAAATTGCCATCACATTAGTGTTGGTGTTACAATTATTTATCCACATGCTTCAATTTATCTGCTCAAATTCAGTTGATGAATTGCATCAGCTTGAAAATCAACGCATAAATCCATTTCCAGAGAAAGAGAAAATTTCAACGAATAAAATGCAATAGAGGCGAATACTTGGCGAATACAGAAATGCAGCAAAAGAAATTAAATAAAGTTGAATAGAGTGAATGAAGTAGCATCGCCAGACACTGCAACAAGGTGCAAAAAGGTATAAATCTGTTGCCAGTGGAAAGTTGATGGTTTAATTCTGTTATTTTCTTGCAAATTGCATGGCCGGATAATTGATTAACGATGCCACTCTACTCTCAACACTTTGCCAGACTTTGACTTTGTAACTTGCTTGCTTTGGTTTCAGCCTTGTTTGTCAATTAGAAGGAAATTAGATGATGCAATTTTTGCGATTTGAGCATAGTAGTATGTAGCATTATAATTTTATGTAATTTTGTGCAATTTCAGCAATTTGTGTTTGCCCATTAAGGCATTAAGTAATTAATTGACGGCGCTTTACGAGCTCTATGAGCTAGGCTTCATAATTGTATACATAGTGACCCGTTATCAGTTGAGTGTTTACTTTTTTTATTTGGAGTGGTTTGAGCATTTTTTTTGCTAACTTGTGCTTGGTTTTTTGATTTGATTTGTTTTTCAATAATAAAATTTGGGGATTTTTAATCTGGGCAAGATGCGTTGTTAGTTAAGAAATAAGTGAATTAAAAATAAGTGTTTGAAATTTTAGTAAATATTGTGATGTTTTCGCGGATTTCAACTGAAAGATTATTTTGAAATTTTAAAATTCCACAAATATTAAGAAGGTAAAAAATTTCGGAAAAATTATCAAATCATCAAAAAAATACAAAAATTTAGGTTTCGTGGGTCGAGTTTTTGGTTTTTGCTTCAAAGCTTCAAAATTTTAAAACTTCAAAGATTATCAAAAAAAAAAATTTTGAATCATGTACAAACTATTCCTTACTTCCCCAAATTAGATTGCATGTTATCCATTTAACGGTCAATTACACAATTTCTATCTACAAGAATTTTCTTCCATAAAAAAAGAAAAACCTGTCATTAGAATCTAAGTACCAAGTAACTATAAACTGTACGGTCGACTGACTTAAAAACTCAGAGATAAGCTTTTCCATTAGTTTTGCATCATTTCTCTCAATTAATATTTTATGAGGAAATTTTACTTTAAAAGTTATTCAACTAGTTTCAGAGTTTTTTCTTATCATTTTTTCTTATCAACAAACTAAATCAGTCAATCTAAATTGAACAATTATTACAATGTATTCAAATGCTTAATTAATTTGAGCTGGTAATTTATTTGCAATTTATCTAGAAAAACAAACTAATGATAAATTTATAAAATAAAGTAAATCAAGCGCCAAATAAAAAGCTCATTACAAAATTCCAACAAAAAAAGAGTAGCGCGAAAAATGTGAAAAATGTGCTTTGCTCACCTTTTAAAGCTCGCAAACAATTTCTCCTCGTCAAATAACGTTTTTCTGCTGTAATAAGCTCATGCAGCTCATACAAACTTATAAAAAATTACAAAATTTTCAACAAAAAAAAATTACAGAGAGTATTCCAGAAAAAAGCTCAGAAAAATTACAACGTTGGAAGAAAGAAAGTCTTGACTGTGATTAATTGACTCCTGCTAAGTGTGAAAAGTAATTACATCTGTTCCTGATGGTTTTTCATTCACTCGTAGCTGCAATTATGCTTAAAAGAATCTAAAGAGCTCCCCTAACTAACGTAATTAGTGTTTCAATGCACATGGCGGGAAACATCAAAAGTAGAAGTTGATTGCTGTTAACAGACAAGCTCATGTTAAATTACATTAAAGTAAGAATCATGAAGTTTATTTAATAGTCTTCTGGGTAGTTTGTTTTGAGAGATTTTTAATGTTCATAGTTGTGGTTTTCATGGTGGAAATTTTATTGCTCACATTCTGGCGTTTTCTGTTTAAAAACAATCTTCAGTAATCTTTTACATAATTGGTTTAACAATAAAAATACCATCTTGTCATTTTTAAATACCATTCAATAAAATTATTGTAAAAATGGAAATTCCGTCCAAAAATGTCAATGGAAGCAGTTTTCACGCAATTAAATTAAAATAATAACCGAAGGTTTTACTGAGTGCTCAACGATCAATTAAATTATTGATTAAATCATTCACATTCTCTGCTGTAAATTTACCTACAAATTATTTCTGTATAATTTATAATGCTATTTGATACTCGACATATTTTTAAATAATATTAAAATTGATTCAAATTGACTCCATTTGGAAATGGTTGATTAAAACAACTCATTAAAAAAATTGTTGAAAGCCTTCAGATCAGCAATTAATAAAATACGCAGTTTGTTTACAATTAATTGGCGCCAGTTTTTGGACTTTGCTCGGAACTTTACTGGTTGAATGTATTTGAACTGAGTTTGTTGCAATAAGTATTAATTTAGTGCATTTCCCCAGTAGTTCGGGTATTTAAATTAAAATTTGCAATCCTTTCCATTACGTCTTTCTATTAAGAATAGATTTAACATTTGCATGAAGTGACTCGTGCAAGTTTCCCACACACTTCATCTTTACATTGTGGCATTCCAAAAGGAGCCAAAAAGCCAAAAGCCAAACATATGCTAAGAATCTGCCAAATTATTCGCGAAATGTCAACAAAATGCGAATATTTAAGTTTGGTAAACAGAGTACAGACAATTTCACATTGCAATGAAAATATATTTGAACTGGAAATTGTAGTCAAACAAATTAAACTTTGCAGTTTCACAATGTTCCTCGTCTTCTCACATAAATAATTAAATATGGTAAATTTAGAGGGAAATTCCTCTGAAATCATTAATTAGTTTTTTGCACCGTGTGGCTCATGATCATATCATTTCACTAATTTAGCTATTTTTGCTGTTTTCACTATGTTTGCTTTAGAGCAACACAACATTTCAACATTTCAGCAATTCAATGGTTTTATTATTAAATTGTTTCTGTGTCACAGAACTTCGTCGTTCCTGCAATGCTAAACATTTGACAGAACGCGAAGATAATTGAAATTTGATAGTGGGAGACTGTTGAAAGATTTTTTTTTAACATTAGACATTCTTAGCAATGGTAAAATTACATAACTAAAAGTTTAAGAGGAAATTTACAATATACTTATTCATTTTAAATTTAACCATATGACTTAAGATGTTTATTTTCATGCCTAAAGAAAAACCAACCACCATCTCCCTATTTCCAAACAAACCCAATTTTAAACTTTAACATACATCCAATTTAATTCCTAGAGCATCCCTGCAAGTTTTACGACTGCCTGCTGTACTAAACATCTTTATACACATCGCAACCAAACTGCTTCTTTGCTGAATAAATTACGTAAACTTTATTTAATTAAATAATACTTTTACATATTACACAATATAATTCTTCATTAAAATGGGGTTTTGTTTGTTGAAGCAATATCTTTTGTTGGCGCAAGAAAACCACCATAATGTACTTAGTTTTGCTTAGTTTATTGTGTTGTGTTTGTATCTAGTTATTTTGGTTTTTAAGGATTTGTCACACTTTGCAATGTCTTTTATTTATTTAGCTTGAAATTTATCTTAAATAAAATATTACTGAGATAAAATACTACGTAAGATATTACTCAAAATTCTGATACAGTGTAACAAAACCTTAACCTCTATTTTATGATACTTTAGTCTACTTTTGGCATGTAATTTATGTAACATCATATATTGCTCTGAAATAATGGATGAAATTGCTCCTAGATTCATAAAATTAATATGTAAAGCAATTGTGGCTGAAATTTGCTAGCAAATGCAATTAAAATACTATTTCTTAGCAGTGAAACAGCAATGATGTGTGGGGTTCTGGTGTAGGTTTTTGGGCTCTTGACTTTGTTTTATGGTTATTTGATATGAGGAGGAATTACATTTTAATGAAGATTTGTTGTTAAATTTTCAGTGAAAGATTCTTGTAGTGTTTTTGGAAGGGAAACTGTTGCAGGGTAGGATCCTGTGGATTTTATTATTTATAAAAGAAAATAAAACTTTCTTTTATTTTTTGAATTTGTGGCAAAAGACCTTATTACTTTGAAATTTAAATAAATAATTTCTCAACTTCGAACAATTTATCTAAATAATTCATATTTACATAAAGCTCTAAAATCTGCAGAATCACAAATTCCATAAATAATTAAAAGCATCTAAAATCCTTATCAACACCCTTGACCCACTTTCCCTCCCAAAAAACTTGAGAATCTTGAAAATGGGTGAAGTGCAAGACAAAAATCCAAAAATCTACATAAATTGAGATTATTACGTGTTAGAGTTGATCACTTGAAGGCTGCCAACCACTTGGTGGTATTAATTCGAGCACAAGCTCACTCAAGTGGCTTTCTGTGTCGCTTAATTTTAGACACAAAATTCGCAAAACTTCACAGCAAAATCTCAGCATATTAAAGCATAAATTCATAAATGCGCAATTTCAACCTGATAGTTGTTTTAGGTGTTTTATGTGTTCCAATGCTTTCTAGTGCAATTTCAGACATTTATTGCTATTTATAAATTTTATGCTAAACTCCACATTTTCAAGTGTTTTAAGTGTTGTTCGAGCAAACTACAAATTAATCACAGAGCAAAAGGTGTTTAACGTGCTACAAATCTGCATTCAATGCCACTTAGCTTGTTTCAAGGAATTTCTTGCTTGTGCTAATATTGTTTTAGTTTGCAGGATTTTCCACTTGGATGCTTGTAATTAACATTTAAAATAATTGCTGGGGTTTTATTGCTGAAACGCTTATTAGTTTATTTTTATTTTTATGTCCTTTTTCTATACTTTTTTAATGTTTTCTGTTTTTGATGCAGAATTGCAGCTTTTAAATGTTTGCGGGTCATTTCGAAGGTTTTATCGGTTTTTTCTTGGTTTTTCTGCATTTACTTTGCTTTTGTGCTGTTTATGTAAATTTATTTTATGCATTTCATATTTTTACAGTTTCAAGAGTTACCATGAGTATTAATTGTTTCATAATTGTGTAGTGGTTAGTGTTTACAGTATTTTAGAGGTTATTTGATATTGTTGATATTTTGGTCGTTTTATGTATAGTGTAGGACTTTTTGATGGTTTTTGGTGTAATTTTGATTGCAAATTTGGTTTTACATTTTTAGTGCTGCGGATAAATTCGACCAAAATGTGTGTAGACTGAATTTCATGAATTATTGATTGCAATTTGATATAACATCAGATAAAAGTTTGCTCCATTCGTCAGCTACATTTTACAGCATTCATTGACATTTCGAATTCATCATTTCAGCAAAAAAAAAATTTCACTAGATTTAGCACTAGTTCGCTAAATCCATCAAAAAAACGCATGTCACTGCATAAAACACTCAAATTTACTATCCCGATCTCCCAACTCAATTAACAGACACTAAAAAGGAATTAATGAACGAATTTTCCCCATTTTTTAGGTGAGCTAAGTGGATTATTCGTTAATTCCTGATGGAGCTCATTTTTCCATTTTTCTGATAATTCGCCAGAATAAAATGAATAAAACGAATTTAGCGATGAAAAAGTGCAAAAAGAATAAATTGAATATTTTTGCATGCATGTTGGTTTTTTTTGATATTTTATGGCTCATGTTGGAAGCTTTGGTAGCTTTGGTAGTTTTTGGTAGATGAACGAGAATTTATGTTTTAATGTAATTTATTCAGTTTTTTGTGTGCATTGGCCCACATCGGTCCATAAATTAAGCAAATACGTGGAAATTAAATTTTCTCAATTTTTTTGCCAATTTCCAATACATTGGGGATATTTTAAAATTGTCAGCAGTAAATTGGAGCGTTTTATGAGCTTTTATGGTTTTATTTGCTTGGAGGGAGGTTCCTGTGAGTTTTTTTTTATTGAAGTTGATTTTTCAATAAATTTATAGGTTAATTGGGGAGGAAATAAGTGCAAGAGGAATTTTGCGTTTTTTACCATTGTAGATCCAATTCCCCGTTTCATCTAAATCTGTTAATTTACAGTTAATTCCACAATAAATCTATTAATTTAGCGAATTCACTGCAAAATCAAGTAAAATAAATGTCTGAAAGATAAATTTGAATGAGCAAAGTAAACTTTAAATTATTCTCAAATTATGCAGAATCGCTTTATCAAACTTGACAAACTGAAATACTGAAATCATTTTTATTGGATTATCTTGATTTTTCCAAAAAAGAACATTCGGAAAACTTAAAACATTAAAACATTAAAGCAGTAGCTAAAGTTTAAAGAATGGAAGACAGTTTTGTCTTCTAGTTGCATTGGCAGGGTTTTGTAAGGTTTGGATTTGGGATATTTTAATTTAAAGAAGCTGCTTAAATTTTTTTTTAAGAAAATATTTTGAGGAATGTAAAAAAATTAAACTTCCTCTTAAAAATAATTTTCTTAAGACATTTAAGATTTTAAACGTTAAATTATACAAAAAACACACCCATCGCAACCCCTGCCCCAAAAACTAACAACTTGCAGAAGCTCCATGAATTAATTATAAGCTTAGCTCTATATCTAGGATATACACTCAAAAATGCCAAATATTATCACAGTGCTCAGAGTACTCAGTGCTCTAGCAAATAAAACTTGAATCATGCTTGAATTATTCATTTAATTTGAACTTATAAGTCTATTGATACTTTAGGAATATTCATTTATGAGATAGAAGAAAGAACATCCAAGATTTGTTTTGAATAGAGAGTGGAGCGTTCGGAGGATTAAATTAAAATCGGGGGATGATGAATCTTTTGGAGAAACTGTATCATATTTATGTTATATTGTATTTTTAATTTATTGAATTTGAAAATATTCTTGAATTTTATTGAAATAAAGGCTTGTAGGAGGTTTTTTAAAGAAATTTAAAATTTTTCTCAGTTTTAAAAAATTTTAATTTTCAAGTGACAATTTAGAGCGAATTTTTGATTGTGTACGTTGAACTCAATCTTATTGAAATTACGTGAGGGTTAATCTCACTTGAATATATTTCCCAAAGTTCTCGAGAGTTTTTAAGTTTGTTTTAATGAGGATTGTTGAGGATCTTTGTTTAAATGGCGTATTGCCGTAGAATTGAATTATTTATGATGGGGATTGGGGACTTGCTTTAGAAAGTCTAAGAAATGTCTTGGAAATTATGAGAGCAGGCACAAAAAAGGGTAGTCTTTTTTGTCAGAACATAATCCTGATTAACTGAGAATTAAGCCTATTTTCAAATAATTATGATGCGGAATCTTTTAGAAATTTTGGAAAGTCTTGGAAGTTGTTTTCAATGCCAAAAGGCTTTAAAAGTTTCTTTGAGCTGGAGAAAATGCAAAAATTCAAAATTTGTTTGGTAAGAAAATGCTTGAGGAGGAAAAATATGTAAATAAATTAAAATTGCTGTTTAGGTCGTCTAAAAAATTAATAAAGCCCAAAAGATTAAAAAACTTTTGCAATATATTTATTATCTTGTAAAGAGATTGCATACTTTTCGGCGTTTTACAAGTGGTCTTTTGTCGGAAATATTTGAAAGAGTTTTTTATTTCTTTCGAAATAATTTAACTGTTAAGTTTTAAATCTTTGCGATAATATTTCTTGCCATTTTCAGATTGTAAACTTCGAAAGCTTCGCAATTGCCAATTGGTAAAATCAACAAATAAAAATTACCGTTTATCCTCAATTTCCACCTTTAAAGCAAAACCAAGAAGAAATCTTATGAAACATTCTTATAATCTCCAATTTCTAAGGCAAGTCATGATCTTTATTGTTTGCTCTTTAAAAACGATAATAAATAAAGCAAAGAACCGAGCAACAAAGTAAAGCACAAAGCAAAGAACGAGGTGTTATCAGTTTCAAGCACCTTATAATATTTTCTAATTTTCTGGAATTTTCTTCGGGTATTCTTGGAGTTTTCTCAGAATGAGAAAATTTCTCAAATCTTCAAGTAAACATTGAAAATCATTTAAATTAGTAAAATTGTCTGAAACCCTTGAAAAATTGTTCGCAAGCATTTTACTTGAATTTCTTGAATTTTATATAAAATTTAAATAAATGGCCCAAGCTCGGGTCAAAGACCAACGAGATATTTTCCCAAAAGTCCTATAAGCAATGGAAAATATAATTAATAGCTGTTTTATTCTCATATTCTCAGATATCACGTTAAAATTGCAAAAAACGGTGAAAACATTCACGAAATTTGGGGCAAAGGTCTCAGTGGGTGGAAAATTTATTTTGAAGGTATTTCTAGATATTTTCAAGATTTTGAAGAAAAAATTCAGCGAATAGAACAAAAATGAGTTTCATTTGAAATGCAAAGAAAATCCTCCCTTAAGCCCCCATAGCACATTAAAATAAACATTAAAAGCAACTGGGCGAAAATTGTAACAGCAATTTGGTCCCGTATTATTCCCGCATTATTCCTCGTTGTCCTAAAACGGCCATAACTTATCTTTATAGCTTCCTTGTCTTGTTGCGAAGTCGCTTCTAGCTTTTGTCCTCCCTGCTTATCACTTGGCAGTGTTTTTATTTGTTGTTAGCTTTTGCGATATTTGCAATGTCAAAAGAGAAAAATAGAGAATGCAAAAGCTTTTAAATTTCATTTTGCACCAGACGAAAGTTTTGAATGGCAAAGTTTTGTTTGGACGGCGAAAATAGTGAAATAGTGAATGCAGCTTTTTAGAAGGGATTATTATGATATTCTCTGGATTTCATTAAAATTAAAAAATATATTCATATGAGCTTAAAGCTTCGATGCCTTGGAAACTTCCAAAAAACTTTTATAAAAGATTCTTTAATTAAAAAACCAAACTTTTTGAAATTCCCGAGACAAATCCCCTCCAAATCCCTTTCGAAACAAATCGCAAAAGTTTTTAGTACTGTTTGACTTTAAATTTTCCGAGTCATAAATATATATTTATGCAATCCAATTTCAGCGATGATTTTTATTGTTCTCCTTTTGCTTATTGTGAAATTATAGCTATAAGGATTTTCTTTTAAATTTCAATCCATCCAAAAAGCTACTAAAATTCAGAGAAAACCCCCAGCAAAAAGCTCAACAAAAAGCTTTGTAAACAAAATAAAATGGAATCATATAAAATTTAAAGGCAAGATACGGGTTGGTCTTTTACTATTTGGCATTTTGGATAAAATGTCAGGGTTTGGAATATTTCTTTAAATGTAGGAATATGCTAAATAATTTCATAGCTTTGATGGATTTAATTTCAGAATTTCCTTCACTATATCAAATAAATATTCAAATTATTTTTAATTTCCATATCCTCGCCAAAAATTTCATTCCCGACAAATTTCTATGAGAATTTTCATGTCATCTTCATGATAAAACAATAAAATGAAAAAATAAAATAGAAAATTGGGAGAAAAAGCACAACAACGTCAAACAACCAGTAAAAAGTTCAAATAAATTTGCGGAGCAAACTAATAACATTAAAAACAATAAAATTGATGAAAACAATGAAAACAATGAAAAGCTTTTGGCAAATAAAAAATGCGAGTGAAATTTTTGACAGTTTTATGAGTTTTGGTCGCTAGGAAGTGAAAATTAAGGAATTTGTTCTAGGTCAGTGCGTGCTTTATAAATAATAAAAAGATGTTGTATTTTGGGGGTTTTGAGAGGGTGATATTGTTTTATAACAATTTTTTGTTTTAATAAGCACAAAAATCTTAAAAACACTGAAATAAGTTTTCAACTTAAATTCGGAAATTCCAGAAAATATACCAAAAATCTCAAAAAATTCGAATTCAAGATATAAAAAAAAAAACGCAAAAGTTTCAAATAAAAATCATCATTGTTATATATAGCCAACATTTTTCATAAAAACGCTGCGTTATCGATACAAAATTCAAAATATTTGTTTCATGCAAATTCTGGGGAAACGTTTAAGCACTTCAAACATTCCACATATTCCAAAAATGCCAAATACTAATTATTTGAATACTTTCAGCTTAAAAAAAGGAAAAATGTTGGAAATATTCTAAAAATTCAAAAGCTGCCAAACAAAAGAATCCTTCAACAAATGTTTTGAGAGCTTTTTAAACACCACCATCAGATTTTAGAGTTTTTAAAGCTTTTTAAGAGTCCTCTTATAGATTTTCCGCTTTCAGGGGAAATTCTTAGTTTTCCATTTTCAATCTTGAGTTCATGTAGATTTACATTAAATTTGAATCTCCATTAATATTTAAAAAGAAATCGAAAAAAAATAATTGCCCTTATTTAATATAAAATGAGACGTTAAAAATGGACAGCCCCTAATCACACTGAAAATACTGAAAGCTCTGAAATTTCTGAAAAATTCCAAAACGTATGAATAGAATGCATATTTGAAATGTTTCTAACAAATCCACAATGGAAATCGCTTCTTTAAATATTGGATTGTTTTTCTTGCGGGAAAAAACTTTCATGGGGTCCAATAGGTGAATAATTTATTTATTTATTTTATAAACATTTATGTCGTTCATTTTGTCAAATTTAATTGTTATCTCATCAAAAAATGTCTTGCCTCAAAACCTTTTTTTTTTTAATTTAAATAAAAAAATCCACCCAGTAAACTTCCTCCAAAACCTCTACAATTTGAAGACTTTGAGCTGCTTGCGAGTATCTTTTTTATAATCAAAGAAGCAAGAAAAACGGCGAAGCTTTTCAAGAACCTCACATAAATATATTTGCTCTTTTTGTGCAAATATCTCGAAATCGATTCAAAAGATAGATTGTCGAGGGTTTTCTTGCACGAAGCTAAAAAAGCTGCAAAACTCAGAAACGTATTCAATTGGAAGTTTTTAATAGATTTAGTTCTTATTTCGAGTGAGATCCCAAAACTTTTCTTTGCTGCAAAAAGCTATTGTGCTATTGTGTCTACTGAATCGTCTTGAGGCAGATTTGATATAGATTTGAGATAAAAGGAGAATGATGGAGAAGTTCTGGCCAGAAAGTTGCCAGATTATTAATTCTATTGTTGTGGGTGGAAGAGTTTCTTTTGGGTAATTAAGTATTGAATTTGTGATATACATGATATGACAGCTAAAGAGGGAAGGGCCGGATCTTGATATTTCCCAATTTGGGAGTTATTTTAGGGAATTGTGTGGGCTTTCCGGATTTAATCGAGTTTTATGGATTTATGACGCAATTCTCTTAAATACAGCTTCAGATACTTCGATATTTGTTTGATCTAGATTCAAGATTGTTTTGCCGAGAAAATACCTTCAGGTGTTCATTAAGTTTTGATGGATATGTAGCCTCAGGATATTGTAACTTACCTGTAAATAAAAAAAAGAATTGTTAGATATTTTGTTTAAGAGCTTCATGCAATTTTTATATTTAACACGTTGCAAATTCTTTAGAAAGTTTTAACATCTTGAGAATAATTTTTAATACTTCTTCCAAAATAAACTTTGTGGAAGAATAGCTCAATGCTTCAAAACTACGTCAAAATATCGACAAAGAAATAACAAAAGAGTTGATGTAAATTTACAGCCATAAATAATAATCACTGACCCAATTTCCGTTTAACAATTCCCTAACTCAATTAAGGTCACCATAAGCTAACAGCAAAAAATAATGTCACAGTGAACGAAATCCTCGGAAATCCTAGAAGTCAAGAACCATCAAAGCCATGGAAAATCTCTTCATCAAGAAAATAAATTCTTTCATAATTATAATTGTTTCAAAAGCATCTTTCAAGATTAATATCCAATTAAAAGTCAATGTAGAATAGAATTCCGAAAACTCTAAAAATAAGAAATTTTCCGTAAAAATTCCAATGAAGCAACAAAATTCACAAAAAAAGAAAGAATCCTTCAATTTTAAAACAACAACCTTCAAATTCTAATTTTAACCTAAAAACCTTTAAAAAAAAATGCTTGATGATTTTTTTCCCGCTGGACGAATGGTTTGGTAAAGATAATTAATTAATTCAAATTCCATTCTTAATTTTTTTGCTTGAAGAAAAGGAAAAGTTGTAATTTTTTCATTTTCTGAGAAAATATTTACTTTCAATTGTTTTCCATCTTTTTTGCCTGTTTGCTTACTTTATGAAGAAATCTTGTAACATTGTTGTTGTTCTTTTGTTTACATTCTTTGAGCGTTTTTTATTATTGAATTTTGGGAAATATCTGGGATTTTTTTTGTTGGTTGAAATTTTTTTTGAGGAATTTGTTGTTTTTAGTATGTATGTTTTATTAAGGAGGGTGGCGTTAATTTGTTTAAAGATCTTTTAGGGTCATGTAGGTTATATCACATTTTTTAAAATAAAAATTATAAATTGATCCCAAATTGGATTCACAGATAATATTTTAAATAGCAAACAAGAAAAAACATAAAAATATTTCTGGAATATTATAACTAAAAATTTAAAAAGAAAGTATTTCCACCTCAGAATAACTTTAATCTTGGCATTCTTTTAATTATAATATGAATATTTATTCGGAATCATTCAAATTGAATTGCAACATGTGAGCTCCTTGCAGCTCTTTTGCCTTCAACAACCCATTTTAATAATTCACAATTCGCAGTGCAAACATCCCGAGGACCTATGCAGGATTTAGTTTACCAAGTTCCATGTTGATCTTTAATTTGCTTTATTCCCCCATTTAATTTGCCATTTTTGCTTGCAATCTTTCTTTGTCGAGTTGTGTTTGCGCTTTTCGCCAACTTCGTGCCAAGTCTTTTGAGAGCAAAATTTAATAATTGAAATAATTGCAAAAAGTGTACATCTGTACAACAGCTGAGGGAAAACTGTGAGTTTTAATATTTATACAACATTTTGTGTTTTCCGAGTGAGTGCAGAAAAAATTAATAACAATCATTTTCCTTTCCGGAAGATTCAATTTGTTTCAGGATGTCAGGAGAGTGGGAAATTCAAGGATGATAGTAGATCTATGAAAATTTTGCTGATAACAATAAATTTCTGCTCATTTTTGACCCTCCTGTTCATGATACAAAGGCAATTCAGTTAAAAATGACATTTTTCGAAAATTAATAAAGATGCTCGGAAAACGTTCAGAAGTTTAGAAAATTTGATTTATAAATTTGATTTTAAAAAAACCGTTGCATTTTTATTTCTTATCGGATATCTAAATTTGTGAAATTTTTTGTTTTCTTTAAAATTTGCACAAAAAACCCCAACAACAACAAAGTACATAAAAAATAAATTTTAAATAGATAATATGTTAAGTAAAAATCCAAGCTAAACTAAAACTCTTATCAGTTGAACTTTTTGAACAGAATACGTTCAAAGATTTCAAATGTATTGATGGAGTTTCCCCATTGCTAAGTAAAAAAAAATGCTGGTTAGTCTTGTTTTCAGATCAGTTTTTTAGTCACACAACGATTAATTTCTACCTCCTTGAAGAACATCTCCCAATATCCAAATAACATATATTGTTGAGAAACTTTTAAATATTCCAGAAACTCTCCCTAGAGCCTTAGAGAATATATCAATAAAATTAGAAAACATGAAAACTGCTATAAAATATGCAAATTCAACAATTTTGTTGCGAGAAATGGCCATTTCAACCTTCAACGAAAATCTCGGAATCTAAAGCAATTATTTAAATTTGTCCTAAAGAAATTGCCAACCGAAAATACCAAAATTTACGAAAGATTTAAAAAATACAAAAGTTTGGAGATTTTTTCGAGAGTTCTGAACGTTTTGCTGGCGACACAATATCATTCTTAAGGATTAAATTGAGGCAAGTTAACTAATCATTTGAAAATTAAAAATTTGAATTTTTATCAGTATTTTTTGTTGCTATTTTGGCCCTTGGAAAAAATGTGGGTGGCTTTAAAAGTCTTTGGAGTCTTGAAGATTAGCCGAAAAACAAATTTTAGACTTATTGATATATTCTATTTGACGTAATTTGATTACTAAATCAATCAAATCTATCAACATCAAGAGAACTGAAATAATAAAATAATTTACAAGCCCAGGCAGGCTATTTTAGTGGATTCAATAGCTTAAGTCTCATTGCAAGAGTAGAACATTATTTTAGACACATTTAAAACGCTATTTCTGAAGATAAGCTGGAAAAGTGTAGTGTTCGGGTAAAACCAGGATGAACAGAAATATTCCACTCGTATTTTTTATAAAAGATTAGGATTTGAGAGAATTGAGATCATTTATAAATGAACAGTAATTGTGTGAAGATCTTGTGTATTTTTGGTCTGCCGTGATTTTGCAAATTATTATAAATTTTCAAGAATGAATATCTTAAGAAAATTGTTTGTTCTAGCTGTGTTAATTCTGTACGTCCAAGCTGAAGATGGTGAAGTTCCAAAAGCGTCCGTTAAACATTTCTACACAGTTGAAGCAAAAAGTGAGCTACAAATAATTTATTTTTATTTATATCAACAAATTTTTCTTGTCTAGTGGATGTGGTGCAAAATGTAGCTATGAAATATTTTAATAGTGCAATCCTTGAAAAATTGGTGAACAAAGATTTGGAAATTGTTTCGACTGGTGGTGTAACGGCTAAAGTTAAGGACTTTTTCAAAGAAAATCAAATTTCATTTAAAAATACTGAGGAACTATTAAAAAAAGAGAATAAGACATTTGATAGTTCGGAGGTGAGTGATGAATGAAGAGCATTATGATTTAAACGAGCATAAAATTGTTTGTTTCCCTAGATACTGCAATCAATTCAGCGACATTCAGATTTGCTTTTGGAAACATTCAACTTGCTATCAATACAATGCAACAAATCTGAAAACAATTTTGATACGAAAGTGCAACCAATTTTTGACAGAATTCTAGAGATTGATGAGTTTGTTCACGAATTGGCACAAAATCTCAATGCTGGTAATGAAACAGATTTGGAAGAAAAAATTGAAGAAGCAATAAGTGGCTATAATCATAGAAAGCTTCCCTTAAAAATAACAAATGCAATTAAAACACTTCCAATCGAACTGATTCACCCTTTGATGACAAAAGTTTTGCCTAACGGTGTATGCAACTCCAAAATAACCAAAACGCAAGCAATTATGCAATTTTTCGATTTCATCATGATCAAAATTGTAGAAGCGGAAACATTCTTCCTGAAATGTAACGAGTTAAAGGAGTTTCTCACTGGTGGTAGATATTTTCAAATTCTAATTTAATCTCCCAGTTTTGAATGCATTGTTGAAGTAAATTTAATACGTTTTGAACATTTTCTTCATTTTTCAGCAAATCTTAAAAAGAAAAATCAGTATGTAAGGACTTCTATCGACCAGAACATTCAATTCTTTTATTCAAAGATGATGAGTCACATCGAAAATTTTGTGGTGCCTGATGTTCCAACAGATTTTGACGGTCCAATTGACGGTAAGCAAATTTATTTTAAATCAACATTGTAAACACTCTAATGTTTGAACTTGATTTGTATTTAAAAATTGATGCTAAACCATCTAAAAATTCTCTCCTATAGGATGCATTTTGGACCTAGAGTGCAATTATAATGGAGCACAGTGCATCTTCAAAAATTTAAACCTTCAGCACGAATGGTCTCCAATTACTATAACAACAAACCAAATTACGAAGCCCAACGATCAAATTAATCACGTCATATTTGAATCAGCTTCGTGTACTCTTAATTATATTCCAAATGCAATATTTGATATCTTTCCTAATTTGAATGTGTTGCATGTTTATGCAACTAAACTAGCACGACTTGAACCTGAATTTTTCCTGAATGCGAACAATCTTAGTTCTAATTTTTATTGTTACCATAACTATATAACTATTTTGAAAGCGCGAACTTTTATCCATGCACCAAATCTTAATCATATCAATTTACAAGGAAATCAAATCAAATATATTGATCATCACGCGTTTGAAGGATTGTCAAAACTCACGGTTTTAATTTTGCATAAAAATAAAATAAAAGCTTTATCTGTTGAGGTTTTCCGGCCAATGTTGAAATTAAATAACCTTTATCTACAAGAAAACTTTTGCATTGACAAACATTTTTCTACATCTAGTGCACTAACTATTCTCCAAACAGAATTAGAAGTTAACACAAAATGTAGCCAAAATGATGATATTCATCAATTTTCTAAAAAGCTTGCAAAAAATGAGGAATCGATTGAGAAACTTCAAAATAAAATTGAAAGTATGAATTTATTAAATAATACTCCAAATGAAAAAAGATTCACAAAGATCGAAGGGAAATTGGATGAGATGATGAAAATGATTGAAAAAATTGTCGCACCAATTCAAGGTCCCATTGAACATAACAATTAATATTTATGACAATTCGTTGTATTTCTTATGCTACTTGAATATGTAATTTTACAAATGTAATAAACTTTTAATTCAACTATAAAGTATTTTGTCTATCGATTCTCATTCTAATCCGAAGATATAATTAGCTCAAACTCACAAGGTTCCAAACACAAAGACTTATGAAAATTACGATATTAAACTCATCGAACACAATCAGAACTCAATTCTTCGATACTAAAAAAACTCGAATTAAAGACTCAAATTAAAAAAAGATATAGTGTCAAATAAAAACCCAAGTTAAATAAGAATTCTTATCAATTGAACTTTTCGAACAGAATAAGTTAAATGATTTCAAATGTACTGATGGAGTTCCCCATTTATATAAAAAAATGCTAGTTACCCTTGTTTTCAGATCAGTTCTCTAATCACACAACGATTAATTTCTACCTTCTTGAAGAACATCTTCCAATATCCCAATTACAAATAATATGTTGAAAAACCTTTAAATATTCCAGAAACTCTCCCTAGAGCCTTAGAGAATATCAATAAAATTAGAAACCATGAAAACTGCTATAAAATATGCAAATTCAACAGTTTTGTTGCGAGAAATGGCCACTTCAACCTTCAACGAAAATCTCGAAATCTAAAGCAATTATTCAAATTTGTCCTAAAGAAATTGTCAACCGAATATACCAAAATTTACGTAAAATTTAAAAATTACTAAAGTTTGGTGAGGTTCTTGAGAATTTTTTTGCTGGCGAAAATATCTACTTAAGGAGATCAAGGCAGGTAGACTCATCATTAATAAATGTAAATTGCTTATCAGTTTTTTTGCTAGTTTGTCCTTTGAAAGAATAGATCGGCTTTTAAGAGTCTTTGGTTTCGTGAAGATTACGCAAAATAAATAATTTTGATGTGAAGTAATTAATTTTTTCTGTAGCTTTTTGATCGTTTTTGTGAATTGACATCCAAATGTATAGCTATTGAAAAGTGTGACGCTATTTGAGATCATTTTTGTACTAAAGCAATTATCAATAAGTTAATAGAACTGAAATAATAAAATAGTTCACAAGCTCAGGCCATTCAAGCAAATACATGCTTAAGTCTCGTTGTAAGAGCAGAACATTTATTTAGACAAATATAAAAGCGGCATTTATAAAGATAAGATGAGAAAGTGTAATGTTCGGGTAAAACCAGCATCAAAAATATTCCATTTGTATTTTATATAAAAGATAAGGATTTGAGAGAACTGCGATCACTTATAAATTAGCAGTGGTAGTATAAAGATCTTGTGTTTTTTTGGGCTGGAGTGATTTTGCGCTTCTTTGAAAGTTCTTTAGAATGAATATCTTCGAAAAATTGTTTGTTCTAGCTGTGTTAATTTTGTACGTCCAAGCTGAAGATGGTGAAGTTCCAAAAGTGTCCGTTAAACATTTCTACACAGTTGAAGCAAAAAGTGAGCTAAAAATAATTTCTGCTTTTTTATTTTTATCAACAAATTTTTCTTGTCTAGTGGATGTGGTGCAAAATGTAGCTATAAAATATTTTAATAGTGCAATCCTTGAAAAATTGGTGAACAAAGATTTGGAAATTGCTTCGACTGGTGGTGTAACAGCTAAAGTTAAGGACTTTTTCAAAGAAAATCAAATTTCAGTTAAAAATACTGAGGAACTATTAAAAAAAGAGAATAAGACATATGATAGTTCGAAGGTAAGTGATGAAAGGAGAGTATTAAGATTGAAACGAGCATAAAATTGTTCATTTCTCTAGATACTGCAATCAATTCAGCGACATTCGAATTTGCTTTTGGAAACATTCAACTTGCTATCAATCCAATGCAACAAATCTGAAAACACTCTTGATACGAAAGTTCATCCAATTTTGGACAAAATTCAAGAGATTGATGAATTTGTGCATGAATTAGCGTGTACAGGAACGCCAGGCGTCAATTGTATCATTTCGGATTGAGACATAGTTTTTAATTTTGAGACCATTCTGAGTAATTATGAGAGTATAACGATAATTATGAGACATTGCCCAGGAGAGGGTGGTGAGGGTGGTAAAAAAACTCCCCAGGATCTTAGAATTGGGGGAGTCATGACGCCAAAAAAATTTTTTTATTATATTAAAATTTCTATCTTTTTTTGATACATTTTGACACTGAATTAGTTTTTTCGAAAAAATATGCATTAAGAAAAAATATCTACGAAATTTAAATTTCCATACATTTTTTATTCCGAAAGATGTTGCAATCTATATTAATATCATATTGGGCTGAAATTTTGAAATTTTCTAAAATATTTATAATTTATTGCGGTATGTTCTACCAGAAAAAAATTATGATACCATTGAAAAAACTTTTTTTGCAACACTTATATGAACTTTACTCTAAAATTTTCTTTGAAAATCTAATATTTCGGGCATAATAAACTCAAATGTTGCTAGATTTTAAAATTTCAAAGCTTGTCGGAATCGTCATGAAAAATTGACACTGAAAATAAAAAGAAAATTTCAAATTTTCCGTTTTTTGAAAATTTTAGTTTAGCATCTAGACTACCTGATAAAAGGATTTGACCTTTTTTTAACATAGCAACCTTATTGCCACGCAGTCAAATTAAGTCAAGCTTTCGGGTTAACTTCTTATTATTCAGGTAGTAAGAACTTTAAAAGGATGATAAGTTTGACTTTTTTTTTGAAATCTAAATTTTTTTTTAATTCTATAAAGTTTTTTGTTAGTTCGCAAAAGTAAAAATTCGAACCAAAATATTTTTTTTTTTAACTTTTGAAAAAAATTGTAATTGTTGAAATTTTAGAATTTCAAAATTCGAATTCGTAATATTAACAATAAAAAAAAAAACAAAAACGTATTGAGTTTTCGTAGTACAAACTTAAATTCAAAAACCATAAATTCAATTTTAAAATTTGATGCAGCATAAAACACAAACTTTTGGTGTACAGGAACGCCAGGCGTCAATTGTGTCATTTCGGATTGAGACATAGTTTTTAATTTTGAGACCATTCTGAGTAATTATGAGAGGATAACGATAATTATGAGACATTGCCCGGGAGAGGGTGGTGAGGGTGGTAAAAAAACTCCCCAGGATCTTAGAATTGGGGGAGTCATGACGCCAAAAAAATATTTTTATTATATTAAAATTTCTATCTTTTTTTGATACATTATGACACTGAATTAGTTTTTACGAAAAAAAATGCATTAAGAAAAAATATCTAAGAAATTTAAATTTCCATACATTTTTTATTCCGAAAGATGTTGCAATCTATATTAATATCATATTGGGCTGCAATTTTGAAATTTTCTAAAATATTTATAATTTATTGCGGTATGTTCTACCAGAAAAAAATTATGATACCATTGAAAAAACTTTTTTTGCAACACTTATATGAACTTTACTCTAAAATTTTCTTTGAAAATCTAATATTTCGGGCATAATAAACTCAAATGTTGCTAGATTTTAAAATTTCAAAGCTTGTCGGAATCGTCATGAAAAATTGACACTGAAAATAAAAAGAAAATTTCAAATTTTCCGTTTTTTGAAAATTTTAGTTTAGCATCTCGACTACCTGATAAAAGGATTTGACCTTTTTTTTAACATAGCAACCTTATTGCCACGCAGTCAAATTAAGTCAAGCTTTCGGGTTAACTTCTTATTATGCAGGACCCGAAGTCTAAATTTTTTTGAAACTATAGGACTCAAAAATAAAAATTAAAAACAGAAATTTAAAATTTTTTGATGTTTGAAAAAATTGATGTGTTCAATTTTTTTAGAATTCGTTGACAAATTAAATTTTAAACTGAATGAGCTTTTCCAAAAGTTTGTTTTTTATGCTGCATCAAATTTTAAAATTGAATTTATGGTTTTTTAATTTAAGTTTGCACTACGAAAACTCAATACGTTTTTGTTTTTTTTTTATTGTTAATATTACGAATTCGAATTTTGAAATTCTAAAATTTCAACAATTACATTTTTTTTCAAAAGTTAAAAAAAATATTTTGGTTCGAATTTTTACTTTTGCGAACTAACAAAAAACTTTATAAAATTAAAAAAAAATTTTAGATTTCAAAAAAAAAGTCAAAATTATCATCCTTTTAAAGTTCTTATAACCTGCATAATAAGAAGTTAACCCGAAAGCTTGACTTAATTTGACTGCGTGGCAATAAGGTTGCTATGTTAAAAAAAGGACAAATCCTTTTATCAGGTAGTCGAGATGCTAAACTAAAATTTTCAAAAAACGGAAAATTTGAAATTTTCTTTTTATTTTCAGTGTCAATTTTTCATGACGATTCCGACAAGCTTTGAAATTTTAAAATCTAGCAACATTTGAGTTTATTATGCCCGAAATATTAGATTTTCAAAGAAAATTTTAGAGTAAAGTTCATATAAGTGTTGCAAAAAAAGTTTTTTCAATGGTATCATAATTTTTTTCTGGTAGAACATACCGCAATAAATTATAAATATTTTAGAAAATTTCAAAATTGCAGCCCAATATGATATTAATATAGATTGCAACATCTTTCGGAATAAAAAATGTATGGAAATTTAAATTTCGTAGATATTTTTTCTTAATGCATTTTTTTTCGTAAAAACTAATTCAGTGTCATAATGTATCAAAAAAAGATAGAAATTTTAATATAATCAAAAAATTTTTTTGGCGTCATGACTCCCCCAATTCTAAGATCCTGGGGAGTTTTTTTACCACCCTCACCACCCTCTCCCGCGCAATGTCTCATAATTATCGTTATCATCTCATAATTACTCAGAATGGTCTCAAAATTAAAAACTATGTCTCAATCCGAAATGACACAATTGACGCCTGGCGTTCCTGTACACACTTTTGGACTTAAAAAAAGTGTTTTGTTAGTTTGTTTGAAACTTTCAACTTTTTTAAAGTTTCAAACAAATATAATGGTAATATTTGAAAATTATCATCCTTTTAAAGTTCTTACTACCTGAATAATAAGAAGTTAACCCGAAAGCTTGACTTAATTTGACTGCGTGGCAATAAGGTTGCTATGTTAAAAAAAGGTCAAATCCTTTTATCAGGTAGTCTAGATGCTAAACTAAAATTTTCAAAAAACGGAAAATTTGAAATTTTCTTTTTATTTTCAGTGTCAATTTTTCATGACGATTCCGACAAGCTTTGAAATTTTAAAATCTAGCAACATTTGAGTTTATTATGCCCGAAATATTAGATTTTCAAAGAAAATTTTAGAGTAAAGTTCATATAAGTGTTGCAAAAAAAGTTTTTTCAATGGTATCATAATTTTTTTCTGGTAGAACATACCGCAATAAATTATAAATATTTTAGAAAATTTCAAAATTGCAGCCCAATATGATATTAATATAGATTGCAACATCTTTCGGAATAAAAAATGTATGGAAATTTAAATTTCGTAGATATTTTTTCTTAATGCATATTTTTTCGAAAAAACTAATTCAGTGTCAAAATGTATCAAAAAAAGATAGAAATTTTAATATAATAAAAAAATTTTTTTGGCGTCATGACTCCCCCAATTCTAAGATCCTGGGGAGTTTTTTTACCACCCTCACCACCCTCTCCCGGGCAATGTCTCATAATTATCGTTATCCTCTCATAATTACTCAGAATGGTCTCAAAATTAAAAACTATGTCTCAATCCGAAATGACACAATTGACGCCTGGCGTTCCTGTACACTGAATTAGCACAAAGTTTTAATGCTGGTAACGAAACAGATTTGGAAGAAAAAATTGAAGAAGCAATAATTAACTATAATTATAGAAAGCTTGCATTAAAAATATCAAATGCAATTAAAACACTTCCAATCGAACTAATTCATCCTTTGATGACAAAAGTTTTGCCTAACGGTGTATGCAACTCCAAAATATCCCAAACGCAAGCAATTATGCAATTTTTCGATTTCATCATGGTCAAAGTTGTAGAAGCGGAAATATTCTTCCTGAAATGTTACGAATTGAAGGAGTTTCTCACTGGTGGTAAATATTCAAATTTTCCAATCTAATCTCCCATTTTTAAATACATTGTTTAATTAATTTGATACGCCATATTTTAAAACTTTTTCTTCATTCTTTAGCAAATCTTAAAAAGAAAAAACAATATGTAAGGACTTCTATCGACCAAAACATCCAATTTTTTTATTCAAAGATGATGAGTCACATCGAAAATTTTGTGGTGCCTGATGTTCCGACAGATTTTGACGGTCCAATAGACGGTAAGCAAACATAATTTTGAGTTAACATGGTTAACACTGGGATTAAATCTTCACAGTGTCATGCTATTTGAACTTAATTGGTATTGAACGATTGATTTCAAACTTTATTTAATCTGTCTTCTTCAGGATGTATTTTGGATCTTGAGTGCAATTATAGTGGCGCCCAATGTAACTTCAAAAATGTAAACCTGCAACATGAATGGTCTCCAATTACTATAACAACAGACCAAACAACTAAGACTAACGATCAAATTAGTCACATACAGTTCGAATCATCTTCGTGTACTCTTAATTACATTCCAAATGCAATATTTAAAATTTTTCTTAATTCTAAATTTGCGTTGGATGTTTCCAGATCTAGCTTGGCTCGTCTTGAACCTGAATTTTTCCTAAATGCGAACAATCTTATAAAATGCCGTTCTTACCAGAGCAATATAACTGTTTTGAAAGCTCTAACCTTTATTCATGCACCAAATCTTATTTTAATCGATTTAGACGGAAATCAAATCGAATACATTGATCATCAGGCGTTTGAAGGATTATCAAAACTCACTACTTTAGACTTGCAAAAAAATAATTTGAAAGCTTTATCTGTTGAGATTTTCCGGCCAATGTTGAAATTAAATAACCTTTATCTACAAGAAAACTCTTGCATTAACAAACATTTTACTACATCTAGTGCACTAACTACACTCCAAACAGAATTAGAAGTTAACACAAAATGTAGCCAAAATGATGATATTCATCAAATTTCAAAAAAGCTCGCAAAAACTGAGGAAGCGATTGAGAAACGATTACGAAGAATCGAAAGTCTGAATTCATTCAATAAAACTCCAATTGAAGAGAGATTCAAGAAGCTTGAAGGAAAATTGGATGAGATGATGAAAATGATTGAAAAAATTGTCGCACCAATTCAAGGTCCCATTGAACATAACAATTAATATTTATGACAATTCGTTGTATTTCTTATGCTATTTGAATATGTTATTTTACAAATGTAATAAACTTTTAATTTAACTATAAAGTATTTTGTCTATCGATTCTCATTCTAATCCGAAGATATAATCAGCTCACACTCACAATGTTGCAAACACAAAGACTCATGAAAATTACGATATTAAACTCTTTGAACACAATCAGAACTCAATTCTTCGATACTAAAAAAACTCGAATTAAAGACTCAAATTAAAAAAAGATATAGTGTCAAATAAAAACCCAAGTTAAATAAGAATTCTTATCAATTGAACTTTTCGAACAGAATAAGTTAAATGATTTCAAATGTACTGATGGAGTTCCCCATTTATATAAAAAAATGCTAGTTACCCTTGTTTTCAGATTAGTTCTCTAATCACACAACGATTAATTTCTACCTTCTCCAAGAACATCTTCCAATATCCAAATTACAAATATTGTTGAAAAACCTTTAAATATTCCAGAAACTCTCCCTAGAGCCTTACATATCAATAAAATTAGAAACCATGAAAACTGCTATAAAATATGCAAATTCAACCATTTTGTTGCGAGAAATAGCCACTTCAACCTTCAACGAAAATCTCGGAATCTAAAGCAATCATTTAAATTTGTCCCAAAGAAATTGTCAACCGAAAATACCAAAATTTACGTAAAATTTAAAAATTACTAAAGTTTGGTGAGTTTCTTGAGAATTCTTTGAGAAGAAAAAAATAAAAAAATAAAAAACATTATCTACTTAAGGAGATCAAGGCAAGTAGACTAATCATTAATAAATGTAAATTGCTTATCAGTTTTTTTGCTAGTTTGTCCCTTGAAAGAATTGATCGGCTTTTAAGAGTCTTTGGTTTCGTGAAGATTACACAAAATAAATAATTTTGATGTGAAGTAAATCAATTTTTCTGTAACTTTTTGATCGTTTTTGTGAATTGACATCCAAATGTATAGCTATTGAAAAGTGTGACGCTATTTGAGGTCATTTTTGTACTAAATCAATTATCAATAAGTTAATGATAAATGATAAAATAGTTCACAAGCCCAGGCCCTTCAAGCAAATACAAGTCTCGTTGAGTCGTTGTAAGAGCAGAACATTTATTTGAACAAACATAAAAGCGGTATTTATAAAGATAAGATGAGAAAGTGTAATGTTCGGGTAATGTTCGGTAGAAATATTTCATTTGTATTTTAAATATGATGTGATAATGTAGCTATGAAATATTTTAATAATGCAATCCTTGAAAAATTGGTGAACAAAGATTTGAAAATTGTTTCGACTGGTGGTGTAACAGCTAAAGTTAAAGAGTTTTTCAAAGAAAATCAAATTTCAGTTAAAAATACTGAGGAAATATTGAAGAAGGAGAATATAATTAATAAAACACTAAGGAATAAAACTGCAAACACCACTTAAGGCCCCCCGAGACACAAAAACTTTCGGCAAATTGCATACGGAAGTTTTTTTTTGTAAAATATAATTTTTTCTAGTTCAGCGATATTCTGAAATAAATTCTGAATTATAATATGTATGTGCAGCTACAGAGAAAAAATGTTATTAGGTTTTATTAAGGAGAATACGACCTTTGACAATTCGAAGGTGAGTTGATGAAAGTAGAGAATTGTGATTGAAACGAGCTGAAAATTGTTTGTTTCCCTAGACATTGCAATCAATTCAGCGAAAGATTCTGATAGTAATAAGCAAAAACATTTTCAATCAACATAAGTAGTTATACACTAGAAAATAGTCTTCGGAGTGTCATGCTATTTAAATTTAATTTGTATTTAAATATTGTTGATAAACAATATGTAAAATTTTTCTCCTATAGGATGCATTTCAGATCTAGAGTGCAATTATAGTGAAAGACAGTGCATCTTCAAAAACTTAAACCTTCAACATGAATGGTCTTCAATTACTATAACAACAAACCAAACTACCAAGCCCAACGATCAAATTAATGACATACAATTTTACTCATCTTCGTGTACTCTTTCTTACATTCCTCATGCAATATTTAAAATCTTTCCTAATTTAAATCATATGTTCAATGTTGTAAGAACTAAACTAGCTCGTCTTGAACCTGAATTTTTCCTGAATGCAAACAATCTATTTTCATTTTTCCATTGTAACTATAACAAAATAACTATTTTGGAAGCTCAAACTTTTATTCATGCACCAAATCTTAATCATATCAATTTACAAGAAAATGAAATCGAAAATTGATCTGGCGTTTGAAGGATTGTCAAAACACACAGTTTTAATTTTGCATGCAAATAAAATAAAAGCTTTATCTGTTGAGGTTTTCCGGCCGATGTTGAAATTAAATAAACTATATTTAGGAAAAAGCCCTTGCATTAACAAACAATTTACTACATTAAAAGAATTGTAACTAAACTGAAAACAGAATTGGAAGTTAACACAAGATGTAGGCAAAATGATGATATTCATCAATTTTCCTACAATGTTGCAAAAACTGAAGAAACAATTCAGAAACGGTTTAGAAAAATCGAAAGTCTTAATTCATTCAAAAAAACTCCAAACGAACAAAGATTCACAAAGCTTGAAGAAAAATTTGATAAGATGATGAAAATGATTGAAAAAAATCGGAAAAGCTTGGGGCTTTAGCAGGCACTTCGACAAATTCATAACTTAGGTCCATTAGAACTTGTATTAAGCAATAAAACTTTAGGAAATAATAAAATTTGTAACCAAAATTTAAATTTTCGATCACAGCGCCGCGTGGGAATAATGTGCATTATTACTGATAATTGTGTTGAATTAAAGCGTTTTGGCTGAAAATCAGATTTCACCACTTTTAGATCACAATTTTTGGCATCAACTACAGCCTTACTACATATTTCTATGATCTCTGTCTTATTGAAATCAACGTAATTGCAAAAAAGGATAACAGGAGTCAGCCACAAAATCTATTTTTAAGCACTTTAAGCGAATTTTAAAAGCTTTTTTTTTTTTTTTTGATGAATCCAGGACTTCAACAATTTTTTTTTGTCGAAGTAAAAATGCTGCTCCAATTCAAGCCCCATTGAACATAAGAATTGAAATATTATTGAACATAACAATTGAAATATTATTGAACATAACAATTGAAATATTATTGAACATAACTATTGAAATATTAGAGAAACCGATAAATTAGAAATTTAAGATACTTTAATATTTTTTATACAAATACAATAAATCTATTATTCAAATAAATTATTTTGTCAATCGATTCTTACTCCAATCCAAAGATTATAACATAAACATTATCGTTCGATAACTCACAACCTTCCTAACACAAATCCTAATGAAAAAATTTATCCCATGAATATTTTTGCGCTTAACGTGCTTTATTATTAATAATTGTTTTGTGGCCAAACGAAAATTAATGTTCCTAAAAATCTCTCACAAAAATGTTGTGTAGAACTGATTGTAGAGCTTAAATAATATTTTGAATTAAGATATAATAAAATTTAAAATTATCAACTATATGTCTGTGCTTTATCTCTCCATAAAAATTCTCAAACAATCTCGCCTGACACTTCTACATCAAAGTGCTTGAACGTTTGGTAAAAAGTTATTTTGAAAATATATTATTAAAAATTAATATTTATAAATGGTTTGTAAAAATATCTTTTAATCTTATTTCTCAGGGTCTCAATTTGTCAAAGATTTTACTCAAGAGATAAAAACAAGAATTAGGTACAGAAAATAAAAAATTTTGAACTCTGAACATTTAAGTTTTTGTGACTAAAAATAATAAAAAATAGTGTCAAATAAAACCCCAAATAGTTGAACTTTTTGAACGGAAGAAGTTCAACGATTTCATATATGTATTTATGGAGTTCCCCATTTCTATAAGAAAAAGCTCGCTTCTCTTATTTTCAGATGATTCTATCAGTTTTTTAATCACACAACGATTAATTAATAAGATCTCCCAAAATCCAAATTACATTAAATTTTCCAGAAATTCTTCTTAGAGCCTTGAACAATCTCAATAAAATTAGAAACCATGAGAACTGCTATAAAATATGCAAATTCAACAATTTTGTTGCGAGAAATGGCCACTTCAACCTTCAACTAAAATCTCGAAATCTAAAGCAATTTTTTAAATTTGCCCTAAAGAAATTGCCAACCGAAAATACCAGAATTTACGCAAAATTTCAAAATTACAAAAGTTTGGAGAGTTTTTCGAGAGTTCTGGGCTTTTGCTGGCGACACAATATTATACTTAAGGAAATTAAGGCAAGTTTTTGGTTCCTTGGAAGAAGTAGCTTTTAAGAGTCTTTGAAATCGTGAAGCTAACGCCCAATAACTAATTTTAGACTTCTTGGTAAAAAACTTGTTCCAAAATTGTCGATGATGTGAGCATATTTAGTTTTTTACATCAAAATGTATGTATGGAAAAATAAGACGCTATTTGATGTTATTTAGTACTAAATCAATTATAAATTTTAATGTGTAATGTGTAATGTTCGGGTAAAGCCGGCATATATTAATAGATAAATTCCACTTGTATTTTATATAAAAGATAAAGATTTGAGAGAATCACGATCATTAATCAATTAGCAGTGGTAGTATAAAGATCTTGTGTATTTTTGGGCTGAGTTATTTTGCGCTTCTTTGAAAGTTGTTAGGAATGAATGTTTTGGAAAAATTTTATGTTTTAGCTGTGTTAATTTTGTACGTCCAAGCTGAAGATGGTGAAGTTCCAAAAGTGTCCGTTAAACATTTCTACACAGTTGAAGCAAAAAGTGAGTTACAAATATATTTCGTTTTTTTGAGTTTTATCAGTATATATCCCGTAACTAGTGGACGTGGTGCAAAATATAGCAATGAAATATTTTAATAGTGCAATCCTTGAAAAAATGGTGAACAAAGATTTGGTAATTGTATCGAGTGGTGGTGTAACAGCTAAAGTTAAGGACTTTTTCAAAGAAAATCAAATTTCAGTTAAAAATACTGAGGAACTATTAAAAAAGGAGAATAGGACTTTTGACAATTCGAAGGTGAGTTGATGATAGTAGAGAATTGTGATTGAAGCGTGCTAAAAATTGTTTGTTTCTCTAGATATTGCAATCAATTCAGCGACATTCAGATTTGCTTTTAAAAACATTCAACTTTCTATCAATCCAGTGCCACAAATCGGAAAACACTTTTGATACAAAAGTTCAACAAATTTTTGACAAAATTCTAGAGATTGATGAGTTTGTTCATGAATTGGTACAAAATCTCAATGCTGGTAATGAAACAGATTTTGAAGAAAAAATTGAAGAAGCAATAATTAACTATAGTTATAGAAAGCTTGCATTAAAAATTACAAATGCAATTAAAACACTTCCAATCGGTCTGATTCACTCTTTGATGACAAAAGTTTTGCCTAACGGCGTATGCAACTCCAAAATAACCAGAACGCAAGCAATTATGCAATTTTATGATTTCATTATGGTCAAAGTTATAGAAGCGGAAACATTCTTGCTAAAATGTTATGAGTTGAAGGAGTTTATGACTGGTGGTAAATATTTTAGTATTTTAATCTAACCTGCATTTACATGCATTGTTCAAATGATTGGAATATTTCGTATAAATAAACATTTTCTTCATTATTCAGCAAATCTTAAAAAGAAAAAGCAATATGTAACGACTTCTATCGACCAGAACGTCCAATTCTTTTATGCAAAGGTGATGAGTCACATCGAAAATTTTGTGGTGCCTGATGTTCCAACAGATTTTGACGGTCCAATTGATGGTAAGCAAATTTATTTTGAGTTAACATAGTAAACACTGAGAATCATCAAAACTCTCCTATAGGATGCATTTTAGATCTAGAGTGCAATTATAGTGAAAGACAGTGCATCTTCAAAAACTTAAACCTTCAACATGAATGGTCTCCAATTACTATAACAACAAACCAAACTACCAAGCCCAACGATCAAATTAATGACATAAAATTTGACTCATCTTCGTGTACTCTTTCTTACATTCCACATGCAATATTTGATATCTTTCCTAATTTAAATTATATGTTCGATGTTGTAAGAACTAAACTAGCTCGTCTTGAACCTGAATTTTTCCTGAATGCGAACAATCTCAGTTCTTATTTTCATTGTTACTATAACAACATAACTGCTTTGAAAGCTCGAACTTTTATTCATGCACCAAATCTTAATCATATCAATTTACAAGAAAATGAAATCGAATATATTGATCATCAGGCGTTTGAAGGATTGTCAAAACTCACGGTTTTAATTTTGCATGCAAATAAAATAAAAGCTTTATCTGTTGAGGTTTTCCGGCCAATGTTGAAATTAAATATCCTTTTTCTACAAGAAAACCCTTGCATTAACAAACATTTTCCTACATCTAATGCAATACTAACTACACTCCAAAAAGAATTAGAAGTTAACACAAAATGTAGCCAAAATGATGATATTCATCAATTTTCTAAAAAGCTTGCAAAAACTGAGGAAACGATTGAGAAACGATTGAAAATAATCGAAAGTCTGAATTCATTCAATATTACTCCAATCGAAAAAAGACTCAGCAAGCTTGAAGAAAAATTGGATGAGATGATTAAAATGATTGAAAAAATGGTCGCACCAATTCAAGGTCCCATTGAACATAACAATTAATATTTATGACAATTCGTTGTATTTCTTATGCTACTTGAATATGTAATTTTACAAATGTAATAAATCTCTATAACTTAATTTAAGTATTTAGTCTTTCGATTTTTATTCTAATCCAAAGATGTAATCGGTTCAAACTCACAAGCTTCCAAAATCAAAGCCCCATGAAAATCACGATATTAAATTCTTGGAACACAATCATAATTCAATATTCCTCGATACTCAAAAGACTCGAAACATTCAAATAGTAAAGCAAAAAAATTCATTAACAATTATTCACTTTTTACAGTTTTCAACTCACAAACATCGTCGAAACTTTTGCTGAGGATAATCTAGAGATGGAGACTTTTCCATTTTTCCTATCAATATTTTTGCGCTTAACGTTCTTTATGATTGATAATGGTTTTGTGGCCTTACAAAAATGAATTCTAGCGCAGAGAAATCTCCCACAAAAAATGGTGTGTGAAGGTAGACAGATTTGGAAGGCGGAGGCTTAAAGGCTAGTAGATTTATTAATTGTTTAACTTCAAAAGTTTAAATTTTCACTAATATTTGAAATGACAACAAATTTTGTTCATAAAAAAACCAATAACTAACTTGCCTGACACCTCTGTATCAAAGTGCTCGAACGTGTGGCAAAAAGTTATTCTCTGTTATTGGAGCTGCCAGCGATGGCAGCGAATGGCGTATCATATTTTTTAGTGGATCATAATTTTTAATGGTTTTTATGCTCTAGAAATAGTTGAAGATTATTAGAACTGACGGACTCTTTTTCTGTTTCTGTGATTTTTCTGAAATTATCATTTTGGCATCTAAATTTATCTCTCCTGCAATTTTCGTAGAGCAAAATTAGAAAACTATTAATCACCTTTTTTTAGCGGAAAATTTTTCTGATGTGACTTTTTGTGAGTGACAAAACTTTTGTGACACATTAATTTCTGATGATATGATTCTAATAATACATATTTTATGGATTCTTCGAGAAATTTTTAATCAAGATGAAGCTAAATGTGTTCTATGCAACGGAGAGTAAATTCTTAAACCAAAATAATAATTCCTTGAAAATTGTCCAAATGTTCCTAATTGTTCAAGGTATTTTATTTAAATACAAAAATTACATTTTTAAATAAATTAAGGTGAGCTTCAATGAAAATTTGTAGTAAAAATTGATTTAATTGAAAACCAAACAAATAGGCACAAGCTCTGTAAAATAAATAAACTCACTGAATACCATAAAATTCAACAAAATAGGGGAAAATTTGATGTAGTATCAAATGTTTGAATAAATTCCATACCTTCCAAATTTTCCACTAATAAGCAATGATTAAAATCCAAATATCCCATCATTAGATCATAATTCATATTTACAAAATACAATACCACATTGACAATAAAACAATAATAACATAATCCCATTTTTCATCATTAAAATATTTGGAAAATTTTCCAATTTCCAATTTACCACAATTTACCACAGTTTTCAATAAATTCGAATGAAATAGAAAATCTGTTGATATTATGAAATTTTTGCTGTCGCTCTGTTGTTTTAATCCTCTTAATTGAGTCAATTAACAATATATTGCTATTGCCAATTTCCATGAACTGATCAAAAATTACTGTTCTAATTGGTGGAAAATTTTAGAGTTTCAGTTTTCACTCTAGTCAATATCAATTTTAAATATCAGTATTGAAGCAACTGTCATGCCTGAAAATATTTTATTCATAATTTTGGTATTTTGTTCTATTTTTTGTATATTCCTTTAAAGAAATTTATTACATTTTTCAAATATTTTATTAAAATTTTTTGATAATAACCAATCTTAATTGAATTTGTATTCAACTTTTTCATTAAGAACTTCCAGTTGATTTGCAGTTGGACTCATTGATAAAAGGTACAAATAGTACAATACATAACTAATCCTCTGTACAAATCCAAAAATAAAACAAATCTATTCACAATAAGGCTCAAAGAAGAGATGAAAAATAAATATATAATTATATCGTCATGAAAACGAGTACAATGAACAATCTTCTCGTTTAATTGAATCTGGCTGTGAACTGTGAAGACTTTAGTCGGTTTTGTCTGTGAATTTAATTTTATGGCTGCATAAGCAAATGGCTTATTATTATTAAAGCTAATAAAGCTGGAATTTTTGAAAAATCCTTCAATGTGACATCTTCTTAATACGAATTTCAAAGATAATTCCCTACACAGTCAGAATCCCACCGCAAAAAAAAATGGAAACAAAATTGAAATTAAATTTTTCAAACAATTCGTATTTTCAGTTCCTTCATTATACACTGATTTTTTTTTTCCTCTCCACTATTGCCAGAATTACTAATTTCAACCAACCATCCATAGCAAGCATATTCGAGACATTTTCCAAGCATTTCCATATATTCGCCAGAATTCCATGAATTTCAAGCATTTCAGGCATTTCAAGCATTCACGAAACATTTTAGACATGAGGTTATTCGAACTTAATGACTTCAACATATTTGAATTTATTTAAAGAGCGTGAAATTAATTTTTCGTGAACGCCTCGGCAAAATAAACTCGAATGATCAAAGTCGAGCAAGGAGCAAAAAAACCATCTTTAGGCATTTTTAATTTAGTAAATTTGTAATAACATAACTGTTATTACACTCGATTATGTCTCTTAATTATACATTTATGCGAACATTTGTTTAACGAGCTTTAATGCCCTGAATGTCTTGAATGAGCTAAATGTTCTAAACCATCAAAAACATCTTCAATATCTCCAATTTATTCAAACTCTTAAAGCACACTGAACTTTATTTTCAGCTTGTTTTAAGCATTTCCCCAAAATCGTCTGAGTTGTTCGTGTGCTTTCAAGCATTTTCGGTGTTTCTCAATGTTTCTCAATGTTTTTGAACACTGACTGGCAAAACTTTTATGTCGTTCAGTCGTTTTTGTTAGATGAAAATTTAATTTTCTAGATAGCACGGGAAAAAGTTAGTCTTTATCTTTCTTTGAAGTGTTTCATCTGCAGATCAGTAAAGTTGAATATTTTAAGAGCCTTGATTGTTATATGTATTTTTGGGGGATGTTTATAGGGGCGGTCTAGGAGTATGTCACGCCTAGAAAATCGTTTAAATAAGATGCGTTTAGTGATTAACTAAAATTTTTTGGTAAGTTTGGAGATTTTGATGAATATTTTGGAGTTCCTTGGTCTCATAATGATAAACGATATAATTTAATGATGAAAGGTCGTGCATATCTGATCGTTAATCATTAATTAACTACTACGCCATAATACAAGGACATCCATTTTCCGACCAAGAATCCTCTTCTCTGTTTAGTTCCCCCAGAAGCTCTTAAGAGAATAATAAATTTCTGTTTATATATTATATTTCAGCTATCTAAATAATTTTTTGTTTCGCAACCAAAGTTTTAAAGTTTATTTCTGTGTGATTAAAGAGCCGTTCTGATGTATTTTTGGAATGTTTGATACTTTCCGCTAGAGTTCACAACAAGTTTTTCCATAATTCAGTGAAACAATAACATTAATTAATTATAGAAAAGTTTTTGCTAGTTCTAGTTTGTGAGTTTTACTGCTTTCTAGGGTTTGTGTTATACTCTAGATTGTTCAAAGTATTTGGATTGTTCGCAGTGTTTTAAGGTTTTAGTTGGAAAGTTTTACTGGAATTTGGAATAAATGCTTTTCAAGAGAATTAAATAATTAAGGGATGTTTGTCGGTATTTGAGGTGGTTTTGTATTTTCTACGTGAATGAACTTTTTGTTTGTTTTAAGTTTTCACTGTGCCATTTTCACTATGATCTATTTAATTTAACATGTATTTAGGCTGGTTTATATTTTGTAAAAATTTAAAAGAAATTTTATTTTATTCATGTTGTAATTTGACCAGACATAATAAATAAAAATATTTTTTTATTTTTTTTTTTGGTTCAGAAAACCGACACAAACAAATTAAGGTGACATTTCAATTAATCTAATGGAAAATACAAATTTAGTGAAATTTGAATATCAACCCATTCTAAAACTATAGTACCGTAAACCATGAAAGCAATCTTCTTACCAAAACCCACTTCAAAAATATAAAGTTTCAACCAAACTTTCCAGAACTTTCATCAAGATTTTCCATTTGCACTTGTTAATTTGAATCCATATTTTATTTATTTATTCACATCCGAGTATCCATAGTATAGTGAAACCACATTCAAACATAGTATTTGCATTAACATCCAACCATTAAATATTGACGCTTTCATTTGCACCTAAAACTACTCACAAATGAATCAAATTCCATCTAACACTGGAGATATCAACGCCAGCTCCCATTTCTCCTTTATATATTTGCAATGATCCTGAATTGATCTAAACAGAATTTCAAACGATTTAATAAATTATCAAAAACACACAATTTTGGTCCAAAATTATGCATGTCTGTTGGAATTTTGACACAATCAGGTACATGTTCCAGTTATTCCATAATATTTTGCTGCATGTGTACAAAGGGAAAATGCTGATTAAAATTATTCCTAGAATTAAAATTAATTACTTTATTTTGAATTAAAATATTTCAATTGTAAATAGTTGTGATAACTGATCGGTCGAATATTACATAGTTGCAGTAAAAAATAATTGATCTCAGTGTTTGGTTGTTACCGGATACAATTTTAATTTTAATTTCAATAAATTTTAACAGTACACACTTTATTTATTTTCACCTCCCTCAATAATATCACCTCAACAATCAACTTGAAATTCCGTGTTAACATTTAACATTTCCAAAATATTTGCCAAAAAAAAACTAAACACTGTAATTAATTAAAAGATAAAACAAATATTTAAGCAAATTACGTTTTCCGTTAAATTTGCACAAAATCTACATAAATGCAGAACAACCAAATTTAAACCATATTAATTCATTCAAATACATTCAAAACACTCAAATCATCCGAAAGCATCCAAAAAACGAACAGCAAATTTGGTGAATTAGACGTACAGCTAGCCACATGGAAATGCTATGCGTTGGGCTGTTTGTCTACTGAGTTGGTTTTTAAACAAACATAAACAGTTTTTAAATTGGAAGAGTTTGTGAGCATTATTCCCAATTATTTGCAATTTATTTGCTAATTTATTGAAAATTTGCGCTATTTTCCGTTATTCCATGGATGCTTTGCAAACTCATTGTTAACGTAACATGCAATTATATGCTAATAGAATAATTTGTTGTAATTAATGCAATTTGAAGCTCAAACGCGGCTTTATCGATTTTAACAATTTATTTTGGGCTAGTTTGAGTTTTGTGGGAATTGGGTTACGGTTTTGAAGTCTTTCATTTTCGGAAATGCATTTTAATTTATTTTAAAGTGTTTTGTTTGATCTCATTTAAAGGAGATTATTTTCAAAGTGGATTAATATCGATTTTTTTGTTGTGTTTGAATTTAAATTATAAATTTTTGACTATTTAGCATATTTTCCTATAAAAATGCAATTATAGATAAATCAAATTTCTAAGAAATATTCTTTCTCAACCCCCTAGAAAATTAATCTAAAAGCCATTCCACTCGCAAAAACTACTTAAAAAGCATCTCCAAGAATTCAAAAAAGCTGTCTCACGTCCGTCATCCCGCATAGCAGAGCAAAAACTTTTTATTTTGGCTAATTGAAGGAATTGAAATAAAATCCCCAACTTTTTTGGCATCTACTGGCATCCAGGATGTTTTCTCAACACACAAAAATAAAGAAAAATCTCCCAAAAAACGTAAAACTTTGAACGAAAATTAAAATTTGTGTAATTAAAACTTTTATTGGCAATGTGGAGGAACTCAGTCAAGATCCCAGCTTTTTTGCTGGTTCGGGTGGCTTGTCAGGAAAAAAGACTAAAAGAGATAAAAAAGCAACTGGGGAAAGCGAAAAAAAGTTATTCTTTGGCTCGTATATACTTTTAGTTATACTTGGCAATACTTGAGTATTCTTTTGGCTGGAGGCGCATTTTTTTATCAGCAACTTTGTTACGTTGAAGTTGGTTGAAGTTAATTTATAGAGCCATAAGATAACCTCTTGTAAGAGATGATAACGAGCAGAAAGTGCTTGTTTGGCGAATTAATTGCAAAAAAGTTTTGAGAGAGATTTTTATGTAATGCAAGGGAATTTTATGATTTATTGATTCATTGAAAAAGTAGCCAAATTAATCATAGATGAAATTTATTTATATTTGAACACTTTTGATGCTCATTTTCAAATCTGCAACAATCTTTATACATTAAAAATTTTATTGACATTCTGCCAAGTTTAGCTAAAATGAACATTACTCCCATTATGAGCCATTCAAGCACATAGCTATGTACGAGGTACTTTACCATTGAATCGGTTGATAAAGAACATTAAGTCGACACAATGCCATTTTATGACAATTTTAGGAATATTATGGCATTTCTAAAATTATGTAAACATTGTCGTAGAAGCACATTCTGTCTTAATTACTCTTAAAATTCAGTCGTTTGTATACATTTGGCTAGGAGCAGCAATTAATACTTGTTTTGTCTACTGCAAGAGATACATTATGTAGATGTGCGGAATGAATATTCGAGTGAGTTGGACTTGGTGAGGGTGTGGTTCTTTTGAGTTTATATTAAATTATGAAAAAAGTTTATTGAAGGTTTTACTTGGCAATAAATTAAATCTTAAGAGATCTTAAAAAATGAATTTAAGTAGTTCATAGAATTCATCAAAGCTCGTTCTTAAACCCTCCACAATCTCAATAAAACTTGCGACATTTCCTCGTCCATTCCGATGTTAATTAAAACGACAATGAACTGTATCATTAAATACTGAATGGATTTACTGACCTTTTAACGAGCACTCACTGGGGTCCTCATCATTTTTGGAAAAGCAGTCGATTTCATTATCGCATACGAAGCTAACGTGAATGCATTCTCCACTTGAGCACTGGAACTGACGATCTCCACAATTTCCTTCCGAATCTGCAAAAAAAAAAACATTTAAAAATTATTGTTTCATTTTTAAGAGGGGATCCTACTATAAATTAAAAGTAATCTTGATAAAACCTTAATATTCAATAATATTCAATAAAAACACTAAACAGTGTTAAATATTCCCAAATCTATTCGAAGATCCTTAATATATCAAAGAAAAGTGATAAATGATGGTTTTTCCATCGATAACAGCACTTTGCATTATTTATGAACCATTTTGAGGGAGTTTTTCCCCTAAATTTCTATAATTTCACATTTGTACGCTGCACAGTTTTCATCCCCAATTTTATCCCATTTTTATGGGTGATGAGTGTTTGGTGTTTGGAGATTTATTTCAACGTTTTCACACAAGGAATTAGTTATGGTCTCGCACTTGCTTCGAGAAATTTGGAGTGATTTCACTAGAGCATAGAAAAGAACATCAAGGAGAGTGCTCTTTTCTTTAATTCCCTTTGGGATTTATATATGCACGTGAAAAAGTTGAAAGTGGCGGGAAAGTGGATGTTTTGCATCAATAAAATTTTTGGCATTTTTTTAATGAAATTTGATTTTCCAAAGTTTTCCTGGAAACTAAAAACAAATATGGTAAATAATCAAATAAATCAAAAACATTCGACAGACGTTAAAAACGCCAAAATATCCAATTCACTCAGAATTGACCGTTGACTGAATTAAATTGACCTTACAGTTACTTCGTTTATTGCGTTCAATTGAAAATTTATTGATTTTCAAAAAAACATTCAACATCATATTCTTAATTGATTTATTCTACACGCATTCGTGTAACAGTGTAACACTGTCTATATCTGTTGATTTTGTATTTGACATATTGTGCTAATTTTAAGTCTGTAACTCAATTGAACATGTTTTTTAATTTTTATCAGAAATTTCCAGATTCATCGATTTCATTGAATTAAACGACGAATTAGTTGAATATTTCACGCAGAGTTCAAACTGTCAACCTCCACACATAATTTGCGAATTGATTTTGTGAGTTGTTGCGGTTCATTGGTTTTGTTGGCAAGGCATCTCAAAAGTGCTGGGATTTTGGTTTGACATAAGTCGGGTTTTTTGATGAACATTGAAATTATATTCCATTGGTTTCAGCATCTACTATTTTCCAATCAATTTGGATTCACGCTTAACTATTTTTTAGATAGTTGATCATTTATTTATATTTTGTTGACAGCTCAAAATATCTGATCAAACTCCATTAATTATTTAAAATAATTTTCCTACAATTTTCTGACCAATTTTATTCAAATGCATCCAAAAATATTTCGAATTTTCATCCATAAAAAATGTATTCAAATACCACAAAATCATAACAATTAAATAATCAACGAGCCACAAACTAAATACAAATTAATTAAAAATGATTGAAAACCATAAGCTAATTTAAATTTGATTTTCACAAAAGTTTAATCCGACCTCACATAACTTAACAGATCAGTATCAAAAATACAAATTTATTTTAAATTCCATAATCCCTACTAACTCCATTAAATATGTTAGTGATGCAGTTCCCTGTCACAATTAATTTGTGCTGTGATGCATCACTTGATGTGATTCTGCCATGTAACAATTTTTCAGAATTAATTTTCTTTAAATTTAATAATGTTCTGTCAAATGGCCCAAATCATCAGCAATACCAAAAATAGTTCGCTTTACAAGGAATCCCGAAAAACAGGCATGACAGCATGAACTGCGATGAAGCAGCATAAAAAGCGTGGAATTGTTTTGACATGATTGTATCAATATGAGCAGCAAAAACTGCTTCAATCTGCCTTCAATGCTGAGGCTGGTAGCGTTATCTATAGAGTTTAATCCATCTAGATGAATGGCTGGATCATCAGTAGTACCAGCAATATCAGCGATACAGTTTATTACTGGCATGTTCTATTTGTGTGCCAGATGCGCTTATGATGTCAAGACTTTTCTTTTTTTATTAAAATGCTCATAAAAGAGTCGGGAAAAAGTTGATGTGTTTATAGAGTGAAAGATTATTATTGGCTGATGTGATGGGATGATTAGGCTAGAATGAAGGTTTTGTTGTGGTTATTTGATTTTTATGAAATTAAAGTGTTAGATTTCAATCTATCTAGATTTTTTTGGAGTAATTTTTTAGGGGAACTAAAAGCCAAGAGAATATTCAGATTTAAAGGTTTAATTATCTCACAAAATCCTCACTTGATCAATTAATGTTGAAATACAACAAATCTAACAGTTCACTCCTCCAAAAAATCTCACAAGAGCACTAAACAACAGACAAACAAACCCGAACAACTCAAACATCCATCAAGAAACTCCTTCTAGTCCTTAGCCCCATAATGACGGCCTTGATCAAATATTTGCAAATGATTCAGCCATAAAAACCTGAACCAGCTTCAACATTTGGTAAATAAAATTAAAACTAATTTGTTTGAATTGTTTGAACGCATTATTTTGTAGAGAATTTGAGGAGAATGTCGAAAATAGCCGAGCGATACGTGTTTGAGGCAATGGGACAAGTTGAAGTGACTTGAACAACTTGAGGCAGCATAAAACAACTAAAAAGCCATTTAGGCATTGAAGAAAGTATAAATTAGAGAGACTTCCAAAAAGGGTACAAAACCAACAAACAAACAAATTTTAAAAATAGTCAATTAATTTAATCTTGCATTTACTTTTATTTCTTGTTTTATTTAATTTTATATGAAATGTCGTTTGTTGCTCGACTTTTTTATGTCTTCTTATTTTTCAATTTGTTGCCCAACTTTGTTCGGAGTATTTGTCAACAGAGCAATCAGAAAAGTAGATAAATAACTACCTCTTTAGCCTTCACTTTTCAATTCATTTAATATATTTGGATAGTCTTTTGTTTCGACTAAACTCAAGAAATTCGAGAAATTTACGATAAATTTGTGAAACTATTTAAACTTTCAGTTTGTTTGTTCCGAACTTCTTTGATAATAATCATTGTACTATTAACGAAGATTTTGAGATGAAATTTATGGAGTTTATCGGATTTTACGATATTTATTCAGTGCCGTAGGTTTTTTGGGAGTTTTCTATGCGAAGGTAAGTTATGTGTGTTTATTTTGTTTATATATAATTTGATATAATTTGAAGCACTTGCCGATATATTGTGACAGAAGGCACAATAATTTAAAGATAAAGATATAAGATTGGAATTAATTTAATTTTACTGGATTTACTCGTCATGCTTGAGCCTCCTGCCCAAAAATGCCTTTTGCCGCCAATTACCATAATTTATTTTTGAAAAATTTAGTTGTCTTACTTCAATATTATTTCATTAAATTTATGTCTCAATAAATCCCGATCAACAATTTGTGACAACTTGTTCCAATTTATCTCATTTCTTCAACATTCTACATTTTATATGTAAAATGCAAATGATGTGTCGCTTCCAATAAATATTATTGCTGTCTTTCATATTATTATCGTCTCCGCAGTCTTACAAACATTACCGTACAAACAATATAAAGCAAGTGAAGCAACTCAATTTATTTTTGATAAAATTTAAAATAAGAATCAAGCAACCTCCTGCTATAAATACAGAAAACAAATACTCGAAGCACTTTAAAGTTTATTATTTGATAGCTCGTCTATTTCTGAATGAACAGCTTGAATAACTTAAAATAGATAAACTAACATAAATAACTTGTAACAACTTTATGCTATCCGAAAGGTATCGATTGATTTTAAATTTTTATGCTTTTTATTGATTTTATTGCTTTTATTGTTTTTATTGTTTTACACTGTTTAATGTTAATGACATAAAAATATATTTTACAGCTTTTATGTAAGAAAGAGGATACATTTAAAAATGATTTAAAATGAGGACAGAAACATGAAGAACTCCAGTGAGATCATCAATCAGATTCAAAATCGGTTTATGATTCGGTTTCAAGTTCATTTTCATAGTTTTCATGATTTATTGATTGTATGATGTTTGAACTTGCCATTGACTTTAATAAAGGTTTTTTATGGAGTTTACTAATCTACATAATTTCTGAAGTTTTTGGCCCATATGTCAATACAAACTATTATTAATAGCTTTTCAACATGTTTTAAAATAATATTGACAAAATTTTTGAAGAAAATATTTTTTCGATCTGCTTTAGATGAAAAGTTGTTGAGTTTTCAAGTATTTGCATACACTTTTGAATTTTCCTCTTGGTTGTGAATTATTTCGGATGTTTCAGTTTCAAAGGCAAAACTGAGTCAATATTTGATTATTGCGATGTTTTGTGAATTCAAAGTGTAATTTATGGATTTTAAACACATAAAGTTTTAAATAAATATGAATAGCTCTGTAGCTCCATCAAAAAAGTAATGAATCTTCATATTCTCCCTTAATAATTCAACAGTCTCTTAAACTATATTATCTGGCCACATCTCCTCCCTAAAATAAAAACTTTAAAGTAATCCCTGGAACCCGAAATCCCAACAAAAAAGTCTTGATTTCTGCCCCATTGCTCGCATAAAGCCAGCCATCCAGCATCTTGTGATGAAGATACAATTCCAAACCATCAAACTGGAACTATGCAGAAACTGCCTTATAATTTTTGAATGATTCCTAGATTTATGGCAAAAGGCGCCTAATAAAGATTTATGTGGGTCTTCAACCCTAAAATACTTCTAGAATAACTGGAGAAATGTTGCAGCAGCACAGAAGAAACATTCACAAAACACACAACATGAATAGAATTGCTATAAGTTTTCAGTATTTGCAAGCGCAATGATTTTATTAAATACTAATTTATTATTGTCGATGAACTCGTATCGTATCGTTCTCCCTTTCTGTGATTTATCGCACTGCCAGTTGTAAATGCTTTTGCTGTAAATGTTTTTAATGTTGTAAATGCGGTTAAGAAAATTTCTCATCAAATGGTAAAAAATTGAAGTGAATTTACATTTTCTCCCAAGAACCCCTTATTTCTTATCTTTCGGACCGAAAATAATATATTTGCTGTATTTGCTAGATTTGGCCAGGATTTTCAAGCAATTTCTGGGAAATTCTCAATTTTATTGGTATTTATGGCTATAGTGTTACTTTTTTCTTGCTAAAAGGCAATCCTGAATGAAGTGCCCATAAGTTTCGGAATAAATTAAATTTTGCTGCTCAATCACAAAAACAAGAATATCATTTTTTGCTACGGGTATGTTTTCTCTAAGACAAAACTCTTTATGGCGTTATCCTCTCTATCGCGTAAAAATTTTTCAGTCCCAAAAAAAATCAAGGTTGCTGAAAATAATTTTTGAAAATTCCATATCACGTTGTTCTCTCTATCACAACGGTCCCAACCATCAACGCCATACACTGAAACAAATTTACTACTTGTCACAACCTTAAATCACTTTTAACCCTTGCAATCGGCTTGTTATAAGGTTAGATATATACTTGCCACAAGGGTATATACACTTGCGATAAGAGTATTTAACCTTGTGCCAAGATTTTTTAACCTTGTCACAATCTGAAATTCACTTTTAACCCTCGATGTAAACTGACCACAAGGTTAAATACTACTTGCAGCAAGGATATTTATGCTTGTCTCAACTACAATTTAACCTTGTCACAAGTTTCCACGGAGGGTTAAAAGTGAATTTAAGATTGTAGCAAGGTTAAATTTACACTTGTGACAAGTTTAAATTTGTACTTGAATTGAAATTAAAAAAAAAATCGCAATTTTTTTGATTTAACACCCCCAACATCTCACACGCTCCCGTTTCTTTCGATTTTTACTCACTCTCACCTTATATCCTTCCCTTAACCTATCCTCCTTTAAAAACTCCACCTTATAACTCTTTTTTGCATCTCGGCCTTAACCCAGGATTGAACCCGGGATCTTTCGGTCGCTCGATACACACTCTAACCACCATACCAACAGTATGTTGATCTAACGCTCGTTTAAATATGAACATATGTTGAATTTATCGAAAATATATATTTTCCCAAGATTTAATTAGTTTTTACGATGAAATTTCTACGCAAATCAAAATCTTAACATAATATTATAAATAAAACAAATTATAAACAAAATGAATTTATGGAGCGATTATGCAACAGTATTAGGTTTTTTTTCGAGTTTTTCGTGATTTTAGTTCTAGAATATACGTGGACTGCATAAAGTGCCGTACACATTATGAAAGTAGCTTTTTCAAAAAATCAAAGATTTCTGTTAAAGTTTTTTGGGCGTTTCATATTTTTTTTTCCTTTTTTCGAATTTTAGTCCATTAATTGTCTAAAGAATGTGTTTTTACCATTTTCTATGAGTTCTGAACGTTGAAAGATTAAATTAAATTTTGGACTTTAACAGTAGGAGTAAATTAATCAAACTTGCAGCGCAAAATTAGGAAATTCTCTATTATTCGTGAAAGTTCAGCCTCGCAATTTTGATCAGAATATTTGATTACCGCAAATTTACAAATCTGATTCATATTTATGGGAAAATGATGCAAAAAAGAAAATTCGCAAATTTATCCTTTTCTCAGCAATTTTCATGAGCAAAACCAATAAAAAGGGTGAAATTGTCTAAAAGGTGAGTGAAAGTTGAGTTTTTCATCAAAATTTGCGTATTGAATAGACAAGTATGAATTAAAAAGAAAATTTAAAAACCTACAGGATAAACTCAACTTTTACTCACCTTTAAGATAATTTCACCCATTTTAATGGTTTTGCTCATGAATATACAGTCTAAACATTGCAAACATTTTCACTTGCATTTTTATAAATTAGCAAAAAATTATTATGGCAAAAAAGACGGTCGGAGATGAGAATCGATCAAGGATTAATTATATTAGGTTTGGCACAAACTTAAAAAAACCTTGTTTCAAGTTTAAATTTAAGCGTACCACAAGTCGAGCAAATCGGTTTGTGACAAGTTTATTTTAGGTTTGTCCTAATCTTAATTTAAGGTTGTTACAAGAATAAATCCCACAAACTTAAATAACCTTGTGACAACCTTAAAAACCTTGTTGCAAGGTTTTTAAGGTTGTCACAAGACTTTTGTACTTGTAGCAAGAAGATATTTTTTTCAGTGTAGAGAAAACATACCCGTATCAAAATTTCGTATGAAATTTCTATGAAACATCTTGAGGAGGTATATTTTTTTAATTTGATCAAGATCCGGAGAATGCCCAATCTTCAATCTTGTAGAATTAAAGCAGAATTGGTCAAAAATAATTGGATTGCCTATAAGACACGATAATGTTTTTTACAATTTCAACCTATCAAATAAAGTTATTAGGGAAGATGGAAGAAATAATCTTTTTCTGGATAATTTTTTAATAAGATTAAATTTATTGGAGCTTAAAATAATTGCTACCAGGAATTTGATGATACTAAAATATGATTTTTTTGCCCCCTCAGCTAATAACTGATAACTTCTAAATACAATGTCCTTCATTCTAATAATACAGTACTGTTGATCATCTAAATCGATTTTCCTTTCAATTTGTAGTTCAACGATTCTGTAAGTAATCAACACAATGTACGATCAAAGTCTCTTAATCTTAGTAAACGCACAATTCACAAGTTCCTTCCTTTCTTCGTTGCACAATTTAACGAGTTTTCTGTAAACGAAGTGCCAAAAATTCTTATCCAATATAAATAGAAGTGAAGCAACCTCAATTCTCTTAATATTAATTAAATTTTACAAGATGAAAGACCTAGTGAGTGCTAATGGTGCGAGTCCGGGAGAAATTGACGAGAGTTTATACTCTCGTCAGCTGTACGTTCTGGGCGTGGAAGCTATGACGAAAATGCAAGGTGCAAATATTTTAATCAGTGGAATTGGTGGTGTCGGAGTGGAAATCGCAAAAAATGTCATTCTCAGTGGAGTAAAATCAGTTACAATACACGACACAAAAATGTGCACAATTGAAGATTTATCTTCTCAGTTCTATTTAAATGAGAGCATGATAGGGAAAAATCGTGCAGAGTGTAGTGTGAAAATGCTGTCGGAATTAAATCCTTATGTGATTACAAAAGCCATTGCTGGTGAATTAAGTGAAGAAATGCTTCAAAAATATGCTGTGATTGTTTTAACTGAAACCACCTATAAAGAGCAGTTGAGAATTTCTGAAATTGCCAGGAAGTACAAAAAAGCTTTCATAAATTGTGATACAAAAGGATTGTTTGGACAAATATTTTGTGACTTTGGAGATGAATTTATTGTTTATGATGAAGATGGTTTGAACCTGAAAGTGGCCCCTGTTACTGGAATCTCTAAAGAAAAAGAAGGAGAAGTGACGTGTGCTGATCAATGGCACAATTTAGTGGATGGAGATTTTGTTACCTTTTCTCAACTAAAAGGAATGACCCAATTAAACAATTGCAAACCAATGCCAATCAAGCGTCTCGGCAACTATTCGTTCAGCATCTGTGACACTTCCTCTTTCACCGATTACGTAGAAGGTGGTTTTGTAACACAAGTCAAAATGCCAAAAAAAGTTGCCTTCAAATCTTTTAAGAACTCGGAAGATGCACCAGATTTTCAGTTCATTTTATCAGAGTTTTCTAAAATTAACAACGCGTCACAGATTCAGTTGGCGTTCACAACATTGCATCGATTTGTTGAAAAACATAAGAGGCAGCCAAGAGCGTATCATAATGAGGATGCTGCTGAGTAAGTTTGATTGGATTTGAGTGTTTCTATTATTTATTTAAAATTTTAACTCTACAGATTCTTTTCAATGTGCGTTAAACGAGCTGGTGAGCTTAAGATCGAGCTAGATTGTGAGCTGGTCACAACCTTCTCAAAAATATGTTCTGGACAACTTGCTCCAATGAACTCAATTTTCGGTGGCATTGCTGCTCAAGGTATTTTTCTATCTTCAAATTTATTTTCGCAAACTAATCAATAAAAACTTGCAGAGGTCCTGAAAGCCTGCACTGGAAAATTCATGCCCATGATGCAATATTTCTGCTATGATGCTTGTGAGTGTCTTCCAGAAGTCGCATTAGAAGTGAATGCTGTGAAAACTGGATCTCGTTACGACGCTCAAGTGAACGTTTTCGGAGATATGTTTCAAAATGTCCTTAAAGGCTCAAAGTACTTTGTTGTTGGAGCTGGGGCAATTGGTTGTGAAATTTTAAAGAACTTAGCGATGATGGGAATTGGCAATATTTTAGTGACCGACATGGACTTAATCGAAAAATCTAACCTGAACCGACAATTTTTATTCAGAGCTAGTGATATTCACTGCTCTAAGTCGAAGGCGGCAGCAAAAGCAATCAAGGCAATGAATGAATTAACGAATATTTGTTATCATGAAAATAAAGTGGGTGCAGATACGGAGAGCATCTACAGCGAATTCTTTTATGACAGTTTGAATGGCGTAATCACAGCTTTGGATAATGTTGATGCAAGATTGTTCATTGATAGGAAGTGCGTTATATATAGAAAACCTTTGATTGATTCAGGAACTTTGGGAACTTTGGGTAATTCAGAAGTTATGATTGGAAAGCATAGAATTAACAAATGTTTTAATTTTAGGAAATGTTCAAAGCATCATCCCAATGTTAACAGAAAGCTACAGCTCATCAATGGATCCACCAGAAAAGAGCATACCATTGTGTACTGTTAAACATTTCCCAACTGCCATTGAACATACTTTGGTAAATATTTCATTAAACGAAGCTTTTGTCAATGTGACTTATTAAACATATTTATAGCAATGGGCCCTGAACTTGTTTGAAGACGTTTTCAATCACGCCATAGTCAACACAATCTCATTTTTAAATGATCCAACTTTCGTGGAGAGCTTAGCTGAAAAATGCGACAATACGTCTTATGAGACATTGTTGGCAATCAAGGTAAATTCTATTTTATTTTTGAGACAATTAAGATAAAAAAAATTACTTTCATTAAATTTAAAGAAAAATTTGCTAGGAAGACCATCTTGCTATGAAGACTGCGTGACTTGGGCGAGATTCCAATTTGAAGATCTCTTTTCCAATCAAATCAAACAACTCCTCTTCAATTTCCCTGCCGATTTTAAGACTGCAAATGGACAGTTGTTCTGGTCGGGTCAGAAGAAGAAGCCAACCCCAATCGGTAAGAAATCTTCAAAATATTCTTAAAGTTCACATGAAGTTCATTTTAAATCTTCAACAGAATTTGATCCAGAAGAAAAACTGCACATAGATTTTATTCTATCAGCTGCCAATGTTAAAGGAGACATTTATGGAATTTCACGAGTTCAAGACCGCAATATTATTAAAGACATTATTCTCAAAGTTCAAGTCCCAGAGTTCACACCCAGAGCTGGAGTAAAAATTGCAGTGACAGACGAAGAGCTCCAGGATGAAAACAAAGATCAAACTGTCGATGGTTGTATGATCCAAAATATCATCCAAGAAATGCAAGCGATGGACCAAAACCATGGCGCTAAAAAGACCATTGAGTTTCAAAAGGATGATGACACAAACTACCACATGGACTTTATCACAGCTGCTTCGAATTTGAGAGCCACAATTTACAATATTCCACATGCTGATAAACGAAAATCTAAGATGATTGCTGGCAAAATTATCCCAGCTATTGCTACTAGTTGCTCAATCCTTGCCGGGTTGGCGTGTCTGGAGGTTTACAAAGTTGCACAAAAGTGAGTCAATTTATTTTACAAAATAATTCAGAATCTACCATTTTTAATACTTTTAGGTTCAAAACTATCGATCGCTACCAAAACACATTTTTCAACTTGGCCAACTCAACGTTTGGTTTCTCAGAACCGAAAAAAGTTGCCCTTAACAAGTTCTACGACAACACGTGGACTTTCTGGGATCGTTTTGAAATTACGAAACCGATGACTCTCAAAGAGCTGATTGAGTTTTTCAAGAAAGAGCATAATTTGGAAATAACTATGCTATCTCAAAATACCACGATGCTTTACACCTTCTTCATGTCTAGTAAAAAATACGAGGAGCGGAAGGATTTGCTAATAAATAAAGTGATTGAGAAGATTATGGGAGAACCAATTGAAGATCACGTGAGGTCTTTGGTTTTGGAAGCACTTTGTAATGATTCAGATGGAGAAGAAATTGAAGTTCCATTCATTAGATATGTGTTGCCAGCTTATCAATATTGAATCCTTAATTATTTTTTTCTATTTCTTAAATCATTAAATTGTTATATTTTAATAAATTATTCTTTAAATTTTCTTTTATTAACAAAACTGCCATTTACTCGCTTTCTTCCCTGAACCATGACTAATATTTCAAAATCATCAAATTACTTGCAATTTTGCAAAATCTCAAAAAACAAATGACATAAGTTCTTTATAAAAATATTTAGTAAAATATATCACCTGATATATTATCCAATCAGCACTCCAGCAATTTACTCAAATATGTAGAAAATATTATCAGTAACATACTAAACTTTTAACTAAGTTGTTTATTTAAAGAATGCTATTAGCAAGAACCAAAGAACAACAAACACGTATCGATATTTTAAAAACATCAAAAATATTGCAAAAGTCGGCAAAAGCAGCAAAAAGCATATTTTTATAAAAAAACATCAACAAACAAATGCGACCTTTAAAGATTGTGAACGTTTGAAATTTTTTGCTACGCCACAACTTTTTTTTAACTTCATAATATGAAAAAACGCAAAATCCAAGAATTGGTTAAAAGTTAATATTTGCCATTTGGGTCAGTATTTCAATAACACCAAATATTTCACTAAAATATCGTCAAAATGCGACAGCCATCGACAAAAAATAAAGCACATTTTTCTTCAATTTCAATAATTCGATAATTCATAATTTAATTTTTGTGATTTGCTGATTTTTAAATTTCAGAATAATTCTGATATTTTTTCCAATTAACAGATTTTCTGATATTTGAAGGGATTGGTATTTGAAGGTTAATTTATGTGTTCGTTAACACTACATATTTATAACAAACTTCCCATCCCTGTTCCTCCCAAAAATCGTGAAATTTTTATATCACGCGTCTATAAAATTAAATAATAAAACATTGAAAAAATCTATAAAAAGTTCAGTAAAGCAATAAAAAAAGTGCAACGCAAAATTTTGTTTGAAATTGTTGGCAAAAAATTATTTGGGCGACACATAAAAAACTGTTAAGCCAATAATAAATAATTTAAATCATTTTTGATTTGTTTGACGCGATAATGGTTGGGTTTTTAAATTTTTTGCTACCAACGGTTCGTGATTGATTTGGGGAATTTTCTTGGAATGTTGATTTAAAGGTTTATTGATTCGTCTAATCATTTGGATTTGATATCTTAATTTGAAAATAATCTTTGCATTGAATCTTGATGTCTGGATCTATTTTTATTTCCTATGTTTGGTTTTAGATAAGTTTTTTACTGATAATTAAATATTAAACAAAACAACTTTTCACAGCGAAGTGGCAATTTTTTATCAGTATAATTAATAAATTCTCAATAACTAATAATTAATAATTAATACTATGAGACCAAACTTCTTATCGTCTTTCCTCAAAATACTATTACCTATATATTTTACTACGAAAACGTGAAAAAATTTGACCGTCATAAATATTACCTTATCTCAAGATTAAAAACGTCCAATCTACAAACAATTAAATTTGATTGTCATTTCAATAAAAACTTCAAATTGATGAAAATCATCAACAACTTCAATTACCGATTGCTTAATTAATTTGCAAGTGAATACAGACAGTATGTTCAACTAATTGAAGTATTGAGTAAGTATTTAAGCATTGAACGTGCACTTTACATGTATTTCTGCATCGTCGCATCTTCACAAAACTTTAAGCTTTGTCAAAGAGATAGACTAGATAGCAAAATCAATTTGGCAAATGGAATGCAGTGTAGTTTTACGAACATGTAGATATAAGTTTGGGGAATTTTGCAGTGCTTAAGCAAACTATTTTACTATTTCACTTATATTGCGAGTGGTTCAGATTGCTTGGGCTGTTGGAAGTGGTCCAACTTGTGACAAAACTACGACAAAATTACGAAGAGTACTCTTATGTTTGCTTTTTAGTTAGTTACTTGTTCAGCTTGTCACAAGTTTCCTAAACTTTTTGTAATTTCATGATGCTGAAAGTTGATTTTAATTTATTTGGCTTGTGGAGAATGTTTTGATAAACTTACACAAAATAGTTTGTGTTAAAAAGTTAACCAAAGTTTTCAGTTTTGATCATTAAGACCTAAATGAGTATTTCTTATCAATTCAGTTCATGACATAAATGCATTTATGTACCAGATTTATGTATTCGTGTGAATTCAACCGTTCCGAGGACTAAAATAACAAATTTATAACATAATTCAAGATTATTTGAACTAACTCTACAAATCATTTACTAAAAAACAATTTGTCATACTTATGACGCAATTTTATGACCCAGCCGATACATAAGTACATTGGAATCGTACGATACTCGTACGATACTCACTTTGTGTACTCAATAAAATACAATATTTGATAAAAATAAAATAAACAATTTTGAGTACTGCATAAACATTTGGTTCTTCTTTCAAAACAGTTCTAAGAACTTTTTCAATTAAAACAGCCTTACATATTTTTGCAAGTTTTTGGCATAAAATTTCTGAAGGTTGTTTATGTTGCTCAAAACAATAATTTGGTTTAAATTTATGATACAACGTCTCGCCCAAAATAGGACAAAAATACGATTATACCAAAATAAACATTAAAGATAACAAAAACCTCACTATCCAAACGTCTCGCTCGCAAAACCCCAAAAACTTCCTCACTCCATTCCAAACGACCTGTTAATTAAATTTTGCCAGCCTTTTAATCCACAGGATATAAATTCAATTAGCTGAATGCCTAATCCCCTTTTTTCTTCACTGCTTCTACTGTCTTAACACTAACCTAAGCTTTCAGCTACTCAAAGGATTTGGGAAAAAATCCAATAATAAAAAATATTCCGTAGACATTCGAAATCCATCTATTTTGGGGAATTTGATATTTTCAACCAATTGCGCGCAATTGTTCAATTTTCCAATTTTTTTCAAGCATTCCACAAGCATGAGCTTGTTTAGCGAGAGATACAAGTTTTTGTTTGATGCTTCATCAATATTTCCGTGAAATATTTCTGATTTAACTAATTTTGTTGTTTATTGTTAGAAATCTGTTTACAATTTGCATTTTATATATTTTTGTTTTGTTGTTTACACCGCAAGGAAGTTTTCTATTTGACATAAATTAGAAATAAATGCATCAAAGCTCGAGAAAAGCAAAACTATATTTAAATTGTATTTTCAGTGACATAATCCAAGACCGCCTCTTCAACAGTTCAAAAGCAAAATCAAATTTCATTCAACTACATCAACAATTTATAAATAAATATTTACGATATTACGATACTCAAATAAATGAGAATAAAAATATAAAATTGCACAACACGCGAATGTTATATTTACTCAATACTTACAGAATTTGCGCGGGATTTTTGCAGAGTAAACAGTTTTTCCACATTTCGGATATTATTGGATTTTTTTAATATGTCGAGAATACTTCAATTTTTTTTCAAGTTTTTGCCAATGAATGAGTCACTGAGCAGCCCTGATGTTCGGAAGTATATTAAACCGCTTTTTGCACATTTTACGCTCCTTCATGAAATCTTGAATGGATTAAGTTGCTGAATGAAACGTGAGTAAATCACAAGTAAACAACATTAAATGAATTGCACATTATCGCAGTTAAATTAAGATTTACAGCTTAATGATGCAGTTAATGTCAAAGTTTGTTATTTTTTAAATGGAAAAATAATTGTATAATGAATTCATACCATAATAAATGATAATTAATGGTTAAATCACGCTTCAAATTAACAAATAATCAATTTACCACCAAATTAACATAATTTAAATTTTCCGGAGGCAAATCAATTAATTATTACAGATTGAAGCCAATTGAAGTAGCATGAAGCCACTCCAGAAATTTATACAATCTTTAAAGCGGCGTGAAAACTATGAGATTTGTATTTTGTAAATTTATTAATTTATCAACTGAATCAATTTGTTTGGCTTAGTGTTGACATCAGCTGCATCTGGATCGTGTTGTACTGTAGTTTTGAGGAATGTGGGCTCGGTCCACATGATTGTCAATTAAAACTAATTTATCTAACAAGACAATAAAAATATAAAACAAATGACTTGGGGCTCAATGTCTTGTCTTTTATTTATTTTATTTCTTTCATTTAATTTTATGTCGTCTAGAAAAATTAATGAATTATTTCAAAAGAAATGTTTTCAACTGAAATGTCGAGAAAGTTCTCTTTTGTTTCTACGGATGCTGTCGATTAATCTCTTTATTTATTGTCCTGAGCATTTTTTGTAGGATAGACCTGTTGCTTTTTTAATTTTAAAGTCTTTTGAATTTACTTTTAAGTCGTATTAAATAGTTGTTGTGAAAAAGATTTAGATCTATTTTCACCCAATCAAAGATTTTATTTCAACCTTTCTTAGAAAACCATCAAAACTCCAATGTAACAAAAAAAAAATCATCAAAAGAAACACCCATCAAGAATCAAATTCACGCTTCAATTCTTAGCGGCTCTTTTGAGTATCTACAATAGCCCGTTTTCAATTTCCAAGATATCAAAGATATCCAAGTCCCAGAAGATCTTAAAGCATCTTCAACCATTTTTCAACACTTTAAGTAGAATAACTGAAGCATCTCACAAAATGTATCTAATCATCATTATTTCCGAAGGAGAAAAACTGTCGAGCTGGCTTTATTCAATTTTATTATTGAAGCAACATTGTCTGATTGTCGGCCAAGTGACGCAAAGAAATCACAAAACAAACATAGAGCTTCAAGACATTGAAGCCAAGAAGTGGAACATTAATTTGAAAAGATTATCGATTTCTATCTGCTTCTTAATTGTGTCTACACTGACATTTATTTTTGTTTTCTTGGCGTTATACTCAAGACATTCTCTTCAAAGTCTTCAAGTACAATGCATTGTCTCAGCGCAGACAATAGCGATTCTTATTTCTTATTTCTTACTAAGGAGAATCCTTTTATTGTGAAAGTATTATGAATTTTTCTCGCTCCTTTCTTCTTAGATTTTACAGTTTGCAAGAATTTTCAAGAAATTTCCACTTTTTCTCGCATCTCTCGCTATTGTGCTGCTAACTCGAGATGATTAAATGAATAGACTTTTAAAAGTAAAATCCTCATTGTTGGCATTAGACTTATTAATTTCAATGGATCATTGAGAACGTTTTAGAGTCAATATTGAAGAATTGAAGGCAGATGACGGTTAAATTTGTTTGATTATGGTTTTTACCAAAGTTTGAAGTGTTATCTCCGAGATTTTCCATTTATTGAATTATTCTGGAAAATTTGTGGCAAATTGCTTGAAATGTGTAGTAATTTAGCTCTTTGTAGTAATGCTAGTAATGTTAGAAATGTGGCAAATTACCAAAGATCGATCTTTAAATCTTTCTCTTCAACTATTTGCTGTCGGTAACATTTACTTCACCCACATTCTCCGCAAAATCAACAAATTCTGAATTATTCTGGAAATTCCAATTATTCCAATTTTATTTTCTCTCTTGACTTCCTTCAAATATAAATTTTTATGTGTTTCCATTTATAATTCTGTTTTCTAGCATTTGTGTGTATTATTGCATTGTGCTGCTTTAAAATGTTTCAATGTTTCCTTTTATGCTATATAGTTTGCTAGCTCCGTTTGTTTCGTTTGTTTGTGCACCCTAAAATGTGTGTGACGACACTTTATAATAGCAAGGTGGTAATTTGTCATTTTGACCAAATGCACAATAACTATAGCAACTATACAACATCTATACAAACCAGAACAATTATTTCGGGGAATTTATGGATATGGTTTTAGAATGGTTTAATGCTAGGGGTCAGGATTGAGATTTAAATTTAATAGGTAACGAAATTTTTGTATCCAATATTATTTTTAATGATCCGAAAAATTGAAATTAAAAATTTAATCAAACAGGAAGAGTCAAAAAAGACTTTACAACTCTTTTATTACAAATTATAAAATTATAAAACTTCCATGGTTCCACCAAAAAATCCCGAAACTCGTCATCTCCCGCAACCACAAACAGATTTTTGTATTTAACAAAGTCATTGAATTTCATGTATCAAATCTGTATCATTTGTACAAAATTTGCAGCTTCCAAAGGCGGAGCAGCCAAGCCCACAATGTGCAATGATGGCAATTTGCGCTTTCAAATCGCCGAGGAAAAAACTCGAAAAATTGAGACTCGAACACACGGAAAAGCCACAAAATTGGAAAAATCCAATAAACTCTATAAATTGGAAAAATTGTGGAAAAAGGAAAATTGTGAAAAATCGAAACTGTTCCAATTAGGTCCAGGCAGAGAGCAATGAAGCAGTCAAGCATTCGAATGCTTTAAAAATTAGGATTTGGTAGAATTTCTGTTGAATTTTCAAAATTTGCTGGAAAATTTGCAGAGAGTTAGAAAATCGACCTTTTGTTCTGTTTAGTTCAGTTTGCTTTAGTTTGCTTCAGTTTGCTTCATGTATTATTTCTGATTTTCACATTTACGACAGTTTTTGTGTGTGTTTTGGGCACATCAGACGATGTTAGCAAAGTTCGTACAATTTACGGCATTTATACATATTTCCAGAATTTGTCCAACTCCTGAATTGATTGATACGTCAATTTAACAAGAACATAATATGTAGCACACAACAATGTTTGTAAACAGATGTATTTAATTTAGAATTACACGTTTTCGGAGCAGTTTTGGGTTGAAATTAGATGCGTCATAGATTTGCTTGCAATTTCATTCCATGATTCCAGGCAAGCAGGGGTAGGGGTGGTCAAATTATTTTTTAAATTATTTTGAAGGAGTTTTTCTGGATTTTTAAAATATTTTGAAATTTAGAAGAAAAGTTGCCGTCCCCTGACCAACCCGCTAGATACGGTTCAATCTAGATTTCAAATGCCTATAATCCCGGCGATAAATTCAAACTCAAAAAGCCATCCCGATCACAATCATATATAAATACAATGAAGCAATGAGGCAATGAGCAATGAGGTTTTATGCCATGTCGTTCCACGTAATTATTGTGGTGGAATAAATGTCGTTAGTGGATCTATAAATTATTTAAAGCGCAAAATGGCAAAAAGGCGCAGCGACTAAAATTCGAAATAAGATCCAGCTGAAGCTACGCTGAACGCAACAATACTGGGCTATAGATTTGTATCTAACCATCTTAATGTTTTTGTTCCGTGATATCAGAGATATCTTGAATTTCCTTGCCTCAGCCAAAAATGGACCATTTCGAATGGGCATCACGTAGAGAACTTTACTTTTTTTCTTATTCTCCTTATTTTACTCATTTAGGAAAATTCACTCATTTCACTCATTTTACTTATTTTCCTTGTCATGAGAATCTAGAGATAATTCCGCCAACAAATTACAAAATACTGGCAACAAATTGTCTGACATTTAATATTTCTGCTCCATTTTTCAATTAACTGAGTCTTCCCTTTTGTTTTACTGAATTTCACTTGTTTAATGACCGCAGATTATAGCTGAGGATTTGTCTGCAATTATAAAATGGGACCGAGCTACAAAATTATCATTGTTGGTTTAATTGAGATCTTGGTGCTTAGTGGGATGAAATTAATTTCCCATTTACTTTAATTTTTTTGATTAAATTTGAGTTTTTTGAGTAAAACATAATTAGGAATTAGAATTTATACTGATAAGAAAATGAATAAAAGAACTTTTATTTAATGTTTTTGAAAAACTTATAGATAGGGATAAATTTACTTTAATTTATTTTCACGCTTAAAGATGTGTAAAGAATACTTTTCGAGAATATTCCTGCAAAATGACCTAGATCTTATTTCGTCCCATTGCAATAATATTTTATGATCTCGAGTTTTCTTAACAAATCGCACAATAAGATGAAATTACCACAAACGACAAGAAATAAAATAAGAACTGACAAAAAGGCATTGTGACATTAAATGAAACATAAAATAATACTACATAAAGTCATAAAGCATTTATAAAAAAGCATCAAAATAATGATATTTTTCTTAATGCTTTAATTCTTGCTATCTGTGCTGTTTCTGTGTCTCATCATAATCTCGCAAATATAATCGCATCTATTTTTCTTTATACATTTCATACAATTCTATATATATATTTTCAGAAAATATATATATTATATTATATCTCGTGTAATTCTTGTAATTTTTGTATTATCTGTATCTCGTGTATTTTCTGTTTTTTCCGAGTCTCTCCAGAATTTTATGTTGTAACGAGCAAAATGTTTTTTACATTAAGCTTAAGAGATAATTCCAGTCGAATTAAAGCTTCCCATTAATCTTGTGCACATTTTCCTGGGGGAAAAATGCTACAAAACAGGCTAATTATTGATGTACATCGCACACATCGTAGCTCGTTTAAAATAATGATTTGAAGCCTTTATTCTAGGAATCGTATGAAGATTTCTCATATCAATCTATTGACGTAAGGAGTTATTTTTAGCGAAAGGACTTTTGTGCTTTCTCTTCATTCTATTTTAATGAAAATTTGAATGCTTGTTGTGTTTATCTTGGTTGTTGTGTTTGTATTATGTCTGTGATATTGAAATTTAATTTAATTCGTTTTGTCAAGAGATCAACTGAATATATTCAATCGTATGTGGGACTCAATTTGTTTTCAAATGTTTTTCTATGTTCTCAAATGCTTTTAAAAATAGACAATTTCCATAAACATGGAATTCAATTACATTTTATAGGATTTCAGGACTTTTTTGGCACACTCTGGAGTTTCGATTCTATTTGATTTTGTTAGATTCTTGAGATTAGGATGATATGATTAATATTAATTGCTTGAGTGCTCAAAAAGGGAGTCATGCATGCTGGGCTCAATTTTCAAACGGATAAATATAAATTGTTTTTATTTGAGCCTTTCATATCAGATTTAGGGTTTAAGTGTCGAAGCGACAAGATGAATAAAATTTGAAAATACATTAATCAACACTTTGTGGATTCCTAATATAGAAACTCAACCAACATTAATATACCAATACATTCAACACCATCCTAAAAAAACTTCGCGTGTCCTTTTATTCCCTAATTGTTTTAATCCCTCCAGGAAACTCGACGAAAAAACATAATAATCCATCAACCAAATGTTATAAATGGTATATATCTCACATCAGCTCTAATCGAAACACATCAAAGGCGATGAATGAACATTCAATGCGAATATAATCCAATTCCGATGAATTCTACACAATATTCCTAGAGAATGAACATCTCAGCATCTTGGCATCAAAGCAGCAGAGCATCGAACATATCGGCACGTGTTGCCATTACTTTCGAATTTAAGAAGCATAAATCATGTTCCAGCAGCTCTTCCTGATTCTGATAGTTTTAAGTCTAAAGAGGTTTTAAAGATGTCTTTTTAAAGACCCAAGAGGAAATATTTCTAGTCATGAATTTCAATAAACACACATTTTGTTCAATTTCCCTTTAAAAATCCAAAAATCCAATAAATCGTTTAAAAACATTATACTTTCCCCTTGGGTCATTAATTTCCTCAACCATCTTCAAAGAACATTTTCACAGCTATGCACTTATTTGCTATTTACATGCCATGTCGTCCAAGACCGGTTTGTTTGGGATTATCGATTTCCCATTTTTCTCATGCAAAAACAGAAAAAATGGAAAATGATGTTCTCTACATCCTAAAATGTTCTTGGCTTTCAATTTCCATAAAACCCATAATATTCACAATATCCACAAAATCCGCAATTTTATAGAAAACACACAGAAATTCCCATCAGAAATCCACAAGCAAACCTTTATCGTGAGATCCCGAAGAAAAACTCTCGATAAAGATGTTTCCAGTGTTTTATTTTCTAGCAGCTTTTTCCTCAGATGTTTGCCTTTTGTTCTCCATCTTAAATCTGTTCCATCTTGTCAAGGTTGCCAACATATTTATTTATTGATTTTCAGATTTTCTCGAGCTTCTTCTTATCTCGAGCTGATAATTTTTTGTGCTTTCTTCCATGTATTTATAGTGTAGATAGATTTTCTGCTTGTTTGCCTTGTTTGCGATGCTCGAATAAAATGATAGAAATAATAGAGATTGGAGCAAAAAAATAGGTTTCTTCCAGTTATTGATCGATCCAATGGATTTAAGCAGTTTAAGTGAAAAACAATTTGTTTGACTGCTTTCTATATTTTCTAAGTTTTCTCTGTTTTTCTTCAGCATTTGCTTGTTATTCCTGTTTTTACTAGAACATTTTATTTGTTTCATGTTTTATGCTTCATAGGATTCATTTATTTCTCTATTTTGGTTTTCGAGGATATTATTGGTTTTATGGATTGTGGGATTTCAGGAGGAAATTGAAGCTAATTGAAATATTGGGCGAATCACCAGCCACACTTAATCTCGGCCCATCTGTCAACAAATACCAATTTGTTTTACATTAGCTGTGCGGTGTCGAGATTAAGAGACGATAACGCACTTTACCCTATTTTTAGATTTACCCTATATTTTCGACTTTTTGGACTGCTCACATTGAAATAACCAAACATAATTGAAAAAACACCATGTTAAGCAGTGAAAACAGCAAACATGTAATAAACTACAATTTAAAGTATTTATCGATAATTATTAAAAACACCCTTGATCACTTGTTTTTATGTTTTTGTATGCTTTTTGTTTCATGTTTTATGATTTCCCTTTACCATACGGTAATGGTACAAGGGGACTCTCCAGATTAATCAGCCGAGAATTTAGAGTATGTCAAGCATTTCTGTGTTGTCATGCAATCTACAATCACTTGAATCACTCGATTTTCGTTAATATCTGCGTTTGAAGGAAAAAAATCATATGCCATGCCAGTTTCCGCACAATAAAGCCACACGATAGCAATATCAATCAATCTATTTATAAGCTTATTATATCCCAGTGAAGTTGTGAAATTGTGATGTCAGGCTGATAGAGTCGGTGGATCAACAGCAGCCAATACAAGTGGGATGATGTTTTATTTGGATTTCATGGAATTTCAGGAATAAAATTTAATTTTGTGAAGCATGCAACAATTTTGCTGACCATTCCATAAAATATCATGAAATACTAAAATTCCATTAAACTTCATAAATTTCATAAACATCCAACCAAACTTTACAAACAAAAAACCAAGAGATTCCAGGAAAGCAAAATAATTAAAAAAGTGACTGCAAACTTTTTCAAAAGCAAAAACGCAGCAGGATTTCAATTTGGCATAGCAGCATATTTTTTTAATATACTGTGTAAATTTACTTCTTGCTGGATTGCTTTATGGCATGCATTTTTTATGCTTGCAAGCAGCAAAAGGAACTGGCAATTGCCCAGCTATATCCAGATTTATATCCAAAAATCATAAAGTAAGGGAAACTTTATCGGGAAAGTTGGATTGATTGTTTAAATCCGGAAATTTAATTTTTTTTAAGTTTTTTTACAAAATTGTTTTTCTATTTTATAAAAATTTTATATTAAACCAACTTTTCCCGTCAAGGACCTTTCATCCATAAAGCATGTTTTCAGTGTCTTTTTTTGCTCTCTTGCTTTTGGTGGGTTCGGGATTAACCAAATTGATGGTCCAGCTATTATGTGGCCGCCTCAACAAGCAAACAACTTTTAGTGCCATCGTTAACAAGTCGTTTGATAAGGCAGGTTAATGTGGATCACGGGAAGTTGGTAGGAAACTATTGCTTTTCGTGTTTGAGGTGGTTTTAGTGGAATTAAATATTTATTACTTCAGTGTATATATAGATAAGTTTTATGAGCAGAATATGCTTTTTTTATTGCAAGAGAGCCACTTTCTTTGGTTTAATGAAGCAAAAATAAGGAATGAGTTACTTGTGAGTTTTTTTGTGACATCTTTAAAATGTTCAATTGAATAAAGTCGTTTATATATTTTCAAAACAAATTATCAATAAAAAATATAAAAAAGCCATAAAAGTTCATTCCCTTCAATACCTCTGCTATCACCCTCCAAAATCTAACCATCTTTTTATCACCACTTGAAAACAACATCAATGTTGCTAGCAGAGCCACTTCAGCTACAAATAGACGACACGATTGTACACACAATATTCAGCTTGCAGCCTTAAAAAATCAAATATCATGAGCATCCATAAAATCCATAAAAACGAACAATTTCTCAAGAATCGATGGACATTGAAAGGTGTCAGAAAAACTGTTTTGCTTGACCAGAAATCCATACATTTTGGAAAATTAAGAACAAAGATGTTTGACAGATATTTTGTTACATTTTTATGTTTTAGCCCTCCTTTATGAATTTATAAAGGACTCCATTTCAAAAAATATTATTCAACATTACCAAAATACCAAAAAGTTCGACAAATCCCGAAGACTTTTAATTTATGACTTGTAAAACATTTAAACATTATAAAATCGAGATTATATTACAAAATACAAAGCACGAGAACAAGGAGATGCAATAATAAGAAATTATAAAGATCCTCCATAAATTCAATCGAACGTTTCAATTTGTTTTTTTTTTTATGAAATTTGAATTTGCACAATTTTTCAATATTTTAATTTAATCGAAATTCGGGGAAAATGCAATTTATGAAGTTACTTGTAATGTTATGTTCTTAAGCCTTACAAGTAAGATGTACAGAGTAAAGCAGTGCAAGCGATAATTTATTTAATAAATCGGCTTTTTGGTCTTTATAGTTTACAGCACATTTACAATAAAATGAAATCTTCATTTTTAATTAAAAATAAAGCTCTAAGGTCTAAAAAAATATCAAATGTCTTTTCCAAAAATAATAAATTATGTAATTTAAACAAATTTCATGTTTTAAAATTTTATAATATATTTGAAAGAAGAATTTTGCAGATTTGTGAAAATATTAATTGGAAGATTGCAATTTTTTATCAAAGCAAATGAAAGATTTATGAGCGAATAAAAATTCAGAATGCAAAATTAGCAATGACCATCATAAATCATTTAAAACTGTTTCAACCCATAAACGCTTGACGTCACCTTTAATCGATAAAATACTGAAACTAATTTTCAATTTAAACTACAAATTAACTCTGTGAACACTTTACACTGACAACATCTAGCAATATGATATTGTGCAATCTAGCAAAACATGCTACCGGGCGATTACAAGTTAATTACAAATTCATAAGTTAATTTGAGCACAATTAAAACAATAATGTTATCTCAATTGATTTGTATATGCGCGACTTTCTAATTGTTTGTTTTTGGAACATCTGGATGGTAATGTTATTAAACTTTTGAGGTATTGCAGGGGTTGCGAAGAGATCTCTGTATTTGATTTGGTAAAATAATTTAAAATTATCAAAGGTCAACACCTATGAATAATTTTTATCAATTCTTCACATCCCTGCCTTAAAATACAACAAAAGTTGCAATGCTTTGCCATGCATCCAACTACAAACTTTGCTTCACCTAATAAAATTTGATTCAAGCCACGTGGCTCATTACCACAGTTTATTTTTCAAAATACTCATTAAAACACATTAAAACACATTAAAGCAAATTAAAGTCGTTACGCAATAACTGAGCAATAACTTGCTTTAAAGATTTTTTGCGACCAGTGTTTTTATTGTGTTTGCTTCAGTAGCTTCATCTTTTCGATTCTTAGTAAAAAAGTTCTTCATAAAAATATAAAATGCGAGATAAAATAAAATATAATGCGAATAAAATGGAAATGAAAATTATTTCTATGCAATTAAACCATAATTGTAGGTTTGGAGTTGGTTGCTGTGCTGTACAAAAATTTGTACGAATGCTGTTGCTTTTTATTGGATTCACAAGCAACGACTTCTTGCTTTAATTGATTTTTAATTGAATTATCTTTTATAATAATTGTTCGATAATTTTTTTCAATTTTTCTTTTCCTAGTTGTTTTAATAATTTTTAATTGGAGTGTTGGGTTTTTGGCTTGTAGTTTGGTTGGATTTATCGTGTTGGTGATTTTGGAATGTTATTGATATAAATGATAACTTTCTCTTAATTGTCTCCAATTCTGTGAATATTTGATGGTGGTGTTTGGAACTATGGGTTTTATTGTTTTGTGTTGATTGAGGTTGATTTCGGGGAGGGTTGGACAATTTCATGATGTAATGTCGATATTCATTTAATGTCTAGACAGTTACCTTTTTTATATTCATAAAATTATAATGCAATCACAATACTGAGAAAAGATGTACAGACAATTTTTTTTATCAAAAAACAAAAAAATTCAATTCTCAATATTTATGTTTCAGCGGTCAAGTTTCATTTTAAAAATAGATATTTGAAGCAGTTTTCAGAAGTGTGTCGTTTGTTTATATTAAAAACATTAGCGTTATTTGAGTGAGTGCCATTCTTAGCAAAGTTCTAATAATAGCTGAAATTTGATACCCGACAAAGAATTGAGCCGTATTTAGAATTGTAATGTGATTCAATTATGTATGCAATTTTATTTATTTTTAACCAATTCAGCAAAATATATGCAATTTAGATATTTTTTTGGTTTTAACTTATTTTGTAGATTTTTTGAGTTTTTTGAAAAATTTAAAGATAATAAAAATTTAACTTTAATTTTTCTTCCCATTTTATATTCTATGTCCCTTGAATGTATCTCAATAATAGAAATAAGTACTCACTCTTCTTGGTATTGCCTTTAAACAGTAATCCTTTGGAATATCCAGGAACCACTTTTAACGGTGACTGCGTATTATAATTGCCATTCGCACTATTGTCTATTCCATTACTCTCAATGCTATTTGCCACAATCTTATTATTCTTCAGCGAAAACGGCTTGTTGATGCGCTTGAGGTTGTTGCCATTATCATCACAAGTTACTGATAGGATGTTCAATGATAGGAAGAATATAAGGTAGGCGAGGTAGAGCCCTTTCTTGGGCCCTAACAACTTAAACATAGCTCGAAGATTTTTAATGGGTTTATTAGGTGCACTTGACAAAACACTTGAATACACTTGACAAATCTTCAAAAACAGGTAAATTGACGAAAAAACACTCGAAAATTTGTTATTTAATATTTTGTTTTATTTCCACCACGTTTTTGCTTTTTCACTTATTTTACTGCGTATCTTTTTTAATTATTTAATCTTTTGTTTTTATTCAATTAACATTAACTAATTGATTAAATTTAATGTATGAAACAGACACTCCTAATCTTTTTCTCAGTTTTTTTACAATTTTTTGGCATCAAATCTGAAATTTTAATTTGTTTTTGCACAAAAATTGGATTTAACCGGTTTGAGTAATAATCTCATTTTTTCTTACATAATTTACACAACACTAATATTTTTTACAATTTTCACAATTTGCACTTTTAAAACTTTTTTGGTGACAGTTGAACAGTCGACAAATATTTTAAACTGATCAGTTGTAAACACACCCACAAATAGCTGGCGAACTGCAACGTACTATTTTGTTATCTTTTTATCTTTTTAAAAAACCTTGAGTACTTTTTTGTTTTTTTTTTATTTTTTTTATTTAAGCGCTTAGATATTTTATTTACGGTTTTATTCAACAGAACTACAAACGACGAATGAATAATTTGACGAATGATTAATTTTTAATTATGTTGAAGTTTCATAGGCAAATATTAAATTTTGCTACTTTCTTATCTTGCCGCTACATATATCTTTGGATGTATGTTAAGCAAATAAAAAATTTCATTCATGAAGTTATTTTTTTGTTGGACGTTCGTCACTACGCAGCGCGAGTTTTTTTGGCAGATTACCTAACAGTTGGATTAATTTACACCCAAAAATTACACTCAAAAATATTCCTTATCACTGCTCAAAACCACGTCGAAATTATTGCAAACTTTTCTAGGCTATTTTCTCCATAAACTTTACGCAAAACAAATATTTTACTCCAGCACACCGCAAATTTAACACAAACACTAGTATCACGACGTAACCCGACTGTCTCAGTAGATTGTGTTTCTTTCAATAGAGCATCCACATTTATAACAGCATCCAACGCTTCTGCGCACTGACTAGTAACTGAACATCAGTCAAAAAGCACATACGTTACAGCCAACTCAGATTGATGATGGGACGATGCGAAATCAACATCTAGTCATCTGAGGGCTGGTCACAAATTCACTGCAAGACTTCCGGCTTGCACCTGAGACAAATCAGCGGCACAGTTATTCAATGATAGCGGAAGGTCTACACTTCAACATATTTTACGGGCAAATGTGTAGACTTTTCTTTATTTTTATTTCGGTATTTTTTGGCAAAGGGAAAGAGACGGAACGATATATATATCCAACAAAACATCATACGATAAAATTTATTTGTTTGAATTCGCTGTTCATTGGGATTGTCGCTGTATTTTTGCTGTATTTTGCCAATAGACACTACTTTGAGTGAAAATTTATTTGAAATTAAAATGTTTAATTGTTCGCAAGCTTCTTGAGCCGGTGGTTTTTGAAGGTTTTTCAATTTGAGTAGGTTTGGCAACACTAAATTCGCAAAGTTGGCTCGCCAAATAGAATTCTATTTTCGTGATGTATTAGAGAATGATCGATGTTATGTGGTTTGGCGAGATTGTTGCCAGATAATTGATTTATTTATTAGGTTTTGATTACGCCAATTCGATTTTTGATTTATTCTGAATTTTCGTTTTTTAATGATTGAATTAAAAATTAGAGCTTAATAATTGTTTTTTTTTTATTTCAAATATTTTTGATTAAATTGTTTTTTTAATATTAATATATCTAATGCAAATAATTATGCATATGAAAATTTACAAAACACATTGATTTTGTTTTAAATTTTTCAACCACAATAAAGCCCACCTGCGCACCTGAAAATAAATTAGCGTAGAAGAAGTTGTACAAAAAATTATGCCTAATTAACAAAAAACTACGATTTACTACGTCTTGCCGATGACTTTGTATAGTTTTTGTATATTTCATTACTTCCCTCGAGTTTTAACATTTTTACAATTTTTTAAGCAATTTTACGTGAATCGCGTATCTATAAAATATTGCATGTATCGAATATATTGACTTTAAAGAAAGAATTTAAAATAGTTTGAATGTTTTCCAAAAAACATGTGATTTTCCAACACTGTTTAAGTTTAATAGTTTAAGTTTTATACAGGTATTGAACAATCTTATATCCATCTCTTTTGAAGAATGATTTTATTTTTTTATCACACATAGTTTTGAAGAAAACGTTACTCAAAGATATAAGGTGGACAAATGTCTAGAAGAAATGAAAAATGCAATAAAATATAGAAAGAGCAATTCAAGCATGTAAGAAATATCCATTGAAACATTCAAAAACAACAGTTCTCTCACTTTAGTCTCTGCTAATGTTTTTAAACACTTTCAACACCTTCACATTGTTTAATGTTTTGTATTTTATTATTTTGCTTTGCTAGAGTGTGCTAGTGTTATCATTAATTACCCGGCTATCATTTGAAACATTGCAGCATGGGAAAGCCATTGAGCGGAACGCTGAATAAAACCGCTGGAAACGCTACAAGCAATTAAGTCTGGAGCGGAAACGTGATGATCATTAATTACTCCATCTTATCAGGCAGAACAATTGAGTGGAGTGATGTAGTAATGAAAAGGAACCGGGGATATCAGCTTTTTGTGAAGCTTTTTGCTGCTGTTTTCAGCTGACAGGCTCGAAAGATGGAAATAATAATTATTGCTGCGAGCTGCGATAAAACTTTTGGGAGGAAAGATGTCTTTTTGATGGTTTTATAGGCTCTTTGCTTTGTTTAGAGTGTGGGATTCAGATTTAGATAAGAAATTAGGATGGTCGTTTCGGTGCTTTAAGAAGGAACTTTTGGTTGGTTTATTTATTTTTGAATTTAAGGTAAATTATTTTTGACACTACTTAAAAAAATTATTTATTTTAGATAATTAGAATAATTATTCACCTGTCTACTATGATTGAAAAATTCACAATGCAACGATCCATCAATTTCTTTAAAAAAATCCTCGAAAAAAATTCAACACTCCAAAAAAAAAACATTGAAAACAAAAACTCTGTTTTACGTCATACGTCATACCCCAAAGTTTTTCCGACACTGCAACCTGTCAATCACCATCACCCCACATTCTCTTTCGCACAAAATTATTACACAAAAAACTTCTAATATCCAAAATATTTTGAAAGTATCTGAAGTATCTGAAATATGGCATTTAAATCGATTTTCAGAAGCCGAAGGTGTTTATGCATGATCGATAGCCTACAATAGCACCATAAATTATGAAAAATATTCAAGTCTGCTTTATCCCCGAAAATTAACACTTTGAAGCACTTCAAACACTTCACATTATTTTGTGAGCACTTCATTTTGATGTTGATAAGGTAACTTGAAAGTTTTTTGGAAATGCATGAGTTATGGCTTCAACATTCGATTTAATTTTTCATGTTGCTTCCTAGGTAGAGCTGACATGAATATGGCACTGTTGGGAAATTATTAATCCATTTGTTTTGTTTTGCTGGTTGAAAACATGAAATTTTCTCGCAATTTTCAATGAAAAAAATATTCATATTTCATTTTGAAAATTTTTCTTATTTATCAAAAATTACATCAATCATGAAAATTTAAATTTATCAAATTCTATCAGTAATTGAAAATAATCACATTTTGAACAGTGCGAATAAATAAGTCTACGTCCCATAAAATATGTTGAGGTACAAATTTCAAATTTGCAATCTGTAGGCATTCTAGGCTTCCCCAAAAATAATAATTCGCTTGAACAACGTCTAACGCAAAATTTTTTGATTTATTGTCAAATAATAAACCTTCCCTAGCACATTGTACACTAAAATCTCAGTAAAATCAGTGAAATGTTCGGCAAAATGTATAAAGTGATAGAAGGTAGACTGTAGGCAATATAGCCATTATTTACGGGATGTTTCAGAGGTACATTATTAGAAAATTATTAGGTGAGGTAAGGGAGCGAGTTTCACCCAAAGCGCTCACAATTTTGAAAAATAAAGGAATTAAATTATTTATTGAATGAAACATGCAAATTTTGAGTTTTGAATATTGTATTATTTTGTTAAGGTATTTTCTTTTCGTTTTGGAAGCTGCTTTGAAATATTCATGAAATTCATGGAATTTTCGGTAATGTTTGGAAATTCATCAAATTTTAGGCAATTTTTGAAATATTTGGAATTTAGAGGAAACTTATCAAATTATTATGAAATTCATCTAAATCAACTGTTGATGAATTTAATTAAGTTCGGTGGCTTGGAGAATTTAGGAGGTTAATTACTAGTTGAGTGGCTTTAGAGGATTAAAATGGAGCAGACGGTTTGGAGATGATGTCTTATATTGGTATAATTAATGAAAGCTGCTAGTCAATAGAGTTTTTAGGAACAAATATTTTACCTAAACCCTGTAACATTTTCATCTAAAATCTAATTAATTCAAACAAAAGTTCTAATCCGAGTTTTAAGCCTTCACCCAACAATCCTGGCCATTGCAAATTCCAATTAAATCGCAATTTAATCCTTCAACCCTCTCAAAGCCTACCCAATCCATAATTGAAACACTGACCTAGATTTATGCACATATGTGTCTATTAAACAATGATTCAATTATGCTTTGATGAGATTAAATATACATTATTGAGATTGTTTGTAGGCACCAGTCCCCAGTGCATACATAATCCCATACACTTTGTGATTGTTCTGATTGCTGTTCGGATTCTTTTTGCTACAAATGTTTCTCTAGCTCAGCATTCTCCGTATTGGGATATTAAAGAGATATTAGGAGAACTCTATTGAATTGAATTGTTGGTATTGAGGTGAATAGATGGGATGTTTGGGAGACAATGAATGAAATAACATAAGGAACAAGAAATACTTGGAATACATAAAGGATGGATTTTGTTGACCAAGTAATGTGATTAAACATAACTTTGTAAACATTTAAACAAGTAAGTAATTTGACACAATTGAAGAGTTAATTGGATTCTAAGAGTTATCGTTTGAATAGGATCTCTTAGATGTTATGACTATAGTAATTCAGGTATTTTGCTGTTTCAGCAATTATGGCTTTGATGTAATTTTAATATTTTAATTAAAGATTATGTACTTCATGTAAGGATTAAGGGTTGAACCAAATAAACTAATCCCATTGCGCTTTTCATTCCCTTTTCAAACTTTCCGGAATATTTCTCAAAATTATGCCTAGAGCGGCGGTCCTAAAAATACAATGTTCTAGCTGTATTCCCAACATTTTACGCATAAAAAGGCCTAACAACGTAAATCAACAAATTTTCGGCAATTTTATTATATTTGTCTGCATACAACAACATACTTCACAACATTTCGACAATACTCCAAATTGTACAAAATGCTTGAACTGTGTTGAATACTGTTGGGCTTATTCTTGGCTGCAGAGTCTGGTAAAAATTATTCTAATGGCGAGGCGAGTCAAAATTAAGTGAAATGCCTTAAACAATGAAACCCATTTCAGATGTTTGCTGCTGACAAGGAGGTTGAAAGGCTGGAACCATTTTTAGAACTTTTAACCAAAGAAGGGAAAAATAACGATGTGCAAATTATTGACATTGTGGCTTTTTGCCGATTATTGAAGAATTCTGGACTAGAGTTGGAGCATATTGGAAGTTTTTCTTTTTTTCGATAGTTTATGGTTATGGGTTTGTGGAGAGTTTATTGAATTTATTGAATGTGTGGATTTTTTTGCTTCTTTATGATTTCTAAGAGATTTTTTGTAATATCTGCGTATAGTATTTTTTCCCATAAGAATAGTACGTGCGTCACTCAGAGTTCAAGACTTCCGCGTGAATCAAATTTGAGAAATACTCTAAAGCGCTGTAAGATCCAAGTATTTAGTTCCTGAAAAATTTTTTGTAACTTCTTCAACAATTAAACTATGCCAAAGTCAAGTGCAAATGAAATGTTAAAAAGTTTGTTCGTTGCCCTTCAACTTCTCTATTTTATGGTAATAAAGTAATAACTGGTAATAGCGGCGCTCTTACTCGAGGAATAAAAGGCAAAATGCATTGTTTGGCAACGCTTAAATTTGTTGAAATAAATTGAAGTTTACTGTGAAATAATATTCAAAACTAATAATTGACTTATTGAATTGGAATAATTGAATTGGAATATTAGAGTGGCTCAAAATACAAGCTGTATCGAATTTATGATTATTATGGTTTGAACTTTTATGCACCTTACAAATTCTTTGAAGCTTTTATGAAGTTTCTTGAAATGTTTTGTGTATCTTTTTTAAATAAATTCAAGATGTTCAATTAATTCATTACAATTATGATTGTGAGTATAAACTAGGAGAATTTTTCGACGATTTTACTAAAACTCTTCTAAAATCTAAGAATATTGGTTTTTTGAGGCACCTTCTGAATAATAATTGAAGTTAATTGAAATTACAGGTATGCAAATAAGTTTTTACCAATATGCAGTTTAGGTGGAATATATAAAAGGCATCCAATTTGCAGGGCAGAGCTCATATGTGTATTTTTGTCGACGGGAATAAGTGATTAGAACTAGTGCCTAGTATCAAAGTTATTAAAAGTGAATTTAAAACTCAGAAAAAAGAATTTTCAGGTGAAAATTCAGAAAAAAATTCTGGTATCGGTGATAAAATAGTTTTTCTTAAACAAGGCCTTTAAATCAGGATTCAAGTGCAATTATGGTGTCTGATAAATATAATTTAACTAAAAAAATCAGTGATGGTGAGGGAATTGTCATGTCTGGGGTGGCTGGCAGATATCCGAGTTCATCTAATGTGGCTGAGTTTGCTTATAACCTTTTAAATAAGGTAATTATATAATTGAGCTGGTAAAAAGTTGAAAGTTACATGTGTTTAATAAAAATCTTGTGCAGATTGACATGGTAAATGATGAAGGGAGCCGTTGGAAACATACTAGTCCTGAAATTCCAAGACGTATGGGAAATACAAGCAACTTGGAAAAGTTTGATGCCTCGTTTTTTGGAGTGCATCACAAACAAGCTCAACGAATGGATCCACAGTGTCGTACTCTAGTTGAACATGCTTACGAGGCTGTTTTAGACTCGGGAATGAATCCAAAAAGCTTGCGTGGTAGTCGTACTGGTGTTTTTATAGGTGCTTGTTTCGCTGAGTCGGAGAAGACTATGTATTATGAAAATGTGTCTAAAGAAGGTTTAGGTATCACAGGGTTAGTTACAAGCTTCTTCTAAAATCAAATCAGATAATTAAAGCTAAATGTTCACATTTGATTTCAATTTAAAGGTGCAGCCGAGCTATGCTGGCAAATCGTATTTCTTATGCAATGGGTTTAACAGGTCCTTCTTTATTGTGCGACACTGCATGCAGCAGTTCAATGACGGCTTTGGATTGTGCTTATAAAGCAATGCGTAACAATGAATGTGATGCAGCTATAGTTGGTGGTGCTAATTTGCTTTTGCAGCCAGCTGTTTCCTTGCAGTTTGCCAGATTAGGAGTTTTGGCGTCTGATGGATTCTGTCGTCCTTTTGATCAAAGCGCTAGTGGATATGTTCGTAGTGAAGCTATTTGTTGCATTTTTCTGCAAAAGGCTAAAGACTGCCATCGATTGTATGCGCATCTGCTCCATAGCAAGATTAACTGTGACGGATACAAAGAAGAGGGAATCACGTATCCTTCAGGCAAGATGCAGGGAAAACTGTTGAACGAGTTTTATGATGAAATTGGAGTAGATCCAAGTACTCTAGATTATGTTGAAGCTCACAGCACTGGAACAGTTGTTGGAGATCCTGAAGAGTGCAATGCGTTAGAAATTGTTTTCTGCAAAAACCGAAAAATTCCATTGCCCGTTGGATCTGTGAAATCTAATATGGGACATTCTGAATCTTCTTCTGGTGTATGTTCTGTTACGAAAATGATTATTGCTTTTGAAAACTGGGTAATACCACCAAACCTCCATTACAACAAAGCTCGTGAATGTGTTGCATCTTTGACCGAAGGAAGATTACAAGTTGTATCTGAACTTCAACCATTAGCTGGCCCACTTGTCAGTATCAATTCATTCGGGTTTGGAGGTGCAAATGCTCACGCTTTACTTCGAGCTCACGACAAAGAAAAAGTGAATAAAGGCATTCCAACGGATAGTCTTCCTCGATTAGTGGTTTGGTCAGGAAGAACCGAAAAAGCTGTTGATTCAATCTTGGATGATGTTTCAAAAAGGCCACTCGATGCTGAATTTGTTGGACTCTTGCATAATATTCAAACAAAGTCTAACAACGCCAATGTGTTCAGAGGATATGGTCTCTTTAAAAATGTTAAGGATGATAATGCTACTTGTGTTTCAAGAGATGTTCAATATTTCTCAGGATTCAAACGACCAATTGTTTGGGTTTTCAGTGGAATGGGATCACAATGGACACAAATGGGTGCATCTTTATTAAATATACCAATGTTTAAAAGCTCAATTCAAAGAAGTCATGCTATATTAGCTCCTAAAGGATTGGACTTAATTAAGATTCTAAGGTCTTCAGATCAAACAACTTTTGATCACATTATTCACTCATTCGTTGGTATTGCAGCCATTCAAATTGCAATAGTGGACATTTTGAGAGAATTGGGAATTGTGCCCGACTTCATAATTGGTCATTCAGTCGGAGAGCTTGGATGTGCTTATGCTGATGGATGCTTTACAGCTGAACAAATGCTTTTAGCTGCATATTCTAGAGGCATGGCTAGTATTGAAAGCAAGTTAATCAAAGGATCAATGGCTGCGATTGGTTTAGGGTTCAAAAAGTTGCGATCTATGCTAGTTCCAGGTATAGAAATTGCCTGTCACAATGGTTCAGACTCTTCAACCATTTCTGGACCAGCTGATAAAATTGCTGATTTTGTGAAAAATCTAAAAAATCAAGGAGTTTTTGCTAGAGAAGTTCCATGCTCTAATATTCCATATCATAGCAGTTACATCGCCGAAATGGGCCCTCGTTTACTCGCAAGGCTCAACGAGATTATCAAAGATCCGAAGAAAAGATCTGATAAATGGCTAAGTACTAGCGTTCCCAAAAATCGATGGGATCATGAAGATATTCAAACATCCAGCGCATTTTATCACACAAATAATCTGTTAAATCCTGTCTTGTTTGAGGAGACCACTGCTTTACTACCAAAAGATTCATTGACGATTGAAATCGCACCTCATGGCTTGTTGCAAGCAATTTTAAAAGCTTCTATGCCAAACGCAGTTCATGTTGGAATGACTCAGAGAGGTCACAAGAACAACGATGAATTTTTTATTGGTGCCATTGGAAAGTAAGCGTGTACTTGGAATTGTGACTTTGCTGAAATTATAATATTAAAATTTTTCAGAATTTATGCTCAAGGTGTTGACATGCCAATTTCTAAGCTTTATCCTCCAATCCAGTTCCCAGTTTCAAGAGGAACTCCAATGATCTCATCTTTGATCAAATGGGATCATTCTGAAGACTGGTTTGTCGTGAAGTTGGATTCAAATTCTAAAGCTTTGAGTGGTGAGCGGAAAGTTACGATTGACCTGTCTAGCTCGGACTACAAATATATCTATGGACACACTATTGATGGTGAAATTTACATATATTGCAAAAAATATTATTGTGACTCAATTACAAAACTTTTTAGGTCGAGTTTTATTCCCAGCAACTGCTTATTTATGTTTGGCTTGGGAGTCTTTGGCGTCAATGAATGGCCGCTTCTATTTTGATATGAATGTTGAGTTTCAGGATGTGAAGTTTCTAAGAGCAACATCATTGACGAAAGAGACAGATGTTGAATTCACAATCAGAGTTCAACCAGGATCTGGACATTTTGAAATCTCAGAGGGAGATACAGCACTAGTTTCTGGTTACATCAAAGAAACATTTGAGTTGCACAAACCATTGAAGGTTCCCGTACAGACCAAATCAAACTTCCCAATCCTAACCAACAAAGATTTCTATAAAGAACTACGACTTAGAGGTTATCATTACGGTGGTGCTTTTAGATCAGTTGTTGAGGCTAGAAGTGATGCTTTAGCTGGAAAAGTCAAGTGGGACTTGAATTGGGTTTCATTCATGGATTGCTTGTTGCAGATTCAAATATTGGGAAAAGATTCGAGATCTCTAATTTTACCAGTTGGATTTCAAAAACTTACTATCCACCCTCATGACCATACGTCATATATCCTTGCATTGGGAGATGATCCTGAGAATCATATACTTGATGTAAAAATATGCAAAGATCTTCTAACTCTGCAGTGTGGTGGAATTGAAATAGTGAATATGCAGACAAGCGTTGTTGGACGACGTAGACCACCAGGTATACCAGTTCTTGAGAGTTACCAATTCATCTCTCATATGCCCACTCCGAAGTTATCCACTTCGGATGGTGTTAGAGTCTGCATTCAGCTTGCCTTGGAAAATGTGTCTTCGCCTAAGGTAAAAGTAGTTGAAGTGGACAATAAGAGCAACGAGTCAATTCTGCCACACTTCCGAGATGCTTTGGCAGATCTACCGTTGGTAACACCTGATTTGATGCTTCTTACACCAAACACAATTGAACTTGAGAACATTCAAGTGGAAAATACTCTTATAACTGCACAATCAAAGTGTCTTTTTGTGATTTCTTCACAATGTCTGACAGACCAAGAATTTTTGAAAAATGCGTCAGGTACCTTGTTAGAAAATGGATTCATTATATCCAGGGAAAAAGTTCAACCTGTTTCAGAGGACTTGAAACTACCAGTTAATTTCAATTTGATTGCAATGGTGATTGTTGATGATGAAGTGCTAGTTCTTTTGCAATTTTTCAAACGTAATTTTATGGGAAGTCCACAAATCATCAAAGTGTCTGAAAAAGATGAAAAATATGAATGGTTGGAGCAGACTAAACACGCTATAAAAAATGGAGCTGTAATTATGGTTTCACAGAATGAAAAGACATCAGGAATTATCGGATTGGTTAACTGTATCCGTCGAGAGCCTGATGGTTCTTTCGTCAGTTGTGTTTTCCTTGAAGACAAAGATTCTCCCATTTTTGACATGCAAGAGCCGTTATACAAGTCGCATCTAAAGCTTGGACTTGCTATCAACGTTTATAAAAATGGAAAATGGGGCAGTTATCGTCATTTGCAGATTCAACAGAAACTTGATGTTCAACCTGTCAAAGAACATGCTTATGTGAATGCTCTAATCAAATCTGATCTTTCTTCGCTAAGTTGGATAAGTGGTCCTTTTAATTCATCTAAACCCAAAAGAGAATTAGTTAGAATTCAATATGCATCTCTGAATTTCCGAGATGTTATGTTGGCAACAGGAAAATTAAGTGCTGACGTTTTTGCTGAAAACCGACTTGAGCACGAATGTGTGCTTGGTTTTGAGTACGCTGGAGTAACAACTAGTGGAAGAAGAGTCATGGGAATGGTTAGCTCAGCAGCGCTTTCTACTCACGTTGAATGTGATGAAGTTTTCACTTGGGAATGCCCCGAAAATTGGACTTTGGCAGAAGCAGCAACTATTCCAGCAGTTTATGGAACAGTTTATAGTGCATTCTTCCTTTCAGCAAGAGTTGTCAAAGGAAAGGCAATTTTAATTCACGCTGGTAGTGGTGGAGTTGGTTTGGCTGCTATTCGAATTGCTTTTGCTTATGGATTGGAAGTATTTACTACAGTTAGTACAGAGGAAAAGAAGAATTTCTTGCTAAGTGAATTCCCTACTTTAAAAGAAGCTCATATTGGAAACTCCAGAGATGTCTCATTTGAAAGAATGGTGAAGCTGCAAACTAACGGCAAAGGAGTAGATTATGTGCTGAACTCTTTGGCAGGAGATAAGCTACAAGCTTCTCTCAGATGTCTTGGTCAAGGAGGAAAATTCCTGGAAATCGGAAAATTCGATATGGCTAACGATTCTCAGATCGGACTCGGAAACTTCTTGAAGGAGCTTTCGTTCCATTCTATTATGGTTGATAAATTGTTCAAAGCATCAAATGAACAAAAAATGGTAAATTCAATTATTTCAGCAAAGTTTATGTTAACTTAATATAATCTCTTCAATTAGCGCATGAAAAAATTGTTGGAGGAAGATTTTAATAATGGAGTTATCCAGCCATTGAAGACCAACATTTTCAAGGCTAGTGAAGTAGAGCAAGCTTTCCGTTATTTAGCTAGTGGGAAACATGTTGGAAAAGTTTTGTTGCAAGTTCGAGAGAACGAAAACGATATTGCTACTTTACCAATATCACTGATTCCTAGAGTGTATTGCAATCCAAACTACTCTTACATTATTCCTGGAGGACTAGGAGGTTTTGGTTTGGAGCTTGCTGATTGGTTGGTAATGAGAGGATGCAGGAAGCTTGTTCTTAGTTCAAGCAGAGGAATAACTAAGCAATATCAAGCATATCGAATTAAGTATGTCCATATTTATTTGAACTTGAATGTTATCTAATGAACTTGATTTTAGAGTTTGGGAGTCTTATGATGTCACTACACTGGTCAACACTTCAGATATCAGTACATACAGTGGTTGTGAACAGTTGATAAAAACTGCAGCTAAATTGGGTCCCGTTGGAGGAATCTTTAATCTCGCTGTTGTTTTGAGAGATGCTTTATTGGAAAACCAAGATGTCACCAAGTTTGTTGAGTGCTTGGCTCCTAAAGCAGTAGCCACTAAATACCTCGATGAAGTCTCTCGTAAATTGTGTCCCAAACTTCATTACTTTGTTGTATTTTCAAGTGTTTCATGTGGAAGAGGAAATGCAGGTCAAAGCAATTATGGGTGGGCTAATTCAGTGATGGAAAGGATTGTAGAGAAGAGATTTGAAGACGGATTGCCAGCTAAAGCAATTCAATGGGGTGCTGTGGGAGAAGTTGGTCTGGTGGCTGACATGCAAGAAGATAAACTGGATATGGAAATCGGTGGTACTTTGCAGCAAAGAATTTCATCTTGCTTACAAGAGATGGATCCTTTGATGTCATCGCCAGAACCTTTGGTAGCAAGCATGGTAGTTGCTGAAAAACGAAACCGGGCTGGAGGCAAAGGAAATATCATTGAGACTATTATGAATATTTTGAGCATTCGAGACATCAAATCAGTTTCAATGGATACTTCTCTGTCTGAGTTAGGAATGGATTCTTTAATGGCTGTTGAAATCAAGCAAACTCTCGAAAGAGAATTTGAAATTTTCCTATCACCTCAAGACTTGAGATCGCTCACTTTTTTGAAGCTCAAAGAATATGAAACTGCTCGAGAAAACAATGATGAAATAATAAAGATTCAATCATCAACCAATAATGCTTTCACTGGAGTAGCAATTCTTTTGAGAAATCTTGGAGATGAATCTAATTGTACAGAGAAAATTCTGAGATTAAAGAACCTTCACAACGAAAATGATTACAAATCATGTGCAATGATTGTTCCTGGAATTGAAGGAATTGCTGGTAATGCTTGGCATAAACTAGCAAATTCTTTGGAAATGCCAACTTTTATGCTGCAAATGAACATAGAAAACAGGCCCGAATCAATACATGATCTGATTATTGATGCTGCTGAGGTATTGTTCTTTTTATCACAGATACCATTTGTAAGGTAATAATAATTTTATTTTCAGGATGTTCTCAATCACTTTAAGCGCTTGAAGTCGTTTTACCTAATTGGTTATTCATTTGGATCTATTTTGACGATTCAACTTGCAGGAATCTTAGAAGAAGCTGGTTTGAAAGGACATGTGGTGCTTCTTGATGGTGGTCCGAAATTTTTGCAAAAATTAGCCAAAGATCAAATGGGGGCCAATTTCACGGATGAATCCATTCAAAATAGCTTCATAATGATGATTATGCCTATTTTGTTCCCAGAAGACAATGGGGATATCCTCCGAGCATTGTTATCACAAATAACTTGGGAGGATAAACTAAAGAAGTTTCTTGAGTTTCAACAGTACTCTGGCATGTACTCAGATGATTATCTATTCAATGTGAGTTCAGCTATCATTGGTCGTATAAAAGTCTGTTTAACGATGGATGTAGACCAAATTCCACCCCTAAAACATACACAAATCACTCTTGTTCGACCGACTGAGGTTTCAGTGCACGATATTGAAGAAGATTATGGTCTTAGCAAGTACAGTACTAAGAGTATTAATCTAAAGTTTGTGGAAGGAAATCACGTCACCATGTTGGAGAATGTACAAGTTTCCCAGATTTTAAACGATAAAGAATATTTATCTTAAAATAGGAAATTCCCACATAAAAAAGAAACTCATAATCATTCGATTCAATCACTTATATTTTGCACAAATAATATTTTAGATTTATTGATCTTTAGTCCACGGAACTAGCACTTCAGGAGAATTATACACAAGAATTAATTTTAAATCACTCGGGATAGAATTTATACTTTATGCACAAAAAAAAGTTAAGACACACCCACGACAAAATAATGCACATAATGGCTTTTATTGGAATTTTAAGTATTTTGAACTATCACTGATTTAATATGTATAATAACAGCACCTAATTTATCACCTAATTTATCACTTAAGATTCACACTTTCTTTGGATTTGTAGAAAATCTTTTCTTGAATTAAAAATAACATTAATAAAATAATTTATTGATTTAACTTGTTGGTATTTTATTTATTTTTATGAAAATTTATGAACAACTTCAAAAAATTCGGAAAAATTTCAAACACCTGTAGCAAAAGTTTTAATTTAAAAAATTTGGAATGTAACTTATTTAAGGTCAAATATGTTAGATACATAACATGATGACGGAAAGAAACGCTCATGAACTATACAGACTAAAAATTATTCAGTAGAGCAATATTTTACTCTGTAATAAATCCCAAAAACGAACTTGTACACAAAGTCACATAAATTCCAAACAACTCTCCCAAGAGCAAACAAACGAACAAACTAAATATTCAACATTCATAACTCAACAAGTACCTTTTCAATTCAGCCTCCTTCTGGCGCAAAAATTCCAAAACATTACATTCCATTCCATAAGTTACTCAACTCGCACAAAAACAATCATAATATAAATCTAATAAAGGTTTTATTCATTCTGCTAGCGCCCAGGTCATGTTGGCCGAGATATAATAATGAATCGGAAACGCTTCCAATTGATTTACAATAAAATCAAATTGCCCAAAAATATCCTTACGATCGATCGGAAACAATTGGAAGTAACTTTATAGGGAGAAGTCGAGGAACCCTAAATATTCAATCTTCTTGTTATAGCTCGGTGTAAACAGTGATAGCAGATGAAAGCTTAGCAATGCTTTAAGGAAGCTTAAAGATTGAAGAACATGTAGAAAGTGCCTGTAAGCACACTTTTTCCGTGGGATATATATAATGGATACATTAGCCGAATTGTAAAAAAAGTGTATGAGAGTTTATGCATGTTGTACGATTTTAGGGTTTTAGCTTTTTGTGGAGGTTTAACGAGTGAAATAATTCTAATTTAATGCTTGTATATTTTCGAAATAGGATTTTATATTTTTATGTGATAAACTTGTAATAATCTTCAAGATTTTATATGAAAGCTTTCTAAAATTATCATCTCAGATGTTCATTATCTTTTTTTTTACGGTGAAACATGTAGTTATCACTCTTTCATAAATAGAGTCGATTGAAACGTTGAAATTGAGAGCATATTGTTATAAAAACGAAATGTAAGCCAAACTGAAGAAAAACCATCACATTTAATTAAACTAAATTTCAATCCTAATAAAGATATCTTAATAATCATTATCTCTTTAATTTTCAGTTACCCAAAAAAAGAGATTCTGTCCTCACAAGCCCAAGGGACGTTCAATACAATCTTTACTGCGAACATCCACTTAACTTTCTTCCCCATTGCTCTCCGCATTGTTATTTTAAATGAAAATTCCATAAAACTTGCTTTCTAAGATAAGAAATAAACCTTTAACAAATTGTTCTTTGCCTTTACCCAACCATTTCCGAGCCATTTCCAGCCAAAAATTGCGTACACATAAGTTATCGGGCTACAAAATTACGTTCAGGCTTTTGTTCTTTCTGGTTGCTGCCTTTCAGAATTCTCAGCACACTCTAAATGAATATCTCTCGCATTTTAATATTTTCTTGCTTATTTGCGATATATTTTGGCACAATATATTTGTCAGAATTTCGCTCCAGGTTTCCAATTATGTTTTTTTGCCGAGTTTTCCGAGTTTGCCGAGTTTTCAAAAATTATTTTTGCGCTTTTTGTTTTTTGGAAAAATTGGTTTTTTACGTCGAAGGAAATTTAAAATGTGTCCTACTATATATTGATGCTCATTGTGAATTATTTGGGGAGTTTTGAAATATATGTAGAATATTTTATGCCGAGAAGCTTGAGGAATGAATTTTTGATGCGATATGATTTTTTAAAGGGGAGAAGTGCGATGGATTTAAATGGTAAAGGAATTCTCAATTGGTATAGATTCGTGTCAATGGTGCGTGGAAAGTATACCTTGGGGGATTTATGAAAACAAACATTTTATATTCAAAAGAATTTTACCCTTTTCAAAATTCAAGTTTTATTCATACAAGTAAAATATGTTTTTGAAAGGTGACTGAAAATGCTATAGTAGTTAATAATATAAAAAAATTGAGAAAATCCCATAGAGAAATAAGTTTTCCGAAATAGTTAGGCAACTCCTTAAATTCCCATAAAAAATTCATTTCATCCCATAATAAAGATCAAAGATGAAGAAAATATCCATATTTTACTTAAATAAATTGCCAATAATAGCCCGAAGACATCGCAATCTGCTGAATGACAAAAATTCTCCGAATCGCTCAAATCATAAAATGTCTGAAATACTGATGAAATATATTTTTACGACAAAACGAGAAAACGATGATTTATTTGCAATAAAATAAACATTAACTGGGGAATTAACTTAGAGAATCCATGGAATTCTAAAAAATGTTATAAAATATTTGAGAAAATATTTGAGAACTAAAACTTAAACTCAAATATTTTCAAGCTAGTGAACCTAAATTTTAATTTTTCCCTCACAAACCCTGCTTCAAAGAAATCTAAGAATCCACAAGGTAACCTTACAAACGAAAATAAACAGTAAACTTCCTAGAACTTTATCCTAAAGTTTGCATACAACCTAACCTTTCAATTGAGGAAATGTAAAATGTGTTTTCAGGTTTCATGGAATTCTAGGGCAACTCGACTGTCTTGGGTCATTCCTTCAAGATTTGTGAGTGAAAAACTCAATCAACACTCAATTGTGTAAATTGCGGTGAAATGCTCCCAAACCTTAAAATGTTAAAATGTGCAGATCCCTCAATTGAATTACATTTACGTTTAAGAAATTTTATGAAAGTTCAAACTCGCCACTGAATTTTGCCGCAACTTGGCACAATGTTGCTGAGTTTTCGAGAACAAATTTGTCCTTTCTAAACTCATAAAAGTTTTTGATGGTTTTTATTCAAATTTGCTTGAAATTTTCGGATCTTTTGACAATGAGTTTGATTGTGTTTTTTTATGTTGCAGAGATTTGCGGGCAACAAATTTGTTTGCGAAGATTTTAGGATCTTGATTATTACATTGAAATCTATATAAAAGTTAAGTGGAAGGAACTTGATAAAATATATTAAATGGTGGAATATTTTGTTCATTTTTTATTTGTTGTTGTAAAGTTAGATTGAAGATGAGTATCGTGCATGGGAATAGAGTGCAACTTGAAGGATCTTTCAATAATATTTTTAATAATAGGTTCATCATGACTAGAATATCCATAAAATGTGTACTGAACCTTTATATTTGAATCATAAATTCTTGAAAAATAGAATACAAAAACAATTTACTTGGGACCCAAAAACCTAAAATTCGACCCACGAAACCTCATTTTTAATAATTTTTAGTCAAAAACGAAAGTTCGAAAAATAATATTATTCATGAACCTAGGTTCATGAATACCAATACATCGAAAATTTTATTTATTAATGTTGGAACCCAAAAACCTAAAATTCGACTCACGAAACCTTATTTTTTAAGGATTTTTAGTGAAAAAACGAAAGTTAAAAAAATAATATTAGGTATCCATGAATACCAATACGAATATTTAATTTATGAATGTTGGGTTTCAATCATGATTCATCATGATTCATGATTCATTGAAAACAAAAAACACAATTTAAAAACGCTATACAAAAACCAAATCCATTCATAACCAGCAACTTCACAATCCTCCGCAGTATTTATATTTAACCAAAAGTAATGCATAGATATGTCATTGCAAGTAACTCAAATAAACTCTTCTTCAACTTAAATTCCAACTGAAGTTTTTACAAGCAATCGCGTTTCAAATAAGGTGCACAATACTTGGAACTCAAAATCATATTATTTCTGCTACAAACTCAAAATTGAATAAAACTTTTGAAGAAAACAGGCAACTAAAATTGAATTCGGATTACAAGCAGACTTTAGTAGTACTTTTCTATTCTATCTAGTATTTCTGGCATCCTTTCTGGAGTTTATTTCAATTTACAAGAATTGCTAGCAATTGCAATTGAAACAATTTCTAAGAGAAACTTGAGTAGTTTATCTGAAACTCAATGTTTTGGAAATTTGCATGTTTTGTGGAATTGTCCTGTTTGTCGCTTGTTTGAGAATTTTCATGGGATTTTGTTGTATTCTCTTTTTTACTTGTAAATTGTAAACTCTATTATTTATCTGTTTGTTTGTGTAATTTTTTCCATATTCTGGTTGAATGAGCTGTTAACTTTAATTAAATCTCATTACACAATTTCAATTACGTCTAACAAAAAGAACCTGCACAAATAAAACTCTTTAAACTTATTCAATTACACTTAAATTCCAACTTTATCATACATGGATTTTGAAAGCTGAATCAACACTTCATGTATATGCAAGGATTTCATACGAATAAAGTTTGAATTGCTCTTCAGTTCATTCTCACTGAACGTCTAAATTAATATTAAAACTGTACTCTACAATAAGTTGAAGTGTTTACACTTTACACAACTATTATTTAATTTATGAAGTATCCTCACTTTATAATTAAGCATATTGTAAATTGAAATCTTGTAGGCAGGGATTGGGAGGTAATTTTCAACAAATAAAATTTAAAATATGAATGAATTTACTAAATTAACCAAAAATGACTTAATTAAATCAATAACACAATTAATCAAAAATATTTAACTGAACTTATGTAAATAAAATTATCGACTTAAATCCTTATTCTCCAACAAAGCCGATGCTCCCTTGAAATTTAACAACAATCAATTAAATCTGCTTCAATAAAAGTCGACGACCATAAACAGGATCATAATCTTTCTCGAACCATTTACATGTAAAAACTGCAGTAAAAAGTAATAATGTATTTTTTACGATTTCTGCAAACCATTTCAAAGCATTTCAAACCATAGCCAGCTCGCAATTTTTTGTTTTATGAATGCTGCAAATAAGATTTTTATTCAGAAAATATAATTTAATGCTATCAATGAACTGATATTAAATTAAAACAACCAAAAAACAATGATAAACATGCAAACAAAAAATAAAGTAAAAGAAAATGATGACTTTGTTACAGAATTGTTACATACAAATTTTGATGCGTCTTTTTACAACTTGCGTAAATTTTGTATGTTGAGTATGAAGAATTGCGAGAATTCACTGAATAAGCATCATAAAAGCTCTGCATGTGATGATGTCATCGACTTTTTACTTTTGTGTCGCTCTTTTGTCTAAAAAGTTTACGCGCGGGTAACAAAAAAGTTTTAGCATTTTTCAGATAAAAAGTTTGATTTTCGTGTATTAATCAAATTTTGGGATATGGAAGAGGATTTGATTTTTTTATAGGACTTTTGAGGATTAAAGATTGAGTTGAAAATTTGTTTTGATGTTTTAGAAGCGCTTACGAGATGACAACCCCATTTGGACAAACAGAGCCAATTATTTTTGCAATTTAAAAATTCGTAAAAATATATTCTGTTGAAGGATCTTTCCTGAAACGAAGAAAAACACATCCTTCCTGAAACAAAACAACAACACAAATTCCCACACAATTCATCCTCCGTTTAGCTGAGCCAAATGAATAATGCCATACGAGCTTTTGCTAAATTACATGCACGTTCTGTGTCTTTATCTTTGTTATCTCTATTATAATTTACAGCCACAATGTATGGGAAGCCATAAAATATAGTGAGCTTTTGGGAATCTGGTGAAACGGGAAAATTAAAACATCATTCCGGAAACACTGAAAATTTATTAAGATGTCGGCTTTTTGACCCACAATAATTTATATTTCTTGGAATGTTCGTTTACCTACATTTATTTAATTTTTATCTGTTTGACTTATCTTATAGATTCTTAACTATGTTGAAACACGAAATTTTACAGCGAGTTTTAATTCAAAGTAAATAATAATTTTCACTGTGAGATCAAAGACTCTTGAATTTTAATCACAGCTTTTGCAGATCAACAGCATGAAATCCTTGAATAATATGCGTTCTAGAATCTTGACAAACCTTAGCTGGAAAGCTCAATAAGTCGCAATAATTGTTGATTCATTCAAAAAACGAGGTCAATGGAGAACAATCAAAATGCCATTTTCTGTAATTGTCTATTTTGTACGGCATTTGTTTGATAGGAAAATTATTCATGGAAAACAAGCAAAGCATACTCAAGTTGAAACAATTCAGAGCAATTCACATCTCTAGAGCTCTTCATTCTCATTCAGGCAAACAATGAATGCTAGGAAAACAATAAATGCTTGAGAAATGTTGAATATTGTTCATACAATATGCAATCAGTTTAAAAGCACTCACTCAACGTAAATCCACAATTCACAAAAATCCAGTTTTTGACATTTCTGGGTCACTGTCACAAAAATTAGTAAGATTAATCCCCACTTTAATGAATCTTCAATTTAGTATGTATTTATTTGATCTCTGATATTGACGATAAACTTTATGAAACATTGAATACAAAATTACATCAAATCATAAGAAATTTCAAACTTGATGAGTGGATGCAGTTTCATGAACTTATAATCCCCAATTGATATCTTCGAGGCAACGCATAGTTTCAATCTCTTGATGTTTTTGGCGTGTTTGCAAAACATCCGTATCGCACCATCTGTTATCATTAAATTCTTCGCTTCCAAGACTTCCAGTTTAGAGAGTTTCCAAGCTAGTAATATGAAATTACTCGTGCTGATTTTTCCTCCATATTCGTCCCAAATTTTCAATTCTTTAATATTAGAGTTGTGCAGAATAAATATTTTGAGAAAACTGTCATAATTTTCCTCAAATGATCCAAATTCTACGATTTCCAGAACTTCTGATGAAAGATGCACAAGCAAAATAATCATAGCCCAATCTACTTTCAGGTGTCTCAAATGTTTCATCTCGTTCATAACATAGACTGTTGATTCACTTATTGATTGTCCATGAATCTTGAGAAGTTCCACGTTTGGTAGTTGTTTTAGCAGAGAATGAAGATCACCGCAACACTCCGAAGTCGACAGATAGAAAAATGTCTTAATTGATCTATTGATAAAGTCACCTGATAGGAGAAAGAAACATGAGGTACTTATTTTTCTCACAAAAAAGCGAACATACCTTTAAATTGCAAGGATTCTGATCCATTAACCTTGATGAAAACCGTTTCAATTTTTTCCATCATCAAGATACTATTCAAGATTTCCTGCATGCAGTCAACTTCGTCAAAAGTCAAAAAGATCTCTTGTAATATGCACAAGTTATCGAGAAACTCACAAAACATATGTTGATTGGCTAAACTTCCTACGATTAGAGTAAACTTTTCCAATTTAAAATTGTGGACTTCGAACATCCAACGAACATCTCTTTCCAAATTGCAAAGTTCTAGATTTTTAAGATCTATTTGGTGACGGGTCAAGAACAGATTTAATGTATAAGCAGTAACAGCAGACGCATCAGATTTAACGGAAATTCTGGCTATATTCCAGATAGATGATAGTAGATTGAACAGGTTGAAAGTAGAATGAGTTTTTAAGTTCTCTATCGTGCTGAAATCCAGGAAAGTTCCTTCTTCTTTATCACTGTACAAAGCGATAGTCGACTCACTTTCATCCAAAATACGTGAATCGCAGGCCTGTATTTATGATTTGTACACAATTAGCAAGATCACTTAAGATTCAGTAGGGTAACTTACCAAAACACTCATGTGACTACAACGAAAGTGAATCTCTTGAAGAGGCAATGAGCCAAGGAGGGAGATCAAATTTGACTGAAACTCTCCGTGAACTATTTGCGATGGTGAAAGAAGTATTTTGGTCCAGAAATTGATTGTAACCTGTCTGTTTTGTTGTTTTCCAGTTAATAGAATTGTGCATTTTTTGGGCTCATTTTTAATTGTTTCAAGTTCCGACGACATATTTTGTGATATTTCTTTGCGTTCTAAGAGGAGAGATGAATAACTGTTATATGGGAATCTTTCAGACACTCAGTAGCTAGTTAATATCCTGATGTTCTACGATTTATTGCAGTGAAGCTTTAATTAAACAATAAATTTTGAATGAGGCAGACTTTTAATTACTACGTCATAGATTTGTAGAATTTACTACGTCATAGATTTGTATTTTGGATTATCTGATGTCGAGGGGTTGATAATGGCAGTTGCTCTTTGTCGAAGCAAAAGTTGCTCAGAGTTGCTCAGTAGGTTGTTCAGTTGCTCTTGAAGTTGCTCAGTTGCTCAGTGAGTTGTTCAGTTGCTCATCGAGTTGTTCAGTTGCTCAACGAGTTGTTCAGTTGCTCATTGTGTTGCTCAGTTTCAAAAGTTGCTCAGAAAATTGCAAATCACTTTGTATATATGATTTTTTGTTGACATTTTGAATTTTTACTCATACATTTGTTGTGCAAAACAAATCAATTTGTTTTTCCATGATTTTAAAGCCATTTGCAATAAAAAAAAGTTAATTTTGTAACTAATAAAATTGGCAAAAAATATCGGAACCCATGCAGATTCGAACCAACATTTTTGGTAGAATTAGGATTTTATTCAATTCTTGGAGCAAATTAATTTTTTTTAACTTTTTGTTTTAAAATGTGTATCAGCATTTTAAATGAATTGAAATATAATATAAAAAAGTTTTTACACCAAATTACACGTATAAAAAATTGTTTGCACAAGATAAAATCAATTATTTTTTTTGTATCAACAAATTTGTTTTTGATTTTTAAGCAGATAATTTGGTGTAAGAACTTTTTTTTATTATATTTAAATTCAGCTAAAATGTTGATACACAAAAAAACGAAAAATTAAAAAAAATTAATTTGCTCCAAAAATTGAACTTAAATGCTGATTCTGCAAAATATGTTGGTTCGAATCTGCATGGGTTCTAATGTTTTTTGCCAATTTTGTTTGTGACAAAAGGAACTTGTTTCTGTTACAAACGGCTTTAACATCATCAGAAACAAATTGCAATGTTTTGAAAAATAATTTTATCATAAAGTATCTATCTACTTGAGATAATAAATCATATATTTCTAAAAATCTCTCATATTTGGTCACAGATTGGCACTTAAAAAAAAAAAACTATAATGCGATTTTTAAACAAAAATTAGAATGAGCACTTTTTTGGAATTTTGAATTCATTATGTATTTAAATAATTATTCAAGCAAAAAAGTATTTGGAAAACATTTATTTTCCATTTGAAATCATAAGAAATCATAGTATTAAATATGTTTTCTTTTAAAAATTCTGAAGATCGCATTGGAAATACAACAAAATACTCAAAAGCTTAAATAATTCATATATAATAATTTTTCTGAATCAAAAAAGTCTAAAATTTTTCAATTGCGCGCTTAGTTGCTCAGTTGCTCACTAGGTTGCTCAGTTGCTCTGTTAGTTGCTCGGTTGCTCTTTAGGTTGCTCAACTGTTCAGTATGTTGTTCAGCTGCTCAGCAAGTTGCTCAGTTGCTCTTTTTCAAAAAGTTGCTCTTTGTCGACGATAAATTGTCATTATCAACCCCTCGTCTGATGTGTATGTTTTGGCGGCAAACTTTCATCATATTTCAAACTGCTCACTGATTCAGAAATTTAATCCAATGCATCTCTCCAAACCAAAAACTACCCAAGTAAGATGTAAATTTTTGTAAAGTCTTATAAATTAATGGAACATGATAAACTTTTGCGAAAATATCGTTCGACAACAATCCGCATTATTCGAATTACAGATGAAAAGCTCTTTTGAAAACTTGCTCGCAATCAATTAGATTAAAGGATTCTGATAAAAGGGAATTTTATCTTCACTTAAAAAATCTTTACCGTTCAAAGCATGTAATATTTATAAGTCCAATCCATAAGTGACTTTTAAACTTTCAAAACTCAACTTATATAATCTCAAATGAATTTTATACTCAAAAGAAATGGATTTTTCTGCAAAACACAAATCTGATGTAAAGACATCATCAAGACGATGATTATTAAGAAATCTTATTATTTCCGGGACATAAATAAATTTTGCATGCCATGACATAATTAAAATGATTTGGATGAGCCATAAATCACTTTAAAAAGACTTGAAGATTTTTGCTTAAATAAATTTTTCAGTTTCCCAGTCTTCGCAAGATTTTTTGCGACTTTTGTGTGAAATTACGTGGATGTGATGTTTTGTGCTTTAATATACTTTGAAATATAAGCTTGAAAGCTGAGCTAAGTAAGGCTAGCTGCCACACGGTAAAAGAAACATGTAGTTAATTGAATTTTGAATCTGATAAAGAATAATGTTTCTCTAAACGTCACTCAAGGGCCCTGTTAAGTTTCCGGATGAGTATATTTTTATGTTTTATACGATAATAATTTTTTATTTTCATTTTATGTTGTTTATGCGTTTTTTTGAGTGTGAAATAAAAATTTCAAGGAATTTCAGTTGAAACTTTAATATTATAATTTAATAATTGAAAAATCTACGAATAAAATGTTTGTTACTTAATTCACTGAAATCTAAAATAATCTTCTTTATACTTCCTAATTCAATCTCACTCCCAATTTTCCATTAAAAATACCCAGATCTAACTTTAACAAAATACTCTCAGACGATGACACCATTTTTCATCATAACAAAGCGCTGAAAGTGGCATAATTTATAGTTCTGCATATATTTAATATTTTGATTTATCATTGCCTGAAAGTTTTTGGAGTTTCGCTTAAAAGTGTACAAAAGTTTAGTACAAAAGTTCCGTGTGATTGATATTCATCCTTTGAGCTACATGGGAGGGTTAGAGCGTAGAGTGTTGTAAATTTCGTTCCTTGATATTTTTTCGATTAAATTTATTTATATGGTTTTGGTGCCAAAATAAATTATTATATAAATGTGTTGCAAAAACTGTAAAAAAAATTGAATTGGAAAAGGAAAGAATATTAATTTCCACGTGCATTTGTATTGTACTCAAAATCTACATGAAAACTCAATTGTTAAGAAAGACGATTTCCAGAAAATATAATTCGCGAAAACAGGAAATTAAAAATTTGCATCAACCAATTGCAAAGGCGCCTCAAAAGTCTTTTCAAGCAAATTTCACGGAATATTCGAAAAATGTTAGGATTTTTGGTTTAAATTTTTTGGTATCCAAAATAACGCTTTTCTTTGAAAGTGGAAAATTTATTCATAATTTATGAGTTTTTGTTCTTTTTCAACATTTATTATTCGTGAATTTCATTGTTGAAAATATTTCTGCCACTTTGGATGGAAAGTTTTTTTCTTGCATTTATGATTTTGTGCACATTGTGTTTGTTATGCAAATCCAAATATAATTTACGAGCACTTATAAAACTGTTCTTTTTAAAAGGAATAACATTATTTGCTTCTTGTCAGGTTTCCGCGATGCACTTAAGTTGTTTCGTAGTTTTCCAGTTTTGATAGGATGACATTTTTATTTTCTGTGTGAAACAATTTTGATGTTTGGGTGCAAAGAACTACAGCTTAATAAGTAGTTGAATATTTAAAGAATGTTTAAGAGAATAAGGAGTGATTTTCATTCTTTTTTTTAATTATGAGCTTTTCCATTAAGAACTGAATTTATATTCTATGTAATGTACACTCATACAAATTAATAAAATTAATGAAAATAAATATTCCCTTTTAACAAAAGGTCAAGCAATTTAATCAGCAAATTAAACAATAAGAATTATACACAGTAAAACTTCGTTCAAACATTTGAATTTTAAATTTTATTCAGTTTTCAATTATGAGCTTGTGCAATCAAACTGTAAACATTAGTCAATAGAAGTGTCCAAAATTCCTAAACAGCAGAAAACAATTTATGATACGGTCCAGTTTTAATAAAAGTTTTGATTTCGTAATTTTTGTGTAATCTCCACATTTTATTGTTCCAACTAGTTAGCTCCAGTGCTCTGCAAAAACTTCTGCTGATTTAAGCTTAATTCACCAAAAAGCCAACAAACCTGAATAGAACCAGAAAAGCTTTCAGAAATCATTTATTTAACTTTTAAATTAAATGCGCTGCAACTTTTTGAATTATTTGAAATATTTGCATTATTTGGAATTATTTGAGTTTTTTGAATAATTCGTGTGCATAAGTAATTAAACTCAGAGCTCGGTATCACATTATTCAAATTCTAAATCCACTTTGAATTTTGTTCTGAGAATTTAAATCGACGGAAAATGCAATAATTCATCATGAATTGCTAAAATGGGGAGATTATTTAAGTTTAATTCAATTTTATGTACACTCCGTTATCTGAATTTTCCAGTAAAAGATTTTATAAGACTCTACATGTCCTAAAGACCTATAAGCATCTATAAGTTCCATAAAATCATCTCACATTCGAGAAGCTGCTTATAGCCTCAATATTAGATGAAAGAAAACTTTCAACCGCATTGCAATCGCTTCAAAAAACTTTACCACAAAAATCTGCTTCTAAAAAAGCAAATCATCCTTCCATTAATCAGTGCAAATTAGCATTTTGCCCAATAAAAAAATACCAGTGGAAATTAGCAGCAAATGGATTTCAGCAGAAACTAATTAAAAACCGCTCATGATTCGCATATTTAGCTCTCCAACCAAGAGAAAACTTGTAAATTGTGTAAATTTTGTGAAGTTTGCAGTGGTTGCAAGTTTGTAATGCTTCATGCTCGATGCATACATTTTAGTAATAAATATAATTTCACAATTTTCCATACAACAGAAATTGAATTGAAGGATGTTTGTGTGAATATTATTAACAAGATCTGCCGGCACACGGAATTATTCATGAATATTTTATGGATTCATCTTGTATGCAGAGTATATTGAAAATTGTAGTTGGAGTTGGTTTTTTTTAGGTGAATGAGACCAGTAGAAGAAAAAATCTTTCGATTTGGAGATTAAATACGAGGAACAGCTCAAAACCTCGAGAAATAAAGGCAAAATATGACTTCAAAACATTCAAATCATTCCAAATAGAGAAAATTCACCCTAAAGCTGGTGTTTTAGAAAATCCTTGCACCATGGTATGAATAATGTATTGTTGAATGGCTGAAAATCGCTGTTATGGCGAAAATATTTGCATTTTTGATAAATAGTTTGTAATAACTGCTAAAAGGATGATGGTGGCAAAATTCTCTGGAAATTGTTAACGGAATATTCAAAGCTTGATGTGTTTTATGGCTTTGTATGCAAATTGCAAAGAGGATGTGCAACTATTTAAATTTCGAAGCGAAACAAGATTTATCTGTTTGTAGATTTAGAATTCGTGGTTTTAATTGATTTAATCGGAATTTATTGAGGGATTGATACATTTATTTGTGTTTACTAGATTTGTGTATATACAATAAAATTTATTACAACATCCTTTCCACCTAAACAAATAGACTTCAATTTAGTGAAATATTAAAAATAGTAAAAAATACAATTCTTAAAATCTCCCCTTGAATGCGCTGATAAATCTTTTGGAAAAATTCATAAATCATTCCTGAACGTATTTTCTTTTCAAAAAATATAACAAAGGAGTTTATTCACTGTATTGCAAGCAATTTCAGTATTTTTCCCTTTTTTCCGACGTTTTCCCGAGTTTAACAGATTTTCAGAAATCTAAAATTTTCAGAATCCAAGTTTTTGTGCTCTACAAATGGATTTGAAGATTTTTTTATCATTGCGATATAAAATCAGTTTTTGCTAACGTGTGTAGGAAATGCATTTGTGCAAAGTTCAAAAGATTCACAAAATATGTAAATGATCGTACATCATGCGAATGCTTCCAATATTTTGCTGTGTTCTGCAAGAAGATGAAAGGATATTTTGTGATATTATACATAAGGTGTCAAAATTTTGTTTTTTATATCCGAGTCAAAGAAAACTAATTAAATAACGTGAATTTATGGAGATTTTCAAAATATTAATAATATAGAGAAACAGGCTCCTAGTTCCTGCATAAGTAAAAATGCTTTAACATATTTTGCTGCAATTTGCAAACGTCAATAAAATAACATGTTTGCGAGATTCTAGAGAGCTTGTATGGAAATTTAACTGTGCAACTTCAGTTCAGTGAATTAAGTGAATATGAAGGAAAATGTAGTAGAAGGAGTAAAAGCAGTAAAGGTTGTATCGCATAAATTGATTAAATTGCTTAATATGGAAATCTCGCTATTTCTGATACAGATAAGCTTCAAGTGGCGTGTATCAATCATGGAATGGAATAACGAGGTATAATCAGTGCTTTTAAGTAGAAGCTCGTTTGAACAGATATTTGATGGGTTTTATGGGAAACTTCTATTGAATTCAAAGTTCTGAGCAGATTGCGATCCAATTACAATAATTAGTTCATTTTTAAAGTGCTCTTTAGTGCTCCCAACAAAATGAGGAAGCTGTTATCACATTTTACTGTTCACCGTCTCTTTGTGTTAGATTCCCCTAACGCAGTAATTAAAAATGCTTTTAAAATAATTGTACGTCTTTTTATCAATGCATATTGCGATTACATAAAAAATCACAATATTTACCAACCAAAAGACTTTAAAGTTATTTCAAGTGAACTCACTTAAAAAGCATTGCTGTAGTTAAAAAAACTCTATTGCAAAAAACAATTTGTAAGCCTTTTTGCTCATTTTACTCAGAAATTTTGAATGCATAACGAATCGCAAGCATTTCTCTTGCATTCCCAACTAAAAACGCTTCATAAAATGACAAAGTGAAAAACTTGAAAAATTGAAAAACATCGGAAAATGAAGGAAAACTTGAAAAGGAGATATTCCCAGATATTCAGATTCAATATTGCTGCATTGAGAATTGATGTGCTTTCATAAAGAAAATAGAAAACGATTCATTTTTCATAATATTTTTCATTAATTCTAACAAAAAGCTGGTTGGCATGCATGACTGGAGCTGCATAAATATTAGAATGAATGTGGGAGTATAAAGTTCTTCTAGTACTCTGTTAGGAGTTAGTGTTCCTGGTAAAACAAGCAAAAAGAATATTCCATTTTTTTTTCTACAGATTCGTTTCATTTTAATTTGAAATTAACATATTTAGAATGTAATTAGCTTAAAAAAAGAAAAATTGGTGTAGTGGAATTAGAGTGAAATATTCCATTCAAACTTTTTCAAAATTAATCCAATCCCGATAATAATTCCAAATGATTTCATCTCATTTCGATCTGTTTAATTTATAAGCCCCATGGCCCCACAAGATAAAAGAAAATAATTTAGCCGAAATATTGTTTTTCATCATAAATTATTGTATTATTGCAAAATGTTGGTGTGAACGATAAAACTGAAAATTTATGCAAAATATTTTTATCAATTTCAATAATTGTGCTCAGATATTTTTCAAATGAATTCAGCAAAAGGCCTTCAAAATCATTGATATAAGCGAGTAAATTGAGATATATTTTTTTGGCTCCAACAATGTGAATAAATTATGTCGAGTGTTCAAAATTTCATTAAAAACATTAAAATACCAAAAAATATGCTTAATGTAGAATTATACTGAAATTATACAAAATTTATTTGGAAAATGGTATGGATGAGCTCCGGAAAAATGTGTTTGGTGTGTTTTTCATGCTCTTTATCCGAACCAGCTTTGCCCAGCTTTGGATGGAAAGTGGCATAAATTATAGTCTTATCATTTGTGAACAAGCAGTAGTGGTGAAATTACTTTTTACTGCGAACAACTGATTCCAGTGAGTTATTAGGAAGGGCCAACGGTTTGAACGTAAAACATTAAAATGTGGAGCACAGACCACAGAGCACAAACGTAAATATGTTTGTCGAGATAAGAGATGGCACATTTTGGCTGATTCTGTAGGTTTTATTGGAAAATTTGCATTTAGATTTAATGACACAACCAAAATATTTAATTATTTTAATTAGTTTGCGCATATTTTGAGAGTTTGATGTAAAATTCCGATATCTGAAATTTTACTCAAAAAATTCCCCCAATTTCCAATATTTTGCAATTTCTCGCAATTCTCAGTATCTTCAAGATATTTATGAAATATTTATGAAATTCCAAGCAATTTACGAATTTACATCAAGTTTAGCAATTTGCTGTTATTAAAATTTTAATAGATACTATAATAGAAGATTCAATTAAATCTATTAAACGTAGAAAACCTCAAATAAGACTGAAAATTAGATTGTAGGCTGTAAGCAACATCTTCTTCAAATTCTTGACTGAATAATTTATTTGTTTAACCTTTACATAGGCAATAGACTTGGAAGTTAAGTGATCTGATATAAAAGCCTTAAGATGTAATATCTAAATCATTTATAGTATTAAGGCGTTGAATATTGATATCAGTTCTTAAGTATTATAAAGTTGGATTTGGAAAATTTGTATTAATTATCTTATTTCTCAAGCTAGTAAAACCACAATTACATTAACAGATTTAGGAATAAGTTTACTTTCATTTTAGCAAGTATATTCCTAGCATTTAGTTTATATCTACTATCTCCAGGTATGGAATTACAACTATTTTAGTCATTATTTCTTTAACTGCATATCCCTCCAGTTGTTTGATGTGGCATTTGTGCCTTTTAAGAGTATAATTAAAAAAAAAAGATAGAATAGCGTCCTTTATAATATAATAAAGAATCGAACTATCTAATTACAAATAACTTGTTAAGATCTTATTGTTTTAATTTTACACAATCATCCAACAAATTTCATTAGAAATGTTTGTGCAATTGCAATTTATAATGTTTGTATCGATGCTCGTATCAATTTCAAATTGTGGAGATAATTGCATTATTACTGCAAATTTTTGCTCGCAAGAATTCTCCATTATTGCATTGTTTCAATTTATAAAGGATTTATAAATCAAACTATATGGTAACAATACATTTCTGGCCAAACAAAAACATTTATAAATAAAAAAGATCTAGTTTTTTCAAAGATAAACCATGCTTTAAGGCAAGCGACGAACAGTTCAATTGTTCTCCATATTTACAGGGAATCTCAGCTTTGTTCAAATTGATTTTTTTTTTTGTAGCTTTTATCTACTTTTGCTCCTTGTAAGACACTTCACTATAATTGTGTACATCTTTAACTTTTCTTAAGTTTCAGCACAGTTTCTGGTTATTTCTTTATGTCGCTTTGTATAGTCGTTATCCGGTATAATAAAGCTAAGAAAGGATGATGTGTTACATTTAATTGGAGTTTTTATTAGCTTGATGAATAGAATTAAGGAGCGATTGAAAGGAAGTAATTATGGTGTATAGGAGTGTAGTGAAGCTATTATAGATTTTAGGTTTTTCTGCTATAGATCAATGAAAAGAAGAAATCTATCACTTTTTATTTTCATTCTCTTGTAATTATTATGAACACTGTGAATAGTAAAGCTCTGACTATACATAGAAAATTTGATATGATGAAAAATATTTAATGTTCTTTCATATTTAACATATTATATTATAGTTAACATATTTAATAATTCATATTTTTATTCACGGCTTTTACTCATTTGCACCTTCAATCAAACACAATCAAACAAATTCAAAATATTTCCTCACACACGCCACTTCAGCTGAAAACTTCTGAGACTTCATGATACAATTCTAGATCAGCTTTGATCACTGATTCTGATTTTGTACATGGTTTGCTCCCTAAGATTTGAACAAATTGTATTTATATAAATCTTCCCAAAATTAAAATGGAAGCGCTTAACGATATCTTAAACTTTAATTGGACACTTCCATACTTTAATAGATCATTAGTTACATATTCATCAATCATTTGTGTAATTATCATGTTAATATTGCAATCATGTCATAAGATATTTATGAAAAAGCTCAAAATCACATCAAAAATGGCGATTTTTTGCAAAGATATTGAAAGTTCTAAAAATATTTAAAAATATTATGCGTTTCGCTTAGCACTTGAAGTATAATCAAAATCATTGCTATACTATTGAAGAATGTGTTGATTGTAGTTCTAGCGATAAGTTTAAGCTCTGTATTAAACTATTACAAAATTTATCAATCTACTTGCAAAACAAAAAAAATCAAAAACTATACATCAGTTGATATCTTTTTCACGGCGAAGTAAACTTTGAAGTAAACACAGGGTTGGGGAAATTCAGGTGGCGCGATTGTTTAATTTGTTAAAGTCATTGTTTGTTGTAATAAAAGCGCAAAAGGCATTTGTTATTGGTGTATTTATGTAGTCTTATGAGGAAAGTACAAGGTCCTATCATATTTTATGCAAATTGTTAACTAAAAAGAAAAAAATCGGAAAAGCTGAAGCTTTAGCAGGCACTTCGGCAACATAATACCTATGCTTCATTAGAATAATTCATTTGAATGAAGCAATAAAATTCTAGGAAATTCAAAAATATGTAACCAAAACATAAATTTTCGATCAGAGCGCCGAGCGGGAATATTGTGCATTATTGCTGATAATTCTGTTGAATTCAATCTTACCACTTTCTGATCGACTTGAGTTGGTAGTTTCTTAACGAAAAACACGTAAAACTTGTTTTCATATAAAACTCAAAAAAAATATATATATTTTTTCCAACAGTTTTTTAGATTCTTTGAAAAAACACAAGATATATAAAATATAAATTTTTGCACTACAGGTACTAGATGGCGCTGTATTATTATCAAAAACTCTTCGTACGTCGCTGCTTATGGTTAAAAAAAGCTTATTTTGAAAATTTTAGATCAATCGGTCCGATGGGTTCTGAGATTACGTCAACAGAAGTTTTTTTTCCAAAATTTTTGTAAGCATGACAACTTGGTCATGGTACAATATTTCCATAAAATCTTCTGGAATCGATCATTTTGGGCCAAATACAAGGTTTTTGCATATTCGGATGTTTCAATATAATCTCAGGAAAAAAAAAATTTTGTATGGCAAAATGGTAGTTTGCACTACAGGTACTAGATGGCGCTCTATTATTATCAAAAACTCTTCGTACGTCGCTGCTTATGGTTTAAAAAAGCTTATTTTGAAAATTTTAGATCAATCGGTCCGATGGGTTCTGAGATTACGTCAACAGAAGTTTTTTTCCAAAATTTTTGTAAGCATGACAACTTGGTCATGGTACAATATTTCCATAAAATCTTCTGGAATCGATCATTTTGGGCCAAATACAAGGTTTTTGCATATTCGGATGTTTTAAAATATTCTCAGGAAAAAAAAAATTTTGTATGGTAAAATGGTAGTTTGCACTACAGGTACTAGATGGCGCTGTATTATTATCAAAAACTCTTCGTACGTCGCTGCTTATGGTTAAAAAAAGCTTATTTTGAAAATTTTAGATCAATCGGTCAGATGGGTTCTGAGATTACGTCAACAGAAGTTTTTTTTCCAAAATTTTTGTAAGCATGACAACTTGGTCATGGTACAATATTTCCATAAAACCTTTAGGAATTGATCATTTTGGGTCAAATACAAGGTTTTTGCATATTCAGATGTTTCAATATAATCTCAGGAAAAAAAAAATTTTGTATGGTAAAATGGTAGTTTGCACTACAGGTACTAGATGGCGCTGTTGGATTTTCTTGAATTAGCAAACGCGACCGTCTTATGGTTAAAAAAAGCTTATTCTGAAATTTTGAGACTAATCGGTCGGATGGGTTCAAAGATTACGAATACAGAAGTTCAGAAGTCAAAACCACGGACAGACATTTCGCAAGGACCCAAAATTTCGGGTTCTAGACCAAAATTTTTTTTGTTTTAGGCAAAAATAAGAAAAAAAAAAAAAAAAAAAGTTTGGATGAAATCAAGACTTCACAACTTTTTGTTGCCGAAGTAAAAAAAGTTTTCTGGATATTTTTGAAAATTGGCGCCATTGATTTGGCCCAACCCCGAGCTTATGACAAACCAATGATTAAAAAAACTTAGGATACTAAGATTGACTAAAATTGATTAAAATTGATTAAAATTGATTAAATTTGATTAAAAATGATTAAAAATGATTAAAAATGACTAAAAATGATTAAAATTGATTAAATTTGATTAAAAATGATTAAAAATGACTAAAAATGATTAAAATTGATTAAATTTGATTCAAAAAGACTCAAAATGATTAAAACACCCAAAATTATTTTTAAATGATTCCAAAAGACTCAAATATCTTACACCCAAAAATTATTAAAATGTACTAAATGCAGCATAAATCAAGTATTCAAACTCAAAAACCATAAATTATAAATTAATCTCGTATTAATCATAGAATTTTGGTAATACACTGGACATCTCAAATAATTTCTCACATAATTTCATGAACTTATTAATAAATAAATAATTCAATATGGATTTTCTCTCTATCAAATCAAATAAACTATATAGATAAAATACGTTCAATTTTTAAATTGGAACTTATACGACTTAAAATAATAAAATTTAAAGTTAAAACTGTTGCTCATCAAATTTTGATATTTGATATACTTTTTCAATTTACCCTTCAAACTTTTATTATCATGCATTGTCCATTTTTTTCCAATATCTAAATTCTAAAAACTTACATAAAACTAGGGTCCAATAAAAAGCTCACCAAAACCTGTTCACTTCAAATTATTTTGATTACTACCAAGATTGTGTTCCTGACTTGAAATTCTTCTTGGTAGAAATCAAAATATTACTAAAAAAGAAGATATTTTCAAGGTGTACACTGTACAGGTTTTGGTGGAGCTTTTCAGTGGACCATATTTTCATGTAAGTGCAAAATATATTTTATGGTTTATTATAGTGTAAATCAAGTTGTAAATGAGCATTAATTTTTTTAAGGTTTTGTTAAAATTTTGTCGGCTCAATAATAAATAATCAAAATCTGAAAAAATTTGCAAATTCATGCTAAATATTTTTGAATGCAAAAAATCAAAATTCGTACGTTTTTTGCTTGGAATTAAGACCCCATAGTTGAACAAAATGTATGAGAATTGTTCCAAAATAATCAATAACAATAGCGAAATGTCAATATTTTCAAAGCAAATTTGATGAAAAAATTTATAAAAGTTTGGAAATTTTGCTACTAAAATTGATTAAAAATGATTAAAAATGATTAAATTTGATTAAAAATGATTAAAAATGATTAAATTTGATTAAAAATGATTAAAATTGATTAAAAAAGACTAAAATATACTAAAATATACTAAAAATTTAATCAAATTTATTAAAAGTTTCGTTTGTCATAAGCTCGCCCAACCCTGTGTTTACTTCAAAGTTTACTTCGCCGTCAAAAAGATATCAACTGATGTATAGTTTTTGATTTTTTTTGTTTTGCAAGTAGATTGATAAATTTTGTAATAGTTTAATACAGAGCTTAAACTTATCGCTAGAACTACAATCAACACATTCTTCAATAGTATAGCAATGATTTTGATTATACTTCAAGTGCTGATCGCCCGGAGAGCACAACCGACCGCTTTTCGACCTTCTACCGACTTTTTGATTAGACCGCCTATCGACCGTCGACTGACTTGGATATCGAGGGTCGTTGTCCCCCCTTTTCAAGGGTCGATAAGCGGTCGAAAGAAAAATTGAAATTTTCGTTAGACCGTCAATCGACTGTCTATTACTTCTCACAACGACTGAGTATGGACCGCGTGCGGACCTAGTTTCGACCTTTAATCGACTTTTCTGGGAAATTTAGTGAAAATTAAATAAATCTTTCATAAAAAAATTATTTTTGAATAAATTTATTAACAAAAACGTAAATGAAATAGCATAAATGATTGAAGATGTACATAAATTGAATAAAAAATTGTAAGATATTATGCAAGAAGTCCACTTTGTGTCCACACGTCCAGCTTGCGAATTCTACCTCGAGTATCCTAAAATAAAGAAAAAATTAATAAAACAATTGCTAATTCTATTAGTGAGATAAATCAACATAAACTCATAATTAACGACTTATTAATCAAATCACTAATTTCAAGCTGCGACTTAAAATAAAAATTTCTTTCTTAATTGATTGATTGAACGCTTGTTTTTTTTCATAGCAACTGAATCAAAGAAAATGGTTGAAATCTCTAAATTTTGTCTAAATAAATCGTTAAATTGTACATATTAATTGATTCAACATCACAAATAAATTAATAAACGAAATCGCCCTACAAATAAATTAAAGTTTAGTGACGCTTCAGAGCTCAAATATTTATATTATAGTCGGTTTTTCAAGGTTCCATTGTCATTTCTCAAGTAGAAGCTTTCAACAATTTTCAGTGCAAGTACAAATTTCTTAAAATTTCTTAGAAAATATCTTAGAATTTAATAAAAAATCGTTTTTTCCGTTCAATCAAAAAATGTACAATTATTGTTGAATTTCTGATTTTAAAATTTAAATTTAAATTATTTCTGACCTAAATCTTCAAATTGTAAGTTTTCATGGGACAAAATACAATTTGACTGTGGCCCAATCAATAATACAAATATTTGTACTAATTTTTCAATCATTTTCATACAAAAAACAAGAACTTTCTGCAACAGAAAATCTAGCAAGTATTTATAGCGTATCCACTTAGTTACCAGTAGGACGACGCTCAGCTCCTGGAGCAGCGGAGTCAGAGAATATAGTTGGAGACGAAAAGACATCATTTGTGGCTTGCTGCATTGTTTCAAAATTTTGGCGAGCAACTAAGTTTTGAATTGCCATCATGATGCGACGACGAGCACCTAAAGGTTTGATTACTAAGTTGGTCAAATCATTTTCGGTCAAAGTTAGGAAGACGGTCATGTCAATTTCTCCGTTGATGAAGTGTTCTGAGTAAGAGGAAGAAAATTATTAATAAATCAAATAAACTAAGAATAAGAATAAATTCAAAACAAAAGTAAAAAACTCACGAATATGATGTTGAAGTCCTAAACCAGTCAAAATTGAAGTGATGTCGTTGTAATTGGACACTTGACTACGTTATCTTTGTAAAGTAGAATCCAGCAGAGTTGTCATGCTCAAAATTCCATCATGATGTTCTCGCCAAGTTCCAAAGGAAGTAGACATGTTCATAGCCCGGTAGCCAGCAGTGATGCGTGGATCAAAGTTAAACAGCATCGAATCGTTAAGAGAAGGCTGGGGAATGAGATTAAATTAACTGAATTATTCATTTCGTTTCAAGTTTTAAACTAACTAACCTTTCTGGTAGCTCCCGTATTTCTAGTCTGATCAGGATATCTGAAAAGTGGGCTGAATTGAGATGTAAAACTCAGAATTGTTGAAATTTCTCGTCTCCTTAAAAAAAATTAATTTTCAATCTCATAAACTCACTTTCAGCTTAAATTCAACTTAAAATTATGCAGTTATACACTATGCAGCTCTACATTGACGATAACTCGTAGCACTTTTTACTCAGCGTCTTTATTTCGTTTGAAAATGCCTGAAAAGTTTTGGAAGATTGTAGAATTTACTGTTTCACTGTGTTTTTGCAAAATTTTACATTATGATTTTACCAAAGTTATTTTTCACTATTTTCACTGTTTCCACACTTTTTTCACTTTAATAGTTGATTATTATTTAGCAGTAGGAAAAAAACCTCTGATCACTGCAAAGTTCTAATTAAAATGAGATATGTCACGAAAATGTCAGATTTGCATTTGATTCGACCATTTATCGACCGTTTATCGACGGTCTATTGCTTCTCATATCGACTGAGTATAGACCGTTTATGGACCAAGCTACGACCGCCTAACAAAGGTCGATGCAGAGTCGATTCTGAAAACTCCGACCGTTTATAGACCGTTTCTAGACCAAGATTCGACCATTTATAGACTAGTCTATAATCGGTCGAAAAAAATTTTGGTCGGTTGTGTGTGCCGGCCGGGTGAGCGAAACGCATAATATTTTGAAATATTTTTAGAACTTTCAATATTTCTGCAAAAAATCGCCATTTTTGATGTGATTTTGAACTTTTTCATAAATATCTTATGACATGATTGCAATATTAACATGATAATTACACAAATGATTGATGAATATGTAACTAATGATCTATTAAAGTATGGAAGTGTCCAATTAAAGTTTAAGATATCGTTAAGCGCTTCCATTTTAATTTTGGGAAGATTTATATAAATACAATTTGTTCAAATCTTAGGGCATTTGGGAGCAAACCATGTACAAAATCAGAATCAGTAATCAAAGCTGATCTAGAATTGTATCATGAAGTCCCAGAAGTAATTGATGACCCGATTTTTACAGTGGCGTGACACAGGAAAAGTATTTTACCAGTTCTCTAATAAACACCCGCCATTCATCACAAGTCCCCCACAATAAGTATATCGAAGCCAATTTCCCGTGAAAATTACGTCAGCATTTCGCGCTTCAATCAGACAAATTGAATAAAATTGTAAATATATTTCAATAAGCAGGGATCTCACGTTTCCCTCCAATTATTTCCATCCTGTAATACGTTCATATGACATTTAAAGTCATTCAAAGCCATTCAAAAGCATTCACAGAAACATTCAAAAATATTCACAAATATTTTCCATGAAAAAAAACCTTTCAAAAGATCAAAATACTCAAATGTGCATAGATAATATCCGAAAAAATTATATTGCTTGCTCTTCAAAGGGCTTTGAGAAATAAACACCATTAAATGGAGAGAATTTCTTATTTTAATCCTTTTTGAATTTTTGATTCCCTTTCGCTTCAATTCGAAGTTTTTTGTGCAAATCTAGAGTGTGTACTCAACGAATAAACACATTACATTTATTATTTCCATCATTTCCATGAATTTTTATTACTTACATTCATTTTTGCTGAATTGCAAACACATTCAAAGCTAAAGTTATTTCAAGTTTTAAAGGATCTTTGTGATAAAGACATCGACTTATACGGTAGAAGGATCTCTGAATATTTTCTTATAATGTTAGAATTTGGGGATAACTTTAGCTTCAGTCAGTCTCTGAGAATATTTTTTGATGCTTTTATATTTTCCATGATTTTATGTATTTTATGGATTTTTATGGATTTATTTTTTCTTTATGTTTCAATTGTTAAAAGGGCGTGAAGAATTCTTTTCATCGTACATATTTTGCATATTTTGCATATTTTTTCAAAGGGATGATTTTGAAAGATGCAAAAATGTACCGGGCTCAGACAGTTAGAGGAGAGACCTGGTGCAAAAGGATATCAGTTTGAATTTGATCAACACATGACCAATCAGTCGTTTTATCTCAAGTCTTATCTTCCAAACTTTAGACCTTTCAAAAGAAATAAAATTTATCTCAAAAATAAAATTACTGAACAAATATTTTTCTGGACCGGACTCCTAAAATTATTGTTCATATTCTCTATCCAATCACACCCTAAAACATTCTTGCCTTCTCGCCATCTAATACTCCCATCGCCGATATTCAGAAAAATGAAATAAAATATTTAGTATACTTCAAGTAACACATAAATATTTCACAAATTGCGAATTGAAAATTGTTTGTTGATCTTTTTGGCGAATTGAATAAAAATATACAACAACAAACACGAGTAGCGCTCAGCATCAGTATCAGACAAAATATACACAAAGTATATTTTTACATAAAAATCTCATAAAGCAAAATCCTTTTTTTGTGCCTTTTCAACTTTTTCCCCGAAGTTCTGAGCTTTTTCATTTTGTTGGGGAAAATTGAATGAAAATATTTATTTCAAATGGCTAGGATTAAAAAACACAAATCGTGACAAAAATTTTTGTTTTTTTTCTGATGAAAGTTTCTACTGGACTTTTACACTATTTATATGTAGCAATTTTTATGAAAAAACTCTTTTTAGCTTTCTCGTAGTTTTTGAAAAATATCTCAAAGATTTTCTTAAATCCTTAAGCATGTATTTATATATGGTCAACATTCAGTAATCTTAACCAAACAGTTGACCTTTCACCTCTGGTTTGTAAACAAAATTAACCCAACTATATTTAGAAAAAGTTCATGTTCCATAAACTTTCTCCATTCTGAGTTTAATGGACTCGTAGTCAATATAGCTGGCAGCGATACAGTGTTCTGTTTGTGTTATTAATCGCTATTTATGGGTATCCAACTGATCTGGCTCCGCAGTCAACAAAATAACCAAATGGCCGAATAATCCGAAATTGCAAAAGTATTCAAAATATTCGAAAATAACAAACCAAATGGCAAGAGAATCAAAAAAGCTCGTATAAAGCAATAGACTTCTGAGCTTTCATGCAGCATTCATTTAATTTGTGAGCTTATCTGCCTTTTTGGAGCAATTTCGAGGCTTCAAAATGTGTGGCTTTAATTACTCTAGCGAAAAAATATCGTAAATTTTACAGCAGTAAAATTTAAAAAATGAGCCAAACTAACAGATTGACTCGCTACAAACAAATAATAACAAAAAAAGCTGAAATGTATATCTAATAAAAATATATCATCGTCTCCACTTTTCCACTTTTTCCCACTTATTTCCACTTTTTGGCAATTTAGTGGAGGACAACAACAACAAAAAATGTTTGGCGGCGTTTTGGATCGCAAAAAAGCAATTTCACCGCGAATTTACATTCATGACACGTTTGTAACTGCTTTGCTCGTAATGTCGTTATATTGTAATGAATTCTCTTAAATTTTCTTAAACGAGCTGCACAAAATTGCTACAAATGCTACATAGTATCGGTGGTACTGATGATACCAAAGCTGATACGAGTTCCGTATGATCGCTGCCATATTTTACTTCAAATTAACTTTGCGACATTATAATGTGATAGATTTTATTGATTTTAGAAATTGTCTTGGTGGTGCAAGATTCGACAGTAAGACGTGTTTTCTGATAATCATGGTTTCCAGACCTATATCAATAAAGATCTTTTGAACGCATCCTCTAAAGAAATTCTACTAAAGTACTTGATAAAACTTTATACTGCTATACTGCTAGATAAGTCATATGAACTCACAGCATCTTAACGAGTTGTCTGGTGAAACAACTGGAAAGCATTTGTCCTTGTACATCCAGTGTAATTGGAAATTTTGATATATTGAGTTAACTCGGTTTGTCGTACAAACTTGTCTACCAAAAATATGCTTTTAGGAAACTTGCAGAGGTTTGAGAGGAATTCAGCATATTGTACTAACTAAACATTGCAAATGATCTTGAAAAACTAATCTGATATAATCTGGAAACTTAAAATTTATCACAAACATAAAAATCTAATGATTTAGTCTCCCAAAAATAAATTGCCACAAAAAAACCTACACGATAAAGTTGCAGTATCTTCATAAACAAAATCCCACCCTTTTGCAGTATTTTTCATCTCCGCCATGCATGAAGACATAAAAAGCTCTTTCTGGGGTGCTCCCACCAAGTATCTTGTGTTTCTTTATATTATCGCATATCTCATCATAATCTCGCACAAAATAATCACTTTCATTTTTCAGCCATAAACTTTTAAGTAAATTGCTTGTGAAAGAGTTGTTGGTGGAGCAAAGAGCTAGCTCAAGATGCTGTAGTGCTAGTGCAGAGTGCATGAGGAGAATCCCAAAGAGCTGAACCATGTGCAATTTAATAGCTTCTTGAGATTCATGGGGAAGTCTGCCAACTTTTATTATCTTCTAGTTTTCAGCGCATTTTCTTGGCTTTTTTATCCTTTTCTTATTAAAAGATGTAGAAATGTTGCTAGAACACAATTTCTCAAAATGAAAAATTGTGAAAGGGTTTTTGCTCAGTTTTTTTTGTTAGAATTGAAAAATTGTTGATGAAGACTTGCAAGGGAAATCAGAAAAAACTCTGCATAAGCTTAGTGAATTTAACCTAAGGTCAATATTTCTCTTGGCTTTTGTATATTTGTATTTCTGATGAATTCTTGCGACTCAATCCTTTATATTTGAATAACAATTATTTAGAATTTTTTGCTACTTACCGAATTTATTTTGCAACGAGTTTATATTTTATGGCATTTGTGGATTTTGAAAAAAGCTCATAACTTTTTTTAATTTCCACGGAAATGCTTTGATACTTTTTAAACTTTCTGTTGTGGGTGTTGACATTCAAAAATATCACGAAAACATCCATTCAAACTTCTAAGAGTATTTATTTTGTCTGTTACCAGTCTGCATTACATTCAATAATTTAATTGTTATGATATTGCAAATTTAAATGTTATGTTTATCTTTACTTCTTAAATTTACATAAATATTTTACCTTGCCTTAAAAAGCTGGATTTCCAGACAGTGCCAAAAGTTTATCCTGTGATTTATTATTGTTGTTTTTTCAAAATTTTAGATACCGGATTGGATCTGTTCCAATATATTATGGAATGATATATTTTGTAGGTGCAATGAACTTTGTTTATCAACAAAAAAAGCTTATGCTTGGATTATGTTTAGCAGGAAAATTAATTAAGAAGATAGACTTGGTTATTTATGCTCAATTTATAAAATACTACATGTTCATTTTTTGCTTGTATGGTTTTGATAAAACTTCATAAATATTGATTAAATTGGTGTTTTAATCAAGAAACATCTCACTGTAAGGAATATTGGTCATGACACCATTAATAACATCTGCAAAATATCCTGCGAAAGCTTCACTGATCGATGTTTTGACTTCCTTCAAAACAATTTTTTCGTTGTTATTTAAGAAATTATTCATTGTGTCACTGTTTTCTTTGTTGTTTAGTAAATTGTCGAGATTTATACGGAGTCTTTAAGAATTGAAAGATGTTTAGAACACTTAAAAAAATAAACAAAGTATAAGTAAGTACCTGGAACTATCAAAGAAAAGCTTCTTTTTTTCAATGCTCATGTAAGTTTTTCCATTCTTTTCGATTTTTTTGGTAAGGAATCTCATGGTGATGTCAATGTTTTCAAGAGTCAAATTAGACATTCCATTCCCAGTAATTGGTAAAAAGAATACACTTCCTTTGATTTTGTAGGGTCCAGTAACAGATAAAACTGGAGCTCTAAAACGAATGTCTAATTTGTTTTTATCTGGGTCACTTTTGAATCCTGTGGCTTTGTAGGCTGTTGCTTTATGCATGCCTCTTAAATCTACGTTCTTGAAATTCAGGTCAATATTGATCAATCCCCCCTGTTTTAAACTCATTTTTGGTATCGTCAAAGGTTCAAATTGTTGTAGATTTAATCCAGAATAACCTTTATGAGAAGAAAGCATATAAAAAGCTTAAAGAAGCATCTCTTATCAAATATTTACCTTTCGATCTTGTTTGAAATATTTCGTTCATTCTTCCAACAATGCAATCAGAATCTTCATGTTTGCACTTTGATAATTCAGGAGCTTGAAAAAATATTGGCAAAGTTTATCTAAATTCTTTCAACAGATGCTTTATTTTGAATTGCACAAAAGCATGCAACATTAGATTGAATTCATTAAAAACTCATTTTATAATAAAATTGATGATCTTACGGAAGTTTCCACCTAGAACACTCCAACTCAGTAGAACGATCAAAAATACTTTGCAAATCATTTCTACTGAATTCTTAAGTGTATGGAATGATGGTCAAAACTAATTAGCAACTGATGAAAATGACACCAACCTCTTTAGCTTTTATATTATTTTTCAAGGTTACGAAATCTAAGATTTCCTTATTACTCTTGAACTTAACTGGCACGCATTGAATATAGCATTAATAGTTAAACAATCAAAGAATGGCGATTGTTCAGTAATCATGGGAAATATAATTTTCCTTTTTAAGGTAATGAGAATATTTTCTTTACTAAGCGAATTGACCATTTCAATGAGCAAACACTTCCAATCCCTGCAAAAGTTGATTATGGTCAGTAAAAAGCTCAATTTTAATGTAAATTATTCTTCAGATTTTTTTAGTGTTGGAGCCAAACATCAAAGAAAAACATTGACTGTCGAGTAGTAAATGCTAGTACTTAAAAAAATTTTGTTTTCTAAATGTTTTTTATTATTTCCATAAATATGAAGCTCTCACGGATAGTAATACATTTTATTGAGCAAAAAAGTCGGTGTAAGGAACGTTGCTCAAAACTTCATTGATGACTTCAGCATAAAATGATCCAAACGTCTCGCAGATTGATGGTTTGACTTCTCTCATAACAACGTTTGAGTTGGAATTTAACAAGTTGTTCATCGTTTCTTCAAAATCCTTGGTCCCCAATTTGTTGGTGAATTTTAGGAGAAGTCTGGAACTTTCAAAGGTAACCTTCTTTCTATCAATGTTCATGTAAGTTTTTCCATTCTTCTCAATTTTAGTGGTGATAAACTTGAGAGTGACGTCGATATCCTCAAGGGTTAAGTTTGACATGCCTCTAGCATTGACTGGTACAAAAAGAACATTTCCTTTTGCTCTGTATGGTCCATCAAGAATAAAAGCTGGTGATCTAAGACGAATTTCCAATTTATTGTGTTCTGGATCACTTTTGAATCCGGTTGCTTTATAAACTGTTGCTCGGGATAATCCGCTAAGTGCTGCATTCTTGAAAAGGAGATCAACGTTGATAATTCCATCTTGCTTCAAATTCATCCTTGGAATCATCAGAGGGTCGAACTGTCGCAGACTATAAGCTGGATATCCTTTGTAGTAAGTATGCAAGACTTCGTTAAGTTGCTCAACAATACAGGCAGAATCTTCGTGTTTGCATTTTGATGAATCGGCACCTTTTAAAAGTTATGTAAAAGTTATTAGAAGAATCTTGGTCACCTTTATCTTTGAAACTTACGAATGCTAGCAGAATAAACGCCCACGATCAATAAAACAGTCAAAAATGCTTGGAAAAACATTTCAATTTTGTGTTTTATTTTGTTATGTCGAAAAGTCTTGAAGAAATGTGATTGAAAAGCTTTAGTAAATTGTTCTAATGCTCGTTGAGATGGAACTGATTAAATATCTACAAATCTATTTTCTTTTATAACTTAAATTCACAAAGAGCTTACAAAGTTAGAAAATATATCCCGTAATTTTCATGAAACAGAATAACATGGTAAGATTATTGACTATTGTTGAAAGTAATGCATGAGAAAAATTTTATTTAAGGAACAATGAAAACCTAAATGGACAAATGTGAACAATTTTCCTTATTTTGATATGCTAATTTTATGTGATCTTACGGTTTTTTCTTTATTTGCTGAGTGCATTTTAACACGTACGTAGTATATTTTTAATAATTCGGTTATTATATTATCGGCAAATTTATTAAGAGCCTGCTACCTATCATAAACAAAATTACTTAATAATATTATCAAGAGTGTTAGAGGATTAGTGAAGCAATAAAAAGCTTGATGAATATTAAAGAAATTATTTAAGAAATTAAGTAGAATCAAGCTCATATCGGAGTTTGATAAAACCGCGATTTCATTTTAAAATAACGGTTGCCTGTATAATCAAGTCAAACTCCTCCTCAAAGACCAGACCCCTCTATCTTCATAATGTGCACGTTCACAACTTGTCTACGTGTAAAACTGCATGAAACTGAAGAGAATACGCAATACGCATCTATACAAATAAATTGCGTTTATTTAAGGCAATTGTAATTGAAATTGTCCATCTTGGTGTGCAAAATTCCATATGCAGTTTTATTTCTGACGGATTTCTTATACAATGGTTATTTACTAAATAATAATAATATTTAGTCACAAATGCATTTATTTCTCTATTTTGTAGTTTTGATAAGACTTTCAATTTTAATATAAAAGAAAAAAAGTTTTGATGTCTTTTCATCAGTTGAATTTCAACATTTGAGTATTACAGAAATTTATTAAGACATCCTAAGAATATTTAAAGAAATATTTTATCATTACTAAATAAAAACTAAATCAAAATGAATTTCCAAGCATTCTTGATTGCTTTATTGAGCGTGGGCGTTTATTCTGCAAGCATTCGTGAGTTTTAACGATATTATTTTTACTTGTTTACTAATAATTAATCCTCTTTATTTTAATTTAAAGGTACTGGATCATCAAAATGCAAACATAATGACTCGGCCTGTATTGTTGAACAACTCAATGAAGTTTTCCATTCTTACTCTAAAGGCTACCCACCCCTAAGTCTTCGTCAATTTGAGCCTCTGATGATTCCAAAGATGAACTTGAAACAAGATGGAATCATTAACATTGATCTTCTTTTCAAGAATGTGGCGCTCAGTGGATTATCTCGAGCAACAGTTTATAAAGCAACAGGATTCAAAAGTGATCCAGATCACAACAAGTTGGAGTTTCGTCTCAGAACACCAGCTTTAATTCTAGATGGACCTTACAAAGCAACTGGAAATGTTCTCTTTGTACCCGTCACTGCTAATGGCATGTCGAACTTGACCCTTGAGAATATTGATGTCACTCTTAAGTTTATCACCAAGAAAATTGAGAAAAATGGCAAAATCTACATGAACATTGATAAGAAGAAGGTTTCCTTCGAGAGTCCCAAACTCCTTTTAAAATTCACCAACAAATTAGGCAGTAAAGAGTTTGAAGATACCATGAACACTTTATTGAATGCAAGCTCCAATATAGTTATGAAAGAGGTCAAACCATCAATCTGTGAGAACTTTGGAGCTTTTTACGCTGAAGTCATCAATGAAGTTCTGAGTAATATTCCTTACAACGATTTATTTGCTCAATAGTTATTCATAAGTAGATAGTTTGTTTGTTTAAGTTTGATCTCAATTTATATAATTTGAATAAAATATATTTTTGAAATTTGAATTCAGTTTCTTTCTTGTTAAAATATCCTTTACAAATTTATAAAGCTCCTTAAATTTGAACCTGAAAAAAAACAAACAGTCACGTGCTTTCAAGTTTTTCTTTCTCTGGCCAAAAGCAACCCCAGAAGCACATAAATTTCACCCAAACTCAACAGAATTCACCAATTTACAAATTTTGATTGAATATATTTTTGGCGCGTGTTGCCATTATTTCCATTATTTACCATTCTATTTTCAATCCACCTCCTTATTTCAGATATTTCTGAAAGATTTTATTCCGTACAATCTTGAATATAATTTTATCAAACTTTTCTTTTACTTTTCCATACAATTCATTGTTTTTCTAAGCTCGCCCAAATTTTTCCAACAATTTCTTTGTTTGCTTTTCATATTGCGTCTATTTGAGGAGGTACCTCAGGTTATTACTTTACTTGAAAATAAAAAATATATAGTAACATAGAAGTCCCTATGGAAACCATTTCTTAACGTTCAAAATGCGGTACAAAGGACAACTTGATTTTCTATAATGAAAGAGGTTTCAGCTTCTGATTCAATTAATAACTAAAGTAAATTCAATGGCTTTTATATCTCTTTTATATCATGAGATCTTCCAAATTCTCATTCAATCCTTGTTAACCTTCGAAAAGATTCCAAACACAGTGAAGCCCAACTGAAACAGAAGTTTTTGTTCATTTTATTCGTTTTGATTCGATTTATGAGTTTTATTCGATTTATTTATTATTTTTCATCGATTTCGCAATTTCACAACTCTTCGACTATTGTTATTTCGTTGTATGGTATTTTCATGTGAGGGGTTAGCGAGTTTATTGTTACAGCAGGTTAAAACTTGGCAGTGGAAATCAGGAATCATTCTGTGTTTGTTTTGTTAACGAGGCTGTTGAGCATTTATTGATTTGTTCTTGTTTGGTTTTATGAGATTTTTTTGGGGAAAAAGCGTTTTTTATGAATTTTATTGAAATGTGTGATTTGAAGGTAATTTTAAGGTTTGATCTCAAAATGTCCTTAAAAAAGTTTTTCTCTTGACAAACCTGGATTTATGTTTTATTAATCAACTCTTGCATTGCCAAGACTTTCAATTAAATTTTTCAAAACTTCAATTTTCTGGAAAATCTTCTCAAAATTATCAAATTAAATTTCTTCAAATTTCTTCAAAATGCAGTGCAACTACATTAGTGGTCCACAAAAAAATGCAAAGCAGAATGGATTGAACGATTATTGTGCTAGTAAGAATTTTGGAGAATTGAAACTTCTTTTCTCTAATTTATCTTTTTAATATTTCCAGGATTCTACACGGGATCTCAAGGAGAAGGCCGGCAAGTTTGTACTCTTCTGAAACAAGATGGTTACAACAGAAATCTAGCTCCTAAATTGAGGATGCTTGGAACAATTCCACCTTGCCCACAATTATCTCAAAATATGTGTCAAAATCCACCTCAGGAACATTTTATTAACTGCAACGCAACTTATCCAAGCAAAATGATGAATTGCCAAAATTATAATCAAAGTGTATCAAGGATGTATCATGATGTCTCTCATATGGAAACAGCTGGAAAGTGCTATGATTGTCCAAATTACTGTACATATATGGCTTAATTTTAAACTATGGCTTTGGAATAATAAAATTGAAACATTAAAATTCTGAATTAAAATTTCAAAAACGTATTTTATTCAAATTGTGCAAATTGAGATCAAACTTAAAAAAACAAACTATGAATAATTATTGCGCAAACATATCACTGTAAGGAATATTACTCAAAACTTCATTGATAACTTCAGCGTAAAAAGCTCCAAAGTTCTCACAGATTGATGGTTTGACCTCTTTCATAACCATATCGGAGCTAGCATTCAATAAAGTGTTCATGGTATCTTCAAACTCTTTACTGCCTAATTTGTTGGTGAATTTTAAAAGTAGTTTTGGACTTTCGAAGGAAACCTTCTTCTTATCAATGTTCATGTAGATTTTTCCATTCTTCTCAATTTTCTTGGTGATAAACTTAAGAGTGACATCAATATTCTCAAGGGTCAAGTTTGACATGCCATTAGCAGTGACGGGTACAAAGAGAACATTTCCAGTTGCTTTGTAAGGTCCATCGAGAATTAAAGCTGGTGTTCTGAGACGAATTTCCAACTTGTTGTGATCTGGATCACTTTTGAATCCTGTTGCTTTATAAACTGTTGCTTGAGATAATCCACTGAGCGCCACATTCTTGAAAAGAAGATCAATGTTAATGATTCCATCTTGTTTCAAGTTCATCTTTGGAATCATCAGAGGCTCAAATTGACGAAGACTTAGGGGTGGGTAGCCTTTAGAGTAAGAATGGAAAACTTCATTGAGTTGTTCAACAATACAGGCCGAGTCATTATGTTTGCATTTTGATGATCCAGTACCTTTAAATTAAAATAAAGAGGATTAATTATTAGTAAACAAGTAAAAATAATATCGTTAAAACTCACGAATGCTTGCAGAATAAACGCCCACGCTCAATAAAGCAATCAAGAATGCTTGGAAATTCATTTTGATTTAGTTTTTATTTAGTAATGATAAAATATTTAAAGAAATATTATTAAGATGTCTTAATAAATTGCTGTAATACTCAAACGTTGAAATTCAACTGATGAAAAGACATCAAAGCTTTTTTCTTTTATATTAAAATTGAAAGTCTTATCAAAACTACAAAATAAATGCATATGTGACTAAATAACCATTGTATAAGAAATGTATATGGAATAATATGCATATGGAATAATGCACACCAAGATGGACAAATTTAATTACAAAATTGCCTTAAAACAAACACAAATTGACATGCAAATTATTTGTGATGATGCGTTTTTTCATTGGATTCGTGTAGTTTTACACGTAGGCAAGTTGTTGACGTGCAGATTTCGAAGACAGAGGGATGAGGTAGCTTTGAAGAAGTTCAATGTGTGAATGAAGGTTTTTAAGTCCTTAAAATGCTTTAAAATCTAATTATTGAAAATGTCAATGTGTCAACAAAATAAAACAAAAATTTACCAAAATTGACTCATTTTTATTAATGAACTTTTAATTTAATCAATCTTCAAGATTTCTTGCCAAAATGTAAGTAGTTTCAATACTATTCAAATCTTCTTTTTTCAAAATGACCTCTGCAACTTCCAGACTATATTTACTAGAACTCTTTTTCTGAGCCCAATTTGGTACAATCTTCCTCAAAGCTCCAGTAACGCTTTGCTTTCTGGTCAACTTTATATTGCTAGCAGAAGATGCAAACGAGTTTGAAGGACCTGGTCTAACATCTTCTTTGAATTCTCCTTCTGTTTTCTTGAGCCTCATAATTCTTGATAAAGTCAAACGCTTGTTGTTATCTCCAGAGCTAGTTTTTTCCCATTTTAGAATGTCTTCCTCTTTCAATGCTGGAGCTGGAGTTCGGATCCTATTGAAGAATTTGGAAATTGATCCTCGTTTGTCTAGTTTGGGCTGATCTTGATCGGAGCCAACGGAAGCTGTTTCACTTTTTGCTTCCATTTTCTTTCAGATTATTACTAGTTGAGCTTCTGTGTAAATCAGAGCTTTCTCAAATTTTCCTTAAACTTTTTCCAATTAAAATGTTAATCTGAAAAGTTTTGAATGAATGTCAAAATTAATTTGAAAAGCTTCCTACAATTTGTTACCTGTTCAGTGAATTTTTGTTTGAAGCAAGTTTCATGTGAAAGAATTGAACTTTATGAAACTTTTACATATTTCCACTGAAAAACTTTACGGTATGAGATTTTTCAAGTTTTGGATGCTTTCCAGAAATAAATAAAAAACATAGCATAAAATAATTCTTGGATAATTAAAATTTTTGTTTTGAGCCCCTAACTTTGAAATTTTTTTTTTTCGAAATTCAAATGATTTGATTTTGAACTTTTTTTTACAAAAATCGACAAATTCAGTTTTCAAAATTTCATAATTATTCAAAAGATATTTGTTGTGGATTTGAGTTGGCAATAACGTTATAGCAACATGTATACTTTGAATTCACATGAAACACTTGCGCGTTATTCGTTATTAAAAAGCAATTTGGTCAGCTGTTTAAATAAAACTCAAATTTTTTATAAGAGTTTGAATGAAATGCAAGAATTACCAGTTAGTTAATAGTTACGTTCTTGGAAAAGATGTCAAAAATACTCAATCACTATCTTAAGGTTTTATTGGCCATCATAGTCGTATGCTCAATTGTGATATTTTCAAGTAGTGACGAAATCAATAGAAAACCTTCAAGACTATATTTTCCGAGAGTGGATGTGGCAAAAGTGAATAAAGCAAAATCGTAATTAGAAAATTTTTAATTAAAATTTGTAATTATTTTTCCAGCAAAATGATCGAGAAAGTAAAACAAAAGTAGTTGAAAGTGTGATTGCATCTAAGCTAAAAATGGTGAATAAAACTAATCATATCGCTTGTACTTGTTTCATTTGAATTATTCATTAATTAAGGCTTAAAATGAGAATTTCAGGAAACTCACCACAAACAACATTACAAGAGTTTGAAAAAACCTGATTTAAAAAATCATACGGTAAATTATCGATCATTTAACAGCTAGAATATTGGATTCAATTTTTCTTACAGATAAATTTAATTGACGCTTCATTTAAAGAAGTTCTCACTGAGACTGCTAGTAATCAAAATGAAAATAATACAACCAAACACTTTGAAACTTCATCATACAAAAATGATATCAAGGTACCTATAACCATAATCATATTATTACTCCTTATTCATTATGATAAAATGTTAGCTCAAAAAAGCTCAAAAAATAATTCTCAATCTAATAACATTTAGGGTCCCATAAATGATCGACAAAAGGCTGTTGTGGCTGCTTTTCAACATTCTTGGAAAGGCTATAAAGAATTTGCGTGGGGTCACGATAATTTAAAACCCGTAACTATGAGTTATCATGATTGGTTTGGTCTTGGATTAACAATTGTGGATTCACTCGACACCATGTATATCATGGACCTTAAAGAAGACTACGAAGAAGCAAAACATTGGGTAGAAGAATCACTTCGATTTGATATTGACAGGGACGTGAATTTGTTTGAAATAACTATTCGAGCTCTTGGTGGATTGCTCAGCATTTATCATCTTAGTGGAGATCCCATGTATTTGACAAAAGCGGTATATATTTTGGTATTTTTGATCATACTCATATCGAACATTAATGTTGTTTAAGGTTGATCTTGCGAATCGATTAATGGCTACCTTTGACTCACCTTCATCGATTCCTTTTTCTGATGTTAATTTAAAAACAATGGTGGCGCACGCTCCAGTTTGGTCAACATATAGCTCAACGAGTGAAGTTACTACAATTCAATTGGAATTCCGAGATTTATCGCGAGTGACCAACGACACCCGTTATGAAATTGCTATTGCTAAAGTCAGTGAGAAGATACACGAACTGCCTAAAACTGATGGGTTAGTCCCAATTTTCGTTAGTGCTGATACAGGAAAATTCGATTCAATTTCAACGATTTCTCTTGGAGCCAGAGGAGATTCTTATTATGAGTACTTGTTGAAGCAATGGCTGCAAACTGGAAAGAAGAATGATAATTTGTTCGTTCTTTGAATTTAAGAAATCACTTTAGTTCTAATTATAATTCATTCTAGTTTGATACAGGATTATAAAGAAGCAGTTGAAGGAATTTACAAACACTTGAGAAAAGAAACCCCGAATGATCATCATGTTTATGTTGGAGAATTGCTCTATTCTGACGTTTTGAACTTTGTGAGTTTTTATTAAATCATTACAACATTCTAAACTCGGCTCTAATATCTAATTCTCCTTAATAAAAGAATCCAAAAATGGACCATTTAACGTGCTATCTACCTGGAACTTTACTACTTGGATACAAGAATGGAATGCCTGAAAGTCACATGACGCTAGCCAACGAGCTTTTAGATACTTGCTATCAAACGTATTTAATGCATCCAACTCAATTAGCTGCAGAAATATCTTATTTTAGCACGGATAAACAGAACCAGAACGATATTTATGTAAAAGCTGCTGATACTCATAACTTATTGCGACCTGAGTTTGTAGAAAGCTTGTACTATTTCTGGGAAATAACTGGTAACAAAACATATCAAGACATGGGTTGGAAAATTTTTCAAGCATTCGAGAAATATACAAAAGTTGAACACGGATACTCATCAATTAAAGATGTAACTTCCACTGAAAATCCTTACCCATTGGACATGATGGAATCATTTTGGTTGGCCGAGACATTGAAATATTTTTATTTGCTGTTTAGTGAACAAAAAAAAATTGATCATGATCTTTTTTTATTCAACACGGAGGCGCATTTGATACCGATCAGAAATGAATGAAAAAATGTATATATCAATTAATTCATCAGCTTCAACATTTTTAGTCGAATAAAATTACTTTTATTATTTTACAAATTTGTTTCATTTTCATGAATGAACAGGTGTTTTTCAATATCTTATTAGATACAACAATTTCTGTGCTATCTGCTGAAAACTCGTTCAGTTGTAAATTTCTAACCTCGGAAATAACCAGCAAAGCTTTTTAAAAATTTGAAGCAATGGAGAGAGTTTTAAAAACTTTTTGTTCCAAAGGTAGTGTGAAATCTTATCGGGAATATAAACAGGAGATCCGAAAAGTAAGTCACTATAAGTATTTTAAGATCATTAGAAATGAAGGTTTGTTGTAACCACGTAGTGATAATTTGTAATACCGTTCAGGTCATTATGAGAAATTATAAATAACAGTTTACAATTACTGATACAAAATTTGTTTTTTAATCAATTCTGTTTTCCAGGAATGGAAGAATGCGAACATTTTCCAAAAAATAATTGTTATTATTTTATGTATAATCATCTTTTTCACCATCCGATCTAAAATGCTGGGCTTGTGGGAGTAGTGATATCAATTATTGAATTGTTTTATTCTAGCTATGAAAAAATAAAGAAAATATTTAATATTATAAATTGCCAAACTGAATTTGCTAGAATTATTATTTTGCAAAATATTCACAAAATATTTCATCTCCATTTTATTTATTAGAACAGCTCTTTTTTAGAACTACTCTTGAAGTCAAATTTATAGTAGTATTAATAATTATCAAATTTATAGATCAGTTAAAATTAAAAATTTACAATTATAAAAGATATTGAATACACACTTTTGTAATAGACTGTTTGATCAAGAGTTCTTTCTTGAAGTCTGTCCAATTTTTTTTTTCAATTAGTGTTCAACGCTTGTGCGACTCGTTTACACATAACGGCTGGCTTAATAATTAAAAAATCCTGTGGAAACACTGAAAAGTTATGGATAGTACTTTTCAAAGATTGAAGTCAGATACTCCTATCAACTATGAATGTGATTATCCTGAAAGTAAAATACATAACCGTCGACAGATTACTGATTTTTTCTTGGTAAGAATTTTCATTGAAGTGAATTTTATTTTTACCACGTTTAGAATACCTCACACTAAGATAATAATGAGATGAAATTTTTAAAAGCTGATTAAACAAAAATTTATTAACTAAAATTACTGTAACCAATATTGTCAAATACTCGAATTATTTATTTCAGAAATGGAAACAGCTATCGAGATTTCACAAGAATCTAACTTTTGTTATCATTGCTATAACGACTATTATTATTCTTGGAGTTTTCAATAGTACCAACAAAGTTCCAGGAAAAGGTGTTAAAACTAGTAGACCTGTGCAGATAAAGCCTTTTAAGGTTTGAAATTTTATAACAGTAAATATTATTTAGTTGAAATAAATTTAAAAACATTCAGGGTCCAATCAATGATCGACAAAAGGCTGTGGTAGCTGCTTTTCAGCATTCTTGGAAAGGCTACAAAAAATTTGCATGGGGCCACGATCATCTAAAACCTGTTAGTATGAGTCATCACGATATGTTTGGCCTTGGGTTAACAATAGTGGATTCAATTGACACAATGTTTATTATGGACCTGCAAGAAGAATACGAAGTAGCGAGGCAATGGATAGATAAATCATTGAACCTTAGTGTAGATGCGAATGTAAATTTGTTTGAAGTGACCATACGAGTTCTTGGAGGATTACTCAGTATTTACCATCTTACGGATGATTCCATGTATCTCAAAAAAGCCGTAATTCTATCATACTTTTAAGTCATTATCATCTTAAACTAATTTTATTATTTTAAGGTTGAACTAGGAAATCGTTTAATGCCTTGCTTCAACTCTTCAACAACGATTCCCTTCTCTGATATAAATTTAAGTACAATGGTTCCTCAAGCAAGTGGTCCCGAACGCTATATTAGTGAAATCACTTCCATCCAGTTAGAATTCAGAGATTTATCGAGAATCACAGGAAACAAAAGCTACGAAGAGGCCGCCTTCAAAGTTAGCAAAAAGATTCATGAACTTTCTAAGATTGATGGAATAGTTCCCATGGTAGTTGAGGCTGACACAGAAGCATTCAGAGAATTTTCGGTAATGACACTTGGTGCAAGGTCTGACTCTTATTATGAATATTTGCTAAAACAATGGATACAAACTGGCAAGAAGGAAGACGACTTGTACGTTAGAAGTTGATATTTATTTATTCAATCTAGTATTATAGTAAATTTTTTTCAGCCTTATCGAAGACTACAAAGAAGCGATTGAAGGAATCCATAGACATATGTTGAAAATTACACCCAAAGAAGAACATGTTTTCGTAGGAATGCTTGTAAATGGAGATTTTGATTGGATGGTATGTGCTAAAATAAATTCAGGAGATACTTTTGATTCTAATTTTCATTTTGTCTTTTTCTTAATGATAATCTAAAGTTGTTTGAAATGGATCATTTAGTTTGTTTCTTGCCTGGAACTTTATTGCTTGGTTACAAAAATGGAATGCACAAAAGTCATATGACGCTGGCTATGGACCTTTTGGATACTTGCTATCAGAGCTACATAAAACAGCCGACCAAACTAGCACCAGAAATAATTTTTTTTAGTATGCGAAGACGGAATCGGCCTGACATGTACGTAAAAGCTGCCAACAGTCAAAATTTCTTGCGACCTGAGTTCATAGAAAGCTTGTACTACTTTTGGGCTCTGACACGCAATAGTAAATATCAAGAAATGGGCTGGTTAATTTTTCAAGCATTCGAGAAATATTCAAAAGTTGAACATGGATACACATCAATTAAAGATGTAACTTCCACTGAAAATCCTCAGCCATTGGACATGATGGAATCATTTTGGATGGGAGAGACATTGAAATATTTTTATTTGCTGTTTAGTGAAGATCAAGAAATTGATCTTAACAAATTTGTGTTCAATACGGAAGGGCATTTGATTTCAATCAGAGATAATTAATATCAGAAATCATTTAAACAAAAGATTGCAGATATCGTTTTACTTAATTTAATATCAAATATTAAAAACACCACAAATATTTTTTATAATAAATGATTTATTGTATTTTACTTTTATTTTATTATTTTATACATTAGTGCCATGTTCATCTGTTTTTCTATTTTTCAGATTAAAGCAAATTGTCCTGTCTCTTAAACCTGCTCGTTCTCAGACTTAAATATCCTTACTTTCTCACACAATCTCGAGTTATTTCGCAAACATTTCGAATTCCTTCAATTATTTTAATATAATTCTGACAATTTCGCTTTACAGTTAGAAATTTAAATTTGAATAGTTTTTATAGCTAGCTAAAAATTTGAACATTAGCAATCTTTTTATCTTTTTCGTTTATTTTTATTTAATTTTCTTCTAGTCCGTGGAAAGTGGCGCCACTTTTATATAATTTGAGTTTTCGTCTTTATAAAATGAAAACATGTTAGTTTGGATGAAATAAAGATTTAGATGAATGGAACTATTTTTCGACTATTTTTGGTTCTAGATTTAGGAGGCGCCACATTTTAGCTAAATTATTTAATTAATTAGTAAAGGTGTGATGAAGTAAAATTAGATTTATTGATTTTATAGTTTGTCGTCGCAGGCTTGCAAAATTTGTGAAATTTTTAATGAATTAAATTCGCATAATAATACAATGCACTTTATGTATAGGGTTTGGTCAGTATTTATGTCAATTTTTCAATTAATAATCTTAGTTTTATTAGAAAAACTGACGTAATTAATCACCTGCCCCGATCTAACAATAATACAAGTAAAAATATACATGTTTTGATTATAAATCTCGATTAATTCAACAAAATGTGGTTTTTATACAAACTAATTAATTAATTAATATATAATAAAAATAAAACACTAAAGTGAACAAAAGCGTAGCATTAATTACTGTATTTCTTGTATTTTCAGTATTTTAGTTTGATTTTTAATCATTTTTTAATGTCATTAATAATGAGCTAAAGAATTATTTAAAGAAAAAAACGAAAGTTAATTTTGAAGGCGGATTCAAGTAGCATGCAAAATTTTGTTACGAGAATCCAAATAAAAATTGGTTCTCGTCAGTATAAATACGAGAATCTACCTCCATCAAAAATTCCCACAATTTTTTTTAAATTTTCCATAACATTTTGAAAGTCTTAATAAAATTATGATGTGATCTTGGAAATAGAGTCTAACTGAGTGAAACTAAAGAATATTATTCGCATTTGCACTAGGGATTATCATCAATTTTTGTTTGTTGCGCTAAAATACTTTTTATTGAGCTTTAAGCTCTCAAAGTCTCAAAAGCTTCTAATTTTCCGAATATTTCCAGTGTTGCACATTTTAGACGCGTATCGTATTTTACCATTGATTTTGAAATTTTATTAAATTAACATTATATAATTGGATTTCTGGATTTTTTCGATTCTAGAAAGTATTTTTGATATTTATGAATTTTTCTCCGAATAGTTTTTATAGGACAAAAAAAAGCTTTTCCACTAAGTCTTAGAATTCATGCAATTCCTCACATAATTTTCCTACACAATTTTACAGCACAACTACGCACAAAATGTGATTCATTGGTTCTTCTAATTAATTATTCGTCAAAAATACTTTCGCAGGTTGATGTTTTTTCAAGCTAATGGAGCTTTAAAAGAAGCTCTGGTCTAAAATGATGGATTGATACTATCCAGGGCGGGAGTAAGGGTTCGGAGAGCCAACTGGAGGTGTTGGTGTTTTAGCACTACGAAAGCCGTCGCCTTCGCAAATGTATTTTCCTAAAATATTAAATAAAAGTTGAGAAATCATTTAAAAATTGATTGTCTTTCCCTCAAAAATCTTACCAGCAACAAATCTTCTTTTAACTAGAGAAATTCGGTATCCGCTACCAGCCAGTTCAAAATCGATACCCGACAATGTCGTTCCTTCACAATTAAATTGCGTTGTAAGCACTGCTGGATTAGATGGTCCATTTGCCATTTCTAGGCGAGCCCTCAGAGTGTCTATCCCTCCATTATCCGAGTGCTGAGAAATGTCTGTAAAGTTCCAGGTTAATTTGTTGGATTCTCCTTGCCTAAAAGGATAACAATTTAAATATATTTTATGCAATTTACGCCATAACTATTAAATGAATTACCACACAGAATGTGGTTTGGACTGATGATTCTTCACTGCACCATCAACTAAAGCTGAGATGCTAACATTCAAGAGCGGGGAGGCTTGCGCCATGGCGTGGCTATTGTACTTGTAATCAATTTTAATATCGGTATGTGTTGGTTCGCACTTCCAATACGACACCAGCTGGAATGGACAGGATTGAGCTCCATGCTTGTTTTTCACTAGATACTTGAGAATGTCTACGTTAAAGTAGCTGGCGATGGGATTTTGCTCGGATTGACGACGCAGAAGTTGCGTAAGGGCTGGCATGTTGAACTCTAGCGTAGTGCTCATTTGAGTAGATTGAAGCTTGTCACTTTAAAAAAATTTATTAGCGTGAATATTTCATTTGTCATCGATTAATGGAATGAAAAAGCTTACACATTAATAAGCTGCTTGTTGGGCACAATATTTTCGAGATTCTGAACATTTTTGATGCGGAAGCAAAGCTTGGCGGGATTAGGATTATTTGCCAGTACGTTGACAATTCCAGCAGGGAACGAAAGCATCATTTCTCCTAGCATCTTTACTTGGCACTTGGACTCATCACTGCCCCTAAAATATTTGAAAAATTAATTTTCAAGAAATTTTTTCAGAAACTTAAACAAAACTTACTTAAAATAAGCATGAATGATTTCGTGGAAGGCGATGGCCAAGGGAATTGTGTCGCTCATGCCAATTGTCAAAGGAGATGGACCTCGTGAAGAGCCGACACCAGCTGCTGCTCGAAACTCTAAACTTCCTACACTGTCTGCTCTTGCCATTGCAGCTGGACTAACTCTGCCTCGTGCTAAAAATATTAAAAATGTTTAAATTGACAATAATTTAAAATTCAATAATTACCAGCAGCTTCAGATCGGCGTGATGGTGGTCGAGGAATGGCAATACTGCTGCCACCAGAAGTGGGAGTTGGAATTTGTCTACTAAGTTTGCTGAGTGTAGCTGAAGAAGGAGTTGTTATGTCACCCACTTCAGAAAAAATGTCACCTAGGTCGGCGTAGCGGTTGCTGGAAAAATGAAATAATAATTTGTATTCAAGAATAGTCAAGAATCATAGAACTTTTGTTGAAGATTGGAAATTTGATAAGAAAAACTCACTTGGAATTATTGGAGACGGAAAGAGTGGGACTTTGAAGAGGTGCGTAAGGATGCACGGTGGTAGGTGTTGAGGCGTTTGATGCAATCGGACTTTGATGTTGCTGGAACACACTTAGACCCATCAATTCATTCACATGGACAGGTTTGTCGCCAATTTGCTGAGAAACTGATTGAGATCGCTTCATGTTTGGATCACTCTCCGAGTTGGAGTTTCTCCGGCCTTTGAGTGTTAGGTGCTGGAAAATGGTTTAATGATTTTTTATTAATTTTGGTTTTATTTTTAATGAATAATATATAAAGATTTTTATTACTTAAGAATTACGCTATTAAACTATTAAGTATTAGTCATGGGTTCGATTCCTATTAGTTATTTGAACTGGAACGTCTTTTTTAAATATTCAATTTCTTTTGCGCATCTTTTTTTTTAATTTTTTCCTTTTTCCGACCATTTTCAGAAAAGATTTTTTTTTTAAACAAGATACTTACAGAAAGAACTCCAATCGGAGAAAGAGATATATTCTCAACCGTGGCCCTGAGCTCATCGACGCTGGCTGATATGGGAGCGGTGCCATTATTAAGTGGTTTGATCTCCACGTGAATTTTCCTTTCACGCTCGTCTTCACTGTCGCTATCAGAGCTTGAGTAGAATGTGTCTGAAAAAAATAATATTTTATAGAATCTTCAATTTTTTTGTATATTAATATTTTTTACTCTTCTGAACAGCAATATCTTTATCCCATGAGTCTTTCGAGGGTTGCAAACTATAGCCATCTTCATCGACATCTGGCGTTGCAGAAGGCGCAGAGTTGGCGGTAATTGACGAAGAAGTGAGAGTGGGTGTAGTATTTGTGGCAGTGGCTGTAGCTAGGTGTCCAATACTTGAGTTGTTCTTGCTTGAGGAGAGATTTCCTTCCTCTTTTTCATCGCTGTAAGGAAATTGAGGAAATAGTCAAAAGATTGAAAAAAACTGAAAAGTTGAAAAATATTTCCCAATAAACTCACATGTCAGACGTCTTATCTTCTTTGTTGCTATTCGTATCTCCATCCTTTTTTTTCTTGCCCTTTTTGGACTTGGCTTTCTCACGTCGGCTTCTTAAGAATCCTGAAACTATTTTGTGGGGTTTGCAGAAAAAAGAAGAAAATAAAGCAAAGATTTATTAGAAATTGCACGAAAATGTTCAAACTTTCAGTTTTAGATTCAAGAGAACGATCAACTAAAGTCTATTAAAAGCTTAAAGTCAAGTACTATATTTTAAAAAGTGAACTAGAGATAGTATTGGAAAATTTAAGGACATTTTTGAAGAGTCGAATTTATTTAATAAAAATTTAAATATTTTATTCCCGCCAAAAATATTTTTATTTAAACCTTCCTAGTCGCTTGAAGTTCACTTTTATATTATAGTACTTTACTCAAAAGCTTCACAAACCTACCTCTACTCAATAAATCTTAAAAACTATCAAAATATCGAATGAAATAATTTAAAAACTTTGAAAGAAAAATTACAAGAAAACTCAATCAATCATCAAAACTATTTTTACTAAAAAAGAGCTAAAAAGAGCTACAAAACTTATGAAATATTTTAAAGTATTAAACAAAAGTTTTTATAACAAGAAATTATAAAGTAACAATGCAATCCCATCACCATGTAACAAACTTGGTAAATTCAATCAAAAACAGGAAAAAATAGTGATAAATTTGTGTTCGATAGTTTTCTTTTGTTTCTTATTTGAATGATCAGCAGTTGCGTGGGGGTAGGGAGAATTTTGTATTTGAAGTTTGAATATTGAGAATTTCAGGGACTTTTAGAAAATAAATTAAAATAATTCTGATTTAGAAAATTTTTGAAAAACTTAAGATTTATAAAAAGACTCTAGTACAAAACTGTCCATAGCCCCACACAAACACCTTATATAGATGCACAGCTTGCTTATTGGTCTAGACCATCTATCTATTAACTTAAAGCACACTAGTCTAACATCAACACATAAACAAGCTGTCATCCTTAATCATCTTCAACAATCCAGAAAAATGCAGGAAATTTTATAAATTGTTTTATATTGGTAAAATTAATTGAAGAAAAAAATTCTTCCCGCCCTCACTACAGGATTACAAGGAAAATACAAGGTAAAACATGGAAACATCCGAGAAGCCGAGCAAACAGGAGAAACAGGAGGAAACTCTGTGTGTTCTGAATGGTGTGTTTTAGAAAAATAAAATTAGATTGTTAGATAGAATGTGAGAAAAATGTTAAAATTAGAAAATGTTGGGTATCGTCAGTTGGTTGCTTGAATGGTGTAGCTTGAAAAAAATGCATTAAAAAATCTAGATTTGTATGTTTATGACAATAAAATCCAGAATTCTCTGAATTAATTACTAGAAAAATCCTATCAAGCTACCGACCGTCTAAATAATAAAATTAAAGAGTACGAAAATATATATGGAACATCAGGCAACATGGCACTCAATACAAGAGATTACAAGAATGAAAAATGGCGAGCAATAAATTGTCAGTTGTGATAATAATTCTTAACATAATCCGAGCCTTAATCTAGCCAAAAAAAACTACGAGTTAGCATGACTTGCTGCGAGCGATTACAACTTGCATACAGGACTATGAGAATTAAGTGCCAGATAGCTTATAGCAGAACAGTATAGAGTACTAAATGAAAGTGAGTCGGCAATCTTCGCAAAATGCCAGCGCAAGCATTTTTTTTTTACTTTTCTAATATTTCTAGGTTTTTTATGGCTTCTTATGCAACAAAAGAAACTATTTATGCAACTACGAGCTAGCTGGTTGAAGTTTTGTGTGCGATAAAACTGTAGAGAATGGGATGATTGATTTTAATGCGGTTGAGATTAAAAATGGGGTAGGATTCAAGAGCTTTAAGTGAAATTTGTTAAGGGTTTTTAATTTTTTCAGACAATGTTGAAGATTTTCAGATTTCTTTAGTATTTTTCCGAAATGTAAGGAGCAAATGAAAGATATTACTTTAAGAGGATCTAAGACTAAGAAAAATAATGAAACATTTTGCTCATGAGCTTTTCAAACTGAGATAAGATTTGTTGCACAAAAAAGACAACATCTATTAATAGTTGAAGGATTTTTATAATATAATAAGAAATTTCCAAGATAATCTATTTAAGACGATAAAGTTTCATCAATATTAAGATAATACTTAAATATGGATAAATATTAAATAATTCTTTATAAAAGTGCATAAAGCTTAAATTGTGTACAATTCACACACACAATAAAACAAGATAGTGAAATAAATATTTTCTCCTTAAGATCATTGTCTTCATCTAGAATTTTTTTTAAAGATACATGCAATATTGATCAAAGACACTCCACACCAATTTAATCAAAACAAGACCAAAAAACTATGAAAATAAAATAAAATATTTTTGATCCTAAATAATTTTAAAATCAAACTCAAAAAGCTTAAACAAAATAAAATAAAATAGTTCAACCAAAACCAATGCAGTTCCCGCTAAAACAGAGAAAACTGCCAAAGAAAACCAATTTAAATAATGAAAAAGAAAGAAAAGGAAGAATTTGTGGTGTTTCTTAATAACAAATTTTACATTTTGATCCTCTGAGAGGATTGCGGCCAATGTGTGAATTATTGTCATTTTTACTGTTTAATTGTGTCTGTATTGGTTCAATTGGACTGGTAGGTGCTGATAATGCTTCCACCGAGGAAGGAGATTCTTTATCACGACTATCACGCGATTCCCGGCTGCCTGTAAATTATTTGGGGAATGGAAGAAGGTGGAAGAGTATTTAATTATAACGATTTTCAATTTTATTGAAGGAAAGTGAAGACTATAGAGAAGATCTAAATTTTATTGCAATTTATCAATTTTTAGGTGAATTTTAATTGGATAGTGCGAAAACGCTAATTACGTAGTTTGTAAGATTTTAATTGACAGAGGGTTAATTATGGATATTTGCACATTGAAACTGATGGCTATTCTACTTTGATGAAGTAATGCAAAATGATTTGATTATGATGATAATGATGATTTCTGATATTTAACAAGTTTTAGTTCTAATTTGGCAGCAGGAGCAACATTGCTAGGAAATTTTGAATTTTTGACCCATGTAAACAACCCAAATATTGAAATCTATTTATTTGAGATGAAAAAATTTTAGGAGCAAAGGCTTAGTAAATTTCAAGACTATGATTATATCAAAACATTATAATTAATTTTAAAGAAACATTTTTTTGAAATTTAAAGATCTTTTTTCAAAATGTTTATTTATTTGAGTTATATTTCAAAAATGAAGAAAAAGCTCAAAAATTATTTTTAAAAAAAACTAAATATGCAAAATAATCTCAGCAAAATTTTCCCCTGCGTTGTCCAAATTAAAATCAAAATAAAAATTTGATAGCATCAAAAAAACAATGCTCGTCTGGCAAAAGGCAATCTGGCAATATAAAAAAGTTGCGATTCAAAAAAACAAAATTCAATCAATTAATCGATATTTAACGTTTTCAACGGTATTTAACGATATTAAACGTAATTAAAAGTATTTAAAGAAACTTTGCAATAAAAAGGAAAATTAAATGTAAACTTTTTATCAACAAACAAAAAAGGTCAAAAATTTGAATGCATAATTATGTTTACCCTGAGAATTGGACATGAAGAGGTTTAAGAGAGAAGTAGTGCGGCGGGAAGATTTTTGTTGTTCGAGTTTCTGTGGCTGATTAGTGTTTGGCGTTGGCTGACTCTCTGGAGATGTAGGCACTTCCTTGGCGCCGTTTTTATTAAACTGTCTAATGAATAATTCCCCATAACTTATTTTACTACTAATTTTCATACTTGGCATAGCCGAAGAGGCACTTTCGGCTCCATTCGTGGGCGCTTCGTAAGTGTTATTGTTGCGACTGGTTCCTGAAACGGTGGAGGTCGGTCCAACATTGGTAGCAGTTGACGATGATGACGTCACAGAGACATTTCCGCCACTGTTCATTGTGTTTAGAGCTGACGACGTCGATGTGGATGAAGATGAAGTGAACCAACTCCTTAAATTCCCTTCTTTCTTACCAGCCAATGCTGGCAAAGGCGAGATTGTCGCATTTATTGACGAGGCTGACAAAATTGGTGACTCATGCGAGGAGGCAGTCGATGGAACATGTGCTGGGGTCTGATTTGCCGTCGATGATGATGCGTTCATCAGTTGATTACTGGTCGGCAGGGTTAAATCAAGCTCGGGGATTTCTAGTTTTTGTTTTTTAATGTGTTATAGGTTTTGTTAAGAATGAAAAAAACAAAAACGGGAAATTTGTTCACAAAAAATGATGAGGAAACGGAAAATAAACAAAATAATATGTTATAAATTTGGTCATGCGAATGTTTGAGGAGGTTGGGGTGAAATTGATGAGAAATACTCTTTGGAAATTGGTGAAAACTGTTTTCTTGGTGTACTTTTATCAATATTTTTGAAACATTTTCTCATGGGACGGATATATAATTCTAATGAAAATTCATCTTCAGCTAAAGTGCGTTAAAATATAGATTTGTGATAAATTTAAATGATTTCTATTAAATTACTTGACCATGACTAAACATTTATTGAAGCCTCAATCTATCGCATTTAAGGCTTAAATGAAAAATACGGGGTGAAAATAAATCTACTCAACTTTGTGTCATATTTGCCTTTCTAAAATATTTTACTCGTAATATCTAGCTTGAAGACTTACAAGCTTTTTAATGCAATTTAGAAAAACTCTTTTTTAATTCCTATTTAAAATGATTAATAAATTTTTAAAAACTTTAAAATTTCCAACAATTATCATCCCAATCAATTCCCCTTCCCAACCCTCCAACATTATCTGAATTATCTAATTTTCATTCCAAAAAACAATATCTAAAGCCAATTTGGATTCGTTATTGAGGTTAAATCTGCGGAAATCCTAGCAGCAAACCATTCAACTCTAAATCTGTGTGCAGTACACTTACCAGGCTTCTCCAAACCAGTGTATTTATTCAGCACAAATTGCTCCAACAGTTTGTCCACCGTTAACTCTAGAAATTGACGCTTAAAGTCCGAATGCACCTGTTGCATGCGAAAATAATGAAAGGAAATTGAGGTAAGTTGGAAGTTGTTGGTTTTTCTGGGTTAAAGACGGATATGTGATGTGGTTTTTGCTACAAACGTTACGGGTGATTTAAAATGCAATTATTGTCACCTGTCCGACTGATTCAAAATTATTCTGCACTAGCTCCACGTAGGAGGAAATAAACTCCTTCATTTGCTTCAGGTGGCCTTCTTCGATCTCTTGGAAGCGCTGAAATATTAAATAGGCCGTTAATAAATATTTTGCAGCAATATTAAGCACTTGTGGTTATTAAATTAAAAAAAAAGTCTTACTTTGCAAGTATTGTTCATCTTCTTCTCAAACTCCTGTTTAATTGGATTATGCTTCTCCACCAGCGCTTTGTACTCATCATGATGTTTTTTCAGCTTCGTCTCGGCTTTTTCAATATCTTTAGTAGATCCATTATCCTTCCTCAACTTTTCAAGCTCCAACATCTTCACAGTGTAAACATCTTTCGCTTTCTGCACGGCCATTGTTGAGTCTTTCATGAGAATAACAGAGTCCTGTGTGGTTGATTCCTCTTCCTTCACCGTTTTATGTTTCTTGTGAAGCTCATCTGCGTACTTAATAATATTCTTCAGTAATTCCGTCGTTTTTTGCATCATCTGGGAGTGCAGCTCAGATAATCGCTCGGCTGACGTTTTAAGGATAATCCAGAGTGGCGAAAAGGTACCATTTGCTCCACCAGATCCTGCTTTGTTTGCAAGCTTTTGCAGGATCTTTGAATTGTACTCGTCAAGGCTAGAGCGCTCACGAAAGTACTCGGACAGTTCTTTGCTGGCTGATAAGCCATATTTCATGTTCTGATAGAGGACTTCATAGCCATTGTTTTTGTCGCCCTGGAATTAGTAGAAAGATTTAATATTAATATTTATTGGAAAAAAATAATCATAACAGACGATATCTATTAGAACAGAGCGGTCTAGTTACATTTGAACCCCTGAATGTAATATTCATTAAATAGAACCATTCACAGAATATGGAGTGTTATAGTAAGAAATCCTCATTTTTAAAACATATTATAGTCAAGATCTCCTTCTAAAATAAATCTTGAAATAAATCTGCATTTAACCACTTGCAGCTGTCTGTCTGCTTTCATATTGTTCTTTAAAAATGAATCCGCACGCTCATGAGACTGCAAAGCATAAAAATTGCAAACATAATCCCACAAAAGGTCAAGCAACGCAAAAATAAATCAAAAATTCGAGAAGATGTATATTTAAAAATGGAACTGAAAAGATTTTTGGCCAATTCCAAAGCAATTTTATATTTACAGAATATTGCATTCTGCTCAAATGAAAAAATGTTTCACCAAAATTTCTAAACAATAAAAAAACATCTCCCGCCTTTCGATCCCTCACCGTCCATTGAATCATTTTATTTTTACTTTTATTTGCTTTTCCGTTCCATCATTTGCAAGCTATTTTCGTTTTCATTCATAAAACGCAATCGGCGTGTTGTCGGCGCCGATTTTACAACAGTGTGCGCTTCTACATAAATTTATTTCAAAACATTCCAATTAACAAACGATCAACGATCTTATCATTTTGCAAATAAAAGTGACAAAATAACTTTTTTGCAAGTAACATTTGTTCAAATGTTCAAATGTTGGCAAATTCCCGAGAAGTGACTATTTCTTGGCAAATACAGTTTTATTAGATTTATCAGTTATTGTTCGTCGAACTGTTGAGCCAATTTTTTTTAATGAGGAATTTTTCGTTTATATCTCGGATTTCTGGGTAATTTTTTGTTTTATTAATTTCACAACGTTTTGGGGGCTTGTAATCATTTTCTCTCCAAAATTTGTATTATTTTTGAACACTGAATAAACAAGCTAAAGGTTAAATGATTTAGGAAGTCGTTAGCGGTGTGATGCCTTGGTAAATAATAACTACAACTATGAGGAAATCAAGGTCGCCTGTCACCGCAAAAGAAAGTGGGCTAATTTGTACATTTCATTGTGCAAAGAAATTAAATTACAATTAGGCACAAGTTTTAGGTACAGTTTTAGTTGGGTTTTGCAGTAGTTTTTGAAATTTGTAGGAAAGCTAGAGAAAAGCACATTTTTGGTTGAAGTTTAAAAAAAACAAACAAAAAAAATCTTAGAATGGCGATTAAGAAACCATACTGCCAACTGGGGATTTGAACCCTTTAAGCATGATTATTGTATAGATATTAATTCCATTACATAATATAATATCCAAGTATTAGCTCAGTAGCTCAGTGAAGTAATAATAACAAGCTCTCGAATATTGACAAACTTGCAGCTAATTTGAAAAAGTTAGCTGCGAGTCAATTTAATTAACATGATAACATCATAACGAAAGATAACATCTGATTTAAATTCACGAGTTCAAAATTTTTGGTGCAAAGTACGAAGTCTGAATATTGGTCAAATGTGTGGCAAAAAAGTAGCATTTCTCTTTTATTTAATTTTTTGCATGGAAACCGAAGAAAATTGAAGATGAGCAAGTTTTTATGGTTTTGAATGTCATTTGGGAGTCATCCATAAGTTACAAACATTTTTCTATAAAACATTGTTTTCAAAGCTAAAACACTACAACCAAACAAAAAAAAATTAAAAAACATTAATGACCTAACTAATGGTCGCCTCCTTGTGTGCATTTTTTGTCAATTCAACCATTTTAGAGCAAACATCATCAAAAAAAGCTCATAAGTGCTAAAAAACCTTTCTCTTGTAAAATCTCGCCAACTTTTTGCTCTTACTCGACTTTTACTGCAAAGAACGAAATCCATTGCATAACCCAACAAGCGTCTATATCGCAAGAGAATTGATTTTTTCTCAATTCTATTCACAAAATTAATTCAAGTCTAACATTTCAACATGCTCCAAGCTTCAATTTCCTAGCAAACTTCAATTATATGTGATAAAATATGCAACGAGCTAGCCGGACAACATAGTAAAATACACAATACAGTATTGAGTATGATTTCATGTCCAATACTAGTAGGTAGGTATTTCAGAGGTGGTTCACATATAAAGTTACAATTCATAAGCTTTTATGAGCTTTTTAAAGGCTTTTCTAGTAAAAATAGATTTGAATGTAATTTGAACGTACCTAATGAACAGACCCTAAATATTACCAACCATTACCAATCAAGCAATCGAGCGTACGACCAAGAACAACGTCAAAGCAGCCAAACACAAACGAGCGCAAGTTATGAGCAGAAAACTAATAAACACATAATTTTTATGTGCGACATCGGAAATATTTGGTGTTGCCTGATTAAATTCAAGCTAGCAAAACAACTAAATTATTAAAATTTAGATGAAAGATTACGCAACATTGTGCATTTTATGATATTAACCTTTTTCTGGTCGATCAGTTCCATTTTAACGGACTTAAACACGCAAACCGCGTCAATAAATACTTTAAATGCTTTGAGTGCTTCTGGCCAACATCTACTAGCTATGAATAGAGCTGTGAATCATTTGTATACTTGTAAGGCAACCAAAAGAAATGTATAGTAATGCGGCTTAATAAAAATAAATATTGCTTTTTTATGCAAACTTCAGCATTTTTTGCTGCTTTTGGAAGAAAAACTCACCAAAACATCACATTAAGTTTGAATAAATATTTTATCAGGTTTTTTGGTGTTTTGTGGAACTAGGAGGATTGTATGGAGGTTTTGACGGAATTGTTTTAAGATTAAAACTTTTTTGAGAAAAATCTAAAATGTTCAAAATACAGAACCTAGCACTCCGAGCTACTTTCTTCTTTTCTTTAAAAAACAATTGAAACAGACAAACCTCCAAACATTCCCTTCTACGACCATCTCATCCAATCTCACCACTCAAATCACCAATAACTCTAAATGAAAACGAAATTTGTGGCATTTTAAAAAGCCAATTTGCTTAATTTGTTTAATTTACTTGAATTTGGATAATTTACATAATTTGCTTAACAAAATACCGCACGACACTGCGACACTGGCCAACTGACATAATACATGAAAACGATAAACAACAATAACACCCAGAAAGGAAATCATTGCAACATTGCATGATCTCGCGCTGATAACGGAAATATGGCGCTTTTTAATGAAAACGAAAGGAATAAGTTTCTTTAATGATTTTGACAAGGGGGTGATGACGATATTTTTATTGCTGGAGGTATTATTGACTCAAGTATTTAATTAACATAAATATTTCATGAGTAATCTTATTAACATGAAAATTCTATTATTTTCTAAAAAAATTTAAATCCCTTTGATATCCCCTCTTGATTTTACATTTTACCACAATTTCCCAGTTCATTTCAATTTCTCACCACTTTTGATTTCTTTTCCAACAATTAATTTTTAATTTGTTTTTGTTAATTCGTCAAGGCACACGAAGCCGGTTGAACTTTTTGCAAGCAATCAATCATTTTAGTCATTTCAGCGACAGTTCAGTCATTCTGGCAATTTCCGTACAATCTGCGCTCATTTTATTTTTGCTGGATTTGGTTATTTATGATGAGTTTTATTTTGGGTGACGAGATACAATTTCGTCAGTTTTTGCTATAAGATGCGGTATGTAGTCCATTTTTTTGTGGTGATAATTGGCGGACAGAAATTATTATCAATCATTTTTTCGTTTGATTTTTTATAAAATAATTTGGATGACGTTTTTATAAAACCATCAATTTTGATAAACATATCAACTAATATCCATAATTTTAGATTTTCTAGAAAACGATTTAAAGAGAACGAACCCATCAATTTTTAAAATCAAATATTATTAAAATTAAAGCTTATTTAATTGAATTAGTTTCATGAAGATTTGCTTAAACGACAAAATTTCAAATACCGTATTGAGTTTTCAATGTTTACTCTCTAAAAAGCCAGCTCAGTTATGCAGTGATCTATTTTTTTGCTGTTTTACCGAATTTTTCCCTCCAAAAATCCTTCTCAAGCACTAAAATTTTCTGACTAAAACGAAACTCGTCGAAAACTAGATTTCATTCGAAACAATCAAACAGTCCAAAAAAAGTGCCAACTGAATTATTTATATCTTAATTTCCATTTTGAGAATCTGAAATACACTAAGAAAGTCAGCAACAAAAGCAACACAATCATCATGAAAATCAGAACAATCCAACAATTGTACTATTTGCTTTGGAAATAAATGTAAATTGTAAACATGGGTAAAGTGCAGGGGGGACTTGGGAGGTAATTTGAGGGTTTAGAGGGGTTTTCATGTTTGTTTTGGATTTAGATCAAAAATATTGATTAGAAATTGTTTTGCAGGACTTATTACCATTTAAATGATTAAAAGTGTAAAGACGGCAATTAAAGATTTAATTCTTTAAGACCCATTTTATCTTCAAACAATCTAATCCTAATTCCTCCCCCAATATTCTTCCATTACATTCAACTGTCTAATTATGGCCATAGAACACAAATAACACCTTGGACTGAGCAGAAACGGCAAGCCGTCCTTCGTAGTGCTTACAACATTTGACACAAATTACAGCTAGACATCAAAACATCCAAGCGTGTTATGGAGGCACTAAAATAAAACTTGTGAGTCAGATATAAATACAAGAAAGAAAGCAAAGATCATCATCAGACACTTGGCAAACAAGAAAGTTTTTGCAAGATATAAGAACGCTGAGATTTGGATCTTTTGAGGGGTTTGGAAGTTCTTTTAAAACTTTTGAAGTTTTCACATCAAAAAATGTAAAGAAACTAAATTCTAAATATATTTAGTTGAGATTATTTATCTATTCAATATCAAGAAATATAATTGAATATATTTCTTCTAAAATTACCAAGGACATGAAAAAAAATTAAATACTTTAAAAAATTTGTCAAAAATGACAATTTTTCGACATTTTCCTCGAAAAACTCCCAAAAATTCAAAAACAAAACTAAATCAACTTCAACCAGAAGGCTAAATCAATCGGGTAGCCAGAGCCAATGAATATTTTAGTAGACTGAGTGTAGACTGGTCAGAAAAATAACCTCGTATAGTGTAGAAATATCAATTTTGAAAAGTGATGTCAGCTCGTCCATATCAAATATTTCTCAGAAAAATATTTCAATTTGAAAAATTGCTTCAAAACCTCAGTCATAAAAATAAAACATTCATTTAACGTAAATAAACCGCAGAAAAACAATGACGTCATCAAAATTTAGTGGTCAACAGATAAATTGAAAATAAGTGTGTATAAGTAGATTTATATTTGTTTTGATGATGATTTGGCAGTTTCTCTGATTTATTTCTGTTGATTTAGTTTTCAAGTTGTTGATCAACTTTCGATCAAACTCTGTTTGTTTTCCTTTGGTTTTTGGAGTTATGGGCGGGGGAGTTCAATGAAAATGATCCAAATACTATTTTTAACTTATTTTTAAATATCTGGAAGTCGAATTCTACTCAATATACAAGTCAAAGATATGTCAAAAAAAACAACTGAAACCAAAATTTTACAAAAAAGATTAGCAAAAGTTATGAAGAATTTAATTTTTGACGCCAAATTCCAGTAATCACTTCTTATCTATTTCCTAAAGTACACCAGCATAATTCCTAGATTAAATCCAACAAATACAACAAATCCCTGCAAGCAAAAAAAGACATCAAAACAATATTATTATCGGTTTTTCATTTTAAAATTTATTATTATATATTAATGCTTTTCGGATAACGGTCTCTTAATTCATAAAAATATTTTTCTTTATCATTAGAAAAACAAATTTCACATTATTTTGCCTTTTCAGTTTTTAATCAGAGAAGAGCGAATTGTTGAAAAATCGGGAAAAGTACGAGAAAATTATTATCAATAAAATATGGAAAAAAAATCGACAATATTCCAAAAATTCACGTAAAATAATAAAAATCAGCAATTCAGTGTTTTTGTTATTCAGTTTTTCGCTTGGTTTTCTGTTGATTACGAGCGCACAGGCACAGATACACAAAATACAGACACAGGGGCGGAATATTTGCTCAGTTTTGAGTGTTTACAAGTTTATTATGTTGTTATGCAATCAGGAAAGTGAATTTTAAATTTTTCCAAATTGCCTTAAGTCAACAAATTGCTGATTCCGAGCAAATTTGCCGTTTTTTGCATCCAAATAATCAAAATGACCAAAACAGTATTCAAAACTGTGAGAAAAATTTAATTATTGGAATATTCCGCCGCCTACGCAACACTTTTGCTTTTATTTTGTCAATGAATGGCTGTTTTACATCAGGAAATTTTCTCTATTAATAATAAAAAGTCCTCAAAACAAGGCCAATCTGAACTATTCTTGATTTTACACCAAGTTTCAAAGAATTTCTGATAATCCCTTCTCATCTATCATTCAACTCCAGTGGTGTAGAAGTAAAATGTGATAAGGTAAGCACTCAAAAATCTTTCCTTACAATGGAAATGAATGTTAACAGCATCCTTAACTTCAACACCACTGAATAACTCCCCAACTAATCCGAAAAAGTTCAATAATTCTCGAATAATTTAAAATCACCTCGAAATCGAAAGAAACAAATCGCTTAGCTTAAACTTCTAAAATTTACGCTAAAATTTACATTATTTTAATTATCAATATTTATTTTCCATCTGTTATTTCATCATTTTATTGTATGGTCTGTTGTTGTTTCGTGGCTCTCTGTGTAAGTTGTAACAAGCAAAAATTCTTTGAATTCTTCAACTATTTCTATTAAATTTGCAAAACAAATCAAACAAATTGCAGTTTAAAGTCGAAAAAATGGGTTCAAACTCAATTAAAGCAACACACCGGTTCAAGATTCCAAGCTTTTCCTATGCTTTGTTTGTTTCACCAGTTTTTGTTTCAGTTCATAATATTCTCTAATTTAATTTAATTTATTTAATTAATCATTAAAAATCTACTCACATGTAAATTAGAAGGAAAAACAGTTCAAGAGGAAAATACAAAGCTTTAATAGATATCATAATGGATTTATAATGAAGGATCAAGGAGTTTTGAGCGGCAAGGATGGATATTTTTAATTAAGATAGTTATTGATTTTTTTGAATATTGAAATTTTTTGAAAAATAGGCGTAGAGTACTATTTGGCAGATTTATTTTGATTTTTGCAATAACTTTAGGGACTCCTTAAGAATTTCAAAAATTTCGTTGAAATAGAATGCGACGTCATTATATTTTCTAATGTTTTTAAGAATTTTCATTAAAAAGGATTTTTAACGAATTAAAATAACTTTTAAATTAAATAACTCCATCCTTCTTCGCTCAACAATTCTTGTCCATTGTCTAACAAAATTTCAAAAGAAATTTCTTCAAGTAAAAATAGTTTATTGAGGGTCTGTAAAATACTAAATCTTGGTTTCTCAGTTATTTCCAGATTTCACACAATTTGTGTTTTTAGCAGTAATTAGCAGTGAATGGCAATAAATGAAATTAACAGGGCTTGCAAGTGATTTGCACAATGACTTAATCGGTTTTAAATTCATTAAATTTGCATGAAAAATCTCACATAATTAAAGTAAAAGGTCACATAAAAGCACACAATTCTCTGTGAAACGGCTTCAAAGCCTTCTAAAATATCCAAAAATGTCTTATAAAATTGCAAAAATATTTTACGTAGAATGTAAACAATGAACAAGTGCTTTTAAATCTTCTTGCAAAGCTCTTCACAATAATAAGAGTGTACTAAAAGAGTAAAATGCACAATGCACAGAATTATGCTATTTTCAACTAAATCATCCAAAGTGGAAGATCTTGAGAAAATTGTCGCTTGAGAGCATCTCGCTTGGAGCCAAAGTGACTTACAGTCGCTGCAATGGCAATTATTGTTCCGAATTGCTTGAATTACTTGCATTTGCTAGCAATAACAACAATATTTTTGCTTCAGTTGGCTCGCCGAACAATTTTTTTATATTACAAAAATTAAATTAGAAAAATTTTTGTGTGGAAAAAGAGTCTTCTAAAAAGAAATAGAGAAAAAGGTCGCCTTGAAACATTTTTCGCCTCGTAGAACGCAGTTTTAGTGTTTAGTTGGCCAAGGATTTTCCAATTTGTAAGGATAGATTGTCATTAATTTAAAAGGGATTAAATTACTTATATATCTTACTTATAAACTTTTTATCATTAAATTTTTGAAAAATCTCGCCAAAATGTATGACGTCATAGGCTCAAAAAATTTATTTAGATATATTGTTTATGAGTTATTATAGAAGTTCATAGAAAACCTCGATAATAATTAAATTGTAAAGATTTTCTTTAAAAACAATCCTTGAAATTTCCTTACCCTTGACCACCTACACTTAAATATGTACAAAAGATCAATTTATCAATTAATTACAATTACTAGTTTGTTGGTGGCTGCTTAAACAATTGAAATGGTCACATTAATGCCCAAATTTCCATTGTCAGCAAACAGCTGAGCTATGCTCGTGTCAAACACTAGGCAGTCCGAATTGAGTATCGCACTTGATATGCCCTCATGAATACTCCTTGGCATTGCTTCCCACGTGAGCCTTCTTCTATTCCCGTTCAGTTCTAGTCTGTATGCGAAATTTTCCGCTTCCTTTCTGCTTCCGATAAGTTGAACAATGGCGAAGAATTGCTGGTGGCCGTCGAACTTCTCTTGCTTTTCTAGGACGAGCATGAAATGATGACCAAAGCAGCTTTGCATCATTACCCAGTCCACAGCTCCTGGGAGGTTGATATCTGTGGCTAGAAAGACGATATCTTCGCCTTGTAGTGTGGTAATGCTTTTGTGGCTCATCATTAGGTGAGGCATCACCAAGTCTAAAGATCCCTGCCATTTGCAACTTGCACCTGGGCAAGGACACAAATACGGTCTAAATTCGCAAACTTCTTCATGTTCTGGCTTCTCAAGGTACACTAAAGAGGCTACACATCCATAGTTTGAGTGTTTGCAAGGGAACTTGACATTACTGGCCACCTTCTCCATAGCCAAGTTCCGGATGTTCCCAAGTGAACCCCTGCAAGTTGGACAGCATGTTAATTTGGAACGACAGCTAGAACATACCAAGTGACCACTCTGACACTGTAAGATTGGTGGCAGAACGTAATCGAAGCACACTGGGCACTCAAAAAGGGATGCTAAATCTGTCCCACCAGCGACATCGGCTGCTGAAGCGCTAGAAGCAGATGAGTTTGACGACGAGGACCCATTCAGATCCTTGCGTTTGCTGTTAGGCAGTTTGCTAGACATAACTGGATGGTTTTATCAGGGAACACTTCACAAAATCTCGCGATTTTTTATATTATGATTATTTTGCTTTTTCTTGCAAAATCACAATTGTTCCATTCTACTTGAAAAAATACACTTGGCCCGTTTCTAATTAGTTGTCGAGATGCGAGAGTATATGGGTAACGTTTTAAACTTGTTTTAATGCGCGTTTGAGGACTTTAAACTGCAGTAAATCGCTAAAAACTGGAGCGGGGCGATGGTTACGATTCAAAATGGAGAAAAAAGTTAAAGCTCACTTTAGCTCATATCTGAGCTCACGAAAATCTTGAACAAAACATTGTCAAAACATTGAATAATGTCAAAACAATGAAACAACATTAGAAGCATCAAATTTGTAAGGTTTTTTGAGACTTAAAAAGATGCGGGAAAATATTTATTTGTGTATCTTAATTTTAATTATGGCTTAGTTGTATAATTTAGGCTTGTTAACAATATGAATTAAAAAATGTTTGAAAAAAACATCACAATTTTGAAAAGAACTAGCTCCCAGATGTTCAGGAATTAAATTTTGATCCAGTTTCACGATTTTGATACTTTGCATAATATTTATTTTTCCATCAATCTTCAACTGACTCAATTAACCAGCTATGAAATCATTAAAATTACTACACTTTTAACACAAGCTGACTGTGTTTATTTTGCTACATATAAACAGTCATAAACAGCCAATAAAAAATGCAAATTGTCGGCAAATTGCGGAGTTTCATTCAAAATCAGTTCAAATTAAATAATTTTCAATGTATTTTAATGAATTAAATAAGTTTAATGGATTTTCTAATGAAACACATACAGTTTGCGCAAAAAGTTTTCCACGTCGTTCCTTGGTTGTTTATTCGAGGGGGATTCTTTATATTTCTTTCAGTTTCTCAGTATCTCAGTATTTCTAGTTTCTTGGAAAATTGGCAAAAAACGTCGACAAGAGTGGCATCGTTAACTATTTAAATTTAAACTTTTCGAATTTTTTTTGGCGATTCAAAATGAGCGCAAATGCAAAAACAGATTTGTTGTTTTACCAATAAAACAAACGTGGAATGATATTATAAATTTTTTCTATTGTAGTTTTGGCTTAAAACTTTTTTTTGAAATTTTCTGGACGAATCAAAAAAGCCTTTTAAAATAAAATTTCCCAAATCGTGGACCAAACATGAGTCATTTCTTGAAATATCTCAAACATTTTTCTGAAAAGACCACATGTATCTAATTTTTCTGTAAAAGGAGCAAAGTGGTTCCCTGAACCGAACCATCACCAAAAATCACACGAAAAAAAAGTCGATTGGCATCCATAAATTGGTCGTTTACAGTAATCTAAATTTTCCGGATATTTTTTGATTATCTCAGATAAGGTTGAAAAACCCTAAAATGTTTTCATTTTTACAATTTCGTAAGTCTAAAATTTCAAAAAAATTTTTTTAATCGAAAACTCGGACTCGATTTTTGTTGTTGGCTCGAGTCGAAAATCTTGGGCTGGCATAAATTTAAATTTAAACTCAATTTTTCGAGAAATTTGTTCAATCATGGATATTATAGATTGTTTTTGATTGTAGTTTGAAAACTTTTTGTTGGACTTGTGCAATAAAAATTTTAAAATAAAATTTCGAAATCGCAATGAGTCATAAATAATTTTTGAAAAATTACATCTAATTTTCTGTAAAAGGAGCAACCCCTGAAGAACCCCAAATCACAAAAAAAAAATGCTCCATAAAGAATCTAAATTTAATTATTATCTAGCTAAAATGAATGGAATGAAAAAAAAATTGTCATTCCCTCTAAAAAATGTACAAAACATCATACTAATTGTCAGTTAGTCAGTAACTGAATAAATTATATAATGAAAAAAAGCTAAAAAATACGTACTGAATAAATTATATAATCATAGCTACAATAAGTCAGTACACACAGTTTTCTGGCAGATTTATAACCCATTGGGGTCAAATCGCAAACATTTCTTCATTACTTTTAGCAAATTTCAGCATATACATAGCAAAGCAGAGTTTAAGTCTCATAACTCGTTGGTTAATTGCTTATTCAGTAATTATTATTCTATGAGTTGTTTAATTGGTAGTTTTGCGTAAATTACGGTGAAATTGATTTGAGTGCGAGTGAGAGAGAAAATAATACCTTCTCTTTCTTTTATTATCGCCTCCTTTATTAATTTTATAAATTCATAGAATATTTAATTGTTTTTTCTTCAATTTCCGGTAATTTCTCAAAATCACAATAAATTTCGGTCACCAAAGGGTTAAACAATATCATTTCGGCTCCACTCAACTAGAATCAAGTAAAATCAATTGAAATACTGAAAAACCAAAAAACTATGACAAATCTGAAAACATCAGTCGCCGGTTTTTTTGTTTGTCTGACGAAAATTCTGATTATTTTTGATTGAAATATTATTTTATATACATTTTATCAATGCAAATGCAGCCAATTCCCAGAATTTTAGAAGTTTCGTTTCATGCACATCAAGTTCGTTAAGTACACAATTTCATTTTTATCGGGGGCTCTATGGAATATTGTCGCTTTTCATACGGGCTTCGGACTTTATAGAGATTTTTTCAAATCTGATTAATTTGAGTATGTATGAGTTTTGTATGAAATTCTTCACAAAGTCAAATACTCCAAAATTTTCAAAAATCTAAATCTAGATCAAAGAAGTCACCGCTACTGGATGATTCATCATCCTCACCGCACCTCAAAATCATCAAATTACTTTCCCTTAAAGCTACAACATCATTTCCACCCAACCCCAATAAATCCCGCAGAATGATTTTCAAATCATTTATTGCTCATTGCTACAGATTTATGAGATTTTTCGGATTAAATTGAATAAATTGAATTTCATGTAAATTTTCATGCAACTAATGCATTACATGAATTGTCAGCTAAAAATTTGTTTCATCATCATCCAGGTCGGTTTGGCTTAAACGAGCACAAGATGATTTAGGTCAACCCAGGAAGAAGAACATTCTAGAGGTTTTGGTGAGGGTATTTGGAAGGGATTATGGTAAAAAGGGGGTGGTGAGGAGTTATATCGATATTTAGTTATTTTAAGATTATGTTAAGATTATATTTGTTTTAATATCAAAAACCGAAAGAATCAACAAGTTTGGAAAAAAATGTTCAACCTATCTCTGTCAAACCCTTGATATTACTCCCAGGCCCCAAACTCACAAATAAATAAAAAAGCCCCACACATCCTTGAGAAATTGATTAAACATTCCATTAGGTTTAATTGCCGCATGATTCGCACGAATTTCGAACATATTTCAAGGGAACAAAAGGCAAAAGCTTTATTGTGTGAACTTATCGGCCTAAAACAGCGAAAGTTCATAAATATAGAGAATACTCGCTACCCATTAATCCTAGAAATAATACAAATAGAGAAAAACTCAAAAATACCGAAAAAAACCTTCAAATAATAAATAACACAATAAAACAAAACAAAAAATCGGAAAAGCTCCAAAATTCCAGTGGAATTTGGGCGAAATCTAGAAAAAATAGGAAATCAACAAATGGAAGTGAAATTCCACCAAAAATAATTTTACTTATCCGAGCATAAAAATATTCAATTTCAGCCCCAAACAAGCCCAATCTCTGGTTTACTTCACGCCTACACGATTTGGTTGGCAGAATAACAAAATTTTGGAATTTATCAGCTTGTGCATATATCAAATGACAATTATTAGCCCGTTTGGGAATTTTTATGGAGAAAGTGAGGAAATAAAAAATACTAGGAATTCCTATATAAAAGCTGACTAGAGCTTATAGCAAGTTCAAAAACATTAAGACCCACAAAAAATGAAGAGCTTTTGAGAAGCTTAAATTATCTTCGAAAAAAAATGAAGAATCTAAACCACATCAAAGCATTAATTTATATAAATTTAATTTTCTGAGAATTATGAAAAAGAAATTCGTAATCTGTCAGAAATCTGTGAACACTAAGAAAAAATCTATCTTAAAATGAGAATGAATTTTCTTACAAAACTGGAGCTTTTAATAGAAAATCATCCTTAAACATGCTCCAAAAGGGGTAACCCTTCGTAATCCGAGCTTCTTCTTCGTCACATTGCGGTTTATTTATAATGTTTTTTTATGTTTTATTATATTTGCTGCCATAATTGCGTTATTACAAGAATCTCGAATCTTGCTCGAAGCTTTTGTTTCACAATTTCCTCATGTTTTTCTCAAATTTCCCCGAATATTTTTGTGATTTTCTCGGATTTTCATGTACTTTTGTGGAAAGCAAAGCCTTCAAGCACTCACGAAATGCGACAACTTAATTTTGAAGCAAAAAGTGAAAGAATTTATGCTGAAAGGTTTTTGATTATCTGCGAGATGGAAGAGATGGCAAAAATGATGAGATGTATACTTTGGGGAGTTTAATTTTATAATATTCGATAATGTGAGGGAATTAGTGGAGGAGGCACTGATAGGAGTTTTGATGGAAATTTATACATTTAAGTGATTTCCTTGATTTACAAATTTTTCATGACTTTTTATTAAATTTGCAAGAATTGCACTGTTAAAAATGTTTAAATATAATAAAGTAAAAGTTAGCGTTTTTGAATAACAAACATTAATATTATCTATCGAAAAATTCCAAATCTTTGTAAATTTTTGCATCATTTTCAGTTTTATTCTAAATAATTTCCCGCTTTGAAGGACCAATAATATACACCCTTAATTTTACATATAAACAAAAATCTCATTAATTTTTCAACAATGCTAAAAACCACGTCAACTCACCCAAAAGTAATCATTAAAGTCCACCGTCATTGTGGCGCCGGTTTAACTTCTTCCTCCAAACCAACGAAAAATTTCTCCGTTTAACAAGCTTTTGCACTAATTAGCAGGTTGTACAATTAAGATACAGCGATCAACAATAATCAACACAATTCAAAACTATCAAAACAGAACTTTCTCTGCTTGTCTAGTCATATTTTCACCATTCCAACAATGTTTTAAACAATTTCGCTCATTTTTAGTTGCTTAATCATCTCCAAAGAGTTCAAATACCTACATACAATCACAAATATACGTTAATGCACTAATTCATTTAATTTATTAATTTTCATGGTTTAAAGTATTTTTAATTAAATTATTATCAGTTTTCACAGTGATGGTAATTTATCATTGAAATATTTTGAAACTTTTGGGAGCATCTGTAGAGCAAATAATTTAATTAGTTCAATGATTCTGTAATTAGGTTATCTCAAGGTTTCTTCATGAAGTTACTGACGTTGTTTCCAGAAAAGTTTGTGATCACTTCATTTATCTGCAGCTTTTTAATTGACAATTCATAAAACTGTTAGCTCTTCTTTTCGTCACAACACTTTACATCTAGGTAATTAACAGGGTTAAGTGGTTTGATAATGTCTATTCATGAATTTTTTATTTTGTTGCAATTAATATATGATAAGAAGTTGAATGTATTTAAATTAAATAACTTTAATAGAGTATTCATCCAACAGAGTGGGATTCTAAGTATCATTTGCTTTAGAGGATTATAATAAATTGTAAATAAATTTACATTTATTCAAATATCTTTTTCAAAAACAATTTATCAAATAACTCACAGGGACCTCAACCCCAAAAAAATTGTCAAGCCAAACAAAAGATAAACCCCAAAAATTATTATTTCTTTCGTTGGTTTTGTTTATAAAGCATTTAAACTTTCAAAATTGTGATAAGATGCTTCGCTCGTTGAATTCTAATGAGATCCAGTTTTTATTCCAGCAATTTAGAAGCCGCAATTCTGACAAAATGTTTGCAAAATGTTCACAAATTTGCAAAATCGCAAAAAAATTATGTTATAAAATTGCACAAAATTCATGAAAATTCGATAAAATTTAGCACAATTGAGTTTTATACAACATTATCCACACACTGTAGAGTTGTTCCTGGAACTTGAGAAACACAACAATACAGTACTTATTGCTTCCCGATCCACTAAAATGATGATCTTAAAATAGAAATTGTGCATATCCTGTTTTGTTATCACCCACTTATTATCACTTTTATTATGGGAAGTGGTTGTGGAAGCATTTAGCTGTTGCTGTATTCTCTAGTAATCTGCTTGGCCTTATTAAAATTATTAAGTTAATAATCACTTTATTATAAATTATACTGATTAGCAAATTTCAGTAATTTTTGGAGCACCAACTCTTAATTAAAAATCAATCACTTCAATTAAGGCAGCTCTCTGATAAAACTGAATATAACCTAATAGAAATCTCTAGCTTGAAGCTGAGAACCTTGAGTTAAACACTATAAAGACTCGAAGACGCTCCCAAAGTCGCAAAGTTTCTTTTAATTTGTTTAATTCAACATTTTGCAATTATTTTTCCGAATTATTAGCAAACTCAACCAACCAATCAGTAAACTAATAACGCCTGTGAGTTGTTCACTTAATCCGGGGAATGGAGCACTGGAATTTTTGATTTTAGAGACGCGGGGGATCTGGTAATTCACCAATTAATTCTAAATCCCGAAAACTTGTCAAAAAACATGTAAACCCAACAACAAATAGTTTCGAAAACATTGGAAAGCATTGAAACTAAAACATTGAGTTTTGGCGGGGAAATTTGAAAGTATTCTTAATTGATGCAAAATTATTGAGATCTTGCTAATTTATTGGACTTGTAATGATTTATTTTTTAAACATGTACAAATTTATTTGTAATTAGTCAGTATATTATCAAAATAAACTTAATTAAACTAAATTGTCTTAAATATCGAAATTTTCGTCTAAGGTGTTTTTAATTTGGGAACCTAATCCCTTCAGAATGTTTCTGTAGTGTAATATTTTTTCTTCATATTCCTTTTTCTCTGTTAGGTAGAGAGCTTTGGTCATTTGAACGTACATTTCGCCCATGAAGATGAATTCAGTGAGTTTTTTCCCTACTTCTTCTGAAGATTCCATCTTGGGAGATTCAGTTTGATGACACTTTACAATCTTTGCTTTCTTGACTGTAGGTAGAGACAGTTTAGGAGATTCAATAGATTCTTCCAAATCAGGTAGTTCAAGTGATTCTTCATGATATGAACTATTTATTTCATTCGAAGATACTGGCGATTTTGACTTGGATATTTTTTTGTCATTAAGTGCAGTGTAATTTCTCTTGGGGATCAACTTAATTCTTTGTTGACTTTGAGAAGGAGAAGCTTGTTTGTTGAGAATCTTTTGCTCCGGTAAAATTATGAATTGTTCAGTGAATTCTTCAAATTTCGGAATTATCATTGAAGATGTTGGTGGTATAGCTTCTGCGTCTTGTAACTCAAAAATGATATCTTCGATAATTTCACAAGGATTGTAAGTTTCTATTTCTCCGATTTTCAAGGGAACTGCTGTGTGGACTAGCATTTTCCGTCGAGATTGTGCGGCAATATAGCGTCTAAAAAATTTGAGCAAGAGCTTATTGGGAGTAATTCTTAACGCAATTTTAATACATTACTTGGAGAAATGCTTTTCACATAAAAACCTGAGCTCATTTCGATCAACATCATCATCTAATCCACAGTTCTCTAACCAGGTAGAATATCTCTCTGAATCTTTTATATCCGGAAATTTAAATAGAGTAACGTTCGATTTGGTTGTGCAGTCTTGATAACAACAGGATTTTTTGTTTGAACTCATTGAACACTTAATTTACTGCTTCATTGGCCAATTAATAGAGATTTTTGATTGGAATAAATGATTTTAGGTGGCGTTAGTAAACAAAGTTAAATGACAGTTCTGTCGTAAGGCTTAATTTTTACCGAGAAGAAAATAAATTGACATCAAAACATCGAAAATAATTTCTATAGATATTGTTGTTTTCATTTTATGAAAAATATCATTCAAAATACAATAAAACTTAATATAACAATATTTAAGATGGTTCGTGCTTGTGCAGTTTACAATTGTGAAGAAACAGATGCAACTCTTCTATCGCATCGATTTCCTAAAAAAGAGGAGATCTGTGAGGTGTGGCAAAACGCTTTAAAACTACAAAAGGTCGCTGTCCAAGACTTAATGAAAAAAAATGTAGTTTGTACAAGACATTTTACACCAAAGGATTATAGAAACAAGATATCAAACCATTTAAATACAACAGCAGTACCCAATTTGAACTTAAATCCGAATAACCATAGAGCCAACGCTAGAAAAGATACACCCCAACCGTCCATTAAAAAAATCAACACCAGCCAAACTAACCTTGTTATATTGCCAAAATCACCAAAATTACAAAGGGTTCTAAATACCCAACTCGAGAAGAAACAAAAACAATCTAATCACGAAGATTACAATTTTGAGATAGTTACAATACAAGCTGATGAACCCGAAGCTAAAAAAATTAAAATAATTGAAGATGTTATTATTGTAGAGGAATTAGAAGAAACACCTAAAGAAGCTGAAATTCATTCTTCTGATAACTCAACGCAAACGGATTCACCACCAGAGATAAAGCATCTACCAGAACCAGTGTTTCCATCAGTTGCAAGCATCGACGACGAGTTTATAAGCACATTTTACCCAGAATTCGCAGGTTTCTCGAAACAAGAACTCATTGAGAAGCTTATAGAATCAAATCGTAAGGTAGAAGTTGCCTCAGAAAAGCTTGAAAAGTACGAGAAAGTTATTAAGAACCTAATGAAAAATAAATAAATTAAAAATAATCTCCCGCTTTTTTATCTTTGAATTTATGTACATGAAAAAACTTCTCAGGAATTCTGTCTCTCGCGATGGTGACGTTTGTATTGTGATTAATGTTGTTGTTTCATAAAAATTTAAAGAAATTTAAAAGTGCTTATAGTTTCCAAGTAAAGGAGGATCCGAAGGTCAAAATGTTTGATACACAACCACAGAAACCTTCATCAGTTGTTTTTCAACGTGTCAGTCAGTTCTATCAGTCCAAATTAGATAAAACGACCCCTCATATTAAATCTAGGTTTGAATTTCACAAGAATTACTTTTTATCTTTTTTGGGAAAATTATTTTTATTTTTTAGATGGACTTTTACTATCTTCCTAATCTGCTTATTCCTGATTCGTGTGATAGTTTCTCAGGGCTGGTACATGGTAACTTATGGATTAGGAATATATCATTTAAGTTTGTTCATCGCATTCCTAACTCCACAAATTGACCCTGCATCTGGTAAGTAATTAATTATTGAAACTTGTTGTCTTTGAATTATTACTGACATTCGATTTACATATTTTGAAAACAAAGAAGGACCTTCACTACCGACAACTTCCAAAGAAGAATACAGACCATTCATCAGAAGACTCCCAGAATTCAAATTTTGGCTCGCAGTTCAAAAAAGCACTATGTTTGGTTGGTAGATTACATAAAGTTTTTTGAAATATGAAAAATTAATCTAACATAAATTTTAATCTCTACAAAAAGCATTCGCTATCACATTATTTGAATCGTTGAATATTCCGGTTTTCTGGCCCATATTACTGTTTTACTTCATTGCTCTGTTCGTCCACACTATGCAGAGACAAATCAAGCACATGATTAAGGTATAAGTTCAAATAATTATCTTAAGGAATTTTTTTTTATTATATTTTTTTCACTTTTTAGCATAAATATTTACCATTTTCGAGCAAAAAACCAAGATACCAAGACACTCCAAATTAATCATCTGATTGTTAAATAGGAGGAAATTAGAAGTACTGACAATTATTATCAATGTGTGAATGTTATCAAAAATGATTTACAAAGGCCAATAAATTCTGAGTCATTATTTTTTAAGTGAACGAGGATAATTATGCTAAATGCTAATATATTAATAGACAAAGAAAGGTTTTATAAAAGAGTATAATAGAGACACTTAAGAAATAAGAATTGATGTACAATAAATTTGAATGTATAAATAAAATGAAATGGTGTTTAAAATCCGCGCCCAAAAGAAAAATTATTTCTCCAATTTTATATTGCCTCTCCTGTAAAATGTCAAGTGACGTTTCAATAATATTATAGTTTTGTTGTTGTCTGTTTTCGCGAAATCAATTTAACTAAAAAATGGAGCCTCTAATTCACGCTACTAACCGACTCATAGAAGAGATAAAGCAAGGATTTGTGCTGTTAAACAACCGACAGTGCGATGAAGCGGCTGCCGAGGCTGATATTCAAACTAAGATTAATACTGTTTCAGCGTAAGATAATTAATTAAAATTCAAGCTTTTATTATTTAAATGTTAATTGAATTTTGTAGAAATTGTGATCGCCTAGATGTCTTAGTGTTTAAAGTCCCACCTACCCAAAGACAAACCGCCAAGATGAGAGTGGATCAGATAAAGTATGATATTCGACATTTGCAGGTACATATTTAATTTGCAATCAATTAACAATATAATTAATCGTAAATTTATTTTAGGCTGCATTGGCTGCTTACTATCAAAAGAAGCAACGTCGAGAAATGGAGAAGACTGAACGAGAGCAACTTTTAAATCGAAGATTTGCGCCAAATTCCGAGACTACTATTGATTTAGATTATTCCTTACAACATCACAACTCCATGAAAAATGCTCATAGTGGAGTAGATGATATGCTTAATACTGGTAAATTTTTGATCAGTTTCTTTCCATCTTTCTTGTATTTAAAATCTGAATTTTAGGTGGTTCTGTTTTGGACAGCTTAAGAAATCAGCGAGAAACCTTAAAAGGAGCTCGTAAAAGAATGTTGGACCTAGGCAACACTTTAGGATTATCCAATCACACCATGCGACTGATCGAAAAGCGGATGAGCGAAGATAAACTCGTATTCTATGGTGGCGCATTCTTAACGTTGTTCATTATTTTCCTTATTATCTATTTTTTCTTATTTTGATCAAATCCTCAAAACTCTTAAAGCTCGAAATATTCAATAAATTGAGTAAAGTTTGTTCAAGTAATTACAGTTTGTTTGCTTATCTGCCCTACCTTTTTAATTTTGAGCGGTGAGTTCACTTGTAGCTGGAACAAATTTGTTGCGTACTCTTGATAGGCCATGCTAAGATAGATCTCAACTCATATCTGATGACACTTTTTCAGCTGAAACTCCGAATCACGGCACTTTTAGGTTAATTGGCTTGTTATCAATTTGGAAACTGATTTCAGTATTTTCTCCACGATATACCACGAAATGTTTATCTTTTTAATTATTTTTTATTAGATAACTAAACAAATATTTTCTGCGATTGAGGTGAAATATGTATTGACGAATCTACAGCTCCTCAGAAAAAAATTGTATGCACACTTTGATTCAAAAAATTTATTAAATTATATTTTTTAGTAGCATTACAAGAATTCTTAAAAACCAAATATCTTATATTTCTATTGAATTATTTAAAAAACAAAAATTCTTTAGAAAATTGTTTGATAATAAGCTTTAAATTTTTAAAAACTATTGTAATGCATTTAATGTTTAATTAAAGACAAAATATAAAGACATATTATTTCAAATATCGGAGAAATCCCGATGAAGTTCTGCAATAGCTTTCATGTAGCTATGTCAAAACCAGCTGTTGCTTTAATAATATTTAGCTTTTGTCGTTCTAGTCATGATTAACAAGTTAAGTTATCGCAAAATGATTTACAATAAATATTCACTAGTCAGAATGATTTTTAAAGAATTTGCTGTAATCAAAAATAGGATACTATTAATATCATTCTGATATCATTCAATACAAATACCTGTTGCTTTTCAAAATATTTGACGTAAATTGTCGTTTTTATTTTGATTCATAAAGTTCTTAATTTTTGCATTTATAAATTTCAAATTATGCTACTTAACATAATATGATAAAAACAATAATTTTTAGTTAAAATCAGTTTTATTTAAAAAGTATATAAAAATCTTTCTGGTTGATTTTCTGTATATTTGGTACATATTAATTTTATTAGTCATACATTTTTGAACATGCTTGTAATCTGTTAACAAATTTTCTTATGATATTTATAGGTTTCTAAATTGACAAAAAGTTTGTAAGTTGTGTAGTGATTTCACGGTGAGATTTTTCTAAATTCTCAACCGAATCAGCAACATTATCAAATTTTTGTCCGTAATATATTTTTAAAATATCTCTAACTTGGTTTACTGTATCAAAATTTTCGTTTTTCTTACAAGCATCTATAAGCTCTTCTAACGAATTGCGAATATTTTCGAAGGGATAAATTTCTATAGCTTCTTTGAATCGATTAAAAGCTTCAATAAAAAGATCATCCGCTTCTGAACGACAACCAAGATCTTGAAAAGCATCAGTATCGTCAATAATTTCCCAACCGTCTTGTAAATGTACTCTCCCTTTTTGATGTGGATTTTCAGCAAGAACCTTCAGTTCTTCTAATGATTTTTCTATATAGGCTTTCTCTATGTCTTCCCCATCTTTGAAAGCTTTTTCTGCAGATGCTAAATTTTCTGCATAAGTTTTGCGATAGCTCATGTAAACACCTTTTATGTTTGGGCATTTGTCATAAGCTTGACGATACTTAGTTATAGCCTGATTATATTTTTTCTCAGACTTCAGTGTATCACCTTCCTGATTTAATCTTGCTGCTTCAGCATTGTACCAATTATTTTCAAAATTTGTAATCGGTTCATGTTCAGGAGAACTTAATTGATAAGCATTTTTATGAAACTCAGCTGCACCGCAATAATTTCCTTGATTAAATAATTCAAGTCCTTTTTCATTGAGCTTTGTTGCAGTGGAGTTTTTAACAGCTATATCAACCTTAACTTGCTCTGCGTTTGCAAGATTAATATAGTTTCTATAAGTTTCTTTATCAGCATGATCATTTGGACAAATGTCGAAGGCTTGTTTGAACTTTAGAGCAGCAACAACAAATTGCTTTTTCATGTTGTAAAGCTCGTAACCTTCATGAAAAAGTTTTTGAGCAGATTTTACCTTAGCAGCTTGTTCTAAGGCAAATTTTTGTGCAGCCTTTTCTGCAGCCAACTTTCTTGATGCTTCTTCTTTAGCCGTCTTATCTAAAGCTAACTTACGAGCTAATTCCTCTTTGGCAATTTTTTCTGAGGCTAATTTTCGGGCTTTTTCTTTTTTGGCAGCTTTTTCAGATGCTAATTTCTGGGCCGCTTCTTCTTTTTTTGCTCGATCAAGACTATCTTTATAAGTTGCTTTATCAGCATGATCATTTGGACAAATATTGTATGCCTCTTTGAACTTGATAGCAGCTTTAGAGTAATTTTCCTTTATGTTATGGAGTTCACATCCTTCTTTAAAAAGGTTTTTGGCTTTTTGTACTTTATCTTGCAGGGCATTTGCTCGATCGAGGCTATCTTTATAAGTTTTTTCATCAGCATGATCTTTTGGACAAGTATTGTAAGCCTCTTTGAACTTGATAGCAGCTTCAGAGTAATTTTTCTTCACGTTATGCAGTTCACATCCTTCTGCAAAAAGTTTCTTGGCTAAATTTACCTTAGCTTGCAGGGCATTTGCTCGATCGAGGCTATCTTTATAAGTTGCTTCATCAGCATGATCTTTTGGACAGGTATTGTAAGCCTCTTTGAACTTGATAGCAGCTTCAGAAAAGTTTTTCTTCACGTTATGCAGTTCACATCCTTCTGCAAAAAGTTTCTTGGCTAAATTTACCTTATCTTGCAGGGCATTTGCTCGATCGAGGCTATTTTTATAAGTTGCTTCATCGGCATGATCTTTTGGACAAGTATTGTAAGCTTCTTTGAACTTCATGGCAGCTTCAGAAAAGTTCTTCATTACGTTATGCAAATCGCATCCCTCTGCAAAAAGTTTCTTGGCTAAATTTACCTTAGCTTGCAGGGCATTTGCTTGATCGAGGCTATCTTTATAAGTCTTTTCAGCAGTATGATCTTTTGGACAAGCATTGTAAGCCTCTTGGAACTTGATAGCAGCTTCAGAGTAATTTTTCTTGACGTTATGGAGCTCACATCCTTCCTGGAAAAGATTCTTAGCAGTTTGTACTTTTAGTATTGCTGCTTCAGCAAGTTTCCAATTACTTTTAAAACTTTGTTCGTTTGAATTACCAGAAGTACATGAATAGTAAGCATTTTTAAAATATTCAGCAGCTTCATCATATTTCTCTTGTTTATAGAAGTTATTACCTTGATTATTGAGCTCTGATGCGGCAGTATTTTTATCATGGCTTAAACATTCTCCTGTTTTACTATCAAAATAAATACTTCGCCAACTAGTATCGCCCGCAGCCCTGCCAATTCCAAATGCTATCCAGCCTGCAACAGGCACCCAATTAGCATGTTTTGACGTTCCCCATCGATATTGTACTTCTTGCAGTCCGTTGCTCGACTCTAATTTTTCACTATCACCGCTACTGTCGTCAGGATAAGGTCCACGATATCCTTGTAACACGTTCAATGAATCATTATCAAGCTGATAACCACCCAAAGAGTCTCTGAATTTTTGTTTTGCTCCAGACGATAATGTATTACAAAATCGAATCAAATTGCTATTGTTAAGGTCACTTTCATAGAAGTCACGCAAATCATTCGGCATTGTGGTGAGAATCGAGCGCTCAGCACTACTTTTTACCACTTTTTACCACTTGTTTGTATCAATCTTATTGATCTTCTAAGAGAATGATTTATATGCTGCGGTTTTTTGTTATCATCTAAAATAAATGTATGAGCAGTGCTTTGATAGATACTATAAATAAAAATATCAATTAGGTACCTGTATTATTTTTGGAGTTTGTTCGAATTCGGTAACTACTAACTAGCAACCTTATCTTGAGTTGTGTTTTTCATTAAGCTAGAAATGATGTTGTCTTTGTTTCTTCATGTCATTTGATTAAACTTTATTTTTAGCTATATTTAAGAGATATCGAAATTCGAATGAATCACAAAAGTGACAGTTCTCTCGGGAGGTTCAATATGAGACAAGAGAATAACAAATTTAACAAGTAATAACATCGAAATGTCAAGAAATATTTTTGAAAGTAATACTGTTTAGCTTTTTAGTTTTTTACTCACACAAAAGTTTAGCAGAAAAAAAAATCATTCACTTCTTGTTAATAATATTCATATATTTTATTACATTCAACATTTTAATGTACAATACATTCTACTCAGTTTATAATTAAATACATAAAAAAATAAAGCACGATTTATAAAAAGCAAACTTATAAATATCTAAACATTGACTAAACATAATTTGTGAAGAATAAATAAATCAAATAAATCGATTCCGATGTGTCGAATCCGAGTTTATTTTTGTGAAATTTCAACCAAAATAAATACTTTAAAAAGAGGTTTCATGAGTTGTATTTTCGGTTTTCCAGTACAAATATTCATTCATTAAATTTTCATAATTTTGGTGAAAACTAATAAATATGAAATGTTTAAAATCCCATTTCAGAAAAAAAAAACTTTCTAAAATGAGGTCTTGAATTTTTGGTTTATGCCTTCGAACTTTAAAAAATCTTATTAGATGGCATTTTAATGATTAAGATAGCAAGTTCTCAAACGCAATATAAGTATTCCTGAGAAATGAAACATGTCAACGTATCGAGGAATCTCAACATCATTTTATAAAATTAAGCAGCATTGAATTTTCCATCACATGTGCGGTGATCCCACTGAACAGAAATTGGTTTAGGGATTCTCGAAAATTTTTCAAAAAATTTATCATTTGGAGCTGTTATTGTAGCATGGACACTTCTTTGATATCTACTATCCTGTTGCTTCAACAGTGGCGAGTCTATTTTGCAACCTGGATCATCTGATCTTAAATTTTGTGGTCCTGCGACCAAATTGTGTGGATTCCAAAAAATAGCTTGATGTATAATTGATGAACCATCAGGCACAGATACTTTTCCACTCCTTAAATTAGATTGATTTTTCCCTATACTATTCATTATCTCTTTTCGCAAATGTGGTGTATTTATTAGATGTGTTATTTGTTGTCTGAATTTTTTTGATTGAGGATCTTGGTCTGCTAAAGTTTTGTTGATGATTGATCCAGGAATAATATGATTTAAAGTGAGACTGATATCTTCAGGAATGTCTTCAGGATGTTCTAAATTTCTATACTTCTGATCATCCTCAAAAGGTAATTTATCTGGCTTTTTTTTGTTTTTACCTAAATTTACTATGTCATTCAAATCTTGATCTTCTAGAATTAAAACACTTCCGCATATAAACAATCCACCTTCTCTGAGAGAGATCTTTTCATATTGTGCTACCCTTTCCATATCAGGTATTTGATGTGCAAGAGTATCTATATTTAAATTCATGTAATTTGCAGTATCCATCCTTAATTTTTGAGGATCATTTTCATTACATTGAGCTGCTACTGCAGCAAATAAGCAATTATTACCTTGTATATCGTTTGTTATATCAGGATTACCTGGGACTATCCAATGACCAGTACCATCTGAATTCTGTGAATGCTGAAGATTTATTATAGGTCCACCCCGATCCTCTCCTATTATTTCAACTAATTTTTGATTTTCATCATAAATAGCTATTTGTTGTCCGGTTAAATTACTAAGTGCCCCTAAATGCATCACTCCAGCTTCATCTCCACTTTCTAACTTTTCGATCATTTCAGCCGCTTTTTGCCGTTGCGCATTTTCATCCACCCATCCTTCCTTGAACTCACTGGGTACTCTATCATTTATATCTCCACTTTGCATAAAAAAGATTCTTCTTTTAGCTTTATAAGTACCCAGTGATTCTTGAAGAGCTTGGTCTTGAGCAGCCGCCATTCTTTCCACGCCATGATTCACAACAGTGCTAATGAATTTTTTTATTAGCTTTCCCTCTAATATATTAGACATTTTGATACTGACACAACTTGAAAGAGTATAAATCAGTTGATTAGGAGAACTATTAGGCGCTAGTTGAACTTCAGAACTTGGTTCCTTACGCTTAGAAAAATCAATATCACCCGTGTCATTTTCTTCTTTACTGTAGGGTAATTGCTGCGTTTGAACAATTTGATTGTTGACATTTGTTTTGAGAGCCAATTTTGTTGTTTTCGAATCTTGCGAAGAAGCTACCTCATCTATAGCATTTTCCAATTCCATGTCTAAATTTTCCAAAGAAAATTGAACTTTTTTTGCTTTTTTAATTAACATATCTTGACATACATTATTTTCGTTTTGAACATCTAGTGAAAATAATTCCATTAATTTAGTATTAGACGAAAGTAAATTTTCGATGGAAGTATTAATTTTATTTTCTGAAGATGAATTATATTGATTATTTCTTTTAAGCTGAGTTATAACTTCCGTAGCTAAACTTTTTGCGAAACCACTTTGCTTATCTAATCCTGCCTTTTTGTAAATGTTTTCTATTGCAACATTCAATTTTTCTAAGAAATCTAAGACAAAAGAACTTAATTGACCAATTGCTTCCATCGCATCTTTAATTTGTGAAATAGCTGATAAGCCAGGCATTTTATTTTTTGCAATACCCTCCGCGATACCTTTAGCTATGCTCACTAGAGCAGATTCTTCATTTTGTGTGGGATTAAGAATTTTCATTGCTTCTTGCTCAATAAGTGCTTGATACTTGCTATTTCTATTTTTGGCGTCTAGTTGTAACATCTCCTTAACCCTAGAATTAGCTAGTAATGCATTTTGTATGGGTTTTTCTAAGCGATTTTGAATTTCACTCTGAATTGATGGCATTAAAGTTTTGTTCACCCCATAATCTACAACTTGAGTTACCAATTCTTTAGCTATACCTTTGCTCAATGAAGTACCAATTGCTTTGGCTGCTATTTTCCAGCCTTGTTTCACTGTTTGGGTTACCGTTTTAGTTACTATTGACACAGTTTGTTTGATCCCTGCAACAGCGGTTTTTGCAGCATCCTTTATTGCACCAAATCCTGCACATATCAAGCTAACTGTCATACTTATGGCCTTCTGTATTCCGTAAGATACCCAACTAAAGTCCCTGTTTATAATACCATCTTTTACTGCTGTAATAAGATCACTAACACCTTCTGAAAGTAGTCCCATTCCTATAGTTGCTCCAGCTCCAAGAGTAAATACAGCAAGCGCAGCTCCTGCTACCAATTGTGATAAACCTATCAATGCAAGCCCTATAACAGAGCACCAATCAATAGGTTTTATTTCGGTTACTTGAAAGCAACCTTTATAGCCATTATTTTGAAACTCTTTAATTTCATCATCATAAAGGCTTATATTTTCATCTTGAGGTAAAGCATCCTTTAAATCTATGAACTTAATTTCAAGATCTCTGCTCTTAGATATAGTTTCGCCAATAACACCTTTTCCATCGTTTCCTACACCAACTGCTGACTCTATGGCATTTTTCTGAACTCCATAGAGTGTGAATTTATGTTGCACTTGTTCGGATAATGCTGGAGAACTTGAGGCTTTTTGAATTACGTTCAGCATTGGTTCTAAATTATCTTCTATAATTCGTCTTGCTTCTCGTAAATCTGCAATGGCTAAATTTATCTGCTTACTGTTTTTTTTAGTATCCCCTCCATACTGAGCTAACCTAGCATACCCCCGGTTGTAAAAGGCATTAACTGCGAAGTGAGAATCTAACTCTATCGCTTTCTCAAATTCTTGAATTGCCCTGCCATATTTTTGAAGCCTCAAAAATTCGTTCCCTATAATGATATGATAAGTTGGATTTTTTATTCGATTTTTCTTTCCATCAATGGATTTTTTGAATTCTTCAAATTTAGCTAAAACATCTGATTCAGTACTTTCCGATAAAACTTTGTCTTGTATTTTTAACCACAAACCGAATCGTTCTTCAAGTGCTTTAAACTCGGATCTTTTTTCTACTTGTTTGTTTCCTCTGTCAATTCCAATTTTATCTAGCCATGCACAAAATTCTGCAAATATTGAATCTTTGTTGACCATTTTTACGACTTCTTTCCCTGCTTTTTGTATACCTTCTTCTTCGATCTGATCTCTAATTTGTATTAATTGTTGTACGTTTTTTCCACTTTTTTCCAGAAGAATAAATTGACCGGTACCTTTCTCACCTGCTCGAGCTGCTCTCCCCTCATTTTGCTTGGATATCCTGTCGTTAGGCGGTAGAAATGTTTTGCAAACATGTAAGCCACCAATCTTTTCAATTTGTTTACTGATCTTAATATCTGTACCTCGACCACTTATACTTGTTGCTATTATTATTTCTCCAGGATTCAATCCATCTTCCTTTAATTTTGCAATCACAGCAGAATCATCCTCTGTTTTATAGATTTTTATTTTAGAAGAGTCGTATCCTGATTTTTCAAGTCTTTTTTTGATCTCATCTACTTCTTTAATATATTTTGTGATAACCAAAACACCCCTACCAACATTCAATTTATTTATGCAGTTTTCTGCAATGTTGCAAAACCAAGTTTCTTCAGTAGTAGCAGTAATTGAGCTGAGTTCTTGATATTGCTTTTTTCTAAATGGTGGAATCAAAACGCTATCTACATTATATGTATTATTGAGTAAGTCTTGAGCTTTTTTTCCGCCCAGAGTTCCAGTTAATCCATAAATATTGTGCTTGTAACGTCTAAAAAATGTAACGTTTGAGATGAAATTAGTAGTTAAACTTTCTGGTGTTATTTTAGCCCCATGCTTTATTTGCAAAAATTGGTGTAATCCATCGGACCAGCTCATGTTTTGTTGCACTACTCCAGTGTTGCTTGCATCTACAGGTAGAATTTTACCATCTCTGACAATGTAGTGTTTGTTTTCTTGACACCTATATTGGGCGTGTATAGCATTTTCTATCCATTTTTGTATTTGTACTTCAAAAACAAATTCTTCTAAATGTTTGGGAATATGCAGTCTAGGGAAGCAACTCGGTGGAATTTCTTTAGTTTCAGGTTTCACTTTCAAACGGGATTCAAAATCTTCAAAATTCTTGTCCTGTTGATTAATTTCATTTTCTATATTATTTCCATCTTCATCGGATTCTGGCAAATGTTTGAAGTATCGTAGCATTTTTCTTATATACGTTGTTGTTCCAGCTTCAATAAATTTTTCTTTATTTTCTATAAGATATAATGTTTCATGACCTTCTATTAGCTGACCTTCTTCGTTTATAGCATTTTCCTTCACTTTATAATACGCATCGCCATTATTATATGATTCTCCATCTTTTCCAACTATAATATCAGCAAACAGTCCTATCTGAATCCAGATTGTTGCAAGTAATGTTTCCAAATGATCCATTTCAGGCATAGGTGAAGATAGCATAACCATGTAATTTCTACTGTCAATTAGCATTGAGTCCACCTCGTCCACTATAGCAATTCCAAAACCTCTTCCACTGCGTGTCCCATCTTTACTATATTCATCACGTAAAATATCTCCTTGGAAATCAGATGCAGCTCCATAAACAATAGTAGCTTTGTAGGGCTGTCGATCATTTTCAGATAAACTTTTACAATTATGATCCACCGTAAGTCCTAGTCTCACAAAAAATTCTTCTTGTTCTTTTGATTGTGGTTTTGCTAGCTCAGAAGAACTGGTAATTATGTCAACTGTATATCCTTCTAATGCTTTAACAGCTGCAATCATTGCAACTATACTAGTTTTACCCTCGCCTGTATTTATTTGAGCTAATCTTCCTTTCTTCTTTTCAGGGTATAAAAGTGTCAGAAGGGATAACAATTGAATTGGTCTTGGAGAATGTTTTTCACCAGTGAGTTCCATGGCTTTTTTAGTAACTGCTATTACTTTTATTAGTTCTTCATCGCTAAATTTTCCTGGCTTTGTTTTTTTCATGGCTATTGCCCAATCAGTAATTTCATGTAACTTCCAATTACATATACCTTCATTGTAACAGTCAATAAGAGCATTGTATTTTTCTATTAATCTACTATCTTGATACAAAGAGATTGAGTTGTTCTTGTTTATTTCAAGGATCTCTGCATTAAGTTCATCTAACTTTTTATTGTAGCTACCAGGAAAAGTTTTCAAAATAGCTAAATCGTGAATTGCTTTTTGCCACGTTTCGGAAGAATCTTGAAATATTGACAATAAATCTTTGTTGTCTGTGTCTTTTTCATATTCTCTCAATTTATATTCATAAACAGGGTCCAAGGCAGCGATCATTGATTGTATATTGTTTTTATTAAGGCAATCTATTAACTGCTCAATGGAAGAAAGTAGCCATCCAAATGATAATAGTCTTGTTAACTTAATTTGCAATTTATCTTTATCGTCCTTGTCAATAGACATGTTTTGTATGAAGTCCTTTGGATTCAGAATCTGCTTAATTACCTTATTATCTAACTTAGATAACCAAGCATTAGGATCAGATAAACCTCTAGTTTCTAGCATTAAAAATTCTTCTCCATCATCAAAACCATAGTATTCAAGCTTTACTAAAATCTGTATTAGAACATCGATGTTCGAACCTTTTATTTTATGAAATGTATTCTCTATAATATCAGAAGTATAATTCATTGAGTATTTAATGAACTTTTCAAATTGCGCTTCATTGTAACTAATTTTGCAGTTCTCTAATGCGTTTGTTAACCATAACTTCTTCAATTCTAGATACCAATCGCTATTATCTTCTTGCGTCAACATAACTAATGCTGCTGGATTAGAACTAACTAACGTTAATATTTCATTTACTACGATGATTCCAAACTGATAACTTTGTTGATTATCAACTAATATTTGTAAAACATCATTCGAATTTGAAGCAAACAGCTGTCTTATGAAAATATTTAATATTTTCAAATTTTCAATAAATTTCTCTAATTCCACTCGTATTGCTTGAGAGCTAAGTGTTTCTGTATATTTCAATGAACCTTGCATTAAAGTCTGTTCTAGAATTTCTTGTCCCCAACATTTTTGATCTTTAGAAAAGAGAGTTGCAGTTAGCATTTCCGGTGTAATTGAGTAGCAACTATTCATAGCCAACAACAAGGAATATTTTTCCCCAGGAAGAAATGAGCTAGAATTTTCTATTGCGTAAAATATTCGATCGATTTCCGTTTCATCTAAACTTTTTAATTCATTGATTTTTTCTGAATTTTTATAAAATTTTCGCTTTTTGAAACTAGAAATATAATCAGATAAAAATGGATCATTTCGCGATATGGAACCTATTTTTTCTAAACATTTAAATGCTGCATGATTTAGTGAATAATCTTTGTGGTTCTTTCTTATTTTTAAAGACATTTCTTTCAGCGCAATAATAATTTTAGGAGAAATTTTTTCTGCAGGTAAGTGGCATTTTCCAACAACTTGAGAAAGAAGTTCCACTATTTCGTTTTGTTCATTTATGTTCTCTTCTTCAAGGTATAAAGATATTTGATCTAATAATGATACAGGCGGTGCAGAGTTTCTAGCAATAAAACCATATAAGAGTTTTATTAAATTAGTTAACTTCAAAGTGCCAGATTGTATCAACTCTTGAACTGACGGATTAATTTCTTTTCCCCTGCAAAAATCCCTCACCACTACATTAGAGATACTATCTAACCTTAAGAGCTCAGTATTTTTTAAAGCTGTGTAAAGAGAGTTTGTATTTGTTAGACCCTGATGCAAATCTATAGATAGTAAGATTGAGGCTATCTCTTCATCGATTTCAACAGATCCCGAAGGAAGATACCCAATCAGCTCTAATATTTTATCTTCCGTTATCAAAAATTTTCTTGCGATATTTTCTTCTATATTCGATAAAAGATTTTCTATTTGCAATGGGAAATCTCTTAAATTTTTAATCTCTTTCCATGCATCAACTCCGAAAACTAGCCGTCTTGCTTCCAACAGTTCTTCATCTATTTTCGATAAAATATCAAGGCTGTCCTCTTTTGTCTTAGTATAAAGACAAGAAAAATTCACTAAACCATTTACAAGAGTCTTTTTTTGTTCCACCGATTTGGAGTTTTTAGCTAATTTAAACAAACCATGTACTGAAATATCTGATCCGACAACATGAAATATTTCTTCTAGATTTAGTGAATATACCTCTTCATTCGGTAATATTTTGAGTAGTGCTTCAAACGCATCACTTCTTAAATCTTGTTCATATTTAATAATATCAACTAGTGCAGAAACAATACGTGGTGTAGAGTGTTTTATAGTTTTTATGGCTGCACTTCTTTTCTTAACTTCCTCCCTAGGATTACTCAGTAAACGCACGGAATCGCTCAAATCTTCTGATCTACAAAGTATATTTTTTGCCTTATCCTTGAGTTTTTTGTTGTCAATCCTTTCTATTTTAGCTTGAATATCTGAATTTAATTTCCTACCGTGAATTGTTTCTTGATATATAATATCTAAAGTAGCATCGCATAAACTTTCGTTGGCAGGATCCAACCAGTTTTGTACCTGACTAAAATCTTCTAATTTAACAGATCCGTTTTGTATCAAAAATTTACCAATTTTAAGTGAATTTAGTTGATCTTGCACACTCAATGATTTTACGTGATTTTTGAAGTCTTGTACAAAATAGCTTGGGAGGTCTTCATCATTGATTACCATTTCTTCCAGTAAGGCTCTATTTTTAGAATTTGCAATGAAATCCTTGCAATTTGTGTAAGACTTTACAAATTTGAAGATTCGACTATATTTAGAAGCACCAAGATCATATGATTTTACTAAATGTAACATTTTATTTGTAGCCGCTTTATTTGTTGAAACGACTTTATACGCGAAATCAATTAAATCTTTTTCATCAAACAAATTTTTAACTTCTAGAACAAAGTCTACATCTTCATCAGAAAACTTAGATAAAGCCTTACGACTAAATTTCTGAACCTTCACGGGTAAAGTTTCACACGAATTTAATATATTAAGTAAAGCTTTAATTATCTTTTTGTTGTCAAAATCTTTTTTAATCAAAACCTCTAACGTTTTTTTCGAAAGCCGTACATTTTTTTGTCCTTTGACTTTTTGTTCCAATAGAACGATTAATCTATCTATATCAATGGCTGCATTAATTAATTGTTTGTTGTTAAGATCAATAGTCATTTCTTTTAAATTTTGGGCTCTTTGAGCGACCGCAGCTGCTTTTTCTTTTTGATCAGCGTCAAATTTTTTCAAATTATTAATGAAAAACTCGGTAAAATCAGGTCTATTTTGCATTGGAGGAGATGTATCAGTTGAGAACAATTCGCTCATGACGTCTGCGCTATTGTGAGGTACATACAAATTATTTAGCAATTCGCTTATTTGAACTGTTTCTATTGAAACTGCATCATCTAAAATTGCTTGAGCAAGAGCTTTTTCAAATCTCAAATTCACTTGGCCAGCATCAAAGTTTCTAGATCCACGATCACAAGGTGTCCCCAATGCACTGTCAACATTACTTAGTATTGCATCAACATTTTCTGCACGGAAATCCTTGCTGAATGAGATATGATAATAATACGAATAACTTTCTCTTTCAGGAGTAGTAGTTCCAGAATTAGTTGCTATTTGAATTGCCATGGTATTTTGATCTGATCTCTGCAATTCTTCGTCATCTTTCAATGCTATAATTTGAAGTTCTTGGAAAAGCTTATGGGTCCGTAGCTTTGATGCAATTTCCTCAGCCTCATTGAAATGTCTCACGCGTATAGTTTCTAGTTTCTTTAGATTTTTGGCACTATCTATCATTTCTTGATATTTTCCAAGTACGAATAATTTCGCGAAATCCTCTCGACGAATTTTTTGTGCTGAGTCAATTTTACAAAACTGTGAAAAACTTGCAAAGTTGTCTATAAACTCATTATCAAAAAGATGTTCTGCCATAATTCGCATATTTTCCAACGCAAATATTCCGCAATCTACTCCTCCTGATTGTTCTACGACTTCGTTATGAACGAAATTGACGCGTACCTCACTAAATATTTCTTGTATTTGCATCTTCAAATCATAATTGTCTTTACCAAACGAATCTTTATAAAGTATATTTACTTTTCCGTCACATTTTAAGGCTGCGAAACAAACCCAATGATTATTGCAAATATTATAATAAACCAGCTTCGGGACTGATAAACCTTGAAGCTGTTCCTCAAGATTTTTCTTTGCATTTTTTATGTTATCATAGGCAATTCCATAATCATTTGTTTTGTTTTTACCGTCGTCTAACATCAAAGTTATGATGTTGGAATATCTGCTAAAGATTTGAGCTTGTAACGTACGGAAATCTTCAGCTTGATAAAAATATGATGGATCATTGCGCTGATTATATGCATTCTTATAAAAATCAGCATCTATTGCTGCATTGTCAGTAAAAGGCACTGTTTGTTGTTGAGGCTGTGTTTCCTTTAATTTTAAGATATCCAAAGCCTCCTCTAATTTAGCTATACCACCCAAAGATTTGATAAAGTCATCGAAATCGCTCACTTCCAGCAAATCTGGAGCAAACTCTCCAATATTAATTAAATACTCTAGTCTACGCTCCATCGTTCTAATCAAAGTTGCTTTTGCATTCTCATTTTTACGGTGTTGGTCTAGATCCGTTTCATAATGTAACATCTCCAATTTGTACTTATCTTTATTGTTTTGAAAATATGCGTGAAGAGTTTTTGAAATGTCTCCTCCTTGGTCAAATGCAGGACTATCTTTAAAAACCCCAAATAACTTTATTACTTCCAGCCTGAGATCTTTAGTATCTTTATCAGGATTAAACTGAAAGTTGGCTTTAGTTAAGGTTTCGCTTAGCATCAGCAAATTTTTAGAAATAAGGATATAGTTTCGATCTTTTTGTGCAATTTTTTTCAAAAGTGAAAGTATTTCTTCGAGCTGTTCTTTGAATCTTAGAGGCACATTAAACAATTCCTCTAATTTCAAAATATCATTCGAATCAACAGTTGATTCTCTCTCTTTTGTTTGTGAAGAATCACCCAAGTTTTTAATGAAAGCCTTCATGCGTTCCAAAGCAGATTCTTTATCATACTTGGGCACGCTAGATGGTTTCATTCGCGAAGATTCTGGGAGAGCATCTTGATTCTTTATAGCTTTTCGTATTGGTTTTTTATCTTTCACTTCCTTGAACGAGTCAGGAAACATAATTTCAATTTCAAATTCTCCATCATCTGTTTGAATTATATTTATATTGGTCCATTTCTCATCACCAGTGCAACAAACAGCAAATAAACCATTATTGCCTGTAGTACCGAGTAGTTCTTGTACTATTTCAGTAATAGCAGTTATTACATTTTTAGGATTTTGAAATATCAATCTGCTTGAGTGAGTAAAATCACCGCCACAATAATCTGATTTTGCGGCAATAAAATATGCCAGAGAGTATTTTTCGTCGGTACTTAGAGAGGTTGCCATTTTTTTAAATTTCTACCAAGTTTTGAATAATATGCTTTAAATTTTTTGTGACAATATTTCTTAATTTTACGGTTTAAAATGCTAAGTTTTAACTTAACTATGGAATTTATAAGCTATACTTAAATAATTGTAAACCTTGTTAAATCTTGATTATTAAATTGATCTACCAAACGAATCTTGAAGGTCTTCCAAATCTTGAGCTGCGTATGCTTTTTTAACGACAAGTTAACTGCAAATCTTTCAGCAACAAACTCAAACACGATGAAAACAGATAATATAAGTTTCCTAAAAAGATATCAATTTTTTAAATATTACACAATATAATAGTAATCAGCCTTACTTGTAAATAGTTATTTTCTAATCTTCGTAACTTGCTTGATGATCTAGAAAACCACTAAAATTGACTCAGCTCGGTTTTAAGTTCTATTGACTTTAGGCAGCAACACCTTTTGGCAAATTCTTGATATGAACTATAATTGCTGGTATTTCCAAGAACAAACTCAAACTCGGAGAAAATTTTCCTAAAATACTAACAATTATGTTATTAACAATTTTTAATATCAATTATTATAATATATAAAACAGAAAAATCTAGTACTTACCTGTTGTAAATAATATACTTCGTAATCTAATATAATTTTCTGGTTATCTAAATTCTCAGAAATATTATTGATGGTGACTCATGGATTATAAGGCAGTAACTTTTGGGCAATTGCCTAGCAGCAGTTTCACTGAATATTTGTTCTTGATTATCGCTGATATCACGTTGTAAACTTTATTCAATTTGCGTAAATACAAATCAATTAGAAAAGTGCTTAATTGATCGACTTAATTGATTTAAATCACAAAAATAGGGAAGAGCAAAAATTAACCACAACCGTTTGTTGATAATAAATTTGAAAAGGGGCGAGTGATGAGCCAAAACTGACGGTCATCAGATCGTTCAAATGTTACCAACCGCGAAGTTGTTATAATTTTAACTTTTGAGTACGGCAATTAGCATGGCAATCATACTTAAAATCAAAAGAAATTGAACAATTTTCACTGAAAATAATTTAAAGCGATTTGAATAGCTACTACTGTCTCGACTATTGTGACACCCATAGACGGAGAAATCTTGCAAAAGTCAAATCGTGTCAAAATCAGCTGTCGTAGTTTTGTATTTTTTTGTAAGTTTTTATTGTTTATCTTTTCTTTACAAATTTGTTATCAATAAACGATACACAATTAGCTTGATAATTTAGTGCAGTGTGTAGTATAAACTCTTAATTTGAAATATTATTGATCGCATGTGATTACTCAAAATTTGTGCAAAATAAATTGTAAAGCCGGCAATAAATTTAAGGCAAGTCCACAAAACTCCTCATTCCACCTTTTTCTTCTCGTAATCTTCTTCAAAACGAACTGTATTGTGATAAGCGTGGATACTATCTTCACCTTGAGTAAGATTACATGGCAATTCTGGTTGTTCTTTATCGTGATAATACTTCTTAATCTCTTCTTGCGGCACTTCTGAGCTAGGAATTCTTTTTAAATAATCAGGTTGTGGTGACACCGCTTGCCGGCCAGTCATTTCAAATCCTCGGATGTTCTGTTCAACCTCACAAAGCTCTTTAGTTTGCTTTTCTTGTTGTAGCAAATATTCTTCTTGATCAAGTCGGATAGCTTTTTGAATATCTTCTTTCAAATTTCCTTCACGTAGATGGTAATTTCTCACACTATCGATGGTGTCAGGAGAGAATAGCTCAGGATGAGCTTGCATGTAGCGATAAACGTAAAGATCCGCGCTTGTTATGATGAATCTAATTAAATATTTGTATAATTTAAGCATTATGGTTGGTTCTTTAGTTAAAATTTACTCACCTATGACAAAATACCTTCAAGATCGCTCCAATATAAAAATCTTTCGGTGTATAATAATCTGGCTTATTCATATTACAATCTGGTTTTGGAATTTTCTGAGAGGACAAGAATTTCCCTCCTTGTATACCAGAATTAACTATTGATCTTTCCATAATGCAAATTTTTCCATCAGATAAGCAATAAATCAAAATAAATTTCCTTCCTTTGTCTTCAGGATAAGCAGTATCCAGCTCACAAGCATATCGCAAGTTCTTATTAGCGTTTACCAAATACGTCACCATGTCTTTTTTGGGAGCTTTTGGTCGTAATCTGTAACACGAAGCTAAAGAGTCTTCCGGTGTTCCAAGTCCCATGTATTCTGGAAGTCTTATCTTGATTTCTGGAAGATCCGGTTTTTTAACCTCTAACTTGCCAGGCTGTGGACATTTAAGGATATTTGCATAGTAAGATCTTGTGAAGACATCGCAGTCCAGCAAAAGAAACTTCCTGCCAAACACGTAAAGAGTAGTACCAACAAATAGATCCTTAGGTTGATAGTACTCTGCCACTTCTGCGTCACTCATTTCCAGGCAGATATTCGGAAAGTCAGCTAAAATATTTTCATCATGTGTAACTAAGATTTGATATTCACAAAAATTTATGCTCACCTGGTTTCCTCTGCCAATTCCTTGGTAGTTTAGTCCTTTTTAGCATCATCGGAAAATGATCACGTCCTTCAGAATTCTCTTTGAGCTCTTTTATAGCTATTGTGTCGTCTTCCAAGTAGTAATATAATTTATAGGTTAAAAGTTCGCCACCAGGTCTGTCCGTCTCATCAAGGACACAGTCGAAACTTTAAAAAGATTATATTATAATTATCTTAAGGATTATGAAAACCTCGTTCAACTTACTGTAGGACTTTTCCAGTAAACTCCAGGAATCTTCTCAATTTGTCGTCAGTCGATGGAGTTGTGTGTGTCAGTTTCGAGTTAGCCTGATCAATTAATCTATTCAAAACATATTTAAATTTATTCTTAAAAGTTCAATAAATTTGATGAAAGCACAAAATAAGTTTTCATGAGCTTTTTCTAAACCTTCAAAAAAAAGTTTCCCTCACCTCTTTGTGGTGACTGGATCATTTGGCAAACACTCACTATCATTAAGCTCCATACCATTGGCCAGCAAAAAATCCTACAATGAAAACAGAGAGACCATCCAATTAGTTTCCAAAAGCAAATTACACAGATTATTGCAATTTTCCATTGCAAATAGTTCAGTTTTCTATCGGTTTCTAACAATTCTGTAGAAATGAGCAATTTGCAAATATCTGAACAATCTTTGTTCAATCCTGTTGATTACTTTGGAAAATGGATCGCAATCTGTGATGTGGAACACAATTCCGTTCAATTGGATGTCGCAGCCAATGTTGAAGTCTTTCCACGTGTAGAAAGTTCCAATGGTGTTCTTTACAATTTTCCCGCGGCGCACGAGACGTCCTTGAGGAAAACCAGAGTTCTGTAATGAATTGGCAAGAGTAGAATTATATGGATAAGCATTATTTGCTTTAGGAATAAAGGATGAATTTATATTATTAATTAAATATTATTTTTTTGGAAATTTTAAAATTTTTCATATTTTGGATTTCCCCTACCTCAACAATTGGCTCCACTACCGTAATTGTATCATCCTCCAAAAAGTAGAAAATATTCACAAATCTGGTCCGATAATGCTCGATCGGTGATTCTGCCACAGATTGCTTGAAAAACGCTGTAAACTTGAGTGTTTTCTTGTCATAAACTACAAAGTGAGGGCGAAATGGTGCAACTGGTGTCTTTTTAGCAGCTCCATAGGTTAGGACGGGGTCGTAACTATGGAAATTGTTGAAATAAGTTGGTTAGAAGTTGATTGTTGAGGGAATTATTGAGCATTAACGGGAATTATTGATTAAATAATATAATATATCTGTTAATCAATAATAATTAATGCTCCCAAATTCCAAATTACTCACGAAATTGGATCCTCTGCTGAGCAAAAATCAATAGCATCTTCCTTCAACTGATCATTACCGATCCCTCTAGCTGGCGCTCTACAAGTCCTATATCCATTTTGAAATCCAAACGATTGTGGCACATGATGTTTTACCTTGATACGATCCTCAAAACTGATTCCTGGTAACTTTGGCAGTCTATCGTCCATTTTTTGATATTTTAAGGATTCAAAATTGCTGTAATTTATTTTATAGAATTTAGGAAGCAAAACTTGAAATTATATGAAATTTTCGAAGTATATGCCAAAATATCCAAGATTATTGAGATCTTGGAGTTCGGAGAGAAGCTGGTGATAAATAAACGTCCAAAGAAATTACTTAAGAATTCTGAACAACTGTCGAAACATAAACAAAATATTTCATGGGTTGCTAAAACAAACGTTAAATTCTATGGTTAAATGCTTGTTAAAGTTTTAAGTGCCAAGCAACGTTTCCAAGGTGTTGCAATTTTGAAGGGTGGTTGCTTTAATATCACGATTTTAAAGATTATGACGATTTATTCAATTAAAATTTCAAACGAAACTCCGAAATGTTTAGTCTTATTTCAGAAATAGAATAGATTCACATGATGGCGTCATAAATAACACTTTTGCTTAGCTTTCCTCCAATTTCAACAATCGTTGATGCAAAATCGATCCCCTTCTCTCAATTAGGCGCTTGTAACACGTCAAATAACAAAATAATGTACTGGGGGAGTAATGAATGATTGCGAGCAGAGATCAAATTAACGAGCTGCTTTACACCCAGAAGTCTAAATGCTCTTCTTTCCTAATATATTTAATTTATTTAATTTATTCAACTCATATACATTTTTATTTACAGAATCTTCCGCCAACCATTTGAGTAAATAAAAGCATCATCATGAGTAAAATGATGAACATATTGAAGCGAAATATGAGCTCAGGTTTTAAGGACTACAGAGAGTTGAAGCAGCTTAAATCGTTGGTGGATTTTAAACCGGAAGTTTTTGATGCGTTGGCAGGCAGAAAAGTTCCGGTGGTTGCTTTGGAGTCCACTATTATTACGCATGGAATGCCATTTCCTCATAATTTGCAAGTTGCTCAGGATGTCGAGGGAATTGTTAGAGAGGAGGTAAAATTTAATATTTTATTTTTTCATTATCGATTAAATGCTTAAATAAATGATTCCTGAAAGGTTTTCTAAAATTTAATTCTACGAATATCATTGCATTTATAAGCTTGAAATAAGCCAAAAAGCTTTAATCCGTGTTATGTGCACAATGATGAATGTTGAATAACTGAATAATTCAACTCATTAAATATTTTATCATGCATTAATTGATTTTTCGGGATTTGCTTGTGCGGTATATTATTTTTAATTGGCACTGTGCTAAATGCTCAGTGAGCTTTTGAAATTCATAAACAATTTTAATCAGTGTGTACCATCCAAAGCTCCATTACTAAATGATTTAAATTGCATTTTATCTGCTCGTTCCAAATTTATGAAATTCCATTTACCATGGCTTAAAGACAAAAGCGCTTTAAAAGCTCAGGCGCCAATTTCTCGTTAATGTTCATTATTTTTCCATTCTCAGCAATTTCAAGATTTTTAGCAATTTCAGCATTCATTGATAATGGAGAGCAGCAAAAAATGGAAGAAAACATAAAATCACATGAAAATATAAAATCACGACCTTTCTCATTCCCTCAAGCAAGCGCTCCCAAAGTGAGCCCAATTGCTTTTAAAAATTGAATCATCAAATTATTATATTTTATCCTTTTTTGCCATGTCTCATGCCGTTTGGCTTGTGCCCTTGTCTTTGTGTCTTTTGTAAATTTATTGCCAATTATTATGGACTGTGCAAGAGAGATATTATGGATTCTGAAATGTCATTATAACAATTATTTTAAGGCTTTAGAATGGGAGATCGTATCTGCGGCCATTAAAGAAATTAAAAGTCTAACTAGAAATTTTATTGGCACAAATCTTTGGCAAACTTTATAATATTTCTACAAAAAATACATCAGTGTGCGAAATTGATTCATTTTGTTTGAAACTGACAATGTTGCATAAAATATTATTATTTTAATTTCATGTTACGAGTAGAATTACTTTTAAGGACTTCACAACAATTTTACTTTACAGTTTTACACTTAACAAAAATATTTCACCCACATTCTCGATTTTAGCGATAATAGAAATATGCCTGAGCTTTTTTTGATAAAGTGTTTATAACAGCAAGACCGCCAGTGATTGCAATCGCAACTCTACCAAACTTGGGAAAAATGATTGCTGCTGCACAAATTGACCCAACTATGGTGCTCGTTTCAAAAAAAAAGCTATATCCAGTAGTTGCTACTTCTCCAGGAATTCCCTGTTCACGAACCTTATGTCTTCTAGTCAATTCTTCTTCAACATCTTCCAATGAGTCAAAAATCTAGAGTAAAATTGAAAAGTTTAAAATAAATTCAAATTAACGGATTGGCAAAAGAACCTACCAAATGATCCCAAGAGCTTGCATTTTCTTCTATAGTAATTCGTTCCTTCTCATTAATTACTTTAAGATCTGAATCTTTCAGAAATTTCAATGCAAATTTCAATGCAGAGATCCCGATCCCGAAAGCTTCCATGATTTTCTTAGCGTTTTCATAAGAAGGAGGAAAACTAATCTTTGTAATCATTTTTCTAATATACGCAATGGTGTCCAAAGCATTGTCCAGCGTGGCAATAGTAGATTGTAGCTTGTTTTGTCTTCGTTCTTCAAATTCAGCTTTAATTTGCTCTTCAGCGGTAGTCCTTCCGAATTTGTTTAAAAATTCTTGGCTCACGCTGACCAAATTGACCTTAGAGTTTTCAATGTCAAATTTAAGTTTGTTAGCATTTCGCTGGACGGAGTCCCGCTCTTCAAGATTCATTGGTGATTTCACAGACTTTTGATCCATATTTCTGATTATCGCTAAATCTTTGATTTTAATTGATTCGGTATAAAACGATGGATTTATTTCAACTTAACTAATCAATGGCTTTGAATTCGCTTACGTATTAAATAACCAATCTTTTCTAGAAAATTCTATTTTTCATGAAAAAGTGCAAGACAGATGGCCTTCACTTTAATATGTGATGTCATAATTTCAACGACAAATTAAATGAGAAATTGATAATGGTTATGATTTATAAATAGTTATTATCTTTACCTAATTTATTAATGTAACAAAAATGATGCTTCACAATTTCAATAATTGAACAGTTAGTTAAGTTAATTAGAGATATACAAGGTAAACATGAATTTCCCGCATTTAATTGAATTTGAATGTTAAAATTCTGACGTCACTATTGTTTGATGTCCTTGACGGACATCTGCCTTAAACTTTTAATTGAAAAATAAATTTTCTAGAGAGAAATAAATTTTTGTTTTTAAGCCATTAAATCTCACGTGTTAAAATCAAGAGTTTTTTAATTGTGCAACAAGTGGTTGATGAATCTACGAAATCCAACTCCAAGTAAAATCAACATTGAGATGGAAAGATACAATATTATTCTGAGAATCATTGATCGCTTAGACAGTGCTTTAATAGGCTTGAGCGAAGTAAAAGAAAGTTCCAGACATGCAGTCTTTCCACCAGTAACTGATAGAGATAATCAAGTTTTTCAAGCTTTTACTTCCGGGATTTCAGCATTGAAAACATATCGAAAATTCACAAAGCATTACGAATTAGAGATCAACGAGAAAGATTGGTTTCCGATTGAGGAAATTGCCAGCCATTGGGATATTTCTGTTAGTATTAAATATATTTTGACTTGAAAATATTTCGTAGATTTATTTTATAAATACAATTCTAGATCCCCGACACTTTTGAAGATATTCAAAAAGAATTGGCCAAAGAGCATGTTCTAAACTCAAATAAAGCTAAACTTTCTAAACCAACTAAATCTACAAGTAACGTTGTTTTTGGAGTAGTTGGATTGATTTGTGCAGCTGGAATAGTGTTTCCAAAGTTTGGTAGAGCAACTATCGCTTTTACTGGTTGTCTTGCTGCTGTCACTATGTTTTCCAAAAGAGTTCAATCATATATATACTTTTCATAAATAGAAAAGGATAAAAGGGTTCTCGTAAACAGAATCCAACAAGAACTTCATTTAAATCTTCAATAAATTCAAGCACACATGTAAAATAAAACTATTTAAAACTTAAACAGCCTCTATTGTAAAATTTTAATATGACTTGGCATAGTACCTAATAGATATAATTAAAAACCAGTCCATTTAAAATCATCATGATATTTATTTAGCAAAAGTCATTCTGTAAAATTGTAAAAATATGAATGATATTTATCCTTATTTTTTCTTCGAGCCCCACAAAGTATCTCCCAACAAACCAATAGCTGTTAAACCACCAGTAACTCCTAAAGCTACCATGCCTACTGCCGGAAATATAATTCCAGTCAAACAAATAGAGCTAACGATCACACCAGTAGCAATGCCAGCTGCTTTTTCATTAGGTGTAGTCTCGGATGCTCTCTGCTTTCGTCTCTTTTCTAATTCCTCTTCTACCTCTTCAATGTTGGTAAAGATCTAAAAATATTAAGAAATTAGTTGGAATTTAATATAATTTGTTTAAAAAACTCACCAAATGATCCCAACTCTTGGCGTTTTGATCCAAAGCAATTATCTCATTTCTATCGATCTTCATCAAAAGAGATTCCTTGAAATATTTCACAGCTTGCTTTAACGCTGAAATCCCAAAACCAAATACTCCAATCACTTGCTTAGCTTTAGCAGATGTTGGTGGGCAAACATAGCGAACAAGTTCTGTTGTGCCGTCACTGATTTTAGTTAAAAAATGTAAGCCAGTCTCCACAGTATCCATGACTCTGAACAAATTCTGCCTCTGCTTCTCAAACTCTTCTTTTATTACCTTTTCATTAGCTGCCTGCGCTCCGTCTCTCAATAATTGTTGTTGTTCTTGGATTAAGATATCTTTTGCCTTTCCCAGATCAGCTTCAAGAGAATCCACGTCTCCTTGGGTGATGTTTCTTTTTGCGTAGCACATCTTAGTTTGATAAGATAAAGCTTATTAAGTAAAGGATTTTACTGTTCTTTTAAAAATCGATGTTGTCTGTGCTAAATTTTTGATATGTCTGTGCTCACATCGAAACTTTACACATGCACGATCAATCTTAAATGCAATTTCTGTATGGAAAATAACACACAAGCAAAAATGATCAAATCGGCTGAGATTGCGCAGCACTTAAATTTCTTATCATTGGTGTTATCGCTTCATAAATAACGATTTCTTCTAGGTGCTTTAACTGAAATAAATAATTGTTTCAAAGTTCACAAGACGGACAAGTGGACAAATTAAAGATAAAAGTGATTGAAAAAACTTTTCAGTATATAAGATATGTGTTGGAGTTTAACTCACTTTATTGTACTAATGAATTCGCACACTGCACAGTATTGAGGAAGCATTCGACTTGAGAGTATCACACACTTACATTTGTAAAAATTGCTAACTCTCTCTGGTTGACAATAATATTATGTTGTTTTTTTTTTTAACGCTCAATTAGCATTTTTATGCATGAAATATTGAGATTTAACGTGATCGAGTATAATTGATTGATAGTAAGTTATTAAATTCAAAAGTTAGCTTGTTCTTTAATATCGGTTAAAATGAAAGATTATAGTCACATTGAAGTTATCTTTTTTTAATTGTGTTACATTTTATTTTGAAAAATTCTTTAATTCTTGAGACAATCTTATATAATAAGAATAAACGATGCTAATTACGGACTATTTGGGTTCATATTTTGAATATTTGCGTATTAGCACACTTCTGATGCTGCAAATATACTTCTAGACACTCATAACTTGTGCCAAACTAAATGACCTTTGAGATGATGTCTTTGGATTTTCAATATTCTTGATGGTTAAGGAGGTATTCTTCATACCGTACCACAGTTTTTGCATCTTAATTCCGGACTAGTCAACCCTAAATGCGGACTATTTTTTCGTCAATTCCGGACTAATATATCAGAGTAATCTCATCGGAAAAAATGCTTTTGACAAGCAAAAATATGTATGAATTTATGTTCGAATTTATTCATAAAATGCTTTGATAGAACGACAATTGATTTTTGAGCAGCACAAAAATACCTTCAGCACCTTCAGCTGGTCGAAAAATCATATTTAATCACTAAAACTGAACTTTATGACCAGAAGTGGTTTGTTAAGAGCATAATAATTGTTCTAAAGCAAGTTACCAACTACCTTAAGGACTTGCTCATGGTGACTTTGAGGTGCTCAACTCATGCTCAAAAATCAAAAATATCAAATTCAAAGGGTAATTCATAGATAATATTGGTTCTATAACAGAGTGGTTGAGGTACCATCAGCACCTGCTAGTGGTGAAAATTAATTTCTGTATGCCTTGTTTTCCATGGAGTTATTTTCACTTTCAAGTGGAGCATTAGTAGGTGGTCGAGGTATCATGAGCATCTGCTTATGGTAAAATGTTTAATTTTTTAAAGCCTTTTAAATAGTTTTTGAAGAAAAAATCACCAAGAGAAGCTACTCATGGTACCTCGAGCACCTTCTCATACTCCACTCAAGAGTGACAATCAATCCTTGTAAAAAATTTAGACAAAATAGATTTTTTCACCACAAGCAGTTGGTGATGAAACCTCATCCACATTCTGATGGAACCAATATTTTCAATGAATTAAAATTTGAATTTGACTGTTTTGATTTTTTGACCATGAGTAGCATCTCAAGGTCACGTTGAACAAGTCCTTATGGTCGTTATTTCATGTTAGAACAATTATTGGGCTCTCGGATAACACAAATTTGAACAATTCTGGTTATAAAGATAGTTTTAGTGAATAAGGAGGATTTTTCGACCAGCTGAAGGTGCTGTTGGTGTAATTGAGCTCAAAAAGATTATTTGATCCTTGACTTCATTATTGTGCGTCATTGTCTCCTTTAATTTATACACAACCTAAACCTACATTTTGAATGAAAATTTTTGCTTGTGCAAAACGTCCGGAATTAACTTAAGAAATAGTCCGCAATTAGCGTGCAAAACCTTATGGTACATTATCAAGCACTGAAGCTAAACAATTCCAATTTCATAAAAATTTTCCAAACACGATTAAAAATTGGAAAGATTTGCAAGAACTTTGCATACTCAGAACCAAAAATTTTGAAACAGCATGTCTTCAGCATGTCTTTGAGATTTTAGGTCGGTTTGGAATAAATGACAAAAAATCAAAAAAAATACTCGCTATTTGGTTAATGTAAGCTAGAAGCATTTCAGTAAGGTACCAACATAAAAGTTCTTCTAGAAATTATTGTTTTTTATGGTGCGAAGCCACTCCAAAAATATTTTTGGAGAAAAGTCGTCTGAGCATGAAGCTGTAAAAAATCAAACTTTTTTTGGAAATATAGTCCGCAGTTGAAGTAGTCCGCAATTAACTGCTTCTATTCTTAGAATACTCTTGATGAAGTCTCTTGAATTTCAAGTTTATTCATATTATTATTATCATTTATTATTATCATTAATAATGATTATTATTTATAAAATAATAAAAAAATTGAACTTTATTTTAATTAAAAATATATGGCTGGTTTTGATACAGTTTTCTTTAAAGTTTAATTTGTCTCATTTTTCGCTTTTCGGTCAATTTTTCTTCAACATTCATCTCACTGTTTAGAACCTTGTATATAAAAGATATGAAAATATTAGAAAACTTTTCTTCAGAATAAACTGATTGAGTAAAGTGTAAACACTTTTTAAAATCCGAAAAATTACCAAATCATCCCAACCAGCATCCGTTTTCTTCAGCTCTGTGATCTCATTTTCAACTATCATTTTCAAGCAATTGTTTTTTAGAATTTTAAAAATAATTTTCAAAATACTAATAAAAATACAAGATAGTGGTAAAACTTGCACAATTGCACCAAAAGCTGCTCCATAGTAGATTTGTGAAGCAAATATTATAACACCTCCAACCAAAAGAAGAAAAATTATGTTTTTGTCCACGGCATCATGAGTATCCTCCAAATCCTTTTTCTTTTGACTGAATTCTAATAAGATTTCTTTCTGTTCACGAGCTTGTCCGTACTTTCTCAATAAATCCTGAACATTCTGCTGACGAAGATTCATTCTTTAATTCTTGAATTTAAGATAACGAAACGGTGCTGGCTATTCTAATGAAGAGTGAAAACTGAATGAAATACGAACGAGTCCCTTGTCTTTTATACTAATTTAATTTGGATGAATCAACGCGAAATTCTAGCAATTGTTCATTAAATGACTATTTAAAAATCAATTATTTATTATCATCATAATATATTTCGCATATTATCATTATTAAAGCAAATATTATTTGATTTGTCACAATATTCTTTTCTTTGTTAATAAAAAAAACACATCCTTAAAATACAACACATAATTTTTCTATAAATAGACGTGAAAAAAATTGCATATTGCGGTGTTTGTACTCGTTACGTCTTTTATTATTTATAAAAATTATTTAGAGTGAAACATTTATTTCTTTTTTGGACCTTTTGAACCATTGACCATAAAGACAACTGCTGCAACACATCCAGTAACTGCAAAAACAAGCTTGCCCACTTGTTGTGGCAAAAATAGAGCTGCAATGCAAGTCGAAAATACAAGCGCGGTAGATATTTCCCCGGTCACTGTAGATCCAGACTTTCGCTGCTTTTGTCTTTTTGCCAATTCTGCTTCCACTTCTTCTAAGTTGTTAAAAATCTTAAAAAAAGAATATATAAAGCACCACACGATAACAATGATAATTATTCACCAATTCATCCCAACTGCTGACATTTTCTTCCAAAGCAATTCTTTCTCTTTCATCGATCTTCACGAAAATCGAGTCTTCAAAGAATTTTAAAGCGCGCTTCAACGAAGTCATACCAACACCAAATGCTACAATCATCTGCTTAGTTTCAAGAGTTGAAGTTTTTTCAATCAAATGAATGCAAGAGGTTACCACTTCTCCTATGGTATCTAACCCAATCTCCACTATATCGATAACATCTTTCAGTTTCTTTTTCTCCATATTGAACTCGTCCTTGATCTCCTTTTCAGCAGTATTTTTGCCACCTTCTCTTAACAACAATTGCTGCTCGTGTTCAATCAAGGTTGTCTTTGCCGTTATCAGCTTTATATTTAAGAGTTCTACGTCTTCCCGGGAAACGAAACTTCTTGCGTAGCATAGCATTCTATATTTTATAATTAACTGTTTCTGTTATGAAATTTGTTCATGGACTAAAAATATATTTTAGAAATTATTGGTCAAAATTCCGAAAGCAATCGTAAATTAGTAAATTGATTTATTAAAAGGAGATTAGATAAGATTGTTAGGAATAGAAGTTTAGTATAATAATTATGGTTTTCTTTAACTGAAGATTATTGAAAATGCCTGATTCCTATGACCCCACCTATGAGCAAATCTTGTTTTGATAAGCTAAAGCTTATTTAGTAGAGGATTTTACTGTTTTTTAAGGATTAATGTTATTTGTGCTAAATTTTTTGATACGTCTGTGCTCACAACGAAACTTTACACATGCACGATCAATCTGTAATGTATTCTTCTGTATGGAAAAAAGCACACAAGCAAGAATATTCAAAAATCAAATTGGCTAAGATTGCGCAGCACTTACATTTCTTGTCATGGATGTTCTCGCTTCAAAAATAACGATCTTTTTTATGTTCAAAAAAGCTGAAATATCATATTGTTCTAAAGTTCATACAACGGACTTGTGGACAAATTGAAGTTAAAAATGGATAAAAAAACTTCTCAGTATGTAAGATATGTGTTGGACTAATGTATTGTACTAATGAATTCGCACACTGCACAGTATTGAGGAAGCACTCGACTTGAGATTATCACACACTTACATTTGTAAAAATAGCTAAAACTGTTATTTTAACGCTCGATTAGCATTTTTATGCATGAAATATTGAAATTAGGTGATCGAGTATAATTGATTGATAGTAATGAGTAAGTTATTAAATTCAAAAGTTAGCTGGTTCTTTGATTTCGGTTAAAATGAAAGATTATAGTCACATTGAAGTTAAACAATTTTTTGAAACTCTTGGAACAATCTTATCAATTATTATCATTTTTAATAATGATTATTATTTATTGGATTCAATTTTAAGTAGTCAACGAATTTCAAAGAACTATGATATTACTTATTAACATGACTCGATTGATTCAATTAAAACTCCATTAATTAAAAATAATGTGTATACAGACTATTTTTGAATAATTCATCTCATAATCTGATGACTAATTCAATGCATGTAAATTAATTCTTTAATTTTTTTTGATAAGCTTTTGAGCGGCAGATTTCTAAATACTGAGAAACGAAAGTTGATTAAAATACTTTCCAGTAATTAATTGAATTCAAAAATTGATGAATTAATATGAAAAAAAAAAAAAATTGAATTATATTTTAGTTAAAAATATATGACTGGTTTTGCTACAGAATACTTTAAGGGTTAATTTGTCTAATTTGTCGCTTTTCGGTCAATTTTTCTTCAACATCCATCTCACTGTTCAGAACCTTGATATGAAAATATAAAATTTTTTTTTTCAGAATTAAACTGATTAAGTTAACACTATTTATAAATTATATATATTAAAAAATTACCAAATTGTCCCAACCAGCATCCGTTCTCATCAGTTCATTGTTCTCATGTTCAACTATCATTTTCAAGCACTTGTTTTTTAGAATTTTTTTAATAATTTTCATAATTCCTATAAACATACAAGCTAGTGTTAAAACTTGCACAATTGCCAAAAAAGTTGCTCCATAGTAGAGTTGTGAAGCAAATATGATAAAACCTCCAATCAAAAGCAGATAAATTATGCCTTTGTCCACGGCATCATGAGTATCCTCCAAATCTTTTTTCTTTTGACTAAATACTAAGAAGATTTCATTCTGTTCACGAGCTTGTCCATACTTTCTCAACAAATCCTGAACATTCTGCTGACGAAGATTCATTCTTTAATTCTTGAATTTAAGATAACGAAACGGTACTATAGTTATTACAATGAAGAGTAAAAACTGATTGACATACGAACGAGTCCCTTGTCTTTTATACTATTTTAATTTGGATGAATCAACGCGAAATTCTAGCAATTGTGAATTAAATGACTATTTAAAAATCAATTATTTATTATCATCATATTATAGCAGTTATCACGAAACTATGGTCCAGTAAAAAGCTCCACCAAAACCTGTCCACCTTAGAATTAGTTAACACAATCTTGAAATTCTTTTTATCGCAGAAAGGAGGTAATTCTAAGGTGGAAAGGTTTTGGTGAAGCTTTTTACTGAACCGTACTTATGTCTAGTGTGAGAAATCCTAAAACAATCGTCAATTAGTAAATTGATTTATTAAGTGAAGATAAGATAAGATTGTTTAGAATAGTTACGTTTAATTGCTAGCCATATAATTTCCCTTAATTGAAGATTTTCGAAAATGCCGGTACCTTTACATTCAATAAAGCCACACAAATTTATTAGTCTTATCTATACAATTTTTTTTTCATCAAAAAGAATTTAAATCAAATAACCATCAATTTACCTTAATAATTTAATCAAACATTGATTACCTACATTACAGGGTGCGCTTCCAGCCACAATTGCCATTTTAAACGGAAGAATCAAAATAGGCCTGGAAGCTAACGAGCTCCAGCAGCTGGCTGATGTCAAAACCACCAAAGCCGTTAAAACTTCTCGTCGGGATTTGGCCTACGTCCTCAGCAGCAACTTAAATGGAGGAACAACCGTTGCTGGCACTTTAATCTGCGCAAAAATGGCAGGAATTTCAATGTTCGCAACTGGTGGGATCGGAGGAGTTCATCGAGATGGCGAGAACTCTATGGACATTTCAGCTGATTTAATTGAATTGGGGAGAAGTCCAGTTGCTGTGATTTCAAGTGGAGTCAAGTCAATCTTGGACATTCCTAAAACTCTTGAGTTTTTGGAGACTCAAGGAGTTTTTGTTGGCACTTATCAAAGCCCTGAATATGATTTTCCTGCATTTTACACAAGAAAAAGTGGAGTGAAGGTTGGATATAACTTCCAGAATGCTAAAGAAGTTGCTAGGCTCATTCAAAAATCAATCATGCTCGAATTGGAGTCTGGAATGTTAATTGCCGTTCCAGTCCCTGAAGAATTCGCTATGAATGGTAAGAACTTTTCAAAAACATAATTAAATGTTAAAATGCTTCACAATTAAAATATATCTAGAACAAAAAATCAACGAAGCCATCGAGAACGCTCTGAATGAAGCAAATCGCCAAGGAATCAAAGGCAAGGAAGTCACACCCTTCATTTTGTCAGCTGTAGCAAAGATTACATCTGGAAAGTCCCTGGAAACAAGTAAGTTTGCCTTCAAGCATTTTGACACGTTTCAACGACCCGAGTGTAGATTTCTCTTTTTAGTAGTAAATTTATTAAAAATGCTTCAAATTTATATTCAATTAAAACAATTTATTTCAACAGACACCGCCCTAATTAAAAACAACGCCAAAATCGCTGCTCAGATTGCTGTGGAGTTCCACCACTTAGAATCCCACGATAGTTCCCCTAGTGTTAATGTTAATATTAATGATGTACCTGAAAATATGCCAAACTGTTCATCGCCGGTTAGTAAAACATCTCACAGATAAAACCAATAAAGTATCTCATCGCAAAAACGCATCACACGTATTTCTTGCCATTTCATACTAAATAAGATAGAATATTGAATATTTTAAATTTATCCAGTTTGATTTTGTAGGTGGTTATCCTAGGAGGAAGTATAGTCGATACCTGCATCACCGTGCTGGATGACGATTTACAGGTTAGTGCAGTTTTTAATTATTATAAAAACGCTGACTGAGAGTTATAACAAGTCAATTGAATCAATATAGTTTAAATACATGAACTGCAAGGTATACATTTGATGCATACTTCCCTACATACTTAACCTGAATTTCAACTCGGATATCCTTGATAAACCAACCAACACAACAAAAACGAAAATTCAAGATTTTTATTCATTTTTTTATTACAACTAGTTTCTGGTTGTGTTATTTTCATTTCTTTTGGGAAAAATATACATAAACATTTTTGCTCTATAATTATAATTATGTACTTTATATCCTTTATACTGTGTTATTCATCTCTTATCGCTGGCTTTTGATTAAATATGGTTGGGGACTTGCTGCATAGTATTTCCTTTGTTGAACAGTTATTAGAGTTATGTACAAATAATATAGTTTTTCTTTTCATAAACATATATAAACGTTTACTGGTTTTAAGGACTCTTTTACATAAACGGCTCATAATATATAGATTCTGGGGTGGCTCTCGCTAGGAGAGCACTTAACAGGATGGTTCCCTTGATGGATCCAAGAAATACACATTTACATAGTTTAAGTACTTTTTTGCTGGCTAATTATGATGGATGAATACGAAATGCTGGTTTATGGGATGAAAGTTGAGAATTTTGTCAACAGCAATCAAGGTTACAAATTTGAGGTGTCTATTTATTACACACACTAATGATGTTTTTGAATTTCTTACAGTTTCGAGTACAATTTATCAATTAAAAAATTTCCCTCCTTTCCATTACCTAATAAGACCATAACCTTGTCGAATTTATCAAAAAACTTTTAATGTAAATGTCAATTTTTAATGAAAAACTTCAATGAAAATGAATGAATATTCATGTTTTAAAATGGTTAATGCATTTTTAATGTTCTTAATGTCACATTAAGTACTAAATGTAAGTACAATCTACAATTGGTGTATGTTTTTGTGTGTTTTTTGCTCTAAATATTCCACTTGACCGGTTCTGCCAATGCATTCGCTTGGAATTCCTTGTTACAAACTAACTTTACAAATATCAAAGTTTCTGCAAAAATAAATAGTTTGAATGATTTTTTCTATCTATAAAGACTTTCTTTATCTTGTGTTCTTTAGAGGAACGTAATTACAGTTAATTACAAGTAGTAAGTTAATTAGTCGAGAGATTCCTTCTCCCTTTGTTCGATAAATTGGTTTTTGACTTAATTTATGCATTTAATTAAAGATTCATTTAATTTAATTTACAAAACGAAACCGAAGCGTATTTATTTTGGTTTATTTAATATAATTAGTTAATTTTAAGTTCAATTGGTTAATTTTTATTTACAACAGATTTGTTTTAGATTTTTAAGATTTATTAAAACTTTATCTACATTTTTGTTTAGTTGGATTGTTTTTCATTCAATCAACTTTATAATTAGGGTTTAAAAGCTTTTGCTTACCAAAATGTTTTCTTGTCCATTATATGTATAGTTTTTACTCAATTAATTAAATTAACCACTTAATATTATATTTAGTAATTTAAGGTTTTTTCAATTAAATTGGTTTTTTGGTCACTTTCGCCTACTTTTCACTCGGGATCAATCGCGAAACGAGTTTTCTTACGAAATTTTAAGAAATTTATGTTCAAAACTCAAATATCTTATATCGGAACTTTTCGAAATATATAATTTATTGGAAAATTTGATCATTGATTTTTATAAACAACTTTTCCGTTAAATTTCGGATATTATAAATTTCTCCAATCGATTATTTTGAAAATTTTGATTTTATAAAATTGTAAAAAAATTATGAATAATTAAGGAAATTTTTGGAATTCTAAGAAAAATAATTATAAAATAATTATAGCATTTGTTTCAATTAAAATGGAAACTGCTGCCAAAAAAAAAAAATTTTGGAAATCTTGAAAAATAATTTGCGGCACGACCATTATTTTGCTATGAAATCGTTCCTTTATGTACAAAAAATGTACAATAATTCTTGTTTCACCCGTTTGTTCTTCTTGTTTGTTTCAATAAATGTAATTTTATGTACAAATGTTTTATGTGCTTTCGAAAGTAAATCTATCATACATAATTCAATTATTCAACAATACAATTTAATCAATTATTCAGTGATTCATCGAAATTGATGAATGGATTTTTTTCGGTAAATAAATTTTGATGGAAATATGTCGTGAATTTGGTTCAAGTGGAGGAAATTGGTGTACGTTCCATTTAGCATGTTCTCATAAAAATGGTGAAAAGGTTAAAGTGTAATCCTTTTGAACTTTCTGCCACGTTATAAATCACAGTGCACTTCACAAAATATGAATAATGAACAACGTGTATTTCATCGTCTGTTAAAAAAGTTTCTGATGCTTTTTTGCAATGTTTCTTCCATCATTGATGCAAATTCAAGCGAAATCATGGAGCTTTTTTGTGCATCTCTCTAGTTTCTGCTATATTTACGTTTGAAAAGCTTCGAGGCTCATGGATTGAGAGTTGCTGGGTTTTTATGGTCTTTGTTACAGCAATTTAAAATTCGAGAGGTCAATTGACTTATTGACGCGTTAATTATTGGCTTGATATTATAATAACCTCAACTGAAGCTTTTTTTAACTCTAAAATAGATGTTCCTTCCAATCCCTGGCTATTAGTGCATACTGCAACGGTTTTATTTATATTTTCAGCTGGTGGCCCTTGATTAGTGCTTTCATCTCATACCAAGCAACTCTGACCACCCAATGATACTTTAAATTAATTGATATTTTTGAACACAATAAATCCAGAAGCACAACAAACTCGTTAAAATATTAAAAACGCTGTATGGCTTCATTTAAATTAATTCTGGAAGGTTTATGACTTCATGTAAAATTTATTCATAATGGCGGTTGTTTTGTGCTTGATGGTTAGGGTTGTTTTGCTGAATATTTTAATGTTTTTATTTAGTGTATTTTGTGTATTTTGATATTTTATTGTTGAACAGTTCAGCTGTTTGATGGATTTGATGGTTGGCTTGATCCGCTAGGATATTTCAGAAAATAATGAAATGCCACTTTTAATGTGTTTTTATTATCCGCGGCATGGAATTCTTTTTATTTGAATTTCCTGATCCAGCGGAAAGAAGATTTATTTTCTTTATTCAAAAGGATCAAAGTGAAGCTTGTGAATATGTTGTTTTTTACGTAATATATGCTATACGTTTGATGGGTTGTTTTCTTTTTTTGAGGATTGTTGAAGACTTTTCTTGGAAATTTCTTTGAAATTTATATAATTGCGAAGACTTCAAAATGACGGAAGATCTAAATTCTATATTATGAATGATCATGGTGTATTTTCTTAACATTCTTATGTTGTACTTTTTGGAAATTTACACTAGGGTTGTTTTTCATAAATCTTCAATTCATTTTAGCAAAAATCTTGCATAATTCAGCAATTATCTTTAATGTTTAATACCATCGATTAAGAAGTCTACCTGCCTTATAATAATCCACCGTTGATCCTAAAACAACGTTTTTCCAGCCACAAAATACGTGAACATTAAAATTCTCTAGCAAGGAAAGCCATTTAAATTAAACATTGTCCGTAATTCCCCGTAATTGCTTTAAATGTCTTTTAAATCTTGGAGCTTCTTCCTGTAACCCAATGAGTGCAGTGGAAATTAATTTGCGTGAAAAGCATGTACAATGTAATGAAAAAAGAATTTATAATCTGACTAGGCACTGTATATAAGCTCTATACTTAATAAAAATAAAACTTAAAGCTGGTTCAAAAGGAGGAAAGCGAGAAAATTGATCTAGAATATACAAAAGTTTATACAATTTTGAAACCATTTCCAACAATTTAATAAATGTGCAATTTTTCTTCATTCAATTTAGTTCATTTCCTTGGGAATCTTGAAGAAGACGGAGCTTTCTTCGGATTTTCCTAAGAAATGCTTAGAATTTCGCAAAATGAAATTGTAAAGAAGTTAACTTACTTAAAGTTTTACCAGAGTTTAACGGTAGCAAATTTGTAATAATCGGTGGGTTATAGTGATTTGAGAAATGAAGAAATCGAATAATCGAGTAACTATTATAAATTTTCTCCGACTTACGAGTAAATTTAAGTTTAAAAATTCTTCCTCCAACTTTGCTCCCAATAATCATTCTAGCATAAAATAACTGCAGCTTAAAAAGCTTTTCAACTTCTGTCTGATTCTAATGGAGCTTTGTGCTTCTTTGGTAAATAAAAATGCAATTTGTGCAGTAAATTGTAAAGGAATTCGTTCATTAGCAATACAGCAATTCCAACAATGCCAGCAATATGAGCCGAGCACAAAGATAGCGAACAGAAGGCAATAACAGCAGAACAGATAACAAAGTAGGAATGGCTTGGTTGATGAATGAAATTTTAATAATTAATCAAAAGGGAACAATTCTTCCCATTTCTCTACAAATTATTCATGTGTATTTTCACAATATTCCACATTTATCCAACGTTTACCATTTTATTGTCTAAATCCTGAAATAAAAGGTTCTTTTCTAGCTTTTACCAGCTTTTCCGGGTCTTTCATTGCCTTTCTGATTTTGTGCTTGTGCTCATGTTCGCTTCTGTTCTTGTACTTGCCTTTTCCGCTGATGGCATTGTTGGACAATACAATAAAAATATAAAATGGATTATTTGCTGATTTTTTCATTGTAATTCTGTGGGGATTAAAAAATGGTAAAAGTGTCTTGTTTTGCAATTTTTCTGCCGTCTCCTTCATTTTTCTCATAGTTTTGCCAGTTTTCTTATTTTACTCATTTTTTTCATTTTACCCATTTTTCTAGTGTTTTATGTGTTTGCCGGTTTTTTGTTTAGTGTCACGGTTTTTCATATTCTTTATGAGTTTTCTATGTTTACAGTGTTCAGAGTAATATGGTCTGAATGAATTTTGTCGTACAATGTAACAAAGCATAGCTTTATTGCTTTAATCGACGATTGTTTGGTGTTTTAATGTTCATTTGCTAGAACAAGTTGTTTGCTGGGGAGGGAGTGTTAAGTTCTTTTGTCTTTGGAACAATAAAAATTCAATTTAAGGATTATAGTGCAAATAAAGAGCTTTTAATATTTAAGGAGCTTTTAATGAAAGCTCTGAGCTCAAGATCAACGAAAATTCTCATTTCAAAACACTTTTAATCTAATGAGAACGATTCCACCAATATTCCGTATCACACGTTAAAGCTCCCCTAACCACTCAACCGGAAACATTGTCCCATACACTTAAATATGCTTTAATATGCTTAACGACCATTCATTACATTAAATTACATAAAATACAATCGCAATTCAGTGATAAGAGCTCAATTAATTGTTTTCTGCTCGTAAATATTTGATTCGACTGTTAATTCCATTTGTATTGTCACCGAGCACTGAAATTGACGAAATGATCGCAAAGTACTGGCAAAAGTACTAAAAAGTTCTGCTTTTCATTGAATTTTATTGCAAATATCGATTTATTCACGATACAATATCCATAATCCACTAATTTTTACTAGAATCCATGAATTCGTTTGTCTGTGATGCGAGAAATTTAATTATGCGTGAAAAAATAGGGGCTAACTAATTTATTATGAATTGGTCATATAATTAAAAATATGTATCGGTGATTCGGTACATTTATGCTTTCGACCATAATTTTTGCAATTCTCGCAAATTATTGAGTTTATTGGTTAATTTAATAATAATAGTTTAATTTATTAGTTAACCATAGTTAAACCTAGTGTTAACCTAAATATAACTAAATTATATTACAGTGCTTGATACTTTACACATGCATTTCGATCACTTTAAACTTTAACCTTTAAATTTTAAATTGAATTCAAATGTTTTTGTTTTATAATTACATTTTTGTTATACTGTAAATGCCTTATAAGTTTTAATGCAATTAGTTGATGTAACTTCATTATATATACTCCTAAACTAGATAACTTCTATTTTAACCCATTACTTATTGCTAATTTAACCCTTCCTTAACGTTAAGCCTTAACTTGTTTTGTTTAGTTGTTTTTGTTAAATGTTTAATGCAAAATAATTTGAAAATTGTTTAAATATCCTCACATTCATTACTGTCAGTGGTTTCGGCGCCATTGTAATACCGAAGTCCTTGCTGACGATCGTATGTGATGCGGGAGCGGCGTCGAGTCAGCGCGCTGTCTGGCGGTTCTTCCACCCCCGCCTTGCGCCATCGCTCGCCGAATATTTGGTCTAAGTAATACCGTAGTCAGATTTTGGTCACTGTAGGTGCACTCAACATTCTGTAATTAAAGGAATAAAAAACATTATTCAGTATTGTCAGTAAGAAATAGTTTGGTTTGGATAACTGGGGACGTGTCTAGATTAGTTTGTGTGATCTAGGTTTAAAATAAAAGTGCTTGTAGTATTTACAGCGTTAATTAAAAAAGATTATTCAATGTATCCTTAAAAATTTACCTCTTGTAGAAAACTCGAGTACCAAAAATAACACAAAAGTGTTGCCTGATTCTATCCTAATAATATGTTAGTCACAAGACCTAAAACACTCATAAAAACAATAAAATCTCAGCTGATCTCGGTAAAACATGCCAAATAATATTTTAACCTTTACTACTAACTTTTGGAAAATGAAGAGAAGTATTGCCCGATGCCTCATATTGAAAAGGAAATGCTACTTTGTTATTTTAAGAGCTTTTTCACGCAAAACAATAATTTTTATAAATAAATTCCGTTTACTAACTCGTTGAAAAGCTATTTTTTTCCAACACAATTTCCACAAATTTCATTAAAAAACTATATCTGAAATCACTAAAATAAATAATCAAAATCAGTGATAATGCAAACTCAGTTTCCAATCTGTGGCTGCTGATTTTCTGCAAATTGAATTTAAAATAAAATATATTGTGTATTTAGTGCATTTCGGTGCATTTGATGCTTTTCGTGTATTTATATTGCGGAAAACTGTTGAAAATCACTTTAGCTATGATTTGGCAATTTCCCATTTTTCCGTCATTTGCCACCGAATCCACTTGAAAATTGAAAAATACACCAAATAAAGCGAATATCTCTTTTGTATAAATAAATAAAATTAAACCAATATTGAATATTTGCGCATCAATAATGCGATTAAAAATCACACTGCAACAATTGAGAGTTGAGTGTCGTGCGGATTAGCATATGGCACAAAATTGAGTATGCAAAACATGATCTGTGTGTTTTATGATTTTTGCCAGTTCACTGCTATTCAGCCTCAGATAAAGGTAGATTGCATTTGAAGTGGGGTTTTGTTGAATTCAAAAGATAAATTCTTGAATAAACAATTTTGTACTGGACGTTAAAAATTCAAAAATGTCAATTTATCTTTCCTGGAAAAATCATAAACAACATACATTATAATATATGTCCACAAATAGAAATCATCTTTATTTATGGAATAAATGTTGGATGCTTTTATCCACTCGTACGTTTTGTCAGAAAGTAACGAAAAGAGCACTAAATTGCTTCTACTTAGGTTCTAGACGCAAACTAGAAAAATTGTAGAAAAGTAAAATTGTGTAAAAAGTAGTAAAAATCAGTAAAAAATCTAATAGACCATCAACTAGGCGTCGCCATGAGATTCTATGTTAAAAACTGTATTAAAAGCCAATTTTGCTGCTTTATTGGGTACGTGGAGCGTGTTGTCGTCTAAATATAGCTTACAAGTTTTACAATTTACTGTTCTCTGAATTTGTTGTAAATTACTTGTGAATGTTTTTTCAATTGGGGTTTGAACGATTTTTTTTTTATAAATCGAGTATAAAAGTGATTTTGCTGTAAATTGTTTTAAAAAGAGAAATATTTTCCTCTCATCATAAATTTTCCATCAAACACGATAATTTATTTGATATTTATCTAACAGCTTAACTGATTGCACATCCCCAAGCATGAAATAGGCGATCCTTCCGAATAATAATTTATGACCTTGCATTTGTCGCCAGTTCTCCCCAAACCTCTCGTTATTGAAAATATCATCAAAAAGTTTCCATAAAGCTTGCAAAAGCTCCAAAAATTCAAAAAACAAATGAAATTATGCAAAAACATGGAAAACGAAGAAACATCATCAATCCTCGTCTTGTTGGGCAATGAGCAGTAAAAAACGACCTCACCATATTCCTTTATTACAATCCTTTGGATTTGTTGGGCCATTGAGTTATGGCAGAATAAAAAATGCATAATTAATTATTCCTCAATCGACAGTGTCTAATTTATATCTTTTCGGTAGAGCTATAGCAGACTGCTATCTATTAGCTTTTATCTGAGCTAAAGTACTTATATTTTATTTATAGTATTAATAGCATCAAAAGTATTTATAACTTTTACAGCTCACGGGCAATAAATTCAGCCTTTAAGGAGCACATTCTTATTAAATTCTTACTAAACTCAATTTATTAAAAAGACATTGAAGTTCCTTTTATTTATTGAACGCTACGACTTTCTTTATGAGAGTCTGGTGGTTTTAAAATGAGTTCAGTTGAAAATAAAATGAAAATTCAAAAAAGATTGAAGTAGTAGGATTCATATGAATTTTGCTGCATAATTTACCATGAAAACAATATATTCAACATGAAATTAATGTCCCAAAGCGTTTACAATATATTACACCACTCCAACTAATGCAAAATTGAACCCCAACTATTAAATTAGGCTGCATTCATATCTAGTTTCCAAATTTGCAATAGCTTTTATAGATGGTTTGGGATGAGAAACTGAGAATAATAAAGTTATCACTGTGATATAAAATATGACGGCTTTGGGGAGTATTTTAGGAAGTATTAGTAGAGATTTAAAAATCGAACCCAAATGATGATTTTAGTATTTTACCAAGTAAAGTTTGTGTTTTGGATATATTTTAGATAGAGACCCTGGTTGAAAAAAAATGTTTTCCCGTCAATTTAACCGAAAATCTCAATAGTAAATCTTTGAATAAATAGAAACATTTCTCAATGCTCCAGATTCTTCCTTGTTTTGCGGTTAATAGTTCAATTACCACATTTTGCATAAATTAGGGTATTGGCCATTTGTCTTGCCAAGATTATTATCGAATATCTCTTTGCCAGCTTGAGGGTAATTGAGATAAGATTTGGGATAAGAAGAAGAGTTATAGAAAAGGATACATTCCAAAATTTTCGAAGACTTCAAAAGGCATTTTGGTATTTATTTAGGCATTAAAGCAAAGATAGCCTGAAAATTCTTTAGAAGACTTTAAATAAAGCAAAAGTGTCTGAAACAACAAATCTTGAAGAATCCGCAAAGTTTCTTCAACCCAACCATTGTTTCAGCTGATAAAACTTCCATCTCCGGCCGTAAACCTTATTTTCCTCTTGCTGCATTATTTTTAGAATCTCAAAGTAATTACCAGGAAATAGATTGCCAATTGCCAGATATAAATAAATAAATAAATAAATGAATGAAAATGCCACGCAAGACGTAAGATGAATCTCTTTGGTAATTTCGAGCTATTCTGAGCTGTTCAGCAATTCAAGTTTTCTTTTATTAAACCGCTATATCGTAAATGTGCTGGCCATTAACCGGGAACAAAGGGAATATGAATTGAAAGTGCACCTGATACCGGCAATTTCTCGCCCAGCTAAATTAATGGAATTAATAACGAGTTGGGATGGCTGTGGGAATTTACTCACAAATTCATATAAAACAAAATACCGCTAATAAAACATCCATCATTGCGGGGCGATTCGAAGGGTCCTTTTGGAGCAATAAAGGAGACGTTTATTGGCACTTAATGGATTTCAAGTGCTTTTTGGCGGATTATTTAGGGGAAGATAATCGGATATTTGCAGCAAAGTCGCGAGTAATGACCGCGAAAAGTTAATTAATTTGATTTTTTCATTGGCCATTATTTTTTTTTGATTTCAAAAAGTATCTTAAAATAAATAACCAAAAATTCCAGAAAAATTGCTCACCTGTAATTGGGTGACTTGCTATCAAACTCGCTGAGCTCATAGTTATTATTCCCGTTTATTGTCTTGCCGCCAGACGCGGATGCCGTATTGAATTCGTCAACTATTAATGCACAATTTGAGTTAGTATCAGAGTCACAACCCACACACCCGCCACTGCACACACCACTCTGCTCGTGTACCGCATACAGCTGCTTGTGCCGCACTAGACGTGGAGTGTTATCTTGCACTAAAAGGTTTTCTCGTTCGCTCTCCACAGACTCTATCCGCGTCCTTTCGCGGTCTCGATTGCCTACTTTAGGCTCTGGAAGAATGCCACCATTTATAGGGATCTATAAGAAGAGATTTTTGATCCATCAAATGGAATGATGATATTAAAGATTAAAATCACCTGCGTCAACTGCTGCTCGCCCAGTTCCGCACTCAGTATCGAACTGGCCATCTCTATCTGCAGTAACTTGATCTTTTGTATCATTTCTTTGATCTCGTATCTCAAGATGCCCAGAAAACATAATTTTAAAAATGCTATCACACAATAACCTATCACGAATAAGATGTCAGCCGTGTGCCGCAGCCATGCTAGCAGCTTATCGATGCAGCCCTAAAAGAATTAAAAACATTTTTATCATTTATGGAATACTTCAATGCACAATTTAATCTCCTTAAAGCTCATAAAAAGTGCACAGGAAAAGAGTTTTAATTGATTTCTATACCCGCTGCACTTAATGGCACAATAAAGCACTCAAAAAGTTCGATAAATCTATAAACTCAATAAACTTTATATAAACTGCAAATAAACAGAAATAACTGCAGGAACTCATAAACTTCGATGCCATTTTATATAGTCTATAAATCAATAAATAGGAGCACGTGCAGTGTTTTCCAGTTTATCCTTTTATTATTTTTATCTGAGGATTTATCAGTTTTATAGTTTTTCAATTTTGCAGTTTTCAGGTCAAAATAACGACTGAAAAGCTTTTTGTCAGCTTTAATTTAATTATGCTATTATCAGTGGACTTGAAAATAAATTTTTTTTGCGTTAAATTGATTTTCAACAAAGTAACAGCAATAAACCTTAAAACACCAATATGATATTTTTTGCCAGTATCTTCATAACTAATTAAATCTAAAATCGTTACCTGTGGATACACCGCACGACACGAGGCGATTACTTTGTTTTCACTATTTAGGCTGCTGGTGGTACTGCTAGCACCTCCTTTCTGTATCACATGGCTGAGCGTGTGAATATAATCATTCACTTCGCTGAAATTCTTTTGCTGGTCCCGCATCATATCGTCTGAACGGAAGACTACAGCGGAGGCCAATGGACGTCGTGATATCTGCTCGGTGATGTCTGAAGAACAACACGAGGTGGGATATGATCGGTTTGCATTTGTGGAGAAGTCCTGCAATGGAATAGATTGTGTTTAATATTAAAAAGAGTTATATCGCGTATTTTAGTATGAGGAAATATTTGAATTGTCTCTCCCTCATGAAGAAAAAAGAGACACCATAAAATATAATCTGCTGCCATTGACGTCATTGTCGTCTCCATTTGCCACAGATTTGTTACACAAACGACTTTTAATTAAATCTTTGTCCGTACTATAGCAACAGATTAGGTTTCTCCTCAACCTCCTCCTCCTGCTTGGTATTGCCGCTCAAGTTTAGCCAAGTATCGCTCTTTATTGCTTTGTAATGTTTATGTATGCCATATATTTTCATGGATTTTCTGGGCATTCTTCCGATGTGATTAATGTATTTGATGAGTATTTCAGTGCTTTGTATACTTACTTGTGGTCCGATGACGCCACAGCATCTTCCCTCGTTTTGTAGGCGATCCCAGAGTTCCGTCAGTTCCATTGATATTCCATATTCTTGGGCTAGTCGGTTTCTGTAAGAAAATTGATTGGGAATTATTAAATAATTTTTTTATGTCTTGATTCCGAATGTTTATCAAATCTTATGTTAAATTAACATAGTTTGTGTGATTAAAATGTCATATTTTAAAGAGGTGACATTTTTACCTCAAATTATGGTCTATAAATGAAAATTATAACATGATCAAAATTACAAAAGCGCTCGTTCAAACATCATTAAAATAATAACAGCTCTGAGCTCGCTATAAAAAATTCAATGAGCTTTAAAAATTCAAACACCATAGTTGCGAGGAAAATGTAAAATCCCATATTTTTCAATTCAAAAAGTTTAATATGAAAAATTGAACAAAAAGAAGAGGAAATTTTTTGATTCACATTTAATTTAATTCCCAGTTTCATTGCACAATAGTAACAATTTGGACTATTTTGTAATTCAATTATTTAATTACTGTACATTTCCAAAATTCTGCAATTTCAGTGTTTGCGATTTTCAGAATTACTCAACAATGATAAAAATTTTCACAATAATGCTCACATTCTCCTCACATTTAATCAAATAAAATGCTTTGAGTGAATAAAGTGAAAATTTCAGCGATTTTCAGTGAATTTTAATTTTTAACTGCATTTTAAATTGAGTGTAAAACAGTAAAACTGTAAAAAGTTTAAAGTTCTGTTCGTGCCGCTCATAAATTTTTACGAAGTAGAAAAAGAATGCAAAAAATCACATCTGGTACCAGGTCATTAAATACATGCTGTGCTTCGGTTAATTTGACATTATGTTGGGAATGCATGGTAGATTGCAGAATTGCAGGGGAGTGGAAATGTCTAACTAGATTTGAACTAAGACTTTTCACTTATTTAAAGAGCACTCCAACTTTGCATTGATTGTCACTGATTTAATCAAAGTGAAATCAAATCAAAAAACAATTTCAACCTTAAAATTAGATTTGTCAACTTTGGCTGCAATCCACACTTTCAAAACAGAAATAATTTCAATTAAACCACAATCCACCTTAAAAGTTAAAACTCTTCGGCTCTTTCCCAGCCAACAAAAATATGTTCCAAGCGCAAAAAGCAGCAGATAATTAGGTTTCAGTCGAAATGGAAAATGAGCAGAAAAAAATCTTTACTTTATGTGTTTTCAGCTGCAATTGAATGAAATTGAATGAAATTGAATAAAATTAAATAAAATGAAAATGAATGGAAATAAACGAGGAACTCGAGAATTGTTTATTTCTTCTCATTTTTTGCTTAGTAAATTAACGAAATGCTCGAAAAAGTAGGAAAAATGGAAAGGTGGATCCATGAGGTTTGAAATTAGATTGTCACACCAAACGATAGAAATGGAAAATTTAGCAAATTATGTTTAAATTCCCGTGAAATTTAAATTCTATTAACCTCGTAAATTTGAAGCATTTTGTGAATTTTGTTGTGTTTTGGTTCGTAAATTTGTTATACCGTATTGCAAAATTTTACAAAATTTAATTGTAAAGCATTAGTATATCTGTATTTCATACTATTAACAATTCTAACCAAACGTTGCCAGTTGCTAGATAGATTACTTCAGGTCTTCCTGGATATTGCATTATTTTTCCACTCAGTTACCTTGATGACTATAGCTGTTGACAGTTTGGATGCTTAAAAAGCAATCAAATGCAATTGAGATGTAGTTTAATGCGATTAACACTGTTAGTGAGAGATGGAAACAAAGTAATGTAGTAATAAACTAAAGAGGTGGCAACTTTATGGTTTTTGTGGGGAAAAGTTGTTAAATTGTTGAATTAAGAGGAAATGAGCTGGGAGGTTGCAATTTCGTTGAATTTTTAATGAGTTTTTGTAGAAAATTGAACATTTTTTTGATTGGCTTGATTGATAGAGCTAGACAAGCCGACCTCTCGGATAAATTTCTACAAAACTTTAGTTTTATTAGAACAAATCTTCAATTTTCTCCCTAAAAAGTCAAAATCTCCACACACGTTTCACAAAACGCCAGAAGCATCAAAACCACAACAAGTCAAGGTCACATCATCATCATAATCATCACAAAACACAATGCCCTCGAGCAATATTCCAGTATTTCACATAACCCCAATAAATTCTCGAAATTCACTGCCATCAAAGCAATCTTCTAAAAGCTCCCCAAAACATTCCTCAAATGATTATATTGATGCGATATTCACGATGTTTATGATCTTTACGATACTTGTAATATTTATGAGCTCCACCGATGCGCAGACAACAGCGCTCCTGTTTCATGTCTTCATTATTAAACAACTGATTATTTATTGGAAATAATTAATGGTTAATTCATAAGATTAAAATTAATATTTACTCAAAATAAATTTTAGAAGCAGTTTGTAGATAAAATCTATTTAAGTTTTATTAATCGATTTTAAATCTAAAAATCATCTGCATAAACACGAAATATTTTCAATGATTTCAATCGACTAGCTATATCTTATCTTCAATAACTTTTTGATTGTATTTGCATGCGCTGCCAAATGTTGGCCGTAAAGCATCAGAAATTTCCTTGCCAATCAGCGAAGCAATGTTGCCAATAAAAATGCAATAAAAATTATTCTCAATCTCCCACCATTTTCTATGGCAAAACCAATACGGTATTCTCAATTTTTATGGAGTTTTACGATTTTTTATGAATTTTGCAAACATTTTAGAAATTTATCGATATTTATTTAAGCTGCGCTGAAATACGGAATGTATCAGAATGCTTTAAGCGAAGATGAAAACTTCAACATCGTTCAAACATTTGCAGGAAAATGAGGAAAATGCAAAATGAATTGAAAATTCTGTGAAAATTTATTTAAATATTTACTCGAGACAGAGCAAATATTGATATGTACAATAATGTGTCTGATTTAAGATGGAAGTTAGTAGCTTGAATTATTGATGAAACTGACCACCGCTTTATTATACTTGGCGTAAAGATACCTCCAACACCTACCCCTCAACAGACCATCACCTCAATTGAAAAAATTAATTTTATTGAAGTTTCAAAAAATTTAAATTCTATAAAAAATAATTCAAATAACTTTGAGCACTTTCACAAGCTTTTACGCGAAAACATAAAACTAAATACCTCCACAAAAACATTTATTAGTAAAACTAGCACCAACAATAAATCATGGTTTAATTCGGAGTTGAAGTCTACCAAAAAAACGCGCGATTATTTTTACAAACTCATGAAAAAGTATCCGATAAATCAGTATTTTCCAATTTTGTACAAATACTATAAAAAACAATTAATTAAACAAATTCTTTTGGCAAAAAAAAAATTTTTCACTGACAAAATTAATAAAGCGGGTAATGACGCTAAAAAGTTTTGGGAAGTTCTCAGAGAAATTATTACGAATAATGCTTCGCCGCGGGCACTAAAATCAATTAAAATTAAACAAAATAATATGCTTTACGAGAATCCCTATGAGGTGTCCAACTTAATAAACGAATTCTTTGCGAATGTGGGATCCAATATCACAAGACAAACGCGCAACATCCCAAGAGCTTTTCCAATTCCTACAAACTTACCAGCTTATAATAATTTTCTAGATATTTTTACTCCAACCTCAGCTCAAGAGGTCACAACCCATATAAATTCCCTAAAAAACAATTGTGCTGCAGGAGCGGATAAAATAACTGCAACTTTCCTCAAATTTAATGAAAATTTCTTTTCTCAATATTTATCTGATGAAATAAATTTGTCTTTTGAAAATGGATCTTTCCCTGACCCACTAAAGCTCGCTAGAGTAGCGGCAATTTATAAAGATGGGGATCACGATGACATTTCAAACTACAGACCGATTAGTGTTTTATCTGCAATTTCAAAAATTTTCGAATTATGTTTAAAATCAAGATTAACGAACTTTTTAACAAAAAACAACATTATTCATAAAAATCAATATGGTTTCGTTTCTAAAAGCTCTACAATCTCTGCCACTACCACCCTTGTTAATAATATTGTCGAAAGCATGGATGCCTCTTTGAAAACTTCCGTTATATTTCTCGACTTGAAGAAAGCATTCGACTGCCTCAATTATGAGTGTCTCAGTCGAATGCTTTCAAAAGTTGGAGTTCGAGGCAAAGCTCTAAAATTACTTGGAAATTATTTTGAAAATCGCAAACAATTTGTTGTTATTGATGGTGTTGAGGGGGAGACAATGGGGATAGCTTGTGGCGCGGCTCAGGGGAGCGTAATGGCTCCATTACTATTTACGCTGTATATAAATGAGATCTTTTACCTGCCACTAGAGGGGAAAATTCAATGTTTCGCAGATGACACTTGTCTTATGTATTCCAAAAAAAATTTTAAAGAACTCAAAAAAGCCATGTTGAGTGACTTGAACATCTTAATGAACTTTCTACTTGGCATTAATTTAGTCATAAACGCAAAAAAAACTCAATTCATAATTTTCAAATCTCGTAATATGCAACTAACGGATATTTTCAATGAGTTAAGTGTAAATGGCGAAACAATCCTTTCAGTAACGGAATATAAATATCTTGGGCTTGTTATCGACGAACATTTAAATTGGAAAGCCCACATTAACAAAGTAGCCAAAACAATTTCCCCTTACATCGCTGTCTTAAGCAGGGTGAGACACTATGTCGATCACAAAACGCTTCTTTTAATTTACTTTTCTTTTATTGATTGTCACCTCACTTACACACTACCTGTTTGGGGATCCGCCCCTGCTACTTATTTTAATACTTTTAAAGTACTTCAAAATAAATGTTTTAAAATTATGAGCTTTAAACCACCATTAACACCCACAATTTCACTTTATTCGGAAAATATTCTCTCATTAAGCCAAAACCATATTTGAATCCATATTTTACATTTTTAAAATAAAGAATGGTCTCCTCAAATCAAACTTCGAATTTATAACCTATCATGATGGCTCTAATATACAAACAAGAAACTCAGAAAAACTGCGCCCACCAAACTTTAAAGGAGCTTTAGCACAAAAAAGCATATATTATCGCGGCCTTGATCTTTATAATAATCTCAATCATGAATTAAAAGCGATAAATAATGTTGGAAAATTTAAAACCGAACTAAAAAAATTTATTTTTAATAATTATGAGGTAGAGTGAAAGATTTTAAGTATAATGGGGGTTAAAAAAAAATTAAGAGAAATCCTGTCTGTTAGGTGGTGTATAACATAAATTCTTTGAAACTCAAAAATAAAAAACAACCGAAAGTCATTGATATTTAGGTTAAGTTAGAATTAAGTCAGCCAGAAAAATCAAAATTGTTAAAACTTTGTTCTTCGCATAAGCAAATCATATCTATGATGAGCTTCTGAAGGCAATCACATAAAAATTGTATTCTAAAACTAATGAAATCAAAAAATAAAAAAAAAAAAAAAAAAAAAAGCGTTTTTCAAAAGATAAAGGGGTTTTGGGTTATTTTTCATCCTCCGGGGAAAATGACAAATAAAGCTCACTTAAAACTACATTTCTCAAAACTGAGAATTTTAGATTAAGTTACGATTGAATTAAAATAATTGGAACTTCTATAACAATCCAAAGTAATTAAATTCTAATTAATTCCGTCCAACCTAGTAATCAACAGTTCTCTAAATAATTTTAAAGCAAACTTTACCAAGCAAACCTTTCCTATCAAAACTTTAATCTACATGAAACCAACTCAAAGTTTCTATTTGAAATATTTCGATGTTGCTTTACAAATTTTACATTTTCCTTGAAACATTTCTCATTTCCATGATTCTTAAGGAAATCTTGGCATTGTACCGACAATAAACATACAGCTTTCGGTTCTCCCTTGATTCGAGAAATTTCTGTATTTGTAACAACTTTCTAGAAAAATGTTGAAGTTGTCCTGCCAACAGATTTGTGAAAGATTCTTTTCAAAGTTTAAGATTAAATTGTGAGAACATAAAAAGGCAGCTGCTGTGTGGTACTAGATTTTACTGAAATATTCTCAATCTTGAGATTTCATGGCCAAGTTTTTTGTTGGCGAGCGGAATATTTTTTTAGCAAAAAGCTTGCTCGAAGTTCTTTAAGAAATTTTTTAATTTTTAATGAATATTTTGATAGATGAGATTTTCAAAGTGCAATTTGATGGAGAGGGTTTATGGAATAGTTTATGGTTTGATAAATTGCATCTTCAAGAAACTTGACGTGATTTAAGATTCTATAAGACTAACCTCAATATTGGCTGTAAGTCTTGCATTATCCGGTCAAACTTATACATCCAAAAAATGCCTAGCAGGGCGTCTCCAATCAACAACACCAGTAAAAGCAACCAATAAGCATTTAGTAGTTTCTCTGAAAGTCTTAAGGCACCAAGACACCCTACAAATTGTAAAAAACCTGAAAATGACAGAATTAGTATCAAATGGTGTAAAAATAGTGTTTGAAATTGAACCTGATTGCACCAGCAATGCTAAATAAGCGTAAATAAAGCTTGGCTGCGTTAGGTTTAGACCGCTAATCAGCAGTCGCTTATAATCAGCCAACAATACTTTGCCAGCAACGCCGCAAAACACAATGACGGCCATCAAAAGCACAGCGTTGCACGTATATATCCATAATCTGTAGTAACTGTAAATTTGAAGGTTGAAAATTGTTTAATTTCATTTTAATTCTAGGTTAATTATTATGCTTACCGCATGGCCTTAACGTCCGGCGAATTTAATGGAAGCCCCGTTGGGGTCATAGGGCTCATAAAGGATGGCTTTTTGGTGTTGTTGTCCTTTGGCGGCGCTGGTATTGGGCTCAGATCGTTCAGGATGAAGGCCTTTACAAAAGAAACATTAGTAAAGTATAATTTAATGAAATGAAGGTTAAATTACCGTTGCAACAGGTTGCGTGGGCGGCACCGGTTGCGGCGTTTGTCGAAAGTTATTTAACTCCGTCAATATAAACTTAGGGGCTGTAGCTTGATTTGCGAGCGCGGCTGGCGATAGAATGGTTGTCGACTCTATCGATATGGAGGGCAGAATAGTTTTGAGCGTTTTATCAATGGACGCCTGCCTAGTGAACTGACTCAAGTTGCAATTGCGGGCAACGCTGCTCTCCGACTGCAAATTTGTGTTTTTCAGCTGAGCTACGAGGGCGACCTCCTTGGGACTCGCGTCGGCCTGCCGTTCACGAACGGTGGTTGCTGTCAGCATCACAAACATAGCAGCCCGTCGCTTGTCCAGACCAGCACCTTTGCATAATATGTTGTGCACAATACGGCCACACGGTTTCGGTTGAATTGAGTGGGGGTGGTTTGAGGGTGTTTTTGGGAGCGCTTGAGTTTATCGCGCTTTCTTGAGCTTTCAACTTTTTGCAGTTGCTAGTTTTGAATAGTTGGCGCCAAAATTCGGATAAAGCTTGTGAAAAAGAAAATCTCTTAAACCAACACGAGTTTCAGCTTGCTGACTGTTTAATGTGCCCTTAATAATCTTTTACTGTGTGCTATTCTGCCACAGCATGTATCTGGCTGGTTTGCACAATTGATTTAATCCATTATTTATGCTTCTTGCCCGAACTGATGAAATGACAAAGATTGATGGAAAGATTGTTTTTAGTGATTTTTGCTGAAAAATGTATTCGCTTGGTGCTTCCGTTGCCTTTTTTTCTATCGATGCTTTCTTTACTGTTTGGGACTCAAGACAAACTCAATATTGAATCAGCAAATGAATGGAACAAACGAAAAAAAAGTGTCTTTTTTGCTGGCAAAATGGTATTGCCATTATTTCGCAATCATCGCTGTGATGGAAAAATCTTCTTGTTTGGAACCTTTTTTGGTTCGACTGCTCAGATATTTCGGAGATTTCGCATCGTTTTTATATTTATGCTTTTTGCTGCAGGAAATGATGACAATTTTAACGATTTTTTGGGCCAATTTTCCGGTCGTTCTGGGACTGTTTTGATAACAGTTTAATGTGCTTATCGCATCCGTTTTTTCAATTAAGAGAATTAGTTGCTATTATCAGCTAATGTATAACTGGCGTTTGTATTGTATTGTTCGCTTAAGGCTTCGGCAAATTAAGCTTTGAAGAAATTAATTTGCAATTAAAGCATAAAAAGGTTTCCGGCCAACATAAAAGAAGAGACTGTTTCGATGGTTTAGAGCCAAGAGCTTTCAATTACACAATTACACTTCCAGCGAATTTTATTGTGCTGTATGATTATTCGTTTGGTGTGATCGTACGTCAATATCAATTCCATTGTTTGCAGGAAGATGCTTTAGAACGAGTTGTTGGCAATCTGGTGGAGCTCCATGGTGAATAAGGCTGATTGATGGTTTTTTTCACTTTCTTCTAAGAATTTTGCCATCTCGTTATTTTTTTTAATTCTGGGCGATTATGATGAGTATATCTGCAAATAAAAAGAACAATGTTTGAAATTATTATAAATATTGTTATATATCATGTTCATTTAAATTATAATTATATAATGATGATGACAAAGCATTTTATAAAACTATTTTAAAAATTGTGTTCCACATAACAAGAGCCCTTTTGTTAACATTATCAGTTCAGAAATGAAACTTCAAAGTTCATTATTGTTTTTTATTGTGACAATCTTTTTCCTTGACATAGTCAAAGCTGCCACTAAATCAACTCCCAGTGAAGATGTAAAAAACTTCGAATTAAAATAGAATGATTCATTTTTTTTATTTTAGACTACAATCATCTATATAAAAAATGCAATTTGCAATGATAATGCAAAATCCCGAACGATATCCAATATATCTTGTCCTGTTAAAGCTTATAGTCGAAATGTTACTGCAATGCATGTGATTTTTACTATCTTAAGAGACATAGTTCCTGGAACTAATCTAAATGTTAGTATGACTAAAAATTTTATGCAGCAATATCTATAATTTCACAATTTTAGTGGCACATAACAGTCTATTACAAATTCGCCTCGTATTTCCACCCCGTTTTCGATTTTACTCTAAAAGATGTCTGTACTTTTTTCACTGGAGTGGACAAAAACATATTTTTCTCCAGAACAATTCAAGTTATCAGAGATTCAGTACCAGGGTTTTTCAGTTCTTGTCCAATTGAAGTAAGCCATACTCAGAGTAGAAATTATTTTAAACCTAATTATACATTTTTTTGTAGGCCAAAGAATATAAGTTCTACAATTTTACCCTAACAGCAGGATACCTTAAATATTTTCCAGTTTTTGCACGTGGTGATTATAAATCGGAAACCGTTATATGGGATGACGTTGATCCTAATTTGTTTCGGTTCACTTATTATGGCACTGTTAAATCAAATATTTTAAAGTGGTAATATTCAATGAGAATTTAAATAAAAACTATATCTTATCTGAATATTGCATTTTAATTTTGATTTAAAACAATGGAATTTTTAAATTAACTTGAATTTTGAAAAAGTTTTAAGCTAATGGTCAGATAATGATCTGCTAATGGATTTTTATTTAAAGCTATCGCAATAAATTTGATAATGTGTTTTTGATATTTTATTTGCTATGCATTTGCCAATATTTTCAAAAATATTTTTTTTCCTAAATTAATTTTTCATCCGTCTATACTCTATTTTAACAGCCTGAAATCGGTTTTTAATGTTTTTAAATATAATTTTGTTCAATTTATTTTTCCTGATGTAAACAAAGGTTTTAGCTGCTTTTAGCTTCAACAATTGCCATTTACACTAGCTTTGTCTTCATTTCAAAACCAAACATGCACCTCAATATATCATTATTAGAGATTTTCATTAAAATCCTGTTTTTAATCTTAATCGTAGAAGTTACTGAATCCAGTTGCAGGACAGAGGTAGTTACTATCTAAGTTAAAAGTTGTTCTAACTTAATTTTTTATTTTTCAGATAGTATTTCGCATAAGAAACGCTGTTTGCAACGATAATCAAAAATCAAAAACTATTGCCAATGTCTCTTGCGTGGTTAAATCTTATAGCAGAACTTCAACTGCGATGCATTTAATTTACACTGCAATAAGAGAAGTTTTACCTGGGACCAATTTGACTGTTAGTTGCTCATTATAAAAATCAAATTGATAATTCAATAATATAAAAAATTTCAGTGCCATGTAACAGTTTTCTACAAATACTCTTCTACTTATCATCCAGTCATGGATTACACTTTAATGGATATTTGTAAACTATTTGACGGATCGGATAATAATATGCTTCTCAAAAAAACTTTACAGGTCGTAAGAGAAGCAGTGCCTTATTTTGTTAGCTCTTGTCCGATTCCGGTAACAATTTCTCATATTATAAAATTATAGAAAATATGTTAAGTTGAAATGTTTTCAGGCAAAAGACTACAAATTCTACAACATTACTTTAGCAGCGATGATTAGATATTTCCCAATTTTTCCGAGGGGAGAATACAAAGTTGACTTCGTCATATGGGATAACATTGATCCATACTTGGGTCGTTTTACATATTATAGCGCTGTAAAATCAAATTTATTGAAGTGGTAATCAATTACATCCTTAATACATTTGTTTTAAAGTTTCAACAAGGTCATTGACTTTTTAATGAGTCAGTAAAAAACAATTACAAAGTAATTATGAAAAGTTTGTTGTGTGGATTAAGGATGTTGCTCATCAATCTTCATTTGTAATGACAATAAAATTTTAATCATCAAACCTAGACGTTTTTCACACTAAATTGATCATTCTTAATTTAAATATGGAGCACCATGGATTTCTTTGTTATTCATAATACATTTTTTGAGCTTAATTGAAACAGCAGGTTATTGAATCAAATACATTGAATCAGCTTTGTTGCATCTATAACTATTAAGGAAATTATTTTTATCATTAATGTTTTACTGATGGATTCTTAATTTCAACTATATAAATTAAGCCTTTATTAAGGAGTATTATATTTAAATATAGTATATAGTATCACTTTATGAGCTTGGAATCATCATTAAAATTATGTTGGTCTGTCATAATAATGATTTTTTGATTGGTGATAAATTTTTGTACTTGATCCATTTCCTGTCACTTCGTAAACATACGAATTATAATTTGTTTTTGACTTTTTGTGTATAAATTGCGTATTTGATTTTACACACGCATTTATTTGCTTAAAGTCGCTTAGAAGAATATAACTTAGAAGTCTAGAGTTCATATTTTTTTTTTATTCTAAATTATTTTATTGAATGGAGCTAGTGAAGTTTACTGTTTTGATATCTTTTGCTTTGACATGGTTTTATCTTGAAGTTGTGAGTAAAAGATCTACATAAAAATTTACGGTTTCTAAATAAAATATATTTTTCAAGGAATCTAAATCAAGGCCCATGGGATTTTTTCTGGTATTATTAATATTAGATCTTGAAATTTATAGATTTAGAACTTAAATTTTACATCTTGTAGCCAACAACTGTTCGTTTAACAAACGTGGTGTGTGATAATAGAAAGTCTAAAACGCTTAAGAACGTCACGTGTCGAGTTAAATCTTACGGTCGGAACAACACAGTTTTTGATGCTTCACTTGAAACTATAAGGGATATTCCGCATGGTACAAATTGGAAGGTACAAGCTCTAGCTTAAAAAAACATTGAACATTTTATAAACATTCTAAATCTAGTGGCGGTATATTGTGTACTACAAATTCGCATCAGTTTATAGTCCTGTGATGAACCTTACTTTGGAAGATATTTGCAAATTCATAGATGGCGAGGACAACAACATATTCTTTAAAAAAGCAGTCTCAGTTATGCAGATGTATTCCCCCACATTCTTAGCTTCTCCGTGTCCTTACCCCGTAATATTTTCTATGGTTTTACTTGATGCAAATATTTTATGAATATTTTTAATTATAGGCCGGGAAATTTACTCATTACAATGTTAGTCTCACGGAAGCTTACAAAAAATTTCTACCGATTTTTCCACGAGGTGATTATAAGTCAGAGACCACAGCATGGGACGATTTAGATCCAAACATGTTACAGTTCACTTTTTATAGCAGCATCAATTCCGCTATTCAAAAATGGTGATGTTAGACTAATAATTAAGATTATATCAAGTTTGTTAAATTTCTCGTTCTCATATGTGTTAGAATTTATGAACTATATAGTACTGTAGTAAGTTTAATTGCTCTTATCTATATTATTTTTGGCAAATATAGTTATAAACGTTTGTGCTAATTGTTTTTGGTATGAATGTTCTTTTGATGTTTGTTTAAATACTTTTAGAACTTCGTCATTAACTATGAGGTGAAATCCAGGAAATGAACTATACTCCTCTCACATCAAATTTAGTCTTAAAAAACAGTTCGAATATATTGTTAGTTGTCTGATCTCTTTTCTATACTAGAAATGATGATTTTTCATAAAGTCTTCATTTTTCTCGTGTTTTCTTCAGCATGTTTATACCTTCATGTTGTAAGTAATTTTTTATAAAACAATTATATTTGAATTGTAAAGTTTTTAATTAATTTAAAATTTACTTTAAAAAAAAGGATTCAAAGTCAAAACCTGGAGGATTCTTTTTGGTACGATACAATATTATATTCATTAGTGTATTCCTTAATCGTTTGAATTTTATCCACATAGCCAACAATAATTCGTCCAACAAACATAATTTGCAATAACAATAAGTCCGCATCAGTCAAAAACGTTTTTTGCCGAATTAAGTCGTTCAGTCGGAATTGCACAATTATTGATATAAAAGCTGAAACTACTAGAATAATTCCTTTTGGTACAAATTGGAAGGTAAATGATTTAGTTATTGAAGATTTCAAATTTCAAATTTTCTTGCGGTATGATTTAAGTGGCGTTTTATTGTGAACTACAAATTCGCATCCGTTTATACTCCTGTTATGAACCTTACCTTGGAAGACATATGCAAATTTTTAGATGGCCTGGACAACAACATATTCTTTAAAAGAGCAGTTTCGATTATTCGTGAACGTGGACCAACGTTCATGTCAAAAAAGTGTCCATATCCTGTAGTTTTTATTATTTATATTTATATCTTCAAATTAACATACATTAATTTATTTTAGATGGGCAACTTTTCATACGTCAATATGAGTCTCTCAGATTATCAAAAGTTTCTCCCAATGTTTCCGCGGGGTGATTATAAGTCGGATTTTCTAATGTGGGATGATGTAGATCCGCATCTTTTCTCATTTACTTATTACAGCACTGTCAATTCCATCATTCAAAAATGGTGAAGTTAGAATAATTATTAAGACTATATAAAGTTTGTATAATTGCTCGTCTGGGATATGTATTAGAATTTGCACTAGTAGATACTACTGCAGTAATTTTAATTGCTCAGAATATGATGTTACATTTTGCAAATATATTTATAAACGTTTGTGCTAATTGTTTTTGGTATGAATGTTCTTTTGATGTTTGTTTGATTACTTTTAGAACTTAGTCATTAACTGAACAGACGAATTTCAGGAAATAAACTATACTCCTCTCACATCAAATTTAGTTTTAAAAAACAGTTCGAATATATTATTAGTTGTCTGATCTCTTTTCAATAGTAGAAATGATGATTTTTCATAAAGTCTTCATTTTTCTCGTGTTTTCTTCAGCATGTTTATACCTTCTTGTTGTAAGTAATTTTTTATAAAACAATTATATTTGAATTGTAAAGTTTTTAATTAATTTAAAATTTACTTTAAAAAAAAGAATTCAAAGTCAAAACCTGGAGGATTCTTTTTGGTACGATATAATATTATTTTCATTAGTGTATTTCTTAAAATGTTTGGATTTTATCCACATAGCCAACAATAATTCGTCCAACAAACGTAATTTGCAATAACAATAAGTCCAACACTGTCAAAAACGTTTTTTGCCGAATTAAGTCGTACAGTCGGAATTGTACAATTATTGATCTAAAAGCTGAAACTACTAGAATAATTCCTATGGGTACAAATTGGAAAGTAAATGTTTTAGTTTGAATGTATTTCAAATTTCAAATTTTCTTGAGCTCTATGATTTTAGTGGCGTTTTATTGTGAACTACAAATTCGCATCCGTTTATACTCCTGTTATGAACATTACCTTGGAAGACATATGCAAATTTGTAGATGGCCTGGACAACAACATATTCTTTAAAAGAGTAGTTTTAGTTATTCGAGAGCGTACACCAACGTTCATGACATATAAGTGTCCATATCCTGTAATTTTTTTGAATTTATTTTCTTCTTCAAATTAACATATACATTGAACTATTTTAGATGCTCAACTTTTCATACATCAATATGAGTCTCTCAGATTATCAAAAGTTTCTCCCAATGTTTCCGCGGGGTGAATATAAGTCGGATATTCAAATGTGGGATGATGTGGATCCGAATTTTTTCACATTTACTTATTACAGCACTATCAATTCCGCTATTCAAAAATGGTGAAGAATTTCAAGATATGTAAAATGTCTGAACTTATATAACAAAGTCACTTTTTCTTGGAATAGAAATAAATATTTTTTGCTTGCTTTTAAGAACTCTTTAAGTTTATTTCAGGCTCAGACTTATAATTTTATAAAAATTGATTTAAGGGATGATCACATTTTTCATCTCAATTGAGTCAATTATTTTGATGAACTTATATTCAAAAAATTCTAAGATAATATCGTCACGTTTTAAAAGCTGTAAAAATGTTGTGTAATAAAAAAGCACACAGTAAAAATTATTTAAATGAGTTTCATATTCAAGGTTGCATCTTCCATTTAAATTGTCATCCTAAAGTTCTCACATCGCTCAGAGATTTACGTTCTTGCATTTCCCGAACGACTCAACTTTATTCGCATAACCCCCATCAAATGGTTTACGAGCCTCTGTTGACTGTGCCAATGTAACACTGGTAATATTCTGGTATGCAGAGAATCATCATAAAGAACATAAACTTTATTATTTCCTGCCAAATTATGCCTAGATATGCACTACCAAGAGTTATTATTTTGCCATCAAAACCAATAAAAGTTGTCCAACAATTTGTCACATAAAGAAAATAAATAATCGCATTAAATCATGAATGTGTAATAAGTAGGGTCTATAAAATATTCAGGACATATTTTAGCATAAGAGCCTTTTAAGGTTCCAATTTGTTAGGCAAATAAATTTTTGAATGGAGAAAGTTTATGACCTGAAATGATTTAAGTTGAAGTTTTAGATGAATATTTTTCGGAAATGAATGGAGATTGAATGTCAAATGAACCTAACTTGGAGCCATTCAACAATTCAATATGTTTTCATATTTCTTAATGAAAGCATTCTAGACGTTAGCAACAACCTAGACAATTTAGGGATCACATGACTCAATGTCTATTAGCAGTGAAAAAACTCGTGAAAATAATTTTTAAAGGAAACATTACGTGACTGTCAATATTTGCTTGGTAACTTGGTAGCTGAAATTTGACTCTCTTTTTGTAATTTTAGATGAAGTTGTTGTTGAACTTGTGTGAAGATGTTTGAACTACAAACAATGAGCTAAGCAAAGTTCATTGAAACTTACTTTGGGGGGGAAAAGAAATCTAAATTTAAGTGTGTTTATCGATTTACACGTCAATCAATGTTAATACCGTATTTGAAGTGACGTCAATCATCACATTGTTCAGTGAACAGGCTCTACTCTGAATTACGCGGGCTTTTAGTTATTCATGGGGATTTAACAATGCATCAATATTTAACCTCGATAATTTGTCATTAAAATTCAATAAATTAATTATTTTTCACTGAAGCCTGCAGGATCAACGAAAAAGTTTTTAAAATTTATTTCGATAATATTTTTACAAAACAATGGAATATGATACATTGTAATTTATATAAAATTAATTTTAATTATTCCGTAATTATAGAAGTCCATTATGAAAATTCACTTCCGAAGTTTAAAATGATTATCCAACGAATTGGTGATAAATTCGAGCAAAATATATTTTGTGATATAATTTAAATGTAAGCTGCGTTAATGCTGTAAAATTCAACAGCTTTAAAGGATGATTTTCTTTTACGTACTTTTATCATAAAAAATAAAATGATCGGCTATAAATTAATTCAGTATTCATAAAAAAATCTGTTATATGGTAAGATAAATGAAATATGGAACATCATTCAATATTCAAGCTCTTTGGCAATTTAAAGCTTCAAAGAAAAACTTTTCATGCAACTTTGAGTCTTGAAAAATGCTTATTCCTAATAAGTTTCAAAATTGACTAAATTGTTCATAAAATATTCAAAGAAAACACAACATCTGTTGAAAATGTAGAATGTTGAAAGTCTTTCAACAATTTTAATGAATATTTTAACATATTAATGATTGTCTCAAAGCTCTCAACTTTTTGCCAAAAAAATCCACAAATTAAAAAATTTCCAAACTTTCCAATTTTTGTAAAAGTTCAAAAAATTAAGTTTCGTGGGTCAAATTTTTGTTTTTGGAGTCAAAAAATCAAAAAAAGTTTCACACCGCCAAAAAAGCATCCAAATTGAAATATCAATTTACAATAAATTCTAAAAGCCTCAAAGCTTCACAAAAGCTCTCAAAAGCTTAAGGCAATTAATTTTAAATGCAATGCCAGAAAATCCCTTGTCTGAAACTCATTCGTGCACCTAATTACCAGAATATAATTAACCATTTTTAATGCCTTGCACTCCACCCATAAAATAATAACAAAATTTCATCAAAATAATCTAATTTGGCTAATGCAGAGCGTGGAATAATTAAAAAATTCGACAAGATTTCTGCAAAAATACAGTGAAAGCTCGAAAAACTCGCAAAGCTCTCCCAGCAAAAGGGTACGAATTAAAATCTTACGAGTTTATTGCTACGCTATTAGGGGACGTACTAGAATTATGTCATGGCTCCTTAAAAATTGTGAATTCAGAGTTGTGTATAAGTTTCTTTAGGTTTGGCTATTTCTGTGCTTATTTAATGTAAACTTAAGTAGATTTGCTAGCTCAGTCCAATTTTCAATTAATTTAGATAATTTAGATAATCAAGAGCAAAATGGCGTCGCATACCATCACCCTCTATGACGCAGCAAAGTTTCAGGCAACTCAAAAATAACTCGCTATAAACCTAATAAAATATTAATTTCCAAGCCCCATAAATTATGCACCACCAAAAAAATTGCTTTTTAAGAAGGCAAATATTTTCAGTACACTTTTCAACGAGTTTTTGATTTTTTTTTTCACTTTTGTTTTGTATATCAAAATTGTTTTCTGGCATAAATTTGAATGGTTTGAATGGATTTTAAATGTTTTTCCTCCAGTTTTCTCAGTTTTTGAGAATAATGAATATAATTTCGGTATTATTCTAATACTTTCGGTTTTTGAATGTTTAAAATTTATTTAAAAGTTTTGAAGTTTAATAAACTTTTAATGATTTTCAATGTTTTTAAATTTGGTTCTTAAAACTTGAAGTGCTTTGAAAATGAGAAGCTTTTGGAAGTTTTTGAGGTTCTAAGAGTTTTTTATTGTTTTGAAATTTTGAATATTATTGCAATTTGGCGCCAAATGTTTTTTATAACAGTGGTGTATTCGAAGAAGTTTAAGCTTCTTCGTCGTTTTGGGAGTATATTTCAAGTTCAACCTAACCTTCAACTTACTGCTTTACTTCTTCCAAAATTTACAAAGTTCATATTTCTTCCGACTTCCACTCACTTATAGACGAAACATCCACCACAACGTGCTTGGTGGCAAACAATTTAATTCTATGATTAAAGCATACGCACGATTTTATGATTACACGATTTTATCGTCAGCGCAATTTGAATATATATCGGAGAATATTTTGTAATGCCTTTGAATACAATTTCCTTTAAATTTTTACTTATTCAGGAATTTCATTTTTTGTAAATGGCGCATAAATTGTCAAATTACAAATATTACAAATGTTACAGAATATCCAAAAATATCGCAAATATTATGAAACTGTAGGAAAATTACAAATATTTGCTGTCACCATTTATTTTTAATCAAAAATGTAATTTTTGCTGGTGATAGCTTCGCAGAAAATTATGAGGAAATGTTGTAAAATTAAATTAATATCTAGTGAGGAGGAAATTTAAGCAGAAAATATTAATGGGTTTTTTGGAGGAATCTTTGTTTGAGGATTATAGTGCTTATTAATTTAATGGAATTATTTTCCAGGAAAGGGTTGGAATGATACAGTTTTTAAAAACTTCTCATGTTACCGACGAAAATGAATGATTATCAAAATTCACAATTTCAGACTAATCTTGGAATTTTCTCCTCACCCCTGGCCTCACAAATTATTCCAAGAAGCAATCACGTTGTCTCTCCGCGTAATTAAATTTGTAATACTTTCATCCAGAATCAAACAACTCCAGTAGATGAATACAAATTTAATTATCCCCATAATCTAGAAATTTCTCTTGTTACGCAGAGTAATTTTGTGTTATTTCAGTAATTTCAGTAATTCTCGAGTAATTCAATAAAAACTGTCATCGTTCATATTTACTTTAAGAAACTTTAACCAACTTTAACAAGAAAAGTAATAATCTTTCATTCCATAAAATTTCCTCTTTATTGGATAATTGTTAAAATCTCAGCTGGAAAAATTTATGCGAGCCACCAATTTATTTTGATTTATTCAGATTTTATTTGATTCTAATTGTTTCACAATTCGTTCATATTTCTAATTTAATGAAAATGCCGCTCGTGGAGAATTCAATTGTATTCATGTTGAAGCATGTTGATTGTTGATGCTATATTGAAAGCTTCTATTATATGTTTTACGCGTGTTCAGATTTATGTCTTCAATTTCCGATGTATTCATTATTTAGAAGGCTTTTTACTCTTTTGAATGTTTTGAATTTTTTTCGAGTGGAAGGTAGATTTAATGATCAAAAATGTGTAGATTTCATTTAAATGTGAGAGATTTGAGAAGAAATATTTTTTGGATTTAAAGTGAAGCTTTTCAGACAATTTTCAGTATAAAAGTATACAACCTGCTCCTTAAAAACTCCCAGCCCTAAAGCTCCTTCATAACGACTAGAATTTTGTCTTTTCCATTATTTTTGTAACCTCAAATTCAAGTAACTTAACTTAAGAAGAATTTCAAAAACATAATTTTAAAATGAGACGAAAAAGGAAAATTAAAATAAAAGAAGCGTATACACGACCAGGAGCTATGCATACAGCATGTATCAAGTAAACAGTGCGACATAAGAATTCATAACAATGGCGAAAAAAAAACAAGAATTTAAAACATGGAAAATTGTTTATGTATGTTTTTTTTCTGAGAATTTAGCGGTGAACTCTAGCAGGTAATTGGAGCACGGGTCGTTGTTTTGTTGGATAGTCAATGAATTTTCTCTACCTTTCTTAACAAAATCATTCAACAATTCCCGAAAACCTAAAGATGAAGATTTTTATCATTTCCATTTGCTTTAATGGATGCTTTATCGAGGAGTTATCCTTGAGAGTGAATTTACTGGAACTTTATGGCCGTAAAACTGCTCCACAAAGCAATTCAGTCGGTCGCTTTTTCTTGATTCTCTAATTAACATTTCATGAATGAAAATGAATGGAAATGTATAAAATTGTTTAGAAAAGGAAATTTTTTTGCTGAAATGGAAAATTTCTCGTGTTTTTCTTTCTGCATAAGTTTTGATAAAAATTTTCTCTGAAATTCGCTTAAAACAACAAAAAATAAAGGTTGGTTGCTAGAATCACGCTTGAGAGAGCATAATTGCTGTTTTTCTTGGGTTTCCCGTGTCTCACAGAGGATTGCGCTAATATGCCTCAATGATCTGAAGTAGAAGACCAAGAAAAGTCGCAGGCATGATTTCGAACAAGATTTGACAAAATAAATTGTTTTAGAACAATCTGCTAAGCCAAAAAATCTCTTAAACAACCGCGAAAATCGCACAAAATAATTTTTCGAAACACAATCAAGTAAGAAATCTTTACACAGCACAAACAGAGAAGTTGAAAGGCAAACAGAACCTTTTTTTCGGCAGATATTGCAAAATTCATCATCCTGTACAATTTTTCTCATTACATTTTTTTTTCCTCGAGCAGTGAAGTATGTGAAAAATGTGCAAAAAATAAAAATAAAGGAAATGTATTTGGTATTAAGTTAAGGTAAGCACTATGGAAACTCTGGCAACAAGCGAAAGTATTATGAAAAACAAGATTATAAAACATTAAAGGCATCTAATATCAGAAACCTCGCTCGTGTGGCAGCAAGCTCCATTTCAAGATTTGGCTTTACTTTGTTACACTCTCGTCTTAAAACTGGCTTCTTGTTTCATGCCGAGGCTTTTGAACCTAGGTTCATGGATAATATTATTTTTTGAACTTTCGTTTTTTGACTGAAAATTCGTCAAAAATAAAGTTTCGTGAGTCGAATTTTTGGTTTTTGGGTCCCAACATTCATAAATAAAATTTTCGAAGTATTGCTATTCATGAACCTAGGTTCATGGATAATATTATTTTTTGAACTTTCGTTTTTTGACTGAAAATTCGTCAAAAATAAGGTTTCGTGGGTCGAATTTTTGGTTTTTGGTTCCCAACACTCATAATTTAAATTTTTGAAGTATTGCTATTCATGAACCTAGGTTCATGGATAATATTATTTTTTGAACTTTCGTTTTTTGACTGAAAATTCTTCAAAAATAAGGTTTCGTGGGTCGAATTTTTGGTTTTTGGGTACCAACATTGATAATTTATATTTTTGACGTATTGCTATTCATGAACCTAGGTTCATAGATAATATTATTTTTTGAACTTTCGTTTTTTGACTGAAAATTCTTCAAAAATAAGGTTTCGTGGGTCGAATTTTTGGTTTTTGGGTCCCAACATTCATAATTTAAATTTTCGACGTATTGCTATTCATGAACCTAGGTTCATGGATAATATTATTTTTTGAACTTTCGTTTTTTGACTGAAAATTCTTCAAAAATAAGGTTTCGTGGGTCGAATTTTTGGTTTTTGGGTCCCAACATTCATAAATAAAATTTTCGACGTATTGCTATTCATGAACCTAGGTTCATGGATAATATTATTTTTTGAACTTTCGTTTTTTGACTGAAAATTCGTCAAAAATAAAGTTTCGTGGGTCGAATTTTTGGTTTTTGGGTCCCAACATTCATAATTTAAATTTTTGAAGTATTGCTATTCATGAACCTATTCATGGATAATATTATTTTTTGAACTTTCGTTTTTTGACTGAAAATTCGTGGGTCGAATTTTTGGTTTTTGGGTCCAACATTCATAATTTAATATTATTTTTTTAACTTCAGTTTTTTAGATGAAAATTCTTAAAAAATTAGGTTTCACTGGTCGCATTTTTGTTATGGGTCTCTAATCAATGTTTACGCATAGTTATTATGAAATCTGATAAGTCTAGGACAATAATATATTGAAAACCCTTGCACAATTAAACAGCACATTAATCCCAAATTTTAATAGCACAGTACCGCATCTTTCATCAACCGCAATCTCATTAATACTAAGAGACATTTTGCAATTACATCCATGTATTGTAGAACATTCTCATTAATTTTCAAGTGACTGTGCTCTCGCTATGATAAATCTTCATAAAGTCTTTTGTTCTACTGTGTATAGTGATACACATACATTTGGGTTAATAGGGCTGAGGCGTGTTTTCTGGCAACCACATAATCAATCTTTTAGTTTATAACTCATGACATTTCACCAAAAATCAGCTAAAATTCAAATCACAGAAGCTAAATATAATTTCTGGTTAAAGAAGATTTGCAATTTTGCTTGGATTTCTTGAAATAACTTTTATGATTTTAGTTGTCATAATATCTAAACAACAAATTTGAACATGGTGGAGAATGGTCATATTCTACATATCCTTTGTAAATCGTCAAAATTGCTTTCTCCAAGAATAAGCCTAAGCGGTAAAAAACAAGAAAAGATAACTCAACCTTCGCTAACAAAAGATCCCCTAATAGACCAAAACATCATTTGTCCATAAAAATGGTTAATAAATGGTTTCTTATCTAAATTTGTAATTTTAACTGCCTCAGTTTACCCCTGGATTACTCGAAATATCTCAGACTTCCCCCCAATATAAAAAAATATTTTGATCATATAAGATTCTCGTTAACTTATGCTTTCCAATATAACTCCATGAATTCTTTATTTTTCATGTCTCTCTTGTGTTTCTTGTATTTCTTGAATTCCATTTGTTTTGATACTTCTCCACATATTTATGGAGCAAATTTATTTGTTTTCTGCAAATCGAATAAACTGAAGATAAATCTTTTGATATAAAAAAAATCCTGCTAGCACACAGCACCAAAGGTTTAATTTCGTTGGCGTTCAACATTTACGGCTGAGAAGTTCTTTGCAAATGATCCAAAATAGATGCCCATAAATTACTATAAAGCTAAATTGAGCTGAAATGTGTGGGAAGTTTTGGAATTTTTATGCTCCGTGGTATTTTCCAACTTTTATCTGGATGCCTCAATTTTGTAATTTATATATATTGAATCTTAATGGAGGTGTTGTAGATGGTTATGGCAGAAAGAGTATTTTTGGAGCTTTATTAATAGAGTCATAAGTTTATTTGAGAAAATTGCGAGTTTGATGAAAATATTGGGTGATTGGAAGGAGGAACTCCCACGATGTTGAACTTTTGCTTTTTTGAACTGTATAGAAAGGTGAGCAGCTGTTTTCATTAATGTTTTATTTTAACTTCCATCCGATCTCACCATAATATAACAAAAATTCTTTTCAATTTAAAAGATTTCTTTATAACCCAATTTACATGCTTTTATGACAAAACTTCCAGAACAACCAAGTTCCAACTAGTTTTTTCTCATTTTATTCATTTTCTATAAACAGCAGAAAAAATGAGCTTCACAAAAAAGAAGTTTGAAAAGTACTCGGAAAATCACTAATCCGAGGAAAATTCTTGATACAATTTGCAGTTTCAGTTGCTAAAAGCTTTTAAAATAGTTTCATTGAAATTTTTCACTTTTTCAGAATCTGTAGATTTTCAGATTTATTTTGTTTGAGTTTTTTTCGCTACGTCTTTTGAGGAAATAAATTGTAGTGGATGAAGGTAGGGGCTGTTTAAAGATTATGTTGGGTAAAATATTATTTTTTATGCTCATTTTGGATATTTGTCGGGCTTTGGCTCTCATCCTAAAATTTCATTGTTTTTTAATATTCTCACAAGAACCTTATGACCTCCCCCTAATATTTCAATGAACTAACAGAAACTTGCACAAATAAACAAGAAATTGGATAAAACTTAATTAAAATTGTAAAAGTTCTTTCAATTTTCCCATTTACCCATTTGTTTACTTTTCATTCACTTTTTAATCATTTTCTCATTAATCTCCTATTTATTCTGTTGCTCAAATACGTGATTGATGATTTAATTGACCACTAATTACTTTATTTGAATCAAATTGCTTTAAATTGCATGTGCACAGTGGTTGTTATTTGTTATTTAAGCAATTGGGAAGTAATTAACACAATTATGCTTTTAAATGGTCGTTACATTTTTAATGTGATAAGTTGTCGAGCGTAGTTTAATTGCAGAGTAATTTTGTGTGAATTTTTGCAACTGTTTTACGAGTAAGAGCTTTTAAGGAGCTTTAGAAAGCTTATAGGAAACTGTTTCAGTATAAAATGTAGAGAAGTTAATTATTTAATTTATCTTGAGATTTTTAAGCTTGGATATGCATTTTAAAGGAGGTTTATGAGTTTTTGAGCTAAAGACCTTAATCGCTTTTCGCTGGAGTTCAGAAATCCATAGATTTGAGTATGAATGTAAAATTTATGAATCATTAAATAATTACTCTCTAGAGATCAATTAGATCCCGTTATATTGCCCATTCAGATTAAATTGAGGCTTCCTACCAGACTCTTCCATCCATATCCGCAAAATTACAAAACCTTAAAACTGCAAAGCTCAGCCTTGGGATCCAGGGAATAACAAACATTCAACGCGCATCAAACCAATTAAAATCCACAGAACGGAATATCAAAAATGTGCAAGTGAAATTGAAAACCAATATGTCATGTCATACTACAAAGTCTCCATCATTTTCGATCATTTTCTCCATTTCGCAAAATCCACACAATTTCATCGATTTTCTCGCTCGACAACATTTTATTGTTTGATGTTCTGACGTCTCTGAAATTTATCACACATATCGTTGATATATCACATGCACGGCATGATGGAGCTGCCAAGCTTTTGTCGGAGCTTTGTAAGCCTTTCAGCTGAAAGACAGGAGGCGGCAAATCAATGAAGTTGTTGCCTGTTTTTGCGTTCATTGCGCCAATTAATCTTCATTTTTGTTCTGCCATGCATTCTTCCGCTCGCAAATTTATTAGGCAGCAGGCAATAAGCTTCAATGAATAATTTAGCTGTAATTAATTTTTCGGTGTACGCTTTGTTGTGGGAGCTTTGTGATGTTTGAGTTGGGAGCAAGGGGTTTCAGAAAATTGGAGGGGCGGGATAGAAAGCACTAATTGAATGAATTTTTCATTGTGTTCTTAAAGGAGATACTTTGATTTGGTCAAGAGATTATTTTTATTTCGGACATTAATTTGTTTTTGGTCAAGTCAGCCGTACCTTTGACAGTTTGGTTTTTCTTAAAAATGTATTTCTTTGTGATTTGTAAGTGAAATGGAGAAATTAGCTAAGACCGAGTTTTACTAAATTTGAATTTAAAAACTAAAAATCCAAATGTTCCTCCTCAACATACCTCAATCCTTGCCAAATCCACCAGCACGTTAACGTCTCGCTTCTAACAAATTTTGAAGTCTCATTTAATTCCATTAATAATTTTCATTTAATTCCATTCAACTAAAATTACGTATTATTTCGCAAAATTCCCTTAATATTTGGTAAAAAGGTAGAAAAAAGTCGACAAAAAAGTTCCATTTAGGATCTCTAAACACTTTTCACTTTTGTGGCTTAACCGACAAAAATTTAATTACTAAAGTACCACTAAGAACAAAGAACAAATTGAATTCACAAAGGACTGAAATTAAGTGCCGGATTTCTATTTTGGGAATTTTTGTTTTCTGTTTGAGTTCAAAAAGCTTTACCGTAATGTTTAATTCAATTACTTAATTAACTTAAATTATATTTAATAGTTTTCTCCGAATATTCCAAGTTGAAATTTGTTGAAATTTTGTTTTAATTTTGAGAGTTGGGTAGGTTTTTGGAATATGAATTCATAATTTGGAAAGTACAAATATTTGACCATTTCAATTTTCGTTTTGGCTCTTGAAACTAAATGCTGAATAGTAGGGTTCATTCATATGGTGTGACTTATGGGCAATTTCAAAATTAAGTTTTTGGAAGCTTTTATGAAATTTTATAGCACTTTAGAAAAATCCAAAGGATATAAGATCTGATAGTGAAAACGTCCCCTAAAACTAAAAGTGAATAAGTGCTCCATCAGCGCTTTGTAATTATTTTACTAATTGGCATGTTTGATTTGCAACCTCTACACGTTCGTTAACTTTGCAACAAGCTCAGCAGAATTTTCAAATTGGCTTAAAATTGCTTAAAACATGCAAAAGTTTCAAAAATTAAAACTTTGACTAGAAACCCTATGTAGATTGTACGCTTCACCATGTTTGAAAATATTCAGGGGATTTAGAAATTTTAGATAAAAACAGTTTTGCTAAAAATTTTACTGTACTTTGTGGATTTGGCATGTACGTAGCTTTTTGGAATGATATTCAACCATAAAGGGATTATTTTTAGAATGTTCTAGCTCCACTGGGAGTTTGTTGCATACAATGGAATAAATTTCCCCGCAAAAAAGCAAGAAATATCTCTATAGAGTTGTTGGTTGAAAAATGAAATGAAAAGACTGGTGGAAAGGATCATGGTAATGCAAAAAAAAATATAATCAATAAAATAATTAAATCTGACAATGTTTTGTATAGCTTTATTTTGACGTTCAGATAAATTTCTAAAATCAGCTCTTTCATCGAAACTCTGCAACCGAAACTCCAGCCAGCAAAAAAATGCACAACCCAATGAAAAAAATTTGTTAATGGCAGCATGTTCATTCTGCATGAACAAATTTGCCCTGGAGAGTTTACGAGTTTCCGAATTTTCAGCTTCTATAAGAGAAACTTTAATTGATACATTTATTCGGGGCTTTGTTTCTGCTCATAACAGGCAGTTCAGTTTATTCAGTGTAATCAAAACAAATGGCTTACAAATTCTACACAGGAACTCTGAAACGGGTACATTGTATGCAAAGCTCCCTTAAAACTGCATAAAAATACATCCAGCAAGATCAAATGGACCAACCACTTCGGTTCAGTGATTTCAATGGTATTAAATTTTTACTAAGCTCACTTATAATGCACATGATTGGAATACATTCATTGAATTCATCAGATTCATGCTACAGTTATGGTTGGCAGAGCCCAACATTTTTTGCCAAATCTAGTGGATACAAAAAAATAAAAAATTCGATGCCGGATTACAATTTTTTTCGTTGCAATTTTGTTTTCATGGATGGAGTGTGTTTTACAGTCACGGATTCATGAATGTAGATTCATGTTGCTGTGAAACGAGGGTTGAAATTTCATGAGTAAATATTAAATAGAAACGAAAGTTTATCATATACAAAGTAAACTATTTAGATCTTAAAAGTATATGAAGCAGAATCTAGTTTCTTAGAATAAATTTGAATTCTACAGTCGTATTGAAATAACTAAAAGTGAACGCTAAACGAAAAATTAAAAAAAACCAAAAGACCATTAATTCATTCTCTCCTCACCCCCGTAGAATCAACCCCAAATACCCTCTCTTTAATTAATTCCGAATTTATTATCGGTATAACAAACGTATCGAGGCAAAATGATTATAATTTCACTGGCAGAAGATCTGTTCTCATGCTGCTTTAGCTGCTTAGTGCTCGTGTTAAAGTGCATGTTTGTGGCTTTTTGCGGATGAAAGCTTTTGCGCCAAGCTCTGACTTTTATTAGATAAAAGTTTTTTCTTCTGCTTCCGTTAGTTTGTATTGTGCTGGTAAATTCTGTAGATTTTGGAGAAGGAAACTTTTTAATTGAATTTGTAGGTTTTTTGGTAAGTTTTTCATTAGTATTTCTTAATTTCTACACGAAATCTCTCCCACAGTTTTCTCCACCGTATCGTTAGAGTCTACCGTAATAAAATTGATAACATGTACATTGAATGGAGTCCTGATTGAAACCATTATGAAATATTTACTATAATTTATGTTTTTAAAACGTAAACAACATTCAATCATTCATCGATTTTCCTTTCCTAACAATTTGAAAGCATTCAGCAATGCTGGAAATATTTGAAAAATATTTGAAATACATTCAGAACCGTTCAAAAATACCAAAAGACCAAAAATTCATATTTGATGATTGAATATTTGCATGTTTTATATACATTATTCAAAACAACATACACAAAACACAATAGATGATACATGCGAGATATATGTGATTACCGCATATGCTTCAAACAGAAAGCACTCAAAATATGTTCGAATATATTTTTGTATTTTCATATTTTCGAGTATTTTGGGAACTTTTGATGGAAAATGATAAAGGAAGGTAAACGAGGATAAAAATGGCAAATATGAAAATACTGAAAACACTCGGCAAACACTGAAAATCTAATTATTTTTGGTTGGTTTTTTGGGATTCTCTGATTTATTTTTAGAGACCCTTGGCGACTTCAATTAGTGATGATTTTTATGCCTGAGCACTTTTTGTCTATTTTTGCTTTTTGATGATTCTTCCAGGAGTTGTTCTAATATTAATATTTTCCATGTTTAAGTATTTTCCTATCTGAAACATCAAACATTTCTGCCATTCCCAAATATCTCAGCTATTTTGGATGTTAACTAGCAACTGTAAAAATGTGGAGATGACGATTTTCCTAATTACAACTTTATGTCAATGTACAATGATGTTTTATTCGTAATTAATTGAAGTACTGAAGTAAAAAGGAAGTCTAATTAATTTTTGTGACGCCATAAAATTTTATTTCCTCTTTTTTAATTAACTAGGTGGAGTAAGTGAACTGGAAAGAGGAAGCGAATGGTATTTTGGTGATTTTTTTATGGTAAATTGAAGTAAGCCCAGGAGTAATAATATTTTACTAGACAGTTGCTTGTTTTGAGAATATCAAAAAAAAACTAATACAGCTTTATGGAATTTCCAGTTTATGTCATTTCAATGGGTCATTAGAACATAGTATTTGAATCCACGTGGTCTTTTGAATAAATAGAATACAAACTCCAGAAAACTTTACAAAAATCAATGAAAAACTCAAGAGAGGACCTATTTTTTCAATCGTATTAATGGTGAGATATGAACTCAAAATTTCTTATACCTAGCATTGTTATCAAATCTCAAATATTAATTTTAACATTTACATAAGTTTAGTTATTAAACATACTTAAATGCCATTTCAAGACGACTATAAAAGCCAAATAAATTTAATTCACAAATAATATTATAGTCAATTTACTTGACAGACTGATCAACAAAATTTTCCAGACAAAGCTGAAACACTCCATTAAACTGAACGAAAAACAATCCCAGATTACAGAAAAGTTGAAACCCCATTCTAGAGCTGAAATACAATATCACAATACCACAATATTGTTATACTTGTCAGACAATGCCCTTTCTGCTAAGAATCTCTAACTATACACTGCAGCCAAAAAAGATGTAAAATGCTGGAAATTCTGGAAAATACCGAAAACACTTGGAAAATGTTGAATAAAACGTAGATTAATTTTAATAAGGACTAATTAAACTTCTTTATCATTTTATGATTGTAATCATCCCTTCAACAATTCAAAAACATTGTGGTTGAAAATATGTTTAAAATGTTCTTAAATATCAACTTTTTCCAGTTAAACATGAACATTCCCATAAAACAAAGGAAAAAACATGAAATCCACACGATTTACTCGCAATTTACAAAATCTAACATTTCACCACCATAAAGTACACGAAATACAATTTTAAACAATTTTATACGCCATGGTAAAGTATGCGATACTCGAGAATAATGATATGTGATGTATGCTACCATATTTTATTCATGGTGGAATTTTTAGGGGGTTGCTTGGAGTTTCTTAAAACTTCTTGGAAAATATCTACGAAGCCAACATGCATAATGAAATTTTAATTAGACGCAGAGAAATTACTTGGAGGCATAAAGTTGATTTAGTGGTTTTATTGAAAATCATAAACTGCCAGTATTTTAGGGTTTAATAAATACAAACATCGTCGGAATTCTCAACAAATCCTCTTTGTACTCTAAATGCTCATAAATGCTGGAACAGTTGAATATGTTGAGAATGTAACTTCAAAATGCGTAAGTGTGTAAATAATGTACAAGTTTAATTATTTAATGTGTTCGTGAGGGTAACACCATAATTATTGAGACACATGTATCGTTAAAACAAACAAAAGTAAGAAAAACATTCACGATTCTATTGTTGTAATTATACCTAATTATATGCTTGGATGCGGAGTTTTTCAGGTAAAGCTTGAAAAAAGTTTTCAGTACATTTATGTAGTTTCACGAATCAACACACTATTTCAATGGAACTCTTAAAAAAATAGTTAAAAACCATTAATTAAATCCATTTAATTGCATCTAACGAGAAACAAATCAACTCCAGCCCCTTCAATTATTCAGAGGCTACCCCCGGGAAACCAAAACATTCCGGTTAAAATTCATTCCGATTTAAATGGTTTTTCATTGAAAATCATAAACTGCCAGTATTTTAGGGTTTAATAAATCAAACATCGTCGGAATTTTCAACAAATCCTCTTTGTACTTTAAATGATCATAAATGCTGGAACAGTTGAATATGTCGAGAATCTGGATTTAAAATGCGTAAGTGTATAAATAATGTATAAGTTTAATTATTTAATGTGTTCGTGAGGATAACACCATAATTATAGAGACATATTTATCGTTAAAACAAACAAAAGTAAGAAAAACATTCACGATTCTATTGTTGTAATTATACCTAATTATATGGTTGGATTGGACGTATTATAGGTAAAGCTTGAAAAAAGTTTTCAGTAGTTTATGTTTTACGTTTATGTAGTTTTACGGAAGAACACACTATTCAAATGGAACTCTTAAAAAAATAGTTGAATACCTTCGAGCTCTGTCAATCCTTTACTAATCTATTTAATTGCTCAACAAATCTTTTTTACATCTAACGAAGCTTTTCCATAAAGCTTTCATGACAATTTTCATCTCTTTGATAAAAAACACTCAATCAACTCCAGCCCTTCAATCTTTCTATTCAGAAAACTACTATTGTGTTGCATCAAAGCTCCAAGCTCCCATGAAACTTCAAATACTTCAAAAACAAAGCTTATAATCAAAGCTGAAAAAATTCTCACATCCTCCATTTCCTCTTCAATTACCCGGAAAACTTTGAAAGGATTTTCTGTAACGGAAAAAGAACTTGTCGTCACCAATTTGCGTGTTAAATCACATTTCTCTGAAAAATCTGAAAGTGTGCTATATACAAAGCATTTCTGTGTTATCCAACAGTTACTTTTTTACACTGTTGAGCAAAAAAAGCTTTTCCGGGAATATTGTACCGAGAATTGCTCCATAGACTTTTTAAGGGTTATTGATTAATTAGACAACTAGTTGGTAATTACACCACAAAACCGACTTGGGTTCATAACAAGGTGTGGTAATTTAATCAACAGTTGAACCATTAAGATGATTGGAGTAACCTCTCAGCTTAAATCATCTCTCTAATTAGAGTCCTTTAATTAATCTACCAACGTATCCTCTATCCAATATTCAAAATCCTCGTTGAACAGTGTAACAATTACGTCACTAAAGCTTTCATTATGAAGCATTGCTTTCATGTATGAATGTCATGCTTTCTAGTAGTTGCCATTCACTAACGAATCACATAAAAGTACATGAAAGCCGGAATGTTTACGTAAGCGACTGTGAAAAGATCAAAGATTTCCACCTTAATCAACACAAAGGCCTTTTTCACAAAAAGCTTTACTCCGGCCTGACACCACTCGACAACCTACTTTGCTGAGCCAAATTACACAAGTTTTAATTGCTGGAGGAGGTTGCTAGAGCCTTTGTGGTGATTTTACTGTTGTTATGCTGTAACGCTTTGATAAAGTTAAAAGTTCTCTGAATGTTATAATTTTATAATAGGAAAAGGGTAACAGAGATTTCTAAAAATTAGTTGGGATTGAAGCAAATTATACTCATTACGGAAGTTAGAGAATGTTGTGGGAAATTGCATAATTGTTTAATTGCAGTTGTGCAATCATCTGTCGCATTTATTTAAAATTAATTGGTTTTGTACAATTCATGAGTTGACATATTTGTTGGGATTATGGTAATCATGCTTGGTATTATGTAAATGATGTAATAATTTGGAAAAGTTCAGCATAAATCAGAAGCCAGAAAACAACGTATAGCTATCAAAATGTTAATTTTACCCTGTACAAAATTTTAATTAATGCACAACATGATTATAAAATCCTGAAATTCCAAAGTTCATGATGAATTTTTTTTAAACAGATGCAAATTAAATTGCACAACTTCATAACAACTAGCAGGTTCACTACACACACCTAAAACATCAACAATCTATGAAAAGGATGTAAAGAGAACACCACAGTATTTGATTTTTCCAATTTGATTTCCAATAACTTCAGAATATTCAATATTATTTATTAATTAAAAAAATTTCCATGGAAACATCACGTTCAGAGATAATTCATATATTTTATCCGCAATGTGTATTCACAGATATTCATAAAGTATATAACGCATTCTGATATTGCTCACAGCACCGCCAATAACAAAAAAGCGCTTCAACATAAATTCCATCAACTCCCATAGAACTCAATAAATTCCATCAAAATATTTGAGCACTTTTTTGATGCTGCTTGGCTGCGTTAGCTGTTTTGCATGTAAAGAATAATTACAATTGACATGTGCCATAACGTATCACCATTCGGGATTTTCGTAAATTTATTTGCAGAATTGCATATGGGGAGGTCACAAAAAAGCTTTCAACTAAGTAAACAGCGAAAAATCTGGTGAACTGGGGATGAATAAAATAAAGTGCGTGTAAAATTGGTTTTTCAATTTTTGATGTTTGATTTTTTTTCAGGCTCTTTAAAAAAAATTTAATTGTGTAGGACGATAAAAACTGAGTGAATTTTCATAAAAACTTCGATGAAAAACTTTTCAATTTTAATTATCGAAATTATTTTTTTATGGGTTGGAGTGTTGTGAGAATTTTAGTTTTATGAAAGTTTATTAGTTTTGTAGTTATTTAATTAGTTATGAAATGGCTTAAGGATTGTTCAATGTTAAGGATAGAAATAAATCATGTTTTTCAACTTATTTGAAGTTAAAGCTTTTAACTTCAGCGCATCACCAATTTTTACATTAAATTCAATAATCCGTTCAACCCTTAACCACGTGCCTAAACAAATAATCAGGATAATTGCCTCATTCATTCAAAGACTTACAATCCTTGAAACTTTTCCAGTTTTCCTCGCCCTACTCAAGTTCGCTCAGAATGTTTACCAATGCATTATGAATATTAAAAACTAATTCTACCTCACATTTAATTGTTCCGTTGTTGTTTGGATAACAATAAAAAACAAATGATAAAACTTGACAATAGCAAAAGAAAAGTAGTAAAACTAAAGGAAAACTCGCACAAAACCAGAAAAACTTTTTTATTGCATTATAATGATCATCTCCTTAAGTTTTCCGCAACGATTGCCAACTATTTCCAACGACATCCGAGTATGAATATAATTTAACTTAAAACTTAAGAAGCCACTAATATAATCATCTCATAAATAGTTCCTGCTTTTCAGGAGTTGTGTTTTATAATGTCACACTATTAGGCATTTAGGATTATAGAACTCTTGGCAGTATGACAAGGCTTAGGCTGTTTGAGCTTTCAAAGTTTTGAAAGTTTTTAGAACCTTTTATCGAATTTGGTAATGCTACGTTAAAAGCATTAGAAAAGCCGTAATCAGTGAACGGTCCCTCAATGAAAAATTCATGATCAATTATTTAGATTGCGCCATTGTGGTTAAAGTCATTAAACTATTTAAACTATCCAAACAAAACTTAAGCAATTTAATAGCATATTAGATTCCTGAAGAGCTCGTGCATTTCCTATCATATTAGTATTTCCTTTGGTTACGTAACACCGTAACACTTTATGTTTATCTTATTTGTATAGTTTATTTATTTTATTCATTTTATTTAGGTCGAATGCTGCTGCGTGTTTTGGGATTCTAATGGAACTTTGTTCTTATTTTTCTTGTTAGATAACAAGCATATTCTTATTCAGCTCAATCCAGCTCAATTTCGTCTAAATTGTCGGAGTTGTTTGGAATGTGGGGAATGTGGAGAATGTAGGAAAAGTTTGGAGATGTCTGAACGGGATGTGCTGTAATTCTTTACGTAGAGAAACTACAAATGTGCTTATTAATCTTGTAGTTATGTAGCTAGAGCCCAGGAACTATCATTGGGAATTCGCAGAGAAATGTGTGCTGGTTTGTTGTTTATTAGGAAAGTTTCTTGGGACTAGAGGATTGTCCGCTTTTCTGTGTGGAAAGTTGTTTTTGATGGTTGGAACAAAGAATTGCGAACACTTCTCAAGCTTTTCTTGTCAGCAAAAAACTAAATATATTATTTCCTCTGAGGAAAAGTGAAAAAAGGTTCCGTTGTACATGATGGAATATTCTAATATTTTACTACTGCAATGTGTCTGCTCAGTTGCTCAGTTTTTCAGTCACTCAGTTGCTAATACTCTCTGACACAACTATTTTTTACAAATGCTCAGTAAAATAATTAAATGAATTATTTATTCCATAAGACTTTACGTTTGAGCTGTCAAGAAAATTCTGTTGCATTGTTTTATAAATTTGAAGGAGGAAATGAATGTTTTAAGTGGTTCTCTTACATTTTATGAAAATATAGAAGGTATTGGGTTGAACATTCTAAGCCAGGAAAACTTTCAGATTGCAAGAAAATTTTACATGTATAATGCAAAGTTTAATTTCCAAAGCTTACCTCATGTAAGACGAATCCTCAATAAATCAGGAGTCAAAATGAATTTGTTGTCTAATCTGTATAACAGTCCATAAAGTTCTGCAGTACAGTAGAATCACATGAATTTCATTTGAGCCAAACTCAAGAATTATTTGTTTGTTTTGCTACTTCAACAGCAAACAAATCTTTGCATAATGTTAGCTTGGAAATTTAATTAAACAGATGTACAAGAATGCAGGTGATATTTCACATGACATTTTCTGCAGTGAAATACTTTGAAATCTTGCTGTAAAATTATATGCTTGACATTTAATTCTAGTAGTTATGTTTGTAGAGCTGTAATGACTTTAGTTTGAAATTTTTAAACTTAAGAGTGAATGTCGTTTCAGGTTCCTTTTAATCTTTGAGTTGAAAATCACCTTGATTTTAACCCAAGACATAATCTGGTGAAATCCTCGAAAAATTTTTATTTGAATACTCGTATTTAAATACGTAATTAATTCCTTATGCATTCTTTTGTAAGCTTACTGCAGGAGGATTACATATTTAATCCCACCTGCATAACATTCCCAATCAAACCTGCTAAAAATTTTGCACAATATTTAACATTTGATATGTTATATAATCCATCCGATTTTCTCATTAAAATGAACGTATGATTTTGAACTGGTGCAAATCCCCCTTGTCAGAACTTATAAAATAAATATTGTAGCTGAAGTGTAGTTCGCTTGAAGGATTTTTGAAAAACAACTAAAATTATGAAAGTACTCGCAAAACGCTGAAAAAACTCTTCAAAGTGCAGACTCTATCTACAGAGAATTAAAAATACTAGCGCAGGAAAAATAACTAAATACTTGGACAAGGTAAACGACTTGCACTATGCCATAAGCTGAACAATGTTTAATTAAAAAGAACAATTACTGCGCGCTTTGGAACGCTGAGCATTCTTTTAAAGGAACTTCAGTTTTTGCTTTGATGTTCATTACAATTTATATATATTATGATATTATGAGTTTCTCATTGATAAAGATTTATCCACTTTTTTAGTTTTTAAATGATTTTTAATTAAGTATATTTTTTTTGTCAGGAAATTCACAGTAAAAAGCTTCATAGCAAACAACTTGTGTGATATAACTGATAAGAATAATCTGATTTAAAATATAATTTGTTTTTAACTTACATTCCAAAGTCAATATCCAACAAATAATCCACAGTTTGGAATTCCTTGCAAGAATTCCGCAAAATCACAATGGCTCCTGAAAAATAAAGAAAATTCGTCATTAGTAAAGCTGAGAGTCATTATTTTTAATTAATTAACTATCATTAATTTAAATTAAGCAATTTACGATCAAAATTGTGTTTCTTTGACGCTTTTAGGAAATCACTCAATTTGAACTAAATTCCGTCTAAATTTTGTATAAAATCCATTATTTGCTACATTTCAGTTGATTCACCACAATTCTCAGCTTTCTTCCATTATTTTGATTATTTATTTGATTATTTGTTTATTTGTGAGAGTTTAGAGATTTCAGACTTTAATGTGCTCAATTTGTTGACATTGCTTGAGATTTGTTCGAGCTTTGTTGTAAATGTCTATAAGATTAGCTAGAGATTTGTAAAGATATCGGAAACTGCCTGAATATTAGCCCAATCTTGTTGAAATGTAGATTTTGCTAAAACTTCGCAATATTGTGATATTTGTCGAATTTTCCAAGTTTTCAAGAAATTGTGGCGAGAATTGTTTGAATATTGAAAATTATGGGAATTAAGAAAATAGACTGAAAATGTGTGGGTGAACTTGTAAGATCTAATGAGTCGATTAATTTAGTCTGATTGAATTTTAAGCAACGTGATGATTAGCTAACGCTTGTTGACGTCGCCGAGGGTTAATTTGATATTTTGTGAATTTCTGAGTAATTATGGTAGATCTTGTTTTGCAAAAAGCGCCAGTTTGTTAGATAATCTCGTGTCCATGCGGCCAACAAAACCGACTTGTATGACATTTATGTAATCTAGACGAATTTACCGAGGAAAACTGAACAAAATGTAACCGCAGAGTACTTTTAAAGCCATAAAAGAATCGACATTTCCAGACGCCCTCCACTCAATTTCCAATTACCAACAATACCACCAACAAACTGTAGCAAGCCCACAAGTCACATGGCCACAAAAGACTACTCAGAAACTTTTCCAAAGAAACCAAATGCTCCACATTTCCTCATGACGTCACGATGACGTGACTATCATCTTTCACATGGCAGAATATTGCTCCACCGACTCACTAAAGGTTCTTCACATTTCTATTTCCATTCTCCTTATTATTCACCGTTTCATGTTGTATTTTTCCATATTTTCCATTTTGCCTTATCGCTCTGTCAAACGTTGCAGCAGCTAAAGGAGCAAAGCTACTTTGCAGCCTTTTAGCGGATTTTTTAAGCAAATTCATTTTTCAGAAGGGAATAAATACAAAATACTAATAGAAAGTTCATCTTTTGTGAAACTATTCCACGTCACATCTTGTGGTGTGTTCATATGTAAATACAGTAACTGTAATATTGTATACAAAATAAACTGATGGAATAATGAAATAAATCATTTTGCTTGCACAGTACAAAAGAAATATTTACAATGAAAAGTTTTCTTTTCACATTTTCAGAATTTTCTTGAGGGTTCGTTGAGATTTGTTCACGTTGCTATGAGTTTGGTTGGGTTGAAGATTTCTTGAACTTTAATTTAGAATTATTTCCGACACTGTGTAATATTATCCAAATATTACGCGTAATAATACAAAAAGTATTAAATGCAAATAATTTCAGTTTAAGAAATTAACGTCAAACCACTCATTTTAAGGATTTCGTCATTTTTCAAAAGTTTTTCAAGTATAAAATTAAAATATCAACAACATCCTCTAAAGCAGAAAAAAATCACCATAACCCTTTATTCTTCTTCTAAACTCACGCAGATTTTATACTATATGCAAATTTTGCTCCCCTCAAACAACTCATGAATAACGCTCCATCAATTTGCTGCCATTTTTACAGACTACACAGATAAATAATTTATTTACTGATTGAATTTGTTTTTCGATTAATGTATCTTCTTCTTGATTGTTTGGGAATGTTTTGTTTGTTTGCAACAAAGTCGGAAGATTTGATTGGAGGATTCATGTGTTTTGCTGCATAAACCTTTCTGTCTACTTTTACAACTTTTTTAGTGATGTGGGGTTACTAGAGGGGAGAAAGACTAAAATAGGAAAAATATACTTTTATGACGATAAAAGCTTTTTCTTATAAATATTTTCACCCTAACTTCACCCTTTCAATCCATATCCAACACAATCTCCCTTATTTCTATTATACATCAAATCAATCCAATCAATAAAGAAGACTGAAGAATTCAATGCCAAAACATTCAAACAAATTAATAAAACCCAATCACTTTATTATTTTATTATCTCTACGCACAGAAAATACACAAATTACGCTACAGAAAATCCACAAAACATAAAACAAAAGATAAGTTTTAGTAATTGTTGTAATTGACAATGCGGGAAATTCTTCATATTATTGTCATATCTACGTATTTCCATTCATTTGCAGATAATTTCATTCATTTCGTGTATTATTTTCATGAATGAAAAGTTTTACTGATATTCCGAGTATTTCCGTTGTATATGTCTGCTTTCGATTAACAATTAATGGGAAATAAATGGGTAATAAAAAAATATATATTTGTAATATATATCAACTCAGATATATGTATACTAAGCAATCACACTTTTGTTTTGATTGTTTTTGAAGGGTTGTGCTTTTGAAGAATATCTTTTTGTGAAACTGGTACGTGAATTTGATGGATTTTTATGTACGGAATTATTAATTTGTTAGCTCTAAAGCTTCTATTTGTAATGTTATTTTATGGAGGAGTTAATGATGTTGGGAAAATTTTTGACTGCTTTTCGATTAGTTATTTATAATGGTCAGCTATTTTTACTAGCCCCTAGTGGGTTAAACAACGTGTTTATGGATTTTTATTTAAATTATTTATTGCGGGTGATAATACATTATTAAACATTAGAGCTAGACAATAAATCGAGTTACAAAACTTTTTGAATTTCCTGGGAGCTTTTTTGTAGAAGATCGAGAAAGTTTATTTTATACTGTGAAATTTGGATTATTTTTATTATAAATCAGACCTTTGCAGGATTTATCAATAAATCTTTTTTTCGCTCCATAGAACTTCTAAAAAAATGTATGTAATTTTTTCTAAAGTTTTAAAGGTGACAATCAACATATTAAGTCACAATTAGGGATTCGACTACGTGAAAACAGCTTTAATTTGGTATTCATTTATTCATTTAATAAGTTTGAACCATGGAGGACGCTTAAAAACTTTAAAAACCAACTGAAAGTTTTCCAATTTCCTTCAAAAGCTTTTTTGAGTATTAACCAAATAAATACAAATTCAAATAACTACGTAAATTGTGTTTGTGCCCAATCAAACAATTTAAAACTTTTTTAATAATGAATGTTTATAAAGTGACCACCAATTTTTATTTTGTTGGGGCAAAACTTATCAAATTAAAACTTTCCTCAAAACCTCACCAAAAAACATTGAAAACCCATAAAAACTTAAAGTTCACAAAGAAAACTTCTGCCATACATTTTATGTTAGACTTGAATGAAATGTACTGAACCTTAACCTTCAGCCAGTTTTTCCTTTACAATGTATTTTCATGCCCTTCATGCCGTCATGCCTTCATGTAAAGTGTACATTCTTCAAATGAAATTCAGCTTTAACAAAAGGAACAGACTAACCAAAGTGCCGCATTCTATAATTCAGAAAACAGACCTTTAGCTGGTTGGCCACTTAACAACGTTTAAAATGAAAAGTTTACTATAGATGTCTAGATCTATGAATACGACACTTGAACCAAATTCTCGTAATTCATGCAGTTTAACAGAAGAATGAAAAAACTGGAGAAAATTGCATCTTTAGCTCAAGAAAAACTACGCAATGATTGTCTTTTGTTAATTTCTTCACCACAAAGTCTCAATGGGAGAATAAAAATCGCATTCAAATGCAAATTTGCACAATTTCTAGACTGCTTATTCTGGTACTTGGATATACTCAGATATTCTTATATCCTCAAAAAAGTATAAAAACAATGAAAAGTATCTAAAGAATACTTAGGAAAGTCACACAATCTATGCCATTCAACTATTTCTTTGAATGTAATGAATATGCAAGATATGCAAAGTGTGCAAGACTGGAGCCTTTTCTTTTGTTTTTCCCTTACACCGAGTTTCTAGTGGATTAACAATCAGCTTTTGGTTTTTTTCAAGCACTCTTACTACTCGCATAAGATCCGCAAGTGCCCAACTTTCAAGCGTTCTTTCTTTTTTGCTGAGGAAAACTTTTTTTTTTCAATTTTTCTTCAACAATTTCCAGAACATTTTCTCACCATTTTTCTCGAAAACCATTGTTTTTCGTTTCTTGGCTTGCGACCATAATTTGTCACATTCAAATTGTTTTTTTTTCTGCGGAAAAGTTTCGTAATTTCTCAGTTTTCTTCATTTTTCTGTTCATATTTTAATTGACAACAAAAAGTCGTATTTTTCATGTTTATTATGCAAAAATATGCAAAAATGTGGAACACTGGAATCTGAATGGCATTGAAATTCTTTTTGCTCAGAAAATTATATTCTGAAAACTTTTTGAATGTCAGCGATGTGGTTGTAGTTTATTTGTTGTTGAGGGTAGTCGGGAGGAAGAAACCATGACCATTTTTGTGAAAATTAATGAAGTTATTCATAATTTATGTAAAAGGAGGAAGGTCCCTGTGCTGATTGATGATTTTGAAATTTTTAAATATATTTGAAGATAGTTTTCGAGCTTTTTTCATTAAAACTGACATCCATTAAAGCTGACATCCCAGATAATAACTCTAACTCAAAAATAAAAGCAACTAAGCATCCACTAAAGTTGAAAATTTTTTCCTCCTTTAACCTTTTCGCCAGTAATTCTATCTATTCCCGTTGAAAAACTGCATAAATCGAGAATAAATTCAATTTAAATGCAAAAATCCATAAAAATGAAACTTTGCAAATTTATTTTTCTGAAAAATATACGAAATGAATAAATGATGTAAAACTCGTTGAAAATTCCTTGGAAGTCGGGAAGAGCTTGAAGAAGTTATTTCATGCAAACGAATTTAATATGGGACTTGTCATCCATATCGTTATGGCTATGAATTCGTAAATTGTTGTTCACAGTGATATTTTGTTCGTTTTTCCGCTTCAGGATCTCGTGAAGTTTCTGGGAAACTTTCCTTTGAGAATCTTTTGAGCTTCCGCTTGTTGAAACTTTGGTTCAATAGCTTGAATAAATGTTTTTGCTTGCACTTTGTGCTTTGTAGGATTTCTGAATTTTTTTTGCTTGAATGTTTTCAAAGGAATTTGTTTTTAATTCATCAAAAAAGCTTAAAATTCTCATCCCACTAGCCGCGAGAATTTTCCATCAACTGACCTTCCATAACGCAACCCCCATTGTCAAACATCATAAAGATCTACATCACAGAAAGATGAAAACATGCTGCAAAGAATTTTTGCCTTAAATTAAGAGTTTTCAACCGAAAATACCTTTTCCTCTGCTTATTTAATGTTGCCCAACATTTTCCATGTTTTCGCATTACTTTTCGGGTATTTCAAGTATTTTAGTATTTTTTTCATGTTGTCCCATTTTCGAGGCTATAAAAAATTGTGACGATAAATCCATAAAATTTGTCGGGTCCATTCTCAAAAAAATTCACTACTCTGAAATGCAAAAAAAAAATGAAAATGTTATGTTTTCCTCGACGTTGCTCCAACCAAGTTTTTAAGAGCTTCACCATAGTCTAACAGTTTTTAGGCATTTCAAGTGATCAAGCAATATTCAGTTTTTTGTTGCGTAAAAATGATTAAGTGATAAGTGGGATGAGCGAGCGTGTGTGCGGCCAAATTCGGAATTTCTGAACTCCTAAAATGAACGATAAATAAAATTTGCTTTCTCGCAGTTTTTTTTTTGGAAAAGGTCTGCTAGAAAATTAGAAACTCTTTGAAGAGATTTTTTATTTTTTTAATTCACAAATCAATGTTTTGAAGATTAATCTGGATCTAGCTCGATTAGTCGGTAATAGTACTAAAGTTTGAAAAAATTTTCAATAGATCTTTTTAACCTTTTTTTGCAAACTCTTATTAAAAATTATACAACTTATAGAACCTCAGGTAAAACTTTTAGGGAACCTTTCCCATACTTTTTTGTACAAATATCCCAAGTTTCTTCACTGGCAGCCGAAAGTAAAAACAAATAAAAGACAAATTTTTGGCAGATTCGCCATCAAAACAATCTAAAGACCATTAAAAGGCTTAAAGCTCATCAGATTTCTTTCGTGGTGTTTTTGTTGCCGGAAGATTGTGATACTCTGTTGTATTTTTTTGTTGTTTGCTGAAGCTGTTATGTTGTAATATTATTATAATCATTAATCTTGCACGCTGGAGCAGCCTTGAGCAGCTCTTTCTGGGTGTTCTATGTGTTTTGGGATTTATTTAAGATGTAAATGGAAATGTCGTTAAATCTTTATAACTATCTTAAGAATAAGCTCAAATTTCCCTTGTGGACATAACAACACGCTTTTGCAATGGATCAATGCCTTCCGGGGAATTGAATGCTTTTATATGCGTGTTTTATTGAAGCTTTTCAAAGCATATAAATAAATACATTTATGTAATGGGAACTGCTGAGGTTTGCTATTTCTTTCTTAGATTGATTGCTTTATTGACTTTACTGATAATTGAGCTTGTGTCAGCTGATGTAGGAATATTTTGATCTTAACAATTCAGCCTATTAGCCTATGCTAGTATGCTACTCCACACACTGAAAAAAATTATTTCTTGGCACAAGAACTATAGTTCTTGTAACAAGAACTAACAGGTGTCAGCACCACTTATTTCTCGTCACAAGAACTATAATTCTGGTCACAAGCACTAATAGTTCTGGATTTATAGTTCTTGTCAGAAGAACTATTATAGCCTGCAGTGAGACTAAAATAGTTCTTCCAGTTAGAACTATTTAATTCTTTAAGCAAGATCACTTAATTCTTCAGACCAGAATTAATATTGCCTGCAATAAGACTAAAATATTTCTTCCCCTTAGAACTATTTAGTTCTTCGAGCTAGATTATTTAGTTCTTGCCACAAGAACTATTATTTCTTAACACAATAACTATTATTTCTTAACACAAAAACTATTATTTCTAGACACAAGAACTATTATTTCTTGTCGCAAGCCCTATTCAGGCCAAACATCAGAACAAACAAAAATTTGGAATTTTCCAAGTTTTCTCTCAATTTCCACATTTTTACACTTTTTTTATGCAACCTAATAATTTTTCACTAGTTAAATCGAAATTCTCATTTCCCGAAATGGTTTTTTGTTTGTTCATCATGAAGTATTGATTCTCAAAATAAATTAAAATTTTCGAAAATGTGTTATTGAATTGCAACATGCATTTCAATAGAAGAATCCTATTGAAAAATAATTTTTATCATAAGTAAAGTTTAAGCCACCAATAACGCAAGGGCTTGGTGGTGTAGTGTATAGGGCGCTCGTCTTGCAAACGAGAGGTAGCGGGTTCGAGCCCAGGTGTCGCTCAGGGTTTCATGGATGTTTTCAGGAGGATATATGGATATTAAGGGATTGGTAGCATGGTGGCAAAAAAAAATGTGACAAAAAGTGGAAATTGAGGGAAAATTTGGAAAATTCGAAAAATTTTTTGTTTTGATGCTTAGCCTGAATAGGGCTTGAGACAAGAACTATTATTTCTTGCACGCAGAACAAATGAGGTGTCAGCACCTTTTTTTTCTGCGTGCAAGAAATAATTGGGCTTCTGACAAGAACTATAGTTCTTGAGGCAAGAACAAAAAGGTGCTGACACCTCCTTTGTTCTGCGTGCAAGAAATAATAATTCTTGTGACAAGAACTATAGTTCTTGAGGCAAGAACAAAAAGGTGCTGACACCTCCTTTGTTCTGCGTGCAAGAAATAATAATTCTTGTGACAAGAACTATAGTTCTTGAGGCAAGAAAAAAAAGGTGCTGACACCTCCTTTGTTCTGCGTGCAAGAAATAATAATTCTTGTGACAAGAACTATAGTTCTTGAGGCAAGAAAAAAAAGGTGCTGACACCTCCTTTGTTCTGCGTGCAAGAAATAATAATTCTTGTGACAAGAACTATAGTTCTTGAGGCAAGAAAAAAAAGGTGCTGACACCTCCTTTGTTCTGCGTGCAAGAAATAATAATTCTTGTGACAAGAACTATAGTTCTTGAGGCAAGAAAAAAAAGGTGCTGACACCTCCTTTGTTCTGCGTGCAAGAAATAATAATTCTTGTGACAAGAACTATAGTTCTTGTGGCAAGAAAAAAAAGGTGCTGACACCTCATTAGTTCTGGCGTCCAGAATTATTATTTCTTGTATCAAGAAAAATTTAGTACTTGAGGCCAGAAAAAAAAGGTGCTGACACCTAATTAGTTCTTGGGTCAAGAAATAATTTTTTTGAGTGCATATATGAATTATTTAGTTTCCTGAAACAAAAGCCTTTCTTCTCTAGTATCCTCTTACAACAAACAAATCCACTTGAACCCAAAACGCCTTCAGTTTTGATGGAAATTTGATGAAAATTGATTGAAATCACTTGAAGAAACTGAAGGCCCCTTTTACCCAAAGACAATAAAAATACTGAAATCCCTAAAATAATACCGAAATCTATGTAAAGTCATAGAAATGGTCCTTTCCTTCATTACTTTACAGATTTTTCACCATTTGTCGTCCATTTTTAGTCAATTCATTCAATTTTACGGGATGTTTCCATTTGCATTGAGCTTCCGAAAATATTTTTGAAACCGGTGTCTACTTGAATTTGACCCCATTAAGTAAACTGAAAAGGAATAAAAAAAAGGATCCGGATTTTTATTCAGAATTTCAAGTAGACTTGTTTCTGTAGCAAATGAAGCTTTACAGGAATGTCCCTAATGTTGGAGAGTTCGCTTTAATCTAATTTAAGGTAGAAAACAAGACAAATTCTCCTCAATCAAGAGCGATTTAGCGAATGAAAAGAATATATTTTAATTTTAAATTAAATCTTCTGTGCATTAAGGACAACAGAGGTTGATTACAAAAAATGCTTATTTTGTTGAATATGCTAAGTCTCCTTAAAAACTCGCAAAATTTACAAAATTTGCATTCAATGAGCGAATCAATATTAAAAGGTCCCCTTTCTAATAAAACTCATAATTTATATGGACACTAGACAGTTTTAGTATGGCCTTCAGTTACATAATTTATATGACTAACCAAGGCTCCCAACAATGAAACAATGAACAATATGCACGTTTTAGAATTCGATAACATGAATAAATGTTCAATACAGTGCAAGTTCACTGGTCTACGCTATTGGAGCGGAAAGCAGACAATAAATATTTAATCATCAATTTTGTTCAAACGCAATATTTCTCAGAATTTCACATTTAAAACACCAGCCCTGATGTATAATAGCAATTTATAGCATTTCTGCTATTTTAGAAATATCTGCAATATCGACAATTCCAGAAATTTGAGGTTAATGGAATTCCAGATGAATTATGGATTTAAAGTAAATTGGATAAAACAAAATATATTTGTGCGTATAATTTCCAGCATCATAATTGAACCTTCGTGAACTTGGCGAGCTGATACTCTATCTGATTAGTGTTTATTCATGGATAAAAGGAGCGCCAAGACGCCACATAATGTTCACATAACATAACAAAACAAATTTGTCTTCTCAAAGTCTCAATCAACATAAAAATTATCAAAAATCCTTATTATAAATTGACATCAATGATATCAAATCCATCAATATCCTAAATATCAAAATATACCAGAAAAAATATTTTCCATCAAATTTCTTGAAAGCATATTGATTTCACAATATCATAATACACTCGAGAATTTTCACACAGCTCAAGAGTTTTCAATAATGTTCTCGGAATATCTTGAAAATCGATGGCTCCTCATTAAATTTCTCAAATTGACATTCATCAAAATTTATCAAAATTCATCCATTTCAAGCTCAAGTTGATACATTCATTTAATCAATATATTGGTAGTATTGATGGTACTTGAATTCAAGCAGGATTTGGATCCAAGCAGACAGGCATAGATTAAAAACAATCCATTCATTTGAGCGGAAAATCAAAATGAAATTGGATTTACGAGTTTCACAGAATGTCAAAATTGATGATCTGTCTCTTTAATGTCATCTCTACAACTGAATCATCTCTAGGATATTTAATCTATGTGACATCCATAGCTCTGTGAATTTCAACAGAAATATTTGTGTATCTACCGTATCAATCTTCTGGTTAGATATCATCGTAAGCAATTGTGCATTGATCAGTGAAATTAAATCATTTGTTCAATTATGTGAAATGCTCCACCAAAATCACAGACGAAATCTTTTCTTAAACATGAATTTATTCAATTTCAATGAGAACTCGAATAATTCACATTGGTATGGAATAATGATGCACTCGTTAGCTTCGCTTTGAGGGTACTTCATGAGGTATGTCAACTAGAAGTGTGGACTTTTAACAATACATTATCAGATGTCACTTATTGATCAACCATCTTAGTTAGAGTTTAAAAATCTTTTTACAGAAAATGTTCTTAAAAGTGACATACTTAATTATGCCCTCAAATAATTTCTAAAATCTTGAACTGCAACAAAGCTCCTTCCAGTCCCTGCACGTCCTGCTGATTTCATCGATTTCCTGACTTCCAATATGTTTCTGAAGACTTCTCAAGATCTCTCAAAAGAAATTCCCATAAGATCCCCTATTCTATACACCACAAGACTTCCGAGAAGCAAATAACATAGATGGATGCATTTATAAGGAAGAACTTGCATGATTAGATGCAATTTGGAGACAAACCAGGCCAACTCAAGTTTATGTTGGTTGAGCAAGTTTTGACATTTTTGTGGTTACTTAGTAGAGTAATTGAAGCCAATTGAGCTAGCAAAATGAAGAAGCCATTAAAGTGTTAAAAGACATAGAAGATAAGAAAGTGAAGAAACTGCCATTGGCGGTCGTTTTTATGGAAATTTTTATCTTTTTATTCAATTCAATCCTTCTAAAGCTTTTAATCTTCTAAGCCAATTTTAATCATCTTGGCCATTTTTAATTATAATAATGATTTTAATCATTTTAATGACTTAGTTAGAGCGTCTTAAATAGCAAGTGGAGAATAAAATAAAAGAAGGTTAGATAGATTGTGAGGATGGGCTTGGCCTTCTCGAGCAAAAAGATGTATTTTTATAAATTTGATAGCAAATTGGGAAAAAATAGAATATCGACCTTTGTTTGCTCTTCTGACCTGCCTTTGTTTGCCATTTAGTTGGTTAGTTCTGTTTGTTTGTTGGTTTTAGTGCTTTTTAGTGTGTTTATTTGTTTGCGTTTGGCTAATATACTGCTAAAATATATTTGAAATGGGTATTTCATGTTCTCACAATGTTTCTTTTTTGTTTTTTGTTCAAGCAAATTTAGTGGCTTGTTAGTTTATTTTTGGAACTTTTTCATGTAAATCAAGTTTAATTTTAGGATTTACTCGTGTTTTGAGAAGTTTTTCTTGTAGTTTCAAGTTTTTATAGTATTTAGTTATTCATTGAAAAACTTATTTTATTGACTTTATTCCCAGTAGCTTTAGTTTGTCGCCTTTCCATTGAAGTCTTGTTTATGTATGCATTTTAGCAAACTACCTAGGTTTTTGCTTTAATTATTAAATTACCTTGTACTTAATTATTACATTGAAACATGAAATTGGTGAACTTTAAATGTTCATTGTGTTTTTTCTAATTTTCACCAATTACCCACTTATCTAGACACTTTAATGCTTAAGAAATAATTTAATAGTTTAAATATTTAAATCTATTCAAAATTTGGTCTAGCTAATCTGAGCTGGATTATAGTAATCGTCTAGAGTATTTCTAATGTTCTTTGTCTGTACTGGACTTGAAAACATATTCAACGTAAATCTAAGGGGAGTTGTTTTAAATTCGTAATTTGTTGGATTTGAAGTGAAAAATTTATTTTTAGTTTCCTTTGTCTTTAGTGCTTGGTTTTCCATTTTTCTATTTAGTAATGAATGGTATGCAAAGTATAAGATGAAGCAGTTACTTAAATTCTATCCAGGGATAATTATTTAATGTATAATCTAACATCAACTAACTAATGTTTTAATGAAGAAACCATTCAAAACAAATCAATTTCCCATTTCTATTGAATTAATTAGGAACCCATATAAACTTAATGTACCATAAACACAAATCCAATATGATCTAACTGTAAACAATGTCTGTAATATAAATGCCACTTCAATATACTCCAGCAACTCAACATATCATTCATACACTTCATATACACTTCAAATACACTTATAATATCCATAATCTCCATAAACAAATTGATATAAACAGTAAATTACCCAACAGCTGTTATTCCACTTATTTATTCGATAAATAATCGCCTTAAAGTGCATTATATCATAATAATTGCAATATTCTCTATCATCGTAAATTTAAACTTAATTACAATTTAATCCTTTTTGCTCTTCAACACATCCTCAATAAACTTCGATTATTGTACTATTATTGTTAAGTATAACCTGTTATAAATTACGAGTGCTGACCACTCAGCAAAAGTTACGTGCAATTAGAGTTTCATGAATAACAGTAGAAGAACAACGATACGAATTGAATAATTTGCATAAATGATTATAAATGATTTCTAATATTGTAATTAAAATAATTAAAACAAATGGCCTTTGGATGTTTACTAATTCTTATTGTTAATCATAAAATGATTATATCATGATTATTCAATCACATTTATGCAAATTGTGTGGTTCGCGCCGTTGAGCTGACAGAACACCAGTTTTTCTTATGAAAGGAGTTTTTTCGTTGACACAGTGGTTTAAGATTGTGAATTGAGGGAGGTCTGTGAATGATTTCTCGTTAAACTTGCTTTGAACTTTAATTAAAAAATTTACTGATAACACTTTTAAAGGCAACCAAATATATCAAAAAATTTTAAAATTCCCTCCCAACCCCATTGTAAACCAAAGACCACAACTATATCCCCATATATATTAATTAATTTCAATCAAAATGCACGCAAAAAATAAAATATACAAAGTGAAACAATAAAAAGCACAATTTTCGTGCGAAAGCGCCATTAATGTCGCTTTATACCAAACACATAAAGACTCATAAAAGCCCAAAAAAATATTCAGGGAAAATAAGAAAATCCAGCAAAGTCTACCAACATTAACAGTAATATAACAGTAACACCAGTGAAATTTGCTTTTTGGCAGCTTCGGTTGGATATCATAAATAAAAAAACATTATGAACAATATTTCTTGATTAAATTTGCCAACAAAAGTCCAATTTATTTTATTGCATAAACTTTTAATACGTTCAAAAGGCAAATAATTTAATCGCGCGGCGAGGTCGTATTTAGATGGAGAGTTGTCCGACGGCTTTGTGTCTGAGGAATTCATTCCGGGGGAGTTTTGAAGAAAAGTTTAGAAAGTAACAAGAAAATAAAGTTTTGTAGACATTTGAGTAATTGTCGATTATTCATGAAGATTCTAGCTTTTAAAAAGTTTGAATGTTCTTTAAAGAAAACATTAATCTTCTGTACAAAAATTTTTAGAAACTTAAAAAATAATTCTATACAGAATGTCTAAAAACTTAAATCACTAAAACTATTTGCTTGATGCAAAAACCACTCCTCACCTACCCTCAAGTTTGCAATCAAACTTTCTAATTGAGCAATGAAATGGTGCCAAAGGAATTTTAAACTTAATTCACCTCATCAAGATTAAATCACCTTGTTTATTTGTTTATGCTGCAAAAACAGAAAACATAAACTACATTTTTGTAAAAACAAATTAAAAATCGTAGAAAAACAATTGAGTTTGGCTTTTAAATTTTACCGTTCCTGCTGTATGTAAAGCTATTTGAAAGCTCTAACTAGGTTGACTGAAGATAAACATGCAATCTCAAGAACTTTGTTTTGATATGTTTTCGCTGTATTTTGCCATAAAATACTTTACCATACTTTTCACCCATTCTAATCATTTCATCCGTTTTGCTTGCAGTTGTACTAAAAAACTCAGAAAAACATCAGAAAAACAAAAAGTTACAAAAAAGTTAAAAGCTCGGATGCCATATAAATTTGTATTTTTATCTTTCGCACGAAAGCGGTTGTTTGTGAGGTTGATAAAAGCAATATGACCTCCTGTCACGGAATTCTGGCAGTTTTGATATCGTTGTGGGGAGAGTGACAGGAGAAATGCTTTAAGGCAGGGATGGGGAGGAGGTTTATTGAGAAAACACAAATATAGTATTTTTTATGGCGTTTATAACGACTTTGAAGGATAGATATTGTAAAGTTAACTAACAAACCCCTGCCCAACTCCCATCACAATTAGGTTTTAATTGTTTCGCCATGGATTCCATGTATTTTTTATTTGTTGCTCCAATCTCGAATGAGAATGATTGCAATGTATACCGTGAAAATGCAATGTTCATGCTTTCCTGCCATTTCACCTTTCAGCACAATTTTCCATAATCTAGTTCTCAGTAATACTTTCCACCAGAGCCCAGGAGAGTTCAAAAAGTTGTAGAAAACTTTTTACAACCAGATAGTTCAAATAACCCCATAAATACGCCAAACATTGTTGTAAAATCGGTAAAATTTTTACAAAATTTGCAAAAAAGTAAAAAGCACTTAAATTGGTTTATCCTGGCACGAAACATATTGTGTATTTATTTAGAAGCTACGAATGCTCCAAATAAAGAAATAAAACCTTTTTACTGGTTGGGGTGTATGGGTTGCTTTAAAAGCCACCCCAGCCCAGAAACCATAATGTCTTCTCTTTGATTCTTTGATGTACTCTTTATTGATTTTACAACATTTCAAAAATTCTACAAAGACGGAGGAGTGGAAGCTTCGAAGCAGCTTGAAGGGATTGTGGGTGAGCTTTTGAATCTTTCGATTCATTGAATAAACATTGAAAAACATTGGAATACATCAAAACACATCACAAATGTCACAAATATTACAATATTACAAACATTCTCCTTGAACTTGAGCAGTTGAGCACAATGAATATTTAATGAAGTGACAATAGTGAAATGCTGAAAAGGTTCACACGAAATTGTCATTAAAACTTACATGGGTCTAACCTCCCTCAAGGCTTCAGTTGATTCAAGTTGCTCCAAATTGCTTCAAGTTTTCAATAAGAGGAAAAACTGTCCTTTGCAGGTTCTACGGGAACTCTTGGATATTTTTTAAAACTTGGACGTTTTAACGTTCAAAAATATCAATTCAGAAAAGTTTTAATGTTTAGTCGAAATATTCTCAATAAATAAATAAAAGCTTTAATTGCCTGAAGCTTTTAACACAAAATCTAATTTAACTTAAATTCCTAGAAAACATGAAATGAACAATGAAAATACTTAAAATACCAAATTACAAATTAAAAACACAAAAAGTCTTCCGAATGTCCTGTGGAATTATTTTTAATTGCTCTTAATTGAAAATAAACAGATGAATTTTTTATGAGAAGCTTAAATAAATAATTCAGGGATTTTTTCGATAGAAGCACGCTAGTTCCTATTTGTTTTTATAGAAACACAATTTGTGACAATTTGAGTGGGAATTAATCATGTCTGCATGAAGTTAATACTGATTTGGTTTAATTTATCTTTAATTTAAATATACAGAAGATCAACATCATTTTAAACTAATTTTGATTACAATTCACCTTTTCAGTTGTAAAAAAAAAGTTATTGCATTGGAGAAAAAAACAAAATTAGAGCAAATTTAATAAAAGCTTTTTGTTCATGCACCAAAAAAGGTTTGACTAAATTGAACCACATAAATGTATTTTAGCTAATATTTATATTATGTGTTTTCATAATGATAATAATTATTTTGCTTTGCTGCAAAATATGTCATGTTATTAAAATCCTGAAGACAACTAAATAACATTTCGTGCATTTCATGCATATCATGCATTTTATGATTTTGTCTGTTTTGGTGCAATTTTGTTTCATGTTTCATGTTTTGATATTTAAATACGAGGTTGTTATTTGAAATATCATATTTACCCTACATTTAACCATAATTTTCACATTTGCGTGCATGTTTTCGAAAGTTTTTAATTTAAATTTGCCTGCATAGGGAGTTGCAGATAAAAGGATGTTTAACTATGCAGTTCTTCCGTTAAAACAAAAAAAAGGGAAATTTAAACGAGGATGATTTTCCCATATATTATGAGCAAAGATGTCCCTCAAACTGTTTTTTAATAAACTCAAAAAATAAACAAAGTTCAGTTCGAAGGTATGACAGGAATAGAAGAGTGATAGCTCAACCTCAACAATTTTTAACCTTGGACATTATCATTTCAACCATACTTTGTTGGCTTTTATGACGTTAGAATATATTTTATCATGTTTCTATTTATTCTACACATATTATTAAATTTTATGATAATCTATGATATTCTAGTTTATGTTTATATGTTTTTTGAACATTATTTGAAATTTTATGCAAGGAACTTGGCAAATTATGTGGTAAGGTTTGGTGTATGCTTTTGGTGGTTTGAATTTACAATATTTAGCTTGCAGCTTTTGTTGGTACAATAAATGCATAAATTAATCAAAACCACAAACATTTTTATTTATTTTTAGGATTATTAAATGATTTATGGATTTAATTGTTTTCGGATTCTCGTTTATTTTTCTAAAATTTACCACAAAAGCTAAAACAACGAAACACATTGCCCTTGGCCATCAGAAACGACCAGAGCATTAAAAATTGAAATAACCTTGAAAAATCTTTTGAACCTTCAAACCAACTTTATACGTCCCAGCATAATATTTTCCAATTTACCCAACTCCCACTTTAGCTCCCACCCAGTAAAAAAGCCACAAATCAAACATTAATGATATTCGAGCATATCAAGCATATCCTTCAACTTCAGGTCAGATCCTCAGATATCGAAATAATCCCCAAACAACAAAAAAAAAACTAAAAAGGAATCAAAGGGAATTCATCGTCCGACCATCCTATGAATATTTTAATGCTTTTTAGTATTTTACACCCATTTTGTCCTAAATGAAAAAAAAAACATATTGTAATCCAAAGTTAATATTCAATACTGAATATGTAATTCGGAAGCTCTCCCCTAAAAATCCCTCAACTCGCCTTAACTGCCCTAAACCTAAAACTTTCAACTACGAGTGATTATAATTTTATGGCTTTAACCCTCGATCTAACATAAATTCAGTATAAATGGGAAGCTTCTGATAGTTTTTCCAGTTCTCAGCTATTGGAAACTTTTATGAGGGTTTATGTGTTAAGTACTAAAGTATCATTATTTATTTTAGTTGAGACAAGTTGGATAAATTGTTGGATGGTTTATAGAACAATTATTTGTCTTGATTTGAGCTAAAATTTGAAAGACTAGGAGCTATTGCAAAATATTTAAATTAAAGCTAGAATTTTTGGAATTAACTCAATATTCAAATTAATGAACAAAAAATTGTTCCAAAAACCCTTGCACCCACCCAAAAATGTCCCAATCAATCCTCAACCCGCTCCTCTCAATTTCGACAAGTGCGTGTGTTTGCCATTGTGTACTTTTATTTACATGCTGTCCATTAAATTCATTGAAAAGTCATTAAGTTGAAGCTCTGGCTAATTTACGGGGCACATGCTTACAGCTCTACCAGCCATAAACTCCCATAAACTCCGGAAAGCCCATAAAGAATCGAATTCACAGCAACAGAATAGCAGATGCCAAGATATTGTGGCAATTTTCAAAAATTTTCATACTGTTTGTTACACTGAGGGAAAAGGAAGAAGAATTGATATTTTGACACTTGAATATTTTTTTCTTGCGTGACTTACTATTTGAAGTAAAATAGCACACTGACTAGTCAACTTATGATAACTTCCCTCAGTGCCCACTCCTCCAATAAACAAAGCAAACAAGCAACCGATTTAGCGGCAACTGTTTACAGAAGCTCGCATATGAAGCTCTCCAATAAATTTCAAATTAATTAATAACCAAAATATTTGTATCGAGTAAAAGTAGCGGGGCGACTGTTTGTTTACCAAGTGCTGGCTTTATAAAACGCACACAATTTATGAGTTTTTCTAGCCACGAGCGATTTGCTAAACATACTTTTTACTCTTACTTGATGCTTTGAATTGTGGTTCAAAATTTTGCTCAAATTTTTGGGGAAATTCTTGAATCTGCTGGATCTCCAAGTAATTTGTTGTATTTACTAGAGTTAGTTAAAAGTTGTTGAATGTTTGTGAACGTTATTCTGTTTTGCTGTGTTGCTCATTTTGCTGCTTTTTAGTTGAGCTCATAAAATTGCGGGTGAATTAATTTGCGGGGCTTATTGGCAAACAGTGCGAACATTGATGGTGTGCTAATAGAGCGGTTTAATGAAGAGGCTATTTTGGGAAGCAGTTAACTGTCATGATGGGTATTCTGTAGTTATGTGGATGAATTTGCTTTTTTGGGATTAAATGGTTTGGTTAAGGGTTGGGATGAAGTTTCATGGGATTTTAAAATTGGTTGTTTAGTTTTAAAATGAGATCAAGAGGATTACAGTCAGAAGCTTCTACTCAGATAAAATCACAGGGACTTTCCTCACTTACATAACATTCCAAAAAACCCTTTAAAACCTCACTCACCAAAATAAAACTCCTCGATTATTTGATTTTCGTTCATTTGATTGGATTTTTGGAGTGCACGCAATGCATAAATACCAATTGATTTATAATTTTACATTTCTGCCATTTTCTGCGGTTTGATGTGAACATTCACAATTTCATGCATCAACTCATTTCGATTGTGCCTCAGGCTCGCCGATTCCATAGAGTCCATTTATTCACCACTCATTCAGTGATTCAGGGAGGTTTGCAAATTTATTACGCAATTAAGCTAAATTTAGTGGTGACTGATGAGATGATCGAAATGGTCAAATTTGACTGCGTTCGGTTAGATTGACCAATTTAGAGAGGGTAGTTGATTAAAAATTAGAGCTTGCTGCTTATTTACTAGGAAACAGATGGAAAATGTTTTTCTATGCTGATATTTTGCTATTTCGCTAGAGCATCTGCAAATGAATATTCTGCGAATAATTTGATTGCAATTGGTGGGAGTTAGTTAGTATTTCTGCGGTTTTGTTATTAAATAGAAATTTTGTTAGTTTTGCGATTATTTGGATTATTAGTTTTTAGCCTCATTTTTGGCATTGGTTATTAGTTTGAAGTTGGATTTCATTTGCAGAAAGTTCGGGAATTCCTGATGTTCATTAAAATTCCAATGGAAAAATGGAAAGCACTCAATCTCATTTTCCTTTTCAAAATGATTTAACCCGAAGTCATCTTGAATTATTTCAAGATCACCCTTAAGTCTTAAAACCCCCATAATAGTAAATTTCGACATTTCCCAAGAAAGCACCCCTTAACCACAATCCCGTTCGAAAATTTGTCAAAATGTCTGCAAATTTATCTGCTTCATTCCAATCTCCCCAAATCTTGCATCTAAAAAGGTCAAATCATGTAAATCTCAGTACACCCTTAACCTCAAAACTCCAAAGACTCTACTTCACTCAACATACGACAAATTGGGTTATAAATGGGAAATTAATGGAACATCATGCATCACATATAACATCACAGCCATCACAGTTTTAAACTGAATGTCATTTGAATTAATTCATAGGATCTGGGATAGAATGATGACGATGGCAGTTTTAACCACAGAAATAGAAGATTTTGCTTCAACTTGAGTGCTTGATGGAAGTTAGTTCGGTCACAAAACTGGCACTGAGAGAAGTTTCTATGGTTCTGTGAAAATTTATGTAAAATATTTTTTTTTACTCAACAAAATATAACATCACTGTTAAATCTTTTTGCATATTTTAATGAATCCAAATAAGTGTTGAATTCAAGAGCTTCCTGAAACTTCTGTGAGAAGCCACAAAATTCGAAAATAGCTCGACAAATAAAAATGGAGAATAAGGTAATTCTAGACAGCATCAATTCCAAAATAATTGAATTTGTTTGCCAGTATGCCAGAACATTCGTGATTGAAGCCAAATGCAAATTTGTTAGCCTCAGGCTGTTTTCGTCAGATGTTCTTTACAACGTCAGATGCAAACTGAAAATACGTACAAAATCCAGTAAAATCCAGTATAATCGAGTGAAATTCAGTTTCCTGGTAAAAAGTTGCAAAGTTGTGCAACTGCCAACTATTCACAAGGAAAACCACATAGTACTACCGACAACATAGCAATTGTAATGGATTTTCAGGCTCCACCACTTCTGGCCAAAAGTAACACAATAATCAACGAAAATAATAGAGAAAGTTTGTTGCTTGACGGTTAAATTCAATGCAAAAATACACCAGAATGGAAAATTTCTGACATTTTCGCCTTTGCGTGGATTTCTCGGTACGAGCAATCTGAGCATTTGAACATTCGAGCTTTCGAGCATTTTGGGTTAGTTAAAAACAAGTTGAGTTGAATTTGTAACTCGAGCAGTACGTGAGGGTGCAATTAATTGGGGAAAAGTTTGCTACGAAAAGTACAAATAACTACTTCCGAATAGTAATTTGTGTAGAATTTGTGTGAGGGTGCTCATGGGAGCTCTTGGAATTGAAATTTAATAGTTCTTTTGTTTTTTTCATTTGCAGGTATGTAATTTGATGACTTTTCTTTGATCTAATTGGACGAGGAAGGAGTGAGTCCATTTTTTAATGAATTTTGTGTGTTTCGAAAACGGATTTTTAACTTTTTAGCTCTAAAGCAAACAAAACTAATGAAATAATCTAGAGCTTTGCTGTGAAACCTTACAACACCTTTTAGCTCTAATCAAAAAAAGTATAAACTATTATTTGTTCAGCTTGAATCTTTCTTTGGAACAAATCAAATCAAAAACTTTGTCAACTCCACCAACTTCAAACATCTTTGAAAGTAGAATAGAACGGAAGTCTTCTTCTTGAGCCAAATAACAAAGTTAATGTTCAATCAAACAGACTACTTTATAGTCCCTGTTATTAATTAAGTACTTGCCAAAGTCAGTGAAGCAAGTTTGTCATGCCACTCATCTTCTTATTAATTTGCTTTCAGGAAAAGTTTAAGTCTTTGACATTTTGTCGATGTTTCCGATGTTTTCAAATGCTTCAAATGTCTTGTAAAAGTTTCTAAAGATCCTCGAGAACAAACAACAGGCAGAGCTTCTTCCAAGTACTTTAAAGTTCTTCAGTTCTTAAGTTTTCCATCTGCTAAGTTGCAAACTGTTTTCTAAAGTAGAAAGTTCTGTATTTTTTCATAATTGGAAATTATCGATTTTCTGTTCGAGTTTTCCACTACCATCATTATATTTCATTACAATTTATTTTATCAGTATTTTTTCATTTTAATTTATAATTCAAGTTGTTGTGGAAACATTTGCAGGAAAAATGTTGCAATTTGTGAAGAAGTTTTTTATTTCTACGTTATATATAATGTCATTAGGATGATAGGAATTGTGGTCGAGAAAATTGTGCTTTGACATTTCATAAATTTTATAAATTTAATAAAGTTTTTGCTTCGGGTTTTTGGAAGAGGTTTTTGTAGAGCTTTTAAAAAAAACAAATTTTTTTTCTGGTGGGATTTAAAGGAAATTTTGATACATTGTGATGCCAAATTTTCGCTAAAAAGATGGGAATTGAAATTTTATCATTATGGAAGGAGTGGTGGCAATTTTTAGCTTCCAGAAAAAAATGCACTAAATAATCATAAAAGCTTACTCACCCCTGCCTTCGCTATCATAAAAACTTTAATTAGGATCAAATTCCACTCATCTCTCAACTAAATAATTCATCTCCTATTTAAAATAATTAGATCATGATGCCCCTGCCTCAAGCATCAAAATCCTTCCAAAAACTCAACAACAACAAGAAACTCTCAAATAAATGATCTTCAATTTAATTTTCCGCTCGTACAAACATTTTAATTTCGTTATAAAATCATCAAACGTGTTTTATTATGTATTTCTATGTTATTTAATGTTTGTATGAACAAGCCATAAATCTCTTTCAACTGAAGCACATTGAAAAATACTCGAAAAACAGTCGACAAAACGGGGAAGCCATGGGAAACTGGGATACTGAATAAAATATTTTTACTTCTTTTCAGTATGTTCGGGTATGTACAGCACATACGATGACATAAATAAATAAATATGTACCAGAGTTGTCGGTGACTGATGACTTTAATGGGTTGGTTTAAAAAACGAACAGAGTTTCTGCTAATTTCGTTGATTGAGTCATTAATGTGTTGCTTGTTGAAGGGAACATGACTGAGAGTGAATCTAATTAACAGTCGGCAAGTTAATAGCGCTGAACTAATTACTTAAAACTAAAGATTTTTCCTACAATTATCTGAGAATTTTATGTAAAAACACATTTTGGCTATTTTTAAGTAAAAATTTGCTCTTCAATGTTTTTGAGGAAATGCTTCTGAGCCTAAGATTTGAAGCAAATTTGAATTTTTAGTAGATACTTCTTTATAGCATTCCATTGACAATCGACTGATGCTCATTTCCAGCACACGCTACTATAGAATTTATCAACATTATTTTCAGTGCGCTCCAAGTTGACAAATATTGAGCATTTAAATAAATATTTGAGAACACACATCACATCTCGTATAAAATATTCGGTATACAGTGATAAAGTGATATGTTCTACTAAATATTTTACAATACGATCTCTACAGAAGTTATTCTGGAATAGTTAACGGTCATTGCCGAGGAACTCTCCTGAATATTGAAATATTTCTTCCTGCGTATTTGTTTTGAATGTTTTGATAAGAAAGATGCTCACAGAATTTTCAATGTTTGTTTCTATATAGATTCGGGCTAAAATGGACAATCGAAAATTTAAAGAAAACAAAAGGTTGGTTAAACAAATAAAATTTAATAAAAAGTTATGAGAGAATATGTTTTCTTAAAAAGTTCTTTAAAAATACAAGAAAGTTATGATTTTTGAATAAGTCCGGGAAAAGGAACACATGTGGAATGATTACTTTAAAATATCCTCGAAATTTAAATTTTCATGTTCCTTATTTTTTCTCTATAAATAATTCTTCAAAACTACTTGAAAGCTACTTTTGACAAACAAATTCCACCCAAATTCCCAAATCTTAAAAAACCTTTCTCAACCAAAGTCCAAATTCTGCTTCTGAATTTATTTTCCAAAACCCCAACTTCCAACATTCTCTGTCCAAACAGTCACAACATATTTTCAGTTGACAATTTTACATGTTTTTCCATTACAACACAGACAGGAAATACTTTATAAAACCAGCATCCAAAGCAAACACTTGTTCATTCCTCTGAAAGAAAAATGCCAGAAAATTTTCAATTTGCATTTGAATGTGTGCCAACAACTGACTGTCTTCTTTTCATGTTTTCTAGGTTTTCTTTCGTATTTGCTAGAGAAACTGTGAGAAAATTTTCGAAAATGTGATAAAAATGTCGGAAAGTAGAATATGGTAGAATTTGCTTGAAGTTTAAAAGGAGTGAAAGGACAGGAGGAAATTGTAGATTCGAAGATAATGTGGTGTTTGCATTAAATTGGGATAAGCTTTGGTCGGAGAGCTTTGCTTTTGGAATTTGATATCTTTGTGGGATCTTTCGTTGGTTGAATGCTCTTTTTGGGAAGATTTTTTAAAAGTTCTTCAAAATATATAAAAATTCATTAAAAAAGCAATGAGCTTTAATTTAGTGAAAATTCCCACAAATTCATTTTCCTAAACAAGAAAATTTCCTATACTCCACATTATCTTCCAGCCCACGTCCCTCAATCTAAGGGGAGATTAACCCTTAACCATCTACAATCTGGTAAAAACATCAATAAGCAATTTCCTGCTCTTTAGACGTCTGGTTGGGTCATTGAAAATTGAAATGTTAAAATACATTTGCGCAAAGTATATGACAAACACTTTCAAAAGATTAAATTGTGGAAATTATTTAGAGGCTCTGAAACCAATTAATTTACATAAAAGGATGAAGAAAGTTTTTGGATGATGATTTGCATAATAATAATTTCAATTCACGAGCACACAATTCCACATTTCACGTTTTTCGCAAGAACTTTTCGGACGTTTTGGAATTTAGCAATTTCCACAATTTCCACAATTTTCGATTACCTGTCGAGAAAATAATTGGAAGTTTCGTTGTAATAAATGTATAATTCCACTTTTCATCCCTATCAATTGTTATTTATTCAATTGTGAATTAAACTCTTCAGTTAATTAATATTGTGAACAATATGTGAAGACTTTGATGAATAAAAAGTAAACAAAAATTTTAATTACATGAAATCTTCAATTCATTTCATTTTTCATAAAATTCAGATCAAGTCTAATTACATAATTTAATCATCAATTTTCCAAAAATCACAAACAATATTTTTCCGGTTTTATTTAAAAAGCTTTTATCGCATTAAAACATTAAAATCATTATTCTACGCATTAAAAGCCCAATCTTCTTGTTTATCCAGCGATTTCAGAGTAATTATGATAAATAAATACAACAAACTGGAAATAAAACATTGTAAAAACATTAAAAAATTACAAAAATTAAAAGTGCTTACTGAAAGCAATAAAAGCATTAAAAGCTTTGAAATCCTCAACACCATAAAAGCATAAAGTCCTTAAGTAGTGAATTCCCTGAATAATTAAATTGGAATATTACACCAAAATTCCAAATCTTTTAAATACTGCAAAAGGTCAGAAACAGTCCTTGTATTTCCAATTTCTCCGAGGGAATCTCCGAGCGACTGCAAAATTCACGTAAAAAGGTCAAAAAAGTCAAGTCAAGTTACAGTCAGTCAACAACAGCGCGTCTAATTACTCGACAAAAACTTGTAATGACAATTAATTAAGGTTCAATTTCTTCCCCAAAGCGACAAACGCACATTCTTGTAGCTGTATATAGCAACAATAAAGCTCTGATATGGGCTGAGCCTCCAGAGCTGCAAATGTCATTAAAGACGCTCCTCAAAGACGAAGGATAATAATAGAAATCTGATATTAACATCTTAAAAGGATTTGTTTGAGCAAAGGCGGTGAGATGCTGAAAAAATTAAGCAAAGGTTGCAGTCTGGTTTGAAGATTTTGGGTTGAAAATTTTTTTGAACAAAAGAATTTGAAAATTATCAACAAAGGTTTCAAGGAGCTTTTTAAGAAATTTTTTCAGAATATTTGAAAGTTGTAGAAAATAAAATCCAGATCATTGAAACAGAGCTTTTGGAACAACCAAAATAATTATTAATATTCTAGCGCATATTTAAACAATTTTCACCAAAAAAACATCTGCTCAAGGCTCTTCCACTTCAAAGCTCTACCGGACAGCCAGACGCCCGCCAGTCAGATTACCATAAATTCACCATCCAACAAAAAGATGTGCAAAAAAGCGCTCCCCAGTGTAAATTATTAATATTCAATATAAAAAATCAATATCCAGCATAAACGCTTCCACATACAAAATAATAAAAATATGCTAAGTGGATTTTCTCTCATGCAAAGGCACAAAAAAGCTGGCAGGAAAACTCAATGACAGGAACGTGCAGGCTGAAAGACAGAGATTCTGGTTGCGTCAATTCGGTATGATTATATTAAATTTGATAAATCTCGTGGTATTTCAAATTTATTATATTCATATAATTTTTTTGAATGTGTGCAAATTTGTAGTTCCGTAACAAATTTACAATTATTCCAATCGAATGGTGTATAGTTGAATAATCCATAATAACCTCTTTCCTAGACATTTACCATTCACTCAGCATTTATTTGATTGTTACATAATTTATTGTGCTATTGTGTACACTTTTTGATGAGTCACTTAGTTCACTTATAGCAGCTTTAGAGAGCTTCAAAGCCATCAGATGAGTATGATTTCGTATGACGGCACAGTGATCGGCACAAATCAGTTGAAGCAGCAATTTATTTCTAATTTGGAAAAATACACAGCCAAGTTGTTTGCTTGAGCCGATCTTATACAAACAAAATTAGAAAATGAGAAGTCATTAGAACTAGGGATTTGAGAAGGTTGGTTGAAGGATCGGTTAGGTCCATGTAAAGTTTATAATTTGATGCTTTTGGACCTTGCCTTCTAAAGCTCTGACATTTTTTAATCAAAATATACTAAAAGAACGACTAAAAGCTTCATTTACAAAAAAAACGAAGCAAAACCAACAAACACACCCCATTTAACCTCCAAACCATTCAAATATTGACACTTTATAAAAGGCATTTACATGCGCGACCTTCGCCGCTCCATAAAACGATAAAGAGTTTAAGATTACGAGCAAAAAATAATCCAAAGTTCAGACGCACTAATGTTGTTGGCATGTTAGTCATGTTGGCATCCTTTCTTCTTCAAATGAATTTTTTATGTCCGAATTATTGAATTTCTCGATATATCGATTTGATTTACTTTTATTGGTTTACTGGTAGAAAATTGGAAAACACTCCACATAGTGAAAAATAAAGTGACGTGGTGAATAAACCATTGAAGTAAATACAGTCAAGAAGTGATTACTTTCATGTCACGGGAACATGAAAGCGTCCTCAATAACGGATAAAGCATGTAATGCCTATAATATTTTCAAAATCATTTATAGTCTTGTAATCTCAGCTTGTAAATAATAGTGAGATTTTCTCAGAGTTTTTACTTCTTTCAGATACGAAGAAGATTTGCATAAAAATCGCATAAAAAATTGCTGGAAATATTGGAAATTGGTGTAAATGTTGGAAATGTTGCAAAGTAAGTGACGATAAATTTTTACGCTGATTTAGATCTTTGGTACATAAATATTATGGAATGACGCTTTTTCTGATTTTTTCATACAAGGAACATTTTTCAGAGAGTGACAAACATGGCAGAAAATTATATGGGCTTTTTGGGTGCTAAGGTTTTCTTTTTTAGTGCAGGCTACAGAGTTAACACATTTTTAGAGGTTATGTTATCATGTAAGCGGTTTAGAGTTATCTTGTTAACGGACAGGCGGACAGATAATGTGAAAACATAAGAGTATTAAGTCTAAAAACTACTAAATTTACTTTAGAACAAATGAAAAGTATAAATCCACTCAATTACCTCCTTAAAAACAAAATTGCACCAATTTTCTCGCCATAAATTTTTCTCACACATTAACCTCATTTCCTTATCATTGCAGTAATTCGTACATTTCTACATTTCCACAAAATTGTTATCTTAACGGCCCTTCACTCCCTTCTTCTACTACACTCTTGCCTTATTCGCTACATTTGCTTCACTTAAATTCATCTTGCAAGCTCGCTCAGCTTACATTGTAACCCAAAGGCACATAAAACTAAATTGTCTGCATAATTACGGCCTAAGTATATGAAAACATATAAAATTACCTTCTTAGTTGCTGTTTCTTGCTTGCCGTGTCTGATAAATGAATAAAACTAGAATAAACCTTATTCACTCGCTTTCTGCATAATGCAAGAAACTTGTTTTCTCCTGTCTTCTTGGCTGTCTTGTTCACTCTTTTCTTGATTATTTTTTCTTGCTTGCTACTTTGCTAGTAAGTAGTTCCTTGTTATGGAAAGTTACGCAAGGATTACCCGGCAATTTATAAATTTTATAGCACTATCACTGTAGGTAATGAGTATTTTTTATTTCACTTATTTCATTTGGTTTTCTGCCAAGAATCTCATGATATTTTTTGAATTTTCTTTTTCGTAATTTTTTTTGTATTTCTTATTCAAATTGAAAGATAAATTTCACTTTTTGGTTGGATTGCACTTTTCTTGTTTTTCTGTGTTTTTCGGCATTTTCAGTATATTCCGAATGTTTTTTGTTATTTTGTGGTTTTTATGCGGTTATTTTCGGTATTTTTCAATATTCCAGTTATTTTGTTTATTCAGCACTTTCAGCGTTTTTAGAGCATTTAGAGCTTTTTGTAAACTTTTCTTGATTATTCTATTTTTGTGTGCTGTTTATGCAGAGTTCTGAGTGTTCACAGTATTTCAAGCGAAAATCACTTTATTTTATGATTATTTTTCAGGTTCAAGTTTTCTGCTATTTCAATCACAAAACTGGAAAATTCACAATAGCTTGATTTCTTATGTTTTTCTTGTGTTTTCATTTTATATCTTTCGTTATATTTCTTTGTTTGTTCATAAAGTTCACGTATTTTCGAATGTTTTCTGGGAAAAAAATTTCGATTTATCGAAAGAATAATTTTATTGCCTCGCTTTTGCCATTTATATTGGAATTTTGATGAAATAAACAAGTTGAACAAGTGAATTTTCTTGGATTTTGACTAATAATTCACTCAAATTAGATCCAGAATCCATTTCAGTCAAACTTTCTTGTGAAATCTTACCAAATTTGCTACAGGAAATGTTTTGCCAAAAATCTAGAAAACTTCTTGGAATATTAAAAAAAAATTTAAAACAGCAGATATATGAACAGATAGATATGACAACTCAAAACCTACTGTGTAAACAAATTCCTGCTGAGTACATAAAATTCTCTGAAATAAATTGAATTTACAATGTTCGAGACTTGTAAAATTGGTCAAAACTATTTTCAATAATTTACAAAATCGAGGCCACCTCATCTCCATTAAATAATAAATAATCAACAATATCGCTGAATAAAACAACTTAATCTTAATCCCGAGCCAGCTTTATTGATTACGCAAAATTTATAGCTAAAAATTTTTCATTGCCTTTTATTGGTCAATCGTGAGGTAATAAAACAAATATTTCTGTATAGTAGTCTAAATAAAGGCAAAAATAAAAGCAAAAAGGTTTGATAAATGAATTTATCCGCATTTATACACATATCCAAACATTTAGAGGAGAGCTCCATAAAAATCAATATATTTTATTAGATTCGAAGCATTTCATTCGATGTATGGCCTCAGAGTCTCAGATAGTGTCGGTAAATCTAATATTATCTCTATAGTGCAGCTCCGATATCTCTATCAAACAGCCATTGTATCTTTATTTCTGGCTAATTTTTTGGATAGTCGTGTAGAACATGCATGTCTGCTGTGTTCATCGAACTATGGCTAAGTAGCAGCAGAATTAGAGGATCGTGCATAAAGCTCGCCTGGTCGCTGGCTTTGACAAATTATTTTTCATAGTTTCGTGGGTGCTCCAAAGTGTCCAAAACTTGTGATTGATTTTTTATTTGTCAGGAATTTGACCTTGAATTCACTGGTGAGGTCTTTTTTGGATTTTTGGGGTTATTTTAGATGATTGGTGGACAGTATCTTGTAGTGAATAATCTTATGGCAATACCATAATTTATAAGACTTATCGGATTTTATCCTTCCCCTCACATTCAGCCAACAATATACCACATCACAATCCATACTGACTCCACCATACAAAGTTACCGAAACGACAAGCCTTGCAGCCTTGATTTCAGTCACATAACTGCTGCCATGTATCGAATCAATTAAGTTTTGAAGACATTTTTGGAGCAGTTCTGAGTAACTCCATGAGACTCCATGAATTGCATGAATTTCAAGAAATTCTGTCAAATGGTTTTGTCGTATTTTCTCGGTATTTTCAGTATGTTTGTTGGTTGGTTGGCATTTTGTTGGTATTTTCTCATGTTTTTCTCATTTTCTGAATTTTCTGTTTTTTCCGGTAAAATGACAGGAAAAACTGTTAAGGACTTGTTACCAAACGAAAATGTCTAGCAAAATCAATTTGGTTTCCATTAGATGAACATCATCGAAGACAATTAGGCGGAAAGTTTCTTGGAGACGAGACATTCTTTTCATTTTATTTTTTTTTGAAAATGTTATATTGCATGCACTGTAAGCTGTTCTAAAATTAATTTTTTTCGTAATTAATTTCTATTTATATTTATAATAAAGTTCATAATATATGTTGTATTGTATAAAAGTTTCTTCGAGAGAATAATATCAATCTAAAAACTGGGGTTCATTACACTCTTCAATACTGGGTTGTTGGTAACGTTTATCTTTGTTTTTTGCTTATTTCTGCCAATTTTTTGTTGATCTTTTTGTTAATCAGTTAATTCGTTTCTGAATCTGATTATTTTTGCCACCTAATAGTAAATAACACAACCAATACCAGTAAAAATCATCCTTCAAGAAAATCCCTTTGCAAGCACATCGCTTGACCCACGTCACCGAAGCTTTGTTTCATGTCGCCAAAAGCGTTCCACCTGAATTCCTACATTTTTGTCTTTTACCATTCATTTCATGTATTTAATTCATTATGTTCTTTAATGCGCCTGATTTCTGAGGAATACTGAAGAAAAAAATGCATGGAGACTACAATGAAGGTAACATTTCGTTCCATTTTTTGTTCAATTTTTTTAAACTGAGGAAGAATTTTCTGTTTAATTCCATACAGACTTTATGTTAAAAAAGACTGGAAGGCGATGGATTTTACTGAGAAATGAAGAAACCTCCTGGCAAAAAGCATGCAGGACATTTTTATTTCTTTCTTTGGTTGCTTTGGATGCTTATGATACAATACAAGGATGAAACACGTGCAACAATAACAAATTCTGAGAAATTGGGAATTCAATTTGTTTTGTTCAGGGATTTATGTTTTATGTGATCTGGATGACTTAATTTGATATTGTTTTCTCGAATCTCAAGGATTCTTGAAAATACTTTAAAATTCAAAAACAAAAATTTCTTTGTTTTCAACGTTTTCTCAAACGATCCATTTTTTTGCCACCAAACCAAAAAAATTTGCACGAAAAACTGAAAAGTTTATCAAATAGTCTTTTAAGAAAAGATCTTAAAATTTACTTTGAAATTCACTGAGAATTAACATACAAAGGAGAAACATTCAAAAATATTCAAACAACGATCTCTCAAACGAATTTTGAATGCAGTTTCAAGCTGATTTGAATATGAATGTTGGCAGGGCTGAAGCTGTGAGGTGAAATTTGCAAATTCTAATATCTTTTTAATTAAATGGAGAATAAACATCTTCCAACCTCTGTCGCACATTTCAGAACATCAAAACACTTGAGATGTTAAATTTAGATTGAATGAACTTTCAAGACATTTCAATTTTCCTCAACATATTAAAATTATCTTTGCTCCAAATTTAAATCGCTTTCTCACGAAATCCACCGTACAGCAAAGAAAATAGAAAATTGTTGAAATTTAGAAAGATGAGAAAATTTTGGAGGTTTAAAAGAAAATTTTGTATATAACTGAAATTTTGGGAAATTTATAGATTTTACGGAATTTCGCTAAATATTTAAAAAACACGGATACATCTCAAAAAAAAAACTCAAAAATTGGCAGACAATTTACGATTGCTCTATTTTTAGAAAAAAACCAATAAAAAATCTGTTCAGCACATTCTCAACAAATTTTACGAGTTATCTGATAAATTTATCTATTTAAGTTTTGTTTCGCCAATGGGATGAAAGTGCAAAAAAACTGAGAAACACAAGCCAGAATAAAAATCACTTTCTTTGAGTGTTCTTTTTTATCATTTTTATCGCGAGGCACACTTCAAAGTAGAGAACGATGAATTTTGTTGAATATTCAATTTGTGAAGTTTTTATCTTTTGTGCTTAGTGGGTACTTTTTGGAGTTTTGAAACAAAGCGATTGTGGATCGATTTAAGTTCTTTTTTTTGAGAAATATAAAGCATTTAAAAGATTTTTATGATGATGGATTTTTAATTATTTTTAAGTGTTTTTGGAAATGCTTTTCCTTTAATAAACCAACCTTAAACAAATTGCATAAAATTTCGGATTCTCTTTGTAAATTTTTACACTTTTCATGAAAAATAAATTTAAACCACTGAATTACAACCACAACAGAAAATATTCTAATCGAATTAAAGTTCAGTTTCCCCAATGCTCATAAATTCCACAAAATGTTTTCCAATTCAATTGTTCCATTGCTTTACATTCTAAAAGCATTTATACTTATTTTCTGGCCAATTCCAAATTCAAACAAAGACCAAAAAATGCAAAAAACTCTCAAAACATTGAAAACATTCTGTAAAATCTAAAAGAACTTCAAAAAGCACTCAAATGAATTTTTTCATTTCAAGCTGATCCAAAACCTAAAATGCTTGGAATTTTGCCTGGTGGACCACAATCGCAATTTAATTTCAAATCACATTAAAAATCGAGCAGAAAATTTCTCAATGAACCGAAGCTGGTTTTGGTGCTTTTTTGTCTATCCACCCAAAACTGGCAAAAAATTGAAAAAGAATGAATCCAATTATGCTTGAGTTTTTAAGCAATTATGCTTTATTATGCTTTATGAGCTTTCTTCTCTTGAGAAAGCCCTGAAGAGTTTTTTCTAGGTTTTAGGTGAATTTTCGTTCAATTCAGTTTTTGACGTAATTGTACCTTTCCTGACAAAAAGTTGTTTAATGAATGAATTGTATAATTAATTTAATCTAATTTAATTTAATTAACTGAAATAATTGTACGCTAATTAAATTTTTTGTTGGTCAATCTATTCTTGGAGTTTTTTTAATTAAATAAATAATGAATGAATTGTGCAAACCAACAAAAAAAGCATAACATTAGGTGATTTTTCAGTATTTTAATCATTTTAAACATTTTAAATGGTGTGGTCATCAGTTTTCTCATTTTTTGCCAATTTCCATTGTTTTTGCAGGATTTATTATGTTTGTATTTTCAGAAGTTATCTGATGTTTGCTGTTGGCATTCTGTCTATATGATTAATTTCAGATATTTTTAGTATTTTACTTATTCAGAAGTTGAAATCTGGCAACTGGCAAGTGGTAGAAACAAACAAAAAGTGCATAACATATTTACTTTTAATGAGATGGAAATTTTATACGTTTATTTAAAAGTGTATTCTCGAGTGTATTGTACTTTCTTAAAGTTACATCAAAAAAACATTTTTTTCAAAATATTTACTTCTGAGAAGATAAATATCATATTAATCTATATAGAATTGATAAGCTCTCACGTAATAGAGTTCGAATCTCTATACGATATGTTAGAACAATCACTACACTGAAAAATTCATTTTTCTTTTTTGCCATTTTTCTAATAAAAAAAATATTAACAAATTATTCAATGTAATTAACAAACAGCAATTTGGCTCGTCTTGCACCCTCTAATTAGCTTGAAACAATGTGAACTCTAAAAACCAATTAATCTTTCTACAGTTCTTCACACATCAAATGCTAACTAGACAGCGAAACATCATAATTCCTTCAAGCGAATTCTAATATTTCAAAGCATTAAGTAGCAACGATCTCTTTAAAGTAAAACAGCACATTATATTGCTCTCTAATTGCAAAATATCGGCAAATTACGAGTCTGTATATCAGTGTTTTCAGTAATTCAAACATTTCCAACATTTCGGAACATATAAAATTTTCAGCGCAGCCAAATATAAAAATATTTCATTGAAAATTCGAATTTCAGATTTTTTTCTTCGAATTCATTTCAATTGTGGCTGATCGCATTGAATAAAAAAAAAAGTTTTCTGAGGAAAAAAGTGAGAATAAAAATTGGAAGTTATTTGAAATTATTTTGAGCGTTTCAGTCAAATTTCCGTCATCACATCTGCACCTTAATTTTATTTTACTTTATTCTACTTTTCGTATTTTTTCATAAATTATCAACAAATTTTCAACAAACTCGAATAAATTCGAATAATTTTTGAGTTTACATTTTACACAATGAAAGCAATTTAGCTGAAATTTATCGTGAAAATATTGAAGTTTATGTTTTTTGCGAGTTTTATTGATTTAAGTGAGGTGTGTGGAGACTGAGAAATGTTTATATGATAGTTCTATTGAATACTTAATAATCAGATAATCTACTGATAATCAAACAATTCAAAACGAAGTAAAATGTTTTCTCCAGAAACTTAAAAAAAATTCGGCAAAAAAGTTTTTCTATGTAAACTCCCCCTTCACAGATTCTTGAGATTTCTCAGAATTAAACCAATTTAGATTATTTTTAGGTAATTTTGTAGGTTTACATAATTTTCGGTAATTTACTTATTTACTCAAGTTTCTGCTAAATTTACTCGTAGTTTCAAATTTATTTAGGAATCTTTAGTTTCCCCAGTTTTATTCAATATTTCAAAGTTTTCTTCAATATTTCCGGTTTTTCCAATAAACTTGAAGTATTTCCGAGCTGGTACGTTTTTCGTTATAATGATTGTGAATAATTAATCTGGTGTTTTCAGCTTGTTCAACTCATATTTCCACATTTTCCATCATTTTCCCAATTAATCGCGATTTAATGAGTTCTACTAAATTATTTCTGTTTAATCCGAGTTTAATAATCTCCATTAGTTATTGCAGGCGATTTAAACGTTTTTTCGGTTTTTATCAAAAGATTAAGCGATTTTATGAATTTTTCCGTTTTACGGGTTTTGATGATTTTCCGTTCAATTATTCATTAAAAATTAAAAATTGAAATTTCGCTTTGTATCCGATTTTTTCGAGTTTTCCGAGTTTTTCGAATTATCCCGGTTTTCACAATTTCTTCCACTTTTTATTATTTGGTTTATATTCCGGGTTTTAACCATTTTTAATGGAAATTAAATTTTTCTCGATGTTTTGGTAATAAATCGCACAAATCACTCAAATCGCAGATTTTCACATTCTTCACAGTTTTCACGATTTCCACAAATTTAAATTTAAACAAATATTTATCAGAAATTTCAACAATTACACCAATCACTCTAATGACTGACGAATCTTTTAATTTATTTATTTATTTAATTTTTGAATCATTTTCATCACTAACAGCTTCAATAAACTCGAATAAACTCGAAATTAACAAATAAATTAACAGCTGTAATTTCAATAAACTCAATAAATTAAAGCGAATCACTAAATCGGCTGCCGTTTCGCTAAATTTAATTATTTCTTGTATTTGCAAATTATTTGAAAATAAAATTTGCTTGGGAAATTTGCATATTCAGCAAAGAGAACTCACAATTTTCGCAAATATTTTACACTTTTTTTTTGGCAAAATACTTTTAAAACAAAAACCGTGAATCAAAAATACACGTCCAAGTCCAACGCGAGATTCAGCTTTATCTGCTTGGAAACTAAATGGAAAATTGACGATATGAAAACTGTCGGCGTTCGGCTGTTGTTTTGAAAAAGAAAAACACGTCGGGAAAGCGGCGGGAAAATTGAGAACTGGAAGTGAGAGAGAGTGGATGTTGTTAGAGAGCTTTCTTGAATCGTTTGGGTAGATCATTTGATGCGTTTATGCATCTTTCTTAATGAATGAAGAGATTTAGTGCAGGGAAACAAGTATTTTTTAGTTTTGTTTACGGTTTTTGAAATTTATGGAAGAATTTTAATAAGTTATGAGATTTTAATTGGTCTTTAAGTGTTTTGTTGTATAGAAACTAGAAACTGTAATTTTCATTAAGCTTAACTTAATAGAAACTTTGCAAAAATCTCTTAAAAGTTAAATTCAAACATCATACCTGAATCCATATGTTCTACATAAACAACAAATCCAATATACTCAGAAGAAGAAAAATAAAAACACCAATTTAACTTTTGTAGAAATTGTGTTCCCTTAAAAGTTGTCTGAAGTTGTTCAAAGTAAGCCCAAGAAGAATTTCAGAAGTTGATTCCGATGAGGGATGCGATTATTAATATAAAGGCTCCCTTGCTTTGGATTTGGAGAAAATTCTTCATACCGACTATGTACTTATCTTTGACTGCTCTACATAAACAAACCTCACATGATCGAAGACTTAAAAACTCCAACCAACTGGCAAAAAGTTCTATTGAATCTTTCGAAGGCAATCATGTTCTTATGACAATCGCAATATAGCTCAAATAAAATTTATGGAAATTATATTATAATTTGAAAGAGGAAGGATGAAATGGGAAGTTTTTTTTTTAAATATTTCTTTTGATGTTTCCGGTTTGTTTGTTGGATTGAATTTTTATTGCAATATGAAATATTATTGAATTTTGTGAAGAATAATATGATTTCCTTTGTTTCCTTTGAAATGTTCACCAAAATATTTGATGAAGTTTATTGAGTTTCCGTTTTTAATATTTCGAGATATTTTTATGTTAAACCAGAAGTTTATTTGTTTTTCAGATATGGAATATAATATTTGATGGTAAAAAGTTTTATTGTTCAATGAATTTTTTTGTCCATGCCATTATCACAAAAGAAGAAGAAAATAAATCTTCAGAGCTTAAAACATTCAAAATGTGTTTCTACAGCTTAATAAAGAAATTACTGCAGAGCCACTCTACACTCAAACACTCAATTCCTGCCAAGATAAACAACATGCCTTAATTTTTGTAATTTAATTAATTGAATACTTAAGCAAGTGAACCCTTTTTTGCATACTTTCAACTCTCAAGACATCCAAGTATTCTCCGTAATATTCCAAATATATCATGGAAAAGTTCATACATATTTAATGAAGGTAATAACGTCGGCATCCTTGACCTCCAAAATACTTCTCATCATAAAATAATGTACAAATGTTCATAAATATTCATGAAAAATATTCACAAAACTTTCTCTTTCACTTCATAAACTCCCCGTCTTCTCATTAACATCTCATAAAGCCAAGTTTCAATTAATTTTTCTTGAACCATACTCGTGTTGCTTTTTTGTAACCACTTAGTTAACTTACTCGACTAATTCAATTTTTATACTAAAGCATTAATCTAATCCGTGAGGACAATCGCCCATAAAATCGGCACACAAATTTGCCAACAAATAATGGCAGTAATGAAATTTAGCTTTTTATTGGAATTTGTGTAATTTCTTGTTTTGTTGATTTTATATATTGTGGCTACACTTTTTTTGTGTTTTGTAAATCGCAACAAAAAACCGATAATCGCACGATAATCGACAATAATCGAGTTTATTGGCTTTTTAGGATTTTATCAGAAATTTATCGAAAATTTATTGAAAAAAGTCTTAAAATTACAATCTGATTCAACTTTATTTATTTTTTATGATACTTCTCATAAAAGTTAGATGGAGTTCAGATCAGCTGATAAAAATATCTACAGCTAGAAAAGAGTTGCACCAAGGGTGTGGTGGAAAATTTTTTTTTCTCTGTTTTTTTATCATTATTTTGTAAATTTAACCTTTTTTTCCAAATCTGTTCCAGAAACGATTTACAGGTCCCAACCCTCCCAAATTTTAGCAAATAAAAAAGAACAAAAAAGAAAATCACAAACAATCGAATCATCCCAAACAAAAAGTTGTTTCAGCTCTGTTTCCTGTTTGCTACTGCTGTATCCTTAAGTTTTCAGATTTCTGAGATTGCTTCAGTTTGCCGGCCAAGATTTCCCAAAAGAAAAACTCAAGAAAACTGGCAAAAAATGTTAAATAAGAGAAAAATGGCCTCAGTTTCTTTTTATCATTTTTATGTAAAAAGATTTAAAGATACAAAACTTTGAGACTTTTTTGTGATTTTTGTTTAGCGCTTTTTATTCCACTTTGTTTTTTATCTCTTGATGTGCTGTGAATTATTGCTTGTGATGGATTTATATTATCTACTGAAATATGGGCAAGAGAAAACTCAAGTTTTATGGAATATTTTATAGAATGAATAAGAACTTTTTTCTTTGTCATGTTTTCAAATTTGTTAGGATTTTTATTTGAAGCTTTTTTGTTTGTGACTTTGTTTGCGAGCTAATCATCTGGAGGATAATAAATTATGAAAATTATAGGATACACAGCTGAAATATGATTTTCGGATGACTTTAATTCTGTAAGTTTAAAAAAATGGGATTATATTCTTTGAATGGAATTGAAGGATCTTTTATGTTCTTGAGCTTTATCTGTGAGCTTGTGGATGAGGAATGAAAATCTTGATTTAATGTAGATTTTTTCGGAAATCATTGAAAACTCGGTCAACCTTGTAATTGAAAAGTTTCTCAGAAAATATGATTAAATGTGTTCTTGGAAATTTAATCGACTCAAAATAATCAGTTTGTCTTTGACTTGATGGTTACGTTTTTGTGGTTAGAGTTAGGTTTGAGTTCATGTGCATTTGCATAGTATTTCATAACCAAAATTGTCTCGAAGCTTATTAAATTGAGTTTACCATAGTTATGCAATTTGATTTGTGGGTAAAATTAGATCGAATATGTTTCAATAAATGATTTAGATCGAATTCTGTTCTAAAGAAAATTGACACACACCAAAACCTCATAAAGTTCCATAAAAACTCACGAAATGCCATAAAATATGAAACGCATTCTGCCTATAAATTTTTAATTAGTCGTTTAAGAGTTTTTCTCCGTATCCTTAACATTCTCCTCGTTTTAGAGCTGTATCATATTTTATTCATCCCGTTTAAACTCTTTTATATCCGTTATGATATACATTAGGATATTAAAATTATGGTAAAATTAGATATAATAGAATTCAGTTGTATATATGTATATTTATATGTTGTACGCGAAATTCTGTCATGTCGTTGAACTGGAGCTTAATAACTTTTGAACGGATAAAGGTTTTCAAGAATTTTTTTCACCAAAACTTCTTACAACTATGTAAAGGATGAAAACTTTTGGTTCCAGACCTGGTCCACCCATCTGGTGGTCACCAGAGCTGATCCCGTGATCCTCGGGAAAATAAGAATTTTCCAAAAAAACGTTCACGATGTGGTGGCACTTTTTATTAACAGCAAAAATTAACTTTTTTTGATGAGGTCTTATAAACATTGCCAAGACACACATTTTGAGTCATTTTTGAGATGGTCATTCCACCGCGTCTTTAGCCCAGCTTCCAAAATCTATGCGATTTTGGCACTTTTTGCATATGACATGCACAAAATTTGTTCATTGCTTGGTTTTTCTCAATTTTTCTTCTTTTATTAATTATTTGGCATCACAAGAGATTTGATTCTCACTAGAAACCCAAGATTTCCACGCGCTGTTGATCTTAAGATGAATTTATTGGTTTTATTTATGAGCTTTTCAAACTTTTTACTATTTTGAGAGAATGGAACCACTTAGAGACTTGAAATTTTTACCAAATGATAAGGAGTTCCAGGCAATGTTGGTGCAATAAGTGGAAGTGACATCGCGGGTCCACCACGAATCTTAAAAATTTCATCCTTATCCTAAAACTTTTTTCGGGATTATTTCTTCTAATGCGTTCAAAAAAATAGAATTTATGAGTGAAAATCTTAAATTAACTGAAAATTTGCTAAACTCCACATCCAGAAGCTATTTTTCAAGATCCAGAAGCTTTTTTAGGATTTTCAATAGAGCTTTCGTTTCTTTAGCGGATATATTTAATTTAGTGGATTGCTCATGAAACATGTATGGGATCTTTTTATGCTTATCCTGGTGACCAGCTGGTTGCTCCAAATAAAAATTTAGGTAATAAAAATTATATTTCCTTAAATATAAGCTTTTCAAACATTTTACTATTTTCAAAGAACGGGACCACTTAGAGACTTCAAATTTTTACCAAATGATCCGTGAGTCTAGACAATGTTGGTGCAATAAGAGGAACTGACATCGCGGGTCTACCACGAATCTTAATTATTTCATCTTTATCCCAAATTTTTTTTCGAGATTTCTTATCTTAATGAGTTTAAAAAAATAGAATCTATGTGTGACAATCTTAAATTTACTGAAATCTGCTAAACTCCACATCCAGAAGCTATTTTTCAAGATCCAGGATCTATTTTAAAACTTTTAATAAAGCTTTCGTTTCTTCAAAGAATATATTTAATTTAGTGGATTGATCATGAAAAATGTATGGGATCTTTTCATGCTGATCCTGGTGACCAGCTGGTTGCTCCAAATAAAACTTTAGGTAATAAAAATTATATTTTCTCTCATAAGCTTTTCAAACATTTTACTATTTTCAAAGAACGGAACCATTTAGAGACTTCAAATTTTTACCAAATGATCAGTGAGTCTAGACAATGTTGGTGTAATGAGAGGAACTGACATTGCGGGTCCACCACGAATCTTAATTATTTCATCCTTATCCCAAAATTTTTTCGAGATTTCTTATCTTAATTATTTAAAAAAAAATAGAATCTATGTGTGACAATCTTAAATTTACTGAAAATCTGCTAAACTCCACATCCAGAAGCTATTTTTTAAGATCCAGGATCTATTTTGTAACTTTCAATAGAGCTTTCGTTTCTGCAGCGAATATATCTAATTTATTGGATTGCTCATGAAACATGTATGGGATCTTTTTATGCTGATCCTGGTGACCAGCTGGTGGCTCCAAATAAAAATTTTGGTGATGAAAACTAAAAAATACGTTTTTTTTCATTTATCTGAAGTTATAATAATTTTAAACTACAAATCTAGGTTATTTGATCTAGATTGATGGCTCAAAGCTTATTACAACCAAAATATTTAACTCGGCATTTTTGCCGAGACGGGATAACTAGTATAAACATAATATATTGTATATAATTTGTGAAAATAAACCGTTGAACCATGTACCAAGTGCAAGCCATATAATTTAATACATTTTGTTATATTTTGGCAGATTTGTAAAATATTAAATACATTCTAATAATTTTGCCAAGTTTTGAACAAAACGATGATATATGATGACATCTTAAAATTTTATAATTTACAATTTTATGTATTTTTGGGACGAATAAAATGAAACAACCGAGATATATTATTATTCTGAGATTCTGAGATACTGAAAAATTCAGCAAAAATATTTTCTGTCCTTGCAAAAATGAATGATAGTACAATTTATTGGATTTCACAGATTATAAGACTTTTATGGAATCACTGAAATTGCAACAAAAAACAGGAAAAGTTGTGAGAATTATTAAATTTGTAAAAGCTATGGAGTTGAGACAGCTTTATTAAAAAAGTAGAACTCACAATAAACGTTGAGATCATATAGATTATGACGTTTTAAACTATAAGTACAGATTTAATCTTACATCACACGTTAACCCTAACAAATCCTCAAAAAGTCAATTTCGTCCATTTAATCCTTTATGAACATCCCCTACCTCTAACTCAATTTCAAAATTACAAAATACTAAAATTACATGAGAAACTTTCGAAATGGAAAATATTATTTCATAATACAGAAGTTGTGGCTTTATGGTGCAACTGTGCTGTGAAAATTTATCAAGTTTATGACAATACCACTCGCACAGAAGTTCTCCGAGTGCATTTAATTATTTGAAACATTTGAAACATTTCTCAACAATGCTCTGGAAAATATTTGTTCATTATTTCGAGCTCAACGTATTTGTTGTGGAACGATAAACTATTTCAAAAATTGTGAGTTAGTAGAGATAAAACAAATATTCTGGTAGTTTGGATAATTATGCTTTTGTATTCGGATGCATTTTGAAGCACTTTTGAGGTTTTATGTAAATATTTTTGTTATTTCATTTTCATAACAATTTTCATCGAGTTTTCTTCCAAACCGTATTACTGGATTACAACTTACTCACGATGATGCAGTTTATTTATTTCTAATGACGTTAACAAAATTCATTACTTAATAAATACTTTTCTTCTGCCGCTCCTGCTTTCAGTTGGATATTCTCAATTACACCCACTCATTGTACTTTGTAGTATGATCAATCAATTATTGCCAATAGCAATTATATCCTTCAGCCTTTACTAGTAGCCGTAACTAGCCATACGTAGCTTACGCCAAAAATAGCTATTTATGACAAAACTCCCACGCTAATTCCATCACGTTCAGGCAGACATCAATTACAATTGTTATTTTGGTAACCGAAAAGACTCTGAAATTACTTGGGAATTACAAATTAATGAATGGTTTCAATGTTAGTAATGTTATCAAGTGCTAAATCAATAACGTATACAGATAATTATATTTGAAGCGTAAACCATATTAAATTTTTAATGAGATATCACATCGTATGTCTTATTAATACATAACAAATATCAAAAGCAGCATAAACATTATCCAAATATCAAATTTCCCAAATGTGCCCAAAATCCCTGTCAAACATTTTCTATTGGTATATTCATTGTTTATTCTGATATTACTTGGTTATTCTGATGTCTTCAATAATGATAACATGCATGTACTTCATGTGACGCAATAGTACTCAAGGAATAAAATGTGACATACAGAAACTCCTACGGAAAACATCTATATTTGATTGTATCAGCTTTTCACCCAACAGCCTACATTTTATTCGATGGTGCTTGATGTAAAGTCGGAAATGTAATGGGAAAATGAATTAAGAAAAGGTTCAAAATTATATTACAGGACCAGATTCTATTTATATTGAGGCTTTTTGATCCTTACGACTTTAAAAGCTTTCTAAATATGGAAAATTGGTGGAAGCTAAAAGTTAAAAATGATTTAAACAGTATTACCAAGTAGTACCGAATTTATAACCCGACTAACACAGCTGCATATTTCAGCATAATTTTTTTTTTGATTCACCCTTTGACGAAATCCTTTGAGATTCATAATAAAACTCTGATATTTATAAATTCTTAATTACCTGTGTCTCTGTGCGTCATCTCAATTTGCTCTATATATGTACTCTGTAAATTCTAACGAACCTCTAACCCTTGCAACTTAGAAGACCACGTCTTACGCAAGGGTGTACTACCCAATAAATATTATTATTAATTAAAAGTTCATCATAACAAAAATAATCAAATAAAATTCCTTTCACAGGAAATTCCACAAAAAAAAACCAATAAAAAGCAATTGCCACAAATTTTGATTGACTTTTAAAATAATTTCCAATTATAATCGCTGTTCCACAATCTGCTTCCATATTTTCCTGTTTTGAGTTTTTCATCATTTTTATCATTTTTATCAAAATGTGCTTGTAATACTGCAAAATGTTATGGTTGTTAACATTTTGGGGAAATCATATCAAAAATTTTGCGCAAATGTTGGAAAATTGTCAAAATCATAATTAATGTTAACATCATTTTAATTACATTTGTGAATTGATGTGTGACAAAACAATTTTTCTAGTATTTTTGGAAATATTTGATGAAATTCATTAAATTTTCAATTCAACACTTTGAAAGTACAAACATCCTGAATTCGGATGTAAAGCAAAGAAACCCCAGGAAAAAAATATTGTTGATATTTTGTTAGTCGTCATTGAGTTTGTTCGGTGAGTTGGTGCTCCATCAAACTGGAAACTTATTTCAACAATGTTGGAGAAAGTTTGTATGAATTTATTTGAATTATTTGAATATCATTAGAAAATATGGTGAGAATGGCTCAGAGTTGTTAACCATTGGTTTTTGTGCTATCTGTTGTGTAGCTCAGTGGGTTGAATGATGTTTGTGTTACACAAGATGGTTGTAAATTGTAACGAGTCGAGAAGTATTGGCACTTATTTTAGTTCGAAGAACATTCAAAGCTCTCAATGATCTTGTGAAATAATCTTTAAAATCTTTAAGACTTAAGATCACTCAACTTTCGATATAAATCATACCCAAAAATTTCAAAATCATGATTGTAACAATCATCCATCAATCATCCATCACTCTCAATAAAACAAAAAATCCATGAAAACTCCCTGGTAACAAATCAAAATCGAAGTTTTCAGCAAAAAACCTACACCAGCTCCTACTGCATTGTCTATTTCAGGATTCTCAACAAATCGATTTTTCCCCTGACAATCAAACAAAATAAAAAGTGAAATAAAATTCCAGCAGAACCAGTTAAGCATATAAAACATAAAAGCATAACAATTGTATGAAAAACTTATAGAACATGATGATTGAGGCATTATTAAGGCAGATTCAAGATTTACAGTCATTATTAATGATGAGACAGAATAAACTTTACAATTGTTCACGAACTTTACGAATTTTACAGAAGTTTTCTTATCATTGACGAGCAAAAAACTGAAAGAATCAAATTCGATTGATAATGAGGAAGTGGATGAATTGGGAAACGTCTCTATCAGGAAATTGGGAAAGTGGCACATGTTTCTTCAAGATGGATGAAAAATTGAATAGATGAAGATTTGGCTTTTTGAAATAAGTAGGACATCCGGTTATTGAACTTTTTGGGCTTAATTTAATTTCAGTTAACCTTTTGGCTTTTAGTTGGTTTTCAGTTCAACCAAACATAATTTAGACAGAAATTTGTTTCCTTAATAAATTCTATAAAGGTTACGCTCTGTGTCAAATCATCATGACTTTCATTCATAACAAAACTGTAATAGTTGAACCCTTCATCAATATTTCATCATAAATTAGATTACATTCCCTTAATAGTTCAAGGGGCACAAAAATCAAAAGTGATTGATTCTCCTGTTAAATTCCAATTTATCTCCCATAGGGGCTATAAACACCAAACGGCCTCATAACAACAAAAAAATGGATAAATTGATACGGAAAAAGTGAAAATAGAAATGACTGAATGTTTTTCGATAATTTCGATCTCAATTCACTTAAATCGATTAAATGGTTAAATGATGAGCTGGTCTGAGCCAAATGGAAAGGATGTATAAGAGAGAAACGGAATTTTAGGGCCGGACATGATTGAATTATAGAAGCTTTATTAAATTTATACTAGGAGGTGCACACACATAAATACCGTGCGAGTGTAAGGCAGCTGAAATGAATGGCTGAAATGGGATCAAGAGTAGATTTTGTGAGTAGTTCTGTGTGAGGTTGAACTTGATTTATGAACTTGGCTGAGAATGTTGCCTGAATAATGAAATGAAGGTTACCATTTATTTTATAGGATGATGCATGCTAGGGAATTGAATTTTTGATTGTGGATTTAGATACCTTATTGAATGATTTCGTATATGTTTGTTTATTGTTCTTAGAACACAGTACTGAATGGTAAGGAGAAGAATTAAATTAATGATATTAAATAAAATTTCTAGTACAAACTCTCAGTATAAATAAAATCCACCTGAACATACTAAAAGAAGGTATTCTGCTTTTAATATCTTTCTCAACCAAACCATAAACTTTTCTGATTTATTTTAATTTCCTTAAATCCTGGTTTGGAAACATGAGCTTTAATCTTTGGCAATGAAAGCCAAGTTAATAGCTTCCCCGAATATTGTGTACGATGTGGCCTTGATTTCTTCTCATAAAATGTCTTGCCAAAAAGATTTTGTTTTTGCTCTGAATTCTCAAGATCTGAGGCGAAATGCGTCTTTAATTATATAAATTTATTACTTTGAAAATTTCAATTGTTGCCAAAAAGCTTGCAAAAAGCCATGAAAACTCAAAAAGCTTCTTATAATGTGCAAAATTCTGTTTTAACAAAAACAGCAATAAAACATCAAATTGGAGTGAAGAATATGGCAATTTACCATCAACTTGATACAAGAAATCATAAAATAGCTTCATTATGTCGTTCATGTAATAACTCAATATTTTTGAATCCTCATTGCATGGAAACTCTTGTCTCTTGAAAATATCTAAAATACTTGAAATATAAGAGGAACATGGAAAACATGGTAAATTAAAAGAATGTGGAACAAAGCTGTGGCAGTTTGGAGTCTTGGCAGCTTTTCAACTCTGATTTCATGCAAGAAGTATCATTATTATGCGCGAATTGTTTTAAGGGCAGGAGTTGGAAGGGACGATTTCGCAGAAAATTAGTGGACATCTTAGAAAAATAAAATCATGGATATCTTTTTATAGCCTTCGACTAAATTTAGATAAGCATAGCTAACCTATTAGAATATATTTATACTTTGCAATTTTACCCCATAAGTATCACAAACTATCTTGACCATCCCCATCCCAGCCGTATCTCCCACAAAACTGTCAGATCGTACTCATTGATAATAATGTATGCCCCAAAAAACTGGAAAAAATGGAATAAAATCTAAAATGCAAAGCAAATTTGGCAGATTGCATGCTTCATGATGAAAAATTGAAATTTTAAAAATGACTGAATTAATTTCCATGTACGAGTTTTGTACTAGTACATGATTTTATAGTGTGCATATGCATAATTTATGCAAGGCATGATAAATTAAAATGCGAGATTTATTGCTGTGCATATGACAAAACTGTGAAATTGTAAAACTGAATAGGGAAATTGTTATCGTTTGCACTAAATCTTGAAATAAATGGAAAAATGTAATACTGAAAGGCGCAATTATTGAAATTGCTAAAATTATAGTAATTTTTCATTTTGTACAATTGTTGGGAAATTTGAAGAAATTATATGAAATGTGATAAGTTATTGCGAGAATTAATTTTACGGTTGTTCTTGGGGGCTTAGGGGTAATTTATTGAGTTTTTATATATATATTGTTGGATATTGGGTTGTTAGGATATATAATGGAATATTAGACTATCGATAGATTATTGTTAAATTTATGAGCGGTTTTAATGAAACAAGAGAAGAATCAATATTAAAGTATACTTCAAAAAGTTGTCTGAAATTTGCTATTAAGTATTATATCATGGTATTTTTGCATTATTTCGTTCATTCTGGATTCAAAAGGTTTTATAGATTTTCCCACGAATATGAATTTATGATGGTAACTAAAGTTTCACTACATGTAGACAAACTGATTGGGTTTGAGAAGGGTTGATGAAGTACTTTCTAGTGGATTCTTTTCATAAGTAGAAGCAGGCCGAACAAATTTTTAAATGAATTCATGATCATGAAATCATGAAAACTAAGTACTTTATTTTAAATATTTTCTTGGAAGTTCAGAACAGTCATGAAAGCTTCATTGGCATAAAAGCTTTTTCTACTTTTCATAAATTTCTAACCATTCTCTTTTCACTTTTAGTTCTATCTTTACACTAGTAAACAAAATTACATCCAAACATCATAAACCTTTAATAAAACTTCGATCGTAATAAAAAGACGACACGAAGCTTTTTCCCTGCATGCAATACCTTTCAATCAAATGTTAAAAATGATAGACACACAATAGATCCTTTGATTTTCATTCGATTTCAATATCAATTCATGCATACGATTTCACAAATATTTCGTTTTTGTACATCAGTTCAAAACGATTTCAACTATTTCTGTCTATTTCCATTTACAAATTATGTGTAATGAATATTTCATGCCATGTTTACGTTTTGCGTCGATGAAGTTCTTGATATTTTACTGAATTATTCTGAAGTTAGATTGTATGTAAATGCTTGACATTGCAAAGTTTTTCGAAATGTGTAGTTCTTTCCAATTATTCAAAACTTATGCATTAATTTCAGCAGTAGATTGAAAATCACATTCTCGAACACTTGGATCTATAATTACAGGTCTCCAAGAAATTAGAAGAAATTTTTCATGAATACTTTATATATTTCAGTTCTAGGAGACCGTTTATTAAGTTATTCATGTTCATAGTTACTTCATAGTCTTCTTAGTCAAATTAATCATGCTTGCTAGTTTTATGTTACTCTTTAGAATAAAGTTGGCGGAAAATGCGACAAAATTCAGCGAATTTTATTTCTCGCTAGTGAACTAGTGTCTTTGAAATTTATCTGAAACGTGATTACAATATCAATTTAAGAATGGCGCGCTTTACATCGTTACAGAAAAATTCCATGCAAACCAAGCCACTAACAAGATTCTGTTTTTAATTTCTTTCTTGCGACATGCAATTGGTAGGGGGATGTTGAATACTAATTGTTGAATTATGTTTTGTAGTTATGCGGAGCTTTAGTTTTAAAAACTGAAAATTTCTCATAACTTTGCCTGATTAAGTTCTTCAAAAATTTAAAAAGTTGTATATAGTTGTTCAACTCCTATAAAGCTCTTAAATAAATTTAATAAGCTCATAAACTATGTATTGTTCAACTAAAGCATATGCCATATGGTAATCTTGTTAATTAAATTTAAGCTGGATTGGATACAACATCCAGTGAAAAATATCATTAATATTTCACTTCTCATAAATATTTGATAAGGATTTCAGTTATTTTTTAGAATTTAATCCAGGAAAGCTTTTAGTAGCTGGGTCCATTAAATCAATAAATAAATAATCATGTATGAAATTTCCTCAACAATAAACCATCAGAATGCAATTCTCCTGTTCAATATTAGCTCAACAACTGTAAAACTATATTTGTTCCATTTTCTATAAAAACTTCAGAATAATGTTGGCAATGCGTTGTTCAGTCGTTTTATCCTCATTCAATAGTAGTTCGATTTATGTTGGAAAATCAGGATACATTTCATACTTACATTTTATATGTTTTACGATAGTGATGCATTGGATGAATTCCCAATAATTCAATATTTAAACCTTTCAACTGCATTTATTTCATTTATTTCTGACAATCATAATAAAAATCTTGAAACATTTTAAAATCAGAAAATTCTGGAAAATTCGAAAAAGTTGAATTGAAATTTACATTTACATTTCAACATTTTGATTAAAATCTTGTTCAATCAGTTACAGATCCATTGAATATGTTGTAAAAATATAAAATTTCAATTTATGAAATATATTCTCCTACTATCAAGAATTATATTAAAATGTTCGAAACAGCATTGATTCGTATTTTAAATCAAATAGCGTAGGTAAAAAATAAAACAAACAAAAAACAGTTGAATTGGCTATTAAATCCCGTTTAAATCGATAAAAGGTCAGGACAAACATGTTTTCAACAAAACTCTGATACTCCCAATCATTCATTTCAATTTCTCAGTTTTTTCCCTCTCACTGTAATAAATCACAATGGTCCATCACAGTAAAAATACCCATCAAATCCGAATTAAATTGAAAAATACCGAATGAAAGTTCAAATGAAAAACTTTATCGATTAATCATTTTTCTACCTCAACAATTTTAATGATTTTAGTTGAATGGAAGGTCGACTCAAATCCCTGTTGGTTTTGATGAGGTTTTCGTGTCATTGGTTTGCTGGTGAGCTGTGTCACGTTAATTTTAGATTGTTAGGGTGTGGATTAGACTTGATCAAATTCAATGCAATTTTTAATTAAAAATTCAGGTTTTGATTGACTGACGAAATTATATTTTAAATTCAATTTTCATGAAAGATCCAGAGATGATAACTAAGAAAAATACCTTGAAATTAGAAATAGTCAGAATTCAACATTTCCTAGACTATCTCCAAATTAACAGTCACTGAATGATCGGTCAATTCTGTATTAATTCCCATTATAAAAATATATAAAACCATTTATTTGATTTATTGTCGGCAATTCTTTTTCCGCCGCCAACGGCAAGTCAAATAACAAATTGAAATTGAATGAATATTGTAGAATAATTCAAAATACTCTAATAATAAAGGAAACCACAAAATTTCATGAATTGGTAAACGATTCCATAAAATATAACAAATCGACTCAAATGAGCAAAAATAGGTACATACGTCACAAAATATACTAAATAACGCCATTTAACAGCCCAAACATGAAAAGTCGATGAATTAATGTCCAAAAATTATTATTTCCTGATATTTTATAACATTAAGCATATTTATTGGAAAATTTTTTGTTTGGAGTTTATTGAAATTTATAGAGTTTTTGGATGTTTATTATATTTATTTAGCATACGAAAATGTGTCATAACTGTCTAACTAAATTAGAAGCAAACATGAATGGAAACTTGTAGAAACAAATGCATAAACTTCTATTTCTAGTTCTATATATTTTTAAACTTATTATGAATATTAATAAATAAAATAATTCCTATAATAAATAATTGGCTAATAAAATAATTCCATCAGAATCATATCAGTTCACTGTTCTGAGCTATACAATATTGTTTTTAGAATTAAATACCGTACTCAAGAATATAATCTCATTTATTGCTAGGATTTCACAAAAAAATCATTTTTATATTAATTGAAAATTTGATAACTCGCATATAATTGATTAAGTTAATTAGCTCAGGTTCACGGAAATGATAAAAACGAATGTGATAAGCGAAAGAAATTGTTCCTAAGAATTTTTAAAAAGAAACAATATTCAGTTCAATTTTTTAATTGGAACTTTTAAGACATATTTTTATTTTTTTAAAGAGAACAAGATGCAAAACTCATTTTTGAAAATAATTTTGTTGATAACTTTTTGCGGACTAATTTCTTGTCATTTTTATGATATTGGATCTTATAGTGTTGGACAACCTCACGAAAAACAATTTTTTTATAGGAAGGACAAAACTGTAAGATGAGATTTAAAATTATTAGTGGAAGGAATGAATATTATGATAAGCCCTTTTTCTAACAAATAGTCTTGGTACAAAGCTCAAGAGCAATGCAAACGAAATGGAATGGAACCCCTTCGTTTGGACTCAAAAGATGAAGAGCTTCACTTTTATGAACTGGTACTTCAAGAGTCTACTATTCCATCTTTCACTTTTCACCATATTGGAGGTTTACGGTTTGGAGATCGGTGGGTATGGAAATCAGATTCATCTGTCATTTTTCTATCCCGAAAGTGGGCACCTGGTGAGCCTAATAACGCACTTGAGGGGGAAAATTGTTTATCCATTTGGAAAGGAGAAAATAAGGCCAATACCGGCTTGAACGATATTCGCTGCGAGAAAGATGATTTGGGATTCTTTTGCCAAAAACCTAAAAACGCAACACCAAAGCCAACAACTCCACAACCTTATGTAGAAGTAACTACTCAAAAACCACTTGTGCAAGGTAAAACTGCTAGGGAGTTAGACCTTGAACGTCAGCTGGAAAGTCAAATGGGAGTTTGTAAATTACTGAGCCAGGCTTTGGATTCCATGTTGACCACGGGAAAAGATACAATGCTGAATACTACTGACTCGTACAATGCAAGGAAATATAAAACAGTGACAGTTTCTGTCACCTCCAATGTATATGAATATTAAAAGTTCACTTATTTTCTAATGATTTGTTATCAATGTTGTTCCGTTATGATTCTATTAATCTGTAATTTTTTGTAAGACAGTTCTACAATTTTTTATTAATAAAATTCATCAGTTCTTCGGAATTTATAATCAAAGTGATTGTGCAATTTTAATACACTTGCCGAAAGATTATCATTCTTAAAAGCTCAGTTCTTAAAATATTCAAAAATATTTTCACTTCACAATTTCACAATTGCTTCATCAGTTGAGTGTTTTATTACAGAATCTTAAATTAAACAAATTATTCATAAATATAAATACAATTCCCAAACTCCAAAATGAAATTGTTGATAAATGTATCCGCACTCCATCCATCCTAATCCCCATCCAAAAATTATAAATACTGCACTCCAAAGTACCTCCGACAGACAGAAGATGAACTAAAAGAAATTATCCTCGTGAGATTTTTGAAGCCCATTTCCTCGATTTCTCAAAAAATTCCATTTGCCTCATGAACAATTTTCAAATTTCAATGGCAGACACAATGACAAATTATGAGCGTTTGGAATCTGTTGGAAAACGGTATGAAGTGCTATATGAAGTGATACTAAAATAAGAATATATGCAAAGTGGAGCAAAATGAATCAAATGAATATTCTAAAAGCGGATATGTCAGCGTTAGGGCTTTTCTCCATCACATATTTGCCGTTGTTCAAGTTTCAGGCTGCCAGAAATAAATCAAAATGGTATGTCGTCGGGTGAATAGAAAAATCTATCATATTGTTTGCAGTGGTTTTGATGTCTAAAGGTTAATTGGGGTGTATTCAATTAAGTTTTTTTATAATATAACTCTAGAATCTAGATCAAGAAAACAAATAATGTCTTGAAAATCTTATAACCCTCTTTCTGAGCCAAATAACAACCAAAAATGTATGAAAAGTCAACTCCAAACTGTTCCGCGAATTTTGTGCCTGTTTTATGCTTTCTATTATTTCTGGCAGCCAAATTTGATTCAACGTTTAATTTCGCCAAATTTTCTCTTAATTTGGGAATTTATGGTTGCCCCGGTCGATACGCCGGCAGGCTACAACTTGATTTATTTTATGAGGTTCTCTTGGCGTTTTAATTACGCAGCGCATTACAAACATAATATTTTCAGTTTTGCTGAATTTCTCGTTCACATCTTTCCTTAGCACTACACAGGTCTACATTGCGAGAAAAGCTGTATTCGTAAAGCAAGAAAAGTAATTTTCAGTAAACTTGCGAATTTCTTGTTAGTTTTTATGGACTTTTAATAAGGTTTTTGTGTTGTTTATGTTGTAATTTTTTATCGTTAGGAATTTTGAGATAATTTTGTGTGCGGGTGACCTTGATTGCTTGGGAGCTAGGAAGTGTTAACATTTTTGAGTTTAATCAAGTTTTCAAGGTAAATATTAAAATGTTGGTGAAAGCTTACAAATTAATCTGAAAAACTTCAATTCCTTCACCAAAAAGCTATAAAAACACTGAAGAAGTGTCGATCCCAAGTAAACCATCAAACTACGGTACATTTGCCTCATTGCCCTTCAAAGTCCATAACACTAAACGCAATTTGACTCCGCTAGATTTATTTCCCCCGGCGCCCCAACTTAAAACTCCCGCATTGCCTACAATTCTCACAATTCTCGCAATTCCTGCCAAACACTGCTTTTGTTTCTCCTCTAAAATGCCTATGCCAACAATATTAAGCAGTGAAAAGTATCAAAAGTATATCAAAAGTAATATCCTGTTATGAGGGCGATAAACATTTGCCGAAAATCGGCGCACTCAACAATACTTTGAAAATACTAAAATTTGATCTTTTTGATGGCAACCTTGGTTGTAGCATAGTATAACACGGTGCTGTGAGCATTTTGAGCATTTTTGAACGGGCCGTAAATGTTTTATGGCAACGGCTTTTTGACTTGGTAAAATCTTTGCAGAGTGTAAAGGGTTTCCTAATTTGGCGTTGTTGTTGGTTAGAAATAAAATGATCTTGAATTTGTTTCAAATTGAACAAGCTTTTTGATTCACTTTTTAAGTAATGTTTTAATTTTTGTGATTCATATTGTGGGTCATCGATTGGTATTAATCATTTGAATGTATTAATAATTGAATTGGTTCGATTCCAAATTTATACATACAGCATATGTACGAGGGGGTAATAAATGGCCCAAATGGCCGACAAGAGTAAGAATAAGTAAAGAATAAGTGAGAGTAAGCAAGAGTAAATTGAATAAGTTTATTCACTTTTGAAATGAGTAAGTCTTTTTTGCCACCGAAATTAGGCATGTGCATAAGAAAATTTAAGATCTAATTAATTTTCGATTTAAAATTGTTTCCCTGAAAAAAAAGCAAAAAAGTGCAAAAAAGTGCAAGAATTTAATATTGAATGTCTGGATTTGAACCTATGTGTCCAGCACCATATATTGCGTTGCTTGGTGGTTGGAATCTTGGTTGGGTCAGTTTGTTTTTTGCCATTTTTGCCAGATTTTTTATCTTAATAATTTAATGTCCTAGTATTTTATTAAAGTAATGTTAACAAATGTTGAAAATATAATTAGACTCTTTTTTGACACTGAAATTAAGCATGCTACATTAAGAAATTATAAAAGAAATGTTAAATCAATAATTTGGATTCATAAAAAATCTTGGAAAAATGGCAAAAAACAAACTGACCCAACCAAGATTCGAACCACTAAGCAAGGAAATATACGGTGCTAGACACATAGGTTCAAATCCAGACATTTAATAATAACTTTTTTGCACTTTTTTCCAATTTTTTGCTATTTTTTTTGGGGAAACGCATTTAAAATATATTTTAAGTAATACCTTTAACTTCTTTTTAAATAATTTTAAAAATATGCAGCGTGCTACTCTTTAGCTACTCCTTGTCTGACTTTACTTTTTTCGACAATAAATCTTCATTGTCAATCTAGCCTATAGATATTGCTAAAAAAACCCGAAGGAATTTTTACAAAATAACTACACAACTTTCATCACGTTTTATTTACTTTAAGATTTGGTGAATTGAGTAAATGAGTAAGCAAGAATATTTCAGTGCGCTTTAAAGTAAAAAATCCACAAATTTTGGTGTGTTGACTCATCGTGAATGCTGTGCTTTCCTAGTTTGGGAAAATACATGCGCAGACATTGGTTTTCTTGCCCTTTAAGGGAGTAAGTAAAGAGTAAATGTGAGTAAGCTGGAATAAATTGAATAAGTTTTAGACGCCTTGACAAGAATAAGTGGCCTTTATTACCCCCTCGCATATGTATTGAAATATTACTAGAATTTTTTTTTTTTTTTTAAATAAATTTTGATGATTAACTCCCAGAATCCAATAGATAGGTCCTAAAAATCGCCAAGATCTTCAAAACTCATTTCACTGTCTTGAAACAAAAAAAAAACACCCGAAGACATTTTCTGAATATCAATTTAATGAAATGCTCAAAATGCTCACAACACAAAATTACAAATTATCCCGAAGGCACTTCTTTCAAGTCACCAGACAAAATATTGAAACATGATATATATAAAAGATCATGAAGACATGGAAACTTGAAGAATATAAGAGACAGCTCCATAATTGTTTAAAAGAATCATTTTGATCATTTTTAGGATTTTTCAGAATTTGGGAGCTACAAAAAGCACTTAGAGCGCTTTAGCAACAGTTCAAGGACCAATATATTGAATTTTACAAATTATCAGATATTTTATAAATTTGAACAATATGACAACATCTTTTGTCTTTACCAAAGCTTTTCCAAAACTCTTTGATTAATTTTTAAGAGCTTTGATTAAGAAATTTCAGGTTACAAAAGTTTGAGATTCTAATAAATTGCTCTTGTATGTCTCAAATAGAAATTCAAATCTCACCAAGCAACATTCCAAGAAATTCAAAAACTTGCTAACAACGTCTTAACAACATCTTAACAAGCCAATTATCTGAAATCTGAATTTTCCCAGTGAAGTATTTGAATAGTCATGAATAATCTTAGGAATAATCCAAATAGATGAATTCTAGCTTTTTGTGTAGGTTGAGCCACTTTTCTAAATTTTTCTCAGTTTTTTGTATTTTAGTTCAGTTTTCTTCAGTTTTCTACATTTCTTGAGAATTGTTTACCCAACAGAACTTATCTCATCATCAATTTATTGGCTTCGTGGAATCTGATGTGAGAAGAGTTATTATAAACAAGAAGTATTCACTATGCGGTTTTATGAGATATTGGACGCTCTCATTGAACACCAAGGCAGCGATGGTGGAGGGGTAATTTTTGTGGTGGTCATCAATACAAAAAGTTTACAAAATCTTATTCATACTTTTATAAGAAATTTATTTCATTTACCAAATTATATTTTAAGGAAACAATTTTAATTCCTTAACATCACCCCCTCTTAAATAAATTTTCATCTCAGATTCATCTTTCCAACTGAATTCTTCTTATTTGAACAAAATCTGAGTTAATAACAGTAAAAAATAATAAATAATGCAGAAGTTGAATAAATTCACAAATTCAGTTCGAAAAACTGAAAAACTGAAAAGCTGAAAAGTTGCAAAACTTTTGGTTATTAATCTTGCAGCAGAGATCAGATAACTTATGTATTGAATTGTTTGTTCAGAAAAGATTAAAAAGAACATTCAAAACATTCAACCAAAACAGCCGGCAGGTGAATTATTGGAAGCTTCGACAGAATCTTCTTTCGACTGCATAAATTGTAGACTAAAGATCGGAAAGTCAGAAAATTCATAAGCCGTGAAAAACAGAAGAAAATAAAGAAAATTGCGATTGGGAAAGTTGTTCTCTCTTGGCTCTTCGAGCTATTAGAGCGCCTGGAAGGTTTGGGAAAGTAAGAAAAAACTTGAGAACTTGGAAAAGCCGACGAATCATATGGTTCTGCTGACTGTCTAGTTGTAAATACAGCAGAAAAACTCGACATTGCCACATTTCATCCAATCTTATCAAGTTTATCACGGAAAGGCAGAAATCTGTGAACCGTCGACATCCATCAGCATGCAATATGTACACAATCGGACAATTACATCTCAGTCCTTGTTTTCTTGTTGTTCTTCGTTGGGATGTTCCCGTGTTCTTGTAATTTTTGGTATATTTGTGTTTTGGGGGTTCCTTTAGCATTCTGAGTATGCCGACTTTTGGAATAATTTGTATTACTTTATATAGCTCGTATTACTGAAGTTATGTTTTCATTTAAAAGATAAAAGAACAATTGTATCTGATGTAACCAGAAATTACAATCATTTGCATACAGAGTGTGTTTCGATTGTCAGGGGCAGGGAGATATTAGAGATGATACCATTTTAAGTGTGTTTAGAAGCTTTGAAAGAAGTTCGGAAATAATGTAAAGATTTTTTAAAGCTGAAGTTGAAATTTAAATTGTCTTTAATTCAAACAGCGTCAAAATCTATTAATTTGGACAAAATGTGTACGGTTTTGAAATCTTGGGTTCAAAGCCTTTCTATCTATTCTACGGTTTTTAGTCCAAGCGATATTTTTTTGCTCACTCTTTTAATAAACTTATCAATCCACGGATTAGGTACAAAATTGAGGTACAACAAAGCAGCCCAATTATTATCGTTTTTAAAAAAAAAAACGAGGAGGAACAGCGTTAATAATTCCAGGCAATTAACAGAACCACTAGAATTTAATACTTATAAACATAATAATTACTACAATTACTAATATTACTAAAATTACTTGAAAATAACTTAAATTCGTTATAACAATTACAACAATTACAACCAACTTGCCAAATTATTGATTATGCATAGCATAAGTAATACTAACTGAACAAACAAAACTGGCATACATTAGCTTCGATAAATATTGGAAACTTTGAAAACGTGCTCGAGCTGACAAAACGGACAGCCTTGCTCATTATCGATGATGTTGTTGGGAAGTGCATATATAAAATGTTTGAAATCTGTTGAGCAGGTGAGACCGTATGGATTTGGGATCAAAAAAATTGTTCGCTGCAGCAAAAAACCTCTTTTACCATGTTTGTGACCAAGTCGTAGAACTTATTAAGGAATTGAACCTAGGTATCTCGGGTGAGACCCTTATGAAAATATATAATACCATTCCTTGTACTACAGTCTTCGTTTCAATAATTTAAATAGTTTCTAGTTAAATCAACTCTTTTACCATATCAGATCATATATGTGTTCTAGTTGACAGGATTAATGATCTGTTTGCCAGCGACACTTCATGGTTATCTCACCTTCACAATTTTAATTTGCCAAGCATTTTTTCCCCATTTCCTATATTCTCCTCTTTGGGGACAAAAAGTATGGATTAAATTCTATTTTTATACTTTTTGTGAATTCTTTGGATCTTCCGTGTTTTGTGGCATTTTTGTGAGCTTGCGAGAGTTTGTGATATTATAAGGATTTTATGTCAGGCCAAATTAAAAACTAACAAAAAGTGAGAAACTATAAAAAGCGACAAAAAGCAGATTAATGCTTTCTAGACTGCTCGTATCGGATTAGTTTGATTTTCAGTTGGCTTCCTCGATTTTTTTAAGTGATGGCTCAATTTCCGAGGGATTTTTGGGTTGCCCGATGAATTTTCTTATAGAAAGTGATTTTTGGGGATTTCGTGGTGATTATACTACGAGTGAAACAAAAAACAAAACAAGCTAATTTTTTACCCTTCAGCTTGAAATCAAGATTTTAACCCGATTGATATTAATAGTTTATTATTGCAGAAGTTCATTTTGAAATAACTGACAAATATAACAACAAATAGAAATTTTTATTAAAAATAAGACAATAATAAATCTAAATAAAATTACAGTCCGCTAGTCCCCAAATCAAACATCCACAGCTCCTATTCTACACCCCAATTTGAACTTGAAAAACATTTCCTACATTGTGTTTGATGCCTTCTTTTATCTCTGTGGTGGAAAATCCAAAATCAATATCGGTCTCATATACTTGAGTGTACTTAAGTGTATTTCAGTACATTTTGTGATGTATACATATAGAACACTGCAAGCAGAACAACCAAAGCTGGCAGATAATACCTATTTATAAATTCGAATGTAACTAATAAAATATTTATAACTTTATGCTTTATAGTTTTCCGAGTCAAGGATTTGGCTCGTTAACGTTTGCAAGCACTTCAGCGAGTAATTCTTCCATTGAATCTATAAATAACAAGTTAAGCTCATAAAAGTTTTGTGTAAAATAACTGGAACGAAAAATGATGAAAGTATGGGGAACAGTAATTTTTGCAAAATATTGAAAAAGTTCAACGTTTGTGGAGAGTTTGTAGGGAAATCAGCTAAGTGAAACGTTCCTCGTAATATTTAGAAAGTTTTTGTACTTTTAAAGAAGGTTGGAGGTTGAGGATCTGCTGGGAATTTTATTGAGAAACTTTGCTAATAATGAAATAGGGTCAAACTTTCAAAAATGAATTTAGGTGTTTGGAATGAGGTAACGGATTAAATTGGGTTTATTTTTAAAGCAGTTTTATTTCTTTTATGTAAAAAAGGTTTAAACATTGTTGTGGCTTATTCAAATTCAAAATTTCATCAAACTATACCTCATACTCCAATAAATATCATACGTTCAACACATTCCATGCAAACATCTGATTCTAAAGCTTTCTCAACAAGAAATCCAAGCTGTCTGATTGAGGTATTAGGGTTTTATAACGTCGAACTAGAAATTGTATGTTTTTAGATGGTTTTGGTTAGTTTTAGTTGGTTGGAGAATTAAAGGAAAACAAACTGGTTATGAATAGTAAATTATGTTGTATTATTTTGTATTATATTGTAGAACTAAATTTGAGGAGTTTCGGTTCAATGTATAGGAATATTTGGATTCTTTGTGCAAATATTGGATTTTGGTAAATTTTGGAATTGCAGAATATCAACGAATTGTGGTTTATGTGGAATTACAAAACAAATAAGGCTTTTAGTAGCTGAATTATTTGTTTAAAACAAGTTTCCGAAGCTTTAGAAGCTTTTGTACGTTTTATTAAATTTGTTCAATACTTTATAAAAATTAATTCACAATAGACAGTTGAACTTATGAATTAATTTTTAATTTTTGAAATACTTCTCCAAAATATATTTGAAATTTAAATCGAGCTCACGATCTTTTAACTTCCAAAAATAGAATAAAAACTTTAAAACTCAACAAATGAATTTAAATCCAATTCCCACACATTTTTCCACAAAAAGCTCTTGTCAAGCCAATTCTTCCTTGTTTGATGTAGAAAATTCTCCTTCCGTGATTGTTGTTATTGCTATTGCTTGCAATTGTCAGGAGCTATGTATATATGTTGCTCTGAGAATTTTTCTTGTCGTGGGAATTTCAGCTTGAACCGACTAAACGTTGAAACATGTAGAAAAAATAGAAATACAAATTTCCCACATGAAATATTTATTTTTTGGTTGATTTTTTTTCGTTAGCTGGAATGTTGCAATGTTCGGTATTTCATTTCACTGATTTTTTGCGATGATTTTTGTTGCAAAATGAAAATATAAATAATTTATATTTTGCTACATATTTTCCAAACATTTTTTTTTTCATTGAATATAGGAAAACACGGCTAAGATATTCCAAAAATACCAGCTATGCAGAAACGTCTATAAATAGTCGGTGAAAGGTCGAGTTGGAAATTGAAATTAGCAAAAAGTCTAAAAAGAGTTCGTGCAGAAACATCAGATATGGAAATGTGCGAGGCTCTTTTTATAGAAACGACAATCCTTTTTGCATTGTGGATGAATACATTAAGCCGATTTTATGATGGGAAGAATTGACGGATTGCATAATGGATGGAGTTTATGGGGTTTTTACTATTTTGTTTGAGAAAATTGAAAGATTTATGATCGGTTTATTTATAAATATGATTTGTTTGGGTATTTTGTTGGTATTGGTAAAAAATAAACCATAAGAATAAATCAGCAAAAAATATTCCAAAGCTTTTGGACTTTTGAACTAGAAACCGCTTTCAGTCTTTCACCATTTTATTTCAATTTATACTCAACTTATTGACCTGTTTTTAATCATGCCTTGGAACTAGATTTTTTAATTTTCTTGACGTTTTATATATTTTGCATTTAACAAAATTCCAAAAAATTGTCCCAGACTTCAATCTTCCTTAAAAAACGAGATAATAGTAATAATAAAAGTTTTCCCTTCAAATCGTCCACTGCACCGACTCATTTTATTTATTCATATTCCCACAAAAGCATTTTTATCTTCTCCATTCCTTCCACTTCAATATCCCAGGATGAATTCAAAAATCAAAGGAAAATCTTTTAAAATCACAAGCAAGAAATGTTTGCAAATCTTGCTATGTTAGACAATCCGACTGGGAATTTCTTTTGTAAGAACGCTCTGACACCTCCGATCCAATATAAATGTAAATCGTACTGAATTCAAAGTTTCACACATTTTTCACAGGATCGAATCCTTTTAAATATTTTCTGCATATTTTTTGGAATTTCGTAATGTTTGCAGGGAATTTCAATTTGTTCCTGGAGAATCTTGATGATATTTTGATGACCCAAAAAACAAAAATTGGTATCAAAAACAATTTTTTTTTCAATTTTTGTATTGTCCTTTACTATATTCTTTAAATAATTTTTCCCCGCAAAAAACATTAATCGATTTTCGAATGTCTTAAAAAACTGATCATTAATCTTACAACTATTAATAAAAAGTTTTTCAGATTTTGCTTATCCTCCAGAAAATTTTGATCACAAAAAACTCCCAAAAAACCATGCAAGTCCTCGCCCAACTTATGACTTTGTAAAGTAATCCGAGGTTGTCTAACTTTTAATTTAGTTCACTCCTGTCCAAAAAACTGGAAAACTTAAATAAACTGTGAAAACTCGGTAAAAACTGTCTTAAAAATTGTGTAAAGAAAAGAGTAAAATGGTAAACTTTCCATTTTAATGCGAAAGTTTTTTAATCATTTTAACAAGATTTCCCCACTTTTCTAAGGAAAAATGGAAAAATGAAGAACTCTAAGAACTGCTGTAGGAAAGTTTTCTTAACAAAACATAAATTCTATAGAATTCTATGGAAATATTATGAAATTATGAAGATATGGAATATGAATGCATACAGAATTACAGAGTTATTAAAAAAGTTTTTTAGGTGGAAGTTGCTATGGAAAAGTGAATGGAGAAACATTTAGGGTGTGTTCATAATGGAGATTTTCAATCCAGTTTTTTAAAAGTTGAACTTGTATGAATTTAATACAAATTTTGGTACTTTTTCAAAATGTAAGTATCCCATGAAAAACCCAACAAATGTTCACCCCTTAACAAACCACCTCAATAAAAGCAAGCAAACACTCCATAAACACACGCCAAATGCCAAAACAACAGCTTACAATTTGATCTGTTAGCCGAAATCCTCCTTGAATATTAATTGGTCTTTTAATAGATTATTTTGTAAGTGAAGAAATACAAGAAATCCAAGAAATCTAAGAAATCTAAGAAATCGGAGCTCTGAATAATTGAGGCTGTAATTCCTGTAATATCTGTATTAATTTGTGAACAAGCTTGTTATGTTGCTATAGGTTATATTCTATGTAGGCTCCTGCGACTAGTCGAAAATCGATCGAATCGCGATTAGTTTGAATAATCGATAATCGAATCGATTATTAAATCAATAGTCGAAGATTTCGATTATTTAAATAATACCACTTTTCCAATAATCTGATAAACGCAATTAATTCTATTTTTTGTATAAAACTATGAACAAATATCTTGTTAACAAGTTGTTATGTTGCTATAGGTTATATACTTAAGTATTGCACAGATTGTCTACGATGTCTACCCTACATCCTCTCTAGCCTCATTAGTTTGTAATTTGCATTTCATTGCTCGTAGTTTGCTAAATTTGCTAAATGTGATATATATTTTTGCTCAAGTTGTTATGTTTACTGATTCTAGGGTGCTTAGTACGTCGTTATGAAAGTATTTATAACTGGAAACGTTTTCTAGTATTATGTAGTTATGGATTTTATTACAAAATCTTTCGATCTCTATGGTTCTTTTTTGTACTTTTGTAGTGCTTGGCAATAAATATCAGTGTAAAATACTAAAAGTGAGGAAAATTGTGCAATGAATATTTTTTATTCGAGGGAGAATGTTTGATTAGTTATTCAAGATATATATTTTGAAAGGATTTTTGTAAAATATTTCATTTAGCTAATTTGTTGAATTTAAAATATTTGTTATAAGGAAAGCAGTCAAGTGCTGAATAACGTTGGTTCAAATCCTATTATATACATCCCTTTCACGTGGGTTTAGACACATATTTTTTTGAAACTTGTCATAAAGTTCCTCCTTCACCTTCAAGAACCATTGGCTCCAATCTCGAATTGTAAACTTTTAAACCGAGTTTAATTGCGTCATAAAATTATTCTCCAAGAGATTGTGCCAGAAAGTTCAAACATTGAACCACTGATATGAGATTTTGCTCTATTAAATTTTTTATGTATTTGCTAGCAAGTAGAAGTGTTTTTTACCACAAAACATAAATATATAAGCAACATAGCATAAATTTTGAAAATAGTAATTTCCAGCAAAAAGGGGACAACAGATAGAATAATATTATGGTACAATAATATTATGCTTTTTACACACTCACACTTTTGCATTTCTTCCGAAAGTGCAGGGAGAACGATTTTCTTGGAATTTAAATTTTTTGCAAAATCTAACAAGTTTTGCTCCATGTTAATTAATTCATGTTTTTATAAAAAGTCAATGTTATTTTCTGTACCGATCGTCATCCCTGCAGTAAAAAATTACGAGACTCACACTAGCACAAAAAAAGATTTTGCACGCACATTTGTTTGCGCACATAATATTATGCGCTCACATTTGTTTGCCATAATAATATTATGCCCTCACATTTGTGTGATCAAACCAAGTAAATACACTAAGAATAATATTATTTGGCATAATATTATGCTATGTAATCTGGCCTAAAGTCGGTAATAAAATCATATCACAAAATAAAATAAAATTACTATTTTCAGAACACTCTGAGATTTATGAAGCAGAAATTTTTAATTTCAAAACAATTCGCTTCAAATGTCAACTTGATCGTTTCCAATAAATTTTGCCAGGCAAAACGAGAACGACAATCGTTCAAAGCCTTGCTCGACTCGGGAGTTGCAGGTGAAACTTGGGTGGGAAAACTTGAAGTTTTACATTTGCCTATTATTTAAAGCAACATGCAACGTTATAGACATTAAGTTTTCTTTTGTTTCCATGCAAATGCTTCAATTTCCGGTTTTTTGGAGGAATTAAATTTTATGTTTGTGCTAAAAAAAACTTAGAAGTTGGTTTTGTAAGGAGGAAAAATGGAAACTACTTATATGAAACTTAATAATTTTTTTTAACAAAAAAATTGGAAATCAAATTTGGAAATCAATACCAATTTATCTACTAATAAGTAATTATTGGAGAAATTTTGTAAAAATCAAAAGAATAACTTAAATAGTGCAAGCTCTGAAATACGCTCGGAAAAACAATTAAAACAATATTTTACTCGAATTAACATTTTACAACAAAAATGTATCCGACATCATATTTTACTGTTCAATGCACTATGCTCTGCTAGCACACAAAAATTGGAACAGTTTCCTTTTAATTTATGAATCTGCTCGACTTTGCCATTATGCTTTCCTTTCTCCATTTAATTTCGTTCTAGTTTATTCAGTTTTTTCCACTTTTTACCATTCAATGTGTTTTTATACGATTCTGTACGATGTTTTAGTTTATTGCAGGCACAAGTGGAGTTCATTCTCAATATCGCTTGCAATATAAACAACTTGGTACAACATCTCGACTGCCATAAATTGTGCATCATGTTGCTTCCCTCGTTGGTGGCTCAGATTTCTTCTCTAACGATAAAAGCTCTTATGAACTTGCTGACTCTTTTGATTTAATGATTTTTGTTGTGCTTTAATGTTTTAATTTCGCTGCAATCCCAGCATGCACTTGGTGCACAATACATGAATAGGCTTGCATTAGTCTCGCTGCATTCTGGATTATCAAGTGGATTTGCATGTGCTTAGGTCGGGAAATTGATGGTAGTATTTTAATTCTTTTTTGTTATTAAAAAATGTGTAAACAAAGCGCATTATGGTTTTCTTGCCTTTTTCATTCGCTTTACATGTTCAAATTGTGGAAAACAGAGTTTATTGTGGTTCAATATATCTATCATATAAAAACAAATCTAAAAATATTTTGAAAAAAAAAAATATTAACATGACCTTATTAACAACATACAGGATTGAACCATCGACTTTTAATTTGGATTCAATCTACACTCCAACCGTGTTACAACTGGTATATGACTGAAAGTTTCTCTTACTACTTAAATGAAAACCACAAATAGATCACCTTTCCAATCATCCTGTGAAATGCCAACGAATGCATAAAAGTTTTGCCATGTTTACCATTCGCTAATTATGTATGCAAATATGTTGAGCTCAGTTTTCAGCTCGTGAAATATGGAAAATACTCTCAGAAAATGTTTAATTAAATTCTATAAACTTCTTCTAGTGGAAAAAAGCTTGCAAACTGGCAAAACTGGGAAAAACTACCTTCAATAACAGAAAACCTGGAACTCGGGAATATTGAAAAATATTTGATGAGCAAAAAAGAGAGCAGATAGTTTTAGTTATTTAATTAAGAGCTTTTAACACCTGGAACTATTTTCTAAGATTTTTTTATTATTCTGAGGTTTTATTAAATATTACGTTTTTCCACTAGAAAAGCTTTGAATTATTTTATCAAGTGTAAACAGCTATTAAGCCATTGAAAGCAGCTTTATAACAATTTCCTCAAAATTCATGTAATTGAAATCTACCTGGTATATTAGTGCAGATGAAGTATTTTGGTGAATTGCGGAAATTAAAATTTTAAACTGCGGAGTATTTTGATGGATGTGAAATTGAAGAATCGTCTAATTAAAAAAGCTATAGGGAAATGTCTCTGTGGTGAATGCAATTGGTTTTAAGACTTTATGCATGAATATTTTTCGCAATAAATATATTATAGACTTTTTGCATGAGAATGATGAGAAAACTGTGGAAGTGAAGATTGTGAACAAGGGTAGATACTGAATAATTTGAAATGTTCTTTGATGCAATCATGAACTTGAGATATTGCTGAAAATGCAGGAAATATCATGGAAAATGTCAAGAAAATGCTTATAGCAAAAGTTGAATTTCTTTATGGAGGAAATTCATTTCTGTTATTTTCGATTCACAATTTATTTTGAGTTCTTCTCAAATTTTGAAATATTAATGGATGCATTTTATTCTGTAGTTCAGTTCAATTATTTATTATTGCAAATCAAACTTTCAACAAACTTTTAAACTTATAGAGCTCTAGTATCTATCCGAAAATTCTCAAATAAATCGAACAAATCAAAAAATCAACAAAACATTTGAAACTCAGGAAACAGCTGAATGGAATAAAAGAGTTGTTAGATTGTTTTATTTGCTCAGCAATTTTGTGAAAGCTCCTCGATTGATTTCATGGGAAAATATAGTCAAAAACTTGAAGCAAACATGGAGCATGGGGCATTGGAGCAAGCAGTAAATAAATATTTAATGTAGGAAATGCTGAAATGCTGTTCTTCTGAGCAAATATACAAACAATCTGGAATCGAAACTGCATAAGTAATTTGAACAAGCAGGAAATTGACCATGAAGTGCTTGTAAATTGACTGAATGTAATGATGGAGCTATTTTATTGATTTTGCCTCATTTGCATGAGTTTATTTGATGACAATTTAGTTTTATTGTTTTAAGGATCTTCTTGATTATCCTCTCTTTTTTGCTTTATTTACAAATTTTATTTACTAAAGATTTTAAAGATTTTATCATGGAAAATCAGCCAAACGACCATTAAATTTATTTACTTGCAATTTAGATAATATTTTCTGAATTATGACATGTAAGTGTAGCAATTAGTGCACTGACTATTGCAGCACTTTCCAGTTGCATTCATCTGTGCCACATTCTGATTAATTTTTGGAGCAATAAACTGCTGATTCTCAAAATTCCCCAAAGTTGGGCAAGGCGTTGGTTGAAAGGAAGAGTTTACGTTGCAATTGATGAAATGTGGACGAGAGGAGGTTTGATACATATTTGATGGGATTTGGTGGCATCGATGGTGATGTGGGCATTGAGCAGGATCCATGATTTTGGGGTACTCAGCATTATCAGCTGAAGTAGAACATGGCATCGGTTGAGTCTCCATTTGTTGCTCTTCTATAAATTATCCAAATTTCAAAAATTCCTCGAATACTTAAAATTCAACTTACCAGAAATCACCGCATCCTCAGCTTCCATCTTATTATTGGATTTCAATTCAAACATTGATTTGCTTACTGAGCAATCGGACCTTGTGTCAGAACAAGTTGATTTGGTCACAGAACAATCAGACTGGGCTCCATATAAAGGATAGCTTGATCCATGAGTATTAGGTCCAGCATCAATTCCTGGAATAAAAACTCAAATTAAATTAGAGAAAGTTCAAGAAATTCAAAAAATCTAACTTTCATCCTCCAGATTGTTCAGTCCGTTGTGTTTGATGAGCTTTTGTGGAGCTTTACTGTAGTTTGATTGCATTTTGAGGGGGACTTGTAATTGATTTTGAATCTAAAATTTCTAAGAACAAACTCAGCGGCAAAATCTGAACGAAAATGAATGTCAAAGTTTTTCAATGATAGAATTGATCGTTTTAAATATGTTTTTCAACAAAACAGAGTGTTTTCATAAGATAATTTAGAATATTCATTTCTCATTTTGTATAGATGAACATTGGAGCCACCTATAAATCGACGCTGAACCTGTCTCCCGGAGGAGTAGCCCGAAATATTGCTGAAGGACTGACAAAATTGCATGGCAATACTAAGCTGATCAGTGTGTTTGGAAATGATCAGGTAAGATTTATCAATTATTTATGTATTTAAATCAAATTTGACTAATTTTGATGATTAGAACGGAACTTTCTTGAAAAACACTTTGCCAGTGAACTGCATCTCTTCAACTTCAATCACCTTGAAGAATTTTGCGACCGCCAATTGTGCCGTAATCTTGGATAAGTTTGGAGATTGCCGTCTGTGTGTTGGAGATATGAGCATACATGATCAAATTACCCCGGAACTGGTTAGTATTTTGTTTATCCTTCATGTATAAATTTCTTGACTTTTTAATTATTTAAGATCAAACGCAACGAGTCCTTCATCCAAAATGCTCCCATTGTTATCATGGATGCAAATCTGAGCTACGAAGCCATGGAAACTACCTTGAAACTCTGCCAAAAACATCAAAAACCAGGTGAGTGTTTTTTCAATAATTTTATTTTAATCTTTTTGGTCAAGAAAGTACAAAAGTTACATCATGTTACATCTTTAAGAACAAAACTGATTTATTCTACACAAAGTTTTAATCTAAATTTATATGGTCGGAATTTTTAATTTTTTCAATGGAGAAAGTTGATCGGAATTGTTGAGATTCAGAGTTTCATTATGAGAATGTTCAAAGTTTTTGTTGGAGCTGCATTTCCAGAGATTTTTTGGTAAATCTGATAAGATTCTTCAATGTTTTTGTAAAGTATTAAAATTTTCTCCATTTGAAAAGATTATCGTAAAATAATACTCAACATTAGTGTAAACGTTTATAACTTTCTAAATCTTGTTAATTAACTTACAATTCTAATTTTTTATAAGAATTAATCTTCAATATTCAAGAAATCTTAATACGGATTTTCTATTGCAACAAAATATTTTGGACGGTTCTTAATTCTTAAAAGTTTCCTTAAGATAATTTTAAATTTGTATATAGGCGGACGGCTATCTTTTTGAAATAATGTTAAGGCCACTATATTTCTAAATCGTTACTAAATTAGATCAAGGTGCATGAGAAAGGTGTCGATACACTTATACATTAAACGTCTTAAATTACTAACACATTCACATTTTTACACAATCTCCTGTGACATCAAATTTCTATGAATATTTTATAATTTTGTTTACGTATTAGTGTGTCGACACCTTCTTTAAACCACCTTAGAAAAAAGAAAAAACATTTTATATGTAACCATGCATGCCTCTATGGTGAGAAGATGAGTGAGATGGTCCCAAGCTAGCTGTTTCTTGCATTTGCATCTGAGTGACCAGGTTCTTGGCTTCACGACGTAATTCGTAGGATTTCTTAGCTTCTTTGTATAACAAGAGGGAAGCAAGACCCAAAATGAACATGGCAACAACAGCAAAAGCGTAAGACCAAGATAAAACGTTGAACTTGGGGTACATGAGCCAATCACGACGATAAGCGTTGCATCCGAAAATCAGGACGCCCAGAAAGAGGAATAGTGCTAAAATTAAATTGAATGATAATGAGTAAACAAATAAAAACAGATTCAGTAGCTTGAACTTACAAGATCCAGCGACTCCAACGAATGAGATTGTGGTCAGAAGCCACTCATAACGTAAAACAAATCTCAAAGGCCACCTAATAACCTCACAGGCCATTATTCCTAAGGCAGCAAAGGTGTACATAAAGGCAAGAGTCACAAATGTTTGCACGGCCATCAACCAACCAGGCAACAGGTATTCTCGGATCACATAATATTCCTGCAATTTAAAATAAATTCAGTACATCTGTTAATGATATTGAATTGATAAATCTTACATGGCTGAAGATGTGGTGGCATCCATTGAAGAGCCTGGGGAATTGATAGTAGGGATAGCTGAAATCTTTAAAACAATATTCCCACAATCCCATATTCTTGAAATTGCTGAATGACTCATCATAGCTTTCAATCCAGTATGGTGAGCTGAAAGACATCAACAAGAAGAGTCCTCCAACATATGATAATAAGGCACCAATCACCAAGGCATCTAGATAATAGAGAATACAAATTAATATATTTTTAAGGCGTTGGCAGGCAATATTTTGTTTGTTGTTTTTTGGGCTCATTAAACTTGAGACCTCTGAAAATGTATGTTTATGGACTTACTTGATGCCTTGGGGTACTCATTCTTTTCCACCGTGGACATTTAATAATTTAAAACAGTCAAGAATATTAAAAACAATACTATTAGATGCAAAAACAAATCGAATTGTTTTGTACTAAAAAATAGTTCTAAATATTTTTGATTGTCACTTCGATTGTCACTTTTTATGCTAAAATCTTGAACTGTGTATCGGATAAAACTAAATATCAAATTTGCACAATATTTGCACAAAATTCTCCTCTTATTCTCCTAATATTTTATCTAACAACTACAATAATAATTCTCAATTGTTTTCAATATTGAAGAAAAACGGGCTCTTCGAAAATAATCACTTTAAGCCAAATAAACTTTATTTGACCGTCAGTTCAACTTAACAAATCTTCAGACAAGTACAATTTGAAGTAAATTTATCAGATAAGCTTTGTTTATCAAAATTTTGAATATTTTTAGAGTGCATATAAAATCAATACTTGAAAATGAACTCAACTTCAGGAGTTCATCCAAAACCTAAAATAAATAATAAAGCTCTAATTCATACCGCCGATAAGAATCTCAAAGAATCACAAGAACTTCCTAGTCAATCTTCATCTAAATCATCGAGTCAGATGTCATTCGTCGGTAAAATTAAGGGTTCAGTCTCAAAAAAAAACTCAGTTGGAAAATTTTCGGGAAAAAAATCACATATGACCCCAGAAAAGTTTTTTTCACCTGAGTGCCGATCACTACGTAATCGAGAAATTAGTGTTGAAATGCTTATGGAAATTTTTGATGAAGAGGGCGGTGATAAGGTCAGAATGGGACTTTTACGAGCTAAAGAGAACAGTATTATTGCGAAGATACTTAGTGAAAACGAAGACATTTAATGATAATGTTAAAAATCTATGTCAAACAGAGTATTTCTAAATGTGCTAAAAATGTATGTAATTTCATCATAATTTTAAGGATTCAAGAAAAACTATTTTTCACGTTAAAAAAACTTTATTTTTCTTTTCGATTATTTTCAATAATTCCAAAGGAATCTAGAAAATATTCACATTTACAAAGTTAAGGCTGACTTAAGGCTTTCTTACAATTGCTTTCTTAAAGTTAAGTTGTATTTCTTGATTTGGAATTAATTATTTACAATTTTACACGAAAATGATGTAAATTATAAGTGGAATCAGTTTTAGTCAAATTTGAGAAGATTTTAAAAATTTTATAAGAATTTTTTTGATTCTAGTCATAAAATTATCTGTAAAATATTTTCTAATGGAAAAAATTCATAAAAACTTACGTTTGACTGAAACTTTCTTAACTATTAGATTCATATAGTTGTAAAACCAAAAATGGACGGATTTAAAAATAAAATTTATAAAAATTATTTATGTAAAAATACTAAATTATTTTTATCTTCAAGATTCCTTAAAAAGGTCATTAACCCCACATGAGATTCTAAAAAAATGGATGGAATGAAGTTTCTTAAATCTAAAAATTGTACGATCTATATTAGTTGCTAAGTTAGACACTCTTGAGCTTCGGTTTTGAAACTTGGGTGCTTGGCTTTTTATGCTTTCGTTTCCTCCAGATCGAATCTGGCTTGTGACTCCTTGAACTGCCTCAGTTTGCGTGTTTGTGCATGAAGTTCAGTTAAAAATAGGGTTGAACAGACTCCGCAAGCTACAGAGCCGATGACGGCCAGGATGAAGGACCAACCAAACCAATTGTTGGCGTGGCCAGGCATCCATTTGTCTTTATTGCCTAAGGAAGCGAAGACTATTACTGCTATTCCACCACAAATTCCTGCACCAAGTTGGAGGAAGCCGATTATCTAAAAGTATTCATTAAAAATTAGGAATTATCTTGGCACAAATTAAAATGTAGGGAAAAAATTAATTAGTGTTCGAATAATTGATTTTGATTCCTAATCCAATCAATCACCTTCCTCAAAAATTACTCAATTAAGTCAACAATCCGTTAATTCTCAACTCGAATGCAAAATTCCACCAAAAAACGAGAAAATAAAAGTAAAAATTACCCTAATCAGCAGCAAATAGTGCTTCTGGTCCGGTCCAGCGCACAAGAAGAATAGTAACACTAGTATCAGCGACACGAGCGAGGCAATAAAGCACAGCGTGAAGAAGAATTGTGTGGCAATCATGAAAGCTGTCAGGAATAAATTTGAATTTTTAGTTTGGATCAGTTAATTATTTTGAATCATTTCGTTTTGGGGGCATGTTGTTGATTATGTCATGTTTTTTATATTTTTTATTTTTCTTTAAATATTCAAGAAAATTTAACATAATCAATGAACAACCCCTCACCTCAAATATTTCATCAAAAACCGTTAAAATTTCTTAAGACTCAATAAATAAATACTTACGTGGGATCAAGAACCCTCTGATCTCATCATAGCCAGTGGTGAATGGATCGTAGATCCACCGACATCCTACAAAGAACCTCCTATTGTAATCATCATTGATATCCGGTAGCGAACGGAAACAGTGAACCCACAAGCCGAGTCGATCCAATTTGGCGCCAGTTATTCGGTAATCGCTTACAAGCCAGCTAGGAGTGGCGAAAGCTACCAGGATGGCGAAGAAAGCAATCACAAAGATGCCCACTCCGCAATTTCCAGCTAGCGTTCGTCGTTTCATGTCTTCCCTGTAAATTTTGTGGAATATTTGTTAGAAATTGGGTTAGGTTGGTGGTATTTGCGGGTTTATTGGTTTTTAAGTAGGCAGGGCTTGTAGATTTTGTTGTTTTTTGGGAATTCGGTTGGTTTTTTTTGAGTTTTTAACCTTTTCTTATCGATTTTGGTTTTATTTCCAGGAATTTTTTCAACATTTTGTTGATTTTTTCTCCTCTCTAAAATGTGCCAAAAAATCTCTTGTAAAACCCCTGGACTCCCTCACAAATCACAAAAATCCAGAATATTGAATTCAACCCCATTTTCGTTCATTTTAATAAAAGTTTAACGCTCCATTGCACGATTCTATCAACTTTTTTTTGCATAAAACTTCCCGCAATATTTCAAGTATTGTTCAGTTTTATTACCATTTAATATAATAATACTATTATAAAGGCATAATAGAATCCAACAGGTAGAAAGCAATTTATAATTTTTCACAGAGTTATGAGCAAAGTTTTAAAATTTTTAGTTTTTGCACACATTCTCGGCTATGGGCATAATTGCATTTAATTTAGTATTATGTTTTAATACTTTAATATAATCGTTTAAATATAAAATGTTTTTAAATGGGGGAGAAGTTCAAACGTTATTATGTTGCAAAAAATTCTGAAATTATTTGTGAATGGATTTTGACTTTTTGTGCACATTCTAAAAGTTTTTAGAAGTTTGTTGAGTTGCAGGTTGTTACAAATGAATGTGTTAGAGTTGATTATAAATAGTATGCCAGGCTTTTGAAAGTTTTTTGCACGATCTGAGATAACATTCTTTTGAATTGTTTTGAAATTGTTTTTAAATGTTATTGTTGCTCATTTCGGATTTGTTGGTCGAGAACTTTGTAGGTAGTTTGCTGAAGTGTCTTGCGCTGTTTTGGAGAAGAGCTTAAAGTCTTTATTTATGCTGGTTATTGATTCTTCAAATGAGAAATTTGCAAAAACCAAGAAAATAGCAAAAAAAACTCTTATGACTCAACGAATTAAACTTTTAACCCTGACATCTCATAAACCACTCACAAATTAACTCAATACTTGAATCTAAAATGTAATTGATTCACCACAATCTTGCCAAATTAAAAATTTTGCAATAATTCTATAAATTTTCTGGTCAGGTCATGAATCACTCGTTATAATCACAAATAATTCCACATTTGCCATTGAAAACTTGCCCTTAAGTTCGCCTTAAGTCTAAACCAAAAATTAAATCTCAGCACAAAACACTACGGTCAATTGTTTGTAAAAATAATTATGCAATGCCAGCAAAACTGCTAAACAGTCAATCAGTAAAACATACAAGCATGTTTTTCAACCTTTAATGCGAAAAATGCATTCATATGATAAATGGACGGAAAATTGCAATAGTTGCGTCACTAAGCATTGTGGAAAATCGCCGCCATGTGAATTGAAACAATTGCTGTATTATTTGTGATTTTTTAAAGAGACTTGTAGGTTTTTGTGAGTAAAAGACACACGAGCTTGAATAAGTGTGGGAAGTATTTTTGAGGGAGAACAATTGGGATGTTTGAAATTCATGATATTGACTTTCGTTTAGCATTTAATTGAGAAAAATAATTGAATGAAAAATTAATGGCTTTTTTGGTTTGAAGGTTAATTAATATCAAATTACTGTGAAATTACTCTTAACGACCATCAAAGGGTTAAACTATAGGAGTAAAATCCAAAAAAGTATTGTCTTACATATGAATGAAATTTTAATGATTTTAAAAACACAGAGGGAACTCCATTTGCTCAAAGTTTAAGCACATTTTCAAGCACATATTTTAATTTCCGTTTGTATTTGCAGTTTCTGTTTTTTTTTATGTTGCCAAGAATTTTGTGCAATTTTGCAATATTTCGATAATTTTTGTAATGTTTGTAATGTTTTGACTGGCTATTGATTGTGTTTCATAAGTTTAAATGTAAAGTAGTAATTTATGCGAAATAAATGGGTCAGCACTCAGCACGTTGTACTGATAATAATATATTTATGCTTTACACTGTTATACAAAATTGGGGTTTGTTGAGTTTTTTGTGGTTAATAATTTTCAAATATTTAAAATTTTAGTTTTAATCAGTAAATTTTGTCATTTTTCTTTAAATTTAATCAGTATTTAATCAAAAATTCTCACTTAAGACTAGTCCTTTGAATATATATCCAAATAATTTGACACCTTTTTAATTCAAACTCTCAATGCACTTATCAAGCAAAGTAACTTAAGCACTTTTCCATGCAATTTTAAATGCGCGTTCTAAATGACACAATTACACTATCAACCATCAACTTCCACTTGACTTGTTCTAGTGCTACTAACAATGTTGAGTTGGAAACGGGAAAAATGAAAGTGATAGCTCATTATAGCATTTTGTTGTGTGATTCTTAATTGAGACAAACATCAAACCAAAAATGAATCACAATATGAATTCCAAAGCCACATGAAGGCAACACGTCACTCACACAGAAATAAATTAAAGATACACAAACTTGGACGGGCGTTTTTCCAAAGCAAATTTTGTGAGTTTTTGGAATTTTCAAGATTTCTTTAATTAATTTTCCATTTGTTGACTGGACCTTGAAGGTTAACTAGAGGTTATTAGCTGGTCTTTGATCCACACTAGATCCAGTAGCTCAAAGGACTACCAGAAACCAATAATTTCACTAAACTGCTCCAAGCTCCGCGCAAAAGTTTTTTTCTATTGTAATTTTCTGTTCTGTTTTCTTTTCTGGAGAAACAATAGAAAAATGGCGTTTCCAACACAAATTCCCAAGAAACTAACCAAACAGCTAAACTAATCCACTATTATTCACCGAATTTTCACAATCAATTTCCGGAAAACTCTGCGTTAAACTAAGAATATCTTACAGTTTTTTGACGACACGCCCAGAGAGTAAATCCGAGTTTGGCTGCATTATTTCTTTAAGACGTCGACAAACACCAGTGTAAGACGTAAAGTTGCTTGCGACATCCACAACACAGTATAATTAACCAAAACTGGCGCAAGCAAGCTATAGAGAAAAGAGAGAACCTGTTTCGTTGCGTGGAATTGAGTCGCGGATAGCTTACCTGTTGAAAGAGCGAATGGTGTGTGAGAGGGAGTCGGGGTTAACGGTTTTTCGATGGATTATTTGTTTGGGTTGCTTTGTTTGTCCAATTTATTGCAAAATTCTAGAGGGTATTTTTTTCAATTTTGCGACAATCTTGAGAATTTTGCATTTTGGGGCTTTTTTAAATTGTTTTGAAAAAACGAGTCTGGGACAAATTTTGAAGACATAACTAGTTGTGCAGCTTGGGAGCTGAGCAGGACTTCTCCGCTAGCATAGAATGGTGTTTTCATTAAAAATTGTTTCGAAGTGCTATCTCGTTCTAAAAATCGTCTGATGACCCCCAGATAAATTCCAGCAGGAAGTGGAACAAAAATCGATGCAATTCTTAACAGAACTCATAATTTCAAACATTTTTTCTAAAGAAATCAATGTTAAATCTCTAGTCGTTCTTGAGTTTTGGAGCTGAGAATAAGCGGTACCAGACTGATCCTCCAAAAACTTGATTTTTCTTATTTTCTGGACGAATCATGAGATTCTAAGACTTTTTCAAAAAAAAGTTGTCTGGTACCACCAGATGACCCCCAGATGACTCCAAGCAGGTAGTGGTCCAAACATCGCTGCATTTCTTGACAGAACTTATAATTTCAAACATTTTTTCTGAAGAGACCAAAGTGCTATCTCCAGCCGTTCTCGCGTTCTGGAGCTGAGAGTAAGCGGTACCAGACTGATCCTCAAAAAACTTGATTTTTCTTATTTTCTGGACGAATCATGAGATTCTAAGACTTCTTCAAAAAAAAGTTGTCTAGTACCACCAGATGACCCCCAGATGACTTCCAGCAGGTAGTGGAACAAACATCGATGCAATTCTTGACAGAACTTATAATTTTAAACATTTTTTCTGAAGAGACCGAATTGCTATCACTACTCGTTCTCGACTTCTGGGGCTGAGAGTAAGCGGTACCAGACTAATCCTCCAAAAACTTGATTATTCTTATTTTCTGGACGAATCATGAGATTCTAAGACTTTTTCAAAAAAAAAGTTGTCTGGTACCACCAGATGACCCCCAGATGTCTCCTAGCTGGTAATGGACCAAAAATCGATGCACTCCCTGACTTAATTTATCATCCCAAACATTTTTTCTCCAGAGACCGAAGTGCTATCTCCAGCCGTTCTCGAGTTCTGGAGCTGAGAGTAAGCGGTACTAGGCTGATCCTCCAAAAACTTGATGTTTTTTATTTTCTGGACGAATCATGAGATTCTAAGACTTTTTCAAAAAAAAGTTGTCTGGTACCACCAGATGACCCTCAGATGACTCCCAGCAGGTAGTGGACCAAACATCGATGCACTTCCTGACTTAATTTATCATCCCAAGCATTTTTTCTGAAGAGACCGAAGTGCTATCTCCAGCCGTTCTCGAGTTCTGGAGCTGAGAGTAAGCGGTACCAGGCTGATCCTCCAAAAACTTGATTTTTCTTATTTTCTGGACGAATCATGAGATTCTAAGACTTTTTCAAAAAAAAGTTGTCTGGTACCACCAGATGACCCCCAGATGACTCCTAGCTGGTAATGGACCAAAAATCGATGCACTTCCTGACTTAATTTATCATCCCAAGCATTTTTTCTGAAGAGACCGAAGTGCTATCTCCAGCCGTTCTCGAGTTCTGGAGCTGAGAGTAAGCGGTACCAGGCTGATCCTCCAAAAACTTGATGTTTCTTATTTTCTGGACGAATCATGAGATTCTAAGACTTTTTCAAAAAAAAGTTGTCTGGTACCACCAGATGACCCTCAGATGACTCCCAGCAGGTAGTGGACCAAACATCGATGCACTTCCTGACTTAATTTATCATCCCAAGCATTTTTTCTGAAGAGACCGAAGTGCTATCTCCAGCCGTTCTCGAGTTCTGGAGCTGAGAGTAAGCGGTACCAGGCTGATCCTCCAAAAACTTGATGTTTCTTATTTTCTGGACGAATCATGAGATTCTAAGACTTTTTCAAAAAAAAGTTGTCTGGTACCACCAGATGACCCCCAGATGACTCCTAGCTGGTAATGGACCAAAAATCGATGCACTCCCTGACTTAATTTATCATCCCAAACATTTTTTCTCCAGAGACCGAAGTGCTATCTCCAGCCGTTCTCGAGTTCTGGAGCTGAGAGTAAGCGGTACTAGGCTGATCCTCCAAAAACTTGATGTTTCTTATTTTCTGGACGAATCATGAGATTCTAAGACTTTTTCAAAAAAAAGTTGTCTGGTACCACCAGATGACCCTCAGATGACTCCCAGCAGGTAGTGGACCAAACATCGATGCACTTCCTGACTTAATTTATCATCCCAAACATTTTTTCTGAAGAAACCACAGCTGTATCTCAATTGACAATTCTCTAGTTTTTCAAAATAAAAGTTTTTTTTGTATGAAAACCCCGACTTTGCGTCACGGAAGTGGTTCTGGTGATCTAACCGGTGGAGTCATCATCACCAAAAATATCAGGTGCACGATGGGAATAGATACCAAGTCGATTGGCATCAAAAAATCCGGAATCGGTCCGGTGGGAGGTCAGATCGATCGTTTACAGTAACCCCACCGAACCACCGATCCACCGAACCACCGAACCACCAGGCACACGGCCCTCAGTTTTTCGCATTTCACGGGTCGGGGGTTCAATATTTTCCGGATTTTTTTTTACAGGAATTTTCTTCAACTCAATACGGACAAAAAAAATATGAGATATTTTTGAGATTTGTGTACAGGGAAGTCAGGAAAAATCAGATAAGGTTGAAAAACCCTGAAAATGCTGTCACGAAAACAATACTTCTCCATTGCGGAGAAGTAAAAAATAAAATTATTCCTTAAAAGTAAATAAATTGATTGGTCCCAGCCTCGGTTCAAAATTGTCTTCTATTTCGGATCCTTAAACAGAAAACTCAATGGAACCATAAAGTAATTAAATAAATAATAAACTACCAAACACCTTCTGCTCTGGTCAATTGAAAACAAAATATTTAAAACGAATGAAATGACTGGACGAAACAAACCGCAGACAAAGCCAGGCATATTACTTTTCCGCTGAAAAACCATCCAACTGTCACATGAGAAGCATAAAAAGCATATTTAACTGGATGCAAGCACGCATTTTGACTAAAAAAGAACAGCAACATAGAAACAAAAATCATCAAAACATCCAAACATGAAAATATTTTGAATATGGAGTGGTGTGAGGCCATTAATGCAAATTACAAACTTTGGTGTGGAACCTTTTGGATATTTTTTGTTTTTTAGAATTTTATTGTTTCTGTGACAAAACCACCATAAAATTTATTCAAAACGGCAATTTGGCTTAATTAACACTTACATGATTTATTTTTGATAAAACTGACATTCTACGAAAATATGCTGAAATCAAAGCAATAACAACGAATCGCATTGTTTTTTGTTATCGTCCTTCAGTAAAACAAAAAGAGAAAATGAAAAAATGTATTATTAAATTATGCGTGTCTATTAGGGTAAATTGCCGAAAAAATCAATGCATTAAAAACAATTTACTCGCAAATTTAATAAATGATGCGTTTGAGTTGCCATGGAAAGTTGTTGGAAGGAATTTGGCATGAAAATGATATTTGCTAGGGTAAAATCATAACATCAGTTTTACTAGATTTTTGATTAGATGAACTTTTTTTTGAATATTAGTACTGAATCATCAATCATCATATCTTCTGAAATTGAATAAAAATTTACTAAGAAGGCAAATGATTCAAAAGTAATTCTTGTCAATAAAAACTCCAAATAATTATCATTTCTACAATGCTTTATTAATTTCTTTTTCTTACATCAACATTTATACAAATCAGCGTTTATAAAAATAATTATATTTATTGTAGTTTTTTCAACAATTTAAAAAATTTTTATGCAATCTATTGGACGGAGTTCTTTTTAGATACTCGAGATTTTGTTTTCGAGAGATTCTTTTATAAAGTACGAGAAATTGTTGCTTCCTCACAGCTACATAATTTGAGGACTAACTAGAACTTGTTATTATTATTTTAAGGCTTTATTTAAAACTTTAATTTCTAAAAATGTTATTCTTGTTAAAGAATCGTCAAGTATTTGAATAATATAATTTGGGAAAACTTAACTAATTTTTTGCATGTTGCCTTCTAGATATGTAAAAGATTCTTTAAGTTGATCGAGATTTTAAAACACTTTTCAATTAAATCTTAATGGCTTGTAAACTTAATTGCAGATTTAAGTGTAGTTTGTAATTTGAGTAAAACCGAGTTAAAGTACTAAAAACTTGAGAAACTTCTTAATCTATTTTCTAAGAACATCGGAATGAATCGTTGAGAATACTTAAAAACACTATGAATAATTATTAATTAAAATATCAAGACTTCGAGTTGCTCTTGATCTCAAATATCAGTTTGTCCGCGATACCTCCGGCTATCCATGGAATAAGCTGCACCAGCTTCACGGTTTCCAATTTCATTCAAAGTCTTGTACTTTGCGCGTCTTGCTTCCACTAAAAATAAGATTCCAGCTGGGAATAGCATGAACGATCCAACGACAGCGAGAGCAAAAGCCCAACCCATGTCGTTGTGTTCCCAATTTGGCATCCAATCTCTCGAATCTCCCCAAATACCGAACATGATGCATGCTAACACTCCAAGTAATCCAGCTATTACTAGAGCTGTGCCATTAGTTAGAAGTAGCGTAATATATCGATCGTTATCCTTGGAACAAGTCAGAAAGACCAGCGTTAAAAGGATCGAGATTAACATCAAAGTGAAGGATAATGTGAAGAAAAATTGCACGCCGATGAAAAATGAAGGCAGGATGTAATCGTGGATAATGTAATATTCTTCTTCAAAGACCCACATACATCCAGAAAAACGAGTGTCGTAGAATCGATGGATATCCTGGAAATTGTTCAAGCAGAGCTCCCAAAGTCCTAAAAATATAAAATAAACCTTTAGTATTGAATTAAATAAACATAATTGTGGAAGATTCCCGGGAAGATTCTGACGTTTTTCTAGATATCAATTGAAATTTTGAAGATCCGAAGTAATTTTTAGTACACAACGAAGAAGTTTTAGAAATTATCGGCTCAACTGAAATATTACACAAAAGTATATTTACTACATCAATCTTATTCTTAAAATGCCTTCTAATTCTGATTAAACCTTTCTGATGCTTGATATGCACCAAAACAATTTTTGTGACACACCCTCTGAGTATTTATTTTTACCTAAATTTTTAAACTTGCTGTCTGGAAGATCTCCATCAGTCTGCAACCAATAGGGCGACACAAATGCTATAAGTATGAAGACAAAGGCAGTCACTGTAAAGCCACAAGCCCACTTAGAAGTCTTCGTTCGAGCTCCCATAGTTAAAATTTAATTAATTTGTTGACTTTGTTGTTGTCTTATATTTTAGAACTTAAAATGACACATTAGTTTCTAAAAATTTTGTGCTAAAATGTGTCTTGGATATTTTTTCGCGCGTTTTTCTTTAATTGAAAATATTTTTTTTCTCTTAATTATGCTAATTAGCGACCAAATTCTATTTATAAAATAGGAGCATAAAACTAATTTGAAACTCTCTTCGCCTTGCAGTCTTCTTCGAGCCAACTGACCAGAACATCGCCGGAAAACCATTCAAGCTACCAAAAGAGCTTTACCAGCAGATCAAATTTATCTCTCCAAACTTGTATGAGCTCCGCAAAATTGCTTCTGCCTTGGGCATTTCAACTTCAAGTACCGAAAAAGTTGAGAACGTGAAAACTGCCGAAGATGAGATGAAGATCCTCAAAGAAATTTTTGAGTTGTCTCAGCAGATCCAACCACACGTCTCTAACACAATAACTACTTTGGGCAGCTTAGGCGTTGCCATTCAAAGACGTGAGGAGGTTCACCAGCCTTTTTTGGATAAATCTGGTACTGGAAGCTTCTGCCGTTTTTATTTGGCGCCAAAAGTTGAGAAGATTGTTAATGTGTCAGGAGCTGGAGATAGTTGGACTTCCGGATTTATTGCTGCTTTGCTGAAAAATTGCAAGGAGGATGTTTGCGTTTCAGTTGGTTTTGCTGCTTCCAAAAGAGGTTTGTATTCTTTCAATTCTAAAAGCTTTTAAATAAAAATACTTAAAATCAATTTCTCTTTCAGCTCTCTTGGCCAAAAGTGCCGTTGCAGAAAAATACTTTGATGTTTCCGACAACTGCTGGGTATCTCCCGCTAAATACAAAAATTTGAAGTTCTAGACGATTTTCGGCTAGAAAAATTCTTCACACGAATTTTTCAAAAAGTATTTTTAATATTTTTTTAAGTAAGATTCATTCCTTTTAAAGTTAAAAGCTCTTAAAGCTCTCTTAAAGTTAAAAGCTATAATATTACTAAAAATTCTTTTTTAATTTTTTTCAATTCTTTTCAATTTTTTTTGTAACTTCATCAGTTACTTAAAGCAACTTGCTTGAAAGTTGATAGCACCTAAGCCGATATAATACAAAAATAAGTTTAAAGTCCATGTACTAAAACCAGCTAAAACAACAAAAAGAGTCAGCTAGCATATTTTAGAGATCAAAGTGGTCTCTTTCTTGTTACTCTAGTAAATCTTTAAAAATAATATAAAAAACTCTTGAATAAATTAGAAAGCCATCAAATAATGAACATAAATTAAAGGCAGCTCTTATTAAAATATTTAACAATCAAATCAACAGCAAAAACCTCCAATAACTTAGTACTAAAATAATTGCACAATACAGTGCATCTCCTCTAAAATCCACCCTCTTTGTCTTTCACTAAATATTTTGAACTGTTGGCTTGCATGACTTTTGTAAATATCACAAAAAATTACAATAAAATTAATTTTTCTACTTAACAGTTAGGACAGTGTCTTATTTCACTTAATTTAAGGTTTTTCCTGTTGTTTGTGTTTAATTAAGTCATTAGAAACCACTAGTAAGATGAGTTCTGAAGCCACCAAGAAGAAAGAGAAGAAGGAGCCGTCTGCCTTAGCCAAAATATATTTGATCTTGTATAATGTTGGTCAAGTTGCTGGGTAAGAAAGTTTTTTTGGTGGTTTTATCACAAATGGTTGAGTGAAAAGTGACCCAATTAATTAAATAGTGTGTAAAAGGTGATTTTCGCACTAAATATCAAAATTTTAACAAGTTTCTTGGTTTGTTTTGAAGTTTTTTGAAGAGAAATTTGATTGGAGGTCAATTTGAAGAACAAGAATCAAAAAGTTCTTGACTTCCTGTTTGATAGAATTAAAAATATTGAATTGATTAATCAAAAACTTGGATATTTACCTTTTCTGATCAAATTGTTAGGTGGTCTTATATGCTGTTCCAGCTGATTTCTTACTATACTTTGGATAAAGGCATCGATAAGACTCTGTGGGACTACATAAGCTTGACTGTTATCATCTTCCAGAATGCTGCTGTTTTGGAGGTGAGTTTTTTGTTTTTTCTGTGTTAAGAAAGCTTTAAGATGTTGGAGACTGTTGTTAGTGGTAATTTCGTGAGAATTTCTTGAAGATCAGTCAATTATATTGAAAAAGAAAACAATCTCTCTTCAGCTTGATTAAAAAGTGTGTCATCTTAACATAATCTCAAGAAAATCCGAGCAATTAATCTAAAGTTTCATAAAAAAAAGAACATCATCTTCACTTTCCCTTGAAAATTGTAAAATTTGGCAAAAAAGGAGCGCCCGAGCAGGGACTTGAACCCTGGACCGTTGGATTAAAAGTCCAACGCTCTACCAACTGAGCCACCCGGGCTTGCGATATGCCAGCCTTAAACAGAAACCGACTATGGCCTAGTATGATCAAAACGAGCGAATGAACGAGAAACTTAGAATTTTTGGAAATTTCATTTAGAAACAAAATATTTTATTTTATTGATAAGGAATCGACATGAACGGATTTAAAAGTCTACACTCAGATAATTTATTTAAAAATCTTTAAAAATTGTTCTCAATAATCAATATAAATTATTTAATTTCAGATCTTTAACGCAGCCACTGGCTTGGTCCCAAGCAACGTAATTATCACCACCTTCCAAGTATTCTCTAGAGTGATGGTGGTTTGTGGAGTTATTATGGCCACTCCAACTGGAAAAGTGTCTCCAGGATTGCCACTTGCCTTGCTTGCTTGGAGTATCACAGAAATCATCCGATATGGATATTATGCTCTCAATATCATTGGATCTGTTCCTCATGCTTTAGTTTGGTTGAGGTGAGTTTATTAATTGATTAATTTTAAAATTTTGATTTTGTTGCAATTTATACGTGATTTTTTGATGAAATTCCCTTTTTTTTAATTTCCATGAATTTCAAAGTCTTTAAAATTGACATTAATAAAGTGTAATTCATACAAATTTATGAAAATCCAATTCTTAATACAAAAACTGCCTCACAAGCAAGTTCCCGTGCAAAGCTAAACAAAACTGAAATCAACCGACGTCACACCATTTACAAACGCTTTAAACTAAAACAAAAAATTTCGTTAATTCTCAAATTAAACAATTAAACAGCTGTAAATCGTAAAAAATGATGCATGAAATGTACACTTGGCCAAAACATTGGCTTTAAGCAGCAGATATACCAAGCCCGGGTGGCTCAGTTGGTAGAGCGTTGGACTTTTAATCCAACGGTCCAGGGTTCAAGTCCCTGCTCGGGCGCTCCTTTTTTGCATCTTTTGATAACAACATTCGTTAGAACCTTCAAAAGTTCTACAAGATTTTTTTTTATTTTTTGGAGAAATTTATTTAGCATATTTATTTATTAGAGTTTTTAATGAGCCGTTGCTTGGTTGAAGGAAAATCATTTTTAAAGGTGAAAATTATAATCATTTCATGATATTTTGTGCCTACGACTCTAAAGTTATTGCCATAGAATGAGAATTTCAGATTTCTGTTCAATCAGCTAAAAATTTTAAAATTAAATAAAAATGTTTGAATTATTGCAATCTTTGCTAGAAATATCGCAAATATTCCTTTTAAGTGAATAATGTCAAAAATACCAAGTTCCATGAACAACCCGTAATATTTCATTGCCAATTTAGTCTACACTTTGCCCAAAAAACTATCAAATAAAGTCTGCCAAACAATGAAAATTTTCTCCAAATCAAATATCCACTTTAGCTCTTATAAGCCTTTAATCGTCGCCTGTTCCAAGCCCGGGTGGCTCAGTTGGTAGAGCGTTGGACTTTTAATCCAACGGTCCAGGGTTCAAGTCCCTGCTCGGGCGCTCACATTTTTTGCTTCTTTCTGGTGTTATATGGAAGTGCTTGGAAATTTATGAATTAAATTTTTTTCGCTTTTTTTACTTGCAGATACACAACATTCATCATTCTCTACCCAATCGGAGTAACTGGAGAGCTTCTCTGCTTCTACTGGGGACAAGCTCATGTGAAAGTGTCACAACAATGGAGCATTGCATTCCCAAACAGCCTCAACTTCACCTTTTCCTACTTCTACTTCTTGTGGATTGTGATGATCCTTTACATTCCCATTTTCCCTCATCTCTACCTCCATATGTTTGCACAGCGTAAGAAGATTCTCGGAGGTGGAGCCACCAAAGGTGACAAATTGGCAGCCAAGAGCAAATAATTCTTTTTTTCATTTTGTTGGAAATTTATGAGTTTTTTTTTTACTTTTTTGTTGGATTTAGGAAAAGGATTAAGTAAATAACTTATTCAGGAAGTTAATTAATTATTTTAATTACTAGTTTTCTTAACATTTGTTATTTTGTACTAATATTTGAGCACAAATTAATGGTTAGTGAGATTTTTCTAGGAAATTTTATTTCGAATCAAATTATTGTCTAAGAACTCAAATTTTGATGGAATTATATTTTTGGTGATGAGATTATTAATTATGTAGAATATGAAAAATTGTATTGTTAAATCAAACGCTAAAAATGGAAATAAAAGGAAATTTATATAAAAATAAAAAAAATTCTTAGAGTTTTTGAGTTTTCCACGTTGATCTGGAAATATTCTTGATGTGTATTGCGATTTAAACGAATTTAAATAAAAATTCAAAAGTTTAATTGTTTTAAAAAAATTTGGTTTGCTCTGATTCTAGATTCAGGAATTATTTTACTCTTGAAGAATCAGATATTCTGAAGTTCTGAAGGAAAAAATAGTGAAAAAACGAGAATGGTCGTCCATGTATGTGAGCAAATTGGCCACAGACGTGATCCAAGACTACATTAATTGTGCAAAGAAAATTTTTGTGCCATGTCTTTAGTTCCGTTAAAATAAAATTCAAGTTCAAGCTGAAAAACAAATTTTAAAATAAAAACACAATTTCAATTTTTTTTTGTAAAATACCAAAGTTTGGTAATTTATTTCCCTTAACATACAAAAAGCTGACAATTTTGTTTAGTTTTGCTGAGCTTCTGGCAGAGTGCGAATGATGTCTGAATCACCAGCGTCGGTGATGGAGAGTGTGCACACACGGAAGTATTTACCGCAAGCAGTTCCGAGCTCAATATTGTTTCCGTTGTAGTGATGGACTCCGGTCTTGGCCAACATAGCGTAGTACTCAATCTCGGACTTTCTGTGGAAGAGATCAAGAAATTTTGAGGATTAGCGTCGAATGGAATTGGTGGCAGTGAGCCAAACCATAGACCAAAGAAGATGCTGCATAGGACTTCATCGAAGTGCGCTGTCGAGATCACTCCATAGGCTCATTTTGCCCACGAACGCGACCAACGTAGCACATACTTCTCAGTCGAGCAAACGACTCCATATGGTGCTAGGTGGAGCAATAATTTGTGGGAGCACTACTTCTCAGTAAATCTCTGAAATATACCTCAAGTGAGGAGTGTTGTTGGCAATGATGATCAGCTTAGCCTTTCCTTGGCGAAGAGTCTTCAGGGTTTGTTTGTATCCAAGGCAATATTTGCCGGATTTCATCACCAGCGCCAAACGAGCGTTGATGGACTCTAAGGCCTTTTTCTGAAATAAAGAAAAATTGATGAGATTAGTCTATGGTTCAATATGATTAAGAGCTTTGGAGTTTCAAGAGCAGATTAGGACGCGATTTGTTTTAAATGCAAAAAATGAACAGAACTTAATCTTTATATTTCCTGGTTTTTCAATTTTAAGGTTCCAACAATGTTTATATTGAAAATAAAATAAGGTGAAAAGACAACTTCCAGGAACCAGAAATAGCTACTGGATCTACGACATAACCTCAATATCAAATTTCAATATTATTCCTTCCCCAACTCAAATTTTCATGTCAAATCTGATGGATTCATCTAAGTGTCATACAAATAACACACCAACCACTTAATACTTTCTCAGAAACTCCAATTAACGACTCACACGTGCACCATTATTTTATTTATCAACTTACTTGTTTCTTTTGGGTCACCATGGTAAATCCTTTAGTTAGATTAACTTCGTGTCACTATAATTAATGAAATGGAACACAATTAGTATGGTAAATTAACGTTTTATCAATTAAAATCAACGAAATTGTTGAAATATGAACTTGCCTGGCGAAAACTGAAGGAGAAAAGAGAGTGTAAAACCGTTTCAGGTCTCTTTTAGCGAAAGAGAAGTGCTTTTTGAATGCAGATGGAAATTGTCTACTGGGACTTGAAAAGTTAAAAAATAAGAAGAAGAAGCAAAAAATAAAATAATTTAGTACTAAAATAAATTTTGTCCGAGTTTGCGAGTGATTTACTTAAAAATCTGTAAAATTGTGGTGCAAAACGAAAATTACGGAGTTTTAGTGGATTTCGGTTGAATTAAGGGTACGCAAATCGCCCAGCTGCCCAAAGTGCGACTCAGTGTGTTAGAAAAAGCCAGAAAGTGGTGATTAGTGGAAAAAAATCGAAAATATTTTCGAGAAAAGTTTTAAGTATTTGAAGTTCGTCCCAAACTAGCCTCAAAATAGCTTCAGCAATGGCTTCAATGGCAGGGCAAACCATCAATGATCGGCTGCTGGCGGCCAGGCACAGCTTGGCGGGACAAGGTCTCGCTAAAAGCGTGTGCAAAGCCACCACAGAGGAGATGATCGGGCCCAAAAAGAAGCACTTAGATTGTAAGTACTTTATTTTGCAGTTTATCTGAATGGATTTGGTGGATTAACGGATTAAGCCGACGTCAATTAAGGGGCATAAAAATATCATGGAGCACGGTCAAATAGATGAATTAGAATCTGTTTGCCTGAATACGTTTACAAATTTTCTGGTTTTCTCGGTATTTTTTTTTCTCTGCGCCTTTGATTGGATCACTGTTGGAAATTGTTTTCAGGAGTTTTTTGATTATAAAATGAATCAGCAGTTCTTTAAGTGCTTTCCAATGATCAAAGTTGTTTATTCACCTGGTATTTTATAAATTATTATCAAATGTTTTTATTTTTGTTGCCATATTGTTGCAATATTCATCAAAAACCAATGAATAAACGGACAATTCGTGAGGATTAAAATTTCTATGCAAAAAATATGTTGTTGAATTTCATAGAGGTTTTAAAAATTCGTTATCAAAAATCACGGATCAAATATTGTTTTCTTAAATACTTTCTTTTGCCAAATTTTAAATTAAAGTTGTTAAATTAAAATTTTTTGACAGTGCCACTTGCACACTGTCCGCACTCCAACTTATTAAATCGTAATCGCCCTTGAATCCGCACAACAAAACTCGGTCAAACAACTCTTTATTGCTTTATTGGTTGGGGGCTGTGGTGCTTTGGTAATCGATAATTTCTCTCCATTCAGCCTCGCTTAATTAACCAGCCTTCTTGCTGCAACGGATTTGAAATTTTCATACACAATGGTCAGGCCCTCTAGTTTTCTGATATTTTACAACCATTTTTTCATTTTTGGTTGTAATTTGTGCTCACAGTTTGTGTTACCTTTGAAAAGCTTGTACGAGTAATGCGAGCAATGCCTAAAGAGTCGTTTTTCGAGAGAGCTGGCAATCCTTGAACTCTTCTAGATTGGTTGGCAAAATGCTGGCTAAGCAGCCAAACGAGTTATTAACTTTTTTCTGTGCAGAAAATGGAAAAATGACACAGTTTAACGATTTATTTGTTTTATTAAAGGAAAAGTGGTGCAACTGTTACGTAATTGTTGAGTTTTTATAGAGACTTTGTTTCGTTGCCTCAAGAATTTCTCGTTGTGTGGTTTATTACATTAATAATTGCTATTTTAATTTTAATTGAACATTTATCAAAAAAAACTAATAAAACTTTTTGATTAAAAGTTCTTGCCCTTCACTTCCCCAACAAACCCGCCAATCCCAAAAAATCATAAAAATAGTCTATATAGAAAACCTTCCATACTTGAAATAAAATTTATCGTTTTCCCCAAAGTCAAATCTTTTTAATAATTCAAAATCAGTCGTTTGTGAAATTTAGAAAAAATAAATAATGCCCAAAACACAACTAAAAACAATCATAACAAATAAAAATCTGATTTACATTTTACCAAAAATACTAAATTTTACCATTTTGCCATCAAACTTTTTTGCTTTTGTCGAGTTTTGTGTAATTTATTTATTTTAGCTGCACGGTACAGTAAAGTAATAAAAATGTGATTTATAAAAAAAAATTGAACAATTTTGTAGAAAGAACAGAACGTAGAAAAATTGTAATAAAAGTAAAATTTTATTGAATTCACTTAATCAGCAAGCCCAAAAAGTGTACAGAAAAACAATAAAATATGAATACACAAGCTGTGAATTGTGATACGAGAGAGCATTCACCTGTGTCAACAAAATTTTAACTTTATTTTTCAAACGTTGATCGACTCGCGGAGAATATCTTGATCATTTTTCTTTATGGTCGAAATTGGTCGAGAGAAGTTTTTTCGGCGATTTGATAATTTTGCCTGATTTTGCGAGATTTTACGAGATTTGTTGATTTTGTTGGTTGTTCTTCTTGTCAAAGTGTAATTTTTGATTTTTTGCTTGCTTGAAAGATGATTATTTAATTCTTTGATTAGTGCTTTGAACTTTCTTAAGCTTTGCCAAGTAATGATTCTGTTTTTGAGAAGTTGTTATTGTTGAATTTATGAAGTAAGTTTACTTTAATAAAACGTCCAAGAGAATTAGCATTTAATGAGCTGTGATCCAAAATTCATGTGGAAATAGTTCGATTCCCCTCATATATAATTCTTGTGGTATTTCATTGTTGTTTTTTTGATATTTTTATCAAAGACATATTTTTCAAAACCCTGACCTCTCTCAAACTATTTAAACGCAATCTATTCACTTACTTTTTGCACTAAAATGCTCATTCAAATAAGATACGAAGGTCTTTCCCACCAAATTTAAATTATACCTCCAATGCTTCTTGAATTCAGCGCAGACAATCTTAAATTTGCATCAGCAAGGCAGACGTAACTCTAAGGCGATTAAACTATACATTAGAGTAAATTAAAGAAAATTAAATATGCAAGCGATATTTGTAAGAGAATCTCTCTAAGCAATCGCAAGCACGTGCTTTTAGGAGTTTGTGAAGTTATTGGAGTTGGATGCAGCTTTTGTGGATTAATGTTGGAGATAATTTGGAACTTCACATAGTATTTATGAAAATTGTTTGTAGGTATCTTGATTGCTTGATACGGTTTTGAAAAAAAACCTTTAAATGTCAAAGAAAAAGAAATTAACCAAACAGCAAATCAAACTGGAATAATCCAAACAGATATCTTCGATCCAAATCATTATTTTGAAAGAAAAATTATATACACCTTACAAATTCATGTAAAAAATATAATGAGCACATAAATTGGCGATAACTGATAAGATTGCTGAAATTTCTCGTTATCTTGAAAACTTTATTGAGCTCTTTTTCTTCTTGCTTACCCAAGACATTCGAAGTGATTCACCACCAACTTTTATGTTGTGCTTTACCAATATTTACACAAATACCTGCGCAACCTCACTCACCTTATAATAGTGAATCAAGCCAAGTTGCGCAAACTTTAATCGTCATACAGTAAAAATAGTGAATTTATAATATCAAAGCCGCTGAATTCTTGTCAAATGTTTAAAATTATTCAAATACCCCGAATGTTGACTTCGCAGAAAAATGAGTGACTCAAACATATGAATTTATGGATTCTTTGATTTATTTTTGAAAAGGGAGTTTTTTTAAATGTAATTCCAAGATTCTTTAAATTTTAGAACACATATTTTTTGTAATTTCTAGTTTTTTTGAGCAAAGAAACGTTTGTCGATAAATTGATCGAAACGAATATTTCCATAATTTAAATATTTATTAATATTAATTTTCCGCTGATGTGGAACTTGAAAATTGGTTAAAAATAATATTATCCAAATTGCCGGACAATTTTGCATGCAATCGTGCCTTGACGCCACTCGTTAAATTGAATTGCTTGATTCAAATTGGAATATTACTGTGTGGCTGCTCAATGTTGTCAGTTTTGTGTAGTTCTATGTAGCTCTGTGAAGTTTACTCTTTCATTAAATTGAATTAATTTTTATCTTGTGAATGATATCAAATTGAAATTATTACACTATGATATTTATCGCAGGGAAACTGTCGCCCTTTGAATTGATGGCTTTCAATTGGGAATGTCAATGATGGGCAGTCATGGAATTTTTAGTTTTTTTAAAATGAGTCGACAACTTTGTTATGGTATGTTTAAACTGGTTATTTAAATAGATCTTGTAAAATTATTAATTTTTCTGGGTTCGAAACCGTAGAATGTTGTTGCTCGGTCATCAGTTATTGTATGTTTTTTGTTGGATTTTGACGTATATTTGAAGGCTATGTTTAAAAAAAAAAAATTTTGAGTTCTACTAGTTTGTCATTGATTCTCTACAAAAATCAAATTTACATAGAGCATCAAAATCGACCCAAGCTACTTTCCTTAGAGAACATCTTGTGGTCATCTGAATAATTAACGACTCAACTGGAATAAATCTACAAGCCAGATATCAACGCGATAAACACTTCAACCAGCTACAACTATTCTCAATTTGGTAATTAACACTTTGCTAATTGTAAAAACGGTTCTTGCTGCTTAACCGGCTTGAATGGAAATATCTTGCAGCAATCTTAAGATTTAAGAATACATGAAAGTGTAAAAAACACAACAAAAATTGTAAAAAGTGTAATTAGTTCTTCTTGTTGTTACTTTTCGTATTTTCTATAAATTGTTAAATAAATATCAAGAATTAAGAATCAACTGTATGAGAATAATATTCTGGTTTCTTATGGACTTTGCTAGTTTGTTAGTATATTTCTTTTTTACTCTGTTTGTTCACCTGAACTTTCAAAGCAAGTGCTCATTAATTATGAAAATATAATACTTTTGTTTGAACTTCAGATTTTTATCGTCTTTTGGGACGTTTTCTCGGTTGGAGTTGGCGAATAAGAAGAAAATACTTTCAAATTATTTATATTTTTAAAAGCTTGTTGAAGGTAGTTATGTAATTTGGATGACAATGTCTTCTGGCTCAGTTTTAAAGTTCAAATTCTTACGTAACTTTGGTTCAAGAAAGAAATTCTGAAGCTTTACAATAAAAATTCTACCATTTAATTTCTTTTTCAACTCGTGCGAGCATATTACGTGAATCGCCAATATTTTGCATATTTTAAAAAATCCACCAATAATCACTTTTGACTTTCGTTTGAATCAGCACTAAAAATCACGTAACCCAATAAAGATGCAAACGAAAATTAATGTATCTAGTAAATTCATGTGATTGTTCATTGAGTGTGGCAGTCGATTGTAATTCACAGCTCATTCTGCTGAATGCTGAGTTATTGTTTTGTGTATTATTATTATTGCAAATTCTTTTTTGTAGATATAGTAAAATGAAAAAAACTCAACTTTATTTAGATTTTTCGAGTTTTTGCTTGCATCTAAAATATTAAATGGATACCAAAAAAACTGAAAATACTACAGAATTACAGGTTTATTAGTGTCTTGTTGTTGTTTCCGCACGGTGTGTTGTGTGTTTCACATTTTTCATCGAATTTCATGAATGAAAATAATTTGGTCTGATATATTTGCAAGTAATACTCTCAATGCTCACAAACACTGAGTGGTTTCAAGCGGCTGCACAGTTTTTTCACCTTTCAATGCTCTGTTGAAATAATTGAGCTGTTTTAAAAATTGCGCCGAAATTTCCTAGAACTTTTTAATCTCTCATGTTTGAGAGTTTTTCTTTCAGATGGCAGATGTTAAGACCATCAAATATTTTATTGTCCGTTAATAATATATCTCGGGTAACCATAATTTAAAATCTCATTTTTCCGCAGTCGTAAAAACTCTCGACAAAGTCAATTTGTTGCGAAAAATTACTTGAGGAATTCCCAGAATGTTATTAATAAACGGAAAAGTGCACTCGACGAAGGTTTCTTGGCTTTTTGTGAGTGGCACTCAAGTTCATTGCGTGGGAGTTTCACATGATTTGACATGAATTTGTGTTTTTTCTCGTTAACACAGAAAAGCCGAGTTTCCCTTTATTCTAGATATTGTTTTCTCTATTTTTTCATTATTTATATGTATAGAATATGAATGAAAATATAAAAGTATTAAAAATTATGCAAAACTAGAAAAATACTCGGAAAAAGGTGTAAATACTTCTCATTCTATGAATGAACAAAAAATCAAAAAAAAATTTCAGGATTGTAGAATTTTGTGAAAAATTTTAATAAACGCAAAAAATGAGTGTGATGAAATGAAAAACAGACTTTTCTTTGTGAGATATTGTGGCGCAAATTTGTTATGGTTTTCGAACTCAAACACATTTTGTATGGTAATGAGGCACTCACCAAGAATTTCATCCGCAAAGAAATTAAATTTTTTGTATGTATTTTGTGGGTATTTTGTTATTTAATAAAGGCTGTTTTGCACTGTGGAAGTTTTTCTCGTTAATTGCTATTTACTGCATATCTTTTTTTAAATTAATAAAATATATTGTTCGTACCTTTAGTTCCAAGTTAAGTGCCATAAATAGTTCAAATGTATTTATTAAAATTAACTTGATTATCGTCAGAAATATTACTCGCCAAGTATTTTTGTGATATTATTCCATCAATAATAATAATCAATTTTTATTAGAAACATGCCATACATAGCATTAATAACTAAATAAATGAATATTTCACCGTCCATTACCTAAAACTTTCAAAAAATTCTTACATAATTTATAAAGCGTCGAAAAATCCCAAAAAGCTTGAAATGCAAAGCTTTTATTCAAAAGAAACATATTGAGCATGTTCTGTATACATTCACTGTGTAATAATATTATTCATGACGTCACATTTTACCATTGTTACCAAACGCATGCGAACTAGCGGCTTCTCCAAGCAACCAATTCACAAATTCTCTGCATACATTTTAAAGCAAAATTAAAGCGCAAATTAAAGCGCAAATTGTTTATTTGGCTTTATGGAGATGATTTTGTTTATATTAAATATTCGGAAAATTCTGCTTGAAAGTGTTTTATATCTTTATTACACTTCAATTGAGGGTTCTGGTTATTATTTTGATTAATTGCTATTTGGTCGAGGTATCTTGGCATTTTCTTGAAAATCTGCCCTTTACAACTCATAAAAAATTGCGATTTGTGATTCCCATGCTCGGCTTAATGTACAAAGAATGGAAAACATAAATATTGATCCGCAAATAATGTAACGTCACGACTCTGCCAGCAAGGAAGTGTGTAATGATTTTTTTTTTGAAAATACTTGGCGATATGGTAAACTAGGTCAAACGCCCATTGTATGAATTATTGAAATTATTCATAAAGTTACAGTAAGGAATAAAAAGTTTAAAGAATTTGCAAAGTTGAAAAAATCTTGAAGGAGACTTTTTGCTTTTGTTGGAGCAAAGTGAAGGAAAAGTTTGATGGAGAGACAAATGATGTTATGAAATATTAAGGCACTTTTTGGGGATTTCTTACAGACATTTCACGGGTTTCTTGTAAATGTTTTGTTGAGAATAAATTTAAGATGCAAGAAAAACTTTCTCGTCGTTCTCATTAATTCATTAATTTTATAAAATTCTGGTCAAATCTAAATAAATTATCATTAAAATGGATTCCATATTAAAATTAAGCTTAACTGCAGATATAATCTCCAGTTTTTATTACTGGCTGATAAAACGGAAGTTCCATCTTCTCTCCATACAATGTATCATCGTATCAACCAGTTTTCTCTGTATATTTCATTATTCTCCATTATTTCAATTACATTTATGCATCGTCTCGCTGCTTTTGCTTTCAGCTATAGAGTTATACAATTAATGGCAATTAATTACAAAAATTATAAAAATTGTAAAAAGTTGCAGAGAAAATTCCAAAAAAGCCAACAAAACGAATTAAAATCTGAGCCGTGCAAAAATTGCATAAATACTTCAAATCGTTTCAAATTCACCAAATACCAGCTAATATAGAGAATACAGCAAATATTGCAAAAAAGCTGCGATAATTAAATTGTTTGGTTTTGTAATATTTTGTAATGTAATAATTTAATTTGCGAGGAAATGATTCAATATATGTTGCAGTAAGTGAATGGGAAATTAGCTATACTGTACGGGGAATGTGCTGGGATGACACTTTAATCGTTAACAGTGAATGGTTTTTAATTAAATAATATAGAAATGCCATGTTTTTTAATTAAAGGGGCATTTTAGATGAAGGAATGTTTTCCTGGGAAAATTTAATGGCGAAAAGAATGAGCTTTAAAGCTTGAAGCAAAAAATTATCAACAAAAAAATTTCTTAATGTGCACTAACTACAAAATCCGCAAATAAATCCATTTTACTGCAGCTTAAAATCTGGAACAACTCCCAGCAAAAAAAGAAAACTTTTCCTCCAAAAAAAACCTTTACATTTTCATTTTGCCTGTATATTTGTGGCTATACATTGTCTCACATTTGATTGTTATTCAGACCGTGCTTATGTGTTTTATGCCATTTTTATGGAATTTATTTGTATTTATATATATTTATGGTGCTTATGACATTAGCCTGGCAAAAAGTAACATAAAGCTTTATAAATAAATTTGCAGAAAATCTGAGAGAATGGTACATTAGCGAGGCAATAAAATCATATGGTTTGGAATTTTTTTCATTAGAGTTGTTGGCGCTTGGTCAGATGTTATTCTGTGAGGGAGGTTTTTTGTTGGCGAATTGAAATAATTGAGGTGAAGTGTGAACTGTAAAGATAAAGGTGACTGGGTCAAGGTCATTTGGTATTTTTCTTCAAATCATATTTTATAAAGACTGATCTTTCACCAAGAAATATTCACCGAAAGATCTTGCCAAACTTTTCTTGCGCTGTTGCCACTTTGCCAAATAAAGGCTTGTGCTTCTGGTTTATCGATCGGCTCGCGTTGTCGATGTCTGGCGAAAATTCAATCAATGACTCAACCTGCTGTTTTATACCAAAAACTAAGCAAAACTAAAAAATCTGAAAAAAAACTCGGAACATCAGAAATTCCATTGAATGAACGAACCATTTAAGTTGAAAGCAGTTCTTTTGATTATTTCCAATATTTGGTTACTGAAACGCCCACCATAAATTATAAACTCACAGAATCATGAAAGTACTGTATCATTTTTAAACAACAACAAAAAATAATCAAATTTTTAATTTAAACAGACTTTTTGGAAGAAAAAGAAGAATTTATCAACAAAAAAAAGCAAAACAGCGATTTGCATGTCCGAAAATTGAAAAATGTGTTGTTCCGAGTCTGCTGATAAGATATCGTGACCTTTCTATCGTTGAGCTTTTTTTCTTTAATTTTGAGGATTAGTGCATGGTTTGTTGGTTTTTTATGGATTTGCTAGTTTTGCGCGAGCTTCAAGTGATGCAATTAATGATGTGCTCAGAAAATACTTCAAGTTGTTGGAAATGACATTGATGCAATTGAAATATACATAAAAAGTAGAAATTAGTGAAATCTAATTCCGACTTTCGATGAGTTATCATGATTAAGTTCAAATCTTTTGATGATGATATATTTTCATAAGTTTTTTTGCACATTATTTAATTTTTTTTTTTAAATTAATTTCCCTTTCCCAAAATCATCGATTAATTAACCTAGAAATCACAATTCTCAATAGTTTCTGTTAATCCTAGCAAAATTCGAACCACTTTCTCTTTCATTGATAAAAAAATATAGTATTGTTCGCGAAATTTCTCACGCCCACAATTTAACAATTTATTGAGCTCCATAGAGCATAGTCAGCAATACAGTTTCACTCTTATCTGAAGTTGTTTTATCTTGATTATCTTGTAATCTCGATAATTCCCAATAATTCGAGATAGCTCCAATATTTCTCAATCATTCTCCTATTGATTAAAAGAAAATCGATGTAATTACTAATTACATAATAGTTAGAGCTCACAGTTTCAGGCTAAAAATCGTAATTATGTTGGTTTTTAATCAATTAAGCCATTTAGCAATTTTTCAATTTACCAAGAATTTCTAGGAAATTTCTCACGTCTCTCTCGCTAGACAGCAAGCCGAAGAAAAGCTAAAAACTGAACAGTAAAATCTCTAGCCAACAATCTTGAAAAACTGAACAACTGAACAACTGAGTGATGTAGAAAGCCATAACGAAAACCGTAAAACTGGCCAAGTAAACCGAATAAACCGACAGAATGAAAATGTTATTACAATTCATTAATTGAAAAATCTTTCTGTTGGAATTCTTTGACTGCATTTCATGAATTTTTTTCGCTTTCATGTTGTCTTTTTTAATAAAAGAGATTTGAAGAAATTTTTTACGAGAAAAATGCCGGGAGTTGTGGAGATTTGTGGATTTTTGTTGAGTTTATGGTTTTTTAGATTTTTGTATTTTTTGAGAAATTTTATGGGCAATTTTATTAACGATGCTTTGATAATTGAAAATTATTATGGTATTGTTAACTGGTTGCTAGACACCGCAGTGCAATTATTTTTTATAAGTAATTGTGCAATTGTGGCTTGTGGAAGAATCGGAAACAATCAGTAGAATTTCCTTGAAGAAAATCCAGCTCTGAAATGAATAACTGCTCAATTAAAGCCACAGGAACCTCAGCAAGGAAACTTTATGGCGGTGGAAATACAAATATTGTCAAAGTTATCATAATATTCTACATAAAATCCATACAATTTCCTACAAGTAATCATCATTCATCCGCTCCATCATCCAATTTACAAATTCTAAAAATATATAAAAAGTTCTATGCATACTGTGCTTACCTAACTGGAGTCTCCAACTAACTTACAATAGCGATCACATAAACTTACAAATGTCGTACAAACGTTTTAAATTGATTAAATAAGAGCTTGACCCACAACTCTTTGCTCTTAGTTTTGTGCAAACAGAACACCAAAAAATGAAGAAAAAGCCAAAAATGAAAAAGATGAGAAGAAATTTAGAAAAAACATTGGAATAAGAAGATGAAGACGATCCTACAGACAAATAATGATTTTTGAGAAGAAACTCTGCTAGATATTTAGTTATAGTAGAGGATATAAAACTAAAGACTGACAACCATAAATACCAGTAGAACTTGTCGTATCTTTCTGCTTTTCATACGTATAGTAAAATATATAGAATACTCTCATAGTGGTCTGGAAAATGTAAAGTAATGTTGCAATGTAGCAATATGAAGTCATGTTAGGAATAAAAAAGTTAAACAAATGAATAAAGACCGGCCAACGACGTCATTCCCTCTGTGCTGTTGGTGCTTTGTTGCCGATAAGAATTATCTGCTTTGCGTGATATTGGAATTATTGCTACAGCTAGAGACAAATGTGAATGGATGGTGGTGGGGTTGTTGCATAGTAATAGTATAGCGAATTTATTGCTTTGATTTATAAATAATTAATGACTTTTAAAATGGTTTTTTTCTGTAAATTAATTAAACATTCGTCAATTGTTGAACCTGAGAATCTAAGCAATTTATATATTTGTCTTGCAAGATAATTTCAAATGTCTCTATCGTTGGCTCTGGGTTGAAATCCCAATTATTGCATTGTTATTTCATCTAATCGTATAAACGTACGATTCTTTTTTGCAACATATTTTCCTGAAAAAGATACTTGATTCCTTTTTCTGCAAAAATGAGAAAAAAATCTTAACAACCTTAAATAAAAAAAACATCCTTCTAATAGATAATTTTAGCATTTTATTCTTCGTTCCAATATACATGATTAAAATTTATTGTTACAATTTTGCACAAGCTGTGATTCTATCAGGGTTCTGGCCACAACAAACCAATAATCGGCGGACCAGCCACCCCCAATATTTAACTTTGCCATCCTGTGCAACTTACAGACTCTTTTATAGTTTGCTCTTAAAGAAAATTAAATCAACATAATTTTTTTGCTTTTTTAAATTCTCGAAGATTTTTAATATTCTTTTAAATATTTGTTGCGAGCGGAAAAAATTGGTTTCTCATATTTAAAAATAATAAACAAAATTACAAACTATTTCTCTAAAATTAGCTTATTTGTGTGGTGGATTGGTGGAGGTTTAGTTTTTGTCCTCTTTCTTCTTCTTGTCGTCATCCTCGCTAGTAGTCTGTTCTGAAGAGTTGTTGCTGCTGCTGCTGCTTGATGTGTTTCCGCCTTCTCGGTCTGCTGCCATCTTTTTGTAAGCCATCTCAAAAAGTTTCAGGGAAGATTGTTGAAGGGAGGCGGTGGTCTTGCGGATCTCTTCTGGGTCAGCATTTTCTTTGTCAGCTAATAAGGCGCGTACCACTCCGATTTCTTCCTTGAGTTTGTCGCACTGGAAGAAAAATTAAAATGAATTAGTAAAACATATTATAAATTATTTGAAAAAATTTCTCACCTCTTCTTTGGGCAATTGATCCTTGAATTCTTCCATTTTGGTTTCTGTGTCGTGAACGATGCTTTCGGCTTGGTTAATTGATTCAATTCGCTCCTTAGCAGTTTTATCGGCTGCTGCATATTGCTCGGCATTCTTAATCATGTTCTCAATCTCATCCTTGCTCAAACCTCCAGACGATTGGATAACGACTAAAAGTTTCATTAAAAAGTTAAAATTAGTTCAGGAATTGCTTATATTGAAAATTATGTAAAACAATTCACTCACTCTGTTGCTCCTTGCCAGTTCCCTTGTCACGTGCTGAGACATGAACAATTCCGTTTGCGTCAATATCGAAAATAACTTCAATTTGTGGAACTCCACGGGGTGCTGGTGGAATTCCAACCAAAGTAAATGCTCCCAATTTCTTGTTGTCGTTTGCCATCTCACGTTCACCTTGATGAACTTTAATTTCGACTTGGGTTTGACCGTCAGCGGCTGAAAATTTAAGAAAAATAATTTTAGTTGAAATTTCACTCAAGATTCTTATAAGATTCAAATTTTAATATTTTAAAAGTAAAACTCACCGGTTGAGAAAACTTGTGACTTCTTGGTGGGAATTGTAGTATTTCTAGAGATGAGGCGAGTGAAGACTCCGCCCAAAGTCTCAATACCAAGAGACAATGGAGTCACGTCCAACAATAAAACGTCTGTGACATCTCCAGCTAAGACTCCTCCTTGCACGGCAGCTCCAACTGCTACTGCTTCATCGGGGTTTACTGCACGGGATGGTTGACGACCGAAAATGTCCTAAAAATAATTTGTAATTAGTATTTTGAATATTTCTTGAGAAAATTAAAATAATTGCTTACCTGAACAGTGGACTGCACCTTAGGCATTCTGGTCATACCTCCAACCAACAAAACTTCTCCGATCTCAGTCTTCTTAACCTCAGCGTCTGATAGTGCTTTCTGGCAAGGTGAAATAGTCCTCTTAATAAGCTCACCAACCAACTCTTCCAACTTAGATCTAGTCATCTTCAAGTTCATATGCTTGGGGCCACCAGCATCCATAGTCAAGTATGGCAAGTTGATATCAGTTTGCACAGCAGATGATAATTCACACTTAGCTTTCTCAGCTGCTTCCTTCAAGCGTTGCATGGCCATGGCGTCCTTGCGGATGTCAATTCCTTGATCTTTCTTGAACTCATCGACCAAGAAGTTTACAATGTGGTTGTCGAAATCTTCTCCTCCCAACATTGTATCACCATTGGTAGATTTTACTTCAAAAACGCCCTTTTGGATTTCTAAGATTGAAATATCGAAAGTTCCACCACCCAAATCGTACACGGCAATACTGGAAATATTTATGAAATTATATGTTAATTAAAATTTTCTTTGAAAACTCAAAAATTCTTACATTCTATCTTCGGTCTTGTCCATTCCATAAGCCAGTGCAGCTGCAGTTGGCTCATTAATAACTCTAAGCACATTCAGTCCAGCAATTTGTCCAGCATCTTTGGTTGCTTGTCTCTGAGAGTCATTAAAATAAGCTGGCACAGTAACAACAGCATTTTTCACTGGAGTATTCAAATAAGCTTCGGCAGTTTCCTTCATCTTCATTAAAATAAATGCACCAACTTGACTGGGCGAGTAAAGTTTCTTATCGGTGGCTTGCACCCATGCATCTCCGTTGCTAGCCTTGACGCATTTGTATGATAAGTTTTTCATGTCTTTTTGGATTTCTGGGTCATCGAATCTTCTTCCGATTAATCTCTTGGTGGCATAGAATGTGTTGGCTGAGTTAGTGACTGCTTGACGTTTTGCTGGCATTCCTACTAAACGTTCTCCGTCTTTAGAGAAGGCAACATGAGAGGGAGTTGTACGAGCTCCTTCAGCGTTTTCAATCACGCGAGCAGCTTTACCTTCCATTACAGCAACGCAACTGTTGGTGGTTCCCAAGTCGATTCCGATGACAGCGCCTTTAACTCCCTCTGACCTAGAATTTAGATAAAATAATGAAAATGTTGAACAAATTTTGAGAAATTTGATGATCTTTTAACTTTTCTTGATAAAATTATCATGATGACAGTAGTGAAAATATCTCGAATATGAAAATAATAAGATGTAAGAGGGAACACCTTCAACCTTCGATAGAGAGAACAATCTCGAAAAGCGAGAAAACATTTGGATGATGAAATATTTCAACTATTGATTTTCGGTGTTTTTGTAACTTACTTGTATCTGCATTGCAGTCTATTGAGCTGATTGAAGTTCTGGAAATTGAGGAAAACACATTAGAATCACTAATTAATCAATTAACCTCGCTTTCGAGACTACTCACATTTTTCATTAAGCTCGAGACATTTCTGCTGGAGATTTGATTGGTGATACTGGAATATTTCAGCAAATGCTTAGTGGCGGACAACATCTTGAGTTGATTTGGTTTCTGTAATACACTTAGGAGGAATTGAAAGACTTAATGTGGTCTTTTAGGATCTTTTTGACTTTTCTAGAAACCTTTTTGTTCGCAGGCCGACTTTAGTGATGCAATAATCGTCGCTATGTAGCTGTTTATGTAATGGAGAGAATTCTCTTCAAGCTAGCTATTTTGAATCGTATTTCGCTACGTTATACAGTCGATTTAAGCTTGCACAAGATACGCCAACAAATGATTTATTTTACTATAGTTCTCGAACGATGAAAATAAATAAAATTCTCTAAGAGAGGAAAATCCGATCGTTTCTCTGCTACCCACTTGGAAAAAATTGCGCACTGGACGCAGTTGAAATGTTGGCGCCAAACATTTGAATATTTTTAGTACAAATCTGTGACAAATCTTTTAGCTCTAAAATTTATTATCAATTAATTTTCGAAAAATTGAGGCGGATGACTTAAATAGTCACTTTATCTATAATTGTTTATTTACAATCTTTTATGCATTAATTATTTCTTTTAGATGATTATTTTTATATAATTGATAAAAGTTTGTTCCCATTGCGACAATTCATTTTTGTTGATATTTTGTATTTGCGGGATATTTGCGAGTTGTTTAGTATTTTGTAGTATTTTAGTGTTTATTTATTTATAGAAATGTATTGTGCGTTTTAGTACTTTATTTGTTTACTCTCACTTTCATTTGATATATATCTTGATTTATTAATCAATTATTGGTTTAATTCGAGTTTTAAAGTATTAATTTTTCCCATGAATCTGCAAATAGCTCAACGTATAAAATTATTATTATTAATAAGTTAATAATTTAATTATGGATCAATTAATCTGGATTAAGTAATAATTGAATAATTACTTAATCATCATCAATATTCTACTTTTACTGGATTAAGTTCGAGATTTTAGTTAATTTAACATGGAACTATTACAGTTAATTTATTTCATTAGTTGGGAGATATAAATCTTAAAAATAAAATGAATTAATGAATTTTTACTAATCACCTTTCTCTTTTTTATTCTAGATTTAGTACACTGCACGAATGAGCCGAACGTGTCAATTCCCCACCTGGCAAATTTGCTGGTGGAGCGATCACAGAACGCTAATTGGGTTGTGGTGTACAAAGCCCTCATCACTACACACCACTTGTTAGCTTATGGAAATGAGGTAAGTCCCCCTAATTCATTTACCATAATTCACCCGGAAAACTTCTCCCATCAATTAGCCTCAGAGCAGAGAAACTAATCTTGATAGTCCTTTTGCAGCGATTTATCCAGTATTTAGCGTCCAGTAATTCATCCTTTCAGTTGAATAATTTCCTGGACAAGGGGAACGTGCAAGGTAACGAAAGTAACGATCAAGTCCATTAACCAACGCTTCTCTACCACACCTCAGTCTGTACATATTACATTAATTGGCATGCACTTTAACCAATAACTGGTCGAATAACTAAAATTTAGTACACTAAACAGAAACTAATTAACCATTCGAATTTATTAACTAATTCCATGCTTTTATTCTCTTTTTTGTCGCTAATTCGCTTTAAACAAACAATAATAACCAGGTGCTGTGGGAGCTAGAGTGGGTAAGTTTTCATTTATTATTAGGATTTGCGTGTCAAATCGAAACAAAACTAATCTTTATCATATTTACACTTGGAACTTTTTTGTTGAATTGGATTAGGGGAGGTTGAAGGATTAACAGAGTAATTTATTGTCTAATTTAGTTTTCGAGTTTTCCCACTAGATTCTGGGAAATTGAAAAAAAAAGACTTATAAAAATTGAATTTGAATTAAAATAACCCAAAAATAACATTACAAGTTTTCCCAACTTTTATTGTACAACTTTTTTGAAAATAAAAAATCTTGAAAAAAGTAATCCTTCTTCTCCCTAATCTTTGAGAAACTCCATCTCAAACAGAAACCACAGCTTCTAACCTGAAATCTATTTTAAGGTTACGATATGTCACCCTTCATCCGTCGTTACGCCAAATACTTGAACGACAAATCGCTTTCATACCGAGCGGTTGCATTTGATTTTTGCAAATTGAAGCGCGGTAAAGAAGAAGGATCTTTAAGATCGATGAACACAGACAAGCTGCTGAAAACGTTGCCCGTTTTACAAGCACAGTTGGATTCACTGCTTGAGTTCGATTGCAGTGCTAATGATTTAACAAACGGTAATTAGAATATTTTTAGTCCTACATAAATTTATCTCAATTAATCACAAATTTTAATTTCAGGTGTCATTAACATGTGCTTCATGCTATTGTTCCGTGACTTGATCCGCCTCTTTGCTTGTTACAACGATGCCATCATAAATTTGCTGGAGAAGTACTTTGACATGAACAAAAAGCAGTGCCGAGATGCTCTCGATTTGTATAAGAAGTTTTTGACCCGTATGGACCGGGTAGGAGAATTCTTGAAAGTAGCTGAGGTAGGTTTTGATTTTATTTAAAATATTTTTAAGAATTCTAGAAAATAATAAAATTTTGTATTTTTAGAACATTGGAATCGATAAGGGCGACATTCCTGACTTGACGAAGGCACCTAGCTCATTGTTGGACGCCTTGGAACAGCACCTGAATGCTCTTGAAGGCAAAAAGGGCTCAGCTGCCAACACGCCCACCCAATCAGCAAGGTATCATCATCATAAATGCTCCACCACCACACTCATTCATAAATATGCAGGATTTTCTCAGAGAATGCTGCGTATAATATGAATTTTTTTTCGAACCACATTTTTCCTCGACTTGCTCGAGATTTTTGCATTTTTCACGGAATTTTTCAAAGGACTGAGGAATTTTTTTACCACTTCTTGTGCTTTAAGCGCTGAAATCTTCAAATAATTTTTGTTTAATGAAAAACACCAAATTACACAGAAAACACTCGTTCGTTTGTGCAAATCGCTAGAACTGCCTAGAAATGCTGAAAAGTACCACTAATTAGAACTAGATTGTATTATTTATTTTTGGAAATTTAGAATAATGCATTTTGCTACTTTATTTATGTGTTTTTTGATTCATTAAATAAATGCTTCGAATAAATGCTCACAAAATAGAGAATCTAGAATAACTTTAGAACTGACCAACTTTTTAGTACCAAATAGACAAATAGTCTCTCAATAGAAAAACAACCTCTACTAAATATTTTGATCAGCTGACAATAATTAGTTTTTAGAATTTTAGATGAAAATTAAAACAAAAAAACAATGGAGGAGGATTCACATTCAAAAATTGACTTTTTGGATGTAAATTCGCCTTTTAGATCGCTACTTCACTTTATTTCAATATGTTGATGTTATTTAACTCAATAAACATGAAATATTGAAGAAGTCGGCTCCTAAGAAGGTGAACTCACAGTTTCAGACATTTGATCGTTGAAATTTTTTGCTTCCTCTAAATTTCATAAAATAAATTGTACCAAAACTTTCCATTATAAGCAAAACTTTTAAAATATCCGATCAAAAAAATTTCCATGTGACTTCACCTTCACCCAACTAGAAACTTAAAAATAATTTAGTGTAAAATTTTCACACTTTAGTAATTTATTTTTGTTTTTTCTTTGTTTTTCTTCCTTTTTTCTTCCTGTACTAAAACTAATTACAAACTACCAACTTGTGACAATCTTATAATTTTCTTATCACGTCCTTCATTAAAATATCATCCCAATTCGCTTGAAATCATTAAAAATCCATTTATTAACGTGCTTTTCATTAAATTCATCATTTTATTCGTTTTTCTGTCAAAATTTCCTTTAAATTAATTAAAAACTTAATTTTCAAATTATTTCAAATTTATTATTGCAAAAAATCACTTAAAAATATAAATTTTTGCTTGTGTGTCGATTAATTGCATTCCCCTAATTTAATTTGTATAATTGGAACCGCTTGATAAATTAATTGTAATAATTATACTAATTATATTAAAACCCTGCAACTACACCTTGATTTGCCTTACAAACACCACACACTTCCAAAATTTCCACAAACTCCCAATAAATTCCCAAAATTCTTATAATTTCAAAATTTCCGGCGCCAATAAAAAATTGTATCCAATATCCCGCCAAAATCACAAAATCCACCAAAAATCACCAAACTTAAAATTTCTCACTAAACTCACACAAACCACCAAAAAACCTCAAAAATCTTTCTGCAATTGACACTCGATGACTCGAATAGCAATCACAAGAACGTAAAGAGTGGTGTTTCTGCCCTATCTTCTACTAGCTCGGCGTTTGGTACAATTGCATCATCTACTAAGTTTGAGCAGCCCAGTAATGGCATCGACGAGGGATTGAAGCAGCAGATGTTGGCCGAAGAGGAGGCCGCTATGAACCAATATAAGGTTGAATTGCTTTTAAAAAAATTTTTGATTTACTTAGATTTTACATTTTCTTAAAAAACTGAGCACTAAATTTATCCCAAACTTTTTCAGTCGAAGCTTGCATCACCAACCAGCGCCAATCCGGCAACAAATCCATTCCTGGCCTCACCACCTGCCAGCAGCGCCAATATTGTCGATTTCTTCAATGCACCCGACACAAGCTCCCATCAAGCTCCATCAAAGGCTTCCGACGATTTACTTCAGCTCGGAAATCCTTTCGCAGATATTTTTGGCGCACCAGCTCCAGCATTATCTCAAGCGCCACCAGCCAACTCTAACAATTGGATGAGTAACGGTAGGTTCTAGGTTAATTGTATGAGTGGAGTGTGTATAGCTTACTATCTGACGTTATGAAGTATTCTGTAAGCTGTTGGATGATCTTTGTCTTCCTTGCTGAACACCTTTTTCTTGGTTTCGTTTTTAGATTTATTTTTAATCCTTCTTCAGTTTCTTCTGGTCCACACTCAACACATTTCCTAGTTTTTTTTTTTTTTAGTATTTTTTTTTAAAGGGAAGGGCAGCTCGCTACTAGTTTTTTTTTAAAATAATTAATTTCTAAAAAGCTCGGTAAAGAAAAATTCAAGCATTTGAAAATTTCAATGTCAATGATTTGCTATTTTAGACTTTCTTGTGATTCAACCACAAATTAAAATATCTTAAACCTTAAAAAGCACATTCTTCCTTAAAATCTCTTCAAAATCGATCCATACCACAAAATTGCCTAAAAATTGCAAAATCTTCTCACTGGATCTCACTTTCGAATACTTTTCCGTCAAAATTTCAAAAAATCTACAACATGAAGTAACGAACAAACATTTTAGGATTTAATGGCGTATCCTCAATGAATGGAGGACACCACGCGCCACCACAACAGCAAAATAATAACACCTTCGTTACCGACAGTAATTTCTCCTCAGTGTTTGGACACTCTGAGCCAGCTGGTATGTATTTTTATGGTTTTATGATTTCCTTTTATTTTCGGTGTAATTTGAAGTTTTTCCTTTGAGTTTTTCTTTCTTTTGTAAATTTTTTTGTTGGAAAGGGGCGAAGCTGGAGTTATTCGGTGGAAAATTGTGAATATAATTTAATTTTTGTCTTTTTACTTGTTTGTCGATTTTAGGCAAAAAATAGTCAAATATTTTCCACCATCTTTTTTTAAGCATCGCCCCTTTTATTATCAATTTCCTTATAGTTTTTCGATTTTCTGTTTGTTGATTTTCATTAAATTTTCCATAATTTCCTTAACTTTAATTTCCTTGTCGATCCAGAAACACGAGAAACTAAAAAACTAACCTTCCTAACATATTTGTTAATTGACCTAAAACTACACATAACCTCAATAACTCAATATTTTTGTTTAACTGCATGGAATTTCGTTTCAATAATTATTACAGAAAAAAATACTAAAATTAATGAAAATTTCAATCAATTAGTGATTGCACAATTGAAGTTTGACAGTTTGTTTATAGTCTTGTCTTGCTCTCAAAAGCAGCATCTCTAACCTTGAAATTCCAGCTGAAAAATGGATTTATAGCGTTAATTAATTAATTGTTATTTTGTAATTATTTTCAATATTTTTGATTTTATTTTGAGACTCGCGTGGGATAAACATGTTTTAAGCATTCAAAACTGAACAGAAAATTGCACAATTAGTGGTAATTGTTGTATAATATGATGAAATTATTAATCAATTAGTTACTAATGAAAATAAGCGCCAATTAGACAATCAGATTCGTTAATTAAGAAAGTTTGAGCACTCGTTTGATGAGATTCTCTAGATCTTTAGCAGCTGACCCTTGTCCTCCATTTTTGTCGCCATTTTTTTTTTTTCATTAAGAAGGATGGTGATTTTTAATCAGAAATTGAAATCAAAATTATTAATCTAGAAAATCACCATCTTCCTTCCTTACTCCCTTAATTAACCCGCACTCTTTATAATTTCTTTATAATTTCACGACGTTCCCGCACTAACGAAGCTCCTCCCTACTATTATTTCGCGCAAGCAGCCGGAGCCGATGTGAATCCTTTCCTGAGCGAGGACTATGAAGAAGTGGCCGCTGCAGCAACAGGCAAGCCTGAACGTCCGCAGCCACCACTTTTAGCAGGTGAAATAGTTGGTCATGCACGACAGATTAGAGCTCCACCTCGGCCGCCACCACCCGCCAAGGGTGGACCAGGCATGAGTGGAGAATTGGTAGCTGGATTAAGTAGTAGTTCCTCACCGCACCATCAAAAGCAACAGTTTGCACCGCCGAATTATGATAATTTGTTCGCGTCCCCAAAAATGGAAGATGGAGGTGTTTGTCCTTGATTTTAGTTCGTTTATGTTTCAGTTATTTTTCCTTTCAACTCTCTCTTTGTTTTTTTCGTTGATCCTGGCCGGATTTTCATTGAAATTTACTTCACAAAGGAGGGGTGGATGATCGATTAGAATTAAATTATAATTTTACCGTTTTTTTAACTTTCTTGGAAATTACTATTCGAATCTTATTCTTTTCTATTCTTAAAAGAACCAAAAATTTTAAATTACCAAAAATATCAAAAAAAATTGTCCACTCCTCGAAAATTCAAATTTCTCAATTTTTCTTCAATTCACCCTTTTTGAACTTCAATTTTGTTTTACGTTTTTCTAAAGAAAATCTCTCACTGGTTTATTTTCCATGATTTCACGTGATTTTCACCTTCTCATCCGTGTAGCTTTTGATAGATGTTGCCTTTAATGTGATGCGGAAGCTTTTTTTGTGAAGCTTTTACCGGAAAAAGCTTTCAAATGTGAGGCTTTGTTTTTTTACGTTGCTAAAAGGGAGGGGATGTTACATGGTATTTCCAAATTTAATAAAAGTTGATTTAGTATTTATCTGTCTCTGAAATCATGTAACTCAAACCTTTAAATAAATAAATCATGTAACTCCCAATCCGTTTCATCCATACCTCAAGAAAAACTATCTCGATGTTAAGAAAACTGTTGTGCTGTCATTTTAGCCAGTTCTATCCTGGATTTGCTTTACAAGTTCATCAAACCTGTGAAAATTCTATTTGAAACCAAAATTTAAATGAAAATGCTTTTAAAATGCTTATCCCAGTTGCAGCAAACAATCGGACGTCTGATGTTGTCTGACAATTATGTTTAGTGTGTATAGTTGACGCAAGTTATGAAGTTTCTAATTATTATAAGTAGACTTCTATGTGTGTAAAAAAATTCGACATAAGTGACGTCAAATTTCGACTTTTAATTATTAAGCCTCATTCAAAAAACCAAACTAACTTGCTTCAGCTTTTCCCACTTTAACATTCAGTGTAAATTGACATTATAAACCTTATTATATGTGTAGATAGTAGATAGTATTGCATGATCATTTGCTTCGATGTTTTTGTGTAGTATAATTACTTTAGAATAAGATTTTTGATGTCGCACGACTTTTCTAGTAGATTTTGTAAAACTTTTGAAACTTTTTGATGGCAACTGAACTTTTTCCAAACAGATCTTTTTCAAAACTAAACTTATTCTGATATACGTTCAAGGGGGATTCACATGTTATTTTTTTAGAAGAAGAATAGTCGATAGTTACTTTCATTGTTTCTTTTTGGTGACTGGAGCACCATTAAATAATTAATTAAATAAATTTCCCTTAAAACTTCTGGTTTTTAACAGAAATTATTTTTACAGTACATTTAGATGATTTTTGAAAGCAAAACAAATTTTTTTTTTGTTCGCCAGAAATTATGCTGCATTCACATGATCAAATATTTCATCGGTTAAAATCACTAAATGCGCACAAAATACATGTTATGATTTTTAGATGATAGTTTATTTACTAGAATTCATGTGAATGCATCCTTATATTAAATTAAATCAAGTATGTAACAAAATGTGAATCCCCTTCACCACCCACTAACAAATACATAACAAAACTATACTATTGATGGATGTTATTTGGATTGATGTATACTTTTGTTGTTTATTATTAAGTTTCTTCTCGAATCTTTAATTAATTATTGAAAACTTATAAATTTCTTAATTATTTAATTACTTAATTACTTAATTAGTACTTTATAGTTAATTTATATAATTAAACAAATGTTTTCTAACCAAAAGCAGCAGAACCGAATAATGTGACTAACAATTTTTCTTTTATTTTTTTATTTCCAATTACTTTTTATATTTTCACACCTCATGCTCCATCTGCTACCAAAAAAAAAAAAAATAAAAAATATACTACCAAAAACTGCTGGGCGGGACAAAAACATTTTTGCATTATAATTTTCCATCTAATGGTTGATAACACAAAAAACACACAAAAACACCCAACATCCTCATACCAAAACCCAAATTAACAACGGCCAGGCTTCGATCCACTGGGAGAAGTGATGCGACCGACCGGCCACCTCGGTGCTGGCTCGAACGCGATGGGTGGTTTAATCGGGGCTTGCCCACCAATTGCAGGTGCTGCCCCTGCGCCCGCCGCCACTGGTAAAGTTCTGACGGGAGATTTGGATAGCTCGCTGGCGTCGCTGGCTGATAACCTCTGCATCAATAAGAGTGCTAGTTCATCTATGAAGTGAGTAAAAATAACCTTGAAAATTTTTAAATGTTCTAAAAATCCAAAAAAATATTTCCAGGGGCGTGCAATGGAACTCTCCTAAAAACCAGGCCAAGCCCGGCGGTCAAAGTTGGTCACCTCAGCCTATGGCGGCCACCACAGGAGCCAACTATCGTCCTATGGTAAGTTCAAACCTCAAAAATGCCTTCTTTCTCGCTGTCGTAGTTGATTTTAGTCAATTTAGCCAAACTAAGCTTAACTAGAGCAAAACAAATAGTGTAAATATTTTTCAAAAGATTTTTCAATGCAAGTAAGGAATCATTGGCTCTAAGTCTTTAAGTTGCTATAAGTATTTGGTCTAAAGGAAGCTGCAAAAGGCCTGAAGGTGCTCCCATGTAAATATAGTTGGAAATATTAGTGTGGGAAAAAGGACTCAAAGGATGATGGCAGTTGATTTAGACAGTTTTTCTTTTTATGATTTTTATTTGATTCGCTTTTATTATTTTATTTTTCTCGGGTGAAGGGTTTAGAGGATTTTTGTGAATGTGTGCAGAAAAAATCATGGAGAACATTTTTCCTAATATTTAGTACATCACACAAATAAATCCTCCAAACCTTCCACACCATTTTCCAAATATAATTTATATATTTTTTACCTTAATTTATACTATAATTTATTTACTATATTTTAATTTACCTTTTTACTTTAATTTTCCTGTTTTTTTAAATTGTGTACAAAATGAAACCTTGATTTGGGTAGGCTAAAGGTTTGACAATAAGTCCTGCACCTAGCACAATTCAACACTATCCACATAACATTCCTTTAGCGTACATGCAGCAGGTAAGAATTGTTTTCTTATGATTTTTTATTTGTTTTGTGTTTTATTGTTTTTATGTTATGATCAAGCTTTAAGCTCCTTTTATTATTATTTCTTTTCGTTCGTTTTAATTTTTATTTCAATGCCTGGGCCTTTTTTTTAAAGGGAAAATCATCCTGGATCTTTTTTAAAACAAAATTTTATTGAAAATAACTAATTTGAATGTCAAAAGCTCAAAGACACAAAACTTACAGAGACGCTTTTTATTGGAAAAAAGCTTTTTGGTAGCTTTTTGAATCAAAATTTTCTAGTATCGATTAAAAATCTTGAAAACCTTATAAAATATCCCAATTATCAAAAGATTAAAATTAAAGCTTTCAAAAAAGCTATCAAAGCTCTTAAAATGATGTATTTCAGTTTTGTCTCTAACCATTGCACAATAAACATTCAAAAAGCTTAAACGATATCTAAAATAATAAAAAATTTTATCAAAAGCTTAATAGAAAGCTCCCTAAAAATACGAAAGTTCGATCACCAAAAAATCCTTGTAAATAACTTCCCCATGCTTCCTTAAATAAATTTCCTTTCAAAACTAATCCCCTTCTCCTCAATTGATTTTCTTTCTAAATTTAGCAACAAGGAATGCCTCCACAAGTCCCACAAATGCGTCCCATGATGGGCATGCAGCCAGTGATGCAACAGCCTCAATTCCAACAGCAGCAACCAAATCAGCCTCCAGCCAACCAGAACATCCAGCTGGATCCTTTTGGCGCTTAAATTGAAGAGAAATTAAGAATTGTGGACACTTATGATGATTAAGAGAAGATTAAGAAGATTTTAAAAAGATTTTTTGAGGAAATTCACTCAAGCAAGCCATCCTAAGTGAATCCTAAGTGAAAATTGCAATCGAACTTTTAAATTCGTTTCGATGATTATTATTGCATACACAAACAACATAAAAAATTATAAATTATATATTTAGTCATGCAAAATATACAAATTATATTATGAACATTATGCGACTAAAGAATTATAAAAAAAAACCTAAAAATATATTCCTGTTGATTATTTCAAAAACAAATGAAAACTTTGAGGATGCGACGAAAACACGAAAATAGAAATGTAGAAGATGAAAAATAAGTTGGATTAGGGACCAAGGGTTGGAGAGTTCAAGGATAGAATTTTATTGAAGTAAAAAATTACAGAAGATTCAATTAAAACTCTTTGAGATGTAGAGCTAAATAAATTACCCAAGAATTAAATTTTTAAGGATGTCCAATTCAGGTTTTATGAAAGAATACGAAATTTTCTTCTAAAATTATTGTCAAGACAATTTTTGAGGAAAATTATCCAAGATTTATATTTTTTAAGATTATCTTAAGATTAACCGATTGAAAGTAAAGTAATTAGAAATTTTCTTTTTAAATTTGAATAATTGACCATTTTTTTGACCAGAGAAAAATTTACAAGAATTTCAAAGTTTAAGAATTTACTAATTAATTTTTCAGTAAAATTGTTTGACGTCACTTTATAAAAATTCTTGGCAAACGATGTAAAATTTGAATTTCCACCGAAACCTAAATGTTCTTCTGAAATCTCTAGAAAGTCTATCCTTTAACTCAACCACCTTTGCCACCTTTCTCTCACAAAAGAAGCAAAAAATATATATTTATTGTAATATAAAGTAGTTTTGAGTTGTTCTTGGAGAATGCTGAGCTCTATTAAAGCTTGTATAGTTCAATTTCTATTTAATTCATTTCTGTGTTAGAATCGACTAATTAATTGATTGAAAAATAGTTGAAAGTAGAGCGAGTCTATGGCAGACACAAATATCATTCCAATGTGAATCAAAAATATAAAATTGTAAAATAATAGAATTTCTTCCCTTTATCAGTTTTTCGTTAATTTTTGGTTATTTTGTTAATTATGCTAATTGACTAATTGATGAATTAGTGATTTTTATTAGCAATTACTGCAGTATTTATTTCTTTTTCCTTTATTGACTAAAAAAAGTTGAGAGACAAAGATTTTTTTCTTAAAAGTTGTCTGGTTAGTTTGACTAGGTATAACGTCATCATTAAATCAACAATGTACTCTTAATTTATTTAAATATTGCGCGCTATTTGCTCCCTAGTAGCTGAATCCAGGAGTAAATCACAGAAAATCCACTTTGTTGTAAATATTTTCATAAAATATATTTTTTTAATTGAACATTTTGTTTAGCCAGGTTATTTGGGTTTTTAAAGAATTGCCAGAATTGTAAAGTTTGCAAGCAAATCAGAAAATGAGCTTTTCCACGTGTGACATGAAAATGACTTTTAAGTGTCGCACTTTTGTCATTTTCATGTCACACATGAAATTCTTTTGCAATCTTTTAACAAGTTCAAATAATTTCCCTGATTTGTTATCGCATGAAAAACGCAAAAAACAGAAATAATGGAAGAATTGTATTATAATTAAATAATAATTGATTTTTGACCTAAATATGAATTTGCTTAGAATTACAAACTCAGTGATTTTTGTTGAAATTGCCCTTCAATTATTATGATTTAACATGTAAGCAGGATTTAAGCTGAAAAAATGTATGTAAATGATTTTTTCCCACTTTGCCCCTATTATTTAATTTAAGTTGATATTGAGAAATTCAGTGGCAAAAAAAACACGAATGAAAAGTTCAAGATTTAAGCGACTAAGCAAAAACTTTATGATATGAAACCCAATTTTATAGAAATTATGAAAATAAAACTGTGTAATAAAATAATGTAAAATTATATTGAGAAAATAGCATTAAATTGCATTAGTTTGAAGATTTTTTGAATTAATTGAAAATTAATTGTAAAAGTTGAAGCAAATTTATTGTAATAAAAAAATATAAATAAAAAATAATGTAATATTGTATCTTAAAGAAGGATCACCCTAAATTAAACGTATATTATATGCAATATAAGTATGATTATATGTAAAATGTAGCTTATAAACTTGAAAAATCAAATAAATCAATAAATATGTTACATTGAGAGAAAAATTTGTGTTTTGTCTAATTTCCCAGAGCTTTTATTACATTACATCGTCCCGACTCAAAATCTCTTGAAACCATTCCGTACCTTATAATGAAGGGAATCCCAAATGGAATCTCAAAGCTGGTTTCTGTACTTGAACTTTAAACTGAATCATTTTCTTGTGATCTTTCTCGAGTGAATTTGAAAAGTAGTTGGCCTTTATTTCTTACCTGGGCAATTTTTCAGTTTCATTCATGAATTGATGATTCTGATGTGACTTTCTTAATATTAGCGGAAGACCATGTTTATTGACATAAATTCGTTATCCAAACTTAAAATTAAGATGAAATTCATACGACCAAAATCAATATTAAAGTAAACGTGCAACATCTCCATCCAATGAGCGTTGCTCTGGAATTTCTACAATGAATAAACCAGAAAGTTGCTCTTGATCTTTATTTTTGAACCAATTCCAGTTTATGTTGTATACGTGCAAAATCATTGAATGTGGTTTACCTTTTCCCTTACCTGCGCAATTTTTTACTTTTACCTGCATTTTATATTCTAAAAACAAGATTTTAATCTTAAAAGATGTCTTTATTCTAAAATTTTGACAAGTCAACAAAATATTGAAACACCAATTTATGCGATGAAAATTTTAAAAACTGTTATAAAACCTTTTAAAACCGATTACCAAAAACATATTCACTTTTTGTTTCACCTTGAACTTAAAAATGCATTTCTCGTAAAGGTGCATAAGTGAGTAATGAACTAATGAATGTTGTTGATCTTTTTCGTGTGAAAACTGTTCGTTTCATTAAAATAAATCCTTAGCCATGATATACATTTACAACATAGAATAATAAATTTAGAGACGAACATAATTTAAGGAAGTTTATCATTTGTTGTTGCTGATGCGAATGTTGAACTTAAAATTTATCTGGATGCAATCTGATTAGAAACCGTTGAATTTGCCGAATAAAATCAGTATTTTACTCAACAAACTATTTCAAAGAGCAAGTACAGACACACAATTCAAGTTCAACCATCAACTGCATTAAAACTGAATTAAAAAGGCATTAAATGCATTCAAATTTGCATTTTATTGAAATTTCCTTTTAGAGAATCTCAATCTCAATTGAACAATAAAGAAAGATCAAATTGCAAACTTTCTTTCGTTACCATTTTTGCGGTTTAGGCGAGGTTTCGGCATTGTTATAAGGTACTTGATGGAAAAAAGTGAATTGAATGATTTTAGATAAATTGATCGACTTTTGAACTTTTCAATTATTACAAAAAATTTATGTGAAGTCTCAAGAAGAGTACTTGAAATCAACCAACTTTTTATTCAAAGAACTTTAGATAATTTCCTACAAACTTCTTCAATTTTCCCTATTGAAGAGTATATTTGCATGTCAAATGATGATTTAAAACCATGAAACCCGTAAAAGAGATTGAATTACTCGATTGAATACAATTTAATGGCAAATTCTCTGATTATTCAAAAATAACAATAAAGATTTTTATGAGCAGCACAAGCTGACCTTTCAATTACTTTCAATTGCGGAATCTATAAGGAGAAGAGCTTGCATATTTTTAAGTAGTTTCTTTTTGAATGGATTGGGCGTATGGAAGCAAAATTGGAGGATAAGTTCCCCAATTTCTAAACAAATTGCTTAAAATATTAATCATTTCCTATTAATTTGTTTGATGAGAATTTTTTTATCGAATGACAATATTAATTGGATTTACATGATCTTGAAGCTGCTTGGAAGACTTCAAATTAAGTAATTGTCGTTATAAAACACCTTTTAGCGTATCGAACTGTATTTCATGTCTTTTTCCCTCATGTTATTGTTGAATTAAAAATTAAAGCGACAATAAAGAGACACTTGCAATAAATATTTACAACATGCAAGACAATCAAGTTTATTTATAAATATTAAATTATACCATTAAAACTGATCCAGTTTGAAAAGACCTTTAGTTTCGGTCATTTGCACTAAAAACGAGAAGTTTCAGGAAATCCAAAATACATACCCAATTAACCTTGTCTTACGTTTTGCGTCACCTGCGTTCACATGTGAATCAAAATTTCTTAAAAAGGCAATATATCTCGCGTGTTCGTATGGATCATCGTTTTTCTAGTAAATTTACCAAAAAGTCTTTATTATTATCAATTTTAATTACTGGACACTGGAACGCTCAAAAAAAATAATCCTCAACTGTTTCTCGTTTTTCGTTCATCTCTTGCGAAACATCTCATTACACTTTAAAGTGGATGGCATTGAAAATGTGTTCTACTTACAATTAAATATTTAATCGACCTTTATGATGTTGGACCAATATTTTTACATAATTGCATCAATCTTCTCATTTTTGCGAATAATTTTCCGTAATTTTGATTTTTAATTAACTTGAAATTAACAGAAATCAAGAGATCGATAAAAACACGAAAGTAGTTGATCTTTCTGGATTATAATTGCTATAGTTAAGTTTTTGGATGAACTTTAAAATTAATTAAACTTTAATTACATTTTATTTAAACTAGAATTTCTGGATTAAATGAAAAAACCATAAAAATTGTATTAAAAATTGTCTTTATTTCAAATTCACTAAAATATTACAAAAAAATATTACAAAAGTCAGAATCTTTTGCACTTTTGTTCGTTTGTTCTCAAAAGTTTCAGACTTAATTTATTTATTTTCATATATTTTGTTTAATGATTTAATCAAGTATCAAGTATATCAATTATATCAAGTAAATGTAAATATACAGAGAGTATGTTGTCCCTTGAATTAATTCTACGAATAAACTGAAAAATAAAATAATACAATAATCGGCGAGTAGCGCCATAATATACAAAAGTTATAAAGTTATTATTTGAATATAATTCCGGAATTATATAAAAATTTACGACTAAGGGCTTACAATTTTAGTTACTTAACATTAGCTAGTATTTTTCATTATCAACTTTATTTGTTTCCGATGTTTTTTTTTGTTGATTTTTATGAGCACCAAACATTGTGAAATGTAATCAGTGAATACTTTTTCTACTGAACCATTTATTCGATAACTAAGTCACTAACACATTGGATGCTTCCAATACATATTAGAGGAATCTCCTTTTCCCTAAATTCAATTTAATCGTAATGATAATTATATTTACAAGGCACGCGGTAGCGATATCATTTGAAGCTTGAAGGTCTTTTGAGGGATTAGGAAAAAGTTAACTTGAAAAATTTTTTGATAAAAAAAAAACAAAACGTACAAAAAGATACAAAAGAATGATACTTCACATGTCATAATAGGATTCGAACCCACTTCAAAACGACTCAGATGCATTCTTCTAATTTTTTTTCAGCGAAGCATTTCTCATTGAAGTATATAATATTAAGAGTTTAAAAGTGTAAAAAATTGAAAAAATTTATTGGAGAATCACTCGTAAAAATTTGATACTACTTTCCATAAAATATCTCTAAAAACCCTGAAGTTTCAAACCACACCCTCCCGTTACACTAAATAGTCAAACACGTGATAGGAATAAACAATATTTTCTTATACAAAAGACTTCTATGCAATTTGGATAAGACGCGGGAAACCTGACCATTCGCGCGTTATTCATTTAAAACATTTTAAATCTATTAGAAGCAAAATTGATATTTTGGATCGTAATTCAACGCATTGCTTCCAGGGAGTAAAATTATTAATTAAATATTATTTTATTATTATAAATGTAACTCATTAAAATATGGCTCTAAAAGAATTTTTGTTAACATTTGCAAATAAAGGGGAAAAATGCGGAAAATTTACTGAAAATATATTATTTCTGGTTATAATGTGAGGAAATAAGTTATAGAGGTAAACACTGACAAGGATTTGATAAAAAGTAGGATGAATACACATTTTAAAGGAAATTTTGAAATTTTACTTTAAATTCAAATTATTTGAATTTACAAATATGTTATGACGTCATCAATCATAAAATTTTTCAAACTAGATACAAGTTTATTCTTTGAAATCAAAAATCCTTGAATACACTACAAGAAATTCAAAAGAAAGAAAGCAAAAGACCAAGAAATTCAAATAAATACTAAAAACTCTTCCTCTCTACTTTCTACCCCACCTGGAAGCTAACGAATAAAGTGACCTAAGGAGTTCCAATGCTCTCGCATCAGCGTGCTTGTGTTCAATCGAAGATGGTTCAGTGTAAAAGTCCTCATTTCTAACATTCTTCTGTGTTCTCGTTTTACCTCCAGCGCTGCTTGCCTGCGTTGGCTTAAGTCGGAATTTGGGCTTTGAGGTGGTTGATGGCGCTAGTGTTGTTGTTTCCGTTGTAGCTTCTGGAACTTCTGTGGTAGTTTCTGCACTGAATTGTGGCGCAAAATTCGTGGTGGATGGAATATCAGCTTCATCATTACTAAATCTGCTTTCTAGCGTGGAGCTCTCACCACTGACATCTGAGGGAGAAGTGGTCTCTGAATAAATTGGGGTTGAGGATGAGGTTTCATAATTGGTGCTGGCTAAGTCTAATTCACTACTGGTTGCCTCGGATGAGCTGCTAGTGAATTTATTGTGGTTGGCAGCGCGATATGTCGTTATTTGAGGGATTTCTGTGGTGACCTTCGGCTCGAGACTCTTTCCTCGACGGTTTAGGGTCTTGGTGTTGATTACCTAGGGATTTTGGTAAAAAATTAAAGTGCAAAGGATATGAAATGAGAATATACGTAGGAATTGAACCTAAATATCTAGTAGTTTTAAAATGTATCCAACATCAGTAGATTTTATATATTCTGAAAACTCACCTGAATATCATTAAAATCACCTCCATTAACATTTCCATTCTCCCTATTATCCATTCCAATCAAAGCGTTCAAAATGGCTGTCCTTGACTCCTCCACGGTTTTATTATAGTCATCATCGCAAGTTTGGATAAGAAGTAAAATAAGTCTCTTCACAGTCTTGTTCTTGTCAGCTTTCTTCATAACATTCATCAGATGATCAGCTTGGGTGTCATTCAAGTTTCCAAACATAAAGTTGGCGCGCTTTTGAAGTGGCTCAGCAAGTTCGTCGCTCTCTAGACTTTCAATGGATGGTGTAGTGGATAAAAGTCTTCCTCTTCTGCTGGTTCTTGTACTTGCTGGTGTGGTCGTGATTGAGTTATCGTCGAGCTCTGTGGGGTCGGTTCTTGGTAAGTAAGTGTTGGGACTTGGTGTAATGGTAGTTTCTTCAAAAGAGTCCATCAAACCATCATTAATAGTCAAAGGATCCAAGAAAACGGCGTAAGATAAAGTTGTCTTGGAGTTTGAGTAACTTCCCGTGTCTGGCAAGGTAGTTTTAATGGCATCTGGAGTCGCGGTGTTGATTTCTGGTGCCAATGTTGTTGTTGGAATAGATTTTGTTACGTAATGTCCTTTGACTGTAGTAGTGTCCTGAATTGGAGTTGTAGAAATCAATTTCTGGCCGAATTTAGTTGATCCAGCATTGTTTGCTTCCAACTGATCGTAATTAATGTAATCGTAGTAGGTTTTAGACTTTCTGGTTTCAGTTTTGACGGCAACTGAATTTCTGCTGGCTATAAAAGATTGACTTTGAGAACGCTGTAGACCTTCTTCTGAGTCTTCAAATGGTGGGAGGATTCCATTACTAGGTACCTAGATTAATTAAAAATAATTTTTGAATATTAAAGTTTCTGAAATTTTGAATTTCAAAAATTCCAATCTTCAAATTTATTCCAAAACATCCAAATTTTAAAAAAGTTCAAAAATTTAGGTTTCGTGGGTCGAATTTTTGATTTTTTGCTTCTAAACATTCAAATTTTCAAAAATAAAATTTCGAAAATTACAAAAATCCAAAGTTTGATCAAATCAAAATTTCAAATTTTATTCCAAATCATCGAAATTTTGAAAAAGTTCAAAAATTTAGGTTCCATGGGTCGAATTTTTGGTTTTTTGCTTCCAAACTTTCAAATTTCAAGAATAAAATTTCAAAAAATTATTTGAATAAAAAAAAAATTTACCTCCAATTCTTGAGTTGTATTTTGTTTCAATGGCGGCAACAGTTCAGAGAACAAAGATGGGAATGCATTTGACTCTACTGGTCTAATAGTTGATATTTCATCTCCCCATTTTAAAGCCCTGGCTTTAGTTTCTGGCAGAGGACTTGTAAATGTATCTTGTATTGGCGTGCTGTTTGATGGCTTAACATCAGCACCATATGGCTTGGAATCTTTCTTTGTTGTCCTGGATGAGCTTTGGATTGGGAAATAGTCAAGTGTATCATTGTTGTTGGATTCTCGAGAGTCATCATAAGGGAATAATGTAGACACCACCAAACCACCATTAATCTCATCAGCGAAACGATAACTTCCTTGTGTTGAGGTCAGAGCTTTTGCTTGCCTTGCAGTGGCTGCTTTTTCAAGTCCACTCGTTAACTGGCGAGATGCTGGTGTTCGATCTATTAGATTTGTGGAAATTGGTGGGAATGTCTCAGATGAAAAAGAACTCGCTGCAGTTGATGACACTTCAGTGGTTGTGGTTGATTCAAAGCTTTCAGTGCTATCTTTTCCAAATCTAGTTGAAAGAGTAACATCTGAGAAGTCCAAAACTTCAAGATCTTCAATTGTTACAGTTGACGCAGCTGTTGTGGCTCCTGGCAACGGATATTTCGACTCTTGCCTCTGGAAATCATCAGAATTGGCGTTCAAAGAGCTTCTATAAGGAATTTCATTAGATAAAAGTGCTGGTGGCTCAGTTGGTCTAATCTCAGACAATATTTTTCGGAATGTTTCTGGATCTTGCAAGTAAGCTGATAAGGCATGAGTGAAGACTTGAGCAAGTTCTCTGAGTTGCGGAGAGCCAGCAGCTGCAAAGGCAGGATTCTTGGAATGTTGACCTTCCAGATCATTATTTACATCATCATCTATTCTTGAATCCACTTCGTATTTGAGAGTAGTTGGTTCGACTTCAGGAGTTTTCTCCTTCTGGAAAAGTGCTTCGTATCTAGAACAATAATTATTAGGTATATTCATTCATCCAAGCAATGAAAATACTTACCCATTAACAGTTTTATCACTCAAGAACACGCTTGTGATACCAACAGTACTTGTTTCGCTTGTTTCTTCTTCCTCAGTGGGATTAGTTGGTTGCGGGCTGGTTCCAGTCAATGGAATTTGTCTTTTTGTGGTGACACTATCGTTTGTTGCAAAATATAAAGCCAAGGAGTGTAAAGCACTTGGTCCAGAAGATGGTGGGACTTCTAATCCAGGTCTTTGCCCCAAATATTTTTCAGCTTCAGAGGTCATTGCATCAATATCTAACTCTTTCAGAGATTCAATCATCTCCATCGCGTGCTTCACTTCTTCAGTATTTGTTGCTGCTGTCGTTGTTATTGGAATTTCAGTGGTCGCTGTTAGTTTAGACTGTCTGCTTGGAAGAGCGGGAATAGTTGGTGTGTAGAATGGAGTTTCCTTATTCTTTGTGCTTGGTTTTCTGGCAGTTGAGTAAGTGTTGATAGCTCTTCCATCATAACTAGCGGTTGTCGTCTTAAACTCATTGTTCACGATGGCATTAGATGTTTGAATTTTTTCCTGAATTGTCTTTTGCTTGTCTTTCTTTAAGCTACTCTGATAAGTTGTGCTTCCTCGCTTTGACATGGTAGTTGGGGAAAATTGTGTTGCTGTTTCGGGTTGGATCCTAAACCAAGAGTTTTAAATTACTTATACGGATTAAAGTTAGTTGAACTTACCTTGCTACAATAGGACTTGGTGTAGTCTCAGCGACCCTCATTCTAGCAAAAGTTGTTGTATAAATTTCAGTTCTCTCAGTTGGTCTCGTGTTGAATGGCTTTGGTTCCACCATATAGTTGCTTTTCTTTTGTTTTGGATTTGATGTAGGATTTGTAGGGTTACCTGTCGGCTCAGTGCTAGGTAGAATAAGCTTTTTAGCAGCTCTATCAGGAGTTGGATAATCATATCCAGTTACTTTTTCTGTCTTATCGGTTGCTGTCTTATCAGCTGGTGTATCTGTAGTCTTATCTGGTACCGGATATTCGTAACCATTCAACTGTTTTCCACTCTTGACGAAGGAAGCTGATTCAGCTGTATTTATAAGCTCCTGTTCTTGTGAATTTGATTTGTTGACTACGTTTTGTTTACGCACTCGAGTCCTTCTTTTGGAATTAGGATGATCATGAGCTGTTTGTCTTTCATTTGAGTTGAATACTAAATCTTCAGCACTAAAGTCCATTCTCCTGTTGGTCTTAGTTTGAGCGGTGGAGCGGGTCTATAAAATTTTAAATAACGATTAGATCAAAACTTAAATTCATTTGTAATACCTGAAATCCTCTCCCCATTGGCAACTTTACAGCTGGCTTTTGAATGCTCTCTGCTGGTTTAGCATCATTCTTAAAATTTCTTTCAATTGAAGATCCATCAAAGTTTTGATGCACAATATGTCTCAATTTTTGTTGTCGCAAGCGTTGTGCTCGATGAAGTTGTTCAGAGCTTTCAGCGTAGTGACCAGGAGCAGCGGCACAATCAACTTTGAACCACCAATCACAAATCAGATCAATTTGACGAAAAATTGTTCCATTGGGGCAGAGAAAGGAGATCTTTCGGCCTTCATCGCAGATGTGGAAAACCTGTTTTTGTGTGTGTAAAACTTATGTTTAGTGGATCATATAAAATAATGAAGAAGCAAACCTGACACGACGTATCCAAATCCGCAAAATATCCATTACCAAACTCTTTACAATTAAAGTTTGTTTTTGGAATTCCAGTCATCACTGGAAAGTCCACTCCTGGTCTTCCTAATACTCCCTGATATACTTCATAATCATTGTCGTTATGCTCTATGACGTCAGTGTCTACAGCCAGTCTCTTCTTAAGTTTGCCTTCATGACTGCTGAATGAATCATCATCCAAATATTCCTCAAATTTAGCTGCACCAGTTCGTTGAGCAACTATTCGAGGTGAAGGTGCTGGGGTTTTTGATTTCTAAATATTAAAGGAAATATCGTTAATAAAATACATCGTAAAAGATAACGATTTTAGCTCTATTCAAATTATTGTGGTAATTGATCCAAGATATAAAAAAACAATCAAATTATATCATTCAAAACACAATTAATATCTAACTTGATCTGCAATCGAAAGCATTTCTCTGAGAAATCCCGCATCGATTGCGAATTCAATTACTTCAACACCTCTTGAAAAGTTCCCAATTGAACATTGTATTGTTTCAGCCTCTGGCTGCAGTAACACTGCATGAAATACCTTCTACACTTCGCAAATAATTTGAATAACTTCAATTTCGATGAAATTACAAGAAATTACAAGAAACTGCAAGAAATTCAAGTGAAATGGATGAAAAAAAGCTCCAACAAAGCCCATACTCCATAATTAAATCGTTGGCCAACAGCCAACAGGCAGAATAATCTACATTTTGGTTTCGTTTGCTCAAATGCAAATTGTATCAGCAATTCAATTCATTTTGTGGATCAATATTGCACAATTGTGGCTATGGAAGGTGGTTAGTTGCAGGGGTTTGGATTTTGTTTTTACTTTTAAGGGCATAGGTGGCCAGATGGATTCAAATCTAAATGGTAAATTCTTCAAAGATGTCACGATGACATGAAATGATTTAAGAACCTTACTTCCAAACCCCTGCCCTCCAAAACATCCATAATCACTAGATCATTGCAACACGCGGCTAATTATAGAATTAATTCATCAAGTCTGTAATTTATTTGGTGCTGTTAGAATGGCTTTGAGCTAGGCTCCTGCGACTAGTCGAAAATCGATCGAATCGCGATTAGTTTGAATAATCGATAATCGAATCGATTAGTAAATCGATAGTCGAAGATTTCGATTATTTAAATAATACCACTTTTCCAAACATAATGCTGATCTTTTGATATGGGCCAAACGTAATTAGGATTCTATTTTTTGTATAAAATTATAAGCGACCACTATTTACTTCATTCTTTCCTTAATAATTAATTTTGTTTGTTAAAAACACTGTAAAACCGAGTGTCTCGGAATTGAACCAAACCTCAAAATTATTTTAGTAGTTTCAAAATAGCTCACCGTATTAGAATCATTTTAATCATGCATCTATTGTAAATTTATATATTTGAGATGTTTCTATTAAAATAGCACTTTTTTCAGTGTGCATTCTGACTCAGAATTTCTGAGTCAATATTAAAAATTCGTAACTTAGATTATTCAAAAAAAAATACAATGCCCTTTCTAACATAGTTTTAAGGTTTGGTTCAAGTGCAATCTTTTTTATGGCCAAAAAACAATTCAGAAATCATTCAAAAAAAAAAAAATTTAAGCTTTAGCATGAAAACTGTTTAAAAAATTACACTACATATTTTCAATTTAGATAGTCGAAATCGAATCGAAATCGCGATTTTTTCACTAATCGAATCGACAATCGAAACGATTATTAAAATCACTAATCGCAGGAGCCTACTTTGAGCGTTTATAATCAAATATTTAAAATGATCATTGTGGCGTATTTGCTTCACAAACAGTCTTCAACCTATTTCAGTATCGCAGTCTTCATTTACTCCAGTTTTCGTGTCTTTTGGATTATTTAATTTTTTGCTAATTAATTGAAGCATAACCGCATAATAAAACGTTAAACAATTGAATTGAATGGAAGCAACAGAAAAATTCTCTAGGAGCTTTTCACATATTTGAAGTTTTTCGGGTTTTTTGTGCGTCTTTTGGAGTTTCTTGATTTCTTGCAGTATTTTGGGTTTTGAGGCGATAACTATTCACTTATTCCAAAACTATTCAGATTTCAGATTAGCTTGTTAATTTGCTAGATTGTGTTTCAAAAATTAAGTTTTGAAACATTTTTGCTTGAGATTTTTCGTTTCGTTTTTGTTTTGTGTTTAATGGAAAAGCGAATGATAATATACAATTAAAATGAATTTTGAAACCGTTTTGTTCTTTTTTAATGGTTTAGTTTTTTTGTGTTTGTTTTGGGTGATAATTTGTTCAAGAGTGAGTAACTAAATGGTTCATAAATGGGCTAGTGATGAATGGGTTTTTTCGTAGAATATGTTATGGAACCAATTTCAAAGTGATGTGGAGATTATTTGAAAGTTTATCATTTGTTTTTTGAAAGCAGGAAGATTATTTTGATGAGTGAAAGATTTATTTTTGCTACCTCAATTATAAATGTGATGCAGGAAATTATAAGATCTGGATTTAAATTTTCGATGAAACAGCAAATTTAACTTGCAACAAAAAATTAGCATAGACCATAAAGATTTTGTCGCCAAAATAATTTTGTTTTGGGAACATTACCTAACGCTGTAACTATACAAAGTGGCGCCCAAACTGAAAAAGTCTTCAGAGATCTTCAGATAGTTGTCCAATTTTCTTTTAATGTCATTATTTTAAGTCGTAGCGAATCTAATTTTATATTTGACATTATCTTGACTCTTTTAGTCTAATTTAAAGTGAAACTCGCTAGAGAATTATTTACCGTACAGTGACAAGCCAAACTATAAATTAATTTTAAAAGTCATTTATGCCCCAACCAAAGAGGAAAACAAATTGGTAATAAATTAAAATAAGGAAAGACAAACCATTTGTTTATGAATAACAAACTATTAACAATCAAAGAGCAGCTCACTCATAAATTGATTTCTAAAATAATTTAAACAATTATCTGCAAAACTCTACGAAACAAGATAATTCTTCTTAAAAATATTAAAACATTGCATAGATTAATAAATGCATGCACAAAACAAAAGAGAAAAAGTCAGGTAAGCACTCTTTCCCCGCCAAATGGCCAATTAATTTGCATATTTGCCTACAACATTTGAACATTTGAACATTTGTTATAAATTTGTTAAATTGGCTAAAAACATGTAAAAATTTGCAATATTTGCATTTCCTGCTGACTTTTGACTTTAATCTTCTTGAATTTATTTTAAGTCTCTCGAAATTTTTGATGTTTGGTTAATTATCTTTCTTGGTAGATAGCATAACGATGTTACTTTACTTAAAGCTAGGAAATCATAAAAAATCATGAGAAAAGCTCTAAAAACATTTAAATCATTAAAATCTCTTTAAAATCTTGGGAATCCCAGAGTATGTGAGGTTAAGGAAAGGAAGTCGACAAATTTCTTTAGATTTGTTTGTTTTACGCGAGTATTATGAAGTGTCATGGAAATTCATCCAATTTGTGAGGAAAAATAATCATAAGTACAAATCAAGAAGAAATTGATGAGTTTTATAATCTCAAATAATTTAAGTATTCACTCAAATCCACAAACATCCATTACACAAATCACAACTCATTGAAATTCTTTTTAATGAGTTTATTAACGGACATATCCGTCAAAATCTAGTCAAATTACTAAATTAGAGTTTGTGGAGTTGCCAGACGCTTCCATATTTATTACACTATAGTAGTTCCTTACCTTAGATGGTCTTGTTGCCTTTGACCCCTGGCATAATGTTAAGCAGCAAAAAATGAGACCTGAAACAAACAAGAGAAGCGATTAGAAATGATTGGCAGCTTGGAAGAAAATTTTACAACCTAAAACAAATTCATGTGGTACTTATGGAGAATGTTTGAGATTAATAAGGTATTGTTGAGATTGCGGTAATCAAAAGCAGGGGTTGGAAATATTTTTCAGGGTTTTTCGAACGATCTATTAGCAATTATTTCTAGAACTTTAGGAACTCAAGATATTAATATTGATAAATATTGATTTTTGTGACTTCCAACCCCTGCCTGCTTTTCAATCATTAAATCGATACTCTAATAATCTTTCGTTGCTTTGCATTGTTTCTCCAAGTTAAAATTTGATGTAAACCAGCTCTGAAATATTTTTATTTATCTCGTAGTATTAATATTAATGATCATGTTGTATATTTTATTGTTTGGTTGTTGTTTGAGATAATATTCAATAAAAATTTGAATTTTGTTTATGAATTTCAAAGCAATTTGAATAATTGCGTTAATTTGTAAAATATATTGATTTATTTTTTGCTATCTCTTGAGGGCCCAGCCTCAAATATATTAAATAAATATTACTGATAATTGACTTCGTATGTACAATAAGTACTTTTAAAAACAAACCTGACAAACCCTGCCTTACAAGAAAGGTAAAAACTGAAAGCCCGTACCTTTCCTAAATCTTTCTTCATATCTTTCCCTCTAATTTATTGAATGGCACGTCAAATTAATCTTCTATTTGAAGATGATATTTCATCTCCGATTCCACACAATTTTCTTTCCGTTCAATTATTTTTATCGCAATTCCGGCAATTCGCGCAATTTTTGATTCAAAAAAGCATAATAGAGGAACAGAGGAACTTAAAAACATTTAAAAGCATAAAAATTCGATACACACATAAAAAACAGAGAAATGTGATTTATTTAACTTCTCGGTTTGATATACATTGTTGCTGAGCGATTGTAAATTGTACTTGAAAGCGATTATGATTCAAGTTGGATCGTTATAATATCGAAATAATGCACGTGCAAATATCGTTTATATGGTTTTAAATAGAGTGTTTATGGTTTATGGCAACTGGGAAGCAATCATGTTATGGTTTCATAAGAAAATATTTTAGCATGTTCACTATGATTTTTGGTTGAATAAAATATTTTATTTGAATCTTCGAGAATTTGTTGATTTTTTAATACATTTTTTGAAATTTTATTGTATTTTAAATGAATATGATGTATCAAATATCCGAACCAATGCATGTACTGAGTTTGATTCTCGGAGCAAATATGTATTAACTTGTTTATTTTTATTACCGCATTTTTTGGTATTTTTAGTAAAAATATATATTTAAAATTTAAACACAGATTTCTTACTTTATCTAAAACACGTAGTATTCATTCCTTTAATTTATTTTCATTTCATTACAAAGTGTTTCCACTTCAGTGCTACATACTTTCTCATAAATAAAGCACTTGACATTTAATCCAAGACATTTCTTTCAACTCTTCAACTTTTCTCATATCTTGCTGCACGCCACAAAATTTTAACGGCAGTCGTAAGTGAGCCGTTCACCTAGAGCTGGGTGTGTAGGCGAGGAAGAAGATTTGAAAACGATTACTTATTTCAGATTTTCTACAAAGAAAGTATTTTTTAGGCATTCAAACTTTTCAAAATGCATTCCCTTTTAATTTATATTTGAATTAAAAATATTTTGAAATTGTGGAAACTTTATGTGGATTTTTGTTAAATTATCTGGAAATGGGCAAAAACGACAATTTTTGTACAATTTAAAATATTCAACGAAATTTTCTATGTTTTCCAGATTATTCAATGTTCGGATGTTTTTGGCTTTTCTCAGTTTTCCAATTTTTACATAATTTTTGGGAAGAAAGTTTTAAAACATTCAAAGCCAATTTCTGTTGCATTTTCAGGCTCACGATGATTTAAATGTTTTTGACTACATTTAGGCATATTTAACGGTAAGATTTATGCAAAATCGAAATTTATGTTTTATGCTTTTATGTATTTAATTTTCTTATACAAGAACTGAAGGGAAACCGAAAAGTCGCAAAAGTCTACAAAAACTGTCGGTAGAATGTGCAAATTTATTTTCCTGTATTAAAATTTTTCAATTACAACATGGTTAGCATTTTTAAGATATTTATTAGCATTTTAGGTATTTTATCATTTTTTATGCTTTTTACCAGATTTTTATATTTTCTATATTTTTTAGCATTAATCGATGGTTTTGTGAAGTTTTGTGAAGATTTTCAAATTTTTAAAACTTTGAATTATTTATGGTGCTTTTGGTACTTATGATGTTGTGAACCGTAAAAGTTGACCTATTCAAAGTTATTCTTGAGAAGCAGTTGATGATGGGTCTTAGTTTGGCTTCCGGGGATTTTTTATTGAATTATTGAAACTCGGAGTTGAAAGGAATACAATGTCTGTTGTATTGACTTATAAAATAAATGGTAAGTGTTGTGCATAAAATAATTCGATACCTTTTACAAAAAAACTATTTTAATAATGATAAACAAAAATTCTTGCAAAACTAACAAAATTAATCCAAAAAACCCACCTTGCACAACTTTACTCATCCACTACCATAACCGGCTTGCTATTTACCCAAATATTACAGCAATAACCCCAATATCGATGTTTTTTGTCGATATTTTACTTACTACTGAGTGATCATCATATTATTTATTTGCAAACAATAAAAGTTAATCAACTGCTAAGCTGCTTTAGCTCCGAAAAGCTCTAAAAGAGGTAAAGTGCAAAAAACTGTGGCAATCATCCAATAAACTCCGAATTGATTGACTACCATAAACATTGGCTGTCAATTCCACCCAAAGTTATGGGCAAAAAAGATGATTGTGCAATTTATTCAATCAAATTCATTTTATTGGTGATGAATTGGCACACAGAAGATGAGATTCTTTGTCAGGATGGTGGCGGGATAGTGGGAGGTGATTTTTTTGGCGTCTTCATATTTATTTTATATAATTAAATTTCAAGATTTGATTAAATTTAAATGTCAGAATATTTCATAAAATACAAAAAGTCTCTTATTTCTTCAATAAAAAGAAATTTTAACTATATGAAAGAAAACTAAATAATTTGTTCTTATACAGACACCAGAGATCCAACAAAAAACCTCCAAACAATTACTCATCAAAACACGTCATAAAACATGTCATAATATCTCTGTTAAACTGTTAAAACTCTTCCTGCTATGATAATAATTTATGGAGCAAAAGATCACGTACTCTTCAGTCTTCAAAAGAAATGCTCGTTTGGATTTATGGAAAATAGATAAAAACCAAATTTTCCCATCTCCAACGATTGTCTTGCAGTTTTATTACATTTTATGTAATTTGTTGAAAAAGAACTACAAAAAGTACAGATAAACTACGGCGAATTACAGCAAAACTTACAAAAAACTACAAATATTATAAAAATTACAATTTGCGCACATTTCGGTGTGTTGAAAATCGCATTAAAGTTGTTTAATAAATTATTACAACTTGTTACAATAAAAATACACCAAACAAAAGATGATGTAAATGATTTAAGGTAAAAAAGGTAAATCTCTCACAAGAGGGGCTCGTGATCGAATGAAATAATATTTTCGTATCTTGTTGTTATCAATCATGAATTTCAGTAAATTTTCAATAAAATTGTTTTAAATTTAAGTTTTTTGTTGTTTCTAGCGTATTTAAAAAATACATCATGAAATTTGATAACCATGTTTTTCCACCATCACTCCCCCCGTGATTCGCAAAACGAAGACGAGCAACTCGTTATGCACTTATGACATTGCTACAATCACGTGTTCACCTTTGCTGGCTCAACAGACTTATTGCATAACGAACCGATGATACAAATTTGATAAACTCCACAGTTCATAGAAAATTGCTGTTCAACTTTGAACGGAGATAGAGATTAAAGAGTTTTAATGAAATTAAATCGCAAATTTGTTGGTTTTTGTAATTTTTGCGAGGTTTTTTGAATTGTTTTGTTATGTTGGTTTTGAAGATATTTATTTAATATTTAATGGTTTTAGATTTCTAGACCCAAAATGTCGACTGGAAATTGGAAAACTCAATCAATTCTTTTTAAAGTACTCATAGAACGTGAGATTGCCAAAACGTTAAATTGAATAAATATTTAATAATATAAATCTATACAACAAAAATATATTCTTCAAGTAGTTAAGAAGATAATCCAAAGATCTTCACCTTAATCCCATAGAATTGAACAAAATTAACAACTCACCAAATTAAAATTATTTTAAACCAATTTACACATTTTATTATTTTAAAGTAGATATTTTAATATTTTTTGCTTCTTTAAAGATTTAAAGTTTGTGAAGTGTTTTTAGCTTATTCAGCCTTAGTTTAATTTAAAGCTTCGTGTTGAGTTTGTGATGGATGCACCTCGATTAGTTGATGGTATAAATCCACTTAAAGTTCAATTTAAATTGGCAAAGTGGTGATTCGATTATACGTTCATAAACACAAAAATGTTGAAAACAGTTGCGAAATTTCAAAATACAGTTTGATATTAGAATTTTTGGAATTTGAAATCAATGAAAATTTAATCTTTAATTTGAGTTTTTGCTTTACATTTTTCTTATCATTAATTGTATGTTCAGTAAAAAATATTCTTATCAGCTTTTTACTACAGAATAAATATCTCGAGCTTGTGTGCTCGAAATTAGACGACAAAAATCATTGTTATCAATTTTGGTATTATATTTTTTTTATTCATAGTGTTTTGTTTTAATAAATTTAAATACATGTTCGATGATGTGATCTTTGAAAATTAACAAAAAACATATATTGATTTGATCCATCAATTTCATAAAACGTTGTTTATCATTTTAGAGGATTTTGATATTTTTCCTCAAGTATTAACACGTAATCAGTTTCAAAACACATTAGTTTCGGAAACGGCTTTTTGATCCTGTTTTAACGACTTCCGTAACCATTTGCTTAATGGCATTATACATTTTGGTTTCCAGTGCAGAGCCTTCTACTAATATGGGAGAATTGAAACAAGCTAGCTCAACATCTGCCTCAACTTGTGTAAAATTTTGGTTGGTAATTTCATATTTTTTATCAATGCAATGGTTCAATTCAAGATCAAGAACATTCAAATTCAGCAAATGTGAAAATGTGTTTAAGTGTAGATTCTTTAAATTGTTTTTTCGTAGATATAAACTTTTCAGCGATGGTATACCTTTAAAAGCATCCTTGTGAATCGTTTCGAGCAATGTATATTCAAATTTTATGTGCTCTAAATTAGGTGCCTCACTAAATACATTGGCGTCCAATGACTTTATTGGATTATCCGTAACGTGAAATACCTTTAAACTACTCGCATTTCTGAGAAAGTCAGCCTTCATTGTAACAAACTTTTGACGATCCGTAACCGCAAGATATTCTAAGTTGACAAAAGTGGTAAAGATTGAGTTCGGTATAAACTTTACATCATTGCCATAAGAGTATCGAAACATCAGCACCGCTGAATTTGAAATTGGTAAATCGTCAGTGTTTGTAGTCACGGTTTCGTTCTCGTCGGTCAAAATAGCTCCATCAACTCTGCAAATTGTATAATCCTTTCTAGGTCCATCATTGGAGTTTTCGTAATATGAATTTGTTTGATATATGCATTTTTGCTCCAAACAATTCAAACATTGGAACATCAATATAGTAACGAAAACTAACAAGCTGTAACAAATTAACAGAATTATAATTTGACACAATTTGAAATATTCACAAATATTTACTAAAAATTCATCGCAATCCTTTCAAATTCGACTCTGAACGATATTAAAAAAAAAAAACTGAGTGAATTTATTTATAATTTACTTTCCTTTATATACCAAATTTGTCACATTCTCTATATAGCAGACAGAGTTTTTCCTCCGTATAAATGTAGCGATAAGAATATACGCCAGAAATGTTGAAATTTTAAAAAATTTCTTTGGAATACGAATTTAGAAGTTACGAATTTAGTTGACTTATTTTAGTTCATTCAAAAATGAACGAGTTATTCAAATGTTCTACAGAATAAGCCTTGTCATTTCTCTTCAAGTCTTTTCTTGAATCTTATCTGAACCTACATAAAATCACTTCTGTGGAATACAGAAATATAAAAATTTATTCTAATAATTGATGAGGCAATTATTCTGTAGAAAATCTGAATACTTAAATAATTTCTTCACAAAGTATTAATATACGGTATTCAAATGTATTTAATTGCCGTGACATATTTTGCTTAAGAAATGATCACTATATTCATGACAAACAGTGCTAACAAATCCACTAATTAACCAATTAACAAATTGATTATCACCAAACCACAAGCAATTAAGATAAAAACGTCGTCAAAATCACACAGCATGCTCAATATCATAAACCACTCGAATTACCATAAAAACTTCATTTGCATGAAATATTTGAAAACACTAAAATTGGTAAACATTAAAGGCAACAAACATTTTATAAAAATCATAAAATTCAGCAAACAAACAAAAACAATAATCCAACTATTTTCATGTGTATATATTTCAAAAATAATAGAAAAATTGAAAAACTACAAAGCCAAGAATTAACTGCCGAGATTGCTTGCATTGACTTGTAAAGTCGTAAAGTCAAAAAAGTTCCCAACCTACAGAGATAAGAACATAATTGCTTTTTTGCTCATTTTTTGCTAGAAAATTAAAAAAGACTAAGAAACGTGAAAAAAACTGTTAAACTGTGAAAATGCTATTTGAGTTCAAAAATGTAAAATTGCTAAAAACTGCAGAGAACCTTCAAAAATTTAAATACTTTGGTTTTCCAGATTCCTGTGCAGTTTAACAATTCTCTGCATAATTTATTAATTTTATAGGATTCTTTGCTTTAAAAGCGATTCAAATGATAAGTCGTAGGCATTATTTTATTTTATCGTATTCATCATGTTTCCTTGTAAACTTCTTGTAGCTTTAAACAAGCAAATTTAATGACTTAATTAATTTGATTTGATGAAATGTGAACAATTTATGAGATCGGTTGGCGTTCTAATGAGATAGTGGTGCATGAATTATGACAATGGAGATGTAGTATTCTGTATATGCAATTGTTTTGAGTTTTTTGTAAGTTTATTGTTCGGAGTCAAGGCTTTTTGATAAAAGAGGATGAACTATCATTTATTTTTAAAAGTTTCTTCGATAGCTTTAATATTAAGATAAACAAATCATTCTCAAACCTCCCTCTCTGCCTCAAAATCCGATACAATGCCTCAAACCAATTTAACTAATTTATCGCATTATGCGAGGGATGGACATACGTGGGAATAGCAAGCAGTGCCTCCCTGTGAATACCTGGGAATGGTGGGAATAGCATGGGAATACCAAAATCTGCTGGGAATAGCTGTAAATAGGTGGGAATAGGTGGGAATAGCTGTGAATAGCTGGGAATACTGGGAATATCAAAATTAAATCTGCTTAAGATACGAAAATATCCAATTAAAATTGATTTACAGAGAAATATTTACACTTAATTGTTCATCAATTGACTTTTTATTAATCCCCACTATTAATTGCATATTGAAAATAAATATTTTTGCACATTGACTTCAACTGCTTGTAACGGAAAATTGTAGGGAACATGTTGGGCTGATCGATTCTCATAGATTTTTATTTTTTGCATCATTTAATTTTTTTTAAATTTTTTTTTGATCATAAATGATAAAATTATTGATCACATGTATAGAGTCAGATTTCAAAATAAAACAGATTTCACAAATATTTTTAATATTTAATTTGAGTTTGATTTGAATATAAAATTTTTAACAGCATTTATGAAAACTGAAATCATCCATTAAGTTTATTTGCTTTTTTGCTTTCTGATTATGAATTTTTTTGAAAAAGTATTACCAAAAAACATTTTAATTTAACTAATCCGAGACCCATTGTTGCTTTATGAATCTAACAGTACATATGTATATTCTGATTGTCCAAGTCACATTTGCATTTTTAAGAACATAGCAATGTTCTCAACCATTTTATGGATGGAAATAGCAAAATTTTGGTTTGGGAATACTCAAAAAATGCTGGGAATAGCTGGGGATACCTTGGGAATACCAAAAACTTGGTATTCCCACCTGTGAATACCAAAATCAAAGTATTCCCAGGTGGGAATACCACAAATTGGTGGGAATAGCATGAAATTGGGAATAGCAGGCAGCAAAAGCCAGTTTGTCCATCCCTCGGTATTATGCTATTATTTTAATACTTTATTTTAATTATAACAATTTGTGCTGTACCAGTTTTTATGCTGTTCAATTATTTAATTTTATAATTTCATAGTTTTACAGCTCCACAATGATGCAATGTTAAATGAAGATATAGCTGTTGACTGTCTTACGAGTATAGTAGTGATTATTAGAAGCATTTAAGGCAATTGTATAGTGAGAATCCATCGATGCCATCTAGATAATCTAGCAGTTGTTTACAAATGAGTTGAGGAGAATTAAAAATAGGCAGATAAAATAATCTAGTTTGTGATTTTGGAATGATAGTTGTGGAAATGTATTGCAAAAGCATATAGTGTTCCAATTTGATAATAAAGTTCAGCAGCGAAAATCAATAAAAATTAATTGCATTTTAAACTTGGCGCGTTGTTCAATGCCATAACTAAAAGATCTTCATAAACTACACGTCTTAGATTCTATAAAAAATAATTATGAAGACACATATTACTTGTCAAAATTAAAGAAAATTATCCATAAAAACATCGAAAATAATTGTATTGATTCCATTTACAATTGTTTTAAATACCTTAAAAATGCTTCTAATACTTCAAATACCTGAAATAATTTGTAATAGTGTTTTGCCAACACGAATCTCCTCAGAAAGATGAAAAAATGTTTGAAAAATGTGGAAAACGAAAAATGTGTTTGAAAAACTATTTTTTGGCGGGAAGGTCGCACAATTTTGCTTTCACGGACACCATTAAATTAAAATTGCAGGTAAAATGTTAGTTCAAGTTGTTTTTATGCTAGTTTTGATGTATTTTAATGTTTTTTAATGTAATTTAATGTTTTAATTTTCGATTTTGAAAAAGAGAACAATTCAAAATTTCAAAGGACGTTTCTCTAAACTAGTGAAGTCTGAACAGAGTTTGCAATGTAATATGCCATAAAACAAGAAACAATTAAATTGTTAGAAAAACTATGTATTAATGAGTAAGTGCAAAATTGTTTCATTATCGCAAGTCATGCTGCGTATTGGTGTTTTATTGTTGGAGGTAGATTCAGTAAATATTGTTATTTTAATTCAAACTTCGTTACTTTTTGGTGATTTGTAATTATTTACTATTTATACCTTATTTTCAATAAAACAGATAATAGCTAATATTCTCTCATTCTATTATTTTATTTACAGAAATCTTCAAAGATCTTGTAGAAATAAAAATTAAGCCCTTCAAAGATTCCCATAACACAATAATCTCAGATCAAACAAAAACCGCTTCAATTGCACAAAAGCTCAACTTTAAACTTTATACAACATTTCTGCAATTATTCAATTATCCAAGTTGTGACCTGCTTTGCATGTGAATCGAACAGCTAAGTTAGGTCAATGTTAACAAAATTTATCCGCCAAATTAAATCCGAGTAAATTAGATTTCGATTAAGATCGCAAAAATTCGAAAAATGCAAAAAAAAACCAAAACTCGCGAAATTGGCGAATCTTTTGAGCAACGCAAATAAAATTGCGGATTTTATCTGATTACATCTTTATATTGTGTCTTTATTAGCTTGAGAAGTTGATTCAACAAAGATGGCACGAATTCGAGAAATTCAAAATAAAAATTGAATTTACATTTTTGATTAATTTGTTTGATATTTATTTGAGTGTTTTTGCGAGTGTTTCAATAATAGGCAACAAACAATAAATTACTTTTCTAGTCAATTAATTAATTTTGTATTCTTTTAATGGTTTTTATGGCATATTAATGTTCTTAAACCTTTTTGGCAAATATAATTCTCAAGCTAAACAAATTTGAGATTGAATCTATTGCTATATAGTAAGTTTAGTTAATTTTAATTTATTTGCTAAATCGTGAGCCAAACAAAAATTCAATTTCAATAAGCGCCTCTAATAAAAATTAATACACTCGTAAATTAGAAAAAATCATTGACTTTGATTTTTTAGGCTAATATGAATAGTTATGTTATCAATATTTAGACTTTATCAAAAAGTAACAATTTAAGAACCAAGAACTTTTCCTTGTTTTCAATTGAATGGTCATAAATCAAAAATATACATCAAAGTTCTAAGAACAGCAAAAAACAATAAAATATGAGGTCGCAATCATAAGTCGGGTGTTCTCCATCTCAAAAGAAATGATTTATGTGCACACCATTCACTTTTAATTACCATTGTCTTTACTGCTAGCTCCTCTAGTTTTCTAGCTTTTAAAACACAAAGTGTGCAATAAAAACACGTCCATACTTATTTTGTAGACTAAAACTAATTTCATGCATTTTGGTTGAATTAATAGCCTCAATCCATTTAACAACAATTTTAAATACATTTTAATGCTACGCTAAATTGTGTTAAACTGCATGTTAAATGCTGAAGTATTAATCAAAATAACCCAACACTTCACTTGCACTTTTTGCAGTTTCTTTGCACAATGCCACAATTCCTACAATTCTTAAATCCATTCCACAATGTCATTTGCAGAGATTTTCGTCAGGATTTGGTTTATGTTTTGAATGTTATACTATTCTTGCAAAGTGATTCCGAGAAGTGTATAAAAGTGTTTTAGAGTGTTTTATATATAGTCTTGATGGGAATAAGACATTTAACAGGATTCACGGATTTAATTATGGAGGTTTTTGCATGAAGCATGATGACAGGCTTTGAGCTGATAAATTATTGGTTTTCCATGATTTTTGGGAGGGTTGGACGCTTTGATTTATGGTAAGACATAGTTTAAGTTCCTCGAATGGACACTTAATAGTTCTGTAATCAATCTCAAAAATGGGTTATTTTTTGTAAGATATTTAGTTGTGTTTTAAATGGGAAGAAAGTTCATATTGTAAAATAAATCTTGGTACGTTAAATACTATGGTTCAAATCCAAGACCAATGATAAAGAAAAAGTTGAACAGGTTATTTTTTTTTAAATGAAAAAATTCTCTTTAACTACTTAAAAGCTTCGTCCCTTTCTATTTAATTTAAATCAATCATAATTCAGCACAAAATCAAATTTGTAGGTTAATCCTTCGACCAACAACTAAGCCACTCACCTATGCACAGCCACAAGTGCCGTTGGCTGCCCACAACCATCCTCATCACAGTGTATGATGTCCAAGATGTTCCAGAGTCAACTAAAATGATAAATAGAAGATAAATAAATTAACAAGTTTCTTGAAAAAAATTTAAAAATTCAAATTCAAATTAGAGAAAAAAAAATCAAAAGCATCTCAAAATAAAAATCACAGACTTAAGATCTTTAAATCTTTTACTGAAGCAATCATTAGTTCATTAATCCAAGCGTTGCAGCAACAAGTCCAACAACAAATCGTACAACAAAGTTTACGAAAAATTGGCATAAAAAATGTTTGTTTTGCTTTATTTTCGCTTCATTTTCGTTTATTTTAGTTTATTTGAGTTTATTTAGCTGTTTTTGCCTCTATTTGTAGGTCACGCCAGCTAATACTCTAACTACAGCTAATAGCTGAGAAGCAAGACAAAGGAGAATCTAAGAATACGCCAAGACATGCTTTTTTCATCGATACATGTGAGAAACTGAGAAATTCGTCCACGGCATTACTCTTACTTTTATAATTTCAAACTTTTTTGTTTATTTCGTCTTTTGTAATTTTTAAAAGCTTTGGAGATCGTCAGATCAGCAGACAATGAGAAGAGTCAAAAAACTCAAAACAATATTTTTTCAGTTTTGATTTTTGGCTACCGTGATCGCTGGAAAATGTTTAGTGAAAATTTATTCAAAAAAAATTTTAAAAAGTGGTTCGGTAGATATATAATTCAAAATTCTCTTGAATTTTTGGTAAAAAGTCGCCAATTTTGAAATATGGAGTCGATTTAGTTGCAACTTCATCAACGTTTGGCTGGTGGACGAGGAGCTGAAGATCGCGAGCGTCTTTTAGTTGATCGTCTCCTGGTTTGTGCTACAGGAGGTGCTTCTTCCTCTTCACCATCTTCAGCTGCAGGTCTCTGGCCTCTGCGCCGTCTAGGTTCAGGCATAGGCTGGAGTGGCAGCGGAAATCGTGGAATTTGTATCATCAGGTTTCTTATGTGTGTGATCATTTCATTGGTGTTATCTAAAGATTGTTGTTGAAAATTCCTTATGATGAGCATTCTATTTAGTAGATCTTGCAAGGAAATATCTATTTTGGAAGGACGATAAAGAAAGGAGGGCTCCAATAAGCAAAGATATTCGGAAGATTTTTTCGGAGTTTGTCTAATTTGTTGTGACTACGGCAACTATGATCATATTTATGGAAAGTTTTTAAAACTCTCATCAACAATTTTATCTTCTTCAAGTTCTTCAACTTTTGCAGTTCTTCAATACTTCACTAAAGTCTAGCCAACAAGAAATCTCAATCTTATGCATATCTTGAGCAAAATCTTATAATTTCTAATTCAAAATGATTAATCTTTATATTTTATTCAGAGAAGCTTGAGTATAATGCAAATATAGATGTTCCCGCATTTTTTCAACCTCTGAAAGTGAAATTAAGGCCTTGTATGGGAAAAGTTGATTCTTTCCTGCATGAGCTTCAAGATTTCTTCTTTACTTCAAAATTTAGTGAAGGTTCTTCTAAACAGAAATTTTTACAAAGAAGTTTACAGAAAAAATTTAAATTTATTAAACTTTTTATTTGTAGGACTTTTTTACAGAGAAATGATAATACATGTTCACGCAATGAATTTCCAGCTTTCAATTTTTTGTAGAGAAATTATAAGAATTTATGAATTCAGTCGAGGAAATTATCAAAAAAAAGATGCTTTGAATAGCTGCATGAATTCATAAAACTTTACACTCTGAAGTGATTAATGCTTCAAAGTTTTTAGTGTGTGCACTGTGCAGATTGCGAGAAAATCGTTTAAGCGTTTGAGAAATTAATTATCTTTGTGGATGAGGTTTTGTCACTTTTCCAGGCGTTTAAACGAGCTTATGACAAACCAATGATTAAAAAAACTTAGGATACTAAGATTGACTAAAATTGATTAAAATTGATTAAAATTGATTAAAATTGATTAAAAATGATTAAAAATGATTAAATTTGATTAAAAATGATTAAAAATGATTAAATTTGATCAAAAACGATTAAAATTGATTAAAAAAGACTAAAATATACTAAAATATACTAAAAATTTAATCAAATTTATTAAAAGTTTCGTTTGTCATAAGCTCGCGTTTAAATCTTTTCTCATCATGCATAGCTGAGAAATACGGAAGGTAAGTTTTTTGCATAATTGAGAATTGAGGATTATTGTTGAATGGTGAGCTATTTATTCAATAACATCTCTTATATGGAGAGAGTGTTTCTAACAAATACTGTTGCATGTCATTGAATTCAACAACAAGGGTTTGATTCCCGACTCAAGAATACTCATGGTCTGACATATCGTTTTTTTATTTAAATAAGTTTTTTGGTAAAAATAATTTATTATTTCGGATACATCGGAGAATTGATAACCAAGCTCGTTGAAAATACTGTTTTTCCAGAGTTTTTCCTAAATTTTAGACACTTCTTGATCGATTACATAAAAGCGCAAATCTAATTAAAACATTCAAACAGAAGTTTTCTCGTAATTGGACAAAAAATGCGTCCGTTATTTTCTAAACAAAACTGCGAAGATATGAGAAATTCCAAGAAACTTTGATGAACACACCAAGATAATCGCATTCAACTACAAGAGGTGTAATAAATGCAAAGTTAATTCGAGTAAGTTGAACTATTCAATTGAACTAATGAGGAGAGCCCTTTTCTTAGAATTTTTTGTCAATTTTCATAAATGATGTGGAAGAAAAACTATAAAACGCCAATCGACCTCAAAATTCCACCCCAACACCCCCAGATTCAATAAAAAGTAAGTTTAACCATTCGTCTTCGAATATATGCGTCTTAAACATCCACAACATAAGAAAACTCAAAGTTTTGTTTAATTGTTGAGTAATATCCTCTTTCAATGTAAATACTATAATACTCTGCAGAAATTTCTAAATAATCGGAAAAACATAAGAAACATAAGAAAAACATAAGAAAACTATGAAAAAGCATAAAACAGCATCAAAACCGAAAAAACTACAATTGCAAATTAATGTGAATAGTGTAATTTTTAACAAGATGTATTTTTCTTGAAGCACACTGATGGAACTATTTGAGTGTTTGAGTTGAGTTTGAGACGTTGAGAGTTAAAGTATTGCCAGCTGGGCTCCTCAGGATGACAATTGAGAAGATGCGAAGATGCGGAGATGCCGAGTTAAGACGCCGGCAAGTTTTTCACTGCAATGCAAGAAATTGCGCGATTGTCAAATGATCAAATGTGTACAATGAAAAGGAACAATTAAATTAATAAAATATTTTATTTTAATGCTTTTTAATGCTTTTTCACGTTTCTTTAAGAGTTTTGCTGAATTATTTTAATGCTCAATAATGTTTGGTGATGCTTGGTGATGGATTCGAGCGCTTTAACTACTAGAAAATGCCTTGAAGATGTTTTATAGTATTTTTTAAGTGCTATGATGCCTTAATGGCTGGCGAAAGAAGCACTGTAATCGAAAAGACGTAATCGATAATTGAGGAGAAGAGCACAATCGGTAGCTGAGTTAGTTAGTTTTTGTTATGGATGAGGGAGTCTTGGGTATTTTCGAGTGATTTTGATGAGATGTCTCTTTAAGTGGTTTGATTGTAGAGTTGGGATTGGAAGGTTTTATTTTATTTGGCACTAAAAGTTTCTGAATTAATATTAAGATGGCCTTAATGATCATTTACTTTAACATCTTTATGATAAGGAAATTTCAGAACCTCAAGCCAAAGTTCATATATAGTTCATGATTTAAAGAAAATTCTCTTGTAAAATAAAAAGTTTCAAGAGAGCTTCAAATGCTCGCCACAAGAGGCGCGAAGGAGAGCTATCAATCTATCCAAAAATCAAAGTAAGCTCAGCAGCAAATGATTGATTCGATTATTCAAATTTCCCCAGCACAATAATTCGCCATAATTCGCCGATATTGCACAAATTCTCACTTACAGAAGGTAAAGGTTCAGATTGCCAAACTTCTGAAAGATCTGCAGCGCTGAAAAAATCGAAATAAATCGAACCGTAAATTGTTTGAATTGTAATAATTGCAACAAAATGCATTTTTCACATGGAAACTCGGCAGAGCTATTTTATTTGCAGTAAAAATTGAAAAACTTGAAAATTGCTTGAAAATGGCTTTAGCTTAGAAAACGCTTGGCAAACACACAAAAGAATAATAAGAACCGTGTAAGAAAAACTCGTGTTGGCCAGAAAGAGCAGGCGCAACTTATCCACCCAGTCATATATTTAGCAATTTGCACAATTAATGAATATTTAAATTAGAAGCATTACCAATTGTGCAGTTGTTTGGCTGTTTAAGTGTACAGTTGGAATTTGCATACATGCAAAATGCTCTTGGGAGTTTTTGATGCAGCTTTTGAGGTTTTTGGCGGGATTTACATTTTGGATTTATTTATAAATAGATTTTATGCTGAATTTCATTAAAATTAATTTTAAGTCATAATTTTCATCAGATAAAGTTCAAAATCACGACAACTATTTATTTCTTCAAAAAAGCAATAAAAAACTTCATAAATTGTAAATCAAGTCCCCATAAAAATTGCAAATTTCATTAAATAAATATTCCATATAAATCAAATTAATTGAATAATAACTCGAAACAAATTTGCAATCCAAATAAAATGTATAAAAGTTCAGATAAAATAAAATACCGCAACACATTTTTCCCATAAAGGCATCAAACCATTAAAAAAAGCTTAAAAATCAACAAAAGTATCAACGCAATTCGATACACACATCACTAAGTCCAACATGTACCTCATAATTTAATATGCTAAAAAAAGATATTCGAATCAAAAATAAATATTTGCATTTAATTATCCGAGAATTTGCAGCAATTAAAGTTATGTTAGGTTATGGTCAGTTTTTTCTTCAATTTCTTTCATCTTTAGGGACTTCAATCCCATAGCACCATATCAGATTCACTTACACTTTTATGCACATCTTTCCGGACAAGCATCATTAAAGAGCTCATTCAGCGCATACAACACATTATTATAACATTAAATCATTAATTTTAGCGTAAATAACAAAATAACTTGATTGCTGAGTCGCTCATTTAAATCATTTAAATAATTTAAAATATTTGAGAATCATTTGAAATGTAAAACCGAAAGTATATGAAGCTGAAAGTGAAGCACTTTGAGACTCTTCTCTTTAACACTTTTCTTCGTTGTTTACTTAATAGGGATTGCAACAATACCTGTGCATATATTAGAACATTTAAGCAGTATAGCAAAGTCTCTCAAATCTCGTGGGTTCAAGACTCCTTGTCCATTGAGTAACCGGGTTAATTGCTAATTCATTAAATTCATTATGGTCGTTTTTTTTGGTTCCAAACCCTGCCTCAAAATTACAATCCACACATTTTTTTGCAAATTTCCTTTTGCTGATTGTTATGTATTGATTCTGCCATGATATTACAATAATTCAAAAACAACAAATACAGAAATACTTATAAAATACTATGCTAAATACACTACAAACACTGCAAACACTGTAAATATTCCACAAAACGTAACATCGAGACCATGAAAAGTGCTATTCGTGTCATAAAATAGCATATATCTCTTATTACATTTCTTGTATTTGGCGAGTATCATGACTTTGGTGTTTTAATGTTTTTTAATGATTTTTAATGTCTTTCCGACTTTTCTTGACTGCTTTTTTATTTTGAGAGAAAAAAATATAATAAATTCGACATTCACTTGAAATTTCAATTGAATTTGCATGAAATTTTGCACTTTTCAAAGAAGATTGCGAAGAAAATTTTATTTGTGCCGCAAAAAATAAAATCGTTTTTAAAACAGTTTTCGACTTTTTGCGAGTTTTTTGTTATTTTGCTATTTTGTATCTTGTTTATGTTTTTCGGAAATTTTGCGATATTTCAAAAAATTCACATACCTTATGACATTACTTTAAAGACAAATGGAATTGCACGAAATTAGAAAATACATTTGGAACATCCGCGAAAACGATGTTTTGTGTTTTTTGGGCAAAAAGCTCATGTTGTGATAAATGCAGGGAATTTCTTTGACTTTCGAGATTTTTTTGAAGTTTTCTTGGTTTCTTGATGTTTATTGAGTTTTTGCACTTTTTTGCTATTTTAATGCAGATGCTGGTAGTTTCTTTAAATGTTTAAGATGTTTTCATTACTTTTTCTCCTTTCATTCAGTTTTTTCAGTAAATTTCTTCCAATATTGAATAAATCTTTATTTTCAGAGTCATCTTTTGATATTTATTTATGGTTTTGGATCTGCAAATCTTGTGGCATCTTAGAGACTTCTTGTGTTTTTCATGTTTTTTTATGTTTTTGCATAGACACTTGGTTAGTTGATTTACTCGGTTTACCATAGATTGCCATGGAAAAGAGAGAGTTTTCCTTTCAAAATGTTCAAACATATTTTTCTAATGACATTGGTTTTCGTATCATCACTGGATGTGCGAGAAAATGTCTAGGAAAATAGTTCTCCAAAATAATTAAATAAAATATTTTTTATTATAAACTTTTAATAGGACTTTTTCGAAAAGTGGAAGTTTTGTGACTTCATAAATCAAAATTTTGTTGAACTTTTTTAGAAATTTCTGAAACAAAGTATCGGAAATTTGCACTTTGCATTAAAAAATCGAAATTTTTTCTCCTATTTTGCTAAGCGTTTTAAATAAGAATCCCAAAAATTCTAAAAAAACCACCAAAAATTTTAACTCTTCACTTCTAAAATCATGTTTTGCTCCAACCGCTGGTCCACAAACTTAGAAGAATCTCAAAAGTTGGCGAACTTTCATTAAAATTATATTTTTGCAACTAAAACTTCAAATGAATCAAAACCACCAATTTTTCTTTTGACAGGATGGTTGCAATTTATAATGTATGATGTTATTTACAAAATTAACCCCTCGAATAATACTCTTTTTCAAATATTTGAAGCAAATTAACCATTGATGAAATTTTAACATGAGTATAATTTTATTGAATTAAATGATATGTTACTCAAGATTTATTTAAGTTTATAAGTTTTCGATTTTTTAATCGTGTTTTATTTGAACTTGAAACAAAGTATCGGAAACAATTTATTTTGCTAAGGTTTTGTCTTCAAAATCATGTTTTCTCGTGTATTAAGAAATTTTTATTTTAATGTATGATGTTATCTACAAAATCTTGATACATTATTTGATAGCATTGAATCACTTAGCGAACATGTTTTAATTGTATAATTTTTATTAAAATCTTGCTGCCTTTTTGAGACATTGTAAAAAGATTCTTTTGGTAATTTCTGGAGCTCTCCAATTTCGTTTATTCTAATATTATAGAGCTTAACAAAATTTTATATCTGGTCCCAAAAAGCTTAAAAGGACAATATTGGAGAACTCCTGCATTCACCTTGAGAATAACTCGTTATTTCTGATGAAAATTTCTTCATTCATTAATTTATGTTCACTCGGCTTTATTGTTAGCATTTCTTACTCTTCCAGTGTTTCAAGAAAAGTAGAAAGAAATTACAAATAGAAAGAAGATTTTCTGGCTGATAGGCTTTTAGTCGAGTAGCTATGAAATTGAGGTGGATGCTGTGGATAGTCGAGGATGAAAAGTGCAACGAGAGAATGAATTTTGTATTAAATTTCATTTGGGATCTGTTGAATTTGTGGGCTTGTTCATTTATCATGGCATTGAATTTTTCGCAATTTCTGCAGTTTATAAAAAAACAGTTTGAAGGCAAATTTTTGAATTTGTGTAATTGGATAAATGAATAACTGGAAATCTTCTTGTTTTCTTGTATTTTCTTACATTTCCGTGGAGCTGTCTTCAAGTTTTCTTTTATTGGACTTCAAGTTTTTTCAAAAAAAAAGAAACAATAACGCTGAAGGTAACCGATATCTACCTTCCTAGCGCCTTAGCTTGACTTTCAGCTACCTACATCCATATATTTACAAAGCTTTATTTATATTGCAGCCTGTGACATTTTGCAAGTAGATTTTTGCAATTTTTTTTGGCGCAGTTCAGAAATAATTTAATAAAATTAATAAAAAACGAAGAAATTTGCTTCAAAAAACTTTAAATGCTTTTAATGCTGTTTTACATTGAAATCTTGAATTGTGGATATTTAATGTAAAATGTATAAATGCACATAAATTGGCGGATATTTCATGATAACGTGCAACATGTGAAAAAATCTCTTGTTTCTGGGAAATCAGGCTTGTGAAATGCTTCGTACTTTGAGTATTTCGATTTTATGTAAATAAACTCTGGGAGATGCTTTGTGGACGCTTTTTGAGTTTGAAAAGAGGATTGGGAGCTTTCTTGGGAATTCTGGCTGGGTGCCTTTTAGAAAATAAAAAAAAATTTGCAATTTACCAGATGATGCACATTATTGATGAATATAAATCACAGGAATGAGTTTCAAACTTCAGCTTATCCATTTGAACTCACGTGCTCTTAATACGAGTTTATTAATTTTTATTTACCCAACGTCTAAATTTACTTATGAAATTTTAAACTTAAACCAAGATTTGTAAAAATTTCAATCAATTTATATCAAACTTAAAAATAGAACGAAAAAACTTGAGTCTTATAAAAACGTGCGCAATCCCCTTGTAACTAAAATTCATTCGCTAAATCTTCTCAGAAGAAAAATTACGTAACGGATAATGGATTAGTGAATTCAATGATGCACACGAAAACTAACGATACCCGATTATTTACAGATTATTTATTTATACCTTGATATATCTCAGTACTTTGAAGCATTGGAGCATTGGAGTACCTGCTCAATCATCAATGTTGCAAAATACCGAAAAAATTCGAGAAATTATCCAAAAAGCCAAAGATACTTGAAAGAAACTCCAAAGAAATCCAAGAACGATCAAATGATTAACACAATTTCCCACTTTTGATTGTTAGATCTTCAGTTTTTTCGTTTAAAATACGATTGAAGTAGACATAATTAGATGATTGTTTGCACCCTGTGGGCAATTCATCTTGAAGTAATTTAATGTGATGGTAAAATCACCTAATACAGAATGTTACTGGACGAGAGGTATGTTAACATTTATGAATTAAAGTCATATTACTGAACATCTAGCAAAAAACCTGAATGAGAGTGAAATTGTGTCGATGTGATAAAAATTATATTAATTTGTAAGCTTTGATCTTCTGTAAAGTTGATCGTTTGCTCGTTTTGTGATGCAATCTTAATAATCTCTTCAGCTTATGTTGTATTTTTGTAATTTTAATAATATTGAAGATAATTAATTGAATAAAAAGTAGTCTCACCAACTTTAGTGCGCTTGAGGATCAGATCATAACATATCGCATGTGTGGTATTTTGTACGTAGTTGGTGTGGCTTTTATTGGACGGGTGTTTGGAGTGTATGAAATGTAATGCAGGTATAGAAGGTTAAATCGGTTAAATTAAAGCAAATTTTAATTTATTTTTATCTTCGAGGAGCTGGGCATGCAAAAAAGCGATTAATTAGTAAATTTATGATACGCATGAGAATTACTTTAGATTGCTTTAATTTTCCATCAGAGATTCTCTCTGGTTCTTTAAATAAAATGCTTGTGATATTTTACATAATTAAGTGAGATGGCCTTTAAACCCCGCTTCAAATTTCAGGCAACTGAAAGCTACTGCAAGTATCAGCAAGTATGTTAATTTGGACGCGATAATCAAAATTGATATTTAAAACCAAAATGTGAGTTCGATGTAAGTAGTTTTTTCTAGAATATCGAAAAAGTTAAGGCGAAGAACTAGTTTCTGGATCGTGATTAGTGTCTTAATATAGATTTCTTATATGGATTTCTTAATCTTCAATCCGCAATTTCAATCTTCTTAACTTGAATAATACTTCCCGCTGTTTTAGCTAGATTGACAGATGTAATTTGGTTTGCAAGTAGAGCAACATTCTTTATTTCTGAAGACTTCTTGGGTTTTTCATTAATTCTTGTTATTGCTCAAAAGAATTATTCTATAAATTAAGCTCGACAGATTAACCAAGAGCCTGCATGGACTTTTGTGGAATCTGACTAGTTCTTAGCATGAAGAATAGTATCAACAACTTCATGCAACATTTTTGAATGCAAAAATCCTCTTAAAAGTTGGAGCAACAAAGTAACCACACCATTAATTCAATTAACTAATTAAAGCGAAATTAAAGCATCAATAAAGCGCAACATTTAAATTAATCACAATTCCAATTGTCTTAATTCACTCATTAATCCACCATTAATTCAATTAAACTCCAATTTCGTTTCAATTGTGAGTCTCATAGCAATTTGCTGAGTTTGCTGTTTTTTATTCAATTCCAATAAACTTCGTTTAATCATTTTCCACTTAAATTTCAAATCACAAAAATCCACTAAACATTCGCAAAACATGCTTTTACTTTCCTCTCATGGTCTTCACAGCGATGCAGCATATGACCTTTAAATTTTCTGGATTACTTGCATTATTTGCAAATTTACTAGCATTTCTTGCATTTTACCGTGTCTCAGCAATAATTGCTGTTTATTGCACTTTTATTTGAATTTTATTCAACTTTAAATTTGTTTTGCTGTAGCTCTTTAGCATCTTATCAATTATTTCCGAATGATTCTGCTATTTAACTATTCAACTATTAATTTCAACAATTTAAAAGCAAATTGAATATTTAGCTGTGAAATCCAGCGAATTCCTCAAAAACCTTCGAAATTAATTTTCCTTTCTGTCCATTCAGATGTCAAACTTCAAAATTCTTTTAGAGTTTTTTATTTTAGAAAACTTTCTAGATAGCTACTTGATATGGAGGGAAATGTTCAGTTGGTTACTTCTTTCACTTTAGGGATTTGATGGTTTGAAAGTTTTTTCGTTGATGCTATTTTCTTTAAGATCTTGAAGGAATTTAATATCAAAGCTTACTTCTCTAAAAATCTTAAAAATTTAATTGCCCGACTCCATGCTCGACTCCAAAAACCCAAAATAACTCAAAAAAAGTACACATCTTGATGACCGAGATAAAATCTTTTTATATTTCATTCAAATGCTAAGTTGCACTAACAATTTGCCCGCATCATGCAACATGTAAATATCGCGGCATAAAAGTCAGTCGGCTTAAATTTTTATCGATTTCCAGCTAGTTTTAGCCTTTGTGCAGTTTCCAAACATCTCATGGCGACCAAGGCCGCTGTTTATAGTGTCTAGAGGCTTCTTTATTAAATTCTCAATCGTTTAAAATTTAACACGACTGCAGATGAATCAATATGTTACGTTTTATTGTTGTCATGTTGTGGGAATTATCTCGCAAGTATCTTCGCAAAGGCTTTGGATAAATTGTTGAGTCTTGAGATTCTTTAAATTCGAGCCGGAAAATTCAATAAGGAATTCTTCAATTTAGTTTCTATTCAAGTAAAATCGCTTGATCTTGAATCATGAAGAGTTTCTTGAGATTTTTCCATTAACTCGTAAGTGATGCAAATTAAATAGAGGAAATATCACCAATAGCGAGTATTCATGATTTTAATTACTATCATGATTTTTAATTCATGCATTTAAATAATTTTTTTTCATAAATTGTAAAATTGTTGGTCGTTTGTGCCGCAATTAATGGAATTTTGGAATTATTTTTTATTAGTGTTTTTTACTTGTTTATGGATTTAATGAATAAATGAAAGAAAAATTGAAAAATGGAATTATTGTGTTTTGAAAGCTAATGCACGATTAAACTTGAGCATTATTTTATGTATGCATTATTGTCATTATTGAGAGTGAAGATGAGTCAGGAATCATGAGACTTATGACTGTGATTCTATGAGGCTAAGAGATAGTTTCATCAGGTTTATGGAAACTTGGAAAATTTCAATTATATGCGCTCAATCTGTGCTAATGGAGTTTGTCTTTTAAAATGCAATAAATCATTGAAATTATTTGAAAATATGATGTGATGTGTTTTTCTAATGCATATCAGGGGTTGGGAGCTGAATAAATATTATATAAACTCCATCAAAAACATAAATGAGCATAAAAATATCTACTCAACGCATCAACTTCCTCAGAATTAATCTACGGTTTGTCCAAAAATATTTAAATAATGAGCGACATTACAGGAGATATGCTTCTGAACACACACTTTTGTAAGATAAACATCTTCTTTTGCTACTACTTTTGAATTGTAGGGATTAAATAAATTAATAAAGAAGTACAACTCATCCAGATTCAACAAAAACATTGTTAATTAACGTAATAAATGTGATGTTCAAACTTTCTCGAAGTGACAACTAATTAAAATCGTTGAAATGAAAAAAGATTTGTCTAATTAAATTTCTAAATTTAATTATTTACAATATTCAACTTTAAGGAGTTTTCAAGTATGTAAGACATTTAGTATTTTTTCCCGGAAAAATATATAGTAATAATATATTAATTTACATAAATTGACTACTGGCATTCCAATGATACCAAATACCAAAATAACAATAATTTAATAATTTTGTAATCCAATTAATCCCAAAAAACTAGCAAAAATTAAAAAAAAACCTGCAAACTTCACGCTGTGCTCTGACACTTAATAATTGCGCTTTAACAACATATTTTGAATTTTCGCAGAATTCCAGCGTAGAATCACAGATTGAGGTGAACCAGAAAACAATTGAACTTTAAATGTATTACATTTATTTTCAACCCACCAAAATACTCGCAATACGAAAAAAACCGATCCAGTTTTGAAAGATCTCTTTAGCAAAACAACAAATTCATAAAGTTTTAAAGTTCACCTTTGTTTTTCAGTTTTTGAATGAAAATTAAATAATCATAAAAAATTAAATCTTGAAATAGTTTTTTAAAGGTAAAGGGGCTGTCCTTTTGTTTCGGTAGTTTTTATTGATTTGACATAAAGCATTGAAAGCAAAAAAGTTTGCGGACATATATCCTCCAAAATTTTTGACAGGTGGATAGAAATGTCAAAAACAAATTTAATTAAAATAATTCAGCAATAATTTTTGGTAGTCTGAATTTAACAGATAATTCCGATAAATTGACATAATTTGATAAAAATACGTGACATATCTCCCAAACACCCCCCAAGTCCAAACAATTACACATTTCAAAAACTCGATGATGTTTGTAGAAAAGCCTCTGGTCGTTGTTTTTGGAAGTTTAGTTGTTTGCCACTTAGGTGAAGAGTCAAATTGCACTTAACCAATTAATAATGCATTAATTGTGAACGTTATAAGTCAACAACAGCTGAAACTTTTTGGATTTTCTAGTTAATTTCCAAGTAATTCATTATTTTTGCAAATTACTTGATGAACGATTTAAAGTTTAAACTTTTTAAAAACGTTTTTTATTGTTTTTTAAGGCATTTAACGTTTTACGGATGATTTCAACGATTTGATGAATTTGAGTGACTTTTCCCGCCAAAATACCACTTAAAAGCACTTCGCAAAATTTTTGAACTGCAATGAAATCAGATCTGGTGGATCTGGAGCTGAAGGTCGTTGCTTGTAAAACATGGCTTGGGTATTAATCAAGTGACATTCTGGTGGTTCTCAGGAGCATTAATCTTGCTTGCATTTGTTGGTGGATCAACTGTCTTGAAGACTTGTAAAGGTTCTAGATAAGTCGGAGATTGCTTGATGTTCTTGAGCAAACAGCAAGATTATCAGGTTTCACAGCAAATAATTGGTGTCGGAATCAATTAGTTCCCATCATTTTAAATGCGCTGAATTTACTCGAAACTTTGAAAATGTGCTTTAACAATCTTTCACAGCCGTATCGCTGCAATTCAGTTATTCAGCATTTAAAATAATTAAAATCATTTAACATTTCTGCGGTTTTTAAGCAATTGAGATTTGGTGTTTTGCGAGTTTTTGGAGCTAAAACGTTAATTTGGGATTCAACGTGCAATACTTTAATTTGCCATTTTATAGTCGGACAAGGTGAAAAGTGAAAAGAATGTGATTTATTTGTTGATGGATTTTTAGGAAAATGTTTGTTCGATTATTGCTATTTTTGGTGAAATGGAGTTGTTGTTTCAGATTTTTGATTTTTGAAGTTGTATACTAAGTTTTTTTTTATAAATATATAAGTTGTATCAAATTCAGTTCTTAGTGGAAAGTTTAATCTCTTTAACATTAACGTAGCAATTGAATTTAAGAAGTTCATTACTCCTTATGATTACTACCTGTTAATCATAGTTTTTTTTTTGGTAAATTTTGTAAAAAGTATTATTGTAAAATATATCATAAGCAACTTTAAATTTAGTTTAAACGAAATTGTCGACAAATTAAATCTTTTACTGATCTTTTAAGAAACTAACAACTTTTGTGTTAATTCACGATAGAACACTATTCTTCCATATAAATAAATTCACAAACAACAAATTCCACTTGCCCGCAAAACAATTATTGCCTCCATAACACTCTATGACAACATACATCACGCAATCGCCTTTTTCATCACAAAGATCTCGGTAATGAGCCGGATTAACCATCACTTTCGTTGCAAAGTTCAATCACTCACCAATTGCTCCAAAAACCCAGAAAAATATCAAACAATTTGTAAATATCAAAAAAGTATCAAAAGAATATCAAAAAAAACAAAAAATCAAATAAACCCAAAATATTTCAAACAGATGCTTCGATAATTTTTGTTTGTCTTGCTGAGCTGATATTATTATTCATTTATGCGCCAATCTGGATGATCCACTTTTCTTGGCTCGTCTGATACTTTTCTGATACGTTTTCTGATTTATTTGGTATTTCAACCGCGCAATTTTTCAGATGGATCAAAATGCGATAAATTACATAAAAATTGTCTGTTCCCATGTATCATAAATTAAACATCTATTCAATGTGTAATTTTTTATTAAACAGCTAAAAATCTTTGTGCTGGAGAATGGCGAGAAGCCGTTTATAAGCAAGCTTGACATAGTAACCAACAGAGTGAGTTACAGAGCAGCAAAGTAACAGCAGAATAATGAGATTGCTTAATTGTTTGTGCTGCACTATGGCAAAGTTTACGGATCGATCGCTGAAGTGAAGTGGCTTTTGATCATGACTTTTATAAGAGCGAGGCGAACAAATGTTTGGTTTTGGTTGCCAAGTTGGGTGGATGTGTTTTGAAGCACTCTTCGTAATTTTCAAGGGGTTAAAAATTATTATTTGGATTTTCATTATGAAAAAAATAAACAAAAAAGCACATTATGTTGTAGGATGCCTGTATATGCTTAAAGAGGGAATCAAACCCAAACATTATACATGATCTATCTGTTGTAAACATTGTAATATCTGTTAGATCTATTAAATTATTATTATACATTTTCATAATAAAACTGGAATACATCTTAAACAGTGTAAAGCTAAAAAAATTTATTAAAAACTTGTCGGAGAAACAATCAATAAGCAATAAAGTAATAAACCAATAATCCCACAATAGACACTGCCTTTTTAAAGTATTAAGAAGCTGTTTAAAAAAGTCCAAACAATTATTGTCAACATTTTTTTGTTATTGATAGTTTCAGTTCATTCTTTGGATTTTTTGTGAACTCAATAATTGTTGTATTATTTATTACATTTTAATACTTTTGACTTTTTTTGTAGTTTTTTAAAGTTGTTTAAAGTTTTTTGTCCGAGCTGAAGTGGTTGAAGTGTATGAAGAGCCAGAAGTAGAGTCAATATAAAGCTAATACAGTGAATAATATATCGAGTGATTGAAGCTGGTGTGGCATTTAATATTTTTTTAATGTTATTGCGGCTTACGGGTTTTTTCTTTCGCAAATTGGAGTTGGTTTAAAGTGAATCATTGGAATCATTGGATATTTATCTTATTTTGTTGTTTGCTCGATTTAAAAAAGTATTTAAGGAAATTAGGGTAAAAATTAGAAAAAAAAAAACAAAAAACAACGTTGCTTCGTTATAATGCATGCGGTTTTAAACCCTATTACCATTATAATTAATAATTATAATTGAAAATAGTTTCAAAAATAGCTAAAAAAAACAAAATTTCTATGGCTCAAAATTTTAACAACACTTCACCAAAACTCGCCAAAACTAGATCATCAGCAAAACCCAAAACACATTCAAGTTTAAAACAACATCTAAAATTAAATTTGCAACAAAATTTTACTGAGCTTCATTCAACAATCCAAGTATCCAACATTCCATTACCATTGCAAATTCAAAAAGTCTCGCAAAAAAAAATTGAAAATCAAAAAGCAACAACAATATCATTAAAAAACAAATTTAAAAATGTGCTTCAATTCCGTTCAACAAAATTCAACTTTGTCTTACACACCGCATCTCGAGCATTCATGAGACATGAGCTGCATGAGCAACATGAGCAACCAGCATTGAAAACTGTAAAAAATAGTCCGCGAATCGTCGTGACATTAGATTTATTATTATTTGTTGTTGTATTTATTTGGATTATTCATTTTATTGTTTGTTTGTCTGAAGTTGAACTCTTTTTTCTCTTGAGTGACTAAATTTAACAGAAATTTACTGAAATTTGCAGAAATCTACAAAAATTAAATAATTTACGAGAAGTAGTTCGGAAATCGGAGTATGACATAATAATATATTCCAATTATTACAAGTTAGTTTCATATTTTTCCAGTTTTTTCTATGTTTGCACAGTTTATGTGAAATAGTTTTGAATTTAGCGGAAAATTATTAAATAGTTGGGAAATCCGTTTTTGGGAATTTAGGAGACTAATTTGTTCTTTGAAAGGCTTTATGATGATTATGGATATTTTGGATATTTTTAGTGAATTATCATTTTGATTACATTTTCAACAAATTTGGATGGTGTAAGCAATTAGTTCTCATAGGTTTTGTGTTATAAATTGCTTTAAGAGATATAAAAAATAAATATAAAACGATAATGTAAAAAATTGATTTTTTGGTATTTTATTTTAAATTTGGATCCTAATAGTTTTCTATTTACGTATATTTTGAGAGGTTTATCCAAGGTTACAATGTATTTATCCAAGTTTCCTTCAATTAACTATAATTTAAAGCAATTTAACGACCAAATCAATCAAATCTCGTTTGTTGTCTTGATTTGTTGCATTAATTACTTAAATATTAAAAATTAAACCCCCATTGGAATAATTATTCATTGTTACAGAATGAAACTATCCGACACATCAAAGATCAAATCCATCAACCCTGAGCGTAACAATTGCCACCGTTAAAGCTTAAAGAGCAGTTAAAAGCAGTTTATTCGAGTTTATGCAAAAGTTTATGTCAAGTTTAGACGACTAGGAAGCAAAATGTGCTTACAACAGCATTTAATGTTTAGTCAATTTGTTTAATTTAAATAAATTTGGGTAGATTTTGCGTAGATTTTTGCTTAATTTGACAACTTGTATTTCCTTTTGTTTCCACAAATTTGTTGTAATTTTCCATGTTCCTCGACTATCTCTCTCTATATATCTATGTTTTCCAGTAATATTTGTATTTTGTCTATTTCTGTGTTGTGAGACATTTAATTTCATTAAGTTCATTTAATTGTCTGAAACAGAGTTGCAAGACAATGACCGAGTACACAGCAAAATTCTTGAATGACTTAAATACCTTTAACTGCGGTTATAACTTAACGGCAAAATATTTAAAATGGCTTGGGGAATTAATCATAGACTTTGTTCGGATGCATTGTGTTTGAGCTTTGATGCTGGGGGTTTTGAGGTTTGCGGTGGTAATTTTTGGCTTTGCGGTTGGCAGGGGTTTTTCTCGATTTTTTTTGAAGAAATTTTTTAATAAAGAATTTGATGGAATAAATTGATTAACGTAAAATCAGAGTGGAAAAAAAATTTAGCTCTCGTATAAAAAACCTCAACGAAAAAAAAGAGATTGAAAAAATTCTTCCCCACATCCCTGTCCTCAAATCTCTGTAGCCCAAGAAAAATTCCTTCTAAACTATTTTTTGTATAAAATTTTAGACAATTTCCTAAAATTTTTCACACACTCGCAACCTTCATGCGGCTGTTAAGCACCTAAAAGCACTTGAAACCATTTCAAAGCATATTTAAACTAGTTTCAAGTAATTTTAATGCCACCAACAAACACAATTAGAGAGACAATATTGCAGTGAAAACTGGGAAAGACAGAAGGAAACAGAAGAAACAGAAGCACAAATTGGATTCACGTGTAAACGTTTGAAACACTTGAAATACTTGAAAGGCCCATAAAACTCGCGAAAAACTCATAAAACGCGCTATAATCACTCAAGACTCATAAACCTCCATAAATTGTCATAATTTACAATTAATAATTAGTTAGAAGCTCAAGCTCTGATGCAACCAGACTCTTCACACTCTTCCATTCAAAGTCTTTTGGCCGAGCAATATTTTTATGTTTTAATGCTTTTCGGGTGGATTAATTGGGTCAGCCCGGCTCAAGCGCTCTTATATAACCATTATCTGCTTATTTTAGTTATTTTAGTTATTATTTTAGTTATTTTGCTCATTTTCTTGGAGCTGAACAATGGCATTTCCAAATTATATTTGCATTTATTTGGATTTTTTGTACGTTTTTTTGCTGTTGAGGTTTTTCAGGTACTTTTTGGATTTTCGAAGTTTTCAGAAATGTTTAATTATATATTCCAAGTCTTTTATTGCGATCACAAATTTTCATACTTTTTATAGTAGAATTTTGAGAAAGGAGGGCATCTGAATTAGAATTCAAGACATCCTCAAAGAACGGCCCCGTCCTCTAAATTTTCCAGCAAACTTAAATTTACGTTAACAATGTTAATTTGAATATTCAATTTCAAAAATATTTTGTATGAAAAATAGGTTTTTTTATGCACTATATCTACAATCTCGTAGATTTTCCTGAAGTTGAGTAGGAATTGCATTTAAAATCTCATTCATAGTTTCAAACTAAAAATGTGCATACAAAATATACGAAAAATAGTGAAAAATCTATTGAAATATAAAATAGATAATCAGCTCGAAGATTATTCAACTGCAAAACTGCAAAACTATAAAATATACAAAATTGAATAACTGCAAAGCAATTGCACAAATATTTTCTTTTACGCTTTGATTATTTAATAATAGCAATTGATATAAGAAATAATAGAATTAATTAGACTAATCGATTGAGATTGCCCTAGTGGCCTCTTTAAATCAACGAAAGGAAAGGTTTTACCAGATAAAACTTATCTTAAAATAAACAGATCCAATATAAAAGTATGTAGAGTTACTTAACTGAGGAGCCGAGTTCATAGCTGGGTAATTTTCATAGGCAAATTATTTGAGAAATTAGTCAGTTTTTTGATCATATTGGTTAAAATATATTTTTTGACATTTTTGGTCTAGTTTTTCGATAATATATAGAACAATTTTCAAATAAAACATCAAATATGCCAAAGTTTGAGACAAAAATTCAATTTGCCTCCAAAACCTCAAAACTTCTTAAAAAATCATCCTCAGGCAACTCCAATCATTAAATTGCAGCCAATTGTGTGTGTTTGTGTGGATTTGGTGTGTTTTGCATTCATTCATATGCAAAAGAATTAAAAACTATGATTTAATATCGGCTTTTTTGCCATTGTTGTAGAGATTTTCAATGTTTTTGCCATGCAATAATGAAATGAAAAGTGCAAAAAACTGGAAAAACTTGAGGAAAAACTGGAAAACTATTTAATTTCTTATTTTTCTTAGTTTCTGCTTATTTCGCTAAAGCATAATTTACGATTGTTTGTTGGAATATCTTTCGTTTTCTTATCTTGAAATTATGATTTTTGCATCAATTTGTTTCAATTTATGTGGAGTGGAAGCATTTCTGGAGTTGCTTTTGTTGGAGGATTGAGTAATTTGAGTAGATTGAAGGCAAATTTTTATTGACTGGAGGCAATGGACTCTATTTTTAGATTTTTCAAAGATTTTGAGTGGTTTTAATTTTAATTTAGAGTAGCCAGGGTTCAATTATGGGAGTGGCAAAAATAGTTCGAGAAATAAAGGAATTAAACGTTTGCTGAAGATCGTACTCTGGTCAGTCAACTTAATATATGACAAAGTCACTATTCAAACCTGTAAAGTGATGAACCCTTATGTTATTGTTAATTCGTAAACGAATAAAAGTTCTAATTCTAATCAAAATATATTTTGCAGAAGTTGAAAAATTATTTCTCAAAGCCAAAAAAAAACTCAAATATAATTCGTGACCTGCCTCATTTTATTATCTCATCTATTTGACGGCGAATTCGCAATAAAATAAAACATTCAATAAATTCAATAACGCGATCTCGTGCTAGTTTAATCCCCAAATATGATTGAAAACCAACAAGACTACAAAGCAAATAGGCATTTTAAGCAAATTTACAGCAAACATATCGAGTAATCTTCTCACCTTGACATTTATTCTAGTTGGAGCAGTTTTGAAAATTTATCGTCCAAGTTTAAGCTGTTTGCCTATGTTATACATATTGCGACTACACTTCAATTATTTTATAAACTGAATTAATCATTTATTGATGGATTGCGAATGTATTGAATTAATCAATAGTAATTTTCAGTTTATTTAGTTTATTGGTCGCTGTCTATTGTTTGCTTCCACGTTTATTAATAAAATCGCTAGAAATACTAAAATGGGAAAACACAGTGAGAGATCATTAAATTTATTTAAATTTTTGCTTGACGAACAATGCATTGATTTAAAATATGGAAATATTGGCCAAATTTGACAAAAATGCAGTGGTCTTTTAGTCGACTTCGATTTTTTCGAATAATATAGCTAAAAAGTCCTTTACAGAGCAACCTTACAACTTATCAAATCTGTTTCAAATGAAATCAAATTATAGAATTAAAAAAAAAAATAATCAACTGTTATTTATAAAATTTATTACCTGAGATATTTTATTAACCATAGTCTCTCAAAGAACATATAAGTACTCTTCGTTTAAGTAGCTAACTACATACCGTGATGATTTTTATTTTAGTTTTGATTTGATAGTAAATGTTATCGCTTTTCAAATAAAATCCCTAAGACTCAACAATGTACCAATCATTCCCAATTTCTCATCCAACCAAATCTCCACTTCTTCACAATTTTGTCTTGAAACTGCAAAATGCAAGAATCTTTTGTTGCTAGCAAACATTTCATAAAATCATGACAAAAGAATTAAATATTTTAGTCGCGAAACATGCAAAACATTCGTAGAGCTGAAGAAATCATTCAAATCAATCAATCATGACATTATTTGTTTAATTCTGTTTAATTTTGCTTAATTTTATTTAATTATGTGAACAAAAGTTGCAAAGTTCTTGAACATTAATTCCATCAATATTTTTTGCATATTTTCAGTTTTTTAGGTTTTGTCAATTTTTTTGTTGAATATTTGTCGAGGTTTGTGTGACATTATGCAAATTTTTGGGATTTACATGCAAACTTTGAATCTTTAATTAATTTCTGATGAGTTTGCTGCATGAAATTACTTTTGTTTAATTATTTATTGATTACTTCTGAACAGCAATATAATTCAGGATTTGACTATTTTTCGATAATTGCTGAGAACTCGAAGATGTGGGGTTTTGGTTATTTATGCAATAATTAAATAATTTCATAATAATATCCATAAATTAAAAAACATTGTTGCAAAAACTTAAAATTAGCAAAATGTATGTAAAAACTCGGAAAAATTTAATTTCTCTGGTAAAACCTTTGGTTGACCTGTTTGAAGGCGTTGGAGCTTGTTATGAAGCTTTGAAGAGGAAATTGCGGACATAAATTTTGTGTGAGTAACTTGTGGATCTAAATGAAAAATGGTTATCCAAGTATTTTACATTATTTTGTGATGTGCGAGTAGCAATTATAATAAATCATGTTTTTATTGAAATTGTGTGTGTTTTAAAAGATATCTGGTCGTAGTTTCAAGTTAAAGCAGAGAATTTCTGATTCAAATACTTTATGAAACATTTTTTCAAGAAATTGTTTGTCTCAGCCTCATGATTCAAAACGATTTGGAATTAAGGTAAAAAATAAAAGAGTTGTTCTTAATTGCGTGGGACTTTCAAAAAAATGCGAATATAGTTATTAAGATCTAAAACATGAATACAAGGAGTTGAACCTAAATCTTCAATAAGTTTTCAATGATCATCATCAATCCAATTAACCAATTTATCATTTAATCTTAGTGCTTTGATGATTCCGAACCTTACAGAAGACAATTATATCAAAACAGCTTTATCAAGAATCCAGCAAAAACGCTACATGCACCCAAATCAGTATCTCTAATAATCTATTCCCATAATATTCAATTACCAACACTTCACTATTCAATTAGCAATGCAACTACAAATTTTATGCTTTTATGTGCAAACAACAGTGCAAGCCATCAAATCAATCTCAGCTGTGAGTGCATCTCAGCATCTTAGGATTGCACAGTTTTGCAGCAGATACGTCGTGGGAGAATTCTCGATTTAATGATAGCGATTTAAATAAACTTACAAATTTAATGAAGCTGGTGGAGCTTTAAAAGGCTAAACATCTAGAGATCTTTAAATGTACTTGAAGATACTTGGAGGTACTTGAACACTAATCATTTTCTCAGTCAGTGCTGATGTATTTAGCACTCAGTACAATCATGTGAGACATGCTAATTAAATTTGACTGTAGAATTTGTAAATCGACTCGGATTTGAGATTTTTCATTTTGTGAAGATTAACATTTTTTTTCAAATTTATTTTGTTTTTCAGATGAAAATTCATCTATTAAAGGCAAGATTGTGTGTTGAGGACGATTTGCTCGATTTTACTGTTACTTGTAAGTATTTTTTAATTAATCCAGTTATCCTTGTTTTATGAAAACACTTCAATCCAAGAAGAAGATAATTACCAAAATTGTGTCCTCAATAGGTTAAATTCCAATGTTTCGTTTATCCTTTAGTTAATAATTCGCTCTTTTTTGCCTCCGCATTCACTCAAAAAACTATCATAACATCAAAACTTCCCCCAAGACACATCACAAACAGGAAAAACTGCGAAAATCTCATCAAAGACGTACTCCAAGCCTCAAAAGTTGATTCATTTAAATCAGTGAAGCAATCTATTATGCAACTCATCCAATTGTCCGATTCGCCATACAAAATATTTTCAGCAATTGTTCATTTTTGTTACATTTTTTGTAGTTTTTGGTCGTGTTTTGGGTATTTTTTGAATTTCGAGTGTTTTGCGAGCACTTTGGTTCATTATGTGTATTTTTCTATATTTTGACCGACGATCTGTATAAACTTCAAAGATTTTAAATTTTTCAGTTTTGTTGGATTCGTTCGCTTCGGTCCTTAATGAATGTTTGATGGTATAGCGAATTTGTATCAAAAACACGACTTGCATTATTTTACAATTAGCCTGATTATGCGGTTTTTGCCATTTGTTGGCGTTTTTTACAGCTCTTTCCAATGTTTTGATAGTTTCATGTGTTTTTATTCAATTTTAATTGTTTTTTTACAACTTTTTGCAAATCTAAGAGACAAAGCAGCTCCACCAAATTGAGTTTGCTTAAAAAATTGGTTTTTAAAATTGTTTAAATGTTATAAATTTTTTAAATTGTTGGCCAAACGTGCCTAAATGCGCGAATAATGTGGTATAATGTGGAATAATGTAAAATAACATGAAAAATACTGTCGACGCTTGTGAACATTCCATATCCAAAAAAATGCTTTCGAAACTCGAATGGATGCGAAATGATGCGATGAAACAAAATTGATCGAATCTGCGATGAGTTTTTTGGAGTGAATTGTTTAATTGCATAATTCAGTTTTTCTTAAGGTTTTTAGATTTTTGTCGCGCAATGTGATGAGTATTTGATTAACTGTGACAAATTGGATTGTTTATGGTTTTGATGGATCTATCCAAATATTTGAATTAGATGGCATTGTACTGTTATTCAATACTTTGGAAGAATGGTAGACTTATTTTACAAAATTTCATAAAAAGTTGATTTTCTAAAAAAAATTAATAAAATAAAATTTAAAAATTTTATGTTAATATCTAGATGCAAAAAAAATATCAATTGCAATATCGAAAATGCACTGAAGAAATCGAGAATTAAACTCGGGATTTTAGCGTTGATCAGATTCATAACATCAGTCTTAATAACACAATTTCTGTTCTTAAACATATTAACATGATCAATTTAAAATTTAAATGATGAATTCTTGACCAAAGAATAAGGAAATTGCAAAATTCGGGCCCCAAATCAAAAAATACCAAATCACAAAAAAACTATTCCATACCCATCAAAAACCTTATAATTGATCAATCAAACGAAATTCCTCCGCATTTCTGCATTTCTTAATTTTTTACAAAATTCCATAACATTAAAGTATTCACGCATTCACTCTCGCTTTCTTCTGACTCAAGACACGAGCACTTTTCCTCCAAGACATCCCAAAGATCTTTGAACAGTTTTACACCAAACTACATTCAAGCCACCATCATCTACCATCAGCATGCTATTTGAACTAATTTTTCAATCCAAATTCTGTAATTGTTCGTTTCCATCGCTAAGATGAATGGTGTGAAAAATTATATTTTTGCTTCAATTTCAAATGTTATTGTTACTATTTCGCTGTTATAATATTACTCTTTAGTCTTGGAGCCTCTTGCAGTCGCTTAAATAGTCTTTAGTTGTTTATTTCTGCAGTATCATGGTTTTCAGTTTTTTTTTGTGAGGGTGAGACTTATTTTCAATTGGCGGAAATATTTGTGTACTTTTCTGTTGAACAAGAAATATTTGGATTTTCCACTGATGACTTAGAAAAAAGTTCATGGTCAGATAACTTGAAAATCAAAGTAAATCACAATTTCTCGAATTAAATCAACATAATGTCTCAGTCTCAATTCATTCATTTTGCGGTTATTTGATGAAATTCTTTACTTAATGATTTAATGTTTTTTATGTAAGTGCAAAAAGCAAATGAACAAAATAATAAATAAAACTATCAATCTTCAAAATGTATTATTTCGCCTGCAATGGCCTCAAGTAGATGAAATGGAGATGAAAGAGATGAGGAATCAATAAAAAAGCATTTAAATTTAGGATTTGGAGATGTGTTTTAAGTGGGTGGAGGATTTCAAAGAAATTGGGAAAATTATAGCCAAAAAAACATCAATAACTGATAACCGACAAAAAACCAAAAGTGTGCATGCATTATAAGAGATAATTTATATGTGGGAATTCAACCCAGTTCGTTATAGTGTTATTTTAGCAAACACATACACATGTTCTTGTGATATAGGTTGGAAAACTTAAAAAAATTTAAAAAGTTCATTAAAACCTAAAATCGAAGAAAAATCCACTGAAAAAGCTGCCTACCTCAATAATATTCCGGAAAGTGAAAAAAAAATAAATTGAAGAAGGCTCATTCTTATGCTGATACTTTCTGTTGATTTTATTAGTAAAGGTATTGCTTTCAAACTACTCAAAATTGCACTCAAAAATATATCAAATTACTAGATTGAACAGATCGTTGGATTGTTTTGATAATTCGCTAAAAAAAATATAACAAGATTATTATTTGCCACGCCAACGCAATAGAAAGAAAGTTATTGCTGGTTTGATGCCATGATCCGGGAAATTCAGTAAGGCACTTGATGCAACAAGATGGTACTCAACAGTCACAACCGACAATTAAGTACTATCCCTTATACTTTCATTAAAAGGTTTTGAGTCTTTGAATTGTTGAAATTATGAAAGAAATGTGCTTTACTTGAGTTTCGTTATTTATGAGCTTTTGGTTTGAACTTTAAAGAAATGTGGATTTGTTTATGTATGTTTCAAGAAGATGTGCTTGGCTTTTTAGTCTTTGTGGTTACAATATTTGCTAATTAAAAATCTTTCTAATTAAACTTTTTTATGGGAAATTGCTACTTTTTACACTGTAATTATCTTTCCTGAGTGCAAGCAGAAGATGTTTGTTAAATAATTAAAAAATTTGCCTTGAAATGGTTCTGCCTTTTGTATAAGAATGACGTGCAATAGAAATATTGGTAAAATATCTGCTAAAAAAAATTCCCATAAACCCCCTTTAATAGAAAATTATTGAAAGTTCATACGACCAACACTTTATCCACTCAAATAATTGAAAACGATGTGTTTATCTTCACTTACTGATTGAATAAGCATCCAAAACATCGAATGCATGATTAATTAATTCCACATCTCTAACACAGACCATAATTTATGCAGCAAAGTATTTAAATCCGCACGTATGGTATGTGTCTAGATAGTAGATAGTGTAAGTACTTTCATCCAAGCAACCATTAAGCAAGCAAAGACACTGATTATCAATTAATCAGAAACCATCCGTGTAATTCTGCAATTCCATTAAGCACATTAATCGACAGTGAATGAAATAATACTGTATGTGATTGTAATCGTCGCTGGCAAGACGTTTTTTTCTTTATCTTCAAGATGTCTCAGCTGTTTAGCTGCGCATGATTACTGTTTAAGTTTTCCAAGTTTTTTAAGTTTACTTGATTGTCAAAGTACTGGATGGCTTCACTTTTCAGAGAACTATCTAAGACACTACCAAACAAATGCAAGAAATGCAAGAAACTATAAGAAAGGCAATTTCTTTCCAATTTCTTTTCGATTGATAGAAACACTTTCGGTTTCTCTTGTATAGATACTTAGATGGTTATTGTTAGTTATTGCCGATGTAAATCATTTTCTTGGCGGAATAAAGACGTTGTGGCGAGTTTTGCTTGGGAATTGTTTAGTTTTGTTTTAAGTTTTGTTAAAGAATTGTTGGCTTGTTAAAAGTTTATTTAATAGTTTGGTTTTAGAGATGAAAAACGATCAAAATTTGATAATTTATCATTTTGGCGGGAAGTTTGACTTTTTGGCCGGATGTCTTGAATTTGCGAACTTTGATTAATCTTCTGATGTCTTTATTAAAATTGGCAAAACATGGATTTTACTCTAAAATTACATTTCAATTAGCTAGATTTTAATTGATTCCATTTGAATCAACATCCAGAATTTACTTGGAATGTCTACCAGAACAAACAAATACTCCAGTTAACAAAATATGTAACAGCCTCCAGCAGGCAAGCCACTTGAAAGATGCCAATCTCCAACAAAACCTCGACCACATAATTTTGCGAGTCCATTTCATTCAATTATTAAAAAACAAAGTTGCAAAAACGCTTTTCATGACAGCTCCCGACTGTATCTTAAACTCCCAAGAAATTCACACTTTACTCTTTGTCGCTTTATTTAAAAAAGCACTGCATAAGACTTCCGGACATGCTCTTTAATAACTTTAATAATAATTCGTAACTTCTCTAAAGCAGATTGTTTGGTTATTAAAAATAATGCTAGAGACTTGAAATACACTGAAAAACGGAAAACTAAACAGTGAACGAAAAGTTTTGCTTTAATCAAATGAATTTCATCTGCTCTGAACCTTTATTGTTCGGCGGCTCTCGTGAACAACAGAAATATCAAAAAATGAATTTTACAGCAAAAATATTTGAAAAATTCACTTCTGCTTGTCATGACTCCAATTTCACTGCTCACATTTCTATTATTTCTTTGAATGCTTGTATTTGCTTCTATTAGATATTACTTCTATCGCTCTATAGCTGTGTATCGCTTTTGTGAGGTTGTGGCCGCAACAATTCGGATCTCCAGTCTCGGAATCCAATTTATTATGTAACTTGAAACGAATTTGTTTTGGTTGCTATTTATTTTTTTGACAAAAAGAGGTATCTGGTTGGTTAAGAGAGTTGATTTTGATCTTTGTGAGGCAGTGGAGGAAACGGAACTCTTTTTCGCAAAATGATTAATTTTTCAATTTCATGCAAATTTTTCAAATTAATGCATTTAAATAAATAATTATTATGTTGTAGGTAAAGCTTAAATAGTTTGTCTTAAAATTATTTAGTTAAATCAATATTCTTCATCTTGAGGGAGGATATGTTAATTAATTTTGGAACTGCACCATTTCAATCACATTGCAATCACTTATATTCATGTTTATAGTGGTTAAGCTTTACCTTAGTCTGTCCAGGTTCAAACCTTTTTTTTCTTTTTTTTTTGAATATTATTTGATAATATTCTTAAAACAGTCTTTCCAATCTTTTCAATAAAAATTTTAGGTGAAAGACCATATCCAAATAAAAAATCTCATAGGTCCCTTTCCTACTGTCCTCGCAATCATTATTGTCATGAATAGCTCATTCAAATTCCAAATTAACGAGAAAACTCGGCAAAAAGAATGTGAGAAAATTGTTTGGACCTTAATTATGTCGATTACACTCCAAACCTCCAAAAACTACAAAAAATCCAAAAAGCCAAAAACAACCGCAAACATCCAAATAAGTAAAGTCTAAACAGACCTATTAAAAATGACTTAATTCCACCTTAATTCAAAAGAAATTCATCAAAAGTGACGACTTCATTGGATCATCGCATTCATCAGTCGATTATGTCAACTCACCAACCATTTTAAAGTCTTTTCTCATCATTTATCCAGTTTTTTTGCACTGCATAAGCACATTAACCGACTTTACAGCATCTTAAAGCACTTTAAGCCGCACTGTATAAGTACTTGAAGCACTTTAAACACGAGTAAATCACATGCCAACTGTTACACTTCTTGTACTGCGATAACAGTTCCAGTTATGGCAGCGTTACACCAAAGCACAACTAAAGTTATGCTAAGAACAGTAAGAGTTACAGGAAAAGTGCAATACTTGCAATAATTGATGCTTTTATCGACCTTTGACTCCAGATCCCCATGCAAAGCAATTTTTCTCAACTTTTGCCTTAACAACAGCAAAAGTTGGCAAAAATGCAGAAAAGCATTTTTCTTGAATTTCTTATGTTTCTTAGACATGAAGCATAAAACGGCAGAAAACCTAAAAAATCTTTAAATCTTCAAAAGTAAGAAACAAAGCTTGTCTTGCACAAAACTATTCCAAAAAGTGAAGAAAAAAAAACTGTAGTTAAGTAAAATCAAGTCAAACAGAACATTTGCTTCATTTTGCTTCATTTTGCACATTTTTGATTTTCTCTGTAAAATTGCGGTAAGTCATCTAATTTCTCTAATTTGATTAAGCAGTTTGCATAAGAATGATAAAAGGTGCTCAGCTGCTACTAAAATCACAATAGCTCCAAAGTAGGTAATTAATGTTTTATTTGGTTTCTTCAGCAGTTTCAGTTTCGTCGTTGCACTGAAGTTTTTTGAAATATCGCAATATTTCAGAGCATTGAAGTGTCTTGAAGAAATTTCTTTGGTTTTTGGTGTCTTTAAGCCACTCTAGAGTCTTTAGAGTGTTCAAATGAAGAGATGCTTTTTTAATTGATTGTGACTTTTGGCTTTAGAAGTTAATGCAAATGAACCTGCAAAAGTACCAGAGTTTCTGCAAATTGGCGGTTTTAGAGTGCATTAATAAGACATTAAGCTAATATTAAGCGGTTTTTATGGATTTTTGATGGTACAGATGGTTTTTACAGGATTGTGGTTGACTGGAAACTTAAGCATTTGGTGTTAAAGTGGCTGACGGAAGGAAGATTCAAGAGTTTGATGGATTTATTGTGGTGTTTACTGGGGTTTTGATCTTTTTGAGGCAAACAGTGAGTTTGCTAAATAGATTGAGCATTTCTTTGTCTGGATTAAAAATTAATTTTCAATTATTTTTTCTATTTTTTGTTATCATAAAAAAATATTCTTGAATGCATTAAATGAAAATCTAAAATATTGTCAGGATTAAGATTCAGTCGAGTCTTTGAAGATTCAACATAAATTTTTTCAAAAGAAAATTTTAACTCTCGAGAAATTAAATTTATTCGCGATTCTATGAAAACTACAAAGCTATACAATATCAACTAATTTCGATAATTGATGCCATCAGAGTTCCATCATAGAAAATAGATATGTTGAATTGTGGAATTTTTTCTTGATTTTGGATTTTTGCTAAGTTTTTCTGACATAAGTCATAAACTTCTTAAAACTCAGAGAAATTGCGTCAATATGGTTAGAAATACATAATACATAAAACTTGACTTATTTTTCAAACATAAATCAAGCACAAATTGCGATATAGTTCAATACCTAGCATTTACGTCAAACTACAGTTATTTTTCAGTCTAATCTGCAGTCTTACGAAAAATCTACAAACTCCTTAATGTTTGAAGAGCAGATGAAGCCTCCGACTAGACGAAAAATCTTCAAAACTCCACTTTCCTTAGCAAACGCTCCGATTCTTCGTAAATATTAATCTACGAGCGATCGGCAACCTTTTAAGGTTACCACGCTTTTTAACGACTTTAACGGTGAAAGGGAAATGACTCTATTAACAATACTGGATGATCTTTAAATTCTCTAGTAACTAGTTGATCATGAGTCGATCGTAAATCGATTACACTTGGATCAAACTCCGCGTTTTTTGGGCCGTGATGCTGCAACTTTTACTATTTTGTATTTATTCATTTTATTTTTCGTGGTTCTTTTTGTAGTTTTTTGTACTTTGTGAACTGTTGTGACTGTTTGGACGGCTTTGATTAAACATAACATTTTATATTTCAAATTTTTTCGCAGTAATTGATTAAGCCAAGTACTCACCAATTAAGGTAAATCACTTCATTCGTATCCAAACGCCGCCAGAAGAAACTTTTTCGCTTATTCTAGAGAACTTTCGATTTCACTGATTTGTATTTTTGCAGCTCAAAGTCTTTTTTGCACAAAAAGTTCTTCTAAAGATTTTTTATCACTTTCAGTTTTGTTCAAACTCAGTAAACTTTTGAAGGATTAATTTAGCACTTAATCCTCGCAAATTTCTTTAAATAATTTTCAAGAAAATCTTGAGACAATTTTCTTTAACTTTAACTTTAAGATTTATTTTCAATAAATAGCAAATCCACGATAAAGGCTACAAAAAATATCTTCTTCTCAGATGCACCGAACTATTGACACTGCGCTTAAGAAAAATGTCTATGAAACTGCGGACCGAACGTCTTTGCGTTGCGACAACGAAAATCAGAATGTTAATTCACAAATTTTAATTATTGAATTGACTGGCAAAAGCTACAAGCTAGCGCAAAAACGGCAGAAAGATCTCAAGCCCGAAGAGAAGAAATACAAAAATTACAAAAACAACTCACTTACAAGAAACTCCAAGAAACTACGAAAAATACAGCGCAAAATACAATGCAACAAAATAATTGTTTCTATTTTTTCTCATAGCGCAAAAGCACATGAAAAGCGCCAGCTAATTTGGCCAATCTCCTCGACAACGAAGGGGAAGTAGTGAAGCAGTACCAAAAGGTTAAAGAAGATGATTTGCCTGCAAAAGTGCTTGAGTGAGGTTGAACAGTGAAGCTGAATGAAACTGAAAGTGGAATGGTGGGAGCGTGGAGAAGCCGTCGCATTGTTAAAGTTTACTGCCCCTCTTAATTCTGGCTGGAGTTTGCGGTTTTCTTGTGTATTCTCTTTGCGATGGGAGATGATATGTTCGGGAAACGGTTATGGTAATGTTTATTGTTGTTTAAGAGGTTTTTCAGGATTTGCGCGCCAAATTTGAAAGTCTCTAACGGTTTATACGTATTTTTTGCAATGTCTCGGCAATGTCGAAAATTTCTTTATTATGACAAACAAAATGTTTTTGATGAATTTTTATTAGTTAAAAGAATTTTTCAAGGTTCTTAGGTGAAATTAGTTTAATTTTTTAGTATGTACTTTCATATTAAATTTAAATTTTTCCAAGTCGATTAAAAAATTTTCTTTAAATTATCTCAAGCATTCAATGTAAAGTATTAACATTATAATTCATATAATTGCATTACTAAGTATTGCTACAGAAACCTCCGAAATTCTCTTAATTACCCAAAATCCAGCAAAAATCCATGCAAACTTATCCACTCTTCAAAAATCCACCATCCATCAAAAATTATCCAAACATATGCAAAACCCATCGCATTTACATAAAACCATAAAAACTTGTAACATCTTCATAATTTTGCGAGCACTTTTGTATAAGATTGCGACAAAGATTCTTTACAGGAAAGCTCAACTGCTCAACTTCTCAACATCTTTTCCCTTTTATCGGTGTGAATAAAAAATGGATTATTTGCGGTGCTATTTTCTGCGTTATTTAATAATTTAACCGACATAACCGGCAGACAATACTGAAAAAGTTGTCTGAAAATTTGAAATAAATCATATCGTATGGAGTTGGTGAAAAAAGTGAAGTTTATGAAAAATGTGGCGAATAGAAGTGAAATTACACTGTAGAAATTTTTTTTAAATTTTTGGCTAGTTTTTGAGCTCTATGGAAAAAATTATAAGGAAAAAATCATCAAGAAAAAAAAATCTACTAACATCAAACCTACAAGTGTTAAAGAGAATCGATCTCTATATGATCTTACTGATTATAAAAGAATTACTTCTCTATAAAAATCTTCCTTAGATGATGGTGATGGAGATTAAAATTAAATTACATTAAAATCCGAAAAAACCACAACAGTGCAAAGAAAAGCGAAGAAAATGCGGCAGAATTGTATCATCAAACCATGAGACTGAGACCATTGTTCAGAAATGTATCGCGTCACCGCAAAATAGCTAATATCAACTTGTCATCACTTAATTCGGTTTAATTATAGACCTCAGCCATTTCTTCTCCATTTCTTTCAATTTTACAGTGACTTTTCAGTTTTTGCACACAATTTTTACAAAACCTTACGAGTTTATTATGCTGTTTCTGAGTGATTTTACTAATGCTGGATATTTCCATTATTTGCTCGTAAAAATATTTGCATGGAGAAAATAACAGAAAAAAGTGTCACAAGCGCAAAATTACAAGCGGTTATGTCATTTTGTCATTTTTGTGACGCGGTTTGAAGTACTCGAGACTGGTGAGATGAAAAATTAGAGTGGCTGATAATACTTTGTTGATATTGTTTTGTTGTTTTGCTTGTGGGAGCGATTTAGTATGTAATTGTTTTAGTTACTAGACTCAACACTTTCAGTAGTTCATCAGTTATGCAGATTTGTATAATTTGTTATGTGATTGAAATTTTTTAGGGCTTTGTCAATGACTTGATTTGTCATCTGATTTTAGAAAAATTCAAGGTAGTTTTTGAAGGTGTGTATAAACAGAAGCAAAAAAATATAAAATATTAAAATTGAAGCAAAATAACTGTTGTTTTTGATGATCCAATTTTAGTAAAAAAATATGTATGTATGTGTTGGTAAAATAGTTCTTTTAGTATTAGTTAATCACTACCTGAAATCTTTAGGGACCTAGAAAAAATTCTAACACAAAAATCACTAAAAACATTGGCTGACTAAAATAATCACATAACACTCCTTCTCGCTGATTAATTTAATTCAATTCGCATCAATTAATTCAAAATGCTAATTGCTCAATTCGCTTTATTCATTCAAAAATTAATATTAAATATTCTGCTACTAAAATTGGAAAATCATCATCAATTCAATGTTTATATGATTATTATTATTAAAGAAAAATCTTCAATCGTTCCATTCTTCAACCATTTCAACAATTAATTATTCATGCTAATTATGCAGAATTACTAAATTACCCAATTAATCATTCATATAGTTAATAATTCACAAGCTAGCTATAGTCATGCAATTTTTCTTATGTTTGAGCGAAGTTTAAGATATTTCTAGCAAAACGCATCTGCTGGCTGCTGGAAGCCGACAAAAGAGCTCATTCGCTATCTAACAATTCACCAGCAATCAATAATCGTAAACGTCTTGAGTTACTTCCCAGCTGCCGCTCAAATAATTCAAAATCTCCAATTAATTCAAAAAAATTTCAGAAAACTACAAACATTTTTCTGAATTATTTAACATCTCCAAGTTCTCCATATTTTTCAATCTTCTCCAGCGATAATTAAGTGAGATTTGCATAGGAAACTATGTGGTAGAAAGATTTAAATGCCTGCAAATGCTGTTGAAGATTCAAAGCCATTAAATACTTTGCCAATTTTTGTCGGATTTTTGCATTAAGATTTTATTGTTTTTTTGTAAAAATGGTAAACGGTCACTTGGAAAGAATGATAAACGTCTAAATCCAAATCCTCATTATATTACTGGTTGGCAATAAACAATGCAAGTTATTTGTTTTTATATGTGAATATTTTGGATGATTTAGATAATTGAGGGGATTGGTATGGGGCGAGTTTGTCTGTTGGAATGTCCTGTTATGTTTTTGATGAGTTTATTGTTTTTTGAAACAATATTCTTTAAATAATTAAGATTCAGCATAAAAAGCGTAAAAAGCTTTTACTTTGTATGAATGTAACTCTTTCGCGTTTTATTTAAAATATTTAGTTTTCAAGACTATATAATTTATAATTCAACTCTTTGCATTATCAAGCGAGCTAAATTGTAATAGAAGTAGCATAAAAGACGTTGGAAATGCTAGGGCAACCAAAGAAATGAAATTTTCATAAAAGTGAGAAGAAAACCATAAAAACAACCAACTAAACCTAGAGAAATTGCTAAGAAATTGGCAAGAAATTGTAGATGAGCTAGTCTCTGGGCGATGTGTACCTTCGCCAAACTATTTTTAATAATTATGATGCAATCCTCAAGTACTTTTGCATAAATTTTTCCAATTCAATGTTTTTCTCTTGCTAAATAGTAAATATTTTCTACATGTATCTATTTTCACACACAATTATTTCCCAATTATCTTCTCCACTAAAATATGAGGCGAACGATTGGGATTATACGATTATTGTTGCTAAAATGGATCTTTTATAATAATTATTTCTTTATTGAATGAACATCAAAAAAGATTTTATTACGTTCGAATCCACAGTGAACAATCGCATTCTTTGTTGAGCTGTTAAATTGTGCTTTATTTATTTACAAATTTGGAATGGTAGTGAAATGCTATTGTGTGATATATTGAAATTTGAAAGATATTTGATTTTTTTTTTATAGAATTATCTGGGGCGTATTCTAGAAAAAGAAATTATTTGCTTTGAGACTCAATTTTGAAAGTTAAAACTACATATAACCTAAAATTTATTAAAGAACTACAGATACCCCATTCTAGTCCATTCCAGGCGATTCCCACATGAAAATAACACAAAGCAAAGGATTTATATAAACGGTTACTCCAATCTCTAAATGATTTGGAATAATAATGCCAGCCATGGGCAATCTATATTGAATGCTGATCTCTGATCCTTTCACATGCGAAACAAATTACGTCAATGAATAATATTTAAATAATTTTCAGTAAAAATTGCTAAAATATTAGAGATATTATTTAAAATAGCGAAATATTGTTAGCAAGACGCTAATGAGACATCATCTTTCAATTTCTTGAAGTTTTACAAGCAAATAACACTAAAAATATACTAAAACATTGAACAGAAGGAAGATATGAATAAGTTTTAAATATTTCAAATATTTCAAATAATAAAATGATGGAGCTGTTTTCGATAAATGTTCAGTAATTTAATTGTTTTTTCGTGACTGATGATGGCTCTTATTTTTTCTATAAACATTTATTGTTCTTTTTGTAAGTTATGTGGCTCTTGGGCTCAATGTGAGTCAATGATCGCTCCCAATTAATAAAAATAATTAATTGATTATTAAAACTGCATAAACTCTTCTGGTTAATTAATTGTCAATACACGATCTTTTTTTAGTTAATCGTTTTATTACTTCGGCAACAAAAAGTTGTGAAGTCTTGATTTCATCCAAACTTTTTTTTTTTTTTTTTTTATTATTTTTTCCTAAAACAAAAAAAATTTTGGTCTAGAACCCGAAATTTTGGGTCCTTGCGAAATGTCTGTCCGTGGTTTTGACTTCTGAACTTCTGTATTCGTAATCTTTGAACCCATCCGACCGATTAGTCTCAAAATTTCAGAATAAGCTTTTTTTAACCATAAGACGGTCGCGTTTGCTGATTCAAGAAAATCCTACAGCGCCATCTAGTACCTGTAGTGCAAAATACCATTTTACCATACAAAATTTTTTTTTTCCTGAGATTATATTGAAACATCTGAATATGCAAAAACCTTGTATTTGACCCAAAATGATCAATTCCTAAAGGTTTTATGGAAATATTGTACCATGACCAAGTTGTCATGCTTACAAAAATTTTGGAAAAAAAACTTCTGTTGACGTAATCTCAGAACCCATCGGACCGATTGATCTAAAATTTTCAAAATAAGCTTTTTTTAACCATAAGCAGCGACGTACGAAGAGTTTTTGATAATAATACAGCGCCATCTAGTACCTGTAGTGCAAAATACCATTTTACCATACAAAATTTTTTTTTTCCTGAGAATATTTTAAAACATCCGAATATGCAAAAACCTTGTATTTGGCCAAAAATGATCGATTCCAGAAGATTTTATGGAAATATTGTACCATGACCAAGTTGTCATGCTTACAAAAATTTTGGAAAAAAAACTTCTGTTGACGTAATCTCAGAACCCATCGGACCGATTGATCTAAAATTTTCAAAATAAGCTTTTTTTTTTTTGTGCTTTATTTATTTATAAGCAGCGACGTACGAAGAGTTTTTCATAATAATACAGCGCCATCTAGTACCGGTAGTCCAAACTACCATTTTGCCATACAAAATTTTTTTTTTCCTGAGAATATTTTAAAACAATTGAATATGCAAAAACCTTGTATTTGGCCCAAAATGATCGATTCCAGAAGTTTTTATGGAAATATTGTACCATGACCAAGTTGTCATGCTTACAAAAATTTTGGAAAAAAAAAACTTCTGTTGACGTAATCTCAGAACCCATCGGACCGATTGATCTAAAATTTTCAAAATAAGCTTTTTTTAACCATAAGCAGCGACGTACGAAGAGTTTTTGAAAATAATACAGCGCCATCTAGTACCTGTAGTGCAAAAATTTATATTTTATATATCTTGTGTTTTTTCAAAGAATCTTAAAAACTGTTGGAAAAAATATATATATTTTTTTTGAATTTTATATGAAAACAAGTTTTACGTGTTTTTTGTTAAGAAACTACCAACTCAAGTCGATCAGAAAGTGGTAAGATTGAATTCAACAGAATTATCAGCAATAATGCACAATATTCCCGCTCGGCGCTCTGATCGAAATTTTATGTTTTGGTTACATATTTTTGAATTTCCTAGAATTTTATTGCTTCATTCAAATGAATCATTCTAATGAAGCATAGGTATTATGTTGCCGAAGTGCCTGCTAAAGCTTCAGCTTTTCCGATTTTTTTAAACGCTTTTGTGCTTGGCTTGGTTGGTCTTCGAGGGGGAAGATTTTTTTATGTCATAAAACTAAAAAATTTCAAAACTAAACATTTTTCAAGATACCGAAATACTAAAAAAAATTAAAAGCTCCATAAAAGTTCCTTCAACTCCCCCCTCATTCAAACCTCCACAAAAAATCATAAAAATCAAATTTCGCTGTTGGTAAATTTGGTAGCTAGAAATTTGTTTTCACGAGCAAACCGCAAATATAATTAACCATTTCTCATTATGCATGTAGAAAAATTCAAAAACTTTTCCTGACCAAGCTCATCTTTCCCGAGAGCATGTTTGCACAATTTAAGTACATCAGCAAAATTATAAAACATTAAAAATTACACAAAAAATTAAAAATTACAAAATCAAATGAAAAATAATTGCTGGAAGCTCAAACAAAGCCAAATCCATCCAAATATGCATTAAAATGCATTAAAATGCATTAAAATATAAGTTGCTGCCTGCAAACGATGAAAACTTCACAAACTTCAGAAAAATTAAACAAACTTGGAGAAAAGTCGGTTGTGAGTGAAATTCTCGATTGCTAACGATATTGTTATTGCCTTTATTCAGCTTTATTGCTTTATTATGCGCCTTATTGGAAAACTATCTTCGGCTGGGATGCTACATAAAGTGCACACTGTACTTTTTAAATGGTTAGAAAATACTTTTAAAATGCTTAAATAAATTATTCGGAGTCATGTGGAGATTATGGAAATTTTTTTCGGTTACTCGAATTATTATTTTATCTAATTTTATAGCACTAAAATAAATAATGTTTAGAATATTGTTTAAGGTGGTGGGAACCTTATGTGGACGAAAATAATTATCAAATATTTGAAGCTTCATATCATCTTTATAAGATAATTAAAAAATAAATTACTGATGTATATCGGACGTATATTATGTATAACAGACTAGAAATGATATTGCAAGTTCAATTCTTAAAAATCATATACATTATTGCCTTTATATCTCTTTTTTTCCAAATTTCCACAATTTTTTTATTAAAAATTCAAACACCATCAAATGTATCGAGAGATTCTTATGAAAACTTCAAAATTGTATGCTAACTAAATTGCATCTCTTGTAACTAAAAGATTAAAAGTTTAAAAGCATTTCGAGCTATAATAATTTATATTCGATTTAGAGGTGACATTTCCGTTTTATCGACAATTCAACAGTCCCATCAATTTCTCAACCAAAAAAGTCATAAAAAGTTTGGTACTTGCGCTCATCACGATCTTGAAGATTGGCTGGATCCGACTAAACGAGCAAAAAAGAAGAAATTCCGTTCATTTGTTCATTTAAGGTGCTCTAACAATAAAATTTATCATTCATTTAATTTATTTTATTTCTCGTTTATTTCTTATTTATTTTTTGTTGCATTTTCTATAAACAGTTTTTGAACATTTTGGAAGGTTCGTAGAAGAAAGTTATTCAAGACAATAAATATTATAATTTTTGGGTAAAGCCATGTGACCTTTGGGCTTGGTTTATGCTTTATGGATTAAGGTTGAGTTTTTTCAAAGAGGAATATGGAGATGAAGCATTTTGAAATTTCTTTTTAGCGCAAATTTTTGCGAGAATTTTGAAATAAATTGTGGAATTCTTCGATCAAAATTATGAAAATAATAATGAGAACCCAGGAACCACTTAAAAACATAACACGCAAAGATAAGTCCGTCAAACTTTAAAGTTATGACCATTTTCCGCCAAAAAACCCAAAACAACTGAAGATCCTCCCAAAAATCTCAAATATATCAAAAAGTCTCAACAAAACGCAAAGAAAACTGCAAAACTCAGCAAAACTGCTCTTATTTCACCCAAGTGAAAATAATCCTGAAAAAGACTGCTAATCATACTGCTCAAACATACTTAAAAAGGTCACGAAATAACGCTGCTTTTCGAATTTTTTTACACTACTTATATACTACTTATCATATTGAAATTTCGGATGTGTCACACTGCTTTTTCAAATTTTTAGTAGAATGTTTAAGTATGTTTTGGTAGGACAATTTTGCAAAAAAGAAATTTCAAATTGCTGAAATCTCGTGAAATCTTAACTTTTTAAGGTCTTTTTAAAACTTTTATTTTATTTTTTGCAATTTTTAAAGGGAAATGTTGATATTATTGTTACGGCGTCAGCGATGCTCTTTATGTTGATTTGTGCCGGACTCAGGATTTGAACTCGAACTTCTCGCGCGAGTAATTTGCTTGCTACCACAAAGCTGTTTGGGATTCTTTTGAGAGGACTGCTTAAAACTTATATAAGCCAAAGTGCCTTTTTTGAACCAATTTGGTATTATAATACTGAATTCTTGTATCAAATAGCTATTAGTGCTGAAGAATAAATAAACAATTAGTTGATTAGAAATATGTTTTAACTTCAATTATGCTTTTATCTGAAAAATTTTAAATTAAAATCATAAGGTGTTGAAGTTTTTTTTTCTAATTGTGTAAATTAAGCATATTTTATTTTGGAAACAATTTAATTAATTTTAGAATTTGCAAGTCTCATTGGTCATTTTGCGCTTTTTTGGGGAGTTTATATAGAATAAATTTAACCTGATTCGTAATATGAACCAACCAATTGCAAAGTTGTTATACAAAATGTTTGTAGATAATTGCACCCAAAACTGTTACAATAAAAACTTTTAATCATTTTTAATCTGCATTAACGCATTTAATACGAGCAGTTTTAATAAATCAAAATACATGCAAGTTTTTTAAATTTTTGGATTTATGAGGAGAAAACTTTGCTTTTCTAATTTGGATGTCCTACTTATTAAAGGATGATATTTTAAAAACAAATTTCTATCAAAACAAAAAAACTCGGAAAATCACTTTAAACTGACTAAAAAATGAGTGGTTAACACCCTGTAAAAGAGTAGTTTTTGAGTGGTAAACCTGGATTTTTCAATCAAAGTGCTTTGATTTAACAGAAATATGAGGAATAATGCACAATATTCCCGTAAGGCACTCTAATCTGATATTTATATTTTGATTATAAATATTTTCGAATTTATTAAAATGTTATTGCTTCATTCTTCAGACTTTAACGATTTTTTGTTATAATAAGCCGTGGCAAAAAATAATACATACATTCTATTAATCATTTAAATTTACAGTGTGTAGGAAAAAAAATTCTGATAAAGCGCTTTGCTTTTAATCAAGTTTCACCATTTCTTTATCACAATCTTTAGTATCAACTACACACCTAACTATATATTTTTATGTTCTTTGTCCCTTGAAATGAATGTTTTTGCAAAAAAAGTACCAACTATCAAAACATTTGTACAAAAAGTACTTGAATCGACCATTTTGAGGTGAAAACAATGTTTTTGCATGAACAAAGTTTTTAAAAACTTCTAGATCAAAACAAAAAAATATGAGCATTTTGATCAGGATTTACAAGTCTTAAGTTTTGAGAAAGCGATTTGTAATGATAAATAAAATTTTTACAATAATTTAAATTAACGATTTAGTCAAAACAAATTTTCTTCCCATTTGCCCATTTACCACGCTATTCTATCAAAAAAACTGAATCAAAATATTGCAAATATTAAAATTATTCATATTCAAAATTATTTTTGGTTTTCAATCTATTTTATCCATCATGCCGCGTCAAATCTACCAAAATGCTGCATTTATGACGATCAAATTGTAAATTTATATAAAAATAATTTTGTGCGGAACATACTTAAACATTCATAAAATAATTTGAAATTCTTGTATGATTTGATAAATATCACAATTTCAGATTATTTCATAAATATTTTTGTATGTTTTAATTCTGCTTTATTCTTGTAAACATTTGTAATTGCTGTATATTATACTGAAAATTCATATGTTTAGCAGTATTTTCCAGTATATTCCAGTATGTTCAGTGTGTTTTCATAGAAAAAACATTTGGCATATTTTCACTTGGGCAATTAAACTTCTTCAAAAACAAAAAACAAAAATGTTACCTTTTGTGAGTTTTGCCGTAACACTCTCCGCAAAACTATAATGATGAAACAGTAGAAAAATATAATTTTAATTAGCCTAAATGCGGAAATTTTATATGGAGATGATGGATTTTAATTGTTTTACTTTTTGCCTTTGTTTGCCGAGCGAAAATTGAAGCGAAAATTTGAAAACATTTTTCCGAACCGCAAGATCCATCGAGAAAGGTTTTTAAATAATTGTTTAATGCGCCTCATACTTGATTGTTTTTCCATATCACACCGAAAAATGGAAGAAATTTTCATATTTTTTTATTATTTTGTGTGTTTGGCTTGCATAACTGGCATTACCGTCAGCTTTAAGTTTAAAATCTTTGTGAATAATTAAAACAAACTGGAAACCTTGGCAAATTTCGTCAGATTCTTTCTCACAGAGTAGACTGATTGGAGGCGAAAAAAAGGTAGTACATCAAGATAGGGAGCTGTGAGGTAAAAATTGAGGTTATTGGGGTTCAATGCGTAACATTTTTTGTGGATTTGATATTTTGGAGCGAAATGATATTGATTTGTTTTGAATCGTTCTGAAAAAATCCAAAAAACTACAATCCGCCGTAAAGTTACAAACCCAGACATTTTTCAGGAGACGATCCTAACTAATGCAATTTTAGTTCAGACGCTCTAAATATTTTAATATTTTTGTATTAATTACGTGATATATATAGCTCGGAAATTTTTAAAGACTTTACAGATATTTGAATAAATATTAAATACAATTAATGAAAACTAATCTACTGACGCAAATTGATGTTTTTTTGATGTGTGAACTCAGTGACATTAAAATAAAATCAAATATCTGCGAAAAACCACATTCCATCCTTATATTACCCCTTACAAATCAGCAAATTCACTAGCTATCACTTTAACAATTCATTCATATTTTAGTGCAAAACCAAGAAATTTCCATAAGTATTTATTTCCTCCAAAGTTCAAAGTATTTTTTTAAAAAAAGTTCAATAAATCAATAAATCATAAGAATTCAAGTCATGACTTTATTACCTCTAGAGAGTTAAAAATGCTCAGCTCAAAAACTGAACATCTTAATTACAGCTCATAAACCTTTTAATCTTCAGCAAATATCCAATATCCCAACAAAGACCAAGTGTTTGGATTTCTCAGTTCATAGCACGAAATTTAAAGATGTTTCTTATTTCATATTTGGATAAGGTAGAGCCCTGTGTTTTATTATAGAATTTGAGAGATTTTTAGCTTGTTTTGATTAAATTTTTTATTTTAGCGCAAAAAAGGGCAAAAAAGGAATCTTGTTATAGTTCAATTCCATATGTTAGATAAAATATAAAGTGCTCTATTTATTATTAGATAAAGAAAATGGCAAAAAACTAAATGACTGTTAATTGAACTCACTACGACAAATATAAGGAGATTTGAACTCAAAATCAAATTTTTAATACTGGAACACATTTCATTTCTATATTATGCTGTTAAATTACATTGTAAATTAATTAAACTTATTCTAACATGTGACAAGTATCGATTTACTAAAATTGAACTCGATTGATAATTCATTTAACTATCTTATAGCTCCTGATAAAATTTTCCAGGCAATTTCTATAAAATAATAATTCAAAAATGAGAAAATGCTTAAGCAAACAAATAAAATCACCGAGTAACCTGAGAATGGCCATTAAAGCTCGTTCCTTTGGTTCTTCTCAGCTTCTCGTGATAAAAAGGCATTAGAGGTTTCAAAGCACAGTGGAAAATTTCCCTGTCGATTTTATTACATCAATCTTTAGCTAGTACTTGGCTGAAGCTGCTTTGCTTCCGATGTCGTTAAAAATGAACATAATAATCATAAAATTATGATATTATGCTTTTGTGTCGTGTGACCTCAACTTTATTGACCAGTTGTTGGTTTTAGATGGATTATTTGTGGTTAGAATGAGGAAGTAGAGATGATTAAAGGTAGATTGGAATAATAATGGGCAATTCAAGTTTTTCCATCAATTATAATGATTTTTATTAAACATAATTATTGAGTGACCAAACTTTGAACGATTTGGGGTTCATTCGATTTTCTTTCAACAATTCACCAAACCACCATCAACCTAAAAGTCCAGCTCAGTCCATATCAAACAAAAATCTATTTGCAACTTCTCCAACAAATATTTAATGAGCTTCAAATAAAAAGATCAGATGGCCAGCCAGGCAGCCGATAATAAAACTTTATGAGTCTTTTGTGTAATGTTGCAATAATGCTCAAATGCTGCATGCTCGCTAGAGCAATTGGAGATGAAACCGAGTGGTAACCAAAGGAAAATTATATATGCACGACCTGGCCAACAAAACGGGTAACAATAGCCAAGCTTTTATTACTTTCTTTTCTTATCTCTTATGAAATATTTAAAGTTGAGAATCTATTCTGGTAGAATGGTTTTGTTTGATTTTTATTAATATTTTTAAATACTTTGAAAACTCAGCTCAAGTCTCAGCTATATCTTAATGATTTTTTGTAGCTTTTACCTCCTAAACTTGATATAGGGTCCTCTCTGAAAAACATGAGTACCGTTTGATTAACCAAATATTTATTAGATATTTAAATTGCGAGACGTGCAATTAATTTGCTGTTCAGTTATTTACTTCTCCCAGTTCATCTCGTCTTCATTCAAAATTCACTTTAGCAAATAAACTTTTCGGAAGCAATATGAGCATCATAGATTACATGGTGTAAGTCTAATGGCCGTTTCGTTGGCACAGAATTATCTTTATCGGCTTCGTGAAGGCAACTTAAAGCAAACTTATGTGATGGGTAAGTCAAGCGTAATTCAAGTAATTCAGTTATTATTCAATAATTCAGAAGATCTTTTGTAATTTTGCGCTATCAGAAGAGAGAATTATGTAATGAAGAGATTATTATTGATTGTGGGTTATTTTGTGATATGGCTTTGATTGAACGTTGTTGGTTTTGCTGAATATTTTTATGAGGAGAGTGTGTTATTAGTCGAATTATGGAAAATTAATTGTGCTATTTCTCAGACATATCGTTGAATTATTTCCTTTCGATCTTTCATAAAAGTGAACCTTTATAGTTTTATGAGAGATTATTAGGAACACCTGCAAACATATACAGTCGATCAAGGTTAAAATCCTTCGTTATATAATGACAGATAACGTCAAGATGTTAGACCTGATTTGTTTTTTTTGCATTTTTACTAAAAACTTTGTCCCATAAGAAAAGAAACAAAAGACTTCCAAAGCTCAATATTTGTAAGAAAATCAAAGGAACCACAAGAATTACCCTTCAAAATCAGTTAAAAGTTTGTATTTGTTAATCATGTCTCCAAAACTATCAAAAATCCATAAAATGGCGAAATATCCTGAAAAACCTCAAACACACAAGGTGGAAAATGTCCAACCTAAGACTGGGGAGACACATGGACTATTTGGCGTTCGTTACTTGAAATTTCATAAAATGCGAGATCCAAATTGGACGGCGGAGGATAAATGTGCACAGTATTTTAGTATCACGAAGCTTTATGGTGAGTTTGTGGAGGATTAACAAATGTTTAAAAACATTTTTGATTGATTTTTTATTTTTTTTTATTATTAAATAGAAAAATTCCTAATCAATTCTTTAAAAATCTTTATTCTATCTATTAATAATTTCCTGATCAATTTTCAATCAAAACCTAATTCTCTCATCTAATTTCCATCCTCAGAGCGCCAAAACAAGTTTCGCAGCTTGCAAGAAATCGGTGAGCACAAGAAAAAAATTGAAAAATACAAACTCTTGAAGCAAGAAGTGAAAGACAAGCGCGAACTGCTGCAAAAAGCGTTAAAAGGCGACTTACAAATGACGAAAAATATTTTTCAAAATCATGTGGATTTGCAACGTACTTACCAAAGCAAACAGGCATTTGTAGGTTTTTCAGTATTGAATTTATGTAAAGCTTTTTAAGAGCTTTTGCATACTTTTTATGATTTTGCAGGAAATTGTCGAAGATATTGATGAGAAAACTAGTTTGATGAAAAAACAGTTGAATAAGTATACTTTTCAGAAGAATGAGCTTGAAAAGAAATATGAAGAAAAGATTGTAAGTTTAGTGGAGCTTTTGTCAAAGCTCGTGAAAGTTCATATTTGTATCATGTATTATTTTTTAAACATTTTAATGAATTTTAGATGAAAGTGGCGCAAAAGCAAGATTTAATTAAATATTTCGATGTTTCTGAGTTTAAAGAGGAAATTGAACGGAAAAGGTTGTTGGTGGAGCTGAAAAATTCCGAGACGAGAACCAGAGCCATTTTGAAGATCAATCAAACGTACCAGAAGATTGTTGATACTATTTTGAAAGTAAAATTGAATTATTAGTGTTTATCATATTTTCAGGTATTTCATTGTTTTTAAGGATTCGCTGTACTATGAACCTGTTCTAAGTGCCTTAAAAGGAGATTTAGTGGAGCAAAGAAATTTCATCGAGAAGACTTTCAAAATGGGGCTGCCGGCAATAAAAAATGTTCATGTCATGTCGAAGGAGTTTGATGTAAGTGTTTAAGATTTTCCCTATTTTCAATTTTAATTGCTCTCTTGAAGGGTTTAGAGCGAAGTTTCCTCAAAGAGTCTTCAATACGCCTGAAAAATTTGATGGAAAACCAAAAGTTATTGGATAATTATAATGAGAATGTCATTAAATTAGTTCGCAGAGATGTAAGTTCAATTTTTCTTTAGATTCCTTGAAATTATTTTAATACTCTTTCAGAAAGACTTCGTGAGCTTGCGTAATCGTTACGACCGGGATACTCCTTCGATGACTAATTTGAAAGAATCTATGGAAAGTACCGAGAAAACTATTAAAATGCTTAAGAAAGCCACATTGTCTGGTGATCCTGAGAAAATCTTTGACAGGTCTTATAACAAATTTTCTTTAAAATCAGTTTCTAAATTTTTCTTAACAACAAAAGAGTCCAAAACCAGCCTGAGGAGTGCAAAATCATAAAAGGTCATATGGCAAAAAAAGAAGAGCTGAAAATTATGGTAGTGGAAAAAGAACGGATTGCCAAACTTTCTCATGATCTGCTTCTGGATGAACTTCCAGAGATTTATAAGGATGAGTGAGTAACTTAACCTTTGTCCTTATTTTCTGAGTAAAAATTTAATTTTACAGAAAAACAATCGAAATTCAAAAGTTACAAAATTCGATCAAAATGGAAAAGTGTAAGCAAGAACAGCATAATGAACATTTAAGACTGCGTGGAGAGATTGTGTGTTTGTTGAGGTAATAATTTTCTAGTAAAATCTTGAAAATCTGAGCTAATTTGAATTTTATTAGAGTGGCTTTTCAACATATGCTGCATGTCCTTCGAAATGTAGGTTCACCTGAAAACTTCAAGGAACGAGTCTTGGAAAATCAGGACTTGCGATTGCCACTATTGAAGTTTGGCTCTTTGACTCCTTTGTATGATGCTCCACCGATGATGGAAGATGAAGGTTTGTTACTTAAGATCCTTTAGAGATAAGAAATATCTTAGATTGTTCCTCTAGTTTCCAAACTAATAAACATAACCATGAACAAGATGCAGCTTCTTATGCAATACTACAACGAAAAGGTCAAGACTGATTCTGATATTTCAACTGCTGGCTTGAATTACTGCAAGACTATTATATCAAGCTTCCCAGAAGGCTACTATCCATCTGAAGATAATGGAAATACTCGTTAATCTCTTTCACTCTATTTTTGGGTCTATTAATTATCATATAAAATTTTTAGTTGACGACCTTGAAAATAATCATAAAGATCGTTCAGTTCCCGATAGAAGAGCTGTTAAATTTAACAGTGACAAAGTAATTCAGCAGAATGCTAAGGATGAAGATGGAACTGTGGAAGTAAAGAAGAACTATGTTAGGGAATGCTTTTGTTAGATTTTTTGAGTGAATCCAAATTATTTGTTTAATTAAATATATTTTGAAAACTTTGTGGATCAGGAAAATGAACAGTAGCGACACAAAGCAATAGAAAAACAAACAATCATTTCTTTTAATAAATTTTATATTTATTTTACATATTTTTAGATTGTCTCAATTAATATTAATGGCATATTAAACACAAATATCGTCGAATCTTAAGTACAAAAATACAGAACAAAAATGTCATTAATTCAATTTACTTTGCGAGCCGGCGATTGTTGATAGCTCGATGCTGGCGAACATTACTTGTAATTGCTATTGCAGCTATTGCACTGAAAACGATTTCATTTAATAACCCGACAGGTGCTTGTTGCATCTTTTCAATATTCTCAATAGTCTTTTCAAACTTTTCCACAATTTGTTTCAATTTTCCAATCGCTCGCTATTGAAAAGGTCACCACATAATCATCCGGGCAATTATTATTATTCAATTCTCCCATTCATTCTTTTATAGTTTATCACGAGAAGCCAATAAAATTGTGGCCTGGCGAGTTTTACTGCAAACACAGTCGGGAAATTGAATTAACGATTTTTTGATCAGTTTTACTTTCATGGAATTTTATGGAATTTTGTGGAATTTTCCGGTTGTCTTCCTTGTACATTTAACTTATGCATTAAATTTATAGTTTGTGTTTATTTGTTTCGATGTCTATTTAGATGAACTTATGTAACTACGGAGAAATATTCACATGCCATGGAATGGTAACTTTGTGTAAAGTAATGAGTAGAATGATGAATAGAATATTATTGTGAGTGTGTGTGTAAGTGATCGAGCTTTTCGGTACTTTTGATCCTTGAACGAGAGTTAGAAACATTTTACAGCTTTCACTCTTTCTTCAAGGAACTAATGTAAGGAAAAGCTTCTTGAGAAGAAAATTATATTGCATACATTTCTAATTAATAAACACTTTAGAATTGTGATTAAAATTAAAGTAAATAAGGTTTTTTTGAAAATCGTAGATCGCGGTGAAGAAAATTTAAATAAAAACTACTGTGCAATTCTATTATTGAGATGGTAGATTGAAGATCGTGAAGATTCTTATACTATGTTGTTTAGAGTGCAAAGAAAATTGTTTTATGACACAAATAGAACAGGATTTGAAAGATTTGTTGATGGTTTGATGATTATAAAAATAAATAGGTTAGAAATTTAAAAATTCCAGTGACTCCAATGAAAAAGCTTATCAATTTGAATCACCTGGCGCCTCAAGAGGGCTCGTCTCGAAACAATAAATAAATTAAGTTATAAGTTCGCTATAGAGTTCACTACATCCATATTTATCCTCGTCGTGGTGGCAAGTAGTCTCTGTTGGGCGTTTGAGCTGTTCCTGGGAATTGAGAATCTCCTTGAGGTCCTTGGAAACCGCCTGGAGCGTATCCTGTTGAGGGAACACTTGGTGCGTATGTTGGTGAAGGTGGACCGGCTGCTGGGTAGCCAGCTTGAGGTCCTGTTGATGGGTAGCCCGCTTGTGGACCGCTCACACTGTGGAAAAAGATAAATTAAAGTCAATAAAATATTTTTACAAATAGATTATCAATATTGTACCTTGGGAAACCTGCAGCTGGACCGCTTGGTGATGGGTATCCGACAGCTGGGCCGCTTGGACTTTGAAAGATAAATTTTCAGGTTAATTTTGCCTCGAACATGTGAATTAAAGAATTTACCTTGGGAATCCTGCCGATGGGCCACTTGGAGATGGATATCCGGAAGCTGGAGCAATAGAACTTGGATATCCTGCTTGATTTCCTGCTCCACCAGCACTTGGGTAAGGTCCTGTAGGTCCTGCGGCTTGTCCACCGAAAGCAGGAGTTGTTGGTCTTCCAGCATTGTTTCCTCCAAAGTTCTGAGCAGGTGCACTTGGTCCAAAATCAGATTGAGCGCCAGCAACAGCGGGACTTCCAGTTTTAGTGTTATCGTAAATATCTGCGTTTTTACCGAAGAGACCTGGTGCAGAGTTGCAATCGAATTGGTTCCACCACACGCAAACCAGATTTTCCTGAGAGAAGATTGTTCCATTGGGGCACAAGAAGTTGAAGGTTCTGTTCAAAGCGCAAATATGGAAGACTTGACATCTGGCCTCAACATCAGCGTAATATCCTGGGAATTCTTGCTGGTTGCAATCGAAAGATGTCTCTGGAATTTCTGAGTAAATTGGGTAGTCAATGTCTGGTTCTCCCGGAATAGCGCTGTAATCTCCTTCCTGGCTTCCGTCATCTTGAGAGCTTCCACTTGAGCCTGATGATCCAGAATTTCCTCCTTGAGATGGACCGCTACCTCCAAATCCTCCTTGAGCTGGTGTGCTCCCTCCAAATCCTCCAACAGCTGGGGTATTGCCTCCAAATCCACCAACAGCTGGGGTATTACCTCCGAATCCTCCAACAGCTGGAACGTTTGCTACAAAGCCACCTTGACCTGGTCGACCCTGAATTTTAATGAAACAAATTTATTAAATATTACCAACATGTTCTTAATTAATTATTTATTCTTACTTGACTAGTGACACCTGGACCTGATCCTGCAGCTGGGTAGGGAGCACCACCAGATGCTACAGTGCTTGGGAATCCAGTTTGACCTGGTCTCTGAGATGGATAGCCTGAAGCTGGTCCAGTTGGGAATTCATTGTCTCCTTGAGTGCTTGGATAGCCAGTTGGTCCTTGAGGCTGGAAGCCTTGACCTTGAGTGGGTGGGAAAGAGGGACCTGAAGGTCTTCCTGCACCTGGATATCCTGAAGATGGACTATTTTGGTATGATGGAGTTGTTGGTCCTGAAACTGGGAAGTTTGAAGCTCCTGCCGATGGGTATCCATTTCCTCCTGCAGTTGTTGCTGATGGAAAACCTGCACCAGGTCTACCAGCAGCTTGTCCGCCTCCTAAGCCGACATCCGGTCGATCGTAGTTGTAACCGTTTTGTGCCTGATAATATTTAAAGGTTAATTTTTGGTACAAATATTCAAAAAATGCTTAAAATGTTTCGTTACATAAAATAATCTAAACATTTTATACAATGTTTCAAAATTACTCAAAAAACATTTACCGGTCAACTATCAAAGTTCAATATTAAAAAGTCGCCGAAAAAACTTAGCAAACACGTGTTATTCAACTCAACAAAAAACCACGATAATTATTCCGTATTCACATTTTCCACATCTCATTAATCATGAACTTACCAAAGTAATCTGGGAGCACAGCGCCAGCGAAACTGTGAAATAAACGAATTAAAAATAATGTCAACATTTCGTCAGCTTAATCTTTTATCGCTGCATCTCGCGGCAACTTATGGGAACAATCTTTTTTGCATGCTTTTGGCACAGAATCATAAAACAGCATCAAAACAAACAGAAAATGAAACTGACAAATTAAGGTAATGTATGCAATCTTTTGGTTAATTAAATGCAAACACCCAATTAGACAATTAATGGATTAATGCCATGTATTATAACACTGTAAGGTTTTTCTCGAGCGCAATCTAACTGATCTCTTTTGGTTCTTTTATTCGTTGCTCGGTTAGTAGTCTCCACAGTCAGCAGGTAGTCTGCCTGTCTGATCCACTAATTGCTATTTAATGTAAATTAAATATATAAGCCCATAGAGTTTAGAGTTTAATCTTCTATTTGATGAAATAACTTAGGAAGACTGTAAGAGATGAGACGTTCAAGCAATTTGTTCGTCGTTATCAGGATGAGCTTTACTTTGCAACATTTTCTCTGTTTGTTGGTAACTCCATTTATTTGATTAAGTTAGTTTGCAAACAGATTAAATAATGGTAATTGGCCTAAAGCACTCATTTGCATAATTGTTCCCAATTTGCCAAAACATAATTGTATAATTTTCACATCATTAATGCATGCACTTTGTACCTTTATATTTTATTGTTTTATTATTGCAATGCAAGTCAATTTAAAACTAATTAAAGTTGATTAAAGTGCACTCCGGTTACTCTTGCAGCCTTACAGCCAGATAGAGCCAAGAAGTAGGAGATAAATAGTGACTTTTAATAATGGCTGTTGCAATTTGCATCTTTATTGTCTCTACAAGAGATGATCATGGAGGTAATTTACAGATGCACTCTTTGCCTTCGAATTGCCTTTGAAACGCTTCAAATTGCCTTCGAACCAAATTGAATGATAATTTCTGTGCAGCTTTTTTAAATTTTTTCTGCTTTTCTTAATTTTTCTTTCCTCAGTTTTTTGTTGCAAATACAGTTTTATGACTTTATCGATCTTTATGCAAAAATTGTGTATTGTCGAGTTCGTGACTTTGAGTTTTGCTCAGATGTTTGCCAAATACTGTAAAGTATCAATTTTGTCGAATAATCTGAGCATTATTTATAGTATTTTATTTTATGTGGCTTTATGGGAAATTAATGTGAACAAAGAGTGTGAAAATTGGTGAATGTTTTTGGACAATAAAACAATAAATCAAATTTGAATCAGAAATCTCAATAAGAAGTTCGTGTCAATTAAAACTTATTCCAAATATGTTTGAATGTTAATCCTCCTCCATTTTAAACTTCTTGGCTCAACAGCTGACACTCCAGCTGATTCCACAAACATGTGATGTTTGAATCAAACCCAAAATTTATGAGGCAACTTGAAGAGTTTACAAGTACTTGTAATCCCACTGATTATACATATTTGCAACGAAAATTGCACTTTATTACCTCAAATGCTTTGAAATAAATCTATGAAAAACATTAAAAACACAGAAAACATACAATCATATGAAACAGCATAAAATAGCATAAACCACATTAAAATCAGAAAAAACCTAGTTATGGGAGTTTAATCCATCAAACTATTTTAAATCGATGGGAGTTGCTCTCAGCTTTTTCCAGTTCAACTGATTACAGACTAGCCGATTAAGCTTTTTAATCGAAAAATCGTGTGATATTTATCAGTAAAATTTTTTCTGCAAATTTTCTTATAAAATTTTGCCCAAGAAAATGTGTCTTTAATGTCTTTAAGTACTGCTCCGAGTGCTTTATTATTTTTTTACGAGCTCACAATTTAAGTATTGAATGTTCCATTTTCATTTAAGTGAAATGAATATCATTAGATGTAATCAACTTAAATAGTTACTTTTTTAATGGTTTGTGTCTGATAAAATTATTAAACTATTATGCAATTCAATATTTTTCCAATTTTCTGTTTCTAATGTCTAATGTCAGTTTTTTTCCTTTCATCAATCTTTTGAAAAGCCTGCAAATTGATTTTTAAGGCATTTCGATCAAGGTTTTTTTTCGTTTAGGTTTTTGTTCAATAGAAAGGTTTTAATTATGTGGTTTTTAACAGTAATTAATCTTCTCGACTGCAGTTTATTTTTGTGGATTTTTATGGTCATTGTATCAAAAACGGATTGTTGAAGTTCATTAACACAAAGTTTAAACAGAAAAAAATTCCTCATTGTTAAGTGATTTTAAGTGATTTAAAATGATTTTTAGGAAGAAAAAAAACTAATCATCGAACTAATTATGAATCAAAATGTTTGCTCAAAGTAAAAACATTATTTTGTTTCAACAAGTTTTTCAGTTTTTTTAATGATTTTCAATTTTTCCATTTTTTGCTCAATTACATTAACAAACTGATTCACTAATCGAGTAATATTTTTTTTAACAACTTCTCACATCTTAATAAAATTATCTAGTTGATTTAAATTTGAGTTCATCTCCTGAAGCAAAAACGTTTCATGTAACCGCAGATCAATGTTTCAAGTTTTCATTGAAAATTGTCAATAATGATGCTTTTGAGATTATTATTACTGATAATTTTGAGTTTTAGTATTTTTTATTTTAATTATCTAATTGAAACATGACTGCAAAAATGACTTATGAAAAATATTGCAGTTTGAAAAATGAATGGAAAAATCGTTGCTACTCATTGTTTTATGAGTTTTTCATTCTTTTGAAAATGTCATCAATTAATTTAATTTTTGTTTTCATACTTTATGAGTTTCTGTGAGATAAAAGATCATGATTTAAAAGTAAGCAAATCGGTGTCTTTGAAAAATCAAGAACACAAAAAATCTAGATCATTGATTTATAATAAATTTGATTTAATTTACTATTTGAGAGATTTTATAAAATTATTATTAATTGATCTCAATTCATATTAAAACAGGCAAAGTCCCAGGAGAACAAACCGATTTTTAAAATAAATAAAAACTTTTCTTACCAATGATTAAAGATAATTTGAACATGTTGGTTGTTGAAGTTTTTTAAGACACGAATTAAATAAATATTTTTGACTACCTGTTTGAGAAACAAGAAAAAGTTCTAATTAATTATTTAATTTATTTTATGTAGCACTTTTTTGTTTAAAAAAACTGGATCTTAATAATTTTCACTTTCAACTCGATTTTTACGGTTTTGTTTTTTATAAAAGTTCTTAGACACTTTGTTCAATCTTAATCCATTAATATAGTAATCCAGGACTTGATTGGTGAAGTATTGATTTTTTAAAGGCACTCCACAAATTTTTTTAATTCTTCCAAATAATTCTTTTAAATTTGCACTTAATTCACTGTTAATTCTTTGAGCTCCTTACCTCGCCTATTTGACGAGCTTCACTTGGAAAAACTAAAGCTTTTCAATCGAAAGTCTTAAAAGGACTGATTTAAATATTCCAAAACCAATTCTATTTATACGTCGTCAGTTGATGTTCGAAAACCCCAACAATGCTCCAACAAGCTCCATCCAACTACTCCACATCCAACATCCAGTGCCGTTCGAAAATCTCGGTGCAAGCTTACAATGTAAATTTTCGAAGCTTCGTAAAATTCGATTGTAATGTTCGTAAGGTTCGTGAAAAGAGCTCTCACCCACCACTAGCCAAGCTTTGCTTCTTCTTCTCCGCTAGAGTGACTTTTCCTTTAACTTGCCTTCTCAACTACAAATAGGTACAGCTAGTTACGAGGAGAACGCATTGAAATCGAAAAAAGCTGAATGAATCCATAAAGCGCGCGAAAAGCAATGTGAAGTTTTTGCATTGTTTCTCAAATATTTTTCACTTCTTTGCAGTTTCTTTCGTTTACTACGAGTAGCTTGGAGTTTTTCTTTAGGTTTTGTTTTTTGCTATGTGAAGCTTTGAAGGTATGAATTTAGCAGCTGAGCTTGGAGATGAGATTGTTTTTTTTTCGGAATTTTCGTTTCGGGAGGGGAATTCCGAATTCGGTGAAGATTCACTGGTGCAGCGAATGTTTGGTGTTTATTGTAACGGTGTGATGCATTGAGAGCATATCGAGTGTTTTGAGAGATACAGTTTTTGTGGCATTTTTTTTTTGCGTAATTTTTAAACTAATTCTTTAACAAGAATTTTTTCACAAAACATTGAAAGCAAAATGCGAGCAAAAGAATAAATTAGGTATTTTACAAAAAAATATGACTTAAATTGTAAACATATTATGATCATGAATAATGGGGAATTGAACCCTACAAATGTGTGTGACACTTTACGCAGAACTAACGCAAATTACGCTTATCAGAAAAATTTCGCCAAGTTTACCATTATAAGAGTTTTCAAATCTAAGGAATTACCTTTGCATAAAATTGAAAGTGATAGTTGATGTATAATTTGTTTTCCACGAAAAATCCATTCATTTCTTGTACTTTTGTACTTTGAACACATAATAACAAAATTTATTTTCAAAAAAAAAAATTTATTTTCTATGCTAGCTTCATTGTCGTTGGCCTAGGACCTAGAACGTGTGTAAGATGGAGTTCACACAGTTTTATCAAGTTTGAGGATATTCAAAGAATTTTCAAACAAAATTTAAAAAAAAAATCAAAATTTAAAGTCAAAATTTTCTTTTCCTGCTGAATAATTTTGGTTATCAAGTTATATGGGTGAAGATAGACGCCAACACTTTTAGTGCGGGTGCTCCTTTAAACGTCTATCATTAAAGCTTAACCTGAAAACTGATCGAGTTTGCAGAAAATGCATATGCAAGATTTTTGAGCCAATAAGTCGGTGCCGCTGTCATCTCCTCAAGCCTGTGTAAAGGGACCGAAATGTGAACACCACCAGGATTGAATCAAGATGGAACAGTAATCTGAGCTTCTACTACCAGAAGAGGAAGCAAATAAAATTTGTGGAGACTACTGAGTGTTTGAAGATGACTCAAGGAGAATGTGTAATTTTCAATTAATTCATATTATTGCAATATGGAAATTCGTCAATAAAGAGCATTAGAAAGAAAAAAAAAAAAAAAAAAATCATTTCCACAAAAATATCTTAAGTTTGATTTAATTTGTATTTTTTGGCGAATTCAATGGAATTTTATCGAAATTCCGTGAATTTTATGAATCGCCGAATTTTATTACAAAGTTGCATAAATCTCAAAAACATTCTCCTACACGAAAATTCACTTTTTATCCGCAAATTTGATTTGAATGAACTTGTCTCGATGAAATCTCACTCAATTTATAACAGCTAAATTTTTGCATCTTTCAAACTGTTGAGCTGGAAATTGTTACTTTACAATGTCTGATGAAATGTGAAGAAAACTGAAAAACTAAAAACTGAAGAAGCAAATGTATGGAATAAAAAAAAAGATATGATTTATGAATAAAATGAATAATATGAAGCAGCAGCAACAAACAATATATTGTTGAAAAGAAATATTTATTCGAAGCTCGTGGCTATTTGTGCTATACTCGTGATTTCATAATATATTTTATTAGCCAATGTTGATGCCAACAAATCATTCAAAAATAAATTATTTGCATTGTATGATTATTTTCGTTAACAATTTCATAATTAGAAAAAATTGCCATCTAATCAAAAATAATTTTTAAATATATTATAAAAGGGATGTCACTACGAATTAAATTCAAATTTGACGGACTCTTTGTAGCAAAAAACTTTACGCGTAGAGTTTTAAAATTTTTTGTTTCATGCTTCATTGCATAGAATTGTTTTTCAGCTTAGCTTCAAATTATATAAAATGTTGATAAGTTTTTTGTTAAAAAAATGATTTTAAATCAAAGCTTTCACTCTGAATGATATTGTGAAGAGATTTTATTCGAATAACACAACTCCATTAAGACGAGTTCAATTCTCGTTTACATACTGATATGGTTTTGAATCATTAATTTGAATCTTAATCACTTCTTTTTTTGTAAATTTTTATAGAATCAGGTTTTTTAATTTTTTTCAAGTTTCCAAGCCCACTCGAAACCATAAGCACAAATTATTTTTCAGATATTTCAATTGCTCCATTAAATATTCTTGATGCTTTGTTTTGAACTGTATTAAATGTTCATAAGTGTATAATTATTAATTAACAGCCCTCGAGCTTAAAGGTCACAATGCATTTATTAAACTACTAATCTTAAAATTCTCGCAATATCTAACTGATTCATGCGCAACTTTTAAAGCTTACATTTTATTTACAAGCAGTTTTATTTTAAACAAGTTTCCTTGTAAATTCCTTCGAATTATATTATATAAACTATAATGTAAAGTGATACAAAATAGCACTTTTACGAATCATCTCCATTTTTCAAAACATCAAAGCATTAACAATAATCACTTGCATGAATTAATGAAGTAGTGAGTTAATTGTAGGATTATAAATCACAAAAAGCCATAAAACAATTCAATGCAACAGTTTTTTCCATGATTGATTATTTGTTTGCATTAATTCGTAGCACGGCACTTAATTGAATATTAATTAGTTTTTATGTAAGATTTTTCTCAATTGACACCGATTGTTCGCGATTATTATTGATGAGCAAGCAAAAAATGCGGTTTTATAATATTTTAAAATAGATTTATGGATTAGTCACATTTTGCAATGAAACAGTTTATTGCGACTTTTGACCCCTTAATTGCATTTGAAACATTCCTTGAGGGGTTCATCAAATGGACACTGAAAACTAAAAGTTCATCAGAAAGTGATTCTATGCAGCTTTTACTGTTTATTTAACCTTTCACATATTTTACTCCATTAACTCCATCATTTACAAAAAAACAAAAATACTTCGAATTCTCATAAAATTCTTGAGAAATGTGCAAGATTACGCTAGTTCGTCAAATATTTGAAATATCGACAGGTGAGAGTTTAATGCTTTAATGATAAAATTACTGACCGGTTAGTTGCACACTTCTAATCAATTTTGTATACTCAAAAGCCAGTTTAATTCAATTTACTTTAATTTAATTTAATTTAAAAACAAATTGCAGGGTTCAGCTAAAATATCCGCTTTGTAGAAATTTCGACAGTTTTAGGTATTTTAAGTATTTTTAATTTGTTTTTATGGGTTTTGGTAAGGGTGTGACATTATTCTGTTGAGATGACTGGATAAGTTTCTAAAGTACCCAAGCAATAGTAAAATTCTCTAATAAACCTACCATAAATCACAAAGTCACCCCCTTCAACCTCCAATGTATTTAATGTTCTTCCAATTTAATGCTTTTCTTATTATTTTACAATAAACTCAACATTTTTAATGTTTACCAAACGATGATTGCATTATTGCATCATTTTCTCAATCATTTCAGTCCAAAACCAAAAAAAAACTCAAACTATCAAACTGCAACTTATTAGTGGCTTTGGACAGTCTGACGAAATAGCTGGGAATGTTGTAAAGATGTAAGAAATTTCCAAGACATAATAAGAATTTCGTCTTTCAATCGATTGTTAGATGTTTCAGGTCTATTAGTGCAACATCTCCTCGTCTCGAGACTTTTTCTTAACCACTTGTGATTGATTTTTATCTGCGGAGATTATCGGATAAATCTTATAATTGTCTTCAGACAGCCTCAATTGCTTTTCTTTTCGCTCTTCTTTCTTAATTCACCAGAGCTTGAAGACTACAAGACAATTTCAAATAAATTCAAGCAATTTCAAACAATTTAGTCAATTTAACATTTAACGATACAAACTAGCAAAGTGTGAGGCATTTAATATATTTTGTGTGTTTAACAGATTTCTTGAGGTTTCTTCAAGATTGCATGGAGATAAGCCAAGATTTGCCAAGTTTCCTTAAGATTTGTTAAACAATTGAAAGTGAATTTGATATTTTTATGTTTTTCATATTTTTTAAATGTTTTTGCTGGTTTTCATGTTTTCTAGATTCACAGGTGAATTTAACAATCTCCTTATCTCAGCTTGTTGAGCTAAATATGATGAGCTGACATTTTAATCGTCGTTTGTTTCCTTGAGCGTTTAAAGATGTTTCAATGTCTTGAAGTCTTCAAAAGTTGCAAAGATGATTTTTAACAGTTTCGCGATAAAATGACAATAAACAAACAAACAGCGATAAACTTTACTTGACTTAAGTGGTGTAAAGTTTATTTTGTGTATTTCTTAGTGAATCCAAATTTCCGCAAAGGCTCGCCAATTCTATTAAATTATAAATTTATGTAGTCTGGTTTGTAATGTGCCAAAAAAAATGGATTTATGGATTTATGAGGAATTTAATTCAATCACTTTTATGCTTTAGTTTTTAATAGTTTTGCTGGAAGAATTTCAGAATTTACTACAGCAGTTGTTTGCATAAATTTGGCGCAGTCTATTTAATTCAATTTATTTCCATTTATTCATTTATTAGCTGAATTTTCAAACAAAAGAATTAAATACGAGAATTTCTTAAGCGAAATTGGACTTTTGATTGTTTTATAGTTTTAGGACTAGGAGAAGAGGTGAGTGAGTAATTTTATAGGGAAATTAAAAAAAAAAAAACTCCTCAATCTTTGCCCAAACAATAAAAGAATTTATTAAAGCAAACAGCTCTAAAACCAACAACTTTACAATCCATAAACTATATTCACCATCTCTTCCTCTAGTCCCTTCACAACACAAACAGCAATTTGCTCAAAAGTACTTTCCATTTCAAGGCCGCCAGCGCAAGTCTCCAAGAGAAAAAAAATCTATTTAACTGAAATTGATGGCATCAACTCTAAAGTGTCGAAAGAAACTGCTTTTTAATTGAAAGAGACTATTTGTCCAATTTAATTTTCATCATTCATCAATTTGCGCCTCAATAAAACAATTACAGATAAAAATTGCAGTGAGAATTCTCTAAACTAATTGCATAATCGTGTTACAAATTCATTTCACTAAAGAAGGTCTTGCAAGATGCAAGTGACATTTTCTTCATTGAACCTTCTTTTCTTAAACTTTTCTCATTATTTTATTGCATTAAATTTAGATGCTGACATAATCTTATCAACAAAATCTATAAATCTTCGCAAATTGCATCTCAATTGTTATCTAATCATTTGTTTGTTCGTTGATAGTCGAGCATAATGAGATGTTAGAGAAATCGCTTGAATGACAAATTCTCAACTACACAACTTAATACAAACTTCTCAAGACAATTAAAGATGCATTTAGATTGATTAATTAAAGCAAAAATGTTGTTGAGTTGTTTAAGACGTTAAAAATGTCACAAAAATGTCGCAAAAATGTCAAACTTTATTGTTTTTTTGCTTTGTAAGCAATTTGTCGCATTTTTCGGTCATGTTTTTTATTGGATCTACAAATGTGCGGGAATAGTGCAAAGTTGCTTAAATTTCAGATAGAATTTAGCGTGATTATTTAATCACCCGAGCTCTAAAGAAAGTTAAGTCTTCCAAGTATATATTTTATAATAATGATCCATTTCTTTTAAATGGCGTGCTCGAGCTTTCTTGAATTTTTCTTAAATTTCTTCAGCGTTTCTTAAACAAGCTCGAATCTGCTAAAACTTGCTCTATTTCACTCATTTCGTGGTACACTTACCGCCTTATAAACTTTATGTAATCCCAGACAAAGTACAATACTTTATCTAAATACAAATTAACTCACAGACTCAATTCTGCTTACATCTTTGCATCTTTCTATTTTAAGTCTAGCTATTAGTTTTTACGATGTGCAAAAATATTTGCTACAAAGCTTCGTAGAGCTTAGCTGGTAGAAATTACAGAGAATTAGAGAAGCGTGCGCATTATGCATAATTAAGAGAGAATCACGAGTTTACAAGCTTTTTATGAAGTTTTGCATATCATTTGTATAATCTGGTTGTGGAGCTAATTTTTAAATTGAATGCAGAAATGTAACAAACTTTTTTCAGAAATGACAAGTCACATACCTTTTGAGAGACTTCCCTGTTTCTTAAAAATTGTTCAAAGAAATTCAAATTCGTCATTTCTAATTAAAAATTATAAACTTCCTTTATTTCCGCTTCAATTTCTTAAATTTATTCATAGAACTGTTTTATTCAAATTATTGCATTTTATTGAGTTTATTAATCATTTGATGATTTGAGCAGATATGTGCTCTATTGAACGAGCAAACAATGCAATTGTGAGAAAGAAAGTAATGTTCATTTTAGAAGTAACAAACATTTCATGACCAAAAACATTTCAAAATACTTAAAAGGGAACTGAAGATGAAAAGTGAACGTGAGAATGCTACATCGCAAGAAATGAGGAAGTTCAGTTAGTTTATTAGGAAGTCAAAAAATTTTTTGGAGTAAATTTATTAAATGCATTTTAAATTATAGAATCCTTTATACCTTTATACCATATAAATCACTTCAAACCACAATTGAACTAAAATCCACTAGGATTTACGAACATCACGCTGTATTGGCTCGTTATGGATCATTTCAAGTAATTATTCATTTCTGCCCCAGTTGCTCGAACATTTCATAGCAAACGATTTCCCGCAACATCCAAGTACCACCAATTAAAAGTTGAACCATTTCAAAACTATCGCGATCTTCCACACCGTTAAAACACAATCTCGAGCATTCTTCAACGATATCTTGCACATGAAACTGGGAACAATAAATGATTTATGAAGATCCTATCGATTTCAGTTTGGAAATCCTGCTTTGCTAGTTTTACCATTTATTCATCATCGCTTGACTGGTTGTCTAACTTCGTTTGTTTCATAAATTTTACTGCTTAAATCCGGAATCTCCAACTGTAATAAATTTTAAATCCACAGACAGCACTAATAGTTCTAGGTGTGAACCAAATTTTATGTGAGTTTTCAATTTTGCATAAAGTTTTGCATAAAGCATGAACTCATAGTTCAATTTGCCATTGTAATGATGGTAATGGATTAATAGTATTGAACGAAATCATGGCAAATCAATTCGGAAGCTGAAAAACTAACAAACTCACAAAATAAACCATAAAAACTGTCAAATTAAATGCAGCCAAACAATAAGCAATAAAAACCTTTCTGCCGCTATTTGGTACGAAGTTTTATGGCAAAAATGTTTTGAACTGGAATAATTACCTTGTTGTAAGGAGGCTTGTTGGTTTTATGGTTTCATGGGCTGAGAGTTGCTTTTAAATGCTTTGATCGATTTAGTAAGAGATTCTTAGCATAATTCCTTTAAAGCTGCAAAGAAAACGCTTCCACACCCCTGAAAAACTCATGAAGCTTTTATAATCCGCAGTAAATACTCATGAAATTAATGCATTTTATATTTTATGATGCAGTCATAAAAGCAATGTGCAACTGAGTCATTAATATCCCATTAAAAGTCAGTACTCAACAATATCCAATATACCAGGCCCGGCAGCTCCAAGAACTACTTTTTTGCAATTTATTAAATTTGTCTCAATAGCTGTAATAGTTTAATTATTCCAGTAATTTGTGGAACATATGTTTTATGTATTTTACATTTAAAGATTTCACACGACACAGCTTTGAACAAATTGTTTGTTTTATTATGCTTAGGAAATTGAAAATTTGAGTTTTTTGAGGTTTCAGTGATTCCAGTTGAGTTTTAGTGTTTTATTTGGCATTGACAATTTGTCTGTATGTTTAAAAATAAAAGTCATAGAATATATTCAAATGCTGAATAATTACAATTTATGGGTGAATTGATTGAATGGGCTTGAAATTTTTGTGGGTTGTTTCTTCTTTTTTTGATTGTCAGATTTTTTCAATTTAGAGTGAAATCTATTTAGCTATTGCAAAAACATTGAAATTTTATGACAATATATTTTTCAAAAACTTATGACTCCCAACATTCATAAATAAAATTTTCGAAATATTGGTATTCATGGATTATGATATTTTTTGAACTTTCGTATTTTGACTAAAAATTCTTAAAAAATAAGGTTTCGTGGGTCGAATTTTGGGTTTTTGGGTCCCAGCATTCATAAATAAAATTTTCGACGTATTGCTTTTCATGAACCTAGGTTCATGGATAATATTATTTTTTGAACTTTCGTTTTTTGACTTAAAATTCTAAAAAAATTAGGTTTCGTGGGTCGAATTTTGGGTTTTTGGGTCCCAACATTCATAAATAAAATTTTCGACGTATTGTTTTTCATGAACCTAGGTTCATGGATAATATTATTTTTTTCGAACTTTCGTTTTTTGACTTAAAATTCTGAAAAAATTAGGTTTCGTGGGTCGAATTTTGAGTTTTTGGGTCCCAACATTCATAAATAAAATTTTCGACGTATTGCTTTTCATGAACCTAGTCATGGATAATATTATTTTTTTCGAACTTTCGTTTTTTGACTTAAAATTCTGAAAAAATTAGGTTTCGTGGGTCGAATTTTGAGTTTTTGGGTCCCAACATTCATAAATAAAATTTTCGACGTATTGCTTTTCATGAACCTAGTCATGGATAATATTATTTTTTTCGAACTTTCGTTTTTTGACTAAAAATTCTTAAAAAATAAGGTTTCGTGGGTCGAATTTTGGGTTTTTGGGTCCCAGCATTCATAAATAAAATTTTCGACGTATTGCTTTTCATGAACCTAGGTTCATGGATAATATTATTTTTTGAACTTTCGTTTTTTGACTTAAAATTCTAAAAAAATTAGGTTTCGTGGGTCGAATTTTGGGTTTTTGGGTCCCAACATTCATAAATAAAATTTTCGACGTATTGCTTTTCATGAACCTAGGTTCATGGATAATATTATTTTTTGAACTTTCGTTTTTTGACTTAAAATTCTAAAAAAATTAGGTTTCGTGGGTCGAATTTTGGGTTTTTGGGTCCCAACATTCATAAATAAAATTTTCGACGTATTGCTTTTCATGAATAATAGGTTCATGGATAATATTATTTTTTGAACTTTCGTTTTTTGACTTAAAATTCTAAAAAAATTAGATTTCGCTATTTTGGTTTTTTGGTTCCATATGAGATCTATGAATAAATTTACCAGAAATGTATCTAATTACCTAATAAGATGGCTGATCTAATTGCAATAGAGCCTTCTAGTTAAAAGAAGATGACAATCTTCACCTTCTGAGTTCTCTTCCATTTAATTCAAACAACATGACAAATTTATTTTAACAATCTGCCTATTATGAAGTTTTGACATTTTGAGCAATATATCATAGACCAATTTAGCTAATTTTTTAAGAAGATCTGAACGAATTATTTCGCAATGTCACAAATTAGACAAAGATTTGTGCTAAAACTCGACAAAATTCAATGAATCATTCCGTCATTATCCATCATTCCTTTATAGTACCATCGGTAAGTCACCAAGAATTAATCCAAATAAAACTGTATGATGCAAAATATCTTATGTTTGTTTTTGATACAATAAAGGTGCTATGAAGCAATTTATGTTAAATAGTTGAGAGACTTTTCGCTTAGTTTGATACATGATGCACGAGTGATTGATATTCCGATTATTGCCTTTTTTGTTGGTCAAAGTGATTAATTTGCTATCTTTAAGAAAGAGAAGAATTACGCTCTCATAGTTCACAAATATTTGTGATGCAACGAAAAATAATAATTACTAAATAGTTTCACTGGGTCGTTATATATGTGTGATGCTTATTAATTATGTAACATTGAAGATGAGGCTGGTTGTGGATAGTTTTATATAATTAAGAATATAACAATATTTTTCTCTCTTCTGTTATAAAAGTTAATTAATATAAAATATTTGGATAAAAGACTTCAATGCTTTCACTATACCTTCAAAATGCCTAGATGAGAAACCCGAGTCCATATTTTTGACCCACAATGTAGTCAAGCTTCCAATTCATTTCCCAAAAAGCTTAAAAATCCACCGACAAACTAATTACATGCATTAAACCACCAATTTGCCAAAAAAAATCTTCCAATATGGAAATTGAAAATACTTGTAGATAATCATGCCTAGGAGCTGATTGAATTGACTTATTGAGCTTATCTCTGCGTCCGCTGTCTTGATATTTCTTGCATGCATGTCCCCTGTATTTTCATGTATCTTAATATATTTTCTTATACCTTCATCTCCAAATACTCAGCTGAATGGTACTGAATATGCTGTGAGGCTTAATTGACATGATGCTTTGTAAGTATGTTTGTTTGTTATTTGAACCTTTGGCTGTCATCATTAACATGCTTTCATTGCTTTACTGTAACATATTATGTGTTGAGCCATTGCTCTTGAAAAAAATTGAAGATTTATTGAGATTGATGGCTCGATGATTGTATAATGGAAAGGTTTATGTTGGGTTATTATGTCGTTTTATATAATTCGCTATGGAAATTGTTTTATATTTAGGGAACCGTTTTGCGTTTCCTCATAGTTTTTGATGTTTTACCTTGTTTCAATGATTAAAGATGCTTTTAAAATATTTTTTGAGCTTCACTTGTTTATTTTATGATTTGAAGTACTATTTTTCAATAATAATGTTTTATCCTTTAGGCTCTTCAGTTAATCAAAATTGAAACAATCCTCCGCAAATAAAAAGTGAATCAAGAAATCCATAACGCATCATACATACAATTTACCAAGGACAACAATGTATTCAGAACAGACCAAATAAAATCTAATGTTCGATTCACCTTATTCACCTCGCAACCTTATAAACATTTCCATAATTATCTCATAACTTCTTATGATCTGTCCATTGAAAACTTTACGAACTTTACAAACATCCAATAAAATTAAATGATCCATTTCGCAGATTACAGAACGAATGAAAACCGTTAAGAGAATGCTAAAAACATTCTGAAATGTTGAATACATCTAAAAAGCAATTATTTAAATATTAATCTATATTGGAATTAAACGCATCGACCTTGGTCCCAAATCTGGCGAATACTTTATATTCTGGTGGAGATGCTTGTGATTGACAATGAGTCGAGATGATTCAATAAAATATGTTTTTGTTAGTGTTGCCTCAAATAGTTAGTCGACTTGGGTTTGCAACCTCAGGCGGCAGATGCTCCAAATAAACTTTCTGTTAATGCTATGGCAACATCAAAAAGTGCTTATAAATGACCTCAAACTATTTTTCTATTGTAAATTCTGAAAATTCTCGCAAAGATCGAATAGACTGATGCTTTAGAGGTAATATAGCAGGAAATATTTGGATGCAATACATAAAAGTTAATGTCTTCAAGGCCGTCTTATTAATCGATTATCTGATTATGCAAATTTATATGTCGATTACCGATAAAATAAAGTTTATTGTAATTTCTTTGACTTTTTACATAAAAATGCAGCAATAGTTTTTAATTACAATAATTAAAAATTGCATCATATTTCAAAAAATTATTGAAAAACTTGATTAATATTTATTTTAATCGTTTATGATCGCTTCTACCGAGATTACACTTTAATTTTAAAATAAAAGAGATGATTTATATTTTTAATGTTTTCGCCATTAATTTATACCATTTGAAATTAAGCGAGAATCGTTTGGTAACACAATTAAACTAAATTTATCAATTACCTATAATCTGATTGCTTCTAAACACGCATGCTTAAACAGTGTTTGTTGTAAAGCACGCAAATTTGCTATGAAATTATTGATTGCGTTTAAAAGATGCAAAAAATGATCAAATGATTTAAACGTTTTGGATATTTTAAAGCAAAGCATGAAATAAATGCTAAAAATCATTTATTGCGCATGAATAATACTTTTCCATGAATATGTTTTAACACAAATCGTTGCTTATGTCATATTTATTGATTTTATAATATTTATTCAAGTAGGGTGTTCTTAATTGTACATGAGAAAGCTAAGCACTCAACCAACGACTCAATAAATCTATTTCATCAACAATTTAATAAAAATAAACGATATAATTCTTCTTGGCAATTTTGATTCAAACAAAAGGTTAATTTGGTTAATTGGAGTTTGCATTTTATTGAAAAGCTTCCAGAAATCAGTATGAAGCAAGGACTTGTATCAATTCAATGCTATCATTAAATCTCAATTTACTGTGCGGATATTTTCTTAAGTTGAAATTAAATGAATGCTCTGTAATTTTGTATTATTTTTGATCGATTCTGATTACTGACTGATTTATTATTAAAATTAGAATCATCCTCGAATTATTTTTAAAAAGTAGAGGATGTCGCCAACATTCAGTTATTGTTCTTTTCAAGTTGAGGTAACATCTTCAATTAATTTTAATGGATATTTATTATAATCCTAAACGGCCTAGCTTTAAGTAAAATTAATATAGTCATTATTATGATCATCATCTTAAACCTCAAAGCAGCTCAAAGTAAGTGAAGCTTTCAATCAAAACATTTCGCAGCCACAATTTCCACGTCAAAACTAAAATTAATTTTAGATCTGCATAACCTGCATTAAAAATGCAAAAAACTAAAAAAATTACAAAAAACCTACAAATTGATTGAGTACCACACAAATTGCCAATTTGATTGACAAGAATTTAAAAAATTTGAACTTTTCACAATTAATTCGTTTTGCCTTTAATCCACGTTAATCGAGCCAAAACCAAGTAAATTATCATAGTTCGTAGAGCTTGATTAAAGATGAAAAATGTAAACAGTACCAAAACCTCGCAAAAAGTTTATATATTGAAATTGTATAAAATATACAAAGGTAAAATCAGACGTGAAAGTGATTCAACACTTCAACTTGCTTCAATAAAATCAAGTAAATTGCAAAGAATAGCAAAAGAAGATGAAAAGATGGTCAATTTTCTACTCTGCCAATTTAATAAGTTAAATAAGTTGAATAACGCATACTTTAGGTACATCTTGAAAGCATGGAATTTCAAGGCCATATCCATTTGTTTCAAAAAAGATTATATATTTTCTTCAAGATTTGATTGAAATGTGATTGATTTTATTGAATTTATGTTGAAAAGTCTGATAATTGAATTAAGTGGATCTTGTATAATATTTATAATTTTCGTGGAGTTTAAAGACTTCTCAATTAATTTATGGATGACTTGATTTAGAGGAGCTTTCGAATGTTTCGTCATTATTCTTAAAAAGAGCTTTTGATGCATAAAATTCATTTACTTAAGAATCTTTCTTCTTCTTGTTGAGATGGTTTTGTCTTGGACAGGCCGTCCCGACTTTAAAAAAAAAAATCTTCAATAATTTCAAGAACGACGTCCACTGTGCTCATCCCCTTACTAAAAACAATTCTCTTATTTTAAAGTGCTTATTGATTGCAGAATTTTCTCATTCACTTTTTGTTTGCAGAAATTGCAAAAATCGAGCAGAAATAGTTTTTTAACGATTTCGTTGACAAAAAGCATTAAAAAATGCTTATTGTATAATCTGGATTTATTTCTTCTTTCTTCTCTTGTGAAATTATTGAACTGATTCTTTGTAGGTTTGAAGAATTTATTTTTCCTTATGGATTGTTGCACAACTTATTATATATTGTACTTTTTTTAAATATAAGTGCCACAATTTAATCTTCTGTTGCAGTTTTCTTGAATATTGCATTTTTTGGAGTTATTGGTGGTTCTGTGGATTTTACAGGTTTATATTTTGATACATTGCATCAACTCAAAATTTACTTAAAGGCATTCCAACGAGCTCAATTAATATTCTGGTAAATTTGTACAATGAATGAACTGGATTGATGCTTTGATGCAATCATTGTCCATGATATTTGGCCATTCTGCTTTCGCTCAAAAAGTCGCTCATTAAGTGTTAATCCTAGTTGATCTGATTTCAATTGAACAATTGAAAGCTTCGCCACTGACCTTGGTGAGGTTTTCATTGTTTTTTGGTATTTTCAGAAATTATGTAATATTATCATAGTATTTTTTTTTTTAGTTTTTTCAAAAGGTTCCTATTTTCTTTGGATGAACATTTTCCTTTAAAAATTTTCAAGCGCCGAAAAAACACAAAACTAAATTTTGAAATTCAGTGAATCAAATATTTTGAAGAATTGCAAAACAAAGCCATAACAAAGCTCGGTATTTGCCATGAATTTTGATTGAATAGTCAAAGACATCTAGACGTATTGAGACATAATGTGGTTAAGAGAAATATATCATAAACATTATCTGCACAACTAAAAAGCGAAAGAAATTTTGCAATTTTTGATATTTATATCCTGTGAAGTTTAAGGTTAATGAGCGACATCTTAAAAATACATTAGGACAAAAATCAATTGCCAACATAATTAAGTTTTATTGAAGCGAACATGTACATTAAATGTTAAGACATATTTTGTGAAAATTGAGAATTTCTGAAGTTTTTTGATGAGCAATCAATTAAACAGCAATTATCAGTTTATTCGTATTTATTTGAGATTATTGAAGTTTATTGGAGTTTTTGAAGACTTACGATCATAATTATATGCTTTAAATTATGTGTTTGTGAGCCTAAATGGTTTTTAATTATTTGTTTTGCCAGTTTTATCGAGTTTAATTATTATTAGCAATGAATTGAGTGTTTTTAGTGCAGTTTAATTTAATGTTAATGATTATTAAGTATGTTGGTAGCTTTGAATGTTTTAATGCTTGAACGTGGGAGGGATGGTCGATTACTCGATTAAACCAATGTCAATGAGTATAATTAAATTTGATGCACTAAAATGTGATTGGAGAACCATTAAAGAGTACAAGAGTACGTAAGAGATTGCTATAAATCCAATTAAACTTTGCGATAGCAAAACTCATAAAATTGCAAAACCAAAATCTCCATTAAACAATAAACAAATCAAACTTTTTTTAACCAAACTGTACCTTACTAACTAACTAACTAACTAGAAAAGCTAAAAATTAACCCTAAAGCTTAAAGTGCAATAAAGTCATTAGTATAATAAATAATATGAAGAATTGCTAAGCAAACAAACCAAACATTAATGTCAAGTTGTAAATTAGCAGCTTTTTGCCGTTGTTATACAAAGAGATTGCGAGGAGATTAAAAGACTTTTCTGGTTTTACATATTGCACACATTGGTGACTTTAGCATGAAATTTGCTGGAAACGTGAGATTAAGTCATTCAAACTGTTTTTGTGGAATTGTGTCTTGAGTTGGAAATGTTTTGGACATTATTAGATTTTATTTGTTAATTAATTAGACAGGTGTTTTTAAAATATTAATTAATTCAATTAAGATACTTTAACTCTGAAATATGAAAAGAAGAAAATCAAAAACCCAAATTGAATTATTATGTTATGGTTCTTTATTTACTAGAGTATAAAAATTGTAAACTTAAACATAAGTAACAATGAATAAAATAAAATATGAATTACGTAAAATAAAAGGATACAAAATAATTCACTTAAAAGTTTTGATTTAGTGAAATATCAATGTTCTCAGTTTCAATATCAAATCAAACCGAAAACATTAATTTTGACTAACTTCAAAATTCGACATTATTCTTTCCCATTTTTTTGCACTGAAGTTTGATTGTTGCAGCCAAATATTGGGTACTGAGTCCACTTCAGACTTTGATGCGTTTGGATCTTCAAAATCATCATAAATGGCCGATTTTCTGAAATTTCTCTTTATTTCAGGAGCTTTCAATGACGATATCTTTATTTCTACCGATTTAATGGTATTTTTATTGGTATCAGCTATTTTATCATTTTCTGTTTCCCTGACATTTATTTGTGTATCAGCAATCTTAATTTCTGGTAAATTTTTGGATTTATTCTGGGTGTCAACTGTGCGCAATCTGATACCAAAAATATCTTCATGATATCGATTGTCATCCTGAAAATAAAAAGAATTTAGATAATTTTAACAATAAAGATTTTATTAGAACTTACCCTGAGTTGTTGCATAAATTTATCGATGGCTGGATCCGTCATTTTTTCTTTCAGTGCAAAAATCTCTCTAATGGAATAAATTTGGTTTAATATCTAGCAAAAGTTTTGGAGGATAAATTTAATTATACCTAAGTGTTTGGTAAACATGTTCAGCCATCTTGACGTCGCCACACACGTAAACGTGTCCTTTTTCTTTAACCACTAATCGGTATAGTTCATCTGTCTCATTCAAGGCTAAATCTTGCACGTAGGTCTTCAAGGAAAAATATTTGGAAGTTATAAAACGATTGAACAAAAATAAAATAAATGAATGCTCACTTTTTTAGTATTTGGTTCTCTTGACAATGCCAAAAAATTTCTAGCCAAAATGTTCTTATCCAGTAGTATTTCTTTCTCATCTCTGTAAAGATCTGAAGCTTTTGTTTGGCATCCAAAGAAAAGCCAGACTTCAGGGATTTTTGCGTTTCTTCTTTTCATTTCTTCCCATTCTTGCCAGAATCCTCTAAATGGAGCGATTCCGGTACCTGGTCCGATCAAAATAATAGGACTAGAAGAATCTTTGGGCAAGTGAAATCCAGTTGCACTTCTAACAAACAAAAGAACTTCTTCATCCGCTTCCAAGCTCTCCAAGTAGTTGGAGCAAACTCCGTGACGTTCAGCAATATTCCCTTCTGTAAATAGAAATTATAAATTTTTGCAAAATTATTTGCAATAATAAACAAACCATCATTTGTATAACGTAGGACTCCAACTGTAAGGTGTATTTCATCCGGATACATCCTAGGAGAGGATGAAATGGAGTAGAATCTTGGCTGCAATGGCATGAGGTGTGCAACTAAAAGCGATGCTGGTGGCTTGCAAGAAGGAAACTCTTCCAAAACTTCTAGTAAATGAGAGAGATTTCTCTGTTTCCAATCTTCATAAGCCTTTGCATCATTTATAAGTTTATTTAAACGATTTTTGTCAACTTCTTTATCGCACCAGTTGGCTAAGAAGGTGAGCAAGTGCTTTGAAGGCACTGTCGTAACATCTAAGAATCTTGTTAAAAGAATCCGCAACGAGCAAACTGGCAAGCGTTCATGATTTTCCCAAGAACTGAAATTTCCACTTGATGACTGTTTCTCTTTCAGAACTTGCAGCTGTACGATCTCATCAGGATTTTCAGCTCCATCCAATCTACTGATTATTCCATCAACAATTTTTGTTTGATTTTTTGGAAAAATTCCAACGTGATCACCTGGCTCGTAATCGACCTGAAAGATCGATTGAAGTATTGTTAAAATACATTCTTGTACACTTGGAAATATTTTACTCACCCCATAAGTTAAAATTTCAACCAGCACAGTTGGACGAGCCGTAATGCTTGAATCTCCATTCAAAACTTTAGGCTGACGTTTGACTTGACAAACTTTCACTTTTTTATTATGATATTTGATCAGCAAGTTGTCGAGAGACTCATTACTGATTTTGTTGGCCAAAAATCTTACACTGTCTTTTGTTAAAGGTGTATCCACTTTGATTGTTAAACTGGTCATCTGGTTTTTATCCAAACCAAATGTTTTGCATGAAGCCTTAAGTGAATTTTATAGTTATTTGTGAAACTATTAATGTTTAAAATTAGTACCTTAAATACTTCCGGGGTCCATTTGTTGAACTCTTGCTCTTGTCCACTCAAATGATCGCCTGTAGCTAACTCCATTATTCTTTGACCACCCAGCTCGCTTAGCACTTTGTCCAAATTTTTTCCAAATTCACAAAAATGTGGGTAAGCTGAAGAACCTAACGCAAAGACTCCGAATCTAAGGTTGATTGAGATTAGTTTTTTCTCTATTTATCAATATTTTAAAGGTAAGACTCACTTCAGGTTTTTCAACAATTTTTGGCCAGTTTTTTGTGAGTTCATTGCAAAAAGTTCTTTCGCAAAATGCTTTAAAAAATATAAAATTAGATGAGCATTTATAGTTTTGTGTATGAAAAACTAAATTACTTCTCCGTTTTCTGGTGGATCTCCATTACCAAAGGTGGAAGCAACAATCAGTAAAAGTGATTCATCCTTCAACGATTTAATATCGTAATCTGCCATCAAATAGATCTGCAAAAGAAATGATTTAGTTAATGTTCATATTATGCTATTTTTAATCTTCTAACCTTAGCATTGAATGCGTGCTTCAGTAACTCAACAAGCTGATTGGCATACAGCTCTGACGTTCCAGTTTCTGTTGCATATAACACCGTTGCTTTAATTCTTCGTGATAATGCTTTTCCGTACAATTTTGATGTAAACAGAACCACCCTGAAGATGATAAGAATATTTATTTAGCAAAAATGTAATGGATTGGTTTATTTTGTGTTTATTTTGTGTTGTATTATTTTGTGTTGCAGTAAATTGTAATTTTTAGTTCTTACCTTGCAATTTGCTTGAAATGAAACTTGTTTTTATTTCTTGAAGCATTCTCTCCACTTTTCCAGACATGAGTCTTCGATGCTGGTTGCTATTCAAATAAACAAATTTTAGAATACTAAATTTTTAAATTTTGAATTTTTCATGATTTTGAATTTGAATGTTTGAAAGCAAAAAATCTATTATTAAATTTGGATGGTTTGGAAATTTTAAAATTTTAATTCAATGGAATTTTGAATTTTAGAAATTTTAGAAATTTTCGAAATTTTATTTTGAACTTACTTGATAATCAAAAGATGGCCGTAAATAATAGCTAGCCATTTCTTGGTGAAACACTGGAAGAATCGAGGAAGACATTGGAGGAACAATCCAAACCCAATCAGCGGGGCAGCCTTTACTGTTGTTTCGAAGAGAGATAGAATTTTAAAATTTTTACAAATTGGTCTTGAATTCAAAATCTCACCGCAATTTAGCTTCGTTCTCTTGATGTTTCATAAAACTTTCACTGGCTGTATGATGGTCGACTATTGTAATATTTTGACTTTGGAACGAATGCATAACAGCAATATTGATCTCCACAAGAGCTTTATCTTTCCATAGCGACGTGAGGTTCCTTGTATCAAGACCCATTTTCATTGCGATCGGCTGAATTAACAGTTTTTTTAATTAGAATCATATGAAGTTAAATAAATTTTTAATTTAACCTCAAGCAAGTTTCTTCTATTTTTGTCACACAAGTTACGACATCCTATCTCAGTAGACATGTACCAACCACTAAAGGCTGTCCCAGGGAACTGAATACCACCACAATCAAAGAGCATCCCTGAAACAGCTGGTAAAGCATACCAACGCAGATTCATGCCAGCAAACCATTTGAATCTGAAAAATTAGTAGCATATTTGAGTTTTGGTTAAATCATTAGGAATATTTTAACTGATTACTTTGGATGGCTAAATGGAACTTGAAGGATGAGACCAGGTGGGTAGTCAAAAAAATCAGGGTCTTGGCCATGCGCAGAAAGAACAATGGGTAGAATGTCCCAATCCGTTCTTTCACTCTTCCAACCCAATTTTGTGCAGAACTGAAATTGCTTATAAAATACCTCGATCAAAAATTGGCATCACAATTGACAAATACCTCTGTGAACTCCGTATTCAAAGGATCACCAATAAAAGTGCCGTCGGGCTTCTTGTATCCAGCATAAGAAACCAATTGGCTATTCCAAACACGATAGTCGCTCGTCCCATCATATCTTTGTGGAAAAACGGTAATTGCAGATTTGATGTTTCCTTTGTTGGTGGCATATTGAATGTGGTTACATAATGCATCAAACATTCCTTTTGTTGATGTCACACCTCTGCAATCGAACAACTGTAGCTTAGACCATTGAATTCTTCCAATGCAACGAGCAGAATTTCGCCAAGCTGCTTTAGCCCCAAATAAAAGTTCTTCTTCGGTTAGCTGATATGAATTGGATGCAGCCACTTCGTTTTGGATTTGTTGCCATCTCTTTTCATGATCCGAACTTGCTAATCTGTGTTGATATAAAAGATAAGTATCTAATCAAATTCAATTAAACTAAACTTTACTTTTCATTAGATGCATAGTATTGATCAATGAATTCTTTGGCTTGTTCCAAAATAACTTCTGGGTTCCTCACTTCCACTCCGACAATATTATTGTACATTTTGCTACCCGTACAAACTCCAGCAGTACAGTGCGTTGACTTGAGTTTCGAATATTTAAATTAATTAAAGATTTTTGATTGGAATAAAATTTAGTCACCTCTATGGCTCGATGATGTAATGTATCAAAGGTTTCTCGCTCCGATATTATATTTGTGGTTTTAATAGGCTTCACAAATGATGGTTTTAAACATTCTGACTGGTGGTTCACCCCATTTCGTTTTGCCATTGCAATTTTTGGTGGAACAATTTCACCCGAATCTTTTGTATGAATTATCGTCATTTTTCTTTGGTTATCTTCTAGTCAATATGATAAGGGTTATGTTATTTCTGTGGAAAATATCAGGTGATTGTTAATTTCAAATTATTTTTCATGAAGATTCGTATTTTCATACAGTAACTTCAGTTGTTCACAAAATTCTGGATTAAAAGAACAAAGAATGTGAAAAAATATCACTTAAAAATTTAACAATTATTATTACTTTATTATTACTTGAACGCCTTTGAAGAACAACTAAAGACTAACTGAATTCGTTGATAGTTTTTAAACACTTTTGCAGATAGTATAAAATTTACAGAAATGCAAATCAACTGGTATTTAAGGGGTATTTCCGTCATTTCTTAGATTTTTTTGAAGGAAATAAACCCAAATGTTTGATTGCGGTACCCAAGTGAAAATGAGCTGTATGCCTTCAATATTAAAATACACTGTTAATACAGCAAAACACTACAAAACACTGTTAATAATGTCAAAGTTCAGTGTGAAATATATAAAATTTCAATTATCAGATGTATTTTAATGTGTGAAAACACACTTTAAAATACTGCTAAGAATGCAACACATATGTTAAGTATTTTAATCAGTATTTTGCAGTGTTTTGAATACTATAATATACATTGTAAAACACATTGATTTTATCAAGACCTTTTATTAAAATGATCAAATCATTTAAAACTCAGTAAATAAATATGATTTAATAAGAAACTATCTACAAGAGTTGATTTCTTAAATTTAAATTGAAGTAAAAGTATTTTAAATGTATGTAAGACTTTAAATTATATTCCTTTATTAAAAAAATTTAATTGACACATTTTACAATACTGTGAGATAAAAAATCGAAAAATCCCGGTTCTTTGGCAGGCTCTTTGATAACATAAGAACTGAGATCTATTCGAATATATGGAACCGACATTTAAATATCCAATCAGAGCGCCGCGTGGAGATTATTTTGTATTATTGCTGATAAATTTGTTGAATCAAGCGCTTTGATTGAAATAAGGTTTCATCAATATTGAGTCAAAATACAGCCTAAATACAAAATTTTATAATCTGCCGAAATTTATATAATTGCAAAAAAGCACAAAATATCAAAACTTTTGTATGACAGGTACTCGAAGGACCAGCCCGATCGTAAAATCTAGCCGTTCTAATTTTCTTATAGTCAAGAGAAGGTTATTTTGAAAATTTGAGCTAAATCTTGCAGATGCTTGAAGCAATTGGAGCATCAACACAAATTTGACATTTTGTACTTCTTGATTTGTACACTTGGTCATGGATTATTATTTTCGGAATATCTTTTGGAATTCAGTGTTTTGAGACAAATACAATATTTCTGCATGAATCGAATTTTATAAAGCTTTTCGGTTTAACAAAAGTTTTTGTATGAAGAATGATCGTTTGTACTGGAGCTACAAGATGGCGTTGTTAAAACACAATTAAAATGTATAGACATACTTATAGATTACATAATAATTCTCAAAGCCTGAGTTTCATCAAAACCGGTTGATTGTTTGGGGATTTAATTGGTGGAGCAACAAAATGCGGCAAAAACTGATAACAGGGTGACACCAATATTTATTCATTATTAGTGAGTTCAAAAAGATTTTTGTTTTTTGGGTGCATACAACTTTTTTAGTCGAAGTAAAAAGAATTTAAATGTTTTGACATTTTTTTGAAAACTAATTGAGACATTTACAAAAACTGCATATTTATCCTATTTAACTAATTTTTTAAGTAATATTTTAATATAAAAAATACTTAATTAAAGTCAAACCAAAACTTTAAATTTTCTTATTAAATTTTTTATCAATTATTTTAAAAAACTTCTACCAAAATTCATATTTTTCATAAGAAAAATATTTTTCCTGATTCAGAGCAGGATTTCAATTATTATCAGGAAAATTGTTGGATAATGGTGAAATAAGATTATCTTTCGTCTCATTTAAGAATTCTCCATATAAAACGCATAGGATCAAATTAAGAATAAAATACCGGACAATAAAATCAATAAAATAAAGTTCCCTGCTTCAAACATGAAGTATCGCATAAAAAAATTCAAAAGTTACTCAACTTCTATAGAAATATTTCTTTTCAACTAATACTTTAGATTTGTGGTTTGATTTCAAATAGTGAGCATTTTAAAAATTTATTAATTAAATTTATTTACATTAAATTTAATTTATTTCAAATTCAACCTAAGCATGTTGCTTTACAATAAAATATTTCCTTCACCCAGCAGTACCAGCCGCGCGCACCAGCAACATCAAGTTCAATTCTTCACTTCCCAAAAAAAATCAGATTTGTTCGAAGTTCAATTCCTACATACAAAAATTTCTTTTTTGCCAAATATTACAAAATACTGCTCGGAATACATAAGAAATACTGATCTTTTAATACTGCAAAACACTGTTCAAAATGCATTAAATTACACATATGAACAGTGTTCCGAGCAGTATAAAGCAGTGTTTTAAAATACTATACATTCCATAATTTCGTGATATTTTAATGTATTAAGTTGATGTATTTTGAGCAGTATTATTTCAAATAATTTTCACATGGGTAAATTACATTTTCAATTTTAATATTTGCCATAAGCTTTGGTGCATCACTGAAGAAATAAAATTTTATACTAAACCCAAAATTATAAAATCTTAACAAATATTTGATAATACTTAAAAAAGCCACAAAGACAGCTGTATTATCTAAAATTTTAGCACCTGTTGATTTATTGTTTTTGCATTTTATTGATCATTTTTGTTGGAATTGAAAAAATTACTTGCATTTTGATGTGAAATTTAGCACCTTACGATTAATAAATTTGGTACAAACTGATTGATACATATATTAATTGTGAGTGGTAAATATTACTTAGTCATTACAAGTTCAAATTAATCCTATTTAAGGGTTTTCAAATAGTGTTCTAATTGATTATTTTTGTATTCCAATTAGAGGAAAAACATCACTGTTAGAGGAGGAGTTAGAGACACTAAACGCCCCGTAAACAGTAACTCTATGTATTTAATCTACACTTTTATTTTCATATAGTCTGATATAATCATGATTTTTATTGATTATATTTTTTCAATATTGTAACTCACTTTATTTATATTTCTCACTTAAAAATTTTATATTTCTAATTAAAAAAAAGTTTAACAATAATAATTTTTGCACAAATAAACTTAAAAACTGCTGAACACTGATTTTTTTTTTTTTTTGAATTTACTTTTGTTTCTGGGCTTTTAACAAATTAAGAATTCCTCTATTTTCTCGATTTCTTCGAGAGAACAAGCTAATTCACAAAGAGTTTGAATGAAACTAAGTTCAAAATTTGACAATGTTCGAGTTTATATAAAAGTGTCTTGCAAATTTTTACTTTCTTATCACTTGTGGGTAATAAATGATATCACTAACTCAAAAATAAATTCACAGTCATGTTTTACTTTTACAACCTGAAAAGAATTAGGAGTCAATGATTTATCACCAAAAGTCGGAAGTCAAAGTTTGATGTTTATAGTCGAGGAATAGAATTTAGCCAAAAAAAAAAGTTCACAAACTAGATTTATATATATATGTAATTTTTTTTGTTGACTATTGATTTTTGACTATTTACTTTCAAAAAAATATCAGCAGAAAAACAAATCTTCCCAACTTTTTGTGAAGATGGGGGGAAATATTTTTATAGTGACCCCAAGTGGGGGGATGTGGGTTGGAAATTCGGACCAAGACGGTCGTATTGGTCATATTTGGGTTAAAAATAAAAATAAAGTTTCGGGTCAAATTTCCAAAGTGACCTTCCCAATATCACTGACACGATTAGAAGTACTCAAAATTTGATTGATAACAGTCTTTGATTATTATTGTATCTAAAAAGCAATTGCAAACATCATTCGAAGAATTTTTTTATTTTCTGTTTTTGTTAAAGGTTTAAAATAACAATAGCATACTTCTAAACTTCAGTCGCACGATTAGATAAGATAAAAGAAAAATAAAAAATTTGAAGCTTTTTGCAGTGATTATCTGTTGATTTTAGATTTAGGCTTTATAAATATTGGACAGCCATAAATTGCAAATGTCTATCAATCTTTTCCGTCAATAGAGTTATTAAAATTTACAGCTGAATTATATACATTTTTTAAATGCAATAAGATAAATAATATCTATAATATGCTATAATTTCACAAGTTCCAGAAATATAATGATTAGATTTGAATTTAGCACTCTGATAAAAAACTGACTTCTGGAAACTTGATAAATTGTCATCAACAAATTAAGTTGTATTTCAAGCAATACAGATATGATACCGTAACACGTTTTATTTATTTCCTCAGACTTTGAAATTTGAATCACTTCTATGTAATTGGTTTTATGGAACTAGTGTGAAGAATAATACTTTATAAGATTGTCATCAAGTTTATTGCATTTATTGGCATTAAGTACTTCAAGTAAATGTACTTGATAACATTTTGATTATAAGAAATTTTTAATCTTATCAACGTACTCGAGAAATTATATGCAATAAAGAAGAAGCATTTATTTTCAAACAGAAACAAATTACCTAGATTATAGAGCTTTTAATGATGATGGATTTATAAAAGATTTTTATTTGGGTACTTCACCTTTCGTTCTTTAAAACAAAAAAATATAACATAAAATGTTTACTTTTGTTATCAATATTCCGAACAGACATAATGTCATCAGATAGTATAATATATCAACCGCTTATTTACAATTAAGTATGTACAAATAAATGTTAACACGTGGTGATTTTCTTCAAGATATCAGAGTGATTAACTTTTGTTTTCTTCGTAAGGGGGTTTTCGTTTTATCTATTGAGTCATATTATGTAGCATATTTAAGTATTCAACAGTAAAAACGCTAAAATAATAATATTTACTTACACAATAAAACATTTGATGGATTGTTTCGAAAAATTTGTATGACCGTTTTTGCTAATTGGAGACTTTATGATGTTTGCTGATGAGTAAAAATTTTTTGGCTTTTTCTGTCTTTAAATATTTTGAGTGGTTTTGAAATATATCTTGTAAACAATGATTGATCAACAAGTTTTTCAATAATCAATTTAAAAATTCATTTTCAGACCTTTTAGCTCAAATTACCAGATATAATCTTTTAATCAAACCAATTATCCAATAAATTACCTTAAATTATAATAAAACCATGTAAACTCATGTAAAGTCAGCACAAACATCAATTTGCCAAATCGAAATCATAAACTGGCATCAAACTAAAATTATATTTTTATTGCTCAATTTCAAAGCTTCAACAGCAATTAAAATAGTTAGAACATTTTTTTTGCTCCACTAGCATTTAAAATTCAGCCAAGCATTCAATCCATATTAAAACGATCACAATCTGTACAGCAAAAGAATTTTAAAATCTACAAAATTACGAAAACTATACATGAATTCATAAGAGGCAACCATGAATTACGCACGAGAACATATTCTATAGTCATTATTCGACAAAAACTTTAAAAGCTCTATAATCAAATATCTATTCAGAGCAAATCGAATACAATGTCCCGTACTAACATTTTTCTAAAAATAAATAAAGTATTTCGTAGTCTAAGGACAACCCCTAAAAATAACACAAATTATAGAATTTCCACGAAAAACTCAAAACCCTCAGCATAAAGATCGAAAAAATCTGAAATGTCGAAAATCACATGAAATTAAAACAAAAGTGAATCAATATGCAAATTATAAAAACTATTGGCAAACAAATATCTTCACACTTATTAAAATGTCGTGAAGAAACACCCGCCGAACAATTTCCTGCTGAACTGATTTCATCAAGCACAGCTCAACTAGATTGCAGTAGATACTTCACAGCTGGAGCACCACATAACAAAGCGTTTTTCTATGCTAATAATTTGAATAACGAAGCGTGAAGCTCAAATTGTGGCAATAAAATTGGATTTGCATCTCTAGAATGTAAAATTGCAGATAATGCAAGATTGTAAGTTCAACGAGGTATATTAAAGTTTTCGCTAAGTGGGTGTTTGGAAATATAAAAGGCGGGAAAATAGATTTGTTGCGGGTTATCGGGAATTACAGTTTGTTCGTTTTCCTAGAGGATTTTTAAGCAAATTTTCTACTTAAAAATTGATCAAACTCTAAAACTTACACAGCGCAATAAATATATGTTAATATTAAAGAAATACAATGAATGCATTTTATTTTAAAGAAATTGACCAATTAGCATATTTCTTGATTTTCATAGAATTTCATGCACAGACCTTGAATCACAAATTTGCAAACTAATTCCAATTATATTTTATTTCCCTTTAAGTAAAATTATGTAAATTGTGAAGAATCATCAAGAATAACATGTACAAATTGTAAATACTGTTAAAACAACAGAGATCGATCGTCGCTCAATTGTTCCGCTTTGAATTTATGATTTTATGTTTGCCGAACTAAACGACAGTGATGACTTTGCTTGGTTTCTGAGATACTGCTTCGTAAGGTTATATAATACTTGCCATGCAAAACCTTAGACTACATGAGTGTATCCAGTATTTATAGTCAGCACAAATTGATCTCTGCATGTCAATCATCTAATTTAGATAATTTAGTATGTTAGCTGACGTAAGGAAGATTTGAGCACAAGGTTGATGCACCAATTTAGGCATAAATTAGATTGATTCAAGCTGGAAGCTCTAGCAAGTGTCTTTGATGGATTTATGAGGCTTTTATGGAGGTATTGATGGAGAATCGAAAAGAATCATTTTAATCTTGAGAAATGAAGGCAAGGTAATGTTTTGTGGAAAAGTTCTTAGCGAAAGTAAGGTGACTGTAGCTGTAGCTACGTTTTGTTGTATGTACATTGATGAACCTCTGAATATTTTAGTAAATGCTTCCACTAATAATAAAGAGTAAACCAAATTGAAAAGGTCACTGAACAATATTTATATCTAAGAGCAATAAACTATAAATATTGATCACTGATTTATTTTCTGAAGACTTAAATTTGCTTCTTTTCAAACACCTCTCACCACTTTAAATTTGACCTAAGTCAACTTCAATCAAAGTAATAAACCAAAGAGCGCTCATCAATTATGAAATTAATTAAATCAAAGGAAGATCTGCACTGCAAATTTTTTTCCCTCTGGTAATGTGAAGCATAAATAAAAAGTCCTCAACCTAAATCTACTTACAGTTACTTATGTTCAGTTGGTACAGTAACTTGACCGGCATTGAAAATTGAATTAAAGTATTAAAAATGCTCTTCGTTAAACCTTTCTACAGATCAATCATTCTGATATTCCAATATTCGCTTTTTTAAGTTTTTACAGTATTTTACCTTTTTATTACTTTTCATTAAAATTAAATGGAGTTTTTTCAATTTGGCACTACTTGTGGTTAAGCTTAAGATATTTAAATTGTGAGCACTGTTGAAAGCTTCACCAGTGACCATCTAGAGTTACAAAAGAACGGCTGACAAATTGCTATCATCAATTTTACGCATATGGAATAGAATAGGAGCTTGAAATTGTCGAGCAGCAAGAGATGACTCGGTGTTTTTTGGTTTAAAAGTACTTGTAAATGTGATTTATTTTGTTGAAGTTGTTTATTGATTTAAATTGTGAAAATGATATAAATTATAAACTATTGGAATTCCTTAATTAAAATGTGGATTCAAGTATTGTAAGGAGAGAAATTTTACAATTTAAGTCATGGGTCTAAATCCCGATGTTTTTTCATAATCGACGAACTCGATAAGGATTTTTTTTAGTTTTCATTCTATTTTACCTTTATAATCTACTTTATAGCTAATAATCCACAAGTAAACTAATTTTAATGAATTTTTCATCTTATATTTAAATTAAATGCAACATATTTTGCTGAACATAATCCATATAAGTAAATACACAAAAGCTCCTTCCTAATTACAAATCGTGATTGTCGAATCATTTTTTTTAAATCCAAAGACATTTTTGAACGTCTTCATTGTCACATAAGAATTTTTTGCATGAGGGTTGTCCATACATTCTTAAGTTTCAGCTATTTTTGTCACAAAGCTATTGATTGATTATGCCAACGCAAAAACTACTTTAAAGTTAATTTAATATTGACGTAAGAACCGAACATCCCCTTCTCAACAATTATAATTGAATTAGGCAATTACTTCTTCGTGCATCTTTGAGCTTCGAGCGAATGTACAAATGTTGGATGCAGCATAAATTTACTTGTTCTTTGTCACTCGCAGTATCGTGATTAAATGAGAAATATGAGAAACTCACAAAATGCTTTAAGTAAAGCAGAAGAAGCATAAGAGCTAGAAAAAACATGAGGCAGTTGAGAAATGCTGTAATAGTGTGATCTTGATCGATCGCCCACGGAAGCAATATTTAATTGAAATTAAATTGGCGAATTGACAAATTTTATGCTAGTCAGGGATGGGAAGGCAGCTACAAAAACAATGTATATTAATAAAAAAAGTACATTGGAGTAATCGATTGGATCAATGACACACCAGGAAGTAACTAACCACTTTGACTTTATTTTCTTGATTTCAATACGTACAACTTTCTATTAGAATAGAGAAAATCTCCACAACCTTGCTAACATAACTAGAAAAAATCTAAATATTTTACAAATTAAAATCCTAAACATGAAATCTCCAAGAAATCTGTCAATTAAAAATTTTATCCGCAAGGCGATAATTAAATTACAAATCGCATTTTTGTCCACAAAAAGTCTCTTTAAAATTGTGAATTATTTAAAAGTTAACCTTTTGCAATTCTTATTTAATAAATCATTCATTATTCATCATTCATGCTTAGCAAACAAATGATGAACTCAAATCACTGAAGATTATGTTGATGATTTATCATTTTTGCGCTTGAGTTTTTTCCATACCGACATATTTAGACAAGCAAGCATCTAACTTAATGACGAGCGCGAAATCCATCAAAAATATTTATTTCCATTTTTGCTTAAGATTCACGTGTTTCCATGTGTGTTATGATTTTCTTGTGATTTGTTTCAATTTAGCGAGATTGCATCAAAGTCTTTGAATTACTTGCTTTAATATATTTTCCATCAAGCTTTAAACATTTTCATCACAAACTTCAAATCCTTCCAGCAGTTCACGATGGCAGCGAAGGTCACAAGATTTGAAGCATAAAGTGTTACAGTCTACACGGTCTATACAGTCAGCAATGGGACATATTAATATTAAGTATTCGTATTGCTCTTTTTGAAAAACAATTCACACGGTCTTTACATTTTTAAGTTATCTGTTTAATGTCTCAAAGTTTTTTAATGTTTTTCAATTTAATTTTGGAACTTTCAGATTTAGACTTTACGGGAATTATTAAATTTATATGATTGTTTTCGAGTTCTCTGAAATACATCGACCGTAATTGAATATTGATCTGATTTCTGATGCAAATGTTAAATTTAATTGGTTGTGGATGTTGTATGAATCTTAATAGTTTTACAATGTTGTTCAATTGTTCTCGATTAGCTAGGATGTGATGCTTGAAATGTTATACAAAATATCTGGAAATATAATATAGACAGGGCTTACAATTTGATGCGTCAACTGTTTGTCCAACTGAATTAAATACAAGTTCCACTTAATAGTCGTTCTATTGATTCTTTATAGTAAAACAAATTAAAACTTCATTATTTTCCAATGAATTCATAAATTAATGAATTTTAAACAAATATCAAATTTTTTAATGTTTTTATGTGTCTTCGCCGAAGTCCAGGACCCATAAATATAAACTGCTTTATCGTTTCAATTGTTTGAGTAAATTTCAAAAATGATTTAGTGCCATTAAAAAAACTATAAAGTTCTCACTTTCTAGTGCAAAACTGATTCAAAGAACAAACAATTCCAGACACAAACAAATTAATGACCTGGAATTGACTGAAAATACTTAAAAGCTCAATAAAATCCTAATAAAACGGTTCCCATAAACATCAAAAAAATTATTGTATGTAAACATTGTAAGAAAATTGACACACTTTTAATAACAGCGAACGCCTTTAAAATAATATTTAACATCCAATTACCAAACAAATTATGAAAAGAATGAGCTTACAATCCATTTTGGATACAATTTATTCAAAAAATGAGCATTATAATGCAACAATGCATCCGCCAAGAAGCTCTATAATTAGCATTCTTTTACATAAACTCGCTGTACAATCTTTATTAAAATCATTATAGAGATGTTAAAGTACAAAAATTACAAATAAGGAAGATACTGACATTATTGAGATTAAATTTAAATATTATTGTGGACTGCTGGTTGTTGATTCAATAAAACTAGTTTGCTTTCTCAGTCCAAATTAAAAGTGACGATTTATTTAATTGGCATCCGAGCTTTCTATCTCTAGGTTCGAGATCTTCATCGGGGAATCTGTAAGGAGCCTGTTAGAACTTACAACAATTTTTACAAACTACATATAATATGTTATGCACTGAAGATGCAAACATCTTTTCTGGATTGAATATGTGCTAAAAAATTTTAAAAAACACGATATTGTTAATATGATTCTTAAATATCAAAGTTTTATCACTACCTAGTAAATGACACATATTCCTACTGACTTAAACACTAGTTTATGGTTTTAAGTTATTAAAAAACTAAAATCACATAATTTTTTATGTAAGTACACAAATAAACACTTGAAATGTAAATAAATCAATGTCAAAAATTAATTGTGATTAAATTTAAAATATGTGTTTATCTAAAAATCTGACATAATCCTCGCAGAATCAATCAATCTATTAATCCATTAAACCTTCCCGTGGTTTTTGTTGGTGGTTGACAAGTTATAAATTTATAAAATAATTGAAAAATTACCAGAAATTCATTGAAAATAATTAACAGCTTTGTTTATTATCGGCGAACTCACCTTCACACCTAAATTTGATAAATTATATTAAAAATTACTTTACATGATAATGGAGTGTAAAATATTGTTGTGCACGCACTGTAGGCCCATCCATCTTCTTTATGACTACATGGCTTTCTGAGCAATTGAATTATGTGCCAAAAATTTCATGTAGCAAATATCTATTATTAAAGATGATATTAATTTGATGGACTGCAAATTTTCAAGTGATCGCAATGTGATCACAGGTGATCTTACATGATGTGTTTACAGGTTAATGATTATTGATTATTATTTGCCACGCGAAGATGTTTCAAGGAACACTAAATTGATCATTTCTTCGAAAAATCTGGTAAAGTTTATTATGAAATTAATTGTGTTTGTTGTTTTTGGTGAAATTTTGTGTAAGCTTTTTAATTATTTATGATTATTTCTTAACTAAGTTTCAATTGTTTGAAGTAGCAACCGAAATAACTTCCTGAATAAATTTAGTGTACAGATTTCTTAAGAAAACTTGAGCACTAAAAAACATCAAAAATCGCACAATTCCAATAATGTTTTATCGCCTCAAAAGCTCAGAAATAAATCATCACAAGACATGCAATATCTAGAAACTTGTTCACTGCTAACTGTTTCTTGTTTTTCATGTCTTTTTCTAATGAATTCCATTGCAATAATTAAGTTGTTTGTTTTATCTGACATAAAAAGGTGATAGGTCGCAAAAATATGTGCTCCAAAATGCACTGTTGATGTGCAACTCTTGAAGATGTAATAGTTGTAATAAATGTAATAATGAATGCAATAAATGTATTGAAGAACAACTAAAGACGTTTGTGTTGCCAGATTATTAAATTTGTATTAACTTTATTGTCCATTTTCTGGATTTTTTGTAGCTTTATGTAGTTTTAAAGTTTTTTAAGATTTTTTAGCTTTTCTAGTTGAACCGCAGATTAATTTTAATGAGATAATTTTTTGCGCAATTTTTGCGGAAAATGAGCTTATAATTTTCCACAATAAATAAAAATGATTAAAATATTGTTGGTATGTAGAAACATTGTAATAAAACGTTGAAAAGGTCAATTTGCTGGTTTTGTTAAATAATTAATTTATGTTTTTAGAGTTTTTAAAGAGAATTTATGATGTTTTTGTGAGAATAATGGACTAAAGTTGTGTTTTTGGCAATAATTCTATAACAGAACTTGCAAGAGGATATTTTCTTAAGACTATGAATAGAAATATAAATTTTTAAGCATTTTCTAATTAATGAGAAATTAAATCAATTTACTTAATTCAAACTATCCACAAGCGGTTCATCCTAGAATCTCCTCAATCTTTGAAAAAATCCCCCAATAAATCCGTCAAAATGAATTAACTCTATTTTTACACCTAACGTAGGTAGAAACATGTGAAATTTCTCAAAAAAAAGTCTTTGATTAAAGTATGCAATACATTTCACTCCTATAACATTGCTAGCTTGCATAATATTTGATTAACTTGACTGATGCATTTTCGCTTAAATTCTATCTTTACCAAATTGATTTTGCTGCACAGATGACTGAGGTAACTTGACGTCGTGACTCGTTTTTTGCAGAACTAGGTATGAGTTATTTGCTGTGAAAATTTGTGTATTTGGTGTATTAACAATATTAATTCTAAATTAAGTGCTATAAAATATAATAACCATGATTATTCCGATGTTTATGAAATGCATTTGAACGCTAAACGAATATTAAACGGCCACTGAGCTGACATTGTAATGTATCAGCTGGTTCAAAAGTGGAATAAAGTAGAATCATTTTTCATTCAAAAGCAAGTGCTGAGATCATGAAATGCTTCAAATTGCTTCAAATTATGATGATTTTTGCTGTTGTTTATGTTGTTCATGAATTATTAAATTTTTGCAACTTTTGTGACTGGTTCTTGCTGAATAAGTTGAGCTTTTGATATTTAGAATATTTGGGCGTGAATTTCATAACGATTTTACACTTTGTATTAAATTGTAAATTAAGTTATGGGAATTTAATGAAATTGTAGCAGAAATTTGAAAAGTGCAAGTCTTATTAATTTGTTATAAGCTGTCAACTACAATTTATTAAGACTTATGAGCTGATGCTCGATTGAAACTTTTTTTTTATATTTTATATAATTTGAAACGAAAGTCGAGATGGCCTGTCATAGACGAAAGCATCACAGCAAGAAGTATATAATTTGAACATTATTTTCTCACTATTTTTCTTGTGCATTCAATATTAAATGAAATCTATTGTGATTTTTATGCCAAAATTAAAAAAGCTTCAAATATTACAACCAAGCAAACTCTCATGATAGGGAGAAGTATATCGTTCTTTTTTCTTCTCTGTGGTTTTATGTTTGGGATACATGCTGTTGGGACTAATTTACTTGCACCCCATACACAAGTGGATTGTCGATTGAATGATGTTTTACTCGAGCACGAAATATTCCAAAAGAATTATGTAAATTAAAATATTAGATTAACATAAATTTTTTTCGGATTTATCCCAAAACGTAATAAAATTTAGCATTCCCCAACATTACCCAAAAAACTTTTAAAAATTTCAATTTTTTAAAATATTAACATACAACAGGTCAAAACAAGACTCAAAAGCCGACAACATACTTTTATAGATTTGGTCAAAATATAATCTTTCTTTATCAATATACAAATAAATGACGTGATACACCGCAAAAATGAATAGCATAGGATTAAAACTTATTCTTGACATGGGTTGTATTTGCGCCAAAGAAATAATAGTTATCAATGGATCCAAGTACAAAGTTCTCGAAAGAATAGCTGAAGGTAAGTAAAAATTATGGAGAAACAAGAAATCAAAAATATCGCAATACTTCAACTTAATTATATTAAACTAATTCCAACTTTCACCAAAAACTGGATTTTGTGTTTGTTGCGATATTTTGTGTTTGATTAACGAGTCTCTAAATTTGTATGTGCACATAATTTACATCATTTTGAATCATTTCAGGCGGCTTTAGTTTAATTGACTTAGTAGAAAATGAAACAACGAAAAAGAAATTTGCCTTGAAGAGGATCACCTGCCATTCCATTGAAGATCAAAATGTAGCTATTAAGGAGATCGAGACTAGCAAAAAAATCAATCACCAAAATGTGATCAAAATAGTAGACCATTCAATTGATGGTTGTGCAGATATCGTCGTAAATCAAACCTCTCAAGTCTACATTGTCCTACCTTATTATAAAAATGGATCTTTGTTAGACTATCTGAACACTCGAGCTAAGACTAATGACTATATCTCAGAGATGCAAGTATTGCAGATGTTTTTGGGTATTTGTGAAGGATTGAAAGCGTTCCATGAAACAAGTCCACCAGTTAGTCATCGAGATTTGAAGACAGCTAATATTTGCCTTTCTAATTCATACGAGCCAATTATCGTGGATCTGGGGTCAGCAGCTGAAGCGAGAATACAGGTTTGTTTTATTAAAATTTTTCAAAAATGTTTATGTTTAATTATTTTTATTTAATCTTTTAGATCCACGGCCAATCTGAAGCCCAAAAGCTCCAGGACACCGCTGAAGAGCGATGTTCGATCGTATATCGAGCACCAGAACTGTTTTCTGTGGAAAGTTACACTATAATTGACGAACGTAGCGATATTTGGTCGCTTGGTTGTTGTCTTTATTCTCTCTGCTTTTTTAAGAGTCCTTTTGATGCTGTTTATGAAAAAGGAGATTCAGTAGCACTAGCAGTTTTAAGTGGTTCCAACATAACATTCCCTGACAATTCCGTTTATTCCCAAGACATGCATGATTTGATACTGTTCATGCTAAGATTGAATCCCATGGAGAGGCCATTCATCTATAGTGTTATAGAGAAGGCGCAAGACTTGATTTTAATCTTAGAAAATCGAGTATAGTTCAATTTTTTACAAATTACTAGACAAATACAAGTTAAATAGAAAATTTTCAATCCTGGTGAATTTCGCATCAAAAAAGATTAGTTAGTAAAAAATGGTCGGATCACTATGAAATTTTTTGTGGAGTACCGAGATATGTTAGAGATTACTAGAAAAATATAAAATGCATCCAAAAATTTTCGCGTCATGGTTTTAGGGTCACTTGAAAATTGCTGTTGCTGAAATTGTATCTAACTTTGGGTGTTTCAATGAAGGGTCAAGGGGTAATTGGTGTTGGATTTTTTTGAAAATTTGGGTTTGAGGTCTTTCGATAGTCTCCTAATAAAAAAAAAATTGGTTGAAATTTTTCCTTCACCTCAAATTTTTTTTGTGCTCGTTGAATAGTTCACTTTTGAACAAAAAAATAAAAAAAATGGGCACTTCAAAACTTTTTGCTCAAACTACTATTTTATAGCTGAAGAATTGAATAAAATCATGTTTTTCACCAAAAAACGTTCACCAAAAGTGACTTGCAACCCAAAAATCTTCGAACAAGCTAAATTCACTTTGTTTACGAAGTAACGAATAGGTTTTGTGAAGAAAATATTTTTTAGGAGCAATGGGAGCACCTTTTGTATTGATTTTCGGAAGATACTTAAAAACAGCAAATTTGACCACTAAAATGCATCTAGCACCATCAGTTGACCTCAGAATTCCATCAAAATTTCACAGTTTGGTGTTCTTATGGTCCAAAACCAAACACCAAATGGGCAAGGTTGTACCATGTACTTTCAAAATGGCTTAGCATGTGATCTCAAGGTAGCTCAAAAAATGCATCGAGAAAAATATTTTTTTTGATCACATGCTAAGCCATTTTGAAAATACATGGTACAACCTTGCCCATTTGGTGTTTGGTTTTGGACCATAAGAACACCAAACTGTGAAATTTTGATGGAATTCTGAGGTCAACTGATGGTGCTAGATGCATTTTAGTGGTCAAATTTGCTGTTTTTAAGTATCTTCCGAAAATCAATACAAAAGGTGCTCCCATTGCTCCTAAAAAATATTTTCTTCACAAAACCTCTTCGTTACTTAGTAAACAAAGTGAATTTAGCTTGTTCGAAGATTTTTGGGTTGCAAGTCACTTTTGGTGAACGTTTTTTGGTGATAAAATCATTTTATTCAATTCTTCAGCTATAAAATAGTAGTTTGAGCAAAAAGTTTTGAAGTGCCCATTTTTTTTATTTTTTTGTTCAAAAGTGAACTATTCAACGAGCACAAAAAAAATTTGAGGTGAAGGAAAAATTTCAACCAATTTTTTTTTTATTAGGAGACTATCTAAAGACCTCAAAACCAAATTTTCAAAAAAATCCAACACCAATTACCCCTTGACCCTTCATTGAAACACCCAAAGTTAGATACAATTTCAGCAACAGCAATTTTCAAGTGACCCTAAAACCATGACGCGAAAATTTTTGGATGCATTTTATATTTTTCTAGTAATCTCTAACATATCTCGGTACTCCACAAAAAATTTCATAGTGATCCGACCATTTTTCACTAACTAATCTTTTTTGATGCGAAATTCACTTCCTATGGAAAGATCCGAATACCGTATTTTAAATGTTTTAATTTCAATCTCAAAGCTTTTTCCTTGCAATTCTTGAAATTCGGAAGCGATTTCCGCTTAAAGAAAAGCTTCCAGTGAATTATTAATTGTTCATAAATCCATGCGGCTGCTCAATATATAAATTAATTAATTCATTTTTTAACCCTTTGTGTAGAATATTTTAATCCTAGATAAAACAATTATTTGAATGTCTAACATAATAATATTAAATAATTATACATCCATTTTATTAAAATACTGTATTTAATAAAGTTTTTTTAGCTAACCTTTTAGCCTTTTTTAAAATCATTAAAAACATAAACATTTAAACTTTTTAGTAAAATATAATTTATTGATTTGTGTCCTAATAAAATTTCAAATACGAAGCAAATATGTGCTGGTCGGGCCAGCAGAATGTTAAGATATACCGCAAAAAGTAACTTGTAACATGATTCATTAATGTTTTTGCAATTAATTAAAATATTTAATATATTAATTTAATTAATTTAGTTAATAGTCTATCTAAAAATGCCCTTGAAAAGGGAACTCTGATATCTGGAATCTTAATAAATTGGGTAATTATTTCGTAATTATGTGTAATTCTGTTCAGCCTGCAGATCCTTAATGCTGAGATTCTTCTTGGTGTCAACCACAACAGAATTCACTATAGTCGCAAAAAATCCCACATGTTTTGGTATTTCAGCATATCTTTCAAATTGATCCAGGGAATCTTGAAGCTTCAGTGTGAGGTCATAGTTTTTGCGAACAACGTCTAATATTTGCTCTTCAGTTGGGGTGGAGAGACTTTGGCTCACAAGCCATTCTTTGATTTTGATTTGGAAATGTTTAATAATTGCTAGAATGTTTACGAGAGAGTTGAGGAGCTTGAGGACATCTTCCTTGTACTCGCAGTCTGTCATTGAAGTGTAGCGAAGGACTAAAAATATTTGGAAGTTAGTTCAATAGTATTTATGTAAAATCATAAGTTCACTTACCCATTGCGTGAATTTCACTAAAAACCTTCTCTTCTCTGTTGAGCTCGTAATAAAGCTCATCGTAGCTGTTTGTGGTGGCCAAGAATGTGTCACCAAATGTGATGAACAGGTTGAAAATATTTACAACCTAAAATATATCATGAATTTATTATTTTTTGTTTTAAAGATCAAATTCATACCTGAATAGCCAGATTGAAAATATTGCACTTTTTGATGAGATATTGCTCTTGATAAACCAAAAACTTTAGGAGCCCAATCAAAGCAGTCCACAACTCTTTCCACTCAAAGTTCAAACGAACCCTGCACCTCTTCTGGTAAACAATCAGCCGATGAATAATTCCAACTGATAATAAATAAAGTTCCATCGGAAACTTTTTCATGAGATGTGAGACAATAAACTCAAGCAGCAGATCTAGAAGGGTGGCAGCTAAAGGCCTTGATTTGGAGATTTTCTCCGTTGGTAACTTGCGGTGACGCATGTGAGCTCGATGAATAAGCACTTTAAAGGTAAGATTGCTATCGTGCATCATCAAGTTGGCGTATTGATCCTCAGAAATACATGTTAGAATCAGCAAACACAGTTTTAAGTTAGTAGCACTTGACTCATTTTTATGATCTTGCATCACAATCGAACAATATTGAAAAACAGCCACAAATAGATTTGGATACTGAGTAACTTCCAAAATTGGAGTAACAGCCAAGTCTGGAACTTGAGATCCAGCATTTAATGTATTGCTAGGCGAGGGAGGTGAACTGGTTTCCGCTTGAGTTTGAGACAGAGTGGTAATGAAATTTCTGTTGAGATGAATAGCCTCATAGAGTGCCAAAAGTAAAGCATTGTTAGCACGAATCTGTGCGGTTTTATCACAGTCTTCATCGGAGACGAACATATTTCCAACAATACTGGAGAGAGATGAGAACCAGGAGGATGTTTGAACTTCAGATAAATGATTCATGGAATATTGACGGCGACAAAACTCAATGAGCTGAGTGGAGATCACTTGACCGTAGCCATTTAAAGCTAGCTCATCAGCCAATATTGATAATTCAACAGCATAAGCGTTGTTACCTTCGTGCTTTCGATAGTTTACGAGGAGCGTAATCAATATAACTACATCATGTCCGTATTGTGCTCGGAGAGATGTATCGCTCAAGATTCTCATTAAGGCATCAAATAAACTGTTGTTCATCACATATTCCAGCATAAAATTTTGATTGAGATTATCGCCACACGTCATCAGAACCAGAAGGAGCTTTAAGCAAACATCTCGTGGACTTTCAGGAATGTCACCTACAATTATTGCGTTCATTATTAGAAACAGTCTAAATATTTTTGACCTGATCTATACTTACTAATTAAAAAGTCATTGCACTTAATGACCAGCGTTCTTAAACTCCCTTCTATTTCCTCACATCCCAAAATCTCGCTCAAAATTTCAAATCCCGCTTCAGATGATCCAAATTTCTTAAATATCGTATGAAAAACGATACATAGCGTATGTAAGCAGTTCCTATTTGTCTTTACGTTATCTGTAATTCAATTAATTCAATTAATACACACATAAATAAGTCATCATGTTGTAAGTAGACTGAACAAATTAAAACTTCATTAAAAACTGATTAAAATTTATTGAACTTTCACCTGAGCTGAGACTTTCAATGACTCGAATGAGTAGGGTAACAATATTTCCTTTGACGGCTATCACTTGTTCATTTGTTAGCTTTGATATTTCTGCTTCTAGAGCCTCAGCATTGGGCTGCAAAGTAAATAATTCCTGGAAATCATCTGGTAGTTCTGCTTTGAAGATTTGCTCATATATTAAAACGATTTTATCTTTAGGCCGTTTGGAGCCTGAAGATGATCTTTTACGGGTTGTGATGTTCATGTTCTTGATTTGATTAATAAAATAAAATAAGTTAGAAACTCTTTACAATATTTTTAATTTCTTTTTTTTTCTTATTTACAATTTTTATACTATCTAGCTTTAATTGACATGCGATTTTACGCGCTTGTCAAAAACTCGTCTAATAGCTCGCCTAAATTTCGGAGCATGCTGGTTTATTTTGATTTGATGTTTTTATTGAATTAATTCAAAATGCCTATTGTAAGTACCATAGATCTTATAAAATGCCAAATATAATCAACACAATATTCTTGTAGAAAAAAGGAATCAAGATCAGCTCGGCGAAGCGAGGCCACCACGAAAAACACAAGAAGAATTTCGGAAAATCTAAAAAGACGATACAGAAAGAAAAACAAAAAAATGAGAATATCTTCAAGAAATCCAAGACCACTCAGCGTAAAGATGAGCTTAATAGCAAGAAGCCTCAAAATCAAGAGAATGGGAAAGGCAAATCTCCAAAAAATTTGAAAAATCCCAAAACTGAGAAAACCGGCCAAGGAAAGAAAAGAAAAGGTCAGCAAAATGAAGCAATGCCAGTAGGATCTTTCCACATCAATGATGTCTTCAATGGCAGTGACTCTGAAGAGGAAATTCAACCTAAGAACAACTTCCAACATCTAGCGAAAAGACCCAGACAATCTGAATCTGACAGTGATTCTGATGCTTCCGATGGCTCTGAATTTTCTAATGCTGAAGAAATGGAAGAAGAACATGGTCTCAAAACCACTTCAGTAGACACCAACAAGAAAATGAAGGAACTGTTGCCTTTTAAGTCGAAAACCGGTGTTATTCCAAGAAGTGAGGAAGTTAAGAAAAAGCAGTTTGAGGAAATTTATGAAGAATCTGAGGATGATTTCATAAAAAGTGACGACGAAGAGGAAGAAGAAGAGGTGGATCAAGAATTGGACTCAGATGCTGATGTCATTGAAGCTGTAAGTTTTTATTGATGAAAATTTTCCGTAAAACTCATATTGAAATATTAAATTTTTAGCCTGCTCAGAAGAAACGTAAAATAGTCAGCATGTCTGCAGCTGAATTAATGGTAGAACGAGCTCATGAAGTTCAGAGAATCCGTTTCAAGATTGGTGTCATCTGCTCTGGGCTCCTGGAAAAACCTGAAGAAAAGATCAAGAACTTGGCTGTACTTCTTACTATGATGCAAGTAAACAGAGGCGAAGATAAAGAAGTCAACTTACTTAGCACCAAGAAACTTTCAATGCTTTCCACTGTTGAAGTATTCAAGGACATAATTCCTGAATATCGAGTCGGTGTTGTGGACTTGCAAGCTCAGAAAGTAAAAAAAGACACCCTACAACGTGTCACCTACGAAAATTCTTTGCTTAGTTACTACAAAAAGTATCTCAAAGTCCTCGAAATTTCAACAAAAGCTTTGCAAAAAAAGAGATTTGGTCCGAAACCGAGTAAAGAAGCTGTTAGTTTGGCAGAAGTTGCTGTACATTGTCTATGTGATGCTTTGCTGGCTCATCCTTACTTCAACTTTAGCACGAATATTGCTCAGTTGCTTGTTGTGCTATTAAACCATCCCAAGGAAAATATAAGGAAAATGGTCCATCAGACTTTCGTTAAAATCTTCAAGACAGATAAGAGAATGGACATAAGTAGACATGTAAGTTGAAGAAATCGATTTTTGTGTTTTAAAAATGACAAAAATTTTAAATCAACAAAACATTTAATTTTAAAATATTTTAAGATCGTTCGCCACATCAATCATCTGGTAAAAAAGAAGTCAAACTTTGTGTTTACTGAAGTGATCACTTGTCTCCTTTCCTTACAAATTAAAAGCATCAATGTAAACGCCGAGAAAGAAGCAGAACTGAAGCAAAAAAAATTGGAGCAGCACAAATCTCGCTTGATTGCAATGTCTAAACGTGAAAGGAAACGCAAAAAGAAGTTGGCTGAAGTTGAGAAGGAAATGATTGAGTCCAAGGCAGAAGAAAACAAGCAGACCAAGAACACGAAGCTGACAGATATTTCTAAGCTGGTTTTCACCATTTACTTCAGGATTTTGAAACAAAGCCCTAATTCGAGGCTCTTGAGTGCTACGCTGGAAGGATTAGCAAAGTGAGTAATTTATTTGAAATTTGTGTGAAATTCTGATCACAAAAAACATTTCACGATTTTTAATCAAAATTTTAATTTAAGGTTTGCTCACATCATCAACGTCGAGTTTTTCTCAGATTTGGTGGAAGTTCTAAATCGTTTAATCGAAGAAGCTGATCTTGGATATCGAGAGCAGCTCCATTGTATCCAAACAGTCTTTACAATTCTTTCCGGTCAAGGAGAAGTTCTTAACATAGATCCAGCTCGCTTTTACACACATTTGTATAAGAATTTGCTGTTTGTAAACGCTGGCAGACGAAGTAACGACATGGAATCAATTGTTAACACTTTGGAGAATGTTTTGATTAGACGTAGGAAAAATATTACCACTTTGAGGTATTTGGCTTTCTTGAAGAGGATGATGTCGTTGAGTTTGCAAGTTTTGCATAATGGAACTATTAGTTGTTTGGGAATTGTGAAGAATGCTATGCAGGTATGTTTAAAAGCTGTAATTTTATCCCTCCTTACAATACTTATAAATCTTTTCACTATTTTAGCTCAACTCCTCCCTGGATATTCTCTTGGATGTTGAAACGAAGATTGGAAGTGGAAAATTTGATCCAATGATTGAAGAGCCCGAGTTTTGCAACGCTAATTGCACTAGTTTGTTCGAGTTGGGTCTTTTAAGACGTCATTACCATCCGGTGGTAGCAAAGTTGGCCACTCATATTTCAGCTGGAGTTCCATCAATGGGCGCTGGCATGTTGGAACCAGGTTTGGCGAAGATGTAAGTGATATTTGGGGAGACTTCCATGAATTATGAATAAACAGCCTTTTAATTATCTTGCAGGAGCCCAATAGACCTGCTCGAAAAATATGACAGCTCAGAGATGGCTTTTAATCCACCAATTCCAGCTCCTCCAAAGGAAGCCAAGCCCAAATTACGACCCGGGAAACACATGTACCGCAACAAAGACCTCGAGTATACTTGCAAGAAGCAGTTTGAACTCCCGGCCGGCGCGAGCGTAACACAAATAAACGCAGAAGATTTAAATTTCGATTTTTTCGGGGATTTTGTTCAAAATAAATGAAGTGAAAGATCAAAATGATTAAAGAATTATGACAAGAAATAAATTTTATGCATTTAAAGAATTTGTTTATATTTTTTATTTATTCAGATTCTGGGTTTTGTAAATATAAATTTTATTTAAGCAAAAGTTGATGATTCGAAGGTGCCGATTAAAATTTTTTTCATCTTCTAAAGACTAAACAGCAGCAAACAGCTTAAAATATATATTGTATCAAAAAATTTGAAAAAGAATTCTATTCGAGGTTAACATAATAATTTTCCTTTGAATCACATGAACTTATCGACACCTTTGGTTAATCAAAAATAAGGAGAAGACAGATTTAGAATTAGCTAGGTCAACGATCACGACGCGGTTCGGGCGACTTCTGAAATTGACTAGACGATTCTCGATTAAAGTTCTTTAACCCAGTTGTCTTTCGCCTTGGAATGGTAGGCAAAATTGTCGGCCGATCGTCGTCGCTCGTTGGACTTACGAAAGTTTGGTTCATTCTATTCTTATTTGTGAATATATTGTAGCGCTTCAATGGAGAAAAGTGTGATTTTTTTGGTGATTTAGGTGGCGGTGGGATTACTTGATAAGAATCAATGAGTTCCACATCAGCTTGATCTAGAGCATCATGATTCTGTTTGCGCTTTCGAGAGTTACTGTTTTTGTTGTTGTTGTTACTGTCATTTTCCCAGCTGACTATTGAGCAATCTGGAGAGTCTCGTGCACGCTTGAGCTCAGCTTTTTTGCGGATGTCCTGAAAATTTATATTTAAGATTAAATATTTATCCAAAAATAAATAATATCAAATTTAAAACTCACATCCAAATGAACTGAGGTCGCAGACTCAGCTTTTTCGCTCAGAGTTTTCTGTTTCAGCACACTATGCTTCTTAAATGGAGCACTACTCCAATTTGTATCTACTTGCTCTTTTTTGGGAATTTTGAACTTATTATCGAATAAAGTTAAATCTAGTAACCTGCTCTTGGTACAGGTAGCATCTCCAATCTTCTTTTTCGGTACATTTTTTTGGGCAATACTCATTATGTAGCTATAGTCCAACTGCTTCTGTTTCTCGAGCTTCTGTTCTTCTAGTTTTAACTTTTCAGCTTCCTTGTTTATGAGCTCTATATTTCTAGACAATGTTTTTTGATTGAAAACACAGCGAGACTCGCCGATTGGTTTGTCAAAGACTTTTTTGTGCGACATGGAGAGATTTGAGTGTGGAGTGAAACCACTGCCAGACTTTTTAGCATAAAATCCGATGCTGTTGGCTGTACGAGAAGTGGAGGGCGCTGGGTTAATCAAATCAATGATGGAGTTGCTTATTGGATTATCTTTTCTGAGTTTGATGACTGGAATTTTGGATGGATTAAGCCTGGAGACGTCTATTCCTTGTTTGAGAGCTTCTTTGTTCCTTCTGAACGATGCATCGATACCTTCGTTTCCAATCAGTTCCTAGGATTAATAATACAGGATTATATATCTCCACCAATAAACTATTAAATGATAGATTTACCAAAGCATAATGTGAATTCGCCGCATCCATAGGTAAGTCAATGGAGTCGATCCACTTCGTGACGTCAACCATTCCACGATAAAGCCTTGGCAAGTCTTGATCATCTTTAGAATCCCATTCTGCTTCCGAGCAAACATAATCATAAAATTCTTCTTCATTCTGATCCGTTATATCCAGAAAATATGGATTACCACTTTCTTCTCTTGGATCATCTTCCGTCAAGTCAATTTCGATAGTGTTGTTTTGAACTACAGGCACTAATAAGTCCAAATCTCTCATTTTATCCATCATTTTGTACTTTTTATCTTGGATTCGAAGATGCTTCAAGAAACTTGCAATACAATCTTCCAAGCACTGCTGGAAAACCCGATCTAGACATTTATTACGATCACGCTCTATATTTCCGATTATTTGGGCACTTCGCAGGTCTTCAGGGATCCTGGACCGCACAAAATCAACAATGCCCGTATCTTGGTCTAGGCGGCGGTTGTGGAACAAAGTATCCTTGAGATTACTCGTTTCATCACAGACGAAGCATAGTTCGATTAAAATATCATCTTTTGCAGATGCTACGCAAAATACATTGTTGGTACTCGTTCTATTTATTGCAGACGCTCGATCTGCTAAATTAGAGAACCTGAAAAAAAATTAAATGTTATGAGAAATTGATATGTACAACGTATAATTTGATATGCAAAAACTAACCAATTTGATTTAAAAACTAATACATTTGTACTTTTATCAATCAGTGTGAAAGAAATAGTGGAGTGGTAAGGTATCGACAACTTTTCCAAATCTTTCCTAACAATACTGATAAATGAATTTTTATCTTCCAGAGGTAGTTTTGATTCGAGAAAGACCTTCAAACAAAAGATGTATTATAAACATTAATGAACTTTAAAGAGCTGGAAAGCTTTTTTCAATAATAAAAAAGAATTATTTACAGATGTGCCCATATTCTGCCGAGTTATTGCCTTTAAATCATGGTTTTCTTCAAGGATTTGTTGATTTTCGTAGACCAAAATTGCATCATGGTTATCAGCGCAGGTTTCGATAGTAAGTTTATCACAAGATTCGACGGCTGCTTTAAATTCGGATCTCAGGAAGAAGTTTTTTGGTTCAGGAGTTTTCTGAGAGCTGGTGTTGAGAAGAACCTCGTCGTTTTCAAGTTTATACCTAGTTTTAATAAAGGATTAATATAGTTAAGAGAAAAATTAGCGGTTTGTTGTAACATACTGGTTTCTCAGCAGATTAATCACATCTTCATGGACTCCATTACTATTATCAATCACAGCAAATTTGTTGGTTTCTACATTCACTTCTACAACAATGTTGGTGGCATAATATTTGACTGCATTATGAACCTTATAAATAAAAATTTTTTAGACTGTTTTCAAAAGTGTTTACAAATAGAACTTACCAGTGATCTAATAATTTTCCACATTGTTGTTGAGTGGCTGCCAACTAGTTTATTCTAATTTTATCATAAATACTTAATTCAACAGCCTTATCGTCTCTAGCTATAAAAAAGAGGATATGTTTTATGTTTGACTTAAAAATCGCATCATATCAAAACAAATCTTTCAAAACGACTCGTATAAAATTCGCGTGTTGAAATTTATACCATTCAAAGTTTGTTTTGATTTTGTTATTGTTTAGAATTTTCCGAGAAATTATCTCAATTTAGTTGATTTATTACATTAAGCAGAACAGTATGTCTTCAGATGAAGAAGATTACATGTCAGACGCCTTCTTGGCTAAAATGTAAGAAGTCATCATAATTATTTACGACTTAATTTTATTTGATGTAAAAATATTTAAGCCTCGGAATAAATAATTAAATTAAATGAATTTTAGGGTGAAAGATGTAGCACCCAGCTTGGTAAAAAACAGACAGGTGCAACGACAAAATGAGATAGCAAAGAAAAAGCAGAAATTAGATGATGAAGCTCGTCAAAAACATAAACCCGTTGCAGTAGTGCAGAAAGAACGACTCAAGGAGGGTTTAGACACCAAATTAGATAAAACCAACAAAGGATTTGGAATGCTTGCCAAAATGGGGTATAAAGCAGGCACCAGTTTAGGTTCGAAATCAGATGGAATCGTTGTTCCTATTGGAATAAATTTGAAAGCTGATAGAGGTGGTTTGGGCAGGGAGTCAGCAATTAATGAACTTAGAGCACAACAAATGGAGATAAGGAAAAGAAAACCTCAAGATGCTGGTATGTCTGTAGAAGATTACCGAAAGATGATGAGTGGGAACACTGATCAAAAGCAAATTGAAAGAGATCTAAGGTATGATTTTTGCATATTTGAAAATCGTTCCGTTGTATTTATTGACATATATTTTTAGAAAGTGCCAGAGAACATGTATGCAGTTAGATCAGTTTAATAGAATGAAATTTCCACTCCATGAATGGTTCTGGCCTCAAATTAAACTAAAAGAAGATGAGGAAGATGAGGAAGAAGCTGAGAAACCTGAAGAGTTTACTGTAAGTTCAACAATCTTTGATAAAAAATACTCATAATTCATCTTTATTTTACAGATGACTGAAAAACTTGACATGTTAAGAAAGTTCCTCCGAAATTCGTATTTTTATTGCGACTGGTGCGGGAACCAGTATGAAAATGCTCCTGATATGCTCAAATCGTGTCCAGGCCCAACAAAAGATGATCATTAAAAATAAAAGTAAGCTGATTCCTATGTATATTTGAATTTTAGAGCACAAAAATCATCGTCATTACAAAAATCTGAGCTGGGTTGATTTAAATCTTCGATAAATCTAGAAGGATCTTGAATATGTTGTTTTATGTGATTCTCAAGGTAGATAAAATGTCGGTCAAGTACCAGGTTCATGTGAGCGACTCGACTTTTTGTAAATATTTGATGGGATTCCGACTCATCGATTGAAGATCTTCTATTCATTCTGGCCTGAAATAAGGTAATTTGAGCATTTTCCTTTTACGACGAAATATATTTTACCTTCAAATATTCCCACAAGCTGTACTTGTTTGATTTATTTAGTATATGAATCTCTTCTTTAACAGACGCAAAGTAAGCGCAAATAATTCCGATAAACATATTAATCATGAAAGTATTAATGACCACCATCTGCAGAAAGTAAATCAAGATTCCCAGAAGCTTCCCACCATTCATCAAATTTCCCTCCACATTCTGTCCATCGGTAAATCCTAACGTTAAAATTGTCAAGGAAGTCACCGTTTTGAAATGTTTGGAAAACATTTCTGAGCAGTATCCATTTATGATGTAGACGCCAGAGCTAGTTCCCAAGAGAAATATTGATCCTATCAAAAAAGTAGAGAGCAAGCTTCCAGTCGCTCTAGAGAGAGTCCTGTTGAAGACTCTAAAAATCAAAGCAAATTGAAGAATCTTCCAAAGTCTCAAAGTTGCAATGCAAAGTAGCAAAGCTGATAAAATCTCAATCATTTGATCGAAGAGAGTCGCCAAATAGAAGCTCACAAAATCGTTGTTTCTCTTGGCTTTTAGTTCTAGAATCAGTTGGCCTACATATTTGTTTCTTTCAAAGAATAAAGATATTGTAGTGATAGCTAGCAAAACGATCAGTAGATCCACAATATTCCAGATACTCTTAAAGTACCCGATAAATCTTGCTTTAACAGCTCTCCCGACTAAACTCACTACGAAGTTGACTGTGAGGAGGAGAAAAGCGGAACTCAGTAGTAATAATACAGTTGAAAGATCTGTGAAGACAACTAAAAGTTTTCTGGTTTGAATGTGGTGATAAGGGAGCCACTTGCCATAAGCATTCTTCTCTAAAATCAATGTTACGACACTAAATAAGTTTGCGTCTACTGAGTAGAAAGTTATATCGAGCAATAGAGATTTTGTTCTGCGATCTATCCAAGATCTTTTAATCAAAAAATCGAGGATCTTTTGAGTGTTGTTAGCTGGAATATTTTTAATCAGACAAATTTTCTTAAATTCATAAAAAATCATATACTTGTCCTGCCGAGTTGCGCTACATAAAATCCTTCATCTCCATAAAAATTTAATACGCCAAATTGAGCCACTAACTCTAAGCTCCAGCTGCTTTGATACTTCCAAGGATCTAAAAGTCGCCAATATTGTCGGGACACCTTTAAATCTTTGCCTAATTTCTTCTTCCAACCGACACTAAAGTCCTGATCTTCTCTAGTTTGTTTTGTGTACTCTGGGAAGCAATCTTGAGCCAGTACCAACATTTCTGGAGGAACCTTACACAATCCTTCTTTAACACGAGTTTGTCTGAGCCTTGGAACTCCCAGCATTCGTGTGTAGCCGTCATTAAGCCAACCATTGCCTTCTTTCTGTTCAAAGGCGATAGTTCTATTATGAATTATGTTGACCATTGTGTTTTGAAGCCAGTTTATGACATCATTGGTGGTACTCAGCATCTCAAAAGCAGTGCCCTTATGGGTTTTATGAATCAAATGATCCTCCATGTGCTTAGTGCTGTAGAAACTGAAATTATCGCGACTTGACAATACGAGGATCGTTAAAAGAAGTAAATAAATCATGAACATTAGTAGATCAGAGATAATTTCTTTGAAATTGTCTTCTGCTTCTTGCTTTTTCTTTAAATGTCTGACTTCTAGTTTACTTGGTGGCGCGTAAAGAGAATGTTTCAGCTGGTGATTTAAATAATTGCAATATTCTAGGAAATCTTGGTTACCATCAGTTTCTGATATTTCTTTGAACTCTTGTTGTTCTATCACTCCTTTCTTCACGTACGTTTTAATGATCGCACTTGAAACCATCATTATGGGTTGCCATAGTAAAATACTTTGCGCCAGGCCAATGAAGAATGATGCCTGATATATAAAACAGCTTTTGAGTTTTCGAGCTTTCAAGAGTCAAAGAAATTTACTTACCAGCCACAATTCACTTTTGATCTTACCAAAAGATTTTCCGTAAACGACTGTGAAGAACATAATAGTACTCAGAAGAACAGAGAATAAGATCCACGCCAGTATTCTAAGACTTGATCCTTTGAGATATTTTTTTGTCATTTCCTTCAAAAGAATAACATTATCCAATAGAACGAGAACCAAGGTGGCTTTGATCAAACTTTATAAATTTTATTCATTCTCGATAAATGATTTGATAACTATTTTGAATGTTCTTGTTTACTATCCTTCTTTTATAAAAATATTGCAGTAGCCAAATCAATGGCAGTGGAATCAGGAAGCTTTGAATAGTCACAGCCATTGCCTTCTGGTTAATCTTGAAATCAAAATATTCTTCATGTTCGTCTTCAACGTTCTCCAATTTAGTTTGACCGAAAAACATGATACTAAAGAACATTGATAAGACTAAAGAGCAAAACCAAATTGCAAGTCTTTGTCGACGATTTAGAGATGATTTTGGATGCCGCGCGAAGATACTGTAAAAATTGAAGGAAGCATGAAGAGTCTCCAGAAAATTTCTTCGAAATTCACTTCTTTTCTCGACCATATCTGCTTTAGTGGCAAGTTGAATCTGATGATAGATCTCTCCATTGCCTTTTGTTAAAGAAATCCACTTGCGAACTATAAAGAAATACTGCTCGTGTCGACTGATGTCACGAATTTCAATCTGTTCACAGTACCATGAATTATGTAACCCCGTGGGATTAATCCAAAGCGTAATGCTTTGAATGGGTCCAAGATGCTGGGGAGTTTTTATCAGGAAAGTCCACTTGGATGACCTCTCAAAATTTGTGACTTCATTTTCAAGTAAAATTGGCTTAGTTTTTATGTTGACTCCGTTGAGCTGGATGATGATCTTTGAAGTTGTTCCAGAATGTCTGAAAGCTCCTTAAAATTGAGAGTTATTTAAAGGACATGTTGAAAATGAAATTTAATCCTCACCCGTCTCCAAAGTCAGCAAATAAATAAATTCATCTCCTGGACAATTTGATTTTAAATAAACTATCCTCCCGCGATTTTCATCTTCAATGTCTTTCGGCCAGGACCACAAAAGGCCAATTAAGAATATAATCAATAAAACAAGAACAGTGCCCAACACCAGCCAGTTTCCTTCCAGAGCATACCGAATATCTCTCCTTAAATCCAACTTATTCGGTGCCACAAACAATACCGACTGAAAAGTGGATAAATGCCAGCATGAGCATTTCAAGACGGTCCCATTTAATTTCTGTGGTCGGCAATAATTACTTGTCCAATCTCGTTTCGATTCATCCCAAGAATTACAAGATAATGTAGAGATTGTCATTGAAATGTTTAATGGAGTTGTAACTTCAGAAGCTGGCAAGATTGCTAAATAAATTAGCTCATCTTGAGATTGATTGACGTTTCGTTTATCTATGTAAAAGTGAGTTACGCCGGACTCACTTGAAATCAGTCTATGATCTTTCAACATGTCCTTGAATTGAGGTCTTTTGTTAAAATTCTCTAAAACTTTAATTTGAAAGTTCGAAGATGTGAAGTTAACGAGCAGTTGAGAATTTCCAGGAAAGTCAATTTGGTAGATGGGCAAGTCGTTTTTTGGATGAACTTGAAAATGGATTTCTTTTGTATTGATGTCTTTGAAATCTGATGTAATTTCAAAAGGAATGCCGAGATCTTGAATTTTCTGGCCTTTTTTGTCGAAAATTTCTAGAGTCAAGACGTTGGATTTGTGATGGTCTTGCAAATTTTTGAACCAGAAAGGATTGTTTTTCTGCAAATTCAAGAAATTGTTATTTTCATTTAAAATCTATAAAATATATTCCCACCTGAAAATACAGCACACCGATGCTGAGTATTCCTCCATGTTTTTTCTTAACGTAATCCATAAAATCATCATTCATGTTAATCCCAGTTTTATCATCGAACTGGATAGAAAAACTTTTCTTAATATCCATGGCCTGAAAAATATATGTCGAATTCTCTAATTTCATGTTTATTTGTAGCTCTTCAGCTTTGACAGCCAATAAAAACATTTTTGACACTTTCTTAAGCAAATTATTGATGGCTCCTGCAACGTGGTTTAGATTATCGATTTTAACTTCGATTTCTTCATCAAATTCTTCGTAATCTGGATATTCATCTAATTTTTCTGAAGATTCCGATGGTAAATTTTGTGGAAGCATCAGCTTGAATGGAATGACCAGTTTATTTGTGATTCTAAGAATGTTTGTAGTGATTAATTCGACGTCTTCGAGGGGAAGCTTTTTGACGTATTTTAAGATTAAATCTAAGCTTTTGGAGATTTTATTTAAAATACTCGACATTTTCCTTTTAACATCATGCTCTAGGTTAAATTTCTCGCTAAAGGTCTTAAGAGGTTCAAGGACCAATTTTATAGCAGGAATTGTTGGGTAGTCTAATTTTTGCAAAGCATCCAACAATTGATCGGCTATCTCCGTTTCATTTTCACTTATCTGTGAGATTATCAAATTGATCAAAGTAGCTGCAGCTGGAAGGTCATTCGTTTGAACCAAATCACTCAGATTTATCCGAAAAAGCTCCAAAACTACATCCACCTTTAAAGACTCCACAGATACTGATAATTCCTCCATGACAAAAGCTCCATATCTGTCCTCAACCTTTATTTGAATGAAATTGTCCTTCATCTCATTCATTCTTAAGCTGAACTCGTTGGATTGATATTGCTCGATTAAAAAATCATTTTGAATCACAGAATATTTCATAGGAATGTTTTCGTCCTTGAATCCTTCACATTTTACTTGAAAGATCGTGGTAAAAGCAGATCCAGTTTCTGGTTGAATGGAGCAGTTTCCATCATCTGGCGGTAAATTCAACTTTGGTATGAAAAACGCTTCTCCAAACATTCCTGAATATTGAACTTTCACCATAAAAAGGTAATTTAAATCTTTTTGGAAGAATTCTTTCAATAGAATCAATCTCGAGGAATTTGAAACTTCTTTTGAGTCTAAACTCCAATTATAATTTATTGGTGCTCCAACTTTACACTCCTCACAAATAGCCTGTATTTGAAAAATTTCGTGAAGATTTGTGTGTGGTTCACAGTTGCTGATGCAGAAAATTGATATAAAAAGTGGGTGATCCTCGATTACTGTAATTTCTTGGACTGCGTAAGAAGATAATTCAGATTTTATGGATTTAACGGTCATTTGGAACTCGAGAGTGTCACCCAGCTGGAATGTATTTCGGGGGATTTGAATTTTCGCACCTGGAAATCAAATAAAAATTTTTTAATAAAATTTCAGAATCACTCTCAAATTACCATTTCCATCAAATTTGTCACAAAATTCGTTAGAATCTTCTGATGTGCAATTCCAGTTGAAGATCAAAGTATCTTTTGACTCAAAAGAAACATCCTTTGATAAACTACCATCCAAATAAAAATTATCTTTGAAGCTCACTTTTCTTTGTGGACCACCATCGATATTGGGTACTGGTGGTAACTCAAGCAAGGAGACGAAGCACTTGAATCAAAACTAATTAATTATTAAGAGGAGATGAAATTCAATTTAACATTACCCTAGAAATAGCGAAACCACTCTCTCGTGTCTCCAAATTTTCCTCTGTGACTTTTAATTTTATTAGAGTTTGTCCTCTGGGCTCTTTGTTGAAGTCAATCCATAGAGAGTAAGGAAGTAGCATCAAAATATTTGATTTTTGATCGGAGAAAACTTTTAATGTTTCTTTAAAGAATTTTACATGAAGATTTGTTTTAAAAAGTATCCAGAAAACTTACGAATGTCAAAATGATCGGCAACACTCCATTCGTAGGTGAGCTTGGAATTAGTTCCACAAGATCTTTCAATTTTAGGGGTAAAAGTGTTGAGTTCTTGCATTAAAATATCTTGAGGGTCTTTTGGTAGTTCACTGCAAGGTTATATAATTTATTTTCAGAGATTAAAAAATTTAAAGCGAAATCAGCAAAATTTTACCATGATTTCTGCTGGATTACTGGAAAACAGTGCTCCGACTTGATATAAACCAACAAATCAAAAAATCCATTGTAATACTGTTGATTAGCATCGATAGAACCCAGCCTAAGAGCTAAAGTTTGAAGTCCTGGTACCGTAACAATTTTGCTTAAAATAAGATAGTGAACTTGTTCGTGAGGAAAGTTCAAGTTCCTTAATTTCATCTTTTTAGCCAAAACAACCAAATCTTTCTTATTAATTTTTTTAAACAATCCTAAATTACTTTCAGTGAATGGAAGACGTGCGAAGAAATATTTTTCGGTGGAAATTTCTACGCTGGATTTAATGCTTCCTAGCTTCTCGATAACTAAGAGGTAATTTTGCGGCTCATTGACAGGAATAACTGGATTGAAGTAGAAGTAAATATTCTGTGGCACGGTTCCTATTTCCGGAAACTGTGAGCAGTTCTGTGCTTGAGTTGGATCTGAGCAGATGCAGTTGTAAAAGCCGGCAAATGGACTATCAAAAAATTTTATTATTGAGATGAAACTTCAAGAAAATAGTCAAATTACATGCACGTCGAGTCTTCATCACAATTATTACTCAACTGACAGTGGTCCACTTCAATTTCACAGTGACCTCCAGTAAACATTGAATCAACACACTCACAGCTTTGTTTTCCATCAACCAAACTGCAAACTCCACCGTAATTACAATATTTCGGATCGCAAAATGTTTGTGAACTCAAAGTTTTAATTAAAATAAAGAAGATTCCTATTTTAACAAGAAAATTGAGTGTTTTATTGGATTTTAGCATTGTATATTAAGTTAATTAGAAATCTTGGTAGGTAAATAATATGTTGAGATGTTGAAGGTTTCTTGGTCAACTGTGATCATTTTTCAAAAAAATATATTTTAACGATCAAAATTCACTAACCAACAAAAAATCATAAATGATGTGAACTTTTCTACCAATGACCAAAAATATTTAGATTTATTTTTGATGTACTCAAATAGAGTCATTAAACAAAAAACAACCCTAATTAGATTGCACTTTAAGCCCCTTTTAATTATAATACCCTTTAAAAAGCTATTCTTGAATTTTTAATGCTGCGAAATGGAAAAGTATATCAAAACCGTCATATCGCATGCATTAACCCATAAATTATATCTTCCATTCAATTATCTACACAGGCATTTCTATTCACATTAGCCACATTTGGATATTAAACTTATTTTCCATGCCACATATGACTTTACTTTTAGATCGATTTATTGAACAATCATTCCGGAATCCATTGGCAACGACAAATCCAACAACACAATTGAATCTGGTTAAGTCAACCGAATAAATTGCAACATTTTTTTCTTCACAGTATTGCTCAGTTTTCTGAGCTACGTAGTCGCAGGTTGTTCGTTGTTCGTCTACAGGTATTGATTAAAATAAATTATAAACTGCCAAGTATCGCGAATGTCTTACAATAAGGGTTTAGAAAATTGAACGAAACAATTTGAACAACTGGCAGTCTGATGATAATAATTGTGATAAAGAATATTACTGGAAAGCCCAGAGAAGCAAAATTATCAAAAAATTTAAAGTTTGTGTTCAGTTGGTGATATCGCGTGCGGTAGACAAGAAGTGTCATTGAATCTATACGATTTTAAATAGATTTACTGTGGAATTCCTCTTTTATCGTGATTTTCAACAAAATTCATCATTCAGAACTTTTAAAAGCTTTCAGAATTTTGATAGATTGAATAGCAGTGCAACACAATAAACAACAAAGATGAATAGAGTTTTTGGTAAGAATGCGGGAAACGCAAATGCAGCTTTTGAAGGAGAAACAACTGGAGGAGTGGACGAGGATCATTCCAAAACAAAGGTGACTAAAACTGACGGACCTGTATTAACTAAAATTGTGAGTGATTAGTCTAGAATTTGGAGTAGTTAGACTAGTTAGTTAAATTTGCATTTTGAGACGACATGTTGACGTTTATTTTTAAATATTGATATAGTTGGACTCAGTTTCTGGCCTGAATCTTAATACGTATGCTACTCGCAAGACTGTCGCCCAAGGGATGTTAGATTTGGCTTTGCTAACAGGTAATGAATTTTAAATCTCCATTGAAAAATCAATCTAATTAATAATGAATTACAGCAAATGCATCTCAACTCAAAAGATTATTAACTAACGGGCAAGGACACCAGTTTTACACTCTTCTGCTGACACTCATTATAATCTCCATCTCACTGCAGGTCGTTGTATTTATTTTCTTTTTTGTTTGGAGTGTATTTTTATCTAATCTATCGCATTTTATCAGTTTTTATATGGTTCTTTTATTTATAAGGTTAATGGTAATTCATTGTGTTTTTAATTTCGGTATTAAGTTAATCAATGATCTATTTAATTTATATAACACTTTATTGCTTTTTAAGCTATTTCAACATTAAATTTAATATTGTTTTTAATGCACCAAATTAATAGACAAACGATCTTATACCCAATATCTGTGAATCTTTTTAGTTCGTGCAAGCAATTCTGATGTGTTTCCTGGCAATCATCTCAGATCTAAATAAAATAGATGAGCATCGTCGAGCTAATATCGCCAATAATGTTCTTCTATCCTCCACAATCCTGTCAACAGTAATCAATATTATCATTAGCACTTTTGATATTGCAAGTGTAAAGTAGAAGACAATAATACACAGTGAACTTAAACAGTGCTAGCATTAAGTGACATCTTTTTAAGTGACCTTGAATTGTTTCTTATAAGAACAACTGATCTAAATTAATGCAAACAATAGATGTTCCGCTTTGTCTAACAAAAAATTGTTCACGTAATTTCCGAGCAATTTCATAATTTATTTCGAAACAAATTAATTCAGTAGATTTGTACGATCCGGGCTTCAATTAATAATTTATTTGTAGACGATCAAAGCAGTTTACATAAAATTATGAAATACCAATAACAAAATAACAACTCATTATCAATTATCAACACAATGAAAATACTTAAGTTTGCTGCCATGATAGCAAATTTGTAAAAGTAATTAAAGATGGAATAAAATCAGCTTCCTAGTGATATTGTTGATCCATTGAACTCATGGTAACTGCTGTCATCATCAAGCTAATTATATTTTTGGAGGTATTTAAAATCAGAAGCTGTTCATAGTAATGACGTTCATAAGAAAATTTCAATTAAATGATTCTCCACCAATTAAGGGACAATTACGTCAAAATTTAATTAAAAAAGTTTCAACAAAATGACGTAATTTCTGAACGTTCTCTAACTAAAGCCACCAAGTATATCAAAACAATTTTAGACAAATTCAAAGTTTTGATTTTCACTAGACTAAGCGAATTTTTTGTGAGTTTTAATGCAACAAACTATAAATTATGTATTAACCACGGTAATAATTTCAAAGCTGAGTATCTCTAATTTAAGTTATTTGCAATTTATAATTTGTTTTACAATTTTATAATGTATGCGGGTTTTTAACGTTTTAGGTAGTTTGAATTGAATAATACTATAATAATGATCTACAATATTGTTATGTTGATCTAAATTAATCGAGGGTATTGTTAGAAAGAGACTTTTAATAAATAGTCAATTCTATAATTATTAGAACTTTTTCAAGTATCTCTTCATTTGTTTGAAAATAATACTTCTATGCTTAGACTTTTTAATGCAGACACCAATGTAGCAGACACAAAAAAAATTTTCGTAAAAAACATTGAAAATCAATTAAAAAGATATTATTTTCAAATTGGAACAATACATTTTTGATAAGGAACCAAAAACATTAAAAACACAAAGTCTTATCAAAATGAAAGAGCAAATATTTCTAAATCATGTTTAGATTGTGAAGTTGACGATAAGAAATCAAACAATTAACGCATATTGATGCTTTTGAGCTTGAACTAATTTATAGAAGTTTCTTGCAGCTAATATTTAGTTTTTAAGCTTTTATGGAGAGTGGGGTGGATGACCAATTCATGTATTTTCTATTTTTTAAATAAAACAATGTGAGATAAGTTTCATTCAGATACCTAAATAAGTACCTTTTATTACAACCTCGAAAAAGTGTCCATTAGTGAAAGCTTCTTATCGATTTTCATGTGATCAATTTCGTAGATATCTAACTGCAAGTCTTTCTTCTCCCTGATCTTCAAGCCAGAAAACTGCGTGATTGGTGCTTTGTAAGGGTACTCGCAGAAAAATGATCCATTGACGGAAATCCTCACTCCATTTTCATCGAAGCCGATGGCCATTTTGAATAAGCTTCCGAATGTAAACGGGAATTCACCATATTTTTCAATTCCGTCTACGAATAATCTAAAAACAGATAACATTTTAGGAAGATTCATTGTTTATAATTTGATGAGCTTTTCCCTTGTTTGAGCTTTATGAGTTTATGGGGAACTCATGAAAGAAATATAATAATCTTCAATACTTACTCTCCATCATCATTAACAGAATTATTCCTGATCACCAATTTATCCCCAAACCTCACATCAAAATGGAAAGCTTGTTGCTCATTCTTCCCAACCAAAAACTTCATAGTAAATCCTCCATTTTTGTTACCACTTGTAAGTCCCTTAACAACGATAACATTTCCCTCATGAAACGGAATCGGCACGTCATTAGAAAACGCAATATTCTCCAAGAATCTTGTTTGATGAGTTGGATAAGGCAAAGGGAAGATTTTTCGGTGATCAAAACGAGAGATCCTCTCCAAACCATTGAGGATGTCACAGGAAATTATTCTTTTCACTGAAGATCGGTAGATGTAATCGCAGAAATGTTGGTTGTTGATGGAAATGTGAAAGCGATCCATTCCAATTAGGATGTACATTGTAAATTTACTTCCTGAAAAAGATGAAAAGTTGTAAGATTTGTGTCCAAATGTATAGTAGAAATATTTAGATAATTTCAAGGCCAATAACACACTAAAGCTTTGATATGTAAGCCAAATAGATAACAAACATAAGCTAACAAAATAACTAAAATATTCACGCCAAAAAATCACCTGACTTCAACGGATTATTTTCCTTGGAAAAACCTGGGCCATCTTCCTCCGCTCCAAACTGATTATTTAACTTAGTATTCCTCACGATCCTCGCATTCTCTCCAAAGATCACTTCGAAGTGCAAAGGGATATCAAACTTATTAGTATCAGCAGAAAAATTTATTTCCAAGCTCTCAGCATCATTTTTGATCTTTCCCGAAATTATGACTACGTGACCAAACACCAAAGGTGTGCTAAAAGTACCGGTGAAAACCATCTTGTTGAAGTTTTGCTAGATTGAAGGTAGAAATTGCAATGAAATCGGTTTTTGATATTTATCGAGTTTTGATTACAATAATTTTTTATCAGCAGCTTAGTTCTTATCGATGAAGGGGGGCTAGTTAATCATTTTTGTAGCTGTAAATTAATTTGACCTTAAATACTCGTTTGACCTTTTTGTGAACAATTCTTTAAAAATATGTTATGTTTTCAAACGAGCTTCATTTTAAGGTGATTGCACTTCATTTGATCTTCCGATAACCCGTACTAACAAAATAGAAAACTAACTACAAATTGATTTCATCTAAATCATTCAGTCTTATCAAAACAATTGATCGTAGCTAAAGCAGAAATTTCCAGTAGAAAAACAACGCGAAGCTACTAAAAATTAAGATGAAATTCAGTTTTGCAGCACATCTAGGTCAGTTTTTACGTTTATTTTGATTTAATTCCATTAATAAAATAATTTTTTGACCAAATTTCTTGATACAGCAGCTTTGCTCTTCTTACTATTGGTGTCTTCTCAGTTCGTGGTTGCAAATCGATGCCATAAAAAGTGCAATGATTCTTATAAACCGATTTGTGTTCTTGCTGAGGATAAAACGGGAAGTCCGAGGATGTTTCAAAATTTTTGTCATTTGAGGAAGTATAATTGTCGTCATACTCCAAGTAAGCATCATAGTGCAGATTCAAAATTTATTTCAAAATTCTGTGATATTTGAGGGAAAATTAACAATATCTTATTTTTTAATATTTTAGGACTAACTATCACTCATTACGATGATTGCATGACTAATGATATCACAGAAGCTGTTGACAAATGATAAAAAACAAAATCAAGTATAGTAAATTTACAAATTTATTTTAAAAGCTCTTTTAACAGTGAAAATAAATTCGTATTGATTTTACAAAAATTCAATTAATCTTTTGCTTCTTATTTTTGAGCAGATGGCTTTAAAAAACGTTTAATTTTTTTATTAATATTTTGAAGATGTCATAGAAATTCGTGTTTTAGCTTGAATCAAATTTTTTCTTCAAATAAGGTAAATATATTGCAGAAGGCTTTTGAATTTCAAAAATTAGATATCTGTGATATCAAAAATTATTGAATTGTTAGTTTTATCAGAGAAATTTAATTCAACCAATGGAGCATTCTCTTGTAGAGAGTGAACCAGGGTTGTAGAAGTGGGTAGGCGCGGGTAGTCGCGACCCCCTTGTTAAAATTTTGGTTAGTGCAACTTTTTTAAAATGTTTGCAAAAACCATGCAAAAACTCATCAGCGCCTACCTTGTTAATTTACAACTTCTACACCCCTGGAGTGAACCCATTTAGAAAACCTTTTAGCTGTGTTTTATTGAGAATCATTTTTCTTTTTGCGTTTCTTGGATTTCTTATTTCCATCATTCTTGCCCAAAGATCCGATAGAGTTCTGAAATAATTAATTTTTATTAAAACTACAACAATTATCTTTTCAAAACACTTGAAAAAATTTACCTGAGTAATATCGAATCTCGAAGCACTTGGTTTGAGTACATCGACCTTATGCAAGACAAAAGGCGGCTTAACAGCTGGTGTCAATCCAAGCAACTTTCCAAATGTATCGGAAGATTCTCCAAACACGGAAGAAGACGCTTCTGAATCAGTTGTCAGTTCGAATGAGCTGTTTTTCCCGTCCGGGAACAACTGTTTGGTCAACAACTGCTTTTTCTTTTTGGCCTCGATAATCTGCTTTTCCTGGTCTGCTTTGTTTGAGATCAATTTCATTTTCAAATTGATGTTTGTCTGCTGAAGTCCATTCAACTTGCTTTGCATCTTGTCGTGCTCTTCAGAGAGCTTCGCGTTCTTTGTAGGAATAGCTTTAATGCGTTCTTCATACGACTTGACCTCCTCTTGAATGGCACTAACTTTTTGGGCCAAACTTTGTGCTTCAACAGACGTGTTCTCCATTTTTTTCTGCATATCTGCAATCAAGATTTCTTGATCCGTCTTGAAGTTCAACATGCCTTGCATTTTCATCACAAGGTCTTTGTTAGCTTGGTCGATACGCTCAGACTCCTTGCTGAATCTTGTGGCGATAGTTTGTCGCTAGATTTGCATGAAACGTTAAATAATTACAGAAGGAATCGCAAGATATAAAAAAAAATACTTACGACTTGAGCCTTGCCTTCCTCAATCTTCTGCTTCAAGGCATCATTTCTGGCTTTAGTCTCATTGAGATTTTCCACCATATCTTTAGCTTTACCCTTTTTCTCATCAACTCTTTGCTGTTGTGCTTTCAAATTCTCTGCCTTTTCCTGTTTCTGCTTCAAAACGTTACGCAATCTTTCGGATAGATCATCTCTCTTTTCTTTCAATGTAGCAAGATTGCGAGCTTTTGCATGACGCTGACTTTGAGCTTCCAAAGCTTCCTTTTTGCGCTGTTTCAAGTCAGCCAATTCTTTTTCGAGCATTGAAATACCATTTTTTAAAAGAGATTTCTTTTCTTCCTGCAAGTTGTACTGCTCAGTTTTATTTTTCAGCTCGATTCTCTTTTTATTGACTAGGGAGAAAAAGATGTAGGTCTTTTAATAATCGATCAATAAAATCAATAAAAGATCTTACCCTCACGATCCCGCTTGCGCAAAATGTTCTCAGCCAACTTTTTGGCTTCATTCAACATTTGAGAGGAAGCTTCAACGTCTTCAATAGATTTCAAGCGCATGTACTCCAGCTCCTCAACGTCATCAACCAAATTGTTGTAGGTAAACTGTAATGCTGACAGCTTCTTGCAATTTTTCTCGTGTCTTGAAAGATAGAATGAAAATAAAACGTGTTGAAACATAACCTCACAAAAAAACTTACTCTTCCGCAACCGCGTTGACAAACGATCTATGAGTTGCAGTTGCTCTTTCCAACTCGAAGATTTGATCGTCCGTTACATATTTTTCTTCCAGAACCAAAACTGTTTCCTCGTTGGTTTTTTCAGATAATAATATCAATCCACGAGATTTCTCCACGAGTTGTTGGATTGAAAGTTTTTTGAGATCTTCCACATCATCAGCGCTTAGATATGGAACTTTATCCAAGTATTTGGACAGTTTGTCGCTCTGAGAAAGTGGTGGAGTAGAATCCTCTTCGTTATTAGTGGATTCCAATTTCTCTTCATTTTCGTCCTGTGAGCTGTAAGAGCTAGAACCTTGCCCATCCTGTAAAATTAAGGATTTTTGCTGTTACACTACCGTTCTTTATAAGCTACATATAGATGGACTTACGGAATTCATTTTTTGCGGATGATTAGAAGCCTTTCTTGAAATTTCTGCAATTTATAAAATTTTCAGGGATCAAAAATTTTACCGTTAGAATTGTCAAGTGAAGTTGGCTGCAACGATAAACGTCGACGATGTCAAAAATTTATGAACTCTTAAAAAGCTCTGATTTTGAAGACTATTCCAACTGGGAGACGCTGAAATATATTTTAGAATATTTTGTCTCATATTTATCGAGTTTAATTGAGTTTATTCTAAGTAAAAGCCAATTCAATCAGTTGAAAATGAATGAAGAATTTGAGGAGGATAACTGGATGCAAAAAACAAATCCGGGAGATGATGAGGTAACCGTATTTCTTCAATTAATCAACTTTTAAAAATGTCAACAAACACGAAAAACAACAAATTAAATATTTTTAGATGGATGGTCAAGATGGACCTCTCGATAACCCAACTGAGGTGCTCGGTGAATGTCTGGAAAAGTTTGCAACACCAGATTACATCATGGAACCAGGAATTTTCACGCAATTGAAAAGATATTTTCAAACCGGCGGGACTCCAGAACAAGTAATAAACCAGCTCTCGCTTAATTATACTGCCACAGCTCAAATGGCAAACTTACTAGCTGAATGGTTGATCATTGCTGGTGTCCATGTTACGGAAGTTCAGGCAATGGTGGAAAATCATTTGAAAGAGATGATACTAAAGATTTTTGATCCCAAAAAAGCTGATACAATTTTCACAGAAGAGGGAGAGGTAATTAATATAGCTCGCATGATAATTAGATGCTGCTTACTAACTTTGTATCGTAAATTTCTAGACACCAAGTTGGTTAACTGACATGATCGAACATCCTACATGGCGTAAATTAATTTACAGACTCGCAGAAGAGTATCCCGATTGTCTTATGCTTAATTTTACCATCAAATTGATCTCTGATGCTGGTTATCAAAGTGAAATCACCTCTATTTCTACAGCTGCTCAGCAACTGGAAGTGTTCTCGAGAGTTTTGAAAACATCCATCACGAAAATCCTGACAAATTCGGATGACTGGCAAAATAGTATTCAAGAGTGTGCAGTGAGTTTCTGTTTGATTTTAATCCAAGTATCAACATAATAATGTAAATTTTTTCGAATTTAAGAAAATGGTGTGCCATGGACAACATGTTTACGTCTACAGTCAAGTTCTCATTCAAGTTCTCGCCCAGGAATCTAAAGGAGGCTTCAATATGAAAAGACTTTCCCAAGAAATAATGAAATATGCCCTCAAAAAGTAAAAGATCGATAATTATGCTTTGATTTTATAACAAATCTTGCTTTAATCATTTTAGCAACTGCAACGTAACTCCAATCACAATGGCTCTGAACAACTCCTCACGCCACCCTCAAGCCTGTGAAGCTCTAACTTCCATGTTGTCAAGAAATACTTTAAATCCAGCTGACATAAATGTTTTATTCCGAAATTACTCCACTTCAGAGCCACCTCCAATCGATTTGATCCGTAATCCTCAGTTTTTAGAACTACTTGTGGATGCTTTATTTAAAGCAGGAGTAAAGATTAATCAAGACCATAAATCAAAGTACATATATTTACTGGCTTATGCTTCGAGTGTGAGTGAAAATCAGAGAAAAGGACCTGGAAAGCAAAGGATAATTGTGAAAGATGAGCTTAAGACCACCATAGCAGCTGTGGAAAAGGTGCATGTTATTTGCAATCAGAATAAAGGGTGAGATCATCAAATAAAGTGAAATCATCGTATTTTAATCTGTTTATTTCAGATCCACCGAGTTGGTAGCGGAAATCCAAACAATCTACAATTGCATTCGTTTCCCCGTAGTCGGAGTCGGTTTAATCCGTTGGATCGAAAATACAGTCACTGAGCCATCTTTCTTCAAACTATGCACAGAAAGTTGTCCTATTCACCTGGCAATCTTGGATGAGGTCGCTTCTATTCATCCCTCATTGCACGACAAAATTCTGAGACTTTTAATTCGATTATTTGAGTCAAAACAAGATGAACTGGAAATTTTGGTGCAATTGGAGTTAAAGAAAATGTTGATCGATAGAATGGTGAATTTGCTGACTAGAGGGTGTGTGGTGCCAGTAGTCAAATATATTAAAATGTGCATCGCTAAAGGAGATACTGACATATCTCTTATACGATACTTTGTGACTGAGGTCCTGGAAACGATCACTCATCCTTATTCCGCTGAGTTTGTGCAGTTGTTCCTCCCCATGGTAGAGAATGAAGAAATTACTGGATCTATGCGAGGATGCGAAGGAGATAATGATCCAGTTTCTGAGTTTATTGGTAAAATCTTTGCATATATATTTCAAAGTTACATATTTTTAATTATTTTTCTTTGTATTTCAGTTCATTGCAAAGCCAATACTTTATACAACACTACGAATTAAACAGAATAATGAAGCTAATAGTGTTAATTGATTTGATAAACATAGAAATAAAATTGTAATAACTGTATCAACATTTGTTTCTTTCTCACTCAAGAATATTTCATTTTCAAGGAATAACGTCTTACAAGGTCAAGTTTTTTTCAGATTTTTTATTTAAAATGGCTAGAAACATACAAATAGGAACTTAAATATTTTATTCCTTCATAAAAAATACGACAATCATTAAAACGATTAAGTGAGTGCTCCAATAATTTTTTTGGCATCCTGATAAAGTAACTGGAAAATGAAAAAATAAAAATTTTAAATTATAAAAAAAAATAATGCAACAAACCTTCAGCACATCGTTCAGAGATTCCTGGAATAATAAAAGCTTCTCTGCACACACAAGTTGAGTTAAAACACTCCATAGTGGGCTCAGCTTCCATCAGTATTGAGCAATCTTCATGATCCTTGCAAATATCTCCAGGATCTAAAAATTGAAACTTATGAACATTTTCATCCACTCTTTAATTTTTAGTTTCTTACAAATTTGCTTTGTGCAAATCCATTTAGGTCCCATTTTCATAATTGCATGTTTTTCTCTGCAAAAACATTCTTCATTGCAAACTGAGCCGATTCCTGATTGGTGCTGACATTGATGATCCTCCATGCATGGCATGTGGAAATGTATATCGGGGTGGCAACTCTATAAAGATGCAAGATAACTCAAAAATCTAAATTATTTAGTTTTTCCATAACGAACAAACCTTTCTATCATGGGAAGCAGTAGATAGAAGATCACACACACATTTCTTGTGCAAGCAAACAGAACCAGGAATTTCATCTTGACACTGCTTGTTTTTCTCGCAAGTGATTGCAGGCTCGCCTAGTGCAATATTTTCACGACAAGTCGAGTTCACATTGATGTAGTTTGCCACGCACGAGCACATTTTGTTGTTATCACAGTAACTGTTTGTATCGTAACGGATACATTGCTCGTTTAGCTCGCAAATTTCATTAAGATCAACAACGACTGCAAATTAATTAAGAAGATTAGAAAAGAGATCAGAAATTTAGCTTTGTCTACAAGATCTTTCACTATAGATTCTTACCTGAAATGCACCTCCTCTTATCAACACTCACAACTGCTCCTTCATCGCAAAGACAAGTATTTGTATCATCATCACAACTCGCCATCCCCATTCCCCTGCAATAAGGTGGCTGAACTTCACAAAGACTCCCAACTTTATTGGCTTTTTGTGAGCTCAAATTGCCACAAGAAACTGTTTGGTTAAAGTTCTTTTCCTGACAAATACATGTGCTGTTTATGCAAGATGAGATTTTGGAGTTGACGGCAAATGCCTGACAGATTATATCATCTTCACATGAGAGATCAAGTGTCTCAGATCCTTTTTCATTCCTATTTAGAGTAAAATGAATCTCCCCCTTTTCTTTGGTTAGTTTTCCTCGGTGGGGAGCGTTCGTGGTATTTTGATCTTTTGAGACTTCTTCTGCAGCTCCAGAAAAAGATATTTGAAAAACAAATAGTGCGGACAACAGAAGAATTCTATAAAATTTGGTTGAACACATCCTGAGTAAAAAGTAAGTTAAATCTAGAAGGAAAAATTGATGGTTATTTTATTGTCTCTGCATAGATTCACAAAACAAGCATTTTTGGTCAATTGTTGATTCACTCAATAAAGTTGCGTATTTTATGTTTTTCATGAATGTTAAGGTCATGTAAAGTAGATCATTACAATCAAATTAGAGCATCAATATCAACATAATTTATAATTAGTTTTCAAACTTCCTGGTCTCATATCATCAATCAACACTTTAAGCACCAAAAAAGTAATGGTTATTGTATTACAATCAGTTCATGGATATTTTATTATGAAATCAAATTACTGTGATAATATTAATAATTAGCTATAATCACGTTTTTTACGGATAAACTGTAATTTATGTTGAATTTACCTAAAGAACTTAAAACATTCACCCACACAAATTAAAATAAACTTATCAGAACACTTTCGAATTCAAACTGAAATGAAAAATTCTCTTCGATTTCACCGAATTCAAAAAATTCTTCTGTGTTTTATCCAATAAGGTTTCTATTGAGTATCATTGTATGAATTTTAATTGCTCGACTCTCTTTCTTTATCTCTAGAATTAATAGAATCAATTGATTAGCAATTATAGGGTTTGTAGAACTTTTGCGGAGTATCTAAATATTTTGTTGTATACTGATTAAACATCAACCAGCTCAAAAATTTCACAATTAAAGTTCAATCAACTAATAAGAGAAGAGTTCTTGCTAGTAACATAAAAGTATGATTTCTAGAATTTTTGGTTTTTGCGCCTAAACTTTCAAAAATTCAATTTTTAAAATCCAAATTTTAAAGATCAATTTTTTGAATTGTCGGTTTTTGATTCAAAACTTCAAAAAAATAAGGTTTCGTGGGTCGAATTTTTAGTTTTTGGGTCCCAACATGGATAATATTATTTTTTGAACTTGCGTTTTTTGACTAAAAATTCTTGAAAAATTAGGTTTCGTGGGTCGAATTTTGAGTTTTTGGGTCCCAACATTCATAAATTAAATTTTAGAAGTATTGCTATTCATAAACCTAGGTTCATGGATAATATTATTTTTTGAACTTGTGTTTTTTGACTAAAAATTCCTGAAAAAATAGGTTTCGTGGGTCGAATTTTGAGTTTTTGGGTCCCAACATTCATAAATTAAATTTTCGAAGTATTGCTATTCATGAACCTAGGTTCATGGATAATATTATTTTTTGAACTTGCGTTTTTTGACTAAAAATTCTTGAAAAATTAGGTTTCGTGGGTCGAATTTTGAGTTTTTGGGTCCCAACATTCATAAATTAAATTTTCGAAGTATTGCTATTCATGAACCTAGGTTCATGGATAATATTATTTTTTGAACTTTCGTTTTTTGACTAAAAATTCTTGAAAAATTAGGTTTCGTGGGTCGAATTTTGAGTTTTTGGGTCCAACGTTCATAAATTAAATTTTCGAAGTATTGCTATTCATGAACCGTTCATGGATAATATTATTTTTTGAACTTTCGTTTTTGATTAAAAATTCTTGAAAAATTAGGTTTCGTGGGTCGAATTTTGAGTTTTTGGGTCCCAACATTCATAAATTAAATTTTCGAAGTATTGCTATTCATGTGCCTTTGGAAAATTTCATGGGAAATTTCATATTTTAAATTTCAACTTTTGACTCAAATACTTGAAAAAAAATATATGAAGTAGACAGTTTAATAGAATATCCAACCAAAATTGCAACAAGTTTAAATTTTATTGGTTGATTATTATCATCCAGTTTCTTAGAATTAAATTTAGTGTTGCCTTATCTCAAAGACAGAGATATGTCTGATATCTTCCATATCGTCGCAAAATCCATTGTTTCTCGGGTTTTCTCCATCAAAACATCCAAAAAGTCGCAAAATGATAAGCACACTCAATCAGCTTAACTCTCGCTCATCTCCAAATTGAGCAATAAATACTTGGATCCGCTAAAATCGTATAAATATTGCGGTTTCATAAAATCTTCTCACAGTTTATTAAAAACATTTGCGGATTGAGCATCAAATTTTGTGTCGAAAATTTTGTCAAAAATACCTGAATTAAAAATGAAGTTTATGTTGTTCGCTGTTGTCGGTGAGTTTTTGTTGCGGTTTGCTAGCTTGGAATGTTTTTTTTTGTAATATCAAAAGATAGATATTTTATCTAATCATTCTTGAAAGTGCCAATACATTTTGTGATCGTGATATATATTGTTTTGGTGAATCTGGATAAATAATTTAAATCTATGTTAAATAAAAGAAATCAGATATCATTAAAAATAAATCAAGAGTCTTCACAGCAAAGCTTTGCATTAAATTAGATGGATTTAAAGTGATCGTGCGAATGATCTTTGTAAATTATCCAATCAAAAATTACAGTAAAAGTAGATCATTTAGTAATCATGTTGACACTACTCTCACCATTTTAATAAATTGTCCAATTTTTCTGGAGTTGGAAAAAAAAGTCTGTTAAATTAAATTCATAAAAATGCTAAATTCTTGCTGAATTCATTGAATTGGAATACAAATCATTCAGTATGAAAATATTTATAATTATTTCTCAAACAATTAGCGTTTTTGCTGGTTATTCAATTACCGGCTCTAGATTTTTAAATTTTTCATATTTGATTGTCGCACAGATCCGATTTTACTGTATTCAAATATTTTTTGACCTTGCGAGCTCAAAACAATAAATTGTTAAAGTTTGAATGATTCATGATTTGTTTATTTTCTGATTTGCTAGTGCTTGTTGCGTGTGTTGGACTCGGGTCAACCTCACCTGCAAAGGATCCACCAAAGAAGAGCGAATGTGCCAATGTTTGCACGGATGATTATACGCCAGTTTGTGGTGCACCATCACCTGCTGATGGTGGAGCTAAAGTTACTTTTGGAAACAAATGTGTGATGGAGAAATACAACTGCGAGTCTAAGAAATGTGAGTTCATCCTTAAGTTTATTCAGATCCTTTAGACTAATAAAAATAATATTTTAGCATTCACTGTCTCTTCCACTGGAGAATGTGAAGGAAAAGCTGCAGTCAGGTTGCAGTAAGGTCGACCATTAAACATTCGAGGGAACCAAAAGTATTTTTTTATTTTTTAAGGTGAAATAATGTCGTGTTGAGTAAATTGGTTCGGTTTTTCAGATTGAATAAAGATTGAATGATTTTTTTGCAGCTCCGTTTTTTAATGAAATTTTTAATTTAATTCCAGTTTTAATTGAAAGCTGGAAGTTTGAACCACTAGAACAAAAAATCTTCTCAAATTTAAAATAATAAAGATAAATTTATTTATTTTAAAATCTAACTTTCTATAAAAAAGCTCTATCGTAGATCCGTATCATTATTTTTTATGATCTTGTCAGAACGTGCTTCTGTTTGAGAGTCAAGCAATTTTTGATGATAAATAATTCTCATTATTTATTTAATTTATTCATAGTGAATTCGTTTTTTGGTCAAATACAATAAAAATCGCAGTCATTGTGATATTTGCGAGATTTGTGAGAATTTTTTAGAAATTTGAATGCATTTTGATTATTTCTTGTTCATCAGTATCTGTTCAGTTTAGTTTTGAAGCAGTTTTAAAGCTATCACAAGAAGACAAAAAACTTCCAATCTATTCAAAATGAAAGTATGGTTTTATTTAACCACTGCAGGTAAGAAATTCAAGATCAGTTTGATTTGGCCTTAAAGCTTTCAATGAGATAAATTAACGTTTTTCAACGTCACGCTTTTAGTTTTGCTCGTCGTTTCACTCCAATTTTCGACCACAAGAGCTTTTGAGGCAAAATGTTTGAAAGATTGTGATGCAATTCATCCTCTTTGTTACTTTGATGCTGACTTGGACGAAGCTACAATTTTACCAACCATAAATCTCGATGATAACTGCAAAATGGAGCTTTATAATTGTGAAGTTGATTCTGATAAAGGTTTTTATCAACCTCATTCTTCAAATATTAAATTAGCTGATGTGCTCTTTTATTTCAGGTCCTTTTTTCGATAAATGTGTGGTAGAAGTTTTAAGTTCTCAAATAAAGCTCCAAGGACCAACTCATTTGCCCTAAAATTGCCAAAATTTTCGTAGCTCACATTTAAAAATAAAATCAGTATCAAGCTAGTTTTGTGGGAAAGTTTAAACGGACAGTGTTAATTGGAACTCTTTAGCTTTAACGGTGCATTAATTAAACAAAATGCGAATAAATTAAAAGAATCTGCATAAATTGAATTTAATTTCTTCAAATACTGTCAAAATAAACAACGATACAATTTGCTTAAATAAATAACAACGTAATTAAAAATTTAACAAACTGGTTTCACTGAGGATTAATGAATGAATATATTTAAAGCGATCGTCGAAGTAAAAGTGTTATGACGAACTGATAAATTAACAAACCATAAATCCAATTCTTTGATTGCAACTTGAACTAAAGTTTGTGTGAGTTTCTGAATCATTTGTATTTAAACTTGAAAAGTGTCTAGTAGTTTTATTTGAAATGAAGATTGTTGTGGCTTTAGGTAAAATTCTATAGGGTTCGATTTGAAATACATTTTGACTGATTTTATCTATAGCGTTAATCTGCGTGCTGACTACAATATCAGCTCAAAAGTGTAACTCAAATTGTCCTCCAGAAAATGATCCAATTTGCTTGCACATTCAAAATGGGAAGGCAATCAAGCAATCAGTTGATGTGCGGAATGATTGCAAATTGAAGGAACTCGTTTGTATGAATAAAATTAAGAGTAAGCCTTTAGAATTGCATGATGAACTATTTTTAACGATTTATTTTCAATTTTAAGAATTCTTAACAAGTGATGGAAAGTGTGCCGATCAAAACCCACCCTCACAATATAAATCATGTTCATTCCCGAGCTGTGTAAAAGATACAACGAAAAGCTGTTTGCTGGTCCTGGAGGAAGATGGTACACCTACAACTGCTATGTACTTTCTTGAGGATAGTTGCGCTGTGGAAGAATTTGCCTGTGAACATGATATGAAAAGTAATTCAATAATTTTAAATAATGTAATAATGTAAAAACAAACACATATTATTTTACATCTACAGGCTACAAAGCAGTGGAGTGCCCCGATTCAACACAATATAAGCGGCCGTATAATCCCGAGGCCTGATTTATTTTTATACATGTAATATTGCAATGTTTACAATAAGAGATCGTTTAATATTATAAAATACATTTATACACAACTAAATTGCAATTTTGTTTTATTGACTATTTGAATTGGCAAGTAGCAAGTCATAAAAAAAATAATTTGAAAATGAAGCTCGTCTTATTGACTGCATTATTTTTATTGTCTTTCATGGCAATATTTGCTGAGGACTCTGAAGAAATTTCTTGTGAATTGGCTTGTCCTGATAATCTAGAGAATCCAATTTGTTTGCACATTTATGATGGAGAAATAGTTCAAAAACAAGTTGATGTGGATAGTCAATGCCATCTAGACAAATACAAGTGTGAAAACAAAATATTGAGTGAGTTTATTCAATCAACTAATCACGTAACAATACGGCGTTTCGATATATTTACTACCTAAACATGAAACAGCTGAATTAATATTATTTAAAATTATTTTTTTCTATAGAATATGTCACAAGCGAGGGACCATGCAGTGAACAACACCCAATCGATAACTATGCTAACTGCTCTTACCCGAATTGTGTACCAGATGCAACAAAAAGATGTGTTAAAAATCTAGAGAAAGATGACGTTACTGTGAAATTCAATGTTTTCTTGAAAGATAGTTGCGTTGCTCAAATATATGCTTGCGAGCATCACTTTTATCGTAAGGCTGTAAAATAACTATTCCTGTGATGAATTTAATAATCCTTTATTCTTTCTAGATTACGAAATAACTGAATGTCCTGTTTTACCAATGAGGACTGATTTGGAAGTCAACGGTTAGACAAATTCGGTCACATCTTTACTAAAAAAATATCTTGGTGAATGAACTTAAATAAATAATATTTTATAGAAAATCGCAATTTTTCAAATTTTCCTGATAATTAATTGACAAGCATTTCTATGACGATTAATAAATAATTGCATCCAAATAAAAATAAGCTTTTAATAAACATTTACTGCTTAAACGTTGTGAGCTATTCATCACACCTGCTCAAATTTAAAATGAAGTTACTAATAACTCTTATCGTCTTGTGCTTTTCCAGAACATTTGCAATTAGTTCTGAGGAACTTAAACAGTTTCCTGAATTATGTTTGTACCGTAAATGTGGAGACGACAATACAATTGGAGGTTGCATTAATGTTTTTGATACAGATGGTGTTACAATTATAGACAGGATTGTAACTCAAAACAGTTGTGCTGCCATTTTAGAAGTTTGCTCGAAAAAAATAGAAAGTAACATTATATTCAATAAAAAGCTTTAAACAAAAGCTCAATAATTTTTTTTCCAGACTATGAAATTGTGCCGTGTGGTCAACGAAAATCAATGTTCTGGTGGGATTCTGGAAAATAAGCAGAAGCTCCATAAATTTATTTAAAATCACTTGCATCAATCGTGCACATAACTGAAATAATTCCTAAGTGAAAATACTTGGCCATTGACAACCATTAAATTGATTCTTAAAGAAATTTTATAAAAATTTAAATTAATTTTTACCATTTGATTTGTAGTTTGGATTTTAAACTGTAATGAGTGATTGAAAAATGAAGCTTATTCTAAGCTTATTCTTTCCACTTCTATTCTGTGCTTCTTTTGCACGTCAAAAATTTCCATTTAATGGCATGCCGACCGAGATATGCGAAATTGATTATGAGAAGAGTGGTTGTGTTAATATCCTGAACCACAATTCGGATGAGATAGAGGCGCAAATTAATTTGCATGATAATTGTGAACTTTATCACTACGTTTGCAGGAATGGATTACAACGTAAGATAGCCGATCATTAAGATTAAATAAATGTAATAGCCAATTCTTTTTAGTTTATAATTTTAACCTTTTGCTCTGAAGGATAGTTGAAGTTTCAAAAAATCATAATAAATTTACTGGATTGTCAATCGAATAGACTTAAAAAAAATTCTTACCGCAAAAGATTTTTTTAACTATTAAAGCATAATCTTGACAATTTATGACAGGTTGATTTTATTATTTCTTATAAATGGTTCTCATTATCAGTTAATCAGTGTTATCAATGAAACGTGAAAGTTTCAACATACTCGATAAGTTATTGAAATCTTCATCACGAATAAAAGTATTTCAATGAAAAGTATTTTGAAATTTTTTATCGTCGGATTTTCAAAATCTTCTGGAATTGATGCTTATGGTTGAAAAAAACGTTTTGCATATTCTGTTTTAAGGAAAAAAAAAATTTTGTATGAAAATGGGTTTCTAAGGTTACTAGATTTTTCAAAACCACGGACGTGACATTTGGTTAAAAAGCTTATTTTGAAAATTTTGAGATCAATCGGTCGGATTCTAGATTACCAAAACAGAAGTTTTTTTTTAAAGGAAAAAAAAGAAGAAAAAAAAAAAAAAAAAAAGGGAAAAATCTTTGGATGAAATCTTCAAAAACTTAAATTTACAAAACAATTTTATTGCTATTATAATATGTTCGAAGGGATTTGCATTTATTTATCTTTGGTTTGCTTGCTCTTGTAGTCAGCTAAAGCAGCTTTAATAGCATCTTCAGCGAGCACTAAAAACAAATTAAAAAATGTTAATGGATCTCAAAAAATTTATAAAATACATTTTAGTTAAAGAATACTTACTAGAACAATGGAGCTTAACTGGAGGCAAGCAAAGTTCTTTAGCAATATCGGTGTTCTTCAATGTTCCAGCTTGTTCCAAAGTTTTTCCCTTCACCCATTCAGTAGCCAAAGAGCTGCTAGCGATAGCCGATCCACAACCGAACGTCTTGAATTTTGCGTCAATGATTTTACCATCGTCATCAACCTATTTATAAGTACATTGTTTGTATTAGAGATACTTGAAGATTAAAACAAGATAAACTATAAGATATTTACTTCAATTTGTAATTTCATGACATCTCCACAGGCTGGTGCTCCAACTAATCCAGTACCCACATTCTTGTTCTTTTTGTCCAAAGAGCCAACATTTCTGGGGTTTTCGTAGTGTTCTAGAACCTTTAGAATGGTTTATTTAAAAAAATGCCGGAATTTATTTTTAATCACAATGTCGCAGTTGCTAAAAAGATATTGAACTTACATTTTCGTGGTAAAGGGCCACTGGCACGCTTTGCACACGTCTCAAGACGAATAAAGTTGATGCTCTAAACATTGCCATTATAATTTTAGTGTTTAATTTGGTTAGATAACTTAAAATTTATGAATTAGTTTAATTTCACAATTCTTTGTTTTGATTATTAATTTTATTTTGATTACCCAGTTGGAAAATGTGTAAAAGTCGAAGCTTGACTTTTCGGCTTTAACTTAAAAGTCGTCGACTCTGAAAGTTTACTAAAGTTATAAATTGTGTTATTCTTATTGAAACAATTAAATAAATTGTGTATTTTAAGTTTAAATTGAGTAGAATCAGTATCCTTATAGTGACGCATAGTTGGAATGGCATAATATTGTGAAACAAACAATTAAACTGAATTTGTTGGAAGTACGCATTTTTCCTTATTTTCGATAATTCAAACAGCTTGCAAGCTATTCGGAACTCAAAATGTCTGACTCTGAAGCTAGCAACAACTCCGGGAGTGGCTCAGACGCTGGTTCGGTCGCTTCAAAGCAAAGTGGACACTCGAACAGGTGCGATATTTTCAACAATTTTTTTTATTTTTTCGGAGCCCTAGTGCTCATTTTTGCTTTTACTTTCACTTTTTTCAACTCACTAACGATATAATGATTACAGGTCACGATCCGGCTCAGTGGCTTCAAGAAAATCATCCAGAAAGTCCTCAAGGTCTAGGTCGAGATCTGGGTCATCTGATAATAATGCCCGAACCAGTAAAAGCAAGAAACACAAGAAAAAGAAAAGAAAGCGTAATATGATGGAAGATGACGAGGAAGAAGAAGTTGAAGATGAGCAGGAACCGGAAGGAGAGGGTCTTGATTCTGAGGTAAACAATTTTTGTTGTTGATATTTTGAGGTTTGTTTTATATAATTGTTTTGTTTTGATTTCAGGAATTTGAGGATGATGAAGATTTTGACGATAGACCTCGTAAAAAAAAGAAGAAAGATCGTTTCCGGGATTTTATTATTGAGGAAGCTGAAGTTGACGATGAGGTCGACGAAGAGGATGAATGGGAAGATGGAGCTGGAGAATTGGGAATTGTGAGCAACGAGGTGGAAGAATTTGGACAAACTGCTCGTGAAATTGAAAACAGACGTCGTGGAACTCTTTGGGAGTAAGAATTTTTGTTATTGATAGCTATGATATGGTTCTTATGGCCTTTTTTATTTTTTAGTAACCAAAAAGAAGATGAAATCGAAGAGTATCTACGCAAAAAGTACGCTGATGCTGATGGACAAGCTAGAAGACATTTTGGCGATGGAGGAGAAGAAATGTCTGATGAAATTACGCAGCAGACACTTTTGCCAGGAATAAAGTAAAGTCGACCTTGACCTAATTTGTTGGGGAAAACTAAATTTTTTATTATTTTAGAGATCCCAATTTATGGATGGTGAAGTGTCGTATTGGAGAAGAAAAATCAACCGTCTTGCTTCTGATGAGAAAATTCTTAACCTACGCCAACACTGACGAACCCTTGCAGATAAAATCTGTGGTTGCTCCTGAAGGAGTCAAAGGGTATATTTACGTTGAAGCTTACAAACAAACTCACGTAAAAGCAGCCATTACAAATGTTGGAAACTTGCGAATGGGTATCTGGAAGCAAGAAATGGTTCCAATCAAAGAAATGACGGATGTCCTCAAAGTGGTCAAAGAACAAACTGGATTAAAGGCCAAGCAGTGGGTCCGATTGAAACGTGGATTGTACAAGGATGACATCGCTCAAGTTGATTACGTAGATTTGGCACAAAACCAAGCCCATTTGAAGCTTTTGCCGAGAATTGACTACACCAGGTTGAGAGGTGCTTTGAGGACCACAAACACTGAGACAGATGAATCCAAACGTAAGAAGAAAAGGCGTCCAGCAGCAAAACCTTTTGATCCTGAGGCAATTCGTTCGATTGGCGGGGAAGTCACTTCAGATGGTGATTTCTTGATCTTTGAGGGAAATCGCTACTCTCGTAAAGGTTTCTTGTATAAGAACTTCACTATGTCAGCTATTTTGGCTGAAGGTATTAAGCCCACTTTAGCAGAGCTTGAGAGATTTGAGGAGCAGCCTGAAGGTTTTTTTAGAATAATTTAAAATTTTTGGTGATTATAACAAAATTTCATAATTTTAGAAATCAATATCGAGTTGGCTGCTTCTGCTAAAGATGATCCATCAGCAGTTCACTCTTTCTCAATGGGAGACAATGTAGAAGTTTGCGTTGGTGATTTGGAAAATCTTCAAGCTAAAATTATTGCAATTGATGGCTCTATGATTACTGTTATGCCCAAGCACGAAGATTTAAAGGTAAGCTTTCTATAATTTCGATAATTTCCAATATTTTGTTACATCTGATGATCCCTTTTCAAATTAAGAAGCAAAACATGAAAGAAATTTAATTTTAATTTCAATGAAATAAAATTTGCGTATCTGATTAATCAAAATCGATTCGAAATTAATTTATTTCATGTAATCGAATATTTTAATGAATTAATCCAACAAATCTAAATTTTTTAGGATCCTCTCATCTTCAAAGCCAACGAGTTGCGCAAATACTTCAAGACGGGAGATCATGCAAAAGTCCTAGCTGGTCGATATGAAGGAGAAACTGGTTTAATTGTTCGCGTTGAACCTTCCAGAGTTGTTTTGGTGTCAGATTTAACAATGCACGAGTTGGAGGTTTTGCCTCGCGATCTTCAGTTGTGCTCTGATATGGCTACTGGTGTGGATTCTTTGGGACAGTATCAATGGGGAGATTTGGTCCAGTTAGAGTGAGTTTTTCTTAATTAAATCGAAAAGTTTTATTCATCTTATAAAATTTTAGTCCACAAACCGTCGGAGTAATTGTTCGTTTGGAGCGTGAAAACTTCCACGTTTTGGGAATGCACGGCAAAGTCATCGAGTGCAAGCCAACAGCTCTGCAAAAGCGACGAGAGAATCGTAACACAATGGCGCTTGATGCTGATCAAAATCAAATTCGTCGAAAGGATATTGTAAAAGTTATGGAAGGACCACATGCTGTAAGTTTTGATTTATTTAAGAGATCTGCTGATTTAGTAGAAATCAAAATCGATTAATCGAAAAAAATTAATTCTGAATTTTCAAAATAAAAATATTTTTAGGGTCGCGACGGAGAAATTAAACATTTGTATCGCAACTTGGCTTTCTTGCATAGTCGTATGTACACCGAAAATGGTGGCATATTTGTCTGTAAAACTCGTCATTTGCAATTGGCTGGAGGAAATAAACAGAATAATTCAGGTGGAGGATTAGGCGCTATGGGAGTTTTTGGATTTATGTCTCCAAGAATTCAATCTCCAATGCATCCTTCTGGTGGTCAAAGAGGTCGAGGAGGTGGGAGAGGTGGCCACAGGGGTGGACGAGGTGGTGGAGTGTCCAGAGATCGAGAAATTCTTGGAAAAAGTATCAAAATCACTGGAGGTCCTTACAAAGGATCTGTTGGAATTATTAAAGACGCTACAGATTCTACTGCTCGTGTTGAGCTTCACTCCAGTTGCCAGACAATATCAGTGGATCGTAACCATATTGCTGTTGTTGGAGCGACTGCCAAGGATGGATCAGTTTCCACTTATCGCACACCCAATCGCACTCCTGGATATGGTTCTCAGACGCCAATTTATGTTGGCTCAAAGACACCTTTGCATGGATCGCAGACGCCACAATATGATGCAGGAAGTCGTACTCCTTATGGTGCAATGACACCATCACATGATGGTTCAATGACTCCACGTCATGGAGCTTGGGATCCTAGGTTTGTTTATATTCTATTCTTTTCTGATTAATCTACTAAATTGATTATTTGATTTTCAAATTCTTTTAATCACCTTTGAAATTCAATTCATCTTTTTTTACAATTTTAGCGTTTCCAACACTCCTGCCCGAATGAACGATTTTGACTACGCTTTGGAGGAGCCATCCCCATCTCCAGGTTACAATCCAAGTACTCCTGGCTACCAGATGAACACTCCATTCACGCCACACACGCCTGGTACTTTATATGGTTCAGAATATTCGCCATATCAGCCCAGCCCTTCACCAAGTCCTTCTCCATACCAAGTCAACTACATGGGAACTCCTTCTCCAACTGGATATTCGCCAGCAACTCCTGGTGGCGCTCCACAATCGCCCTATAATCCACAAACACCAGGAGCTGGTTTGGCTGACTCGCATGGTGAATGGTGCACAACAGATTTGGAGGTGAAGATTCACTCAGTAGTAGATTCGGACTTGGCAGGACAAACTGGAATTATTCGTACAGTAAACAATGGAGCTTGTGCTGTATTTTTACCAGAAGAAGATCGTGTGGTTACAGTTTTGAGCGAGAACTTGGAACCAGTTTTACCTCAACCCAAGGATCATTTCAAGATGATTTACGGAGAAGATCGTGAGACTACTGGCATATTGATTTCAGCTCACGATAAGGATGCAACAGTTTTGATCAATGGCAGCAAGAAATTTATTCCTTTGAATTTCTTGTGTAAAATGAAGGCAGATTAGGCTTAAGACATTGTGTTTTGATCTTTAAAACTATTTGAATTATATAATCCAAGGAAATATAATAATAAAATAATTAATCTCTTAAATTTATCTTTTGAATTTTTTCGCGGGAAATTTCTGTAGTACTTTTTTGGAGTACATCTTTTGAAGAGATGATAAATTATTTTACTAATCAATTAATCGGATATTTAGACAATTAAAATAGTTAACAAATAGGTCATTACTCTATCAAACTACTATGCTATAATAAAGAATTTATATAATTATAGTTTGATTTGATTAATCTAAAATTATGATTATTAATAAATAAATCAGTTCCCAAATTTGACAGAACAAAAATTGAAGTACTTTGTTTTAAAATTGTGCAAATTTTTTTTAAAATATCGATTTAAGACACTGCCCAGCTTCTGAGCTCTACAAAATTGATGGAGCTCGTTAATAGAAGCTAACCTATTAGCTCGTGCATCATTGGCATTTTTTTATCGGCTGTTCACCAATAGATTGCGAAAATTCTGAAATTATTTTTTTTGTTCCTTTGCTCCATCCTGATCTACAATTGTCAGGGGAGCATGACTTACAGACCAAGAGGTTACATTGCTAAAGCTTTGTATGATAAATATAACAATGATCGTTACATTGACTCGTTGGATCTCACTGATTGGTATACATTGAATAAAAATCTTCCTGAAAAATACCAATCCAAGTTCATTGCCTTCGAACCTGATGCTATTACTCTTAATTGGTAAGTTTTTCATAGTCTGTTATTTATATAAGTAATTACTTACTTTACTTACTAATTACTTACTGTAATTACTTTTACTTACAAAAATGATTAATTGATCCAAAAAATTGATTAATTGATTTTCACTAATTGGTTAACATTACATACATGGTAGATAATTTCTAGTACATTATTAATTGATTCATTTTTTTGATTAGAATTTTGATATTGTAACTAGAAATGTGTTTTTTGTAAGTAATTAACATACTTTTACTTACTTTAGTTACTTAAAATTTTACTTGTAAGTAAAATTTACTATTAGTTACATTAATTACTTAAAATTTTACTTGTAAGTAATCACTTTTACTTACATTAATTACTTAATTTGTAAGTAAATTTTACTTGTAAGTAATGTAATTATTTGTAAGTAATTAAATAGTAAGTATTTGTAAGTAATGTAATAATTTGTAAGTAAATAATAATTAATGTAATTATTTGAAAGTAATAGTAAGTAATGTAATCATTTAATTTAATTCTAGGCTCGAGATAGCTAAAGAAAAAAGTTCTAAGCTTTGGGTGCAAATATGGCATTTAGTGGCTCGACTTTTCCTTCGCTTGTTTCTGACCCAGACTGATGTCAATGGTCTACTTAAAAGAGGCAGCATGTTTATCCTCTCTGAAGCTCAATTTGGACATTTTCTACAAACTGGTGGATTTGATCATGCCAATTTTAATAATGAGTGTTTGATTGACATTTTGGATGTTGGAAGTGGAGACGGAGAAATTACTAAAAAGCTTGCCAAATCTGTGATTCAACTAGGCACGGGTATCATGCTAAAAGTCTATGTGACTGAGACTTCTTACATCATGAAGGATCGGCTGGAAGAGCGTCAATTCACGTAATTAGCCAGATTGCATAAATTTAATACTAATTTATTCAAATTTTTTTCTCTGCAGAGTAATCAATAAAATAAGCGACGTACAGAACATCCACCTCATATCCTGTTTAAATGTCCTAGACCGTTGTATCGATCCGTTTTCGCTGCTAGGCGATATTCATCAAGCTTTGGCTCCCAACGGTAGAGTTTTGTTGGCACTGGTCCTCCCATATAGTCACTACGTTGAAAAAAGTATGTATTTTGAAGTTCTACTAAAGATTAATTGAATTAAATATTTTATGCCAAGAATTTTTAAATTATTTGAACATTTTCATATTTTTTAGACACTTCCCAAATTCCTGTTAAATCTTTGCTACCATCTCATCAAAATTTGCCGTTTGATGAGGAAGCTGTTGCCTTTTTTGAGGAGATCGAGCGATTGGGCTTTAAAATTGAGAGCTGGACAAAAGCACCATATTTATGTGAAGGAGATTTGAGGCAATCTTTTTACTGGCTCATTGATATTTTAGTGGTTTTGTCCAAGGTGTAGTGAAGCCACCTTAAAGATTGAACAAATTTGCACCAGTGCACCAGGTCTTGATTCCTTCTAGCTTCTGCATTGATTCCAGTTATTAAGAAACAATATAGAATTAAGGTTTTGATAAAGAGGGGGAAGTATTGAGCCGTAACTTTGAATGGTTTTTCATGATTTTTTTTTCAAAGTCCGATTAAATAATGATTAAATATGCATGTATTCTCCCCTCACTATGAATTATTGAAATATTGATATAATCTTATTATGATAAAGTTATAGATTTACTTGAAAAGTGGCGCCAAAATATGATTTCAAATTTACATGAAACGATTGTATTAGCTTAAAGTACTTAAAACTATGAACTTACATTTAAATCAATTTAAAATAAAAAAGTACAGTATCAGACAAAAATAAATTTTGAGTTTTATTTGGAGTGCAAAATAAGTATGATTTTCAGAATTTTATAAATAAAACAAATCTTTTTCATAATGGCATTTTGTAAATTTTTATTCATTCAACTTCTTTTATTACTCACTTGTTTTTCTGGAAAAAATAATTTACATCTTATAGCTTATCAAAAGGAGTAAAAACTTCACAAATCTTCGCAATAAGTTGGTAAGCTACTTGACCCGAGTGGAAGTTTAAAAATAAATATTAACAAACCTTAATAAAATTTCAACAATTTTGTTCTAAAACTACAAAAAGCAGGCAGAAATCTATAAAGTCAAGAAAAAATCAGGCGAAACTATTTTTCCAAGTATTTTCTTACAAATTTATTGGTTTACACATTTTTTTGGCAAATTCATGTGAGAAGGATGAGAGCAATGATAACTGGTGAGAAAAATTGTGAAATTGCTACAACATTTCCGTGTTTTGAGTGAATACTTCAAAAGTAGGATAGCGCAAGCATAATTTTTATAATTTTTTAGGTTAGATGGACGATTCTGTTCTAATTCTTCTAGATCTTTTAATTTGTTTGTTTTTGTTCATTTTTTACTTATAAAATATATATATTTACGATTTTCAATGTTTCAATGATTTTTGAATGAAATTACTCATTAAGTTTTGAGATAATTATTTTTTACACTTTTCTGTGTCATTAGATGTCAATCTTTTACAAACAAAATATAGTTTCTGTTATTAAACGTGTAAATTAACGCATCAATTTATGGTTACATCAAGTCAAAAAACAATTGATGCGTCAAATGTACCCTGTGTACTGGAATGAATGGAAGTTTTTTAAAACTTGATACTAAGTTAATGAAAATCGATTCTTCTCGATAAATTGATCGATATAAGTTTGAATATAAGATACAGGGTATATTATATTAGTTTGAAGTTACAAAATTAAGGTCTGAACTTCAGGGCTTGGTATACTTTTGAGTAAATTTGAACTCGGGTTGTTTATTGTAAGTGTTCTACTTTCTACGTATTTAGGACTAGATTAAGAAGGATTTTAGTGTGTTCAACAATAACCAATGCAATATAACTTTAGGATGTACAAAAATTTTCCATTCATTCCCTATATAGCTTTTGATTTCTTCTTTCTTTGATTTGATTTGATTTTAAATTGTTTTCTATTAAAAACTACTTTTGAATGATCTTCTTTTTTGTTTATATGTAAAATGTTTAATTGTGTTATAATTAATAGGCAGTTTAATGCATTTCTTTGAATGTAAATTTTATATAATATTACTTTAAATATGTGTGATTTCCTCCAATACCTCCATTTCATAATTAAAATACTTCAGCAAACTTCTAATTACAATATCTATTGGTTTTTAAATGGTATAGTTTCAAATTTTAGAATGAAACAATATTTAAAGTGTTTTTAAATGAATAAGTAATCAAACTTTATGCTCTTTAAAAAGTGTTATAACATACTCAATAATAACCTAAGGATTTAATAACAACTTGTAAAAATATTCTATGTAAAGCTGCCATACTCTAAACTAACCTCCAAACAATTTCAAATAAAGATCCACCTAAGCTAAAATACAAAAAATCATAAATAATAATAAACTCTTTTTCTAAATTTTCCTCGTGCTCTCGATCTTCATACAACTATGTTTTTTTGATTTTTGTTAATTCTTTATTTACAACTTTTTAAATCGTTTAAAATTTTATGTTTCATCTAAAATTAATTTGGTGATAACTCCTCAGCTAAGATTACTTTTAAAAAGTTAAGGACAGTTCGATCTACATGCTTAGTGTTTGGAGAGCAAAATTATAGATCGAACGATCCTCAACTATCAAAGTTCTTATCTTACAAATGCTGCTTTATTTCTAGGTTAGCTTTGTCGATTGTTTAAATTATTGAAATGTTTGCTTGTGTGTGTTTTTGTTCCATGTTGGACAGTTTTCTCGTCAAAATCTCTAAATGTTCAAATTTCAAGCCGTTTTTTATTTAATTTTAAGTTATTAAATCATCACACACTCGATTCAGTGCAGTTTCTATTTGAAAATTGGTTCTGGCTGCACAATCAATCAAAAAATGTATGGAAATCTTTGAGTGTGTTAGCTATTCTTTTGCAACTACACGAGTATGGGTAACAAGTAGAGATGATAAGCTGTCCAAAAAGAAGTAAATAACAAAAGAAAGCATTTTAGTTTTTATTCTCTTTTTTTATTTTTTTCTAAAAAAATCTCGATCAGCAACAATAAATAAACGAGTAACCCTGATTAATGACTGACATCGATCAAATAATCACCATCTCTACTGTACACATGCTTACTGTGACCGAAAGAAGCTAAATGTAGCTGAATAATGGAGAAAAACTACTAGAATTACAAGAAAAACAGGGGTAACTTCAAAATTGCCAAACATAAATGGATTCTTTTGTTTTTTTACACATTAATTTTAAATCTTTTAATCTTTAGTTTAATCTTAAAAATTGTCTAAGTTTAAAAAAAATTGCTTCAACCATTCTCTATGTATAAATATGAAAACGTTTAATTTTTTTAATTAATTTTTTAATGATACTGGAGTATTTTATCATAATTTTTACGCATACTTTTCGATTTTTGCTTGAAAATACACTAAAGTATACCAAGAAATATTTTTAAAAGACACTGCATTTTAGTATATTTAATGGTATACTTTCAGGTGTTCTCCGAAAACAATCTTCTAGTTTTTGTGATTTTTATGCATGAATTGTCTTGTAATATTTGCTAGTTATTTTATTCATTTTTATTGTTTAAATAATTTATCTACAACATATAGGAAGCAAGATTTATTATATTTTCAACGAATGCTTTTGCACTTTATTTCACTTTAACTCACTTTAATTATTTTTTTCATTAATGTTGCATAAACTTTTTGTTTCAGCGTTTTTTTACACCTAATGTACAATTTGTCTTATGGGATTGTGAAAAGATTTTTTGTTGATTAATTTGTTTTTAAAATTTTTTATATTGATTCATGATTTTGTTTGTTTTGTTTTTTTGCCACAAATTAGAAAGGAAAGTTACTGGAAAGACTCCTAAAACATAAAGGGCGGGGCTTAACATTGGGGGCGGGGATTATCAATATATTTTACACAAGTTTTCGCTACTATCATTTAAACATCTAAATTGGAAATGAAAGTAAAGACTATAACCTATTTTTTGTGCAAAAGGATGGAAGAGGAGATTTAAAATGATCTAGGTCTGATCTTTCACTCTTTTACACAAAAATCAATATATTTTCTCTATAGAGGGCCAAAAAGAGCGCCTGCCGCACTAAATATTCCGAACGATTTTAACAAATTAACTCAAAAAATTATATTTTTACACTTAGCAATTACGGAAAAAGACACTAAAATTAGATAATGCTGACTCAAAAATAATTAGCTTCCAGCTTAGGACTTGATTGGTACCATACGGATCAGCGACATGATCATGTGCAGGCATTTTGCCCACAAATCGCGCAGCGTCTGTGACCGTCTCATCATGAATCGCCAGGCAAAAACAACAAACATCACTTTGGTCATCTGATGCAGCAATTTCAGCCTAAAATTAAATTGAGGATAAATTATTTCTTTGAAAAATACAATTGGAACTTTATCTCAATCGTCAATGCTTCAAAAACTTACTTCACAAGACGACTTCTACTGGCTTCCAGCGACGAAGGACTCTGTTTGAATAAGAATTGCCGGAAACCGAGCACATAACGCTCAACATACTCCTCCCACTGAATAGTAGACACATCAAATTGGAAACTGGTACGATCCTGCGGGCTTAAATGAGTCAGCAAATTCCGCACGTTATCATTTCTAAAATGCCATTGGTGTGTGGTAAAGTACTCTAAACACTCCACCGCTTTGGCCAGCTTGTCTTGCACTTTCACCATGCTTTAGGAAGGAAATTCGAGGTTAGTTTTGGAAGTCAATTTAATTTTAGAAGAACTCACATTGGTTTTCTTCCCGCCATCCTGGCCATAATATCCAAAATGTAAGCCGGAATGTAATGCGCAAAGACTGAGTGAATTGTGTTGATAGCACGATTTCTTCTTAGAATGCCCGTTGGATACCAAAGTGCGCCCTCTACAAATATAAAACAGTATGGTTAGCAAGAATTTCCTTCTAAGATCAAAAAAAACCTACCCAAAGGATGTTTTCGCATATTCTCAATAGCCATTTGCACAAAATTGCCCCACGTAACGGGCTTCGACTGTCCAGTGACACAGTTATAAATGGTCATGCCGTAAGGCTTTGTGGAAGCTGTTCGCCACGCTGCTGCTACCATCAGGTTGATGACAATGTCCACAGGTATCAAGTCCGCTATACTATCACTTTTGCACATAATGGTGTGAAACAGGCCTTTCCCTACTGCCGATACAATGCCCGTGGGTCCGTTCCAGTTGTCCACCCAACCTACCAGAGGCTCGTTTAGGCTTGATAATACTAAAATGAAGAAATTTAAAAATATAATTTTAGAATGTTCCTTGAATTTTCAACTTAGGTCGATTTTCGTTATTTTTAACCCAAAAAAAAGTTCTAAAATTGCTCAAATAGACACTATTGATTTAATAGTTTTTTGTGTCATCAATCAATCATGTCCTTTAAAAATGCTCTACATAGATAATTACCTATGGATGGTCGCACTATGGCAACAGGTAAATTGCCGGCCTCCTTTAGTAGCATATGCTCGGCAAGAGCTTTGGTGAATGTATAAGTGTTCGGCCGGTTTCCAATCAAGGATGGTGTGAGCTACAATTAAAAATATGTTCGTTAGATTTACGCATTGATTAAAAATTATTTGATAGCTGACCTTATCCAATAAATCTTCTGGTAACCATTGTATGAGCGAAATGATATCATCTGGCGTGTAAGGTGGCGAATAAATTGCTTCCGACACTTCGGTTCTATCACAGTTGCAGTAGGCTGTGGAAACATGTACCAAAGCCTGAAATAATTGAGGTTAAAATTTATGTTTCATGTTCTATCATAACCATGTGCTACACTTACATCCAACTGAAGCATCCGGTGACAAAGCTCCACTAGCCTTTTGGTGCCCAGCATATTAATTGTGACGGACAGCTTAAGCTTCTCGTCAAACTTGACGGTGGCAGCAGAGTGAAAAACAATCGAAACAGTCCTACAAAGTGTGGCCTGATCGTGCTCAGAGATACCAAGCTCGTCAGAGGTGATGTCTCCCTGGATGGGCACAATTTTATCTAGATCATGTGGACGATCTTTCCGCAGTTGATCGAAGAGGGGGCCGTTCAGCAGCTCATTGAGGCGGGTGGCAATCTCCTGGCCACGTTTCGGCCGTATTAGCAAATAAATGTTTTTGATTCCCGGACAGGAGCGCAAGAGTTTTTCCACGAGGACCTACGATGTAAGATTTTTAATTAATTTCTAATTTTTTATTAAAGTTTAAGTTTTGTATGACACGCGGCATGAGTTTAATTAATTAATTATTATTGAAAATTTTGATCATAAATCTGACAAACCAGTAATCTCACGTCAAGGCCACGTTACCAGAAATGGAACCTTTCACTCGGATAATCATAATTTATCCTGAAATTATTCTTCAAACAGCTTCAAAAAAATTTTAATTTAAAATGTCAGCCATGCAGCTCGATCAAGACAAGTGCTTTTGAATCAATAATAAGAATCATTCGATTGTAATTCCAGTTTCAAGAAAGCAAAAAAATACACAAGTTGTGTTTACAATTTGCCTTATGTTTTGAAAGTATAACGAAAAGTATTACGCGGCATCCATTCAATTTATATAGATGGTTGGTTATTTTATGGACTGCTCAAAATTGTGAAAACTTTGAACTAATAGTTTTTGATCACGATAAATAATAAATAAAATGAGTTTCTGAAATTTTTTTTAAATCCTTATAAATCTATAACTCACCTTCCCCATGAATCCTGTGCCACCAGTTATAAATATGCTCCTTCCATGATACAGATCAGGCACTGATATATAATCGCTGCCAATTTGATGGTTAACTAGCACTTGTTGCTGTTGATCCTGGCCCACAAAAGCCGCTGATATCATATCAGCCGACGCCATTGTGTGATTTGTTTTGATTTAATTAATATTTGTTCAACCGAAAACGATTTTGTCGAACAATTCTTAACTTTTAAAACTTTTTAGAATTTCTTTTTGTTGCAACTGTTAAACGTTTTTATTTTTAACAACTTGAAAACGTCAAAATATATTAATTAGTTAGTAGTAACTCGTTGTTCTGGAAGCAGTGTTTGCTTGGATGTAGCTTATTGTAGGGTGTGCGCTTTTAAATGATTCCTGTCTTGGAAGATTCTGGTCGGAGCGCTCAGCAAAGCAGGAAAAACTAGCGAGTGATTTGGTTGTACAAATGGATCTAATTGTAGATTTTGGTAGATTTGTATTGGAGCGTCCCTAGCTCTCTCGGGGAATGGGCTATAAAGTTTTGTCCACAAACTTGATTGTTTTATGCTTCATGTTTTTTCCGCCAAAAACTGTTGATCCGCATGTTGCTTTTATTTTTTTGGTTAAGGGGAGATTGATTGAAGGATCTGTAAGAAATAAAAAAGGCGTTTGTTAGTTAAATTGTTTGGAGAGCTCTATTTTCGTACATATAATAAAATTGTGATGTATTTTTAAGATTGTTATATTTTGGTTTTAAGGAAGTTGCTTAACGTAGTTATGATGTATTAACTATTGAAAGTCTGCAGCATGTTATTGAAGTATTAAAATATTTTATGGACTGTGACGCATTACATGACAATATCTCTACAAATTGGAGGCAAGCCAAATTGCAATGAAAACCCACACTCCTTTTTTGATATTAATTAAATTAACTGAAAACATAAGATAAAACGCTACTTGCACTTGCTTCGTACAGGATAATTCAGTAAACTGATATCACACGAATATTGCGGTTAATTCGAGCATTAAAATTACATTAAATTATCAACTACTCATTTTCCGAATCACCGGTTCTTAAGATTTAATTCATCTTTAAACAGTTTAAAGCATTTTCAAGTGTAAATGGATTTAATATTGCATAAACAGATGTTACCCCAATTGAGCTAGTTAAAGCAGGTTAAAGGATTGTGAAGAAAATGGCAAGATAAAGACAAAACTCATCACATGAATAATTTACGGTAGTTTTGGGCATGTTAAGGGCTCTTATTGGAATTACTCCCTGTAGCATAATTTTGGCAATATTTTAATAAGTTCAAATATATCTGGAGACTTGCTTGGACAAATTACAATTTTGTCATAAAATTGCCACAATATTGAGAGATTGTTGACCTGCCACAATTTGTTTCTAGTAAACCATTGTCTGATTTAATTGGAATTATTGTGAGATACTATCATTAAAAGCTCATGTTGCAGGTAGCAGTTAACAGACTACAAATATGTAATGATAGTGTAACCAAGAGACAAGTAAAACGTTTAATCTTGATTGAATTTTCCAAAGTCTTGTAAATTGCTGTCAAGTGTAAAAACATGATAACGAGTTGTGACGGCAAATGTAAATTGTTTCTAATGCTTCAACTGTTCACACAAAATGGACATAAATCATCCGAAAAGGCTAAAAACACAGCATAATGTATAAATCAAATAGTTCAATTATACCAAATTATCCCAAATTATTTTGAATTATTTTAAATTAATTTAATTTGTTATTATGTGGATTAACGGTATTTATGACACATACATGTCAAATAAATTAAATCCTAATTTATCCAAATTGGAAATTGTATCCTGTTTACATCGAATATTCTAGAAAAACCAAAATAAGGCAAAAAGTCGCGAAAAGTTCATATACCCAAATTATGTCCCAAATCCACTTTTCTTTTCAAATTTGGAGGAAAAAGATGTTTTTTCTTATTTTCCGCAACAAAGCACCAAACTGAGCACAAAACTGATTCACAATGAAAGTCTACAGAAAAATGTTAATTTTCCGCTTCCTTATGTTAATATTTCATTAATGTTTGGTGATGTAGTCAATGAGTTACAAGAATTACGTATGAATCACTTGAATTACGGTGAAATCGCTGTACTACTGAATATTTTAATGGTCGAGTTTTTTTTTGTTTTGATTTGGATGTTAAGCTAATTAGATTTGTTGCGAATAATTGATTTAATTTGGCATTTCACGGAGAATTTCATGAAGAAATCGGAAAAAAGATTAACGACACTTTTAATGAAAAAGCGTCAAGAAAATTTACATCCTTCAATTTTATACTAAAACACGATCACCCAATTTCTCTCCAATACTCCAGAATTAAAAGACCTTCAATTGCAAAACAACTCTACATGATGCACGTTTCACCTACTTATCGCCGCAAATTTTGTTATCTCGGGATTTTGGGTGAATTATAATTGAACAAACAGACTACAGCATTTACCGGCTTTTCGAACCGATTCAGTTTTTTGATGTTATCAGCTCAGAGTCCACGTTGCCAAGACTTGAGAGCTTTTGCTAGTAAATTTAATTGAAAAATTGGAGTTTGGAGTTGAAATGTAGAGATGGATTGAAGAATTTTTTGTTGGCAGTGATTTTGTTTTCAATCTTGTAAAAATATATTTCTCATTTTAAAAATGTATGCTGGTGGAGTGGTCGAAAAGATCAATGAAAATTTATAAGTCTTGTGTCCCCATTTAAATCATTTTCTTTGCCTTTTTTTTTCTAGATGGCATTTTTTTTCTGAAGCTTAATTTCATGTCATTGATTTTTATCATAGATCAAACACATAGGGGTTGATACCTTATAAAAACTACTTGGAAAGAAAAAATTAATGTACTTCTTGTTTTGAGTGTATAGCAGAGAAACCTTACAAAACTCATACCGGCCCATAAATAAGCACATACAACAGATATAAATCAGCCCCAGACAAAATTGGATCAATTTCAATTATTTGCTGCAGACTCAAATAGCTCTGCTTTTCTCGCTTTCAATTATTATAATTAATTGTTTTTGTAGTATTTTGCAGCTTTTGTAGGTTTTATAGTTTTCTTTAGTTTTTCCCGTAAAAAATATTTCGGTAAAATTTCGAGTAAAATCTTTTTTCATTTTTGTTAAATGTTTTTATTATGTGCAGCATTCGCTCTTGCCTGAACTGCACGATGAAACGTATATGAAATAGTTTGTACGGCAATTAAGCTAAAAATAAAATTGCAAGCAATTTCACTTAAAATTTCATGAGGCTTTTATGTGAGCGCATATTTGGTGAATTAATATTAATTTGACTTAATTGTTAAAACATTAATTAATTATGCAAGGGAACTGTTTGTGTAAATTAATTTCTTAAATTTTCATGTATTTTTTGGGGATATTTGTTACTTTTGTGAGCTGGAGTGTGGTGGAGGTTATGCAAAAATATAAATAAATTGTTTGAGTCATGTTTTGCATATTTGCTGAAATTTTTGGTGTGTTACTCAATTTTTGATTTATTAATAAAAATATCGATATATATTTCAAAATAAATTAATGCAGAGAATTTTGTCGGTTGGAAGTTTTATCAGAAAACTTGGGATTTCTTTTGATTTGACATAGATTTGTAAGATAAGATTATTTTTATCTTGAGACTATGCTATAAATAGACTAAATGGAAAGTTCGCTTAAATTCTAGGATTTTATATTTATTGTTAACATTCATTCATTTGTCAAACGTTCATAAATGTAATTTTTATAAAAATTTCGCTCTACATCCCTGACTACCTAAGTGATTTCATCATTTTACTCATTTCATTAAAAATTTGGTTTAATTCAGACCTTATCAACATAAAAGCCTAAGTTTAGACTGGTAAATCCTAAATGAAATTTTATATGCTACTGAAAGCTGACAAAAGTATGAATTACAATACAAATTAGACTCTTTCAGCGGAATTTCATAGAACTATAAATAATAAATATATACCAAGCTGAATTTGTAACATATTCTCAGCTGATATCACACACTTTTACTAAACATGACAGCATATAGAAATAAAATAATTTATGAAGTGCCGCAGTATCTTATCGATGCAATTAGACAATTTCACAAAAACCATCGAAAAATCTAAAACTTTGTCCCCTCTCCCGGTTATGAAACATTTCGATAAAATAGAAATATTCGAGACATTTTAAATATTTAAGCACTGATAAGAAATCAATGCGATAAAGTCAGGCTGAAGTTCTTGAAAACATTTTATAGGTAGAATGTGATTAATGATTTATTTTTACGAGAGTGTGAGTCATGCATGATCGAGGTGTTCAGCGGAATTTTTTGAAGCGATAAGAACAGTTTTTTTTAAGGAAACTGAAATGAATTTGAATTTTTAGGCAAAATATTATGTCGAGTTTAGTGAATTTAAGTGCAAACAGAGTTTCTAGAAAGATTTTTTATCCGAATTAGAACAATTTTACAAAATTTTCAAGCGGAAATATTTGAAACTCCATTATTTGGTTAAATTTGACTCCAATATTTATTTTTGTTTAAATTCTCGCTGAATTGTCAAAACAACTAAAATGATGATCAAAATCGATTGACCGATATAAGTGACATTCAAAGAAATCTTCCCAGAACATAAATTCACATGATCAATAGCAGCTGGAGAGGTTGTGCTTTGGGCAAACATGAATGCACAAGGCATGTACAATATTTTCAAATTATTATCTTTGACCGGAAAATTTTTTGTCAAGTCAGACGCAAAGTTTGTTTAGATTTGTTGAATTTAATGAGAAGATTTATTGATTTTAAGAAAAATATGAAACTTTTATAGAAATTAGACACGCAGGTTGTTTTTTGTCTTGTGAGTATTAATTTAATTTTGTTTATAAATTGAAAACCATGAACAAATTTTATCTCATCATATTTTGAAAAAAACTAAAAAAGTCGCCTCAACCTCTTAAAAATTATAAACCCAAATAATTCCCAAACAAATCAGTTCAAGAAGACACAAAGAGTTACCACAGGTCAAAGCCAGAACCTGTTTGAACCTACCTCAAATAAAACACTAACGCAATAACTGACAATAACACAATAACTCAAACAAGTGAGGCCTCTACGCATTCCAAAGGCCACAACAATGAAATGACGTTCACGCATCAAGTTCTCAGCAAAAGGGATCAACCTGATTAATTTTGGAACCAGTTTGTTTACTCATTTTCTCAGTTAATGAAGCTACTGCGTCGTCTAGTGACATTACTCGAATTGTTGATGTTTCTGGAATGCTCAAGATTCTTTAAAGATTTTTTGAGAAGATTTTGTCGCCCGCGCACTTCCCGTGCGGTAATTGAAAATAATCGCTGACTTTAATTGTTGACAATTGGGATGAGGCTGATATTGTTATGAGAGATGATGAAATTAAGTTGGAACGGATGCTTGGTAGTCGAGCTTTATGACTGATTAAGAAGATTTAATATAAGATAGATTTAAATAAAAAACGTTCTTATTCATCAATACTCTCCCCGCTAGATCAAGGTCAATGTCTGCACTTCCCAAACTATCCAACAAACAGCTCATAATAAAATATTTGTTCAATGGCTCGTTAAATGTTTAAATCAAGTTAAATATTTAAAAAGAAATGGAAAGAAACGTAAATAAGAGATTTTTCAAGTTATGTTTCCACGATTTACGGGCAAGCACTTTATTGCTTCTATTGCCGTTTTCTTGTGCTGGTTCACAACTTCTTCCAAGTGGTTTTTCTCTGTTTCTCACACATGCACGCGATGCTTATGCTAGAGGAAGCACGTCGCGGTAAGAAAGTTGCCTTTGCTTACTATCCAAACGGCTTTGCACTTCCAGTACAATTATGTCACTGGGTCACTCTCGATAAATTCGCTGGCTAAAAGTTAGCCGACTTGGAGTGGAATTTGAGCGGTTAATTCTGAATTTGGATAGAAGGTGAGGTGAAAGGGAAGAGCTTTTCACCTTTTTTTGGTGCGAATGTGTTTATTATTCAAGGTTGCAGTTCGATTTGTTTGGAAATTCATAATTTGTTGCTTATATACTAGGCTCCTGCGACTAGTCGAAAATCGATCGAATCGCGATTAGTTTGAATAATCGATAGTCGAATCGATTAGTAAATCGATAGTCGAAGATTTCGATTATTTCAATAATACCACTTTTCCAAACATAATGCTGATTTTTTGATATGGGCCAAACGTAATTAGGATTCTATTTTTTGTATAAAATTATAAGCGACCACTATTCACTTCATTCTTTCCTTAATTATTAATTTTGTTTGTTAAAAACACTGTAAAACCGAGTGTCTCAGAATTGAACCAAACCTCATAATTATTTTAGTAGTTTCAAAATAGCTCACCGTATTAGAATCATTTTAATCATGCATCTATTGTATTGAGATGTTTCTATTAAAATAGCACTTTTTTCAGTGTGCATTCTGACTCAGAATTTCTGAGTCAATATTAAAAATTCGTAACTTAGATTATTCAAAAAAAAAAAATATACAAAAATGTGCTGTCTAGTAGTAAAATTTTCAAGTTCTCAGACCTTCCAAAAACATTCTGTGTAACACGGGTAGGCTTTTTTGGCCCTTTCTAACATAGTTTTAATTTTTTGTTCAAGTGCAATCTTTTTTATGGCCAAAAATCAATTCAGAAATCATTCAAAAATAAAAAAAATTTTAGCTCCTGCGTAAAAACTGTTTAAAAAATTACACTAAATATTTTCAATTTAGATAATCGAAATCGAATCGAAATCGCGATTTTTTTACTAATCGAATCGACAATCGAAACGATTATTAAAATCACTAATCGCAGGAGCCTATATATACATCCGTTTGAAAGTCATAAACACAAAATAAATTCGCTACGTTCCAGGGAATTTTCTAGGATTTTTCTTCTCTCTAAAAGTTACCGTTGTTCTGAACGGTTATCTTAAAAAATTTATTAAATTATTTATTTGCAAATATAACAGGTAAGATTACTATTCGGCTGATATATGATAATATTCGTTTATTTTGAATTTTTAGTTTCGTAAAATTTTAAGGCAATTTATTTAATTTTATATGTTTGTTAATTAGCTTCAATAATAATTATAAATCAGTACTATCTAATGTGTCTACAGGAATTCGACTGAGAATTATTTTTGACAGTAAATAAACAAACAAATGATAACCACAATGAAGTCTCCATTCATCAAATGTAAATATTTGTAAATATTTGTCTCAAAGCTCACTTTGTAGATAATACACTAAAACAATGTAACAAACAAGTCTTAAGCAAAAACAGTTAAAAAATGTGCTAATTTTAATAATCATGGTTTACTGCTCACTTTCCTGCAAAAACGTCTTAATTGTCTAAAAACTGCTAAAAACGTGAATGATCATTAAAACCAAGAAAATGCGATTAAGCAATTAATATACTTTCAATGAAAAATCCAATTATAATTTTGCCAGTAGAGATTTTCAGCTTTTTTTTCGCCGTAAATGTCTTGGAGAATAAGAAATTGGAAGAAATGTAAGAAGTTTCAACTAATAAACCATAATAAACTGTACAAAACAACTTGAGAGTATATTGTAGCGTTTTGTTAATGAATAATTTCAAAACACTTTCCCAGGAGTTTGAAAGTAAAATTATCACTCAATTAATTATAAGCCTCTCCTAATCCCTTCTTCCTCTTGTTAGGTATGATTACCATAATTACCTAATAATTACCCAAAACTCCCGCACCTTGTAAGAGTATACACTGGCAAAAAGCTTGTAAAAGCTTACAAATTTATTTTCGTTGTAAAACGTGATTCAGTAATAGTTCAACAGAGTTACTACCTCAAAATTCCACAAATGAATGAAATCCAACAATCCCTCAATCCACACTACAAGAACAGTTTTCAGATAAAAGCTTAATCATCATTCAAGCGGCACGTTTCAAGTTCACGGCTCAGGTTCGCTTCATTTTTCCTCATCTTCTGGCTTGCAAAAAACTTTCTCTCAGCCCAACAAATTTACATGCGTTGCGCAAAGCGTCCTTCACGCCAAAGTGCCACCACAAACATGCAAAACATTTAAAATCGCTTAAATAATATTTAATGAAAATCCGCTGCGGACTTTCCAAATGCCCCGAAAATTCCGAATATTATTGCTTAACCACCTTTGAGGTGGTTTTTAACACACGAACTGGAAAGACCTTGTAATACGGAGATTAGAGCGAGAGAATATCAACAAATACGAAAGAATGTAGCAAGCACACCAATTCAATCAAAATGATTGGAAATTATGAAAAATTTGCGAGAGATTATAAAATTTTCAAGTGTGCAAAGTAGCGGGGCTTAAGCTGTTTGGCTACTTGGATCTGGGTTAAGATCAGACAGCATAAAGAAATAGAGAAAAAGCGACACTTTTTTGCAGTCTTCTTGCAATTTTGCAAAGTTTGTTGAATGGAGAGTTCAGATTGAGTGGTCTGTGGACATTTAATGGAGTGCTTTTTAAGTCTTTGGACCAATTTTTAAATTGATAGGGTACTTTACTAAATTTATGTGGAAAGAGGACGTAATTGTGGGTCAATTATCAAAAATTTTAATATTCAAGAGATTTGCTAGAATTTATGCTTGTGATGAAGATCTATTGGATGATAAAAGACATCTTACAAAGAATAAGCATCTTAGGTCACAAACCTTCAAATTGTCTCAAAACCTCACAATACCTCAAAAATCGTCAAGGTTCCAGTGAAATTTACCAGAGAAATTAAACAAATTTCATTCATCGATATTTTCCTTTTGTTTGAAAGCTCATAAAAATTTATAACTTCAATTTCCGAAGACATTTCAATATTTCGTTAATCAATTCAGAAAACTAATCCATAAGTTCAAGGCATATGCGAAATTTTCACATAATATTTTTGTGTAATTAATTCAGTAAACAATAAAATTCCAAAGAAGTCCATAACTGTCTGATTCACTGAAAAAAATAATTCCAATGAATTTCAATATTATTTAATCGATAAAGTAACTGAATAACTGACAAAACTAATTCTGTAATTGCTGCCCTCAAGTCCCAAGGACTTGAGTAGCGAGGTAAATCCTCCCAACTCCCAACCGGGTCAGCAGTTTTTGTTTGCCTGTTTGTTTGTAGCCTGCCATGTAATTTTACAATCCACCAATTTAACAATTTACCATTTACTTTGATGTTTTTTTGTTTGCTGGTTATGTTTTTATCTGCTTTTTGTATATTTTGAATTTTTTTCGCATTTTGTATTTTGTATTTTTTCAGTTTTTTGGGCTGCTTATTGCGAAATCATCTCACGTTTGCCCGTTTGATTGTTAGCTGAGTGTTTTTGAGCCAACGAATTGGAATTGAATGGAACACAAAATAGCAATTTGCAAACTTGCAGAGTTCTAACGGAGCAACCGTACAAACCAAGCCGTTAGCAGCTCCAATTGCCTTTGGAAGCGTAGAGTGTATGCATGGAATTGGACCCGAGGGGAAGGTTAACTCGATTTCTGTGGTTTCCGGGACATTATACTAGTTTTCCAGAGATTATTAGAGATTTTAGTTTTAATTATATTTTGTAACACTTATGAACATTTCATTTTGAAATTAAGTTCAAATGTCAACAATTCTTCACCTACTCTATTCACTGAGAAAAATTCTTTCTTAAAGATTTGAAGCAAACACTTTTTATCATTCCACTGAACTTGTAGGGTCTTATCCATATGAAATATAATATACTACTGATCTCTTCCGTTAACGTTAAGTTTTATATCATTTATTTGAGTTTATTATAGCTTACTCATCCTGTATCAAACGACTGATGAACTAACATTTCTTTATGAATATTCATCAAATATTGATTTCATTTGAATGACAGAAGATCAGCTAGAGATGCTTGATAGCTGCTCTTATCATAGAATCATTTTTGTCTTTTCAAGTGGAAGAATATTACCCGGTAAATTTTAATTCATTCTAAAACCAGATAAGTTCTAAGCAAACATATAATCTATCAATATTTAAGAGCATCTAAAAAAGCCGCTAGCTGCCCTTTTATTGTCAAATTATCAATTATTGCCGAGTGATCTTCAAGTATTACTCAAAACATCTTCAATTTATTACAAAATCATTATTTTTGAGGATGCTTGAATTTTCATTGATTAGCAGCGCTGTAAATCAACTTAAGATTATCTTAAAATGTTCACAGAACTCTAGAAATCTTGAAAGTCTTGACAAATCAACGTACAAAATATTTAAATTGCACTCGGGCCAATATTGGCTCAATTACAACATCCTCTTTTAAAATTTTTCCTCAATCTCATAAAATCTCGCAAAAAAAAACTTGAGCTACTCTCATCATAAAAAATTACTGAGAAACCCTTCAGTCTTGGCCAATTACTCAGGTGACTCGCCAAAAGAGCAAAAAGATGTTAAACTGACTCAATCGCAAGTGTGGCACAAATTGTTGCATAATCACTGGCTGGTGGTGCAAACAATGAATTGATTTTTTTGCGTCGTTGGTCTTTGGCGAGTGAAATTGAAATTTGCGAATTACTGAATTGTATGAAAATTGAAAATATGCGAAAAGCGAAATAAAGCTTTTGTTGTCTCAAGATCTTCACCCATTGAGCACATGGTTAAGCAAGCACTTGACGGGTTAGCGAATAATGCAGCGAGTAGTGGTTTATTGGATCGGTGGAGTGGAGATGCAGTTGACAAGATTTGCGAGGGGTGATTGTTAAATTTTTCGTTTTGTTAGCTTCTGTAAGAGGTTTTTTTAGATCAATCATTTCCTTAAACTTTATTAGTAAATCACTTTCATAAACATTCGAAAAATTCTTTACTAGACCAATAGAAGCTTGTCTTAGCTAATTATGTAAAGCTTCTAGTCATCAATTTAATCCTCAAAGAGAGGAATCATTACCATCATAATCCCTTTTAAAGAAAAATTCTAAGTCTCTCCCCATCAAAAGCCCACCAGCCCTCAACCACCCAAAAAAACACCCAAAAAATACCAGCTGACCCACTCGAGTCGTACGATCGCACAGCTCTTTCTTCTCAATTAAACCATTAAACTTATTATATAATGGACGGAAAATATTTTGGATACAAAAGCGTATTTAAAATTTAAAAATATTTTTGGCGGCGCGCAGTTGTGTGTGCTTGTTAATTGTTATATAAGCCAAAAGGCGGCCAAAAACTCTTTAAATTAGTTAATATACAGAAAAATACAAAATTCAAAAAAACTACTCTCCTAAAAAGCTCACACAAACGAGTTACTGGCCGTAGATTGACGCAATTCACGAAACTCCTGGGTGGAAAAGTTCGAGTAAAAAAAAAGCATACTTAATAAAACTTTAAAACTATAATATGGAAATTGTATGTAACTTTATAGGCGCTTTTTTGTGAAACACCAAAAATTCGAAAAAATTAGATAATTCAATTTGTTCGTATATGTCGACGGCGCGGCCTTTGTTGTTGTGCTCCGGCTTCTTCTTGCCCGAAAAATAGAAAGCTTCACCATGAACCAAAAAAAAAAAAAAAGTGTACAAAAAATTCATAAAAATATCTTTCATTCATTTTTAATGTTAATTTGCTGCCTGTACGCTGTTTTAATTTTAAAATCAAAAAACTTTATATGTTGGGGTATGAACAGTTGCTGGCGGAATATTTCTGTGGAGCTGGGCATCAATCAGCGCAAATTTCAGCAAATGTTGGCAACATTCCGTTGCTGTGTCTTGAATTTACTTTGTTTTGAATTAATGGGAAATTATTGAAATTTATGGAGTTTTAGTCGAGCTTTGCCACTTAAGTGTGTTACAGTTTAAATTAATTTTTAAATTACAATTTAACCCAATTGTTTGCTGTATGCTGAGATTGTTGGAAGATCGTTGACAGGTCATTGGCTCCACTTGTGGTGAGCAAAAGAAATGCCCGAAAAAAGATCTTGAGACTGTCAGCTGATGTGACGGGCCCTTCAAACCATTGAAGGCCCTACGTTTATTTGTTCAATATTTGTTTAAGAGTTTTTTTGGACAATTTTTGTAAATAACAATTTTGTCGTTTATTATGTAATTGTCTGGCATTTGACCGAGTGTCCGAGATAGGAAATAACAATTAAGTGAAATTTATTTTAATTGATTCTCTAGACTTTCTACACAATTTCTTCGAAAAAAAAAAATTACAAAAGGATTATTCTGATTTTTACGATTTTTTGGAAAAAATATTCTGTTGGCGGATTGTCCAAAAATTGGTATGAACTTCAGGAAGAAATCGTGCTTGAAACTAAACATTTTCGTTAAGGAAACTGTTCGTGACTTTTCTTGCATCACAATTAATGAACTAAAAGCATGATATAATCAATTTCAAGGCTATAAATAATGATAATATGCTTATTAGTTATTGTAAAGACTTTTGTACGTATTTGTTACTTAATTATTATTATCACTTGTTTAAAAAACAAAATTGAGAGCTTAATTGTATTTAAACAGATTCGGAATTGTTATTGCGATGTTATTAATTTCTAAAGTAATAAAACTCATTTCGAACGCATAATATGAAAACAAAATTGTCTTTTCTTTGTACAGCTTGCAGAAACAGATACTTCAAAGTCTGGTTTAATAAAAGCAAACAATTCATCATCCCACATCAATCTCGTAAACCATAAATAGAGCAAAATGATCCACTCTAATAGTTTCGCAATCCTATCTTTACTTGCCCAGATAGTTCACAAAACGAAAAACAATTTTAATAATTCCACTGAGATGCCTCACGTATGCTGGCTCGTTAATCCAGCCACTGTGCATGTGTGTGTACTTGCTTCATTCATAAAAAGGAAGTAATTTAATCAAATCAAGCTGTAAATGGATGTTAATTTTATAACACCACAAATTTAGCCAAATTTAAACTAATCATTGCAGAGAATTCCAGCAGCAGCAAAACGCACAGACAACAGCACAGTGCGGCCACACAGAGAAGCAGGCCCGATTCACTTTCGATTCGAATCCAAAATATGCTTTTTGATCATTTTTCGGTCTTTTGTTGTCTTAAGAAAGATTACTTATGTAAAGAGACACAAAAAAAACTTTCTAAAAGAGTGATTTTATTTTTTTTCTTCGGTCATTTCGAACAAAAATGTTAACAAAACTCTTTTTTTTTCGGTGAAGTAATTTAATTATTAGGTAAGCAGCGCCTGAGTCAGCCCGGATGATTAAAGGGATGCTGGCGCTGGTGTTGGTGCTTGTCAGTTAGTTTAGTTCGCTTCGCGATCTGTGATAGCTGAGATTGTGAAGCATTAAAAGCATTAAGCAAGCGCGGGTATTAATTTTTAAAAGACAATTGAATGATTGCAAGATGGAGCAAAGCACTGGACTTCAAGCAGATTAAATGATGATTGAAAATTCAAAACAAAATTTGAAATTATTCCAAGAACCGCGGGGGAATAATCTTTCTCAGCTTTCAGTTCCCACACTGACCGAGTATATTTTTGTGGATTGAGAAATGAGTAAATCAGTAACAGGTCTTGGATACATTAAATAATTGAATTCTTTCACTGAGAGAAGTTTTGTCACAAAGATTGCAATAAATATTAATATGAATTAAGACTTCAGGAATATCGCTAATAAGTGATATGTAAATTTATTATATCATAACACTTCTATGGATTCTTTAATCAAAGAACTTCTAGATTTGAACAAGAACTGGTAGATTTAGTAGTAAGTAGTATCCAGTTCTACTTTTGATTAAGTACTATGCTTTATAGGACTTCAGAACTTTTCTTCTCAGTGAATCATTTCCTATTCTCATTACTTTAGAAAATTTGTGGAAGTTTGAGATATCTCTGAGATTTGTGGTATATTTATGAATCTTTATGAGATTTGTATCTCTGAGATTTGTGGTATATTTATGAATCTTTATGAGATTTGTGAGATTTGTTATCTGTGAGTTTAGTCTATTTATAGTAATTTATAGTAATTCTAATTTAATTCTAATTTGTTTGGATATTGCAGTAGTCCAGAAATAAAGTGCAATTTAAATCCAATTTAATTCCAATAAATTCTAATTTAATCCCAGCTTTCAGTTTATAAATACATTTGAGACTTTTTTTTGCTTTCTGAATATTGTTGTGTTGATAGTTTTGGATAATTTTGTGGTCGATAAATAAAGCTTCAAAGTTTTTACAAAGGTAAAGATTAAAGAGTAGGATTCGATTTATGTGAAAGCTTCAATTTCAGATTCTATAAGGCAATTTTCATGGTAAGATTTAAATTTATTTGCTAAATTTATTCTGTAAGAAAGATAAATTAAAAATTTAGATTCGTACAAATTTTTGGATTTTTAGAATGTTTGCCAATAAATTTTACATTTTTTAGATTTAATCATTCTTAAAATAATCATTCTTGGGCCCAAAATTAGCAAAAAAATTCTGGAACAGTGAAAAAAGGCAAGGCAGCTTTAAAAATTCGCCAATTTCATCAATTGAGTTATGTCTTTAATTTATATTAATAATAGTTTGATTTGTTATCCCGAGGGTTTTGTCAACAAAATTCGATAAAATCCGCATTCATAATAAATGTGAATAAGAAGAAATTTGTATTTACCCTTCACAATAACCGTGAAATGGATTTTTAAGCGATTTTTATAAATTCGATATTTTTTCATCAAAAAATTCTTATCTCTGACCAGTACATCAATAAATTGATAGAAAGCAAACGAAATCATAAAAACCTTCAAACTAAAATCACAATCTATGATTTGTCTATTCTTCAAGTACCAATAAACTAATAAAGATAATTCTGAACAATTCCAAATAAACTACGAATCACTGCTATTGGACTTTCTTATCAGTCACGTAATCGTCAGCCTCAAATATGTGAGATTTTCCGAAAAAACATCGATATTGAATTCAGGTTATCACTCCCCCCTCAAACTTCAGCCCAAGAAATCAGACAACATATTTTATAATCACACAAAGTTTAAATTCACTTTTCGAAAACTTCCAGGAAACCGTTTGACTTGAATCTTCTTCGTAAAGTCACATATATACTCCACACTCTACATACTCTAACAAATCAATAACTTTAATCCTCTTTTTGCGCCAATTACTGTCCACTTATGCTATTATTTTCTACATTATTTCCATTATTTTCAATTATGCTATTTTGCAGCTCACTATACTTGGTTGTGGACTGCCCACTACTTCCCTATTTTTTAGGTCGCTTGCTCATCAAATACATAACTTGAGACATAACCACAAATGAGACGAAATGCAAAAAGTGGCAACACTTTCTCGAGAGATGGCAAAAATTTGATTTTTAACGATATATTTTTTTTGGGTAGGGACCTGCGAATTTTATTTTTAATTTTCAAGTTAAACTGATTCTACAAATTTTGAAGATTTTTGCAGACAAAACGAAAATTGTGATAATTTTTTAGTAAACTTTTCCACAATCCTTATTTTGACTCCTTTGCACAAAAAATACATAATTCACAAGTCTCTATCTCAAGAACACATACTTTTGCCTGTTCAAATTAATCCACTTGATACTGCAATTATCCACACGGTATCCACTGTGCTGCCAGATATATCAGCTTCTACTCCCAAAAGTATCTCTTCCACTATTTAAATTATTTTTTTTCACTCGCGCGCGCTTTTTTGAATCCTTCCGTCTCAATTTCCGTTTTCTTGATTCGAAAAACTTTAAAACAACTTAAAATCAAATCAAATCCCGAAAAACAGAAAAAGTCACTTTTAATATTTTAATCAAAAAAATTGTGCTATTTTTTCACTTTTCAATTCGATATGCTCGAAAATCTCGAAAAATAACTCAAAGGCTAAGAAGAAACTTTGAACAAAAACTAAAAAAAATTGTCAAAAAACGAGTTGCCGAGTTGCCGAGGTTGTTGCAGCGAGTGCCGGTGTATGACTGAAAGCCCACCGACAAATTTATCGTGCGCTGAGTGCCTGAGTGCACAAATATATGAAAAACTGTATAAACTTTGAAAAGCTGAAACATATCAAGAAATGAAGAAATTTGTGTGAAAAGCTGAACGAAACCGAGCACACACAACAACGGTTGTTTGCGTGCTGGTCTTGGTTGAGGTTGCCTGATCTGAATTCTTATTATATTAATGCAGTTTTGAGTAGCAGATTCTCTAAAAAAAATTATTCTTATGTAGAGAATTTTAAGACGATCAAGTCTCTGAAAAAAACTGTTTCAAGCGTAAGGACATGAGCTATAAGGATGTTTTTCTGATTATCACGTAAAATCCATCAGATTTTTGAAAAACCAAAAAAAAAAAAAAATTTCATAGGGGTCTTTATTATCTTATCAAAACCTTAAAAATACAGACAAATAACTTTTCCAAGAGATACTCTGAACTCATCAAAAGTGGATCTGGCACTTCCTGCTCCAATTAAATGGAAAAATGAGCGGCGCTCACTACAATGAAATACTATGGAAACTTGAAAAAACATGTGGAGCATGTTGAGTCTCTTGGTCTTAGCTCATGCGTTGCGCACTCTCTCTGGTGATCGAGCGACTAGTATCCATACAATCGAAGGAGGAAACTGATTTCTTTCACTGATTCATATTTTTATGTGCTCAGCACACATAATTTTATTTAAACAGTCAAAAATGTCCGAGGATTTGCGTAATTTAAACGAAGATTAATCATTTCAGATAGTGGTGGTAGTTTTTTGGTGATTAATGCGGGCGGGGTTGATTAATAACAAAAATACTTATTAGCTTAATTGCTTCTTCAATACTCAAAGTAAATATTTACACTGTCCATATTATTGCAATCTTTTAAAAATTTAGTTTACGATTAATCAGATGAATAATTATTTCTCCTTGAATGATTATTAGCGACTAATTTTGAATGACAACATTTTTTTATTATCAGCGTAGATATTCTCAAAAAACCACAATCCAATAATATATAATAGAAAATTACTAAAATACCTGATTAATCACCATTTCCACAAAAACCAATCACTCATCATAAATCATTTCATTTATTGCATTATTTTCTAAAAGTCGGTTAGCAGACGCGAATCGGAGTTTTTTGAGGAAGGTCAGGAGCATTCAACAAGCCTCATTAAATTCTATTGAAACCACCATACATTCCAACAATTGAAAATCGTTTTAAAATCGGCCCGTACTCAACAAGCCAGCTAACCAAATGCTAATTCAGCTGCCAGCGAATACTCCAAATAAACTGAAAAATTTAAAATAATCCGAATAAACCAAACAGACAAAAAAATGGCATCGTTCTTGGTGTCGACAGACTTATACAATTTGGAGAACCGAAAATAAAGTAAAGTCGTTGCGTGTCGGGAACTAGATTCTCGGCATTTCAGTACTATTGGCTTGAGTTACTAGGCTCTTAGAAAATTACGAAAATTGAAATTTTGTGCCAAAGTCTATAAAATTTTACAATAAGAATATCAAATTATTGGTTTTCAACATGAACAGCTTACATTGGAGTGTTCTATAGATCCTATGCGTATAACTTATGAATTGTCGATGAAAACTTATGATAAATGTTTATAAATGTTCAAAAGCTTTTGAAGATGACAATAATATGCCATATATTAAAGTATGGGGGTTCTCACTTTATAGACCACAAAATCTGTTGAGTTTACTATGAAACGTTTATCAATGAAATCTCGTTCCTTCACATACCACCTAATATTTTTAGTGTGTTTAATAGTTTTATAGGATTTTCGTCTGTGATTTACAGTGTCTTCTACGAAACAAATTTAAAGCAAACACAACAATCCCCAAATCGCTTATTAATTCGATAACTTCATTGCTTCGGAGCTGTGGAGCCTTATTCACTTTTCCTTCAATTCCCTTAATTGATTTTTACTGGAGCCAGCCACGAGTTTCAGACTTAATTGACTGGCTGGCCAACAGTTCATGATTTGGAAAATCCTTGCCGTAGGTAGTTGGGGCAACTTGGGGGTTGTTTGATGTAATTTGGTAGGTAGAAAGTTGAAACATTTTTTCTAACATTTATAGCATTTGTGGCACTACAACAGTAGAGCATTTGAAGCAGTGTCGTGACCAAACGGTCAGCTCGACAGCATACAACTAATAAAATCAACATATCAGGCATAATATTTGACCATGTTTCGCCTAGCAGGGGAGGAGGATGAGGATTGTATGCTGGTTGGAGATTAAATAATTGATTTTTTGTGTCATATTGGAACAAGCTTCAAAATAAATGCATTTAATGGAAAAATATTGAGCTTATAAGAGCTGTTAAGGAATTTAACTCATTTGCGTATGAAAAGCTGCAATAATTCTAAAATTAGATATAAAACTTAACCTCCAAAGCTATTAAAGCTTAAAAACATTTTTTCGTCATTTTATGGTTTCTTTAATCTTTTACCTTCAAAAATAGAAAACTATTAAAGATTCCATTACCAAACCAATAAAAGATAAAATTTCCATATAACCCCTTGACAACTATCCCCTCATTCCACCCATAAACACGATTTCTTCAGAAAAACTTATCACCCTCAACTTTTTTAATTAAAATGAGCCATTTTCCTGAGCAACTAAATTTTTGATGTATTTTGATGTATTCATATATATTCTGAATTATTTATAATCTGAATTATTATTATAAATTGTGCTTGCGCTCGGTGTCTCCACCAACTGTTTCAGCAAAGTGCTGCTATGATAGCGATTTCAGCATCTGCAGAGCAACAAGAAATTAGCAGTCGCCCAGCGCAGAGGCCCAAGAGGAATCCAACCGCTTTTCCAATTGTTTTATCAATTTCCCATACGCATCACACATAATTTTCATTCACCCAACAACCAGACCTCCAAAGACAAAAAAAAGAAGACAAAATTCAATTTTATCGTATTTTTGCCAGCTAACAGGAGATACTAGGTAGTAGTAGTGCCAAGCCGGTGTTGCGCTTGTATGTGTATATGATACAAGGCATTTCCCATTTTCCTTTTCAGAACTATTAAAGCGACAGGGAGGTAGATGGGTGGGAAATGGTTTTGAGGTTGCATATTTCATGTTTTTTGTTTGTTTAAAGAACTTTTAATGAGTTTTAAATAAAAATGCAAGGACATTTTTTTTAATTTGAACAATAAAAACTATTTATTGTATTTGAAAGGTTTTTGGACTTAAATTAGCCTTGATTGTTTACTAATTTCAAGGACGTGATCAATTGTGCATTTTAAAGATGTTTTATTTCCTTTACACTAAACTTTTGAAGGAAAATTCTTTAACAGTAATATCCTGATCACTTTAAATTTTAACTTAATTCCAATGCACTAATGTTAACCTAACGTAACCCCTCTAACCCTCTAATATCCTTCAAAATTTCTGTCTTAAAGTCTTTTTCCATCAATTTGTTCCTGTGTGCTTCATGTTTTCAAGCAATTAAGAGTATGAATTGTAATTGTCATGGTATAGGTGCATTGGAAAACGAAAATTATCTACTAATTACTTACATTACCTACTAATTACTTACTATTACTTACTATTACTTACATTACCTACTAATTACTTACTATTACTTTCTAATTAATTACTATTACTTACATTACCTACTAATTAATTACAAATACTTACTTTAATTACCTACTTTAATTACTAATTACTTACTATTACCTACTATTAATTACTAATTACTTAGATTACTTACAAATAATTACTATTTACTTACAAATAATTACATTACTTACTTTTAGCTACTATTTAACTAATTACAAATATTTACATTACTTACAAGTAAAAATTTTTTGTAAGTAATTACTAATTACTAATTACTTTTACTTACAAGTACTTTTATATAAAAACAAAAAAAAATTGATTAATTGATCAAAAAAATTGATTAATTGATTTTCACTAATTGGTTTATGTATAAATATTTAAACATTAATTATAACTTACAAAGTAGTTAGTTACTAGTACATTATTAATTGATTCATTTTTTTGATCAGAATTTTGATATTGTAACTAGAAATGTGTTTTTTGTAAGTAATTACTTTTACTTACATTACTTACTCAAATTTTTACTTGTAAGTTGATTTTACTTGTAAGTAATGTAATTATTTGTAAGTAATTAGTAATTAATGTAAGTAATGTAATTATTTGTAAGTAATTACTTTTACTTACATTAATTACTCAAATTTTTACTTATAAGTAATAACTATTACTTACATTACTTACTCAAATTTTTACTTGTAAGTAATGTAAATATTTGTAAGTAGTTAAATAGTAGCTAAAAGTAAGTAATGTAATTATTTGTAAGTAAATAGTAATTAAAGTAAGTATTGTAAGTAATTAGTAAGTAATAGTAAGTAAAAGTAAGTAATGTTAGTAATTAGTAAGTAAAGTAAGTAATGTAAGTAATGTTATTAATTAGTAATTATTTGTAAGTATTAGTAAGTAATAGTAATTAATGTAAGTAATAGTAAGTAATAGTAAGTAATGTTAGTAATTAGTAAGTAAAGTAAGTAATGTAAGTAATGTTATTAATTAGTAATTATTTGTAAGTATTAGTAAGTAATAGTAATTAATGTAAGTAATAGTAAGTAATAGTAAGTAATAGTAAGTAATTAGTAAGTAATAGTAAGTAATTAGTAGGTAATTAGTAGGTAAAGTAAGTAATGTAATTAAGCTCATTTGAAGCGTTCAAGATTTATGTAATTTTTGGTTTATTGCTTACCGTGATATTACAGTTCCAGCGTAAAAATCAAACTGCTCCTGGTCTCTCGAGGCCGCTCTGGGAAAAATCAGCAACTGCCATGTGGTGTTGCGTGTCGCTCCCCTTAAGGAAGAAGAAAAATACCTCTGCACCTTTTGCACTGGTGGAGCTACCTTTAGCACAGCAATTTGAGCAATTTGGCTGCACTACCGCCACACAGAAATACAATCACACAAAAAATTGGCCGAGCACAAAAAAATTCACTTCTCGGTTCACTTGACGTGCAGCCAAATAATTTGCTAGTTGGGACGGTTGTCGTCCAAACTGTAAAGAATTTTTTGGTTGGAACTTGTGAATTTTGCAGTTACGCCCAAACCACCAAAAAATTTACAATATCTAAATCACTTTACACCCCAAAAATCAGCAACTGTGGGAAAGTGATGGAAAAGTTGAGCAAACAGGAGAGTGCCAAAGTGTCTCCACGCGGAACTTCTTTTAGGTGTTTTCTACACGTTTTTTATAAGTTTTCCACTCCGAAAGTCTAAAAACCATTAATCGTGCAAAAAAGTTGCAAATTACTAAAAAAATTCTTCTTTTACTATAACACTTCCTCAATTACACTTCCTGTTCCTGGAAAAACTGCAATCCTTTCACAATAAATGTTGAGCACAGTATCCTTTAATGATGGCCTAGCAACACGGAGCCAAGTGATCGTATTAACAGTCCCTGAGCTCTGGAAAATCAATCTGAGCCGCCATATTTCCCCAATCGCACTTTTTTGCACCGTTTTCCGTATTTTTTTATATGTCTCGGGCGATCGTGACACTGGGCGAGGACTAAAGCCCACCAACTGCTGGCACTGGGCATGCAATTCGACCACGCGGGGGCTCAGCTAGCACTCTTTAGCAAAGTGTGGCTGTATAGCGGCTGGCGATTGGGACTGCGGGGTCGAATGCTGTGCACCATTGAGTGGAAAAAGTCGACTCAGTGTGCTGGCAGGCATAAGGAAAAAAAGGCAGAGGCAAGAGAGAATAGCGTTTAGTGCGCAGGTCATGCGAAAGACATGCGATTGGAATGAATTGGCGAGAAGAATTGGGTTGAGAGTAGCAGCTCTATGTTTTCCTGGCCAGGGATGTTGGTTGTGTATTTTTAGGAAATCATGGAAGAGGATTTAAATTATAAATTATTCAAAGTATTCAGAACAGATTAATTATAAAATATTTTTAATTAAATCACGATTTCGATGCAACCATTAAATAAATTCAAGTGTTAATTTATAGTGAAGATGTTAACTATAACAAGAGTTTACTCAAAGTTAAACATAAAAGTCTCAACGACAATAACGAAGAAGCCAATTTTAATTCGAAATAATATATCGATTGATTACCAAAACTTATGCTATAGCTTAAAAAATCACATAATCATTTCCGGTTTTCGAAACCCCTGTGTCTAATTCACTACTTCACTCTATCTATTTCTCAACGTGCACACTTTCCAGCCAATTTTCCAACTTTCCACTTTTCTTTTGGCTTCTTCTACGCTGTGGATTCGTTTGAACTCATTGACATCTTCCAATCCAAAAATAACCCACAAAACAACAAAAAAATTCAAATCTAAATGAAATCCAAAGAAAATCAAAAAGAAAATCAAATAAAAAATCAGTAGAAGCGAATCTGGCATTTCACAATATTTACCGAAATTTCACAATTTCCACGAAAACACCAATTTGTTGGATTGTTATTTTGGAAACTGCTAAAAAATGCATGAAGCGCTATTTTTAGCGCCTCAAACGTATGTTTCGACTGTTATTTTCAAATGTCTTGGCTGTTTTCTTGGCATCAAATTGTAAATGTAATTGTAATGTGATTCCTGGTGATGCTCTTCTGTAGCATAAATAAATGATCAAGCAATCAAGGAGGAATTATATGCCACTTGAGAGATTTGTTTTTTTGAAATTGAGAAAAGTTCGTTGAAGCTTCGCGGGTTGCGTGTTATCGGGTCTCTTCGGATGAGCTAGTGGAAAGCTCTCAAACTGTGATTTGATTGTTTTTTTGGTTTTAATGGTTTTTTGGTTTATTTTATTAATTTTTTTTAAGGAATTTACAATTAAATTATTAAAGATTTCTACCTTTTGGTTGAAGAAATTAAAAATTCATATTTTAAAGTTAAAAATTCATCTCAGCAAACACCGCTACAAACAGAATTTTTTTTTGACACCAGATGCTTCCAAAGGTTTTGGTGAACGATTAAAAAATTTTAATTTGCCAAACAATTTGGAATAAATATTGTCAAACAAGAATTAAAAAAAATTTATCACTTGTAATTAGGATTCAAATAACAGAAGTTTTGTTGGCGTTTTGCTGCTCTTCTAGAGGTTCAAGGCAAATCTTGTAGCAAGTTGTGATCTAAAAAAATCTTAAACAAAGCCATAATTTCTAAAGACAATAAATAATGATTAATCATCTCGTAAAATTGTTAATTCTTTCCTGATTCTTAAACTTCTTACATGTTAATCATCCTTAAACCAACACGAACTCTTCTCTTCTCTTCACAATTACCGAACATTAAAAATAGCATTAAAACCACATCCGTACAAGTTTGTAAAAATTGCAAAAGTGCAAGTGCATTCGACTATAAATTCATTTCCACTTTAAAGTTTCCCTTCGCCTTGATATATTGCAAACTCTGAAAACTGGCAAAATTTGCAAAACTTGCAAAAGTACCAATGATCTTGACAATTATCCATGATTTTAAATGTAGCAACTTTATTGTAATTCTTGGTCTCTTTTGGATAAACAGAAAGATCGGCATAAAAAGGTAGAAAGACAACTATCTACAAGGTCCACTAAAGAATTTAACTTAAAACCTGGCAGTCACCAGTCTTTTCGTTCTTTTCCTTGATGATTTTTTTTTTGCGATAGTTAACTTTTATTATTAATAGCTAAAATCAACAATTTAATTGGTAAAACAGCCACGATCTGTGGAAAAAGTAATAATTTTAAAATTAAGGGAATTTCCAACAAATTTAATAATTCTAATAATTCTTGTAACATTACCGAGAATATAGAAGTCATTACGTCTATTATTCAGAAAGTGAGGAAAAAATTGCGAAAAATTTATTGAATCATTGATTTAGAGGTTATAACAAAGGACGTGTAATTGAAAATTATTTTAATAATTTCAAAAAGCATTTGTATGAAGTTGAACATTTCAATTTTTTAACCAGTGATTTGTGATCAGCCCCTAAACAATTATTTTACAGCATCTTCACAATTACATGTTATAAAATGTGGTAAATGGCAAGTAGTGTAGAGGAAAAGACCTTGGGATCAGTCGTTCAGTCGATCACTTGATCACTTGATTGCTTGATCGCACATTTCTGATTTTTATTGTTAAAGCGGAATTCACACCTTCGATACAATACAGATTAAATGAATTAAGCAATAAAAGTTGTAGAAAACCATGTGGATTTGATTTAAGCAGATAAAGCTATCAAACTTATTCAAACCAAAAAACTCTTCTATAAATCGTGTGGATCTGTAATGAATTGAAAGTCTAATAAAACGATTAAACTAATTATGATATGATCTGGTACAAAACCTTTAATTAGAAAAGTGGTTCACATGAATTAGGAAGACTTTTGTTTCTTCGGATTAAGCATTTTATGGCATTCACGTTTTACTATAAGAAATCAACCGACGAATAAAATTTTTTTCTCTCGATTTTTACTAAGTTGTTATTGAAAGCATTTGAAAGAAAATATTAAATCGTTTAGCAATACACATACGAAAAAAATACAGCGAAAATCTTTTAAGCAAAATACTTTGATCATTAAAATCTAATTAGAATACAGATCTAATCAGGATTCTAGAATTATACGCTGCTTTGTCTCTCAAATACTTAAAATGCAGCGAGTCATCCCAGTGCTTCAAATGCTTCTCGCGACTGATTCAATAATTTAATGTTGACTGTTTTGTGTGTGATATTTTGACTGTTTTTGATTGCTTTGACGCTTTTAAATTTTCCAAATTAAATTTACTCAATTTTAGTGTTTTAAGATTCATGCGAGCAACACAGCAGAATGCTGAACTCGGATATTTGGCATTGAATTTTTGGATCATTTGCATAAAAATGCTACGTGTTCTTTGTCACTGTTTCGTTTGTCCAGTATTCCAGTTTCTTATATGATCAAATTATACAGGATTTGAAATGGACCTAGTTACTTTTTTTCTGACTATAGCGTGGTTTTTAAAATCATTTTTTTTTATTTTTAATTTTAATGGAAACGAATGATTAATGTAAATTGATGCGCAAATTTATATTTTTATGAAATCTTCAAAACTATCAATTAATTCACAGTAAGTACAAATCCCTCTAAAAAACACCATCTCCCTTCAACAGCAACCACACAAGACACCAAACTGGCTGTGAAAATCCGAAACTCTCGTTTTCATTCACCAAACTAGTTCGCTTCAGAAAACAATGAAAAATGTATGAACTGAAAATTGAAATTAAATCTAGCTGTTTAGTGTTGAACGATCGCGCCAAGTGTCGAGTCGCACAAGAGCTTTGCTCACCAGTCGCTCCCTATAAAACTCCACAGGTTTTCCAGTGTCTTAGTTAAACATTTCCCCACCCTAGCGATATCGAGCAAGAGACAATAGCTTTACGGGCACAGTCGTGAAGAAGCTTCTGTTAATTAATTAACTTTTGTTAAATCAGTAGCCAACAACGGGGAATCGGTCAAAGACACGCTACATAGACAAAAAATTTGTGTTTTTCGCGCATAACGACTAACGAGGTGTCAATTGCTTGTGCAAACAACACTGACTAGCCCACTCAAATCCGTATATTTCTGAAGTTTTCGGGTGCGATACTGTGTGATACTTATTGAAATAATATAATTGACAGTAAGCTCTAGGATATCTAGCTTGTCGCTTGAAACAGGTGTTTTAGTGGCTAAATAGAGTGAATAGTGAAGAAAAAAAAAATCTAAATGACTGTTGAAATGTTGAGCATAGAAGGAGATGCACCAAGTGCATCTAGTGATAGTACTTCGGTGGCCAATTACTTAAGTAACAAAAATATTTTTATTACTGGTGGCACGGGGTTCTTAGGAACTGTCACGATAGAAGCTCTGCTAGCTGCTACTCCAAACATCGGCAACATTTATGTTCTGGTTCGTGCAAAGAAAGGTTTCACTCCTGAAGCCAGAATCGAGCAGTTGTTGTCTAAAGCAGTAAGTTATTCAACACAATATAGTAAATAGTTTGCTCATAAAGCGTGTAAAAAACGTTCCACGGTTTGTTGCAAATCGGTGTTTTATTAAGTGCAGATGAATGAAATGGGAGAAATTTGCGAGTCAATGAATTTTGTCAAGGCCAGCGATGTTTAGGAAGAAGAATGAGAAATATCTACCACGCATAACTGGTTCATAAATTGATCAATTTTGGTAAATGGCCTCGCAAGAAGATGTTAGAGTATGGCAAGCCTGGTTGGTTAGAAGAAGTTGGTTTATTATGCAGATAAACGAGTCTCCTGTTTGACGTTATAGGATTTTGCAGATATTCTTTAATTAATTATTTTCGTGAGTAAGGTTAAATCAGAGTTCGTAGATTTCTGAAAATTTCCATAATGTAATAAAATTTTATACTAAAAAATTTACTTCTGACTACAGAATTGCATTAACATTCAAAGTAGTGGTTTGACCACATTAAAAAAAAACAAGTTAATTTTTGGTTATCGCCAATAACTCCTACAGCACTACGCCATGCGACAATTCTTCTTTGTTATTCAAATTTGGAATTCTTTCAAAAAAATTCATTACCAACAGGTAACAACTCAAAAAACTCAGCAAACTTGACAAACCTGACAAGTAATTTTTAGCTTACGCAGATACAAAATAATAATAAAGCTGTTATGTAGTGAAGGTCGAAAGGGCCAAAAGGTGCTTCTTGTCCAATTTTTGCCACTTGAACACTTCAAAGCGATATGGAGGCCAGCACTGGTTTTATCTCTGAGCGCCTGCCGCAGATTGACCTTAACATGAATTTTCACTTGACTCATTTTTCATTATTGCACCAAGAAAACCAAAAATGTTAGTACAACATCTACAAGAAAAAATACACTTCAATTGAGCATTAATTAAAACTTGTAAAGTTTTGTTAATGTTTTTAATGAATATAATGAAGTTTGTTGAGCATTTTGCCAAAAAAAAATGTAACCAAGTCTTTTTAGTTTTTCATTTTTTTATTTTCGTAGTTTATGTTTAATAATTTTGCAATTGTTGCTTTGTAGCTTACTTTTGGTTGAATCGAATGTTTGTTCCGTGTTGGGGAAATATTGTCGAGTAAACGTTTTTGAGGCAGTGGTTTTGAATTTTAGCATGAATCATTAATTACATTAAAATCATTGCATGTCTTTTCTAAGGTCTAGACAAAAGATCTCTAAATTTTTTAATTGCTTGCACAATGCTCATAGTATTTTTAACATAAATTTAAACAAAAGTCCACTCAAAAGATTAATTTTAGGTTAATTATAACTTGGGTTTACATTGCCCAGGCATTTAACTAAACCATGCATAACACTTTTTGTTTTAATGCATTAACCGTTAAAAAGAAACTCTTACGCAAATTTAACCAACCACAATAATTTGCTAAAATTGAACAAAGAACGTTCTGACTTGCATTCACACTAAACGCAAAATTAAATACAATTGTTTAGATTTTGGGACATTCCCACGTTGCTCTGAAATTAAATACTTTATCAACAACTTTACCTAAAAACCAGCAATCCATTAAATTTGTTTAACAGATTGTTATACGCACGTTTTAATTTACCTTAATGTGTTATAACTAAAAAGTGATAAAAACTAAATGAGCCATTAAATTGAGCTCTGAATACTTGAACATGCAGCTCATTAAACAATGACGTAAAGCTACCTGAAATCTCACTGAAATCCAAGAAATGGTTAACATGTTGAATCAGCAGAATTTTTGATTCGCAATATTCGTAAAATTAACCATACTAAGCGAGTACAAAGTGATTAAAACTAATTAACTAATTCTTTACAAACATATATGGTATCATCAGTAAGTTTTTTGATCATTCGTTTGAGTAGTAAGAGGTCGGATAGTTCCTCTAACTTATATCGGGACAAGATCACTTTAATTTAAAATCGATTTTTTAAACGATTTTTAAGAAAAAAAGCATTATTCAACCTGCATGGAATTAATTGAAAAATAAATGCAATTTTTATGACTGCAAATGCACTGATTTTCGTGTTTTTTTTTTTCAAGATTTTAGTGCTGTTTTTGTGATATTAAAAGTTCACAACCAATTCATGCTTTTCGAATAGTCAAGGATATTGTTAAAAGTAAATTTAAGAGTTGTTCAATTACTTAAAATAATTTAAGATGATAATAATCCTTGAAACTGCTGGTGGTTGACATTGTGGCCATCCAAGTTAAAACATAGAGTAAAGGTTTGGTTTTTGGTTTTTAATCGATTTTTGATTAATCAGCAAAAATTCTAATTATTTTCTTAAATTGTGAAAAATCCCCGAAAAATCTCAAGTGTTTGAAAATATTCGATTCCATTTCCACAAATCACCACTTGAAAGCTCAGCAATAAATTTGATCTTTAATGTACAAATTCAAGCAATCGCCTGAACTCTCGGGTTTAACATTGCGCTTGAATTAATAATATTGAGTTTCAAGCATAAAAGTCCGCTTCAAGTGTATTTACATTTCAATCTTCAAATGTGTTGTCTGTTTGTAGTTGAACTTTTTAAATTTTGTAAAAAATACAAGGCGTGGACAAGTTCCCGGGAGTGGACCCACAAAATTGTTGAACTTTTAACAACCAATAAAATATTAAAAATTTGACCGGTTTGAAATTTTTCTTGATATTTTGGTAAATTCGAATTTTTTGAAATTTGAGCAAAAACCAAAATTCGACCCACGAATCCTGAATTTTTGAACTTTTTTGAAATTTGAAAGAATTGATATTTTTTTGAAATTCTTGAAATTTGAAATTGCGGAATTTCAGAAATTGTAAAAGAGTAAATTTTTATTTTTTTAATATATACTAATCTGAATGTAAAATGTCCTCGCCTCAAAAAACAAGTAAAATTGATTAAAATTTCCCATTGTGACTATGAGCAGCAAAATTTGATTTAAGAATCAATAAGGTTCCATAATTTTACTGAAAAATGATTTTAGGTAAATATTACTTCATCTTCTACTGAATCCATTGAATTTATTGAATTGTTTGAATTGTTAGCTTGGATTTTGATATGAGTAATGTTGTTTTATTGTTGATCGACCGACTCTGAAGGAATTTTTGATTCAATTGAAAGATATAATTATAGACACATAAATAATATATGGAATTTATACAGCCAGCAAAGTGCACATTGACTTGATACTATTAGCTCAAAAGAGCTTCAGGTGGTTTATTGATTTTTATATTAAGTGTGGTAGATGTTCTTATTGATATTATTCATTTGATGTGAAGTCGGTGGATTCTAAACCGGTTTTTAGCTGAATATATTAATAAATTTGCAAATACCTCGCAAATACCTCTAAATCACTTTAACTTTGCTACGGAAATAACTCAATTAAAGACTCAAATACAATATATTTATTGCAAGATGGCAACCGAGAATGACAGCAGATAAATTATTTCTATTGATGTTAAGTAATATTTTTCCAAAAGCATTTCTCCGAAGATCTCTCAAATTTTGCCGCATTCTCAGAAAGTTGCACCTTATAATTGTACGTTGAAATGCAACACAGTTCGATAACCACAACAAAATTGAAATAAGATCAATTATCATTGTGGTAATTTTATAAAATGTTCGGTATTTCATCAATTATCATTCATTAACACCAATTTTAAGAGATTTGTAAATTTTTGATAAATAGATATTTCAAAGTTTGCTCAAATTTGTGATTGTAGCCTTAACCTTCAGTTTTTTGTGATTTTTAAATGAATTGCAAAGTAAAGCGTGATTGTCAGCAAACATTTATTCGCATAAATTGTCACCACAGTCCAGCGGATCACAAAAAAAATACTTTTGCCTCGAAAATTCTTCAAAAACAATAAACACATGACCATTTGACCAACAAGCTTCAAAACTCATAACAAGCAAAAACTTTCCCCAATTATTATCGCACTATTAGTCATTTAACTGGTATTGATCTATTACTCTATTAGTAATTGCAACACTTCCCTTATATATTTTCAGCTCTTCGTAAAGCATTCAGCCGAGGTAAAAGCAAAAGTCAAGCCGGTAGTTGGAGAGCTCACTGAAGTGAATTATGGCTTGAAAGGGGAACAATTGGAAGAGCTTCTTAACAATGTAAATATTGTATACCATGGTGCTGCAACAATTAAATTTAACACATTTCTGGGGACTGCTATCAAGATCAACCTTATTGGAACACAAGTGGCTGTCAATTTTGCAAAATCTCTCAAAAACTTGTCATCTTTCATTTACTTGTCAACAGCTTTCTGTAACTCAAACATGGTCGGTCAAGGAGTAATTAGCGAGAAGATATATCCTTCAGAAAAAAATCCCTATGACATGATCAAACTTGTTGACACTAACAATAACGAAGATGAAATTCCTCTTCCACAATGCGGAACTAAAGAGTTGAAAGATTTCATTGGTGGACATCCTAATACATACACATTCACAAAACAACTTGCTGAAAATTTGATTGAGATGGAGATGAAAAACATGCCAGCTGGAATTGTCAGGCCATCTGTCGTCTACGGAACCTACAAACATCCGGAAGGCTGGGTTGGAAGTGCAAATAACGGACATTTAGGATTTTTAGCTGGATTTTCGAAAGGGGTTTTCAGAACAATGGGAGGATTGCCTAGATCAAAGATCGACCTCATTCCTTGTGATTACGTTGTAAACTCAACTTTGGTTCTGTCTTGGTATGTTGGTACAAGACCAATAGAGATACCCGAAGTAATTCATTGCACATCTGGCGAGATTAATCCGCTCAACATTGCGACCTACTGTAAAGCTCTTAACGAAGCTTCAAGAAAGAATCCTAATGACTTCATTGTTGCAACACCGAAAGTAAAAGTACGAAATGGCCTGAGGTACACCATTTTCTACTACATGTTCCAGATCCTCCCTGCATTGCTCATGTATATTCCAGAAACATATTTACCCATCAAGTTGCCAGCTAGAAAGTGAGTATTTGTTTACAATAAAAGCTTAAGAAACCAACTCAAATTTGATCTATTCCATAGAATGATTGACTACGCGAGAACCTTTGATAAAGGAGTAAAAGCTTTTGCATTCTTTGTTACCACAAATTTCCGATACTCTATGACAAACTCCCTAAAGGTCTTAGCGCACTTGAACCAAGAAGATGCAGTGTATTACAACTTCAATGCCAAATTTCTTGACTGGTACGAGTTTGTGGAGGTTCAGCTTAAAGGAATGCGATTCTACTTCTACAAAGAGTCAAGAGTAACAACTATTTGGCATAAAGTCATGTATCAAACGTAAGTTTTTTTAAAACAATTAAATTAGCCAAATTAAACAACTTTAAAATATTTTTAGACTCCTGATTTTTCAACATTTATGGTACATCCTAGGATTCGTCACAATCCGAAAGATTTGTCTCTACATGGTCAGCGATCCAATTGCAGTGTCGATCGCTTTAATAATCCTACTATTCATCAAACTTATTTGATTTCTCATTTTATTATAATTTCTACCAAATTTAGTTAAACTTTTTTTAGGATTAATAGGCGATATCAATGTATATGAATGTAAAATATTTTTTAATAAAATTTTTAAACGATAATAATACTTTATTGCTCATATGTTAAGTCGATTATCGAGTTTAATTTTATACAGTTTTTTAGCTCATTAAAATTTTTCAAATAAAAAATATATCTTTTTATCAAAGTAAGTAAGTATTTAAAGAAGAGATGACTAATATTCAGTGAAATTTTCTCAGCGAAATTTTTTTTTTTAATAATTTAATTTTAATTAGAAATCTAACGTAGATTTATGAGATATAACATCGCAACTGCATTGTTCAAAGTCATATCAAATAAATGATGAAACTATTAAATACTAAACTATGAAAAATTAATATATATTGAGATAAGATACTATTTGGAGCATTTAAATCTGTTAAAAATTTAACTTCGGTTATGAGAGCATTATCATATTAAAAATTTAAATTAATCCAATAAAGCTTTTGTACATTCTCCGTTTAACTAAAAAATCATTGCGTTAAAATTACACATCAATCCCACAAAACCGTTAAATATTATTTCAAATATATATATCCCACTGCCTTGTTCCCCTCTCTGAATTGCAAACCAGTTCTTGATTTCATCTCTCAGCTCTGAAAATTAATAATTCAAATTCATGATCAAATAAAAAGTGCAACAAACTCCAACAAAATGCATAACAGTTGAAAAGTAAGGCAAGAAAATTATTCGTAGCAAACGAGAGCGAAAATTCTAATACGTACGTCCGTGACACCAATTAGTCAGAAACGATTAACCAGATTGTTCTTGGTTGTTGCACGATTAATAAGACTCATTCTGTGAGCCTTTGCTGTCAATCTCACAAGACAAGTCCTGGAGCAGTGTTACATTTTATTATATTTAATTTGTTGCAATCAAAAGCATGAATTAAAGCCGTACAAGCACAATTCTCTAACAAGATCCAACAAAGTATTTTAAAATATTCATGTAACGAACATTCTCCGAAAAATTCAAACGACTTTCCCCCTACATTAAAGCATAGATAAACCACTCTTGCTAAACTCGAGCATGCTGACAAGCTCTGTGCAGCCCGTAGTGACAGGCAGAGAGCATATCAAGAAAAAAAGTTCATTCTGGCCAAGAAAATATTTCGCAATACACAAAAGTCTCACAAAACAATTTGGCTACTCGCGTTGCTCAACTGAAACTAGAACAGCTAGATAGGCTTAGTGTGCTGACAGTGTTTGCGTTGCTCTAGTCGACACTTTACGAGCTTTTTCTGAAAAAACACAGAAAATAGAATTTTTTTTGATAAAACACAGAAAAGTCTAAAGATTTTTCGATTTTTTTCTTCGCGTGCGTGTATGTGTGTGAGTGTCCGTATTTTCTATGCAACAATTTAGGACTTGATTGCGATAGTGAAAAGTCATTTAGAGAAGGATTCACCAGCTGCTGCCTGCTAGCGAGCTAATCTCACAAAATGCCCCTATTCGGGAAAAAAGATTCGGGCAAGAAGCTGCGCAAGGATGCCAAGGACATTGATAAGCTGAACAGTATCGACGAGAAATACCACCTGAAAGAGCTGCTGGGAACGTGAGTAGTCAACTTTGAAGAATCTTATTTGTTCCAGACCCACGAGAAAAACAGCACGTCAAGCAAACGAAAAAACGAAATTTGTTGTGATGACCTTCTGACTTTTATGCGATTATTTGCTTTATATGTTTGGTTCGGTTTGACTGGCTGGAGAGATATTTTTCTGCTCTGACCGCTGAGATTGTGGAATATTGAGGAATATTTAATAATATAGATGGACGGTTATTATTGCAGATGTCTTTAAAAGTTCTTTGAAGTGGAATACGTGATTGTTACAAATGAGAGGAAAAACATGTTTTTTTTAAACAGAGCTTTTGAAATTATCGATTGATCTTGAATTTTAAAACTGTGAACTGAATAAGCAAAATGATTTGATTTAATTGGGAAAAAAATAAAATTTGAACAATTGTTATGTGACATTCGAATTTTACACAAAAAATCAATAAATTACATTAAAAGCTCAGTTTCAAAAAAAAATATTTAATTGAATTTTCAAATTGAAAAAAAATTTAAGTTAAACAAAAAATATCTAAAATCTTACTTTAGCTTAAAACTAGATCATATCTCACTAGTGTTTGAAATATTAATCAAATTAATCATTCCAAAAGCAGAAAAACTGAGTAAAACATTCATCATGTATTCATTATGCGACAAGCATGAAAGATTTTTAATTCAAATTCATGGATCCATTTTGCATCGAGGAAAAACCTTTGAGAATAATAAAGTTGTTTAATCAGATGAATTGTCGAGTTCAGTAAAAATTTTAATTATTTCTAATTAATTATTTATTAAATATTTAAATTTCAAGCTTTGAATCTTAAAAGGAAAAAAAGTGCAGAAATTCATTACAAATTTTTGATCAACCTAAAAACTCGATTAATCTTTATCAAATATCTGGACAATCGCCCTTAACATCATTACTGAAACTCGCTCCTACATATTTAAACACTGTCCAATTCAATAACCAACCCAAATGTCTAACCCCAACCCTCTTCTCCCGTTGTAGCGGTGCCTTTTCGGAAGTACGACTAGCCGAGAGCAAAGACCATCCGGGAAAAATGTATGCCGTCAAGATAATCGACAAGAAGGCGCTGAAAGGCAAAGAAGACTCACTAGAGAACGAGATCAAAGTGCTGCGAAGGTAAAGTGCCCTCCCCTTCCGTCACTACTATAGAAACTACCAGCACCCGTTTGCGCTTTGAACCATGTTTTTGGCTGCGAATCCCGCAATTCCTGGCAATTACTCCCGAATTGCTGGCGGTGCCGTCTGTTTTTTGCGTGAACAACCTCCATGTGACAGCATTTTCACTGTTTTATTTTAAAATTACTTTTTCCAGTTTTTTGTCCACCCACACCCCCCGCTTTCAACCAGCTGCCCCCTTTTTTTGTGTGTTGATTTGCGGGTGGCGGGCTGGCCCCACAATTTTAGCTCATTAGCATTTTTTTGTAATCCAAACCCCTCACCCTCCTAAACAAGAGAACATTAGTTTTTACGTTTTTTCAAGTGATTTGCAGTGATTTAAGTGATTTTCAGTTGGCTGGGGCTTGTGTTGGTGTTGGTGGCTTCTCATGGTCCACTAAAAACCTGACAACATTAACAATTAACACAATTAGACTAATAATTGGTCGAACATTAACCCTTAAGTCACCAAAAGTGAATTAAAAGTTATTTTAACAATTATCAAACAGTTATACAAACATTAACAAAAAGGCAATCTATGTTAACTTGTAAACTTGAGTACATTGAGTACAATTCCCCATGAAACAAGAACATGACCGTTTTTTAGCATCCAACAAAGAACTAGTCATACTAGGAGCATAATTGAGCATAATGGATCCTTGGCTTGGTTTTCCAAAACCCGTTTTGTTTAAATAAACACATTTTCAGTTGGTTTTTGGGATTTTTAACTATTTGTTACTATTTTTTCTGGTTTTCACTGTTTTCTCACTGGTTTTCCGTTCTATCTGTGTATTTTCATGTTTTTTTCCATGTGGATTTTTCTGTGTGTTTTTAATGTTATTTTTATTGTGGTGTGGCATGTTCCTAGCATCAATCAGCTAACATGATCATTTATATATAGAGCTACATAGTTTTTGTCCGATATTATAGATGGATGAAATGTTTTAATTAAATGGTAGATGCATTAGTGCTTAACTGCTTAACAGCTTAAGTGGTGTTGGTGGCGCATCCCGAGTGACCTCTGCATTTTTTAGCATTTTTCAAACTGACGAAAAACGAAGTGAAAGAAAATAATTTTTATGGACTAAGGGGAGAGTGATGAGCTTTTGTTTGAAGCTAGATGTTTAAGCTTTCATCTGATATTCGTTAGGTCAATTTCATACAAAATTTTCGAAATTTAACCCAACAGGGTGAGAAAAGATCATTCTATCGCTTTCAATTGGTTTTTTAAAGGTTTCTCATTTTCTCATAAGCTTTTCGTCCCTAAAATCATAAACAAACTAATCAAAGACTTCTTTCTTGGGTAAATACTCACCAGATGTATTTGGGATTAGAGTCAACTAACCCTTTATTAATACTTTAAGACAGAAATAAGAAGATTTAAAAAGGGTGTATATCTAATTTATTGTCCATTAGCTTAATCCAGACATCAATAAAACTAATAAACTAACAAACCCAACCCAAATCCAAAATAATAAACAAATAGCAAAACTAACCCATCAATCTCCCCTCCCGCTGCACATTCACAGAATTTAATAGCATTATATTATTGAGTTTGTGTATTTTCTGTTGGTGGCTGTATTATACCCACCTTATCACACTCATTCGGCTCGCTAAATTTGCACAAAAAAAAAATTATGAACAAAATCGTAAAATTGGAAATATTTTAATTATATTGCATTTAAAAAGCCATAAAAGCTTTACGGAATGTGTTTAATTCGATAATAATTAATTTTACCGCAAGTCAATGTTTATGTGGTTGGCAAATCTTTGCACCATTGTGTGTGTAGCCAAATACTCGAAGAATCTAAAATTATTCTCTAAACGAATTCTTATAATTTTTCTTCCTTCTAAAAAATCGTTTTTTCTTCCTTTTTCGTCCGTACGATTTTCATTTCCAATTATTTTTGATTTTTTATTCGTTTTTCTTTCTTCTCATTTTTCGCAAACAGGTTCAGTGCAATGCCACATGCGGATGACCACGAAGACCACAAGCCGTAAGTAGTTTTAATTTCCACACAAAACGCAAACCGAAATCCGCGCCTCCAACAAATTTGTGTTTTTGGCGCGCTTTTTCCACTTCCGTTTCGTTCGTTTTGCTTTTTCCGTTACAAAAACAAACTTTCAGTTCTTTCGGTTCAATATTTTCTCTGTTTATTACTATGTTGAGTTTTCTGTCCGACTGTACATACATATACTATTTATTCTGGTTCTTTGGTGTTTACTTATCAGTTGGAAGAGCAAACCAATTTACAGGACAATTTGGCTGCTCGGGCAACACTTGAGTGTCCTTTAATAAGTGTTTGCGAGACCGTTTCAGTTTAACATATTCTTTTTATACTTTTTGGGGTTATTTGATGTTTTTGGGACACTTTACTTGATTCTTTTGTATACACTTTAGAGTACTCTCTGAGTGCCTTTGAAGCACTTTTATGGTACTTTTGAATACTGGTTGGTGTTGATGGGACACTATTTAGTATTTTAGTATTTTCTCTGCCGGATCTGCACTGGCTAACTGCTGTTGATGTTTTTTGATACAATTTGCCTCATAGATTGCCTTCGATCTCTTTTTTTTTTTTGGTTGTGCTCGGCGGAATATTTTTTTAAGGATTTTAGGATAATTTAAGGAATTTTTGAATCTTAAATCAATTAAAATATAATAAACTTCTTTCCACACAATTTTTCCGTTTCGCATTCGCCAGACGACAGGTTGATTTGGTTCAAATACTAATTTTGGTTTGGTACCGTTTTAGGCTCACCCACTCCAACATTGTACAGCTACTGGAGACGTATGAGGACAAAACTAAAGTGTATTTGATTATGGAATTGTAAGATCCTTTTTAAATTACTTGATTTAGTTTGAACAGTTTTCACGACCCTTTTCTAATTTTCATTTAATTATTTATCTGCTCTTAACCATTTTTAGAGTAACTGGTGGTGAATTGTTTGATAGAATTGTGGAAAAAGGTTCCTACACGGAAAAGGATGCTTCAGGGCTGATGCGACAAGTGCTTGAAGCTGTAGACTACATGCATGAGCAGGGAGTGGTGCACAGAGACTTAAAAGTAAAATTTATTTAAATTGTTTCTAATCCTTGATGTAACAAATTTTATCTCAAATTACAGCCCGAAAACCTATTGTACTATAACACGGATGAAGATTCGAAAATAATGATCAGTGACTTTGGTCTGTCGAAGATGGAAGATTCAGGCATAATGGCAACCGCTTGCGGTACTCCAGGCTATGTTGCACCTGAGGTACTGGCGCAAAAGCCGTATGGCAAGGCTGTGGACGTGTGGAGCATAGGCGTTATATCTTATATCCTTCTTTGTGGATATCCTCCATTTTATGACGAAAATGACGCGAATCTGTTTGCACAAATACTGAAGGGTGAGGATTGAAGAGTATTTTTGTCTTTAATTCGATTTTGATTGATTTTTGGGGATTTTTAGGTGAATTTGAGTTTGATTCGCCGTATTGGGATGAGATCAGCGATTCTGCTAAGGATTTTATTCAGCATCTAATGTGTGTGGATGTCGAAAAGCGGTATACGTGCAAAAATGCTTTGGCGCATCCATGGTAAGTTTTTTCCATATTCGACCACCATCCGTAAATTATAATGATCATAATTTTGCAGGATCTCCGGTAACGCAGCAAGTAGTAAAAATATTCATGGAACTGTTTCTGAACAGCTCAAGAAGAATTTCGCTAAATCGCGATGGAAGGTTTGTCATAATTAACCATGTTTTGAATAAACACTAACTTTACATAAATATATTTTAGCAAGCCTATCACGCCGCCACTGTCATCAGGCAAATGCAACGAATGGCCCTTAACAGCAGTAGTTCTAGCCGGAATCGTCCGGAAGCTGACAAATAGGACCAGCTGGAGAAGATGGAGGAGTAAACTGCGACTTAACCCCAGAAATATTTACTTTAACACATGGAAAGCAAACCACCCCCCACAAATTGATGAAAATTCATGCAAATTGAAATTAATATCTTTTAACGTTGAAAATTTTTTTTTCTAACATTTTATCCGAAATGGAATTGCTCGCTTTTCTTCATTTTCTCCAAGGTTTTTTATATTAAAGCCATTGGACAATGGACACTCTTTTAAATGTTATGCGTAACGTGGAGATTTTAAACATATACATTTGATGAATCAAAGAGGTCGGAATTTGAAGGACAATAATTTCCTTGAAAATTGCAAGCAGACTTGATTATTCATATAAACAAAACCATTACCTTATAAAATTCAAATTCAACAAGCAATTTATGACGTCATACACCAAACTTGATTACAAATCTATTTAAAATATCTTAAAAGTAAATTTTTAATCGGAAAACCTTGAATAATCGATGTGCTTGCAAAATATATGATTAATCAATGTTAAAAATATGTTGATCCTTCGAATACGATCCTCTTTGAGGAAAAAAACATATTTTAAATTTTAGTGATAAGAAATTTGTTGTCGTTTTAATTTTAAATGTTGAAGAATCTTATTGCAAACAAATGGCGCTCGCAGGCTCTTGTGCTCTCTAGGTTAAAACTCACAACAGTCAAGTCACTACACAAAAACACACAATTGAGATTCTGAGCGTCAACTAACAAGTTATTAAGAAAATATTTATACTTCAACGAAACGCTTTGACATGAAAAATGCGGAGAAAGTCCTCACTATAAATTAACATTTCCAAGCAGAAAATCTCCAAAATCTCAAACAGCTGCATTTTCGGACTCCTTTTCATACTAAACAAATGTTAAACCCTATTATATTCCCTCTTTTACATTCTCTTAACACATTCTTACAAGACCCTTTCGAAATCTCTAATCGTAGCTCTTCTAAGACATTCTTTAGTTTAAGGAAAAACACGTTGAATATAAATTGTGAATCTTGCCAGAATCTTAAAAAAGAAAAAGTCCCACTTAAAATACAAGAACATTTTAAATGATACCGTACTAACATTAATATTAAATTAAAAGTTAATCTTAAATATTAAGAAAATTTGTCGTTTGGGTGCTTTTTTGCTTTAGAAAGAGATCAAATTTATACATAGGGTAATAAAGCACTCACCTTACGAAGTGGTTATTTATTTTGGCGTGAAAGTTTAAACTTAAATTCAGTTTTTTCGCCAAAATCAACCAAAACATAACAATTTTAAAAGAAAAACTTTTTAAACTGCTCTAAAGAAAAAAAAAATTAAAAACAAAAAGATATCAAAATGTGATATTCAAGAACAAATTCTACTTTTAAAATGTGTAGCCCTCTTCTAAATTACTTAAAAAAGTAAACTCTTCTATTGTAAATATAAAGAAACAAATATAAACAGCAACATTGTGAACAAAACTGATATACACTTTAGCAAGTTGATTGAAAAAATTGATTAATTACAAAAAGTTGATGGTGTTAATACATTTTAAAGACTATTTTTTAAACATTATATTGAAAAAATGAAATTGAGGATGTAAATGTATGAGAAGATTAACCTTTGATTTTATGAGAAAACAAGCTTCAATATATGGCTCCATTTTCTAATTTAGATTTTTTAATTATCTAGTTGAAAATTTAAAAATAACTCATTATTGATGACAATTGGGATCGTTGACTATAACTTGCACAAACTTTTAAAATTTCCATTTTTCTTCATAAAACATACAAAATTCTTGAATTATATAATTTAAAATATTTATCCGGTGATTTCAATTGAGAAAAAACAAATATATTACTTTAAATAAAGATCATGATTTTAATTAATCGGGGGGGACTTGAGCGACGATTTTTAACTAAATTGTTGGCTTTGACAGCAAAAAATTTGACAGCACATGTGAAAAGACTGGAACCACTTATTTAGTCGTACTCAGTTCAAACCCCATTTAATTCGTCTATTTTCAAAATAAATTCCCAAGGAAAATTTTCAGATCATCTCAAAAATTTTAAAAGTCCGACCAGAAAATATTTCTTCTCAAATTTTAAATTAAAAACTATAAACCTCTTTAAACTATAAATGAAAAATATTCCTTGCTGGCTGTAATACTCTCTCAAAACTACGCAATAAATAAAGTCAAAATCTCCTCTCTTCAAAATTCACTGTTGGAATTTTTCACGTGATTTTTCTTTAAAATTTCCTAAATAAAACTTTCAACAGTGCTCCCTTTCAAACTTCAGATCTAAAGCAAATTTTTTCCAACAAAAAATATATCAATTATTGAATTAATTAATTAACTAAATTAATTAAATAACCGACAATTAACACAAAGCATGGCCTCGAAAATAAAAAGTACTTAAACGTCTTAAAGCAGCTGAAAGTCTTAACTGAGAAACAAGATTTTTACTGCCCCAATCGCATATTTAAGCAAATTCCGCAAATTTTTAACGAAACCTAGCAAAAGTATATTTTTAACCACAATTTCACATTCTAAACAATTATTCCATTATGAAAGCCAACAGTACTAAGTCAAAACGACAGTTATTCCTTTTCTAATTGCGTTTTATGTTTTTCCCAACATTCCGAGCATTCCACAATTTGCAGATTTCTTACATTTTCCAAGAAACTTACAATTTGCGGTAAATTTCATTGAATTTCTAATAAAATAAATGTGCTACATTTTTGAGTTTTCTTAGATTACATACATTTCCTAGTAAAGTCAACTTTGACCTGATTTTTTTGTTGTTTATTAAATCACAATCTTAACTTAAATTTTGTTAAACTGTGTAAGTTGGTGTAATTTATTTATCACTGTTGAGATAGTTTTAGTTTTCCCTACATATTTTGTTAGACATTTTGTGCACCCTTGGTTGATTAAAGCGAGTTTTTTTTGATTGATTCGATAGACCAACTGTGCACAATCCATTTAACTAATAGATTAAAATGTTTAAATTGTTAACAGTTAAGCAGTTAAGAGACTTCTTTGGTTGTTAAGGAATTGGCTAAAGGACTAAAAGAAAATGTAGAAATCTAGATTTTGTGTAATGAAGAGTTTTTATTTTATATTTTATTTTATTTTTCGATGAAGAAAACATGTGAACAGAATATTCAAATAAAAGTTAATTTTAACAAAAAATGCTTTTTTAATAAATAAATACTTAAGACTAATGCAATGATGATTAATTTATTGACGATCAAATACGGCCTGTTTGAACTTTTTTCGTCACAAAGGTTGAGAATAAAGGAGAAAAACATGAAGGTAGGTTTGAGAGGAGAAAGGTTAAATTAATAGAAGAAAGGAGCAAAAAGTTTCAATCAGGATATAAGTAAAGGGTCGCCCATAAAGTCCATCATTGAGGAATCTTATTGTCCTTGCTCTAGAAGTTCTCTTTGCTCTTTTTGATGTTGTTCTGTCAATTTAGTAACTTCAGTCACAACTTTCTTCTCTTCGGCTTCTAAAAACGATCATTAAAATTTTTATTTTATTTGATTATTAGATATTTCAAATTTTACCTTCAATCCTAGCCATAATTTCAGCAGTTTCCACGACTTTCTTGATGGCTTCTGGATTAGCTTTATGAATAGTTCCAGAAGCTGTGAAATCATAAGCGGTGATCCTCTGAGGCTTCGAAGCAGTCTCAAAATTCCTATTCTGAGCTCCTCCATAGTTGATGTTTAAATTATAAGCTCCAGATGGCTGCTGTCTGAAAGGAATTGGTGGACCTTGAACCAAAGGAGATCCTGGATTATATTGTGAGTCACCTCCAAAACTTTGAGTGTTTCTGAGATCTCCAACAAGATCATTGGCGACTTGCTCGACGGATCCTATAATGACTGATCCTTGTGGACTTGACTCCTCAACTGCTGTTACTTCACTCTCTACCATAATTGGTTGTGTAAATTGAGTTGGAGGTAACGGTTGTCTAACAACAACTTGTTTCGGAACATTTTGAGTAGGCTGAGCTTGTGGAACGGCAAGGTTAGCTGGTACAAAGTATGAAAAATGATGTGGGTTGCTCAACATATTTGAGTCTCTTAAAATAGGGTTTGACGCAAATGCAAAGAACTGATCCATATCTGGGTTAATTGGTGGAGAAATGGAAGTTTCTTCGTTAGAAGCTGGAACGAAAAAGGTAGCCCACTGTCTCAGGCGTTGCCATAAAGATTCTTCTTGAGGAATGACATTTTGAATTATTGAGTGGTCCTTGGAAAGAACATCAAAACTTGGCAACCAAGCGATTGGCTTTTTGAGCCACTTTTTTTTGCTCTTCTTATGAGTCAAATATTTAATAGGCTGTTCGAAGAATGTGGGATTGCTTGAAGGTATAGGGTCAGTTGCAAGAACTGGCACTTGAATATCTTCTTGCTGCTTCAATAAGTGTTGGAAATCATCAGAAGATTGAGCTATTTGAGCTGTTAATGGATACTGTAAAGACTTATCAGCTGACACCACAATCTCTCCATCTCTATCATCCTCATCATCATACTCAAGTTCCAAACCACCATAATCTCCATCTGAAGGTTTTTCATGATTATATTCTAGGTAACTTCTGATTAAATCCATTCCATCCTTAGTGATGGCGATTTCTCTGATTGTTGTCATGGTATCTTCTGCAGTTGTCGTCCCAAGAACGCTCATTACGTCTTCAATAGATGGTAAGCTTTTAATGTTCGCTTTGATACCAAATTCTTTCATGAAATCCGTGAATTCAGCAGTCTTGTAGAAATTCGCGATGTCATTTGTGAGGATTTCCTCTAAAAATTTTTTTAAGGTTAAACATTTCCAACAAAAAAAAGAATTAAATTAAACTTACCTTTAGGACCCAAACTGAAAGCTTTCTTCTGAATGGGCAACTGTTGCTGCTGATTATAAATGACTGGCTTAATGATAGGCATCTGCACTCCACCAACAAATTTATTTTGTTTATACAAATCAGGCAACTCTTGACTCTTTACAGTGGGTTGAGTAGCTGCTCTTGGAGGTTGAATCACAGTCATTGGTTGCATTCTAATCGGTCTTTGTGGTGCAACTTTAGGAAGTTGTTGAGGCATTTGTACAAATTGTTGGCGGAATGGTGGTGGTTTAATTGGATGTTGAGCTACAGTTAATGGTTTTTGCTGTTGTTGCATAAAGGCAGTTTGAGGCATCAATGGATTAGCTAAAGATTTTGGTTGAGGACGAATTGGCTGTTTAAAGACAATTTTCAATGGTTGAACGTCTTTTCTGCTCTCAGCTCCTTTTTGCAAATACTGCAAGTATTCTGGAGGAAGCTCACCATAATGTGGCCCTAAACTACCTAAATTCTTCAATAATTCTTGCTGAAGGTCAAACAATTGGTCCAACAAGGGTTGCTCTGTGGTAGAAGGTTCGTCATTCCAAAAGTTCATCAAAAATCTTTTATCCCTTTTTAATCCTTCAGCTGGCACTCCACAATTCACGCACTGCACCACTAGGTAAGCCATCAATATATGACCAATTCGCTTCATTTTTGAAGACAGATCTATTCACTTCACAGTCAAAAATTTAAATGGCACTAGCAAAGCAAGAACCAATATTTAAAGGCTTTTTTGTTGCTTGTTTGCTAGAGAGAGTGTTATCAGCAGACCGATCGGCATTTCTTGCTTGGTTCGTATTTCAATGTTTTTGAGGTTTTTAAGGGATTTTCTATTCTTTGAAGTTTTTGAAAGTTTCGGCCGTTCGTCGAATACATTAACAGAAACTTGTAAAATTATGCACTTTGGATAACGAAACATCGCAGTTAAAAATGTAACGGAGTGTTTCATTGGAAAAATACCTGCTCGGATTTCGTTTGGTTTCAGTACCTGCGGCGTCAAGAGAAGTTTTATGGTTAAGGATGAACTTAGAAAAGAACATATTTGCTCAATGTATATAAATCAGGCATACCTTTCACTATAACATTCTAGGTCAACTGATTGCGATTAGTTACGTTCCCTTTTACAAGTTGAAACCTCAATTAATCATCAGAAAGTCAAAATATTCCTTACAAAATGCAAAAACAATAAAAGTCATAAAATCTTCATGCACCAACAACTTGTTCAATGCTACATGCAACTCTATTCAAAAAAAGAACTGAAATAGAGGGTTCAATTTCTAGCAATTTTTTACAATCTTCAACCATTCACAAGTTTCACGCTCCTTTTCTGGTCCATCAACTGCTTTAACGAGCTCCCTTGAGAACCACTAAGAAAAAGGTAAGGAAACTTTTACAAACTTCCGTCAAATTCGTTCAAAATCAAAAACATACAAATAATATTTAAAGAATTAAAGAAAGCAAATAACACTCTATAAATGTTCAAGAAACTTGTAAAGCTGAAAGAGAAAGTGTAGTAAGAATTTTAATTCCAATTAATTAACGCAAATTATCTACTCAGGTATTCAATTAAAAAGCCATCAAGAAAACTATTTTCTTTTGAAAATGTGTAAATACTCAATGAAGACACTTTAAATACACTCAAGTTTAATTTCGCTTCAGAGAAATGATAAAATGGCAAGCAATTATTAACGATTTACATCATCTTTGAAGTAGAAAAGATGCTAGCAAAAGAATATTACCAGAATCGTATTGGAATTGAAAAGAATTTATTCAGAGTAATTTGTTGAGATTAAAAATTGGAGGATGGAATTAAATTTTGTCGCTAACTTATATAAATTTTATTGGAGACTTTCAATCAATGACTAAATTTTCTTTTTAACGATTTTTGTGAGAAAAATACCAATGAAATTATCACTGGACAGCCCCTTGTCTGAATTTAACGAAAGCTCGTTTAAATAACAGTAAATCCGCATGCTCCTTCAAACTTCTTCACTAAATTATTCATGTGAAATTGTAAAATGATAAAAGGTTTCAATTAATTTTCGAAATATTCAGGAAATACTGAAAACGCTTTACATAAACAACTTATCTAAAGAGTAATACGCATAATTATGAGGAAATGTATGTTTTGAAATAAACAAACATTTAAATATCAAGTGGCAGATTTTTAGAATTTCTGGAGAACGCTTAAAATATTCTAAAAATATGATAAAGAAGCAATATGTAATGTAAATAGAAAATGTTCTCAATAACAATCAAAAATAATAATGTATCTAATAAGACGAAGCATTGTCAAATTAATTCATCATTTCAAAAGCTTCTTGATCTAATTGTGTGCGATTTATTTTTGTATTTTTAATTGAAGATTGTTAATTATCAATTATATATCTACTTAAGGCCATACTATACTGAGGTTCAACCGCAACGTTTCTTCCGGAAGATGTTTTGGAAAATTTGGTTTTTACGAGTTTAGCGATATTTTGAATACTATTTCTGAATTATAATATGTTTATGCCATCTAATTGAACCTTTTTGAGTAGTTTGCCAAACACTAAGTCACTTTCTGGAAGAATTATTAGCTTATTCCTGCTCGAGTTGAATATCTTCCGGAAGATTTTTCACTTCGAACCGGAATAAGTTCATAATTCCTCAAGAAAGTGTCTTAATGCTTGGCAAAATACTCAAAATGGTTCAAATAGATGGCATAAACATATTATAATTCAGAAATAGTATTCAAAATATCGCTAAACTCGAAAAACCCAAATTTTCCAAAATATCTTCCGGAAGAAACGTTGCGGTTGAACCTAGGTATATTATGGCCTTTACTTGAACGAACGGAAGAAACAATTATTAGCAAAAATAAATAAAAAAGTTGAAAATCAACCTTGACATCGACGCAAAAACACAAATCGATTTTATACTTAAATAATTACTGACAATATATAATCCCCAAAAACTCAATTAAAGGATTTTGCCTTAACCTTTCGTCCAAAAATAGATATCTGAATAATTAAATTGGTAAATGGTTATAATTACAACAAAATCGTTGCCATGTAAAACTTTATCATGATCTACTTGCGATTGAGGACTTAAAGGATTAATGATCCTTGTTTAAACTCCCTTCAAATTGCCACCAGCTTCGGCACACTTTTTCTTATTTCACACAGAGAGATGAAAAATTAGCTGATTTTATCGAAGTAATCAGGAATGAATGCGGGTAGGTGATCTCTATCGCGATTTTTGAAGGAGTGAAAACTCAGTGATATGAAGAGCTTGAAGATATTCAGGATTGCTTTCTGGATTAAATATTTATTAAAGCTTAGTTAGAGAAGATCGATTTATGGAGAATCAACCTTCTCTCAATTATGGTGGCTGATAAACTTGTAAATGTTTAAATGTGGCAACGGTTCCCATTCAAAGGCTTATTGCGTTACAAGCTCTTCCAGTAATTCAATTTAATTAAGTAATTACGGGATGATGGTCTATTAGCCGGAAGTACACAAGCCAAAACATCAAAAGCCAATTGTTTCAATTACATAATTATGCAAATCTCCTTACGGTCCTTTCAATTTGATTAATTGAACGAGCGAATATTAAATATGAAACTCACCCAAAAGGATTAAAATTGGACCCAAAAATTATGAATGGACATAAAACGTTTTGCAAAGAATATAGTTGACGAAAATAATTAACTGAGTGTTCTGAGTACTGTTTGGTTCGGTTTGGTTGGGTTGCGGAAATAAATCCTTTTTGTTGATTTTGGGTAGATATATTTATCAATTAAATTTTGTGGGATCTCCTTGAATCCTTGATAATAATTTATTATAAATTGATACATTGTAAGTTTTTGATGTGGGTTATTATTTACTGAATTGGGTAGAGGGGTGATTATTTGGTATTTTTTAAGGACATATGAAATTTTGTATTTTTTTAAGGATAATTTTCGTTAATTTTGAGGTTCATTTGAGAATTGCAGACATCGAATATTTATACATTTTTAAAAGAGTTTATTTTTGGAATTTCAAAAGAAAATACTTGGAGTTATTGAGAAATCATTTATAACAAAACAATCTCAATTCTATGATAATAACCAATATTCTGCCCAAACAACGTAAACTCACCCTCTCCTACCCCTCTAAACAAACAACCCAAACCCCTAAAATTCGAAATATCAAAAGAATCAAAGGTAAGCATCGCTTTAAACATTTACAGATAAAATAAAGCACCAGCACGAGCCACACATAATAACATTATTTTAATTGGGTACAAAGCCTGTATTCAAAGAAGGTATTTAGATATTCTCAGTAAATTTCCCTCATCAACAAATAATTCCGCAGTTAGAAATAATAAAAAATATTCGAATTTTGTTCCTGATATAAAAATTTCTGGCTTGTAACAATCACACATCAGAAAAATGAAAAAACATCGGAAAAACATGAAAACATACGAAAAGCATAAATAAAACGGAAATTTATGTAATCTTTGACACGTGAACGCAATTGAATTATTATTTTTTATCGTTTTTGCTGGCACTTTGTAGGGACTTTTGGTTTATTTTTTTATTGCGGCATTTTAATTTTTGTGAGAATTGCTTGTTAACTTTCCATTTAATTATTTTATAATAATTTCCCATTATTGCTTTTTTATGGAGAGCTCCCTTGTTATATTTGTTAAGTAATATTCCTAATTAATGGTGTTGAAAGTTGACATGTGCTGCGCAAAAAATGCATCAAGTTTAATTCATGAAGGAGGATCCAATATCAGTCATACCAACCATTTAATTTGATCATCAATTATTCAAAAGTCTATTCAACTCTTTCATGAAGGATTTGAGTAGCATGGAAAATTTTCAAGGAACATTTATCTAAATTTTTTATTCATAATCACAACATTCATCCTCCTTTTTTACAGATTTTCTGAATGCTTTGAATTTTTTAACTAAAATAGCAGATTTCCGTTTAATCCGCAAACAAATTATTAATTTATTTGTGTAATCAATGCTCGTGTTTACTGTTTAAAAGTAATGCCAAGTGGTGTTATTGCCCTTAAACATGAGCACCATTAAGTTGCATAAAGAATCAATTCGCTGCACATATGTTAGAAATCAAAACATTCCAAGCATTTCAACATGCAACCCTTCCGATTTTTATTTGTTTACTTGAAGGACTATAAAGGATCACTTTCTGGTTAAATGTGATGGTGCATCTGCTTTGTTTTTTAGCGAGGAGAATATATCATGTTGTTTTTTATGTAGTTTTGGTCAATTGTTTTTGGATTTTTGGGTTTACTGGTGTGATTAGCGTTTCAGTTTATGATTCTTGAAGTCTATGAAGATAAGTGTGACAGACAGTGTTTTTAACTAAAAGCATTTAATATTATAATTTAGTGTTTGAAAAAAACTTAAATTAAAAGCTATAAATTCTTTCAACTACAACCTTATCAATCTAAAACAATAAATTGATCTTTTCCCCTTTTTAAAAACGTCGCAATTCCCTCATCAAATACATCCCTCCATCCAATAATAGTCAAACTCCTCCATCAAAATATTTGCTTGTTAAAACCTTCCGCGGCATTACGCACTCTGAGCATGTACCTCAATCTCCTGGCTGGCATTAAAATGTAAAAAACTGGCAAAACGGCAAACTAACCATAATTGAATTCCACACAATCCACGTGATTTTTTTATTTACGCAATTACATGTTGCCGTTATATTGATGGCGGTAATTTATTAGGCGCAAGTTATTTATTGCGATTGCTTGTGTAGCGAACTGTCGAGTATACTAAGAACATTGCTAAGAACATAGATCTACACAGAGAGAAAATTGGGAGGGTTTGGATTGTTTCGAAACACTTTGAGAAAATAAACTAAATATTTTGTTATCAGAGTATGGAGCAACAATCATGAGAAAAATGAAAATCGCCGAGAAAATTTTAATATCAAGGATTCTTAAGAAATCATTCCTTTCCATTTTACTTCTTAAAAAGGTCATGGCAAGACAGATTTAACATTTATTTTATCCTTCTAACTTCACTCTCCTTGACCCGTCTAATCCGAAATCTTTTAAAATACAAGCAAATAACTCCAGAACATTGTTTGAATATTAAAAACTACAAACGAGCACTTTTGTGTCATTTGAACGAGGCCCTGGAGACAAACAATAGCATCGATAAAGCCTGGGCACAGTTAAGCAAAGAACTTGCTCAAAAAACCTTATGAAACGAGTATGAAAACAATAAAAATAAAAAGATAATGGTGGCAAAGAAATAAATAAGAAGAAAATCTCAAGAAAATTGTAAGAAATATAGAAATTAGTCCTTGTCCACATGCTCCAGCTTTTACTTAAAATTCAATTGTCGCAAGGATCCAATCGTCCTTTTATTTATACTGTCTATAATTGGAAAAAGGCGACTAAACAAGATACACAAGATAAAGATACTTTTAATCGGAAAAACAGATTTATTCGTTTTATTGGATTTTCCACCTGAACTTTTTCTGGCTTTTGGTCGAAAGCCCCTCTTTCTTTATCCGTTTCTTATAAATTGCAAGAAAGATTGTTGGTAAAAAACGATAAAAAGGATACATTTGTCTCAATTACACAGTTTTATTTCCTGCTAGGACTTCAAGGACCTTTTTAATGCTTCGTAATCGAATAATAAGAAGATTTGGTCGGTAAAGTAGTGAAAGAGCTTATTCTGAGGTGCTGCAATTTGTCGATACTTTCAATAAAGATGTTAAATCCTTCTTTAAGTATTTCTCTTGTGCTCTAGCTTGGAATATTCTTTATCATACATGTATGTTTATATACAACTCAATAAATAAATACGAGGAACAATGGGCGGAAAAGGATCTGTTTAAAACCTACAAGAATCTATATTACTGGTCGGTTATTCAATTTTATCGTTGCATACATTTGGTTTGCTTAAGCGAATTTATCTCTGCTTTTGTGGTTACATATTCCTAGTATTTTGAAGATTTCTCATGAAGAAGGGGTTGCCTGGGGTTGTCTGATTTGGAAATTCGAATAAATATGGTAAATTTCAAAACGACTTTAGTGAATGTCTTAAGAAAAGCTTCCAAACATCCTTACAACTCCTGTACAAACTCATGCAACCCAAAATATATGTTATAATCCCTCTCGAAAGGCTTGAATATGCTTCAGTCGCTTGAAAGGATCCATAACTTCAGCTCAATTCAAGCAGCCATCATCAAACTCTCCTATATTGCCACGTTAATTATGGCACGCTAAAAGGTAAATACGAGCGATAATTAAAAACATCCTGTTTGTTTATTTTTGCAGTACTAAAGCCGCTTAATTATTTAATTGTGATTAATTACACAAATTTTCGAGTTTTATTCAGAAATTAATTGGAAAATCTGACACAAATTTTGCGAAGTTCAAAAAATTTTTGAATTGTTTCAGCAAATTACCAGGGAGAACCTTTCTCGTTTCTCAGAATCTTTTGAAATTCAATTTAACAATCTAAAATTTTTTTATAACAATTTTATTAACATTTTTTTATTATTCGCCTCGTAAAACAAATAAACTAGGCAAACTCAAAAAACACAACGAGGAAAATGTTGGAAAAGAGTAATTTTAATTTAAAATGGATTGTTCGAGGAAAAAATTGTTGAGCAAGAGATGTGGGAGAGTTAGAGATTAGTGGTGGCTTCTGCTGCTACTTGAAGTAGCTTGTTTTAAAATGTCCTCATTTCCCTGGCTTTCTGTTCGTTATGTACATTTAGATATCTTTTGTTTGCTTCGCCAAATGTGCCTCGTGCTCCAAATAGATAGCCGCTCAGAAACTCCCTGGTCTAGATTGAGTGTTACTCTTTTTCCCGGGAATCGGTAGAAATCATTTTTTCGATAAAAAGATGATAACATTTTAATAATTTCAAAATATTCTAAATTCACGTGATTTATTAATGCTAAACTATTTAAACTTAAAAAGTTTGAAAAAGTTCTGCATAAAAATTGATAAAAAAGATAATTTTAAATACAACACACCCCGGGATTTCCAAGTCCCTGTCACATCCCCATCCCCTCAAAATCCCCAACATTTCAATTTAATAACAATGAAAGTTTACGGTGATTTTTTTGTTGTTGCCGAATAATTGTAATCATTTTTTCCATTTTATTTAATTTTATTATCATTTTTCCAATTTTCCTTCATCGTTTGCCTCGAACTTTGTAGAAGCAGCAAGTCTACACTCTATAGATTCACTATAACATAATATGCCCGTCTACATGTTTTCCGTTTTAACATTGCTTCAAAGCTGGGAGAAATGTGAGGGCGGTGCCTTTAAATTAAATAACATTTTGTTACGCTGTCATTGGCTGAAATATTAAAACAAAAAAAACTCCCCTTCGCCACTTTTCAGGACGAATTTCAATGCTGCTGAATGTTGAATGAATTCAGTGCTCAATCTCGCAGATCCTTAATTGATTTGCCGGCGAACAGTTTGTCAGTGATTTTTCGTCCTTTGGCTGGGATATTTCCTCAGAGTACTGTTCGGGCGACACAAAATCAGAGCAATAATTACATGGCGAGTGCAACGCTTGCAGTGCTTTCGGTAGGGGCGGAATTTAGTTTGTTTTAATGCTTAGTTTGAGAATATCTCGTGGGGTTTGCCTTTTTCTCGTTAAATAAGGACATATTTTTGCCGGGATGTTTTTAAATAACAATTGTGACTGGGAGGATTTACAAGAAGTTTCATTACAGTCGCGAGTTGAAACTTGAAGCGGGCAGTGCGAGCAAAATTTGTTTGTTAAGGATTAAAGATATTCAAGAAATATTGGAGATTATCTTTACAAGTGCAAAAAGTTTATTTTGTCTGGGGTCTAAGTGCAATATTGACTGATTCCATTAAATAAAATTCAAAAAAGTTATCAGAAAATCAAAAGAATCAAAAATTATTGTAAAAAAAGATGCATTTGATTTTAGTGAAATAAAAAAATTAAAAATTTATTTTTAAAATATCTTATTGATGAAAAATAAAATATTAATAGAACTACAATAAAAATATTCTTAAAATACGTGTTAAAATAAAAGTGCAAATTAAAGTTCACAAAAAATTATTTTGAAAATCTGTTATGGAATCGAAAAATTAAAAGTACAATGGAATAATCTGAACACTGAAACCCAACATTACATTCAAAAAGTAAGTTCAAACCACCGTAAACCAATAAAATTATTTTAATATCAATCCCCACAAATTGAATTAAATTAAAAATTAAAACCAAACCCCAAACAAAAATTGAACAAATCAGATCATGTTCGAATCAATGCGCTGAAAAATTAATATTTCTGCCACTACAATGACTTCAACAATGAAATTGGAAATTCTCGAACATTGTTTTCGTTAACCAGCAATTTTTTTTGTAACTTCATTATTTAAGTTAATTTTGACGATGGAAACATTTTTTTTAATATTTTGAATTTGATGGGAAAATAAATAATGTTGTAACTAATTTGAATTTTAAGATTTTGGCAAATCAACTGTTAATTTCGACATAATGATCATACCATTCAGTTAAGCAAGCAAGAAATAATGATAAAATGTGATATAAAAAGTAAATTTTTTTTGGCTCCAAAACGAAATTAAGTTAATTACTTTTTTATGAGCTAACAACATATTTATTTAATTGCAAAATTTAAAATAAATCACAAATGTAACAAAAAAATTACAACAGGCAAAAAAATCAATTCTTCAATTTTGCAACGCAAAAAATGTAATTTAATTAAAAACCAAAATTGTGCCAATCAATAAATTGAATTGAATGAAATTGTACTATCATGTACCAAGTAAATAAGCAAATATTCGTCATGGAACTCTGGTGGCAGGCAAACATTAAATTAAGCTTCAAACAAAAGGAAGCTCAATTGGTAACATTTCATAAGCTTTCATGCCTTTCAGTGCTTCAATGCTGTGATAAACATTTTCGAATTAAACACAAGTTTGCTTTTTCCTTGTTTTTGGAGTTTTTCGAGTATTTTGAGTATTTTACCAGAAGCACACACAGTATGGTTGGAACATGACATTTTCAATTAAATTTTGGTGATGATGATCAAACATATAATGGAGTTTGTAAGGGGAGCTTTTAAAATATGGATGAATAGAGTGAAATATTTTTAACAACATGGATTTATAAAATTCCAAAAAAAAAACATAAAATTAACATAAAACTTGCATTAGCGTCAAATAATAAACGATAATTCTCGATTGACCTCTTATGAACCCAATAAAAGAGATCTACCTTCAAAAAGTTGGAAACTATAATTAAATAAAACCAAATATCCATATTCACTCCTAAACTGCATAAATTACGACAAATTACAAAAAATTACATAAAAATTACAAATTCTCTAACAAATCATAATAAATTGCAACAAAGCCCATCAAATAATGCAAAACTGCTCAATAAAAACCACAAAGGAATAAAATCACCCCTATATTCCCCTACAACTTTTACGAGGTGACATTTTATTGATATTTCGCCAGTTTATTAACAGAGACCTTCCGCTTATTTGCTATATTCTGACTTTATTCCAAGTTTATTATTCAATTTTCACGCACCACTAGTTTACCCATTAATTTGCATTATTTTAACGCAAAATATCAAAATCATAAAGTTAACAGTATCACTGCATCGCAGGTATAAAGTATGAAATACAGTGTCGTGGCAAAAACACATGCCATAAGGCAACAATTGCCTTTCCATTGAATTGAATCAAAGGCATAAATTAAATTCCCATGAGACGCTCATTTGTCCTTTATAGCTTGTTGTTGTAGTGTCACTGGTAGTTATAATGAATTCTGGATTACAAATATCAATTGTAAGGGGGTGCATAGTATGAACAACCGACAAATAGATCGAGTGCGACAAGTATCATAAAAGGCATGCACAAATTAATTGAATTAATTGAAACGCAAATTTACAATAGCAATGTTTTGATTGAATGTCTTGCGAAGTAAAAAGATTTGATGGAAGAGCAAACACTTGGAGATTTAACTCATCACATTTTTTTGTTGTTGTTGATAATTTATTCTATTCAATGTTTTCATTACAAAATTCTGTTGTTTTTTCTTGGGATTCTCTTACAACAAATGCTCAATCATTCTTTTTTCAGAGATTTCAAATATACGACCACATTTAAGTTTTTAAATGGAATCCCAAACAACCATCCTTCAACAAAATGGAACAACAAATCCAGCACCAGCCATAAAAAGAACAGATCATACTGCATCTAACAAAATGATTTATGCACGATCACCATCTCCAGCTCATACAATGAACGGCGCTCAGCTCAAACCTAATCAAGTAAGTAATCAATTTTGAAATTGCTTGGCATGATCTAACTTCTCTAAAAGCGCTTTTATGCGTCTTCTAAACAGGTGTCGACAGTGCTGCTTTATGGAATTCCGATTGTGTCTTTGTATATTGAGGCCCAGGAGAGACTTTGCTTAGCACAGATCTCCAACACACTTTTGAAGCAATTTAGTTATAACGAGATTCATAACCGGAGAGTTGCATTGGGTATCACTTGCGTGCAATGTACACCAGTTCAACTAGAGATCTTAAGGAGAGCAGGAGCAATGCCTGTTTCATCAAGAAGATGTGGAATGATCACGAGGAGAGAAGCTGAAAGGTTATGCAAATCATTTTTGGGAGATAATTCACCTCCAAGATTACCAGATGATTTCTCTTTCGGAGTACTTCATGAGTGCGCTTGGGGTTGCAGAGGAGCATTCCTCCCATCTCGTTATAATTCATCCAGAGCCAAATGTATCAAGTGCACCTTTTGTGGATTGTTCTTCTCACCAAATAAATTCATCTTTCATTCCCATCGGCTTGGACCTAATGACAAGTACGTTCAACCAGATGCTGCAAACTTCAATAGTTGGCGAAGACACCTAAAATTAAGTGGTAATCCACCAGACGATGTAGCGCATGCCTGGGAAGATGTTAAAGCAATGTTCAATGGAGGAACTCGGAAACGTATGCTTTCTTCACCAATCTCCATGCATCGGAGAGGTGGTGGCAGTGGAGCTGAAAGAGAAGCAAGAGATGCTAGAGAGGCTGATGAAATTACAAATTCTCCAGCAAAGCGACAAAAGGAAGTCTCTTCTGTAATCGCAAAAGCTCCCGCTCATTTTCCAATACGTCCAATAAATATTCATCCAACACCAGTATCTACTCAGCAAGCCACGACTCCAACTCCAGTAACACCACCAAACTTGGCTAATTTAGCTTTAAGAGTTCCTGCTCCAGCCGCTACAGCTTTTCCACCAGATTTACCGTTCAATCTTTCACGATCATTCATGATCGATTACATGTGGCATCAGCATCATCAGCAACAGCAAACTATCAGCTCGACCACTTCAACACCGCCGGCTAAACCAAATCAATTCCAATTTCCTCCATACTCAGCCTTGTCCTGGATTAATAAACCACCTAGCTCATTTTTGTTTAAACCTAACGGAGCAGGAGCTAATTCTGGTAAGTTATTACTTATTTTAGTATGAGTCTAGCCAACCCATGCTCCCCGATTAAATTCCCAAAAGGCTAACAATCAATCCTTTCCCCCTTTACAGGTGAAGATAAGCCGACATTCAATCACTTTTCCGCTTTCAAACCTGTTGTGAATATGCGATTGGAACCACTTGAAAATTCGAGTGTAAATGTGTTAAATAATCCAAATACACAATCTCCAGCCTCCTCCACTTCCTCTTACAATCACACCACAACTTCGTCCACAAATCATAGCGACGAAGAATTGGCGCCAATAAAAGTTTTGCCCAAGAAAAGAAGCATGCATAGATTGAATATGAATGAAGTTACAAGTGATCATAGTGTACCAACGGGTGGTGACACTATAGATATTGACAGTAATTGTAGTGAAAGCAATATTAAAGAGCAGTTGACTAGCGACGATGAAAATGAAATGGTTGATATCGAAACAACCGAAGATGACGTACATATCCATAACTTACAGCCTTTCAAATACAGCGAAGAGAGAGAGGCTGATGAAAAGTGCTTAGATTTAGAGAATAATAATAATAATCTATCAGATGACTTATCAGAGGCTTCTAGGCTAAGTAAGAAACACAGAGCCAGTGAAGTAATTAAGAATGTTCAAGATGAAATGGCGAGAAGGTCACCAAGTTATAATAATAATAATAACAACAATGCGGATTGGTCAATTAATCTTAAGAAAGAAGTTTATTTTAATCCACCATACTTCAATCCTTTTAAAAGTAATTAAAATATGTAAATAAGGTAAACTATTGTTAGAGGATTGGAGGATTTGTTTCTGTCGAGGAAGCTATGATTAATTACATTATATTCGAAGATATGCTTAGTTCTTAAAACAATATGCTTAATGAAGGATCTCGTTGAAGGATTCCAGCTCGATTGATTTATTTATTTCCCATCCTGATATTCTAAACTACTCTTACAAACAGAAAGTTTTTATTAAAGAAAATCTCCCTAAAAAATCGAATCAATTCACCTGCACTTAAATTAATTAAGAAATTGCCTCCAAATATTCCCACAAAGTCACCAACTGACAAAGCATTTAATCGAAGTAAATCACAGGAAATTACCCAAATTACCGAATTACACAAAATTACATTTACCAGCACAAACAAACAATTCCACAGTGGACAAGAGCTATCCATGTAAATATTGTAAAGCTGCCATTAAGTTTCCCATCGCATTTTTCCTTTGAGTCCTTTAAATGCAGAAAGCGCTTTGTCCACTTTACTAAAATGTACTCAATTTAACTTGAACTCTTCTGTTTGCTTTGTGGGTGGGCAAGCATTTGTAATTTGATTGCACCTTCCATTTAATTTGGACGTTAACACTTTGCATAACTAAACATAATGTTTAATCAATTAATGGTATGTGTCGTTTAGGTCGTGAATAATTTAAATATTTAATTCTATGGGCGCTGGCCGTAGTGTGAAGTTGAGAAATTGAGGCCGGTAGCTTATGCGTTAAATACAATTAAATTAAATAAAAACAAGATATTAAAATCAACAAAAAACGTTAATCGTCTTTTATGTACTTGTTTTTTGTTGTATGTGGTGTTTTTTATGTTGTTAAAAGGTTTTATGGCAATTAAGCCAATTAATGGGGGACTGTTGAACATTTTATGGTTTTATAAATTTGTAAAATATTTCAATTCGTCAACTTGTCATATTTTGAACTGAATAAAGTAGCTTTAAATTTTAGTAAATTTTTTAACCACTATCAGTTGATCTTTAATATCATCATATTTCAAATGTTATCCCTTTTCAAATGTTTGCGTAAAAACACGTGCAGAAGTGACAACACACGAGGGCTCGAAGGTTTAGACAGCTAAAAGGATAACAACCACTTAAGGATGGTAAAGTGAGTTAATTAAAAATGAACATATTCCAATTTTAAAGTCTACTGAACTTTTCTTGAACAACTTGCTATTTATAAATGAAACTTATAAGATGATCTTCTCCAAATAAAATTCAAAGAAACCCTCCAAAGTTAAATCTCCATTCCCCAAAGAGCTTAAACTTTAATTAGACATTTAATATTCCAAGCCAGTCGTTAAGTTCTCTGCCATTTAACGGAATCACCAACATTATCCAGAACTGCCAAGAAATACCGTCGCTATTTCGTCACGGCCTCCTGCCTTCTTATCATTGTGAGCTGCCTAATTCATTTAAACAAAGTGATAAAACTTTTCCAATTACATTTTTCTGTCGCTATTCCAAATAATTTCTTGTCACGTTGACATTTTCCTGAAATTTCCACCGAATTTCCCAGAAAATTTCTGTGTGAACGAGAGCAGAACAACCCAAACGAATAATTAATTTGATTTTCGCTGTTTCTCATTTAAATACATTAAAATGTCGTTAAAATGTGATTTTTGTTTGCAATTGAAATATCCATACATTTCCCCCGGAAGGAAATTCTAAATAGTTGTTGTTTTGCATACAGAAGCACTAAGAGTATTTGAAGGGCGGAGCCAACACAATTTTCCTCTCAATCGCTTTTCTTGTTGCCTGAAAATGCTCGGAAAATGCTGAAAACATAAATGGCATTGATTATGCGCCGCTGTACTTAAAGGAAAATGCCCTCAATTAAAACATTCTCGACTATTTTCGAACAATCGCAAAATCACAATTGAATGATGAACACTCTAAAGCAAATTAAAGATTTTTCCAAATGACGTCATCATGTTGGAAAATGGAAAAAGGTAATTATGTATGCTTATTTAATTAAAAAGCCTGCAATTAATAATTCATAGAACGTTTCATCATTATTTACCCATTTAATTACAAAAAGTACATAATTATTGTATTTTTGAATTAACAAATAAAATCGAGTTTTGTTAATGAAAATGAGGAAAACTCGGGTAAGTAATTAATTTTTAATGTGCAACAAAAATTGAACAATTGGATTGAGTAATCGGATATTATTTGTATTTACTTATGCTAGAATATTTTAGTTATAAATTCAAGTCATCTTTTGTATTGGAAAATGTTATGCAACTCTTTTATAGACTTGCCTGGTATTTGCGATATATTTGTTAAATATTTCAGCTTAGCCGGGATTAGCACATTTTCATGCAAGGTGCACACGAGCAGAGATTTTTCTGTATTTTTATGGAGAATATTTTACAAAGGGGTTGAGTTGACTATTGGATAATAAAAATTGCTAGTAGTTGCTTAGAAGGGATTTATTTTTAATCCAGGATAATCGTTTTGTTGTCAAAAGTATAAGTACTCAAAATATTAAATGATTTTGAAATCGATGAAAAGCGTAAAAAATTATGAATTTTGAATTATTGTGGAGAAGTTATTTCTCTGTACATATTTTTTATATAATCTTATGATAATTGTTCCAACAATAACATTTTGTATAACTTTATCTCTCCTTGAGGCACATTCTCATCTATTTGCATTTCCCGATCAAATAATTAATTAATTATGATTTAATTATTTTTCGCACACAACTCAATTACCATATTTTCAGAGAATTTTTGAAATTCTGTAAACAACAAGTGAATTAACACAAAAGTAACAAAAAATACACAAATATTGTGTAGAACATAATGCCAAATTGAGTTTGTAATTTTTGGGGTGAAAATGTTGTTCAAACAATGGGGCCAAGGGTAGGTAATAGGGTTGGTAATTAATTGAAATATATTTATTTTAAAAATGATGGGTAATATTTGAATTTCTACACACCCCTGCTCTAATTCCCACCTCACATTATAAAATAATTTCAAGAGGCCTTTCCCTTCCACTGTCTGACTTTTCCGCTGTTGATTACAACGATTGAATAAAATAGATATAATTATGTTTTGGGTTGTAAAGCGCACTGGCATTAAATCCAAATTGTGATGTTATTAGAACGGAATAATCTCTTGTGCCAACAAGCCAACCAGCAACTTTTACAAGCAATAAAATGTATTAAATTGTTATAAAATATAATAATACCCTATAATGCTGAACTAAAGTGGCGCAACTTTGGCAAACAAGGAGATAGTTTCAAGTAGAGAAAGGTCGAGTGCTGGAGGGAGGCAAAATGGTTTTAATTGAATCTACATATGTTTAAAAAATGTAGACGAATTTAAATTTTAATGTTTATGAAGATGATTTGAATCATTAGGAATCATAAGGTAGCAAGGATACAAATTTATGCTTCATTGAAAAAAATGTATCAAATTAACTATCTTTTTCAAATAAATTATCTTTTAAATAAAAAATACCAAAAATTATTTCGCGGAAATTTGATTATTCCATTTAACTATAGAAAAAATCACCATTCATCGACCATAAGGACAACAATTTCAAGTGATAACTTTTCAGCTACTCCTGCCACTCCTCTAGCCAATCAATCACCGATTCCCACTTAATTACTGACTCGACTCGTGACAGTCAATCAATTAATGTAAAAACTGGTAAAAAGGAAAAACAGCAATTTTCCTCGTTTTTCCTTTGATACTCTGCTAATGCCATAATTAAAGTATTGAGCGTCAATTAAAACGGAGCCAAATTTAATTAAAATAATCGACATAAGTATTCAAGTATTAAATTACACAACATTTTGCCTTGGAACAGCTTTTAACGAGCTTTCATTCAAGTATTTCATTATTTAATCCTTTGAAATAAGAAGTTTCAAGGACTTGTATTCTAAGAATTCCAGGAGGCACTTTCAGAAAAATACGAATAGAGACATCTGGCAATTTTTTGGGTTTGGTAAGTTGTGAAAATCATTTTCCTTGACATCATCTTAATCCACCCCTCTCCAAGCAAAACAACAGCAAAGGATTAATTAAAATCAAACAAAGCTGCTCCTTAATTTGTTTTTTCAGTTTTTTCAGAGTTTTTCCGCTTCAAGTGAATATTCCCTGAATTGGAAGAATTACTAGAATTATATCAGATACTAAGGAAATATCCGTATTCTTTCATCAATCTTAAGTATCAGGAAAGTCTCAAAATTGTCTAGAACAGCTAGAATGTCGCATCCCATTTAACTGCTACAATTATTTTCAATTATGTAATGATTGACTAAATATTTACTTATTTACATTTTAATGCGACTTCTCCTCCCTGTTGCTATATTTGACATTTCACGATTTGGGTGCAACAAAAAATGGTTTAAAATGTGATGAGAAAACAGTAGCTTCAGCTGAATAAAATATTGTCTCAATGATACAATGCAGCAAGTGAGGTAGGTACTGTAGTCTAAAACGAGCAAACATGCGAGGGTGAAGCATTTAATGCCATTTGAGAGCACTTGAACAAGAACGATTCAATTAAAATAATATGGCTTTTGTGAAATTATAAAATTGCGAATGAACTTTAAGGGGAAATTGTTCTTTATGATTAACGTAATGTATGCAGGAATTACCTTGAACTTTAAGAAACTGAACAGATTTTGAATGGTATGGTATTTCAATATATTTACTACTTAATTTTACTGGCAGTACATTTAATATTTTTAATTTAAAATCCGAGTTATTTCCATACTGCTTTTTTGTTCATCTCGCAATCATTGACTAAATACGTGGAAAATTGGGAATTCAGAAATAAATTGTGGAGCTTTTTAGTGAAGGTGGATATTTTTCATTTTTGGAGAAGTTTCATATGGACTTGTCTTTACAGTATGAAATAACTTTTTCAGAATGAGAATTTTTCAGGAAAAAAGATCTATGACTATTTAACTGCGGTAATGTTGAATCAAATTCTAAAATATTGTAAATTATTCATTCCTTTTTAGTCGCAAGTTCTGATCAAATGATTTTTTAACGATTTTCGTTGAAATTGGAAATTTTGCAGATGAATTGAGCACAAAAAAGTTGGAGCAGACTTTTCAGTCAGAAAATCCTTGAAAAAAGATTCAACATTTAAAATGTTTCAATTGAATTCATTTAATCCTTATTGCATTATTAATTCCATTAAGTATTCATATTGGACCGATTGGAAATTTCAAATTTGTTGGGTTCTTGAATTTTTTTGAAATTCAGGATGAATTCTGGAGGATGGAACTTTTTGCAGAAAATTTTTAGAACCCAGATAATAATTAAACAATCTAGTTAAATTGCTTGAAATCTAATATTTATAAATGAAATTTCCAATCTCTTGCATCACAACCTCAAGCTTAATACATATTTTGCATGTTATGAGAGAACGATTACCTTTTTTGTCCTCGGAAATATTAAAAACTCAACAAAAACTCAAAAAAAAAGTCAATAAAACATAAATAATTCATCAATCCAAATGAAAAATGGAATTTTCCGCTCGTTGAAAAAAATCACAAATGCAGGAACGCTTCACAATCCACCAGCAAGGATCAAATGCAGTAAGCAGCACGATTGTTATGAAGTTAATTGCTTTGCTTTTAATTATTTTGATTGTTATGTATTATTACTTAATGCTCATACTTTGATTCATTTTGAGCGTGCACAGTGGACTAATAGAAACCATATGTGCTTCAACCGTAATTGTATTTCAAAGTAGACCATTAATTAATTATTTAGTTGCGCAATTTTGGTGCTGTGCAGTTTTGTCAAAGAAATTAATGTTTGTAGATTAGCTATCAAGAGCATTGCACTTAAGAAAATTTTTAGATGAATAAAAATATCTTAATTAAAGTGCAACTTTATTTTGTCAATAATTATAAATTGATATTGAAAAAAATATTAGGAATCCCATGGTTTCACATTACCAGCAAAGATGAAAAGCAATTTAATAGAATAAATTTATTTGATTTTTATTACCTTGATGTGAATTCAATAGCGCTGGTCTTCAGTTCTGGGCAATTTATTGCATTAACCATTCTCGAAATCCTTAGACAATCGAGTTCGAACACTTTTTGCAGGTGGCCAGATAGTAATCTGCAAATAATAAAGTCATAAGTTTATTTTAAAATCATAAATCATTTTAAAGTTTGAATTAACGTTTGGAGATCAGCTCCAAAAATAAGTAGCATATCTTATGTTTCTTTTTTTCTTAAAGAAAGAATACTACTCTTTACTTCTACACAATTATTGTTCACGAACCTTTGATAAGATTTTTCTTATAGAAGGCATGATTATTACTAGAGCTTTTAACACGCTGATAGCAGTGTATCTATTTTAATCATTCGAATTGCAATAAATCAATTAATAACAGCACCAATTAATAAAGAGACTTTTCGACCTTTCGACCTTGATCAAAATTTGACAGATTGAATAGTTCTGTTGCCAACTTGAAAAGACTATAACTTTTTTTCAAAGCCTCGTTATTATTCGAAAATTACCGAAAATAACACAAATCAAACAAAATTAGCACTTTTCACAGTTTTTCCAGAACTTATAACAAATTGGACAATTAAAATAATCTTTTACAATGCAGATCAACAAGATTGAACTTAAGGTAAATGTTTAAAGAGCCAAAATCCATTGAAAAATTTATTAACATATTTATCTCTAGGAAAACTCCTTCAAATTTGAAGCTCAAACTAAGTACACAAAGACCATGTGTAAGCCGAAAGAATACATTGAGTCTGCAGATATCCTGGCTCACGACTTCAAGTGGTTAGTACTCGATAAATATTTTACAACCCATACTCATTTTACCCTAAACTCAGGAAACTAAGATTCTTCCCGAAACAAGATAATGACACCGCTGGTGTCTTCTTGCAGCTGACCAATCCATTAAAAGATGTGGAATGCAAAATAAAATTCTGGATAGTCAGAGCCAATGGCGAGCAAGCAAACAAATTGGAAACATCTCACATTTTCACAAAAACAGTTTTGGATTGGGGATATCGAGATTTTATCAGACGAAAGGTCTTATGTGACCCACAATACAATTTGATTGACAAGAAAGTATTAACTCTGGGCTGTGAGGTATATTTAGATTAAAGCTTCAATATTCACTTTAATTTGAATTTTCTGGATCTTTCAGGTGGATATTATTAATGGAATAACTCCACCAGCTCCCAGAACTCTCGCTCGTGATTTTGGATGTTTATTTTTAAGCAAGAACTTTTCAGATCTGAATATTTTAGTAGACAAGCGTGAGATTCCTGCTCACAAGATGATTCTGTCTGGTAATTGATCCCAGAAATTCTGCAATTGATTTACTAATTTATTGTTTCCCATAGTGCGATCCTCTGTTTTTGCTGCAATGTTTGAACATCGTATGAAAGAAAATGTGTTCAACATTTTAAAGATTGATGACTTGGCGTATGATGTGGTTCTTGAGATGCTACGATTTATTTACACAGATTTGTGTAATGTGAAAGACTTAACGACTGATTTATTGGCAGCTGCTGACAAGGTTTTCTAGTAACTTATTCTAACTTTACTCAAAAATCTTAAGGATATCTCTTGCAGTACAACTTGGAGCTATTAAAACAAAAATGCGAACAACGATTGCGGGAAGATTTGACGATCCCAACTGCTGTCGAGACATTAATAGCTGCTGAACTCCACAACTGCTGTGAACTGAAGAAATCTGCTGCCAAGTTTGTGAAAACGTTAGTAATTTTATTTTAAATATCTTTTTAAAAGAATTTAATAAGTTATTATCTAATTTGAAGCAACTTCAAGGAGATCGTTAAGAGAGACGAATGGAAACAACTCGTTAAGAACAATCCAGCATTGTTGAATAATGTTCTGATTGTTGTGATGGATACATAAATATTTTATTTTACTAATCCATTGCTATAATTATTGACCTGTATCTTTATTAAATATTCTTGAAATATTATTTGAAAGAAAATGTTATCCATTAAATAACAAACTTGAATTATCTACAAAAACAAATTGTTTTATGATTTTGACTCTGATAATTATTATGTTTTTATTAAGATAGATATTATAATATGCTAACTCTTGAAGTTTTATAAATCAACCATTGAATTCATCTAGGTTTCACATTTCATTTTTGGAATGCTAGAAAGTCTTTTTACTCGACTTAAATTCTTAAATTCTGGATAATACGAGTTAATATAAATTAATAAAGTAACGTAGAAACAATGAAAAGACAAAAATGAATCGCCAATTATGTTATGGTATGGCATCTGGCAGCACGTACTGAAGAACTTCATCCACTATGTTTGGGTTGCATCTTCTAAACTCAGCCCATTCTTCTGTTAACACAATCTGCTTGAAGTTTCTAAGAGATTTTTGTTTGAATTATCATATTGATTGTTTATGAATTATATTATTTGAATTGAATACCTTTTTGTAAATTTAACAGCGCTCTCCTTCAGTTCTGGGCAATTGTGACGATCTGCCATTATGAGAGTGCTCAAACAATTTTCAATCAAAAGCATCTCCAAAACAGATTTGACACATATATCCTTCAAAGTCTTCAAGTCGTACTGAAAAAATAATTTCAACAGTATTTAATCATAGAATTTATTTGTATAAAGATTTAAAACTTACTTTGTCGGCAGCGATCAATAACTCTATCTTAGCTTCGTGAGTCAACTCTTTCCAGGTCTCAGTGTAGATGTAGTTGATCATGTTCAAGAACGTTTCATAAGAAATGTCAGTAATCGCAACCGAGTTTGTTTTCTTTTCTTCAAAATCGTGTTCGAACATGGCATCAAAAACTGTCGAACGAGCTCCTAAAATGCACTTGTGTGCGGTGATCTTCTGTTCTCCAAATGTAAACTCTACGTCAGTTAGCTTTCCATTCACCATTTTTGCGAAATCTTTGACCAATCGATTCTGAGCATCTTCTGGCAGTAATGTGCAAACGGTGATCTGAAAACAAAGATAAATTAATGTTTAAATTGTTTTATTAGAAAATTCAAACTAACCTTGCAGGCAATTCTGATGGTTGATCTGTTCAAGTAATTAAAACGCCTAGTCCCAAACAATTCATCCCTTGCGATGAAAACCTTCCAACCGTATAGTTTCTTGATCGATTTATCGCAACGACGTGGTGCAGTCTCTTTAACGTGTACTTCCTCGTAATTATCATCCAAAATCGCAAATTTGAAACATCTTGGTAGTTCCACTTTTTCTGGGGAAATCAATTCAACATACAAAGCAACGGTGTCTTTAGTTTTCTTGGGAATGAAAACAACTCTCCACTTGACCTCTTCTCCAAGATAAGTATGCGTGATGATTTCTGACAATTTAGAGTCGTTCAATCTACCTCTGATGGCCATTCTGTGTAAGAATTCAAATTCAATGGAAATCTCCTGCAAAGCAAACTTTTTGATAAATATACAAAATTTTCGATTTAGATAACATACCGTTGACTTGATGTTTTGCACATATGTCATGATTAGTCCTGAAGCTATAAGAAACTGATGCTGATATGTTCAAATCGTTTTAATACACCATAACAATAAATACTCAAATTAGTAAAGCGTCTTTTTAGAACTATTTTTGCGAATTTTGACAGATTGAATTGTTTTGATACCAACTTCAGAAAATTAAAAAGCACAAAAAAATAAATTCAATTCCGAAAATTCGAAATCTAAACGTGTAAACAAACAATGGAGGGTCAAGTTAAAGTAGAAGAAAATACTTTAAGATTTTTCTGCCAATTCAAAGAGATATCAAGCTATAATGGGGAAGCCACCTCCAAAATTTACTCTCAAATCGTAAATTATTGTTCTAAGGAAGGCAAAAAATCTCAATGGTAGGTTAAACCCTCTATAAACACTTAAAAACCACAATATCAATCAAATTCATAATTTTAGGCGTCTTAAGCTGTTTCCCTATGGCTGCACTGAATGTTTCAACTGTGTTTCACTTTTTGTAGAATTAATACAAAGCGACGATGTAGTGATCAGGACTGATGCAATCCGCTTCTCGGTTTTAAGTGGATTGACGAAGAAGCTAGTGCGTGAACTAGATGCTCGGGAGTTCAGTGTAAATACAGGCAGCTGGGGATTCTTCTTCTTTATTGGACACAACATACTTTTCAATGTTGAGGATAATTGGGTGCCAAATAACACTTTATCGATCGCCTGCAAAGTAAATAATCTATTCTTCATATCAGTATATCAATTATATCATTCATTACTCCCTTGCAGATCCAATTTCCTTCGACAGATTCCGAACAAGAAGCATTGGTACCATTGGATAGTTCTATTGACTTGATCTATGCTGATAAAGATTCATTCGTAAATGACAAGCTGGCTGATGTTGCATTGATGGTCGACAGCAAAATAATTAATGCTCAAAAGGAAATCTTGGCTTGTAGTTTTTAAAATTATATGTTGTATTAACTAACTAAACTATTCGAATCCTTCAAAATATAATTTAAGCTTCCTCTTCGACATTTGCACTCAAGCTGGATAATCTTGGGTCTCAGTATAACATCTTGGAGATTCAGGGATACACTTATGAAGTCGTCTTCGAGCTCGTTCGCTTCATGTATACAGGAAAAGTGGAGAATCTGAAGAATTTGGGAATGGAAATGTTTTCAGCTTCTAATGAAGTAAATTCTAGACATATTTGAGAGATTTTAATAACCAAAACTTCTAAATTTTAGTACAACTTGCCTACTCTCGTGGATATTTGCGCTAAAGATTTAGCCAAAAATATGACCCTTGACTCCTGTATTGAAATTCTAATTCAAGCAGATAATCACAAATGCCTCGTGCTAAAAAAATACTCGATAGACTACATCAGAAGGTATTTTCTTAAATATTTTATTGATATTATCAAATTAAACTATGCATCTTGGATATTTTGTAGTCATTTCGACGAACTCTCAGAAAGCGATGTTTGGCAAGAATCACAGTAAATATAATTTTGAAATCATATTATTGAATTAATGACTTTTTAAAACTCTTGCAGCAACTCTTTAACTGATGTCTTGATCAAATGCTTAAACAACCCATAAACGCAAAAGACTGAGACAGGAAAGCCTTAATTTAAAAATAAACGATGCCCTGTAGCTTAAAGTTTAATCTAATAAAATCATTCATTACTCATTCTTTGTGCAAATAAAAATAAAATGTTTATACCGTTAGAAAAATGCTGAATAAATTGGTACCAATGTATAATTGTTTAGATTCAGTCTCTTAATGTTGGTAGATACTACCCTATTTCAATCTGTCAAAATTTGTTTCGACTAGCGGATTGTCGAAATCCTACTCAATCGATTTTTGTGGTATTTCAGGTTTCCTTTCTAATTTTTAAAGGTTTAAACGCATTGTTATCAGCTCGTACAGGTTCCAAGCTAATCATGGCACGTATCAATAACATCATATCAAAGGTTCGTTCAATCAGGATTTTTCAACATGTAGCAACAAGTTTTCATAATTTTGATCTCCTTTTTCTAGGAAAATTCTGTCGATTTTTCTTTCTGCATGCCATTCAACAGTAATACGGGTAGACGCAATTCTTCTGAAATCTCAGATATAATTTCGCATACCTATCGTGGAGTAGAAGTCAAGTGGAGAGTAGTTTTATACCCCAAGAAAAATGGAAATTCCGTTGCTGTATACTCAAAGCTGATCTCTCCAGAATACGTTGATAAGCCTCGAATCTTCAGATTTGCAATTTTAGATTCCAAGAAAAATGAAGTAAATGTGAAATCGACAAAGGCTCACCAGTGTAGGAAGACAGATAATAAGCTTTATGGCTTCAGAGATTTTATCGCTAGAGATGAAATACTCGGAGTCAAAAGAAACGACTACATTAAAGGAAACATGCTTCAAATTTCCTGCCAGGTTCATTTAAACTTTCTAATAAAACTTTTAAATCAAACGTATAAGATCACATCGATTTCAGATCATCGTTTGCACGACACATCCAAACGCGTTCTCTCGATTATCCAAGGATTTTGGAAATATGGTGAATGGAAAATTTTCTGACGTTGAGTTCACATTTGGAGAACAGAAGATCACTGCACACAAGTGCATTTTAGGAGCTCGTTCGACAGTTTTTGATGCCATGTTCGAGCACGATTTTGAAGAGAAGAAATCAAACTCGGTTGCGATTACTGATATTTCTTATGAAACGTTCTTGAACATGATCAACTACATCTACACTGAGAAGTGGGTAGAGTTGACTCACGAAGCTAAGATAAAGTTATTAGTGGCCGCCGACAAAGTAAGTTCATGATCTGGATGCAAATTAAATTTTCAATAAAAACCATAATTCAATTAATTTTCAGTACGACTTGAAAAATTTGAAGGAAATTTGTGCTGGATCTATTGTCAAGATGCTCCTAATAGAGAATTGCTTGCAGACTCTTGTTATGGCGGATCTCCACAATTGTGTAAAGCTGAAGCAGAAAAGCATGGAATTTGCAAAGATGTATTATATGCATGAAATATTTTTTTAATCAATTAATCATGAATTCAATTTTTAGAAACTTCAAGCAGATCATATTGTCCGATGATTGGTTCGAATTTGGGCAATCTAACCCAAAAATTGCTAACGAAGTCTTGGAGTTCGTGCTACCAGATGGAAAACGATAAATATCTATTTATTTTTCTTTCATGTGTTCCAATTATTGTTTGTCTTAGCTTATAATATGTAAATACTCTTCTAGTATTTTAAACCATCTTCACATTAATTTGATTAAATCAGACGTGGAAAATTTTTGAATAAATAAAAAACTTCAAAATATTTTGCTTTTAGAACATTAGTTCATTTTTATTAAATTTACTTTGTTTTCTTCTCTTGTTTATTAATTTTGTTCTCAATAAACAAAAAATAGATATTTACACGCGAATATTCAAAAAATATCATTTTACAAACATTTTTTCACTTAAATCTACGAAAATTCAACAAACATAGCTATTATATGATTCAAACAACCACTTTTATTAAATTGGGGCTCAATGATGCTTCAAAAAGGTACCAAAAGAGAATTCTAACAATTCTGCTGCTTAAAGTACGAGAATTTTGGTTCTTGAAATTTATATTATTATTGATTTCATTTGGGAAGAAAAAGAGTTCTGAGAACTTGAGGTTGGCTGAAGAATTAAAGTTCCATGTCTCGCAGATCGTCGTCACTAAAATTTATTAGGAAAATCGTGAAATAAAATTCTTCTGTGGACTATTTTTGAGGAAGAAAACTCACCTAAAGTCCGACATACTCGATTCACTGGATGAACTATGGTTTTGTTCGGTTTCACGTAAAGCTTCCTCCGTGGCGAATCGTTTGACATAATCTGCAGATATTAATAGAAATAAATAAAACAATTTATTATCTTTCTTAAAAAATATCTCTTACCTGAAACCTTCTTTTTGTAATCTTCTGGTTTGTGCAGGTAAAGTGATGCGGCATCACTATTTAAAGGATCACTAGGGTTGGGGTAAGTTAACAGCTGTGGCAGAAAAGATTCGAATATATTGGAAAGATCGTAGAGAGCTGTCCATTGTTGGTTTATGACATCGAGGCAAACTGTTCCAGAAATTTCATCTATATTTGGATGATAGATTTTGTTTAGGAAGCCAATGCTGGGAGATTTGAACGGATAGTTTTCTGGTAGATGAACTCGAACTTTCCATACTCCTCCTTCATAGCTGGTGGCTAAAAATAGATGAAAGCTGTAATATAAACAGTATGTTAAACTTAAATTTCACCTTTTGGTCCATAAAACTTGACGCAGAACTCATTTAATCCTCCTAGAATTGTGACTTCATGTTTAGATTCAATAAGCTTAATTACATCCGTATCCATTCGTCTTTTGCCCGCGTTTGGAGATGACATTGTGACTTCTCGTTGACTATAAAACTACAGGGAAAATTTATGAGTATTCCCTAATTAGGAATTAGGCTTCTGTAAGTAAACGAATAAGCAAAAACCATAAATTAGTTAAACAACTGCGAAATACACAAAAAAAACGCAATAAAATGTTTTGTTTTTATGTTGGAGCTTTGTTAAGTGTCAACGAACGAAGGAAAGATAGCTCGATAGTCACCACAGACCTTAAGTAATCAGTGATGATAAGCAGAATTAGTAAGAAGAAGACTTTTCAATATTTTGATAAAAGTGACACAATAGGAATTTACTTCTAAAATCGGCTAAGATGATGGTTCTAGTTTTTTAATTGTTAGGTAGACGAAAAAGATACGAGTTATGATAAAATAAAAGCAATTAAGAGCCTCTAATTACCTTTTTTCGATAAATTTGCTGATTGTTTACTTCAGGAATTTTAAAAATAAATTTTTTCTATTTTATTTTTAAAAAAATCTGTAATTGTCAACTTCTGCTAGAAAGAGTTCAAAATGCATTAAAATTGTGTCTCGGAGATAATGATCCTAAAAGATGCTCTATTTATCTTGAAACAACTTTATGCATATTATAAATATCTTATTATAACATAAAATTATCTCTATTATACTATAAACAACAGCTGGATCCGTTTCAGTAAGACAAGTAGAAAGTTTTTAGCGTTTTCGGGGGGCAGTGACAACTAAAGATTTGAATTTTGGCGCGAGATTAAGTAGGAACTAAAATCCGCAAAGTAACGTTTGAACTTGATGGTGGATACTTCCTAAAAAATACAAAGGTTGTTAAATCCTACGTTCAAATTTTGACCCCAAAGCGACCCCAAAGTTCAAAAATTTAGTCTCAAACTTTTCATTTTGAAAAAATTTATTTATGTAACAGTTAATATTTTCTAATCATTTATCTTACTGTAGTCATCATTTATGTATTACATTTAGCTGTACCTAAACGTTGAACAAAATATTAGAATAACAATGATCAAAAAACAATTATAAAACATTTGTTTAGAATAAATTTGATCTCTTGTTTATCTGAAAAAAGAGATTTTGAGAAATATTGTTGATAGATATTGTTCGAAATTAAAGAACTTCAATGTTATAATTTGTAATATATTTATTATTAATGATTTTTCTATAGGTTTTGCAATTTGATAATCATAATTCATATACATTGTTTTTGAGAATCATATTTATTCAGGGATCATACACAAAATACTTCACAAGAATTTTTAAATTCAAATATGCCTCAACTTTTTCCTCATTGTTTCACTAAAAATTATACACTAATTTATGATGCTTTTATTTATAACGAAGAATGAGATGGGGAGTTTTAAAGTTGATTTTGTTAAATTTGATTTTGTTGTTAAAAATTTAATTTAAATTTCCCCCACCGGTTTAGCAAAATACCTAACATCTTTCTAAATTGTGTGTAGATTGAATTATTGAAAAGGACAGACAGTTACTTTAAGGCTTCATAATTGGAAGTAGCGACTCACTTTTATTTTTGTATTCGAATCCCCACTTCCAATTAGTGCACCCAGCTCAATAAGAGTTTCTTACGATAATAAGTTTGAAAACTAGTTTTCGGTCAAGAGACGCACAATCATACAAATTACATAAACACAGGGTGCTACAACTAAAACTCAACGTACACTAACTTCCCTAATCCACTAATTAATCAATTTATTTTAATTATTTCAATTTAATTTATTAAATAACTTAAATAATTTTAAAATTATTGAAAATCGGTGCAGTTATTACATGATTTGACAATATTTGTCATTTTATAGATTTTTGACTCATTCAATGACAATTCTTCTTAATTGATCAGAGAATTTTCTTACATTTCCACATTTTTCTTATTAAATACTATAGAGAACAAAATTAATCTAAGTTTAGGTAGTTTCTCTAATAATTCAGTAAATATAACTTCACAATAATTGGCCGGCTTCTAAATATTCTATCTGAATTTTTTTCAAAGGAAACTCTACCTAACAATCTTTTAGATCGAATTTCCATTGAAATAAATTTAAGATAGGCTGTTTAGCAGTGAACCAAAGGAACATTCCAATAGTATTGAAACATTAATATACAAAGTCTTTTTCAAATAAATAGCTCAGTTTTTTATAAATTATGGAGATTAATGAATTTTTCCGCCTTAAGTTGTTAGTAAATAGCAAAAGTTTTGGTCAATGTCGAGTAATGCGCAACTAGATGCTTTAAAGTTTACTTGTGGGTGTTTTTGGGTGTTACATTAATTGTTAGTACTAGATGTAGAGTTTTAAGGTCAAGGGCTTACTTTTAAACTTTTGTTAAACTTTCCAATCATTATTTCAGTTATTTTTAGTACAATAAGGGGAACTTTTGAAGAAAATTGTATCACAAAACTATAAAAAGTCGATTAAAGTAGAAACTACGTACATTTGGGGTGAGATGGTTGAAATTGCGGTTTGATCATATATTATATTTGGAATACTGGAAAATAAATAGAAAACCCGAAAAGCATAAAAATAAAACTTAGGTTTTTAAGGAACAAGTTAATAAAAGCAAAATCAAATAATTATCCATATGAAATGTGATCTAGGTTGAAAAGTGACCCAAATTTAAAATATAAATTTAAAAAACCAAAAATTTAATCTCCTTCTAAACATCTCCAAATTACATGTCAAACTCCCAAATTTCAACCTCAAATTAATTTCATTAAACAAATCCAATAAAATTGGAAAATTTTCGTAAATTTTTCTTGAAAAACTTTTCTTAAAAAGTACAAAACTTTAAATTTTGTCAAATTTCAATTCATTTTGTGAGTTTGGAAATATTTTCAAAGCCAGAATCTTCATCTGTGCTGTCACTGAGCCTCGTGGTATTTCCAACAACTCCCAAAATGTGCTTGTTGTTAGAGTAGTAGAGCTTTTTGCCAACTTCATCATGGCGGTTCTTGGTGTTGTTTGCGCTTTCTAAGCCTTCTAATCCATCTAGTCCAGTTAAATCATCCTCAATGAACACAATGCTGGTTCTTTCCATCAATTTCTCCTCATTCACTGCTTTCGTATGCTTCCCAAAAGTTGTGAAGCTACTCTGTCTGTCTGAACTGCTGGCTGAGCTTGAACTCAAAGAATCCATAGAGCCTGTGCAACTGGGAGTTGGTAACATCGCGTTGTTCATCTTCACAATATCCACTTCTGTTTCGTCATCAATAATATTGTGCTCATTTTCGGGGCGTTCCAGCTTTGTTTCCTTCACTTCATCGCAAATTTCAATGATAATCTCGGTTTTTGGCAAGAGAATGACGTCAGATTCAGGACTGGAGGAGATCGAGCTGACGATTTCAAGAGGAAGGCGAAGTAAGCCTTTAGTGTGGCAAAGCTCACCTAGGGATGGTGACTCGGTTAAGTGTTCAGCCTGAAATGAATAATTTCATCATTTTAATAAAGCACTTCGATTCAATTTCATCCTGACAAAGCTTTGAAAAATACTTACAGATTCTCCGACACCACTATCTGGTCGGTTGAAATCATCCTCATTATCAGATGTGATATCATATTCTGAACATTCAGTTTTCCTGACAGGCCACTCGATAGTTGGATTTTCTTCCAGTTGCTGATCAAACTGATCCATAGAATTTTCCTGCTCGTTTAGCTCCTAGAATTTCACATAATTTGTTAGATTGAATTAAATTAAATCTTTTGAAAAACTTACTTCAACTTGGGACCACGAAAAGTCTGTTGCATCATTGGGCCACGTGTTATTGTGGCATTGTGGCGACAGAAACTGAGCGCCACTATGGAATGGTCTATTGGAGCTGGAAACTGTGAATCCATCAATCTCCTGTGTAAAATCTGCAATCTGTGCCAAATGCTGATGAGCGTAATTAAAGTAGTCTAGAGTGCTGTTACTTTCATCCAAATTGGACCAAAGTTGTGGCTCGCTGTAAGCTGGAGAGATCTCAATCACTTCGCAAGGATATTCATAAACAGAATGGTAACGCTGAACTTTAAATGCAACACTGCGCCGTTTCTTGAGCTTTAAAATAAAATATATTGGTTATAGATAATGTGATTTGGAAATAAGTTCAATAATACAAACCTCGGAAGCTTTATCAGGACTTTTCAGGGCGGATCTAACGGGTGTTGCAGAAGAGTTCCAGCAGGATGCAATAAATTCTCCTTCTGATACATCGTCATCAGATTCCTCCACAATTTTATTTTCTTCTGAAAAGTTTAATTTAAATCGATTAATAAAATTTCGATTAATCAGAGTTTGAGGATATCCTTCTTTTTAAGGAATAAATACCTTCTTGACACACGGCAGTTACTGCAACCTGATCTTCATGAGGTTTCCACGGTTGCTCTTCACTTTTTTTAGGATTAACTGCATCTGTGACTTCAGTTGGTTCTTGTGCTTCATCAAGTCGTTCCAGGGGTCTCTCGTTATGGTCTGCAAACAAAAATATTTAGTATTGATGTCTCTAACTTCAATTGAGATAAAATAAATCGTACCCATTATCTTCTGGGCCTCTTGCGAGTCTCCCTTCACATACATGAACTCCTCACTGCTGTTACTTCCTTCATCATCACTCCATTCATTGAAAGATGTAGTGAGCATGTCATTGCTTCCATTGACTCGAATGTCGGTTGTAGAGTCCTAAATGAAAATTAACCAAGAATATTATAGAAAGAACTTTTAAAATACAATTAGAATTTTTATAGTGCAAGCAAATTTCCATGATTTTTTAATAATTTTGAATAAATTTTTCAAAGTTCCAATTAAATTCTGCCAATTGTCCAATCCACTCCTCACTATGATCACTACCACAAAAAAAATCCATCTTAAACGTACCCAATCCTCTTCCCCGGTTAAATAAGTGCCTAAATGCGTGAAATTCGAGTACTCGGTGGGCTCGTCTTGAACGTGATTGAAAAAGTCATGCAATAAATAATGATTGAACGAAGCGAGCGGCTCTTCAAATGGTTGTTCAGCTGACTGTTTGCTATAATTGTGCTGTAAAAGTGGAGGAATGGTTAAAATGGCGAGAATTGGCTGACAACTTTTAGGGAAGAACCAGAGAAATCAACGAAAATAGAAGAATTTTGCTAAAACTACTCTATCTACTTGAGATAACTTTGTTGAATGTGCCTTGTGAAGATTATGAGCTGTTGCCCTTTTAATAAGTAATTATTTTAAATTAAAATATTTACATGTTTTTTCGTTTTTTCGTTTAAAAAATTTTTATACGCAAAAACAGATTCATTTTATGTTGACGCGGGGCAACTATTGATATAAATACTTGAACATTTTTCTTAAAATGCAAAAAAGATGACTGATATCCCGACTGATATATGAAAGAAATTTTAAATTGACCTCCAAGCACTAAAAAATTCACTAAAACTCACTAAATCAACATAAAGTGATTATTCAGCAAAATAAACAAATTAACAAAATTAAAGTTTATTTTTAAACATAAATAAAAAAGCATAAAAAATACACTAACTCAAAAACAACAGGAAAAGTTTATTGCAACCAAAAAAAAATTAATAATTTTAAAATAAATAATTTACAGCGTGAAAAAAAACAAACAAAAAGTATACAAAGATATTTTTCATGGAGCACCGGCCAGAACATCTGGCCTTCATGCAAACACTCGAATGATATGCGAAAGTATAATTATTTACAAATTTTTACAACAAAAATTGAAAGTTTTGTCTAATTAATTTAACATAGAAAATTCATCTACTAACACTTTGCATCTGGGCGGTTTGTGGTGCTTCTTTGCCATCACCCTCCTGCTCCAAGGAGCAAGGAACTATCACAGTCGAATTCCCACTTACTTCCGACGCACTTTGATCAGCAACATTTTGACTAGTTTTATTGGTATTCTGGCTCTCAACTTTCGGTTGGTCGGTGGTGAAAGAAATTTCTTTAAGGAAAAAAGAGACGAGAGAATGTTAGAAATAATTGTTATGTGTTTTTTTAATAATTGAGATATGAAAAACAATGAGAAACTCGAATAACAAATAATAAATTGTATAGATGGCGCTGAAATAATATTCAAAATATTTACCCAACAACGACAACTGCGGCTTATTCTCAGCATTATTCTCTTCCTCGTGCCCTTGATGCGACCCCTCAAAGTCGATCAAGTTGACAGACCGGTTTTTTGGATCCTCTGGACTACATATAACCATACTTTCGTTCATAGAACTTTCTGCACTACAGATTTTCATGCTTTCATTCAAAAGTTCCACATCGGATTTTATTTCTTCGCAAACTTCCATGTTATCCTTGTTAGTGGCTTCTTCAGGGGATACTAACACCATATTTTCAGGCGTTGGGGTCACAGAGGATTCACGATCATTGTTCTGTAAAATAAAAGACGGAAATTATTTTTCATCGATTTTACTAAAATTTGATCAAATAATCAACTCACATAACATTCATCGACCAACACAGTATCATTCAATCCGAAAAAGGAACTGCTTTCATTCAACGTTCCATCAACTTCCAAAGATCCAAGCTCATCATCCTGAAAGCTTGTTGCAAAGTCCTCCTCTCTTCTAGCCTCACTCGCTTCATCATCTTCCAAGTCATCAAACGATTGAGAAGCAAACACTGGTTCAGAAGTCTCAGATAATCTTTCGTCATCCTGATCTTCTTGATCGTTCTTTAGAACCATTGAAACGCAAGTTTTCTGCTCATCGATCGTGTAGGTTAAATCAGCAGAAAAGGACGAAGTTCGGTTTTGTTCAGGCGACGACAGATCACACACCATGTGAACGAGTTCGGGGGGTGACAAGACGGAATCGTTGATTAATTGAATGAGAGAGGCATCGTACTTGGATGTTGAAGGTTCACAGGTAAAGTCCAAGGGATGGTCTTTAATGCTTTTACGCATTACATCGATGGGGTCGAGCTTAAAGTGAAAGAAAATAAAATATAATTAGATTTAAATTGGATTATTCGATGTTTATATCCAAAAATCACCCTCACCTGACTTTCTCCATGATTTTTGTTAAAAATATCTGTGACAAAATGCTGGTTATCATTGGTAGGCGTTCGATCAGTTTGTGGCGGGCGTGGTGATGGTGAAGAAGTTGAACTAGCGGCTGTTGACCGAACATGCATCCGAGGTGATAGAAGAAGATTTGGGTTGTCCCCATCTCCTAATGTATCTTCAAAGTTAAATAAAGTGTCATTTGAAGCCATTAGAGCTTTGACCACTCCCATCACTGCACCATCAGCGGATTCCATATACCCAGTACTAAAATCAAGGAATTTGTTAAGTTAGTCTTTGAGTTTTTTTAAATCGATTAATCTGTTTAATGAAAATGATGATTTTATTCGATTTTTACCTCGTGCTATCTAGAAGCTTTGTCTCATTATTTAAGACTGTGCGGCAAGTTTCATCTTCAGACTCTTCCATGATAGGTGAAAGTGCTCTCTTGTACTGCTGGTTATAATTGATGGTTTTTTCAGTAACATTCTCGTTCAGTGGACCTTCCAAAACATTCTCAAAACAACCTGCGTTGGAAGCTTCATCTAAATCCCCATATTGGATGCCATAATGCTCACCAGGAGAAATTGTTTCTTTGTTTGTCCTAAAATTACATGCAATATTTAACAAAAATAAAATAATTGATTAATCGATTTTAAAAACTAAAGAATCATCATTTAAAATATTCTACTAACATTTCCTTTTGCTCATCATCCATAAAATCACTATGTCCACCAACTCCAATAGCGTGTGGTAACGAGATGGTCAACTGTTTCCTGAGCTGGTCATAAGTAAACTCCATATCTTCCTCCTCATTTTCATCTTCCAGAACATCAAAAGTGTCATTCTTCTGTTGCTTAGGATGTAAATACCAACCATCTGTATTAAATGTACTACCCAAATCCTCATTTTCTACTATAAAGGTACCATCACCATTATCTTCGATTCTATCTTTCTTCTCAATAATTTCAGTTTTATTGAAAGTCTCATCTCCGCAAACTTTCTTGGAAATAGCGCCAGTATTACTTGTATTGATGACCATCTGATCCCACGTCTCACTACAATAGTTAAGCTCACTGGGAGTGTTTACTGGAGTCACAGTGGTTAAATCTTCCGAGCAAACGTCCTCCTTTTCGTGGTCGATTTTGATGGTTGGAAGGATCACAGTTAAATTATTTACTGACGCAATCAACGAGTCATCATCTGGCAACTCAAAAAGAACCTTTGCTGACTCAATTTCCGTAGACGCGGCTTTTGGACGAACACATGGCGTGCTGGTGATCATATGATCAAAGTTATCCAACATTTCATTGAAACTGTCGTCAAGAGCGTATTCTTCTTCAACTTTGAAAGTTCTGAGAGGAGTCTCCATCATTTGTGGCTTAACAAAGGTGCTATTAATCTCTTCCTTGTTTGGTGTATGTTCATTAGCTTCTTGCAGGTCTCTTTTAATTTTAAAGTCTTCGTTTAACCTGCGCTCACTCTCCAGGATTACCCAATCCACCAAGTCAAGAGCATGTTTCTCAACTTCCTGTCTGCTGACAGTCTCATCTGACTCATTCAGCAAATAATCCTTGAAAGCTTGTTGAAAATTGCTTGAATCAAAGTTTTGTAGTTTTTCATTGACATCAAAATATTCCGGAATTTCTTGTTGTTCTTGAAGATCATGTAAATCCTGTAAATCTTGAGGCTCCATATCATCCTCCTCACTTTCGCCGATCGCAATGTCCAACTCGCGCAATGCCTCTTCAATAGAGTTGGCCTCGCCCGATGAGATCGTGGACATGTCGCTTCGTATGTCATCTTCAATTTCTGGCTCAATAATGTCTACAATGGTCGATAATGACGCCGGCTCCATCTAAAATTAAAAATGTTGTTATAGATGTAATGTATGTTCAAATTAAATAAGAATTGATGTAAAAATAGAATTTGTCAAAAATAAGATCGATAAAAATAAAATTCATTGAGAAATATTTTCCGTTTCATGAATTAATTTTGATTGGCTAACTTTTCTTAGAAATTCTATGAATAAAACTATTTTCAACTATTCTATTTCTAACTATCAATCTTATGAATGAAAATTATTAAAAATCACCTTCATTCCACCCGTTAGATCCTGGAGCAGCTGACTTTCTCCTTCTTGCACTGTATCCATGCTAATACTATTCAAAAATGGATTATCATTCAAGCTGGTCATACAATCATCCAAAATTTCCTGCTCAACAACAATAATTTCATCCAGCTCCGGCGGTTCAGACGTCGTAAGAGTACCAGACTCTGACGTATCTTCATCACTGTAAAATCCTCCGGTAAATGCGGCTGGCGCTAAAAGTGGCGCGGTGGTTTGTTGCGAGTGCTGAGAATGTTGCTGCAATTGTTCCAGAACAGCTTGAGGCTGTTGGTAAGATTGTGCGTTGTTGGCATACAAAAGTGGAGTGGACGAGCTCGACGAGCTGTTTCTTTTCTCTGCCAAGTGCTTCTCAGTCTCGAACTTAATTGTATCTTTGTTGTTGATGGATTTTTCTACAATGAAAAAAAAACAATAAATAACTTAAAACCTTTCAAATTATCCCTTCCCCAATAATTACCTCTCAGAGCCGGAATCGGCGACTGCACATTATTCACATATCTACTGGACTGCACAATACTGCTCTCTATTAAAATAATGTCTGACGTATCGATCACAACGTCACTGTTCTGCAAACTTTGTGGACTCTCGGGAGTGGTAAGGTTTTCGGACGAATTCAAGAGATTGTCTCGAGAAAGCTGCAATAGAAATTTTTAATTTAATTAGCCAATTTAAATGAATTGCTCATGTTTTATGGTGCACTCAGAGTTCAGGGGAATGCAACTTTAATTGGAATGATTTTATAATTTCTTGGTATGAAAGAAGTGACGTCATAAACAGTTATGGATGTTTTTGAACAAAATAGTAACGTTCATCCTTATATTTCAATTATTCTTGAATTTAACTTATATTATGAAATATATTGATTTTTGATAAGAAGTTCATCCTTTCCGATCAAAAATTCTTAACATTTTCTCAAATTTCAAAAATTGTTCCTCGACAATCCTCAATCCTTACATTATTTGGACTACAAGCCACAATGGCTGATGCTTCATTGACACTTTCCGGCGAAAGCGCCCTAAAGATTGGATACTCGTTCTTTTTAGCATCCTCGGCTGTCGCATTCTCGTTCTCAAATTTCTGAAAGTACCGAAATAACAGGTTAAATCTCGATTGGGGCTCTAGTGCCGGCTTGCTTGTTTCTTGAGTGTGCAAATTAACTACCAAAATTTTGTCCTTTTGCTCAAGCTAGGCGTAGGGGGTTGGAGAGAAGGGTAAACATTTAGTAAAGGGTTAGTTGACTATTTTTAGTGGATATCTAAGGAAACATTGAATAGAGCCAATAGATGTGATTAGTAAGAACTCACCTCGAACTTCCGTTTGCGCCGGAAGCAAAGGGCACAAGCTCCAATCAGCGAGCCAATACCGATGAACGAAAGGACGCCCAGCAAAATTACATTGTCACCTGAAAAAGAAGGGATATGGAGAAAATTGAGTTATTTTCAATTAAAATTGGTAAACTACGTAGACAAGTTTTTTGTTAAATGGTGATTGATTAGATATTAAATCGATCAAATAATTATCCTGTCTAAAATGAATAAAACTGTTCCTAATGCTAAATTTCCCAATTTGTCTAGTTTTGCTAAAATAAATGGTCCCTTGACGAATCACAATCAATATAATCGTCACCCATCACACTACTCAACTCCCACTTTAAAAATCCCAAACTGCATCAGCCCCAACAGCACTTTTACCAATCAAAAGCTACACACTAAAAACATAATTAAATAATAATTGAAAACCGTTTTCTGCCTCGAATCGATAATTTCTCGGAATTTAAATGATACAGTTAAAAATCCTTTCTCCTAGCCAGCTCTTAAATTAATTCAAATTGCACCACAATAAAAACTCACAAAACATTTAAACCATTTGCACAATTGCAAAGTTTGCACAAGATAAACACACAAAGCGAGCCAGCGCTGCGCCAACTGATTTTTTCATGCTTGGTGGCGCTTTGGCTCACGTTACCGTACTCTGTTACTCAAAAACATTCCGACACTTTGGAGCTTTTTCATCCGCAGCAATGTTTTTTGGTGAATTTTGTGGAATGGTGGATTAATTGTGGTTGATTCGCGAATATATTTTCATTTTTCAAAATATCTGGATTTTGAATAAGAAAATTAAATTGAAAGACTAAGATGGGTCGTAAAAGGGACAAATATCTTTGATTTTTCAAAACTTGAAAATGGGTCTACTTGCACTTAACAATATTCATAAAATAAGTTTTTGGGACTCATTAATCGATTTTAAGATGCTAAAAACTACAAATTTCCTTTTTTCAAAACTTTTTAAATTCATAGGGAATTCTTTTGTATACATTTTATTCTCAACTTTCTGCAAAACTATTCAACATTGAACCACAATTAACCTAGCATTCGACCATACGGTATGCTACACCATCAAATTTAATTTGTTTAATTTGTAGACCCAGCCCAAATTTGAGGCCCGCCGCAACAATCCTGTGGAACACGCACAAGCCATAGAAAATGATGACTTTACTAGCTAATCGTTGACATTGCTACTAAAAGTGTCCTTAACTCCTTTCCTCATAGGTTGTTCTACCAAATAAATGACTGGCGGAAATGAAATTTGCTGTAAGTTTTTGTTTTCGTTTCCAGCGATTTGTGTAAGTTTAGTAATTTTTGTTATTTGGTGAATGAAAAGTCGCAATCAGCTGGATCAATTGCGGGTTTTTTGTGTTCATGAATGAATGGAATTTAGTTTCGAGAATTCAGCAGGTTTATTGTGAGGGGGTGGAGAATTCTGAAAAGTTTTGTTTCAATATGCGGGGGGTTGGGGGTTTCCTTGGATTTTTGATTGATTGATATTAAAATGCATTAAGTGTGTAATCTCTTTGTGAAGGTCATAGGCTGTGTTAATATTTTGAGCAACATTTTTCGTAAATTGCGCGTAGTTTTTCAGGTAAAATTGATTTACTCAAATTGTTGTACAAACACGTGTTTTTTAAGCTAATTAGTAGTTTTCTTTATAAAATCCGTTGAAATGTACCGCAAATTAGTTACCCAGTGTAGCATAACCTTAAGCTTTATTTATTTTCAATTAAATTATAAACGATTTCATTAAATAATCATTAAGTTTTCTATTAAAAACAGAAAAAAAAGTAAAATTTTACACACTTTAATTAATTAATTGGAATTTACACACCTTTCCATCAATATTTTCAGATTCATAATTAATAAATTTGGACCAGAAAATTGTATAATCCGTGTATTAACCGATATTCTTGCTAATTAATTCCACAATCAGTCATGAATTGATTAGATATGGTTCAGTACTTCAGTAATCTTGTCATTACATAAAGTTGTTAATTGAGAAGTCAATCCCTCCACATTTATCAATTCTATCAAAATTATTATCATTTCTAGAACTTGTAATTGTATAAAATGCCAATTAAATTCGAGTTATTCCACCCACGACCTGTTCGACTATAAATTTCAGAAATCTCATGAATTTGTAAGAAATGTAATTCTTAATTTCTCAAGGATACAAATAGCGATTTGTCTTTTGGCTTGCAGCTCGGTTTAGCCAAACTAGCAGTAAAAAAGCTTACAAAAAACATACAAAATCAGAAATAACAAGACCACTCAAGTAAACTGAAATGAACTTGCGAGCAATAATTACTCGAGTGTAGAGAGAACTTACAAATTCAACCCAAAAAAGTAATAATAAAAAAATTTACCAAAACTAACAATTTTCAGCGCCTGTCTTATGTAAAAAACCTAACTAGCTGATGGTGCTTGTGGTAGCACAAAAAAAATGTATGTGGCCAAACTGTTGTTTCCGTCCCGTAGTTTCCAATCTGCAGATATTTGCAGCAAAGCAGATGAAAAATTGGGAAAATAAATCGAATTGCAGAGAAATGGCATGAAAATGAAAGTGGCTTCAGCAGATTTTTACTTAATTTTCAATTAATTAGAATGTTTCTGCTTTCTGGGTTATACGTTATCTCTAGACTTTTGATTGTATACAATAAAGCACAATTTTTTATGAAAGCAGAACGCGAACTACAGCTCTAATGTATTGTGAATCACATTTTACATATTTTATTGTCTGGAGGAGCGTCCGTGAATGATGTCACAATCCTTGAATCGGTTAATTTTCTTTGTTCTAATTAGTTAGTCTTAATATTAGTTCTGAATTCCCAAACACTTACCAATGGATCTGCTGGCGGAAATTACAGGAAGAGCACTACAAAAATGAGGAACTAGCCCCACTAACAGCAGGAGTAGTAAGATCATTTTCCTGGTTAGCTAGCGCTAGATCTTTTAAGGATCATCAGTTGTTGAGGTTTAGGCTCTCAATTGCCCACTTAATCACTTTAATCCATTGGAAAAGAGGAATAAAATCCCCAAAATTCCAACACACAATAATTTTTTTCTCCACTTTTTAAATTGAATACAAATTCGAAAGAAATAGTTAGGCAATAGACTTTCTGATCAATTAGGTTGTTTAATAGCGAGTTAGAACCTTAATTACTTATTTAAAATTAAGAAAGACATTGACAAATTGAGAATAAAAGTTCGACTGTCGAAAAAAATTATTTTGGTGTTTTGCGTTAAAGAAATTTCCCTCGCCGCGTGTATTCAAACTTAAAAACCGTTGCAAAAAGTGGCGCAAAAATTACATTTCAAAAAATTACATAAAAATTATTATTAAATTGAATTTGGAACAAATTTAGACATCAAATGGTTTAGTTCCATGTTTTGTTTTCTCAGAAACATGCAATCAGCTTCCAATGCTTCACGTTCCTTCAAAACTTTCAAGTAATGTTGAAGACCATCCTCAAAAACGTTCCAGACTTTTTCACGTTCGACAGGGAATTGTTCCTTGAAGCTAGCAAAGCATTTTTCTACATCTTCGGGATCAATTAATCTGGTCACAGTTTCACGCACTTTGCTGTTGCGAGATTTAAGGTTTTCGACAGGCCTTTAATTGATTTATGAAATAAGTATTTAATTAGTCAAGGATGATATTTTTAAAAGGATAAACTTACATGTCCAACGAAGTTGTATGCTCCTTGGTAAACTGACAAAGAGCCTTGAAAACGTTCATTGGAGTGATTTCAAACTCATGATCATTATCGGCACATCCAGAATAAGCCACCAACTGACGACATTCTGAACTTTCTTCGTCTTCGTCCTCATCTTGATCTTCAAATTCTGGGCAAGGATTTTTGTTGCATTTTTTGCATAAAATGTACTTTACAAAGTACTGCTTGATGTAATCTATTTCTTCTGATCTAAATATTCCGAGAGCATTGAAAACAGCATCCAAATTAACCAAAGTTCTCTCAGCCACAGCGTAAGGCTTCAAAAGAACCTTTAGCTTCCCTTCAATCAAAAATCCAGAATTATCAGCAATAGCTCGAAAAATTGTCCTCAAGAGTTTTTGCTCAATAATCTGATGTTCTTTTGTTTTTTGAGAATCTTCAAACATTTTAGGGATGGCCACTGTAGAATTCCTAGGTGGTTCCGGTTTTCTGTTGCCATTTCCAGTATTTTCTGTGCTCCCACCATAAATCAAAAACATTGCCTTTTTGAATGACGGCATTTGCTCTTTTTTAGCGGGATTCTGAGATAATGGAGCCTCCCAATCCAATCCAAGCTGCTGCTGCCATAACATTTTATCAATTTTAAGGATATGTTCTAGGACTTTTGTGCACTCATCGAAATTTATGTCCCAAACTGTTAAATATTTTCGGTTGTTTTGCTCAGCAAATAAGTCGCTCTTGCGTTCCAGATCTAGAATTATGCAAAATAAATTAAAATTGAGAGATTTGGAAATAAACGAGGGGTTGCTCTTGAGTCTGCTTTTTACCCGAGGCAAAAATCTGCTCATCTGATCTTTAATCTGCTTTTCTGCTTTTCAATCTGCTTTTCTGCTCACTTCATGATTTTCTGCTCTTTCATCTGCTTTTCTGATCTTGAATCTGCTCACCTGCTCACTCATCTGCTTTTCTGCTCTTTATTCTGCTTTTTTTGATTTTTTGCAAAATCTGCTCTTAATTGACAGGAAAAGCAGAAAAGCAGATTAAAAAGCAGAAAAGCAGATTGAAAAGCAGAAAAGCAGATTATAGATCAGAAAAGCAGATGAAAGAGCAGAAAAGCAGATGAGTGAGCAGGTGAGCAGATTCAAGATCAAAAAAGCAGGTTGGTGATCAGAAAAGCAGTCTGAAAAGCAGAAAAGCAGATTCATAAGCAGAAAAGCAGAATATAAAGCAGATGAGCAGAATAAAGAGCAGATGAGCAGAAAAAATAATAAAATTAGGTTTTGGATGCATTTTTTTTAATCCTGAGTTATTATTCTGTAAATGGCCGAGTTTCATAAAACTTCTAAGAGTAGGGAAAATTTCTGCTGGCGGACGGATTTGACATTTTGTATAAGGTTTTATTGAGAAAAGTGGGGAAAAATTGATAATTACTTAAAACGTTATTGTTGTCTCAAACTGCGAACGATTATTTGGTCACACATTAGAAAAATATAAAACCAAAATAATAAAAGAGCAAATATTTCATTTTAAATTGTGTACTTCCGAAAATATTTTGGTCGACAAAAAAGTTTTTAGCAAAAAAGTATCTAGTTGTCAGAAAAGCCTGAAATTTTGTATCCTAGTCTAAAAGTGGACCAATATTAAGGAAATGATGTCAACGAAACTTTCTGTCCACTCACTTTTGGTTTGATAAGGAATAAATTAGAACTACTTTTTAAAATCAACCCTTTTTAGGATCTTCCAAAAATTCACTTAACTAATGTCTATTAAATTCACTTTTGAGAATAATTGTGAAAATTCACAAATTCAAGATGTCTTCAAGATTTTTTTAATTAAATTTTTTGAATATTTCAAAAAGCCTTGAAGGTCAGCTTTTCAGCAAAAAAAAGTTTTCCAGTACAATGAAAGAAATCAGCTGGGAAGCTAGGAAAAAGAATAAAATTGGCGCTCAAGATGAATGAACATTATTCCGTCAAAGTTTTTATACTTTTCATTACTTTTAATTAATATGAGTACTACAGGAAGAAGTTTACTCAGGATTTAAAAAAAAATTGCATTGAAAACCTAATTTTATTATTATTTCTGCTCATCTGATCTTTATTCTGCTCATCTGCTTTATATTCTGCTTTTCTGCTTAAGAATCTGCTTTTCTGCTTTTCAGACTGCTTTTCTGCTCACCAACCTGCTTTTCTGCTCATTAATCTGCTCTTCTGCTTTTTACAAAAATCTGCTTTTTTCCATTTTGAAATGATCAAGAGCAACCCCTCGGAAATAAAGAAATTTACCAATAATCTTTCCATGAAGCACCATGATATCAGAAGTGTGTCTCTTAGTCTCAGTAACACAAAGCGTCTTAGCTTCCTTTAACTTTCGCTTCAAAGAAACAATCGTCTCAGCCAACTTGGTCAATCTTCTTTTCTGTTGGTTCCTTATCATTAAATTCTCATCTTCTCTTTTCTTCAAGACTTGAAAGTTATAATCCAACTTCTCAGAGTTGAGCATGATGTTCCTCTTAAGTTTCTGGACCTCAATTTCTAGAGCCTGATTGTCCAACTCTAACTTGATTTTGGTAGCTCGAATTAACTCCTCATGCTGTAACTGAATGCGATTAATCTCATTTGAATAAAATTCACTCTTTTCTCTCTCCCGTTTGATCTTCATCTCTTCATTAACAGCTCGTTTCTCGTACATACTCTCCCATTTTTTGGTAGTTACAACTTTTAAGATCTGCCTTTCTTCATCGATCGTAGTCTCTAGTAAGTCTAAATGCTCTCGAAATGTTCTTTTAACAACTTCCATTTGTTTATCCACTCTCTGGACTAAACAAATCACGTCGTTTTCTTGCTTTTCCATGTCTTGTACGTAACGGATATCTGCTGCGTTAAGTTCATTGCGACATTCATCTATTATAGTCATCTTCTGGTGCATTAATTCAGCAATTCTATTTTTTTGTTGACAAAGATGATCGTTTATGGACATTGGGTCTTGAACTTCCACGCCAAATGCGTTCCATTTACCTTGAAATAATGTTTATGAAATTATTTTTACTAATTTTATTTTTCATTTAATATACTTGAGATTTCATCAAATTTGGCACTCGACACCAAGGACTCTTTCTGAAGATCTTCCAAGAGAACATCTCGGAGGTCAGCTTCTTTAATGCGTCTTTCAACTTCTCGACGATCATTGGCCAATCGGATATTTGTTATTAGTTCGTTGCCGTTGGAGATAAGTTCAGAAATTTTTTGATCCGATGATTCCAACTGTTTTTCAATACCAATTTTGTCTTCTTCATATATTTCAGTGACCCTTAAGGAAGATATTAATTGATTTTTTGACAGTAATTAACAGAACCACTTAAATAAACTTACAATTTTGGCATGTCCTCTCTCTGTTTCAAGAATTTATCGATGACTGCTGTACTTTTTTCATCTAAAATAGCATTTTCCACTATTCTCTTCATGCTTGGGATTTGAGAATTCTCTGATTGAGTTAAGTCCTCCATATGTGAGCTCTAGATTCCAATTGTTCTTAGAAAATAAATCAATAATAAATAAACACGTTACTATGGTTTTTTGAAAATTAGCCGCTTGAAAAATTTTGGGTTTTTTAGTGGGATGGGAAGGGATTTTTTTGACGTCTTCAAAATAAACGTCAATGTATTGCTATCTCACTCTTTTCAATTTTTAATTCGTTGATCATGGTCGTAAGTTGCTGAAAATTAATAGTATTAAGTGGTTTAGTGTCCATCAATTACAATCATCAATTAGCCATGATGCCTACCTTTCGTAAAATAATTAAAACTCAGTGAAAGATGCTGTAATTTGATCAATATTTCATGTTGAACTTTTTACAACGTGCTCGAAGAGCAAAATTTATGGACACTAACACTACGAACAATTGTGATTTAAAGGTTATTAATTATGTTTCCCCGTTAATTGTAGGCTACCGCAGCCAAAGCCCCCGCCAAGGGAGAAAAGAAGGTCAAAACAGATGCCTCCAAAAATGTGATGCGCGATCTGCGAATCCGTAAATTGTGCTTAAACATTTGCGTTGGAGAGTCTGGAGATAGGCTCACTCGCGCTGCTAAGGTAAATAATCGAATATATTGATAACTGGATTTGATAATAATTGATTGTTTATCTTTTTAGGTGTTGGAGCAGCTTACAGGACAACAGCCCGTTTACTCTAAGGCCAGATATACCGTGCGTTCTTTCGGTATCCGTCGTAACGAAAAAATCGCTGTCCATTGCACAGTTCGTGGAGCCAAGGCTGAAGAAATTCTCGAGAAGGGATTAAAGGTGTGTGTTAATCAATTATTAACTGGGGAAAGGGAAGTGGCACAATTTTAATTCATCAAGTGCTAGCGAGACGTTATTTAGCCTCGTTGGACAATTTCTAGTGCCAGATCAATTCTTTTCTGCAACTGCGGTTCACCTCTTTAGTACTGAACTGCTTACAAATTTTAAGATACATTTTTCAAACCATTTGTTTACACGTTTTACTGTTCTTTTCTAATTTATAGAAGAGTCAACTATTGAACTTAATTTATCTTTAATCTTTATTAATCCTCATCTCATATTCTTCTAGGTCCGTGAGTACGAGTTGAGACGCGAGAACTTCTCTCAAACTGGAAACTTTGGATTCGGTATCCAAGAACACATTGACTTGGGAATCAAGTACGATCCTTCCATCGGTATCTACGGATTGGACTTTTACGTTGTTTTGGGACGACCCGGTAATTATTTCAATTAATATTTTTAATTAAGCACAATAATTAAGTGGCCTGAATGAATTTTATTCATGTATTCTCGACACTCAGTCCAGTTGCTAAGATTAAATTGAAGTGTTGCTTAATGCTGCTCATTGAAACCTTTAAGGTATAACAATGAGAAGCACGGTGGCACAATAACAAATAAAACATAATTCTTAATGAGTCTTTAACTAATCCCCAAATATCTTCTATCTTCCAGGTTATAACGTCGCTCAGCGAAGACGCAAGCGCGGAAACATTGGATACCAACACCGCCTGTGCAAGGACGACGCAATGAAATGGTTCCAGCAGAAGTATGATGGTATTATCCTCAACGCCAAGGCCAAGTAAACATCCCAACTGGTTCTTTGTATTGTCAAATACCATCTTTACTTATAAATCCAAGAAAATAAAATTTTTAAAAAGAAAATATGAAATTTCTTAACAAAGAAATTGTGTTATTATTATTGTTGTTTTATGTTTTTTGAGGAGCTTTCAGGTAGATGGTTTGAACTTGAATTTACAGGCAAAAACATGTTTTCTTTAGGATTCTTCTTATTTCGTATTTTGTCTTGATGCTTTTCTTACTTGGATCTTATTGCATATCTTATTTAAATTATAAGGTAAATCTGCTATTTGGGCACAATATATATGAAAATAATTTATGATTCCTTATTGAAGCAAATCAAAGCAGAATTTCATGAGCAGAATATAAAAATAATTTATTTTGAATTTAAATTTCCCGCCTTTTTGATTATTTTCGCTTATGCCGCCACATTGTTTTCCAGTGGAAAGTTTAAAAAAATTTGATTTTTCTTTTTACTAAGCGAGGTATTAACAGTTTGAACAAATAAAGCCATTATAATGGACTCTGATAACAACTCGAACTCGGATGGTGGCTTAGATAATGGATCTATCTCTTCAGAACGTGGGGATCGTTCAAAAAGGTTATAAAACATAAATAAATTGTGTGGATGCTTTGTGCTTATTTTTATAGCTTACAGCAGATCACTCTCAAGCAGCCTTAATGCTTCTAAACGCTCTTTGAAAGACTCATCTGGATCTCGTCAAAGATCTGAATCAGATTCTGATACTCCAAAGAAAGTTAAGAAAAAGAACCTCAAAATTCAACGTAAGCGAAATCTTTCCGAAGAAGATGCATCAAATTCTGAGGTGATTCGGCTGGTTTCACTTATTACTCTTTATACTGATAGTTCTTTGAAAATAGGGTGAGCAAGCGAAGCGCCCACGCAAGAAGAAGCCAAAAAATGATTTTATCCTTGAGGAGGCCGAAGTTGATGGAGACATGGAAGAAAGCGATGAATTTGATAATGGAACAGGTGAATTAGGATTCGTTGAGAACGAATTTGAAGAGGATGGCCAAACAGCTCGTGAAATCGAAAACAGACGTCGTGGAACAATTTGGGAGTGAGGATTCTGAAATCTTGATCAATTCTTATTTATTTTATGGTTTTCTGTCATTTCAGAAATCAAAATGAAGAAGAAATTGCTGAATATTTACGCAAAAAGTACACCGATTCTGAAGGACAAGCTGAAATACACTTTGGAGATGGAGGAGATGAGGTTTCTAATGAAATTACTCAGCAGAGACTCATGCCTAGAATTCAGTAAGAATAATTATTCTTTCTTGAAGATCAATGTCAAACAAACTATATTTTCTTTCAAATAGGGATCCGAATATTTGGATGGTCAAGTGCAACAAAGGTGAAGAAAAAGCAACTGCCATATTGTTGATGCGCAAGTTCCTTGCGTACGAAAATACTGCCGAGCCTCTTCAGATCAAATCCGTAGTTGCACCAGGAAATGCCAGAGGTTTCATTTACGTCGAAGCCTTCAAACAATCTCACGTGATTGAAGCGATCGCGAACGTAGGAAGTTTGAAATATGGCAATTGGGGGCAGCTTCCAATGGTTCCAATTAAAGAGATGTCGGATGTTATGAAAGTTGTCAACAAGGATGTCTTGCTAAAATTCAAGCAGTGGGTGCGCATTAAGAGAGGATTGTACAAGGATGACATTGCTCAGGTAGACCACATGGATTTGGCTATGAATCAGGTGCATTTGAAGGTTTATCCAAGAATTGACTACATCAAGAAGAGAGGTGCTTTGAGAGAAAAGAATGTGATGACAGAGAACATACCCAAGAGCTACAAAACTCGCCCTAAAGCTAAGCTCTTTGATCCAGAAGCTGTTAGAGCTTGTGGTGGTGAAGTCACCAAAGATGGAAATTTCACTGTCTTTGAAGGCCAACGCTTCTCTCATAACGGCTTCTTGTACAAATCATTCCCCATGGTTTCCGTTCTAGTTGATGGTGTCAAGCCTGCATTGGCCGATCTTGAAATATTTGAAGATGAGCCTGAAGGTTCGTAAAATATCTTTTTTGTTGCTTTTGAAGAATTTTTCTCTTATTTATTCTCTACAGATATCGACATTGAATTGAACGTCTCTACTAAGATTGATCCTGCAGGTGTTCTGGCCTTCTCGATGGGTGACAAAGTGCAAGTTTGCTCTGGCGATTTGGAAAATCTTCTGGGGCAAATTATTGCAATTGATGATAAAACTATCACTATGCAACCGAAACATCACGAATTACCGGTAATTTTTGAATTTTTTGGGGTTATTAAATCAAAAGTTGTGAAAAGTTTGGAGATGATGATTAAAACCAAAATTCTCCTATTCAAGGATCCCCTCATCTTCAAAGCCAGCGAGCTTCGAAAATACTTCAAGACGGGAGATCACGCTAAAGTGCTAGCTGGCCGATATGAAGGAGAAACTGGCTTGGTTGTCGGCATTGGGTCCAACAGTGTCATCATGGTCTCTGATTTAACAATGCACGAGTTGGAAGTTTTGCCATGTGATCTTCAAATTTGCACTGATATGGCAACTGGTGTGGATTCTTTGGGTCAATATATGTGGGGAGATATGGTGCAAATTGAGTGAATATTAATTTTGGTTGAAATTTAACTTTTAATTTATAATTTATAATTCAAGCTATCAAACTGTTGGAGTAATTGTTCGATTGGAACGTGAAATCTTCCAAGTCTTGAATATGCATGGAAAAGTTTTGGCCATCAAGCCAGCATCTCTGGAAAAACGCAAGCTGCAACAATATACTATTGCACTCGATGCTGATCAAAATCAAGTTCGTCGAAAGGATATTGTACAAGTCTTGATGAAGGAACACATGGTAAGTTTGTTTGCTCTAAGAAGTGTTTTTGTAAATAATTTAATTGCGTGCTTTTTTCAGGGTCGCGATTACGAAGTGAAGCATTTGTATCGTAACGTGGCTTTTCTACACTGTCGCATGTACACTGAAAATGGAGGGATTTTTGTGTGTAAAACTCGTCTCATTAAATTATCTGGTTCTAAAAGTCAAGTTAGCGATTTGCAATCAGTCTCATTGTTTGCACCTATCAAATCGCCGATGCATCCATCAACTCAAGTAAATGGAACTAAAGTTAAAACTGGAAAAGTGGAGCATCTCAAAGGCCGTGTGGTTGGATTTGCGACGGATCGAGAAATTTTGGGAAAGAACATTAAAATCACGAAAGGTTCTTACAAGGGAGCTGTGGGTATGATCAAGGATGCAACTGGTCCTAATGTACGTATCGAGCTCTACTCTAACGTTCAAACGATCACTGTCAATCGAGATCACGTCGTTATTCTTGACGCTGATTTAGGATTTCTTTCGACTTTCAACAATCCAATCCCACAGCCAAATCCAAGTCGCAGCTTATCAGGACATTCTTCACGTAGCCTTACTTATGGCGAATCGAAGATTTCTGCTCATTTTGGATCGAACACGCCAACATATTCAAAAACGCCTTTACATGGAGCAGCTACTCCATCTTATGATCCTTCGAATAGAACTCCTCATCATGGATCGGCAACACCAGGACAATATAAGGCATGGGATATTTGGGATCCAATGAGGTTTTTTAAACATATTTTTGATTTTGAAAGAATATTTTTATTAAACTTTTCATATAAACTTTTCAGTGACATGGACTTAAAAGAAGGAATTTCAGATTACATGCCAAAAGTCGCCCAACAACAACCATCTTTCGATTTTGCCTACCCATATTTGCAATCGCCAGCTTACAGCATGAACTCATCAATTTCCAGATATCCGTCGAGCACTCCCAGCGACCAAATGCAAACTCCAAACCAAAGAATGTTAGACTTTTCACCATATAATATTGAAAGTCCATCGCCAATGTATTCGCCTTCAAGTTCAGGAGGTGGCGTCCCAAAATTGCATCCAGATTGGTGTTCGATTGATTTGGTTGTCCAGATTACCTCGATGATGCAAAATACTGGATTGAACGGACAAACTGGAGTTATTCGTTCGGTAAACAACACAAATCGAAGTGTTTACCTAACTAATGAGGATCGTCTGGTTACTGTGAACAGAGATAACTTGAAACCAGTACTTCCAAATGTTAATGAGCATTGCAAGATTATTCATGGCGAAGAAAGGGAGACCTGTGCAGTTATTTTGTCGAATCGTCATCAGGAAGCTACAATTTCGGTTAATGGATGCAAGAAATTTATGCCCTGGAACTACTTGTGCAAAATGCAGTTGAAATCAGAATGAACTCGGAATGAACTAATTTATTTACCGTTATTTACAATTTTATGTTAATTTATAAAATTTTATTGTCTCTACTTCTATTTGGGTTTTGGACCCAAAATATTGAATTAATTTAACTTTCGACTCAAAATTTATAGAATTAATTTTCAAGAACAAAATTTAAAAAAAAATCTTACATAAGTAAGTTCTCAAAAAATCTTAAAATCCGTTAAAAAATATAAAAAAATATTTTAATTTCTTGATCAAAAACTTTCAAAAAATAAGATTTCATGGGTCGGATTTTAAGTTTTTGGACCCAACATTTCGATTTTTTGGTTTTGTGAATTTATAAAAATAAATTTTTGAAAAATGTGCCTGAAAAATAACCCTGAAATAAAATGTTCAAATAACGAATATCTAGACAAAATTATTTAAAAATATTTTTCATAATTTTATTAATGAAATTCAAAACGGAATATCAGAAAGTAACCTTAGTTCTAAAACATTATCAAAGGAATTTCCCCAATCCATTCAATTTTAATTTACTCAAACTGAGTAAAAAACGAGCAACAAAAGATCTACAAAGCAGGGAAGAATGTTGGATCCATGCGGCAGAGATTATCTGGATTTTTGGCAAGTTGCACTAGGGTATTCATTTTGTTGGGCTCGTTCTGATCAAAGTAAGTGAGTCCTTTGAGTCTTGCCATAATAGAGTCAGTGGCTTTATTGACCACTTGAATTACAACTTCAATATCGATGCCAATGCTGCTTTTGTCTTGAGTGAGGTCTTCATTTGGATCAATTATTTTGTCGTCTAGAAGGCGTTTCTTGTGCACAGCAATAATCTCGTCCCGGAGGATGGCTCGGAGAATTGTTGGTAACTGTAAATAAGATTGATTATTATTAGATTATTCGATTAAATCATATAAAAATCACAATGAAAACTTTTTAAATAAAAAAAATAAAAAAACTGACCTTAAAATTAGGCTGAACGAAGCACCTAGCTGTAGCGATTACGCTAGCACTCAAAGGTCCTGTAATGCCAATATTTCCCAAATATTCAACAATATTGGGCGTCAACCTGAATGGCACTGGCCTTGCTGGATTCAAATCTCCATTAACTGCGTCCACATCAAATTTAAAGTAAGAAACATTGACCAGTCCTGAGTCCTGGTGCAAATACATTTGATCTGCATTCAATTTGGTCAAGTGGAACGCGTATTCAAGAACGCAGCAGAGCGACAATTGAAGTGTAAACATTTTACGGAAGGTCCAATAATCTGTTGCTGATTTGAAGGTGCGGAATGACCAGTCTTTAAGTGTTGTCTTGGGTATTGTAGTGGCTTGAATTTCCTTCAAAATGTCCCTCAGCACCAAATGTGATGTCTGAGATCCCCTCAACTGAACTTCTCCTAATCGCTCGTAATATCTCGCAATCGCAGAATCGTACTCAACCGACAACTTGGAGCAACTATTCTTGTAAATATCCAGGAGTGAAATGCTGGAAGGATTATCCTCAACAAGACGCATTTGAGGTGAAACTGGCACTACTCGGGGAACTGTGATGTGCAGGAAACGACGAGATGTCTCCTTTTGCTTGGCTAAGTAGTTGTTGATCATTCGGAGGAGCTGCAAAACACGTTCTTCTCTACGCGCGTCACCAAGGCCGGAATCATTTACCACTAGATAAGGGTAGATCTGTAAAGGAGAAGGAAATTATTATATTTTATTTCATTTAAAAAAATTTTGTTTCAAATCAAATATTGGCGAAATATCTAAAATATTGTATGAAAATTCTCAATCCTTACCTTTCCATTAGTTCCTCTTATATACAATCTCCTAGCAGCTGTGTTATGTTTCTGAACAATCTCCACTCTGGGCATAAATCTCGAGATTCTTATGTGATAATGCGAATGTCTAGGAAGCAACAATTCACCTGGCAACTCTACTTCAGCAGTCTTTTGGCTGAAGTTTGACAAGAATCTACATTTTTCTTCAATCAAGAAAGATCTGTGAAGAAAATAAATTTTTGTAAAAAATTTTCCATTTTTTGAATATTTTTCGAATTTTTGTGATTTTTAGCGATAAAAATTCTTTTAACTTACTTTGGGAGCTGTTTGGTCTTGGCCTCTAAAACTTTAATCCAAATCTTGAGCTTGGCAATCAAATTATGCAATTTCTTGGCATCTGGATGAGAAAAGTCAAAGTCACTTGAAAATTGTCCCTTCATCTTTTGGAAAACTGGATCTTGAACAGTGGCTTGAGCTCTTTTAGCAAGTGACTCCGAGATAGCTGAAGAAAAGTTGCTTGAGGAAGAAGCCGAGCTAGAGATGTTTTCAATTCCTATCCCGAAAGTTGCCACAAGTTTTTTGACAAAGTTTAAGGTGTGTGGAGTTATGGTGGCTTCATTGACGCTTCCTCTGTTCTCGAAGGCAATAGCATAACATTTAGCTAGACCTTGTCTCAGTTGCCTCAAAACCTCTTCATACCAATTCTCTCTAAACCAAACCATCTGATCAACAATTCCCTCCAAAGAGCTCAAAACTGTTGGATGTATATCCCTCTGCAAGTGCATTATCTTTGAGCATCTCCACATTGGCGGTGTGGCTCGAATGGTGGGAGTTCCTCCTGGTTGCTGACCTGATCCTCCCGGAATTTGTTCTTGTGACGATTGGTCAAGAGCTGGTTGAGGAGTTTGTTGAGGAGTTTGTCCACCTTGGAGATTCTTGGCAATAGCTTGCTCAGCACACTTGAGGCGTTCACGTTGTTCAATCTTGAGAGTTAAATAGAGAGTTCGGATCGGGAAGTAAACGGCTTGTGGGAACATTCTTCCGACCTGAAGGGAAAAACATTTTGTATTAATAATAAATTTACAAAAAATAGCTGATGGTAATATTTAGACCACATTTAGGGATATTTTAAAGAAACATACCTGACTCAATAAGTTCAAGATGACTGTTCCCTCGTATTGCACTAAACAACACAGCAACTGTGGTATCCAAGGTAGCCACTGAACTGGTGGTACTCCAAAGTTGAATTTATCCAGTGCTTCCATTAAGCTTCCTTTGTCATCATCATAAGAAAGCAACCAAATCACCTTGGCCAGATATTTCCTACTCTTACTCTCATTTTGATGCCTACAAGCGTGTAAGAAGCAAGTCATAGCTGACACTCCCAAGTTCATCTGCCTTTCTCTTGTGAAGATGGCTTCCAAGTAATCTCCCCAAAGTGCCCATGCTTTTATCAAAGTATCGTGTAACTGCACAGATGCACTAAAAGCTTTGTTGGCTTCTTCTGATTTTCCAATAAGCGCCAATAACAGTCCTTTAAGAGCATAAAACTCTGCAGTCATCTCTTTTGTGAAATACTTGAGGTTTGTTGATTCGATTACTTCCAATGCTTCAGTAAGTTCACTTCTACCAGAAACTGAGGCCATTTGCATGAAACATTTAACTTGTTGCCTGATCTTTTGGAAACAATCGACTACGGGAACTGATGGAATGGTGTAAATGCGGGAAAGTGAATCTTGGCAGACTCCTGTGAGATTATGTTTGCGAGCAATTTTTCCGAAATGTATTATTGTCTGAGCAGAAGCCTAGAATTTAAAATTTATTTTTGATTTTTGAGGAAAAATATTTAATCAATTTTTAATGAACTTACATGAGCTCCCAACATTGAAGTGCTGGAAACCTCATTCTGTGCCTCCAAATGGTTTGTAATAATCTGATAGTGATGTTGCCTCCATGTAAAAATATCACTCCAATGTGATAAATCATCAGCAATAACCGGTAATCGATTCCTCCAAGTCTTTACAGTTGCTTTCATATCATGCAAAGATGAATTCCTAGATTGTTGCAGTCCTTGGTGTATTTGGCTAGCTTCTTGCAGTTCCATAATTTGTTGAGCAGATTGAAGTATTGGAAGGTGAATGTGAGAGACGACTGTAGGAAGGCGACGCCATTCACGCATGCATAAAGCTGAGGCCATTTCAACGTAACGCTCGACGGAGCTAAGGTGTTGCTCTTCTTGGTTCAAGATGGCAAGGTATCCACGATATAAGCTCACCTAAAAATAATTTGATTTAATTTTATTGCATAAATAGAAAGAGAAAAAATAGCTACCTTATGCCCCAATTGCTTCGGGCAAGTTTGTTCAACTCTCACAAGCGCTTGCTTCATCAAAGTCCAATCAGGAACCCTCCACGCACTATCCATAATCAAGAAAGCGTGTTTATCTTTGCTAGTCTGTCCATTGTCCAGTAAAATATCCCATTGATTCAACTCCTTGGCACATCTGATCCAATGATTTTCCCACAACAATATCTCACTATTCATGTCAATCGGCGCTGGTCCATTGGAAACTTCCTGTTTGTACTTTGTCATGGCCAAATCATAAACTCCTTGAGACTCTTCGAAGAATCCCATTTGCTCGTAGGCGATGGCTAGATTGGTTTCCGGGTATTTCGCGTATTTTTGCCAGAGTCCAGCCCACAAATCTTCTTCATGTAAAGCTGAATACATTTGACTCAAAGGCTCTAATATGACACTAGCTGAAGTGGGTCCACCTGTTCCTTCATCCGCTTGATTTTGCAAATCGTTATCAAAATCATATTCACGGAAGTCTACATTCAAAATGTTCTCCTTCTTGTTAGGCCACTCTAAAGCGATATCTTCCAACATCAACGTCATCCTATGCCACAAGTTATGAGCTTTTCCCAAATAGGTCATCAAATTTGGTGGAACATAAACTGGTGGCTGACAATTCGATAAAGCCTCGACAAAAGTGTTCAAAGCGCTAGGATGGCAATCTTTCTGGATCACATGAGTACCAGACGACAAAAATGGAATGAATTCTCTATCCAAAGATTGCTGCTGACTCTCATCGAGGATGGCCCATAAACGTGGGAAGATGTTCAGCCAAACATTCTCGGCTAGGCCAGTATCCATGTGACAGAGTTGAGCGGTTGCCACTAAGAGTTGTTCGGTACGGACTTTGCGGCCCATCTCGAGGAACTCAGCTTGGCGGTTGATGAGTTTGGTGAGTATTCCTTGGCGGTTCGGGATGATTCGTTCACTGTCCTCGCTCCTGAAATTAAAGATTTAAATAAAATGAACAAACTCCACACCAAAAACAAACTCACCTCGAAATATTAGAATCCACAACTTTATCCATGTCAATATCATCTTCCTTATCTTCAATTGCTTCAAATGGATCCAACTGATCATTTTGTAGGGACGTATAAATTACGAAATTATTCTTTTCTTCCGAATCCGCCAAATTAATTACACTAGAAATGCTGGGCAGCAAATGAGTATCGTTGGCATTCTTTATTTGTGTGCTAGAATTGGCGGTTAAAATCAGTAATTCGATGCATTGTTTGATCCAGTAATGTTGGCCAATCGAATCCCAAGCGTGACTGCAAACGATGTAAAGCAAACGGTCGTGTAACCTTCTCCTCATGCTTCCATCGAAGACTTCAAAGAATTTGGCGCGAATTGAAGGCTGAGAACACCTGAGACCAGAGAGGAAGGCAGCTTCCAGTTTTGAGGTTAATTCGGTAACTTTTAATTGATCATCTCGATAAATGTAGTTCACCAGCTCCAAGAATTGAGCGTTAAGCTCTTGATCATCTGAGAATCTTTTTTCAACATAATGCATCAGTTTTACAAGCAAAATGGATTTTTCTCGTAAAGTTGGAGCTTGTTGAACAGTTACAGGTGGATTTTTATTCTTCATCCACTCTTCAATCATTTTAATGATGGCTTTGATGACTCTTGGGTCAGTACTCTTCTCGATCAAACCAACTAAAATTCCACCAATAAACATTTTCCTCAAATCTACTCCCATCACAACCACTCGATTCTTCACCAGATCCAAAGATAAAATAAGAAGCTCCAGAGCGACTGATAAACCACTAGCATTAAATTCTGGAGGAGCTGGCGTAGCTGCTGATTGATTAGGCTGCTGAGTTTGTTGCTGTTGCTGCTGAATTCCACCAATATGTTCTTTAGTAAGACGATTCAAGAGACGCATGAATGGAACTATCAAACGATCAATGTAGCTTTGATTGTTGGTGCAAGCTGCTTTAAGAATCATCAACGTTCCGAAGAGAGTGGATGGATTTGCTGTTGGATTTTTGTCAAACTGACCTAATCCTTCGTAAATCATCTTGCTGATGGTTGTGTAGAGATTCTCGAGATCTTCGTGCTTATTATGCGTGTCAGTTGGGAAGATTGCCATCAACTTAGTCAGCAGCCCATGCATCAACTTGATAACTTTGGTGTTTGTACTCGTCACACATATCGAGAGTCCTCTCTGCAATGGTCTAAAGATGGCGAGCACTTGATCTTTCTTGATAACTCCCAGCAGGAACGTCAAAAGCTCCAATCCAACGCATACATTTCCTATGCTAGTCTGTGTAGATTCGATAGTAATAAAAACTTTGTCCAACCAAGTAAGCTTCAGGTCGAATTGACTTGATGCCCAAACGTCTGGCTTCAAAGCCAACTTCAAGAGAGTAACGCATCTTCTAGACAAATTCTCTCCTGGTGATATAACTCCTGGTTGTGGTGGCGTCAAGTCATTCAGCTGGCAAGACAAGCGGAATAAGAAATTAACGACAGTATCGCAATGAGCTCTTTCGATTGGTCTCGTGGACTCTTCAGTTTTTGGTGGTTGTGGAACTGGAGGTGCACTAACATTCTCTCCAGTATTGAGTTTCTTTCTTGCTTCTTCTTCCTGCAATGTCCTCTTAATTCCTGAACCATTTCCACCAATTTTCTCAGTTTGCAGAAGATTTGTCGTTTCTTCGTCAAATGTAATTCCATCAGACTCATCCTTAATCCTCTGGAGTTCCCATTTGATAATCACTTCAGCTAGCTCAACTGCTAGTTTACGGTAATCTAAAGTGGCATTAGGTGAGAAGCCCAAGCGATGCATTGACGTTATCATTTGTTGTATTAAATGGTGACGAACAGGATAGTATACTCTGAAATGTCGTACTAAGAGCTGTAAGATATGGTAGAGTTGTTGCATGGAATGTCCTTCTTCAAGGATGATCTTTTTAGTCCAGTGGGTCAGCATTGTGTTGCCTATGAATGGAGAATATAATTTAATTAAAAATTTAATCAAGTTCCATTATTGACAAATAAATTAAAATAAAAACAAAAACTCACCATCTTCCATCCTTAATGGCATAGCTGGCGTCAAAACTTCCAAAGCTTGCCGAACAACAGTTCTAGCCTCCACAGCATGTGCTTTCAACAATGAATGGAATACTTGCAAAACTATTCTCTTATGAATTGCCAGCCTAGCAATTATGTGACTCAACAGCAGATGCCCGTGATACCTTGCAGCTGGGTCAACTGAATTCTTAGCCAACAAGCAAGGCCAAGCAAAAGTCATCAATCTTCTCAATTTATTTCCTTCCTTCTTGTTGTTGGAGTCACCATCGTGAATATGAGCTGAAGATCTTTCGACCAGCAAGCAAGCAAATTGGAGGAGAGCAATACGAACGGCATCTTCATTGCAGAATGGTTTCTCTGGGTCAATGACTTTGTTGATAAAGACTGAAACAATATTATTTTCATCTTCTTGGTAAGGTGCTGGTGGGGCTCCAACTAATTTATTTCCTTCTCCTTTTTCGAAGCTGACCGCGAAACTTGGAATAACGACCATCGTTAAGATCTTAGATTTCAAGTCTTGTGAAACTGATTGATTTTGATAATTCTCCACAAATTGGAAGAAAGCATTTCTCTTCCAATCAACCGTATAATTTTGACAAACAGTGTTCTGCAAGAAGTCTCTCAAAAACTGGAAATCGGGTATGAATCTCAAGTTTAGAGCTTTCAAGAGTTGGAACAGCAAATCGATATCAGTTGGATTTTGTTCAAAATAATGCTTCAAGATCTTTGCAACCAAATGCCAAAGATCACAAATAACATTTCCTTCGCAACTCTCATAAAGATCTTTATCCCAGATAGTTTTCAAAGCCTGCACCAGATTAACCTGGGTGGTCAACCAAAGCTCCTTGTTTTCCGTTAAAGTTAAAACAATTTTTACTGCTTGCCTTTGTGCTTCGTACTCTTCATCTTTTGAGAATGGAGCTGGAATTGGTTGACCTTGATAAGTTCTACCAGCTGCATCATAAGTTTTGAGGATCAGCTCGATTAAACGATCTGACTTAGTTTCCATAACGTCTTTAAATGGAGCACCGTCTTTATGTTCCAAAAGGTAGATTAGGAAGCGGTTCCATTGAGGATCTTTAATACTGTTGTCGCTGAGAAGGAGCTCAATTGTGTCGTTCGGGTAGCGTAGCAGGAATTTTATTAGCTGCTCACGATATGGACAGGACGCCTCAATCAGTAAAGACTGCTCAGTTTCCAGGACTAGTGCACAGAGCGAGTACACAAATTTAGGTGATGCAGAAGGAATCTGATGATAAATCCCAAAGATTGTCGCAATCTTTTGCTCGTTCTCACCAACTTTCGCCACCGCAAGGAAATTGTTGCCTAAAACAAAATTTGTTCATAAAATCTGAATGAATGATTTGAAATATTTAAAATTTACCTTTATTAGCAGTAATCGAGATCTGAATCATCTTTTTGACTATCTCCAACAGTTGTTCGCAGAATTTCTCATTGAAGTTTGTTGGGAACAATTGCGCCAAATAACTCAACCTTTTGACACTATTCAACGTTAAATTTCTGTGATCTCCCAGTGTTAACAACAATGGCCTCAAGCTTTGATGCAAAAGATCCTTGTCCACTTGATATCCTTGAACAAACTTCTTCATGCACTCAAAAGCAGCTTCCTGCAACTCAGAGTTATTCTTTTCCAACCCTTTGAACAGAATTTGGAAGATTTTCTCTCTGACATTGGGGAAAGTGATGTAGTGGCAAGCAGCCAATGATAACAAAGCACTTTTACGGAGTGGAACCAAATTCGTAACGGTTTTATAGCAATCTAACTTGTTAAGCACTTGATCTTCAGCTTCTGACAAGGTTAAGACTTCATGGAAGAAAACTTTGTGGGTCAAAGTGCTCAGATCGATGGTAAAGAGCCTTGGTTCTAAAGTGCAACAGAAAGTCGATCCCTCCATTAATCCTATTTGAGCTGCTGATGGTTGATGACGCAATAAATGTTTTTTTGGAGGTATCATATCCACAAGAACTTCTCTATGAGGATCCATTACTTCAGTGACAGTTTTTCCTTGAAGCTCAGCAATTAATCTCAAAGAGGACATAGCGGTTTCCCTAACTGAGTTATGTGGGCTAGTGACTTGTCGTACTAGCTCATGAATTACATCAAAGCTTGCTTTCTCTTGAGTTGATTTCAAATCTTCATTCTTGCAGTCTTTATCAAGCAGCATGCAAATCCTCAGCATTTGCTCTAAATATGTTTTGGCCATATCAACTGCTCCACTCGAAACTTCTCCAGTTAAATCCATAATAACGAACATGTAAGCCTTCAAGAACATGAACAAATGCTGATACAACCATCTCATTGCCATATTCTCATACAAAAACTTTAAAGCAATGCATCCTCCCATTTTAGCATACCAAGGTCTTTCATAACACAAATTCGACATTTTTTCAGCCAAATACTGCATTAATGGTAGCCGACAAGCTCTCTCTTTTGTTCCCATGATACTCGTAGCAGTATTCAAAATCAGCAGCATCGCTATCTTTCCTGGTTTGCAAAGTTCTTTCTCCTCATGTCCCATAATAGTAGCCAAAGCGTCAATCAAAACTAATGGATCCAAATAATTGTGGGAGCTAGATGGACGAAGAGGGAAAGGTCCAGCTTGCTGAGCGATTGATATCATAGTGTAGTGATGAACTATTGCTACCATTGTTGGAAGGACAGACTGTCTGAGTTCTTTTGTAGCAGCAGCCACAAACATACCAGTGAGGGCAGTTTGGTGAGTTTCACGAGCTTGTTGATCCTAAAAAATAAAAATAAATTTAGTTTCTGTTACAATTTTGATTAATCTGAAAAACCACTCACCTGAGAAATATATGGTGGAATATTGTAGGTCAAGATATTTCCCTCCAAAAAGCTGGGATGCATAAACAGCTTCTGCAGCGTGTATTTATCATCATCCAGGCAGAGTGAGGAAACCAAGTAACACCTAATAACCTCCCAACTCTGCGTCCAATAGAAAGGATCAGTGGTGCTTGTCTTCAAAGCAGTAAACGCCGTTTCAATCACTTTATCCACTGGGAAGTCAATTGGTTTGCGATGATCCTGGAAGTGAGCGACAATTGCTGGCACTGGAGTGTCTTTATTGTTGTATTCCAAGCGTTGAGGTTCAATCATCATTTTACGGTTTCCTCCACCGAATTTTCCTAGAACGCGGAAAGCTACCAAAGCAGCGCCATCAGTGTTTCTCAAGGTTCGCCACAAAGCTTGCATTAAATCTGCTCGGACAGGTTGTATGTGGTCATAGAGAAAATCTGGTTGCAAGTTATCTACGCAAAGTTCCAGGGTGCGTAAGCCTTGATTAACTAAGGTTGGAGAACCGTTCAAAGCTGATACAAGTGGATCCTAAAATAAAAAATTTTATTATTGAATGTTTAAATTGATTATAAATATTGTTACCATCAACATCGGCAAATAAGGCAGCAACGAAGACAATCGAACAGGAACTGTCAAGCAAAGTTCTACAAACAAATCCTTCATGTGCTGCTTATGGAAGCCACTCTGCAATCGATTTAATCCTTCCAATAAATTTGGCAGCAAAGGCAAAAACTCTTGGTACAACAAATCATGAGATCCTCCACCTATTGACCTGAACAATGCTCGAAGCAACAAAAAGTAGTTGTAAGGCTCTTTGGCAGTCATTGCAAGCTCCATAGACCTGTTGACTATGCTGTGCAAGTGAGGACGAAGCATGTGCTCATTTTCAGCAGCAAATAAGCTGACGCTTCCAAACACAAGTTTGAAGAGACGAAGGTAAAGATTGGATCTTTCAACGTTTGATCCCATTTCTTCCATTCTTTCCAGAAGGTATTCAACCAATACTGTGGCAAATAATGGAGAAGTAGCTGGATTGGCAAGGAATGAGTTTGCGATAACTTGCAAAGCAGAGTTCTGAGCTATTCGCTCGACCATGAAGTTGATTGTTGATGAAAAGATTTCCTAAAAAAAATTTAGAATTATTGTTGATTTTATTAATTCAATTTATAAAAGTTAATTTTACCTGGAAATTTTGACTATTCATTGTCAAGAAAACTCCACTGAAATGCTCCAAAACTTCCTTCTCTTCCTTAGATCTTGGCATTTGGGCAACCGGTTTCTGTAGAATACCAACATTAGCAGCTCCGGGAGCGGGAATATTAATCATGTAGATATCCAAAGCTTCTAAAGCCCAATGGAACAAATCAATAAATATCAAAATCTCATCCGGCTGGAAGACTTTCGAGTTTTGTGGTTGATTTTCTGATAAATTTGTCTTCAAGTTTGGACAACCCCAAGTGATGGTCTTCACGCCACACACCAAAGTCTTCACTAAACTTCTATATTCAGCAACATTCAAATTATTCGGTGGTGAGAAGCCTATGCTGGTGAGTTTTGTCATTGTGTCTGACGACATATCAATTCCAGGCAAGTCCTTCACTTCCCCTGGTTGTGGTGTTTGGGGATTCGGAGTGGCTGCTGGAGTAGTTGTTGAAGCTACAGCACTAGGTAAAATTGCTTGAGCTGCTCCAGTGCTCTGCCACTTTTTCATTATTGTCGGTAGCTGTAATTTAGCGATCGTGTGGAATTTCAAAGTAAAGACTCTAAGCATAGTGATGAGCAAGTCTCTTGCTGTGGTAGAATCTGCATCAGATTTCTGCCGGATACAATCCACTAAATTGAGCAGCAGTTTGCAGGACATAGTCTGAATGCTAGTTGGAAGCGATTCATCGTGCACATTCTTGGAAAATAAATAAACTGCTTTAGCCAGAATATTTATATTGAGGTGTTGACGAACATGATGAACTAAATCAGCCAATGTGGAGTAAGCTAAAGGTCGGAGCGACTCATGAGTGGTCCAACCTCTTCCAAGTAGTAAATCCTCATCAAACAAACGATCCATAGACGACACAAATTTGTTTCTCAGGTCACTAGCCAAAATGTGACGAGTGGCCACCAAAAGTTCCTTTCTCAAATGAGCAACTTCTTTAGGGCAGAGTTGAAGCATTTGCAGCATTCCTTTGACCATTGTTGGAGCGTGTTGAACAATAACATCTTGAAAAATTCTTATTATGTAAGCCAGGAAAGAAAGGGTTTTGATTTGAGCGCCCATAAAGTCCACAAATATTTCTTTGTTGAATCCCAGCATGTTACTAAAATGTAAGTATTATAAGATTACAAAAGAAACAATAAAATATGATTTGAACTCACCGATGAGCTGGAGAAGGCTGCAAAGTTATAGTAGTCATTATCAAAGGGACAAACTCCACAACTTCTTGGTGCACATGCTGTTTGTAGATTTGATACATCAACACAACAATAATTGGAAGTTCTTGAAGCACTTTCAGAGAATTTACTCCTTTTGGCAGGAGATTGTACTAGAAAATTAAAAAATTTAATATTTAATAAATGATGAACAAAAAATATGATAAACCTACATTACTAGGAGTAACTCTTCCATCCGGAGCCACTTTCTCAACTTGAATAGGCGTCACAGTATAAATCTCAGGGAGTAGCTCTTCAATAATTAAATCTTTCAGATCACTAACGCGGATAGGCGCTTTAGGCTCGAAAATACTATTAAGATGCTTCGGGAGATCTGAGTAAATTGTGCGGACATAGGTTATAAAGTGTTGGATTTCAGGATGAAATGCTGGTCGATATTGTTTGTGCATATCGATAATAATCCTTAAACAGACTAACACATTTTCCTCATTGTCCGTTTGTAGTAGTTTTAATGTCAATACCAAGATCTGCTTGACGTAAGGCCTAACTATCTCTGAGCTAGGGAGCCGATGAATCATTTCGAGGATCAATTTGCGAACCTAAAAACAAACAGAGACGATAACAAACATTTCTTCTAAAAATAACAAAGACTCACTTGTTGTATGTTGTACTCGGAAATAAAATGCGGTTCTCCTTCTTGCAACACCTTCAAGAAAATCTTCATAGATTGCTCGAGAAATGTTTGGTAGCCCGGGCAATGAGTTATAGTCTCAAAATGCTCCGTCAGCTCCAAAGCCGCCTTTAATCGCAAATCATCCTTAGCCGTGGGATCACCAAGAATCTTTACACAACTCAAGGCCGTGTTACTGGTGGCTGCTGGAGCCCCAGTACTCGTACTAGCCATCATTTTAGTAGAGCTTTATTGTTGTTGCTTTTCACATCGAGATTTGTTTTGAATTTTAGGTTATCGTTTTAAAGCAAATTAAGTGATGGGAAGCTTCACGAACATACAAGAAAGGTTCCTGAGTACCTTCTTCACACTTTTAATTCTTCTAGAGGATTGTTGAGTAAGTACTTCCTACTTAATTTCACTAATCAATTTGAGAACCAAAATAAAATTTATTCTAGCCTCATTTATAAGGTTTTAAATTGGGTTTTTGTACGGTTCCAAAAAAGTTTGATTTTATGGCGGGACGAATTCGAGACAATACATTTCCCGCATTTTTAATATTTGAAAAATGGCGGTAAGAGAATGTAAATATTTAATATTTCTTTTTGATGATCAATTTTTAATGGCAATTAAACATTTATTTAAAACTATTCTTTGTTTATTATTATGCGATTTATTAAAAAATTATCGGATTCAGTACATAATTAAGAGAAATACAATCTAGTTATAAGTCATGTATCTGGGAGTGGCGCTGAACTTAGCGTAGCTCTTAATGACCTTATTAACTGCCTCCAAGAAATCCTTTTCTGTGGCTACCTTACGACGAGCTCTGATAGCAAACATACCAGCTTCTGTGCAAACGGATCTAATTTCAGCTCCAGTTGAATTAGGACACAAACGAGCGAGCAATTCAAATCGAATATCTCTCTCCACTGACATAGATCTGGCGTGAATCTTAAAAATATGCGTACGACCCTCCAAATCAGGTAAACCAAATTCCACCTTACGATCTAAACGTCCAGGACGCATCAAAGCGGGATCAAGAGTATCTGGTCGATTGGTGGCCATCAGCACCTTAATGTTACCTCTTGGATCAAAACCGTCCAATTGATTAATCAACTCCAACATGGTTCGCTGAACTTCATTATCACCTCCTGCTCCGTCATCAAAACGAGCTCCACCGATAGCATCAATCTCATCAAAAAAGATCAAGCAAGCTTTTTTGGAACGAGCCATTTCAAACAGCTCACGCACCATACGAGCACCTTCACCCACGTATTTCTAAAATATATTGAATGTTTATCCTTAGATTTCAAAAGTTCTTGTCAAAAACTAACCTGAACCAATTCTGAGCCGATAACACGAATAAAACAGGCATCAGTTCTATTAGCTACAGCACGAGCGCAAAGAGTTTTTCCAGTTCCTGGTGGTCCGAACAATAAAACTCCTTTTGGTGGTTCTATTCCAAGTGTGACGAATTTCTCAGGCTAAAAAGATTACAATAAATTAATTTCAAGTTAAGTGAAAAAATTGATCTGACTAACATGAAGCAAAGGAGTCTCGACAACTTCACGAAGCTTTTCAATTTGCTCCTTGCATCCTCCGACATCGCTGTAAGTTACATCAGGTTTATCCTCGACCTGCATCATTGTTACGGTGGGATCAATTTTAGGTGGCAAAGGGATATGGATCTGGTACTTATTTCGATCAACACTAAAACAAAAAAATTTTCGATAACACCGATGAAAAAATTTGAATGCTCTTGAAATCAAAACATTACAAAGCAATTTTATCAAAGAAAGAACCTCAAAGCATTACAGTTAATTCAAACGCTTACCCAACTCTCATTCCTTCTTCAATATCGGTTGGAGCCACTGAATCAGCAAGATCGACCACAAACTTGGCAAATTGCTTCACATTAATAATATATTTCGGGTCGTCAGAGTCGGCATTGATGATTTTAGTGCAACGCGCTACTTGGAGAGGTTGTTCATTCTGGAGAGTTTGCTTATCAGCAGCCAGATCCCATAAAGCTGGTGGAGCAAGTCCAGTATCGCTCTCTTTGATTCCAGTAAGCTCGTTCACTTGCTTGATGGCTTTTTGGATATCATCGTCGATTTGCTTGATACTCTTGTGGTACTGACCTTGACCATAAGTCTTTAGCAGCTCAATATCACCCTCATCGAGATCTATAAAAGAATAAAATGTTTAGCGAAATTACAACAACAATCGAAAATCTTACCCTTAATTTCTTCATCTTTCTCGGGCTTATCGTCCGTCTTTGTCTTACGCATATCATCACCTAAATGGTCTGGCATCTTGGCTTAGTAATCTGTAGCTTTTATTTGAGCACTTAACGTAAATATTCCAGTAATAATACAACTCGCTAGCAGATTTTTTGACTTTTTGAATGATTTGCGATATTTTGACGTATAAATATTGATTCATCAGAAGTTATTAAATCGAATAATCTAACCGCTATAAAATGATTAATATTGTAAACAAAAAATATTTCAAAGCGAAGAATTCAAAACCGCAGTCGTCTTAAAAATTCTCAGTTAAGAATCAAGTAAGATCCATGAAAATGTGGATATGAATTTTACTAACCTTTTATATGTTAGTAGCATACCATATTTTACTAACAAATTTTATGTTATTTTAGTTTTACCAAATATCCCTGAAAATATGAATACAACTTTAAATTTGGTGCATCCTAATTGGGAATTAGAAGACCCAACGCCAAACATACAAGCACTCTTTCAGAAATTTAATTCAAGATTCTTTTCTGGAAAATTAGTAAGTGTCGAATTAGAATGGAGTAAAAAAATGTACTCCTGTGCTGGAATTTGCTACTCAAGACAAAATAATTATGGAATGAGTTGCACCATTAGGCTCAGTGAACCATTGCTTAAACTGAGATCTAGAAAAGAACTGGTGGAAACCTTGCTAGTAAGTGTAGAGGTTTTAAAATATATTATAATTTCATTCAGTGTATTTTCAGCACGAAATGATCCATGCTTTTTTATTTGTTGTGGGAATAAGAGAAGGAAATGGAGGACATGGACCAAACTTTTGTAAAATGATGCAAACTATTAATCAATCTGCTGGTACACATATAACAGTTCGTAATTTTGGGTTTGCGAAATAAGATCATAACTTAACATAATTCTTTATAGGTTTATCACAATTTTCATGATGAGGTGAACTCTTACAAGACACACTGGTGGCGTTGTAATGGTGTTTGCAAAGATCGGAAACCATTCTTTGGATTTGTCAAAAGAACAAGTAATAGAGCTCCTGCAAAAAATGACTCTTGGTGGTCTCAACATCAACAAACCTGTGGAGGAGTTTTTATAAAAGGTATAGTTTTTAAATTGCCCTTTAATAAAATAACCAATACAAATAATTCTAGTCAAAGAGCCAGAGAAGAAGCGTAAAAAGACTGGAAACAAGGAAAATGTGAAAAAGTTAACACCAACAAAAAGTATCATTTCCCCAGATATTCGTAAATACTTTCCTACAAATTCAAATAAAAGCATTCCAAATGAGCCTGCGGTTTCAAGTAAAAACCCAACTTTTGAAAAAAAGACTGAAACAACTTCAACACCTACAAATCAAAAAAGGACTAATTCCAATATTCATCAGTTTAAGGATTTAAAGGATAGCAACATTGAGGCGGGTCCGTCTAATCTCTCTACCCATTCGTTGTTTTCGGGTTCAGGAGTCTCACTTGGTGGAGGCGTGAAAAAAAAGAGCCGACTATTGGATGAAGATGAAAATGCTAGAGATGCCAAACGAGCTAAGCTTGCAAAGACCTCAACTGAAGTTATTGTGATTAAAACTGTGTCAGATGATGAAGAGGATAAAACAATATCAACACAAGAACTTATAAAGCAAGAGCTAGCGGATGAATTCGATGATGATATAATTTTAATTGATGATGAATTTGATGATTCTATCACATTACCAGATATTCTAGATACTTCGATAATTGATGAGATTTTTAAAGGCGATCAACAAAAAATACAATCGAACATTTTAAATTTATCTGATTCGTTGCCGTCTACTTCTAATTCTGTTGGAGGATTGAGTCCAAACTCAAAGTATCAGCTAAAATCAGCAGGCTACACAACAGAAGAAATCGAGAAAATATCTCTACATGAATCAACGTCTACAGCTGCTTCTAAATTAGTTAGATGTCCTGTTTGTAACACTTTTGAAAGCACAGAATCGGAAATGAATTCACATTTAGATGATTGTTTGAAATTCTCTTGAGTTTTAATAAATAATGTTATTAATTAGCAAAATATATGATTTTGATAAATGTATCTTATTCTAAATAATGGTTTCAAAATTATGTTAATGAATTGAAACCACTCCGTATAAATTTTTAATATTAATGTAAAACTCTGATAAAAATACCAAATATTACAAATTCGATCCTCAAATCCAAAACTTTTTGCAATTTGGCATCTAAACATCAAAAATTTTATATATGTTATTATGTTTTATTTTTGAGATCTTAAATTTTGATAAGAAAAGTTAAGCCTTTGCAATCTTATAATGTATTAACATAATACCATAGATAATAATATTATTTTCTTTATTTTCATAGATATGACGAAAAAAAAGGCTACTCAATTTCCCTAACGATCTACAATCCACTTGATGGCACTACTATCAAAACATAAACTAGCGAAAAAGAGCAACTGAGATTCGTAGTTGTTCAGCAGAGAATAATGATCAACTCAGTTTAAATCAAATCGTCTTCCCGATAAGTCGCAAACGAAACTTAGTGCCTTACAAAAAATATAATTTATTTCGATGGGTTAATTGTGAGTAATAATTAATTAATAAGTTAATTAACAGATAAGAGGCACTCAAAGATATTTCGTGTGAAAACTGTGATTGATTTTTCAAGTAAATTCAAGCATTTCCGCCGCTTTTTCTGCGACAAAAAACTTGAAAAAAAATAGAAATTCAAAATCAACTTGAAAATGTGTCAGCAAATTGTGCAAAAATACTCAGCATGTATGTTTTATCAGCTGTAATTTGGTGGTTTACATTTTCGTAATAGTTTTTGGGTTCGGTGAAATTTAGCAAAACTGATCAGTGCTTATCGGAAAGTTTATAATTTCCTAGAATTTTCTACAGAATTTTCCTTGGACAATTTTCATAAACAAAAATAATCACAATAGCATAGCACTGAATGCCAAACATGATAAAAATACTTTCTTCGAATTTCTTTGATTTTTTCAAAAATTTATGTATGAATGGATTTATTTATAGAAATCGCGATTTTCACACTTTGACAATTTCGTGCAATATTGTCATGTTATTGGTGTTTTGTGCTATTTAGCGATGTTTTTTGAATTTAAAGTGCAAGTAAAATTGAATTCAAGTGCATTTTATTGCATTTTTCAGATTTATTTGACTTTATCAACTTTTAACTAATTTTTGAAAAAATTTTACTTTAAATTTAAATAGTCTGATAGCACATTTTGTGATTCAAGGCATCATCGCAATTTCTGATAAGAAAATTTTCTGAACATCATTTTAAGTGCAAATATTGTCTGTATTTTGTAATTAAGCCGTCATATGTTTGTTGTAAAAAATATAACATAGTAAATCGTAGTGTGTTTGAAAATACTTTTAATTCCTGAAGGCGTGGTTCCCATACCAATTAACATTGAAGATACAATTCTATGAAAAAGTATTCCTTTTTTCCTTACACCCTAATCCTTAAATTCAAGATAACAATGGAAAAAGGTTCTTTGCTTCTTTTTCGTCTAGCGAGTAGGTCATAAAGACCAAAAACTTGATGATTTCAAGAAAAACATCAAAAATCCATGGAAATCAACAACAAAATTTGAAAAATATTTATTTAAAAAAATTTAACACATTTTGAACAAATAATTGTTTTTTGTGAAGGAGTAGCCAAACAGCTTGTTTATAAATTGAATTTTCTATAAAATCTGAAATAACAGAAACAGCCAAATATGAGTCACAATTTGGCCACCCCAGCACAAATAATCACTTCCATTTAAATTATTTAATCACTTATCATTGGGGAATTTTGCTTTCCGAGTATTTTTTGCCATGTTTTGGCGGTTGTTTGATTTTCTCATTTAATTTCACAAGACGTGATAATTAAATTTGCAAGACTCTTGTTGTGTCTTTTCAAAATCTTTTTATTCACAAATTACTGATTTCTTGATTTGAGGTAAATACGAGTGATTCATTTTATCAGTTCTCAAGAAATTAATTAAAATTCGATGTTTGGGGAATTTTGTAGCATCTGGTGGAGATTGTTTCTGAATTTTGTGATTTTTGGAAATTTATCATATATTTAAAATTCGAAGAAAAACACGTGTTTACACTTTTTTTTGGCAAAAACTACTGCGAGATGGAAGTAAATATTTGATTTTTTTTAAAGCTAAATGGCGTGAATAATTTGTAATTAGCAATATGTTAATGTTTCATAAAATAAAATATGAATAATCAAGGATTAAAGCGTCATAAATTCAACAAATTCATCATTACCATCTCAACACACTAAATCCTCGATTGCGTCATAATATGTAAAATTCTATCGTCCAGTAATCTTCACATATCGCGCTACCGGCTAGACATTCCAGTAATTTTAATGTTATTCAAATAATATTCACATCAGTTGTTCGTGTGATCTCGAATACATGATTTAACATGATTTACGTGATAAGTTCTAAGCAACCAAAGTAGAGCTGGCGGTAGAACAAAAACCTTGAGAGATTCGAGGAAAATATCGATAAAGAAGAAATGAGCTTGAAGACAGAATATTATTATGTTTTGTAAGTGCATTGAACTTGTTTTAGCAGGCTTTTGTTTCATCAAAAGATCGCGAGGTTATTTAGAGTAGTAGCGATTTTTATTTTATCTTGGACATTTCCCAAGCAGTAAATCTGTAATAGAAAATAGGTGACCTAGACATTTCAAATTTCAACCAGTAGACCTCAAATTCAAATCTAAAGACTGATGATTGTCAAATAAATCATAAAAAATTTAAAGTCAAATTTAATTCATGAAGTTTAATTGCTTTTCAAGAAAATAATCTTGTTGTTCTCAATTTGAGGTTTGAAAAAAAAAATAATACTTGAATCTTTAAATTATTATTGATCTCCAATACAATTCAATAAATATTTTGATAACTACGGAGTTTCCCGGAAAACTAGTCTTACTGATTATAAATTCATAAATCCATTTGTAAATTAACAAATAACAATTGATTGTAATAATAACAATTGAATGGTTGATTTTCCCAGACACTAGTTTAATAAATGAAAACTTCAATATTACGTTGTAATAGCTCGCATGTGATTCATGTACGACCAATTTCAATTGATTTACTGTTATGCTGTCTACAAAAAACTATATACATTTTTGCATCAATCAATTAAATAAATTAAATCATTCTCAATGAAAACAACAATTTTATCAACAATCAGCGGATTCAGCGATCAGACAAATAGAAATTTAACCTCACTTTCTCTGATTTTACACTCAAATTGCATGCCAATTTTTCCGTAATTTCTGTAAAACAAGAAACCAAGTGTGCCTTACAAGTTGCTATATTATTTCCTTACATATAATATTTCAATTCACGATCGCTTCAAATTATTACCAACTTGTTAACGACAGCTATTATTCCAAAGTTTATCGCTAGTAATATCAAAAATTATCAAAAAAGTGATGACAAATTCAAAATAATTCTAGTTTGTTGTTTTTTCTGAACATGTGCAGTTTATTTACATTGTGTTAATTATTTTAAGTTCTATATCACCTCGTTCTTGAAGCGTGCCTCATGAAACATAAGCAAAATTTGGGCTAAACCTCCAACATATTGATATCATCTGATTTTTGTTTAAATTGATAAATTGTATTTATTTATCTTATATTGCGTTCTGTCTGGAATATCATATTTTAATGACTTTCACGATATTGATCAATAATATAAATATCGTTTACTTTCTAATTTCAGTGTCTATGCTGTCCAGCACAATAAGCAAATCTGAAGCGACCAGGAGTCAAACCACAAAGCAAAATTTTCATTTCAATGGGTTAATTTTTATTACGCGTTCCTGGAAGAATAGCAGCCAACAAAAAGCAACAGGTAAGATTTTTTGTACAATCATTTATAAACCATTTCTCCAGAAAAATCATTTAAAGAAATTAAAGAAATTTTATTGCTCTTCATACGCTTCTCCGCACTTAAAATAAACCAAAGTTATTTCAAGCAATTTTTCCTTGAACCTCACTCCAATTTTGATCATGAAAAGTTCAATAAATCTTTATTGTGTGAAAATGTATGGTGAAAATATTTCAACCATGGCATTATTATTTATTTTTGGCGGTAAAAAACAAAAAATCTATCATCATGTAATTCATCACTAATTGGTTTTGTTTTTCTGAGTATTTTCGAGATTTTCGGATATTCCATTAATCTGCAGAATTTTCGAGTGAATTTCCCAGAAATAGCCAAAATGAAAGGAATGAAAAAATCAAGTTTCATTGGAAAACAGTAAATAAAACTTTGGGGTAGGGGGAGGTGTTTGTTTTTTTTTTCCATCTATCAAAATTAGTTTAAGCTTGAAGTTTTTATATGATATCCTAGAAATCCAACAAAAAACTGTGTAACACATTTAGCAAATATATTCCCCCCTCACTGTTTGATGTGAATTCCCATCGATCGCGCACCGATCAATATTTCTGAATGTTTTGCCGTTTTACGACTCCTGTTTGAAATTAAAAATTTTTCACGTTTTCCGCAAGCTTTCGGCAGAGAAGAGAATCATTAAACTATTAAGACTCGAATAAGTTGGATCTATAAATCATTAAATCAATCATAAACCCACATAAAATTCAAATAAACCAAATGATCGTAAAAATCCAGTAAAGTTTTTTTATTTTGCAAATAATGCGAGCAAACATTTTTTGCTACTAGCTGATCGAACTTGATTCAAGTGCTAACCAATTTTCATAATTTTCTTTGCAGGGAAAAACAGTTCACTTCAATAATCCGACTTAAATGGTCAACGTCTCGGAATCTCTGCACAAAACTAAACATCCGCACAACACCAGTCTGGCTGCCCAGAAACTTTACATCCTAATTTTTCCTTTGATGTAGTTTTCTTCTAAAACTTTTCAAATGATCTTCTCAGTTCATCCCGATTTAAATTATTAGTTTTATAAGTTTTTCCAAATTACAATTTGCTTGACGAAATTTTATTGGAAATATTTTTTGCAATTTTTGAACAACTTTTTGGTTCATTGCTATCATTTACAAACATATCGGCATCATGTTGAAAGTTATCGGTGCAGATAACAAGGCCAAGGTGTCAAGCTTCATCATCACGATGGCGTTTGTGCTTGGCATTTTGCTATTGGCTCTGTTTTACAATTATGAGAGGTGAGTTCAAAAACTAGTGAGGATCATGTAAGATAGATTTACTTGATTCCTTTTTTAAACATCATTTTTAATTTTTCTTCAATTTCGAATTTTTTCCAGCCCAAAATTCGACGATATTCACGATTCATATTGTGCCACCATCTACTTTTCATCAAAGACGGGCTTCAGAACACAATTCTGGGGTCAACGTAAAGATCTACAGCATATTGCACGCGGTGCTGGGCGTGCTTGCTATCGTGACAACAGCAAGTCAATTGGAATCTCTCATTTTGAGGTGGAAACTTCATCTTTGGAAGATGATAGAATTCAAGCGATCGGTGCGGGAGCTTTGGAAGGACAGCTCACTTGGATGAATATTTATAATCAGTGGCAAAATACCGTTAATTCTTTCTGTGAGAGGGATGATGAACATCAAACATTTTGTACTTGGTTGAGAGATGAAGCGGCCGAGAATTTTGCTATGATCAAATCTATGGCTCAACAGAAAGGAAGAATAGATCATTACTGGTACCAAGTGAGCTTGTTCTACAGTCAGTTAGAGGGATTGGAGATTGGCTTTAAAGATGGGGTCAAGAGAGCTAGGAAAGACTTTACTATTGAGTTTGTCGACTTTTTGCTGCTTAATATGAGAGGTTAGTTTCCTAAATCCATATAAATCGTGTGAATTTAACTTGAACATATATTTTGAATTCCAGCCGATCTCCCTGATCTTATGGTCTACTACAACGAGTTTGTTAACCAGGAATCCCAATTAGATGTCACTCCACAGAATAAAGCAAAGATGGTCTTCAAGATCTTGGAACAAGCTGGCAAGAAGAGAGTAATCTTCGGCCACAGCAGTGATGGAGATTATTCATCAATGTTAAAAATGGTCAAGAGATATCACTTGCGTTATCATTTTGCAACTGGTACTAAAAGTAGCGTTGTTCCAAACACTAACATCGTGTTCAGCTCGTATCCAGGAGCATTATGTAAGAAATTTTAGATTTTATTGATTGAACATTCTCATTAAATATTTATTTTTATTGCAGCATCAACAGATGACTTTTATAGTTTGACTGGGAAACACACCAATTTACTAGTTTCGGGAGTTGGAATTTTTTACCAAAATGCGGAACTTTGGAAGACTATTGATCTTGAAACTTCTGTATTCTTGGGAGCAAGAATTATGGCAGCCAACAGACTCGCTCACTCAGGAAAATCTTGGAGTAAAATTCTTTCAAGAGAAGAGAGTTCAACTGGCACAGGCACCAAACAATGGCTTATTGTAGATTTGAACCGAATGAATAATTCGACCAAGAGTCCAGCACAACCGGAAAACGTCAATTCTGTGAAAAGTGATGAAAAAGTTTCCGTCGGAGATCAGCAGCAAAATGAATCTTACATCTGGCTTGTTGAACAGTTACCTGGACGATTGCATGCAGAAGACGTCACATTGGACTTTGATATTCAAGATTATTGGATGCTAGATGGACACGTTTATTTTGAGGTCAGTTGTTTTTTAAATTGCGTATTTAAAATACTAAAATAGACTATTTTATTAACGCTGCTAAGGATTTTGGTAACCTTAAAGATTTTTTTAAATTTTTACCGCCTTTCCACCTAATTTCTAATAAAATTTAATTTTTAGGAGCTTCACACCATCTCAAGTGCTCCAGTTCAAAACCCTGTGAGATTCGGCAACATTACAAATTTGAGTGATTTGGAGTCTGTTCTTAGATCCCAAGCATATCGTGGAGACTTGGAAGAAGAGAAAATAGCTTTCGGAAACATCGATATTAAGCTTTTCACAAGTATGTTGAGAATAGTGGAAATAACCTATAAATACTAAATTTTACTTTTATTCAAGGTGAAAACAACGAACTTAGAATCCTCAACGGACCAATCACAACTAAGAACGAGTCAGAAATTGAGAAACCAATCTTCAACTGGCAAACTTCAAAATTCCGCAAAAACTACCATTACGGACAGAGTAATGCTTTTGATTTTAACTTTGTGAAAATATCCTGGGCTTGGAAGTGAAATTATGAACAGCTGACTTCAGATTTGCAATTTTTAGACATTTTTAGAAACATTTAATTACAAGAAACATAATTTTTCAAATAAATTTTGTTTTTGAATAAAGAAGAAACTTTAATAAAAAATACCTTGGTTTTATTTTGAATACCAAAAATTCTATCAATTTTATTCAAACATCTGAAAAAAAAATTCCTCCACCAAATTAAAAAAAAACTCAATATTTTCATTCGAACTTCTTTAATCTAAAAGTTTTCTTACAAACTATTTACAAGTAAGGAGTCTACCAGAACTCTCGCAACAGAATATCAACAAAATAAAAACTCCATATCATACAATTTCCGTTTATTCATATCCTTATGCTTTTATTCACAGGCAGCCCCAAAAAGTTTAAATCTAATGTTTTTTTCGATTCTAAGAATAAAATGAATAAAAATGATTTTTACAATTTCAAATCAGAAAAACTCCAAAGCAAAAAATATGATTCTAAGCTATTTACATGTTTTGACACTCCAAGTTTACAAATTAGAAAGCAAAAAAAAAAGAAACCTTAAATCAAAATCTAATGCTAAACTCTTCTAAATCTTTCTTAAAGACAAAAAAGTGAGGGTCCGTCCATAAACTGTGCCACACAAAAGTCCCGATTATTTGTTGCATCACAGTTTATCAAAAGAACCCTCAGTAAGTCGTATTGGTTATCTTAAAACATCGAGGGCGGATTTAAATGGCTTGGTTTTTTAATGGGTGAAATTTATTTTAAAAGTTTTTTTGTTTATTTAATTTTTTTTTGTGTAAGTTGAGATATTTAGGATGATACTGTTGATTTTCATTCGTTTTTTTCTTCATGATATTTTCGTAGGTATTTCGGTTTTTAAGGTTTTTCAAAGCATTTTTGTTCGTTCATTATTTTTAAAGCTTTTTTTTTCAATATTTTGATTATTTTATTTTGGGGTGAAATATCGTGAAATTCGGCAAGATATTCAAAGCTCGCTCCCTGATTTTCAACAGTTTTTCTTCATTTTAAGTATGAATAAATAGGTATGGGACATTTTCGATAAATGTATAAATATGAAAGAGAATTGTAAAGTAATATAATATTTAAATTAAATATGGCTTGGAGCCAGAAAGGATATAAAAGGACCTTCTATTATTAAATTACGTATAAAATGCGTATTGAGTAGAAAATTGTTTAAAATTGAGAAAACTGACAAATTAAATAATTAATTCCACAATTATTCAAGCACATGTAACAAAACATAAATGCAAGATCTATCAAAAGTAACACAAACCCAAAACGTAGAGTAAAATATAAACTTTTTGAAATGTAACAAAATCGTTACTTTGTTACTTTACGTAACAAATCATATTCTACGCAAAAGACGTAGAAAATTAAATAAAAGAAAAAACCACCATTAAATCCGTCTCTATTGTACACATATTTAAAAGCAACTAATGCATGTGCTGCTTCTGGCACTCGGGACAGTACCATTTTCCTTTGGGCGCCACCAGAATTCCCACACACTCAAAGTGGAACCATTCAATCTGGCAAACATCGCCGTCGCAACCAATCATTTCGCTAGCCTCATCGTAAGGCGCACGACAATAGCAATACAGTCTTTCACCTTCTTTCACCTCTTGCTGGTTCTGAGGTCGAATCTGCTGGTGATTGAATTGTCTGTAGTATTGCTGTGTCTTTTGTATCGCATCTTCCAATCGTTGTTTCTGTGATTGTTGACCTTGTTGCTCCAACTGTCTTTGCGAGTTTTTCTGCTGTTGCTGTTGTTGGTAATAACTCTCGTGATAGCTTGGTGTTGAGTCAAAATGCGGTGACTTCAATAGCTGAGATGGAGGGAGCAAACTAGTCAGACCAATTCCAGCACCAATACCAGACGAGTTGCTGTCATACATTGAATCAGGCAGAGATGTTGTGGTGTAAGATAAAACATCGTTACTCTGTCGTTTGTTATGCACTGGCTCCACTTTGCGTCTCTTCTGGGCACTAACAGTGCTGGTAGTTTGAATTCTTCGCTTTTTAATCTTATTGTCAAGTCCAATACTTAACTTCAACTTTGGGATTGGTGGCTTTGGTGTCACTTCCCTTCGCTGTCGTTTTCTTGGCTCCTGGTTTATCTGTAATGCGTTCTCACTCGAATCAGAATCGTTAAAGTTTAAATGCTGCTGTGAGGCAGTTACGCGTGCTGGCGCACTTTTAGGTGGCTCAGTTTGCTCGTAAGCGTACTCATTTACCTCTTCATAACTGAACGGATCAGATCTGCCCTTGGCACTACTCGGTGTCACCAATTTCATTAACTTGCTACCAGATGGCAAATCCTCTTTTCTCCACGTCAAATTTGGTGGTGGAACAGGTTTGAATGGATTATTAATTGTCTGGGCTTGAGCTGAAAAGGAGTCGTCATCGCTGGTGTAGCCATAAAATCGGTTTGGTACACGACGACGTTGTGATCGCTTTATGTCACCACACTCAGAATTCTTACGACTGCTGTTTGCTGAGCCACCAGGCGTATAACGTTCTCGATCCATTTGCATTTGCATGATAGGCAACACCGGTTGCTGATGATTAGACTGCAACAAATGACGGATTTCTGCCTCTTGGTGCATCTCCATTTTAGGTACTTTTGGTACCATTGGATAACTTTGATGAAATCCACCTTGTTCATAGATTGCACAACTATTGTTATAGTACTGCTGCGAGTCCTGGTAAGCGTTATAAGACTGATGCAAAGCTGGCGAGTGAACTCGTTTAATTGGTGAAGCCAAAGACCCACCACTTTTGGAGCTTTTACGTTCACGCTTCCGTTTTTTGATCTTCATTTTTTTCTTCTCGATTTTTTCGGAAATTTCATCTGGAGGAAGGGAAGGAGTCGATGGGCGACTATTCTCAACAATCCCATCATAGTCACCACACGACTGCAACAAAAGTTGGCGACGTTTTTCAGCCAACACATCGTTTGCCATCTTTTGCGGATGTTCATCGTAAAAATCTTCATCCGTATCCGTTTCATCCGTCACCAAATCTGACTCATAAATGATGTCATCTGGTCCTTTTGGAACTGCATCATCTGTAGCAACTACATCGATAGCGTCATTAGATTTAGAAGAAAACTCATTTTTACCCTTTTTATCTTTTTCTTCATCCGATGAACTACTACTTGATCCTGAACTCGAGGAGCAGCTGCAGTTACTTTTGCTACAGCAACTGCTTGAATCCGAGTCACTGCTCGAATCGCTACTCGATGAACTTTGTCCTGGAGGCTTGGCCAACTTCCGTTTTTTCTTGGGACTCGATTTTTTGACAACAACGACTGGTTGCTCCACTTTGACCTCCTCCACATCTCCTGCTCTTCTATACATCCTTGAGTAATCGTGATCCGATTGAACAACATGCAAAACCATCCGCTCAGGAACTTCTGGTTTTACTTCTGGTTTTGGTTTCAATTGCTGAGCCAACTTAAAGTTGTCCCAAATACTTTGCGAGTGCTCTTCCTTAACTTGAGATTTTTCTGGTTCATCTTCAGACTCGCTCATTTTGGAAATTTTATCGAGCATCTCATCGACCAACTCGGAGGACTCAGTATGAGCTTGAACGGTATTATGCTCAGTCTCTATTTTAGGTTTGACCTCAATCTCATCATCATCGGACGAATCACTTTCACTGAGGTTTAGTTTCATTTCTGGCAAATCAGAGAAATCAGCAGCTTTGGTTTCGGCAGCCTTTTTTGCTTTGAGCTCCTCTTTCTTTTTCTTACGCTCAGCTTTGGCAATGTCTTTCAGTGTTTCCGTCTTTGTTTCCAAAGTTAGCTAAAAATTAATTTTAGAATTTAAAATCAGCAGCTTTGTGAAAACTTATTGACTTGAAGCAATATAGCGGTAATTAAACTTTTTTTTTTTAAATTAATGTTCATAAAATTTTAATATCCTACAAATAGCTCATACTCACAGCCTGTCCTAGATCCAAAGCTTCCTGCTTTCTTTTGTTTATATCTCTGAAAACGATGGGTATTGTCCTTGCAGAATGTCCTTCGGGAATAACTGCAGGAACAATGATTGTTCCATTTGACTTTTTCTCCTCACCACTCGCTTCCATCGCCGTCAAATGAGCAAAATGTCGATCCACGTGTCTCAGAAGGAGTTTTTTCGAAATGAACTTCTTCTCACAATTATCCTCGGTGCAAGGATACTTCTCAAAATTGTCATGAATTCGCAGATGAACTTTCAAAGCGTTTGCAAGATTGAACGTCATTTGACACACTTCACAAGTGAAAGTTGATGGTGGGACGCAAAAGTGATAGACATGAGGCCACTTTTTCTGCAGGCATCTTTTGCACGTGATACCTTCTGTGCCATGTTTCCAGAACAAATGTTTTTGAATATCTGCCTTGTTTCTATAGGAGATGCCGCAACGATAGCAAAGATGATGGAGCTTGTGTTTCCAAACGTGATTTGATAATTTACTCTAAAATTAAAAAGAATTTTTGTAATGTAACAAAATAAGGGATAATATTCCAAAAATATAACAAACCTGATCATTGCACTTTTCCAAACAAACGTCACAAGCGAAATGCTTCTTCCTGAGATGCACCATCAGCCGGAACGCGGACGGAATGTTATCCATGTTGCACATGCAGCAGTAAAACTGATAATCCTGAAACAGCTTCTTGTTGGTAACACCTGGACAAATATGACACACCAACTCACTGTAGCTGTAAAAGTGAATCTTGCACATCAAACAGACAATCAACGACTTTTGGTGCATTTTGCGATTGTGTAGATATAGTTCTTTGTGTATATGCGTCTGAAAACGACACTGGAAGCACTCGAATAGTTTGTCGTGGGAGATCGTTATGTTGCCTTCTTTTTTATCTTCGTCTTGGTTATCAAAAGTGTCTAGATTGAAGTAGCAGTCTTCCAAATTGTCTAGGTTTGACACGAATTTGGTGAGGATCTTTTCTGGTTTTAGTTCTTCTTCGGTAATGCTGTTGACGGTAGCCTAAAATATGAAACAAAATATTTATAAATAAAGGAATGAATATAAAAATTTATAAAAGCTCACTTGGAAGCGATGATTGGTAATAAAATGAAGGGCCAGGCTCTTTCCATTGACAACAATTTTTCTAGCGTGATTACAGTACAAGCAAGTAGGAATAGCGTTTTTCAGACAAATCTTCATGAACTTTCGGATAGGCAGTCGGTCCAACGACTCATCTAACTGCCCAATATCGATTGGCATAATTTCATCACCAGCTGGCAATACACTGACTGTATCAATCATTATTGGCTTGACTGATCCTTTCTCCTCTTCCTTGATAAGCAACAATGAGTTCTCTATTTTCACACCATTTAGCGAGTCGTCGAGTTCCATCAAAGATTTTTCTGACAACTCTACAAGGTCCATTGGCTCGCCTGCTTCACAAATCTGCTCAATAACTGGTTCGAGAATTTGACTGGTTATGTTCTTAATTTTTATTTTTATGCTGGGAGTATGAACTGGTGTGGGTGGAGGCGATACAATGGGTTCTTCTTTCAGAACAATATCTTTAATCTTTAGTTTTGGAACTTTCTTGCACATTTGGTTATCGATTTCATCCTGCACTTTAGTCATTTCTTCCAATATCTTGGCCTGTTGCTCCAATATTTCATCTTCTGCTTCCTCCTCGTCATCAGTTTCATCGCCTGAATCCCCAGCAATTTGTTCATCCTCACTTTCTGAATCGCCTTCATCGCTTTCTACATCAGACTCCAAATTATGCTGGAAGACTTTAGGAATGGAAAGCTTGAGCTTAGGGACCAGAAGCTTTTCATTCACAACCTCTTTGAGTGGTTTAATGGGTGAAATTGCAGTGATTGATGGCATCATTGGTGAATTGGTTGATTGGTGGGGCAGAAGAGGAATAGATGAAATGCTTAAACTACTAGGAAAGCTTAAAATGCTGCTTAGGATGCTGTTAGCGACAGGTGGTTGACTAGAGGGCACCTGTATGTGATTGGCGATGGATTGTAAGCTCAATGGTGGATTTATCTCTATATCTCCAAAGTTGTTATTAGGTGCATTAATTAGCTCTCGAACTGCTTCTGGTTCTTTGAAAATTGTTAAGCCACAACTGTGTTCCAAAAATTTTTCATTCAGCAACTCTCCGCATTTGCAACAAACTGCTTGGATCAATTTCTTTTCGCTCGTTTGATCGGTATCATCTAAATACTTGCTCAGCTGGTCACCCGTCAAAAAGGCTGCGTTCGTTATCTTGTGTTTCTTAGACAGATGCTTCTCCAAACTATCAACACTAACGAAAAAGCCATAGCAGGATAAGCAGGTAAATTTGTTGTGCACTGATTTGATGTGTTGAAAAAGATGCAGTCGAGAAAAATATTCGTTACAGTCAGAGCACAAAAACAGCTTCTGCTTGCCTTTCGCCTCTTTGGCCGGATGATTTTCGTCTTTTGTGTTCATTAGAATTTTCTTCAGTTTGCTGGTGCTTGGTTCAAAGTTTATGATATTGTCTCGACTGAAAGCTCCTCCGTTGCTGTAAACGGGCTTCGGCACCGCATTGTTGTTCGTCGAAATGTAACTTTGAATTTTCTTGAAGTTGTCAATTACGTCGATACTAATGGATCTTTTTTGCAGCGGAGAGGTTGGTTCGTTGTCTTTAAAGGGTTTGTTGAATTTCATGTTTCCTAAAAATGAACAAAGTTATGATTTTGCAAGAAATATCAAATCAAAAACCAACAACAAATCAAAACAAAGCGATAAAATTACCTGTTTTAGTCGAATTGGACGTGTTTTCTCATGGTGATTAGTAGTCCATGTGCTTCAAGCTCGTCACGTTTTAAATTTTTCTAGAGCCTACTGCGATTTTTCACTGCGGAGCGCCGAAAAAAAAAAGTTGATTAACCTCAAATGAGACACTGTTAATAAGTAAGCAAGTCAATTGGCATTGCTTTATGCCACCAAACATAATATTTGCTGATCACAGCATAGAATCTAGAAAATGGAAGAATTTCCTAACAATTTGAAATTCTGGCTCATCTTCTGAAGATTTAGAATTCCAAATTTAGAGCTTTCATCCACTTTTTCCTCATGCTCCTTACGTTTAAATGGTGGCTTTTTGCTAATTAACCGGTTTTGCACAAATTTTGGCTGGAAACTTGCAGTAATTAGGGATATATCAATTAGTTTATGAATCACGACGCACCAACTAGCTCGATTGAAAAAATGCTCTAGAAACGTCAAACAGCAGATTCTCAAAACTACGAGAGAAAAAATTTTCAGAGACACAAGGGGTTAATAATTAGAAAAAGTCGAAGCAAAAACTAGAAAAGTTGTTAAGTGGAATTAAAGCCATAGAAAATACCAGGAAGGCTTAAGAATGTTAAAAGATAGTTTATAAGTACCATCAATACATTGGATTACGGATTAGTTCCAGATAAACGCCCTTAGATCAAAGAGGTAGGAAAAATTTATTTCGGGAATCTTGTTTTCTTTTAATTGGGTTGAAATCGTCGTTTTAAAGCATCTCAAGTAGTTGCAAACTATCTCTAGTATTTTGCCCAAGACCATTGCATGTAGTGTAAGTGATAAAAGTAGGAATGCAAGTGAAATTAAAAGTTTTGAGAAAATTGTGCAAAAAAACATGAAAAAATATATTTTCTCGAAATCAGATGTTAATTTATAGATATACTATTCGAGGTAGTTCATTAATTACCTTACTGCGTTAAAGCATATCTGCGTTTCTGTAGAATCCAAAAGCAACTCCTATTTCGCTTCAAATAGTAATTATATATGACCATCCTCTTAATTGATTCAAAAAGCAATTAATTACATTCAGTGATTCTCTTTTAGTGATTATTATTAAGCTATTGTGCGTTTTATATGCTTGTGTTTGCTCGAGCAGGTGCAAAAAACAATAAAAATTGAAATCCAAGTTCCAAAAAATGTTCAAAGCAAATTCTTGAACTTCAATCGTGGAGAGCAAAAAGAAGAAGACCTCGTCAAAATAAATTAAGAGGGTCGGTTGGGTGTTGTGTCTGTCTTTCAATTTAATCTTATCCTTTCTTATCACGATCGTTTTCAAATTTTTTGCTAAGCTTTTTTTCTAAGCTTTTTTTATAAAAACTTTTCAAACATTTTTCTCGAAAACGTCTCTAGAAATAATTCCCTGCCAACCCTCAACCCGAACTAACAAAGATTTATGAGAATTTGAACTCTTTAATTGGCGCCAGTGGAGTGTAAAGAATTTTGGAATTTATGAAATCATAATGGAGCAATGTCTTTTTCAATTGATTCGCCAACCAGCTCCACCACTGCCCCAGCTGTTCAGCCACAATTCCAATTCAACGCTCGTTAAGTTGCACGTTAAGTGCTTAAATGAAAGAGAAAAGGAAATTGTTTACCTAATTACTGGACGCTCGTTTGAAATTGAAATTCTTGGGATTTGCAAGTTTTTTTAACGCCAACAACCAGAAAGCTGGAGAGAACTTTTAATATCTTGGATCTGTATACAGTTTATGATTTATGAGCTGTGAAAGTGCTCAACCTTTAATTCTGTTCAAATTCTCCATTAAATTTCTTAATCAAGTATTTTTTGGTCAAAAGCTTTTCGTCGGATTAGATCTTGTGTTGGTAATTTGCTTTGAATTCAATTAAATATTGCCTACATCTTAAAATTTTACAAGAAAACTTTACAATTATCAGTTTTATGTTGAAATATGGACTTTTCTTCTAAAAACTCGTTAAGAAACTCGTTAAGAACTCATTAAAATTAAACGAAAAACTTGTCATGTTTGTTTTCAAAAGTAAACCGACGACATGCTGCTGGCCGATTTATTGATTACGCAGTGTGTTTTTATTTGCTGTGTATTTTGCTGGAAGTGTTTGGGTATAGGCAAAAAACCAGAATAACATTGAAAATGCAAAGGAAACGACCTTTCTTTTCTTCTTACTTTGTTATTTGACGTTCTTCAAGGCAGTTTCTACACTTTTCTTGGCTTTTTCTTGATTTTTTCATTTTCATTTCTTTGCATCTCTTGAATCTCTTGCAGCATATGTTTTTGTGAGTTTGACAATTTGGATGTTTGTGTCGCTTTTTTACAGATTCTTTTTTTCTTTACAAGTCATATCCAAGTTATCCCAGTTATGTTGTTAAGTTGGGCACTGGCAGTGACATGTCTCTTTTACTCGTAATATGATAACCAGATAACCAAGCTAAAACGAAAATTTTAAAGCAGCGGCAAGCAAACATGCGTGAAATAATTTTCTTGCATAATTTCTGAGACAGGGTCAAGGGTTTGTGGGGCAAGAGGATGGACTGAATTAATTATCTTATCTTTTGGGTTATTAATTATGTTTACTTTTGAGCAGATTGCTATTAAAATTTTCATTATTTATACAAAGTATTTTACAATTAATTATACTGAGTGACAAAGTGTTTATTTTTTAATGGTTTTGATGATTCTGAATGACATTCTGCAGTTTTTAATAGAATATTAACGATTTCTTTGGTTAAAAATAGATTTGTAACTGTTTAAATAGATTTTTAACTGCACATTAAAATTAGTTACAGTCCATTTAAAAAATTGACCAAACAATCCTCATCATTCAAAAACTCTTGCTAGAAGGTATAAACTTGGAAGAGCTGTAAAAGATACACAGCATTGGAAACATTATATTCTAAAGAAAGATATCTTGAGTGAGGTTGCCTGATTTCAAAACCTAAATGAGGCTGTCGCATACTCAGCAAACTACGCATTTCGCCCTTTTCAATCAACCATTGAAATGTGTTAGAATGGCTAGCTAATAAAAGTATAAAAATAAAAAGCAACGTAGAATCCTACAAATCTAATATCCATTGAAGCATATCCTAAAGAAACCCTAAAACATAATCTAATCACTGCAATTTTAATCATGTGCGGCAACCCGTCCTTTTGTGTTTAGCTTTCGGAACTTTTGGGTATTTGTTAACAACTGAAGACATAAAAGAGCTGACGAGATTCATATCAGGATTCGCTATAAAATATGCATTAAAATTGTGTTGCTCAAGTTTCTGAAGTTGCTCAAATTGAAAACGCGGCTCAACGCAAGTACGCGCCTTAAATAAAATCGATATTTTGGTCTGGTTCGCACTGAAAAAGGCTCGGAGATTTATGTTAAGTTGGGTAATTTAGAGTTTATTCGAATAATCTTTGGTTTAGTTGGGATAAATTTAATTTGGTTGGGGATTTTGATGGGTGTGATGTTGAACTTGAAGACTTGAGGACTTTTTAATTGCAAGATTAGAGGAATTGAAATTCAGATGATGAAATCAAGAAGATAAACTAATTCCAAAAATGTTTTTAAAAAAATTATAGAAAAGCGTGTTTTTGCCGGTTTTCTGACGAATATTTACATTTTCGTGACTAGAATATTTTATAAATATTGCTTGAAAAATTGCAACATTTTTGATAAAATTTATTTCATCATTTGCTTCAAAAAAATTCGAATAATTAATTTGAATACTAATTCATGGAAACTTTTCATTTTATGCCCTGAAATTCACCCTCAAAAACCATTAACTGCTCAACAAACTCCAAGTGCTTAAATCACAGTCCTTAAGAACCTCCATTAAATATTACTCCACAATCTTGAATTTCCTGTTTCCTTCCTGAACGCGCTCCATAAACTACAAAGCTATTCAAAAGCGAAAAAGCTCTATTTTATACAAAGTAACACAAAGTACTCCTGCAAGCACTTTCACCTACATTTCAGCTGCTGAATCGATCAAACAGAAACATTGCATTCCTGCTCGTACTGTGCGAGCAAATTGGGGTTGTTCACAATATGCTTCTCTTTTCTGCGGTTCAGTTATTCAAGTTGTTCAGTCACGCTGCTTGAAGTGCCGCTTCATGTGCAAATGCAAAAATAAAAAGCTTTGAAATTCCACGGAAATGTTTGGAAATTCTATATTCATTCTATATTCATGGCAGTGAAGCATTGTCGGTAGCATGATGGACGCTGTGAAGGTCGGGGTGGCAAGTCAAGTGAATGCGATTAATTTTAGGTCTCTTTTTAATATGATTATAATGTTTTTTTAGTTTTCACGTTTTTGGTGGGGATGGGGAGCTGTCTGGGTGTCCAAAAAGATTAAGTGATTTTTGACAATTCAATAGCAAATTTTGTTGTAAATTAAAATTCATTACCGTGAGGGCGGAAAGTCCGTTAATTTATTTAAAAAAGAGGGCGTCTTTTATAATTTCGTGGGAACTTTTAATTTTTCATGTTTTTAAATTTTACATCAATCTTTTCTATAACATCCAAAAATCTTCAATACTTTCCTTCTTGCACTTTTGATTACCTTTCCATCTGAATGAAAACCAGGAAAAGTAATCTAGATACAAAAACAGAATTCTAAACTAATACCGAAAGTTCAAGAGACTCGCTGGCTGCCGTTTCAACTGATGCATGAAGAATTTGTGCCCGAGTTCTAATTATACATTCCGGTCGTGTCGTTGAATTTTGAAAGCGCACATTTAAAAGCGTTTATAAACATTATTAAACTCGCACCAAAGTTTAATCTATTTTGTGCCGAAATTGGTGAAAAATATGCTGATGAAGTTTATGAGTTCGATGTAAATTTTATTTTGTTAATTCTTGATTTTTTGGATTTTGCAATTTTTGTGATGGAATTTTTGTATGTTTTTTGAGTTCTTATCAATGTATAAAATTTTTAAATTACGTTTTACAAATTTTCTGTGTAAATTTTAAATTGAAGAAATTTTCAAATTCTCAGAATTAATTATTTAAAAAATTGTCTATTTCTTCTGTAGTCTGTTGAAATTGTTCTTGAAGTTCCATATAAATTTAGCAAAGAGTGTGCAATCACGTTTGAGGATTAAGCGCCAAGTTATTTTTGTTGGAATGGTTTGAAATGGTGTGAAATGGTGGGATTATGCAGGAAACTCGCACGGGAATGAAGTATGAACGATCAAAGAATAATCTGAAAAGTGTATGCGACAACGCGACCTCTTTGTTTGCGTTATAAGTCGTATCTGGGTTATTGGAAGCAAGACCTGAGGATTATGGAGGATGAATTAAAAAAATTTGAACGAATTTCGGGGGAAAAGCTATGAAATGTTTTTTGTTGAAAAAAAAAATCTTCCACATTCTTCTGTTTTCCTTTCTATTAGAATAATGACGTCACTAAAATTATTTGAAATTAAATGAAAAATTCATCCTCGAGCCTAATAAAATTCTTGTTCCCGATTTCAACACCAAAAAATAAATTACATTCACACGAAAAATGAAATGCATTCGTCGATCGTGGATGGATGTTTGTACATTCAAAAAAAAATTTTCTCCACTAAATCAACTTTCCGTTGTTTATTTTCTTTTTAGCAGATTAGTGCTTGGCAACTAATAGCATGGAGCTGGCGGCTGGTGATACTGCAACTTTGCCCATGGGAACTCCTCAAAACTTGCACAATCAGTACCAGAATCTCTCCAGGCCGAACAGTTTGCTGGCACCCGAGAAAGAGCCAATCAATTTTCATGTCAACTTGGTGGGGGCGCCGGCTGAAGTGGAGCAACTGATTGAGCACATTAAAGTGGTGGCTTCGCAGTTTTTGTATCATTGGAAAACTTTTCCTATAAGTGAGTATTTTTCATAAATTATATTGGTTAATCAGAAAGCTTTTGATCAAATAAATTAATTAAATTCAATTCTAAAAATTTAGATTTACCACAACCCATCGCCACTCCAACCTCAGCGACCTCAGCAACTGCCACTTCAAATCAAGCTGGATCCATCACAGCAGCCAACACTGGAACAAATCGCAAAAATCGCGCCATAAACCTGCGAGACTTATTCATTCTTCCTCCATTCGATGAGTTGGATGCTGTGGCAGCCGATGGAAATGGCGAGCCTCGTCGCCTCACAAACAATCAGTTGAGATCTCTCAGAGAGCGAGGGTAAGTTTTTAGAGTTATTGTTTTTTTTTTGTCAATCGTCAGCTGATTTTAGTCAACCTGTAACGTTTTTTTTTTGTCAACTAACTCGATGCTTTAACATCAAAACTCCACATATAAATATATTCAAACAAAAATGTTTCTGTAAAGCTTGCAAAAGGACAAATATTCAGGAAAGCCCAAGAAATTGAGTAAGGACCAACTGGACGCGATCCAGCTGCAAGGGTAATGAACTTTTAAAGAGATATCTTCAATTTTGCAAATTTTTTTTTGGTGTCTATCTTATGGTATTTTGGTTGATATAAATGGAAACTTTTTTTAAACTTTTTTATGAGGTCCTTGAGTATTTTATTAAAATCCGTGCATGATTTTCTGAGTATATTCTATTTATATTGATGGTATATTTATTTGTGTTCTAAATGTCATATGATTACGGATATTTTGTTAGTTGAGTCCTTTTGTAAGGATTTGAGGTCTCTTAATTGCGTGATTTTTGTTTGTTTGAAGTCTAGGATTCAATATGGAAAGTTTTACAGGAATGTTTTCACTCTCAATCGTTTTGATGGCGTTTCGTGCTAATTGATGTTAACCTGCTTTTATATTTATCTACTTTTTTGAGGAGGGGGGAATGTTGTTTGGTTTTTGAAATAAAATTGAGAAAAAAAATATTAGGTTAATTCAATCAATTAAAAAATGATTCAGTCAGTTCCCTCTAATTTAAATTAAATAAACTAAAACTTAATCTTAAAACTATCTTGGAATCCGTAAAAATTCCTTTATACTTTTTGAAAAAGAAATTTAAAAAAATTTTAAATAAACAAAAATCCAACACCACCTCCTCGCTCGTGTAAGTAATTGTACCTATATCCACACATTTATCCGCTTCACAAGCTTTGGGCTCAGCAGTTATTTTCCCAAAATATTTTGATTCACTTTTGTTCCACAGGCATTTATTTGTTTGCACATGAATAACCAGAATAACCATGCGACGAGGCAATAACGCACATAAAAGCAATATTTATATCGTCGAGCAAGCAAATTGGTGTGTTGCATGCATGACCCTCGGGTCCCGCACTTTGCTACCTTTTTCAATTTATATTTGATTATAATTAAAATATCATGAGCATTATTAATAAATTTTTCATTATAATTTTAGGGAGTTTGAAGTGCCGAGTTTAAACTTCCCCGGCCAAGTGCATCGATGGAGATTGTCACAGCTTCTGCAAAAAGGCAGTGAAAGGACGAGGGACTCTTTGCTTGGAGATTTGGCGCTTGCAGCGAGATTTATTGTCATTACTGCGAGGGCGAGGATCTTCGGTCACTTTTTCTCTGTGAAACATGCTGCTAAAGCGTTCTTGGATGGTATTTTAAAATTGCTAGACATGATTGTTGGAACTCCTTCTTTGTTGGCTCATAATTTGGAAAATAAGATAAAGGAAGAAAGATGCAAATATTTGATAGCCGAGCTGGTTTGTCGGGTAAGTCTTTAATCTGAATCATTTAATGAACAATATTTTTATATTCCCTTGTATTTTTAGCCTGAATACGAAGATTGTCTGGACTCGCTTTGCACCTATGTCCGTCATCAACTTCGCCGAGCCACCATGGAGAAGTTTGACGTAAATTATGAGGCCACAGCTCAGCCCGTTCCCTACCTCTTCATCACGCCAAAAAATCAAGGAATCGATCTCCGATTATTCTCTAAAGACTTGATGCGTAAAGCTCTGCCGATTCTGGTCAACATTCTAGAGAAGGAAACTAGAGGTTGGTTCTTGCATTTTAGGGAGAGATTAATTGCTGAACTGAGGGAGAAGAAAATGACGGATACTGAAATTGAGGAGGAAGTGAACATGGCCGTTATGAGGGAATATTTACAAAGAGTTTACACGTCCATACTGTCGAATCAGGATCTTGAAGATTTGGGAGATGGTATTCCTCAGCTACTTGTCCAGCAAGCACAATCTGTCGTTATTATGCACAAGTGAGCAAAAAAAGAAATATTTTGAATCCACCGATTGAATAATACCATTTTTTAATTTTCAGAGCCATCGAAAAAATAAAGAAGGAAATTCAAAAAACCAGAGAAGAACAGAGAAAGTTGCTGGTTGAAAATAACCCTGTACTCTCCCGAATTGGAGCTTGGCTTAGAGCTCGTCTGGAATCAGCAGAAACTTCAAAAGTGAACAGCACCGTCTGGGGAGCTCATGAAGAAGCAATTAAAGTATGCCTGAAGCACAATCTGCAACAAACCGTCTATTTTTTGAACCGGGATCTTACTTTTATGAAAGAGGTAATGAATTAACATTATTCAATTAAATTCAATTTTCTTAACAGCTAAAATTTTTAGCGCGAACCTTGCCTCTTGAAAGAACTGAAGAATGCCAAGAAACCAACAAGAAACTTCCAGTGGGCGTGTCGAATTTGGTCACCCAACTCATGGATCATCCGTCGCAACTTTCAAGGACAATCTGAAATTATTCCGACCATAATCAGTCAGCAAGTGACCTCAATTGTCACTCCAAGATCTGATCCATCACAGCCCGTTTTTCTAGTGGAAAAGGAAAATGTAAGGAATACATCAACAAGATTCCCACTTTGGAGGCTCGTGAATTTTGTACTGAGAACCTGGACTTGGACGTGGAACATTATCTTTTTACTGGGTCTTGTGGTGCCATATTGCAGTCCGTTAGGATTTCGAGCACTTTTCTCGATAAAGCCATTCATGCCGGATCTGGAATTATCACAGATCAATGGTACTTTGTTCCCCAGAAAGACAAGTGTCACTCAAACGATGGCTTCAAGATTAATTGAACTTTGGCGCCATATTTCAAAATCAAGAACTCACTTTGAAACGGAGCCAGATACTGGATTTATTGGGAAAGGACTTACCAGGCACCTTAACAGGATCTGGAATTATTTTATCAAAGGATTTCTGGGAACTCTTCTCATCCTTTTTATATTCCCGCTACTTTGCATCAGTGTTTCATTCACGAGCATTTTCTTTGCGCTTACCGCGTTTTTGTGGATTCCTTGCGTTACGATTATCTTGCATCTCTATATGATGCTGATTTATGACTTGGACTCGCCAAAAGAGGAAAGAAACAAGTTCTGCATATTTTTGGAGGCCATCGGATGGAATATAATCCTGCAGGGCTTAATCCAACCAATTTTGGCGCTTTTAGTGGCAATTTTCTTTTGTCCATTGGCTGCAGTTTTTGTACTTTTTGGTGAGTTTCTTGCAATATTCAAAATAAATATTCATGTAATATAAAATTTGTTTTAGTTGGCGTCTCTCGTTATTGGGTCAGACTATTTTGGGACTCAACAGTGTTCCACACATTCATTAAAAAGTGTGGACGAGTGCCTGCCAGCGACAGTTTAGCTGTAAGACGTATTGCTGGCCCAGGATTGGCATTAGACTACTTTTTCATTATTAAACCGGAACAAGCTTTAGCAGCTTTTGAGGCTAAGATGGAGTTGGATGAGTTGCAGGTAAATATTTTATTGATGGAGATAGTTTTAAAATTTTTAAATTATAATTGATTTAATTTTAGGCTTTCCAACACTCAATGGAGTTAGTTATCAGTCAACCCCAGAAAGATTTTAGCCAATTTGTGGAAGCATGTTTTGGAGCATTTTCCGCGCAATTATCTAAAAATGGACCTTATAGGCAGCTAGAACGGGAGGGACAAGACCTGTTGAGTTCTTTGCACGAGAAACTTGAAAAGCGAAGAAGAGAACTCCAAATTGGATTGTTATCGGCTGTGAAAACTCGCATCAAGTTGCATACTGAAGAGCTGAAGGTGGCAATCTCTTTGGGAGCCTTTTTATTAGAGAAGTTTTATCCTTCGCATGTGATTGCTAGGCTATCGATGAGCGAGGACGATTTTTGGGATGCTAAGGTAAGTTTGTTACAGAGTAACAAATTCATGTAGCAAACTATTAATTTGTTACTTTTATTTATATATTCTTATTTATTCTTCACAGGGCCTCTCTGTAGGCGATTGGGCTGGCCTTGCTGGTCTCTTATATGCTGATATATTCAGTTTAGATTTCCTCACTCCATTAGCGGACACAGACACTCAGTTTAAGTTGGAAGCTCACGCTCAGATTGATCTTGCTCGCTATACTGAAATGGTTAAAAATACAAGCGATATTATGGGCAACGCTCCAGATCTACTCGGGAATGTTTACACGCCTCGTGGCAATATTCAAGTTCAGTCACCGTACTTGGAAGTTTCTGCTTTTAATCCTAGATCAAGGATTTTAATTAATTCGAGGAAAGCGGAAAAGAGAAAGTAAGTTTTTGAATTTATCGGATGAAAAATTTTATAAATATTAATTTTTAATTATTTTTAGTGAAGCAAGTCTTGGTTTAACAACTCTCCGGGTGCGCATAAAGCGTACTCAAATACCAAGCTCCAGCAATGATCCTCAACCGTACTGGAAACCTTGGAAAAGGAAAGAATCCTCCAAAAACTTCCAAGATAAACTGCTGATTCCTCTTCCTATCTCGCATCCAGTCTTCATAGCCGTTTCGATTTATAATCGTGATTCAGATCAACCAATTCCGACCGAATGTGACCTTTGTTGGGATATTTTGAGGTCAATTGAAGATTGTTATGGAGATATTCAAGCGATGAATTCTGTTCAACGCTATCGAGGTGGGGGAGGAGTTAAAACTGATTCTAGCATGGATTCTTTAGATTCTCAGAGTTCTGGTGACACAAAGGACCGGGATAGTGGAGATAGTGTTGATGCTGTCGGAGGCTCAGAGACGCTTCCCATGAATCGAACGCCAGGAAGCCAAATCACCATCACAGCAAATAATGCGCAAGAAATCAGCGAGAATATCAATAATGTGGGAAATCGTAGCAGCACAGGCAGTAATAATACAAACACCAGCTACCACTGGACACTAAGTAATCTGGAGGGAGCTAATAATCAATTTAGTCGACGTAGAAATAACAGCTCAAGCCAAAACAACAACACAGAGACAATTAGGGTTGACTTGGCCAGTCCCGAGTCTTTGGAGGACAGCTCAAGGGTGTTTAGTGCTTATGGAACCACTGTGTGAAATTAATTTGCTTTTTAGTTGGATTTTATTGAATTTTTATTGGAATTATTTCGTAATCCATTTGAATTTATTTAATTTTGCCAGAAAAGTTTTTCTATTTGAGAAACCACAATTAAATCTTTTTTGGCGGGAAATTGTCCTGAAAGGCAACAATTCTCTTTTAATTAACTTTGTGATTATTTTTAACTTTTTTGAGTTTTTTATACTTCTTGGCACTGTATGTTACTCGTATTGCAGCTTTATTGTGTAATTAAGAAAATTTTAATATTGAAAACATTCTCATGATTCTTGCTAGTTATTCTACATTTAATACAAAGTTGTCATCACAAATCACGCAAAATTAAAAAATTCCATATTCTCGCACTTGAATTATTTAAAAAAAAATTAAAATTGCTCTAAGATTTTATTGGAAATTATCCGTATTTAATGAGACAAATGACAAAAATTCATTTTAAACTTATCAAGGTTATGATTAGTGAGGTGTCTCTTCACCATTTACAACCTCATAAATAACGGAAATATAACGTAAATTACGTATACATACAATCTCGTCTAGTCGTAGTTGAAAAGCATCAAAAATGTAGTGTTAAGCGCATTTAGCACGTAACATAGAAAGCTCTCTTAGGAAATTTTTACTGAATTTAAAACCTTTTTTATTCATTCATTTAAAGAATATCATTAATTAACCTCTCTTTACCTGAAAACAAAGCGATTTTATGTGTGGTGGTGACTTTTAACAATATATTGTTAAATAATTTTTAAATAGTCGCCACCTCATTTATTGTCACTTTGTCTATAAAACTATTTACCAATGATTTGAAGATCTATATCTTACGATTAACATTTAAGTTTTATTTATCCTTTTTATTATTTTTTTACAAACCAAAAATCTTAGAATTGAAGGATGTCTTTTTACGATCTGTTTAATTAGTATTAAATCGTTTTTCTACTAATGCAATTTTAAATTTTTGAATATAATATTTTCAAACCAGACTTCATAGTTTTTGGTAATAAATAGTACATTTTTTCCAAAAATGTTTCGAAATGTTATGTTATTCAACTTTCCACTCAATTTCATTACATTTTTATTTTAATTATTAATTTAAAAACTCATTGACATCCTTTTAATTCGGAAATTCATGGTCTAACATGCTTTTAATTTAAGAACTTAAAAATAGTAAAAGTTTACATAGTGCATGGAATTAACCGATGAAAATAAAAGAAACTAGAATTAAACACAATTTACATAAGAATTTTTCACAAAAAAGCATCTTAATCGCATTTAAACGTTGAGAATCATAGAATTCTTGAATTTCGCTGGAAAATGAGTATTCTAAATTAAAGAAATTAATGAAAAACACATGTAAATTAAAAACAATAGAATTATAAGCTAATTATAGAAATTAATCAATTAAATGTTGTTACGTGAGAGAAATACAAATTTATTTATAAAATACAAAAAAAACATTTATAATGTAAAAGATTTTTTTAAACAAAAAAGATGTTTTTGTACTAATTGCTAGATGTTTGCTAGAATTGCTATTTGACGGTGTATTGAGTTGCGGTTTTATTTGAGCAAAAGCACTGAGCGATATTGTAAAATTAAAAAATTTATATTAATTAAGTTGCAAGTATCTGATTTTTTACTAAAAGAACCTTAAACCGAAAATCCATTGAAAAACATCCCAAAACTTTTAAATTTTTTTAAATTTTAAAGAAAATCCGAAAATTCCATAAAATATTGTTTCCATAACTTAAAATTTACAAAAAAAACTATTACAAAGACCAAAAATAAGATAACCAACATTCATATTTTTCCTTGCAAATTTAAATTTATTGCACAAATCTGATTTGTATCAATTTTTAAATAAATTAAATGAAACTTAAGCTCCAATTATAAATTTATGAATTAAATTGCAACTATGATCATAAAATTGAGTAAAATTAATAGATCTGAAAAATTTTATGGCAACAAAAAGATAATTGAAAAGTAAATTAAAGAAACTAGTCATTAAAGGATTGTTAAAATCATTAAATATTTGCAGCACTTGATTAGGCAGCAGTAACTTTGAGCAAAAAATGCAAAAAATATGTTACAAATTACAGAATATCATTTCAATTAGTAAGAATAAAATTTATTGACAAAAGTAATTTTGAAATTGTGTCTTAATTTTTACGTATTTTTTTATTTTTATGAACTTATAATTGCAGAGACAAAACACATCGCTTAAGACTAACCAAGAGTCCCTAAGAACAGGGATTTTGACAATAATATCTATCGTCTGAACCACCAACTTGTTGATAATATGTTAAGAACAGATGATTAAATCGATTTTTGTAGTTTGGGCATGAGCATTTGATGTAATATTATGCATATACATGTCATATAATTACTGTCAAAAACATAAATAATATTTCAATTGATATTCAGTATATGGTTTTTATCAAGGTCAATTGCAAACTAAACAGCTTTAAGATTAAAAATGCAGTATTTGAATTCATCTTAAACATTTTGTTTTTATTACATTTAGTTACAAAAAATCAAAAATATCATAAACCATTCAATTTACATTGTAAGCTTTTTTCAGCGAAAACCAGTCAGCTTTCAATTAAAAATAAAAATTTCAAAATACCAACAGAGTATCATCAGTTAGAGCAATCTAGTGACATATGACAAATAATTTTCCGACGGAATAATTTTCAAGATTCTGCACTTGGTTTCGGAGAGCGCACCCAAAAAAGTGTTTCCATTCTCCAAGTAAATGGCACAAGTGTCCACTACACTATCAGGAATTGACAATCCATTCGTCATTTTTCCAATTTTCTTATCCCACATTTGCACCATCTTGATCTCTTGTACGTAAGCAGCTATCAGAGTATTGTCATTTACTTTGACTTGTGTTGGAATTGACACATTGCCAAGTAGAATTTTGCTTCCTTCATAACTGCAAACTATTTCCAAGGCTACAGAACCGAGGCCTCCAACGCGAATCAATTTAGCTAAAATATAGCGACTTAATTTATGTTCCGTATTTGGTTTGGTGGTAATGAGGATCAGCTGAGTTTGTGAATCATAAGACATTGAGGAAAAAGGACCGTTTATGTTCAGACGAGTTGGATGAATTACCTAAAAAATAGTTTTGTTTTAATAATAAGTCTATATTAGAGAGTTGGAGAAGAAAAACTCACTTCATTTTCCATATACTCGTGGAACCACAAAGATCTCATTTGGCAAACTAAAATTCCACCTTTTGGGAATTTTTCATCAAAGTCTGTAGATTTCACTGGAACAATATTGATCACTGGTGTCGAATCTTCTGGAGATTTGACTTCTTGCATTACACTTGCTGCATTTCTCTGATCGTGCACATAAGTGGTACCCGCTTGAGATCCCAAGTATAGGACATTTTGCTTCTGTGTGTCGAAAGCACAGCTCCAAATAGTACCATTCACAGCTGGTTTGAAAGAGGTGATGGCATTGTTATTATTTAGAGTAAAGAGCTTCACAGTTTGCTCCATAGTGGCGGCCATACACTGTTCTTCGGTTATGTTCAAGCACAAGTCACGAGGAGTTTTGGTTCCAGTATTGAGGAATGTTGTGAAGCGATAGGTGTCAAAGTCACAAAAACGAATTCCATAGCCTAAAAAATTTTATAAATTGAAAAATATTTTATAATTAATTATATAAAAAAATCAAACCTGGAAATAAAGGTTGAGACGATTTTTGGGAGATGAACAGTCGTTTAATTTGGGATCCAAAAATCATCACTTTAGAAGCACTTTCTTTTGAAAGATCCAGATTTTTTTCTACAAACAGCTTGTAATTACAGCGAGTTGGTAAAGTCACTTTAGCGGAAGTTGTGGCAGTCTCACGCTTCATGTAATCGTTCTTTTTGTCAGCCAGCTCTCTTTGCAAATTCATGACATTCGTTCTTTGTTGATCCAGCTCCATTTTGTACACGTAAATTTCCCCTTTATATCTGCTACATTCTGCTCTCTCCTTCTGCAGTAACTCTTCGAGCTCAACTTCTTTGGAATTATCTCTAGTTCTCAGCCGCTCTGCAAAAATGTACCGGATATCTCTCAGAGTAGCTCTGACCTTGCATTGGGGACAGCATTTTTGACTGGATGGTTGCTCTTTGATCCAACGGCGAATGCAGGCTTCTCCAAAGCAGTGCCCACATTTTAGGCAAACCAATCGATGTGGACCGACGAGATCAAAAAAGTCCAAACAAATGGAACATGTGGCTAAAATAGTTATTGAAATTTATCTAAAACTATCAATATTAAACAGAAAACTCACCACCATCTTCTTCTTCTTCAGAATTCGATCTTTTCATTAGCGGCGAATCATCCAACTTTCGCTTTTTTGCTGGAGTGTTGGGTTTTGGTGTAGGTTGTGGTGAATTTAATACTTGCCCTGCATTCTCTACCGGGTCATCAGGAACAACTTCACCATTTGCCTGAATCTCCACAATTTCTGCTATTTCCGGAAGAATAAGGTTACCAACATATTCTACTGGAGCAACTTCGTCCAGCATCTCAACATCCTCATATTCATCATCGTTGCTATCTGATAAAGTCCTTTCACTTACTGATTCTGGAACTGTCAGATCATCAGAGATAGAACTCAAACCAGAACCAACAACAGTTGAGGCCAAAGAATCTACAGATTCAGAGCTGGTGACCGAAGCTATATCTTCTAACAATATAAGATTAGCCATATCAGAGGCATCAGAATCATCCAGGCTATCGTCTATCTCTATATAGTTGTAGTCCTCCATTTTCTGGAAAATGAAGCAAATTTTTGATAAAATAATTAGCACATTGTTTGTTTTAAAGCTTACCCTCCACTGAACGCTGACAATAATACAACCAACTAAGAGGCCACGATCATTTGTTAGCTCTTTTAAATTAAAACTTATGTTTTAGTAGTTTATTTAAAAGTGGAGACTTGAAATTATGCGTTTGTTATTAAAATATTAATTTGTTGTTATTGTTATTTACCTGATTTTATCCCTGAAAATCGGATTAGTTGATTAATCAAAAAATTTTGATGATTATTAAAGAAACGGTTACTTTAATTAAAAAAATTATAGGTACAATAAGACAAAATTTTTATTAAGTATCTAATTAAAATACTTTTACATCAAAATTCACACATTATTACAAATACAATTAATTCAAATAGTTTCTTGATCCAATTGTTCATCCGGTAATTCATTTGGTAGTTCATCAGGTTGTTCATACGGCTGTTCTACATCCAAATTCTCAGTTTCCAAATGTTCTGCATCTAGAGTTTCTTCATGAGCAAAGCCATCTTTCTTCATCTGCTGAACTTTTCTGTGAAGAGTTGACTTTGGAATCGAGTATTTTCTTCCCATTTTTACAATCGGATGTTTGTAGAAAACGCACTCTTCACTAGCAAATCTCAATCTTTCTTCATAAGTCATGTTATCAATCTGTTCTTCAAGAGCTGCCACTTTTTCAGGATCATCAATTTCTGGAAATGGGTTTGCTGCTTCTTCTCGATCTCTCTTCATTTTGTTCATTCCAGTGTACAGAGTAGTTTTTGGAACTAAAAATCAATGAATCAATTAATTTGCACTTCTAAAAAAAAAAGAATCTTACTATCAAACTGTTCGCTAGCTTCCCGAATATTCATTTCTTCATTAAAAACTGCTTCACATGCTTGTTTTAACAAGTCTTCATGCTGTTCTCTGATCAATACATGTTTGAACTCTTCCTCTCCTTCAATGATTGGAAAACTAGGCTCCATTATCATGTAAGATCCCGATGGCAATTCTCTTCCCAAATTTTCAGCCTTTATTGTTTTTCTTTTCGATTTTTTCGGTTTCAACTCATCCTTTAATTGCTGGACTTTTCTAAAAACTGTAGTTCTCAAAACATTATGCTTCCTGGATGCTTGTAAGTAGGTCTGACTATGTAGCATTACATCCTTCACAGCGTTGCTGAGTTTTAAATTGCATTCTTGATGCTCTATGTCAAGTTTTAATCTTTTTTCAACAAGTTCCGGATCATATTCAATTTTTCGTTTGGGAGGAGTTTCATTTGGTCCACCTTGTCTTAATCGCTGTACTCTTCGATGTAGACTTGATTTCGGGAGTACATGTTTTGCTATAAATGAAAAATTTGCGATTATTGATTATTAACATCGTAGAAAAAAGACTTACTAGCTGAAGCTACTATTGATAATCCATTATTTAGTACGTCAATAATTGCTTCCTGATATCTTTCATCTTCCTGAACAATTGCTTCATTTCGTGCTTGATATCCTCCTAGAATTTGAATTCTTCAATTAAACTGGTTCATAGAGATTAATTTTAACTGATATAAGTTTTCATTGTAAATACCATCATGTTCAATTCCCAATTCCTCAGTTTCTCCTTTAAATAGTCCACCATCGCTCACAAAAACATTTTCAATGTGCACATCCTCATCATCCGTTTCTTGATCTATCTCGGAATGGTTTTCTTGATCTATCTCTTCAAAATCTCCAGAATCATCTTCATCATACTTTCTTGATGTATTTGAATTTGTTAAATTAAGATGATCGTACATTTCGTCGAGATTCAAGTGAGATGAAATATTAAAATCTGCACAAGCACCAGCAAACTCTTCTGCATTCTTTTGTTCTAAGCCCACCTCACCAGTGTAGCAAAGTCTTACAAGCATCTCAATGATGTGTTTTGAATAGTGAGGTATGATGATTGTGGCCTTTTCATTTGATGGTTCATCTAATAATTCCTTGAAGAAATCGCTTGCAAGACACATAACTAGTTTATGAGCTCGTACAATTCCATCTTGAGTAGCAAACACAAGATCATAATCATTAAGATCATTTTTTTGGAATATTTGTTTCAAATAAGTGTCTAAAAAGTTCTTTCTATGTTGAATCTTAAATACTGTTTCCATCCTGTAAAGACTAAAAAAAACAATAATATTGGTATTATAGGCTTTGTTTTAACCATTTTAAGGTATAAATTTTCTTGAAAAATCTCAACTTACTAATTTGCTGAAGTTTACAAATTTCAGCCTTTCCTTCTAGAATCAATGTATTGAGGATTCAAGAACACAAATTTGTTGACTAATCTGACAATGTTTGAGTTTTATAATGGCTCTGTAACCACTGATTAACAAAAAAAATCCTCAAATTCAGAATGTTTACTATTGAACTTCTCCAACTCGACACTAAAACAACAAACTTTTGACGTTTAAGAACGAAAGAGTTTACTGGGAATATTACATAAAAATTTTATTTACTATTTTTCTTGATACTTCTGGGCAATGGCTTCGATTCTAAGGAGTCTCGCTACTGGCCTGCGAGCTGGAGTCACCAACAACAATGGTGAGCATGGATTAAACAAAGAGCAAGTGTTTGAAATAGCATTAATCTGTTCTTTCTTTTTAGTAACTCGTTTTGCTCCAATCATTATTCGGCACAAAAGTTCTGAAGCTGTGCCAGTTACTGAGTCTAGACGTAAGTATCGTGTGTGTTCCAATAATATTCGTAATATAATCAAAATTTAACTTGCAGCAACTGTCCGCAAGTACGATTCTGTACAACGAGCAAATTTGACTGATTTTGGAAAGTACGTCGCTGAATGCCTACCAAAGTACGTTCAGAAGGTTCAATTAACATCAGGAGATGAGCTTGAAGTATTGATTGTGCCCGAGGGTGTGTTGCCAGTCCTCCAATTCTTGAAGGATCATCATCAAGCCCAATTTGCCAATTTGGTTGATATCGCTGGTATGGACGTTCCTTCTCGCCCTTATCGCTTCGAGATTGTTTACAACATCTTATCCTTGCGTTACAACTCAAGAATCCGTGTCAAAACTTATACTGATGAACTTACTCCAATTGATTCTTGCAATGAAGTCTTCAAGGCAGCCAATTGGTATGAGAGAGAAATATGGGATATGTATGGAGTTTTCTTTGCTAACCATCCAGATCTGAGAAGAATTCTTACTGATTATGGATTTGAGGGACATCCACAAAGACGTGACTTTCCTCTTTCCGGATATGTTGAGGTATTTTTTAATTTAAAACTATTTATATTATTCCTCACTAAAAATTTTTAATTTAATTTTAGCTCCGCTATGATGACGAGAAGAAACGTGTTGTCTGCGAACCACTTGAGTTAGCCCAAGAGTTCCGTAAGTTTGATTTATCTGCACCATGGGAACAATTCCCTAACTTCAAGAACGCCAATCCAGCTCAAGAAGAGATTAACACCAAAAGTGATAAGTAGACAAGCAGACAAATTGAGCGCAGAATTAAAAAATTGTAAAAATCTTAAGAATCGCTGAACGTTTAATTTAATTTAATATCTTGAACTTGCAAAGTGTTTTGCTTAGATCAAGTTGTGGAAATGAAAAATAGAGGAAATTATTTGAAAAAATGATCTACATATTTTATTCAAAAGCCTGGAAAATCGAACTCAGATCTTTGGATTGTTCTTATTTTTCTAATAACTAAATCGGATTGATGGAATTCAGTATAATGACTATCAAGAAATTGCTGACTTCGATAAGCTTTCTGGCATTTGAAGAATGGGCAGTGAAATGTGTGAACTGTTGTTGTCTCAACAAGATGTCTGGTTAAGTAATATGATTTTTTAAATTTCGAGTCACAAGTTGGACACTCATATGGCCTCTCGTCTATAAAAAATAAATTCAATTAAACTTTAAATTCTTAAAGCTTCCTTATTGAATATACCTGAATGAACGGAAAGATGTTTTTGTACATTTTGGTATTTTTTGGAGCAAATAGGGCATTGTGAATAGGCCTTTGTTCGCTTTGCTGAACTCATGAAGCCGGTTGGTCCCATTTCTTCTAGATAGGAATGCTGCGAGTTGATATGTTGTTTTAGAGTAGCTGCTCTTGTGGTTTTGTAGTCACACCAATTGCAAGGATAGCTTGGTAGAGGATCTGGACCGGGAGTAATTTTGTTTTATGTTAACAATTTTCAAGACTTTAAAAAGAAGTTTACCTGGTTGGACTAATGCAATCTCCATTCTAGCTTTTTTCACAGCAGGTTCGTCACATACAAGATTTATAGGTTTTGGTCGCTCATCCTTCATTAAATATTTGATGACCTTACAGGCTGTACAAAGACATTTTGTCTTTCTACAAAGTTTCTTTGACCAATTTGATCGAGCATTAAGCAAAAGTCTAATAAAAATGTGCTGCCTAAAAATCAATTTCTTTGATATATTTCGCAACCACTTTTTTTCACACTTGAACTCGTGGTAGATTATCAGTTTACTCATGTCCCATCTAACGAGATTCACGAAACCATCACTTTTAATTAAGAAATACTTTCCAGTCGGCTGAAATCTTCGATGAATAATTTTTAGAGCTTCATAAGGAGACGGCTTGAAATTGAAACGCGGCAAGACCGAATAATTGATGTTACTATTGGGAATATTAACTCTACCATATCGACAATAGAAGTTAGGATGTGATCTCAATTTCGGATGGTTACACAAAAATCGAAGCATTTTCTATGCTCTTTAATTCAATAACTTTTTTGACGACTGTATATTGCGATAATTTACAAGCAACTGACTGAATGTTTTATGATTTTGGTAAGAAAAAGGTTTGAAATTTGAGAAGTAGATAACATAATATTTGTTCTGATGCAGCGTTTTTCAGTCCACTTTATTTAAAAAAATATTTCTTGATGTTTTTAATTTTTGCTTCTAATTTTTTATTCAAAAACTATATACCAAAATCGTTATCTTTATTAAGTTCCATCTAGATAAAATGTAAAAGGACCAGCTCTATTGATAATGTAATTTCGGTTATTGGACTAGGCTTTTGACTCTTCAAAATAGAATTTTCGTTCACGATTGGATGTGTAGATAATTCTTTCTTTGTAATCATACTAAATTCAACAGCATTTAATGCATGATGTTACATAGAGTATATTAGAATGATGCGACCCAAAACTGCATAAATGGTCACAGAAAAAATGCATGATTAAATTTGATAAATAAATAAACTTTATTAAATAGAACTTTAAGTTATAAAATACATATTATTAAGTACGAGTCAAAATTGGCTGAATAGAAGCAGCACAAGTCACTAAATAATTAGGGTAAAGATCCATTGAAAGAATTGCACTTAAGTAACAAGCATAAAATATATCATAGTTCACTCGTTCTTTTGTGATTTCTGAGTGAGCTGTCTCAACTGTGGGAATGATGTTTTCTGAGGTTGATTCAAAGTAACGGCAAGATTGATGAATATCTCGTAGAGAGAAGGACGTTCCATAGCGTTGCAAATGTAGTGCTTTATCTTCTCGCGACTGCAGTAGTTGTTGGCCCTGTTTAAAATTGATTCAACTGGGTCCATTGCACCGTGAGTGGGAGTTGATGGATTGCTATTTGATCGTGGACGATTGTGCATGTTAGCAACCACGATTATTGTGACCTGTTGAATATTCGTTATTGTTACAAATTGCCCGTTATCTGATTAAAAGCTAGAACAAACCTCCTTCTTATCTTTATTCTTTTCAATGTCGCTTTTGATACCTCCCAGAATGTCTAGACTTGTGGGATCACTCGGATCGTAGACCAACACAAAAGCTTCTGGAAAAGATAAATAGTGTCTAGGGAGCTGTTGTACGTTGCCTTGAATTCCAGCAGTATCGTAAATTCTCAACATATCTCTGGTTCCTTTTCCAGTATCAATAGAAGCAACATAAATATCCTCTATTGTTGGGCAGATGTCCTAGAAGGATGGAATTTAAAATAGTACAAAAACACTTAAAAAGATATTTGTTATTATCATTTATCATTATCATAACATGATATTCGTGATATTTGTACAAAATTTAAATGTTCGAATAATGTGTACGCCATAAAAACCATATAAAATCTTTCCTAAGTAGTTCAAATATTTATTTTCTTTTAAAAATAATTAAAATTAGAAATTTACAGACTAATAATGAATAAATTACAGATTGCGAGGATAGGAAAGCTACTGCATTTTCGACACCTCAAACTTTGTGTTAAGAATTTCCTCGTCAGAGTCTAGAATGGGCAGTGCGGAATCCGAAAGGAGTGATGAAGGAATATTGTCCTCTACCCATCTTAAGTCATCTTCCTCTGTATTAGGACTTTTTGTCAATTTGGGCGATGAACTACGAGGGCCACGCATTTTGACACCATAAGCACTGGAAAATTTAAAATTTATTAGTTTTTGATGGGTGGAAAAACAAGAATTATTATATTTGTAAAATTTCCTCAAAATTAAAAAAATTCTTGTAAATGCTAAACATACTCGCTAACAAACTGTTCTTCTTCATCTTCCTCATCTTCTTCGTGATCCAACAGAGGTGTGAATGCATATCTTTGATTATTGTTAGTTGGTCTCCACAAGATCATAATCACAAGTAACAGCACTGAGAAAAGAACATGCCAAAACGCCTCATCGACCCACAGCTCTTTCCAATCATTATAACAATCGCTCATTCTGTGCGCTTTTATCGAATAAAGCATGAAAATTACTGAAGCAATCACAGCGAATATCAGCGTGTTTGTAAAGTGACCATAAAGCGTCAATTTGATCAAATTTCTTCTCAGTCGTAGCGTTCTTGTGGTTTGAACTAATGAGGTGAAGATCCACCAACAAATTGCTGAATCGAGTACAGCCAAGGGCACTGAGGCCACCATTAATTGATTGCTGGGGTCATTCTTTGTGTGCATTACTCTCAAGTATCCTTCTACACATGCAAGGATAAGATAGAGACCTCCCGTTCCTACAACACGATGGAGCATTGGACCTAAGCGGGGTCTTAAAAATTGAAGGTTGTTAGTTTACGTTATTTGTTTATTTAAAGTTATTACTCACTTCACAATTCCGAAACCAAGTGACACAATAATGACCAGCATTCTTGCAAGTGTTCTCTTACAACATGAAACCCACTCAGCAGTGAGCACCACTCCTCTAATTGAATAGCCATTAACATTAATGCTGTGATATTCAGCATAAAACATGGCTTTCTCTAACATTCCTAGCAAAATCACTCCTCCAATCCAAAATTGTATTCTAAGAAGATCACGCCATTGACTAAAAGATACCGCTAACCAAATAATTCCAAGCACCACGTAAACTAAGCACATTGCACCGTAAAACTGGAAATACGATAAAAATGTCGTTAAAGTTATTTAATTCGATTGTCGTGAATGATTTTATTTACCAAGAGGAGAGGCCAGTCGGCAGCTGACAAATAACCATAAGATGAAAGAATTTCGATGTGTACAGATACATTGAATTTACTTTGCGGACTTAATGGGACTACTTCAAGGAAAAACTTAAAAATGCCATCCTTAGGCACTACGATGATTGGCTCGTTGGTTTTCTAAAATGAAAAAGTTTTTATTAGAAATTAAATAGAAATTTCGTATTCATATATGAAAAGGTGTAATAATCTAAAATTTTTATTTAACTTCAACTATTGTGGAAAAAAATGACGTCAACTTTTAACAAAACATTATAATGACGTCAACTACAATATTGAAGATTAGCTTTCTATGCGGTTTAATTCACATTATGCTACACTTTTTCAAATGATCCTTTATATACTCACAGAGTTTTGTTTAGGCGTGTTTAGTTTACTGTCTCGTCTCTCCCTATTCAGTATCTTGTTAACTTCTATCACACTAACGCCAGTAAGTTCTACGTGTCCATCTGTAACACATAGTTCGTCCTGAGGCCGCGATTTAATCATCAAGGACTTGTTCTGATTTATAGTGTTTATGTTGTTTTCAGGCTAAAAATCGAAAAAAACTCAATGAAATCTAAAAAAAATCGATAATTGCTCTAAAGCGTGCTGGTACTTACATCAGGGCATATAAGTTGCTCTAAACTGTATTGAAACTGAAGCATACTATTGGTGTCTACACAAAGAACTTAAAAAGATAAGGATAATTAGTATAATTAAAGAACAAAACAAATAAATATTGTGGCTCACTTTGTACGTATATTTTTGAGTCGGCGAATATCGACTTAATCACACTGACTTGAGGCAGGTCCTACAATAGAGATGTTAGGTTATAATAGCCCAATTATTAATTTTTACGTGTAAGCCGTCATCAGTTAAGGAGGGAACTCCAAAATCGTTTAGACTGTAATTTTCATCGGCAATTCATATTTTTCAGATTTTACTCACCGGGCTCATGCTAAAATCCCATTTTCCTGTTTCAGGCAGTGCTACACCAGAATTTAAGCTAAATATTAACACTAGAAACACTGAGAATGATCGGAAAACACCCGGAAAAGCCATTTTCCGACGTCGCTAATATATTTTTATTTTCTTTCTTGTCAAATATGTTGATCATTAATTTAAAAGAGTCAAATTTACGTACTCGTTCAAACAAGAGATCGTCCTATATACAGATCAGTTCATAATATTCTAAGCCATAGATCTTTATCAAACTTATTAAAAGATTAAATTTAATAATTTCAAGAGAGTTCTAATATACACATATTTCCATCGAAGAAAACTTAACACAAACTACATAGGGGTTTCAATATATTCTTAACGAAACTTTTGAGCTGTCAAACTGTTTGTTGTGCGATTTTTAACCGTTTGAAAAAAATTAGTTAAAGCATAATTTCAAAGCAAAATGAACTTTCAAAATATGAATTTTGCTGTATCTTTGGACGCCAGGGAGGTGCTCTTTCATTTGAACTACATGGGGTATCGGAATGTTACTGCAATTCAGCTTAAGGAATTCATGAGAGGTAAATGTTTTGCTTCGGAATTTAATTTCAAGGTTTTACTTTCATTTTCAATCTGATCCTTTTTCTAGATCTCAAGAAACTCATGAAATATGAGACGGCTGCTAAGGACTCTGAGAATAACAGTGTTGCCACCACATCAAGTCAAAAAAAGCTTCATGAATGCCATACCCATAGCTCAAATTGTAAAATCAACCAAATAAAAGGTGCTCCTCAACAAGAAATAGCCACTGTAAAAGCAAAAGATCCTGCAAGAGTTCCATTACATCTTAAGAATGGAAACCGAGCTTGTAAAAGAACGGAATCCAGAAAGGAGAATAAGGAAAATAATGAAGTTCTAGAAAATGACGATCATATCAAAGAAAAAGATCCAGTCAGGCCTCAATCTAAACCAGTTAGGCCTGCAAGTGCCACTTCTAAGATGTGTAAGAGATCTCTTAGTTAAAGAGAAGATTCAATTGTAATTTTATGTATTTTATATTGTAGGGATCCGACCTAAAAGTGCACAAGGAGTGAAAAGACCTCCACAAAATAGGAAAAGTGATCCTGTGGCTCTTTATCAAGCATATCAGAAAGATTGGCAAAGATTTAAAGGACAAATTTGTGAGTCTAGCCATAGCGATTTGAGGTGGGAGATCAGAGAAAGAATGTTGGGAGAAAATAATTAAATTTTACATAAGCTTTAATCACATTTTGAAGTTTTATCTAATTGTTAAGAATAATTACTTAAGTTTTTATCGCATTGTATTTCTTGTAAATTCCTTTATTCACGCATTTAACTCAATAAAGCTTCTGTTTTGCTCACATAACTGTAATTAATTTCAATCGTGGTTCGTGGGAATATCAGAAAACAAAATACTTAGCAACGGAAGTTGGCCTCATTTTTTAGGCGAGGGGACATGATAATGAACTCTTGATGTCTGGATTGATTGATTTTTATAGGGTGTATCAACAAGATAAATGTTATATTTTTTGAACAATCTTCGATTTGGAACCAATAATTAATATTAAAAAAATTCAAATCGTATTGCATGATTTATAAGATTTACTCACTAAATTATTGTTTCCATAAATAAGGTTCTCCAGAATGGCAGTCTTTCCAACTCCCCGCATTCCACAAATAAGCACTTTAGCCACTTTCATCGTGAATCTTTGAATTTTGTAAATTTTAAACTTAAAATTAAATATTTTACAAAAACATGTAATGTAAACAAGCGACAAAATCGCATGTTAGAAATCACAACGCGATTTATTATTATTTTTGTCAATAAATAAATAAATGTGCTCCACAAAAACAATTAGTTAAAACAGTGGATTTACAAGGAAATACTATTTATCGAAAAGAATATTGAAGATAAAGTACAATGGAACTCTTCGTTATCAACAGGTAAACGCTGAACTTGTTTCATCTTGAATTTTTTCCAAAATTTTTTTTGTAGGTACGATGAGACCAAAAAAGCTGAAATCAAGGTGGATCATGAAAGTAGAATGCTGGAAAAACTCCGTAAAAATATTGAGCTGAAGCAAAAGAATAAACGAAAAACTCTAGAAGAAACGCCACCAGCTATCGAATTGGAAGTTAGTGCTGAGAGCCAGAAAAAGAAGAAAAAGAATAAAGATGAGGAGCTTAAAGAAACATCATCTAATGATGACGAAGCACTGATATCCTTAGATGATCAAGAAATGCTACTAGAATCAGCTGAACCAACTGAACCTCAAGAGGAAGAATTTCAAGTTATTGGAGATCAGATTTTTGAGGAACTCCAGCAAGTTAGCGTGGTTCTTCCTCATTGGTTGGCCCATCCAGATATTCTATCCAACAATCTATCTGAAAAAGGCACCAGCGTACCAGAAGTCACCTTTTTCAGTGAAATCATGAAGAAAAATTTGAAAAGTATGAACATCAAAAATCTGTTTCCAGTTCAAGATAAAGTTATTCCTTGGATCTTGAACGTGCAAAGCAAACCATTACCATTTCGTCCACAAGATGTTTGTGTGTCAGCTCCTACTGGTAGTGGCAAGACTTTAGCCTATGCGATTCCAATTGTTGAGCATCTCCTCTCCAACAGAGTTGAATGTAAAGTTAGAGCTCTCATCATGCTTCCTGTTTATGAGCTAGCTGTTCAGGTTTTCCATGTTATTGAAAAACTTTGCAATAATGTGCGGGTAAGATGTGTTTTGTTGTCAAAGAACCGAACGTTGGAGCATGAACAAAATATTTTGCTGGATTATGATAAGGGAACGAAGAAATATAATTCTAAGGTAAAACTTTTAATTTTTGTATTAAGGATGTTAAATCATATTAAAATTTTTAAGGTCGATATAATCGTAACAACAGGTGGTCGTCTTGTAGAACATTTATTCTACACCAAAGGTTTTAACTTGAAATCTTTGAAGTTCCTGGTTATCGACGAGGCTGACAATGCAATGGCTCAAATGAACAACGATTGGTACCATCACTTTGTTCATCATCTTGGAATTCAAAATGAGCTGCAGTCGAATCGTTTGAGTTACCGTGATTTGCTTGCTTTGGTAAATGAGGATGGAGAATACAAAATTCCACAGAAATTGCTTTTTTCGGCCACATTGAGTCAGGATCCAGAGAAGATTAATGTTTTTAACTTGTTCCAACCAAGATTGTTCACTACAGCAGAAAACAGCAAAGAAATTTTAATAGTAAGGACATTAAACATTTTTTTTTTGATCATGTCATTCATTACTCTTTATTCCAGGTTTCCGAGAAGAAACGCCTTGAAATGCTCAAAGAAGATGCAAAACGTGGAAATTTCTTGGGCAAATACACAACACCAGCTGAACTTACAGAACAATACTGCATCACTGAATACAAATTGAAGCCTCTGACGCTGTTTGGTCTGATCAAGCAAAACAACTGGAAACGTTTCCTTTGCTTCACCAACTCCGTCGAATCATCTCATCGTCTGTCCTTTGTGCTGCAAACCTTATGTGGTCAGGAGTTGGTGATTGAAGAGTTGTCGAGCATTTTACCGATTAGAACGAGGCATAAAGTTCTTCAAAAATTCCACGCTGGAAAAGTCAATGGGTAGGATTTTTTATTCTCAGTTTAAAATTCAGCAACTAATTATGTCTTGTGTTTCTGCAGAATAATTTGCAGTGATGCCTTAGCTCGAGGTATTGACGTGCCTAACATTGAAGTTGTAATTTCTTATGATTTACCGAAGCACTTGAAGATTTATATCCATCGTGTTGGCAGAACTGCTCGTGCTGGACATCCAGGAACTGCCATCACCATGATTGCTCCAGATCAGATAAAGACTTTTAAGGTGTGTTTGTTTGTTTTTTGTTGAATTAGAAGTTTATATAAAAATATTAAATTGCAGAAACTAATAGCCACAGCTAACAAATCCAACGTGGAAGAGATCAAAGCGAACGCAGAGTTCGAGGAGGTCAATGCTTTGAACTACGCCAATGCTTTGAAGAACTTATCCAAAGCTTTGGAGCTGGAAGCCAAATCTCAGAAGAAGAAAGTTAAGACTAGCTTATCACTCTTTGAAAAGCTCCAAAACCAAGTCAAAGTTCCTGATTTGGCGTATGAAACACTCCCCGAAACATGGAAACAACATATTTTGGACGAAGAAGTGGTGGAGGAAAAGAAAGTGACACCAGATGTTGAGAAATTGAAGAAAAAGAAGCATAAGAAACTTAAGACAAAAACTGTTTGAATTTTTTTTTAATATTGAGAATAAATTTTAATTTAATTTGAAGTTAACAAATTTTAACAAATTTCAATGTTTTACACTGCAATATGCTTTTGGCGCCAAAAATTCTTAAACAATGTTTCATTTCAATGTTTTTTAGAGTTTGTGCATGTTTTTACTTGCTTGTTTACATTTTCAAGTTGAATTTTGGTTAATTCGATTTGACGTCGATATTAGTAATTAAACCATAAATTAAACAAATTTTAGTGTAACATCGACTTTTTTTAAGTGTAATCATGTCCAAGGTAAGCTAATAAATTGTTATCTGATCTTCAGTCTTTAATTCTCATCAACATCGTAATTAATTTCTTGATTCGTGTTTTCATAGGATATTAGATCTTTCTTTAGCATAAAGCCAAAAAGCAAGATCACCGCACCGCCAGAGCGGAAACCAGAGCCAACACCAGTCACCAAGCGCAAGGCTATTATTTTGTCCAGTGACGATGAAGACGTTCCTGAAAAAAAGAAAAATTCAAAAAGTTCCAGCGGCTCTAAGCAAAAGAAACGTCGTACTGTCTTTTCATCAGACGAGGAAGATAAAGATGTCAAAGTTAATGGCTCTAGTAAGTCTAGCAGTCATAAAAATGAAAAACTTGAAAAGAAAGAAGTGCCGAAAATATTGGTAGATGTTGCTTGTATTTTTGGTAAAGATCCTATCAAAAGGGTGGTTCGAGAAAAAGCTCAGCCCAAGAAGCAAAATCCATTAAAAGGCCTGTTTGAATCTGATGAAGAGCTCGACAGATCTTTGATGCTTATAGATGAAAAAGAATTCATGAAGGATTCATCAAAACCCAAAGAATCTCCTAAAAAATCCTCAGAAAAGCCAGTCAAGGAGGAAGTCAAGAAGACTCCAATGAAAGATAAGAAATCAAATTCTCATACTCCAGAAAAAGTTAGGGAAGTTAAGCCAATCAAGGATGAGAAACCAGTGGAAAAAGAAAAAGCTAAGGAGGTTAAGCCAATCAAGATTGAAAAATCAGTAGAGACGAAAAAAGAAGTTTCCTCACCACCAGCTAAAGAAACCAAGTCATCTCCAAAAGCCAGCTCTGTTAAAAAAGAGAAGCTAAATAAAAGTGTCACTGAGCGAAAAAGGAAGAATCTGAATGATAGTGGTGAGTTTGCTAGGCTATAATAAATTATTAAAATTCTAATATAATAAATCATTCCAGTGGTGGATCCTAATGAGCCTCCAATAACCGATGAAGATCGACAACAGATGAAGCGAGCCAGAGCTCAAGTTTGGAATCAGATGCAAAACAGGCCTAAAGTCCTCAATGCAGGATGCAAAGAGATTCCGAAGGTTTGTTTTTGCTTTTTTGATCAACATGACAAAATATCAACTTAATCTTTTTCAGGGTAAGCCCAACTGTCTTGCTGGATCAATTTTCCTGGTGACCGGAGTCTTGGAATCAATGGAGCGTGAAGAAGCCAACGTTTTGATCCAAGAGCATGGTGGAACTGTAGCTAAGAGTGTTGTAAAGAAGCTGAACTTCTTAGTGGTTGGTGATGAGTGTGGCCAAGCCAAACTGACAAAAGCAGATGAAGTAGGTGCTAAAAAAATTACCGAGGATGATCTACTAAATATGATTCGAGAGAAATCTGGCATGAAAAAAGTGGAGCCCAAAAAAGCTACGCCCAAGAAGGAGGTGCAGCTTGAATCCAAAAAAGCAGTTAAAAACGAGCCCAAAATGACAAATGGAAGTTCGAGCAAATCTAAGGATGAAAAAAAAGATTCCAAGAAAGATAATATATCTGCTACATCTTCTCTAAACACTCTCAAAACATCGCCAATGAAATCTTCAATGAAATCTGAACTAAGTGAATACGAAAAAGACATCAAGAGTACAGAAAACTTGCAGTGGGTTGATAAATACAAGCCTACTTCACTGAAGCAGATTATTGGCCAAGTTGGACCCACCAGCAACGCTCAGAAACTTTTCACATGGCTCGGCAAGTGGGCTTCTAATCACAATGGCAAGAAAGTTCATGTAAAGCCGAGTCCTTGGGCTAAAAGCAGTGATGGAGCTTATTTCAAATGTGCTTTGTTATCTGGTCCTCCTGGAGTTGGAAAAACAACCACAGCTCAGCTGGTTTGTAAGGAGCTTGGATTTGATGCTGTTGAGTTTAATGCGTCGGATACTAGGAGCAAAAAGCTATTGAAGGAAGAAGTATCTGAATTGCTGTCTAATAAATCTCTTTACGGTTATGTTACTGGCACTGAGGAGAAGGTTTCCAAACGTCATGTTCTAATCATGGATGAAGTGAGAAGAGTAGAAATATTTTTTGAATCTGTGAATAATTTTTTCTGTAATATTTTAGGTTGATGGCATGGCTGGTAATCAAGATCGTGGAGGTGTTGCTGAGCTCATCGCTCTCATTAAAGATTCTCAAATTCCAATCATTTGCATGTGTAATGATCGAAACCACCCAAAAATGCGTAGCATTGTTAACTACTGCTACGATCTACGCTTTATGAAACCTCGTATTGAGCAAATTAAAGCTGCAATGATGTCAATTAGCTTCAAAGAAGGATTAAAATTTGCACCTGGAGCTTTGGATGAAATTATTGCTGGAACTGGGAATGATGTGAGGCAAACTTTGAATCATTTAGCGATGTATAGTGTGTCGAAGACTGCTACACCTTTGGCAACTGATGTTGCTAAGAGGAATGCAAAAGTGGCACAAAAAGATGTTAAGATGGTGAGAAAATAGAACAACACTATTTTATAAATTGTTTCTAGCTATTCCGTATTTTTAGGGGTCTTGGGACGTAGTTCGAAAGGTTTTCTCTGCTGAAGATCACAAGACAATGACTTTCCAAGATAAGCATGATCTTTTTTTCCATGACTACAGTATGGCTAGCTTGTTTGTTCAGGAAAACTACCTCAAAGTTAAGCCGACAGTCAAGTGAGTGACATATTCCGCTATCATTTTAATTACAATCCTATTTAAAAATTAAATTTTCAGAGATGAAACTCTAAAGCGAATTGCTCTCACTGCCGATTCTTTGAGCTTGGGAGATTTAGCTGAAAAGAAGATTCGTTCTAATATGGCCTGGACTTTGTTGCCCACTCAAGCGGTTTTCAGCTCCGTTCTACCTGGTGAATATATGTCAGGGGTCATTACAGAACAAATCGGCTTTCCAGGATTTTTGGGCAAATACTCAAGAACCAATAAACGTAAAAGGCTGGCTCAGGAAATTGTAGACCATACTCGCACGACTACTTCCGGTTCCAGATTAGCTATTCGAATGGATTACGCTCCATTTTTGCTGAACGCTATTGTTGGTCCTTTGCTAAAGGGTGGAGTTGAAGGAGTCTCAGCATCACTTGCTGTAATCAAAGAGTATCGTTTGCTGCGAGAAGACATCGAGTCACTTATTGAACTCACCACCTGGCCCAAGACCAAGTCTCCTTGGGATCAAATTGATGGAAAAGTTAAAGCAGCTTTGACTCGTGCTTACAACAAAGAAATTGCTCCTTATACTTATTCTGCCGTTCCTGGAGTCAAGAAAAAAAAAGCTGCTGCCACTACTGAAGATAGCGAGCAAATGGATGGCGAAGATGGCGAAGGCAGTGCATCAGAGCCGGAAGAAAAAGATGAGGATGTTGGAAACGCTTTTCTCAAAAAGAAAAAGGCTACTGGAAAGTCTGAAGCAAGCACTTCCTCGGCTGGAACCAGCAAAGATGTTAAGAAAAAACCAGCGGCCAGAAAGGCTAAATAAAATTATGCATTTCTTGAACTAATATTTAATGTTAACTTAAGTTTTTGATTTGTTTGATGCCAAATTACCTTCAAGTATTCAATAAAAATCATTAATTTGAATTTTTTGGTTTTATAAAACTTTCATTTTCACTGAAGCTTTTTTGGAGCTTTTTCTCAGAATTTTTGCTTTCTTATACTTGCACTCGCTAAGCTTAAATTTGAGAGAGTAAAAACTTTTTAGTTTTTCACCAAGCATATTAGGTAAAAAGTTAATTTAATTTAATTAGTCTGTTTGTGACAAGCTTTGAAAGTGGTGGTTCTTAAATAAATATAATATTAATCCAACATGAGTTGCAAATTCAGTGTTGCTCTAGTAGCATGTGCTCTGATAGTAATAAACTTTTGTGTGTATAGTTCAACTGAGACCATTCATTATAAAGTTCTGAAGGTAAAGTTTCAATTTCATTCAGAGTTTTTGAGCAATTAAGTGATCTACTTATTATTATTTTTAATATTCTTGGAAGAAAGTTGTTGTCTTTGTTAATACAACAAAGTTTCAAGTGGATTTGTGTGTACATTTACTATTTGATCAAAAAAAGTGCAGCGTTAGCATTATAAGTCATGTATACGACTGACTTTTTCTACTTAAAAAAAAACTTATGTTGTTGAAAATGACATTGACCTTGAAATGATGTTATATTTTGATTTACTGCAATAGAAAAAGCTCCATTATCTTTTATTAAATCTTTGTAGAACATATGTTCAACTAATATGCATTACAACTCACAACAAAAAAAGTGCATTAAAATTCCCGGGAACGGTAAAGTTATTTATGAAAACTATGTGAGTCAATTATTTATATTTGTATTAAGCTTTGCAATGAGTTACAATTATTTTTAGGATGTGAAATGCAAGGACCATTTGGAGGGACTTTTACCGCATACAAAAAAATCAAAGCATTATTTTTATTGTTATCATGATGCGATTTTTGTTTGTGAATGTCTACCAAGAAATGTAGGGAATGATTATTAAATACCAAATTTTTTCCATTAATTTTATTTGTAAATTTTTTATATAGAATTCGAGGTAGGGACAAACTTTTTAAATTTTGAAAATTTTCCAAAGTGCAAATTTTTACTTTTTGCCTCCAAACTTATAATTCACGGGAGTTTGTCCCGTCTCGAAAGATATGGTTAAAAATGCATTGATAAAACCTATCAAAAGTAGAAGTTGAGTTGGTAAAAATCTTGTAGTATTTTGACAGGATGTCGATGGTTTGCAAGCCAAGAACTTCACAAAAAACTTGTGAAAATCCCCAACTCTCTAAATTCTACGAATTTCTGGTTGAGAAAATGAAATTGGATAATGTTCTAGCAATGTCTACTCCTACTCTGAAGAAACAATGTGATATTTGCAATTGCGGAGGATCTCTCCATCGTTATATGGATCAAAAAATCATCAACACTTTGACTAGAAAAATATTGGTAATTATTTTTAGATTTCCAGAATTTTGGATTAAATTGCTATTTTGTTCAATTTTAAAAATAGGCTCGCTTACGTTCACAACTAACACAAAATGTTACAAATATTGAAGAAAGGTGGATGTTATATAAATTTTTCTTTGAATATGTCCTTATTAACATAATCTCATATTTTTAGAATAATCTCTACGACAGTTGATCTGAGAAGTACAACACCAACCACAATATTCACCAGTTCAAGATCTAATGGTAGCTCAACGGTGATATTTACAAATATTCCAAATTTTGAATCATCCATAGAAGCAGCATTTATTGAAAGCACTACAAGATCCTCAACAATCAGTTCAACCACCCTCGTCTTAAAATCGAAGAATGACATAAACTTGGTTTTGGACTCTTTTGCTGTAAAAACCAATGAAGCTCGATACAGAAACCGAAAACTCAAAGATCAAGGTTTAATTTCCACGACTGAAGATATTTCAAAAGAATCTGGGGATTTAGCCACGACGGAATCTACTATGGAGACAAAAATTGATGATATCGCAACAACTGAAAATATTTTAAGCACTTTAAGCGATTTAAGCACTGAGCTGTTTACAACAACTGAATATATTTCACAAACATCTTCGGATCAAGAATTACTGCAAGATTCAACGACTGGTATCATTCCGCAAACTTCTCTAGAGTCAAATATTGAGAATCTAGGGACTGGAATGATTCCGGAAACTTCACCATCAAGCGAGGATTTTCTTTCTTCAACTATAACAACGGAAGATTATTCAACCGCAAGCTATTCCACTGAGTTTAGCACAGACTATTCAGATAGCTATGGCACAATGATACCTTTTTATAACAACAAAGCTGTTAATCGTCGCAACCGAAAACAAGGAACTCGAACTCCCAAACCAAAAACGGAAACAAAATCTTCAATCCAACCATTGGCTTCAAATAGCTCAAGTTATTCTGATGCTAGTTACAGAAGGACTTCTGTTCAACCGAAATACGAAAATCCTCAAAAAAATTACACAGAAATGGAATTTTATGATGTATTTGAATACTACGATATTGATAACAACACATTATTTGTTAAAGAAATAAATGGATCAGCTTTTAAAGCATCACAGGATTTTTATGACGATGATGAATCTTTCTACTCAACTACCATAAATCCGATTACAGATTTGAAAATCCTTAATCTTGTGATGGAAACTTCCACTGTTAGTTCATCAAATGAGGACGAATTGCTGACTTCCAAGACGGATCATTATTTAACTTCCACTGAGGATCCTAGTTCAACACTTCTGTTGGAATCTTCAACCGTAAATGTTCCCACTTCCACTATAAATGATGGAGCTTTAATAATAACTTCAGAAAGCTTCTCATCAAGCTCAGTACAAGACACCTCAACTGATCTTACATTTTCAACTGAAATGACTACACAAGATTACAGTGAAAGTTTTAGCTCCGTGAATGATCAATCATCATCCAGTTCTAATACAATCAATTATGAAACTACTAGTGATAGAACTTCACAAGAATCTTCAACCAAATCTTCAAAAACTTACGATCAAAGCACAAGTGATGCAACTTTGCTTGAGATTTCTACGGAAATTGAGTCAACCACTATCGATCAAAGCACCATCGATACAACTTTCGACGAATTTTCAACCAAATCTTCAATTACCTACGACCAAAGCACAAGTGATGCCACTTTGTCTGAGCTTTCTACGGAGTCAGATTTAACCACTTTTGACCAAAGCTCCATTGATACAACTTTTGTTGAATCTTCAACCGAATCTTCAAAAACTTACGATCAAAGCACAAGTGATGCAACTTTGCTTGAGATTTCTACGGAAATTGAGTCAACCACTATCGATCAAAGCACCATCGATACAACTTTCGACGAATTTTCAACCGCATCTTCAATAACCTACGACCAAAGCACAAGTGATGCCACTTTGTCTGAGCTTTCTACGGAATTTGATTCAACCACTATTGACGAAAGCACCATTGATACAACTTTACATGAATCTTCAACTCAATTTATATCAACAACCGATGAACAAGCCACTAGTGACACAACATTACAAGAATATTCAACTCTATTTACGTCAACAATTAATATGCAAACCACCAGTGATCTAGAAAAAGATATTTCTACTGTGAATTATCTTTCTACTAACAGATCTACTATCTCCAGTCTTCCTAGTATATCCATCTCAACCACACAACAATCTAATTTTAATTCTACAAAACCACCTACAAAAATCCTCACAAATCCAACTACCTTGCTCCCTAGATTGAATCTGTCAACCACTAAAAGGTTGAGTACCACCACTAATAAGAGTTCTCCTCCTCAAAAAGATTCAAAAGGAATTTTATACTCCAAGAATTTTAATTATCAAGATAAAAAGATGAAGCAGAATGAAAAAAATTTAAGCTATGACAATTCATTTGATTATTACGATTCTTCAAAAAGCCAAAGTGGACAGATAGATGATGCTGAAGGGAGTTTTAATAAAGATGAATATTACTAAAATCAACGGCCTATTAGAAAAGAATTAGCTTCTATCGCTAAACTATTCCTACGTTCTGTTTGCTTATGATCGTTAGGATTTTACGAAAAATAGACTCGTATCATCATATAATTCGATCAATGACAAAAGCCACATGTATGAACATAAGTTAAACTAAGTGGGAAATCCATTTTCTCAACAGATTTTTTCAATTAAAAAAAAAAATTTATATCGACTATAAATCGATCAAATAATCTTCGAATCTTCACAGAATCATTCAAACTTTAGTAAAAAGATCACTAAATTTCCAGTTATTCTAAAGAACAAAATATCTTCTACAACATGAAGTTCATCATTTTTGCTCTGCTCTTCACAGCAATTTTAACGATTTCTCAAGGTGCTCCATCGATCCCAGTTCAAACCTTTGCAGCCATCGCCAACCAAACAATGACACAATTGCGATCTTTAACAGATCAGTTTAGCAGTATGCTTGGCGGAGGATCAATCGGGAGATAAGATCATAAGCTGATAATCTTTATACAAATTAATTTGTGAAACAAAATATTTATCTAAATAAAATATTGCAAAGAACTTATAAATTTCTTTATTCTTATTTATACTTGATTATTGCTTTTTGACTAGATTTTGCTCAGGTTTTTGACCGTATTTTATATTTACTGAACTTTTTCAGCGATTGCGTTAAAATGAACTTTACTTTAAAAATAGAAGAATAAGAAAATTTCAACAGTTAAACAAATAAATTTCACATTTGTTTGCTCTAAAATGTAAACTATTCAACTAATATTGTATTCTCATACATTCAAGCATATGATTTTTATGGAACATTGTTGAAGATGAACAAAAAATATCGTGGAAAGATGTTCCTTTATTTTCACAAAGTATTGTTTGCAAATAAATATTCAGGTTTTAGAGACTTAAAGAGAATTCCAAGAATCTTATTTTTGGATTTGGATAGTTCACATTGATCATATAGATTTTGTTGGAAAATTTATAAAACCAGTTAATTGAATTGAAAATAAAGCCAATGCTCGTTTCAGTCATTTTTTGGGGCATGAGTTCGTATCTGAGAACTTAAGGAATAAATTGTTAAGTTTTTAGAGATTCAATGAAATGATACTTTAGTTTCAGGTTAAATTTATTAAAATTATGTCAATGCAACAAAATTGTAAGTCAAGAATTAGAATACAAAAGATTGAGATCAGTTTGAGCAGCAGTTTAATGAGATCAATGATAAAAGCCATCTGTTTAGTGAATAGATTCATGGAATTAAATTTTCATTCCACTATAAAACGAGTAATTAATCTTCAATCCCTCACAGAATCATTAAAGCTTCAGTACAGCTAACTATTTTTCTACTAGATCCATAGAATCAAAATAATCATGAAGTCATTAATCATTACTTTGATCCTCGCAGCAATTTTCGCCCTTTCCCATGGATCTCCGATATTCATTCCTGTTCCAGTGAGCAGTGATACTTTACAAGCCATCGCCAACCAAACGATGACTCAATTTCAAAATTTCGCAGATACAATAGGACTTTGTAACTGAAGACCAAGAGGATATGTTTCGATTGAAAACTTGAGAAGCTAATAAAATGATTATTTTTAAAATTTAAATTTAATTCCACGTCGAGCTTTTGAAATAATTTTTGATAATTAGTATGATTGCTTAATAAACAATTTTAAAAGTTGAAAAATGTATTTATATCAGATAAGCCACTGTTGAGCTGAACCACAAGAATGACCTTAGTTTCATAGAATCTTTTTTCCAAAAGTTTACGTAGTCTAACAGAGTAGTCTAACTCTTAAACTGCCAACCTAAGTAAATTATGCTAAACTAAATCAATAAAGACTTTCGTTCATTCATTAGTTCTCGCTTGGAATATTTAATTCAAGAGCCAAAACTAATTTATGTTTGCTCTGAAATGTAAACTGTTTAGCAAATATTCCCACACAACAAAACAAATGATTTAGATGGTCACTTGACTGAACATTGAAAGGCAAACATAACATATCGTTTAAAAAAATCTTCCTTTTATTGTCTCTAACATTGTCCAAATAAATATTCTTAATTTTAAGGGGTATTTTCAAATAAAAATTAGAATCATATTCGAGAACTGGTTTAGTGACTCGCAAAAACCAAAAAAAAATTTGTCTGAACATATATTTAAACTTCGGATAATTTCGGTCTATCTTTAGTGCGGTGAGGATTTTTGGTGCTTCAACATCTAATTTAGTGTAGAAAACTATAAAGTTTACGGACGCTACTGAATATTTTAGTAGTTTTGTGTAAATTTTTTAAAAACATATTTAAAAATGTCGAAAGTTGCAATTTTTGCGTTGGTGCTCTGTGTTTTGACAATTGCAGGTAATGATAGATTTATTAAAAAAATCAAAAATTCTTTACATAGTGCTCTTGAATATAATAAAATTTTTAAATAATTCAAACTCATTAAATCGAATTTTTAAGACCTTTCATTTTAAAATGTCAAAACTTAAATCCGAATCATTAAAAACACCAAATTAATTTCCAATATTTAGCCTTTAAACAAAATTGTGATGCAAATGTGCAATTTAGTGAGTCACTCTATCAAAAATAGTTGTTCCCGCCATTTCCACTTAGGTTATAACAATTTGGATATAATAAACTATATTGCATTCACGATTTTGGACTTGTTTCGACCTTTAAAATATTAAGCAGCATTTTTTTCTTGTTCTTGCTGTGTATTATCTCATCCCGAACTATTTTAGCAGTTTTGGGTGTTTTTTTTTTGCTAATATTAGATGTTCAGCAAATTTGAAGGTTGTTTCTAAAAACTTATTGTTTCTTTTTCACAGAGAACCACGTTTCAGCAGAAGGTGGAAGTTTGGTAACGATTTAAAAAAATTATTTTTATGAAAAGCTTTGCTTGTAATTTAAAACTAATTTTATTACAATTTTATTTTAAAATCTAGTGTGAGCCAGGATCATCTTTCAAGAGATCTTGCAATACGTGCGTGTGTAACGATGATGGATCAAACGCAGCTTGTACTTTGAAGGGTTGTTTCGAGGATGCTAGTGGCCCAGTTCTTCAATGTGTACCTTTAGAGAAATTCAAGAGGTATTGTAACGATTGTGAATGCAATGAAGATGGATCAAAATTCACTTGTACAGAAAAGGTTTGCGATACAGAAGTAGGAGTAGTATCCTCAAGACCAGTTCAAAAGTGCACACCTCACGTTTCTTTCCAAGAAGAATGTAACACTTGCACTTGTAATGCTGAAGGTACCTTCAACATTTGTACTACCAAGGCTTGCGAAAAGATTGAAGGAAATAAAGATGAAACTACAGCTGAAGGAGTAATCACCCAAAAACCAGAGCAAAAATGCAAACCAAACGATTCTTACAAGGAAGACTGCAACACATGTACTTGCAACGCTGAAGGAACTCTTGCGATGTGCACAGCAATTGATTGCACCCACTCAGATGTCCCCTCTAAAGTTGAAGAAAAAGATCATAAAGAAGATAAGGATCATAAAGAAGAAAAAGATCACAAGGATCACACAGATCACAAAGTGGAAGCCGCCCCACCAACAGTTTTCCGTTGCAAGCCCATGGATGTGTTTAAAATGGATTGCAACACTTGCGTGTGTAATATTGAAGGAACAGCTGCATCTTGTAGTGAAATTACCTGCTCACACTACAGAAACGAGGCTATCATTCCAACACCAGTTGAAAAGAAAGATTCTCCTGCTTCAGAAGTACTTCAAGATGAACCTAAGAAACCTATTGAAGTAATTAAGAAAGAAGATGAGCCAATCGTCAAGAAAGAAGAAGAAGTTTCTGTAACTGTGAAACCAGCATTCCAATGCAAAGCTCTTGAATCATATAAAATGGACGCCTGTAACACATGTGTCTGCAACGAATATGGAACAAATGCAGCTTGTACTCAAATTGACTGTCAAGATACTCCAGTGGCTGATGTTCCAAAAGTAACAATCGAGGTAGAAGTTGAAAAATCAAGCACTGTCGTCTCACACGAACACCATCATGAAAGTGATGGATCCACCACTTCAGCTTCAATTGAAACTGTGTCTACTCCAGCAACTATCAACCAAGGATTCTTATGCAAACCAGGCACTCAATTCATGAACGATTGCAATACTTGTACTTGCAATGAAAAAGGAGATGAAGCTGTTTGCACTCTGTTGGTGTGTCCTTCTCACAGCCACAATTAAAATTTAATGAAAATTTACAAATTTCAAACTATTTCAGTAAAAATAATTGTATGGAGAATTTTTTAATAAAGAAGATTGCATGAATATTTTGATGTTTCGATATTTTTTTGTCAATTTTAATCCTTTTTAATTTTTCTTGCAAATGAGGTGCACAAAAGTATTATATTCTAAAAAGGAAGTAATAAAATGTTAATTGATAGCATGTCAAGTACACATTATTTTCATGAATCAAATTAGCATTAATAGTTTTATGGCAACGCAGCGTAAGTGGTGCTTTCACAATTTATTATCATAATATATCATCACAACACTTTACATAAATTGCAAGAAAAAGAGCAATCAAGTTGACATCAAAATTACTTCGTAATATTATAAAGAAATAATTTTAATCTGATTTGGTAATAAAATCAATAAAACTCTTTACAAATTGGATTTTAATCGAGATCATTTCTAAAACAAAGAATAAAATTCCAACCACCCAGCCCAACATAAAAATGATTAATCCACCCATAAGTTGGCTCAAATCAAGTCTTCTTGGTTCTTTCGTTGGCTCTGGAGCTTTCAAATATTTTGTGTTCATTGACTCCTTTTCCCATTGACTCATCATTCCATTAGTTTGCAAAGCTTGTATCACTCTGTTCGCTGATTCTACCAAGTATGAATTTTTGCGAAAGTAAATGCCATATTGATGAGTAAATAAAAGCTCTTTACAGATTTCAATGGTTCGATTTCCGTAGGTTTGTTTATTGCCGTGTATTATGAAATCTAGTGTGAACGCCATTGCTCTTTTACAAAATGGATCTTGGAGCTTTTCGCTAAAGTTTTGAAATTCTGATGGAGTTATTAAAATAGCCCTGGAATAAAAATTTCATAATAAAACGAAATGAATTTATTTAAGCATCAACCGACCGATCTTTAATGGGTAAATGTGCAGCGTGTTCAACAGCAGTTGCCGTCATATAGAAATAATATTCCTGTTCTATCATCTCAGCCACCGACTCCACAGGTCTTTTTCTATCGTCTGATTGCATGTTCTTTAAAAGACCTCCTTGATAAGTGGTTCTCACCACTAAGCTATACAAAATGAAGATCATCAATAAAAACCTGGCAAAGTTTCTAGTTGGAAGTTGACTCATTGACCCTCCCACAAAAACTTCCAGCACATTAAAATAGGGACTTGTGTTTTTGTTTCCAATCACATATTTCTTGGTGATCCTGGAAAATGAAATGATCGCGATCACTACAAATGCTAGGACGAAAATAATTATAACTGCCATCCAAACATTGAAGTCAAAAGGTCTGAATAGTTTTTCAAATGCCGAGTATTTTTGACCAGGAGGAATCATCAAAGCCCAAGGACTAGAAATATATGAGATGCTTGGTGACATGAACTTGTTACGGAGATGAGTGATTGCGAATTCTCCAATAGCAAAATCTACTTCTCCGTCGATAACCTTAAGAATAAATCATTTATTTATGTTATTATATTGATTGGAATTTTACAGCAAACCTTTTTAAAAGCTCCACTTCGACTTCCATTTTCAAACAATGTTCCCCATCGAAGAATTTTTTCTGGTTTAAAATCGATTTTGAATTGTATTAATTCAGCAAGCATTAAAAGAATCTGACCGTCGATCTCTGTATAAATATGATTTCCATCTTCCTTGTACACAATTGTCATAAGAGGACAATCAAAAGAAACAACTTTAACTGGACAATTAAATAGCTTTTGGGTCTTATGAGGGTAAAAACTTTTTCGGATTTTGAACTTTCCTTCTTTAAAAGTTTTCCATAAAACAGGATAAACTTGAGCGCAATAGTTTTTGGTAAAGGGAAAATATGTAAAAATTTGAGCTTCTTCATTTTTTGACTGCAGAATAATATTAACATTCACTATCAAAATTTCCCATAAATCCTCAAAAATTTGAATGAGGTGTTGCATATAATTTGTTGGACGTTCAGTCATTACGATGAGAAAAAGTCCTTGATAGTCAAACTTCTTAGAATTCATTCCTTGAAAAATTTTATGAAAAGCTCTGTGAGAATCCACAAAAAAAATGTTGAAGAATTGAGGAGCCTCGACTGGCTGCTTAATGTTTTCCACTTGCTTGATTGTTTTATCCAAATTCTTAGATATTTTATTCATAATGTCCTCACTATGATAAGAATGAGAAGCTCCCATGGTAAAATAGGCCGTGACTTGATCCTTCGAAGTAACATTTAAAATAATTTGCGAGACAGCTTCAACTAAAACCTGAACTTCCTCAATAACCAATAATTTTTCAAAATTTTTGGAAGCAAAAACTCCAAAAAGTCCTAAAGCACTCCAAGCAAATAAAACTTTGAATGTTGTTTGATACATATTTAGCGACGATATGCTAGGCTAGACTAAATACTTGTTTAAATAGCAAAAAGCTTATTGTTTAGTGTTTACACAGTGGGGTTATTGATAAAGCGATGGAAATCAATATTGCTTATGACATACTTACATACTCATTAATGTGATTAATTGAGAGTGTTCAGGCGTCGAATAGTTGCATCTTGGAACAAAACAAACTATAGATTGATTAATATGTATTTTAAATTGATTGCAAATGTGAAATTCGTAGGGGCCAAATTATAACAAAAAATAAAACACACAATATTTTTGTTAATCCTAAAATTGTTAATTTTTATTAAATAAATAAGTGCACAATAAATCATATATATATAATGTTATTGCAATTATTACAATTGCTGTTCAATAACCCAACAACTAAATGACTGATATTCGAATATACTCATTGATCCCATCACCTCATAAACTTTTCATTAAAAATATCAAAATATCTTAAATAGTAGCTTAAAACAAACAATAAACAATTAAAAGGTATCTTATTTATACATATTGAATCTTATAATTTATCTCGTAAATATGAATGCATTCATATTTTTTCTAACAGTAAACTTATCTTCTAACAAGCTTAATACAAACAAAAATCGTATGATTTAGAATGTGCTCCGGAAACAATTTTATTTTAATAAAAAATGATAAAAGTGGGAACACATTTTTCATCGAGTGATTTAGGCAAAGTCTAAAAAGTATCATTTATTCGTTTTAGAAAAAATGATAAGAAGTGCCAATTTCTCATCATTTTTTATTTACCGAGGGAAAACTGTTGACAATTATTAAGTTTTGATAAAAAATCTCTTCAAAATATTTTAAAACAGTATCATAAATCATGATAAATATTTTATTAAATAAAACAAAAAATTTAAAAATCATCAACATTAACCCCTCACCTATCTTATACATAATTAATCTTAACCTACTTAATGCTAAATAAATTGAGATTTCATCAACTCAAAAGTCTAACAGTGAAACATCAAAAGTTCTGATATTATTCCACAAAACTCTTGAGTTCAACAAAATCCTGGCAACTGAAGCAGAAGAACTTCTTCCACACCAGCCCCCAAACTTACCACTATGTCGACTTTTCTTATAGCTAAACATGTTTTGCTGTTGTTTCTTTCTGTTGCGTTCATAGAACTTACTGTAGAAATATATCATAGATATATGGGATAAAAATCACCAAATTTTTCAACTAACTCCTTAACAGACTACTCATAGTCGCAAGTGTTGTTAGTCTACTCAACCGGTAAACTTCTCATAATCGATGTGCCTGGTTGTCTGGCCACGAATTACAATTTTATGCTGAGAGTAAACAGAGAACTTACCTTCTCCTTCGCGCTTGCCCTCAGACGTTGCTAAACTAAGGTTTGTGATGGACATCATACTAATGCCCACCCAATGGGGGATTCTTAAAAGCTAGATTGGAACCACATAGTTCACAATTCAGGGGGTGCAAGTGATGCAGGGCTATGTACATAAGGAAACTTAATTTAAACAAAATTTAATTTGAAAGATCTACAGACAATAAGGGTGACAGAATTGGTATACGAGTCTTTGAGATCGCTCCGTTTTCTTCATAATTCCTTTTTTGTAATATTGTCTGATAGATCTGGAGAGTTTATCATAGTTCATAGCCGGGCGGTTCTTGCGACGTCCCCACAATCTAGCGACACGAACAGAGTCTTCAATTTTAAAGATTCCCTTAGTTCTATCTAGCCAGCGAATTGCGGTACCATGGGTTTGAGGTGAAGCTAATAGTTCTTTTAAGAATTGCCACAAGTGAATGTGAGAGGAGGTGGTTGGAGCTCCAGTTCGTTTTTGCATAGTTTGGTGTTTTTTGGTGACCTTGGGGGTTGGGACAGTTGCTGGTGGCTCCACAGCTTCGATTAAAGAAGCTGGAGATGAAATTGGCTGGTCGGGAGATGGAACTGAGTCTATATCCATTGTCAGCTCACCGGGTTCATCTGAAGAATAAGAATAACAGTTTTGTTAGAATAAAAGATTAAAATGTCGGAACCGTTAAATTTTAATTTAATTTCAAACAATATCACACTTAAGTAAATAGAAAACTTACCATCACTTGCATCACTGATGTCTTCATTAACGAATGAGGACCACGTGGTTGCCACTGGGGAAGCATGATTGATGTTCTGTATCTCACAAGATGATGTCGCCAATATATTATTCTCAATATATGGCGCATCAATGAGAGCTGCTTTCCATATCTCCAGTTGAGCATGCAAAATACTTCCACTTTGTGGAACTCTTCTGATAAACTCATCGTCAGACAAGTTGACAAGCTGCTGTCCATTTTCCATGAACACTAGTTCACTGTTATCGATCGGTGCAAGCTTAAATTGCTTGATCGTGGAGCTAATCCACAATTGCACCTGCTGAACCGTCCATTGAATGGGATCAGCTGGAATGTTAAGAGCACTACAAGTGGCTGTTACCTCCCTCTTAGCGTGCTCCAAAGCCAATGAAATGACTGGCTCAAAATCATTCGCATCTCCAAGCAACGACTCCAGCGCTAACGGTTTTAAGTTGTGTCTTCGTTGGAATGTTGTGTCTTGCAAATATTCACGCAAGACTTGGTTATCTTGTTTGGGAGAGGATTGTGGATCAGAGTCTGATGACTTCAATAAGTAGTTGATGTCGATAGAGTGCTCGTTTGTGGCCCTACCAAGATTATCCCAATCAATATCTTCAAAAGGCTCAATCTTTACATTGTCATGGTAAGTGGGAGCAGCTGGGGATGGAACCCCGTTTGAATCTGGGGGGGAAGGTGGGAGGAACAAGTATTGATGGTTTTGCTCCTGCTTTATTATCTAGAAATAAACATAAATTTAGTAATTTGAAATTATTGTTTGATGAAGAATTTCTAACCGTTTGATTCACTGAATAATCCAAAGATGGTGATGGAGATGGCGTTCCAGTCGAAGGACTCAATGGAGACAACAAGCTTGAGCTGTTGAAATAATACTGAGGTTGTTGCTGAGTCCAGTCGTACTCTTCCTTCTTCATGTACTGAGGCTGATAATAGTTATCAATCTCGATGGAAACCGGGGAGAGTGTCGGATTTGCAAAGCTTTGATCGTCAAAATTTCTCTTCTGCTCAACCTGATTGTTATTCTGGTCTACAAAGTACTCTGTATTGTTCAGCAGTGAGAGATCAAAATTATCCGCGGCGTACATGTAATCGTTGAGCAATGAGTTAAGGTCATAGACGGTGGAGCTGGGCGCAATTTGCTGCTGACTGAGCGACTAAAAATAGATAGAAGCGTTGGAAAATTAATAATCAATTAAATGCAAATCAGCTTCTAGTTAATTGCAGATTCGCTGTGCAATGACGTCAGAACAAGAAATCAAGCAAATCGCGATTTTTATTTTGTAGGTAAATTTTTTCGTATAATGGTGTGGGAATATCACTATTTTTTTGAAATTCGTGTTAAATATTGCGCAAACTTAATTAATTTGATGATTATTTAGAGAAATTTTTACCCAAAACTTATAATCCATAAAAGCTGAAGAATTTTCCGGCACAATTTTTCGCAATATTCAAATAACTTCTACGACTTTATTGCTGGCACTACCGTGAGCGTCAAGCTCTAACAAGATTCTAATGCCGCTAAGTCCAAACTGGTGTTAGACTGTTAGATTTTTTGTTTCTACTTCTTATTTTTTCAATATTTTAAATTCTTCTAAGTTTCTTTGCTCATAAGCTCACAAATTAAAATATTGCAAACCAACACCAATTGAAAGTTGAGCGAGTAGAATGAGTTGAGCGAGCAAATAGGCAGGCTCTGTATTGAAATTAAATTATTAATTCAAAGTGAAATTAATTGATTCAGTCCCTGCGCCGTTAGTTCAGGCATTCTATGTTTGTTCTGTGGCTACAAGGTCGATTCTAATCGGATTTCTGGCTTAAATTGAAATGTGTGATATTTTTAATGGCGTTCGGTGAAACTTGAAAGTTCTTTGTTCTTTGCGTATGAGAATATTTTTACGAGGTCGAACAAGCGGGAGGGAATTGTGTCTATTGTGGAAACAGGATTATTTGGAAAGAGTCTTAAGAGCTTATTTTTGGGAATGTAAAATGTTTTGATTAAATATATGTTAAAAAAGTCCAATCCTCAGTCTTTTTAAATAGCTCAAAGAAAGGATCATCTGATGAATCAAAAATTTCAACCATCGTCTCAAACCCAACAATACCTCAAATTTAATTCCAAAAAGCTTAATTTCCAATCAAAAAACAAGTTCCCTCCACTATCAGTTCAATAAATCAGCAATTAAATCGCTAAATTAATCGCCACTTTTGATTATAAATTCACAAATTTCAAATAATCAGCATTCAAGCCGAAAAAAATTAAATAAAAACCAAAAACCAACAAAGCTAAAGTATCGCCAAAGTATTTCAAATATATTTCAAGCAATATTAAGCAACATTAAGCAGCATTCTAGCAACATGGTGGTCCTTAAGCTCCCAACCAAGCCGAAATGAACATTCTCAGGTGTAAATAATATTGAAAAAACCAATTTACATAAAAAATAAAAATATTTATAAGCAAAAAATAAAGCTGTTGGCAAAAAATAATTCACTCCACATTCCACCAAATTCAAATTTCGCGTGCGCGCTAGTGTTAGTTGATCGTAAGCTGATCATAAGTTTGCAATTAGCAGGGTTTGCAAACAAAACTGGGTGAACAAGTTTTACTAGCTAACTTTACTATCGTTACTACTAGCGAATCTAATCGAGCAAGATAGTAGATTGTGTAGCAAGTGGCCTAAAAGCTTAAAACAAACCCCCCTGACAAGCCCAGCTTTTTTTGCTTTCCGTTTATACAGCTTACGATCGAGAAATCGCTGATTAACACAAACACTATCAACGCTTTTAAATATTTTTTTTAAGAAAACGAAAGAAAAAAAAATTCATTTCAAGGCTGACTGGTTTTTTCCACCTCAGCCAAACGCTAGCGGTGCCTCTCATAAATCCAGCATACAATCTAACAAGTTTTGCTTGCTTATAGCCTCAGAGTATATCAGAATATATCAGAATATCAGATGCTGGTTATTATTGTCTTGTTTGGATTCTTAAATGGAGAGATGGCGGGGCGATTCTAAAAGTGGATATCTGCTCATTTTTAAGATTATTAGAAATATTAGAAATTTTATACAAAAATATAGGATCATAAACGGTATCCTAAAAAAATAAAGTGAAAAATTGAGAGTCATCCAAAAATATTATTGAAATAATTTTCAAAAAAACTATCAAAAAGTTATCTACGCACTTTGAGCCCTTTACCGACAATTTTTATTCTAATTCTGTGTATTTTGTTTTTATTATTTTTTGCTAGCATTAGAGATTTTTTGCTTGTTGCTCGATATGTAAATCAAATTATTCGCCTGCTACTTTGCTACATAGTTTGCTGCATAGCATTGGATATTTCTATATAGTAAAATCAGGTAAAATCAAGCGAACACATTAGAAGTGATCGATGTAGCTTTTTTTGCAAGAAATTGGAGTGAATTTACATATTTCCTCATTCTTTGTTTGTTTGGTTAATTCTAGTTGAGTTCGTAAGTAAATTCAACTTAATTGGATTGCTTCCTTGTATGACAGAGTACATAGTTACAAGCAATACGGAGAAGGGAATAAGGATTTAGATTTATTTATAGACCCAAACTTGATCGCACAATGTGATTAGAATTGGATTAGACTTCAAGGCAGTTTTGAATCCAAATCAAATTCTTTACGACTTTATATTATAAAATGGAAACTTTAAACTTTAAACATCTTTTTAATTAAAACTATAAGATTTTGCATTTTATATTATATTATTTGTAAATTAAGTAGCTTAAATCGATTACTTTAAGATTTATCTTCCAGATTTCGTTTAATTTTGAATAACAAAAATCTTTTAACGACTATTGAAATGTAATTTTTTCTTGCATCTTAAATCAAAAACATCACAAAAATGGCGCCAAGACTGTATTAATCATTCGGCATTCATTATTTTAAGAAATTCGAAAATTTATTTGAATATTTTTTCATCGCCAAAACGACTAAGTGATACTTAACAATAATTAACTGAAATGTTTTGGAAGCTTGAATTCATCCTTTCTAAAGACTTTAAATCTTTTAAAAGTTTCAACAAAGTTGCAATTGTTTTAATCTGGCCAAATAAATCAAGTTTCTGACTAAAAAATTTTCCAATCAGTCGAAGTTTTTTTTTCGACTTACTGTAAAGAAAAAATCAAAGAAAGAAATTTTTTCCTTCAATAAAGCAAGAATCAACTTTTCAACCTTTTCTCCAAAATTTCAAAGATTGTCTTTATTTACTGATCATTTCCAATAAAATTTATTATATTTAAGTTTTCTTGGAAAGCCATTGCAATTGGCAATTATACTTAAATCAACATTACATTTTTAGCTCTTTGACTTTTTGAATGATCTACAATGTGTTTCCTTTCCCCGAAATGTTGAGAAAGGAGGTGGTAATGGGTGGGTAGGTACTTTAGATTATTGAGTAAAAATTGTATGATTAATAAATTGAACGACTGGTAAAAATAAGAAAAAATAAACTGAAAACACTTGTTTTACTTTCTGCACATTAGGACCCTCTGAAAAAGTTTACTCTCCAAAAAACATGAAAATAATTTTTATCATCAAAAAACAATGTCTTGGCGCGCATATTTGCATATCGAGAAAATCGAAAAAATCTCTACCAGGCGACTGTCAGACATTTCAGGTCTATATATCGTCCATGCATGGGAGTATTAAGTGTATGTGGTGTTTGTGGTTGACGACAGCAAAAAGTGAAATTTTTCCACATTTCTTTTGCGCGGCCATTTGGTCGCGTTGTTGCTTTTTGCCACCAACTCACCAAGACAACGAGAGAATTAGTCAGAAATGGTAAGGCTTAAGACACTAAAGCACCACATGATGAAATAAATATAATTGTAATAAATTTGAAGCAAATATTACAAAAATACACAAATAAACAAGCATTATTGAAATGCATTCCTTAAAGACTTAATGTTCGTTAAAGTTGCTATGGCTTGGTTTTACTTTGTCCATGTCGCTTTTTATTTAAAAACTGAAAAACTGGAAAGGCAAAGCATAAATGAGAAATCTTATTGCAACAACGGGCAACAACTGAAGGCCTGCAAAGGTTGCTTTATGTAATATTCGTTTGCATTCTTGCGTTTAAGTCTTCAACATAAATTCGATTGACGTCATTGGATTTATGACGGCACTTTTAATTTCTCAATGTTTGCTTCGAATTCATAATACAAATATTATATAAATATTGCATGGAATGAATGGTGAGAGTGATTAGACCCTGATCTGAATATTTTCAAAACTTGTGATAAGTACCTGGAAACTTTTGTTTGTCATGAAAATATTTAAAATTAAATATTTGCCTTTTATGAAGAAATGTTGACTTTGGCGAATTGTTTGCTAATTTATTTTTAACTCGCTTAAATCATTTCTAAATGATGACAATTTACTGAGTCGTGATAAAATACTTTCAAAATACTATTTAATTAAGATTTTTTACAGAGTTTTAATGCATTTTTTTCATTTAGACTAAAATTAAATGAAAAAGGAAAAAGTATTTATTTTGCCTTTTATTAAAAAAATCTCAACATTATCTCCAAAAACAACATTTTCATACAAATTCAATAAAATGTACAAAAAATATGTGCAACAGGCCCCTAGTCCCCAAACAATCTCAAAAATCAGAAAACCATTCCCAGATTTTACTTTCAAACAATTTCTTCTCAAAATCCTATATAAAACAAAAAATAACTACCGAAAGAAATGCCAATAAAAGCCGAAAGAAGCCAAGAAAGTTCAAAAAAGACCTTGGCTGGGATCGCGTCACTTTTAACCATTAAAATCATTATATACTCGAATATTTAAAACATAAACAGTTTGGTTATGTGCTTTAGAAAGCGTGTAAAAGGTTTCGCAACAAATCTTTGGGGATTTTCCCTATGATTTTTTTTTGTTTGTTGCACAATTTTAATTTGCACAATCATTTCTATAAAATCAGACTGACGTATACCCAGTAATTGGTTGGTGGTGGTTGCATAACGTGATTATTTCGCCCGCGACTCGGGATTTTTCAGTTTTCCAATTTTGCAATGTTTTATAGAGCTGTAGAATAGTGGAGGGATCAATTTCTAGAGAATTCAATATTTCAATAATTTTCTCGGATTTTTTGGTTTGGCAATAATTGCATGAATTTAATCAAAAAGGTGATTCAACCAGCGTCACCAAAAATTGAATAAATCGATGGAATTATGCTCTCGTTATCTATAAATTGTATATAGTTGATAAGGCGCGATAGCTTTTTACATTATGGGATTGATAAGAGGTTGTCTGGGAAGTATTTGACTGGTTTTAATTAAATTTTATGATTTTATAAGTATACTTCAAAAATAAATTTGTAAATTTTAGGCGTTTTTGAATTTGATCTTATAGTTGAGTTGATTTTACCATTTTTATGATTTTTAGCTTTTCTGTAATTAATTGATGTCAGGGCGTCATTTTTCAATCAGTACAAAAAACATTATTTTATTGGGTTAATATGACTAAGATATCTTCCAATAGCTAAAAATAGTAACAAAATATCATATATTACTTTGTAAATAGCAGAATGCTCAGAACAACGATATAAAGACTGACTTTGTTACTTTGTTAATGCTAAGACGTAAAGAGTTATTGAAGAGAGATTCAATTATCTCTGAAGTTAACCTTGCATGAATCAGCTAAAAAACTCAATAAAGCATTAATCAAAAGCTTTGATCGACTTTTCTAAGAATTCTTTAAACTAAGCAAATTTATGGGTAAAACGTTAAATCGATAATGTCTTAAAGTAAACCCCCTTACAGTTTCAAAAGCCTTTTAAGATGATGTTTTTCAATATTGATGCTAATTTTGCATGTTTATCTAAATATACACAAAATTTGATTCTCTCGAATTGAAAATAATAATTTAACCAAATGAACAACATTCCACTACGTCCCTCGCTTTTCATCTTATCATAGCTTAACCTAAGTGATACACATTAGAACAGCTTTTCCAAAACAAGAAAATCGAACCAGAGCAACTGGTTTGCAGACATGCCAGTAAAAATGCAGTAAAAATGTTCTAATTCGAGTCATATCAACTTTAATCAACTGATTAAGAAAAAACTTGACCATTATAAGAAAATAATTGCTCGAAAACTAAATCTAAAAATGCTTCGAATGCAGGGCTACTCACCAAGTCTTTAGCTGCTGATGACGAAAACATTGTATGGTTGATTTTTTCGCTGTTAATGTTCAATTTTTTTATTTAAATAATTTTTTATTAATTCCACAGAGTTTGCGAGCGTATGTGATGAGCACAAACACAGACAGCCACGTAAGATTGTACGTTAACACAAAGAAATTTTTCTTTTTCTTTCAAATTTACAAGAAAATTTCGTTTAATTTCTTTAAATTTCATCGAAATTCACTGTTTTCAGGCACTTTTGGTCACGTTTCTTGGCACTTTTCTTCAAAATAAATAATTTTGTTTCTAGATGTAATCAGTTTTAAAGTCTTAAGATTATTTTAAGTAGATAAATAATTTAATATAATTTAATTTCTTAAAATTTTAGAGCTTGTGCTGACACGGTATACTCGCAGCGACTTTCGAATCGCAAATAAAACCAGAAAATGTTGAAAATATTTTTATGATTTTTTCCAGCTTTGGCAGCGCACGAATCGAAAGGCGAGATCATATAAGTTGAGGCTTTGTAGATGAGAGTGATTTGCAGTTTCTATAACATTTTTGAGGTATTCGTTATTGGATTGGTCACCTTTTGGTGATGAATAATAAAATGAGAACTTTGGCACTGGAAGAGATCCTCTTATTTCATGAAGAAGGATCATTGATGATTCAAGATGTAGAGAGTTTAGACCAAATTCATACCTAAAGATCTAATTATCCAGCCATAAGCTTTTCTACACCAAAATCTCCCACTTATATGCCTAAACCCGACTTTAACCGAGAAACAAGTTTGGAGCGATAACTTTTTTTGCTGTTTAAAAAAAAATCAACAACAAAAAAAATGCGAATTAATTAAAAAATTATTTAATGGAGTCGATCGCAGCAGAAATCGCAGGTTGGGTTTTTTATTATAATTATTGAGGTGCACCAGTTGCATTCTCTTGCTAGCTACTGGGTGCAAAATTCTAGCAAATTGTTAGCATTTTCTGGAGCTGTTTGAAAGCCCTGACCAATCTGATAAGAAATCTGCGAGAGATTATTTACAATGGAACGCACAGATTGGGTTCTAAGAAATATTTTAATTAGGTGATGCTAGCAAAATTGTGTTCACAGAATAATGTGATCATACAAGTAGTTTTTACGAGAAATTTGAATAAATTAAAAAAAATTATAAAAGTTTAAAACAATCAAAAAGCGCACAGAAACAATCAAGAGATTGAAAAATATTAAGATATCTGTAAAATTTTATTTTAAAGGTGGTCTCGGTTCATCTCGATTTTTATTGACACTCAGCAAGTCTAAGCATTTTGATCGAGGCCCCCTCTAGCAGATTAATTGAGCATGATTTTTCATTAATTTCAATTAAAAGCTTTTATATATTAAAGCTCTTGAGCTTTCAAATGAGCTTTTATGAAACAATTTTTGTATTTTTATAAACTTACAACTGCAGAGACAAAACGAATGTTACCATGTAAGTTTATATGTTTTCGATTTTTGAATCGTGCTTGGAACTTATCAAAAGATAAAGACATTTTCATGACTTTTTGTTTACATTGAATTGATGACTTGATCTTGAATACTTTTATGAGTTTATAAACTCTTTTCTTGGTTTCTTTCTTTGTTTATATCACGTTTAGATTATACTTCATTTTTAAATGTTTGGAGGCAAAGGCTAAAAATTTCACTAAAAGTTTCTATTCAATCCCAAAGAAGCAACAAGTAATCAATAATTTACAGAAATATCAGACAAGGAACTAAAAATCACTGCACGTCAAACAAGGAAATGTACTAGTTTATATTTATCTTGTATTCTTCTTTTAAAACTCTCAGTAAGAAAATAAAAAAATATGAGAATTCTTATCAACAATCAACATTATAGCAGTTTACACTTATTACTTGAACTTCATTACAAACTAACAAATCAAACAAATAGAGTAATTAATTTAAAGCAGTGCTCTATCTAATCCTGCAGTTGTAGACATATTCAGTTGTTTACAAGACGGCTGACGAGACTCGTCTTAATAATTGCATCAAGCTCTCAGCTGCAACATGTGCAATTCAAACAGTTCTTGAGTGGAAGTCGCTGAGTGGAGTCAATTAATTCAAAATACATAATCTGTTGATCAAGTGAATGAATTAAGTTGAAGTGCTTTAATTAGATTTATTTGACAAACGCAAGTTTAATGAATATTGAGTGAATTGTTTGTGTCTGGTGTTTTCAGTGCTATGTTGGGAATTTTCCAGATTTTATTACTGTTTTAATGATTAATCCTGGTTATAGTTTCCAGACAATTTTTTTCATTAGTGAAAGAGATTTGAGTTATAGAACCTTGCAAGGTAATTTCCTTTTTGAACTTCGTTTAAAAGTCCTTAAAAAATATTGACTCACTTAATAAAAATATTCTAACGCATAAAATTCCCATTCATTCCCCGCAGTGATTAATCCCACGGTATCAAACCACAAAATGTTCCGACCACCATCCACAACTTCTCGAGCCACCACCGATCGCACTCACTTGCTCTTCAAACCAAAACAACCATCTCGTCATTTGCTATCTGACAAATACCTGTTGTCTCTGATAGTTTTTCTGCTGTGTGTCACGCTCTTTGCAGTTCTGGCTCTCAGTCAACATTATATAAAGGTGTCGTTGATGTCGCCCGTGCCAGTATTAAGTGCCCATTCGCTGCTTATAGACGTAACACAGGATAGCGCTCAACATGGGTGAATTTCTAGTTCTAGTGCAATGTGTAGTGGCAGCTTATTTGGCTGTTGTGTAAGGAGTTTAAATTTATTTTATTGGTGGAGGATCAGCAAAGATTTTTATTCTTTAAAAAATTAAAAAAGTATTTTTGGATTATGAAGAAAATTTAAATTTGAAAGCTTCTATGAGATTTGCAACAAAAAAAAACAGTTGGAAAGATGAAGTTAAAGGGCTTTGGACATCTTTTATGAACAGATCCAAACAAAAATAATGAGATTGCCATTAAAATAACAAACGCCATTGATTATCATCAGAACGAACATGTTTTTGGCAAAAATAAATTCTTCTTCTTTTCTCAAGCAAAAACTGAAAAAACACGAAATCATCATTATTGCAACTTATTATTATTGAAACAACAAAATTGTACTTTAAAGTCAAAAACTCAACAAACTTTAATAAAAGTAATAAACAGTGCATGCGATAAAACACAGTGATGTTCTAGAATTGAGCTGGTCAAGGATTCGACCCAGGCAAATATGTAAAAGATTAGTGGATCATCAACTTGCGCAATGCACATACTTTATTGTGGGAAAATTGAATTACTCAGAAACTCAGAAACAGAGAAGTAACAAATCCAATAAATTCATGAACAGGCTTGTGCGTCTATTAAACATTTAATTTGTTGTGTAAACATTTAACCAGCCGAGCAGTCATTTTGATAACAATTTTTATGAATTTAAATAGTATGATTATACTTAACAATCTGACATCGCAGCAAATTCATAAAATGTGTCAATTAGATGCTGATTCAACAAAAGTTGTCTGAACTATCGACGCATGTGCAAATTTACGTAAATTAAAAAACTAGAAAATACTGGTGTTTGTTGGAAGTGTAAGTGAATCGCGATAAAATCATTTAAATTGTATGAAAAGTGTAAAATGTATGTGCAGTTTGTGGTTGTTTTTGACGTTGCGCAACAAAATTATAATTGACCTTATAAATGGTGCTGATGCCAAGTTAATGCGTGAATTTATTCACATGACTCAGCTTTTGTTAGATTAATTACATTTTTTGAGCAAAAGAGTATTTTAGCCGAATTATTGAGTCTCCACCGATTTTACATAAATTTTAAAATATGCTCAATAAATGTACATTTTATACTCAATTAAGCAAAATACTGAAAAGTTATTGAAAATGTATATTGAACCTAAATTTCACTTCAAGAGAAAATATGTATAGGCGCCATCATTTCTCTCTGTTGATGCTGCGTTATAACATTAAATAAACGGACCAGTTGTTTATTTGAGCATTGATTTCTCTCTCGGGATAAATATTTTGAAAGATAAAAGATACTTGGAGTCTGTAGTGGATAAATGACGAACCTAAAAATATTTCGGCTGCAATTATAGTTCGAGCATTTTATTGAATTTGAAATATTAATCGTTGACCTAGAATTTTTCTTGAGCTTTTTAAAGCTGAGACCTATAAACTATAAACATTATTGCCTGTCCATTTATGTGTCTAATCCTCATGGCTTGTCTTACAAATAAATTTTAATTACTATTCGCATAATTGATCCGGAACATAAAATTCTTTAGAAATGATTTCTGTCTTGAAGGTTAATAGGTCTACGCATAGATCTTACTCATCATCTTATACAATCATTGCATATTCCTTTAAAGCTCTTCCAAGATCTAAACTTTTAATCATTATTTTAATTCAAAGTGTGTAAATTTTTTTACACGAGGCTTAGTTTCTCAATATTTAAGGGTAATTTTTCAAGCCAGTGACAATGTGGCATGCAAATAATTAAGAAATGAAAATAACCACAACAATTTATTTCACTACTAAGCCGGTTTTAAATCCCCTTTCATTTTGTTGTTCGATTAACTGACCAACAGTAATTCAAGCAAACAGATTCAATTTGCAATTTTTTTACTTTTTCCCTAAAATTATAAATAATTTGATAGAAAACATGCAAATATTCAATTACATCAAATTTGTTATTGAATTAAAATTTATTTTGAAATGTGCTGTTCTCAAGTTTCAAGAATTTATTCCCATAAAAATAGCAAAAGAACTTTGAAAAATTCCATCAGTTAACAAAAACATTAAACTCAAAATGCCACAAATTGCCACCCGGCTTTTGATCGACACTTGAATTGTTTACAAAAGCAGATTAAAGACAAATCATCAGTTTACTAAAGTGTCAACGACTAACACATTGCGACATGCAGTAAAATCCAAACAAAATAAGTTTTATAATCAATTTCAATATAAATGAGTATTTCAGCTCTTGTGACGTCAATCTTAATTACACTAGATAGCTAAATAAAATGTTATAAGAAGCTTAGCGAGTCGTGGATCAAGTGCACGACATAATTAAATTATTATTTATTCTTAAGGTTCACAGTTTCGCTTGAGATTGTTGATCTTTCATCTTTTGGTTAGATAATATTGCTATTTTCCAAAGATAAGTAAATTTACATGAGATTAATCAAATTAATGAATTTAAAAAGTATTTGTGCTTTAAGTTTAGTTCATCCAACTTTAAATAAATTCGGCACCAAAAATTTAAGAATTCAAATTCAGAAGTGAATAAACTAACTAAAATCATTTCTATTTAGTGTCCCATCGAGTGACGCCTACGTGAAAAGAAACTTTCCCGCTGACTTTAAATGGGGAGTCGGAACAAGTTCTTATCAAGTTGAAGGAGGTTGGAATGCAGGTGGAAAAGGAGAATCAATTTGGGATCATATGACCCATAAATATGCCGACAAAATTCTGGACTCGAGCAATGGAGATATCACGGCAAATAGTTACGAAAATGTGAGTTATGTTTGGATTGAACTTGCGAAAAATTCATTGAGCAATAATAAAGCAATAATCTAACGCCTAAAGTACTTATGGTCAGATAAACTTTTAGACAGGGGTCTGGAATGACTTTTAAATTCTTATAAAATTTAGAATCAAATATTTCTCTAAATAATAGTAAATCCCTGCTGAGAGCAATAAATCTTATTTTATGAATCAATTAATTTTATTACTACATGTGTATGTTATTTTTTAAAACACATTCTTTGCAGTTGTAAAATCAGAAATTTCAACAAATTTTAATAATTTTAATGCAGAAAAATACGTTAAGATCTTGTCAGCCGCATTATTTGCACTAATTAGAGCAAACAAATAAACCATAAAATATTTATCGAGTTGAGAATATCAAGTGCAAATTGATCTTGAATATTTTTATTATGTATGAAGCAAGTTTATCCAGTCTATGGATTGTATGTAATATAATGGTTTATAAGCTTTTTCTGAGGTTTCATTTATGAAATACCAAAATGCCTCACTTGAATTTCTAATAAATAAAGGCAGAATTTATTTTGAATAAGTTTCTGTTGAACTTTGTATATAGTATAGAGCTATTTGAATATTTATGCAAAATATGAATTATTTGAATGTTACTGCGCATTTTAAAGGACTTCTGAAATACAAAGTATTTTAATTCATGTGTAACAATTTGAATTTCCATTTACAATTCTAGTGGAAACGCGACGTGGAGATGATCCGTGAGCTTGGAGTCTCAATTTACAGATTTTCAATTTCGTGGCCTAGAATCCTTCCAGGTGGATATCTTAACACAGTAAACAAACAAGGAATAAAATACTACAGCAACTTAATCGATGAACTTCTGATCTACAATATTACTCCAATGGTCACAATGTATCACTGGGAGTTACCTCAGAAACTACAAGATCTTGGAGGATGGTCTAATCCTGAAATAATTGACTTGTTTGTTGATTATGCTAGAGTTTTATTAGAGCAGTATGGTGAACGTGTGAAGTTTTGGACCACTTTCAATGAGCCATGGCATATTTGTGAGCAAGCTTATGGAATTGACTTCATGGCACCAGCTTTGGATTATCCAGGAATTCCCAATTACTTGTGCGGACATAATTTGTTGAAGGCTCATGCTGAGGTCTATCATATGTACAAGGGAGAGCGATTTATTAAGCAAAAAGGTAGGAAACTGACGCAACAAAATCAATTAGTACATGAACTAGCAAAGCGACAAAAATGTAGTCCCTTAAGCAGACACACTTTTTGAATTACATTGCATAAACCAGAATTTGTTGTTTTTCTTCGCGTTCATGAAAAGTTGATCCGGAAATGCCACCACACGTGTTTGACTGCTAAATTTTCAAAACTAAACAACTTTTTAATATAAACAAACAATGTTCCCGTTCTCGCATTAAACTCGCATAAAATGGCAATAAGTGTGACAATCTTGTTAATCCAATTAATACGCACAACCGGGGTTTTTCTGTTGGCCTTCTGTTGGCCACGATCTTGTTGGAGTTTTATTTGTTTTTCCTTTCAAATTGATTGTAAAGTATATAAATTTGACATTATTATTATGAATATTCAGAAAATATCATTGAATAAATATGCAACCAGATAAACGATTAAAAGTAATTTTTAATGATGTGATAACTATTACAATTAAGTATTATTATTCCATTTAACGATACGAGTTCCTTATACAATATCTCATACATTTTATTAGGTATCATGGGAATTACTGCAGATACCAGCTGGCCCCAACCAGCAACAGACTCCGCTGAGGATAAGCAAATGAGTGAGCAAGCTTTGCAGTTCTACGTCGGTTGGTTCATGCATCCAATCTTCTCGAAAACCGGCAACTACCCAAAAATTATGATCGATAGAATTGGAGCTTTGAGCAGACAACAAGGATTTAAAAAATCTCGCTTGCCATCTTTCACTGTTGATGAGATTGAGAAGCTCAAGAATTCATCAGACTTTTTTGGAATCAACTCATATACATCCTTTTTGGTTAAAAAGAATGACAGGAATAATTCTGCTGGCTTCCAAATTCCATCTTTCCAACATGATCTGGGAGGAATTGAGTTTCAAGATCCTACATGGATTGGATCAGGTTCAGTGTGGTTGAAGGTATGAGAAATTTTTATTTATGAACGTAATGCAATTCTCCTGATAATCTGAAATCCTGATATAATATCATCTTCATGATATAAAATAGTATGGAAGACCCCAAAATAACTTTAGTGAAAATTATAGCACGAACCGGAGCTAACAATTCTCATTCGAAAATTCCAAGATCCCATAAGTTGAGTTGCGCAACGATTTGATTCATTTCAGTTAAATGCTTACATGAGACTCTTTACATGAGACTTTGAGTGCCTTGAGACGTCCAATTGAATGGTTTAATTAGCCCGCAATAAGTTGTAAACGATCGAGCATTAAATTGTTGCTTAGTGCGCCGTTTGTGGCGCGTTGACAAGAAATTAATTTGGCTGCAAAAATGTAATTAAAATTGCTGAGTGATATGAGGTGTGCAAGGATTGTATCGGAAATGAGGGGAAAATGTTCAATGGTCTCATTGATACCTTACTTTTCTTAAGAAATCTAGAAATTGCTTAAGAAATATAAAAGCTTTAATTTTTTTCGAACTATTCGCCCCCGCTACTCATAAAATGTTGAAAATACATAAGAATTGAGATTACAATCAATTTAAACAATCAGAAGGTGGTTCAGTACCTCAAACTAGATTAAAGCCAATAACTATTTTTCAATTTAAAAATACAACTTTATTGGAATTTCTGAGAATGAATGAAATTAATGAAATTATGCGTCTTGTAATCAAACCTTCAAAAAAATCACATAAAGTAGTTAATATTAATCCAATAAACATATCAAACAGCTAAACAACAAATAACATTACATTTTTTGTTACTCGTAGAAATTTTTGTTAAGAAAAAAACTCAGCTATGATTAATAAGAGATCAATTTATTTACGCTAAATTGCTTAGCTAACGATGAAAAGCTGGTGACAATTAAAAAGTACGGGAATACTAGGTAAACAGCTTGTCATCAAATTACTTAGATTATCCCTTAAAATGTGCATACTAGTCAGCTATGAGCTATCTGTAGTTTCCCAAACAGAAGCCACCTGTTAGCAATTGTTCGAAAAACTTCAAAACAAATACAAGCAATTCACACTCTTAATGCAAATTAAGATAAATTGTTATTATTGAAATATGTGGCTTTTTTAATTCAATATGTAAATTCATTGCACTAAATCCGGTTTTTTCTTATTCCGTCTGCATGATAATTAAGTTTCTATGTGAGTTTTAGGGACCTAACACTGATTTAATTTCAAGAAAATTTAAGTAAATAGCACAATTTTAATGGATAAATCATGCGGATAATGAGTTAATTGATTATGGATTTATTTGAATAATTAATGCTAATTTCTGGAAATACTAAATTAGATTGCTGAAAATGTTTAATTCAAAGTTTAAGTTAAATGTTTGTTTTCTGAATTCTGATTATGAATAACTTAACTCTTATTTTCAGGTGGTACCATCTGGGATGTACAGCCTATTGAGTTGGATCAGAGAAGAATATGACAATCCACCTGTTTTTGTTACTGAGAATGGAGTCAGTGATATTGGCGGAACAAACGACATTAAAAGGATGGAATACTTTAATAAGTATTTGGGAGCAGTGCTTGACGCAATCGAGGATGGATGCAACATTAAAGGTAGTGATGATGATGATATAAATATCAGATAGGTTAAACCAAATTTCTCTTAAATTTAAAGGTTATATCGCATGGAGCTTAATGGATAGCTTTGAATGGAAAGCGGGCTATACGTAAGATCTTGAATTCATCGAAACCATAACACAATAACATTTATAATCTTTCTAGTGAAAAATTCGGCCTTTACCATGTGGACTTCAAACACCCAGACAAAACTCGAACTCCTAAAATGTCCGCTAAAGTATACAAAAACATTGTAACTACAAACCACATTGACTGGTCGTATCGGCCCGCACCAGATGTGTTCATACCAGAACCTGCCTTAGGAGCTTTAAATACTAACGCACCCAGCCACAGCAGCTTAAATGCAATAAATCTTTTTGTTATCGCCATCGCCACTCTTTTCCCTTTGATTTTGATGTATTAGAATTAGTATTAGGACAATGAGATGTATTTAAGAGTTTAAGGATTAAGGCAGTGAAAATTAAATAAATTTTTTGTATAAATGAAAATCAAATTAAATCTTAAATCTGCCCCAAATATGAACCTGAAATTTTAACTTATACAGTAATAGACTATCGACTTTGAAAATAAAACAATGGTCAAGTGCCGAAAGCTTAATTTTTCAGAGACATGTTGATTCATCATTGAGTTGCAAATACCTATAGGTGTTAATCGGGAACGATTGTGTTTCGGTATCACACTCTTAGTAGTCGTGTAAGTACCCGAGATAATAAAATACGGTATACCATTTTTAATCAAGTGCTTCAAAGTACATCTAGATTAAAGATATCTGATCTGCTTTAAACTTTGGAACTTGACTATACGTTAATCGCCCAATTTGAAACTTATTGTCCAACAAACAGTTATCAAATCAAAAAACCTTGAAATGTAGATTGGAATAGTCCATCGATCTGGGATCCTCCTAATGTTCGGATTAAGTGTCAGCTCATAGTACCCAGGTATTTCAAACTGGTGAGATATAAGTAGCAAAAGATTTATTTCAAAGGCATTGACCAATTGATAGCACATAAGTGTATAATCAATTGTTTTATCTCTTATCTTATACGTATAAAGCACGCCAAACCATAGCTAGACCTCCTCAGTTGAAAATAAACCAGTGAGCTTTTGAGAGTTTTCAAGCATGTATAAAAGCCTTTGTTTTTATTTGGCTACTATCTTGGTGGTTGCGTAAGTAGTTATATAAACTTTTTTCAATGCCGAGCGTTTAATTTAAATCGACTTCGTTGCAGTTTCCATCAAGGAAGTGCTCAACAGCCAGGAAAGTTTCCAGATGATTTTGTTTGGGGTGTTGGAACAAGCAGCTATCAAATCGAGGGAGGATGGAATGCTGACGGAAAGACGCCTTCAATTTGGGATCACCTGACTCAAAATGAACCACACAGAATATTAGATTGCAGTAATGGAAATGTAGCAGCTGATAGTTACAACTTGGTAATAATTTTGTGAAGCTACAAGAAGTTTGATATAAAGTTCAATTTCATTTCTAGTATAAACGAGATGTACAGATGGTCAAAGAGCTAGGAGTTCAGTATTATCGATTCTCCATTTCTTGGAACAGAGTTTTACCTCAAGGATATTCATATGAGATTAATGAAAAAGGAATTCAATACTATAGCAACTTAGTCGACGAACTGATTGCGTGAGGATCAAGAACGATCTAATCTAATATAAAAATTTTTAAAACTTTTTTTTTAAGCAATGGAATTAAACCTATGGTTACAATGTTCCATTGGGACCTGCCACAAAGACTGCAAGAGCTGGGAGGTTGGACAAATCCTGAAATCGTTGATTTATTCGTTGAGTACGCTCGGGTTCTCATTACTCGCCTCGGAGATCGCGTAAAATTCTGGTCCACATTCAATGAACCTTTGCAGACTTGCCTCGCATCATATAATTTTGATCAAATGGCTCCTGGAATTAACTTTCCAGGCATACCAAATTATTTATGCACACACAATGTTTTGAAAGCTCACGCTGAAGTCTACCACTTGTACAAAGATTTGGGTGAAACTGGGCAAATGGGAATAGTTTGCGACTCAGCTTGGCATGAACCATTAACTAGTTCAGCTGCCGATAAAGCTGCTAGTGATCAAGCTTTGCAATTTTCCTATGGATGGTACATGCATGCTATTTTATCCGAAAGTGGTAATTACCCACCGATTATGATTGAGAGAATTGATCGATTGAGTACAGAGCAAGGATTTGCAAAATCTCGTTTGCCAAAGTTCACTCCAGCTGAAATTGCACGCATTAAGGGAACTGCAGATTATATGGCGTTAAACCATTACTCATCCACACTTGTCAAACCAAATGATGCATCTAATTCAGCAGGCATGAGAATTCCATCCTTTGAACATGATCAAGGAAAGATTGATTCTGTAGATCCTGCTTGGCCTACAGCAGCTTCTACTTGGCTCAAAGTGAAAATAATACCTTTTTTAATCTTGAGAATTTACCTAGTCTTTCATTAAATCTTTCAGATTGTACCTTTTGGAATTTACAAATTATTAATGTGGCTCCATCAAGAGTACAATGGTTTTCCAATTTACATCACAGAGAATGGTGTGAGTGACTTGGGAGGAACAAATGATACCGTCCGTGTGGATTACTATAATCACTACTTGGACAATGTCTTGAAGGCAATCAATGAAGGAGCTAATGTTAAAGGGTAATGTAATATCGTCTATCGTGTAAATCCAGTCATAGTCTTAGTTTTTTGTTATTTATTCTTTTATTCTGAATCCTCTTAATTCTTGTCTTATCTTAAAATTCATTTAATAGTGGACTTCTCCAATTTACAGTATTCATTTTTATCCTACAGGTACATTGCCTGGTCTCTCTTAGATAATTTTGAATGGCGTGCTGGTTACACTGAAAGATTCGGAATGTATCATGTTGACTTTAATTCTCCCGACAAAAAACGTGTCGCTAAGATGTCTGCTAGAGTTTACAAGAAAATTGTTGCCACAAACCAAATTGACTTTGACTATAAACCAGAACCAGAAGTCTTCATTGAAACACCAACAGATTGGGATTCATCTCTTTGTCAATCATCTGGATCTGCGATCAAGTTTAGTTTTGTATTGATTGTTTCCAGTATCTTGTTGAAGCTTTTTTGTTAAATTTGAATAAAATAGTCATTTGTGAATTTGTGATGTTCGATATAGCAATAAAAGCTCCGGTTTTACATCATCAATAAAATATAAAAAATAAAACAAAAGACATTTTAAGAATTTCCTTGAAGTCTCGATGATTTTTCCAAGAAACTGGTCAGCTTGACTTTTGCCTTAATTTGCATACAATTGGCATGAGCAAATCGATAATGGTACTAATTACACAATTAAAATTTCTACGTTTTTATCGATAATTCATGCATATAATTGAATATTCACCATATGCGGTTTGTTGAGATGATTGAAAATACATTGATAATCTTCGCAAACCTTGATTACTATAAAAAGGCTATATAAAACAACCCTTACACAAAAAAATCAGTACTCGCATAGTCGAGTCACTCACGTTGCCGCCACAAAGTCGGTGAATAACCCAGGAATGGATCCAAAAGGTACGATATGCTAAATAAGCGCCATAGCTCCATATTCGTCACACAAATTTAGTGAATGTATGGATATATTATGAAATTCTTATTAAACATATTTAAATCTTATTAAATGTGATTATTGAAACTGCCTGAGGAACAATCGATTACTACTAATTTCGGATCAATCTTGACAAAATTACAAATTTTTTCAGAATAAAACATATTTTATCAGATTGTGCAGATTAGCGGTTTTTTAAGAGGTTATTTGATCATGGAATTTGAGCGTACACGTAATTAATCGGTCGATATAACCATATATAAAATTTAGAATATTTATTTTTGATGTATCTACCAATAAAATTATTAGTAGGTTGATAAGACATTGTAATCGTTTTTCTTCGAATTTATACATTATTATCAACTTTATATAATAGGTATTTAATTGGTTTCAAATTGTTTAATCTTATCAAAATTGATCACATAAAAGGCCCTAACTGTCTCAAAAATTTTCAGTTGAGATTGAAGAACGAATAATAAGACACAGAATGTGGTATCAATTGTGCCAGTTTTTGGCACTCATCGTAGTTTTGTAGGTTTCTAGAATATGATATAATAAATATTCTATTGAACTAAGCAAGACTTCTCTAAATTATAGCGTTAGTGCACAAAAATCAGGAAAATTCCCTGACGATTTTGTTTGGGGAGTTGCCACAAGTGCCTATCAAATTGAAGGAGCTTGGGATACAGAAGGAAGAACGCCATCAATATGGGATCACCTGACCCACAACACTCCAGAAAAAATAAGAGATTGCAGTAGTGGAGATGAATCAGCTGATAGTTACCATAATGTTAGTTTTAGAAGAAGAAAAAATCTAATTGATGAATAACTATGTGAATTTTCTTTCTATAGTACAAACGAGACGTGCAGATGATCAAGGACCTTGGAGTCGATTATTATCGATTCTCCATTTCTTGGAACAGAGTTCTACCTCAAGGATATTCTTACCAAATAAATGAAAAAGGGATGGAATATTACAGCAATTTAATTAATGAGCTTATTGCGTGAGATTTGAGAAAAATCAATTTTAAATATGTAAATCGTTTCTAAATATTTTTTTTAATTTTTCAGCAACGGTATCAAACCAATGGTAACAATGTACCATTGGGATCTACCACAAAGGCTGCAAGAGCTGGGAGGTTGGACAAATCCTGAGATAATTGAGCTTTTTGTAAATTATGCTCGTGTTTTGCTAACTCGTTTTGGAGATCGTGTACATTTCTGGACAACTTTCAACGAGCCTTATGAAGTCTGTGTTCCTTCTTATAACTGGGATGGTATGGCTCCTGGATTAGATTGGGGTGGAATTCCCGTATATTTGTGTGCCCATAATCTCATAAAAGCTCACGCTGAAGTTTATCACATGTACAAAGAAGAATTCGCACATCAATCAGGTGTAATGGGAATAACAAGCGACACACATTGGCAAGAGCCAAAGACTGATTCAGCTGCCGATAAAGCTGCTAGTGAACAAGCTTTGCAATTTACTTATGGGTGGTGGATGCATCCAATTTTCTCGGAAACTGGTAATTATCCACCAGTTATGATTGAAAGAATAGATCGATTGAGTACAGAGCAAGGATTTGCCAAATCTCGTTTGCCGAAGTTCACTACAGCTGAAATTGCTAGGATCAAGGGAACTGGTGATTACTTGGCTTTTAATCATTACTCCACTGTTTACGTTACTTCAAATGATGCATCTAATTCAGCTGGCATGAGAATTCCTTCGTACGAACATGACATGAGTAAGATTGACTCTATCGATCCTAATTGGGAGCAGGGAGTTTCAAGCTGGTTAAAGGTAGTTTTTTTCCATACTATTCAACATTTTATTAGAGTAATAATCTTATCTCTACCATATCTAGATTGTACCTTGGGGCATTTACAAGCTCCTCAAGTGGCTCAGCGTAGAATATAATAATACTCCAATTTACATCACAGAGAATGGTGTGAGTGACTTGGGAGGAACAAATGATACAGTTCGTGTGGATTACTATAATCATTACTTGGACAATGTCTTGAAAGCAATAAATGAAGGAGTTAATGTGAAAGGGTACTGTAGTATCGCGTTTATATTTAGTATATATTTAATATTCATTTAATAGTGGACTTCTTCAAATTACATTATTTTATTTTATTTTACAGGTACATTGCCTGGTCACTCTTAGATAATTTTGAATGGCGTGCTGGTTACACTGAAAGATTCGGAATGTATCATGTTGACTTTAATTCTCCCGACAAAAAGCGTGTCGCTAAGATGTCTGCTAGAGTTTATAAGAACATTGTTGCCACAAACCAAATTGACTTTGACTATAAACCAGAACCGGAAGTCTTCATTGAAACACCAAAAGATTGGGACATATCTCTTTGTCAATCATCTGGATCTGCGATCAAGTTTAGTTTTGTATTGATTGTTTCCAGTATCTTGTTGAAGCTTTTCCGTTAAATTTGAATAAAATAGTCATTTGTGAATTTGTGATGTTCGATATAGCAATAAAAGCTCCGGTTTTGCATCATCTGTGAAATATAAAAATTAAAACAAAAGACATTTTAAGAATTTTCCTTGAAGTCTCGATGAATTTTCCAAGAAACTGGCCAGCTTGACTTTGGCCTTAATTTGCATACAATTGGCATGATCAAATCGATAATGGTACTAATTACACAATTAACATTTCTACGTGTTTGTCGATAATTCATGCACATAATTGAATGTTGACCATATGCTGATTGTTGAGATCAAGAAAAACGGTAGTTGCTTGTTGTGTTAGTTTTGAATAAATAAAAAATATTCAAGAATGAGGGGCTTTGAAGGTTTGCTGAAAAAGTTATGTGAATAATATTTTAAATTTTTATGTAAATCATGATAAAATAATTAAATAAAAATATGATCTAAAGTAATTTTAAAAATCCGAAACAACTACTTTGTATCATCCCCTTGCATAATAATTTCAATATCGTCATCAAATCCGATTTCCAAGCAAAAAAAAGTTATCTCTCAACTTGCAAGTGGCTCGCGATTCTTTATCTTCGGTTGTTTGTGCAAAAACTGATAATATTCTTCACAATTTCCGATTTAGTTGAGAATTCAATCCAGACTAGAGAGGATCTTGTACTTTCAAAATTTTGCTCAGGTATTTTAATTAAATGTTCAATCAAATTGTTGATAGTTTTACAATCTTGGTGAATTTAATTGCTCTTGAAAGATTATCTCAAAAATTATTTCTAATTAGTTTATTGTGAGTGCTCGATACGTTTAAAATTAACCGTTGGCTGTTATCAACAGCTGATTAGACTAATATTTTCAAGAGTCACAGCGATTCAGTTTCATAGTGTGTGAAAAATTTTAAAAACAAAAAGAAAAACAGCTGTGTAAAATTATTTGTGAGAGGCTTATTTCGTTGATTGTGATTTTGGGAGATCAGTAGCAAGCTGTTTATTGAAACAACATCATGTTTTTTTTGAGTTTCATATTAGTGTTTTTCGGTGTTTTTTGTTTATTGCCGTAAATATTTTATAAGGATCTTTGTTGTAATCAAGTCAAAATGATCTTTCTACATTGCAACTTTTTATATATTAACAATATTTTAACAATATTTAAATTTTCAATAATTTAATTTAAGATCAAAAACCAAAAATCGGATCCACAAAACCCAAATTTTTGAACTTTTAAAATTTTTTCATGATGTAAAAATTTTTGAAATTTAAAATTTGTTTTGTTATTTGACCCATGAACTTTCAATCCATAATATATTTAAGAAAATTTAAATCGATACAAATATCGTATGTTGTTATAGGATGATAACAGTCGCACAAAACAAGACGTTCCCAAAAGATTTCATTTGGGGAGTTGCAACGAGCAGCTATCAAATTGAAGGAGGATGGAACCAAGGTGGTAAAGGCGAGTCAATTTGGGATCATTTTGTTCACAATCATCCAGAGCAAATAAGTGATTGCAGTAATGCTGATGAAGCAGCTGAAAGTTATAAATTTGTGAGAATAAAGCAAACTCAAAATATTTTTTATGCTCATTATGTTATAACATATTTTGTTTTTAGTGGAAAGATGATGTCCAGCTAATCAAAGATCTTGGAGTTTCAACCTACAGATTTTCAATTTCATGGCCAAGAATTCTTCCTGATGGAGTGTCCAATAAAATAAGCGAAAATGGAGTGAGTTACTACAACAACTTGATCGATGAGTTACTGTATAACAACATTACTCCAATGGTAACAATGTATCATTGGGATCTGCCTCAAAAGCTTCAAGAACTTGGAGGGTTCGCCAATCCCGAAATGGTTACATGGTTCAAAAATTACGCTCGTGTTCTGTTCCAAAGATTTGGTGATCGTGTTAAATTTTGGATTACTTTCAACGAACCTTGGCATGTTTGTGAGCACGGATACGGTTCAAAAATACAAGCACCAGGTATCGTTTCTCCAGGACTTGGAGTTTATTTAGCTGGTCATAATTTACTGAAGGCTCACGCAGAAGTTTATCATATGTACAAGGAAGATTTCAAAAATCAAACCGGAACGATTGGAATCACTTGTGACTCGAGATGGCATGAACCTTTGGATAGTACTTCAGAGGATGACATTGAAGCTAGTGAGAGAGCCATGCAGTTCTTTGTAGGTTTGCTTAAGAAATTGTCCATTATCAAAATTCTTAAATTTTCTCAATTTTAGTTCGGCTGGTTCACCCATCCAATCTTCTCCAAGTCCGGAAATTACCCACAAGTCATGATCGATCGAATTGCAACTTTGAGTATTCAACAAGGCTTCACTAAATCCCGTTTACCAGAATTTACTGTTGATGAGATTGAAAGGATAAAGAACACTTCAGACTTTTTTGGGTTAAATACTTACACGAGTGGTCAAACACGCAAAGACTTCAACAACATTAACAAGGATCCAATTCCATCTTTCAATCATGATTTAGGCGTTATTAGAACTCAGCCAGATAGTTGGCCTCAGGCGGGCTCTTTTTGGTTGAAGGTGAGAATCTCAAAATTTTATTCATAGATGATTAAGTAAATGTTTATGCTTAAGGTTTACCCAGAAGGAATGTACCAGCTTCTTAAGTGGATCAACAAAGAGTACAATAATCCACCAGTTTACATCACTGAAAACGGAGTAAGTGATAAAGGAGGAACTGAAGATATTGCTCGAGTTGAATATTTCAATTCCTACCTTGAATCTGTTCTGAGAGCCTTGAACGAGGGATGTCATGTAAAAGGATACTTATCATGGACTCTAATCGATAGCTACGAATGGTCTAGTGGATACACTGAGACTTTTGGTTTGTATCATATTGATTTCACTTCCCCTGAAAAGACAAGATCAGCAAAGATGTCAGCAAAAGTGTATAAGAAGATTGTGGCTACAAATCAAATTGACAAGGATTATAGACCAAAACCAGATATCATGATTGCTCAGCAAACTGAATTTAAGAACTTTTGTAAAAATGGCGCGAAAAAAAATGCACCATCAATTTTCATAAAAATTGCCATTATTTTGTTGGTTATTAAGATTGCAAGGATTTTTCGTTAGGAAAATGTTATCTGCAGCCAAATGCCACAAGCGTAAAATTTTTTAATAAATGTTGCAATCTTCTTGATTGCAAAAACAACATAAATTCTAAAAACTTTTATTTTCATTGAAAAAATATTTTGAAAAATTCAGTGGTGTTTTTATGTTTTACTTGAACCACATAATTGTTGTACGTGCATCAAAAAATTAATAATCGACCAGTTTTTACTGCGGTGTATCAGTTATAAATTGTTTCTTAAAGCAGCAACATGTCTTTTCGAAGTTTCAAGTGCAATGCGATTTTATGTTTTATGTCTTGGATGTAAGAAATTTCATTTATTTAAAGATTATTGCTGCATGAGTTTACGTGATTTGGTTCAATAAATATGAAGTGAAGACCATGAAGAAAAAAATTTAATTCATCAAATTCGATTTAATTTAATAAGCATTTCAATTTGTTTATTATTTTTACCCTTGAGCTTTCTATGAATATTAGACAAAAAAAAACAGAATTGAAAACAATTTTTTTAGGATGATAACAGCTGCTCAAAATAAGACATTCCCAAAAGATTTCATTTGGGGTGTTGCAACAAGTGCTTATCAGACTGAGGGAGCTTGGGATCAAGATGGAAAAGGCGAGTCAATTTGGGATAATTTAGTTCACAATCATCCAGAATTTGTAAATGATTGCAGCAATGCCGATGATGCAGCTGAAAGCTATAAATTTGTAAGAAATATATTGAATCATCCTTGTACCTTTTAAAATGAGATTTTTTTTAGTGGAAAAGAGATGTGGAGCTAGTAAGAGAACTTGGAGTTTCAACCTACAGATTCTCAATTTCATGGCCAAGAATTCTTCCTGATGGAATATCCAATAAAATAAACGAAGCTGGAGTTGATCATTACAACAACTTGATCGATGAGCTACTGTATTACAACATTACTCCAATGGTAACAATGTATCATTGGGATCTGCCTCAAAAACTTCAAGAGCTTGGTGGATTCACAAATCCAGAAATGGTCAATTGGTTCATGGATTATGCTCGTGTTCTGTTACAAAGATTTGGTGATCGCGTTAAATTTTGGATTACTTTCAACGAACCATGGCATGTTTGTGAGCACGGATACGGAACTAGAATTTCGGCACCAGCTCTTCTTTCCCCAGGAGTTGGAACTTATTTAGCTGGTCATAATTTACTGAAGGCTCACGCAGAAGTTTATCATATGTACAAGGATGAGTTTAAGGAGCAGAATGGAACTATTGGAATCACTTGTGACTCATGGTGGAATGAGCCTTTAGATAACACTTCAGAAGATGATATAGAAGCTAGTGAGAGAGCTATGCAGTTCTATGTAGGTTTACACAAGAAATTGTACAATATCAAACTTCTTGAATTTACTTGATTTCAGTTTGGGTGGTTCACCCATCCAATCTTCTCCAAGTCTGGAAATTACCCGAAAGTCATGATCGATCGAATTGCAACTTTGAGTCTCCAACAAGGCTTCACTAAATCCCGTTTACCAGAATTTACTGTTGAAGAGATTGAAAGGATAAAGAACACTTCAGACTTTTTTGGGTTAAATACTTACACGAGTGGTCAAATAAGAAAAGACTTCAACAACACTAACAAGGATCCGATTCCATCTTTTAATCATGATTTAGGCGTAACAAGGTCTCAGCCAGATAGTTGGCTTCAAGCAGGCTCTAGTTGGTTGAAGGTAATAATTGTAAAACGTTATTAGATTTAGAGATAACACAACACGTTTTATCACTCAGGTTCATCCAGAAGGAATGTATCAAACCCTCAAGTGGATCAAAGAAGAATACAACAATCCACTAGTTTACATCACTGAAAACGGAGTGAGTGATAAAGGAGGAACTGAAGATATTGCTCGAGTTGAATATTATAATTCCTACCTTGAATCTGTTCTAAAAGCGATGAACGAGGGATGTAATGTAAAAGGATACTTTTCATGGACTCTACTCGATAGCTACGAATGGACTAGTGGATATAATGAGACTTTTGGCTTGTATCATGTAGACTTTGCTTCTGTTAATAAGACTAGAACAGCTAAGATGTCAGCAAAAGTGTACAAAAGAATTGTTGAGACTAATAAGATTGACAAGGATTATAAACCAGAACCGGAAGTCCTTCTTGAAGCAGTTAAAAGACAAAATATCTGTAAAATGGTGATTAAATCTAAAATACTGACTTATCCAGACTCTATCACATCAGGAGAAGAAAGGTTCATGTTGTCGAACTTTTTGTTCATCTCTTCGGTTTTAATTGCGAAAACAATCTTTAGATATTAAGAATTAAAATTATAATTTAAAAACATAGAGTTTTAAGTTTGATCATCTTCGAAGAGATGTAGCATAATTAGGATTAAGTAAAAGATTTATGACAAAATCTATGCAATGTAAAAACAAATGAATTCAAATAAATTATCTGGATTTTCTCAATCGATTTGATTTATCTTTATTAACCTCTAATGTATTTTGAATTTTTAACTTAAGAAAAATCGCATTCTTACAGAAAAAAAAACGCTAAAAAGTAAAAACCTATCCGTTGCAAACTCAAATTTAAAATTTTATGAAAAAATATAAGAGCTTCTCGATTTTGCCGCAGTGGACCTCTAGTGGCGTTTTTCGTTCATATCGAATTGTTTTGATCTTATTTTAATTACTTTTTTACCTTAATTAATAGTTCTACAGTCAAATAAATAAGTTTAATGTATAGTATAGTGCATCGTTTCATCAATTAGCATGTTCGCATATTGAATAGTGCTCGGTTTTTAGTGAATTCAAATATATATTTTGTGAATCAAAAAATCGTCTTAATTGGGTTAATACCCAATTAATAAGTAATACTCAATGATTTAAAATTAGCGCAACCAGCTGCCATATCATCATATAGCCCTTAGTGGTAAGTTTCACTCATTATTAGTCACAAAACAAGATAAGCTCAAAAAGTGCAAACAAAGGAATTTCAGCCTTGAAAAAAGTCAAGGTATTAAATAATGCAATTCTACTGCAATGCCATATTAGAACAATAAGGGAACTTCAGTGTTATTAAACGTATAAAGTCTGCTCAATTCGCAATAAGTAGGAATTTGTTCGACCAGCGCCAAGTTCAATGAACTGTTGCGAAATTCGCAGAAGAAGGTGTTTTTTCTTTCTTCTTGTTGCTGATATCTCAAGTGTTTGCTTCAGTTTTGATGACTCATATTTCAATTCAGTTAATATTTTCGGTAGTTTAACATTTGTGTTAATCAGTTGAACATAATGGAATTTTTTGTTTTAAGAGTTTTTTCTTCGTGATTTTAAAAAGTTATTAGCGAGTTTTGGCGCGTTTTTCAAATATCTGTTGAATCCATGGACATATTGTGAGACACATTTTAAAATTGTTATCGAAAATAAGGGACAAAGACATTACAATACAATACTTCCACCCATCCCACAATCTAAATCATTATTTCAATAAAAAACCAAACCTAAAATGTGCTAATTAAATTTTTTAGGTGATCAAGCAAACCATACACAATGAACAAATTCTCAGAAGTTCTTCGAAGGTACGAGCAGGAATTTTACGTTGATTTTGCCTTCGAAGACATTGCATCAGACTTAAGCGAGCTCCTCGAAGAAGATGAAATCAAAGAGATTAAGAAACAACCCACTGAGCAGCAACGGATCGATAAGCTCTTCTTTTTGTTGATTTATAAAAAAAAATATTCCCAGAATCCAAACCAGTTTTTTAAGATTCTTAAGAAGAGCTACAATTGGTTGGAGGATATATTGCAGAAATCACTGACACTGCCTTATAATGACAAATTGATCCAGGATTTTAGAAGGACCATCAAGGATATTCCGAATGATCGAGACTTTAACATTCATAGATGCAAGTTTGTAAGTATTTTCATTATTTTTAATGTTATGAAAAATGTTACTATTTTATTTTTTAGCTCTGGGAAGTTCAATGCGAGCTGAAGAGCCTTGAAAGACATCAGTATTTAATACTACACAGTAAAGTTGGCTTTGGTAAACGGTGGATCGCTAGTGATGCTTGCTGTGACTTCTCAGTGGTTCGAAAAATGGGATTTAAAATTTATTGGTTGAACGTGAGCAAGTGCAATTCACCAGAGACAATTTTGGAGAAGCTTATTAGGCTCAAAATCCTTCTCCAAGCAGAAGATTCGGAGATTAAACCTCCAAATTCCTCCTACACTTGCAACACCAAGAACGAAATTGTTAATATAAAGAAATATTTAAGAAAGGTGCTTGAGAGGAATCATAAAGACTGTCTACTGGTTCTGACTGATGTGAGGAATAAAGAGACTCTAATAGCCTTTGATTTGCACTGCAAGATTATGCTGACTACCAGGAATGTGGAGATTCTTGATGGATTAACTCAAAAAGAGAATATATTTATGATTAAGGTAATTTTTAGAATATTTTAATCGATTAATCTGCATGGTAATTAAAATATTAAAAATCTTTTTTTAATATTTTAGGTGGACTATGGTTTCACTGAACCAGAAAGCCGAGAATTGCTTGCCAAAGCCACCAAGCGAAATGTAGTGCCTTGCGAAGCAAATACCATTCACAGGGCCTGCAAAGGAAATCCATTCATCATGAGTTTGATCGCTAAAAACTTCATAGAGTTTGAAAATGAGCCAAGTGTGAATCACATTCTGAGATTTTCTAAGTGGGTCAACATTTTGCTGAAATATAATGTAAGAGATGATGATATTCCAAGCATTGCCATTGAACAGACGTTGAAACAGCTGAGTGCGGAAATGCAAGAGTTTTATAAGCAGTTAGTTATTTTCACGGATAACGTCAATATTCCAATTAAGGTTAGAAATTTAAAGTTTAAAATTCTGAATAAAAATTAATCATAAAATTCAGACTAATTAAATATTGAAATATTTTAGGTGTTGCAACTCTACTGGGGTATAACTCTAGAGGAAACAGAAGCAATTGTCATCAAATTTCAAAAGTATTCTCTACTGGAGACGAGCTACTTAGATGATCAGCAAGTTTGTTCAATGCATTATCTCTACTACGTTTTTCTATTGAAATCAATCGAAAAATCCACGATCACTTCCTACCATCGAAAACTCGTTGAAAACTACGGTGTGGAAAGAATTTTGCAAGAACGCAGTGAGCTGAATCTTTTGGATTTAGAGGAGGATAATTACTTTCACTACTACATCGGACAGCACTTGAAAGAAGCAGGAATGGAAAGACTGTTTCCGAAACTTTATTTGGATTTTGGATTTTTAGAGAAAAAGTTGAGAGTTTCCCACCTTCCAAACACGATTGGAGATCTTTCTACATATTTTGATGAGATTGCTGACACTCCAGAAAGAAAAGAACTACTGGCTGAATTGATTGACTTTCTACCGAATACCGAGGATCGAATGTTTAAATCAGCTGATAGTACGTTGTTGCAGTATGCACTGACCTCACATGGATTGGTTAAGAGGGAAGCCATCAGACAGGCAAAGAGTTATAAGGTAAAGGTGTTTTTTATATTTTTGCAATAAAATTTTATATTTATGAATGATCATAAAACAATAAAATTTCTTTTTAGGACCGCATTTGGTTTTTCGACACAGATCAGTCCAGAAAGCAAAAACAAATCGTTAAGCTCAGACAACACCCCCGTCTTGTCAAGTTCATGAATCCAAATGCCGCCCTGATCGTCCTCGTCAACAATCAAATTGTTGTTCAAGATCTGTCCTCGAATTACGTAGATGAACCAAAAGTTTTCAATCCACTAAGATCGGCTATCAAAGATCTGCAAAAGCAGGATGAACTTCTTTTCGTGACTTTGGATCATGAAGGCGAGTTGAAAGTTTATTCTTTGATGCACGTTTCAGATGGTAATCGAAGGTCTAGTGGAGTGACGCAGCACAAAAAACTGAACTTTGATTTGCCGCCTGAAGGTGATGAAAAGGTTGGAGTTGATGGTAAAGAGTTGCAGGTGCTGAAAGCCAATAAAGGTATCAATCAATTCATTCTTGATTATTCAGTTGTTGATCTTATTTTAGTTGTTGAAATTTAATTCTAAAAAAATTTATCTTTTAGGCGATCAAATCCGTTGTTTCTTCCTTGATATGGACACTCAAAACAACCCTTGTTTAATCTACGGCACGAAAAAAGGTTTAATAAAACTCGCAAACTGGTCATCGGTCACTCCAAAATTCGTGCTGGACATCATCGTTTGCAGCAAGACAGATTTCCTTAACATGCATTCCATAATGTTTATAAACGAGCGGTTTGTTTTGATGATGAGCGATGACGGGAAAATTCAATTCCATAATTTGGTGAACTCCGCCAACACACCTTTCATGCTAGATTCTCCTGAAAACCCTTGGGTTGATTATAAAGATCCGGTTCAACTTCATAGATCAGTTTGCCGAAAAGAGAAAATGACGATCGTAATTTGTGTGTTTAGGGCAGTTATTGTTCAGATTTCGATTTTCTCCGCTTCAAATATTCCAATTGTGAAGATTAGGGTAAAAGGATTTTCTCTCATATCATTTTTTTTAAATTGTTGTTTAATCAATTAATTCAATATTTTAGAAAATCTACCAAATGCCACCTGGAAATGGAATATTATGCAGTTCGCTCTCGAAAGACGCTCAATACATAATTCTTGGCACTCGAAAAGGCATCGTGGTAGTCGATCGCTTAACTCAAGCTGAAGTGCTTCGATGCTGCGTCGGTGATGTAATTAAAAGCGTGGATGTTGTCTCTCTAGGTGTAAAAAGGTCTACAGAGCAAGGCCATTACATTCTAATCTCTAGTGAAGAAGATGGTGATCCTATTGTGAGCTTACACGGTTTAATGCAAACACAGCCTGGGATGAGAATTCAATGGACAACGGATGAGAAAGGAAATTCCACGATTAAGGATCCTTTGGAGTCTAATACTTGGCTTGTTGGAGATGATTTGTTTGATGTCAAGGATGATAAAGGGGAGCTGACTTTGTTGGCGGTAGACTCGAAGAACTTTATTCATTTTAGGAAAAGCAAGACCGATTTTAAAATTTCTTATTTGGTGAGTTAGTCATAAAATTACTTTATTAATAATCATTATTTATAATCAAAGATTAAAATATCTAAAAATCACCTTCCATTCCAGATGTTAACCTTCCCATTCCCAATCAAAAAAATCTGCTCAAGCTCGCGTGGCAACTTTATTGGATGTTCAGAGGGACAAATTTTCCAATTCTACGACCAAATGCCAATCAATCCTGTCGTCACCTTAAACAGTGAAATTATCTACTTAGAATGCTTCGGACAAAAACACATGGTTGCTGGATCCACGGACTCTTACGTCCTTCTCAACTTTCCCAGTAAAACTTTTGATGGCAAATTGGTGAAATGTTTCCATTTGACGACGGATTTGCTGCTGGCGGTTAAGGAAAATTGTTCAGTAGACATTGTGGATCTAATGATAGGAGAAGTGGTGCTGGAAGATAAGCTGGAAGATGTTGAAGATGGAATCTGTGTAGTGGCAACTTATCGCGAAGGTGTTTTGGCTCTGGCGACCACGAAGTGTGAAATCTTCGTAAGGAATACTAGTTTTCTTATTTTTGAGCTTTTCAATAATTTTCATGTTTCTTATTATTTCAGTTATGTGAAGTAAGATCGAATAGCTTCGAAAAAACTTCTCAGATTTCAACAGATAACAACTTTATGATCACAGCAATGGCTCTCTCACCTGACAATGCTCTTTTGGCTGTTGGATACGCGAATGGAACTATTGAGGTAATTTTTCAAATAATGTATAAGATTATACTTGTGTATTATAAGATTGACAGAAAATAATAATTCCAAAATATTACAGCTTTTCGACACTTCGACACCCAAAAAAGTTCAAATCCTGCAATCACACAAGCACCCCATCTACTCGCTAAAGTTTTCTGCACAACCTGAATCCCGATCTCCTTTGATCCTTGCCAGTCTCTCTGAGCAAATTTCCTTTTGGAACGTGACTCATGTCCTGAATAACCAACGTCTGGATATATTTCATAACTCAAGTATCAGGACAAGCCAACGATTCTCCAGGAGAACACTCAGCTCACAATCTGATGGGGATACTGTGAACAACAATCTGCAGCAGCTGAGTCTGAATGGTAATTCTTGGCAACGAAAAACGGGACCTTCTGGAAAACCGGAACTTTTGTCTTGCATTAAATTTGTGGGAAGAAGAGCTGAGAAATTCTTTGCTTTCGATGATTTTGAGAAATTTTTGACAATCGACAATGAAGGGAATGTTTACTACATCAGGGTGCTCGACGATCGAGTGGTGCTTTCTAATAATGAAACTAATGGTACTCACGACAGAAACGGAAACGATATTGAAGCCACTTTCTGACAAATGATGAATCCGGGTCTAATTAGCAATATTCATATGGTTTTGGTAGCTTTTTACTACTTACTAGTCTATTTGATGATTGCTTAGGGAAAATTATGGGACTTCAAGATTGTGGAGTAATGTTTAAGTAGTTTTTAAGATTTTATAGTGGATTTTTTAGATTTTAACTAGGACGTATCAAATAGCGCCATTTAGGGGAGAGGATATAATACTTTTTTTGTGAGGACGATGCTGATTAAAAACACCATAAGTTTGATTAACAGTCGGTCATTTTTTTAGGCCATTTTAAATAATTAACAAAACGCACAAAACTGTTTTTTTTGCCATAAAATTTTCATTGTGATACAAAATGAATCTTACGCAGATGAATTTTGTAATGTTCATACACAAATTTTGTATTTAGTCGAAAACTAGAATATTTGAGCAAATATTGATGAAACGATTGGTCTGAATAGATTTAGGATTTGAAAAAAATTTCTCGAAGACGCCAAAATTTATCTTTAGGATGAAAAGTGAAATTTTTGTAATTATTTGAAATGAATTAGTTTCAAAAAAAAAGTTACCTAGCACAACTAAACGCACAAAAATCAGCATCTCGACAAAATTTTCCAGCACCCTCTAATCGTTTGCACAAAGTAGATCTTTTAGCCCAAATTAGTATTTAAGCCATTTTAATTAATATTTTAGCAATATTTTAGACTCTTGAGGTTTATAGTTTTTAATTAAATTTTTAATGGTGCCCTTTGTCCGAATTTGCTCCTTATAAATATCTACTGATTATTTGAGAGAAAAATTCAAGCACCAGACATTGTAAACTTATTACCTTCTTACTTACTTATCATTGCCGACCAATTATTACCTTTGAGGTATCTCATTTTAAAGTATTTCACAATTATCAAAAATTTACTTAAACTTTTTACCAAATAGAACATTTTAATAGTTTATTGCTTTGAATAGGAAAAATAGTTAATTTCGAGTAAAGTTGCCATTTCAGTGCAATTTTACTATTTTCGTCCAACTCTTATATTTCCTAAAAAACTTTGACGTTATAGTATTAAGCAACTTTTGTGTTCTTTTACTGCATTTTCTAGACTTTTAGTTTAATTTTATTGATATCTGAATACTTATATTCGGAATTTATGGACTATCCGAAAATATCTTACTTTATTAGATTTAAGAACATATTTTGATTATTATAATTGTGTATATAATAAAATATGAATTTTGGAAATTTTTAAATAGTGAATTCATTTTTTATAAATATGATATATTCTATAAGAAATCAGAGCAAAATTATAAAACGGCTTGCAACAATATTTTTGGAACTTTTGAGATTGAATTAAAAGGAGTCAGCCTTTTTAAATTTAGAGTGAAATTTAAAATTAAAAAAGTGAGATTTTTATACTGAAAATAATATTTTATGTAAAAATTTGAAAATTTTTCATAGAAAACTTTTATTAAGATTTTTTAGATATTTTTATGATAAAAATAAAGTAAATTTTCGAAGAAAAATATTTTTTAACTAGTGCCAAGGATTGGAGATTTGTAAGGATTGATTTATAAGATTTCAATATAAAAGTACTGCATTTGAAAAATTGAAACCATATTTATTATTTTTGTGAGATTAGAACACTCAAGTAAAGAACTTTGAAACAGCATTAAAAGGAAATTTTCTTTGAAAATTTCCCAAAGCTTTTGTTGCTTTTTTTTAATAATTATGTTTTTATGGTCAATTTTCTTGATTTCGCCTTCAAAACAACAGTCCTTTTATCTACAAGTTTCATCCTTCCAAATCCTCAATCTTTGGCAGGATAACCCTTCCCTAGCTCAAATTTATGTGACTATGGTAACTCAAGTTAGAGAACGGTCGATCAAACCCACTAAAACTCCTCATTTGGTTCGGAGTAGCTGAAACTTTGAAGCAATCCGTGCTGAAGGATCTTCTGACCAGATCTCTCAACAAAGCTGAAGTTTGTGCTTGAGTTTTTGAATCTGTCACTAGTTTTTGCTTGTGCTCCGCAAATTTCTTGAACATTGAGTCTCTTTCAGTGATTCTTTCCCTCAGCTTCTCTTTTTTCATAACTTCCTCCTTTTTGGTTTGATCGTAGTTAGCCGCGTGCATTTGTTGCTGAATCTGGTTATCCGTCATCAGCCTAGTCCTGTAAACATCCAAATTCTTCTCTCTTATGTTATCGGCTCGAATTATTCTCTGCTCTAACTTCTCGTTTATAGTTTGGCGCCAAATATCGTCATCTAGTCGATGCTCTTCGCAGTTACTTAAGATGGCTTCAATTCTCTGATTTTCTCGTGAGCGTCTCTTGCACTCTCCAATTTCTCTTTCGATTTCTATTTTCTTGAGGATGTTCTCAGCTTTAACTTTCTTGGTTTCAATCTCGTTCTGGATTTTGTCACAATACTCTTTTTCTTTTTGAGCGATGATTTGTTGTCGTCTTCAAAAAAAAATATTAATTTGGAATCAAAAAATAGGCTTAAAAAATGGAATTCAAAATACCTCAAAAACTCAGCATACTCTTTATCCCTCTTGACCTTAACTAAATTTTGATAATGTTCTGCCTGTTTATTCATCAATATAGCTCTTTCATTCTTCTCCGAGTCCCAGTATTTTCTTGCTATCATTGCATCCTCAATTTGCACGATCTCCTTAGTTCTTTTCATTGCCATTCTATCCAAAATCTTCCTATCATGTTCTGAAAGATTTGCGATGGAAGTAACTGCATTGGCAGCTTTGATGGGTAGGAGACTTGTTAAGCTGGCACTTTTAATCCTGTCACATAAGCTTTGAAATCCGGAATCGTTCAAGGAACTGGGAGCTTTCGCGCTCAATTTACTGCAAAGTTTACCGGAAGATTTTTTAGAATATTTTGGTTTTTTAAGCTTTAATGGGGTTTCTGTTTTCCCTAAGATTGACAGGTCATTGGTGGAATAGGATTTTGTCAGGTTAGTAGTTGATCCATCAGAATAGTTTTTTTGGTCGGTACAAGGACGAACACTTATAATAGTCGATACGGTTGTCGAGCCACCATTTTTATTTTTCGTGAAGCTCCTTGAACTACTTGTAACTGATGGTGGCTTGATTTCATCATCCTTCTTCTCCTTTTTCTTCTTAGATTTCTTAGATTTCTTCTTCCTCGAAGCAGATTGGATGGTGTTATTATTATTTAGGTCGTAGTTGTAGAAAAAATCAAAAGCATCAAAGTTCGGTTTGTAAAATCCATCGGAAAGGAAATCCTGGTCCTGAGTTCCTCCACAATCATAGCAGCAACAACATTCCATTGCTAGTGACTCATTTATTTCACTTCTGTATTCATCATCACTCGTAAAGTCACTTCCAGTCTTCCTTGCCACTTTAGGAAGTTTTTGCGGGAACTTTTTATACATTTTCTCAATTTTTTTGGAGTTTGATTGAAATGTGCGCGAAACAAGCGGCTTCAGGTCTTTCTTCCTTATTTCTTTTACAACCTCTCAGCAGAGTATCTTTATAATCTAAAATTTCTTGAATTTACTTAATTTGTTCTTGAATTTCCTTCAATTCCATCAAAAACTGGAAAATTACGCGAAAAAGTGCATCAAAATGTTCCGAAAGGCGAAAAAACTGAATTTTCTAAGGCTTTTAGTATCGATCAAACACGAACTAATGAAGCTATTTGCTAAGAGCGGGCGTGCAGGCATGCAATCAGGTCAGTCCATAAATTGAAACTTCCTAGCAACTAGCGGTGAAGCTATGTAGTGTTTGACTCTGTGTAGTTTCTCGTCAAACTAAAATTGAAAAACATGAAAAGAAGGACTTTATAATGAGGCAATGAGCACAAAACAATTGGGGGATTGGGGTGAAATGGAAAACTGCTGCATTTAAGGCTTTAGCTAAATTTGATGAACTGTTAGAAACAACTATGCGAAACTAGGAGAATTATTTACTCCCTGGCAAGAAAACTTTCTTTATGTTCGGATTGTTCAGTTGAACTTTTTTGTTTGCTTTTGAATTGAATTTTGAGTTTCCTTGAGTTTTTCTTTTCAATTTGCCGAACAGAAAGAGCAAAGTTCAAAAATCCGATTAAATAATAATTGCGCGGGAAATTGTTGTTGTTGTGGGAGATTTCATGCTTTGGTTTTTTATTGTGCAAGAATTCAACTGATTAAAGAAGCTCTGATTATAAAGCTTGATCAGAATTAAACGCTTATCGACCCAAAATATACTTTTTAGGAAACGGAAGTTGCAAATCCCTACAGATAAGCAACAAAAAAAAAACACAACGAAATATTATTTGGAAAATGATAAAATAGTTTTATTTATTAATAATTTTCTTAAATACACATTTCCAATAAAAATTCAAAAACAATGTGAGATACAAAATAAAATTACAAAATAAAAAATGCCTTGCTTCTTGCTTCTCTGTTGCTTCACTGGCTTTGGCTGCTCCTGAATTTCCTTGAAGGATAAACTTTTATAGTTTGACTATCATCTTCCTCTCGCTGCTTAGATTATTTGATAAATTTAATTTTCAATTATATATTTTTGGTTGCATGGTTGATTTTTAGAACTTTTAGTTCAAGCTCTGCACAAAGCTGGCGACCTCAGGGTCTACATTTACCACGTTGTTGAACTTCTCGGGGAAGTCTTGGCGCACTTGTTTCACAAAGTTGAATATGTAGTCGCGTACCTCTGAAAATTTAGAGAAAAATATTTTTAAATATGTTTTTAACCAAGAAATATGAAATGAGAGGATGTGCAATTAATTGTCTTAAATTAATATTTTTATCTAAAAATATCTCACCATCTTTGCTGTACTGCTTCTTCTGCAAAACTTGTAAAGCCGCCAAAATAACTCTCTCAAGTAGAGGCAACAACACCTCACTTCCTTGTCTATAAACAACATCTAATGATTTGAAAACTGATTCGTTCTCTTCAAAATCTTCACGTAACGGCAAATACTGAACAAAAACGGGAAGCACATCTTTCAGAGGCACCAAACCGCTGTTGCAGATGATCAAACGAGCGAGAGTTCCACAGATATTGTCCAGAGTTCCAGCGTGTTGCTCTTTGGCCACCATTTGGGAGAGGGATTCGAGAATTTGGGGATAATGCCTGAAAAATTTAGAAATTTAGAAAATAATTTTAAAATATTAACAAAAAACTTACTTAAAGCTCGCCTGCTCTCCGTAAAGAACAATTTCTCCCAAACCATATACAGCATTATTTCGGACTTCATCGTTACGATCGGTCAATCCAGACAAATAGATTGGTAAAAGTGATTCAAAGTAGGAAGCGGTGAACTCTTTTAACGGCTGGAAGCACTCGGATAACACTCCAATAGCAAAAGCTCGCTGAGAATCTGTTGTTTCATCTTTGCTCTTGGATTTTTCCTGAAAAATAAAAAATAAATTGTTTAGTGATTTCAAGATGCGGAATGGTTTTTTTAAGGTTTCATGAAAAAAAAACTCACAATTTTATTCAAAAAGAATTGGAAGATTCTGCCAAAATATAGAGCAAACTCCTGTGGAGTGAGTGCTTTGCCAAATTTGGGCAGAATTTCTCCAGCTGACTCCAAAATGGCTTCATCGTATTCGCTTTCCTCCTGATCATCATCGACGGGCTCATCAAATTGGCACGAAACGCGATTGTTGAGAACATCTACAATACACGAGAAGACTGCATCTTTTTGGCCTTCAATTTCAATGGCAACTGCACCCAGCTCGTCAAGGATCTCGTTGAAGGAGTCGAGAGCGGCCATAACGACGATTCGCTCCTAATAAATGTAAATTTTTTAATTATTGATAGAGATACTTTAATAAATTAATTAAAAAAAGATGAATCAATTAATCGATTTCGAAAACTAAGAAATCACTACTGTTATGACAAATTATTTTTACCTCATCTGTATGAATAATTTCGCTCAACTTAGGTATGAGAATCAAAAGCGCCTGCTTTACTCCCTCAATATTATTCAGCTTGAACAAAGATATTACAAACTGTTTCAAAGCTTCAACAGATGATTGTCTAATATCTTCGTTAGGATAATTCAAAAGTTTGTAGATCTCTTCAAATGATGTTTGGAGATAAGGAGCAAAAGCAACTCCAGTATGCTCGGCCAGCTCTTTCAGTGCTATGATAGCTTCCTCTTTCTCTTCTAGGTAAGGATTTTCTACTCCCATTCCGAGGTATTCATCTTCATCTTCACCGTCAGAGTTTTCAATATCAAATTCCTAGATCATTTTATATTTATGTTAGGGCAGTTTTTAGCATAGAAACTCAACAAAACTAACCTGATCAAGATTCTCATCATTCTCCTCGGCAATTCCATCATCCGACTGTTTGCCATTATTTACGATGCTATCTGTGCTCTTGATACTAGAAATCATAAAGTGAACAATCTTCTGTAAAGCCACTCCGATGTCCTCGTTAATTATTGACGCCATACTGGCAAACAAGTTATAACAGCTGCGTTTTAAATCTGGATCATCTTTGTCCTCCATAAGAGTCAGTCCCAAGTTCATTGTGTCGACAGCCAGAGGAGCAAAGTTGGCTTTTCCAATTGTGCGAGCCAACGCAGCTAAGGTGTCAATGGCTGTTGGGCGCAGTTGGCAAATATTTTCATCCTCAGATTTGATCACGTACATCTTGAGGCATTCGATGAGGGCCTATAAATGTTTGAATTAGTAATTTAAAGTTAAATTTGAACAAAAAATCGTACCTGGAAATAAGGAAGCATATTTTCCTTAGCAGCATTAGCAGTCGCTGCAACGGCATTCAAAGCCAATTCTCTCAAATGAACAGAGTTAGTGGGTGCTAAAGCATCAAACAACCTTTCCATCAATACTGGCAAATGAGGAGTTAGAGCATCCTCCAAATTCTCGCAAAAAGTCTCAACAGCGTAAAATATTCTATCGATATGCTTGGGCTCCTTTCCACCTCCTCTTATTTGATTGGACAAATGCTGCAAGTACTCAAACAAAATGGGTAGAATTTCTTCCGAGTGCTGAGATATTTCAGGCTGCAAGTATTCAGAAAATTGTCCCAAAGCAAACAATGCACTGTTGCGGATCAAAGGATTGCTGTCGGTGATTCCTGTTTTGATGCAGTCGAGCAAAGGACGCAAATACTTTGAGCAAATAGCTTCAGAGCATCCTTCAGCAATCACAGCAATGCAAAGATATGCAGCCTTCTTTTTCAAGGGGTCATCGCTTTTTAAGGCTGGCTCCAAGAGTCCCAAAAGTGGTGGAATCAATTGTTTTGGTGGGACATTTAAAGCTAAAACGTCGAGAGTTTGTGTAGCACAAGTGCTTGGAGTGGAAACCTCATTGGTACCGAAATATTCCTCTTCTTCATCGCCTTCATCGTCAGGTTCCTGATCACCAGCCGTACACATCAAATCAAAAAGAACAAAAACAATTGGCTCCACCAGCTTTTGCTTCAATATCAACTTTTTCTTAAGTCGAACCAGCCAACCTATGTAAGTTATGCATTTGACTCGAATAGCATCATCCAAGTCGCGATTCTTTGACATCTCCAAGCAAAAATCAATGAGGAGCTTGATGTGAGGTGTCAGCAGTTTTGGTGCATCATCTGCCAAGTTTTCCAGGATATCAAAAGCCTCAATAAATTGTTCAGAGTCATCCAGACGGGCGAAGCTCATAAGTGCTTTTACTATATACGGAACAGAGGTTTGGTAAATATGCTCGGCACCGTTGTGACCAATAATGTAAGGAACGAGGTGAGCCATAGCCAGTAGAATGTTGTAAAGAACGGGGTTAGCCATGTTTCCAGAGGATTCGGTCACTACAAGAGCTTGAGTAAAGAGACCACAAATTGTTTCCAAGTGTGGAATGAACTGGTCAGGAGCGACATCTGTCAGAATGGAGAAAGTTGACGAGCCGAGCTAAAAGATATGGTTACAATACTTTAGCATTTCAGAAAACTTAAGAAACATACTTCACTGAGGTGAGCGTCACCTGAACCGCAACTATCAAAGATGAATTTCAGTACATCTAGGGACCACTGATCTTTTTTGGGAAATTCATGATTTACTAAAGCTCCAACAAATGTGGTAATTGCCGTTCGCACTGTTTTCTCGCGTTCATTCATGATGGCTTGTAGCATTCCTGATTTGATCAATTGCTGTTGCTCTACGGGCACCATTTGCCAGTTTCTGAGTTTAATCAAGCGTTTTCTCAATATAACTGCAGCATACTGTCTCAACTGGGGATTGGCAGAGGTTACTACAACTTCGCATAGTGCTTGGATTGTCTCTGGTCGCTTCAAAGCTTCTTGTAAATCCGCTGTTGCCTAAAAAAACGAAATAAAAATGTTGAATTAGTAAGAGACCGTTAAACAAGTTACAGTAGCTGCACGCTTATTTGGCAATAAACTTTTTATGTTCTCTGAATTAAAATAAATAATTGAGTAATTGAATGAATGAATCACCGGAATTGCGTTTTTAGCGTGCTAACAAAAAGTTACAGCATGTTTCATCGTGAGAAGATGAATTCTGTTAGTAAGAATGCTATAAATAACTTCCAGCATGACACCGAAGAAATCTTCAAGCTATTTCCTTATCATTTAAACTAAACTCTGGGATATTTTTTGGTCCACCACGTGCAATGTTAATATTTAACATAACATTTTATATACGATGTTACTCACCTTCTGAATGATATCATTGTCAGCCAACAAGAGGTTCGAGAGTATTTGCTCCATATTAAAATTGGATCTTCCTGGATCAGCGGCTACAATCTTAAAATCTTTAATCGACTAATAGAGATATGAAATTTATTTCCAACAACAATAACGAAAATGCGATCAAATCGCTTGTGGTGTAAAAATCGCTGACCAGTTGGAATTTATGCGGGAGATTAAAAAATGTTGGGATATATATTTTTTTTTATTTCGAATTTTGACAGAAAACTTTCAAGAAGAGGGGGTTTCGTGGGTCGCATTTTTGGTTTTTGGGTCCCAACATTCATAAATAAAATTTTAGAAGTATTGCTATTCATGAACCTAGGTTCATGGATAATATTATTTTTTGAACTTTCGTTTTTTGACTACAAATTCTTGAAAAATAAGGTTTCGTGGGTCGCATTTTAAGTTTTTGAGTCCCAACATTCATAAATAAAATTTTCGAAGTACTGCTATTCATGAACCTAGGTTCATGGATAATATTATTTTTTGGACTTTGGTTTTTTGATTAAAAATTCTTGAAAAATAAGGTTTCGTGGGTCGCATTTTAAGTTTTTGAGTCCCAACATTCATAAATAAAATTTTCGAAGTACTGCTATTCATGAACCTAGGTTCATGGATAATATTATTTTTTGAACTTTCGTTTTTTGACTAAAAATTCTTGAAAAATAAGGTTTCGTGGGTCGCATTTTTGGTTTTTGGGTCCCAACATTCATAAATAAAATTTTCGAAGTACTGCTATTCATGAACCTAGGTTCATGGATAATATTATTTTTTGGACTTTGGTTTTTTGATTAAAAATTCTTGAAAAATAAGGTTTCGTGGGTCGCATTTTAAGTTTTTGGGTCCCAACATTCATAAATAAAATTTTCGAAGTACTGCTATTCATGAACCTAGGTTCATGGATAATATTATTTTTTGAACTTTCGTTTTTTGACTAAAAATTCTTGAAAAATAAGGTTTCGTGGGTCGCATTTTTGGTTTTTGGGTCCCAACATTCATAAATAAAATTTTCGAAGTACTGCTATTCATGAACCTAGGTTCATGGATAATATTATTTTTTGGACTTTGGTTTTTTGATTAAAAATTCTTGAAAAATAAGGTTTCGTGGGTCGAATTTTAGGTTTTTGGGTCCCAACATTCATAAATGATAATTCATAAATTAAATCGAGAATTAAATATCAATAATAAAACAGTTTAATTAGGGATGAAAATATACATAGAAAATTAGTTTTATTACTATCTCTAATTAAAACACATTGATATTTTATTGCGTTACTCAAATGAGCTGGTTGCTGATAAATTTTCATCTTTCTTAAACTCCAAATTCTTCAATTGTAATTCCCACATATTAGCGTATACTCCATGAGACAAGAGTAAGTCTTCATGCCTCCCACGTTCTACAATTTCTCCTTCTTCTAACACAAGTATCTCATCAGCATGGATAATTGTTGATAATCTGTGTGCAACGATGATAGTTGTTTTTTGGAAGCACACTTTTGCTAAGGCTGCCTGTATATTCCTTTCCGTTTGTGTGTCCAAAGCTGATGATGCCTCGTCCAAGAGCACAATTTGTGGTTGTTTCAGAATAGTTCTAGCAATCGCCACACGTTGTTTCTCTCCACCACTCAAACGAAGACCTCTTTCACCAACTTTTGTGTGATATTGTTCAGGGAAAGTTAAAATTTTATCATGGATATCAGCACTTTTCGCTGCAGCAATTACGTCAGCCTCTTGAGCTGTTAGTTTCCCGTAACTTATATTGTACATAATTGAATTGTTGAAGAGAACTGTATCTTGAGGAACAACTCCAATGGACCTTCTTAGAGACTCTTGAGTAACAGTTTTAATGTCTTGATCATCTACTAAAATTGATCCACTATCAACGTCATAGAATCTGAAGAGCAGTCTCATAATTGTAGATTTACCAGCTCCTGAAGGACCAACAATTGCAACAGTTTTACCAGGAGGTACATTAAAAGTTACATTTCTTAAGACAATTTTTTCAGGACTGTAACCGAAATTGACGTTGGAAAACTTTATAGCTCCACGTACTGAACTCAGAGTGGATGCTCCTGGAATATCCATAATTTCTTGATGTTCTTGCATCAAAGAAAACATGTTTTCCATATCGATGAAATTTCTTTGAATCTGTCGATATAAAGTTCCAAACCAATTCAATGGAACGTAGCTGTAATGATATTTTATGAGTATCATCCTGTAATCTTGAAAGTAAATACTCACAGTTGAACAATATAACTGGAAAACAATACATAATCACCAACAGTTAATCCTTTATTATTTACCACCATGTAAACGCAAAGTATAGAACCAGCAAGGAGTCCAACGCAGACAATTATATTTTGCACAAAATTCAACATATTTAAAGTTGTAATGGCTCGCCATTCTTCTACTTGGTATTTTATAATGGCTTTTCTATAACAATCGACTTCATATTGTTCAGCACAATAATATTTAACAGTCTCAAAGTTTAGAAGGGAATCAACTTGTTGAGCACTTGCTTCATTATCAGCAATATTTTGTTGGCGCTTAAATTTTGTCCGCCACTCAGAAATACCGAAAGTTGCAACTGAAATTGTAATAAAATAATTAAGATCTCTTAAAAATATAATTATTGAACTCACCCATATACAACGTCATTGTTACAAAAACTATCAATCCAAACCAAATGTTGAAAGCCCAGATAAAGAAAATGATTGCAACAACAATATCTACGAGTGCAGGCAAAATCGAGAATAAAATATCGTTGAACAAGCTGTTGATGCTTTCTGTTCCTCTATCCATCACTCTTAAAACTTCACCAGTTTTGCGACTTAAATGCCAGCGCAAAGATAAATTATGCAAGTGTCTGAAAAGCTCTACTTCTATCTCTCTGGTTGTGTATTGTTGAATTCTGATCCATAAATAGCTGCGAATATTATTTAACAAGCCCATGGAACCTTAAAACAAAACCTTGAGCTATAAAATAAATAAAATACAATTAGAAATAGTAGCAAACCTGTTCCCCCTCCTTGAAGAAATTTGAATCCAACATAAATTATGATCCAATCCCAGCGAAAAGCTGCCGGCACCACTGATAAACTATCAACAATTCTTTTGCTGTATATTGGAACGTACAAATTGATGACACGGCCACCAATCAAAAGTAAAATGCAAATGACCACTCGGAATTGCAACCAGAAATCATTCTTAGGCCACATAAAAGGCATTAACGTTTTAATTTTATGCCAGCCATCAGCGAAAGTTGAGCGATTCTCCTGAAATTTTTCAGTAGTTAGTGTCAAATAACATCTTTTTTAATGATCTTTTACATTTTGATCCTCTGTTAATGGCTCAGTTTCTGAATCATCTGTAATTCCTTTTAAGACTCCAGGAGCTTTCAAGCCAATACAAAAGATAAGAAACGTTGTAATATATCGCGTTATGTAAAATCCCATCTCAATTTTTTCATCGTTCCTAGAAAATAATTGGAGCTTTATTGTAAGAACTTTATCGTGTGATAATAATCTTTAGCTTTACTCACGTTCTAAGATCGAACCACCAATCAGCTCGATTAAGATTGATAAGGGAACCATTTTCCGAAATAAAGACCAAGGCGAAGAAAACTACAAGCACATATCCATGTCCAAAAGATGGAACTGATGATAATTTATAGTATCTTTCCTTAACTACAAGGACAGTTGCTAAAATGTAGGCGAGAGATGTTAAAACTGTTGATAGAATCTGCAATCAGAAAACCCGATAATTATTAATTAAATAATTAATATCTCTACGAATTCACCATAAATCCATAAAAAGCTCCTCCATTACGAATGTGCATCATAAACCGAACAGTGTTTAAAAAAGGCACAAGGACTAGTAAACACATCTGCAAGTTGTAAAGTAGTGACTTTTTGATATGTTGCCTTCTAATTTCTGTTGCATAACGATTGTACTTTATAAATTGAGATCCTCCAAAGAGTAGAATAAATCCAGCGATAACCGAAGATGAAATCGTTTCTTGAAAACATTGTGAAAAACCATGGTTAGCCCAATAATCGTCAAACGAGATATTTTGGGAATTTTGCGGACAAAAATTCATTTCGACTTGAATGGTTCAAGTATTATCAAAGACTGAATACGCAAACATATGAAAATATTCATTTAGCCAATTGATAATGATTTTAGTTATCTTATCATTGATATCGTTGAATTAAAATAAAATAAAAATGAAGTGTACAAAATATTACCGTGAACACTACTGTAAAGTCTAGTCTAATTTTCTTGGGTGATTCATTCGTGATTCAAGTTCATTATCTAAAATTGAAGCAAAAAACCTCTAAACAACATTCTTGGTGGGAACTCTGATAAAAAAACACATTCAACTTCAATATTTTACAATTTATAATTTATTTAATTTCATTTAAAACATTTCAATTGACTCTTTATAGAATATAATACTTTTCTAGGACTCTTCAGTTTGCTACCTGCTCCAGTCAACTTACAAATTATTGACCCAGAACAAGCATCCACTCTGAAATTGTCCAGGTTTAACTTTGTTTTATGGAAAAGAGGAACTAGCAGGGGAACTAGACTTTTCCGTTTGAAAAATTCTCAATAACATCAATATAGTCGAAAAAATACAATTTGTAGGTCTGTAGTTTATATATTTGTAAAAGCTACATATACATTTCCAAGGCCCCTCAGAATAAGATGTTGCAGCTTCCCATAAGGTAAAAATAACTGTTCATTTAGGTGGCCTTGACATCTCAAAAATTTCATGGAAAGCAATTTTTAATTCAATTTATTTAAATTTTTCACGTGGATTATTCTATGACATCGGAGTTTTTGTTAAAACACATTCATATATAATAAACTTTGCACATTTATGAAATATGCGATCGGAAAACACTTTTAATTCACGTCAAGGTTCATCAAGAAAGGAGTCGACATAACATTGAAATCAAGCTTTTTATTATAGCTTAAAATTACTAATACTTTCAAAAGTTAATAAATTTCTTTGAATGTCTTAGCAATTTTTGATTATTTTAAATAAATATGTTTTTCGACACCTTTGAATCGTTACCTTGAATTTATAAGTCGGAAGCGTTAGCGGAGGAAGATGGATAGAATGGATCGTCCTTGAAAAACAAACACTCTGACGTTAAATTGCCCAAAGAACTGTCGCAATTTAAGTCATTAAAGTTGATTCCAAACTCCACCATGTCGTCATCCCATGAGCCGTTAAAATTTCGGCTCCTAGCGCCACTTCCTGGCGAGATATTTAAAATACTAGCTGGGATGGACGAGGATGGAGTATACTCATTTGGGTTAGTTATAGACAAAGAGAGGTTTGCTGAAGGTGTTTCTGGAGTTTCTAGTTCTTCTGGATGCTGTTCCAAATCTTCCTTGGCTTCAAACGCTCTCTGTTGTAAAACCATTCTATCCGCCAATTTTTTGAAGCTAAAGGAATTTGTCCCAGCCGACTGGGATGAGTGACGGCTGCTGGCAATTTTAAGGTTGCTATATTTTGAATCATCAGTCTTTTCGTCTGGTGGGTTTGAATACTTTGTACTAGATTCGGGCAATTCAGGAATTGATCCGATGGTGGAGATAGACCGGAAGTTGTATTTATATTGGCTGAAGATGCTGCCACTATTTCGATAATGATCGTTGGAAGGTGGCTCATCGTTGTTAGATGTTGCTCGGTGGTTTCGTTGGTTGTTTAGACTGTCATATGAAGAAAGCTTCGGTGGAGGGAAGACTTCGTTAATGTTTGGCGAATCTAGTGGGCTTGAGTTTAGTGGAGTGATATTCACATTAAATCTAAAATTTTATTTATAGGTTATAAATTCACTTTTAACTGTTATAAAAATAGTAAAGACTTTACATTTGCCTAGTCAGCAAATTTTGCCAAACAGCTTTCATCTCAACAGTTGGTGCTCTTAGAACAATATGTTTACGTCTAAACAACCTCATAGGAGATCTTGAAGTAAGATCAGGACCACAATGTATAGTTGGACTTTCAGCACTTCGATTTGGCTCAACAGTCAGGCGAAATTCAGTGCCTACAAAATAATCCTTTAGATTTTTTAACATAAACTGAAAATTTCAAAACTTACTCTTCTTTCTGACATTGAAGCAGCTCTCACTAATATTGGCAAGCAAAATAGGCTCATCCGTAATAAATAGGACTCTATCCCGACTAATTTTAGCAAACAACAAGATATCGGAGAATAAAAGGGTCCAGCTGGGTTTCTCTTGCTGGTTGGTTTCAATTTTAATAAGATCGCCACCAAAAATCCACTGTCTTCCATTGAGAGCAAGCTTAAACGGTTTACATTTGGTGAAAACGAGGCGAGAATCCAAATCTTGGAGGGTTAAGAGGGGTCTGACATTATCGCTGGTTACAGGCTCAAATCCCATCCCATTCACAGTTATTATTTCTCTGTAGGCAATCTATAAATTAAATAAAATAAAATTTCAATTAAGGCCACAATGTATTAAGGACAAACCTGAAGCTCATTGATAATTCCCTGCAAATGATTGTAGTCGCGGCTCTCGATATGACAACTGGAAGCAAGAAGCTGGAAATCTCTTAAAATTTGTCGAAAGTGGTGCAAAGGCTTGTGTATAAAAGTGATGATGTCCGGGCACTTCCTAGGGATTGGTGGCTCCGCTATAAATCGCATAAACTCATGATTGGAACTTTGGGATTTTTTCATCAGCACAACGTTAGCTGATTTCAGTCCATAACAATACTTTTTGTAGGCCGAACGGATTAAAGAAAGTCCCTTCAGGTAAATATCAGCAACTGTATTGATGTACACTTCATTTTGGAGGATTTGATCGATGATATTTAAAGAGATTGTTCGAATGTCCTCGATGTTTTGGAAAAGTGCTTCGTGCTCGTTGATTGATAAAAGATCTTGGCGCGCTTTTAATGGTTCCACAAAACGTTCTAGGCCATACCCAACACTATTGATGAAATTTTGCTCGGATTGAATCAAGTGACATAAATGCTTTCGTCGTTGATTGTCGATGGAATGTGGGAGAATTGACTGTAGAAGATTTATGAATTAAAAAATAGTTTTATTAATTTTAATTAAATATTTGATTTTATTTAATCTCACCTCTTTGCTGAAAGTGACCAACTGTAATCTCTTTTTAGCTGTTTCAATAGTAGTAGCTGTTGTGGTTGTTAAGCTGAATTTGGCTAAATTACTGGCTAGTTTGCCGATAGCTGATTCCCCTGCTGATGATGTTTTCTTAAAGCTGCTATTTGATTTTATGGGAGCTGCAACTTCTTCCCCACTATATTTAGCATAATTAGGTAAAAAGTTGTTGTTTCCCTGTTTCGTTGATGATCGTCGAAAAATTTCCAAAATTAATACTTCCTGTTTATCAATCAAAGATAGAATGTCATCTTTTCCATATGTTACACAATTTTGATTGCCAATAAATACTAAGTAGTCCCCAGATAATATTCCGCCTAGAGCAGCTGGAGAGTTAGGATCAACAGATTCTATAAGTGGCGGTTGAGTCCAGGTAAAAGATAAACCAAATTCCACTTGAGGGGGCCTTTGCAGTCGTTTTGTGATTGTAAATAGGGTTCGACCAAGTGGTTTTTTGTTTAAGGATTGTCTTCGACTTCCATTAAAAGGTAGCTCACTGTTCCAAGGTTCCTCGTCCAATGTCAAGTAGCGCAAAAAATAATTATCGCCAGCTGAATTTGAATACGGTTCAATACTAGCCACCGTTGAAGAAGACTCTGCAGGTGGCTCCGATTCATTTAGAATATTTCTAGCCATCACTAATTAAATTAAAGGCCCCTCAATCGATTACGATGTGGTTCTTCTTCTTTTCTATATCCTCACAACACATTTTGAAGCAATTAAAAGCGTTTAGTTTATAGATACAGGTAACTTTGCACTTTGTTGGAGACTACAGGGGACGGTGAATGATTTTTAAGTAAACTAAGCACTAAAAAGCTTTTTAAAAAGTGTCAAGAAAATGTAAAATAAAAATTTTTCTTCAGATTTAGATCCTGAATAAATTTTTTGAATCTACCGCGCAAACTCCAGATCGTTGTTGGATTTCTTAGTAAAATACATTGAATGCTTGTAATTATCTTATTTTACTAATCTATCAACTCTTGAAGTAACCTACTACATGTGTTGCTTAATTATTAGCTTGTTAAATTAGAACTGCATAATTATTACATCAAATTAAGAAATACGAATATATTCTACCAAAGCAGTAGGCCAACGACTAAGGAGGCAGCGATTGAATCGCACTGCTCTATTTAATATTCTTGTTTTCGCATTCTTTCCTGGATTCCAGGGTCATCTGCCGACTCTATCACCTGTCAACTAATCAAAAAGTTTATTAAGTGCCGCTGGTTGGTCACGATAATCGTGCTATAACGTTAGAATTGCTGATAAGAGTGATAACATTAATTTCCCATTTTCCTCAACTGAGTTACGTTTTCCATTAGTTTAGTGACGTGGTTCAAATTCAGAAGGTATTAGAACTCCTCTTTAATTCATGTTCCCATAGTAAAAAAAGATGAGTGCAAGAAAACGACAAGCTAGTGTAGAGCGCCGGCGACTAATCCAAGAAGACAAAAAACTAGACCATCACGAAGAGAGCAATGAACCTTCGAACTTAAAAGGAGACTATGGAAACTTGGCGATATTGTTCTTTTTGTACTTGTTGCAAGGTGTTCCAATTGGGCTTAGTGCTGCCATTCCGATGCTAATACAGAATCGAGGAGCAAATTACAAGCAGCAAGCAGAATTTTCGTTTGCTCTCTGGCCATTCTCACTGAAACTTCTCTGGGCTCCATTGGTTGACTCATTGTATTTTAATCGCTTTGGAAGGAGGAAGTCATGGATGATTCCAGCACAATATTTAATAGCGTTCTTCATGCTTTTACTTAGTAAATGTGAGTATTCTTTCCAGATTGTGGAATAGATTGTGCAAAAATTTCACGAGTTGATGGATGATTTTTATAAAAGAATCTACTAATTGAAATTTATTTTTAGATGTTGGCTACTTTTTGGGAGATGGAGGTCATCATCAACCTCACGTTCCAATTCTAACAGCAATATTCTTTACTTTGAACTTTTTGGCGGCAACCCAAGACATAGCAGTTGATGGATGGGCACTAACTATGCTCAAAAGGTGTAATGTAGGTCATGCTAGCACCTGTAACTCTGTAGGACAGACAGCCGGTTACTTTTTAGGTTACGTCGCCTTCATGGCTTTAGAGTCAAAAGAATTCTGCAACAATTATTTAAGATCTGTACCAACTGATGAAGGACTGGTTACATTATCTGGATTTTTGTATTTCTGGGGCATTACATTCCTAATAACAACCACATTAGTTGCGATTTTCAAACGAGAAAACGGCGAGAGTGACAACAACCAATCTGTGGACGAACAAGAGTACAATATACAAGAATCTTACTCTCTTCTTCTCAAGATCATCAAAATGAAGCCAATAATGCTTCTCACTGCCGTTCTACTAACAGTCAAGATTAGTTTCTCGGCCTGCGACAGCGTCACTACTTTGAAATTGATTGATTATGGTATCCCTAAAGAAAAACTCGCCTTGATGGCTGTTCCGCTTGTACCTTTACAAATAGTTTTACCTCTTATTATAAGCAAATATACCACCGGAAGTCGACCTATGAACGTTTATATTCGAGCCATTCCATACAGACTGCTATTAACATTGGCTATTGCTTTGTTCGTTTATGCTACGCCGCTTTTCTTGAGTGGACGCAATGGAGACATTCCTTGGTATTATTATGGAATTATGCTGGTCATCTATGGACTTTATCAGGTTAGTTATTATTTCTTTTTTGAATTGTTCAATCAATATATGTTAATTTCTCCTTCCTTCTAGATCACACTTTATTCGATGTTTGTAGCAGTGATGGCTTTCTTTGCACGTATCTCTGATCCACGAGTTGGTGGAACTTACATGACCCTTCTCAACACTTTATGCAACTTAGGCGGAAATTGGCCGACTACATGTGTCCTTTGGCTTGTTGATGTAATAACTTGGAAAAAATGTGTTCTGGCTGATCTCTCTTTAGCACCAAACAACACTTGTATCACAAAAGCAGAGCAAGATGATTGCGCCAGTATGAATGGAAATTGCTCGATTGCAGTTGATGGTTATTATATTGAATGTATTCTTTGCCTGATTTATGGTATTTTCTGGTTCAAATGGGCCAAGTCAAAGATTAACTACCTGCAGTGTTTACCAGTGAAAGCCTGGCAAGTTGTCAAAGATAAAACTAGCTAGCAATTAGTGTAGCAGTTGGCCGACTAATTTATGATTTTTTATAGATTTGTAGGTTGATTGACTAATGCAATTATTATTGGACTAATTTATTAGATTATTATTGTTTTTATTAGTACAAAAGATTATGAGATAATAAATTGTACAATCACGTTTCAAAATCGAGTATTTCAGTTCTTTAATTAAGGTAGATAGTTCAAAAAGAAATTGACTAAGATTTCCCAAGAAATTTATCAATTTGCTCGAAGTTCCACTCAGTTTGTTTCAAATAATTAATTTCTTTCCTCAGACCTTGTAGACGTTTTATATGTTGTTCCTTTATCATTGAGCTATCACAGTTTTCGTAACTCACATAGTATTTTACTCTCTGGACAGCTGCTTTTAGAGATCCAGGATCAGATTGCTACAAGATATACAAATTTCATTAATTAATTAATGAGTTATTTAATCAAATCCATCAAGGATCAAGGATGTGGTCATAAATATTGTTTTAGAATATAATAACCCAGTTATGCATACTTTACTAGTTCCAGAAGATTCGGCCATAGTTTAATGAATTAATAAACTGAATATTTAGTCCTTTAAGTTGCTGGTAACTTGGAATTTCTCCAAAACATTAATTTACTGTTTAAGTTATTTTGTTTGTTTACATTCAATGCGTATAAATCGTGTCCCAGTCAATAATTATGTAAAATCGCTTACTGAAATTCCCATTAAGAATCTCCTGGGTTTTTACACGTTTCAAACGCCGAGGAGCCGAAAAATAAATAAATCCTGGTGTAACAACATTCAAGATGAGTAACTCCCATCTGAATGAGCTTACAGCTCTTAATTGTCAATACCTCGACCGACATCTTACTTTCCCACTGCTGGAATTCTTGCTGAGTAAAGACGTAAGCCTCCATTGAAAACAATTTTCATATTTTGTTTAGTGGATCCAACACATGTTTTCTAGTAATTCGAACTAGTTTCCCATATTATTAAACTATCAATGCATCCACTTAACATCTTTTAACTTCAGTCAACCTTCTGTAGAAGTATTCGAAAAATTTAACCTTTCAATTTCAGATTTACGACAAAAATGTTCTCCTCAACTTCATCCTGGATACGGTCAACAAGACCAACATGATTGATTACACGACCGATATTCGTCAACGTTTGGAATTATCAGAAAAAATGCCCGAGGAATTGAATCAGAAAAGGTCCAATGTTCTCTCAAAGCTCAAAGAATTGCAGCTGGAAGTAGAGCCTCTGATGAAATGCATGGAAGATATCAAAACTAGGGATTCAATGAAGGATTCCAAAACTTTGATTAATGTATTGCAGACAGAGTATGATGTAAGTTTAAAAATTTTATGGAGTTTTTGTAAGGAGCTATGATTAAATAGGTCCTAGATCGTTGTTCATATTGAATTACGGTTTTATTGGGCTTATGATCAATAATTCAATGTTCACAGCCTTATAATCAGTTTTCACATAATTGGCTATTTTCTAACACAGTCCTCTCATTTTAGATCAAAATTGACATCATCCAGTCAGTCTACAAATTGGCCAAGTACCTCTACGAGTGCGGTAACTACACCGAAACTACCTCGTACTTGTACATTTGTCTGATGATTATGCAGCCAAATGACAAGAATTACTTGAACGTTTTGTGGGGTAAACTTGCCGCTGAGATTCTTACTCTCAACTGGCAGACTGCCTTGGAGGATTTGAATCGGCTGCGTGAGTTCATCGACAACAGCAGCTTCAGCAACATTCAAGTGCTTCAACAGCGCACATGGCTCATTCACTGGAGTGTGTTGGTTTTCTTCAATCACGCCAAGGGACGTGATCTCATTATTGAGATGTTTTTGTACAAACCGTTGTACTTGAACGCGATCCAGACCATGTGTCCCCACATCCTTCGCTATTTGTCTACAGCCGTGATTATCAATCGTGGTCGTCGTAATGCGCTCAAGGATCTCATCAAGGTTATCCAACAAGAGTCATACACTTATAAGGATCCAATCACTGAGTTTTTGGAATGCTTGTATGTCAACTTTGACTTTGAGGGTGCTAGATTGAAGTTGCACGAGTGCCAGACTGTCATTATTAATGACTTTTTCATCATTGGTTGCTTGGAGGAGTTTGTGGAGAACGCCAGGCTCATGATCTTTGAGACTTTCTGTCGTATTCACCAATGTATCACTATTGGGTAGGTTTTCATGATAATTTTTAGAAATTTTTATTTTGAAAAATATTTTCCGATTAATCAAGTTTTTTGAAATCGATAAAATTAAAATTAATTCTAAATTCAACATACTTAATTTTCTTTACCTTTGTAGAATGTTGGCCGATAAGCTCAACATGGAGCAAGATGAAGCCGAATGCTGGATAGTGAATCTGATCCGCAACGCTAGGCTGGATGCGAAAATTGATTCAAAGTTGGGGCATGTTGTGATGGGAACACAACCGCTCAGTCCGTACCAGCAGCTGGTCGAGAAGATTGATTCATTGTCGGTGCGCTCAGAAACGCTTACCGAATTGGTTGAGCGCAAGCATCGCGTCAAGAACCAGGAAAGCGAAAACAACTGGAAGTATTATTAGAGAGAGGAGACGAGAAGACATTCAACAGCAAGGACTTACCAGCGACCCCAACAAGAACAACAACAACATAATATTCCCATTATTTTAGCAACAGGATTCACTTTTATGAGATGGAACCAAAACAACAGATAAATAAAGTTTTTTTTAAATATCGAAAATAATTTTTTTTTTTATATTTAATAAATTTTATTACAGATTTCTTGATTTCGACTTTACAGTTTTTAATTGAACTAGAATAACCCAATCAGAAACTTAAAATAGTGGTTTCAGATCTTTTTATTGGAAATTATAATCTTAATAGACGATTGTATAATGTTTTTTTGTTCTTAAAAATAAAAATTAGTTTTTTAAAATTATTTTGGAACTGTAAACAGGATTTTTAATTATTCAAATTTTAAAACTGAATACAGTCGGTCGATTTAATGCATTTTTGCAATATTTAAGGCACTTCTCGCAAGAATTTTTTTTAATTCAAATGCATCAATCTATTTTTGAGAAATTAGTAAAATCTACTGGATTCTCCTTCAATCATTAACTTTCATAAAAATAATATTTAACCGAATCGATTCTTCGATAGTAAGTATTTCACGAAACTTAATAGTATATCGACGTTTAGACTTTAAGACTTAGTAAGTCGAAAATTAGAAATTACAAAAGGAATAGACTACAATGATAAAAATTGATTCTCCAGAACAAATTTAAATTATTTTAATACAAAGACACAAAAATTGAGGACGATGCATTAAGTCGTCTTTTGGCTATTAACTTTACAGCATCACCCTCAATAAATAAATGAAATGAAAATAATTGAATTAAAGACACAATTATCAAAATTATTGATCAAAAATTCATTACAACTCGATTCCATGGTAAGTGTTATTACTCTGAGCATACTCGATTAATTTCTTCCAGTGTTCATCGTTGTTGGCTAAGGATGTATGATGCCCGAATATGACGAGCAATGCACGTGCTCTAGAGATTGAAACATTTAAACGTTTCACGCAGTTCACGAAACCCAAGCCAAACTTTAAATCATTTTGGATCAAAGATTCTGTGGTACGCACTGTTGATACCAAGATGATTTTGCGCTCCTGGCCTTGGAACTCTTCTACGCTACCGACCTGAAATTATTAAAATTGAAATAATTAATTCTTCTAAAATCAAAAGAAGTTAGTAAAAGAACACACCTTAGGCATATCCAACTTGGCTTCTGAAATCAATCCTCTGATAACTTTAACTTGTTGATTATAAGGCGTAATGATGCCAATATCTGAAGCTTTTACATCCATCTTAAAAAGCTCGACCAAAAACTGGAAAACATTCTTGGCTTCTGCACCATTAAACCAGGAAGGAGAATCAAGTGACCTTCTATTTTGTCCGTTTACGTTAACGAAGAAAAATCCACAGTTTCTGTTCTCCACCTCGTTTTGGTTCCACAAGATTGGGTCCAAGTACTTGAGCAGCATTGATTCTGGACTACTGTCTGGATCAACTACAGCTTGAAGTTCGCCGTGATAAAAGTATTTGTTAAATGGAGCCAAGATGCTTGGCAAAGAGCGATAGTTTAGTAACAATTTGGTAACCAAGAGCTTGTTGTAACCAGTTTCAAAACGATCAAGATCTCTCAAGTACAGACTTTGCTCTAGAAGACGTTCCAAGAAAGATTTGTCGTACTTCAATTCACGAGCGATCTTGCTGCTGATGATTGGTCCCAGTTGTTCGGGATCTCCAGCTAAAATTACTTGTCCTTGGTTTTTGGTGAGGAACGAGATTGGAATGAGCGTCTCAGTTTCAACAGATTGTCCAGCTTCATCAATTACGATATGAGAGAAGTGACCACTACGGAATCTTATGTGCATCAGGGAACCGAGGGTAACCAAAGTAGAAATTGTCACCTTATTCTTGCCGATTAAAGACTTTTGAACTTTGAGCTTCAGCCCAGACTCCGTAGTAATTGTTTGACAGTTTGTACCATTATCGTGAGCAATGTCTACTGTTCCACAATATTTGGCCAAGTGCTCGGGAATCAACTCTTTTTCAATTTGATTGTAGGAAACTAAACGTAAAAATTCTCCCTCAGCTAATACATTCGATTTAACCAGCAATTCGGTGATCAAGTTAGCAGAGCTGTTGGAAGGGGCGCCTAGAAAAAAATTGATAGTTGTAGGTAGCACAAAATTATATTACCGATTTATTTAAATAGTTTAACTTACCAACGAGAATTCTTGAGCTAGGAATTAATGTTGCAAGCTGCAAAATTGTTTCAATGACCGTCATTGTCTTGCCAGTTCCTGGAGGACCGAACACAATATCTACAGATTACAGAAGTTAAAGATCTATTTTGAAAGACCAAGAGTTGAAATAACTTACAAGGAATAGGTCTAGCATCTCCACGCAGGATGTTTACAACAGCTTGTTTCTGCAAATGATTTAATTGCGTGTTATACCAAGGAAACTGGCGATCAAATCCTTTTAGTTTGAGTGATCCGTCTTCAGTTAACTCAACATCCATCTGTGCATCTTTCATGAAAATTTGCTTGGGAAACATAAATCCTATTCCAACCGAGTTTTCCTGGAACGGATCTTTTACCACGACCTCCAAACTATGCAATTGTTTCTTGTAATTGGCGCGCGAAAACACAAATCGAATACGATAATCCGTTCCATTGTAATTGCTGTGGAAAGATTCATGGAACTTCAAGAGAATTGAATCGCTAAGAACTTTGTGAATACATCCTTCATACTCTTTCTTGTCTTTTCCTTCGGCAAATGGATCAATGATCCGTACAGAGTCGCCGATCGTAATTGAAGGACGGCGTTCTGAAACTCCTTTGATCATCAGCTTAAGGAAACCGTCATGATTACGGAAATGTGAGCGGTCAATCTCGTAGTTCCTAAAAAATTAATTAATTATTATATGGCGATTATTATTTTTAAAATGTAGCAGCAAAAAACTCACTTGAAAGCCACCTCACAGGCCAACTCTTCTAAATGCACCAGCAATCTCATCTTTCCATAGTAATTGTGCTCACTCAAAGGATCAAACACCCAATTCCTTTGAACTCTAACTTCCTCCACCATTGAAGGATAAGAGTTACTGTTCAAAACAATGTCTCTCAAGAAATGCGGTACTGGATATTCTCCAATCCTTTTGTCAACGAATCGCGGATTTTTTGTGACTTTTTCTCCAGGAACCATGTCAGTAGATTTCATCTCTCTACTGCTTGTTCTGTTGACGGCCATGTTCCTCCTGGTATTCAACATCGAAGTTGTCTCCCCAGCAATAATATCGCCTTCACCAAGCAAGATTATTATGGGGATATTCAGAGAAGCAGAGTCAAATTGGAGAATGAGTTTCTTGCGATAAGTTCCAAATTGCTGAGATTTTGCTTCAATGGTCAGTTCTAGAGACTCGCCGGGTTGCACGGATTTCCCTAAAATTTTAAGAAAAGATTATTGTTAATATTTTCACGAAAATTTATAAACAATATCTTTATGCTCAAGCAGATTAGAAAAATCAGTTTTGTAAACATTTTTTGATGATTTTTTATATTCATTCGCTTGTGCGGTCGTTTTGGAGTAACATCACTCTCCGGTTTCATAATTCTTATGAAAAATATGAAATCTTACCCGGCGAGCAACGTTGAGTCAGCATATTTCACCAAGTGATTCATTTATTTATTTATTATTTATTCAATTATTAACGAAAAAGTAAATTTAAATGGAAGGAAATTTTCTGAATTATAGATAAAAGTATTCACCTTCAATCAGCTGATCTCCCACAATTTTAATATCATCTCTATAGACATTGGTAATCAAGTAGCTGGTCAAAACATAAGTCTTATCCTCTGAGGTATTCCTGATAATAATTTTATGTTGCTGAACCTCTTTAACTTCAGTGAACACGCACTGTAATTGAGTAGGTTCCGATTTGAGAAAACCATCTCCCGACATTTCAGGCGCGTCTATGGCTTTTTTTACATTGGCTGTAGCAGCAGTTATCTTCCTGAGAGTTTTGATTTTGACAACCCGCCAAGAAAAATTCCCTACAGAGTTGATTGTTTGTTCACTCTCAATTGCCTCAAATTCAACGACATCTCCTTTTATCATTTTATCTTCGAGATTTGTGAAGAAGTAAACAATATCCTCACCAATTATGGCACCAGCACCGAAAACTTTTGAGACATAATTTGTCTCAGTTTTCTGAAGTTGAGGAGCGATAGATAGAACCTCAAGGATTTCTCCACTAAAATCAAGTTGAGTAGCGTCAGATTGCACTTTGCAGGTCATGTTCAACATATCTCCTTTCATTATGATAAATTCACAGCCATTTTTTACAAGATCTAAGTCCACGTTCACTTTTTCATCGTTACTGGTTCGCACTGTAAGCATACTACGGTGTTTTTCTGTTACAGTGCCATAGAAAGTTCGAGAGCGTGTATCAAAAAATGTTTGGTGGTCTTCGTTGCTGATATCTTCTACAAAAGTTCCACCTTTGGAGTCCCAAGAAGAGTCCGTGTTGAGAACAGTAATCTTTACGAGCTTTAGAGGTAAATCTTCAGAAGCTTTGTAAGCTAGAAAAGTGCACTTGCTCCCAACACGCAGATCATCAAAGAAAGGATCAGCCATGATCTTTGTAAATGGAAGGTGTTTATCAATTACTCCGTCCTCATGAGTTAGAGTTGTAATTGTTCCTTAAAAGACGAAAAAAAAAATATAAATACACATTTTCGAATATAAACTGTGCCTGCTAACCTATCTGGGTGAAGCAATTATAATCCTTGATGGCGTCACTCATTCTTTTCTTCTCTAATTTGATCTCATCGATGGGCTCATTAGATTGGTGTAGCATATTCAAACAATCTCTCAGTTCCTTCTCCTTGTCATATTCAGGAGACTGAGGAAGCAATTTCTTTACCAGAAAAGAAATCATGCTGCTGGTTGTGAATTAGACTAAAACAACGTGGTAACTTGTAATTTAAGCATTTAAATGATCCGTTTTCTTCTTAAACAACTTATAATAATTCTGAAGGCTGCATTAACGAAATTATAAAAAGTAACTCCACTGTGTAGCATCTACACTTGGCAAAACGGTTTATTCGAGACTAAAGTCTTAAATAAAATGTTGATGCAATAATTGATAGCATTATTTATTCAGTATTTGTTATTGTTATTCTTTCTTGTGATAAACATAACTGCGATTAAATCGCTTTAGCTCCAAATTTTCACGTTATTTCTCGTTGAAAATATCATTTATAAAGATTTATTAATTTGTTAATGATTAAAAAATAAAATAAAATAATATCCAGTAGTTTGATGTTTCAATTGAATTTTTACGCTTTATTGTCAAAAATCAATTATGTTAACATTTTACAAAATATTCGATATCCTACAATAATAATAAAGTTTTAACTATATTTAATTTGCATACTTGTGAAATCACATACAAAATATATCATTTTCAATAAAATCACTGAAAATACAGAATTCCAAATTTCGAAATCGATTAAATCGATTTTAACACAGTTTTATCAAAACTAGGTTTCTCAAAAATAAAATTATTTAATTTACACTTGGAATGTAAACTGTCGTTGAATTTTCCTCTTACAAGTTAGCGGGGGTTTGTTCACGGTTTTGTTTTTTGTTTGTTAAAACTAAAAATTAATTAAAAAGCTAATAAATTACGCCAAAAAAACTTTCTGTGTCGTTCAACAACTGCCAGAGTCTTTACCCATCACTAGAATCATCAAAGCACCTGAGGATCTTCTAGAGCAGAATATTTTTGCGCTGGTTAATACATTTATTGTGTAGTACTGAAGATTATTTAAATAATTAATCATTTAATTAATTAAATTAGTGGAAGAATTCTTTGATGATTTCGTTTAGAGATGTGGTGGTTCCAATTACCAAGCCGAGCACTGCTACAATTGTGATGAAGATGTTCTTGAACACCATGAAAGATTTTGCAAAACCAGTGGAAGTTTTCCAGAAGACGCAAGTTTGAATAATGGCGGGGAAGGCAAGACCAAGAGCAGACAAACATAGAGCACCGAATAAAGAGATGAACAGCTCAAGACTCGGAATAGCCACGGCCAACAGGACTAAAATTAAATTAGAATTAAAACTTATTTTCCACCGTTATTCTTTAATTATGCTTACAAGTGACTAGCACCAAAAAAGTCCTAGTTACATACTCCCAGAGCACGCTTCCCTCGCCATTGTTGAATCTCTTCGATACATATTCATTCCAAGTGATATCAATGGCAACGTAACAAGCCAAAGCGTGAGTTATGAAGATGGCAAAGGCAAGCATTCCTTTTGCAGCTTGTGCAAGACTGAAAGGTTTGAAATTTCACATTAAAATTTTTAATTCCCGGTTAAGGATATAAATTTAAAACGTACTATTCTCCTTCCGGCAAGTTCAGAGTAATTGATCCTCTTACGGCATCTCCATAGTTCAGGTAACCAAAAAGTCCTTGAAAAAAGAAAATTAGGTCTCAATATTAACTTAATACTAAATAGTTTGATCCTTACCCATTCCAACATAAAGGACAACAATCAAGATCATAGACTTATTAAGAACTCCAAAAGAACCTCCAAACCTTTTGGGTGATTTCATTTCATTCTCCAAAGGCAGGATCTGAAAGATTAATGACAAAAATTAAGATATGTTCAAATTAGATCTCCAAACAAAGATACTAACCACTCCAATAGCTTCTAAGGCAAAAAGGACAGTTCCAAAGAACAAAGGAAATCCTTCAAGTGTTCCAACAGGTTCTTTATCTTCTATTTTAAAAGGTTCTCGGAAGATGTAGTACAGAATAATTCCAAATGATATTAGCGTGATAAAATTCGCTATCGTAGAAAATGGTGCCAAAAACTTCAAGTTTCTAATCTAAATAAAATAAATGCGGAATGAAGTGGAGAACACGAGAATTATTAAATATCTTAAACAACATCATTATTATTTGTTTACTCTTAAAGACTGAAAACAAATTAACAAAAAATGTGAATATTTACCCAATTGATAAAAATAAGTGGCAGAAGAATCATTAGCATCACTAATCTTACGTCAACAGGAGAAGCAAGGTAATTGTCAGCAACAGCTTTAATATTAGTTGAGATAAACACGACGTAAACGCAGCATGTTCCGAGTTGGTAGACCAGTAGAAAAGCGTTTATTACGTAGCTGTAAGGATTTGAGAGAATTGTTAGAATTTGTCATTATCTATGAAGCTGATAGATCAACTAACCTGCTACTAGAAGCAAACTTTCTACACCACATTGGTCCTTCATTCAGTGCTGCCTCGGCGACTCCAGTATAAGTCATGCTAGGCACCTTTTTCCGCTTGCAGAGTTCATATTCTGCTTTGATCAACTGATGAATGCAATACGTGCAAAGAAGTCCAATAATAATCGTTCCAATTGATCCCACCAAATATCCAGAGTTCTTAAAAGCATTTGGCATAGCAAGGATGCCGGTTCCTAGTGATCCTTTGAGAAGATGGAAGAGGGTCTCTGAATTCCTGGAATATGTTTATTATTATAAATAGATCAGTATTCATTAAGTGAGAGACAAATATATTTTGGTAGATTAATAATGATGATGATCCATTGATATGACCTTAAAATATGCACATATTTTACTGGAAGGTGAACATAAATTTTACAAATCAAAATATTAACCCATAAGGTTAAATCGTTTGAAGTTTAAGGCCAAATTACAATAAAACATTATGTAAAAATAAATAAACATATCAAAAATTATAAACTTGTTAACTATTCTGGTCATCATTTTTTGTACCGCCTAAATAATAAACAACAACATTATTATAATTAAAAATACTACGAGGTCAATATATCTTTAATATGCTCGATACATTTTTAAATTCGCGCGATTGTGCATATATTTCTACGTTTTATGGCAAATTGCGGTTATTTTGGGAAATTCCTCATCGGCCGCGTGAAACAGGTTGCCGTGGGAATTATAAGAAGCAGATTCAACACACTTTGAATATGAATTTTATCGAAGAAAACATAGAGAGGTTATTATCAATCACTTACGTTGTGGGGAATTCGACTTTTCTGTGCGAGTATGGCTCATATTCACCTGCTTCGATAGCTTGCTTTTCCGTGAGCTCAATACTGATTGGTGAGGCTTTTTTACCGCCTGCTAGGACGAATCTGTGAATTTCAAAGAAAATTTATTTGTTAGAAGTTTGATGATCTAAATTTTTTAAATCAATTTATGTACAAACTCTGGAATCATATGTAACATATCTATTAATATACAATTTTTAAGTACTGTAAAATGAAAAATAAGCAAAACACTCTAGAAAGACAAAAATAACAAATTCTTGAAATTTGAGCAATTTGAAAATATTTAAATTTTAAGGCATTCTTAGAAATTGAATTCTTTAAGTGTTTTATAAATTATTGACGTTCTTTAAATATTTGTTAGAAATCTTGCCAAAAATGTCGCAATTTTTATTATTTGTAATTCTTTATAATACTTAATAAATGTAGGAAACTGACATAAATTGATTGCCTAAAATATTGAAAGTGATTTACTTTTCAAAAAAATATTCAGCATTTAAAATGTATTTTTGGTCACAGTATGTTAATTTTAATAAACGTTTAAGCAGTAAAATGCGATCTTTTTATGAAATTGGAAACATTTAATGGTTTTTATTATTACAGGCGGCATTAAGAGTTGAAAAAAAATAATTTTTGTTATATTAGGCTTCATACAAAAATTATGCATTACAAAAATATTAGTTAGTTATGCTTAATATAAAATTTAATTAACTTTTGCATATAGACTTCACGATTGAACAGAAAATTCATATTTTCAACATTACAAAAATTTAAAAACTATTTTCAATAAACTTAAGCAAACTTACGTCTTTGACTTCAGTCCATCATCGTGAATAAATGCCGTGTTGTTGTGGCCTTTTTCCTGGTTGCGAGCCATTCGGAAGCCTTTCTTGGCTCAATTTTTGTAAATTACTAGAGTTAATTAAAAGGTGATTAACAATAAATCATAAAATACTGGTCAAGATTGACGCACTTGATTTTATAATTTGAATTGATATTTAGAGCAGACGTGGGCAAACTTTGTTGTTTTTAGTGGAATTTTCTAGCATCTGTAAGGTATTTATTCTCAATCAAATTTATTTAGAAATTTGACTTTTAAAATAAACACAACAAAATTCGCACTAACCTGCTTAAAACTAATAAAAAGCATAAAACTACGTCATCGTATTTTCTCAGAATTTCTCTTCAACGGTTGTTAAAGTCAATATTGCTAAAGCAATTTACCATTTAATTTATGCAAAATTAATGAGAAAAAATGTTAATGTTGTAACTTGTAATACAATAATAATTATGGCGAGGTTTGGTTTTAGCAAATATTAACCATTTCGATTTACTAGATTTGTTTGGAATTTCCGATTTGCACAATTTGTAGAATTTGCACAAATGATTTCTTGAGTTCACTTACGCATATATTAAAATAAATATTATTATTTTGCTCTGTGATTATTTATAAATATTAAACAATTTTCGAACGTGTTGCTTGTTGTACTTAGACATGTTAGAGTTGAAATTGTTGAATAGACGTCCAAAGTGGTTAATGTGAAGTAAAGTGTGTCAGACTTAGTATTTTCTTAATAGTTTTTAAATTTTTATAATGTGTTCAAGATCTTTTGAATGCGAAATTGCAATATTTATAAAGTTTTCCATGTTTTTATGAATAAATTGGACAAATCTGCATGTTAAAGACATTTTGCACAATTTTCCAATTATTTGTTGAGAATGATCATTTAAATGCAATTGTGCACAATTTCAGGGGATTGTCTGATGAAAGATTAAGATTTTTTTATTTATCAGCTTAATACAAAAACACTTTCCTTATTTGAGAGGCCTGTAAATATAATTGCAAGACATTTACCCACAACTTAACAAAAAACTCATCAGGCAACCTCAAACAAGTAACTTAAAATATTCTCAAACAATTTTACTGTGAAAAAAAAAACTTTGGTTATTATTCAGTTTAGAAAAAGTGCAAACAGATTGAAACCACTTTATGAAGCTTTGTGATTATTTGATCACTTTAAAAATCATAAACATTGAACATATGTGTGCCCGCAAATAAATTAGATAACATATCTCCCATCAGGCACGTCAACCATTTTAAGCAATTTGGATTAGGTTGTTAAATTAACATTAATTTACATAAAAATCTTTTGAAAATATTTTCATGGATAAAGCATATAATTTCAATTAATGATGTTCAACGAGATAAACGACCTGTATTAGCTCATATTAAGACAAACATTGTAAAAATAGCAAAAATAGCAAAATTATCAAACTGAGCTGAGAACCGCTAAAATTAAAATATATGCCAAGAGAAATCTTTTAAAATAATCGGATCCGCCAATTTCTCAACCAACATGACCAAAATACTTAAAAATAAACAACAAACTTCCAAAACATAAAATATTTGTATTATGTGAGGCGTGGATAAAATTTGTCTTTAATTTATTTTTTTGATTATACCACTAAATACATTGTACAACATAACTTTTGTCAATTCCTCGCAACAAGTTCAATAAACCCAAAGTCGTGCAAAAATCAACAGGTAGTTTCAAACTCGTCAAAAATAAATTTTTTAATAAACATTTAATAGTTTCATTGGCCTATTACTTGAAAGATTGCTCTATTAGCTGTGGCAATATATCAGCTTTTTTATTTTGATTTTTAACCACCATCAATTCCTCATTGTCTGCCAATCAAATTATAAAAGATAAACTTAATTACTTACATGAATAAAAATCTTGTGGTTTTACGCAATTTTCTGGATTTTATGCGAATAAACTGTGTTTTCATGAGTTTTTGGTAAATTATGCTTAAATTTCTTTTGTTTTACATTTATTTAACAATTTCGAAAAATTTCGTAACAATTTTACTAAATAAGATTTATAAATACCAGCAGAACTTTTTCGAGATAAAAAATTTTTCAATATAAATTTATTTTAATCGAACTAACAATTTTAATTGGTCATATGATTTTGGTTTTAATTTATGGAAGAATATTTCAATTTGAGGTAACGAGCATCAAACCAGTACTCAGCACAGACAAACTGGTACAGAGACTAGTTGATGGCCTTGACAGATGTGTTGTTTGATGAGTTATCTCCACCTTTATGGGGAGATAAAAGTTGATTTGTGACAGTACAGCATTTAAATATTTATTTGCTGAAAATGCTCGGGTTTTTTGTGTATTATTACTAATACTTGGTCTACTCAGTATAATGATCATTAAAATGATCTTTTAGACACGTTTCTCAAATTGTCATTCTATTTAAACCTCCACAAGTTTATCTACCGCAATACGAATAGATCAATTAACTTACAAATAGCGCAAATTACATCATTAGCAAATTTGCAACATCAACAAAAAGTTTCACTGGTTTCACTTTCAGCCAAACAACAATTTCCCCAATTTGATAATAATAACAATAATAATAGACAGATTGAAACAGATTAAACTAATTATAGGAAAAGTCAATTTGTTTCATAAATTCGAAAAAGTGATTATTTGATTAGCGTGTTTGATTAATTTGTTATCATTTTATTTTGCACGGGGGAATGCTATCTACAGAAAATTTTTGAATTAAACAGAATTTAAAACAAAAAAATGTACTAACATATTTGTAGATGATTCTAATCTAAATGTATTTCCCTGATCTAGAGTAGAGATATAAACCTAATGATCATTAAATTAAACTCTCGAAAGTTTCCACAGGAAAAAATTCGATGACTCATCGGAATATTTAAAATAGTCACAATTTATATTTTGAATTTTTCTTGATTTTAATTTTAAATTTGGATTCTATAGATATTTTTCAACAAAAAAGTTCTAAAATAGCAACTCCAGAAGTATTTCCTATAATATCTATAAAAATCCATGCAGCATCCAATAAAACTGCGATTTTATTGTTATTAAGTAATCACTAGCATTGAAATGATTTATTCGAGAGCACCGGAAGTAATCACATTGTCCGAACAGTCACATAGTTGCCTCAAACAAAATTATTATCAAACTACATCAAACTGCAAGCACCTAACCATATCTAACAAATATCTAACCTAGCTTTAACACAATAATCATTAATAATAATATTGTTTATTGTGAGTTTATGGCGAGTTATTGTCTAAACTTTTGAATATTTGCGCGATAAAATGACAAAATAACAACTGCTAATCCGTCACACAATTGCAAAAGTGGATATGGCAGCAAAATTATTCAATTCTGCTCGAGTTTTGGGTGCTTGTTGATTTTTTAGTTATTTGCATAGATCAGCAAATAACGCAAATACACTGAGAAGAAAATTGAGAGTCAAATATTGCGGTTGCATTAAGATTCAATTGTTGTTTTAGCTTCCAATTATTCTTTATAAAAATTTAAAATTTTAGAACCAATAATATTTTACTCAGTGCAATTAAAAAACACAAACAAACAAAGCTTAAATAAAGCCAAAAACAAATCGAAACTAATAGTTTTTGGCAGTGGCCGGTACAGGAAAGCCATCACCAGATTCCTAAATTAATCAAATACGTCAAATTCATCAAAAAACAACAAAATGCTTAAGGTCGCGGGCGATTCATTTGCATCTAACAGCTCGCATCACCATACAGTTCATTGTGTCGGGGCGAACGAGATACGAGAAAAACTCGCACAGCCAACATACACGTTCAATTTTCAAGATCAATGCTGTTGCATAATATAATACAAATTAGAGAAGGTCGTTCAATTAGATTTACACCAGCTGAAGCCAAGCAAGTGAGAAAGCAAATCAAAACTCAGTAAGTAGTTTGTGGGAAAATGGAAATGTGAGAAGGTATTGCAGCGCTTTTTTGGTAATATCTTGTGAAAACATGATACAAGTAAAATGAGACTAATTTTAGTCTCGTCTGCTGGCTCTTAGAATAATTTACAGGGTAATTAACAAAAAGCAAAAATAAATGCTAAATGGACAGAATGCCTAAAACGATAATCTTATTTCAATCTAAAAACCGCTGCGCGCCAGCATGAACTATTTCTTTCGAGCACTTCCAACTTCTTATTTCTCTTTCAGTCCATAAGTCTTTGGCAAGCTTTCTCATGTGTTGTTGTCTGCAGACACTCGGTAAACTCGTGCTAAAGCACCATGGATATAACCAATATATTCACCATATGATTCATGTTTATCAACAATTCTTACAAAAACATGAAAAAATTTGTAAAGCAGAAAACCGCCAAAGAAAAAAAGTGTTTGAAAAAAACATTGTGGGCAAATCTGTGGCGCAATCGTTTCAAGTGAATCAAGCGAATATAACTGGTTATTTCAATCAACAGTAGCACAAATTAACAATTTTTCAATTTACTCAATTTCGGTATTTAAAAATGTATCTTTATGGCTATTTTGATGCAAAAGAATGTTGGTCGATCTATTTTTAGTATCACGAGACTGTTGAATATAAAAATATCTCTAACAAGTGGAATAAGCGTTCTTTCGTGGTCGGCTTCCCATTTTGGCAGAGATACAGATTTCTTTTTTCGTTTCCTGGGGGTGGGCCGAGGACATTTAATTTACGGTTTAATTTAAGGAATTTACTTGATTTAGTTAAAAATCGCCAGCATCGATTGATCAGAATATTGTCGCTTGAAATAAATCCATAATAAATCTCACCAAGTGATTCTTTCATAAAATACTTTTCTAACAGTTATATTGACTGTCTGCATGATAACGAAATTCTATAAAAAGCAATTTCATTAAAATTAGACACAAAAATCAATTATTCATATATTGCTGGATAAATGCTCATGTAGAATACTTGTGATAATCACGATTGATTGAAATATAATAAGAGCTCAGTGACAATAAATTTAAGCACCAATTTTACTCACATGTGTTACCTTTATGATTGCTGCATGAACCTAAGTAGTTAATATGCATAATATATTCAGTAACGCATTGATTTATTTATTGGAACAAAGATAACCTACATGCGTTAAATAAAGATATATGCACTGTACTTCAGAGTAGAGTCACTAAATAGTATTAAAATTTAAATCGATTTTATTGGATTTTCGTAGTTTTATAAGTTTTTCCTTTGTGAGAAAATTTTCAGAAAATGAGGCTAACCATGTGACTTTTACGCTCAACAATGTTCAATAATCATATAGGAAACTTTAATTTAGAAAATCTTATATCAGGCTAGACACCTGATTAATTACTTTTAACTAATCGATTTTCTGATTGCCAAAATCATCCTTAAAGTTAAAATTTTCCGTTAAATTCAAAATTTCACAAATTTTCTAAATTCGCGCACCCTCACCTCTTTCTCAAGACATCACTCTTCTCAGTACTTCATAAACTGCCCCCAACAATACATTTAGATTTACGATCGCCTGATGACTGAATCTGATTTAATGCCAAAAAATTCTTTGCATTTGCAGTGTATTGCAATTTCAGAGTCTTAATTTTCTTTTCAAAGTCGCCAAAGTTTCACGACACATTTTACAACATTTCCGAGGCATGAATTTCTCAATGCAGTTCTCAGTTTAATTAAATTTCCCCACCATTTCCCACTTCTTGATTGGCAAACTTTTTAATCGTGGATTAATTTAGCTAGGAAATTGCTTTCAACGCTGGATTTCCCACTGGATTATTTGGAATTCCTCTAAATTGTTATAAAAATCTTAATTCCAAGAACTTTGCGAGATTTCCTCGAATATTCATTGTTTTGTGCTTTCCTAATTTCGATTTTCTCTCTAGATACAACTCGTGATTATTTTTGATTTCGTTCGGGATTTTCGCGGCATTTTTGTTTTGCTGTTTTGCATAATAAACAATTTTGCAATTACTTACTCTGAAAATTACTAAATTAGCTCCTTGAACAAAGCGAGTGCTGAGCACATTGATTAAAAATATATTAGACGGGATATAAATAATTTTCAATGCTTTTTAGAAAATAAAAGTTCAATTCATGAACGTCGCTCAAACCAAAATAATATTTCGGCAGGTAACTAGGGGACCGGTTGATATTTACCTTTAATTAAGGAATATTTACTCTACCAACTCCTTTGAAAGCTTTTTTAAAACTAATACTTCTCGATCTAATTTACTTTTCCCCAAACTCATCCCTAAACATTTTATAGCGTTAAAAAATCCACTCAACTCTTACCTTTGTTTGTCTCTAAATATGTGACAATATTCTCTAATCAATGCTATTTATGACAACACTTAAAATTGCAATATAGTAGGGAATTAATATTTGAATTTTCCATATTTAACCGCAAATCCACTCAATAAAAAGATAAAGAGAGAATTTAAAACTGGTTGTACCCGATAAAAGATAGTTCAAAAATTGACAAAAGGATTTTGCACCAAATTGCGTTGTTATCTAAATTTAGTCACGATTCCACTTGAACTGATCAATTGTTAATATGCAAACTCCTGTTTTTCCAGTTACAACAGTTAGGTGTACGATAAGACGATTACAGAGTTCATGACTTAACAAAGTCATATTAAATTGATATAAAATAGATAACAGACGGTTATCTGTCGTTTTAGTTTTAAATACTTAGTCAGATATTAAATGGATTGACGTGTCAATTGAAGTGTTTTAATATCTTTTCGATCGATTCCAGTTTTTTGCAAAGTAATTTGTCAATTTGGAAAGTTATAGAATTTTTGATTGAATTATTTGATATGGAACAATTGAAACGAGGCACTAAAGGTCAATTTAAGAAAGGAACATTTTATAGATTTAAATCAAAATTGCTTGAATGATTTATGTATGGTAAATTGAGACATTGGTAGATATTTCGGAAAAAAACGCAAAACAATCTATTGTAAACTTAATGTCAACTCTACCACAAAAAATCTTTATTGTTTGCCAATAAATAAACTAATGATAATTACTCGCTACTAATTAAAACTTGCCATAAAAGACAACAATTCTTGCCCAATATCATTAAAACTATTGCACGAATAAAAATGCTTTTGCCGAAATAATTGCGAACCTGCAAAAACTTAACTATATACAAAACAAATCCAAACTTTCATAAATCAAAAAAGTATCACTTGGCAATATTTTCTGACTCCACAATTCCAACAACAATCCATACAATGTTCGACTCACTCAAAAAAATAAATCAAAAAAATCAAAACGAACCATAAGAAACTCGAAAAGTCTTTAAACATCAGCAAAATATCCATTCCATTCTTGTTAATTCTTATTTAGTTGGGTGAAAAATTTACTAAACGTGGAAGGGGGGACTTGATTGTAGATCTTTTGACGCTATTGATTATTGATTATTTTTATTTTTTTGGAAATTTTTTTTGTTCATTGGTTTTCAAGAATTTTTATAGAGTGACTCGTAATTTATGGACAGCCCTCATCCTTCCGAGCTTTTAGGATTTTTTTTCAATATTTTGAGAAATCTTGAGGATATCCTCTAAAAACACTTCCTTGAAAAATATTTCATGTCCAAAAAAATCAAAAAGGACCAAAAACTAGAAAAATCTTAATCCATAATCGATCCAACTTTCCACCAAAATATGCCGTTTTTATAATTCTAAGGTGAACCGCAAATGCAAATAATTGCTTTGGTTCATTCCTCAAACAATTCATTCAAAAGAGGGCCAGAGACATAAACTGCATAAATTGTATGAATTGCACAAATTACTGCTTTGCTTTACACAATTTTTGAGAAAATACGGTGACTGCACATCATTAAGATCATTATAAAATTAAGATATCAAGTATTTTTTAAGAACATGGAAAATTATTTTACTTTTTATCACTTTTTGCTGGTTCCTCAACTTTTTTCAGAACTTGTCAGTTTTTCAGTTTTATTCAGTTTTTTGTCAGTTTTTGCACTTTAAATATTTTTAAGAAAAATTTGCACTTCTCCTTTTTTTTGTTGTTGTGGAAATAACTTAATATTTAATATTTCTTATTTATCCAATTTTAACTTATGATCCGGAGTCATCGAGCAACTGAGCACAACTGAAAATTTTTGAACGTAAAAGTTTTGATTTCTTGAAAAAGTTTTCATATACTCGCTTCGTGAAACTGTGTTAGTTTGAGGGTCTATCTGTATTATTGCGTTCACTTGGGTTGCTAATGCTCAATCAGTGAACATTTTCATTCATTCATTCACTTGTTTTATATGAAACACATGAAACACGGGCACTTAGACCAGTTTATTGCTTATTAGAGACACTTTCATTCATTGAATACATTGAATAGTAAACTGATTTACAAATTACACCTAATGCCGTATCACAGTGCACAATGAGTGTGGAAAACTGTGCGAAACGTGATTAATGATGGATTTGAAATTGTTTAATAACTGAGAGCCGGAAAATGCCGGAGAGAATTAGAAAAGCACGTGCTCATTTTTTGAAAAGCTTTTGGGTGTTCAAAGTAATTTAAATTTTTTGATCGATAAAAGATTGAAATCTTAGACAAGAGATCAAAGATCAAGTTATGATCATCATGATAAATTTATATTTTATGAATAATCGTAGAAATATTAACTAAAGATCGACTAGAGATCGTTAAATTTACAACAGGATTAGGAGCTTACTCTGAAATAATATATAAATTCAATCAAAGATCGTTAAATTGCTGAGTATTACGTATTTACGATCAGCACACTTTAAAAAACCGAGCACATGTTAATTAAAAATGCACGACATACTTTGGTGCAATGGGAATTTAATTTAATTTAATTTAATTTAATCTCAGAAATACCGTATCTCAAATTAATTAAAAACCTTTGCAAATACCTGGGAAATTCTTCAATAAAACATTATGCGCGGGAAAGTCCATATTTCAAATCTTCGAAAACTATTCTAAATTAATTAAATCGGGAAATTCAATAGTGCTCGCGATAAATCTAAATTTAAATTGATGTCTTGATTCATTCTCAAAACTTTCCGTGCCTCCAAAAATTCGCTGACAACGTCTCGTGTTCTCAAACTGATTTTGTGAAACATTCTGTTCCTGCTTAATTTAAACAAATGAAACAATTTGTCATCATCGCCCAAAAATAAATCAGCGATATATTATCGATATCACATATTTATTATTATAGACCAAGTCAATCTTAATTGACTAAAATTGCCAAATGTTGCGCATGAAGTTAATGAATCAAGTGCTGCGGTTGAACTTGCGGAATTTGCTGAGATTCGCTCAAATTATTTTTCTGGTTTCAGGGTCTGGACAGAAATTTCGTTGATTTTTATTTAATGACATGTTTATCTTAAGGGAAATCTAGACCAGGTTGTCTGAGACGTGCAACATTCAATAAAAGATGAAGATCATGTGCGATCGTCAAAAAACTTTAAAAGATCACACAAAAACCACGTATATCAATCTCAAAGTCTGGAAAGCCTCAAAAATCACCATAAACAATCATTTTAATATATATTTATTTTTTCCGACTTTTATTTCAATGAGATTGTCTGAATTATTGCAAGATCACAATATAAATTGCACATTAAGTAGTTAATAAGCTGCGAGTCATTAGAGTCTTTAACAAGAGATCATTATAATCCGCAATTTAACAATTACGATCACTTACGATCACCATCAAATCATGCAAGCTCACTAAAATATCAATTCTATCTTCAAGATACTTTATGAACAGCCTCTATTAAGCACGTTCTTCAGATAAATTTGAATAATTTAAATCTAAAACTATAATACTTGACAGTTTTTATATAGATTTTGGGTAAAATTGCTAAAATCCGCCTCGCTTTTTTCGTTTCGTTCTGGGTGCAACAATTCATGCTTAAATTTTTATAGAATTAGCATAATATATACCTACAACTAGTTTTTTGTTCTCTGTAGCGTTTGGTGCTCCTTTCTACTAGTTTTTTATTGAAATTTCGAGAGTTTTTGCTCCAAACTCACAAAAATCGCGGCGGTTTAACCTTCAACAACAATTTTGGCATGAATTTTTTGCTCTTTCATTTTTCAACAACTGCGTAGTAAACAAACTTTATGCGAACATTTTATTTTTGTTTTTGTTTGAGCCGCAAAACCAAAACATATTTCAAAAACCAGATTTCATAAATATTTTTACCGGTTCAAGAGGTTTTGTAGATTGAAGGAGAACCTTATTTATTTTTGGTGACAAATTTGTGCTGTTGGATTTATTTATTTAATAATTATAATTTTTATTAAGAAATCGTAAAGATTAAATTCATAAAAATTAAAATTGCATTGATAGTCTAAAAGCTGGAAAGCTGGACGTAAATTCTAAATTATAAAAAATTAATTCTTTTATATTTTCTGATAAAATTTCAAAAACATCCTTCAAACTATCCATCGTTCTTGGTGACTTTTGACTGGTTTTTCGCTGTTTAATTCGCTGTCCAAATTCAAAAGCAAAAAGAGTGTTGTTAATCACATACTCAGTCAGGTAAAAAACCCAACAAATGATGGAAATGGTGTTGCACTCGAATTTGCGGGGCGTTTGTTTAAACGACCGGCAATATGATTTAATTAAAGTATATTTTATGGGTCAAGATTTTATTTTAATCGCTTACACTTAAAAATTCTTAATAGCAAATTTATTTGGAATGTATCTGCATTTTCAGTGTCTGATCTTTGGATAAATTGTTTGATTTTATTAAGGTTTAATCTCATCGAATATATGTTATAAAAATATTTTTTTGAGAGAATATTTCAGATGTTAATATTATGTTCTTTCTGATCTTTGGAAGGTTGATAAATTATTTCAAAGAATTTCAGACTTCACAGCAAAAGAATAAAATTGAAATATTTTTTTACTCCCAATGTTTCCTTTAAAAAAAAGTAAAATGGATGTTGAAAAACAAGTTAAAACTCTTCCCCTCGAACAATGCCTGTAAATAACCTCAAAGAACAACAAACTACGACACAAAACAGTGCCAAACATTATGCAAAAGAAAGTAAACAATTAAAAGCTTCAAAAGCTCTTTACATAAAAGAAATGAAATCAACAAGCCGCAGTCAAAACATCAGAAAATTCATCAAAATGTTAATTATTTATTTTGCACAAATTTAGAAATTTTTAGAGTTGTTGATTTTTTGATAAATCATCCTCGTAAAAATTGAAACAGCATCAAAATTGAATTCACAGTTCACGGAGCTTTTTCACTCGTAATAAATCACTAAAATGTATCATTTGCCTCAATCTTGATTAAGTGTTCTTTTGACTTTAACTGAGCTAATTCATATGTGCAACTAATTATGTTTTGAGCTTTGTAAGGCTTTGTACCCCTTGCAAAATCATTTAAAAAATCATGACAAACGGAAAAGTGTGATAAAATTAGAAAATTTGAAAAGTAATTGCTGTAAAATTGTAAAATTGTTTTGATTCATTATTTAAATATTCCATTCAATCTCACAACAATTTGGTTGAATATTCTTATTTTTAACATTTTCAAGTTTTCTTATAGTTTCAATGTCAGATTTTGATTCTTAGAAGTTTGAATTAGATTAGACTGGTTTTTTGTCAAGTAGGTACTTAATATTTATGCAAGTACTTTTGATGGAAACATTGTTGAGTTATATCACTGGCAGTATTCTTAATTGACTAGTAATTTATCGGAGTTCTAGTTTTGTAAGGGACTAGGGGTCCTGTTTTTTTTTCTTCAAAAATCATTCAAGTCGTTAGATAAACTTGCATTGTGATCAAAATTTCAAACGTATGTATGAAAATAAAAATTTCAAAGAACTCCTCCACAAAATCATGACCAAAAACTTCTCTAGTTAATAACACATTCAAATTCTAGATAAAAGCACTTGTTGCTAAAAATAAATTTATTCAACAAAATCTCGCATAAATTGAATAATTTGTATAATAAATTTAAAATGTGAAATTGTGAAATATAATTTATGCGAGTCGTGATTTTGGTGGTCTTTGTTCCACGTTGTGATGAGAGAATTATTAGAAAGGATGTTATTTGATGTTTATTTTGACATAAACTTCCTCCCACGCAATTTAATTTGAGAGTAATTTTTTGGGAGAAGATTATTCTTGCGGATTTAAATTTAATCCGAAAATATCCGGTGTTTATTATTCTGGTAGTAGAGTGTTGTGGGTATTTGGGGCCAAAAATGATTCGTGCTTTAGAATTCATTTTTTCTTGGAGACCTTTTAAGAATATTTTCTATTATAGATAATTTATTTAACCCTTTATCCAAACAAACAAAAATCTAAACTGTAAATCTAAAAATATTCATCCTCATGGCTGTGGCGAATGAAATTATAAATACCTTCAATTACAGCGATATTACAACGACATTATAGACATTTAAAAATTTAATTATTCAGCTCTTCGCTCATGCTTGAGAATAAATTTTGATGATTTTTTGTTTGAATTTGCCAAATTGCTGTGTTGATGCTTAACGTGCAAAATCTTACTTTCTCACTTGAAGCACTTTTTAATTCATACCGGAAAGAGTAAATATTTACTGTAACTGATATTGTTTTGATTAATTGCTTCATTATTCCTCAAATTCAACCAGCATTCGACAAATATTGTAAAATTGTAAGCTGAGATGCTAAATTGAGACAAATGATGAAATATTTGAAGATTAAGGTTTTGCGATGTTATTTTTAGAGCTTGCATTCTTGAATGAGTTTGGAAAGAATTTTTATCTAGAAAATTGCTAGATTGCTAAATATTTGTAAACAAGTGCTCAATATTTTGCATATCAATGTGAAACTTGGATTAAAATGGAATGAACTAAATAAGCTTTCTTTTAAATTGTCAAAAACCTCTTAATATTCCAAAATCATGGCCTATCACAACATTTCTCAGCTCTAAATATATGCATTTAAAAAAAACCGCACTGACGCCACACTGTCTATTCAAGAGCCTATAAAAATATATACCCACAATAAAAATCCACAAACTTGCACCAAAAATTGCAAAAAAATTCACGAAACTGGATTTTTAAATGCGATTTAAATTTTATTGACATGAACTTTTTTATAAGCAAAGATTTTAGCGTAAAAGTTAATCAATGGGCATTACGGTAATATTTGTGAATTTCGATTGCAAAATCAAGTTCATTGTAAGATTTGATCAATGCCAACAAAAATCATATGTTTTCCCACGATGCCTTGAATTTCGAGCTAGAATAGGGATATAGGTTCATATTGAAAATTTATCATCAAAACTATTGCATAATACTTACGATGCTCAAAATTTTGCTATTTTATACATTACCAGAGGTAATAGTGTTGGTAAATATAAATTTAAAAAAATCTGATTCCAAAATCGTCCGTTTTATTGTCTTTCTGAACAATAGCAATAGCATAGGAAAATAAAATTTTTATAATCCGTTCAAATTTAAAACAACCTTTTTGTAAAAGAGGTAGATGACCGTATATGACTTTTTAACTTTTTTAAACTACTTTGAATATTTGAACGTGATTAAATTCGCTGGAAAGTGTGATTCAATACAAATCTATGGAACTTTTAATTTAAATTTTCTGATAACAGAATCGCGAGATATCGCTATTTTCTTTTCAATTTCGCACTTTCCCAAAAATCTCCCGTTAAACGCCTTATGACTATAATGGTTTTCTTGTTTCACCCGAGTTTCACCCTTAAATTTACAGGTAGTGAGTTTTTGGTTAGAAAAGTGAAAATTTTTAATTAAGTGGAAAATGCTATGTCATATTTTTCATAATTTCTGATTCAAAAAGAAAATTCAAATGAACTTTGAATTGTCAAAATCGGTTGATAATTGAGCATAATAGAAATTTTTTGAGCAAAAATTTGCACTACGGCAGAAAATCCAAAAAGCAAAAGGACCAATTTGTGTGCGCTGTACGCTTTTCGGATTCTTGAATTTTGCTAGCTTGGAGACCAGGTGTTTTTCAAGCAAGCAAAGTGGTTTTGCCAGGTTGCCAATTAATTTTGTTGTTGTAGAGCTTTGCCGAAAAGTGAAAAATGACAACTATGCAAAAACATTCAATATGGGAATATTTTGAAAATAAGAGAATTCTGGAGGAAAAAGATTTTTGGCTGGAGATTTTTTTTGTTTTTTTAATCAAGCTGGATAAAAAAATTAAATTTTAAAAATAATTTAATTTTTCAAATCTATAAAATTATCTTATTCTGAGTATCTTATCCATTAATTAAATATTTATTCAATTATTATATCACTTCAGAGCAGTTTTTATTTGAAATGATATAATTAGAATTTTCAATTCCGAATATTCTTCTTAAGTAATCTGAGTCAAAATTTCCGATAATGCAACAACAATATTCACCTAAAAACTAGCAACATCACTTTGAAGAACACCTGGTCTCCAAGCTAGCAAAATTCAAGAATCCGAAAAGCGCACAGCGCACACAAATTGTTCTTTTTGCCTTTTGGATTTTCTGCCGTAGTGCAAATTTTTGCTCAAAAAAATCCTATTATGCTCAATTATCAACCGATTTTGACAATTCAAAGTTCATTTGAATTTTCTTTTTGAATCAGAAATTATGAAAAATATGACATAGCATTTTCCACTTAATTAAAAATTTTCACTTTTCTAACCAGAAACTCACTACCTGTAAATTTAAGGGTGAAACTCGGGTGAAACAAGAAAACCATTATAGTCATAAGGCGTTTAACGGGAGATTTTTGGGAAAGTGCGAAATTGAAAAGAAAATAGCGATATCTCGCGATTCTGATATCAGAAAATTTAAATTAAAAGTTCCATAGATTTGTATTGAATCACACTTTCCAGCGAATTTAATCACGTTCAAATATTCAAAGTAGTTTAAAAAAGTTAAAAAGTCATATACGGTCATCTACCTCTTTTACAAAAAGGTTGTTTTAAATTTGAACGGATTATAAAAATTTTATTTTCCTATGCTATTGCTATTGTTCAGTAAGACAATAAAACGGACGATTTTGGAATCAGATTTTTTTAAATTTATATTTACCAACACTATTACCTCTGGTAATGTATAAAATAGCAAAATTTTGAGCATCGTAAGTATTATGCAATAGTTTTGATGATCAATTTTCAATATGAAGCTTTACATCTATTCTATGGTTACAGTTTGAGAGTCTTGATATTGTTCGAATGATGGGCAGATTGGAGATCACGGATTACTCATTAGCTGGGATGATTTGGTGGTTCTGGATCAACTTTTTAAAAATGTTTTAATGTTGAAAACTCGAATTTTGACCATGCTGTAAATATGAAATTTCATAGTTTTTGATATTTTAACATTGTATATTTTTTTTTCGAAAATAAATCAGTTTATTTATGTAAATCACAGAAATTTTTAATAAAGTTAAATTGTACAAACATTAAACATGATTAAACTTTTTCTTGAACATTTTTTTTGTAATATTAGTTACAACCAAACACATTGTTGATATTTGTAGATTTATATCTGAATAAAGTTTTTGAACATTAAACATTAATTTTAAATTTAATAAATTCTTAAATTTTGTTATTTTGTTTAAAATTTATTTTGGCTTGTATTTAAACTTGGATTTTGATACTCCAGCTTTAATAGCTACTGAGCAACTGCTTTGATCTTCACATTCCTTCCTTACCCTATTGATTATATTAGTTACCATTTTTTCATCCATCTCTCGTTGAGTTAACTCTGGAGTTTTCCTAGAAAGTTGATAAATTTATTTTGTTATTAAAGCTTCTTCTGATGCTGCCTTAAGATTTTCTTAAAAATACCTGCCATCTTTTGATTTACTGAGAGTAAAATCTCCTGCCTCCAAGACATTCTCTACATTTTTCTTTGAAGATTTCCAATGCTGAATTTGATGTCTCAATAATCCAATTTTGGTTTTGAAGAAAGTTGCACAGTGATCTATAAAAAATATTCTAAGAACTATTCGAAAACAAGACTTGAAATTATCTACAAACCACATTGATAAGGTTTGAGAGCTATCGCTAGATGTGGCTCAGGGTGATTTTTATACTTGTGTCGATAATAGTGAGTTCTGGTTGGAAAAACATCTCCACAAATCTTACAGGTAACTTTTCCATCTGGCGTTGTGATGTATTCGAGTAGCGAGTCTCTGTTTCTTGCTGTTATTGAAGGAAGCTTCCGTTCTGGTAGTTTTTCAGGTTGAATTTCACGGTAACGTGAGATATTTTGAGAATCGATGTTAACTGGTAAGGATGTTTTGGAGGAATGGTTAGGAAGAAAATATATTAAATAGTTTATATCATGATCGTCATCTTTTGGTCAAAAATTGCAATCCAATCATGAAACGCCAAATAAAACCACAATTTAATGTATTTTTCATTCATCTTTATTGTTATAAAACATTTCCTCTCAATTAATTGTCGTTTTTTAGTCAATTCACGTCACAAAGGTTTTTTAATTATTCTATTTTAGTATTTTTGTATTTTCACTGGATTCCAAAAAAGTGTTCCAGGAGTTGCCACAGCTTCTCGGTTAAGGTGGATTCAAATTATTTGCTATAAAATCTAGTACATCTAGTAAAAATATATAAAATTCAGGAACTCAAACTATGCATTTCTCTCGGATTGGTGTAGGATTTTGTGTGGCAAACTATCCGGGATTTTTTCAGTTTACAACTGAAATAATTTTACAAATTTTTTTATTCCAAAATGAGATCAGAATAAACGCGTGGGTTCAATAGGTTTTTTTTTGTTAAATTCTCTTAACCTTAGCTTTTTTAATAAATTTTTGTTTTATTAAATTTTATTTAGATATAGTTTTCGTTTTAGGTAAAGAAATTGTGTTATGAACTGATTTCGTTATTAGGAAAGTTTGACAATTATACGCAAGTACACAATACAACCTGATATTGTAACTTCTTGATTGAAAGTTGCATAAAAAATCGAGTCAATTCTCTTTAAAAATAGAGTTTCTAGTTAAATAATTGCACGCAAGAGTCTAAGCTTCGATTCAAATCATAGTCTGATGTGAAGAATATTTTTGAGATGTGTTTGTAAATTTACCAAGGACTATGAATTATCTAGGATCTTCTTATAAAATAAATAAATTTCTTGTCATCCTTAAAAATCATAAATCTTGGTACCGTAAGATAAACTTTTCAATTTTCTAATTCACTAAAGATCAAATTACCAATGAGTTCGAGTTCAAGGATGAAATGAAAATATTTTTACAAAAATCCAAAAAAATTCAAAATCTGTGGACAGACACTCAAAAATTTGCTGAACAAACAAAATCCACACGAAACTGTGAATTAGTATAAAAATCTAGTAAAATCTATCATAAGGCAGTTTCCCGCCATAAATGCACTGAAAACGTCTCGTTCTAGCCGTGGACTTTAAAAATCTCCGGCCTTCCGAGGCTTAAAATAAATATCTCACGTTATATTCTCTACTAAAAAATAAACTTATCTTGTAGATTTATTTACACTAAAGTTTAATCTAGATTGTAAAACTAAATTGCTCTTAAATTATTCTTAATTGTTAGTTGTGGTGGCAATTTCAGTAATTCTTAATGTGAAAATTTTGTACGTACGGGTTGATACCCAATGAGCCGGCTTTTTAGGCTATTTTTAACTATAAAACGTGATTTTTGTTCCTTTAAGAAGGTCTCCCAGAAATAATAGATTGTTTTCATCTCAATCTTATAATTTTACTTCCAGAAGACTTCGTCAAATACATGTAAATTTTGTTTCTTGATAGAAATTAGAAAATATAAAGCATAATTATCAAATAATTCAAAGAAATTAAAACAATTTCAAATAGTACGTAAATTATGAATAAGTCATGAGCCTTTTAAAAAGGACATCACACCTTGAACCGTATTCACTGTGAAAAGAAACGAATATAATTTTTTTTTTATAAAAAGAAATATCACAAAAATAATAAAATAATAAAAATGTTAAGGTATGATTACAATTATGATTGTAGAACTTTCAAGTTTCATGTAAAATATTTATGTGCATTTAATTTAAATCAAACAAAAAATTGTCTCCAAAAATTCAAAAATTCAATTTCAGTGATCTTGTTAAGGTCTCTTAAAAATAATTAAAAAGTAAATTCACAAGACATCCATGAGCTCTAAGAGACCTCAACCCACGTAGATCCAACAAGAAAATAAATCAAAGCCAATTCAAATCTTAACTCCCTAAATTTGTACAACTCTTTCGAGAAAGAAGTTATGCGTGATTTTGAAAGGCCACAGGTTGCTTTATGATTTTGATCGTCGCGCTAAAAATTATAAGGCACATTGGCACCAAACTACCAAAAAATTGTCTGGTACTAACTTAAAATTACTTAACCAAATTACTTGCTAATTACTTGCTCATTTCATTGTTATATCATTTACTTGATTGCGTCATAACATTAATACAATTTAAAGTTTTCTGTTTTATTGCTGAAAATTCCGCGTCAAACAATTTTCAATGATTTGTTATGAATGTTGAATAATGTTTTGAATAAATATAATTGTTGGTTGTTTTTCATTTTATTGATAGTTGGAAGCACGTTCGCTATTACACCTCTATGATTTGATTACTTGTAGTTAAATTAAAACTTGCTTCTTTCCGAAGGAACATCTTGATTATTTCTAGGGATTGTTCCCTACCATACAAAGTGAGAGAGACTTCTACTGGCTAGTCAAATTAACGATTTGACTCATCTGGCTCTGGAGTTGGCTTTGCAACTGACTGCTCATGATAAATTGTTTAGGTGGCGCCACCGTCAACTCCTGCGGCAAATGTTGTATATTCGCCGTTTGAGCCATAATAAGTGGTATTGGGAAGTTGCAGTCTTTAGGCATGTAGCAGTCATGCGTAGTTTTCATGTGATTTTTCATCTTGTCCGGCCTTGAGAATTCTTTACGGCAAACAGGACATGGGAAAACTTTTCGTTGCGATCCCTCGTGGTAGAGGAAAGCGTGTCGCTGGAAGCTATACTTGTTTTTGAACGTTTTCTGAATGTTATCCTTTGCGCACTCTGTGCACTGATAGACACCATCTTGGATGCTCGCGTAGCGAAATAAATTCAAACCTCTCACAGACATTTCTGTTAGACTTTCGGCTTGATCGTCTGGCTGGTTGTTTTTTCGCCTCACTCTTCTTCGCATCGTATTTTTCTGAGGAGAGTTCAAGGAACTGGCTGAGGAAGGCGTTGAATGATTGCTATTGCTGATCGATTCATTATTATTGTTTTGAAGATCAACTAGAGAAGATCCGTGAACACTGGAGATCGTCAGTTGAGCACCTCCAGTCGGACTGTTCATAATCAGCTTCTGTTGCAGTTGCTGGTTGTAAAGAGAAGCGCTTGGACTCTGTTGGCGGGAGTTTTCACTATTTAAACTACTTAAACTATTTTTCAGCTGCTCTTGCTCGATGTGCTGAGCCATTTGATGCTTTTGGAGCTGCTTCTGGTGAAGATGATTGAGGACATTTACGATGTTTGCTGAGGCAGACTGAGATGCGAAAGGGGACACTCTTATTTGAGGACCTCGCTGAGATTGCTGAATATTTTGCTGATTAAGCTGATTTTGTTGCGTTTGCTGATTTTGCGGTGGGTTTTGTAGAAGACTTTGCTGAATTATCGGATTTTTAGTGCTTTGAGACAGTTGAGCTTGTAGACTGGAAATTGGTAGTGGCTCCAGTTTTGGAATCAGGAGACCATCATCTTCGTCATCTAAAAAAATTAAGGAAATTAAGAAATTTGTTGAAAGTCCCAAGTGCAAATTTTGTAAGTTGTTGTGTGTTTATTGTGGTTTCTTGATGTGTACATTGTAGATTTATTTTGGATGTTGTACATAAAAAATCAAAAGTATATCAAAACACAAGGAAGAAAATATACGTCGCTCTTAATCCAAAAATCCCAGGTAAAAACAATAAAAAAACAGATTTTAGCTTTTAAAATAGAATAATTAATATATTTTTTAATAATATTATTGTTTCGACAAATTTCAAAAATGTTCAATGCAAAATAATATACACTTATCAAAAAAGAATGCTAAAAATAACTAAAAATGAATTGTTTCCATAAAACTATTATAAATAAATTATAACGTGTTTTTACTCAGTTTTATATAAAATTATGATTTTTTAACAAAACAAAAAAATATAAATCATTGTGAAATAAGGTACAAAATCAATAATTAAATCATAACGTGTTTTTGTATGCAAATTATGTTATACAACTTGGATTCATTAAAGATTTTTATTGTTTTTAAGTTTTTTTCAAAATCCAAATTCTATTCTCTAATTTTTGGTTTCTGTATCTTTTGATGTTTTTTTTTTTTTGAAAATTAAAAATTTTTGCCCGGAAATGTTTTTAAATAAAAATTTTAAAATTTAACTCCAAAAATTTAATAAAAAGCTTTTTGTGTCAAATCAATCGAAAACAAAATTTTCAAAATATTTCCTTAAAATTATATTAAACTCTAAAGATAACCTATAAATTGCACTAGCTACTTTTTTTAAAGTTTTAACTTATAAAAAACCGTGTTGTGTCTGTAATTTTTTAGTATTCAGTTTTGTAATTAAGAAAATGTGAAAGTAATGAATAGAGTAGCTGAATTACCTTAAACTGATATTTTCGGTTAGTTTTGAATACCTTCGACTTTTTTAGTTTTATTCACTTTTTCTTTATCTTTTCCTTTCGATCAATCAATAAATCGATTAATCGGGTTTTCTGATCCTAATGTCTAAAATTTTCTAAAATCATTAAAATTTTAATAATTTTGTGCAAAAGAAAATTCAGATAATTTGTTTTTAGTAAATATTTCTTAAAAAATTTTATTCTTATATAGTTCTTTTTTGGAAAATTTCTTATAAAAATTTGATTGTATAGGAAGATTTTATGATTTGTTTTTTGTATGATGCTTTTGCAAGGTTTTTGGTAGATTTTTGATGGGTGTTGGATAGACTATTTGATTGACATTTACGCTCGGGTTTTTTATTTAATTGTTGGAAATTGAATTTTAAAACTAGAAAACATGCATTTATCTAGTTTTTATATATTTCGAAGCTTTTGAAGCTTATCCGAGTATTAATCTCAAATCTCACTCTCAATCTAAAATTTTACCAAAAACCAACTCCAGACATCATCACAAGGCATTTCGTTAGTTCTAAAATTGCGTCTTACACTCAAAATTATTGCAACATCTTAAAAATTCCGTTAATTCCATTTTATTCAAATACGGAGGACATCTAAAATCAATTAAAATCTAATAGAACTCTTTTCTTGTGTGCCTAGAAACGCTAAGGTTAGGCTAAAATGTACATATTAAACAACTGTATATATTATTAAAATTAGTGTGTTTTAAACTAATTTTTGCTCATTACCTTAATAATTCAGACTTAAATCTTATTGTAAAGAAATTTATTATCCTTGAATTCCCCCATTTTGTTCAAGGTAGTTTAGGTAGGTGGAGGTGCAAAAATATATTCAAGAATAAATGTAAATTTTAATAACACATTCATGCAAAAGTAAAAAATTACTAACACACTCAAACGTTTGGTGTAAAATTTTTTTGTTGAATGTATTAGTGCACCGTCACCTTCCTCTCAAAACACCTCAACTAATTAATTAATTTTTGATTGTTTCGCTTATTAAGGCCACAAGTAAGTTCCTCTTAAACTAGGATTAGGATTGCTGCTGCCTGGCGCTTTGGACCATAAGTCCATCGGATCAACTCAGCATTACTTTTTTAGTACGGATTTGATCTCTAACCTTCAAGTGCACTTGATTTGCAAATTTACAATTAAAATTAGTCAATGATTAATTTCCTCTTTATTTTTCATGCTGCCATCTAACAACTCTTCTAAAATTCTTAGAAAAGTCGACAAAATCGTGAATTTTATTATTTTCTGAACATTTTGCTAGAAAAAATTCAGAACTAAACCAAAATTATTGAAATTCAGAATTTTTCTTAAAACTAAAGTTCTTTAATCAAACAATACCCTTTATAAGGAATGATTCATCTATAAATAAGAATGCGATGTGGACACATCTTCAACAAAAAAAACTAAACAAAGTTAAGATTACACACGCCTCTTAATATAAGTTTTTTGAAGCGAAAGTGATTTTGAGATTTTTTAGAATCGATTTGCCACTTTTTGCTTACTATATATATTTTTTTAATCGATGCAGATTAGTCAAAATTTGATCGATATTGAATTAATTGCAGTATTTTTTGTTTAAGTTTGTGTTCTTTAAATTAAAACTTTTTGGTTAAAATAATTAAAAAAAATTTGGATTTGCAGTTTTTGAGTAAAAATTCAAGTGTGGTACATTTCAATATATAATATGATAAAATTGTTATTGATAATCTCAGTACGTCTCAAATAATTCATAGAAGATTTAAAAATGTGATAAAAAATAACTCATAATAATTTTCATGAGTCCGGTCAATCAAAAAATTCAATTAGACGATTCTTCAAATCTCAAAATCACCATCCCTTCCAAATTTTCCCAAAATTTCCCACACTATTGACTGCTAGCTGTGGCTGCTTCTGGTTGCATTTGAACCTGTGGCATTGCAAACTGCGGCAAATTTTCATTCGGTTGACTTTCCTCATCATCCTTATCCATTTGCTGTTGTGCCTCCAATTTATGAATGATCTTCACGTGAGCCGTCATATTATCCTTTCTCGTGAATTCTTTGAAGCAGAATGGGCACGGATACACCTTAACATTTCTCTTATGCGACGTCACATAGTGCCTACAAAAGTTGCTAATGTGCGTATAAACTCGCGAGCACACTTTACAACGGTACACGTGGTCAGCCTCTTTGGTACAGAAATCACGGACCGATCCCTCAGAATCGTCTATAATGTATTTGCTGCTCCGATTGTCTTGAATCACCGGCTCCACTTTCAATTGTGGGGATGTGGAGCCACTGTTAGGTGAAAGCTGAGATGCGGTGGCGGACATGCTCATACCGGGTGGCAGCATCTGTTTGATCGTCTTAATCTTAAGAAGATGATCTTGTCTTTGTTGTTGACCCATTCCTTGCAGTTGATTCAATGTTTGATTCAGCAGCAAATTATTCGAAAAAAGGTCAATGAACTCGTTGTTATTAATGCCAGACAATACGTTGGATATTTGCAAGCCACTCCCCGTGTTGACAGAAATCGGCTTAATATCCCCGTTTTGCTTTCCTTGCATTAATTTCGGTCTTTTTTGGAGCTTAGGCATTGCTTTGGCCTGCAAAGGAGACAATTTTGGTAGCTGGCTGTTTATTAGCGCCATCTGTTGCTGTTTTTGCAGTAAATGTTGTGGGAATAGAATGTGCTGCTTCACACTATTATTGTTTAAGCTGTCCGAGGCCGAATTAGCTGAGCTCGAATTATTTGAATTATTAGCGTTATTGCTGCTGGAATTGTTGTTGTTTAGGTGAGGAGGGACGGGTGAGGATGTTGAACGAGGCGTATTCCGGTTAGAGTCACCATCGGGATTGTATTTGAATTCTACAGGCTCGTCGTACTCATCCAGGAGTAGTTGTGGCTCTATGTAAGTTTGGTCATCATCGCTGTCCATTTCAGTGTCTAAAATAGATTTATTTTGGTTAGATAGGCCGTAGTTTTATATTTTACAGTTCTGTTGAATTTTTATTGGCTTTTTTGGTTGGTGGGAGGATTTTTCGATTCTACGTGTAAAATTCAATAAGTTCTTGCATTTTTATATTTCTTTACACAATACACCAAAAAATCCTTCCATCCACCCAAAACAGGTAAAAAATAAAAAGAAAAGCCATCGCGACCATCTCGATTTAAGGAAAAGCTCTAGGGATTTTAAAGCCATGTTTGCACTTTGCAATTTTTTTGCCGATATTTCCGTCATTTTTCCGCAATTTGTATTTACTAGTTATTTATTTAAGTTCGCACATTTTATCTCAATATGATTTTATTTAATTATGAAGATTGTTTTGAGTTATTGCGAAGGAGTGTTTACATCAGAGACTTTTTATAGATTACACGATAAATATGCAATTTCATATTGTTATTGAATTTTAATCATTTTCATACAAAATAAATCTCATATGTAAACACTTTTCACAGAAAACATTCCTGAAAACAGTAGAAACCTCTATTAAAAAATTATTTCGAAAAACGTCGGCCAAAAATCCCTAAAACGCTGGTTTCCCTCAATCAAGTTCGAGTCGAGTTGCCTGTGCGGCGTGTGCTTCTTTCAACTTTTTGCCATTGCCAAAACAACAAACAACAAAACAGAATTTGAAACGGAAAACTCACCTAGCCGGGCCGTGAAAACTTGCGCCGACGCTTTTCACTGAATTTATAGCAATTTTAATTTTTTAGGCACACTTTACGAAAATTTAAAACATTTTTGAATTTCCCGCGCAAATTAAAAATTCGCTCAGTTACGGCTTTTCTAACAAAATCCCTTTAGCTTTTCCGAAAATCTAGAACGTTTGTGTATTTATTTATGCTTTTTAGCATTTCTCCTTTTCTGTAGGCTCTAGATATTTTTATCTTGCAATTTTCTTTGCAATTCCGCTTTTTTATGAAAGAAATTTATTTTATTTGTACAACAATTTCATTAGTTATTGATTTATTGACAGTAATATGGTAAAATAGAGGAATGTTGACTTACCACCCGCTTGATCGTCCTTTTTTGAACTCGTGTCCTTGGAACTTGGTCTGTTTTGTGAGTTTTGTTCTGTAGATGTGTCCATTTCCTTAAAGTTTATAAAGTTTTTTTAGATTTTTATTCAAATATTGTTTAGTAAGTAATTTTTCTTTTTGGGTCAATCCTTTCTAATAAAATCCTTGGTACATATTTTTATTAAAACTAACCTCTTCATTATCCGATCTCCTCGTATCATTTTCATCTGATCCTTCATTGCCTGAATTTGAAAAACTCTCTGTGCCCATTTTGACTTCCAACATCTCCGAGGGTGATCCCTAAATTAACAAAGAAAACAAACAAAATATAAAAAGGGTGCAAAATTCACAAAAGCAATAAAATACAGGATAAATATGAACAGGTAGCTATTAAATGATTTTACAATGGTAGAATTCGCTTACCTGCAGCAAATTATCCCTGTAGTCTTCTTCAAACTCCTCGCCCATATCGCTGCCGCTCAACTTCCGAGGCCTTCCCCTTTTCCTTTTAGGTTGTGTAAGGGCGCTTCCTAACAGTGGGTTATTGACGAGCATACCTGTGCTCTGTTGTGTATTGTGGAGCTGCTGTTGGGCGGCCGCCTGGGCTGCTTGTGACTTTCTCTGCTGCTGCTGTTGTAAAACATAAGGGTGTATCCGATTCTGTGCGGCATTGGTCGCTGAAGGAGGTGGGCTGGCAGATCTTGCGCGCCCATTGCCGTTGGGCTTGTCATCGTTAACCTCAGTGAGTCCTTTGATTCTTAAACTCTCGGCTACGCGCAGGAATGCCGTGAGGCGCTCTTGATCGACGGATACTTCACCTCGATACATGAAGTCTAAAAGAGATTTCATGTCGGCGAAGGGGACGTCTTTCAGTATCACAATAGGGTGCTTTTCTGGGTGATTCACGAAAAGTGCCTGGAAATATGGACTGCAGGCGGATAACACCATCTAAAAGAGAAATTACATTGAGTTTTAGATTTTTTTTCTATAATTTTGTCTCGAGTTAATTTTACATGAACAATCTTTGTTAAAAGTCTGTAAGTCCAGATTGCATATTCCACTTTAAAATTTGTATATTTAAATGATTGCCATTAATAGCCTTTGAAAGCCCTGTATCAACTTTCATCAGAACCAAAAATAGGACTTTGACTTCCTAGCGAAATAAAAACTGTTCATGTCCTTATCAGCTTCAAACAACAATATCGCTTCCTCTTATCACCAGAAAAACATAAAAATAAACCAAAAAACAACAGCAAGCCACTAGCATGGCATATTGCCTAGTCATCATCAGTCACAATCAGTTGACTAAATTCAAACTATCCCAGAAATCCACCCCTATATCTTTATCAATTTCTTCCTCTGATCCCGTTATCTGCTATCAGGCATGACTGACATGACGTGCAAGTCATAAGGGCTCACTGATAGTCACCACAAATGTGACATTTGAGCCTTATCAGAATATTTATTAAAGTTAGTTTGAGTACAGCAATAATTATGCTTTTAAGGATTTTCTGTTCGTTGTTTAATGAAAAAAGTGATAAGAGCGGTTAGGCTATCTCCAGGCCGTTGTTTCCTCCTCCATGCGCTACAAGCAATGTGGTTTTACTTAGATTAAACTAGACTTTTAACTTTTACTGCCGTTATGGCGTAGTTTTGTTGAAGTATTGTGGTTTTTTAGTTGTAATTATTGTTTATGAGGGTTTTCACATTTCAAGGATGAATGATTTTATTTAGAATGTGTGAACATTAATATTTGAATGATTGTATGGAAAATTATTGCTCACTGTCCTTGAGAGTTGGAAATTTAATGGAATTACGTGGAAAATCTAAGCGATTTTAGAAAAGGAATTTTCTGTGTATCAAAATGAATCCAAAAAAACGTACCTTGTGAGCTTTGAGGTATTGTCCTTCCACGGCCAGCGTCACGTCCGTAAAGGTCTCGGCGTGCAGCAATTGATCGAAGACTGACAGTAAATTGGACTGATGATTGTTCCATCGCAGACAAAATCGTTGCGACGCCATCTCAATCCCTGAATTGTCACTAGTTGCGTTCTGGTTGCCTTAATTGTTCCTTAATTGAGTCTGTTTTCTGGAAGAATGCGCTCGGCTGCTGAACATTTCACATAATCAACCCTAAAATGAAAAAATGAGAGTTGTTAAAGTTGTTGGTTGGATTTTTTTTGTGGTGGGCTTTAATTGAAGCGATAAAAGAGGAAGCACCATCTAGTGTGGTAAAAGAGTTTTATTTTGAAAATTTCTGAGATTTTCATTCATAAATTTTATTAATTAGGTCTATAAATTTTGTTAAAATTTTCTAGATCTATAGGATAGAATTAGACTTATTTTTAAGAAAATTTCAATGAGTTGCAAGAAAAAATTCATAGGGGCTCCACTCCTTCAAATTTGATACCAAAAAATGCTTCCATCTATTAAATAATCAAAAACAGAGCCAAAAAAGATTAAATCTGTCAATTAAAATAGCAAACAATCATAGGGACTCTTCTCCTCCATTTATTCAAATCATTTTCAACCAGCAAACCTATTAAAACCGCTCAACTACTTTACTACTTAACTGCAAATTATAAAAATCCTACAGGTGGTTTTAATTATGATTTTTTTTTCCCGAGCCATAAAGATTAAATAACAAAATAACAGCAAAAAACTTAATTCTTGGAATACAACAATAAATGTTTATTCATTTCGAATTTCATTCATGTTTCAAAATGCTATATAATAGAACTTCACCGAAGTGGCAATAGATACAACAGTGCGCGAGTACTAGCACACTGATGAAGCCAACACACTGGCAGAGCATGTAACCAGCCGAGTAAACACAGAATTAATTGAATAGATGCCAACACAATCGCACACCAATCGCGATTAATCAACGAATAAGTCACACAAACACACCTTATCCCTGGTCTAATGTTATGTTAATTTCTAGCTTATTAGCCGTCCCGAGTCTTGTGCCTTTACGTGAACAAGCGCACAGCTACCCAGTTTACGTACTACTTGGAGTTTACTTAAACATTACAGAAATGTTGGAGGAAAACTGTAAGAAATTTGACCAGAAACGCGCAGAAAAAAAAACTTCTTGTGGCCGACGATTACAAAACTTACGACACCGATGAGAGCGTTTTCTTATCAGCCTCTCGGGCAGGAAAACTCACAAGTTGGTGTTACTTTAAAAGAGTTGGCCGATTGTTAAAGAAATTTTTCAAAGGATATCAAAAGTTTTTCGACAATTTCCATCAGAAAATCGAAAAAATCTGAAAATCTCCTTAAAAACTAAAAAAACAGGGGTCTAACCTGAAATTTCATTTTTTTTTTCGATATTAGTGGAGTTGTACCTCACAACTTCCAACAAAAAGGCCAAATGAAATCGTTTTGCAATCGCGATTGCTGGATGTTTTTTACCGCAACACACCATTAAAAGCACATCAAAAGCCGCAAGGCAAATGGGCAACCCGAGCCGAGCTGAGCGTAATGAAATGCCTGGAAAATCAGTTACGGAAACATTTCATTAAAAAGCAAAATATGGTAGAAAAACATATTTTTTCGAAAAAAAAAAGTTGAAAAAATAAAAACAATTTTAATGATAGGAAGAAATCGTTTTGGTTCACAATAAATGGTTCTCTGCTTTTTCGCAGTACATTTTTGTTGTCATCCCTCCACACAAACGCGAAGCGACTATGCCAGCGAATATCTATTAAAAAACGGCGAAAACATTTAATTTGAGCAAACAGCAGAAAAATTTAAAATAATTTAAAATAGGCGAGGTACAAAAAAGCACACAGAGTTTTACGAACAGGCGAATCCTCGGCGAGCGGGGTTGCCAGATTGGAGAATAATTTATGGTTTAATTAAACGTTTTAATAAATTGGCTGGTTACTAAGATTTAGTATTGATTTTTAAGAGAAGAAGAATAATATGTGTAGGAGGATTTATCACTTATTTGAAATGATCAGGTTCGATTCCACTTTGCAAATCAATTATCACGTGTCCATAATACTGGGCGGATTTTTTCGACCCTTTCCCGATTATCTGGACCGTTGCATCATCATTCCAAAAATTCCGCCCAAAAAATTTGGGGGTAATTTTCTTATAACTCAATAGTTTTTCTATCATAATTATCCAAAATGCATCCTGACTTACGACCCATTTATGACCCATAATTTTTCCCGGAAAATTTTATGGAAAATGTGTTTAAAATGGAAAATTCCAAAAATAATATATTTTGATAATATATTATGAATATATTTTTTATTTGACTGAATTTTTCATATATACGGTTTTATAGTGCTTATTTGACTCTATTGAAGCATTTTGTGATTTTTGATGTGATAAATGCAAAAATTTTTGAGTTTAAACAAATTAATTTTATTTTGCATAATAGTTTGAAAACCATTTTTTAAATGTTTTTAACCAATAAATTTGTATAAATACTTGATCAGCTGTAAATTTTAATTTCAGTTCCGTTTATAACCATTGTGAAGTTTATCCATATAAACTTGAAAAAGTAATTTTCACCAACTATTATGCAATATAAAATAAATTTATTGAAACTGAAAAATTTTAGCCTCCAGCTAATCAAAAATACAAAATGCTACAAAATAGTCAAATAAGCACTATACCAACTTTATATATGATAAATCCAGTCAAATGAAAAAATATATTAAAAATATATTATCAAAATATATTATTTTTGGAATTTTCCATTTTAAACACATTTTCCATAAAATTTTCCGGGAAATAATTATGGGTCATAAATGGGTCGTAAGTCAGGATGCATTTTGGATAATTATGATAGAAAAACTATTGAGTTATAAGAAAATTACCCCCCAAATTTCTTAAAGCTGGGCGGAATTTTTGGAATGATGATGCAACGGTCCAGAGGTTGGGTTGGAAGTCGGGACCTTAAGGGTCGAATGGGTTATAAGTGGGTCAAATTGATAATAGTGGTCCCGAGTCAAAATTCCACAATGCTCCGCCCAGTATTATGGACACAATTATCACGATACACGATTTTTTGCCTTTATTATCGAAATTTAAAATAATTTCGCATCAAAATTTTAATTTCTACAGAAACTCTCTAAAATAAGATATAGCGGTTTAAGAGAGATTTTACTGAAGATTCCCTTTAAAATTTTATTATTGATCAAGCTGATTGATCGATTGATTTAAACAACAAGTAAGTTCTCTTTATGTCAACTAATCTTTTTAAATAGTACTTCGAATAAAATTCTCTGTTAGTTATAATAGCTAGTTCTTGTAGAACGTTTTGGAGATTGATCATTATTTAGTTATATATGAAACATATGGCCCTAGGGGCAAAATTCTTAAATACGTTAAGTGGGGTTCGTATCCTTCAAATATTAATTTGAGTAATGCATCTCGTTAAATATTTTTTGCCTGCATCACAGAAAAAACCTAATCAAGGACACGAGAAAGGCAACCCGAATCCTACGCCATTTTTGCTCAACGTCACACGGTTTTTGCTTCAAATTCCAAAAATAAAAATATAGGAACACTCATCCCCTCCTGTTTGCGGCCAGCTACAAGTATTGACGCCAAGTATAAGCCAAGTAAGTAACAATAAAATTAACAAAATAAATACACGAGTTTTCGCACACCACTACACAACGTGTTCTAGGCTTGTGTGCGTTATCAATTAAGCAATATCATAAGACATTTCAATTCACTGAAACAGTTCACAAAAGGAACATTGTTGGAGGAAAAATATGAAAACACACATTTATTAGAAAAAAACAACTTGAAAAACATTTTACAATTGTTGCGCTTTTTGTGAGTTTTTTTCCGACTATTTTGTAGATTTTGTAGAGTTTCTTCCAAGTTTGTAAACTTTTCGAGAAAGAATTGGAGCTTCTTCTTATTTTCTGATTTTTTTCGTGATTTCTCAAATTTCTGTGATTTTCAGTGATTTCTGAGATTTTTTCAGCGAAAAGAACCAACAAACCATTTGTTGCTGGATGATCCATAAAATCTTCAAATGTCCTTGAAATCCAAGAAAAATATTTGAGGCTGGATGAGTCGTAATTTAATGTTTTACAATCTTCGAAGATTTTTTTGAATGCTTGAAGCAACAAGTTAACCCTTTCGCTCCTTTTTAGTGGGGATTTTGGTTTGCAGGTGGATTGATAGATTTATTTTTTGGTAAAATTAATTTTTATTGTGGGAGGGTTAATTTTTGTAAAAAATTTAATTTTTTTTGTGAATTTAGGACTTTTGGAGACTTATGTGAAAAACAAAAAATTTTGATGAATCACTAGACATGTCATAATTCTTTTAAAAATCAAATATCCCAAAAAAGCAAATTTTTCACCCACAACCCTAAGAAGGGTTAATACCGCAAGTAACAACAAGTAATAGCGGAAAGATGACTCGCGTTATACCAACAACAACAACACTGCCAATTATTATGCAACACAAAGTAATAATTGACTTTTGATCCTTGTTGCACGAAATATGAAATTTTCATTCATTCAATTTTCCATCAAAACTCCAAATTTCTACATTTCACATGATATTACACGTTTTAACACACACAATCACACCGAATTCCATTTCTTCGCAATTTAAGCGATAAATTATTAAAAACAATGCATTACTGCACTTGAAGCAATAAAAACTACCTGAGCAATTCAATTTGATTCACTTCTAGCGAGTAAAAACGTAACACTCCCGCTAATTCCTTGCAAAACTGAAAAAATACGGAAAAAAGCAAAAAATAAAATTTGCTAAGCAAAAAGTGAACCGGCTAGCACGAGATTTAATTCCGACTGAAGGCTCAAAAGGGGAAAATGTCCCCACACCCTTTTTGCACAAGTTATTCGAACAAAAAAAAGTTCTCTTCGTCAAGTTTCACTGAAAACTCAGCGAAAACGCAAAATAAACAAATTTTTTTAATTTAATGTGTCGAATAAACAACTTGTTGCGCAAATATTTGCCCGAAAAAAAATCTCAAAGGTTTGTGGGAATTATTATCACCAAATTACCATCAATTCGTCATCTGAATCCCTGGAAGTCAGAAATTCCTTTATAAATCAGTATTATAGCTACAAGTAGAATTTTATTGCCATCTCCCTTCAGTTCTACTAACACTAACAACTCTACAAACACTGGTAGACTTTGTTGTGGTGTGCGAGGTTTACAATGCGTCATCACCGCTCATATAGAGATTTTTTTCGTGTGTGGCAGATCACAAGGAGATTTTCCTTTTGAAAAAGATTTCCACACGCTAACTGCGGAAAATGCTTGAAAATGCAGACTGCCTGAAACGAACCGCGTGTTTTATTTTTAGCCCACGACAACAACAAAAATTCTACCGAAAAAAAGTGTTTAAAGAAAATTGTAGAGCTACACCCTTGTGTTTCTTCTTGTTTGCCAGAAGATCAGGCAGGCCTGGCTCGCAACATTGCAAACCGAGCTCGCTGAGAACTCGCAAAAACGAGGACGAAGGCAGCAAAAAAAGGCAGTAAAAGATCGAGATCTTCTTCTTGGCTCTGTGGACTTCTTTATTGGAGATTTTTACTTAATATCTTTGCCAGTTTCTTTCAGCTTTTGCTTGTGCAGCAACCAAAACATAAATATATAGAAATCACGCAAACACAGCAGAAGAAGATGGAGCAATGGAAAAAACCAGAATTTCCAATTTTTATGGAAGTTTCTCCGTTTTTAGCGCAAAAAGGCAAAAGGATCGCGCGGAATTATGGACAACAACAGCGAGCCGGAGATAAGAATTTGCGCAAAATAAAGAGGCGAAACGAGTATTTTTTATGTGGAGAAAAGATATGGTTGAGGATCGCGACCGGCAGGGGTGGATTTTATATTTTTTTAATGGATTTTTTAAAGATATTTTGGTATCTTTTGAAATTTTCTTGCAGATCAATTTAAGAAATAACTTGAATTATTAATAGTAAACATTTCAAAGAAAATTCCAACCCCTCCCTTTTCCGACCCTGTGCATATATTTTCCATTAATAAGAAAAAATTAAATTTAAAGCGATCTCCCGCAACATTTTGTTGTTGCCTTTGATGTGGTTGAAAAATTTCTGGTTTTTCTTGTGAATCATTTAAAAACGTCTCCTTAGCTTCAGTTTTCTCAGTTTTTTGCCAGATTCATAAAAGTATAAATAAGAAATTGTGCGCCTTTAAGACTTTGTGCAAAAGAGTTCTGTTTGGTGCTTTGTTACTGGTTTTTATTATTTTTCATTGCAAAAAGGAATCGCAAAGGCGAATTTGTATATTTTGCGCTTTTTGTGCAAGTCTCGTTGTTATTCGATCTTTTGTCGGGATCGCGAGAATTTTCCCAGAAAATATTTTTGTGTTTGATTGTTTGAGTAGAACTCTGCAAGCTCTAGAAATTATACAAAGGAAATTTTTGATAAATTGTGAACTTTTTTTGGTTTGGTTCGACAGGGATGATTTTAGAAGTTTTGATCGAATATTCAATGTAGATTTAATTTAATTTAAAAAGTTGTATAAAATTTTTTTTGAGTTTTTGTAGACTTAAGTTCTAATTTGATATAATAAACAAAAAATTGTTTTCTCAAAATAAAAATACATCAAACATTTTTCTTGATAGTTCTCAATTTACAAAATTTGTTTAACGACCCCAAAAAAAATTATGCAACAAGTTCCAGACAAATAAAAAACAGAAGTATTTTTTGAAAGTTTTCTTTGCGGCCAATTATTACACCGAAATGTTTTCTACTGTATTTCAAAAAAAATAAATAAAGATGATCCATACAAACAAACTTCCATTGAATTCCATAAATAACCAAAATATCTGAAATACTTCCAATTTATTAAAAACTCTCCACTAAATTTCAAATCCTCTAATTATTCCTCCAAACACTTTAAAAATACTTTTGATTTACTGGAAAACCTCTGAAACTTGAAGAAACTAAAAAGACTCAAATAACTATACGAGCAGGTCATCGACCCGCTATTTCTTGATTTTTTTGATTTTTGATTTTTCGAAGTTATTTGGTCAAAGTTTTGTAATGCAACTAATGTGTAACACCGAGTACACTAAAATGTGGTTACGCAGCAGTAAAATATGCTGGTAAGTGGTGGCAATTGATTTAATTGGGAGGTTATTTAAGATATTAAGGAAATACTCGGAAAAATATGTTTTTTCTAATTTTTGTCGAGTTTTTATAGATATTTTAGTAGAACTCTACACATTAATTAATTTTGTCACTTTACTCACTTTTTAAGAGCTTTTAGAAGAATCCTTGATTTGATCACACAAATCCTGATAGAATTTCAGTTTTTCCAAGATTCTAGAGCAGGAAGTGACTTGTAATCCTCATTCTAGGCTGCAGTCTGACGTAATTGATGTAATTGCAGTAATCCTTATTAAAAAATATCCTTTTGCAGGCTTTGTAGGTTTTCTATTGATTTTTCTAACTTTTTATCCTAATCTTGTTAGTTTCTGCTTTTTTTTACACCACACTTGGCACTAATTTTCCTTTTTCCTACTTTTTCCTTTTTTTCTAATAGAAAATTAAATATTTTCTAATTTTTCTTGACTTTTTTGTATTTTACACTTTTTTCCGATTTTTTCGAACTTTTTCAACTTTATCAATTTTTCCAACTTCTAGTAGATGTGTTTCTACTTTTGTGAGGTTAAATTTCCAGATTTTTCCTTTTTTGTTGAAAAAAACTGAATTAAATTATTTAAAATAATTTTTATCAATAAAACTGATAATGAAAAATAATTTAAATGAAAAGTCCTTAAATAAAACTAAAAGTGCCGGACCAGGAAAACTCCTTACGACTGAATCCTTCCGATGTCTAACAGAAACTAAAAATAATTCTCCACTCGATGAACACTGATGCACAGAATGGAGGGGAACTGCTTTGAATGTGTGCGACTCCCGTGTAAAACGTTGGAGAGAAAGAGCAAGCAGGGACAACAACAAAATATCAAAGGATTAATTTTACAATTTCTTGGTGATTTTTCGTTGAATTTGTTTCAAAATGTTTTTTATAGAATTTTTGTGGACAATTTGAAAAACCAGAAAATTAATGAGTTTGCAGGTTTTATTGTTGGAAATCTATGCACGGTTCTATTGGCTTGTAGGTTTTGCTTGTTGTTTGCGCCGTTCAGTTTTGGAGGTTAAATTGGAGAAACATTTTATTTAAAAATGTTGCAATGTTTCTGCTAGTTTGAGATTTTGTTGTGGGATATTTCTAGTTTTTATAATCTTTGTAGAACTCTACTAGATTATTGAATCTTTTGTTTGTATAGTTCTACTGAAAAATTATCTGAAATTTTTTATCTCATTTGATTTATAAAAATAGATTTTTGGAGTTTTAGAAAAAATGCAAGAATTTTGCATTTCCCGCCCTTTTTCAAATTGTCCTTGATGATTTTTTTTTAAGTTCTAAAATTTCGGTAAAAATCATAAAACAGCGATTTTGTAAATTTCTAGGAAAAAACCAAAAATTTTGTAAACAGCCGAAAATACCGAGGATAAAAAGTAAACATTGGACAACAAAAAAAATTGGTTAAATTAACTGAAGCTTGACAATTTGACATCCACAAACATTTTTTCGAGAACTCTTTAAACTATTAAATAATTAACAAATATTTCACAATATGTGAAACGTCGAATGATTTTTGAGGATTTTTTCTGGTTCGCTCCAGCAATGACATCATCCTCGAATCTTTCATCTAAAATTATTTAACAACGACTTCTTCCTACTCCTAAATACTAAAATTCAGCGTGGCTTGACCTTGGGACTTGTTCGCTTCAATTTTGAAGCATCCAAATCGCTGAGCAAATAGCTTTTCGGGATTACAACGAAAATGATTCTTCACCGAGCCAAAAAGTTTAATTTTTATGATAATTTTCTCAAACACCACTAAAATGGCCAAATATTACTTCAAATGTTTACTTAATTAATGTGAATTTTTAGACGATCTTTATTGGCTTTTTTGAATGAAATGTTTTTCATAAAGAGTGTAAATTTTTGAGTTATGCAATGAGTCATTTTTTTTTGGTGGATAAATGTCCTAAGGGTCAATTTTCCTAACTTAGAAATTAATCTTCATAATTTGTCAAAAATTTGCAGCAAAGTCTTCATTTTAAAAATTAGATGTAAGACGAATCATCCTCCATAAAGCTCCAAAGGCTTAAAGGGTGCCACCATAATTTTCCATTATTGAAAACATAAATTCTTCAACAAAAAAATTCCCGATCGCGTTTAAAGATCATCCAAAAGATCACATTCAACTACTCAACTACTCGCAGCTTCTATCTGAGCGAAACTTCTCAATATTAAAAAAAATCTTTTTATTCAACGCATAAATTATTGAAAGATCGAGTTTGAATGTGTTTCGGAGCGAGTGGATGCAAAAGTTATGCAATTTTTGTTTTCATTTGTTGTTGGATGGTTTTTTTGCTGGAACAGATCGTTTTAGGAAGTTATTGTTGGATTCGTCGATTTGTTTTAAGTGTATTGTTTTTTCCAGGGATTTTAGAGTGTTTTATTCTAGTTGATCTTTGATGTTTTCAGGAAATTTATACAAACTACAATAGTTTAAATAAATTCTTAATAAACTAAATTTAATAGAATGTCTACTTTAAAATTATGCAGTCATTACAGAATAAAAATTATTTTTTCATTTTTAGACTACCAGTAGGCAGATCTCTTCAAAACGTCCAATTAATTTCCATTTTCAACAAAAACATGCAAACACCTTTTTTTGTAGAGTTTGTTGATGTTATAATTTGTTTCATATTGTAAAAAGCTGCAAAAAATCGGCTTCATTGTTGTTTATTTATTAAATTATCTTTTAACAGTTTAGTACAAGTTGGTAACATATGACTTTATACTACATGTGCGCTGGATGTGAGCTCATGAACGATATAAAGTGATTTATAGTTTAAAATAATGAAGTTGTTCTGTTGATGCTGTTAATTCATGATTGAATATAAGCTTAGACGAAAACTCGCTCGACTGAGGAAAATTGAAAACAGATTCATTCTTTTTAGTTTTTCATGTTTTTATGGGTTGTGTGAGGGATTTGACGACTTTTTGAGTAATTTGTTGTGAAATTAATTTTTACAATGAGATTTATTGTATTTTTGTCGCTTTTTTTGACCGAGTCGTAATTTTATTATTTTACAGTGCAGTTAGAAAAATTAATTGCATTACAGAATATAGGCTTATACTATACTGAATAATTATACCAGAAAATAAATATTATCTGACACGAGTTAATTTTGGAATTTTTTGTAATCTAGAGATTCAAATAAATGCGCCAAAATATAAAATTATATTTCTTGGGAAATTTCCCAAACCAAATTTTACGCAGACTAATTAGACCTCCAAAATGCCATAACACTAATATATAAAAATTCTCTATAAAATTCTTTGTATAAAGTAAAACACCAAGAAACTGGAGCTAGAAAGAAGCAATAAATAACTGAGCAATAAATAACCATTTTTTTAATTCCACCCTAAAGTAAATTGACCTTTTTGATCTCCCTTTACTACAATTGTGACCAACATCCGACAACATGGCGTTTTGCCTTTCAAACGTAGTGATGTATCATCACAAAGAGACTTGAGGGAAAGGAAGGCGTTAATAGCAGTTTTTTTTAATTAAAAATTAAAAAATTAAACATCAGAAAATTTTAGGAAATTGAATTTTTAGAAAACTCTACAAAAAAATGTCTCCTCTCCATCAAGACTTTTTCTCATAATAAAACATTACTGCATCACTTTGATCGATTGCACCACTTTTGAAAAATGTTTTTAATTAACGTACAAGACAACGCGACTACCAATTGAACAGAGAGCGAGAAAAATGCTGAAATATGCTGAAAAACTGTCTCTTAATGTACTTAACGCACACTAACGAAATTTCTACCAAAGGAGACAAAAAGTTAACCTCAATTAATGTTTATGATTAAAATATACCGATTAGTATCCATCAAATGTTCGCTTACATGTGTTATGAATGCTCAAAATATATACAGAGTTTGTAGAGCTACAGCGCCTGGTAAGTTCTTGATGGAGAAAAGTTTGAGATTGATTTTTTAATTAATCAGGTGTTAATTTTTGTGAAAAACTTTTTACAAAAAAAAAAACCACAACTAATGGATTTCAAGCTACAAGTGCAAAAACTAATCATAAAGCTTATACGGTAATTTAAAGCAACCGTAAAGAAGTTGCAAGAATCCACCTTAAATCCAAAATATTAAAAAATGTCAGAATTTATGGTAAAAATGTCAACTTTTCAGTATAAAGGTTCGACTAGACAAATAGCTTGGTGTAGTTGCTGCAAATTGAGTTTGGTTTAACTAAGGTTCACTTTGTAAGCTGCGATCGAAGGAGTGGGCTCGGAATAAGAATTCTTGCCTTAATTGATTATTATTATTGCAAGCGGATACATGAATTATAAAATTGTATAATATTTTAACTAAGTTCATAAGTTGTATTCAATTATTATAATTTTAGTAATAATTCAACCCTTTCTAGACTTTTGAAAACTTAACAGTTGAGTTTATGTAAGGAAATGTTTAAATTGATTTAAATTGTTTTAAATTGATTTGAACTATCCTTAAAGGATACAGAAGCTGAAATACCCACCAATTAAATTAACTGTGCAAAAAAGGAAAATCTGCTGGTCCAAAATTCATTAAAAATTTAAATTGTTTGTTGCATGATTTCTTTCATGTACCCTTTATTTTTCACATTTTTTATTCAACTTGGTATAACTGCCTCGATTTAAATTCAGCTCATAAAAAATTTATTAAACCTTACGACTGTTTTATTAACATTTAATCGAGTATTTAATGATTTTTATTAATAACTGAACATTTCGAATAAACTGAGAAGTTGAGAACCCCCACAATCAATTTATTTTCCATTCCAGATTTCTGATTTATTAAACTGAGTCACACTGAGCTAGAATCAAAACCAGGAATTGTCGCAGCAGAGATTTGGAAGTGACGATAGGGGGTTGAAAATATTAAATAATTTTTATTCAGTCAAAAATTATTTTTCGAGGCTATTTTTAAATTGTCTGTGGTACCATTTGGAAAGATTATTATCAGGGTTGTTGAGAATATTACTCGAATTGTTGCATGAGTTTGTAATTTTTTTGGGAATTTCGAGAATTAATTGGTTTTATGACAGGAATGATGAACGCGGTTTTGATTGTATGAAATGGTAAGATTTTCACTCATCAAATCATGGTATGGAGGCTATTTTGTACGCTGTTATGTATTTAGCAAAGAGTATTTTATCGGGACTTTCTACAAAAACTCCTAAAAAAGAATTAACAGGGGATTCACTAGTCTGGAATCTAAAACTTGAACCCTGATAATATTTGAGTTGTCTAATTGCTCCTTTTATCCTTCTCTTCTGTTCATTCCTCGTCGATTTCCTCCCTAACATTTCGTTAATTTCTTCAATTGAAGGACAAAAGAACAATGAACTCCCTTTCTTCTTGAAATAAGACTTAAATAAGGTCCTAGACAATTCAATCTTGATATAAGACTCCCTAACTTCTCAGAATAACCTTGAATAGCTTCATATTACAAGGACCACTTAAAAACTTTTAGATTCAAAATTTATTGGAAAATGAGGAAACAATTTTCCTTCACTTTAATTGACTAAAACTGGAAATTGACACACTTCTGTGCAGTAAATGTAATTTATGGAAATTTATTGGAAAGTCGTCAGAAATGCTGGTGAAAAGTGCTGTCAGCTATCTTCCACTAGTATCTTTTAAGAGTTATTTTGTGAGGGTTTGTCTTTATGAAATTTAATAAATATTTTATTTATTTTATGAGTTAACATAACATATTTTTGCGTTGTATATATTATTTAATAATTAAAATTGGAAATTGAGTTCGATTCTTATCTTTCAAATCCGCATCTGCAAGTGTTTTTTTCAGTTTTTTGCCACACAAAAATTTCAAACATTTTTCGAATATTTTACAATTCACAAAACGGGCTACATTGTAAAAATTCATGCAATCACTCTTAAAACATATTTTTTGCTGGTGAATGAGGGTGAAATCAATAAATCGTCTTTCCAAAATAGTTTTTCAGTAAATATAGTTTTACGAAAATAAATATAGGAAAATTTACTAAAATTTTAGTAAAACATATTTTTTATGCTGTAATAGGGGTGATAAATAGAAATTTTCCAACCACCATCCATTTGAGTTTGCTGATAACAGCAAAAATAATTGAACAGTTAGAAATGTGTTGATAGTTGAAATTTGGCTGGAGGGAAGGAAAATGTGTATTTAGCTGTTTTATTAATGTACAAGAAACACCCATATAGTTTTGTTCAATAAAAAAAATGTAGAAACCCAGATTTCCCCGATTTTAAATTATAAAAGCATAAGATCTTTGACCTCTTCCTCGAAAAAATCCTCCTCCAATAAATTCCATCAAAATCATCAATAAAAGTAGCCCAACCAATAATAAATCCATAAATGAATACTTGTTCTCTCCAAAACCAACCAAAACTGAAAAAATCTGCTGGTTTCTCCTTTCAAGAACCAAAAAATACCAAAAAACTTGACAACATCTTCAAAACTTCCAGAAAGTTTAAATTCAAATACAAGAATCTATAAAAATCCACCAAAAACTATAGAAACTACAAAAACTGTACAATCATAAAAAAATAATAGAGAAACGTGAAGATTGGAGAGGTCTTGAGAAGATGAGGTGAGAAGCGAGGGGTGGCTTCTAGGTTATGTCACTGTTTCCATATTGTTTTATATTTTTGTAGTTTCGTAAAAAATTACGCTAAGGAGTTAAAAACTTCAAAACGGGAAATTAAAGAGTATTGAACGTCCTCCCAATTTACAGTTTACAATTTTTTAAAAAGATTATTGTCGGAGGATTTCAAAACTCGCTTATTTTAATTTCCAGAAAAATAGACGTAGTTTTCAGACTACCCCAAGAAGCAGGAGAAGGAGGTGGAACACTTTTTACGAGATTTTAAAACCAAAAAATTGTAATAAAGTTGGTTTTGAGTAATATTCCCATTTCTTTCATAATAATTTATTTGAACTATTTTGCGCAGGGTCGGATCTTCCGCCTCGAGCAAATATCTTGAATAATTTATAAACCTTATAAGGATTGTGTAGGAAATATTTTAAAATTATTCAACTCATAAATTCCTTGAAAAAATTCAAAAATCCAAGCAGAAATTTCAAAATCAAACTGAAGAACTTAAAACTACAGTTGTAATGATTACGTCGAGCCCGAGCAAGTCAATAACCTTTTTTTTATTGTCATCAATTCCTTTATATTTGTTTATGTTTCCATTCCATAACTTACTACAACAACATGCAATGACAATGAGAAATTTCATTTGAAAGAAATTTGTCCGTTTCTGATTGTTTTTTTCTGAATTTCTTCGAGAATATTTTACGACTTTCTTGACGATTTCTTTGACTTGTGACTGGTAAGTTGGTGAAGAAGGCAAAACACGTCCATGAATATTAATCAAGGGAGAATTTCCTTGGCTTTGTTGGTTGGACTTTGTTTTTGACAAAGAATGTTATGTGTCGTTAATTATTGCTAAAAAAATTGAGGTGTATGAGCACTTTTTTCCTTAACTTAGTAAATTTAAATTAGTTAGAACTTAATTTGTAAACGTTTTCATATAAATAAGTATGAAAATATAGTTAAAATGCATACTGTTGGGTTCAATTCCGAATATGTTAATATAAAATTAATTAAAATTTTTTTTTTTTTTTTCAAATAAAAAATCTTCTCAAACAAAGAAACAAAATCATACGAAATGAGTCAAAAGCATCCTCACAACTCAATCCTCGTTAACAATTCCATAACAAAAGCGCTCCAAAGATCCCAAAGTCAAATACTTCTAATGAAGAATTCCTTTTCAACCTCATTGTATCCATTCACCTCATAATATTCTTTTATTTTCCTTCCAGAAGACTCTACAAAAGAGAAATCCGTTACAGAGTAATTTACATTTGAAAGGCACATAAAACTTTTAAAAATCCTTAAAATACATTCAGAAGAAACGCTATGGGTTCATTGATCCAAGTTTCAACTCTTTTCCAGTTCCACTATATTTTCAGTTGCTCAAAAAATCCGAACAAATCAGAAATCTTGTCTTTTTCAACATACATATTATTTCCTTTTTGTTTAAGCGCTGACTTTAAGGTCTCCTAGATTGAAATATTTTTTAAAGATGTTTCCATGGCAATTAATCAACAATGTTATTCAAATTCAATCGGTTTCAGAACCAAACTTAACTTAAGAATCAAGAAAACAAAAATAAAACTTCTAGGAGACCTAACTTATTCTCACAATATTTATAAATATACAATGTATATTTTGTTGGCTTGAAAGAAAAAAAGTTCAGAAAGGCATAAATAAATAATCTCTCAGTTTTTAAAGCACGCATCACTATTAAAAATTATTTTCTAAAAGAAAATGCTCTTCCCGCAACCAAAGAAAAACATTAAAGTATAAAAACAAAAAATAATAAATAAGGATAGTGTTAGAAGTATTTATTCTTTCACATATCCAATATCTTTAGAAAATAAATAAAAGCAACATCTCTCGGAATCTACACGTGGAGAATGTCCCAACTCCCTCACTCTCCTGCTTGTGCCTTTAAGTTTTTGACTTTACATACATGTTGTGATGTAGTGATGTATAGTGATGTGCATCAAACAAGTATGACCGAAAATGTTTCTGGATTGAAAGTATTTCACTATTTTAGAGTTCATTTGGGGAAGTATGGGAATTTTGACACGTGTTTTCCAATATGGTATTAAATACAAAATTATTATTTGTAGCAATTTGTGCCAGATGAAGTTTGAGCAATACAAATTAAATTTATCATTAATAAATTTCATCTGTATCATATCTACAGCAATCTTTTGCGATGTCTGAAATGGAATCTACATTATTTCATTCTAAAATTGTTGTGATCTTTAGACATATTGAGTGATTTTCAAATCAAAAATATTTTTTCGATTATTTGATTAAATATTGGTTTGAGATCTTTAGCTGTATTAGGATCTCGAGGAATTTTACATGAGCTTGTAAAACCTTCTTAAAAATTAAAAATCCTTCAAAATTTTTTAAAGCAAATAGTGACTAAATAAATCATAAATAAAAAATTTCAAAAATTTCAGAATAAATCACAATAATATTTAATTAAAGCTCCATTGACCTCAAAAAATCATCCCATGTAACAATCCCACTTTTTCCCACAATCACAAATAATCCAAAAATTCCCCTCGTCATCATTCCCTCCACCCCCGTATTTTCTGTATATATTTCATCTATGAGCCCGTATCTAAAACTGCATCATTAAAAAGCCAAAGAACCCGAAAAAACGTTCAAGCAATAGATTCCTAAGCACGAGCATGTATTAGACGAGTCCTTGACTCTTGCGGCTGAAAGTTGAATGAACTTGTTGCCAGAGATTCTTTTCTATTTCTTATTAGAGTTTCTTGGAGCGGCTCTAGTTTAGACGCCAGTATTGGTGCATAAGGAGATAAAGAATAGAAGAAATTGTTAAGAATTGTTAAGCAGTTTGTGTTTGTGGCATGAAGAAAAGATTATGGGAAGCAAGATAAAGGGCAAGGAATTCTATTCTTGTCGAGAAGCTTGCATGAAATATTAATTTTGAATGTTTTTGTTACAGTAGTTTTATTTCTTAAATTATGATTTCTCATTTTGAAGCATTTTTGTTATTAGTTTATGCAATAAAAAAAGGTCATAGAGGTTAACTAGTTGCATTAACTCAAGTGAAATTATGTTTCTTACTCTTTTGACTCAATTTAGGAATATTTCTACTTTTTCCGTTAAAACTTTACAATGTTTGCAATGCGTCCACAAACCTCTATCAGAGAACACACCCTTTCCTTTCAATTTCCTTCAAACTTACTTGCTGATAAAGATGCTCCCTCAAGAAATCAGCAGACCAAAAATCCCTGATAATTAATTATTGCACCCTCTTCCTTTTCCTCAAAGCCCCTATGAATTTTTATTCCTTACCAATTGACTCGTGTCGGGCCCTTCAATGCCTCTAAATGCTTTAAATGTCTAAAAGCATTTATAATATGCGCTTGATATGCTTGATGGTCTTGATAGTCTGAATTGTCGTTATGGGGGTTGATTTCTGATTTTGTAATTTTTTCTAGCTCGAGTTACGAGTTAAGATCTCTGGGAAATTATGAAATGAAATTTTTTGTTGGACGATTTTTTACTTTTCAAGAAGCTTTGCATATTATTTAAAAGTTTTTTTTTTGAAAGTCAAACAAGTATCCTTTCTTATTAATATTATACATATCACTCTCCACTGACATGTAAATGGTGAAAGTTCAATATTTACTGAGAAAAAATATCTTGAAAAGGACCTTATTTGAACAATGTCTACCTTGAAGTTACAAATCAAATATTAGAGAAATCTCAAGTAAACAAAAAACTTGTCCAAAAATCCTGGAAACGTGATTTTTCAAATTCCAAAAACATTTTTATCCTTAGCTTCTTTTTGGAAAGACTTTGTTCTTCACTAATACATACAAAAATAAATAAATTAAACATCTAATCAAATCAATTCATGATACAAAGCAACATAATCCGAAAGTTCAAATTTCCTCATCACCACATTCCCAGCTTGGTTACTATACAATTACATTCTACAATGTGCTCTAACTTAAGTGTGTGGGTATCAAAACAAATTGAGAGAAACCCTATTCTGACCTCATTCAATTTATGAGTTCAAAAACCCTTCGGCTCGTAGATTTCTTCACCATAAAAAGCAACAAGCCCATTTTAAAAGAAATTAAAAAACCTCAATAAACTCAAAAACTGGAAAATTATCAAAAGTCAAAAGGAACCAGATGGTTGGAAAATTTTGCTTCTCCTATGAAGATTTAAGATTCCAGAAAAGTTTTCCAAGTATTTTCGAAAAACCATTAATTTTTCCAACATTCAGGTTTCCCGCCAAAATCTTCCAAAATATCATTCTCCTCGAATTCTCTCAAAAAATTTAAATAATTCTCGGTTGAATGGACGAATTATCGAAAAATCCAATGCAACTGGTGATTTATTTACTATTTGATTGTTTGAACAGAAACAGGTACCGCCAAGGGTCTAAAATTATTCAGAAATAGTTCAACAGGTACAAGCAGGAACACAAGGCATTTGATGTTGTAATATATCAGTGGGTCTTCTTGCTAACCCTTTTAATCGTTATTTGATTATTTACATTTCTGGTATGTAATTCGAAACCAATAGAATCCACTTGATGGTTTTTTTAGAACAAAAGGTTGAGCTTCTTTTATATTGCTTTCAAGGCTGGAGGATTATAAAGGATAAAGTTTTTCAATGCATTTTTTTATAATTTTTTTAATATAAAATTAATTTTCAAGAAATCTAATGATAAATTGGCAAACAAAACTTTTCTTCATCCTACTCAATAAAGAAACCTTGATTCCTTCCCTTTTAATTTATGCTTTTACCTGTTGTTTGCTGGCTGGGCTCTTTAAAAATAATAACTAGTTTCAACGCTTCAATGTTTGTTTCCCCTTCGCTGTTTGGTTTTGTTTGATTTTACAAGTTCATCGTACAAAACCTTTTTTTCCGTTTTTCACTTGTTTTATGGTTTTATGATTTTGTGCTCATGTTTCTGTGTTTACATTTATGATTAGTAATTTAGACCTAGCCACAGTATAGAATGAAGCAATAAAGCACTTGACCAGTCCAGCAGTCAAAACCCCCTAATTATGCTGTAAAATCCTCAGTACAGATGCTTTTTAATGTTCTTTAATGTTTTCTATGCTATTTCATGGGCGTAGAAGCCAATTATGGATGGAGAATTTTTTCCGGATTATTTAATTTTCTGGAGGTTTTTGGCTTGAATATTTAAATATTGAGCAGTTCCGTTACTACTTTGTGATTTATTTGGATTAGGAGTCAAGTCTCTTTTACTCGATCTTCTTCGTTTTGAATTTTGATTAATTTGTGGTCATTTAAAATCACCAGCAAGTAATTTATTTTCAAATTTTACTCGCATTCAACACAAACAAAGTCAACCCATCAAACTCAAAAGTTTTTCTCAATTTTCTCCGCGCTTTTTTAACCGTCGAGCTTTGCTATTTAGATCACAAATTACTCTTCGTTGTCCATTAAATGCCCGTAAAACAGTTAATCCTCGATTTCATTGACAAAATTAGTCAAATTCACAAAAAATCACAAAATACATAAAAATCAGAGAATTTACTGAAAATAAAGTAAAAATCACAAAACCACCATCAAAAAGCAATTACACTCCAAATGGACTCAAATGAAGTTTAATTAGAAGTTGTCTAACCGTAAAATGTTTTGGAAATGTTTAAATGGCTTATGGGAATTATGAGAGTTGTGGTGAATTATTAGCATTTTATGTTAATTATGTAAATTGTAAATATTGCCTGAATAACATTTAAATGGGAAACCTTGGTCGTGGGTCAGGATTTCTATTAATTCTGTGTATTTCTCTCTAGTTCCGTTTGTTCCGTACTTTTCGCTTAGAATGCTGAGTAGTTGTGGGAACTAAACAATAAAGGTGCCCCCAAAATGAAATAAAATCTGGGATATGGGAAACGATACCAAAATCACTAGCCCCAGGAAATCAAGCATCGGAATCGGAATTACTTTGCATAGAAATTGACAATTTATTCATAAACAATTGAACTCACCAAACATTACACAAACAAAATTGAATTCATAAATATTTTTTAGGTGGATATTTTATACTTTTATTCATCCACCGGAAAGGAGGGTCGCGTTTGCCTGTTTTGGTTTGAACGGGAATTTTATTTACAATTCGAATGTTTCAGAGTATCTAACACAAATATGTAGAATTATTTTGCTTTTATTTGGTTTGCTGTGGAAGCTATTGGTGATTGAGGTAATTGTGCGGCAAATTTTTAAATCGGGGATCAATTGATGAGGATTCTCGAAGGACTAAAGAATCAATATCCTTGGAAAAATATAATTGAAATTTTGATGGATCTGCTGGTGTTTTTTTAATTTTTTTTGTGAAAGCTGAAATTACTCAAAGAAGACTAGAAAAGATAAAGAAATTAAAGAAATTACAGAAAAGGGAAAACTTCCGCCTTAACTAAACAAGGAAGACTTAATAAGGGACTTCTTCCTTCATAAACATATTTGTTTGTATAAGTAGATCGTGCTCAAAATACTACAAATGCCTTCGATATTTAATTATTTAAACTGACTGCAGGAATTACTGAAATATGTTACCTAAATATAAATATTCCCCTAAAATATGTTTTTGTTTAAAATTTGATAAGAAGAATTCCTTGCTAGGTTTTTGTCGCGTTTATCTTCAAAAAAATGTTCACTTCCTTTTTGGGGGTTAGTTTTTAGTTTGCAGGAGTTTCAAGGATAATGAGTTTGAAGGCCGTAGATCTGTTTTTGAAAGGATTGATAAACAAAAGAATTCTTTGTTCTGCTGTGAAGTGCTTGAAGAATCCTTAGATCTTTAGATTTCTGATTAAGGTTGGATGGTAAATTTAATTTTTTCAAATATTTCAATAAAATACGAGTTTAGTGGCAATTTCTAGACGCAAGAACTTTAAGTACTATCCTCTTGCTACAATACTCTTGGTATTTTCTTAACATGTTTCCCTAATTTTCATAGACAAAGAACATTAACTGCCTCAAAAGATAACATATCCCTCCTGATTTATTTTTAAATGCAATTACACAATTACGAGCGACTTCCAGACAACTTACGTTAAAGAAAAATTAAAATTCACTTGAAAAATATTCTAGAAGGGCAAAAGGATTGCCAGTCTAATTTCACTGCATTTCAATAGCAGCACAAAATTAGCATAAATTGCATAATTGCATAATAATTGGTATAATATTAATTAAATTTCTTCCCCTTTGGAAGTTTTTTAGAAATTGCGACCAACGTCCTTTTGAAATTTTCACACATAATATTTGAATAAATTTCAATAAATGAATATTTTAAATAAACCTCCAATTCCTGGAACTTCCTGCCAAGGAATCTTCACAACCAAAAAAAAACTTTCAGAAAATCATGAATTATCTGGTCTCACTCTACTGCGCTCCAACAGCGGTGATTTAAGGAAATTGTTAAAACTTTTCAAATTCCTCAAGCGTTAAAATGAGCAGACCGCGAAATAAATACGGAATGGGCAGCCGAGCAGCAAATTAATTCCAATAAAAATCCTCAAAACGCTCATGCATTGAAATTTAAACAAGGGATGGTCTAATTTCCAACGCACCTGACTCACTTTGCTGCTGAAATGTTTGCGATGGGGTTGAATTTTGAATTTTAATGCTTGAAAAGAGGAAATGATTTTCTTGGACAGGATTTTTGTTACGCAAAGTGCATGAAAAGCATGAGAAACGAACAAGTCGGAATAATAATTGGAAATTTTATGATAATTTCTCAATTTTCACTTGGGAGTTTTTGTTGTTTTGAGGTTGGGAATTATTGGAAGGATATTCGGACAAGTGAAGTCCTTGAATTTAATTAAGTTTCATGGGAACTATAGTTTTCTAGAAGTTTCAAGGAATTTTAAAGTTTTTCTGGAATTCTCAGGAAAATGTGTAGATAATGAATTTTCTTCAATTTAGATGTTTATTAATCTTAATTTTAAAATCAAATGAAGATGTTTGAAAGATTTGAAAAAGATCTGTAATTTTTGGAAATAATGGAGAAAAAAATCGATTCTTGATTAACGCCCAGTTTTCAGAGTAAAGAAGCTTGTGAAAATAATCTCTAAAAGCGCAGGTGAAAATATCAAAAATGTTAACTCTTCATTAGTTTTTCAATTTTATTGCTGCCAAACCTGCTCCAAAACTCTTTCTTTCTAATTCTCCCAAATATTCCGTGCAGCTTAAAAATGGCTTAAAGCTGCTAAGCTGTCAAATTGAATTTTGAATGATTATTTTGTTCTTTCAAACAAAAAATATAAAGTCATTTATATTCTAAATTTGACTAAACTAAAAAACTTCTAAATAAACAAACACTTGTTGATGATGTTTCAATTGTTGCATGTTTTATTATGAAAGGCTGACCATTTTGCTGCGAAGCATCACTTCCTTTCGATGGTTTAGTTAGGGTAAGGGGGTGATACAGGGGTTTAACAGGTTAATGTTTTTTCAATTTTAATTTCTCTTTTTATTGATTATTACAAATAAAATATATGCTTGTTTTTTTATTAAAGAGTTTGGAAACTTAGTCCTGAAAAATTCTTTCCTGAAAATCTGTGCTTCAAATCCTGAGATCAATAAATTCAATTCTTGTTCCTGAGTTTTTTTTTTGCTTCTCAAATTAAAGTCTTCGATTAATCATTGAAACCTCTGTATTATTTTTTATTAAAACTTTCAATGCAGTTAAAATCTAAAAAGAATATTTAATGAAACCCCTGCCTTCTGGCCTTTTCAACTGGACAATGAATTCATAAAATAATCATTTTTATTGTGATTTCAGTGCTAGTCTTCCTTTTTCGAAATAAAAATAAATTTCAAACGCTCAAAATAAACTTGTTGGGGTTCAGTTCAACTTTTTGTGTTGTTTTTTGTTGTTGCCTTTGTTGCATATTTTTACTGTCGATGGTGTTTCGCATCAACAATTTAAATAGCTTGTAAATTTGTTAAATTTTAAATGGAATTAAAATGTTTCGAGTTTTTTCATTTTTTAAAGGGAAATGAAAAACATAAAAATTGCATAGGGGAAAAAATTAGTTTTTTGATTATATTCATACATAGAGTGGACTTTCACCTTTTTGCCTGTTTGCCTGTTTGTTTCGTATTTTAAGTTGACTTGTTGATTTGAATTTGATTAAGATCTTTTGGGTTTTAAAGTTTAAATGCCTTTTTATTGTCGGTGATCGAGATTTTTGGCCTTTTCAATTAGGATTTGAGGAAATTGAAACTTTTTTATGAGTTTTAAGCACGATTGAATTTTAGCAAGAACAATACTTTGATTAAAATTTATCAAAAATATCCTCTCTTTAACTAAGACCAAGTATTATCAATCCCACCCTCAAATATCCATGTCTTGTCAATTTAGTCTCAAATAAAAAGTGTGTGCACTTTCATGTCGTTTTATATAAATATTTGTGCACCAATTACACAAAATCAGTTTTTGCATTGAATATAAATATTAAAAAAATGTTTCAGGTGACCTAGTTTAGCTGGTTTTTATGCTGATTTTGCTTATATTGCACCATTTTGACGAAAGTGTTTATTGCGAAAAGACGGAATTTTTTTGGTGGTTCTTGAAACAGGAAAGAATTTTTGCAGTCAAAAAAAGATTTTTGTATGTTTTGCAGTTTTCATAAAAAAACTTATCTTGAAGTCGACTTGAGGAGTGTAATTTATTTATTTATTTATTTATTTATTTATTTATTTATTTATGAGCTGCAGAACAGGTTAACCTTTGGTTTGCAGAATTTATCAAATATTGAACAGAGTGATTATTGAAATTTAAATGAACAGAGTTGATTATCAAGTTTTAAGTATTTAGTGAAGCTAAGAACAAAATCATGAGCATGATTATGAATCATATTTCCAAAGTAAAAGTCTATAGTCTAATCGCGACAGGAAATAATTTATTTAAAAGGGGCTAAATTTATAGACAAAATTTATTCTTAAGTTTGGTCATTGAACTTTACACGTGCATGGCTCGTTTATAAATATTTTGAATTTTTTTAGACAAAAAATAAGAATTTTTCAGAAAAAAATCATGCAAACTCAAAGATTACAAAACTCCAACCAAATCAAAAACCCTCCATCAAAACAATAACTCAAGTCTTTCATCATGTTCTCTGATCTGTTTTCAGTTCACGGATTTTTGACTTCAGTGCGCAATGTCTGATTTTCCGATTGTCTGTATATTCTGCATAGCAATGAGCAAAAAAGGGAGTGTCCTTTTAACCCTACGTACTTGTGCATAATATTTCTTTTTACGTGTTTTGCTTGAGTTCTGACAATCTTGTGGCTGCTACAATTGAACTTATTTTATTCGCTTGCCATAAGAATGTTTTGCTATGTATTGCGCAGGAGATGGATGGCGGTGAGATACTATGGAGGGTTAGAAGGAAAATGGTTGATCTGAAATTTTATTGTGATACAAAAGATTTGTCTTTGAGTTCCTATCCTGAATTAAATTCGTCTCAAGCAAAGTTTTAATAATTATTTCTGAAATCAAATAAATTCCTAACATATACCCCGTGATAGTTCTACTCCACCACATTTCGCTCTCAATGCAAAATACAAACGCGCTAAACTTTAAAAAACAGTCATGAAAGAATTTGATTGTAGCCAATACCAACACCCGTTTGCGTACCAGGCCATGGGATGAAAAATGTTGTTTGTGGCGTTATTGTGGAGTTTGTGTGTTATGCCGGGAAGAATTTCTTTTCACAAGCGAAACTTTCAGTGAAACTGATACATAAATTACGTTTATTATTGTTCTGGTTTTGCCCGTTTAGCCCTGAAGTTGAGATTTTTGCGCAAGGAGAAGAATAAAGAGAAGCGGAATCGACGACAATTCCTTTTGGAGAGTTTTTTTAGTGTTTGTTGAAATAAACGGTTTTTGTAGGGATCCTTGAGTTGAATTTTGATCCCGGGAAATTTTGAGCTTTGAGATTACAGTTGAAGATTGTACGTAAGATCTTATAGGATATTTTAAACAAATGGAAATGTTTATGTTTGATTCGAGAATCTTTAAAGAATGAAACCCGAGATTAAAAGATCCCCATTATTTCCCTTATGGAGCAAAGTTCGTCCAGGACAGGACTACACGCGCAACCAACCAGTTTGAAAAGTTTCCCCATTAGCATTTACCGTGATCTTCCATATCGCAAGCATGAGTCTCTCTTGCTGCTTCTTTTGCATAACAAGATGCTCAAAAAAATTATAAACAAATAATACAAACTGCGAAAAACCAACAAACAATAAAAATCCGTTTTTTGTACATTTCTGGTAATTTTGCTGTAATTCTTTTCAACAACCAGAAATAAGAAATGAATAAATGATCATTTTTGAAAGAGTCAAAACTTGCTGCAATGTAATAAGATGTTGACATGGAAATAAGGAATGAGATCACAGAGGAGCAGTCATGCGTTTTGATGGCGTTTGGATCAAATGTTGGGTGAGGGGGTGGTGATTTCTAATAGTTGGTATGTAAAAGGTCTTTTTAGTCTCTTCCCAGATTTATAACTTTTCAAACAAATCAACGAAAAAAATTAAGCAAAAAATCTCTCATCAACCCCTCGCCTTCATCATTCCCGCAAGAGTTCTACAATACATCTCCAGTACAAGACATTTTTTCCGGAATTCATTTTTTTTTCACTGCTCATCTCTCAGATTCTTGTAAGTTTCTTGAAAGAATTATGTAACAGATTTAAATAAGATTTGTAATAAATTAATTGACATGATGTGCTTATGATGGGAAATTGTCGAACTGTCTTGGGGTTTAGTGAGTTTCAGTCAAAATTTGTAATAAAAAGCAAATGCACTTAACTTTTTTTTCAAATAATAAAATTGGAGAAAATCCAATAAAAGTCGAATAAAAGCAAATAAAATTATTTAAATTTAAATAAAATCAGATGGAAATCTCATTGGGGGACATTTTTTCAATATGTCACAGATTTCAGAGAATTTTTTAAACTTAGCGCATAAAATTTATTTAAATTTTAAATCTACTAAAAAGTGTTGTTGGCCAAAAATGTGACGTAACCCATGGACATTCACTAAAGATCGAGATTAAAAGATCTTGCACTCCGATAAGCTCCAAAAATTAATTTTTATTCCCTCTCAACCAAATCAAAAAATCAGATCTTCATTAATTTTGGTTCCTTTTGCAGTTCGATCATGTGCAACTTCTTTGTTAAATTTCGTCTTTCTCGTAATTTGTTGAATCAAATAACAAAGTTCTTCCGCAAAATTTTTCATTCAGATTTCAGCCTAAGGGCCTAAAATGATAAATGGAAGCAAATATCTCTAAAAGGTTTAAAATGTTTTTAAAATGGTTAAAATGTTGCAATTTTTATAAATTTGATAACTTGTTGAAATTGGTTGCATCTTTCTTGATTTCTGTAATTTTTTTCTTTGATACTTGGAACTTTCAACTTGGAGTTTTGCCAACAGATTTCCTGCACATTTCCAAGTAATTTTATTTCAAACCACAACTTTTATAATTAATTCGAATGTTAACTGTTACATCGTGCTTTATATTTTGATGGCTTTATATGTTTGCTTTTTGCCTTTTATCTGCAGATCATTTATCACAAAAGATCAACATAATATAAATCTGCTCTGATTGTGCCCCGATTGTGCAAAGTGGAAGAACTGAAGAAGTCGTTATGAGCTCGTGAAGATTTGATGAAAAGTGTGAGGCTAGAAGGAAAGGAGGATAATGGCTTATGTGTTTAATGGGGCCGATGAACTTTTTTGGCTTTTTTTTTGGATTTTTAGTGGTTTTGGATGAAGTGTCGAACAAGATTAAAATTTATCTTTTTATCCGGTTTTTCTTTGCTTGTAGACTTTTTTCTCTATTAATTTCTAAAAATATTAAAATAATATTCTCTCCGAAGCAAAGCAGGAGTGTTTTGACTTCTCCTGCACCTTAAAAAAGTTCAAAAGACTTTTAAAAAACTGATAAGAAATCTCAAATCCATGCAAATTAATACAAAGTCTGACCATCCCTGCCCCAAATACTTCTATGATTTGACAAAATTACTTCAAATATCTGCGCAAACAGAAAACTAAAATACCATTACATAAAATGCTCTCAATTCCCCACAGATTTAATTCCAATGCAAACCGAATTTATTACAAGGAAACCATAAAATCAAATGCTACAAGTACTTTCCTTTGTATAACATACAGCATACACGCTCGCCTGAAAGCAAAAATCTAAATTTATCTTGACTGAACAATCGGGCAATTGAAAAAAGAAATAATGTAAAGGGGTGACGCTCCGAAGAATGTCTTGAGCCAATCTTTATTTAAAGATTGTTCTGTAAAAGAAATCATCCACACACAATTATGCCCCCCACTCACACCACCACGTGGGCTAAATTATGCTTTTTATGCTGAGCATAGTCACTGGCAAAGCAACTTTTTATTTAGGAATGGGAAGAGGGAGTAGAATAGATACAAAACATTTTTAAAGTTCAAAGACCTGCCAAGACACAGGCTTGTAGACTTCGTAGATAGTTGCTCGTTGCTTGTAGCTTGTAGAGAAATAAAGGCACACAAAAAAATTGGATACAAAATATTTTTTAAAGTCATGCACGGACTCTCTTGGAGTTTTATTTGGAGTTTCTTGAAGCAAACTTAACTGACTTGTGAATTATTTTGTTTTTCGATTGCGGCATAAATAATACCATAATTAATTAATTTTATTTCTACCAATTTCTACCAAAATTATTTAAATTGGTATGTTAGAAATTGGTAAAAATAAATTTAAAAATTCTTTTTAAATTTGGTAGAAATTGGTAGAAATTGATAGAAATAAAATTTTAGTAGAAATTGCTAAAAATATAACTAAACACAACTGATGCAACCCCAAAGAAGCAATGCTGGGAAGCGACAAAAAACCTCTATAATAATAGTCGAAGTCTCGAAGAACCTGGAAAAGAAGGAATAGGATTGGAAGTTTGGTGATATGTGAAGCGAATCCAAAAGAGCACTCCGTTCTTCAAGTATCACAGTATAAAACTATAAAAGTATAAAGCATGTAATCAAGAAATCATAAGAAAATAAAAATCATAAGAACGGAAGAGTCGAGCGAATTTATTCGGAATTTATGCTCTTAGAAAGGGAAGAAGAGTGCTAGGAGATGCCAATTATTTTGCGCCCAAGCTGTGTGCGAGTCTACGGTGAAAAAAATAGCAAAACCCGAAGAGTATAACGAAGATGTTGTAAAAACCCTGCTGACTGTTCACAACACAAGGAGCACACTATTCACAAGAAACAAAAATGGTTTTCTTTTGAATTGCGAAACGTTCTCACAAAAACTCAAAAAACTCGCAGCCAATCTACGTGATATCATAAAATTATAAATTTATTAAAGTTTGCTATTTTCTTTGCTATTCCTCCAGCATCTTTAGTTGAAGCAGAAAAAGCTGGCAAAATCATCTTTAGGTTTTTTAAAGTTTTTGTTAGAGTTGCTTAGTTTCTTTAGTTTCTGATTTGAAAGATAACAAAAAATGAAGAAATAGATTGCTTTTTTCTATCCTTAATTGGAGCAAAAAGAAGAATTTAAGGTTAAACTTTGATTATTCCATCTGCTGGATTATTCCATCTATGGAGCATTTTTTGTGAGTAGATTGAGGATTTAAAGCCTTTCCGATTTAAATTCAGGGTGGTCATAAAATTTAATTCAATTTGTTCTAATTGATGCATAAACTTTTAATCAAATTTTCAAACAATTCATCGTTTGTGATCATTACTCTCTTTAGAAAGTAACACAACTTTGTTCTAATCAAAACAAACGATCATAATATTCTCGTCGATCTAGATCGAGTGAAAGGTTAAAAAGTTGGAATTTTTAAAGATCACATCAAAGTTTCAAATGTTTCCCCTTTACACATTCTCATAAACAACAAACATAACCTTTAATAAATTTAAAGATAATCCCCAAGCGTCCATTTGTGTGGTATACTTTCAAATTCTTCAAAAAGTAAAATGCTCCAATGTATTTTACTGTTTCCACATTTTTATTCGTTTCAATTACAAAATTACTACACATAGATATGTGGTCTCTATGATTCGAATGCCTTGCTCGTCTCTTCCTCCGCGGATGAAAAATTTCTTTCGAAATGCTTTGAAAACAAAACAAAAACACGAAAAATGGAAATAATGAGAAATAACATTTTTTCTAATACCAATTTTTCTTCTTCTTAGATATAGTTTTGTTAGCTCCAAAGATGAAGATGAACAACAATGGGCGAGTTTGGGGTGAATGGACGGAGTGATAGTGCTGGACTAGAGAAAGGATGAGAATGTTGTTTGATATGAGCAAGTTTTTAGAGGTGTTTGGTTACCGAATGTAGCTTTTTAAACGTCGCCAACGTGAATAGAACACAGGTGCTCACTCTATCTAACTAGATCTGGTCCTGCACCGGTCATCTCTTGAAATTAAAGTGAAATGCTTTTTAAAGGAACACCAATTCAGATACTCGGTCGCTTATAGAAGAACAATAATTGAAGAAATTGATCGTTCACATTCACCATCAGCTACGAAAAAAATGCACAGTTAAAATATGATGATTTGGTTATTTAATTCCTCAGAAATGTAAGAAATATCTGCTTAAGAAATTACTTTTCAATAGAAAAATTAAGAGAAATAATTCTTACTATTCCACGCTTTGCAGATGTTGAAGCAAAATATTCATATTATTTTATTATTTTAGTGCTCTAAACATTCAAAAGAACCGAAATATTTTATTTCACATTTTTCAAATCAGTTTCAAGTGGAATACAAATAACTTTTATTCTGGAGACTGCGGAGAGTTTTATTAACATATCTACCAAATCTATGAAATTCTAAAAGTTTGCACGATAAATAGCTGAATATCGCAGCAATTCTTAATTAGCAAACATGTCCATAGATATTTCAAAATATTTCTTGGAGACCTGAAATTCGATCTCGAAAATATTTCTTAGTAGAAAGAGGACAAAGACATGAAACTCAAAATCAAAAGTCAATGAATGTTAATTGTTTTGTCTAATTTTTTGGTTCGGGTAGGGATCTGGTGGTGATTTTATTTTTTTTTAAGAGTAGATATATCAATTAGTTAGTGTTAAACAATTTTTTTCGCAGTGTATCAAATGAATGTTCAATTAATTTTAATTAAGAGAAAAGTTTGACCTTTTGTCCTAGACATCAAAAAACTAGATCTATTTAATTAATGCTAAAACCCTGCCTCCACCAGAGCGCTTGCTTCACTTCAATTCACATGACATATTTTCGCTGTTCTCATACGGTAAGGGTTATTGTCCTTGTGCGCCGTTTTATCCCACATAATGCAACAAAATGTAGCAACTCTACATAAAATTGCTAAAATAGTAGAAATAAAAAATCTCAGCATAAAAAGGTAAAAAGCACATAATTTTGCTATTTCAGTATTTTTCAGTGTTTTGCCGTCGACTCGTTGTTGTGAAACTTTTCGCTTGAATTAAAATGCATTTTTTTTTTCCTCGGCCAGGCAAAATAAACTTCCGACAGCAAAATCTCGTAAACTTAAATGAGTAGAACAGTGTACCTATAGCTTGGCTGGCATGCATGTATTTACATTTGATGTGTAATGTTTCACAGTATTGGCACAACCATTTTTATGAATGAAAATAAATGAAATCATGAAAATGCTCAACAACAAAAACTATACAAATTGTGAGAAGCATTAGCTGCGATCAAGTGATCAAGTGCTTTGAGTCGTTTAGACGAAAAAAAAGTAGGTAAAACGAATGCAAATATGCGCCACAAGTGCACGTCAACCTGCAACAAGTGGTAGTGCTGAACTCCTTCACTTCAATCCATTTTTCGCTCAACTGTAATTCTCTTTCGATTTTTTATTTTTTTGCTGATTTCCCGTGTGCTAGAATACTATTCAAGTACTTGGTACTATATTAAGTACTTTATGTTCCCAAGCAATCATATGCTAGGCATGACAAACTTTTACATTCCTCGGCAACGGTAATTTAATTGCGAGCCTCTCCTCGTCAACGTCTCCCCCATTCTAGTTGAGTTTTTCAACTAAAATATCGTTAAATAAACATTTTCCCATATATTCTTTTATAGTGGAGATTTTAGATGGTGGTCAGGGGGAGATGATTCTCATTTCAATTCGTTATGACATTAAAATTAATCAAATACCAGGCTTTGTGGTTAATTTTATAATACTTTGGTTTTAACGTAAAATGTTTATGATCAATTATTTTCTAATAGTTATTTTGTTTGTTAAATTAAATTCTATTTACATTTCTCAATTAAAAATGAAATAATTTTGAATAAAAATTTCTCAGCAATCCTGCCCTCTCCCAAAATTCTGAATCTCGTTCACTGAAATAAAACTAAAAAATTGTATAATTTTCCAAGACAATAATTTTTACAAATCGGAAAGAACACGGCCAGATAGAAAATCACAAACCATTGAAAAATCGTAATGGAAATGAAAAAAAAAAATGTGAACGAACCACAAGAAAATTCCCACAATGAGAAACCATTTTCGCCCAGCTCACTAGACTCGAGTCTATCTGGCTTCGTGCATACTTTTCAAGCATTTCTCTAACAATTTGAACTATTAAAGCATTATCCATTTATTGCTTTACCAAACCAACCACGATACTATAACGATGCCTTACATCTTCCACCAAACTCTTTTTTATAATTTTAATAACTATTTTTAAGTATTGTGGAAGTTCTTTTGTTTTTATATTTGGCTTGGAATTATTGTTTTTATTGAGCTTTGCATTGGCATTTGGGAATTAGGGTGGTCAGGCGTGGGAGGACTTTTATTTAAGGATTTTGAGTCATTTTCCTTTACTTTTTATTTTATATAAATTAAATAATTTGAATTAGTTGCATATTTATCTTTGAAAACATGTCTGATATAAAATGAAAATTGCTAGATACCACAAACGAAGAAACATCATGCAACCCTCTTCCTCTTCACCTCCTATTAGACGAAAAAAGCCGCAAGTAGATTCTCCTCCAAACAATAAAAAAAAATAGTGAAAGATTGCTGACTTCTCATACTCTTCTTCTTTGCTGATTGTTGCTCCATGCGAGAAATAAAAAAGTTAAAATAATAATAAATTAAAGTGAAAGATGGGAAAGAAGATGATGCTCACAGACACAAAGAGGAAGCAACCCGAAGTAAATAGCGCTAGGAGTCCGTTATAATCCACTGTAGAAAAATTTTTGCTTCTCGACTCACGTAGAGTTTCTCCTCTAGGTTTTTATTTTGCCAGGGAGTGCAGAATTTGGAGGATGAACGTTGATAAGTTTGAAAGTGCTTCAAAAGTGATGGAGCGAGAATTGATGAATATTTTAATCAAAATCGTCAATTTGGTGCCTTGAAAATTATGTAATTAAGAATAACAGAATAAAAATTGAGAAAATTTAATTAGAAGTTATTCTAAGCTGATCCATAAATTTTAATACAAATAAATACCCCTTTAATTCAATAACTCCTTGTCCATCAAATCACCATCTTAAATGACATGATTTCATCAAAACAGGAAAACTACCACATGAATCCATCAGAGACTTTTCTATTTTTAGTCATTTTTCAATTGCACACACACGCGGGTTGTTGTTGGGAAATTTTGCGGCTCAGCCAGCCAAGACAGATGAGACTTGAGTCTCCGTATGCAGCCAACGACAGGCAATGCTTGTTAAGGTGTGTTATTTAATTTCCTTTCTAGCATAAAAAATATAGAAATATGGAAGAAAAAGTTAAATGCAAAATCAGTTTTGAAAAAGTTTCCCCATAGAAGTTTGTATGGTTTTTTTTTGGTTGATGCTGCGAGAGCTTATATGTTTTTTTTGAATGTTGGTCTAGATGTGGTCAATATAACATTTATTTTCAATAATATTTATTTAAACTTCTTGACAATAATAATAAAACAATATCGTACGTTTATAAAGTTTTCTTCAAATCCATCGTTAAAATAATGGAAACTTTAAAATTTCTATTTCAATAAACATCTTATTATATCTAACCACACTCAAGCTATACTTCATCATGCCTTTTTCCAGCGATAACCAAGCACATAAATTTCATATAGCTTTGTGTGTAGTGAATTGCGCAATAAATCATTGCTTGGAAAAACAAATCACACAAAAAAGCACTGTAGGATGTTGTAAAACCAAGCAAAACGTCACATATGATGGTAACGGTATTGAAGTGCTAGCTGCTGATTGAGGTGGAACCAAAGGGTTCGGGAAAACGATCGTGACTATTAAACTAAGCAAATGTAAAAAACTACAAAAGCAACATAAATATATGTGCGGAGGATGATTTTGAATATTCATTGAATTCATTGGCGTGGTTCTATTAACTCACTTGTTCCACTTCCAGAGTTTTGTGGATATGCTGTCCAAAAGGCACAAACAAATGTGAAAAAATTGATGCTCTTGTTAGAGGTGGATTTCTAAACATTTCCATAATGTGCGATAGTTGTTGGGTTGGTAGCAAGTCGAGTTTTCTAAAGGTTTTCAGTGTAACATTCAATTTACAATTTAAATCTATGTTAATATTTCCAAATGCAAAGAGGCTTATCATAATGAGGTTACCTCTTGCCTTCTTTGAAAACTACGCAAGAACTTCAAAACCCAAACATAAATTGTAAAAATTGCACAAAACCAGCAAACCCAAGAAATTACGAAACGTCTTTACATAAGGAAGTGGTGTTTTTTGCGACAAATTGCTATTTTAGCTGGCAGAATGGCACAAGCAACAAACACACACAATTTGTGCTAATGTTGCATAGTGCATGGTGCACTTCGCAATCATAATTACCTGTTGCTGGTAATCACTTTTTGTGCATTGCAGAAAAACATATTTTGCAAAACCTCATGCCCGCTTGAGTTATGCTTAGTTATTGCTGACGGTGCTTTAGGATTTCTTTGTAAATTGCATTTTGAATGCGACTCGAATGAGACTCGGGGCTGCTTAAGAATTGCGGAATTGTTTTGTGGGTATTAGATATTAATGGACTTAATGCAATTATAATGTGGATTGTGGCTTCAGGTGGTCATTAAGGACGAAAAATGTGATTCTTTCAATTTCCTCTCTTAATTTATTTTCTATTCCTATTTAATTGCTTGCGGACATCAATTTAAATTAAATTATAGAAACATTTAAGGAATTTTTTTGATGGATAGAGACTGTTTTGTCTATTTTTTACAGATGCATGTCGGGTATCAGTTAAATTAGTACATCAAAACAGATCAAAACTGAAATTTCGTGTAAAATTTTGAAGAACAATTGATGATAAAATTACCATAAAATAAATTCAAAAACATGTTCTCCTATAAAATTAATTCAAATCTCGTTCAAATATTTCTTTTGTCCTTTTCCAAGGACAATTCAATCATATTCAACCTCAATCCCACAATATCCCTCACCTCTGTTGCACTTGCATTTGCACGTGAATCCACAGAAGCGCAAATAACTTGCATGTTACATGTCATGATGATCAATTCAATTGTTCAGCAAGCAAACCTACAAAGCGAGGGGAGAATATGCTAATGAATTGTGGGATGCTTAGATAAGTTTAAATGAGTTTTTATTTATTTGATAACAAAATAGATTTTATCACGATCGTTATGGTGTTTTTTTCTAATCTGATCAAATTTTCTGAAGATTTAAGACAGAATATATGATCTACTTCATAAATAGTAAAAATAAATTGATGATCAACTAAATAATTTGAAGATCGGGATGAAATCAAGTATCTATGTCATGATCAGTAGTCAAGATGAATTTAAAAATATTTCAAAATAATACATGCTCCTGATATTTGAAGATCAAGAAGTAGATGAAAAGATTAAAAACATGTAAGTAACGATTTTTCTGATCACCCCCTCTTAAAAATGCATTTTTAAAGTTTATGAACTAACTAGTAAAACTGCACACAATTCTCTAAAAGCCAAAAAGCTGAATGATAAGCGAATTTCCATAAGCCATCATAAATTATGCGTACACAATTGCATGAAAAGAACAAAACACACACAAAATGAGCAACCTTGAAGCCGCTTTGTTCACATAACCTTATTTAAATCCGTAGCTAGGCGAGTTGTTGTTGCCTGGTTATATAATCAAACAATTAATGAATGTGCTGCGGTTTTTGTCGAGAAAATTATTCTAGTGGAAATTTAGGATACGATTGACTGTTCAAGGTTTTTTTGCATGAATGTTAGATATTAGATAGTTGGCGAGTGGAAATCTTTTGCAGTGCTATTTTTATAAAAAGCGAGCTCTAGAGACACATGGCCTGATTTATTTGGTTCCTTGATTCGAGGAAATTTTTAATGGTTGAATTGTTTGCGTTTTCTTGGAGAAGAAGGGGTGTAGTCGGAAATTTACGAAGAAAAATATTTTTATGGTTTTTCTTAACAACTTTAGCAGAGATGCCATTAAACTTGTATCTATTGTAATCATTTGGCACGTGATCATCGATGTTTCTATTGTTTAAGTTTAGTGATTTTCATTTAAGTTTATATTGGTTGATCTTGGCGCGATCTTTCGAAGCTTTATTTGAGTCCTTAAAACCTCCTGCTCCCACCCACTTCATCTAAAAATCATTCTCAAACCCGCAGATTCCAAAAAAGCAGCGCAAAAAGAATTCCTTGAAATTAATTTGCGAACCCTTTTTGAGTTTTTGGCCATTTCCACGAACTGTATCCAACATACAAATTCTTTGTAGCTTCCATTTCATGACTAAAAATGCTTGAATGCTCGAAAATGTTCACATATACTTGGAATATACTCGAATGTGCTCGCAAAAATGTCGAAATTTGCCGAAATTTGAAGAAACAACCACCGAAATAAAAATGAAATCCTGTTTTTTATGGCAATATAAGATTTTCGGGTTAATTTTTTGAGTTTCGCGAGTTATTTTTATGTTCTTTGTATTGTAATTCTTTGCAGGGGTTGAAGATGGGTGAAAAGATTTTTGGTAAAATTTGGAGAAATATTTTCAGAACTCGGATTTGTAATGATATTTTAGCATAATTTTAAAATCGTCCTTTAATCCTTTTCGTCCTCAATCCCAGCTTATAATTCTTATGTTTGCCGTTCTTGACTGCAAAAGTTTGGATTATAAAACTCATAAAGAAATCAAAAAATACACTTAAAAAAACGCCAAATAAAAAAAACAAATAAAAATTCACGAAAATCACAAAATCGGCATTAATACTTGAAAGCGGAAAGCAGAAAGCAAAAATATCACACAAAAATGTTGTTCCCTTGCTTGTGCTAATTCTCTGAGCTCAAACAGGGTGTGTTCTACTGAAAGTAACTTTCAAAGCGTTCAAGAAAGTCTACACAGACTGATAAGGAACTGTACGATAACCTTATCTTAACTCTTCCAGTTTTAGAAGAGATAAAGTCTGGTGAACTCATAAATCCTTCAACAGCTATATGTGGAATTCCAAAAAATTAAAAACTAAAAAAACTATAAAACTTTTTATCTCTATAAAAAGTGTGGGATAAATGAAGTAAGAAGTTAGTCAAAATAGAGTAGGCTTGACTTTGAAAATTTAAAATCATATCCACTCTCTTGGATAGATCGCATGCTCCTAAGAATTACATATGATTTAGCTTGACACTGCAAATAAAGATTCCTAGAATTTTCTAAAGATTATTGGTAATTATTTGGTATATATTTTAGATAAAAAAAAATTTTAATCTTACATGAAAAGATAATTTAGAACTATCAAATTCTCTAATTCAAAACTTGGTAAACTAAAATATTTCAAGTTTTTGGCTTAGTGTAGCCTTTCCTTACAGACCTCATTATATAAATAAAATGTTACAGCAAATAAATAACATCCACACCACCTTTATGTTCTTGAAAGAATTAGCACAATTAGCTAGCTTTGAAAATCCCAAACAGTTCTAGGAAGCTTAAAAAATCTTTGATTGAGTCACCAAGTAGCTAATACTTACGTCATAGGTATTACATGATTACACCCAAAGATCATTCAGCAAAAATCTAGAAAATCCCTAAAATAAACAATAGCTTTGCAATTCGATCTGAAATCCAGTATTTCTTACAAACAATTCATTCAAGTCGTAGACACATGCAACAGCGCGAAGTTAATTATACTATGCTGAGTGACTTAGTACGTATTTACGATCATAGAAAGATTCATATGTGTGTGGAAGATCTACTCCGTATCTATAGTCTCGCTGTATTGAAGCGCACACCATTGTGGTGTAAGAAAATGTTTCTCCTCGCAGTTTAATGATGTTGAATAATGTTAATAATATTACTTGGCTCGCTATCACAAAATACAGAAACATACGAAGGGAAACGATTTCCACATAGTCACAAGCAACTAATCTTAATTGATGGAAAATGAGATGGGCAGGGGTTGCGGGCTAAAGTTTTGGTTATAGAAGGGAACTTATAACATCTCTTATCTCCTTTAGCTCTCAATCTGTGACATAGCTCTCTTAATTTATTTATAAAACTTAATACCCAAAGAATTAAAACAATGTAGCATAAAAAATAATTTGAGGACAATCGGACAGCTTGCCAACCCCTCATTAAAATTTTATCTTCAAACCGCCCCTCGAAAAAAATGTTTGCATGATTTTTTTCTATTCAATAAATTGCTCTTACATCTGTGGGTTTTTTTCTGATCGGAGGCACTAGAATTGACTGCTCCACGATGCCTGGATGTCTGTGTGCCTCCCACTAAACTAAAATTAGTATAAAATGTATGAAAATGTATTAAAGTAATTTATATTGTTCAGCTAGCTCGCAAAAGGAAAAAATTGCCAAGACAATGGATCTCTTTCGAATTTGTTAGAGTCTGTTTCAAATTATTTGGAATTGAATAGAAATTCTAGAGTTTCTGACGGAATTTTCTAGCTTTAGAGACATGAAGCGAGTTAATTAGAAAATTGTGCCGATTGTTTGGCGTTTGAACCCTTTTGAATTGTTTTTAAATTGGCTGGATTTTGAGTTGGATGAATGAAAGAATCAGGAAACTGCCGAGAAATTGAAATAATTGGCGGAGTTTGGGAGAGTTTCAGATAATAACTGGTTGTGATGAATTGTATGGAAAATCTCCTGCAACGCTATTTTATTTTAATTTCGGATTATATTTAGAATGAGGAGTTTTCTTCTTGGGGGATTGAATGAAGTGTGTACAGGAATTATTAAGGAATTAATTGAAATGTCAAGTTTCTTATGTATTATTTCTTTTCATTTTTAAAGTCTTCTTGTGAGATCTGGAAAATATGTAGATCATGAAAATGCTATTTAAAACATCTAAAGATCGGATATGTTTTCCTTTTACTTTTCAGTTTGTTTTCTAATACTTCAATTAAATAATATGATATAAGATAACGATTACAGAAAATTTTTTTTTCTCCAAGAAAAAAAAACCTCGCATTGTAAACGCTTAATCCCGATAAGACTCCAAATAAAATATCGATTATTTTTATAAACACGTAAATAATCTGAGAAAAAGAAAAGATTTCTCTGAATATAGGAAATCTAGATTTACCATAATTCCACGAAATTATGATGATCAAGTTCAAATGGGAAAAACAATAAAATAGGTCAGTTGCGGAATTAAATTTTCCCTTGCATAAAATTTTATGCAGTCTCCGTGTAGCAAAAAATATAAAAAGACTAACAAAAACAAAACCTAATCACATGCTTCATGAAATTTGTACAACTTTGAATTATCTATTGTAGTTGGAAATATGCTGAGAAAACTAATACTTGCACATAAATTTTATGTAAAGTCAGTACTTTTTAGTTTCCAAGTTTTCTAAGTTTTCTAAGTTTTTCTCAGTTTTCTGAAAGATTTTCTTAAAGAAGAAGAAATCCAACCATAAATAAGAAAATAAATGAGAAACCTCCACACAGGCAGAATCTCAATGAGCCTCGCATAAAAAATTTACATTCGATCATAAAACTGCTTTTTATGGATGATTGCCGGAGTATGGCCAAAGAGGTAAAAGCTATAGGAGGTCCTTTCTAATTATAAATTTATTAATTTTTATTGTTGAGAAATAATTTTTGTAATCTTGAAATTGAAACCATCGATGTGTGGCGTGGTCCCTATGAAGAAAATATTTTTAATTCGATTCGGCGCCAATCTTTACCATGTCGCAATTTATACGCCAATTTTTAAACAAACAAATTAATGCGATATAATTTAGCAATTAGTCAAAACTTGATGATTATATTTCATCAAATTTAAAATAAAAGATACTAGAAAAACCCTCAAGATCTCTCGAACATCGTAAATCTAATTGTTTATGCAGCACGTACATAAATTAACCCTGACCAGTGCCCTAGCCAATAGTATATCTTGCTAGACTGAGTTTTCTAATGAACGGTTGTTATGACTTTTTATCGCTTCTTTATTATGCTAAAATTAAGGGGTGGACATGATTAAAAAATTATTTTCTTTTAGCTCGCAACAGCGCTATCGATTAATAAAGATGCGGGAAAACTTAAAACAATATTTTTTATAATTCTACTAGAAATAGTTTTCTTTACTCAATCTGTCACCCCCTTCTAAAAAAAATAACTCTAGTAATTCCTCATTTTATTGGCATTTATGCGTACACACCGCTCACATGGCAATAACATAGAATAATTTGCGCATAATGGAAAGAGACGATTTAATTACTGTTAAAATAGCAAAATATGTATTGCACAGAATGTATGGGAAACAGTTAGAGCTGGTTTTGAGATTTTACTTTTTTAGATCGCCACTTCGAGTCTCCGAAACCAAAACTAATAAGCGACATGTAATTGCAGAAATTGGCGCAAAGAAAGCACAAGACAAACTAGTCAACTAAACTTTGCAGTGAGAGTCGCACCAAGGCAGACTTTAGACAAGATGTCGAATTTATAATGCATTTTGTGTAATTATTATGAATCGTTTAGCTATTTTTGCTACCTGTAGCAACCTGTGTTTCGATCTGCCTATAAATGCTACACAACCGATTATTCCGATTATTTCTTTATTTATCGAGTCATGTTTGTAATTTGTCCGTAATGTCATTAAAATGCGTTTTTATGCGTTTTTAAGTAGTCTCTTCGAGTCTTTGGCATAAATAATGAAAATATTATGTTTGTTGTGGTATCATAATTCTCTTCAATTAACGACCCTTGGTTAAACTTTAGAGGTGAATTAATAAGCAATTTCTCGATCGATTGGACTTTTATTGAAGAATAATAATAATCAATAAAAGTTCTCATAAATTTATAATTTGAAGGTAAATTGACCGTTAGAAAAATTTCTTTAATTATATATTTTTTTTAACAACTTTAATGCAAAAGGACAACAAATAAAATAAAAACCCGTTTCAATTGAATCAAACAAGCAGCGTAATCAATCAAACTCCCAAACCATTCACTCAAAGGTCAAAATTGCCACGTTAAAAGGTAAAAGCATCAAATTACCAAATTACCCTTCCCGTAAATTAAATCGATTTCAATTAAAAAGTTTAAACTCTACTTTGTTGTAGAATTGTTATTGTATTCAGTATTGGCCGGTAAGTTGCCGTAATCTTTTTAAAAGCTCTGTAAAATCTTCTCTGTGTTCATGAAAGGTGAATCATTAATAAAAATTAAGCAAAGCATGGTAATGATCGTTGATCGCTTTACTTTTACTTCAACATGATCAAATGAAGAGCGGTGAACCATTTGTCCACTTTTGAGGTTTTTTTGAATTGCAAGTTTTGTAGTTTTGGTACTGTGAAACCTGGGAGGGATGGATTCTAGAGTATAAATTTTTCACAACATTAATAAATAATATTTTCGAAGTATTGCTATTCATGAACCTAGGTTCATGGATATTTTTTTTTTTCGAACTTTTTGTTCTTTGACTAAAATTTCTTAAAAAATAAGGTTTCGTGAGTCACATTTTTGGTTTTTGGGTCCCAACTTTTATAAATTAAATTTTCGAAGTATTGCTATTCATGAAATTAGGTTCATGGATAATATTTTTTTTTCGAACTTTTGTTTTTTGACTAAAATTTTTAAAAAAATGAGGTTTCGTGGGTCGCACTTTTGGTTTTTGGATCCCAACATTCATAAATTGAATTTTCGAAGTATTATATATATACATAAGGTTCCCCCGTATCTACATAACAGTGCCAAGAAAAAGACACTATGTTTGATGTAGACCAAGCTTTGGCCAAAACAAATTCCTTCAATTAATTCATTTAATGCTTTTAATGATAGCTAATTTGCGTCCAGGCACCTCATGTGATTGAAGCGAATCATTAATTAAATCGTGCATATTTAAATTTTTTTATTGCCAAATTAATTGCCATTTTGCGAATTTAATGAAACAGTTAACACCTTTCATTATGGCCTCAAGGCGCGCGAAGCATAAAAAAGTCTTCCAACAAACTGCTTCAACTGGTATGGCACCAGAAATATTCAAGCAATGTGTTAAGAAATGTAGAAATTTGATCTTGAAAGAAACTTCTTTAGCTTTTGATCTCGAAAAGTGCCACAGAAATATTTCTAAGATTTCACTTCTCGAGTTTGTCTTAAGTTCTTTTGTTGATCGCGCCACAAAAACCATCAGATTGTTGACTCTTTGGCTGCTTGAGCAGTGGAAAAAATTATTTTTTCTTTTCATAACAAATTTCTGAACAAATATGAGATTTCCTTCTCCTTAATCTTTTTCTCGCGTACACATATTACAAATTTCTCTACAAATCAACGCGGGCATAACCGAAAAATCATTGTGAGAATTGTTTTGTCGAGGGATTGCAGGGAATGTTGTCTTAAGGAGATAAAATCGAAGATTTTTCTTGAAGTCAAAAATTTTAAGTAAAACTGTGTTAAATATTCTTTACATAAAATTTACAATATTTATTCGGGATTCTTGAAAAATCCAAAACTATTATATTACACTTAAAAATCCAAAAAAAGGACAGTCTGTCACCCCCGCACTTCCACTTCCCTTAAAAATCGCCTCAAACGAAATATTTGGGGTCAATAACTCAAACGAAAATTTCTTTTCGGGTTCAAAACAGTTTTAAAAATTCTTTTCGTAAATTTGTAGATTTTTTCTCCGTTTCTAAAGAAATAGATAGGAAAATCAATCCATTTGATATTTAATTAAATAAAGAAGAAGAACATATTTCAAATAAGAATTGAGCCACAAGAAGGAATTAGATTTCTTTGGGATCTTTTTTCCGAGCTCTTTAATTTCATTTCTTATTGTTTAAGTAAATAAGGCAACAAGTGTTAGAAGTTGCTTGGCTTCAAATGCTTTCAAATGCTTTCAAATGCCTTCAACTTTCAAATGCACATGGTGCTCTGTTGCTTCATTCTTTTGTATTATTTGTTGCTTTGGGGAATGTCTGTATTCAAGACATGAAACAAACAAAAAAACTTTTAAAAAGTGCCAAGAAATAAGCAACACAAAAAAGTTTAAGAAGTTATTAGTTAATCAAATTTTCGCACCATTAACTTCGTGGTTTTCAAGACTTTTTTTGGCTTCTTGGGATTTTGCTCATTTGTGCAATATGTAATTATGTTTGTGGATAAATTAGAAGTTGGTTTAAGGTTGTTTTATGATTGCTTGGTTATGATTTGTAGAGTTATGAGATTTTGATTGGAGAGCACCTGTTGATAGTTCTTTAAATAATTTAGTCAGAAAAAGTAGAGTGGGATTCTAATTTTTATTAAAAAGTTCTAACGCTTTATCATTAATTAAAATTTTTTCTGAATATTACGTGATAAACTTTAACTCAAATTCAAAAATTTAATTTATTTCTTGACTATCTCAATTTTATCAAGGAACTGATAGAAAAACATAAAAAACTAACGAAAAAACATTATCTAATTGATCCTTGACCTCGTGACTTCTCTTATCCTTTTCAACCTTCCATCCTATCTTATAAAGACCATTAATTTATTCAAGGAAATACAAAACTCAACAAAAACACTTAAACATTCCCAAGATACCTCAAATTTAATTTATTCCGGCCATAAATTCTCACAATTCTCATAATTTCACAATTCCTTCGAAGGAACTCGAGAAACGTTATGTGACCCCGAAATTGCTCAACCAGCGATTAATTCTTATTTCTTCGGAAATTCTTATAAAAATTACTCAGATTCTCCATAAAACAGAGAAACTATTAAAAAGCAGTAGATTTGTGGATTCAAGTGCCTCAAAATTGCGTTTTTCCTGACTTTTGACTGACACACTACAAAGATCAAATTACTTTGTTCGGGATTTGAAGTTTTTTGCCTGATTTTGCATATTGTGCATTACTGCATTTTAAGTGGTTTAACTTTTTTGGTTAGTGGGTTTATTGGGGGTGCATGATTAGGGGTTCAGGTGTTTTTAAATTTTTTATTTGACAATTATGAGGGAAACGATCCTAAAAACTTAATTTTAAGAGACAAAATTTTGCATTATTTAACCAAAAACTTCCCTACTTTGACCTTTTAGCTTAAAGTTTGACAAAATATCTACAAATGCACATTTGGCAACTCAAAATCTCAGCAAAACCATAACTTTGTTGTTTTTATTTCGCGATTCACATAAAAATGTTTATTTTATGCTGCCTGTTGGATTATGAAAATTTACATGTTTTTCGGAAATTCTTTAAAAGTGCCCAGAAATATTAAATTTGTAATGAATTTTAATATTTTTCATAAAACATTTTAGAGTCTCATGAGTCTCATTTTAAGTTGAAAAAAAGAAGATTGCGCCATTCCTCGCAGGAATATTTTTATATTTATTTTTCAAAATAAAAAAAAATATGATAAAAGCACTTCCAAGTGTGTGCCGTGTGGACAATAAACTTCTTTCAATTAACTGCAGTTTTTAAAGAGCCAAGGCTTTTTGTATCAAAGGACAACATATCAACTCTATAAAATTTGAATTAAAAAAATCTTGAGCTTCTTTAACTAAGAAAAACTATTTCAATTTAAAAAAAACTTTTAATTATTTTTCATCCTCAACATCATCAAACCCCTTGAAAATTGACGTAAAATCGACTGCACGTAAGACAACAATTGTGCAAACCAACAAGACTGGAAACAGTAAAAATGTCATAAACTTTTATATGCTTACAGTGCAGTTTTGCCAGTTTCATATAATTAGGATGCGTTGTGACCAAGATGGCAAAACAAACGGAATTAAATTGTAAACGGAGATGCTGGGACGATTATGGCTTTTATTTATTTTCTGTTTTGTCTCAACAAATCCCTGTATAGTTGATTTGCAGGACTTAATTTAGCATGAGCCCCTCGAGCTACTTTCCTTCTGAATTCTGATTTATAAACCGATAAAATATTTTTATAAACTTTAATCGATAACATCAATTTCCTGGAATGATCGAATTTTCTGAAATAAATGCAATAAACGCAATTCATGCCATTTATGTTTAAAATTTATAAAAACCCGTGAAATTGCATTGGAATACACCAAAAATACTAAAAAGGCAACAAGTCCTGGAGCTTCTTGAAACAAGATAATTACGAAAATCTCGCTAACTTCTTTTTATAAATCCTTCTCTAAAAGTTTTTTGACTTCAATCTTTGTCTTTAAATTAAAAACTAAATGTTTGTTGTTTTTGCGCTTAATTGTGAATGATGCATTTTTTGTTTAATGACTGTAGGACTGTAGAAGAATTGGAGACGCTTGGGAAAGTCAAATCTGGATGTAGTTAAAACTCTAATAAAACTTTTGATTGATCTGGGGCACTAAAAAGATGGATCTTTAATGATGCTTTTTAATTTGAGCTTCTTTCTCTCGCAGCTTGCTGGAGGTCTGTACTAAAAAGAATTTTTAAGTTGAGTTTTTTTATTCACCCAAATTTTAGTTTCAAACGATTTTGAAAATATTTGACGCCAAAATAAATTTTCATATTACTCATTTCATTCAAGAACAGTCCTTTCATAACTCCCATATAACTCTAATCCCCTTTACATCCACAAAACAGACCAGCAATTAATAATTGTTGCCAACCAGAATTTTCCCATCAACTTTTCCTCAAACAGTTGATGTGAGTTTGAAGAGATGAATGGTTCCTATACTGATCGCTGCATTGCTACATTGTTGTGATGGTATGTGGGAGCAATAAAAATACAACCAGAAGATAAAAATGTAATGACAAACCTTAAAACATTTTTTTTTCGGGAATCATGTAAACGAGGGTTGAACGAACTTATGAAAGAGGCCGAGATCTAGGTGCGGGAGTGCTCTTGCTGTAGATTTTGAGCTCGTTGGTCCAAAAATATTACTTATTTGTGATCAAAAAAGTTTATAGTGGAGAATTGGGGGGAAAAAAAATAATTTACCGTTTTGGTTTGGGTTTTTAGATAAAAATTGAAAGACAATATTAAAAAAAGTTCAACTTTCTCAATAAAGGGCTAGCAATCCAATAATATCTCCATAAAAAGCATAAAAGAAAGTTTTTATTCCGCTTCTCACCAGAAAAGCTACAACTTTTTGAAAAGGAGATGAATAATCTTCTTGATTCTTATAATATTTCTTTTGCTTTTGGCTTAGTGGAAGTATTTATTCAAATTTCATAAAATTGTTAAATTAAACCAACAAAAAACAGACTTTTCGTCAGAAAGGTAATTTTTATCAAACTTTTCAACTTAAAGAGATTTTTTGATTGTTTTGAATTTTATGAGGAAAGAAAAGAGTTAATGCGTTTTTGCTTCAATTCGAGCGTTTTATGTTTTATTGAAATTTGAGACTGTAAGAACAAGTTCAGCTTAAATTTGTAGTGATACCTTTTATATGCGTTTTTATGCCGAAACTGTATCACAGCGATCTCAAGCGTTGACCTTTTCTTAGAGACATCTTAGCTGCAGGACTGCTTTGTACAATTGTGCAAATCCAGGTCGCTTATTTGAGCATGTGACAAAACAATGCAGTATTGCAATAAAGCCAACTCAAAGGATTTCTTGAGAAGAAGAAGAAAAGATTCCATTGTGTTCATAATAAATTTCCAAAAGCGAGCATTTCTTATGTTGCCAAGTTTTATGTTGATTTTTACATGCTACATATTATACAAAAAGTCAAGAAGAAGAAATTTTTATTAAAAATATGACTGAAACTCGGGGTACTGTTAAAATTTTTGACAAAACTATTTTTATTGGAATTCTGGAGCAGAATTATAGTTTTCCTCTGTTTTGATTTAAGATTTAGTATTTTAAGTGATCTTTAACTGCGATCCTCCAGCTTTTTCAACAAATCATAAAGAAATCATTCTTCCTAATGAATCAGTATCTAATACCCCATCCAGATCTCTTTTATATGACTAGATCAAATCACATGTGTTCCAATGCTCAAGCGATCAAGTGATATGTAAATGATACGAACAACAACAAATAAATCTCGGAACTGAAACAAAAATTAATTTCAGTTGTAATTTCTGATTCGTTTGAGGAGATAATCGTGATGGACAAGAAATAAAAGACGATTGCGAATTGATCTGGCAAAAGAGACCTCGATCAAGGAAGTTTTTAAAACGAGAAAACTTTCCCAGCCACTCGCGATCATTTGAGATTTCAGTAATCTAATAAACATTAAAACATTTTATTTGCACCCTGTTTGTCGAGTTCCTAGCTATCTTTTTCTCCAACTAACTATTTTTCTAATTTTCTAGCCGTTTTGTTGAACAGTCGAAGATTTCTGTGATGTTTCTCAAGTTTCTCAAGTTGGGCTTGAGAAGAAAAAAAGTTAGAAAAAGTCTTAAGATGGTAAAAAACCGATAGATGTGTTTGGACCGAAAGATCACTTGACGCACACCAGCGCCAACAATCTAACCAGAAAAGCTAACATCTTACGTCTTCTTCTTGTTGATCGTATACGGTATAAGGAAATACAGGAATCAGGCCGCGTGTGTTGGTGTTTATGATGATTTGGTTGACCGCACGAGCATTTCTTTTATCCAGTCCAACTACGTAAATAACAAAATATAACAAAAAAATATGAAAATAACAACATAAATGTTTTATGGATAGAATGGAAGAAAAATCCCTGGAGCCTATACGATCGTGAATGCGCAATAAATTTGATAGAAATAGGAATTTATGACCCTTTTAGCTAGTTTCGCGAGTTGTTTTGCTAAGGAGGATATGCATTTTGATACCTGCTAAAAACGTTTTTTGAAAGATCATAAACAAAAAAAATATTTTTCAAGGATTTGTTCTTCAGTTTCTTACAAGATCTTTTGTTCCACAAAATAAATTCAAAATCAATTTTATGTTTTTTGAAGATCAAAATATAAAACAATATGTTTGAGATACTTTTAACAAGAAATTAATTAAGAAAAAGAATGATTTAAAATGCTCTTAATTAAATTGCTTATAATAATAATTTCTTTTAAAAGCCATTATTCCATTCTTTTAGTTCTCTCCACTGTCTTAATTAATTGAAATTTATGAGTTTCCGATTAAATTAACTGAAATTGCAAACCTCAGAACAACGAAAATTATAAGAATCATTTAAAATTGTTATAATTGACATTCACAACCAGAAGTGCAAAATTTGCAAAACCACCAAAAATCACAATAAAAGAGCTGACAAAAGCCATTTAGTTTGAATACATTCAAAAGTAAAAGGGAATCGTAAAAACTCTGCGATAATTCGGCGATTAATAAGCCGATCAGATTTAATCCACGATATTATGTTGTCAAAGTGCTTGCTAACATATTTTGCTGTAAGGTAAGGTCTTTGTCCTTTTGAGTTAGAATAATTTGTTTTTCAAGAAGAAACCAGAAGAAAACAGATTCAAGTTTGAAATTTGGCGCCGTTGCAAATTAAGAGTTTCAATTTTATTGACTTATTATTATTATTCCCTTAAAAAGCAACAAAATGCTAACATTAGATTGAGTGAAATTTTTCTCAAAAAAACTTCAAGTGACCTGTAAAAATTCCTAATTAACACTCTCAGCAGTTTGTCGTGGGAAATCGGCCTCGTTTTATCGCTCATCGGCCATCAAATTGTTCTAAATTGATGTGTTCTGGTGTTACGCATAAACGAGCAGAACAAACGGGACTCGCGAAAATGGACATCACTTTATTATTTTATTACAGCTTCTCAATCATTTCCAGCAGTTCTCTAAAAGTCTAAATCATGCCTAAAACCCCATAATGATGATTAGCTCCGCTTTCCAGTTCTATCCGCTCGTAGTCCACTTTCTGGCCAAGTCGCGTGAAGCATTTTTTTATTATTATTTCTTCAAATTTCTTCAAAAACTTTAATTTCTCAAAGAACCTGAAAATAATCTCCAAAACCTCCAAAAAAGAAGTTACGACTTGTTGTTGCCTTTTGTAGCTTTTTCCAAATGTTTTTCGTAGTTTTTGTAGAATTTTTGTAGAATTTCGTAGGAAAGGGTTCATCAACCTCCTCTATTTTATTATTTTCATATATTTTTGATGTTTTAACTGAGAGTTGAAATTTCATCCTCATTCTCAACTTTTTCTTGTTCTTTGTAACAATTACACTAGTTCGTGGTGTAGAAGAGAAATTTGAAAGTGTGATTGACCCTTCCCTATTGTTAATTACACGGTTTTTGAGGCTCTTTCTTGAATATGGCATTTTCTACTTAAAGTCCAGTGAATTGGGAAAAATAGTAGAATTCACACATTTTTGATTTTTTATAAGATTGTTAAAAAATCCACAAATAATTCATAATTCTTTTGTCAAATTTGTATGAATCCCGAATATCTTGAAATTGGTATTAATAACTTTTGAATATTTAAGAAGGAAATGTGACGTCATTTCATTCATGTATTCAAGTGTTCCAAGTGTTTAATTTCTCAAGTGGTTGTTCTTTTCGCCAAATTCGCGATTGTCTTTAAATTATTCCACTAAATTTAATCAAATTTAAATAATAAGAAAGGCTGAAAACAAAATTAATGGCAGGGATTTTGACCGTTTTTTGCTTCTTCTGCGATGTTATGATTATGGTTTGTTGAAAATTTTGCTGCAATCAATAATTGTGATAATTATGATTAAAAATGTAATTTAAGAGGTTTTTGTAAGCATGTAAGTTTTAACGTTTTTTTAATGTAAAATTTGATAATTTTGGAGATTTTAAACATATTCACTCCAAAATTTTATTTAAATTAAATTATTTTTTTCCATCTGTTGGAAAATCATAAATTTCATAAAAACTGTAAATAAACAGTACGAGAATCCCTCTCCGCATCATCAGCTGAATTTAATTTATTCTCTGCAAAATTTAAAACATTTTCCCAAAATAAACTTGAAAAATATTGCACAATCAAAACAAAGGCATCTCCAGCGGCAAATTCGACGTGAAATATAACGAAAACAAATTTACTAACGGTTACAAAATTTGTTCCAACATTTTATTACAATTTTTCTGAATCGGAAGTCATTGAATGTCTTTAGAAAGGAAATTTACATGCAGAGATTAAATGCTACAAAACGTGGACAAAGCTACAGAATTATCACAGAACCGCAGAGTACAGAAACATTTTCCCGTTAAGTCTCTCCAGTTACTTAAAGAATTAAAGTGTTAATTTCAAGACATGGATTTTTGAACTTTAAATGTTTCAAATGTTTCAAATGCTACAAATGCACATTTCCTTTCGAAAATCTTCGAAAACATTTTAAATTTTTATTAAGACCACTTTGTTGGCCGTTTGGTCTAAAGTGTCACCGTATTTACAGCCATTTACAGCAAAAATTGCTTCCTGTTCAGGCAGAGAATTAGAGATCATCGTAATTTTAGCTCCACTAGACTATCATTATTCCCGCTTTTGTCTTTTACGTTTTGTTTTAAGTTTTTTGCTTTGTTTTGGGGACCATCTGGATCGAGGAATTTAATTGGGGAATTACATTTTTGGAAAAATATCATACATAAAAATATTTGTTTGAAGACATTTTCTAAAATAGAATAAATAAATCGATAACAAAACGTTCCACAGTGTAGCTAGTCCATGATTATAAATCCGCGCTCTCTCCATTTGTGTAACAAAATTCAGTTGCTTTTTGGTGAAATTAAAAGGAGCTGAGAACTGTGATTATAGTTCTGCTATGTTTAAAGTTTTCGCCTTTTTCGGCTATTACATTCAAAATAGTTGTTCTTTTTTCACAAAATAAGTGTAACTATACAAGCAAAATATCTACCAACAAAGTTTAAGCCATCAGCGCAAACGTTATTCGATTGCTTTTTAGAGATTTAAGAGTTTTTTCGGTGGTTTTTAGTTTTTTTGGATATTTGATGTTATTAATACTGTTTTTGTGATCGTTCAATTTACGAATGATCTACATTTGGGGTATCGAACAATTTTGTAAAATAATAATGTGGGGAAATCCAAAATCGATAATTGTGTAATAGTTTTTTGAAGGTCAGCAATGATGTATGAAGATTTTAATTTCATCTATTTTTATATTAAAATTGAGCATATTGCCAATATTTAAATACAGCGTCAGCAGAACTTTGAAAAATGTTGTAAAATTAAAGTTGAAAAATGAAATTTCTCATAGCTTGAACCCCTAGAACCCCTAGAAAAAAATGTTTTGAAATGATTACTTGAAAGTTCTTGATTTCTACATTTTCTTTCTTAAAAAATTTAATTTATTTAATAAATCAGTTCGCTTTCCTAGAAATACAATTTCATTCAAACTATGAATAATTTTTCTTATCATATTACAGCTAATTATCTTAAAGTTGACAAAGGAGAGCACTTGTAAGGTTCACCAGCTTTACAACAATATTCTCGACCAGCTGATAAATTACTGTTAATCCAATTGTTGTTGCAATTTTGGACGAAAAGATAAGCTCGCTCCTTAAAGCAATCACGATCGATTGTTCCGCAAATGATTGATGGAGAATTGGGCAAATGCTTGACGATCTAAATATTGTTAAATAGTTAAAAACACATTTTAGTAACAAAACTTGAAAATACTAACAAAATCTAGACACTTGTTGATGCACATTTTGGTACCAGCTGCAGTGCATGGAGCATTTGTCTCCTGCTCATGCATCAAAGCTGCAAATCCTTTTGGCTGTTCTGAAGATCCTTTTTTAAATTGTCCGCTCATGAACACACCGCAAGTGCAGGGAGTTAATTCAGTTTCTTGCGTAATTACTTCCTCTTTTGGCAGCGTCATTTTTTTCAGGTCATTTTTGCTGCTCGATTGGCTGCTGACTAAGCACAAAAATGTGCTGATGATCGTAAAAATGGCTAAATAATTCACTGAGAAATGCAAATATAATAATTTTTTTGTTGTCACTTAAATTTTTTTAAATGTTTTTGAATCGATCAGATTAAAATAATTAAATTTGTTTCCATAATTTTGACAGTGATCAAAGATTTTGTAGAAATATCCACTAAATTCTATATAAATCATAAATATCTCAAGAAATAAAAAGCTCAGCAAAAACTCACTTGTTAAACTTTGAAGATTTTTGAAACGTGAAACCTTTGCAAACTCAGTAATTAGACTAACTGTTTCGTCCACTAGCTAGAAGTTTTTATAGTCAACTGCTATTATATTGAGTAATTCTCGGAAAAATATTGAAAAGCTTATGTTTAATGTTTTTAAAACAATTTCATATTTTCAATCTTTTACTTCCTACATTATTTACTTAGTCATTTTAATATAGAACTATAAATTATTTTTGAGTGACTAATTTTGCGTCGCCTTCAAATACCAAATGATCGTTTTGCTTGCAATTATACTTGATGGTCATTATTTTGCGCATCTCAACTAATTCAACGTGAATTTCTATAATTTGGTCAATATAGCATTTGGCAGGAAAAGAAAATCTTTGAGAAACGACAAGAGTTCCAGGTCCAGGAAATTTTGTGCCGATGATTCCAGCGACTATGCTGTTTAGGAAAGCTCCATGTACTCTGGACTCTGAATTTTGTTGGTGGATAGGATTGTGGTCACTTGTTAGCTGAGAAAACTTGTCAAGATCAACCTGTGTCACTACTTTTGTTTCTTTAACAAAGTCTCCAACTTTAAAAGAAGGGTTTGGTGAGAAACTAGCAAATCTTTTGAAATTCCTCTTGATATTCCTCAGCATTATTTCTACAATTTTCTGATAAGTTTCTTGACTGTATTGAATGTAGTTGAATTAACGGATCCAATCTCTTGAGCGCTGAAGAGTGAAGGAGCTAAAGATGGTTTAGTATGGTTTGGTAAGTTGTAATTCTAAAAATAAAACTATAAAATAAGAGGTTCAAGAAGATAGTTAATGACTTATGAGAACCTGGTGTTTTTGAGTCAGTTTCTGTTTACTGAACAAGAGGAATTGTCTTTGGTCTTCGATTATTTCATTTCTGAGTTTATTTATTTACTTATTTCACCGGCTATACAAAAAGTAGACAAATCAAATAACCCTCGTATAACACTTAAAATGTCAAAATTCGACACGTGCAATACGCGGCTACCTTCTGTTGGAATCATAACATTAGATTTTTCGTAAATATCACATTTAAGTTAAAAGTGTTTTAATACATCTTAAGTGTTCTATAGAAATGGCATGGATTAGACCAAGTTCCAAAGTGAACTTGGAATTAGTGAAATTAGGATAATCAATTAAGAAATATGGGAATTTTATCAATTTTATCAGTTTCAAAATTCTTGTTTCCCACAATTCTACTGGGTCTAATTATAATTATAACCGTGTCAGCTAAAAAAGATGATGAAGATGGTGACTCCAAAGTGGAACAGCTTCCATTCTGTGATGAAGATATAATAAATCGGGACGTCAGCAAGAGGTAAAATTTTTGGAAAATTCAAGGTCGTTAAGATAATTCTAGAAAAAAATATTGGTGAATAAAACAATTACTCACTAAAAAGTTAATTGACATCGTACGTACTCGGTACTCATTATTTGTTCAATAAAGTTGATAATGTATATTTTATTGATAAAGGTGTATAGCTCTGTTTACTGTTTTTTTACTGTTTTTAAGGGATGATGTCACAATTCGTTTTATTGGATAATTATATGTTCCTATTTTTCTCTATTTTTAGATTGCTTTTTGTAACTACTTTGGATGGAAAACTATCAGCTTTAGATTTGACATCAAACGGTTCATTAAAATGGTCTCTTGCAACTGGACCAGGACCACTGCTTTCATCTAGTATACACAGAATGGAGCTGACAAACAACGGAAACTGGGTCAGAATGATTCCTAGCTTATCTGGATCTATTTATAAATTCGACGGGGAGACTATAGATGCTATACCAATAACAGCTGATGAGCTTCTTAAATCATCTTTTAAGTTTTCTGATGATACAGTCATCTCTGGTGGCAAAGAAACACGATCTTATGGAGTATCCTCAAGAACCGGCGAAGTTCTTTACGAATGCTCAATGGCAGGATGTAAAAATCGCACAGAGATTCTTGATGAAAAAGAGTCCGAACCCAGCGAGTTTGATGATACAATTCAAGATGAAGAGGAGATGAAACCTGAAGATTCACACAATCCACTTTTCGATGACATTGTTGTTGTTCGAAGGCAAACACAGACTGTAAGAGCGATTGAGCCTCGAACTGGGAATGAAAGATGGAATTTTAGTATTGGCCAACATGAAGTAGAACTCATAGAGAGCGAAGACTGTAGAACAGGCGCTTCAAGAAATACAAATAATGAAGTCTTGGATTTGGAGCTGAAGGTCATTGTACCTGAAGGAATTGTTTGTGCTTACAATAAACACACTCCTGATGTTATTCTCTGGAAACATAAATTTAATAACCCTATAGTAAGTGCATGGAGATCCGATAAAGATAATAAAGTTCAAAATATTGATCTTTTTGATGGTGCTCAATGGTTATGGAATAAAGATGATGATATGCCACTTCATGGTCAATCACACGCTTTGGATTTGTCGCCTTCTCTGTACCTTGGCATGTATCAAAAGCAGCTTTATATACAAGAATCTGAAAGTTTAAAGAATCAGATGCAAGATCATTTCAAAATCCAACAGAATTTAATCACAGATGAAACAAATTATCCAAAAATTCCGTGGAAACCTTATCCAGCAACTAATACGGAACTAGAAATGATGAATCCAGGAAATGAATATGTTATTGAAGGAGCAGGTACCTAAATTGATGATAACTCCTTAGTATTATATTGAACAATTGTATTTTAGATAGTGAAGACTCCTTTGAACTAGTAAAACACGAATCAATTTCCACAACGGCTATGTCAGTGCTCTACGCCTCAGAATATGTGAATGGAAATGGTTTCTATTTCTTTTCTCCACAAGACACAAACAAGTCTTCTAATCATTGCGATAAAAAGACCAAAAGTACACGCAATGCTGATGATAATAAATCCATCATTTTCAACGATATGGATAATAGTGTTAAAATTGTGGTTGTGTCCTTATGGTACTGGTGGAAAGAAATTGTCGTGATAGCGTTAACAACTGCATTATTCGTCAATGTAATGATGAATAATCGAAATAAGAATGAAAGAGAAGTTGTTTTTGTCGATAGACCTGTAGAGATTCAGGTGCCAGTAGCTCAAGAAGCAATGGACTTCAATGAAGTATATGAAGCGATGCGAGTTGAAAAGATGAGGAGTCAGTCAGAATCCACTCATTCGGGGGGTGATAATTATTCGTCGCGATTTTTGAATGATTTTTCATTGATGCGGTGTTTGGGAAAAGGTGAGAGAATTATTCTTTTTGAATAGTTTAGCTTTTTGTTGGTTCAGGGGTGGGTGTAGAGTTTATGAAAAATGCTCCCTACAACTATAATTAAATTTTAGGTGGCTTTGGTGTTGTCTTCGAAGCAAAAAATAAACTAGATGATTGTAACTACGCAATAAAACGAATAATTCTTCCGTCCAAACAAGAATCGCGAGAACGTGTAATGCGTGAAGTCAAGACACTAGCCAACTGCGAACATAAAAACATAGTCAGATATTTTCAAGCTTGGGTCGAGACACCTCCAAATGGCTGGCAAGAGCAGAAAGATAAAGAATTGCTCGCTAGAGACTTAAGTACCTCAATCACTATTGAATCTCCATCGCCTTCCCAGGAGAGTAGAGCTTTTATACCAGTTGAAAAGACTAATGGAAAGAGCAGTTCAAGTTGGATGGCAAACGGATTCATTAATTTTGATAAAAAGAATGATTTCAGTTTTAGCAAACATTCCAAGAGTTTGGATGAATCGAGCTCTTTTATTACATTTGAGGTGCGTTTTATGAAAATCAATTGATATTACTGATTTTTTATAATTAAATAATTTTATAACATATTTCAAAATTTTTAGGCTCATAAAGACTTGAACGAAAGTTTAACTTCAGACGATGGAATAATCTTCAAAAATTCGTCAGTCGCAAGTGAAATCGAAGATGATTCATTCCTAGTAGAGTTCATAGACTCACAACGCTCCAGCAGCAATTGCAGCTTAAACCACCAAAGTAACCTCAAAGATGAAGAAAGCCACGTCATCTCAATAAATCACTCTACAACCGAAGAAAATTTTGACCAGAGCGATAAAGTTCCTTTTATAAAGACACATCGCAGACCGCTTTCCTTGGATTTAACCAGTTGTGAGGGTTTTAAGAAAAGCATTGCATTAAATGTCAGCAATGCAAACACAAAGATGTATCTTTACATACAAATGCAGCTCTGTATGAAGCAAAGCTTGAAAGATTGGTTGTCTACTAATGATCTTCAATCAAGGGGTAACGGAAAAGCTGTGGAAGTTTTTGATCAAATTGTTTGTGCTGTGCATTACGTTCATATGAAGGGAATGATTCATAGAGATTTGAAGGTATTATTTTTTTTTTTGCTCATCCTTTTTTCGCCATTTCATTTCAAATTTTCTTATTATTTTAGCCAAGCAACATCTTTTTCTCCCTGGATGGCGAAATAAAAATTGGAGACTTTGGACTAGTTACCATGTGCGATTTACCAATGGATCCTCAAACTGCTTCCACTTCTTCCTCTTCATCTGGCAATATTTACGATTTTTCCCAAGTCGGCCAAAAGAATCACACACAACGTGTTGGAACTCACCTTTATATGTCACCTGAACAGGCCAAAGGTCTAAGTTACAACTATAAGGTGGATATTTATTCACTCGGCTTCATTTTCTTTGAGCTGCTGGTGCACTTTGGGACTGAGTCAGAGAGAATCATTGTTTTGAATGGATTGAGAAATCACAAGTTTCCTAAAGATTTTTTGGAGAATTTTGTTGAGGAGGTGAGTTTGTGATAAAATGAATAATTTATTCTGGTAAAGGAATTTCCATCTAGTTATTGAAAAAACAGTGTTCCAAACGAGTTTCACAAATATATTTAAGCTACAGTTGAAATGAGACTCTTCAGTTGATTCAATGTATTGGGATAAATGTATTCATAAATCCTTCCTTCGGAAGAGCTTGCATCTTCAAATGACAAGATGTTTGAACATTCTTCAAGATGTGCATAAGCATCTTCTAGTTTCCGCTTAAGAGGCTCTCCACTTAATTCATATCTTGCTAAAAGAACGATTGAGCCATAAATCTCGTAGAGTATGAGAGCTCTTGACCGAGTTTTTCCTGGCTCTATGATATCGAGTACCGATAGAACATCATAACATAATTCAATTTTGCGAGCTAGAAGCTCTGGAGTTAGGTCTGACATTCTATAGCCCTGAGAAAAAGAAACATTAATGCATAATCTTATAAGCAACACTTAAAATTAAAAATACCTCAATATGACCATAAAGATCAATCAGCTTGTTCTTAATTGAAATTTGTATGTAATGTGTGGCATGAAGAGATTTCCGATATTTGATTGAGAGAACTTCCAAACGCTTTATCTTCTCTTCTCCTTGTTTCTCCTCAACTTCATCGAGCTCATTTTGAATCAGCTGAAGTTGCTGTTGAATTTTATTGCCGGGTATATGCATTTTACATTGGACATTGTCACATCTCCAAGTTGCTGAGGGGTCTGTAATTTTTGTCGATTAACATTAAATTATTTAATGTAAAATTTTGAATTACAAACCTAAAGGATTTGTAGACATAATCAGACCAGGACCACATTGGCACAATAAAGTGCTTAAATTAGTTCCTAGCTCCGAAGGATCCAAGCAGCGAGCACATTGACAAGTAAAGAATTTTGATAACTTCAAGTGTGCTTGTCTAGCGGCAGTTCCATTCAGAGTATGAGTGTAGCTTGTGTACAGAATTGCTCCTTTTTTCACATCAACGGTTGTTCTGGCAAAAATCCTTAAAAAATACGGCGTTACGACTTCATTTCAATAAAAAGTAAGTTCTTACCTAAATCCATTTGATGGATGAATAGCATGAGTTGTGTTGGGAACACAAGAATGAGCAGATATTCCAAGCACTGGATAAAGGCATCTTATTGAGTTACCAACTTTTGTACGTGCTTCGAAAACATTCACTTCCAATATTCCTAAAACTTTCTGTGAAGATTTATTTTTAATCAAACCATTTTGAAATTATCTTTAGTCTATTTACCTGAATAACACCAACAGTGCATTTTTTCTGGCTCATCTTGCAAGGACCCACCAAATATTTAGCAACATTGTTTTCATCAGCAAACCAAATTGGAGTACCTTTTCGGAACTTTTCATGGTGTTCCATGACATCGACTTCTTTTGACCATCTTTTCTGGTTTGCTTCTTTTGCCAGTAGAACCCTTGAATTTTTTTGAGATTTTGAGTAAAAACTATTTGAGCCATAATTCGAAAAAATACCTTAGAGGAGTAATACAATCCAACTGCGTACAAACTCCATTAGGATCAGATAAATTCTGGAACTTGCACTTTGCTTCACGAAAAATGACACATTCTTTCTTGTGGTTAGTTGAAACACCTTCTTTGCAATCTTCACAAAGTGGCCAAGAACACTTTTCACATCGACTTCCATTCGCTCCATCCAAAAGAGTATTACACTCGAGACAAACACAGTTGCTATCTGGTTTAGGTCCTAAAGCGAATGGTGTCTCTTCTACAAATAACTGCCCAGCGGATAAATCTTGAGCAGCCACAAGATATCTTCCGAATTCTTCATTGGATTTTACTTCCATTAAATTTTTCATGATTTTGTGTGGATAGATATTTACTGACTGAACTGAGTGAAGAAAATGTAAAGCGTGCGTTATTTTCGTAAATTCATGCTTTTCTTTATAGTTCGGGTTCTATTTTTAGAATAAGTTTTTTAAGAGAGCATATTGTCTATAAGAATATTCGTGCTCAAATTTATTAGTTATCGAGTTAATCTCCAATCAATAACCAACTAATTAATTTTTATAAATTTTTAGTATGAGCTACTTAAACTAATGCTATCCAAGCGACCGGAGGAACGACCAACTACATTCGGAATTAGAGCTCGACCTCCACTTGACAAAAAGGATGAACAAATCGATCCAGATTGGCATTTTGAGTTACCTTCTCGCCGAAGAGACAGCTCCGGTTTAAACCTTCAATTTGCCAAATAATCAGTATTTCTTTACTGATTATAGATTTTTAATATGTTGTCAATTAAATTGTCGATTTAATAGTATTTTTAGGCGAATCAATTCATTGTTTAAATGAATATTGTAAGATGATGTTTACGAATATGATTAATGTTGTCATTCCTGGACTTAACTAATTTTACATTAAATTCCTTGTGTGAGTCAGATTATGAAATGTTAAGCAGCCAATAAATAATGCTGGGAATTTAAATTAGCTGTGTGAATGTTTTAGTTTATTATTATTAATAATTTCCTTGTGGTAAGAAATATTAAATTTGAACTATTTGACTTGAGATGTAAGCCTAAAGAGCATTTTTGTTAAACAAAAAGAATTGAAATAAATTTATGTTTTAAAAAATTAAATCGTTTATATATGTTTCATATTTTATTGAATTTTCGATTTTGTGAGTAGCGAATGAAATTTAATTCATGTCATTATGTTGGTGAACTAATTAATGAACTTTTTCCTGTTTCGTACTCTACCCATAGACGAAAGCTTGAAGCTCTAGTGTATACATCTGGATAACCCATTACTGCACAAAGAGCTGCTCCGTACGAAACAATTCCAGCTAGTTTACCAGAGCAAACCAAAGGACCTCCTGATTAGAAAATACGTTGTAATGAAAGTTCAACTGAAAAAATGATAAAAAACAAACCACTATCCCCTCCGCAAGCTCCTTTGCCTAGTTTTGCTTCAGTGCAAATTTCTTTTGGGCCAACATTTCTGTTTTGTTTACTACACTCTTCATTTGTTATTGTAGTCAAATAAATTCGTTGTAATTGAGTAGGCAATGGAGTTCCTCGAATGAATATGGTATATCCCCATCCAGTTAAAATGCATTTCTCCACTCCAACATATTCAGTTGCAATTGATATTGGTTGAATATTCATGCCAATTTCGAATGGATTTAACAATCTGCAAATGGCAATGTCACTATGATTCAGCTTAACGTACTCTGGATGAATTTTACAGAAGATAATTAAATGCCTTGAACCACTATCTTCACTTTTTATATCTTTTGTGCCAGCCTGTACTGAGAGCAATGAAGCATTTGTACTGTAAATATTCAATTTTTAAATAATTTAAGTAAATTCTATTGGCATAAAATGCTTGTTCAATACCCCTCGCAGCAGTGGGCCGCCGTCACGAAGAAATTTTCTAAAGGATATTAAGATGGTCTAGATTACCTCAGTTAAATATATTATGCTAACATATTACCACTGTAAACGCTACCTCCGCAAATATGACCTAACATAATCAAAATTGCAATCAGTTCAAAACTATAAGCAGTAAATTTCAAAAATTTAAAAACTAACTCCATCTAAAAGTTTTATTTGATGGAGTTTCCCAGAAATAAAGCCAATCAAACATTCCATTTTTTACGGGGGTTTTCTCTTGTAATGATAACTGGTAAGGGTAATCAATCGGGGAAGTTTCGCCACCAATAACCCTCGGAGCTGGATGAAATTAATTATTTTATTGAAAATTAATTCATAATCAAAATAATTGATTCACCTTCTGCCGCCATCACCGAGCTCAAAGATAGAACCGCACAGTAAAATAATAAATTAATCATTCTCAAAGATGATGTTAACTCAACAGCAGTTTAATTAAACTAAACCATAACTTGTATTTCTTAGTACATTTTATACTATTTCTAAAGAAAATTTTGCTCAAAAATTCCTTAAATTTATAATTAATTGAGTGATAGATTTATTTAATTTCTGTAGCATTCGAGTTTTTAAATATTAGTTAACATAGACTTGCTGATAGTGTAAATTTATTCAGGGTTATACAAAAAATGATTATTTAAGAAAATTCGTAAGGTTCTCTAAGAGCAATTCAAAATTTTTTTAAATCCTAAAAATATTTAAAATCTTATGATTTCATGACCAATCCCTGCATCACCTCAGTGAATTCTCACAAAATTTTTGAAGAATTTAAAATTGAATTAAAAGATAAAAGGTGACATTTAATTACCATTTTAAATGCAAATTTCGCCGCTTATCGAATGATTTGAGAATTACTAGCAATGCCAATGCAGTCGACGAATTACGTTCACTGATAAGAACACAATTTTATTTGGCATTAAAATTAAAAAAATTAACAAAATATAAATATGAACAACTGCAATTTTTGTTTCTCTAAAAAGTATAAATTTTATATTAAATTGTCTGAATCATGAACTAACAATCTCACAATGACAAACTTTAACTAAAAAGTTTTATTACTTATCATTTTGCATAAATTAAAATATAAAACAATATGAAAGACCTTTTCCAACGGCTAAAGCTTGTCGTCTTGTTTATTAATGACACAATCTCTGAAAACTCCTTATTAAGTAATTTCAGGTATTCTTTAATGTTTAAGATCTTTAAAATATTTCAAATAATTCAATAAAATCTGAGTAAAATCAAAAATCAACACACCTGTAATTGCCTCAAACTCAAAGTTATGGTAATTTAAAGGAATTTTTGACAGGGCTTTAAGAGAATTTTGTAAAATTTCATTTAAATATTCATACATCAAGCACAGTCAGAAACCTCTGAAAACACTCTGACCATCTCAAGCTATACCCTTTCAAGATCGCTTGTTGTTTTCTCTACAAACAAAGGGATCATTACTAGCTTACTCAGCAATAAAGTACAAAAAATAATTAGGGACATTTTTATGATTTCACCGAGATTTTCACGAAGAATTAGACAGAAAAGGCGAATGTCCTTTTTGAAACGGTATCCTTTTAATGTTTGGTTTTTCCGCAAATAAAACTTTTGTTCGTTGAAATTTGGGTTTATTGCTGTTGTTTTAGTATCAAAAATCTGACATTTCGATTTCTGCTCTTGGTGTTCCACTTTAGACTTTGGATGCAAATGTATTTTTTAATGGCAAGTATGGAAGGAGAAATTACTGATATTTGTAGGATTCTAATACAATTTGTTCGTTTTGATAATATTTAATTATTTATTGTTTGAAATAACTTTATTTTTCTCTGACAAGCAATTTTTCAATAGAATGTGTCAATGTACATTAAGTCGTCCCCAAAGCAATGGTTCAATGATGGCAATTTTTTACCACGGCACTTTGCCTTCCAACCTGCCCAGGCAGAGAATCCATGGACTTTATAAATCATGTTCACACATCGAACTTCATTTTTGGGAATGTAGTCTACCAACAGACCTAAAGGGAGATTGTGGTAGAATATAGGTATAACAAATTGTGTTTTTAATAAATACTAAAAACTCACTTTTGCAGTTGAACTTGCAAGCATTTGAGGATACTTTACCGGGTGTTTGACACCAATAACGATCATTTATTTGGAAAAGTCCATAGTCCATTGATCCATCGTTGTTATATGGGTTTGTTAACATAGTATTCATGCTACTCTCAGATTTTATCAGACAAACCCAATCTTCCAAAGATGATCTTGAAAATCCGTTTTGAATTAATTCTTTCGCCAGCTCACACTCTCCGTATTTTTTGGCATTGCAGCCAAAAAACACTGTTGCCAAGAAAACTACTATCAGTTTCATGATGATTTTCATAAAGTCTGTGAAGTAAAAAACGGTTTAATATTCTTGGTTTGATTTTAACTTTAAAGGTTCTTGAAAAAACTGTTTTTACTTGTTCGAAATCTGTTCTCCTTTGAATAATTACGGATTTTATTATTTTATTTTATAGTGTTTTGAGTTGCAATCTAAACATGAACCAGCAATGACTGTGAATATGACTATGACTGTGATTATAGAAAGTTAATAATTTTTAATAAAAATGTTGACTTTCATTTTATTTTCTATGAAATTTTACAATCTTCAAGGTTTTTCGATTAAAAAAATTCCATTTATAGTTATAATTATGAATAATATTTAATATTTATGACTATCAAAGTTTGAACTGACCAACCAAAGGACATTAACATCATTATTACATTACGACAAATGAAGAAATCATATTACATTATGACAAATGAAGAAATCATTGGAAACAAAATCATGCTTTCTTTTCTAAATTTAAAGTTTTTTTTCAAAAACATCCTCAAAAAGTTGGAAAATAGAGCAATGATGAACAATATATTCTAATTATTGAGATAAGAAAAAGGCCATATTTTAATTTGAACTTTATCCAAAGCAGCAAAGAATACAGCTCCCATTTATATTGTACGAGAATTCCATTCCGCATCTTCCTACCTCTTTATGTAAATTTCGAATGCTCAACGATTTTATTTTTATTGATGCCTGTAAAATTACACTCAACAGGTAAACAATCAAATACAAGTGTAATCAAAGGACAAGCAAAAAGGAGAAATGTACTTGTGAGTGAAAAGGTGGAGAAATTATTCTTCCATATAAATTCAAGCACCTTGAAGGACTCTTTGTCAGTTCAAGATTGAGCTTTGGTCTAGCACAATTGATTATTTTGAAGTGATTTGAGGAGTTATAAGAAAAAAAGTTTTACTGCAAAATGGAAGTTACTGGAGTGGATTATGTTTTCTTCGAGAATTCTGAACAAAGTTCAGCAACAACGCCATTGAACCAAAAATTTATTCGCCATACTGTGGTGACTCCAAATAATTTAAGGAAATGCATTAGACTGAGAAGAGCGCCCAAACAAGTTTCAAGGATACCACAAGCAGCCCTAAACCTCATGAAGTCTCTTGACAAAAATAGAGTCAAGAAAACTTCTATCTTGGATATGTCAATCTGCAGCAAAGTTTACCTGGAATGTGGAGTAGATGAGACCAGGTTTGGATCTGACGAGGTTGATGATGAATTTCAACCGTTGACGAGAAGGTCTTCTCTTGGAAGACGAAGACTTGTGTTGAAGAAGTTGAAGACAACTGGAAAGCTCAAAAAAAGTTTCCATAAAATTGTTGATAAGATTTTTAATTAAAATGTTTTGATTTTTAGAGAGATGTTTTGATTATGAATTTTTTATTAACTTGGGTTTACGATGCAATTTTAGTTTAGATAAAATTAGGTTTTTTAAGATATTTTAAGATGAAATTATTCTTTAATTGTGATTTTGAAAGAATAATTTCTTAATGAGAAGAAAGACTGAATTATTACTTTATAGTTTTTTTTATTACGATCATGTTTTTGTGTACAGTTCTAAATGTGATGTAGTAAAAATTATTGATATTCTATAGAAAATTCAATGTAATATACTTTGTGTTTAGGAAATTTAGAGTTAGTTCTTAAGAAAGATTATTGCTATAGTTATATAAATTGTAAACTTTTAAAAATGAAATAATGTAAATTCCGAAATAAAATGATTTCTGCAAATTAAAAATGATATTATGTTGAAAAAATATACATGCATTTTATTTTTAATCAAGCATTATTTATTTCTACTCCAAACAAAAATAATGGTATCAATCGTCCATACCCTAACGAGTTTTTTAGTAACATATACTCAACAGTTGCTTATATTTTATTTGATGAACATAGTTAATGATTTTTATACAGTTTAATGAACAAAATGAAATAATCAAATTATTAATAAACACATGAATGAGCTATAGCTACTGGTATAGAATATAATCTCTATTCAAACAGTTCCTCGAACCGATAAGATTTTAATCAAATTTTCACGGAATTGACAACATTTTTTATAAACTGATAAGAATAATCTGAAGAGGCTTTTCCTGTGCACTTTCAATGAAATCACTTTATTAATTAGTCAAAAATGAGCAGAGAACCGAGTAACAACTCCAAAAAGAAGGAGGAATTTGAATGGGGATGGATGGATATAGTCGCTGGGCTAGCAGTTGGAATTGCTGGCGCCGCAGCTGTTGGATATGGAGCTTCTTCAATTTGTAATTTAGTTCAAGAAATGTCACAAGAAAACTCCATAGATGTGATTACAACTGCAGCTCAAGCCAGATCTGCTTGTAATCAGCTTAAATCGTAAGAATTTCTATCTTATACAATTTACTTTAAAGATGATTTGTTTAACTAAAATTTCAGTCACTGCGAAAATTATAACGTTCTGGGTTTCGACTGTGAGTGGGTAACAAAAAACGGACAACGTTCTAGTGTGGCTTTAGTGCAGCTAAGCTCAAATGGAGGATACACTGCATTGTTCAGAATTTGTCGTATGAATCCATTTCCTAGGGAGTTGAAGGTATGATGAATTTTTCCAATATTTTTCACGAAAAATCATATTTATTAAAATGTTTAGGAACTATTGGAAGACAACTCCATCATCAAAACAGGAGTGGGCTGTCAGACTGACTCAAATTATTTGGCCCAAGATGATGGGATTCATGTTCGTGGTACTTATGATCTTCGCTTCCTGGCTTTACAGGCTAATGTGCATCCTGGTACTTTGGCAAAACTCTCTGAAGACGTTTTGAACAAAGAAATGGATAAAGATTGGCAGATCATAAGATCAGATTGGGAAGCTCATACATTATCAGAACGACAAATTGAATACGCAGCCAATGACTCACGCACTGGTTTTGAAATTTTTAAGACTTTGTATACGAGGGTCAAAAATGATGATGATCCTTCAAATTATGAAATTTTGAATTTTTGTTCTCGGTACAGTGATGTCAATTATCACCCTAATAATCATTATTAAATTTCACTTAACTTATAATTTTTTTATTTTGGACGCCAAAATTTCGAAAATGAAATTTTTCGAATTCTGACTTTCAAACTTTCAAAAAATGAGGTTTCGTGGGTCGAATTCTCGGTTTTTGCATCCAAACTTTAATAAACTTAACTAATAAATTTATTTATTTTGGATGTCAAAAGTTCGAAAATGAAAATGAAATTTTTTTTTTGCAAGGAATTTTTCATGCATTTAATAATATTTTTTTGTCAAAATAAAGTTGCCAATAAAAATAAGAAACTAGCTTGGTTTATGTTCACCAGGGTTGCGATGAACTAAGTTCAAGTTCAGATAACAGATCAAGTTCAGTTCAAAACCGAACTGAACTATTTATGATATAGTTCAGTTCAATTTTGAACTGAACTATTTTTGTTATGAAAAGTTCAGTTCAAAATTGAACTGAACTATTTATGATACAGTTCAGTTGAATTTTGAACTGAACTATTTATGTTATGAAAAAATGAATGTGAACTGAACTATTCACAACATAAATAGTTTTCATGTTTTTATAACAAAAAGTTCAGTTCAAAATTGAACTAACTAACTATAGTTCAATCTACTTCGGAACCCTATGTTCAAAATCTAAACGTCAATTTTAAAAATCAACAATAAAAAATCGGAAAAGCTTGAAACAACAAAATTAACAGGTCCATTAGTAATTTTATTGAGCATTTGTTGCAAATTGTAACCAAAAAATATCCGATCACAGCGCCGCGCGGGAATTATTTTTCTGATTCATTTTAGCATCAACTACAGATTTTTTTCAAATTTTGCCTTGATGAAACGAATTTTATTGCGAAAAAGTAAAAATATCAAAACTTTTGTATGACATTGATTCTAAAACCAGATGAAAAAACTATTCTGAAAATTTGAGCTAAATCGGAATTATGCAGTTGCCTGGAGCGAACACACAAATTTGACTTTTGTATCGTTTAGAAAAGCTTGACCACTTGGTCATGGTTGAATTTTTTTAAAATTTTTTTTGAATTGATCGTTTTGAATGAATGTTTTATTCACAGATGATTCCAAAAAAATTTTGTAAAAACTGGAAATGGCGCTATGAAACACAACAAAAAAAAAAAAGTGCATCTAAGAAGGTTTTTAACTCTCAAGGCCGCAGTTTCATAAGGATCGGTCCAGGGATGTAGAAGGTGGAATCGACAGAATACGGCGAATTTTACCGAGTCGGACACTTTTTGAATTTTTTCAAAAATCATTTTTTTTAGATTTTTGAGTCAAAACCAATTTTTTAGTGATTTTAAGCGAATTTCCCGAGTTTTTTTTTTTTTTTTTTTTGATGAATCCAGGACTTCAACAACTTTTTTTATTGAAGTAATAACAAGCGAAACAAATTTGCACGTGCATGTAATTTTGCATTTGTTGCATTTGTATCGTAAACTCTCTTTATTCATTCGATTTTTAGAAATTTGAAGGATTAGAAAATTGATTCTAGAGAAAACTATTCCTCATATCGTTTAGTGAAAGATTTAAGATAAGTTTAGAATGAGTGCTAGTGATTCCAAAAACCTAAAATGGAAATGTATCACAAGTGCATCTGTTAAAGCGACTATAAGAATTGTTGTTTATTACAATTCATTTTCCAAAGATAAAAAGGGAAAGAAAAACACTGATGATGATCAAGCAAAAACCGAAATTATAAGGAAATTATTAACGCTTGCAAGATTTTTATGCAAAGTGGTTTGGAAGTAAAGATGTTATCATCAACTTTTGGGGCTACTTCTGAAACACAAAACTTTTCTTTTAGGTACTATAAAGACTGCAATGTCCTGAGTTCTGACTGTAAGATGATATCAATGGGCTCACCACGTTCCAAAGATATAGTCAATGACTCTCAGGCACAATTTGAAATGTTCGAGAGGATAATGAAGCACATGTACAATACGTATATCTTGATGAAAATTCTTTTCCACAATAATAAATAATTAACATTAAAATTAATTTTAAAATTATGTTCTTAGATAATAAGAATAAATTTTGTCACGAAAAATATTACTAAATCTTTAATTATTATGGTTCTAATTTCAAATTCAAATTTAAAATATCAACGAATCTTTGAGAGGCTTGGGAGTTTTCAGAACTTTGTTCTCTCTGCGCATAATCTCTGTTATCATACTAACGCATGATTGAGAGATTTTGTCACTGTGTCGGTGTTTCTTTATTATTGTTAAACATGCAATTGAGAATTTTTCTGAATTGCAGTATTATTCTTCAAATAAAATGTTAAGAACGTATTAAGACAGCTCTGGTCACATATACAAACTGAACAGTTTATTCCATTCAAGAAAAATAATTCCACGTAGACACGAAGTTTTGCGTTTTCAGTCTAGATAGTTCTAAAAACTGGAATATAAGAATAAGTTCATTCTTCAAGTTCAAAAAAATATCTCAAAGTTTTTCTTTACCATGGCTAGTGGTTCAAACAATAACAAAAACAATAACAATGGTGGTAATGGTTGGGGGTGGATAGCAGGTTTAGCTGGCGCAGCAGCTGTTGGGTTTGCTGCATATCATACCATCAATAAAATGACTGAGGAAAATTCCATGAATAAAAAGAGTTTTGATGTCATCACAACTACAGAACAAGCAAGATCTGCTTGCAATTTACTCAGATCGTAAGAAAGTCTTCTTCGGCTTCTAGAATGTTTTCTAAATTTCAAACAATTCTTTCAGGCACTGTGCAGAGTATAATGTTCTGGGTTTTGACTGCGAGTGGGTAACAGTTCATTCAAAACGATCCAAAGTATCTTTGGTGCAGCTGAGCTCAAATGAAGGATACACTGCTCTGTTCAGACTTTGTCAAATGGATCAGTTTCCTATGGCGTTGAAGGTACTTTAAAATAAATTTCTTGTTTAACAAATAATTTAATATGTCAATGTAAAATTTTTAGGAGCTGTTGGAAGACAAATCTATTATTAAAACAGGAGTTGGCTGCGAAATTGACACCAAGCATTTGGTTCAAGATTATGGAGTTTATGTTAGTGGTACTTATGATCTCCGGTTCTTGGCTGTACAAGCTCAAGTTTCTGCTGGTAGTTTGCAACAACTTTCTGAAGATGTTTTGAACAAAGAAATGGATAAAGATTGGCAGATCAGTGCTTCAGATTGGGAAGCTCCTACTCTAACAGGCAGACAAATTGATTACGCAGCTAATGACTCACAAACCGGTTTCAAAGTTTTTAAGACCTTGTACTCAAGGGTCACAAATAATGATAATCCTTCCAATTATGAGATTTTGAGCTTTTGTTATCAGTATAATGATGTTAACTATACCCCAAAAGTTCAATACTAAAATTTTACTTAACTAATATATACGTGCGTTAAGGTATAAAATTCAATTCTAGTTTTTAATTTTATCTCAATACATGCATTTTTATAAAAATAAAATTTATAAAATAAAAGTTTTTCAAATATTAATACATTTTAAAACATATAGGCAAGCATTTTTATTTTTATTCAATCCATCCATTTATGCTGACAAATCTTACAAAATATTTAAAGGAAAATATTCAAAATATGGATGCATCCAACAAGTTTTGAAGTGACAGTCTTTGAATCTCCATGATACTCTCATTGCATTTTCACATCTGTTATAATATGCGTACTCTCCACAAAGCATATATCTAACTCTCTGTCATGCTTTCATATAATTTTAAAGAGCTTGAGTATGTATGCATAAGTCAATGTTGTTATTGTTTAAAATTATATTACTTGAGTTTATTAAAGCAAGAAGCTGAATTTCGATAAATTTGCTAGAATAAAGTTAAGTTATCACAGGGAAGACTCTCAGATGACCGTTCAAGATATTGTACTGCTAGCAGTGCTAGTTGCTGCATTTTCTTGGGCAATTTATAGATACTGGTGGATTAGAGACGAAACCCATGAAGAAGAACTTCCAAAAGAATCTGACGCGGAAAAAATTGATGAGATTCAAAATGAATCTAAAGTTACTCGGATGAGTCTTATTCATGTTCCTGTAGTACGTACTGAGGAAGCAGTCAGAAGATTGGAACAAGATATTTCTGAAACTTATCAAACAAAAACAATGAACATTTGTCCAATGACGCCAGAATTATATTCTGGAGGAATGAGGGGAATGTTCTTAGAAGGCTGCTTGAATGTTGCTGTGATCAAAACTTCATTTGTTCTAAGACCTCTAGAATTTGTTCTGGATTATCTTATCAAGTGAGTCTTATCTATACAATTTGAGACATGGAATGTATTTTTAAGATCGATTTTCATTTTAGCTACACAAAGCACGAATATAATGTTCTTGGTTTCAACTGCGAAAGAATTCCATACATAAATTCATACACTAAAAACAAAAATATTGTTCTCTTGCAATTATGCACTGATGATGGGTTCTGTGCTATATTTAGACTTTCCACTATGGATTTTATTTACAAGAGTTTGAAGGTATTTTTAAATGAATTTCTAAAAAAAACATACATTCAATAATTAAATTAAATTTTTAAGGAATTGTTGGAAGATAAATCTATCATAAAAGTTGGCGTTGACCCTTCTTTGGAACAAAAAACTTTTTTGTCAGAATTCAGTGTAAGAATTAATGGATTGGTTAACATCAAAAGTTTAGCAGAGAAGGCTGGAATTCAAAATGATGAATTGATTGAAAAGTTCAATGAAGGATCTCAATATGGTCGCTCATTCACAGACTGGGAAGCTGTTGATTTAGAGGAACATCAAATAAGTTTAGCATCACAAAAACCATTTAGAAATATCAAAATATTCAAACTTCTTGCCAGTTTTCTTTATGATTTACCAGGAGATGGTCTTTTGAATTTTAAGTCGTTGGATTTGATAAAGGAATTCATTGATGTTGAAGAAGATCCATTACTTACTTTGGAAGCATATCGAGCACCTAATTACATCGACATGAGTTCAATTTATGGACGTGCAATGCCTGGTTTAAATGTTCTTATTCCAAAAACTGCTAAAGAATGCGATGATATTTTGAAATTAATTCAAAAGTAAGTATCCAAAATATCTTACAAAACTTAGTTACAAATTCTCTTCTTCAGGAACACACACTTCTGGAATTTTATTGGTTTTGACTGTGAATGGCTGCCCACTTTTAGAGCAGGGGAAACAAGGAAAAAAATTGAGCTGGTACAATTGTGCCTAAGCGAACAATATTGTGTCCTGATAAGATTGAGTAAAATGGATAAGGTTCCAAAAGTTTTAAAAGTAAGGAAAACATTAATATTTTTTTTGTAAATTCGACTCAGATTGTGCAATTGTATTTTTAAGGAAATTCTGATGGATCCGAAAATATTGAAACTGGGAATTGTACCTGAAAAAGATGCAAAATTTCTTAAAGAAGATTACCAGATCATAGTTAAAGGAACTTTAGATCTGAGGCATATTGCCGAAATATGCGGATATCCTCCCAGGAAACTCGACATTATGGCTAAATCAATTTTGAACATCGATTTCGATAAAAGCAACATGTTTTCTCTCATGAAATGGGACGTGGAAACGTTAAATCCCAAACAAATTGAATACGCAGCTATGGATGTCTACACAAGTCTTAAGATTTTTCATAAGCTCAATGAAATTTTGCAAACGAGGAACAAGCACGTTTTGAGAGTTCACCCAGTCAGCTTTGCTAATAAGGTCTACGTTTACCACCCTACAAAATACTTAACGCAAAATATTCATAATCTTAGTGTTAGCTCACCGTCTCAACCTCGGCCTAATGCTAGAAAAACTAAAGTTGCAAGAAACAAAGTTTTAAATAATTAATTTTGCAGATACTTTTAAGGATTCTATTGGAAAGTCCTCAATAGCTGAAACAGTGTTCAAACAAAGATGCCTAGATATATAATGTAACCTTTTTTACAAATTGTCAAATAAAAATTTAATTAACATTAAGAATAAATTCTATCAATGAAACTCTCCATTCAATTTAAATATCTAAGCTATTTATTTATTGAATGAAGTTAAAAATATTCAATCCGATTACATAGTTGATTGTTTTTTGCCATTTGGCATTTGCTAACTAAACATAATTCAAAATTCTAGTAAGAGTAATTTGATTATTGTATAAGAAAAATAAATGTATAATAAGATTTTTAACAAATCTTATAAGATTTTTTTGCCATTAATGATCTCAAGTGGAAGTGAGGAGAAAGTATTTAATCATAAATATATAGATTAATCGACTCTCTAAATAATAAATCAGAATCCATTATTTTTCCTCGAGTAAAATATTATAAACTAAAAATTCGCCTCACTTTACAACTTTAATGCTGAGATGCATTTTTCCAAGAATATGTTGCTTCACCGGATTAATCTTCTTCAAGATGTTCGTCATGGTTTCAACCAATTTCTCGCTGGACACTCCTGTCTTCTTGTTCTTGAATTTAGTTAGCAATTCGGTCGTGGTCATAGGTTTTCGCATCAAATACCTTCTAACCGCCTCCTCAGTAATTCCATAATCATCCTTCGTATTGATGGTCCCAGCAAAAGTGGGCAGTGAAGGCAATCCCATCTCCAATTTAGGTTTCTTAGCTGGAGTGGCTGTGGGGCTGTTGCTATTCTCTGAAGCTGTGGTTGAAGTCAAGTCTGATGGCAAACTATTAGCAGCCTTACGCTTATTATTACCAGATGTGGAGGCGCTTCCTTCGGTTGGTGAAGCTGAGCGAGAGTTTGTATTGCTGACATCCTTCTTCTTTTTCTTGCTGGTCGCAGCTTCAGAATCGCTTGAGTCAGAACTGAAAACGCTTGAGGAACCATCGTTGTTTTTCTATTAAAATAATAAAATGGATAATTAATTACAGGTATTTTAAAAATGTATTCACAAGTATTCACCTCAGATTTTTTCACTTCCTTGGTCTTTTTCTGCAGTTTCTTCTTTTTCTTTTCCTTTTCTTTATTTTCCTTAGCTGTTTCCTTGTCTTTGTCTTTTTTATCTTTTTCATCTTCGTTGTCCTTATCTTCATCCGGCTTTTTGGGCTCCTCATCTGAATCTTCATCAGATGTCAATAATTTTCTTAATGCATCTTCCTCTGCTACAGATTTTAGCTCTTTGTTGGGTTTTGATTCCGGTTCAGAGTCACTAGAATTAAAAAATTAAAATTTTAATTGATTTATTATGATTTTAATATGATTTTATTATTATTAAAAAAATTATTCAAATAAAAAGATCAAAAAGTCATCAAACTTCCAGTGAACGTTAAAATAAATATGATGATGTTGCGGTTGGAATTCCCTTCAATTACGCTATACGCATGACCTATATTATTATGTATCAACAAAAGAGCTGAGTGATCAATAGAACACATAACAATATTGAGCAATGAATATTAAGGTGTTAATCTATAATATGTAAGTTAAACAAGGCCCACCTTATAAAATTACCCAATATTACCTAGAAATCAATTATCTAAGTGGATTCTGGGAAACCTAATTACATATCTAGATTAACAGATTTAATAAATAGAGGCTTGGACTATATTGTTTAAATGAAAAATTCTGTCATTTATAATTATTATCTTGGAGGCAAATACAACGTCTTAAAATAACTTTCCCTAATCTCTTACTTTTTAATTCATTTTGTGATTTAGTTCGAGTTATAATTCTAATTTCTATTTATATGGTTCATAATTAAGAAAATGATTTAATCGCAAATAAATTTTGCAAATGGTTTTTTAATGGGAACACCCAGCAAATAAGAATAATCATAAAATTCAAATGAAGCGAGGAAAAAATCCACTTCCGATTTGATTATTTTAATCAATTCTAAGAAATATTCGTAACATTTTACGAACTTCATAGAATTCAAGCAAATCTTTTTTAGACAAAATGTCGGAAACGCCGCTAATTTTTCTCTCATTTTACAATTTATTATCCGGCGCTAAAACACACAAAATTTTCCACAAAACACAGAAATTCCCATAAAGCCTCAAAACGTCTGCCAAACATATTGCAGCTGTCAATTATCATAAAACACAAATTTTTCTCAACATCGGCTTAACGAGATGGCGCTAGATGAGCATTTTATGCTAAATTATCCAAAAACATGCAAATTAGTGAAATTATGAGCAAAAAGGTCCTGAATAATGAAGAGAAAAATGCCAAAAAAGATAATAAATGATAATAAACTGAACATTTTGCCAAATTTTATGCAAAACTGTTTTATTACCGGACTTTACATACAAATCCAACACATTTTTTGTGAAATTATGAATAATTAAAATTTCCTGTTTTGGCCCAAAAATTTTGTCATTTCATTGCAGCTTTTTGTTTGCTTAAATTTCATTTGCTTTCATTTTGCCTTGAAATTTCATTAATTTGAGATTTTTATTAAATTTATCAAATCAAAAATTTTAATTCAGACCAAAGTGACAGTTAGTTTAAAAAATTTATCTCAGCAACCTCAGAAACTTTGCAAAATCATTCATCATCAGTTTTTCCCCGTGATAAGACTCAGATTGGAAGTTTTTATCAAATAATCTGAAAACTTGTTTTAACGTACTAAAAGATGGATTTGAAAGAAAAAATTAGCTTAGCTAGCTTGCATATCGAAGATGAGGCTCTAGCTGAAAATGTTGAAAGCTTAGAAACTATTGAAGCAGTTAGCTCTGAAGAAATTGAGAATACTGATGAAAATCAAGATGGAATCATTGAGGAAGAAGAGGTAGAGGAAGAAGCATCTGAGATCCCTGGTACTCCTGAGTTGCAAGCGGAAAACTCAAACAAGCAATCTGGTGAAGAGCCTTTAGCTGAAACTTTTTCCACGACTCCAGATGCGGAGTCTGATGGAGAAGAGAATGGTAAATTGAATCTTCGCATTCATTCTCAAAATTTTATGAAATTCTATGTTTTGCTTATTTTTACAGAAGTCACTACTTTTCTGAAACGGTTTGGAAATTTTGACAATTCTGAGTTTTTGCAAGAGATCGGCTCAGAATTCAACTTATCTTTGGGAGAGTTCCAGAATGTACCAGCAGGTTTACTAAGTGGCACTCTAGCAGGATCGAGTTCGAATCGTCCAGGACCATCTACACCTCGTCCAGCTTTGAAATCCATTCTCAGAGAGTATAAAGCTGTAATTCCAATTCTTCCAACCGAATCTGCTCCAAAAGGACGCAAAGCTTCCATTCCACTTCCATCTCCCAAATCCGCTAAAAAAGTGGTCAAAGAAACTTCAACGCCAAAACCAGAAGCCACTTCCAGTACAAAGAAGAGAAAGCTGTCGCCAGCCTCTACATCCCTAGCTGGTACTCGTAAAGCACAACGTCTAAGCGACAATTCTAAGAAATCGCCAACTTCTACTCGGCCAAGAATGGAATCTCCCGAACCATCACCAAAGCGCACTAAGATGGCTGACCGTCCCGTTGTCAATTTTCAAGATTTGATGGAAAGTGCCAAGCAACAACGTCGCTAATAATTTTTTAAATGGTCATACTGATATTAAGGAAATAATCTTAAATCTAAATTTTCTGTTTTAAGACTGAACTTTGGGAAAATAAATTAATTTATGAGAGAGTTTTGCTTACAAATCGTGTGTTAATTTTGTCAAATTTTTGTTTTTCTAGATAGGAATAAACAAAAAATACTTTTTGAAACATATTTTATAAATCAGTAAAAAATAAATTCAAAATTGTTAATTAATTCTAGAAGCAAGCCATAATTGCTCATTGAAACCAATTATTAACAAGCAATAAGTGCTTAATGAAATTTATTCTATCGAGGGAATTTCCCATCGTTTTACGAACATAAACGAAACACATCAAATTTCAATTGATAAGCAGAAATAAACGAAGCAATCAACAGACGGACACAAGACACTGAAGAGAGGAAAAATACGATTTAAATCTGTGAATGAACTAACGTCTGGCTCGCGTAAACTTGTAGTTTTAGTTCCAAGAACGTTTTAGTTTAAATTATAAATCAAATTTGACCAGTTTATTTAATCGCCTTACGTGTAAATACTTTGTTTGGTTAAGATTTTATGTTAAGAACTGAAATTTTGTGTTCAGAAGAAAATTTCAGCAAATATTTAATTTTACTAGAATTCGCATATATTCAAAGAACTTAATTGTATTGGCAATATTATCATAACACTTTAAGAAACATTTTTAAAAAAATAAACGATCGATCATAGTACGATCAACATAGTCTTGGACAAAAGAGAGAGAAAATAGATAGTACTATCTAGTGAATGAGCAATTGATTCGAAGCTTAAGGACATGAAATTCAAACTCATTAAACAGCAAAAATTTCCAACTTCATCAAACTTTTTTCCTAAACGAAAAAAAAATCATTACCAATCCAACAAATTTATTATCTGGCGCTAAATAAAAAATTTCACAGAAACCAAAAAAAATTTACGAAAACACAGAAAGTTGAGAGAAAGAATGCAAAAAGTCTGCCAACCAGATTGCCGAATAATTATCGTAAATATAGAATTTTAGCAAAATACCAAAAATCCAAAAATGTGGCCAACATCGGGGATTTTACAATATTTTACCATTATATGCATTTTCTCAACAAAAAAAACCTAAAATGCTAAACTTTCACACATTTTATGAAATTTCCGTTGTTGATGGAATTTACAAAATCTATACAGAATTTACTGATGGCGCTAGAATGTGCAACAAAACTATGCTAAACAATAAATTATGCCAAAAAGTCCCATAATAAATGCAAATTAGTGAAATTACCGAAAAATGTGCAAAACTGCAGATAAAACGCACAAAATTGACAAAAACAAATGTGCGCCATCCCTCAGGGAAATTCATAAAAATGATGGGGAAATCCTTAAATGTCTCTAAAGGATGGCCAAAATTATAAAATATGCAAAACTCACAAAATCCAATATGTTTTGCTCATTGCCAACATTTATATGCAGCAACTTTTATTACCGGAATACGAAATAGCAGCTTAGGCAACAACAAAAATGGATCCAATCATCCAGCACATTTTTGTGCCAAAAGACATAACTGAATAAATAATAAAGTTTCCGGGTTTTGGCCCAACAATCCTTAATTTTTCCCGGCGCTTTTTCGTAACTTTTATAAATCATATGGCTTTTACAGGGATTATGCAGGGTGGTTGGTTGGAGCTGATAACTATTAAATTCCTCGCAAAAAAATCAAAAATCCTTGATATTTTCTTATCAAATAATATATCTAAAATTCTTTCAAAAACATAAAAACTGCAATCAAGAAAAATTTATCAAAACGAATTAAAATCCATTCCACCCCAAATCCCTGTCCTATTTTACCTTTCCCTTTTTTCCATCTTTCAGTCCTTTCTCTGGATTTTCCCAAATTGCAAAAAATCCCACACATTGTTAATAACCGAATTTGTGTATGCTGGCCAGAAAACCCCGGAACTTTCCCAAACCTATTTAAGGCACATTTAAAGGTATTTAAGACCAACGAAAGCATGTAATAAATGCGATAATTAGATGCTAATTTTATTTTCAAAATATTTATTGAAGTATTTTCCATGTCTTTTTGGGAATTAGCAGAGGTTTTAGGGAATGTTATGTAAAATTCGGGTTTTAAGCTGGAAGGGTGTGTGCTGAAATTTTTTTTGTGAAATTTCTTGAGTAAGATGGGAATTTGTCAACATTTTCATGATTTTCTTAGTTTAAATCATTTTTATTGGTAAAATGAACTTACATACATTTTATTTCGTTGGCAAAGTCATGGTATGCTTTTTGATAATTATGTTTATTTATATCCCTATGGTTTCCCGTGTAGATTTTCAATGTTACATATTCGATATAATTTTTTTTAATTTTTTATTATTCCAGCATTGAAAGTTCAAATGAATCAAAATTCTCAGTTATTCGGTATTCCCCGAGTAATGTCATTAATTGCATGACATTGCTTATCATCAGTAATTTGATAATGCATGAAATTCATATATTTAAATAGAATTTCCCGATTCCGAAATAAATTTCAGGAATTGAGTTACAAACCACATATGATTAAAAAACATCAGCTGAAAACTTAACAATTCACATTTGATATGGTATAATGTTATCAAAAGCTTATTTCTTAAAATTGAGACTTTTTCGCAATTTAAATTAAGTATATTATAAATAACAGTAGAATTAATTTGAATTCCACCTAGGCAAAATAAACATATTATGCCACCGAAATGATCATTGGCCAATACATTTGGTGAATTTGATAAATTGAACATTATGATATACTATTGAAAATATTCATTAATAAAAATACATCCAAATGAATTTTCAAAAATTTATCAAAACAAAAATTTGGGTTGTCGGTGATTCCAAAGGTTTTTAATCAGCTTGAACCACATTTTTGGCAAAGAACTCAGCAATTTCAATTAAAGAATTAATATTCACAATGGGAATACCCATTCAAGTGTCATATGAGTATGCTATATGTCGAACAAAGATTTTAGATAAGCTAATATCTTATTTTTAATGAACTTATCATGAGTTTATTGAAAGAAAAAATTTTATATTCTAAATAATGACATATTTCATAATATAATTGATAGAAAATAATTCGAATTACTAAATCTAGAGCCAATCTAGAGAAATATTTCAAAATAGTTTTCTAAAGATTTAACTAAATTATTGGAGGGAAAATTGAAGAAAAATCATTGAGATTAGCATCAATTAATGTTAAAAATTCAATCAGAACATCAAAGTCTCATCCTCAATAAAATCTAAAATGATACAATAAACCACTAAAATTCCCATCTGTCACCAAAACCCAAACATTTCCCTAATTTACGGGGAATTATCCATTTCTCGCTGTGTTTTCGTTTATCATCTGTTTCTCAAATTAATTCATGAAAATCCCTGCCAATAAAATTTCAGCTCAATCCCCAAATTTACCCGAATATTCAAATTCAGTTGATTTTACTGCTCTAACAACATTTAAAGATGTTTAAGGATATTTTCTGTAGCTATTTACAATTTTTTAGGTAATTACAGAACAGAATTTTATTTCCCACCATATGGAAGCAAATTGTCGAAATTTCCGTTTTAGTAAGAATTTTTGTTGTTTTCCAGTATTTTTTTGGTCCTGGCCCATAAGGAAATTAAGATAAACCCGGTAAATTTGGTAAATTTTGGTAAATTCGTCAAATTAAGGAAATCCCCAAAATGTCTAAAGGAGAAGGATATAATAAATAATACATAACCAGATATAACGTCCTTTCGCTCGCTCCTTAGAAAATTTAAACCAAAGAACTGAATAACTGGAGAATCCCGAAAAATATGCTAAAATTATGCTGAAGCGTCGAAAGCTATAAAAGCAAAAGCAAACGTAAAGTATATATCATTCACTTATAATCGTTTGAAGAAGCAACAGCTCGCTCAAAAAAAGTTCCTCTGGATTACTCATCAAATTTAAAATATAAATACAAATATAAACAAAAGTTCCTGCTATATATAGTTCAAAGCTCCATTAATTAACTAGCCAAAGATATAATGAACAATTCAACAATGGCCAACCAAAGTGAAAGTGAAAAAATGTTCAATCAGTTCTACAAAACCAAGATCGATCGTCCCTACGCTGACATCGATCTGACTCGCATTCCTTCTTGGGATATGGTGATCAGAATCATGGAGCATCAAGCAATGGCAGCTCGTCTGCAGCATCCAGCTCCCAGCACCAAATACACACAAAACACCCAACAAAGTTCTGACCAACAAATGGAGTCTCAAGCATCTCACAATCAGCAACAACAAGATCTCATCCCAATTCACATTTCTTGCGACTATCAAGAATACCACAATTTCAATTCAAACAACCATGGAAACTCCAACGGAGAAGACAGTGATATTAGCAGTTACTGCAACTCAAACTCATCTTCAGCTGCTACCAGCTCAAATGGTAGTGAAGAATCAGATGGCAGTGACATTGAAATTGATGTGGAAGATTGTAGCGACGACAATTCAGATGAAGATTATTACATGATGGGAAATTCTATGGACAATATTCCACTTACTGTGCTGCACCTCGAAACCAAGATCAGGGAACGAGATTGCTAGAATCTTTGAGATGAAAGACTGTTGACTAGTTTTTAAGAGAAAGAAGCTTATGACCATTGTAATTTTTAAGAAATTGTTAAGTAGTTTTTAAGAAAAACTGACAAAAAATTTAATTAAAACATTTTATAAAAATTTAATATTTGCGTTTTTAATCAATCTGCGATGAAACTTTTTTCTAGTTTTTAATTTGGGAATTCTTTTCACATATAAAGAAATGCAAATATATTTTAAAAGAAATTTGTTGAACTATTTACAAAGCGAATAATTAAATAATGGAATATTAAAGTTATTCAATTCATGTGATGGGAATTCCCAGAATACACACTAATGTGGAAGATGTGACTTGAACGAGTTTAAATAGTTTTTCAACCAAATTTTTTTTTAATTCAATTGTTTGCTGTTGTGGGTAAATTGTGGTCAGACATGATGTGTTCTTATTATAATTCCAAGTATGTTGGAATTTTCTTTAGGTTTGCGATAAGATTTTACACTGTTATCAATATTATGGATTTTCCCTTAAATATTTAATTTCTAATCATTCTGATGAAAAAATTCCAATTTTCCAAGTTTTTTTAAATAAAATTTATAAAATTAACTGACCTTTCACTGCTATCAGAAATATAATCCTTTTCTCGACCTTCCTCATCTCCATCATCAGAATCTTCGAAAGCCTCCACATCCACATCTCGCTTCTTTTTCTTGTCGTTGGAGATTTTTTTCTTTTTGTCCTTGGCTTTCTGTTCCTTGTCGCTAGAAAATAAATAATTTAAATAAAAAATTGGTTTCATTAAAATTCTTTGATTCCTCAAAAAACTTGACATTTTAATGCGAATACTAGAAATGTATAAATTAAATCTTCACCTTTCATTCTTCTCCTTGTCTTTCTCTTCATCTCCATCTGAGCTAGATTCATTGTCATCAGAGTCCATCCATTCTTCCATCTCACTAATTTTGAGCTCTTTCTTGCCACCACCTGATGATTTCTTGTTCGATTTCTCTTCTTTATCTTCGGGATCTTCATCCTCACCCTTGAGGCGCTTCCGGAACATCAAAGAAAAGTAGTTAAGAACCTTCTTACGTCTACCGAACTCTACTTCAGCTTCCTCAGCTGAGAGTGCTTTGTATCTTTGAATTGGCTGGAAATTGTACCACTCGTTAAGAGGGTAAGCTTCGATGGCTCCGTCTGGGGCATGAGTGAATACATAAAATGAAGAATGTTCACTGACACCACCTTCCCGAACTCCTCTAAACTTTTTTGCCGGCTTTCCCCCTACTTTCAGAATCCAAGGCTGTAGTTCTGGTTTATATTTCTTCGAGATGATTCCGTACTTCTTACGACGAGCCTCCTCACGCAAATCTCTGTTGAACTCAGATCCTGCACCAAATTTGGGCATATCATCTTCCATTCCTTTGAACTCCTTCATATTATTCTCACGCTCCAGTTTAACATTTTTCCAAGATTGGAAATCGACGTTCAGGTTTGCATTATATCGCATTACATGATGAGATTTCTTCATATTCTTGGGCGCCCGGATAGAAAACTCTTGCACTGAAGGTGCTTGAGACGCACTTGATGACGACTAAAATATTTATTAATAAATTTAGAGCAAAATAATAGAAAATAATTTCAGTATATTTTGAAATCACGAAAAAGGTCGAAATCTTACCGGCTGGGCGCTGAGGATATTTTTGTTCATTGCTAGGCTGCTTACGGAGCACAGCAATTGGTTTTTATTAATTTGAATGCACTATATCACGGTTAATTGGAATTTAAAGTTGGATCGCCAAAAATAATTTGTTGATCAGCTGGAAGTAATCTAGTACATTAGTGTATAAATTGTTAGGCGGGAAATCGGGTTTGAAAAATTAAAAATTGGTTGGGATTAATTTTTACATAATTTTTTTCAAACATTTTATTCATTTCAGTGCATAGCTATTTTATTAAAAATATTCTAAAATTTATTTATTACAAATTGGTTTAATTTATTATTCATCTTTTTTATGGGTCTCAGAAATATGATGTTTCCTTAGTGTAGATGTCTTGAACGTCTTCTTGCATGTCTAAATTTTTAATTAATTAGTTAAATGATCGCTTCGATTATATTGACTTACTGAACAAGGAAATTTGTTTGGCGTGTTCTTGGAGTGCGAGAGCATATGATAATTGAGACTTTGCTTAGAGGCAAACTTCAGATTGCAATTGGGACAAGCAATATCTTTTTCCATCAACTCTGTGTGCTTGGATTTCCTGAAAATTGAATTGTTAGGAAATAAGATATTATAATATATAATTGAATAAAGATTAAGAATTAATGCTCACATATGCTGTTCCAACGTCTCCTTGCTCAAAAAAGTTTTTTTGCACTTCACACAGGTTGGCTTGGGGCGTTCGTCATGCCGCTGCTTGTAATGCTTGAACAATGAAGCTCTCTGCTTAAAATCAACATTGCACAAACTGCAAACAAAATTCCTTTCAATCGAATGAGTCGTCAAATGCTGATGAAGTCCGGTGAGTTGCGCAAAAGTCTTCTGACACTCGGTACAACTGAACCGATGAGAATTTGTGTGGTTCATTACATGTCTAGTGAAAGATCGGTAAAGAGTAAAAACCGTTTCAGGGCAATGGACACATTTGTATTGCACAGGATGAGATTTATGCTCGGATTCGAAGTGCTGGGTTAGAATGAGATTGCTACCAAAATGCTTGTCGCAGATATAACACTGTAATTGCTTGAATTCTTCTCTTCTTGGTTTTGGAGAGTATATTGAATTTGGAAGATTCTCCTGCTTTATTTTATCTAAAATTTGAGGTTTGAGTAGAGTTTTTGCTGGAGATTTTTGTGGTGATTTTGTTGCAGCCTTTTTGACAGAGACTATAATAACAGGCTTTTTCTTCTGTTTTTTGTACTTTGGAGCAACATATTCTTCGTCTGACTCTTCAGAATCTTCCATTTGTTCTTCCACCTCAATCATCTCTGAATCTTGTTCTGGATCAACCTCTGATACTTCTTCAATATAGTATTCTCCAAGCTCTTGAACTACTTGGACCATTTTTTGATCGTAGCTATTTGGTTCATATTCTGCAATTTCGATTTCAACTGCTTTTGAGAGTTCAACTGCTTTTGGGAGCTCAACTGCTTTTGGTTCTGAAGCCACATCAACTTTTTGAGGCACAACTGTTTCAACAAGAGTTTGGATTGGAGCCTTAACTTCTGGTTTTTCAACAATTTCAACAGGCAAATTTGTCTTGAAAATAATAGAGAGTACTACTTGAGATTGTCTGCTGGTAGAGAAGAACTCTAGAAAGTGGTTCAGTTTCGTTAGGCATTCAAGGCAAATGCTTTGAGGCAAAGTATCTGAGGCATCGATCTAAAATAAAAACAATTAGAAAGTGACTCCAGCAGAAAAATTAAAAGCTTACCGAAATTTCCAAATGCTTTTGCACATTATCTTTCATATTCAGATCTTTAACAGGCATTAAGTGTTGTTTCTGTTGGGCACATAAGCGACAAAAGTCCATTTTATTGCTTAATTTTTGATAACTAAATATTTTGACCAAACATAAACAAATAGAGTTCAATGAAGTACTAGACTATATTAACCTCAAAAATTGTTATTGTTAAATATTTTCCATTGAAAAAGTTTGTAAAGTTGTGAAAATAAATGGAAAATAAGCTAAAATCCTGTCTGACTATATGAAAACTTAAAATGCACGACCGAACGCAAAAGATTGTGCAGACCACCTTATTGGCTGGTCTTGGCGTTGGAGCAATCCTTCTAATTGCGAGATTTCACAAGAAAATAATTCAATATTTTTACAGTAGAACAAACCCGCTTTATAATCAAAAAGTAGAGATTGCAAACGATGCAGCTGAATGCCAGAAGGTTCTTGATCAGTTAAAAAAGTAATTAATAATGTTTATGGTTATTTAGAAGATAAAATTACAAGATTTCTCTTTATTTCTAGACACTGTCAAAAATATAGTGTTCTGGGTTTTGACTGTGAGTGGATAACAGTTAATGGACAAAGAAGAAAAGTTGCTTTATTGCAGCTAAGCTCAGCTGAAGGAGTCTGTGGTTTATTTCGACTATGTAAGATGGAAAGATTGCCTAAAGATTTAAGAGTAAGTTCATGATTTTCTCAAGGTACCACCTTCTAATTATTATAATTTTAGGATATCCTTGAGGACAGCACAATTTTAAAAGTAGGAGTTGTTCCTCAGATTGATGCGAGTCACCTGTTCTCAGACTATGCCGTAAGAATGAATGCAACTCTTGATCTTCGATACCTTGCATTGCAAGCCGACACCAAAGCCGGAGGTCTAGCCGTTCTATCCAAAGACATACTGGGAGTGGAACTTGACAAAGATTGGAGAGTGAGCTGCTCTGACTGGGAAACTAACATTTTGACGAAGCAGCAGGTTGAATATGCAGCTAATGACTCTCACTGTGCTATTGAAATTTTCAAGAGACTGTTCACCAAAATTACTAAAATCTCAAACCCCACGTTGAAAAATTTGTTGGATTATAACGAGAAGTATTTGGACATTGGATTCAGCAACAAATTGGTGATGGACTCTTCAAAATCACCTAAACTGATGCAGAAAAATAAAGAGTGAGTATTATTGGTATATTTTTCAAATGGGGTTTTTTGGGCAATTTTAAATTATTTTATTATTTTTTATTTGTTTGAATCTTATCATTTAAATTTTCCACAGCACTACAAAAGTATCGAAGCGCCACTTAAGCACAAGAGCAAAACCGCTTTATGACAATTGTTTCTTGCAAGCACCTGATGGTCAACTTCTCTGTGCAATTGAACGAAAAAAGGCTGAATGGTATATCGTCAAAGACCTGGGAGTTAAAGTAGATGACGAGCCATTAACCGTTAGACTAAATTTCGAGCCAGCTGGTCGAGCTGTTGGAGACTGTGGACAATTTTACCTGACGATTAAGAACAACCAATGCGTAGTTTGTGGAAGAAAAGATTCGTTAATCAGAAAAAACGTGGTACCTAGAGAGTATAGGAAATTTTTCCCAGATGTAATGAAGGACCACTCTTCACACGATGTTTTGTTACTTTGTTTGGACTGTCACCAGCGAAGCAACATGAACGATCATATGATGAGATTGAGGCTGGAGCGATTGTGTAGCGCTCCTTTGGTAAAAGCAATTGAGAACAAAGAAGAGGTGGACCAGGAAAGACAAATTCAAAAGATTGTTAGAGCTCTGTGCATGAATAACTCAAAAATTCCAGAATATAGAAAAGAAGAATTAGCAAAACAACTTTTAACTTTCTACCCTAATCAAAAAGAAATTGATCAGACGTTCTTGGATTGGGTGTTAAACACAGACACTACCTCAAAAAATCAAGATACTCAATATTCTGGACATGGACAAATTGTAGTCGACTTCTTTAAGAGTGGTGAAGGCTTAATTAGCCTTGAAAGAATGTGGAGGATTCACTTTTTAGATTTTATGAAGCCTCAATTCATGCCAGATCTTTGGTCTGTTGATCATACTGAGTCAAGGTTAGATTTAACTCTTTTTTGGAATGGAAATTTTTGAAGTTTGGGAATCAAAAAATATACGAAAAATAGATTTTTAGCAACAAATAATTCTTATTATTATTTTATTGTAGATTGGAGGTGCGAGCTGATGAAGGAAGAATCCTAGTGGAAGACATGATCAGTGCTGGAATGGACACTAAGAAATTGAACGAGTTTGTACCACATTCCTCCCAGGTTGTTGTTGAGATTCATCCAAACACTTCATCTGTTGAACCAAATGTCCAAGAAATCATCCAAAAGTCAGTGGCCTCAGAATCAGTAGCACCAATCCAAGGAATTCTCAAAAACTCCAAATCCTCATCATCAGATGCCAAACCTCCTCGAATTCAGCAAAAAGTGGAAAATCTCCAGAGTCCTCTGAATGTACCTGTTATCAGTAAATCGCCAAATTCATCTTCATCTCGTGAAAAATCTCCAGTTCCACCTGCAATTCTTCTGAACGATCAAGACTGGGAAGCTGACCAAACTGACGCAACAGATGATGATGTGGATACAACTCTTGAATTTCAGTCAGTAGGCTCTTCAAGAACAGTCAGTGAATCTGAAGGAAATGTCACTTTGCGTGGTGAAGAAGGAGAAACTGATTTTTACTCGGATGGCACTCTTCAAAGTCATTACGAGACCATTAGGAGCAATGCAAGCAGTGTTGACTTTAGCGACTTTAAATCTTTTGAAGCATCACAAACCACCGATAAATACGCAACGGATTCAGATGACTCTACTCTATCTGTTAGTTCCACTTTGAGTTATGATACAGATGTTGGACAGGACATGGAAATGGAAGAGTTGAAGGAGGAAAAGGAGAAAAGTGTTGGTAAAGGATAATCACTTGATGTTAGAATATATTTGTTTAGAGACTTAAAATATCCTAGTAGATTGATATTAAAATGGAGATATTTTTGGTTTTTGGTGAGCATTTACCAGAAAAGTTGGTTGATTTGATTTAAACTCGGATTAGTGTAAAAACTAATTTATTTCGAATTTAAGAGCTTTCAGCTACTCCTCGACCAAAAAGGCAATTTCACAATCAATTAAAAATTTCTGAAGAATTCGCAGGTCCCTAGTTTTTAATTTTAAAGTTATTTTATTGTAAACCAATTTTTTCCGGATGTGAAATTTAACTTTTTACGCCAAAAACTGAAACAAATTATTAATAAAAATAAAAACCAACATTTTACGGGTAGAAAGTTAAGATTTGTATTTTATTAATTGACCTGCTCGTTGAGCTACAGCAATTGTTACAGTATTAGGTACTCCGGAAAGAGGGGTAGGAAAAATTGATCCATCAACAACTCTTAAACCAGAAACACCTTTAACTTTTAGTTGGTTGTCTAGAACTTTTCCAATGGCGCATGATCCTCCTGGATGATGAGCTGTTAGTGCTCCAGTTCTAATGATGCATTCTAAATATCGAAGACTTTTTGGTTCTCCTGGGAAAGGACCGAAGTTGGAACATTCTTTGAGTTTTGGCCAGTGGATCTTGGCGTTCATTTCTTGGAATGCTTTGGTTTTGAGAGATTTAAGGACGAGATCGATTGCATTTTGCATACAATTTATGTCTTCGGAATTGCTTAAATAATTGAAATCTATAAGAGGTGAAGTAAAAACATTCGTTTTATTAAGTTTGATGGTTCCTCGACTTTTTGGCTTCAAGCAAGTACTCAAAAAGATAAATCCTTCCTGGCTTGAGTTTTTGTATAATGGGAAGAAAGCTCGGAAAGCCTAAAATAATTAAAAAAAATATTATCTCCTATATCACAAGAATTTTGATCTTTACCTCAGTCTTAAAGTTTGCAACATCTTTCAACGCTTTTTCATCCGCTGATCCCATACCAAACAATATTACACCATGATCTTCCCTTCTACCAACTCCAATCACTCCAGTTGTACTGAAAAGTCCTTTCCCATCCATTAAATACTTATGAACTTCTCTAATACTCAGCAGTTTATCTTTAGTAATGCTCCAAGTTTCATTTATTGAGACAAAGAGCGGGAAATTCATGTGATCAAATAAATTTCGACCAACTTCTGGTGAATTGTGGACAATGTTGATACCAGCTGATTTCAACTCTGATTCTTCACCAATTCCAGAGAGTTGCAAAATGTGTGGACTGTGAATGGCACCAGCTGCTAGAATAATCTCTTTGTGGACTTGAACCCGGAAGACATTATGACCTGCTGATACTAAAACGGAAGTGGCTCTTTTTTCGTCGAATTCCGTTGTAAACTCGATTTTTAATACTTTTGCGTTGATGAGGATTTTCAGATTTTCGTGGTTGTAGCTTCGTTTTAGGTACTCATGGTAGACTGAATGTCTTTTTCCGTTCCTTATGGTGAATCGAGCTAATTTGAAATCTACTTTAAAATCAGTTCCTGATGACATTTCTTCACCAGCTAGAAGAAAAGCGTCGCCCAGTTCTGATTCGTTGCGTTGAATGCTCGTTAAATGTAGTTTTGGAGATTCTGTTGAATTGTGGAATTCCTGATATCTCCTTTCACAAAAACTTGAAGCCTCTTGAGAATCATGATGATTCAAAAATGTCTTCAAATTCTTAAATGACCAATCTGGAGCACCATTATTTTCCCATTCATTAAAATCTCCCTCCAGCCCTTTGAAATGCAGCATAAAGTTGAGCTGGTGACTTCCTCCCAATCCTTTACCTCTAGGGATTTGTTGTTGCTAAAAGTTTTGAATCATTATGAATCAATATGCATGAACAATGTTTTTCTTTTGTTGGAAAAGTATTAAGATAGAAGTTCAAGGATATATTCAAGGTCGATCATACTTGTTTATTAAATCCCTTTGATGAAAATTGTTGCGGCTGCGTTTTAAAAGCATAATCAACAGATGATAGCTGCTGCACAGTACTGAGCATCGGAACAGATGATAAAGCTCCAAAAATTCCACCGGCTTCAATCAGTAATACTGAGTAATTTGTGTTCTTTGTGAGTTCGTAAGATAAAACTGAACCAGCTGTTCCACCTCCAACTTAAAAATATTATTGCAAGAAAAAGATATAACGAGATTAATATACTAATAAGGATTATAAAAGTTGCTCACCAATAATATAGTCAAATTTCCTGTTTTCTACTTCTTCATTCGTCACTAAATTTGGTATATTTTCAGGATCCAAAAGTAAATTTAATATAATCCCACACAGTGCCAATATTATTGGTAAAATTAACAAATATCTAATTAATTTTTGGGTTTTCATGATTAATTTTCACTTGAGAGTACCGAAACTCACTAAAAGCTGCAAAATCTACAAAAACTATGTCTTTATATTCATAATTGCAATAATTGAATTAGAATGAAGAATTGAACACTCAAAAAAATCAATAGAACGCGAAGTCAACAAGGAACCTTTCCATATTGGATTAAGTAAATAACGAATGAAAAATGTTAATAACCAAGGTAGTTTATAGCAGGTGGTGAAAATACTGAATATTACAAAAATAAATGCGAGTTCAGTTTAGAACTTTAGAATTTCAATGAACCAAAGAAATGGAATGATTTTAAATGTCAGCACCTGATATAAATTACCTTGTTCAGTTTGGTGTTTAATTTCATATAACGCAATAATGCAGTTTTATTGCCTTTCAAAACACATTTAATCCTTAAACTTAGTTGGCCATCATCTCCTCGTCGATTTGCATTTGACCAGAAGCCAGTTTCTTCTCCATAACTCTGGCATCCACATATTGAATCTCCTCTTCGGCATCTTCCATCGTGGCATCCAATATCGAATCTTGTTCTGCTGTTTTGTCCTTCTTCCTGATTCCTTCTGGTGCGCGGATTAATGAGATATTCTTTTGCACGTTGCGAACGTCGTTGTGGATCTCGCGTTGTGTTCCTTTTCTGAGCCTCTCCATAACATAGTGCTTTTCTCGCCTTTCTCGGATCTCGTTGATTTTCTTGATAGCAGCCACGGTTTTGGTCCACAACTCGCGGTCGTATTTGACGGGGACATTTCTGCGTTTTTCGAATTCGAAGCTGGGGTCTACTGCTAACTCCTTGCCAGCCAATTTTCGGTAAACTTTGGTCCACTTTGCCTTTCGGGGATTCTTCTTGCGATTGAAGGCTTTCTTGCACTTTGAACGACAAAATCTGAAGGACTAAAAGATAAATCACAAGATTAGTTGAGTAATTCATAGTTTTAAGGTAATTAAGAAGAATTATGAAATAAAAAATAAACAAATTCGAAAACACTTCATAAATTACTTACTTTGCAGTCGTTGCGCACAAAAACCATTCCATGGCCAGGATAGCACTTACTGGAACAGAAATAACACGTCTCGATTCTCATCTTGGTGGAGTTGTTAGTAGAATTAAATTTTTATGAAAATTTAACTCCCAATAACAAAAAAACGTGTGGTAAAAGAAATCTGTTACGTTGATGACGTACCAGCTTATATTCCCTATGAGAATATTGTGCGACAATCCTATGCTGAAATCCGCTCAAAAGGTGCGATTGCAGGGTGCGAATATCTGACAGGAAAGGTGCTACAATCCAAGCGATTTTTCACGGATTATCGCACCTATTTCGCACATTTTTGTTTACAATTTTTCAAAAAATTAAATTTTTCTCAAACCAGGATATAAATTGACTTAATTCATTTACTAATCAACTTGTTATCGATAATCCTTATCTAGAAAATATTAAAATAATATATATATTACTTATATATTGTAGAAAAATGAGGTAGTATCAAAATAATATATTCTCTTGATAGAACAGTTTCGGGACATTTTTCAAGTTTAAATTATTTTAAACATATTTTCCATACTATGAGCATACTTAATTGTGCTAGTAAATTGTTATTTAAGTCTCTAATTAAAGAAACAAAATTTAGAAAAAGGTAAACAAAAATGTGCTACATAAGTGCGAAAATCCAAAAAATGTCGCTCGGATTTTCGGTGACAGCCAGCACTGTTCGACAGGATTCTCATAGGGTTTTTATATCGTACCAGAATTTAAAGTACTAGCTATATACATTTAAATATGGCGCCATAATTGTTATCTAACGGAATTTTATTTATTCTAGAAATGGAGTTTTTCATATTTACAATTTGTTTAAATCCTCAAAACTATAACCTATAGCCTTACGTATTTCCACAAAAATTTATCTTTCACAAATTTCTCATCGGACCATGCATCAATCTTTCGTTCCAATTCGGACGTTAAATCGTTTCGCCAGCCTCCAATTTCACCTTTTCTGATGAAGCTAGAAAATACAATGTATTTTGGTAACTTATTGAAATATATCATATTTAAATACTCGTAGGGCTCAATCTTGTCGTTAGCTCTCTTTGTAAATGATATTCTTTTTTTTATGTCATCTTCTAAATTTACTGATTTGTTTTCTGTAAAAAGATGTATAAGTTATATAGTTGAATCATATTATAAGTTTTAGGAACTACTTTTCATGTTGTCAAAGAATAAATGATCTGCAAGCTTTAAAATTTGCTCTTTATTATAATTCACCCCTAAAAACTCAGCCGTCCTCATGATTTCCAAAGACAGGTCCTGAAAATTTTTTAATAATAATATTCCTCTTTAATAAATTTTAGTTTGCTATTGAATATTAGAATTTAACCTTTTTCATATCCTCATATCGAGTCATCAAAACATTCTTCTTTATCTCACTTAACTCCAGGTATCCAGAAATATGTTCATAATATGGACCCCAAACCACAACGTCCTCAACCATAGCGTCAACGTAATCTGTAATTTCTCCTTGATAACGAAATAATGCTTTATGATGATGGAAAAATGAAACGGTAACATCTTTTGTACAATTCCTAAATACATGAATTATTTTCGGATTCACATCCCAGATTTGGTCGGGAAGAAATTGAACAGGTAGATGTGTTTTAATTAACCGCGGTCTTGATTGATTCAAGTTTTTTTGAAAAGTGCTCGCAAATTCAGTTGGAATTTCAATAAATGCTTCTAACCTGAAATTTTTTTAAATTAGACATGAGGTTATAGGATATAGGTTTTTTTACTCCAAACACGGAAATCTTTCGTTCAATGTAGATTGGGAAGCTTTTTTGTAATCCAAATCATTTTTCAGCAGGTAAATCATTTCTTGACTCCATGTGGTACCACTTCTTGGAAAGGTCACTATCCAGACGTCATCTTCATACACTTTAAAATTTTTAATCTTTTCTGCCCAGATCATGTACCTTCAATTTCACCATTTCTTATATTAATAGTTGATGCAAAAATTCTTTAGACCTTACCTGATAGGCAAGCAACAACCTTGTGGACTTTGATCCTTCAAAGGATAATTTAGTGGGAGATTTTTAGGGGTAACCCAAATAAACTTTGAAAAGATAGTTTGTCCAGCCATTTTTTTCGCAGCTTCATCTTGAATAATTTTGTAGTGGAACGACATTGTTCTTTAGAGATTGGAGGTATAATGCAATTTCGCAAAATATACAGTATTTTCAACTTTGTTAAAATTTCTTATCAAAATACTTGTTTACTTTATAAACAAGATACATATAAATAGAAATAATATTCCGCGTATTGAAAGTATTGCAATATGCAAAAATAAGAACTAGGTCAAAGCCAACGTGTAATCGTTAAATAAAGTTAATAAATTAGTTATAAGTTGAAATTCGTAAAGACGCAATTGTCATTTTAATTACTTCGTTGAAATTGTCTGAACGCGAAAAATACTTGAACAAAAAGGAAATCAGTATATTTGTTTGATATTGAAATGAATAAATCAGTATAGAAGAAAACCAATATCTTAGATTCGTTTTATTTTAATTGTAACATAACTTTTATTAAAGTGGTGGAAGAAGGAATAGCCGCTAGGTATTTTTGTTAAAATACAAAGATTTTCTTTGTTGGTTTTAATATGGTTATATATATTGAAATTTGTTGGCTAGCACCAATATTAATCTTATCGCAATCTTTGTATTTTACTAAAAACACTAATCGGGTATCATTTTTTCTTTCAACTATTTTATTAATTTATTTTTATAAATTTTTCACACTTTGGTTGTTGAATTTAAAATCATTAGTCATATGTCACTTAACTAATTCCTTTCAATAAATTTCAAATTTTTTAATAATTTCCGGTTAAAAAAAGTGTTCAAACTATCTAATATCTGATCATTTCTCTTTAGAAAATCAAGACATCAAGTAAAAAAAGTATCACAAAATTAAATAATTGCTTGAGCTAAAAATATACAAGCATTGATTAAAGATCCCATTCCATTTAAAAATATTTAAATTTATGTAAACTATAATTTGCATTGAAAAGCCAAAAAACAAAAATAATATAATTTTCCAGATTTCATGCAATTACAATATGTTAAGGATTATTTATTTAGGTTTTTTAAATTTAATAGTTTTTAAAATTTTTAAAATTTGTACAGTCTTTTTTATTGACAAATTTTAAATTTGACTATAATTAATTTTTCCTTTTTTTTATCAAAAAAAAAATTCATCGCTCCAATAGTTCCATTTAGATCGGTTAATTCGGTTAGATAATTGACTGCCTAATTCCCGTTTTACCTCACGAAAATTTGCTTAAATCATTTAATAGTTTTATTTGAATTGTTATCTGGTTTAAGGTTTTTCATTTGAATTTCTGTAGATTTGATATTTTTTGCTATTTTATAGATAAATAATTTGTTTATGGAAGCTGTCGGGTTTATTGAATATTTATTCTAAACTATGGCTTTTTGGGGGTTTGAGTGTCTCATTTCGCATTAATATGTTTTATTTTTTGTGCTCAGGAGTAGGCTATAATAGTTTTATTTAGGCTCCTGCGATTAGTGATTTTAATAATCGTTTCGATTGTCGATTCGATTAGTGAAAAAATCGCGATTTCGATTCGATTTCGATTATCTAAATTGAAAATATGTAGTGTAATTTTTTAAACAGTTTTTACGCTAAAGGCAGACTCAAACCGAAGAATATTCTGCAAAAAAATTATGCATAAATTTTTTTGTTTCCCTCCAACAAAAAATTACAAGAATTTTGCCGAATGTTTTGAGAAAAACTAACACAAAAATTAAATATTGCACGCAAAAATGACGGAAAAACCTGAGTTAACACTCGGTAAACACACGAATGCGTCATATTTTTTGCAGAACATTTATTATTCTATTTGAGTAGGCCTTAATAAGTTTTTTTTTTTGTGAATGATTTCCGAATTGATTTTTGGCCATAAAAAAGATTGCACTTTTTGGTTAGAAAGTGTCTATTTACACAGAATGTTTTGGAAAGTTTTTTATTGCTAGACAGCACATTTTGTATTTTTATTTTTTAGAATAATCTAAGTTACGAATTTTTTCATTTGACTCAGAATGTAGACTAAAAAAAGTGCTATTTTAATAGAAACATCTCAATTTATAATAGATGCATGTTTAAAATGATTCTAACAAGGTGAGCTATTTTGAAACTACTAAAATAATGTTGAGGTTTGGTTCAATTCTGAGACACTCGGTTTTACAGTGTTTTTAATAAACAAAATTAATAATTAAGGAAAGAATGAAGTAAATAGTGGTCGCTTATAATTTTATACAAAAAATAGAATCCTAATTGCGTTTGGCCCATATCAAAAGATCAGCAATATGGTTGGAAAAGTGGTGTTATTTAAATAATCGAAATTTTCGACTAACGATTTATTAATCGATTCGATTATCGATTATTCAAACTAATCGCGATTCGATCGATTTTCGACTAGTCGCAGGAGCCTAGTTTTATTAGAGAAAATATGCATAATTTTCATTTCATCAACCAAGGTATTTGATGACAGATGTAGACATCACAAAAAATATCTCAAATTTTAATGTTTTGAATAAAATATTTCAGAATTCTTACAATAATTTGGTAATTAATTATTCTTAACTTTGATATTTTTCTTCAAGGTATAAAGTATTAGGTGGAGTCTTAGCCATATATTGACCAAACCGTTCAAAGTTTACTCTAACAAAATAAGCAAAAAAATTGGATAAATTGGTTCAAAAATCTTTCTTTTTAATTTGGTAGGATGACAATTTCAAAATTTCAATTTTTCACTCGAAATTTACTATCAAGAGAAGAATATTGCTTAAAAGATTCCTTGAGATTTAAGATTCAAAGAATTCAGCTCTAGAAAGCCTGGATGGATTATTTGTATTACTTATTATTTTTCAGCAGGATATATTAAATTTCCATTTTCATACTTTTGTTGGAAATCAAGATAATTTTTTCAGGTGGTGATAGAACTTTTTTCTAGAGATTTACTTTGGTTTTAATAATACATCAAAGTGACTTTTTCCCTTTAAAAAATTTAAATATTTGAAAGTCTCCACCTCTAAAAAAATACCTTAAATTTCCCGAGACAACTTTACGCTTAATAATTGCAAGACTACGAATAAACGAAACTGAGACACCAAAATTGGAAGCGAAAAGGTCCAGTGATAAAGTGTCCTAGCAAACTTGTAACATGAATGTATAATCTGGTTTAAAAATAGGTAAATAACTAATTTTAGTATTTAAAATATACGTATATTTATCGAAATCTCCGCCAAAAAATCCTTTCTTGAGGCTTTTCTTGTAGTTATGTCATACTTCCGTATCTAATGTTGGAATCTGCTGCTCCAGGATTCTCCTGCTCATCCGTAAAGCTTCCATTATCATGATTTCGTATCAGCATGTCACAGATGCTGTCCATGAGTCTTTGCTGAAAGGTTTTGTATTCCATGTCGACTGAAGTAGTTTCTCCAAAATTAAAATCTGCAGTTTCGATTGAGAAACGGTTTCGGTTTTGAATGTAGTAAGCGACTCCAAATACTATCAAAACTACAGCCACCAGGCAAAAGGACACTGGCACAAAGATCACCGAAAGTTGAGAGTGAGGTTGTCCTAGAAATAAAAAAATTCAATCATTTAATAGTTTGTAGTAGCTGGATTCTAATAATCTTCTAAAAGTTGATGTAATCTTGGATTCTAGTACAAAACCGAAAACGTTTCTAATTTCTTTCCATTTAATTAATTGTCTCAACAAAAACTTACCTTTAATAAACTGAATCCCCACTGGTGTCTTGGTCTGACTGACTTCATTCTTAATCCATAAGATAACTGTGTATGGTTGCGCTGCCTGGAAGAAATGCGTATATGGAATATCGCATTTGTCAGTTGGAGTCCAATGATCGCATTCTACATCATCGTTCACCGAGTTAAGAGTCTTCGTATCTTCTGTGGCATTTAATGGTTCAGTTGTGACATGGAAACAATATTTGTATGGACCAGTTCCTTGACATTTGATATCTAATCGGCACATGTCTCCGTGTTCTAGCCAGTGATTGCCAGAGACTGAAACGTTCTGAAGAGGATCTACAAGAAGAAAAAAATTTAATGTTTTAAAATTATAAAAAGCAAAAAACTAACTTTGCACAATTATAGTCCTCTTAAAATATCCATAATTTTTCTTTGGATCTGGTGCGACTTGAGATTGATTAGAACAAACGTAAGGATGTTCGATAAGTTTCAATTTTCTTGCTCTATCAATTTCTCTTGTCTCTTCAAATTTCAGGGCTTCTGTATGCTCTGTGTTGGCAACATCTGAAGCACGAATAACTCCTTCTTTAACCAGTTCTTCAACATTCCAATTTGAGGAGTCTAAAATAAAATAAAAATTAATATGAGGGTTCTAAAGAAGGGCAAAGAATTAATTTACGATTTGAAACTTCTCGCTTAACAACAGTTTTTGTAGTCGGCTTCAAGGTTGTTGTTGTGGTCGTAGAAGTAGTTGAAGTAGTGATTGGTTTTGGAGTCGTTGTTCTAAATTATAGTAAAAATATTAAAATTATTTATTTTCAATCAATAAAAATATAAATATAATTAAAATATAATATCAAATCTTACGTCGTGCTTGTGGTAGTTGGTTTCAACGTTGTAGTGGTTCTGCAAAAATTTCAATAAATTTACAAATTAGCATAAAGCAATATATTAAGAAATCAAAAAATGTTTCTCAATTAGTTGATTTTTAAGAAATATTGAATTTAGAGCATTTCTTACGTGGTTGTAGTTGTTGGCTTTGGAGTCGTGGTGGTTCTGTAGAAGATTAAAAAATAATTAACAAGAATAATGGTGATTATGATAACTTCATGCAAATTTTAATTAATCATTTTAATATTTTATGGAATAATTATCAAAATTTTAGCTCTTACGTGGTAGTAGTTGTTGTTGTTGTTGTTGTTGTTGTTGTTGTTGTAGGTGCTGGTAGCTAAAATAAATATCAAAAATTTATTCGATAACTCAAAATCATTAAATAATCATTATAAAATAAAACTTACCGGTTCATAAGAAACTACCAACAATGCTTCAACTTCATATTTTCCATTCTCCTTAGTGTATAAATTAGTGAATGTAAAATCTTCAGTTTGTTCCATATAAACGCAATCCACAAACCAATGGACTCGATTATATGCTGCTTTTTGAATCAGATGTTGATCATTTTCCTTCAAAGCTATGGTGTGGGTGACAGGTTGTTGACTTGATACATAGTCTGTATTTCTTAAAGTTCCATTTTGATTGAGATCTAGTTTTCCATTTAAAAGATCTGAAACGGAAGATTAAAGGATATTTATTAGTCGCCACCTGCATAAATTACCTTGATTTTGAGTTTTTGTGATTTTCCATAATTTCACTGACCTGTAATTGTGAATTTTAAACTAGACCTAGTTGCAAAATTATACATGAAAATCCAGTAATACTTGACATCCACATAAATAGTGAAGGTACCCGACTTGTATTTATTTGTGGGATACGGTACAGTGAACTCAAATTCAGATTTGGTGGTTTTAAAGGTCTGTAATTAGATTTTATGTAATATATAAACAATGATTGCATTAAGTTAATAGAACGAACCATAGTTTCCTCATCTTGAACACTATCTGTCCAGGAGATTTCATAATCATCATCCTTTGGTCTTCCATCGTGCCAAATTACTCCTTTATATGTAATGTTCGCACCCACCACTACTGGAGAATCTGACGATAATTTCAGCTCATAAGAACACTCAACTGCAAAAAGAGATAAGCGATACATATTTTAATATTCTGATAAACCCATTGTTTTGACTAGGGGAGTATTTTTTTTTCCTGCAACGTAATATTACAGCGAAATCCTTTGTTCCACCAAGAGCAGAGATTTATGGTAATTACCTTGTCCTAGTAAACACACAATAAGACCTATAAAGACTAGCCAAATGTAAGTTATCATTTTTTAAATATTTTTGTATGAAACTCGTCCAAATTTTTTATTATTCAGTTAAACCAAGTTTAACTAATACTGAGAGTTAGTTAATCCACGAATGTTTGAAAAATACCGCGAAATATTAATTTATTTGGAAAAGTAAGTTAGTAAAATGATCTTCACTTAAGAATTTTGTAAATAAAACCAAAACTTTTTCTTGTATAGATAGTTCATGAAACTTTATTTCAATCAACATATTAAAAAGCGGATAAATTCTATCCAAAATATTAAAGATTGTTTAGTGCTTTCCCCCCTTCTTCTTGCCACCTTTTTGGTGTCCCTTGTTACGTTGAGTCCTTGGACCAGGAGTTTCTTGCTGGGTTGTTGCAGGAGACTTTGCTTGCAAATTGTGGGCTTTTGTCATGTCGCTAAAATTAAAAATATTTTAATTATGTTCTAAAATTTTAAAATTCAAATAAAACTCACAATTGATCAGATTGTCCAGAAGCAGTTCCCTGAGATCCCTTAATAACCTCCTTCACTCTGCGATCCTTCTTCTTGCGATATCCAGCCCTCTCGTACTTAGGCAACCATCTTTCTGGATCAGGTACCCTAGCAGCGTCATAATTCGCTGGCTTTTTACCCATTCTCTTGCGCTTAGTTTTAGTGCTTTTCTTAATCGCATTTTCGCTGCTTGGAGTAGCTGATCCTGGAGATTGATCAGATTTAGTTGCAATCTTCTTCTTAACTGCCTTAGCGATCATCATCCAGTTAGTGGCCTCCAATTCGTCGATTTCTGCTTGAGTTGTTAAAGTTTCCAGAGCTGGAAGTTTCTTGGATGCTTGCTGAGCCTTGGCAGGATCAAATTGAGCATAAGCAATGACAAGCTGCGCCAATATCTTCATATCAGCTGGATTTGTTTTCAAAAGTTCTTCAAGACTCTTGGCAGCAGACTCAGCTTCACCACCACGCAAATGGAAATCAGCTGCTTGACGCCACATGTCAGTGAGATCTCCAACGTTCGCCTTACTTTTCTTGTACCACTCAACTGCTTCTTTTAGAATGTTGGAAGCTGCTGGTTTGTCATTCAAACCCAAGTAAAGAGACACTAGAGCAGAAACGATTGCAGGACTGTACTTTTTGTCGCCCAGCGACTGAAGAACTTGAATGGCGCCCAATTTGTTGCCCTAAAATATATGTTATGGTTAGAATTGCCGAAATGCCGTTATTTAAGATTTAGAAAACTTACATTCAACAGATGCAGTTGCACTATAGCAAACTTGGTCTCAAATGCGCTATCCTTGTGCTTCCCAGCAAACTTATCGAATAATTCCACTGCATCCTTGTGCTTTTTGTCCTTGACTTGCTGACTAGCATTAATCAACAAGGACTTGTACTCCAAATCAGGATATTTTGCCACTAATTTAACCAGTAACTGATTAAAATCACTCTGATTGGTGAAAAGAGCCAGTAAGCAATTGTTGAATGCTATTGATTTCTTCTGTCGAGAAGTGAGTTTGTGCTCACAAGAGTCAGCCATTGCAGCTCGAATCTTCTTCTTTGAGTCAAACATGTTTTGATCTTTGTTTAAGACTACGGAGTTGTTAGATGCAACTGCAATTAGAGCTGGATCACTAGGCTTGTTCTTCAGAGCATCGGAGTAAATTATTCCTGCGTCTTTTATTCGGCCTTGCATTTGGAGACAGTAAGCTAGTTGAACCCTAAAAGTAATATAATTAAAAAAAAGATAATTTATAAAAACTTACAGCAAAGCAACTCACTTAATAATAGCCAGCTCGTTCTGAATATCTTCTTCAGTCGCACCATCTTCTTCCAGGAACTCCCTGCACAGTTTCTCACTGGTACGTAATTTTTTCTCGGCTTCTGAGAAGTTATTTTTACCGGATAAAGCACAAGCACTATTGTAGCTCAACTCGTAGGTTGTCTCGTTTAGAGTTGGAAGATCTCGTTTCTAAAATATCATCCAATAATCAGATTTCATCATCATATAGGATATGATTGAAAATACTTACGCTTCCTTCAATAGATAAATTAGCCAAAACAGCACTAAGATTGGTTGTCCTCTCATCCTCGTACTCATCATTGGTGTTCTTGATAATATCCTTGTAAAGATCATAGCAATCTTCAAACCTTTCCAGCCTATATAATATCTGGGCCTTGAGCTCCTTTAAATTATCAGGCAGAGGATTAATGTTGGCTGAATCAATTGTTTTGAGAGCCCTTTCTGGAAGATTTAGGCGGTATTCGCAATAAGATCTCTCAAAAGTCATATTTGTGACTTGGGATTTATCGATGAACTTTAAAGCCTCATCAAACCTGGATAGCTGTAGAAGCGAGACTACTTTACATAGTGATGCCTTCTCTTCTTCTGGAGCCATTGACAAGACTGAAAAAATTAAAAATAAATATTTATTATTGGAACCACGCACGATTATTAAATTAAAGTGTTTAATTACTCTTGTTTGCCGACTTGATGGCTTTCTCGAACTCAGAAGCTTGGCCATGTTTGTTGAGCTCAGTGTAAAGCTGCCTAATCTGAGCCTCCTTATTAGCTTCCCGTGACATTTTCAACTTTTTGTGAAAAATTCAGTAATTAAAAAAAATCTCCAACTCGAAACTGAGGAAACTGAAATATGTGAAATTAATCTGTCATACTTCTGTCACGAGTTTGTTTTGAATTGAATACGGAAAAATTATTGAATTAATAATAATGGAGTTATTTAGCAGCAAGGATGAAGTTTGTGAGCTTATGGACAAGTTGATGATACAGTCGTTGGAGCTGATTGAAGAAGATGTTACGTTAAAGATTAATATCGAGAAATTGGGTTGGTTTACTACAATATTTTTATTCGTGGACTCATTTTTCTAAATTTTGAATTAATCCATCTTTCAGCTCATGACGGATACATATTGATCGCAAAGACTCGCTACTCTCAAGGCCAGAACAAAACCACATTATCAGCCGCTTCCTTACCTACCGAGAACAGCAAAGAATGTAAAGCTCTTCAAACAGTAGATCGCTCTCATGATGATATCGGAACCTTGCAATACGAGTTAGAAACTCATCCCGTAAATAAAAACACAGATCACACTGACCCAATCAATTGGTTTGGAGTGTTAGTTCCACAAACTTTGAGGAATGCTAAAGATCAGTTCCAGAAAGCAACTCAGTTGGCAATCGAGTGCGCTAATGTGGAGCAAAAACTTAAGATAAACTATGAAAACTACGAGAAACTTAAAAGTATTAAGAAAGGGTTTGAAGCAGAGGAGTAGGTTCATCCATTCAATTAGAATATAAAGCTAGCATGTAAATTATCGCTGAAAATAATAAACACGTTTTTTTTAAATACTTTTTTTTCTAATTCTCTACTGCGATCCTTAATTCAAAACATGGATACAAAAATTAAAACAAATGTATGCATTTTGTATAATATGTATATTATTATCTTTAATTAATTAATTATTACATAATATTCAGAACATTCCTAATCTTTTATGCTTCTCTCGCTTTTCCTATTCATAATTACTTTTAAAACAAAATTTTAACAAAATCATGAACTTAAAAATATTTGATTTCCAAATGAGCTTTTCCCAATATCCTCTTAACATATAATTTGTAGCATTTGTTCAACAATTTAAAACTTTTATTTATGAGCGGTTGGGAAGGCCATCAGACTATTAATTAAACTAAAATTAAATTTTTTATGTAAAAAAGATTCCGTATCAACATTTTTCTTAACAACTAAGTTAATTTACCAAGCAGAGCTGAAAGAAACTTTAATCTACATACAATGCAGGAAAAAATATCTCTCAGTTAAGCTTATAAATAATAATCTGACAATAATCTTTAGTCACTTTTTTTAAAACGGCATTTTGGAATTTATAAAAAAAAATTCTTGGCATCTCAAGTAAAAATTGGATCGATTTACGGCTTTTCAGTGAGCATTTTCTTTGTGTATCAAATAAATAAAATTATGGTGAATTGTAAATTAGATCATTTTTCTTAACGCTGCTTAATCGTACATCTTTTATTTACTTTCTTCAAAATCTTAACTTAGATTATTAAATTCTAAAAATTATATGAACTTCTTGACATTTTAGCCAATAACTTTATTAAATCAAAAATGTATCACTGAAAAGCTATACAAGTAACGATTAAGATTATTCCTGGATGCATAATAATTTACCATCGCAAATCAAATATATAAAACAGAATTTAATCAATAATTTAATAAAAAAAATTTAAACAGTGCGATCCATATAAAAATCAATATTATGCAAGGAAAATGGAAAATCTACTTTATTTTACTTAAAAGATGCACCAATTATTTGAATAATTTGGGCACCAGGCAAGTGACTGTGGTAATTGTGGCTGTAAGCATAATTTTCCTTTTCAGATCGCACTGCCTTATTTCTAACCCAAAGGAACATTATGTGAAGTAATTTTTGTCAAGGTAGTTTATAAAAGGTGATGACATAATAAAATCAAATAAACTTGCAGAAAGCAATTTAAAGAATATATTTACTGGAATCCTTGATTTTTTAGTAAATTCAATGATTTTACTGAGATGTCGTCACCTTTAATAAACTATCTTGAAACTTTTTCTTCAATAGGATTTATCGCCTTCTGAAAACCCCTCTAAACAATTTTTTAATCCAGTTCCTCCTAAAAATCATCCTAGGTACCAACAAAAGGCTCAAAATCGCTCGTCCACAGCTTCTTACTGCACTATTCCTGTTCTGAGAATGAATTTCTCTATTTTCCACTTTTCGGTTCCACTCTCCGCATAATCGTTTTAAATTTGAAATTAAGGAAATGAAGGGTTGAACAAGTCAATGACAGTGTTCTGTGATGCTAATCGATATGGCTTTCTTCCATCCAAACAGGAAGTAACCGGTGGCAGCTCCAAAGACTACCGCTAAGCAAAGCCAAGTGTTGTACGTCATGAAGATTAACATCAACAAGAAGGATAACGTGACTTGTATGAGATGCAGGATGCTCTGGAAAAAGTGCATTGCAGAGCAGATGCTTGGTCTAAAAAGAGAACGAGATTTATTAAATTTGGATTAACGAGTGAGGGATATCGTGCAATTCATTATGATTAATATTAGAATTTATTTCATGAAGATTTTGAAATTATTTTACTAAAAAAGTTAATCAAAATCAAAATCTTCATAGAATAAGCTTGAATAGAACATTTAAAATATAAATCCAAAGAAATCGCCATCATAGTCTTGCTTATTCACCGAAAAGAGTTGACAAAGAAGATGTTTCTGCATGCATTAAGTTAATTCCTTAGTTATCAAGAAAAATGATTTTATGTTAGTTACGTGCAATTTGTGTGCAATCTTAATATTAATTTGTTAAATGATCAACAATAATCGCTAATCTTATATTAATGTGCTTTGGTGCCATATAAATCCATGCAATAAGGTAGAACTCCACTTACGGTTGCCTATGTACGATATCTCCGACCATGCTGCATTGATGGATGATTGACGGAAAAAGAGAATTACATTGAAAATGGGCATATGTATAAAGATAATAATAATATATCAAAGATAAATATTGAAATTACACTTAAATTAATTGGAAAGAAAATAAATTCTGAATTTTTCAAAAAACAAAAAAGTTATCATATGTATCCTTTAAAATGCTTAATTCTTGAGATAAAAAACATTCTAGTAATAGTTTTCCATCCTTTAATACTCACTGCACAACTCTATTTCCATCATCTACTGTAACTGGTGCATTCTTCTCTGCCACGGTGACTGCTCGATATTGCAGCGCATTATATGATTTCCAGAATAAATGCTCTCGATAGTACTTAAGGCCTTCGTACAGAACAGCAAACAAAAAGATCGCTATCATTGACCAAATTAGGCCACCTACACTGCTCGTTGTCCACTGAGTGAAGAGGATGGTCTCATTGTAGCCTCCGTGGAACTGTCAATATAGAATTTTATTAAATTGGATGGAATTATATTGAAATGGATTTTTAATTGAAAATTTTTCATCTGAGCAAATTTTTGGGTAAAATTAATTTCAACTTTTAGTGAATTAGATTAATTAATGAAATAACAGTAACTCACAGCCATCGACATCATATGGCTCATATGATCCATCATATTGTGTGCTGCAGGACCATCTGAGCTCGCATGTGCCGAGTGATCCATTGTTGAATGATCCATTCCTGAATGATCGTGTCCTGCTCCATGTCCCGCATGATCCATGACAGTGGCAATTGTGGTATTTATGACTTCCATCACATGATGAGCATGGTGATCGTGCCCGCTATGGTCCATCTTTGTAGCTTATTCTAGTTCCTAAAAGGAAATAAAATGGAAATTGTTATTATCACTGTTTTATAGCTGTTTATAATTTATTTTTTCAAACATTTCTGATAGTTTTGATAAGAAAATGTACTTTGACGACACAAAACTAGCTTTGTTTGAATACAGTTTTAATTGAAAATATTTGCATTCTCTAATTACGTTGCAATTGTCTCGAATTAGGTAGTTGAGTGACTTTCATTGTTTGAACATATTTAAATGGCAAATAAATATTGAAACAGTTGCGGTCATTCAAATGTTTTCTCAAAAATTGATAAGGAAGAAATGTGTAGGTAGAACAAAATAATCTATTAATGTGCACCTTTTACTGTATACTGTATGTACAGAAAAAAAATTAAAAAGAAAATCATTATTTTTATGCACTATGCGTGTTCTTACTTTTCTCAGACAATCAAAATACCTTTCTGATTGAATGTGTGTCAATGCTTCACATTTTACTCGATTTTTACTCAATTATACTCGTAATTTGCATGAGCAAGTGACTATAAAATGTGTTACAACATTTAATTTTGTAAAAAGTGGAAATAGTGTAACAAGTGGCTGCTCGTGCAACATAACAAATATTTCATTTCTATTTTTAGTTTCATTCATGAAAATCGACTATTGAGGAATTTTCATGGTGACGTATTTCGCGGATGATGTTGCGCAAATCATTCTTTTATGGTTCCGATTGTTATCAGTATTTTACATTTACTTCAGAGATAACATCACAGCAGACTGCATCAACTTGCTAAGGGATCGTGCATAAAATAGGTCGTACTAGATTTGATTTCTATAGCACAAAATTTTACTGTTAGCATTTAATTATGTTGTACTTAGTAACAAAATAACGGTTAAAAAATGCACAAGTTAAATAAATACACAAAACTCTAAAAATCTCTATAAAATCTCACATAACATCAATCAAAACTAAAAATTCCGAATAAAATCTCAAAAATGCGCGAAAATCAAACAAAAATCCAACTCAAAAATACAAGAAGCTTCAAACTGGATCAATGGGTTAAGCTTATAAAAAAATTCATAGACCGTCGTCTGTTCGCAAAAAAACAACCACAACAAAAACGGTTGCATCATAAATTATGAAAGCAAAGAAATAATGTGAACAGCAGATTATCCATTTCGGTATTTATAATTAATTAATTCTTCATAATGATCGCGATGAGCAGAGACATTGAACTTTGTAAATTGTTCAATTTATTTAAAATTATTCGAATTTACTTTATTGAAGACAAAAGAGAATTTGCAATTTCTCACAATAATAGATCATAATGCAATGATTTGCTTGTCGCGAGTGCATGCTTGGTTCTCATGGAGGTTACAGTAATGCTAGTAAAAATTTAGTAAAGTAAGTAATGTCAGTAATATAATTTTTAAAGCTACTTCTCTAGTGAAACAATGAAAAATACTTGAAACTGTGGTTTTGTGATAAAATGTTGTTTGCATATTTGAGGCGTTATTTTATTATTTTAATAGAATGATAAAGAATCAAATAGCACAATCAGTTGTGTGGCTTGAACTTTGTGGTGAATTGAATTGACGAGTCTTTATTGGGGTGTTCTTGTTACTTATTTACAATGTAGGTGGGTTTTTATGTTATTCCTTTCTAATCAAAGTTCGAATATAATTTCTTCCTAGATAACTAGCTATATCTGAAAAAACCAAAATTATCCGTCTTTCATAAAAAAGTGCTAAAAACTGTAAACAAGCTCATAAATCTGACCACTGCAGATGCAAACACTCTAAATTATTTAAATTGCTCTATTAGATTCAATTGTTTTAATGTAAACGGTGCTTGATATGCCATGATAACAAAATTAGAAGCAAAATTATCAAAAAGTTAGGGGAGAATGTCATTTCACTTGAAAAAGGTTGATACACCGGTAAAGTTTTGAATTGTTGGAGAATTGTCAACCAACTGATAAACTTTTGGGTAATATTTGCCAGCAATAAAAATCTGTATTTAAATATCCATCATCGCAAGGATTTTTGAGCAAACAATATTTATTTTGTTATTTTTCAAGTTCATCCAAAATTTTAAGGCTTATTTGATTTATTTACTGTTTAGATAAATCTAATAAAAAGCTGATAAGTTAAGGAGAACCAACATTGATAAGAGATTCCAACACAGCAGATTTTGATATAATGCAAATATTTAATATTTGGTCGTGATAAGAAGAATTTTGAAGAAAAATCAACAAACTCGGATATTTAGAAGATATTTATTGATTTATCTTCCTACGCTTACTTAACGTGTCGTGTCGTATGATATATATATGAGCATTTTTCCAAAGATACCGAAGCTCATCTAAGAAGTCACAGAACAAAAAAACTTAATTGAAATTCCATCACGTTCTGGATTTCCCTCGCCTTATTGTTTATCATAATCACTTTGCGTTATCTTCAGTACAGCACTCGAGATCGCTCATTTTATTGCGTCTTTAATGAATTGTGTATCAACAAGTTGTTTGATTAAAGATTGAATAAATTGCTGCACTTGCTTCCGACCATCTTTTAAGAACTAATCGAATTTTTAGACATTTGAGACAATTTTCATCAATAACGAGAGAAATCAAATGTAGCTCAAATTTGCGCAAAATATGTTATTAAGTGTTTATAAAAATTGCACAAAAAGTAGTCAAGTTATATCGTGCAAATAAAAGTGAAATCAAAGTATCGTCTCCTTGAGTTGAATGAAGTAATGCTTATAACCAATGAGGTGCAACGGAAACAAATTTTTAATTGACTATTGTGCGAAATTTTTGCGAGATTTTTTGAAAATTCATATAAATAATTTTTGAATATGAAGTTTCAAGTATTTTGGTTCATCCTAAAAAATTCAATATTTGAACAAATTTTACAGTTTCTTCTATTAAAAAACGTGCTAAAATATGTAAATATGAAGTAAACACTGTTTTAAGTCTAAAATATACTTCGACATCCTAAAATTCATTTACAAAGTTGTAGACGTAAGTCGTGAACCAAACGCTCAATAAAAAATATCGCAACAAAAAAGTTAGTTCATTGATTGAAAAGTTGTTTCTTTGGAAAAAAATATTATTTGCAACAGCATTGCATAATTTCCACTTTATTACAAAATCGTGATTCTCTAAAAAAGCACGTTGGTAAAGTGTTAAGAGTTTTGTTTATATATTTTATAATTATTGTGGAACGCAATAATCCTTTTGAAGGATAGATTTGGAAGAAGTTTTTTGAGAACTTCGAGACCATTTTTTGGCAAAAGATGCAAAATTTAAAATTCAAAAAATAATAACCTCTTTGCTGACGACTTCCAAATTTACCTATCGGGTAGCAAGTCCGAATCCCCTGATGTTGTTAGGAAAACTAGTGAGGATCTCCAATCCATCTCCACCTGGTCTCGAACAAACGGTCTGTCCCTTAATGTAGCTAAAACTCAAGCAATTTGTTATTCCAAAACTAAGTTTACTCCCCCTAGCATAGTCCTCAACGGCCAAAACCTGCCCTACGTCTCTAAAGTCAAAAATCTTGGAATAATTTTTGACGAACGTCTTTCATGGGACGAACGTCTTTCATGGGACGAACATGCTAAATATGTCTCTAGTAAACTCTATAGCTCATTAAGGAAGCTCTGGCAAATACAAAAGTATTTGCCTGAGGAGGCCAGGCTCAAAATAATACAGACCTGCGTCATGCCCAGCGTCACCTATGGTGACGTTATCTACAAAAGCATGCACTAATTTTCATTTGATCACCTCTCTATTGCCTTCAACTCCTGTGTCCGCTTTATCTACAACAAACGAAAATTCGACAGCCTTGGCTCCCTCAAAAACTCAGTCTTCAACTGCTCGCTAAAATGCAATTTTGAAAAAAACTCTCTCATCACTCTCTTTAAAATCCTAAAGTGCCCCTCTCCACAATACCTTAAAGATAAAATCTCCCCCTCCTCCCACTTCGGACCTTCAACATCATTCCCGCCCCCTCCACTAGCTTCTCCATCTTTTCCTACATGACCAGTTCCTGGAACAATGACCTGCAAATTGACCTTGAAAAAACCCTTCCCTCGGCAAATTCAAACTACTTGTCTCAGACTTCTTCAAAGCCAAATCCTAAACCACCAACCCTCTTCTGCTCCCTTCCCAAATCCATCTCTGGATCTAGTTTAGTTCACCACTTTTTACATCTATCCACCCTATATAATTTTAAGTGTAAAACTCAGAGACCTGTGTCTCTGTGCGTCATCTCAATTTGCTCTATATATGTACTCTGTAAATTCTAAGGAACCTCTAACCCTTGCAACTTAGAAGACCACGTCTTACGCAAGGGTGTACTACCCAATAAATATTATTATATATTATTATTAAAATAGACCTTAAAAAAACTATAAAGCTCATGAGAACAGCATTTTTCATAGTTTTCCCAATATTTAAGTTATTTAATTGATTTCAATTGAACGCACAAATTGATCAATTTATCAATACTAGTCAACACTGCCCAATACTGATACAAAATTCTGTGTATATTTTAAAAACATTCCAGTTCCTCCAAATAATCTTAATACCTGCGACACTTTACTGATAGATTAGGTTGCCAATAACCACTGATATACAATACAATGTAAGTACTAAGTGAGTAAATTTACAACTGTTTGGTTACTGATAAAGGTACAGAAACCTATATTATATATCTCATATCTTAGAAATTATAGAAATGCGATTAAAATGAATAATTCTTATAATTCTAACCAAAAACCACCAAGAAATTAAACTTTGGTAGATTACGCCGAAAATTCAAAAAACTTGCTAACAAAAAAGTAAATCAAAACTCAAAGTTCCTGGGAATTGCTTTAAAAACTGAAAACTTGTCAATCCACTTATATTTATAAAAACTCGCTACATTCGCTCAACAAGTCTAAACTTTAAACTGCATAGTAAGTAATATCGATATTTCTTTAAAATATACACGAAGTCAACTAATTTTAAGCCATAACATAATTTTAGCTAACACAGCATACTGTAAAACCAAGCACTGGTCGACCTTGAATAATTATAATTGATTTGGTTGAAATATTTTTGTAGAAATTGTCAATTTTTTTAAATAAAGCATTAAATTCATGGATTTATCAAAATTATTGTGGACGCGATTAAATTTGGCTATCATCAACTTTTTATTGAATTCCCACTAATATGAATCGTATACGAGCTTATTTAAATTGTGTGTGTACAGAATCAAAATTTTATGAATTAAGAAAATTTCAAGCTTTCAAAGTCTCAAATCAATTGGTTCTGATTTTGCAATTAATTTCAATGTAAATGGTTGGACAAAGGCAGGGGTTTTCCAGGAATTTTGTTTGTGGTTGATCAGTAGAAAATTTAGTAGATTTGCAATATTTGCTGAAATGTTATTAATTTGGTTGTGCCTATTTGAACACAATTTAACATAACAACTATTATTACCTAAGTTTTTCGCAATTTCTGATTAATTGACATGGAAATACGATTGTTTAGTTTCTCTTTCAATCTGCATATGATCTAACATAGGAATATTTAAATACTTTCGAAGAAATTGAAAAAAAATATCATTTAAAGAAATTTTAAGTTCCTTGAGTGATTTGTTCCGAGATTTGATTCCATTTCTCTCACTTGGCAATAATTCCACAAGCCAAATATTAATGGACCTTTCTTTATCTGTAAGTATCTGTAAATATTTTCGCCAAGTCAAAATCACTTTCAATTTTAAGTTACAGTTAAATGTTAAGCCCAAATAACTGGACCAACAAGTAATTTCTCTTCTTGATTTTGAGAGTAAATCATGTTGCAGAATTTGGCCAATAATATGAACAATTTTCGTAGAAAAGTTTACTTTCTAAATATTCTGATAAAGTCCAAGCCTTAAGTTAGTTTCAAGCTCAAAATAGTTGATTTGTTACATTGCGGCTATTGCATAATTCGAGTACCATTTAAATCGTTTTTTATAGTAAAATATAGGAGACCAAAACTGTTTTTCAAGTAATACAGGGATGTAACATAGTTACAATATTGGATTCATTTAAGTAAGATGAAAACCTCTACGAAAGCTCTGGTCTGACATTTGCACAACTGTTACACCGTTACGTGTGTATTTTTATTTTAATATATCACTGTAAAATTCATACTGATTGATAAATTACCTTTGATTAGAATGTTTCACTAATGGTGATTGAGCTGGATGAAATTCGAAGAAGTTTCTGATTTCACTTGTTTGTAAGTCTCCAGATTGCAGAGATATTTACTCCAAGGTTGCACAATACAAGAAAAGCTTACGACACTAATTTAAATTGACTGTCGAGTCCTTGAAACTTTCAGTACTTGCCAATGAATTAACTTTCAATGATTATCAGCCACTTAGCACTTATTTTAAACACTTTATTTGGTTTAATTGATAAAACTTGCTCAATTAAATGAAATAACATAAAAATATTAAAAAAATAACAAGTTACAAAATCAAAAAACTTTAAAACCATAAAAATATGCCGTGATCACTTATTTTATCCGAATACTGAGTTCACAAAGTGTTACTTGTTAAGTAGGTTCATTAATTAGCCCGTAACACTGTCCATTTAGCTTGAAAATTGCTATTGAACTGTTCCGCGGAGTTGAAAATAAATCACATAAGAACTGTCAGTACTAGATCAAAAGTACTCCACATTTTCAGCCTGGTACTCCACATTTTCAGACTAGTACTTCATTTATTTTTCTCGTAAAATATTTTTCTAAATTGATTGAAAACAACTTTAAAAGATTCAATTAACAGCAAGATGCAGTCCCTTCGTTTGTTGAGCAGAACCGTGGCACGCAATGGTAGGATTTAGAGTTGATCTCACAAGGGAATGAGGAAAATTTTATTATGCAATAAGCGATATTAAAAATGATTTTTCCGGTTATTTATTGAATTTATAAGGGTTTTTATTAAATTATCCTTATTTTATCAATACTTGTCATCTTTAATTGATTATATGCAAGGATTTGAAGCAGTGGATCAATTTTTAACCTCTCTATTGATTTTTAGCAAGAAACTACCATGGAGGTCAAAACACTAAGACCATGAGCGATCTCCCCAAGCCAGAAGGAGACTTCTTCGCTCTCCAAGCTAAGAGAAACTCCAAATTCAACATGATCTTGATTGCTGGTGTTGCAATGTTCGGATCTAGTTTGTGGATGGTGAGTATTTTTTTTAATTAAATCGCTGATTGAGAACTATTTTATGTAACCCGTGACTTATACATTTTAGTGCAAGGAAAGCCAATTGATCCACCTTAACTATACCCCACCTTCGGGAATTCCAGAGGAATAAGCATCTTATTAAGTGTGCGCTAATTTTCTACCAATCCTCATCTTTACTAACTTCAAGATTTCTAGCATTCTACAGCATTTAAACAGAAACTGATACAATCCATTAACTTGCATTTACTTGCAGTTAAAAGATCACATTTATTATTTTTCTATAAAAAATCCTACATTTAAACTCCGTAAATCCCCACAAATATTTTTTTATTATTTAATTAACTGAGAATTGGCAGCAAAATTGGCGAAAAATTACTTTAAACCCGATAAAATTCAAAATAGTAAATTTATGTCCTGGAAAAAAATTGTAAAATAAAAATTCGACAAAACGTCGCAAATAAAAGTTGAAAATCAACAAACTCATTCGTTTTCGGGATTATTATAATTTTATTTTCAGCTCTATAAAACAATTTCAGTAACATTTTGGGAATAATAGCAGCTTGGCTACAAACATACAGGCCAAAACATTAGATTATAACATACTTTTTAAGGATCCTACTCGTGGAATAATTTTTTAGTTTCTGTCGAAAAATATTTAACAAGGTAATGTTGACAGGTGACGATTTTTTTTGTTGCAAATTCGCCATTCACTTTGTTCCATACTATGTAATACTTTTAAGGGTTACTAAGGATTATTATCAATATAATACATCATTATCCATTTAATGCGACCTCGCAATATCTGAGAAAAACTCCAAAATATCCTGAATCGAAAAATCCAAAGTGATCATTGACCCAGCATAACATCTTTGAATCCTCTCTTCCAGGAAATTATATTGTGCGATGAATTCTTCCTGCATAGCTCTCCAAACCACTTGCAACAAATTTTCATCTTCTGAAAGATGTTTCTCTACCTTTTTGCACAAGCTCTCTAAGCCTTTCTTTACTTCACGTGCTGGATATAAACTTATTACCTTACGAAGTTCCTGTTTGGAGTAAGCCATTTGGTAGCTAACCTCAGACTCTTTCACGCCTTGTGCTACCTTTATTTGCACGCCTTCAAAGAATAGCTGAAATTTTTTTTGTCAAGGATTATCGAATTTGCAGGAAAGATTAAAAAAATAAATTAAAATACTCACATTAAGCTTCTCCAACGGTCTACCGAAATATTTAGTGACATAACCTCTTAATGCCTCATTATACCTCTGCTTAGCATCCTTCTTCAAATTATCAAGAACGTTCACCTTCAGCCTAGCCAACTGCGAGTGCATATGATGGAAATTCTCCATCTTGACCACTTGATTTGGTGTTTTTGGATGCTCCATAGCGTGTTGTGGTATGTACTGAAAAATATACTCAACCAGTTTCACGTACCACTTATCCAAGTCAGTGCGTCTTTCGCTTTTTCTGAAGATACTTTCGGCTGTTGTCGCAAATTCTTCGAAGTTTTCCACGTAGACAAGTAGACCACACTTTGAACGGCGAGGAATTTTCGCTTCTTGGATCGATTGAAGTTGGAGGTTCATAAATTTATCGAAATTTCGCTTCACTTGGACCAAGGAGGAGGCAAATGTCATTGAAAGAAATGAATGAGCGTCTTGAGCTGACATCACGTGCTGGTTGAGACGAACGAATACGTAGAGGGAGTAGCTGAAATAAAAATCAGGGTTTTAGTTTTATTCTTCAAGAATAATTCATCATCAAGGATGAACCTTAGATTTTGACTCAAAGCACCATTAAAATAATACTCACAAACTGTCCAACTTCTCAAAGTTCAAAATAAAGTTAATAAGCTCCACCTCCAAAACACCAAACAGCTCTCCCATCATTCTTCTAACTTCCTCATTAATCTGTCTATCAATCCTCTTTTGAGGCAGCACCAAAGCATCTCTTTCTTCTTTAACAGGCGTGGTCGACATATCTTCTAATGTGGTTTGAGTATTTCTACCCGTTGGACTCAAAATATCCAACTGGAAGAAATTAATGCAGAAAAGTTGTTCGCTTAGCGCGGTGGGCTCAAGTTCAGTCAAAACTTTTTCCAAAATGGAATCAAATCTTTGCCTCTCATTTTGATCGATTCCCGCTGACCACTGATCCTTGCTAATGCCTAATATTCCATATAAATGGGAGACGGTTTGCTTGGCTGGCGTTGATTTCAATTTTCCTGAAACTGAAGTATTCATCTCATCATCTTTCTTTACATTTATGATTGTCTTTGCTCGTTCAAAGAAAGAGCGGATGTCACGCTCGTAAACTTTGCTTAAAGAGCTTGTGTAGACTTTGGTGAGTCCTTCGTAAGCCTTTCGGTCCATGGTTTTCATCCAGTGCATTAATTCTTGATAAACAAGGAGTTCTCGATGATGATTATGTTTTGGTAGAGAGAGCTCATGATGGCCATGAGAATGTGTGTCGCCGATGTCATTTCCTAAAATAAATATTTTTGTTTATCCTTTTCATTCAAAAATACTTGGTACTAAAGAAAAATTGTGAAAAAGTCCTCACCCAAATGTATAAACAAATTATTAAGATGCCTGCTGATTGTCTGTGAAAACTTTGCCTTCCACTTCTCGAATCTCTTTCTCTGATCTTGGACAGCAGTCAACCTTAATAAAGCCGGATCAATATCACTATTCATTGCATTTTGTAAAGCTTTCCCAGCTAATATTGCAGCTTCTAGTCCCTTTCCGGTCAAATCCGTTTCAGTGAGAGCTATTTGGTGAACATGTGGAAGATCCAGCTGAGAGACGACTTTTTCTAAACCTTGTAGGAGTTTGATATTGTTGGAATTTGCTATTTCGATCATCTCGTTCTTTTCTCGCATTTTCTCCATTGCATCTCTAATGTGGCAAAGAGTTTGGTCGTAATCTTCCATCTGAGTTTCAACGGTTTCAACTTCAGAGATTGCAGTGTCGATTTGAGTCATTAGTTCTAGAACTTGCTCCTCTGAAGCGAGAACACTCTGAACATTAGCACCATCTAAACTATTCAAATTCATAGTGAGCTGCTCAATGAAAAGCTCAGCATTGCCAATAGCATAGTTATACTCCTTAATCCACTTGTTCAAATCTTGTTCTTCTTTTTCTGTCAAAGCGTTAAAGTCCTCATACTCAATTGCATCCATCTCATCGGTCTCTTCGACATTTTTGTTCTCTGGTGCTTCTGGAGCTGAAATTGTTTCCATCCATGCCTTTGGAATGTTCTTGAACTGTGGCTTATTAGCTACGATATGTTTATTTGTCTGCTTCCATAGCACTGTGATGAAGTTTTGACGTTCGTGGGAGTTGGAACTGAACCATCGATAACTTTTCTCAAGCAGTAGATCAAATTCATAATTTTCAGTCTCATTTCTTCCATCCACCAACTTCAGCTCATCTAGCTGCCAAGTACGTTTTTTCTTGTAAACTCCTTTATCGTATTGTTTGACCTGGCAAATAGTGATTTGGTTGCTGATCCTAGTTGAGCTATTTAAACACAAATAAGAAGTTTTCTTCTTCTGATTTTGATTCACGTTAACTACGGATAAAATCTTCTCATCCAAATCATCAAACAACTCCTTTTGGAGGATGTATTTAATTCCTGCCATCGTTTAAACCTTAATCACTAATTGATCTTGAAATTTGATTGTTGTCTTTTTGAAAAGTACTAGCTGTTTTGACAGTGAAGTAATAGAGAAATATTTGTACTAGACCATTTGTTTATAAAAAATTAAATTAAATTACTAAATTAGATCAGCTCCACGTCTTTAATTTATCTCATTAGTATCTAATGATTGTAACCATTTGCATGCATGAAAGTTATTTGATTAAGTAAAAATATAGTTAAAACCCTTGATGAAGTAAAAAATGATAAAAATATTGAAAACATATTGTTGAAAAGTAAAAGGTCAAAATGTCTAATCGAAAATTAACCAAATATTTACATTTATGGCTTGAGATCATCATTCGAGTAGTTCTTATAGGATCTTTTATGTAAGTTTTATATACATGTTAATTCATAATGAAGTTTATTTTATCATTTATATATTTTAGTCGTTTGGAATCTGCTGAACCTTTTATTAGAAAGATATTACCAGATGAGATTTGGATGTACCGTTACCCCAATCTTTCATCATACGTTCCCACTACAATATTATGGCCTCTTGTGTGTATAGTTCCTGTGTTCTTCGTTATTCTCAACTTTCTCATCACTAAAGATGTCCTAGACTTCAAATGTGCTCTATTGGCACATACCCTAGGTCTGGGACTCAATGGAGTCATTGTGGATATCGTAAAGATCACAGTTGGTCGCCCAAGACCTGACTTTTTTTGGAGATGCTTCCCAGATGGAGTTATGAACTCTGAGATGGTTTGCACTGGAGAAAAATGGCTAGTTATGGATGGCAGGAAGAGTTTTCCTTCAGGACATTCCAGTTGTAAGTAGCTTTCAAAAAATATTTATAAAAATTTAAAATCACTCTTTTATTTTAGTTTCCTTCGTTGGAATGGGTTTCCTGAGTTTTTACTTGATAGGAAAGATGAAAATATTTGGTGAAGAAGGACGTGGAAGATCATACAGAATAATATTTTGCCTTTGTCCGTTGGTTGTTGCCATGCTTGTTGCAATTTCCAGGTTTGTTTTGATATTAATTAGCTTGTTTAATGATAAATTTGAGATACAAGAGAGATTACTGTCATTTTACAATGTAATTTAATACTTTTTTTGTGTACTCAATTTGTCTGATGATAAATATTTGTTAACTTAATGCATTTTATTTATTTTAGAACCTGTGACTATCATCACCATCCAACTGATGTAATTACTGGATCAGTGATTGGTCTCATAATTTCCTTCTTTTGTTACCGCCAATATTTCCCCAGCTTCTGTAACACTTCCTCAAATTTTTGCCACGAAAAGATTAAAGCACTGAGTCAAAACTCCAACAAATCCAAAGAATCTGAGAAGGGAATGATTGATTTTGAAAAGGAGATTAAGTGGATTTGACCGAGAAAATGGAAACATGAAATGCAACTAGATGTTTAATCATCAACCAAACGAACTGATTTATAATCACCGATCACATCGATCTTGTTATTTATCGTCGGTTGATTGTCATTATCACTTATCTTCAATTTAGCTAAAGTATTCGAAAGTTTTAAAATAATTTTCTGTTGAATTTTTGAAGATAGGTAGTTAATGTAGTCAAGCCACGATTTATAAACAATTTGTCTGGTTTTATTGCAATATCACTGAATTTGACGAATATATTGTAAATTGTTGTCTAAGTGTGTAGAAAATGCACTGATATAGCAATAAAGGTCGACAAAAAAAAGATCAACTCATTCCACCTAATGGACTTTTTTGAAATATCAAATGTTACTTAATGTTACTGCAAGATAATTCTACAAAATTGAATTAAAATTTATTGAATAAATGTACAATTAATATCTGTAATTTCTGTTTTTTGAACAACAATTAAAATAATCGTCGTTGAACCACTGTTTTGCTTCATAATGAAAAACAAATTTTCTGTAATATTTTTGCAATTTTATTTTGATTTTAAACATTTGATACATGATTTTGATTATTTTTCTCGATAAATGTTTTTAATGATGCAATTGAACCCAAACAACAATTTATTAACTTGAAATAAATTCAACAGCGATCGAAAACCGAACAATTCAATAAAACGAACATTTATCATAAAGTTCCGCTACAATTCGGAACAAATTTCGCTATAGGCTCACAGACATCAATTTAGTAACACAATTTATATTTTAGTTAAACAATCAATACATGTTATATTGTCGATTATAATTCTTGTTCCAGTCTTCACCGGAGACTTACTGTTGGACTAGCTGGACACTTTAAAAATGTCAAATTTGGCTATAAAATGTTCCTATGGTATTTAATGGTAAAACTTTGAACGTTTAATGACACTTAATGGCCTACAAATTTGGTGCTCAAATATTTTTCATCCTTGAAGGGATTCGATTTCGTCGCCTGGCTGCTTTATCGACTTATCTCGAATTTTCTTAAAAAAGTAGAAAATTCTAAATTTCTCGGAAGTTTGCCAGAAAAGTGTTGGGAAGAAAATCGAGATAAGGAATTTAAGCAGTCAAGCGACGACTTGGTGATTAGGCTAATTAATTCTAAAGATCGTATCGAGATTTTTCAAACAGGATCGGGTTTAAAGAGAGCTTTTTCTTTTCATTTAGAGGATTAGTGGCGCAGTTTCAAAATGGCAAACAGAAATATTCTTGTTAGGAGTTAAATAATTCTGCTTTCCACTAAAAATACTTGCCCCATCCCTCAATCAATTATCCTTCTTTTAGTATTTTTTCTCAGCTCTTAGCTCTTTCTCTATATTTCATTAATACTGACAAATGGCACACGAAAGCTACGAATGGAAGAACTTGATAATAAAAATAGATGTTTTGAATGGTCGATAAGCTACAACAACGACCATTAAAATGCTACGATTAATACTGCGGGACCCCTGAAAAGCTACTTTGGCGATCAATATATGATTTTTGTGGTCTGGGCGCAAGGTGAGTTGTTAAGAGGTGGCTAATGTGTTAATAAAAAAACTCGACTAAAAATCGAAAAATAAAAATTATTTTCTTCAAAAGCACAAGCTGATTACCACCTCAAAAAAACGACCTTGATTCTATTTAGGAAATGATTTATGGTCAATGCGGTTGATTAATGGAAATTTCATCACAATCATCTAAATCCCCCAACTCTCAAACAGTACACTGCACATTTTTCACAATATTGGAATACTCGACCTTTGACGGCACAAGGTAGAAAAAGGGTGGTGAAATTTGAGCACTACAAGGACATCTACAAGCCATCAGCCAATTAAAGCTACCCAGTTTGTTCTTGCACTTGGGACAATAAAGTTTTCCTTCAGTAGTGTTCAGAATATCGTTCATCCATCCTAGTGGCTCCACAAAATAAGTTTTGGTGCAAGTTACTGCTTCTTTTTCCTTATCAGATGAAGATTTGTCGCTGAACGAGCTGGTTCTCAGTTTTTCCGCCAAATTCTCGACAGATTCAGTTGGGGTGGTGTTGAGAGCTGCTGCTTGTTCTTGATGCAAAGTCGTAAGGAAATGTTGCTGGGGCTTAGGAGGAGCTGGTGGTGGTTCCACTACTTGAGCAACAGCAACTGGCGACTGATAAGAAATATCCAGCGGCTCCTTGCTCTTGTGTGTGATCAAATTACTCTTTGAAGCGACAATTCTACGACACTTTTTGCAACGATAGACGATGGGTTCGGGGTTAGCTTGCGTGATCTCTGGGTCAATTTTGACAAGGTCGAAAAAATTGCTTGGCAGAATTTTGGCGCGACGAACTTTCTCGGCAGCCAAACGTAAACGGTAGATCTTGTATTTTTCATGGTTTGCGTCAATCTTGAAGCCCATCTTGTAGAAGAGTTTCAGTTGGTTGACAAAACCTGAGTTTGGTGAGACAAGCTTACGTTTAGATTTTGCTCTGAAAAAAGAATTTTAGGTTTAATTTGATTGTCCGTAAAAACATTCACTACTCTATGCTATTATCTTTTCTATCCATAAATCCTTTTTAATAGCCCATTTATTTTGACAAACTACTCACTTTTCGTATGCTTTTTCATATCGCAGCTTATACTTCTTCATTAAATATGCGATGACAATTGTTGCACTGCGGCTCATTCCGTAATAGCTGAAACAATAAAACAGTGATATAAAACCTCAAGAGCATTAAAATTGAAGCACGAAACACGAATAATGAATCAACAGTTGACTCTTAAGTACTTAATTCTTGTGCTTACCAGTGAACTAAAACGTTTTTGTTGTTATCAAGTGCTGTTTGAATAAATTGTATACAACTGTCGAAATATTGCAAGAGATCTTCTTTTGCCATGTCGGAAACTAATAAGGAAGGATTTATTTATAAGGATCGTTTAAGTAACTGAATGAAAGTTTATGCATACCTTGAACATACATGTTCGTCAAAAAACTGTTATTCGTTACAAATTGGGGTAGGGGAACTGAATCTACAGTTAAAATATGAGTAATATCACGCGTTTTGAGTGTATCAGAGACATCCCTTGCGGCTGTTACATTTCCTGCAAGGAAAAGTCGTAAAAATGTATTAAGTTGACGATGGTTTTTTAAAGAAAAAAATTCGGAGAATCGATAAAATGCGATGAATTATTAATAAGAGAGTGACAACTACCTAGATACAGGCCTTTTTCAATAAGATTGATGCTGATCACGTTCTCGAGGTCAAAATCTTCTCGCTTCAGCTGACTAAAGGCGATTTTCTTAACGTTGGTCTCCATTGGGAATTTTTTGTGATTGATTGAGTTTATTGATTTTTATTGATGGTTTTGATTTGTCTTCAATTGTAGGTGGTGGGTTGCAGTTAGTTCATGAAGATTGGACTTATTTTTAGAGGAGTTAAAGCTGTTGAGAGGTTTGAAAACAAATTTGATCTAATTTTCACCTAATTTTCACTTTGTAAACAAAAAATAATAGTACTCCACTTTGGGAAAATGACGTTCAACTAGTACTGCTTCTGAATATTTGTAAACAATCAAGAGTATTAATCGGCTAGTTTATAATATTAAAATGACTACAATTCAAGAGTTAGAATTATCAATTAAGGATTATGAATTACAAATCCTGCAAATTGATCTCGCTATTCTGCAAACAGAAGAATCAGAAAGCACAGCAGATCTTGAGAGTTTGAAAAAAAATATTGTAAATATTTTGAAAAAACTTACGAACCAAAAATATTGACTTAAATATTTTTTTTCAGAATGAACTTTTGAATTTAACAAAACTGCAGCTAATAAATGAGCTGAAAGATGAACCTGAAGAAGATCCGATGAAAGCTGAATTGGATTTATTCATGAAAGAGATGAAGGAAATCGATGGTGAACAGTCAACGGAAAGTGACAAAGATTCTTCTGAAGATGAAGAACCTCATAAAGTATTTACGGACAAGGAGCTAAATGATTTGATAGGCAAAAAGTGCCAAGCTCCACACGTTCATTCGTGGGGTTCTACTTCTTATCACAATGCTTTTATTTGTAATTTAGATGAAGAAGTTGAAGCCTCCAACAAAATAATGGTGCAAGTTCTATTCCTCCATCCAATTAACAAGTCTATGATACCTTGTCCATTTTATTTGGAGGGAAGTTGTAAATATGAGTCAGATGATTGTAGGTTTTCTCATGGAGAGTTGGTAGCTTATGATGATTTAAAAGACTACAAAGAACCGAAATATTCTTTACTAAAGAAAAAGTGTGAAGTTTTGGCTAAACAAGATCAACTTTGGACACGAGGTACTATAACTAATGTGGATTTTGATCTTAAGAAATGTAAAGTTACAATATCAAAGAAGGAAGTCAACTGTGATTTTGCTGACGTCTTCCCAATTGAGCATGAGGATGATGAATCTGATCTAACCAGCAGCGATAGTGATGATTCTGAAATAGAAGACGTTGTTGTGGCCCCAATAAATTTCTCAAACTTATTCACTCCTAAGGATAGCACAGCTCTTGGAGAATGGGAGCAATTCACAACAGGATTTGGATCTAAAATGATGGCTAAAATGGGTTACACTTGTGGATCTGGTCTTGGGATCCGGGGAAACGGAATAATTACACCAGTAACTGCTCAAATAATTCCACAAGGATGCTCCCTAGATCATATTTTAAATCTAAGAGAACAAGCCAACGGAGACCAAGATCTTTTCAGTGTCGAGAGGAAACTTAAAAAGAACCAAAAGAAGCAAGAATTCCTCAATCAAAAGAATTATAATCGAGATAAAAACAAAAAAGATGTATTCTCGTTTATTACAAATATTTTGGAGAATCCCGCTCCATCTAGCAAACCTGAGAATCCGATAGAAAAAATCAAAAAAGAATCTACCAAAAATCTGAACGTGGCCAACTACCAGATTGGAGTGGATATTAAACGAACGCAGAAAGAAATTGAAGATCTAACAAAATCTTTGAAACGTCATACATCAGATTCTCAGATCCACAAACACATTTCCTCAAAAATTGCCCAGAAAGCCAACGAATTAAAAGTATTGCAAGCTAGCGAAAAATCTGTAGCTCATGAGCAGAAAATCAGAAAAGACACAAATAAATTAACGATTTTTTAAACTTTATATTTTGACTATTTTCTTTGTATTTTGATCATAAATTCATAAGTAAGCTCTAGAGTAAATTAATTTCTTAATTTCACTATTTTTCGCGGATTTTTCCACCAAGAACACAAAAAGTTGCCAGGATGAACCATAAAGGGAGAAGTAGAGTTAAGTTTCAAGATTGTTTAATAAAGTTGAGTGCTCAATAGAGGTGTGAAGAAGACTTTCACTATCTAGTGACGTCACCGGCAGGAATAAAGATTTATTTGATATATTGTTAATTAGTCTAACTACTTGAGCATTTTGGCTCCAGTGACGTCACGATAAAATCGATTCGTTGCGTTGCAGTGTAAATTGCGATTTGTAAATAAATGTTGATAAAATTTGATTTGAAACTTGAATGTTTTTATTAGTTCATCCTTGGCTTTGGATTGTTCTTGAGTTTAAGTTAATGTTTCATCATTTTGTAAGGAATTATCAGAGTTTAGGAATGTCCAGACTGCTTGAGAGCTTCATTGGTCTCATGCTTTATTGTTTGTCCAATTATTTTCAGGATTTCGCTTTGAGTGAGCTCCTCTGACGTAGCGATTTTATCGCACAAAGAGTAATATAAATTGTTCATAATATCTTTGATTAGTTGATCTGTCTCGCTACCATCGCTGGCCTTAGCTAATCCTTCATTTTCCGCCTTTAATCTCAAGTTTTCTTTTTCTAGTTCAATCATTTCTTGCATGACCAGTTTCAAATTATCCAATTCTGCTTCTTTTTGTTCCAATAATAAATTCTGTTGTCGAAATTGCTCCTTGAATCCTTTGAGTTCATCCAACCTGTTTCCTAATTCCTGTGATATGTGATCGTTATTCATTTTGATAGTTTCATTTTCTTTAGATAAGAGATCGACCTCGCGTAAGAGATCTCCACTAGATTCCATGCATTGTAAGGAAAGCACAGACTCTATGTCTCTTAGTTTTGATTTTAAGTTGAAGTTTTCCTTCTTGAAGTAAAGGAGTTTTTCTTCTAGTTCCAAAACTTCTTCGTCTCGGCTAAGGGAATTATTCCTAAAATTACAATTTTGAAGGTTAGTTTTTAATTTTAGCTTTTCCTTTTAGCAAGGAGGAAATTGTCAAAGGAACAAGGAAAGATAAGAATTGAAAAAACATTCAAGGATTTTATAATAAAAAAGATTTTTGTTTTTATAAAGTCCTTGGAAAAAATGTATGTATCGTAAGAAATTATTAAAAACAGTTGATTCGGGAGTTTTTACGAGCTTGGGAGTAAAAATGGGGGAAATAGAAAAATTCTACACAAAATCGGTAAAAATGAAAAATTCTATAAAATTTTGAGTAGGAAGAACTAAAATTTATAAATTTTCAATTAAATTCAACGACACAAATAAGAGTGAGAAGGATTCACCGTTGCAATTCCACCTGTATTTCCGAAGGGTTGATCTCAGATCTTTAAATAGTAGACAGTTTAATAGGAGGAGCAAATAATTTATATCAGAAGTGGCCAAAATACGGACTGTGAGTAATTTTTATAAACGTTGTTTGGCCACTCCTGATCTCGAAGAACTTTAAACAAACAAAAGAAACCTCACCTTTCATTTTTCACGACCTGATCACTCATAAAATCCATTTTATCCAAAATCTTCTCTAATTTGGTGTCCAATTTAGATAAATTAAATCGGACCTCTGTGTTCTGCATGCTCATCAATAAATTCATATTCAAAGGCTCGGGAGACATTGCCATAGTGCTGGCATGTCCAGTAATGATATGTTTTGTTTCAGTAAAAGGAACTAGGTCCGAAGAAACTACAGGGCCCACCGCTACAGGAGCAACAGGAACAATAACAGCAGGTGGCGCGGGTTTTTGCAAAGCAGTAGATTGACGCAAGTTTGTCGTCTTTCTAGGGGGAAGACTAGGCTTTTTTGAGGGATCGTAGCGCATATTTTCAGTGTCTGAAGAATCGCTGATCTCGCTTGCAGAATTTCTTTGATGGTTTACGATCTTTTTGCCCATTTTTGCCATTCGAGTCAGAATATTTGCTTTCATTTGCTTTGTTTGTTTTTCCTCTGGATCTGTTTCACAAGCTTTATCATTAGAAGTTCCCTGTAAAGAAGAGTCATCATCTTCATCTTGAGTAGCATCCACATCATCAACTTTAATCACCACTGGCTTTTCTTCTCTTTGAATTTCACATTTTCCTTCTAAAGCTTTCAAAATAAACTCGCGATCTCCAAAGTTGTCAGCTAAAACACTCCAGAAAAATCCAATGTCGTCCTGGAATTGTAAATATTGGTCTTTGACGCACATTCTGAATGTTGGCTCGATAAATTTTGTGGCAAGAACTTCATTTTTGGTGCGGTATACGATTATTTTGAGATCATTTGGAGATTTTTTTAGCAAAGCAAAGCCCACTTTTCCTTGCGCTTCGTTTGCGTGGTTTACTCTAAAATTAAAAAAAGTTGTAAATATATCCGGCTTTTAAGTAATGGTATAAAACTCACACTTTATAAGCTATAACCAACTTAACACCATAAACTTCCCACTCGCTACTTTTACATTCGTCTGGACTGTCGTCCATCATGTATTTTGGCTTGTATTGAAAGTTTGAATCGTCATTTTGCTCAGCTGTAATTCCAAAACAATTAGTAAATGATTCAAAAATCAGGAAAACCTACAAATTAAAGGTTTCATAACAGGATTTTCTAGAAAAAAACCTTCAAAGCTGACCAGAAAATTTGATCTTGAAATATTTAGGAGTGAAAAAATTTCTCAGAAAATGACTTTTCGATTGAAAAAAATATCATTTTTGTGCATTAGGAATTCGGACAAATGTATAGAAATGTCACTTTACCATGAAAAAGTTCTTTCAAATTTTCAGCTGCTCTACAAATGAGAAAATCAAAAAATTAGGGCGATTCTAAGCAAAAATCTAGTGATTCTGGATGAACAACTAATTATACTTACTTTGCTGCTGCTTCAGCGGCAGCTTGTTTTTGCCTGAAAGATAAATTAAGAGAGAGATTAATGATAGTTAATGAATCCAGTTAACCAATGAAATATCAAGAACATTGTTCCTGGATGCCGTCCTGGATGTTAGAAATCATGTTAAATAGTCTCAACTATGCAAAATGTTCTTGATATTTCTATTAATTGATGGTCAATTAGCGCTCTAGTACATCATCTCGATCTAAAAATACGAAATTTGAAGAAATTAGGGCGATTTATAAAATGTTCTGATTATGATCTAATTGTATAATAATTACTTCTTCTTCATCGTCATCGGAAAACACTATACTCAAAGACATTATGCACTACTTAAGACTAAAGAGTTCTATTAATTGACTATGAACTAACAATAATTTGAGGAAAATAATTTTGAACAAAATCTACGCAATGCAGAGTAAACAATGACTCTGATACCTGTTTCAGGAATCAGAAACGGAACGTGATATATAAATCTAGTACTTCTTAATTTAAGCTGTCAAAAACATCACAAAAAAGTACTTTAATTAATATTTCTCTTGCCACACAGTGCACAAGTAAGTTCGCAACGCTTAAACTTGTTGAGCAATATCCACAGATTATCCCGCGATAGTTGGATTTTCTCAGTTCTAAGTGCATCTTGAGTTCTTGTTGATTGAAAATTATGGCTTGTTTTGGTCAACTCAACGGTTATTTAATCAAGAATTTCAGTGTTTTATCAATAAAATCGATGATCTAAGTGTATTCTAAGTGTCTTCAAGTGTAGCTAGTCATCTAATTAAGCTTCAGTTTGTCCTACAATTAGCGAAACAGCTCAAAAGCATTTCGTCTATTTTGTCTATTCATTATTTTGGTATTTCTTCTACACAAAAGAGTTTTTCGACTTCAAAATTGTAATTGCATTTTCCATTGAATTTTTAATTATTGTCTGATTACCACACAAAACAGACACAGTAAAATTACACAGTTTGTTAGTTATTTTAGTTTCTGGTGTTCACTTGTTCACACAGTAATTAATCTTATCAGTTTCTATTTTGGTATCAACCAGAACTGATAAGCTCAACTTTCTACGGAGTTTCATTTTTCTACAAACCTCCTTACGAGCTGGTTCTCTACTCAAATCTTATAAAAACTTAGAAAACAAAGTGCTCCTTGAACTTTCCTGAGAACTTCCTTCAGATTATCGATTTTATTGAATCGACAAACAAGGTCAATTTCTACTGAGAATTCTCAAAAAAGCTAACAAGCCTTGAGGTAATCCACCAAGAGTTTATTTTTAACAATTTTGTTTCGATTGTTTCTAGTGCAAGCAGAAAATTCCGCAAAGACAGCAAAGTGAAAGATATATTTTGGTAAAGATTCAATTGTCTTGCGGGACTACCTACTCCACTCCATCTGTGGATCACAGTTTTATTTCTTAACGCAAACGGCCCACGCCACAGACAATTTTAATATAATTAAGTTTTTGTGACAATTTTAAAGTTTCCGGACAATTGAGAGCAATAAACTCTCAAATAAAGTGTAAAAGAGACATAAAGTGTTGAGAAATCTTGAAGAAAGTAGTGTTAATACTTTGTATAAATCCAAGATAAGTGAGAAGGTACTTACTTTGATTGAAAAGTAAAAATGTTTAGCCCGGAGTACGAAAAACGATTGCTGAAGCATTGCAGTCCAGCTGCTAGACGGCTTTTTGATGCTCCAGACTCAACTTCAGCGCTGGATCGATTCATTCCTTGCAGGTTTGTTTTCATTCATTTGTGAAATTATGTTTGTGATAGAATGAAGATTCGATTATGGTCAAATTAAAATTTATCAGTAAATTTCTTATTAAATACAGTTTTGATCAAAAAATCCCCCAGAAAAATCATGACTTTACAATCAACTAATAAAACTCTCCAATTTCAGAGCCAACAACAATTGGGACACAAACTTTGCCACTTTAGCAAAATCTAACGAGAATTCACCACATTCGAACAAAAAGCAACGCGACGTTGGTGAATCAGCTAGAGACAGTCTGGCGTATAGTTGCCTGCTAAAGAATGAATTGCTGGGTACCGGCATTGAAGATATTAAAAATATCACAGATGACAAATTAGGTGGATGTCTGTCATCGAATAATAGAGGACTTTTTAAATATCAGTCACCTACCAAATTGGTGAGTTAGAATTTATATTAAAATTTTATTTACTCGCAAGTTTTGTGATAATTTTGATTTTAAATCAAATTAAATTTAAATAATAATGCATGTGGACTGAATCATAATTCGACAGTTATGTTTCTTATCTTTCTTATCTTCAAAAAGAAAATTCATGAAATTTTTAAATCGAATAATTCATTTCACTTACGAATTACCGAGTACATTATTATGACGAATTATTCAGTTATGAATTATATAGAGTTCGGCTAGACGTCATAATTCATTATTCCGATGAACACGTTGATTCGCGATCTAGACCAGCAATTGAGTCATTAAATTTAATTACATAGAATTATTTTGAAATTCATGTCAATGCAATTTATGCAACTAGCAGGTAAAATTTTGGGGTTATTTTTTTAAAGTTAATGTTTGGTATCAAATGATTATTCTAAAAATATTGTGGAGTTATGAAGTAAATTGAAATTTTTCCGAGTTCATTATGATTTTTAGACAAATTGATTAAAAACATTAATAAAATAGAATACTCCCATCCAAAACTCGATTTGTCTGGTTCTCCCTTTAATTCCCATAAACAATTTAGCGCCAAAGATCCAATTTCGATGTAGAATGATGACCAATACAATTAACACATTCCAATCCAACTAAAACATTTTGTGCATTAGGTTAAATTTAATGGCTTTGCAATATCTCGCCTAGAGCCACATAAAGCATGGTCTGCTTCTTTAATTGCCGAATAATTGCAAAATAATGCTATTTTCTGTGCTATCCTGTTTACTAGTTGTTAAAATTGCATTATCTTGAGCCGTATAGCTTGCGATGAATGTTTAATGTTGCGTATTGTGATTTATGACTTTTAATGGGTCGTAATGGCAATAACATACATTTTATGAATGTTTGGTTGCTGTTGTGGCTGCCTTTTGGGATTTATTGCCTTTTGCTACAGCAATGGTCAGCTATTGCGTCTACTGTGTTTTTAATCAAATATTCACACTGTCCAATGTTCTGTCCGAAGTTTGTGAGTTCTTTGCACTCGGGAGGCAAGGGCAGCTTCTGTTGAAGTGTGCTGAATATATTTCTACATAATTTAATGGTTTTGTGCAAGTTGAAGCGTGCTTTGATGGTTTTATTGGAATGAGTGATCTTTTATTGGGGTTATCTTCACGTTTAAGTGTAGGGAAAGAAGGAGACTACAGTTGTTTATGGGAATTGCATTTTCGAGACAGGGATGCACTTCGAGATCTTTTCAAGAAGAGCTGGAAGTAGTGGTAATAGGAAAAAGTGGATGCACCGCTAAAATTGTATTTTTTTAAAAAGCGCCAACATTTCTAAAGAACTTAATTAAAAACCCCCTAAATCCTCCCTCTGTTCATTATTGATAACGAAAAATGCAATAATAAAGTTTAATTACTCACGATTCACGTTGTGGACCATAAACAAAATAAAAACAAGATTATTCTCTTATCTGAATAACCGCAGCAGCAACAACCTCCAAATTCTCGAAATACTCAAAAGTACATCAGAATTATCAAAATCACAACACAAATTTAAACGCATTTGCTAATCAAATCAAGGCAAATAAGGCATGAATCAATTAAAATAAGATTTTTTTGCTGCCGCTTATCTTTTAATTAAATTTTGAACAAAAAATTGCGGGAATTAGTCGAAATGCATAATTGACTGGATTTACTCCAAATTTAGCAATTTTTGTAAATTCAGCAATAAAAAATAATTGATGCTTCTATGTTATCATTGAAAATGGAATTATCTGGGACGTGTAATTTACATATATGAAACGCCGTCTAATAAATCCATCCATTTGGTGTTTATGCACAACAGAAATATTTCAAATTTTTTTTTTGAATTTATAAATAGAACTTTTTTGATTTTTTGGAGGTTTTTTGATTTAAACCGCGAATTGGTTGGGTTGTGGTGCGTTCAAGCAATAATTAAATGCGTGTCAGCTTAGCAGGAGACATAGAAGTCATGCTGGGTGATGATATCTGAATATCAATTGTTTTGGTAAAATTGATGAATCCACGGTTGGCCTAGTTTTTTGGGAACATTGCTGGGGTTTATTAAAATAATGGCTTTTCCTGCTTTCTGGATTTTTGATAAATTTCCTGAAACATGCTTCTCATAATTAACAGCCCTAAAATTAATTATTTTCTAAAATTTTCCGTAAATTTCACTTTTGCATCATGAAATTTCTACTTGATCAATAATTAATAGTTTATTGAAAGATCTTATCTCGATGGCTATAAAATCTAGGAAATATCTGAAATTTTAAAACTGGTCAGGAAATTGAGCCGCATAATCCCAACACCGATCAAGTTGTGCAAATATTCGCAGTTTTCGCAGTTTTGCTCAATTTTTTTGTTTTAATCAGCCAAAGCAATAAACATAAAATTTGCAAAAAAGTTCGCCAAAAATTTCGCATTTTGATCCATAATTAATAGTGGCGAAGCTCTCCGCTTTTTTGACAAATATTTTGATTTCTACCAAGTTGAAGATTTAATATGGATTCTTGTGAAAAAAAATAATATATATTTTGGCGTCAATATTAAAATTAAGGATTCTATATGCACTGTAATCTTCCTTAAATTAAAATTCTTCAATATTTTAGCAAATTCCTCAAGTAACAAAATTTTAATAATTTAACTAAAAACGTTACCATCAAACCACCAGACACCTCTCCACACCACTTCTAGTTGCGAATTCTATCTCACATCATAAAAATCAATATTCGCGAATTTCTTTCTTTCGCATGCGATTAAAAATGCGTGGCTATGCGAGCGATGCGTTTTCTTTTTATTGGTAAATTTTATTTGATGTTTTATTGCAAATTAATTCAATTTGTTCTTTATTCAGTTTTTAATTTGGGCCTGCAAGAAGAAACTCGCATTTAAGGCAATTCGTATGTAAATCGCTTTGTCCCGGCTACAATCACATTAGCTTTATATCAGTTATAGGTGATGATTGGGAAAATGAATTTTTTTTTGCTGATGCGCGGTGAATTTAGCATACTTTCGAGAAACCAATTAAAAAATACGCATTTACGGTTTTTTGAGTTTTTTTTTTTCGGTGGTATAGTGGAGAAGTATGCGAATTTATTGAAATTTGGTGAACTTTTCAGATATTTGAATTTTGTGCGTTTTGCGAATTTGGAGATATTTAGATGATGTTAGTTGGTGAATAAGAATAGGAAACTGTATTTCATTTCTGAGGGATGATTAATGGAACACAATTAACTTTTATTTTTTACACTGTTAGGAGAAAAGTTCTATAGGTTAAAGATAAAGTCTGTTTGGTGGAAAATTCTCAGAATCAATAGCCTGACCTTTTTCTGAAATTCTATCTTGAAGGTTTCACCTTATAAAGAAAGATAAGATAACAAATTACAGAGAGAACCAAATCTTTGTGGTTTCGTTTCATAAAAAATTTTATCTCTAAATATTTTTCTCCTTAGACTTGAAGGTCGATCAAAAAATTTATTTACTATATCTTTACAATCCACAAAAGCTTCCATTTACGCTCATTGTAAATGAATGTTAAGCTATAATTGCTCTGTTCTCGATTCGCTGCACTTTTAATCTGACAACATGTGAAATTGAGTTTTAATTAGGTCAAAGCTGGTAGTCGCCATCAATTTATTTCAAATCGTTTTGAGGGACGGTTTAATACGTTTTACTCGCGTTTTACGGAGCACGTTGTTTGCCGTTAATTTTCTATTTTTAGAAAAATTTGCTGCGATATCCTGAGATTTGAAAATTTAATATCTAGAAAAATGTAGATTTTAAACTTTTAAAGATTTCTTGAAGAATGAAAGTTTTAGTATGCAAGACAACTTTCAATTGCACAATTGCACAATTACAGAATTTACCAGCAATTCTTCTTGATTTACTTGAATTTCTTGAATTTCTTGACTCATAGAGAAACGTGCTTGGCTTGCTTAATCCTTCGAAACTCTAAACTATTTCACAAAAAATCTTTGTGAAAAATTCTTATTGTTTTAATGAACCCAAAAGAGCTGTTCTCAAAACAATTCCAGTTAAATTAAAATGCATCCAAACTTTAACAGAAGAAAAGTGAACAATTGAATTTTATGACGGCTCAGCGGTGGAGTTCTTTAACGAAAACAATTATTTTCAAAGAAAATTTCAAGAAAGTTGCTAGAAATTGGTTTCTTAAGATGCTCTTCGAGTTTTCTTCGACGATCTGAAATAATTCAAGACAAATAAGTTGAATAAATATTTTAAATTTTTTTCAAAGCTAATGTCAAGACGCTCAATAAAAGAACGCCATCACCGATTTACCTCCAAGAAAAATAAACAAAAAGACAGTTATAAGACTAGTTTGACTTGCCGTGGAGAATTCTTAAGAATATGTCGCCAGTAGAAAACTCTTCGCTTGTTATGCTTCAGTGCCACAGCACTTTATACATTTTCAGTGCTGCAGTTCAGCTGTGCTCAGCAATAAATCTGGAGAAAATCTTGCAATGCTTTAATTCTTTAATATACTGTAATTCAGCAAGTTTGTGTTTATAATGCAATTGCAATGTCGCAGTGTCAAGAATGTTAATGAACTTGACGAAATGACGTTGACTTGGTGGATGGAACAAACTGTTGCTAATCTCTTCATTTCTATATGATGATGCACAATTGAACAATAAGCTAATTAAAGAGTCATTTGGAGAATTTGGCTAATTTATGATTGATGTTTATCGTGGGTTTTGTGGAATTTTTTTAAATGAAATTTAAATGCAAATTTCACTGTTCAAAGCTTGAATGGATTTATGGGGAATATTCTCTAATTTTTAACTTTTTTTAACCTTTATTTGACCAAACATCTTTTTATATGAACAGCTCCAAATAAAACGCTCCAAATAATTTTACCGTTTCAAAACTCACAAATCTCTTCCAAATCCCAAAATCCGCCGCAAAAAAATCCGGAACTATTAAAAAATCCTCCGCACATAATATTCCAACGGTGTTCATTTTCAAAAATCGGCTTGTATAAATGCAGCATTCAATAAAGCCCACAAACATCCATGACGCATCACAACAATCCCAAGATTTATGACCACCAGGTCCCCAACGCCGAAAATCCATAATTAAGCAAGCGTATTTTAACTAATGATGACAACTTTTATGGCTCGACATCTTCATCTTAAATTATACCTAGCTGTGAAATATTGCATATCTCAGGTAGCAAGCAGCGCGAAATATTTGCAATTAATCAAAGAAGCGTGTCTTGGGCCTTGTTTAGTGAATTTATGGATGTTTCGCAGAGTTTTGTGAGACTTTATTTAATATTGTAGGCATTTTTAATTTGCATATTTTTACGTTAATTATTGATGCTATCCAGAGAAATTATGACAGATATGTTAATATATTTAATGACCGCTAAAGTCCATTCCCTATATTACCAGACCGAAAGCTTTAATATCCTCAGATTTTTGAAAACATAAAACTGTTAAGCATACACGCAGATTAAAATATGCATATTAGTCGAGTGTTTGCAAATGTTTGCATAAATTTGAGTCAAAATAATACAAAATAGCCATAAAGTATTTTCAAGCGAATTTTATTTCGGTGGATTTGCGGATTTTCCAAAAATATATTATATCAGTGGCTTAGCGATGATTTTGTCAAATTTTCTGTCGGTTTTGATTTGATTGAGTTTGATTTGAATTTTATTGTTTGTGGCGAGTTTTATGATGATGAATTTTGTCAATAAAAGCAATAACAGCAATAATCGAGAATTAGAACAAATCGACTGAGTTTAACGATTTGTTTGGGGTTTGCGTGAATTTGAGACTTTGAGTGATTGGGAAATATGTTTGTGCAAGTTTTTTGAGTTTATTGATGATTTATTAGTTTTTGCTTTTAGTTTTTTATTTGCTTTCAATCATTTCTATAGTTTTGTTAGAGTTTTTGTCGATTAAGAATATTTTATTTGTTTTGGATTGATTTTGAATTATCGATGAATTGCCAAAGATAAATAGATGTGTTGAAAATCTTTCACATGGTCTTCCAACTAAAAATACATGATATTGGTAAATTCTGCATTCTATCCACATAACCACTATAAAATTACCCATCCATCCAAAAAACCACTCCTCAGTCCTCGCGCTTGATAATCAAATTATCGCACCCGCACCAAAACACCATTCCAATTAGCACCTTCTGCCAAGTGGCAACCATTAGCACGACTCACAACAATTTAACAATTTACCGGTACAGAAAGTAGAAGCAAACGCAACCAGACAAAGCACCAAATTACTTTTAAATTATCGAAAATACTGAAAAATTAACCAAAAACACCATCCAAAAAAGCAGCAAAAGTTCAATAAAACTCCATAAAACCGTAGAATTTGCATAATTTTCGAATTTCTAAAAAAACTGCCAAAACTTAATTTTTTCTGTTGAAAACTGAGCATTCAATGCTAATGGTGATTTTATTGGCAATTGCAGCCAATAATTGAATGATTGCTTTATTTGACTTATTCGTCTTTATTGGCATCTGAAAGAGATGTAGAGCATTTCTTTCAGAAAAAGTTAATTTTACGATCAATAACGCCAAAATGAAGCATTCTTCTTGCTCCTCGAATAATGAAGAAAGTGGGCTTAAATTTAAATGATCCATTAATTAAAGTTTAAGTGGGATTGTGCGAGACAGTGCTCAGTTCAAATGACGATGTTCTGACGTTTCAATTTTGTGATTTTTTGTTGAAATTGATGACATGAGCATAATTAAATAAGAAATGTAAGAAATTCCTTCAAAACTTTGATACAATTTTAATTCATTTGTCAAAATTTCATATTCCTAAATATGGCGGGAATTTTTTGCAAGACTCTTGTTTAAAGAAATTCTCCCCCAACAAAAATTTATTTATATAATAATATTTAAATATGAATTAGTAACAACCTCAAAACCCAAAAGTTCAATAAAAACTCCTCAGACATTTCCCCTGAATAAATTTCATGCTAGAGAACACTGCAAATGAATTTTTTGATTTCCTGGCCTTTTCAACCCAAAATGTTACAACACAAAATGTTAGTAAAAGTCGTTAACAATTGTAGAATACCAACTAGCATTCAACATTAAATTATTATAGTTCTTATCGGGCTGTGCGGAAGGTCTTTGACATGCCTGTGTGCAAAATTTCCATACTCAATTTTCAAATTGTTTTCACTTTCCGGTTACTTTTATGAATAACTTGAGCTTACTAGAAATGAGTTGTCTTTTGCAATGTTAATGTTTGGTTGAGGGTTTTCGTTGCTTAAGTGCTCAGGTTAGTTGAGTTTTGATGGTGGTTTTTGTTTGGGGATTTTCCACTAGTATAAGAGTTAAATTAAGACTATTCCTTGATTTTCTTGATAAAACTTATTTTAAAAAGATTTAAAAATTGTAATATCGACACGTAATAGAACTCAACCGGCGACTCTTAATTGTTGGCACAAAAAAAGTTTCATAACACTCTCAAGAAGGCACTAAGAATGGTTTTAAGTGACTGCTTGATGTCCATAAATCTTTGTGGACATTGTTTCCGGTTTTTTGCACAATGCAATGATTTGCTCATACTTACTCATTCTTGCTTACTGGCAAATAAAAGAAGCTATGTACGGAGACATTCTTCAATTATGAGTTTGAGTTTGCTAGAGCAAATATATGGTTTGGCTTGGAATTCTTGGTAACCTGAAAGATAGTGGAGTTAGTACACTGAATACACATTGTATGTGGTTTTCTTGCTTTTTATCGCAAAGTTCTGGAAAGTTAGCTTTTATTTCAAAAGTATGTTAATATGTGATTTTTGCTAGAAGACGGTTAATATTTAAGTTCTTATCGCGAAGTGGTTAAAAAAATTATGGGAAAAAAGCTAATTGTTTTTAGAACTTCCTGACAGTCGAACATTAAAAAAATAAATTGGTTAGTTAAATACAAATTTTGAAGATTTCTTTGTAAATTTTAATTTTCGGTAAAGATCGAGCTATAGAACCTCAACTTCTCAAGAGATCATAAACCATCATGTCCAAAAAAGAATTTCTTATGCAACTCACATAAATCTTATTCATACTTAAAAATTCCTGTGTTCACAGGTCAACGTTTCTTACCTCCACGACATTCTCTGTTGCCATAATACTCGCATAATACCATATTCCTTCTAATTGCTTGCAAACCCGAATAATTAACATGTTGAGCTGAGCAGAAAATTCAAAGACAAATAGTTGTTTTACTGAACGCGCGGCTTTTTCGGTCGATGAATCTGTAAATGGATGTGGCTTGTTCCTACTATTAAACAAAATTTAAGATTTGATATTGCGAGAATTTTTGGGAGTTTCTGCATGTTCGATCTAAAATATTTCTGAATCTAATTATTTTCTTTTGATTTGATTATATCTTGAATAAAAAAAATAGAATTCTTTCCAAAAGTTCTCGAATCGGACCAAAACATCTGTTTATTAAATAAAAATATTGACAATCTAAAAAATTCCCGGTAAACTCGTCAAAAAAAAATGATTCAGAAGATATTTTAATTGATTTAGCAAGTTTTGGATGTATGAAGTCATCGTTTAGCGGCATATTGACCCGTAACAATAACGCAACGTGAGCAGCTAAGAAACTGAGCAAAGTCTCGCCAAAAATTTTTATTTATTCCATAAATTTCTTGCAATTTCATCCAAATTCAAGTCATACAAAACATTTCATGAAACTCCCTGCAAAACTGCACACAATTTCCAATAAAACGTTGAATAAAATTTACAAGAATGCAAAATTATGCAAAAGCTTACTGAGAAGTTCCTTGATTTGCATTCATTATTCCTCGCGAGTGATGCAAGTACTGCGATGTATAGTTTCGTTGTTGAGCTCACAAATAGCAATTGTGAAGCATTGTAATAAGCTTATGCATTAAAATGCAAGTTCTTTGTTAAAAAGTCGTTTAATTTGCCAGTAGCACTCAATTGTACTTCAATTGATCCAATTTGTCGTTTATATGGAGTTCAGTGGGGTTATGCGGGGGTTTGGGTTTAAGTGAGATTATGGGATTGTTTTAGGTTATAATGTTGGCAAAATTTGTAGTTTTAGACTTTTTGGAGGTTTCATTGATGCTTCTGAGAATTTTAAGGTCATGTCACACTCAGTAATTTAACAAATACTGCAATCTAAACTAATTTCCACCTGAAATTTGAAGTCTATGAAAACTCAATTTCCCTTAGTTTCCCAAAATACTTTTCACATAATATATATTTTGGTGTAACTCAACCTTACATTCATCTAAACTTATAACAATTTATTTGCAATCATTTCTGATTCGAATTTTGTGACATTCTGGTTCACGATTTAATTAAATTGTTGATGCGAATGCAATTTTATTGCATTGAATGGAATTGAATGTATTTAGCACTCGAATAACTGCAAAATAAGTCAAATAACTGCAAAAATGGATGGCGTTTTATTGCACTGATTGAGTTTTATTTGATTTTTGTGCTAAATCTGTAAGTTTTTTGAGAATGTGAAAAATAAATGTATGTTATTTTACGTTGCAATTTATGATACTTTTGGTGTCGAATTATAGTCAGATGAATTTTAGTTTATTTTTGTGAATTTGTTGTTCAAATTATTGTGAAATTCGAAGATTTAAACAAATTGAAATTTGCAGTTAAAGATATTTTATCAACATGCAATCGAAAAATACTAAACGCCATTTTTTCTTTTTTCCAGGACTACAATGAGCCCTGCCCCTACTCCCTTTCACCTGTCAGCATCAAGAGCCAGAAACTGCTGCGATCTCCTCGAAAAGCTACCAGAAAAATTTCCCGCATACCCTTCAAAGTGCTGGACGCACCAGAGCTGCAGGACGACTTTTATTTGAATTTGGTGGATTGGTCCGCGCAAAATGTGCTCGCTGTGGGGCTCGGCAGTTGCGTTTATTTGTGGAGTGCCTGCACTAGTCAAGTAAGTATTTTTTTTTGTATTCTGTTATCAGTAATATGTTCATGGGTAGGTGCATTTATTGCCATAACGTTAGTCATTGTGAACATAATTTTTCTGATAAGAATTTTAATTGAAGGTGGTTTTGAAGGTTTTGCTATCGTAATCAAGTTGTGAAATGAAACTGGCCTTTTTTTTTAATTTAATTATTTTATTTATTTTTTTTAAATTAAATTAATTTTTTATCAACAAAAATAAACACAAGAAAAAAAATTAATGGATTTTTTGGGTAATCGATTCTACTTTCCAAAAATCACCCATCAATAAAAAACCAATAAATTCCCAAAAAGGGTTCACCTTATTGATCTAACGTCTACCTTCTCTTATCATCAAATAAAGGTTACTCGCCTCTGCGATCTCAGCTCCGATGGCAACACGGTGACGTCGGTATCGTGGAGTGAACGGGGCCATCAGCTAGCAGTGGGTACACATCACGGTTATGTCACAGTGTGGGACGTGTCGGCCAGCAAACAAGTAAGTCATTCAATATTAGATGAGATTGTAACTGTTTTGATGTTAGCTTTTATGGAGTGTTTGTAGAGTTTTATTTAGTTTTATATGGGATTTTTAAAAGCAAGACTGGGAGAGTTGAAGGATGAATATTAAACCAAATTTTGATGAAAAGCTTGAAATTAAAAAAATAAATACTTGATTGAATATCTTTAAAATTAAAAAAATTTTCAATTAAATTCATCCTTGCATTCCATTCTCCTTGGCTTCACACTATTTCTAAGCAATGACAAAGCCATCATAAACAGCAAATTCGTGTTAAGCAAACACCGGTATTGCCGGTAGTTTGTTGGATGAGCTGAATACTGTGCAAACACTCAAACTTGACGAGTTTTCGTGTGCTTTTAATTGCTTGGAGATATTATTCGATATGAAATTAACACTCACTAGATTCCTAAATAGTTTGCTAAATAAACCACATTTTCAGCTGAATTTAGAATTGTTTGGAATGAACGCAACATTGCCGGCTTTTTCGATGAAATTTTGATTGGAAATAGAATTTTGAGGTTTTTTGAAGTATTTTAGTGAAATGAGGCTTTTTCTAATTATAACATTTCATTGAACATCCATTGAAGTTTTTTTTTCAAAGATCTGCCTGAACTTAAGGCAAATTTCAATATTTCTACTCTATTTTGATTTTCATGAAATGTTTTGACTTGTTTTGGCGGAAATTGAGGTCAAGCAGGAAACAGTGGTTTAATGGTTTCACTTTTTAGTTGCGGCTTTCAGAATGTAATTTTTAACGTAGTTTTGCATTTTTTTCGTTTAAAATGATTTGTATTGAAATTTGCAGGGGAGTGATCTGTTTTAATTTTTAGTAACATTTATCAAACTTGAGATGAAATTGTGAAATGGCTTTATAAAATTTTTCAAAATCATCCTAAGACAAACACTATCCTATCTGACTCAAAATACCAATCCCTAATTCTTCTATTCCCAAAAAAACAAGAACACCATGAACTCTCTACAAATAGTCAAATAGTGTGTAACGACGTGACTAGAATTGATTAAAGTGCGTTTGCCTCTATATTGTTCATCAAAAATGGCACACATTGTGCGTTTCAGAATAAATTACTTGGAATGACATTTTTTGTCGATATAACAATACACATTTTTTGCTGGAAAAAGCTGATTTGAGCTAAATTTAACAAAACCCCATAAACTAGCCTAAAAAGCTCGTAATTTCTACAAATGACCCAAATAATCTAATAAATTCTTTCTTCCAGGTTAACAAACTGAATGGGCATTCAGCTCGTGTTGGCGCCATCGCCTGGAACTCAGACATCCTCTCAAGCGGGTCTCGAGATCGATTGATTATGCAGCGCGATACTAGATGTCCTCCACAAACTTCAGAACGTCGTTTGGTCGGACATAGGCAGGAAGTTTGCGGTCTTAAGTGGTCCCCAGATAATCAGTACTTGGCCAGCGGAGGAAACGACAATAGGTTGTACGTGTGGAATCAACATTCTCTTAGTCCCGCCCAAAGTTATTCAGAACATATGGCAGCTGTAAAGGCGATCGCGTGGTCTCCACATCATCATGGTTTGCTAGCTAGTGGAGGTGGAACTGCTGATAGATGTATTAGATTTTGGAATACTTTAACTGGGCAACCGATGCAATGTGTTGATACAGGTAAAATTTTGAGGATTTTTTAATCGTGGAATTTTTTTCTGGTGGACCCAATAATTCCTGGTACCACCACTTCCTGCTTCGATTTTAATTGAAAATTCAAGTTAATCAAAAAAAAAATAACATTCCTCCTTTATTTATTTTTAGGATCTCAAGTCTGTAATCTGGCCTGGTCCAAGCACTCTTCCGAGTTAGTCTCAACTCACGGTTACTCACAGAATCAAATCTTAGTGTGGAAATATCCATCCCTAACACAAGTAGCCAAATTAACTGGACACTCGTATCGCGTACTTTACCTAGCACTCAGTCCTGATGGTGAGGCGATTGTCACAGGAGCAGGAGATGAGACACTGCGTTTCTGGAATGTTTTCAGTAAAGCGAGAAGTCAGAAAGAGAATAAAAGTGTCCTAAACCTTTTTACTAATATAAGGTAGAGAATCCATCCACTAGATGCACTAGAATCCACTAGGTTTTTGAATTTCTTCAAAATTCCGGGTAATTTCTTGAAATTTCTTCAAGAAATTTTGAAATTAATTGAAATATCTTGGAATTAGGTTTAGTAGACAATTTTCGACAATTTTATTTTATAAGTGAGTTGTAGGCAGATTCTACAACACGATGGAAAATATTATATTTTTTGGCCCGCTTTTATTTGATACTCAAATAAAAAGTTTTTTTTGGCTTTTTATAGCTTTGATGTTTTTGAGCTTTTTTAAAAAGAGTTTTTTCTAGTGAGGGTGATTATTATTTATAGAAATCGAATAAATGGTATCAGCCAATTCAATTATATATTCGATTAATCAGGAATATTATCAGGATTAGTCGATTTATAAATGTCATAAGAAATAAATGTGTATCACATATTCCAATTATAAAACTTCCTAGTTAATTAAAAAACCATTATTGATTTTTCACAAAAAGTAATCATCATCACTCATCGCTACATTTTCAAATGTATTTTGTGCAAATAAGTATTTTGGATTTATTTTGTGAAATTAAATTGAAGCATAATTTGTCGCTTTTGTTATGAAAATTTGAAAAATAATTTGTGAAAAAATTGAATACCGAAAATTCATAAAAAGAGATAAAATCGGAATAAAAATGGGATTAAGTGAAATGACCCAATTTTGCATTGAACTTCCGTTTTCAGTTTTGAACGATGTTTTTAATGGAAATAATGTTTTTCATGAATTTTGGTGAAACTTTTTGTTAATAAGTTTATTTAGAGTCAGGTTGGCTCTCATTGGCTCGTTTTCTCAAATTTTCAAATAAAAAAAGAATTTTTGGTTTTATTGATGTGCAATTTTGAAAGTATTTTTTTTTTGGGAAACTTGAAGTTCAATGCAAAATACCTTCATTTCTAACTTGTTTTTAACGAAATTGTTAGAATTATTATTAAAGAACAGACTAGTATAATTAATTACTAATACATCGAAAAATATTAAAAAGGTGGGGAAACTGTGGGACCATCGATGTCCTTCGAATAATCCTTTATAAATATAATTCTTTGATGCTCCCACAGTTTCCCCCTAGAAAGCCAAATTTGAAAACTTGTAATTTACATTGTATATTAAATCATAATTAATACGTTTGATGCGATCAATAAAAAATAGTAATAAATTGAAATAAACAAAAACCGAAGTGTTTTCATTTTCCTAAAGATTTTACAGGTACTCTAGAACATATAATTTTAGCAAAGGTTCAATTAAATTCATCGCCACATGCCGCCAGAGTTTTTGGACAGAATTTTCTTGCAATTTGAATGTATGCTGCATTTTTAGAAACATTCAATTTTACTTGCTTCGTCTTGCTGTTCCATAGATGCACTGCTAATGAGTCTTTGATTCTGAAAGATAAAACACTCTTAATTTTTGCAGATTTTTTCTAGGGGACCTTGCAAAAAAATAAAACTCACACCCGCATAGTATCCTCTGCCAATCTTTCGTCTGTAAACCTTTTGTACTCCTCAATGGAAATTACATTAGATTGTTTTGGGTCCAAAAGATTAAAGACTTCGCATTTAAAAGTTAAATAATCGAAAGGAGGATTGATATTACATACATCCAAGATCTTTCTGGTAGCTTGCCTAGTTCCAATTGTATTAAAATCATTCGGATCATAAGTTTTACTTATTTCTCTAAAAAAGACAGAATGGTAAAATTTTTTGAGGTTAAAACTAAATATGTACCTACATTAGTATCTGTGTTAGAACTTCATCATGCTCAAAACTATTCCTATCAAATCTCATTATAGAGCTAGATAACATATAGTTGTCTTGCACTCCAATATAATTGGTATCCAAGGTATCTAAAGATTTTTGGATAACCACATCTAAATCTAAATAGACTCCGCCATATTTCCATAAACTTGAAAACAAGAAAAATAATAAACAGTAAATTCCGAGTAAATTCCAAATTTCACCTTTCAGATTTAAAAATACCTAATATATCGTAGTGAATCTGATAAATGCTTCTGATAATGTTGACTTTTGATAACTTTCATGCTCTTCATCCAATTATGGAGTGGTGTATTATCAAAGTAAGATACTATGTCGATGCGATAAAATCTTATGTTTGGATAGTTGAAAAGAGCGTCGAATAAAGGCAAAGGTGTTGTATTTCGAAATCCAACCTGGCCAGTGAATAAGACCAGAACATACATTGATGGATTTTTGAGGGCTAAGAAAATGTTTACAATCTTGTTTTATTTGTTTTTTGTTTACTTCATATAAAAGTTACCGGCTGATTCAATAGAGCACGCTTGCCGGCAGGTGAGTTTTACGACGCCATTTTCGGAACACGTTGTTTCATGAAAATAAATATGGTTTTGCAATGGCACTTTGATGTATTTTAGATCATCCAGCAGTGGACCTGGCTCATAAAACCTGAACGATTTATTTAACCTAAATGTCAGTAAGAAGAAAATTGGAACTGACCTTTTAAAGTAGCAAACATTATGATAAGCGTTGTGTATTTCGTTGCTGAACTTATCAGCATCTAGATTATACTCAACCTCTTCAAGCTTTCCAAATTCATTAGATCTTGTATATTCCATCTCCAAGATCGATTTTCGATAGGTGAGCCACATTAAAGGTATGGCAAGCATTGCGACAAACTTTTTAATGTTTCCTTTAAATATTTGAGAAGGCATTACGGAAGCATTCAGTGGCTCGCAAAATCTAAAACTTGACTATATCATTTAAATTTTTAAATGCTTAGCGAGTCGTTAACAATCTCATTAAATCGTTTAAGCAAGGGGAGGATAAATGTGAGAGTAATTAGTTGTTATTATTGAGAAGCAAAATTTAATTAGTTGGCTGTTAGATAAGAGTCTGTTTAGCAGGATAATTGATCAGTAAAAATCACATTTATTAGTTATTTTGAGAGTCTTAACATTTTTACTACAAAGCCACTAGTAATGTCACGAACTACATTTTATAAAATATGAATTTAATTATTATATACAAATCGTGATTCATTTAATCATGAGTACTATATCGGCAAGAGCTTTTCCACACTCATTGCTTCACTCCTTTCATGCCCGAGTTAAACTGCAGAATGATGACTAACAGCGTGATAATCCCAATCCAAAACTAAACAACAATGATAATAATTACATTTTTGATTCTATTTAATCCTTACAGAGTTTAAAAGGGTCAAGTCAACATCAAAGAATCCCATTGCAGAAATAGTCCAGTCACCTTGCATTACTTGCATCGATAAAATTTCCTTCAAAACGAAAATGAATTTCTTTAAAATGCAATTCAATTGAAAAGAAAGAAATAATTCTACATCATTTTCGATCGATAAGACTCTCTGCATTGCCGATGTATTCTCGATGATTGCATCTTTCAACAGGCTACACTTTAATGTAAAATTCATGAATGACACACTGCTGAGAAATAGCTGTATAAAAAGGTCTTAAGAAATGGAAAATTCATCAAAAGTTATTCAATAAAGTTTACTCAATCAATTCAATCAAGTCAATCTTCTTGTAACCTATTTTTTTTTTGCTAGAGGATATTGAAAAGTGAATCAAGAAGTTCCTTAAATGGAGATGTATAAACCTGATTGGCATTGACTGGAAAGTCTGTGACAATTTTGTATTAAATTTGAATTGAAGAAGATTTCTTTCCTCCAAGATTTTGAGAAGAAGTTTATCTTTTCAAGTTTTTTAAGTTACAGCATTGTTAAAAATGATCTTAATGTGACACATGCTCCAAAATAATTCAAAATAAAATTGTCAGGAATAATCAATTGAATTATTAATTCAATACTTACAGATCAATCCACTATTATCCAAAAAGTTTTTCTGTGATACTTCATTCGCAAAGATGTAGAGATATGCTAGAAAAGATGTCTTAAATGTCAGCTAGGAACAGTGTTAATGGAATAAATCTTACCGGTGATTTGAAACATCCCACTGGCTAAATAGTAGGTTAAAAATAGTGAATTCATTAAACTACTTGATTTCATACCTTGAGGCTTTGTATATAGAAATAAAGTATTTTTGAAATTTGAAAGTATCAGAGTAATTACCAAATGTTCGAATAACAAATTTTTTGAACTTTTTCTACCTGCATATCAAAAGCTTAGACATTTAAAATCCATTTCCTACTTTCCTGCATCAAAAATCAAAAAGCTGTCAACAGCTTAAAACGCTTACCAACAGCGACAACCAAAATCAATCCAAAATTTTCATTTATGAGATTGATAATTCTCGAAGTTTTGTCATAAATAGTCGACAGCACGATGACATCCTCATCCTCAATCAAACTCGAGTTTTCCAAGTTTTCTTGAAATTTTTCTGTCAGCTGACGAACACGAGTCTTGAGCTGCCAGCAGAGTGATCCAACAAATGAATAACTCAAGTGAATTGTGAAAAAAATAACACATTCTGCAGTTAGACTTAAAACTATCTTGTAGTTGTAATAATTGGAGTAAAAGTGTCTGACAAAGAAGAGTAATCCCAGGAATAAGATAATTGAGACCATAATAAAGTTATGATTCAATGCTTTAGAGTGATTTGGTTTGATATTGAACGATCTGATGAGAATTTTATCCAACGTTTCGAATTCTTCAAAGACTTTCCAAACTTCTTTTTTTGAGAAAATGCATCTCAAATATATGACAGTAAGTCCAAGATACTTTGCAAAGAAACTCAAAGAGTAAGTTGCCTAGAAAATAAATTAAAGAACCTTGTCTCTAGAATCCTTCAAAACTTACCTTTATAACTAAAAACTGATCTACTTCCGTTATTATAAATTTCGACATGTTTAACAGGAAAATTGTGATAAAAGCCACTAAATAGCCGAAGGTAAAAATCCTTCCAAATATTTCCCAGAAACGTTTTTCATGTTTTTTCCACTGTAAAATCCTCAAAGCTTTAAATATCAGAAAAAATGGTCTGTAGGCTTCAAAAAACGTTTGAGTGCCAATTATGTTTGCCATTTGACAGAATTGGCGAAATTTGATGGATTTACTCGAATTGTTTGGAAGCTTTTAAACGTTTTTAATTTTCCGAGTTAACACAACAAATTTTCCGAATAACCAAATGTGAGTTTTTGCTGGATGAGTTGATGATGTTTTCGCTGCTTTCACTCAATAAAAAATTCGAAGCACAATTGGCTGGCCCATGATTGATTGGACATCAATTAACATTACACGCAGCGTAATAAATCATCGGAATTCAGAACTGCTTCATCAGCAAGTGCATAATTGATGAAAGTTTGATTGAACGGGCTGCTTTCTGCTCGAGAATTAGAGTGTGGAGAGAGCAGTCAATTATTTTTTGCCTACTTTTGGGCGGTATTTTTGGTGATTTTTGGAGATGGATTGGTTTTCAGAGTGGAAAATGCGAGTTTTGCTAATTTCGGAGGTTAGAGGTTAATACAGGTTGAACTCTAGAGAAATTTCAATCAATGAGAATGATTGAGGGTCTAGGATATTTGTTGTTCATTTAAAACGTTCAACTTGAAGGTAATTTTACAGCTAGAAATGCCCGATATGTTATTATTAGACTAACTATTGGCAGAAAAAATTTTCCAAAGTTCATTCTTCTGAAAAAAATGTTTTGAAGATCAATGAAAACCCAAACATATAAATTTGTCCAACATTCTTTATTTTTGTTGTCTCATAGAACATCCCACTTTCTTCCTATAGTTTTTACAATTCCTTTGTAATAAATTTTGATTTAGAATTCAAATAAAATATTTAACAATCAATCAATACCACTAATTACCATTTGTACAATTAGACTAGAGCTTACATTGTAACAGTTTTTTGCTTAAAATATGTATGTACAATTATGGATTATTTTGATTAATGGACAATCATCTGTTGGTTAGCGAGATTGCATAAGGTGAAAGTCGTGATATGATTCGCGATAAATAGCTATAATTACACAATATACACAATACGAGGACCATAGTGTGGGAAGGGCTGTGGGCATTAGATGTTTGCATAGCGGCAGGATGTTCACCTTAAAAGAAAACAACGATCAATCAAGAGAACTTATGATATCATGATAAATGTTGCCAAGAAGGTTGAACTAATGGTGACTCTTTTGTTTTATCTCTATTTGTGACGTCATAGTGTACTTTCAATGTTTGGTTTTTGAGAGAAAATCTCTCAGAAAGAGCAAATAAAAGAAAGTCAGTCCATCCTTTGAATTCAACCCATCTTGCCACAAAAAACTTAATAAATTACCATTTAACACGTGAACCTGCACGGACGCAGAAATTGCTCCATTTGGTACGCACGAATAATTGCCAGAGTCTCTGAACTGTGCTCTGGTTAACAGCAGGCGGCTAGTAGTGCCACCATCTGTCTTCTCAGTCTCTAAACTAATTCCACCGCGGGAATTTTCATAATCAACTGCCCTGGGTCCATGATGCCAGCTAATGGACTGCACCTGGACGTTCACAGCGCAAGATAAAGAAATGGTACTACCTTTCTTCACGTGGATCTCTTGGGAACCCATGATCTTGGCTCGAGCCACTGGAAAATCATTTTTGTTTGGTGGTTAGTGATGTAATTTTTAATTTGAAGGTTAAAAATACTTACGATTAACATTTATACTGTTTGCTATGCTGTACATTCTCTCTTTTATCACCTCTGGACCAGTGATTTCCAGAAAAAGTGCTAGATTAATCTTAGGTTCAGTGTTGACCTGAATGTGATAAAATTAATTATAGAAAGTGCTACCACCCTAATTTCAGATCATATCATTTTATCTCTTACCTGGCACTCGTATATACCAGAATCTCGCTGCTGTGCGAACTCTATCTTCAAATCCCACTCATCTGTGTCCACTGGATGGACAATGGAGAATCGCTGATCCCCCGTATAAGTGTAGATGTCACTGGTTAATATATGTAAATCACGCTTCCGCATCCACGACACCTGCAAACCAAGAGAAAGGATATACAGTTAATAAGGTTTACTTGACAAATCCTCCGCAATAACTAAATTATGGGAATTGTTAGAATTGTAACAATTACAATTGGATCTTTTTTAATAAAGTTAATGGACACTTCAGCTCTGAATTGGTTACATGAAAGAGAGTGGTGATGTTTTAGTTCAAGAATCGATTTAATTTATTTATAAAATATAATTACTATAAAGTTAGAAAATAAATGAATTTATCCTTATATTGACCTAGGAGTGTACCTGTTCATTACTCTTAAATATCCAAGTTCAAATAAAAGTTGAGGTTTAGTTCTGATTAATCAAACTTTTTGATTTTGAAACAACAGTAAGACTGAAAAAATTCGAAAGCTCCCATAAAAAAAATCCAAAAGAGGATTACAATCCGTCCAACGGAATCCTTTTAGATTCATCTCCATTTTCGCATGAAAAGTTGATCCTTTTTTCGGTCCTTTTGCCATAATTTTTTTTCCGTTGCCTCTGTGTACCGCTGCTCGGTCGACGAGTACACAATGAAAATATAAAATATTTACTCTCGACCAGCGAGACAAAAAAGGGCGCACGAGGCGAAATGGAAACGTTAATTCCATCTAATTTCATCTATGGATAATCCTGCAATAATAATAATTTTCCCGTGTTTTGCACTAAATTTTTATTGCACGCGCCTCTCGCCTATCGACCAGCTGAGAAATTATTAATGTTGGCTTGTTCGCTTTTGTTGAATTTTTGAAATTTTGTAGCATTTTGGTTGGGAAGGAGCCCCAAAAGCTTTTCACGTTAAAAAGCTTTAATCTGCTTTAATGTTTGCTATGGTTTGTAATGGTTAGAATTATGTTTCTGAAATGGATAGGGAAATATCAGGAACTGCTGGGAAATATGGGAAAATTTTATGCGCTCTAAAATAAGTGCCAAAGTTTGAAGGATGCGGAAAAGGTGAAATTTAATTACGGTCGCGAAAGTGTAACATTTCCTGAATTAAAATTTCAATGTGGAAGTAAGCGGATAACTTGCAGAAATATATTTGGAAGACAAGGGTTATAGAGTTGGTAGGATGAACTTATGTAGCAATTTAGATCTTTTGTTTCAATGAAATATGAATGAATCATCCATACGCCCAAATTTTCCAAATTTTAGCAAATATTTGACTTTCTCTAAAATTCTTCAAACATGCCCAAATACATTAACTTTCCTACCCAACTTTAAAAGACTCCATCGAGTATTCCCGGAAACAAAATCATTAACAGCAAAAACTAATTCTGTTGACCTAATTACATTCTCATCTCTCTGAATAATTAAATAATGTCAAATATGCCCCGGTCACCTATTAAACATCCTTAATAAAACATACACCTCCATCCTCCAGCCCAATTACTCCTTGACCCCGCATTATATTTTGCACAACATCAAAAAAAGTAAAAAGCAAGGGAAAAAGTATCTTTTTGCTTCTCAAATTCAATTTGGTTCCCAATGCAAAAAAAACATTGAAAAAGCGGGGGAACAAAAGGAAACTTTTTGTAAGCAAAAGCTAGAAAAAAGCTTTGCAATACTTGGGGAAACCGACAAATGTGTTGGCAAGGGGGAAGGATAAAGTTTCCACTGTTTTATCTCCGCTCGCCTTTTTTTGTCAAAAAACAATCTTTATAGATTTTTTTGTGAGTTGCATTTGTATCCAAAGCTGGAGAAAACAATGGGTGAAAGAAAAAAATTGAGGCCATTTATCATTTTGTGTTTTACGAGCTGCTTTTTGCAGGCAGCCAAGTTTCCAATGTGCAAATGAAAAAAACACACCAACCAAATGGCAGCAAATAAATTGTGCTGTCTCCAAATGGATCTAGATTCCAGGTGAGAATGGCTATGGAAACTATTGGGTCAAGCATTGCAGGAGATTTTTTGGTCAATAAAATTAAACTAGAAAGCTTTTGGATGAGTTATGAGCTTTTTAGAAATTTTAGAGAAATACGATGGTCTAGAGTCACTAAATTATAACCAGCAGGTGATGGACTCACTCCACAAAAATTTTTTCGAATAGTTTCGCAGTTTTGCTGAAAGTTTCTCTAATTTATCTGCTTAAAAGGACAGTCCGTCACAATAACCACCAATTTCAATTAAAAAGACTTCTCAAATAGATACGTAAAAAACAAACTTGGATACTTTGCGCAAACTGGGTATAAATGAAAAGAAACTGCGAAACATAAAGAGATCTATGGACTAGCAAAAAGGAACTAGGTAATCGGCACAACCAGCAAAAAAGGTACTGCATAAAAATTAATCATTGATAAGGATAAGGGGCGACGATAATTATCTAGTGGAAGTTCTTTTTGCTCTCTTGTGTAATTGTATAGTCAACTAGGTATTTTGGCGTAGAACACGCGAAAAGGAATTGGATTTTGTGACTGTAATTTATTCAGTCAGTTTTTTTAGAGGTTTATGAAGGAAATAGATGGTAGAAATATTTATTATTGAGCGAGAGAAAATATGTTTTTTTCCCAACATTGGATTCTCTCTTCAACTTTGTCTACTTCAAATTTAATTTAAATGTTCCACTAATAATAATCTCCAAGTACCTTTCAACACAAAAATATATAGTTAACAATAATTACCGAGAAGTAATAAAATAAAACGATCTTTTGGTAAATATTCTAATAGCTAGTCAACAATAAACTTTTATTGGCAAGTGATTCAACATCGTCTAACAACATGCACATTTATTCGACATTTATTGAAAGTATACGATAAAATCTAACGTTTTCCATTAAGAAAATCATAAATATTTATTGTGTAATTATTTTATCATATTAACTCTATAGTGATTTTCATTAAAGTTGGTTTGGCGCTATCATGGTTTTAGATTTTAGAATCATTTTTAGCTTGGTTTTGAATCGATTGTGCATAATAAACTGCTTGAATGTTAACCATTAGAGCTTTTTTTAAGTTGCATAGTTGATCTGATAATTCAATAAAGATGGTATGTCTTATTTTAAGCATCCAATCGATGAGAGTTGAGCTATAAATGTATTTATTGATAGTTTTAGGGTTTTGCAGACAATTTCCTGAGCATAATGGAAAAGCAGAGTATCTCTTTTGATTAATAAACAAAAGAGCTTATTTGAATGAAATGTTTATCTCAAAGGCAACACATTTTTTGCTTATGCTAACTATCTTTATAATAAACAACATCTCCACAAAATTGTGATATTTTATGTAAACTGTACGTAACGAACACTATGGGAATACAAAATAGCCATCATACTTTATCCCAACTCTTATTTTTTTTATCAATTTCTGCAGACACCCTTCAAAATTTAATCAGATAGCAAAACATGCAAAAAATTAGCATTCAAAACTCTTTTCCCCACATAAATCTCAGTGAAATACGGAAAACATTGTCCACCCCTACTATATCAACTGAATTACTGTATCAAGCATGTATCAATAGTGTGGTTCAAAGTTCTATGGAGAATCAAGAGCATGTTGGAAGTGCGCTCCCAAAGCAAAATTTTGATTTAGATGACAAAATAAAAATTCAGTAAAATTTTCAAATTTTTTGATGCACGCATTAGTGGTGCTCATCGAGCTTTTAGTTTTGACATTTTTACAGTTTCAAAATCATCAAATTTTTTGAGTTTCACGAAATATTTTATTGGATTTCATAAATAATTTTAATTCATCATGTTTATAAGAACTTCAAAAAAAAATTTCAGCCAAAAATATAAAGAAGCTAAAAAGTTATAGAAATAGTTTGAAAAGTCGATTTTATGCAAAAGCTGTCAGAGCCGTCAATGTAACCTCATGAGCCTCCAAATAATTTCATCTCAATTTTTTTACCTTTAAATGCAAGTTTATTTATTCCTTAACCAAATGCAAGTGGTCCCGTGACTTTTTGATGACGCAATCTGAAGTTATTGAATTTTTAGTAGACTATTGATTTCATAGGTCGCTTGTTGTTGTTGTAATCCTCAATAAATTCTTTTATTTACTCTCTCGGTGAAAAATTTCAAAATTTTTTTCAAGATTTTAATAGAAAAGTATAAAAAGAAAATTATTCCAAATTTTGGTGAATTTTCCATAAAAACTGGGCTTGTAAATATTCAGAAATGAATTTATTGAGGATTACAACAACAACAAGCGACCTATGAAATCAATAGTCTACTAAAAATTCAATAACTTCAGATTGCGTCATCAAAAAGTCACGGGACCACTTGCATTTGGTTAAGGAATAAATAAACTTGCATCTAAAGGTAAAAAAATTGAGATGAAATTATTTGGAGGCTCATGAGGTTACATTGACGGCTCTGACAGCTTTTGCATAAAATCGACTTTTCAAACTATTTCTATAACTTTTTAGCTTCTTTAAATTTTTGGCTGAAATTTTTTTTTGAAGTTCTTATAAACATGATGAATTAAAATTATTTATGAAATCCAATAAAATATTTCGTGAAACTCAAAAAATTTGATGATTTTGAAACTGTAAAAATGTCAAAACTAAAAGCTCGATGAGCACCACTAAAGCGTGCATCAAAAAATTTGAAAATTTTACTGAATTTTTATTTTGTCTTCTAAATCAAACTTTTGCTTTGGGAGCGCACTTCTAACGTGCTTTTAGTTTATGGACCACCCTAATGTATCAAGCATATCATAAAATGTAACCAAAATTTAACAAAATTCACAAAATTTCCGAAATCCCCAGGGCATTGGCAAAGAGCCAAACACACAAGCTTTTCAACCAGAAATTGATGGTCTTTGGCTCGTTAAGGTTTTGCAAAACTTCTTAAGTAATTAAAATGGATACATAATTATGTTCGAGGATTTGGATCCATTTTGCATTTAAGCTTTAGCCAGTTTTAATTATCTTAACCCAAACTAGCTGGGATAACCGGAGAGCTGAGTATCATATTTAAGTATTATTCATTTAATTCATTTAACTTTGAATAATTCACAAATTGTGTTAAATTTAATTACTTAAGTATATTTGCTCCAGTTGGCTCGTGATAAGGAAATAATTGATTATCGCTTCTGTTTATTCCTTTCTTCGATGCTCGACAAAAGTTTGGGCAGTTTGGGATAATCTTGGAACCGATTTGCAGCCAAAATAATAATTTATGTTATCGTGTGCATGATTTATGGAAAATGTATGGGATTAAGTAGAGCTGAGTAGAGTTCAGTGGAATTGAATGGGATTGAACAAACGATGGATTGTTAAATGAGCGTGAAATATGGATATTGTATTCTTTGTATTGGGCAGAATAATTCTCCTAGGATTATTTATGCTTGAACGGTAATTTTGCTGTTTGACCGATAAGCTGACAGAACTGGTATATGGTTTAGTTTGTTCGTAAAACTGTGAATAGGCGGTACAGAAAGCTCGAAAAGGAAAGCTCTGCAAAAGATCCAGACGCTTGCGGAGACTTGTAAAATTGATCTAACGCTATTGTTTTGTTAAAAGCTTGTTTAACTCAAATGTCTTAAACAAACTTCAATAAAATCCACAAGAGCATCATATAAAAGCTTTTACTTCAAACCAACAACTGCGCATTTCCCTTGGGCGATTCTCTCTTAGAACTCAACAGCTTATCAAATATAATCCATTTATCAAACATTTAATAAATTCAAAATTGGAAATATCATATTGAACAACTAAAGAATTCATGTAGTAAAAGATTAAATGTATTAAAATCGATTAATAGTCAGAAGTTTGGTGCGAGTTCTGAGATACTACTTTATTTGTATAAAACACTAATTCTATCAAAAATTGATTATGGTCTTCCAGCATATTCATCAGCAAGGAAAACTGTGTTGAAATCTCTTGAATCAATTCAGCATGATGCAATAAGAATAGCCACAGGAGCTTTTAGAACTAGTCCTATAGACAGTTTGAATTGTGTTTCAGGAATTTTACCATTGCAATATTATTTTGAACAAAGACTTCTTCTAAATGGCTCTTCAGTATCCTCTAAAGTAAATCATCCACTTTATCAAAATATTGTTTCTAATACGGGATTAAGGTTTTTGTTAACAAATACAAAACCATTTTATAAACGAGTTCAATTATTATTTAATAGATTCAATATTACAGCTTCTAAAATTGATCTTTTGACTCAAGATCTTATTCCACCGTGGAAAAATTTTGAATTAAATATTAGGTATGATGTAAATATAGCTAAAAAAGAGATGATTAGTAGTCTAGTTTACAAATCCTTGTTTAATAAGTTGGTAGCTGAATTTCCTAATCATTCTCAAATATTTACTGATGGATCAAAGGATGATTATTGTAGTGGTTTTGGAGTTTTTGGAGATGGTATTTCTATTCAAGTTAGACTTCCTGATGGATCCTCTGTATTTTCTAGTGAGCTTTTAGCGATTAGAGAGGCTCTGAAAATTGTTTCAGCACAAAAAATTATGAAAGTAATTATTTTGTCAGACTCTTTAAGTTCTTTAAAAGCTCTGGAAAATGTTAGAAGTAGAGATAATCTAGTTATGGAGATTAAAAATCTAGTTTATGGTCTGCAAATTAAAAAGTTTGATATTGTTCTGGGTTGGGTTCCTTCACATGTTGGGATTTTCGGAAATGAAAAAAGCTGATTATTTAGCAAAAGAAGCGTTGAGTAAAGAAGTTGATGATGGCTATTCTTTGTTAACTGAGGATCATAAGAATAAGATCAAAAAAAGAGATTAGGTTTTATGGAATAGTCAGTGGAAATTGTTAAAGGATAATAAATTATGGGAAATAAAGAAAGATATTGATTTTGGTCCACAAAAAATCTTAGTAGGAGAGAGTCTATTTTGTTGACTCGTCTTAGGATAGGTCATACTAGATTGACTCATCAATATTTGTTTGATAGATCTGATCCTCCTTTATGTCCTTTATGTAATGTGACAATTACTGTAAAACATTTACTTTCTGACTGTATAAAATATGAATCTGAAAGGTCAAAGTACAACATAAGTTTTCCTGGTTCATTAGTTAACAATGATAACAAAGTCAATGATTTAATGAAATTTATTGCTAATACTGATTTGATGTATAAAATTTAAACATTGTTGAAATTCCACTGATTTATTGATTGCTTCATTCCCTTTTCTGTTAAAAAATAATTATTGTTTGAATTCATTTTGTTTTTAAAAAATTGTTTATGTTATTGTGCAAGTTTTAATAGCCTAGTTGCTGAAAAACTTAATAAAATTCAAATTAAATTTAATAAATTCTGCTTAATGTTTCTCAGCTTTTTCAAACATTTAGGAAACATTTCTCCAGTATTTCAATTAAAATGATAATTTCAACATTTTGCAAGACATGTTTATTAAAAACAGAGAAATAAATCTCCAAAGCCATTTCCGGCGAAACACAAAAAATACACAAAAAGCCAGCAAACAAGAAAACAAAATAATTTTCTTGAATTTTGCAGAAAATAAGAGGAAAACCAGCAAAAGTTTTTGCACAAGTAACCGCAAACTGGTGGGAAAGCTGAAAACTGGTAGAAAGCTGGGTCCATTGCAAGCAAGCAGTATCATTAAAATGTCAGGAACAATAGCAGGAAAAATGTCATATTTTATCCCCGAAGCCTCAAGAGCCGTAAACGGATATTTTAATGATATGTACAGTCATTAGGGGTTGACTTTCTCTGCAAAAGTTGCAGAAATTTTAATGAAACGGGTCTGGAATGGTGGAAATTTTCTATTTTCTTCCTTTAGAATTCACCATTTTATTGTTGTGATAATTTTCCGCCGTTCAAAACTCACCAAAGTTAAATCATCCAAAACTGGGGTTAAATGAGAAGAACAAAGGCACCGGTAACGTTTAAAGATAAAAATGGCAATTTTAACACCTTTTGAGTTTTGAAGCGCCTTTTGCACCTTCCATTTCCGACATTTAAACCGGAAAAGAAGCAAACCGACAAAACTTAATCATTTTACGACACAATCAGTGTGAAACTGTAAGCAAAATGAACAAACAAGAGAACTCACAAACAGGCTTGAATGAATGGATATTAAAAATGGTGGGAAAATTTTCCATTTAAATTTCATTCATGAAATTCTCGGCCGGAAATTCTCCAAAAATCAAGCTTGAGGAAAATTGGGAAAATGGCCCATAAACCTTCACTCGTTAAACCTTCGATTAAGAATCCGACTGTGTAGAAAGATTGCCTATTAAATGTACCATTTACAGAGTGTGGATCAAAGACAGTCATCAGAGTGGAAAATGTGTGTAAGGTGAATCGATAAGAAAGGACTTGAGAGGTGTTTCCTTGATTTGCAATCATTCTAGGGCATATCCAGCAGTAAAAGACATTTTGAGGGTATTTGGGGCACTTTGGGCATTTGGGGTGATAAAATGAAACAATAAAAGTGAGAGCTCATCTAGCGTGTGAGGAATAAATGAAGCAACTAACACGTCTACCCTACACTTGACTGGGTTTCCTTCCGTGTTCTTTGAAGATTCTCTAGATACTTGTGGATTTAATTTTTTGTATTCTAGGAATGTTTGAATATTTTCAGCTAGATTTCAGTGCCTTAAAAAGTCTTTAGATCTTAAACAGCAGTTGCTACTTTTGCCAAACTTTCCTAAGTACCTTCAAATACTGAAGCTTTGCTAGGCAATGTCAAACAAAAGCTATAACAACTCAGCAGGTGCCAATAATTGTTCGTCATTTCAGCACACTTTGAATAAATTGAGCTGGAAATTGGATTACCTGACATTAGCCACACAAGCATATTCCGTAATGACACAACTTTGTCATTCACATAAATGTTTGACGTCTCTGTGTGTTTGTGGTGAGGGAGCTTTCAGGATGATGAATTTTTGGGAGGATCTTTTGTGAAAAGCGGCTTTTTGCGTAATTCATTATTGGAATTGATGAATTAAATTGAAATGTTTGTAGAATTCAGAGTGGAGTTTATCCTGAAAAGCTACACATGTAGTAAAAATTTGTAAAGGTTGCTTGTCGAAGTCTTTTTCCAATACAGCTGTGTATTGTCTTTGCCTTTAATATTTATTTTAATCAGTGAACCATGACGAACGTTCAGCTAAAACCTCGCAATAATGTAAGCTCTTGTTTCCAACCTTCTTTCATTTTTTCTTTAATTTTTCGAATAGAATTGTAATTTAGATTACTGTCGCATGGTTCCACTCCAAAAGGAATCAGCAAGCAGAGCCTACAGAGTATGAACAGTAGAAGAAATAAAAGACATATTTGCTCCAAATACATACAAATCAAGTTGCGCTAAGTCAAGCTACTATATATTTTTTTGTTGGTATCAACAAGACTCAAAGACTGATGCCCTGCCTCAGGCCATTTTCGATCGAAGGAAATTCTAAACGAAAATCCTGCAAAAATCTTTTTTCGAAATTCACTGAATTCCTCAAAATACCGAGCAGAAAAAATTTAACCTACGATACAACAGAGTACAAATAACTGGTGGAAAAAATGTTGAGATATTCCAGTTCATTGTGTTTTCAGGTCTGGCGGCAAAAAAGCTACTACCATCAGCCACACAAAAACCTAACAAACCTAGCTACGTTCAACACATGCTTTTTTTATGCTGGACCAAATTCCTCCAATGAATTCGAATTCTTGCTTTATCATCTCGTGTCATCGTTTCAGCTCGTTTGGGGCGACACATTAAACAATTTTACTCTTTTACTTTTAGCGATTTTTTAGGTATTTGGTGGAATTTTTGCAGGATATGAAAAAATGTTGTTAACACAGTTCAGCCAGAAAGAGGCTGAAAACAAAACAAGCAATTTAGGAGATTCGACATGAAAAATGTAAATTTGTGCCATGCCGAGCATGATTCATGCAGTTTTTCGCAAATTCTAAATTTTAGCTAAATCCAAAATATGCCGGAATTTATGGACAATCGAGATCCCGTTTGGATAAACTTGATAAAGCCTTCAATACGGACAACCCGAGTAAGTTTAATGTAACTTTGTAATATTTTATATAGGAATAATGTTAAAAATTGCCGCAGGAAATAAGGCCAGGCACCTCACATAAGGCGAGATAAATGGCTTTTGTGACAATGCCAACATAACGTCTGATAAATGGAATCGATTTTGCAAGAATATATCACTGTTGGAAATATTTTATTTTACAGAATGGATTTTACAAAAATTGGTCAAGATTTGGTGTCTGATGGATGAAAAAACAACTATAAACAAATTATTTATAGCAGTGTCTATAATAAGCAAAAAAGCAAAATTTATGTCAGACTTATATCGGGTTGACTTTCTCAAACAAAACTGAGAAATGGAAAATTGATGTAATATTTTTGCTATCACAAAGCGAGAACGTGCTGCAATTTCTCCTCAGCGATAAGAAAAGCGATTTTGTGTAAAAATGCCATTTCTCAAACAATTCTTGACTACAAGTCTGTTGTGGTTTGCTGTTAGATTCTGGTTGTAGTAGAATCTTGCTTTCTTGCTTTCTAATGAATAAAACAAACAACTCCATAAAAACTATCAGAAGCGAATAAAAAGGCGGAATAAAAATCACATTACAAGCCCCGAGATTGCTATAGCCACTGCTGTAGCCCATAATTCACCTCGTATTGCCTTTCTGCTCAGATGCTTTGATGCCTTTATCTTTGGAATGTGCTTTTATGCTTTTATTCCTTTTTAAAGACGCCAACAAAACGGTTGTGCTCAGCTTTTCAGTCGAGTCAAGGAGCTGATAACTTAACGATCATATTTTGTGGCACATTTGGTTCTTAATTGGAAGAAATATCTTATCGACCTTTAAGGACTTGCAGGATTAAATAGAATTGGTATCGAATATTGAGGCTGATTTCTCAAGGTTTACTGTCACACATTGTAGAAACAGAAGTAATTGGTTGATTTTTTGTCTTTTTGCTTATTTCTCTTCTATTCGATTTTTATGGTTTTATCATTGCAATGATATCTTAAGCTTGATTGTGTTTTCAATTGAGCGAGGTCGTGCTTTATTTATACTTTGTTGCATCACAGGATATAGATTAAAGGGAGCCAATTAATTCTAATGACTTTTTTGGAGATTATAAGCAGGAAATTAAGCCAAAAAATTACGACAAACACAAAATCCAGTTAAAAATTAAATGTAAGCTGAAAGCTTGAAAACTCAAAAGCTGAAATTTTTCCTTCGAAGGCAAACATATTCATTTCACAAGATGTTACATCAAAAACGTCGCAAACTCAACAGAAATCATCAAAGAAAAATAAAAATTCTCATTATCAAACATATAACAAATCATCTCGTCAAATCATTAAATCTTCAAGCATGTATAAATTCAGAAATAAGAAAATAAAACTCCCGTAAATTGTCTTCACATTGTTTTCATCTTTTCAAGATTCTCCTCATTTGAAAGAAAATGCTGATTTGTATTCTAAACTCGCAAAATTCGCAGAATTCAGAGAATTCGCGAATCTTTTATTATTTTAAAAATATGTCAAAAGACACTGAGTAGATTAAAGTTCTCGAAAGCTTTAAAAGTTCAACGGAGTCAAGATTGAAGTGGGATTAAAGTAGAATTGAAGTGATTAAACTGGCGTTTTATTTTTTCTCTCTGTAATCCATCATTTCATCTTTCGAGTTTTCTAGAGGAGTCTTCAAGTTTTTCAAGATTCTCAAGTTCTTTCAAGTTAAATCAATTTAAATCGACGTCTTTAGGATAAAACTGAATTTTTATTTTATTTACCAGAATTGCTTAAAAATTACTAGATATTGCTAGAAGTACCAAGAAAGAAGAAACCCAATACAATAAATTAAATGGGTTGAAGATTGATGTTGTTGTTCGTGCTCAACTTCTTTACAATTTATTATTCAAAAGCAGATTATAAATTTATAAGGCATTCGATCCGCTTGAAGTGATCTCAAGACAAATAGTTGATTTCACCCTTTTTAACTTTATTTAGCTTTTTTGTTTGTTTTATGCTTGTGTTCATTACGCAATAAATATAATGTTGTCTCTTCTGTTGTCTTAGAAGTTCTTGATTAAGGGCAATGAGATTCAAATTGTTAATTAGCTTTGTCATGGCTGGATTGGAATAGTGTATGTTTTGATCAGAGAGTGATAGATATATTTTATCACGAATTTAAGACTGAAAGAATATTCCCCAGACATTCTTCGAGCTCCTTTCACATAATCTCAATTAGACAAAACAATTCTCGAAAAACGCTGACGTCACACCCCAAACAAATTACAAAATTTTCCAGCCGACAAAAAAAGCTTCAAGAAATTCCCAAGAACGTACAGAAAGGTGCCACAAACCCAGAGGGGTACTATCTCCATACAAAATCCCAAAAAAAAGTGGCGCAAGGAATTAATTATGGTCTCCCTCATTTGTTCATTTGTTCCTAGTTCATTCACTCCAATGGAAAAAATCATCTAAAATTTAGAATAATACTGCGTATGCTTCGAAATTGGAAAAAATTTATGAATATATCTCTGAATTACTGGAATTTCCATTTTTTTATGTAGAAAAATGCTAATAATCGTGATTTTGGTTGAAAGTAGTTAAAAGCTCTTTACTATTATTAAATATTCATACAAATTTTTTTTTTTTGCGACAGTCCGTCAAAATTTAGTTTTTTTATAAAATCGCTATCTTAGTTTCACCGAAGCTATGCCGAAGCTTTGCGGAGCTGCGCGCGTTCAAATTTGTAAACAAACAAATAATTCAGGAGTTAAATAATTTTTATTAAAAGTTCCAATCTATCTGTAATTAGTATTCATTAATAAGTATTGTTTTATGTAAGAAGCTGATTTGGAGATCGATTATTAGCTGCAGAATCAACCTTATACGCTACAAGTTCAGATAAGTACATGAAATTAAAATACTTGAATTTGATTCTTTGTTGATTTGTTGTTACTTTTTTTTTACAGACTCAATCCAATTATTAGACTACGGAATAATCAACAATTTATGGATTAGGAGATGTAACAGACTCAAGCGAACCATGAACTCGAAACCAACAGCTATTTTGATAATGATCATTAGCAAAGTGGAGAATTTTGGTGGAATTGTTGTGAAATTCTCATGAATAATAGGAACTATATCATCAACTTTGAGTTTTTCTCAGATCTGGTGGATGTCCTTAACAGTTTAATCGAACTTCACGATTCTTTCCGGTTAAGGTGAAGTCCCAACGCTACTATGATGACATGGATTGGATTATTTAAAAACTTTAAACAATGTTTTGATGAGATGCAGGAAAACTATTACCAATTTAAGATATCTGGATTTGTTTTAAAGAGAGTCGATAAGTTCGGATGTTTTGCATAATTTATAATAGATGCTTGAAAATTGTGAAAACTCATGCAGGTTTGATTAAATATCTTAATTATAGCCTTTTAATTACAAAACATATATTTTCTCATTCTTATAGCTCAACTCTTTCCTAGATTTTTTTTTAATTAAAAGGATATTGCAAGCGAAAAGTTTAATACAAGGATTGAATAAATGTTTATTGTATTAGGACAAGAAATGTATTAAAATAATTTGTTTACACTTTAATAAAATTATGGGTTTTGTGAATATAATTTTTAATAAATTCGAAATTGATTATTCAAGAGCCGATTTTAAATGATGTTTTAACATTATTAAAAGATAAAATAGATGTATAAGAATTTTGAAAATATTTCTATTTGAGTTTAAGAGTGATTCTTTGCATGATAATTTTAGTAAATTAAAAACTAGTGAAATAGAGATTTAAAATTGACTATAGCTGCCGACGATCTCGATGCGAGAATTTGTCTCTTCTTGATCTTTTTTTTGCATTTTGAGTTTAATATGGAATAAAGCGAGAATAAAGTTATTTTAAGTAACTTGCTTTTGGTACATGGCGTAAGTATTGCGAGTGTGCTTTTGTACATCTCTAATCTTCGAATTTTTCACCCCTTGACCATTTTAATTTTCAATTGATTTTAATTATTTTTAAGATTTCTATTTTTATTTAAGATTCTTTAAAGGTAATTTCGAATTTTTGCGATATTTAAAAAAATTTTTAATTCAAAGAAACTCCAGCTAAAACGTGAGTTGACAACTCGGGCTATTCAATCCTTGTATTAAACTTTTCGCTTGCAATATCCTTTTAATTAAAAAAAAATCTAGGAAAGAGTTGAGCTATAAGAATGAGAAAATATATGTTTTGTAATTAAAAGGCTATAATAAAGATATTTAATCAAACCTGCATGAGTTTTTACAATTTTCAAGCATCTAATCGATCCATTATGCAAAACATCCGAACATATCGACTTCCCTTTAAAACAAATCCACATATCTTTAATTGGTAATAGTTTTCCTGCGTCTCATCAAAACATTGTTTAAAGATTTTAAATAATCCATTCCATGTCATTATGTAGCGTTGGGACTTCACCTTAAACGGAAAGAGCCGTGAAGTTCGATTAAACTGTTAAGAACTTCCACCAGATCTGAGAAAAACTCAAAGTTGATCATATAGTTCCTATTATTCATGAGAATTTCACAACAATTCCACCAAAATTCTTCACTTTGCTAATGATCATTATCAAAATAGCTGTTGGTTTCGAGTTCATAGTTCGCTTAAGTCTGTTACATCTCCTAATCCATAAATTGTTGATTATTCCGTAGTCTAATAATTGAATTGAGTCTGTAAAAAAAAAGTAACAACAAATCAACAAAGAATCAAATTCAAGTATTTTAATTTCATGTACTTATCTGAACTTAGTAGGCTATAAGGTTGGTTCTGCAGCTAATAATCGATCTCCAAATCAGCTTCTTACATAAAACAATACTTATTAATGAATACTAATTACAGATAGATTAGAACTATTATGCTAATAAAAATTATTTAACTTCTGAATTGTTTGTTTGTTTACAAATTTGAACGCGCGCAGCTCCGCAAAGCTTCGGCATAGCTTCGGTGAAACTAAGATAGCGATTTTATAAAAAAACTAAATTTTGACGGACTGTCGCAAAAAAAAAAAATTTGTATGAATATTTAATAATAGTAAAGAGCTTTTAACTACTTTCAACCAAAATCACGATTATTAGCATTTTTCTACATAAAAAAATGGAAATTCCAGTAATTCAGAGATATATTCATAAATTTTTTCCAATTTCGAAGCATACGCAGTACTATCCTAAATTCTAGATAATTTTTTCCATTGGAGTGAATGAACTAGGAACAAATGAACAAATGAGGGAGACCATATTTTTTTTCCGGCGCCATAAAGATGGCGGAATAGCATATATGTTCTTAATATATGCACAAACCCCATAAAAAACCCATAAGGAATTATTCATAAGGAAAACTTTTATGATCTTATCACTAAAAGGGATGTGCTCTTTAAGCTGTAGCACTGCAGAGACATTATCTGCTGAAAAAATCAATATTTTCAGGATTTCTTGGTTAAATTAAATATTCCAAGTCACATCAGTGTTATCAGATCTTCAAGAAAAATTCACCAGAATTCTAGAATATTAAATGAAAAAGCATTTTGTAGCAATCTTGAAGAGTTGAAGGCGCTGTGAGCTTCAACAATTTAGGAAATTTAGGAAATTCACAAAATTCACCGAGTTTAGAAAATTTACAAGTTTTAGCATTTTTGGAAGAATTTTGCGAGTAAATGATAATAAAAGCTCCGCGAAGGGTTCAAAAAATGAGAAAAAAACAGCAAAAAGTTTGCCAAAAAAATATAGAAAATATAACGAAATAATGAAAAATAAGGTGATTGTGATTGCGAAGCGTTTTTGGAGTCAACATTGATGAAATTATTATTTATGTATTTCAGGATGAAGTTCAAAAATTGATTGGAGACACAATACTTCTCTCCAGCTGGTGGTGGACTCTTTTTTTACAAGATTTCAAATTTGAGTCCTTTAACTAAACATTCTTGCTTAAATGCTGCCCAAAAAGACATTAGGACTGAAAATAAATATTTTCCATAAAAACCGCCATTTCCGAAAATTCTGGAAAAATACCAAAAACAGCGCAGAAAATAACGTAAATTGAATAAAATAAAGCAAGCAACAAAAACAGCCAACTTTTTGGTAAAATTCTGTGAAAAGCTATCCAGAATAAGCCACAACTCTACTGTAAGCAAGATTGAAAGTGAAGATTCTTTATAATGTTTCCTTAAATATGCAAAACAAATTTGGTTGTGTCGCTTCACCAGCACACTACATAGCAATGATGGCATCAGATGAGGAACTAAGGAAAACAGTCATGGCACAGCATCAAAACCTAATCGTTACTTTTTATTTGATTTGCTTGCGCTGTAATAAAAGATTTCGGCTTTTGTGTGTTTTTTGGGTTTTGTTCGCAGCATTTTTGCGGAGCAATTTGCGCTCAAGCGAGCTCAAGCAAAAGGAAAAGGCGAAGCTGTAAAGTTTGCTAAGCATCTTAAATAATTCATGAGGCTCTATCAACATCAACTGCCTTATCCACGTTATGAATACTTAGCAAGAGATTATCAATGAGTGAATGAGTGAATATTTCAAAGATCCAATGTTTGTAATGGTTAAGTGGAAGTTAGATTACACTGGGAGCAATTTGTAAAGGAATTTATTGTTGGAACAAAACAAAAAGAAGTTGAAATGGCGCCAGTAAGCTCCAACATAAAATATTTCTTCGAGTGTTTCTCAAAGTTTCTTCTTCAGTTTTGCTCAATAATAATTTTCCACAAGCATAAAATGAAGTACATATAAATTCCTTACCGTTCTATTCCCTTTATTCTTGACGCTGCACTTCAAAATTGCGGTTTGATCAAAAACTGATGTCACGTTCCTTGAGTTGATGTCGTCAAAGTACGGTTTATCAGATGGTGGCACATAGTCTGGAACTAGAAAGAGGCAAACTTTTAATTATTTTGCTATAAACTTGCCCAGAGAGCACCCAGAACATTTTAAATAGTCGGCTATAAACAACTTCATGAATATAAAAAATATGGAGGAAGGGCAGGGGTAAAGAGGCTATTTTTTGGATTGATCTTTTAGGTTAGAATGGTAAAATGTTTATTGAAAAATAATTTTTAAACAGACAAAACTAGTTCATAGTTAAATGAATAGACAAATCGATTAGGTATTTTGAGACTTCTCAAACCCTGGACTAAAACTAGAAAACAGAAAACTTTCTTCAAACTACCAAACTTTGCGCAAACATTTCGGCGATAATTCCGGAAACAGCAAATTAGTTAAAAAGTTCTCACAATCAAAATAATATAAAATGAAATAAAAAACATAAGAAACACGAAAACATAAAAACAAAGTTAATTAAAGAACTGCAAACAATTTAAAACTGTTTAAATAAACTGTGAACAGAAACTTTAGCCGCATGTTACGATTTAAAGAATGTCTGGCCAAGTTGTTCTTATCGCCCTTTGCCATCGATTTGTGGTAGAAAATGCGGCATGTAAATGACTCTTACGTGCGCTTTCGAGCTACATTTCCTGTGTGCCCAGCTGATTAAAGAAAATTCTTGTTTTTTACAATTTTAACCAGAAAACTTAAACAATCTTGAACAATCTTGAACAATCCTGTAAATTGCTGGAAAACGACGATTAAAGCTGAGTGAAAGAGTTTCTTTTCAGAAAAACGCTAGTATTATTCTTCAATTATTATTATGGATTCTTGGCTAAATTGTTAATGATGTCGCCGGCAACGCAAATTAACTTGAAATTAGCCTGAGCATTTACTTGAATGGAGCTTGAATATTGTAAGAATTATTTTATATACTTTTATGGTTTTTTACGATAAATCATCAAGAATGGGCAATAAAAAAGTTCTACAACGAATTATTTGGAGAAACTTGAAAATTATGGCCCGAAAAGTTTTACTTGACTCATGAAGGAAATTAGCATAAAATGTTGGGCGACGGAGGATAATATATTTTATAAAAGCACTGTTGGAAAGGATTTTATTTATTCATTTCTTTTTTTGATTTGACCATGAAAATATGCTTTCCAAAAGCTTTTGCTAACGTTAATAAAAAAAGAGAAGATTACAAAAGCGTTTCAACAGTGCAAAAGTCAACATAATCCATGTAAAGCTACAAATATTAAAGTTCTCCGATCAAAAACACCACAGCAACCCCAACATAAAATGTGACTTTCTCACGTTTCTTCACAAATTCTTACAAATTCTCAACTTATTATTGCCAAACTTTAATTAACAAGAAAAAATTATAACTTTGATTAAAAATAGCAAATGCCAGAAATAACAGAAAACTTTTCTTTTGACTTCACCGCCCATAAATATCATAAATTAAATAAATTACTATAAATTACGGTTTATTATATATTTTGCCACCAAAAACGAAAAAGTTGTAAGAAGTCGTGAAGTAAGGAAGTCGCAAATGGAAAGTTTGGAAAATCATTATTATTAAAAGAAACTGAATAAAGAAAATATAGAAAACATAGCTAATGATTTTATTGCTCGGACAAATTAGCGCAAGCAAGAGCAAAACTTGTAGTTATAGAAGGTGAAGCTTTGTAATTTTATGGAATTATATTTATTATGTTGTGATTTCTATCGTTTCGTGTGATTTTTATTCAATTTCTTTATAATTTTTCATTTTCATTAATTTTCTGAAGAGCTTTGGAAAGCTTCGTAGTGCTTCAACTCAATTATCCAATGATTACCCAAATTACATAAATTACTTGGCAAATTTATTTAGAAAGCTCTGCTGACAATAATGAACACGCAAATGTTGCAAATTTCGTAGCAATTTCCCAAGAAAATGAAGATAAGAAAGGAATGCGTGATTGTGTTACGATAAGACTGTATAAGAGGTTTATCTTCCTTTAGAAAATTCTGTAATTCCAAATATATGAATTTTCTGAAATTTATTGATACATTACTTATTCAGAACAAATCAGCAAATAAGAGAAATGCGTCTTTGACGAAATATCTTGAATTTATTTGTATTTATTTTTGTTTATTGTATTTATTGTTATTTCTCTTGAGCAGATAAAACACCTGTCAATAAGGCTGGAAAGCATTGAACACTCGACACACTCGACATCGAGTCAAGTACCATCATTACGGCTACAGAGCTACAGATCCTTTTTATTCCCATCTTTCTTTTTTATTAAATCGCTGAGTGTTTGGTATTGAAATAAGGAAGGTCTGAAGCTGTGAAACTCGTGAAACTGGAGAAAAGTTGAAAACATTGTAGGTATTGAAAATTTTTATGCTGAGTGAGCTCACAATTTATTCCGTTCAATGGCAAACTTCAGTGTTCACTTTTCCGCAAAAGGGAATAATATATTTTCAATATATATTTCATGCATATATAATTCACGCATAAAATTCCGATAAATATTGGAAGCAGCAAAAAAGCTTCTTCTATTTGTTGGAGGTATACAGAGGGTGAGATAATTGAGAAATCGTTGGAAATCTCAATAACTTTAGAGCTTATTAATTAATAATTACTGATTTAAAAGTTTGTCCTCGATTAGTTCTATTGAGTGCTTAATTCGATTTTTTAAGTGCCAAGAGCCTGAACCTTAAATTTAGAAAATAAATTAAATTCATTAAAACTGTGTTGATACTAGGGTCCTGCGACTAGTCGAAAATCGATCGAATCGCGATTAGTTTGAATAATCGATAATCGAATCGATTAGTAAATTGATAGTCGAAGATTTCGATTATTTAAATAATACCACTTTTCCAAACATAATGGTAATCTTTTGTTATGGGCCAAACGCCATTAGGATTCTATTTTTTGTATAAAATTATAAGCGACCACTATTTACTTTATTCTTTGCTTAATTATTAATTTTGTTTGTTAAAATCACTGTAAAACCGAGTGTCTCGGAATTGAACCAAACCTCAAAATTATTTTAGTAGTTTCAAAAAAGCTCACCGTATTAGAATCATTTTAATTATGCATCTATTATAAATTTATATATTTGAGATGTTTCAATTAATATAGCACTTTTTTCAGTCTGCATTCTGTCAATATGTCAATATGAAAGATTATTCAAAAAATCCAAAAATGTGCTTAAAAATTTTCGATTTTTTGTGTATAGGCATTTTTGGCCAACATAGTTTCAAGCCTTTTTATGGCAAAATCAATTCAAAATTTAAAAAAATTTTTAGAAAATAAAAAAATACACTACATATAAATTCATTAAAACTGTGTTGATACTGAATGTGTGTTGTTTTGATTACCGTTACTTTTTACTCAGAATAAACCACAATAATCCAACCCCCTCAACAAAATCCCTGAAGTACAGAAAACCGAAAAAAGCGATATAAATTTATTTTATTTTGTGTGTTGCCATAAAAATATATCCGAAGATATCGCAGGAATGCTTCTGAAAACCTAACAAAAGTAACAAATATTTTTCATCCCTTCAGTATGCAAATTTATTGAAAGCACAAAAATAGACGCGGAAGCAAAAAAAATTTAGATAAACCCGCAGATGTGAAATCAATAACACAAAATACCTACAAAAATCACAAAAGGTAATAAAGTCTTTTGCCACTTAAGTTGTTTTTTATTTTCCACAATTTCAACCAAATCTTCAACAAATCTGAAGAATGTTTGGAATTCGTAACGACTTTTTCGGGGAAGGTCTGTGAGTTTATGAGTTTTTTTTCAGCAAAATTTCAATGATTTTTCAAAAATACTGAATGCCCAGAATTCGCTGAATTTTCCAAAACAAAAATAAAAAAATCGGTCTAAAGTTCTTGCAGGTAAAAGATCCGAAAACGCCCTCCATTTTGAATGTTCAGATATTTTTTTGTGGCTCAGTGATTTTGTTTTTGTTTTATTTGAAAAATTTTCGAAATTGCTGGATGTAAAATTTAATTTTCATTAGAAAATCTGAAATGACTGACTTTAATTGGGTTGTAAGATAAACTTTGTTACATGACTGAAACTATGTGCTATTGTTAGTGTATTTTACTCATAGTTTACAGCTCTAATTAAAGTGTAAAAGTCTGATAGAACATTTCAAACGATGAAAAAAATAATAGCCCTGCAGATATTTTTTTTCATTCTCTTTGATGATTTTTGCGTGATTCCTCGAAAATTTTTGAACTAATTTAAATTTATTTCCGTTCTAACAAATTATTGGCGAATATAAAAACAAATTGGAAAAATCAAATTTGCAAAAAATTTCCGTAAAAAGGTTTTCCCGATATTCCAATTGTGTAATTTGCAGTATCAATTTGATACGCAAAAATCGTGTTATCACCAAAATTTAATCTTTTTTCTGAGTTTTACACGTTTTTGACTTTTGAACTTTTCACCCTTTTTGTGCTCATTGAAAATTGGCAAACTCGGGAAACTCGGAAAAGTCGGAAAACTGGAAAAACTCAATTTCATTGAACGATAACCTTTTTGTTGCAATTTTCCCAGATCACAAATTTCTGATAATTTTTCTTTTTTCTCGGCATTCTCAATGGCTTGAATATTTTACCAGGAAACTCTGAAATTTTCTCTCAATTTTTCAAATAAAGAAATATATGCAAAAATATCCTCCGATTTTCAATAAAAGGATAATCACTTATCTTTCTTTAAGGAAGGCAAAAATTGGAAAATGTTAACTCTTGGGCAAACAACCGAGAAACAAAAGTAAAGCAAGAAGCAGGAAACAAAAAGCACGAATTGATGAATTTTCCTCTCGAGCCTCTTCAATTGAAAATTGAAATCAATGGGAAAAGTTTCCTTAAAAAGCTTCAAAACACAAAAAGCAAGTAAAACACGGGAAGCTCTAAATTTATGAGAAAATTGCTGAAAACTCGGCAAATATATGAAAACATTGATTTTATCGGATTTTCCCTAGAATCTCCATAAATTCCTCTCCAATTCCTGATCAAAGTAAAATTTATCGAAATTTAATGCAAATCCTTAGTGATATTATCCTTTTATTATGTCTCCCTAAATTGAATAAATTTGAAAATATGTCCCAAGGATATTTTTCTGCCTATCCTAGTGATGAGAAATCATTGATGCTATTTGCAGCTATTTGCTTGTTTATCGAGTTATTTGTTGATCCGGGTTCCTTAACATTTTCGCAGAAATTTCCAGTTTTTTCCAGACTTTAGGTATTCCAAGTATTTAATATATAGTTACGAAATATATGTTTTTCTCTTCCAACTGATGGAATAATCGAATGAAATCAAATCATTTATTATTATTTTCACATTTTTTGCGTCAACCTATTTGATTGACAGTCCAATATTAACATTTATATCCACAAAAGAATTTGCTATGCGATTTTTATATTGTCAATTGGGGAGTTTTGAGTTTCCTGGGTGGATTTTGGAGAGTTCTCCAAGGCTTTTGACAAGAAATTTGAACCTTTTATTATTGAAGTTGACAGCTCTCAAGAATTGGAGGCGGGGTTAAAGTTTGAACACCCATAGGTTTTTTTAATTTAAGAAAATATATTGAAATCGAATTGGAGAACTCCTAGTACCTCCACAAAAAAAATGCTCAAATTTACGATTCGAAGCTTTCAGTTTATTTTTCCACTGGAAAATCGCTTTTGAATGCATTTCGTTGCTGTTGTCATAAATATGGAGCTTTTTAGACTTTTGCACAATTCACCATGCATTTATTTCTGTATTTATATGTTTTCATATTTCGGCTCGTTTTTTGGTGTATTTTTATATTTTACAGGATTTTGGTATTCATGCATATTTTTGGAGACGATAAAGCAATTTTTTTATGAATGTTAAATTTTGTAAATAAATTTTTTGTAGCTTTTGTCATGTCCGGGAAATATTGTCCGAACTGGGCAACTATACAACTGGGAAATCCCCTAAAAAATAATTTGCATCCGAATTTACAAAGGCCTTTGTAAATAAATATCCGTTTTTGTGAATTTCCCAGAATTTTTTGAATTTTCCCTGAAACCATCAACTTTTATTTTAATTTAATTTCAAAATGGTTTTTCGTTTGTTTTCTTGTTTTATTGCGAAAATTCCAAGAAAACATAAAAATGAAATTAAACTGTTTTATTAAAATTGCGGTTGAATTATGTTTAATTCTGATATGCGGAAAGTTAAACAGAAATGAGAAATTGCAAATGATTTAATGCTAACTTTATGGGAAATTTATGCTTATTTGAAGTATCATAACAGAAATATAAAGTCTGATAAAGTTTTTAATGTTTTAAGAGAAAACATGCATCTGTGGATTATTTCAGTAGTATAGTATCCAGATAATACTATTATTTTAAGTTTGTGGATCTTTCTAATATGTGCATGTTGTTCAAACAAATGTTCTTCTAGAAATTCCCATAATATTCATTTTATAAACAAATACAATAGAAAATCCATTTAATCTCTCTCAGATGTCCTCTAAATCTCCAATATCCCCCGCAACCTCCAGCTGACTTTTTGACTTGTCCATATCAATTTAAACAATTTTATTATCCTACAATATATCCTAATCGTTTTTTGAATCCAACGCTCTGCCAAATCTTCGCCAAACAATGAAATTGAATTTCAGTTCATTAAAACTAATGGCCAGTACACGACTAAACATTTGGAGCCAAATCAGATAGCGACTGATAGTTTAATGAGGGCTCCGATAAAATTGAATCTTTCGGGGATTTATCAAGATTTTAGATATCTAGGCGAAAAGATCAAAATGGGGCAATAAAGAGAGGCACCTTCTTCCGACAAGACGTTCAATTCGACAGCTTTTATGATGATTGCACTTGTTCGTTCTATTGAATATTCAGAAAATTGGGAAAATGCAGGGAACGTGGAAAATTGAATTTAAAAGGAAATTCGGGAAAATTTGGCAAATAAATTTATATAATGGAAAAGTTCCTGAAGTGTGCAATTCAGCAATTCAGCATAAAGATCAAATTTAAAATAATTGGCTTCTTCTTTATTTTCTTCATTTCGTCTCATGCAAGGAATTTCCAAGGAGCCATTCAATATAAATATTTGAATATCAAAGGGAATTCACTTAGATAGGAAATTTATGTATGCAATTCAATTTCTGATAGAGTTTACTTATAAAAGCGGAATGAAGCATATTTATGTTTGCAAACTTTTATGGTTTTATACTCATGAACTTTAAATATTTATTCGCTTTTCCAAAGTCGAGTTCTATTTGTGAAGTAAGAAAATTGGCAAAGGGTATGCAAGATGCAATGTTTACTTGGCTTTTCATAACTTCTAACTTTGAGCATATTGTGTGATTGTTTTTCTATGATTTAAAATGATTTGTGAAGATCGATGTTTGTAAAGCTCTTCAACTCCATTAAAATTTAGATTATTTGAAGATAAATGTAAATTAAAATCAATTTAAAACGAATCCAAATAAGATTTTATCCTTTCAATCAAATTAAAAATGCACTTTCTTTGAAGCTTCTCATGTTGCAAAAATTATCTACAAACATTAAAATATACATTACCATAAAGATTATTGGAATTGCACAAAGTTGCACAAATTACATAAATCGCAAAAATACATAAATTGCGCATAAAAACTCCCATCCACAAGCAAATCTAGAAAAAGGCGAACTGAAAACATAAATCTCAATAAAATAATCATTAAGTAATTGCAAAATAATTCAAGAGCTTCAGATTCCATTTAGTTTACTATTTTTCTGTTTTAATTCTGTTGTATTTCAACATTTCCTGCAATATCTCTTACATATGTACAAACAAATTGAACTAACAAAATAAACAACAAAATAAAATGCACTTTTGTCGAGTTTTCCGAGAGTTTTCCCAATTTCCCCGAGTTTTACGAGATGTTCTCGTTCATAGAATTGTTTTACAGATATACATTTGCTCGAATATTCACTTTAATTTAGAATCTATGAACATTCAATAAAGGATTATAAATAGAAAGTGCGCTATATACAAGGAATCACCCAAATTGAATGGATAAACTTTTTAATTGAACGAATTTAATTGAATTTTCTATCATTGCATTCATTTTCCAATTGCCATGGAAACTTTTATTTTATTTCCACTTTTATTTCAAATGTTCAATTAATCCAGAGAAAAGTGTAAAAGAACGAGTTGATCGGAATTATAATTTTGAAGGAATAAGCTCCACCCTTTTTTTTTTTTTAAATATGTTTGAACTGATTAAATCACATACATATTTTAAATACCATAATTTATATTAAAAATCTAAGTTTAATTTAAGTCAGTGGTGAAAATTGAAAAGACAGGGGTTGTTCCTCCAAAAGTTCTAAAAGTCTTCCTATTTATAAAATGTGCGATTGTTCTACTTTCAAATTGTCAAAGAAACTTCCCATTCCCAAATGATCTCATTATTTCGTAGACATTTCTCCAAATTTCAGCCAAATTCTCGAACAAAGTTGGCACAATTGGAACGACAAGAAGAAATCAATGACACATTTTATTTGGCAAAGCGGAATACGCTATCTATATTCAATACACAACATCTCAATAGATGTGCTAAAGAAGGATTGGAGAAAATTTGAGGAATTTCGTTCATTCAACACTTTTCTACTTTCTGGCGAGAAGCAAAATGAAGCTGAACAGAAACTTTTTTGCTTCAAGAACATCTTCATTAAATTTCATCGCCAAAGTTTTGCTTGTCGACTGTTAAATAAAGAATTTCTGGGAATAAGAAAAGTTTACCATTGATTCAGATATATTTCTTACGGATTCTGTAGCAGTTTTGCACCAAGCATTTCTATAGTGTATCGAGTATGTCGAACGTTGAGCGGGGAGCACTTGAATTTCATTATTATTATTTCTTATTGGTAGTTGGGAAATATTGGGGGATTGGAAGAAAATGAACAATATGAAACATGTGTTAAGAAATTGAGAATATTGGTAAATAGAGAAATTCCAGATATTAATTTTCTTTGTTGATTGCAAGTTTTATTCAAAGAAAACAAAATTCTTGGTTTTTCTTCTCGATTTTAAGTTTTCTTATGATTATGAATGTTTTAGAAGTTTTGTGTATCTTAAGTTGAAACTATTTTGTATAAATTTTTGGCAATGTTTGAGGTTAAGATAACCTGAAAATAATTTATTTTAATAATTTCCAAATTAATTGAGGTCGTTAGCTTTAGTGGAAAGCTTCAATAATGAATGAATCTTTACAGTTAAAAATTTTCTCAATTATTCACAAATGAACCTAAATTAAGGGAAAATACGAGCATTTCGAATATTGAGCTCAGGGGATGTCGGCGAGACAGTTTTAATGGAAAACGGAAATTTTTGGGACAAATGGTTTGATTTTAGGGTTATGCTAGTCCATTTCTAATTAATTCAAAAGACCTTTTTGAAGGACAATTATGTATGGAATATTTGAACTTGATGAATTATATTTAATATGATTTAGATTCATCATGGAGTCAACTGCTCAGTGAAGCTTGTTGGAATTTTTTATTTTTTTTGGAAGTTTGAAAAAGCAAAAATGCAACTATTGAAAAACATGAAAGAATCAATGAATCACTTACCTATACTCTTCGTGGTGCTCGTCATACTGAAGCCTCCACTTATTAATTCATTACTTCCAACTGCGACGGCAACGGACGCAAACACATTAATCTCACAACTACACCATAGCACATTCAATTGCATCCAAAACTTAATTATTGATGGCAAATTTGCTGTTAGTGATTTCATTTTGTTTTTGCCATAAAATTGAATCAAATTTTGCGGAGCTTTGCAAAGTTTGTTAAGCAACAACATTCACGTCAATTTTGTGCTTTGCCTTGGATTTCATTACAATAATGTGGCAAGCAGCTATTCATTCACTAATAATAATTCTAGTTTAGCTAATATTTGTTATTATTTGGTAATATATTAGTTTGTTTATGGTCGCTTGTTTAATGCCTCAATTAATTATTAGCATTGTTTGCATTTCAATTTGCGTTTAAATCACGCGCAATAATTTAAGAACATAAATTAGTAATTTATTTATTTAATTATGTATTATATGCTCCACATACTGGGGAATTTTGCACATGCATTCAGTGCCAGTACATACAGTTTATTGGGGTAGCTTGCAATTTTCTGCTTAATTTATTGAATTTATCGCAAAATTATGGAAAATATATTGAAATTTTTTAATTTAATTTTCAATTTGCGCGCAATTTACATTATTATGATTATTTTTAAATGAGATTTTTGCAGTAATCATTTGGCATTTTTGATTTGTAGGATGCAAAAATGCAGCAGTTATGCAGTTATTTTCACTTGAATTGCACCATTTTCCATTTACTCATTTATTATTTTATTGTTCTCACAAAATTGATGCCCGAGCTATCGAATTAAATTAATTATTTTTTCTGATTAAATTATATTTTTTGAACACTTTTTGATGAAATTAATTAAAATTTCCGTTCACTTCACTTAATGACAAAAATTTCGTTGTTCGCGCTTTAGTTTGGGGAAAATTCGTGAATATTGTAAATTTTGTGAATTTTCGAAAAATTGGTTGGGTCGTTGATAAAGTAATTAAATTTCCAACTAGCGAGTGCTCCACTTTTTGTCAGCGCTACTAAAATAATAATATCACTTTCCGAATTGCGACAATTGCGAGAATCACAACCCATTTTTAATTACATTAATTATAGTATAATTTTACAGGCGCTTAATTTATAATTTCATTTGCTGGCTCTGTGATGGCGAAATTGGGGATGTTGTTTCTCCTTTGTTGAAAATTTTTAAATTGTAGGATTTGCTGGGATGGATCCTGAAAAGATAAATAAAGGGATATAAGTTACATTGAAATTATGAAAATTGCGCAATAATGGTGATTGCTTAATTATAATGCAGAAAATATTTTATTACTATTTGTGAAAGTTTTTTAATTGGATGTGTAAGCGATGAGGGACATATTTTCCGAATTATTTTGAAACTTTTTATGGTTATTTGTTTTATGAAGTATAAGTTGGGAGAAGTTTCTGTGTGGTTTTTGCTGTAAAGTTTTGTTGGGTAAATATTTTGAAAGAGTTTTTGAAGAATAGTTAATTAATAGTAATTTGTTTTCACTCTTTTGTGAATAGTTTTGCTACAAAAACAATTTTGAGAATCATTTAGAAATATATTTTCAGTTTAAATGAGTACATATTGGATCAGATTTCATTAAACTGTTTTCAAAATAATTAATTGAAAAGTGTTTGTCCTCATTAAAAACCATTTATTCAAGATGAAATAATAAGATATCAATGGTTGTGCTTGATGAGTACTTAAAAAGTGTTTAAATCAATGAAAACATATTTTTAATTATTGCATCCGACTGCAACTTCTAATTTGTTTGTTTTTATCGGTTTTTCATGGGATTCAAATTTTATTTGACTTTGACTTTTATTTAACTTCAAAACTATGAATTACATATACCCAATAAATATTATTATTATTATTATATAATTAATTTATAATGTTATAAATAATAATTATTTGACGACTAATTTGAAAAAGATTTTCACGAACAAAATTTTGATTCCACTTTGACCATAAAAGTCCAAGGACAGAAGGTACTCTCCTAACGGCCGACTCGAGAATCGTACTGCTCTTAAACTAAACGTAACATTTTTGACATCCAATACACCTTTTATTGGACATTCTTGTACCAAACCAGGCGAGAGTATTTTCAAAAGATCTACAATAATTAAAAAAATAATATGTTAAAGATAAATTAAACTGCGATTGTACTTATGAGATTTTGTACTGCAGCATCCTTAATTGACACTCCTTTCGTCAAAAGACAATAATCTATAGTTTGTGGTCCACTCCCAGTTATATAATTTTGATATACGTTGCCTACTTTCACGTAATGAGTCATATTAACCTGAAATCAATCTCACCATCAACTAACGAAACATTAATATATCACCCCATTCTCACAAACGTTGGTGTAAAGGGCTTAACTAATACGAGTCGAAAGTTTACAAAACCCATGTTAAATTTTAAAGTGCGACCCTCACAAGCCTCTACTCTTCCGTAGCTTTTAAAGGATTCATTGTCCGTGCATTCAAGCTTCTGAAGCAAAGGGAATTTAGCCACTGAACTGTGGAACAAAAATATCAGAGGTACGATTCTGAGTAGTATCATTTTAATACTGTTTTCTTATTTGGCTTGAACTGATATTTTATTATCACAATTTAACATTTAAAAAACTCTAAAAATTAATAGATTATCATTTACAGTTGATTTTTACTGTCGAACGTTTTTCAAAATTAAATTCTACTCAAGTATGTTATCAAAAATCACAGGTACTCTTTAATTTACTAGAGTGAGTATGAAATAATTAAAAAGCAATTTCACTCAAAATTTTATTTCAGAACCGAAAAATGTACTTTTCTGATTTATATATTCTTAACGACCATTTTATAAAATATTTTTATGTAAAATATAATGGTCTCATCTTGACCTATAAAATCAAATTGTAAAATGTATTTCTGACCTCCATTTCAACTGTTATTGGACATTCTTTTACCATTCCAGGCGAGAGTATTTTATTAACTCCTACAAAAGTTTATAGCTTTTTCATAATGCATTTAAATTAGAAAACTATGCATATACTTAAAACATTCTGAATTCCAAAGTCAGATGACCCTGACCCTCCTTTAGTCAAAAGACAGTAGTCCAAGCCATGTGGAGCATTTTCAGTATTATTTATACGTTTGATATGAACTCCCTTCTTTAACCAGGTGAGTCAAGTTCATCTAAAATGTCCAATATTATTTGACAATTTCACCAAATGAACATGAAATTTGTAATTCTCACAAACTTTGGATTAAAAGGCTGAAATATAACAGCCTTAAAATTTAATAATCTCATGTTATACTTCAAAGTCCGACCCTCGCAAGCTTCCACTCTACCAAATATTTTGAAATGTTCATTATCCGTGCATTCGAGCTTCTGCAGCAAAGGAAATTTGGCCTTAAACATCAAATAGGATAAGCCAATTACAGAATGTTCTTTCTAGAATTAAACCTTCACAAAGCTTTGGATTAAAAACATCAGAGGTAATGTTCTGAGTAGTATCATTTTAAAACTATTTCTGGGTTTTAATGTAAATTTTCTTTGTTTGCCATCTATCTCAATCAAAAAACGTGTAAGTACAAAATTTTGCATTTCCTTATTAAAATAATTTGCATATTCTGTATTTATTTTCAAGCAACAATTAAAATCTGTTAAATTTATGATTATAATAATCTTTCATATGAATTATTTTTTCAGTCCTGTACCATGAGTTTCCAAGTCAATAATTACCAAGGAAGTATAATCTTCATGAAAAGTTCCATATTAAATTAAAATTTAATTATATTGTCAATTCTTAAGCAGAAACTTTTAATGAAAACTTTTCCAACAGACTCTTTATAGTTTTGCATTTTACATAAAGCACAATATAAAACCTTCCCTTTTAGATATCACGAAAGATCCACCATAAGCCACCATAATTCCCTATCATAATTTTTCACACAAGACAAATTTTCATTCAAACGTGAAAGCTCTTTGATTAACTTTTTTGTGCATCATGCAAATCCTCTCGCGGAGGAAAAAAAAGTTCAAAGCAATTTAAACTTACAAAGTCTTTTCTACAACTTCAAATTTATTTGAATTTTCAGTTTTCTCCCGTTTTTACCCAGTTTTCAGCACTTGGTTTGCTAGTTTAAGGTACTAGCTATCATAAGTAGCACACCATTCACATCTGCCAACTCTTGTATAGGAACATTCAAAATTCATAGCTCAACCATATCCATGACATTTCATACGAATTTGCACCATTTCAATTTCTCAGGACGAACCCATTTCGCCAACTAAAAGTTATAACTTTTTAATCTAAAAGTTTTTGGCATCAGACGTCTCCGGGAGCTAAGAGCGCACATTCACGTCAACTTGGCATATATTTTATGTTTTCCTAGAGTTTTCCCTTGTTTGCCAGATAATCTAGCAAGCTAGCAAGCGCCATAATGCTCGATATCCTGAATATCCACAGTATATCCAAAGGATCTCCTGAACGATATCGAAGAATTTGACACTTAGAGAAAAGTTTGTTATGACTTACTTATATGTGCTACTTATTCTGAATTTATTAATTCACATTTTTTTGTTGTTACATAGTGTATCTAATATTTTAAACTTTTTTTTCATTATACTACTCATTGAAGATCTTAAAAAAATTAAAATCAATCAAGAAATCACAAAATTCTCTCAGTGTAGTTCTACCAATTTCTTCCGTCCAGCATGCACAAAATCGAATAGCAAAAACCTATCAATTGGGGATTTCATGGGACTTTTTCCTCTGTCTCCATAAAATTTAATTTGACTAAAAGACGAATAAAGCAGTCGAGGATTTATTGAGTGGAAGCTTCTTGAACTTAGAGACTTGAAGACGTGGCATAGTATTATATTAATAGTAAAAAAACAACGATCTATAATGTATAAAAGGAAAAGAGTAAAATTTCTATGAAAATGGCAAATTTAAATAATTTCTGTTCGATTTCCGAGACGTTTCTTTCAGATTTTTCGGTTTTCCCTCAGTTTTTCATCCTTTTTTGCCTGGTTTTGTGAAAATCTCAGAAATACATTGTGAATAAATTGGAATAAATCTTTTGTGGAAAGAAATGGGTCATCGAATGATAGTTTTATTGGATTGGTAACGGGGAATCTATTAGAGGAAGGCATTATTTATGGTTAAGTTGGGTTTTTTGCAGTTTTCTTTCAAGAGTTTTCGGATATCTTTAAGATTTTCCTTCAGTTTATTTATTTTTTCAACCTACTTTTTGGTTATGTTTGAATATTACACTAAAATAAACCGGAAGTCGTTAGAACTGGATATATTTAGGATTATCTTCTTCATTAGGGTATTATTGTTTCATTAAGGACTTTTAGCACAGTGGCACTGTCTCAGCAGCTTTATCTTATTTATTGCATGCCATTAAAGGAAAAGCATTTCATAGAGAAAACTATTTCTGTACGACAGCTGTCTGGCAGTAATTAATCAGTCAGTGATATAAGAAGACATGGTTGAGGATATATATTCAAAATTGTTTTTGTATCAGACTTTGTCTTCAAGATGTTATTTATTGAACACTGTTATTAGTTAATTAATTACAAGTGTGGTTTCAATACATTTTTCATTTTCTTTGGTTGGCAAAAATATTATTTTGAATAAGTAGCGTACAGACTCTCCTTGAGCACTGGATTTTTCTTTCCTCCCAGCATATTGAAGATGGTCATATCGACTTTGTACTGCCCGTTCATATTATTCTTGTCTTCATCATCGCACTCAATCATCTCGTAATTACGAATAACATAAAATGCTTTGGATAATGGACACATATTGGTCATGTTGCCATATTTCGCTAATCCTTCCAATTGTGTCAAAACCATTGGATCCTTAATTGAAGCTGGATCACAAGGGTTTATTGAACCAGAATTGTGCATCTCTACAAATGCATCACCCTTTTTCATGTTGAATGAAAACTCTACGGAAATATCGGAGACATCCTGAAGAACATCCAAATCCATATTCAATACGTCTTTCCCAGCATTTTTGCCAATGTTAAAAGAACTTATCACGAAATTGGGATCGGACTCCAGATCAATTTTATCAATTGTCACTTTCGAGTGCACCTGAATTTTGGAGGGTAAATTTAATTGGTGAGGGTTTCCTTGGAGAGTTTTTCTTTGGTTCATTGGTTATTTTATTTTCCGTCGAAATGCTTTTCAATGAAGATTTCCATCAAAAATTAAATTTCCACCAAAAGAAAATTCTCTTCGTAAAATCCTCCCACACTCGAATAAACCCAATTAGATAAATCCCATCACCAAGTATTGATATCTCACCAAAGCAACACCGACAACCAACAGGAAAATCACTTTAACGGACATCTTTTGTATCTGTAGGACTTGACGAGCTCTTTACTGATTCAAGATAAAAAGTAAATTGAATTTGTGGCCAGAATGAATGGCTTTTATATGCAAAGTGCGGACAAAGAGTCGTCGTATCTTGTCGCTCGCACAAGGTAGCATCAAAAGTAACAAAAGTGATCGTTAAATTTAAACGCAGCTGAACATTGAATTTGAAGCAAGTGGTCATGGATAGCAAATCAAGATGATTACAGATTTTACGAGTTTTATTATTTAGTTGGGGAATCTTCCTGATAGCATGAATTTGAATAATTTCATGACTTTTGTGATTGTGCAAAATTCAACGAAAATTTTGCTGATATTTCTGCTGAGTTTGGCCGGAAATCAGATTTCTCGTATTTTACGTACTTTTTCGAGAATAAATGAATAGTCAGTAATTTTGTGGAAAGAACATGCAACAGACTGGGAAGAGATAAGTGCTCAACTGCTCACCTTTAGAATTTGCATAATGCTTCATCATCATTACGGACGATAAATTTCTTGAATGTATAGTCAAATAATTCAATTTGCGGTCTTTTTGTGATAACATATTATTTCGAATTTGGTGTAACATAATTTTTTTGCAATTTAAGGAATGATAAAATTGTTGGTGTTTTGTCGGTTTTCTTGTCTAGATTTTAAAAGTAAAGCAAGTAGATGGTAGGGTTAAAAGAGGGGGTACTGTTGATTTGACCTCTATTCCCGGAAAAATCTTAATTAGGCTAATTAGCTGCTAAATACATTGACAAACATTTTTTTTTTTGAATTATTTTTTTCTGAGTACTAATTAAATATCACCTCCTTTCTAACAAGATTCTTCTTCTTCTCGCTTCCTAGGAAATCTACCAGATCTCATTTAGTTCACGAAATTCAAAAATTAGGGGAAAGACTTCCCATGAAACTCTCAACAAAGAACAATCTGAATAGAGAAGTCAAATCACACTCCAATTATAATTGAAGCAATTTCTAGCAGCTTCAAGAAATTCACCCAATTGTAGAAAATTTAAGAAGGTGGTTGGAAAATTGAAGGAAAATGATGAAAGTCATTTGCTCACAGCTAATTGAAATAATTTAATTGATTTTTAATGGCTTTTCTGCTACCATTTGTAGGTTTCCTTTAATTTTCACTTTGTTATATTATTTTATATGCATCATCAAGAAAATCTGTTTCCACCGATTTAATTGCCACAATGCCAAAAAAGCCACAATGCCACAATCTGAACAAGCCTTAATGTGTCTTTTATGAATCCTTTAACTCGTGCGATAAGCTCCCGAAATTGAGTGATTTATGTGCAACTAAAGGCCTAATGCGAATTGGATGATTATTATGTGTTTTTGTTGCCAATAGGCAATTTGGTGGGAGTAGGAGCTTTTAGTAATTTCGTGTCCCGGGTTTTCAATGGCAATATCTCTGGGAAGATGAAAAACTTGGGTTCCCGGCATATTCTCATAAAGTTCCCGAGACCCCGATGCATCAAATACTAATTTAGGAGTTTACTAAACCCTTCCAGATTTATTCGCATCCTTAAATTGAGCAATAAATGTGTCGCTTGTATTTTCGTGTTATTCAATTTAAATTGAAATTGATGAGTTTTCTGCACTTTTTCCGTTTTACTTCGGTGTATTTGCTTTATACAAAGCTTTCGAGGTTTCTTCATACAATCTTCACAAAATGTCGATGTTTTCTTGCCATTCATGGAATCTTCATTGTTTCTCCATTGTCTGTATTCTTGTTCAGTTTTATTGGAACAGCAAGATAAGTCGAGCAATTCCGTGATTTATTGAAACACCGAATTAATTTGGTAATTCTCTGGCTTTTTGTAATAATTTATTGGATTACAAGGATTCTCTTCGCATTTATCAACATTTACATAAACTGAGCCACAAACAATTATGGCTTTTTGTTGGCCTGTTAAGACGTATTAAGCCGCTTTCAAGGAAATTTCCATTTAATCAATCGTTATTGGGCGTTTTGTGAGTTTTTATTATTTTAAGTGGATTTATGGGGCAAGCCTTGTTACACCACGTAACTTTTATTTAAGAATGTTCATAAAGATTTCTTAAAAATTTATTTATTATTGTAGCGCAATTTTTTTTGTACAAACGATAAATCGTTTGTGGTCTGCTTTCCTACTCTACGGTAGATATTTTTGAATTGCAATAACATACTAAGTTATGCGAAAATACGCGCAAGTTGGCTGGTTATTGCAATTCAATTGTCACTACCGTAGAGTAGGAAAGCAGACCACAAACGAAATAAGCTTCAAAAGCTTTAAAACCAGAAACTTTATAGACTTTTAAAGCAAATAAATACTATCCCGCATTAATATTTACTCTACAAAAACAAGCGAAGCGACAGCGTTCATAAAGCTTAAATAATTTGAAAGCTTTCCGCTGGCAGCCACAAAGCAGTATTAATTAAATGCGGCTGGAGGATGTTGTGAAGCACAATTAATTCTTGTTTATTGAATTAAAATTATCCCACCACACGAGTATACGAGCCCACATCTCGCCCTGTAATCATTATTGTGTAGTGCAGCTCATCTGCATTGCGTAATTTTCATTAAAATGAAGAGAAATTGTTTACATTGTAGTTAGTTTGCTACTTCCGTGGTTGAGTGAAGGATCATGCTCTTGCAGTGATGGTTAGCATGGAAATTTGCACTCACTTATAAAATGCTTGAGTTGTATCGAATGTAGATCAACTGTGCACTAACCAACATACACAACTCAATGGGTTAACTGTATAATACTGCACTGTTCTTAGATTTTCTTGTGGTAGTAAAATAAATTTGTTGGGGTAGGAAAGTTGATTTGAAAAAAAAAATCTACAAAACTTCAAATTTTCCATCCATCTTCATAAATTGCACTTAAAAGCAAATTTTTTTCTACAGTGTTGGATTAGCAGAAGCAATACAAAAAGGATTTGATAGAAAATAATATTATTCAGCCATTCTATTACAGCATAATCACAGCTCTCCACATTTGCATACAACGAGCTCATCTAGATATTTAGTACCCTGAGTATCGTTCCATGAATGTTTGCGTGGTGATGCTGTTTTTGATATTTTTTCTATTTTTCCCTATTTTCCATAGGATTTCACTGGATTTTCGTCCAGAAAATCAGATATGACATTATAGAATCATCCTGCGGGATTATCTCCAAACATTGTCGGCGGCTTGTGGAATTTTCTTCTATATTGCTCTTTCAGTTGTATGGCACAAGCAGACTTAAATCTATTCGGATTTGGCTGTATAAAATATTTAATTCAAGGAAATAAATGTATCGAAATTTTTCTTTGTGTAGGTTTTTATGTTTCAATGCTTTCCGGTCGGGAAAAGATTTTTTTTGCATAAATTTTAGATGGAAAATCGATGACATCGGATATATTTAGATTTCCTTATTTATTTATTAGTTCATTTGAAATTCCACAATCCAAATAGAAGAATTGTTTTAGAATTTAATTTGATTTGATTTCCTTAGAAATATTCAAAACATCTCTAGTTTCCAATTAACTGTACAATAATTGCATTCCAGAAAATCAACAATTGAATCTAAACAGGATGCGCTTTTCATTCAAATCTCTGTGCTTTCATTATTATTAAAGTTCATTGAATGTCTTATGAACTCAATAATTGTTGTTTACCAATGTAATTAATTAAATCCTAGTTTGATTGTTCACTTGAACTGTTGAACTCAATTATAATTTAAATTTATTCTGACAAGTAGGAATGCTAAGCCAACGAGGAAATGCTTAGAGATTAAAAGAAAAATCTTTAAAAGTCTCAATTGTCATCCTCAATTAATTCTTCAAAGCTCCTCTTCTCTATATCTTTCATTCGTTAGCTATAGAGTAAGTGGAAAAAATCATCTACTTCTCTGAACTCAACTCGCATGTGATCCAATTAAAAATTCAATGAAAGTGTCACTGCGCTAGTAATCGAAAGCATTTGCATGTCAAAGAGGGTTTTGTTCATTTTCCTCTACAGTTCCTCAGATTTTTCTGGAATTAACACTTGAATGAGCTCCGTCATTTCTGAATTCTGATGCCGTAAAAAGCGAGGAGAAAAAAGTGTGGCATGTATTTTAAACTATTTGAGTTTTTTAGATTTTCTGCAACAGCTGCTCGTTATTTCCAAAGAAAAGTATCAGGAAGTTGAAGCGGTTTTAAGTGTGCAAGCTACAAAGTAATAATACTCGTGAAAATTGTACTATACAAGAACGCTGCTAAAAAATTTTAATTAGTGGCTGGAAGTTGTTTGAAGTGTTGTTTAAGTTAGCTTTGAGTGTTTAACACACAATGCCGTTAATTAAAGCATTTTACGTGGGAACACGTGGAAAGTTTGAAAAGCTTTTGTGTTGAGCTAAATTTAGAAAATGCTGTTCATTATAACACTCTCATTAAAATAGATTTACCACTAACGTTAGCTTGAACAGTTAAATCATAAAATGCAACCAATTATGAAAGATTTTCAAACTTGAGCTAATTGAACCATAATTTAAAACAGTTTTCCACTTATGACACATCTATTTTGTAAATATTTAAATATTTGTACGAAATTAAATAAAAAATTTTGTTTTGCAACTTGGTTCTAGCAATTTTCACAATTTTAATAATTTGGTAATTTTGGTATTTATGACGACAAAAGTTGCACGTTCATTCAAGAGCTGGTAAAACTCGTAAATCTCGTTTAATACCGAGAATCTGCCATCATTATAAAATTCCCCAGAAAGCCAAAAGCTATGACACAAAATGACGACGGATATAAATTGAAGCTTCAAAGTTATGGCTTAAAATGTATCCACAATTTATCCAGAAATGTATTTAGTTGCAACAACTAAAAGCACTAAAAGCATTAAAAGCACTCAAAGCATGAAAAGCAAATATTTTCATAAAGCCGGCAAAACTCTGAAAAACTCGAAAACTTTGGGAAAACAAAAAAATCCTAAATTTTCGCAAAAAGCTCGTACAAGATGACTCTGAGAGAAGTTTTACTACAAAGAGCAGAAAATGTAGTAAAGGTAAATACTAATTAGAGATTTTGTTAATGTGATAAATACAATCACATTTGAACGTACACACACAATAACACATTTTTACTAATGTTGTATTTTTTATTACATTTTCAACAAACACTAAAAAAAACTTCTCTCAGTGCGAAAAAAATCGCTAAAAACTGAGAAGCGAGCAAAACTGGCACAATTGAAATTTATCCTTTTTGGGATTTGTTTTCGAACATTGTCGGATTGTAGTGCTAAATAAATAACTGCGACACTTTTTGCCATTCCCCTCATATTAAATGATATGACAAAACAACAAAATGAAACAAAATAAACGTGAATATGTATTTATGATATAATAGATAGCTCGAATTATTGCACTTCACAGCTTCACTACACAGTTTTTGTGAGTTTTTTGCGAGTTCACGAGTTTTTGCGCTTTTTCAGGACATTTCCCTGGTAATTTTATTTATTTGTCTGCTATATTGCTTTTCATGCTTTTATGTTTTTTTCAGTTTTTCCAGTTTTTCCAGTTTTTTTTTCAGTTTTTGCCCGCCTTTTGCGTGCAAACAGAATACTCGATGCTCTCAGTGCTTTCAATGCTTCAATGATTGTTGTTTATTTGTTTATTCGAAAATAAAAATGTTTTCATGTCCTCGACGCTTTGAGTGCTTTATGGTGACGATGAACAGTTTTTTGTTTCTTATGGAAATTCAGGCTAGATTAAAAGAGTTGTGCCAATAAAAAAGCGAATATCGAGCTATTTTGAAATTGATGGGGTGCGGTTTGGGGTGGAATTTGTTTGTTGAGTGTTATGGGATTATTGGAAAGTTTTATTGACTTTACATTGGATATGATCGATTTTTCTATCATCTTGAAAATGTATGACAGTACTAGAAGATGGAAAGTAGGATAGACGAGTTTATGACCAGAACCTTTTCCATCCCTCACAACCCTTCCATTTTCACAATCAATGATAGAATACAGCTGATAGCTACCAATTCTAGCGATCCCGACCGTTTTTATCAGTTTTTCGTGAATAAATTACTCGCAAAACTCGAATTGTTCCAATAAAAAAACATAGTTTCATTAGACTTTTGCATGCAAATAGTTGGGGATAATAAATTTAGGCGGAACTTGGCCGTATCAAATGAGTTTTATCGTTCTACATGCCGTGCATATAGCACGATAAATCATAGAAATAGAATGAAAAAAATGCAGATAACATTTTGTCACATCCTGCACAAGTTATTATGCAAATGCTATAATTAGAGCAGCGTTGTACCATTTTCAACCATTGTGGAACGTTTTTTGACCGTTTTTTCTAGATTTTACCCATTTTTTCTAGGATGCCTATTAAAACGTCCATTTATGCTTTTTAAGGTTTTATGCGCTTTTAGACTTTAGCACGAAGTATAAAGTATAAATTTAAAAATTCGGGTTGACTCTCTTTGTAAAGTTTTATAAGAATGTTTGCGATTTGGTTAAATATAAAATAAAAAACTGAAAATTATCATAAAAAATCAATCGAACATTTTTTTTTTAATAAGCCGAACTAAAGAGATTCACCCTCTATTTTAATTTATCTACATGAAAAAGGCGATTTTCCAGCCATAAAAATTTCTTCATAAAGCCAACATTTTAATGACCAGTCTTTAATACTTTTAATACTTTAATGCCGGGTTTCTTTTTTCCAGAAATTTTAAGCAATTTTAAACAATTCTAAATAATTTTCAGCATTTTATAAGCATGACTTATTTATGACCGTTTTTTCAGCATACCTAATTATAATTCCATTTTCTGAGAGTTTTGAGATTTTCTGGGAAGAAAGTTTTACCCGCCGTTCCCGTTTTTGTAATTTTCAACGAGTTTTTGCTATTAAATATAAATACTGAGTAAAGAGTTTTCAAACAGCATTTAGAATATTTTTGCATAAATTAGAAGTAAGTTCAAATGTACCAAATGTTTGGTGAAAAACCAGAAAAAGGTTAATGACTTCATTATGTTTCATTACTTGATAACTTCATAATAACATTAACTTCATTGCTAAACTATACTTCTGTTTGCTCAAGCTTTACCATTTGTTTAATTATCATATAATGAGCACCTTAATTAATTGTTTGCATAACAATGCCAGAAATGTATCAGAATGGCCATGATGTTACAAGCTCAAACTATAATTTTCCCATTAATGCCATGACAGTCCTAAATAACTAAATTATCCTAAATCACAATATTAGATCTAAATCTCCTTCAAAGAACCAGATGATTAAAGCTGTAACGTAACTACCTTAACTGTTCTCCTCGCTCCACTATCCATTCATTACAAAATAATTCAATCCTGTTACTTTGTCACCTTTCAAGCTTTTCAAGCTTTCATGTTTTTTTTTTACTTTTCTACTTTTTTACGCTTCAAAGCACCAGTTCTATACCCAACGATTAAAACATTTTTGTTACGCCTTCCATGAGTTTTATTTGTATTACCAGCTCACAAGTTCCATGAGGTAATTAAGGAAGCCATTAAAATGTCCTTTAATGCCATATTTGAAAACTTTGAAACTGTGCAAATTCGCAAATAAGCGATTCTACGACCAGAGACTAAAAGTGAATGGTAGTGAGGCGTGAATTTTATTTTATTATGTCATAAATAAGAGAAGTCCCTGTGAGTTTGTTTTATGATATTTTTGATTGTTTGTCAGGAAGTTTATTGAAGGTGGAAATTTAGCTTAAAAAAAGTTTTATGGACTAGGGAAGTTTAAGAGGAAAGTATCAAAAAACATATGACCATTTTAACCATCACAAGGAAAAATCATTTATATTTCGATTCAAACCTCGATTCAAACCAAATATTTTATAAACCAACATAAATAGAGCCATCTAATAAAACACTGAGCTATTTATGTCCTGCTATATCGCGATTTTCGACACATAATTCCATAAAACCACTTTATTCTAGTTTATGCCACAAAATTCGAAAAATATATTCCACATTTAATATCGACAGATTTACCGAATATTTCGGCAAATATTTGAATTGTGGCCTTTGCAGCCGCTGCACAATTTTGCCGACAATTTGCAAAAACTCCACAATTTGCCAACAATTGGGTAGAATGTGCAAACTGGCGTTTGCCTGCTGACATCTGAGTAGCAGTGGCCCAATTTAATGCCGGGTCTCCTATTAAAACTTTGATAGCAACTAAATCCTTATCAATCCGTATCAATCGAGTAGAATAGCCCAAGAAGAGGTGCCTGGAGCCCAACAACCTTATTCAGAGTTATTTGCCAGTTATTTATGTGTTTATGGCTATGGAGCCTGTCGGGTAGTGAATTTCGCTTGTTCAACCCGACACTGTTACTTGGGGACTAAATAAACAAATATATTAACCTTTTTATATCCGTTTTATTATCCATTTCATTTAATCCATTTCTTGCTGGATGGTGTTTTGGTGTGTGGTAGAATATTCCGCATTTAAATTTATTTCACTTTATATATTTTTTGTTGCTTATTTTTCACTGAATCCACTGTGTAGTTAAATCACCATAAAATCATTGAATCATGGAAATTTTCAATATTTTATTCAATATTTGCAGGAAATTTATTCAATTTATTCAATTTATTCAATTTATTCAATACTATTAAGGTAGATCTACAAATATTGGTTTTGAGTCCCTTTTAAGCTTTTATTGCTTTTATGAGCTTTTTCAAGATTTTTTGGAATTTTTTCACAGGTGAAGAGTTCTGTAGGCTATTTATTTATTTATAAACTAGATTTTGGTTGAAAAAGTGTTTGACCAATTTGTCAATATTATGAATTTGTTCGAGTGTTTTTTTTTTCAGAGACTATTTCACTAAAATTCCAAAACTCTAGATTTCAAAGGAACTTTTATTGATTACAATTATTCTTAAATTTCTTTTTATTTGTTTTTCCAGCCACACTATTACAATATTTATAAGTTTTGAAAAACTTACATTTAAATATAAATCATTTATGTAAGATTACTCAAGTTTCTAAGACAACCTGTCAAACGTTTAAACTATTTCCAAGTTGCTGATTAATCTTATAAATTATATTTCAAAGAAAGTTCCGGCTTTTCCTTGTTTTTCAAAGCTTTTCACAAATCCCTCACTTTACAGTTTATAACCACAATTTATTTGTTTTTAACAGAACTTTATCCATTCTACTATCCAAAAGTTTCAAAAGTATTTTTTAGTGTCTGATTATTTAACTAAACATCTTAAAGAAACTGCTGGACGATAGTTCTTGCCGCACTTTTCCGCGATAAACCAGCATGGTTCGAGAGCACAGCTATAACTGGGGAAAATTATTACGGTTTTTATCGCTGCGATGAAAATATGCTTTGAAGGGGTTGCTTTCTCTTTGGGGAGCTCTCGGAAAAATATGTTTGAGAGAGTTTTGAAGAGAAAAAGAAGTGAAGAAGCTTTTTTGAGCTTTTTTTTATTTCTTTTCGGTTTGCAGAAGAAAATTGTGGAAATTATTGAAATCATGAGGAAAACTTTTATTCTTACAAAGATTACATTTTAAGAGTTTCTTGATTTTTAAGATTGCACATAAAAGTTTTTAGGGTGAATAAAAAGAGCTTTATGTTTTATCATTATGAAAAGCGCGTTACTTTTGTTATTTTATTGAAATTAAGAGTTTCGCAAATATTTTAAAGTATTCTTTGGGAAAATTTAGGCATATTGCGAAAAAAAGGACTCATAAACCAAAAATGTGACCCGCGAAACCTAATTTTATAAGAATTTTTAGTCAAAAAACGAAAGTTCAAAAATAATATTATCTATGAACCTAGGTTCATGAATAGCAATACTTCGAAAATTTAATTTATGAATGTTGGGACCCAAAAACCAAAAATGCGACCTGCGAAACCTAATTTTTTAAGAATTTTTAATCAAAAAACGAAAGTTCAAAAAAAAAATATTATCCCTGAACCTCGTTCATGAAAAACAATCTTTTTTTATTTTCTTGTGGTCATTAAAAATTATATTTTGACACTATTGACTATTTGCTTGTTATCACATTTACTTCCTTTTGGCAATAATTTTTAATCAAATTTAATTTAAAATAGTTTAACCTCAAAAAGACGAAAACAAATTAATCAAAAATATGCTTACAACCTCAATTTAACGACATAACAACTTAAAAGTAACTACCGAAAACATCATTATTTTCTAAACAACTCATCATCTACGCAAACATTCTCTCTCTCAATTCTAGTCCAAATCTTTCAAAAATCTCTTCCTATTCCGCGCATGTTCTCTCTTCCAAATATCTACCAAAAAATCTAAAAACAATCTCTTGCCATAATAAGCTTGACAAGACTCGACAAAACCTTCCCCAACCTCCAATGAACAACTGCACAAAAGCATAGAACATGAAATTGTTTGTATATAACGGAGCAAGGTCAACTATTCGGTGTTTGATTGAAATCTCAAATCTGGAAACGAGAAAGCAGAAAAAACTGAAAACATTTATCTTTGATGTTTGTGCTGTTTTTTGGTTCAGTGAACTTTTGAGAATACACTGAATTATTTGCATGGAGCTTTTATGTTAAATTCAAACGTTGAGCTTGTAATTTTGGAAGTATTTTATTGAAAACGATCCTGTGATTTATTTATTCACTTTTAAAAATATTATCAAAGAAAAAATTATTTGACGATGATCTATCTGTCGATATAAATACATAACAAAACACAATCATTTGTTTATTGGAATTTTGATCCACGAACTCCCATAAACCATGCCATCGCTCAAATTATTTAAACACCATAAATTGTTAAATGGTTAATTTGCCCAGTGAACTGGAAAGCTGCACATGATTGTTATTGAACCAAGCTCCCGCTCCATAAAATCCTTCACACATCAGTGCAACGATAATTGAAAATTAAATATTCAAAATTTTCAATTTCAATTAGCTGCTAAATGGGCTTCATGTAAATGATTTAATTAAATTTTCAAACAGCAAACTGCCAACAATGGAATGAGACTCCGTTTTAATTTCCATAAAAGCGATAAATCATAGGACACAATAGCTTTTATACTTTCCCCGGGCGCTCCTTTGTTTCATGGGCTTGCCGAGCAGTTTCTTGGAGAAATTAAATGTTAATTTATGCGACCGGGAAGATCTCTTAAGCGTCGCCAAGTCAAGCACCAACACTCATTGAAATTTATCAAAAACTTATAGTGTGTAGATGGGTGGAGATAAGCAGATAGGAAGCTGGCTAACTTTTATTGTAATATTTTCACGTCCACCTCATGATACACTTCCAATATTTGCTACCAAACTTAGAGCCACTTTCTTCGGGCGGACAAAAGGATCCTTAGACAAGATAAAGCTGCTCTGGCATGCAAATTAATTCTGAGGATGCTGAATAGAGCTGAACAACCAGAATTTACAAAATTTACAAAATTTTACTGAAGACAGTCTGAAGAAGGGAAAATATGCAAATACCAAAAATTATATATAATGGTTATAATGGTTCTAATGGTTGTAGGTCAAGAAAGTAAATTATTCGGGAAGCTTTTGCTATGCTTAAAGCCCATTAAAGTCTATTAAAGCCCATTAAAGGCTGTAAAAGACAACATTAACTAAATATAGGGATTTTGGATGTTTAGGATATTCAAAGAAAATTTATAAGGAGTTTATATTATTTCATGTATTTCAGAATTCTGATGTATTTTGCCATATCTTCTAATGTATTTGAGAGATTCAATGTATTTTATAGGATTGCAAAGGATTGAAATCAAATTGTTGATGAAATTCCTCAAAATGCTTCAAGCAGTTAAATTGTTGAATTGCTGAAATGTTGAAATGTTTCATTTATATATGGTCAAACCATAAATTCCGAATGAATTCTGCAAATATATCTTTAACATCTTATTTATTTTTAGAAGGGTCTTATAAGGTAAAAACATGATATCAAATATTTTGTTGGCTTACCATTTCAAGGTTGTTTAAGGTTGATAGAAAACACAAACGAAAAATCTTGGGTGGAAAGGATTTCCAGAGTTTATCCCAATTTAAAGAAGATTGTAGGATTATTTATGGAATTTAGGGATTTGCAAGGGCGTGCAGTTAAATTGTATGATATGAGAAAATATTTTCGTAAACTTGTATTCTGATGTATTTTAATCCCCAAAAGAATTCGATGAATTTAAGGTTTAAAAAGAATTCAAGAAAGAATAACGATATCCATATGTAAACCTTGTCCAAGAAAACCTTTCAAAATCTTCAACCACTTTATCAAAATTCCACCCCCTTTAGCCCCTCTTTCTCCATACTAAACATCAACAATTTCCGTATTCTCGAATCTGCAAAACATTTTTGGGATAGTTTTCAAGATGCCGAGATGGAAAATGAAATTCCTTCTTAGCTTGTTTCTATACGATATAAGAAAGATGATGAATGATTCTCGTTTAGAGTTATGTTAAGTATGTTGGAACTAGACTTACTGGAGTGATATTTGCTCGAGATGTCATCATGAATTTCAAGAATTTGTATTTTGCAGAAGTCATGTAGGATATTTCTTTATATTTCCTCAGCATCGCTTAAGTGAAATGTTGCAATTCTTACAATTTCTAAATTTGACAAAATTTCACGAGAAATCGTTGAACACTTGTTCTAGATTGAAGGATGAGGATTGAAGGGAGTTGTAGAGTAAAATACAAAGTGTTTTGTTTCCATTCAATTGAGCTTCAATACATTTGTCTCAACCACTTCACAATTTCACAATTTAATGGCAAATTTCGTCGAGGGAAATGAAAAGCTGTCGTTGGAAAAGCTAATGATGCAGGGATTTGCTTGGAGACTTTGTTTTCAATGAGCTTTTCTGAAAACAATGGATGTCAAAATATTCTTTAAGCTTTCTCAGAGCTTTCTTGAGTCTGTATAGGAGGTGAAGCTTGGAAATGGACACTTTTTGAAAATGATAAATCTTTTGTTATTTTTTTGAGTTGCTGGGAAAATTATGGAAATATTTTTCTAAAGCAAATGAATTATTTATTAAGAAACAAAATCGATTTTGTAATGATCAGGAAATCTGGTAAAATCAAAGCTCACCATTCGATTGATTCAAATAATCTTTTTAATATACGAATAACAGTTTTTATCAATCAATCCCTGCAAAAACACCAGTCATTTAGCTGAACACAAAAAGTATTTATCACACAAAAAAGCTTTGTGCAATTCCCAGCACTTTTACGTGTAAAATCATTGTACACAACAACAAACCTCAAGTGTGAGTGAATTCCATAAAAAGCTTTTTAATGTTCGTTTCGAAAATTACGCAATTTATATCCCCGGCAATTTTCTCAAAAGCAGCGCATTTTCCACACAAAATTTGCTCGCAGAAAGCAGAAACTTGATTGCCACCATGCCTCAGATGAATTTATCAAGCTCTTAAAAGTGTCACATAATGTTGCAAAAATATATCAGAGTTGTCGGCTGCCAACTAAACGGCTCCGGCAGCCAATTCCACTTGAAGTTTACTTGGTGAAGCACTTTTGACTGTCTGTGAGACAGTTGGTGCTTGCATATATTACTTTCGCCAGCCGAAGTCTCAAAGATTCCGCGACAAATAATTTAGCGTCAATAAACACACTTACTGAAAAAAGTGAAGACTCTGGGGGTTGTTATGGTTAGAAATTCAATTCAATAAATATCCACTAGAAATGAATAAAGTGAAAATTTTCCAAACAATAAAATACATCAATCTGTTAAAAAATAAAAGCAATCTTAAAAAATCACACAGCAATTCGCAGGAGCTTCAAGCCATGCTTAAGGTGTAAGTGGATTCGCCTGAAATATATTTCACTCGTTTATAAATCCTTTTATTTTCTCGTTAATTCTGATGTTGTCGTTCGCTTGAGCATTATCTTCTGCAGTTGTTTACCGTCGTTTTTCCCTTATCAACGTTGTTTAATGCCTCTACCGTTTGCCAGCCATTTATTTTCCTTTCAACTCACCCGAGATGGGTTTGGAGATGTGAGGCGGATGCTGTGAATCGCTTCGCAAAGCTTAGAATGCTTTGAGTCCTTTGAATGCTTTGTAGAGGTGAAAAATTGTGTATCGTTTGACGTGCGCGTCTTTCAGGGAAAATAGTTTGTGATTCTTTGATGGAGCATTTCGTATAGTATCACTGGAGGTTTTCAATTCAATCTTGCTTGGAGATTTATTTTTGTGTAATATGTTTTTGGTCTTTGTACTGTATTTAATGAGGAATCGTGTATGTAACATGTGACAGAGGGATATCTATTGAAACTGTGCTCTTTTTAAGCTTTGTTTGCTTGTCTATTGAATACTCTAAGAAATGTTTTGCAATTCAATTAGAACAATTCGTTCTGATTTCAAGGAGATGGATATTTCATGTTTTTAATAAATCAAGAGTGCTTATCAAACGATTCCTGATATTCAAAGAAGTATTTGTAATATTTTTAATGAGATTTTTTTCTATTAAAGCTTAAAAAACGGCTTTTCTCATTAAAGCTGATTTATATCTAAAGTTGTTTTAAATGGAATTTCACATAGATTAAACTTGAAAAAAATATTTCAAAGGAATCAAGTATTATTTCAGACGGATTAAACATTTAAATTAAGAAGCTCAACCGAAAAAGCCGCGAAAATTTGCTCAACCGCAGCTACATTTTAATTATATTTTACATCAACTTTTCCAGGGTTTCCTCCCCCACATTTTTCTAAAAATATTTAGCAGATTGTGGAATCGCCTAAATTATGTGCTAAAATCCTATTTTAAAATTTCTCGGCTAATCTGCACACCACCAAGGAAGAAAACATTGTTAAAACAATTTTTACAAATTTTCGCGTAAATTTTCATTTTCTACTCTGCAATATTGCAAATTTGCAAATTAAAATAATTTTTCGTAATTTCAAAGAAATTACGAAAAAATTACCGAATTTTTGTTGGCAATTGCAAAATACTTGAGTACAGCAATACATTCACTGAAAAGTACAAAATACAGAGAAAATTAAATAAAAATTGTTTAATTCATTTTTTGTTCGTCGGGAAAAGCCGAAAAAAACAGAAAAATAAAATAAATGGAATTTAATTTGTTTGAATTGCTTACATTTCTCGAAATGGCAACAGGAGTTGGGAAAAACAAGCAAACAACGGAATTAAAAATACAAATAAATATTTAATTTGTTTCACGTTGATGGTAGTCTGTAGAGCTTCCAAGGGAAGATTCTCCAGCTTGCATAATTTATATATTTATAAAATTCGCCACGTTTGCATGGAGATGGTGCTGTACGGCTATTCTAATGTGTGCTATCGAAAAACAACCTTGTATTTGTTTTGCTTCTGAAACTGTTCTAATTAAAGAAGATTTCGTAGAGTATCGTAAAATTCCAGCAAACAATTTATTTAAGCTTTCAGGCACAAACAGGGAAAATCATTTGTAAATTATTTTGCTGAGGGGATTTGCATTGTTTCTCTTTGTTTCTCGTGTTTTTTGGTTTGATGTTATAGTGGGTAGTGTTTTTGGTAGAATCCATTTATAAAATAAATGCTCTTGTTACTAGAATCACACTCCAAAAGGAATATTTCCATTAAAAATATTCCCCAATAAATTATTAAAAATCTGTGCTTTTTATTGATAAACAAATCGTGGCAGTAAATTTCCCCCCCAAAAGAAACATTTTACATCTTCACAATTTCCTGTTATTCCTCTTCATCAAGAAACAAAAATAAAAACTCTTCTCAAAAGTTTTATCTACCGAAAGCTTTCCTGCCAATGCTAAGCACAAAAAAAGTTTTCTTGTTGACTCTCCCAGCATGATAAATGAATAAATGATTAATTGTTTTCAAATCTTGACACTTCCAATTTATGTTCTTGAGCAGAAATGTCGAAATTGCTAGCTACATCATAAACATGCTCGGCGCAAACTTATTCCGTTTCTCATCAAACATTTATTCCATATGACTCGACGATAACATAAACATGGCCGTAAGTAGAGCTGAGCATAACTGGCAAAGTACAAATTGGCAAAGCAGAACCATTTTTATGAATCCTTGGAATTTGTACATGAAAAGTCTTTTTTGAATATTTTCCCAAGTTTCTTTCTTGAAAATATCTTATGTTTATGATTTATCAGTCGAAAACGTTTTTCTGCTCGTTCAAATATTCCACCGGTGGATACAATTAAAAATTAAAATTCATTCAGAAATGTATTTGTTGCTACTATACTTGCTTCAGCATTCTTATTTACCTTTTCTGCGTTTGCATATTTTGTGCTTTTTTGCGCTGCCATGAAAAATTGAATCAAAATGAGCCAATTTTATTAAATATCAAAATACCAGAGAAATGCCAGCAAATATGAAATTGTATCCGAAAGTAGGTCGTCATCGGAATTTTGGATTATTAAGGTTCTTTGTTTGATATTTTTTGTTGATTGTATTATATCATTCTGACAGATGGAATACAATAAGGCTAATTCGGGATGATTTAGGTGGAATGGCCTATGGGATTATGTTAATATTTTTTTTTTGATGTTAAGAGAATAAAGCGAGCTTCAATTTGAAACGTGATCAGTTACCAATTTAATTTAAATTAACATGTTAAATCAATATCACCAAAAGCAACTCAAAAAGTCACTTTTCATTAATTATTTCTCTATAACCTTCAATTATCCCGTCCTCCATCACTCCAACCATAATTATATAAAACTGATTCTCATCAAAAATTTCCTTTGATGAAACATCGAACTTCTCAAGTCTCCAAACCCCAGCAAAAAGGTTCATTTTGGATCGAAAAACTTTCTATGCCAGACCAAGGTTCAGCCACCAAAGGAATTTCGAACAATATTTTAACACCAAAACAACTAGAACGAAGCTCTTGAACACCCGTGGAGACAATTAAAGGCTCCTTATATTGTACTCAAAGTCTTTGAAGAGGTCGACAGAGCCAATTAATTTACGGCTGTTCCGCAAACTTTGCTAATTAAGTGTTGATTCATTAATTAATTCAATCTTGAAGAGTTTGCCGTTTTTCCAAACATTTTCCATAATTTTCTACAAGTTTTCACAATTTTCAGCATTTCTTATCCAGAAACATTAGAGTTTAAGTTTTTGTTTTCAAAAATGAGCTGTTATTAACCATGTTTCGTCTTTTGCTGCATATTTTATGCGAGTTTATCGAGTTATTGTTGAGTTTATGGAGTTTTATGAAGTTTGCAAAATTAATTTATGAACATTTTTGCGAAAACAAAAATACCAAACGGCAAACAAACTTTTGAGTTTTTAGGAAACCCAAAGAAAACTTAAAGTTTCATTGGAATTGTAAATTTAATATTATATTTTCTTGTCTGCGCTTCCGGAAGGAAGGCTTTTGTTGGAACTTTTAGAATTGTGACGCTATTTTTAGGACTTTGTTGGGGAATATTTAATTTAAAAGTTAAATGGTTATTTGAGGAAGTAGATCAGGTTTAATGAATTTTGAAAGGTTGAGCTTATAAATATAATTTAGAGCTTTTTTAAATTATTGCTCCAAAATCCAACACAATCCAACACACTCCAAAAATAAAAGCTTCTCAAAACTACTCCAACAAAATTTTGAGCTTCCTCATTAAAAATTCACGTTTCAGAAAGCAAGCAACAGTTCTCTATTAAAATTACATTTAAAGAATTTGAAACATTCGCTACAAACTCGAAAAATATGGAAAAGTGCTAAATTTCAGGAAACGAAGTTTTCAGCTTCATTGAGCAACTGTTGCTTGCAGCAGTGAAGTTTACACTGAGGGATTGTTTTAAGAACTAGAGCATTCAACATTCATTTCACTGCAAGGGTGTTCTGTCAAAGTTTCTGTCAGTGTAATTATATATCACAGTCTATTGAAATGCTGAATATTCTGAATATTCCGAAAATTTTGCAATTCCATGCTGCACGATTTTTGCTGACATTTTAAGACACTTTGGTTCCTTAAGAAGTGCTTTTGTGTGAATTGAGTGGAAAATAAATTGTTGGATGCTAATTCTGAAGCAGCGCGAGGGTGTTTCCAATCTGCATTTAAATTGGAAATGAAGCCCCTTAAACGAAAGGTTTTTTTTTGCAAAAAAAGTGGAAAACGTGTCGGTGTGTTCAAGGAATGTTTCGTTGAAGTTAATTAAATTATTTTGTGAGGATCAAGGGGAAGGGTTTAATTTTATATTTGAATAAAGTATTTTGACTTGGGTCAAAAGTTGATTGATATTTTAATAATTGATCTAATTTGTCGGAAATGGAAATTACTTTAATAGTTGAAACTACCCAAAGTAAAATAATGAATTCACCAACACCTCCCAAAAAAAAAACTTCCATCTATTATGCTAATCAAATCATCCTTACACTCAATTTACTCAAAAAACTTTTTAATAAAGCACATCATAACTTCTATTATAATTCATTTTCTTTTCATTTCTCGAAAAACCCTCACTTATCTCCATTCTAATCTTTTTAGAAATTTCAACTGCAAAATTTATTCAAAGGACGTGATTCTTTCAGCAAAAAGTTCAGCAAGACTTTATAATCTAACAAGAAAGTTCCACGTAAATTGGATTACTGAATTACACAAGAGTATGGCTAGAATTAAGGAAGATTATTGACTTTTAGTCTTGAAAATTTTTAAATGTGAAACTTTCTTTGGTGCTGTTTGAAGCTTTTGTACTTGTTCGAGCTTTTTGAAAATTCCAAACATTTCTTTGACAGCTTTTTGTACCGAAAAAGTTTTTGAATCAAAAATCGATCGAGAGGATGTACCCAAGACTTGAATGTGACTAGTCTATAATGGTGGTCTTTTTTTATAGGTTTTAATGGTTTTTATGCTTCAATGTTAAATAGGTTGGGGTTCTGTGGCTCTTTTGCAATTGAATTTGGTACGTAATGAACTCACGTTTAATGGAAAATGTGGGAATTTAATTTTCTTGGCAATTCTCTTTCAATTTTCAGACATTCGTTGAACTTCAGTTGAAAAATTGAATTTGTGCTTTTCACTACGCAATTGAATCAAAGCTTGAATTTTATTGATTTCTGACTAATTTTAAAACTTTTATGCAAGGGCATAGATTTTAATTTGATGAGTGAAATTTTCTTCGAGCCAGTGAAACTAAGTATTGATTGCTCTTATACCGTATTTCTCAAACAACATGAATTATGATACACTCCAGAATACTCCCAACAAATTCCCTCATCCAATCCTACTTCCTTTCAAATTCTCTTTCATTCTTTTCGCTGAGTGCAAATGATTTACAATTATTACATGTAAATGCGAAAAAATCCCTCATGTCTTCAAAAAGCAATATATTCTAAGAAAGCGAAGTTAAGCAGCGCAACTGCCTGCAAGAAACAATAAAATATGTAAATTTCGTAAAATTTCGACAGAATTTGTGCTGGAAATTCATGACTCGCAGCTCCTTTTACTTCTTCATATGGCATATAAAGCAATCAAGCGAGTTACTTTGGCTCCAAAAAACACATTTATACCAATTTGAAATCAAATAATGAAGCACATATATTATTCATTACATTATTCACATTATTCACGTATACAAATAAATTCGCCAAGGGATTTGCTGAGCTTTGGATTTTGCATGTGTTTGCATGCGTATATGGAGAGTGGTTCGATGTGCCTCCATGAGCTCATGTGTGCGAATTTTATTGCTTGTTTAAATCTTAAAATTGTTTTTTTATTGAGCACTAAAAATCACCACACCAGAAAAAAAATAAATCACTTAGAAAGGCAACGAAGCAACGTGGAGAATTGAAATCACAGCTTAAGGCTCTTATAAACACATCAATTAAGGGGCATGGGTATAAATTTTGGCGTGTGCTTTTTTGGGGAGGTTTTTTGATAGGTTTTATTGAATAGAAATGAATTTTATTGAATTTAAATGGGGGGAAAGGAAAATGATGATGGAGTAGCTTGTAGGACACAAACATACATCTGGTCTCAAGTTTTAATTAATATTTTTATTGCTTCTCTTCACAAGAAAACCACAGGATTAGTATCTCAATAATGTAAGACGAAATAGAACATGAAATAATTATCGTGTCTAAACATTTGTTATTCACACCAGAATTAGAAATTGTTTTGAACATTGATCAAAATTGATTAAATTAACAATATACCAAACAAACGAAACAAAAGATAAACAATATTAATCCCATGGTTTATAAATTCAACCAATAATATTCCCTAACATACAGAATTTTCAGAATTCACAGAATTTATAGTATTCACAGAATCCTTAAGATATCCAACAAATATTTCCAATTCTCCCTTTGTATTGATAGTGTTTGTTATTTCTACAATCCTGATCAGCAACACTTCAATAAACATTGGTAGACTTTTCAGAAATTCTTGTTATTCCAGAAATTTAGAAAATACTCATATAAGCCCGGAATAAATGTATTATAAGACCATATTCTCAAATATTTCAGCAAACTCACATTAAAAGAAAGAAAAAAACTGTTGCTGATGTCATGTTGAATGCTGATAGAATAAACATGAAGCTTTCTCTCTGTTTACTTATTCATGTAAATAGAACACTTGAGGTGCTTTTACTGCTTTCACTTTGTAGTAATTTTAGCAAACAAACATTGACTAGGCGCACAAGAGGCTCAAGAAACTCGAAGACTACAAGAAAAAGCTTTCTATGTCGGATGTTTGCGGCATTTCATGGAATCAAGTCTTTTTTGAAAGTGTAAAATTTCCGGGACTTTCTTGAAATTTGAGATTTTGACGGTGAAACTGCTAAAGTGAGTAAAATATTCTAATTTTCTAAAGCAAATCAAATTACCTCGAGCTGTTGCTTTTCAATCATATTTGTGAGATTTTAATTCATGTGGATTTCCAAAAGTTTTTGGCTAGGATTGATGTAGATTGTAGAATGTTGCTTGAGATTATCTTGATATGATGGCTGGTTTTTTTAACCTTGTAAGCCATTTGTTTTATGTCTGCACATCATTTCAGAGTTTATGGTGTATCAGTGATCTGCTAATTTGATGTTTGGATCTTTAATATAATTTTGTTGGAATTAATTTTTGTCATCTCAAAGAGAACTGAAAGAATCTCAAACAAATTCCTTAAAAAAATGAAAAGAATTTATTCTTAGAATTTCTTAAACATTAGGGCATTCTACTTAATCTCTCAGAAGCATCACCTACACTTGAATTATTTTGATATTTTCTTAGCAACACTTTCAGACACATTTTGGATAAACTGTTCGTGCCTTTAAATTAAATGTTATTTTAGGCTCTCAAGTTAAATGCTTGGAAGCCTGTTAATCGCATGTAAAACGTGTTGTGCGTTCCGAGAATAATTAAAGTATCCTCCTGAGGCTGCTTATTTTTGGTAGAAAATTCATAAATTTCATCCGAAAAAGCCTCTACTTTGCTCTTTTGTTAGTTTTATCGATTTTCACATCAGACGTTATTTATTTCTGTTTGTTTTTTGTTTGGATAATATTTTCAGTGCCTTTTGTGCTTTTATGCTTTTATGCTTTTATGGTTTTGTTCCCCAAAAAACCGAAAATTCTTTGAATGTGAAAATTAGTTTGGCAAGGAAACCCATAAAGCATGAAAGCACATGTATCAGGATTTTAAAGCATGTATGAATGTGTGATCCATTTTTGGGGTTCTCGTAGAATTCACACGATGCTCACTGAAGGTGTGATATATTTTTCAACGAGCTGCCAACCAACTCACTGAACTGACTGAACGTAGGGTGTGCTTATATTTTGATAGCTCAGGTAAATCGTGAATTCATCCGAACTAAGGCAAATGGGCAATATATCGCAAATCCTGAAATGATCTGAAAATAAGTTTAGTTGATTTATTGCTTTAGGCTTTCCAGCAAAATAGAATGTATTGCCTGTAAATTGTTTTTGGCATTGCCTTTGAGATATGGCCAAACTTTTGCCATATTTTTGATTTAAATTTTACCTTTAGCAAACGCACTATGGACATTTAGTTCACCTCTGACTCATCCAGCATCCTGTCAACAACTTCTCCATTTACATACTTTGATAGTCACATCACATTTACAACATAATTGCATTCATCCTGCCTCAACTTTATCGCCAACCTTCTGTTTTACTATTTTCGGCACAACTTGCAACAATTTCAAATTAGCATAAGTTTCATTAGAATTCTTGCCATATTTGCTGAATGTTATTGCATGTTCGATAGTTTCTTAGACATTGATAGAATTTGCCAAAAATATGTTACTCTCAAGCATTTAGACATTCATACATTCATGACCTACATCTCTTTTTCAACCATATTTCTTCTTACTTTCGATATATTCAATTGTTAGGCAAACGTCTTATTGTTCTTATATCGTGATGCTACTTCGTATGTGCTTCTACTTTCAGATCCAGTAGAATAACAAATGCTACAAAATGATAAAATGCAGATGATGTCTTATTTCGTTCCACACATTTAAATGTTGATTCTCCGACGATATGTTGATATTCGTGATATTGCTGACATAAGATGAATTTATTGGATCAAAAAATGGAAATTTCTTCATGTACATGAAAATCGATAAAAGCTGTCAATTCTCTATTGAAAATGAAATTGTTAAATAAATTATTCAGATTATTAAAATGTTGTGTGTTGTGTAGTTGATTTATTATGTACTTGAAAGGTGGAAACGTGTTTTCGAATTCGATGTATCTTGATAAATTTTAGATAAGCAGTATCAAAAATATTGTATTTGAAATCCTTGACATGAGGAATGTTCTGCTACAAATTTTTTGATCTAAATAATTGCACTCCAAATCATAAATTTGAATAAAAATGGATAAACAACAGTAATTACTTTGTAATAACATCAAAGAACCAACAATTACACTCACTGCAAATAAACTTCAAAGAATTTCAGTCAAAGCTGCTCCACAAATTAATTAAAATGATTGCTCTATAGCTCCTTGAATGTTTCACAAATAAGTTTCCGACTGTAAATTATCAGGAGACTCAATCAAGAAAGCTTTCTACCATCTTTTGATGTTGTCAAGCTTTCCCAACCTCATCAACTTAATTGTACCATTTTTTCTAATTTGCATAAAACTCAGCAAATTATCATAATGTTCATAATTCTCGTAATTATACAACTGAGTTTCCAGACTTCATCTATCTTGATTTGCAACTTTATGACTTTTTGACTTTGAAACTTTTGTGGCATTTAACATCTGAAAATTGAGAAATGCGAGAAAGTTTGCGGTAAAGCATTGATTTTAATATTTAAAATGATTATTAGAAGCCTCATCCGGTTTAGGTGAAATGTTTATAAATGAATATTCAAGTGTTTTATGAAAACTGTGGATATTACTTATAATTGGGCAGGAATCCTGGTCATCAGGCTCTTCAAAAAAATACTCAGCATACAATGTTTTGAAACATTTGAAGTATTTGCTTCAGGCTACCAATAATACAACTATGCAACATAACATTTTTGGATCATTGAAAATTCTTCTATTCGTCGCTCCCTGCAGATATGATGTAATTTTGAAAATATTTACTCTTACAAGTGAATTTTTTACAAACATGAATTTAATTGAAAATGTTATATTTGACTACCAAAATAACAAATTGAAATGTTAATCAAAATATTTTGTTTCAACTAACATTATACATTTGAACAACATGTTTGCATTGCATCGGTTATATTGTTGTATTCTCTCAACAAACTTGTGGTGAAAGTATAACAAACACACATAGATCGGAAAAACATTGTTTTCACTGCTATTTGCACCTAAATTTATCACACTCTGTATTTATTCTATTTTTTCCTGGGAAGTAAACAATGAAACTTTTTGTCAACATGTGAAAATTTGACTTGACACTGATATGTTGATTTATTGATTCTTTCGCTGGATCAGCTTCATGAATTATTTTGCTAGAATGTTTGAGATTTTTTTTTTCAATACATCAAGTATTAAATTTTTATGCTCGTTTTTGTGCTTTTATTTTGGAGCATAAGCGTGGAAAAATTTAAAAACAATAACAAATTTAGGGGCACTGAGGAAATTTTAATTTTGCCTAAATAATTTGAATGTAAATATTTCATAGAAAAATGTCAGGGGTTCTTTGGTAGGTCTTAAAATCTCTTCTCAGTGAAAATTTGTTATTTTTCTGACTTCATGAATTTTTGATACCTACGAAGTTCAAACACTTTTTAATATAAAATTCACACGTCAAATTTCATTTGCACACATTTTTTGATAAAGAGCTGACAAAATGAAGGCTTTCACATGAATATGTGTTGAAGATTTCACAGGGATCTGGAAAAAGATTTGTACTGAATTCTAATTTCAGCTTTAAATCTTTCCACTCACATTTTGAAGAGTCTTCGTAATGTAAACTGAATAGCAAATGTGATGCTAAATGTATCAGAAATCTCTAATCTTATGTGTAGAGCTAAATATGTGTTCAAGGACAGTTTCTGAATGGAATAATTTAACAAAAAGTTATCGGTTTTTCTTAAAAAAACTTAACAGAACTCCAATCACGTGAATCCATCAATAATATCATTCTTTAGAAAATCACGAGCTTTAACAATCTACTAAGAATTGTGCAATGTCATCAAAAAACCAACCAGAAGGTCATGCTAGAGCATGCCTGAAGAATGAAAGCTCGATGATCAGACATTTTTATTTAGCACTTTCTTGAAGTTTTTTTCCCTTAGCTTCTGCCATTGTGCTAGAAAACTGTCAGCTTGAGGATAGGACAATTATCAGTAAAGTGCACTGAAATAATATTTTCTTTGTCAATTCAATTATTTTTTAAATTCGATAAAGTGAGCTGAAGCTTTCTTAATATAATTACGTAGAAAACATAATGTTTTATGAGTTTTAGAGCAAAATAAGAGATCGATTAACCTTGCAAAACTCCAAATTACTAGAATTCCCCTTCATAATCAATTTGCTACTTAAATTTCTCGATTATCCTATCAAAATCCACAAAACAACACATAACCACAAAAATCCTCAAAAACCAAAACTTCATGAATATATTAAGTATCCTCCAATGATGCTTGAAATATGCATGAGCTCAATCAGCTGATTTGAAGCCGCAACATGTTTGCCGCTTTGAGGCTATTTTATCGCACATTTCAAGTATTTTATGGCTCCAAATTTAAAGGGTTATGCCAGGAATTATTGATAAAAGCATATTTTACCGATTTTTTTAATGCTTTCATTATTTATGAGTAATCTACCATTGAAAAGTTGGAAAATTCAAAATGCTTGGTAAATTATGGCAAATCTGCAAAACAATTAAATATGCTTCGACTCCATTTTCCTCCATTTGAGGCCATTGAAAGATTTATGATGTTCTTTTTATGATGATTTTTTATGAAGCAATAAATTGTTGAAGCTTCTAGAAGCGACCTTTTGTTGTTTTTTCAGTTTTCCTGTTTTTACGATGGTTTTGCCATGTTTTTGAGTTATTTCAAAAAAAGAGTTGAGAACAATAATTTCTAATGGATTTCTGGAAACAAACCTTTTTTGCGATTTACCTCAAGTAAAAATGGAAGTGAGTGCTTTTGACAAGCGACAGAGCTTGACGAACTCTTGAATCTGCGACGGATTTAATCTTCTTTTTTTCTAGGAGTTCATGATGATACAAAATTGTTTGCTAATTAGTTTTTTAGTAGAATGTTGGTTTATAATAGTGAAGATGAAATCCTGGTTTCAATTTAATTTTAAATTTTAGTTCACACTAATAACTCAAATTATTTAATAGAATACCTACACTCGGTATAAACCAACAATATCCTAGTTTCAAACTTTATCTTCCACACTTTATTTACAGAAACAGTTGGCAAACCCAAATCAAAGTGTTTTGGGATTTGATTAATTAAACAAAACTGAACAAAGTTTCTTCATATTAACTAGAATTGCTGCAAAAAATATAAAAATACGTTTTCAGAAGCTTTCATAACTTTTTAATTAGAAATATAATTGGAATATGATAAGTTTTGTTTGAGTTTTTATTTATTCAAACGAGAAAATTAAGTATTTATTCACAATTGGCCGGAAAGCATGGAAGAAAAATTGAACGAAGAAAACTTTCAATTGAGAGAAATTATTTCAACAAAGAAAACTTCTGGTTCTCTAGATTAAATCTTAATTTTTTTCAAAGACGTTGAAAGTTGAGAGATCTTTATTAAACAATTACTGTCCGCATTAAACAAATTCCCTTCTTAGCCATCTTATTTCCATCAATCTCTTTCAAAAATCTCAAAAATCTTGAGAAGTAAATCTTCGAAAATTAATTAAATCAAAATCTGCTCATGAAATAACGCAATTGCCATTCAATATCTATTGAAAGCTCAAATTTATGGCGAAACTTTACGCTTCCTGGTTTTTCCAATAAGCCTCTACTAGTCTTTCTGGTCTTTTGGAGCCTTTTTAGTCTTTTCCTAGTCTTCTGTTCCGGCAAAAACTTTATCATTGTTTGGTGTATATTTGAAGTATTTTTATGTCTTTCTATCTTTTGCTATCTTTCGGTATTTTCGGAGGCATTAATGTCTTATCATAAAATCCCCGAAAATCGCATTATTACTTTTGCTGACTTTTATTACTTTTAAATCAACCATTATCTTATTTATCCTGCATAAAGATCGAGTTTGAGGATATTGATACAATTTATGATATGGAACTTTAGGAGAATTTGTTTGTCGAAAAGAAAGAGTTGTTATTCAATATTTTCAATGAACTGATTTGATGACACGAGACTTCATTAACATTTGAAATGTTTACCAGTTAAAAGTCTATTTAGAGTAAATTTCATGTTTTATGTGAAATTGTGCCAAACGTTTGCATCAACACATTTGGAGTAAAATTTAAAACATATTACTTTTTCATAATGTTTAGAAGAATCCTTTTGTTTGACTTTTATAATTTTTCCAAACATTTTTATATGATTTCTTGAATTACTTTGGATGCAACTGTGCAACACTAAAATGTGTATAAAGAAAAATCCCCCACTAAGACTCCCCACACAATATGGAGCACCATGTTGACATCATCTGCTCGTGTTAACGCTCAACTTCTGCAGCTTTCATGACAACTTTTTATTGTGAGCTCGTAACATTGTATGTCTGAAACATATTTGCGTGCTGATTAATAATAAATGTACAACCAAGTATTAACAAGTATTACACTGTGATTTACATTTTGAAGCTTGTATTTGCTTGTGCTATCTTTTGAGCGAATGGAGGGAATGTACAGCAAATGTAATAAGTATGCGGAAATAAAAGTAATGCCATGTTTTGCTTTAGTTGAAGCAAATTGTGACTCATAAAGTATTTGTTTTGGGGTAGCTTGTGTTATTGTTCAGTGTCACGCCTTTTTCTGAATTATCATAGAGTTAATGAATTTATATTTTAATAAAAAATTAATTCATGATTTAATTTGTTATTTACTTTGAACATGGTTTTTTTTAGTAAACATGAGTAAATGAGAGTAATAAATAGTATTCTCACAAATTTCCACAAAAAACGTATATTTTTCCCAGATTTTAAGTTGAGCAAACAATTGGCTAAAACTTGAAGCACTTGCTACTCGTTGTTAAACTCTTGAAATTCCATCTTCAAAATGTCGAGTTTCATCAAAAAAAAGAAAAACTTCAAGACAGACAATTTAAAACTCTCCATACCACGAATTTCTTAAAACAAAAGATGCAATCTGGCCCTAGCTCTCCATGAATTTAAAACATCTTTTGCATTTCTTGGCTTTTAAAAGAATTTACAGAAAGAAAATTTGGCCAGCATAAATCACCATGGAAAATCCATTAAGGAAATGTAAGCAACTGAGATCTTTTCCAAGAAATTTTTTTTGTTGAGTTTGTTGAGTTTGCTGAATATTTGCAAGCGAAATATTCTTTGTAGATTATATCGCATTGAATTGCAACAATTTGAACATTAAACAAATTTGAAACATTTAAATTTTTTTTCGAGAATTTATATTAAATTGGATTTAACAATCCCCAGCAGTCAAAAACAAACATGATGCAGATGGTTTTGAATGTTTATTTGAATATTTTACGTAGAAAAAATATTTTCCAAGCCAGTAAATTAGAAATGTCTGGCATTTTACAATTATTGTGATTTCTATGTATATTATGTGTAATTGCCTTTTGGCCCACTGAAGGTTCCCTCGACGCCAAATAAATTATTAAAATAAAAAAAATATTTGTGTATCGTAATCCGGATTGTTTTAATTATATTTCAAAATATATTATTATTAATTAATTTGCCGTCAAATTCAACAACAAAATAATTAAAAACAACCTCAATGTTTACATTTTGAAATTTGTGAATAATTAAATTTAATGTATACATTTTTATTACTAATTACGTAATTGCCTTTAGCATTTGAATCGTGATTTTGTTGGGATGAGCAATTAGTAGAAATTATCATCGACCATCACAGAGACATTATTTCAAAAGCTATTCAGATGAATAAATTTCCCATTTACTTCAAAGTAGAGGAAGTTTACCATGGGGAAGAAGGAACTTTTACTAAGATACATTAAAACAATTCTTAAAAGCTCTTAAATGATCCTTCGATACATTAAATTTTTAAAACCGCAATCTAGTGTGGGTAAATTTGAGTTAAAAATTATTAAAATTAAAGGAGATGATTAACTGCAAGTGCTGAAATCTAGAAAAAGTAACATGGAATATTAAATTAAAAGGTAAACACGCTTTTAAATTGGACCAAAATCATAACCGTTAACTTCTACTAACCTTTCCTTGCGTTCGAAAATACAAGAAAAATAACGTTCTTTCTAATTATAATTATAATAATAATTTTATTTTTATCTCCTTGCCCCGATTTAATTACAATTTATTCCACCAAATATCCCGAAAACATAAAAAATCTAAAAATCAACACAAAATCCTTAAAAAGAATTAAAAAAAGCTAAAAAGCTAAACAGTTAAAAAGCTGAAAAGGTTAATTATGAATTATGCATGAAAATATTAATTATGTTTTTAGAGGCTTTCTTGTGGAGGATAGTCGAGTGTTTGTTTAGGATGGTCGTGATTTGAAAAATGACAAATTAACCTGAAATAACAGAAACGAAAGTGAGTGTAGCTAAATGTCGCTGTAATGAGTATTTAAACGAGGGTTCCTGATTTTCGCGACATTTCAAAAATTTTAATCAATATTCACTTTTGAAATGTCGTGGATGGTCGTGGGTTTTGTGTGCGGATCCGAATCTAATTAATATATTTTAATTATTCATTTTTGATACATATTTTAAGCTGATGTTCAGCTTTTAAATTTTATTATGGTCAGATTACATAAAATACTCATATTCTCAAATCCAATCATTATAAAATTCTTCAGTTTCACTTGAATATTGCTGAGCAATGCACCATCTACTAGCAAACAATATCCAAATAATTTAATTGAAACTAAATTTCAAACTCACCTCCTTTTTCGCAACATTTCAAAATTTCCTAGAATTTCCTAAGATCCTCGCCAAAACCTCGTCTAACTCACAAATAATCTCAAAATGCACAAACAGCAAATAATTGACCTTCAACTCTTTTATTCGTGTCGCTGGCGACTTTCCAAACAAATCGATATCAAATCCAGGAAATCTGATAAAAACACGTCAGCATTTTTATCCGTTCATTTGTGATTCTAATTGACACGAGTAAAAAGCTTCTACAATAAAAATTGCAGCAACTATGCTCTGTTGGCCGTAGTTTTTGCGAGTTTTGGACTTTTTTGTTTGCTAACTCACCAATTATATTTTTTATGATTCACAGTTTTTAGGATTTGTCAGTTTTTCTAGAATTTTTCTCAGTTTTTCTGGTTTTACTAGTTTTTCGAGCTTTGAGAGATTTTCCGAGAAATTTTTTTTGTCATGTTTGTGAACAACTTTTTAGGAACTGAATTTGGTGGATTGTACACATTTGTAAACATGGAGATATGACTTCTGGTTCATGTAATTGATGCTATTGGGGTTTATTTGATTGTTCAGCTTGTCTTTATTAATTCAGGGTGTTTTTATGATTAGACTAAAAAACCATTTTATGTAAGATCTCTCTGCAATTCAATTTATTCTGCATAATTTTGATTCAATAAATAAAGTTTCTCAATTTCAGGATCCAGCGGTTATTTAGCGTAGGTGAAGTAATACTTGTCCATGTAGACTTCAGTGTCAACTCCAGCATGTTTAGTGATGACGTGGAAATCAAAACGATACTGTCCACTTGGCATGGATTCAGGCAAATCAGAGGGGAGGATTGTGAAGCCCTTCATTGAGTAGAAGCCCTGGGATGAAAAAAATACTTTTTGTAAAGTTTGTTAAGTAAAAAACTTCATGAAAAACATTTTTTTGAAGAATTGTCTTTGAAGAATAAAATAAAAATTATTTCCAGTAAAAAAATCCTACCTTCTTCATAGGACAAGCGGCTGTCAAGTTGCCATACTTATCTGACTCAGTGAACATGAACTTGAGCACTTTGTCCTTGACGTCTTCCTTTTTGCAGCCGCTAACGGTAGGACTTTTGTAGAACTCCTCATAATGGTTGTTGTTGTACGCCAATACGTGAGCAAAATACTAAAGGAGCAAAAATTCAAAGGTAATTTTAGTAATTCAAGCAACTTCTTAAGAAATTCTTTAGAAATGAATATTTTCTCAATTTCTCGAGGAACAAAAAGAAGAAATGGATGTAAAGTGATTAATTATGCAATGAAAAATTTTACCGAAATATCCTCAGAGTCGGTCAGCACGTTCATTTCCAAGTCCACCACGTTACCTCCATCTGCCGCTCTCAGCTCATTTTTCACAGTTAAAAATTTGGGATCTGCGTCAACTTCCATTTTGTCAATGGTCAGGGAAGCTTGCATCTGGAATTAATTTTATAAGAGGCACTGTTAGAATATTTTGTGGCGAATATTTCCTTTAATTGATAGTAACGCCTTTAAAAGTTCATTTTAATCAATATACTGCTTTTGCAGGGATTACAGCAGCTTTCGAGCATAAAAATTAAAAATATCCTTTAAATACTGAATCATCATAACTCACCGACAACTGCACACAAAGTGTACCAAGTAAAAAAAGAGTAAACTGCATGATGATAAATTGGCTGATATATTCTTTTACAAACTGACTGTTCACCTAACAATGAGTTATATTCCACCAATTCACTTGTAATTTATAGTAAAGTTTAAATAAATTACCTTCAGCTTGGGAGGAAATGGCATCTGATACCAATCGCTAATGATCCAAAAAGCGCTTTGACACGTTGCAAAATATTCCGCCAAATGTTCACCGCAGAAAATGTTCCATTTCATCCGAAATAGCTCAATGTAAATGTGGAGCCATTAAAACTCGATATTTGATACATTTTTGATTCGGAATTTTGTGGGAGATTTGGGAATTGATAGCAATGATAGATAAGACCGGATTTGGGCTGGAATGTTTAGAGTATTTGGAGTTTTTGTTGGAATGGTTTTTTTTGTGCCAAGGACAAACGGCTGATTTGTTTTTGATGAGAAATAAATTCTCAGATTTATGGATTAGCATTGATTGATCATAGATTAATGAATTATTGGATGCGATGACAAGCTTCATCCGAAATTTAATGAAAAATCGATGAGGCATATCCTAGAAATAATGAAATGTTCGACAATAAAAATGAAAAATATGGGGGGAGGGGTTGGTAATGGAACTTTTTTGCATGTGAAAATTTGATCAAAATAAGCTTTTTTTAAATAATCTCTTTAAAAAATATCCTAAAAAAATTGCATCATTAACAACTCCATTCTTCAACCCTTTCCCAAAATAATACAATCAATGCCAGAATCTCTATATTCCATATTTCATTCTTTTTGTGCAAACTTATTTTGAAAATAGTCCATGAATAATCATTCCGAATTTATTCATCAGATCGCGAGATTATCATGCAAATTGAAAAATAATTACTTTTTTACGGTTTTGATGTTTTGCCCGCCTGACTGTAGGCTGACTGTTCAAGGACGATGGTTTTATAAGCTTTTTTTTTTATTGTAGGCCAAATTCTGCAAAAACAACAAAAAAATTGGATCGCGTTTCCTCTTTCTTATCTAAAATAACTAAGTGTATTTTTTTGACACAAAATAAATGGCAAAAAACGGAAAATGGAAATTCGCAAAAAATGTGGGGATCTTTTTTTTTTAATATTAACATAAAAAAATGGATAATGTATTAATTTGGAATATATTTTGTTCACACAAATATTAGTTGATATATTGAAAAAAAATTATTTAAAGAGATTCTCAGGAACCTCAATATTTTTCGGGTTCCAAGTAAATCACATTAATTAAAATCAATTAATTAAAATTCGACTAATTTACAATAATAACTTTATTGGAGATTTCCATATTCAATACAATTTATATTATTTTAATAATATATTTCCTGCAATCAGTCTCATTATTATTTGCATATAACATTAATTTTAATTGAAAGTAAATAGCAAATATGACGCAAATAACATTTCATTCACTGAAAGGAATTTTAATGAATACTTAAACCATAGCAATAAAATTCTGAATAAAATTTATCTGCTCATCTCGAGGCTGGAATTATCATTTTTTCTAATTTATCGATTTCATTTGAAATATTTCCTTATGAGTACTCTAATGATGAGTTATGTTGTATCGTAATTCAAAAGTATTTAAATACCTCGAAAGCATGTTCAAGTCTCAATTTATCCTGATTTATTATTAAACATATTTCCATTCCAATACATAAAACTCAAAAAAAGCTTGAGAAAACTCAACATAACTCAACATAATTCAGCATAATTCAGTAAAACATGCAAACATAAATTATGTTGCAAACAAAATATGAAAATAGCATATAAATTTTATGATTATTGTTTTAATAAGTAAACCATACTAAAACTCATATTTGAGCATAAAAACATGAACAAGAAGAAGAAAAAGCAAAAAGTTAAAAAAATTATTATTATTGCAAAAATTTATGTTTCGTTTGAATTAAACATTTCGGTATTTTATGCGATTTTTCTTTAGGGGTTTTTTGTTGTTGAAATTTTATAAAATAAATTCATTATTAGAAGAGAACTGGAAAATATGATGAAGAAGTAGAGAAGAATTGTGATATGACTGTTGGAGTTTTTATGCAAAGTGGGAAGTGGGTTGTTTATACTCAGCAGAGTTGTGGGAGTAAGGATGTAGGTTTAAGCAGTGTTACTTCATCATGTTGGCGTTATTAAACAATTCTATGGTAAATCAATTATGCTGTTCAGCTTTCTTTTTTGGGTTTTTTCTTCAATCTTTCAAAAAATGAGGTTTCGTGGGTCGAATTTTCCAAAATAAAATTTTCCGCTAACCTTATAAAAGAAAATTAATTTTGTCGAAGATTTTCTGATAAATCAATAAAATCAATATTAAATGGCTAGAGCTTGTGCCATGACATAATTTCATTTATTAATTTAATATTCAAAATAAATATTAAATATTTGAACAGTCTTTAGAGCTTTTCTGAACGCGTCTTATTTTGAAATAGTTGTCGATTCCTATTAAATTATTTAAATAGCTTCTAACAATTTCAAGGAAAAACTCTGCTCCAACTGAATAATCCAAAAAAAATAGTGAAAGACTAAAAAAGAGCCGTCCCCAGATCTACACGTCCATTATGGCACACTACTTTTATCGTTGAACAAAGAATAAATGAGCAAGAAATCCGTTTCAGGTCATAGATTCTTATTTATTCGTTGTGAAAGGAACTTTTGCAGGCATTCTATGTATTCTTTTGCTTTGCCCATTCAATTTAATGAAAAGCAAGTTTTCTGAGTCTGTGTATAAAACATTTTTGCTAGCAACGGAACCAACAGAACGAATTCTTCCCGTTTTTGCCATTCATGCTTTTTGCCATTTAATGTGAATGCAACAGTTTTCTATTTTTATGTTGCTGCTTTTTTCTGCAATAAAAGGCTTTTTTTCTGGTTTTTTTGCTTTCTGTGAGCTTTTTTGCTGTATTGCTGTAATTTCATGTTCATTAAGGGAATGCGGTCTGGGGGATAAATATGTTTCGTTAATTTAATTTGCTTTCATTAAAAGTAAAGTATGCGAGATTCCACTGTAGATAAAAATGAAAAATTCGGTATAATTTTCAAATGAAAGGTTTGATGCATATTATACTCGGCATTTTGTAATTCTTGAAAAAATGTTTTATGTTTACCTTATCTAGATTATGATATCAAAAGGGATTCTTGAATTCTATGTTTTAATTTCCAGGGATTTGGAATCAACTTTATAATTAATTTGAAATAATTGTATCGCATGAAAACTCATTTATAAGGGTAGGGTAAAATTATAAATATATTATCATGTAAATTCCATCTAGATTCAGAGTAAAATGTAATTCCTCCATCGTCAAAAACATTTAAAGTGATGTAATTTTGTTGTTGAACATGCATAAAATAATTTCTTTATCATTGAAATCTCCAATGCCCGGTTAACCAGAAAACACCCAAACAAATCATTTATTTTCAGCCACGTCCTACAAATAACCACAATCTCACCAAAAATCTCCTCTAAAAACATTCAACCTCACATTTCAGCAGTTTTGCTTCATTCCGGATGTTTTCGAGGGATGTAGAAAATAATTCTTCTACGTTGAGGCAACTAGAAATGCCAGTATTAATAAAGTAGCAAGTACATTGCGTCATAAAGCGCTCATAAAAGCAAATTGCAGTAATTTGAGTTGCTTGTACAGGAAGCTATTCCTCATGCCCGAAGAAAATTCGCTTTGCCAGTGAAATTGCTCGCTTCCTGTGACCTATGATCACTTTGACCGAACGAGCAATTACATGCAGCATTTGGCTCACATGAACCAGAAACACGAGCATTTAAGGCAGAGCGAACGCGTTAAACAGTATAGTCTTTTTTTGAGAATGAAACTGTTCACTGCTATTGTTGGGTTGCTTTTGGGACAAATTTATTTGTTGGTGAGCTAAAACATTATATATTAGAGAATAGATTCACTCCTTCAGACTAAATTGTTACATATTACATGAATTTTAATAGTTTTCAAATATCTCTAGAATGCTTATAAAATTGAGATCGAGACTCCGGTCTTCGATTATGGCAAACCAATAGAATCAATGACAATGGATGTCTCCCAAAGCGATCCAAAGAACCCAATCTTAAACTTCAGAGCTGAATTATCTGCAGATGTGAATGATCTTCTTGTTTTGCACATCAGAATGTACCAGCTCGAGAATGGAGTCTATGAGTCTATGCAAGTTAACGTTTCTATAGGAGTATGCCAGTTCCTAGCCAAGACCAAAAAATATCCGATGGTTAAGTTCCTCACTTCTGAATTGGCCAAAAACAATAATATTCCTACTCAATGCCCACTTAAAAAGGTTAGTTCATTGTTTTTAACAGTTTGATGTTTTAATCGTCAATTTTTACTTTTAACCTTAGGGAGTGTACTCGATCAAAAACATGGCTCCTAATATGGTATGTTAAAGAACAATTAGAAATTTTTTTCTTCAACAATTTTACTGTGTTCTTCATAATACATTGAACCTACATTTTTTATTTTTCAGGGTCTTTTGGACATCATGCCTCCCTTTATTCCAGAAGGCTCATTCAAACACGAGCTGACTCTTAACCGTATTGTGGACGGTGCTGAAGTTTTGTTGATGCACATGATCACTTCCGTTAAGGTTCAGAACGCTGGTGGAGCAGGCAGCTTGCGTTTATTCAAGCTTCTTAACTAAGTTCACATATTAAAGGAAAACTTCAAAATACTGCAAAAAGGCCCAAAGAAATTGCAAATCATGAAATTTAACTTTATTCCGTTGAACTAAATTTTACATCTTTAAATATAAAAGTTTTGCAAACTTAATGAGTTGAAGTTTTTAATTATTTTATAAAGTTCTTATTCAAACGCTAGTGAGAGCCTACCAGGAATTAATTTGTAAACATTGACTTCCATTCAATTCAATATTCTTTCGTTGCAGTTCATGGCTCGATGGACTTCAAAGTTGTTTGTTACTGCCTTTAGTAAACCTTTCAAAAGGGTGAAAAGTACTCTACATCATTATTTTGCAAAGTATTAATTTTTATGAAGTTTTAATGAGCGTTATTCTATTCAGTGCTGAATTCATATTTCTCAATTTAATTTTGTCATTCAAATTGCAAACTTTTGTTCATAAAATTGCATTTACATCACTAGACTAGTGTTTTTTGATGTTCAAATCTAGGTTAACATCCATTCTGCAGATTTGCAAAACAATTTTCGATTTTTGAAGTTACTGGAGCGAGAGGAATACTTGAGTTTTAATTAAGGTACTTGAAAAATAAAAAAGGTGTTCTAGAAAACTTTTGAAATGATTTGTATTCTATTTGAACTTTCATAAACTCACCAAGGACAATGAAATGGAACTGAAAGCAAAAATGCATTTGAACATAAATTCTGATATTCTACAAGTTTTTTCATTAAAATTTTCCAGTTCTAAGAATTCACGTTTAGTAGATTTGTATGCGAAAATTAATTTCAAAGAAAATTAATCTTCGTCTCTTCATTAAACTTATATGAAGAAGCTCTTCTAAAATCTGAATACAGGAACAAATTCTACAAATTTCCAGGATGCAGCAAAAATTTTACGAAGTTGCAGTAAATACATAATATCTCGTTATATTCCGCAAGCAAATAAACCGCGCAACGAAATTATAATCAGCTTTCATGTGCTTCAACTTTACTGCCTGCCTCGCAAGGTAAACTTCCCCAGCTCAATTTACCCGCTCCCTCGCTTAAATCATTTACCACAAAAGTGTGCTCTGATTTAACGCAAATTGCATCGTAAATTATGCAGCAGCATACATTCGTGTTCATGGTTTAATAAGTTACACCAGGTTACATAAAAGCGAGGCAAAAATACGGAAAAAAATGTAATAAAAGTTCAACCAAACATGGGAGGAAAAACTACAAAACCTCGGTAGAAACCAGAAAAGTATGGCAAAAGAGTTGCTCAATTCTATTTTAGGTTTCTAGGTTTCTATGGAATTGAATGTTTAATGCTCAGTAACATTAAATCTAAGCAAACATTTCACTTGTTCGCTTTTTGCCGGCAGATAAATAAATGTACATGAGATCCATTCTTTTGTATCTTCCTCAGCTATACTTCTGTTTTAGGATGATATGGAATTTATTCTAGTTTTGGTTCTGCACTGCCAAGTTTATGAAGGAAGGGGAGATGTGGGTGGAATTTTATTATGGATTTAATTATGATTATGACTTTAAGATCAATAAGTCATCATTTAAGTCATTCTTAGTAGAGATGTGAATATATTCCATCCTTCAGTCCACTAACATCCCTGAAGAAGAAAAAGAATCAAATTTGCACTAAGCATATTTTATTGTTGCCTTGTTCATCTTGTTCCGCAAACAGTTTTGGCTTAGCAAATTTACTTTGCTGCTCGCAAAATTTTCTTGGGTAAACTTTCTGTGTTGCTCTTTTGCTTAACAAATTTGAATTTTACAGAATTATAGAAATTGAGAAATACAACAAGCAACATGTTCCTAGTTTTTTAAGTTTTCCCCAAGATTTCCAAAAGTTTAGCTGGTTTGTAGGAAAACTAACAGAAAACACTGAGCACATACAAAATGGGAACAATGATTTGAAATTGCACACTTTATGGCACTTGAAGCTTTAGTAGTTGCAAGCACGTAGAATTTATGGGGATTCTGATTTTTGAAACGATGCTAATACCAATAAGAAAAGATTTTACAGTTTTTTCAGCGTGAGAATGAGAAATTGGAATGGTGTAGTGAATCTTTTTGGTGCTGGAGATATTTATGACTTTATCTGTGAATCTATGACAACCTTTGAACTATATGCAAATGGATGAATGCGCAGATTTAGCTATGTTTCCAATTTTTGCAACTTTTGCAATATTTGCTCTACTTGATATGAAGAGAAAAGTAATGTTAGAATAATTCTCAGTAGAGTAGTTTCAGTCGAACGTGGATTTGGCGTAATTTGAGTTATTTCCTTAAAAAGCTTTCAAACTTCTTTTTATCGACTTTTTGGAATTTCCAATTTTCACCATTTATCAAAAATGAAAGTACAACCAAAATCCATAGAAAAATCTCCCACACATTAAAACGGATTAAGTCGCAAAATAAAATTATTTGACCGAAAATGTTAATAATTTGATGATTTGAATAATGTTTATTTCATTTAATAATATTTATTTATACATACCATATGAACCTTAAATAATGCTTACTGTTTGTATTTCATATTATTCGCATATTAAATATTCGGGGAGTATTATATATTTTATTTTTAACCCAAACATTCAGATATAGAAATTTTCATACACCGAGCCCTAACATCACAAGCCTTCACAAGCATCACAGCATTAATTCCAAATTAAACAATCACCGCAAACAAATGTTCCTTGTGAAACAGTAATTCATTTGCAAACATTAAAATTAATTCAGAATTGTTGTTGGGTAGCAGTGTTTTGTGATTAAACATTATTAAATAACATTAAAATTAAATTTTGCCAAACATGCTGGAATAAATGTTGCGAGGTTTTTAGCAAATTTTCTCCGATGGTTTTGCATTATTTTGGGCGCTTTTTTCTAAAATATTTTTTATTGATGGTAGTCTGTCATTTTCAATTAGATCACAATACGTCACAATACAATCGAACAAAATATTTCAAAAATCTGTTTTAAAATAAAAGCTTGATATGCAACCTTGCTCCACTTATCGGCATTATTTTACAATTGAACCGCATTTTATGTAAATTTACAAATTGAATTAGAGCTTTAAATACACAGCATAAAATTTGGCATACATGGTAAAAAATAGCAAATAAAGTGAAATATGTGGAAAATTGGAATATGGAGAAAATTTATGAGAAAACGCTTTTGGGAGCTCTCAAACAATTATGTACACTTTGCATTACGTTTTGGCAGCAAAACCACTTCAGTGGGGCTTAAATATGCCGCTTTCTGTTCCGCCTAATTAGTTTTGTTTGTTGGGGAATGTTTGGAATTGGAACATTGTTTTCAGGGAATTTGGTGTTTTTAAGAGGAAAATTGTTTTTGAATCCTGATTTTCAATATTTGCCATGTTTTTAGCTTTTCCAAGGATGAATGACAGTATCAATGATAATTTTGTAATTAATTATCAAATGAATAATTAATTATTTTAGGATGTGATAAAATTGTTTTAAATGGGAATATTTGAGTTTTGGTTTTAACGTTTCTCATTATTTAGTTAATGTAATTTGTATGTTTGAACTACTTTGGTTCCATTAACATTTCAGTACCTAATTCGTCATTTATTTTTATCTCAAGTATATCTAGACGAGCATTGAATAAAATTGTACTTTGTAATTAGCAGAATACTCTGAATTTCTTTTTAAAATAACCTTTTCTGAGCTTCCATTAAAAATAAAACAAATTTTGTATTTAATTTTTTAAGATCTTTATAATACAAAATAAATCCTCTCCAAAGAATTTTTACAGGTAACAAATTATTTAAAAATATATCAAAAAGCCTCTCAAATTTATTTTTTAATCATAAAATACAATTCACTAGAGTAAACGATTTGTTCCTTCCCATTTTCCATAATAGTCGCGTTAATATCAACGCGAAACTCGCCTTCCGGTATAAATGATGGCAGATCTCTAGCATCAATTCTAAAATTGTGAGCGTAATAGTATCCCTAAAGCAGAGTGTTTTGTTAATTTATTAATTAATTGGATTATTCGAGCCATGTTTGTTTTATAAGAATTTTTATGAGTTTTTGTGGATTTTACCTTTACTGTGGGACAACCCTCAGTGAGGTTACCAAACTTGTGGAACTCTTGGAAAACGAACTTGATGAGTTCATCGTCACTTTTTTGGAGGCCACACACAGAGATTGGGTCGCTTTTCAGGATTTCATTAAATTTTCCGTCGTTTGAAGTGTAGCCTGCGATGTTGAGCTATATTTGTTTTGGGAAAGAAAGTGTTCAGGTTAAAAGGATTGGGGCTTTGTTCTTAAATATCGGATAGACAGTCAATGAACTTGGAAAATCTCTTTAAAAATAAGGATTTCTTAAATTTGTTCTGATTTTAAAATACAAATTTAATTAGTTTTCTCAAGAAATAATTAAAATTTATTTTCTACCGTAACGTCAGGCGCTTCAAAAAAAGTGTGGGCGTCAATATCAATTAAGCTGATTCCATCCACCACCTTTTTGTTCGTTTTTACAGTCAAATACTTAGGATCAGCTTGAAAATCCATCCTCTCCATGACGACTGATGCACTCATCTAAATTTAATGTTTAAAGGTTTAACCACTCTGTTTCTGCAAACTTATATGAAATATAAAGTCCTTACCATTTTTGCAATGGACAAAACGAAGAATAGACAAACGAAATACCTCATTCTGGCTACGAGTTGGAAAACTATTGCGGTAATCAACTAATGCTCACGATTTTTATAGTTTGCTGGAGTTTTTTGTTGCATCATGTTTGTTTTTCAGTTTTTTTTTAGTTGGGGGGTTTCAGATGGTGGACTTTTTTTCTTAAAAATTAATAAAATAATATTTTCTCGCCAAATTCAAATTTATGTTAAAAACATCGAATTTATATAAAAGCTAAGGTATTTTTAGTACTCAATTGAAATAAAGTAGAGATAGAATTTAAATTTTTGCCCATCAAACCCCTCAACTTTATTCAAAACCATTTTTGCCAACGTTGGTTTCTGAAACGGATGCAGCAAACTGATAAAATAAAAAATAGTACAATTTTGCAGAACGGAAATCCATAGCCAAAACCCAAAACCGAATCGACCGCGAAAACTGTCGAAACATTGGTTGGAGGTCGGCAGATCTTATCATCACTGTTGCCATGTTTTCCAAAGTTTTTGAGGTTACTCTCATAGAGTGATAGCGAAAATTGCTGCTGATATCTAAAACACTGAGCAACAATTCAGAAAATTGCGAAAATTAATGGAAGGGAATGATGGGAAAAGTTTGGTTGAAAGTGGCGGCGTGTACTTAATTGGGCAGAACAGACTAATTGGGTGATTGGGAGTGATTAGAGTGCTTGAAGTGATTTTGAGTGGTTTTGAGGGCATCTGTTTGTTTTCGTCAAATAAAGAAGGAAATTACTCATCGTCATTTTTAATTTTTACTGCTGTAAAATGTTTTTTCTTCTGATTTTAAAGATTTTAGGAAAAAGTTTGGACACCACTGCTATAAATCAAGCTTTTGCACTTATAAAGTATTCATGATTTTATTAAAACGCTTTATTACTGACTGTAGAACTTAAATTGATCAATAAACATTTTAATTAGCCTTTTAATTTTTTTTATGTCTATGAACCACTTTTCTTTTATTTCTTTTACCATCATGCAAAAATTTGTTATGGCTGGAAAATCGTAAATAAATAAAGTTTTTTTTTTAATGACTGAATTATTGATTTAACCGAGATATAACCTAAAATCATGAAAATCCAAATACCTACATAGGAGCTTAATCTTCAAACAAACCTTATTTAAAAGAACCTGAAAATCATTCAAAATCCATTTCAAAAGTCCTGAAGATTTCGACAAATTGTCTACTTCAGCGAAATAAATCCGAATGCATGACAACGAAAAGCTGTATAAAAATCTAAAAAACCACTCAACCATCAAAAAGCTCAGCATATCATCCTTTCTACCATTCGAAGATATTCTGCTTCGATCTATAAATCACGCTTCGATAAAATGACACAACGACACAACGATTCCCTGCCAGTCCAAGCAGCTTAGCTCACTGAAAGGAAAATCTGAAGGAGATTACAATATTATTATATTTTTCTAGCAGCTTACACAACCGAGAAAACTTCAAGGAAAAAAGTTTTAGCAAAACTTTGAGAATTTGAAGTATTTTCTAAGTATTACAAGCAATCCAAGCGTTACAGTTTTCTGATGAAGATGCAAACGGAGAGATTTACTGAGTATTCGGAGAAATGTGAAAAAACTCTTGGATTCATTGGTGGTTCTTCAGATTGTGTGACCATTTTTCAAAGGATTTTTGGTCTTTGTCCAAAATATGAATCACTATTGAAAATGATTTAATGGTCTTCATAACATAAATTGTTTTTTTAAATATAATTCTTCCAAGAAAGTCAATTCCTTTAGAAATGAGAATTTAATACATTTAAAACCAAAAAAATAGTCCATTTCTCAAGCTTCTGCAAACTTCAAAGCTTCAAACAGCTTTGAAAGCACACAAAGGTTAAATCAATCAAAAGAACTAAAATTTCATTTGAATTGCAGAAATCTTCACATAATAGTTTATTCTTCATTTATTTATTTGGTATCAATAGTCAACATATCTCAAGAAAGCGAAGTCGTTAAATTTATTTTCCATTTTTCATCCATTTAATGGTTGGAGTTGAGCTGGACGGATGTGACGAGATGCAGCATCATTTTTCGTTCTCCATTGACGATACGGTTAAGTGTGACGTCTTGTTTCATGATTCCCTCAGGGAGTACTGGGGGTAGCATATCTAAGAGACCTTTTGACAAAGAAAAATATTAAGCAATTAGATTTTGTTTTAAAATTGATTGAATAAATTATTACCAACGTTTGGTGAGAAATTGTTAATGGAGTATAGACCCTTCTTCAATGGACATCCAGTAGGGAAATGATTATCCTTTAGCATCTCCTTCAGTACCATGCTAACCATTGGATGTTTACCGCTTTGAGCCATTAAATCACAAACATCAATAGTCATATTAATAAAAACTGGCACAAAGGCACCTCCTTCTTGTCTTAAGAAACGAATCTCAGCCATGATTGGATCAGTGACGTCTTCCAGGAGTTCCCCCTTGAAAGTAACTACAGGGTTGCCAGCATTCTCTGTGACGATAAGTTCGGCATTGGCTACAGGTTTCTCGAAAAGAAGGTCATGCTTCTGAAGGGCGACCTTGTAGTTAGGCTAAGGAATAGAGAGAAAATATTAATTGAGATTTTAAATTTAACATATGTTGTTGATCATCTAGATTGAACAAGAAGTTCGTTGACAAAAAGTGAACCGTGACTGCCCATGAATTCAGGAGTTTGATCCTCTGTGATAATAATTATTTGTAATAATCTTTTTTTTGCTTTTTTTTTGATTTTAACTTTAAAAGTTGATTAACTACGCAATATACAAAATCAACATATATTTTTACAGAGATCTTAATAATTATTAAAAAGCCTTAAAAACTTACTGCTGAATAAATTTGATCAAAAATATTTGCCAACAAAATAACTATGAACAAATTCATGATTAAAGCTTCAAGTTTGGAATGGGACTGACTTTTTTGCAAAAAATCAAATCATTTTATACAGCTGTTTACAATTCTCCTATCAATTCTACATCAGATGATAACAAAATATTGTCATTATTACATTTTACGTGTTGCTCACCATTAAACACATATTCGGTGAAATTTGACTGACAATCATTTTTGATCGTTTTGAATGTGAACCACTCTAAATTATGCGACCCGTATTTAACCTCAAATTATATTTTTGATGGTTTTTGAGTAATTTTGTTTGAACTTTGATTCTCGAATAGCTTTGTTTAATGGTCGCTCTTCCATTTCGAAAATAAATTAGCGCCTGTTGATGGTGGAATTTTGATAACCAGAAATATAATGTTGTTTTGAGTGGAGATGCTTATCTGGTTTCCTTTTTGGATTTAATGTTTTTTGTTGTTTTATAGAGCTTTTGACAAGCTTTACAGTTTTAACGGAAACTTTTTTGGTTTGATTTTGATGATGATATTTTTTAGATAAAGTTCATTGCTTTATAAAATACTCAAGATCAATTATAAGACTAATATACTAAAAAATTATTAGAAAAATCATTTTGCATTTGTTTTAAATTTTAAAATACATAATACCTGACATATTTCAAAATTCAAAAAGGAAACTCCCAAAGCCAAAGAACACATTAGAAACCTGAAAAGCTTCATTTTACAAAGATACCCATTCGATTATCCCAAAAAGGCTCCATTGTTTTCATTTTTAATTTGTCAAACAAAAATCTCTTAAAGCAGGCACAAAATTATCATACGTTAAAAGCAAAAAATAAGCGATTCAAAATCCAGCACACATCTTCATTTATAATTTATTCCACAAAAGTGCCTCTCAAGTATGTCATTTTTCACTCAATTAGAAATTCCATATTCGTTACATAAATATAAATCCATTCTCATTCATCATTTAAATTGATGCAATGTCTTTCTGCACGTTTGCTTGCAAAATTGTAGGTGTCAATTGTTACGCAAATTATTCTAGGATTGCTTGAGATTTCAAATTGTTAGTGGGAAGCTTAAGATTATATCTCAGTTTCCATAGAGAATGTTTGAGGTATGACGTCTGAAGTTTTCCAAATGATGCTCATTTGCATTTTGCATTGAAATTTTCAGTTTCTATGGAGAATAATTGCATTTATATAATATTGTCGTGGGTGAAGATGTTTTGAAGAGCTTTTGATATTGTTTTCAGTAGAAAATGTCTTGAAAGAATATTTTTGCTTGTGAAGTGTTTAGGAGGTTTCAATTTAATAGTTTCTGCAAAATATTTAGCATTAATGAGAATTCCGAAAATATAAGACATCTTTTGAAATAAATGCCACTTTCTCTTCTAGAAAATTTTCTAACGGAAATTTTACTACACAAAATCTTTCACAGACAAATCCTTCCGTTGAATTAATCAAATTTCTATAATATTCAATTAAAACAACTTTCAAGCTAATCTACATCCCACTATTGAAGAAAATCTTGAAGCTTAACAGAAATTGCAACGTGCAAAATAATCTGTTTATACTTTCCATTCACCTCCAGCACTTCATTATCGCATAATAATACGCGAATTATAGCACAGCATCACAACATAAAAACATGCTATCTTGAATATCTTGTGGACTTTGATGTACTTTTTTTTTCATACTTAATGCCGGCCGGAAGAAAAAATAACAATACAGCATCACAACAAAGTAGAACAGCAAAAGAGTAAGTTCTCGCTTTAGGAAAAAAGCTCTCATAAAAATGCTGGAAATTTGTTGATCGTAAAGATGCCCGGCTCAACAAACTTCCACTTCAAATGATAATTTTCTTATTATCTCGCATCTTTCCACTTGACTTACGATTCCGAAAATAATATTAAATTCAATTTTCGGTGCCCGCAAAAAACAGCGGCAATCAAGAGCTTTTTATTATTTCGTTTTAATGTTGCTTGGAAACGTGAAGACGACGACAAATGATATTAAAGAAAGTGGGGTATAAATGATCGACAGTTGTTATGTCGACATATATTATCGTCAAAATTTAATCGATCTGAGAAGATTCACATCGTCGAAGAAATTTATTGTCGATCAAATATCTCACACCAAAAGAAACTTGATTCCAAGTTGCTTCTTATTATTTTTTTGCAGCAGCAAATTCAATTTTAGATTTCTCATTTCATATTTATGATATAATGTCTTCAAAAAGTAACAAAAATTTTCATTTATTCTGCTCTTTAACTTTGTTGTCACGTCCTAATATTTCTTGACCTACATGCACAGAAGACAGCAAACAGTTGGTTTATTCAGTTTGTAAACGGAAACTCAATTATTTGTAGAACATAATTAAATTTAGAGTTTCTTCAAATTTGTCGAGCTTTATTAATATTTTTGTTGAATTTGTTTGCCATTTCCTTGATGAAAATTTGCGCAATAAACTTTTCATAAATATTCCAAACTTGTGCACAAATTTTCATAATATTTCGCCAATTTAATAAATTCATAAATTTGTTTGGAAAAGTTGGCGAAAAGCTCGCTTGGAGAGAAATATTCAATTTAAGAAAACTTTCTGCTTTTTTACTTGAATTTTGAAAAGGATGGAGTTCTGATGATTCCAGGTCAGTAGCTTTCTTTGACAAACTTTGGAATTAGTTTTTGTCATTTCCATTTTATGCAGGCAAGTTAAAGGAAAATTTCGAAAGACGATAAAATTTTATTTTCAAATAAATAATTCGGAAAGAACTTTTGAATAAATAGAGAATATTTGAAAACATGAATTTTTCGCTTTAAAATAATAAAACCCTTGACTTTTTGATGTATTATCCTGACAAAGACTTCGAAACAAAATGAAAATTTTTCTCGAGCTTTTCTTTTTTCCACTCACATGCTTTTAGAGACAAAAAACTTCCACTTTAATATGTTTGTGTTTTTAAATTAAAAGGATGCTGAAGCCACATTATTTATTGCGCTACTTGAGGAAGGAAAAACAACCGATTTTTCATTATTTTTGTAAAGATCATGGTACGAACATTGTTGCAATCATGTTATAGAATGACGTACAGATACAGAATAGATCTTATTACTTTATAAAAATAGATTTAAATATAAAAAAGGGTAAAAACTAATTAACAAAAATGTTACCAGACACTTGATACTTTATTTTTTAAATTTATAAATACATAAAGACCTTCATCTCTCTCAATCTCAATTTTAATTAATTGTATCATACCATTTATAAACATCGATACTTAATACGAAAACATCCTGATTAATGGCCAATTAAGATCATTCTAAAAAGTCAACCCAAACTAATTTCCTGATAAGCTAATAACATCAACAACACCAGTAAATCTAAAAAGTGAGATTGAAATTCGAGATCTTTGTTTTCAATTGAATCATCCGATGCCTCGATAGCAAAGACAAATTAATTCCAATTTAATTTGCGAGGAATTTTCTTTTGCTCCTGCTTTGTTGATCGATTTAGGGCAATTTTGGAGGATTTTAAATAGAAATATCCTAAGGGAACAGAATTTCAAAGAATTTCAAGTAATTTGTAAGTAATTTGAGTGTTTGAATAATTTATTAGAAAGATGAGAGTAAGGAATTACGGATAAAACTTTTTTTTTTCAATTTGTTGTTCAGTGATTCAGTGTTTGACTTTGATTTTTGGAATTTTAATTCCCGTCAATACTAATGAGAAAAAAAGCTTCAATCTCTTGTCAAAAACTCGTTAGAAGAACATCAACTATATTTTGAAAGCTTTTAAGTGGAAATTTGACTAATTTGGATGTTTAGCTCGTGGCTCAATTAAGCGAAATACTTTGAAATTTGATGGCCTCTAGGCAAAGATATATGATAAGGTAATGAAAACGAAGCGTTCTAGATATCAAATATGTAATATACCAATTATAAAGTCTGCATACAAAACAAGTTTTACTATTCCTTCCATCGAGTCAACATCGTTGCCAATTTAATTTGAAGTAATACTCAAGAAACAATTCTAGATATTACTCTCAGACTCCTTCAAAGAAAACTTGTAGATTTTCCCCAAGGATCAATTTTCTTTGGTTCTTACAATTTGTAAAATTGTACGAGTATCTTGATTTTCTTACTATGTTACTCCAATTTTCGTGGAATTTTTTGCCAACAAACTGCTATCAATGTTTCCACAAAAGCTCAAGAACATACATAAAAGCACATTTTCTTATATTTAACATTTTAAAATTACAAAACCCATTTGTCCTCATTGTTACCTAAAAGAAGCTCTCGTTATGGAACTGTATAAATACATTGTAGAAAATATATATATAATGTAAGAGAGAGGCTGCATAGTGTATACATTTAACCTCAATTCGCTTCAATTCAATTTTGCAGCGCTCCCTTATCTCCTTGTTATTAAATTTTGAAAAGCTTGAATATCCTGGAAGAAAACTGTCTAAGAATAAATTATTTCCCAGTTATTTCTCGTTAGTTAAATTATATTGCAAATTGTGTGCTTTTTATGTTACAATATAATATTGAATGAAAACCATTATAAATTGAACACACTTCGTAATTCTGAAACTTCATAGGGAAATTTACTTTCAATGTTAATACCAGCAATTTAATATTTTGCCTGCAGTTGTGAATTTTCTTTGCAATTTAAAAAGGAGAAAATCTAAACTTTCTCGATATAATAAGGACATATCATGTTTTAAATTGGTTTTGTTAAGCTTTCAAGACAAAAAATCAACTTTAAAAAGAAAATTGTGAAAGTACAAGAAAATTGATCTTGAGAGCTTCTGAGCAATCTTACAAGCACATAAGCAAGAATTAAGATTGTTTGTAGATTTTTGAAAAGAACACCTCAAGCATTTCAGCAAAATTATTTGTTAGAAATTTTTAAACACGTGTCGATTGATTTTTTTTCCATGAATTTTTTGTCTCTGAAATTTAAAGAAATTCTTTTGAAAACAAAGGATTATAAATTGCTTATTAAGTGTTTAATATCTCAATCTCACTTGTTCTTAATTGTACAAAAATTGGAACCTCGCATGAAATCCAACTTCCATGTATTTTCCAAACCTACATAATATCAAACTAAAATCTTACAAGTAAAATGGTCACGAAAGAAAGCCCTCCATTAAAGCACAAAATTAAAGAAACATTTACAACTCTTTAAGAAAAGCTATAACGATAGTAAAAATTCCTAGAAGTATTTCAATCGATAACTTAGCCAGAATTATAGCACTTATAAATTTGCGATGATTAAAATTGTTGAAGCAAGCTCAGAAATAATAAAAACTTTAAGAAAGCTCGAAGAAAGCTCTGTATTAAGTTCTTCTTTTCCTGCTGTGTGGGAACAATAACGTAAGCGAGAAAAATTGAAGCAAAAATCGTAAACAACTTCTGGGAATTTGGCAGACAAGCTTGCGTACTTACTTATATTTATATTCAAAAATATGTTAAGATATTAATGAAACTTCTAGATATTTTAATTTCATAAAATTATTTCAGCACCTGACGCTTCAATCTCCAAGTTTATGAAATTTACGGAACTCACGGAATTTATGGAATTTTCGGAATTTATGCAAAGGAACTTGTTAATTTGATAATCTAAATTTGAATTGAGATGCTAATAATAAATTTGAGGGTTCAAGTGTCGTTTAAATTTTTATGGGCAATTTAACGAGCACTCTGAATTTAGTGATTATTTAATTTGCTATCATTATTTGTTTGTAGATATTGGGAGGATAGTGGATTGAAGATTTTTTGTTGGATGATTTTCGAGGTTTTGAGTATTTTTTTTCTTTTATTGAAGAATTGTTTGGAACATCATCAAGAAAATTAACTTCCAACCCATGCAATCCAAAAAATGTATGTTAAACAGGCAAATTTGGGCATTTTCACCATTACACCAAATACTATCAACATTTTCTTGATGTCCTTCCAATTTCAAGCTTAATAAAGGATAATTTAGTTTATTTTCTCATGTATCTGACATAAAATCTGTAATTTTAGGTTAGTTCTTTTTAAATAAGGGGCTATGCATAAAATACGTAACGCTGAAATCGGACCTTTTGGACCCCCCCCTCCCCCCTCGTAACGCTTTTTCACACATTTTAATATGAAGATAATTACTTCGTTACAAATTCTAGACCCCCCCCCCTGCTAGAGCGTTACGTATTAATTGAATAGCCCCTAAGGTATAAGGGACTTCCAACCATAGAATTTTCGAGCCACTTTTGGAAGCTTTCATAGTGTTATCCGATCAAAATGATTGGATTGTTTGGGGATTCTATTCTGCCCGGATTTTGTTAGATTTGCTGGAAACTTTTCTACAGTTCCGATAAGTTTTTGGTTTAGCTTAGTGTGTTATAGAGAAAAGGTGAGCTATAATTTAATTTAAGCAATCTTTTCACCCAATATTTGCTCAACCACTTATTACTGTAGTAAAATTCACCCAAACTTTGTCCTGTAGTTAGTCCTTTTAGAATTCATATGAAAACTTTCTATTTAGGCAAATTTTTATTGGAAATATTCTTACGTTGCTTAATGTTTGGGTGATTTTGCATAGGTTGCAAAGTCCTGATTAAACTCAAATATATTGTGGTGAAAAAGCTCATATTTATTGCAAAATCTTAGTAAAACCTTAGTAAGATAAAAAAACTGAATGAATTTGCATTTTGCTGAGGTTTCGCTTTTTTCAAATTTTAATGGATTTTTTATATTTTGATTTTCGAGTAAATATTGAGAATTGATTTATTTGTTTTTAATTGGGTTTTATGGCGAAAGTCCTTGTAACATCGAATTGAAATATTGTCTCAAACGAAGTAAATTCGAGAAAAATTAAACATTGCTCAACTTCAACCACAAAAATCCATCTGAAAAACCAATTTCCTGCATTCTCAAATGAGTTGAAAAACTCTTCCAGCAATCAAACTCCAATTTAGGTCACATGCAATACGCCCAACTGTACAAAGGATGAAACCACATTACGAGCAATTCTTGCATCCTTTGTACTTCATGGGACATTTCTTCTTCCCTGTGTATCCCAGTGCTCCATTCAACATAATAATAAAATACACATAACATTCATTGCATAGTTCAATAAAGCCAATATCAAACAACAAACATCAAATACCATTAAACTCCCTGTAGAGTTTTTTGAATCGCATAATTGCAGATTCTCAGAACTGACGGAATCAAGCTCACGTCCTCTCGAATCCAATGATATCAAACAATTCCAATAAAAGTTTATTTTCCCACAAATATCTTTGACTTTCGCAATTCTACACATCTTCACATTCGATTTGGCTTGTACGAGCAGGAAGCAAAATCGACCATAAAGAGTGGTTACTTATTCGATATTTTCAGTCAATTTTTTATTGCCCAATCATGAAAGGCAATCTATTGTGCGAGCGATGGCTCTGGGTGGATGGAAATTGATGTGAGCTGTAAAATGGTTTCGACAAGAGATTTATTCCAATTTTCAGTCAATTCACTGAAGCTGGGAGTTTTCTTGGCGAATTGGAACAATTCACGCAATTTAGAGTTTGTGTGGAAAATTTACGACTATTTATTTTCGGATCTTGTAGACCTTTTTGGGTTTTTTGGGGTTTTTTGTGATTTTCTGCTTTTCGGGTTTTTTCCAAATAATTTGGAATAATTTGCAGAATATTCAGAAATAAATTTTAGATACACCTTGGAGGGATTCAGCAGAGTGTAGGTAGACATTGAAACATAGTAATTAATATGGATTAAAATTCTAGGGTACCTTTTGTAATTTGATAATTTTGCCATTTTCAAGTTTTGTGTTTAAACCTTTTTGCTAATTAAAGGCAAGTGGCTCAAATAGCTCAAGTGGATGTTCATTTTGGAGAATCATTGCTTCCTACTTTGTAAGTCGAATACTTGTTGTTAAATACCTTGATTATTTGGTGAATCTGTACGATAAAATAATGTACAAAATGAATGGAAGAAATGTTTGTTATTTAACCCAGGAGACCACAAGAACTTCCTCGTTAATTAAATTCCAATTCCTCAAACGAAACAACCAAAAACTTATCAATATATTTCTACCAAAGTCCACAAAAACCAAAAGTATGGAAGAACTTCCCATAAACTAGAAACTATCCAAAAGACCAACAAAAACTTGAAAAGTCGCTCTTAATCTTAGTGCTAAAATCCCCATGAATTAAAGACTGTCGCTCGTTCGCTACTCAACAGCAAACAAAAAGTTTATCCAATGTACTCGACATGAAAGTTTTTCTCTTGCTAATACCATACACCAGTTACCCAGTCGAGTCAGCAATGTAGCATTGGGAAGTTTCAGGAATTCCGGAAATATAATACACTTGTATGTTCTACTAGTTTGTTGTACTTGGGCTAAAGTTGCTGGTAGTTTCTTAGTAGTTGCTTGTAGATCTTTAGCATCCTTTACATGGTAAACATGCTAGATTTTCCTATAATTCTGTGTGTTTTCTGTATGTGTTGTAATATGAGAAAGTGGAAACTTAATCAGCTCATTAATCTTCGGGTTTTTAGCAGTTTTTGCAGCTTTATGGATTAGTTGTTTGTAACAGTTCTTTAAAACAGATTATCCTCGGCAAGAATTGTTTTAGCACATTAAATATTGATTTATTGTGTTATTATGGCGGTTTGTTCGAAATTTTCAATTATTAAAGACGTTAGTTATTTTCTTCATAATCTGAAAAATTTGGCTCAAATATTATCAAAGTCTGGCCAGAATATGAAAATTGTAATCAAAATATAGCACCCAAAAATCTAATCTTAGCTTTTGGCTTTCAACGTGTCCTAAAATATTTAATATCAACAAGTCTTGTGAACCTTTTAGATAATATCACCCTTTGTTCAAAGAAAGTCCAAACAATTCTACTATTATTACCCAAAACAAAGAAAATTCTTGTGAAAATCTAGTCAAAATGGTCTCATCCGAAATTCCACCGCCAAAATTTGATGTCAAATTGGAATAAAAAGAATTCTGAATGTCTTGAATTTTCTAAACATCTTACTCAAGAAAAATCCACCCCGTATCTCAAAGATTCAAATGTTCGAGCAAAATCGCCATTATATCCCAAGCAGATTGATTAAGACATTTATTTGAAAGTTTCGAGATCATCAATCACTTTGTGAAGTAAATGTGGGACCAAAATGCGTACGTGTTGAATGTGAATTTTGTGACATTTTCGTTTGAGCTTTCAAATATACAAGACTTCAAGTATCTTCAAAAATATTCAATTTAGAATAGGACAAAAACTGAAGATCCTTTCAAGAATGTGATTCAATTTGTTTGGTAATTATGGGATGAATAGCTTTTTGTTATATTAAGAGATGCTCAAGCTTTTGGATGTTTGGATGCTACAAACGATTTAGGGACAAAGCTTACGTCCAAATGGCATCAAAAGATTCTTTAGATCCTGAAATACCTTTTTCAAATTCCACTTGATCAATTGTCTTTTTATCATTCTTCAAGCTCTCTCGAAAGTTCGAGGGAAAATTAATTTTTTGTTTGATTTATGAAGGGTCCCTATGAGAATCTTATTATTGAAATTTAAAGTGAAATTGATGAAAATTGATTAAATCATGGTTTCAAGTTTTTAAAAGCTTCTTTTTGTCAAAAATTGGAAAAATCTGTAAATTTCTAAAAAATCCTTAAAAGCATTTTCTCAGATAGCTTTAATATAAAAGATAATTGAATTTAGACTTCACACAAAATGACCGAAAGGCGAAAATACAAAAAAATGCCGAAAACATTTTTATCATTTGCTTTTTCACCGCTTTGCCGCCTCACGCTCCATTTTAATGCTGCAGCAATTTCCATTGTTGTTGGCTCCCCAAGTACACTGTGACACCATGTAAAGCTCCAAGTGTGCAAAGGAAATGAAAAATTATTATTTTGTGTTTTTAGGAATTTTATTTGTATGCTGGTGTGATTTATTTGACCTACAAAATCGAAGTCCTTGAACGAAACCGCAAAGCCGAATAGCCGCAGAAAAAGTAATTATTTTTTAATTTGCTTGAACAAATTTCGGTTTTGAGTGGGAATGTGGTGTTATTGCTTTTTTATGGTGAACGAACAAAATAATTATACAGTTGGCCGGGGCAAAATGGTAATGCAGTAATGTAGTAATGTAGTAATTATAAAAACGGATGCAAATTATAGTGGTTCTCAGTTCTTGAGAAGTTTATAAAGTATTAATGGAGAATTGCACGATTAAAATTGTAGTTGAGTTATTTGGGAAATTATTTATATTCTAGTTTTTGAGTTAATCTGTTTCACTAGAAGTCTTTTTTAAATGTAATTTCTAGTAATCCAATTAAATATCTAATGGAATAGCAATTTCTCATTTTTATTAGATTAGATTAATAATAATTTAGCTCACATCCTAATGATATGAATATGAATTGCAAGAGATATGCGATGCCATTTCCTTTGAAATTGGAAAAATTCATAGGATTACTATAAATTTCAAAGAATTTGTGATAAAATATTCATAACTTGTTGAGTTTTTGGTGCAGTAGAAAATTGAGTTAGTAGAGAAAAAAAGCATGAATTTCGTTTTATTCTTCCTTGGGACACTCTTTGTTCAATATTCGGTAAGATCTATTTTAAAACTTAAATAAAAGTATAACAGTCGAACTTTTGTCCATAAATTAGATGCAGTCCTCCTTACACATTGACAAAATAGAGATTGATGGAGATCCCAAATTCCTGACAGTCAAGTCCGAGCTTAGGAAAGTAGATGGCTTTAATGTCGTGGATTTGGACATGAACGTGCTTTCCGACTCTGAGGACATTTCGGTAAATTTCACTCTGCATAATTAATCACTCAGCCAACTTTTTCCACAATTCTTCTTCATTTCTAAAGAATGTCTTAAGAAATTGCTTGAATTACTGAAATTATCTTTTGAATTCCGTTTTAATCAGTATTTTGCTCACGTACTGTTGCTGAAGAACGACCACTATGAGGAGTTCTACAAAAGTCCTACCGTGAGCGGCTGCAAAAAAGGAGAAGTCAAGGACAGTGTGCTCAAGTTCATGTTCGCTGAGTCAGATAAGTATGGCAACTTGACTGCCGCTTGTCCCATGAAAAAGGTAAATATTTTGTTTTAAGATAAGGCTCAAGAGATAGAAATGTCAAATGATGATTAAGAAGATTTTTGATAATAATAATAATGTTACAGGGAAATTATGGCATGAAAGGATTCAAACTGTCTCCAACAGACATGCCCGATTCAATGGCCAGTGGGCAATATCGCTTCGATTTCCATGTAATCACTAAACATGCGGGAGTTGACACTGAAATCTACATTGGCAAATACTACTTAAATTATGAGAAATGAGCTATTACTACCCAAATATGCAAATAAATTACAAGTTTGATTTAAAATATCTAATTTGTTTACTAATATAAAATTCTGATATCACACAATAAAAAGATTTAAAAAAAAAATTATGTAACTTCAATTCTGTCAAGTTACTATTTCAGAATAAATGACAAATTTAATACTCAATACATAACGATACGATAAAAAACATAAAATTTGTCGAGTGTGCAATCAATAAACACCAAACACACTACAATGTACATTTATCGAACTATAAAAATACAATTAATGTTACAAAATCAACACTTGATAGTTGTCATGTCCTCTGCAATTTTTCAAATATAGTTCATTTATACAATAAACAAGACTCATGAGTAAAAACGATTGCAATGGAAAATAGCAGATTTACAATATCAAAATACTAGGAAAACTTGATTAATGGAAGCTGAAAAATTGGAGCATTCAGAAAAGCATAAAAAATATAATTGGTACTTCATAAACGAGTTTTAAAAATACAATAAATGAAAAGCACAAAAACACAAAAAGCTCAGTTGATGCAGTTTTGATTGATCATAGATTTGTCAGTATTTGGTGCCAATAAAAATAAAAAGCAGATACAAATTACTGACGTGTTTTCATCGAGTTTCCGAATTCAAAATCGATTTGTCCTGCAAATCCTCTAGTGACACGCAAAATCTAGTTGAAGGTCGATTATTTGTTTTTCAGCAGTTTGTCGTATTAATGACCAAAAACTGAAAAAGTATCAGATTTAAAAGATAAATGTTTGCTTGCTTCTGCTCCAATTTCAACAAACAATTGATGTTTAGTGATGCATATCCAGACACTGGGAGCTTCCTGCCATTTTTGTTTAAAATATCAACACTCATTGCATGTTTATTTAGTTTTGAATGAAATATGAAGTGGTTTCAAGTTCTTTTTGTGGTTTCTTTGCTTGGGGGGATTTTTGCCAAGGTTTGTATGGATCTTAAATTTTGTTTTGAAATTGACATTAAAATATTAAAAGTGTATAAAATAATTTGTTGTGTCTTTGAAAAGCCCAAGATAAATTTATCCCTGGAAAAGTACGAAATCGTTGACAACGTACTGAACGAGCCAGAAGTTACCGAATTTGATAGTGAAAATTTAATCCAAAACTTTACTTTCGACCTCTTACAAGACTTGGATACAAACCTCATTGCTTACTTAACAATTTATCAGCTTGAAAACGGTGAATCCAACCCAATCATCCAGAATGTCTCAATCGAGCTCTGTAGAGTCTTAGAAACCATCAAAGAAATGCCAAAGCTGAAAGTTCTGTATGACGACTTGTTGCACAAGAACACCAATTTCCCAATCTCTTGCCTGGAAAGCGATAAAGTGGACAAACATGCTGTGGAATATTCGGATCATGTGAAAATTCTCAATGATTACTCGCCAGAGGGCACATATAAGGTGGATCTTCTGCTGTGCCGCGTCGCTCAGGGACAAGATTTAATATTTGCTTACACAATATGGACGGCTACTGTGCAGTTCATTGGAATGGAGTCCTCAGAAACGTCTTGAGGCAAGAATGGGCATACTCTTATATTATAAGATTTATCTAATTTTCTTTTTTATTGTGGGAGTTCTAAGACAATATACATTTTGTGAAATATAAACTTCTTGTTTCAATGTACTTTCGCCCTCATAAAAAGGTTTGGTTGTTAAAGATTAATGTAATTTGATAAAAACATTAAAATTCCTAAGAAAAATATTTATCAACTTCTGACTAAATTGAAATGTCCTCCCTCGCAAATAAATATAAACTTACATTTAAATTAAAAATGTGCCAGAATTTTACATCTTTATGCCTTTTAGACAAAACTAAATATTTAACATTAAATAAAAGTTTTGGTTTTTTGCTGCCCAAACATTTGTTCAATTAAATTTTTAAATTAATAAATCAAGATGCAAGATACAATATCGTGTTTAATTAAGCATCGCTGCCTTTTTATTACAATTCTATACACTTTGGTATTTTGCTGTCAACGTCATGAAAAATCTGAAAAGTGAAAACCCTCGTTTGGTTGTTTAGACAATGTTTAGTTTATTTAGTCTTTCAGTCTTTTCAAGTTAATTTGTCATTCCAGTGATATCTGGGCCGTGTTTTATGTGCTGTAATCTCAGCCGACCTCAACAAACACTCGCTTTGGCCAAAAAAAGATAATTAATATTTCCGTGAATAACTCATAATTAACCTTTTTAACCTTTTTTTGACTTTTGTGTGAGATAAATTGTAATTAAATGGAGGTGCGGAAGAGAGAGCGAGGTTTTGATGAAGGGCCTATTAAAAACCGAGGTGAGCTTAGTGTTATTTTAAATGGTCTAATTTTTATTTCAATCAAAAGTTTTTAATTCTTTTGTTATCAATTTAAGACTTTTTTCAGACATAGAAAATTGTAATTTAGCAAAAAAATTCATGGAATTCGTTTAAAAAGATTTAATTTTTTTTCTTCAAGTTTTTAATCTTTGCGCTTAACAAAAATTAAATTTTCGAAGTATTGCTATTCATGAACAATGGATAATATTATTTTTTGAACTTTCGTTTTTTGACTAAATTAAAAGTTAAAATTAGTAATTTCCATTTGTATTATTATTGATGTCAACTATCTTTACGATGACAGATCTTCTTATTTTATATGTGAGAATCGAATGAACTTTTCAAATCCAGTAATTCAATAACTCTACCCCATTAACTTAATATATTTGTATCACATTTCAGAATTACTGCAGCTGACATCAAAAAATCAAATCCATATAACTCTTTTATAGAAAACTCGTTACAAAAAGCAATATGTCAAAAGTTTTATCGATTTGCTCCAAAGCCATCAAGAGCACACGGAACATTCAAGTGAATTGAGTTGAAACAGATTTTGTTTGAACTAGAAATAGCTGAAAGCCTCCAACTCGAGTTTTGTAGCAAATTTTGAAGTTGCTCCAATTTTCCATGTTCTGTAAAGTGTTTTTTCGTGTTTTTTCGAAAATTCGTTGAAACTGTAGAAAATGTAACAAAATACGGAAATTGTAGAATAAAATGTTTGCCATTTTTCAATAAAGTCTAAAGTGAACACAACATATTTGATCCTTTTATGCGAGGAAGTTCAATTAAATTAAACTGTTAAGGGGATTATGTTTTGTTTTGATCCAAGTTTACCTTCAAATATCAAATTAACAATCATTCAAAATTTTCACTGTAAACAATACAATTAACAAAATAAAATAATTTCACAATGATTTCTCCAAAAAGTAATTACTACTCGCAATTTGCCAATTTGAAATTAAATTTTAATTTGTTTGTTACTTCGAGCACTGATTTGTAAAACCAACTGAACCAGAAAGTAATTAGCAATTACGAAAATTGCGAATATTATTATCGGAATATTATGAAAATTATACACGAAAAATTACGAAAATTTTGAATAGATGCAAAATATGCCATAAAATATTCAAAAACATTGTTTCCCAGTTTTGGGTTTTGGTTTAATCAAATTTTTTGAATAATTTACAGAAATGTTTTTTAGGTTGTTTGCATTGATTTAATTGCTTATTTACAAGTCATATTTTTTTTGTGTGATTTCATTATCAATCTATGTAATCTACATTTTGAATTCACATTTTGGACAGTGGCGACATAAGTGGCACCTCGTAGCATGTTTTAAATTCAATAATTCAATTTTGCACCAAATTCTGCTCACTCCAATTTCAAAAAATTTAATTGAAAACTCAAAGTTTCCAGAAAAAATGATTTAAAACGCTTAATGGCCATTCTATGATGATTTATGCCTTAAACTCCAGCTATATGAGAAAAAAATTCTTCCAAAACGTAATAAGTACAAAAATGGGTCCAGATTGCACTTCAAGTTATTCAAGAATTCAAGCAGTTGCAAAGAAAATTACAAAATTTTAATAAGATTCCAACAAAATTCCATTTTAAATGCTTTAAAGTCCCATTTGATATATTTTTCCCGAAGAAAAATCCTTGTAGCCGAAAATTCAAAGTGAAATGTGCTCATAAAAATTAATATTTCAGCAGCCCGAATATGCTTTATGGAATATTTTTGATGTATCTCCTGAATAATAAATTTGGGATCTACAAAGAAAATGTCTAAATGACTCAGGAAATTAAGTTATAAATTATTTCACCAACATTTTATCTTCCATTGCTTGTTTTTTTGTTATTCCTGGTTTTCTGCTCGGTAGACATGGATCCTTCAAATCATAACAATCATTTTAATGGACGACTATTTGTTGTTGACGTGGATTTTTTATATTTTTATGGAGGTGAACACTTAATAAATTAATTTTTGAAATGATTTTCGAAGGAGGCTTGAGAATAAAATATTTAACCTGAGGTTGTCTTTAATTAAATTACTTAGTAGAGGTAAAAAATTTGGAGCAAGCTTGCAATACCTTGAATCAAATACCAGGAACAATAATGAAACTTTCATCACATTTTTCAATTTAAAAAAATTTGTTTAACCTTTCATATTCTACTGAACTCAAAACTCGTTTGCTAACTTTTATAAAACAATCAAACAATTTTCATCATAAAACATTTTTTAGCTGCAAAATAAGCTCCAGCTTTTCATTATCCCAGGCCGAATTGAATCTTAAATTCTTTTAATATTCATCATCATTTTGTGTACCATTTGCAGTAGATTTCAATCCGTCCATTATGAGTCATTAAACTGCTTCAACACATGCTGCTCACAAAAATCTAAATTACATCTTGATCTAGGATAAAATGCTATATTGCTCAGTTTCCAAACAAAATAAAAATTTATTGAAATTTCGTAATAACATTATTTATTAACAACATCATCTCCTACAGCCTTATACATATTTTATTTTTAATAAATATCTTCACAACCCTAAAATGTCGCTAAAATGCCACGAAAAAGGCAATTTTACATTTTTTAAAATATTTTCGTAAATAAACATTTATTTGGCATTTTTGAGGCATTTTGTTGATTTTACTTAGGGTTTGATATCACGCTTATTATTTGGGGGCACTGAAGGAAATTTTATGTTTGCACTTGAAAGGATATTTTATAGGAATCGACTAAAATTACAACCTGTCTCTAACCTGTCAAAATCCCGGAACTAAGTACAAATCATTTGCCATGAGTGTACATTTCAATCCACGTAATAGGAATGTATAGAACACTAATCTGCTGAAATGCTTCACAAATACTACTCAAGTTAAATAGCATGCGAGAAAAACAAACGCGAGGGATGCAAAATGTAAATCACAGCGTAATACATTTATTATTAATCGGCACGCAAATATGTTTTGGGGTTGAAAATGTGGATACAATGGAATATTTTACATGAAAAATTGAGGAAAAACTCGGGTAAACAGAGAAAAAACTGTGGAATACAGTAAATGATGAGCGCAAACAAGAGCACAGATGATGTCAACGTGGTAGAATGTAATGTTGTTTTTATATTTTTTGAACATTTTTCACTTTTTTGTTGGTTGCTTGAAACCGAGGTTTAAAAAGCTCGTGATTGTAATTTTAAACGAGAATTATTTTGGCAACGTATTTACACAGCAAAGATTTAATGATGCAATAAATTTACTAGATATTATCATTTACTTTGCGGTGGGTTGAGACGTTCTTTTAGGAATGAATTGTGACAAAATTATTTAAAAATTGTTCGCCGTTTTCAAGGAAATGGGGTAGCCAAAGTCTAATTAATTATGCTTCAGCATTTATCTTGAAAATGGATAGAGCTAGCTTATAGTAAATAATTATCTTAATGAATAACTTCGTTGTTGTTTAAATCGTCGCCATGGTTCTTCGACCAGGTATCACAAATTTGGATGTGGAAAAAAATTGATTCCTATAATAGTTGAAGAAAAAATTAAGAAAACTTCAAGAAATTACTAAGATTTGAGATTTTTCGGAAAATATTGTTTAAATCGTCGATGAACAACTAATTTACTTTCATCATTTGGAAAAAGTAAATTGTTTGCTGGAAAAAATGAAATCTCCTCAAGCTTTTCTTTGAACATGGAACTTAATTGCTCACAAGACGAACCTTCTTAGAAATTTCATTTAAAAGTTTTGTTTGCAAGAAAAATTCAAAAAGTCAACAAAAAATACTCTTAAGTCCTCTGGCAAGTTCCTTCATGAAATTTATAACAAATCCTATCGATGATATCCTTAAACTCAATCTTTATACCGGATAAATAAGATAATGGTTGATTTAAAAGTAATAAAAGTCAGCAAAAGTAATAATGCGATTTTCGGGGATTTTATGATAAGACATTAATGCCTCCGAAAATACCGAAAGATAGCAAAAATACCAGGACATATAAAAATACTCCAAGAATACACCAAACAATGATAAAGTTTTGGCCGAAACGGAAGACTAGGAAAAGACTAAAAAAGACTCAAAAAGACTAGAAAGACGAGTAGAGGCTTATTGGAAAAACCAGGAACCGTAAAGTTTCGCCATAAATTTGAGCTTTCAATAGAAATTGAATGGCAATTGCGTTATTTTATGATCAGATTTTGATTTAATTAATTTTAGAAGATTTACTTTTCATGATTTTGGAAATTTTAGAAAGAGATTGATGGAAAAAAGAAGATAGAAGAAGGAAATATGTTAATGCAGACAATTATTTTTTAATAAAGATCTTTCAACTTTTAGATCTTCAAGAAAAAATTAAGATTTAATCCAGAGATACAGAAGTTTTCTTTGTTGAAATAATTTCTCTTAATTGTGAAATTTTCTCGTTGTCTGAAGATTTCTTAGCTTTTCCATGCTTTCCGGCCAATTCCGAATAAATACTTAATTTTCTCGTTTGAATAAATAAAAACTTAAACCAAACTTATCATTCTCCAATTATATTTTAATTAAAAAGTTGTGCGGAAACTCTGCAAAAATACTGCCTGCAAATAAGAAGAAACTTTGTTCAGTTTTTGTTTAATTAATCAAATCCCCAAACACTTGATTTTGGTTTTCTCTGCGCTGTGTTGCTTTCTGCTTCCTGGGTTGCAACTTACCAACTGTTTTCGTAGATAAAATGGTAAATATTAGAGACAAATATGGTTGATAAAGTTATCAAAAAGACAAACAAAAGTCAGTGGAGGTTACTGGATGAATGAATTTGTAGGGAAAGCGTTCGAGTGTGAGATTATTTGCGTGATTGTTTGGGTTCGAGAGGCCCCTGTGAACCCTGAGAATTTTTGCTAAGTTTTTATTTAATAATATTTAATAAATTTTTTTGTGTTTATGACTTTTCCAAATTGACAAGGTATATTTTTGCATATCAGATGGTAATGATGCTCAACTGATTTAAAAACAAATTTTCGTCATGCTTTGTTGCTCAACTTTTGGTCAGCTAATAATATGGAAAGTTAACGACATTTGTTCATTTTCTGTCAAAATTCCCCCAAAAAAACCATTAAAAATATTAATCCCTCCGTTTCTCTTAACTTAAAAAGTCAACAAAAGGTCGCATTTAGGCATTCAATCCTCGCTCAACAATTTAATGCTCCATTAAAAATCATCATGAAAAAGCACATCATAAATCTTTCAATGGACTTAAATGGAGTAGAGCGGAGTTGAAGCATATTTAATTGCTCCCATAATATTTCCAGCTTTTCCCAGTTTTCAGACTTTACCAACTTTTCAATGGTAGATTACACATAAATATTGAAAGTATTAAAAATATCGGGGAAAAGCTTTTATCAATAATTTTTGGCATCACCCTTTAAATTTGGAGCCATAAAATACTGGAAATGTGCGATAAAATAGCCTCAAAGTGCCAAACAAGTTGCGGCTTCAAATCAGCTGATTGAGTTCATGCATATTTCAAGCATCATTGGAGCATATTCAATATTTTTATAGATCTCTGGTTACTGAGGTTTTGTGAGGTTTTGCGGCTTTTGATAGCAATCGTAAATTTAAGCAGCAAATTGATAATGAATGGGAATTGTTGTACTTTGGAGTTTTTAGAGGTTAATCTACTGAAGCTGCAGGAAAATCCGTAGAAAAAGGTATTTTTATGAATTTATTTTGGCTCTATCGCTTTGCGAGGTTTTCTCTGAAATTATGTTTAATTGTGGATTCCCGTCTGGTATGTTGTAAATATGTTTTATGCTTCCCGGCCCTCAGACATGCTATTCAAAGATTTTCTCAGTGTTCCAACGTTTCGATCCTCATTTTATTGGATCTTTTTCAAGGATATGAGCTATAAAATACATAAAATACATAAAATACATAAAATACATGAAAAAATGTTTAAAACTAAAAAGCCCGTAAAACATGTAAAGCATGTTTTTATGGAAAAGTTAAATATGTTGGTTGACTTACATTATTAGTTAGTTATGATTGTAATTAATGAGGTGACTTAATAGATCATAACAGATGATGCTTAGGTGAAATGAGCCAATTGGCAACAAAATGTTCGCAAATTTAGAAATAAGTAATTACCAAACTGTGATTTATGTTTGAACGCATCTTATATATATTTATTTATTAGTTTTAGCATTTCACCTAAGCATCATCTGTTATGATCTATTAAGTCACCTCATTAATTACAATCATAACTAACTAATAATGTAAGTCAACCAACATATTTAACTTTTCCATAAAAACATGCTTTACATGTTTTACGGGCTTTTTAGTTTTAAACATTTTTTCATGTATTTTATGTATTTTATGTATTTTATGTATTTTATAGCTCATATCCTTGAAAAAGATCCAATAAAATGAGGATCGAAACGTTGGAACACTGAGAAAATCTTTGAATAGCATGTCTGACGGCCGGGAAGCATAAAACATATCTGAAATTATGGTTTAATCGTTGAAAACGTTAGACTCGTTGCTTTTTATTAAATTCGATTAAAATAAGTGCTATTTAGCTTATACAAATTGTTTCCAAGGTAGAACCAGTAGTTTGTGTTGTGAGTATTTTTTTCACTTTTCCAGACAATTTTTCCGTACCATCGTTAATTTAGTAATTTAATATGTAATTGAGATTATCCGCTATCATGATTAAAGATTCATTTTCAGTATCATTAAAAGAAGGAACTATTCTTTTATTAAAAACAAGAAGATTGCTTCTGCGAAAACGAAGAGATTTTAATTATTCAGCGAAGTACTTAGAGATAATGGATATTATCTGACGCTCATGGCGAAATTAGAATGCATTTACAGGATATCTTATAAACAAGAGATTTTGTAGATCTGCAAAAAAATTATTTGAAAAAGCACTCGAATTGTCTGTCAGTGTAACCACTCCATGATCTTCCAATTTTCATGCAAATCTGTGCAGCTCAATAATAAAAACACAACTAAGCCCTGAAAGCATATTTAACGTATTGCGAAAAGAAACGCTGGTCATCAAACTTTAATTTTTCATGCAATCTTGAGCGTGACCTTCTCATTGGCTTTCAGCGTGATCTTGCAATATTTTCAAGATTCTCTACATAATTCATAGAATTCACAAAAATCTAAGAACTCACATTTTTCCAAAGAATGGGTCTTGTAATTGATGGTTTCATGGGATTGAAGTTTTTGATGGTTTAATGCGTTCTTTATATATAAGACAGTTGGATTTAGCCGTACTTCAGTTCTTTAGCTGGTTTCAAGTGTTTTGTGTTAATTCTGATTTTTAAAAAAAGTGTACAATGAATACCTTCAAGCTGATTTCTTTTTTGTTGGTTGTGTCTATGGTGAGGAGATTTTTTGATTAAAAGGAATTTGACTGCTTCTTATCATTTTCTTAAGAATTTTATAGTTTATTGTTTTTTACAATAAAATTTCAGGTTCAATCAAAAATCACCATCCATCAGATTGAGCTAGAAAAAAATCCAAAGTACGTAACAGGAGGCGCTCAAGTGGAAGATATAAATAACGAGCACATTATAAATATGGACATCATGGTTCTGCAAGGAGCTGCTGATATCAAAATGCAGTTTGCAATGTCTCTCAATGTACTAGATCAATACGCAATGCTCCATCAATCAGAGCCAGTTGATCCTTGTGAGCCTACTAAGTCGATGGTTGATCCTCTAGTTAAATGTATCATGAAAGGACTCATCAAGTACAGTAACTTAACAGAGAATTGTCCTTTCGAAGCTGGTCCATATGTTATTAGAGGCTTCAAGATTGATGAAAAAGACACTCCACCATTTATGATGCCTGGAAAATATCGAGTTGATATTATGGTCGAGAAGTTCGAAGACAAAGTTATGGAAGAAATTTTGAAGATGAAGGTGTTCTTCTCCCATAAAATGTTTTAAAGCTTTCATATATGATAAAGATTCACATAAAAATATTTATAAATCCTTTTGCGTATCACGCATATCCTTATAAACCTTCACTTGTCAGCTCTATATCAAGAAAATGTGTGCAAATGAAATGTGACGTGTGAAATTCTTTGAAAATAAGGAGCTTTTGAACTTCGCAGGTATTAAATATTCATGAATAAAAGAAAAGGAATCAAATTGGATAATTTTTTTAGAAACTGAAGTGTTCTTGGAGATTTTCTGCGCAAAAAAAATGGAGGTGAATGAGAATCAAATTAGTTCCATGTTTTCTTGAATGATTTAAAATTAACAGAAACTGAAGAGAATATTTACTATGTAATCTTTAAGTTTCAAGAAAATTTGTCATAAAAAATTAACATTAATTTGAGCTTATTAGTTCAATTATTGTTATCAACTTGATAACACTCAAACCACAATTTTCTATAACCAGAACTTATATCAACTTACTTTTCATAAAACGTTTCCATGTTTGTAGAAAGTTTTCCCAACATTTTCTGGAGAACAAAAACCGTTAGAAACTGAAAATTGAGAAAAAATCAACAACAAACTTATGAACTTATAAAATCTTGCTAGATAGACCCTCTTGTGACTTTTCTACTGAACTTAATCTATAAACTTGTGAAAAGTTCTTGAATCCACCCCATCTGAAAAGAATCAATAAACCAATATATCAGTGTCAAGACAAAAGCTCCCATGTATCACTGGTGACAAAAAAGTTTCTTTGTTTGTTCATAAAAAAATGGCACAAAATATAGATGAAGCAGAAAAAGTTATTTTAGGAATAAAAAATCAGATAAATTCATCAACATTTTAATGGATTATTTTTGATCCTTTGATCCTGTGTGTAAACAATCAAAAAACAACGAAATACAATTTATTGTTGTTTAACAAATTATAATAATTTTATTGAAACCAAATGAGGTGAATATTAAATGTTAATCGTGTTAATCGCGTAATAATAATAAAACTGAAATATGTTTGTTTGCTTGCCCAAATTAAATGTTAAACTCTTCATTTAAATTCATTTAAGGTTAATTGTTCATGTTTCATTGAAATTATGAGTAAATAATGGTTATTTTGATTGAAACATGAAAATTTTATAGTTCCTTTGAAAAAATACCTACAAGCTCATATAGAGATTTTTTTAAATAAATGTTTTATTAAGTTTTTTTGTATGAATTAAAGATTAAATAAAATAATTAGCTTCATCAAGAGCTTGCAGCAGGTTTACTAAGAACCATTGCATTAAAAAGTCTGAAAAAATCCACGGAAAATGGAAAATATTTGCCCAGATTTCAACACCTTTTCAATATTTTACACCAGAATAATGAAGCAAAGCTTTAAAAACGAAAAAGTGTCATTAAAGACTTAATTAGATGTTAATGTTATCACAAAGTAACAAATCAAGACAGATGCGATGTCTGAAATGCGAGTCAAATTATGATAATTATGAAAATTATGCAAATCTTTAGGATTATGAATTGTGGGAGTTATGGTAATCTGACGTCAAGTGAAATTTGAGAAGGTTTTTGGTTAATTTTCAACTCTAAAGATAGTTCAAAGTTGTAAAGTTTTGAAATTATCAGGAAGTTTGAGTCAGAATTTGCCTTGACATATAGTTGACTTTGAAGATTTGTTTAATTAGGAGTCGGAAGCTTTCAGCTCAGTTGAAGATTATAGTTTAAATGTTAATAATGTGGTAATGTGGTATGAAGCTAATTAGATCAAAAATCTAGGATATATAATGTATATAAGTAAAACCTGTTTAAAGCTACATAAATGGCTCTACTGTAAACATGCATGAATAAATTCATCAAAGTATTAAAATTTGATCTATTTCTGTTTGCCATCTCAAAATACCAATTTTCCATTTCTTAATCCAATAAATTCTTCGAATATCAGCAATATCACGAATAACAACATATCGTCGGAGAATCAACATTTAAATGTGTGGGCGAAATAAGACATCATCTGCATTTTATCATTTTGTAGCATTTGTTATTCTACTGGATCTGAAAGTAGAAGCACATACGAAGTAGCATCACGATATAAGAACAATAAGACGTTTGCTAAGCAATTGAATAAATCGAAAGTAAGAAGACATATGGAAGAAAAAGGAGATGTAGGTCATGAATGTATGAATGTCTAAATGCTTGAGAGTAACATATTTTCGGCAAATCCTATCAATGTCTAAGAAACTATCGAACATGCAATAACCAAGAAAATATTCCAAGAAAATCTGATGAAATTTATGCTAATTTGAAATTGTTGCAAGTTGTGCCGAAAAAAGTAAAATAGAAGGAAAGCCTGGCGATAAAGTTAAGGCAGGATGAATGCAATTATGATGTAAATGTTATGTGGAATATTTAAGTGATGGAATAAGGGATTTGTTTAAATTTCTCTGATGCATTTCATTTTCTGGAAATCCTACAGCAATAAATCAATTTTACTTATTTTTAGATCATTTCAGGATTTGCAATATATTGCCCATTTGCTTCAGTTTGGATGAATTCACGATCTATCAGGGTATGAAAGCATAAGCAGAAAAGCACACCCTACGTTCACTCAGTTCACTGAGTTGGTTGGCAGCTCGTTGAAAAATACATCACACCTTCAGTGAGCAACGTGAGAATTCTATGAGAACCCCCAAAATGGATGATACATACTGAAAATAACCGGAAACCTGAGCTTTTTTGGCGTGTGCAACAATTTGGATTACCACAAAACCAAACACGTGAGAGAAAAATTCCCAAGAATTTGACAAGCACAGAAATTTTTTTTTTTTTTCAAAAATTCGACGCATGAAACTTCATTTTTGATCCAATTTTAAAATTTTATTTATGTTTGTTTGAACTCAAAAACAAAAATTTTTCCCATGAGACCTCTTACTTTGAACTTTGAAGTCAAAAAATGTGAATTGGAAAAATTGTGAATTTTCGAAATTTTGGAATCCATCAGAAACTAAAATTTGAAAAGTTGAACGGACGTTGGACATAAGAAAATAAATGAGTTTTTTTCTAAAAAAGTAATGATAAAAATACACTCTTATTCAAAACTCGAAATAGATTAACTGATATCGAATTTCATCTTTTTTAATAACAAAGAATTGATAAGCAAAAAATGCCGAAAAAGCGAAGAAGAATTTCTTAAGTGCTTAAATGCGTATGTAGGTTTATGGAAGTAAACAGGAAAATAATCTGAAGTCTCAGGAAAATAATTAAAATATTTCTGTGTACGCACATCACGATTTCCATGTGATTTACAGTGCTTGAAATGTTTAGTCTGTGGGGAAATAAATATAAATATTACGTCATCAAACACTACTTCAGACTAAAATCTAATTTATTACAATTATGGTGTGGTGTCATATCAAAGTTTTGAGTTCTAGAACACACTTTACTTGATAAATTGTTCTAAAAAAATTATTTCTTCAAGACGTTGTTTACGTTAGGTTAATATTTGAGTATGAAACATCACACATCCCACATATTTAATTTGCCCGAAGCCACCACGCGAATATTATTCTTGCGATAACCAAACAACAAACTCCAATTTCACGTTGCTCGAAATTTCTTACCTGAAACCAGCCAAAACCGTAAATGCCAAAATGTTTTGCTATTAAGTCTGTTTGTCTATCATCAAAATATATTAAAGAAAGTCAACAAAGAGATATTAGTACAAAGCTTTTGCTTGCTCCTTATTATATTCTTCCAAGTCTCATGTGTTTACTTTTTTGGAATTACTACAAAGTGAAAGCAGTAAAAGCACCTCAAGTGTTCTATTTACATGAATAAGTAAACCGAGAGAAAGCTTCGTGTTCATTCTATTCAACATTCGACATGCCAAGACGAGCAACAGTTTTGTTCTATGAAAGAAATATTTCGGCAGAATGGCCTTATAAAACATTTATTCTGATTTTCTTTGTATTTACTCAGTGTATCTAGAAAATCTAGAATGACTATCATTGTTTGCTGTTGTACTGTACATTCACATTATATTATGGAATCAACAAACACAGTATGGTGTACGTTCTCTGAAGAATTGCTCACAAGATGTAGTTCCATGCAAAGAGGTTTATTGGCTTAGTTTCGATGTAAACCAGCAAAGTATAATGTTTTGTTGACACAATCTATTTTTGATCCAAGTTTATTGGATGTATAATAAATGACAATTATTTTGAAGATTATAATTTCTATGTTTCAGAAATTGCAGTTTTGAAAATGGGTCTAACAATATAATTTCAAGGAATAACAATAAGCATATTATCGATTTTATTGTATGATATATATCAGTCTGCAAAAGCCTCTTAATAAACCTTGAATAAATTAAATAAATTCTGGAATGAAAAAACGATGAGTTATCAAAATTTTTCATAAAGTCTAGACTCGTTTTTATGTTAAACCAACTTATGAACCCTTTTCCAAATGCTGTTAGTTGCAAGATTTTTAAGAGAAAGTCCCATAAATGTCCGACGTCCATCTTCATCAAAACCTACATAAGTCTAGCTACACTCAGCACCTTAAAACATTTTGCACGCAAATGTGGTGATAAGTTCAATGATCCAAGTGAATGCACAAAACCATAAAAGCAAATAAACCGATATTGAATATTCAAATTTGACCGCAAAGTCTGGATCATAGAGAATCACCACATCAATCAAGTAATCAACAAACAAGAACTTGATGTTTTTGGCAGAAAATCCTTTAATACTTTAATCCTATCGAAATCCAAACAAACCAAACAGTGTGCTATCCTTGACATCGATTTCTGATTAAAATTTTAAAACTTCCAAATTGTGTTACAAAAGCTGTTAGAGCAGAGAATGTGCTGAATTTAAAAATCATGAGAATTTGTTGCTTACCGAATTTTCCCTGATTTTCCTCAAGAAACTTTTAAAGTCAATAATCCTCGTTTATTTCAGATATTTTAGTTGTGCTTCCAGTTCTGCTAGATTTTCCACTTCTTCCCAGTTTTACAGTTATTCAAGTATTTTAGTCCAAACTCTTCATAAAATTCGAGTAATCCAATTTTCCTTGAAATTTTTCTTAAAAATTTTCAAACATTTAGTTGCAAATTTCTTGTCAATGCTGTGAATGCTTTTAATGCGGTAATACTTGGTACATTGGTGTAAAGTTATAATGTTTCTGGTCAAATTGAGGACGCTTGCGGAATAATTTTGCACTCTAAATTAACTAGGGGGAAAATAGAAACATTGTGTTACAAAGTGTTTCTTGAGAAATTAGTAAACTGAGAGAGTTTTGTGTGAAACTGGAGCAGAGGATGAATCTTTTGGTAACTCACAAAGATTTTACACTTTTTTGTGGATTAATGAATTAAAACTGTTTGGAATTTTAATGAAATGGAAATTTAATGACAAATTTATGGGGAATTTTGAATTTATTCATTAACGTTGGTTGCTAAATTATTGGTAAGATTATCCCAAATTAGCCCCTGTTAAATAGAGATTTTGTTTATTCAACGTCGTACTAGATTGCCCTACAAATATCTGAGTAGATAAGATTTTGATGTTTCTTTGATAAGCAAAATAATGTCAAGAAACATTAAAAGCAATTATACTCGAATGTTTCATGAAGTAATCTAGTTCTACATTAATTAACTGCAATGGTCACTGCAAATTTAACCAATGTATGGTCTAGTTCTGCCTAAATTTACTAACTTACCTCAAACATATCAAATCCATAATTAACCAACCTTTTTCTCAACTAGCCCAAGCTCCCCCAATATTCCCCAACTCTCATCTTTCTAACAAGCAATTTAGCTTAAAAGAAGCATGACATTATGAGACACAAAAGCTGTCACTCTGCGTTTAAGATGCGACACCATAAATTAATTAAAATGATGATGATTTGCATAAGCAATTTTCATAATTCCATAATTTGCCATTTCATTTTAATTAAATTTAACTTTAGCCTGGTGAGGATGTGTTTAATGTGTATAATATTGCTAAAGTTGCAGAAACTGCCAAAATCCCAGAATGGCATAAAGTTCAAATGAATTATGCAAAGCAACCGATGAATTCTAAATTTTCTCCAGCAAATATCCGTTAAATGTTTGACTTTGTGATTAGAACTATTGAAGATGGAAGACTTTAATCTCATCACAAGTAGGATGTATGGATTTCATCGAGTTTCATGGGGATTCATGAAAATTGTTGGTTTTAGAGACATTATAGATTCAATAGATTTTCTATGGATAAAGCTATCAACATCATAGTTAGAATAAATACACTAATTCACAGTTAAATAATGTCAAATGTAATCATAATCAATCTAGATTAGGATTTAGGAATTATGAGAGCTTGTATGGAGTAATACTCTTGAATATATCTTTAATGTACAACATTTCTTATGGGTAAATTTATTTTTGAAAACACATTCAAGAAGGGGAGAAGAGTTCTTTAAGAAAAGTCAACAAAAACTTGTAAGAATCTTTTGAAGCTGGATTGTTTTGTTTGAATTAAAGGATTAGCTTTATGAGGCTCTTGAACTTTCTGTTAATTGTTTTATGTTCTTTATTTTATGTTTTTTAAATGAATACATATGACTTTGTATGTATTAAAGTGATTGAGCTCTGAAGTTTCATTTCATTTTGTTATAAGGGCTGGCCTATTAAATTTCACGAAAAATAATCATGTTCGAACATTGTGACTACATTGAAACACAATACATCAAAACGCCACACAAAATTGATCAAACATCCGCTTTTGAAGGATCGAAGGATTAGGAAGCAGTGAATGGATATTTGATACGTCTATTGTTCTATTTAGTGCCGACTCATTTGCAATATTCTCTTGATGAGAAAATAAATAAGTTGCGTGTTGATTGTATTCCCAGTTTGCCAGATTGTTTAACATTTGTGAGCAGTTGAACAGTTTATTTAGTGTTAGCATTTACCATTCTTTTCGAAGCATTCCAAAGTATTTCACAGCAAAGGCGAATAAATTGGAAGTGTCAGACCTGGAAACGATTAATCATCGATCAATTTTGATGTGGGAAAAGCAGTAAAAACAAGAAATTTTCCGAATAAACCCGAAAAAGCTTCTGAAGCAATTTAAAGAAACAAAAGGCTTTAAAAGTTTGGAGCAAAAAATGGGTTGCAGAGATTAAGGGCGCTCAAGTTGTAACTTGTAATTGAAAAGTCACTTTAGCTTTGAATTTTAAACATATTTAGTTTTTTTTGCATGTTAACTTGCTCCTTGTTTGTTCTGTTTGATGTTTTTCTTTGGATGTCTGATTAAACTTTGGAAAAAAGAAAAGTTGGAAAGCTGGCAAACTTGAAAACTTGAAATGCAAGAGGAAATCATTCTTGGGAAGTCAAGAGCATGATGGTTTTTGTTGAAAAAACTTATATTTTTCCTCGTTTTGAGAAAACCAAAGAGAAGTCGTTTGGTTTGAGATGCAACTTGAACTTGACACGACATGAAACGTTTAATTAAAGAACGATTTGACTGAGATGTCACTGTGGAATGGGGCGAAAATATTTCACATTTTATTTTTTATGATCAAAACTTTAGAAACCTTTTCACTAATAATGATTTGGGGATTCTGGTCGTCATTTACGAGCAGCCTTTCAAGATGAAGAAAAGCTCAAAAGCCAATAAAAATTATGTCTAAAAAACTTTTAAAAAAGCTTTGCAGACACACCATCCACTTCCACAATTCCTCCGTAATGTTCAACTATTTGTAACTGGAAGATTTACGTTTCTTGCGGTGAACATTATTCACCTCAAAAGCATGAGAAGCAGCACTTAACGTGCATGTATGTACTCAACCAGAATGGCAAATAAATTTCCTGGCAAACGGTACGGGCATTAAATAACGTTGATGATAAAAGCGGCGGTAAACAACTGCAAGAGATAAAGCGCAGACAAACGAGTTATATAAAAAAGATAAGGAATAGAGGGAAACTGTCAAAGAAGGAACTTGAAGATGATATGAGGATATCTGGGAGCTTTTAAGGAAGTCGAAATAGATAAAGATCCAAATTGCGGTTGGAAATGTTCATCAGGCAATTGCCTTTGTTAATATTTTAAGTACTTACTGATGAATCATTTACAAATTACAATGCACCATTAAGCTCTAAATTGATTTTGAATATTTTACCAGCACAATTGAACTCGCTTTCACATAAAATAATGCTTTGCTAAATGCTAATGATAAATTCTATATTTTCAGTAAATTTCATAAACTCCATAAATGCGATAAATTCAATTATCGCTCTTGTGATGTGTAAACTGTAGCATGAGCCATCCATTAGTTTGCTAAATTAAAATCCCTCGCAGACTATTCCTGAGTGAATCATTATTAATTGTATTACTGTTTAAGTGAAGGAACGTCGATGAAATAACACACAGTTTGTTGGTAACAGCGTAGGAATTCAGAATATAAACAGGTTAGGGTATTTAAGAATGATGTTTATTCAATCCTAACTGCTGTAAATTTATTAGCAAATAAATATTATAGCTTCTAGTAAAAATTTCTGCCAAAGTTTAATATGAATTATGAACAATAACTCAAAAACATGAACTCCCCAATTAATGGCATAGAAAGATTCTATCTGACTCAATCGTCTAGCTACTTGAATGAAGGCTCTGAACACTATTCGGTTCAGTGAACTGTAAAAGCAACATCAAACATTTGTGTTCTATTAAATGCTCTGTTGGCTTTCAAATGTCTGAGCTTTATGAATAAACTTGCGACCTTGGTGAAATCTTGATTGAAAATCTTTGTTGTTTTGAAAATAGTTTTTGGCTATTATGATGGAAATTGCTGTTGTGTTGCTTGTAAATATTTGTTATGTCCTAGCTCAACTTATGAACGGTTGTGTTTGAATAATCATTTGTTGATTTATGCTTGATTTATTTTTGACAAAGGGTTTGATGCACATTGTACAATTTATAATGATTGGAACATATTTTGTGTACAGAGTTTTCACCTCGAAACTTTCAAAAATTGAAGCTTGATTCAGCTTTTCTTGCTTCTTTAAAAATTTTTTCCAAAGATTGTCGTTTAGTTCTGAACTAAAAGAAGCATAAAAATATAATATCAGATAGAACTTTCACAAGGCTCGCACAAAGCTTAATCTTTGACATTTTGATTGCTTTGGTTGCCTCTTTGATCAAACCATAAAATATTTATTAAAAACTTTTAATAATTTTCCAAGTTTTATCGTCTAGACTTTTTGATGAAACCAAAAGAAAACCAGATTTATGGATTTTTATTGAAGTATTGAGTTTTATTGAATTATTATTGAAGCTCTAAAACATTTGTGCTCTACAAATAAAATCTATAAAAGCATGTGAAAAGCTTCCATCCAAATCCTTTAATAAAATCGCTGGCTTGGGCTGAGTTCAGGTCTACTAAAGTACAAAACCAATAAACCTGCTCATACTTTTATATTTTATAGTTTTTCCACGTTTAAATCCGATTGTTCGCTATAGAACTCGATTTTAATGTTAAACCGAAAACTTTCCCTGAATATATATAAATTTTCCTTTTATATCACATTTCCACATTTTCCTCAATTTCTACAATATCTACATTTTCCATCAGTTCGAATGAAATCAATTGCATATGAAATCAAACCTGCTAGCAAAAGCAGAAGCAAAAAGGTTCTTTATTTAGTTCCAAACACACATAAAATCAATTTAAGCATTTTGCCAAAGCCTCAGCATACATCAAAATCTGGGTGGAAAACTCGGTAAAACATTCGGTAGAACCAAATTCAATCTTTTTACGCTTCAAAGCACGATTTGCGATTGATTTAGATCATTTGCCTTTTTGAGGATGCTTTTTGTATTAATGAGGGATCAGTTTGCTGAATTTCCACAGAACTTAACAGGAAGGTTTTCCTGCCTTTTAAAATTAGTAAAAGAGGGGGTAGTGTTGGTGGACAAGTAGTTTATTGGAAATTGTTTTCCATGAAAATGTTCAAAATCCGTAATAAAATTGAAAAATTTAATTTTGCAAGAAAGTCCACCTAGACCCAACCTTTTTCCTGATTAAAAAAAAATCTGATGCCAGTCAGAAATGAGAGCCATAAAATAATTGTGCAACGGCTGGAAAAGCCCAATTTCACAATTTGCACAATTTTCTCTTTCTGTACAGTTCCATGAATAACTGTTTGCGCTAAAATTGAAAGCCATAGCTAAAGCTTTAATACTTGTGCAGGACATAAATACTCCAATTCAGCACAACATTAGCAATTTCACGGTTTTGCGTTTTGGGATTTAGTGATTTTTAGTGATTTCCGTGATTTTCACTATTTTCAGTGTTAGCATTCCGCTTATGCAATTGAATTAGAGTACATTTTGATAATTTTAATTGCTCTGTGCTTTCAAAAATTCACAATTCACATTTGGGTTGAGCCAAGCTTTGCTGCTGTTTTGGTGTGAAAACTAACATTTTTGAACAGTGACGGTAAAATACATAATTTTATTTAAAGCGGAAAAGTCACGACAAGTTTAATGCGCGTTTGTTTTTGCGATTTATGAAATTTGCCATTTTAATAGAGTTTCCTGGTTAATTTTGACATTTTGTTTTATTACAAAACTATGAATTAAAGTTTTAAAACCAATCCTGGTGAAATAAACAGAAACTTTAATTACAAAGCTTTTGTGGTGAAATGACGACAATTTTATAAGTGGTGAACTCATATTAGGATAATGTGACTAAATAAAGCATGAAAATCAGAATAATTATAAAAATAATATATGCTTTTACGCTTTAAAGCTTTAAAGCTTCATTTGGTTCACTTCTTGAAATGTCAAGCTAGTGAAAATTTATACTGTTATTTTAGAAAACATAATGTAGACTTAACTATGCAAAAAATGGATAAAACACGTGATACAGGGAACATAAAATTTTTTAGTTTTAAATAACAATAATCCAGAATGTTACAAAAAGTTGCTCTTATGAAACATTAATGATTTATATTGTGTAGCAATTCATGCTGTGCACGACATGAAAGATGAAAAACGTTGAATTGTTCTTTTGTTCGTACTAGTGCCTAAATTTGTCTAGATGCTACATATTTGTTATCTAAATTTTGAATAATAAATACGTAACAGTCATACAGTACATTTTAATAAAAACTTTGCATGAGAAGAGTACATAAAACTCAAATAAATACATCAACCGAGAAATCCAATCGCATTTGAGTTGTTGCACTGTGAAATAATAATTCAAACAATTCTTCATTATGTATTTTGTCATTTCATTTTATTTGGAACGACAAAAGCATCCCTGCTATATTTATTTTGAACAACAATTCAGCATTGTGTTAATATTTTATTAAATTTTATCATAAAAAACATAAACTACAAAATACACTAAAAATGGTATGCATTTCAATTGTTTCAGTTTTATGAAAACATTTTGCTGTTTTTGTTTGAAATTGAGTTTAATTTGATTGCCCACAACATTGAAGCATCATCATTAATCATTCTCGAAAACAAAGTGTTTTATTGAATATAAAAATGAAAAAATGCACGCAAAACTCCAATCTGTTTTTCATAAAACAATCTTACATCATAATTTCTTGAAACTTTTGCTTAAATTAGCACACTTCCCACAAAGATTTTTAAAAGGCTTCACACACAAGCATTAATTAAAAACCTGCTTTATATGTCGTCATTTTAGTTTTCCTTTGTGGTTAAAATGAAAGAACTTTTTTTCTCTAGAAGATCCTTGAAAAGTTCAAGCAGGATAATGTCAAGTCAAAGTGTCGTACCGTATTAAAAATTGTGTAGAGGAAGCAAATTAAAACTCAAGCCATAGTTTGCATTGGATCAGAGTGGGTACCGAGAAACTGGAAAAAAAAATATTCAGGAAAGTGATGTAGAAACACTTCAAGTTGCGTAATATTTTTCTATGCTCCCGGCTCAATGACATAACTATAGAGATTTTAATTACAATTGAATGAAGTTACAATATTTTTTGTAACTTAAAACTATTCAGGAGTCTCATAATTGTATGATTAATCAGGGAAGGCTTCAAAGGTCTATTACAAAACATTTCGATAATTGAACATCCTTCATCATTATGTGAATATTCATATGGGACAATATTTAGAATATTACACAAATTGAGAATGAAGGTATAGAATTACTAAATAATAAATTTTCTCATCAAATCATTTTTCTGTTGCCTCTGTTGACGTTATAGACTGTTGATTAGAAATGAGTTCAATGGTAGAGCTTACATTCGACACATTTCAAACATTTTATAAGCTAGTGCAAATTTTCAAACTTACCATCACTGAAAGTGTAGAATATGGTATAATCCTTCACTCAACCACGGAAGTAGCTAACTAACTACATTGTTAACAATTTCTCTTCATTTAATGAAAATTACGCAATGCAGATGAGCTGCACTACAAAATAATGATAACAGGGTGAGATGTGGGCTTGTATACTCGTGTGGTGGGATAATTTTAATTCAATAAACAAGAATTAATTGTGCTTCACAACATCCTCCAGCCGCATTTAATTAATACTGCTTTGTGGCTGCCAGCGGAAAGCTTTCAAATTATTTAAGCTTTTGTTGCAGGAAAGGGTTTCAAGCGCAGATTTTTTCATGGAAATGTTTTAAAAGCTTTTATAAACCTTCCATATATTCTGGAAAGACTTACAAATATATCAATATATTTTATTAAATTTTGATTCAGACCTCGAGGACAAAAGTGTTTACTATATTTAAATTTAAAAAATGAACCATTTGTTTTAAACTTTTCCTCCAGTCCCATTCATAAGAATAAAATCCAGTAAAAGAATTATTTTCTTTGTGAACTGCCAAAGTCTGATAAAGCAATAAAGCTGATTAATAAAAGTTCAATAACAATTGAGTAAGAAGCTTTCGCTGAAAAGCAAAATTGTCTGGAAAGCAGCTTAAATCATTATCGTTATTACTGGGTAACAGGCTATATAACCAAAGTCGTAATTGTTCGAAGCTTATTTTATGTAAACACTGGAAATGTGAGAAGAATCTTTATAATCCAATAAATTATTACAAGAATGTATAACAGCCATAGAATTTCCAAATTAATTCGGTGTTTCAATAAATCACTGAGTTATCTGCGATGTTCCAATAAAACTAAACAGGTTAGTCTACAAAAAAGCAATGTAAATTCTATAAATGGCAAAAAATATTAAGACATTTATGAAGAAAAAGTGTTAAGATCTATTTGCAGCATATACACCAAAAAAGTGCAGAAAACTCATCAATTTCAATTTAAATCAAATAACACCAAAATACATGAGACACATTTATTGCGCAATTTATTTAGGACATGAATAAATCTAAAAGGGATTGTAAATTCTCTTAATTCAGTAAATTGGCTCGTAATGCACTGTTGATAATAATTTATTATGGAATTTTATAAATTGCACTTACAATTTACTTATTCTTGATTTTTTTTTTTCAAGGACTTTGCTTGCATTTTTCCATTCAAACATCGCATGAAATCCCAAAAAAAAAATTCCAACAGTTCCTGAACATAATAATCATCCAATTCGCATTAGGCCTTTAGTTGCACATAAATCACTCAATTTCGGGAGCTTATCGCACGAGTTAAAGGATTCATAAAAGACACATTAAGGCTTGTTCAGATTGTGGCATTGTGGCTTTTTGGCATTGTGGCAATTAAATCGGTGGAAACAGATTTTCTTCATGATGCACATAAAATAATAATATAAAGGAAAATTAAGGGAAAACCTACAAATGATAGCAGAAAAGCCATTAAAAATCAATTAAATAATTTCAATTAGCTTTGAGCAAATGACATTCATTATTTTCCTTCAATTTTCCAACCATTTTCCTTAAATTTTCTTCAATTTGGTGAATTACTAGAAATTGCATTATAATTGTAATGTTTTTACTTCGATACTAAAATTGCGATTGAGGAAAATCACCCCTTTTTCCGAAAAGCAATGAAATTTTACGTTTTTCTTGGTAATCTGAAATACAAAACATCCGTCAAAACAACAAAACGACATTATCAGTCCATACTATCTAGAATATTACAGAAACTTTGCAAATTGAATAATTATTTGAACTATCCGTCTTAAAAAACAATTTACCGCTCGTAATGATGATGAAGCATTCTGTAAATTCTAAAAGGTGAACATTTGAGCAGCTGAGCACTTATCGTTTCTCAGTCTGTTGCATGTTCTTTACCGAAAAACCCAATTTCCGTTGGTTAAACTTCGCAAACTTCATTCCGTAAATTTAAGCAATTTTCGCAAAATATCATAAAGTACAACAATATTCAGCAAAATCCAATAAAACGCCGCAAAACTTGGCAAAAATTCTAAATACTCATAAAATAAATACTTTTTGAGGTATTTTTGCGGTAATTTGGGTAATTTAGCCTGCGTGACCTCCTTTTATCATTTAACTCGCATTTAAGCAAATTTGGCGAATTTAACGACCACCTTCTGCAAGCGCTGAGATACGAATTTAATTCGACTTTGTTCGCTTTATTCGTTCGGTCAAGTTTTGAATATAAAAGCCGTAAATTTTGTCATTTAAATATTCAATTTACATTTATCTTGGAAGAGTGAAGAAGTGCAAAATATTAAGCAGAAAAAATGGTCGTTAAGGTTATCTTGATGTTGGTTGGTGTTGTGGCTTTGGTGAGCGTTTTGGTTGATTTATTTTTAATTAGGGTTTTTCTTATTGTTTAGGATTTTTTTTGTTTAAATGATAAAATGGAAAGTATTTATTTACTCAGATTCAAGAAAAATTCAAGAATTGAAAAATATTTACTTTAGCTGGAAGCGTTCACTTCAATGGAAAATATTTGCAATGTAATAACATTTGTCAAAAACCATTTTAGGTCAACTCCAAAGTGACAATTGAAAGTATTGAGCTCATGGACTCTGACTTCATCACGTGCAAATCCGAAATTACCAAAGATGAAGATGGTGATGATGTCTTGAACATGAACATTAATGTTCTTAAACCAGTCGAAAATGTAATGTTTGACTTTGGAATGTACGCCAAGATGGGCGAAGACTTTGTGGAGATCTACAAATGTCCTACAGTTGATCCATGCGCACCTGATATGTTGAGCAAAATGATGGGCCCTATGGCTACCGAGCAAATGAGCGAAATGGGACAGTTTGGCAACATGACTGATTTGTGTCCTTTGAGACCAGGATTCTATGTGATGAACAACATGCAATTTGGAAAGAAGTTTGACCAATCTGAAAAGAAAATGCCTTCAGGTCTGTATCGAATGGATATGATTGGTACTACTGAAGTAGGTGGAATGAGGGCTCCATTTTTGACCAAAAAACTGCATTTGCGGTATGAAAATTAAACGATTTATTTTTTCCATTCAGATACGGTGTATAATTATCGAAATTAATCAAAAATACAAAAAAACTTTTTATATTCAATTTTACAACTTATTTGTACTTAAATAAAAACACACATTCACTAATTATTGTATTTTTAAAATTAAAATCCATATTGATTTCCTTAAATGATTCCCATTTTTTGTTCAGTAATAATTCAATTGTGGAAATATACAAACGGACAGAATGGTTTTATTGAAAAGCTTGAATGAAAAAATTAAGGGGCTGTTCATAAGAGACGTCCTAGTTTTGATGATGATTTTTTACAGATTTTTGGAAAAAGATGAGATTATTGAAAAGTCTATTTTTAATCTAACGTCTTTAATGTACAATCCCTTATCCGCTTTAAATTATATTTTTATTTCGCAAAAAATCAGAAACACAATTAAATATTTTTCATCGACTTTTCACACATTATTTTCAGAGAGTATTCATTTTATTCGCCGAATATGAAATCAATAAAAAATTTTCTACGATGTAAATTGTTTAAAATTAAAAAGCTTTAATGAAGATTTTATAAATTTGATTGATTTTTTTTCATATGTTTTTTTTTACAGATACTCCAGGTTTTTAGTAATGTACTGGCTCCTTAATGTTGAATGAACTGATATTCAATTGCATTGTTTGGAAAAGATTTGGAAGAACTAAAGATTCAAAAATCGATTGGAATATATTAGGACAATAAAATAAAGCTTTTCAAATAGATGAAAAAATCAAAAAGACAGCTGGAGATAGTTCTGCAAATTTGATTTTTAGGACAAGAACATTTTTAGCAGTAAAACAAAAATTTGCAAGAACAGCATGATCACATCAAAAATTTCCACAAGCTCCAAATAGTTAAAAAATTCTCGTTACTGCTGAAATGATTCACAGATGCATGTTTTCTCGTGCAATGAACAATAAAAATTTAGAATCTCTGATATGATACTTGAAGTAAGAATAAATTCCGTATAATGTGAACATTGAATCATATTTGCTATTGCTCATTTCTATTTAACTTACCACAATCCAGAATGAAGTAGAATTCAACCGCAGTTTTAATAATAAAGTTTATAAAATCACAATTTATTCGTACGTTCTCTTGGAAATTTTCAACAATAAATAAGACTTCAACGGAAAAAAATTCTAGAATTTAATTTAAATAGAAACTGATGGAAAATACACATAGTACTGGAAATTTTAAAAGAACGCATTTCGTGAGCATTTCGTGAATTTTGATGGAGATTTTTTTAAGGGGATTACTCAGTTGCAGCATATATTTGACGATATTCCCCGAACATGGCAAAAGCTACAAAAATTTTTTTACAAAACTTTACGTTCATAGAAAAATTAGTTAACCGTCTCTTATGCATAAATACCCGAATAACGTACTGTGTTCTACGCAAATATGCATGGGAAGTTTGGCATAAGTCTCGAAAGCTCTATATACTTATGTCAAATGCAACATATTCAATTTTCCCGTGGAAAAAAAGTGAAGCTTTGAAACTCAAAAATTAGGTGGGAGGTCAGATCGATCGTTTACAGTAATACACCAGAAATTCCACAGGACCAAAAAACGAAAGTTCAAAAAATAATATTATACATGAACCTAGGTTCATGAATAGCAATACTTCGAAAATTTTATTTCTTAATGTTGGTACCCAAAAACCAAAAATGCGACCCACGAAACCCAATTTTTGAGAATTTTTGGTCAAAAAACGAAAGTTCAAAAAATAATATTATCCATGAACCTAGGTTCATGAATAGCAATACTTCGAAAATTTTATTACTGAATGTTGGGACCCAAAAACCAAAAATGCGACCCGCGAAACCCAATTTTTGAGAATTTTTGGTCAAAAAACGAAAGTTCAAAAAATAATATTATCCATGAACCTAGGTTCATGAATAGCAATACTTCGAAAATTTTATTTCTGAATGTTGGGACCCAAAAACCAAAAATGCTACCCGCGAAACCCAATTTTTGAGAATTTTTGGTCAAAAAACGAAAGTTCAAAAAATACTATTATCCATGAACCTATGTTTATGAATAGCAATACTTCAAAAATTTTATTTCTGAATGTTGGGTCCCAAAAACACATAAAAGTATTAGGGCTCTCGATATATTTTAGAGCAAATAGAAAAATTGTCAAAATCCCCTGTTTTTGGGGACTCTTAGTACTTTGTAGATCAGCGGGATAGGAAACTTGAAGATTTGATATTTTATCGACACTCTCAGATAAATTTTTGAATCAATTTGATTAAGTTGTCCACATGAAAGTATCATGGATTTTAAGTTCTGATTTATAAACGAAAGTTACCAATCTGCGTTACAGAATCGCCATTTGAAAAGCCAGTCCTATTAAAAGTTTATAAAAAAGGAGATTTTTTTGAGATTTGTGTGCAGGGAAATTAGGAAAAATCATATATGTAAGGTTGAAAAACCCTGAAATCTAACAAAAATTGAATGAACTTCGTCAAAAAAAATCAAATTTATCGTAAATATTTTCGGTAGCAAACTCAATATAAAAGCAAAAGCTCTGACAAAAAAGTCTAAAGACTTGAGTAGCTGAAAATAGCATAGAATAAAACTTCTCAAGCAATTCAGGCGCAGGCAAGCGAAATGAATAAATGAAAATTCATTCAATTTGGCAAGACACAATAAAAGGGTAATATCACTACGGCTTTGCATGAAATTTCGATAAATTGTGCTTTGATCAGGAATTCGACAAAATCAATGTTTTGCGAATATTTCCAAGTTTCCCGAGTATTTCCAACTTTTCTGTGTATATCAGTATTTTCGGTGTTTTTCGCAATTCAAGAGGAAACTTTCACCATTGATTTCAATTTGCAATTGAACAGGCTCGAGAGGAAAATTCATCAATTCTTGCTTTGTTTCCTGCTTATAGCTTTACTTTTGTTTCTCCATTGTTAGCCAAGAGTTAACATTTTCCAATTTTGGCCTTCTTGTAAAGAAGATAAGTGATTATTCTTTTATTGGAATTCGGAAGATGTTTTTGCATATATTTTTTTATTTTTCAGAGATTTTTTAATTCAAAATAGCTTTAAAAAATCTAAGAAGTACAAAACTCAACGGAAAATCCAATAAACTAGAAGACACGTTTTAAGCAAATAAAATTGATGCAACAAAATTTATACAACGGAAAAATCAGAAGAACATTTTTTGATTTTTGTACATTTCTGAATTCGTGTCATATCTCGTAATAACCTCGTTGAATATCTGATACGTAATAAAAACTCATTAAAATGGATTTTTGTAACAAATCATGCCAAAGCCATCAAATTAATGAAAACCAGAAATTTGTTTGATTTTTTTTTGAAGAGCTGTTCACTTGTTCAGATTTCTTTGAACTCGCTACATGAATTTAAAATAAAAATCAAACAATATTGTATAAAAAAGCTGAAATGTAATATTTATGTGTGATCCAGATCGTTCAGAATTTCATTAAAATGAAACACATTTTTTTACCTGGAAAACTTTGAAGCGTGTTATTTTAATTTCAGATTCAGCAAATTTATGTCAATATAAATAAAATCGAGCAAATTCCTCAAATACTGAAAAAGGCAAAATCAGCAGAGTTTCATTTAAAGCTCAGAGAATTCTCCAAAAGAAAATAACAAAAAATGCTAAGCATTTCCTGATATTCTAAAGAAATCGAAGAAAATAAAAAGTAACTTATCTCAATGGCAAAAGACTTTATTACCTTTTTGTGTTTCTTTTTATTATATTTTATTTTTAGGTAATTTTGTGTTATTGATTTCGCATCTGCGGTTTTGAAGGATATTTTATATGTTTTGTGTTTTTTTGTGCTTCTAATAAATTTGCATACAGAAAGGATAAAAAAAAATGTTTGGTTACTTTTTTCAGAGAGGTTTTCCTGCGATATTTTTCAGATTTATTTTTTATGCGAAAACAAAAAATAAAATAAATTTATATCGCTTTTTTTGGTATTTTGTGTGTATTTGGGTTTTGATGTTATGTGAGGTAGGGGAAAGACGATGATGAGAGTTTGTTAGGTGATCACTGAAACATAAATTTCCAAACTACTGTTAATAAACTTTTTATTGAAACTGTTCTGAGAAAAGCTTCCTGTGTCCCAAATTGGAAGATTTATCATGTCAGACCCTCCAAAGTTGAAAAAAATAGAACAAGCTTTTGTGCTTTTCTCCAATATTTATCGGATTTTTATGCGTGAATTACAGACTATATATTAGAAATTGAAATATTTTATTCCCTTTTGCAAAAAAATGTACACTGAAGTTTGCCATCGAACGGAATAAATTGTGAGCTTTCTTAGGAATAAATAAATTTTCAATTCCAACTCCAATTTCACAGCCAAACACTCAGCAATCTTATAAAAAGAATAAAAGAATCTTCAGATCTGCTTTGCAGTAATACTGGTACTTGACTCGATGTCAAGTGTGTCGAGTGTTCAAAGCTTTCCAGCCTTATTGACAGGTGTTTTATCTGCTCAAGAAAAATAAACAATAAATACAACTGAACAAAAATAAATTCAAGATATTTCTTCGGAGACGCAATTCCCTTATTTGCTGATTTGTTCTGAATAAGTAATGTATCAATAAATTTCAGAAAATTCAGAAATTACAGAATTTTCTATAAAGAAAGATAAACCTCTTACAGTCTTATCGTAACACAATCACGCATTCCTTTCTTATCTTCATTTGCTTGGAAAATTGCTATGAAATTTGCAACATTAGCGTGTTCATTATTGTCAGCAGAGCTTTCTCTATAAATTTGTCAAGTAATTTATGTAATTTGGGTAATAATTGGATAATTGAGTTGAAGCTCTTCGTAGCCCCATAAAGCTCTTCATAAAAGTTCCAATAATAAAAGAATTAGAAAGAAATTGAATATAATCACACAGTACGATATAAATCTCAGCCTAATATAAATGACTCCATTAAATTTACAAAGTTTCGCTCTCTATAATTTCAAGTCCAATAAACTTACACAATTCTTCCTTTGCTTGCGCTAATTTGTCCGAGCAATAAAATCATTAGCTATATTTTCTATATTTTCTTCATTCATTTTCTTTTAATAATAATGATTTTCCAAATTTTTCCATTTGCGACTTTCGAACTTCGCGACTTCTCTGAACTTTTTGCCTTCTCGGTGGCAAAATATATAATAAACCATAATATATAATAATTTAGTTAATTTATGATATTTCTGGGCGGTGAAGTGAAAGGAAAAGTTTTCTGTTATTTCTGGCATTTGCTTTTTTTAATCAAAGTTATAATTTTTTCGTGTTAATTAAAGTTGGGCAGTACTTTGAGGAAATTGTGAAGAAACGTGGAAGAAACGTGAGAAAGTCACATTTTATGTTGGGGTTGCTTTGGTGTTTTTGATCGAAAAGCTTTTATATTTGTAGCTTTACGGAATTATATTGTTTATTGTAGTTTAAGCTTTTTGGTCAATGCAAATCATTTCCAACAGTGCCTTGTTTAAATATATCGTCCTCCGTCGCCCAGTATTTTATGCTAACTTCCTTCATGAGTAAAAACTTTTCAAGTCATAATTTTCAAGCCATAAAGTTAGAAACTCCAAAATATTTCGTTGTAGAACTTTTTTTTATTGCCCATTGTTTGTGATTTATCGCAAAAAAGCAGAAAAACATTAAAGATATCTTTTACAAATTCAACCTAATTTAAAGTTAATTGGCGTTGCCGGCGACATCATTAACGATTATGCAAAATATTCCGTAATTAAACAACAATATCAGCGTCTTTAACTGGGCTTTAATTGGAATTTAAATGTTGCAAGATTGTCGCGATTGTTAAAGCTGGTATTTGCTCTAATCAGGAAATATAGCATGAAAGCGCACGTGACTCGTTAACATGCCGCAGTTGTGGAGCAAAAAGATGGAGAATGATGATATGCACAACTTTTCCAGACTTTCTCACAATTACCTGGAGTAAGTTATTACTCACAACTGCAAAACAATTTTAAATGTTTGTCGTTCTGTAATTAAGTTATTCAACAATTTTGTACTTTTTATCAAATTCTTTGAATGTGATTACATTTTTATGACATTTTTGCTCCTTTATTATTTTCTTCGTGGTATAATGACAAACTATGTGACAAAGTAAGCAAACGGAATAAAATTCTAGATATAAATGAATTCAAAGACTGTTAATCAAATTCCCAGTAAACAAAATTTGTTCAATTATTCATTTAAATGCAACCCTTTTTGCCAAAAACAAAGTTTTAAAATTATCTGGATGAAGAGAAGCCACCACATCCAATTCTTTTGAAGCATACCTAGAAGACTTGAAAGAAAAACTTAAATTTGCGTAAATTTATGCAAATTTCTCTCAAAAGTATTCAAACAGGTAAATTAAATAAAACTCGGCAAAGCTCACAATTTAGCATATGAAATTATTTGAAAAGTAAATGATAACTAGTTGTGCAGCTTGGGAGCTGAGCAGGACTTCTCCGCTAGTATGGAATGGTGTTTTTATTAAAAATTGTTTCGAAGTGCTATCTCTAGTCGTTCTAAAAGTTGTCTGGTACCACCAGATGACTTCCAGTAGGTAGTGGAACAAAAATCGATGCAATTCTTGACAGAACTTATAATTTCAAACATTTTTTCTGAAGAGACCGAAGTGCTATCTCCAGCCGCTCTCGAGTTCTGGAGCTGAGAGTAAGCGGTACCAGGCTGATTTTGATTTTTCTTATTTTCTGGACGAATCATGAGATTCTAAGACTTTTCAAAAAAGTTGTCTGGTACCACCAGATGACTCCCAGCAGGTAACCAAAAATCAACGCACTTCCTGACTTAATTTAATCCCAAGCATTTTCCTGAAGAGACCGAAGTGCTATCTCCAGCTGTTCTCGAGTTCTGAGCTGAGAGTAAGCGGTACCAGGCTGATCCTCCAAAAACTTGATTTTTCTTATTTTCTGGACGAATCATGAGATTCTAAGACTTTTTCAAAAAAAAGTTGTCTGGTACCACCAGATGACTCCAAGGAGGTAGTGGACCAAAAATCAACGCACTTCCTGACTTAATTTAAAGCATTTTTTCTGAAGAGACCGAAGTGCTATCTCCAGCCGTTCTCGAGTTCTGGAGCTGAGAGTAACCAGGCTGATCCTCCAAAAACTTGATGTTTCTTATTTTTTCTGGACGAATCATGAGATTCTAAGACTTTTCAAAAAAAAGTTGTCTGGTACCACCAGATGACTTCAAGCAGGTAGTGGACCAAAAATCAACGCACTTCCTGACTTAATTTATCATCCCAAGCATTTTTTAAGAGACCGAAGTGCTATCTCCAGCTGTTCTCGAGTTCTGGAATGTTTGAGAGTAAGCGGTACCAGGCTGATCCTCCAAAAACTTGATGTTTCTTATTTTCTGGACGAATCATGAGATTCTAAGACTTTTTCAAAAAAAAGTTGTCTGGTACCACCAGATGACTCCCAGCAGGTCGTGGACCAAAAATCAACGCCCTTCCTGACGTAATTTATAATCCCAAGCATTTTTTCTGCAAAGACCGAAGTGCTATTCCAGCTGTTCTCGAGTTCTGGAGCTGAGAGTAAAACTTTGTACCAGGCTGATCCGCCAAAAACTTGATGTTTCTTATTTTCTGGACGAATCATGAGATGCTATCACTAGTCGTTTTCGAGTTCTGGAGCTGAGAGTATGCGGTACCAGGCTGATCCTCCAAAAACTAGATTTTTCTTATTTTCTGGATGAATCATGAGATTCTAAGACTTTTTCAAAAAAAAGTTGTCTGGTACCACCAGATGACCCACAGATGAATCACAGCAGGTAGTGGACCAAAAATCAACGCTCTTCCTGACTTAATTTATCATCCCAAGCATTTTTTCTGAAGAGACCGAAGTGCTATCTCCAGCCGTTCTTGAGTTCTGGAGCTGAGAGTAAGCGGTACCAAGCTGATCCTCCAAAAACTTGATTTTTCTTATTTTCTGGACGAATCATGAGATTCTAAGACTTTTTCAAAAAAAAGTTGTCTGGTACCACCAGATGACCCTCAGATGACTCCCAGCAGGTAGTGGATCAAACATCGATGCACTTCCTGACTTAATTTATCATTCCAAACATTTTTTCTGAAGAAACCACAGCTGTATCTCAATTCTCTAGTTTTTCAAAATAAAAGTTTTTTTTGTATGAAAACCCCGACTTTGCGTCACGGAAGTGGTTCTGGTGACCTAACCGGTGGAGTCATCATCACCAAAAATATCAGGTGCACGATGGGAATAGATACCAAGTCGATTGGCATCAAAAAATCCGGAATCGGTCCGGTGGGAGGTCAGATCGATCGTTTACAGTAACACACCGAACCACCAGGCACACGGCCCCTAGTTTTCCGCATTTCACGGGTCGGGGGTTCAATATTTTCCGGATTTTTTTTTACAGGAATTTTCTTCAACTCAATACGGACAAAAAAAATATGAGATATTTTTGAGATTTGTGTACAGGGAAGTCAGGAAAAATCAGATAAGGTTGAAAAACCCTGAAAATGCTGTCACGAAAACAATACTTCTCCAATGCGGAGAAGTAATAAAAGCTCTTCGAAGGGTTTCCAAAAACCAAATACTCGAGAAAACTCAAAAATAACACTCAATTCTCAGCAAAAATGTTAGAAAAATGTTGCCAGAAAAATTACTTAAAAAATTGAGCCAAAATTCTCCAAAAAAGTAAAAGCGAAAATAACAGAAAAGTAAATTGAATAAAATTTCAAGATGAATAAATTATGAAGATTGCAGCAAACCCACAGCAGCACAGTAGCTATCACAACAACCAACTTTCTGGGTAAAAGAAAAATTGGGAAAACAGAAAAAAAGCTTCCCAGAATCTGTTCCAGCTAGCAAGATTGAAAGTGAAGATTCTTTAATGTTTCCTTAAATATGCAAAGCAAATTTTCTGCTGAGCACAATCAGTAGATGGTAATGTTGGCACAAGACAGTCATGGTACAGCATCAAAACCTAATCATTACTTTTTATTTGATTTGCTTTTTTTAATTTTGTAATAAAAATTCTTTTGTTTGATGGAAGCTTTTTTAGGTGCTCTCTTGTATTTAAGAAAAAGTTTTATAAGTTCATGATAAATATAAATTTGGAGGCGGCAAAGTTTGCTCTAAGTATCTTAAATAATTCATGAATCATTATCAGCATTTTCTGTTAGGAATACTTTAATACTTAGCGAGAGATTATCAATGATTGAATGAGTAAATGTGTAAAATGTTGAAAATGTTTAAAAAAAGATTATGTTCTTAAAATATAAAACAACCCTTTAATATTTCTTGAGTTTCTCTACATAGATTTTCCTTTTTATCGACATTCTAATATTTAGCATAACAATAAAGAATCCAAAAAATATCGATTTTCCTTCTTTATGTAATGTCTCTAATATTTCAACAGATGATGTCTTCGCAGTGCTTCGACTTAAAGAGCATCCCTTAGAGATAAGATCATAAAAGTTTCTTACTGAATTATTCCTTGCAAGCTTTTAATGGTGTCTTGTCGCACCTTTTCTTGAATTTCTTGAATTCTTGAATTTTCTTACGTTTTCTTGATTTTCCTGAAAAGATCTTCAACTTTTTGAATTTATTGAATTTCGTAAAATTTTTTGAGAACGTGACGTCAAATTTTTCAAAAAACTCTTGTTTTAAAACGATTCAAGATAAAATAGAAGCAATTTAAACTTCCGGGGAATTTTAAGTTTTCCTGAAAGTTCAAGACAAGAACATCGCAGGAACACGAATTATTTGATTTTCTGTTTTACCTTCTTAATCTGTTGCTTATCAACATAAAAATAGACAAAGTTTTCAACAAGCTGTAGAAAGGGAGAAAATAACCTTTAAACTTCAAATCTCATGAAGTGGATCGAAAACCTTCAAAATTTATATTCTGCCTTTGAATAAAGTAAATTGTTTTGGGCAGTTAAGCAGTTGAGCACGAAAAACAACTAAACAACATCAATCTTATTTTTATTTTCTTGAAATCCTTAATATTTTAAAAAGATTTTGGATTTCCTTAAATTTCGGCTTGATCCCAAAATTAATTGTATTTTCATCAAATATTCCAAATTTAGAAAAGCAATCAAAAGTTACTTGTCTATACGGGTATGTTTTCTCTATGGCGTTGATGGTTGGGACCGCAAAAAAATGTTGTGATAGAGAGAACAACGTGAAATGGAATTTTCAAAAATTATTTTCAGCAACCTTGATGCGAATCTGACACTATTCAGAATTTCGACAATCAACTTTTAACATTTCGAAAATTTCGAAACCTCAGTTTTTCTTTGAAAAATCTAAGTAAAAATCGCAGCAATCTTGTCAAAAAAGGGATTTTGAGATAGAGAGTACTATTTGTATGGGAAAATCCATACGCCATAAAGGTTTCGACGCCATAAAGAGAATGTTGCGACAGGGAGAACTTTTTGCAAGGAAATTTTTGGGACTGAAAAATTTTTCCGCGATAGAGAGGATAACGCCATAAAGAGTTTTGTCGTAGAGAAAACATACCCGTATTAATTAATTAAGTTGTGCTACTGTCTCAAGAAGCAAACAGATAAACACGGTTTAAACACACCATCACCTTGCTTTGTGCTTTAATCTTTAATCTTTCTTTCGTTGATCTTTGAAAGCTTTCACGAACTTTAATCAACTCTGAGACTTCTTAGATACACTTTTTCAAATAAATGAAACTTTTTAGAGTTTTGTGAGTTCTGTTCGCAGCTTTGAATAGAAATCACAATATTTTTTGGAATTGGGTGAAATGATGGAAATCTTTTGAGAATATCAGAAAGATGAAGACAATGTTGAGACAGTTTTACGGGAGCTTATTCTTTGTTGTTTCTGTGTCTTTCAACGTCTGATGATTTAATGATTTGATGTTTAAGAATAATAAAAATTTCTGATTGCTTTGATGTTTTATGTGGAGTCTTCAATGAATCAAGCACGACCTAGCCCAATTGAAAGCACAATCAAGCTGAAGATATCATTACAATGATAAAGCCCTAAAAATCTTTTCAAGGAGAAATCACCAAAAAGACAAAATGTCAACCAATTACTTATTCTACTAAATTTGACAGTAAACCTTTAGCAATCAGTCGCAACATTCAATACCACATTGCTATTAAATGCTTCAAGTCTTTAAAGCTCGATAAAATATTTCTTCCAACTAAGAACCAAATGTGGCACAAAATATGATCGTTAAGTTATCAGCTCCTTGAAAAGCTGAGCACAACCGTTTTGTTGGCGTCTTTAAAAAGGAATAAAAGCATAAAAGCACATTCCAAAGATAAAGGCATCAAAGCATCTGAGCAGAAAGGCAATACGAGGTGAATTATGGGCTACAGCAGTGGCTATAGCAATCTCGGGGCTTGTAATGTGATTTTTATTCCGCCTTTTTATTCGCTTCTGATAGTTTTTATGGTCTTGTTTGTTTTATTCATTTGAAAGAAAGATTCTACTACAACCAGAATCTAACAGCAAACCACAACAGACTTGTAGTCAAGAATTGTTTGAGAAATGGCATTTTTACACAAAATCGCTTTTCTTATCGCTGAGGAGAAATTGCAGCACGTTCTCGCTTTGTGATAGCAAAAATATTACATCAATTTTCCATTTCTCAGTTTTGTTTGAGAAAGTCAACTCGAGAAAAGTCTTAAAGAAATTTTACTTTTTTGCTTACAATAGACACTGTTGAAAGTTATTTGTTAACTCTTCTTTTTACGCCAAATCTCGTCCGGTTTTTCTAAAATCCATTATATAAAATATAATATTTTCAACTGTGATATTCCTGCAAAATCGATTCCATTTATCAGACGTTATGTTGGCATTGTCACAAAAGCCATTTATCTCGCCTTATGTGAGGTGCCTGGCCTCATTTCCTGCGGCAATTTTTAACATTATACCTAGCAAATATTACAAAGTTACATTAAACTTACTCGGGTAGTCCGGATTGAAGGCTTTATCAAGTTTATCCAAACGGGATCTCGATTGTCCATAAATTCCGGCATATTTTGCTAAAATTTAGAATTTGCGGAAAACTGCATGAATCATGCTCGGCGTGGCACAAATTTACATTTTTCATGTCGAATCTCCAAAATTGCTTGTTTTGTCCTCATTCAGGCTGAACTGTGTTAACAACATTTTTTCATATCCTGCAAAAATTCCACCAAATACCTAAAAAATCGCTAAAAGTAAAAGAGTAAAATTGTTTAATGTGTCGCCCCAAACGAGCTGAAACGATGACACGAGATGATATGGCAAGAATTCGAATTCATTGGAGGAATTTGGTCCAGCAAAAAAAAAGCATGTGTTGAACGTAGCTAGGTTTGTTATTTTTTTGTGTGGCTGATGGTAGCTTTTTTGCCGCCAGACCTGAAAACACAATGAACTGGAATATCTCAACATTTTACCATCAGTTATTTGTACTCTGTTGTATCGTAGGTTAAATTTTTTCTGCTCTGTATTTTGAGGAATTCAGTGAATTTTGAAAAAAAAAATTTGTAGGATTTTCGTTTAGAATTTCCTTCGATCGAAAATGGCCTAAAGCAGGGCATCAGTCTTTGAGTCTTTGTTGATAGCAACAAAAAAAAAACATCCTGGCTTGACTTATAGCAACTTTATTTGTATGTATTTGGAGCAAATGTCTTTTTATTTTTTCTACTTTTTATCCTGATGTGGGCTCTACTTGCTTTATTTCTTTTGGAGTGGAACCATGCTACAGTAAGCTAAATTACAATTCTATTCAGAAAATGGAAGAAGAAATTCTAGAAGCTTCAAAACAAGAGCTTACATTATCGTTAGATTTTTATTTGTTTTAGCAGATTTATCATCATGGTTCGCATGATTTTTTTATAATCATCTCTTTTCTTGGAAGGTTTTTTCGGAAATAGACTAAATTATTTTTGTTTCTCTACTAAACTTGAATTTAGCATTCAACCGTCCAAGCTTTTTTGTCATTCAGAGTAAAACCCACACTGAATTTTCAAACATTTCAATTTAATTCATCAATCCCAATAATATATTACGCAAAAACCCGCTTTACACAAAAGATCCTCCCTAAAATTCATCATCCTGAAAGCATGCTCAGAGACACACAGAGACGTCAAACATTTATGTGAATGACAAAGTTGTGTCATTACGGAATATGCTCGTGTGGCTAATGTCAGGTAATCCAATTTCCAGCTCAATTTATTCAAAGTGTGCTGAAATGACGAACAATTATTGGCACCTGCTGAGTTGTTATAGCTTTTGTTTGACATTGCCTAGCAAAGCTTCAGTATTTGAAGGTACTTAGGAAAGTTTGGCAAAAGTAGCAACTGCTGTTTAAGATCTAAAGACTTTTTAAGGCACTGAAATCTAGCTGAAAATATTCAAACATTCTTAGAAATCCCAAAAAATTAAATTCACAAGTATCTAGAGCATCTTGAGAGAACACGGAAGGAAATCCAGTCAAGTGTAGGGTAGACGTGTTAGTTGCTTCATTTATTCCTAACACGCTAGATGAGCTCTCATGGCATTTCACTTTTATTGTTTCATTTTATCACCCCAAATGCCCAAAGTGCCCCAAATACCCTCAAAATGACTTTTACTGCTGGATATGCCCTAAAATGATTCCAAATCAAGGAAACACCTCTCAAGTCCTTTCTTATCGATTCACCTTACACACATTTTCCACTTTGATGACTGTCTTTGATCCACACTCTGTAAATGGTCTATTTAATGGGCAATCTTTCTACACAGTCGGATTCCTAATCGTGGGTTTAACGTGTGAAGGTTTATCGACCAATTTCCCAATTTTCTACAAGTTTGATTTTTGGATATTTTTGAATGAAATTTGAATAAAAACCTCCCAAATTTTCACTATATCCATTCATTTAAGCTTGTTTGTGAAATTTCTTTCTATTTTGTTTTGCTCACAATTTCACACTGATTGTGTCGTAAAATGATTAAGCTTTGCTCCTTTACCGGTTTAAACGTTGTAAATGGAACGTGCAGGAGGCGACACAAAAGGTGTTTAAAGAGCCATTTTTTATCTTTAAACGTTTCCGGTGTCTTATTTTTTTGTACTTTACTTGGGTGGAAAAATTTTCGCACAAAATTGATATTAATTCATTCGGACTAGATAATAAAAAAATAGTCTCTACTTGAAATTCCTCCTACATGTCATCAAATCATCCGCTCACGGTATTCCTGAGGCTTTTGTGGTGAAATATGACAACTTTCTTGCTTCTGAACTTGTCATTTTAATGATTGCATGAATTGAAACCACTAAAATTTAACTTTTCCATCCAGTTTGCGGTTGCAATTGTGCAAAACTTTTGCTGGTTTTGATCTCATGTTTTGCGTATTTCTTGAAAATTCTTAGATATTTGAGAAAATGTTTTGTTTTCTTGTTTTCTTGCCATTTTCGGAAATGGCTTTGGAAATTTATAATTCTGTTTATTATAATATAGAAATTCTGTAAATATTGTTCTGACTGAAAACTATTTTTAAGAACTTGATAATGTTAAAAATTTTTGTGCTTCTTAAGATCGTATGAAAACTTCAAAAACATTTCTGATATGTGAGGGATGTTTGTTGTTGAAATTTTGAATTAGCTGAGATTTATTAGAAACTATCAAAGTTTGAAGTAATTTGAGAAAAGTTCGCTTCCGTTTTCCTACTGTTTAAGAATGAATTCAGTGTTTCTCGAAAATTAAAGAGAGTAGCAAAAGATCCTCCATAATGTAAGCTTTTATGCTTAATCATCTCATCATAAATTATTAATACCATTCGAGTAATCAAGTGAACATTATCTCAAATAAATCCACGAAGAAAAACAATATCCATATTTCACGCTTATTTCACAATTGTTCGATTGTTCATTCAGTTTCACTTAATTCCCTTCAATTCAAATTAATCCTAAACAACTTCTATGAATCATGCACACGATGGCATAAATTATTGCGCTAGTTGCGCAAATCTTTTGTGAGATTATCCCAAAATCCCAAAATCCCAAAGTTTTGCTCGGGGATTGAAAAAAATATATAAACAGAAGCGATAATCAATTATTTCCTTATCACGAGCCAACTTCTTAAACTTCCTTCGAAATCCCCAAGTGGAGCAAATATCCTTATTATCCTTAATTTCCCTGATATCCTTAATACCCTTAATTCAATTTAATTACATTTAAGTGTGTTTAAGTAATTAAATTAAATACTTTTTGTGAATTATGTAGATTTAAATGAATTGTTGGAATTATCCTCGCATTTGCTCATTTTTCCATTGTATTCCATTGTATTCTATTGTATACCCAGCAAATTGGGGTTAAGCATAATTAAAATTGCTCTCAAATCCTCAAAACATAATTACATCACATTCTAATGACTTGAGAAGTTTTGCTACAGCAAAAACCTTAATGAGCCAAAGATCATTGTGGAGCTTTTGCTTGTTGGCCCCTTGCCAAATGCCCTTGGGAAATCCCATTGTCTTTTCGTGTTTTCTATTTTCGATGTGATGATGGTTGTAATGTTTGTTTTGTTGTAACAGGACATGGTAGCAGTTTAGGGCCCTATTAAAACATATTGATGTATCGGAGGTTTTTGAAGAAATTTCAAGTTCTTTTAACTTTTAGTTTTAAAATAATAGATGACTTCTTGTTAGCTTTTTTTCTCTAGACACTCTATTGTTCTCTTGTTTTTTATGCTTCCTCGTTATTTAGCGTGTTTTCTCATCGTATATTATCTAGCAAAAGAATGGATGATACCAAACCGAATCATAATTATCTTCGTTATCAATATAATTAATTTCCTTTTTGCTGCCTATACTTGATTTCGTTAATTATTATTTTGTTTTATTTGTTTATCAGTTTCCATCGCAAGGTTTATTTGTTTCCTTATTAATGTTTTTTTTGCGAGCTGTTTAATGAACTTAATATATTTAATAAACTTAATAAACTTGATGGCATTCGGGAAATGGAGGAAAATAAGGAAATTGATGAAAGCAGGATATTTGTGGGGTTTGTACTCCAATCATCAAATAGGCATGCAAACATAGTAAAATATTTATTAGGTATGTATTAGAAGATGGTTGGTGCTTCTTACATAAAAAATATTTATGCGAAATAATGCTGAACTCATCAAAGCATATTTAAAGTATTTGTTTGAGTCAATATTTTGATATGGAAACAAGTTGAAGGACATGTGGATTCTCTTTAATAAGGAAGTGGAGAAAGTTTTTCCCGAAAATTTGCTTGGGTACCTATTAAAATTTTAGTATATTTACTCAATCATCATCATAATAATTCAATTTACCTTTTAAATGATTTAATGTTCATAATATATGCTTATCATGAGTATTTAATTAAAATGTGTTATTTAGTACAGGAACGTCTACAGTAAAATGTCTAATATGTTTATATGTAACTTTTTGAAGCATGTAAAGCATAAATTGTTTAATATGTAAATGATGTAAAATATGCAAAGCATCCTTCTTATGATAAAAGAAAAGCTTAATGTAATCCATATGAATATTTTTGAATAGCTTTTACTTTGCTGGAATAAAAATGTATTTTTAATGGTTTATTAAAAACAAAGAAAGCTCTTCTTCCCAAAAGTATGAAAAGATGTAAAAATCTCATAAACCATGAAGAATAATTGAGACCCCAAAGACGAAATGTCTATAAATACCAAATAATGATTGATTTACACATTTCCATAGTAACAAAGTAATTCCAGTAAGAAATATTTGCTTTGTCATGTGGTGATGTAGCACAATGAGAAAATATTGTTTTATTACTGCCTAAAAGGCAACTGAATTGAACTAAATAGAACTAAGTAGAGCTAAAAACAACAAAAGGCACAATTGGCATATTTTGCCATACCTCTGATTTAATTTATGGCTCGGAGAATGACAAAATATTGTTTTTGCATAACTTACCGGCAATGGATTCACTGAATGGTGAACAACTGAATAATCAAGTATCAATCATGAATTAATGAATATAAAAAGCATACATGTTGGCAGTATGGTATAGTTCAAGCATAACAGTAATATAATAAAGCGGATAACTCTAATTTATGGAATTTAGGTATTGGTCACCAATTATGTCATACATTTATTGTTTCTGGTCGTTTTTATGAAGATTTAAGCTGATGAGTTCTGATAGCTTTTGAAAGCTCATGTAATATATGTCCATGACCCCTGAAAGAATTTATAGCATTCTTGAATTCCATGGAATAATAGATTTTATAGTTTTCCCCGAAAATTTATATTAATAATTCAACTATTTTTCTACGCAATTTAATCCTTGATAGTTTTGATACAAATCCCGAAAATCCAAAATTCTCAAAACCCATAAATATTCAACAGCCTGAATTTCATTGAATTGGTAATACTGCTGAAAATGCTACAAAATGGGAAATTTTACAGAATTCTCAAACTGGATAGAATTTTTGGAATTTTCTCATATACAACGCAAATACACGAAAATTAGACATTTATTCAAATTTCAAAAGCAGATCACAACCCAACTTTCCGTCTAAAAACATTTCAGTTTTCCATCTTGAGATTTCATAGCTCATAAAATTGTAAATGTATGGATTTATAGTGAAATAAATTATAATCGTGTAGAAGACGTGTAGTTGGAGGAATTTTTGTTTTTGGATACATCAAGAGTTTGAGTTAGAAGCATAAAATCTTCCACCTCGTAACACCCTACTTAATAATATATTAAAGTAGTTGAATCTAACAGGATTATAATGGATCTAGCAAACTTTCTGGCAGCAAATCAGCATTTGACAGGAAAACATAGAAAACATACAGGAAACATGCTCCTTTATGCAGAATAAATATTATTATTAGATCATGTACTTAAGTAGGGCAACATTACAACATAACAGAATGTAAATTTTTGTAAATTCTCGTAAACTCTGCTGGAGTTTTCGGCTCGCTTTGAATAGAAAATGTGAAATTATTGAGAATTACTCGAAATTTATACGCAAATTATGCTTTTTTGAGTTTACGAAATTTTCAGGTAGAATGTTGTCGGGAGTATTGACAGTATCCTTGAGAAATTTGCATATTTCGTGGATGATCCTTGAAGTTGCGACTTGGGTTGGACACTGTTTAGATTTTTTGCATTTTTCTACCTTTTTTGACAATAAAGGATTCTATTGTTTCTATAAAAAAAACAAGACATGATAAAGCATATATTTAAATGAAAGTTTTAACAGTGTAAAACTTTGTAGCTTCTAATAATTTTGATACTCGTTCAACGTAGCTTCATCCGCTTTCCTTCAATTTCACTATTCACGAAGTAATTGAATATTAACTTCATAAATGCCAAGAGCTAGATCAATAAATATCTTGCTGATTAAATTTATGAGTGACTTTGTAACCCTCAAGCAAAATTCGACAGTTTATGTAAAGCTTTTAACTAAAGCAAAGCTTTTGTATCGTACACAAAAGCTTTTCTGAACTTTCTTGAAATTTACATGTTCTAAGAAAATATCAGAAATATCAGAAAATATCAAAAATTCAACCCTCTCGAGACTTAATTCCATAAAAATGCCATCTAAATTTATGAATCTACTAAACCCGTAATGTATGTAAATGATATGTTAAGGCAGTAAAGCTTCCGCAGGTGAATGCAAATGTATGCTTTGCCTGAGCTCTTCTTAATAGCCGAATACGCTTCTTCTTACCCAAATATGTATTTAAAATATTTAATAACTCAATTGAAATTAAATTAGCTTCCTTGAAAATTGTTTGGGTAATTTTTTGGTAATTTTTAGGGTAATTTCCGGTGAATCATTTTCCATTTTTCCAAATGCTGTATGCATGAGAGGTTGAGAACATTAAATTTTATATTTCAATTTATTTTTGGAGTGTGTGTCTGCGCTTATCAGGCAAACATTCAACAAATGTTGGTAATTTCATTTAAAGCGTTAAATTCACTTGGCACGAGTCTTTAAGATGGTTTCAGCTTGTTCGTTTGAATGCGTCTAATCTTTAGATTTCTCTGTTTATAAATAAGATTGATTACAAATCCTCAATTGAAAAGTAATTGCAGATTAATTTCATCATGATTTGTTTTTCCCAGAAAATTTGTTTTATTTTTTTTAACTGATACAGTTTTACCAGTACCAGGAAGCTTTTACAAGAAAATGACTTTAATTCGAGTTTCTATGGGTTCAAATTATCATAAATACTGCGAAGAATCTCAAATATCCAATTTTCTAAATTGCCCGGAAACAGAATAAATATTGTACTGAAATATATCCTTGACTTCAAATGACCTTTATAGGAAATTCATGAAAAACGAACGAATGAATGAACAGATAAATTCCCAAAAGTACTGCAATTATTTTGAATTATTTCCAGGAATTTTCGTTGCTGCGGAGCCTTGACAATATCTCGTCAAATTCTTTAGAGAATTTATTTGTAACCATGGTTGACCGCCCGCTAGCGTATCTCTTAATAGATACATCCGCATTGTATACATTCTGTACAATTTGCACGACTTTATGCTTGGGTTAATATTTAAAAAAATGTCCAGAATATAGTCCATGCTTCAGAATCATTTTGGTTTTTCTTGAGAAGCTGAGAAGGTTCTCAAAAATCGAATTTTAAAATGACCTATATTTTATGTTGTTCTTTGATAGTATTTTTTAGGGTATTTCATGGTTCATATGTTAAAGGGTTGTATGGATATTCTACTATTTTGTTTACAGTACTGTGTTTTACTGTCTATGAAAAAACTCAAAACTTCGTTTAAAGATAAACATCTCAACTAGTCTCCATTAAAATCCATCAAAAACCTTCAGCTGTCTTCAATCCATCTCAAATTATTTTTAAAGTAGCTCCTTCCCCATAATTCATGCCCATCATAATCTCCTACCTAGAAAGAACAAATTCATCCTACAAACTAATTCAAACAAAAGTCCCAAAGTCTTTACCGAAATATCTTACTGCAAAGTTTCCTGGCAAAAGTTTTTATTTCTCATTTTTCTCTACCATTTCAAAAACATTTGAAATTTATGGAGCATTGAGGAAAATTCTGGGAAATGTAGAAAATTTGTTAAAACTCTGAAAAAAGTCTGAAATAAAGAAAAAATTCCTCAATACTGGCAAAATAAATAAATGAAAGATCAAAAATGTTTGTCTATTTTTCAAGTTTTTTTATGCTTTATTATTCGGCAAAATATTATGTTTTATGTTCATTTTATTAAAATATTTCACTTTTGCCAACAATTCTAGAACAAACAAAATGAACGCAGAAAGTTCGTTAAAAGTGGCTGAAAATTCCAACGAAATGAGATATCGGTGCTTTGAAGCTTTTGTAGGATGATATATTTGAAATGAGGCAGCAAAAAGTGCTGAAAACATAAAATAAAAATTGAAATGATAAAATACTTCACCATCAAGTTCACTTTACGATTTTTTGATTCCGTGATTTCATGAATAGGAAGGAAAACAAAAATGATTTTTTTAATATATTTTGATGGCATTTGATGAGCAGCCAAACTTTTTTAATAAAACAAATATTTTCGGTCTGGCTTATAAATGTTTAAAATGCTGAGAAAATATTGCAAAAAGCTGAATAAATGTAGGAAATGTTGTGAAAAGCTCATAGTGCTGAAAAATCTGGTGAAAGTACAGAAATAGAGTTTACAAAATATACGGAAAAGCATAAACTGGTAGAAAAATGTAAATATTGTTATCTCAGGTTATGCTTTCATGTATTTTATATTTTATTTAAACGTTAAAAGTTTGAGTAACATCAAATATTTGTGCAATATAAACGGTAAAGCATTTGAGTATTTATTTAAAAAATTGTGCGGTTTTTTCCATCACGTTAATACAGCTTTGATGTTTTTTCAGCATTGGAGCTTTTTTTAAATTGCACCACGACGTTTACTTTTTTGTTTCCATTCATTCGAGAAGTGCTTTTGCATATTTTTCTGAAGAGATTATCCTAAATGTTTTTAATGTTTCTCTGTAGTTTTAAGAGTTTTTGTAGCTTTTAACAGCTCATAGTGTAGGAATGTAGTTATATAGATTAAAATTAATCTTCATGCTGATGGAATATATCTGGCTTAATGTTTGGATTGTATGGTTCTTGAATAATTGTATGTTATTCCTTTTAATGGTTTTTACCCCTTGAAATCGTCACTTCAGTCCTTTTTTAATGTATATACAAATTTTTTTTAGAAATTTAGTTTTAATTTGCTAATCCTAAATAATTTTCTGAATAAACTCATTCAACAATCAACATCAATTTAAACACACTTTCAACTCGAAAAAAAGACCTAGCCTAACGATTGTAATTCCTCTGAAAATATTTAAAATTCGGTAAAAGTTGCTGTCATAAAAAATTGTTAATCTTCATTAAACTTTATAGTTCTGTTTTTGCGCAGTAAGCTTCCTTTACAGTACAATGTTAGTTCCTGTTCGAGTACAGCAAGTACAGGTCGTACAAAATTGTAGATGCTAAACTCATATACACTCATATATAATGTGATAAATTTACTAAGAAAATATTTCAAATCCAACGCAAATGTTTCCTCAACAGCAATTGACCAACTAAACCGGTCATAATATTTTCTGGTTTTCATTATAGAATTTTGCAGTTAAAGCTTTGGAAGGATTTTCCAGGAAGAGAGAGGAGTCCCCACTCTAACCAAATTACGTTTTACTCTCTAATTCTCCCAGAGTGAATAGAGAGAATTTTATAGTTAAAAAGTGAGTGCTTAAAATACTCTCTCAGAGACTGTTAAAAGCTCTAAAAACCATAAAAGCTTTCGAAAGCTCGGAGAGCCCGAAAAGCTAAAATGTCAGCTGAAGCTTTTATTTAAAAGACTTTCATTATTTCTGGGCAAATTTACGATCCTGCATCCATCCAATTTTTCCAGCCATGTAATTTAATTCGCCAACAATTTCTTTATTTTCATTTTTGCTTCAGCATTTTTTTGCGCGTCTGCCTTCAAAAGCACGTACGAAGCAATGCTCCAGCAGCATTCGCAGCGAGAACAGCGAACAGAATGATTATTAAGTTGGCATTTTTATCGGCAAATAAATTCTAGCGGCTCCCCCCACCAAACCGATCTTGATCGCCTTTTTATTGTTGGCGATATATTTTTATGTTTTTTCATGCTTCTATGCGTTCTTTGGGGCTTTTTGGCTTTTTGACTGAGCATAGGGATATTGGCCGAAAAACAATTAAACACGTATTTGAAGCTTTCTCTGGTTCTCAATAAAAATTAAGTTATTGCGTGTACCTGAAGGAAATAGAAATGAATTATATGAAATTGCTTCAAGAAAAATATAATTGGAATTGATGGTCGCATAACAATTAACACAATTAATATAATTAACACAATCAACTGAATTTATTCAATCTTTTCAATTAAGCAGGTCTTTATTACCCTCACAGCTGTCAGCCAATCTCTGCAGCCATGACTATAATCAATCCAGAATCCAGGCCTCCCGCCGCAGGAACAAAGATAATGTTTTCTGATTTAACACAAATTGCCGCATAATTTATGCATGTACAGCATATATTTTCGTGTTTATGGTTTAATAAGTTACAACATACAAAGCGAACACTTGGGAGAATATGAAAGGCGTTGTACCATTATGTAATGATCAGGTAGAGGCTGAAAGCTGAAAGATAGAATTTTGATAGGAAGCGGTTTTGATTTTTGAAGAAGTTTGAGTAAACTTTGAAGCTTCAAAAAATACAAATATCAAATTTTTCAAGAATACCCGTTTCCTCTCCTGTCAGTCCCTTAAAAAAAGCTCCAAACAAATTTCTAATATATGTATCATGTTCTTTATAAAATTGACTGTTTTATGCGGTTCTTCCCCATAAATCTGTGTGTTTTTGTTCCGTACTTGTTCAGGCTGACTGGTAAAAATAAATGAACAAGAGATCCGTTTCAGGTCGATAGTTCCCCAGCCAGCCAACCAAGCCATCCATAAAATGCAAAATTACAAAGCAACTTTTGCTGTTGTGCACTAAGCATATTTTATTGTTCCTAAACTTCCCTCCTTCCGGGAACTTTCTGCAACAGATTTCTTAGCACAGTTTAGCTTACTTTTGTAGAGTTTTGTACTGTTCGCTTTTAAATTTTGCAGGAAACTTGTTGTTTCGTGTGGGAAGTGAGATGTTATTTATTTATTTTGAATGTACGTGTAAGTTCATACCATGAACATGATTTGTGAAAAGTTGTGGCAGGAAATTTGAGAGGAATCATTTGTAAATTGATAAAATGGGGTTGTCTTTGAATAATTTAAAAAAATAATTAATTTATATTTCTTGACTACGAGTCAGCAACGCTAAACCTCAAACTTTAATTAAAAGAATTTCTTTAAGTTCTATTCAATTCAATTTTTATTCAAACTAAACAATTTTCCTCACGCCAACTTCATATTAATTTTCCTCGTTTAAAATTTTTTTTTTTGAAAACTTTTCAATTTTTCACATAACAAATTGTACAAGTGCCATAAGCTCTTTCATTCATTTGCAGTAAAAAGCAAGCTAAGCAGCCAATTACTCAATTTTCTTGTTAAAAAGTAATTCTTGAATCCTTGAAAGCATTGAAAGCGCAAATTGCTCTACATTCACATTACGGTACATATGGAATAAATGGGAGAACGTATGTGAAATACAACTAAACAGTGAACAGACAAATTAATCCGTAAGTACTTCCACAATTCGAGGAGTTTTTCCAATCAATTAGAATTCTATAGTTCATACCTTTTTGAAATATTTTTAGAGCTTTTTTCCATCATTTTAATTTACATCTCTTTTTGTATACTGTTTTGTCTGTTTTTACCGTTTTTTAAACTGTTGTCTAGTGTTTGCATATCTACCCTTAATTCTTCTATGAATTTTATGCATTCTAGGAATTCTTTAATGAATTTTTTCATGTTCAAGTTCAATAAAATTTTGAAAATTAAAATATAATAAAATTTTGAAGATCATCACAAAAATTTCCATAACATGGTTTTGAATGCTTGTTCAGTTGATTTGCATTTCTGAGTATTCTGTATGATTTTGCGATAATTAATATTTGATTAAAATTATATTGATTGATTTCAGGAAAAGTTTCAACAAGTCAAAAGATTCATTATGGTGTTTCGTTTTTACTTTTCGAAACATCACAATTTCAACAATTTACACTGAACAAATATTTATTGCTTGATTCCTTGAAGTGTTGATAGCTTAATGTCTTCATGTCTTGTAATTTCGTTTGGTTTGCTCTTGAAAGTTAAGAGTCAACGCTAACCAGACTTGAGACTTTAATCCAGTAAATAAAACATGGAAACTTGGTAAAGTATAAAGAACTTGAAAGTCTGAACAAGAATTTTCCTTTCTCGACTTTGAGACTTTTTTTGTGATATACTTTAACCAAAAACAATATTTACACAATTTTGCTCTCATGTTTTCTGATGCTGTTTTAATCTCTTCACTTTTCATTTTAAGCTTTTCAATAAAAACATTGAAATCTGAAAAGATCCACAGCTATTCAAAATCTATTTAAAGTATCTGATAAGCCTTTTATGCTTTGTTTGTTGATTGTGGCAAGCAAACAATTTTTTCGTGGGACTGTGAAAAGCCTAGTTTTTTTTCTGAAATTTTCTAAAATTTACTTTAAGCAAAATAATTCTTCAAAAGCACTTCTTCAATGTAAATGCCCTAAAAACGTAGAATAAAAATCAAATAAAAAGCACAAAAGCTTTCATGTTTAAGACTGAGTACAGATTCCTCCTTCAAATCTCACCTTCATCACTTTCATCACTTGATAGCACTCCAAAGCTCTTCAAAGCACTTCCCAACACTTTTCACCAGAAATTACCTCAATGATAATGTGGCCTACATCAGAATCACAGTATGAGAAATTGCCGTTGGACTACATACATTTTTACATGTTTTTATTTTTCTCAAAGATTTCATTTAAAAAAATTAAAGAACAAAAACATAAAGAACATAATTTCCAAAAAATTCGAGAGACATTTCATTTAAGAGCTCCACCAACGAATAATCCACCTTCAGCACCTTTCTGAGACAATACAGCAATATAAAGACCACAACAACAAGTTCCACGGCTCTAAATAAAATTCCATAAAAAAAAATGTCGCTGCTCGTAAAGATGCTTAGCTGAACAAACTTCCACTTCAAATGATAATTTTCTTATTATCTCGAATCTTTCCACTTGACTCGCAATGGCAATTCCCGTAAATAATATTAAATTCAATTTTCGGTGCCCGCAAAAGAAGCGGCAATCAAGTGCCTTTTTATTATTTCCTTTTAATGTTGCATAATAGCGTTAAGAAGACACAGCATCCACAACATTCATTCATTGTCATGAGATTATGCTTTTGAGGGGGTTTATAAGGATGGAAAGTTTTTCATTAAAAATAAATTGAACGCAAGGCTTTGGATTTTTTTTAAGGAGCATAGTTTTTTGTCCTACAGAAAACATTCCTCCCCATCAAACCCTTTTTTATCCTCATCTTTTTCTGCGCAAATTAAATCTCCATTTTATCGTATCGTGTTTATGAAATTATTTATATCCGGCAAAAAAGCACAAAAAATTGCCAAAAATGCTACATTATTTATTTATGATACAACTGTATTGTCACGTTCCAGCATATCTTGACCTACATGCACACAGAAATACAGAATCTAGCAAACAGTTGGTTTATTTAGCTCCACAACGTTTCTCCATAGGAAACTCAATTATTTGCTATTCATAATTAAATTTGAATATCAAAATTTGTTAAATTTGTTTCCATTTTCTTGCCAGCAAGAAATTTGCACAAAAAAGTTTTGCGCAAACTTAAAAGTTGTTAATACATTTGCACAATTTTTTAATAAAATTCATAAATTCAGTCGGCAAAAGAATCGCCTGGGGGAAAATATTCAATTTAAAAGAAACTTTAGATGCAGCTTTAGTTTGATTCAGTTGGATGAAGTTTTGTGATGGTTTTAGGTCAGGATTTGCTTTCTTTGACAATTTTTTTGAATTTAAAATGCTTGCGTGATTTGTACTTTAAGCGGTCCACACATTATGAAAGAAAATCACTGAAAGTTTTTACTTTTTTCAACTTCTTACCATTTTCCCGTTGAAGGATTTTTTTCAAAAAATAGTCAAAATTTGCGTATTGAAAAGACAAATTTTATGTGTGAAGAAAATTTGGAAAAACTTTAGGAAAAACTCTACTTTCACTCAACTTTCAGTCAATTTTTGAAATTTACTGAAAGTTGAGTGAAAGTAGAGTTTTTCCCATAGATTTTCCAAATTTTCTTTTCAATTCTTATTTGTCTTTTTATTACGCAAATTTTGACTATTTTTTGAAAAAAATCCTTCAACGGGAAAATGGTAAGAAGTAAAACTTTCACTGTTTTTACTTTCATAGTGTGTACAGCGCTTTAAGCGTTGTACACACTATGAAAGTGATTTTTTCAAAAATCAAAGTTTTCCGTGAAAGTTTTTTTGACGTTTCAAAAATTATTTTCTTACTTTTCGAATTTTATCTCATTTATTGTCCAAAGAATGCGTTTTAAACCATTTTCTAGGAGTTCTAAGCATTGAAAGACCATATTGGGAATGAATTTACATTATAAAAGGGAAATGTGTCAAAATGAAAATTTCGGACTTTGAAAATTCAAACTTGAACGAAAAAAAATTTTCTATTCTTCGTGAAAGTTCAGCCTCGCAGTTTGTATTGTGGTTTATGATTTTGATAAGAATATTTAATCACCGCAACTGTCAAATCTGATGCATATTTATGGCAAGAATGATGTGGAAAAAAAAAAAAAGCAAAATTTATCATTTTTGAGGCAACTTTCATGGGCAAAACCAGTAAAAAGACCAAAATTCACTGAAAGTTGTCTGAAAGTAGAGTTTTTCCTAGAGTTTTTCCAAATTTTCTTCAAACATTAAATTCGTCTTTTCAATACGCAAATTTTGATTATTTTTTGAAAAAAATCCTTCCACGGGAAAATGTCAAGAAGTTGAAAAAATCGGAAAAAAGAAGAAACTTTCAGTGATTTACTTTCATAGTGTGTGGACCGCTTTAGAAAGAAATTGAAGAAATGTGGTAGATTTTAACACTTTGTCTTACTTTCAACACAAAACCAAAAAAAAATTGAAAGTTCTATTAAAATTTTCTTTAACCGTAATTATTTTTTTCATGAAAATCTCCCAAAAAAAACTTTCAATAAATAATGAATTGTTCACAATCCTGAATCCTGCCACAACACAAAAATTCCTTAAAAGAAAAACAATTTCCTGTTCGTCAAGCTTTTATGCTTTTATGCTCTTCATCTGCTCAAATGCTCTTTCACAACAAAATAAAAAAAATCTTTACAACTTTGTGTGTTTGCTGTTTTTCAAATTAAAAGGAAGCTGAAGGCACATTATTTATTGCGTTACTTGAGGAAGGAAAAACAACCGATTTTTCATTATTTTTATATCATCACAGTTACACAGTATTATTTACAGCGTCACACACTCATACAATAGAAAAAGTTTCGAGTTGTTTTTATTAAAAATTCCGCAGCGCTTTTTTGTTTGAAAAAAGATAAAATTCACTTTTTATACAAAAATGCTTGACATCGAAATTATTTACAAAAAGTTCTAATTATTTTCAACGACATCGATGCTTCTTATTTTTTATTTTAAAAAGCATCTTGATTAATGGCCAATTAATTTCCTTCCAGAGAATCAACCCAAACTAATTTCTTGATAAGCCACTAACAAGCCTTAGCGTGCCTCTTAATCTTGTCTTCAATTGAATCATCCGATGTTCCGATAGGGAACGACAAATTAATTTTAATTTCCTTTTTGTGCTGATTTTTTCAGATCGATTTCCGGATAATTTCTACTCAATTCGTGAATTTCCAAGTTATTGAAAGAAAAACAGAATATTCAAGAGTTTTAAGTAATTTGAAAGTAATCCGTATGTTTGCATAATTTATGCGAAAGATGAGAGTAGGGAATTAAGGAGATAAAAGATTCTTTTCAATTTGTTTTTCAGTGATTGAATGTTTGACTTTGATTTTTGGAATTTTTGATATTCGTCACATTTAATGAGCTGAAAGCATCAATCACCGGTCGAAAATTCGTTGGTTATACATATTCACTATTTTATTCAAACATTTGGTTTCTCATATATTTATTTTTATAAACAATGTATTGTATTAAAGTAATTAAGTTCCAAAAAATTCATGAATAGCAATACTTCGAAAATTTTATTTTTGAATGTTGGGACCCAAAAACCAAAAATGCGACCCACGAAACCTCATTTTTTAAGAATTTTTAGTCAAAAAACGAAAGTTCAAAAAAATACTATTATCCATGAACCTAGGTTCATGAAAAGCAATGTTTCGAAAATTTAATTTATGAATGTTGGGACCCAAATACCAAAAACGCGACCCACGAAACCTTGTTTCTTAAGAATTTTTAGTCAAAAAACGAAAGTTCAAAAAATAATATTATCCATGAACCTAGGTTCATGAATACCAATACATCGAAAATTTAATTTTTGAATGTTGGGACCCAAAAACCAAAAATGCGACCCACGAAACCTTATTTTTCAAGAATTTTAAGTCAAAAAACGTAAGTTCAAAAAATAATATTATCCATGAACCTAGGTTCATGAATACCAATACATCGAAAATTTAATTTTTGAATGTTGGGACCCAAAAACCAAAAATGCGACCCACGAAACCTTATTTTTCAAGAATTTTAAGTCAAAAAACGTAAGTTCAAAAAATAATATTATCCATGAACCTAGGTTTATGAATACAAATACATCGAAAATTTAATTTTTGAATGTTGGGACCCAAAAACCAAAAACGAGACCCGCGAAACCAAATTTTTTAAGAATTTTAAGTCAAAAAACGTAAGTCCAAAAAATAATATTATCCATGAACCTAGGTTTATGAATACCAATACATCGAAAATTTAATTTTTGAATGTTGGGACCCAAAAACCAAAAACGAGACCCGCGAAACCAAATTTTTTAAGAATTTTAAGTCAAAAAACGTAAGTTCAAAAAATAATATTATCCATGAACCTAGGTTTATGAATACCAATACATCGAAAATTTTATTTATGAATGTTGGGATCCAAAAACCTAAAATGCAACCCACGAAACCTCATTTTCTAAGAATTTTTAGGCAAAATACGGAAGTTCGAAAAATAATATTATCCAATATTGTTCATGGATACCAATACTTCAAAAATTTAATTTATGAATTTTGGGAGTAGATAGTTAATCAAAGCACTTGTAGTTTTTTCAGGATACGGTATTAATTTTTTGGAAGAAAAATAAAATAAATGGATTTATATTTGTCAATCCATCATTTTAATGACCCACCAGCTCAAGCTGTGTCAAACTAAACTCATCGCCAACAAATTGTTATCTTCATTTTGCACAAAAGACATGCAAGTACCTGCATTTGCATAAAAGCACATTATCTACCATAAAACATTTTAAAATTACAAAACCAATTGTCCTCATTGTTACCCAAAAAAGAGCTATTGCCATGGTACACTTTGGTACAGTATATATTTAACCTCAATTCAATTTCCCAAACCTTTCTTATCTCTTCGGATGCACTAACTTGAAGAAAACTGGTAAGAAACTCTTCTCTTTGCCATTGTGTCGTTGTTGCTGGGATGAACAAATTATATCTCTCTTAGTCGCTTTTTCATTGTTAAACGCTTTGAATTGCAAGTTGTGTGCTTTTTGTGTAATTAAAATAAATATTTAATCAGCACATTGAATTGGAACCATTATAAATTGTAGAAATTTGCTATAAGTTGCTATAAATTGCATCTGAAGGAAGGTTGCATAATTTATACGATTTTCTTGCGATATTTCATTGTATCTAATTTGATGGAAATTTGAAAACTCACCTGCTGTATGAAAATACCTAACATTTAAATGAATTGGAGTTTTTAGAAACTTTATTGAACAGTTTTCTTGTTGAATCTTTAGGAGGTATTCAAGTAGAAGTAGATTGGGAGATTAGATAGATGAAAATGGATTGAATTGAGGTGAAGATTTCTATAGCAGTTGACAGGTTATTTGAATTTTCTGGACCTTCAAGGGCTTTAGAGCTTCATTAATTATTTAAACCAATTGACATGCTCGATTACCTAAATGTGAACCCAATTGAACTTTGAATGATTTCAATTTCCATTTTGTATTTTAAACTTTGTAGCAAAATTGAAACACCCAGAGCTCCATTACCAAACAGTTCTGATTAAACCTTGATATTCAATTACAGTTGAAAACAGTCAGAACACCTCTTAAACTCCATCCATCGAGACTCGCACATAAAAAAATCCGTAAAGCTCGAGTGTCTCGTTAATTTAATTCAAAGTTTATTCAAGTCTTCCGGGCAAATCAGTTTCCACTAAAAAAAAAAGAAAATGAAAATGAATTTAACAAAAATTATATCACATAAATTGTATAAAAAACGTATTAAACTGAATAGAGCTGGAAAAAGTGGATGATCGGATTCTCATCCTCTTGCTGTATTGTTCTATTTTTTATAAATTTTTTCAGCTGTAAATGGATATGTCTGCAGTTCCGATAGATTTTAAAATTATCAGAAGAGTCGAATATTGTGCTATTCTGAATGAGTTTTGATCCACCGGAGAGATTGGCTTGATTAAAAAGTAATTTGAAAGAAAAAACCATTCGATATTTAATAATGCCAGAAAGCTAAAAGATTCTCAGAAAGCGAAATGGGAGGAAAATGATCGAAACTGTTAAAATCCAGCAATTGAATTGTGAAATTGGAAAAAATATCAAATTTCACATGCTCTATCTTCGAAGAAGGAGCAACAGCTCGATTTGAAGACATTTTAGAATTCATTTGTGCTGCTATGGAACCTATCATTTTGCTATCATTTAAACATTTTCGACGACGAATCTGATTACCTTCATTCTATCTTCAATTATTGAAGTGGGAAGGAGGATGGAATGGGAAGGAAATTGATTTTTGTGCCATTTTCTATCTAAGAAATTGATTCTATCTTAGAGTATGTTTGAGAGAAGGTAATTTTTCAAGGAAATATGTAAGAAAATTTCTAAGAAACCTTAATTATATGGGAAACCTTGGAATACCTAATCAATGAGATAATTAATGTAATACTCAAGTCTTAAAATTAATACAGTTCAGTTGATTTCTTAGTAATTTGAAGATGTTGCAAAATATTCTGAGACAATTATTTTCTATTTAAAATCAAAATTCATTCAAAAATATTTACACACTCTCTTGCTGATATTAAAATAATCTGCTTAATTTTCGCCAATAAATTAACTGTTAATAATAAATAACATTGTTAATTTCAAGCCTTTCCACCAATTACTTAACTATTACATAAAACTCAATCTGTTGCTGCGTAAATGGTTATACAAAACGTGTTAATTTGTATTATAATTTTATGAAGCCTTAGAGCTTTTTCTCAGAGTTTCAACAATAACAGCCATTTTAGTAATTTCACTTATTTCAGTAATTATGATATTATTATACAGCAAAAGCTTCTTAATTATCAACAATATTGTTTGATATTGTGATATTGTGAATTTGCGTAATTGCCGGCAAATTGCGTTGTTAGCTTTTAATTTGTGTTAGGATATCCCAAAATAATATTTTATGTTTTATTTGTTTTTAGATTGATTTGATAATGTTTTTGACCATTATTAAACACTAAATGGTTGTAAAACGAACTTGATGCAATTAAGAATTATTTAAATTTTAAATACTGAAATATCCCCTGATTGAAATTGATAATTGATAAACAAATTATAAAATATTGTTGATCGTTTAAAGCATTAAAAAAGTAAAATATCCATAATCCAAGCACCATCATCAAAAAGTTTTAAAAACTCATCACCACCATTTTTCCAATAAAATCATCTTCCACTTTTATGCAAAAACTTTTATGGGGAAACTTTCTCCAATTTCATTTTATTATGTCAAACTTCTAAAACTCTGGCTAATGCTCCATTGCTCTTTTTTGTTTTTTTTCCCAAGTTTTTTTTTGTTCAAAGTGAAATTTGCTCTCAAACTTTCCAAAGCAAAAATAATAAGAAACATGGCAAAAATAATAAAAGACATAAGTACACAAAACATAGGGAAAACATCGAAGGAGATACGCATAATGTCAATGATTTTCAATCTTATTCTCATAATAATTCCATTTAAGAAATTTAACATTTTTATCCGTAACCTTCTGAACCAAAAAATACCACAAAACCACATGCTTTTTATGCGTTTTATGGGCTTTATGTCTTTGAACGTCGTTAAATTAAGGAATGATCCCTGAAATTCTAAATTCCCTTTGTGTCATTTTCCAAACTCAAATCCCTAAATGGCATCTTGCAACCCTAATTTACTTTATTTTAAACAGCCAAGAAAACACACAAAAAGACGCGCCAGGATTACAAATTGCCAACAAATTTTTATTTTTTTCAGAATTTTCCGATTTCTGCCAATTTTTGCCAATATTTTTCAAAGTTTGCCGAAGTTTACCCAACAAACAAAAGTCAAATAAAGAAATGCGGCCCAAAATCAAAAGAACTTAAAGTCAATCCTTTTGTGATCACGACCAACCCTCATTCAACCCAATTATTTGCGGGCTAGGAAACTTTTGACTTGATTATGTCATAAAAACACAACTTTCTTGCCATGCTTTATCAATGGATGAGGAAAAATAGGTATGGGATATGGGAAAATAATAATTTTTTTAAATATTTTTATTTGATTACAATCGATGTAATTACTGTGTAATCACTAATCACCAACACGCTAATGTAATTGTGCATTCATCCACCAGCCAATGACTGATTATGTTTAAAAAAATGTCTGTATAGTTTCATTTTAGCTAATGAGGACTTGTTACTTTTAAATTCACTGCTCAATTCGAGATTTTTTTAAATCAGAATGTATAAAAATTTGGTGAAATGAGGTGTTTGTGGACTTTATTCACATTTTTAATAATGGTTTGTCTAGTTCACTTTTTTTTTTATAAACTCAAGATGAACACAGTTTTTAAATTACAGGTGAATTATTCATCAGAGTTTGTTTTGGATAACTACATTTATTCTTTTGACTCTGTTTATGTGAATCAACAATTAAACATAGTGAGAGTTAGTGATTCTTCGAGAGATGATTATGGAGACTATTTGATTGACCTGATAACAGTTTATAAAGTTAATATACCATTCTTTACGGTATTTATCAAACTGAAATCGATTAAATACTTTTAACACAGCTAACATTTTCCAACAGATGTCAGTTCAATTATCTTATCCCACAAACCAGCTCGATAATGAATATGGGAGTGTAGCAATGAACAGCACATTCAACATTTGCACTTATTCCAAAGGATCTCTTGGGAACTTCTTAGTACAAACAATTCTTACAAACTGGCCAAAGAATGCAAATTACTCATTGACCTGCCCTTTTCGAAAAGTAATTATTTCATGTTTATTTATGATGTCCAATATTTGGTGAATTAACTTTTATTTCAGGACACTTACGTATTGAAAAATCTCTCCGTTGGCGAGAAATTCATTCCAAAATTTTTGTTGAGAGAAAAAAAATTTAAATTTAATATTCATGCCAAGACACGATTAGCTAAAAAATCAGTGTCATTGCTTTGGATTGAGTTGATTGGAAAATAATAATGATCTTGTTTGAAAAATGTAATTAGTATGTCTAAAGTACAATATTTTTGATGTATTTGAAATAACACTATTGTTTATCCGTTATGTTTTTTTTTCAATTGTTGGTTCATTAAATATTTATAATTATTAAGATCCTTTGCTTATATTCCTTGACAAAAGACAACTTCAAAAGGTTCTAATACTTTTTGAGCCTTCATCTTTCAATGGATAAGGAAGAAGAAGTATGGGATTTAGAAGTGTTCATTTTAAAAATAAAGTTGTTGTGTTATTATTTGATCACAATCGATGTAATAAGCGTAAAATCTGTGTAAATATTTTGGTTAATGAGGACTAATTATTATTATATAAATCATCACCGCTGCAAAATTGAAAAAAATACAGAATTTACAAAAAAGCTGGTGAAATGAGGTGCTTATGGATTCTGTTCTCATTTTTAATGATGGTGAGTCAAGTTCATCTTGTTTTTATTAGATCAAGACGATTTTTAAATTATAGTTGAAGTATTCTTCAGAGTTTGAAGTGGTTAACTACACGTATACTTTTGACCCTGCTTATGCGAATCATCAATTAAAACTAGTGAAAACTAGTGATTCATCGAAAACTGGTGGAGACTACTTGATTGACTTAATATCAACTCTTTACGTTGATGTTCCAAGCTATATTGTATTTATCAATCTAAACGATCACATACTTTTAATACATTGAACATTTTCCAACAGATGTCATTCCAATTATCTTTTCCCACAAGCAAGCTCGACAATAAATATGAGAATGTAGTGATCAACACCACATTCAACATATGCATGCTTTCCAAAGGATATCTTGGGAACTTCTTGGTACAAACATTTCTTGCAAACTGGATAAAGTATGCAAATTACACAATGATATGCCCGTTTTTAAAAGTATTATTTTAAGTTTTTTATGATCATTATAGTTTTGTGACCTTATTTTAATTACAGGACACTTATGTAGCAAAAAATATCCCCGTTGGCGAAAAATTTATTCCTAAAAATTTTTTAAAAGAGAAGCGATTTAAATTGAACATCCTTGCCAAGACACGATTATCTAAAAAATCAGTGTCGTTGTTATGGCTTGAGTTATTAGGAAATATTTAACGATCTTTATAAAATATATCTAATTGTGATTTACATTTAAAAAAATCGGAAAAGCTGAAGCTTTAGCAGGCACTTCGGCAACATAATACCTATGCTTCATTAGAATAATTCATTTGAATGAAGCAATAAAATTCTAGGAAATTCAAAAATATGTAACCAAAATATAAATATTCGATTAGAGCGCCGAGCGGGAATATTGTGTATTATTGCTGATAATTCTGTTGAATCAAATTTTACCACTTTCTGATCGACTTGAGTTGGTAGTTTCTGAACGAAAAACACGTAAAATTGTTTTCATATAAAATTCAAAAAAAATATATATATTTTTTCCAACAGTTTTTTCGATTCCTTGAAGATATATAAAATATAAATTTTTGCACTACAGGTACTAGATGGCGCTGTATTATTTTCAAAAACTCTTCGTACGTCGCTGCTTATGGTTAAAAAAAGCTTATTTTGAAAATTTTAGATCAATCGGTCGGGTGGGTTCTGAGATTACGAAAACAGAAGTTTTTTTTCCAAAATTTTTGTAAGCATGACAACTTGGTCATGGTACAATATTTCCATAAAATCTTCTGGAATCGATCATTTTGGGCCAAATACAAGGTTTTTGCATATTCAGATGTTTCAATATAATCTCAGGAAAAAAAAAATTTTGTATGGCAAAATGGTAGTTTGCACTACAGGTACTAGATGGCGCTGTAGGATTTTCTTGAATTAGCAAACGCGACCGTCTCATGGTTAAAAAAAGCTTATTCTGAAATTTTGAGACTAATCGGTCGGATGGGTTCAAAGATTACGAATACAGAAGTTTTTTTTCCAAAATTTTTGTAAGCATGACAACTTGGTCATGGTACAATATTTCCATAAATTCTTCTGGAATTGATCATTTTGAGGCAAATACAACGTTTTTGCATATTCAGATGTTTAAAAATATTCTCAGGAAAAAAAAAATTTTGTATGGCAAAATGGTAGTTTGCACTACAGGTACTAGATGGCGCTGTATTATTATCAAAAACTCTTCGTACGTCGCTGCTTATGGTTTAAAAAAGCTTATTTTGAAAATTTTAGATCAATCGGTCCGATGGGTTCTGAGATTACGAAAACAGAAGTTTTTTTTCCAAAATTTTTGTAAGCATGACAACTTGGTCATGGTACAATATTTCCATAAAATCTTCTGGAATTGATCATTTTGAGGCAAATACAACGTTTTTGCATATTCAGATGTTTTAAAATATTCTCAGGAAAAAAAAAATTTTGTATGGCAAAATGGTAGTTTGCACTACAGGTACTAGATGGCGCTGTATTATTATCAAAAACTCTTCGTACGTCGCTGCTTATGGTTTAAAAAAGCTTATTTTGAAAATTTTAGATCAATCGGTCCGATGGGTTCTGAGATTACGAAAACAGAAGTTTTTTTTCCAAAATTTTTGTAAGCATGACAACTTGGTCATGGTACAATATTTCCATAAAATCTTCTGGAATCGATCATTTTGGGCCAAATACAAGGTTTTTGCATATTCGGATGTTTCAATATGATCTCAGGAAAAAAAAAATTTTGTATGGTAAAATGGTAGTTTGCACTACAGGTACTAGATGGCGCTGTAGGATTTTCAAAAACTGACGTGACGTCGCTGCTTATGGTTAAAAAAAGCTTATTTTGAAAATTTTAGATCAATCGGTCCGATGGGTTCTGAGATTACGAACACAGAAGTTCAGAAGTCAAAACCACGGACAGACATTTCGCAAGGACCCAAAATTTCGGGTTTTAGACCAAATTTTTTTTTGTTTTAGGCAAAAATAAGAAAAAAAAAAAAAAAAAAAGTTTGGATGAAATCAAGACTTCACAACTTTTTGTTGCCGAAGTAAAAAAAAACGATTTTTAATGTAGTATTTCAAATTACGAAAATTGTTCATTTGTTGTTGTTTTTTAAAATTAAAATTCACTTCGATTCTTAAACAATCCTTTAAGCGTTGTACACACTATGAAAGTGATTTTTTCAAAAATCAAAGTTTTCCGTGAAAGTTTTTTTGACGTTTCAAAAATTATTTACTTACTTTTCGAATTTTATCTCATTTATTGTCCAAAGAATGCGTTTTAAACCATTTTCTACGAGTTCTAAGCATTGAAAGACCATATTGGGAACGAATTGGCATTAAAAAAGGGAAATGTGTCAAAATAAAAATTTCGGACTTTGAAAATCGGAGTAAATTAATCAAACTTGCAGCGCAAAAATAGGAAATTTTCTATTCTTCGTGAAAGTTCAGCCTCGCAGTTTTTATTGTGGTTTATGATTTTGATCAGAATATTTAATTTGCACAAATCTGATGCATATTTATGGCAAAAATGATGTGGAAAAAAAAAATTCCAAAATTTATCATTTTTGAGGCAACTTTCATGGGAAAAACCAGTAAAAAGACCAATTCACTGAAAGCTGTCTGAAAGTAGAGTTTTTCCTAAAGTTTTTCCAAATTTTCTTCAAACAGTAAATTCGTCTTTTTAATACGCAAATTTTGACTATTTTTTGAAAAAAATCCTTCCACGGGAAAATGTCAAGAAGTTGAAAAAATCGGAAAAAAGAAGAAACTTTCAGTGATTTACTTTCATAGTGTGTGGACCGCTTTACTTATGTTCCTTGACTAAACACAACTTTAAAAAATATTTTCAGATCTGAAGATGAGGGATTAATAAAGTTTATCCAAACTTTTTGTGCCTTCATCTATTTCATAATTTTCCCTTATTGTCGAGCTTTTCATTCTTTTCTCTGTCAATCTTTCAACCATTTCATCCATTCCAGTAATACCATGTGAAATATATTTCTTGCTCATTATTTGTATTTCTTCGCTTTAATATTTTGCTGATAAAACCTTGTAAAGCGCAAATCAACCCTTTTATTTTTTGTTCCGCATTATTTATGGTCAAGTTTGAGGATTTGAGGATTTAAGGGTTTTGTTCAGAACTTTAGACTTTTACAGATTTTTCTAGCTTGACGCCAGTGCGCTAAAAAAAGTTTTCTCGATGAAAATTTATGAGTTTTGGCAGTTCTTGTACATAATTTATTTGATCAGGGAATATGATGTTGAAAATGATGTTGAAGCTGAAGTTTGTTTCATAATATTTTTTCGGTGTTTATGGATAGGGAGTGGGAACAGATTTTATGATGTTTTGCGGATGAATCTTCCTGTTTTATTCAGAGATGGAGTGAGCATTACATTTTCATGATATTAATTTTTTAATCATAAATCGAAAAAGTGGAAAAACCTACAAAGTCAACAATTTCTTGAATAATTAATGTTACCTCAAAGAATAGCAGGAGGCTTGGGGATCACAGAGACTCACTTGTCCCTTCAAGCTAGTTTCTAAACTCCAAACTAATTGCCTAATGAATTTATTATCAAAATCCTTATACATCTCACAATCTATGCTACTTTCTACCTGAACTCTTCTTGTAAACATATTTTTTACTTCCTTAATTTCTTTATGTTGGCAATTAACCAGCAAATACCTCAACAATGCTATGTTGGCACAAATTCTGTAAAATTTTCACTCTGAATAATTGAATCCTTATTTTCTTTTAAGCGAGATTAAAAAGTCCTTAAACCGTCCTTAAACTTTATTTATCTGCATGAAAATTAGATGGATATTCAAAAACTGTGAAAATTTTGGAAAATTCTGGAGAATTGTAGAAAAGGATTAACAGCAATTTTATTTGTTCCTATAGCATACTGACTTATTATGTAATCCTTCCACAGATTATTTAGAAAATTCTCCAAAAATTCGTAGAATTTGGGAATTTTAAGCAATTTTCTAATATCCTTATAATATCCTGATTAAGGATAGAGTGCTTTATGAAGATCCATTCTAATGAAACTACTTGCCAACCAGGGAAATTTAAAAAACGCTTGAAAACACTGGAAAATTTTGGAATCTGCAAAGCTGAAAAGGTAGATAATTTAATTTCACAGTTTATACAGTTTTTGTGAATGAAAACTTATACTTTAGCCAACTTGAGCTTATAGTTGCTTATAGTTTCAAACTATGCAATATGGTTTTACCTGTAGCAAACTTTTTGATTGGAAGAGTTAACTTTAATTTAATTAAACATTTTCGGAAACTTGGGAGCGCTAGGAGCTGGATTTAATATTGTAATTTATGGAAAAAGCTCTGGATTAGCTGTAGAATAAGTTTCCTGGTAATACTGTATTATAACACTTAAGGATATATTGTAGATATTAATTTATTACGTTAATGAACAAAACATATTGTTTTTGAAGTTAAGAATGGCTGTATTGTTATAAACTTGTCGAAAATAATTTATCAATAATTTGATAAATTAAATTTCCGATAATTTATTCTATTTCGACTATATCCGCCATTTAAATGATATGAGATAAAAAATATGTTCAATGAATTTTAAAGAAATAAGAATGCGTTTGAATAATTTACATATTTACACATTCTAGAATTACATTCCTCAAACTAATCCAACTCTGAATCTACCATTCAAATATTCTATTGGTAGCATGTAAAATAATGTAATTTATATGGTATGATAAACCATGATTTTCCAGTGAAACTATTCACACTATTTCAACAATTTAATTACACAAAATTTCATAACATAGTGATACTTTTACCTCCATGGTATAAAATATGCTGACTATTGTAAAGTTCTGAAAACTAGAAAAAGTTTTGAAATTCATAATCAAGTTCATGCAGAGTTAACCTTTGCTTGTTATTTTCTAACATCTAGCAAGTTGGGAAGGTTAGCATGTTTTAATAAACTTCCATAAATTACATGGTATGCAAATACGAAGAGTGGGCAAACTTTATCTCGAAAGCTTTTTGAGTCATATTTTACTGTAGACAGTTTTGGATTGAAGCACCAAATAAGTGAAATCTTAATTGTCATTTCGTTTTTTTTTTAACTCGCAAATAGTTTGCGTAAGCCTGGTTGAAATTTACAGCTTATTTGTTGTTGAAATTTTCGAACAACCCTAAAATGTATTTTCATATTCCTCGCATAAATAATTCTGAATAATGAATAATTATTAGAAAAAGATCTCTCACCCCTGCCCTACGAATATTACAAGTATTACATGGTTATCACAAATATCCTTCTCATTTTAGGTCTCAAACTTTACTTAGGTATAATCCAGCAATTGAAATTTATTACTTGTCCACTTCCATTTTATAGCCTAACATCAATTTCGCATACCAGGCGTCCCCACGATAAATTGGCACAACTGATGATTTGGCAATAAAAATTCCAAGAATAGTTTCCGAGAGAGTTTCAACCACACTTTAGCTTGCTTGAGCTCCAATATCCCTTTATGGTCGATTGTCCTGCAAATAAATCGATTTGAGCAAAATATAATTTTATTGTGTTCAGTGGATTAATTTCAGCGGGGACGTGCTGAAGGATTCATGATTGGATTGTTAGTGAGAAGTCGTGGAATTTCTTGAAATTGCTTGGATATGCATGTTGGGGAATTGGATGGTTGAAGCAGATCAGACGCTATAGTTTTTATTATTTTCACACACATTTCCGACTTCTTTCGCCTCATTTCTATTTTAATTATTCCTTCTCAGAATTCATTGTGTCTCTATTTAATATTCTGAGTTCAGCACTTAAAAGCAGACAAGTCGCGATGCCAAAAGTTTCAAACTACTTACCAAAGTGTAAAAAACGACAAGTGTGCTATCATTAAGTTCTATTCTTTACATTCGTTATTATATTTATGTTAAACAAGAAAACTTTATTTTTCATGTAGTTTAATGTAGTTCACTGTTAGTTCCTAAAATGCTGTAGTGATATAGATTCTTAAAACTTTTTCCAACAAACATGATTTTTTTTGTACACTGGCAGACATTTCATTGTGTATTAGTTCCTTTTACTAAAAAGTTCGTGGAAGTAGAAGTTGTTGATGCTATCTAGAGCGGGGAAGGTGTTTGTGCTTAATTAATTGAATTTTGAGGTTAAATACACGTTTAGTAGGAAAACAAAATTTTATCCATTGAATGTTATTATAATAGTAATAGACCCTTCAATTGCAACAAAGCATGAATAATTATGTAAAGGCCATCCTTGAAAAGAAACATTTCGACCATAAAAAATAAATTGATAGAGCCATCACGATCAACCCCTCGTCAAGCCGAACCATCCCCAAAAATATTCCAAACCAATCTCTTTACAAACTACTAAACATGAATGTAATCACAAACGAGAACAAATGCTTCGACAGTAAATAAAAATAAATGTCCTGATCGGACTGCAAAAATTCTACTAAACTTCACTAAAGTCCACGATACTCAGCTATACTTAACTAAACTCAACCATAGTCCACTAAACTTGAAAAGGACGAGAATTATCCCTAAGCACAAGCAATTTAACTTTATGCAAAGGATAAGGATCTCTTGTGAATGGTCAATTTTGAAGTGATTTTCCACACAATAATTTTTGATTTGAATTGCGGACCCAAATTTGTTTGAAAAATACTTTTAATTAATGGTTTGTGATTTATAATTATTGTTGAATGGGAGGTTAGATGTTTGTAAATGTTATAATTAAATTTTGAGAGAATAAGTTTGTTGACTTTTTTGGGATTCATTCAGATAGTATGAAAGATTTATTTTGATGAAAAATTAGAAACGCTGTGATCTCAATTCCAATCTCTTCTAGCTTAAAGAGAATATTTTGTTGATGTCAGAACTTTGACCTTTCTCCCTTAAAATACACTTTACTCAAAATCGTCAGTTTTCCACAAATTTTTCCGGACAAACTTTCAAATGAATTTTCATTAATCCATCGAAAACAGTACAATTGCACAACAGAACAGCTGCAAATCCATTGAAAATCAACTTAAAACTCTCCACATGTTATCGTTAAAAGTTAAAACAATCGTAGTTGAAAAACCTTTTTGCATACAAACTATCGAAAATATTTTCAGGCGAAAACTTCTGTTTTATAAAACATAGAAACACAAAAACACAAATTAATTTTTGCATACAAAAGCACTGGATAACAGTGAAAACTCAGGAAAGTAGAAAAAAGCTACAGTTTTAGTATCATAATTAATTCATGTTGATTTGCCTGTGGGGATGAAACTCTATTTAAAGTAGAAAAGTTCCAACATCAAAACTGCATCAATATTTAATGATTAAATTACGGTCATTAAATTTTTGTGGAATGATTTTTAGCCAATTTTCCATATTTTTGTTGGGACACTATTTAGAATTTTATAGCGATGCAACAATAGAAGAACTTTTATGCCAAAATTATTTCAATCAAAGCTTTATTGAGGTTTTATGTTGAACTGGTAAATTTTTCGATTTGTTTTGAATGTAAATCTATGGATCAACGGATTTACACTAGATCAGCTGTTTTAGAGTAAATATCTGACCAGATAATTCAAAATTCTGCTTCAAAAACTTCAAAGTAAAAACATTGAATATCTAACCATGTTTTACAGCAATAGAATACAATTCCACAAAATTTAATTAAAAGTTGCTTCCGAGTCTATTATTTCAATGTACCATACAAACTCACTATATCATAGAAAAGCTCACAATGACCAGGTTTGAAATATTTTAGAAGAAGAATACTTTATTAACGGAATATGAATATTTAATATTGTTTAATTAACTTTTGATTGATATGGCTAGAAGATGCGAAAACTGGGAAGGTTGTAAATTGTGAAAATTTATGGTCTGACTATCTTAGGACTTTAGGATTTCCTTTGGAATTATTTCAGGATTTTAATTTAATTTGATGCAGTCTGAAATTCGTTAGTAATTTTGCATATTTAATAATTTTCCCTAATTTATCAGTATCAAACGTTTCCTCAAATGAAATCATTTCTGTTATGAACTGCTTCCAATCCCTGCAATTATTTGTATAAAAATTTCTATGCAATGAAATATTCAATATACTCCAATGATTTGTAGCAAAATACTTGGGATGTTGCTGTGGTTATTCATAGCATCAGTCTATGTGTAAAACAGTACATCATCGTATAGTAGAAAATTAATATGGGCGATAGCAGCAGCAATAAATTACTCAGAACAACAATACAGAGCTGCTGCTACCAAGTAACACGAGATGCTTCTGGATGAAACTGCGCGGAGAACTTTATCATGTTTGCATGCAAATTATGACAAATTTGTAAGGACAATATTTATTACGGTCAGTGGATGGTTTGAGGTTTTGCTTTATGGAGATTGAGGAGGATAATTGAGCTCGGGGATTTATTTTCAAGAGAACTTTTGAAAACAAATCTTTGATTATCTGAACTCAATGGACTTTTCTTCAATATTATATTCCTGAAATTACGAAAAAGATTTCTTAAGACGAATACACATTAATTTTTTTTTTCATCATTTTATTAATGTTCAATAAATGTTTTGGTTTTTGATTAATTTACAAACTTTCAGTATCTGTTCTAAATTCATTCCGCAATTATTTTTCAATTTGTTCAATTTTTGTCATTAAACTAATCTGTCAATCAACTAAACTTATGTTATCATTCACTCATTTTTGTGACATTTGTGGGAATGTCCAGGAATTTCCTGGAGAATTTTCTAGTGTTCCACTCAAACGTTTAAAAATTTAAAAACATCAATTAAAATTTCAAAGCAATTTTTCAACATTTTTTTTGGGGGCTCAAAAATTCTAAATACTTTTTTTTTCAAAATAACGACAGATAAAATTTGGTAAAATTTATAAAATAATGTTTATAACTTGTTTAGAGGCAATCTGCCAATCTGCCAATCTGCATGTCCAATGCAAATTGATAAATTTCCATTTTTGTAGAAATTTTGAGTTAGAATAGCAGAGGAATAAATTAATTCAATAAAATGTGATAATCGGATTATTTTGCCATTTTTTCATTTTTAGAAAATATAATTCCGGAATATTTTAAATCTTATTAGCATCAACAGAATTCAATGGAATAACAAAATTCATAGTTTTTGAGGGAAAGTTTTTAATTTTTTTGTTAGTTTTTATAAAAATAGCGTTTCTGTCCAACTAAATTCAATTTGCTAGGTTTTCTAGGATATTTATAGGATTAACAGGGCTACAGACAATATCATCCATTCATAGGGAAACTTGCATTTTCACACATTTTTGCAATTTTCAACATTTTCCTCATAATTGTCACAAATTGTCACAAGTTCTCGCACAAACTAATAAATTATGCAATTTTATGCAAGTTATGCTAAATTTAAATTTAGAAGTCGCCTGACAGCAACATAGTCTTGTGCATCATATTGGATGAACTGGGAAAAATAATTAAATTGCAATTATTGCCCAAAAATTCTATGTTGAGTAAATTTTTTTTGGTTTTGTTAGTTCTTTAAATTGGTTTAGTTTTATCTACAAACTCAAAATTTTTCAAAATTTTTGTAAGTTTTGTAATTTTGGTAAAATACGCATTTCTAAGACAAAGATTAATTTCATTTTTATTTTCTTTTGTTGTAAAAATTGAAAGTGCAATGAGTAATTTTATTTTTATTTTTATTATTTTTTTTTTTCAACAACATCTTTGTGCTTCTTCCATAATTTTACGTTTTTGGTGCTTTTCGCCTAAAATATCAATAGTTAAATAATTTTCCACAGAAACCTTTTGAACTTTTCAACTTTCAATGGAAATTTTCAAAGTTCAATAAATTTTTGCAAGAAAACTTTCATCAAATCAACAAATCAAAAGCTATTAAAATTTACAACTCAAATACCATACAAAATCAACTTCAACACTAACTCCCCTCACAACAAAAAACTTATATATTTACGAGTTGTTCTGGTAATTTATCTATCAATCACTGCGTTTATATAAAGTTCTTTAATCTTTGGTGCAAATCAAATTGTAAAACAATTGAAAGTTACATCAAAAATTTCCCTGAATTTTTAATTTTTTTTGCGCAGTTTCGTTTTTGCCGCCAACTTTTTTTGCTATTTTTCAATTTATTTTCTATTTTTTCGTGAAACTCACAAATTACTTTGTTTTCTAGTCATCCATCACCATTAAGTACCGCATAATGTTGTTTGCTGGCTATTTCCAGAAATCGCGCATTCGCATCGAATTATTGTTTTAGAAAGTCCACTAAAAGCTTCCTCTAGTTCCGTTATGTATTAATGTTTCATATTTTTTTTTGTGGCAAGAATATCGAGACAATTAACGCATTAAGTCATTAAAGTCATTATAATCATTAGAGTCAATTAGGTCAATAAAGTGTTGGCTGTGAACAGAAAGGAAATCCAAGAGTTTAATTCAATGGAAGGCAAAACATGTGCTGAAGTAGACTTTTTGAAGGTGGCGGACGTAATTGAAGAATATTGACAGAGTCAACAGAATCGTAGTCACTCGAGTCCTCGTACTGCTTAAAAGAGATAAATGGAAGTTTGAAAAATTAATATAAAGCACAAAATTGCAAAGCTTAATAAACAAACCTGCATATTATAAGGATGATAGAACTCGCAATCAGCGTTGTGCAAAGGTCAAACACAGTTTTCAATGGACATCAAAAGTGGGTTGACGTACTCGAAGCCTTCGAACTCGGATTGATCAATTTTGTCAATGATTCGATCTTCGTCAGGAGTCAAGTAAACTGGTTCGTCCGTGAACTCTGGCGGGAAATTGTTTAGATCTCGTTCAAAGTCCAGACGTGGGACGAATGGTGGTTGCACTTGTTTTTGTTCCAACTAGAAGATAAATTGTGCATTATTAAACCGTTTCCTAAAGCTATCTTGTTTCACTCACCATCTCCCAATCGATACTCTTGAAGAACTGATGATTAATAATGTCAATAAAAGCATTATCTCGCTGACAACCTAAACGTTCCGCTGGAATTTTATTCAAAAATCCTTTAAGAACTGAAGCAGACTTCACACTAAGCGATCTAGGGATGCGAATAGTTTTCTCCAAGATGACTTGGAAAAGAATATCTTCCGTGTTCTGCAAGAATGATGAATTGTGCACACTTCGACGTTTCCTCAACGAGCAAATGCTTGGCACATTCTCAGCATTTTCGACACCAGTAATGTCAAATGGACTGCGACCAGCTAGCATTTCGTAGAGAAGGACTCCAAGAGCCCACCAATCAACTGAAAAACCTGCAAATAAAATTTAAAGACATTGCTCGTGGTGATAATAAAATTCGTCTTACCATAATCTTCACCACGCAAGATTTCAGGAGCTATATAGTTTGGTGTTCCACAGAAGGTTGATGTTGTGTCACCGTAACGAATACCTTCTTTGCACATACTTTAAAGACATTTTATGTAATACCAAATTTAATTGAAATATTGAAGAATCTTACCCGTAATCTGTTAACTTTATGTGACCTTCATGGTCTAGTAAAACATTATCCAACTTCAAGTCTCGATAAATTATTCCCTAAAATATATGCAACCGATAATTTAAAATTTCTTGAATATTCAATCATTCAATTACCTTTTCATGCAAAAAGTTCAGAGCAAGACTAATTTCAGCTGCATAAAACCTAGCATGATCTTCTGGCAACCTTCGCTGCCTTTGCATGTGGAACATCAAGTCACCACCCCTAACAAACTCTATAACAAAGAAAAGCCTTGACGGTGTCTGGAAGCACGAGTGCAAGCCCACCAGGAATGGGTGGTTTGATGCTGTCTCAAAAACATGTTTTTCTGTTTGAACCCAATCTATATCTTCGTCATCCGTCACCAATGCTTTTTTGATGACTTTCATGGCATAGGTGCGACGAGATTTCTTCAACTCAACCATCAACACTTTGGCGTAGCTTCCTCTACCTATGACTTTGATTAGTTCAAAGTCATCTAAACAATATTGCTTTTGAATTGGTGTTTCAATTGTTTCTTGCTGTTGTTGATACATGCTACAGTTCTCAGACATGTCACACTGGTAGTAAGGAGTGTAAGGCATTTCATTGTTGAAGTTGCCGTTGAGTTCCTGAAAGTTTCATAATGTATTATCATTTTAAAAAAGATCATTGAATAATGATACAAACCTCTCCACTGTCAGTAGTCACAGAATCACCATACTCATTGCCACATGGTCTTTGGACTAGTTTGTGACACTTTTTGTGCACCAGAAGTTTACATTGAATGCATTTGAAACCTTGTTTTCCCAAGCCCCAAATACGATCATGACAAAATGTGCAGAAAGCGCGCTAAAATTAAACATCATAGTTTAGATACTACAACTTTTTTTGGTTAACTAAAAACTCACCCTATTAAACCTCTTCGCCTGGAATATATGACCGTTGATCCTATAGAGTTTCCTCCATCTTCTAGCACCTCTCCGATGAATATTCCTTTCATCCGTTGTATAGGGCATCGCTTGTGGTGGCGGGGGCGGAGCAATATTTGGGAATACGGTAGCATAAGCTGGCTCCACTTCATCTTCAGAGTGAAAGTTAATAGGAGGTGGTGGAACGATTGGAATTGGAATTGGCATTCTATCATAGTGCGAATGAACTTGCTGTGAGTGAACAACATTATCAAAGTCCTGATATTTCTCCTGGTATTTACAATCCAAATAAACGCCTCCCATTCCACCTCCATCACTTCCACCCATCACACTTGTGCCTTCAACAGTTCCAGCAGGACTTGACTCAGAACTCGATCCTCTTCGAGAAACTCCAGCTGAGTTCGGACAAGAACCACAACGTTGAATTAAATTTCCCGCGGACTTTGAAGATGTTGTTATTATATGATGATGAGGATGCGGTTGCGGAACTGCATAGTCTCCATTGTGCATTGATGATCCCCTAGTTAAGGTAGTATTAGCAGACTGTATAGATGGTTGCACTGCCCTACAAATAATATCTGAAAGTTGATTTCCCTAAAATAAAATTTCAAATTAGAATAGACCTTGCTCGTAAAATAATGTATACATACAAATAATCTTACAGCATTACTGTCAAGTGAAGTTCTTCTAGAATAGATGTAGTGTGTCTGATGAACATGCGGCATAGTGTGGTGGCCCATATTAGGTCCCATATTTTGATGGACATTTTGTTGAGACATATTTTGAGGAATATTATGCATCTGAACTTCCTGAAGATACTCTGGTTGCTTATATTCAGGTTGCTTGTACTCTGGTTGCTTATATTCTGGCTGTTGGTATTCAGGCTGCTGATATTCTTGATGGTAATCCTGCGGATACTCTAGCTGATACATGCAATTAGGCTCCTGACATTGTTGATCTGTACACAATTGTTCAGGTTCCGGTGACTCTGTGGTCACACTAACACTCTGACAAGGACTTTGACAAGGACTTCTACAAGGACTGTGACATTGACTTTGACAAGGACTTCCGCATACTGAAGCTTGCACAGATTGTTGAACCGAGTGCTGTGCTGAATGTTGAACAGAATGCTGAACAGAATGCTGCACGGAATGTTGTACAGAATGCTGAGCTGATTGAGGAACTGGAATAGGAGGTGGAGGTTCATCTGGAACGCATTGCTGTATCAAACATTGCTGCTGTTGCTGCTTTTCTAGATAAGCTTCACGTTGCTGAATTTGCTGTTGAGCAGCTGTAGTCGCTCTACGTGGCGAACGACCACGATCCACTGTTGTTGCACTCCAAAAACCCCAGGCCATGACTGCACTTTAGAGTTTTTGTTCGGTTAAATTAATTTACAGCTAAATTATATGATGTTATGCTAGTTGAGTGATTGACTTGAGATTTGGCCGTTGGAATTCATAAATAAAATAATTTTCCAACAAAGAACTTAACAAAATACAAAGTAACAACAAAGAAAATAGAACAAAACTAAAATTTGCTTGGCAATCGATTTAAATTATGACCGCTGGAAATCATAAATCAAAATAATTTCGAAATATTCCCCTAAAATCGCTAAAAAACTATAAAGTTACGACAAAAATGATTGAAAATTCTCCTCCTAGTCGCCTTGCTGTACGTGTTTTTGGCTTTTTATGTTTTGTATTGAGGCACAAATCGAGGAACGTGAAAAAGCAGAACAGTGAAAAGGCGCACTACTGCGCACTGGATGATGGGCTTGGATGGAGCAAAAATTTTCAAGTAAATGTTTGCTATGATTGTGTCTGCCTCAGCATGCAAACTTGCCAACTTGTAAAGCTTGTGGTTGGATGTGCTTTAATTATGTATGCAAAATTCCGATACTAAAATGAGAAAAGATCCGCATGAAATTTTGCAATTTTCCATATCAAATTAAAAATTCATTTCCTCAGGGGCACTTACGAGTTTTCAGAATTTTTCAGCCACAAAGTGTAAATGGGCAAATGTAAACTTGAAAGCTGGTAAACTGAGATGAATTGCGTGCTAAATGAGTGGTGCTACAAGATTTTCCACATACTTTCTCGCCCACTAGAACTGTAATTGCAGACTTCTTGGAATTCACGGAAAACTAATGTAAAATTTCACAAACTAAACATTCACTGCTAAATCCACTGCATCACTGCATCACTAGATGGACTGTGCTGGAGACTAACTAGCCAGACTCTATTAAATCTCAGCAATCTACGGCAAATCTGCTGATTTTTAATTTTTCCACCAGCTTTGCTGTATTTCAGTGTTTCAGTATTTTGGCTCTGGCTGACTAGCAGAGATAATAAAGTATTGTATTCATGCCAAAGCTTGGCCAGGTTTGATGTAGCTGCACACAGAGACTGGTAGTTGAATTTTTCCTCACAAATACTACACACAAATCAGCCCTTCATAAAGAAAACCGCTCGCCAAATGTCATGTGATCGTAAAGTTTCGTGGCGCAAAAAAGCTCTCTCAGCTTTAGCGCATGCTCCTGAACTTCAATGTTACCTTACACCACCAGAGGCGCACACCAAGGAAAAAAAGCTGCAATAAAATATACATAATTAGGAGAAGAAATCAATATAATTATATGTGTTCCATTTTTTGCTGCTCTACGCTTTGTGCTGATGGCAGGGATGTGGAGGTTTTATAGTTTTCTTTGACGAAGGATCATTTTTGTTTTGTGAATAAATTAAAGAATAGGGAAGGTTTCTGGGATTTTGTAAAAATTCAGAAAGAGAGCACGAGTTTTTTCTTTCAAATGAGGGTGGAAAGCTCAAAAAAAAAAGATTTTGAACCACAACAATATTTTCCGTGGCTTTTTTGTGATAAATGTCTCAATAATTCATAAAATCGACTTTGTTACACTTTGATACATAATTTGTTACATACTTTGTTACTCCACTCTCTTCTTCATATTGACAGGTAGAAAACTGATTAAAAGCTCCACATCCCTGCCTAGTGCCTACTACTCTCTCCCAACAGGCAAAGATTATATATGGCATGCTGGTTGTAGGATTGTGGCATTATCGCAACGTGTACACACTATGTTTCACTGGTTCTCGCTCCACAGGCACGTTCGCATGCTAATAACATTTTACCGTTTCGCCACTTCTTTGTATCGTGTTTACACTTTGCGCCGCCTAGGTAGCTACAACACACTATAGAAAGCACAAAGCGCCATAATGCCTCATAATGCAGCAATTGAAGTAAAACGCCTCGGCATAAATATTTATGGTGGCACTATAAACAACCGTTATGACGGCCATCAGCTTGACATTGATTTTTATTTTGGCTGTGGTTGGAATAATTTCGGGCCATAAACCAATCGAGGTGGTTACAATGCAAATAATGGCTGAACGTAGTGGTTCGATAGTTTGCGGGTAAATTTGGTAATTGTAGGAATTTTTAGGTATTTCAGGTTGTTGTGGAATTTATGTTGGGACACATTGTGCTTTGATGATTGCTAATTGAATTGTAGGAAGTATTCTGAGGTTTACAAGAAGGTTTATTGCTCTACAACTGGCTTTGATATTTTCTATGTATTGACAAGTGTTTGATTGAGAATATCGTTATTTTATTCTTAAGTTCAATAAATCTCCAGTTCAAGCACAATATATCTTTACTTAGATTTTAATTGAATCTCTTTAATAATAAAAAAACTAATCTAAGTCAACACTAAACCTCGATTAAATCAAAAAGAAGTCTTAATGGAATTTAAAACCAAATAAAAGCCAACTCAAAGCGCTTCAAATCGATTACGCCATAAAAAATAATCACTTGATCTCTCAAAAGTGCTTTCAGTATTTGCATTTGCAAACTTTTCTCATCTTGACTATTGACAGCAGTTTTATTAACGATTGAAGAGTCTCCAAAGACAATCAGAAACAAAGTTCATAGTTTCTCATAGTTTCGTAGTTTTACTAAAGTTGAGGACTTTTTTTGTTGTCTGTGTAGTTCTTTTTTGTTGAGATTTTATTGGAAGAATAATAAAGATGAATGAGCAATGAAAGAGAAAAAAAGTCAACAAGGATTCAAAAATCGCAAACATATGAACTTACATTGAAATAAACAGTATTAGAATGGAAAATAATGTTTCGTGGGTCGAATTTTGAGTTTTTGGGTCCAAACATTCATGAATTAAATTTTCCAAGTATTGTTATTCATGAACCTAGGTTCATGGATAATATTATTTTTTGAACTTTCGTTTTTGACTGAAAATTCTCAAAAAATAAGGTTTCGTGGGTCGCATTTTTGGTTTTTGGGTCCCAACATTCATAAATTAAATTTTCGAAGTATTGCTATTCATGAACCTAGGTTCATGGATAATATTATTTTTTGAACTTTCGTTTTTTGACTAAAAATTCTCAAAAATAAGGTTTCGTGGGTCGAATTTTGAGTTTTTGGGTCCAAACATTCATGAATGAAAATTCTCAAAAATTAGGTTTCGTGGGTCGAATTTTTGGTTTTTGGGTCTCTAAACATTTATGAATCAAATTGGAAAATTCATAGAAAATTTAAAAAACATAAAAATATCATGGGTTTTAAGAAATTTAACAAAGACAATTTGGTAACATGTTTCGCTACAGAAAAGCGATGCATTTTGCCTCTGCAGTTGTAAGTTTATAAAAAAGTCAAGTTGATAAAAGAACATTGCGAAAAATATCAAACAATATAATGATTTCTTGGAAACTTATGCTTTTTTTTGGAATAAAATTTAATTTGTTTATCTCCTTCTTGTTGAAAATTATTGAAGTGGTATTTAGTTATCCTGAATCACAATAATTTATTCACAATTGAAAATTGAAAATGTACCAAAGTTGCATCCAAAAAAATATGTAGATTTTTTATTTCTTTTTTATGAATGAAAAGAGAAATGAGAAATATCTAAAAATAACAAATGCTCGCAAAAAATCACCAAAAGTTCAACAGCGAAAATGAATTTAATTTGCAAGGAATATCGTGCCAAGGTAAATCCTCGCATAATAAAAATTACGGAAAGAAAATTTGCTTATTTTGCTCCTTCATTCTTTATTTCTCATTTTTCCTCATTTATTTCTTTAAAAAAGTCACCCAAGTCCATTCAAAGCGGATTTATAGCGAGATAAAAGCTGCAAATTAAAAATTTATGCTAAAAAACACTGAAATAAAACACACAAACAATTTTGCTCGGAATATATTTTTTAATGTTTGCCTTTTATCTCTCGCTTTTATTATGGCATCTTAATGGAATTATGTTCTTATGAATGCAACAACAAATCTTTCAAATGCTAAAGTTATCTTTGCGTTTGCTTATTGCATGCAATTTGCTGAGCGAATGATGGAAAACTTTTTATTATGATACACAATTAAAAATTAAATCCGATAAGTTTTTTTTGTTGGCTGAATGATAGCTTGAGAATTATTAAAGGATAAAGAATTTGAGGTAATTTGTATTTTTTATGACCTTTCTTGGAAAAAATGTCATAATAAATGGAAAAGCTCGTAAATGCAAAGTAAATACAGATTAAATCAGTTAATGATTCTATTCTAGATAAATTTTTTAATGATTATAATTTAAAACAAAATAACTTTTCAAGGGTACTATTTCAATTTTAAGTCAGTTAATTGTTTAATTGTTTTATGGTTTTATGGTTGTTTGTTAATTATGGTTCATCGTAAAACGTTTATGTATTTAAATTACACCAATTATTGAAATTGTACTCCTATGATGACAATTATTGTAACTAATTAATATGATGACTGATGAATGTTGATGGTTTGAAAGCATTAAATAATTATGAATTGTTTGAGTTTTTAATTACCTGTGCAATATGCGAATGTAATTAAATCTGCAATGTTAATAGAACTCTTTTAATTTAATTGAATCGGAATTAATCAGGTTCTTTATTTTTGAAATTTTGGCTAGTGGATTGAAAATGAGCAGTTTCGTGGTTAAATTTTTTTTATAAACATCAAACAAACAGAGCTAAAACAATTTCTAAATCCGACTTTTACAAAAGCTTACAACTTGAAATTCAAATCTTGTCACCATTGGAAAGAAAACCTTGAAAATTTATTTACCACTTGCTCCACTAAAATATTATTAAAATAATCTTCAAATAATAAAAGACATCAAAAAGGATTTAAGTAAAAACCACAAAGCATGAATCGGAATTATATCCTATTTAATATCACAAGCAAAATTTGTTTCGTTATTATCTGAGAGATTTGATATTATTGGCATTATTTTGTTACACAAAGGAAGAAAGCTTAGAACAGGAAAAACATGGAAAAACAGGGAAACCCGGGAATATTTGAAATTGTTTAAATTTAACAAAACAACAATTTGATATAAATTCAGAATCGTGTTACACATCAGATATAATATTTTCAAAATTCTGTACCATAGAGAACACAATGGAATTTTCTATTTTCTTTTGTGAAAATAATAAGCAATAATAAATCCACATTTTGGAGCTTGTTTACATCCTAAATTTTAAAGGAATTCGGGGAGTTTTAGATTTTCAAAATAATTCAAAAAATATATAGCATAAATTCAATTATTCCATCAAAATGTATAGGAGTTATTTGTTATTATTTTTTATTTATGAAACTCAAAAAATTTCATTAAAATATAAAAAAATTTTTTTTATGATAATATTTATTCTAAAAGATGTCGCTACTTGTCTAAGAAAATACTCTTCAGATGTAAGGATTTATTAAGCGCTTTTGAACAAAAAACCAGGATTTCTTTTAATAAAAATCTAAAGTCAAAATAAAATATTTCGAGATTAATAATTTTGCTTCATAATCCCGAAACCGTGCTTTTCAAACTTTTCCCAAAAGAATAGATAATTTCTTAAATTGGGAAGAATTTGCGGTTTTTATTGTCAAAAGTTGAAAATATCTCAAAAACATCCAATTTAGCAAAATCTTCCACAAACACAATAAGGCTGTAAAGTTGTTACTTTATGTATAGAATCTGTTTGAATGGAGCTAGTACAACAAAAGTCAAAAGAATTCTGGAAATTATAATAAATTAAATTTTGTATGTTCTCATTTCTTGCACAACTGTATGACTGTTGCTATAAATGTATCAAGTAATAAGCAAGAAGTCTTACACAAAAAGCAGAACATTGAGCATTTGGTATTTCTTATTCCTTGTGCAGAAATTGTTGCAAAAATGGTTGTATCAAATGGATCGTAAAGCGAAATTGTATTTTAATTGAGTACTTGATAGTTCTTCTCTTGCATGCGAGCTTTTCTCCGCTTTGTATGTAATTTTTGCTGGTTTTTTTTGGTGCTGTTTTGTAGTTTCGTTCATTTCAAAAACCGACATAAAACTGAAGTTTATTCATGCAGCCATCATTAAGTTAACTGGCAAATAACACAAACTTCTCATGTATGAAATATTCTATTGCTTGGCATTGAAGAAGGTTGAAAGTGGTTTGTGCTCAAAGCTATAATATCTCTATCTATCTTAAATTAAGAAATAAAAATGCAAAATATATCAATGTAAGCAATTTTTAAGTCAACTACTTTACTAAGATATTGAAAGATGGATTGTCTAATATTATGCTAATATTAATTTAATTTAATTTACTATTTCAATTTAACACTCCACTATAAAGCTATACTTTGAAGACTGATTATTAAACAGAATATTTTTAATATTTTATTTTAATGCTGACATTTTGTTTTGTTTATGAATGTTTTCATAAAAAAAAATAGAGTAAATAAATACATCAAGACAGAAAATCATAAATAAATTGTCCAGTCTAAAACTCTACGCAAATACATTGTATGACAATTTATTATCGTTGAGTTTCTCTGGAACAGTATAAACAATGTGAATTGAATCAAAAATGAAACAAACAGAAAGGGTTTCAAATTGCAAGCTAAATGACGTTCGTTTTCTGTTATTCTACTTTCTGGTAGTGATTTTTTAATTTTTATATACTTGTACGTTTTTTTTTGCATGACGGAGTAGTTTATTGCAATCAAAAAATCACTTCAAAAGAATAAGATAGCAGAAAACGAACAAAGTAAGTTTTTTAAGGCAACAGATTTTTAATTAGGCAGCTTGAGATGCTGACAGGCAGATACAATTACATCATAATAGTTTTTCTGAAAACCAATAATAGTCAGCTTTTAAAAATTTTTGGCCGCGAACTGTTCAGTATTTGAAAAAATTCAGTGAGGATGGACACGATCATATTGGTGGATGCAGTGATTCTTGGTTATATTACCGCAGCAAATTCTCTATCTACGTTAGTTGTATCATCATATTTAGTCCTTTTCTTGCAACTCAAAATGTTCTCTCTAATTTTATCGTTAATGCTGATCATCAAACATAATCAACTATGGATATTGCCCTGGATGATTGGAGAAGGAATTTTCCTAGAAATTACGATGATGATGGCTTTTAACTTCAATATTCATATTGTTGAAGCTTCAATTGCAAGTTTATTGCAACCGAATATTTTTTTCTGTGAGTGAATTATTAAATGAAAATTTGTGACGGTCAGTTTATCATATAACTATTTTAGGTTTCATCATACCTATGTACTATTCCGTGTCCATTTTCTACCGATTGTTCAAAACTTGGAGTAATCTTCTTCGAGATGATATACGGAAGCAACCAATCTTAGTGAACATCTGCGATTAAGCACTATATGTTTAAAATGTACTGGGTTTACATTAAGTTGCAACCAACACAAATGTTTCTAAGCTCTAACCAACTTAAGTAGAAACTAGATTTAATTTTAATTTGATGTGCACGAACTTTTTAAAAGTTAACTAAAAAAAATTTTAGCTAGAAGTGTGTTTTGGAGTTCAATATTCCTTTGAAATTTCAGGAGGGTTAAAAATCGCCTAAAAAATACATTAAAATGGAATTAAACTGTATATTTATGAGGTATCAAGATCAACAAAAAATCTGCTTCAATAAAGTAAGGAATAAAATTGTACATTGTTCATAGACCAAAATCATTATAGCTCCAAACCAATTCAATCGCAGTATGCAAATTGGGGTCTAGACTAATCTTCTTATCTTAATTGATGCAAAAATGTATTTAACTGATGGTAAACTTAATTCGAAAAATATGTTTATTAGACAATGCCTCAAACAATCGCACCCAATAAAAATGTTTCCATATTTAACATTTAATGTCCTTTGAAGTTTATGCAGCCTTGTCCATAAAATAACATGAAAGGCATGAATACATATTATATAAAAAACCCCAGTCATTAAAGTTAATAAAGTAAATCAAGTAATATGCTCTGTCGAATAGAATAAACATAATTGAAAAGCATAAAATATGAAATATGCTCTTTTATGGCTCGACAATCCATAAACAAGCGTTTTATGAACTTTGTGAATTTTGTATTTTTCATGAGTTTTGAGAAAATTTTGAATATTTGAATTACTTTGAAATGTTAGCTAGAAGCATCAACTACCATATTTGAACATTCAAAACTTGAAGATCTTGTAGACTGGTTGATATGAAGATGTTTGTTGTTATGTTGTCATGTTGTATGGAGTATTTATGTAAATGTTCTACTGCACAAAGGTTCCCAGAAAAACATTTAATTTAAATATCAAATTTCCTGTCGAGTCAAAGTGTAAGTTATCGTTGAGCTTTTATGGGGAATTTCAAGGGTTTGAATTTTTCGGATTTTCCTGTAGACAAGAAGGTTTGCATAAAGTTTAATTATCATTTTTTTAATGTTTTTTTATAGGATTCTTTGTTGTTCTATGAAATGGTCTGATGAATATTTTGTTTGAGCTTTAATAATACAAAATTTCATTTCCATGACAGAGATTTTCATTTTTAATTAAAGTTTTAACCGGATCAATCATTGTTATCGGTGCCAAAGTATATGCAGCACTCATTTTCATAAATATTCAAATAATACACCTGGTTAAATCATTCTAAACCATAACACCTGAATATATGCTTGAACCAGAAAAATTTGAATTCAAATCTGCAAAAATATTAACCAATTACAATCTTTCATTGATTTTTCTCAGAATTTTCCATTCTTTATCAAATCTACTATGAGAACCCTCACAAATAATCAAAAACTCTGGATGAACGAAAGCCAATCTTAATTTTCCAAAATAAATCCCATTTTATAATCCAAAGCTAGATCATGACAGTAAAACATTTTTTTTATGTCACAAAATAACACTATATTGCAGCTTATTGCTTTTATTTTCCAATCCTAATAAAAATGCCATCACTGTTGCTTGCACAAACACATAAAGTCATTATAAAACCTTTCACACGGAGGAAATTGTGTACTTTTCCACTTTTTCCACACTATATGCTCACTTTTTATAGAGTTTTGTAATTTTGCCATTTTCCGCCCGTTTTTATGAGCGGCAAAATCGATGACTGCTATTTCTAGTTATTGGATTCCTTGAGCTGGAATAATTTAAAATTTATCAAATGTCACCCATACGCTATCAATTAGGAAGAAGGATAATTAAATTTCCATCGCAAAATGTCAGGCAAAAGGACGAAATCCTAAGGGATATACATTTTAATTGCTTACAGTTTTTGCTGTTGTTGCATCGCTTTTTCCTATTTTGAGAGGAGAGGTTCCTGTGATTTTTGTACTACAATTTGGCTTGTTCTTCTTCAAATTCATCTGGTCCTTAAAAAATTTTTATTATTTAGATTTTCTTAATGAAATGTTTTTATTTTCTACGTTGCATCTTCCTTACAAAAGTAAACTTTTCAATTCATTTCAAAATAAGCTTAATTAGTTCTTTGGTTCACTGAAACCTTTGTTCTACCCTAATATAATGAAAGACTTCATTTTCCTCATCTCTATGCTTTTCAGTTCCTCTGCTACAGTTTGTTTCAGTTTGCGAGTTTTTAAGAAAGATTTATTGTAAGTTCTTTTTTCAATAAAGCAGTAGAATTGCTGAATTGGACGATACAGTAGCGGATTTTCAGCCAATTGGAATTTTCTATAGCAATTTCACTATACTTTAAAACAATAATCGATGACAGAGAGTAACGGTGCAGAATCATTGCACTTCGGGGAATATTCAGAAAATACCAAGAATAAAGAGTATTGCCAATTTTATTGGAAATTCAGTGAAAAATTTGTGTAATTTCAATTAAATTTTTTGGATCATTTGAATAATTTGTATAGTTTGAGTAGGAAAAATGGATCTTTTGGAAGGGAATTGATGGCCTGGAGAAAACTGTTTTTTTGTAATGATGGAGTTGAACAGTGAAAGAAATTTGCATGTTTCTGAATAACCTTGCATTTAACATTCTTTTAGAAATTCTTTATTGTTTGCAAGATTGCTAATCTACAAAATTGAAACAATATTTAAAGGAGATATTTTTTGAATTAAAGATCCATTAAAATATTATTTAAATCTGGAAATTTCCTTTCTTTAGTTTTCTCTGGTATTTTTGATCATAGAAGACTTTTCGATCGTGTTTTCAAGTTCAATCAGCGATGCTCTTGAAAAAAATAAAATATACAAATTAAACTCAATTTAGAAAACACGTAAAAATTTGATTTAAGTAAAACCTGGTAAAGTATTTCAATATGTCAATCAATTTTATGTAAAAGGACCAACAATTTCCAATTACTCCCTGATGTGACTGCTTCATCCTTCGTCACTTTGCAGAACATCCAAAAAGATGTAAAATTCCAATTTCGATTTATTCGAATTTATTTGAATTTATGCAAACTCGTATTACTCGTATGTAATTTGGCTTCACAAAATTATGCCAGTCTAAGTAAAATATTCATTTATGAAAATCAAATTGGTAAAATTTCTGAAATTTCATGAAAATTTCTCATGAAGTCTCCCACTTAACAAAAACATGAAAGGAGCTGCTCCTAAAGCCCAAAGTCGCAGCCTGAAATTCAAAATTTCAAAAGAATAATTTCAGCTGTGTTCTCTGAAACTCCGAAACACATAATAATCAAGCTCTGTGTTTATTAAATAACTCATGAATGTACACAGCAAGAGCTGATGCTGTTTATAAAATCTGTGAATTCAATTTTTGTACAATTTGACACTTCGAAAACAACTTGAGATGGAGTTTTATTTCTGAGCACAGCGGCGTTTGGAGATGTTTTTATGGGTGGACTTCTAAAAAATATTTTTCGACGATATTTAGATTATTTTTCTTATCTTCTTGTCTAGTTGCGCGTCTTAAGATAATGATTAGGTTAACATTTTAAATTCTCAAGAGATTGTTTAAAAATTTAATTATTTACTCAAGTTTGCAAAAATACAATTTACAAATCATTACAACTGCTAAAATTCCACTTTTTCACCTCCACTCTTGCAGCAGAAACATGTGAATCTCAAACATGGCAAAAATTATGATTTTGACAAGTCATGCAATCACCAGAACTGCTTTGCTGTCGTTTGAAGTTCTGCCTTTTTGCATTCTACAAATAGAAAGTTTCTGCTAGTTTTATTAAAAGAAAAGTTATGTGTTCCTTTATTCAGATAAATATGACATTTTCATCATCATGTTCATACATTTACTTGAGCTAAGATGTTGGAATAAAACTTGCAAACGAACTCTCAACATTTTGTAGAATTTTTTTTGGTGAAACAGAAAAAGTAGCAAAACTGTCAAAATCTTGAAGTGTTTAGGAAACAAAAATGTTTATGAATTTTGTGGGAGTTTATAAAACATTTGTTCATTTCTGGAATAATTTGAAGTGCAGGAAAAAACTCGTTTTAAAACGATTTCCCCAATGGTTTCTGTACATTATTTTGATGTTCACTTGTTTAACTTCCAAGAATTACAAATACATCATGTACATTGTATACCAGGGAGGGACGTACCAGAAGTGGTTTTTTCAATCATTTCTTTTCGTATTACTTGTATTTTTTCCTTGTTTTTAACCCAGCTTCCTGAAATATCGCCTAATTGAAATTTGAAAAAGCTTTTTGATTTATTTAGTTAGTTAATTTGGGTTTATTATGGTCCGTTCAACACTAAAGGTTATATTAGACCTATATCAGTTACAATTTATTATCCATTGCTAGATTTGATGATTTTGAAACTTCTGTTGGCTACGCCATCTTCTGCCTCTTCATCCAGTTGTGGTTTGATAGCTTTATCCCTTGCTTTAATCAGTTACGTCTCTTTCGAAAGCGGGGTTTGAAGCTTTTCCTTGCTTTTGATCAGTTACGTCTCTTGCGAAAGCGGGGTTTGAAGCTTTTCCTTGCTTTTAATCAGTTACGTCTCTTGCGAAAGCGGGGTTTGAAGCTTTTCCTTGCTTTTAATCAGTTACGTCTCTTGCGAAAGCGGGGTTTGAAGCTTTTCCTTGCTTTTCCAGAACTTGAATTATTTTTGATTTATTTATTTTTTGATGGGGTTTGGTAAATTTTCAAAATGATTAAAAATTAAGATTTTGGTGATAGATATTTTCGATTTTTAGTGGAAATTTGAGTCAAAGAAATTCTCAAGACGAAAATTTTTTTTTTTGGTAATTGATTTTGGATTCAAGTTCTTGGAACCTTTTTATAAATTTTAAACATTATTGAAGATCCTCTTTGAGCAAAAAATATTTTTCAATTTTAATTCTAGACAACAACCAATTAAAAACTTTACAAAAACCATTTCTCAAAGAGCTAATTAATATTCACTTATCCAATCCGTACGCTTCGAAACAATTTCAGAATCCTGTGTCCAACATGCTCAAAGCGACAGTTCAATTACCAATTAGTTAAAACTAAATTTACCAAACTCTCAAACAAAATTGATTAAATATCCCTTAAACGACAAGCCTCATAAATATGCAGCTCATCTTCTCTCGGCATCCGATTTGCTTTCAGTGTTGCCATAAATCAAAAACATAATCTGCTCAAGTGCCTGTAACATTTTGTTGGAACGTCTTTATTTGCCAGGCGCTCCATCGGTTGGCTGGATGTGAGCTGGTGACTGTGACTGAGAGGCAGCCATAAAACCTTGATGTTGATACAACTAGACAAATTAAAATTAATTTAATATCAAGCACACAGTTTGCATCCTCAAACTCACAAAATTTCACAGAAGTTCCACAATTTTGCCTGCAGAAAGCCAGCTACATCATAATTTATTTACATGTTGTGCTTTACACAATAAATTATGCTTTCATATATTAAAGCTCTCTTTGCTTGCCTTTGGTTGCCTTTGCCTGAGCACACATTATACTATTATAGGTTAAAAATGGCACAAATTATTATAAATTCAAAACTCATTTCCCAAATTTTTCTTTTGTTGAAGCGGTGAGGAATGGAGGATTTATAGAGGGGGTTGGGTTGGGTGGATATTTTTTGCGTGTTCAGCCAATTTTGATGCAATAAAACAGAAATTACAATTCAAAAGTGAATTTTATGGCTTAACCTAAATTTGCGAGAAATCCACTAAAAAACTTCTTGAAAATTCTCAACTCCTGGAATAAGAAGTCACCCTGGAAAAAAACACTTTTTTGATAAATAGTCAAAGTTTCTACTTTACAGCGACGTAGCACTCTCTGTACCAAAAAACGTCGGAACTATTTTCCATTTTTTGCTCATACTTTGCTCGTCTTGCTTCAAAAGTTTATTTATGGCTTAGAAAATTAGGAGAGACACAAATTACTTTGGACTACAAATTAACTAACTTTTTTTTTTGCTTTGACTGTTCTCAGTTTCTCGTCGTTTTGTTTTTCAGAGAAATGGTCTTCATGGCAAAATAGTTGAGCAAGTTCTCGTCCATTGGATTTATGAAACTTCGCAGACAATTAAGAATTTTGCTAGTTTTCAGTTGTGTTCACAATTTTTTCAATTTAAGAAAGTTTTGCTAGAGATTTTGTTTTTTTGTTATTATGCTAGTTTTCCCATTTTTCTGGTTGGTTTTTAGAAACATTTTAAATGCGTCTGGATCAATTATAAAAACTTTTGGTGAAATTTGGAAACTTTCTTGGCAATATTTTTTAAATTATTATCATAATAGTTAAAGCTTCTAAAATTTTATTCTAACTTTTCTCTGAATTTAACCAACAATTATTTTTGAAAATTATCAAACTTTCAAAAAGACTCATTATTTTGTAAACAGGAGAAGGAAGATAAATAAATTATCAAACATTTTATAACAATATCCAATTATTTTCTGTTATCTTCACTTTATCATTTTATCTAATAAATCCGAGAAAATAATATAGAAAACTTTCAACAATTGTTTTAATTTGCAAAATCTTCCACTCTTGTCAGTTGTTCAAGTTTCCAACAAACTTTCACAAAATCCTATCCAATAAACATTGCAAAACAATTGTAATTCAAAATCTCACCGATTATTATCATTAATTAATGCATTAATGTAGAAATAGCAGCAAACTATATATTTTAAATTTAATCTGAAACTGTTGAGTTTAATCTGCACTGTTTATCAAACTATAACAAACCGGATAACTATAATTCCCATGAGTGCGATGCAATGCTCGAAATATAATGCAATAATACAATAATGCAATTCAACAAATGAAAATTGTTTTGAATTATCCACATATTGATTTGTTAAGTGGTGAAATTTTTCGAGGGATGGAATGGAATATTACTGTTTAACATGCAATTAAAAATTTCCTAGTTTTAGCTGGGATTTTCACAGTGTTCGGAAAAGGGCATGCCCGAAATAGTTTCAAACAAACACTGCGTTTAAAACGTTTAAAACGTCTAAAACTGTCTAAAATGTCTAAAACCTAAATTTAATTGAAAAATACACTAATTCTTCAGAAAATGCTTTTTTTATGTTTCAAATATTTTTGGAAAATTTTATAAATTTTTTTGAACGCCTTCAAAAATTCATTATTACTTTAACTTATTTATGAAAAAAAAAAAAATCTTTTGATTCGTTTCAAACTTGTTTTTTTGAACTAATTACCTTTATGAGCAATGTTTGAGAATTTTTCATGAATTTATTGGTTATTTTACGCTTATAAATCCTAAAATATGACATTTTAACCCACCAAAAATCGAGGTTTTAAACATTTTGTCTGAAACGGTTTCAAACAGACAGTTTAAAACATGTTTAAAACGTAACGTTTAAAACGTAGGTTTCTAACATTCCGAACACTGGATTTTCATCATATTAGATATGATTGTTGAGGTTTGAATATTAGGTTATTAATATTTATAATTTGTTTTGTTAGAATTTATGGATTATGGTGTTTAAAATTTGTAATATATGTAGTTTCCAATTAATATGATGCTGTTACAAACATAGAGAACAAATTAAAGAGAATAGACCATGAATTATTTGTAATATCTGTTGATCTTTAAGTTAGGAAAAAACCATGACGCTTATCATAGTTAATCAAGTTAAATTTTATCATCGACAACTCACGTCAGCACAGGTTAATTTAAATAAGGCTTATATTAAAAATCAACATTGAGAAAGTTTAATCAAATTAATAAAATGTAAACCTTTAATCACTGGCACGATAGGAAAAATAAAAAGACAATTAAGACCTTCTCTTTTTGGCAGGGAATTCCCAAAACCAAGGCATTGATTTCTCATATCATAAGCTATGCGACGGAAAAAATACTTTAAGCTAAGCCAATGCACTTAAAATGAAACGAAAAATCATGTCATAGATTAAAGTATATAAATATCTTATTATATTATCAAAAATAAATATCACAAAATTATGGAGATAAGATTGCAGTATTATTTGAACTTTTTGATGCACATTGTTATAGATTGTAAAAAGGAAATTAGTCATTCTTTCATTTATTGAAGATTTCAACTTTGATAAAATTTCAGACTAAAATTGAATAAAAACCGCAACTTTCCTAGAATTATCGTCAGTTTCATTGTGAATTTTTCAAAAGCAAGTCAAAACAGCAATATCGAACAAAAAAAATTATAATGTATATAAAAATACTAGCTGTGATCTTATTCATAACCGGTGCACTCACCTTACCCCATAAAGAAAATAATGTAGTTAACTATCAATGGGACCAGTTTTGTACCAACATGACGTCAATCGATCAATTACCAAATCCAGCAGATTGCACATCTTTTATACTTTGTATCTTTGGAAATGGAGCACTCGTTAATTGTCCCCCGGGTAATGGATTCATTACAATTTGGAAGGATGGATTTTGTGTGGAAGGAGATCCGATCAGTTGCATTGCAGGACCAGTCACCACAACAGCTGCACCTACAACCACTACAACTTTACCTACTATCACTACAACTTTACCTTCAACTGTTGAACCAACGCCACCAAGTGAAGGTGGAGTTTGCCAAGATGTCAATTTTGGATTAAGAGCGCATCCAGATCACTGTTGGAAATTTATTTGGTGTGTACTTGGATTTGGTTTCGAGTACGAGTGTCCAAGTACTCAAATTTTCAGTGGTAGAACTAATTTATGTTTGAGAGGCAATAGGGACACTTGTTCGTTTTGGCGCTCAAATAGTGGAACAGAAATAGAATACGGTAGTTTTAAATAAATACAAAGCAAAGTTTTTCGATTAAGTTAAATCTTCATTATTTTTGTTTACTTTTAATTTTGTAGGATTGTGTGATTACGATTAAAATGTGAAAATCAATTAATTTTATCATTTTCATAAATAAATACATGTAAATAATGATCTAAATTTAATCAAATTTGTGTTTTCATTTTAAAGATATCGTTAGAATTTTTGAATTGCCATTGTCTCAAAATTTTGTTATCAATTCTTGTTATCATCGATTGTACGTGTTTATCAAAAGTTTAATTTGGAACATATTCATACGGTCTAATCTAATCTGACCACAGAAGTCAGTGAACTACAAATAGGCAACCAAATTGGCGGCAATCAATGCAATAGTGCATAGTGAGCTTTTAAGTTTCGATACCAGTTAAATGCATGAATTAAATAAAAATAATAATAATTATGCTAATTGTAGTATCAACAGCAATATTCAGTATGGAATCTAAACGCATAATTTTCAATTCATTGGCGCTAATTAAAATTAAAAATTTAAATCGACTATATTTGCTAATATTGAATAAAACTATAGTGAGGATTTCACGGAATTTAACGGAAAACTTTGTTGTTTGTTCAACAAAGTAGATCTCGGTTGCTTCACTCTTTACTAATGAGGCGCCTGGGTTCATACTAAGGAGCTAAATATTCCGAAAGAATTAAGGAAACTTTCAGCATGCAAGTTTTAAACGACTCCGACGAGCGAGACCGATTAATCGCAGCACAGCGATAGAGTTATTAAATTATCCAGAACATAATTTAATTTAATAAATTGAAAACTTTCAAAGATTGTACTTAAGTTTCTTGCTGAATTTTTTATGGCAAAAAGTTTCTCCAACGTAAATTGGATGATGGTTTTTAGGTAGAAATGGTAATTAAAATTTTATGTGCGGCTTCTGGTTGGGTGGGGTAGAATAGTTTAATGGAGGTTCGATTGATTTGGCTCAATAATTTGATTAGGCGGATGTTGGGTTTGATACAATTATGTAAGATATGTTCGAAAGGGACATTTTCCTTGTCGATGTCTAAGAAAAGTCTTCAACTTGAAAACCAGCTGTATGGTGACATTCACAATCTCAAAAAACCAACACTTTGTCCCATTCAATAAATAAAACATAAAACTTCCCTATAAATCCTAAAGTACTTCACACCCACCGCACGAAACGATGAAATTTTAATTTAAATTCACAATGAATTCTCATAGTTTCCCCAACAACTTTCTTCAATGGAAATTCGGAACATTCTCAGAAAATTTCATATTATTAGGAAAATTCATAAAACTCGCAAAATTCTCTAAATATACACTCGCTTTTCCAGTTTAATAGCTCTGTGGATAACTTTTCTCTTGATTATATTTTATGCTGGTATATTTGCCATATTTGCTTGATATATTTGTTATATTTTTGGGGTGATTGAAATATTCAATAACCGCACAAGGAACTTAAAAGTTCATCCACCATAATAAAGTTTGGATTCTCCTGCAAAATTGTGAAAACAGTGGGGTTGTGTGAAATATTTTGTTTCGTTCAGAATCAATCAACCTCACGTATGAAACATGAACAATTCAAAAAGTTTGTGGTAAACTCCAGGGGTCCAAATTTAATTAATACGTCAATTGTGTGTCATGCTAGTGGGAAATTCGGATACTACATGTCAGACAATAAAACCCCTTGCTTACAAATAAATTGCCGTGACCTTTCAAAATCCTCCAAAACCTCTGTCAAATCTAAAAACTCTGATAAACTTTGCGAAAGTGTCGAGTCGATGTTAAATATTTTCTCAGGCAAACTGCCAGAAAGTTTTCTTCAAAAAAAAAATTTCTCAAAATTTTGCAATCATTATTTAGTTTATTTGGTTTCGTGCAGCAAATTCGAACCTAACCTAAAATAATGACTCGTTGTATAAACAATTCCATATTTTCCTAAAATTGTGCAAAACAACAATTACTTTTTTGGTTGTTTCAGTTGTTTCAGCTTGCTTTATAGTTGGTTAGTTTATTTAAATGCTAGACAACTTGTGGAAAATTTCGGAAAATGTTCAGCAGTTTCTGTAGTTGTTCAGTGTTACTTTAGTTTTTTGGTTTTGGTTTTGAGACATTGAATTATTTGAATCATTTGAATTATTTGTTTTATGGTGAATAATATTCTAGATATCTTTTATTGTTCGACATCGGCACAAGGTTTCTGGGTCTTTAACTTTTGAACGCCATTTGGTTTTGGAGAGCAGTTTCTGTAGAGAGATTGAAATTATGTTATTCTTCGGGGGGAAAATAATGTTTTTCTTAGACACATACTTTCCTTCAGTTTTTTATGTTTTGTAGATTTTTGGGCGATTAATTTTTATCAAAGTTTAAAAGACAGAACAACTCTTTCAAAATTAAATCCCAACAACTAAATAATATTTGACCTTTAGACCGCAAACTTCCAACTCCAAAATAAAATCTCTAAAAACACCCAAAAACATTACCAAACCATTTTCAGTCCAAGAAGCCCCATAACTTCTCAATACTTCCTTTCTGATCCACTTCTTCCCATTCATTTATGATTTATCTGGGCATCAATTTATTATTTTATTTTTGCACACACCGAAAAACTTTTGCGCTCGAATATTTGGGCAACTTATTAATAAATAACTCCGCATGTTGTTTTTGCTCCCAAAACTTTGCTTCACAGTTCTACACAGTTGTTGGAATTATTATTCCCATTATGCCTTTGCATGTGCCCATCTATATTTCCAAGTTGCCAAGCTTCTTCAAGAATTCCTATTATCCTTTCAATAATATGCTGGTATAGTTTTGCAATTTTGGTATTTTATGAAATTTCGGATTTTTGGGGAATTTTGAAATTTTTGACATTTGTGATGAATTTGTAATTTTTGAATTTTGAGTTGGGACTTTCTGGCTTTTTTTCGATGAGTCAACAAATTTCAGTATTTTTCAGAGTTTGGTCAGTTTTTAATATTTTATATTTTAAACACAATTTCACGATGTTTTACAAAAATTACGGTTATTATAGTATTTCATCGATTTTATTAACTAAGTCCTTCACAACCTCTGTCAATTACCAAAACATCCTAAATTAATTCACTTTTCAGAGCAGCACAAAAAATGTGACAGCAAATGAATCAAGCGCGTTAAAACATTCAAATATTCTGACATTTATGCGTTTGATCCATGAATATTTAATCAACAAAATCATTTCCAGATTTGATGAAATTTTCATAAATTTCATAAAATTCATGAATTATTCGTAAAATACGCACAAATATCCTGGAATCTGACAATATTCGCCATTTCCATTAAATTCCAAATGTTCCAATTTTGCAGCAAATTCACCAAAGAAATTCCAAAAAAAAGATTCAAACGCAACGAAAAAATCAATTACTTTTCTGTCAGTTTTATTCAATTTGAATAGCACCTGCTCTGCAGAAAATTTGCTGAGCAGTCATTGTTGCGAGGGCTGCGTGGCGGCTTTTTCTCAATGTCACACATTTGTGCACAATAAAACTGCGTATGCTTCGTAGCCTTTTATTCATTCAGCATACATATCCAGATATATTAAAATCAATCGCAGCCAAGCAGAAAAATTCCAATGCTATGCGGTCGGGGTGTGGTGCATGTATTGTGTCCTAGTCGAGATGAAGGATGAGATAAGGAGGATTTCCCGGGAATATCTTCTTCAAGGGTAAAATCTTATCTTCCAAGACATGGTCAAATATATTGAAAAACTTGATTTTATCTAAATTTAGCTATTAAGTGGATAAAAGGTATAGATAAAAATTAAGTAATATTCCATTCCCGAAAAACTTAAAACAAATCACACAGCCCTTAATTTCAAAATAAATCAGTGGTTAAGTGTTTGATTTGTACAAGAACCCTGAGATTTGTGCTAGGCTCGAGTGTGTTGTATTGCTACATTTCTGTGTTCCTGTATGTGCAGAGCATGATGAAATATATGTGGTGTTTTGCGTTAAATAATAGGCATAAAAGTATAAGAATGAATGTCTGTGATACGGAGAATATAAAATATTTTATCGCTTTAAGAGGAAATTTATACTTTATTTATTCTATATTTTTTTTGAGAATGGAGCAAGGATTTTGGAGTTTTGTAGGATGCGTTGATCTTTTTCCAAAACTATTCCTGAATTATTCAAGCTTGATGATCAACTGGTGAAGCATTTGAAGATCTTCCATTTTTACATTTTTAGATCGAATAAATTTTCAAGAAAATAAAGGGTTATCTTTTAATCGACGACGACTTGTTTTATAAGATTATGAATGAATAAATATTCCTGAAAAAGACCAGAAATTAATTTCAGTTAAATTAAAGATATCCCTTAATGGCCACTGCATAAAATATATAATTCCATTAAATTTTAAACAAAACTCTACACAAAAATTCAAAATGAAAGTTCTTGAACAAAAACCAACCACAGTAAGAAATCAATGATTTATGGAATGTACAATTTCATTTAATATTTAATTAACAACAAAACACTTCGGAAATTGTAAAACACTTAAAATATAACTTCAAAGTTTCTTTCGAAATTAATTATGAATCTGAAATGTTCAATTTATTATTTATTGCATAAATTTGATTGCATAATTAATTTTGCCTTTTTATGTGATTTCCATTCGTTGAATGATTTAAAGTAAAACTTTGTCGTTAATAGAAAATTCAATTGGGAAGGAGAAAGATAATGGAATCAAAGTTTAATTGTAAGTTTCTTCACAATGATTTACATATATATCTTTTGTGGATAAAATAATTGATTTTAAAGGGTTTTAGTGAGCTTAAACAAAACTTTAATGGTCGATAAATCTTAAAAACTATTACAAATTATTTTTTGCCTATTCTTTCACTATAAACCCCTTGACACTCCCCCAAACACATAATAAATACAAAGATATAAATTTTGGCTTATTCACCGGATAGAAAATATGATGGAATGCACAGCAAGCGAAAGCATTTAACAGTACCATATCCATTTATCCATTTATCCATTTCATACATTTGATTGCTTTTCGAATAAAAAACTCGGCATAGCAAAAACATCCCTCGATTAAGTTTTATTGAAAACAACTAGCAAACAGTTAAATCTAGTAGATTTCTTCGAAATTGTACGAATTCCCATTAAAAGTTTTCTAAAGCTTCTTCTTGCGTTGTTTGGCGCAAAAAAATTATGCTTCTGTGATAGTTTTATTGTTGCATCTTGCCAGAGAGATTTGAGCATTTTCCCCACTTAATTGTGTTTGCAAGAAACAAACAAAAAGTGTAATTATCTTCAGTGTTCCCATCGGAGGAATTTTCATTTTTGTGGAGCGCTTCGTGTTTGTATAATGTTGCAGGGTTTGGGCGGCTTATTTTGCTAAAGATTAAAATACAACGATCAAATGCAACATTTGAATACTAAAAATTCAATCTCTCTAATTCTATCTCAATACCACACTCCCAACTCTGCATCCTCATGCATGTATGTCATGTGCGTTCACTCATCGGTCGAATTATGATTATTACTGTGAGACATGATTTCCCACACCCACCCCAAAAGCAAAACTCGAAAAACTTCCATCCAAGTCGACTTAAAAGCTTCTGTTAAGAATGTAAGATCATCAATTACTGAGTTTTTCTCTTTTTTGTAGCACTCGACAAAAAAATAAGCAGAAAAACTGTTAATCTTGTAGCCACTGTCACTTTAGCTGCGACAAGGGCTCGCCAGCAATGAAGGAATGATTGAATTAGTATGGACAAAATGTCAATCAAACAAACCGCCCTTTGTCACAACATTATTGGGATTTACTGGTGGGGCTTTGCGAATTGCCGTATTGCTGTGTCGCCTTTTAATAAATCTTTGATCGGGAAATTTCACATGAGGGAGGGGGTGTTGAAGATTTAAGTTGAAGGTATGGATAAAGAAGTAACTTCATATTAATAGTTTGTCAGAAATATAGCAAAATAATTATAAAGTCTGGAAAATCAAGAGGTCAGGAAAATCAAATTCCTTCAGAGAACTAAATTAAAGAAATATCTAACCAAGAAAGTCTTCTCATTGACCCCTCAGATTCTCACGCTTCTGTCGTATGTCTATATCTCTTATATTTTCGAATATTTTGCTACTCTTATCTGCCCAAATAACTCAACGAAACTTTTACTGAAGTTCTCGAGAACTTTTACGAAGTAATAATCACAAATTCAGACATTCATGGAGAAACATTTTACTTGAATTTTATTCGTTTACTTGTGAAATTCTTTAATTCTTGATATTTTTGTAATACGGTATCTTGAAAAATTTTCTTTCTGGTATTTCTCATTTTTTTGCTAGTTTTTTTAGAGCTGTGAAATGGAAGAACGAGAATCAAAATCATTATTTTAATTATTGTAATTGTGTATAAAATGATACTTTTTATACTTTCCAGTTAGTTCCCAGGTAATTAAACAATGAATTGCGCATGCAAATAGTAATATGAAAACTTTTATTTATGGGAAAACTTTCACGTTGCTTCGTAGCAACTGGCAGTATTTATGCAGGTAACATCAGAAATTAACGGTATTTTAAAAACTTAAAGAAAATCCTTATTAATTATGCAAATATCTAGGAAATTCTTGAACTTAGAATAACTTTTTTTATTGAAACCTCTTAAATAAATAAATTCATCCAGAAAGTTCCAAACAGTTCAATCCCCACAAAAATTTGCAATAAATATTTAAAATCACACCAAAGCTTTGAGCTATTTCAAACATTAATAGCAAAACAAAAATTACTACCAAATGAAACAGTGCCCCAAGCGCTAGTACAAAAGCTGTGACAGTTCAATTGAATTTAATTCGTAGCACAAAATAAATATTTGATATTTGATGTGCAAAAAATACCATTCTACAGCATTTTTAATGCTTTTTTAATATAATTTTATATGTTTTTCCAAATAGTCGGAAAAATTCAGAATACTCGGAATAGTCGGATCACAATTAAATAAAAGTGCCACATTATTTAACCATTCGTGAAAAGCACAAAAACGACACAATGAAGTGATAAATTTGAGACAAATTGCATCACTATATGAGTCCATAAAATCACAGTTGATCTTTTTTTGGAAAAAAGGACACGAGGACATTTTCTTGGATTTTGAAATTTTTACTGAGTAATTTTTTTGCCACGACGTATGATGATTTTTAACGAAAGCTTTAACCTATAAGCTTTAACCTAGAAACTATATGAGAAGAATTTCGAGCAATCCTTTTCATTATTTGATTGAAAAATTGGGAAAAGCTGCGAATAAAAATTGAACTTTTAATGAAAAATTTATTCAATGGACTGAAAGGAAATTTATGCAAACATTCAAAACTTTGATCAGAATTGCAAAGCTCTATTAATATTAAATTTGTTCGAATGTATGTAAATTCCCAGAAATCCCTTAAAACAATTATTACACGAGGTCAGAAAAATTTACCACCCACTTCCATATGCAATTCATTAAAAAAACTTTAAATATCTCACAATACCCAGAAAAATTGGAATATGAACGCGAAATAAATATTTTAAAAATTGGAACAAAAAATATCATAAATTCATCCCTCATTTCATATCAGTTTTTTTTTTTTTACAAATATTGATTGAATGATTGGATAACAGATTTTTTCACAGACAGCTCTTTTCATTATTAAAAAAAACTGAACATCGGGGAAAATGAAAAAAAAAAATGGATAAAAACTGCATAAAAACTAAAAACGTAAAAAAATATTTAAAATATAAAAAGCGCATCCAAATAAATAAAATCTGAAAATCCAGTGAATTTTAATAGCGGCGGATTTTTTGCCATTTTTGATTAAATTCTATATAAAAATTTAATTTGGAACAAATTGAAATTTATGCATGCTACACAGAAATACACAGAAGCGTAGCAAAAGCTTTCAATTTATTGAAATTATGCGAGTAGAAAATGTGCAATCAAAAATTGAGCATACAAGAGCAGAATTAATTTTCTGGAAGATCCGAAAATCCGATTTAGAAATTGATGAATAATATTTTAAAAATTGTATTTTTTGATAAAGTTCAATTTTTGTAAAAATTTAGGAGAAATAAATAAATAAAATGAACTTTGATCACTTTTCTAAGAAGAAAACCCTAATAAAAATAAACTTCCACTTAAACACCAACAAAACCCAAAGATTCCACTTCATAAACCAAAACGAACACAATTTTGATTAAACTCCCATCACTCCAACTCTCAGCACAACACCATAAAAGCATAAAACACAAAACTACAAAAGCCCCTCACTAAACCTCTTCTCAAGTTCTCCAGCTACAAATTAACAAATAGTTTGTTCATGCATAGAATTTTAAATAACCCATTATTTCGGAGCTCTCCAAGTCTCCGGCAGCTTCCACTATACAAAACACGCAAAATGAGCAACATTTCTGAAACTGAATCGGAAAACGCCTGGCAAGTGCCACAAGCACAAGAAAACTATGCTGCAAAAATGGTCTGACGTGCTAATCTTCATCTTATGCCGAACATTGGATGTTGATGGAAATAAATTGACTCAATATCGAACGAGGAATAAATAAAATTAAATCAAATAAACGCCTCTTAACTGAGCCGAACGCACCAACCGACAAACAAAAGTTGTAACCTTTTTTCTGTACCCAAATTTGTGCTCCCAAATAGAGTCATAAAAATTAAGTTGCTTTTCAATTTCTGTTACAGTTCGACTTTTTATTTTTTGGATGGTGAGGTGGCGGAAGGGTGGAAAATTCAATATTACCAAAATTTCTTAATAAACTAAAGTCCCTCAGAATTCTCTAAAGAACTCACTCAGCTTCCCAAGACACCCTTACTTCTACTATTCTAAGAAAAACGCCCGGCCTGAAAACGAACTTGTAACTCGTAACCATTCTCGAACGTGCAAAAACAAATTGAAACCTTTTGTGTCTGTATCTTTGTATTTGTTGTGCCAAAAAGTATAAATTTATAAATTTTCCGTGCTATAAAATTAGATATCAGGGCATTTTGTATCATTTTGAAGCGAAATGTTGCTGGGACTTGGCAGATATTTTTTTTGGTTGCGTTGCCATTGTGATGATTGCAAACAGATTGAAAATGTTGATGGGAATGGAGGATTGCTATCAGTGAGGGACTGACTGGCGGTGCTGGTATTTTTGGCGTAGGATTGAATGTGTTTTTAGAAGGAAATTAAATATCTTGTTTTAGTTGGTAGTTTCTTGTTCGAGTTTCATATTAATGCTTGCGAAATACCAAATAGATAGCAATTAAATATATAATAATGAGCAAAAGTTCCATTTAAATAAACTTGCTACAAGTTTTCATTACATTTTGAAATTCTCGAGAATTTCCTTTACAATATAAATTTGAATCTGCAAAAACAAATTTTGCGAATTCCGCGAGACTTCCGGTAAATTTTCAATTTTATTCGAAATTTAAAGAAATTATCAAAATTTTTGGTATTTAAAGAAGATTTGAGATTAACAGATGTTGTCTCGGAATTTCAACATTCAATATTTGAACTTTTAATGGAAGTTAAGAGCTCAATTGAAAATCTTGGTAATTTTGAGAAAAGCTTTATTGTTTTAAAGATAATTTTGTTTCTGAAAAACTTTTAAATTTTTAACTTTGTGATATATGAGCTTTTGAATTGAATTAAGAGCTTTTTAAATTAGATCTGAAATTTCTTGAGACGAAGCAAAACAAATAAGGTGAAAGTTCAAAAGATTAGATATCAAACTCTTATTTAATGTGACTTCTTCATAGTCCCCATAAAATCTTTTCAATATTGAATACAGTACAAACTTTAATCTTTTTGCATACTAAAAATAAATATCCAACATTCCCCAATCCCATTACGTAAAAACAAACATCATTTAAAACCCTAAATGTGTAGATCTTTTTCCAAAACCATCCAAACAATGGCCACATAACCAGAAGGCCCATTTCTTTTGAGTTATTCTTATCTTGCGGCTAGTATTCCCAGTATTTCCGCCTTTCCGGCCGTCTGCGGAGCTACAAAGCATCCCCAGAACATACAAAATCACCACCAGAATCGAAACACTTTGTACACCATTTCGCCACAAATCACCACACCCCGCTATTCTTTTTGTGATATCGCTTTAGCCGCTTGTTCCTCATGTATTTTATTGTAATTTCCGTCTTATTTATTTTATTATCTTGCTTGCTTTTTTGCGTCTGTTACACTCTATTCGAGATTTGTGGAAGATTCTGCTCAGTATTTGCTAGATTTTGCTTGATTTCCTTGATGTTTCTTTAATATTTAGAGCATATAACGCTTGCAAATGCACTGAAAGAAGTTTTTAATAGAGTTCACTTTTTTTACCATCCAAAACAATAATTTACATTTGATCTGCAATCTTTTAATAATTGTTCTAAATAAACATATTCGTAATGTAGAAAATCTCCTTAAAATTAACATAATATATGACACCAAAATTTTTCACAGTGTATGGCCACTATATCACTACGGATATACTGGATATACTGTGGATATAATATTGTAATCACGAAAAAAGTAATATGCTGAAAAATCACTATTTAAGTAATCGGGGGCAAATTGAGTTGAATGTTTTTTCTTAGCTATGTGGCAATGAGGATAAATCTATTCATATAGTGTTACCGTAGATTTTGCCTTTTTGTGCTGTAGCCAGGGGTTTGGGGAATCTTTTGAAAGAAATTTCCGAGGACCAATTTATAGTTAAACACTAAGCTCTTTAAGATTTATAAAACTAAAGCTTCTCAAGCCCTGACCAAGTCTCTATGTTTTCATTAAAGATATTATCGTAGAAAAGTTTTTGGGTGCCTTTTGGAAAATGCGCCTTATTTAAGATTTCGTTCTAAACGGACCGTTCTACAGCGATTGATAGTAGCAAAGTAACAGTAAAAATAAATGAAATGAACGAGCGGCAAGGATGGGTGGGCGCTGCGATCACATCAAAACATCAAAATGATATATGCCCGATAATTTGGGCAGATGAAATATGCTTGTTTCATAGCCAAGCCAGTAGACCAGCTCAGAGAAGCGAAAAAAGAATTTTCAGAGAGGTGGTTTGATATGGTTGGATTTATGATGTCCAAGGAGTTGGAAATTTTTTTAAAAACTGGAAATAATCAACATGCTCTACGTTTTCAAAAACAGATTGAAAATTTAGAAATTCCAGTAGTTGTGGAGGATTTCCTAGTTTATGTGGACACAGATCATTCTATTCTTCCAAAACTTTTTTCCTCTACAACAAATTTTCCAATGAAACTGAAAAAATTAGAAACAACCTACCAAAATGAATAAATCAATCGAAAAGTCCGCCCATGGATATTTTCCCGCAAAAGGGAGCGAAAAATCGATCTTTTGTTCACTTAATCAAATAATCATGAAAAACAATCAAAAAAGCAGAAAAAGGAACAAATTGATGAGAGGAAACATCGGAAGACAAATTTTACGCATCACATTGATTGAACGTTCAAGCTAAAACTCCAATAAAATTTTATACACAGAGTTTTTTTTCATCGTTTTTCGCTGGAGCTTCCAGCGGCACAACAATTTGTCGATTAGGATTACTCGGCGCTGGAGCTTGGGCTTTATGCTCGAATGTTGCTTTTTTCGCTGTTGATATTTAGCATTTTCAATCAATAAAGCATACACATTTTTCTCAATGTAGCAGAAGCCACTCAGCTGTAACCCAGCATTAAAGTTTATCTGCTGCCGGGCTTTATGGTTTGGTGTTTGATAGGAATCAGATTCCCGGGAATTTTGAGTTACATTTATTAATTTTCTTTAAAGCTGATTTTGACCTCATTTTGTCCTTTTTTTCATTGAAATTTAAATATTTCTTGTTTTGCTAGACTTTTGCTTTTAATGAAACAAAATGATACTTTTTAAGTTCAAATCAATTTGTTGTAAGAATTAACAAAATGGACTGAAAGCAATCTTAATTATTCACAAGATCAAAGCCTAATTAGAAGGAATTAAAGCTATCCCGGGACTCCAACTTAAAATAGCAGCAAATCGAGCTTGATCTCAAAATTTGCTGTTGTATGTTACTTCCTTAAATTGCCGATGTTGGTCGGGTAGAGCCCGAAAGGAAGCGAATTATAGACGCATTTGGCAAATTCTTTTTTGTATTAAAGTGACTATATTTACATATTTAACGAGGCTCTCTGTGGCTGCCTAATGAATGTTGATATTAAGTGGTGGTATTTCGGTATTTGAGCATTTATGGTATGCTTTGGCTTTTAGGCGCAAATCAAAGGAAATCAAGGAATTTTTGGATAATCTGATGACTATTGATTTGCGGGTGTTGTTTGAGGTTGTGGTTGGTTGAAAATGTATGAAGGTGGAAAGGGTTTACCTTTAAAGAATATATTTCAATTAAAGTTATTTTGAGTCTTTAAATAAAAAATTAAGACTGAAAGCCTTAAAAGAGTTTTATGTTTTTACTCTGTAATCCCCAGTTTTGGCCAAATGTAATTCTAGAAAATGAGCAATGCATTATTGTCACCATTTCCCCCAAGATAACCTCAATAAAGAAATAACCTTTCAAAATGTTACTTTTTCTTATTCAAAAATGTAAAAATATGATCATGCTCCACTAAAAACCGCAATTTATACATTGATGCTGATATAATCAAGTCCATATCCTTGAACCTCCTTCAATACCCAACCATATTCTCAAAATGTTGCCTTTTCCCAGCTATTTCCCACTTTAAAGACATTTCAATATCTTCCCAATTTTGTTTGTGGTGTTTTTTGTGCCATCCACGTCCTAGCTGAGAAAATTCCATTTCCATTCTCGCCGGCGTTGTGGGCAGAGACGAGCCATTTGGTGAAAATTTCTTTACCACTTTCCCCATGTAATTTTATTGATAAAATGAATACCAGATAAGGTTGCGAATAAATTAGATAAAGTTGCGAGCTACAAAAAAAAATAGTATGTTTTATGATGGAAAATGGAATTTTGTATTCTCATTCGAATAAAATTTTGATAAAGAAGGAAAAAAATTGGAATCCGGTGAGTTGGAGAAGAATAGGAGGATACAGACATTGGTAGCTGGTGATGTACTGTGGATACTGTGGAAATACTGAGGAAGAACGGGATATTAAGTGAAGCTAGAAATAAATGATATTGAGGAACTAAATTGCTTGTATACTTGTGTAGCAGAATTTGCTGTGAAGACGGGCGCAAAGTGGAGCGACGAGTATGTTCAAGTGATAGGATACTGTTTAATATTTTGTTGTGTTGAGAAAGAGGAGCTCCTATGTGATCCGCAATTATTGTTTTCTCATTATTCCTAAATATATTTCATTAAGCATTTTCCAAGAGCATTAATACATTTTTGATACTCTCAAATACTATGAAATTTTCGAGGAAATCTTAAGGTTCCCGACTAAAAGGCACTCCATTTAAAAATTATTTTACTCCACTCAAATATGCTAAGTTTTCTTGTAATTTTCTGCATTTACTGCTTCTCGATAAATTTTTCAATTTGGCTAAATGCCATTCTCCATGCATATATAGCGATATTCTGATATTCTGATATGGTTAGAAAAAAGCATTGGCATTCACTATACAATCATGTGTGCATGCATGCCTCCATATGAAGGGATTTAAATATATTGCGAGTGAGCCAAATAGAATAATAATGGTGTTTTTAGCATTTCCACACTGACATTATTCGCTAGTTTGCTAGTTTCATAGTTAGTGGGTGGTTGGTGTTGCATTTGGTTTTCACACGATAGTTGACAGACTTCATTGAGGTTGATGGATTTTTTATTAGAATTCACATGGAATTTGTGAAGTATTGCATGAATTTATTTTTTTTTTAAATAAAAGTTCGAAAAGTTTGCTCTAAAAACCTTTTTGAAATGAAAATTATTATGAAATAGAAAATTCTACCCAATAACCACCACCATATTCATTATACCATTTTGCCAGTTTGCTAGTTTGTGCCAATGATAGGGAAAATTTGAAAATTTGCATAACAACTATATGAAAATCAATTTTTTTCAGAATTTCTCACATTTTTTGCAGCTTTCTAATTTAGTTGATAATGGTTTAGTGCTGCATGCAATTACGCTAGATGTGCTGAAATGTGACACAGCGCCCTGAAAAACGTCAATTTTGTGTTTTATGTGCTGTAATTCTAGCGATATCTGGCAAATTCTGTTATTTCATGAATTGTTCACAAATGCACGCAAAGTTAATTGGAATTCTGTTAAAATGTATTTTTGGCATCAGTTTGGGGATTTTGCGGAATTCCGTGCAGTATTCATTACAAATATTGTTTGGGATATTGTGCCAGTAATTGATAAAATTTGGAAATGCTTTGAAAGTAAGCTTTGATAATGGCTTTATTCATCACAATTCAAAACCGTATTTAATTTCATAGATTAAGTTTTAAATTTCCCTGCAAAAATGAGGACTATAGTAGATTTTATGGTGCTGTTTGTTGTTGATTTTATTATGTGAATGATTTAATTACAAAATAAATTTGCAGTTCTCGTTACATGGATTCAAAGCTTGAAATGCACCAAAATATTGATTATGCTTTTAATTTAATTTAATTCTCAATTATATTACATTTCAGCAAATATTCCGTTTTTCCATTTGTTTTATTATCAAATTTACAAAAACACGAAATTGCTAGCAAATAATATTATTGCTGTAATTTTTGCACTTGGTTACGCTTGATTTTATTTTAAATTGATCAATTTATTTCCACATTACTTCAATTGGATTTAAAATTACATATTTGCAGCCGTATCAAATGCTGATGGAATTTTCATTAGATGCAATTATTTTTAATACGTTATTTTAGTTTTGGAGGTTTTGGCTCCTCCCATTAAATTTCAGGTCAATTTTTAAATAATCAATAGGAAATTAAAAAATTTATTGTAATAATTAATTTATGGTTAGTTTAAATTTCTTCGAAAAAAAAACATAGGGCCTAATGCACCATCCAAAAGTTGAAATATCATTTTTAATCATTTCCCCCGAAATCATCATTTCGTCGCTCAAAACTGAATCAAAATCCACGAACATAAAATTTAATGTGATACAATAATCATTCCAAAAAATTCCTAAAGTACCATCATCATCCTAAAACATGTATAACATAGAATTCATGGGAATCATGGAACATCTAAATATGCAACATTATAAACATAAAAATAAATTTCATAGTTTTTCGATAAAGAACACCTATTTGGATTTTTGTGCTTTATTAAGTTGTTGGTGTCATTTTTATGGTTTCAAAACTGTTTAAAATTGGTGTGCTAGAAGTGTTGTGGTAAATATCATTAACTAAAAACAACCAGCAAACAGGTGCTTTACTCGTCTTTTATTACAACAAAACAGCAATTTCTGTAATCTGACAAAAGTACGCCGTTAGTACTCACTCAATCTTAAACACACAAATTAGCATTAATTACAGGCATAAATTCTCAAACGACACAACAGCCACACAAAAGTACATAAAGCCTCCCGTAAAATACATAACGCGCATAAATGACGTGAGACGGTGGAAAAACCCGAAAGAAGGCAAATAATACGGTTTCATTACACCAACAATTAGACAGGATTTGTTTCAAACATGCAAGCACTAAGCAGCCAGGATCTGTGAAGACAAACTTGGCAGAATACTGACTAATTAAAGGATCTATCTGAGTATTTGTAAGGATTATGTGGAAGATGAAGCGAAATGCGAGCTGAGTGATTTTTGAGCCAGAAATTTTTTTCAGAAGATTTATTTAAATAATTCAAGATTTGTTTAGATCTACCCAAAAAGGTATATACCTCAAAAAACTCCAAACAGTACCCTTACAATCTCCATTTCCTTCAAAATTTCCATCATATACATACAAATTCCACATCACATGCAAAGCAACGAAAAGAAATTCCCATTTACCCCGTAACATTTTTTTTTGTTGATAATGTGTAAATTATGTGTGGTACATTATCTTGATTTCGCCCATCAAAAGAGATCTGATAGAAGATTTGTCGTAATCCGACACATTGACAGACATGTTTCCCACCGCACCATTAAAATGGCTCCGCATAGTACCACAATGCCACAATTCGCTTCATTTAAATGCTGAAGCCTTCCGCGTAAATCCGAATTTAAAGCAACTTTTTTTTTTGTGCGAATGGAGCCAAGAGAGGTATTTTTTTGGGGAGTATGTTGCACGGTGGACAATCTTTTTTTTGTTTTTTTTTACTGAGAAATTATCTAAAATTATGGATAAAATTTTATTCAACTTTAACGATGTCCATTTGAATGGAATATTGTCCACCTCTTTAAATCGATTCAACTATAATTCTATCCTTCTCAGTAAAAAATTGAAATTTCACAAAAATATCACTCTTTAAAAGAAATTTTTCTCAGAACCAAAAATCAACCACAACAGAATCAAAGCGCCTTAGCTAAACTCTCTGCCTCTGTAGAGCCCCATAATCAGCATCCCTACATCACTAATGAGATGGAAGAAGGTAGCATCATGAAACATCTCTACGCGTAGCTTTTATGCAGCTTTTTGATTAACAAAAATATCAAGCATGAGAAAAAATCCCGTTCAGGAAATTACAAAATATTTATCTTTGTGAGATAAAAATATGTGTACTTATAGATGGAATAACATTTATGGCTCTTGTCTAAAGGGGGTGGTTGAGAATTATGCGGGTTTTGCGGATGATTCTGATGAGATAAGAATTGCTGATGCTTTTTTCTTTTTTGTTAGGATATCGAGATTTGGGAATAAATATGTGAGGAGCTTTGGTTGAATGAATGGAACACGCATTTAAGCTGTGCGATACAAAAGCTTGCAGTAAGTTGTGAACAGTTTTAGATCATTTCCAAAAGTGATTTTATTTCATAATTTAACTTCAAGACATAACTGTCTTTAAAATTAACTAATATCTATCGATCTGCATGACATATGAGCAAAAGTAAGGTTGAAATATGTATCGACGTAATTCCCTCGCAACCCCAAAAGGCATCATAGAAGGATTCCGTTTGTTGCTCCAAAAGAAAGAAAAAAACTGTTTTTACAGCAAAGATGATTTTATGACTGTTAAAAAATTGCTAAAGTTGAAGGTTTAACTGAAAGCTGAGGAGCTTTCTTCAAACAACTTTTCTGCTTCCTTTTAAGTACGATGAGATCAAATTCATCCGCATCTTCCCGGATTTCAACAAAAGCCTTAAAAAGCATAAAACTCATGAAACATAAAATACATAAATGTTTGAGTGTATACTCGTGTTGTATTTCCATTTTCTGTTCCCTGGAGTTGATTATCACTGAGAAATGCTTCAATAAGTGAACTCTAAGTAAGATAAAAAATCACATTGATTTACAATTTTTTTTCGGGGAAATAAATTTGGATAAAAATTCAATATAAATGTGAGCGTGGAGGAAGTTTGAATATCAAAAAAGGAACTGTTTTAGAAAGGATTCACTGTAGTAAGAAATGTACGTGTTTTATCATAGATCTCAACAATCACATAAACAACTTATGAAATTTTTTTTCTTGGAAGATTTTCCTTTTCATCTCAGTTCATTTTCTAGAAATCCAACAATTGAACTGAACTGACAACTAAACTCTTTTCAACACTTTTATGCTAAAAAATTTGGAAATATTTCGACTTTACGACTTTTTAAAGAAATCATTCGCATTCAATTCAAGGAATTTAAAAATCGATTCCACTTTTCAAGAATCTCAAATACCTGTACAGTAAAATGCCAAAACTTTGAATAGCAACATTTTCTGATACCAAATTCGTCAATTTCTAGTTGGATGCACAATTTAACATGTAGAAAGTAAAGAAATGTCAAAGAACTCGAATAACACATATAACAGAAATTTAACCTGGGAATACTCTACTTTCACAGCTTCAGTACAAAATTGTATTAAATTCCTGTCTCAAATTTTGAATTTGATATTCAACCTGATTCAATTTTTATTCCTGGAAATCTTTAATAAATTGTAGGAGTTGGGGTTCAGTTTATTACATTTTCAAATTTTCTAAGTAAAATCATGACATAGAAATTTAATATACTGCAAAAGTTTCAAAACAGCTCACAAAATTTTTCAAGAGAATTTGATGAAGAAATGTCAATATAAATTAAAAGCTATCTACAAATTAGTTATGTATGCATACATATTTAAGAAATCGAAGAAGACTTTAGATTTGAAACATCCACAATAAAAAAATTGCTTTTGTAATTTTTATACATACCCATTACTTCTGAACACTTTAAACCTTATAAAACCATTCAGAAACTCCACTCCATTCTTGAAAATCTGCTCTCGCATAATATTTATGCCACAATCCAATTTTCCTATCGAGTGTTTGCCGTTTTTTTATAAGATTTACTGGTGAAATATGAAAACTTGAAACATTTCACAAATTTATGTTTGGACAAGCAATTTTTTCGAGCCTACATTCACATGATATATATTTTCACATATTTTATTGTGAAGTATGGAGAAAGTGTGAGAAGATCATGTGGGTGGAATAAAATATTATATACAGAGTATTTTAAATCCTTGGATTTCTAATAAATTTTCCAAAAAGATGAAGAGACCAATCCATATTTTTTCCACCTCCTAGAACACCATCAATGATAAAATGATTAAATAAATAAAATATAACCCGCAAGAAGGTCCCCCCATGATTCATTGAAGTAAATCTTGAGTACAAATTAAGGTTAAAACTTTTCAAGTCACAGGTTTTTCAAGCTTGCTTTGGGTCTGCAGAATCTTTTTCCGATGTGCTCCACATTTTCCACGTTTTCCACAATATTCACAATTTTTGCTTGTATCACTGAATATTCAAAAGAAATAATGAAAAAGAAATCTGAACCATTTTTCTTCTCTTTTACCCATTTTTCCACTTGACAAGGCTACAAGGACTACAAGACTACAAATTGTAATATTTTGCAGGATTTAAGGGACGCTTGAATAGAAGCAGCAAATATAGATCCTTGTTTGATATTTCCATTGAATATGCTTTCATTTGCTATTCCTTGAAGATTAAAAATCTCTTGATTACAAAATTTTAATGAAAATATTCGAAGATTAATCATCATCCATTTTAATTAGAAAGTCTCTGAATATTCCCACAACTGGTCGGAATATTGGGTTTATTAAAGTATCATCATGAAAAGGGGGTTTATAGTGGATTTTTTTTTTTGTAAAACATAAGCAAATGGATATAAATTTAAATTAAAGAAGCTATACAGTTTTGACAAAAAAAAATCCAAAACACTGAAAACATTTCTACTTTCTAAAAACGTGTAAGCAATTCAACAAAATCTAAGTAAAATTTCAAAATATTGTTTTGTCTCCTCAGAAATTGAACAGGGAAAGCACAAATTAAATAATTCCAATTAAGAGTGACATTATTGGGAAGCTTTAAAAGCTTCTGTTTTAATGCTTAACAAATTTTCCAAATGAATTTATTTCAATTAATTTGTTTTTTGGTTGCCTTTTTGAAATTCGAAAAATTTTCATTGAAACAGAATTTTCCGAGAATTTTCTGTATTTTATGGCCATAAGTCGTGGCTTTTTTGAATTTTTTTTCGTGTTAAAAGTATTGAATGCATTGAATACATTAAAATTAATATTTCAATGTTTTATAATTAATAACGAGGGGTATGATGATTAATATAATATGAAGCCGTTTTCCTCCAAAAAAGCATTAACTTACTATAATCATACGTAGTCAAAAATGGTTAAAACTTTTAATGAACTACATCCAAAATGCACCATGCCTTACCCCTCTGCCAAAATAAAAATTTCCAATAAATTTTCCAATAAAAACTGCTCGGTAGGTGCAAAAAACTGTGTTTGATGGGCTTTTGGTGCTTTTTAATTTTTTAATCCATTCATTAATTTCTTTACATATTGCGCCCTAATTGAACCAATTTCATTCTATAAAATTCACAAACAATTTAAAACTTTATATTCGAAAAAATTATTAAAAATTTCATGCAGCTTTGTTAATATTTCGCAACAAATGACATGGATTTCGTGAAAATGTGAAATTCATAAATTCGGTGCTTTGCTGGGTTTTGGTGTTTTCCATGTTTATTTGTAATGATGTAGTTATGCAGGCTTTTTGGATTAATTGGTGGTGGAAATAGCAAAATGGGTAAGTACCTACTTATTATAATTACTGAAATATTATGTTATAAAAAAATAATTAAAATTCTAAAACATTCTGTAATTAGTTTTTCGGGATAATATTTCACTTAACATGTACTTACCCTTGCGATAAACAATAATAATTCATTAATACGATCAGTTTAAATATTTTGAGGTTATGGTCGTTATATCGGTTTAACCATTAAATGTGTTTTATTTAATTTAATACTTCTGGTTGGTATAAGTACTTATGATTATGCAGCAAATATTAAACATTGAAAATCTCTCGATTAGTTTAGAATTTCCGGAACTCGATGGATATAATCAAGGATTTAAAATCAAATAAATAAACATGTTCTGATTCCGTACGAGTAATTACTAAATTATGTTTTCCTATTTGAGGAGATAATTTGGATAATATTAGCCAGAATTTTTAATTAAAATCTAATAAAACTATTCATGAATTCTGATTAAATATTTACATGAAATTTTCTACAACATCACTTCACCAATAACAATCTCATAAAACAAACAATTACTCATCGTTTGAATACTCTACCATGTTAAGCTTTTCTATCAGTTAATCAGCCATGAAACTATGCAATCAAAACAGACTCTCGTTATATTTATTAATTGACTTTCATACCCAGAATTGAAGTCGATTGAATAAACTACATCTAGAAAATAGAAAACTAATCAAGCTTTGAATGATTTTCTAAGAATACACAATATATGTGGTCAATTGAACAGTGATATTACCAGCAATACTTGAAAATCCATCATCCTCCAGATCTTCGGGCTAACCTCCCTAGCGTCCAATAAATCAAATATTGCGATTCCTAAGAAAAGCAGCAATAATTCATTTTTAACATTCAATGTCGAAAAATGTTGCACAAAGGTCAATCAGGAAAAGCTTTGCCTCACAACACCTATACAATTCCCTGGTTGGTTGATGTGGTGGATGTGGTGATGTGGCTGATAATCCGCTTGAAGCACATCTCAATGACTTTTACTTATTTTACTTATTTTCTATTTCATGCTTGATTTTCTGATTGCCAGGCAAAAGCTAATCCAGAAATTATTTTCCTTGCTTTCAGTTTCTGGATTGGGGGTGTTGTAGGGTGGTATTTGGGGTTGGGATTGTTTTTCAAGGCTTATTGTTCTAAAAGAAGGGGTTCTCCTGCTAATTACCACTTACACGTGATGTGTCAAATTACGCGTGAAGGTGAAATTTATGCCTAAAGGTAAATGACACGTAAATAAAGGTTAAAGGTGATCACAGTTGAATTTGCTCACAAACTGTAATTATCTTTCAAAAACAAGTTTACGGAGAATTATTTCACAGAACATTTATTTTTCAATAAAACTGCAAACTATTTCCATCCTTCTCGACCATTTAAATTTTTTTTTGGCTTTCAGCCCATAATTTATATATTTTTGCCCTATCTGATATATTGAAAGAAACAAAGCAGTCAAAAAGGAAACGCAAAACTTTAGCCATAAAAACCTTAAGCATGGTACTGTACCAATGAAAGGAAATAAATATTATCCAACAGCAAAGAAAACCATTTTTTCTATGTGCCGCTGTTGTTTGCCATTTTTATTAAAAAACTCTGCAAAAACCTCTGTAAATACTCTGAAAATACAAAAACATTAAAATTAGTGGAGAAAGCAAAGAAAATGGAGAAAAAATCAGGAAACTTAGTTAATTTATTTCTTTTTAAGAATTTTCCTGTGTTTCGCATTTCTTCACTTGGGTGATTTTGCTTCGTTTTCTTTTGGTGTTTTGATGTTTTTGTCGATTTTTCGATGAATCAAGTTGACGTTTTTTGAAAAAATTTGATATGATAATAATAATGTAGATTGCCTCATTTGCCGTCTGTTTTTTATTTTATACAGAAGTTTTTGGTTGATAATGAAAAAGAAACGAGGGAGTATTATAAGGAGTCAACCTTTAAAAAAAATGTAATTGCATCAATTTTATCAAACACGTCGAAAAATGCAATTTAAATCAGTCATACATTTTTATTTTTCTTGCTCACCACCCCCTCGACCTAAGATATAAAAAAATCCGAATAAAAATGATTGAAAGTTTGATGTTCTGGGGGAAGCACTAAATTATTCATTCACTATCGAACTTTTGTTTCACTTAGCCATAAATTTGATAAATTCCTTGAATTTTGATACACATGCTGTCGAGCTTTGCTGTATGTGTCGATGACAGGAGGTTTCAGAAGCTTTATGTCATCCAAAGTTTGTTCAGTGATGCTTTTTGCTTTTCTATCGAGAGGAAGGAAGTTTGAAAAGGAATTAAATGGAAAGAGTCGACGATGCTTAATTGAGTGTTAATAGAAATGGGACTTTATTATGTTGGCTTAGAAAGTTTGGAAGGCTTTTAGAAGATTTTTGTTGGAAAACTAGAATGATTGGGTTGTACTGAGAAAGGTCAGTTACCACCTTTTATGCTGTCAGAAAAGTTATTGGGAAATTATTTGAAAGCTTTTAAAAATTAGGTATTTAAAAGTTTATTTCAATGAATCACCATTTTAACAGGTTCCAGGAAATAAAAATAACTTTTTATTCAAGAATTGTCGGAAATTGTGGTGAATAGCTGGGTACTTAAAGATTGTAATATGCTGACTGAAATTGAAGTGTCAACAATCCAAGAAAAGCTTCTACCTACTTATCAAATTTTATCTCGTTTTTTCAGTTTTATTTAGAAGTTTATTTTCCTGTGAATTTACTAAGAAAGTTCAAACATTATTCTTCATCCATACCACTCCATAACATAAAATAAAAAGTTTGTGTGAGCTTATACAGTTATACACTTAAGGATTTAAAACTGCTTCTATGGACTGACTTGAGACGACTTCCTTATAATAATGAAGTTGTCGTTTACAAAATTTGTTCTCAAAAGAAACTTTTTCGGTAAAAGCTTTTCGAGCGACCTGAGAACCATTAGAATATCGTTGTGATTGCAACTCTTTTGTTGATTTTGTGGAATCTGGTGAAAATTGTAACATACTTATAAATTGTTGGATTTTGTTCAATTTGCATTATATATCAGGGGTTTTGAAAACTTTAAATGATTTATTGAGAAGTCTTTCCGATTACCATCAAAACTAAATCCGTAATTTACTCACACAATTCTGATTTTCCAATCCCTGCTCCTGAAAATATTTGCAAAAAAGTTGAAGACCAGATACCGAGTAAACAGAAAAGACTGACTTTCCAGTTCTCAAAGCATACAAACAAAAAATTATTCAAACATGCACTAAGTTTATAAATCCGCCGTTCAGAATTATTTAAATTGCATTTTTTGTTGGTGGAACTTTTTTGAAACTTTTTGAACAAATTTTTTTTGGACAATTCAGATTTTCTGTCTTTGTGTCCAAAATATATCAAAATCAAGTCTAATAAAATTTTACGATTGAGTTTGAAAGCTTTTATCAGACTGGAAGCATGAAATCGTAAAAACATTGCATACTTGAATTTTCTAGATTATTTGTAAAACTCCATGACAACAAATAAAAATATCTTTTAATTCTTCCGCATGCCCATTCCACTTTTACATTTTTCATTTTTTGCTTAAAAAAAATAACAGTAAAAAACGTAAAATTTCTACCAAAAATTCGTCAAAAGAAAATTTAAAATTTGTTGCAAATAATTTTGCGCAAAACTTTTACAAATATTCCCCCAAAGCTTGACAACAAAAACCGAATATTATTAAAAAAAAGTATGGCAAAAAAAAACTTCCTAGTAATTTCAGCATTCTGTGCTGTGCTTAAGCAGGTAGAAAAGTTTGCTGGAAGCTTCGAGGCAAAAATAAATATATGAAAAAAGTTTACTTTTTGTAAATAAAAATGATATACAAATATGTCGCAGTATATAAAAAAGATTGAAAGGAGCATAAAGGTCCAGGATCAAGAAGGTGGGGATTTTTAATGAGCCTCTAATTGGAAAGATTTTTAATTTGGTGGCACTTTTAGAATATTCAAGGATTTTTGAAGGAGTACGCAAAAACCAGAAATATTCGGCAGTTAAGAAAATTTTTAGAAATGTTCAGATTTTTCAATATAAAGTGATTTTTAAGGATTTCTGGATCTTTCGTAGAAAATTTAAATCAACTTCAACTAATTTGAAAAAAGGTAAACTCCAAAACAAAAATAGTCGACCCCTCATAGGGTCTAAATAAATAACCTGCAAAAAAAATAGAATGGCAGACAAACATTGAAAATAAATAGAGGGAGAAACCATAAAGATTTATTTTAATCTGCAATTCAAACACGGCGAGCATTCACAAAATTCTCCAAGTATATCCAAGTATGAATGGCGTAGAATTTTGCAATGGAAGCTTAAAGCTTCCGAAGAATGTTCCGTTTTCTCGTGGTTTTTATGTTTTTTGTGATTTTGTAGATATTGTGATATTATGTCAACTTACCCTGTGCGAAATATTTGCAGATCATGGAAACTGTGTTTTCTCCTCTTTTGTTGGTTCAACATGTTATAATCTTTTTATTTTTTGTTGTTGGGAAACATCCGAGACACCTTTAAGGATTTTGTTTTTTAAGCTTTTCATATAGTTTTCTTGAGATTTCTTAAGAATTCTAAAGAAATTTTCAGTTCTTTTGAGTTCTTTGGAGTTTTTCCATATTATAGATGCTTGGAAGATTTGGGTCGGATGATTTTACATATTTCAGAGTTATATTTTTAGATTATTGAGGTCTCTAGTTGGCAAGTTCGGTTTTTATAGATATTTCGTGCAAATCATCCTTTTTTTGTTGAGGAAGCTTCGTTTTTTTATTTATGATTTTCAAGAATATTTAGGGTGACTTTCAAGATTTTCGTTTCTTAGAAGATCTCCAAATTCTAGATCTAATGAAAATTTCAAGTTATTGCAAATTAATCAAGCAAAAGGATCAAAATTTACTTTATCGACTAATTCCTGCTTACAAAATACGAATCAATCAACTTGTAGCTTTCAATCCTTTTAATGTCAACATTAAATAATTTGCCCCAAAACAGAATGTCTCAATAAAAAAATTTAGGTTAACCTTTACCCTCCCTTCCTCTAAAATTAGGCCATATTTACGCACTGCCTATATAATTCCATGAACTTACCAGTTACGAAAGAAAATTTCCTTAACCTTCCTAGAGTTGTCGCAAATTCTTCTTGAAAAAATAGAACCAAAATGTGTTTAAGCACAAAGCACTCAAAAGTCTGTTACCCTTCAATTTAACAATTTTCTCAATCTGAAGGGTTCAACGAGTTTGATTGCCAATGAAAATAATTGAACTGACAAATTCTCGCGAGACTTTTTTCACACTGAGAGAAAAACTACTGGAAATACGGCAATTTTCAAATAACACTGAAAAAATCAAATTTATTTGTTTAGACAGCAAATTTCTCTATTGGTACACTCTCAACTATTTTTTATACTTCTTCCCATTTTATTAATAAACTTTTACAACCACAACTGTTGTATTCTTCAGTGTTATTCAATAAAACAAAGTATCTGAATAAATCAAACGGAATAAAGTAAATAAATAAGGTTCAGCTTTGTGTTTGTAAATATTTTATCATGAATTTCGCATGTTTATTGTAAATGAATTCATTAAAGGAATGGATTTAGGCCAGGAGAAGAACAAATTATAAAATTATAAAATTTCACGAATCATCGAAGAATTATGTAAAAATCGGGAAATGAAAATCTAAATATTTTTGTTCCATGAGTATTTTCTAGGGAATTGAGCTTTTAATGAATAATTAAAATAGCTTGATTAAAATTGAGGGTTTATGGAATTTCTCGATTTAGAGAGAGGTCACTGGGGGATTTTTCTTAGCAATTATTTTTAAAGATAAAATATTATTGAATGTTTACTTTGAAGAAGTTTAAAATGTTTATTGAAGATTTCCCGCCCTCTTCAACCCTCTTCCACGGAATCTAATCTGTTTAGCATAAACGCCGTATTTCATAATCAAATAATTAACATTCCTCAGGATTCTTGAGTTTTCGAATTCAATAAGTCAGGCGGCGCATAGAATTCGAAGGATTAAAATATTCCGAATAGGGTAACGAGATGTAAAGTTTATTCATTAAACATTCCGCAGTACTTTTTGCCGGCAACTTTTATCAAATTAAAACACTTGAAATGTTTCGCTAGAAAAAATTCATCTCACTTTTTATAATATCGAATATTTTTTGTGAGCTTTTGCTGTACTTTTGCGCTTTTTAAAATTATTCCAGCTCAGCTTAATTTTATTGAATTAATTTACATAGCATTTTAGCAAGAAAAGCTGTAAGGAACAGTAGAGATGGTTCTGATTTATTTAGTTGTGGAATCGAAATGACATCAATTATAAAAAAGACGCATGAAAGAAATCAAATAAAATGGATTTCAAGACAATTTTCTTCGAAACCATTATTTGAAAAAAAAGAAAAGACGCCTGATTAATCAGCTGACAGGAAACCAATAAAAAAATCATCTTCAACCAAATACAGAGAAGATCCCGGCAAAAAGTTGAATAATTAAAATGCATTTATTTCCATTTGTTGTCTTTGGTATTCAAATTCGCCGAACGCCAGCAAACGAGAGATAATTTGAATAAGACAGCATAAAGAAAATTTTTGCTTAGCAAAACAAGATACAATTGATCATTTTGCTATGTAGCTTTTTTGCAGTTTTTGCAACATAAAACGATTTGCTGTTTATGCAAATTGCTTCAACGGAGATGCAAAAGATGTTTAAAGATGCATCTTATTTCATGAATGAATGAATAGTTCTATATTGAAACAATTGAGTTGGAAAATTTAATAGTTTCAGGATACAATCTTTAGTTTACCTTTGGCATGTAGGTAAAAGCCACAGACAGACTGGATTGTATAAATTATGTAGAAGAACTAGAGGAGACTTAATGAGTTTTCTAAAAATGTGTTTGATTGAAGCGGTTTGGAGTCACCATTCGATGATTGGCTGATAAATCTTTCAAATTGAGCTTTCTGAGCTCCTTACTTAGAGCCTTTCGGGTATTTCAATTTTGACTTGTATTAGATTGAACCTTTAATTTAAAGATGACTTACGTAACTACATTAAACATATTTCGATATAAATTTTCTAAATGTATTCATCTTAGGATACAATATCAACAAAAGAATTAAAGATATTATGTTTGGTTTACAGCTATGATTCTGCTTCAATTGCAACAGAATTGTGTATCAGCTGCACAATTATCCTAAAGCTCGGTGATGTGAAGATTTGAATATATTTAGATAGGAATTGTTGTAGATGTTCAGAATACCAAGAGCTGGGATTTGTGCCCGAAGGGTAATGGTCCAGTTTTGATCAGAAACGTTATTATCAATATTGTACATTAATTTATTTTTAGTTTCCAAGAGAATGGCTTAGCTATCTCTCCTATTTCAGAAAGAAATCCACAAAATTTAATTTCAACAATCCTATCTCAGAATGTCATCAAAGTTTATACAAAAACCTATTAAAATAACAAATTTTCCAACGAATACATTAAATGGATTCCACAGAGTATTCCCCAAGCCCCCTCAAATGCATCTTTGCCCCAATGAAAATATGCAAATTCCTATTTATTACCCATGTTTCCATGTTCAGATGCTCTCCCAACATCCTTCAGTAAAGCACACAAAAGCACACAAAAGCACAAAAGCAATAAACCTTCAAGTGTTTAAACGTTCCATTCAAGTCGCCTTTAATTTGGAAAAGTCTTGATTTCATTCGAAACATTTTGGAAATTCCTCGCGACAGGGGAATACTGCGCTATTAATTTAATTAGCTTTTTGTCACACTTAACGTTCATTTTAAGACTTTTCGTGCCGCTGAAAAATTTCCTCGCAAATCTCTTGACTGTTTTTCTTTTACTCTGCTTTTTCGGCAATTTATGCTAAATTGAGCTATTCCACACTGTTTTTCCTTCGCTTTTGTGTATTCTTTTTTTAATTTGCAAATGATTGTGAAGTCTGATCACGACAACTTTATTGATATACCGAGGACCAAGCGTCAACATAGCAGAAAAACCTCTTGAAAAAATATTTGGGATGGCAGTGAGCGCAAAAAGTTGGCTCGAGTGTTTGCGATTTGCGCTCGTATTTACTTAGAGGGGTGGAAGTCACCCTACAGCTTGAATTTGGGATGAACGCGCTTGGCTAAAATTGGAAAATGCTAGGTGCGTTTACATCTAGATTTTAGTGGAGGAGTTGTTTGTTGGCGGAAATACATCCTTTTAGATTGCAATTAATTTTTCTGAAATGAAAAAGTAATTTTCTTGAAATCAGAAAAACATAAAATGTTTGGTGGACCTAAAAATTCCTGGTGTCACCACTACCAGCTTTTTTTTTCTTTATGATTTAAAAAAATTTAAGAAATACATAACGAGAAGTTAGTTCTCCTTTGAGATCCCTCACTTCAATCTACACACTTCAATATCTGACTGAGTTGAAATTTTTATTAAATTTGAATTGAAGCGAGAGATAAGTGGAAAGGATATTCGAGATGCTAAGCAAAATTCTTCCTAGATAAACATGAAATGTTTGTTATTTCTATACATTCTAGTGCTGTTGCCTTCATTTGCACCTACCACGTACCAATAAATTGGAAATTTGTGAATATCCTCAAATATCGTAAATATCATTACATTACGCAAGCATCGTTTGATTCATTTTTCAACTTTGGAGCAGCGTCTTGAAGCATCTCATAGCTTCACATTTTCACATCTTTACAAATTTATTTGCCATGTTGGCAAATTTTCCTAGGAGAATATGGGAGTTTACTGTATTTCGCATATGCCAAGAAAAGAAAAAAAGGATGTGAAAAATTTGCGAAAGCTTCAAATACTTGAAATGGGAAAGGGATGAGATACCCTTTACCTTCGTTTAGAAATATATTAATCTGCATTGAATTAGAATATAAATGTATGAGAATTGGATAAAAAAGGTTGAGCTGGAGTTTATTCTTCTTTTTTGCGATTCTTTGGAGTATTTGAGAAATTTTCAAGTTATTTTGAGATTTTAATAATAATCAGCGATTTTTTTTAGAATCATTTGTATGGGGAGGTTTTTGGGATGTGGGCGTATAAATGATTTATGCAGATTAATTTTTTTTTTTTTTTGGCAGTTTGTTTTGTCAGGCAATTATTTGTTCTGTACAAGTAAAATAAATATGGTGATTAAAATCTTCTTAAAAGGATTTTAAAAGGTTTTATACATTATTGGATTATAATTAGTAATAAATTATTTCAAAGTATGCAATCAATCCTTTAATAGAAAATCTAAGTAATATAAAACACAGTAATTAGGAAAATTAAAATAAAAGAGCGTTACACTTTTTGAGGTTTAATAACTTTCTTGCTATAAGAGTTAGGATCTTGAATTTTTTACACGATACTCAAAATTTATCTAAAATTGAAAATTAGTGATTTTGAGGATGATATATTGACCAGCTGGAGTCCAGGATTTTTTTTCACGAATTTCCATTTTACAAAAACTTTTAAAAAAAACATTCACTGTGTGATGACACTTTTTATGGCTCTTAAAATTGAAAATTTTTTCGCTGAAACATATATAGCAGTACAAGACACAACTTTTGAGCTGAGTATGGGATTTTTATCATGCACCGCTGATCCACACACATCCAGAAACCACGCAAAATAGTGAATTTTTCATGTTCCCTGTGTAAAATTTGTTCATTAATTGGAATATTTTGATTTTTTTTGCTCAACAATGTTTATCCTTATTTCTTACACATTTTTCAAATTTGCGGATTTTTAGTAACGCGTCTTGGTCAGATGAAAAAATGGCTAGAATTTTGAATGATTTCTATTATCTCTATTATGATTCAATATTATGTTTCTATTCTCAAGTGTGTCATCTACCCCTCATTTTTGAGGGGATTTATGCTACTAGTCCCTGAATATAAATTTCAACTTTTATTATCATTTTTTACAAATTATTTGATTAAAAAATCCATAAAACTAAATCAATGGGGATTTGCTTTTAATTACTGTTATTGTTAAATTAGTAACTTCTATAACTGAAAAATATATTATTACTTCAATTTTGTTTATGCATATATCAAACTTTTAATTGAGATTAAAGAAAACTTTGTTACTGATCTAAAATTTTAATTGAAATGAATGTGCTACAGCCGAGTTTGCCCTGGAGCTGAATTTTTAATGTCTCTTAGTTAAGCTTTTAATAAGCATTAATACGTTTTGCAAAAGCTTCTCAGCAAACACTTTCTTAATAAACTCTTCTAACTTTACAAAAACAATTGTTTAACATACATTTTCATTAATCTTAAAGTAAATTGAAACAAATAAACTTCCTCTTTCAAGAACAAATATTTGCAATCCCTGCACACTTTCTCCTTCCACCGCCCCAAAAAAATACGCACAGCGAAAAATCCACAAATTTCAGCTCAGAAATTTATTTGTTCTGGAGAGATGAAATATTCGTTTGGCAGGAATTTACCAGAATGTTTATGTGCACAATTTTGGGTAAAATATGACTGGACCAAAATCCTTCAATATTCTTGAATTCCCATGAATACTTCAAGATTCTAAGCAGAGCATTTGGCAGGGAATTCATTCCTGAATCGACAAAGCTGAAAGGCATAAAAAAGCACCGAGCAGCCAGCCAAGCATAAGAATATTCACAGCAAATTAAATAAATTTCAACTTTACCCTCCACAAAGTTCGAGCGCAAAAAAATAATAACAAAAAATATACATAAATGTAAATGTTGCAAGGAAAATTAAGAATCTAAGCCCAAATCATATATTCTCATTCCCTGCCAAGTAACCAAGTAATGTTTGGTGAAACTCCTTCGTGAACCCTCCTCCGCTTAGAACAAAAAGAAACACGCTTACAGAGGTGAAAGATGATTGTTTGTTTGTCTAAGAAAATACTTAAATTTTCCTAAAATGCTTCCAGTACACAATGAAATTTATTAAGCAATAAAAAAGACGTTGGGAAAGGGTATGATACTTAAAAGCGAATTTATTACGCTTGAAAGTTTTCATCACAAATTCTCTTTAATAATTTTTTATGGCCAAATGTTTTGCAATACTGCTTTTTGGGGGTTGCCGAGGGGTGGATTTTTAGTGTGTGGGAAAATTTTACGTACTATTTTCCTGGTAGTTATGGCAAACATCTTGACAGACGTGATCTCCAGCGAAACAAGCAAGAAAAAAAAGAGAGCTCAATTGAATGCATCTCCTAACCTTGTTTTGGTAAAACCAACCACTATTCTATCCCTTAATAACCCCAGCCTTCTCATTTTCCAAGAGGCGCAAACTTAATCGCGAGGATAATTTATACTGGGGTTGTGTGTTGGGTGCTGAAAGGAGTCGGAGGAGATTTGCGTTATCTTGCCAGCTTATGGCTGTAATCTGCCTGTAATTTAACGGGGAATTTGAAGCGCGGGACGTTGAATGATTACGTGAGTTTCATAATTATTTCGGGGGAGTGGAGTGCGTTGCTTCCTAGTTTCCTTGCAAGATTAGAAAAGGATCGCTTTGGCTGGGCCGAAATCGTTTTGGATGGTTTTTTGGCAATGTTTAACTTTTGGGACAAAGTTGATGGCAGCTAAAGATTTTGAGGGGTGTTGAAGTGAGATACTTAAAGGATTTTTGGAGAGATTGTGTAGACACTTTAGCAAGGACGAAAGGACATTTTATGAATTTTGAATTTTTTGGTGTTTTTTGCATTAATTTGCACGTTCTCATGGAAATATTTATTTTCAGCATTTGTAAGTATTAGTGGCTTTTTTTAGCAAAACCTCAAAAAAGCTCCTAGCTTCCAATTTAATCAAAATTTTATGCATTTCTTAAATACTAAAATTTTCAACCAAGTCCAATTAAAAAAGGTCCAAAAGCATCTTCCAAAAAAAATCTCATAAAAAAGTCACAAACCTTTTCTACAACTCTCGGCCTTGTCACCCAAGAGCTACGAAAAATTAATTAAAATATTGTTTTATCGTCGAGCATAAAATTTTTGTTTTCTGAATGTGAAAAAAATGGCCAGAAAACATAGCAGAAAACTCTAGCAAAATATCAAGTTTCCAAAATCTTGAGGACTAGATGGAGAGGATGCTCAATCTAAATTGTGATGGTTTGTGTCAAAAACATGTATTTTGAAGTTGTACTTCTTAAAAGTCATCGTCAAAGCTCAAAAGCTCATTAAATTATTAACACAATTTTTTATAATGATCCTTCAATCATTATGCAAAATTAATTTGTGCTTTATTTAAATTTTGCAGCGTGTTTCCCAGTATTTGCAAGCATTTATTAAGCATTTCCACGTTTTTCAATATATCCCATTATTTCAGAATTTGTGCATGCATCCAGCAAAAAAATTGTCTAAAAGTATAAATTTGCAAGTAATAATAAAATTGTCGCATAAATTAGATTAATTCCCAAAAGCTTAATGATACTTTATGACTTTTTGAATAATATTTAATATGGATTATGTTTCTAGAAAGTGATATTAACCCAATTATACTAGCTACGAAAATTACGGACCATCAAAATTGACCAAGTTTGCTTGAATTCAAGCTATAAATATTGCACGCAGGGCAAGATGAGTTCAATTAAGTATTAAATGGTTTATATAGGGAAGGTTTGTAGGATTTTATTGGAAGTTTGTCAACTATTACCTAAATATTAATTAAGTTTTTAAATATGCTGATGTTAATTTTATTTATTTGAATTGAAAGTTTAGTAAATCTGTCAAAGTTTCCGTTAAAACTTTGAAAAGTAATATCTATGGTAATATTTTACCTATTTTTGATAAATAAATAACTAACCAAAAGAGAAAAAAAAAATTCCACCCAGCACACCCTCTATTAAATACTGATCAAACATTCTAAAAAGCAGTCTGGAAGTGTCTGAAGCTATCCTTGAAACATAATCGGATCTTTCCAAAATCCTCAGAATTCTCTTATAAAGGTCAAGCAATGGCAAATTGCAATTAATTTCTGATAATTACGAATAATTGCCAGAGCATTGAATGCTTCGAATGCGGAGTTATTTTCATTCCAATAATGTGCTAGCCACACATTTTATTTAAGTCTGATAATGTATTAAGGTAATAATTTATTGCTTCATCTACATTAAAACATTAAAGCTGGATGATAATAAATGGAGATTTAACGTATGAAAGTTCTATCAGGTTTTAGTGTGCACATTTCTGAGATTGCAGGAATGGAAGATTTGAAAGGAAACTGCTGAGTTCGCAACAAAGTTTTTGATTGTGAAAACAACTAAAACTTAAAATTATATTCTTTAATATCATTGAAAATATCTCAAGCCCCCGAGTCACAATCGAAATTAAATAAAAACATCAAACTCTTTTCTATTTGTTTGAGAACCTCACTACTAAAATGCAAATTACTCTATCACTCGTTTATTAAAGAAAAACGTTTCTCTGCGTTTAATGATTTTTTACGTTGTTTGTCTGTTTTCGCCCTGGTTCCTTCTGAATAGCTGAGAGAGATAGCCCTGGCTTCTTTTTTATGTCATAATTAAAAGTGCCATTCAGTGCTTTGTGATACTGACCAGAACTCTTTATGGCTGGTCTGGATTTTACTCGTTTCCTGGAGACTTAACCCAAATATATTGTCTACTGCGTGATTTTATTGCACTGGTGACTGGGGGATGTTGTGGCGTGTGTTTGGGAGTGGCAGCATAATTTAGTATTTTGTTGAGGAAATGAGGTTAACGTAGCAAAAGTTTAGAAATTGTAGCAAAATAAAAGTTCATAAAACCCACAAGAAAAATTAAACAAACATGAAACAAACCAAATATTCTAAAGGTTACGTTTAAAAATAACAATTAATAATTTATTCAAAAAGAGAATGGATCAATTAATCAGCCTTAAAAATTATAATAAAGTGATTTCTGTTCAAAACCACCGCATGTAAATTTTTAATTAATCGCTTAAAAAAGGTAGAAAAGCTCAGAACAAAACAAAACCAAATGTAAATTTATGTAAACTCGAATTAATCATTAACTCAAATTAATTACGCATTGTGTAGTCCCAAAGTCTTGTCAGCCTTTGTTGCACACAAAGCTAGCTGGTCGGTCCCTCGTCACGGCTCCATAGCCAACCCAAATTAACGCTAATTTCGATTTCAGAGTCAATTTGAGCGCTGAACTTGTGCCTTTGAATTGTCGAGCTTTGATGCTTTTTATGATCCGTTTTTAATTTGTCATAAAAACGGGGACTGGTTTTAAGATGCTGGAAGATTTTTATGAGCGACCATAAAAGTGAAACGGTGAAGATTTTGGGAGATGGGTTTAAAAGCAAGTGGGAGGAGCTGGCGGTGAAGCTATGAAGTCACTTTGATTTTCTGGAGGATTTATTGCAGTCAACAAGCGCAAAGAGCAAAGTTTCTTTCCTATCAGGATAAGATTTCTCATATTTTTATGGTACTTTTGAGGGGGGTTCTTTGTGGGGTAATATTAGGTTATATTTACATATTTTAAGATCCTGTGCAGCATTTACTAAAAAAATCATGAAAATTTCAAAATTTCCAAGGATGCAATAAAAGTCACCCAAGCAGCACGCAACAAATATTTAAGAGTTAAAGAAAAGCAATCAAAAGTTTTCGTATCCCCTGGAAATTTCTAAAATGTGTAAAATGTGTATAATGGGTGAAATACTGAAAAAGCTTGGTAAAAAAAAGATCCCGGAGAATTCCTGGCAAATAGCTGAGAATTACTGAAGTTTCCTGAAATTTACTGGAATACGAAGTAAAGCGTCTAAATGGGTGAATTGTTACATGGTCTAGAAACAAACAATGGAGCTGGGAATCAGGGCTGGTAAATATTAGATTCCATATTACAAATTTCTTGTTTGTGTTTCTGGCTCAGATAAAGTTTCTCCTTTACTTTGGGTACGGAATGGCGATAAGGATTTTTCAGAGAAATTTTTAAGGGAGATCTGGGATTGTGGTTGGGTTTTGGGTTTTTTTGATGGTGATTAATTTTAGAAGTTTTTGAAAGCTTTTTTTAGAAAAAAACTGGTCTATGAGCTTTTTGATGGTTTTGGCCTTAAAAGGTTTATTTAAATAAAACGATAGAAAGCTCAAAATCCAACCTACACTAAACTCCAACCTACAAACCTCCCACTGTTTATTTGCATACAATTATCCATGTGTACAGAATATCTACGAATATCTAATGCTTCTGGTGAAAAAATGAGAAATTTATGCAAACATCCAATTCTATTTTTTAAAAGATCTCTCTAACATTTGCTGAACCATACACTTTTCCTGTTTGTTTGTTGTTTGTTGGCTGAGATCAGGCTTCTCCTAGCACTCTTAGCTATACATTGTATTATAGCATGTTATAGTCTGGTATGCCAACAGCTCAGAAACACTAGCAAAAGCAGTACCAGGTGCTCTTAGTTACGACCACAATAAAATTTTATTTACTTTCCCCAGCTCACACAAAACTTCTCAGCCCAGAATATAAATGTAATAAAATAAATAGAATAATGGAGAAAAGTAATAAAAATCCTGAAACCCCATTCATTCCATTGTTGCGAAATTGCAGCAACTGTGTCAGTAATTGTAGTCAAATTGCATGCAAAAATTAAATTTTTCGGAAATTTTTGGTAGTTTGGCAGGGACTTGATGGAGAAAGTTCAGTTAAATGAAAATCATCTGCAGTGATAGAGAATATAGACAATGTCTTGCGTTTTTTTAGAGAATGATTTATGTGAGTTTTAATAAATGTTTGAAGAGCTATTGAAAGTAATTGATTAATTTTAACATTTCCTACTCTCTAACAAAAATGCTAAAAAATCTATCAAAACTTCCTCCATCAAGGTCCCACTTAAAATATAAACATTAAGAATGCTAAATGTTTGTCGGATACCAAAACTTCAAAAAGTTAATAAAAAGCTAGAAATAATTACTTGGCGAATTGGGTCGATTTGTAAAGCATTTTATGGCTTTTTGCATTTTTGTGCGCTCACGAGCTTTCGGGGAATCCGTAGTGCTTCAGCAATTCAAGTATTCAGTGCCTCAATGTGTGTTTGTTGCATTATGACCGAAAAAAGGAAAACAAAATGCAAAAATTTGCAGAAAACAACAACAAAGCGCATTTTTCATTCTGGCCAAACAACAGAACTCAAATAATTAATTTCCATGCTAAAAAGCTTTTAAACTACTCAATATAATGGGATATTTGTCAGAACGTGCATTTTTTCCGCTGTTTTCCAATGTTGTGCGGGGTATGCATCGTGATTAAGCAATGGAGGGAGTTTAAGAAGAAGGCACCAAAGGATGGAGATTTAACGAAAATATTAAATTTCAAATAAGCTTCAACCAATTTCTAGCAAATTCAACATAAATTCCTGGAAAACTTGAGTTGCTTCCAATAAACTAAAAAAAATTTAAATTACTTTCAGTAAACATAACATTCTTTCATCCCATAGGACCCTCTCACTCAAAAATGTGCATGAATTACCATGGAGTGCATTACTAGAGCTGTTTTTCTGTTCTCCTACTGTGCCAGTACGATGTTTTGATGTTTTGCACATACATTGAACCATAAATCAACGATAAATCACCACAATTTACAACTAGATTACACACATGAAGTATAACCATTTAATTTGCATGCACATATCAACTTATTAAACCGAACAATGTGTTTTCCCATGCTAGTGTTTGGCTTTATGAGCGATTTGGAGGAGCGAAGGGGTGTAGAAGAACTTTCAAACACTTCAACTAGCACTCTATAATATTTTGCTGTTTTTCTTCTTTGTTGAAAACTTGTGGTTTTTCATGGAATTTCCAAAATTCATGAATAAGTGAAGAAATAAAATTAAGATTTAGCTTTTTCTTGCATGAATATTTTATTACTTTTTGTTCCCATCCCTGCAGCTTCTACAAAAGCTCATCCTTAATATTTAATACTTGTCAGAGAATAGCGCGAGCTTAGTCATTTAACATATTGTGAGTGTCATCCATATACAAAAACTATAAAAATACACAAAATTGTACAAAAATCTACATAATATTTTGTGATTCTCGTAAAACGCTTTTGAGCTTTTCAAAAAGTTTTAAAAAATTGGTAAACATATTTTTCACGTTGAAGCTTCATATGTGACATTTTCATCAATACTTGTTTATTTTATGTTTTTTTTTGAAGGATTTGGTTCCGCTTTGAAGTTTTTGTTTTGTAAATATTTTTATTAAGCTTTTTAGTATTTTTTTGGAAATTGTCAATATATTTCGGTGTTTTGAAAAGTATTTATTTTTGGAGTTTAGAAGCGGTCTGGATGGAGGATGGATCAACCTGGCTTTAGAATGCCTCAAAAGCTTTGATAAATTCTAGGTATTTTTTAAAATCTGTTTTTTTCCGCACTTTTTGAGTATATTTCGGTTTTACGATTTTTTACGATAAAAACAAAAAACTGTTCAAGCAGAATATCAGCACAGTATGCATGGTGCAAGTAAAAGCTCCATATCAGATCATCATTAATGAATTCTAGCTGAAACAAAAGAGGTAATCTGAAATGTTTGGTAATCCGACGAATGTAAAATGTAAAGAGCTTCAGTGCTCTTCAATGCTCCTAGTCTACATATAGTTGATGGTTTTTTGAATGTTCCAGCAATGAAGCAATGAAGCAAAGTCGGTGGTTGAAAAATATTATGGACTACATTATGGACGAGAGGGGTTTACAGCTTTGCAAGGGTTTTCTGCTTTTTTGGTATTTCTAGCTGGATGTGCGCATTTGGAAAATCCTTCATCATTCACAATTCATTTTACACTGTTTTTTTGATTTTGTGGTTTTTACATTTTTTTAAATTTTTTAAATCACAATTATTTGGAACAGATTAATGATTTTTGAATTTTATTCTATAATCTTTATAGGAGCTTCAAATTTCTAAATTCACTCTACAAAAATTAGTCCAAAACATAAAATTCTCAACAGTGAAATTCAACAAAAAAAATCGGCGGAATCAATGCAAACTTTTATGCAAAACGAGATGCAAATCAAACTTGGTTGGGATTTTTGTGCAGTTTTATGTGGCTGTAACCAGACTAGATCACTGCATTCAGTACTCTATGCCAAAGACATAGACAACAGAGACAAAGCTTGCTTTCACAACATTCACTACATTTGCTACTTTTGAATATTTGGAATATTTTGAATATTGCATTTTTATGGGGGAAGAGCTTTAAAGCTCCTGAACTGACAATAAACTTGTATTTTTTATTGTTTTATTTATTTGGAGACACTAAAGCGGCGAACAATGAGAACATTTTTAGAGCATATTTTTTGGCGGGTTTTGTTATTTCTTTGGGAAATTATTTTTTTTGGGGATCTTTGCACAGTATTAATGTCAGGGAAATAATGTGTTAAAAAGCAAATAAATTCTTGTTGAAGAACTGAATTTAAAGATGGCTAGGATTTATGATATTATGACACTTTTTTATTTTGGAGAGAAGATTAAAATTTTTTATATTTTGAATTATGTCTTCCCCGAAACTAATTAAAAGAGATAAAGTTAGCCATTTTTATTTTATAAAACCGTATTGAAAATAGAAAGGCTAATTAACCAAATCTATTAAAAAATTTATTATTGGAAAGAAATTCTCAAAATCAAATAACGACCCAATTAAAACAATTAAAGCAATTAAAACAATTAACAAATTCTCCGAAAAATCATTGGATCATAAAATAAGTTGATACCAAACCAAGAAAACAAATAAATTTAACCATTTTCAATTTTTTATGAACCTTAAAAGGATACCGCTCCATCATCCAACAACAAAAATTCACCAGACTTCAGCCCCAAAATACAGTCATAATAAACTTTATGAAAGTTGTATAAAAAGCACCCAAATCGTCACCACTTAAAATCAACTAAAAGCACCGAAAAACTAAAACAATCCCTACAAAATCGCTGAAGTCAATTGATCCCTCCTTAGAAAGTTTTGCGACAACTTTTTTTGGTGAGCTAGCACAACTTGCCCAACTATTCTTGGCCACTTTTGCTTCCACAAACGAATAAGACATTAAAAAAGTTTCTGCTCAATTTTAGCAAGACTGACATTTCGATGGAGGTTTTTTTGGGATATTTGGGGAGCTTTTACACTAAAATACATCTCTATTAAATATCATAGATTCCACAAACTCAACATAATTTTGTTATTACGCAATGAAATCGACTCTCTAATAAAAAATATGAAAACACTTGCAAGTACTAAAGAAAAACCGGGAGGAAATATAATTTGTTTTATTGTTTATTCCAGAGCTTTTTATGAGCTCTTCTATATTTTTCTCATTTTTTCGGAGCCTTTTATTTTTAAAACGTTGCACTCTTTATGTATTTTCATGTTATAATGCAGAAAAGTTTTTTTGCTGCAAAAAATGGCTTCAAAACTTTTCCGAGGAGGGAAACTAGAATTTTTATTAGTTTTTCGGTTTATGGTCGCTGTTTTGGAGTTTAGTTTAGTTGGGAAAAATATTGTTTGAATTTAATGAAGATGAGGGGTTTTATTGAAGGTTGTGATGAATTATGTTTGGAATGGGTTTTATGCAAATGGTTTCATACAAAGTAAATTTCCTTTCAAAAATATTGTGGGTTAGTTATGGATTCACACGTTTAAAAATTTGAAAATTTTAGAACAGCTGAATTTAATTTAAAATTCAAAAATTTAACTTTCGTCAGACGAATTTTTGATTTTAGTTGTTAAAATTTGTAAAAGTTCAAAAATTCAAATACCTGAACTTCAAAAGATTTCAATATTTTATCTTAAATTCCAATGGTACTAAAATATCTTCTTCCACAACCATCTATCCTGAATTTATCCAATTTAAAACAGTAAAATGAAACTCCTCGTAAATATTGAAATGCAAACAAATTTTAATGTTTTTATTTCGTTGCCAGGAATAGTTAAATCTAGTTGTTGAGTTGCAGCATCTTTTTGATTGGAGTAATTTGAATATTTTCAAAATGTTTGTAATAAGAGCTGAGCTGAGGTAGTTGCAAGCTATTTGCGATTTCTAAGAGCTGCAACTAAGTTGTTGACACTTATAATAAAAACTAAATGTTGCATGAAGCAAATACAAGTTAACAAACAAAATCAAAAATAAACAAAATCAATCGAGGATTAAAAATATTGTACCACATACTTTTAATTTATACAGAAAACAGTTTAGCCTCATCTGCTAAAATATATTTGAATATTTAAATAAAGTTTTCCTCAAAATATACACACTCAAATTTTGTATGTAAAATGTTTTCAATTCTCCACACGAAAAAATTGAGAAACTCTGGAACATTTTTGCTTTCACTACTTTGCAAATAGAAACGTAATAGTTTTTAATTTATTTTAATTCATTTGAGTGTATTATCGTATTATGTACATGGTAGTTTAATTTGATTTATGTTGGATGTTTGCCTGGTTAAAACTTTTTGTCGGAAAATGCTTGGGAAAGTACTCGGAAAAACTAGTGAAACTGGAGAATTACAAAACTCTCATTCACAAGAGGACTTGGGCTATGTTAATGTTTAATGGGCTGCTTCAGCATGTGAGAATGTGATCATAGGAACATGTTTATGTAGGCGGGAATGCTTTCAAATGAGCTTTATGATGAAAAGGGATTGAGCAGGAACGGGATGAGATGATTAATAGGAATGTATCTGAATTTAGTACGTATACTAATAAATTTGATTCGATGCTAATTAGATATTGAACAGTATTCCAAGTTTTAGTCAAATTTATGGCATACCAATAAGGTCTCAATACACTTTCCAATCCCCGCAAAATAGAACACCAGCATCCAGTATTGCTTCCTTCCCCAAAACTACTTATTCATAAGTTCGCCATAAAACTTGCAGAAAGATTAAGGTGGATGAATGGCTTTGAACATTGTGGGTAAAACAAGGAAATATCCAAGAAGTTGTGGAAACTGTGGGGAATGCTTACGAAAATTGTTTAAACTTACGGCTTCTAAAGTTGAGGTAAGATATTAAAGTTCATAAGTATTAATCCGATTGCACTAGAAGCAATATTGCAATATTCCAGGTTACATATTTTGCAGCTAGCTATCCATCTGATGGTATATTTATAAGGTGAAGATGGATAAGACTTGAAAAGAAAGTGGTAAAAAAGTTTTATTAAAAAGCTCTGGAAATATATTTGCCATTCTGCATAGAACGAGTGATTTGCTGTGATTCTGTTTTTGAAATCCTGCAGATTTATCCCTTTAGAAATACTTGTAGATTATTGAGATTCTTCAGCTGCTTGAGTGATATTATAATGGTGCGATTTTGATGGAATTTCTAGATTGAGATAATAAAGTTCGCTTATAAAATTGAATTCTTCATACAAAGTATTTTTAAATTGGAAGTAAATTCTGTAGACTGAATTTTATTTTGCATAACGAAAGACTGGAAACTTTACCAACTTTAATTAAATAGTGTTCAGAAATATATTTGCAATACAGCAAAGTTCCTGGCGATCTTGGAAATTTCTTGTCATTTTATTTTTTATATTCGAGCAAAGCTTAGTAGAGAAATTTATTGAACAATAAATAATTTAAAATGTCTTTATAAGTTCTTTGTCTCAATAACAAATTTATTTTATGCATAAAACAAGAATTTTCCTGATGAAACTAGAGAAAAATCAATTAATTTTGGAAAATTGAAGGTCTTATTATATGCTGTAAGATTTCTCAGACTTTTGATGATGTACTTAGAAAGTATTTTATGAAAGCTTAATATCTACATTACTATTACTTTAAACATCTTTACAAAAAGCACTAAAAACTCTGGATATCTGTAATATCCCCAAGTTATGTAATAATAGCTTAAATATCTTTAAAATTCCAAACATCTCAGTGAGCATTAAAAATTAATCAATCTCCCAACAAAGTCATTAAAAAGAAGCTACACAATAAAAGCGTTCAAGATATTATACAGTAGTTGCAATTTTCAATTTCATTTGTCCCAACAGCCATTTGTTTCCCATAAACATTTTTAATAATGTCATAGACAAATAAAAAAATTCACAAAAAAATGAAGAATATCGCAAGAATACAGCAAGTACAGCAAAGTACTTACTTACAAGTCTCTGCCAACGCGAGAAACTTTCAAACAACTAATAAGTCCTTTGGTCGGGGAAGTTGGATTAAATTTTAACGTCAGTTGGACATGACAAATTGTTAGTTATATTTCCTAGAATATTTTTTCTCAAGATCCTTTGTAATAAATTGAAATAATTTATGACTTGGTTCTTACTTTCTTTATAAGGACTTCCACCAAACCATTCCAAAAAACAAAACAAAAACCAAAAAGCAAAAAAAAATCTGCAAATATAAAAATTAATTTTGATGTTGTTCGCATAAAAAATAAAAGAAGCTGGCAAAAATATTCTTGTAGGAGCATTACCAGCGAATTTGTGCTCGTACTTTTTCTACTCTTTCAGTTTTCCAGCTTCTTTTGGTGAGTTGTGCAAGGCGAAAAGAAAATGTTTTAACTGCTTTTAATGGGATTTGTTTGTTTCACATTTATTTATATTTTTTGCGCTAAACGGGCTGAAATCGCTCTTGTATGATTGTTGTTTTGTAATTTTTAATGCTCGCCGAGTTTCAGTAGCCAGCAAAAGTTTGCGCTATTTGATTTTTTTGCGCTATACTATTCAAAGTTGCCTGTAAAAGTTTTGCTCGCAATTTTTGCGCCAAGTCTTCCATAAGTATTCTTCAAGTTGCGCAGCACAAACTGCTTCGCGAGCCATTAAAATCATGGCAAATAGGCAAATTAGTTTCGGAATTTAAGGATGCCGAATCTGGGCGAAATGGTAATTAGGAGATTTTTGGGTTATTAGTCAGCTGAGGTTTGCGTTGGACCATTGAGCTGTCGACAGTTTGTGAAGATGAATGTGGTGGGGGACTGGAGAGGTGGTTTGATGAGACAAGGGTTTTAAATTTTGATGGCTTGGTGAGCTTTTGATGTATTTAGGTTTTATTTTGAGATTATTTCGAATAAAGCAGCTTGTCAGAGCTTTACCGAGCTTTCAAGTAAAAAAATGTCTGATTTCTAAAAAAGGGACAAAATAGTTACCAACTTAAAACATTCACCCAACAACAACCTCTCCAATTCCATCTTCCGTTTTCTATGTTATCGATCTTGAGCTATCAAACTTTATCGAGGCATGTCCCGTTCACCCACTTTTATGGAACAAATTTTCGTGCATAGATAACAATACACAGACTGAATACACTCCAAACCAGTACCAAGCCATATTTTTTCTTCCACCCAAGTCAAAACCCGCAAGATTTTTGCGATTTGCTCGTAACATTCGAGGCGAAATGTTGAATTGTGCCACATAAATTTCAAAGAAATATGCTCGAGATTTGATCTTTTCAATGTTGTGGTTTTTGTTTAACGATAAAAATATGTAATATGCTTTATATACCAGTTATAGCAAGATGTATGTGTAGTTTACCAGCCACCAGTGATTTATATGCTCAGATATGGCACATTGGAATTGCCGGGGTTTTTTTTTTCAAGGATAAAAGGAATGGAGTAAGGACTATTTAGGAGTAGTTTTCGGGATGATTAATTGCTTTGACCGCGTTTCCGGGAAGTTCGTGTGTATAAATGTCAATAGTTTTTAATCAATCTGAGTTTTTATGTGGCTGGGGAATTGGCTATTACTCAACAGAATTTGGGGTTTGCACAAAAAGTAGAATGAAGCTTAATTTATTGCCATAGTCTTCAATTTTCTAAAGATCATCGAATGTTTCAAAAGATTATCGTCAAGACTACGATCTACATCTTTATTTTCTTCAATATTTCCAGTAATTTGAAAATTGACTAAGGTCTTATCTTATTTAAAAGCTAACGATGCCAAAAACATCCTTCTTCAAAGCACATCTTTGCTATTTCATCATGCAAGTAAAACTGAATGGCTCTTCTATACAACAAAATAAATTTTGCTGTATGATATGCTTCATATTTGGATGTCAAATCATTTGACATATTAAGTATCAAAAGTATCAAACACATAATATACGTTGCTACAGCAAGCAGGCCCAAAATATGAAAATATACGGAAATTTCAGACAAATATTCTGAGAATGCTCGGCGAATACAAGAAACTACAACAAAATACAAGAAACATACATGACAGAATATTTCACTTTTTTCCTTCAATTTCCCTTTTCACATCTAATTTAATACATTTTATGTATTTTATGTACTCCAGCCATTTCCCGAGCAAGCACATTCATGCAGAAAACTACTCCAGAACGACCAGAACAAGCAGAAACAACCGGCCAGCATGTGAGATTTTTTAATAAGCTTTTAGGTCGGTTGAGCCTGTGAATTTGTGATTTGATTTATTTGCAGATCAAACATCAGCAAAATAATTCAGATATCGTCGATGCCGGAGAAATATGTCAAACGGATAATATTTACTGGCAATTGCGCAAGCAGCTGGAATGATTGCTCAATAGAAGCGTCCGAGATGGGCCAAGCACCCAGAATAATGTAGTTAATGAACCGAGAAGTGCCTCCTTCTGATTGAAACCAGAATTTTTTGGTGAACGGTTGGAATGTTAGCAACATAAATTTTAAAATTATCTTGTTAGGGATGGTGGTTTTTGGAAAGTGAAACAATTAATCCAATTTCATACTAATGTTTTGCATTTATTTCTAATCCAAAGGTGAGATTCTTAATTTTGATTTATTGACTTCATAGAAAAGTTGTTGACAAGTTTTATAAGACTGTCTAGAAGATAACTCAACAACTTTTTTGATTGATCAGATTGTTCGATTATACAATGAATTATTCACTTTCACCTTATTCTAACTTACAAAATTACAAAATTACAAAATTACGACCTATGAGCTATATAATAATATATGTGAATTGATACTTTCCCTTGCGTATATTCTTCATGATACAATGTGGAACTATGTGAAATTTGCTGATACTTTAGGGATACTGGAAAGGATGGCAAAAAGTTTTCAGACACCGCACCGCCCGCAACCGAAAAACCGCAATCGTTCTGGTGCAAACAGCTTTGAGTTTTTAGGATCCATCCTCAGAGTGGTAATTAACAGAGTAACCTTGTTGCCTCATCTCGGGCGAGAGTTTTTGCCTAATTGGATGGTGTTATTGTCAACACTTTAAAAAAGTCCTGTGGGCAGAGGTGGGGGTTCTTTAAGTGTTTTATGGTGTTTAAACCTGATTTTCAAAGAAATATTTTTGCATGGATTTTGTGCCAAATAATAATCATTACACACATTAAGTTATTTTATAAAATTAAACTTTAATACATACACAAATTATAACTTCCCAATCTCTGCCCTTTCCTAACGAATAAATTATTATTAATCAAATTACTGGAGGCCAAGCAGCAAAACTATGCAAACATGTTCGAGCCAAAAAAGAAGGCGAAGAAGGCACATTAACAGCACTTCGAACAACACTCTGGCCCGTAATTAGAGCAAGCATTAAGCCAAACAGAAGCGACAAAAAACGCATAACTTAATTTATACGGAAATTTTGCTACTAGCTTGCTGCCTTTTTTTTCGGCCACTCAAATTATACATACTTAATTGCGCGGATGTGGGTGAGCTAAGGAGTGGAAATTTACTTCTAAGATTTTCAATAGAGATCGTTATAAAACTAGTACTTGGTCTTTTTGAAGCAATGGAACCTTTCAACTTTTAACTTGCAGGACCCCCCACTAATTGCTTTCAGTGTAAATGTGAAATGTGTGCACGACTGTGGTGGCTTTCACAATTAATTGCGTTGCAGGGTGGTCGCGCATCAATCTTCACTGGTAAAAATGTGAAATGGAAGCGACGCATGAATTATTCATTCAATCCTCACCAAATGAAAAAACTCCACAAACGAAAACAAAAAACAACTCGTAAAGTAGCTAAAATTACTGAAATCACCAGCAACAATAAAAAATCAGCGACACTGCCCACGCCATAAACCACTGAGTTTGGGCTTTTTTTGCTTGTTTGTTTCCAGCATTTTTTTCATTCTTCTCACAAACAATTGTTAAATGTTCCTGGCGCTGCAAAGAATTACACGAATGGTGATATAATTTTTACTGTTGATATTTGAGTCGCTTTCGGTTTTTATCGCTCATGGCGGGTGAAGTGGAAGAGAGAAGGTTCACGGGTTTGCATGAAAAATTCAGTACAGCAAACACTATATCCAGCTATATCAGCGCACATTGGTGGAACATTCCTAGAATTGTGGATATTTTTTGGTGGAAGATGAGATGCTTTTAGGATTTCTGAGGATTTGTTTGATTTTGGAATCTCAAAGATTTTCGAACAAGTAATTCTTTTAGGCGTTGGTTGTTTGCCAGATATTTATTTTAAGAAGTGTACCCGAGAATAGCAGCTCTTGAATAAAGTCTGGGAATTAGAATAAATTATTTATTAAAAATAGGTCCATCGGCAACTAGGATGATCTTTTGGCTCCAAAACAATTGTTTACTTGAGTTAATTTTCTTCTATTTCCGTATCCTTCGCTTTCTCCTGAAAATCTCAATTTTTTGAACAAATTTTTAAGGATCAAATATAACCTCTAAAAACCAACATTCTAAAAATATATCTCATAATAGCCTCTAACCCCCGAAACTCCGCATAGCCAGCAGTAACTGAAATTTTTGCTTTAAATGCTTCTAGTGGCGCGTTTTTAATCAAACAAACAAACAAACACGAAAAAAAAATCAGGAAAAATATTTTTCCACCACAAACTCAGAAATTTACCCATTTGCTTCTTGAGGCTCTTCCTATATTATACAGTTCCACCATTATCCAAACATTATCCAGCATTTTCAACAATTTCAGAAATTTAAACAATTCTTCTAGATTTCAGTGAGTAGAGCCAAGGAAAGCAAAAATAGATACGGTTGTATAAAAAATAGGAAAAGTAAAAAAATGGAAAAATAAAATAATAGAGTGCTGAAAAATTTGCGGAAAAGTATGATTTATTATTCAGATGTAACATTGTGCAAATTCCTGGTGCTATGCGAAAATTATTGCGCTTCCCAGTTCCTCAGTATCCAGGAACAAAGCTGACAAAACTGGCAAAAAAAGAACTAGGGTAACTGTAGGTCTGTGTTGGTGTGTTTGTTTGGCATAATTTCCGCCTAATGGCGAAACCAAATTGTAATCTCATTACAGAGCTAGAACACAGACTAGAAGTTGTTTACGGCCAAACAAAGTTGAGGATGAAGCGAAGCAAGAACAAAAAAAAAATGTTGCGTTTGAAAAGGTGGCTTTTTAGGGTCTGCTTGGATCTGGGCAATGTTAGCGTAAATGTTGGCTATGTTAGCAGTTAGCAATGAAGTGATATCTGAATTGCTCAAAATGATTTGGCGTTTTTTCTTTCGCTTCTTTCAGCTCACAATCGGTATATCTCGGCTATATCGCTACTTTTCTATACAATGTTTGTGTACTTTTGTTATTTTAATTCGACGTTATAAAGAAGGCAATTCTGGCAATTTTGGCAATTTCGGTGATTTTGGTGCTTTTCGCAGAAATCTGGAAACTGGATGATATTCCCAATAAAGAAATCAAGATAACTGCCGGTGGCAGGAATTGTGTATAAAGGTGTGTATAAATGTTTGTTGAGAGATGGTTTTGGGGTAGGGGGGAAAGCTTGGTTGGAATTTATTCTGAATGTTGTTGGGTTATTTGGGATTTTTAGAAAATCTAAGGAAAGTTTTTATTTTGAATTTTTGATATTTGTGGGAAATACGTTTTCAAAAATTAATTTTTCCATCATATCTTTAAAAATAAAAACTTATTGAAACGTCAAAAATTGTAGTCTCAAACTTATTTTAAAATATTAAAACCCTTACCAAATAAAAAAATTCCTTAAATCGGAAACTCCCCCACGTACTAAAATATTTTATTCATTGTGTCATTGTCCCAACAGCTTTAAAGACCAAACCGTGTCCCATTTATCCCAAACATTTATCTGTTTCATTAATAAAATATCTCAATGCTCCACTTTTTATCAATTTCCAAAACACCAAAAAAATCCAAACAAAACTTTTGTTCAAACTTTTTTACTTTATCCCCAATTTTTGCCACTTTTTCCTACAGTTTTCCCCATTTTTTTTCACTTTTGTTGGTTTATTGTTTTCGAGGAAAAACTAAAAAGAGCTTTTTTTCACTCAAACAATTTTTATTTGCTTTTATTCACTAGGCAGCGTATAGTTTGCTCCACACTGCGAATAGAGGATACGTTTCCATATAATATCCCTTAGGGGGACTCCACGTATTTTGTTACAATTTGTTCATACTATGATATATTTGTTTTGGAGACCTTTTGAGCTTTCTAAGTAAATATTTAAGTCTCTAGTATCTTATATCTCAAGATCTTCCAGCGAGTGGTCAAACATTATCCATTACATAGTATTTAAGTGCCCCCTAAACCAAGACGATCGGGGAATAGAAATTGCTTTGCGATCCACAGCAGTGAAAGAGTCGATGAAGTTCCGTGCTATTTTTCCTTTTAATTTCTTGCTAAAATAGCAAAGATATCAGAGATAGCATGAAATTGAAGATGGAAGAAACAGCGCAGCAAAACAAAAATAAAACAATTCTCTGAGGTTCAATTTCCAGAAAAACCAGATGAAGCTGAAAAATCTACTGCAAACTATTTAATATATTAAACTATTAAAGAAAAGCTCAATGTATGATTGTCTGTCAGTCGCTTTTTTTGTAGCTTATTTATGTGTTTTTTGAAATAAATTGCTTGAAATTGTGTTTACAGCATATTACGAGAATTCTGTGCTTATGGCGCAATGATGCAATGATGCATGTTCCTAATGGGATTTGTTTTAAATATGCTCTAATTTTGAAAGTTTTGTAACTTAATCGGTAACTTAAATCGTAGCTTTCTTTCGTGAAGGAACAAAAAATATGTGTTTTTAAGTCAGGGTTTGAAAGGTGAATTTATATGACAGATATATTGTTACAGTAAATTCTTTCTTTTAACAAAACCTTCAACATTTTGGAAAAAACCTTGAATCTTCTTGTAAATATTCAAAAACTCAACCGTAAACTAAATATTTTGTTATGTTGACATACTTGTTAAATGATCTGTTACACGTGACAACAACCATCTTCCATCATTTTTCTCTTCGTGAACTACTAGCAAGCTATGAGGAACTAAAAACCTAAAAATATAAGAATATGCAAACATGACAAATTTGGGAAAAGGAACTAAAAATCTCGTAAAATGAAGTAATTCGATGCCTAGCTACAAAACCTACAATGAACCATAAAAAAACCTACAAAAAACATAAAAGCATAAACAATATTTACTTAACAAAATAAAAAGCATTTAAACCCTTTTTTGTTTGTTTCACCAAACAAACCCAGCAAACCGATGAGAATTCTTACAATTCTTTCAATTCTTTGGTAATTTATGTAATTTATGATTTAATACAAGAATATGTTTTTGACGGGCTGCCCTTGCATGATTCCCAAAACATACTGAATGCTTACAATACAAACAATACAAATTATAGTTGGAAATTACAGAAAATTACCAGAAAAGCTCCCAAAAACGTTTTAATATAAATTCCCAGCAATTCATAAAAGCTCCAGCTTTATTACAAAACTGGGTGCATTCAAAAACTCTACAATAATCTACCAAAAACAGTAGAACATTCAACATAAACTCTTTTTGATTGTAATTCGAGAACAATTTAATGAAAAGCTAAAAATGAAAAACTTTTACCCAGCAAACCGATAAAAGCAATAAAAAACATCAAAAAAGTACACCATAAAACAGCAACAACTGCAGAAAACAAGTGTGGGAAAGTGGGAACAACTGGAGCAACTCTGGAAAACAAAAATTCATTCTGGCTGTGCCATCAAAGCACCCAAATTAAATTTCAATTTGCATTCTCTGTTTTCACCCATCAACTCCGAAAATCTCAATAATCTCAACCAAACTCTGATCTACTCAACAGAAATCCGAAAAATCCAAAATAAATCCGAAAACTCCAAAAAATCCACATTGGCCGCTCTTTTTCTTACAGCGCAAATGCAAACCATCCAAAGCGCACCCTATGAGAAAAGTTAGAAATCAATTGAAGAGCAAACACCCCAATCGCTTCTCAACAGTTCCTTGTGACACCACCCCAGTTGTAGCCAAACTTTCGCTTTGTCAGCACGGGAAAAGTGCACGCTATTTGACGAGTGCTTTTTTGACGCGTCCTCTGTTATCTCTTGATACAAAAAAGTACATAAAATAGACTTAATACATGTGTGATAAGAAGAGGCTTCAAAGCCCTAAAACATGAAATGGTAAACCCCTATTAAATTAATTAAATAGATTGTGGAATTGAGGTAATTAATGTTCGGGATGCTAAAACAGATGCGAATTCCAACTCATTAGTTGTGTTGTGCCGGTTAACATCTTTAAGAATCTCTAGAGTGGCTAATTGAATGAAATATTGGCAGTATTGACGAGTGTGAAACTGAATTCAGTATCAAGTTACCCTTGTTATGCCATGATACTAAGCAATCTGGAGTGATATAGTCTTACGAGGGAGTAATACAGTGAATCCAGTAATTCTCCTGTAATATAAGCAATTCATCAGTGACTGTGTGTATACTGTAGATCCAATATCCCTCCTAATATAAAGTACACCAGAGATATATAAATAGAAAATCCAACAGTCATTAATGCTGATCGATGGTATAATTAAATTGGAGTCTAATCAAATATAATCAATTAAATTAGTTATTTGTTAAATTACACAAATGATTTTATTAGACAGTGCTTAGTGAGGAATTTGATTGTGAAAATAGATGTGCGGAATTGTGAGAATTGTGGATAAAGCCATGGAAAATTGTGGAAATGTGAGCAATTTTGCTGATAAATAGAAAAATTTTCATGAAAGCAGGCACAATGGATTAAATATTACGAGTCTCCGATAAATCAGGCAGGAGAATCAACAAAAAAGGATTACAATTATTGCCGGAAAAAAGGAGCAAAAAAGGTGCTGTGCAATTTTATGATGTTATAAAATTTTAAAATTGGTTGGGAAATAAAGTTTTATTTATTATTTTTGAGCTTTGAAATTTTGTGAGAGCTTTCACCCAGAAAAACAGAGAAATAAACAGAAAAAGGTAGCGAATGGATTTAATTTCGAGTTTAAAGTTTAAAAGTTTAAGCGGAAGACCTTTTACACTTTGAACCTCATAAAATATTTAGGTACACAAGTTTAATACAATATTCAGCAAATTGCTCGTGAATTTGAATAATTTATAAAACTGAATTGATCTCATGATGTTATCAATTTCCGTGGAACTGTATCGCTGTGAAGGAATGTGCAATGACAGAGGCTTGAAATCTAACAAGCAAACAAGTCAATTCAGTAAAATGACAAAATGACGAAAACGTTTCGAAAGAAATGAAAGAAAGGAATGTCAATGAATTTTTATGTAAATTTACATTTTTTTGTCGCTTCATATTGAATTTGTGAGGCAGAAGAAAATTATACTCTTTGAAGGTTTAAGTGGAAAAATTATGCGGGAAGATGGAAAAAGTTTTAATGAACTTTAAGAGAGTCTCTCTACTGAAATTTAACTTGTAGCAGTTTCTGGCATCACAAAATTTAGGTTGAAGATAATATCCCTGACAACAAGATATTTTTGTTATGCAACTTGAATTTACATTAAAACTTTAAATAGCAGATTTCCTCAACTTCCACAATTGTTCTACAATTCTAACTTGCAAACCAAATCAAAAACAAATAACATTTTTATCTCAAAAACAGTTTTATAACTACATTGTGCTTCTGCAAATAACATTCTAAAATAACAAGAAACTTTTTGAAAAACTTGTTTACACAAAAACTCTAAGTTGATGGAAGGATCTAGATATGTAAATGTTACCAAAACATAAGTAGAAATAATAGAAACTTTATCTAAACTGTTAAGTAGCTTTAAGTCATTCAATGTAACTTACCTGTTACAATGTGTTCAATGTTTTTTACTTTAAAGAGTTGTGAAATTGTAAATTGTGTAAAACACTTTAGGCTCATTAGAGGCGATCAATTATATGTGTGTTTCTATTCCTAGAAGATCTGACCAATTTATGTTCCATATACATTTCATAAATTGTTAATTGGACATTTAATATGCAGATGCAAGTATCGATACTCACTTAATTATTTAGATATAATTTATGTCGTCTTGGGTAGACATGAATTAATTTGAACTGTGGTTCAATGATAGTATTATATATCTTAAAGCTTCTTAGAAGTTACGTTCTTTAAGTAAGGTTGAAGGTTTATAGAGTAAATCAATTAAGTTGATTGGATACCTGGAACTTTTTTCCAAGAAAATGCAATCATGAAACATTTAAGATCTTTCCCTCAATAATATTGCCATAGAAAACTTATTTTACAATTTTCCAACAATTAAATTCCAAGTACATATTTCATCGACAATGGGAAACGTTTTGTTTATCCTGGAAAATAGAATCTTGTCTCTTCAATACGCTTCAGAGTGTTCATACATTTATTTCTCATCAATCATCATTTAAAGACCACAAAAAAAATTGAATCGATACCAAATTGAAAATTGCTTGGAAAATACAATGATGGAAAATAAAGGAAAATAGAAAATCTCGTAAATAATGAAATCCGAGCTTTCAATTTGATTACAAAGAAATCTCGTTTCCTCAATAAATATTTTTATTATTTGATATGAGGAACTTTTACTAGCACAATCAAAGTGCGGGCAGAGCTTATTTATTAATTAAATTCTATAGGAGCAAATATTATTCCACACAGATCTCAGGGTTACACCATTGAACCAGTTTCAAGGTCAATTTATAAATAGACAAGAATCTCGTGCAGCTTAAAATTAACCGCAAGCGATTATAATCATGTTCCTACATAATTTTCATTTTACAAAAACTGCCCAAAATATTTGAAAGAATTTTGTTTTGCTTGCTTTGGACAACAAAAAACGTATTTGCTAAATATTTACCTTAAACCCAATTTATGGCAATTTAATACATCCTCTTCCTGACCCATCTCTAACGCACTTTTTGTTGCTCCAATTTTGGTAGTCCACCTTTAAAATCCATAAGCTAACAAAATAAACACAAAACCTATTTGTTATTGGCTTCCACATAAATAAAATTCCATATATCAAACAAAAATCTAATTTTCCCATTTCAAACATTCCTCACATTCCCACCCTCTTCGCATACACAAAAAAAGCTACCTATCTTATATAATACCTACAAATTCAAGCTACTCTCGCTAGCCAACAAAAAACATTGAAAAAGCGAGCTCCGTGAAGCGTCTCAAGCAAAACTTCAAGCTCCGGCACAAAAACACATTTTCCTAAGATAATCCCCAAAAAGCTGGCAAAGCAGAGAAACGAGGGTGCAAACAGTTTTTGCTACCACCAGCACAACAGCCGAGATACACCAAGAAATACCTAAAAGATACGTAACTACACGAAGAAAAACTCCAGTCGAGGCCCCATTATCTGGCTGGGGCAAATTACTTTAAAATTCAGCAAACTGATTGAAAATTGATTGGAAATTATCGGTACGCAATTCAGAGGCAATTTCAACAATTCTGCCACCAAACAATAGGAGTCGGGAGGCAAATAATAAAATTTTTGCCGATAAATTCCGTTTCCGGCAAATTGTTGGCAAGCGCTTTTTGTCTATTTTATATGGATTGTGTGAATTTTGTGAGAATTTTTTGTTGTGATCAATTTTGCGATGAATTTGTGAAGCATTTTTGGATTTTTCGGTGAAGGAGTGAGATGCGAGACCAAAGACATAGCATACCAGAAGCTCATAGAAGAATGTCGCTCCATTAATCAAAAATAGCGAGGATGGAGCTCCATTAAAATTTGGCAGGGATTGGACTTTGTAGATTTTATGGATTTTTGGATTTTTATGATTTCCTAAATTTTTTTAATGTTCTGAGAAATTATTTTGGTCCATAAGACTTAGGTCTTAAAGTTTTTAAAAAGATTTGGTGGAAAAAATAAATTTTGATTAAAAAATTTGGCGTTTGATGAAATAAAAATATTGTGATTTTTAAAATTTATCTAAGATATTTTTTGAATAAAAAAAACACTTGTTCATTTTCCTTTATAAAATTCTTTCGATTTTCTTACAATTTCTTAGCAAAATAAACCCCAAGTCATCAATAACAAAATCATTCCTGAATAAAATTCAATAAACACTACATCGATCTTCTCCCAACCCCTTCCTTTCCACTTCGCTTTTGCTTTATCAATGACGACTGTCATTATGGATTTCATAAAATCATTTTTGATTCCGGGGATTTCGTTATTTATTTTATATTTTATTGTCGAAAACTCGAAAGGCATAAAATGAAAAATTATTGTGAAGAGATAAATTCTCAATGGCCTTAAATTATCCGGAAATTATTTTAATTTTTCTCCTTTTTCCGCTCGCTATAATCATGACTTGTGAAATATCATGGAGTATTTTCAAGTATCATAGAATTATCATTGAAATATTTGAAATACTAGGGGAGTCGCCCGTTTCTCTTAAAATCTAACGAGAAAATAATTTTTTTTTAGAATTTTATTTTTTTTATTTGGAATTTTTGATGAAATTTTTTTTTGGTTGACAGATCCATGAAAATAAATTATAGAATAAAATTATTTTTTCGCTTCTAAAAATTAATCGTTTATTTCAGACAAAAAACCCAAAATAAGTCCATTCAATTTTATAGACCGATCTCTAAACAAGCCATAAAATATCTGCGCTCGGATTTTTGCAGGCTGGCTAATCATTAAACATGTCAGACAATACTAGACATGTCCCATTCAAATGATTATTTCACATTTTTGCCATCCAGTAGAGCCAATATTTTTTAACTGCCGGTTTGTGTGCTTCTCTCGGCAATTTATAACAAAATAGACGAGCGTGAATAGGAAAAAAGTGTATTTTTCTCGGTATTTGTGCTTTCCAATATTTCAAAAATACATTAAAATTATTTATTACAAAAATGTTTGTTGAATTTTAAATGCGGATCGGGAAGCGCTTTTGGGCTTTTTTTGGGCAAATGCTTTTTTGCTGCTTCGTGTGTTTTTAACTTAATGGCGTAATGAATCGATCAAATCGTTTCCATCCGGGGGACGGTTCGCGTTTTGATGTGGCTTCACCTTTACTTTTATGTCTTTTATGGGTTTATTAGGAAGGTAAAGCTTTATTGATGTTTTATGTTGAGCTGTATAAAAAACAAATGGGCAAAGCTTTTCTTTACTTTAAAAAATAAAACTTTGTATAATGATTTATTATCAAAGTTTCTAAATCATTCTTAAACAGTTAAACTTATAAACTCGTTGGTGAAGCTGTACAACAAATATTTATAATAAAATCGTCAGTTTAACGACTTGGCATTTACTTTCTCAGTAAAAAATCGAAAACAAAGTCAACAATAAAATTCTTCATAAAGTTTAACCTCCACCACAAAAGTCCTCCTACTTGAGGCAAATCTTGCTGAACAAATGGCTGTTTGTTGAACATTTAGTGGAAATTACTTGCATAAACAATGAGCCAAGCACATTCAAATCATGCTCTTTAGCTACGCAAACACCAGCAAAATCGTCAAGCACTCGAATGAATATCAAACAACTCCAACAAACTCATTGAAACTCAAAGAAACTCGGATAGAATTCAAAGAAACAAGGAAAACTTGTCTCTCAATATCAACTTTGCTTAATTTCTTCCTTCCCATGACTCGTTCAACGAAAACTCATTCAAACTGGCTTCAAATTGCTAAATTTGCTAAATTGCCAAATTGCAAAATTGCAAAATTAATTTAAGTTTACCCCCTTAAATCAATTTTCAGCCCGAGTGGAACACTTGCTAAACATTGCGCTTGAGCTTGCAAGAGGAATTAAGAAAATTCACTCCTTCAATTCAATTAGAAAGTGGATGCTTGAGAAATACACTCGTTAAAATTTGAACGAAGCATTGCTATTTATATGCTCCACTCATGTGTTTCGTTATTTTCAAGATTTTCCCTTAATTTCCCTTGTTTTACCTTGTATTTCCATTTAGTTTTTAAAACTCGTATATTTTCTGTATTCAATATTGAGTGTTGTTTTATTTCTATATTCTTGTGTTTTTTGCTTCTTGTGCTTCTTGTACTTTTTGTGCTTCTTGTACTTTTTGTGTTTTTCTTTTCCATTTCCGTTGCATGCTGTTGTGTTGCTATATGTATTTATGGCACAGTCAATAATGAAATACCTTCTATGGTGGGAAGCTGTAAAGTGTATTAAAAGAAAAGGAAAAAGTTTTTATCGCATTTTTGCTTTTCAAGGGTGGTTTCGATGGGTAGCTTATTATCATTAGAACTATCTAGTTTGATTATGTTCAGATCGTCATTTGTTTAAATAGCTTAAAATTAGTTGAATTAGTTGAATTGGTCAAAATCTCGTCAAAATCTCAAATCTCAATTTAAATCAGTTTACCCTAAAGACAATCCACCCACTTACTCCCACTTTGAAGCATTCAGAAACACGTATTTGTACTTTTACGATTCTTGAAAGATTATTATGAGCCTCTTTTATGGTTTCGTTTATTTGTTCCACTTTGAAGGTTTAATTTTTCCACGTATCTTCCGAGTTTCCTTAAAAACAAAAAATCAAGTTACTTCAAGTTATATCTAGTCAAACTTTCTAAGGTGAAGTGGCGCCCCGTAGATTAAATACACAGCAAGCATCTTTAATATACAATAAGCAGAAATTCTGAATATATTTACGGGGAACTACTTGCAATCATTTTATTCTTTTAACTCTTTAAGGCGAAGATACGAATCTTTTTCAATGTTGCTCTGTATTTTGATATTCTTAGAAACATTTTATATTTTTATATCAGAGAAATGTCTCCAAGATGTTAGACATATTTCTGCCATTTCTAAGCAATTCCTTCTTATTTTGTAAACCATATAGAGATAGTCATATTTTAAATAATCTGAGATAAGTAAAATACCCGAAAATTCTTAAATGAAATTCATAAAATACATGAAATAGCATAAAAAGCATAAAAAGCGTAAAAAGCAAAGAAAGGGAAAATTGATCTTCTGTAAAATGAGCTTGATAGAAGGTTCGGGGAATTTGACGGCAAAACGAGGCAAACGGTCTCCTAAGCTATTGCGACTTTTTCCATTTTGTTGGCACTTTTCGTTATTTTGTTATCTGAAAAAGCTTAATCCTAAATAAGAACCAGATTGATGGCGGGTTAGTGCTTTATTGACCTATAGGTGTTGAATACAAATTTTGATGGTGATGGATTTTTAGGTTATGGAATTTTTGCAATTTAATTTGAAATTGAATAAAAATTGAAGTGTCTCAAATATATTAAATAATACATAAAATTCTCTCAAATGATATAAAATTTCGCAAAAAGCTCACGACAAAATATGTAAATGGAGCAAAGCAGCCCTCACCCAATTTTCCGGTCACAAAATAACTTTGTTTAACATTTTTTGTCATAATCTATTCATGAAAAATTCCCCAGCTTTTTTGCTGATGACTTGTTTTCGAGTCTATTAAAAAATGTAGAATGTAGACTACATCTCGAGTTAGGCACTGAGAGGAAAATTTTGTGGAAATATTTGCTGTCATTTAGAATTAGATTAGTGAGAGAAGAATTTTGGAGTTTTTGGGAATTCGGTGATAATAATTAATTTGTGATGATGATCAGAGTTTGGTGGTAGGATGATTTTTCCTTTTCTAGTTCATTGAACCTGATTTGATTTTATTCAGGAATTCTCTTAAAATCTCCATAGTTTCAAAGTTTTCAAAGAATTTTTGTATTTATCGAACTTCAAGAATTTTAAAGTTTCGGTTAGCATAGCAATTTTGATTTTATAGTTTCGATTTTCCATTATTATAATGAAGACATAAAACTACTTATTTCTTACCAAATTCCTGAAATTCTGTATTGTAACAAAACAATTTTTGAAATTTCTTTGTTCAACTTTTACTAAACTTTACATAATTTTAGAGAATTTTCAAATATACGTTAAAATTATTCTACACAATTTCAAGTAAAATTTCCGGAAGTTCTTCTGAGCTTTGATGGAATTTTGTAAAGAACCACGAAAATAATTCTATAAAGTTTTCAATGAATTGCATTTTAGACATTTATTATACCGTACTTAAATTTTTTTTCTTCTCATCTTCGAGTGCTTTCGGAGAATGTTAAGGTGCATTGTTTCCAATAGAGGAACTACTTTTAATACTTTGTATAGTATTCACTTGAACTAAGAGAGGAACTTATTTAAGAAATTATTTGAAAGCAATCAAAGTTTCGCAGATTCACACAATCATTCCGGAATACTTGAACTTTGACGAATCAACAAGAATTTAACAAATTGATAACAAAACTGGATATTGTACAAGTTTTGATTATCAATTTTTGCCAATTTACAATTAATTCTGAGAGCATTCCTGCGATAATATTACTGAGAATCGATAAATGTGTATTTGAAAGTTACTCAATATTGATTAACAAATATTGCAAGAGTAACTACAAAATGTTCATACTTTCAATTCCAGTGAAGTTACTTAATTAATTAAGCCTTTTGCTAGACTAATTTCCAACTAAAGTTTGCTATAGTTTCATTCTACTTATTTAGTTGAAGAGTCTATCCAGTTGAACAGAAAATCAATATTTACCAGTCTTATAATATTTATGTAATTATAAGTTTTGTTTAAAATACCTGAAAAAAGTTACCTATGTCAACAATCTTACCCCAAAGCATTTTCTAAGTGCTCCCCGAAATGACGATAGCAAGGCAAAAAAGCCAAACGGTTTGACGTCGACCCATAAAAACTATTTTCATTATCATATTTCCCTAGTTATTCAAAAAATATAACTTGAGACTTTTATGCTCAATTTGAAATTTCGTCGCTTTTCAGAACATCATCAATGTCATTATCGTTTTTCAAGCTTCTCATCTTTATACAATATTTATTCTGAATATTCCGAAAATATTCCAAATATTCCGAATATTATGAATTTTCTGAATATTCTAAGAGAATGAAAAAGTTTTTCGTGACGAAATTTTCATGCGAAAATTTTGTTGGCTCGTTTTCATTGAATCCCGAAAAATTCAACAAAATTCAACAAATATTCGAAAAATAAATTGGAAAGCTTTTGGGACTTTGAGAGCTCTTTAAAATATTTCAAGTACTTAGAGTGCTTAAAACATGATAATTAATTGAAAATAATTTGAATATTTTCGTAAGCACGATCAAAAATTAATTATTGAGAGGATTTTCTTGTCAAATGACACTCTTGGTAGGAATTTTGCTTAATTATTTGTGAAGTTTTGATAATAATTAATGTTTTAATTAATTAAATATTGAAGGATTCTTGGATGAATTTGTTTGCGTATGGATAAGATGTAATATATGTCTGGAGAAAATCAATAACTTTGCTTGATTACGTCTTTTGAGAATAAATTTGTTCAATATATCTTAAATATACATTGCAGAAATACGAGAGCTTTTGTGCCAAACTCACCTTTAACTTTGAACTTTCGACGTCATATAACATAGAATGAACTTGCAACCGTCACGCCACAAAAAAAGCTACAACATTTATAAATGCCAGAATTAGCCATTTTCAGCAGTGAAACGAAAAAAGTGATTATTCGACTCCCCATGGTGTCCACTTAAAGAACTTATTAAAACTGCTTAGCGTACGCCAGTGATGTCAAATTGAAATATTTTTTCAGAACTCTGTCAAACATTGTTTTTCTCAGTTTTTCTCAGTTTTTCTGCAGCGAGTTCAGCAGCAAAAAGTGAAACTTTAAAGCAAATAAAGAAAGCAAGATGAAAAGATGTTTGCTCAAGTTCTTGGGAGAACATCAGCCTGAATTAAATTTCCACATTATGTAAATTAGATTTACTTTTAGCACAAGAGAATGGAATTCCATCAGTTATTCAGTGTATTCAGTGCCATTGAAGCTTTTTACAGTTTTTTTTCTTGCGAACATTTTTGTGAACAATTCGAGTATTCAGTAAACAACCAAAAACTAGTTGTGCAGCTTGTGAGCTGAGCAGGACTTCTCCGCTAACGTGGAATTGTGTTTTTATTTAAAATTCCTTTAACTGAGATAATACATCTTTATCCCGCGCGGCATCTGTTGGTTTAAATCAATACCCTATTTTTTTATTTTTTCTGGACGAATCATGAGATTCTAAAACTTTATCAAAAAATAAGTTGTCTGGTACCACCAGATGACCCCCAGATGATTCACAGCAGGCAGTGGACCAAACATCGATGCAATTCCTGGCTAAACTTATTATTCCAAACATTTTTTCTGAAGCAACCAATGTTGCATCTTTAATAATTCTCTTGTTCCGGAGCTGAGAGTAAGAGGTACCAAAATGATCCTCCAAAAACTCGATTTTTCTTATTTTCTGGACGAATCATGAGATTCTAAGACTTTTTCAAAAAAAAGTTGTCTGGTACCACCAGATGACCCCAAATGACTCCCAGTAAGTAGTGGACCAAAAATCGATGCACTTCTTGATTGAACTTATCATCCCCAGCATTTTTTCTGAAGAAACCACAGCTGTATCTTTAGTTTTTCAAAAAAAAAGTTTTTTATTGTATGGAAAACCCTACTTTGGGTCACGGAAGTGGTGCTGGTGACCTAACCGGTAAAGTCACCATCACCAAAAATATCAGGTGCACGATGGGAAGAGATACCAAGTCGATTGGCATCAAAAAATTTGTAATCGTTTCGGTGGGAGGTCAGATCGAGCGTTTACAGTAAACCACGGATCCACCAAATAATCGGGCACGGCCCTTAGTTTTTCGCATGGCACGGGTCATGGGTTCAAAAATTTCCGGATTTGTTTTCACAGAAATTTTCTTCAACTCAATGCGGACAAAAAAAATACTGGATATTTTTGAGATTTGTTTACGGGGAAGTCAGGAAAAATCAAATAAGGTCAAAAAACCCTGAAAATGCTGGTACGAAAACAATACTTATCCGCTTTTGCGGAGAAGTAAAAATATGGATGTGAGCTTTCAGTAGCAACATTGCTGAACAAAAAAGCAAATCATTTATAATCAAATGTTCGTTTAGCAAGAAAGCTTTCTATTTACAAAGCTGGCATTGCTCTGTGCAGATGAAAGAGTAAATCAAGAACCTATTACCAAACATGTTTTCATGTTATTTTATCTGTTATTTTTATGTTTTTGCCATACACATCACAGACAATGTGATTGAGGATTGTTGGTTCGCAGCGACATGCAGACATGCAAACATTATAAAAAAGCAAACGGAGGTTACATTTGACATCATTTTCGTGACTTTTCCCTCAACTTTTGTTCGGCTGCCAGATAAAGGCTAAACAGCCAAACATTTTACTTTCATATGGATTTCTTGAGAATTCTTTTTTATTATTTTGATTGACGAACAGACGAAAACCAGCAAAAAATAGCATCTTGTGTAGGAATCTTTGGGTTTTTGCTCCATCATTTGTTAACTGAATTTTGAGAGTATATATCTGATATGGTAAATTGTTTTCTCGATAGTTTGAGTTCATTTTAAACTTCCTTGCCTTTTAATCGGTCGTTTCTTCAACTCAACCAAGATGTCAGATGTCAATGTACTGATAATCCTCGATAATCCTAAGAAACCCTAAAATCCTTCTAAATCCTCAAATCCAGTAATACTTCTAAAACCCTAAAGAATCCATAAAATTCCAAACTCTCAAACACATTCACAAATACAAAACTTCTTACTATAGGGCCCCTTTCTAATTTTAACAATATTATATTATTACATTCCTTAAGCGTGCTACTGGCTCCGCATATAAAAAACGTAAAAAGATTCAAGATGTTTTTTTCGCTGGCTATAACATAAAGTAGCTGCCAGTTGAAAGAGAAAAAGTTGCTGGAAATATATATTTATTTGCGGAAAGTTTGGGCAATACATTAAAAATAAATTCAGTTTAAGGAGGGATTGCAGACCACTTATGGAGTGCTTTAAGGAAACTTTGAAAGAAAATTCTTCTTAAAGCGAAAGGATTTGTTTGATGATATTTGTTGAGTTTTTTCTTAAATAACAATTCTTAAGATATCATAAAAATTCTTAGGATGTTAAAACTTCAAAGAAACCACAAAATCATTTTTCAATCAATCGGTCATTTAGCCATCAAATAAACAAACAAAAATACTCACGTAAAAAAGGTCAACCAATAAACCAAAGCTAGCAAAACTTTCAGTTCCACTTTTACGTCAACGTACATTTTCTTTTGGCTGCTTTATCTGAGTCGCAAAACTTTTATGCCAATGTGTATGGGAACAATTGTCAAGTTAATTTCGGAATAGAAAACTTTTCTTTTGCTGTTACCATCGCTCTTCAGCGATACTGAAGCGTGAACTGAAGCAATTTTCTTGCGAAAATCTCATTGAAAAGTGAAGAAAAGTCACGGGAAACTCCAGAAAACGAAAGAAACTTGAGGAAAACTTTAAGAAAAGTGAAGATTATTGCTAATTAAGCAATTATTGTGAGACATAACTTCTGTACTTTTGTAGCAAAAGTCAAAAAATCAGCTCGTTCCAAGTTGCCATCCTGCATAATATAATTAGAGGAGTAAAATCCAATTAAAAAGCTCGTGCAGCATAATCACGTCTTTATGGTGGAAATGCTGAAATACTGAAATACTAGCAAGGAAAATCATTATGACGTTATGTGCTTGCATTGAATTTGTCAAGTTGGCAAAGCGTCTTGCAATTACAATGCAATTAAAAATGCATTGTTTGAAGGCAAAGATTCAGCTTTATTGTTGAGTGCACTCGTTGATGTTTTTTTCTTGTGAAAGTAGAATTAAAAGTTGATTTCTTTCTTCTGCCATAAATTGTATGTTCTAGAGTACAATAATTCAATTGTAAATGGATTCTTTTTTATTCAAGTTTTTATTTAATCATGTAATTTCTAAGCGAGTTTTATTCACACTTCATAATATCAAATGCATTCACAGTAATAAATTTTTCCGTAAAATTACGTAGATTATCGAAGGTAATTTTGTTGCCTTCTATTATCTATGTAAAATTCAAAATGTACGTAAACTCACGAATGATTTGTAAATTTACGGATCCTTTGTAAATGCGATTTACTAAATTTTGTAAATATTTATAGCCGTAAAATTACGAATCTTTTCTGTAAATTTCAGTTGTTTTGTAATTTTGGATTTTCAATAAAAATTTTTTTTGATGTTTTCTTTTTCTTAAAGTAGTTTATTTATGTTTAATGATGAAATAAATTATGTTACAGTTTTCATAGAGATATTAATCAATGCATTAACAAAAAAAATACAAACTATACAAAATAAATGATGTAGATTACCAGTATTTGTCAAATCTTCGTTGCTTCCACAAAAGTTACCTGAAACGAGCCTTAAAAAAATTTCTGTTAGAATTTAACAATCAAATAAACCAAAAATTACTCACCATAGCATTCAAATGAAACTATTTTCACCAGGTCCTTCGGTATCTTTTGGCAATCCTGAATAATTCAATATCCGTTAAAAGAATCTTATGCGATTTAGAATCTAGAAAGTATCAATATGTTAATATTTAGTTATCTTTGATGTTTTAATTATAATTACTTACCGAAACTTGCTCTTTTAGGGCGCATCATCCTGAAGTTTAGAATGAAAACCATCTAAAACTAAATTTATTGTTTAAAATTATATCACAAAATAGATATATAAAATTCACTCACCTCTCCAGTATCCAGGAGTTTAAGCCGCAATCCCAGTCTATATAAATTATCAGCAGTCTTTGAACACAAGGAATTTTGTTAGAGAGTCTAAAAAATATGACTTTAATTTGGAATTTTTTTCGACATAAATATCACTATAGAAACAGTTTATGGTACTTACTTGAAGTTTAAAGAGTTGAGATGCAGGCCTAGCTAAGGTCAAGCCACTTTTTATGGATATAAACACTGTTTAAACTATATAAAATGAAATATTTGACTTTAGCTACTAAAATGCACGCTTGTTTTCCAAACAACAAAAGATTTACAATAAATTGTAAAATTCCCAAAATTTTTGAAATTTACTGCTTTATGCGAAATTTACGGAAAAAAACTAAAAAATATCATACCGCTGAGGAAAAATGCTTGAAAAATTGAAAAAAAACGGAAAATTACTAAAAATATGTAAAAACGCATGTGCATCAGAAATTTACAAAGATTTAATATGTAAATTTAATGTAAAAATCTGTGTAATATTACTGAAATTCAATTTCAATTTTTAACTGTGTTAAAAATGCTTACATGTTGATTTAATTGGTTTTCTCTTTTGTATTTGTTCACTATGATGCTGCTATTAAAAGGTTTTATAATAAATCAAAGGGGATCTAGAAAGCCTCATTATAATCCTTTAATCAATTTTTCCAACTCGATTAGGAGCTTTCGCTGAGTGCATGTTCATCGAATAATAATCGTCAAGTGCGTTTGAATTGTTTTTTACATGAAATTTCTTTTATAAAATTAATATTCCTAGATCATTCAGAATCTTGATTTATTTAACTTGGAGCTACTCGAACGTATTCAATTCTGTTTCATAAATATGAAAATATTCCATGAAAAGATTATGAAGCGATAAGATAAATATTTGACAGAAAACATTCAAAAATTTGTTCTCAGAAGTAATAAAAATTTTATTTCTCATAATCTTCTTGAACATGTAAATAACAAATTGTGGCATTTACTTAAATTTATTTGAAAAATCTCGCAAAAATCTATTTTACTTGAGGTTAACTTAAAAGTTTCAAAGGCGACAGAAAACTTTTTAAATCTTTATTCGTGACATTTTTATGATAGGATTATTTGAAGCCTCAAAGAAGCTTAAAATTTAGATTAGCGATGATGCTTTACTTCATCGAAAATTTCATACAAATTTCACTGGAAAATATAAAGTTTGCAAGAATATTCCAAGAATCCATTCAAAACCCCTCAAACTTCTAAAGAAAAGCGTATTGAATAACAAAGAAAGTCATACTGTGAAATTCGACAGCACAACCAAGAATCTCTTTACCTCCATACATTAACACGACTGATGCTTCAGATTCCTTTGAGCGTTACTATGAAGTATTCTAACAATACAGCAACACAATAAAACGGCAATTGAGAACACACAGCAAACAAAAGAGAGGTTTGAAGCACTAGGAGGCATAAAACCTCAACGATTCTTCATTTATTCACTTTTAGAGCCATTAAACCCCATTAAAAAGAATCCTTGCAGCTTTCAAGCTTTTGAAAAGCAAAGTCTTCGGAAATTCCTGCACATTTATGATCTATTATATTCGAAATTATGAATGTACTCAAAGTATGTGAATAACATACGAATAATGAATGATTAATTTGTGAATGCTTTTCTATGGCTTTTCATTTCTTGTGTTTTATCAGCTTTGTATGCTTTATGAAAAAGATTTGTGAGAAATTATAGGAATTTCAGAATGGAGTTGTTGAAGTTTTTCAGTTCACCGAGTTTTTGGAAACAAGAAAATTTTGCTTATTTTGTGAGGATTCATAAAAAGCTTTTATAAAATTGCACAACATGAAGGAAAGTTTATGTGCACGTGATTTTACATAGAATGTTGAGCTCTTGCACTGAAAAAAAAATATTTGAAGGGTTTGTTAGATTCTAGAAATTACATAAAAGTCACTCCAACTTTCGTTTAAGCTTTTTTGAGCTTTCTATCAAGTTTAAATTGAATTTATCAGACTGTTGTAAGTATATTATTGTTGTTAGTATAAGATGTATATAAGATGAGTGTTCTCCAAAAAAACTAACTAATTAGAATTCAGTTAGAGATTTTTCAATTAAATTTTTAAAATCGCATTTAAAAAGTTCAAACAATTTTTAAAACAAATTAATATTAGTTTGACCAACTTTTTCCATCCATTAACCATTAAAAACTAAAATAAATCGATATAAAAGTTATTAAAAGCCACAAAAGCTTTAAAAAACTAATTCCATATTCACAAACTAACCTCAACCACAAAACATATTTTCCATTTTATAAACTATAACAATTCTCAACAATATTCTCTCATTAAAACTTCGGTGGCACAGCGAATTTCTTGTTGAAACTATTAAATTTTAAAATCAAACTTTTATGCAAAACTGCGAGCGTTCTCGCACAAATTTTATAAAACGTATAAAGATGTAGAAAAAGCCACCACCACTGAGAGAAGCAAAATTAAACTTTAACTTAAAAACTTCGCCACAAACATTTCAAAAATCATAAAATTCATAAAAATCAGAGCAAAAAGCAGCATAAAAAGCATAAAGAAAATAATATATTCAGTGTAAACTTCGCCTCGGCAAGTTGGGGTTGCCATGTGATGTCAGCTTCAAGACGTGACTTCTCTCGATCACGTTCCGGCTGGTAGATGTTTTTTGGTACATTTTCCTGATTGGGCAACGTCAACCAATTATATTTATTTTTTATTTATTCATATGTTGTATTGTGTTGTTCGGCATCGAGAGTGGCTATGTCGAGCTTTTAGAGCTTTTAGAGCACAATCATACAGAATTTTCTAGATATAATAAAGGCTCAGTGAGAGGGGTTAGTCGTTGAGGTCTATGTTATGGTCTTTTGTCCTTTTGCTCTTTTATGGAATTGTACTTCTCATTAGTAATCGGCCGTAGTATGACGAAAGTCGGGACGGCCTGTCTTAAGACGAAAAAAATTACAGCAAGAAGACAAGTACTTCTCATTAAAATCACAATTTACTCTTTTGAGCTTTTTGTTACTCATTATTTACTCTATTGTGTGATTTTAACCTTTTGTTCATTACTTAATCGTTTTTGATTTTTCAAGCCCAAGTTTGTTCTTCAGACCCCTTGCATACACTTTTTTCATCATTATTTTGCTTTGTCTAAGTTTGAATTAATTTCTACTCTTTGTACTTTTCATTTTATTTACTCCTGAAAATGCTCCCTAGTTGACTTTGTAGTTTTTCACATGCAATTGTTCTTTTTAATGATTTTCCCTCATTAATGCGTGAAAATAACAATAATGCGTGGAACAATGATAAATGTCGGAAAAATGTGTTATCAAACTCTTTTCTCATCACCCCCTCTTACCCGACTATTGTGTCGACTTCTGGCAGTTCGCTTATTCAGTTTTTGCGGGCCGCTATTTATGTATTTGTTCCCATTTTATGCACGCCACCATACACTTTGCCTTTTTATGCTACACATAATCAAAATGAGTATTTTTTTTCATATTCCTACATAACTGAAAAAAAAACCAAACAACTGAACAACTAAAAAATGAGTGTAAACTCTGAACAACTGATATACTTCTCTGAACAAAAATCTGCCAAACAAAAACTAAAATCATAAAAAACACTTTTATGCTGTGCTGTGAGCTTTTTCTCGCCTTCGAACGACAATATCACAATAAACAATTGTTTTTCATGTTTCTTTTATTGTTATTCATAAATTCGTTCATGTATGTTGTACTTTATTTAAAAACACAAATGTCATAATCGCTCTCCATTCTTCCTACCCTGCATAACAAAAAAAGTGTGATGAATTATTGAAAAAAATTTGGTGCTTTTTTGGAGTTGTTTTTTTAGCTGCTAGGCAGAATAATTTTCAAATTAATCAAGAGCTCTAAATTTGTGGCGTACTCTTTTATGGCTATGCATTTTTAATTGCACTATTGAGGGGTTATATAGCTCAATTTAGTGTTGAAATGGTTTGTTTTAATTGGAAATTGGAAAATGGTTTGGATATGGTTTTCTCTATTTTTTGCAGCGAATTTGTTACATTTTTGTTCAGCAACATTTTGTTTATTTCTACGCTTACAACTTCAAACATAGACAATACTTGATACATTTCATCCTGAAGCTTAGACAATACATAAAACATTTATATCAAATTTCCTTTTTCTACATCAAAGCCCTAAGAAACTTATTACTTCTCATCTAGAAGTCAAATCTTTAATATTCTTTGTTATTACAAAAGATATCATCGACCTCCTCTATACAAACCAATACTCTACTATTCAAAAGGATTCTTTATCCTTAAAGCTTCAGAAAAAATACTTAATACTCATAATCATTTCATTTTCATAAATATGAGATAGAATTTCTGTAATAGAAAAGAATAATATATTCAGCATCTTTATCAAGTAGATATTAAAGCTCCAAGGAAAGTAATTATAATGTGTAATGCGGATTGCACAGTTAATGGTTATTTTGCGATTTATGTCTCGATCATTTGTTACTTATTTACAAATACCTTGAGGGGCTTAGCTTGAGATAGATTGAATAACTACGTTTATTAGATTTTATCTGAAAGCTTCGTAATATTGATTTCAAAAATGCAATCAAACTCATGAAGCGCCTTTAGGTTTCAGTTGAACCCCTTGATGTATGCAATCTGCAACATACACTATAAATACAAAGTTTACTAGCTACGAAAACTGTTGCAAAAGTATCAAAATTCATTACAAAAGCTTATCTTTCACAACTTGTACTGCTATTGACAACCATAATATATATTAGACTTTGATGATTTTCTTTTCATATTGATTGGCACATTTAAATTGGTTAGAATGATGGAAACATTTCTAAACTCATTTCCATTCATTTATCCGAAAATACAGAAATTCTTAATTTGTTTGACAAATTTTATCAGCAAACCAGATTGAGCTATTCATAAATTTCGAATTTGTGAGATTTTAGATCGGTGAACAGAGAATGTTGATTCAGTTGGAGCAAGAGCTTTAGTATCTTAAATACATTACATTAAATAATTATTATGTACAAAAAGACCCAAAATTGAGTCAACGTTCTGAAACTGCTTGTTTGCTCTACTCCAATGATCCCTTTTCTAACCATAAACATATTATAAAACTGATTAAACTTCTTAATATTGTTAACAACAATTCTAAGTTTCTGTGTTATGACAAAGAATCTGTGACATTGTTTGATATTCGATAACATCGTAGACGACAAGCGTATATCATGTCATTGTGCTGCTTTTTAATGAAGAACCAAGAACATTTCTGTTGGATTCAACAGACAACAACATTCGCATATGTTTACATAATCCTTGATACGAGAAATTCTGTGCATACGGAATACCATCATACATGTTCATTATTGTATCATTACGGCAATAAATACATGTTTCCATCATTTTGCTGTTTATTGACAATCTAGCAGGCACAACTGAGCAAACACAGCAGGAGCTTTAATAGGATAGATTTGTGTGCTTTGTGATTAGAATTTACTGAAGAGAAATTCAAGGTATATTCTGAATATTTACAAATATTAACATATTAAGGGATGAACAACACAAATTAATGATAAAACATCAAAACAAGGATCATGGAATATTTAATGCTAGATGTATAGAAATCTAGAATCAGTTATAAATATTTCCAGAAAGAAGTTTATGCTTTCAAATAATAAATATATCATAAATCGATTTTTAAACCAAAGTTCCCAAACAAAGAAACAAAAAACTTTTGCAAAACTCATTCCAATGAGGTTGTATAACAATCCTTCTATCTAGTGTACTTTCGATCATAATCTACACTAAATCCTGAAAACTTCGAAAACAATGCGAAACCATTTAACGTTCTCATAAAAATTGAAGAGTTGTGTAATGATGCGAACGAATATGCATTATTAAATTTCATTCAATTTTCCTCTTCAACTCATACAATGCATGAAACCCAAACAAAAGGCACTTCAGTCCATTCAAACCTTTACAAGCTCGATTCATACCTATATAGTACATACAAGGCTGAATCGGAACACCAATAAACAAGCCATTAAGCATTGAAACGCAACGGAGAAGGAAAAAAACATTCTACAGTTTAAGTGAAATATGAAAGCTCCCCACAATTATGTGAATATTGCGAGCAAGTTGGAATATTTAAGTATCGAATGGCTTTTTGTTTTGTATTATTGTCCCGGGAAATTTATCTTGAGAATTTTTTTGAACTTTTGAAAACAAAACTAATATCTGCAATATTTCTAGAAATTGAATACTTTCTTAGATAATTATTAATAAACTGGCGATTTATAAAATATCTATCAGTAAAACGAGAAAAAGATAAAGCAACATTGAGGTGAAGAAACAGAGAGATTTACTTCTTGCATTAATTAAAACAGCACTAATTTTGATCATATTAAGAAATTCACAAGAACTAGAGCTGAGACAATTTTTCCAAGTAATCCCAATACTGAAAGCTCCCTGTTTCTATCGTACATGCAAAACCATTACCCTGGAAACAATACATATATGCGAATACATTGTTTTCCCAAGAAAGACATTTATAACAATTTAAACGATTATGAACACCCGGTTGGCATTTTATTGGTAATCAGACAGGGACTTCCCGGTTGGCATTTTATTGGTAATCAGACAGGGACTTGCCATACAAAACATAGTCAACATCGGGTGCCCACAAATTGTCCGATGCTGCTTTGAGCGTGATGGACTTTTTTTAGGGATGTTTCGGACATTTAGCAGACGGCCGAAGTAGCGTCCGTTATGGGACGTTTCGGATGTCTGCTTTCGCCTTTTTGCGGACATTGAATTTTTGAAATTATAAGGGGAAATTATATATATTGGGAATATATTATGATATATTAATTATATATTGATATTATATATTATATATTGGTGTATATTATTTATATATTATGATATAGGTTTAAAATATACGTATAAATTAATTTTTATACTAATTTACAAAAAATAATTTCAATTAAGAAATAGAAAGTAAATTGGGAACAACAATCATCGCATTTTAATATAAATTATAAATTTGGGAACACACTTATTGAGAACCATGAAGCTTCATTTAGTGCATACCACGTTGCAGGGTTCATAGGGTTGGAATTTCGGAATTTTTGGCATGTCTACTTATTGGCTGTTTCAAGCCATTCTGCTTTTAGGGTGAAAGTATCCTTCAACGGGGATGTTTTGGCTAAAACAAAACTTCTACAGTTTAAGTGTCTGAAATATGTCTACCTATGGCCAACCGGGTTGCCATACAAAATTATAGTCAAATCGGGTTGCCCACAAATTTCCGAATATTTTGAGCGTGATGAATTTTTTTAGGGATGTTTTGTTTTGTATTATTGTCCGAAGTAGCGTCCGTTATGGGACGTTTATGTCTGCTTTCGCCTTTTTGCGGACATTTTTTGAATTTTTGAAAATAAAAATATATATATTGGGAATATATTATGATATATTTATTATATATTGAATATATATTATATATTGGTGTATATTATTTATATATTATGATATAGGTTTAAAAATAATAAATTAATTTTTATACTAAAACAAAAAAAATTTCAATTATAAAGCAACATTGAGGTGGCTCAAACATCGCATTTTAATATAAATTATAAATTTGGGAGCACATTAAAACCATGAACTTCATTTTGCAGTTTTTTTAAAAAATCACGTTGCACTTCAGAGGGTTGAATTTCAATTTTTCCATGTCTACCCATTGGCTGTTTCCCTGTTTCTGCTTTTACATGAAAACCATCCCCTTCAAACAATACATATATGGATTGTTTTCCCAAGAAAACTTCCTTTATAACAATTCTGAAATCGCCTATTCTACCTGAACACACATAACGTATTAACAAAAGAATAAACCAATTTAAATATAACGATGCTGTTATTTTGTTGTACATTTGGTGCGCAGCCTGAACAAGAGTATAACAGGAGCATAAACACAAAAAAATGTTATTGCTGATGGTGGTTTGGACAGGGATTGAAGAAGGATTGTGTTAGGAAAATGTTAATTTTTGAGTTATTCATTTTGATTTTGTTTTTGGATAACGAGGAAGGGCTGGATAGACATTTTTATTCATTTTTAATTCGTTGAGTAATAGAAGCTTCATAGACTTTATGAATAATTTTTTTTTTAATTATGTGGAATGAGAATTATTGATGAATGATTGAGCTGATCCTCATTTAAATAAATAAATAGTTGACTAGTTTTTTTCAATAAGATACACATTAATTCCAAGTCAATACCGCATTATTATTTTTACACAAATTATTTATTAATTTTTTAATGGACGTAGATAAATATGTACATTGTACAATGTACATACTTTCAAACATTGAACCCATAACTCCGTTGTCTCTAACTAAATATGTAAAAATGGATTTTTCTTCATTTCCTCAGCTTCAATATGTTTTATTCATGACTAAGCCTACACAAAAAAGAAATTCAACCATCTAAAGCATTAAAACACACAGCGAAAAAATGATAAATTGTTCCATTTGGTAATGTTTCATGAAACAAGAGCAACAGAGATACATTTACATATGCTCGGTGTACTGAAAATACATTTAAATTAAATCAAAATTTTCATCTGAATCCCTGTCCCAGGAACTGAGCATCCTAAACAAGCACTTGCTAAACGCGTTTCGATAGAAATGAAGAAGATGATGATTTCCCCAAGATGCTCGTGTCAGGGGTTGGATAAGATTTTATAATAATTAAAAGGTCAGTTTTATCAAGAGATCCATGTGCAGTTAATTTATAATGAATTTGACGATTCACTTTTTGGTCACTTCACATCAAACCAATCTGAACCGCTACCTACCAACCCCAGACCCAAGCCTAATCCTAAGCAAATCCTTTTTATGTTTAGTACTTATCAATTAGAGTCTATTCGAAATCTCAAGACTGCATGATTGGATTGAAGATCCTTTTCAAGATATTCCAGCGAGTAATCTCCCAACCCCTGTCCAAATCTGTATCCGCTTTTCCCTTTCGTCAGCCGGTAATTGTTGGAAGCCCCAACTGCCAGCTTCAATTCAATAACTTTCGCTCTAAATTCCACTTTCGAAGTATTTCTCCTATATTTTCCATACTTTGAATATTTTGTGAACAATAAAATTTATATTCTCGTATTTTTGTAATTTTCCTACAATTTTCGCAATATTCAAATTTTTCATAATTCTTACAATATTCAGACATTTTACGCGGAAATGTTCAAGGGAAACATTCAAGAAAATTTAAAACACATCTATAGCTCTATTACGTCTGAGTTATTTATGAGAAATTGCGATAGGCAACATAATAATCAATCAAAATTAATGTTTCTCGCAGAAAGTAGTCTCCTTACCATTCTACCTGATTCTACAAGGAGCTACTACAAAACTTCTTAGCCCTTTATACCTGACTCGTTTTCAAATCAATGAAATGGTTATTGATGAAGGTTTATTTAATTAAAATTACATAAAGTATGAGGAAGAAATATACAAAATGTATAATGATGTTGTTATGAGCGGATTCTGGCAGGCGATTTATAATAACGGAGGTATCTACTATGGTAACAGATTTAGTGGATCTTCTTCAAGATTGTAATCTGATCAAGATTTACTGTTAAGATAAGATTTTGTGCTTTAATGCTAGACAACCAATCAAATCGTTAAAAAACTTTAAATAAACATAAAAGAACGATTTAACTTACTGGGACTCTCCATTCATTTCTACCCCATTCCTTCCATAATTTCCATACTTTCTCAAGTTTCTGCAAAATCACCATCGGAATGAAAAAAATTAGCAAATGAAAAATTGCGGTTGTGGGGCGATTCTTTGTTTGATTGACTGCTTTGAATTTGTTATTTGTAAGATTTTGCTGTGTGCCTAACAAACGCTTTACTATGGTGGAGAGCGCTTCAAGTCGCTCCATCTTTTCGTCATTTTGCTTGGACTTTGAAATTCGTGAGACACTTGAGTCTTGAGACGTTTTTTTATGGCAGTGGGACGATTTATGGCAGAGGATTATAATTTATGCCAAGAGCTGGATAGAAGTGGAAGAATATTACATTTTTCAAGTGGTCATTTGCTTCAAGTTTTCTTGGGGAGCATAGATTTACTTAAAAACGAAATAATCTTTTTAATTTGAAGAATTGAAAGAGAAATGTAAATAATTGGCGGGAGTGGTTAATTTGACTTAATATTTGTTCGCTTTGTTCAAATTTGTTAATTTTATGAATTTTTTCAGTTAAATTTGATTTAAAAGTTTTGTTTCTTTAAATCTACTTAAATCCACTTGAATCTACTTACAAATTACCAATTTTTAAAGCTTTTCCATCTCAACTTGGATCCAAGACAAATATGGTTTTATGGCTTTAGTTTTTACTTTTTTTGAATAAGCTATTTGAGTGCTCAAAAAGATATTGCAATATTGCACTACTTAGCAATTCATATTTGACTTTTGAAAATGTCTTTAAAACTCTGGAAAATTTTGTATACATTTGGGTAAAATTATATTTCATCTAGCTGAAAACGGATAAGTTTAAATTTATTTATGCAATGAAGTTTAGCCATTTGCTTTTTAAATCAGTTTCAATTATTTTTTGTAGATTATTAAAGTTTGTGAGCTTTTTTGTGGATGAGCCATATTGAGTTCGGGCAATTCTAAAATAATTTCAAAAGCTATTTAAATTTCAGAAAATAACATTCAAGGCTAAATTTAACTCTTTATTATGCTTTGAATATAATGGATGTTTTTAAAGTTAATTAATTTAGTGAAATGACAAATGATTTATTATTCTATTTATCCTAAAATTAAAAACAACTCATCACAAATTTTCTTTTCTCATTAATTATGCAAAAAAGGTGTCATGATCACCTGATGTGGTATAACTTAAAGCTTTTGAAAATCTCAGGGCTCAATTGATGTTAAGTTCCGTCTCAACTAAAACAAACCCTACTAAAACATGAAAAGTGCAATGAAAAAAAATTCCATTGAAAATTATGCATTATAAAAAGCTGCATTCCACAAATACTAAATATACGATTGAACAAGCACCACAAAAAGCATCAAAAAAATTTACATGAATAAAAAGCTAAAAAGCTCAAAAAGGAAGATAAAAAACTAGCACTTTTTGTTGCGGCACACAATACGAAAAATTATCCTTTGTTTGCATTTATATTAAAACTATAGCTGACTATAACTTTTTACACACAGCAAAAAGTCAAAACTAGAAAACTGGAAAAGTCGGGGGAAAATTGCACAATGTACAGAGACAGCTATGATATAACATTTATGCAATGATAAAATGGCTATAAGAAAGATTGAATGTGTATTTCTCTGTATCTACTCGTCTGCTCCGTCGACTTGGTATCTAGTTGGTTATAGTCTACGCTATACAACTACACAACTAGAAAACTACCAAATTATTCAGAGGATTCAGGGTATGATGCTACATCTATGGTGTGATGTTCAGCAGACAAAGCATGCAGTTTTTCATCCAATTTTCAAACAAATTAAATTATCCCAGTTCTGTGTGCAAGTTTTACTGCAAGTAGAGTGCTTGAGGGTGGAAAAATAATTTTCATGGGAAATTTATGGAAATTTAATTAAATTTTTCATTTAAAAGATTATAGTATTTAAGGATAAAGATGATTTTTAGTCCTTCATAAAAATCTTCCATTTAAAACCCCAATTTGTTTTATAAAACTGTGCCACTAGGCACTAGCTCACAATAATAATTTAGCATCAAAACCACGAACTTATCTAGCTTTACGAGCAAGATGCAAAAGAATACAGCAGAACGCATAAATGTCCAAAGCCAGCAAAAGCCCTGCAAGGACTCTCAATAAATTATTTAAATTTATTTGCTCTGGAATAAAGTGTTCCATGTATGAAATGTATAAAATATATTACATAATATAGATATGAAATATTTATGCCAGAACGTGCCACAAAAAAAAATGTGAAAACATAATTCAATATAAAAATTAGACCACGTACTTTATTATTATTAGTTTTGTACTTTTTGTATTTTCCATAAATGAATGGTGAACTTATTTTTGGTTATTTTGGTTAGTGTATTTCTGGTATTTTTGATATTTTTAATATTTCAGATATTTCTGCTTTTCGTGATTTTTTGCACAAAAATGGAAATTGGTGAACAATAAGTTTTTATAGGTTTTCCGAGTTCTGAAAAGTTCTTTATATAGTTTTTTATAGTTTTATGGACACTTAAGAAAAATGTTTTTTTGTTTGGAAAAGTTCTGAATGTTTTAATTGTAGTAAGACATGCTTGTGATCGGTATAGGCTTGAGTTTCCAATTTCGTTTTTGAGTAGAAGAAAATAAATCGTGCAGTAACATTTTTTATCTGATTCGATCAGTATTTCCCTCAGTGTATTTTCTCACAATTTTTCGCAAATCTTTCATTGTTTGTCATAGTATCTCAAAGTTTCTGGTAGCTCTTCAATAGTTTTCTCATTTCTCATAGATTTTGAAAACACTTTTCTACATATTTATCAATAGTTTACCATATTTTTGCATTGTTCTTCAAAGTTTCAGTCTCCATACTCTATTTGATCAAATATTGATATGCACTCGTGTTTGCTGCCATAAAACAATGCTTGAATTATTTGTTTCAGTTGAAATATTTGGAATATTTGTATTATTCCATTTTTATTCAGAAAGCATTTGGAGAACATTTGAAAAATCTGGTTGCAAGATTTTATTTCCAATTTCCATGAATGTTATATGCTTTCCAATAGATACTGCCAGCCGATAGAAGAGATATAAAAATCCTATAAAATGCAATGTTTTGCTCCCAGTAATTTATTGTAAAGAAATAATTTATGATTTGCCATAAAAGTTGTCTAAAATATTTCCAACCCATTTGCCATTCATTGTAGCTTTGTGGTTTGATGGCATTGTGGTATTGTGGCATTGTGCACACAGCCAAGAAGAATATTGAAGCTTTTGAAGCCGATTCAAGTCTATTCGTGCAGTGAAGCATTGAACCATTGAGTACTAAGGAAAGACTTTCTGACTTTGTGATTTAATTTTAAGAAACATTATTTTTCCATGTTGAATGATCTCAATAAATTACATTTGCTTCCATTTCCATATTTTAAGGCGAGGAAGTTTTTCAAGATGAAATGTTTGAGAATTTTATGTCTTCTAAATTCTAATTGAATTAAAAATTGCCGTCTTTAATGTAAAATCTGTGAATTTCTGGGACGCAATAAGATGGAAGTGATTTTTTTGCGATCTTTAAAAAATTCAGTGGAAGTGGAGATGCAATCAAAATTAATGGAAAATGTTTCATGAGAAATCCCAAGGAAATGAATCTTATGCAATTAAATCTCAAGTAAGAATTCTTTTTAATTAAACGAAAGGATACAATTAATTAAAGGTTCTATTGAGAATAATTTAAAAATAATAAAACTTCATTAGTATGGACTTTGGAATATGATGTTTAATGCATCACTAACGATCAAAAGAAAAAATTCTTGGCAAAAATTTTAAAAGTTGGAAATCACAAGAAAAATCTGAAGAAAATTAAAGAAAACAAAAATTCATAGCGAATAAAAGTTCACAACCCAACCTAACCATCCAACCATCAAATCACCCTCTTTTTCTCATCAAATTCATCCTTAAACTTTCTCCAAAGTCATCGCTTGAATCTTAACTTGTCAGCTGTTCCAATTATCCCGACCAACCCCTCGGAGAATACACAAATGATAATTTAATTTACGCAAGCTTTTCATATGAAATAATCATCCTCAGATTTGCTCAGATCTGTTCAGATCTGCACATCTAATATTATTCGCATATTTGTGTAAAAGATTCCGCATCCATTAATGCGTTGCGAGCAAACATCAAACAATGATGTAGATACTTTGGATACTTTGGAGGCTTTGCGAGTTGGCATTTGATTTAGGAGACGCTGTTGCTTTGGATGTTACTTTTGATGATATTTCGCTTTTTCTTCTTTTGCGGGCTATGTGGGTGGAAATTGTAAATAAATGATTTCTGTCTTGTGAAAGAAACTCGTCTTTTGGATAGACAAAAGGGTAATGGATTTCAAAGCATTTTATAGATGTAATAACGTAGACAGAATATTAAATTTCATTATTGTATAAATTTTGTACTGGGACCCTGTGAAATGATGAATTGAAGTATTTACTCTATTTTATGAAAATTTTATAATTAAAAGACTTTTTCAAATGAAAAGTTCATGTAGTGTCAAAAATTCTTTTATATCCAATTCAAAGGTCCCTTTTATGACACATTTCACAATGTATAAGGATTGAATTATATAAAATTCTATAAAGACTTTATAGAGAAAGAAAATTTACATGTTACAAATGGAATTGTATACAAACTTGCAAGAGCTAAATTGTCCCTATAGAGACTTAAAAAGAAAATACTACTCATTAAAAATATCCACACATATCCATTTGCATAAACAAATATTCTCATCATTCGTTATGACGTGCATGCTATTATTAAGTGGCACTCTTTATAAACACTCTGATTAAGTGTCCTCATACAGTGAGTGAACTTGTATAATTATCAAGTTCTTCATTTTCTCCCTGCATTTATGAATTCATGAGTTCCATGAACGCCATGTGCAAATCAGGTCAACTCATCTGATTCCAGTGTTTTCTCATAATTTTGTATCCTCTGCTACAAATTTCCATTTAAAGCTTTATTCAGGTTTTTTTTTGCCAGGGTAGCTGTATTGAGATTCAGTCATAAAAAAAAATGTTTTTTGTACTTTAAGGTTTTGATCAAATATTTCATATTTTAACTAATTTAATAATTGGATCAAAAATCTGTTAACTTGCGCGAAGATATTTAATAATAAATTCTATTCACATAATCTACACGATTAATCTTTAAGAAGAAATTTATGCAAAAAGCACAAAAAAACCCAAACTAAAAATAGTTTTTCTACCCTGAACCTCATCACTTCAAATATGCTACTCATTCATCCCAACATCACAGAAAAAAATTGTGATAAAACAGACGAAACATTTTTCGGGGTTGTTTAACAAGCATTTTTTTTTTCATTCCACTGCTACCCGCTTGTACAGTACTTTTTTCGCTCCAATTTTTGAGAAAGGCGAAAGGCAAAAATTTTCTACCACTTGCCAGAATCTGGCAGCAAAAGAAGGAAAAGTTCATGCTACATTGCTACCGCAAAGGAAGATAAATTAAGAGCGCAAAAAATGAGCGCAAAATTGAAAATAAGATAAATTATATTTGCACAAGGTTACACCATTTGTTTTTCGGTGGCAAATTTTCCATGTGCCAGCAGATATAATTTTCGGTGGTAGAATTGTCTTATTGCTGTAATGCTGTTTATGCCATTATGTAATCTTTAAGGCTTTTTCATCTTTTTGGTAAACAATTTTATGTGGTGAAAAATTTTTAAATTGCATAAATCAAGCAATTCAAGTAATTCATGGGATTTTTGTTTTTTCGTGCTGATTTGCGGAGTTCTGGAGAAAAAAAATTAAAATATTTCAGGGGAATTTGAGTTGTGCTCGAGGATCTTTGAGTTTCATGAAAATTCATTGATATGAAAATTGGGGTGTTAAATTTTAACTGTGAAACAAAATTATTGTATGAAACAATTTAAACAAAAATTCCTAGAAAGTTTGAGGGTTTTAGATAAGTCGAGTTTACTTGATTTACACGTAAATTAAATAACATCTTAATAAGCTCAGAATATTTTTAACCACGTGTAATTAAACAATTAAACATACATAACTTGATTAAATTATTTACTCTTCAAATTATTCCAAAATTCTCTAAAATTTCCAACAAATTCACTAAATCATTTATTTTGTTTACTTACAGGTCCTTGAAACCCTCAAGCATCATCACCTTCTTAAACGCAAATTTCCAGCAATTTTCAATTCAACATAAACACTCGCAATTTGCCTCAGGATCAAACTGAATGTTGCCAAGTCCATACATCAATAACACGATGAACCGATAAAATAACAGAAAATTATACACATGCAATCACATTTTGCGGGTCAGTATTTCTGAAGCAAACAGCTCGACTCTACCCAGAACTGCTGAGTAAACAGACGGGTCGAATTGATTTAATGAAATATAAACAATTTGCATAATAAATTGCTGAACAACAGTAATAAAAAATTTAATTAATTACATAATTTATAGTGATAGTGGAATTATAATTTTGCGAATTTTCCGAGTGGAGCGAAAACAAAAACTTTTAATGCAAAAATATTTATGTAGAGCATTAAAAATTGAATTGGAATACATTTTAGCTTTTAACTGGATTTAAAACGAGAGGGGTTCTGATGGGTAAAACTTTTTCCTTCAATATTTGATGAAAAGTTGCACATTCAAAACTTTGAGAGCTTTTTAAAATTTTAAGCTTTTAATTCGTTAGTTTTGATTAAATTATGAATATTTGATAGCTTTCATATTTTGAGCAAATAACAGATTAAATAGAAGTCGAAGGAGTTTTACCACCCAACAACCCTCCCAACCAAACTGGACTCTACCCAATTTTCCAAATATAAATTTGCCCATAAATCCACCAACCATAAAAAATTGTTGGCATAAATTGTATTAATTTTTGAAACATTTTATCTTGTTGTGCCGGGAAATCCAGTTAATTGTTACACCAACAACATTGGAGTGCTCCATGCTACTCAAATACTCGAGCTCAAGTGTCCTGGCACTATTTACAACACAGCACCACACAGCGAATATTGCCTGTAGTGCTTTATAGTGATGTAATAACCGTTACAGTTTTTTTTACTGAGTTTTTACAGTTTCCCATGCTCATATTAAATTCGCCGCTTTTGTCTGCCAAGTGGTGGAATGCAAAATTTATGTAAAACTATAAAATAGTGCAGTTGATAATTTATTTATTTTTGAGCGAATGAAAAAAGAAGGGAAGCCGGTTACACTGAAAAAAGTGATATGTTTTGTTAACCAAATTTTTGGTCTCTTATTTATATCTGCTTATTTCAAAAAGTTCATAAAGCTTTTTATTGTTTTTATGGAAATTGTAACAAAAAGATTAATTGTTTTAAAAAAAGCTTTAAATCCTAATAAACATCAATTTGTTTTTTTCAGTGTCCATCAACCCGTAAAAATATAAAAATGCTATCGAATGCAAATTTCGAAAGCTCTTCAGAATAAAATTCCTCACAATATGAATAAAATATTACAAAAAGCTGATTAAAATAAAAAATGTGTGTCCAACAGCTTCAAAAGCTCAACAAACTTGAAAACTCCGAAAAATTGTTAAAATTGGAATAACTGAAAATATTGTTGAATTTGTGATAAAATGGAAAAAGTGCGAATAGTGCAAAAATTGCCGGAAAATGGAGGAACAATAATTAAAGTGATTAAAAAGTGTAATTAATTGGTAAGCGCGAAATTAATTGGAATTGACTTTAAATGAGGATTTGTACACAATTATGAATTGCTGTGAGGTTAATGAGTGATTATTAGTTCTCTAGTGCTAAATTGAGCATCATAATTGAATAAAATCCCAAATAAACTCCCAAAAAATTGTAATACCGTGAAATGGTGATTCAAATAACACACAATTTAAATAACTCAAAAATATTTAAATAAATTGAAAAATTACAGGAAACATTAAATTATGTATTTATTATCTAAAAACCATAAATTGGGCCACCAAAATACATACAACATGCTTTTTTATCAATCCAATCGCTTCAAAAGCTCCCAATTAAACCAGTTGAACCAAATTAATTTAATCCGTGGAACCAGTTTAAACAATTCCAGCAATTTAAGCCATTCAAGATAAGAATTGCATGAATTAAAATCGGAAAATATAAAAATATTGAAATAAAACAATAAAACAATTAAAGCATTAATTAAAATATTAAATGTGCCCGAACCACAAATTTTCCGGGCAAATTTCATGGAATTTGTGAAATTCATAAAATCGCAGAAAATTCAAGAGGAACAGTTGCATAAATCGCTATAAATTGCAATAAATTCGCGGCAGCCAACAATGCCCAGCAATTAAACACAACGAACACTCAACCGACAAAAACCTGAAAAATACAGCAAAAGCTCGTAATAAAATTAATTAAAATAAAAAATACAAAAAATAAAAAATAATAATTATTGGCCGAACTGGAAAAATGAAATTAATTACAGTGAATTTTTTAACGATCCGTTCATTTTGTATGTTAATTTTTTACGTAATCACGAGCATATGGGAGGTTGCCGCATCCGGTAATGCAGCGGGGATTATTGGGAGTAGCAGCGTAGGCAGCATGAGCATCACCAGTAATGGTAAGTTTATTCGATGAATTATCATGATTTTTATGAGATTTATTTTTGATATCGGGGGCTCATCCGGTGGATTTTATTTATAAAACAACCTTTTTTTGTAGAAATATATTCTAGTGTATAGTTTGTGAATTTAAAACTATTGCATTTATTTGGATTATTTTTAAATTCCATTTTAATTAAATTTGAAAAGAATTGGAGATACTTTAGAAAAAGCTTATTGAATTGCAAAATTTATTTTTATCCAATTCGTGAAAAATTATAATAATGGAATTTTGCGAAAATCAGAATGTTGAAGTTTTCATTTTCTAGGAATTTCTTGTTTCAATGGATTCATTTTGTAAGGATTATTTCAGCATTTTTCACCAAATAGCACCCCCTTATACATCATCGCAATTATACTTTTCGCTCATGAATGCAAAGCGGGCAGCAAATTAAAATCCATTAAGCCGGAATTCTTTTTTCCCATTGGAAAAATTTTTGCCATCCAATCGAGCAATTGCACTCTGGCTCAGAATTACCGAGAGATTGTCTGGGCTACAAATCCCATTATGTTCATTATTGAATTTATTAGTGCATTGAGAATTGGGTATTATCGTGGATTGTACGAACGATGAGTGGCAAAAGTGGGCTTCAGGCTGAGCTTCGGTAGGAGGATTCATTAGACATTTATTTGCAATTTTGTAATTGGATTTTGTTGAATTTAACAAATTTCATTGAAAATTCTGTAATTTAAAATCATTCAAAGCACTTCACTTTTCCATTCAATATTTTTAATTATCATTTAATATTAAAAATTCTTTCAAAATTCATTTTGCTCATTGTGTTAATTAAATTACTTCCATTGTTGAATACTTTTTTCCTATTGAAAAATGTAAAGAGTGTAATTATATTGTTTTTGTCATTTCATTAATATTTTCATTAAAACGAGATTTTAAAAATTTTTAAGCTTTTAATTAAATTTTATCAAATTATTGTATTTTCAAATGCGGCATTGTGTCAAAAATTAAATTAATAATTAATAATTCCTGAATAATATTCAAGCCGTATGAAAAATCAAACAGTAAACTCAATCAAATTTGTTTCAAAAGAATATTATATTATTATTTTCACTACACGGGCTGATAACAACTCAATCAATCAATCCTCGCATCACTCCTTCAACCCGCCAAGCACCAAACAACTCGCAAAAAAATCGACTTCCATTATTGCTAGTAAAACAATCATCCACCTAAATAATAAATATCATCGAAAACCACACGGTATACAGCAAACAGCAAAACAGCAATTCAGAAAAAATTTTATATAACCTAATTATGCCATCCTTGCTATAGAATCTACTTCATACATTTTGCTATGGTTTTTGCGATTTTCACGGTATAGTCATGGAAAATTCATGGTAGATCCAAATTTCCACAATTTTCCCAGAATAAAGCGAAATATGAAACATCGGTAACTTTAAAATATGAACTCTCTATTATGATAGAAAATGTAAAAAATTTCTTTCATAAATTTGCATAACAAGTTCGCTGTTATAATAACAAAAAAAAAATAAAAGACTGTAAAAGAGACACAAGGGATTTATAACAACATGAGACCAATAATGAATTGATAGTTTATTTTAGACACTAAAAGGTCTTAATATCAAACAAACAATGTTTCAATCACAGGGGTAGTCTATTTTCAGAAACAAGTGCATGTCGACCTCTTCACGTCCAATTATCGTGTTGCCGTGAACTGACAACGCTCCACTCCACGATTTATTTATCGATATAATAGAGCCCGAAAAACTAGTTTTTTAATCAACGTTTGACGCATTTTAATTTATTTTAATTATATGCATAGTATTCGCTTTGAAGCCGTAATGCCGTGACCTGATCAATAGAATGGCGGTCATAAATAAACCATTTATTTGCATATTGAACATTTTGTTTGAATATTGCATGCCGAAAATAATTTGGCAAATCAATTTATGATTTTGGGTAGTTTTTGCTTCACTTTACATGGAAGGGATTTAAACGGAAAGAGGGTGTTAGGTGGTAGAAAAATATTTGATACCCTTGTATGTTAAACCAATATATATAGTTTATTTGATCCTTTCAAACGACGGCAGTTTTCACTAAATTTAATTGAGATAAAATTCTAACCACAAACACCCCTAAAACCACTCATTTTACTAATTTTGTGACAAGCCATACTCATTTGCAGCTCCATACAATTATAAAATAAAAAAATATTTCAAAATATTCACAATATATTTGAGTTCCCTAGTAAATTAAAACCAAACTGCCTGTGTTTTGTTTTATGGTTAGAATAGAAAGCGCTGAATTGCAGAAAGTGTATAATGGTATACACAAACCATTCAGCGGAAAGCTCACAAAACACACTCAAAATACACGGATCAAAGCTCGCCTATTATTATTTGTGTGTATTTTACACCAAATTAGATTTGGGAAATCGATTTGCCTGCGAAATTATGTAATTGAAAATTGGAAAATTATAAAATGAAGGGTTTTCGGGGAATTAGATTTTTGTTTCATATGCGGTGGCGAGATAGCAACTATATTTATGCAAGGATTGGAAAAGATTGTTGAAATTGATTAGATTTAATAAGTTTCAATAAAATTAAGTAAAATTGGAACTCAATTCTAAACTTTGTTTCACAGTGAATTTTTTGTGATTTGGTCATTTCCACCAAATTCTCTCAGGAAAATTTTGCAGACAAATCTTTGGACAGTTAAATTTATCCAATTTCTTGTTTACAACATCCAAAGCATTCCAAAAGCTTTCTTTTGCATCCATAACCTACATTAAATTTCTTAACAAAAATTCCATGTTTTAAGCTACAAAAATATGTTTTAGAAAATTTAACTTCCAAACCCCTGCAAAATAATCCTCATGAAACCAAAAATATTGTTTTTATAATCACCGAATACATTGCTCTATTGAATGCAAAATTGCATTAGCAAACAAATAATTTCGCTGGCAAAAGACTCATTGTGTTGTCCATCGTTAAAATTTCTAAAAACACTAAAATCATTAAAACAGTTAAAATCATTAAAAGCACACCCGAGTGCATTGCAAATGTGCTAGGATATATTTGGTAGGCTCAGAATACAAAAACAGCCTCTGCCGCTAAAAGCAGCTCAAACAACCAATAGCAGCCAAAACAGCTACCAAAACACGAAGGCTTATGATAATCGGGGCGAAGCTGATACTTCTCTAGATTCCCACGTAAAAAGGCTTAGGGACCTGCGAATCTATTAGTTTGTTTATAAACTGTGTTAGTTTTTAGTTCAGTTGGTTTTTAATGCAAATATCATCAGAAATTTTAATTTTCTGATGAATTTTCAAAAAGTTCGCAAGGCTCTATGTAAACTAGCATATTTTGTGTACACACAATAATCCGATATCATAAGGTTAAACTGCACACCGAGCAGCGAAAAAGTCTCTCGACCCAAATTGACTAGTTAAATGTTTAAATGGAGTCGAGCTCGAGTTTATGCGATACTTTATCTCTAGCGGAAACTAATAACATGGTCTATTTCGAATATGTATATGAAATTGTGTGGTATTTGCGAGATATTCCAGATATTATGCTTTGCATATTTTTGTCATAGTGGGTGTTTTCTCTGCATATTTATATTTAATAGATGGATAGCATAAAAGTTCCAAAAGCCGAAATGTAGCGCAAAAGTGGAACCAGAAGTCATTTGAATAATTCACATGCATTCCGTCAACAACTCAACTATTATTTCCATAAGGCCTGCAGATTATATTTGAAACTAAACATGCAAACAAAACACTCGACACTGACATCCACTAACTATGGATGAGTGCACTCAAAGCGGTTCATAGTTTGTTGAGTTGTTGTTTCGATGATTTTTGCAGTTCTGTAGAATTAATTGAGTGGAAAATATTTTTGTATGATGGATTTTGGGATATTTTGTGGATTTTTTAATAAATCACGAATGCTTGTTTTTTTTTTTTTAATACAGGCTTGCGATTGAATATAACGCAGAAATATTTTTGAAAAATTGTTAAACGTAAAACTTCACCTTTTGAGAAAATTTAGCAGTTTTATTTAGACATTGCAAATAATATTTCCACCAATCCACAAAAACTGTTATGTAACAAAAATTAACATTTCCAACGATTTAAAGTCCATTCACGACCTATTGGCATAATAAATCATGTTTGTTTATAGTACCCGCAACCTTTAATATTAACCCAATAATGCAAACATATCCCATATATCATTATCAATATTTCGAAAAATCCGAATAATCCAAAAAATTCAAATGTTTTTAGACGGTGGACTTCTATAACTAATAAAATTTCAATAAAACTTTTGAAGCAAATATATGTCTTTTAATTGTGATTTTAGCATTTGATATCATAAAGTTCAAATAAACATTTGAAAAAAAATACGAAAATTTTTAAACATTTTTTGTTTTGATAGAAAAAAAGTGTACTTAAGAAGTGAATCGACGACGTGCGTACAATTGCTCAAAAAAGTCTGTTAAAAAAGTCAATGCATTGAAGCCCGTATTCAAGTCCGCTTCATTGGCCACACCCGTACTAAATCTTTATTTGGTATTTTCCTCATGAGTGGTCTATTCCAAACATACAAACATTTCACATTAAATCCTCCATGTATCCCTTCAAATATCTACTGCAAATAAAATGTCTAAAATATTCCACATTTCTGATTTCATTGCCCAAAAATCTACCTTTTATCCATTTTAGCCCATTTTTCTCCGAAATTTCCTACAATTGCCAACGTTTCTCCAAACTTTTACTCAATTTTGAGGCAATGTTTGGGCCAATAAAGGCAATAAATAATACATGCACGTACCCTAGACCCGCTTCTTTTGAGTTATGTTTACTCAGAAAATCACCCGGCCAAAATTTATAACATGCCGCAAAAATACTGCCAGTTTATTATTATCGCAGCTACGTACGGAATAATCAAAGGAAAAATAAAAATAAAATGAAAATGAAGAAAAAACATCCGAATCAATCATCAATTTTTCCAGTTCACACAAAAAGCAGCAAAAAGCTCACACGAAATTACAAAAAGCACAAACAGCCGAAAAAAAGCGCTGAAATTGCACAAAGAAGTTTCCTGCTTTTACTTCCATCAAAGTCAATAAACATCCGAACTTTATTGAAATTTCCCACTGATAAATCGCTTGGCAAGTGTTTGCAGGGTTAGCAGATGCAGGGAAGTGGAGAGAGACGGGATTTTATTACTTGCAATTGAACTGTCAAAAGAACATTCAAGAAATTTTTGATTTCCATAATAGTTGTCATAGTAAATTGATTCAGATATTATTGAGTGATTTCTATGGAAAATTGACGGTAAATTATCAAAGCAAATGTATTCTTTGATGTGGTAATTTTCCATGGAACAAAATTGTTTGATACAATGCTTTACAATATATCTGCTTATGACTTATAAGTCTAGAACGTTTACTTTGTGAAGTTAAATGTCTATTTGTATATTTAAACAAAGTCATTAACTTCATTATCCTCATGAGTTTCTTTATAAAAACAGTCTACCACAACAATAATTCATTTTCAGTTTTCACTCGCAAAGTTTCTTGAACCCAAATCCAACCCAACCCACCAACCTGCAAAATCAACGAAAAATCAAAAGTATCAAAGAATAAATCCAAAAGCGTTCAATATAAATATTATATGGGTTGAATGAGGGTATTTTATGGGCGCTGAAGGCGATACGCGTTGAAAAAAAGAACATAGAAGTAAAGATCGATCTCTCATTATTTTTGTGCTGCAAACGAGCTGTATACAAATATTTGGATATTATTTTATGTAAATACGATTCCTCAATATGTTTGTTATCGTAAACACCAAACAAAAGGGATGAAGATAAAGCACATTCAACACACTTGATATGGCAATGGTTGGCGATACCGGGCAGAGTTAGGGAGGCGATGAAGTCGATGATTACTCATTTTTTATTAAAAAGAATTCTCCAATCAGAGTTTTCTGAAATTGATTTGTTTTCTTAAAATGGAATAAAAACTAAAATTTGATATTAAAAAAATTTCACATTGAACACCTCCATTCTCAATATTTATCATAATTCTTAGATTTCGAATATATAATAACATAAAAAAAAACTTTGCAAACCCTGAAATTATTAAAATTATTTTTCAAGTATTTCACAAATTTTTGATATTCTCAGTACATCAATAATGACATCATAAACAGATTATTATCATAACAAAGCTTTTGAGACTCTTTGACAGATTAGCACCCATACCCCTTTAAAGTTTAAAATGCTGGCAAGGGAATTTTCATATCATGAGATTAAAAAAAGATCAAAGACGATGACAAAGTATAAAAAAAAATTGACAAACGCGATGAATCAATATTGCTATCGAGTGTCATGTTCGGCTTGTTTGTTTGAGAGCTGTACTTTGTGTATTATTTTTTGCTGCTTTTATACTTTTCTGAAGTGCTGCAATATTAAAAATCCAGAGATTCTAAAAAGCTTGCAGAGAAAATCATAGAAATACAAAATCAATTGAAAAACTCATTAGGGAAGAGAAGACAAAGCGACAAAGCGGATTCCTTTTTAATTATGTGAAGTGATTTTGCTAGATTTTATATCAGAAAAGAGCACATTTTTATAGCTGAGCTATTATTTGAACTGAATGACATCAAAGCCACTTTATCGGAGTTTTGCAGAATTTGTTATTGAGACCGTAGTTGCTAAAAAGGGTGACGTTAGTGAGTAAACATTTTTCTGAAGATTTTCTAAGCTAGTCAACTCATGAACATAGATTGGTTGACGTATAAACGAGAATTTGTAATTATAATCCATGGTATTTAAACTATACATTAAAATATATAACAAAAAGAATCCACCTATCTCCCCGTTGTGCAACTCATTCAATTTACTGAAGTCAAACTTGAATCATGGCAACAAAAAATCGTTAATCATCGTTTTTTTGCTTTTCCGCTGGCACAAGTCCTTTTAACTTATTCATACTAGTTTCAAGTGACACAAAAATGGTACAAAAATGTGGTTAGACAGCCATATGGCCGTCTGTGGTCAGTTCAAATGTGTGCAGCTGTGTGCTCCACTATTGTTGTTTTTTTTACTGTAGCTGCGGTAAAAGTTGAAAAGTTTAACTTTTTGTACAGATTTTTGTAATTGAAAAAATGGTTTAATTGGATGGTTCTCGAGAGGAGATTTCATAAAATGTTGATTTTGTGGAATTGATTGTTTAACAGGAATGTTGACTTTATTCCTCGTACATTTGTTTTATAGCGGAAATTGTGCTTGATTTAGATGGAAATATTATTTTATTCACAAGCTTTTCTACGAAAAGTTTAGAGCTTTCAATTCAAATCATTCCTATAATAAAGTTCATGTGTGGATTCCCAAAACTCAGTCGACTAACATCAAACATAAAAGCAATTAAAAATTTCCTCGAACACAAAAACTTTCTAGACATTCCCCGAAATAACCAGCGAAGACCTAACAAGAATTTATCAAGTGGGTCGAGCATTGCACTGCAACTATAAACTATGACAATACATGGACTGGAATCAGGAATGATTTAGTTCTCTTGATCTTAGAGTGTTAGCAAAAGCTGCGTTTTTTTGTAGCTTTACGTGTAGCTTTGAGGTCATTAGGAATTTTAAAATTTTGGTAAAGATTCAATCCTTAAACTCCTTCGACCTATCTCAAATAGACGGACATTCAGACAGCCAATGATAATTTAAGAAAGAGCCTCAAGAAATGTTCAAATTATACCACAACATTTGCTCGACTTTCAATTTTGCTCAATTTTACCAAATTTCGAATTCCAATCTAACTTTTGAATGTTTGAATCTAGTTGAATGGTGTTTGAACAAGTGTTCTCTCAGCCTTCAACAGAGAAAAAAAATTAACATTTGCTAATTGTTATTTGTACGATGGAACATTTTTCCGATTTAGATGAATGTTGAATGCGAACAGTGTTTTTAATGCACGTCAGTGTTCGCCTGCAAAATCAGACAGTTTTGCAGTTTTACCAGCTGGAAAGAGTTTCCGCCTCGGAGCTCAATTCGAATTGCAATTTTGCTGGATGGAGTTTTGAGGGTTTTTTGGGGTGAACAAAAATTAGAAGTTGTTCAAAACTGGTAGACTTGATTTTTTTTATAAATGGTTTGAGATTGGTTTTCGATGAATTTGATGAATTTTCTCTTTTCCTTCAATTTCCGATTCATTAATAAATATTCCACCCTCTGAACCCCCACATTTGAAATTAAAATGTGATAGCTCTGTTCAGCTGCATTCTCCAGGAAACTGGCTCACATTAGTGGCGAAAACGCCCCGCAATTTACGATTTGCCATTTTGCCAAAGAGCTTGATTTCAAGCATTTCGTTTTACTTCAACCATACAGATCATGGCAAGGAAACTCACCCAACATTTAAATATTATTTGAATTTTCTAACAATTCTACTGAATTTTGTGGAATGGTATGTCACAAAATTGTGCTGAATGGGAAATTGGAAAGACAAAAAAAGTTGCAAAAAGGAAAAGTCTCGGAAATGAATTACATTACAATGAGATTCACTTGGATTTACATGCAAATGTGGTTTGTGTGCTTATCAATGATGATAAGTTTTTTTTTTATGTTTTGGGGAAAGGCAGGGCAGGGTTATGTAAGGATAATTTCTTCTAAAATCGCTGGTGAATTTTTTTCCCTTAATATTCTTAAATTTCAAATATAATATTTAACCTAAAAACTAAAAGTGATCCTGTAATTCTGACTTCCTCCCTTTCTATTTTATTCCAATACATGTGTTCCTCAAAACCTCGCGTGCTCGTTAATTCCCAGCAAAAATAATAAAAATAAAAGTAAAACTTTTTCTCTCCATTTACCTTTCACGCATCATTGCTCGTTCTTCTCGTGAGCCTCCAATTGTATCAACATAAAAATGTTTTATCCATGATATATTTTGATGGGCAACAATAATATTCCGACGGTTTTTACTTTTTACTTCACGTCGTTTACGGCCCTATGTGCTTTTCTGCTGGTGCGGCATTTTACGGGGCTTTTTCAGATGATTTACTGGCTGCAAATGAATTAAGGAGGGAATATTGTTTGCCAGACCACCAAAGCAAAGTGGCTCATTTTTCGAGCTTTCAACGGAAAGGTATTCCGCATTTTACTGTTCATAAATGGAAAAGGTGGAATTTTATTTTATGTTGATAAATATATGGGCAAATGAGGATTTAAAATGTGAAGTGGGGATTGATCTATTAGATTTTTGAGAGAAAACGCTCCAGGAATTAAGGAAAAGTAGGTTAATTGGCTATTTTAAATTTGGGTTAGCATGCTTTCATCCTTTTTTTGTTCTTTCAGCATTTAGATCATTTTTTCTACAATCATTTGAATCATAAATGAGAGATCTCTTCCTGAGCCTACTGTTGTAGAAATAACGTATTTAATGATGTGACGGTTCTCAAAGCCTCAATGGGATTTTGCTTTTATGTAGATTATTGCCATATGTACTTAAAAAATTCAAATTTTAAGAGCATTAGATAAGCTCCTCCATTAACGAATTTTAATTCAAAGAATCGTCAAATCCTTTTAAGTAAACTCAATTAGCACATTATTGTCAGAATTACCTCAAAGCCTCCTCACACAACAGATATTGCATTCATTATCAAATTATAACAAACTAATTATAACTTCAGCTCCAATCCGCAAATCCTGGAAAAAGCTCCCTCCACCATTCATGAGTATCGTGACTTTTAATGGTTCAATAGCGATAATTGGGACGTGCTATGTTCTGCAATTTTGTGCGATGTCATTAGTGCTGAACAATTTTACATTTCCAAGTGAAATTATTGTTTGGCCACACTTTCAACAAATTCAATGGATGAAATTTCTGTGTATTTTTGAGTGTTTTAAACAGATTTGGATATTTTCGGTGATTTCAGTGATTTCAGTAATTTCCCGTGATTGTTTAAGAGTGTTTTCAGCTTTTACCATATTTGTTAAGTACTTTGAGTTTTCCGAGTTTTCTGTATTTTGCAAGAGCTTTCGGGAAACCGTGTAATCGATTTTCACAGCTATAATCACAAATTCCACCTGAAGCACTTGCTCTGATTGCGTGTTTTTTGATTACAGCGTAAAGTCACAATCAATTTGTTGAGTAAAGAGGTGAGGTGTAAGCAGTGATTGTTATGGAACTAGTATTAGAGTTTATTTTTCATTTCGGAGTGTCCTCCGTTTAAAAAATTCGGAATCATAATTAATTATCATTGGTGTAAAATTCTAAAATCCAGATCCCTCCCAACCCTTGCATCTTCTAAAAACTGTCGCCAATTAAATTAAGTTCAAACAAAAACGCGAATTACGCAATTCCAAAAAAAGTTAAAATAAATGTCCATAATTATATGATTCTGATGAATTAGCATAAAAAATCCCCGCCTTAATGAGCACAAAGAACGAAATAATATTTATTGCCCCTAATAACACAAGAAATTCCGACAAAACTCCCGCAAATTCATAAAACTCCAAAAGTATATGCTGCCTCACGTTCTCGCCTTTTTAATGTACTTAAACCAACTTAAACTTTTCGTTTCGCAGCCCAAGCGCCAAAAAAGCATTTTTGCGAGCTTTATTATTATTTCTTTTTATGATTTTTATTACTTTTCAGCCAAACACTGGCAAAATTCTAAGAACTGTATGAGAAATATTATGCCAAATGAACAAAATATGAAGCAAAATGTAAAGAAATACAGAAAAAATAAATTATATAGACTGAGCTGAAAAATTCATAATTCGTTGATTAATACAGCGGAAAATAAACTTTTGCCAGAGCTTCTTTCAGAACTGTCGGCAAACAAAAAAGTTTTTATTTGTTTACGAAAGGATTTCTCTTTGGAGTGGCTGACTGTCCAAAAGAAATTAATTTTACCAAATTTATTCCAAAACTCATGATTTATTTCATGTTTTTGTAAAAAAGCTCCTTCTGAAACTTAAAGCTCAAATCACCAACTTTAAAAATTATTTCCAAGTAAAAAATGAAACATACCTTAAAATTCTTCGATTTCCAAGTTGCTCAGCAACCCACCCCCGTCGATATTTGATTTATTTACTTCTTACTTGAAGGATTTCTGAAATTTCTGAATCGCAAAAAATCTTGAACTCAAGTTATTTCTTGTTGGTTAATGTTGGATTGTAATTTAATGATTTGCCGAGCTTAAAACGAAATTGAAATGTTCGAAAATGTTCGAGTTTTCCAAGAAAAACTGCCATGAAGCGTGATAATCGGCATAGGTATTCACTCGATAAAATTCGCGCAGAAATTGCAATACCTCGTTATGAATTTTAAATGGAAATTTAATTACGGCAACACGAACACCAAATATTTAAATAATTAATACAACGGCGAAAAGTTTTCTTTGCCAAAGAATAAAGGCAAAAAAGCCGAAAAACGTAAATTCAATGAATTAAACTTTTCCATAGCAAAACGCTAAAATGCTATTAAATTTCCACAGAAATTTATGTGCACAATTTTCACTCCTTTTGTTTCCAGATTTTCCAGGTTTCTCCTTTTTACTTTTGTTTTTCAAAGTTTGTTCGGGGGTTCAAAGATTGGAATTATTTTTTTTTTCTGGGAAAAAGAGTTGACTTTCTGTTCAAGAGGTTATTGAGGTTGTTTATGAACAAATATCATTTTACAAACTATTACACCTTTTTGCCCCTTCAAACCCCCTTGTGTTGTTTTACTATTTTCTTTCTTTGAAACTGAAATCCTATGGCATTCTTGCCGAGAAAATAAAGTAAACGCAAAAACTACAAGTATTGCATGATTTATCACAAAGAAGCATCAATCATTCAAGCCTTTGCTCACCGAGTAACCGACATCGGGTGGAACCATCTCGCTAAAAATGTGGCTTGCTCACATAGACGTTTGAACAATTATTTTTTTGTTGGGGATTGGAAATTTAAAACTTTCTGTTGGACTTCTTGAAGTTTTCGCCAATTATTTGCAATTCTAATAAATCTTGCAAGGCTCCCATTTTCTTCAGATTTTTTCTTTCTGTGATTCAAGCTCTCAAGAGTTATCAAAATCAAGATCGAAACCTTCTCAAAATCATTCAAATCCTTGAAAAAAGTTTAAAAGAGTTCAAACAAAAAATGAAAATACCAGAGCATGAGATTTTTTACTTCCTAAAGCCAACATTCCAGCGCTTCATTTCCGTGTTCATAAAAAAAGGGAAGAGAATCTATAAATCATTCAATGTTATTGTTTCTACTACAAAAAGTAAGCTCCAGCATCGCTTGAACCAACAGCCAGCAAAAAGTTCCGATGAAATTCGGATGAAATGCAAAAAAATTCGAAAGAATTGGAAAAGCTATTTTTCCAGAGAAAAAGTTAAAATTCAGCATAATGTAGCTGAATTTTCATTTTATGCATATTCATAGTCAGAAAACTAATATATTAAAATTCAATGTACATAATTCATTGATAACATAAAAACAACTTCTATAGATATTTGATTTCTCGATTCTATTGAAAAAGTTTTTTATTCAAATATGTAATATTGAGGTAATGGACAATTTTAAGAACTTTATTCCATTTTAGGATAATATGCAAACCCGCAAGCTACAATTTCTTCAAGTTCTCTTGAATTTCATTGTCCGTCCCTTACCTCTCTCTCCATTTCTTAAAACCCAACTTTTTTGATGCTGAGTTTGAATTTTTGAATTTTGATTTGCAAAGACATCTGGTGCGCTCTCAAGCCAAATCTTTCAAGCATTTTTCAGAAATGATGTGGATATTTCTAGTTCTGCAATAAAGATTAAATTTGCCATATTTATTCTTTTAAATTATGGTTTTTATTCATTTTATTAAGGCAGAAAGAGAATTTAAGCAAAACTCGGAAAAAGCTGAATAAATCAAACGCTTTGTATCTGGAAGCAAAAAAATTTGCTGCACAAAATATTGCAAAATAAGAAAATATGTTTCCAAACGGAAAGTATTGCAGAAAACTGGGATGAACGTCTTACAACTTTTTCCACTGTCTTTTAGTCTTTTAACTGCAGAATTTATTGTATTGCATCTTTTGCTTCTTTGCTGCAACTTTTCATTATAACAATTGTGCAATATTGTAGTCAGTAGTGCAAAAAAATTGTCCGCATATTTCTCTTAGACACTTTTCCGTGCCACCAGCACAAACCTTGTGCAAGTGAATTGTCACCAAATTTACACAAATGGAAGATGAAATAAAGAATGTAAAGGGGGAGAGTTGAGGGGTGGAAAACTTTTTTAAAGGGTGAAAGCTTAAAAGCAATAGAAATTTAAATTCAAGGACTAAAACCATTTTCTGAAGATCTTTAAATTAATAATCCAACCCTTAACACACCCTTCCAAACAACCCAAAAAAAAAACTACAAAATAAACGTGAAAATTTAATGCCTTTTTGTGTAAATTGCAGAGAACTATCTCGTACAATCGTTGGTTGAGAAAAGATAAAAATGTTAAAGTAAAAGCAGTTTGGCAGCGCATTCAGCTGCTCAAATGGCATGAAGCGAACATGGCAGAGCTGTCAAGAAGAAATAAAAGCTTATACCTTAGCAAATTTGTGTGAACACTGTGCTAGAAAAATGCACATAATCAAAATTGAATATTTCTCGGCACATATCATCGTTACATGCACAAGATAAACCGCAACACCCGAAAATCTCTGGCAAATGAAACGGTGTGCAAGTTGAATTTTAATATTGTGGAAATTTCAGTTGCTGGAAATTATTTTTATTTTCTATTTCCAAAAGGGTTTTTCGTGTGTAGGTGAAATGTCTGTTGAACCAGAGGTGGAAAGAGTTGAATTTTTTATTATCTCCTTATTTTCAAATTGGTATTCATTGAGTTCCTTTGAAATTTGAATTTCAGCTATTGGCTTTAGGTTTTGTTTCAATTTTCCGCGAAACTTGAGTTTTTCAATGACTTCACTCAACAAAATGGAATGTAATGCTTCACTAACATACGTACCATGGAGTACTACATTTTGTGTTATAAAATACGATATATGGGTAAAAATAACCAGAGCGTTCTTTCTTCTATTAAAATTAAACATAAATTATTTCCACATTAACAAAAACACCCAAAAAGATTTTTATAAAGCTCGCATTCATATTTAGCTCACAATCATCAAGTTGTGGAAAGCCATAAAAATGATTAATGTAAGATTTCCTTAAAAACGAAAGACTTAGTTCGAAATTTTTGTAGAAAAAATATGATTTATAGACTTTGAACGAGAAAATTGTTCAACAATGTAATTTTTATTAATATGTCAACAAACAATAATTAAGAAATAATGATGAGTGGACCCCTATGAATTCTTTATAACTTTAAAAGTCCTACAATGAATGGACTGAAATCTTAAACATTTTATTTAAAAAACCTATGAAACCCAACGTTCAGTTCATTCTTCAAAAGCTCATAAATCTTCAACACCTGCATCAACATTTATAAAATAAATAACAGTTTTCACAAATTTCTTTCAATCCTTACGGAAACCAAAGCATGTCTTTGACAAAAATATTTGCTATTTTTTGCTTAGAGCTTCTCATCTTTCCTATTTTCCTTGCTTTTACCGTTTCTACTAGTTCTCGGATTTTCCCAATGTGACAACAGATGGAAATTGGTTTAAAATTTCATCGCATTCCGAAGACATTTCAAATAAATTGCAAAATTGCGAAATTGAACATTTAAAAAAAATGCCAATAAAAATCAAAAATGCATTTCTCTTCGATTTGTCTAGTTGGCTGGTTCCGGTCGGATACTAGGGCTTGCTCATCCAATCTTAAGACATTTTATTCGAGATCTTGAATTCTATGAAAAAGAATAACCAACAATTCTTGGAAAATCAGAATTTTGTAAAACTCTAACCCCTACATCTCAATTGTCTCTAACAACATATTTTTTCACTTGCAGGTGCAGCGACCGACAAACCATACTTTGATGATATCAACTCGAGAAATGTGACAACTGTGGTGGATGACACTGCGATTCTCAAGTGCTCTGTGAAGCATAAAGGAGACCGGACGGTGAGTGGAACATGCTGAAATTAAATTTAATTGCAATTATTGAGCATTTGTGCTGAATTATGTTGATGTTTTGAAGGGATTTGAGGATATGGTAGCTTGTACGTTGAAATTTTGTAGAATCTGATTTGACGAATAACCGAAATAGTTGTCATCGGTGATCTCGTCATGTTCATGTGACATTTTGATTTAATTCTAAGAAAAGCTGACTCAACAGGTTCGTTCGTGATACAATATGATATTTAGGATTTGAGCAGATTTGGTAGAGTTATAAAATTCATTTTCGAAAGGATTCTCAAAATAAATGAAATCCATTGGCTAGTTTTTAGCCTGCCCCCAACTCATTTAATAATAAAATACCAATTAACAAATCCTCGCCCAATTCATATGAACCACAACTCACAAAATGTATAATAAAACACGTTCTGTAATCCTCACTAATCTGAACCCATAAGCCAGACCATAATTCTCTCATTAATTCATTCCTACATACTTTACTAGTTTAATATATACATCTATAACATTTGCTAACCTCTAAATCCCACCTAAACATATCCTAATATGTTCGTAATAAATCTATTAGAGCATTTCTGCTATTACTACCAATCCTTGAAATCCATCAAAATCACGAAACTTCATAAAATTGGAATATTAAATAAATTCCCAGAATTCCATAAACTTCATTTGATTACGGAATAGTTGCGGCCGTAGTGTTATACTCTCTGCCATGCCCTTTATATAACACTAGCTGTTATATGACTGGTATATGCAAGATATATGAGGCATTTAATTCCAATCATGTAGAGCTAGCGGCTCTACAACCGAACAACATAAACCCTTCAATTATAATCAAATATATTTTAGTCGTTGGCATTAACTTGTTCAGCGTTAATATTTTTTATTTATTCGCCCAGACATATTATTTTATGTTTTGTGTGGCATTTTTATGTTTATAACAGTGCCGACAAGTACGTAATCACAACTCAAACAGAACAATCACATAAGCTAGGCAATAGTATTTGGTGAAAATAGCAAAAATCCGCACGTTTTTATTACACAATTCTTCAGAACACTTCACTTTGCTTCACAATACTTCAGAGTTTAGTTTTTTAGTTCCTTGATACTTGGTATCTAAACATGTGAGACCATTGTAATACTTTGTAATACCTTAACAGTAACGTCATACTTGAGGAAAAGTAGGTAATACCGACTGGAAATTTTCTCCGTAATGCGGTAATCCGTGACGTTAAAAATCTACATAAACTTAAATATTTAAACAGGAATTTGCGCAAGAATAATGCCGACTGATCCATCTTACGGTAGGTTTTATGCTGGCAGGGAGCTTTTACTGCCATTATCTGTGATTTAATGAAAAAAAAATTCTCAGAAATGTAAAAATGGTTTTCGGTCGAGGTCTTTGGGCAAAATTGCTGGAACGGCTAAGCAAGTGATGATATTGAAGGTAAAAAATTTTGAGCTACGTAATTATCTGAAGATGGCAATCTAAGCTAAAATTAATAGATATTGGATATTTTTGTTAAAAAAGACAGTCAGACGGAAAAGAATAAAAAGAGATTTTAAATAAAGGTTTCAGGAAGATCAAGCAAACATCCTTGTCGCGGCTCATCAAAGCTTAAAGTAGCTTTAAGTGTTATTAGACGATTCTCTACCGAGCAATAAACTTAATATTCCATGATATTTTGTCCCAACTGTGTAATAAGTAATTTAATGCGACGAGTGGGGTAATAAAATAATATTTGTAAAAATGTGTATAATGCCAAAACAAATATCATCCAGCAGAGATTCAATCTCACGTAAAATATGAAAATGAAGGAACAAACATGTCTGCCAATGTATACCAGATTAGATGTGAAACTGCGATCACAGGAGTCGTGAAGCAGCTAGCAGGCGTGTAGAGCATTATGTTTATTTGCATGTAGGTACACACCAAATATTTGTTTTCCATGGATTTTACCCACTGCCGAGTGGAAACGAGAAGTTTAATTGAGTAATTCTTGAAGGTGGTTTTGTTAAATAAAGGGGTGGAATATGATAGATGAAAGCTTTTTTGAACCATGTGAGCTTTTTTTGATTAGTGTTAAATTATTCAAAAACAATAAAAATATATTTAGATCAATAAAGACTTAAATATCTTAAAATTGTAATCTAGCTATCCATTTTCTTAAAATTGTTCTTAAAAAGGATCTTGATATAAATTCAATCTAAACTAGAACATTCATCTAAAAACTCTAACGAGCAAAACAGGCACAATCCAACGAAACAGATGCTTAAAATACCACACACGGAAAATTACAGGTTTTCTGCAGGCATTTATCTGTACTTACAACAATAATTTTAGCGAGATAAGATCTTAAATATATTTCAATATTTGCTGAATATATTTTGTCGCCGAATTATTATCTGCACACGTACGATAATATTGATGCGAAGTTCTGTTATGACGTCAACTGAAATGTTTTGTTAACGAAGAAGAAGTTATAAAGTATAGTTATGAGTTTCATTATATTGACATAACAAATGGACTGCCCTTATCAAGGTAAATATTTTCAGTATTACCAAAATACATCTAAAAGAGTTTCATTCCAGTTCATCCTATATATAGTCAAGCATCTCCGCACAATGTCAAAACAATGTCGCAGCTCAGCGTTAAGAATTGTTGCTTTTGGATGGATCTCTTGTTGCCAAACTCACCAAGATTAATTAATGGCACATTAAACGCTTAGAGGCTTTCTCATGATGTGTATTTGATTACGATTCAAATCACATTGTAGATGGGACAAAATATCTAATATCTGCGAGTTTTCGTAGAAAAGTGTGACATTAATACACATAGTTTAGTGTTTTAGGTGGAAATTTGGAGAATCTTTATGGCAGGGATTATATATCGATAAAAGCGAGGCATTATTTATTAATGCTACTTTCTGATTTTCTTTCTCGCACTTAACTTTTGCCTAAGGCTTCTTAAAATGCTTGAGACTACCTAAACATATTGGTACTGAGTGGAAATGTCAAGTTTGTCGGGTGTAAATTATTCTTGTTCTTGCATTTGGCAAGAAACATATTAGAAATATTATCATGGCAGAAGAATAACCATTATTGGCACCCATTTTGTTGGTTTGTTGGCAAAGTAGACGCTTTTTATCAGTGTGAAGTAGTTGAGTATCAGATCTGCTGTTAATTCATATTTTATTCCATAGAGAACTGAGCTAAACAGTTTAGTGGTTTTTACAGAATTAGAAAAATTTACAAAAAATAAAATTAACAGAAAACACATTTTATTTTTAAATAGGTTATTATAAATCAAAAAATTTTAACAGTGTAACTTAAAGCTCTTCATCATCCTTACCTCAGTTTCTCACAGTTGCAAGATTTAAAACGTTGTTTAAAGCAGCACTTTAAATTATATTTTGCTTTTATTCTCTGGTATCGCTTGGATTTGCCAGCGTCGCAATACATTATACTTTCAAATATCATTCGGCGGATGTTTCGCTTTCAGCGGGATAAACCTCATTGTAAAATCATCTATTTTAACGTGGTAGAAATTTATTCTTATCTACTTCATTTCTTATGTAAGCGAGCAAAAAGTATAATGGTGGAAGATTCTTTATCATGGTTTTACCTTCATGGAGCGGTTTTGAAGAGTGTACAGAAAGAAATGAGCTGAGAACTGTCTGTTTTTCAGAAAAAAAAACATGTCAACTTATCATACCATACCATATTTTTTGATATCCCCAAAATATTTTTTGGAGATCAGTAACAAATATAATTAAAAATTTTTGTATTGAAATAAAAAGCTCTGCCTTTAACGTTACAAATTATTTTTAATAATTTATTCAATTAAGGTCGAAAAACGTTCAATATGGTTCAATACAAATACGAGTTTTATGGAAAATACAGTTTCATTGAAATAATTGTTAATAAAAATTTAATTTCTCATTTTTAAAAACATTTCATTCATAAGCTTTTTCGTTATTTACGGAACACCCCTTCTCCAACCAAATAACGATAACACTACGGCAACAGCAACAAACGACAGTCTTTCTTCAGTATTTTGCATGATACTTTAATTCTAATGTAGTGTGTACATACTTTACATACCTTAAATATTTTACATACTTTACTCCAAATATATTCAACATTTATTTCGTATATCATGTCGTATGATGTGCAATTGCTTTATACTTTCATGGCGTGGTATTAAGAAAATTGTATGATTCTTACACTGAAAAAGTTTTATATAAATAACATAACCTCGTTTTGAATACAATATCACAGTGTTATATTCTCAGTGTTTTCAGTGTTCAGGAGACAAAAAAAGCTGAAATTCCTGAAACCTGTAAATCAGAAAATCTCAACTTCCTGTATATTCTTGGAAAAATGAAAAGCATGAAAATGGCAAAATTTGCTGCAAACATAAATCTATGTTCAAACACGAAAGTACAATTTTTGCCAGCATCATTGTAATCCACTCTATGTTTTACTTTATCATTCTTGCCTCCATATTTAATATTAATTCATAAATTCATAAATATGTGCTTGCCGGTAATTTATAATAATATTAATTTTCTGCCAAGGTTTTTTAGCAAAAAAGGTGAAAAGCTCGCAAAATTCCGGTAAAATAGCTGGCAAATGCTCATGGAGTCTGTTAACAAAAGTTTTCCCGCAATCTTTTTAATTTTCCTGGGTATACATTTCTGCGCTTTGCCCCGAAGATCAGATAGAAAAAATTTCAGGACCAGGTGAGAGTTCACCAAATTATGGGTGTATTAGTTGTATTCATATATTGGATGAAATGAGCCTTATGAATGCTGATTTTGGCAAAATTTTTGGGTAGTCTGAACTATGACATATTTATTTTTGGGCGTTTGCAGGTATTTGATATTTTGTTGATATTTTATTTGCAACATTTGGAGAATTGGAACTGTTGGGGGAATTATTTTTTGCATGAAAATTGGTTTTGCAACCTTTTTTAGTGACAGGTTTGAGCAAATTTGGATTTAATATTGAATTGGTTGTATTTGTGGAATTGGGGGGAATTGAGCCGAATCAAGCTCTTTTGGGACTCTTTTTATGGAGATGTGTTGAAATTTTTTATCCATTTATTTAATGAAGTGAATCATTGATGATAAAGGTGCGTTAAAAATGATAGTGGGTTATTTTATTTATAAATATAAACTGAAAACAAAGTGCTAGAACTTTAAAGCTCAATTCTGATTACTTTCTCATTTAAAACAAGAACGCAGACTGTTCTTTAAAATAACAAAAAACCCCATCTCCCATCTTCCTGTGAAAAGAAGAAATTCCATTAATTTGAAACCCTCCAAAAATGTTAATCATAAGAACTGGGTTATAAAAGCACTACAAACTCCCTCATTTCCCCCAAAAGCAAGTAGAATAATGCATTTCTGCGACAACCATACCATAATGGGAATTGTGCAAATTGTTTGCATCGTAACTGGAGCAAACCGATTATCGTGCGATCGGAAATTCCTTGGCTGTAGCACTTTACAGTTTTACATAGTTTATTAAATCTCCTCAATTTATTTTCTTATTAGACTCGTAAAACTAAATTGCTGAACCCCATTTGCTGCCTTCATCACAGAAATTGTGGAAAACAAAGGCGATCACATTCAAGCATTCAGACATTCAAGAAAATACCGGAAACGAATTTCTACCAAATTTAATGATATTTTCTTGGAACAACCCGTAGTAGAGAGGGTTTTGTGTGGTGAAAACAGCTATTCAGTCAATGTGCACGCAAAAACAGCACTGAGATAAACTTAAAGATTATGGATTAGATTTTATTGTATATTCATATCTTAATGCATTAGGAAATAAAACCATTAAAAACGATATCTTATCATGGCCTTATCGTTTGGTGAGTTATAAGTTCAAATTGCAATAAGCCAAAAAACGTGAGTGATCAAAACTGCACAATCTTTTATTACACATAATTTAAAATATTAAATTAACTCATGTCAATCTTAATGAATAATTAAAACTCTTCTTGAACTACTTCGCCGTTTGATTGCCACGCAAATGTGCAAGTCTCTTCATTTCCTTTCAAGCACACTTCTGGTCCATCACCGTTGCACTCATACTCAAAGGTTAGATCCAACAGACATAAAACGTATTTCCAACAGAATTCTGGATGAGGTCTCAGTCCAAAGCTAACTCCTTCACAAACTCCTCCAACAACCGGTGGAGCTGGAGTTCCTGGACTGATAGTTGTTTCTTCAGTTGGTTCTTCAGTAGTTGTAGTTGGTGCTAAAGTAGTAGTCACTCGTCCTGGAGTACAAGTAATCGGGTCACCTTCCTCACAAAATCCTCTGACCCAAATTGAATCATATTCTTCACTAGCATAGCATGGAAAAACTTCTCCATTTCCAAAGATGCATAAAATAAAATATCTGCATTCTCCATTTGGATGCAACACTTCTTCAACAATTCTTGGATTAAGGCAAAATTCATCAAATTCCGCATTGGATTTACTAGCTAATGCTATAATGGCTAAAGCCACAATTAATACTTTATGGTACATTTTCACTATTTTATAATTGCCTATTCCCAAAAAATTCACTGAATGACTTAAAAAAGCATTTCTGTGCAGTTTTATAGATTTTTTTATTAAAATTTTTAGGTGTTATCAAATTTCAAGTGCCTGATTTGTTTTTTATCAATGACTTGTTACGCAATTGTAAGATAATTTAAGCCAAAAAAGCCTTGAAAAGTGCAAATTTTAATATTACATTGTACAAAACACAATTAAAAATTAGAATTAGAGATTTTTCAAACATTAATAAATAAAGCTGACGTAATTATATTCCATCTAATAAAACCCTCCGACTTCTAAAAACAGGCAAAATCTAATAATATAATATTCCATTAAAGCACAGGAGAACTTTTGAATTACATTGGAATTTTTCTGGTTGCTCCTTTTTGTGCCTTAAATACCGAATTAAATCCATTTTGCCTGTTTTCGGCTTTTGCCTGCAAAGAAGCTATTCAAGCAAAAATCTCAAGATATGCCAGAAACTTCGGCAAACTCAAAGAATATATTAATAAGATATATAAAAATATATAAGATATAGGGAAAAAATAATGTCATTTGTTTCATTTTAAGCGAAAAACAGAAAAATGGCAAAAAATGGTGGCTCACTGTGTATAAGGAGCCAATCTTGTTTAAAAATGAATTTCGAGCAAATTCCCAATTTGAATTTTTTTTCTTTTTCTGCAGCTTTCTGTGTTTTTTCAGAGTTTTGTTCTTTTTCGATAAGGCATGAGCTCCAAACGAGTACTTTTAGTATTTTTTAGTGTTTTTCATTTAAAAACTTTTAAGATCGACAAATTCACATTATTTTTGAGAAAGTCAAGATTCTTGAATTTTTTTCGAATTTCCAGAGCTTTTGAGCTTTACCAATGTTTTTCAGTATTTCTTATTTTGTTTGAGCAAATAATATGTGCCTTTGCTTTAGAGTATTGGATCCTTTTGATTCCTTATGACTCTTTTATGTTTCTTTTTAAGAGTTTTGGATATTTGGATTTTTAAAGAAAATTGCTTGAAAATGTCATTTCAGGAATTTATGAATATATACGGGGATCAAACTTGTTTGACGATTCTTTTTCCGAGTAGCTTTGTGTCATGTTCAGTACAAGTTTAGTCTTGATTGACTTCTTTGAGGAGTTATGATGGGATTATGGAAGTATTTTTTTCTTCGCGGGATTTGAGGAATCTGTGTTTGCTTAAAATTTATTTTGTTGGATAGAATTTGAAAGTGATGGAAAAATGGGAGCCAAAATCACAAAATGCGACCCACGAAACCTTATTTTTTAAGAATTTTTAGTCAAAAAACGAAAGTTCAAAAAAAATATTATCCATGAACCTAGGTTCATGAATACTAATACTTCGAAAATTAAATTTATCAATGTTGGGACCCAAAAACCAAAAATTCGACCCACGAAACCTAATGTTTTAAGATTTTTTAGGCAAAAAACGAAAGTTCAAAAAATAATATTATCCATGAACCTAGGTTCATGAATAGCAATACTTCGAAAATTTATTTTATTGAATGTTGGGACCCAAAAACCAAAAATTCGACCCATGAAACCTAGTTTTTAAGAATTTTTAGTCAAAAAACGAAAGAGCAATACTTTAAAAATGCTGAAAATTTAAATGATGAAAGTTTGGAGTAAAATTTGAAAATCTTAATTATTTTCAAATTAGAAATTTCATAAAGAAGAGGAAAAAGTAAGAATTTTAATAAAATTATTTTAAGCTTATATCTAAAATTTGAGTAATTTTATGTCAACGAAAAAAAAAACATTTCTCTACTTGAGCTTTCAACACAAGATTTCAATTTATCCCAAAACATCATCATATCATCATCAAAATTGAAAAATTGAAAAAACTTCAAGAAAAATGAATTCCCTTCCACAAACACCAAAAATTATTACAAACAACAGAAAATATGATATTTATTCCCACAAAGCACAAAATAAGCCCTTTCCGCTCGCTATTTGAGTTTCGCCGCACGAGTAACGGGAAAACTCGCTCGAATTAAAATGGAAAATAAACACAACTTAAACATCTAATCTCATTTGCGAGTACAAACAAAAGGAAACGGAACATTCACGATATTCCACAAAGTATTCCACAAAATTACAGTGCATAGCCCACAATGCAGGGGAAGGGAAGACAAAACACTTAGGTGAAACGGTATAACTGTAGACCTATTAAGTCAAGAACTAGTAGAGATAGAAAACCTGAAATGATTTTCTGAGAAAGCTTAAAAACTTCCTGAACCCTGCTTTTTTGAAACTTCTCCAAAAACTCCGCAAACTCGACCCAATTCGCAAAAACTAAATAATAATTAATTAATTTTAATTTGAAAATTAAATATTAGGTCTTTTGAATTTTAAATGGTAAATGGTAAGGACTGGTAATATAAGGAAATGAAATGGGTAAGGAAAAGCGTTTTATGCTCACACAATGGCACAATGGAAAATGCCAAAATTGGGTAATTATGATTTATATTACACAAGAGAGCTGCGAGTCTGTAAATATTCTGTAAATATTTTGTAAATACTGAGATATATTTTTAATACTGTAAATAGGTTAAGGCATTGCGGCTTCATATCTGTAGCCTAACTTGGGCTGACTTGCATGTTGGCATGTACTCTGCCTTCTTTGCTTACAGCTCAGGGAATTTCCAAATGTACACCGACATACATTTCAGATTAAAATCTGTCAGAAATATATAATAAATGTGATTATAATAACTTGTTTGAGCTTTTCGGAGTTTATTTCATTTTTTGTGGAGGTTTTTGGAGAACATGTTGAAATTATTGGCAGACTGTCCGTTGGATGACTTTTGAAATCTTTTTAGAAATTGGAGAAAAAATATTCATTCCTAACTTTTCTTACTTGAAAAGATTTTCCTAAGAAATCACTACATCTTATACTTTTCAAGCTCTTCAATTTATTCTTCAATTTTCTTCAAAAATGTGAAAAGAAAATTTTGCGAGAGATAAATTTACCCCCAACCCCACTCCTAGTTGACCAACTTTATTTGACTCTATTTAAAATTTGGCGAACATTTCGGCTATTTAGGATATTTAAGCTATTTTTGGGTATTCAGGGTGTTTGTAGTGTTTTTGGAGTGTTTGAGGCTTGTTAGGCTTTGAGGGTTTCATATTAAAATATGAAAGCTATTTTCAATATCTGCCAATTAAACGCCACACATTTTTTTGTTCATTTTCGAATTTGATGCCCCAAACGGTTGTTTTTGCTATTTTTTGGGATAAAATATGAACTCGATATAAAAGAGAAACGAGAAAAATTTAATTTTTTTAATTCACCGAGAAGTGATGAAACGAAGGAGGACTTTCGAAAGCAGTGTTATAAAAAATTCATGTAATTTGATGTATTTCCAGATTTCTTGAATAAAATTATATTCAGTTCGTGGAATTTTATGTTAAATCGCTTTTAGAAAAGGTTAATCCTTCAAAACTCAAATATCCTTGCCTCCCCTCCAATAAATTGCACACATTTTTATCAAAAATACGGCATATAAAAAAATATTGAAATTTAATCAGTTGTGAAATTTTCAATATTTAATAATTAGATTTTTCTCGCTCCTGGAATTATTGATAACGAAAAACACAAAAAAACGACAAAAACACAATCCACCTCCACTGAAATCATCAAAAATCAACGATAACTCGACTAAAACGCTTGTCAACGGCAAATCACTTTGATATAATATTTCAACAGCCAATCCATTGAAATTTTTCCGTGCCAACCAACTAAACCGCAGCTGAACCAAACCGCGCCAAGTCAGTCAACAGAAGGCAAAAATACAACAAAAAAGTACTTTATCCCTCATTTCATCATTTCATATCAATTTCTTTTTTTTTACATTATTGATTGGATAACATTCAACGGAAAGCGATTTTTGATATAAAACCTCCTAGCATAAAAAATAATAATATAAAATAGAAATGAGTGGAGAAAACATGTTAAGCATGAAATATTCATTACAGCGTATAAATTTCTGATATAGATTTTTTATAGCAGCCATACACAATTTTACTACTTAATATCGTAAATTATTTTTTTAATGGATCAACATATTTCTCGATATACTCGATTGATCCTGGCTAGATGCCGAAGGAAAATATACGGAGGGGGCGATAATTTGATTTCTGTTGAGAGTTTTTCCCAGTTTTTTGGGGTATTCTTGTTTTTCGATGAACTTGAGAGTTTTTTGCGAGATTTCAGGAGTTAATCAGATTTTATGGGTTTTATCGCCTTTTTAAGGTTCAGATTCTTTATTGTGATATTGGCCAAGAAATACGCTTTGTATTAATAATACCTAGCAACACATCATTAAATTTTTTAATTTCTTTGGAGAAATAAATTACAGGGAAGGTTATAGTATTGATTTAAATCCATAAGCTGGCCTATTATCTAGTCCATGGAGATATTGATTTGAAAAAATTAAGACCATCTTTTCATTAAGACCATCGTCATCATCTTCTGAGCATCCCTCAGCAAAAAATTGTTTCTCTATTTTTCCTCAAAAAGCTTACTAACAAAAAATTAAGCTGTGCTTGAATAAATTCATTAAAGCCTCCCACCACTAGACCCAAATTGGATTTTATGCGATAGTAATGAATAATCATGAAATTTTTACACAAACAAGAAAATATAAAATTTATGCCAGTAAATATTTGCCATAGATTTAGTTGAAATCTTCATGAATTATTTCCAAAAGCTTTCATAGCTTCACAAAGTAACTGAAAAATGTTGTGAACTGAAAACTGAATAAACTCATAATAAACTGAAAAACAAAAGAAAAACACTGGACTAATATATTTAATATTATACAACAAAAAATTGCAAATACAACTTAATTGTGGGAAATGAGCAAAAGCGAGCGAAAAAGGAAATATTTGTTGAATAATTTATTTTGATTAAAAACTGGATACTCAAGGCAACTGAGAATTCCTTAAAACTGGAGCACAAAATTAAAATACGTTGGAATATGGATGAGAGTTTTGCCAAGATTTTTGTACTGAAGAGTTATTGCTGGTTATGAGATTTTGAAGGAGGATAAACATTTGCATTGTTAGGTTTTTGGAAAGGTTTTTAATGTTTAATTAAAGTTTAATGAGGTTTTTTGGTTTGTTCAAAATGTATTTATAGTATAACCCTTCTTTTTGAAAAATTCAACAAATAAGATTTTTGAGCGAATTTTGAGGCAAACATTGATTTATTTTTCAATACTTTTTAGTGTACATTCAAAGTGTAAATTTTTTAATAAAGTATCAAGCATGGAAAGTGGGTCGTTTGCATAATAAGGGCCTATTCATTAAACCAGTCGTTAAAAATCGTTTAAAATAAATTTATGCCACTGTTTTCAAATTTTTAAGAGCTACAAAACATGTGTTAAGCTTTTTGCTAGCTTTTAGGGGCGTTGAAACTGATTATAGGCAATTTGCTCAACATATTTATTAATAACTCCTAAATGTAGACAATCTCGACAAAACTTTTTATTCAATGCATGCAACTATGTCCTCGTAATTTTTTTAGACGGTTGTTGGTTGAATAGAAAATTCGTAAAACATCTTAAAGCACAAAGCCCATAAACTTGGATCGATAGGATTTTATAGCTAAAAATCCCATCTTTACCGAAACAATGCTCTTGTTGACCAAATCCCCCATTTTATGGCAAAAAAACAGTAAAACTAAATCAAAAAGGAGACTTTTGAAAATTGATCTGCCTTCGATTTACAATAATGTCAAAAGGAACTTGGCGTACGATGTTCATAATAGTTCATTCTAGATCACTGATAATAAACAAATTGGACTTCAGAATAGAATGGACTACATAGGACAACTTTTATGGAGATTTTTTCTTGTTTATCAAAGATTCAGAGATGCAAAGATATTTGCGAAATCGACGATGAACATCTTTCAGCAAAACTTTTCATAAAAAAAGTTTCTAATAAAAAAATAGAGTTTATGCAGTCTTGAAATCTCTTCCTATTTATTTTATTTTATTGTTGAAGTGAAGAGTTTGTGATTTTAGTTTGAAGTGAATCGCATATTTGCAATTCATTGATTAATTGAATTCAGAAAATCCTGCAGAAGATCATTGAGAGGCAACATTTACATTAAATTCCCGGAATTGTGACTTATTTTTGAACGGTAGTTGAAGCATTACATTTTATAAAAGTTGAAGCAATTAAATACCTAAAAAAGGATTCTATTTCAGTACACTCTACCATACGAGTTTCCTATGTTCAAATAATTACATTATACGCCATTACTCTATTATTTTACACTAGTTTGTAAAACTAAATACAATTCAAACATAAAATAAAATCTACGTTACAATTTACATAAATTATGAAAAGTGCTTGAAGCATAAAATCTCTATTTTTATAAATTACATGAAAAACACATTTCCGAAACCATTTTATGATGAAATTCAATTTTATGCATCCAGTATCTCATTAAAAATCTGTTTCTACACAAGCTTTTTGCATCACTCGTTTTTACTATTCACAGAATTTTAAACCATTTTCTACAATTTTCACAAGTTCTCAATTTAAACATTTTTCAAAACTGCACATTATTATTATATGCGGTTTGAATCAAAATTCTGATATTTCCACCACAAAAAAAAGCAAAAACTAGAAAACATTTATTATCTGAAGGTTTTAAAGGGACTGTTTGCATGGCAAGTCATATTTTTAGAATATTCACTTCTCTTCCATTATAATTTTTTGACAAACTCCAAAAAGCTTTGAAAAAAGCTTTGAAAAGCTCCCAGCACAAAATGTGTTTATTAAATGTTGCATTATATGTGCCCGTCCCCTTTTCCCAAAATTTTATATATTTTCAATTCATACTCCTTCAAAATCCTTCGAATATCCTTGGAATCAATAAAATCCATAATATAGTTTTGCAGTTTGCCTGCTTGCCAACATTGTCATAGCGGGAAAGCTAGAAGGAAAGCTGGAAAAACGACCAATTTATTGTTACACTCAGCACCATGCCTCATAGATTTCACAATGCTCACTGAGAATACCGAATAAATGGGCGAAAATATCCAGAACTTCCATCTTCGAGTAGCTTTGCAGTTTTGCTCCACAAACAAAATGAATAAAATAGATTCTATATCATTATTTTATTGATAAAATAAATGACAAGATTATAGAAGGAGTTCCATAAATATATCTTGAAAAATACTCAGACTGATGACAGCAATAAAATCGAATGACTTTGGAAAGTCAGAGAAAAGTCGGAAAATTATCCTTTTAGTTGGTTTTTGTAGCATTGGACATCCTTCATGCAGCGGATGTTACATTGTTCACTGTTGGAAATGATTATAACTTACAAATATTTAAAAAAATATTTGGAAGATCACAGTTTAAATAAAATTGCATCATTTGAAATTCTAAAGAACCAGTAAAATATTTTTATTTAATAAACGAAACCAACAAAAATGGTTACACAAAACGTTTCTCATTTTTGCTTCAAAAACTTTATACAAAATTAAAAAACCGTCCCAGCAATTTCTCGAACATTGCAAAAATACACACAATGTGCACAATTATTTAGTAATTACTGCGCTGCCATGATTTGAGCATTCAAGGATTCCAACAAGGATATAAGGGAGGATGTGAAGAAAGAATGGTTTAGAGATGACAACACTCATTATTTTGCACCATTATTGTGTCATTTTCTCATTTTTCTGTAATATTTTTCTTCATGTAATTTTTTGCGCATTTATTGTGCATTTTGCTAGTTTCCCAGTATTTCAGTAATCATCCAACTGTTATGGTGGCACAAAGCTTTTCATTATTTCTAGTGTGTTCCTCATTATGTATGATTAACGCATTGAAATGAGCAACGGATGCAGTGAGCGTAATTGTGGCACAATGCATGCATTTTTTATTCGTTTTGTCTGTTTCGTTTGTATTTTCTACACAACGAGCATTGTGCAGAATATGAAGATGGTGGAATAAAATGTAGAGTTTGGTAGTACCTGCAAATAATGTAAAATTGCAGATTTACGAAAGGTGTAGATGCTCTTATGGAAATGATGGTAATTGAAGAAAACTTTCTCAAGAGATATGCATTAAAGTTTTGTTTCTCTATGATATTGCCTGAATTATCTGTGTCAAGCTTTTGAAAGCAATTTTAATTAAATTCTAGAAATATTTTGAAGAGTATTTAAGGAAACATTTTATTACGGTTTCTAGCTGCAGGTGATAAATTTTCTTAGAACTCAGGAAAAAGTAATCAAGAAAAATAAATGTCGAAATGTGGCTTCCATATTGAAATATCCTTACATCCTTACAGCAGAAAAATACTTGACATCATATGAACCTATCTTTGAAAATGCAATCAAATTTTTAACTCGAAAATTCCTTATTTTAACAATATTTAAATATTTAACATGAATCTCAATTAAAACCAACTTTAAGTCTGCTCAAATTAAATTTAAATGCTCACAAAAATTCAAATAAAATCTAGAAAATTTTTAAAATGGAAAATTCATAAAACTCCAATAAAGTTTGCCACTGAAAATTTATAGTTTAATGCTAGGAAACTCATGTTTTTCGTGTATTCCGGCAATATCGTTCCAAAATCCCAAAGTTTATTATATTTTTATTATTTTAAAATGCTCATAAAACAATTCTTTTTATCATTCATTTTTATCTACAACTAGTTTGGACAGGTTTCCTCTAGATCTTATTCAACTATCATAACTTTATCATAACTATTTTGTTAGAGAGTTATGTAGTTTTTATCTCATATGTTAGAGCAGTTACTGCTTTTAATTGTTTTCAAATAAAATTTGAGGGTGGTTATTTTACATACTAACGTTTTCCAATGTTAAACTAAATGATTACAAGAAAACAAACAAATTTTCATAAAACAAACAAAACAGGGTCTTCCCTGCACTCAATATTCAAATATACATCACTCCTTAATACAGTACAACTCCACAATGGCATTGAGCATTGAAAGCATTTGAAAATGTGAGCATTGTGCACAAGAAGTGAAAGACAAACTAAAAATAATCATGAGGAAATTATTGAAATTTATATTCTTTTGTGTGGAAAATTTCGTTCAATTTGGCTGTGCGCCATAATACCAAATAATACGCTCCATGCCTTCATGCAAATCAAAATATATTGCAGCCTTATCTTGCTGTATTTCAGTGTATTTCCCTCTTTTGTATGCACAAAAGTACATCCAGGACATCTTTTTATCTGCTTCAGAGGCTCCAGAAGCCGCACAAGTTTACTCTGTCCCAAATAATCGGATTAAATGTGCGATAAAAACAGTTCCAACAATACTCTCTGTGTGTGATATTATATAATTCTACATGTGATACATTTAAAACATTTTAAGCGCACTTACAATGGATCGGTCCCATTTGGCACAAACAAACAAGAAAAACAGCAAATAAAAGCAAATACAACAAATTCCGCCATTCAATTGCAAATTCCCGATTGCCTGGCACACAAGAATGCTTGTTTATAAAACACATAATCCCATCGGAAGACAAACAAAATAAATTAGAGCGAGTGTCTTCTGCCAAAAGTACAACACGACAATTTACTTAATCCAATTTTGTACATGCACTATGCGCGGATTTTAAGATATTTGGGATATTCGAGGAATTTTATAATGATATGATTACTTTCACGCGTTTTGATTGAGGGTTTGTTGGGGTGGAAAATATTTTACATTTTTGATAATTAAACTTTGAATACTCAAACGAAAAAAAATTTGTAGAAAAGCACTTGAAAGTAATTTTAAAAACAAAATCCATCTAACAAAACCCCCCTCTCAAAATGATCCATAACTCAATTACTCTTCTTCCACAAATAATTCCTAAATGTCTTTAGCTCTCCCACTTTTCCGCTCGCTGAGTAATTTAATTTGTCAGAATTTTTAATCTAATGTATAACTCATTAACGTCACGATTATTAATCATCCCGATTGGGAATGGCAAAATGGCAAAATGGCAATTGAGCCGGTGAACGAGCTGGCAAATTTAGTGCCTGCCTAGGAACCACTCAGCCTATTTGCCTGTCTTGATATACTGCCAAACACTTATTTTGTGGGGCAAATTGGCGTGCTCAGCTGTATTTGCTTGCGTAATTATTTTCACAGCTTCTTACCGATGTAATTGCCTCGGCAAATTTATACTTTTTTGTGGCTGCTGGGGGATGGATTGAGTGACGATCACGAGCAGGTTCTTGTGGAGTTATTATTTTCATGTTGGAGGAATGGAGCAGGGGTGGAGGTTTTTAGGAGATGTTGATTTTTGCATTTTTTTAATCGAATAATTATAAATTTTCCGTAAAAATCAATCATTTCAAAAAACTTAGTATCTAAAAAAATTAATTCAATTTTACTTATTTTCAACAATTTTTAGAGAACATTTTGTAAAATTCTTGAAAATTCTGTAGTCATTCAAAAAATTCCTCAAACCCAAATATTATGTAAAACATTTCTACTCAATAGTTCCATCTCTTTTCCTTAAATCCCTGCCAAAAAAGGCTTACAAGTGAATTCATCCTTATCCCCAAGAAGAAAAAGGCATTAAGCTCTTCTTCCTCGAGCCCATTGTAAGTTTCTTAATCGAATCCGATGCTTTTTGTCAATTGAATGGCCCCAAAATGCGAGCAAAATGGAAGAAAGCTCCAAAGAAAGGCTGAGATGATTAATATATATTTTCATTTTCTGCATAGTCTTCATAGTCACATACACAGATAATTTCTCAGATAGATAAGATAACTTTTAAGAGTATCTACGACAAGAAAATTAGTCCCATTTATTGAGCCAAATGGCCAAAGTATCCACCGCCAGCAAAAAAAAGAAGGAATGGAGTTAATGACTTTGTAACATTAAATGACAATATTAATACAACAACTGCAATAACCATTGAGACTTTGTAAGACTTTGTATAAGGCTTGTAAGACGATGATAACAATTATTAATACAAAAGGCGACTATAAATATTCATTGTGCGGAAATTGAGGAAAATTGTGTAACACGTAATGTAACGGGATAACGACCAGGACAATAAAAATTGGCCTTGTTGGAGCATTATCAAGGTTTAAGCAAGGATTATGGTGGTGGAGAAGAATGGACAATTCGTTAAGATCCGTTGTGTATTTAGAAATTTATTTTTCTTCAAAATAAAATAAAGATTTAAAACTCGTTTAAAACAAAGAAAGTCTGAGAAAATCTGAAATCAAGAACATCCATCCTTCAGACTATTTAAACCTCTTGACTATCAATTTCCCAGCTTAATACATTTTATCCTCCGCTACAAAGAGCCCAACAAAATCTGGCCAAACTTGCCGCTGTGAATCGATTCCTATTAATTATCTGACGCTCCATGTCGGAAGCATCTATTGTGAGTTCAACTTCCCGCTCGCAATGCCTTATACTTCACGCTACACCACGCTAACCACCTAAATTACCAATTGTTCTTCCACATTTCTCATATTTTCCTTATCTTTTGTGCGCCCTTAATGGCTTTCGGTTAAACAAAGATTTCTTTCGGCTGCCATCGCTTATCAGCCATCTAATGTACCAAGAAAATATTAAATTCAATTGTAAATTAATTTTCAACGGATCCATTGGCAGAAAAACTGGAATATTTTGTATGAGGGATAAAAAGTGGTGCGGCAATAAATTTGCAAGTCTCTCTTTGGTGAAATATTAATGGGTTGTTAAAAGGGAAAGACAATGGGATCCATGAGTTGCTGGATTTGTTATTGAAGATCTTAAAAAGTCTAGTAAAGAGGAAGGAAGGTTGCATAACAAGTATTTATTGGATTTATTGATGTTTTCAAATATTAAATCATCCATTGAATCATCCCAAAGGCAAAATTTCATTCAGTCAAAAAACCAGAAAAAACGAAAATAGATAAAAGATAAGAAATGGACGAATGGACTCTAGTTTAAAATAATAACTAAAAATTTCAATGAATAAAAACAGGAAACGAGGAAATGATATATTATGGTGCCCAAAAAAGGAGACAGTTTTCCTAGCTACCAGCATCTCACAGAGAATTAAATTGTCTAAAATTATCGCAGAAATTAGGCGTGCGATAATGGAGCTTGGCGAACGATAAGACGCACTCAATGGGCGCAAAACTACTCAAACGAGAAAAAAGGATTACCGATGCTTTGTCACCGAATTTATGTACCCAAAAGTTTATTCACATGAAAAACGGTTTAATGATGGAAAGTGCTTTGTAATAATGTGGACAGCTCGGTGATTAATAGCTTTGCTGGAGTATGTGCACTATAGGGATTGATTTTTGGAGTTTTTTAGTGCAAGCTCTCTTATGATAATGTTGGTTTTTCATAATGAGTTGGAATTTTTTCTGACTTGTTGAATCAATCATTGTTCAAATTGTCTTATCATTAAAATTGCAATAAGATACCTAAAGCAAATTTAAATCCAGTTCAAAGTTGGTATAGAGCAAAAATGTTGGTACCAGGAATAACGGGTCTCACTAACACAACCTAAAAATTAAACATATCCCAACTTATTCCTCACCTACCGAAAACTCAATTTCCAAAATTCCATTAAAATACCCATCAGCTCAAAAAGTAAAACGAGCAAAAATTTAAGTCGAGGCTCTTCTAGGGTATATTCAGAAGAACCTTCGGCTTCAGTTTCTATTCCATTTACTCTAAATTATGGGACAATTGGAGCTGGTCGCTTGAAAAAAGGTTGAATGTCAAACTGAAAACTTTTGCAAATACCGAAGAACCAAATGTGAAGAAAAGTAGAAAAGTAGAAAGCAGAAAGCAGAAGTATTTGATTAAATCTGGTATGGTGTCGGCTTGCCTCTATCAACCAAGGTTTTCTACGAGATTTTTCGTAAAAAAAAAATTTGCTAACTAGATCTTTATTAAATCTTTCTCAGTCGCGTCCTTGAACTTCTCCACAATTTCTCAACAATTTTTCAACAATCCCTCTGTAAATCACCACAATTCCATAAGAAACTGGATGAAAATACTGCTGACATTCAATTTAGAGTGACAGCAGTTGAGAGTTTGAAGTGAAGTTGGCAATTTTATCAACTATTTTACAGTTTCACGAGTTTCTCAGAATTTTGCAACACAATGTACTTCTTTTATTTTTAATTTTTGGCATCCACAAAAAGCAGTGGAGAAGAATTTCCGGCCAAAAATCCCATTAAAACTGTGGATTTGTCCGAAACTTTTCATTTCTTCAACATTCTCGCATTTAATTGCTTTTTTGCCAGTTCACAACTTTTTCCTTCGTGTTTCAATTTTTCTCTTATTTTTCAGTTTATTTGAGTTTTCCCCAGTTTTCTTAAAATTCTAGAATTTTCTCCAATGTTCCGAGTTTTCCGAGCTTTTTGTACAATTAAATTAAATTATCCTAAAATAATAATTAATCTCTGCATTTATTGCGAGTCTTTTATTCCAAACTGATAATAATCTCGTCGCTTTTTGTATTTTTTATGTTTTTTATGGTTTTTATAATTTTTCATACTTTTTCTGGTCTTAATGTTTGCTTGTATATTTTGCATGTTTTAATTATGCTGATAGCTGTTTAGCATGGTTTTTCTTAAACAGGAAAATTATGCAGTTCCTTTGGAATTACATGTTTTCGTAACTACCTTTGTTAAGGAAGTTCAGAGTACGTGTTGTAAGAGCTATATGGACACAAATTCCATAAAGGAACTTTCAAAAAACCTCAATTAAATTTTAATAAACTCTTTTTTCTAACTCTAACGAAAACCCCAGTTTAAGCAACTCACCCACCACCACCTTAAAGAAGCGAACAGCAGAAAACTTTTATTTTAATAACCGCAATATTTTCCACGTCGCATGATTTATGAAAAATGAAACTTTTCTATGGTGAAAAATTATCATCCATAGTTTATCTTTGCTGCAATTATTTCAGTTCACCCATTTTTTTGCTGCTCGACTTAAAAAAGCGAACAAAATGAATCTTTTCCAACTATTCATATGGATTTGTGGAGGCAAAAAAAATTGCAAAATTAATTTTGGTTTCTCGTAGCAATAATTGGAGAGCGGTTAAAAAATGTCTGTATATATTTTTTGTAGCTTTATGTAGTTTTGTGTAGTTGAATGGGAGAAAATGGAGCAATTACTGTGAGCAAGGATGTGGGTCATGCAATTTAGCTTCGTGGACGTTGACGAAGCAATAGAATTTTTAAGTGGATTTGGTTGCGGAAAAATGATTAAATTGAAAAATGGACGGAAAACGGCATTTATTTTTGTTGCTGTAGGGAAGAAAGTAGAATAGAGAAGTGAGAATGAGTCTCCAGTGATATTGTTCTGGTTTTTTCATAAAGAAAGTTTTATAGGTAAAATTCAAAACAGTCGCACTTCCTTCATGAAAGGCCGCTGTAACCAAATTATCAGCTTGCTCATCCTGGCAAAGTCTCAAATTGCCTTCAGCCACTGTATCCGCTTTCATCCAACACATCTAATAATGTTCTTCTCTCTATCCATTCCAGGTATCTTGGATGCGGAAGCGTGATTTGCATATATTAACTTCCGACATCTACACATACACTGGCGATCAGCGGTTCTCTGTTATCCATCCTGTCGACACCGATGAGTGGAGCCTCAAAATTGAGTATGCACAGCAGCGAGACTCAGGCATCTACGAGTGCCAAGTCAACACCGAGCCCAAAATTAATTTAGCTGTAAATTTAGATGTAACAGGTAAATTTCACAAAATTATTGACATTATTACTTGTTGGTTGCAGGAGTTTGGAAGCTGTACTGAAGCTTTTTATGTATATATTTTTGTAAAAATTGTAAGTGGCGAGCAACCAGAAAGCAAAAATAAAAATAGTAAAAATCATAGCTTCCAAACCCCTGCTCCACATGTCCCCGTCACAACAAATAGAGTCGCTCATGTTCTTTACATTGAATGACTACAAATTTACGAAATATATTGAAACTCGCACATTTTGTCGAAATACCTTTTGAAAAGGCTTTTGAGTTTCCAACATAAATGCTTCGCATTCAAAGTGCTTCAATAAAAGCTTCAAAAAGCTTTGCAAATATTCCAAACTAGCCAGTTGAAGTGCGCAATCATCTGCAATAACAATAAGCATACACACATGACGTTTCTGAATTTCCTCCCTAACAAAGTTGTTCCATGTTTTTCATGTTTCATACTCTCTGTGTATTAACAGGTTCCGATTCAATCCACGATTTGTTTGGCAATGCATACTCCAAAGGTACACAAGCTAGCATTACAATTATTTTTATCGTATCCTTCATTTGTTTGGAATTCTTTTTTGCCATTTTCCATGAGTTTTAGTAAAATTCAAATGAATTTCCCAGACCTCTCTGTAAATGCGAAGTATTTTGGAATTTGTTTTAGAATTGCGGCTTTTTGCTTGTTACGCGCTTTCTCTTTTTCAATTTTTTGATTTTAGATTTTTTTTTAATTTTCTATTTGATGCATTTAATGAACACATCCAATGCAGTTTGGAAAATGTACTTTTGATGTTCGAACTTTGAAACTTTTGAGCTTTTATTTGATTTTTTATAATGACCGACATATTTACCTTGCAGATGATTGAGATTTTTAGCTTTGAATCTTATTTAATAATAATTTTAAAAAATATTGCATTCATAAATACTCTTCATGCTCAGACTTGAAAGAGAAACTTTAATTTTTAACTGGAAACTAATAAATTTAAGTATTCATTCTAGTTTGTTATGAAATAAAATATCTGCTAAGTTGAACTTTCAAATCAGTTTTTCCAAGAAGTAATTTAAATGAAAACCTACAAACTTTGTCGTCTCTGTTTGTTTCTAAAATTACATTAAATGTGTCGAAAATTTGAGCTTACCTATAGTGTTACTGTAAGCTTTTTGTTGCTAACAAAATGATTTAATTCTCGGTACTGTTTTTAATTAAGATAAAATGCACTCTCAGCAATTTTAAAATCCGCGATATTTTTCATAGGTAAATTTTATATGAAAATTTCCAATGAAATCGGCGAAGCATCAGCGTTAACGAGTAACTAGTAACCACGCAACATATTTCAAATTTATATGGAAAATTTCATAGAAATGTTAATATTGCACAGAGTCCAATATTGATAAAAAAATTTGTAAGCTTCCAAAAATGTTTGTATGCATAACTAAATCCAAACAAGCAACAAAAAATGCTCCAAACTACCAAATTGATTCACAGAATAAAGTCGTTTCTGGAAACTCAACCACTTCCTACAAAATCCATAATAATTATTTATGCAATCCAAACAATTCCCAAACTTGCAAAAACTGACAGCAATTGTATGGAATTCTTGGTATTCATGAAATTACCTCATTTTTATAAATCTTCTTCTTGTACCTCTGATATTGCAGCTGCTCGAGCCAAGATAATGGGCTCCCAGGAGCTGCACGTGAAGAAAGGAAGCACCATTTCTCTGTCGTGCGCTGTTAATGTTCATGCGTCCTCCATTTCATGGTGAGTAAAATTGTTTTAATATGTTTTGTTTAAGGAGGTGATTAGTGGAGATTATTCGCAGTATTTTTGTAAAACATTTTCTAAGATGATCCGAAATAAAAAATTTGTTTTACAAGAAATATTACAAGTTCCACCTTGAAATGTCACCTCTGTCAGACACTTTTCTCCTTTTACTTATATCGAACTGTCTTTTATTCTGTCTCTCAGGTACCATGGTACATCGATTGTCGATTTTGATTCACCTAGAGGCGGAATCAGCTTGGAGACTGAAAAAACCGAAAGCGGTACAACGAGTAGATTAATGTTAACTAGAGCACAATTGAGTGACAGTGGTAACTACACGTGCGTGCCCACAAACGCGATATCAGCGTCTATACAGGTCCATGTGCTCAACGGTGAGTAAAATTGGTTTCTCAATGTAACAAATCATGAAAAAAAAATCTCCACTCTATAGGTGAACATCCCGCTGCGATGCAAACATCCAACGCCGTCTGTCCATCTCATACAGCGATATTAGTCATAAGTATACTGTGTAACTATTTTAATTTATCACAAGTCATATCAAATTTTTCCTTTTCGCAAAGATGATTTTATGGAAACATTTAAGTTATTGTTTTATTAGATTTGTAGATAAACTGATAATGTAGACACATTTTCCCTATGAATAAATTTAAAAGTTAAGGGTGATGAGGCGGTTTGTCGACATAGAAGTTTTTGAGTTATGTTGTAATTTTCGCAAGTCTTAAGAAAATTGGATATCAAAGAAAATCTTGAGAATTTCCTCCAATATCTTAAAAAGGATATTAGAAGTAAATTTTCCAATTCACTAGCAGTCAATAAAAATCCTGCTAGAATAATCTAGGTCAGTAAACAAACTGTCGGTAAAGAACTGAAGAAGAACTTTCGTTGACAAATCTTCGCAACACCCATTAAAAAAACAAATATTATTATTAACTAGGAAATTCAAAGAATTTTATCAAATTAAAAAAATTTTATAGAGAAACTCAACAATGTTTACAAAAAGGGAAATTGTGCTCAGTATTTGTGCAGTTCCATGCAGTTTTGTGAAGCTCTTTGAAGTAAATATTTTTTTTTTACTTTATCCAAACAATTTTGCCATGTTCTCCAATTTAAAAATGTAAAAAGGAACACTGAGCCGGCAAAAAGCTGTTTGTGATGCAAATAAAAATGTAAACTGAAAGAACTGTTGGACAGGAAATTGACAGGGCTTGGGAGATGCTTTTTAGAACTTTAATTGGAATTTTTCAATCTACAATACTAACATTTTGAAAAAGTTCTTGCTTTTTGAGTAAAACATCAACGAACCAATCTCTACCGACCCCTGCCGCCAAAAACAAAATATTAAACCTGCGGAAAAAAATAAAAATAATTACTGGGGAAAAGCTGGAAATTGCTCCAACGACAACTTCAAAGAGACTTCTTGTTCTTCTATATAAACAAAAGTAACAACGCAATATTTGCACCGAATAAAGACTACCATCCCAAGAAGCATTTACTACCGAGCACTGCGAAACACTTTCCGAGCTGAATTATTATTAAATTGAAGGCGTTGTACCATTTGCAAATTAATTGGAAGAAATTTCTGCTTTTATTTCAAAAGCATAAGCACAGTTGGAGGTGCTTTTTATGATTGTAATTTGATTCATTTATATTTTTAGCTATTTACAACTTCCTTAATTTATTGAAGTTGTTAACTTTCCATAATTCATATAGCAATTTTAGTGGAAATAATCCTGGAACTGTTTAGAAAAGTAACAACGAGGATGTGGAAACGAAAAATAAATTATTTAGATTTGATTACAGAGGATTTGAAACTAGTTTTTCTCGTTTTCTGCCAAAAGATTGCTAAATCTCGGCTAAATCTTTATTTAAAATTTTTAATGATCAAGAAGATTTTATTTTTTCAAGCGTAAAATTATGTTTTATGAAATGGAAATGAATCATTAAAAATGAATTCTCAACATTATAATTTTAAAACGACATTTTAATTGACTTTGTTGAAAGAATTGTTCATAAAATCATAAAATCTTCTCATTGCTGTTATCAAAAGAAGAATGGAATAAAGTTCAGTCAACAACATTATTTATTATTTTGCAACTTTCATAAAAACAGTTTTCATACGACACAACATGGAAAAACAATTGAAGTACGGTATAAAGTGGTCAACCTCTCTCCAATTTTGATACTAAATTCTCAGAAGGCGTTTTGCACATTTTCCTCATCTGTGTACAAAAAGTGTAAAAACAAGTTTATAATCAATTCCACTAGATCAAGCAAAAAATATTAATTTAAATGAATTTTTAGAGGAATTTGCGGTGAATTAAAGTGAATTGAGAAAAACTCAGAAATCTCAGATAACTCACACAATTAAAGAATTACACAAACTTTATATTTAAAAGAAATCATAGAAAAACTATATACGTAAGTTGATCGAAAGTTTTTCTTTTATATAAACAAAATAATATGTTTAGCTAAATAAACTCCAAAACATTGTCAGAGAAAACACATTTCTAACCAAGTTGTACATAAAAATTCCATTAGGATTAATATTGAAAATCATGAAATTGTAAATATTTTGGTTAGATACAAGCAGACATTAATTCTAGAAACTTTCATCTTTTATTTAAAAGAGGTAATCAATGATTTATAATTGAGGGAATTATAATTGTACAAAGAATAATTTAATTTACAACAAAAAAAATCTCAAAACCCAGAAGCAATTTACATTGAATCAAAACAAAAAATCAAAGGAATCAGAAATCAAAAGCGAATAAATTTAAATCAAAAAGGAAAAGTTTCTTCAGAGAACGATCAAAAATTTCCGAAATTGTAAAGGAAACCGGAACAAACTTTAAATTACTTTCATAATTTACTGTTTTATGATTTGAAAATGTGTTGAAAATATATTTAGAATAAATTTATAAATTGTATGTAAAGGGGCAATTCTTCCAGCAAATCTAATTTGTAATTTAAACAAAAAAATGATCAATTTATACTTTTCTTTTGGGAAAAAATTTGGCTGTGTAACTTTATGAAACGATCAATATTTTGATGGAGAATTGAAGGAAAATGTTTCAACCTTGACCTTTTTCTGTTGTTTTTGGAGTGAGTGGTTATCTGTTAAGATTGTTCATAACTTATGGTTTATTTTAGTCGTTTTGGACTGAATATATTTACTTTGTGAATCTGTGAGAAATGGTACAATGAAACCAGTGAAAAACTTTCACATTCATTAAATTGCAAATTTTATGGCGAAACTTTTTTGTTTCAAACTGTTTTGATAAATTGCCAGAAAAATCAAAGATGGACGAATACAAGAAAAAATTGATTAGTTCAAAATAAATGGAGACAATTTATTATCAAGACTTGATTCCAAATACATTTAACAGAGACCCCACATCCCCTTCCTTTATAATTTCTTTTTTAAAAGAAAAAAACCTCATCCTTTTTAAAGTTTCAACATGAAAAAAATCGCTCTGAATGAAAATAATAAAATTGTTGTAAAGTAAACCAAATTAATTTTAAAATGGAATTTCACAATTTCACCGAAAAAATAGAGATACGTACATTCTGTTCAAAAGAGAAATTAAAATATTTCAGAAGTTTATTAAGAGAAAAATTGTAAATTATGGAAAAATTGATTGTAGTTATTTAAATGATTAAAATATAATGAAAAAAGTATTTAAGAATCTTTGACTTTTAATTGATTATTATTTTTGATTTTATGGTAATGAAAAGTTTTAGGTGAAGTTTTAGATACTGTTGATTTTATTATTTTATGTCGTAGGTTTTGGAAACTTGGTAAGTTGATTTATAATTTCCTTGAATTTTGCAGAGTTTTGCTTTGGAAACTTAGAAACAACTAACAAGATGAAAATAATGGGAGCTCAAGAAGTTTCGAATTAATCAGAATTCATTAAAGGGAATCCCACAATAATGATCATTTGACTTGAAATCTTTGATGGGGCAGGTTGTAAAGTATTGCTAAGTGTGTCTTAGGTAAGTATAATTTTTAGTAAATATTTTATTTTTCCTCTATTTGAAAATTTTAAATATTTACACTTTAAACTTAGAAAAAAAAGATGACATAATCTCTCACCAGCCCTCTAGCCTATTCCATCAACGCAATAATTATTTAACAAGATTCCGAAAATTTATTATACCCCCCAGATATTGTGAAGATAGTCGAGATGGTTAAGATAAATTTCTTGCATTAGTTATTAGTTGGTAGTTGCCCTACTTGGAGAGCATTTAGTTTGCTAAGCTATCTAGTATTTCTTACATTTCTAGAAACAATTATTTTCTTAGTTTACTTACTCTGCTCAATTTGGCCCCCAGTTCTGATTTTATCATAATAACCTACCATAATACAACAAACATATACGGAGACCGCAACATGTGTGGTGTTTCACAATCTGAGCACACATAAAACATCTAAGTGGCATTTGACAGAATATTTAAAATGATTTACATTTCTCAAGACATTTCTAGTTATTTGTTCTCGAGGGGCTCAAATGAGATTATTTTGGAATTTTCTCAATGGAGAGAAATTGCTTGGAAGTTTTGTTAATTTTGATATTTTTCCTAGAAAAGCCACTTTAGTGTTACAAAATAGTAATCTAATTTTACAGTAAACAGTGACGGTTCTAAAAATAGAAAATATTGTAAATAATTTACTTCAATTATTCTCCTCAAAATATTAAAAGATTAAACGAATTTTTCCACTTCAAATACTCAAAGGAAAATCCGCCAAACTTAATTTCCAGAAATAAACAAAATTATAATCGCAAATCAACAAACAATGGAAATGGTAATGTTATTAGGTACCTACTATATATTTCCATCTCAAAAGAAATGTATAATTTAGAGCTAGACGCCTCTGCTTCTGTGTTTCTGTGATTAAATTTTCTGGTTTGGAAACCGAGAACAGAAGCAGAAAAAAAGAAGCTTAAAATGTTTCATAAAACACAAACAAACCAACTTTAACCAATGTTTTTCAGTTTTTCGATAGAAATGGGGTTGGTTAGAGGAGATGTCCTAAGTTTCATGGATCATTGTTAACATTTCTAACTTTTACAATTTGTAAGGCTAGACCTCACGTGCTATCATTTGAGAACAACGAACAAGCATTCGAATTGTTCTGGACGGAAGGGTTAGTCCACAAATCTTTTGTGAACATTTCTCCTGCCCAGTAAGTTTCCTAAACATCCTTCAAGAATAGCCCCCCTAAAATGTTTACACAGCAAATTAAATTTTAATTACAGTGGATTCTAATTAGCAAGTTTTTAAGTGAGAATTCTTCCCCAGTTTGTTTTTAGGTTCCCTGTTTGAATGCTGTGGATGCTTGCTTTGAAGTTTTCTGCTACAGGTGCTTTATAAGAGGTAGCTTGGGAACACTCGAGCTCTTAATTAATCATAATAAATTATAACATTTCTTTGCAAAGTTTTCCTTTATTTTTTTGTTGAGTGTAAAAAAATTACTAAATAAGTTGCTGTTGTACTTTCTAATTAACAGAATATTCGGGATGATTGCCAAATATTATGTTTTGGGGGTAAATAACCCTTTGATGATTTTTAAATTATCTTTGATAAATATCTCTAGAGAAATTCCGAGAAGAAAATTTCATTAAATATTGTAGTCGAAGTTTTGTCTTCCAAAACTATTTACTTCCTAAGTCATTTCTATTCTGGTACGTGCACACCGCAATAAAACATTTTCTCACCTTTAACGGCTCATGTTTGTTGATACATTTATGATTACATTTACATTACACAAATTCTTGTTTAATTACAGCAAGGCAACAAAAAAACAAACACAAAACTACGGGCAATTCTACTAGCAGTACAGCAGCATAGAATTATGACGCTTTGTGAGTTTTGTGAGTTTCGGAGCGCATTAAGCTGGCGCCATCAATTTTATATCAAGCAAAAAAAAAATGTTTATGGTGAGCATTTTTTTCTTCATTTTGGTTTGAAATACAAAAATTCAGAGTATTGTTCGGAAAATACGGAAAATTGTGAAATTGTGAGTTTGTGATTGTTTTTCTGTTTTCTACTTTTTTGAGTTCTGTGAGTTCCACTAATTTTTGCTAGTTGGAAGCTGAAAAACCTCGTGAAAACCTCAAACAGAAATATTTTTTATCCTATTTGTTTAATTATATTTGGACGCTCGCTTTTATAAATAAAATAAATAAATATCGTTATTTTAAAGAATCGAAAATTCGTTTAAGTATTTTTATTTAAAATGTATGTATATTGTTTGCTATTCGCTCATAGTTATGGTTTTATTTATAGAGCATAAATATTGTTGGCAGGGATTGAAAATTTCCACTGTGGTAAAATAATATTTTTAAATGTCACTAAAATTGAAATCCATCTGATGACACCAGGATTGTAAAGCGTGGTGTATTTAGACACTCCCTCGCCCCTGATGTTTATAGATCGCTCGTGAAAAGCAAATATTTTTGTAAATTCGCAAATTTTAATTGCCAATTCACAATAATTGGTGGAACTGAGGTTTTTCATTCATTTCTGAGATTTTCGATGAGTTTTTGTTATTTTCTGTTATGTTTGCCATTTCTGAGGCACTTATAAGAAATTTTTTTGATTTTGCCACTTCTTTGAAATTTCTGGCGATTTTTGTGATTTTTGGCATTCCAAGATGATTTGAAGTGAATGAATCATAGTGGGACTCTTTAAAACCATTAAAATTATTAAAACCGTTAAATTTGCATACAAAGTGCTTTAATAAAACTTGATGGCACTATGAAAGTGAATAAAGCAATTTCGTTGGCTTTGTAAAACATTAAGATAGTAACACTGATAATGATGATAGCAAGGAGCGTTATTTGCGCTACTTTTTCGTTACACAGTTATTGAGAATGATGTACCTTAAAAGAGACGACCATAAAATCTAATTTATCAATTTGAAGACTCGCTTTCAATTATCATTTGATTTATCTTTTAACTTGGGCTTCAATTAAACTTCGAAAATTAATTATAGATCAATCATATTAAAAATTAAGAGATTATTGAAAGCTCTCCATTCAGTTCTCAAACAAAAACCATGACCAACTCTAAACTTTTTTTATTAACTATTTTCATGTATGTTATGATTATTATCAAGTATTAAAATTTTTCTCATGTTTTTAATCATTTTTACGGTGAAAATTACATTACAAGGCAATGCCACTACTTCAGTAAGCAACCAACAAGCTCAACACAAGCTAGAAAGGATAACACAATATTCAACAGAAAATTCAACTGAACGCTCGACAGAATACAGAGCATGGATAAAACAATATTGTGAGGAATCATTGAGAAAGTTTTTCATTTAATTTGCAAAGTTTGCTTCAGGGTTGCCTGAACATGGTCTAGGACTTTTTATGTGGATGTTTTATGGTCTGGTTTTGTGATAAACATATCGTTACCGGAGAATCTATTTGGTTGGGAGTTTTGAAGAGCCTGGAGGGATGGTGAAGTATGTAGAATATAAATTGTTCTTATGCAGCTTTTATAGTGGAAAAGGTGCATAAAATTTTTGAGTTTGATTGGAGGAATAAATTTTTATGTAATTTCGATTTCAAATTTTTGTGGGAAACTTTTATTTATTATGAGAACAGGAATCAGATATTTTGAAATTGCAGATAAAATTGAGGTTTCAACATTCGTGTAGGTTTCAATGAATTTTACAAGCTTTTATGTCTTCATTCTCTAAAATGTTCATCATATGTTTTTAACTTTATTACTAGATATATTATTATCATGAATTCATTTGCTGATATATATATATATAGATTTCTGACTGTTTCCCGCTGTTAGTAAAATTATATTGAATACGAATCTATGGGAAATTGTACAGAAATATGTTTTTGAACATAGTGGTAATCTCATAGATCTCAATAGATTTTTTAAATCCAATCCCTTGTGCGTTCTATGGTATTAGCACCAGAATTTCACGATTCCGTATCTAAAATAGTTATGTTTCACATGAAACACAAAGTTTGCCAAAAAATACCCGAAAACATTAAATTACCGCTAAAATCACTCCAATTCATTCCCGTTTACACAATTTTACACAATATCCCAACAAATTCACAGAAATCACGTCTCCCGTACTTTAAATCAAAACCCTAAATTGAATTGATGTGTGTAGTCTTCTAGTGAGCTGGCTAATTTTATGTTTAGTAAATTTTGCCAAGAATTGACCCAATTTAATCAGAATTTATGCTTGAAACCTGACTGAATTTAATTTAAAATTATTCGTACATGATTTGTGCTACACTTTTGCGATATGTGTGGCTGGTGCAGAGCAGTAAAAAGTCAGTACCAAATAGAAATTTATTTGGCCGATATTTATTTGTGCAAAAATAATCGTTTGGGTCGTAAAAAAAGTGGCGCAAAAATAAAAAGGCAGCTACGGTAAAATGTATTCAATGGTATTCAATGGTAAAGTGGCAACCGTTTGCCCGGCACAACCAAAGTAAGGAGCTCATAAAAAAGGATGTGTTAGAATGTATTACGTAAGGTATTATGTGTTTTCATTGAAAGTTATGAAAATTAGAAAACAGAGCTAAATGTTAAGGAAGCTTCAGAATGAAATGAGTTTTGGGAATTATGGGGAATTGTATTGAGTGGTTGTTTTGCCTTCAAGTATTAAATGTTCCGAGGGTTTGATAATGAGGATTTTGTGGCGTAGAAATGGGAGTTTATGGAGCATTAGTTTGGAAAATAATTATAAAATAGGAGGGAAGATCGAGGTTTAATGCAAATAAAGAGGATAAAACACACTAAGGAGAATTGATAGGTGTTGTAAAATTAAGTTTGTACCTTAAAAACACGTAAAGTAACTTTGAAGGAACTTTTAATAGTTATGCTGATAATTGATGTTAGAAGTAATTGGACTGAAAAATCAAGATAACCTTAAAAAGAGACCAGATCACGTACCCGGAAGTAAAGTTACTTAGTCAAAGAAAATAGAGAACCATAAAAGGCTTCAAGACATAAACAATAGAACAATGGTTTGAAAACATATCTTACATCAAATCAATACCATCCTCAAACTCCACCTCCATTGCATAAAGTTCACCTGCAATCTTCCTTCCTTAGTATTATTGCAAATAGATATCAAAGAACTCCTCAATATTAAAAATTCATGCAAATATAAATTTCCAGGTTAACCAGCTCTCAGTGCTCGGGCAAACTATAAAGAGTAGAAATTGTAGAAAAAATGAATAAATTTGAATTTATACGCTAAAAATGCATATTTCTATGAACCAATTCTTTTTTTACTACTTGTGTTGGGGTAGGATTCGAGTATGGCTGTTCCGCACAAATGCAAAGAGGAAATTTGCTTTTTCATTTTCCAGCATTTTAAATAGAAATTTGCACGGGAGTAACTGGTTATTATATTTTTTATCTGATGTTATAAATTAGTTTTATTTTGTAAAAATTGTTGATTTAATTTTTTATGTAATATCTTATTCCTAGAATTTGACTCATTAGTCAATGAAAATGTTTTATGCCATAAACTTCACGGGGCCCACACCTTCAATCCAAGTCACCCCCTTACGAAACCCGTCAACACTTTATTCTCTTCACATGGAAGCTCTCGTGATGTGGGTTATTTGTTTCAGCAGTCAAATCAGGAGTTCTATTAAAAAGGAGAAACTACACGTTAAATTGTTGAAAAATGTAAATAAATGTAAATGTGGCCTTAATGTGGAGCGACAGTGATGGAACCGCATAAATTTGCAAGAGTCTTCAGTGTATTTGCAAGAATGTGTAAATAGAATTCTTGATGATATCGCAAGCAAAACTTAGATCCACTTGGAGCGACTGGAACCGTCTCACAGTATTAACAGTGAAATATTTCCCAAGAAACCTTTCACAGCGTTTCAGTTTTTTTGTCGAGTTTTTTTAGTTTTTCTTTTTTTTGGCACTGTTAGAAAGAATTTTAAAAATTTAAAAATTATATCTTATATTGTTGAAAAGTTTAAGAAAAATTAATTATATCTCAAATATTAATGAAATACAACAAAAAACCAAATAATTGCACTATAAAACTTATTTCCAACGCCAATCTAAAAACGATAACAAAGAACTGAAACAGATTTTTCAAGTATGCTACAATTTTCCATTTCCATCGAATTCGAAGGAAACAAATGAAGAAATTGATCATCCAACTAAAATTTTTCCTCTATACAATTTTTCTTCATCACATTCCTGTTGGAAAACATTTTGTCCCATTATAATGTAGCAACAAAAGAAAATGCTAGAGAATAAAAAAAAATTAAGCAAGAGAAAAATAAGAAGAGGGTGGGAATTGCAGATCGAGCAGAACTTTGATGTCAAGGTTATATTGAAAAATTATAGTAAAAATTCTATGAGCACTTTAAGCATCGACTAAATTTACTGTAACGACCGGAAAAGACAAATGGACACCATTAAAAACCGTTTCAACGAAAAACTCTTCAAAACATAAGAATAGCGCAAAGAATGTGAAGAGATTTACAGTGTTTTTTGATTCTGTTGTTGAGAGTTTTTCATTTTAATTTCGTAACGAAGTATACATAATATAAATGTATGCTCAACAAAAATAGAACATGTTTTCGAATCTAATGTCTTTCAGTGTTTCGCTGTTTTTTATTTTATCAATGCTAAGTAGAAGAATAATGAGAAGATCACTGAGAATTGTTTTTGAACTGAGAGTGTACTAGATGTTCTTGAATTTTGCATGATTCAGCTGAATGCTGTTGAATGTCTTTTAATGTTGTTGAATGATCTTCAGGGAGTTTTTTGTTATTCTAAATTAAGAGGAAGCCCTGGTACATTGGAAAGAATTATTCAAATATCTGTGCGGAAGATTTTATTTCTTCATTAGGTTTTTTAACATCATTTTCGCATAAACATTGAGAATTGTTTACGAGCAGGGACACGAAAACAATTTTTGATGAAATTTTCAAGGAATTCAATATTTTTTGGGCTTTATTGTGTTTTCTAGTGAAAATCTTTCCTAAAAACATTTTATTAAAAATTCTTCCAATTTCCTACCCCTGCCCAATCAAATTCCCAAAAAGAGATTCTACATGACACATACTGAATGCCAAAAGAATCGTACATCTGCTCGTGTTTTTTGTAAATTTTTCTGATTATTTTCTTTGCACAAAAGCAAAACTCAAAGTCTCAAGAAAAAACAGCAAACAGTAGAAAAGCAGTAAAAATTTCGGAAAAACATCAAAAACATCAACAACGAAGCTCTCGTCTTAATTTGAAATTTTCTGTATAATGTAGCTCAATTTTAGCTCACTTTTAGCAATCTAGCAAGTGTTTTCTCAACGGGGCTAAGAAAAACATGCATCTAGCCAACAACAACAGTTCAGATTCTTCTTTAAATTTCGTGAGAATATCGCAAGCTAAAAATAATTTTAATTGTTTTCAGTTGACTTTCGCTCAATTTTCCTTTAAATTTACTCGAGAAGATCTTGAAACAAGAAGAGTGAAAAGTGATGAATAGATTTAAGAAATAGAATCACTTGGAATTTCAAGCGGGTTCGTCACTCGATCTTTTGAGATCTTCGTGAGATTGTCGATTTTACTTTCTCAAATTTTCAAGTTCTCACAGTTAATTTACGCGATAATCGCGTTTTAAGTTCACGCGGATCGCCATAAAATTATTGTTTCGACAATTTCCGAGCGAACGGTCTGATTTTTAGTGCCGGCAAATCACCATAAATAACACACAGTGTGAACACAGTCGTTTGCAAATTAAGTTGTTTCCCGTACGCATATTTTTTGGCGATAATTTCGGGTTTTTTATAATATTTTTATGATGTTTGAACGATTTAAGATTTATGGCGCCAAATAAAAAATATTTATAAGTGTCATATTTTGAATACTTTGAAGATTAATCAAAGAAGTGAAAAGTGTGCAAAAAATAAATAATAAAGTAAAATGAAATATATTTTCTATGTTCTAATTTATGAAGGTTATGTCAGACTTTGTGAACTTTTTTAGTGCAATAAATATTCTTGTTGTGCGGTCCAAATGTTTTGCGGTTTAAATCCAAGAAAGTTTCAGGATTTATCTTAATATCCGTGTTTAGTGAAAATTTTTCGAATAAATATTTTGAAACACAAAATTGAAAATACCTTTAAAATATTTACGCAGTGTGACATAACCCAAAAAAAATCACATAACAAAAATCACAGAAAAAAAGTAATTTTCGTGAAATATGTGCGAAAATAAGTGGATATATTTCGCCCAATAAATTGCCATTGAACTTAAAAACCTGGATATTCTCCAATTGCTGAAAAGTTCTAGCAAAATGTTAGCAATGTGGAATGGCATTCGTGTGTGACGGTGTGGGGAAGCTGAATTCACGTGTGGTTGTTTTGAAAAATTGCTGGAATTTTTCTTGTTTGAAGTCTTTTACCTGCTAGCTGGCTTTTGAATGGCTTTGAAGCCAATCGTATAGGAAGCGAGTCGAATTTATTAAATTTCTATGGGAACGGAGGGATTTTATGGGGATAGAAATGATTTGTTGTTTTTTTCCAAAATGACTGAACTTTTAGCAGTGGCGGCTCGTCGGGGTGTGCAAGGTGTGCACTGCACACCCTAAGGTATTTTGTGATCCATACAAGATCAACAAATAATTATTAATTGAATATACAAAATATGTTTTTCTACAGTTTACATAATAATTTTCATTATATTTCACTTTTACTTAATGTATTTCTTGCTAATAAACTCTTTTTAGATTCATTGAAAAATTATTTTAAAAAAAAAAAAAATCTCAAATGATTAATGGTGAACATTTGAAATATTTTGTATGAAAATTAAAAAATTATTGCACTGTATTTGTAGAAATTTTTTATACTTTTTTGGTTCAAAAAAATTTGAAAACGAATTTCATTAAAAAATCGTAAACCAAGCTAATAATCAACTAAAAATCTTTTTTAGGGTGTGCATTTTAAATTTTGCACATCGCGCGCTTTTGAGAATAATCTTTTTTGAACATTTGCGCCCCCTTAACTTGAGTTTTAGAACTAAATTTGTTCATAGAGATTTTTCCTATATTTTTAATTAAACAATAAAAAAAAGGATTATTTCTAAAAATTGCACACCCAAGCATATTTCTCACGAGCCGCCACTGACTTTTAGATATTATTTTTGTTATTGAAGAAAATTTTGCTTTTGACTCAAAAAATAAAGAGATCCAAATAAATCCACAGAAATCAATTCTATTCAATTAAAATCTCTCTCCCTCTTCATCCCTTGGGCCCTGAAACTTCAAAAAAAAAACTTAATATTGCAAAAAATCTGCCCGTAATAAATTGAATTCCGGAGCACACGTGGAAAATTGGGAAATGAGTGTTTCCCAGGCGGACGAAAAAAATCAATGGCAAATAAACCAATTCAACGGAAGCGACTATAAAACATTAAAAAAAAACTCGAAACACTCAAAAACGACTCAAAAACTCGATAAACTCAATAAAGCAGTATAAAATTCATTAAAAAATTAAAATTTACATCCAGATAATAATTATATTCATATTTCTGGGACAGTAAAACATTCAAAAATCCATAAAATTAATTGAATTTTCAGAATTTTTCGAACTTTTGTAAATTTTACATTCAGATTTTGTTAATTTTGTAAATATTTTATTATTTTTGTGAACATTTCACATCAAAATGTGATATTTAATTTAATTAGCAATTCGGGGGCTTAATTATACATTATGCCGATAAAAGCACAAAATATAGGCTAAATTAAAAAATACTTTAAAAATTAACAAAATTGTGAAAACGGACGAAAATAACATGAAAAGTATGAAATTTCATAAAAATTTCATGAAATTAAATTAAAATTATAAAAATAAAGTTCTGGGAAAATTGGGAAGCGCGTAATATACGCGTAATTAAGTGGTTGCGTATTTTTGTATATTTTTCTCTCCAATGATAATAATTAAATAATTAAATTATTTTGAAAAGCTAGGCAAATACAAAAAAATGGCCGAGTGGTTCGATTTAAAATTAAAAAAACAGTGTACAAGTGACTTTCATGAATTGCTCTTAATGAATAAAAGCACTGAGTGGTGTAGAGATTGCCAGTTTTGTAAGGGCAATGAAATGTATTATGGAGCGGAAAAGTGGCCGGAGATGAAGCATAATAGAAATTATGGGCATTATGACAATTATGATATTAATATCAATTATTGTAAACCAATGACTGTCGCCGCAACTGATGAATTATGTGATTGTCGGCGGAAACGCTTCCCGAGTCGAATGGATGGCACTGGTGAGAAGTAATATTAAATAAAATTTATTTGAAAAGTGTTAATATTTAACACACAATTTTAATTACTTTATACATTCATGTAATATCAATAAACACTCAAGGCATTATTTTCTTCTCCTTATGTAAATCAAAGTTCATAATAGCAACTTCTCTCTTTCCACAGTGTACCACCAGAAACTCCTGCCGCCACAAAGACAACACCACCAGCTCGAACATAATTACCGACCGAACTGTTCTATAAAGCACACTAATTACTACCATTATTTAAATAACATAATTGTTTCGCATGTAAAGCGGTGTAGTTATTGGAAAAAATTAATTATCATAATCTTTTTAATTGTGCTGTTTGATTTATTGCTGGGCTGCGTATCCAATGCAGCAATTATTGCTAATGCGGCCGCTCTATCACCCGGAACAATTAGGCGGCTCAACGAAATAGGCGATCAATCAGGTGAGTGAACGCGAAGCCTCAGGGACAATGCAGGGAGATGGGGAGGATTTGTTCTTAAAAATAATTTTTTTTTAATTTTTGTATGTGAATTTTTATGGTCAGACTACGAATTTCCAATAATTTCTATCATAATTCTAAAAATAAAAAAATCGAACTACCATCCCTTATTTAAAATCATCCAATTAACCAGCTGCCAAGGTACTCTCACCTTGTTCGCGCATCAGTGTCTTGCCACCCCTTAATTCCTTAATTTAATGTTATTGAGATTTTCTGCTTGGCTGCCTCGAACGAAAAACGTTAATTCTTAATTACATTAGACGCAAATATTTTTGTTAGCGAAGTTTTTGCGCTGAAACGTGAAGAAAGTTTTGTTTTGGAGCTTTCACAGAGCGGAGCTTTATTTGGATTGTATATTTTTGTGGCAGGGCTGGTTGAGAATTGCGTCACTATTTTATTAATTAGTTGAAATGTAGAAGTTCTGAAAATAACCATATTAAAATTTTGAAAAAATTTCAACTGATATTGAATTTGGTTGAGATAATTGCTGTAATTTTTAAAAACGATGTTATCTCCCACATTCACCAAATACATGTAAAAACATCAGAAAAGTTAATTTCCTTAAATATTTACACTTTGAAGCATAAACTCAAAAACCAATATTTTCTAGCAAAACTTATCAAAACATTCAAAAACACACAAATAATATTCAAAAATTAATTCAAAAATAAAATTAACCTCTGAACTTTTCGAAACCTTTATACCTCAAATAAAGCTATTTTCAAAATAAACATCCTCTCCAACCAAACAACCACAATTTTCTGCTGTCGACAATTTATTTTTCACTTAACACAATGAAACAATAAAGATGTAGCATCTTGGAAAGCTCTGAATGTCTTAAATCTATTCGAGAATCGATTCTTTAATTTTAAGTCCATTTCTCTGCATTTACTCTGCGTGACTTTCCCCCTTTCTCCAGTTTTTTCAGAAAACTGAAAATCTCGTAAGAAACTTTTTAAAATCCGAAATCCATAAATATCAATTCGAAAGTCCACATAAATGGCACCAAAGTTGTGCAATTCTTTTAATTCAGGTGTTGGATGTTGAAAAGTTTCATTAAAAGACAAATTTTGAATAAAATATTTTTTTTATTAAATTACAAGAAACGAAAAATTGTTTGAAAATTAAAAAAAAATTAAAAATTGTCAAACAACTTGTTTTTCCCACTCCTGCAAATCTTACTCTTATTGTTCTGCTCCTCTAGCAAAACTTTACATTCGTTGCCAATACAATCTACTAAATTGATTTTCTATTATAATCATAAATTTCAAACGTTCTCTTTGTTTTCTTGGCATCTTTACAGGGAATTTAAGATCGTCATCGCGAAATGGGGATTTATACGCTGCGCCTCCGTATTTCTTGAAAGTGCCTGAGACGATTGAAACGGCCGTGGGACAGACGGCCATTCTGTCCTGCAAAGTGGAGCAGCTAAATGATCGCATGGTGAGTTCATTAGTCTTGTCGTCGTTTGAAATGTTGTGAGCGACTTTTCTCAAGCAAAATTGTGGTGTGAAAAATATGGGATTTTGTTTAAAGAATTGTTTGAAATTATTTTATAAAATGTTGTTTAAAATTTGTGGTTTTGTTGCTTTTGTATTCGAATATGTAAAGTATTTTGTAATTTTGTTTATTTTGAAATCACGTTCTGCTGTTAAATGGGAATGCGATCAAATAGATCTCGGAAGCTAATGGGTGTTCGAAAGATATAAAAGATATAAAACATCCATTAACGGTGCAGTTTGCCTGCTTTAGTTGTTTGAGATAAAACAAGCTGTGAAATGCAGTAATGTCGAGTTAAATATATTAAAACAAATTTATTTGTTGAAAAGCAATAAATAATGTGGAATATTATTAGATCAAAGATCAATTTTCATTGAATTTTAAGATTTTACTTGCATCAAAGTTTAATGGTTTTCATATTTCTGTATCAACCGGAAAAGATATTAATTATTCAAAAGCCTTGTAAAATCCCCCCTGAAATCCGTCTCGGTTTATTAATTAATTTGTCTCCAATGTCCTCGGTTGGCCCAGCTCAAATCGGCTCCCAGTAAATTCTAAATGAGTTTGATGAATTGATATTGGTTTCTCATGAATCGTCCGTGCTTGTTCGCTCGCCAGAAGAGAAAAGCGAAGAATAACTGAACCTAGAGCAATCAATAACAAAATATGCTAGGGTGGCAGTGATGGAAATTTTAACGACATCTAGTTTTTTCAAATTGAGATTAATTAATGAACAACATTTTTATTTGTCATCAAAATTTTTTTATTTTTTATAAGTTTCCGTTCTTAACAGTGCCCTTAACCTATAATCGTCTAAACCCTAGTAAAGTGGCACACAGTTTGATATAACATTGACATCGGTCCAATTTTACATGTAATTTAAATAAAAGGGCCATCGCAAAGGATTCAAGCGAGCGAGCCATGAATCCTAATTTGAAAGCAAAATATGTAGATTTCCTAAAGCATACTCTGCCAATGTTGCCTGTATCATAAATAATGTGACCGGAAAAGCATATATTAATTGAATATAATTAGTTTGTTATGTTGTTGTGTAGTTAGTTATGTTCTGTTTTGGTGCTGGAGTTTGGTTTCAGCGGTCAAGCCAGCACACATTCGTTATGTAACTCAGACGTTTCCTAATTCAGTTTTATTCATGTTAACCATCCTTCCTCATTCGAGATATTATGAAAATTAAGGTTAAGTATTATGAAAATAGCAATTTATTAGATTGGATTTTACGGCACTATTGAAAAATTTTCTGCATCCTTATGAGCACTTATGCAGTTCATATTGAATTAAAAAAAAAAAACTTCACTAGAAATACTTCGAAATGTAAATTCCTCACATCCGTGATTTTTTACTGAACATGAAAATTTTCAGCAGTGCCCAAATCTATAAACTAATTTCTGATTTTTAATTATAACATTGAAACATTATGCATTCATTTATGATAAATTGCATTGAAGTTTAGCCTCCACACACATTTATCAAATGCATGCATTAATGGCATTAATGAACAATTGCTCTTTTGCAAATTATATGCAATTAAAATTGGTGCTGGAGCTCGGCATTAAAACATTATGAACATTAAAACATTTGCGGGCCAATAAAAGTTGCCATTTTACCATTTTGCCATTTGAACTGCGATCCTAATTACCTAATTGAGGGTACAAATACGGAAAAATTTGGCTGTAATTACAAAAATACATCGACAAACACACAAATAAAAGCAGAAATCGAGGTACAAATATAATGGGAATGAATGTTTATTGTGCAAATCCGATTAACGTTACACATATATTACAAAATAGAGGTCTCATGGGCGGAATTATGTTGAAATAGCAGATTAGTCATCATCAAATGATTTATTAATATAAAAACTTTAGTGTCAGAGGTAAAAAAATTCAACCCACGTAACACCCTCTATCACCGACCAGAAATATGAGGCCGAGAGTATTCAGTACACACGCTCAATAATGCAGAGTTTCAATTTAGAAGAATTAACTATTTATTTTGCCACTCATTCCAGCAAATTTAGTGTGCACATATTATTTATTCAAACTCAAAATGGAATTACATTTACATTCAATGAGCGCAATTTTAAGTTGTTAGTGGATATTGAGGACGTTAAATTTAGATTAAGGAAAAATGGAAATATGTTCGGGATTTGTAGAGATTTTGCAAATTATTGTGCTTTATCTTAATTTCGACAAATTGGCTCATTAAGGCTTGAAGTATAAGTTTTGAGATGTTGCTGATCTTCAAACATTCATCTTTATGTTAGGCATTTTAAGGGCATAAGTAAATCCATCCATTTTTTTTAGTTCATTAAGCAGAATCTAAGATGTATCAAAAACACGTAGGAACCATTTTCAATCCTTGAAAGACCTGTCTAAATTTTCAGCATCCTTGAAAATTATCTGAAATCCCCAATAAATCTCTAAAATCCGTTTGAATCCTTGAAATACTTGCAAAACATAAAGTTTAAAAGCTTATCCCATAATATAAACAACTACAAAAACTACAAAAGCTCAAAAAAATCATTTTGCCAACATCTTAATTATACTAAGGAGAGTTCTTGCTTAACATGCTCATAGATCTAAATTTACATACATAGATATAAATGTGAGAACACAACCCATTTACTTAAAATATTATCTCGCTTCACCCCATCAAAACTCCTTGTATCCTGATACTTCGCCAAAATACTAAAGCCTTTAATTTCTTGCGAGAGCTGCGATAAATATTCATGAAGAAGTAGACTGTGCTGTTGTAATACATATGTGCGGATTTTCTATACACATAATTCCATCATTAATTATTTATCTAGACGAATTTGCACAAAAGTTTTAATTTTATTTATTCGTTTGCTTTGTGTATTTATCAGTGTTTGCTGATTCTTATTTCATTATTATGTGAATTTCACCACAGAAATGTGTTTTGCTAGAAGAAGGTAAGGCAGGGATGGGAGTGAGCTTGTTTTTCTTGCATATTTTATTCATGTTTACTTTAAGTTAAGAAAATGGCTGACTTTAATACTGTTTAAACTATTTTCCAAGATCTTTTCCACCCCTGCACTCCCCACCCTAATAAACAGATTGTAAATTCACCCATATTTGAATAGAAAAGCTATATCTCCACGTAAAGTTCAAAAAACTTTTCCGCACGTATGCCCGCTCCCTTCCACCGCCAATAAATTTATGTGCAAATAGAGAGCTTTTTACCAGCTCGTGCATCTGTTAAGCTGAGCAAAAAGCTGGGCAAACTGAACTGGCAAACATTTTCTGGCTGGGCCACGGCCAGCTAACAGAATATATTAATTTACTTTTTGACAAAACATATGCTCATACTTTTCATAGTTTCGCCAGTTTTGTGCATACAATGTGCAAAACAATGCACAATCTGGAGCATATTTACAAGCTGAAATGTAAAACTCCATACATTCTATTAAATATGCATTAGAAGTTTTCAGAAAGAGGAACAAGGAAAACTTTTCGTTGGACAAGCTTACAATGAAAATAGATTTTAAATATTAATTTATTTTTGGAATTTTTATAACATACTTTATTTGGCCAAAAGTTGTTTTCGTCATACTTTTTTTTAAGTTGAATGCCAACATTTAAAATTTTCAAAGCATCAAAATTTTATGATGTTGATCAGAATTAACTTTTCAACGGTGTATGTTCTTGACATGACTACTTCCTGAAATGAAAATATTCTCAAATTATTTTCTATAGAACAAAGAATCTCGAAATTTCCTTCCCTGCATTGCATTCTGTGTTTTATTGACAACTAGAATGATCATTATATTTCTGGACGTAAAACAAATCAAGCAAATAGTTTGTAAATTTTTCAATTTGAACTGCAAACCAGATGTATGTGGATTGTGGAAGTACTAAAGAAGAATTAGATGAAATACTGAATATTGTGTTAGATATCGTTTGTGGTCTGCTTTCCTACTCTACGGTAGTGACAATTGAATTGCAATAACCAGCCAACTTGCGCGTATTTTCGCATAACTTAGTATGTTATTGCAATTCAAAAATATCTACCGTAGAGTAGGAAAGCAGACCACAAACGATATGACCTCAAGCTATGATTTGATATTAATAGAGTTGATACCAAGCATTTGGGAGACTTGCAATTTTGTCTTTTAAAATTGTGGTTGAGCTAGTATCATCAATTTCAACATGCTTTGCTTACTGCATTGAATGTTTGAAGCTTTTGTCATCTGATAGTAAATAAATTTAGTCCAAATTCTAATACACAAAATCCAAATTCAAAATGAAAACATTTTACCGAAAATAATACTTTGTGACCATTGACCATAAATTCAGACAATTAACTTTGAATTCCATACCAAATTAGTGAATGTTTCAAAATCATTTGAAGAAGCTCCAAAAGCTCGACAACTGTTTAAAAAGCACCAAAAGTAAAGAAGCGTTAAAGAAAGCAATATACCCATAAAATATATAAGCTTCTCCCGCAGCATTCATTAATTTCATATTTCTTTTCAATTTTGGTGTTTCGGTTTCTTTGAATGAAGACTGTTCCCAAACTTTTAGCTTTATTTCGAGAAATGTTGGAAACTGTGAAAACGAAGATTTTTCCAGGATGTGATTTCATTAAAAAATGTTCTCTCATTAATCAAAGACTGTAATTGAATGATTTTCATTTAAAATTCGGGGCCAGCTAGAAAATTGTTCATCCTAAGTAAAAAAAAGTGTTGGAAGTTTAATGAATTACTAATTTTGTCGATTTTTATCGTTTCTTTCATTATGTTTCAATTTTTGTTTTAATTTTCTTTAATTTCCCGCTTTGAAAGGAGAACAAAAAACTTTGGTCCGTTTTATTCAAAATTAAAAAGAACAAAGTTTCTGTTTTAAATTAATTATCCCATTCATTAATTTTTCAATAAATCATTCTCATTCGTTTGCAAGGATTGAGACAAACTAAGGAAAAAGTGGAATATAACTGAAAATTACCATTTGGAGAAGAAGGGGGTTTGAAGAGTAACAATTTTTAAATAGATTCTCAAATAACTTTTTAAATTCTTTAAATTGTGACACCATGGATACAAAGTGTATTTTAATGAAATTTCTTATAATCTGAATCTTCGTAGAATCAATACAGTGTCACCAAATTTCATAGAAGATAAAAAATTAATTTCTGGAATCTTTAACTCCCCGAAAAACCTGGAATACCCTCGTCAACTGTAAAAGCCAAAAACATCTCCATCCCATTTCCATTCAACCAAAAGCTCAAAAGCACAGAAAAACCGATTCAATCTTCATGCCAAATCAAATCCATTTCGATTTTTCATGGCACTTTTTTGACTCTTTTTGATTAAATATTTCCACAATTTCCACGACGCAAAGTTATAACTGAAAAGTTTTTCCTCTTTTTTTATTTTAAATCGATGGCTTAAACTTGTAGCAATTTTGGCAATAAATTTGCGCTCGGCTGTGCTCAGTGTTTTCAGTGTTTTCTTTGGCGAGGCATAACGTGCCTAATGCCTTATTCTAGCGAACATTCATACGTTTATGTATTGTTTCTGCAAAATTTTACGGAAATATCTGAATATTTCAACACATGATACTGCAAACATCATCCTGCTTGGCTACATACACTATGTACTATAATGACAGTTGACTATGTAATTTTGCGTCCTTGCTCAGTAAATGCTCGTAATGTGTGATGATAAATTATGGGTACTTTTATGGATATTTTTTGGTGTGAAGAATGTTGAGCACTGATAAAAATTTTATTTTGATGCCAATTTTGATTTCTTGAAAGATTTTAAAGTAAAATTTTCTTCAGTCTTTGGACAATTTGCTAGAATTTAAAAAATTGAAAGTTGAACACAATGAGACAAACGTTTAAAATTATTGGAACTTTAAAATGTATTGAATAACCGGAACCTCAAAAAAATCTTTATTTTGTAACAGTACCAAACAGAGTAACCACTAATAAAATTCACATTTCGAATGCTTACAGCACTCCACTCATTTAAACCATTTTTTATTAAAAACTTTTCCTTCCCATATTTCATTCATATTCTAAAAATAGTGAAAATCAAACATTTGCATGCATCTCACGACGACACACATTGAAAACATTAAAATATATTTCTTCCCCTAATATAATAAGTAGATTTTACTCTCATGAAGTTATATGGAATCTCTGTGAAAAAATGTGAATGCAGACATTGTTGATTTAATTTAAATATCATGTTAATTTATAATGCAGCGATTTTGCATAATTTACGTCTGAGTGACATCAGTTGATTAAACTCTTTTAGAAAATAACTCAAATCTCTTTTCTACATCCCAAAATTCAAAACTAAATTGAAAAGAAAAAAAAGGCAAATTAATCATCAGGGTATTTTAGGACGGCAATTTTGTGATATTTCTTTCATCGCCTGGTTGATGTCAAAAATGATGGCAAAATGTTAGAAAATTCGGGAATTTTGGTGAAATGCTGAAAATTTTCTAGAAATGTTAAAAATGAACAAAAATGCGAAGAGAAAGTCTGCGAAAATGGAAATGTTAGCAATTTCTATAACGAGCATGTTTAAATTTTTTGGAAAAATTCAATTAAGTGCCATAAATTAGAGCCTGATCGTCTGACATTTTCCTAGAGAAATATTTAATACGGGTGTAGAGCCCACATAAATACATAAATGAAGCACGAAAGTGATTTATTATTAATTGTATTTGAGTGGAAACTTGCGCACCATAAAAATGTTTTGCAAAATAATTTAATTCTAATTTGCTCATTTATGGGGAACTGTTAGTTGTGCCATTTTAATTAAGGGAGTAGTAAGATGTTGCTTTTTGGGGATTGGAAGGAACTTTGAGTTTTGTGCTTTGGGGAATTTTTGGGGATTTATGATGGTGAAATTAATTCAGACAGATTCACTGAAATTTTGAGAAATTGGCGGAAATTGGGGCAAAATTTTGGTTTGCTGAGAATTTAATGTTTACTGACAATAAAAATAATATAAATCTGGTGACTGCAATTTTCATCGAATTTTCAATAACAAGAATTTTTCTTCCAACACACATTCTGAAAATCAAACAATAACAACAAAATAAAATTCAAAAATAGAAAAATAAATGAAATTCAAATCAAGCCTCTTCAAACGCCCCCAGTTTCCTGACAATCCTCTAGTAAGGCTCCCACATCATTCCCGTAACTTTTGAGCATAAGTACCTATTCAAAAGGCTTAATGCTCACTTGAAGCTTCGTTGACTTTTTCACAATGCCAAAATGTGACAAAACATAAATTGGGAATTATTCCGTCAACATCACGAATCTACCGCATTTACCCGGATTAATTGAGAGAACTCATAAAATTGTGAATTTTCAAAATTGCATACAACCGTCATGCATTTAATTAGTATGCATAATTTTTAATGCGATTAAAATGATGTAAATCGCATTAAAAAACATATTTTTGCAGCTATTTTCTGTTGTACTAGTTTTCCAACTTTTTCGCTCTTGCAGCGTATTTGAATCCACTTTACTGTCATTATTTTGGCTCTAATGCTCCAACCATCCAAGTCAAAAACAATATGTGCACAATATTTTTAACCCATTATAAGCACTGTTGGAATTTTTATTTAATTATTTAATTTCATGAAAAAATCTAATGATTGATAAATTTAAAAAAAAAAATTCTTTTTAAAAAACTTTCAGGAATTCAATGAAAAAATTACAACAGTGACATTTACTGATTTCACTCAAAAAACCACTAAAACTACAAACAATTCTGCAACCCCAACAGGTTCACATCATGGAAACGCAAGAAAGAAAGTCATGATTTATGCTAATTTACGTAACTAATTGCATCATTTATTTTGAATTATGGTTGAAAACTCAGAATGCAGAAAAACTTTCTATTCAGTTTTTTCCTCAGTTCCCTTTACCATAATTCTTTTTTTCTTTTGCTCTACAAGATTTTTCATGCTTGCAGATTCTATAAAAATCGTTTCTTGTGAGAAATCCTTGCCTCCACTTGATGGAGGCGCTGCAAAGCATGGCTTAAGAAAACATAATTAATTTTCATACTTTGATGAGATTTTCTTGCAGCCAAATGGAAATTCATAAAGACTGCGGTTTAGCAATGTTTTTCTTGCGCTGCTGGTAAATTTAGCTGGGAGTCTGTAATTCTGTATTTGTAAAGTGCTTTTCAAGATACTTACTTCGAGTCTTTGTTGTAACAAGGCGTTTGTGTTGAGATTTTAGGTATATTTAAAATGTTTTTATGTTTTATAATTCATGTGCAATTTTTAATTGATCGACGGGTAAATTTAAGTGTATTTGAAAGTTAGGATGATTTTAATGATGCAAATCATGTTGATAATAATACTTTCAGATAAGTAATTGCATGTACTCACTAGTTCCACATCTTTATAAATTATAATACACGTTTAATTCAGTCTTTTACCATACCGAATCTTCCTGTTTCTGCAAAATGTTTTAAGTCCATAAAATAATGCAACTTCTATCTCGCAGCAATTTTAATTACATTCTAATGCTCAAGGCGAACACTTTATCCTTTTTCGCGAACAAATATCATACAAAAATTTCATAATCCTAATGGATTTTTTAGCTGGATGTTCATTTTGCAACAAAATGGGAAAACTCGAGGAATAAACTGAAAAACTCTCTACATTCACAGAAAGTGAAGATTGTTTGAAAAATGATAAGATGGCAAATGAAGAGAAGCACGGTGTAAACTTTCAAAAAAATGAAGAAGAAAAATGTAAATGATGAGATACAAGATTATTAATACACTTTTCTGAGTTTGTTGCATAGACATTCTTAAAGAAAAATCGTAAAAAAAAACTGTTGGAGCTAAGAGTTTTTGCTTTTTCCGAATTTCATCGATAGCATCAGCAGCAACAGCTCACGAATTGAAAAAAGTAAAAAAATGAATTTTTCAGAGATACTTGTAGGATTTGATTTAATGAATTATTATTTTAAACTTAGAAATTTCAATCTTTTTGGTAAATAATTATTTAATGAATAATTAGTGAAACTCTAAAAACAAAAGACTAAACATTAAAAAAAAAAAATGATGAAAAGTCCAGCTCTACCCATACCCCATAAAAGTAAAATTCAGAGTTTTCCATGTTCCCACAGTTCTCCGAACAAAACAGCAAAAAAAACTGTGCATGAATTTTTTTATCGTTCAAAAAGGGAAATGAATTTTTCTTGTTTGTCGCCAATGGATGTGTTTCTATGTTTTTGTATTCCAATGAGTTTCTGGGAAACTCTGTTCTCGAACATAAATTTGATTTTATTATTGTCGTCGTCACTGATGCCCGATAAACCAATCACAAATGTGGTAAAGCAGAATTTGACCACTTAACTTTTTCTGCTCACTTATCAATTGATGGATTTTTGATGTTTTATCTGGTATCCTGATCTTTAATATGTGGTTTTGAAGAAGTCAATGGGAGTTTGATTTTTCTGCTGATGTTGAGATATGTTCGGAAACTTTGGGAGGAAAAGTTTGAAAATGAAGGAAAATGACAATGTCCTATCAAAAACGTGCTCCCCGGGCAAAATTCCGCTGACTCCACCATCCAATTCCATTCCATTTAAATCCCAATAAATTTCCATCATCTTCATTTTGCCATCCTCCTAATAGACTGATAGTATTTGCCATAGTTTTTTGCTCATTTGCTTGATTCGAATGAAATCCAATATTTCTATTTAACCACCGAATTATGGCATTATGGCATTCTTTGTGATTAATCGCATATTTATGTATGCTAGAGTATTTTTATCGTTTCAGGAGGGTTTTGTTAGAAGAAGTGGATTTTTGTCCAACTGTCTTTTCTTAAGAGCTAGCTAGCTCTAGAAAAAAACCTTTTTCAATCCTTGCAAACACCCCTCTACTTTCTTATCGCTTTTTATTTAGTTTTATGGATATTAATATGTTTGCCTTCTTTGGTTCAGCAGGTTTTTTGGATACGCTCATCTGACTTGCAAATTCTGACAGCTGGGTTCTACACTTTTACCAGTGATAAGCGGTTAAAGAGCGAATATCCCAATGGGGATGACTCTGATTGGGGCTTGATCATACAGAATGTCAAGTTCGAGGACGGTGGGCAATACGAGTGCCAAATCAATACAGAGCCCAAAATGAAGCGTTATGTCAACTTGATTGTGAGAGGTAAATATTTTGTGATGTGGAATTTATTGAAGAGTTAAAGGAGAAGCAAATTTTGTTCTACTTTAATATAGCTTTTGGGGAAATTTCCCATAAATCAATCATTCAGGAAAGTTGAGCTAATCTAACAAAAGCTCCGAAAAAGCACAATTTGAATGGAATGTTCCTCTCTTGTATCCTTGCCCTTTGTGCAATTTCACATTTTGCATCATTTTTCCAGAAACAAAAAACATGTTTGTGAAATTGTAGTAAAATGTACTGAAATGCCAGAAATTGCCAGAAAAAAACATGAAAGTGCAAAAAAGCCTGAAATTTTCGGCAAAATCCTATCAACCAAAAAGCATTTTTCCCAACATTTCATACATTTATACCCTTGTTCACTAAAAGCACAGAGATTTCCACGCTTTCTCCCTACAGCAGTCTCCCATCCAGCGCTTTCCTGGCAATTGAAGCATTTTTACATATCTATGATTTATACATTTGCCATTTGCGCAAAAAAAATTGTTCTCCTTCAGCTGTACAAAGTTCGCCACTTTTTGCTCCGCAAATTGTACATTCATATACGGTTAAGTGTTTTATGCAGTTTTATTCATCAATGTAGAACACAAGAACAAATGGTGATTCGTTGGAGCAGAATTTGCTTTCTATTTTAGAGTGGATTTTGCAGTATTCTGATTCACGATGTTTTAGCACTATTCCGCAGAATGTGGATCTGGAAAACTTTTACAGAATTTTTAGATTTTCCAGTATTTGATATATTCATGCTATTTCACCTTTCTAAGTACTTGATATGGTGCTATGTTTTTTAGATCACTTGAAAAAATGGATTAAACCATAAAAACGGTACCTGTATTTTTTTAAGAGTGCTCTATAAATTAGTTGAGCTTTTACCTATTAAAGTTTTTTTGCAACAATCAATTGAATTAATCCTGAGTTGTATGAATAGTATGAATATAATAATTAAATTATTCTGTGAAATCAATAAACCATTTATTTTTTGTTTCAGATTATCATTTAATGGATTCTCCCAGTCTACCAGGAACTTCAATCGAAGGCGAGCAACGACAGTTCACCAAAACAAATTCCTCCATAACTTTCACTTGCAATCTAGAAATAAACGAACAAAACCCCTTTCAAGTCGCCAAATTTCAGCAGTTGAAGCAGAAACGAATAGATTGGTTGAAAAATGGACAAAAGATCGATTTTGAAGTAAGAGCATTCTCTAGCTTACTTGCCAGTTTTTAAATGATATTATAAGCAATTATGCATAAGCATTTGGAGCTCAGCTGAGTATTCTTTAAAATAGCAATTGTAAACTCTCTATAAGCACAAGTTTAACTCATTTCCTTCCATTTCCTCCAATTATTCAATTCTACAAATTACCTTTCTGATTGCAGAGATTTCGAGGAGGTTTAAGCATACAGACAGAGTGGAATCTACACAGTGTAACGAGCCGATTAACACTTGGTTTGGTACAGCAAGAGGATAATGGTGTTTACACGTGTACCACAACTGATCCTGACTACACTTCAGACTCCATTGAATTGGTTGTTGTCGATGGTAAGAAGTTCAATTTGATATTTTATTAGGGAATTGGGCACTGAGAATATAAAAGCATGGGCAAACCTTTGATCAAAATTTGTGGTCAAGGCGGAGATTAGTTGGACTACGTTAAGGTGCTAAAATTGTAGTAATGAAAAAGAAACAGTAAATAATATTGAACGGACAGCAAAGATTTTTTCAGTGTACGATATTTCAAAACAGTCTCATGGCAACTTCGCTTTCAAATTATATTGCAAGTTTTTCAAGTGCTCCAAAATGTACAAACATTAAAATTTACATCTATAAATCTGTGTACATACTCTGCATGCTATGCACTGATGTAGAACTTGTAGATTTTGTAGAACTCCAAGTGCAGTTATAAAGTTTGTAAATTTATTTACATCTCTTCCTGTGTACTCTGTCTACAGCGTTTTAATTAAATGCAAGGCAAATTCTTTGCTTGTTTCCTTTCGTCACACAGTTGAGTGGGTTGGTTAAGGAAGAGATTGTGTTCCTTTATTAACGTTGATGAACATTGTTTGCTTTCTACGACTTCAACTGACTTTTTAATTGGATTTGTATATATAATATGAGCTTGCAGCTTTTTCCTAATTGCTATATCATTTAAAATCCATAATACAGGAGGCAAGCCTTTCTGATCCTTTGACAACCGTCATGAGTTAGAGCAAAACATTCCAGTTTCTGTGTACTTACTTTCAGGTACTTGAGCATGTAAGGCTATGCAATAAATATGCAAAGAAGGTGGCAGAGGAGGTTTAATCCCTATTTCTCCAGCTTTACACTTTAAGAAATTTCTTTTGACCAATTTAATTTTAAAAATGGAATTATTTACTATGAATATAATTAGCTTGGAATTATAGCCACTGAAAACATTGTTTTGAGTGAATTTAGAAGCTTAGTAAATTTCAATAAATCCTCAACAAAATTACACTTTAAACTGTAGTGTTATCAAGTTGATAATACGGATTCATGTTGCCCTGCTTAATATGCAAGCCAAGATTTATTCAAAGCTCCAACAAACATCCAAACCTTCAAAGTCTCAAAGTAACAAAGTAAGAAGGCTAACACCAGATTTGATAATAATTACAAGATTTAGTTATATAATAATTATTATTCGGAAATTTCCAGAAATTATTCAAATATAATTAGATCTAATGCCGAAAGGGCGACCAAATTTAATCTACCCTAGACTGGGCGCAGTTTAAATTCAAATTGAAATTACTTTTTCCAGCTATTAAGTTCTCTCACCCAAAAAAGGTGCTCCTGCCAGCTCCAGTAATTTGTTGTAATTCTGTTTTCCAACTTGCACTTTTATTAAATTAAAAAGTAATTTCGTTATGGGACATCTTTGTAGATGCTGCCGTAATTAAATTTTTGCTTTTCGACATGTTTTTGCAGGAGTTGGAAGTGTTCAAAATATTGTGAACCTTTACATACCTGAATTGATTACAACACTTCTTTTCCCTTGGATTTTCCTAAAATTATGAACATCAAAAATCTCGAGAAAACTTGAAAAATCGTCCCCCAGTTTAATGCTTTGCTGTTTTAACGTTTTAATGTGACTATTTTTTACAGCACATGCATGCGTTTCAAGAGATAAAGACCTGATAGACGTGCAAACACACTTTATCATTACGATCTTGAGTCTGTGTCATCATTAAAAAATGTTTGAGGATAGATGAGCAAAATATGTGAGCACTTTATTTGAATTAATTAATTAATTTAATTTGAATTTTATTAAGTTTTTCAGCAACTAGGCTATTAAAACTTGCACAATAACATAATCAATAATAATTAAAAGAAACTTCTGATGGCACCATCTTCTGCCTCTTCATTCAGTTGTGGTTTGGTAGCTTTATTCCTTGCTTTTAATCAGTTACGCCTCTTGCAAAAGCGGGGTTTGAAGCTTTTCCTTGCTTTAATCAGTTACGTCTCTTGCGAGAGCGGGGTTTGAAGCTTTTCCTTGCTACAGTGGGCCAGTTTAAATTTTCCTTGCTACACAGTAATGGTTTTTCCTAGCTGGTCCTTGCTTTAAATCAGTAGTGACCTCTCCATGATAGACTATAGAGAGCAGGTTTGGAAGCTTTTCCTTGCTTCTTCAGTAGTAAAAAATATTTTGTTGTTATTCTAACAAAATTCCAGCGGACTCCATCTTCCACCGGAACAAGAGTGTTGACCAAAGTTTTTCATGCCAAGATAATTGTTGATGGACACCTTAAAGTCGATTTTTCTTGAAATTTTCGCCAGAGCGAAAAATTTCTCAAATTTCTCACTTTATTTGATATGAATTTTATATGCTTTATGAGGGGTTTGATGCGCTTCCGGGGTTTTAATGGATGCTACTGTTGAAATGTATTTTTTGTTGGAGCTGGTGTTAGGGAATTTAAGTATAGCATATCGTAGAGCACTACATTCATTTCACTATTTAATACTTGAAGTTTTTTCAAGAGTTTTATTTAAACAAAAATCTACTCAAACCACTTCATCATGCAACTCATTCAAATTGTTATGAGATGACTAAGAACCCTTCAAATCAATCATACAGCAAATAATTTTTAAAATGTTTATTCGCATTATTCTTTATATTTTCACAGAATAAAACATGTTCAGGAAAATAATACTAGAATTGAAAAATCTTCTACAATTCCTTGCATTTGGCACGTCAAATAAATACAAGCAGAACAAACAAAACAAAATGACGCAATCAAAGCACTTACAGAAAAACCAAAGATACTTAGATTCACACTTCGGTTGTGGCTTCCAGCTAATTTATTCAGAAATAGTGTTGAAATGTTACACATGAATGCATTTGCACTTATAATACATAGTCTTACTTATGCATGATTAAATTCACATTCATCATTTACATTTGCGCAAATTTGCATTTCCACTTGGAATCCATCCCAAATTGGTGCGAGAGTGATGCGAGACACAAAGTGTTAATTTAATATTAATGGAGGAATTTATATGCAAATATTTGTAGTGCATGGGTTAATGCAAATGATTTGAATTTGCGATGGTATAGTTTTGTCAGATATGAAAAGAAAAACTGTAAGAGCTTTTCGTAATAGTAATAGTAATTTCTTGAATGGCTGACGAGTAGCGTTGGAGAGAGCTTACTGACGTATTATCATCTCATGTATTATTTATTCTAGTAAATACTAAAATGGCATTATATAATAATTGAAGGATTTAACATATGCTACGTGATACAAAAGTTATTCATAAATGGAAAATTTGCTTTTTGAATGAATATTGAATTTTCATGAAAATACTGCAAGTAATCTTAATTAAACAAAGAAACCTAATCCTTGAAAGTTTCTAGTAAATTTTAAAAGCATTTTTTCAAACAAAAATTTCCATATATATGGATAAGCGATATTCAAAAAATCATATAATTTCACATTGAACGCAATTAACCTCCAATCAAGTACCTCACACTGACGAGTTTCCGCTTTGAACTCATTATTTTTAATCTACCAAGTACAAAGAGTAACACTCTCAGCGTTAAGTCGTTGGCAACACCTACTCAACGAATTTGTAAAGAATCCTTCAACGATTTTCTATGATCTCTTAATGAGAAATTTTACACAGCTTAAAACTGAGAAAAAACGATAATTGAATGAAGTGTGTTATTCTTAACCTTTGAAGCTCTTGTAGTTTTTCATCCATTATTGTCAAAAGAAAGCTGCAGCATAATCAACTTATATGTTGTAAGCACAATATTCCTACAAAAACTGCTCGAATCAAGTGCCACTGTCAAAGCGAGCAAAAACAGCTCTCTCACCACCAGAGTCACACTGTGTTTGCAATAAAGTCCTTTGTGAACTTATTTGCCTTTGCCATCTTGTTCCTTTTGGTTCCTTTGACTGAGAGCGAGTGTTGTATACACATTGTAAACGTGAACACAGATTGTTTATGTTTTCCATGCTTTATTATGCCTTTTTTACGTTTTTTATGGTTGCAACTTTTTTGTTCATTTTGGTTTGTGTAGCCAACGAGTGGAAAAAATTGTCTTAGTATTTTCGTGAAAAGAGTCTTGAAAGAACATTGTGCAGAAAGTCTTTGAGTCAAATTAATTTTTTTATGAATGATCATTAATGAAATCTCGTCTACTTTATTGGCGTAACCGTCTTCTGGCGTACATAATTATTTTTTTATTTTGTTTTAATGGCTTCCACAGTCTTCCGCTATCTCTTTAGGAGTTTTTAAAGAATTATTCTGGTTTTACAGGCTGTGGATTGAATAAAATGGAGTGGGTGGGAAATGAGGAATTTTTATTCAATTGGATTTATTGGAGGATTTATTATGTATATCTAATAGAATGAAATATGTATTTGTGAGGAAATTTTATACACCCTTGTTTTATGTTTACATTTAACTTAATATCATTCCTTGAATCTTAAAAAATAAATGAAATACAATGTTTATTAAACACTTCACGGGTTATTTCAAGGTCAAGGTAAAGGCTCTGATTCAAAAGAAATTTAATTTAAATCGACTTAACCCCAATTCAAAACAATCTCCCACTACTTAAAGCCCTCTTTTATCTGCAATCATGCCTTCAAAATAAAAGACACAAAATCGATTTCATCCAGATTCAATTGTCTAAAGCGTATAAGAGTAATATGTATTTTTATTTTAATGAGATAAACAAATTACGGCCACTGCACCTGCTCATAAAAATTCTGTACGTCATTACTTGGAATTTTTACACAATTTTGTACAACATCACACTTGACGTCAGCTCTCGAGGACAAGCGAGGAAGGTTTTCCAACAATTCCGCTAAAATTATGTTTTAATCCGCAGAAAAGCTTTGTTGAGCTAAAACAATAATGGATTGCTTTTATGGAAAATTTAATTTCTTCAATATTTACATTTTATAGAATATTAGATTAGAAGATCTAAATGTTTTTAATACACTGAGGCAATCATTTTCTGTCAATGATTTAAGTTTTAAAAATTCAAGGTTCATTATTTAATTTAATAGAGCACTTTGTACTCTTATTTTTATTGGACACAAGTTTTTCGTAGAAAAGCTCCAAGCTTTCAAAACAACATTTATTTCCATCAGTGTCCACTTAAATAAATCTAAAAAGTTAGCATTTTCACAGCTTTTCTTTATTCGCAAGAAATTCACTTGCTTAAAATTTACAGAGAATGTCTTTGAAATCTTCTTGAGGCATTGTCGTGCTTCGAAATAATAATATAATTGGAAAATGTTGGCAAGTCTGCTCCATCTCATTGCTATAGCATTCCAATTAAAAATTCAACAAAGCCCATACTTTTGCCCTTTAGACTTGCCGCAAAATTACGCAAAATTCTCGCCAATTTCCAAAGCTCTTCGTTATCATTCCTTTAATTCTTGCCGAAACTGCCCTCAAAACAAATTCTAATTTACTCAATTACAAATTTATTAAAGTGTACCTTCATAAATATTATGTTGGACACCGCAATATCTCGACAGCACAATAAGCACACCAGAGTAAAAATGGTATAAAAATGGTAATGAAATTTTCACAAAGAATTATCGCGGCAATCTAAATTAATATTAAAAAATTATGCTAAATCCTCTGAATATTCTTTGCGAGGCTTTTTATGGTGCTTGCCAAGTTCAAGAATACCTTTAATAATATTCAGTTAGTTTAGTGTATATTTCTGATCTACAAATTTGTTTTCAGTTTTCATTAGTTTTTAAGATATTTTAATGTTTGGAATAAATTTTTCTTCCAGATTCAATCTTAAACTATTTAATGAATCTTTTTGAAGCACAGTCTCAAAGTTGAATAAAAACAAATTAAATTCTAAAATGCCATATTAAAGCTCTAAAACTTTTCACAACCAGTAAAAATACAGCCAAAAATTCCCAACAGCAAATTAAGAATCAAAATATCTCATTTTGATACCGTGCTCGCATTTTTTGACAAGAATTTTGTAATGTTGTGCAATTTAAATTAAGTTTTCTAACCAAAATTCCAACAAAATTCAGCAATTTTCAGCAAAATTGCAACAAAATCCGAAAATAATTCAACAAAACTCAACAAATAATTAAATAAAATGTGCAACCATACCACTTTTTGTGAAAAATGCATTAACAGAATTTAAGTAGAGAGAGCTTGGAAAGGTTTAAACTTTAGGCAAAGCTAGGGTGGAATTTTTTTGCATTCAATCGAGGAAGTTCCTGGTTGTTGCTTAAATTATTTAGAAGAAATGCAGAATTTTTTCCGACGCACTGAATCCTCAGTAAATAGCAGCCAGTATAATTCCCAGGCATTATACCTCTTGAAACTGGCAAAACTCTACAAAACTCTGAAAACTGCAACAACAAAAAAATTATACACAATTAACATTCTCAATTTTGAATTTCCCTTGCACTTGCCCATTATTTCTGTTAAAGCAATTTACCGTTGTAATAGCAATACTTTAAAATCATTCCAAAAATTCCGCCCAGAGAAATTTTGGGGAAATTTTTATCCCTCAATAGTTTTTCTATCATAATTAATTTCAAAATGCATCCTGAAACTGCAAAATTTTCAAAAATGTTATGGAAAATGTGTTTAAAATGGAAAATTCTAAAAATAATATATATCATAATATATATTTAATATATTTTTTATTTGACAATTTTTTCATATATACGGTTGGTTATTTTATACATTTTGGAAGCAATATGATGAATGCTAAAAATTTTGAAAAAAAATTAATAACAGTTGAAAATGCTTTTTCAAGTTTATATTGAGAAACTTTTACAACGGTTCCTTTCAAATTTACAGCCAATCAAGTATTTATACAAATTTATTGGTAAAAATATTTAAAAAATGGGTTTCACCAACTATTATGCAAGATAAAGTAAATTTTTTTTAACTCAAAATTTGAAGCATTCATCATATTATAAGCAACAACCGTATATATGAAAAATTCAGTCAAATAAAAATATATTAAATTATATTATGATATATATTATTTTGAATTTTCCATTTTAAACACATTTTCCATTATTTTCTGGAAAATAATTGGGTCATTGGTCGTAAGTCAGGATGCATTTTGATTAAGGGATAAAAAATTTCCCCCCAAAATTTCTTAAAGCTGGGCGGAATTTTTGGAATGATGATGCAACGGTCCAAGAGCTGGGTTGGAAGTCGGGACCTTAAGGGTCGAATGGGTTATAAGTGGGTCAAATTGATAAGAGTAGTCCCGAGTCAAAATTCCACAATGCTCCGCCCAGAATTATGGACACATTATTTCTGGAAGAAATTCTTGAAAATATTAATTAAAGTGAACTTTTCCATTTCTTTCGTTGCAGGTGAGAAGTCGGAAGCAATTTACAGCGCGAACAATAGCAATACTTTAGTAATGAGTTTTTCCACACTTTTCGCTGTAATTATAATAAACATTTCACTCAGCCTTGTAACATGAGTTATTTCAGCCATTTTAGCGAAAATTTTCAGGTTTCTCATATTTTCCATAATTTTGTAATGAAAATGAAAAAATACTAAAAAATAAAAACTCTTATTTACCTTTTCCATAATTTTTTATTCATTTTTACGTTATTTTACATTTTTCAGAATTTTCCGTTTTTTGCTGTTATGAGCACAACATAAAATGTTATTTAATCATTTTTATCACACTCCATGTTTTAACGTTATTACATTTTCCAAGTTCCTTTTCAGTTTTCTGCACATCACGGTCTATTTCAGCAAATACTCAAATACTGAGCATTCAAGGAAAATTATATACTTACGCCGGTAATTTAGCCTGCATAAAGTACGACAAAATAATGGGTAGTATTTGTCCTCATCATGGCTTAATAAGGCTTCACGAAACTTCATTGGTCTGTGGGAGGGAAAATTTTTGTATTACTTCCAAGTGTTTGAGAGCTTTAAGTGTTTTTTGAGATAGTGGTAAAGTTAATTACAGTTTCTGAAAATTGTGGTTTTAGTTAATTTTATTGAAAATTCACAGAAATTGCCCATAATTATAATAATTTGAACTCAAACCGCAAACGGACAGTTCAAAGTAAATATATTAAAAATAAACTATAAAAGCATTAAATTATTTAAAACACTTTAAAAATTTATATAAAACCTTCAAAATCGTTTAATACTCACAATATTCAACAAATTTTTAAAATTAATTATTATGCTGGAAATTTTTACGTCCGTGATTTAAAACCCAAGTAATTTATATTCGACCAGCATCAAATTTCGAAAGCAATAAAAGTATTGACACAAAAAAAAATGTAAATTTATGTACCTGTTAGTTATTGCATTCCGCGTGAATTTCACGAGTAATTTGGATTTATTTGGCGGATAACTGACATGGTTGATTGATCACAGCAATTTGGTTTATTCGGTTTTTACGCAACTGTAATCAACTAGACTCTTTCATGAATGCATGTAGAGTAGATGTTAAATAAATTAAAATTCAATTTTATGTCAATGCACATAACGTTCAAAACATCAAAACATCAAAACATCAACAAAATAATAAACTTTAAATGAAACGACCAGAAAACTGTAAAAGTAAGTATTTTCCTGTTCCACATGAAAAAGTGATTCTTATTTAAGTTCAAAACAAAAAGATAATTTCATACTTCTCCACCTGTTCTCAGTTTTGTTATGTTAGATAATATTTATGGCAGGTGAAAGTGTAAACATCATCATCACTTTGAACTCATTCTCACGTTCAAACGCAAAAGCATAAACTGTCATCTTCAAAAAAAATTTAATATCAGTGAAAGCTTTTTTCAATCAACTTTGTACTTTGTGCAACGCTTTTGGCTTCTAGTGTTTTTCATGCAATTTTGTTTATGCAATATTCAAGACATTGTCAAAAGTCATTCTGTAATTCATTCATACGAGGATTTTACATCAAAACCAGTCAATAACTTTGCAGTAGTTTTGAAAGCTGGTTGAGAAATAGGAAAATGTACTTGAACTCAAAAATAAATGCATAAACCTTCAAAAAATTATTTCGTTTCCTTCAATAAAAAAATAAACGTAAAATTTTAAAACTAAATCTAGTTTTTTGATCATATGCTTGTTTTCATTTTAGTGCATTATTTTTCCCGGTGCCCAAATCGAAAGCAGGAAAACGAAATGCTATACTTGAGCGAAATTCAATTAATATCCTGTTCTACGGGGGAGATTGGAAAGAAATGTAATGTGAAAAGGGATCAGTTTACTGTGTATCTCTCCTTGGCAGAGGATGGTACAAAAATAAATATAAATATAAATAGGAAAAGTCACTTTATTTCGCTTGCAATCAAAAACTTATGATATTTCATAAATCTTGTTTACACAGTTTAAGGAGCGGGGAGCTAAAATACAACAATAATTTATATATTTTCTTATTTCCTCGTATTTTCTGATACTTTTTTGATACTTTGTGATATATTTTGTGATATATCTTAGGATATTTTTGCTGTTGGAAGGATACACAATTTATTTCATCCCTAAATGTATCTTCGCTAGATATTTTCGCTTGTAATTTTGTAATTTGTAAAGCAAATTGACGGAAAATTATTTTTTAAATTAATATATCAGCAGCACAAGCTATCGGCTCCAAAAACGCTTGAAAATTTTATGAGGAGTGTTGTTAGGTCTTTAGTCCCTATGTAAAAATTTTTCTAATTTCTAGATTAATTTTTGATGAGTTCAAAATGAATGAAAAAAAAAGAAAAAAATTTTTTGCACAAAAATCGTCAAAACATACAAATTTATAAAAAAGATTTAGGGTAGTATATTTCAAGACAAACCCCCATTACTCCTATCTCTATTTTAAAATTGCAAAATTATTTAACGGATTAGTGTCAGTTTTTTCAAAATCCTGATTTATATCCTTTTCAGCCATATCTTTTAAATTTCAGAAATTTCCGCTAATACTCCCGGAATTTTGCCGGCAAAAAGGATTTTAAATGAAAATCTCCTTTCAAAAATGTTTGAAACACATTTGAGCGTAAACTCCTTCCTTATCTGCAGGACTGTAAATATTTATCCACATTTAAACCGTTGATATATTTTTCATAACTCATATTTTATTTGATTCAATGACTTTCTAGTTGTGTACTTTACTTCTTTATATTTCTATTCCTACTGAAAGCATTGCTAGCATCAAACATGAAAGCAACTCCCTGGCAAGGCGGTTATGCTTTGAGCATTCTAGTTTTGTGTTGGCATCTTCTCATTCTTCAAACGAAGAAATATGATCTCCCAAATTGCACAACTATGCACAGCGCAAGCGAGCAAAAAAGCATTTCAACAAAACCTTAACTTTAATTTAATAAATTGCAGAAAGAGCCATTCGAAATGTTTCAAATTTATGAAATTTATAAAATAATGAAAAACACTGAGAATTCTGGAAAAATACTAAAAATACTTGGAAAATACTGAAGCACAAAAAAAATATTAAGAAATTTCTGTATAGCTTTGTAGCAATGTAGAGAACAAGGAGCGCTAACTGCAAAAAAGTTACAAAAACAAACATTTTAATTTTAGTGCTTCAAGGGGTCGCTTAAGGTAGGAAAATATTGTTTTCAAGATATAAATTGGATAAAAATACACTTGAAGGTTGTAAGAAATTATAAAAAAATAAAATGTGGTACTTATCATAACTTTTATGAAAAAATATTAAAGTACTTACTTTATCAACTTTTTCCCTTAAAACCCTCCACCTCCATCGAAACTGATAATGTTGTTGCTGCAAAACTTTTATGTATCTTGAAACAATGCCAAAATTTTCATTATACAATGAGTGAAAACATAAAAAATATTATATTATGCTCAAGTTATAGAAAATTGCATTTCAGTATTTCACAAATATGCTATCTTAACTGCAAATGTATTGAGAGCATTTCAACGTTAAAACTTTTGAATGGAGTATGTTTGCTGAAGGAGCTCAAATATCGAAAATCATGGGGAGAAATTTAAAGCACATGTGGAAGAGGGATTTCGGAATAATTTATTTACACTCGGGAAAAATGATTATTATTATCAAATTTTATTATAATTTGTGTTTTCAATATGATACAATTTATAATTATCCATTTTCAATAAAATAAATAAACAACATTTTATAATTCCACTGTACTAAATTTTAATACATTAACGATTCAAACTAATCAGTAAAAAAATTCAAGATTCTGAATTTCTGATCAATAATTTGCGTTAATATCATATCAATCACAAAAGTGATAGAACCCATCAATATCTTTTCCTTATGTGGTAAAAATGTTAAACCATCATCAACTCACAAAAAAATTTGTAAAAAAAAATACATACACAAAGAAAGAGGAAAATCTATGTGAAAATAATGTACGATGTACCATGTAGTTGTAGGAAATTAAGTAGCCAACTTTCTCATTGTAAACCATTTGGATGGGGCTGGGGCTGTAAAAGCCATGCAAGCAAATTGTACAAAGGCGAACGTCAAGGGTCAAATTTGACTGCAAACTTTTGTCGGAATAAATTAAAAAAGTTTTCCTACTGATATTTGCCGAATTTTCATGAATGCCATAGATTCTCCTGAACTTTGTTGAATTTTTGAGAATTTCCTTAAATTATCATGAGTCGGTAGACAGTTTGATCATTCACGTTTGAGCTGGGATAATTCGGGTGTTTAATTTTTGTGCTTGGTTGGCTATCTGGATGGTGTTAAAATGGAAATTTTTAGGACTGATGTCCAACAAACGTACCCCATTTGGTTGATTATGGCAGATGTCTTTAAGAAGATATATTTATTATGGGTTCGGATTGTTTTGAAGCGGTTGGGGTTGGTCTATTTTCTCTTTTCAGTTTTACTTCTTTGTTTAGTTTTTATTTAGTTTTATCAACGAATCTTACGACTTTCTTGAAATTTAACTGGTTTTCTTACATATTTCATAAAACCACTAATTAATCTGAAAATTCAAAAAAAAATTACTGAAATAATTTTTCAAGAAAATCTATCACAAATCTTAGTGAAAAAGACAATCCCTAATAGCGGAGAAAAGTCTTTAAAGTTTGGCTTATGCAAACTCGTAATATTCATCAAAACTCCTCTCACATAATTCTAAATTTTCACAACCCATTTGGTTTTATGTACCAAATTTTGTTGCTACGAATTATTTTGCCAACTTTTTCCGATTTCTTGGAAATTTTTAGAATACTTGGAATAATTGGAATATTTAATGTAATCGAAAACAGCTCACATCTCCGGATCAATAACTTTGGCGCAATGCTTGTTTCTGCTTGTTTTGTTGTCGATATGATATAGTGTATTTTTTTGTTAGAATGTTGTAAACTTGTGAATTTGTGAGAGCGACTATAAATATCCATTCAAGTGCTGCGCAAGCACTAAAATGTGTTATTAAAACTTTTATGGAGTGATTTTTTGTGGTTTTTTAATGGATTATTTGATGAGTGTGCCATCGAACGCATATGACAAAGGAATGTTATTTGATCAAACAGTATGTTTTTTAACAAGTGAACTTTTCATATTTTACATTTTTCAAAATTGTAAATTTATGAAACTCAGTCATGCTACAAGCTGTACAGTGTACAGCTTTTTATCCATTTTAATGGTATGATTTTTCTTGTCTCATATGTTCAAAAAAGGACAAAAAAAATATTTATTCATTTGATTTATTTCATTATATTATAATCACTGTTGTATTCAATTCCTAGAAAATCTCATAATATCCTATCAATTTCATGAAATTACTCAAAAGGATCATAAATCCATTTACCAATGCAACTCAATAAAATTATTCATGTTCTGTTCAAGGAATTTCATCATTCATTACAATCGTGGAATTCGAATCTACAATGGAAATTCATAATTTTTTTATTATCATGTCATTATTTTATTAATATTGAATTATTTTAAAAATTGCGTGTCTCATTTCTGAAATAATTTTAATTATGAAATTTGTTTCGGCTTGATTTTAAAAATTTAAAGCTTTATTACATAATATGTTCCATTATTAATTTTAAAGCACTAGACTTAATGACTGGAATTAAAATTAAATCATAGAATGATTTATATTTTTATTTCAAACCAAAAACTTATTTAGTTGATTATGAAACTTCAATCGATTGTGCAACAACTTTTAGAACATTTAATCAAGCAGAATGTTTTCTATGAAAAGTGAAGCAATAAAATAAATTTTAGGATGTTAGAGGAAATCATTATTTTCCATAAATTCAATACTGCATTCAAATCTCCAAGAAATTCATAAGTTAAATAACATATCAAACAATGGCAAAATCCCGAGAACACTCTGTGAACAAGCAAACCAGTCATATCAGCATATTGTTCCAAGTTTTTGGATTACAATATTTCTCCACCAATTCCACTACAATAAATAATCATGGCAAATTCTCCTTAAAATACTGTTTGTATTTTTTATTTTTATTAACTTTGTTGGCATTATCTTTTTATGGAAGATTCAGTTTGCAGCCACAAATCGATGATGAAGACGACAAAAAGAATTCTGCACAAAAGCTCATTGAGAGTGGATGTTTCATGTTAATTTTTATGACGTCTTTGGCAACACTTTTCCAGTCCTATTTCAGCACTAGAAAAAACCAAGAGATGTTTGAGAACTTTGATAAAATTGCTTGCTTAAGTTGGAACAGAGCTTACATAAAAGTGCAGTACAAAGATTTCAGTAGAAGGTTCACAGTGAAGCTCGTAGTTCTTTTAACTATTTTACTGGTGCCCTATGTGCTTTCAGCAATCTCTGACTATTATTACCAAAGTGGAGAAAAGAGGATTACTAGGCCAGAGTTTACCATTTTACCATTTCTATTGTTGAAGCTCACATTAATTAAATTCTTGTTCTATGCTGATTTGTTGAATTTTCACTTAAAAATTATTATTCAAGTATTGGATAAACCATTTGTTGACTTGGTCCATGTTGTAAATATTGTGGATAAATTGAGCTTGAATAAAAACGTAAGGCCGATTAGGAACGTTAAGGATAAACTTGTTGAGAGGATTTCTGTTGCTAAGCAGATGTATGGACTGGTGTGGGATAATACAGGCTTGTTTAATGAATGTAAGAATTTCTCATTTTTGATCTGACTCTCTTTTCCTCTCTATATCTTTATATTATTCTATTTTGTGCCTTTAATCTCAATATTGTGATGCAACAATATATTTCAGGCATGGGATGGACAATTCTGCTGAGCATGATTGTTGCTTCTACTGGATTAACAATTGCAGGGTTTTTGAGCTTTGTCCTATTGAAAAACAGAGCTCCATTATATTTCTATTATGGTGATTGAGCTTTAAAAACTTATGCAGTATTTTAATATTTAAATATTTCAGGAATAACATATATGGAATTAACTCTCCTAACTCTGATATTCACTACCTGCCATTCATGCCAGAATTGTATCAACAATGTACTGAATTGAATTCAAATACTTCACAAACATATTCATAATAGATTTATTTACAGATGTCAAACATTTCAACTCTAATTCATAGAATGGAATATGATCCAGATGCAAAAAGCTCCAATGATTTGATCCGAGAATTTTCAATGCAAATTGTGCATCAACCTATTCATTTTACAACTGCAGAATTCTTTGTGCTCAGCTATAATTTGCTGGGTTGTGTAAGTATTTCTCATTTTGAAAGCAAAGCATGAGAAATTGAATTTTCTTCTTTTGTGTCATTATTATCACAGATTATCATCGGAATTGTCACGAACCTGATCATTTGGATACAATTCTATCTTTCAGGATAAAATGATTGCAGTTACGTATTATTGATATATATGCACAAATTATAGACTTTTTTCAATTTAAGTTACTTTGCAAAAATATCTCCTGACAAACATGCCACACCTGAATTGTTCTAAAAGAAAATAAATTATTTAAACGTTCGTGTTCTCAAAACCAATGATGAAGTATACTTTTAATTCTTTTGAAACTTCAATATTTATTATTATTTAATATCGATCACTGAAAAATTACTCTATGTTTAGCTGAGTGCTGTGTAATTAAAAAATATGTCTACATGCTTTAACTAAACGGATATGGCCAGTAATTTCTAGTTTTTATGGAAGTTATAAGCTATTGTTAGCATAGAGGCATGACAGGCAACAGTTCAATTGAAACCACTGAACTGGAACAACCACATCGTAATTCAAAAGTTTCAAAGTTCAATTAAATTCTAGGAAATTTTGGAAATCTATAACATGGCGGCAACAAAGCAAAACCCCATAAACAAAGAAATAAAACCATTTATTTGGTTCTTTCAAGTAATTGGCTTGCAGTTTTTTTGTGTGGATGCAGCTTATACTGAGAAGATAACAAAGAAGTATAAAGTTTACTTTTTAGTACTGATTGGGCTTGTAGCTATGTCTTGCTTCGCACATTTTCAAGTTCAGCCACAAATTGAACTGGAAGATAACGCTAAAACGGCCGTGCAGAAATATCTTGAAGCATTTGCGTTTCTTGGAGTTTACTTTACAGCCCTTGTGATTTTGTTCCAAGCTTTTATATCTACATCAACAAATAAGACAATTTTGAAGAATTTTGATAAAATTTCATCTTTGTCTTGGAACCGAGCTTACTTCAATATTGACTACAACATGTTTAGGAAAAAGTTCGGGATGAAGTTTGCTTGTTCTTTTATGTACTTCTTGATGTCTTACATTACACCGATAATTATTGACATTATGATCAAACCACTAGATGACCCTTTGATCTATCGACCACTTTACACTTTAATTCCATTATTTTTGATGAAGTTTGTGTCTATTAAGTTCATGTTTTACGCAGACCTAGTGAATTTTCATATGGAAGTGATTGAGAAAATTTTGAAAAAACCTCACATGATCAATTTCGTTGAGATCTTGGATTGTTTTCATCAAAAATCTAAACTTGGAGTCAAACAGAGGAACGATAACTTAGTAGAAAAGATATCAGTGGCAAAGCAGATGTATGGAATTATTTGGGAGACCACTGGGATGATTAATGATTGTCTAGGATGGACCATTTTGATAGAAACCATTATGGTGTCATCCGGACTCATTGTAGCTGGATATCAGATATTTCTATTGATGCAGAACAATGCTCCTTTTATTATGTATCCAAGTTGGTAATCATTTTTAAATAAAAAAATTGAAATAAAAGTTTATTTTTAGGTACATTATACATCATCGTCATGCTTCTTGCCATTTTAGTAGGAATTTCAAATTCTGCACAAAGATGTATTAACACTGTCAGTACCCAAAGATTTATGTTTAAAATAGGCTTAATATTCGAAATCTGTAGGTTAGCAGAATATCAGCCCTGATCCACAAAATGGAGTATGATCCTGAGGCAATAAGTTTCAATGGATTAATTCGAGAGTTTTCTCTACAAATTTTGCATCAACCAATTTATTTTACAACTGCACAGTTTTTTGTCATCAACTACACGCTGATGGCTTCGGTAAACTTTTAGTATAGAATATCGTTATTATTTTCTAAATTTCTGATATTTTTTAGATAATCACTGGAGTTGTCACTAATGAAGTCATTTTAATTCAGTTTTATTATTCTTAAAAAGTTCTATTCAGATATTGAATATGTAGGATAATGAAATTAAATACAAAAAATTTATCATCCCACCAAGAAAAATAAAATGTTTACAAACTTTTTTAATGAAATAGTAACTTCTCTCTACTATATTAATTTATTAACATAAGTTTTTTAATTATATAGCTGTAAATAAAATTTACTCATCACTTTTGTTCATTTCCGTGTAAATGTATGTACACGCGACATAGTTTTCCAGCATTTATAATCATTTATCATGTGGATACAAAAATTGGGTGTGTGAGCTGAGCTCTCATGGATAATCCATTACAGTAATTTATTTATAGTCGGGTGGACTTTTCTTTTAACGTTTTTGCAAAGTAACAGTTATTAGCTTTTTACATTCATGTCTTACACAAGTTACAACATACTTGTAATTTCACATATTCGACATAGTGAGACTTCACCCAAAATCAAAAATAAAATGAGTGGGTCGTCGCTAACAAGCGTGATGGATTTCTGGATAAATGATACCCTTAAAAACATTTATGAAAATTATTGAAACAGTTGTTTGAATGAAATTCGACAGAAACGACCTAACAATTATTGTGCTTCTAAATAATCTAAGATACTTCAAGGATGATGGATACAAAACTCTCATTAAGCAAAGAAATCAAACCATTCACAAATTACTTTCAAATGTTTGGTTTGCAGTATTTCAGTTTAAATGGAAATTCCAAGAAAGTGACTCGTGAATTTAAATGCATGTTTTTGCTGTTTTTAACTATTCTAATTTGTTCAGCAATTGGACAATTGCTCACATTCCGGTCGACATTATTCCAAGCTCACAAGGAGGATTCTATTAAAACAGCTGTTCAAGAAAACTTTGAAATAGGATCATATATTGGTGTGAATATTGTGGGATTAGTGATTTTATGTCAGTCATTTCTCAAAACTCGACAAAACCAAAAAATATTCGAAAATTTAAGCCAAATTTCAGCAATGTCATTGAATCGAGCTTTCTACAAAATTGATTATCATTTATTCAAGACAAAGTTTTTAAGAAAATTTGCTGTGCTATTGATTTATTTGTTTGGAAGTTACTTCGCAACAATTGTCTTGGAATATATTTTCCAGCCAATGGACAATATTCTGGCCTTGCAAAGACTTTCCAGAATGTTTCCAATATTTTTGACAAAATGTTTCGTGATAAAGTTCATATTTTATACTGGCCTAGTTAACTTTCATTTGGGAATGATTGAAAACTTATTGAAGAAACCTGTCATGAACGCATGCTTTATGGATGATTTTGATCAATTTCACAATATTGATAAGTTGAAGAGACATCAAAATCAAACGTTATGCAAAAATGATCAATTGATGGAGAAAGTGTTGGTTGCCAAGCAGATGTATGGATTAGTTTGGGAGACAACTTGTTTAGTGAATGATTGCATCGGATGGACGATTTTAATGATAATTATTTTAGCGTCAAGTGGACTGGTTGTTACTGGATATTCAATGTTCTTATTGATTCAGAACAAAGCACCATTTGCTTTGTATCCAGGTAGCTAAAATTAACTTAAATACATAGATAAGATCGATTAATAAATTTTCTTTCAGAAACAATTTACGTGCTTCTTCTACTCAACGTGTATCTAATTGGAATTACTAATTCATCGCAATGTTGTACTAATACAGTATGTTTAAAGATCTTTGATGATAAATGTGTAAAATATCGATTATACAACATATATTTTGATTTTAGGTTTCAAAAATAACTGCTCTGATCCATAAAATTGAGTATGATCCACAAGCAAAGAGCGTCAATGATTTAATCCGTGAGTTTTCACTGCAAGTTTTGCATCAACCAATTCATTTTACAACTGCAGACTTTTTTGTCATAAATAAAAACTTGAAGGCTTCGGTAAATTTAATTTTAAGAATTATTAACGCAGACTTTCATGTATATATTTTATGTTACAGATTGTCACTGCAGTTGTCACCAATTTAATTATTTTGTTCCAGTTTTATTATTCATAGGTATTGAATGAGCTTATATGCTTTAATTTGAAGGAATTTTAGAAGGTACACAACCAATGAATAATTTAAATTTGAAAAAATCGTTGTTAAGTGCAAAGAAATAGAAATTTTCTGAAAATTTTCCCTGAAGATGAAAGCCGTTGAGCTTTTGGAATAATTATAGGATATATAAAAATCGTTTCACAATATTTTTATTTATCCTATAATTATTTCAGTGTTTTATAATTATTTCAGTGTTTAAATTTTGGCTAAAGCAAATTTACAAACAGTCTCACTTTCAAAACAGTTAAAACATATTATTTCAATAAATTCACCAAAGACAAGGTGTGATATTAAATAATTTTTAAGTTGGATTTTATTAATAAAGGCTTTATATTGTCGACAGTCGGTCGACAGGAATTCTCTGAAAAATTTATAAATCGTGATCATAACATTTATTCCATGATCAAAAATTATTTAAACGCAATTGAACGAATCTCTAATTACTTTGATGTAAAATAATTATTCATTAAAATTTTATAGAATCATGCATTTTATTAATTAGAGTGAATTTGAGTTTCGATGTAGATTTATATTTATTCATATTTTTAATAAAATTCTTTAATTTGTGAATAATATCTGCAGTTTTAGAATTTTTGTTAGATTGAACGCTCTTTGAGACTAAATTATGAGTAAAAACTAGGTAATTATAAATGATAATTTTGAAACATTAACTTTTCTGAATGGTAAAATCGCAATCGCAAAAAATTAAATTAAGGTACCAGGAACTAACTGTAATAATAAAAAAAGTTAACTTTAAAGTTACCAGGAAGTGAATAAAACGCCCAATGGATGTCTTTTTTATAATGCATGTAAATCACGATTGCTGCGTTAAAACATGAATATGGTTTTAGTTGTGAATCAATTAAAATAATATAATTAGTAAAAATGAGTATATGATAAGCAATAATAAAAAATAAAAAAATAGTTTGCTTGCAGCCTGGAACACAATCAGCTTTCATGGCTCCTACTACAGGTCAATCAGTTTCGACGGAAACAAATCTAATCCTTATAATATTCCAATTTTGTGGATTGCAGTATTTTTCCGCAAATGAAATTTCATCCAGAAAACTTCATCCTAAGTTTATTTTTTACTATTTGCTGCTTGCAACCTTAATCATTGCATCATTTGTATTGGAACAATTAGAAGATCCAGCACGTGCCCCAGAACAAACAAATAAAATGTCAATTACGGATAGTGTGGTTAACTCTGTATATGTTACACTCTTCATCACAGCATTCATCATTATTTCTCAATCTTTCTTGGTGACTTCAAAGAATAAGAAGGTGTTTGAAAACTTCAACAAAATTGCTGAGTTATCTTTGAATAAAGTGTTTTATAAGATTGAATATAAAAAGTTCAAAAAACAGTTCATCATAAAAACGATTTTAATCCTTTTTGGATTTTTCGCACCAATCTTGTTGAGTTTTGTGCTACTGTTATTAAACATTATGGACAATCAAGTATTAACTGGCCCATCATACACCATTTTGCCTACCCTACTTATAAAGTTTATGACTTTCAAGATCATTTTTTATGCCGATTTGATAAACTTTCATTTGAAAGTCATTGAAAAAGTGTTGAAACGACCAAGCGTAATTCAAACGGTTGAAATTTCTGAGATTTTGGATAATATTCATGTCAACAAAAAATACAAAACTCCTGGAACTAAAAATGAGAATATGATTGAGAATCTTTCTGCTGCTAAGCAGATGTATGGACTGGTTTGGACAAATACAAAGCTTGTGAATGATTGCTTGGGATGGGCTCTCTTGATGATATTTACATTATTGACTATTGGACTAATAGTTTTATTTTATGTGTCATATGTTTTTGTTGATATGGGCAAACCTTTCACTATGCTCAGTCGTAGGAAACGAAAAATTGAGAACTTGTTCAAGATGTGATAAATTTTTGATTTTAGGACTTTTTTACTTTCTTATTGTGTTGGCGATTATATTGTTTGCAATACCGAATGCAGCGCACCAGTCCATTGATACTGTAATTACGATAAAGTCAGCCTTGCTTTTTTGGATTCATAATTTTCACAATTACAGGTGTCCAACATTTCAACAGTAATCCATGAATTGGAGTATGACCCTCAAGCAAAAAGCTTTAACGACTTGATTCGCGAGTTTTCTCTACAAATTTTACACCAGCCGATCAATTTCACAGCCGCCGACTATTTTACCATCAATAAAAGTCTAAAGGCCTCGGTAATTTAAATTAAGATGTTTTCACAAAAGCAATTCGAATACAAAGTTTTTTCTTTTCAGATTGTTATTTGTGTTGTCGCAAATATGATTATTTTAATCCAATTTTATGTATCTTAAAACTATTTCGTACTATGCATTTATGCAATATTCTATTAGACTTAAATCAGTCTTTAATAAAATGAACAAGTTAACATATAATTTACTATTTAACTATTGCTAATTGCATGCTGTCTAGACGACACCATAGTTTATTGTGTAAAAACTTTCAGTTGATCATGTAGCTTTGCAATAACATACTTAATGATTTTAATAAAGGACACAACAAAGCACTTATATAAATGATTTTTATGTTAAATATAATGGCCTTACTTTACCACGGGGAGAGTTTTAAATTATGTCATGCAACTACTTTTATTTGTCCTAAAATTTGATTTAGAACTGTTGTAGCATGTTATAGTTTGCTTATAACTACATAACTAAACAGTCATCATTATGGCGACTATGTACGAGAATTCAATTTTGGAAGAAATCAATCCTTTCATCATCTTCTTTCAAGTTACTGGACTCCAATACTTCTCTACAAAGGATATATTATCCAGAAAAATTCGTACAAAATATTGGATTTCTTTTCTACTGTTTACTAGCTTAGTGATATTATACGTGATAGCACAGCATTTAAAAAATGAATCGATTCACCGCCCAAATACTTCTAAATTAGCAGTTCAAAAAACTATAGAGGCATTTCTATTCTTAGAACTCGTCATCACAGCCTCCACTGTATTGCTACAGTCAATAGCAAAAACATCAAAGAACAAAAAAATTTTCAAGAAATTGAAAAAAATTGCTGATATCTCTTGCAATGAAGCTTTCATTACAATTGATTACACTAAATTCAGAAAACAGTTTATGTACAAATTTGTTGGAATTCTCGTCACTTATTTCGCACTTATGTCGTTACCATAATTGATGGACTTATTTAAACTAAGAGAAGCACAAGGATCAGCTACTCTTTTATCAATATTTCCTGTTGCATTAGTGAAATTCGCTAGCATCAAGTTTGTGTTTTATGGAGACCTCATAAATTTTCATCTTAATTCAATAGGAAATGTTTTAAAGAGACCTTGTGAAGACATTATCATAATTTCTACATTAGAAAAGAAATCACCAAATGTTAAATATGATATTTTATTTGAGAAGATCTCAGTTGCAAAGCGAATGTATGGATTAGTTTGGGAGTGCACAGGGCTTGCAAATGAATGCTTAGGGTGGACGATTTTGATGGTGTTTATTTTCCTGTCTTTTGGACTGATCGTCAATGGATATCTTGCTTTTACATTCCTCCAAATTGATGCATCATTTGCTGCGTTTACAGGTGATAAAATATTTCATTTAAATACATTCTAATAAAACTTAAAATTTCAGGCATCATTTGCGTGTTTAGTATCTTGCTGACTCTTTTGGTTGACATATCAAATTCGGCTCAACGTTGTATAAATTCTGTAAGTTAACTTGAAACGTGATTCCTCAATAACAATTTATCATTTTAATTTTATTCCAGATGGATCAAATAACTGCACAAATTCACAAAATAAAGTATGATCCTCAAGCAATTAGCATCAATGGTTTAATCCGTGAATTTTCTCTACAAATTCTGCACCAGCCGATTTATTTTACAGCCGCAAATTTTTTCAACATCAACTATAATTTGATGGCTTCGGTTAAACATAAATTAAAACATATCTTTGTGCTGACTTATGACTTTAATTTAATTTCCAGATTATCACTGCTATAGTTACTAATCTGATAATTCTGGTCCAGTTTTATTATTCTTAGTTTTATATTTATTATTCAATTTTTTAGTTATTTTTTAGTAATTTTTATTTGGAAACTCAATATATCATAGGTATCTGTAAAGTTACATCAAAAAACCGCCTAATGCGAGCCTAATGAAGATAACGATCACAATGTTATTAGACCAATCATAAATGTATTACCGTTTTATACATTGTTTGTTTTGAATTTATGTTACGAGAAAAATAAATTAATAAAAATGTCGTGTATTTATTACATTACTTTTTATAAAAACGCAATAGGTAGAAACCTCGCTGGGTAAAATATTTTAAAACAAAAATTTAAAAGATAGTAACAACAAACTCAAAAGTAATGGCGAACAATGGATATTCATTATTGAAGGAAATTAATCCTTTCATAACTTTCTTTCAAATTTTTAGGCTGCAATACTTTTCACATTGAAGAATTCTTATTAATGTCATAAATTTTGAATATTTTACAATAAATGGCAGTTACTACATAATATAAAATGTGTTGGAGAACTTCAATAAAAATAGAAGATCTGTTTCGTAAAATATTGCTCCACAAGATTGACTAAAAGAAATTAAAAAAACAGTTTTTCTCAAATTTATTGGAATTTATAATGCTTGATTTTTTAATATCAATGTCATATGTCATAAAGCGACTTCGAAAATAGAATTTATGAATGTTAGGACCCAAAAACCAAAAAAACGACCCACGAAACCTTATTTTTTGAGAATTTTTAGTCAAAATACGAAAGCTCAAAAAATAATATTATCCATGAACCTAGGTTCATGAATAGCAATACTTCGAAAATTTAATTTATGAATGTTGGGACCCAAAAACCAAATCTGTGACCCGCGGAACCTTATTTTTTGAGAATTTTTAAAAATTTAATATTATGAATGTTGGGACCCAAAAACCAAACCAAAACCTTTTTTTTGACCCAAAATACGAAAGTTCAAAAATCCATGAACCTGGTTCACAATACTTCGAAAATTGAAACCTTATTTTTTGAGAATTTTTAGTCAAAATACGAAAGTTCAAAAAATAATATTATCCATGAACCTAGGTTCACGAATAGCAATACTTCGAAAATTGAATTTATGAGTGTTGGGACCCAAAAACCAAATCTGTGACCCGCGGAACCTTATTTTTTGAGAATTTTTAGTCAAAATACGAAAGTTCAAAAAATAATATTATCCATGAACCTAGGTTCACGAATAGCAATACTTCGAAAATTGAATTTATGAGTGTTGGGACCCAAAAACCAAATCTGTGACCCGCGGAACCTTATTTTTTGAGAATTTTTAGTCAAAATACGAAAGTTCAAAAAATAATATTATCCATGAACCTAGGTTCATGAATAGCAATACTTCGAAAATTGAATTTATGAGTGTTGGGACCCAAAAACCAAATCTGTGACCCACGAAACCTTATTTTTTGAGAATTTTTAGTCAAAATACGAAAGTTCAAAAAATAATATTATCCATGAACCTAGGTTCATGAATAGCAATACTTCGAAAAATTGAATTTATGAATGTTAGGACCCAAAAACCCAAAATTCGACCCACGAAACCTTATTTTTTGAGAATTTTTAGTCAAAATACGAAAGCTCAAAAAATAATATTATCCATGAACCTAGGTTCACGAATAGAATTTTTTTTTGAATTTTTAGTCAAAATCAAAACCCAAAATAGGTTCGACTCAAAAATAAAGTTCAAAAAATAATATTATCCATGAACCTAGGTTCATGAATAGCAATACTTCGAAAAATTGAATTTATGAATGTTAGGACCCAAAAACCCAAAATTCGACCCACGAAACCTTATTTTTTGAGAATTTTTAGTCAAAATACGAAAGCTCAAAAAATAATATTATCCATGAACCTAGGTTCACGAATAGCAATACTTCGAAAAATTGAATTTATGAATGTTAGGACCCAAAAACCCAAAATTCGACCCACGAAACCTTATTTTTTGAGAATTTTTAGTCAAAATACGAAAGTTCAAAAAATAATATTATCCATAAACCTAAATTTCATGAAAAGCAATACTTCGAAATTTTATTTGTGAGTGTTGGGGTCGCTAATACTGACTCAAATGAAAAAAAAATTAAATAAAAAGCAACAGTAAAAAAAAATCATGTTTAAAATGATCAACAATATTTTAAACTGCATCATTGAAAATAACATGAAAAGCATTTTAAAGCAACCTATAATTATGGTATAATCATATAAAGTGTCTGTACATTTTTAAGATCAATACAGTTTGTGTCGGACAGTGAAGGTTTGCAAAATCTTGATGGCAAATTCAAGAGAAAGTTCAGATTTGAAGGAAATAAAGCCGTTTATCCTTTTCTTTCAAATATTTGGTCTACAATATTTTACTTTCGATGAATCAACAAAGCTCAGGACTAATAAACTTCATAAAAAATCAAAAAGGATTCAATTGAAATTCTTAGTTTATTTTTTGCTGCTATTCGGGCTTTTGATAACTTCCTATTTGGGACAAATTTTGCAGACTCCTCAAGTTAAACCTGGAGATTCTACTAAAACAGCAGTCCAGAAGATAATACAGACCTTAATGTTCTATGGACTTTTTTTGACCGCGTCAACAGTGCTCGTAAAGTCTTTAACAAAAACTAGACAAAATAAAGAAATTTTAGATAAGTTTAATGAAATTGCTAATCTGTCTTGGAATAAAGTTTTCTACAAAATCGATTATGAAAAGTTTACGACACAATTTAAACTCAAGTTAATTTTAATTTTCATTTTGTTTTTTTCGCCATTGTTAAATACTATGATGATGGATATTATATCTAATAGATTAGCTCATGCAGTTGAGAAACCAATATTCACTATTTTACCTATTTTAATAATAAAGTTTGTCACCATCAAATTTATTTTCTATGTTGATCTAATAAACTTTCATCTTCTGACAATTCAAAAAGTTTTGAAGAGGCCTTGTGTCAACATGATTCAGATAAATGATCATTTTGATGATTCAACGACGAGCAATACAATAAAACCTCTGAAAACAAAAAATGATTATTTGGTTGAAAAAATATCTGTGGCAAAACAAATGTATGGATTGTTATGGGAGATCACCGGATTGGCGAATGAATGCTTCGGATGGATTCAATTGATGGTTTTTACTTTCTTGTCGACGGGATTGATAGTCGTATGGTATGTTGCATACACTTTTCTGCAAAATGGTGAACCATTTCATCAATTCACTGGTAAATTGATACACACAATTGCAATAGCATCTGAATGAATTCGAAGTATAATTTTCATTATTATAAGGCATCATCTACATGACCTGTTTCTTACTGACTATTTTAATCAGTGTTTCAAATTCGTCACAGCAATCCATCAATAACGTAAGAAATTTTACAAAAAAACAAAAAAACAATAAATAACCATAATATTTACAGATGAAAAAGATAACAGCCCAAATACATAAAATGGAGTACGATTCTCGTGCAAAAAGCTCCAATGAAATAATCCGAGAGTTTTCACTGCAAGTTCTACATGAACCAATTTATTTTACAACTGCAAACTTTTTTGTCATTAACTACACACTGATGGCTTCGGTAACATTTATATAATACCTAAGGATTTCATAAATAATTTCGTAATTCTCTTTTTGATACTATTTCCAGATACTTACTGCTATTATGACAAACTTGGGCTTGTTAATACAGTTTAATATGTCATCGCAGTAAATAATATAAGCGTTAAATTTCTGTTGTTGGTAATTGCACAATTTTGTTTACTATAAATTCTGCTTTTATTAAACAATAAAATAAATAATATTTTGAAATAATGACTTCATCATTGATGATCACAAAAGTTTGCATGCAATATAGCACATATCACATCAAAAGAAGCAGTCGTTAAAACAGGAGTAATTTGTATCATTAATAACCGATTATGTAAACACTGTAGAAAATATCTTGTGAGGTTTCTGAAAGTTAGCGTGCATTTAATAATCGTTTAATTTGTTAGCACATTATAAAACCTGAAAAATAAAATTTGATTATACACAGAAAGTTACTTTAAAATGACCATAATGACTTAAATGACCATGAATATTAAATTACTATTAGATTTGCAAACATCCAAACCTAACATTTTCATTTTAACAGTTCAAACAGTTTGCATCTAACCAAGAAGTTATTCAGTTTAAATATATGGCTCCCGCCAGTGATCATTCAATTTTGTCGGAGTTGTATCCGTTTCTTTTTTTGTTTCAATTAACTGGGCTGCAATATTTCTCAGTTGATGAACTCTCAACTAAAAAAATTCATCCAAAATACCTGACCTATTATCTGGTTTTGGCAACTCTCAACTTAGCTGCATATGTTGGTCGGCTTTTGGAGGCACCACAAGTCAATGATAGGAGGAGCACAACAAAAACAGCCGTTACCTCGAATATTAGAAACATTGGATATTTTTCACTGTTCCTGGCATCATCTACAACTATTTTCCAGTCACTAATGACGACATCTAAAAGCAAGAATATCTTTTGCAACTTCAATAAGATCACTGAGTTCACTTGGAAGAGAGCTTTTTACAAAATTGATTACAGCAAGTTTAAGAAACAGTTTCAGAGAAAAATTGTTTGTCTCCTTCTCGGATTTTACACACCCTTCTTTTTATCCTTCATGATTGATTTCATGAAACTTCAACCTAGAAAATCAGTGGCTAATCCACTTTTCACATTCTTACCCTTTTTACTTGTTAAATTTGAGGCTATCAAGTTCATTTTTTACACAGATTTGATCAAATTTCATGTTGACGCCATCGGAAAAGTTTTAATGAAGCCTTGCATTCAGATGATTGAAGTAACAGACGTTTTGGACAATTTCAATGTATGCAAAATACCCAAATGTATGAAATCTAAAGAAGAGAATTTCAGAGAACGGATTTCCGTTGCTAAACAGATGTATCGGCTAGTTTGGAAAAATTCTCGTTTGGTTAATGAATGCTTGGGATGGACTGTTTTGATGCTTTATGTTTTATTGATTTTTGGATTGATTGCAGTAGCTCTTGTCACTTTCATTTATTCGCAAATAAACGAGCCTTTAATAATGTACAGTGGTAAGACCAACAAAAAACTTATCTACATAGTTAAAAATCTCATTATTTTTAATTTCAGGTTTATTTTACTTTTTTATACTTTACATGATAATTTTGGTTGGCATACCAGTTTCTTCTCAAAGCTGTGTAAACTCTGTGAGTTTTTTCAAACGAAAAAAAAATCTTGGCAATATACAAAAACAAATTTTTATTTACAGGTCTCCAAGCTATTGGCTCTTATCTACGATTTGGAATATGAACCTCACACAAAAAACGCCAGTGATCTTCGAGAACTGTCTCAACAAATATCAAATCAGTCAATTTGCTTCACAGCCGCAGACTTTTTTATCATTAATAAGAGGTTTATGGTTTCGGTAAATTAAATGAATTTTCAATTCAACTGATTGATCAATTTTCAATTTTTTCCAGATCATTACCGGAATCGTTACCAACGTTGTCATTTTATTTCAATTTTACTTGTCTTAGAATTACAAACACAATTTTTTTCTAATCTCTGTAAAATTAGTTAAATTTAAATATGAAGCTTAGAAATGTCTTATTTAAATAAAATATAATCAGTGAGAAAACTGATTGATGCTCACTATCAAATATACATCATTTCAATCTATGCATAAAAACCTTGCAACACTTAATATTTATAACATTTTTTCAGCGACCTTGGCCATGGACCTTAGGTTTTAATTATATATATGCTACAAAGATAAACTTTGCAAAACAAATTATAAATGCATTTTCACACCTATCAATTAGAAATGAATATCATAAACAAGATAATTAACGCTCCTAAATGGAACATGTTAAAATTTTCTTCTTTCCTAAAATTACTGGAAAATACGACTTTTTACACTGAAAACTACTTTAAATCGCAGCTACTAGTTATCAATTAAAAAGGGTGATAACAAACTAATTAAAAGTAGTCACATTGACAAAAAAGAAACATTTTTCTTCAAACCTTCAAACATGGCGCACAACATCGATCAAGCAGTTTTTGAGGGTATTGGTCCATTCATCTTATTTTTTCAAATTTTTGGACTGCAATATTTTTCTGCAAATGAAATAAGGTCAAGGAGAACTCATCCAATGTTCTTATTATATTTTGTGGTAGTTGCGAGCTTTGCTTTAACTTCGTGTGTGGTAAAATTTTGGTATGCTCCACTGACCCAAGGTGAAGATTCAACAAAAGCATCGGTTTCGAAAGCTGTTAGGAACTTTGCATTTTATGGACTTTTCATCACAGCCTATACAAGCATTTTGCAATCCATAACAAAAACTTCCACAAACAAAAAAATTTTGGTGAACTTCTGTACGATTGCGGAACTGTCCTGGAAAAGAGCATTCTACAAGATCGACTATAATAAGTTTAAAAAGCAGTTTATGATCAAAATGGGTCTGATCATTCTCGGATTTTTCATTCCATTCTTTATGAGGCTTATGGTTGAATTCATGAACCTGAACTCTCAAAAAGTAGCAACCAATCCGTTCTTCACGTTCTCACTAATCTTAATTGTTAAATGTGTGGCGATTAAGTTTCTCTTTTATGCCGATTTTATAAAATTTCATTTGGAAGCCATTGAGAAGGTTCTGGAACAAACATACGTGCAGGAAATCAAGATATCTGAAATCTTGAATAATTTCAATGTGAACAAGTTTGGCAGACCATTGAAAAATAAAAATGAGAATTCTATAAACAGGATTTTGGTTGCTAAGCAGATGTATAGTTTAGTTTGGAGAAACTCGTGTATGGTCAACGATTGCTTTGGATGGACGCTATTAATGATTTTTATTCTTCTTACATTTGGACTCATATCCAATAGCTATAGTGCATTTTTATATTTACAAAAGAATCAACCTTTGGTTATTTATTCTGGTAAGTTTTAAAAACACTTTTAAAGCTCGAGGAAACTAAATTTTAAAATTTCAGGCGTTTTTCATGTATTTTCATTTTTTGGGATAATTCTGTATATGATACCGAATTCATCTCAACAGTGCATCAAAACTGTAAGTTTCTTGAAAGTTTAATTACATTTGATTTATATACATTAATCTCCATAGGTGAGCAAAATTGCTACCTTGATCCATGAAATGGAGTATGACCCACAAACAAAGAGTTCGAATGATTTGATTCGGGAGTTCTCACTTCAAATTTTACATGAACCAATTTATTTCACTACTGCTGACTTTTTTGTTATCAACAAGAATTTCATGGCTGCGGTATTTATAACGGATTACTAAAAAAATATTCTATAAATGTTGAGTTTATTGCAGATTATAACTGGGATTGTCAGCAATTTACTACTTTTAGTTCAATTCTATTTATCGTAGATTTTGAATTTTTGATAGAAGTGTTCCGTTTTAGTGGCTTTCGAATTTAAATCATTACCAGTTCAATTCGATGTTTTTCAGACTCCAGAATTCAATTCTTTCTAAACAATTATCCCAATAAACTAAAATAAACATAAATTCAGACTTTGATTTTATCAAATCAAAAGCAATAAAATGCACTTTGCTTCAAACTAAAACAAATAACTTTTTAATTTTAATTTTACATTGAATTCTATTATGACTTTAAGGTTGATTTCATCATAAAATTACACGTCTAAACATTTTCTGGCACAGTGGCATAATAATTATTTTAATGTTTGAATTTAAATAGAAATGCATAAAAATTATTTTAAATTGAGTATTTATTTACTGGTTTACCTTATAAGACTTAAAAAATAGAAACTGTTTCATTCATGCAGTCAACTTGAAACTCACCAACAGCTTAAATGGAGATGTTATGTGAAAATTCTGACTTGAAAGAAATCAAACCTTTTATTTTCTTCTTTCAAGTCTTTGGAATACAATATTTCCATTTTAAAGGATCAACAAAAGGCAAGATTGATAAACATTCATCAAAACCAAAGAGAATTCAAACTAAATTTTTAATCTATTTTCTATTGCTGGCGGGTTTGATGATAGCTGCATTTTTGGGACATATATTGCAAATTCCCAAAATTAAACCACAGGACTCAACTAAGTTAGCTGTTCAAAGTTCAATAAAAACAATAATGGTTGTTGGTCTTTTTTTGAACGCTTCTGCGATCCTCGTACAATCTTTTATAAATATAAAACAAAACAAGGAGATATTTCAGAAATTCAAGGCAATTGCTGATATATCAAGGAACGAAGCTTTTCATAAGATCGAGTACAAAGAGTTTAGGAACCAATTCAAGTTCAAGTTTATTGGAATTCTAGTTGTGCTTTTTTTGCCATTGCTTACTGTCGTAGTGATTGACCAGATAACAAAAAGATTAGATCATGCAGTGGAAAATCCATTCTTAACCATTTTCCCATTGATTTTTGTAAAGCTGCTCACCATAAAATTCATTTTTTATGTCGATCTTGTGAATTTTAATCTTCTGGAAATTGAAAACGTGCTGAAAAAACCTTGCATTAACATGATTCAGATCTCAAACCTTTTTGATGATTTTAAAGTGAAAAAGAGTTACAAGTTCACCAAATTCAAGAATGAAAATCTAATTGAAAAGATTTCAGTAGCTAAACAAATGTATGGATTGGTTTGGAAAATCACTGGATTAACTAACGAATGCTTCGGTTGGTCTTTATTGTTGTTATTTATTTTCTTGGCGATGGGATTGATAGCCATTTGGTATAACGCTTTTACATTTCTACAAAAAGAAGCATCGTTTTATCAGTTCTCTGGTGAGTTAATGATTTTAAAATTTGCTTTGTGACATTGTAAATTTGTAAATCCTCATAGGAATATTTTACATAACCTTTGTATTGCTGGCTATGTTGATGGGAATACCATACTCAACACAACAATGCATCAAAACTGTGAGTGTTCTGATCGGTTTACAATAATTTAGGACTAATTTCTTCAAAAATATTCTAGGTTGGGAAAATATCTGCCCTAATCCATGAAATGGAGTATGACCCCCATGGAAAAAGCTGCAATGATCTTGCTTGCGAGTTCTCTCTCCAAATTTTACATCAACCAATTTATTTCACAACTGCTGATTTTTTTGTAATTAACAAAAACTTTATGGCTTCGGTAATGTTTTTGTTTAAAATTCCTATCAAATATATAATTTTATAAAAGACTTTTTTTTAGATCATTACCGGTATAGTGACTAATTTAGTTATTTTGATGCAGTTCAATTTATCTACGAAAGAAGACGAAGTTGTAGAGACAAAATTTTAATCTCCTAATGTGTCCATTTGATTTTCACCATAAATATTTTGTAGAAAATTTCAATCAATAATAAAATAAATCCATCGTGTAAATTTCTCATTTAAAATTTATAACATTTACTCAGATGAAAAAATTCTAAACATGTAATGAAAAGCAGAGTGATATTTGAAAAATATTGACATGGTTGTACACTTATGCAATGACAATTAAATTGAAATCATGTCTGTTTTATGGAAATAACTTACCAAACAGTTTGTTTAAAGCTTTCAACCAGTAAATATGGTTATGATGAGCCACCATTCTTCATTAATCGATATCAGTCTTTTCTTCATATTCTTTAAAATTTGTGGATTGCAATATTTCTCTGAAAATGAATTATCGTCAAAAATCATTCGAACAAAATTCTTGATCTTTTTTCTGGTGCTTGCCAGCCTGAACTTCTTATCTTGTTTTGGACGTTTTTGGGATGTAGATCAAATTGAATCATCAGATAGAAAGACAAGAGTTACGGAAAATGTTAGACACTTGGCATTTATTGAACTGTTTGTGGCAGCTACTTCAGCTATTTTCCAATCACTATTGACAACATCAAAAAACAAGAAAATCTTAGAGAACTTCAATAAGATCGTGAAGATGTCTTGGAACAAAGCTTTCTACAAAATCGACTACAAGAAGTTTAAGAAACAGTTTTTTCTAAAGTTTGTTGGAATTCTTCTTGGATTTTACGTTCCATTCGTGGTTTTTATTGTGATTGAGCTTTTACGACTGAACCCACCAAACATGGCGAGCAATCCACTTTACAGATTTTTACCTCTTTTGTTCATTAAATTTGTGACCATAAAATTTATGTTTTATGTCGATCTCATCAACTTTCATTTGGAAGCAATTGGAAATATTTTAAAGAAACCTTGCTTTCAAATTATTGAAATTTCTGAGATTTTGGATGATTTTAATGTGAGCAAGTTTGGGAAACCAATGAAATCTCAAAATGAAAATATTAGAGAGAGAATTTATGTTGCTAGACAGATGTATGGACTTATTTGGAGAAATTCGTGTCTAGTTAATGATTGCTTCGGATGGACTATTTTGATGATTTTTTTATTACTGACAATTGGACTGATAATCGTTATTTTTTCCATTTTTGTTCAAGTTCAAAATAACGAGTCAATTTATATGTATCATAGTAAAGAAAATTTCATATTTTTCCAAAGAAAACGTTCATTATAATATCACATTTAATTTCAGGTTTATTTTCCTTTTTGGTAATTTATATAATTATTTTGTTTGGTGTACCGCAATCTGCTCAACGTTGTATCAACACTGTGAGTACCTTGAACATCTTATAACGACAGAGCTGAATAAAATGTTTGTTTGCAGGTCTCAGAAATATCAGCTCTTATTTATGAATTGGAATATGACCCTCAAGCAAAAAACTGCAGCGATCTTATCCGTGACTTTGCACATCAAATTTCACACAAACCAATTTTATTCACAGCTGCTGATTTTTTTATAATCAACAAACTTTTCATGGCATCGGTAAAATTCACGATTAATTTATTATGCTTATTACAATTTAATATTTGCAGATTATAACCGGAGTGGTGACCAACGTCGTCATTTTGATCCAATTTAATTTATCGTAATTCACAACACATTGAGCAATTTTTAAAACAATTATTCAGAATGCCTCAATTGATGTATTTTCTTTTATTTATGTATTAGTTAATTGATCAATATAAAAATATAGTTAAAAACTAAACGCATTTAAAAGCATAGGTGACAATTAAAATAACATTAACATGACATTATGTGCAAGATAATTATACTATTCGCAATTAAATAAAGAGCATCTCTTTTTTTTCAAAAACATTGACAATAATCATGACTAAATTTTTTAATACTTTAAATTAACATATCTACTATCAGTTTACTTTTTGCATTCAACAAAAGCAATCAAAAATGAGTGGTCATTCAATTTTAAAGGAAATTAGTCCATTTTTCACTTTCTTTCAAATATGTGGGCTTCAATATTTCTCTGCAAATGAAATATGGTCGAAAAAGATCCATCCCAAATATTTGATTTATTTTCTGGTGCTTGCATTCCTTAATGTTGCAATGTTTGTTGGTCAATTCACAGAAGATTTACTAATAGAAGACGAAGATTCAACAAAGAACGCAGTCACTAAGAATGTTTCAAATATTGCATTCTTTTTACTTTTCTTTACTGGATTCATCATAATTTTACAGTCAATAGTGAAGACTGCAAAAAATAAGATCATTATTGAAAACTTCAACAAGATCGCGGAGCTTTCTCAGAGCAGAGCATACTACAAGATCGAATATTTGAAGTTTAAGCAACAATTTGGGATTAAATTTATTGGAACTCTAGTTTTATGTTTTCTACCACTTCTGATTTCATGTGTAGTTGATATAACTCACTTTGAAATAACTGGATCAGCACCATTTCTCAGAGTAATGCCAATCCTGCTTGTACAGTTCGTGTGTATTAAATTTATATTTTATGCTGATCTTATTCATTTCCATTTGCTCGCAATTAAACACATTTTAATGGAGCCGGAAGAAGAAATCATAAGAACAGTAGAGATTTTTGATCACTTTAATCTCACCAAAAAACTAAAGGGACCAAAAATAAAAAATAAGAATATAGTTGAAAGAATTTCTGTGGCTAAGCAGATGTATGGATTGATTTGGGAAAACACAATACTAGTTAATGAGTGCTTAGGATGGACTCTCTTGATGATTATCATTATAATGACTTTTGGTTCGATAGTTGTTTTGTACATTGGGTACATATTTTTAGACAATGAAGCTCCATTACATGTGTTCGCTGGTAAGATTAACTTTAAGTCTGAACAAACCAATTCAAACAATACTCATTTATTCCAGGTGTTATTCATTTATTCACTGTTATACTTATTTCCTTGGTGGGACTTTTTAATTCATCTCAAAAATGTATTTTCACTGTAAGTATATTTACTAGAAGTTACTTCGTAGTTCTACATTAAATATTTTTAAAATTTAGATGGTCAGAATATCAGTTCTTGTCAATAAGATCGAGAGTGACTCTGAAGACAATTCCAACAACCTGATTCGCGAGTTTGCTCTACAAATGTTGCATCAACCTATTTTTTTTCAAACTAAGTTTTTCATTATCAACAAGCAATTGATGGTTTCGGTAAAATACCTGATTATTTTTTATATTGATCACTAATATAGAGTATTTAATTACAGTTCTTAACAGCAGTTTTCACGAATGTCGCTCTCTTGGTGAAATTTTATGCTTCAAAATAATCGTAATTACTTGTATAAAAAATATGAAAAGGGCGTTTTCGACTTTTTAAAGCAATGTTTAAGATGACTACAATAACACTTTTAATCACTTTAGTAGTAATAAAATATTTGCTTTCAAAATAATTATTGTGAATAAAATAGATGAGTTGTAGAAACATGCAAATAAAAAAAACATCGTTAGAATCCTTTTACATTAATTAGAACATTTAATGACTAGATATACACTACCTTTCTGTAAAATTTAATTTAGTTAGCTTTGAACAATCATATCATACAGAATGGTTAAATTATCTGAATCCAACTTTTTGAAGGAAATTCATCCTTTCACCCTTTTCTTCAATGTTTTTGGACTCCAATATTTTTCTACGATTGAAACTTTGCGTTCAAAGAAATGTCGAAAAATTCGTCCAATATACTGGATTTACTTTTCTGTATTGGTCAGTTTGGCTATTGGATCCTTCGTTGGACAAATGCTTCACACACCAATAGCTGAAGATGAAGACTCTGAAAAAACAGCCATGCAAAAAAACATCAGTTTATTAGTGCTCATTTTGTTGTTTTTTACCTCAATCATCATTTTAATTCAATCCATTTATGGAACATCACGCAATAAAAAACTATTAGAAAATTTCAAAAAAATTTCTGATCTATCTTGGAAAAAAAGTTTCACAAGGATCGAATATAATAAATTTAAGAAAAACTTCATAATAAAGTCGATTGGAATTTTGTTGATATTTATTTGTTCCTTATCTGTGTCAGTTGTGATGGATAAGATATCGAATAGGCTGGCTACTACCGTAGAAAAACCTATTTTCTTATTATTGCCTGCAGTCTTGATTCAAGTTGTCACACTAAAGTACATTTTTTACGCCGACCTTATCAATTTTCATTTGAAAGCAATTGAAAAGTTACTGCAAAAACCTTGCTTGAAAATGATGCAAATAACTGAGATTTTGGATAACTTAAATGCAAGCAAAAGTAGCAATTCTTCAAGATGTAAGAACGCACAATTAGCTGAAAGGATCTCTGTGGCTAAACATATGTATGGGTTGATCTGGGAGAACAATATATTGGTTAACGAACTTTTAGGATGGACGGTATTGATGATTTTTATTTTCATCACTGCCGGGTTGATTACCTATGGATATCTAGCCTTTACATTGTTGATGAAAGAAGCATCTGTTTATAAGTTTTCAAGTAAAAAATCAGTAGATTTAAGTCGTGAAAGGGTTAAAATTAATTAAATACTATGTTCTAGGCATCATTTACGTTGCGATTACGTTTCCGACTATCCTGGTAACAATCTGTACTTCTATACAAGAATGCACAAATACTGTAATTATTGATCACATTGATTCTTATCAACGAAATTATAACTAATATATTTTCAGACGATCATAATAACAGCATTGCTCCATAAAATGGATGTTGATCCAGAAGCGAAACCCTTGAACAATGTAATTCGTGAGTTTTCTCAATCTATTTTGCATCGTCCAATCTCTTTTACAGCTGCAGACTTTCTTGTTCTCAACTATAATTTTATGGCTACTGTAAGAAAAACATATTTTGCGTAGATTTGATTCATACGAAACATTTCATCTTTTCAGGCAATCGCCGCTATAGTGACAAATTTAGTCATTCTAATACAGTTTTATTTGTCATCATAAAAATTTAGTTCAATTTCGTGCAATTTTTCAAGCCAGCGTTGTTAATGACATAGAAATAATTTATTACACATTTTTTATTAAAAACTTGTATCAAAAGGAGTTATATCGTGCAAACATAATAAAGTAGAATTATACATGAAAATGATTTTAGATTTCATTACGAATTTACATCGTTGACTATGTCACAATGATTTAAAATGATATCAAAGTAAAATAAAATACACCAGTAGTCTTAGAGAGATGGCAACAATAAGTGATATTTCTGTTCTGAGGAAGGTTAAATTTTTCCTCATTTTCTTTCAAGTTACGGGTCTACAATATTTCTCGGTCAATGAAATCACCAACTCAAAGAAATGGAGAAAAATTCAACCAAAATTTTTGATTTATTTTGTGATCCTAGCAATATTACTTGTAGCATCATTTGTGGGGCAAAAGGCGATGTCTCCTCACGTTGATCATATGAAAGATTCAACGAAGACTGTTGTTCAAAAAACCATTGAGAATATTATGTACTTAGGACTCTTTTTGACTGCGTCAACTACATTATTGCAAACTTTCATGAAAACATTACAAAATGTGAAGATTTTCGAAAATTTTGATAAAATTGCTGCGCTTTCTTGGAATAAGACTTACTGCAGGATTGAATATCGAAAGTTCAAGAAACAGTTTCTGATGAAGTTTATAGTCCTTATAATTATATTTGTTGCCCCACTGATAATTTCAGTTGTTTTAAATATTGTGAACAAAAGAAACGCCAGAGCACACACAAATTTGTTATTTACTGTTTTTCCGGTTTTCTTGAGCAAATTCATCGTCTTGAAGTATCTATTTTATACTTCTCTAATAAATTTCCATCTTCTTGCAATTGAAAAAGTGCTTAAGAAACCTTGCGTCAAGATGGCAGAGATAACTGATCTTTTGGATAATTTCAAAGTGACTAAAAATTACAAACCTCAAAATTGTAAGATCGAGAACTTGATAGAAAAGATTTTTGTCGCAAAGCAAATGTATGGACTGGTTTGGGAAACCACTAAATTGGTCAATGATTGTCTGGGATGGACAATTATGATGAATTTCATTTTGTGGTCCATTGGTTTGATTGTCAATGGATACATAGCATTTGTGTTCATACAAACAGAAGCACCTTGGCATATGTTCACTGGTATTTCTTATAAAGATTATTTTCCAGCTAATTTTTGAAATTTTCATGATTGTAGGTACCATTCAGGTCACGTTAATTATTATTATTTCATTAATTGCCGTATCAACTTCTGCACAAGAATCTATCAACAGCGTAAGTTTTGTGAAATGAATTATCATTTAAAATCTTTATGACCATCCCTATCTTAGGTTGCTAATATAACAGCCCTGATCCACAAAATGGAGTATGATCCTGAGGCAATAAGCTTCAATGGTTTGATTCGCGAGTTTTCTCTTCAAATTTTTCATCAACCTATTTATTTCACCACAGCTGACTTTTTTGTCATTAATTATAATTTGATGGCGTCGGTGAGTAGAATTGTTTATGATTTTTTTTTTGAGAAATACTTTTAATAAATATTATTGTAGATCATCACCGGAGTTGTCACCAACTTAGTCATTTTGATTCAATTCTATATCACTTGAAGGCTGTATTCCTATATATCTAAATACATATTTGCGATCGTGTTAAATAATGAAGTTGTCTATTTAAACATGGAAATAAATTTTTTTAATATTTTAATTGTTGCTCGCACAGCCGAGCAATTACATTAAACTGACTTTGAATTCATTGTTTTACGAACATCTTTAGGTAACTTTCATGTTTCATGGTAAACTGATTGAAGATTATTCTTTAATGGAAAATAAATAAAATTTCTAACACGATATATTCATTTAAAAAAACATTTCGTGTGATATATTGCCTGTAAATTGCATGTATATATTGTATCAAAACTTAAACAAATAGATAAAGTTAACAAATAGAGAAAACAGTTTGACTTTAAACAACACTCAATAAACACTCACTCAATATCACTCTTATTTAGCAAGAATAATCATGAAAATGACGCCACTGATCTTCGACGAAATCAAACCTTTCTTCATATTTTTCCAAACTGTGGGACTGCAATACTTTTCAACAAGCGACATAAGTTTTTCTCGGAAAATGTCTCCAAAATTCTTAGCATACTTCTTTGTGTTTGCGAGCCTAGTTGTTATATCTTTCATTGCACAAAATACGATCACTCCTCATATTGATCATAAGAGGGACTCCAAGAAGACTGCGGTTCAAAAAGCTATTGAAGGATACGTTTTCTTTGGATTATTTGCAACAGGACTTGTTACATTGTTACAGTCCTTCATCCGAGTATCTAAGAACAAGAAGGTCTTTGTTAACTTCAATAAAATTGCTGCATTGTCCTGGAATAGAACCTACTTTAAGATCGATTATAAAGTGTTCAGAAAATACTTTATTTTTAAGTTTATATTCCTGAATTTAAGCTTGGTGAGTTTACAATAATTATTTTTAAGTACTACTGAATGAAATTTTTTTTATTAAAAAGATTTTTGAAAATATATTACAGTTGGTGCCGTTTTTATTGTCAAAAACATCAGACGTTATTTTCAAAGAGAAACGAGCACAATCTCATAAAACTCACTATACTCTTTTGTCTTCACTTCTCATTGCATATACCTGCATTAAATTTGTCTTTTATGCTGATTTGGTGAACTTTCATCTTCAGTCTATTTTGAATATTCTGGAGAGACCGTATTTGGATATGATCGAGGTTGTCAATATTTTGGACAACTTCAATGTCAGCAAGAAATACAAAACAATAAAGAATAAGAACGATAAATTGGTGGAAAAGATTTCAGTAGCGAAGCAGATGTATGGCTTGGTTTGGGAGTGCACTGAGTTAATCAATGATTGCTTCGGGTGGACTTTACTTATGATCTTTATTTTTGTTTCCATCGGGTTAACAGTCAGTGGATATATTGCTTTCGTGTTGTTGCAAAAAGAAGCACCGTTTTTCATGTTTTCAAGTAAGTGTTCATATTCATTAAATATATTTTAATACTGAATCTGACTGAATTAACCAATACATTTACTTTTAGACACATCATACATTATAACTGTTTTACTTGTAATATTAGTGTCCATTACAAATTCATCACAAAACTGCGTCAATAATGTAATTTATATCAAATTTTATTAAAAACGAAACGATAACAATTTATTTAAGGTGTCGAAAATTGCTGCACTAATCCACAAAATGGAATTTGATCCACAAGCAAAAAGTTTCAATGATTTGATCCGCGAATTTTCTCTACAAATATTACATCAGCCGATTGAATTTACAACAGCAAGATTTTTTATCATCAACTATACAATGATGGCAACAGTAAGAATTTCTAACTATTTGTGTGATTTAGCTTAATTAATGGTTAAATTGTATTTTAGATATTAACTGGCGTTGTGACCAACCTAGTGATTTTGGTTCAATTTTATCTTTCCAATTAAAATTCAGCGACAAAAAAAGTGTTTTAGAATATTTGATGAAATAATTTGCTAATATGCTATATATGTTCAAGTTATGGTTGATTTCTCATTCAATAAAAAGTTTGAACTGCATGCAAACACAATTCATTAAAATATACATATCTCATCCATATTACATAAAAACAAACATGCACAAAGCTTTTAACAAGTCACGTTTCAGCATGTTCAAGCATAATGGAACAATATTAAACTCATAATGACTGCAACAAGTTTCAAAGTTTATTTTTTACTTTAGTCCTTCTAAAATATCTGCACTTTTTGATATACTCATTTGAAAAATGATTAAGATTATGATGAAACTCGTAAACCATCAATATATTTTGATATGGAAATTGATTACAAAATAAAAAAATGACATTTAATTCATCAACTGATATAATTGTTGACAGTTTCAGATACAAATTAAATGTAATGAAATTTAATTCACTCGAATTTTGTGCCTAAGAGCTTTCCCCTATTTTCCAACAAATAGAAAATATGTGTAAGTCATGTTTTAGTTCCTAAAAATGTCTCAATCGAAAGTCATCAAAAATTTTTCGCACTTGTTTTGCTTTTTCCAGTTTGTCGGTTTAACTTATTTCAACATAAGAAACTCTACTGTGTCAGGCTTATTCCAAACATATCGCTTAGTGTATTGCTTGTTTATCTCATTACTTCTATCGTGTACAGTGGTCCTCCTGTTGATAGAAAATGTGCATAACATTAATGCCACTTTAGGAGAATATTCTAAGATTTTCTTAACTGTTGGTTTTGTTCAGTTATCTGGGAACTTTGTAACATCATTAATTGCCGTGATCAGCTCATTTTCGAGGTCTAAAGTCGAAGAAAAAATATTCTTTAAAATTGACAAAATCGACGAGATAATTAAAAAACAGTTTTTTATTGAAGTTCCATCGAGGAAGTTCAAACTAACGTTAAACATTGTCATTCAAGTGTTTTCTTACATCCTTTTATATACTGTTCGGTTTTTCGGAATTCTCAAGAATTTTGGCTTGCCGATGTTTTTAGGTTTTGCATTTACGGTCCTCTTAGTAAAAATGTTTCTTATAAAATATTACATCTTCGTGCAACTCGTGAAGTATCGAATAGAAATGCTCTCTGATTTATTGAAATGTTTGCAAAATCCTCTAACTAAAATAACTACAAAGGATCTTGCAACAATCAAACGAGTTCACAACATGATCTTAGAGAATGTGAAGATGATCAATGAATGTTTTGGACTTTCGCTGTTAATGCTTTTCGTTGTTTTTTTCATATCTTTGACTAATAAAGCGTATACGCTTTTTATAGCCATTACCAGTATTCATGGATATGAGTTTGTGATTGGTAAGCATATCGTCATAAAATGAAACGCTAGTAACTCTGTACTCTAGATGGAGTCTTGATTATCTGCACAACTATCATAGATTCATTGTTAATTGTTCATCCATGCCAGAGCTGTTTGAATCAGGTAAAAATATATTTCAATATGAAATCGATAATAGTCAGATCTCGTGCTACTTAGGTTCAAAAAGCCAGCTCATTTGCGGTTAGATTAAGTGACAACCAAGAAAATGGTGCATTAAGCAACTATATAACAGATTTATCTCTTCAACTTATCAACCAAAGAGTTGACTTCAGTGCATTAGGATTTTTCAGCCTCAACTACAAACTTTTAGTTTCGGTTAGTAATTTATTTATCGATCGGAAGATTAGTATCAGCTACTTATAATTTCAGCTACTTGCATCCATCGTCACGTTTGAAGTCATTTTAATTCAATTCTCGACAGGGTCATGAAAGCAAATTGAGTGACGTCCAATTAATCACACAATTAAATATATCAAATAATGTAATAAAATAAAATAATTAATTAGTTAAAACGTTGACTGTACGAATACTTCAAAATGCTCAGCCAAACTTGAGTCGTGAGTGTTGTTGTGGAGCATTATCGACTTATAGTGAACTCCTGAATTGAATAATTGTTTAATCAATCAACATGTACTTAAAAATATAAAATTGTTGTTGGAAAAACAATTAGTTGCAAAACATGTCTCAATCTAAACTGATCAAAGCATATTCGAAAATATTGTTCTTCTTTCAAATATTTGGTTTGACGTATTTTCATGTTGGAAGTTTTCATAAATATCCACGATACAGTGGAATATTCTTTAAAGTGTATTTCTTAATCTTAGTGTCGTTCCTCATCCATTCTTTCAGTTACGTAATTCAACTGCATCTTATCAATGATCAATCAACTTCTAACATTTATTTTATCGGTAAAATTTTTCACGGGTCTTTCGGATTTTTAGTTACATTCTTGTCCATTGTACAAGCTTTTTTTAATTCAGAAAAGGAAGAAAAGATTCTACAAAACCTCGACCGAATTGATGAAATCTTTGAAAATAGTTTTTCTATCCAAAAATCGTACAAGAAAAATAAATTTAACTTTCGGATGTGTTTGCTAGTTTTTTTGTTTAACTCTATATTTTTGGTTGGTGTATTTGTTCGCATGGACACTTTTACAATTGTAAAATATGTTTCATTAGTGTTTGGACCATTTGTCACAAATGCTTTCATTTTTAAGTATCATTTTTATTTGAAATTGCATCAAAATCGAATGCAGAACTTTTCGAAAGTTTTGAGGAGGTTGGAAAACCTTCGTTTTTCAAAGGAAACAAAAGATCTGAATGCTATTGGGAAAGCTTACTCAATCATTTTAGCGAATGTTAAGATGATCAATGAATCATTTGGCCTCTCGATTATAACATTATTTTCGTTGATATTTATATCAATCACGAATAAGTTCTATGTGCTGTATTTAGGACTTGCAAAAGATTTCAGTATAGAATTTGTCACAGGTACGTGTAATAATTCATGTAATTGAGAAAAATTTATGAACGATTTAACTTGTTATAGATGGATTGATATCAAATGTTTTGACATTGAGTATAGTTTTCTTAATTGTGATTCCTTGTCACGGTTGTGCTCATCAGGTTTGTTTTTATTTACGTGATAATTATCGTATTATTTTATAATAATTGGTACTACATTTAATTAATTAGGCACACTTAGCTGGATCTCATATCATTCGGTCAAAACTCAGCCATTATGATAAAGACCTCAATCAAAAAATAATCGATTTATTTTTACTTATCCACTTAAATAAAATTGAATTTAGTGCTTGTGACTTTTTCGGTTTGAATAAAAGGCTTCTTGTATCGGTAAATATCAATCTAATTAGTTGGTTATTAAATAATCTATTCATCCAATTATCTCTTTTTAGCTGTTTGCTTTAGTTCTGACTTTTGATGTGGTCTTACTACAATTTGCTAGCGATTAATATCTCATTTTCATTAAGCTAACAAACAAATGTTGAAACTAAATATCCTAATTAGCATAAAAATAAAATGAATTAGCAATCAACTCAAATTTTTTTGAAACGTCCTGGACTCCTGGTATATTTTTAACCAAAATTGATTATTGTGTCAAAGCATGTCTCGTTCTAAGCTGATCGGTGACTACTCCAAAGTTCTATACTTCTTTCAAATAGCTGGGTTAATTTATTTCAATGTTGGAAATCATCCAAAATATCCTCGATGCAGTCAATTTTTCATGAAAATTTATTTCATAATAATTGCTGGTTCTCTCATCTTTTCTCTACAACAAATATCTTTGACAAACAAACCAACAGCTTTAAGAATTCATAACATAGTTGGAATTGTTTATATTTCTACTGGTTTTTCAGCTTCATTGGTAACCGTGATACAATCATTTTTCAAATCAAAAATGCAAGAAAAAATTCTTCTAAACCTTGATCAAATTGATGAGCTTGTTGAAAATCATTTTGCTTTGAAAACATCATACCAAAAACATAAGTTGAGTCTTAAAATAGTGATTATAACTTTTATTTACCAACTTACAAATTTATTTGGCATTTTGATTCGTCGCAAAAAATTTGAAATTTTTGAGTTGGTTGCAATTTTATTTTCATCCATGGTGATGAGAGGTTTAATTTTAAAATATCACTTTTATGTGGAATTACATAAACATCGTCTGCAAACAATAACCGAAGTTTTAAAATGCAAAAGTGACACTATCCAAATTGAAGATCTTAAAGTGATCAAAAAAGTTTACTCCATAATCTTGGATAATGTAAAAATGGTCAATGAGTCATTTGGTCTTTCAGTCATCTCTAAGTTTTCCGTCTTCTTCATTTCAATCACCTGTAAAGCTTACGTGTTTTGTTTAAAACTAAAAAATGGCTTTAATATGCATCTTTGGATTGGTCTGTATATATCACTAGAATTTGTAGCAAACACTTCATAATTATATTTATAGATGGAGTTCTGGTTTTGTTCACATCAATATCATCTGCATTCTTGATTACAATTCCTTGCAAAGAGTGTACTGAACTGGTGAATTCTTTGAATCATTTCTTGATTTTAATAGGTCTGATATAAAATATAGGTCCATCAAGCTGGATCTCATGTCATCCGATTCACGCCTGGCGAATTTGATAAAGATTTAAACCAGCTATCTATGGACTTAGTTCTACAATTCATGAACTATAAAACAGAATTTAGCGCATACGGTTTTGTTATTTTGGATTATAAACTTCTTGTATCGGTAAATAATAATTTTAAATTTAATGCGTATAGAGATTATACCAACTTTTTTTCAGCTGCTTGCCCTTCTAGTCACTTATGAAGTGATTTTATTACAGATTTGAAATTATTAATTGTTTGTCCAATGCAAATTTCATAAAGTAAATTAATTTATTCATAACCCGTGGAAGTGATAATTAAAATTGATCATGTGAGTCCGGGATTTTCAACATGTATTATGTAGTTTTCAATATTTGTAACATTGTGGTCTGTTTGATAACTTTTGTGTGGAAAATGTGTGTGTTTTCATTGTGAACAAGGATAAACATCTTAAAGCTCTTTTGTATTTTTCTGAATAAATTTTTAGTGTGCACATTTCTAGTATTTTTTGATTATCATTAATATGCCTTACTAGACACTGACCCTCATTTTTTTTTTTTTTTTTGATAGCAATGATTTTTTTATTCTCATTTTGTTTGTACATAATTTACTTTTAATTTCCATTAAAAGCATTAACGTGTGCATATATTAAATTTACTTAATTAGTGTTATCTTTGCCCACATCAGATTGAGTTGATAAAAATCAATTATTCCATTATTCACTTTCTCGTAAAATGGAGTGAAATTCACTACAGTCATCGAAATGACGCAATCAAAAACACTCGAGAATCTTTTTTGTATCTTACTTGTTTTTAAATTGTGTGGATTGATCCATTTCAGTATCAAGAACAACTCATCAAGATTTTTTAGATTTTTAGAACGTTTTTACTTTATACATCCAACTCTTATAATAATAATCCTTTCAACTGTTTACCTTTATTTACTGCAAAGTGCCATAGACGAATCGCCATTGGGTGCAAATAATTTTGAAGTTTATTCATTTTTGGTTAAAGCTCAACTAACCAGTAACTTTTCAGCTGCATTCATTTCACTTACACAGGCGGTTTTCAATTCCAAAGAGCAATTACAAATTATCTTAAAGATTGATCAAATTGACAAAATAATTTCAAAACAGTATTCAGTGGAAAGTGACAACAAAAACTTGAAAGTCGTCTGGATATCCATTTTACCTGTTGCTGTATCTTTTACATTTTATACTATACGGATCTATTATTCAAATGAAGACTTGGAGTTTTCCCTTTATCTCATGTACTCATTGATGAATGTTCTGGCTAAAGTTAATTTGATCAAATATTTCTTGTTTGTGCATCTGATGAGCAGTCGGCTTAAAAACACTTTGGAGTTTATTGAAAGAGTGCAAAATTCTGGTAAAAATTTAATTTTGGAGGAAGTGTTAGCCATCAGAGAAGTCTATAATGATATTTGGGACAGTGTAGTGATTATCAACAAAAGTCTGGGTCTACCAATTTTGTTTATTTTCATTTCTTTATTTGTGTCGATGACTCAAAAAACATTTCTCATGTTTCTGACTTTCAATGGCATTTCTAAAAGAAGCTACTTGCTAGGTTAGTTATTCTTCAAGTTTTTTGCAGTTTAATTATTGATTTAAATTGATTTCTAGATGGTGTATTGATAATGACTGCTACAATGTTTGATGCGTTTATGGTGGTGCATCCTTGTCATCAATGTGAAAAGCTGGTAAAGAAGAATTGCATCCATTATATCTTAATAAACTAATGAATTTTCATTTAAGGCATCTCTTCTTGGATCATCAACTGGCAGACTAAAATTCAACAGTAAAGAAAAAAGTGTTGATATTGAATTAAATAACTTTTTGCTGCAACTGATCAGCCAAAAAGTTATACTGAGTAGTTTTGGGTTTTTCACCATAAATCATCAGCTTTTGGTTTCTGTAAATTAATTTTTTACTTCGATTGTTAGTCGAGATTTTGAATACAATCATTTATAACCATATTTTAGCTCCTTGCTGCAGTTGCAACTTTCGACATCATTTTAATACAATTTTCTGGGGAATAGGTTGTAAGATAATTGTAATTTGAATGTTTTTGTTAGTATCTATATAAAATATTATCCAATGTAAAAAACAAATTGTCAATCAAAATTGTCAACATTATAAAAAGATCAACGAAATGTTTGAAGTTTTTTGTATTTATATACAAAAATTGATTGTGTATCTACGAGGATCGATCTTCTTGATTTTATTCATAAAGCTGAGAATGCAAAGAATGATAAATTAATTAACCTAATTTCTCAGTTGTAATTTCTAAAATTTGAATAACTTAGAGATAGTACTCAAAAATGGCTAAACCCAAGCTGGTGCGGGAACTTTCAAATATTTTTAAAGTTTTTCAATTTATTGGTATAATTTACTTTCCCATAAGATCTCCAAAATACCGCAAACTAGAGACTATATTTGGACGATTAATATTCACAACAATCATTATTTTAGTTTCAATTTCATTCTACAGAGTTATTGGCCCAGTTATTCTTTCATTCCGATTGTTGGAAACCAAAAACACTCTAATCTACAAAACAATTGGACTGATTCGCCTGATCTTTAGTTTCTCAACATGTTATTTATCAGAAGTGCAGTCTTTTTTTACAACTGACCTTCAGTATCAAACATTATTGACATTAGGGAAAATTGATGAATTGTTTGATAAACAGTTTTTTTATAAGCCTTCAAAGACCACAAAAACAATTTTAAGGAACATTTTAATTCAAGCAATAGCATTTACTTCTGCATTTATAACTCACTTTCAATTTACGAAGCCAGCTCATTTCAAGACAGAAATTTTTATCATTATGATGCTGCGGATGTTGATCCTCAAACTAACTATTATTAGATATCGGCTTTATTTGCAACTTGTGCAACAGCGCGTTGAGAGTTTGTGTTTGATACTAGGAAAATTTACTGAAAAGAACAGAAAATCTGTTAACATTGAACAACTGCACGCCATCAAAGCTATTTACAATTATATAGTGGAAGCTGTTGAAAGCATTACCAAGTTTTTTCGGTGTACAATTTTGCTGATGTTGATGCATTACTTATTGACTTTAACAACTCATGTCTATTATTTATTTATGAGCATTCATGGCTCTGATATTGATCTTTCCATCATTTGCGGTAAGTTAAGTTTAGTATTGATATACATTATACATGCAACTTATAATAACTGTGTGAAGCATTTTAAACTCTTTTACAAAATTTTCAGGTTCAACCATAATAATCACAGTTTTTGATTTGCTTTTAATCGTATCTCCTGGTCAAAAATGCTCAAAACAGGTCTTGAAGTAATTATCTCATGTTTCATTTTAATTCGAATTTATTACAGGCAATTTTTGTGGGCTCACTTCTGAATCGAGTAAACTACAACCGAAAGGATAAAATGCTTGAATCTTTTAACAATGACATTTTAATTCAAATATCAAATCTGAAAATTAGATTTGGACTTTATGGGATCGTTGAAATAAGATATGGACTGTTAATTTCGGTTTGAAAGAGTATGATTGAAATGTTGATAAACTTAGTAATTAACTTTATTCCAGCTTTTGGCTATAATAGCAACACACAACATAGTTCTATTGCAGTTTTCGAAAATTTAAAATATTAACGATGTATTAAATTTTTTATTTCTACATATTACCATCAAATTTGGAGTGGAACTGATTCAAATTGTTGATTCTCTGTCTGAAAAATAAGAATGTAAATACAATTGATAGAAAAGCTTACATAAATGCAGTTTTGACACTAAAACAAATGATAAGTTTAACTTCTGATGATATTGACTTGGTGAATCAGAGCTTGGGACTACCATTGATGTTTCAATTTTTTACCATATTTTTGTTATTGACAATCACTATGCTTCAACTAGTATTGCAAATAAATGATGAGTTCTCTGTTTTTTATTAAGTGAGTGAAAATTGACTAAGAAGATATTATCATAATAATAAATTCTTAATTAACTTTAACAGGTCAACTGTGTTTTGCAGTAGTATATCATCGGCGGATTTCTTTTTTATTGTACATCCATGTCAGCAATGCTCAAAAGAGGTTAAAACTATAATTGATTCTACAATTTATTTTAATCTTATTTCTTGAAAGGCGAAAAAAATTGGATCCTTGATCTCCAGACTAATTAGCAAAAATATGGATAAAGTATATTTTAATGACTGCATTACAGATATTTCAATTCAAGTGCTCCAGCAAAAAGTCAAATTTGAAGCAGGTTTTTTTATGGTTTTTTTGAGATAAGCTATAAAACTCTCGTTTCGGTAATAACAATGATATGGAAATCAGATCATTTTTTATCAAATAAAATAACATTTAATCTATTTTCGATAGCTGATGGGCGTCATTGTAACCTTTGACATTATACTTATACAATTCTCATTAATGTAATCAAAAAGTGTGGCTATAATAAATTTAATTCATAAAAGGGAATTGAAATGAAAATTTGCATTTTAATAATGTTGATACTATGTAAAATAGACATGATGATATTAATAATTAATAATAATATCAATATTATAGTAAATTTTGAGTTCAAAATTATAAAATTGTAGATTGTTTTTTCGTGTACAAGAACGCCAGGCGTCAATTGTGTCATTTCGAGTTGAGACATAATTTTTAATTTTGAGACCATTCTGAGTAATTATGAGAGGATAACGATAATTATGAGACATTGCACGGGAGAGGGTGGTAAGGGTGGTAAAAAAACTCCCCAGGATCCTAGAATTGGGGGGGTCATGACGCCAAAAAAAAATTTTTATTATATTAAAATATCTATCTTATTTTGATACATTTTGACACTGAATTAGTTTTTTCGAAAAAAAATGCATTAAGAAAAAATATCTACGAAATTTAAATTTCCATACATTTTCCATTCCGAAAGATGTTGCAATCTATATTAATATCATATTGGGCTGCAATTTTGAAATTTTATATAATATTTATAATTTATTGCCGTATGTTCTACAAGAAAAAAATTATGATACCATTGAAAAACTATTTTTGCAACACTTATATGAACTTTACTCTAAAATTTTCTTTGAAAATCTAATATTTCGGGCATAATAAACTCAAATGTTGTTAGATTTTAAAATTTCAAAGCTTGTCGGAATCGTCATGAACAATCGACACTGAAAATGAAAAGAAAATTTCGAATTTTCCGTTTTTTGAAAATTTTAGTTTAGCATCTCGACTACCTGATAAAAGGATTTGACCTTTTTTTACCATAGCAACTTTATTGCCACGCAGTCAAATTAAGTCAAGCCATCGGGTTAACTTCTTATTATGCAGGTAGTAAGAACTTTAAAAGGATGATAATTTTCAAATATTACCATTATGTTTGTTTGAAACTTTAAAAAAGTTTAAAGTTTCAAACAAACTAACAAAAATTTTTTTTGAAGTCTAAATTTTTTTGAAACTCTAAAACTCAAAAATAAAAATTCAAAACAGAAATTTGAAATTTTTTGATGTTTGAAAAAATTAATGTGTGCAAATTTTTTAGAATTCGTTGACAAATTAAATTTTAAACTGAATGAGCTTTTCCAAAAGTTTGTGTTTTATGCTGCATCAAACTTTAGAATTGAATTTAAGTTTGCACTACGAAAACTCAACACGTTTTTTTTTTTTTATTGTTAATATTACGAATTCGAATTTTGAAATTCTAAAATTTTAACAATTACAATTTTTTTCTGGTTCGAATTTTTACTTTTGAGAACTAACAAAAAACTTTATAGAATTAAAAAAATATTTTAGACTTCAAAAAAAAAAGTCAAAATTATCATCCTTTTAAAGTTCTTACTACCTACATAATAAGAAGTTAACCCGATAGGCCGATAGCTTGACTTAATTTGACTACGTGGCAATAAAGTTGCTATGGTAAAAAAGGTCAAATCCTTTTATCAGGTAGTCGAGATGCTAAACTAAAATTTTCAAAAAACGGAAAATTCGAAATTTTCTTTTCATTTTCAGTGTCAATTTTTCATGACGATTCCGACAAGCTTTGAAATTTTAAAATCTAACAACATTTGAGTTTATTATGCCCGAAATATTAGATTTTCAAAGAAAATTTTAGAGTAAAGTTCATATAAGTGTTGCAAAAATAGTTTTTCAATGGTATCATAATTTTTTTCTTGTAGAACATACGGCAATAAATTATAAATATTATATAAAATTTCAAAATTGCAGCCCAATATGATATTAATATAGATTGCAACATCTTTCGGAATGGAAAATGTATGGAAATTTAAATTTCGTAGATATTTTTTCTTAATGCATTTTTTTTCGAAAAAACTAATTCAGTGTCAAAATGTATCAAAATAAGATAGATATTTTAATATAATAAAAATTTTTTTTTGGCGTTATGACTCCCCCAATTCTAGGATCCTGGGGAGTTTTTTTACCACCCTTACCACCCTCTCCCGTGCAATGTCTCATAATTATCGTTATCCTCTCATAATTACTCAGAATGGTCTCAAAATTAAAAACTATGTCTCAACCCGAAATGACACAATTGACGCCTGGCGTTCCTGTACACGTTTTTTCAGTGCCACAAGATAAAAAGTTACTTTGAAAATTGGTTTTTTAATTAAATTGATTTATTCTTCATTCTGCGTTCAGTTTCCAAGAAAAAAATTACACAAGAGTTGTAAATTTCGTAGAAATTCAATAGACCATAGACTTTTTGAAAAAGCAAATCGATAATACTTACAGTCTCTTCAAAATCATATTAAAAGTGATTTAACTTTGATTGCTTTTCGAGTTGTATAATCGCTCGAAGACATCAGAACATATCCACGGAAATGTAATCACAGTCTAGACTTTCCACATTTTAAACATTTGATGAGTCTTGTTGTCTTTTTTTTAGATTAGAAATTTTCAATCTACAATCTCAAATATCTGTACGGTATAAAAAAATGTCTCAGTTAAATATTATCTCCGATTTCATTTACATTCTGATGTTATTTAAAATATTTGGGCATATCCATTTTCCAATCACCAAAGGGCAACAAAAATTTCAAAGAATCCTCGCTAAAGCATATTTCATTATATTCGTGTGTTTTTACTTTTACATGCGATTTGAAGGAGCAATACATGTCTTCTCCAATATATTTTCTACTGATCTAGAATCGAGAGATCTTAAGACACACAATCCAAACATAAATATATTTGCAAATGTAGAAAAATTTATTGTCGTTAGTTTTTTTGTCACAGTTTTTGTTTCGATTATTAAATCAGTCCTAAGCAGCAAGCACCAGTATCTGATCCTGAAAAATATTGATTTAATTGATAAATATTTTGAGAGCAATTTTATGCTGAAAAGGTCTAAAATGAAACTTCAGCTGCATTGTCTCATTTTTGGTTTTGTTTTTTCATTCTATTTAATATTGCCGATTATTTTAAGTTTTAGTGCCAAACCTTTTAGTTTTTCAAGTTTTTTACAATCTGGATTTTCATCCATTGTGCTGAGAGTTAGTATTGCCAACTATATCTTCTTTGTAAACGTCTTAAAATATCGATTACAAACAATTCGAGAGGTTTTGAATGATTTGGTGAAATATCAACATCAAAAGCGATCTCAAATGATCAACAGCATTTTAATAATCAAAAGAATTTATGGATTGATCTCCGATAGTGTTTGTCTTATCAATAAAAGTTTTTCGCTACCAATCATGGTTTTATTAATCACATTGCTGACCGTTATCACTAAAAACTTGTTTTTGCTGTTCTTGGACTTGGAAAAAGACATCTATGCGCTAGATTTCGGTGAGAGCTTGATTTTTTTTCTTATACATATTAAAATATATAAACTATATTCACAGATAATTTTATAGAGGTGTTCTTCTTGTTTGTTACGGTAACTGACTTGCTGTTCATTATTCAACCATGTCAACAGTGTAATCAGGAGGTTAAAATGACTTTCAAATACTAACAATAACATAATTAATATTTTGTCTTACAGGTAAAAAAAGTACGATCTTTAGTATCCAGATTGAGCTGGAATAAAAAGAATCGAGTTTTTGATGACTTGGTCAAAGACTTATCTTTACAAATTTTGCATCAAAAAGTTGAATTTACTGTTCAGATTTTTCAAATGAACTATGGCACACTTGTTTCAGTAATTATGATTGAAATTCGTATTACACATTACCTATAAAATATATTTACAGCTATTAGGAGTTGTTTTGACCTTTGAAATCATCTTAATTCAATTCAGCCACATGTAGATCAAGTGAGGCAAACTTCCATGTGCTTGAAAATTGAGCAGTATAGTAACTCAAATCTATAATGACATGACAAAACGGATATGTATTAAAAAAATAATTGTTAAATCATAACCAAATCGTAATCTATGCAAGATTTCATTAGAATAAAAGGTTTGCTTTTAAATAAATTAAATCCGAACATTCAATTAATGATTATTGTTGATATTTTATCAATATCCTATAAATTTTTATTTTTCTAACATGCAGTTAACCAAAAATGGTTCAATTGAAAGTAATCAAATATTTTAATAAAATTTTATTATTTTTTGAATTATTCGGACTAATTTGCTTCACCTATAAAAATAAACCATCAAAAATTCGTCAAATTGTCGCTAAACTTTACTTCAGTTTGTTTCTGGCTTATTACATTTATCAGCAATACCATATGGCAGTATTGATATTTTTCGAAGCTCAACCATCAAAATCATCCATCCCTGAAGTTGTGAACAAAATTATTTTTTCAATAAATTTGATAACTGTGACCACAGTATTCTACAAAACAGTCGTGACTTCAAAAGAACAGCATCAAATTTTAAAGAACATTGAGATCATTGATGAACATTTCCAATACTTTGGAAAAGTGCCAGTAAACTTCCAAATTATTGTTGACTTTTTGCTGCAACTTTTAATATTTCTAGTACTTTTTTTGATTCCAAGTTTTTTAAAAAGTGCTCCGTTTAATTTACTAGAATTTGCAATTTTTCTCATTGGACCACTAACTATTAAATCTGGGATTATGAAATATTGTTTTTTCGTCAATATGGTTAAGAGTCGAGTACAAACCACCAAAAATATTTTAATAGAATTAACTCATATTAATGAATTTGTAGATTCAAAAAGATTTGATAGAATAGACTACATAAATAAAATTTTAACAGTCAAAAGAACTTATAGTTTAATATCTGATAATGTTCAATTGGCAAATAAGAGCTTGGGACTTCCAGTGATGTTCCAATTCTGTACGGTATTTTGGTTTTTAACATGCAGCTTGTTTTTGTTTGTTTTGGATGCAAAAGAGGATTTTACTGATAATGTTATAAGTGAGTAAAAATTTACTTAAATTATTTCGATATTTTAAAAACTAAAATTTAAAACAGGTCAACTGTGTTTTGTTATGTTAACAATGGCAGATTTTCTCTATATTGTACACCCATGTGAACAATGCTCGAAAGAGGTTCAAATTTATTTATTTATTACACAATTCAAACATTTTTTATAAAAACACTGATTTTTTAGGCGATGAAAATAAGATCTTTGATCTCCAGACTAAACAACAACAAAAGTGATAAGGCATTACACGACGTCACTAAAGATTTTTCACTTCAAGTTATCCATCAGAGAATCAAGTTTGAAGCAGGTTTTTTTGAGATAAATTATCAAACTCTTGTATCGGTATCAAAATATTATTAGCTTCATTTAAATAACCAAATCAAACCCCATTTTTCTTTTTTTTTAAGCTGATGGGCGTCATTCTCACCTTCGACATCATACTAATTCAATTTACAATCTTGTAATCAAATGACGTCACGGAAATTTTTTAGCAAACTATAGTTATGAAATAAACATAATTCAACCCACTAATCCATATTTTTTGAAAAATTTTATGTACTTCAATATTTTTTACAGAAGCTTTTATAAAAGCTTGTGGGAGGTAATTCAGCCTTTTATATGATTCTGATTCAATTTAGCTATTTTCAAATCAGATTGAGCAATTAACGTTTTGGCGAGACTTTACAAGACTTACTCAAAATGAATTAAAAAGTTAGGAGTTTTGTGTATTTACAATTTTGTTATGATAAATTCTATATATAAATTTGCTAAAATTTTACGTAAAATGAGATTTGAAATTGAAGAGTGTCTGTTGCACATTTTAGACACATCCCGAAGCCATAATAATATATATATACAGATACTCCATAACATCAGAATATGTTCAGATATAATGTCAATGATCCCTGTGAAATAAAACAAAGCTTCTGAAATAACCAACAAACAACAAGATTATTTTCAAAAAAGCTTCCATACTTGAGTTTACTTCAAACGAAAATATTTATGCGTTGGCGGTTTTAAGGATCTTGATAAAATGCTTCATAAAATTATCTAAATATTAAACAAAAAATGTAATATCTGGTTATATCTCTGACAATATTTAATTTTTCTCGTAGTAATCCTCTCGAGTGGTTTTTTTGGCTACAGCCGAGATGTTCTTAGAACCTTTCAACTTGTGGCTTGTTGCTTAGTGACTCTTAAATTCAAATTACAGTATTGGCAAATTGTTTTTTTGCATGGTAGAAATTTTAGCTCGTTTCATTAGCTGAGATTTACGCAAGCAATCCTAAAATAAGAAGGTTTCTTAATATTTTTTAGATTTTTTTGCTTTCATTCTTTAGGCTTAATATTATGAAAAGATGGATAATATGAAAATTTGATTGTTAATTTTTTTTCAATTTGCAAATCAAGTTTTCCATCAAATTTTGAAGTATTAATATTGTACATGACTGCTTTGAAAAAGGTTCATTGAAAAAGGTACATTTCATAAGAATAATCATAAAATAAATTTTTGGGACCGATAATGAAATTTCCCAAATTCGATGCAATTCATTAAATATCTTCCGTCGTTGAGAAAAGTTATCATAGAGTTTGCTCCCCAAACTTTAGTTTCCTCGAAACCAAATCACCAACGCAAATAAATTTAATAAACTTAAAAAGCAATTTGTTTTACTGAGAACAATATTTCATTAAGAATTAATTAAATTAAGTAAGTTTAGTAAGATTTCAATCTTGAAAATTAAAAGCAATTCAATTAAATTGTTCAAAGCTGGATGAGCTCATAATGAAACTTCATTGGAAAATTACAAAACTGCAAAATTGCATCAAGGAAACATTAAAAGATAGTTGGTTCTTCAATCGCAACGCAGTTTGACCTAAAAGCAACTGAATAGTCACAAAAAAAACTGCAAATAGCTTAACAATGGGAATTCACTCAAAGAGTGTCCTTGTTCTGGAGAAAACTTTTAAAGTTTTTGGATTGTCGCCATTGTGGGAAAACAAGCCAACTGTGTTGTACAATTGCTTGTTAATGCTAGTGCTTGTACTAAATGTAGTTTTTGTGTTTCTTGTCGAAGATTCAATTCGGTATTTCGAGGGGCAGTATTTTAGGTAGGTTGTAGTGTTAAAGTGATAAAGTCATACATTTTCTTGCATGACAAAAATACCAAAAATCTAATAAAAACTCGTAATATCTCTTTACAGATTTTCCGTTGACATTTCAATCCACATCAGTCTTTGGTTGTCATTCTTACAAATTTTGATGCAAACAATGTTTAGCAATCTTAGCATTTTAGTGGGTTAACATGATTACCTTACGCCTTCACTCTTTTCCAAAATATCACATTTTATTTCAATCATACACTCCACAGCACTTCAAGACAGAACTTAATGAAATAAACGCAGACTTGCTAAAGCATTTTCACTACCAACCGAAATTTCACGATGGAGTTTTTTACAAATCTCTCGCATTGGTAATTTCCTTTGTCGTTCAGCAAAGTGCATATATTTTCGTGTGGTCCCAGTATCCGAATTACTTTGCTACATGGTGAGCTTTAAAAATTTTCCAACTGAAATACTAAAAACAAATTCCAAGAAAACTCAATTTGGTTACTTTTATGAATAAAACGAAATTGTGCGTTGTGACGCAAAAGAACAAGGAGATGACAATTTTCCTAGAAACCATTCGTTTTTCATAAAAATTCCACTGATCTTTGAAGTCACTCCTTGAACCTTTCACAAATTCCAAGAGCATCTCAGATTAAATTTCATTCTTTATAAAAATCCTCCAGTTTTATTGAATTTTTTTCTTATAAAATATTCTTAATTCTACAATTTTAAAATAGAATCCCCATTTTTTGATTTAAAAAATATTTCACCAGGTACCACGTCATGATGGCCCAGTTTGCAGTCCAACTGAGGGTGATTCAGTATACATTCTACATCAATCTAATCAACGATCGGCTTCACGCAATAGTCGAGAACGCTAACAAATTGTCCTGGCAGCAGAAAAATATCAATCAGGATGGAGCAAAGGCAATGCTGTATTGGTACAACGTTATCGCACCGCGTCAAATATACGAGCAAATGGAAGTGTTGCGTGAGATTTTTAATAAATTGCACCATTCGCACATTTTGATTAATGAATACTTTGGAAACTCGATTCTCGGCATTTCAATTTTTATCTTTTTGATGGAGTCCAACTGTTTGTATTGGAGTATTTTCACGCCAACTGAAACATCATTGACCTTTTATCCGATGGATTTGATTATCCAGTTTTGCAATACGACCATGATGTTTCTTATTATTTGCAAGACTTGCGAGGAAAATACTAAAACGGTGAAAAACTATATATTATCTGAATAATGTCTACAAAAACTTATCTTACCTATGTAGGCTCAAAAAATCAACTTGTCGCTGAACAACTTCACTCACAACGAGTACAGTGTCCAAGTTAAAGAATTTTCTTTACAAATTATGGATCAAACGTTTATTTACACAGCAAATCGATTTTTTGATATCAACCTTCAACTGTTTTATTCGGTAATACATCTTTTATAACTTGATAAATTTGGAAATATCGCTTTAAAAAAATGCTGGAAAAAAATTGTTAAAGTTTTCAAGGCACCTGCTCAACCTAAGGACAATTAATATTATTGATTTATAATAATCACAATTGTTCAAGTGCATCCAGTATTTGCTCAATTAATTCTCCATTGTATGTTTTGCAGACATTTGGCGCAATCTTGACATACATCTTAATTATAATTCAATTCAATCAGGAGAAGTTCCTTGCACAGTCCAGCAGCGATTAACTTGCTCAACTGCTTGTGAACATTAAACCAGTAAAACATTACCGCAATACATTATTACAGTTAAGCTTTGAATCATTTAATCAATTAATGGATAACTTGGTGTCGTAAATTGACGTGTGAATTATTTAAATGGAATTATAAGCTTCGTGTGTATTGTAGAGTTATGTGATTATTGTAATGTATTATTAATAATAGTCAAATCTAATATTTTCATGAACGAATATTAAAAACGTTGACCAAATTTCATTTCTTGGAACATCTTTGACACAAATTATTTCTCTAAAACCAATTTTGTTTCACTTAAAAAATATTATAAAGGAAGTAATAAAGCTTATAATAAAAAAAAATAATTGAAGAAACAAACTTAAAAGAAAAATGTTCCAAGAAATGTAAATTGGATCCCCTGATTGCTTTATCTTTGCACACTTCCCTTGTCGCATTCTCGGTAATCCATCAATTTCAATAAAAAATTATCTACCAACTGTTTATTAATAATGGCAAATTATTTTGCAATTCCTTTTGAAAATTATTTGAATGAATTTATGAATGACTTACATTATGTTAAGCAATAATAAAATGAGGAAAATTATAAATGGCATTTCAAAAACTTCGTTCAATAGCTTCTTAAATAGACTAGTGGAAAGGTTGAACATGGTTGAACCTTAAGGCGTTCACAACTCACTTTCATTTGTTTGAGGAAAGTTAATTTTTAGAGTTGCGTTTGGAGTATATAATTACACTCTTATGTGTGCTATATTATCAGTTTGAGTACTAAACAGACGGAAAACTTTTTGTGTATGTTTAGGTGCTTAGAAATATTAGAATCAACATGTTGTTAGACGGCTTGATACTACATAATTAGTTCACTTTATTTTAACCTTTTTCTATCAAAATTCAATGAACGAAAATTAAAGGGTGCCTTAAATTAATTCCAATATTTATGGCAATTTGAGATAGCAAATGTTAGGAATGATAAAGGGAGGAAATTACATAAAATTGCACTACAGCCGGCAGAATAGTTCAAATTACTTCAATGGTTTGTCCATGAAGTAGGTTTCGATTTGTGTAATTATTGAAGCATAGTATAGCCAATAAATAACCGACTAAAATTGTAATTATAATAAGAATTAATATGGTGTGATCGTGAAAAAAATTGAGTTGTTCTATGACAATTTTACAATAAAATTGAGTTGTTCTACTGATAACAATCTTAAAGTTTTTTTAAGGAAAATATTTTTTGACACGCGAGGTTGAAAATCTAAAGGTTTTGAAAAAGGTTCAAGAAATTAAAACTACGCAATTTTTTTTATAGAGCTTTAATAGACATTTTTGTTGATATCATTTGATTATTTTTTTGAATACAGAATAAATATTTTAGATATATTTGATAAATAATAAATATATCATGCTGATATAATATTATCATATTGACATAAAATATTTATTTCTCCATTTCCCGTTACACACGCTCTATCAAAAACATCAACAATAAATTAATTTCCACTAATGTCAAGTCCTAATATATCTGTACGATACCATCTCTCACAATAATGACCCAAATCAAATAGACTCTTAATTAACAAATTCTTCGAAAATTCGTTTCATACTTACAGAATCACAATCTTGACACTTGATATTCATCTTAATAATAATTCAATTCATTCATGAGAGGTTGTACGCACAGTCTGCAGCAATAATAATCATGTAATTAGCCGCTTGCGAGCATTATTCACACTTTTCCTCACTTGCTTCGGATTTCGACCCATAAATTAACCCCAAAAACAGCACATATACTGGCACCACACATTTCATAATTCATGGAAAATAATTAACATTAAAACAAACCTATTGTGTGTGCATTAACGACAACAAATGTATAATCTAATTAATTATATAATTTCCTCCCTCAAACTCGTGCACTCATCACACAAATTAAATTTTCCGTAAAGTTAGTCAAACGCTTCTAGCGAGAAGCTACACCACCAGAAAAGGTGGTACAACCTTGGCGTTACTTCATTAGCGATCAAGTACTGAGAAATATTAAATGCAAACAATGAGGGGTGAGAATGCTTTAGGAGTTTTTTTAATTTCGTTGAAAGTGTGACCTCTCACCTTTTGTTGAGATTTATTATGTTTTAATTTTCGACTTTTGTATGAAATTTTTACAATTTCCCGGGAAAAATTTATGTAGCATAGTCCATTAATTTTGCAGAAACTTTTGAAAATCAAATTGTTTTGTTTTTTAATTAATTTAAGCTGACTTCAAATTTCTCAACAATTTGTATCATTTCTCAATTAAATAAGATCCCGAGAAACTATCAAAAATCCCTCAACAAGCTTCCCTGTCATGTGCTCTCCCTACTCCATAATACACTTTCAGCAAGTAATTTTTATTAAAAAGCAAAATTAATAAATCATTTCAGCCACGGCCAAAGGAAAGCAGAAAATCGTGTGGAAGTTTTCTGTGAAAGCAATTTATTATACTTTTCTGCCTCAACTCGCAGTGCATTATTTGAGTTATTTGAGCTATACTCATTATTCAGCTGGAAGATCCCCTCGCTGTGATATCACTTCGCCTAATATTTATGTGCTTTGATAGAGTTTTGATAGCGACTCGATTAGTTTATGAATAACAGAATAGCACACAAATTAATATACTTTGATGAAACAACATGCAGCTGGAGGCGTTGACGTAGAAAATCAACTTTGTAATTGAGTTGTGGGGATTGTCATGTAGTTGGTGGAAAAATTGTGTATAGTGGAGTTTTAAAATTGGCAGAGATTTCTTTAAGCTTTAAAATCAGTTTGTTGACGTTTTGCATTTTTTCATCCATCTATTCTAAAACTTCAACTACCGTATTGATTTTATTAAAAGTTTTTGTTTGTTAAAATCATGAAATTATTAAATGTATGAAATATTTCCATGTTTATATTTCCTCCACTGCAAAAGTTCGGAAAGTGCTTTTGATCAAATTAAATGGAAAATATTCCTCATTTAATGTTCATGCTGTATGGGATTTGGTTTTAACTGGTTTAAATGTTTTAAATGGTTTAGAAATACTCTAGAGGTACTGAAACATGCATCAAAATTTGCATTTATTATCATGTTTGCTTAAAGCTTTACATAAAGTTTATGTTAAGCTTTTGATAGAACTTTATCGGATGATCAAATTTAAATAAAACTTTATAGACTTCACAGACTATTCTAAACTTCCTTTACATTCCACCATTTATATGCTCACCCCTAATTCAGCGCCATCCACCTCATCGCTTTTTTGATGTTTGTCCCACTAAATGTGCTTCAAAATGTGCCGTGCTGTGGGAGCATAAAGAATAAACCAATTTACAAATTATTATGTGAGACAATAGAGTTAATAGACAATCGAGCTTTATGTGCTTCAATTTAATAAAGTGCACGTAGAGTGTAATCAGAGGTGTTAATTGTCGCTTGTAAGCCATGGTGAATTAGTCCAATACGTGATTTGTGTGAGAGAAAACCTGAAAATTTAATTTTTTGCCGCTTGCCAAGCTGGATATAAAAGCTTTGCAAAATAACTGGAAAATCGGTGTAAACTGTGAAAATCCTGGATAAAAGTGGAAAATTTGAAATTGTGTAATTAGTAAAAATAGGAAAATTGGTGTTTATCGGAAAAAATAAAAATGAAAAATGTGTTTGCCGATGAGCTCAGTAGCTTTGCTGCAATTTTCCAGCTTTTCGCTCTGTTTCCGTACTCTATTAGTCCATTCGCTACTTTGATTTTGAAATTTTACACTCTTGCTAGTATTTTGGGCTTCTCTTTTATTGTTGTCTCGGCTTTTTACATCAATAAAATCTTGGAAGAAAACAACTCACTGAGCTTGCTGGTGTCTGGGCTGGTATTTATCGGAGTAATCATCACGAATTTGGTGGACGTGATTGAAGCTTTTCTCTCAAGGGACGATCAAAAGAACATTTACCAAAAATGTGATGAGATTGATTTCATGTTTCAGGTAAATTTTCTTTTTTTGGTTGATTTATAATTTTTGTAGCTTATTTAACGAAACTTGAAGATAGTAATGTAAATTAATATTTTCAAAATTTTAGAATTACCTTCAGAAGCTTGCATAAAAAAATTAAAACACTTGGAAGCTTTTCTTCAACCTACAAATTCCATAAACAACTATGGCAAATTGGATTATATATATCTTTTTAAGCCGTATTGGTTATGTCATCCAAAGATTAAATGTAAGAAGCTTTTAAGGCTCCACTCTCAGAAAACAAATCAAAGCCTTTTTCAAATTATCTTCTATTTAATGCTATCGTTGCTTAAGTGCTAAAATCAACTGTAAAATTTTTTAAAACTGATAATAATTTTCATCTCAATCTTCTAATTTTACAGAACCAACTGCTGGTGAATGTCAAATATGAAGAATTACGAAAACGTTTCTACATTAAATTCTCCTTAATAGCCAGTATTCTCATCATAATTCAAGGCATCTCAATTTTCACAATTTTCTCCGGACACTATTTCGTTAAATATTATTTTCACCTAATAATTCCCACCTTCTTTGTTCGCGTTCGTTGTCTACAAAATATGTTCTACGTAGACTTAATCAACGAAAAGCTTAATTTACTGAATCAAAAGCTCCATGACATTGTACACAAGAATAAAGACAAATTGGCCTATGTCATTTTTGCGGACAAATTGCAAGACTTCAACGGCAAGAAGCCGTTCAAGAAGTCACTATACGACCAACTGTTGGTGCTTAAGCAGATTTATGGCCGCATATGGGATGTTTCGAATTTAATTAATAACTGCTTTGGATGGTCTCTATTGGCTATCGGTGAGTGCGCCTAACTGCTTGATGACTGCCGACAATTAATTATTTATGCTGACAAATTAATTGATTTATTTGCAGTCACTCAATTCTTCATAGAGTTTACTTCAAATGGTTACTGGCTTTTTCTGGCACTTGAAAATATTTATGAACAGGATGTTGCTGTTCAAGCTTTGTGTTTTATTATTCCCATTGTGTTTCTTCTGTGCTTGATGGCACACTCGTGCTTTAGGTCAGCAGAGAATGTAAGTGGAGATTTATATTCTTGATAGTTGATACTGAGGAGTGATGTGGAGTGATAAACATGCATGACATTTTGTTTTTTTGGAACTTAGGCGCAGAAAACTGGAATGTTGATACACAAAATTGAAAGAGATATTAATAACGACCTTCAAAATGCCTTGGTAAGAAATGTAATGAATGTTTTCTTTTTTTCTATGCGACATATTTTATTCATTTATGATTTTTTTTATATTAAATGATATAACATAATAATATATAAAACTTAAAGTTCATATATTAAATTCCCAGAAAAGAAAAAAAATTTTAATGCATTTTATTGACTTTTACAGATACGAGAGTTTTCTCTGCAATTGATTCACGAGAAAATTGAAATTAGCGCAAATGGATTTTTCACAATCAATTTCACTTTACTGGGATCTGTAAGCTCTTTATTCCACCAAATGCACTCTGATGACCATCATTATCCATACTTACACATTTAATATGCTCACTTGTCATTGCACATTCATACTTATTGCACTCAGGAAAAGTTTTAGTTTCAATTTGTGGATGTTTTGAAAACATTGAATTTAAACCTTAAATTTTTCAGATGGCTGCTGCTACTGTTACTTACTTGGGTATTAAATGAAAATCCATTAAGTGGTCATATACATTTACTGTACATATTTTGTTTTACCATTCTAGTGATTTTGATCCAATTCCAGTTGAGTGAAATTCAGAAGAGTCACGCAAATGCAACAACGACAGCATAAGCATTGTGTAAAAGCTTTCACTAAGCTCGATGAAGATTTGCTCAGCATATTTACATGCATACGATACTTTATGGCATAAAATAGCTTTAACAATTGTACATGTTACTTATACTTGCTTATGCTTTGTTTGTGTTTGAAGTGTTATAAGATTTATATCTGTTTATTATAAGATTTGTGCTTACTCTGCAATATTTCAAATATTTGCATTTTCATATAAAATGATATCAAAATGTTATGTAAGAAAGGATTGTTACAAATGTAAAACACAAATAAGAATTACTCATGACACTGATTTTAAACAAATCAAAACAGCTTCTGTGATGTATTAAATTTAGTCAAATAAAATAAATTACAGGCAGCAATCTTACTTAGCTCAAAAATATATAAATATCCAGTTTATTTTTGGGCTCCAAAAATACCCTTTATTAGAAAGTATAACATCAAACAACATTTATTCGAAGCAAAGTTCTTACCTAGAACTAATATGTAGACATTTGAATCAGAACTATATCGGCAGTTAACACCACACTGACAATCTGCAAATAATTACTATCGATTAACTAATACTTAGTTTACAACTGAAACTTACCGCAACAAAAGCTTCATAGTTAATCATGAAAATGCCACCAGTAAACTCAATTTTCTCATGTAATGTTAACAATGAAATGTCTTTGATCAAATCGTTCATTAGTTTGTCAAATGGGTCGCATTTGATTCTTCCTACTAAAGATCCAATAGCTATTCCCTAACAAAATAAATGTATCTTTCTTATAAGAAAACAAAATTGTTGTTTTGTAATATTCTACCTCATTTTCACATTGATGACAGGGATGTAAAATTAACATCAGATCCAAACACATTAAGAAAATGTTGCTGAAGCTATCTAAACGTTGAAATAAATTATTAAACATCTCCAATCTTTAATGCGATATAAATACTTATGGCATTGCCCACATCCATCTCCGGCGCCAAAAACTCCAAGAACAGTAAATAAATGTTTTTGATGATGACAATTAATACCACACCAAATAGAAACATAATTGGTAAGCCCAGACTATTATTAATCAATCCAACATTTTTTGAAAGTAGAAAGTAGATCCTTTTGATCGTCAAAATTTTGTTGATCATTAAAGATCGCTTTTGAGTAGGGTATTCAACAAGATTTTCTAGAATCTCTCTAGTGGTTTGGAGGCGGCGTTTCAGTATGTTCACATAGAAGCAGTATTTGGCTATTCCTGCCTGCAAGACCATTGGACTGAAGACATAGTCCGAAATAAATAGAAGGTTGAAAGGAATTCTGGGCTTACTTAATAAGAACACAGGTACCCCAAAAAATAAAATGAAACATACAAAAAAAATATAAGCTTGAAAAGATATACTCCACTTGTTATTTGGACTTTTTAACAAAAAATATTTTTCAATTTGTTCGTCAATCTTATCTGTGATCTTAAAGACTTTCAACTGCTGTTTACAGTTTACAACTGATTTTATGATAGCCAACCATGTCGTCAATTGATTAAAAATAAATGCTGTTTCTTCAACAAGTCGCAACATATCATGGTTCTCGTTATCTTCAAATATATTGGAAAATGCTTCCTTGCCATCAGCTAAATGCATAATAAGCAAAACAGTTGCCATAAATGTAAAATAAACGACTGATATAAAGTATAACAGGACTTCATGCACTTCAACTATAGGGAAATGGATGAGCCCAAACAACTTGAAAACCACTAAAACGTGAAAAAATGTTTCAATTGTACGTGCCATGATGCCGTGATTTTACTGAATGAATAAAAACAAAAGCGTTTTTAAAATAACAGAAATTTTCAAAAATCTGTCATTAATAAAAATACATTATTTAATGATTTCACGCATTTTGTATACCAATCTGAATTTTTATTTTTTTTTCAATAACGTAATAAAAACCTTTATTTAAAATTTCCATGAAACTTAATAAATTTAAGTTTTTGGATCAATATCATTTTCAACAGCAAAATATTTGAAAGCTCAAAAGTATCAACACATTTTAAAGATTATTCGTCAGTAAGTAGATTTTTAAGAAGCTTTATTACTTTTGCGTGAAAAAACAAATGACATAAATTTTCTACATAAATTTTAAATTGCTGTACATCTCAGAGTTAATAATTACAATAATAACCGATGCCACAACAACTGAGCCAATACACCAGCTACAAAACTTCATCATAGTCTACAGCCGAGAGCCGCCGCCGTTCTTCAAGAACTGGTTTCATCCATGGAGCCATTTCCCAACAAACCTTTAAGATTTAATTGTAAGTTATCTGGCACTTCTCAAAAATTATTTGGCTCTTATTTTATTTTCAAGATATATTTTAAAACACTTATAATTTTTGCTACTTTTACCTAAATATTTACATACAATCCAATGAAAATTCACAAAAGTGTTTTGGGGCACAAAACAGTTTTTTTCACAATATTCTATTCTACCACATCTCAATCACAAAATTGGCTGATTTTTTTTCCTCACTATTATTCTTTATTAATTACACAATATTTTAATGATGCCAAACTTATTGGTATGCCTTTCGGCAATTTTAGCCGCTAATGTGAGGTTGGGATGTTTTTTAAAATCGGATCATTGTCGCATCACAATTCGCTCTTACACTGACTGACCTAACACCAACTACACTTACATTGGACAATCGAAATTTTCACGCACACTCTCTCTGACTTACATTTCAATATTTTAACTCAAAATTACTTTCTCATATATTTAAATAATATATGAATCAAAATGAGTTTTAAATGATAATATTAAATTCTATCTAAATCCCCCATTCTATCATATAGAAAATTTAAAAGATAACTTTAATATTTTTTATCTAAATGTCAATCGTCTTATCTCTGATAAGCGTCGTAATGACTTTCAGTATCTTTTAAACAGTTTTGGCTTTGTTTTTGATGTCATTGTTTTAGTTGAAACTGCTTTCTCAGATATTTTAAATGTATTAAAACTGCCGGGCTACGATGATTTTCATAACATTCGCCAAAGATCAGGTGGTGGTGTATCTATTTATGTTCTTGATAAACACAAATCAGCTGAGATTCTCAATATTACTAAACATGAAAATCAAGTCATAATTGTTAAGCTTCCGTTTATTCACAAAAAAATTGGTGGCATCTATCGTCCACCTCATACTAATGAAACTCTATTTATTGAGTGTTTTGACGGTATTTTACAAACACATAAGGACACAATTTTCTGTGGTGATTTAAATTTCAATCTTTTTGATGAGGAAATATTGAATGGTCCTTTACTAGATACCATTTATTCTAACAATTACGTTTGTATTAATGACCTTTCTCCCAAAATGTACACTCGAAAAAGCAATATTATTAACACTTGTCTTGATCACTTTATTTTAGATACATACGATAAAGCTTTTTCGCTAGTATTGGGTGACAATACATTCTCAGACCACAGGCACTTAATGCTTAGTTTTCCAAAACAAACAAATATAAACATTCCGACAGCTGACTCGTTCGAAAAATTAAATATTGAAAACATTAAAAAAGACTTTTTGGAACTTTTGCTTGACGATAACTTGTCACTCAGCGTATTTATTGAAAAAGTGGACTTTTTTATTGCAAACAATACTGAGACTTTATCATTTAATAAACCGAATATCTCCTATAAAAAACCGTGGTTTAAAAGTTACCTTATCAAAATTAAAAAAGACAGAGATCGTCTTTACAAACTTTCCAAGAAGTTTCCTTTGAATATGTTCTTTAAGTTAAATTTTCTTTCAAAAAAATACGAACTTTCTGACGCGATTACTTTAGAGAAAATCAAATATTTCTCATGTTTAGTTAAGGATAATTTTGATAACCCAAAAAAACTCTGGGTAATTTTTCGCGAAATTATGACCGGGATTCGTAATGCAACTGTCACTTGCAAAAAAATTTCCTTAAAAATTAATGAGCAATTAGTTAGTGATCCCAAGGTTGTTGCAAATCATTTAAATGACTATTTTGTAAACATTGGTGAGTTTCTCGCGCAGAAACTCCCAGTTACATCCTATTTTAATAATTTTGATATCTTTCCAGAATACTCTTTTAATGATTTTGAAGCAACCACAATTGAAGAAATTGAACTTATAATAAAAAATTTGAAATCTGATTCCTCAGCAGGTTTAGATAAGGTTCCCACTAAATTATTAAAGGATCTTTGTAAAAACATTGCTCCATTTTTGAGCAAATCTATCAATGAATGTTTTATCTCAGGAAAATTTCCTGACAAATTTAAGATTGCGCGTATTATAACTTTGTTTAAAGCCGGTGACAAATTTGATCCGAATAACTACAGACCAATAAGTATTTTATCAGTGTTCTCAAAAGTTTTTGAGTCAGCCATTAAATCTCGTTTAATTAGTTACCTAGCTGAAAACTCGATAATAAATAAGAACCAATTTGGCTTTTTAAAAGGATCTAATACCACCTCTGCCACCTTAAATTTAATGAAGAAAATCTACGGAAATCTGAATGACTCAAAGAAAACTGCTTGCATTTTCATTGATGTCATGAAGGCTTTCGATTCGATGGACTTTAAAATTTTATTATCAAAATTGAAACGTATCGGCATCGGTGGGAAGGTCCTTGAGCTACTTGCGGACTATTTAGAAAATCGTTTGCAATGTGTTTTTGCCAATGGTGTCTTTAGTGACTTTCGAACCCTGAAAACCGGTTCACCTCAGGGCTCTGTAATGGCTCCGGTTCTATTTTTGATTTACGTGAATGATATTTTTGATTTGGAGTTGCATGGCATGTTGCAGTTGTTTGCGGATGACGCAGTATGCACATATGGCTCCAATAATTATCTTTTGCTTAAGGATGAGATGCAAGCGGACATTATCAAGCTCAATGACTGGTTTATTGTGAATAAACTTTCTATGCATATTGGTAAAACCAAATACATTATTTTTTATCAAAGGAATTCCAATATGTATAATGTTTTTAACACAATAAACCTTGGCAATAACTTAATTGATCGCGTAGACAGCTACAAATTTTTAGGTATTTTTCTTAATTCATCTCTAAACTTCTCGAATCAGGTTGACAGCATCAAAAAGAAAATAACTCCATATATAGCTATCCTAGGTAGAATTAAACATTATCTGTCTACCCCTGACTTGAAAAAATTTATTTCGCGCACGTTCACAGTCATATTAATTACTTACTCCCTATTTGCTCTGCCGCCACAGATACCAAGCTTAACGAACTTCTTATTTTACAAAAAGCAGTAAGACACGTGTATAAGTTAAAACATGACCACCCTACCGACTCCCCTTTTAGAGAAAACATCCTTTCACTTAACAACCTAATAAAATATGAGAATTGTGTGCTCTTTTATCGAATTCAAAATGACTTGATTAAATATAATGGCAAATTTGCTACTCGCGGTGACCTTTCAAATACTATTACAAGGCAACAAAACCTCTACAACTGTTACTCTACTCACCTCGAATACATCAAAAAGAGTTTTTTCTTCAATGGTCCTGTTTTGTATAACTCCCTCCCTGACTTTGTTAAATCAAGTAAAGGTCTGATATCCTTTAAATCTAACTTAATGGAATTTCTTACCTCTGGCTGAATTTTCTAGCTTTTTTATAATCTTTTTTATCATTATCAGACAGTTTCTTGGCTTTTCAAGATTGTTACCAATAGGTTTGGTTCATTACTAATTTTAAAATAACCTTATAATATGTCCTTATCATTGTACTGTATGTATATTTATATTTTAGGTAGAATTTGTTTTAGTTACTATTATTTTTTTTATTTTTCCAACATTAACCTGTAAGCCAGATAACATTTGTAAAAGGTACGAAAATTCCTCGCAATTATTACTTTGAGGAATGAATAAAGCAACTTGAAAAAAAAAAAAAAAATATTTGTATGTAGTCAGTGGTCGTTTGTGATTTGGATCAGAAAAATATCAAATGTCGCAATAACACCAACAATCTGGAAAATACATCATACTCTCCTCAAATGATTTAATTAGAGGATTAATGTTTTACCGGAACTAAAGTTGTGTAGCGGATCGGAAAAAATCCTGCAGTAAGTTCAATTTTTCCGTGAAGTAATTCCAGTGAGAAATCTTTTATTAAGTCATTCGTGGCTTTATCAGATTTATCAGATTTTAAACGACCAACCAATGATCCAAGAGTGTTTGCCTGAAATTCTGATGAAGATATTTTCTTTCAAAAAAAATCTTTTATACACACCTCCTTTGCGCATTGTTGACAAGGATACATGGTCACAAAAAAGTTCAAACACATTAAAGTTAAAAAGCTGATTTTGGCTTTTGGAATGAATAAAAATTAGAAAATGATTACTCGGGAAAACAAAATAGTGTTACTCAAAATATTTTCCAAAACAACATCATCTGCTTTAAGATCCAGAAATAGCATGTAGACATTTTTGATCATGAATAGTATATTAGCTCCATAAAGAAACATAATCGGCAGACCCAAGCTTCCATTAATCAATTTCATATTATCGAAGATTAAACTGTAGATCCTTTTGATTGTCATTATTTTGCTAATCATCATGGATCGCTTATCAGAAGGATATTTCACAAGGTTGTTCAAGATTGTATGGGTGGTCTCAAGACGACATCTTAACATATTCACATAAAAGCAGTACTTGGCAACACCAACTTTCATGAAGATCACACCGAAAACAAACTTTAAAAATGTTGATATGTTGAGTGGAGTTCCCGTGAGAAAGATTGGACTAACAAAGAATACAAAAAAAGATGAAATAATAAAAACGACATTAAAGTTCAATGACACTTTGTTGTTGGGACTGTTCATCATGAAGCATTTTTCAATAAACTTATCGATCTTGTCAGTGTTTTCACAGATTCTCATTTGTTTTCTATTGCATATCATGGATTTTATGATGGAAAGCCATATCGCCGTTGTATTGCTTATGAAACTTGCTTCCTCAACAAGCTGTAGAATATCAGCTTGCACGTTTTCAGAAAAGTTGCTAGAAAAAAATACGTTTACAAATGCTACACCTTGCACATAAATCAAAAGTGAGCCCAGAATGGCTAGAAGAGAGCCTGAGATTATTTTATGTAATCTTCCATGTTCTCGATCAATCTCAAAGTGGATCATTCCGAAAAACTTGAAGAAGTATAGGACGTATTTAAAAGTCGCGATTGTTTTGGAATTCGACATTTTGACTAGTTTTAAATGAAATTCTTTTGAAAGAATATCAATTTCATTATGTTAGAATGTGATTGAATGAATTGCGTGTTTCAATATCGTATAAAATATCCTGCACTTCCGATTAAAAATAAATTTTAGATTATACGGTATTTAAGATAATAAAGGTATGATAAGTTATTTTTTTCATATTTATTAACAAATACTAAAATGCTGTACATTTCAAGATTAATAATTACAATTTTATAAGTATCTAAATATGCGGTTATATGTAATCTGAATTAAAATAATATCAAACGTCACAATAAGACCAAAAATCTGGAAAATATTTTAAAGGTCATCACATATTTTCAATTATAATATTAATATTTTACCGGAGCTAAAGTTGTGTAGTTTATTGGAAAAAATCCAGCAGTAAATTCAATTTTTTCATGAAGTAATTCCAAGGAAAAATCATTTATTAAGTCATTCATGGCTTTATCATATTTATCAGATTTTAAACGACCCACTAATGATCCAAAAGTTTTTGCCTAAAATTGTGTTTATTTTATTTTCTTCAAAAACATAAATTAGATACACACCTCCTTTGTACATTGCTGGCAAGGATATATGGTCATAATAAAACTCAAATACATTAAACTAATAAAGCTGATTTTGCCTGTCAGAATTAAAAATAATTACAAACAGAATCACTCTAAAAACCACAAAAATACTTACTCAACACATTTTCCAAAATAACTTTGTCTGCTGTAATATCCAGAAAGAGCAAATATACATTTTTTATCATGAAAAGTAATTCAATTCCATAATGAAACATAATTGGCAGACCCAAGCTTCCATTAATCAATTTCACATTATCGAAGATTAAACTGTAGATCCTTTTTACCGTTATTATTTTGTCAATCATCATGGATCGCTTACCAGAAGGATATTTCACAAGGTTGTTCAAGATTGTTCGGGTGGTCTCAAGACGGCATCTTAACATATTAACGTAAAAGCAGTACTTGGCAACGCCAACTTGTATGAAAATTACACCATAAACAAACTTTAGAAATGTTGATATGTTGAGTGGAGTTCCATTGAGAAATATTGGACCATCAAAGAGTACAAGAAACGATGAAACTATAAAAGCCACATTAAAGTTCAATGACATTTTGTTGTTTGGACTTTTCAGCATAAAGCGTTGTTCAATAAGCTTATCGATCTTGTCAGTGTTTTCACAGATTTTAAATTGTTTCCTACTGCTTATCATGGACTTTATGATGGAAATCCATACTGTTGTTGAATTGCAAATAGAACTTGCTTGATCAATGAGATGTAGAATGTCATCTTTCAAGCTTTCAGAAACGTTGCTCGATGAAAATACTTCTAAAAAGTCTACTCCTTGCACAAAAATTAAAAGTGAGCCCAAAAAAGCTAAAAGAGTACTTAAGAGTACTTTGCGCAATCTTTCATGCCCTCGACCAATTTCAAAGTGGATCAACCCAAAAAACATGAAAAAGTAGAGAACGTATTTAAAGGTTGTGATTGTTTCAGACGACATTTTCACTGACTTTAAATCAAATTTTTTACGTCCTGAGAGCTAGCTTTTGCAGGAATATCAATGTTATTATTCCAAAGTGTGATTGAATGAATTGTTGCGTGTTTTGAATTTTGAATTAAATATATGACACTTCCGGCGAAATGAAAATTTGAGATAAAATATTTATGCTGTAAGCTCATAGCTGAGCTTTCGATGCTTTTTTTTATTAATCAAAAAATAGAATTTTAAACTACAGACATCCGCCCTAAAGTTCGATGATTCCAACATTCAAAAAGTTCATCAATCAAATACAATCTACAGTTTATTCGAGGGGTTGATCTTGAGTCTGCTCTTTGCCAGAGGCAAAAATCTGCTCATCTGCTCACTATCTGCTTTTCTGCTCGTTATCTGCTTTTCTGCTCACTTTCTGCTTTTCTGTTCACTAATCTGCTCTTTTGCTCACCATTCTGCTCATCTGCTTTTTATTGAATTTTTCTGCTTTTGTTCTCAACCAAGATCATTTAAATTTTTAAAATGAATTTGGAGGTAATAAATTGATTAAAATTTTGCTTTTTTCGAGTTTTTTTCTTTTTTAATTCATCATTATTAATTTAGATGGCAAAAAAAAGTAAAAAAAATTATAAATTTAATATTTGTGAGCATAACTTCAATTAATTACAATTTTTGTAATTTGATGAAGTAATTTGACTCTTTTTTGCCACCGAATTTAAGGACCACACATAAAAAATGTATCAAAAAATATAAAATCAATTTTTTTGAAAAATCTCAAGATCTTGCAAAAATGGCAAAAAACATAGCCCCGACCAAGAATCGATCCAGAGTCATTAAGAAGAATATATTTGGTGCTGTGCAAGCGTTTAAAGTTCTGACGCAAGAGGTCATGGGTTCAAATCTGTCAGATTGTACTTTTTTGGGAATTTTTAGTTTTTTTGCTATTTTTTTAGAGGAAACGACTTTAAATTGAAAAATAATTAAAATTTTTGATTGTCAACTTTTTGCAAAAGTTCGATTTTCTGCTCACAATCTGCTCTTCTGCTCATCAATCTGCTCTTCTGCTTTTTGCTAAAGTCTGCTTTTTTCCTTTTCAAATTCATCAAGACCAACCCCTCGAGTTTATTAAAAGTCTCACGGACATCCGTACTAGCAATCTTTCTAATTTTTGTGTAGACTTGTAAAATTGGTTCTGATTGATATTTTTGTGCTTTCGAATCAATTTTTCAACACACATTTTCACGCCTTTAGAACGAAGCCAAAGTTTTTTTATTTATATTTCTTGGAAACATGTGCTGAATTATTTGGTATGAAGGTTTTTGGGAGCTTGATTGATTCAAGGAAGTTCCTTGTGAAGTTAGAGAGAAACATTCCCGAATAATTTATGTCGATCCAAAATTTTTCGGGAACTTTAATGATTCAAATCGAAAGTCACCAAGGAAACCAAGAACATTCTAGTACATTCAATTTTCAATAAACTTAAAAGCTTTCAGACAATCCGTCTCAAAAAAAATCTCAATTTAATATTGTCCAACCGTCACCTACAAAAATAAATATTTCTCCGGGCATTTAATCACTTCATCTTCCATCACTTGTTATAAATATTTAATCTTTTTATGAAGCCAAAAAATGTCTTCCAACGTGTTTTTGCCAAAAGTTTCACGAGAACAGTCAATCAAGCGAAACTTCTTCTTCTTACCACCCACCAAAACTTTTGAGACGAAAACTTTTTGCTTTATTGATGGGCTATTTATACAAGCTTTTTGGTTCTTTGCATTTTTTATAAAGTTTTTAAGTATCTAGTTTCGTGAAGTTTTATTGGTGATCTTTTGAAATGCAAAGGTTTCTATGGAGTTTTGAAGGAGATGACTAGGAAACTTTCTGCGTGAGAACAAATTCCAAATATAATAACAAAAGCTAGTGATTTCAAATTCCCCAAGGCATACCTCACCCCTCAACCACTTGAAAGCCACAAAATGCATCCCAAACTTACATTTTAATGTCCTCAATTAAGACAATATCCTTCCAAAACCTTTTCAAAAACTTTTCTCCACAAAATAAACACGTTTCAAGTGAATTTCCCAGAACTTCGATCAGCATTCAGGAGTCGAGGTGTGCTGGCTTATTGAGCTTTCAATGCACAGCATTTACTAACATTTGCAGGGTGAAAGTTTTGCATGTGGAAATTGAGCAAAAGTTTCATTGCTTTCATGCTTCCCGAATTGATTGTGAAAGCAAACGTTCCTTATAACTACTATATGTGCTTCAATGCAATTATCCCATGCCGAACCATTTTCAATTTAATTAAATTTATTTGTAGATTTGCAATCTTAATTGTTTGATTCAATTTGGGGAATTGAAAAAAATGGAAGGCATCCTTTTTCTCCCAAAAAAATATAGATAAAGTTTTTTTAAGAAGACGAAAAATACCTTTTGAAAAAAGTTAACTCATTAATAAACAAAAAAAGTTTGCAAACAATGAGTCGAAATTATTTTTGATGTGCAGCAATTAAATGTTTACGGGAGTTGCTACCGAAAATTAAGTATTAAAATTACTAACATTTTTTGTGGTTACGATTGTAATAAGTGATGTTAAAATAAATTTCGATTAGCTGGATTTAATGTTATGAAAGGTGATGATATTGTAATACTACTGTAAAAAGGACACTGGGGAATCTTCACCTGTAACCTTTATCTGACAGAGAAATTAATAAACAAATAGTTTTGTAAAAATCATCAATAATACTTTTTCAAGCGACATTTTATAATTCTACAACCAAAGTAAGATTTTGATATTTTTGTAATTTCTAATATCTTTTTGTCTGATATTTTTTTTTGAATAATTTTTTTACAGTTTGTTGGTGTTAATGATTTTGAGAAATCGTCAAGTTTTGATGTAGTTAAAACTCTTTCAAAACTTGAAAATCAAAAAAAATTTACTTATTTTGTTTTAGCCCCAAAAATTTTCGTTATCCAAATTTGCATTTACACTAAAACCACCCTTAATTATGAAAGATAAGTTGCAAAACTTTATCTTGCTTTTCGTTATCAATAACCAAATTAATTATGAAAGATAATCAAAACTTTATCTTGCAATAACCACCGCAGTTCTCACAAAGTATTTTCTAGCATGAGTAAACAAATTTTTATCTACTAAGAGTTTTTCCAAGTGATTGTGACTGCGACTAACAAAATGAGAATCGGGTTAGAAGGACATGAAAATATAATTTCAAAACGGATTAGAAGTTTTTATTTAATTAGCATTTATTTATTTATAACGATTTAATATGATATCTACTTGAATTTTGTAAAGAAAAACTTTTTTGAGATCAATTAAAAAAGTTTTGGAAGTTTCCAAGAAAATCAAATATGTTATATTGACCAGAATGTGTCTTGATCGAAATTACTAAAATCAATTAAGAAATTTCACACATATTTCATCAATAAAATTTAAGTTAGTAGATTTCACATATTGTCCAGAAATAAACATAATTAACATGCAAATAGAGTCAAAATAATATATTTTATTCAAATAATTTTTACATAATTTCTTTGTACACGTTTAATTAAATCTAGTTTGAGTCTTTTGCGACTTTAACCTAATTTACAAATTGGCGGGTTGTATAAAATATTTTTAATACTGGCTGAATTATGGGTTTTATGACAATGATGGTTAAATGGTGTAGAAAAGAGTTTTGAAAAAACTACATGACGGAAAGGTAACATGCAAATAAATATTTGACTATATAGATATGGCTTTTAATTATTTTCCCGCTAATTTTCAAAAAAATAAAAAAGCTCGAAAAAAGCTTTCACTTCTTTCCTCGACGCATAAAAATTTTCAAATTTCACGCGTTGCGACTGTAAACAATTTTGTTGTCCACAAAATATTTCCCAGTTTTTAAATTAATTAAGCCTCCTACTAAATACAAAGTGCTATTAATCATGGAGATAAATCAATTAATAAACGAGCTGAATCTCGTCAACACTGAAATCAAGCAGCAAACTGAAAGATTACACCAATTAGACTCAAAATATGATTTGGTAAATGAAATTTGTCGTAAAAATCAAATCCTGAAGGAACTTAATGAACAGCTAGCCACTTCAAACGACCAAAAAGAGAACACAAAGCAAACAATAGATGCGATTCGAGATAAAGTAGAATTAATGGCTGAAAATTTCAAGAATGATGCTTCTTCGGTGATCGATCTCAAAAAAGGAGTTTTCAAGAATCTTGGACTCAAAATTTGGATACAACCTTTAGAACAAAGTAATGAAGAAACATGGGAAATTAAGGTTTTCTATTCAGAGAGCTCCAAGTATTTTGTTGTTCTTCAATATTTTGTTCCTTCAGATTGTTTTGAGTGTGAGTTGCCTACTAAATAGCTGATAAAATATTTAACTAATTAAACATGATTATTTTAGTGATAAGCATGAATCCAACACCCCCAAAGTTTGAAGAGATAAAAGATCGTTTGAGAATAACCAGCGACTTCAAAGGATTTTTCGCTAGCTGCCGAGAATATTTCATCAAGCTCACCATAGATTTACATTCGAACTAAAAAATCAACTGTTCTACATTAAAAAATGAAAGACCATATGTTCTAATTTAAATAATTTAAAAAATATATTTTATCAATTTTAAATCACTAGAATTCCCGAATCACAAAAACAAGAATTAATTTCTGTTTAACTTTTCACAATCTTGAATTAAGCTCTTCCTCGATCTTGAAAACAAAATTAAGATCCAAGGAAACAAGTTAAGGCCCTAAATCTACCACAATTTGCAATTACGATTATTTTTTTCAATATATTTTTGAATAACTGTTTATATCAATATTTGAATTTTCTGGACATAATTTTCTTTGAAATTTTCTTCAAAAAGCTCAGGAAAAATCTCTAAACATTTGATTGTATCCATTCTAGAGCTAGTTTGATTCTATACAGCTTAGCTCTCGTAAGAAAGCTTGAAATCAGCAAATATTCTGTGTAACTTCTCCTATTTTTATCGTAATAGTTCTGTTTCGTTAACTTTCCGTGGCTTTCGCATAAAACTTTGGTGGTTAAGGAGAGAAGCCATTGCAAGATTTCATTGCTAGAAGGATTAGCTTGAGGTTTCATCCAGCTTGAAGGTGCCCAGAGGTAAAGTTGAAGGACGTTGGCAGCAACATCCGCACTCAAACGCTAAAAGTAGTTACAAGGTTTATTTTTATTAGATGGTTAATTTAGATAATTAATTGATTTTTATGGATTTAAATTCAAATGAGTATGCCTACCTTGCTCGGACTCCTCTGCAAAATATTCTCCACCAACTTCTTGACAATTTCTGGGACCTCATCTCCCAAATCTGGCAGTTCTGACTCTTTGTAGTCAACATTCTTCAAATATGGCAACTCTACCACCTCTCCATCTTCATTTTCTTGGGTCTGCGCATAAAACGGATTCACCTGACCAAAAATTTCATAAGCAATTGTTCCACAAGCCCATAAATCCGATTTTGAGTAATTTAAAACCGAAAAAGTGCCTGGTTCCTTTAAAATGATCTCTGGAGCCATTAGAGCTTGGTTTCCTCCACGGTCCATTTCATTAGAGGTGTAAGGGATTTCTAGGCCAAGTTTTTTGTCGGCAATGCAGCAGCCAAAGTCAGAGAGGACGAGCACGGGCAACGAGTCAGAGCTGGTTTCAATCAAAACATTGTCGGATTTGAGGTCTCTAAAAAAAAGATTCAACCAAGAATTATAGTTTTTTAAGAAAGTTCAGCATAAATTCACAAACCTGTGCGCTACGCCATGCCTGGTCAAATGCGCCACTCCTTCCAACAACTGCGCAAACAAAACAACTTTAGTTCGCATCTCCAGCTCAGAATTCTCCAAGAATTCACTGAGACTGTGATCGTATCGTTTCATGAGCAAAAACAAGCTCATGTTGCGTCCAAAACCATTAGGATTTAAACGAGGAGGTAAAGCCATTGGGTACATAATGTTGGAGCTCTTTAAGCTGGGGATTTGATCGCAAAAAACGCCAAACATGAGCACGACGTTTGGATGGGGTGGGAGAATTGTTGATCGCTCTAGTAATCTAAAAGAATGGATAATCATCATGATAATAAATTCGATAATTCTTGGTTTACTCACATTTTCTCCCAATTATCAGCATCAATGTTTTGCCTCCTTCTCGCAGGAATTGTTTCCTTATGCATTGCTTTTAAGATGGACATTGCGTTACTTTGAATATCGTAATTAAACATCATTTTCAATGCCAAAGGATACTTCAAGATGCTCGTAGAATCAGTTGAAACATCTTCCCTTGGCACAAATTCTGTAAAATCTTCAGTCAAAGAAGACAAACTCGACATTCTGCTCCTGATTTCAGCAATATCACTAAATCTCACTCTTTTTTGATGATCTTGATCTGCTTCTGAAGTGACTGGTGAAGCTAGAGTGATGCTATCTCGAGGTGAGCGAGCGAAATTGTGAAGATTGTCTAGACTTCCTCCGAAATTGTGAATGAATCTGCTAGAATTTTGGACTCCGGATGTTTCGCCAGAAATTGAAGGATCTGATGAACGCTCAAAAGTGGAGGGAACTTCCATTGGCTCAACATCAGAAACTTTTTCATCTTTAAAAGTTGCAGCATAAACAACGGCTGAGCAGCCTTTGGCTATTGGAGGACCAATGTCCAAGTTGTTTAGTTGAAGGTTTTTGGTCACTTCTTTGTCGAAGATCTTATCTTCAAATCTGGTTTGGTAACGAGCCACCGCATCCTGTAATCAATTATTTTTAAGTAAATAAACTAATTTCTTTTGTCTGTTTTTATCATTTTCAAGTTGTAAAAAATACAAAGAAACTCACCCTAATTTCCCAGCAAACACCTTCCAGTTCATCATCTTTAGTAAGAAAACCTGTACCAGAAGCTAGCGAAACCCCTACCAAAGCAAAAAATGGAGTGGAGTCACCGAAACAGAATCTGAAAGGAAAAATTATAAATATTTGAAATATTCATTTGATAGATTCAGAATATTTACTTTTTAGTAGCTTCAGCTCTTAATTGTGATGACACAGGATTTGTGACCCTATTCAAGATATTATCGATGAACAAGCGTCGAGCATTCTGCCCAAACCTCAAGAAGCTTTGTTGCTTAAAAGCAACTTCTTTAACGAGCTCTCCAGCCTATTAAATTTGTTGTATATATTATTTAAGGTGGATTGGAAAATAAATTTTCAACATTACCTTCTGGAGACTCCTAGGAGTCAATTTATTGGCGTTTGAGCGTTCCAAAATGTGAGTGTGAATGTCTCGGCCGTAGTACTTGCGAACCAACAGGAACTTTCCATTCCTGAAGAGTTTAGCGAGAAGTCTTACGGACATTATTTAATTTTGAACCAAAAAAATAATTATAAAATGTAAAAACTCGATAAAAACTTAATAAAAGAAGAATAATTGGATCAGCCCTATAGAGGGATTTATAAACTTTGAGGACACACTATGTAAAATCGATTGGAAGACTCTATAGCTTCCTAAACTGGTAAATTCTATTTTCACAATATGCGTAATAAATTTCAAAACAAAAACAATGCACTGTCAGCTTACGCAAAAGTCAACGCTTGAAACATATAAAGCCCAGACAGCAAATAATAAACAAGAGTGTTTTGAAGATGAATAAATTCCTAAAACAGGCCAAAAGTAAGCTACTGCTTAAGGATTCCATCTTAGCTGTGCTTGGAAATGAAAGCTGTGATCTCGATAGTGCAGTGTGTGGTAAATGTTCTATAATCTTTTATCGATAATTGTTTTAAATAATTAAATAATCATTAATTTGCAGCAATTTCTGTAGCTTTTCATTTCAAAGAGTTTAAGGAATCTTCAGCACTACCAGAGAACTCAAATGCATACACTGGCAATGTTATTCCCGTTTTGAATATCAACCGGCAGGAGCTGCCTCTAAAAACAGAAGTCATAAACTTTTTCGAATCTTTGGACATCGAGGTTAAAAATTTAATCTGTAAGGATGAGTTTGACTTTAAAGATACCACAGACTTGCAGCTTGTTTTAGTGGACCATCACGCCTCGCCTCACCATAAATCTGTGATCTCGGTGATTGATCATCGACCATTCGACTCGAATTCAAATCTCAATAGCTCTTGTAAACAATTACTCGCTGATGTTGGAAGCTGTGCCACTTTGGTGATGGATTTAATTAGAAAGGATGTTAATCTTGACGACTTAAAAGAGGAATACTCAGAAGTGCTTAAGTTGCTTTATGGTCCAATTGTTTTGGATACTGTTAACTTTTCTAAAGACGCTGAGAAAGCAAAACCTTTAGACTTTGAGATTGTTGAGACAATAGAAAAGTATTTGAATGTAGAGTTTCCTAAGGAACATAGGAAGAAACTGTTTGAGAATCTGGTAAAAGCAAGAGCTGATGTCAGTACTTTAAATTCACTGCAAATTCTATCAAAAGATCTGAAGATTATTCATAGCAGCAGCGATAGTAATTTAAGAGTCGCCATTCCAGGTTAGTTTTTATGGATTAATCTTGTAATTAAATTCTAATCTAAATTTACATTTGATCTTTAGGTTTTCCGATCCTTGCACAAGATTTTGTGCAATTGTCTGACGCAGGTTCTAGTGTCCAGAAATTTGCTGAGCAAAATAATGTGGATGTCGTTTGTTTGATGGGAATGTTAGTTGAAGGTGACTCTGTGAGAAGGGACTTGGGATTGATCAATATTAGAAACGAAAAGCTCACTCAACAGGTACACAATATTTATTTAAAGCCTACATAAATAACAAAAATTCTAACTAACAAATATTTCATCAGATTCTCGAAGCTTTTGAAGCGAAAACACCAGAGCTAGACTTGCAATTTGAAGAGCATGTTGACTTTTTGCAGGGTAAGTTTTTCGAACAATACAACCTCAAGACATCCAGGAAGCAGATTATGGCAATCATTCAGAGAATTTTAAATGATTTTTAAAAGCCTTCACGACTAATTGCATGAAAATGCATTTTAAAACAGCAAATACAGTTAAAATGTAGTTTTAAAATGAACTCAAGATTTTTAAATAAATTCAAGGTTGTATATGAGAGGTGGCGATTACTAAAATTTGTTATTTGCTTGCAAAGCTTTTATTTAATTTATTAAATATTCGTCAAATTAACTCCACAAATATTTTATCTAGCAAATATAATCAAAGACAGTTTTAATCACTTCAGTAACTCTAAAAATGCAATGATAGTTCAAATTTCAATTAGATTGTGTTTGATATTTAAATAAAACTTGAATATCGTCACCTCGTTGTCAAAACCCTTGTGAAAATCGAAACACAGTCAATTTGTAATAAATCTCGAATAAATGTGTATTTTTTGTAAGTATGCAAAACTGTTAGAATGTTAGATTACGTTGAGATTAAGCATAGAAAGTGAATGTAGCCCTTTCAAGATGATTTAAAATATTATTATTATTATTACTATTTCGTTGCTTGACTGCTTAAAATATTTATCTAAATATTTCAATAACTTTCTTAAATACTCAAAAGCAGTCGATCAATGAAAAAAAGCGAATATATGTCCATTCTTGCTTTTAACTTATTATATTAAAAAACTGTTCTTAAAAACAAATAAAGAAACGATGTTAGTTTAAAAAAATGTCATGTTTTGAAATTCCGCAGGTAAGATATACTTTTCTATAGAAAACAATTTTGTTCCCATTGCAATGTATATAAATGTCAAGATTTTGAAGAAACTGATGTTGTAGTCAAAAATTCCAAAAATGCTGATTGGAGCCAATGGTTGTTGTGATATTTGGAGAGAAAACATTTTTATCGAGTCCGATAAGTTTATGTCGTTGTGAGAGAGTTGAGCTACTTGGTGAATTGTTGCAGCCACTGTGTTGCTGAGTTCCGCTAGTTTGATGCTGGCTCGAATCAAGAAAAATGTTGTCAGGTTTAACCATGTGAGAGCGATCAGGCTGTCTATAAAATGGAATGTATAGATAATGTATAATGTTAGAACTTTTCAATTTTAACCAAGGAAAAATAAACGAAAAACTCACCAATTATTCCAAAAACTGTTGGCTTTAAAACTTCATGAACATAAATTTGAGTGATAATGTAAACCAAGGCAACGCCATATTCCAAATAATAAAGTAAGAAAAACCAGTTAAAAAGATCGTTGCACATCATTCTCAAGAGCCAGCATCTGAAGTAAACATCTTTGAAAGCCATAATCTTCTGTATAATCACTTTGTTCTTGAGTTTATCCAAAGAACTTTCTAGGATTATTGATTCATCTGGAAACTCGAGAATCTTTGAGGATGCGTTGAAAACGTTTCTATCCACATTGTAGAACCGAACGATGTCGAGCATATTCAACTTTATCAAGCGTAGCTTAGAAGCGATCAAGAACATGTAGAAAAGGACGTGAACACCTTGAATTTGAAGCAACATAAACGGAAAGTATCTCAGCAAACTGTCGTAGAATTGAAAGTCTATATTATCAAATCTTTTTAAAATCTGGCAGGAGTAGAGGACGAACAGGATTAAGAGAAGTAATGTCAACTTTTTACGAATGAGTGAATCTTCTTTCCTCATTTTTGTTTCGCAATTTGATGCGTTTTGAAGTAGAACGTTAACTTCACCGAAAACTCTGTTGCACAGGAAAAAGCTCCATTAATATTTAAAGCGTTTCCAACACCCATTTTGCAAACATGAAAGCAAGCAAGCAGGTCGCTTTCATGGGCAATTTTAATCTACTAAATAATTCATCATAAATACCTTAACATGTTCATATGCTTGGTTCTCCTCGTAGCTGCAATAAGGGCCACGACAATTATGACTATAAAATCAAAATCATACATAATATCCATCAGAAGTGTAGTTTCTACTAGAAAAAACCGCACCAAACCAATTCCAATCAAGAGTCCACCTACAACAAAAGCTGAATAAACCAAAGATCGATGAATCTTATCATTTTTCAACTGAATTGGCAGAAAACCCGCGACTTGGAAAATTCTTAGGAATTTTAGATTTTCATCACCAAAGTTTGATTGACTAGCCATAGTTGCAAACTTGAGGGAACTGCAGCGATTGTTTGTTTTAAAGAGCAGAACGCAGTTATGGCATAAAATATTCATAATTTTCGGCACTTTCATTGTAAAATGATATTTGCAGGGATAAAAAGAATTTTCTTTTTTTTTAATGGGTGGAAAAATCTAAGGAGGCTCTTATAGAATGGTAGGTTGCGGTCAAATTAGTAAAAATATGTTGCAAGTCCCACGACTGGTTTATACCCCTGAAATTTAAAAATTCTCCATAACATGTTTTAATAAAGTCTAAAATTGAGTAAAATCATGATATATTTTCAACATGTTATTTTTATTACGATTTAATACATTCAGAGATACAATTAGATCAAAAGAAAAATTGTGTTTGCCTTATAATTATTTTCTAGTAAAATTGTTCAATTATAGCTTTTCGAGGTGATCCTTCAAATGAAAAATATTGTTTCGTCCTTTTTCTAGTAAAACTATCTTTTCAGATTTCAAAAGGATATTAATGTAAATTCTGCACAAAGTCGATTTTTAATTGTTTAGTTTAAATCTACTCTAAATAATCAGCAAATCAACAGGAATTTTTTTATTAGAATTAGGTGGATGGATTTAATAAAAGAGTCTATTGCTAATACTGTTAGTTTCTTAAAAATACATTATAAATTCTTGATACAAAAAGTCCTACATTCTTAATTCTTTTCATTAAACCAATCAGTCAATTCCACAATTATTATTTTTGTACCAAGAAAGTCCAAGGATCAATTATTCGAGGAAACATGACAACAACCATTATAGTTAAATAGAGACACTAATTATTCTAATATTAAGTACAAAATGTTAGTATATGAGCAAGGATGGTGGAAGTTAAAATGGAGAAAACAATTATTCAAACGGATTAATCGTATACCTTTGATGAATTTTCAGAAATTGCACAAAATGGAACAAAAATGTTTGAAAATCTAATCAAAAATTTATTAAAAAAATTGAAAAATTGAAATTAGTCTTTAAAAAATTCTACCTTCAAATTTCAAAATCCTTGATATAAAATATTTATCAATATTTTTTAAAAATGGCATCCAATTTGGCACAAGAGACGCAATTTTTCAATATTCCACATAAATCCACTTTAAACCACATTAAATCTCGGACTAACTTTAATCCCACCTTAATCCAAAGCAGCCTTTCTAGCAAATTGTGTGAGCGATGAAATCTCACTAGGATTGTTATCAGATGGCAAGCTGTTGAATTCAATTTCCTCACTCATGATATTTTCAGTGTTCTCGTTGTTGTTGGCTGGCCATTGTTTGTGACTTGGTGCGTATAAAATAATCAGCGAGAAAATGTAAATATTCCACATTCCATAAACTCCAGTGAAGAACGCTGAAGTGAATTCAAGTTCAACATTCTCGTTCCATTGCCATTGACCTTCTGAGACTTGTCCAAGGATAAAGCCAACGACAGTTAGGAAAGCACAGAGAAGAGTTGCCAACATCAAGAATTGGAAGCGGTAGATGATTCCTTCGTAGTGGAGGCGACGAGCAGAGGACATCGTTGGAAGGACAGCACGTTTCATGCTTATGTTGCAAAATACTTTCCAGATCATGTAGCAGAGGAAAAGGAAGTAAACTCCAGCCGAAATAGCACCAAGGACGATGAAGGTCATCTGGAAAATTTTAGGATTAGCTTTTTGATGCAAAATATGAATAAAAATACTTACAGCAACATTAGCTCCAAACTTAGAAACCCAAATGGAATAGAAAGGATTTCTCAACTGAACACCTCTCTCACACATGTCAAAGATGAACAAAGAAATACAACCAGAAACAACAGCGCTCAAATGCTTCCAGTAAATTTTCAAAGAGTTCCTTTCTCCAGATTCCTGAATCAGCATATGCTCTCCCGCAAACACCAACCAGAACGAGCAAAGCACAGCGTAGAAAATTCCTTGACGGACGTCACTCAACAAGAGCATAAATTTCATCTCGAAGAAGAGGGTGAGGTATTCGAAGGGGACTGCAAAAGTGGTTCATTAGAGAAACGTAAATTTTCACAGATAGAAGATACTCACAATTCAAGAAAGTCAGGGCAGTTCCAAGATAAATCAGCATATATTCAAGCAATACTGGTTTTCTAGATAATAAATGAACACGGTGCCAAAACCAAACCATAATTGCAATGATAAACGGAAAGAAGACGGTTTTTAAGCTGACCCAAACTTTGGTGAAGCCACCATTCTGGTAGATTACGCTTAGTTGCAAATCCCTGATGTATCCAATGTTCAAGTTCATCTTTCTGTCAGAATCCATAGGTAAACGAACGTTGAGGAGATAATAATCGTGGTGCAAGGCTCCTAATTCGAAAAGAGGAATTGTCTCGCAAGAGTAGAGATATTGGTCAGTGAGCTGGAAGGTAAAATTTCAATCTTTTAGACTTAAATGGAATTTGTTTAGATCTTACATTATCAGAAGTACAATCCAAATCACGTTCTTCTAAAGAGTTGGCATAATATTTCCATGCATTGTCTGGATCATCTTTATTCCTGAATGCTAGTCTTGCATCAATTGTAATGTCAGCATGAGGAACATTAAAAACTTGTGGATCTTGGTTTATATCCGTTTGCAAGACTCCAATCAAATTTTGCTGCCACCGCGAGTAATCCAAAATTTTGCCTTCTCTAGGTAATGGCATCTGGAACACGAAGACTATCTGGTTTGCCATTTTGACGTCATCTTTCTCAATATCTTCATGGTCTAGTATTTCACATTTTCCTTCACCTCTGGAATATAACCAAAGTGATGTGTCGTTGTGAGAACCAGGTAAATCTCTGCATTTTGTACCCAAAATTGTTTGAACACTAGCCGGAATTGGAGCTAGAAATGGAAGTGTAAATTTTTGTTTACTTAAGGCACAAAATATAGCATACTAACAAATAAGACCGCCTAGCAAAAAGCACATAAACTGCGAAAACAGTAGAAAACTGACTAAAATAGTCAATTTCTTAGTGCTCAGATTCTCGAGGATAGTCCCACTCATTTTGCAGCTGGGTGGGGTCACTTATTTTACTTCTAATGCCACACAATTCAGTAAAAGACTGTGGAAACAATTAAAGTCAATAAAACAATTTTCTCAGAAGAGACAATAAGCAGACTCATAAACAACGCACAGCCTGAAATTATAAAAAGCAAAAGGCATAGCCTCTTAACGTCATAATTTAAATTTTGATCAACGAATTTTAAAACCGGAAAAATAAATAAAAATACCTACCTAGTTTTTCATTTTTAATAAAAAATAAGGTATAAAATGGATTTCGATACAGCTAAAGAGAATATTCAGCCATTGAGAGGTGGTAGGAATGTCGAAAAGTTAGGAATGGCGTTGACTGACCAAAAAGAGTTCCTGGAAACTGAGAAAAAGTAAGTTTTGAAAAATATAAAATTTTAAACAAAAAAGTTATCCAATAATTTTTAGATCTTTCGAAGATCAAATCGAGAGTTACGAGGGTATTGACCATCTTGCTCCTTGGTACGAATACATCTTGTGGATTGAGCAAAGCTATCCAAAACATGGAAATGATTCGCCTTTAGATGATGTTATGTTAAAATGCATCATAAAATTCGAAGCTGATGCTCGTTATCGTCAAGATCGTCGCTTAATCAAGCTCTACATCAAATTTATAGACTCACATGAAAATCCTCATGAGATGTACCAAGAGTTGTGGAGTCAAGGAATCGGAACGATGTGCTCTGATATGTATATAGCTTGGGCTTATTACTATGATATCTTAGATAATTTCAAACAAGCTGAAGCAGTTTTCCGGAAGGGTCTCGATTGTGGTGCTCAGCCTTTCGATGAATTGGTTCAGGCTCACAATTCATTCAAATCTTCAATCGTCCAGAGAATGCTCTTCGATGAATCTTCTAAAATGAACTTCATGTCCAACATGCAGGAGAAAAGATCAGCTTTGACTTCACTGAAAGCTCACAAGCAAAAGTTTGTAGGTAGTCAGAGAACCGGAGCTGTAGTTAAGTCATTCTTGCCTGGAATTGTTAATCAGGAGAATGTTCCAGGAAACTCTCGAGGAAATCAAGCTAAAATTAAAATTCATCAAGATGTGGATCAGGTACTTTATTTTAGGTTATTTCATTGAATTTCTTCAGTCAAATCTTCATTTAAAATTACAGGGAAATACTCCTTCATCTTCAACTCCAGCAAATCAATCTGTTATACGGAGCATCATCGATTCAGCTCGAAGACGTGAAAATGAGAAGGAAATTGGACCGTAAGTTTTAATACTTATTCTGTCTCCCTTTAATTCATCAATTTCAATTTTTTAGATGGTCCAAAGCTACGACCAGCCAATCTGGAAGTTTATTCGGCAAAGTGATACCTAAAATAAATTTTAACATTGCTGAGGACACTGAAACTCACGTTCCAATTCCCTACACCGTTAAGAACTTCCATTTGGGAATTCAACTTACAAAAGACTTCATCACTAAGAACGACAAGCAAACTGAGTGGGAAATTCCGATGGTTATTGAGGAACCTCAAAATCCCAACTCGCTTCCAATGTACAACAAAATCATGCTCTACCCCAAAAAACTCATGAAAGGAATGGAATTCACTCACGAGGAAATTCGCGGTTACTTTTGGTTTAAGGAGCGAGGAATCGAGAATACTTTGACTAATCGCTGTGATTTGGTGTGGATCAACAATTTCGAGAATGGAATTCGTTTGCCACCAGGATTCGCTACTTGTAATATTGAGCAGGAAAAGTCTATCTTATATCCGGTTGACATCACTATTGAACCAAATGAGAAGTTTAAGATGGCGATAACATTAGCGTATCCAAATGGAGGGACGCAAGAAGAAATGTCTCTTGAAGAAAGATTAAAGGTAAAATTATTATAATTTTAATGAGTTTTCTTCTAATAGTTTCCTTATTCCAGATAAAATGGCAGAAAGGTGGTATCAAAATGGCAGAAGATTTCTCGAACAATTTTGATGAGGACATGGATGAAACTTTTGTCGGTCAGCGGCGTCAATCAATTCATCCTTTGGGCATGCTTCCTAGAAAATCGATAATGCCCCGCAAATCTATGGCACCACTCAGATTAGAGAAAGAAGAATCGCCTGTAAAATCAGGAAAAGTCCGCTTTGATCCAGACCCCAACGACGATACTCCAATTTTACATGAACCAGAGGCTAGTACCTCGAAAGTTCCCGGAGTGGCTCGCAAGTCCATTATTAAAAGGAAAAATGATGAGTTCACTGAAGTCCCAAAGAGTGGAAAAAACCATTGTGCCATTGAAACTCCACCTCGTGAATCTTTTGCTCCTGCCTTCCAATTTGAAGCTCCGAAAGAGCCAATGGGAGATTTTGATTGCTTTGTTAAGCCACAAGCTCCTTTCAGAAAATCTGGCAGACCTTTCGAGGCTTTAGATGATGAAGAGGAAACTGTTAGTGGACCATATTATGGAATAAATGACACTGCTTGCACCACTCAGCAGTTTAATTTGTTCTTACCTGCTCAGTCTGTTAGCACACCTATCAGTAAAAGATCGCAGAAGTTTTCCATGGCCGACAGAGAAAACAACTCACCACCAACAGTTCATGTTGAAGATTTTGAAGTAAATACGCCAAGTGAGGGACAGAACACAATACCACAGCCAAAACAACTTTCCACCATTATGGAGACTACAGAGACAACTTCTTCCACTAAATCTTCTGTTGAAGTCCATTCACCGGAATATTTGGAAAATCAAGATAATTTGGAAGTTGCTGATAACAATTTTGAAATGGCATCTCCAAAGCTTTATACTCAGCTACAGGAAATTGCTCCTTCAGTGATGCCCAGCTTCCAGATATTTGAAGATCGAACAGAAACTATTCCTAATATCAACTTAATTAAGCCAAAAAAATTTGGGACTCCACTTGTGGAGGTGAGTTTTTGATGCTTTTTACCAGGATTTCAGAATATTTTATTTAATAAATTGTATCTATTATTGCAGGTTAAAAAACAGCCTGAGCTGACCTTCCTGCAATCCCCAGAAGAACCTGAAAGTACCATGGCCTCTTTCCAAATTGGAGATGATCTTACTAGCCAATTGATGAAGATGAAGCTTCCAAAAGTTCACGAAGCTCATAAGTCTTATCAACAACGTACATCATGTCTCCCAAGAGACTCGATGAGTTTCTTCCGTTCGCCACAGCCGGTCAGTCCAAATATTCCGACTATACAAACTACAAGTGCTCCAAAATCCACAGCGTTTGAGATTTACGAAGATACTGATAAGCTGCCGATTAGAAAAGGTGCAATTCCTGCCGAGTCGATGATGGCCTCATTTTTCTTGCAAGATGATGATTTGACACAGCAAAAGCTATTACTGAAGAAGAATCAGCAAAAATCTCCTGTGCCAGTTGCTAAAGAGGCTTCATTTGGATCTTACATTGCTCCAAGTGAGAATAATGTCGAGGAAATTCAAGAATCTGAGAAACCTAAAAATATTACAGTCGAGTCTTCGTATAGTACTCGTGATGAAGACTTGTCTCAGCAAAGTAGAATCAATAGAAGTGGCTCCAAGCAGACAAAGATTGATTTTGAGATTTATAAAGATGATGAAGAGGAACCTCAATCTGAACAAGAAATTGTTAAGATTATTACTGCTATTCCATTCGAAATCTTTGAGGATGATGATTGTAAGTTCATATTTATAGATTAAAGCAGAGATTTTAACGACTTTTCTATTTTCCAGCCACTCCCATCCCATCAATCTCTACAACTTCCTTCAAGCCCGACAAGCCAAAAAATATTCCCTTTGAGATCTTTGAAGATGATACTGGCTCCATTCCTCCATCCTTGTTTATCAAAAAAGAACCATTCGATCCCTTAAGCATGTCCAAGAAAGAAAACTTTGTTCCCGAACCCCAAAAAACACAACGAAACTTCTCGGATCAGTTTTATGACATGATAAATACTCCAGGAAGGCCTACTGGTGATCATGCAGGTCAAAGCTACCAAGGTTTGGGCCAAAGGAAGCTCCAGGATTCTTTCGATGATAATTTTGGAAGCAATATGGGGCCAATGTTCCAGATTGGAGATGCTATGCATATTTCCAATTTTGAGAAGACAGATGCTTTTTTGGGCTTTTCTAATGTGGGAAAAATGGAGAACGACTCAAAGGTAATTTTCAAAGATTTTTTCAAATAGTAAATTTCAGTTCTTAAGTTTCAATCAAGTATCAATGAAATAAACTTTTTTTCATATTTCAAAAATGTATAGGTAAAAGAGCCATCTTTGCAAATCGAAGCAAGCATGCATGACCTCTCTCTTTCCAATCAACAAACAATCACTGGTCCCATCCTTTTCGATGACGAGAACATAAACACAGAAAAGTTCACAATGAACATGCACGGAATCAACTCAACTCTATTAGACCAACCAGATAAGCCTCCTCATATTTTTGCAGTGCCAGTTTATGAAGATAAGAAAGCAGATTTGAGCATTTCGATGGATGAAGAAGAGTTAAACAGTTGGTATGAAGATAAGCTAAAAAAAGCCGCAAATCCAAATGTTACGCCAAAAGCGGTGGAGCCAGTGAAAGCTGTCTTTAAGATGCCCGAAATTCCCTTTAAGATGCCCGAGATTCCAGTTCCAGTGAAGAAAACTGTGGCGCCGGCCAAATTTGAGGATTATCAGAATGATGAGCTACAAGAGGCTGTTGATTTGAGCAAGAGTATCTATTATGATGTAAGTTTAAAATTTTTGAAATTTGATTCTTTGTAAATTTTTTAATGATTTTATTTAAATTTTCTTAGGACCGTCCAGAATCTGCTCCTTTAGAAATCTCCGAGCCACAACATGAGTGGGAGGAACTCGATTCAGATTACGATCATAATTTCGTCCTCTCCAACGACAATCAATATGAGCACACTTTCATTGCTCAAGAAGAAGATCAACATCATCACCGCATCAAGCAAGTTTTGATTAGCGAGAATAACAATCCATTCAGCGTTAAAGTGCAGGAAGTTATTTTAGAGCAATGTAATTTTAGCAGCTACTTGGCTGAAGAGAAAGAAAGCTGTTTGTTGGTTAATCGAGTTGGACCGTTAAAGAAAGGAGATGAGATCAAATGTGGATTAAAGGATTTTTTGGTGCAGAAAATCATCGGAAAAGGATCATTTGGATCGATTAATCTTGCAAAATGCTTAGACTCTGGGGAGTTATTCGCTTTGAAACAAGAAAGACCAGCTAACCTGTGGGAATATTACATTTGTCTGGAGCTGGGCATAAGATTGAAGGATGCTGATATGGTAAGTATCATTTATTGCCATCAAAACCTTCTGATTAATCACTTTTAAAATAATTTCAGCTTCCTGGATTCATGCAAGTAGAACAAGCTTTAATCGGCAACAACTCTTCAATTTTGGCTTCCAAATTTGCTCCTTACGGTTCGTTGATTGAAGTTTGCAACACTGTTAAGAAAGTGACCAACAAAAATGTGGATGAATATGTTGCCATGGTTTTAACTACACAATTGCTTTCCATCATCGATCACTTGCATGCTTGCAAAATTATTCACGCTGACATCAAACCTGATAACTTTGTGTTGATGAGGAAGCTCGGATATTCATCGAGAGTCCCAGCGGTTCAATTGATTGACTTTGGAGTTGCCATTGATATGGAGTGGTTCGAAGAAGAAACCACTTTTACCACTGTGAGTTTTCTTACTTTTTTTATGTTCATCCTTTTCGTCCATAATTCTTGTTTTACTTAAAATTTCTCATTTAGATCGTGAAGACCGAGAATTTCACTTGCAACGAAATGAAAGAGAGGAAACCATGGACCTACCAAACGGATCTTTACGGCTTAGCTGGCACTTCTCACGTCATTCTTTTTGGGAAATACATGGAAGTGTCCAACAAAATGCTGATGTGGAATATTACCACCAGAATGCCTCGTTACCTCAACAAGGATGTTTGGTCGAGCTTTTTCAATACTTTGCTGAATATCCCCAACTGCAAATCGATGCCCAACTTGCAGAGCTTGAAAAATATGATCGAAGAAGAAATCACAAATAAGGAGAAATTTGTCAAGGATAAAATTTTGGAGTTCAATTCGGCTCTCAATTAGAAAAAGCTTACTGTTTTAGATTTAAATATATGTATTAATATCTTCGAGTAACGTAGTCACACTAACAATTTAGTTTCAGTTTTTTATAAATTAATGAAGATCAAAAATAAATATCTAACTTAATAATAATTTTTCAGTTTTTCCATCAATTTTCATGAAACAATCACACTTTTCTTTTCTTCAAATTGTAAATTATCTCGAAATTATCAGCACAAATCTCAAATATTTTACAAAAATTTTATAATAACGGTCAAAGCAGAATTTTCCGAAAATACGTCACAATAACCAACAATAACAACAATAACCTTCTCTGAAGGTTTCCCGCCAAAAATCTCATTTTGCTCTCTAGATTCAGTTAGTTTTATAAACGCACCATGCGCACATCTATATTTTGATTTTTGGCTAATCGTCCATCATAAAGTTGCTGTATTTTACGTCAAAACATTTAATGCATCCATAATTGAAATGAATTAACGTAAGCAACTTTTCTTCTAAAGAATTTATAAATTTTTACGAATAGTTACTGTTAATTGATCAAGAGATTCAAAATGTTTACTTCTCTCTCTTTAGCTGTAGCAACCAAAATTTTAACATTCAATTTGTTTTCATTTGGTGATAAGAAGCCAAAATATTATTTAGTGTTCAGCTCTTTGGCAGAATGTGTTTAACTGTGAACAATAGCTGTTGGCTTGTGTAAAGAATAGCTGTAGTCTATTAGTTGAACCTAGAATCTCTAGAGTAACTTAGTTAGTAGTGAAGATTTTGATTTTTGCTCAAGTTTCTTACAATTACTGGAAGTAACATCAAATTTACTTGAAAATCACCTTCAATATTCTAATAATCCTGACAAAATCCGGAAAACTCGGGAAATATCGAAGAGCTTTTTGCATTTAAGCTGTGAAAAAGTAATATTTTGATCAGTTTGAAATTATTTTGCGTTGTTTTTCAAAGTACCTAGCATATGTTTTTTATTTTTGCGGTCGATATCGATTTCTGCAGTTATTTTGCAGTTTTGCCAGTTATTTGATGTTTGTGGTTTATTCATTTATTCCATTGTTTTATTTATATTTTTAGATGACCGAGAGTATTAAGCGGATTGTCAAAAACTTGGCGGTGTTCGATTTTGACCACACGGTAAAAAAAACTTATTAACTTTATTTTATATTACATTAAATATCACTTCATATACAGGTTGTTGAAGCAAATACCGATATTGTGATCAGAGATCTTCTAAACCAAGAGCTTATTAGTGAAGAAGTGAAAGCCCTCCACAAGAAATCAGGATGGATTGCACACATGCAGTCAATTTTCCATCTATTAATTGCAAACGACATCAAGAAAGAACAAATCAGAACTGCTATTATTGGAATTCCAGAAGTGCAAGGGATGAAGGCTCTGATAAGAATGTTAAAAGAAAAGAATTTCGATGTGATTATGATAAGTGATTCAAATTCAGAATTTATTGGTGCATGGAATTATTACAACAAATTGGATAAACTGGTGGATCATGTATACACAAATCCAGCTAAATTTAATGCAAATGGACTTCTGGTGATCTCTGGCTACCATGTTCAGGTAAAATATATTTTTAGATATTCCAATTTGAAATTAAAATTAATTTAACTTTTAGGCGGAATGTCTTTTAAGCTCAATTAATTTGTGTAAAGGAAAAATATTGGATCAATACATTAGCGATAAAGCTGCAACTGGACACACCAAATATGATAAGATCTTTTATATTGGAGATGGTGAGTTCTTTTTTGCAAAATTTAAAAAAATGATTTTTAGATCCAAAGATTGAACAATTTTAACTTTCAGGTAAAAACGACATCTGCCCTATAATTCGCTTACCTAAGGGATCATATGGATGTCCAAGAAAAGGTTTCTACGCAGATCGGGAGATAGATAAATATATTTTGAAAAACAAAATTAAGCTCAAACCACAATTATTAAGGTGGAAAGATGGAATTGACCTGAAAGAGGCGATTCTCGAGCGTTTAAATTAAATTCAAAAACTTGTGCAATTACCCGATATTGTTGCAAACATTTTGCTCACAAATTTATAGATTTTATGCTGGATCCTGAAGTTGATGAATGTTATTGATGTTGTTTTTCACTAGCAAACATAATTTAAATAATGGTGATCATGAATCAACCAGTATCGTGATATTGCTAGTTTATTAAAATATTGTAATGTTATACCAAAAAAGGCACGAAAACATAAAAATATGCTTCCTGTTTGGCCAAAAAACTTTTCAAAAATTATGGTTAATTGGAATTCTCAAGGGACTTTTTTAAAAAGGAGGATTTCCCAAAAATTCTTAATTCTTCGTATGTACTTGCACAATAACAATAACGTTAATAATTTAAATTTCAATCTATTTTTAATTCTATTAAATTATTTATATTAAAATACTTTTTTATACTCCATCATTCTCTCCAACTTGGCCCCTTTAAAAATCAAAATTTAATAAGTCTGCACTGTTTTAAATATTACTCAGTCGTACACACGAAAACCTCCTATCGTGTACACAAATTCCCTCCTATCAAAGCGCATTTTTCTGTTGCCACTTATCATAGAGCACTTTTTTGTCTATCGATAGGGAAAAAAGTGCGCTATTATAGGAGGCAACAGAATTTAGTTCGGACACATTTTATTTGTGCATTCGCTTGCAATAAAATGCTTTATGATAGGAGAGAAAAATGATAATCGATAGGCAAAATATTTTTTAACTTTCTTTTTTAATTTATTGCTTGAAATATGGAATCGAATATGAAAACAAAGAGATTTAAAATTTACTATCAATATTATTTATTCAATCTATAATTACACAAAGATTTTACTTAAAAAATATACAAAAAAAGTTAAATGATCTAAAAACTATACTATCTTAAAATGTTAAAGTAGGAGATATTCTAGGGGTTATCACAAATCTTGCAGTGGGTCTGAAATAAAGAAAATTTTATTAGTTTTACATGAAAATATAATTTTATGTCAAAATATAAAAAATCTTAACTTACTTGATGACACTGATTCCAACCTTGAAGCTCCTTGAAGAAATTCTGGTAGAACTACAAAGATTAAAAAGATTTTTTGTTAATACTCCTTTTTTGCTACTCTGTCCAATATCAATTTCATAACCAAATTGAACAAATTGAATATTCCACTATTTCTGGCAAACTCCACGGATTAAAACTTACCGAATCTAGATGAATGATTGTTTATGAACACTTTAACACACTTTCTATGAGACTAAACGTGATTTAAACTAATTTAATTGAATATTTTCACAAACTATTAAGCACACGCGGGGACTTGAAATAATTTTTGTGAAAACGTCAAAATTCGGCATTCTTCTATGATAGAGCATTTTTATTCATTCTTGTGCAAAATTTTGCTCTTTGATAGGAGGAATTTTTTGAGATGTCAAAAAATTCCTCCTATCAAAGAGCAAAATTTTGCATAGCTACACATTTTTGTGTGTACGACTGAGTAATATTTAAAACAGTGTGGATATCTTTGGCGCCAAAATTAAAATTATTCTACTGTGAATCCACACATTGGCACATGTCCTCCAGAAAGTCTTCTTCATTCTGATCAGAACACATTCTGCCCTGAAATTTATACGCTATGGTTCAAATTTTTAAAAGTTCTACATTTTATGCAAATAAAAGTTAAAAGTTTACATTTTAGTTTACATTTTATTGAAACTAAAGTTAAAACTACACTCAAATATATTTAAAGTTCAAAGCAAAAACGCAAAAATAAAGAAATTCTTGCAAATAAAAACAATTCAGTGGTTTTTACTTTCTAGTTTTCTATTTGTAGACCAAACAATTAAAATCTAAAAAACCTCGGAGTGACACGATGCACGTTCTACTTAATTTCAAAGGTGCTGTATTAAGTTTATTGCGTGTTGTTTGCTTGTGATGCGTTATTTTTAGATTTTAATTGTCTCTGCGGATTTTTCATCTTTTCAGCTAATCGTGCATTGAAATAGCAACCATTGGAATGTAAAATATTTAAATTAGTTTTGAATTAAATAATGCGGAAATTTAATTTGATGTTTTTTGAACATTTTGCTTATTACAAATTTGTACATGAAATGCATTTTGTGATCATCAAAGTTCTTTCCGAGCATGTGGAAAATCAAATGAACGGATTAATTGGCTTTTGGTAAGATTTGGCATTGAAAATGTAAGAAACTCAAAAAACTACCGTATAAAAATTTGGGCAATTTATAAATTTCAAAAAAGAAATCCACGCAAACTTAAAAATGATAGTTTTACAATAAATAGTTAAAAAACCTATTTTCCTAACAGTACTTAAATATTAAAAATAGTCTAAAAATTATCAAAAACAATAATAAAAATTTTGAGAAATTGATTAATTAAACCAATTACTTGAGAAAGGATTTTTGTAGGTTCGAAAGGATTCTTTCATGTTTAAACTTAAAAATTGTATAAAATTTGGTTCAATAAAATGTCTGTAAACAGATTTTAAAATCTTAAACTACATTAAATAAATGTATCAAAAGAAAAACCGAAAAAGTCAATTTCTCGTTTTTCAAAAACTTAAAAACTTATCTAATGATAAAAAAATAAAAATCTACAACTCGGCTGCGCTCAACGCTAAATTGAACTCCAAAATTTTTTTCTTCACAAACTTCTCCTTTTCGTCCATCTCTTCTTCGATCAAATTTTTGAGGTTCTGTAAGTTTGGCATCGATTTGGAGTTGGGAACGTTCAGCAAAGTGTTAAAGTAAGTGAACCAGAGATTCTTGTTCATGTAGCGAGGCAAAATTCTTGTGATTTTCCAATGAACACTGTCTTTGGCAACCTCCATGGTTTGGCCGAACAGAATGAAGTGAGATATGCCAGCGAGTCCAAAAAGATCCGTTTGGTAGGTCCAAGGGAGATTCTCTCTAATCTCGTTGAATGTGAGGATTGGAGTCTCAAAAACCTAAACAATTTAAAAATTAATACAAATATGGCCAAAATAAATTCATCTGAAAACTCACTGTATCCTCTTCGAACCATTCCATATCAATGGCAACTCCAAAATCAATCAATTGTATAGCTGGAACCCTCGATGAATATCCGAGCTTCCTCATCAACACAAAGTTATCAGGTTTGATGTCAGCGTGAATAATTTTGCAAGCATGCAAGTGATCGATGATGGAAAGCAATTGTGTAGTTAAAACCATGGCAACATATTCATCCACATTTTTGTTGGTCACTTTCTTAACAGTGTTGCAAACTTCAATCAACGAACCGTAAGGAGCAAATTTGGAAGCCAAAATTGAAGAGTTATTGCCAATTAAAGCTTGTTCTACTTGCATGAATCCAGGAAGCTGAAATCATTTTAAAATGGATTAATCAGCAGGTTTTTATGGCAATAAATGAAACTTACCATATCAGCATTTTTCAATCTAATTCCCAGCTCCAGACAAATGTAATATTCCCACAGGTTAGCTGGTCTTTCTTGCTTCAAAGAGAATAACTCCCCAGTGTCCAAGCATTTCCCAACAAGAAAGGATCCAAACGATCCTCGCTGGATGATTTTTTCAAGACACATTTTCTTTTCACCACATTTAATCTCATTTCCCACCAATAATTCATCAACAGTTATCACCATCAAACAACTTTTCTGATTTACAGCCAAATATCCTCTGAAGTTGCATTCATTCAAAATGGTTTCCTGAAGTTTTTGGCTGAACGGATTGTTATTTTCATCGATGAAAACTGGATTAATGCGGGAATGGCTTTGTGAACCATCAGGATCCTCAAACGTGAGACTATTTAGGTTGTCGTTGGAGTATTCGTCTTCGTCCATAGGTTCTTCAGGTAAATCTTCTTCTGGTTGGTTCTAAAAATAGGGTTTTATTGAAAGAAAGGAAATGAAATCTTAAAATTTTTACGTTTGGAATTTTTCCATCAGTTTTTTCAGCATCTTCAACGGTCTGGAACTTGACACTTTTTACTGTTTTCTTGAAAGGGACTGGAAGCATTGGAATCTTAAACACAGAACATGATCCAATACTTTGTTTTCTTAAGGAATCCATTTCGAAATCAGACAAAGAACTGCTAACTTTAGGAACTTTTAGTTCGTGGTTTTCGGGAGAGATGGAGGTTTTCGTTGGTATTCCAGGAGTGTTCATGATGGTGTCAAAAACTTCAGAGAATCTCACTCTGAGATTAAGTTTTTCAGCAGAAGTTTCTTCTCTGAGCGAGTTTGATTGAAGGAATGAACGAATTTTATCTGCAACAGCATCAGGAATTTCAGGAAAATCTTTTATTGGTATATTTTCAAGTTTCTGCTCCTCAGGCTTTGTTGAATTTTGTCTTTCTTCTTCGAAAATTGCACCTTGAACTTGCTCCTCCAACTTTTCTACAGATGGAATCAAAACATCCACATGAGCATCATTCAAAATAATTGATGGATCTTTGGTAGGTGGACTCGAAGCAAGTTTTTCAACCATTGTCGAAGTTTCCAGCGGAGAATAAACATCGGGAATTTGAGGAAACTCTTCAAATTCAACGAACTTACTCAATAACTCATCTTTTTTATGCTTCAAAGTTACAGCATATGATAAAATGTTGGGATTCTGCTGAGTTAATGAAGGAAATTCATCAACTTGTTCCTCTTTGAATGGCTCCTTTTCATTGACAGCAACCGAGGTATCCGATATTTCGAAGATGTGATACACGGTTGGTTCAAATTCATCTTCAGTAATGTCTATTACCGTTAAATCAGACTCCAAAGATCGTAGTTCATGAATTTTAGAAGGCATTGTAGTGATGGCAACCTCAATTTTTGGTTTCTCGGGAGTTGGTATCAAAGTTGGTGTTTCAATAATTTCTTGTTTATCAAATGTTTCAAGATTTCCAGAATCAACTTCCATGAATGCTTCATTCTTCTCATCCTCAAGAATCAGTGGAGTTTCCAAGCGAACAAAAGATTTGTTGGTTGATTTGGAGGAAAATTCGGAGACCTGAAGTAAATAAAAATTAAAGAAAATTCTGACGAAAATGGTTAAAAAAAATTTAACCTCTATGATGGTGGATAGCTGATCTGGAATCTGAATCGGTTCCACGACCATATCAATCACCTCATGAACGGAAGTCCTTCTAGCTTTCTTTCTTATTGGTGTGCTACAAAACAAATTTTCCGGCAGCAACAAATTAAACTTGGAAGTGCTGTCAATAGACTCATTTGTCTCATCAAACTCGTGGGAAAATTTTGGTGAAGCTGCTGGTACCAGAAAATGGTTGAGGTTTCTCGAAGATCCAAGTGAGATGTGGTGCGAGTTAACCAAGCCTTGCTCGGGGCTGGCAGGAACCGTAAAAGTTACAATTGGTTTGTAAGCATTTCCAAATTTCACACTATGCTTTAGAATTGATTTTATTGTTGGGAATGGGTAGATAGATTCACGACGTTGATCAACCACTGTTAAGTCCATATCTTCAAGGCTTAGTTGGGTGCAGTTTAATTTTTGCCATTTTTTCTGGAATATTATGAAATTGGTCATTGATATAAAACTTATGCAAATAAATTTACCTTCAATCGCTCTTCCACAGAAATATCTTCTCCTCCGCCACCATCTGGATAAGTAAGCTTCATATTCGCAACATAAATTTCAGAGTCCCTCTTCACTTCAAAATCTACAAATCTCGTTTTCATCTCGTCCTGCTTAATATTACAAGTAGCGAATCCTGGTGGCAAACGAATTCCATTTTCAAACTTGTTGATCCACACCAAATCACAGCGATTAGTCAAAGTATTCTCGATTCCTCGCTCCTTAAACCAAAAGTAACCGCGAATTTCCTCGTGCGTGAATTCCATTCCTTTCATGAGTTTTTTGGGGTAGAGCATGATTTTGTTGTACATTGGAAGCGAGTTAGGGTTTTGTGGTTCCTCAATAACCATCGGAATTTCCCACTCAGTTTGCTTGTCGTTTTTAGTGATGAAGTCTTTTGTAAGTTGAATTCCCAAATGGAAGTTCTTAACGGTGTAGGGAATTGGAACGTGAGTTTCAGTGTCCTCAGCTATGTTAAAATTTATTTTAGGTATCACTTTGCCAAATAAACTTCCAGATTGGCTGGTCGTAGCTTTGGACCATCTAAAAAAATGTAATTGATGAGTTAAAAGAAGACAGAAGAAGTTCTAAAACTTACGGTCCAATTTCTTTCTCATTTTCACGTCTTCGAGCTGAATCGATGATGCTACGTATAACAGATTGATTTGCTGGAGTTGAAGATGAAGGAGTATTTGCCTGCAATTTTAAATAAAGATTAGTTTAAAGAAATTCAATGAAATAATCTTAAAATAGTACCTGATCCACATCTTGATGAATTTTAATTTTAGCTTGATTTCCTCGAGAGTTTCCTGGTACATTCTCCTGATTAACAATTCCAGGCAAGAACGACTTAACTACAGCTCCAGTTCTCTGACTACCTACAAACTTTTGCTTGTGAGCCTTCAGAGAAGTCAAAGCTGATCTTTTTTCCTGCATTTTGGACATGAAGTTCATTTTAGAAGATTCATCGAAGAGCATTCTCTGAGAAATTGAAGATTTGAAGGAATTGTGTGCCTGAACCAATTTATCGAAAGGCTGAGCACCACAATCAAGACCCTTCCGGAAAACTGCTTCAGTTTGTTTGAAATTATCTAAGATATCATAGTAATAAGCCCAAGCTATATACATATCAGAGCACATCGTTCCGATTCCTTGACTCCACAACTCTTGGTACATCTCATGAGGATTTTCATGTGAGTCTATAAATTTGATGTAGAGCTTGATTAAGCGACGATCTTGACGATATCGAGCATCAGCTTCGAATTTTATGATGCATTTTAACATAACATCATCCAAAGGCGAATCATTTCCATGTTTTGGATAGCTTTGCTCAATCCACAAGATGTATTCGTACCAAGGAGCAAGATGGTCATTACCCTCGTAGTTCTTGATTTGATCTTCGAAGGATCTAAAAAAAATTTTGATGACTTTTGTTTTAAATTTTAAATGTTTCAAAACTTACTTTTTCTCAGTTTCCAGCAACTCTTTTTTGTCAGTCAACACCATCCTTAGCTTTACATCATTCTGAATACCATTTATTGACTGCATATTCTCTTTATTTTCGTTTGAATCCATTTTAAGGCAACAAAGAAATGAAGCCAAAAGCGTCTAGTGAAAAATTCATTTATTCGATTCTGAGAATTTAATAAAGAAATTGGCGCAAATATTTACATTATGCGTTTTCCATACGTTTTTTGAATTTCTGCGCAATTTTAAGCTATTATCCACGGCAGTTCATTAATAATAATTTATAATCAATGCAGTTTCAAGTTTCAGTGTGAGAGATGATTGAATTAACTATTTAAATCCAAAGTCTTTCATTTGTCAACTTTGAAAAGTCTTCGAAAAGACAATTTATTATTATTTTTCAACATTTTATTGATCCAAAATATATGTTATGTAACATTTAACTTTTTTCTAACATCAAGAACTACTTTTGTTTTATGAAGGTTACCTATGGCAAAAACTGTGTATTCCAATGTTTTACTGAATAATTTAGTCTTGTAGATATAAATTTCCCTTCTAAGATCCACTAGTTTTTAGTATTTTAATGATCAAGTTTGATCGAGATATATTCTTTTGTCGATTGCAAAGTTTATTACCTAAGCATTTCAAATGAGATTCCAGGAGGGCCATAAATACAACTGGAATCATTTCCATGCATCCACTACATAAATTATAATTTAATCTTAAATATATCACACAACGATATTGTAAGAAATAATTAAACTAGTGTAAAACCATGTTAAACCAAGTCTAACTTTATGTTAATGAATTCAAACATACCTCAACATCACTGGCCACAACTATGTGAAACCATTAAAAGATATCTCCAACCAGTAGAAATAAGGATGGTCCACATATTGAAATGGATACCAAGAGTGAACAATAAAAGTTTTTTGGCTAATTGCAAAAAGTGTCCAGCCAGTCAGTGTTAAAAAAGCACCAATCATCAATAACCTCGTTATATTTTTGCAAGTCTTAACAACAGCACTGATAGCTGGATAATCAGGCAACTTCATGAAAATCGAAGCTTCAGCTGTTATTTTGAACAAATCAAGAATCTCATCTTGTTTCAATAAAAAAAGCCAAATTTTGCAGTACAAGCTGGTCACAGCCATCGCGGCTCCCAGGAAAACTAAGATTTATTCAAGAATCATTCACGTTTTGTTTAAATTATCGTTAAATTAGTAATCTCTACAAACTTGCAAAGCTCGAAACACCTTCACCATAAATATGGCCAGTAACCAAACCAGTAATCAATGAACTCAAAACTATGGTCATTATAATTGCCTGACATACAAGAAATACCACTTTCTTGTAAAATTTATCATAATCTTTCAACCAAAATCCCAAAAAGCTTAAAATTTTAAAATTCAACTCAAAAGCTTCGTCGATCAGTGATGAGTCCATTTTTAAATTCTTTTTCGCTCGAACTGAATTGTCTAAAGATTGCAACTCGAATGCAGCTTGGTTTTGTCTTTCTATGTCTTTTATACTTTTTGAAATTGCTGAATGAAAAATTGGATCGCATCTGGAATAACTTAAGATTCTCAGAAAACTTCCTTTGAAGACACAGGGCTTGCATAGTTCATGACTGCTATTCAACCGTTTTGACTGATACCTTCAGCTTGAAAAATTTCGTATGCTAGTGAATGATTTAAGGTTTTAATTAGTTGTATTCTGAATACTGATATCTTCTGAATAAGAAATTGTAAGTCTATGTTTAAAACTGAAGACTTTCATATGTCAACTTGGAAAACTCTTCGAAATGATAATTATTACTTTTCAAACATTTTATTGATCCAAAATATATTTTATGTAACATTTAACTTTTGTCTAACATCAAGAAATACTATTGTTTTATGAAGGTTAATAATTTCGTCCCGTAGACATAAATTTTCTTTCTATGATTGACTATAGTTTTGAGTCTGTTAATGATCAAGTTTGATCGAGATTTATTCTTTTGTCGATTTAAGAAACATTTTGCATCAAAGTAAAGAATGAGTAAGTTAAATTGCAAATCTAGAATAAAATTATTTAACCTTTAAAATCGAAAAATATGTTTATAAAATCTCACTGATGCAAATTGCTCCAGATTCAGGTTAATTGGACCATAAACATCCACCCTTATCGGTCTTTTGATCACTTCCATCACTATGATCATAATTTTCCTGTTTTTAACAGAAAATTCATACCAGTTGCAACAGTAAATCTCATCCAAGAGATCAGTGCTTGTAGTTAAAATCCGTTGTCCGAAGTAATATGGAGCAAAAATATAAGTTCCAATTGTTAGTGCGGTTATCGTTGTAGCTAAGAAGTTAAATGGCTGTTTTAGCGGTGAATTATTTGAAAATTCAAAAACAATTGTGGTCAACTCGAAAGATGCAATGAAAAGTTGAGCCAAATATGCCATTGAAAAGCAGTTTTCAATCTTTTCACGAATTCTGTGGATAAAAACAATATTTTTAGTATTTATGCAGAAAGTATTTTTTTTACCTCATCAAATGATTATGATATAAGATGCACTGCTTCAACTCATTGAAAATCTTTTTTTCTTCTTTCACCTTGTGAAGATTGCAAAGTTTATTACCTAAGCATTTCAAATGAGATTCCAGGAGGGCCATAAACACAACTGGAATCATTTCCATGCATCCACTACATAAATTATAATTTAATCTTAAATAAATATGTAACACAACGATATTGTAAGAAATAATTGAACTAGTGTAAAACCATGTTGTACCAAGTCTAACTTTATGTTAATAAATTCAAACATACCTCAACATCACTGGCCACAACCATGTGAAACCATTAAAAGATATCTCCAGCCAGTAGAAATAAGGATGGTCCACATATTGAAATGGATACCAAGAGTGAAAAATAAAAGTTTTTTGGCTAATTGCAAAAAGTGTCCATCCAGTCAGTGTTAAAAAAGCACCAATCATCAATAACCACGTTATATTTTTGCAAGTCTTAACAACAGCACTGATAGCTGGATAATCAGACAACTTCATGAAAATCGCAGCTTCAGCTGTTATTTTGAACAAATCAAGAATCTCATCTTGTTTCAATAAAAAAAGCCAAATTTTGCAGTACAAGCTAGTCACAGCCATCGCGGCTCCCAGGAAAACTAAGATTTATTCAAGAATCATTCACATTTTGTTTAAATTATCGTTAAATTAGTAATCTCTACAAACTTGCAAAGCTCGAAACACCTTCACCATAAAAATGGCCAGTAACCAAACCAGTTATCAATGAACTCAAAACTATGATCATTATAATTGCCTGACATACAAGAAATACCACTTTCTTGTAAAATTTATCATAATCTTTCAACCAAAATCCCAAAAAGCTTAAAATTTTGAAATTCAACTCAAAAGCTTCGTCGATCAGTGATGAGTCCATTTTGAAATTCTTTTTCGCTCGAACTGAATTGTCTAAAGATTGCAACTCGAATGCAGCTTGGTTTTGTCTTTCTATGTCTTTTATACTTTTTGCAATTGCTGAATGAAAAATTGGATCGCATCTGGAATAACTTAAGATTCTCAGAAAACTTCCTTTGAAGACATATGGCTTGCATAGTTCATGACTGCCATTCAAACGTTTTGAATGATACCTTCAGCTTGAAAAATTTCGTATGCTAGTGAATGATTTAAGGTTTTAATAAGTTGTATTCTGAATACTGATATCTTCTGAATAAGAAATTGTAAGTCTATGTTTAAAACTGAAGACTTTCATATGTCAACTTGGAAAACTCTTCGAAATGATAATTATTACTTTTCAAACATTTTATTGATCCAAAATATATTTTATGTAACATTTAACTTTTGTCTAACATCAAGAAATACTATTGTTTTATGAAGGTTAATAATTTCGTCTCGTAGACATAAATTTTCTTTCTATGATTGACTATAGTTTTGAGTCTGTTAATGATCAAGTTTGATCGAGATATATTCTTTTGTCGATTTAAGAAACATTTTGTATCAAAGTAAAGAATGAATAAGTTAAATTACAAATCTAGAATAGAATTAATTAATTAACCTCTGAAAACAAAAATAGGGCTAACAAAATCTCACTGATGCAAATTGCTCCAGATTTAGGTTAATTGGACCATAAACATCCACCCTTATTGGTCTTTTGATCACTTCCATCACTATGATCATAATTTTCCTGTTTTTAACAGAAAATTCATACCAGTTGCAACAGTAAATCTCATCCAAGAGATCAGTGCTTGTAGTTATAATCCGTTGTCCAAAGTAATATGGAGCAAAAATGTGAGTTCCAATTGTTAGTGCGGTTATCATTATAGCTAAGAAGTTAAAAGGCTGTTCTAGCGGTGAATTCTTTGAAAAATCAAAAACAATTGTGGTCAACTCGAAAGATGCGATGAAAAGTTGAGCCAAATATGCCATTGAAAAGCAGTTTTCAAATTTCTCGCGGATTCTGTGGATAAAAACAATATTTTTAGTACTCATTCAAAAAAAAAATTTCTTACCTCATCAAATGATTATGATATAAGATGCACTGCTTCAACTCATTGAAAATCTTTTCTCCTTCTTTAACCTTGTGAAGATTGCTTAGTTTATTGCCTAAAAACTTCAAATGAGTTTCAAGGAGGGCCATAAACACAACTGGAATCATTTCCATGCATCCACTGGGAACATGGAATTATTTAGTAATGTAACATAACGATATCGTCAGATATTAAATGATCAATAATTAAAAACAATATACCTCAACATCACTGGCGACAACAATGTTATGAAATTGAAAATAATTTCAATGCCGTAGATGTAGGGATGATTCTCATATTGGAAAGGATACCAAGCGTGGAAAATAAAGGTTTTCTTGGTAAAGGCATAAAACGACCAACCAATTAATGTCGACAATGCACCAATCACCAATAACCTCGTAATATTTTTGCAATTCTTAACAACTGCACTGAGAACTGGATAATCAGGCAACTTCATGAAATCTGAAGCTTCAGCAGTCATTTTGAACAAATCAAGAACCTCATCTTGTTTTAGTAAAAAAAGCCATATCTTGCAGTACAAGCTGGTCAAAGCCATCGCAGCTCCCAAATAAACTTTCAGGTTTAAATTTTAATTAACTTAAATCTTTTTTGAAATTTTTGAGCACTATACAAACCTGCAAAACTTGAAGCTGCTTCAGCAGTTAACAAACCTGTTATCAATGTACCCATAATTCCAATCATCAAAACAACTTGAAAGATCAAGAACGAAACTTTTTTATAAAATTTATCATAATCCTTCAACCAAAAACCCAAAACGCTTAAAATCTTGAAAATTAACTCAAAAGCGTCGTCTATCAATGAAGAGTTCATTTTTAAATTCTTTCTTAACTTGAACTGAACTTTCTTAAAACTGTTAATGAAATGCAGTTCTGCTCAGCGTTGCGATGGTTTAAATACTTTTGAAATTGTTGCTGACAAACTGCATGGATACTGAATTAATTAGTTTTTTCGATCTTAGGTATTTTTCCAAGAATGTTGTATTGAATTGCATATTTTATTAATTAATTTCGTCTGAAATGCTAAATGGATGACAACCCGACAGTAAACAATTTATTGGTAAAGGAATTTGAATTAGAATATTTGATTACATAGCAAGTATATGTACACATAGGATATTCTTCTAATGTTTTTACTGTTTAGGTTTACAATGACAACACAGTTTACCCTCATTATTATTTATGTAATATTTCCAGAGCAATCATCACTTTCTCCAAATCAGCTGCAAACTCTAGTTCATTTTCCCCACAAAATATTCACCTACTCACCAAATTTCCTTATCACCACAAAAAGGGGAAACAAACACGTTTCCATGAATTTTCCTTCTCAAACACCAGTTGAACGTTGTACACATTTTCGGTCGTTCCATGGAGCATTTTTATTTGCATTTTGGATGCCTCTTTGTTTTAAATAAAGCGTAGGACTTTCACTTTTTAAAGATAACAGTTCATGCCAGTATTCTCGAGATCAATGTGTGAATTTTTGTTTAAATAAATTTTAAAGCTGGATCTGGCTGGATTTAATATAGAAAACTTTTCAATTTATTTTAAAGAGAATTTATGATAAAAACAATGTTTTTTTTGCTGAAAAATCGAAGAAATGAAATATTCTCGAAAACTTTTAAAAAGTTTTCTGGAAAAATTTTTTGTATTTCAGATTTGTGGCTACTACTTGATTTATTGTGGCAAAGTTACCGGCTCTTGAAAGTCTTCTGTTTGACATCACAAGTTTTGATATATCCGAGACTTTTTGACAATAAACTTATGTTCATTTAAAGGGGAAAGTTTGGACTAAAACTATGTAGTCTTCCATGAAATTTGGATTATCCCAAAATCCAATTAAAATAAATGGATCTTTTTACTTACCCTGTCATTATTTCAAGACTTCTAAAGCTTCTTGAATAATAAATTTAGATAAACAAGATTAACTTAAGAACAATTGCCCTTCTAAAAAAAAGCTTTCCTCATTCAACATTATAGATTAAAGTAGTAGAAGAATTCCAGTATCTGCTTTACTATCAAAACTTTAATAAATGAAATATAAAGAAATTCTACACAAAACTATATCGTCTTTCTTACCCTTCTACTATTTCCTTATAATTTCATTCAATTATAATATATTATGATTCCACAAAATGTAATTTTTGCAGTTGATGGGCTGGCATGTTGATTTGATTGATGATGATGCCAAAGGGATAAAATTCTTGTTGCTATGCCAAAAACCATCTGATACATTATTTGAATCTTATATACATCTACTTCATAACTCTATAACTGATGATTACGAGGAGGTTTTAGAATGAAGCATCATCTGCTGCTGAATGACATTATATAAAATTTGTTATCTTTGAATTTTAATCTAATCTATTACTCATTTTGAGGTGAAATTTGTTTATGTTTCACAGGATCTCTATGAAAGGAACCAAGCAAAAGCACTTTCAAGAAATATTTGTCTCTACTAATTTTTTCAAGAAATTATTATTCAAAACTCCCTGTAATTGCATCGCGGATAACAAATTCATCTACTACGTAAAAATGGCAAAAAGAAGCATAAATTTTCTTCAGAATGCATCAAAAGATTCTCAAACTGAATTTTTAATAACAGCTTCTTAAAATTAAGCTTTGAAAATCATAATTGATAAGTAATCTTAAGACAACAAATAAAATTTCATCAGAAATTATTAAAAATTTAGAAGAAATCAATTAATTTAATTGTTGCTTTAATTGTACACTTGTACTCTGCTTTGTTTACAGCGCTAAAGCTAGTAACAATCTTGTTGAGATGGATTGAGGCTGCATTATAATTAATTTTAATTAAAAAGTTTTTTCATTCTACCATCTTAAGTATACGGATGATTGGAAGATTTACCAATTGTTTTTGATAAACATAATCGCATTACGATAATCGGATTAATTGAAGGAGAAAAAAAAGAAGAGAAGAAAAAACTGTTGTTTGAGACTAAAGAGCTTTATGTGCTGACGATTCTTGGCTGAATATTGGATAAACTTTGTTATTGTTTTTTTTGAATCCTTTGATTGTGGTTTGTTTTGTTATAACATATTTTAGAAGGAGCGTCAATTTTAAAAGATGGAAAAACGCGGTGAGCTTCAGTATCGATTGATAATAATAATATTGAAGGAATTGAACACAGTACATAAAATTAAAATAAATTGTAAGATGATTTTTTGTTTTTGTTTTTTAATTTGGGAGTAAAAATCAAAAATTCAAGCCACGAAACTTGATTTTTTAAAGTTTTTAAATTTTTGGAGGGATTAAAAAAAAATTTAAATTTCGATTTTGAAATTTCAATTTTTGAAAAATATAATTTGGGATAAAAATCTAAAATCGGACCAAAACTTGATTTTTTGAACTTTTGAAATTCTGAGTTTTTTTGGAAATTTTCGGAAATTTTTGAAATTTGAAAATGAATTTTTTTTTGAAGTTTGACTGGAAGAAGGTAGTTTTTGTGTGGTTTTATAAAAGATATCTTAGAAAATGTTTAAAAAAAGCTTTTTTATTAAGGACACACATTTGAAGAATTTTCCTAACATTCTTCTCAACTTGAGATACAGATGTCGTTGACTGCAAAATTTTTCCAAAACTAATGGGAAACCTATTGTGAACAAACATCTCAAACTTCATGATATCATTAAATCATTAACAAACAAAAACCAGAATGAAAGAAAATCAAGATAATGAAGTATAATTTCTTTACCAAATGATTGATTACATTAAGTAACTAAATAGATATACAAAAAAAAACTGCTTGTGGTTGCTTTCAAATATATTTATTAAACTTAATTTGATTAATTCTCTCTGAAACATCGAATGTGGTTCGATTGATGTCTGTTATACATTTTCCTTATTCGACAACCGAAAAACAACACAAGCAATGTTTTGCACTTTTGCAATATAGAGGTTTTTTATCGTTCAACCAAAATATATATTATTTCTCTCAGGTTTAACGTTCAATAATGCAATCATAATAATTTATAGCTTTGCATAAACACAACATATATGTTTCATTTGGTTTAATTTATAGAGTACAGCACATCAACATAATCAACACCAGTTTGATTGAATATATTTGTTAGAATACTTGTTTTTTTGTTTGTTTTTTTGTTTTTGTTGATAAATAGACTATAGACTTTGTTTGGCTGATTGAAAAAGCTTTGGAGTTGAAATTGAAAGAAATAACTTGAGAAGGTAAATTCCCTTACAATAAAGTAAATCGTAATTGGAAAAATAAATGTCAATGTAAATTCTGTAAATATTATAAAAACTCTTAAGTTAAGAGAGTAAAATTTATCTCAAAGAATCAACTTTTTAATTTACTTGATAAAAATGATTTTCAAGTTCCAGAACTCCCTCATTCTGCCAAAATGTTGTTTTTTTTGTCAGCTTTTGTATAAAAACACTTGTACGTATTGTAACATTCATTTTCTAATGTTCAATCTTTGCGCTTAAAAGTAATCTTTTATAGTCAATGTTCATGTTTTTCCATTAATAATACATAAATATAAACTTCTCCATGGTTTTACAATTTTCTATGATTTCACGATTAAAACACAAGTATAGTAGTTTAGTTACAGTGGTGTATAACATTTCGAATTAAAGCGACCTCGACTGAGACACATGATTCCATTAAAAGCTCAAACAAATCTTAAGCCCGCTCAAACATTCTATTCTTAAAGTAGTTTTTTTTTTCTCGCAATTCTTCGAAATCAATTCGAAGAATTTTTGAAATTATTTATAATTATTTTGAAACCGTCGCAACTGACTTTCTGCTTTTTTCTTGCAATTTAAGGACACAATAAGGTTGAGTAGATAAATTGCAACAGAAAGGATTGGTTAAGGAAAACGATACATATTTTTCTTTACTACACATATTTTGGCTTTAAAATATATCTTTGGTTTGTTTTACGCTATTCACAATTAGGAAACACTCATTCAATAGTATATTCTCTTATTAAAACATTCATTTCGAAGTTGAGGCATTGGGGAAGTTTTGTTATAATATTTGTTAATTGAATATATAAAATGATTTTAAATTTTAAAATAAAATCACCTAAATGTAAAATATATTATTTTAAAATAAAAGCTCTGATAAGTTTTTTTATAAACTAAAAAAAATCAAGAAAAATTCGTTATTATAAATAATCAAAACTTCCCTAGCATCCCCTAATATTTTTTGCTATCTAAAAAAATGTTTTTCTTCTCTGTAAATATTCATTATGTGAAAAATCTGCTTTTGCATTTTGTATGGAGATTAAAGTTGTTGGAACAAAAATTTGCCCATTTGGTATTTTAATTTTTAATTTATACTATTCAGTATTATTTTAACAGCCATTTAGAGAGTTTTTTTTTATAATGTGATTTTCTATGTTTTCATCAGTTTTTTATTGTATTTAAAAAAAAGTACCAAAAAATTCTTTAAAATCCATTTAATCAGTCAAATGTCAATTACAAAAAAATGTTTTAACCCTTTCGGCCTTCTAGGCGTATGATTTTCTCGGCGCCTTTTATATAAATTTATTCTACAAGCCATAGTCGAAGCTTTCGCCCCACTCGCTGTACCGTGAGTCTTGTTTTTGCAGGCGTTGCGTGACATCCTCAATGTAGCTGTCATTCATTCGGTACATGCCACTGTTCGCTTGGTACATAAGCGTCTCTAAGATGCGCTCGTTCTTGATGGCTTTAGTGGGGAGTACGATCTTGATTAGTTCTTGTGGAGAGATGCGGTGAAGCTTCAAATCACGCGCTAGTCTTTCCATTATGCACCGGAATTCCACTTTTGCGTCCGTTTTAACTGACACTTTGGATTTTACCTGCATGGAAAGAAAATCATTTATAATCATAAGAACTATCCAAGCCTTTAGAAACTAACCTTATGTTTGGCCCACGCCAACATTGCCTCAAACTTTCTCACTTCAGGAATTTCCAAATTTCTGCACATTATCATTTGAACCATACTTTCGCTGAGATTCAGGAAATCTAGAGTCTGGAACAAAGCGTAAGCTTTCGTCTCTGTAAATGCCAGTATCATGTTCACCAATTCAGACGCAGATGTATAACGCCAATAGTAGTTTTCCAAGGAAATCAGCATTGTGCAAATGATCTCTATTCGCAGGAATTGTTTTGCATGATGGAAACAAGCCTGAAGGAGTTCAGGGAGATCGTAATGTTCAGCTGCACAGATCAGTCCTGATTTGATTAAAAGAATTATTTTATTACAATGTTCCGAGTTAATAAAATATATAATTACCTGGTATCGTGATACAAGTAAGTGGACAACTACCGGTATGAAGATAGTCAAGTAATACTCGGAAGGTATCTGGATCAAATTCTATAATCGTAAACTCAGTCTGAGCCATTTTGGCACGATCAACTTTTTGGGCGTCTGCACAAACAGACAACCGAGGCATGGCTAGCTGAGCAGCGTTTGCTTTGTCTTTTGAACTTCTTTCTTTGGCATCTTTTTCTGAAGATTAAGAAAATTGTATAAATCGATAATTTTGTGTCAATTTCAATGTCTTACCTGAACAATCTTGTGATGACGCCCACTTCTTCTTATCATCTGCACTCAGCTGACTTTGTTGTTTTCTTATAGATCTTCCCCAGCCGGCCGTGATTGTCCCTAGTCGCGAGAAAGCTCGTTTAACCATTGGTGAGGACGGAACACTTTTTGGTCGCGACTCAATGTCTGGAACTTGGAGGAAGTTGGAGCTCTTGGCTCTCTGGTTATTTGGCGATAAGAGAGTGGGTGCTGGTCGTGCCAAAAGCTCAGCAACAGGTACTTGAGGTGATCCAAAACCGGATTGAATTCCGTAGAGCATTTCCTGGAACACTCGGCTACGAACGCCCAGGATAGCTCGCACGCCAATGAAGCGCGCCTTCTGCTTTGACTGACCTACCAGGAACACTACGTCAAACAGCTGTGCGTTTTGAAGACACGATGGCTCAATATTTAAAAATACACGGGTAAAATCTTTCGCTAATTGATCATAATCTTCAAATTGATCTCTCACAGAATCCAGTAATGGTGATGAAGGCCTCATATGTCCTGGATATGACAAAAATACAATTATTGATTAGTTTTGAATTTCTGTGGTTTTTAGAGGGTAATATGTAATAATCAAGCTCTCACAGTCTCTAAATACTTGGAATTTGTAATGTAATTTGATTGTTAATTTTGATAAAAGAAATGTATTAAAATTTTGAATCGTTTGTATGAGAACCATAAAGGAACTCTGATTCAAATGCATTTCACTATGTTGAAGTGCATCCGTTATTTCCATGAACTTCAGAACAACAATGAAAACATTTTCATACGGTTCTTCGTTTCAAAGCCTCACTTTCGTCTATATATTTTATGTTTTGATTGTTTTAATTTAAAAAAAAACGGGATGAATTTTTTTTGAACAAAACAGGAAACTCTTCTTTCGTTTTGTTATCCAGAAATTTTTAATTAAGCATCCCAACAATTTCAATTTTGTTCATGGAATGTCAAGAGTTTTTGTTTTTCCAGGCATATACTTTAGTCAACTATTTGGTGCTTTGTTTCATTAATCTCAGTCTGCTACCCATTCTTTACCAAAACTTTTGAAACCAGATGAAAATTTTGATTTTGAAATGAAATTCCTGAAGTCCAGAATTTACTTCACAAAGTAAATTCAAGTTTCAATTGAAACCCTAAAACAAAAACTGACACTCAAATATAGACGCACAAAGAAAATTAAATCATGCATTCGTGGAATTCTAAAGTCTTGTTAAAACAGGTACCTGCAGGTACGATATTCTTCAACGCTTTAATTATTTGGATATGTCCTAGCTTTTCTAAAAGGATTGTCATCTTTTTTTACAAATTTAATGTTAAGTGAAAAGTTTGCAAAGAAAATAAAAAGAGCTTTCTGAAAACACAAAACACGACCCAAAAAATTTAGTTGTAGAATTTTTTAATGAGACCATTTCTTGTCTTGTTCTTTTATAAAACTTTAAACTGCTTTAAAGTTTAGGGGCGCCGAAGGAACGAGGCATCATTAAAATTTGTGAGCCCCAAAATGTGTTCCAGATGTTTTTCAATGTTCTCTACATTCTTTCATGCAACAATTTTCACAGAAAAGCAACCTTGAGCCTCCTGCCAGCTCAAAGCACATTATTATGTTCATTAAAATAAATCCCGAACTAAAGTGTAACATAATTTTGTTCTTAATTGCTTTCAGAGCTATATGTTGTATATGTATTTGGGACTACGGTGGAAAGCTGAAAAGTTGCTAAACGAATTAGGAGTTTAGGAAAGCAACAACTGCCGTTAAATTGAAGTATCTTGTTTTGGGAAATTGTGTAGCTTTAAAGAACATACGTTTATAGTAAGCGAATATTATTTCATGTCGATATAGTTAGAAATTTTATTGCCTTTCAATATTGCCGGTTCGGTCCGATTTTCCAATTTTCAATTTTATTAGCAAAATTGAGGCAAAAAGTAAAAAAGTTTGGCAGGAATCTTTTTCAGTTTTATTTCTTTACGATATCCTTGAAGCATTGATACAAAAAAGTTTGCTCTCATGTTTCTGCTGTTGAATTTTCCAATTTGGTATTTATTGAGCTTTTTTGAATTTTATTGTATAAATTGTATTTTATTGTTTTCCAACGATGAAAAACTTCTTGAAGCAAATAAATAAAATACAGATGGATGTGACAGCGTTTGCTCAAGGAATTGAAGGAAAAAGCGATTGGAAAATCAGTCTCCATGCAATTGGCTGTTTTACACCAAGCTGGAGTTTAAAGACATTTTTAGTGGAGTAAAAATTGATCAGAAATAAGAATTGATTAATAGATAATGACCAAACTTAAAAACGACATTCAAGGTTAAGGTCATTGATTATTTGGGCTACAAAAGGTCAACAAAGGTCAAAGGTAGTGCTATGTGAGTGGTGCCACACGGACAGCATAGAAAGAGTGTAAGCGAGTACATACTATGCGGCAAGAGTTGCACACAGCAATCGTAATTGACCCTTAACATGCATAGTTCCTCACCGATCGGTCGCCAACTGCCTCGCCTGTAGGGCTTTGGTATTTGTCCCGTTTCCGCATGATTCGCCAAATTAGCTACAATGTCCTCGAGCATTTGGGAGCGGGTACGCTCTTGCATGCGTGCAAATTTGGGCGCCGAGTAGGATGCACGTTCGCCGTTTACTATTTTCGTTAACAGCCATTCTCTGTAAAAACAGAAGTTATGGATATATTAGAAGTCTGTTTTAAATTATTCACAGCATGATCATTTAATTTACCTAAACATATTTCCCTTTTCAAAAACAGATTGCTCCCATAAATACGGCTTATAGGCTCCAACTTCATCTCTGGTTACCACTGAAACTTCATATCGTGTAGGTTTTCGCTTGATCCTCGCTGATACTCGAACCAAAATAAAAGTGTGCAAAAAATGGCTTTTGATACAAGATGGACTGAAAGAAGTGTTGTCTGCTTCCAAAAATACAACACAAACGATGTCGTTGCCTATGTGGCGCTTTCGCTGCAACTTTTGTGGATCGTGTTTTTCATATGGCAACTGTGTGGACACGTGGAACATTATTTCTATCGAACGCCAATGAGTGTAAACGGAATAAAGTCCTGAAATGGAAAAGGATTGATTTTCATTATTAAATTAAATAAAGGTCCTGTCATGTATGTAATAAATCATTTTTAAAGAGCATCTGTTACATAACATAACCTCACCTGTTAAATCATGAACAGTGTCAAGGCCTCCTTTGTATTTATCAAAACCACGTAACCTAACTTTATCGCCTAATAATTGTAAGAATTCGTCGAATAGGATCGAATTGTCGTTATTGTCTAGGATGTGCTCTTCAGTGAACTGGCCTTCTTTCACGTAGATAATGCCTACTTTAAGCTCGGATTTGATAAACACCTGGTCCAGCTTTAGCAGCTCTTCTGGTGTGTCTGGCAGTTGACCAAGTATAAGTGGTGGGTTCAGATTTACCTCTTTTCCCAAAGATCTAACTACTTCTTCTCTATTATACCTGAAAATTACATGAAACGATGAAGTTAGTAAATTGTGGTGATATTTGAGCATCGTTAATGGTAAATTATCTAGATTATAACAGATACATCATCAAAATATAAGCTCACCTATCAGCAAAGACACACGATGCTGGAATCAGTCCGTGAACGGTGTAAGAAATCGCCCTAACTAATATTCTAAATTGATCACGTCCATTTATTGTTTCCTGTTTGATTGATAGAATGACTGGGCCCAAGTCCTCGTCATTGGTAAAATAATTCCAGTGCTCGGTGCCATAAAAATAGCGTTCATATGTTTCCTGTTCTACAGAAGTTAGTTCAAAACTCTGATGTTGCTCCCACTGCTCCTCAATTGTCGTCTTTTTCCTTTAAAGAGAATGAATAATTATTATGGCGGGAAACTTGTAGCATACACCAGAAATGAAATAAATTATTTATTGTTAACTATAAACGTTTTCTATTTAACGAACTTATGAAAGCTTCCCAATAAGCAACTCATTTTCAATAAAAACTTCTAACAATTCCTTTAATTAAATATATTTATTGAAGCAATAAAAATGAGTGACTAGCACATTATTCCAAATTACCTCGGCACGTGGTCCGAGTCCTCGTCATCCTCATACAAATCACTGCAATTACGTTCAAGCTGTGCGTCCGTTGATCCGCCGCACATTCCACTGCCACTCGGTCGAGGTTCATCATGATCTGACTCGCTGTCGTCCCAGATGGTATGTCCCAGGTTAAATTGGGCAATTTTCTGACGGGAACATTCCACCCAGTAACCTGGCGTTGGAATTAAGTTGTGTGGATACTCCTCGCAAAATTCGTCTGGAAATGACAAACATTTTGATTATTATTTGACTTTTATCGATTTTTTAGTTGGAAAATAAAATTTATGATGTTCTATGATTGATATTTATGAAGCCTTTTATTATCCTTGAATAACACGTTTCCCATTTTTTCCAGTCAATTGATAAAGAATTATGCTTTGAAGAGGTGTAACTAATTTATTACCCAACACCATTTTTATACCCAATACATCTATACTCCTCAATTCTTTCAATTCCTGTAAATCATTTATTAGATTTGTGTCCATAAAAGCCATGAAATATGTTGCTTATATCGTTTGTATATATCGCATTCAATAAATTTTATTACCCAAAATAATAAAACATTTTTATGTGTTTTCACACAATTATCATTAAGCATTTCGGCATCACAGTCAGCCAGCAGCGAGACTATCAAATATAATAATTTCTAAAGATGACAACTTGCGAGTAATTAATTTATTTGAGGGTGAGTCTCAAGTGCGGATCATAAATCATAATAATCAGTGTTGTAATCATCGGTATCACAGAATCATAATAATCATCATAATCCCAGTGATTAAGTTGTCCTTAGAGGCAATAAGTGGGGTCTTTGTCAACTTGACACACGGCACCAGATGATGTATACCCTTTGTGTCATTATGTCATAATTACAATCCGTCTAATACTCTCCAATGTAAGCAAAAAATACCGGCACAAAAGCCGATATTATATTGTATTAGAAAAAATTTATGGAGATTGTGATAATATTATTCTGTTGCCACAGATTAAAATATCTCCAGACTTTGTCAAGTGCTCGGATATTGTTTTTCTAATTCATTAAACCTTGAGCTGGTAAAATGGTTATAGAAATGCTTTTGAAAGCGTGTGGAATGGTGGAAGAGTTTTTATCGCATTGAGACACTCATTTGGGGGGTTTTGTGGGGCTCTGTGATTTAATGTAATAGAAATACACCACACTATTTAGAAGAATGTTTTTTGAGCAAGGACACGCTAGTAGTCTTTTCTGTGATATTAATGTGTTTTTGTTGGCCAAATTGTTTCTTCAAATGGATTTATTGTACACATTTTAACCATTAATTTGATTCAAAGGACTCCATATCAATTTGTTATGTAATTAAAATTGAAAATTATTAAAACATTAAAGTAAACTCAAAAACATTTAAACAATTTAATTTAATGTTATAAACAGCTATTGCATCTATTTTGTTGCCATTAATTCACAAAGAACGTGATGCACGCGATCTGTTAAAATTCAGTTTAGTTCAGTTTATGTTCCGTTTATCCGTACTAATTCCACCCAGCATGCCACAAAATTCCTTGAACAGAGAAAACTACTGAGAAAACTCGGAAAGCTCGAAAATCTCCAAAGCCCGTGAAAATGATGAAACTTGGTTAGCTCGACTTAGAGAACTTTACATATTAAATATTGTACGAGCGAGAAACAGTGCATGCATCGGAGAAGCTATACAAAGAACTTTACAAAGTATTTCAATAAAAAAGGAATTAACTGACTGGTTGAACGAAATCACAAATTATGAAGCGATGTCGACTAGAAACATTATTTAACGTCAAGAGAGTTCAAATATTTTGTTTGCCTTTGAATTTATCCCATTCCTGTCCTAATCTTGAGACTGTCTTTTTTTGGAATAGTCAAAAGTTACATTTTAATAAAGCAGCTCAACGACGTTTATCCCATGTTACAGTTGTTAAAAGTAGTTGTGATTTGATTTCCAGTTTTTCACTTCTCTGACTTTCCTTGAGAATTTAGAGGAAAAGATGACATGCTTAAAAAGTTATAAGGGAGTAAAAACAATTCTTCAAAAAAGGAAATTCCCTATCTTTTTGTATATGAGTGATTCATTTTTTTGATGGATTTTAGACAAATAATTTTTTTTGAGCATTCAAATTACTTAAAGGAAGATTTTCATGGATCATAAATTTGTAAACTCATCCTTTTGGTGTAAATGCTCGACCATTCCTTCTGCAGTTCAAACTCGTACACTCACTTTTGTCCTCATTTGTTCCGGTAGAGAAAGCAAGTAGCATTATTTAATCCTTTCAGCAAGTTTCACTGGCTTTTCTTTATCGTTTTATGTAATTTAATTAATGGAGCGCTAATTAGCATTTAATTAGAGTTCTAACAAAGGAATCGGGAATTTGTGAAGCTTTACTTTGTGGTGTTTGGGTGTAAAGCTATCCAAACAAGCAACTTTATTTTTGAGCCTTCCGTTTCGCAAGTTTTTAAACACAATATAGTTTGTCGGTTTCTCTTTCATTAAATAAATGTATAAACTTTAACACTCATAAAAAAATTAAACAGTGAAAAGTGCTTTAGCATGTTCAACAAAGCATGAACATTGAAAATGTTAAAAATGCTTTGTGATTTTCAGTTTTTAGAGCCGTTGAAGTTTTCAAAAAAAAGAAATGAATTAAAAGCTCTTAAAAGTGCATCACATGCAAATCCAATTAAAATGTTCCAGGAATTTTTTTTAATATTGCTGTCAGATGGATCGTACCATTACCACCCAAAGTTTGAGTTATAACTCATCCATTAATTCAATTTTTGAGATACTTTAGCCTTTTCATGAATAAAATTTGTTGAATCAATTTTGAAAGGTCTTTATATAAAATATTCAAGCGTTTTTCTTCAAATATTGAATATTTAATTTTTTCAATAAAAGTCCCCATATTTTATGATATCAATAGAAATTTCAGATAAACTCAGAAAGGTTAAACAATTTGTTAATAAAAAATTTTAAATGAAACAAAATGTTTTCACGGAACTTAAAAAAAACTCAGAAATGGCTCATAAAAATTTATTTATCAAAAATTTTGAATATTCAAACGAGCTTTAAGTATCAAGCATGTTATTAAAGAGCTTAATTGAACTGAATGACGCCATAAAATATTCCTTAACGATTCTACAAACTAAAACTTAGTTGAGTGGTTCCTGTTATTCCGGATAAAAATATTATTGAAAATCGATCGCACTCTATCGACAACCAGTCACGTTGCTATCCATTCAAACCAAATTGATCAAAATTTATATGAAATTTTGTTGAATTTGAAGAAATTGAAGAAATTTGTAGAAAACTGTAGAAGCTTCAAAAAAAAAAATATTTATAATGTTTTTTAAGAAAATATTCCAACAAATGGTTTTACCATGTTTTAAAAGCGCTCAACTAAAGTACTGCAAAGTAGAGAAGTTGTGACTGGAATTTGTGAAAGGAATGTTCTTGAGGCACTGTTAAAAGGTATAATCATGTATAAGACTCTACAAACTTATTATTTTTCAAGAGTTCTTGGAATTTTAACCGTTCACTCTTCTAAAATATAATTAAGTCCTAAATGTTCTACAACATTGAATCAAAATATGTTTTACTCAAGTTGGAAAATTTCCAACAGTGAAAAAAGCCGAAAGCAAGAAGCAAAGCAAAATATTTGGCCAAAAGCTCTTAAAGGATTTTTCGGCCGCAGCAAACATTCTATTATTATGTGGGAAAATACCAAAGAAGCCTTTTTGTTTTTTATTGCCTCTCCAATGCTTTTTCGACTAATTCAATAGCAAAGTAGGTGAAATTGGAGAAATTTGTAGAAAGAGCGTATATACATTAATAGATTTTTGATAGGTCGAAAGTGGGTTGCAAATTAAATAGATTTATCAGAAACTTGTAAAGCCTCAAACAAGATTATTTTATTATAGCTGGAAGCAACTTAGAAGAATGTTTTAGTTTGCGTAACGGAAAGTTTTATGCAAGTTGACTATCTTTACAATCATATTCTTAAGAATATAGATTTTTTCTTTAGATTTATTGAGGTTAATTGATGTTTTTTGCAATTAAAACAAAAAAGGATAAAAAAAATCATAAAATAAGAAAAACGACTCAAGAAGAGTCGACCCGCACAATCTAACATTAAACTCTGCTATTTTATTTTTAACATTTTGTGTTCGCAAACTTATTAAGCCATAAAACTTTTTAATAAATCGACTTTGCGGAGGAGATCATAAGACCTTCTAAATTAAAATGTGGGATTTACACTTGATACATTATTTATTTAAGGAATTATATGTTTCAAAGTTGCGCAGAATTGCTCAAAGTGGGCTTATCTTTTATTCAGCTTTTCAATCGCTTTTCACATTTGGAACTGCTTTTGTACTCTGGCAATTTTGTGGACTTGGTATAGATAAAGTTTTTCAGCATTCCAAGTTTCGCCAGTTTTAAGTTTATCCAAACGATAATGCGATGGAATTAAGTTATTTTATCTCTTGTTTGCTCATTATGTCAGGAATGGAAAATTGTTGGCAAATTGGAAAGTCATCGCTTCTGCTAAAATTTTACAGTATTGTGATAAAGTTTTTTGTAAATAATGTGAATAATGTGATGATGAGTCGTTTTTCTTGATTATAATCGTGCCTTTTCAAGGAAAATTTTAAGTGATCTAAAGTGATGCTCCATTTATAATGTTTTTTGAAGTCTTGGAGATTTAAAGACTTGTAGAAAGGATGCTTAAAATAAGTTAGGGGTGATTATCATCAGAGGATTGAAGTAGAAAACGTGCTCAAAAAACGTTCCAAAAGCTTTAAAAAAGTTTGTTGAAACCTCTGACTTTCATTATTATCTCAATTTCCTCCAAATTCCATTAAATAATGCAAACAAATAAAATCATCTTCCCAGAATTTAAATCTCCAATGACACCTTAATTTTCTTGGCTGCATTTAACCTCATTTGCTTTGGTGTAGTTGCGCCACAATGTTGGCTCTGACAGAATACCACAAAAGCAAATATTTATCTTGGTTTTTACCATCTTAGCTTAATCACATCTAGTGACGTCTCAGACTTTATAATCTGATTGGACTCATGCCTTTGCTTTATAGCCTTCACACAAACATTTTCCGCAAGCAACTCATCGGCTGACAGTCTTAATAGAATTTTAATTAAATTTCTGTAGCCAATCAAAAGTCAACACAGCAAATTACAGAATATACAAAACACAGCAAAAGCACACAAAAGGCGACAGCAATGATATTCTTTGCATGTTGCGAGTTTTATGAATTGTACAGAGTTTTTAGAATTTATGAGGAGCGTAAATATCAGTGAGGAAAACTTAATTATTGCGTGATTTTCTGATTGCATGCAGTTTGAAATTCTACTAGATGAGCTTTTTGTTCCATTTCATTTCCATTCATGAAAGTGTTTGAAACAACAATTAATCCTTTTTCAACCAGTGCGTTCCCTTTAAGTTTTATGGCAAAAATAGGCGTTCTCAACTCCTTCAAGCTTATAATAAAGACGCTGCTCATGAACGACAGCCTAATAAAATAAACAATATGAAACACTGAACTTTGTATGGAATCCCTTTGTCACAGGAAATTATTCATTTGATTAAAATTTAAAATTTGTTATTATAACTCGTTTAAAATTAATTAAAATTTTCTCATTTACTCTGTGCAAATGCTCAAGGAGCATAAATATTAATGAGCCTTTTTATCCATTGAAAATTGCGTGATGAAAAAGGGATAGCTTTCGCATCTTATTTTCAGTTGTTCGGTTGTTTCGATTGTAAATTATGCAATTTTTTCTGGTTTTCCGGAACAACCGAGGGTTCCTTGCTATCCTGCTTTATAAATTTAATAAAACTTTAAAGCTTTTAAAGCTTCTAAAGAAAGAGGGTTTATTTGTTTTGAATTTTTTGGTTACATTGTTAGATTTTATACACAAACTGGGAATTAAATTAAAATTCTATGCATATACAATACATGTTTCTCTTCTCTCTGTTGTACATAGAATTGTTTATAAAATTGTAGAGAATTTTGTACAATTGTAGAACACACTTTTAATTAGATTAAATATTAATTTGGTAAGAGAGAGAAACAAAAGAAGAAAATGCTTTCTTACTTATTAAATATGTTTTCCGGAAAAATGCCGGAATGGTAATTTGATTCAATTATGGTATTTAACTTTTGAATGGGAGTGTATTTACAAGAATTGGCTATGTAAGTCTAAGAAGGTAAGAAATGTATGCGTAACAATTTTGTATCGAATTTACCGCAGGTGAAAAAATGTTTGGTTCAATCAAATATGTTGAAATATTTATTTGAATTTTTGAACTTTTATGAAGAAATTTTATTTTGCTTGATATTTTATCGAAAAAGATATAATTGCCGAATAGAAAATGAAGCAAAATTACTAATTTGTCGATGCTATTGAAAATGTGTTCTTTGAATTCTCCAAAAGTTCCTGAAAACCCGTAAATTGCTAAACTTCTCAAATAAATTCCATAAACTTTTCCTTCTAAAATAAACCTGCAAATTAAATTAATAAACTCGAAACACAATCACTAAGCATTTAACATCCTGAAACAACCTGAAAGCTGCTAGAAGTAACGACTCCCATGGAAGCTCTTATATTGCTGCAAATTTGTTGAACATCGTGCACCACCACTCACTGTAAGATATAACACCAAGCATCGTATAATTGAAAGCTTGCTGTAATTCTTACAGCTAATGGTGAAGTACACTCCACCATCTTCATCCGTCACTTGGTTGCTTGCTGCTGAAGTGCTGTTGCGATGAAATTATCCTCGGCAACTTGGAGCCAAAAGTACATTACAGAGTTTTTGTCTTAAAGAAGTGCCGCTTGGGATTTTCGCTGAGTTTTGTCAAATATATTGTTACGCTTATGTAGATACGATTATTTTCGCCACTTACTTATTATTTGAACTATATAGAAGTAGATAAGTTTCTTAGAAGTGACTAAATGTTTTTCTTGAAAAGTTTTCTTTAAATTGAAAAAAAAAAAAATATATCAAAACGTATGAGTAGACCCAAAATGAACCCAAAAGAACAAAACTTAAAAAGGCAGCTCTAAGAAGGCGATCGATTTTATCCATAAATGAGATTAATATTTATTAGCGTGACTTGTATGCTCATCCAAAAGTTAACCTATTTGCTACACAACAATTTCTCGAAATCATTCTCAATCTGCACATCATAAATAAGGTAGAATTTGCAAAAAATAAACTGCCAAAAATATATTCATACACCGTAAAGCATCTCCATTTGCCTCATAAAATTATTGAAAGGCACCGTCACCCTCCTTCTAGGAAAATTGAGAAGCTTGGGAAGCTTCGGAAACAACACAAAGTTCAATTGGCAAAGTTTTGCTGTATTGCTATGTTACCCAAATTTGATGGGCAAAAGTGCTAAGAAATTTTATTATGAAAAATGCTGAAGCATTTACGACGCAAGAAAGTTTGTAAGTTATGCTCTTGTCTAAAGAGGTATGCCATTGTATACATCATGTTATGTATAAGTATTTTTGGTACATTCTAGGACATATAAATCATGTATAAATCATATTTTATATGGCAGGCAAAAATTGCTGGGCCCATTTTTTGTCCTCGGAATTTTTGCGACGATTTTTTCTTCCATGTTTTCTTGATTTGATTGAATGACAAAAGCAAATAAAGCAAACACAATTTTTGGGAGAGCATGAAGAGTGATGTTACATTTTATTAAATTGCTTGCAATAAATTTAATTCTAATCCTCTTTAAAATATTTATTTATGGAGCTTCTTGATAAGAATTTCAACATTTTTGGCTTACAAATTTAAGGAGATTTCTGAATCTATGTGATGTTGTAAGCATTGAATGCATTGAAAGCATTGAATTATTTGAAAAAGCAGAAGCTGTCAAAAGTAATAATAATCCTTGACACTCTGTAATAACCCTGAAACACTCAATCTACCTCGATGTTCTGTATTAAAATCATCAAACCTGTCTGACAATTCACATTTAACAATAAACATCAAAAACGCTGTGAAATTCCCGGTTGCATTCTCTTCAGAATTTCAATAAGTGCAACGAACATTCTGAACATTCCATGAAATTTCAAACATTCTCGAATAAACCTGGAATTCTACGAACATTTCTGCCAACATTTATTCTATATAGCTCGGAAAGCAACATAACATTTCTTAGCAGCACATAAAAGCACAACGAGTGCTGTCATGGTTAACAAAGCTCTCAGTTCGTAGAATTGTAGAACATTCCTCAGATATCTTATAGTTTGTGCCATACAATGTTGATAATTTATTTGCATACTGGGAGCACAAACTAAACTACAGCTCACTACAACATGCACTTTATTCAGATTGTCATATACAAAATTATACAATGCTTGATTCGCTGTGCTTTTTGCCGTTTCCTACATACTTGTTTGCAATTTATATTCATTTGAATGTGTTTTCATATTTAAAATTTTGGTTTTCACTATCAATAAATGAATAAATTTTGATGAAAATATATATTGTTATAATTTGAAATAAATTAGAATTTCTGAATACTGAAAAACTAGTAGCGCTCTATGGCCGGCAAATATTTGAATATTCTAGCCATACAAATTTAATTCGAATAAAAATATGAAAAAAACAATTTGCAGTGCAAGATATGTTTTTATGGAATTTTCTAGCTATTTTTTTACTACATGATTTCCCAGTTTTTCATATTATCCTGATAATATTCAGTAATCTCCACGGGATTCCGGAAAATAATTTGAGATTAGAAAATAAAAAACAATTTTGTAATAAATAAAATTTTGGCGGGACCAATAAATAACCGGGTGAAGCTGGAAATGATGAAAAAGCAATTTGAACAAGCAAAATTATTTTCCAATTTTCGTAATGCTTCACGGAGGAAAATTTTTGCTTGTTTTTATAGATATATTGAAGGTTTTAAATTGATTAAGTTGAGAAACCGTACCTTCAGATTTTTTCAGATCCGAAAAAAATATTTTCCTTTCCTCAATTTTTTTCTTCAGTGTACTTACTAGCTCTATTATTTCCTATGTTCGTCCGAATTTTTCATAACTCCACAGTTTTAGGTTTTTTTTGATTAGCCAAAAAAACAATATTACGATCAATATTCGATGGAAAATTCTCAAAGCGCTTCGAGCTTTACAACAAAAAAAATCGGAAAAGCTGAAGCTTTAACAGGCACTTCGGCAACATAATACCTATGCTTCATTAGAATAATTCATTTGAATGAAGCAATAAAATTCTAGGAAATTCAAAAATATGTAACCAAAATATAAATTTTCGATCAGAGCGCCGAGCGGGAATATTGTGCATTATTGCTGATAATTCTGTTGAATTCAATCTTACCACTTTCTGATCGACTTGAGTTGGTAGTTTCTTAACGAAAAACACGTAAAACTTGATTTCATATAAAACTCAAAAAAAATATATATGTTTTTTCCAACAGTTTTTTAGATTCTTTGAAAAAACACAAGATATATAAAATATAAATTTTTGCACTACAGGTACTAGATGGCGCTGTATTATTTTCAAAAACTCTTCGTACGTCGCTGCTTATGGTTAAAAAAAGCTTATTTTGAAAATTTTAGATCAATCGGTCCGATGGGTTCTGAGATTACGTCAACAGAAGTTTTTTTTCCAAAATTTTTGTAAGCATGACAACTTGGTCATGGTACAATATTTCTATAAAATCTTCTGGAATCGATCATTTTGGGCCAAATACAAGGTTTTTGCATATTCAAATGTTTTAAAATATTCTCAGGAAAAAAAAAATTTTGTATGGCAAAATGGTAGTTTGCTCTACAGGTACTAGATGGCGCTGTATTATTATCAAAAAAAAAACGTCGCTGCTTAAAAAAAGCTTATTTTGAAAATTTTAGATCAATCGGTCCGATGGGTTCTGAGATTACGTGAACAGATGTTTTTTTTCCAAAATTTTTGTAAGCATGACAACTTGGTCATGGTACAATATTTCCATAAAATCTTCTGAATCGATCATTTTGGGCCAAATACAAGGTTTTTGCATATTCGGATGTTTCAATATAATCTCAGGAAAAAAAAAATTTTGTATGGGAAAATGGTATTTTGTTTCTACAGGTACTAGATGGCGCTGTAAATCATCAAACGCGACCGACTTATGGTTAAAAAAAGCTTATTCTGAAATTTTGAGACAATTAGGGGGGAGGGGGGAAAAAATAAAGAAAAAAAAAGGTCAAAAAGGAAAACCACGGACAGACATTTCGCAAGGACCCAAAATTTCGGGTTCTAGACCAAAATTTTTTTTGTTTTAGGCAAAAATAAGAAAAAAAAAAAAAAAAAAAGTTTGGATGAAATCAAGACTTCACAACTTTTTGTTGCCGAAGTAAAAATGTGTTCAATTATTTTAGGCACAAAATTTCGCAATTTTGTTACCCAACAAATATTTACCAAAATGTTTGAAATGTTTGAAATGTTTAATTGAAAAATTGAAAACAGAAATCAAGGTATGAATTCATAAATTCATAAATGGTAAAATTGTGAAATTGAATACAATTTACAAGATCAAAAGCATTGCAAATTGTGTGTTAATAAAGAGGATTTAATTGGTGATGAAAATGTATGCTTCAGTATAATTTTAATGAAGTTTCGCTTCAGAGAATTTTAAAGTGAAAATTTTCTAGACTACAAAGTTGGCGCCAATCTAATTTTATATTAATATTCAAAATGAAGTTAATCCTGCATAAACCAAAATGTTAGACGCACATTATTTTAATTAACTAATATTTCACAGCAAAGGTTCAAAAACTTTATTTTTGACTCAAATTTGCTTCGTTTCGTTCTATTTAGGATAATTTTGTGCTTTTACATTTAATTCTTTCCAAAAGATTAACAAGCTGCTGCGTGGCAAAAATTTATATTAAAAAATTTTTATTCTAAAAACTGCTAAGTGTTAATCCCTTTTAGTGGTGATAAATAAATGCTGGGACCTTTTTCATTTATTTAGCTTTTCGCTCATTTAGTTTATCAGTTTTTCAGTTTCACATATTTTCCATCAGTTTTTCAGCTTTTACAGCTTGGATGATGCAAAACTTTTGGCAAATTATTATTTTGCATGTCAGCAAATCTAGTTAATTATTCAGTTTAATATTTGATTAATATTTTAAAAAGTGAAATGGGTGGACATTTTTGTTGAAAATGAGATAAATTTTGCAAGTCCTTTTAATAAAATTTTTTTGATCGAATCCTCGTGAATTATTTACCTTGGAAAACAAAACGAGACTATTTTTTTAATAAGAAATCTAAAATTTTGAGAAAAGTCCAATCTAAACGAATGAATCACATAATGACCCAATTCATACAATTCCCCAAAAAATCTATTTTGTTTCTTATGAAAAAATTTAACAAATTATGATTTATTAAATTAAAATGTGAAGCGGCTGCAAAAAAAGTGGCAAAATGAATAATGGAAATTGTCATAATATATCTCATATTTCAACAAAATTTGTAATGATTGATAGGAGCCTGGAGCATTCGATATTATACGATATTATCTATTTTTGTAAGGCGACGCCTCTCGAGTCATCCTGCAGCACATCGAGAAAACGTGTTTGAGCAATATCAGCAATATCACAGTGAATAGTAGAGTCATGTATAATGTGTGATATTTTTTGCATGTTTCTATCTATTTTAATAGAATGTAACACTGTTTTTCTTTTTTGAGCTTTCATAGATAAGTTGCACTGATGAAAAAGTTTTTTTAGTTTTTATTGAAAAATTTTCATCATATCTCAATATAAAAATTCAAATATCAAAACATATCTATGCAAAGTCTGTCCATACCCAAAATCTCGTATAAAAATTGGTTCACATTAACTTAACCCTTGTTCTGACCGAAATAACTCATTCGCAAGAGAAAATCTTCCATTGACAGAATACTTTGAATTGACAGACAAATATTTACCAAAACGAAATCTATCAGTTATATCTATCATAAAAACACTTTTCATGTTATCTAAACAATTTTTCAATAAAAAATTTCCAGCTCAGAGAATTTCTAGCATAACTCTTGCAAAATTATGAACAAAATGGCTGCGTAGGTAGACTTTTATTCATATCATTTATATCATTTTTATCATTCATATCTAAATGTTTCCGTATTGATATATTACGCATTTATAGCGGAGCGTTTATGTAAACATTTTGAGTGAATGAAATAGTACACCATGTTACATAAATGTGCTCATACCAGCTCATAGATACCAAGCATGCCTGTGTTATATTTGCTATAAATGCCACATAACAAAACCAACAAATGAGTTTGTTTTGTTATTTAATATTTTGTGGGAAAAATTTCTGCTCGGGAATTATTTTTGAGGATTTTTTACTCTCAAGTGTGTTTGGCTAAGGTTTCACAATATGTTCGACTATTAATGAGAAATTCTAATAATAGGTTCATTGTTCATAGTATACTTTCATTATACTTTTGACAGGTAAAATATATATGTATTTATTTGCTTTCAATATTAACTTTCTTAGGATTATAAAAAAATAAGATTTCAAATTTTGCTTGAAATATTAAATAATTTACAAGAATACTGAACGTTTTGGGCAGTCCATATAAAAAGTATCACTCAATCAAATCAAACAAAATTAAGTAAATACCGAGTAAATTCGCTTTTACTTTAATTAATTAAATTAATTCCTTAACGCCACGCTTCATTCAGTTTTAAATTGATAAATTCAATTTTAATTGGAGCAGAATCATTGGAACATTTTAAATCATTGGATAAATTTAATGAACAAAGCAGAAGGGTAATTCAAGCAATTTTGCCGAAGGGCTCTTCACCCTCTCTACTGTTATTCGATTCTCTGATTAATGTCGAGATTTATCAAGAGTATCCTTAACTGCTCGATTTTACAGGTTTCAAGAGCAATTTAGCTTGTGATCCTTTTAATTAATGAATTATAAATTCGAGACATTGCAAACTTTGAAACGCAACATAAAAGCTTCCTGGAATAACCAAAACGAATTAATTTTTGCGGATACATTGAAGGCTTTAATTATATCATAATTCAAACAATTTGATGAATTCCCTTGACGATGACCAAATAATAATAATTATAATTATGAAAATTAAATTTTTGAATGTTTGAAATCTGTTTCCAGGACATTCTGTGTGCGGGAAATGCGGGAAGTATGCGCAATTAATTAATAAATAAATTTAATGGTTTGAAAAGCTAGCCGAATTCGAGTGAACCCAATTTAATTCGACGTTGTGCATTAATTATGACATTTTTCTGTTTTCAGGCTTTTTGATATTCGAAACTGAATAATTGCATAAAATTGCATATAATTGGATATAATGTCGCATAAATGATGCAACCAAAATTTGTGATGCTTTATTTTAGGAGTTTTGACACTAAATTAGCAACTGCAATTGTTTACAATTTAGGTTTATTGCAAATTCTCAGTAAATTGCACTGTAATTTGAATCATATTTGATGAAAAGCACTTTGTTAATATATTTTCAAAGTTTGGAGCTTGATTACATTACAAAATAATTGAAATAGCCAGAATGCAAAAGTTAATATGGAAAAGTAAATATGGAAAAGTAAATAGTGGCTAGAAATTTTCAATGAAATACCCTTAAACTTTCAGAAAACCGAGAATACTGTGTGCATTGAATTAATTCAAAATTCAGAAATTGAGAAACTTTGCTGAACTGAATTTTGGTCGATTTGGTCAATTATAATTATAATTATTCGATATTCGAGAATTGAAATCCAATTCATTAATTCAATGTCAATTATTCAATTTACTCTATTAGGCGATGTTTAGTATAGCAAACTTAGCTTTCAATTGAGTTTTAATTGAATTTACTTTCTGGTTCAAGTGATTTCGGCAATTCAAAGGAAGGAATCTGATAGGATATTTTCCATGGAAATCTTGGAGGTTTCCAGAGAAAGGAAAAAATGATTCCATTTGAAAAGCAATTTATTGTTAATTGAATTTAAGATTTTTGGGTCCCAAAAAAAATAAATTTTTTTGAAAAAACTTTCTTCCAAAATTTTTTTCATGGAAAATTGTTTCATGGATAAAAATTCTTAAAAAATTTTTCGAATTTATTTTTTGAACAACTCATAAATTAAATTTTCGTTTTTTTCATGAATCTAAAAATTTATTTTTGAACTTTCGTTTTTTGACAAAAAATTCTAAAAAAATTAGGTTTCGTGAGTCGAATTTTTGGTTTTTGGGTCCCAACATTCATAATTTAAATTTTCAAAGTATTGCTATTCATGAATAATATTATTTTTTGAACTTTCGTTTTTTTGACTAAAAATTCAAAAAAATTAGGTTTCGCGGGTCGAATTTTTGGTTTTTGGGTCCCAACATTCATAATTTAAATTATCTATGTGTTGCTATTCATGAACCTATAGGTTCATGGATAATATTATTTTTTGAACTTTCGTATTTTGACTAAAAATAAAAAAAAATAGGTTTTCACTTTAAAAAATTTGGGCCGGATTGAGTATAAAATTTTTTTCACTTTCATGCAACCTTGAATTTTCAATCTGACACTTTTGGTTTTGGGTCCCGTTTATTGAGTATCTAAATTGAATTTTTAGGTCCTAACAGAATTAAATTTTCAAGTATTTGAGTTTCATGTACAAAAATTCAACTGTTTTTTTTTGAAAAATTGTGTTGCACTTTATTTCAGAAAACAAACGAGTTCAAAATTTACTTTAAAAACTTGAACAATTTATATTAAAATCATTATTTTCATTAAATGAATAGTAATTTTTTGGTCAAACTTATTGACAAATGTATGAAATACCAGAAATATTTTCCCAAAAATAGCATTTCAAAAATAACTGATTGCTAATTTAATTAGTTTTTGCTCAATATGACAATAAAATAAATCAAACATTCTCCACCACAAAATAAATAAATGAAAATTAGTTGTATATTTGTTTTGCATGCTTTATCTCCGGAAGGGAAGTGAATTTTTCTCAAAAAAATATTTTCCTGAACAATATCCAACAAAATTATTTTCAAATTCAAGTAAACAGGATACAGTGAAAATACATTAAAAGCACAGTATAATGGGAATTGTTCAGGATACAGAAGCAATACAAATATATCTGGAAATATCGCATGAGTTTTCAGCAAAAATCAATATATTTGTTTACACAAATTTTATACGCTTTACAGAACAAATTAAATAAATTAATTTGTTTTAGCTGTGATTCGAGAGTTTACTTCTTAATCAAACAATAAACATTAAATAGCCTTGAAACGAGATCAATTTAAACTGGAACAAGGATGGATTGGAGCAATATTTTATAATTGGAAAATTGTTTATTGATTCACTGTTTGAATGTTCCTTTTAATTTCCTGACTAAGAAAGTTTTTCCGGTGACAAAACTTTTCTTCTCAAGGTAGTTTAACAATATTTCTCAATTTTCTTGATGTCATAAATTTATTCTGCTTGAACAATGCCTGGCATAATATATAGATGATCAACATAAAATCTAGTGTTCAATTTTATATTCAAAAGCTATAGAGCACATAAACAGGATTTTCATGAGAATTCAAGAAAATGCGCATATTTATGCAAATGGAAAGAAAAGTTTAAGAAAGTTTATGTTTCATGATCTGAAGTGAAATTTATGCACATTAACGGGTTTATCTAGATATATCTATATCGGTATGAGAAGCCCTTCTGCTCAAAATTGAAGCTCAAGTTTTGAAAGGAAACATGATTATGTGAAATAATTTCTAAGAAAATTGATTCTTTAGATTTTCAAGTAAAGTTTCCGGTTCAGAAAACTGTCTAAAGTCTTACATTATAAATTATTTGAATATAATAATCCGCTTAAAAGGGTAAGCCAAATGAGTAAAAGATTTAGGAGATTAAGAAGAGTTTGATGATTTTTGATCAATATTCAATCAAAGGATGAATTTTAACAGAACGTAAAAAGTTTCCTTTTAATATTGAGCATCCACCCCTGATAAAAAATATTAAAACATCATATAACATTCTTGAATGAAAGAGGAACACAACAATCTGATACTCGAAATATAAAAACTTCTTTTCAGCGCTCGACTCCCTGCCAAGAATACAAACAACATATAAACTGAAAATCATCTTTCTTCCAGATAACTTGCTCATCGTTTGCCCTTGTTTCCCCTTTTTGAAGCATAAACTGCGCCGTCTTGCTTAATGGAAAGCACATTCATGGCTTTATCAAACAAAAGTTATACGGAACAAGTTACAATTTCCATTATCATTCATTTTGGCTGGCAAAACGTACGCCAGCAAATGGGAGCAAATGTGGAGCAATGTAGCAATGCTGGCAATGCGAATGTAATGATGGCATAAAATAACTTGTTGGAATTCCCATTTCTGTACTTTTTGGTAGATTTTGTGAGCGCTTATCAGGGCAAATGGCTCTTCTGCACAGCACTTGAGCTTTCAGGCATTCCAGTGTAATTTTGGGGCAGCTTTGGTTGGTGGAGATTTTAAGACGAAGAGGTTTTTGTTGTTGTTGATGAATTAATTGAACTAAATATAAGAAATTCTTTGAATCCCTGAAAACTTAATCTGTTCATAATTCAAAATGTTCAGCTTTCTCAAATTTTAGAGATTTTCTGTCTAACTGTATTGAAGAACTATCTACCCTTGAAGACTCCATCAAAAATCCCACTACCCCAAATTTGAAGCCTTATTCCTCGTAAAAAGTTTTTACTAGTAAAAGGCAGACGAGGCTGAGAGTATTGCAGTCACGTCTCACTGGATCCAAAAAGCTTAATTTAACAGTAAACATTTTTTTGTTAAATGTTTTGGTTATGCACAATCTCTTTTGGCGGTTTTTATTGAAATTGCAGAGAACTTAAGAGTTGAAATATCGCGCAAAGTTGATAGCAAATATAACCCATTATTATGGCGTTTTGGCTGGCAAATATATGGCGTTCTTATAGAAAATGATATGAAATTGTCTAAAATATACGAACTCTGAAAAGCACTTAACTTTGATTTAAATATTTTATGTGATTCGGCATATAAAGCAGCAAAAACTGGGTTTATGAATTCATAAAAACGGCGTATAGCTTATGGCTGGTGCATCGTAAATTTTTTTTCTGGTGAAATTGAAATGTTTTGAAAAGTTTGTAATGTTTGCTTGGGAAATTCTTTTTTTGGGTACAAGAGAAAAATTTAAAGAAAGCTAAAAAGTTGAATTGAAATATTTATGATTCGCAGGATTGTTGACAGACTTTTATTATTTTATGGAGGTTTTAAATATATTTAATGGAAATTTGTTGTTCTTGCACAGTAAAAAATATCTCGACGAAAAGTACTCCATTTCGATTAAAATCAAACAGAGAGACTGATGCATCTGGAAACGGCGCGTTCTCTGTTTAAAATTAAACGACTTTAAACTAAATAGATTAAAAATAATCTAAAAAGATGAAAATTTTTTCAAAATAAAAAGTTTAAATTTAATCTAAAGCGTTGATATTTCAACCATTTCGTTGAAAACACTTTTGTTCATATTGGATTAATTTTGAGCTCAAAATTTTAAAATTAAACTCGAGGGATGGACAAACTGGCTTTTGCTGCTTGCTATTCCCAATTTCATGCTATTCCCACCAATTTTTGGTATTCCCACTGGGAATACTTAGATTTTGGTATTCACAGGTGGGAATACCATGTTTTTGGTATTCCCAGCTATTCCCAGCCTATTTTGAGTATTCCCAAACAAAAATTTAGCTATTCACATCCCTAGAATGGTTGAGAACATTGCTATGTTATTAAAAATGCAAGAGTGACTTGGAAAATCAAAATAAACAAATCAATGTTAGATTTATAAAGCAACAATGGGTCTCGGGTTAGACAAATTAAAATATTTTTTAATAATCCTTTTTCAAAAAATTTCATAATCAGAAAGCCTCGCAGAAAGAAAATAAACTTAATGATTGATTTCAGTTTTCATAAATACTCTGTTAAAAATTTTAATTAAAAAATTCTAACATTGTTGGTATTATTAAAGGGAACATCTGACTAATAAGTGTTTTAAAATAAATCTGAATTTTTTTTGACTTGGGACCGATTTAAAAAAAGTTTTTAATTGAATTTTGATAATTTTTGAAAAATTTAATTTTCAAATCAAACTCAAATGAAATATTAAAATTATTGGTGAAATCTGTTTTAATTTTAAATCAATAAGTTATCATTTTGATCAAAAACAATTAAAAAAAAATTAAATGGTGCAAAAAATAAAAATCTATGAGAATCGATCAGCCCAACATGCTTTTAATTTCCCTACACATTTCCGTTAAAAGCAGTTGAAGTCAATATGCAAAAATATCAAGAAATATTTATTTTCAATATGCAATTAATAGTGGGGCTTAATATAAGTCAATTGATAAACAATTATATGTACATATTACTCTGTAAATCAATTTTAATTGAATATTTTCGAATCTTAGGCAGATTTCATTTTGGTATTCCCAGTATTCCCAGCTATTCACAGCTATTCCCACCTATTCCCACCTATTTACAGCTATTCCCAGCAGATTTCGGTATTCCCATGCTATTCCCGCCATTCCCAGGTATTCACAGGGAGGCACTGCTTGCTATTCCCACGTTTGTCCATCCCTCGATTAAACTGATTCAATTAAATTCAAACAATCGGATTTTTTTAGTTTTTCTAGTATTTTTATGTTTATTTGAATGAATTTTCAGATTTTTAGTTTACATTTTGTGATTTGATACTTATAATAAATGTTGTACATGAAATTTACAAAATATTCTTAACTAACTAAATTACACGGTTACAGTAGATCCTTGGGTGACTTCTTATTTTAACTGCTGGGCTGGGATGTAACTTATTTGAAATTTTGACGAATTACCTGAAAATGAAAAAAGTTATTATTCAAGAAATTTATAAAAGAATATGAGTATTTATTACTTTGTGATCTGCATGTAGAATATATTTTGATTGGTTCATCTCTCGCATGTATACTCCACTCTTTGACCATCCAATGTAGCACCAGAATCCTCATTAGCTGTCGTTTTCTCAAAAGTTTCAAACATAGGCTAAAATCAAATAAATCAGAGTTTAAATCAAGTTTTTATCGATCAATATATATTGCTTACCGCTACAAACAAGGAAAATTGTCAGATCAATGGGTAATAATTTTCCGTCAGCATTCACAGATCGTTTCACTTTTTATAAATCTTAATCTTAATATTACTAGCTAGATTTTTCCACGTCATTCACAAGTGACAAATGCTGACAAAATAAAATTGCTCGAAATTTAAACTGAATTATTCAATTTAAATCATATTATAAGAATTTTAATCTTTTCAGAAGAATTTTAAACTTTTACAAATAATTCTAATCTAATCAGTTGAATTTTAAACTTTTCAATTAAAATTTTTTCTACATCAAATAGCTTAAAATTGGTCAAAAAAGAAGAATTTTAATCTAATAGGTTAAAATTCTTCCAACTATATTTTTTTAAATCAGAGTCTACGAAAATTGATCTTTTACTAGTAAATATACTTAATTAAACACAAAAATTGAAAATTAATCTAAAACAGGTTAAATTCTAAATAGAGGCTCTGATTAATTTTAAATCGCTCAAAATTTATTTTTTACTGTGTGCCAATTAGTTTCAATTTGCGACGATATTTTTGTTGATTGTTTCTCAATATTTTTTAAAGAAAAATAATTGTTGGATAATTATTTATTTATTGAAGATCTGAATTGAAATTGTGGAGATACATAACTTTTTAAGCAATGAATTTTTAATTGAAATTTTAAATTCAGAACAAGGAAAATACTCTTGAATAGCAAACAAGCCAAATTGATCCAATAAGCATACTATCCATGAATAAGGTTTGAATAAAAAGTCATTTAGGCGTAATTAGTCAAGCATCGAAGTTGGTTCTACACATGGCCAATTTGCAATGCCAATCATTATTCACATAATCCTATTACGATTTAAGTGGATATGCTAAACTTTTCTATGATTTTCAACATTAATTTGATGGATAGAGATTTTCAATTGGAGCAACCATTTTTCATTCATTCTAATATTGATGAGCACGCTCTTTTAGTATTTTACGAATTTCATTGAATAGCTCGTGGAAGTTTTTGATGAATTAATTCTTTATAACTATCAGAAACTACCATTAATCATTAAATAATCCATTTCAGATCAGTTTGCTTTGGAATAAATTTATCGTTTGGTTTTGAATGATGTCTGAATACCAATATTTATATACATGTAATCTTATGTACACTAAAAACCTCATATCAATAAATTTCCTTGAAAACCAAAATTAATGTTATCCAGCAATTCAACACAACAAATAATTAAAAAATGTTCATCCATGATTATCCTTCCATTATTATCAATAACCGCAAAAGCAATTAATCGATTAAACCCCCATTAATCAACATATTAAGCTCCACGGAAACCCAACAACAACCTTTATAGCACAACATGGTATCGTACGGCATAGTACAACATAGCACAACATAACAAACCCAATTCTTCTCTAATCTTGGCAGGGCAAGAAATTAATGGTGTTGGCGCATAAAAAATTCATTTGCAATTTTCTTCATTAACTTTTAAAGCTTCATAAATTATTCTGGTAATGTTTTTATTTTCTTGATTCTAGAGATGCTTTCTCCTTTGAGAAAATCTTTTGAAATGTAGCCAAAAGTGAAACAAATGTTCCATTCATTTTTGGTACGTGGGAAAATACCTAAGAATATTCTGCGGGGGAAGTGAAGGCACTCACCTGAACAAGCTTGTGGTGGCAACGGAAATATCAGTGTGGTTGAACTCTTGCGACGTGCCACGGCACATCCCAGCGATTGTGGCTTGAAGCTGCGTAACTGTTGCATAAAATCCGAGCACTCCATCAGGGCGACGTCGGCAAAGTGCAAGTCGCACAATATTTGATTCTGTAAAGAGACAGAATGGTGGAGAATATTGGAAAACTATTTGTTAGGCATTGATTGTTTGTTATGCAAGACACTGAGAAATATGTAAACATTGACAGACAGGAAGTTGGAGGGATAATCTATTTTAAGGAGGGTTGATGGAGACTACAAGTTGCTACTAGATTTACGCTAATTGGTTCAGCAATGTTGGAAATTGAAATATGTTATCGACTTGGCAATCAATTAATAAATGTTTTTATTCATTGAAAGGTGCAATTAACTTTTTCAAGCAAACATCTATGAAAGGTTTGATTGAAAGTCATTTCATTGAGATTGTAAAATAATTGCTTTACAAACTGAAATTAGCTTGACATTTATTGTTTATTAATTACTTCAAATGTCAAGCCAATTAACGCAACATCGTTATAATTGAGAGAAAAATAACATCGAATAAAAAAGCAGTTTAAAAGTTGTTTTGATAAAGAAGTATTAACATACACTCACCTTGAATCGCCTCGCGCGCTTCTGATTGATTCCCGTTAAGTTCAAGCCACATGAGTTGCACCGCAAACATTCCTCGTGGTAGTGGTTGTTGTCATACAATGGAGAAGGTTCTGCAAAACAATCAAAAAAGAAATACAACGTTAATTACATTTGCGATCCCATTTGTAGGCAATAAAGCAATAAAAAAGTTTTTTGCTTTCTCTTGGATAATGTGTTAACGTTTGTAATAATACATAGCAAAGGAATGGTTGTTGCTTTCCCTTAAAATAATTTTTTACCGTCTTGCGGTCTATGTGGCTTTGCTGAATAGAAAACTTGCCAACTTGCCAAGTTTCCGTTCAAGATCACGATATAGGCGATACAATCATCAGGCTAGTTTTCTTTGTAACTTTCTGTGATTTCTGGGGGATATGAGGGGGGACTGTGCAATAATGTCGTAAGTTCAAATTTTATAGCCAATATTGAGGGATCTTTGGAAGTGTTTTTTAACATAACACACAGTTCATACTTTAATTTTTATTAAACTTATCTAATTATAACCCCAACAATCCTGCATTATCAAATAGAAAAAATCATTTTGTGTCGCTGTTAATGGCGTTTAAATTGTTTACATGCCGGTTAATGCGACTAGGATCACGTTTAATTGCCTCGGCAAATTGCTTTGCATCAAATATCCGTTTTTAGTTTCATGGCTCAATTCACCAGACTTAATGTTTGGATAGATATTCCTTTACATATATTTCGTTACTAAATTCTGAATATCAGAATATCAGCACGTTTTACTTTGTACAGCTAGTGAATTGATTTTTCAACGTGATTTTACAGTTTTTCGTAAATCTTCGTAAATCTTGGAATTTCTTGAAAATGTATAAAATGTAATTTTGCATAGAAACTGTTGAAAAACTTCAATATGTCTACAATGCTTTACAATGTTGAAAGTTTTTTTGAATTTTGTAAAAATCCAAGAATCTGTTTAAAAGCTCCCTAAAATTCTTTATTGAGTTTTTTCAACAATATTACATCGAATTTATAAAAACATTTCGTAAGATGCTGCTTTAAAGTTTCTTTGTTTTATTTTTGGTTGTTTTTCCCAGACATTTTTTATCGCAAACTTTTTTTATCGAACATTTTTGTCTTTCGAGTTTCGACTAACAGTAAAAATGTGTTTTCTAACTTTTTGATGAAGTTTAGGACCATTAGTTAAATTCTGCAATGGCGGATTCCTTATAAGCTAGGAATGATTCTTGATTTATGAAACTGGAATGATGTTAAGTTTTACAAGAGAAGTCCATAAAATTGAGGTAAATACCATTGGTGCTTACTTTGCATTAATTTCACAACAATATAAAAATCCCAAAAAAAAAAATCTGCGCATATTTTAGAATAATTTACCTTTTACAAATTTTTAAAATAAAATTTACCCATAAATCGACTTAAACACTTTTAAAAGCAGCTATAAGAAAATTTTGTCCCTCGAGACAGTTTACTGTACATCTTTAAAGTGTGATAAATGAAGAAAATAAAATGCATACATTCGAATTTCCAACTCTGCTTTAAACCTTTAAAAAAGAAAATCCGAAAATAAGAATCATTTCCACATTTCGTAAGAAAACCACTCAGTCAAACCGACCAAAAATCATGTAATAAAATGTGAAAACTGAAAAATGGAAGAGTCAATTTTTTTGAGCTCCAACTTTAAAGTGAAAAAAATCGAGTTTAAAAATCACCCACATAACTCAAAATAGTACCAAAATATCAAGAAAAGTCAATGTAACATGTAGAATATGGAGTGCAGTTAAAAAGTGACATAAAAAGCGGATAAATCATGAAAAAACGAAAATTGAAAGGAAAAAAGGTGACAGAAACAATAGAAAGAAATGGAAACGATGAAATTCTGGAGGCGCTTCGATGTATGAGTGAGCAACTCAACCAAAAACTTGATGAGATGCTCATAGATTCACAGCGAAAAGACATACACAACTGCTCAACAGAACACAACTACCCTGAAACCGAGCCAATAAATCTGAAAACGCATAATGAACACAAAAAAAATGATACTGGAAAGTCACACAACACCAAAAGTGAGCCCTGCCGAACAGTCAAATCGAGACAAGTAACCGAAAATAACACCAACACGCACGAAAAACAAAAAACAATAAAAACTGAATTGAGCCTCACCGAGTGTAATTATCACAAACTATTTATGGATCCATTCTTTTGTGACAAACTTATAATGAACTGGAAGAAAATTAGATGGAAGCTGAACCTAAAAATTGCTACTGGAAATTTAAATTTGACCCAAACATGGAACACCATAAAAATTTTTAAAATTGTAATTTAAAACAAAAATATTTAAACCTGACTTTTAAAAAGGAGCTTCAACAAACAGCATTGCGCTGAGCCGAGGCAAAAAATCAACTGTCAAAAACTGTAAATGGCATTTATGTAGCTAATATTATCTGTAACTTGAAAATCACCAACTCTAAACAAACTATGTAAATACCAAACCATATACCCAATAAAATCAAATTCTAAAAAAAAAAAAAAAAAAAAAAAAAAAAAATGCTGAATTATGTAAAATGAATGAACACCTTGGTAGCAAACACATTTCCATTTGGCTTGCCTTCCCCAATTCTGTAAAGTTCTACAATTCTTCTCACAATTCTTACCAATTTGTATGCACAGAAACGGGCCCATGTAAGTAATTTGAGATATAATTCATCAGTTCAACATGGTAAGGCTGAAGGAATGTGTGTCGCGTCAGAAACAAGCACAATGAATTTACGGAACGTGATTTATTCAGAAGCGATTTATTTAAATAGAATTCACTCGGCAAAATAAGATTGAGATACATTTATTTTTGGGCTTTTGAGACGCCAACGCGATTTATATGGTAGTGCGGGAAATGTGTGGTTTACGTAATGTAATGTATTTGTGTATTTTTGCTTTTGTGGAACCTCTGAGTTAACAGATTTATTTATGCAATTATTTTTATAGCTTTAAGATTCGTCAACAAAATTGTTTTTCTAGAATTTTACAAGTATTCAATAAAAGGATTATCCATTACATCTACTGAAAATTATTTTAAAGGGATTTGTTCGAAATTGAGTTTTTACGACGAAATAATCTAAAGCTCAATTGAATGGATCGAAAGCTCACTTTAAATCCAATTTTCTCAAAATCCCATTAAAGAGGCTATAACATTTTACAACTAAGATTTGATACAATAGAGTGCACCATGTTAAAACATTAAAGCACGTCAAAGTTGAACAAGAAACTCTTTGGCCTGGAAACTCCTTAGAGTTCAAAGCATCTATTAGACTTCAGAGCTTGTTTAATGTAGAGACGTTCAAATGTTTCATGATGGATAAGCCATAGTGTTTTGTTATTAAAGAGGTTCTTGTATGCTCATGCAAGCTAATTGAAATATAAAGGAGTCTCAAGAGACCTCCTTTTAGTTCGTTAAAAGCGTTAAGTTTGTGAATTTTGTCTGAAGGAACTGAGAAAATTAAAACATAATGTAGGGTTGAAATGTTTATACTGCATAAATTGTATGGAAGAGACTGCTTTGCAAAAATAAGGTAAACATGAAACTTTAAAGCTCAAGAAGGGTTTTTTTGTGTCTAGAAATAATTATCTGAAAAATGTCTGGAAAATTTTTGTTTGTCTTTTAATCTCTGTGAAAGTCTTATCAAGAGTTACATTAAAAAATCCTTATTAAAAGTATTCGTAACACAAATCTTTTTGGTAAATTCAAATGTTGATGAAAGTTAGAGCGGAAGGAAATTTTTTTTCGTAATTAGAGATGAAAGCTGCTGTTGGTAATTAATAATTAAAGGCTTTCTGGAATTAAGTATGATATCTTATTTAATTTAATAAACGGTATTAATGGAAGTAAACACATTAAAAATGTATTTAAACAGAATTCTATTGCGTATATTTAATTTTACCCACAAAGACATACATTAAGGACGTAAAATGATGAAAACCTCAATAGCAACATTGAATCAAGCTTATTAAAAAATGAAGTACGTTTCATATTTAAACACACAAAAGACCAACTCTACAAAGTCAAAGTTGTTTCCATGCTTGTATGATTTTAGTTAAATTCTTGGAAACATGAAAGCTCCAGTTATTCTCAGAAAAAATGGAAAATAATGTTCAGAAAAAGTCCTTGTTAAATAGATGTTTTGCAGTTTTCTATGGGTTTTGTATTGCTGACTTTCCAACCGAGCAGCACACAAAAGTGCAATTTTTTCTCTAAGCGTTAAATAATAAAATAATAAAGGAAAATGACTTCTGGGTGGCGCTTTGTGTTTTTAATAGAAAAAACTGCAAATTGAAAGCTTTCATACAGGAAACAGCATGAATGCTTGTTTGCGAATAGAGTTTTCTGGAAAGCTTTGCACGCTTCACAAAGTACTGTATTTTGGAAGTTATTTGTACATTTTTTCACTCTTTCGTCATTAATGTTTAAAGAATGCGAGCTTTGCCAAAAAATAAAAAATGTTTTTGCAGTTGTTTTGAATTGGGAATTAAATTTGAATAGAAGAAATTTTATTTAATTCTAAGTTTTTGCATCAACTCTAGTAAATTACTTTGTAGTTGTGAATTCTAATCTTTCCATTAAGTGTTAGCATAGGGGTTATCCACCTAAAAATAATAGAATACAATACAACTACACACTAAATACATAATGCAAAAGATTTGTAACACTTGACGGATAGCTGACTATGCTATATTAATAGGGTCATTTATTTGTTGCTTCCTTAAGGCGGCTGTTGCTAGCAGATAATTTGTAATAAAATATTAAAATTTATTTTACTTTTACGGATCTGACTGCTCTTTGCTTCTATTTTTTATGTAAATACTTTGCCATTTGCCCATTTATTACTCGGGTGAGCTGTTACCTACTTGCATATTCTTTATTTTACACACAAACTTTACCGTGTAGCAAGTAATTATATCAAGCAGAGAACAAAAGTAAGTATAAATAGAAGAAAAAAGTTTTCAGCAAATATTTCTTGTTTAACTTCATCTTTTGTATATGAAGGTTCATGTAAAATGTATGCTCATTTCAGGTTAGCCTAGTTTTCTGCTGGTACACAATTGTGGTGTTGTAGAGCTCAGGTATATCTTAAGGTGTTTAGACTAAGAAATGTTTAAGTTCAAAAGTTCAGATATTATTGATCACATTATTCTTCTCCTACGAGGTAAACCAATTTTATTTCAAGCTCGCCCGATTACTATTCATCATAGGTGTATTATTAAAAATTTTAGAATACTTTCAAACACATCTAACAACAATTGCTTAGTGCTTCAAACACCCTTGAAGGAACATGAAACTTTTGAATAATTATTAATCAAATATTTAACGAGAGTAATTTTCTAAACACTTTTGAAGTCTCTGTGGTATTTACTGAAGCGTTATTCTTGTTCTTCAACAGTTCCCTAAACGTAATCAAACAATTAGTTGTAATAAGTTGTGTGTCTTGAACCCTTCATGACTATTAAGATCATGTTAAGTATTTAAAGGGTGGTGAGGTGTATACCAGGAAAATTAGAAGAGTGTCGATACACATTTTAAAGTTTCATGTTTTACGCATAATAAGAATTGGTGCAGATGTGACGATGAAAACGTTCATTAAAAAGCTTTAATTTTTCCCGGAACTTTTTATAGAATCGTCAATTTTAAAATATTTAAGCTTACATACTCTCTCTTCCGTGATTGATGGGTGTGTAAAATTAAAATGTTTTTTCTAATTACATGCTCGTTCTACATAATAAATAAGACTGTAACGTTTCCAATTATATTACAGAAATTACGGCAATTACAGCAATTACAGCAATTAATGAAATAACGACAATAACACAACATTTTCATTTACATCTCATTATGTGGCTGTTCCACAAGAATTTTGAATTCTAAAATGCAAATAAGAAAATTAAGGAAATGAGATATACTTACATTAAAACATTAAATTAGAATACCACATTCCTAACATTTCCTTTAAATTGAATGATAAGGTAATTTTCCTCAATGCTTCAATGTTTCCAATTTTGCATATCGCTTTTGAATAATATTTTGTGTTATCAAGAATTCATCGTTATCTAGCACAATGGAATTCCAAAATAATTCAAGACAAGACGTAGACATAAATCATGAGAATTTAATAAACGGAAATATTTTTTAATGGCATAAATATATCGAGCCTTAATGCCTTAATGAAATGCCAACATTCTTGAGAGCGCACAATGGCGCAGTACAATTAGATGTGCCTCATGTGCTGCCTGAAGGACGCTGACAGCAATCCAGCCACATGACGAACGAATATTTTAACATAAAAAGCAGCGCATAATTTCATTCAAATATCACGTTTTCACGAGCCATTATCAAATAAAGAAGCAATTGAATAATCAAATAAAACATTTCTTTTCATTCAAATGGAACGACGATATTTTCTGGCCGTTTAATGATATTTAAAGAATGCTTCAGTAATTGTGCTCAAAGTTTATTGTTGAGCTGAAGAATTATTGGCAATAGGATGGAGGAAGCAGAAACGGCAAACAATCACGCACTGTAAGGTCGGCTGGCTCATTTATTAAACAAATGGTTGAATGAGTGGTTCGTTTTGGTTGGAATTTGAATGAATTTTGAAGAAAAAACTACCAGAAAAAGACTAAGAAAGTCCACCCAAAGAGTCTTCCAGCTCAAAAACAGCTAAACAGGAAATAATTACACCAACTGAAGAGACGAACGGAAGATTAAAAAAACTCAGGCCATTATTAAAGCTCATGTTGGTACTTAAACTTGACAGCATTTCAGCATTTCCAACAACTCATATATTTCTAACATTCCACACATAATGCAGATAGCAGATAGCAAATATCAAATATCAGAAATCCAGATGGAAGATAGCAATGAACACATATCAGAGCTTTTATCGAGTAACCGAGTTTCCTCTGCAATATGCTTTTCCATGCATTAATGGCACAAACATATTAGAATTGATGTGAAAAGTTATAGGTTTCCCCTTTCTAGCAAGCTAGATAGTGAGCAGTCAAAGACACCACAGCAGAATCTGTTAGCTCACTCAGCTCACACTCAGTACGTGTGCTGGAAACTTAATTAGACAAACATAATCAATTTTAATTAGAAACTTTTCTAATAAATATTTATTTTATGCGAGATTTTATGGTTTTATGGCTGGGCGATATTCATAAATATATGTTTGGACTGAATACCGAGAAATAAGCTGTTTTTTCCGAGAGCTCTTAGAGCTTGCCAAGTTTCACTGAAATTGGACAAAATTTGTCGAATTTTGCTGCTTTTATGGAAACAATTATAAACTTTGCAATTTATTTAAATTGATTTGAAATGGAACTTGTTGAGGAGTTTTAGTCGAGTTTTAAAGGGACTTTTATGTTCATTTTATGGACAGGAAATTTGCTGCAGAGATTTGTCTTGATTGTTGTTTGATTTTCTTTCATGGTGTTACGAAGGAATTTTATTTATCGTCTTTTTTATTGAAAATGATTCCATGAAAATATATTACCAAATCTGATTTTGATTGCTTACAGTTTTCAGTTTTGATGTCTTTAAGCACTTAAGCATTAACCTAGATTTAAGTGCACAGTCTAATTTATTCAAAGAATTTTACAGGGAAAACTTAAAGCTCTATTTTGTCATCAACCAAGTTTGAACGGTTAATAAATAAACAATTGTCCGTAAACGATTGTCAATCAATAAAAAGTGAATTTAGCGCTCGAATAAATTATTGCTCTCTTACTTCCCTCAACCCTTCATTTACATTCAAATTCTATTCAATTTCCCAAGAGGATTGTAATACTCGTGAATTATTCATGTATGCCATTGTAGACAATTTTCATAAAAACTTGAAAACTATAGAGAACTTTATGGATACCAAGAAACCATAAAGCTCGGAATAGTCACAAAAAATTCAGTTAAATTATTAAAGCACTCAAGGCAGGAAATAATGGTGAGCAATAATGAAATAATAAAATCTCACTTTTTGCCCACAAAACTTGAAACTTTTTATAAACTAAATTTTTTAACGTTTTTATGGTTTTTATGCATTTTAAATGTATTGAGCAATTAGAATGAGAAAATGAGAAAAATGTTGAAAAATATATTCTTAATGTGGAGCGCATTCCAGGATAGTAGTTTTTAGAATGCTTCATGAATTTCATTATTTTGCTGGATGTTCAGAATTTAGAGTTTGGCTATGGTATACATAATTGTATTAAATTGTGGTTTTACTACAAAATTCGCTGTACTGAGCTTTAGGATGTTTTTATTGAATTATAGTGGATTTAGTAGAATTATGGGGAAACGGAAATAATCGAATTTTTGGGAATTTCTTTTAAAATGTAGACCGCAATTAATTGATTTTAAATTGTTGAATTATGTAAAAGGCTACATCAATTAATGACGAGAAACTTTATACAATTCAAGGTCTAGGTTAGTAGTAAAGGAAACTTTTCAGCATTTTCTCATCAATAATAAAGCAAAGCATTTCCTAAAATTTTTACTTCGTCAAACTGTCAACACATGTCGCCGATAATCATCAATCCAAACTAATTGCCTTTTTGAAAACTTTTTCCTTACATTTATAAAACAAATGGCCATGATTGAACTTTCCCATTAATCAACTAATGAACTTAACTCATCAGTAGACCAAGCTAAAACAAGTAAAAATCAATCATGTCAGTTAAAATGAACATTCTCCATCAGTACAGTCAATCCAACAAATCAAAAAATGTTTCAACCTCTTCCCATTATTTTTCAATAAACTCGTCAAGTATGCAATTGCCAATTTCATTTCGATTCGACAATCTCTCAATTTCACAATTTTACAACTTCGTAACTTGACAATCTAACATTTTTTTTGTCGCAGTGGGAATCTCGAGAATATATTGGAAATACACATATCATAGCGCTGAGTGTGCAAGTGAACAAGACTTTTAAGAAATCGAAATCAATAGAATTTACTGGAGCTGAATGGTCGCTTGGAAAGCTTTAAAAGCTTCAATAACAGAAAAACTATATGGCGTCTATAAACAAAGGATATTTATGGATTCAAGCTATAATAGATTTTTGTTGAAACTGACAGTCGATTTGTTATTGTTCTGACATGGCTTATTATATTAAATTTCTATCAAATTGCATCAGCGCGCAATTCAAGTAGAAGAGGTACTGACATTTTTCTAGAGGTAATAATTTAATTTTTTCAAAGGACACCTTCAACGAATTACCTGACTAATAAAATTTCAAGAATACGTGAAAGACATTCCAAATGGCTGGCAAAAATGTATTATAAACAGACTTTTTAATATCTTTCATATTTTGCTTGGTTATTCATCGAACCATCTCAAATTTACAAATCTAGGAGAATTTCAAAAAATTACTGAGTTGAAGGAATGGATAAAGGTAAAGTGAAGTACTCAGGACACCGGCAACCTACCAAATAGACTGAACTTTTAAACGTACTCAACTCAATACATCTCAAGAAGCCCAAAAAATGTTGATCTACAATCTACATACATGTTTATTACTGCAGAAACGTAAAAATATAAGCAAAGGGAAAATTTAAATTTTATGATGTTTTGCATAAATTTTCGATATTTTGTTTATGCTGATCAACGACTTGAATTCATTTTGTATTTTTTACGAGTCTTTGGGATGTTTTGATGTTTGAGTGCCATGAATGTTCAGTCGACTTGAATGGCTTCTTGACTTCAACATTTTTCGGATCTACAGGTCACTTTTCTTCATCTTTAGATTTTTTTCAATTTTTTTACGAAATATACTCAATAGATTGTGAACATGCACAGCAACCTCTGTAACCTCCTTGAACATCGATAAGAGTTTGATTCTGTTTGTTGAGTAAAAGTACTCAAGGATTTGAATATTCAAGCATCAATGTTTTCTCAGTTACATAAAAAGCTTTAAAAAGCTTAAAAATTGTAACAAACTTTAACAAAGAATGTGCAAAGCTTCTGGAAAAGTCAATAAAACTGAATAACATGGAAAACATTAAAGAACAGATTTAATTAATCTTTTGTCTCAACGATTTCATTTGAACGTGAATTTTCTGGAATGGCAACATATCATGAGCTGAATTGCTACGTGTATTACTGACAAAAAACCATTATCTATTACAAAAAGTCCCAGTCAAAAAAAATCAACTGTTATTTCGTCCACAATCTAATTTACTTTGGTTTTTGGTCTCGTCGTGCTCCAAGAAGCCAAGTGTATTCAGTAATTTAATTAGAGCTCTATAGAATTAGTGATTTTAAGGGAGAAAGTTGTTGGTAGAGCACTCAGAAAAATGATCATAAAAATTAGTAAAAGATGTTTATGAGAATTATCGCAACAGCGCCATATCAAAGCTGAGCTATATGCATTTTACTAAATTATGTATATAATATCGTGTTTCAAAATACCATAATAAATTTGTCTACTTCTAGAAGAAGTAATTAAAACACAATTTCTTAAAAATTTAATAGTTGTCTGGCAAGAAAATTGCTGTCAGTGTCAACTTCTCTTGAAAGTTCAGAAGCAGTTGACCATGCAGCTATCGACGGCAACGATCAGAATTTTCACTTTAATAGCAGAATCAACGAAACGAAAAACTCAATTCCAATTAGCAAATTTACGCTGCAAACTTTTTTATCATTTATTCAGTTTGAAGCTTTGGAACTTGGAAACTGTGAACATTTTATGAACAGTTTCTTTCATTAAATTACACAGTAGGAGCACTGAAAACGAATTTCGATTAAGGTTTGTTTGGCCAATGGAACATGAACTTTCAGGTGGATAAGGTTGGATGAAAGGGGTTGTTTAATGAGGATTTATGGTTTTATGGTAATTCAGTTTCATTTTTCTTCTCGAATCTGGAACATTATAAATGTACAAAGAACTTTCAAGTTGACATAGATAATAATTGAAATTCAATGCTCTCATTAATTCCATGAAACTTTATAGAGCTTTGAGAATCTTTGAAACTTTAACAAAACACCTGCTAGATAAACACTCCTTGGGTCTTCCTAATCACAAAATAAACTGTATGACTGATAATAGGCTACCTGCTTGATAATATGTTGAACCAAAAATGTGTGGCCAAGATAACTACCCAAACAATTTGTTGGATGCAAAAACTTTGCAATCAAGCTTAAACCACTTGAATGTTCTGCAGTTACTGTATCACAAGAGTAAAAAACCGAGTAACCAAGATACCCACTTGATACTGAAACTACTTGAAAATTCTAAAATATCCTAAATGACCAAAGAGACCTCAACCAACCCTGAAATGTAATACATTAGACAAATGTTTGTTGAAACTATTCGTAAAATTTGAAACACGGTATTTCTCTGTACCAACCCCTCCATAGTATGATCACGAGTTCACTTCCAATATTTGTTTTTCGGTTGCTTCAATAAAAGTAGAAACTGTCCTCTTCGACTTACTCAAGCACACAGTAGAGTATTTTCTAGTTTTCCACATTTAATTTCCTTTGGCATAAATTAGATGCCGAACAAACAAAAAGCTAGAACATGGTTTGCATAACAGCAAAAGATGCTATTGATTCATGCAGAGAGATAGAGCAAACTTTGCTTGGAGTTTGCAGAGAATATTAGTAGAGCCTGTAAAGCTGATGCATGCAAAAAAGTAAAAAGCAGGGGGAATTGGCCAGGGGTGGGAAAAGTTTAGATTGAACTAGAAATGAAATTAAATTAAATAATATAATCCTTAGCAGTTCTAAGAAATTTGAGAGTTTTAAATAATTTCAAGCAATGATTTTTTGTTTCAACAGAAACCAGTCCTAGTTCCTTCTTTTTAAAACTACTCGACTATTTTCAGCCTATATCGATTTCTTCTGACAAATCGCTGGCTTATTGATATCGCTTTGCAAGTATGGTCATTCAATTTATCCAATTTGACACACTTTTAGAATATTCTCTATATGTTTTATTTAAAAGGCCGGAAAAGGATGAACTTTGGGTAAACTTATGGCCGCAACACGTTTCACCCATTTGAAGAAATTTTAGATTTAAAGTTGTGTGCACATTTCCCTTTTTTGTGATAAATTTTTTAGTGAAATGGTGGCAATAAATTTTGGTTAAAATTTGATGGAAATTTAATGAATTTGGAACTGAATCACGGCAACAGATTATAATTATTTATTAAACAACAGGTGACAATACGTAAATGCCTGTAAACACGACCGTTAAATAAAATGGAGTTATATATAAAGGTATATTTTGAGTTTAAAAAATTCATTGAATTTCCACCTCTGCGGGATTTAACCAAATTGTTTAAAAAATACATTGAAACCTGCCCAATCTTAATCAATATTTATCTTCACTCGTAGCACTTTCGTAGTTATAAATTATTTAAACTGCCCGCTCCCAGAAATTATAAAAAAACCAGCTAATAAAAACTTTTTACGTTCATTTTTGTTGGCTTTCCTGGCACAGCAAAAACGTGGTTGAATTAAAAACTGCAAAAACAGCAAAAAAAGAAGTAGAGAAATATGGCTAAATAATATACTCTAGCCAACAATTTTAAATAACAGCACATTTACTGTTTAATTTAGTAATTTGTTTACAATCATAATCAACTGTGCATTTTTAATTTAGATTGTGCGCTAAAAAGAGCGTTCAGAAATATCGTTGTTGTGATGCAGTTAAATAGCAAATTAATGCAAACTGAGCAACGTGCCGATATTAAAAGCTCCATAAATAAAATAAACATGCTTTTTCGTAGTAAACTCGTGATGTTGTGTGTTCAGGGAATTAAACATGGAGATATATTAATACTTTTTATATAACAATATCAATAAAGAGCGTCATGAGTAATTTATTGAAATTTCCAATATTTTTAAGGAATCAACAAAAAATTTCGATTTATTAATTAAATTTTTTAAGGATTTAAATTTCAGCGTTTTTTTTCAGATATCTCTCGTTAAAAATTTTTTTTAACGAAATCTCTTGAAAACATTTGGCTCGTGCTATTTTGGAAGACTGCTGAAAGTTTTCATTTACTTTTCATTAACCTGGAGGAAAATGCAATTTACCAACTTATTGTGTTGAGCTCACTGCTGTGCCAACTATTAGAGCTTTCAGATGTAAGTCGGCAGCTTTTAAAGTTTATAATCTGATTAAATAGTGTAAGCTGCCGCTACACTAGCAAAATATGTGTATAATAATATGCAAAACATATTAACGTTGTTATTAAAAAAGTTGAAAAGTTTACAACTTTTCAGTAAGCTGTTTCATGGAAAATATAAGAATTTTCGTGGAAATCAAGGACTTTTAATTGAAGCTCCCAAATTTAAAAATATGATAGAAAAATGGGAAAATAGCTTGGAAAATGCAATTAAGTTTTTTTTTGTATTTTATAGGGAAAATTTCTGAATATGTCTGGTTTTTGAACGTAGCAAAAACTGATTGGATTTTACTGAAAACGTTTCAAAAAAGTATTATTGCGGGAATGTATGCATTTAATGACATTAACGTTTTTCCAAAATAATATGAAAAAGTCAAAGCAAATCAATATTGCATTTTTGTGATTCAATTATTTTGCTGTGATTTTGTTAAATGTTTAATTGAGTTATGGACTTTGTAGCTTTAATCAAAATTAACATTAAACCCGGAAAAAGTGAATATCGCATCAATCAAATAGAGTCATAAATTTACTTTGTAATCTTCAGTAGCGACAAATTGACTTTTTATGTAAAAACTTCCAACCAACCCAAAAAATTCGCTAGAACCAAGTTAGAACACATAAAAACCAAATTCATGTTCCTGTATTCCCCAAGCTTACTTAAAGTATTTTTAACTCGCAAGTCCTGTCCTACCAAAAACCATAAATTATATGCGATAACGTCTCGTAGTCAACATCCCCCAAAACAATTGCTGGGAACACCTTTCATGTGTTGAACAGAACAATTTAATTAATGAAAGAGCAATTTTCATTTTTCCCAAATCTAAAGGAACATGTGAAAAAGTGTTGGAACAAAAAAAAATTTATTAAAAATGCACTGAAGAAATTATTTTGGATTTGGTTTATTTTATTACTTTGTGTGTTATTTTTATTTTCATTCATCTTTTAATTCACTTTCTTAGTAAAAAAAACCAAGATAAACCAAATTCACATTCTAAAAAATAAAAAAAATATTTCTTCAGTGTAAATATGAAGCTTGAATGCTTTCTCCATCGTTTTTAATTTTTTACAATTAGCCGAATCCTGACAAAAGCACAGTGGAGCTTTTTTTCCAATTACGTGGATTTTACCAACAAAAAAACAATGTTGGTATTGTTCTCAATTTCTCATATTTTACAATGTAAAATGTAACACCAGGTTCACGTTTTAAAGAAAAAATTTCATTTGTAATTTGTAATATGCTTGCAAATTTATTTTTAACGCGCTCGTCTTGGTGGTTCATTGAAAAACTTCAATTATCCCTTACATCAAATTTTTTTATTGAAGATAAAAAATTCAAGCTTCAAAAAAGTGAATAAAAACTTGCTTTTAAATAATATAAAGCGATTTCTTAATTTAATTATGAAAAATAATGAAAATTATGAAAAACGCTGGAAAAGGCATCTTTAGCTGAAATAGCCGAGAAGTAAAGAAAAGTCCATTAATAATAAAGCAAAGGCGCTGTTGTTTCAGTAATCTGGTTTAATCCCAAACACTAGCATGCATCTCAGCAGGTGGGCCCCTAATAAAAATGAACCTTCTTCCTTGCTCAGCAGAATCTTGTAATTTTTGCGAGACGGTTGTCTCAGTCTCGTGTATTCTTGAAATTTTGTTAATTCTGTTTTTTACTTCCGTGTATTTAGGTATTTTTCTGGGTTCTTGGTGAGTCGTTTACAACCCAACGAATAAATGTTTGCAAAAATGTCGCTGCTTTTCTTACAAACTGCTTTTTTATGTCGAATAGTGAAAATGTATAAATAATTCATACATGACTGTGTTTTCCTCGACAAACCTCAGATATTATTGAAAACATTGGAAAAATGTTACGCAAAAAGATTGGGAGGACAGAATTCACATACATTTCTAACACATTTCTAAATTTCCACATTTTCGCATTTCTCTCGGTTTTGTATATTTTCCGGACAGTATTCTGAATATTTTACCCTGGATATTAGACACATGAAAATTGAAAGATGACATGGATATGAAATATCCGGAGACTTGAATGGGGTTTTGATGAGGTTTTTGGGATATTTGGTTTGATGGTTGGGTTTAGAATTAATTTTATTGCCGCATTTTTGTTACGTTTGAGATTTCTTACCAATTTTTATTTTTATAGACTTTCTCCTGAGGCTACTAGGTCATGGGCATTTTTATCACTTTTATTTATTCATTTTGAGTTTTATTGGAGAATAGAATTCAAATGAATTTTATGAGAGCTCCAAAGGATTTATTTAAATATGTTAGCATAAAAAATTTACTGTTTTCTTATTCAAGAGGGGTTTCCTTTCAATAATGCTTGAAAGTCATCAAAAGAAAATTATTGTAATTTTTTCTAATATTGGATTCGCTCTTCAAACTTACAATACGAGAGACTTTTTTCTTTAAAAAAATCTCAGCTTATTGCAAATAAAAGGAGCCTAGATAGTATTCTTAAAGCTTACTTGGAATCTAACTTCAAAGCATTGTAAAAAAATCTAATAAATCCCCTAAAATTTCCATCGCACTTAAAAGCTAAGCTTAATGAATTAAATTCTAGAACAAACCCCTTGAAAGCTCTCAATCAAGCTTTTCTAAGTTTTTCCTTACAAACTCATGACCAGCTATCATATTAATTACAGCTTCAAATCTCAATAAACAAACCATATCCAATCCATTGATCCATTGACTCCACTCATCAATTAACTGATATCAATTTACTCTTAATTGAAAAAGAAAAATAAGCAAATATCCACCTAATTAGCCCACCATCTACAATTCCTCGTATCTCGCCCATTTACCATGCAATCTCGATAATTGGCTTTCTGATTAGCTGTGATTTTATTGATTCCAACGATTTAATGATTAACTAGATTCCCAGATTTCTCCATTATCAAAACGAAAACAATGCTCAGCAAAAACTGTCGTTATTGACACTCACAATGAATGATGTTTGGTTGGCAGTCCTCACATAATCGACTGACTTTTATCGTTTTTTGCTGGAAAAGTTTATGCTTTTTTGGCAAACTCTAGACACATTAAAGTGTCACTCAATTGACCATAAATACTTGAGAGAGTGGGAATAGGCGAGCAGCGAGCTATTCTAGGACGAGCAAATGCTTAAAATACTCGCAAAACTGGTAAGACAAGATTTATAGCTCGCTCAATAACCGTAAAAATAGAACTACTAACCGAGTCTACTTTAACCATTTTTCCATTTTTCGAAGCTTTTTGCTTAATTTGAAATTAAATTGTTCTTTATGGTGCACGACCAAAGAGCATTATTTCTTTAACAATGAACAGAAAAGCCCGAAATTCACAGCAAAATTTTGGCGAATTGAAGGAATTGGAAGAATTGAGTAAAAGCTCCCATAAATAAAGTTCGAGAAATCTTGAAAATGTCTCAAAACCTTCTTATTCCTAACAAGAATAACGGAAAGCGAAAAGTTTTCGGATGCTTTTGTACTTTTACTCTGTAGTCTTCTTTGCCCCAAAGGTTGAATTTATTTGGAATTTAGTCGGAATTATGCTTAAGAATGTTTTTGGGAATTTAGTTGAGTTTATTCAAGTTTAGTGGAGTTACCATAAATACAATGAGTTCTCTGTCTTTATGGAAAATTGTAGTACATAAAAGAACCTTCGCTTGACTGCACATACAATGACAGTCTGGCAAGGACGTTAGCTCAAGGTGCGAGCTAAGTATATTGGAAGAGGAGTACTCAATGAACAATACATAGGGTGAATTATTGGGTGGATTTATTTTACGATTATAATAATTTTCTTTTATTTTTCCACTCTTCATAACCCATGAAAAATCATAAAAATTTGATAAAATTAATTTTCCTCCAACAAACAGCAAACAAGGCAAACAAACAACAAACGCCCGTGACAATGCCCGTTTTATTGGCAAAAAATGTGCGCCAGAAAATTTCCCTCGAGATTCTGCTACAGAGTACAGGCACACAACTCACAAAATTACATAAAAAATCATGAAAAATCAGAAGAAATTGCAAAAATCTCACAAAAGTCGGCACAAAAGAGAAATTTGATTGAAAAAACTTTCCATTATTTATTCTTGGTATTGAAAGGTTTTTATTGTTGCTGGATTTTTGCGCCCGACAATGAAAATTATGATATAAATCATTCTGTCACAATGGAGGCCAAATCTGCAAGAAGAAAAACTTTACAACTTTTCCACTCACTATACGAGGACTCAAAAATTTTTTTTTTCTCACATTTTCCTACTTTTTTTTCACTTCTTCTACTTTTTTATTCATTTTACATCTTGTGAGATGCAAGGCACGATAGAAAGCGACGATTTTCCGTATGTTGATAAATCTTGTCAATTTGAAGGAAAATTTGAGGTTTATACAATTTTCATATTGATTTATTTATGGTGCTATGAACTTTTTCTGGCATCTAAATTCAATATCTTTAGCTCTATGGAAATTCTTGCCAAATATTTAGATTTTGTAATAAATTCTTCCTTATGGGTTATATTTTCTTGAATGCTATTATAAGTATAGGAGGTCCCTGTGAGACTTCAATGAAGATTATTTTCATTCATTTGTTCAATCGTCAATACTCAATACTATGGCACTTTCAGATTAAAGAAAACGTAAGACACACATTTTCATTGTTTCACAGACCGGCAAACGTCTTTTCAACACTTTCACGAGAATAATCAATTTTATAATTATATATCCACGATCATATTTCAGAAAATCATTTTCTTTGCTGTGGAATAGTTTGAGATTGGTTAGGATTTGTATGGGCTTTGTTCATCGAGCAGCATAACAAATTTGAGTGACAAGAATTCTACACCCTTGTAAGCATTATAAAGAATAATGGATGTTACGTCCAATAGACACAATACTCCAGATACACCAAATACCCTGAATTATTAAAAAGTTAATGGATTTTGTGAAATTTGTAAAATTTATGAATATTTGTAATATGATATTTGTGACGAGAGTTGACAATATTTTGAAGAGAGAAGAATATTTTTTCTAGAAATTTTAATATTCATTGTATATTTATGAATTTTATACAATACAATATCAAAAAGTTGCTTGAAATAGCTTGATTGAATCGCTTAAAGCTGCAATTTTTCATCTGAGTTTTGTTCGGAAAGTATAACTTTTGCTTGTTTTGAATTAATGAGAACACAAAAAATTCAAACAACAGTAAAACTATTTTAAAATAATGCTTAACTACTATCCATTCCATTCGTCGAGCAGAAAGCTCTAACCGCACTAAAAGCTGAAATATCCATCAAAACCAGATTGCGGTATGTTGAGTATATTTCACTTATTTAGTATATTTTATGTTCGAGGCCATTGCCACAACAAAAAAAAACCACATCTGAATGGATGAAGCAATTTCTATTCATCCACAACATAATGTTATCTTGCACAACAACACAAAACGAACAAAAAAAGCGTTACATAATAATCAATAATGCCGCACAAATTGAATTTATTTTAACAAAAAGGCGAGTGAATAGAAAGTGCTCAAACACATGAATGAAGCTGTCAAGAGCTTTGATATTAAATGAAAATCCTTTACCGAGTATGCATTATCCATCTCGGATCAAGTTGCCAAGGATATTTTTACTAATGATCTCATATAAGAAAATCTACTTTCATGGCATCTTCAAAACTTCAAGAAAAATTATCGTGTAGCTCGCATTAATGGAATATATTTGGTTCCCTTTGTTCTCTACAATTTCCGTTGGCTTTCCAAAATATTTGCATAAATGTGTTCCAAACTCTTTTGACTCAAATAACTTCAGCAGCTTCAATTGTCGCCGTAGTGAGTGAAGATTGAATGAATGTTAACATTGTTTCCAAAAACTACGTAGTCACATTAAAACCTCGTGACATCAAACAACAGCACAGATAAAAGTCCTTCAAAAGGATTCGCTATATAACTCCACACAGCGTAAACTCTTTAATCGTAATTAAAAACAGAGCAAAACATTGCAAAAAATATATGCAAAATTTACAAATAAACTAGAAAAGCTATACAAAAACGGGAAATAAACAGAGAATGCAGGTTCTGTGTAGCCAAAAGTATCGCACACAATTCTGTTAATTAAATATGATATCGCGCAGACCATTCTTGTATAGCTAGGAGCTCATAGTTATTATTACATTTGCCTCATAAAGCAACAAAAATACGATAAAAAGTTGAAAACTAGGCGAAATGTGCAATTGAATATGAATTGTTTCAGAAATTCATGAGCATGAGGGAGGGGTGATTGAACTTCTGATTTTTTTGAGCTTATATATAAGTTTTATTTGTTTTGATTCAACTGATTGGCAATTGGTCAAAAAATTTTACAATTAGTAGTTATTCAAGCCACAACCTCATCATCCCTGGAATAATGAAAAAAAATTGTAAATTACTCAAATGTCATTCATCTGTTGGATTTTTGGAGCTTTTCGATTCATCATTCTTTTTTTACTGGAACTTTAATTGCTAGGCATTGTCCAATACTGGAATATTTAAGCCATTTCAGTATTTTCAAACTGTTGTCTATATAGCCTTTAGCTTAATAATGGTTCGTGATACTCTTCTGAATAACTGAATAAAAAATTGTTCATTTTTTTATGAATTCATTAATTGCTCCTAAAAAATCCCTAAACGCTTAAATGCTCCATTGGAGTGAGTTCCAGGAAATTGGGAAAATTTCACAAATTTAGGATTTATCGAAAAATGAATTATTTATGGCAAGGGTGAAGGTTGAGGGAGGATGAACTCAAAAAAAGGTTCACAAAGTAAAAATGTTTGTGAAATCATTCACTTGGATTGATTCTATTTGAGGAATAATTAGCTCTCCTCATCGATTGATGTCATAAACTCAGTTAGTAAACAAAGTAAATAGAACGTCACATATACATGAGCTTTAATCAACTATGAGAGCTTGAAGGTCAGTGATGCTTTTAGCTCCTTATAGGTCGATTTAGGATTGAAATAAAACGGACAAACGTTCTGCTATTTTTCCACAATAATTGAACGAGATTACGCTAAAATAATCTTTTGATCGTATCCGTTTCTTATCAATATTACTCCTTCGGCTTTTAAGTTTATTTATTCCCAACTCCTTTTAGAGATATATCAAAGAGCTATGTATATTGTCCCGTTTACAATTTTTATTCACCTTTTAGCCAAGCAAAGTCTGCCTTATCTCTTCTGAATCTTTGTGAATCACAAATTGAATCCACTTACCGTGCCTTTGCACAGATCTCTGGCAGGTTCTGCTGTTTATTCATGACATCAGAAACATTAGAGGCATTATAAAACATTAGCTAAGCATTAGAAACGTTAGGCACATTAGGCAAGAGTAATGAATTAAGCATTTGAGCGCCCTTTTATGTTATTATGTTTTATCTCATTGAACGGGATAACACGGGGACCGTGACCTGATCCTTTTTGCAAGTTTTTGGAAAGTTTTTTTTTCGTTTAGGTTAAAAGGTGAAGGCAGGGGTTTGTTGACTTTTTTCTTTTAACCCATTTCATTTTTGGATATCATTTCGAAAAATATCTGATGAGTTCTAAAAACTTGAAAATTTAAGGAAAATAGTAATTATAGAAAGATTTGGTCACCCCTGATAATAAAAAGTTTCCTAGCAGGACAAGACGTTTGCTTTAATTAATTTCCTCCATTAAACATTTTAGGTTAAAAGCGTTTTGTGCTCTTCGGGATGAAATTTTTAATTTCTCATCATTAAACTAATTATTTTGTTTCAAAGGTTTTAAGGTATAAGGTTCTTTTGATGATTTTTTAAAATACCATAAAAATATCCTGGAAATTTATGATGTTTAACAAGGATGTTTAATATGGCTAGCTGCATTGCTGTTGTAGCCGAGATTGTGGTTTTTTAGTGGTGAATTTTTATCACCCTTTTGGCTATTTGGGGATCAAATTTGTCTTCTTTTTTTGTTTGACCAGATTTGAGAGAATATTGGGGAAAGCCATTGGTTTTTTATTTTTATAGGATTATTCTACTTTCCTGTAGATTTTATAGTTTTTAAAATGACCATAAAAAAGGACGTTCATAAAACGAGTTCTTTATAAAATTTAATAAATTTTAGACCAAATATTCATGTTGTTAACATAAAACCAGTTTGGGAAATTGTAGATTTAAAAGAAGTAATAAAAGTCTTTGCAAGATCTTTGAAAAACCTCTTAAAATGTTAGATGGACTAAAAATTGACTTTATTAGTCGTATTCTAGTCTTCATGGTCAATAAAATAAATATTCACCCAAATGTCAAATATAACGACTTTCATATAAAAATGAACAATTTACCAACCAAATAGCAGAAAAATCCTTTGGATCTTTGGGATTGTCGCAGTCAATCGCTATAAAAAATGAATTGTTCCGGTATTATTACCATTCGTGTCCTTGAGCCCAACCATAGCATCCTCCAAGCAAAAAATCGCCAGCAGATAGCAACAAATATAAGAAATTTAAGAGGCTTTGGATTTGCATTACAATTTAATGGCAAATAACTGGATGACAGCGGAAGGAAATCCAAGACAAAGACAGGCCATCTAATTTTATTATTCAGCAAAATAACATAATGCGAGCGGCTATAAAATGTCACTTTGGCCTTTTGTGCGGAGCCAACGCATAAATATTTACTCGTAATTGGATCCGGTGTGTGTTTTTAATGGAGATATTTTTTCAAAGGTAAGAAGGAGAGATGGTTTAGAAAATTTGAGGATACAATTTCGATTCAGGTTTTCAAGAGTTTTCCCATTTTGTAGAATCTACAAAGCATTTTAAAATAAACTTTAAAATTTTTCCAACATTCCCCCCTTCACACACGTTCACATAACAAGTTACTCAGGTGCTTTACAAATGAAAACTATGTAGGTAAAGGATATATTAATAAAAACAAAATATTTATGGCACAGAAGCCTGTCCCGTGTCAGAAACAAAAAACAGAAAACCATTTTATCTCTATGGCCATAAATTACCCTGTGCATGATATGAAGTGTTATTTGCATCCCTTTTGCAGTGCCATGCGAATAAACTTTTGTCGTAAAATGAAACTATATAATTTACACGATTTTATGCCACATCATGATACACATAATTTAGTATTTCTTCGAGTGAAGTTGCATAATTGTGATGGCGTTGAATGAGAGTATTTTGCATTTCCACATTTCAGTATCTCTCACAAATTTTTGATGTTTAATTTTTTGAAGTCAATCCCGAGGAGCATAAACAGCTTTTTCCAATTTTCTTGACTTAACTTTTCTTGCAATATTTATTCATACCAATGTTTAATTTTAACTTTTTACTTTCCAGCTTTTCACCTACAACTCCTCAAATCTCACATAAATTATTCCTAGCAATACATCTTCATTTTAAAGTTTTTCATTACTCTTTGCAAAATAAATTTGCCTTCAAGTAAAAGTTCGAGAAATTCTCGCAAGTCTTCCTACTGTCTTTTTCCACATTTTTACTACACTTTGTTTATCTTTTTTAGCTGTCCACATTTTATACTTTCAGTCGTAAACCCATAAACAAGAATTTTTGATGAAACTTAACCAACAAGTAGGAAAGTTTGGATGGTTAGACACAGATGTTTATAAATAAAGGGGAGAAACTTTTTTATTTCAAGCTTTTTTTATTCTTAGTGAAGTTTTTTCTTTATTTTTCGGATATTCTTGGATATTCTGCTTTGTGTTACAGTAATACCAAGTAATACACTAATTTGTAATAAAAAAGTGATATTAATAGAAAGAAATTGTATAAAAAGGCAATGTAAAAAATTATGAAGCGTCAATATTAATTAACTTCATTCTTTGTGTCTTTGCAAAATCTTGCAGAAGGCGACGTTCATATATTTTCTAAGAAATCAGAAAACACAAAGGCCAAAAGGCTTCAAAAATGATTACCACAAGTTTTTTTGGTGTGACATTATCTCTGTTCGACCTCCAACTAAATGATTGCTTTTTTTATAGAGATTTAGGGTAAATTAAGCTTTTTGTGATTTGAAGAAAAATAATGATGTAGTCGTCAATTGAAATTATTATTACAGCTTTTTCACAGTGAAAGGGTGGAAAAGGGTTACATTAATTAATGATAGGCTATTATAATATTTCTAACTCAACTAAATTGAACATTTTCCAATTTATTTCAGCATTTAGTTAAGTTTCAACATTTTCACGGAGTAAATTACCAAAATCCCGCAATTTTTTGCGGAATTAAAAATTTGCTTAAACATTCACATTTAAACACGCATCCATCAAGTTCCTTCATATTCAAAGCTAAGCTTACAAATGCTTACAAAAACATTTTTAAAGCTTTTGTATATTTCACCTTAATCTCAAAAGTCAAAAAAAGCTCAGAAGCTCAAAAGCTTACACTCTGTTTGTATTTTCTAAACAAGAAAGAAAAAAAATTACGTAAAAACAGCAAAAATCTTTTCTAGCTCCTCGGGCTTTTAATCATCATCCCACAAATGTATGCAAAACATTTTGTATTATGTATGAAACATTATTCAAATAATCCTTGAAATAATCCAATATGCTTGAGATCCCAGTACATAAACAAATCAACTTGATGAGCACTTGAACTATTTCCATATTTGTGTAATTCAGTTTTGTGAAACTTATTTTCTGCTTTTATCAGCCCGTTAGGCAACAGAATGAGTGTGCTTGTTGTAAATATATGGTTTAATAATTTTTGGGGGGATACCCCTATGTTTTTAGTTGAGTACGATTAACTTTGAGATATTATTAGGGATTATAAAATATGTTAAAGATGAAGCTAAACACACAAACTTTTTTAAAGAATAATTTTAACTTGATCACTTCAATAACAATTTCAAAATTGGTAATATTTGGAAAATATTTTCTGTTTGCTCTGCTCAAACATACCAAAATTAAACTCACTCTTTTGTTTTCAATTCTAATAACACAACAAACACTTAAACATCAGAACAAGCAGAATCCAAAAACTTCATTCATTCATTTCAAATTATTATTAAATTTCATGGAAGCTACTTCAATTGAATTCAAATTCAATTCAATATTAATTTCAGAATATGCAAATTTTCCTCTCAATTTTCCGTAATATCACAAATTTGCACAAATTTAAGACGAACAGACAAATACAATAAAATTTGTTGAAGGCAAATTTCTCGCTTGTCTTTCTCCATAAATTTAATTAAGTTGATATCGTTGTTTGGCTCCGCATTGCTTGAAAATTCCATGTTATTCTATCACACTGTACAGAGTTACACGGAAATGCAGACTGGGGTTCATTACGCAAAGGGATTTTTTTCAAAGCTCAAAAGCATTGCCTAGAAAATGGCGCTTGACGATCACTTTTAAATTTGGCCGTTTGATGATTAACCCCGCTTTAATTAATATTTAAAAACATGCGGAAACTTTAGTCTCTAAAAATATTTTGAGAAAGTTTTCCAAAAACGTCTAAAATTCCAAAATTCACTGTAAAATGTAAATCCCTAAACAAGTTTTTAGCTTTGAGGCATCAAAAGGAAAACACGCGTGAGACTTTTTTGTGCGGCTGAATCATTCCGGAAAAATATTTGGCAAAAGCTGAGAATATTTGCGCAAAAATACTAAAATTCTGAAAATGTTCTCAAAACTCACTCAATTTGTTATTTGGGAAATGTTTTCGCTGTTCCCTCGAATATAATCAAACTTGTATCATGCTGAGCTTCATTTCATTTACTTCGTTACTTCAAAGTTCACGCATTTATTTCGTTTGCAAATTACGAACGGTGCAAACTTTAATGGTGTTTACTGGGGCTTTCTGTGTTTTTTTTTGTGATTGTTTTGTTTTTCGTGTTATTTCAATGTTTGAGCAGAATTTTAACGTTCATAATTTTGTAATGTCAGATTTAATTTATCATATTTCGGGAAAATTATTCAAGCCAAATTTTGGGCATTTTCTGTTATTATTTTATCAAAAACAAATCTGTCATATTATTTAAATCTGTTAAGCGTTGTACACACTATGAAAGTGATTTTTTCAAAAATCAAAGTTTTCCGTGAAAGTTTTTTTGACGTTTCAAAAAATATTTTCCTACTTTTCGATTTTTATCACATTTATTGTCTAAAGAATGCGTTTTAAACCATTTTCTACGAGTTCTAAGCATTGAAAGACCATATTGGGAATGAATTGGCATTAAAAAAGGGAAATGTGTCAAAATAAAAATTTCGGACTTTGAAAATCGGAGTAAATTAATCAAACTTGCAACGCAAAAATAGGAAATTTTCTATTCTTCGTGAAAGTTCAGCCTCGCAGTTTTTATTGTGGTTTATGATTTTGATCAGAATATTTAATCACCGCAACTGCACAAATCTGATGCATATTTATGGCAAGAATGATGTGGAAAAAAAAAATTCAAAAATTTATCAATTTTGAGGCAACTTTCATGGGCAAAACCAGTAAAAAGACCAAAATTCACTGAAAGTTGTCTGAAAGTAAAGTTTTTCCTAAAGTTTTTCCAAATTTTCTTCAAACAATAAATTCGTCTTTTTAATACGCAAATTTTGACTATTTTTTGAAAAAAATCCTTCCACGGGAAAATGTCAAGAAGTTGAAAAAATCGGAAAAAAGAAGAAACTTTCAGTGATTTACTTTCATAGTGTGTGGACCGCTTTATGAAAGCAAATAAGGTAAATAAATTGTTTTCACTTGTCAATCATATCTGACTGGCTTGGAGTGGTTTCTGGACAAACATGTTGACATTTTGTCTTCTTATTAGAAACAACATCATCTAAGGATTTTCATTAATAGGTTTTATGCGAGCTGAAGTTATGTACAGTAAAATTAATTAACAAAATTTTTTACTTTGCTAAACGTTATGCAAATAGTTTCTGTTGAAACTTTAATCATTAAATATTTACATTTTCTCAAAGTTTCAACAAGGGAACAACTTTTAACTAGTTGAAAAGCTCAAAAAAACTCAACAATCAATATTTTTAACACATAGAACTATAGTTTTTGAAGTTTTAAATATTAAGGGCTGTGTAATGATGATGACACTTTTTTCTCAAAAATATTTAATTTTGAATTTTATTTAGACCAACCAAGAAAATAGGATATCAAAAATTTTGAATCAGCAAAAGCTCTTCCCTCGAAATACTGCACCACTCACCCCAAAAATACGATACTTATAGTTTCTTATCAATTTCCACTTACTCATACACATTTGAAAGCACTCTCAAGTGCAGCCCAGCAGTCGCTGTAGAAGTTCCAAACGAACTTTTTCCTCTTAACCTGCAGCAAACTTTCACTAAACTTTTCAACTAGCAACAGCCAAAAAGGAGAATACTCCTGAAACTCAGGCAACAGTTTGTTTGCCCAAACGCACCATTTATTTATTCTGCATGGAGGGCAAATTCACTTGAAAGTGGCAAATAAATTGTTTATTTTGCGCAAACACTGGCGGGCCAAGCGGAATTTATGTGGCGATTATGCTCGCGCGATACCAAATCATTGATTTTTCCGCCCTATGCAGTCGCGGGTTACACTAGAGCTTTTTGATGACACTTTGGCCCAGCAATCACGCCCACGATCAACAATTTTCGACACTGATTATAGTCATTAAGTGCCTCCAATAATATTCAATTCTTGAAATTTTATTAATTTCATTCAACTCTTACATACAAAATTTATTTTTGTGGCTACTTTTTATTTTAGTTAAGGATGGAACGCGAAGTTATTCCGTGAACGTCTGACAGTCGACTATGGCGAGAACAAAAGCAGTGAAAGCTGCGATGGTGAAATATGTGGAAAATGTGGATGGTGGAGAACGGTGCAGCATGGAATGCTCTGAGCATGTCTCTCTTTGGATCATTTGGCATTGGAAAATTAGGGAGCGAGGATGGGTATGTCCTACATACTGCTTTCCAGGCACTGAGGCAAAATATTTTTTGGTTTCAGAAATATTAAAGTGTATTAATGTTCAAATCAAAATATATTACTTCTAATTTTCTTTCCTTGTAAGTGGCGCTGATGCCATAAAAGTAAATTGGAAACTCTCAAAAAGAGGAAATATTTTCAGTGCCAAAGGCCATTCCAGCCAATACATAAAGGGTGGTTTGTGTGATTGCTCGTTTGTCTGTGGCTTTTGTGGGACATAAAAATTGTTCCAAACACGAGGCAGAAACATTCCACAATAGCCAACAAACATGTTGTTATCACAATCAATAGAACGCAATATATAAAACATATTATATTGGAAAACATATAAAAAATGTAAAGCTTTGGATGCGTTGAAGCACAAAGGAAATGGATATGAATTCTCGTTCAAGTGTTCAACAGATATTTTGGATAAAATTGGGCCAAAATTGCGTTGCTTGGTGAAATTTGGAGGGCATTTCTGTGAATCACTTTGGTATGTGTCTGCCTTTCGAGATGTCAATAATTAATTCACGAAACGTGTCAGTAAACTCGTATTTTGTTACCGCTAGAAATGCGGAAATGTGCCAGAAGTCTTCTGGGAATCACAAAGCTAGGAGGCAGGAGCACGCAAACAAGTAAACAACTAAATGGTATATTAAGGGCAGGGTTTGAAATTCGCAGAAAATATTCGTTTTCAATTTTATATTTTTCATTTCTAAATTTTCATTTGTAATTAAAAATTTCCTGATTTTTGGTCAACCAAGTATTTGAACACAGCCATTAAATCAAAAACCTCTAGGAATTTAATCCTTAAATTTTTCAACCCTGCCATCTTCATCAACATCGATCTACCAATCTACCAATTCATTGCGTTCAAAAAGTAAAGATGCAAAGCTATGTAAATAAGAAGGAACTGAAAAGGAAAGTAAAAAGCGCTTTTAATGCTGTATCTGATGCTATATCATCGCTAGCATCTTAATCACCTATACACAAGTTATAGTCACACTCCCTGAGGGTCAATTTGCACTCTCTTTTATATGCCCCATAAATTTTATATACGAATTGGAGCGGGAAAAATACATGAAAAATAGGAAAAGTAGGAAAAGGTCGTTTTAATGCAATACTTAAACTCGTCATTGAATATTTTATGAGTCGTTGGGTAAATACCACAATCTCACGATCTGTAAAATATTCTTTCAAGCCAATCTCGAAAAATAATAGAAACAAAAACAGATGTAAGTTTTAAGGTTTCTATCGACGAAACAAATGAAAACTATCAAATTGAAAATAATTGTCACCACATCGGAATTGCTCTACTTTTCTCATCTTTTCACCATCCCGCTCAATTCTACACATTTGGAATTTCGGTAAACATCAGTTTATTAATTGGTATTCATTGTTCATCGTTATGTCTCCTAGCTGAGATTTATAGTTTGCAATGAAAACTGAGAAAGTTTTCTTTTGCTTAATAGTTTTACTATTCTCGGTTATATATCATTGCTTGTATCAGCAGGGGACTAGAAAGGGGATGGTGTAAAGTTTTGTGTGAATCTTCAAAATATGTTCTGAGAAATTTTAGTATTTTGTTGTTTTGATCAACGCGGGTACCGGAAAAGGATGTTATTGTGCTTTGGGGTCTGTTATGTAAATAAAATATAGTTTATATCATCATGTGCTAAGGAAAATTAGGCTCCGCCTTTTATTCCCAAAAGGAGTTGGGTCTATTGAATATACTTTTAATAAAAATTAAAAAATCACCATCCAATTAATATTAATCCCCGTATGTCGCAACATGTGAGCATATGTGTATTCAATAGAATTGATAAACTCATTATCAGCAATTTACAATTTATGCTTTTCACATAATTTATGATGTAATAATCATAGATATGCTTTTTCTCTATTTATTTCAATTTTTTCCTAACCCTTCCTAACCATTCCCAATTATTCATTAAAAACAATCAAGAAGCCAACAAAAAAACAAACAGCTTGATAAAAAAGATAACAGATAATAAAATCTTTCTGAACATTCATTATCGTTAACAATTCGGAGAATTTAATTCCACAGCAATTCAGCCAGACATAATTGATTGAATTTTCAATAAAAAAGTCATAATCACAGATTTCCAGCGAATTTCCCGTCATTTTCATGATATTGGCAAAAGTTAATTTAAAATTGTTTTGGCTGTGAATTCTGGATAATTCGAACAAAACTCCCACTACTCAAAAATTCTGCAAAAAGCTTCAAAAAACACAGAATATCCCATTTTTGTGGATTGTTCACAGCAGGTTCCATTGGTCATTAAGAGCAGGCAAATTTACATGAAAAAATTTGCAAAATCTCGTCCAGATTTTCCAGTTTTTCACTCATAAATACTTAAAAGCATTAAAGCATGAAAAAAGTACATAAATCCGCGGAAAACCAGGATAAACATTGCACAGGACAATAAGGCACCAACTAGTACCATTGTGAGCTTTTAGCAATTAATTTTACGGCAATTGCCAAATTTCAACAAATTTTCATCAATGGAGCAAATTAGCTCTAGAATAAAAACAGTTTTGATTGTTATTTCAATATTTTATATTTTTGGTGAGGGTAATTAAAAATTATTAAATTTTTCAATGATTGGTTACCAACAAAATTTAATTTCAAATTAGAGCAGAACATCAATCATTTAAGCTTTGGTAGAAATGAGTGCTTTTGTTGATTCTAAAGATGTTTAGTAGGGACCAGGGGTTTTTGGTAGGATTTGATTTCCCACAAAAGATTAAAAACTCCTGCATAAACCCTTCCATCCATTTTAATTGAAATCAACAGCCATATTATCGCACGATTTAATTCATAGTCTAAACACATATTAAATTAAACATAATTTATGACTCGGAATCGATTAAGTGAGCACTTTACAACAATTTTGCATTTTCAGCATTTCCACGTATTTCCCGACATTCTCTATAGCAGGCCTAGGTCTTGGAATTTATTATAAATTTATGCTTTGAATTTACTATAACATACATTTACTTTATTAACGCATAAACTGCAGAAGGAAATTTACATACAAACAAATAAAGCTCGATAAAAATAATATTCACGAGGCTCGACAACGCCATGGTATTTCCGACCATTTACACAAAATTAATGAGCAAGAATCACGTAAAGCAATTTTGCTTTCGAGCACTTGTTGAATTTTTTGAATTTCTACGAATTCTCATTTGAACGAATGCTAAAAATTCGATTGAAGAAATAAAAAATGTTTTTCCGCTCTATTTAACCATTTTACACGATTCCTCACAATTCCAGAGAAATCATGGAAAATTCGCTGAACTTCTGTTTTTGGCAGTAAAAAGCTGGTGCTGATTTGGCTACATTAAAAGTGTAAGAACCGATGAAAACCGTCAAAGCGTTTAAGCAATTTGAGTGTTTCAAAGCTTATCGAGTGTATGCGGAGTGTATGGAGTGTAACCAGTAAGCCCAAACTAAATTTGATGTTGCTGAAAATGTAGAAATTGCTGTATTGCTCCGAATTGCCATATTTTCGCCGTTACAGGGCGTTAAGATAGGAATTTAACGCATCATCAAGTTCGTTTGGAGGGATTTGGTGGATATGGCTGATAAGGCCTTTTGTTAGAACGAAGGCCTTGGGATTTTTTGTGTGAAGCTTTTTATGAAGAATTGTTTATTGACACAATTCAATATTTTTTCAATATTTTTTTCTAAGCTTCTTTAAATTTCTTAGAAAACTGAATCAAAAAATCTATTTGATGCATTGCAGGTAGAGTTTGCAACCCGGGTAACCGGGTACCCGGGTACCCGGTTACCCGGGTAATTGGGCTCTTTTTCACTACCCGGGTACCCGGAAAATTTTACCGGGTACCCGGGTAGTGAAAAAGAGCCAAATTTCTGTACTTCGGTACTCTCGATACTTCGTTAAAAAAAAATTTAATAGGTCGCAATAATATTTCACGTATCTATATTTTCAAAATGAATTGCAAAAAGGTATAAAATCTGTCTATTTGATTAAGTTTGTTGAAAAAAAATGACTTATATTTTTAAAATTAGTGCCAGCCAATGATTTTTTCCAAAATTTGTATGATGGCACAAAAATAAAAGTTTTTGTATAGGAAATGTAAAATCGAAGATGCAAAATTAAATTTGTAAAGTCCCACTTTGAAAAGGATAGTATCACACAGTACCACAGTGCGATACTGCTACACGTTAGTCATGCCTGCGTTAAATTATATAGTTAAACCTTAAATTGAAACTTATATCTGCTTATTTATGAGAATCAAGTAGAAAATATTTAGTAAATACAGAATTTAGAGCATCAAATAGTTGAGATGATATCCAAAGAACAACAAAATCGCGTTGAAAAGCATAAATAGCCTTAATATCTTTGAAAATTGAAAATTTTTAATTTTTTCAATATATTCATACAAAATAGACACTACCCGGGTACCCGGGTACCCGGAAAAGTCCGGGTAATGGATCCGGGTACCCGAAAATCAACTACCCGGGTAATTTGCAAACTCTATTTGCAGGAAATTGAAAATTATTCAATTTCTTCCTCAATATTGGTTGGAACTTTTCAATAATTCCACTAAACATTTATTGTATAGGAAAATGCTTTGCAATATAATGTTTCAAATTGTGTAAATAAATAATTTGCGGAATTGAAATATGGAAACGTCCAACTACTCCAAACGCTCAAAATGTTCAATTCAGTCAAATTTATTAAAATGAATTTTGAAATCAAAAGCAAAAAATAAGTTGCCAAAAAACACATAAAAGTGGTGTTTTTACAATGCATCGGGCAAATTGAAAATACTCGAAAGCTCCAATCGGTTTGTTGATGTTTCTTACTATACACTACACTGAGAGAAATTTTGTAAAGGTTTTGATTACAAATGGAGTAGTCTTTTTTTTTCTACAAAATTTTTCTGAGTGTACTAGAGACAACGTTATTGGAAAATACGAAAAGTCATCCAAACGCTCCAAAAAATAAATATATATTTTTCTCTGACACTCGCAAACAAATTGGAATTGAATGACAAAGCTTTTCTCCGCTTTCTCCAGGCACAGATTTTTTGTTTACGTTTGCTACATAACTCAACCGTTTGGTTTATGGAGATGCTTTCGCAATGCTCAATGATTTGCTTCATCTAGAAGTTATGTCAGCCTGTCAATTTTCACCAATTTGAAGTCATTTGAAGCAATGTAAAGCAATTTGAAGCTTTTTGATGTCGATTTTCCAGGATTTTCAGGAATAGCAAAAATTACTACGTCTTGCTGAGTTGCGAAATTGATGAAATAAAATCCCTTAGAAATGCTTTCAACTTGCTAAAGAATTAATGAGGCATCAGTAGGAACTCAATTGAATTTAATTTGGTAATAAAATGTTTGGAAAGTGGAAATCTAATCTTAAAATGGAGATTATTGATGGAAAATGTTACAAAGAGATTAATTTGAATAAATTTTAAGAATTTTATGCTTTTCATTTCATTTCAGATTAGTTTACATTGAGTCAATAAGAGGAGAACCAATTAATTATTTTTCACTTAAAATACAAAAAAAAAATTGAGCGACACCATTTATCGGCCATTTCACCATTTTCCGGTTCCTTAATCTTCCCTTTTCCCCAAAAAGCTTCAGATATATTTCCAGCAAAACACGCACAAAACAGCTCAAATATAATTCAAACAAGCATCTACAAGAAAGGAATCCAAAGTGTTGTGCAAAGTATTGAAAGAATTCAAATTAAAGGCAGCAAAATCTCACTTAAGCTGGGCAAATGCTCGTGCACGTTCAAGACAATAAACCGCAAACAATTCTAGAACCCAATATTTGACGGAATGCTCCATCAACTTTTTTCTGTAGGAGCTTAGTGAACTTTCTACCAGGAGCCTGTGGACCGGAAGATTAAAATATCTGGTTAAATCGACCTTTTTTGGTATTTCGTTTTTATTTTGAGAAATTGAAAAGTTACGTGAGTTCTATAAGAAAACCAGAATTTTGCTATTTAGGAATTAAATTTTAAAGCTTCTTAAAGGCTTAAATTCCAAGAAGTTTGCAAGGGAAAATTGAAAAGACTTCAATAACCCAACACATCTGTTTAGAATATTTAAGAATATTGGCTCCACTTTCCAAAGGAAATATTTTTTAAAGAAATAATAACTCTTTGAATAATTTTATGGTATCTAACAAATTTAGATTTTCTGGTTTTTAATCAATTTTATCGCAAATTGAAAGTACTATAGGGACCCCTTGTGTTCAGATATCTCAAATAATAACACCCGTATTGCCACTTTACCTTTGATGATAATCCGATAAGCATTAGCAATTCCACTCACTGTTTCAGTGTTCCAAATATTTCACACCTCATCGTTATCGACAACTACAGAAGATTTTCCAGTATGATCCGTGCGAAAAGCTCGCTCTAGGCTATTTTTTGCTGTACAACGATGAGTCTAGATTGTTGTTCCACTTAAAATTTCCTGTTCAACTTCTGTTTGCATATGAGATTCGGTGAATATATTAAAGAGATATAGGCAAGAATAGTGGGTGTTCAGGGAAGTGTTCATGGTCTTGGAATCTGTTTATTTTAATTTACTCTGACAGAAACGTGTTGAGAAAGTCTTTTATTGTCAAAATTTGAACGAATCCTTAAAAATTTTTTACGCGAAATTTTCCTAGAAGTTGTGAAAACAATTTTTATCCTTTACAATAAAACGCTCCTGCTGAATTTTTAAATAAACAAAATTCAAATTTCTACCTCATGATATTGCCATTTTCAAATTTCCATTTATTTCATTTCTTCACCCAAAAAAAGCTTCTTCTTAGAATCTCCCAATAATAAAAATGTTAAATAATTTTGTAGCTTCAAGTCTTTTTCTTAGATCACAAAGTTGATGAACCTTCTATCCAAGAATTCTTTCAATCCTTCAATTCATTCCACCCTAGACACCCTAACGTATTCCAAAGCACACCCAAGTTCACGTGAAAGAAAATCGAAAGCTGTCTGATTCAATTACCGTTCTAAAGGATTAAAGATTTGTTGGCACAGACTTGCTGAAATTAAATTAAAAAGTTTGCTGGCAGCTACAAAAAAAGTCTCACTTTGGATCTGTGAAAGGCGATTTGTTTCCTTTTTTGTGCAAACATTATTTCCTAAGATATCAAGAAGCAAGCTAGAAATGGAATAAATGTGTATCTTGTACCTATGCTAGTTTCGTTATGGAGATACAGAAGCTATAAAGAACTGCAAGGAGAAAGTTTGAACCATTTAATAGCAGCTCTAGCGAATAATATTATGTTTGTGGAATATTTCCAAAAAGGCAAACACTATAAGAGCAGCTTTACTGTCAGAATAAAAACTACGATACATAAAATGAGGCAATCACATGTTCCTAAGCACACAATCCGCCAACTTTGAAAAATTTATACGTTTTTTAAGCAGGGACTGGGAGGTCTTAATTAAATGAATTACATTTGTTTGCTTAGGTTTTATAATTTATATTCTCAGTGTTTTCTAGGATTTTAAATGAATAAAACTTAGTCTTGGTCGTCTTTAAAAAGAATAAATATTTTTTATGGGTTTTATATCTTACAAACCCCTTTATTTTCGTAATACAATCTTATTGTTTTTCTTGTAAGATGCAGGACAAAGATAAATTCAAAACTTAAAAATTTAACAGAGTTTTACGATCTTTTGTGAATAAAAATGTGATACGTATACGTATTTTGGAAAATGTATTGTTCTACACCTTTCAGAACAAACTAGTCTGAGTTGCATAAACTTTCTTGTAAGAAACTTTAACGTAATTTAAGGATCTGAACAACAAAACCCATAGAGCTTTTAGAAGTTAAGCGATCAGTCTTGTTTTTTTAGTTTTTTCCGCCTCCCAGTCCCTGCACCTCTTTATCCACAATTTTCCACGTGAAATTTCAATAATGGTTGTAAGCGAGGTTGTAAGCAAAGGTTGTAAATAATAGAATTTCAATATACTTTTGTTAGCTCTCTAGAGATCAAAGGAAACGCAATTTTCTTTTTTGCGAATAGAAAAATTACAAACGTTTCAAAAATATGACAAAAATTCAGGGGTTTAAAGACTCGTAATGTCTAGAAGAGAAGCAAAAGTCCATTAAAATTGTTGCTGTCGAATCTCTGACAAAAAAAATGGCATAACTGGGAAAACACGTTAAATAAATAATAAAAATTATTAGAAGCTGCAGAAAAACAAGAAAGTGAAGGCAAATAATAAACTTTTGTTTGATAAGAAAATTATTTTTTAATGAAATAGCTCGGGGAATGTTGGATTTTGGTTTACTTTATTAAAGGAATTTGTTAAAGTAGTTACAGAAGTTTACAAGATTTTGCTTGGGAGATAGTTTGATTAAACTTTTGTGAAGTTTAAATTTGTTGTTTGAACGAAAATGCATTTTCTAACAAATTATGACAAAGTTTATTTACTTTGTTCCATAAACTGAAGCCTTTTGGCTATTCGAATGAGCTTTTACAGACAATCTCAGTAAACTAGTTACGTCAGAAGTATGTCCTGTGTATCCTGTCAGGAGCATACAACCTCAATTAAAAATAACTTCCTGCCGTAAAATCCATCTAAAAGCTGCTGCAAAAACTCCACAAATTTCTGGAGCGAATTAATTATTAACCAGATAATGCCCATTTGTTTTGTCAGAATGGCTTTATCATTCAATTTCGTGCCATTTTACCATTTATCTTCTTCTTGCTCAGCAAAAAAGTGGAAAAAGGAAGTATCCTGAAATTATTTTAGGAATATCCGAAAAAAAAATATCTAGAACGATCCAGACTACCTAATGGCAACGTGTTAAGCTTCATTCGAGGTTGGTGCACTGAGAGAAATTTTTGTTCCCAAATGTTGTTTTACGAGTGAGCCCTGGAGCTTTCTTTTATATGTGAAAATATTTAAATGATAATTTTAAATGAGGAACAGTTACTGTGTAAACTACTAAATTTCTCTCAGTGCCCAACTCGGGTAATCTCGTTGAACAAATTTCGGCAATGTAAGAGACAATTATTGATAACAAGATAAGAACGAGGTATAACGATGAGTGAAGAACAATGAAAATGTTTTTGGGTAATTTTTCCGAGTTTTCCGTGAATTTTCGTGACATCTTTATCCGTTGGGAAGCATATAGAATTCATAGATTTTTTGCAACATTTTGTGGATTTAGGAAGCGCAGAAGGCTTCATTGAATTCCATCAAGTAAAAAAAAAGCAGAATAGAGTAGAAAATTACATAATTGGAAACAACATTTGATTCTGTTCGACAAGGCGAATTTGTGGCAATTTAGCTATATTGTTTGGTGTTAAAGTCAGGGATAAGGTTCTTCAAAGTTTCATAAACATAATGCATTTTTTTGATATAAATTCTCCCTTGACATCCCTGCTTATTAAGCAACTTATCAGACGCCACATCAAAACAGTTTCTTTTTCCCACTAAAATTGATTTTATTTGATCCATCAATTGATTGGCTATTTGTCTTACAGGACGCAATATTATTTTTTGTCACAGTTAACCCCCAAAAATTATCCAATTCTTACCCGTTTGTGTGCTCGAGTCAAAGAACGTACTTGTTGTTTCAACCGTCATCGTCCCAATTGTTCCATCAATAATCTGCGCGGAAGAGTCACGGCGCCCTCTATACCTGAGTTTGTGAATAGAAAATAAGGATGTTGGTGAAAAAGCTCAGGATATTTCATGAGAAAAGCTTCCAGCAAGGACTCAAACCTGCAAACATCGTCACTCTGTGAGCTTTGGCGCCGAAAGTTTCTGCACCTTATCATTTCCTCTGTGGTGCTTTGCCTTCTAAATCCTCGGGCAATCAGAATTTCTTCAGTGGTTGATTGTCTCCTAATTGTGGGGCGGGTAGAACAGTCTGTGGGTGGCGGGGGTCGTGAGCAAGGACTAGGATCTCTGGAATATCGAATGATCAATACTTCAAATATTTGCGAACCACACGATTGGATTGGCATGTTCTCACCTGGACGAGCAACAGCTACTGGATTCGGGAGAGCGTGGTGTTCGAGCTGCTGATGAAGATTGTCTTCTTAGACGACTTCTGCGACGTGGACTGCCGTCTCTATCGTGACTTCGGTCAGGGGATAAATGAGCACGAGAATCTCGGCGGCCTCTGAGAAATTTATGGAAGGTTTTGGTCAGGGGTTGGGATGGTTTTTTATTTTAGAGGAGATGAGTTACGACGAGGAAATTTAATTTGAGTATTTTAAATAACACAAAATTCGACAGACACAAGGTGAAGATATTAAAATAAAGACTTACCTGGAAGCACTATCAGGACTCAAACTATCCCTTCTAGCTTCTCTTTCAGTAGGTTCACCATCGGGACTCAATGGTTGAGATCCCCTCCTCGTTGCCCATTCAACTGGAGGCAAACAAGACTCGTCATAAGCCGTTGCTTGTCTAATTAAACCTCTTCGAGGTGCTCTCTCAGGACTTATTTTGGAATCTCTTCTTCCAATTCTCCCACACTGAGTAGTTGAGTCACGTCGTCCCTTACCAGGCACTGTTGGGCTCGTTGCTGGAGGAGTTACAGAGCTAGTGATGATTGTCGGAGGAGGAAGGGCTTGGCAGCCAGTGTCTTGAGTTGTAGGAAAAAGTGTCATTCCTGAGTCAGAGGCAGTTGAGCTGGTTGATGGTCTTTGTTCTTGTCGAAAGTTAGGAATTTCAGGAGCAGCGAGAGAGTCTCGTCGCTTTCTTTGTACGCCAACTATTCGAGGAGGTGGAGTAGCTGTTGAATCTCTTCTCCCACTACGGTGATTTGAATCTCCAGATCCTCTTCGAGAACCCTGAAATTTTATTAAATATTATGAAATTTTAACCCAGGAATTGAAAATCTTACATTTCTATTTTCTGGTGTGCAAATAATAGCAGCGCCTATAATAGTTACTGTGGGCTCATCTCGATCCCTATTCCAATTTTTTGGACACTCTGAAGCATGTGAATCTCTCCTACTTCTCATGCTTTTAATACCAGAGTCAGCACTAGATTCCCTCCTTTTTCTTAAGGGTGGACCTCGTGGAGGACCTGAATTACATTGAGTGCTTATTTCTGTATTTGCTCTTCCCCATGGTAAAACTCGAGCGAGATCAGCTAAAGTTTCACGTCTATTCAATGGAGGCTTTTGATTTCGCTTTGTTCCTCCGCTCCATTCCCGTAAAATGTCTGTTAATTGGGCTAAAGAGCTTCGGCGTCTGCGTTGGTTACCTGGTAAGACTAGAAAGATAATTTTGATCAAATGACCCGTAAAAAATCTAGAGCTTTAATCTCACCTGGTGGTGGAGAAGTGCTAGGTGGTGATGCTCCAGAAATCTGAGCAGCTGAGTCTCTGCGTCCTCCCAACCGTTGTCGGATTGTGGACTCTTCTTCCTGCTCGCGCATCAAGTCATCCCAGCCGTTGCCACCTTGCCACACCAGCCCCACTTGATGTGACATAATCGGTAGGTTGCACACAAAGCATATTGCCGTCATAGTCCTAAAGAAGATAAACATTCTGGGTTAGTTCTCAGGAGAATTTCAGTTTATTATGGTTAAGAAAATGTATTTTGTGTACAAAGTAGTTGTTAGGTGCATCTTTAAAAAAATTTATATTAACAGTCTTAAAACTTAAACTAGCAAAGTTGAACACGTGCTTCTAATTTGAGGTTAAATTCAAGCTGAATTATTACATATCTAAATGTCGAAAACTTAATCAAAATGTTATAACGGTCAATTTTTATTACTCAAGCTCTACTCAAGCATTTTTGATAAAGAAAATTTGATAAAAAATTCAATAAAATAAATGTCACAGCCTGACAGCTTTGGAGCCCAAATCAAAAATCATAACATGCAACAACATTCAAATATCAAAATACTAAAAATATAAAAATCATAAACCAGTCGTTGAACTAGCACTTGCAAACATTGAATGCAATTACAGCTGGCGTCGAATTTAATAAAACTGCTCACGTAGAGTTGATTTCACAGGATAGCAGCGAGTGCTTCAGAAATAAGCAAAAAAACAAAAGCTCGTCAAAAATGAGCGAAATTTCGCTAAAAGCATACAAGCAAACCGATTTGGATTCAACAGATTGTTCAGATTTTTGTGACTCGCAAGTGTCAAGCAGTGGCTTAATAGCAGCGGCATGTGCTTCAGTGGGCTAGACTCCACACTTTGAAATTTATTGGAATTTACATTTAATTTTTAAATAGATTTTCATTTTTACATTCAAAAAATAAATTGTTGATGACTGCAAATTAGTTTTAACAGTGGAAAAAGCTGCTAATAAATTTCAAAAAGTGAAGCGAGCCAAGCAGAAGGTGGAGATTTACTTAATTGAACAATTGTGTGGTAATTCCCTGTAATGACGCAGTTTTGCCATGATTCATGCCGAAGCAGCTACAATCGGTCGCCTCTCGAAGAACACAACTGGTGTCAATTGTAATATGGGTTGGGTCACGGATATGGGGACTGTCTCGATTACTGGCTGAGGGTATTATTTTACATATTTATTGTCACAATCAACTAAAGGTATACACATTTATCATTTACTGCTACAGTTTGGATGACACATAACCTAAAATAAAAAAAGATGATTGACATATTTAGGATCGAGTTCTTGGACATTTACTAGGAATGGTTTGGAATATTTATGTTCTTGGAATGTTGGGATTTGGTGACGAGGCTTTCAAGTTTGTGGCTCGAAGACATGCATAATAAATTGATTTTATAATGGCTTAAGAATGTTTTTCAACTTTTTCCTAGGATTCTTAGTTGTTTTCTTAGAATTTGTTGTAAAAATGCTTCATGGCTTCCTTACCATAAATACTTGGAATGTTTGTTTTTTTCTAAAGAAAAACTTTAGGCAGGTATTTATGCCCGAACCCTCGTCAAAAGTATGAACTGTTGAAATAGTATGATGTTTGTAGATAAATTTACTTCCATTCAACCAAAGAGAAATACTCATTTTTGAAAAATTTGATTCTTGTAATTCATTCAAGGTGATATAAATTTGTTATTGATCATTTTGAAACAAATTTTTAGTAAATTTTTGCCAATAAAACCAAAATTCCATATTGCTTTTCCCAAAATGCTTTCCATGGCTCGACTGGGATAATTTATGGAACAATTATTGAGTAAAAGTTTCACTTTCCAACCGCATGGTATCAATCAGCTCAAACCCCAATCCATCTAAGTAATGATGTAATGCTAATGTCCCAAAATATCGTTAGAAATCAATATATATTTGGTTTGGGCTTCATTTCATCGACAGCTTTACATATTTACCATTTTGGGTTGTTTTTGTAGAGAAGGTTTACGGAGTGATTGTTCAGAGTTTTGTTTGTTTTGTGATAGTTGTACGTGAATGTTTTTTTTTTATGAAGAAAAGTTAAATTTTAGTTTTGATCCTTGTATCGATTTTATATTAAAGCTCATTATTGTTTCTGTTTCTTTATCTGCTTTAACTCAAACCAATGGACTTTTAAATTGGCAAAAATTCCCAGACAAGATTGACTGAATATTCGATTTAAGACTTGTTACCAACAGATTTGTTCATTCCTTTCAAATCCTATCATATTCAAACATCAAAAACTTGCTCAAATACCATTTCGAATCAATCTAATCTCACAGTTATTTGAGCTTTCTGTTGGGGTTTCAACAAGCTGGATGATTTCTAGAAAAGTTTCAACAAACTCTGTCAAACTTTTTAACTTACAGACGCACAGAGGTTATCAATATCTCCCTTATCCCGTAATATATAATGTATATCAATCTGAAAAGCTCTTGAATTCACAAAATCACATCAAACATTCTGAAGCATTTCTGCAAACATGTAATCTCTCAAAAATCCTCGTCTACTAATGCTTTTCGAGGTTTTACAAACAAATGCCTTGGTTGCTTGCGGAGCAAACTTTTGTCAGCTTCTTGCGATGGGAAAAGTTTTTCAGCATCTTCATCAACTTGAGAGTTTCTTCAATTTCTAAGATTTCTTATAGATTTTCTTGGCATTGGCCCGACATCACGATTAGAGCGTGAAATCGAAGGCAGCTTTAAAACATTTATTACAATCTAATCTGATCCCATCGATGATGACATATTTTTCTCACATTTCTTACAAGAAGACACGCCAAACTGCCAAAGAAAACTTTATGCTCGCTTTATGTTGTGCTCAATATCGTCAATAAGACATACGAATCGGTGTGTTTGTGAATTCATCTCGCGTCGTAAAACTGTCATAAATGTTGAACATTTTTGTATTTGATGAAAAATATTCGAAAAATAGTCGAAAAATAGAGAATATTCAAGTATTTTAAGGGTTTTCAGGGGTTGAAAGGGAGGACAGACGTTTCAACGCTACAATAAAAGATAAAGAAAAATAATTGTAAGATTATGAATAGAAATTGGAGACAACAAAAGAATTTCAAAAAAAACATAAAAGTTTGAAGAAGGATGATTTTTTGACAGCGATCGAAAATTATTTTTAGATGAAAATTAAAAAATCTTAGAGCTTTTTAAAGTTATTTTAGCATTTCAGAGAAAATGAAAGCAAGACTCAAAAATTAACTTTAAGTTGGTTCTTTAAAAAACGGTAACAGATCATCAAATTAATTCAAAGACCATCCTCCACCAACCTCTGCTCCTCCTCCGACTCGGTTATTGCAAGGAGCATCGTTTACCAATTTTTTTGTGCGAGAAGATGCTTGAGAAAATTATTTATGAGCCAAGTACTTGATCGGCACGTGCGCCACCTTTTTATTTTTCAAATAAAAGAAAAAAACAACGAAAAATAAAAATCAAGTCTTGATATGCTGTTTTTGGCCATATTTATGAGAAACATATGAAATTTATGTTTTTTTAAAGGCAGCATAAATTGACGAGTAAGAATCGTGTTGAAAATACTTAGAATGAGTATCTGGAATGTGTCAGGGTTTCATATAAAAAATTACTTCAATAAAGTTCAACTTGAAATAATAGAAAAGTAAGTTTTTTGGGAGCACTCTGGGAACATTTGGGAAAATCTTATTCATGGACGGAAAAGGTTCCACTTTTGTGTATTTGGTATTGTGTGCTTTTGGCTCCAAAGATGTTGAGCTGATCTGAAATACTGAGTATAAGCTGTTGGGTGTTCTGGGTGTGTTTTGTTGCTTATTGGTTGGAACATTAAATATTAAATTAAGTGGATTCCAAATATCCAAGTACGTGTGTGAATTTTCGTTTTTTTGTGAGTTTTGTGCTTTTCACAGGTCATTGAGAAATTTTTATTGTATGATTTAGTGAACAGTCTTCAAGGAATTTGAGAGCGGTTAGAGGAGTTTTTGGTTCAGTCAATGGTTCTTTAAATATGCTGTCGATTTTGGCGGTAGGGAAGATTGTTTATTTCTTAAACGAGCTTAAAGCTTAAAACAATACACATAATTATTATAATAAAACAAACACCCTTTAAAACTACCAACTACCTTAAAAGGCTTAAAATGCTTAAAATACTTAAATCTCATGAATGACACCTAATTACAAAAGCATATTGTGCAAATCTAGAAAGTGTATCCTTTACAATCCTACACTATGTTAAAGAGAAGTCTAACATGTTGTACAAAAGTTATTTAGGTCGCTTTTCTATCCACTTTTCATGTTTTTATGGATAATTCTACTAAAGGACTGACCACGTTCAACTGCCTGCAGGCGTAAAATATGAAAAATCTTTTTCACAATTTTTTTTTGCTGTTGTGTGAAACTTTTATAATTACTAAAATTCCACAGAAATATGAAAATCCAAGTACAAAAAAAATAAACACACAAAATTGTTTTTGATTTCAAAGGAGTCTTGCTGTGAAAGTTCTTGGAATTATGAAAAATTGCTGAAACTGAAAAAATCCAGAAGGGAATATTTTTCCATATCTTAATTTAAGAGCTTTTGGTATATTTATGCTCGCAAGCTATATTTTTATTAAGAAACAGGAAAAACAATAAACAAGCTATTTAGCTGTTATTTAGTGTTTTCTCATTTCCTCCATTTTTGATGCCTCGATCGAAGTATTTTCCTTGTTTTTTGGTCGATAAATGATTTCTCATCCATCACAGCGAATGAGTGAATTCTATTGATGTGTGATTTCCCAATCGTTTTATGTGGAATGTTTGTGAGTTTTTCTGAATTCTCTGAATTGTTTGCTTATGGGTGTTTGAGTTGTTTCAGCTGCTTTAGGATATAAATAGTGGGAAATCTGTATCACGAACTTCCTTAGGCAATGATGCTGAAGGTCAATATATTAAATACATGAAGTATACAACGTTTGAGATGGTTTTAGCAGGTTTTGAGCTAGAGGGCGAGGTAAGTGGTTCAATTACTTTGACTTGAATGATGATGGCAACCTTTAGATTTATTTTATTAATAACATTTTTAAACGGTTTTATTTATAAGATCTTGGGGGATAAGAATTATGTTAGAAAAAGGCGTTTCCGTATTTTTTCATGATTGCATACTTTTAGGGGCTATAATTATATTTTATTGCATTAGAGGAGATTTTGGCGAAAAGCAAGATTTTCGTGTAAAGAGCTTTTTTATGTCCATCCCTGACAATCATAACATAACCTAAATTCGTGTTCAATTTCTTTCTTTTCCGGTAAATATCTCAAGCAGAAAAATCTCCATCAACTCGATTAGGTTATGTTTAGATATCTAGATCGTGTCTCTAGTCCGCTCAGTCTAACAAAAAATAAATCCATAAATTAGCTATTCAACTCGCACCTGGCACTTTTACATAGAAATCACATTTTCGGCAATTTCTTGAGGTAATTCTCAGTTTCTCACAACATTCCACGGAATTGCGAGATCATTTGATAAATTGATAAAACGCGTAAAATGGTTTGTAAAAAATGCCAAATCGGTTAGAAAATTGATTTGTTTTTTATTTTATATTTTACATTGACAGCCCATGCCATAAATATTGTATTTGGACTTTGAAAAGTTTTATGGCATTTCGGAGAAATTCAGGGTTGAGAAGCTTACAATTTTATTTTATGTTTATTGATGTTGTGAATTTATTGGCGCTTATCGAGGTTTTATGATCATATGTGTTTGAATTTAAAGACGACATGGTTTACTAGCAAATTTAAATGTTTTACGAAATTTGTAGATTTGCTTTGTTCAGGTTGCATACTTTCAGGGCAAATGAAATTTAATGATGAACGTTTAGGAGGTAAAAATAGTTGCAGTTCAAAAGTAAATATTGAAAGTTGCATAGTTTCAGGGTAAAATTTGGCAATGCTCGAAATTACTGATTCCTCTGACATTTCTAATAATTTTTCTAAAAAAACCCAAGCTTAAAAAGCGTTATGTCCCCAAAAAGTCTAAGAGCATAAAGCTCTGTGAAATAATCCTCACAAACGCAAACAATTTATAAAATTACGGTTCTGCCTCCCGCAATCCTAAAAAAAATTATTTTTCCTCCCACCCGTTCGAAAAATAAACCTGATTTGATTGATTGTTCTTCGTAAAAAGTGTCTGGCTTTCTTTGCCTTTCAAAAACAGCCACCGGTGTCTGCGGCCCATAATAAATTCACAAGGTTGGCTTTTTATCAGAAATAATACGAAAATACTGTTTGATACACTTCTTCACCAGTTGTTATGGATTATTATTGTGGGCGGCATCTGCTCAGAATTTTAAGAGAAAATAATCTAATACTTAGTATCCAAAATGTCTTATATAAAATAAAAAAATATTGAGTTTTATAATTCCAATCCATTCAATCTAAAAATTTTTAACATAATTTTTTCTCCATTTTTTATCAGATATTTACAATTTCAGATTTTGGATTTTTGAGAAAGAATTTTTCTACCCAAATTCTTAATTTCTCGAATAATTTCGATACCCGAAACAACAAAAAACATAAAAAGCAAAGAAAATGTTTAATAATTTATTTCTTTTTACAAAATCGTGAAAATTTCTCAGAACTCTCTTGAACAATTTTTTTCTTAATTTGCTCACGGATGGTTGAACGTCCTTTTCCCAGCCAAAAAAGAAATATATCTTAATTTCTTTATATTCAAAAGGAATCTCGCAATGCTCCAAAGAAATGATAAAACTTTTCTTGTTATCGTAAAATTTCTAGATCTTCTTATTTGTCTTGGTATCGCATGTTGTTTTTATTAAAAGCAAAAGAAAATTTGAAATCGCAAAATTTTACGAACATCAAACGATTATCTGGGAGAGCTTTCTGGGCAGTTGACTCTTAATTAGTTGGGCTGGCAATGATCTGCAAACGAGCGTACTGCTGAATTGCCTGAACTGCTGAGTTTGTCGTAAAGTCTGTAAAGTAATTGCGGTGTGCTTTTCAGATTTTTCCATGGAAACTCGGAATGCTGGGAGAACTTTACTTAATTGTGAATATTGTGCAATATCACAAGGGAAGAGCTGGAAAGCCAACGGCAGACCTTTTACAACTCTCGTCCTACACAAACACCAGAATAACAATACATTACGTAATTTTAGGTATTTACAATTGAGTGCTTAGATAAATTTGGCCTTTTCATTTTCCATTTTAAGCACAAACTGGAAGCTCCAAAATATTATTTAAATGGCAGTCGAAATCATGAAATTCATGAAATTCATTGTACAACCTTTTGCCCGAATATCCTCCTTGGCTCATATTTAATGCATATTGAAAGGCTGATTGTTTAACAGACTCTCGAGTTTTGCTTTCTAAAAACGGTCAATAAATCTAACTGTCTATTATGGATACGGTTAGACTAATTACAGCCTTTCACAGAGCTTGAAATGTGGTCGAGTTGACGTTTTTTGTGACATAATTGCGGTAGAGACACTTGAGTGGTCACTTGGACAATGAAGTTGATATGTTTGCCTTATTTATAAAAGATTTATAAAATTTCTGTTAACTGTACCAAAATACTCTTTTCTTGAATTTATAGCTACTTGGAGTTTTAGCGGAGAATTAGAAGATCTTTGTGAATCTTCCAGAAATTATATCATTGATTTTATCCTTGTCATTCTAAATAGCAATAATATTACCCCAATGACGTAGTTTTTGATCAATCCACTCCTCCACGCCAATTACTACTTCAAAAAAACCTGAAAATGCTCTCGCAGCTTTCACAGCACGTCGAGACCACTTTAATTTGCACTCTAACAGTTCTAATATCAATCTAAAAAACTGCCAACTTTTCAACCATTTTCATGGTAAAACCAAATAAAAGTAGATAGAAAGCTAACATCATCAACATGGCATCCGGAAAAAGTTTTTCCTAACCATAAATTTTTAATTAACTACTTGTTTGAACTAATGGTTAAAGTTTTCTTTTTGTGAGCTTTTGTGTGCACAATCTATAGATGAAACAGCTAAACACATACGGTTGGGTAATGATGACTTTCATTTACATTTTAGCCTGCTTTTTGCCACTTTTGCCGATTAAACACTTTCGTCCAGCTTCTACAAGCAATTCCTTTTAAGCTTTCTGGCACATGTGATAGCTTTGATAGCTGCTTACGGTCAGTAATTAGGAAATTACGAGGTGAGCGTTTAAGCATTTTGCTGTTTTTATAGGTTTTGTTGGTTTTTTGTGGAAATTTTATGTGTTTTTCTTGTGCTAAATTTTGTGCTTTTTGTGTGGGATAAGTTTTAAACGTTTTGAGGTTTTAGGATGGATAAAAAGGTTGCACAAATTAAAGAACTATCACGAACAGGCATTTAAAGCTGTTTTGAGTGGGCAGGGGCCTTTTTTTTAGAAAGGGTTGTGATTGTGAAGGATCATATCCAAGGATTTTCTAATTAATCTTTTCAGAATTTGATCTTAATCTTAAACTTGAGATTAAGATAGAAATTTGCAAATAAATGATGATAAATTTTTAAGCAGTTCACCGAAAATTGTATGATTGCTAAACTTTATCCTTTAAACATTTCTTTCGAATGAAGCAATATAAAACCAATCTATACTTCATCACTTTATAATAGAACCACTCAAGGTTATTCCGTATTTACAAAAGAAATTGTTGGCAAACCAATATAACATGTCAAAATATTAATTAGATTCGTGATTGTGCCCGTGGCAGACAAACTCTACAAACTCCATTTTACTTGAAATTGCTCAAATTTCATTGAATTTCACAATGTCTTTCATTAACACAATGATTTTAAATGATTTTAACTAAATAATTTAAATTGTTTACTTTGTGGTGGATCTAAATTGTGATATGGATATAATGGTGAGGCTCTATCAAATCTTAGTTTATAAGAAAATTGAACAATGTCTTGTTAATATTTTGAAACATTCTGAGCAGAAATTATTAAGTTTATGAATAAAATCTTCATAGGATCCTCTCTACTAGATTACTTTAGGCACAACATATTATTCCATCATTTTCGGTTCAAGTAGACAGTTTTCTTTGGCTGGAAGATTTCCGTCTTCCCAACAAATGATGATTGAGGCACATAAATTATTTAAATTATACGGTTTATTGTTGTTGGCTTGTTGAGTGAGCAGTTTAACAGTTTATGGAGCGTTTCGAAATGTGTTGTAATTAATTATCTTCGTCTACATTGAGTACCATCAGCTTAATGTTCAGAAATAAGAGATGGATTCTTGTGTTTCAAAGAAACCTAAATTATAATGTCGAGTTACATACTCACAGTCGTTTTTGAAAGGAGCACTCAGAGAATATCCAAAATCTTAGAAGGTTTTAGATTTGTTTACATTAAAAAAATTTAAATTATTTCGGAGGAATTTTCAATTACGCACTGATTAATCTCGCAAATATCTTTTCCGTCAAAAAACATTTATCTCAGTGAAAACTCGTCATCTTTATCCCCTAAATCTTAATCTTGCACAGTTGCACGTCACAAAGAGCGATGTCTTGAAGATTGAAGCGCACAGACGTTGCTCGCATAAACTCCACGCTGCTTTAAATGCTGTAAGTGTTTTCTCTGCTTTTTGTGCTTTTTCAGCTTTCTTAGCTTTCAGTTTTTTGTGCTTTCATGTTTAACATTGATATACTGTGAATACAGAGATTCATTCTTGTTGCATTTACTGGATGAAAAGGAAAATGATACAACGTTCCAAATGAAAGTGAAATTCATTTTCAGAAAGTTTTGTTGGAATTGTTTTCAATAAAGCTGAAAATGCTTTTGCAATTTTAATAAAGTTTCAGCATATTTCAGTTAAGCGAAAACGATGAGCAAGTTTAATGGATGTTTGAGCTTTTAAATGATATTACATTTTTCACGAGAAATCGAGAATTTTTCAGGATTCAATTAAATCAAAAAATTCCAGGAATTCATTTGTAAATCAGTTTTTTTTCTTCGGAAAGACTCCTGGAGTTTTTTTGTAACAATATTTTTTCTGAGAAATTATTTCAACCTGAATTATTCATCGTGAATATTTTGATAAAAAAGAATTTTTAAACAACTTTATTAAAGGAAAATCATAAATAATTCTTGGAAAAATTCTCCAAAAATCAAAAACATTGAAAGTATCTGGAAACAAATTAAATTGATTTTTCAGATAATTTTTCCATCAAATACTTGAAAAACTTGATATTTTGTTTATCAAATTTAACTAGTTGTGCAGCTTGTGAGCTGAGCAGGACTTCTCCGCTAGCATAGAATGGTGTTTTCAATAAAAATTGTTTCAAAAATATATTGAGTTTTGGAGCTGAGAGAAAGCGGTACCAGGGTGAGATTCTAGGACTTTTCTAAAAAAAATAGTCTGGTACCACCAGATGACTCCCAGCAGGTAGTGGACCATCCCAAGCATTTTTTCTGAATAGACCAAAATGGTATATCTAGTCGTTCTCGAGTTCTGAAGCTGAGAGTAAGCGCTACCAGACTGATACTCCATAAACTTGATTTTTCTTATTTTCTGGACGAATCATGAGATTCTAAGACTTTTACAAAAAAAAGTTGTCTGGTACCACCAGATGACCCCCAGATGAATCCCAGCAGGTAGTGGACCAAACATTGATGCAATTCTTGACTCAACTCATCTTCTCAAACATTTTTTATGAAGAGACCAAAGTGCTATCTCTAGTCGTTCTCGAGTTCTGGAGCTGAGAGTAAGCGCTACCAGACTGATACTCCAAAAATTAGATTTTTCTTATTTTCTGGACGAATCATAAAATTCTAAGACTTTTTCAAAAAAAAGTTGTCTGGTACCACCAGATGACCCCCAGATGACTCCCAGTAGGTAGTGGACCAAACATCGATGTAATTCTTGACCGAACTCATTAATCCAAACATTTTTCCTGAAGAGACCGAAGTTGTATCTCTAGTCGTTCTCTAATTCTGGAGCTGAGAGTAAGCGGTACCAGGCTGATCCTCCAAAAACTTGATTTTTATAATTTTCTGGACGAATCATAAGATTCTAAGACTTTTTCAAAAAAAGTTGTCTGGTACCACCAGATGACCCCCAGATGACTCCCAGTAGATAGTGGACCAAACATCGATGTAATTCTTGACAGAACTTATTAATCCAAACATTTTTCCTGAGGAGACCGAAGTTGTATCTCTAGGCGTTCTCTGATTCTGGAGCTGAGAGTAAGCGGTACCAGGCTGATCCTCCAAAAACTTGATTTTTATAATTTTCTGGACGAATCATGAGATTCTAAGACTTTTTCAAAAAAAAGTTGTCTGGTACCACCAGATGACCCCCAGATGACTCCCAATAGGTAGTGGACCAAACATCGATGCAATTCTTGACTCAACTCATCATCTCAAACATTTTTTATGAAGAGACCAAAGTGCTATCTCTAGTCGTTCTCGAGTTCTGAAGCTGAGAGTAAGCGCTACCAGACTGATACTCCAAAAATTAGATTTTTCTTATTTTCTGGACGAATAATAAGATTCTGGGAATTAAAAAAAAATTGTCTGGTACCACCAGATGACCCCCAGATGACTCCCAACAGGTAGTGGACCAAACATCGATGCAATTCTTGACTCAACTCATCATCTCAAACATTTTTTATGAAGAGACCAAAGTGCTATCTCTAGTCGTTCTCGAGTTCTGGAGCTGAGAGTAAGCGCTACCAGACTGATACTCCAAAAATTAGATTTTTCTTATTTTCTGGACGAATCATAAAATTCTAAGACTTTTTCAAAAAAAAGTTGTCTGGTACCACCAGATGACCCCCAGATGACTCCCAGCAGGTAGTTGACCAAAAATCGATGAAATTTTAAACTGATCTTGTCATCCCAAACATTTTTTTTGAAGAGATTATAGCTGTATCTCTAGTTTTTCAAAATAAAAGTTTTTTTTTGTATGAAAACCCCGACTTTGCGTCACGGAAGTGGTTCTGGTGACCTATCCGGTGGAGTCATCATCACCAAAAATATCAGGTGCACGATGGGAATAGATTCCAAGTCGATTGGCATCAAAAGATCCGGAATCGGTTCGGTGGGAGGTCAGATCGATCGTTTACAGTAACCCCACCGAACCACCGAACCACCGAACCACCGAACCACCAGGCACACGGCCCTTAGTTTTTCGCATTTCACGGGTCGGAGGCTCAATATTTTCCGGATTTTTTTTTACAGGAATTTTCTTCAACTCAATACGGACAAAAAAAATATGAGATATTTTTGAGATTTGTGTACAGGGAAGTCAGGAAAAATCATATAAGGTTGAAAAACCCTGAAAATGCTGTCACGAAAACAATACTTCTCCATTGCGGAGAAGTAAAAAGAAAATCCTCAGGATTAATGTTTCAATATTGTTTTTCCGTCCAAATAATTCTCAAAAACCTTCCATCCATTAAAAACACAAAAAACCTCCTGCACTCCACAAAAATCTCCAATACAGCCCGACCCCCTCAAACCACTCTTGCAAAAATCAAACAAATTGGTTTTCGTCGAGAAAGGTTCAACAATCGAATCAATTTGAAATTAATTAGATTTTTTCGGGTGGTTTTTGGTTCATGCCCTCAGCTAAACTGGCGAAACATGGGCAAAGTCAGAAGCTCGTGAAATTTATGAAATTCTGTGAAATACGTAGAATGGGCAGCAATCTCACCAAATTCACCAAATCATCATCTCACCAAGGCAACTTCTACATGAAGAAGAATTCAATATTATAGAAGATATTAGGAAAAGGTGGGTCTATTTGGTGGAGGTTTGTTGCAGTTTACATTTTGAATTTAAATCTAAAACTCTTTTATTTCTCATATTTCATGTAATTCAATAAAAAAGTCCCAACAATTCCATAAAAATAGAAAATTTAAGTAACGGAACGGCAACAAAATTTTGGTAATGAAAAAATTCCGGGACGAATTTCCGCTCGCGAGCTCTTCGCCATCAAGAAAGTTCAAATTATATCAAAATAGCGAGTGTATTTCTTGTATTTTTGCCTTTTTCTTGGGCGGGTAATTCAATCACAGCATTTTTGTCAGCATTCATGTTATTCTGCACAAATAAGAGGCAAAATAACAAAATATGTTTTTCGCTTTGAAATTTGAATTGAGAATTCATGAAATTTATGAAATTTCATTTTGTAGAAAGCTTGAATTTGTAAAGTGAGGAAATTTGCTCTTTTACCTGGCAGGTCGATGGTTGAGAGCTAAATATATTTGATATGTTTAGAAATCATGAATTCAAAACTTGTAAAATTTGAGCATTCAACCACCGTTTTAGCAAACTTGATACGATTTAATATCCATTTATCAAGTAATGAAATGCAATAGTACAAATCTATTTTAGCTTCCACACATCGCCATTTATTTACCTGGTGGGTGTTAGCTTATTATTTTATGTTTCGTGTTTATGCGAGTAAACAGATTGTGGTGTAACTTTTATCACATGGCAGAATTCTTAACGCAGAATAAAGTGGAGTATCGCACGTGAGAACTCTTTGAAAATTGATATCTTAGTTGCTACAAAAAGATTGAGTAATTCACTAAGTTTTAAATATTGTTTGAAAAATGATTCAAATGTTAGTTTGATCTTTTAAAGTGGAAATTTGAAATTACTAGAATGTTCAAAATTACCACAAATTAAGAAACTATGACGTCAAGATATACCTGTACTCAGAAAACATAAAATCTTCTATAAATATTCTATGCTTTCCATAGTTTCAAGTAACGAAACAAAAACATATTTTTTGAGAACATGAAAGAGTTGTTCAATTTAACTAAATACGAAGAACATGAGAGCATGGTGAATTTTGGTATCGTCTTACATTTTTCTTGGATATTTTCTTAGATATCTCTGATTATTTTGAAATTTGAATACACCCTCAGGAATATTTTGCTAGGAAAACTTTTGCAGACACCCAACTATCAGCCAAAAATTTAATATAACCTTTCTTAAATATCTTCTTAATACATGTTTGATATAGTTTTATATAATCTAACATCTACATAAATAACAAAGTTTTAAAACCACTTTGGTTATTAGTTTTCGCAAAGCTCCCTGGTTGAGATGAACTCTAGCTTCTAGAAAAGTAGTGTGGTATGTAAATATGCTGAAAACATCTGTGAGTTCTTACTCTATTGAGTTTAATAAAACATTTAATTACTCCTTTTCAAAAACAAGTTCTGTTTGAAATGCATTCGCAAAAGTAACAAAAACATTCATTAGTGAACTGACCAAATACCAATCAGTTAATTAAACAGACCATCAAATAGTCCAAAAAGTATTCAAAACTTGTTAAAAGCATTTTGTGTGAAAGAGTGACTGAATATGGTAGCGTGATTCTGCTGTAAGCACTTTTAAATGAATTTACCTGTGTGCAATGTTGCAACCAGCATACAAATAAGTTGTTGCATGCTCTAATGAAGTCATTTACCGAGAAACCAAAAATTGTGCCAGCATTTCCCCGTGCACGACAATATTCAAAACAGTCGGAAATATAGAATCAGTATCAAAAGTGTTCTCTTGATGGTTTTGACAGTTATCCTATTATCAGTGTTCATTTTGTGATGGTTTCATGACGTAATAAAATGAGAGATTCAACTGTAGTCCACGTAAATTGATGGTTTGATTAAATTATCATAAATTCATGAACTAGATTTTCATCAGACCATCCGTTTTTCAAACTAGTCCTGTAGTAAGTTAAAAAAGTTTAACGACAAAATAATTATTTGCACAAGCCATCTTTCTTTTGGCCTGCAAAAGTTTCTCCACATTAAATTCCTAGATCTTAGAATTCTTCCAATTCCTTGAATTCCCTCGAATTCAAAATATTTAGGAAACAAAATTAGAAAGTTTGGACAGCAATTTCAGAAATTTAATGAACATTTCTCTAGGTTGTGTCATTAGAATTTTCCAAGAAAAACCAAAGTATAAGTTGTCCCTTAAAAATTTGTATAATCTTGAAAATCTGTGAAAACTTGAAGATTGTTAACATTTTAAATAAATGACGAGATTTCCTTGAAATTTCTGTGGAGTTTTATTTGAATACTTTGAACTGCTTTTGCATGCTCTTGTACACAATTTTAAAATTGGCTGAAACATTTTTGATGAAAAGGATGATTGAGCCAATTAAAACTTTGTACATTCTTTTGACGAAGTTTATGTTTGGAATTTTGTCGAAAAAGTTTGGAAGCATGGTTATATTTTGGTTGCTCTTCATTTTCTGATATATAGTGTGGGAATGGATTGGATCGCTCTGATTACTACATCAAGCTGTTTTGGTACAAAATTTGCATTTATTCAATGTTGCATAACTATTTAGATCCATCTCTGCATTGACGTCATTAAAAGTATGATATTTGAATTTATTGGAATACAGCTTGAAGGCAATGAAGCGTCGATAAGCGTCGATTGACCTACTTTGTCCCAGACAAAATAGAGCCATTTGCAACAAATAAGTTCTACTTCCAACAAAAGTCGTGTAGAGCATCTGCAACAACCCATTATACTTACACTTAACCATAATTAACTCTGTATTATTATCCCCAAATTATTAATAAGAGTTTCCTAACTATCTTTAACATATCTTGACCCCATATACAAGTTTCTCCAAGTTAATACTACGTAGTGGCTACTATACACATATATTCTCCCCAGCGTCAAATCAGCTTTATGGATCCTCATTTATTAATTATTCTTCTTAGACTAATTAGGAAAACTCTTATTATACCATTTATTACATTTTAGTTAAGTTATTCTGTTTATTCTATTTCTAAACTGTTTCACCGTTACTTTACAGATTCTCAGTAACATCCAAGTAACATCGCAGCATTTTCACAATTTGTCTTAAATAAAATCTTCCAAAAAACCGGAAAAAATCTATTTAGAGTATAATTAGAATCCTCGCAAACGAATGAAGATATATTTGATTCCAATTACCAATAATCACATTTGCTCCATAATGTTCCAATATTGCCAATGAATGGGGTGTATTTTACTTTATTGATATTTCAGATAATTCCGAGATATTTGCGAGATATTGTTGTCTCGGGAGCTTCGCCTTATATTTTACTTGTGTTGATGTTCCTAGACTTTTTTACTTTTTGCCATTCTGACTTTCTGACTTTCTTAACGTGAGTCTGGGGAAAAAAGACGCCTGTAATTTTGTGAAGACGCAACAAGTTAAATACCAAGGAAATACGTCATGAAATAAGATTTATTATTTTGAATAGAACATAAAAAGCTTTATTGAATTTCAAATAATTTAATAGTTCAATTAATGGGAAATTTTTTAATGGAAAATGTCGAATGTTAAAGTTTTATGGAGCCAAGAAAATTTATTGAGCTTTTACTTTAAATATGTAGATGAAAGCAAATATTCACAAAAAATATGTAAATATGGTTCATTTCATATCTGAACTCTTAAGAGCAGTTTCTAAAGCAAAAATCTTTTCAAGAGTTCCATTGAAATGACAAAATTAAAACTGTAGAATAATCAAAGCTCAGCAGAAACCACCATGAAAGGTAATATTTTTACGATTTGAAGAACCCTGCTATACTGTATCTGAATGGTTGAGTTTTCATTGTATATTCGAGCGTAAAACATAAAAAATCATAAAAAAAACATAAAAATGGAATTATAAATTATGCAAACCAGCAAAACTGTGTAGTTATATTGCCGGTATATCATGGCATTGCTGGTTATGCTCTAATCTTCATCAAATTTTCTGCAACAAAGAGTTGGCAAATATTCCTGAAAGTTAAAACGCTAAAGTGTAAATTGCAAAAAGGCACATAAAAGTAAGAATAAAGTGAGAATAAAGTGGAAAAGTGGATAAGTCTGTGCATTTCTCGGAAAATGAGTTTATCCAGTTTTTGTGTACGTTGTAAGGGTGTAAAACTGAGTAAACGGAGTAAATATTTAAATTTATTGGATTTACAACGAGAAGTTCGTCGATGCATCTCCAGGTTTTTGAATATAAAAAGTGGTAAAGTTCTGAAAACAGCTTAACAAACTTTAATTTACAACTTTGTTGTAAGTGGATTTGGATTTACAGCACTTTTCTTTTTGCTGAGAAATTTTATTTCGAAACTTTTTGTTGTTTTTAATCAGTCAGGATTCGAAGAAAATCTGTACATCTTGTAGAACATCAATGGACAATGAGATTATGTATCCTTTCGAGTGCTTTATTAATCTTTTTAATTGAAGCTAGAGCATATTAATTATTAAAAAATTTATGAAAAAGCTTGTGAAAGTCAGCAAATCATTAGGACAAAATTATTTGATAATTCTCAAGCCTACAGTACGCAGTTCACATTTACCCAATTAGTTACTTGAACCGGTAAAAAACCAGTGAAATGTATCTCCAATTAGCAATTACACTTTTAATTGACTGAACATGATTTTAAGACATTATTATTGTATCGCGATGCGTCAAAGACATTATAACTTGCAAAACAATTGTGATTTATTCTATATAAGCATGAAGCTCGTGTACGTATTGATTACACGCGCAATTACGAGAGACCACGTTATTATTATTATTGCAGAAGACTCTATTTGAAGTACCATTGGATTGAGATGATTGATGAATCTTCAATAAAAAAGGGAGAGAATACTTTAAATGCGAAAATAATAAAACTTATTCATGTCTAAGAAAAATTTTCAAGGATTTAAAAAGAGATATCCTTGAGGTCCAACCTCCTATAATTTATTGCCATCAATTAGAGAGTAACTTATGTACTCAAGTTCGCATAACCTGGCATATCTCGGCTCAAGGAAACAACCCAATAAATTTTTCCCCGAAACTTCATAATGTAAGCTCAATAACAATGTCTGTTTTTTCTACTTTTGCAGCATGTTTGGAGGGTATTTGTGCTGTTGTATCTGTACAAGATGAATTTAAATCAATTTATTAGTACAAAATGATAAGATTTATTCCAGCCCTGAACGTTCTTGCATAAGAAAAGTGAATGAGTGCTTAAAAAGCTGAAAATGATAAAAAAAAGCTAAAAAGCTGTAAAAGAATTTTGATTGCTTGAGATTTTGAAAACATTTTAATGGAATCATTTTCCCATAATATTATGTTTACATTATGTTATATTAATTTTATTCACATCATACTTGAATAACACTGGAAAGCACAGAAAAGTACAAAAAGCACAATGAGCTTTTCTACTCAACTCAACCAAAGAATTAATTTCAAAATTTTTTGAACATTCCTTTTCTCGCTCATAAATTAATCGTCTTCGAAAAGGATTCCTTCAAGCAAAATATGTTTTATGTATTTTCTTTCGCTGTTGAACTTTTTTTGCACAATTTGAGCTTATGAATTTTTCATTTTGACTTTTAATAAAAAAAAGCCCAGCATTGAGCATGCGAAACTCGATTTATGCAAACACAATGCTGATTTATGCAAATAATTAATTTAACTAGCAGAAAGAATTAGAGTCTTTTATCTATTGCGATAAGTTATGTATTGTGATAACTGATGGATAATTGACATTTCTATTGATTTGTCAGAAAAAATGTAATAGACAAATGTGTGTATAAACAGATTTTATACACTTTTGTCTATCATGTTTTTTCTGACAGATCATTAGAATCGTCAATTATCCATCAGTTATCACAATAGATAACTTATCACAATATATAAAGGACTCTAATGGGGAAATCAGTTTTGTTTGATGAGCAACGGGAAATGTTTTTTGATTGTTTGAGGGAAATTGTTTAATGGGGATGGGGTTTTGAAGGGCGGAGTTTTTAATTGTATTTTCAAATTGATTATTGAGATTTTCAATGGAAAATGTGATTTTGAATTTTTTATCAATTTCTGAATAATACAAAACACCTAACACCACCTCCACGACCAGTAAAAGCTTAAATTGTGTGAAATGCTGCGAATTTTTCACCATTTTAGCGCCGAAAATTTCACCAATTGGCAAAATTGCGGAAAAGTAAGCAATTGTGGATTATTCATTCATCTCTGTCTACTGCTTGTAAAGCAATGAAGCAATGAGGCAGCGAAGCAGTCAAGCATTGAAGCAATGCTAACGATAATGGAAAAAAGAACAATGTATTTGATGTGTGTTGTATGTTGTGTATTTCAAATGGAAATCATTCTTAGATAGAATTTTGGATGATTTGTATAAAATAAATATAAAATAAATGTTGAATAAATACAAGCAGGGACATATTGAGATTATTGCGAGATTATTGCTTAGAAGCTTTTAAAGTAATTCGCTTGTTTGCTTTTATGTCTTTATCATTCATTGTAGGCAGACAATATCATAACATGTCCCGAGTAATCTTTGAGTGAAAATTTTGGATGGAATTTTTGCACGAAAGTCTTTTAAGGTGACAGGCTGACCTTCAATATTGAGAAGAAATTTTTTTTTCAAGCTGTGGAGATAATGTTTTTCATCATTTTTACCAAAAACACAACAAATGTAATTGATGTGTTCTTTTTGAACCAGCCCACATAACATTTCAAAAAAAGCCCACATCTTCTCTTGAAGCCCAAAATAATATTTTTGTAATTCTTTCATTTTCTCAATACAGAATATATATAACGTGCCCAGTAGCAAACAGATTCAATAACAAGTAACCAATATACTGACAAAGTAAAAACCGTCGGATATTTTTGCGATGTGGCAAAACGCGTTGAAAACTCAAAAGATAATATTGTTGTGAGCAAATATTTGCAGAAAATTATCGGTTTTCGCTTACAAAAGGCCTCTGTTGCGAATTATAATTAACATTGGTGGTTTAACCCAATAGAAGGCAAGATAAAGTTCAACTTTTTATGTAACAACCGTACGATAGCGTGAATAGCGAGAAATTTCAGGGAATTGGAGTGATTCGGTTTTTTAGTTGAAATGCTAAATTTGTTGAAGATCAAAATATTTTCAATAATCCAGCCTTTCTCCCTGTAAGCCTCAAAAATTGCTGCTGCTCAACAATAAAGTCTGTGAAGCTTTATAAAAATAAATTTATGTTCTTGACAAAAGAAGTAAAAAGGGTTGAAATGCGACCAAATATGATTAAGGATATGATTAAAGAAAAGTGTTTCTACTTTAGAGAATTTTGGGTAAATTGAAGGAAATTCAGAAGAATTCAGGGAAATTCAGATAAATTTCTTTATAAATTCGTGGAAATGAATGAAAATATTTGTCTTTGAAAGTGAAACTCCACCTGTTGTTGTAGACGAACGGAAACTTGGGAAAAGAAAGTTTTTCTCTAGCTCCAGGTGCTTTGACGGTTTGATACTTTAACATTCGATTGAAAAACTTTCTTTGGGTTGTTTAAAAATTCGTTTTCGTTTTCATTTAAAATTGTTGAGTTTTGGCGTTTTTCTAGTATATTAATGATATTCGGCATTTTCAATGGACTTAAACATTTTTCCTCACTCGCATCAGCGCTACTTTAATGCGGAAAATCTTAGAAGCTTTCTACTACATGACATACAGGTTAAATACTCTTGAGATGTGTTTGCTAAAACGACATTTGATTAAAACCCTCAGGAAGCTTCACAAATATCAAACATATCACAACCAACAGGTTTGAATGTCAAGCTCCTCATTGTTGACTCCTAATTAGAAAATACTTCTGAAAAAAGCATCCTCCCACAGCATTATCACCAAATAACAACCCGATAATAGATATCATGTTCCATAAAAACAGGCATTTCACGAAAGCATTTTAATTATTCATCAGCTCTGCTACGCTTTTGCCAACCACATTTGCTTGCTTCAAGATATCAAGTTGCTTCAGCAAATATCCATTTACACAAAATATCCAGTTGCCAGAATTGGCTGCTAATGATAATGTATCTTGCAGGCCAAGTTACCAGACTACCATTACGAAGCATTACCTGGCATTTTATTAGGGCCAGCCCCACAATTTTCAATGAAACTGCTTCTAGTTGGTATCTGTTGTGTGCAGGTGGATTATTATTCAGCATATTAAAGCAGCATAATTTGTTGCAGGAGCATATGAAAGCTCTTGGATTACGTTTATGCTGTTGTATTTGCTTAAAACAAGTGAAACGATTTTTATACGAAAAGGTTAATTGTTAGTGATGGAGTATTTGGCGATGGAATGTTTCTTATTTTTTATCATAAGGTAGCTTTTACGGAGTTCTTAGTGCTTGATCTTTAGATTTCTTATACCAAGACTGATATCTAACTCTATTTAAATCTATTATCACGCACTCAAATCATCCTTACCACGGACTAAAAACTCCACCCTAAAAAGCATTCCCCTTCAAATCAACTAAAATATGTTTATTTTTGATAGAAAATTGAAAGGATTTGTTTTACTGGCTAGATACACAAATAAATGTTTATTGAGTAAAATGTGAAAATAGTATAACATACTAAAATGTGTTTTGTCTAGATCAATTGTGCACTGTACGGTACATCAATGAACATCTGAACTCAAAGCTCTCTACATTCATTTTATTGTAAATCAATTGTTGCTTATGTCGTTTTGGTTACATTGTGAATCAGAACACAGAATTGATTGTTTTAGTGATTGAATGTAAATTGAGCAAAAATTGAATGAAAATTACATGGGAATAGTTAAAGTTTACCAGAACTGGTGAAAAGTTATCGAAACTTTTTGTAGGGCATATTTGGTGAATTACATTATTTTGAAGCTTTCGGGTTTCAGTCGACCATTAAATTGTTGGAATTGAGTGAAATCAAGCTTCATTCAAGTTATGACATTGTAAAGGCCTCAGGCTTTTCTGATTTTTTGCACATTTTTGATTGCCTTGACTTCAGCTATCACCAAAATTATAGCCAAAAATCAGATTTTTTGAGTAAAAAATCAAAACTTAAAAAAATGAATGGGGCACTGTTTGAAAAGTCCGCCCCTTTTTATCAAAATTAAACTCCCCTTGACCCCAGCTTTCGATTTAAAAAAACTTTCAACGAAACCTATTACCCCCCGTTTACGAAGACTTTAGCCAAAAAACTTAATGTTTTGTAACAGAAAAATTTTCTATTTTCTAACTTTTTTTAAGTCAAAAGTTACTTCTAACTTTATCTTTTCATAACATACAAAAGTTAAAGTTAAAAGTAACTTTATCTTTTTATAAAAAAAAAGATAAAGTTAAAAGTAACTTTATCTTTTTATAAAAAAAAAGTTAAAGTTAAAAGTAACTTTATCTTTTTATAAAAAAAAAGTTAAAGTTAAAAGTAACTTTAACTTTTCATAACATAAAAAGATAAAGTTAGAAGTAACTTTAACTTTTCATAACATAATAAGTTAAAGTTAGAAGTAACTGAACTTTGCCTAAAGATCTAACTTTATCTTAGTTAGTCGGAACCCTGGTGAAATGCAATCATTGCCAGTAATGGAGCAATAAAAGTAATAAAAGCTGTAAAAGTTGGATAATTGCTTTTGTCTGGGAAATGTATGGGGGTTTTCATTGACTGTAATGAGCTTTTCAGCTGGCATTTTTTGTGTCAATTTTGGAGCATTGAGCGAAAATTGATTTTCGTGGAATTTTTGGTGAATGAAATATGGAAAAACGTAGGCTCAACAAAGAATTAAAAAAATTATACTGATATTCAATTTTTCCAATCCTTTCCCTGAAATGTCATTAAAATAACAATTTTCTTTTTACCAGGAAAACTACCATAATTTGACCAAAAATTTAGTTTTCGGACAATGACCATTCACCGAAACAAAATCGCCTTTTAACCATTAAATAAACCTCATCTGCAACCTGACCTCCAATTTTCAATCCAAATTAGGTCATTTCACATCCGTTCCAACTTTTCAGTTCACATTATAATTTATCATGCATTTTATGAGTTTCCAACTTTAAATGTTTTTTTTTTTGTTGTTGAAATTTTGCGTACATGCAGCGCTGCAATTTAATCTCTTCTATTTCTTCATGCTGCTCGTTAGTTGTTAGCCAATATGTACGATCTACAAAAGCATTAAATTTTAATAAAAAACAGCAAAAAATGGGAAATACAAGTGCACATTTTCCTAATAAATAAGTCGGACAGCAATTTAACAGAATGAAGGAGAGTCTTGCATATTAGTTGGACATAGCAAAAGATTGTGTAAACATTTCAATTTAATATGCATTTAAAAACAAGGCTCTGATAATAAGCTTAATAATGCTTAATAATGTTTTTTACTCTTTATTCTTTCAGCATTGGAATCAAGCAGAAACATCCTGGGATATTTAATTTATCAGTAGGTACTGTTAAGTAATCTCAAAGACTCTATTTCCCAAGCTCTGTCTGAATCTTCCGAGTATTTTAATTATTTTCTACTCGCCTAGACACAAATGAAATCAAATAAAAAACTCCTGGGGAAAAAATGTGCTATCGATTGTCTTTTTATTCACTTTGGACAATTGAAAACGGAATTGTGAAATTGCGGATTATTGATTGTGATCAAGAAAATATCCTGTCAAGGAAGTCATTATGAGATACGGCATTAAAAGAAAATATATCATTTTATGCTTCGTTCTTTATGGACTATTTGAATGATGTATTATGTTGTTTATCATGATCGACATAGTGAACTTGAGCAAAGAACTGGATAGTCTATAAAACGATTGAAGATTGCTTTTGTCTGCTTTGTAGTTTTCTTCAAATTGAGGTCGATTCATCGCTTCCTTAGAGTTTCTTAGCTTTACTTTCTATATTCAAGGACTTTTAAGTTATCCTTTATATTTTCAAATCATCCAAATGCAACGCACTTCAAAGAGCATTCAAAAGATTGGCAACAAATTGATATGGATATTGAATTCTTCAAAAGATCAAAGCCTTGATTGGATACAATCACAAACAAATACTCTGTGATATCAATAACATTCATTTCACAAGCAACATTTTAATCAATTTAAATTTTAATGTATGAAATATGCTTAAGCAGAATTCGTTCAATTTATGTGTCAAGAGAATGAGAATGTCCACTCAAGCAAGTAATTTGCTGATGATCCCCCCAATACCTTGTATATTTCTCATATCTCCCCAGTTCATCCATTTTCCCAGTAAACAACATAGAAGTATTGCCAGGTTGCTCATTCCAACCGCAAATAAAGTGCTGAGGTTTGCAAAGGTTCAACAGTTTTACACGTGAGTGGCCCATATTTTTCGGTTAGCATTCCGTTTGAGGATTTATTTTCGGTAATTATTACTCAAGTATTATTTTTTATAAAAGTGCTCTCACTCTGCTGATCAAAGGTAGCGCGTTTTTCACTTTTTTCTCAATTTTCAGAGAACATTTCCACTCAACATCATTGGGGTGCTGCGTTTGAAAGCTGCTTTAATGCACTGAGGCAAAATATTGACTCTAGTACGTACTAAAAGAAATTTGTAACTTGTACTATACAAGTCTGTACCACTTACTTCTTAGCACTACAAATTACAACTAGAAGTTGTTCAAGGAAAGATCAAAGCTCACTGTGATCAGTTGTTAGTTCGTTCATCTGAGTACACCTTAGCCATTTAATATTTAACCAGTACTACAATTATACAGTACCATAGTGTACCGTTAAAAATGTTTGTGTCTTCACTCTAACATTTCTCTCAGTGCACAAAACAGATTTCCAAAAAAAATGTGTCGGTTGAAAGGGAAAAAGCTTAAAAGGACGAGCCACCCAAATTAAATATTTAAATATTTAAATAGAAATCATTATAAAAATAGCTTTGCTAAACGAAAATATTGCGAAATACTTGTTAAAGCAAACTGAGAGGAAGATAAGCATCTATTTGAACTAATTGAAAAGAATTAGAGATGCTTTGAAACGCTTTGAGACGCTTGGGGCTGTCTAAGTTTAGTGCTGCTTAATGTGATTGAATGAAATCATAATAGTTTTTAATTTTGTGGAAAATTAATTAATTGCTCAACTGACAGTGAACTTGAAAGTGATAGTTGGGTCTATTTCTGTTTGTGGCAGTTTTACCTATATCTTTTGAGATTGAAATACTTCAAACGAGGTTTAAGATTATCCTATTTTCTCCAGTGGCGCTGCTGCTATCAAAATGAAAACTCTTTTAAATGAATTGTTATTCAATATTAATGAATTTTATTCTCACTTTGAAGGAAGATATTCCATCAAATTATTTAAAATCATGTAAATCATCAAAAACAAATAAAAAATCACAAAAACATTAAAAAAATTGAGTCTAAGCAAAATTCCAAGACAGGTTTAAAACTCATTTATTATAATGCCATCATTTCCCTTCCAAAGCCTCAAATCAATTTAAAACTTTTGTTCATGTAAAAACACAATATTTCATGTAACAAAACATTTACTCAATGACTTTTAAGTAAGGACGCTCAAAATCCTCTTTCGTTATTATTTTCCACTTCCAGTTCTTTCAAACATTTTCCGCTTGATCAAAAAAATGCAAATTTTCTTTTGATAGAGTGGCAGAGCTTTATTTTTAATGGAAAATTGGAAAATCTTTGGCAAAGAAAATATGTGGAAAATTTTTAAGTAGATTTCCCAAGCAGCTTTTAAACAATGGTGGAGCGTATATACACACCATCATAAAAGAATATAAATCAAGCATCCTCTCCACGATCTGCTCAAATTGAAAATTATTATATTTTCTATTTTGTCGATTATTGTGCTATTACGCTATTATGCTGTTTTTCCTTTTTTTCAGAAAAATTCAGAGCTTTTTGTATATTTTGCCAAGATTTTCTTTCCATTTCAGATTCTGATTGTATTCCTATTGTGCTTTCGAAACAATATAAAAAACAACTTGAGTACAGATTATTATGTATGCGAGTTGTTTTGCAATGGGAGCTTTTAAAAAAGAGGGGGGCGGGTGCTTCGAGAAAATAGTTTGTTATTGTCAGTTGTTGACTTTTATTCGAAGATTATTGAGAAAATTAGTTTCTCAAGGACTTTTGCAAGAATCGTATTTTTCAAGTCTACTTAAAATTGAGCTTTTAAGGAAAAAATATTTAATTGAAAATTAATTCCAAGTGATCACTTGAACCAACAATAGTGGAGAATTAGGAATAAATTGATTGGAACCTGCTCAATCATTCTTCCCTCCCCACCAGCCTCAGTAAAAATATAGAACAAGGCTTTTCACAAGTGGAAATTAATCTCCTGCACAGCACAAATTTTTCATTTCACTAAATAGAAAATTATGAGACTCAGAGAAAATTGATTTTACATCAATTTCGATTTTTTTTCAAAGTCCTATATAATTATTCCAATTAATTCGAGAAATATTAAATTTTTATAAAATGGAAACTTATAATGAAAACAACAAAATTTGTTAAAGATATTGAGAAAATGTCAGAAAATGTGAAATTAATTATATGGTTCAATGGCAGCAAACACAAATTTTTGGCAGGAATTCGCAAAATCTACAACACAAACAAAATCATCAAGTTCTGTGACATTTTCAGGCATGGATTTCACCTCAAACTCTGATGACAAGAAAAAACTTGAAGTAAAAGAGATTTTTTTGGCAAATATTGGTATAAATAAGATAAACCCCAATTTGTTTGGTTTATTAATTATTTTTGCATTTATTTCCAATCTGATCTCAGACCATTCCCTTTTAATTAATTTTATCGGCATAGCAACTACCCAACCTTCTTGATTATAATACCAGATCCTTCCATCAAATTTCCAATCTTACTGTTCATTTAATCTCAGCTCAGATCACGCAAAAGGCAAGTAATAATTTTAATTTATTTTTAATTACTTTTAATCCCCGTTGCTCCTGCGACTACCCAAATCCGTTGCCATCAAAACTTTGCCTCACTCCAGTTCAAATTTCAACAGCGACAAACAAAAACATTAAAAACAAGAAAAAAGATTTCCCTATATTTTCCGCTGTTTTTCAATTAAAATAGCCAATTTCTTTAAACTTGGCATAAATATTGTTTCAAGCTCAAGTATCGGCACAAATTGATTTTGCTGCCAATTTTGAAGCTTACATCCTCTTTTATTTATTTTATAGCAAAAGATTGAAGGATTTTGGGTCAAAGAAAAAATTTTCCCATTGATGAAATAATGCTGAAACATGGTTGAAGCAGTGAGGTTCTTAATGATTCACATTATTTCTCATAATCCGCTAAACTCACTATGATGTTAATGGAGTAGGCTCTGTGTAGCTATATGTAATAATGTTACACAGTACAGGCTGGTAGATAATTTACACATGAATTGCACTAATCAGTAATCACTGCCATGTAATATCTATATGCGTACTTGATGCATGTTAATGGACCATGTAAGTATTAGTTGTATAGGAAACATTCATGTTTATATTAATTGTTTAAGATTAAATGTTCTTATTTAAGAGCTGATGCTTTATAAATTGCGGTTTAAATGTGAATATGAAAAACTCTTATTTTTGAGCTTTAGTTAGATAATCAAAATTTATTTTGAATTTTTATGTATGCACTCTGCAACTAATAAATCCAAGCCCTACACTGATTTAAACCCATCGTCATGTTTGTGCCGAGATGATAATTTTAAACCCGTTCTGCATGCTTGACAGAGCACATCCAACCAACATTTCAATGAAAATTATTTAAACGGGGACTCATTTGCAATCTCTTCTCCATTCGCATGGATTATATACATCACATTATCGAAATACTCGCAATTTTCATCAGTATCGGAAAATCTCATTGAGGTGTATTTTTAAAAAATTGATAAAAAAAGGATCCGTCATCGCATTTTTGTTGGTATGTTATTGATTGCTATCATTAAAAGTAAAAAATCGGGAAAATTGTGAATGTTGTTGAAAATATTTGTGTAGAAAAGAGCAAACATGATAAAAAGCTCATGCAGAGTACAATACATTTATAAACAACCTCTGATAAAGCAAAAATACCCAAGTTATTAAAGGTATTTAATTTTCTTTTCGAATAGAATCAATTATATGGATCCTTGGCATATGATCATTTAGAGCATCCCGATAAGAAATTTCATATCATGACTATTCTTTGCTGATTTTCAGGTTCTCCAGGAGAAAATTGCTGTACAATGATGTTTTTCAGAGACTTTAGGAATTTATGTCTATAATATTTTCCAGCTTAATGGAATGATTTGGTGGCAACCGTGGTTCCGTGTTAAAATTTCGTTACCTAAAAATCTCAAGATCCACACACGCTACTTTGGAAAACTCTTTTCTTGTTTACCTCTAAATGAAACATGATGTTCTTTTGAAAATGAAGACATCACGCTTTTTGCCGTTCAATGTATTTTTGAACATGAACATGAACAGGAACATAAGAGAAATACAAGGAATATTAGAAAAGATGCTGATGTGAAATACCAAACTCTTTGTTGGCCGTGATTTTGTTGGAAAAACGATAAGAGTCACTTCTAAAATGCTTTTTCCGGCTCATTTAGTTTTTGAGTTAGTGGAAGACACTGTGCTCTTAATATGAACTTTGTTCTCTAGCTCTTCAGAAGTTTTTGCATTCAGAAGCAATGATGCAATAATGCAAGAAAAGAAAAAGCGCTGAATTTGTAGAAAATGTGGAAAATGATGAATTAATGTTGAAATTGGAATGATTGAATCTATCAATGGGCTCAAAATTCATTCATGAGAATATCTCATGCAAATGTTCTCATCACATTATAGCATGAACTCATTGGTAAAGCCAGGGAAGCTTTTGAAAGTTTTAATTTGCTAGAAGTTTGAAATTTGATAAAATTTATAACATTTCTCAAAACCCTGCGACTACTCAAAAATATTAAAATGTAGAATTTACAAATTGTGAATGGATGAAAAAATATTTTTTCTCATTCATATTCTCATTCATGATTTATTCCTTTTGTGTTTGAATGATGACACAACGTCCGTCGTCTGCTATCTTCAGCCACAGAGCTCCTCCTTAAATTGCAATAACCAGCCAACTTACGCGATATTTCACATAACATAGTTGGTTATTGCAATTTAAGGAGGAGCTCTGTGGCTGAAGATAGCAGACGACGGACGACAAGTACGCAAACAGAAGATCAGGGAGCAGGTTTACCTTTCGTTACTTCACTTTTTTTTTAAGTTTGGACCATTTAATTTCCATGATTTTTAATCGTAAAAAAAGTTTTAACACACATAAGTCTACATCACTTCATACTACCTGAAAATAGCATATCAATGGCACCCAAAAAAACACACTAATTAATTATTGAATTGTAAATAATGTTAATTTAAATTATTGCATGAAATTAATTTATCTGTAATCATATGGATTGTAATTTAAATGCGTCAATTTAAAGTTCAAAATCATGTTATACATTTCAATTAAAACCGTGTAATGATATGTATCATGAACGGTGTATTTGTTAGAGTATTATTAAGCTTTAGGGAGTTTTCCCAAAAATATGTTTAAATAATTGATTTAAAGCTATATTTGAGTTTGATCAATAAAACGAACAAATTTAAAATATTCATTTTTGAAATTTTGGACTCATAAACCAAAGTTCGTCCCACGAAACCTCATTTTTGAATATATGAAGGCAAAACCAAATTAATTCGAAAAAATTCAAAAAATTTTTAATTAAGAGTATAAACATATTTTCACCTGACTATCCCAACAACAAAATTAATAATCCGCCCTTCATAAATTTGAAAGTTCATTTATGAATATTCAAAAAGTTATTGTTCAATGTTCATCACTAAAAGTCAATATTTGAATAATTTCGACAATTTATCATGAAACGCTGAGTAAAGAAAAATACATTTTTTTTGTTTGATCCACCCAAAAGTTTAATAATGTAAAATGTAATAAATTGTAAAACTCTACATTTATAAATAAATGATAAATAATAAACATTTAATGTATGCATATCGCCAACATTTTATTTATTCCAAATTTCACGAGATTCAACAGATATATTTTTTTAACATTTTGATTGCTCAAAAACGTGAGTAGCAAAATAATAAAAAATGAAATGTTTAAAATGAGTTTTCCATGATTGTTGGCAAAAAATGGCTTTGAAAAATATTTTAACTTTTTACATTAAATCTGTTTTTTTATTGTTGGAACAACAAGTAGCTTCATTTTTCACATTTTCCTACATTTTCCTACATTTTACAAAAAAGCATCAATATTCAACATGTTACAGTATTTTATTGCATATATTCTGTTTTTCTCATATTTTTATACTACATTTCATGCATCTCCTACATTTCACAACATTTCACTATTTTATGAGTTTTTTAAAAATAAATTTTTCAAGTTTCCAACAAAAATTGTTGTTTGCATGCATAAACGAGCAGAAAAGCAGACATTTCTGCAAGTATTAAAGAAATTTGAAAACATCAAAATTGAGCAGCAACACAAATTAAATTTCAATCAATGAAATCAATCGAATAAATACAATAAACAAATACAATAAATAAAAAAACTGCCATAAAAAGCAATAAATTCAATAAATAAAATTTCTATAATAAAAAGCTGAAAATAAATGGCAAATTCTCACAATTCTGTTTTCACAATATCACAAATGCTAACACAAATGACATTTTCGATGCAATTTTTGCAATTTTTGCAATTTATTGTTAGACTTTTTGCAATGTGCAAACACCAAATATTGTTCTACTACCACGCTATAATGCGGAAATATTGGTTAATTACAAAAAGCAATAAATAAATAAATAAATGAATAGGTGGTGTGTGCCACAGGTAAGAGAACTGGGTCAGCAGGAATAAAAGCCACATCAACCAGTTTCCAGGTCTTTCCAAGGTTTTTCAGTTGTTTGAAGTTGTATGGAAAACTTTTCAGTTTTCCTGCTACATAGTATGCAGTCGCTGCTACATAATAAACTAACCATTTACATATTTTCCTGCCCAATGAAGCGAGGGGGTAATAAAAATCAGAAACACTTTATGGGTTATAGTGCTGTTTAAAACTCACAAACACGATTTGATTCAGGAATATCTTACAAGTTGTGCAGAAATACAATGAAAGCAACGCAAATTCTTTTTTACTAAAAATTTAGATTTAAAAAGATTGGTTTGAATTTTTTTTTTGTTGGCCTCAAGTTAGGCTAATAAAGCTACCAACTAAAAAACATCGAGAAAGTCCCCTCGAAAAATATTAATCGAATCCTTTTGTGAAAAGGGCAGTGAGATGTCATCCTTAATTGAAATAACTATTTTTATCATTTATCATGATTTGTACAAAGCATATTCCATTTAACCATTTTCACAATTTTCTCAATTTTCTCCATTTCCCTATTTCCTTGTTATCGTATTTTCCTCATAGTTTCAGAAATTCAGCATATCTTTCTCTATTTTATATATTTGGGTGTTGAAAAAAGGAAGTCGGATATCCTGGAATTGTTTTGCTACCTGAAAAGCTCATTGACGATAGAAAACTTTCATTTATCTTGATAAGTAAATTATATATATCATATTTTCTATTTTCTATTTTCTATTTTCATTGTTGTTTTTTGGTCGAGCTAGAGCTTCAACCTACAAATAGTTTTGTTGAGGAGGAAACTCTGTTATACTTCCTTAATTCAATTCAATTCAACTCAATTCATCAGGAGACTAAGTTATCTTCACCTTTCTTGAGAAATTTCCTCTTATCAAAAATATTTCTATTCGTTTAAAAAGTAGAACGAAGCTGTCAAAGTTTCTCGACAATACATGTTTTGAGCAACTGTGAGTGAAATTTTTGAATTCATTCATTGAAATTTTATTGGATTGAATGAGAATAAGATCAAGTCCTACTAGAATTATAATTTTGAAATTGTTATAATTTTTAGTTTTAACTTTTATGTTGTGTAATAATTACAATTAAAAAAAAACTTTTATAAAAGCAACTTTATGCCTGAAATTTCCCACTCATTGAGTGCTCCACATGAGACCACGTTTTCTGCATAAAAATATGAATTTACATTTCCAGGCATGCGGAAAAATAAAAAGTTTTATTCAGAAAATGAGCAGTTATTATCGCAACTACGATTAAAAAGGAAAAATTACTTTAAAAATAGAATGTGCAAAACAGGATGCAAAATTACAACAAGAAAAACATTATTCATTTTCATGAAAAACTGTTGAATTGCAACAAAATAAAGTATTATTGCTATTTTAAGAATAACAAGCTGAGATTAAATATACCACAATTTCTCAGTGAAATTTTCAAAATAATTTGCTCGGAATTTTATTTTTCTCAAATTCACCTAATTTTCTGTAGATTTTCGCAGCACAAACTGTTGCACATAAATGCAGTAATTGCTTACTCTTGAAAGTTCTTGCAAGCTTTTGGGTGTTTGCTAAGTACTCAAAGAAGCATCTATTTATCTTGGCATTTTCTTCATATCTTGGAAAATTCCAGTGCTTTAGTGCTTTGTTAACCATTATCATTATTTTTGTTTTTGAACTTGTTGTGGGAAAACTTGTTGAGAAAGTATTTTGGTGTATTTTAATTAAATATGATGACGTTTGGAATTTTGCTTATAAACTTTTGAATGTATGATTTTTGATATAGTATACTTTGATGCAAACGGAACACCATGTCATCCAACTAATAACGGAAAATGGTTAATACATTTATTTGAATAGAGTTCATACTCTTGAAAATAAATACATACTCTGATATTTGTTTAATAACCAGCTACCGTATAAACTAATTATACCAAAATCCAACAAAAATTACAAATTCACTTCCATTCATATTTACAGAAACGAAAATTATTTTCAGAATACTTTATTAAAAATACTAAACGCAAATACCTGGAATATGCTCAGATCCTGGTCAGAGTGTATTTATTCTTATTTTACTTTGCTTACAGTGAAGCAACATATTTTTACAAAATATCACAAATATTCTAGCAATTTCGCAATAAACCTTGCCTTATGAAATTCTTTGGGAATTTTGAAAGCTCGAATTGCTCACAACAAAATACGGTCAATTTTGTAAGTAAGCAAATGAATGAATGCAGAATATATTGGTGAGCTTTCTGTACGTACAAGTGTTATTTCAGGAATTTTTGTATTGAGTTGGTTTTTGTGTATACCTGGAATACCTTGTATTTATCGTTATTGGGTATCCGTGATTAAATAACTCAGTTATGCTCTATAGTTTTACAAGAAGGATAGATGGAAGCTTTTGGAATTTTCGGAGATGATTCTTTGGCATTAAAACAATTCATAAATGTACGTTTGAGTTGGTTTTTAGAGATTTTCTTTGTATTTTACTAGCCATTGTTTGAATAAATTAAAACGAATTTGAGACGATAGAAATGGATGAATGTCTGAACATAAATCTACTAGAGAAATTTACAAAACATTCTGTAAACAATTTTGTTTGTGAATTGTTGGTTTTGGAAATTGGAGAGTCTAATTATCTTTTATGTTTTTTGTTGCTCCAAGTTTGTTAAAAGTTTTATGAAAACTTTATTTTGTATATTGCCTTTTTATTGAGTTGTGGCTTGTGTGCAGTTCTTCCAGTAATTTATGATTCATCTAAATTGAAAGTTTCTCCAATATATCGGAAAACTGGACGGTGGAGGAGTTTTTACATGAGTATTAAATTGGAATGAAATGGAATTCTGCTGAAACTTTTAAATTGCTCTATTTAATTAAGCAAGTGAAAGATACTGATCCATGTTATGCAGCTCAATTTTCCAACTATGATCATATTCTTAGAAAGATGTTCTTGAATTCTTTTAATTAAGAAGAAGTTCATCTATGTTTTACAAAAACTTGTTGGTAAGCTAAGATAGGTTAAAAGTTTCAATAGCAAATTCGATTCTGAGGTATGATCAGAGTTCATTGGAACTTTGTAAATGAATCTTTAATCAATACCAATCAGAAACCCACCTATTTATGTATTGATTTCATAATACTCTAAGTTATCATATTTATGATTTCAGATTATTATTGCTAACACGAGCAAGGCAAACAAGCAAATCATGACAACATAAATTTTGATAGCATTTCCAATAAAACCCTCCAACTGTTTAAAGCTCTCAAAAGCCTTACCAAAAGTCTTGAAAAACATGAATAAAACCAGTGTTAAGCTCAAAGCTCCAATTTCTCCCGAAAAACCAAGATATGCTATATATTTACAAAATCATTGGAAATTACTTGTGTTTTGCACAAAATAAAATATCTTCAGATGCTTCCAATTTCCAGACTTAACATCAAATATTTGCGTAACCATGCGACGCTGATTCCACCTCCTTTCAAGATAAAATCCTGGTGCTGAATTTTGGTGCAGTGCTTTTTCGTCGAAAAATATCTTTGGGAGAGCTTTTCAACAACATTGTCGCTGCTTCAGTGGAACAGCAAGTGGTTACTTGGAATTTATTGTATTTTTCTGGATTATAGAGGTTTTCGTTTTTGAGGAGCGACTGGAGGGTGAAATTTTTTTTGAATCCGTCAAAACAAAAGTAAAATTTACAAGCTCCCAAATCAAAAGTGAAAAAATTTTTACCACTTGGTACCCTATCTTTAAGAGTATTTTTCTCAATTTTTGGAAAAAAGAATTTGTACTTGGTTTGTAATATTATTGAAGGGTATTTGCAGAACTCGAGTTCAACAGTTGCTTTGTGCTCGATAAACCGCTTCAGCTCAGCTTGTCGATCAATATTTGCTGACTCAATGAAAATATATCAACAGACTATAGATACTCTGTATACATTGAATGTTATTCGTAAGAGATATATTTTGACAACGAATTAATTGGCTGATTGGTTATAATAATTTGTTTTTTTTTGCTTATTCGAATTTGAGTATTATTTATTTTTATTGGAAATAAATTAGTTTTGGATGAATGATTTGATCGTATTTCATTAAAATTCAATATTGGAGAGCTTTTGAAGCTTTTTACATTGATTTATCTGAATTTGGACTGAATTTTCTCAATTGGACGATTTATAATAAATTTCAATATCATAGCATTTATACAGATAACATCAACAGCATAAAAATTGAAAATAAACCCAGTCTGAGTGTCTTCAAGTTTTTACGTGCGAAATTTTCTATAAACCACTGTTTTATCTAAATTTTCATCTACTCCTCAAAAAGCACAAAATAAATACATAATGCTGAAATAAACTTAAAAGCCCTTCAAACTCGCTGAAGCTCGCTTCAACCCATAAACCTTACATTTGCATGCTCACAGCTCTTGCTATGAATTAGCAAAGCTCACTGCAAATTTTAGGAAAATGTTTAACAAGCTTAATTTGTTGACACGTAATTTACACTTTTCGGGTAATTCTATTTGCATTTTGTTTGGGCAAACAAATAAATGTAATTTAATTCTCGCGGAAAATGTAGGAAAACTTTTGTAATTATATTTTTTGGAGGAAAATGTCAGCAAATAAAATGTTTTGGTAATTTAAATTTTTGGTGACGCTGGAGCTTTCGAAAGCACAATTTGGAGATTTTTTTTAATTATTTGAAATTTTTAATGAAATTTTTGGCCGGGAAGGTAATTTAAGGGGATTCGTAGTATACGCAACTTTTTTACATAATTGGTTTTGTGGTTTTTTAATTATTTTAAAGTACATATAATTAATTTTTGGGTGCACTGATAGAAATTATAATGAATTTTAAATTAGTTATTTTCATAAAATATTATTTGGGAAAATTTTTTTTATTCAACAAGAAAAATCTTTTTATCAATATTTTAATTAAAATTTGCCACTGTGCTCTGTGTAAAGATTAAAATTCAACTTATGCAAAGTACATAATATTTTCAGGGATATTTGCTCAAAACCCACATATTTACGCAGCATTTTTCGAACATTTTACGGACTTTTCAAATATTTTTTGTTGATTCTTCGAGCCACCACACCAAACCTCTAAAATGTGATAATCTCTCCTAATGAGATGAATTTTCATGTTAACCGAAGTATAAATTACACAAAATGGGCCGCGAATAATTTTGCTGCATAATTGCATTTAATTAGCCGCAGCTGGGTCCATTTATTATCAAAATTACAACAATAAAGTCACGGGGGAATTAAATTAACATCAAGTCATCTGCGATTCTTTCTTGTGGGATGGATGAGATTGGAGAAAATTTTTTATTGTTGGAAAATATTTTGTGATGATTGATGAAGTTGTGAAAAATATAATTCTTATGACAAAATGATTTTTGGGTTTTCTTAAGATTGTTGGAGGATCAAGAAAATATTTTTTATAAGTTAGAAATAAAATTCAATCAAAAATTAGAATATTTAATAAAAAGCGGAAAATATTACTTTTCAGTAATTTTCCTTCTTTTCCATTCGCATCTTATTTATGTTTTAAAAACTAAAAACATCCCTATTGAATTAATAATCTAATTTTACTTCACGCTTTAAATAACAAAAAATCCGTCAGCATTACTCCAATTTCATCTTCCACAATTAAGAATCCAATTAAAAATTCGTTTAAAACTTTATACCAAATTACCAACATTTAAAAGAATAAATATATTTCAAAGGTACTCACATTCTGAGGCTTTTTCTGCGTATCTTTGTCAGCTTACAGAAAAGGTGTCCCGATCTGTTTTAAATTGTTTGCAAAAAAGAAGATCTGGTATTAAGCAGCTAGCTCCAACTTCCACTCGCCTTTTTTTATGCGTTGCTGGAACTTTGTCATTAAACTTTCACTTGATCACCGGAGTTGCTCACAAACTCATACGTCAATTTCTTTTAAAATAATTTAAATTATTCAAAATATTGAGATAAAGTCAGAGAGTTAATTGAAAAGCAACATTGGATGGCAATTCAGTTCTTGTGTATTTTTAATGCTTTTCCACCGTATTCTTGGTAAATTTTATTATCTGGCTGTTTCTTTGGGATTCTGTGTTATTTTGTTATTTTTTGTCAAATTTTTATTTTAACGGTTTTTCTTGAGATCTGCTGTTTTATTTGCCAAGTTTCAAGAGTTTTTCTTACTTTTTCGAGTTTTCCAGGCAATGCAGCATAAATTATTAATCTATACTAAATTGTGTTCGAGGTTGAATAATTTATGATATTGGGAATCGAGGCAATTTTTTGTGTGTGCCAAAACCACAAAGTTTTACTCCAATTTGGATCAAATATCGCAGAACATCCAAAATATTCCAAATAAATGTTACATTTCAAATACGGCCAATAAATTAAATTAACTCGCTATTGATTGAAATATATTTGATAAATGTTGATAAATGGATAAAAAAATTCCACCTGCTCTTTCAGATTCTCGAGTTTTTTTGATGTCCTCACGTTGAATTTTTCTGAATTTTTTATGCTGGAGGTTTTCGAACTTTCCGAATAGCACAGAGTCCACTGGATGATTTTCCTCTCAGTGGCTTTTTAGTTTGTCTGGTTTATGGTTTTGTGGTATTTTTAGTTTTTTGCTGTAATGGTTCTATGGTAAAACACACAATTATTAAATCTATTTAAATTATTCAAATGATTTGATCAGTTTTTTCTTTTTTTTTATGATGGTCACATTAATCAGCACTGACACATTAATTATTTAACTATGATACGTTGCACTGGATAGCAGCAAGTTATAATTACAAGTCCAGACGCTTCACACTCCAAATTTTTGAAAATTTAATATACATAACTGTTAAAACATATTTGTTTAATAATTGTTCTTATAGCACTTCCATAATGAAACAATCAAACTAATTAAATAATTAATCAGCCTGTGAGATGCTTGTATGCAAGTTGTTCTTCCCAGTTGCTGCTGCTCGCTGCAAATCTCCAGACACTACTGAACTTGCGTGCGCAAAGCTCCGCTGTATTTATAGGCTCGCATCTCTCCGGCCACCAACTCCAAAAACTCCCTCAACTTCCGCGAGGGAGAAAATTTCTCACCAGTTCTCCAGCAACGTTTTTGCTGCTTTCGCATGGATTTACAGCACAATCAAGCGTTTTGGCAGTGCAACTGGTGTCTAGTTCACATTAAAACTGACTGGAGAAGTGGGGTGATGGCCATGCTCTCCTGGCAACCGAAAATGTATGAAAACAACGACTGAGGTGAGTTGAATTTGTTGGAAACCGGTGACCTAGTTCCCCTTCTCTTTATTTTTCTTATCACCAGTTGAACGTGGAGAATTCTGAGAAATTCTTGGAAATTCAGGCCATTATCAAGACATCCACAAATTGATGGGAAATTATGGTTGTTGTTGGCTTTTTTGCTTTTCACTAGCCTGTTGAGCATCTTTTTAACGATTATTCAATTATGATCAACGACCGTTTTTCCAGAGCTTTTCCGCTTTGCCAACTTTTTTTACTGTTGTTTTCTTGAAAAATGGGAGTTCTATGATATATTAGCACTTTTCTTGGGTGTTTTAACGTTATTATTTAATTTACTGAAACTTTTGGAAATTTTCTTTGGAATGAAGGTCAGGGATTTTGATCGAATCTGAACGATAAAAAAAAATTTGAATGTATTGTAGTTTTTATGAGAGATGTAGAAGAAAAAAATTAAATTTCCGAGATCTGAGTCATGTTAAACCCCCCCAGTGAACGATCTCTGCCAATTTTGCTCCCCAATTGATGTCAATTTAAATCTCGCCATTTCCGAATTTAATAAAAAAATATTTTCAAATTACATAAATTATGTGAAATATTATCATTTCGAGAAAATATGTCACTAATTACATTCTGCCTATTTGAGTGTTTTACCTCGCTAAACTGATGTTATGTCATTGGAAGCAAACATTTCCAAACATTTCCAAACATTTCAGAAATATATCACATTTTTGCATTTCTACATAATTTGAACATTTTCCAGGGAGAAGCGAAACTTAATTGTATCAAATTTATCAAGGCAGATATTTGAATTAATTAGCTCGATTAATCTTGCTTTTATCCAGGACACTGTGATACGTCAGCGAAGGTTTATCGAGGGTGGGAAAATGTGGTTTGGAATTTTTATGGGGGAAGCTGTGATTTTGGAGGAATTAATTTGAAATTTTTGGCGAAACACGTACAAACTCTGTACAGGCTTTTTGTCAATGTTGAAGGAATTTGCTCCACTTTGGTTGTTAAGAAATGATTTTCTTTAGCTTTGGGTGAATTAGAATACTTGGAAAATCAAAAGGATGTCTGATCCCATTATAGTTTATTTATACACGCGCCTTTGTTGTACTAAAAGAGCGTCAAATTAATTTTTGTTATGTTCTAGATTTTAAATAAAACCACAAAAAGATCATCTTAAAATCCATTAAAGAAAAAAAAATCCAAATACATAAACATCAAAACTGAAATCCTTCCACCACTCACAACCTCCACATCCATATTCACCCCTCATTTATACATTTCAGTGCATCATCAATATGTTCGTAAACTCAGCTTAAATGTTGCTCTGCCAGCAAATAAAGGGAAAATATACAGTCTCTAGGGCATTCAAGCCATCGCACCGGTCAAACGAACTCCAATCAAGTGAAGGAGAGGTTTCCCCAAAATAAAAAGAAAAGAAACTGCCGACTGTATCTTTCCTCACTCAATATACTCAATATACTTGCGGATCACTTTTATTAAGCCCTAAAGGATATTTAATGACCCTGTGTGCTCAACGTATACCAGAGGCCATTTCCGAAATGATCTAGAAATGTTCGAAATGTACGCATTTTGATGTATTTTTAATGGGCACGCATTTACATAAAAAGTACTGCAAATGATGTGTCGGCAGCGTGACGTCAGCAACAAGTAAAGTAAATGACAACAGGTGAATTTCTCCTGGTCTTTTTGTACATTTAATTTATTACATTTAGTTAGCTTTCTCGATGTTTGTGATTTTACGATGTTAAAGGTAGTTTGTTGTGCATTTGTATAAGAGTATGTTATTGTGAAGCTAGCAAATTGATGGATTATTATTAGGTGAAGGTAGGATGTAAAAGGGTTAAATATTTGAGTTTCCTCTATTTGTCCGATGAGAGATGGAATTTATTGTATCTTTTGTTATAATTTACACGTGGATAAAGCTTTTTATTTATAAGTCAAGTATTGTGAAATCATGATAAATAAGCTATATATAAATATATTTTCAATATCTTACTTAACAACAGAAGTGACATCGTCTTTATATATATAAGTCTTTTTTTAATGCTTGACTAATGACTCTGTTATTAATATTATTAATAAAAGGTGGATGGCGGCTGTGAAGAGGTCATGAAGACATCATTTAGACAATGTAAAGTAAAGTATTTATAGCACAATGTAGGTGAATAAATGAATGGAGAACTATTTAAGAAAACCAGGTACATGACCAGAAACCTATTTTCAGGAATTAATACAAAACATATTCACTCCATCCGTCAATCACCTCCCAACCCTAGATCTACTCTTAATAGAAATCCTCGCTCATTTCGATGGTGTGATCTAACAAGCCTTGAGAAATCCATCTTTCCCTTTGAGCAGAGTAAGCGAAAAAAAGTTCGAATTTCGTATGCAAACTCAGCGAAAAATCTCTCGAAATTCCTATCGAAATTCGGTAAACATTCGAACATTTCGAATCTGGTACGAATTTCGGTATATTTTCGTAATGATTTTTTTTTTGCACTTTTTAGCATGTTTATGTGTCAGAAAATTCTGAAATTTTGTATCCTAGCCTAAAAGTGGCCAAATGATATGGAAAAAATATGTTTGGAATTTTACTCCCACGCACTTCCAGTTTAGAAAGGGGTCTACAAAATCTACTGTCTAAAATCAACCCGTTGTCAGATCTTTTCAAAAATTCAGATTAATAATGTTTATTAGCTTGGCTTTTTATAAAAATTCAAAAAATTCAAAAATTCAAGATGGCCGACAAAATAACGGTCAAAATATTTTTTAACCTAAAATTTTTCAACTTTCGAATTTTTTTTCTTAAATTTTTAAATTTTTTTTAAAAAGCCTCAAGTGTCAGCTTTTCAGGAAAAAAAAGTTTTTTGAAAAATATTAAGGATTATGGGAGATATCAGCTGTGAAACCAAGTAAGACTAAAATTGACGCTAATAATGAAGGAGTCAATCGATTATCCTCAAAATTTAAAAACTACTTACTGTAACACTCATAAACAAGAAAAATATAATAAATCTGGTCAATAAATTTTTTTCATCTTTGGCGTCAATATTGGTCTTACTTCCTTTCTCAGCTGATATCTCCCATAATCCTTAATATTTTTCAAAAAACTTTTTTTTCCTGAAAAGCTGACACTTAAGGCTTTTTAAAAAAATTTTAAAAATTTTAGAAAAAAAATTCAAAAGTTGAAAAATTTTAGGTTAAAAAATATTTTGACCGTTATTTTGTCGGCCATCTTGAATTTTTGAATTTTTTGAATTTTTATAAAAAGCCAAGCTAATAAACATTATTAATCTGAATTTTTGAAAAGATCTGACAACGGGTTGATTTTAGACAGTAGATTTTGTAGACCCCTTTCTAAACTGGAAGTGCGTGGGAGTAAAATTCCAAACATATTTTTTCCATATCATTTGGCCACTATTAGGCTAGGATACAAAATTTCAGAATTTTCTGACTCATAAACATGCTAAAAAGTGTAAAAAAAAATCATTACGAAAATATACCGAAATTCGTACCAGATTCGAAATGTTCGAATGTTTACAGAATTTCGATGACAGTTCGAACAGTTCGAGGCAATTCTCAAAGGGTTAAACTCCAATCCCTTCAGAAATGCTTCCATACTATTCACCTTCAAACACGTGATTATTTGCGCTCGGGAAAATTTTAACAAGGTATTTAAATAATCTTGGTGTATAAAATGATTTTGTGAAATGATATGCAAACAGATACTATGAGAGCTCAATAACGTAAAAATCTTCAGTATCAAAACTCATTGATAAATTGAAGTTCTGTTCAGAAACGAAAGCCAAGTCATTAAAAACATCCCAATAAAGGAGAAATGCTTGGTTTTCTGTGATCAAACAAAATAAGCGAAGCAAATTCATATAACATGTATTGAACAGATAACAATCGTTAAAAAAATTCATTTCCATTTTTTATAGAAAATTTTAAATAAAAATGAAATCATCAGGAGTTACAGCTTATAATGGAACATTAATAGAAAGGTTACCATAGGGGTTAATTCCCTGAAACCATTTATTTCCATTTTCAACACAATAATTTCGCTTATTATGTAACATTTCAAGCATTCTACCCTAATAATCTTTATGTTTACCCGGAATATCAAAAAAATAAAATAAATGTTTGCCTGTTCCCCCAAAATATGCTAATAATAATAATGCGGGATTGATTTAAAGTCTTCGGGAAAAAAATCATGGCAAAGCATCCCAAGCATAACAGCCGAAAATGCCTTTTGATGTTGAGACAGGGTTCAGAATGTCTAAAACCTATGTTTTAAACATAAGGTTTTAGACATGTTTTAAACTGTATGTCTAAAACCGTTTTAGACATCATGTCTAAAACCTAAATTAAAAAAAAAAAATTTTCAATTGATTTTCATTCATTGAGCATAAATTTAAGCATTTATAAACGGCATTAACTTTAAATATGTTTACAAAGAATGAGAATTTTTATGTAAGATAATATGTTAATTATATAGATGAGATAATTTTAATTGGAGTGTTGGTCCTTGCCAAGAATTATTCTTATAACTACATTGCTTAAAACTAATGATATTATAAATTTTTGTATTATCGCTGATACTCTAACCATTCACTGCAGCAGTATCACTAATCCCTAGTGATACCCGATAAGTTTCAGGTGAGTTTCGAAGCGTTGTCACTTTTATATTAATTTATATTTTTAACAACCTGCAAAAAATGTATACCTTTCTCTCTGCATAGGGATGGCAGCTTCAAATCCCTCTGCTACTTGTTCTTTGGTCTTCCTTTCTTCTTTAGTTCCATTATGTTGAAGTTCTGGAAGTTTTAGAAGTGTTGGAGTCCCTAAAAGCATCAAAGATAATTAGTAAATGATAAAAACACTATGTTTAGTTGATGCACATGAGAATCAACCTCCCTCAATCCATGGACCTGAAATATAATAGCAAAATAAGTGAGAATAGGTTCTTAGCAAGGTTTTTATGAAATATTTTTAAAATCAAACATTCCTGATGAATCCTTGAAGATCTTGATCATCTTGGTGTTTTGTGGAGGCTCTTTAGGTTTACATCAAGCTAAAAGCTCTAGGAATTGAAGATCTTCGGCGAATTTCATAATTTTTAAGGAACGAGTTTATTTACTTTTTACGCGCTAAAAATTATACCGATAATGTTTTGGAAAACTGATTAATCAAAATATTTGATTTTTCCAAAACATTATCGGTATAATTTTTAGCGCGTAAAAAGTAAATAAACTCGTTCCTTAAAAATTATGAAATTCGCCGAAGATCTTCATATTCCTAGAGCTTTTAGCTTGATGTAAACCTAAAGAGCCTCCACAAAACACCAAGATGATCAAGAACTCCAAGGATTCATCAGGAATGTTTGAATTGTGCAGGTAATTTAAAATTTATTTCAGTGATTCTAAAAATATTTCATAAAAACCTTGCTAAGAACCTATTCTCACTTACTTTGCTATTATATTTCAGGTCCATGGATTGAGGGAGGTTGATTCTCATGTGCATCAACTAATAATAGTGTTTTTATCATTTACTAATTATCTTTGATGCTTTTAGGGACTCCAACACTTCTAAAACTTCCAGAACTTCAACATAATGGAACTAAAGAAGAAAGGAAGACCAAAGAACAAGTAGCAGAGGGATTTGAAGCTGCCATCCCTATGCAGAGAGAAAGGTATACATTTTTTGCAGGTTGTTAAAAATATAAATTAATATAAAAGTGACAACGCTTCGAAACTCACCTGAAACTTATCGGGTATCACTAGGGATTAGTGATACTGCTGCAGTGAATGGTTAGAGTATCAGCGATAATACAAAAATTTATAATATCATTAGTTTTAAGCAATGTAGTTATAAGAATAATTCTTGGCAAGGACCAACACTCAGATTTAATCATCTCATTACATAAAATAATTATATATTGAATTAAATTGTATGATTATATCGCTCTAAATTTTTTTTTGATTATTTAAATATTTTAAAGGATAAATCTTACTTATTTTGCCATAAAATCATTTATCATATTTGATTCTCGTTCTGTGTCTGAACAAGCAATTTGTCATATAGTCTATATTGAACTAATAAATAAATAAATAAATAAATAAAATGTTTTACAGGTTTTAGACGTTTTAGAATGTTTTAAACAGTCTAAAACGTTTTAAACATAGTTTTAGAACTTATACTGTCTAAAACCGAAACGGGCATGCCTTTTCTGAACCCTGTGTTGAGATTTGGAAATCTTTTATTCGCTCCTAAATTTAATTTCCTTTTTGCTCTTTGAATTTTGCGCTTCTCATTCACACTCTTTCTATGGAGTCTTACGCTATTTGTGTTTGCTTTATGATGATATTCTATCAAGATGCTTTCTGCTATGCTTCTGGATATGTTCGTTTACGCATTGAAAACTTCACCAGCCTTTTTCGGGTTTTGTGATGTATTTTTCGCATTTTCATGAATTTCTCAGAATTTACTTCAATTTTATTCAATTTTTCTTGTTTGGGATATTTTTACTTCGGCAACAAAAAGTTGTGAAGTCTTGGTTTCATCCAAACTTTTTTTTTTTTTTTTTTTCTTATTTTTGCCTAAAACAAAAAAATTTTTGGTCTAGAACCCGAAATTTTGGGTCCTTGCGAAATGTCTGTCCGTGGTTTTGACTTCTGAACTTCTGTGTTCGTAATCTCAGAACCCATCCGACCGATTGATCTAAAATTTTCAAAATAAGCTTTTTTAAACCATAAGCAGCGACGTATGAAGAGTTTTTGATAATAATACAGCGCCATCTAGTACCTGTAGTGCAAACTACCATTTTGCCATACAAAATTTTTTTTTTCCTGAGAATATTTTAAAACATCTGAATATGCAAAAACGTTGTATTTGCCTCAAAATGATCAATTCCAGAAGATTTTATGGAAATATTGTACCATGACCAAGTTGTCATGCTTACAAAAATTTTGGAAAAAAACTTATGTTTTCGTAATCTCAGAACCCATCGGACCGATTGATCTAAAATTTTCAAAATAACCTTTTTTTGACCATAAGCAGCGACGTACGAAGAGTTTTTGAAAATAATACAGCGCCATCTAGTACCTGTAGTGCAAAAATTTATATTTTATATATCTTGTGTTTTTTCAAAGAATCGAAAAAACTGTTGGAAAAAATATATATATTTTTTTTGAATTTTATATGAAAACAAGTTTTACGTGTTTTTTGTTAAGAAACTACCAACTCAAGTCGATCAGAAAGTGGTAAAATTTGATTCAACAGAATTATCAGCAATAATACACAATATTCCCGCTCGGCGCTCTAATCGAAAATTTATGTTTTGGTTACATATTTTTGAATTTCCTTGAATTTTATTGCTTCATTCAAATGAATTATTCTAATGAAGCATAGGTATTATGTTGCCGAAGTGCCTGCTAAAGCTTCAGCTTTTCCGATTTTTTTAACATGCTCTTGTATTTTGGGACTCGAAATATTATTATAATGTTTTCATTGGCCCGTGCTATTCAATAACATGATTTTTATGAGAAAAAAAATATTTTGCCATACAAAGAATCAAAGAGTTGAATTTGAATTTATTTGCAGGGCAGGAAAACTTTACTCACGAAACCGAAAATTCGACCCACGAAACCAAAATTTTTTAGAATTTGCGGGAAAATTATGACTTTTAATATTAATAATCATATACCCTACCTACCTCTTCTCTTTTTTTAAGGTAAACAGAAAATTCTCCAGAAATAATTTTTTGATATTTCTATTAAATCTCTAAAATATTTTAATATAATTCTGCAATATAAATATAATATAAATATTATTGAAAGGACTTTTGTAACAAAAAAAGACAAATTCCAAAGATTTCAGCAAATTCAGATTTTGTGAAGAACTTGAAGTTTTGAAAAGAGAAAATCTCGGCTGACTTTTAGTGTTTCCTATGATTTTAATAATTCCCGCTGATTTTTATTCAAGTTTAAAATACACACGAAATTCAAAACACACGAAATTTGATGGAAACTCTGAAATTTCTTAAATTACAACTTCGTGTAAATTACCTTGAAATATCAAAAAGCACAAAAAGCTTGAAAGTACCGTATCCCGAATGTTTATAAATAGAAAATTTAATTAGGATCCTGTTGGGATTTAAAATGGCACTAGATCTACCTTTGAGGAACTCGTAGCTTATTTTTACCATTTTCTGTTCGAGTTTATCATGCTTGACGATTGACTGAAAAGTATAAGTAAATTTGATTTTTCACTGAGAGAGGGTGAGTTTTTGATGAAAAAGTTTGGTGTTTTTTCATCACTGAAAATGTCTTAGAAACCTTCTGGATTCAAACTCACAAACAAGCCATCTCATCGTCCAACCTGTTGTCTCCACTTTCCGACCAATTCATTTCAATTTCAATTACTGACAAAATTTCGGATGGCAAATCTAATTTAACGTAATGCCATTATTTTCAAATTAGATTTTAATTTTGCCCGCAAACACCATCGCGATGAAAAAGGCTCTTAACTCAATTTGGCGAGAGCCTCCAAAATCCCACGCACGCCGATTATCATCAAATTGCCATTAAAAGCCTAACAACTCTTTTTACCAGCTCGATGAACAGATTTACGACATAAACCAATAATAAAAAGAAAACATTTTTTTCCGCGAATTTCCATGAATTCAGAGTTTTCACCCAAAATTTTGGTGTCCAATATTTAATTGCATAATTAGGTATTGATTTAATTGAATTATTGAGTAAAGCCAACCAGAAGCTGCTTACCATAAATTTTCATTTAAAAAATTATACTCAAACTGGCGTGTTGTTTCGCATCAATCAACCAGCAACGCGGGAAAATACTAATTTATTTACGATTGTGCACTGAGAGAAATTTAATTGAGTTTTGTGAATATTTTCCGTAAAAGCCAGTGGAATAAATTTTTAAAAAATTTTAGAATTTAAAAAATTTTTTATATTGCAACCTTGACCAATACAAAATTCTCCAAGTGCCCAATTACCCTCCACCATTCTTCAACCAATTTATGAATTTAAATATGATGGATTCCAACAAAATTGTTTTTTAATGCACTCGATTCAATTTGGCAAATTATATTCACAAATTTTAATCCATTTGCATGGACAAACCGGCCGAGGAAAAGCTCTCAGGCTCAACGGGAGGAAAATCCTTACAATAATTGAAATTGAATTAATAAAATGTGAACCTTTTTTTTGTTTCTGGACGCTGATGCTGCTTCATTTTTAGGATTGAAAGGATGCTTGTCGGCATAATTGGCATTGTTCGGAACATTCTCAGCAGGACGAAGGTTGCTCGAGCACAAAAGACTGTAAAAAGGATGTCAATTCAATTATTAATGGAAGAAGCGTTTTTGTTCTAAAATGTTTAAGTTGTTTTTAATGTTGACTTGTTATGACTTTATAATTTTTTATTGGAACTCTTGAAATGAAAAGAAAGATATGCAGAACAATGAAGTGGAATATTTTATTTGGCTATAAAGTAAGTACATGTATAATTTTAATGAAGTTAATAAAATAGAAGGTCGACCATTCTTTCAGGATACTTTGTTGTTACTGTCAATATTTGCATAAAAATCTATTGTTAATACTTTATTATGAGTTAACTACACAATTAAGTTAAGCGTAGTTTTAAAATACTATTTACTCTAAATTACATAAAAATGAAGATATAATTCAATCCACAAAATATCACAGGCAAAACCTTTAATATTTTTAATCTGAAGCCATTACATGACGAACAACAGAAGCCCTGAAAGTTTCAGAGCCCCAAAAGAACAAAAGCATCAATAAAATTTAGAAAATTATAAATTTTAAATACTTCTCCTTCAAATGCTGTACATAACCAACTCAGAGTAGTTAAAAAAGAGCCAATAAAAGCAAGAATAAAACTTGCCTTTAATTCAAAGTTTCTTGAAAATAAATTCTAATTGTCTTTAAAAACTAAAAACATCTAAATGTTACATAAACTAAGAACATTTCAGAGTTTTATTTTTAAAGATTTTTTATAGTATGTACTAGTTACTGTGGGAAAGCAACCAGAAAAGTAATGACGATGAAACATTGAATGCAAAAGTTTTCTTCATTTCTTCTTTTTTTACGCGAATTATGATAAGTACACTTTAAAACAGCTCCAGTATTGCCAGTACACCTTCTGATGAGTATACTCACTCATTTTATCGTAATAAATTACAGAATTAATCAAAACGTGGAGAGAATGAAGCAATAAGCTGCAGCATTAAAATGGAACAGACAGATTTTAACTGAGTTTGTGTGTTTGTGGGAAACGTCTGTTTTAGAATTCTGTTGTTGCTGTAAAGGTGATGATAAGGATTAGATGTTTTTAGCAAGATAAATTATTAGATCTATACAATGTTTAATTAGGTTTGATTATTATGAATGTTTTTCTCTTTCCCTCTCAATAAAGCTAAAGATTTACATTTCTGGTTTTTTAGATGTGAGATTTCATCCCATGTGATTTGTCTCTTGTAACATACTATTCTCGTTTGTGATATGAGTAGCTTGTGTTATTATATTTGAAACCTTACACTGGTATTTCCGATGTAAATCATCTCGAGCACAGCAAACAACGTTACAACTTGATAAACATCATTCATATCACCTCGGAATAAACATTCATAGGAAAATGATAGGACTGAAATAAAATACTGTCAAAGATAAAATCATAGTTTCCTTTGGACACTCCCAATCCCCTTCAATCAAAAGAGTCTTCGATGCATAGTTTTTATAACGGGAAACTCTTTCATCTATTCCACTTACTTAATTACCTGACGAAACATGGAAGGAAACCTGTGCTTTAGCTTTCAATTAATTACTCCTGGCTCGACAAAAAACAGCAAAACTGATAAACAGTGATAAACGGAAATGTTGATTTACGGACGAAATTGTTTGTACGGTGATTTATAAAATATATCTCTCATTTTGCTGCTTCTTTTTTTGCACAATCAAACAGATTTGTCTTCATTTATAGAAAATGCTTTAATCTAACGTTAAATCAACTGAAAAAAATCAAACTCTTTTTTGCTGAGTTTTGCGGAGCTTTTGTGAGTTCTTCAGTTTATTTTGACATCGCTAAATAAGTATTATTTTTAGTGCAATTTTTTCCACAAATTTAATTTTCTTTTTTGTCGGAAAACCCACGAAAAACTCCGAAAAAATGTGGGCACAAAAAAACTGGGTATTCCACAATGTTTATTTAACATATTTCCCTTGTTCTCTTGTTTTGTGGTTAAGGCATGTAAAGAGCCTAAAGCGATCGTGCTTCTATGGAATACTTTCCAGTTTGTACGTTTCATGCAGTAAACTGTTAAAAAACGATGGGTTATTTTGATTTACAGAAAAAAAGGATCAGTTACATTGTTAATTAATTATAATCTTTTTTGAATCAACTGTTTTTCAGTCCTACACTCTACCTGTTTTAAATTAATGGAAGAACAATAAGTTTGCTGAAAAAAACATGATTGAAAAAAAAATAATTTCCAACAGTTCCACAAACTTTTCTTGCAAAATTCAAAAAATTTAAAAAGCTTCAAAATACATCTGAAACTCCGCAAACTCAGAAAGTTGGAACATTCCAAAAATGTGTAATTGTGGTAAAAATAATAAAAGTTCATTCACGATCTCAAGAGTATCTAATGTCATTCCCCTTTAAACAGGTTGAAAGAATTGAATGAGTTGATACCTGTTATCCTTGATAACATTTATTAAAGCCTTGTTTTGATTTGCATGTTATCTAATAAATGATACTTCCTGGGAAATGTATATTTTGAAGAAAAGTATGAAAAAGTACAAAAATGGAAAAGTCGAATTCGTAATGCTTGTAATGTTAGCAATTTTCAACAATGTTTGCTCCAGAATCTCGTTATAAGTCGTACATCAAGTTATTCGAGGAAAAACCAGAGACGAACATAAATTTTTACTTTTATGCCATAAACTCAGTGACAAAGTTTTATTTGTAGACTAGTAGCATAAATCCCCTCAAAAATGAGGGGTAGATGACACACTTGAGAATGGAAACTACTATACTATTGAATCATAATAGAGATAATAGAAATCATTCAAAACTCTAGCCATTTTTTCATATGACCCAGACGCGATACTTAAAATCAACGAATTTCTTCAGATATTGTGTGAGAAATAAGGATAAACATTGTTGAGCAAAAAAAATCAAAATATTCTAATTAATGAACAAATTTTAAACAGGGAACATGAAAAATTCACTATTTTGCGTGGTTTCTGGATGTGTGTGGATCAGCGGTGCATGGTAAAATTCCATACTCAGCTCAAAAGTTGTGTCTTGTTCTGATACATATGTTTCAGAGAAAAAATTTTAAATTTTAAGAGCCATAAAAAGTGTCATCACACAGTGAACGTTTTTTTTTAAAGTTTTTGTAAAATGGAAATTCGTGAAAAAAATTCCTGGACCCCAGCTGGTCAATATATCATCCTCAAAATCACTAATTTTCAATTTTAGATAAATTTTGAGTATCGTGTAAAAAATTCAAGATCCTAAATCTTATAGCAAGAAAGTTATTAAAGCTCAAAAAGTGTAACCATGTGTAACACTCTTTTTTTTTAATTTTCCTTATTACTGTGTTTTATAATTACTTAATAACTTAGTAATAATGTCGTGTGTAGATGGGTAATGTTATGCATAATGTTTTTGTATGATATGGTACGTATGATTATTATTTAATTACATTTTTCTTAACTTTTGATACCTGCAGACATATTATTTTAATTATGTATAATTTATTAGGGAAGAAGCCTTGAATTATAGAGTAAACATTAAACAGGTACAATTATGGTTCGTACATCAGAAATATTTGTAAATCGAAAAGAACCGAAATTCAAAAAAAATAACGTCAAGCAACGAAATAATTCAATCTAGCCCATTTTCTCTGTAAAATGTAATATCCTGTTGCAAAAAAGCTTCCATTTGGAATACACAGTTTGCTTCAAACGCTTGCAGTGATTTATATATGCAAACGTTTTTATAGCTAAAAATCCTTTTCTGAAAACTTGCAAGCTGTTTATTTGTAATAATTCTAATTTTTACGCAGAGACTCGAATTGCTAGGAAACGCTCCAAAAGCTTGAATGTTTTTTCCCGCTGAAAATACAATTTCCTTTCCGCGAAAGTTTTGTGTTTCGTTTTGTGGAATTCAATTCCAAAATTGGCGGTAACAGTAATACGAACATCCTTTGGATGTTTTGGGTTTTTACAAACGTATTTTTAGATTGGAGTTTGTTTGGAACAATTTTTATTGAAGAGATTTTGTAAAATTTGCTTACAATAATATTTTTACAGGATTGTGAATGATATTTACTCATTTAACAAAAAAACTGATCACAAAAATGTTGTGCTTTAATTGAAATTGAATAATAATAATTTTTTCGGCAGTACGGTATGGTAATAAATGCAATTTTAATTTGAAATTGTCAAACAGAATATTTTTGTTTGATGTAACAGACTATGTTTCTATCAGCTACGCTGTGTCATTTAATTAAGTAAAAATGCAACCGAAAAAAGTTCACATTAATAATTTAAATGAAATTATTCCCAACATAAATTAAAACCAACAAAAAATGTTCTCGTCATTAAAATGAAATTCATAATTGATTATAAAATGGTCTATTCATTGTTGGCACTAAGTAAGAGGATAACTTTGAAAGTCTCTAAGTGTTCTATAGAACATAAAAAAACCACAGAAATGGCAGACAGTGATGCAACCTTTTGATATAATTAAATAAAAGCCCTTCGCCTTCGGCAAATGAAGGACTGAAGGAGTGAATCAAGTTAAATTTAATTTGCAAAACAAGTGAGCAACAGTTTCGTAGCGAAAACAACCTGAAAACAACTTTTGATAATTAATTAGCGTGATTTTAATAGGATTACAGTTGAATTTTGTAGGATGCCTGGATGTATGCATGCAGGTGAAGGCTATATAAAATGGATAATCTGTAACAATTTCAATTCACTTTAAAAACATCTCCCCGAAGCTTAAATTGAATTACATGTTCGTTTAACATTTGTAAGCTTGGAAAAAAAATGCAAGGAAATTGATTGAAATCAGTTACAGTAACATATTTTGAAGCTGCCTGGAGTATTGAAGGGGTATAATGTAAACTACTTAAACACTTCTCAGAATAAACAGCAGAATAAACTTATTTTAGTTTAGAAAAAAGATCATTTAACGAATTTATAGATTTTAAAATAAATTGAGACAAAATTTACAAGTGAGTAGTTGGGATGATTTGAAAATAAAACACGATTAAAAAATCGAAAACTTATAAACTTAAAATACCTTGTGTAAAATATGCTTTATGATATTTAATTAAATTATATTGATGTTAAAGAAACATTTCATCAACGGTTGATTTGTCTCAAATAAGATATACGAAAAATAGTATATCAATATGCGAGGGGTTAAAGATTGAATAAAGTGATCCAATCAAGCATTTTCAGAAATATCAGATATATGTTATTCGAAATATTTCCAAATTGTTGTTAATGTCGTGTTTATGCCTTAATTAATATGTTTGATGTCACTGAGTGTTTTCTTCTAAATAAATATTGTTTAAGTGGATGACTGAATGTACTGTGATCGAGTGAATGTGCTTCGTTTGCCAGATTTTGATTATAAAGTATCGTTTCTGAGATTATCCAATATATGTTTTTTTTATGAATGTTCTGTGAGTTGGGGAAGAGTGATTTACGGCTGGTGATCATACTTTAGTATATTAGGTGTAGTGCAACCATCCTGTTATAATCCAGAAGCAAATTTATAGGTGGTTTTGTTACATTTTAAGTTCCTGTTGCAAAAAATATAATTTTTAAAGAAAGTTCGCCGACTTTTTGGGATTCATTCAAGTTTGTGGACCAGCGGGTAGATCAATTCTGCGCTGGATCTTCATTAATATCTTTGCAAGTCATTGAGGATCATTATTAAGCAATGTTTTACGCATAGAAGTATTATGGTTTTCAAATGATAGGGCAAAAAGTTATAGTTTTTTGGTGATTTTATAAAATTTTTGGAATCTTAAACTAATATCGTTATGTGGACCAGCGGGTGGAGCAATTCTGCGCTGGATCTTTATTATTTTGTTCGGAAGTCATTGAACATTTTTATTAAGCAAAGTTTGACACATAAAAGTATTAGGGTTCTCGAGATATTTTAGAGCAAAGTGATAAATTGTCAAAATCCCCTGTTTTTGGGGACTCTTGGTACTTTGTGGATCAGCGGGATAGGAAACTTGAAGATTTTATATTTTATCGACACTCCCAGATAAATTTTTGAATTAATTTGATTAAGTTGTCCACATAAAAGTATCATGGATTTTGAGTTCTGAAATATAAACGGAAATTACCAATCTGCGTTACAGAAAGTGGTTTTGAAATGCCAGTCCTATGATAAGTTTATAATAATAATAATAATAATAATAATAAGTTTATAATAAAAAATTTAAGGGGACAAAAGAGGAATGTAAGATTATTTAAAACAGCAAACATTAAAGAACATCAAGAATCGAAAGCATCGAGAGGATTGAGTTGTATATAATAATAGAGTAATCCATCCCAAATCCCCATATAGACCAGCATATATGTATCATAATATGGACACATATAAGCAGATACAAGAAAATGATGCAAACCGATTTATAAGCCATTTATAAGCTTATCCTACTTGTAAAGTGAGCTCAAGCAAAAACTACAGAAAGGATGTTTCATAGTTCCTGGCCAACTGTTAATGTTTTTTATCTCAATGTCTAACATATTTCCGCAACCGCTGAAACTCAATTATAAATTTATTATCAGTTCCAACAGAGTTCAAACGAAATACCTGTTACTTTTATTATTTCTTCATTTCTTTATCAGCTTCAGCAAGACTCATAAGCCACAAAATAGCAGAGAGCTTTGCTTTTAAATTTAAAAATCAAATTAAAACTGCGAGACTTCAAAGGAGCTTGCAGCAAGTATTCAGACTTTTCAAAGAAGTATTTAAAATCAAGTGTATTTTTATACCAGAAGGTGACTTTACAAAAACAATTTTGCAGCCAAATGACAACTCGTTGTATAAAAGTAACTAGGTATTTAGTGGAAATGTGATAATGAATATTTTTTAATTAATTGCTTGTTTACCTTGAGTAGTCGGCATTACTGGAAAAATTGGATGATAAAACCCTTGCCATCCCGATTAACCAGATTTATTTTTATTCCGTTTTCTCATCAGAATCACGAGGAAAAATTGTTGAGATTCGTTGATATATGATTGGTTTTGAAAGTTCTTTTACCAAATAATAAAATAAAAAAAAGAAACATGAAAAAAGAAATGTGTAAAAAGAGAGACTCGGGATTTCCATGTTTTAAGATATATGATGATTTTAAATTTTACTGCAGTATCCATTTTATTATTCATTAGCTGTTAATTTAAATTACTTTCTGGAACCAAGACTCACTTCTAAAGCACGTTGATTCCCTAAAAGTCTTAAACCGTTTAACGGATTTCAGGGCGGCAAATTTGAATCCAGATAACTTGGAAACAAAAAAAAGTCCAAAACCTGAGGAACGAATAAAATATTGTTATGCACAAAGAATTTATGATAAAGGCGCAAATCTATCAAACGAGCAACACCAAATTTTTATTATTTTGTTTTATGAAGTGAGAGAAATGGGACATTTACATTGACGAAAAGCACTGATATCTGCATACCGTTCTCAACGTTTCCATACAAAATAGTTTGCTTATAATCGTGGCCGTGTTAATCGGGATGGTATAAATTTTTTGAATCCAGGGAAAAACATCTCAAGCTTGCTGATTGGTTTTTGAACTTCTACTCAGAAAATAAAGAATGGAAAGAATGAAAAAGAGGACGTATCCATCGTACTTGCAAAAAAACTTTTATTTGAGTAAATAGTTGGATGATATAGTAGGATGAATAAATATTGTTTGGTTTCCTATCTCGTTCAAAAGTTTTTGAGTTAACATTGTGCATCTACCACATTTGATAACTACATTATGTTATGATACGAAGCATTTAATAGAACTTTTCAAACTATTTTCGTTTTTTTGTAAATATAACATTTTTGTTCATTGTTTTTATTAATATGATGTTTTTGTGATTCACCAGAGCTGAAATAAAAAATTAATCAGATATATGCCATGAAAAATCTGGTAGAATTTCATGGAAACTTTACACTGTAGTAATGTAAAATATTGTAGGTAATTTCCTACACAGATATGAATTGTATTCTTAAACAATTATAAAAAAAGACTCCATACAGCAAAAAATTCACAGCTTTCAAACAAAATTGAATTTATGCAAAAATATGTTGTCTAATTAAAATGAAAATCCACGCTTTTTACTGCCTCATTTTTAATTAATTGTTCTTCGCAGAAGTTATGCTAATTTTTTACTGATCACAGTTTGTGAGTTTGCGAGTTTGGTCTTGAATTCTTGTCTAGATTGCTAAAATCATAAATTGTTTTTATAAAATGATAAGAAAAGTTGTTTGTGCTTTTATGGCTTTTTGCTACTCAGGTACAGCCACAACAAAGCTTTTAATTAATTAAATTTTTGTTTTGTTTGAAATTGCTGTGTGGTATATGAAAATTGCTTGTATTGCTTGGAAATGAAAAGGACGAATAAGCTGGAGATTCAGATTTTTTTAATTATTTAGAACAAAAAAATTAAATCAAAGGCCTTATATCATTTAAGTTAAAACAGAAATCAAAAAATATATTTCAGGAGATTTTGATCAAGGTAATGCTTTGTTTAGAGTCAAAGCCGTAACATTACTTTGCATAGTATGACGCAAGTCACGATAGCTTGACAAACTCCAAACTTAACAACACAAGAAGAAGCATAATTTTTTATAAAAAGGTCATGCAAGAAAATCCAAAAAGTCAAAAGCTACAAAGCAGCCAAATTAGGGAAAATCGGAAAATTTATTTTTAGATATTTTCCTACAATTTTTTCGTCCAATGAATAAATATGTCCCAAAAATATAATTTCACGCAATTTCTATAATCAACTAAACAAATCACCAAAAAAATCAAAGATGTAGCTTTCACTGGAATTTTTAAACTGTCCCAATTAAATAAATTCTCACTAAACTAATAAAATTGAACCAATTAAAATTTGATTCCACTTTAAATGTAAAACAATCAATTAAGTAACGAAACCCTCCGCTGCTCAAAAGAAACCCTTAACAGAAAGAACAATTAGCAAATTAAAAAGAATCACGGAATTACTTTGAACGTCCTGAAAGCTCCATCATTACCATCATTACAGTCATTAAGTCTTCCCAACAACAAAAGCATAAAGCACACGGTAATAGCATAACGCGCAAAAATGGAAAATCCATTATAAAGAACCGCTTCAGTTACACTTTCTTACAATTTCTCTATAGAATAGCTTAGATTGTTCACCATTGAAATCCCTGAATTAGTGAATGGCTTCGCCTTTCTAGTAAGTTACAGCTCAACTGAAACCGGAGACTATAATTATGTGCTCTCTTCACACAAAAACCAATTCACTTCAGAAGCCCCTGAAAGCTTCTTTTCTTATTTGCTGGCACAAAAAAGGATCAGGTGTCTCAATGTTCAATGGCAAAATCGGGTTTATTGTGTGCTTCTTATACAGAAACCTCTTAATTACTTTACTCGCAACTTAATAGCGAGCAAATTCGAGATGATTTATTCGCCAATGTGACAATGTGGCGATGATAATTAATCAATGTCGAATTAAAAATGCGTTAATTTTTGCTCAGGTTTTAATTAAATAAAATTATTTTGAGTGTTGTACACATTTTGGAATTTTGGAATTTTTAGATGGTGTGTGAGATTTTATAGTTGACTTTGAGAAATTGTTTTGTCGTTGCATCGTGAATTATTTCCTAACAATTATTTGAAGAATTCAAGAAAACATCAAGAAAAGATGAAGAATGTGTGAAATATTGTATAGTAACAGTTTTGAGGTTAAAATTATCTTAAATTTATCAAATTATTTTTTAAAGTTTTCCTCTCATGATTTTTAATATCTTCAAAATAAATCTCAACAGTGAAATTTCCCAGCAACAACTCAAATCTTGGTTTTGAAAATAATGATACGGTATAACAAATAGAACAAAAGGTCAAAGTCAGAAATATTGCGGTTTACTTCAAAACCTTTTACGAGAATTAAAATGTTTTCAATATTAAGAAAGCTTTCGATTTTACTTTGATTTACTTGAGAGATCCTTTTTGTTCCTTTGACAAACTTGCAATTTAACAGAATCTGAACAAAAGTTTGTAAAGTACTCAGAAAATCAGTCCTCAGTTTGGTTCTTTGCATTCATTTGATCATCCAACAAGAAGAATGAATACTTGCTTTTATTAAAAGAACAGGTTGAGATGTCTACACTGCTGGGATAATATTTGCTCAAGGAACTGATAAGGAGCTTTTGCTGGCAAAGAAGACAGAGGATATGGTTGATGAGGCTCATTCAATACATTAACAACAATTGTGAAGATTCACTGAAACTTACTATGTAACTGTCGGATTATAATCTCCCGTCATTCCGTCTATTCAACATAAACTCAAACGTGACTCCATTTATCAATGTTAGTACAAAAAAAGAAAATTTTACATTATGTAATAATAAAATTTGAAAAAAAAATCTATAAAAATGATTTATTCATGAAACTTGCTCCAAAAGCTGTAAAATATTTGAAGACGCTTCAAGAAATTTCAAGATATCTCAAAGAAGCTTCTCAAGGTCTTATATCTTTTGTGTACTTCTAATATTTGGTAACCTTCTAAGTAGCTTACATGATGCTAATTTTTGTCTGACATTGCAAGATTTAACTTGAGAAATATTTGAATGGCAACATTTAAATCCCTGAAAAGTATTTACACAAATTTCGCGAAAATTCATGAAATTTTCAAAATTGGTATTCAAATATAGAAGATTGAACCAAATTTTTAATTAAAACTTCGTTATATGTTCACATTTTGCTCAAATTGTAAACATTTGACATTTCTGAATATTTGATGGTTTTACACTATTTGTGTTAATTAATTCAAATTTTAGCCTTTTGAGCGACCTTTTGAAGAATTGTTTTTTAATGATTGCGAAAGTTATGGGAAATAAAGGAATTTTGTGACTTTTGACACGTCAGGTGTTTAAACGAACAAATAAATGAAAAGAAAATTACACCTCCACACAATGTATATTTTGATGAGCTGACTTATATGCTGACTGAGACAATAGCTTGAATAATAAAAAATCCTACTTGACACTTGTTTATGCCAGATTTATTCATAAATTATCCCAACAGCGTCAAAAAGCGCAAACAATGCTCCAAAAAATCTCGGAATAAACTCCAAAACATATAAAATTACAATACACAACGCACAAACATAAATACTCGAACGTGGAAATGTTGAAATGTGGAAAATTAAATTAGGCAGAAAGCGGCATGAATTATTGTGTGTGTTGTTGGTTATGTTGGACATTCAGATTATTATTCAGTTCACGTAAAGCTCTTGTATTTCCATTCTATCAGTTGATAAAAGTTTTATTTCATCTGAATGTGATGAAATCAGCCGTGGGTGAGTGAGTTTTTGTTCAAAAAAGTAAACAGCGGGGGATGTTTGTGGGGTCTGTCTGGGTTATTCGATATGTTTTACATTTGAGTGGAAAAAATAAGATCAGAATTTTGATATTACATTTTTGATTGACTGCGAGCATAACATTTTACATTCAAATTGCTGTTGAATAAGGAGATGAATCGCTTTATTACCTTTTATTGAAATATTCATAAATAACTGATGAATGGAGTTTTTTTATAGGCAGAATCTTTATTGAATTTTACAATAGATGAGATTTCAGAATGTATTGACAATCCAATTATAAATTATACTTTTAAATTCAGATTCGAAATGTATTTTTAATCGTTTATGTAAAATACTTTTTATAAGGAGAAAGTGTCGATGGACAACCATAAAAACTCCAGAAAACAATTCCTTGAAGGCTCCAAATGAAAATATTATACCTTTTACCAATAAATACTTCTCTCATACCAGATGGGATGAGGTTTGAGCTCTTGCCCAATAAATATAGAACCACACACTTGAACGAGCAAGCACCGCAAATTAGTTCCGGAAACAACTTCGCTCATCAACCACATCCTTTAAGTGTTTCTGAGAACTTTCTTCACCAACATTATTTATTTATTTATTTTATTATGTGTTTCGTTGGTTGATTTCTAATTAAGATTTAGACTGGGATCTTAAATAAATAAAATTTGGTAGATTTGAAGATTTGACCATAATCTTTTTTTTGTAGCTTTTTAGAATCCAAGCAACAATAATATACACCTCAAGCATAGACCAACTGATACGATAACAACTTTCGCAGTTATCTATTTATTTTCCAGTACCTGTGAAAAAGTTTGTCAGCAGGAAAATTGATCTGTATTTATATAACACAAATAGATCTTCGGAAAGAAAATTTATTTTATCTAATTAAAAGTTGTCCGCATACCTCATAAAAATAGAATAATTCATTTAATATAAGTTTGTCAACAGATTCCGAGTATTTTATCATTTAACAGTAGAATAGTTGAGCTGCGACCAGGTTATTGATCAATAAATTGGCGAAGCAAAAATTTATCGATAACTTCCAAATATGAAAAATAATAAATGAAAAATAATAAAATAGACCGGAGGAATGAAATATTGAAGCTTTTTATTCCATTTTAGCCTGAAAGAACGTGATTTGCATGAAACGAAATCTCCGGTGTTTTTGTCATTAAATCTGAAATAAATCTAGATTTTTGTGCAGATTATTTGGATTTAGTGAAGCGAATCAAGTTGAGCGAAAAAATATTAATAATCAATTTCTGAGATTTTTGTAAAGATTCCTGGAGGCACGTTGTTCATCAATTGAATAGAATGGCGAGCAAATTACAAATTATATAGGACACAATCTACTTGGACAAGCAGCTGGAATACCAAATTGATGGAATACCACGAGGCAATTGGAGATGGATTGGTGTTTTTTTTGGCATCACTTAAAAACAAAAAGGTTTTTCAATTATTATCGTTAAAATTTATCGAAACCCAGGTGGAAATAAGGTCCAAGTCCCTAATGTAGGTACACTAGGATTACATTAGAAGGCACACTTTTTCCTAGAATAACACACTAGGATACACTAAGAGACACACAAGATTCTAGGAAAATGTGTTCTTTCTAACGTATCTTAGTGTATGACCACACTAGAATACATTAAGGAACATTTAAATTTCTAATGTTTCTTCAAATGAATTTTATTGATTCAAGGAAATTGTGTGCTTCCTAATGTAACTTACTGTATGACCACACTAGAATACATTAACGAACATTTGGAATCATAATGTTTCTTTTTGAGTAAAATCTTGAAAATTAAAATTAAAATCTTTTTGGCGATATTTCAGATTTAAAATTCTTGGATTTACTTTTGATATCATTTATTTGTTATCAGACTTGTTCGTCGCATAAATTTTCATAATATACAAACTTTTCCGCATGTTTGAGTTATTGTGAAGCATATAAAAAACCAAGGCATTTCTTATAACTTGTTTCTAAATTTTTTTTAAATTTTTTAGCTTTGTTGAAAATCATTTTGTTGTAGCACTTCACATGAAAATTTGGTCCACTGAAATAAAATTTCAAGTTTAGTACATAATTTTGAAATTTTCAGCTAGAAACAAAAATATTCTCTCAGAATAAGATGGACAGGTTTTGAGTTTTTTAGTGGACCATATTTTTATGTAAAGTGCTATGACTTAAATTTGAGAATTTTATTGGATAATTTAAAATTTCTAATGTTTTGGAAAATTTTTTAACCGTTTCATATTTGAATCTGAAATTTAGTTTCAAAATAAATATGAAATTTTTTAACTATTAAAATTTTTGAAACTTTTTGTTAATCTATTTTTTTTATTAATTTTATATTTTTAATTTTCTTATTCATTCATCTCATCAATATTGATTTTGAGTTGATCGACCAAATCAACAATAATTGTTGATGCCAGCCAACAAAACTCCAACTCCCTCAAACAAAATTTTTAGATAAATGAACTTTTGCAAAAGTTCACGTTTCTCACTGAGTTACCAAGATATTATTACAAAATAAGTTTTAAATGATCAATAAATGATGAAATTTTGTAAAAATTGTATTTGTTTTAAAATATGTTTTTTGGAGTCTGTAGAATTGGGTGCTAAACTTCAATAACATAGTAGAGAACGATAAAATATCTTTGATTTTAATATTTTCCATCAAATAAGACTACTGCAAGCATTTGAAGCCACGCGCGCATGGACAAATTCTTACTCGAACTTTTTTTTTGTTTTCGTTAGAGTAACAAAACTCTAACCACCAAAAAATTTATAACTTTGTATCTCCACGAGTTTTATGAATTTCTTTACAAACTAAAATTTTTTTTATGGTTTTTAGTGAAAAAGGTCTTAAAACATGCACAATTTAATATAAAACATGGTTATTTAAACATTTTTATCATTCTCATCGAACCAAGACTTTACGGGCCATTTTAATCCAAGCGCGCATTCTACGGCTCGTGTATACACGTTTTGTTCTCACATCGAACAAAACTATATTTGAACGGCTCGTATAATGCTCGCTTGGATTGAAATGACCTGTAAAGTCTTGGTTCGATGAAAATGATAAAAATATTTTTTTATCCTTGTTTCATATTAAATTACGCATTTTTTAAGATATGTTTCAACATTTTCCGATTATTGGTCAAAGAACAATCCACCCGACAAGAATGCTCTTTTTTTCCTTTTGAAGATTTATTACACCCCCCCTAAAAGACTTTTTTTTGAAAAAAATTTTTTTTCGATTCTTATCACTAAAAACCAAAAATAAAATTTAGTTTGTAGATAAATTCATGAAACTCGAGGAGGTACAGAGTTTTTGAATTTTTGGTGGTTAGAGTTTTGTTACTGGCATCAACTCAACAAAAATTATTTTAGCTTTATTTTAATTTTATTTTAGGGGCTATGCATAAAATACGTAACGCTCTAGCAGGGGGTGTAGAATTTGTTACTAAGTAATAATCTTCATATTGAAATGTGTTAAAAAGCGTTACGAGGAGGAGGGGGGGTCCAAAAGGTCCGATTTCAGCGTTACGTATTTTATGCATAGCCCCTTAGTTTTGAGAAATAGAAATTAACTTACAGTGCATTGAAAATGCTTCACATATTTTCTACAACACAGCGCATAAATTTCAATAGACCAATCAATACGATTAAATTCTTTAAATTCAATATAAATGTAAATCCGAAATGTTCTACAATTCGGTCATTTAATATTTAATTATTATTATTGAAATATATAAATATTTGCGATAATAAGTAATATTCATTCATTTTATGTTTGCTGGTCATTCAAGTAAGTTTAGAGTCACATAAAACTAGTTGGCAATATTGCCGATTGGATAGCGCGCTGCCTCACAAATGTTCGGCTGCGGTTTAAATCCTATTTTAAAAAAAAAAATTTTTAGAATATTATAGTGTAGGAATTAAATTTATATTTTTAATTTTTCAAAAATTCCACACTAGGATACACTAAGCGACACTTAATCGCTTAGTGTATACTTTACACTAGGATACACTAGACCATACACAATCGCTCAGTGTTTCAAACCACACTAGCATTTAGTGTTTCTACGGGGAAGGTCTTAGTGTTTTTCTCTAGTGTTGCGCTTAATGTAAATGGCCGATATTTCCACCTGGGAAGGAATTGATTTAATATGCGTAACTGAAACTGCGGGTTCAAATCCTATATCAATATTTTCAAACAATGCAGATTACATATAGAATTTATTTTTTTTTACTTAAAGGTAGTAAAAATATTGGTAAACACTCCTCAATCCCTGTCCACAGGAAAATCCTTCAGCCTTGACAAAAGTTCGATAAGCAAGGATACAATTTTTTATTTATCTAATAAAATTTTTGCCTAGTGTTCGTCAAGTGCCATTCGTAACATTTTTGCCATCAAATGGAATTTTAATTGAAAAATGGTGTTTGGCTTTGCAATAGCTCGCAGCTAGTGCCTGCCTAGTACCTACTAAAAATATAAACAAGTATGAAAAGTATTCTACAGAACCCCTACAGCAGTGTTACATTCAACTCTGCCAATATCAGCTAGTTATTCGCAATTGCTCCTCTAGCAGAGATTATTAATATGAGGACGTAAACAACAATTTTTGTGAGCTTTTTACTCGTCAAGTTTGCACATATTTTGAACAACATTCATTTGATGAAAGTTTTGTACCCCTTTTTTGCTAGAGGGATGATAAATGCACTGTGTGGAGCAGAAATGTTTTTATTTGTTTTTTGATGTTTATTTTTTGGCCGTGATTACATTTTAAAAATACATTATCCCAACATTCATAAATTAAATTTTCGAAGTATTGGTATTCATTAACCTGCACCGAGAAAAAAAAGTTGCAATCATTATGACACATAGTGGTGCATATAGACCTAAGACACTATTGTCATGGTGATTGCAACACATTGTGTCATAATGAATGCAACTTTTTTGGGTTTTAGTGGTACTTTGGTTGAACCTGGTACGACACAAAAAGTTGAAAAAAATCAGGAATTGTTGGTTGTACAACTTTGGAAGAAAATTTCGGAAAACTCGGAAAACTCGACCCATGAAAGTTTAAAATAAAAAAATGCAAAAAAAAACTCTTTCACACACACTTTTCCCTCTTTAATATTCTCGGTAGAAACTTTTTATTTTTGACTGAACCTGGAGTTGAACCGCTGACTTTCTGAGGACTTGTAAAATTTCTGCCAAAAGTTTGTTCTACGTACAACCAAAAAAAATTCACAAAAAAAAGTTGCAATCGAAACAACTTTGTGTCGTACTACCACCAACATTTTTCTCGGTGTGATTTCATGGATAATATTATTTTTTGAACTTTCGTTTTTGACTTGAAATTCTCAAAAAATTAGGTTTCGCGGGTCGAATTTTTGGTTTTTGGGTCCAAACATTCAAAATTTCAATTTTCGAAGTATTGGTATTCATGAACCTAGGTTCATGGATAATATTATTTTTTGAACTTTCGTTTTTACTTCGGCAACAAAAAGTTGTGAAGTCTTGGTTTCATCCAAACTTTTTTTTTTTTTTTTTTTTTTTTTTTTTCCTAAAACAAAAAAAATTTTGGTCTAGAACCCGAAATTTTGGGTCCTTGCGAAATGTCAGTCCGTGGTTTTGACTTCTTAACTTCTGTATTCGTAATCTCAGAACCTATCGGACCGATATATCTCAAATTTTCAGCATAAGCTTTTTTTAACCACAAGCAGCGACGTCACGTCAGTTTTTGAAAATCCGACAGCGCCATCTAGTACCTGTAGTGCAAACTACAATTTTCCCATACAATTTTTTTTTTTTCCTGAAAATATTTTAAAACATTTGAATATGCAAAAACATTGTATTTGTCCCAAAACGATCAATTCTTGAAGGTTTTTTGAAAATTTTGTATCATGACCAAGTTGTCATGCTTACAAAAATTTCGGAAAAAAAACTTCTGTATCCCAAATATCAGACTGCATCGGACCGATTTACCTCAAATTTTCAAAATAAGCTTTTTTCAACCATAAGCAGCGACGTCACGTTAGTTTTTGAAAATCCGACAGCGCCATCTAGTACCTGTAGTGCAAACTATCATTTTCCCATACAAATTTTTTTTTTTCCTGAAAATATTTTAAAACATCTGAATATGCAAAAACATTGTATTTGTCCCAAAACGATCAATTCTTGAAGGTTTTTTGAAAATTTTGTTCCATGACCAAGTTGTCATGCTTTAAAAAAACAAATTTGTGTTTTTGCAAAAATCTAAAAAATTGTTGGAAAAAATATATTGTTTTTTCTTGAATTTTATATGAAATTAAGTTTTTCGTGTTTTTTGTTAAGAAACTACCAACTCAAGTCGATCAGAAAGTGGTAAGATTTGATTCAACAGAATTATCAGCAATAATGCACAATATTCCCGCCCGGCGCTCTGATCGGATATTAATATTTTGGTTACATATTTTTGAATTTCCTAGAATTTTATTGCTTCATTCAAATGAATCGTTCTAATGAAACATAGGTATTATATGTTGCCGAAGTGCCTGCTAAAGCTTCAGCTTTTCCGATTTTTTTACTTGCAATTCTTAAAAAATAAGGTTTTGTGGGTTAAATTTTGTGTTTTTGGGCTCCAAGTTATTTTAAAAGAAGTTTATAACCTTTACGTTGGACAACCTTTCTACAAGGTGTAAACTGTGAACTGGAACATTTTTAAATTTTTTTAAATTTTTGTTGAATCATCGAAGTGTCCAAGTTTCTTTGATTTAATTTTAGTGCTTGAATGAACTCATAATTTATATGGTTCATGAGAGGTTCATTCTCTTTATTCAGAAATTCTTTTAATTACATTTTTGCAGCTAACAAAAAAAAACTTTGCAAAAATCATTTGAATACCATTATTTATGCTTTCTCAAACACTTCCTTGGCATTTATTTTTCCATTAAAAATTGCTAAAGTGTCTTAACTTCATCCGCATAATGCCCATAAAATATAAAGGCATTCTAAAGGAGCATTGACCCTACTCGTCCAAACGGTTCAATCATAAATTGACCTTGAACTTTTCCCCAAAAATCAGCAAACTTTTCCTTGCAAATACATAACGATTCTTCAAACTTGTTCGAACATTATGAACCACAAATTGCATATAACATCGTCCATAAAAACTTTTATTTATGCCCAAAAGTGGAAAAGTCAGGAAAAAAAAAGCCCTAAAAGCATAAAAATTACAAAAAGAACAAAAAAGTGAAAAAAAATAAGTAAAGAATGATAAACGAGAAGGTAGACTGTAATTGAATTCAACTTTCCCTTATCAGCAAACGACATGAAGTGTGTGTTCAACTTTTTTTTGCGTAACATTGCACTGAGAGAAGTTTTTCTTTACAATTTACAATTTACAAAACACTAAAGGTTGAACTAAATAGATAAACTTGATGATTGCTTGAAAATGAACAACAATCGATCCGTTAACTCCAGTGTTGCCTTGAAGTACTAATTTACACAATTTACTCACATCAAGTAATAAAATCGTTACGATGAATTTCATCAACAAAGCTGAGCGAGAAAACCCTTTCAGAAGTGTGAGATCCTTAAAAACTTTCTTTCAGAACACTGAAGTGGTTTCATGTAGTACTTGTTCATGCATTTTTCTGAGTGCCACTACATTATTAAGATGAATAAAAGTAGAAAAGCTGGCAAACTGAGTAAATGGTTAAAAGTTTGCCTTCAAAAAGCATGAATGAATAGAGTGTCCGATGTTTTATCGATGTTTAAAAAAAACGATTAATCGAATCGAAAAACATCGATATTATATCGATGTTTTAAATTTTCGATATATCGAAACATCGATGTTTTTTCGGCAACATCGAAGTTTATTGAATATTTAGTGTCAAAAGCAAAAATTCATTTTTGAAAAATATTTTTCTCTTTTTTTCCTCCCTCTATTGAACTAGTCCCTAAACTCTTTCAAAAAATACTTATTTAACGATACAAATACTGTATTTTCAAAAAATAAAAAAATTCCATCAAATTTTTTAAAAATTTTGAAAAAATAGTCGTTAACATCGATACATCGATGTTTAAAAATATCGATGTTTTTCAAGTCGATGTTGATAAACATCGATGTTTTCATTTCCGATAATCGATATTGAATATCGTTTTTCATTTTGAAATATCGGATACTCTATGAATGAATGGGTAAAGAAGTATTATGGAGGCGGAAAGTCTTGCATGGTAATATGGAACGTCATTGTTAACTGAACGGGAAAATTGCTATTGAATTTTATGTATTAAGGAGTGCACACATCATTTCGTTATGTAAGAATAATAACAGGGTTCGCCATTTGACGCGTCAGTCGGCAATTGACTTGACATGACGTCAATCGTGTCAATTGACCGTCAAAATGTCAATTGACATGTCAATTTAATTTTTTTCGAAAAACAATATTTTAATGGCTAAAATGAAGTTTACTAGAACTAAAAACTGAGAAATCCCAGAAATGAATCTAAAGTTGTTACGAAATCTATTTTAATTACGTTTACCCAAAAAAATTATATCAAAAAAATGCAAAAAATAAATTGAGGATGGCTGGAATTGAACCCGTTACCTTGAAGCCAGCCATAAATTACCAAAATGCACTTTTTATAAACTTCCCTTTGCAGTGGCCACGCGACCTGCAATTTCGTAACGCTTAACATAATTATTTTGTGGATTTTTAGCTCTTTATCCTTAAGATTTTTGTACGACAAACTTTATCTTAAAATGTTCCTGTTTAGCCAAACAGTGCATATTAATTTTTAAAAAATGATCCCATTCATCTGCTGGTCCACAGACCAAGTTGAACACAAAAAATCTGTATTTTTCGAAAATCTCTTGAGTCTCAAATCGATACTGATAGAACCATAATACTTTTGTGTGTACAACTTTTAATATTTAGAAACCTTAAAGTCTTACGCACATTTACATTATTTTCAATTCAAAATCCACCCTCCCGCTGGTCCACAGATGCATTTAATATAAGAGCCGGACAAATTTGTAAAAATTTCCCCAAAAAAAAGCCATTTCTTCAGAATTAATTGACAATAACTCGAAAACCATAATACTTCTATGCGTAAAACTTTGCTTAATAATGATCTTTAATGACTGACAGAGAGATTAATAAAGATCCAGCGCAGAACTGCTCCACCCGCTGGTCCACAAACTGACATTAATCCCAAAAAGTCGGCAAACTTTAAAAAAAAATTATATTTTTTTTCATCAGAAACTTGAAATATATTATTAATATATATAAATATAGTAATTTATTTCGTGAATCTTAATATTTTAAATGACTCATGTGAAGTTTATAAGTTTTCGATTTTTAATCGTTCTTTATTCAAACTTATTTGAGTTTCTCAAGTTTAAAATTGATTAAAATGTTTTTTACAAGATTTTTTGAAAGATATTTTAGCTTTTCATACTTTACTTATCATAAATTAAATTAGAAAAATTTTCATACAAATTGACACGTGTCAATTGAAGCAATTGACATGACGTCAATTTACGTGTCAATTGACGCGTCAAGTGTAAGTGTCAAATGACATGGCGAACCCTGAATAATAATGATGAAGTTATAATAAAGTTAAAAGATTGAGTTTTATTGCATCATTTCACGAGCATTTATGGGAAGCATTCCCATCAATTTACATTTTTATTATTAAATAATCATATTAAGCTAGAGAACAGTGGAGTTCCGCGAAAATTGAAGAAAGTATTACGTTTTAAATATTTTGTGGCAAACGTTTTCTTTGATTATAAAATGTAAATGGACTATTAAATTGAATAATTCAACAAAATAAATGGCTCTGTAAATAGTCAACAAAACATAATATTACAGAATAATAATTTTAAAACTACAAAAAATTATTTAATGGATGGTTTCCTTGTTTTTGCTGCAAAATTGCCAGAAGGAGCTTATAAATTTAATAATGGCTAAAGTATAGACCTTAAGTGCACTGAAAATAATTTTTATATTGCATTAAGAGAGTATTTATGAAACAATAATTTTTTCCATTAAACCAAAGTAAATTTTAACATGAACCTTTCTTCAATATCATTTTTTCAAGAAAGCTTTTAAAAGCTCACATTAAAGTTTTATTGAAATATTTTTCAGTAAAGCTTAGATAATTAATATTGAGAAAATTAATAAACTTATCTAGATCGATTTTAACTTTGAATACAATTTACAGATATAATTTAACATCAAGTAAACTTTTACTAATTGAAGCTGTCTAGCGTTTCTTTCTATAAATAGAGTTTTCCGAGATTGAACATTTAATATGCGGTAAATTATCTATTTATCTAATTGAATATAATCCGAATATTCTACCTGAATATGAAAGTTTGCTCTGTGGTTAAGCTGTAAAGTAGTATAGTTTTATACAAAATATAATAAAATATGTAAAATAATATGTTATTTCTAAAAATAGATGAGCATAAACCAAATGCTGTGAATAAAACTCAATAAACTTGTATAAATAACCCAATTTCCATATTTTCCACAAACTCCACAGAATCAACAACTTTTTCCAAGCAAAAGCCTCGATGCCTACACTGAGAAAAAAAAGTTGCAATCATTAAGACACATTGTGGCGTATATGGACCTAAGACACTATTGTCTTAATGATTGCAATTTTTTGTGTCTTAACGATTGCAACTATTTTGGGTTTTTGGTGGTACTTTGTCGTACCCAGTGCAACACAAAAAGCTGAAAAAAATCAGGAATTGTTGGTTGTACACAGTACAACTCAAATTGTGTGGCACCTGTTACAATTTTTGGTCGTAATGATTGCAAATTTGTGTCTTAAAGAAAATTCCGGAAAATTCGGAAAACTCGACCCATGAAAGTGGAAAACCAAAAAAAATGCAAAAAAGAACATATCCACACACTTTTCCCTTAAGATATTTATCAATAGAATCTTTCAAATTTCTGACTGCATCTGGAGTTGAACCGCCGACTTTCTGGGGACTTGTTAAATTTCTGCTGTTATTTCCGCGCGCGTACCGATTTGACCATGGAGACTTGTTAGAGTCTCAACGTTATATACTAACTTAACGATAAAGCATTGTTTTCACAATTTTGATTAAAATATTTCCCAAAAATATCTGGAAAATCATGTGAGAATAGTTTTTAGATATATTTTTCAAAATAACTACATTATGCAAAAAAGAAGTTTGTAATTAATTCAAAAAGTACATTAATTTATTTTGCAAACATTTATTAATTAAATGTTAATTTTTTTTTCATTCAAATTTTAAGATCTTTATAATTTTTAAGATATTTTTTTGAAATTTTTAGGATCTTTTAAAATTTTTTTGAAATTTTTTTTGAAAAATTGAAGATTTTTAAAAGATTTTCCTAAGATTCTTAAGAAATATTAAGATTTAAAAAAAAATTAAAGATATCTTAGGATCAATAATGTAATAAAATCAATATATGAAATTTTCGTCAAAATTTTCGTTCGACTGAAAATAAATCGATATTCTACATATTCTCAGATAAATCAGTGATTATTCATATTCAATATGCTAAATTCATAAAAGGTTAGTAAAAAATTTTTTTTTATATGAAAACAAGAGAGTCAAAAATTGTCAGTTGGCAAGTACACAAAGCGTTTTTTTTGGTCAGATGGTGATATGATATCTCAAAACACGAAATTTAAGGTTTTCTCAACGAATGACATGATTCTGCATTTTTTCCAAAAAAAGTGTCTGGAGCCACCAGATTATCCCACCAGCTGGTGGGGGACCCAATTCTGATTATGATCTGTTGCTAACTCATAATTTTTAAAAACCTTGCTGAAGAAACTGAAGCGCTAACTTGTTCCGTTCGGGAGTTATTTTGTAAACGGACAGACGGACGGACAAAGTGAGATTATATAGTGTATTTTTTCAAAAAAAAACAACGCTCAAAATAATCTATAGAAACTATCAAAATAATAAATGATTTTTTTATTTATGATTTTAATTTTTTTCGTGAATCTTATTGATAGCGTATAGTATTTTGATTTTCATAATAAACTGCAGACGCCATTTTCAAAATTGCTTAAGTAATTTTATTTTCGGATAGTATACGATCTTTGTTGAATTTGCTATATACCATGATAATTATAAAAATTTCTTTCATTTTCGATTTGGTGGCAATTTTTGATGTCTTCTGCTAATTTTTCTACTTAAAAAAAACGTTCCTTTTGATCTTGTAAAAGTATGAAAAGTTTGTACCAGTTACAACTAAAAGTTGTAAAGGTACCACCAAGTACCACCAAAATATTCCTGAAAAATGTACCACCAAAAAATTGTAGGTAAAACCACCATACCACCAAAAAGTTGTTTTACGTGCAACCAAAATAATTTCACGACACAAAGTGGGACTCGGAACAACTTTGTGTCGTACTACCACCAACTTTTTTCTCGGTGTAGATATTATTTACCTCCAGCGTAATTAAGTTAATTAAAAATTATATTCCAAACAAAAAAAGGCACACAACACAAAAACACAATTTAATTCCCGTAACGCAATTTCCCTTGTCATTTTCATTGTCCCGGTGAATTCTCGGGAAATGTCGGTAAAATGTGATAAAATTTATAAATACTCAGGATGTAGAAGTTTCCGTTTATCGATTTTTGAGGTTGCAAAAATTGTTCAATTAAAAATATGCCTGTGTTGCAGCTAACTACGTTATCTCATTCAATCTGCATTGGTTTTACAATTTGCATGCATTAACGGGTGAAGTGGTTTTTCCTATGGCAATCGAATTTTTGTAAAAGATATTAATTAAAAAAGATCTTGTGTCTTATTTATAAAATATGTGGTCTAGTGTCAAATATCTTGTGATGATGGTTAGGCAGGCTTTTGATAAATTTGTAATTAAACAACCACATTCTCCACCTGATGAATCAGAAATCCCAAACTATCACCACATCTCACGGCCAAACTAAAAATAAAATCAAAGCACCTGTTGCCAGGCGCGTCCTAGTTCTGATTTTCAATGTTACACTCAGATTTCAGCATGTTGCTTTGGAGCAGCTAACGAGGGATTTAGGATTTGGGTCACGCGGCAGAAGGTACGTTCACTGTACAAGCAGAAATCATGAAGCATAGTTGATAGCATCAGTTCCCCTCCTCTTTCCTCAAGGCTAAAAACACCAGTTGAACGTGATATTTTCGAGAGCATACGGGATTATGCGCAAATTGAGATGAAGAATTAAATTTTTGCTGGAGTAACCTACAAATAATTTTGTTGCGGTGTGCAGTTGCACTAATTGATGGCTTATTTATAAATACTCCGGATTATTTTGGTTTTTTAGTTTCTCGAGTTCCCTATTTACATGTTTCGAGCTGTTATAAAATTCTCTATGATGTTGGAAATGTCGAAATATTGACAAGTATTTTTAATATTCACTTTGACAGGATTTAGTTCTGCATTACATTTTTTCAATGCATGTCGAAAATTTAAATACATGCTAGTTTAAACAAAATGACAAATTGGAATTTTGTTGGCTTTTTGAATTTTTTTATTAAATCCCATAAATGCATTTTCATTTGTCCAAAAATTGTACAGTTTTGGATACTTTTCGTAATTAATACTTTTTCATGTTTCTGTGTTCATTAGTTTACATTTTTTACATGCAGTTCATGGATGAATGTTGATGATGGATGAAAGTTGAGGGGAGATTAATGATGTTTCAATTTTATTTTGAACCATTTTTAGTGGATCGGCAATTCTGATTATTCTCTCTATTTATTGTTCAAAATGCAGAAGCATCAAAATTGAAATAATTTTAATTAATTTCATTATTTAATTGTGCAAACGAATACATTTCATGTCGCATATGATTTGTGAATTGTAACCAAGGTTGTATTTGCTTTTATTAATAACAATATTTATTGGATTCAATATTTGATTGTACTCAAATATTTCAGTTCTCTTACGAGTGATTAATTATGATGATGGATAATGTATAAATAAATATTTGTTGATTGAAGATATAAATCTGAACATTAATGATAATTCAAAAATATTTATTTATTCATTTTCTAGGTATAATTTTTTTCGGGTTGAATTAATTTAAGTTAAATCAACATAATTTAGTATTTTTTAAAAATTATGTCTTGGGGTGATCATCTGACTGTGCCATTTGCTAAATGAAGTAGAAGCTGTTCAAAATCAGGAAAGGGCTTTTAAATAAATTATGCATGAAATTACTTGCAAAAAGTTAAAGATGTTGCTGTACTCAAAGAATTGTTCTAAAATGTCATAAATATGTAAATAAGTAAAGTTTTCAGTACAAGGTTTTTAGCTTTTGGTAACATTTTGAATTTTAAGTAGAATCTCATTATATTGGAATTTTGTATAAATTATGTAAAGCATCAATATAATAATAAATATTTTGCCCAAGTAGATTTCAAAATGAAGTTTCTATTAATAACAATGTGAATATTCAATATGTTGACTGAAATTTACTCATAATGGAAACAAAACATAATTGTTATGCAAGATTCTCGCAACCTTAATAGAGTAAATTAACCCGAATTCCAATAAACAATTAATAACGACCAATTACACTTCAACATCAGCCCCTCTGCTCCATCATGCAGAATTTCCTGAATTTGATATTTCAGGAGATGCAAAAATCGATAGAGCCTAGGTAAAATGTAGTCGCACACAATATTTGGAATTGTATGAAATTGTTATTTATAACGACGGAAAAAAAACTTTTGCCATGAAAATAAAATGATGCACAAGCAGCTTGGAGAACACGACACGATATAAAATAGAAAATGTTTGTTATAAAAAAACATAAAACATAAAAAAAAAACTTTAAAATACAGATGAGCTTGTTCATACATTTAATGAAAAGAGTTTTTGATCCCTGCATTATGTCTGATTATAATTATAATTGATGGTATTCCATGAAAAATTAAACAAAAATATGTGATAGATATTTTAAAAATTTATAAAATCTGTCGTAATATTTATTCATGCAGATACTGTCACTAAATATAATAATTATTGAATGTTGATGTAAATTTTAATGAATTTGATAAGTTGAATTATTTTTAAAATGAAAATAGCACACATATTTTAATAATAACTGAAATAATTATTCTGGATTCATCTCTGACCTTAATATCTATATAACAAAACAAAACAATGGCAGGCAAAGCTGCTTTCATTTGTCCTCCTCTCTTGATTGTTTGCTCTAGGAAATTTTTCCTTGTTTCATCATCTATTTTTTATTCTACAACATTTTTTCACAAAGCTTTTCTATTATTTCGAAGTGAGAGTTTCCTGTTAAAACAATATAAATTAAACCTTCTGGAGCACGAAAGGCGATTGTAATTCAATCAAAGACCATCACTATGAGGATGTTTTTATGTTTTTTTATGATTCTAGAAATGGCAGTCAGACAAAGTGAAAATATTATTTATTTTAATCGGCCCTCAAAAGTTACGCAAAATATCAACTCATCACAAACAACTCAAAAATATAATATTTCATTTATAATGATGTGTTTACAGCATTATAAACGATATTTACGTATTTAAAGGGGACAACAGATAGAATAATATTATGCCACAATAATATTATGCTTTTACACACTCACACTTTGCATCTCTTCCAAACGTGCAGGGTGAACGCTTTTCTTGAATTTTAAAATCTTTTGAGACTTTTTCAAAATCTAACAAGTTTTGCTCCATGTTAATTAATTCATGTTTTTATAAAAAGTCAATGTTATTTTCTGTACCGATCGTTATCCCTGCAGTAAAAAATTACGAGACTCACACTAGCACAAAAAAAGATTTTGCACGCACATTTGTTTGCGCACATAATATTATGCGCTCACATTTGTTTGCCAGAATAATATTATGCCCTCACATTTGTGTGATCAAACCAAGTAAATACACTAAGAATAATATTATTTGGCATAATATTATGCTATGTAATCTGGCCTTAATGTAACATTTGTAGTTAATCAAGCATAAAATAAAGCAAACACAACTTTGAGACTTTAAGCTTTGCATAATTTAAATTGGAATAATAGTGTTGATGTCAGGTATTAAATTACTTATCATAGCAGAGAACATATTTCGTTGTATCAAAGATTGAATCTGGTTATGTTTGTTCAGAAAATGAATTTATTATGGAATTATGGATTATAAAACAACTAATTATTTTACAATCATTCAACTCAAACACAAATATATTTATAATAAGGTATTATAGTTTGTAATGAATTACGTAAAGTATTATTATTAAGCATCGAGTTTCAAATAGACTAAACAAGAAGATGTAATTCTATCAGTCTTTAATTTTACAATAATAATTCACAAATTTAACAAAATAAATAGTTAATAGCTAGTTAGTTTGTGCTTATTGCACCATAAACCATCTCCAGTTAGGAAATCATCTCAAAATCTCATCTTTGGAATAATCAAAAGAATTTTGTAATGTAAATAATAAACTTCAATTGCCAATTCAACTTCTTCGATTGAGTTTTAACTTTTCACCATAGTTAGATCTTATCAGAATTTATAATTCAACTTTGAATATTCTTGGACTTGTAAAGTTAAAGAGGTAACAATTTTGTGTTATTTCTGATTTGAATTTTAATCGAAACAATATTTGGATCTAGCTATTTTTTAAAATAAACCATCAAACTAACAGTTCCTGGATTTTCAAGGTTTTGCGGGTGTAGTAATAGTATGTTATTGAAATAAAGTCCTTGTACCTTTTGGAAGGAAGGACGTTTACGAATTTTGTTTTCAACAACCAAATTTTATCGCGCACTTTTTAAATAATAAGTTTTGAAAAATGTACGCAAGATGGCGCAAATCACATCGCAATTTTTAGCAAAACGTTTTAAAACGAGACAACAATAATTTGCTTGTAATATTGATAGGTTCCATACATTTTCTGTCTCTTTTAATAAACACATTACTCATTCGGTCCTTTTAACTGGAAATTTGATTTTTCTTATAGGTGGTTCCTGCATATTGTCCTCAATCAACTAATTGGACTCCCGAAAATACCTAAGGTTAGTTTGAATCCCATTTAGAACATCTTTAAGCTATTCTCAACGTACAATATTCGTCAAAATGTGTTCATTTATGTTTGTTGTGAAATAGTTTTGGCCGGTCTTTCAAAATATCCTTAATTTTAGACACAATGGCTGGTCGAGGACTAGGACTTGGCTCTGGTAGAGGTCTAATCTTCCCATCAGCGTCCTCCATTTCTGCTCAATCCGAGGATCAATTCTCAGATTTGGAGGAATCTCAAAAAACCAAATCATCTGGTGATACACAAAGTACAGAAAAGAGAGATTTGTCTGATTCTGGTATTGGACGAGGACTATCCTCATTGAGTCGAAGCTTAGGAAGAGGCCTTACCTTCTCAGGACCATCTGGAGGAACTAGATCATCTTCTTCCGGTGAAAATTCCAAAAAAGATGATCTACCGCCACAAATGTCGAGCTGTGCTGGGTCTTCTATCATGGCAGCTCGTAGTGCTGGTCGTGGTTTTATGGGAATCTTGGATGCCATCAAAAAAATGAACATTCAACAGGAAAATGAACTCAAATCCAAGAAAAGCGAGGGATCTCAAGCAAGTTCAGCTGCCTTGTCAAAGCCAGAAAGTGAAGATAATTTGGAGCCAGTATTTGCTAGAGGCACCAAAGGATTGCCAGTTGCAATGCTCTCAAACTACATTCGTCTCGACTGTAAGGAGAATTTCGGCGTTTACGAATACGAGGTCAGATTTACGCCCAATATTGAAGCCAAACATTTGCGCTATAAGTATTTGAATCAGCACAAAGAAGCAGTTCTTGGAAATGCTCTCAGTTTTGATGGTGTCACTCTTTACTTGCCTAAGAAATTAGAGCAATTGTCCATGAATTTGATGTCTGAAGACCAAAAAGACGGCTCTAAGGTGAGTTTTTACTGTTTATACGCTTCTCTGCTGTCATATAATATTTTATTTCATTTAAGATCGCCTTGAAGATTATCTACCGCCGCAAAAAGAAATTGAGAGATTGCACACATCTTTACAACTTACTCTTTGACCGGATCTTTAATCGACTAAAGTACACTCGCATTGGCCGGAAGAATTTTGATCCATCCCTGCCAAAACTGATTCCCCAGCACAAATTGGAAATCTGGCCTGGCTATGTAAATTCTGTGGAGGAACAAGAAGGCGGAATTATGTTGTGTCTCGACGTTAGCCATCGAGTATTATGTCAGCAAACGGTGCTAGAATACCTCTCTGACTGCTTTCGCAAGGACAAAGATAATTTTAAGCAAAATGCTGTGAAGGCTTTAGTTGGTAAGTTTTCTGAAATAAATGAAAAAAATAAATGAAATGAAATAAAATAAATAAATCACAATCTTTTCAAGGCTCGGTCGTCCTCACTCGCTACAACAATAAGACCTACAAAATTGATGACATTGCATTTGATATGAGTCCAGAATCAACATTTGAAAGCGGCGAAAACACTTTCAAGTTCAAAGATTATTTCAAAAAACAGTATGAGATTGAGCTCAAAGACTTGAAGCAACCTCTCCTCATCAATCGTAAAGAAGTAAAAGTTTCTGGAGAATTGGAGAAAAAAGAGATGACTTTCTGTTTGGTGCCTGAGATTTGTTACTTGACTGGAATGACGGATGCCATGCGAAGTGATTTCACTGTGATGAAAGATTTGGCTTCCCATACGAGATTGACACCTAGCCAAAGAGTCAATAGCTTTAAGAAGTTCATCAATAATGTGAATAACAATCCGGAGGCGAAGATTGTGCTGGACCAGTGGGGATTAAGGTGAGTTTTCGAGCTATTTAAAGACTTAATTTACTTATACTACCAATTTTAAGCTTGGCCGATGATCCATTGACTTTGGAAGCTCGCCAGTTTGATGAAGAAAAGATTATCTTTGGTAAGGATCGTCAAATCCCGGCTGGAGCTCAAGCAGATTTTGGCCGAGCCGCTACGTCAAACGAAGTTCTTGAGGCGATTGACTTGCAGACTTGGTTGGTTATTTACACAGATCGTGATCAAAAACAAGCTGCAAGCTTCATTGATCTCATGCTGAAGATTAGTCGACCAATGGGAATTTCCGTTTCTCCTCCGATGATTGAAGTGCTCAAAAATGATCGAACTGAGACTTATGTTCAAGCATTGAGAAAACAGCTGGATAATCCTAAGATTCAGATTGTTGTGATTATTTTCCCGACAGCTAGAGATGATCGATATGCTGCTGTAAAGCGAGTTTGCTGTGCAGAATTGCCAGTAGCTTCGCAAGTGATTAACTCACGTACTCTTCGTAACGAAAGCAAAAATCGGTCAATTGTTCAAAAGATTGCTCTCCAAATGAACTGCAAAATGGGTGGAACTCTCTGGGCCATTAAAATTCCTCTCCACAACGTTATGATTTGCGGCATTGACACTTACCATGAAGCAAAACAGCAAAGCAATTCAGTATCTGGCTTTGTGGCTTCGATTAATGGTTGCTACACGAGATGGTACAGCAAAGCTATAATTCAGAACAAGAAAGAAGAGTTGGTAAATGGTTTGACGGCGTCATTACAACAAGCATTGACTGCTTATTCAAACTTGAATCATTGCTACCCAGAGAGAATTATCATTTATAGAGATGGAGTCTCTGATGGACAGTTGCACGCTGTTGAGAACTATGAAATTCCACAGTTGAAAACCGCTTGCAAGCAGGTGAATATTTCCTGCCATAAATTGCTTAATAGATGGTAACAAATATTTTCTTATTTTAGGTGGGTAACGACTACAAGCCAACTTTCACCTACATTGTAGTGCAAAAGCGAATCAACACAAAGTTCTTCAAAAAAGAAGGTCGCGAGCTGGTAAATCCACTTCCAGGAACTGTGATCGACCACACTGTGACTCGAAAGTACCTTACCGACTTCTTTTTGATTCCACAAAGTGTTCGACAAGGCACTGTTTCGCCATCTCACTACATTGTCCTGGAAGATGAGAACAAGTTTTCTCCTGATGTTTTGCAACGTTTAAGCTACAAGCTTTGCTTCCTTTACTATAATTGGCCTGGAACTGTAAGAGTACCGGCTTGTACACAATATGCTCATAAGTTGTCGCAACTGATTGGAATGCACGTAAAACGTAACGCAGCCGAGAAGTTGTGCGACAAACTATATTATCTGTAAGCTTGTCAAAAAATTTCAAAGTTTTGAATATTTTTGAATTTTCTGATTTTTTTATTATTGCACAGTGATTTGAATATTTTACATTATGCAAACATTGAACTTAAATCTCAAGCAATTCAAATATTAAGGAACTTTTCTTCATTTATTAGCCATAAATAGCGCTTAATAGACACTTAAATTTAATTTGAAAATTCCAAAAATGCAAACCTTGTGATGATTTTGTTCAAAAAATGATTTTGCCCAAAACAAACGAATTTATTAAATGTTAAACAAACAAAAAAAGACAGCAAGTCCTTCAAATTTTGAAAAGCTGCTAATTAGAATTTAAAAGATATTATATATTTTGAAATCAAGCAAGGAGTCAAAAAATCTCGCGATACTTACAGTATGCGACAAAAATGAATTTATATAATTATTGATAAGATTGACTAAAATACTTCAAATAAAGAATTCCTGCCAAAGACGCACTGAAAATCTATTTACAAAAAATCTCAGTGTGTAGAGTAACTTTAAGCAAAATTATGTGATTTTACAAGACATACAATAGAACATTCTGAATTCTTACTCAAAACATGAATTTAATAAAATTTTATATTTTTATAACCAACACCGACTTTGGATTACTTCAAGCTAGCAAAATTAAATTGCAGTAAAATGACGAGAAATGTGGCAACACTAGCAACTACTTGATGCATTAAATTCATGTTGAGGTTGAAATAGTTGCAGGCTGTGAACTTGTGGCAGTTTTTCTGGTTCAAGATTTGTAAGCTGACGATTTCCATCTGGAAATTAGTTTTAAGATTCAGAGTAAATTTACAATTAATTGAGAATAATTATGATAATGAACAGCAAACCTCAATTTTGGTTATTTCATCAGTAATTCCTGTCACAGCAAATGAATCTAAGAGCATTGTGGTAAAGCTTTCGATCTCAGCATTAGTTTGTTCAGTTATCACACAAAGCAGAGCCATACCAACAACACTTAAAAACATCCAATTTGCGGTTCCTTAAATGAAATTTGATAAAGTTAGAATGATAACTATTATTTGGAAAGACGAACCGAGAATGAAATCCAAACTTAATGCATTTCCCCCAACTTGAGATGGGTACATGAAAGCAAATATGTTGATGGTCAAGCTGATGAAAAGTACTCCTAAAAGTGAATTCAATCAATCAATGGTTGTTTTATTATTAATGTGTTATAATTTAAGTTTACCCGTGATTGAAAGCATTGAAACTCCAAAGTTATCATTAATAGCTGTTATAGTTGTGGTTGCGTGATCATAAATCCTAGAAATGTGTCTAATCTCATGTTTTTTCAAGCTGAAGTTCTTTATGCGAACTTTTTTCTAAAAAGATATTGTTATAGTAATACATGGATAGAATTCTACGATAGAATTCTAAATTTTCCGAACTTACCTCAAAATGATCCACCATCTTGGTTTGTTTCTCTTTTGCTTCCATATCTACAAAGTACTGCGAAAGATTGCTAAATCTTAATTTGATTTGCCAGCACAGGGAGCAAAAGAAAGTGAATTGCAAGCTCAAAACCAAAGAATTGAATCCAAAAACGAAATGAAAATATCCAAGAATGCAGTCAAGATTAGAAATCGATTCAAAAAGTTTAATTGCTGGATTCCAGAGAGTCGCAATAAACGTGAAGAGAACTATCAACAGATTTTTGTTGGACAATGAATTGTAAGCAAAGTGGATTCCAAATTGTGAGTATAGAAATGAGTCCATCTCGTTCATTGCATGAAAAATCTTCCATGATCCTTTTTTGGACAGCAAACACTCGATATAGATTACTGTAGCAGAACAAAATGTAACAAATATTAAGATCCAAGAAACTCCCATCAAAACGGTCAATGCATTATTTGGTACGACTTGCACTTCAAACAAAACCACAAGAAACACTGAAAAACATATGAAACATAAGCCTAAGAAGGTAAAACTTCGATTAATAAACTCTTGAGCTTTGTTTTTCGAGCTTTTCATCCTTAAAAGTCCAAGAAACTTCAGGACTACGATAAAAGCCCAAAAAGAACTTTCGAAAAGATTTTCATTTTTCAGTGAAGAAAATTCAGCATGTTTTGCCATTTTTATAAGAATATGAGGATTAAAACTTCCGATAAACTTTGCTGGACGAAAGAAAATGTAACAATAAAGCTTTTTTATTTTCTTTGTAAACTATTTGTACAGTTAATTTGTCTCAAGACTAAAGTCACAACTTATGATATTTACACAACAACATTATTTATTCATTGACTATTTATTTACCAACCAATCAACCTGTATATTAGGTATTCAACAATAAATTGGAAACAATTCCTTTATATATAAAATTATTATTACTGCAAAATTCCTGATTGATTTTCGTTCAACCTGAATTGAATAACCATCATCAAATAAGACGCAACTCTTGTGAGGACCTTAAAAAATTTAGAAAATATATTATAGCATTTTTTTCCTGAATCTTAAAACCATACCCCGCTTATAAGCGCACAGTTGAAGATGAAAAATCCTTTTCCCTTGAGATCAAGCTTTTGATGATAAATTTGCAAGGAGAATTCTTTCACTAGGAGGCAAAACTTTATATCTGTTTTTTTATTGCATAATTTATGAACTTTCGAGGCAATTGAGAGTCTCTGCAATTTGATGGAATTATAATCAGAAATTATTCAAAAAATATAAACGAACCATAAGCTTGCATTCTTCTCCACAACGAGCTAAAATCGTAATGTAAAGTACATTTGGTAAAACAGTTTGCATGGTATTTCGAAGACTTGAGTAATCATGAAAGTAAAATACATCCAGAAAAATCCAATAAACGTTGCAGATAACATCAGTAAAATTAGCTAGGACCATGAAGATAAGATTTGTTCCGAAGATATCATTGATTAAGTTCATAATTTCGCTCAGCTGTGCGTACAGATTTTTAAGTTTCAAAACTTCAAACTCTGTAATAGTTTGTTTCACTATCATTTCTTCTAAAACTGCTTCGAAGACATGAAGTCTTTGCTTCAGCAATTCTAGATAGAACAAAATATGAATGTATTTCAATTGCACTGATATTAAAGCAGGTAAAATGCGGAGCCAAAAGCTAGTGTAAAGTCCTATACTGATTAAGTTGTAAGACGTCATCAGACTAGAAATGACCATTACTGTCCAAATTCTCACTAACTTTCGGTTTAACTTTTTCTCGGCTTGTGGTTCAACATGAATTTGAAAAATTTCAGCGACTTCTCTGTCAAAATCATAAAGCTCCTTGAAGAATTTATCCCTTAATACAATGTTAATCAAAGAGTATGCCAAAATAACACAATGAGTGACTTGTAAGATGTAAAAAGTTGAAGTCCAGATGACATCTGAAATATTAATGTGTTTTGATTCTGCGACATTCAAAAAAATCAAAGATGCACTTAAATTAAGAATTGACACCACTAACAATAAATTTGAATAAAAGTATGAAAATGAAGCTTTTTGTGGTGAATATCCGAAAAATGTAAGGAGAGCTTTGAAAAATTCATACGCCATATTGGCTTGAAGTCTGTTTTTACATAAGTTAAATACATTTTTGGAACTTGGAATGCATACAACAATAAACAATAGAACTTATCAACAATGGTGGGCTGTTTATTGGTTCTCTCCAAAAACAAAGGGTTAAGGTTTGTTTGTTTGTATTTTTTATTATTTTTTTAATAAGTTTTCAACAATAATGTGGAAACAATTTCATTATATTAAAAATTAATACTGTAAGATTCCTGATTGATTCTCGGTCAATCTAAATTGAATAACCATCATCATATAAGACGCAACTGTTATGATAACCTGTAACATTCATAGAATATTTATTATAGCACTTTTTTGAAGAATCTTCAAACCTTACCCCGCTTATAAGCTCACAGTTGAAGATGAAAAATCCATTTCCCTTGAGATCAAGCTTTTGATGGTAAATTTGCAAGGAGAATTCTTTCACAAGGAAGCAAAAGTTTAGGTCAGTTTTTCTGTTACACAACTTATGAACTTTTGAGGCGATTGAGAGTCTCTGAAATTTTATGAAGTTAAAATAACAAATTTTATAAAAGAATTAAAAACGAACCATAAGCTTGCATTCTTCGCCACAACGAGCTACAATCGTACTGTATAGAACATCAGGTAAAACAATTTGAATGATGTCTTCAAGACTTGTGTAATCATCAAAATAAAACCCTTCCAGAAAAGTCCAATAAACATTGCAGATAACATTAGAAAAATTAGCAAAGACCATGAATATAAGATTTGTTCCGAACATTTCATTGATCAAGTCCATAATTTCACTTAACTGTGCGTACAGTTTTTTAAGTTTCAAAATTTCAAGCTCATCAATGATCTGCTTCACTGAAATGTCTTCTAAAACTGCTTCGAAGACATGAAGTCTTTGCTGGAACAATTCTAGGTAAAATAGAACATGAGAGTATTTAAATTGCACTGATATTACGGCAGGTAGTATGCGAAGCCATAAGATCGTGCCAAATCCTATACTGAATATTTTATAAGTCGTTATCACATTCGAAATTACTATGACTGTCCAAATTCCCAATAATTTTCGGTTTAACTTTTTCTCGACTTGTGATTGAACTTCCATAAAAAAAATTTCAGCGACTTCTCTATCAAAATCAGATAGCTTCTCAAAGAATTTATCTCTCAATCCAATGTTCCTCAAAGAATATCCCAAAATAACACAATGAGTCAATTGTAAGATGTAAAAAGACGACGTGCTGATGATATCTGAAACATTAATGTGGTCTGATTCTGCGACATCCAAGTAGATTAAAGATGCACTCAAGTTAAGAATTGATAAAACCAACAACAAGCTTGAGTAAAAGTAAGAAAATGAAGTTTTTTGTGGTAAATATCCAAAAATTTTGAGAAGAACTTTGAAAAATGTGTAAGCCATCCTGGTATAATGGCTGAGTTTGAACTAAATAAATTTCCAAATTTTTTTTTTATACTTCCTGCAGGATTTTTATAGTGAACTTAAAACAATTCAGGGATATTTTGTCACTCAAATAACAGGTTATTATTTATTCTGCATTTATAATTCATGTTTATCTTTTTTAAGTAAATAAACAACTCCACCTTACATTTGTCAAACAATAAATCAATAATATCATCGGCACTGTAGAATGTAAAATTTGTTATCCAACCATGAATAATTTATGTATTTATTATTTCATTAACCTTTAAAGTTGTTTTAATTTTGTAAATTGCTTCTTCCTGATTCCTTTTCACTAAGCTTAAATTGGATGATCATCATCAAATAAGAGCATATTCGTGTAACAAACTATGAAAATTAAAACAAAGTATTCTAAAGCTTATAAAAGAAACATCAAAGCTCACCCCACTCAAAAGCTCACAGTTGAAGCTGAAAAATCCTTTTCCTTGAAGTTCAAACTTTTGATGGCAAATCTGCAAGGAAAATTCTTTCACTAGGCGGCAAAAGTATAAATCACTTTTTTTGTTGCACAACTTATGAACTTTTGAGGCAATTGCGAGTCTCTGAAATATAAAGGTGTAAACATCTCAGAAACTTTAGAATTATTAAACTTACCAAAAATTTGCAATCATCACTACAACAAGCTAACATTGTATTGAATATGCTATCTGGTATTAGAACTTCGAGAGAAGCTGTAGAACAATAATAATTGGATAAGCTAAATTCTCAGTATGTTAACTATTTACCTGGAGTTTCCGAATAATCATGCAAATAAACACTATCCAAGAAAATCAAATAGACGTTCAAGATAATCTCAAGAAAATTATGCAAAAGTAAAAATACGAGGTCCGTGCCAAATATCTCATTGATTAATCCCATTATCTCGAAAAGCTTAGTGTATAATTTTTTAAGCTCTAAAACTTCATATTCAGTAATAACTTTTTTTGTCGTAAAATCTTCCAAAATTGCATCAAGAACACGTAGTCTTTGCTTCAACAAATTCAGGTAGAAGTAAATTTGAAGGTATTTTAATTGAAAAGACGTTAATCCTGGTAGAACACGCAACCACAAAAATGTGTAGACTCCTGCATCGATGATACCGTAAGTAGCCATTGAGTTAGATGTGAGTGATAAAATCCAACCTCCCACTAGCTTACGGTTTAGATTTCTATCAGCTTGAGTTTCAACATTGTAATCAAATTTTTGAGCAGTTTTGCGATCAAAATCTTGAAGCTCCTCAAAGAATTCGTCCCTCAATCCAATATATTCGACGGAATGAACCAATGTAACACAATGAGTAACTTGCAAGAAATAGATAGTTAATGACATGATGCCATCTGTTATATTGAAGTGATTTGATACTGCGACATTCCAGTAAAAAAAAGATAAGCTTACATTGAGAATTGCCAAAACCAACAATAAGTTTGAGTAAAAGTAGGAAAATGAAGCTTTTTTGGGTGAATATCCATAAATTGTGAGAAGAGCAGTGAAAATTTTATAAGTCATTCTAGCTTGAGTTTCACTTAGAATGTGATTTTACCATTATTTTGTACTTCAATTTCTATATTTTTATAAATTTATTAAATAGTGAAAATGCAGAATTTTAAACAATAGAAGCACGTTGGATGGTTCACACTAAGAACAATGGATTGGTGTTGTTACTTACCTTTTACATAATTTTAATATTTACAGAAAGCTCAACAAATATATTTGCTGAAATTATTTTATTGAAGAATTTTCCTTTTAGACGAGCCTGTTTTGTATGATCATCACGATGTAAACTAAACCAATGCGTTTTTACCCTAAAAGGGTTATCATTCCTGAACTATTTTATCTAGGTTCCATATATTTTTAATTCTTCATGCGGGATATTCACTGTGAAATTAAATCAATTCAGGGATATTTTATCACTCCAAAACAGGTTATAGTTTATTCTCCATTTATAATTCATGTTTATCTTTTTTAATTAAACAAACAACTTCACCTCACATTTGTGAGACAATAAATCAATAATATCATCGGCACTGTAGAAATTTGTTATCCAACCATAAATAATGTATGCATTTATTGTTTCATTAACCTTCAAAGTTGTTTACACTTTTAGTGCAACAGCAACTATAATTTATTAATTTCTTCCTGATTCCTTTTCACTGAGCTTGAATTGGATGACCATCATCAAGTAAGAGCATATTCGTGTAACAAACTATGAAAATTAAAACAAAGTATTCTAAAATTTATAATAGAGACATCAAAGCTCACCCCACTCAAAAGCTCACAGTTGAAGCTGAAAAATCCTTTTCCTTGAAGTTCAAACTTTTGATGGCAAATTTGCAAGGAAAATTCTTTCACTAGACGGCAAAACTTCAAATCACTTTTTCTGTTGCACAACTTATGAACTTTTGATGCAATTGCGATTCTCTGAAACAGAAAAGTGTTATCATCGGAGAAATTTTAAAATTACTAAACTAACCAAAAATTTGCAATCATCACTACAACAACCTAACATCGTATTGTATAGCATATCTGGTATGATAACGTTCAGTGATGCTGTAGAAAAACATTAATTGGATTAGCTTATTTATAACTAATTTAACTATTTACCTGGAGTTTCTGAATAATCATGCAAATAGAAACTATCCAAGAAAATCAAATAGACATTAAAGATGTTATCTAGAAAATTATGCAAAAGTAAAAACACGAAATCCGTGCCAAATATCTCATTGATTAATCCCATAATCTCGAAAAGCTGAGTGTACAATTTTTTAAGCTCTGAAATTTCATATTCAGTAATAATTTTTTTTGTGGTAAAATCTTCCAAAATTGCTTCAAGAACACGCATTCTTTGCTTCAACAAATTAAGGTAGTAGTAAATTTGAAGGTATTTTAATTGAAAAGATGTTAATCCTGGTAGAACACGCAACCACAAAAAAGTGTAGACTCCTGCATTGATGACTCCGTAAGTAGCCATTGAGTTGGAAATGACTGATAAAATCCAACCTCCCATTAGCTTCTGGATTAGCTTTCTATCAGCGTGAGTTTCAACATTGTAGTGAAATTCTTCAGCAGTTTTGCGATCAAAAGTTTGAAGTTCCTCAAAGAATTTGTCGCTCAATCCAATATATTCGATGGAATGAGCCAATATAACACAATGGGTAACTTGCACGGAGTAGACAGTTAACCACATGATGCCATCAGTCACATTGAAGTGATTCGATATTGCTACCTTCCAGTAAAATAAAGATAAGCTTACATTGATGATTGCCAAAACCAACAATAAATTTGAGTAAAAGTAGGAAAATGAAGCTTTTTTTGGTGAGTAACCATAAATTGTGAGGAGAGTAGTGAAAATTTTATAAGTCATTCTAGCTTGAGTTTCACTTAGAATGTGATTTTACCATTATTTTGTACATCCATTTTTATATTTTTATAAATTTATTAAATAGTGAAAATGCAGAATTTGATACAATAGAAACACGTTGGATGGTTCACACTAAGAACAATGGATTCTTGTTGTTACTTACTTTGGTGTTATACTGTTATATTTAATATAAAAAGCTCAACAAATATATTTGCTAAAACTACATTATTGAAGAATTTTCTTTTTAGAAGTGCCTGATTTGTATGATCATCACGATGTAAACTAATGTATTTTATATTTTATGAATTTTTTATGTTATTTAACCGATCCTAGCTCATCTAATACCATACATTACAATTATAAATTTTCCTTCCTGATTTGTAAGTGCACGAAACAATCGAAGCTCAAATTATACCTAATATTTATTCCTTTGCACTCAGCTCACTCAATTTGAATTGAATAATCATAATCATGTATGAGCTAATTACAGTGACGAACTAGAAAATAAAATGGATAAACTTCATCTAAAAATATTCAAAGGATATTAGTACTCACGCTATATAAAAGTCCACAATCAAAGGTAAAAAATCCATTTCCTTGAAGTTGCATCGGTTGATGGCATATTTGTAGAGAAAACTCTTTGACAAGGTAGCAAAATTTTTTGTCTGTTGTTCGAATGCACATTTGGTGCACCTTGGATGCAATTGATAGTCTCTAAAGCAAGTTAAGCTAAATTATTAAATTATACACTATTTTATATTTTTAAGAAGTATCACCAATTGTTTGCAATCTTTACAAGTTAGTGCTAAAGCAGGATTAAATATCAAGTCAGGAAGTATGCATTGGATGTCATCTGTTAATATTTTTTATACAAAAATTAATTAAACAGTTTTTCATATTAAAGTAAAACAACTCACGGAAAAGTTCACGAAAGTTCATATAGTATGCCTCTAAAAATGCCCAATATACATTATAGATGATTTCACTAAAATTTTGCATAACCAGCAAGTTGAGGTCACTACCGAACAGTTCATTAATCTCGCTCATCATTTCAGATAGCATATCGTACAGGATTTTAATCTCAAGGACACTCATTTCAGTTTGATCACTATTTAATATTATCTGATCCATGACATTTCCTAATGTTTCAAGTCGTAGCTTCAGCAGCTCCATGCAATAATATATTTGAATGTATTTTAAGTGGATCGATACAAATGCCTGTATAACTCGTATCCACTCAGAAAGAATCTCATTGTTTAGTATTGTACTTCGTGTTATTAAAATATTACAAACGACGGACATTAACAATCCAATTATTATTCTCAAATTAAGTTTGTCCAAATTTCTTTCGGTTTCAATATTATAATTGAAATTTTCATAAACTTTTCTATCAAATTCTGTGAAATCATTAAACAACTTTTGATACAAATCGCAATTTCTCAAGGAATTCAATAAAAATAACACATGAGTAACTTGTAAAATATAAAATGAAACTATTGTTATTAAATCTGTGATGGTTGATCCTTCAGCTCTTATCACTTCGAACCAAAGTAAAGAGAGTAATAAATTAACAACAGACAGTATTAATAAAGCGCTGGAATAATAGTAAGAAACCGATCTTTTTTCCGGAAAAAAACCAAAAAGTAGCAAAGTAATAGACAGAACTCTGTTCTTTTTCATTACGAAAAGTAGACTAAATGAATTAAATCATGTATGCAACTGAGCAAAAACAAAATAATCAATTTTTGACTCTTAATTACGGAGCATGTCATGCATGTCACTTTTAGGTAATAACGATTATTACTTTACTACATGTATAATGAGTTTCATACTAACAGTCTCTATTTTATACCAATATTTCGAATTATAAATCAAAGTTTCAACAACGTTTATGTTGGATAAACAATTATATTTGTTTTATAAAGTAACGTCAACCTTTAATTCATATATTATATAAACAATCATAATTAATGTGTCATGAATAATGTGAACAAGCTTGATGTTAAATTAAAAAGCATTCAATTAAAGCTCGAAGTATTCATTTGTCATTTTCATTTAGTCCACAGGATTTAGGTCCATAAAAAGCAATAGTTCGAAGATCACCTAAAATATGAATTAACTTTAATCCGTTACAAAGCTCATACATGAAAAGCTTATTTTTGAAATGAACTTAGTGGGATTCTATTTTATCCGAATAAAAGCTCCTAGTAAGATTCTATTGTTTCAGAGCAGAATTCTCAAATATCACGTCCTGTTTGAAATCATATTGTTGCTTTTATTCAAATCCTTTAATTTCTTCAAAAATAGTCGAAAGTCAGAAAAGCTAAGATGTTAGAAACACACATCGGCCCTACGACAGTTCACATGTTTTCAATTGCACTTAAGCTTTCCATCCCAAAAAGTTCTGAAAGATATAAAGCAAGAATGAATATTAAAATTCATGGCATTCGTGTAACTCCGAGCTTTTTTAATAAATTTTAAAGCTTACGCTTTATGTTTGCCAAGTTTTCACATCTATTCAACATTTATCACGTATCCTGAATGAAGCTTCAAGCACCGCAATAATATATTTTTTTTGCTCGTACTATTTTTTATAATGAAGGGAAGTGATAATATATTTTTTTTGCTACATTTTAGAGCACTGTAAAGTATATTTATTAAATAACATTATTTTCATATTTAAAACGATTGAAAAGGGTTTTTGAAAATTTTTTGAGAAAAACAAAAACATGCTGTGTTTACAAATTCAAACAAAATATTTCTAATAGTCGTCATTATTTTTTACAGTGCACCCAACAAGTGTGCAATGTGAAAAGCTGTAAAATAATCAAAATGCATAAATCCAAGATGAAACCATGAAGGTAAAATCTCAAACAGAATTAGGTTTTTCCTTTAGAAAGAACACCAAGCATTGAATTTTGTGTGAATGCTTTGAAAATTGTGAAAAGCTGTGAATTCATTTGATAACATTTCGGAAAAGTTACATAAGGAAAATGTGAAATGCACAATTTTACACTTAATAATTCATATCTGGAGGGAAAATGCACGACTTTGAAATTTTTATCCTTGAAGCTTTTTACCATGAATAAATTTAATATTGTGGGAAATATTTGCTTACAATGTGGAAATGAAAACCAAGTGTAACTGAGAAATGATTTCGAATTTCCAGGATTATGCTATTTAAGAATTTTATATGTTTTCTGAAATATTCTTAAGTTTGCTTGAACTTTCTAGGTAAATTGGTAACACCGAATGCTTTTTAGAACCTGTGTTATAAAATACTGCAACGAAAAATAATATATCTTTGACCTCTTAAAAGTGAAGTTCATCATTTACCTTGCAAATATAATGCATGGAACTTCCCTCTAGAATCTAGATCCTTTGATATTTACATAAATGAAAAAAGGTCTGTTGTATGTTATTCAAAGCTTTGCAGCTATCACAAATGCATTCAATAAAAAATATTTTTAATGAGATTCCCTTTGCGTATCTAATTTATCTTTTCATTCTACTCTTTTATTCAGTTTAATTCATTCTGACTTTCAGTCTTTGAAAGCGAACCATTCACTAATGAAACCCATAATAATTATATTGTGAAGAGACTACTACAAATACCTGGAACTGGCGTGATGTTCAGAGCTTTAAAGTGTACAAACAAATATTATTTCGATGGAATGATATGAAAATTTATATTTTATTAAAAATGCACCAAAAGAGCTTTTTTCCATGCGATTACGACAACACAGCATATTTATTGCGTTAGGAATGATTTAATGTCATTCAAAAATGTGTAGTCCTTTTTTTCATTTTCCCCATTAAAGCTTTATCTTCTACCATAATTATGAATGTTAAATGTGAGTTAAATGTTAATGAAGGACTGCTGTAAAGTCACAATTTTAATGATTGAAAGAGTACTCTTCATGTTTTTTTTGTTATGATACATAAACCACATATAATACTTTATTATGTAATTGCGTTATTTTGTAAACCAGAAATTTGATATACAACTCAATTTGCGCAAAAACATCAACAATTTTCTTTTTTCAGGGTAAATATATTTGATTGCCCGAAAACCTTGAATTGCTTACAAACATTCTGGGATTTTCACCAACATTCCTCAACATAACCAACATTTACGCGAGCGATACAAGTGTGTTATGGGTTGCATAGCAAAGAATGAAAGATGTTAACTGAAAGCTTTTGCATTCTTTATTACTCTTCTTTTTCTATGTGATGGACAAACGGATAATCGGACAAACAGACAGCCCAAACTCATTCTAGAAACAAAAGAATGTCCAAAAAGTAAATTAAAATTCATATCACTGTTATGATAAACGATAACAGCACCAAGGCTCGAATACACGAGAATTTCATCAGAGTGCTGTGAAATCATGAGCAGAATGAATTTGAATTCATAAAATCAGCACAAAAATCAATTTGAAGGAAACAGTTTTGTGTTTTTTGTATTTAAAGATGAGCATAAGATGAGAGGGAGGAAAACAATGTTAAAGCAATTTGCATACTCAAGTGGAGCATGGGAGGATAAAACATTCCAGTTTAGCAGTTTTTGGTAGTTTAACATATTGTTGCTGTTTGCTCAATTATCCGATACCTTATCCTTGTATCTTAATATGATATTTCATCCTTTCTCCAAGTTCCCCTAGGCATCTAAGCACTAAATGCCATCTAAATGTGTTAATTTGAGTATTTTGGAAAATTTGCTAAATTGCGGATTGAAATTTGAAACTTGAAAGTTTTCCAATTTATTTCAACAATCATTAATTAATCCGAAATTCATACGAAATATGTTTGAAATTTATCAAATATTTGCAGAGTGCTGAGAATACATTTAGTGAGATTAAAATCCTAACTTTTGTTCTTTTCTCTATGTGCTCAGGATGTAGGTATCAACTGGTGTGTTATGTTTTTAATATTCTATCGGGTTGTGAAAGACAAGGGGGCAGGTTTGTTTGAATTTAAGTTTTGTGTGAGTATGGAATTCTTAATTAATTAAAAAAGCTTTGATATAAGCAATGCAGAACAGAAGCGACCGAAGATCATAAAGGAGCTATAGAAGTGATTTTAAAACCAAAAAAATTAAGTTCCATCAAAAATGTTACCTTCTACTAGTTTAAAATAGATCAAAATTGAGGCTCAAATTTTATAAGTATGGGAATATCCGCCAATTACGACACCTTTAACTTTTTCTACCAAACTGTCTTTCACTTCGAGCTTTCTAATTTTATTTTCAAACTCAAAAGACACCATCAACAGACAGCCCCAATAGAACTATTGTTATCGAAACAGTTTAAAAAGTGAACCATCATTAAGAAAACCTGTTCCTGGAATCTCACCATCTCACACATATTCAATTCAAAGTAGGAAAATTTAATTAAAAGTGATTTTAAGTGGAATGAGAAGACATTTATGTAGCTTATCCCATCGGAAGCTATACGTAGCTCCATAAAGCTAAATTTTCAAATTATTTTAAGGAAATTGGGAGTGAAACTGAGCAACTAAGCAAATTGAAGATGCCAAAATAAATATACGACGCCCAAGGGACGCGGTTATAGCGTATATAATGAATTTTCAATTAATGGCAAGTTGGCTCGTGTTATAAAACTAAAAGCCAGCAAAAATTGAGTGAGATCCGCCTGGGGCTTCACTTTCTTCCGATTGCGACAAAACAGCGGAAAGCTCGAGGAAAAAATTATGAGGGAAGAGGAAGCTTCAGCTTTTTTATTAAGAGACTTCAAATATCAGTAATATCTGAATCGCTTGCAATCTTTAAAATTAATTCTGAGAAGAACTTCCGTTTCTGAGGATATTATATTTTCCAGGTCAACATGTTTTTTTAATGAATATTTAATAAAGAGTTGACTTTTTTAATTTTTCATAAATACAATCTAGACTTTAAAATGCAAAGATTAAAATTAAATAAGCTCAATCACGAAAAATCGAAAAAGCTTAAAAACAGTTTGAGAAATTTATTCTCTCTGGAATTTTCCATTTGAACAATATTAATGTTTTTCAATAAAATTTATTTTTATAGTTCAAGCATAAACAAATTAAAATTAAAGTAGCATTAATATTGTTATCGTTCATTATGCAAACTGCCATCTTGCTAGCAACATAATAGATAAACCATTTAGCATAAACTCATGAAATGTTATGGAAAAATAAACAACAATATCATTATAATTTAAATTTCCTACTGAAGGACTTTCAAGTTTGAGCTGCTCTTCAAGTAGATTTTCACATAAACTAAAAAAACTATACAGCAGCATTGTTTAAAGTTAAGTGGGCAAACAACACCAAAAATTTACACAGTAAAGTTTAAAAATGTTTTATTGCAATTCTGCTCATTGCCTTACGTGACTGGAAGCTCAACACGGCTAACAGTTGGGAAATTACAGAGCTTAATTACACTTTTTCTCCAGCAGATTATTGCAAGGGGACAGTTTTTGTGTATGCACTAAATCAAGAACAAGTTGAGCGGGTTTTAATTGGCAAAAAACGTTTAATGGCTTTTAATTAACTTATATTACAGTTATGTTGCATTTTACTAGTACAACACATTAAACTGGTATTTAATTTTTTTGTTTAAAAATCATTAAGATCCTCCAATTCGCCAAATTCAAGCTCTCCTTGGCTCAGAATTTCCCCTTCAGACAAGTAAGGTCGCAAGGGTCCACTTTTTGGGTAATTTTTTTTATCCGAGTCGACGGACAAATCTTCCAGAGATGATGAGGAGATCAGGCCAAGTTCCTATGAGGCAAAAAATCATTAGCTAGTATAATTTTAGAGTCAGAGAAAACTAACCTCATCCGACTTGTGATCATTTTTTCCAATCAAAGACGAACTCTCCGACCACTCCACAATTTTATCCACAAACTTTTCTTTGCTGGGAGTGGGCTCACTAGACTTTCCAACTCTTCCATAACGATTACTCTCCCAGCTTGATAAATCACTGCCATCATCATTTTGCTTCCGTTTCTCTACTGATCTTAAGAATTTATTAGCAGCTTCCATGATATCGTCATCTTCAGAGTAGATTGTGTTGTATGGGACAGGAACTTTTTTAGGACTACTCAGCAGATCCTTCAAAGTTGATGAGTAGCGTGGAGCAATATTGGTAAGATTTTGCTGAAACTGTTGAGTGGAGAAAAGAGATTTTCTTACTGGATTTGGCGACTTCAATCGACAGCCAAAACAGTTGCAGGTAGGTTGAGATGAGCAAAAAACATTATGTTGTGTTTGAGTCTTTGGTGGATGAAACTGAAGATGTTTAAAATCTGAATATTTGTCGTAAACATCACCAAAGAAATGTTGAGACTTTGTTTCTGTTTGAACCAGCTTGTCTTCAAGTTTGATGACTATTGGTTCTGGAAGTGGAACGGGGATGCTCGGCTGAAATTATATTTTAAAATTATGTTTTTTACTGGCTACTAAAGTAAAACACGAAATGGAGGAGATTGAAGGAATTTACTTAGAAAAATAAAACACATAATCAAGTTTTCCGTCTTACCTTCAATCCCTCTGCAAAAATATCATAAGCATCATCAGTTTGTACAATCTGATCCAATTTATCTACAGCTGGCGCAGCTCGTTCCTTATCACCTCCACTCTCTACTAATTGATTGCTGCTAATCGCACTTTTATGCAATTTAATTGAGCTTCCAGCTGTGACGTCCAAGGACACAATTTTCTGGCGCGCTTTCCCTGATGACTCGGCAATTATTTGCTCGTTCTGCTTGCGACACTCGAGCAGCATTTGGCTGGCTTTGCGGATATTTTCCTCCGACAATTTAATGACGGTTTTTATGTCCTCGTTTGTGTTATCAAGGACTGGGATTGGGTTCGTTTGAACAGATGTTGGTGCTGACGAATGAAATGTTTCCTCAATCAGCTGGTAGATGGATGAAAAGTCGTTCAGCAGGTGTTGATTGAGCACTTCTGCCTCTTTTTTGGCAGTTTGGGGATATTTTGCAAGAATTTTTTGCTCCACAACAGTTTTATCAACTTTATCGATTTTATCTTGTAATTTAAGAGGAATTGATAGTTTATGCATTCTACCCTTCTCAATCACCTCATCACTGCTGGTTGTCGACTCTGATGGCGGAAAATTCGATGACTCACTGCTTTTCCTACTTGCTTCATTAATTTTCCTTACACAGCTCGTCATTGTGCTTGTCCAATGGCCCGGCTTGTCCACGTCATTTAGCAGTAGATTTCTCAACTTGATGTCATCGGTGATAGACGACACTTCCGATAAAGATGATAAATTTGCCCCATCTCCTGGCGTATGCTCAGTTCTGCCAGCAGTATCATTTTTCTTACTTTTGCGATGTATGGGCTAGAAATAAAAATGTTTGGTTAGGTGGCGGACTACTAAAATTATCAAGTTGTAATTAACTAATTAATTATTTATATAAAATATAATTAGAAATAATAGAATTCAGTTGTATATATATTTTTATATATGTTGTGCGCGAAATTCTGTCGTGTCGGTGTACTGAAGCTTAATAACTTTTGAACGGATTAAGTTTTTCAAGAATTATTTTCACCAAAACTTCTTACAACTATGTAAAGGATGAAAACTTTTGATTCCAGACCTGGTCTACTCATCTGGTGGTCACCAGAGCTGATCCCGTGATCCTCGGGAAAATCAGAATTTTCCAAAAAAACGTTCACGATGTGGTGGCACTTTTTATTAACAATAATAATGAATTTTTTTTAATGAGGTCTTATAAACATTGCCAAGACACAAATTTTGAGTCATTTTTGAGATGGTCATCCCACCGCGTCTTTAGCCCAGCTTCCAGAATCTATGCGATTTTGGCACTTTTTGCATATGACATGCACAAAATTTGTTCATTGCTTGGTTTTTCTCAATTTTTATTCTTTCATTCATTATTTGGCATCACAAGAGATTTTATTTTTACCAGAAACCAAAGATTCCCACGCGTTGTTGATCTGAAGATGAATTTATTGGTTTCTTTTATAAGCTTTTCAAACATTTTACTATTTTCAAAGAACGGAACCACTTAGAGACTTGAAATTTTTACCAAATGATCAGTAAGTCCAGACAATGTTGGTGCAATAAGTGAAACTGACATCACGTGTCCACCACGAATCTAAAAAATTTCATCCTTATCCAAAAACAATTTTGGTATTATTTCTTTTAATGAGTTCAAAGAAATAGATTTTTATTTGTAAAAATCTTAAATTACCTGAAAATCTGCTAAACTCCATATCCAGAAGCTATTTTTCAAGATCCAAAAGCTTTTTTGAATTTTCAAAAGAGCTTTTGTTTCTTTAGCGAATATATTCAGTGGATTCAATTCAGTGGATTGTTCATTATAAATTTATGGGATCTTTTTATGCTGATCGTGTTGACCACCTGGTCGCTCCAAATAAAAATTTCGAATCGGAATCGAGAAACCATTGGAATTGATCATTTTTTGAGAATCGCAATCGGAATTTGTACGTTGGAAAATTGAGAATCGATTTTGAAATTTGCTTCGGAATCGAAAATTGATTCTATATTCCTTGAAAAGATCCCTGAATTTTAGTAATTTAAATTGAAAATACTTTTATTATAAGAAATCTGAAGTTATAATAATTTTGAACTACAAATCTAGGTTATATGATCTAGATTGTTGGCTCAAATTCATTAAAACCAAAATATTTAACTCGGCATTTTTGCCGAGACGGGATAACTAGTTAATTATAAATAAAGGTTAAGATATAATTTAAAACTATGTAATAAAACACCACCCTGCATACTTTACCTTGGTTTGCACCATGAACATTTTGGACAATTTTCTCGTTTTCCTCTTTACTTTCGCGCCTTGGATCGATATCTTGACCTGTCCGTCGTTGATAAGGAGCTGCTGCTTGAGCAATCTCTGCAAATCGCGACAGTCAAAGCTTTTCGCTCCAGCATCATCAATTATCACACTTTGCTGCTCCTTCTCCACCTCATTATCGTCATTATCGCGTCTTCGATTGCAATTACGATCACTTTCTATCGAATCTTTACTGGCACCATTAAATTCCAAAATTCGCTCAGCAGCTCCTGCCGTCGATAAACTTTTATTTGCATGCGAATCGGAAGTGGTGTCATTATGAATAAATTCGGCATATTTGGAATTGGTGGCCTGGCCTAGAAATTGTGGTGATTGTAGATCCTTTGGCAATATTTCAAATTGTAACACTTTCTGGATGGAATATTCGCCTTTTATTGATATAACTGGCTGATGGTGAACTGAATATTTGGTTGCATGCTTTGTTGGGTTGATGCACTTCGCTGGCGTTGCTATGGATTTTGTTTGCTCTACATTTGTTGGCTGGCAGATGGCTGAGGTGTCTTTTGGGAGTTTCGGGGAATTTTGTGAGTTTAGCAAATTTGTTGATGTGACGGTTATTGGAGAGAATTTCAGGATTTTTATTGCTTTATTAATCGGTTTTGGGGATTGAGGTACTGGAACAATCTTTTTTATGGATTTTTGAAGCTTTTGTGTAGTTTTTTGGGTTGGTTTATCGATTTTCTCAGGAATTGGAGCAGTTGTTTGGATAGTTGGAATAATTGGAACAGTTTGAGCTACCCGACGAGGAAAAAGTGTATTGTTGGGATTCTCCAGCCTGTATTGTGGATGCAGTTTACAAAAATCCACCGTTTTACTTTTTTGTGGTATAGGATGAGTTTTTTGTGATTCTATAGGCTTTTTAGGCTTTACTTGCTTGAGCGTTGGCTTTGTTTTGAAAACTGGAGCATTAACAGGACTCACTGACTTTACAGCTGTAGGTGACTTCTCTTTAACCACCTTCTCTAACCTTGGTTCTTCAAGCAACTCATCCAACACACCATGAATGTAGTCATTCAACCTATCCTCATTCCAAATTGGTGGGAAACTAGTAACCACTTTTTCCACCTTTTTCGGTTGTTTGCCCTTCAATTTGTTCTCCTTCACATAGTGCTTCAGCTCACTTTCGAATTCCTTAGCAATATCAATCAAACTGTCGATATCTTTGATTGTCATGCATGAAGTTTTATTGGGCAACTCGTTTTCACTCTCTAACAAATTTTCGCACAAACTTTGCTGAGAAGCTCGAGATAAATCGATTTGGCTGTCAATTTCATTGTAGAATAAGCTAAACTTATCACAAATTTCACCAATTGCACTCATATTTAGCTCAAATTCCTTTCTTAATACTTAAAAACAAGGACAATACGAGAAAATAATGAAACCAACGTTAGAGTGCTATAAAGTCCAACAAACAATTCAAACTAATTTTTATTTCACTTATTTTGCTTATTTTTATGAAGTTTATGAATTTCATGAATTTCATGAAGTTCAGGAGTTTCGGTAGTTTTTGTGTAGTGTTATATAATTTTATGAGTATCACGCTTGCACATTATATTTCAGTGGATATTTTTTACAGCTGTCCGTTTACGGTTCAGTGATTAAGTTCCTGACATGTGCTTGGAACGGCATGCTATGGATTTTAATTTTTTTTCTGGGATATCGTGCAATTTTTTAGGGGTTGTTAAAAATCATTGGTTTGATGAATGTTTTCAAACGGTGTTTCGAATATTTTAGGATTATTTTTTCCAATTTGGAAATCCCATAACATCAAGATAACGGTAAAAAGACTGAACACCAAAATTTCAATTATTTTGAAAACACCTTTTAAAATATCTTGAAAATCTCCATGAAAAATGATAAAATTCTCATTTTAAGAAAAATACTGGAGATTAATTCAAAATCCCAGAAAAAGTTTAAAATCTTCACCCGAAGCTAATTTTCTTGCTTGACGTCGACTTTATTTGTAAAATATCTTCCACTTAACTGAACTCAGCAAGAACTACCAAAATGCGAAAATGCTTAAAAAGAATACTCGTTACATGAAAAGTTAAACGCGAAGAGCTTGTTTTCCTCAATTTTTGCCCAAAAGTTCCAACAAAAAACTTCGACAAAAACTCTCTGAGAGCTTTTTTTCAGCATGAAACTTGAACGAGAAAAGTTTTTACAATACAAGTTGCAAAGCTTTCAACTTTCCTTTTAGTTTTTACTTTTTTTAAGCGAAAAGTCCTGTAACTTTCTTTAACTGTGATTTTTTGCAATTAAAATGATATTATTTATGTCGAGTTTTTGTATGTTTTTCTACAGAACATTTTGTTGTAAATACTTTAAAAGCTCGGTAGTGGTTTTCGAAAGTTGTTCAGAGCTTTTGATGTTTTACTTTTTATGAAGAAATTACTTAAATATGGTTGTGGATTCGGTTTGCATGAGAGATGCATAAAACATGAATATAAAAGATGAATAAATATTTTTACGTTGTTTATTTTACGTTTTTATGACGAAATCGTGAACATAAACACTTAGGAAGTTGACTTACATAGAAAATATGTTTATTTTATAATTTGCTGCAACGACAAAATTTTCTTTGAATTGCTTGGTTGGGTCTAAAAGCATCAAAATATAAGTTGCATTTCTAGCATAGAAGTGGTTAAAAAGAAATTCAAATATTATATTTATTTAATTATAGGAATGAATTAAAAAATTTAAAGAACTCCCTTTGAAAATTTGGAATTATTGTTAATGTTAAGTTATAATGCAAAAATTTTCCAACCGAGATCATTTCAATAGATCCACAAAAAACCTAATTAATTAAAAAATCCTATGAGTGATTTTAATTTCACCCAGCTGTAAATTTCCGAAATGTCGACTGTAAAAAATATTTTTAATCACAAAGTATGTTGACTGTTACATTTTGGAATAATCCTGCAACAGTTTTTCATTTTTTATCTTCATCAACTTAAAGTAAGATTGAAAAAATCAAAAACATATAAACTTAATATTGTAATATGGAATATAAGGAAGTTTTGTGAGTCGGGTTTTTGGTTTATGAAATCATATTAAAAAAATTTGAATTACCCTATTGGTATTCATGAACCTAAGGTCAGGGAAAATATTATTTTTTAAATTTAGAATATTGATCAGACTTAAAAATCTTGTTTTGCAAAAACACTCCCAGATACATTTATATTAAGTAAAAACATAAAATCATCATAAGTATCAAGATATTTGTCAAGGACGTATTGGTAACAACAGAAGTAAGTTTATAAAAAGATAATTAAAAATAGAATTTGTGTATTTCATTTGGAATAAAATGAACACAAATACTCCAGATCAAAGTCATTTTAATTAAAAAAGTACCTCGTAAATTTTCTATAATTCCGTATACATTTTCCCTGCATTCATACATATTTTACTAAATTATCCCTGAATTTCCTAGAATGTGATAAAAAGCACTGAAAAACATGGAAAGCATGAATGATTTGAAAAACGTGTAGAGCGTTCCATGGAGGAGCGAAAAAACGTAGGAAAAAGGATAAAGAAGTTCAAGCACATTTTTCGCATTAATTTCATTAACCAGCACATTTTATTTAATTGTATTAGAAACGTTTTGGGAATGATGACTTCAAGTTGGAAATTAAATTACATTTTTTAAGAGATGCTTTTCATTTTTATTTGGTGAAAGGTTAAAGTTCATTCTAAAATAAATTATTCTGGATTTGAATATTGTCTTTGGGATAAATTGATGTTTTGAGTTTTTAATCAAATTTGAATTAATTTCTTTTTATAAATTATTTTTTGGGGCGATTTATTTATCCCTACGTTCATTCATCCAATTTTCATGAAATATTCTTAAACAATTTTACATAAACTTAAATACGACAGCAAACAATTAAATCAGTTTTATAAATCTATCAATTTAAAGGTTACAAAACATTTATGCTTGAATGTCAATAGATTCATGAATTAATTTGGAAAATCCTTGCCATTTATTTTTTATCCTTCCGTGATTGCGATCAGTTAGACTATTCGCAAAATAAGTTATACTTATGGATTATTAATATTAATGATTTACCTAGAAAATCCAATTTTCTGGCTGAGAAATTCCCCAAAAATATAAGTTTGGAGAAAATAGACTAGATAAATGAGTCATTAATATAATTTATCTGTTTTTATCACAACATTTCCGATTTCTTCATTTATTCGTGGCAGGCATCAAGAAGTCAATTATTTCTGTTTATTGGCTCCTTTAACTTCATCAACCTTATAAAGTGACTAAAAGAAAATGAGAGCTACTAATAAAATTCTTCAAATGAGAAAAGACGAGAAAAATGTGTACAAACTGAAAGGAAAGTGTGAAACTGTGAAATGGTAGACGAACAGCGAAAAGCTTTTAAATAATTAAAATCTAAAATGTTCCAAAAAGTCAATTCGCTCATTTATCATTTGGTCGCCTTTCCTTTTGCGGGTAGCTTCAGGCGTTCAAGTGCCTTGGCGTTAAATAATGGCCTGTTCATTAGTCTGGAATTTCATTAGATTATTTATTTGTGCAAAGTCTTCTTCACGCTTCAGACGCTAATCTAATATTCTAACACTTCTGTCTGGTTAATTAAGCAGCACTTATTAACATTAATTACTATTATTAAAAAGCACATTAATCATAGTAAGTGATTTTTTGGTGTGAATGTCGTTGGATGATCGATTTGATGAGTTTTATTGATATTGGATTTTATTACCGGTTGTACGTAGGATTTACACTGTAAATTTTGTACATTGATTACTTATTATTATATTTGATGATGAAACGTAAGCCGAAAAATATTTCATAGAAATTAAAATGAAACTATAAAAATAAGATACCATATATACAGTTTGAAGGTCAAATTAAATAATTATTTTACTTAAAAAGTATCATAACAAAAAGAATGTCTTCCAGTCCAACCTAACATAAAATAAGTTTAAAAATGTCATCACTGAAATCACTTGATACTTTTCACCTTTTCAGCTTCTCCATCAAAAAAAAACCACAAACCAGACCTCCATCTAGAAAAAGAACCTTGTCTACAAACTCATTATTTTTACAGCCTGTCCTAGATTTCTTATATAATATTTTTTAAGAAAAACTTTAGAATGAAATGAAATGAGAATTTTGATTGCGTGAACTTCAACTTCTGTGAGCTTTTAAAACTTCTCCAACTGTACAATAATAAAAGCAATTACTCATAAAGAGAAACGTCAGGCTTGAAGCATTTAAATTGTCAAGTAATAAGCATTGTCGTAAAATTGTGAAACTTGTAAAGCAAAAAGGAAAAACATCCTAAATTTAATGGGAAATTTATACAGTCATTTTGCATTTTGAATAAGCTTAAGAAGTGGAATATGAGAATACACTGTTATAAATTGATTCCTTTAAATTTAGATATTTAAATGAAAGTACTTTGAGATACAAACGTAATCTTGAATTAAAATTCTATGAAGTTTAAAACTACACACTAATAATTTCTTAGAGTGCTAAATACGTAAACATTGTACGAATACTTGAACAAATGACGTGTTGTATTCAAATTTGAATTCCTTTTTAGAAAACAATTTGGGATGTTTTGTCTGTGCTCTCTGAGTTTCCGTATTTTTGTGAAGCAAATTTTTGTTTGAAAATCAAATTTTCTACTTCGTTTTGGAAGTACTTACTCTTTGAAGTGAATTTTGGGGGAAATTGTCAGATTTCCATATTATCATAATTTTTGTGTTTTACATGTTTTATGGCGTGAATGAATGGAACGAGATCACAAATTTGAATTTCGAGAATTGCGCTTTTTATCATTTTATTCTTTTGTTGAAGTTACGCAATGTTTGTTGATCAAAAGTATATGTATTAATAAAAAATATTTATGAGGAAAGTACAATGAGCTATAATTCGATCACACAGTAAAGTCAATCCTATTAAGTATCCCTATATTTTAAATTATTCAAAGATCCATTCCAGGACATTGTTGGAAAAGGTTTAAAATTATGTTTCAATAACATTTGTAATTCTCTCGTATAAATCTGATTTTTGCCAGTACTAGTTAACAGTTGTAATTCGATTTGCATGTCGTTCTGTGTCAAACAATCGATAATTTCAAACCATAAAAGTTTATTGAAAAATTACTGAAGCGGTTGAAACATGAACCTACTGACATATAACTGATATTACTGGAAGCTTTTGAACACAATTGTTATGTAACCAAACCGCAGGAATATTTTACAGTTTGGCCAGATACCTGTGTAATTGGTATATTCTTGAAGTTTGAGATACCTGAAAATGCAACATTGTATACAAAATTGAGTTGTTTTTGTTTCAGGTAAAAGGAAGGGCTAATGGATAATAAGATTAATTACTTTTCGTCCATATTTTGCTTAGATTCGAAAAATTTCTGGATTTTCACCTGAGCTTTCTAGGATGTTGAGGAAATACACATTTTCGGGAAATATTTGTAACGATCGGTTTAATGAGGAAATGTGCTTTAATTTCTTTAAGAAAATTTCTTTTGTTATTTATGAAAATAGTCAAACCTTCAAGTTACAAAAAATTGATATGAGCATTGGATATACTAAAATCAAAACTGAAATAGTCCATGCAAGATTTTTCAATTCAGAAAATAAACTGATGAGAAACTGGTTGATGACTCGTCCTACAAATAATTAACGTACTTAAATACATGTACCTTAAAATACACACCAAATTGGCAAAATCACTTTAGACATCCCACAAACTTACCCACATTTTCAAGATAATTCCAAATTTTCGCTCTAATTGACTAATGGATGAGGGAATTCCCAATGGCACTGATTTCAAAATGGTGCTAGAGATATCCAAATACTTTATCTATTCACCACCTGATATCAGTACTTTTGACAATATACTATGAGCTATAAATACGAGGCACTTCCTAAGATACACTCAATGAATAACACAAGATTAAATATAATCATTTTATCAAATATTTGCTCACAACTAGCCACACTCTATCCGAATCGCTTAAAATCAAAATCAGCACTGACTGTAAATAAAAATTATGATCGCGTATAAATCTAGAAAATTGATGTTACAGGTGACAAATTTAGAACAAAAGACAGCGATCTTGTAACTGAAATTTGAAATTGAGAGCCAGCAAGACTCCAACGAGATTCAGATTATCGCATGTATTATATTCATGAATATTTTAGGCAAGGATTGGAAGATGAATTTAATAAAGTTTATCAAAATTAATATTATCTATAGAAGTATTTTGTTTTTATTTACTCCACATTAGAAAGAAAGCGATAATAAAACTTTGAATTTGAAGTAAAAGAGTAGTTAACCAACACCTTCAAGCCTCTGCAATTTTGTCAGCACATATATCTAAAGGATACATGATACATTTTTTGTGTGCTTTGATTTTGTCAGTGTTCTCCACATTTTATGAACAAAATTTAATTAATATTAAAAGTGCGGTTTTAGATTACGTATTGGGGTTTGCAGTGCTTTTTAGCATTTTCAGAGATTGCGAGGTTTTGACATTATTTGATTCAAGGTCTACCGATTTTTAGATTAATTGTGGGATTTTTGCGTTTATGGCAATTCATTAATTATGTCAAAAAGTTATGTACTTCACAAATCTGTGATATGACGTTACATGGCATGTTCTCTTTTAAAGTGCATCGTATAAAATTTCATTGTGAATAAATGAAGAGATGAAATTCAAACCATATACCAGATCTCAAATATTTAAATCTGATTGTTTAGCTTGTTTAGAGAGGGAGCAAGTGAAAAAAGTGTTTAAAATAAACATTATACGTAACTTATTTAGAGTATAATGTGTAAAAATCTCTAATAAGCTTTAAGATCCTCTGATCCTTCAAAAGGTATTCATTCATATTTCAAAGGATGAAAGGGATTTGCTCCCCCTAAGTCTTTAGTTCCGTAAAATAATATTTTTACATTAAAGCACGGTTACATAAAGTTTGTCGTAAAGTCAGAGATAATATCAGATAATCTACTTCCATGTTTGTAATCTTTGAAAATACACTTCAGTGAAATTTGAATTTTTTTTGAAGTTTTCTTGAATTTGTTGGTTCCGTACAGATAATCCTCAAAAAATACTGCATAACATTTTTGTTCTAAAAAATCATATTTATGGTTTATAGTAATTTATTTTAAAATGTCGTTTTAATCGCTTATTGTTCATATCAGTAGAACAACTAAAGTCTTCTCGTCTTTTCCTTTCCCTAAAGCCTCCTAATCAACTGATTTCTCCCAAAAATAATTGAAAATTTGTGTCAACAAATCGAAAATCACATGTTTTCTAATCAAACTCAGGAATTAATTCGTCGCTTGATTGTTGATTGTTTATACAAATTATATTGGCAGAGAGTGCATGCTGACAAAAGGTCTGATCTATACACAGTTTGTATAATCTAAAGACCTGATCCATCTACATAATTATACAATTTTAAAATTAATTTCGAAGGGGGGTCTGGATTAGGATTTTTTTCCAAAAAATGTTTCAGTTTTGTTTTTGTTTATTATGAGAATATCTTTAAATCTAGAATGAGAGTTTAAAATGTTCCACTCCAAAGCACCTCAAAGCTTCAATGCCAATCCAGCTCCGTCCCTTAACTTTTAAATAAAATTTTCAACACAATTTTAAACGCAAACAGCAAACCCAATGAATAATTTATTTTAGCAGACCTGCTAAATTTTAATACCTGAATTAAGCGTTAAACCTCCATAAATTGTTTTTGCGTAATTATCGTGTCAAATAGCGCCAGCGAGGCATTAATTTAATGTCTGGAAGCCCTAAATCCTTGCACCATGCTGCCGACACTCGCAATACTTTGGATGACAAACACAATTTATTTTATTAGTGAAATCCCTCATAAAGTTTTTAAGGTTAAGTACGTTAAGTACGCTTTATGGGATTTTTGTACAACATCTAGAAAATGTGAAAATGCTAAAATGTGGAAATTGTGTGAAAATTTGCAAATTTGGAAACTGCCTGGAGGCTTTTTGGTGATTTGATGCAAATTGAGGATGTTTTGAGTGAGGCAGGGTCAGCAGGAAGTGTCAAGAGTCATGATGATGATATGGATCATTTAATTTTACTATCAGGCGTCACTTTGATTGCAGGGTTTAATCATTACTATGGATGGAAAAAGAATGGAGGATAATTTTAGGTCAAATATTTTGGTAATATTATGTGGAAGTTGCTTGAGTGAATTTTAAAAAATGAATAAAAGTTTTTCTAAAAGAATCAGTAGAAAGTAATTTAAATTCTGCTTAGATGTTTTCAATATAAATTCCATTCAAAAATCCAAAAATAATTTCCTTCAAGATGTGAATTTCCGTCTTTAAAAAACCAATCACAGCCAAAACTCCAAATCCATTGTATATTTCCAATTTCAATATCACAAAGCCTAATTTTCATGATTCCATTTGAGTTGAGAAAAACCATTTAACGATAATAACAGCCGAAAATCTGAACCTTTTTTAACACTCATAATGTCAGAATCACTCATATCTGCTCAAATACACATCTTAAATTGAATTTTCCTTCTGAATAAATTTGACATTGTGTGTATTGTAGAATTGTGGATATTGTGAAGATTTTTGGTGTTCTGGGAAAAATAATTTCGCAGGATGTTGATAGCTGTGGTCTAAAGATCTACATTTGATTGAATTTGAAAACTTTATGAAGGATGTTTGATCAGGTTTGGTGTTTGCACAAAAATCAATTTTCGATGATGCTTAAATTTACTTATTTATTTATCTTTAAAATCTAGGAAATGTTCTTCTAGAGTAGGAGGAGGAAGAAGAATGGAAAATAAACCAAATTGAAAAAAGAAAATTCACACAAAACCTCGAACAAACTTTCCAAGCAAAGGACTACAAAAATATGATAAAATAAATCTATCACGGCCAATAAATAAAGGCAAAATCTTATGGATTGGAAAGTGGAGTGATGTCACAAAGTAATGTTTGATTGAAATGATATATTATGGTTTTTGTCGGAATAACATGGATTTTCTGTTTTTCCATTTGATATTTGTGAATTTGCGTGTTTGCCATCCTAACAAGCTGCGAAATGACGAAAACTAAAGAAACATTCATCATATCACATCTCAAGTCATGTTAGCATTCACATAGAATTTATATCTTTTCAGCTTCCCGCCCGGTATTCAATGTCCTTTTGGCTGTCAGCAAATGTTTACCAACCAAATTCAGTTTGTCTCACACATCAATGGCATTTGCTGCCTTTCATTCCCTTTTATGCAAATATACAAACAAATACATGATTGTGAATAGATATTGCCACAAAAGCTTATTCAACCGGCAGAATAATGCTTGAGGGATGTTTCTGGCTCAACTCTTTATGACTGATGGTAAGCAAATATTGTTTTTGATTTCGGGAATATGTTTTGATTGTTGCGGATTGGAAGCTTGTTAATTATGTTTGGCAAAAGTTTCGGCATTTTATGTTTTTGCTGGGATTAAAAGAAAATTGAAGTTCAGTTGGAAGGGTATTTGAGGGTTACTTGGGGTTAAAGTCAGCTTTTTCTGTAATTTAATATATAGAGCGACTTTGTTGAGCAGGTCAGTTTCATATTTATTTTCCTTGTACCATTAAGCTTTTAAAAACGGAAATTAAGCAAATAGCATATAAAGTAGCGCTGTTTATTTTTTTTACATATTAAGAAAATCATTCTCTATGGCATGATGAAAAATTTCCTAAAAATCTTTACCAAAATCAAATAATAAATTCTGTTAAAATCGTTTAAATTTTCTCAAAGTATGTTTAATCCCTAAAATTTAATAAAAATTCTACAATTTTGAGTTAAAAGTTTTCATAAATCTTTCTAGTCTTCTAAGAACCATAATTGAAAGCAAAAACTTTTATAATTCCATTTTATTTCAACTTTCTATATTCGAAAAAACATGTAAATTGTCGAGCAAACTTCATTATTAAAAAAATCCGCGGCTATATTTTTAATATCTTCAAAAAAAGCGATGAAAAAGTTTTATCGTCAGAACATGCTACTTTGCTACAGTCTATCTTTCAGCCAATTCTACGCAATTTTACACAATTTTACGCGTTTAACGATTTCGCAAAGGAAATAAATAAAAAATTATGTTTTCCAATAATGAAAACCAATATTTTAGGATTTAATAGGGAAACTTGGGTTTCTTAAGATTGGAATAAAATTTACCCTTGGATTTTCTTTCCTTTATATAAATTGAAAACCTTACATATTCTGTAGAAAAATTACATGGTGTTTCATATGTAAATTTATGCATTTTTCATCAAGTGATGAAACTGGTAAAATGAGAATAGTTGGGACACAAAAACCAAAAATACCACCCGCGAAACTTAATTTTTAGAAATTTTAGTCAAAAAACGAAAGTTCGCAAAATAATATTATTCATGAACCAAAAATGCGACCCACGAAACCTTATTTTTAAAGAATTTTTAGTCAAAAAACGAAAATTTGCAAAATAATATTATTCATGAACCTAGGTTCATGAATAGCAATACTTCCAAAATTTAATTTATGAATGTTGGGACCCAAAAACCAAAAATACGACCCACGAAACCTTATTTTTAAAGAATTTTTAGTCAAAAAACGAAAGTTTGCAAAATAATATTATTCATGAACCTAGGTTCATGAATAGCAATACTTCCAAAATTTAATTTATGAATGTTGGGACCCAACAACCTAAAATGCGACCCACGAAACCTTATTTTTTGAGAATTTTTAGTCAAAAAACGAAAGTTTGCAAAATAATATTATTCATGAACCTAGGTTCATGAATAGCAATACTTCGAAAATTTAATTTATGAATGTTGGGACCCAAAAACCAAAAATGCGACCCACGAAACCTTATTTTTAAAGAATTTTTAGTCAAAAAACGAAAATTTGCAAAATAATATTATTCATGAACCTAGGTTCATGAATAGCAATACTTCGAAAATTTAATTTATGAATGTTGGGACCCAAAAACCAAAAATGCGACCCACGAAACCTTATTTTTTGAGAATTTTTAGTCAAAAAACGAAAGTTCGCAAAATAATATTATTCATGAACCTAGGTTCATGAATAGCAATACTTCGAAAATTTCATTTATGAATGTTGGGACCCAAAAACCTAAAATGCGACCCACGAAACCTTATTTTTTGAGAATTTTTAGTCAAAAAACGAAAGTTCGCAAAATAATATTATTCATGAACCTAGGTTCATGAATAGCAATACTTCAAAAATTTCATTTATGAATGTTTGGACCAAAAAACCAAAAATTCGACCCACGAAACCTCATTTTTTGAGAATTTCAAGTCAAAAAACGAATATTCAAAAAATAATATTATCCATGAACCTAGGTTCATGAATACCAATACTTCAAAAATGTAATTTATGAATGTTGGGAGTAAAAACCAAAATATCAAACCATCAAATAAATACTACGTGCAAACCACCTCTAAAGTTGAACATTTTATGACATCCAATTATTATTTTATTCGAACCACCGAACAATCTAACTCAAAAACATACAAAACAAATGCAAACGACAACAAACTAAAAAAACTACAAAAACATACATAAAATTCATAAATATTCTGGAATACAGTGCATGTCCAAATCCAACAAGTTTATATCATTTTACCATTTCATATACGAGTTTGGCTCGAGTTGGCAGTTTTGCACTTTCACTCATTTCCGGCAAGTCCAACATTACCATCGACATCCATTCACATTTATTATAATATAAAATTTGTATTTTGATGTTTTCATTTAAACATTTTATCAATTTTGGTTAATAAAGGGTGAATGCAGAACAAGAGACAACGAATATATAAATATTACAAACAACCATAAACTGTAACAGGACATTGTTGTAGAGCTGTATTTATGACTCATGTTCTTCAGGAAACTAGAAAACTCACCTCAATCATGTTAAAATGTATCAAAATAATGAAACCTCTGGAAGTTTCTGTTTTAACGAGCAAACACCTTCCCAAAAATCTTTCAAGTGCCTCGAGTGGCATTTCTTGCATCCATAACATTCAACTATATTATTCTAAAATTGTACGTGCCACATAAAACGATACTCTATTTTCATGCTTTATGCTTTTGAGGTAATTTTTGATGCACTGGGGATAGTTGGTTGAATTTCTCTGGCTTCAAATTCAAATGCTCGAATTGTTGTCTGTTGCAACAAAAGTGGGTGAGTCATAGGAATATATTTAGAGGGAACTAGTGGGCTGTGACTGTAAAATGCGATGCATGGATGAACAATTACAATTTTGTGTCAACAAAGTTGCAAGGTTTGTTTCTAATTATTTTATTTAGTTCTTTAAAGGTCAAATTATTATACGCTGTAATGAATATTATTAAAGTTTGGTAATATTTGTATTGACATTTCGTGTTTAAGTAGAAATTGAGAACATTGCGTGCAAAACTAAATTTAATGTAAAACATTGCAAAAAATATTGCACAAGGATTTTGAAATCTTATGTCTTACATGCATTTTTCCATAATTGTTTGCAATTTTTGTAAAATAAATTCAAACTCCCATCAAATCAATTATAACGAATATTACTCCAGCCTCTTTTTTAAAACAGCTTCAAAATCTCTGGTCTATTCCAAAATTACCATAAACTTAAGGACAAGATGCTCCAAATCTTAAATTAAGTTTCGAAACGCCCAAATCATATTTTAGAAATCTCTGACCAAAAATCTCACTTAATGTCATCAAAAAAAAATTAAGGTGAATTTCAATTAAAAACTGATTTCCAATCTCCTTATAAAGAAATAAAAACTATGATCAGCTATAATCCACTATTTATTAAAGTTGTGCAAAATATATTTTAATTAAGTAGAAAACATGTAAAGCTCGACTTTGCTATAATTTAAATAATTAAGTCCGCATTAAATTCAAATTGACCAAAACAAACAAACATTTTAAGATTTCTGTCAATAAAATTACAAAAATTTACACAATCCCCAAAACAAACTGATTGATCTTCCGCTTCACCAAAAACTAAACTAAACTACTTATACTTATCTCCAAAAACAAAACTTTTAAATTATCAAGATCAACTTTTAAGTATCTGAAGTAGTTTTTAACAACCTCGCCAAAATATGCTCACAAGCCGATCAAATATGAAAAACTCAGAAAGCAGAAAATTTACAGAACAAAATTGTTGATAACAGTTTTTTAGGTTTGGGAGTTTTAACCCTTTAAGGCTTGGCAAGTAGAGTTTTTAGAAGATTTTAAAGGAAATTTAATGAAAATTTCATGAAAGTCATGAAAACAAATTTTAATTCACAATTCAATTTAGTTGAATTTTGACATCATACTCAAATAATCATTATATTTATTCCAAATTGTATTAAAAATTATATTAAAGGGTTATTTTATGTTTATTTTATGTATATTTCATTTTTTGCTGGCATCGTCAAATCAATTTGTTTTGTACATGTGAAGATCCATTGCCAAAGAATTTTAATGTGTTACATTTATATTTCCGTTTTCTCTTTATGTATTCAGTCTATATTTTTAACATGCTTGTATCGTCGGCAGTATTCTAAAATAAATAATTTCAGAAGATCTGTAATGTTACAAATACTTACAACATTACAAAACCATCAGTTATCAATCGATTTTCGAGACCCTACCCACAAATTGTAGTAAACCGCCGAAAAGAACAAAAATTGTTTACCATGCAAGAATTCCCCAATAATAACCGTCCCAAAAATACCTCAACTCTGTTAAAGAGCAGAGAAAACCACACAAAATTATAAAATACACGTTATATTATGAACTTCAAAAGTAACGAGTGAAAAACATAAAAACATAAAACTAAAAAAAAAACTCAAAAAATATTCACCAATATCTCTTTCAAGCATCCAATCCAATCAGTTCTACAGGTAACTAAATATTTCTTGAGAAATTCCAATGTCATATTTTCTTTCATGAGTCGCTTTTTTCGTGAGTTTGGTAAAAAATCCTACTTTATCATTTATTATTTAGGCGCTCTCTGTAACACATATTTTGTGCTGTTGTATAGGTACCTTGGATAACCCACCAAAGAAGCCTCACTAACAAGTTTTCTCTCCAGCTCCAATATTTCAATATTGCATGAAATTACAAAAATTTTATGAACACTTAAAAATAAATAATATTGGCAGTTGGACTCATTTCAGATTTACAAATTTACAGGTGCCTCACATTTTTAATGTAAAACTGCAGAAAACTGCAAAAAATCATCTTTTATGCATTTCGCGCATATTTGGAATGCCATAAAAATGCAATTGCATTGAATGCCGAGGAAAGTTGGATATAAATTCAATGCTTCACCCATTGCTTCAACTCTGCAATGTTTTTCACTGATATTCAGTGTTTTCAGCGCTTTGTTGCAGTTTCTTGAAGTCAGAAGAGAATTCAAAGAGAACATATTCTCTTCATGCTTTTATTGCGATCAAGTTACTTCACCACTTCAGGTATAACACACCTGTAAAAGGTTTTGCTGGTATTATTGTGTTATTGTAGAATATTAATAAAAGCATAAGAGTTATTCGAGTTGAGGCAAGTTGAGGTGTTTCCTTTTGATTGAGGGGTGATCTTTTGGCTATGCGTCGGCAATTGATGTTATTGTGTGGAGGTCTTGGTTGATACGTTAATTTCATAATTTTTTAATTTATTTCGAACAATATTTAAGAAAATCTTAGCAGAAATCTGAAAAAAAACTTTTTACTTAGACTAAGCAAAAAGAGAGTGAAGAGAGATGAAGAGAGGACTTTGACGTCACAGTGTACTTCTTAGAAAAATCTCACAAAATTTTTCATTCAATTTACAAAAAGTCTGAAACATCAACCAAAAAATCCGTAACTTGAACACAAATTAAAAGCCAATGAAATTAAAATTGTAGGTCACTGCTCAAAGCATCACCTCAACTTCAACCAAGCTCCACTCAATTCCCCTCTCTTCTGGCCACAATATGGCCGACTAAAGAGCGAAACTCGCGACTCAAGTAAATACGGATTACACCAGCAAACGCGTCTCTCCAAACGGTCGAGTTCTTAAGTCGAAAGTTAATGGAATTAATTGCATAAATCGCCGCAATTGGATGCCAAAAAAGTTCTAGTGCCCACAAGTGGTGGATTTGACATAAGTGCAAGTGAAGAGGGTCACTAGTTCCAGCTAGAAAGCCTCCAGAATCCACCGTGTTTGGTTTCTGTAACGGTCTCATTTCACAAGAAGATATTTCTTGCGCTTAACAGTGTTGAAAAGTTTGCTCGTACACAGTCAGAAAAATATACGAGAAAGAGTGTTTTCCAAAGTTTTTTCAATGAAAAATATTAAATATTTAAGAAAAATTCAAGAAAAAAATAAGAAATAAGAAAAAAGGCTAAATGGAATATCGAAAATAGTAATTTATGCAAAAATTCCGAATCTGAGCTGGTTAGAGTTTTCTTCGAGGCTGATTTTGGGGCCAATTTCATAGTTAAAAAGTGTGTTTAAGCATTTCTCCCAATTCCATAATATTAGCTTTATAGTTTTGTAGTTTTTAAATTATTTCGCCGTTCGAACGTCATCGATTCATTCAACTTTCATTAAAAAAAGTAGAAAAATTTGAAAATGCTGGTGAAGCTGTGAATGTGAGTTGTTGGTGGAATAAAGCAAAATATATGAGAGAAAAATAAATTCCTCTGGTATTTCAATAATTTACCCAATAAAAAATTAATTGGTCAAAAATTGGTGTCTCGTGAATTTTGTTAATTTCATGAAAATATTGGAGAATTGAGGTTTCTCAGTGAATTTGCCTTGGAGACTAAAGAATTATAGATAAGCTCTAATACTCATAATTGCTCCATAAAAAAGTTTGTAAATTGATTGCCATATAAAATCGGTGCCTTTGGATTACACTGTTGGACTTACTTCAGCGAGCCGAGCACCAAATAATTGATTGGTAAGTACTTGAGACCGTAAAGTTGGTTTTTATGCTATGGAGTGTTCATTTTATTGAATTGAGATGGATTTACATCGAAAAATGTTTTAAAGACATTATTTTTCGCAGCAAATGCGTTTCCCGCGTATTTATAGGGATTTGAACAGTTTTCTGATTTTGTATTAATAAATCCATTTAAAATCAAATATAGGACAAAGATGAAGAAATCTTCAGGCTATCTATTTAACAAGAAGTTTTATCAATATCTTTAATGACCAAGATATTACAATATCTAAACAAACTTCTTTGCTGCACATAATTATGCAAAAAGTGTGCAAAACTAACGCGACGTTCTATTTAATCAAATACAGACCGATCGGATAGAATGATCTAGTTCAAGACTCGGGACTCCACGCTGATTATAATACGTTGAATATACGTTAACTCTGCTAAATAGTTGCTTTGCCTCGGCAGCATTCAAATCTTGTTTGACGGCAGCACTACAAGCACATATTCTCGGCATATACATTACTTAGCTATACTTCAAGTATATAACCAAGAATTCATGCTACAATTTTTTCGTTTCTTGCTGTAGTTTTGTTGTTTCTGGATATTATTTTTTGCGCTCAAGCGGTTGATTATTATTGCGGTTGTTCTTTCAAATACTTTATATCAGTTGTTCCAATAAAGTAAAGCAAATTATTATCAGCGGAATATAAATTTTATGTAGTTTATTTCAGCTTTTTCCCGAGTTTTTGTGCAGTTTCATGGAAAATTTTCAGTTAATTCAGCTATTATTTTTATTGGAGAAGAATAAAGTGTAGAATTTCATGGGAGCTCTGGAATTTCGGTCTAGGTGGTTGTGTGAGTGTTCTTAACTAGGGCCGGTAGTGTAGATAACCAAGAATAATGATGAATTGATTAGTTTTTCATTATCTTGGCGGTTCTTGTTATTAATCAAGAAAAATTTGAAAATCAGAAATACTTCGTGGTTCATTACAATTTGAGTGTTACATGAAATTATACTAAATAAATTTTTCAATACCAAAAACAAACTTAAATCGAAAAAAAATTTCAATCAAAACAATTCCGTGGAAAATATTTATTTAACCAAAACAAGCTCGATATTTGACTCACATTCAATTAGCGAACTACCAAAAACAAGAACATTCCCCCAAAATCTACTCCGTTCCTCCAACTTCAGTCACCGCTACCAAAGAAGCAAAATCAGATTCTTCTCTGAATTGGTGAAGCTGTTTATACTTATTATGGTATTTCTTTCTGCCCAGCAAGTGTGCGTTGTGATAGTATTTTTGACCAACTTATTTTTTCTTCAACAAATCATTGACACATTTCAATATTTTTCATTCAAATGTAAAAAGTTTTCAAAGTAAATGGAAATGATAAACTTTTTAAAGAGTTTGATGTTCTCTTTTGGGCTAAGTTTGGAGCATATTTGAATAGCGTCTGAAACTGGAAAGCTTCATAAAGTGTCCGAAATAGGCAAATTTTATAGAAAACTGTAATCTTTTGTGAGCAAGCACAAGTCTCTTCAAGTTTGTTTGAGAGTTTTGTGGCTTTTAAACTTTTTGAATGGTGATTTGTTGGGTGGATTTTCAAAAACTTATTATGTTTGGGTGGAAAATCAATAAGTTAAAGAGTTTGCTTGGATGGCTTACTTCTGTCATCAAAATGGATTTTGACGTCGTTTTAAAGTGATTTTACTTAATTTTGTTGGGAAAAATATGAAATTGATATACTGTCGAGCTTTTTTGATACGAAAATTTACACCCTATAAAACCCCCATAAATACCTTACAAATTATCCAATGCTCCAAAAACTCCAAAAACGGCAATGGCATGTTTATGGCATGCAAAGGTGGCAGTGTCAATTGGCTCATTTGAACTTGAATTGCACGTAAACTTGAACTGAATCTTCGCGATCCATCAATAACTACTTTGTATGTCACCATACGCAATCTCCAATTTCTTTTTTGGTCTTCTTGGTCGACCGAGGATAAAAGACAAAAGTGTCGTAAAACGTGTAATTAAACCAATAATGAAATGTTTCAGACAAAACTGGTTTGCCAGCCAAAATGAATGTTGAATGCTTTGCTTGCCTTTGTGTATACCTCTTTTGTGCTTTGATTGTTGCAAAAATCCTTGAACATATTTAATTGGTTATCAATTAAGAGCAATTTTACGCAATGGGATTGAAAGACAATGCCAGAAGGTAAAATTGTAGTGGAAATGATTGGAAGAGTAATGTCGAAGATTGTGATGGGAAAATTGGAAATTATGCTAAACTGTTGGAAAAAGTGCTTAAGGTAGAATTTGTGCGATTTTAAAAGTTTTTTTGTATCATCATTTGTTTCATAATTAAATTATTCTTAATTCTTAAAATAAACTTCAATCAGTTACTTAATTTGACATTATTTATGAACAATTACTTTGATAAGGCAATTCTATTAGAAATAATACCTTATCCAAAAGTGACAAAGCTACTCCAGAGCACTTTATCAAAAAATTATAAAATACCTGAGATAACTCTATTTTTAAGCTATTCCCCAAAATGATTTTATATTGTTATCAAAAGTGCCATTCAAGTTCATTTAAAATTACGAAATTCCAAAACAAAATGAAATTTTCGAAGAGATAACAAAGTGGTTCTCAACTATATAATAATGAAAGTATTAAATAACCAGCAGACAGTACATAGAAAATAAATTGGTTGGAAATTGCATAATTGTTTGAAATAATTTGCATCCTTAAGGACTTAAAACTTTCTAGAATATATGGTTTATTTGTAGTGAGTGCAACAATCTAGTTGAAACAAAATGAATGCAGGGAAACTACAAATTGCTCATATATGAATTTTATTTTATTATTTCATTATTTCACTATTTAATTATACTTTGGCTCAGGTGAAATTATGAAAATATTATCAAATAATAGCTGCAAGTTTGCATAAGCCTTTTTAGCTTTATATTTAATAAAAGAATTTGTTTCTATCGTGTTTTAATTTTAATTTTTCTACCATGAGCAGGAAATTTTGCGGAAACTCAAGGAAATATGAATATATAAATGTATATATGCTTTTTAGACTTTGAGGCGAAATCTGTTAAACTTTCTAAATTAGGAGAATATAAGCTTTATTTTCAAAGTTTCCAGACTTTTTCGAATTTAAAATTTCTTTGTTGGATTTTTGCATAATTAAAATAATATAGTGAAATTCTTTTGAAACTGCTACAGTCTCGAATTTAAATAATTTAATAGTTTCGGGATATTTGAGAGCAAAAAAGATTTCGATGGAAAAAGTTTTTTTTACCTTGGAGATTAGGATTATGTATTGAAAGCTTTTCAAGCTAAAAATCGATAACTGGAATAATGAATGAAACTTCAATTAAAATTATTTATTTTTCAATCGGCCATTTTTCCAATTAATACTGTGTTACAATTATGTAAAAACATATTGTATTTAACATTACATCACTTAATCTATTCAAAATTATTTAAAATCAAAAATGCTATTTATAAATCAATAGAAGAATTTTATCCTTCATAAATACAAGGCCGATAGTTTTGTCCAAACTAAATTAAAATCTAATCAACTTAAACAAACGATTCAGCAAACAAAACAAAAACTCATCAATTTTAAATCAAATTCAAAAATTAAAATGTGTGTTTTTATTCGCAAACACATAATATGTATGAAGATCACCACAAGTACAAGAACAAGCAGCTCAAATATCTCACCTACTTTTCCATAATTATTTAATAACTGATTAATATAATTACGTCAGTACACCTGAAACTGTAGTTGTTCGTTGAGTTCATTGAGAATGATTTAGTGTACTGAGATGATTCAGTTGCTCAGCTGACGAAGCATTTGTTCAAACAAGAAACACACTTTATTTATCAAAGATAAAGCTATTCAAGCAATTCGAGATGAAAGCAATAAAAAGATAAATATGAGAAGAAATGAACTGCTACGCAACAGTAAATCCGAAACAAATGCAAGTCAGTTTCAGCTGTTTTTAAGATTTTTGAAAATTACAAACATAAATATTAAAGAATCGAGCGTCAAAACCATCAAACATATATTTTAATTTATATTTTTCAATATTTTTCGATTATTATTTTAATATCTCTATTTTATAACTTCTTACTCAAACGATTACTTAAAAAAACCATTCTGAAATTCTGAAGATTACAAAAGTTCAAGTAATAAATTATTGAATGAGTGCTGTTGAAATTAATCCAACAAATAACTTAAAACAGCTAAAACAGCCAAACTAGCTGAAATATCCGTAAAATATCAAGAAATCTAATGAAACTTTGAAATTTTATTGAGTATAACAAATTCCAATTTAATGCTTTTATTTTCTCGTTACATTATTTATTTAAATTTCATAAGAATTTAATTATGTATTTATGTATAAGTTCAGAAATTCAGTAAATACTAAATAAAATTCAGAAAACTTAAAAGTTCTTCTAAAATTGAATTGATCGTATTGATTGCTTTGAGTTATTGAGTAGAGCTGAAATTTATGTACAAAAATAATTAAAATACCAAAAAATACACAAAAATGCCCTTTAAAATTTTAATCACCGTAAAAACATAAAACCCAGAAAATAATAAAGTGTAGACTTTTATAAGATTGTAACTAATAATTTCGTTTAATGTTCTATAATTTTTTGATAATTTCTATGAAATCGGTAAATTGGTATACTCGGAAAGTTCTTTGAAAACTCAAAGTTAATTTGTAATATACTCGAAAATAATGGTGAAAAGTTAGAAAAATTCAAAATCTAAAAAACATCAAACAAAAGCTTATCCAAGAATTATGGACGGAATGAAGTAACAAAATTTTTCGGCATTTCATTAACTGTTTGTTGATAAATAAAGAAAGGAAACTTTTTGTTGGACTAGCTTGAAAATTGAATTCGAAGAAATTTGAAGAAACGCATAAACTTTTTAGTGTAAGTTCATCACCCAAATTATATTTACTCATCCATTTTCCGTTCCACAAAACAAATTGTTCAAATTGGTTATTTCATTTGGGAGATTTTAATTAACATAAGTCTTGACTAAGCATTTCCAGTTTCATTCATCAGACCATTCAGTAAGAAAGCACAATGACCAGCAAAGACACAAATCTACAATATTCTCGTAATATTGGAATTTCGAAGAAAAACTGAAATATCTTACTGAGAAAACATTTTAATTAATAGATTTGAACGGTTCTTAAGCGTTCATAATGCTTTCTTCTGAAAATACTGAAAATACCAAGCGCAGCCAAAAAAAAACACAATTCAACAATTTGTAAATTCAACAATTGAATTTCTGCTGTTTGGCGCGTAATTGTTGCGATTGAGTCTTTTGTGCTTTTTCTATAAAATTTTTTGAAGTTTTTTTTAATTTTGTCTAATTTTGCTGTTTTTTGTGCCAAGTAATTTTGTTGGCGGCTTACTCGAAAATTCCTTCGACACAAAAGAATTCAAAAGTTTCTGGAAATTATCCAAGATACAGTTTAATTCGATTAGTTTGTTAGACTTCACCTACATTTTGATCGATCGAATAATTCTCTACAGCTATTTCGAAAAATTTAATTTGTGGGGCAGAGGTTGACTGTTTTCAATTTTCCGAGATTTTATTGTTCCTGTTTGTGATAGATTGGCGCTGTTGCTATTCTAGTGAAATGAGAGCTATTAATTTATTTTCATCATTATTATTTAATTATTTAAATCGGCGCTAGTTGGTTTAAAATTGTATTTTTTATTTTTTAAGAAAAGCTGCATTTAGTTTTTTATCCTGTTAACGTTTAATTGGCTAAAAGAGATTTTAGAAAATGCAATTATTTTTAATGTGAATAGAATACTCTCTCCAATGAAAGCACCTAGCAAATCCCTGCCACAACCAATTTCATTAGTTTCCGAACCCATTCAAGCTCATTCAACTGGAAAACCTCTCTATAGTCGCTAAATTCACGCAAAAAGCTATTCTGTCATCTTTTATAAATTGCGAGTGCGATTGATTTGGCAATAATGAAATCAATGCAATCAGATAAATAATTCGCCATAGTGTCATTAAGTCATTTTGTGGAGAGCATAGCTGAAAGAAACTGAAGAAATTGGCTGAAATTGCTGAAATGCTGCAAAATGCTACGAACAATTCTAGCAAAAATTAAATAAATTTGAAAATACTAGAAATAGAAATGTCGGGAAAATCAATTTGAATTAAAGTATTAAAAGTAATTTTCTGGAAAACGTTCGAGAATTCGATGGAGACTTGAAGTTGTTTGGAGTTGTGTCAAGTTGCACTACCGGGTCTTTTGATACTTTATACAGTTTAAAAAGATTTTTAAATATCTGATTCAAGTTTATTGAAGTTTGTTCAAGTTTCTGATAAATGATTATATTTTATTTAATTTCAGTAGATTTGAGGTTAAAATTGTTGAGGTGGAAAACTGAGAAGTTTGTGGATTTGATGTAAATTATGTATTTTATGGTATTTTACTATGATTAGGTTTCATAGTATGATTATGGTTTCTGATGGCTGACAACTTTATTTAATTTTTGTGCTATATATTAAATTGTGAAGTATTGTATTTTGGCTTTATGTCAGGCATTGGAAGGCATTTTGGTATGAAATTTATATTTACCTCAATCTCCCTTCAAAACTCCCAATTTAACATCCCATTGAACGTTCAATAAAACAAGGAAGTAAAAGAGTTTCAAGGTGAAATTTGATTTCACTCAAAATGACAATTTGATTGTTCTACGTGGTTGAAGCTCAAGCATTAGCAATTCTGAACATTTCCGAGCGAAAACTTTACAATAAAATCGAATAAAGTCGAATAAAATGAATAAAATTGGAATAAAGTGGAGTAAAGGCAGAATGGTAGAGACGTGAAGTGGAAATTGCTCATTCATAAGCGCAAATTGTATGCACAATTCATTTTTTTTTTATGCCAGCGCAATATAAATTGATATAATTATCAATCCGACTCAATAAATTACGAAATGTTTGTGAGCATTCGCACCGAGGGCTTTTCTTTAGGGGGACCGAATATGTATGATGTCTCTGATATATTTAAAGAAAATTAGTTCGAAAGCAAGTTACAATTAATTTCAAAAAGAATCATTAAAATGATAGTGCATTCAATTTAAATTCATTGAATAGGAAAATTCTCTTTATCAATTCTATTGCCGCAAAAGAAAATCTGATCAAAAGAAAAATAAACTGGATGTACTGAGCATAGTAAATCTCCATCTGCAATCTGCTTAATAATTCAAAGAAAATATTTTCTAAAGAAAATGCATTCAAACACTTATTCAAAGGAAAATTGTCACTGGAGAATTAACAAGAAAATGCGGTGAAAAGAATATGAAAGCATTTAAATTTGTTTAAGCTTGACATCATTACATAATTACCCTCTTGACTTTTCCATGTTGATTGATTGAATTAAATCATTGTTGTGATTTATATTTTCATATACATTTCTGTATATTTTATTCATTTTGTGCTTTAAAAGGCATCAATCGAACTTTAACCTTTTGGCAGTCGAGTTTGAATGTTTTGAATGCTTTGAATGCATTTTCGCTCAATTGTTCAGGTTTTGTTTTATTGAAATGCTTGGTGCAATTGTTTTACTCTGCTTTAGTTTCGCAAGAAAATTTAAATTGTAAATCGATCGCGTTCAAGAACATCTTAGGTGAAATGGAAATTTTGTCGAGACTTTTTAAGGAGTTTGAAGGGATTTCAATTTAAACGGTTTTATGATGTCATTGTTGTTAATAAAATTTAAATGTCTCTGTTGTAAGTTAATCGAAAATATTATTTCAGTGCTCTTTCGAGTCATGTAAGATTAGATGATTTTTCAACAAAAAAATACATCATTCCACATAGGTTTACCAACAGTTTGCCCCAATTATCCAAAAATACAATTTTTTCAACAACTTAGTAAACATTTACGTTCTCAGCAATTTCCACAATTAATTTTAAAAACAAATTGAAAATGCAACTGCGCCTCCATCAAAGTTCAATTATAAAAGCCATCGCGATAAAACAAGAAATAAACGCTATTTTATCGTACATTAACCATTTTTTATGTAACCCAACATTTTCATGAACAACTTCTCAGCATTTCGCATTAGATCTTTATCAGAAAGGAAGTTCCAGCGTAATCTGCCAGAGGAAAAAGTAGATCAAACTATGCTAACATAAAGCAAAGTAGAAATTATTTAAATTAGAAGAAAAATTTGCGTACACTTTCATGTGAAGCTAAAAAACCGCCGCTTTGAATATGTTTCTGTAGTATTTAACACATTTTGCTATTTCACATTTAATTATTGGATGGTAAAAGAATATAATGGGTGAAGCCAATCGAGCAGAGGTGAAGTTGGTGATTTCGTGAAAATTTATCACTGATATATATTTTCGAATAGAAATTTGAATTTTTCGAAATTAAAATATAGAAGAAATTAGATTGTTATTATTGAGTTTGCCAGCAGGTGGCGCTAATGCGAGTTAAGAAAGAAATATATAAACAGTTTGTTAAATTGACATATTTTCTAGAATATTCTAGAGTCACAACTTCAACCAAACCCCTTTAAACAAACCAAATGAAGTCCAACAACTGCACAGACAAACACATATTTGCCGAGTTTTTGCCATTATTCGTCTGAATGAATAAATGGATCAAATTTGAGCTCAATATGCATTGAATGCATTGCACATTGTGAAAAATCTATTTTTTAGGAAAGCCCTAAGAGCATTAAAAAGTATTTAAAAGAGCTGAACATAGGAAAACTAGGCAAAATATTTACATAAAAGTAGAGTCAATGTATGCATTAGCGCATTAGTCGTTTAGAACAACTAAAAGCTTTTTGAAACGCCAAAAACACAATTGTGCCAAAATTATAATGGGAAAACCATATTTTGGAATTTACTATTCAGCTAAATAAACTAACAAAGTAATAAGCTTGGCTGGAAGAGATTAATATGGCAGGAAATGGTGTGCAACTATAAATTCACGATAAATTACTATTATTCGGGAAAATTCTCCGGAATCCTCTGTAATTATATAATTCAGTAAATATCGTAATTTTCTGCAATTTCTGTGAAGATTTTCGTTTGCAAATTTGTAGCAGTTTAAAATTACTTGAAAGCCTCATTGGATTAAAATAAAGCTGAAAATTTAAAAACTTAAAACTAGGCAAAAACAAAACCAATTAATTGGATTTTCGTTTTTTAGGCAAAAACTTTTGAAGCATTTGCGGCGTTTTTAATGGATTCAAATAATGGTGATTTATTGAGTGCGTAAATTGTAGCTCGTTGAATAATAAATCATCACTGCATTAACTACTTACTCGAAAAGCTTCAGAGTGCTTCATAGTGTTCATATTTAGTGTATTCAGTGTGTTGAATGTTGATGATGGATTTTGGGTGAACATTTTTTATAAATTGTGATTTTATAACGAATTGTGATTTATTTAGCATGAACAAGTCACAATCGTGAAGTTTGTGTTAACTGATTTGTTTTTAAATTTATTATTCCAGTCACATATTTAAATTATTTATGAGACATGAGTGAATCATTTAAGGATTGTGGAAATCATGAGGAATTATTTTTGTTCTTTAAAACCAAAAACTATTTCACATAAATTTAAATTCGCTCTAGGGTTCATCAGTTTCCTTCACAAAATGAATTTTTTTCAAACAATTGAAGATTGATTCAAAAAACAAAAGTTCAACTTCTAACATTTAAGTTTATTTAAGTTTCTGCACAGATGTAGCACTGTTTTACTTGTTTATACTGAAGCTGCTGCCAAATGTTGCAAACTCATTATTTATTATTCCAAGAAAAACTTAATTCAACAATTGTTATTAAATAGTAGAGATTGATAAACGTTTTAAAATTGGCAAACTACCGAAATTTGAAAATTCAGCAAATTAAAATGGTTGCGAAACAATACAAACTCTCGGCAAACACGCAATTTAGCACAAGTTTTGCTTTAGAAATGACCAACAATGTAGCGTTTTAGCATTTACTGCATTCACAGCATTTTAAGCATTTAACTAAAATTACAACAAAGAATTACATCTTGAATTGCTGGATTGAGCTGTGCTCACTGTATTTTCTCCATGTCTGTACATTTTCCTGCTTAGCCGATCATCCGGTGAGGTCTCATTTTCTTATTGTCTTACTGAAAAATACTTTTATGTATGATATTCCTGATATTTTCGCAAAATTGATGATAGCACGAAACAATGCAAAAATACAGCAGAGCAAAAAATCCAAGAGGAATGCTTCAATTTTTCAATCATCTCTTTTTCCATGTGGTTGGCTTCTTGTTCGTCTTTGGTTTCAATTCTGGCAATTCGCGTTATTATTTTTTTAAAGTTGCATTTTATGTTCCTTCAAGGTTTTCTGTTGAAAAAGATGTTGAAGTGTGCTGGGGTAAGGGATTCAATAGATTGGGTTGCGATAATTATTAAGATTGTTGTAAATATAAAGATCATTAATCTTTGAAAATATCTCAAAATTTTCAAATCTTCAAAGGTTTCTAAGAAAACTTTACAAATAGCTCAAGAAATCTTAATGAAACGATTCCAAGCAAACTCTAAACAATATCTACCAACCATTAGGCAACTTCCCTTTAAAGGAACTTCAATCTCAAATCAAACAATGCCAGCTACCAGGATTTACGCTCAATTAATTCATCGTTTGATGAATTGTTTTAAAAAGGAAGCACAATTATAGCAATGTACTCAACCGAGTGCTCACAATCGATCAATGGAAAAGAACTTATAATTGCCCCATACTGCCTTTAATTACTTGTGAGGCTTACAAGTCTATGAAAATACATGGAAAATAAATGGAAATACAGCACAATTCGTACAAGTGTACACCAGTTGGTACAAGTGTGTTCCAGCCCAACAGAAGTCAAAGAGCGAACATGGCATTATTTGTGTTATTTGTATTATTGGCATTAGTGGCATTTTAGTATGGTGTTATGGACAAAAGAGCTGGTAGAACATGCGAGCATAATTTATCGACAGCTACAATCACGGCTTGTAATGCCAGTAATTCGTCGAGATTGGTTAGCAGTTATTTATATATTTATGAAAGATTGAGAGAGCTTTGATAATTATGATTGTTGAGTTGAGATATTCAAGTGGGAATATGATGATTTGATTGATTTTGACGTACAACCAATTTAATTTAATTTTGCTGATTTGTTAGGGGAATTTTTGTTAATAATAAAGCTTTGTTGGAAATGTCTTTTCTATTGCATCAACGTCTTTTGATGAAATTTGTTTATTAGTAAATATGAGGGTTTATGTAAGTTTCAATAGTGTATAATAAAGATGATGGTTTGATTGACAAAAACATTATATATCTCTTAAATCGCAACAGCGCCAAATGTGTGACATATTTATGATTTAACGCCATCAAATTGTATTTTATTTATATGATAATCAGTTTAAATTATTATTATAAAATACAGTGTGATTTTCTGCTAGATTATGGAAATTTTCCGTGATGAATATTTCATTATACAGCTCTCATAATATTTAATTACACGTATAATATGAAAGCTCTCCAATTTAATTTACTTTAATGCAAAAATCTGTTCAACTAAAATAGCATCCTTCTTGAAGGATACTCTTACTATAATCATATTGTCTCGAGAATCCTTTAAAACAAGACAAAGCGATTACTCTTCATGGATTCTTTTTTGGTGTGCATCTTTGCAGTATTACGATACGGCACAAAAGTAGATGAAATTGCAAAAGGGAGCGCCACCTTCTTTCCAAGAAACCGCAATATCAAATTCCTTCATTTCTTATTTGCGTCATCTGAGAAATAGAAAAATCTTGCAGAAAAAGTGAAAAAATTGAATATCATTACCATAGCATTAACATAGCATTACAGGCGATTGTTTTGCTATCGTCGAGAGGAAATTCTTGCATTTTCAATTTAAAAATGAATTTTCCAGTAAAATGTCGACGCGAGCTATTTATATCGCATTGTTCTTAAAATGTAAAAAACAATTTAAAATTCACTTACAGAAATTGAATTCTAGACAAATCTGGCTGTGAAGCATAGAAGTTCGCTCCAAAACCACGAAATAACACATAAAAGAATTAAATTTGAATTAAATTTTTGAAATAAATTTGAGCTCTTTTTGTTCTTCATTGTTAGTTTCAATTACTAAATAAATATGTATTTTTTAGAATTTTTGAGACACTAAGTATAATTTTGTTAAAGATTCCACTGTTTTTTGCTACATTTTGTCTAATTTTAATTTTATTAGCTAGTTTTTTCATGCAAATGAGTTCTTTTATTGGACTTTTCCTAGAGACAAAAAAGCTATTATTTCATTATCACTTTGATGTTTGGAGCTCTTGGAAGATTTTCTGATATTCTAGAATTATATCTTGAATGTTGTGGATTTTGCGATCTCTAAAATCAAAAAAATTCACCAATTAAACCAAAAATGCAAAAAATTTAATCCACAATTAATCAATTCAATTCCCTCACCAATCTCTTTGATTCCAAAGCTGTCCGGAAGAATTTACGAATTTACGAAATTCCAAGTTCAAGTTGTTCGCCAGATACAAGACACCTCAAGGTTGAAATACGCAGAAACATTCTTTTTTTGTCATTTACAAATTGGAATCGAGAATTGGTATTTTTTTTGGCGTTTGACGAGCTTTACAGCATATCTTACATATTTTACATATTTAATTATTATAATAAGCATATTTGAGTAGTTTCACATTTATTGAGATTAGATATTAGAATTCAATGGAATTAAATTAAAACAGCGAATTTACCACTTTGCAGCTTTTGTAGTTTTAAATTATTTATCTAATTCTGTGTAATTCCTCACATTTTATGGATTAATTAACATTTTTCGAAAACCTAAAATTAAATGGAAATATATTGTAATAATGTGTGAATTGCTCTTTTGTCGACTTTTCCATGTTTATTTTTGGTTTTAGCATTTTGTTGTTTTGCTGGAATGGCTGGTGTTTAGGTAGATTGTGCGGTTACCTTTTGCCAGTTTTTCAGCATACCTAATTGTAGAGAATGGCCAAATATTTTCTATTTTGTTAGTTTTGCTGTTATTTGTTTAAATTGTGATATTTCTGTTATTTTATTTGATATTTGGCTAAAAGGCTTGAAAGAAAGGTGGCGAAAAAGATCATGTAAGGGTTTTGACAGTTCTGAGGGCGGGGCTAATGCATTATTTGACATTTCTATGCCAAACATTTTTCATTCCTGTGAATTTTAAATTAGGTTGCATACTTACATGAATTTAGTCATTGATGAAGGTTTAAAAAAAAAACCTTGTAAATTTTATCCTTATCATGTAGCCTTTTCCAATTTATCTAAATAAAGCGTTGTACACACTATGAAAGTGATTTTTTCAAAAATCAAAGTTTTCCGTGAAAGTTTTTTTGACGTTTCAAAAATTATTTTTTTATTTTTCGAATTTTATCACATTTATAGTCTAAAGAATACGTTTTTAACCATTTTCTATGAGTTCAGAACGTTGGAAGATCATATTTAGAATGAATTGGCATCAAAAAGTGGGATCGTATCAAAATAAAATTTTCGGACTTCAATAATCGGAGTAAATTAATCAAACTTGCACCGCAAAAATAGAAAATTTTCTATTCTTCGTGAAAGTTCAGCCTCGCAGTTTTTATTGTGGTTTATGATTTTGATCAGAATATTTGATCACCGCAACTGCACAAATCTGATGCATATTTATGGCAAGAATGATGTGGAAAAAAAAAATTCCAAAATTTATCTTTTTTGAAGCAACTTTCATGGGCAAAACCAGTAAAAAGACCAAAATTCAACTGAAAGTTGTCTGAAAGTAGAGTTTTTCCTAAAGTTTTTCCAAATTTTCTTCAAACATTAAATTCGTCTTTTTAATACGCAAATTTTGACTATTTTTTGAAAAAAATCCTTCCACGGGAAAATGTCAAGAAGTTGAAAAAATCGGAAAAAAGAAGAAACTTTCAGTGATTTACTTTCATAGTGTGTGGACCGCTTAAATTAAATTAAAATTGGAATGTCACGGTGGCCATCCGAAATGTTGCTGCAAAGCAAAATAAAATTTTACGTTTTGGTAGTTTACCTGTTTGTGGCTCTTATGGCCTAATGTTTTAAGGTTGGTCTTTATAGAACATTGCGGATTATACTATGATAGTTTTATTCGTTTTATTAGTTTTATTAGCTTCATCCACTGTTTTATATGTTTGCGCAATAAAAATGGAATTTCAATTAAATTTCGGCGCGTTAACGAGGAAGAATTTTAGCTGCGTCTTTTTTAGGTTTGTTGGGAATTCTGCTGGAATGGTAGAGTTATGTACATTGTAACATTGGCGCCACCTTGAGAGTTTTTTGCTAGTTTTATTAGATTTTGATTTATGCATATAGGAAGTGCTATAAGGAGTTTTAATTAATTAGATTGTGTGAATGAAATTGATGAATCATAATTTTTTTCGTGCAAACTTTAAAAAAATATTTTTAATATTCAAATTAATATGAAAAACTAGTATTACAAGAATAATGCGTCATTTGTGAACTTAAAGACTTAGAATAATAAAATCATTCTAGAAAATACGCCTCATTCATCAACTTTGGACAAGAATGCTCCAAAACTAATAGAATTTTTAATTCGTGCTGCTCCACAGAATCTCAAGAGGGCTCTTTGGCATATTCTAATAATAAGTCTCCGAAACGGGCATTGTCTTATAATTTTTTGAAATATTAAAAATATCAAGAATCTTCTTTCGTGCTCTCCAAGTTCAGTCAAGATCGCGTTCAGTGTTCTTCAAGCAATTTTTTCCCAACTCAAGACTTTTTTAAAAGCTTTTGTTTCTTGATCTTGATTGATGTATCACCTTACAAAGCATTGTGTCAACGGCTTCGTGTTGACGAGTTGGATGAATTTAAATTTTGTTGGTCTTTCAAATTGAATTTTTACGCTTTTTGATGCGGGGGAATTTAATGATTTTCATGTTTTTATGGGAAAACGTGAACAGATTTAGATTGAGGTTTATTAATTTTTTGGAATTTTGGTAGGTTTTTAATATCTTAGGCTGGAATGATATTTTTATTTTGATGGAATCAAGAACAACAATGAAAGTATTTTTATTAATGGTCTACATAAAATTAGTTTCGTTGACCAAACACAATAAAAAACCTAAAATTCCTAAACAAATGGAATCTTCAACACGTGCCAAAAATCTCAAATTACTGATAACCATCACAAAACTATCAAAAATCCAATAACACTTAACACTTGCACGATTTTGGCCAAGCTATCTCCAAGATCTCCATAACACCACTCACCGTGGGCTCCAAGATACATAAATATTAAACAAGATTAAATTTTCTAAATATATAAATAAATCACCTAAGAGAAACAAGAATCAGGTCAAATCTCAACTTCTAAAGAAATCAAGAATGATATTCAAATGTCTCTGGCTTGCATTTCAAATCTTTGTTTAATTAATTGGCTCCGGTGAGACACAAAAAAGACACTTGAAATTCAACAAACGATCAGAGATGACAAGCGATAGACGTTAAATATAGAATTGTACAGAAAGCGCATGGAAACATTCAAATTAGTGGGATTCTGACCTTTTCCAGATATAAGAACTTGCTGTGAAGAGGGCGAGAGAATTTTACAATCGAATTTTTCTTTTAATGGAATTTTACCTTTATTGGTCAAATTACATGGACAAATATTTTCATTAAAAAATATTGTTTTGATTTTCAAAAGTCAATCATTTTCAGATTTTTCTTGTTTATAAATAATAATAATGTTTTCCAATGATATCTGATTTTGATACATTTGCCCTGCAGATATCTTGTCAGAATCCCACACCACGACCAAATTTGGTATCACTTCCTAAAAGCTCGTTTTTCACTGAATTGCGAATAAATCGAGTTTGAATCGAGTAATTCGAGAATAAATGGTGGGAAATCGTAACTGTTATTATTCTTGATTCAAACTGATTGTTCTTACTTTTATTCTTAGATCGTTAGGTTCTCAGATTTCCGAGTGATGCGGAAATTGGTGACTTTGCATTATATCTTCATTCCAAAGTTTTTCGAGCGGTTTTATTGTCGATAATTGTCAATATTATCATAAACTTTTATCAAATTGCCGGATCGGGGCAATAAAACATTTAAAAATATTTTTATTTCGTATTTTCTCAGTTTTAACGAAAGTTTTTATGTATTTTATGTATTTTACTGTTTTTAACCATTTTTTCACACACTTGATAATAATTTACAATTTATATTCCTGTTTTACATTTTTCTCGCTTTTTGAGGAAAACAGTGATTAATTTTGATAATCTTAAATCTTAGATGCATCTACTTGAAATTTACAAGCGGAAACACAATTGAGAATAATTTTTCTTATTTACGTAATAATTTGATTAAAAATCAGAACATTGTAATTTGATCCATATTTAATGGGTTTTCATGTTTTCTTGTCTTCAAGGTGATATTTTAATCGCCAAGTTGATTCATTTTGTATGAATTTTGGTATAAAAGAAAGTTTATGATCAGAAAGTATTATTTTTGAAGGTAGAATGAAATTGGAAGCATTGCTAGAGGTTATGCCATAGAGTAGGACGCGTGAGAAAAATTTAATTTTTGTGCTCACCCTGAACTTTTGATTGATTCTTCGAGAATCTTGAAGATACCAAATTGTGCAAAAAAAAAGTTTACAGTGTTACCCGGGATCAATAAGCTGACTTTCATGCAGTTTCTGCAATTTCATCATAATTTTCAATTTTCCTAAACTTTGCTCAATTTCATTCAAAATATCTTAGAAAAATAATAATAATCAGATCAAACCGATCAGTCTTAGTCAATTATTCCAACATAATTTCACCTCAATTCAATTCAAAATTTGAATAATATTTAAATTTAAGGCGGGAAACAAGATATAAATAATAACGACGCTCACAAAGTTTTATATAAACCCACCTAAAAAACATCCAATTATGATTCCATAAATTCAACAAATATTCAACAAATATGCAACAATAGGGCCGCAAGTAATCTACCATCCGAAATCACCACAAATGAGCGACTCAGAAAATCTCAATTTTTTTAATAATAATAATTCTTTTACTTAGTATGATGAGTGGGATTGCGATTTTTTAGATTTCCAAAGTTTATTTTTGCAAGCTTTTTATATATATTTTCTCCAAATTTTCTTGATGTAAATTCTTATACACCAAAAAATTTGTTTTACAACCGAATCCCAACCAAAAACTAATTTAAAACATAATATTCACAAAATCTGTACAAATACAAAAGTTCTCGTAACCGTCAAAATATTCAGCAAAACTCGTGACTTAAATTTGCAATTATATGATAAATTTGTTTAAATTAAAGTTTTCAGGTCTTTCGAGCGCATTCCTTTGAAATTGTGATTAAATAATTGTCTGCAAGAATATTTTGCTCATTTTGATCATTTGGCTGGTTTCATTTTTATTGCATGCATTTTTTGTAGTTTTTCAAGAAAATCATACACAACTTGAATCAGAATAAATGCATTTTTGCAGTACTTGAGGTACTTGCACTTCAGAATGAATAAATATTATAAATAGAATAAATAAATTATTGTCGACTTTTCAAGTTTTTAGAACGTTGAGATCTTGAAAAATCCTGGAAATCATGAAAATTCATTAAAAATACACAAATAGTAGAATGATGGATAAAAATCGTATTTCATTTATATGAGACATGCAAGATTTGATCAAAAAAGCAATACTTACGAGTAGTTCTAATAAAATATGAATTACCACATAAAGAGCACGCAAACATTTCAATCTTTTTCACGTACCTAATTTACGCCATTTTTGTACTTTCCCATAATTTCTTGCAATTTCTTGCAATTTCTTACAATTTCTTCAATAATCTCTTCAATAAATTTTTTGCAATTTTTCTGAGTGATTGAACTTAATATAAGCTGAATGAAATTAAATTGGATTCTTTATCCCATTATGCGAGTATATCCATCATGCTCGAGATTAATGTAATCACTGCACAACAATGACGCTCCGGCTCTTTTGTGGTTCAATTAAATGCACTTTCTGTGGACATGCCCTTTTCATTAAATTCTTTGGATGCAAATTGAGATGGAGTCGACGTGAGAGGGTGATTTGGGGATGATCAGAATCAATTTATTATTTTTTTAACAAGAAAAAAAGTGCTATCTTCAGACTAATCATTAAAAATATCGGATGAATCAAAAACATCTGATTAATCATTTTTCACTAAGCCTTGGATCCTCCTCCACAGCATTTAAACCATAATCATACTTCACTTGATTATCCCATTAAAAGCAAAGCCCGATGAGCTTGCAATCAAAAGCGAATCATAATTTAACATTTTGTTTCCTTATTTATATTTCCAGATTAGGATCGATCATGGTATGAAGGAGCCGAATCAGAATTTTGAAGAAACTGTAAGTAAAATAATTAATTTATAATGCTCAAAGAAAATTAAGGTGAAAACTGAATACTACAATTTGTTCGGCACATTCAGTAGATTCTGGTACATTACAATTGATTGAAAAGAAAATTATGTTATAAGTATGATTGATGGAGTTTCTTTGAACTCGGCAAGATTTTATCCACCAGATACATTTAATTCTTTTTTACTATTTCTCTTTATTGTTTATCGTTTGGATATTAAGCAGTTTTATTAATAGAACAGGGGATGTTCCTAAAATATGTTCCAGAATTTAATTTTTAACGACACAAAATAAAATGTGTTAATATTTAACATTTATCAAAATTATAACGAAATTAATTCCAAAATTTTTTGCTTAAAAGTACCAATTCGCTTATGTGGTAAAATCTACCACATTCTAAGAAAATTTCTGAAATTCCAAAAACAACCAACAACACTTAAAAATCCTCAAAAAGAAAGATTCCTTAAACAAACGCAACCTCAACAACCAACATATTAAACCAACAGCCCCTCCACAGGGTAAATTTCTATTCACTTCAATCCAGTTAGATTGCACAAGAATAACAACAAAATGAGCTGCGAAAAAGTGGGTTAAACGGTTGAATTTTCAACGGAGCTCGGCTGTTTAATCTTTGAGGTTCAGAATTTTCGTTTGTTTGCACAAGAATGCCGCTTGGAATGGGTAGATTGAGCAATCTTTTATTATTTATACCGCAGCCGTCTTTGACGTCAACTTGGTTCAGTGTTTGCTCAGGCAGTAACTGTAACAAATTTTAAATTGTTTCCATAACACCTTTTTGCCTTTTTTGAATGCGAGCTGGGGATTTTTAGTGGATTAAGAAGTTATAAAGTTAGTTTTGTTGGTTTATGCATTAAATAATGAATTTATATCAAAATCAAATGATATCGTATTATTTTAAAATATTTAATAATAATTCAGCATTATTTCGTCTCGATTTCATAAATAAAATTAATTCCCAAACTAATCTGATTATATCTGTCTAAACGACACTTTCCAATATTGACTTTAATCCTCGTACTTCACGAATGTTATTAAATCTCGCAAAACTCACAGACTCGACTAAATCCACACAATTCCCAGAATACTCCATCAAAACCCCCAAAATATTAAATTCGCAACAAAAACAAAATCGCGCATAATTCTCTGCACAAAAGCAAACATTTAGCTGCAAAATATGTTTAAGAGATTATAACTTTCATTCGAATTAGCGAATTATACGAATTATTTATAGTAAACGAATAATTCGTATTATGCTCAGCCAGAAGCCTACCAACTGCAAACACAACAAAACACAAGAAAACACATGTGACTTTGAGTTCTCTGCACCATTGCGACACTTTTCGGTGGGAAAATTATTCTTTTTAATTTGTTCGAGCTTCGAGTCCACAGAGAGACCAAGATTATCTGGTAAATCAAATCAAAAGTTTTCTCTGCGGCCACACATACAAAAATATCAAAAGTTGGTTAACGTCAACATCTGTGTGAACAAGAATTATTCAATATTGTAAGTAAGACGAAGGGGTTTCGGCAAGATCAAGATGGGAATTTTTGATTTAAGAGTTGATATTTGAAATGGAATAGGAAATTTGTGCACTGTATGGGAATTCTCCCTAATTATTAGAAAATCTTCAAGTCGATCAATTTCCAATGAAAAATAAATAGTCAATCAAAAAACAATTTAAATTCAATCCATTCCTCAACAAACCCTGCTCTCAAACAAACACCAAATATTAAAGTGAGTCTGCAAAGAGCAAAACGGCTTAATACAAAAAATACAGCATAAAAACATAACAAATAAAAAATTGATTAGGTTGACAAAAAAAAATACACTGGAGAAACACACAATTTCAACAAATGTTTGTTTTTGCCAGTCATTTGAGCGAAACGACCTTAAAACATCATCGAATGGCACATGGAAAGCATCTAAAGCATCAAATAAATGTGCTTGGGCTTAATTCCAAGCAATTCATTCCGTTTTCGGTGTGAATTTAGCAAAATATCTACATTTTGTGGAATTCTGTTAAATTTCTCGTAAAGTTGTGAACTTTTTGAGCTGATGAATTATTAGATGTCGCTTGAGTGCCATCATTTGTGACCATTTTTCGCTTGATGTTGGCTAATGAACCTCGCAATATGCAAATCAAAGATGGATTTGGGTGAATTGAGCATGTGCTTTGGGGTCGCTGGATAGTTTGGATGGAATGAGGTGTGAATTTTTGTTTTTGAAATCCCAAGCTGAATTTTTCTCGAGTTCTCAATTCCAAGCTTTCCTCAAAAATTTTTCAAATCCAGAGATCTCTGAAAAAACCTAACATAGAGCTTGGGCTTCAACATCATTTCTATCCCAATATTTCCTTTATGTTCAAGTCAGTTAGCCTCAGCAAAGTACGGCTCGTTTTTATTCAATTTCACTCAATTCCCTTTCAATTTAGCATTTTAAAACCCAAAAATTTCCAAATCTCGTTTATTTTCCCTAGGATCGCTCCAACGGACCAAATAAGTCTCAGATGTTTTTTTCTATTTTTTTTATGGCAATCATGAAATGAAAATTTCATTAAACAGCAAAGTTCTACAAACTGATGATAAATTATTGAGCCAATTTCAAGTAAATTCAAAGTTCCCTAGAAAAACCATTTTGCTTCATTTCTGCAAAATATTATCGAACGAGATTGCCAATTGCAAAGTATAAAAATTTATCGAGAATTTCAATAAATGCAAAAACCCGATGCGATGTTGAAGCTTGTATCGCACTCCAAATTCAATTCCAATGAAGTGTTTTAATGTTTCACAATGTTTCAATGGAATTGATGATTTGAAGAGATTTTTTCGCTGATTTTGCAACAGTTTCATTTTTATGGCTTTTCCCAATTTTTTGCTTTTTTTTGGGGTGTTGAATACATTTTTCAATACATTTGATGGAAAATAAATGTTTGCCTTTTTTCTGATGTTGGAATAAATTTGATTGGAATCTGATGATGTTCAGAAAAATGTTATTGAGTTATTCGCGAGATATTTTTGCATATTTTACGATTTTAAAATCAGAAGAATGATTGATTTTTGAATGTTGCCATTTTTTACTGGGAATGTGTTTTGTTTTTTTACATGCGTCTTGAATTAACCTTTCAAGATGTCAAACATGCTCTTTGATACTTAATATGTTTCAACATCTTTGATCACCTTGGATGGATCCACAATTTACTTGTAATTTTACATCTATATGTAAAATTTGTTTCTGTTAATCTCTCAATTATTTCTAAATTTTAAGATATTTCAGTGTGTCTAAGAAAGCTACGAAGTAAGTGTTAATTTTCAAACATTATAAATTCCATAAACTAATTATACGATCAAGCTACATTGTAGCTTAATAAAAGTACCACTTTTATCTCGCAAGTATCAGAGAATCTTATCACAAGTGCAAAGATCTGAATACAAACAAAGTCTTTCTTGGCAAAGTTCTGCGTCAAAGCTTCGCACTTTTAAGCACAATTACCGCTGATTAAACTCTTTCCATGTTTTTTTGTGTTTTATTCGAGTTTTTCTGGAGAAAAGTGTAAATTTACAAGAATAAACTTTATAAAGTTATAAAATAGTAAAACCACATAATTTTGCACAGCTCACACATCTTTTTGAATACCACAAAAAAAAAACGATAAAACAAAATTTCAAAAAAAAAAATTCTTTTAACTAATTTCTTAACAAAAAAATCTGCGAGAATAAATTTCAACAATAGAACATAATAAATATGGTGAAAGTGAAGTAAAGCAGCAGATTTATTTTAATTCTTGTAAATCTTTTTAACGAAATGTGAAAATGTGAAAATGTGAAAATAAAAGGGAAAAACTTCTCGTGAAGCGCTTTTGTATTTTTCACTACCACAGAACAGTCAGTAGACCTCATTTGAATACTTGGGAAAAATTTACACCATAGATATGAATGGAAACTGTGAAATTGTTAGATTTGTGGAAATTGTGGAATTCAACAATACTGCCTGATATTAAGCAACAAAGAAGTTCGGTTCGTCTCCATAATAACAATTGAAAAATAAAACTTTAAAATTTCCCTTTCAACGATATTTAAATTATTTTTCCGAGAATCCCAGCTTAAAGTTTTCTTCTGCATGGATTTTTCCAGAGTGAGTGTAGAAACGTTGAAATTGTTGAATTTTCTCGGAAAGCCACTAACTTTTCAGTCGGAAACTTAGTCTTACCATTGCTGAGTCGCTAAATGATAAAGATTTTTATTTCGCAGAAAAAATATATTTACAGATATTGGAGATTTCAAACTTTTATTACTTATCACTTAATTATAAATTGTGTTCAATAAGATTCATTATAAATATGATTTAGGTTACGAAGGGTAAAATCCTGAGTTCAACCCACTCTTTCATTTATGTTTATTATAGTTTTTTTTGCAATAATTTTAAATTATAAAAATTTTTTTGAAAATCATAAGAAACAACCCCCTAGTACTAAATGCTGCAAACCAACAAACCAAACTCAAATATTCCCTTGCCAACTGCGTTCTCAGATAGTTTAAGTTTTATTTGCATTGCTGGCTTCTGTTCCTCCACATTACCAGCTCTTTAATGCAGTTATCCAGTTTTTGGATTGTAATCAGCGAAAAAATCACATTTACTGCAATGTTTTCATTTGGTTTTGGAGTTTTTGATTCAAATACTGTGAAATACTGTGATTTTTATGTTTTATGTTGGGTTTTGTATAAACTTACTTTTATGTGTATTTTTAGTTGATTTAATATTAAATTAAAATTATTTTGCATATTGCAATTCTTGAAATTTTTCTTGAAATTGAAAAATACTCAACATATTAATTTCCGTTGCAAGAACTGAAACAACTTTAAAAAAATCACAAATTTTATTAATTTAAACAAAATTTGTTCCAAATAAATTCATTCTGTCATGTATTTTGATTGAACTGGTTCCAAAAACACCAACGAACATAAGATTTCATCACAACTTCAAATATTAAATTATTATAAATTATACCGAAAGTTCATTTGTTTCTCGCAGTTCTCAAAAATTGGCAAGCAAAAAATATTCAGGCATTAAGGTTTCCTGTTTCAGCCTCAATATTGATGAACGACTCTGTAATTTTATAAATTTGTTTGTTTCTCTGAAAATGTCAAATATAATGTTTTCAACTAAAATTTTAAGCATTTTAAATAATTTAAAAACATTTTCAAGCAAATATCCAACTGCAAAGTTTCATGAGCTGTTGCTTCCCAAAACACTGACTCTCGAGTGATTTTGCAGCTAAACAAACAAAACTTCAACACAAAAGTTGAGCAAAAACCACTGTCAAATGTACAATATTGCATTTCCAATGAGATTTTGAGGCAAAACGTGACGCGGAAACCTTTCTCAAAGCGCAATTCGATCTACTGGCACAATGTAACTCGAGTAATTTTGTGTGTTTTGCAACTAAATACACAATTGCACAGTTTTGCCAAGTTTGGTTAGTATGGTGCAGTGACAAAAACTTAATTGAGTTGCTCGCAGAGTTTAGTGGAATTGTCAATTGAATAAAATATGTGAGCGCACATTTAATGTGATTTTTGTGTTTTTTGTATTTTGTGTAGACTTTTTTTTTTAATTTCATGTATTTATTTTAATGTTGGTTAAAAAAAAGTGTTTTTAAATGTTTTTGAAGACTACCAATATTTTAAATTAAAGACCTTAATCGGTTTAACAAGCACGCAATCATTTAGCGTTGCGTCAATATGTCAATAATTTTTATAAACACCATCACTACATAAAATTTAATATTTTATTTCAATAATTTTGAGTAAATATCCGACTTGTGACCTGTGACGCTTATTTACTCAAAAACTTGTCAAAAACACGAAATTTCAATGAAAGCTTATGAAATGAACAAACTGAATGAAATTTAGTAAACCTATTAAAAACAAATTATTCACAAAAGGTTTCGCCAAAACATTTTCACTATTTTCGGAATTTCATACTCAAAATTCATTTTCCGAGCATTTCCAGTTTTGTTTGATATTTTCATTTTAATTTGATGCTTATTATAATTTGCAACAGCTTTTAGAGAATTTGAAGTTTTTGCGAAACTAAATTGAGTTCTATGATGTCGTTTGTAAAGTAAATTGAAAAGCAATAAAGTTCTGGTGTGAAGTTTTGGAGTGAATTGTATAGTTTGAGTTTTCATTAATTTGCCATCATAATCATGCTGGAGAAAGCTTACGAAAGCTTCAATTGTAAACACAAATTTAAACGGTAATATTCTTAAGTTCAAAAAAGCATTCGAAATGAATACAAAGAGTGAAATTATTTCCTAAAACAAACAAAAAAAGTTTTAACATCCTAAAAAGTCATTTGCTCCATAAAAGTGCAATAAATACAACATCAAATGGTTCAATGTTTTGAAGTTTCAATGTCGTCTGCAAATAAAAAGAATGTTATTGAGAAAAACTGCAAAAACTATAAAACTAAAAGAAACACCAGAAATCCTCGAAAAATCCAAAGAACATTAAAGAAACTGAGATAAACTGGAAAGCAAAGTCGAAAGAACTATGGAGAGCATTAAGGGCAATAAAAGCATAAAAACACCAGTAAAAGAAACTATTTATGGTAATTTCGGGTATTTTGGCGAGCATTTGGGTATTTTGGATGAAAGAACGTCTGCAGTATAATTTAGGAACTTGTTGGATTTTAGTAGCTCTTGGTACTATATCAACTGGACGCTCCAAACATAAGACTAAATAAATAAGGGATGATTATAGTGGATGAGATAAAGACGAGACATGACTGAAATAAAAATTCCGATTTTTTTGTTGCTGAGGAATTTGAAGGTTAAGAGCATTCAGAGTGAACAAAGACTGATGACTAGTTTTGATGGTTTTGAGCTACTTTCTTTGTCACCATTGAACTATTTGAACTAAATACTAAACTCACTTATAACAAATTAATGAAATAAATATGGAGAATTTCCAAGCTGCTTATAAATAGTTTCTTGCTTTACAATTTTAAGTCTGACGTGATAATTAATGATAATTATACATTTTGTTGGGTAAATAGATTTTAAATGGGAATCTATCTTTCTGTGCTTTTTGAGTTTGTTGAGTAGGCAAGTACTGTATAATTTTGAATGATGAATTAATGCTTTTTGGCTGAACTTGAATTTGAATTTGAGGGGCTTTCTTTCTAACTTTACTAAATCTTCGTATCGATCATAACATTTTAAAATTCTCTTTTTTTAATTTACTGAAACTTTGTTGTAAATAAATTCTTCTTCTCAGAAGCAGATTCTTAACAATTAAATTATAGTGGTAGAATCACAAAAGAATATATATCGGTTCAAAACCAGTTAAATAATCCTGCTATTTCTACATAGATTATGATGCTTCATTTTTTTTATTTTTTTTACATTGTTTTAAAAACTAAACAGAAATACCCTAAGACATAATTTCAACCTCACTCCACAAAACTCCAAAAACACTTCCATAGAAACAAGATTTGTCTACACAAATTGATAAATCTTTCACTAATTACCCAAAATTAGATTTCACTTGAAAATGTGATAAATACTCGTAAATAACTGAAATGTGTATTAATAACAAATTTCCAAGCACTTCTCTAAAAACAATTTCTATTATGATATTTCTCTCGCAGACTGTAGGTTTATATCATTTTGTATATGAGTTGGCAATTGCTATGCATAGCAATAAAGACATCATCTTTCTCGAATGATTCACTGCCTAGTTTGCATAATTAAATGCTTAAAAGTACATTTAGTGTATTTTATTTATAAAAGATATTCAGTATTGCGGGGGGAAAATGGTTAATTTATGATTTATTTACACCATAAATGGTTTGGAAAAATTTCTTTTTGCACTCGTTGCGAGTGTTTAGATTGTTCGCAATGAGACTGGCTGGCAATTTTTTCCTGAAACACTCCCTCAAATGCGCCAAATGCTAAACAGCTAAACGGTGGAATAGTTCAAGTCGAACTTTTTGCCATATACACCTCAAAAGCTGTTACACTATGTGGTTGATTGTGCATAATAATGAAAAGGGAAATTGATTCTGGTTTTTTTTTAGTTGGATGGTTGCTGTACTAGGGGTCTGTTGAGCAAAAAAAGTAAATAACAATTTATTGAATATATCTAAAATATAAAAATCAAGCTTTAAATAAAAAGACTCCCAACTAAAGCCTTTAATTTCCAAAAAATTCCAAAATTCAAATAAAACGTCTAATCCAACTGGGTATCTACTCGAAAATAAAAGTTCAATATATTTTTATGTTCGGTGCTGACAAGTCAAAGTGCTTTATCTTCTAAATTTATTTATTTTTATTGACAATAAAAGTCTTGGAATTTGATAAATAACAACACAACCTTTAAGAAGAGCGAGATACTTATTAGATTTGAGATATTTCGCGAGGTATTTTGTAAGACAATCTATTTTCGTTGGAACATTTTTATTAAAATTGTTCAAGATAATGCTTTATTAAAGAAATATTTTGTTGGACAGTATTTTTATTAGCGTCAGGGATTAAGATTTGATACAAAACTTCCCATTTTTATTTTTATTTCTCTGTTCACTTTGCATCGATTTTTTGTTTTAAACAAAAAACCACAAACAATCTAATGCTATTATTTATCGCCAACCAAACAAAAAAAGTTAATCACCAACATCATTAATCGAGTACACACTCACAAATGATTATCGGCAAAATTAACCAGAACATAAATAATTTCTCAATTTCTCCTAAAACCAACATATTATATCCATTGACCATTCGAAAACCGCTAAATGCCAAACATAAAATGGAATTTCTTCTATAAGCAATCAATAAAATCGTAATGTAAAATAATAATGAAAGAAAGTGAAAATCGGTTAAAAATTGAAATTAAACTAGAAAACAACAAAAACTATCTATAAAGTTGGTAAAGCTACAAAAAGGCTACAATAAGCAACAATAAAATGCAAAAAACTACAAAAACTCCAATTGCCATATTTTATTGGAGAAAATTTTGCAATTGAAAAATCGCTTTTAATTTCGCAACTGATTTATCTGATTTTTGCTTTTTGCGCGCGATAACTCTGGTTACTTTGCAAATTGTGTGGAATATGCAATAAACTTTATTGAAGGTTAATTTGAGGTATTAGCCAGCTCGTTTTTTTGGAATTGTAAACTTAATTTATTGCTTCCACAAACTCACAAAGCCAATTTTCTCCTTAATGATTTTCGGAAATTTGGGAAATTTTTTCAGGCTTTTTAGACTTTTTAGTGTTTTTTGCTAATTTATGGATTAGCGAGTTATATCGACTGGAGTTACGAGCAATTTGTCGAAATTTTTACACATTTTTCTTGGAGATTGCTTCGTGAGAAAATTTTTAGAATGAGGAAAGCATAAAAACACTTGATGAGTTTTAATTTGCCTTCGTTTGCATTATTTATGAGTTGTTGGGAAGGACCTAGTGACCAAATTTTTCAATTCTATTGGTCCTAAGAAATTGTTCAAACCTATTTTGTATTATTTTGTTAAATGGAATATATATGTAAGCAGTATTAAAATATCATCAATCATTTTGTCTTAGTGAATAATCATAGGTTCAAATCCTTAAATTAATATATGTTCTGATTATAAATATTGGTTTTATTATTATTATTTTTTTTACTATTTTTTAATAATCCCTCAACTTATTTGGTCACCAGGTCCCACCGAAAATAAAAATTAAAACACTCAGTTGACTGTTTGCATCTGTTTCTTCATTTTCCCAGAATTCTTATTTAAGGATTCTAGAAACAGCTTCAAAGGACACGAAGGCATGTTGCTATTCTTTCCATTGTGTTGTGCGAGCAAAAAGAAACGTAAAGCAAAAAAGTGTGGGAAAATTTTTATCTTCTTTATAGGTCTTTTTGAGTTCCTTGGAGTATTATGGGCACACTCACACTAATAAACTACCAAATCACTTGCCAGGCTCAAGCAACAAGGATCCTTAAAATACTTGTACACACACTTGTTAGCCGCCTGTTGTAAATTTTGGCACCAGACATTCCTTTCGAGCCATTAATCTTTTCTCTCTCGCCTCGATCTGCCATATAGTCGAAAGAATATTCGTAACATTGTCTAACAAACTGTTAAATGTACTGTACTTTATTTGCAAAGGTGGGTGAATTTGGTTACTGCTTAATGCTGCGATTTATATGAAGGTTAAGGAATTTTTTGCCTGGATTAGCTTTAAATCAAGCTTTAATAAGAAATTTGCGTTCTTAGGTTGAATTTTGTTTATTTTTTGAGATTTTTACTCGATTTTTTGTCTTTTTGTGAAATTAACAATTGAGAGGCAAAAGCGAAAAAAGAGAACTGAGCATTAATTTCTCAGTAGAGCACGAAAGAGCAGTTATTATGCCAAAATCATTAAAATCTCGAACAATTCAAATTAATCTTCATAGTGCACCAAAATAGTGAGAATTCATTTCAGTTCACTGAACAATAATACTTACGAAACGCCATTTAACTTAAAAATACTTTGCGAAACTGCATGTAAAGCCATCAGCATTCATTTCAATCGATCGTTTCCTGACTCGCTCATAAAATTCGCATAAAGACGCTATCGTCTATTAGGTAGGAAGCTATTGATTTTGCTTGTAACAGCGAAACATTCAAGGAACGAGATATCAAAGTATTGAAGGAAAAATAAATTTTTAAATCTTTCTCGCATTTTATTCACGATTTTTCAAGCAGAGCTGTATTTTCAGAGTGGTTATGGTATTTTTGATATAATTTTGTGTGGTCTTTAACCAAAAGTAGAGATAAGTATTACATTTTAATACTTTTGATACTAATACTAGAATATAAATACAACTTTTCCACAGTGCAACATTTCTGATACTTTCAAGTGTTTTTAGGCTAAACCCCATTTTTCCTTAAAAAGCTTCCATTGATCCAAAACTGAAATAATAATTGTGTATTGTTGGGCGCTCAAGATACACGTACTTCAGTACTGAACCTACCTCAATGCTTATCCGACTACGCTCTATAAAGAGTAAATAATACCGAGGCACCAATATCACAATCTCATCCATTCAATGAAATGATTTGAAAAATTTGTAAGAACATTTTTGCCTTTTCTTTGCTTTTGTGGATTTTTTCCATTTTTCGCCTCGCAACTGCCAAGATTCTTCCCTTTTATTATTACTTTGATTACTTCTAGCGAAATATTACTGATATCTAGACATTTTTTGCTTCCTCTCAATTTTACATTTACTTCAATATTTCTTCAAAATTCTGTTTTATTTCAAAGAAAATGTTGCATGAATGAAAGTAATTTTCAATCCGTATTTCTCGAGAACTAAAATTCTGAATGATTCTTGGATTTCTAGTAAATAAATAATAATTTTCTGCTGACTTTTCCTTAGAAACTGCTAGTTTATTCAATTTTTAATAAGCGTCTATTGAAGGTATTGCGAGTAAATTTCATACATTGCTAATATATTGCCAATATTGGTAATATTGCAATGATTGTGAAAATAATGATATGTTGAGTATTTTATTGAAAATACTGAATATACTGAAAATGCGCTCCATTCAATAAAATGTACATGTTTATGCCAATTTAATTCGATTTCTATCGATTCGCATGTATGTAGGTATTTTATGAGTGGATGGCAAGACTGTTTATGACTTATATCTCGATTTGCAGCAGTCAAGCAATGAAGCTCATGTTGTATTTAAATCAGGGCACTGTTGAAAATAGTTTCGTTTTAATAAATTGAGTCAAATTTGGAGTAAAAGTTCCTCAAACCATAAAAAATAAAAGATCCACCTTTAACCTTGAATTTATTCAATTATCACAAAATACCTTCCAGCAGTGATCCAATCTTCCAACCGAAAACATATCAAAGCAAACCAAATTACAATACCGTATAACACAAAACTATGTTGAACAGTCGCAGAAGTAAGTTCAGGCAATAACCATAACCTCAGTTAAATGAGGCTGCAAATTACACAATTTTCATATACGAAAACGACCAAGATTAGAATAAGATTAAAATGTGTTTTCGGGCATTCAATTGAGATTCTCGTGACATGGGTTTTTCAGTATTCTCACAATTTGGCCAGTGTTTCAACATACAACTGGTTATGTAACCCCCAAGTGATCACAAATGTATCAAGAGATGTAAAATGTTCCGACGTATTTGAATATTGCTGAAAATTCTCAAAAACGGTTGAAATTGTTGAAATTGCTGGAATTGCTGAATTATTTGGAGAATTGTTGAAATTCGGAAATAATCCACTCTATGCTTCACATCAAACATATCCAAATCTTATATTGACTCGGGGCAATGCACAACAATCTAGATTAAAACAAATTAGTATGCGAAGGATAGTTTGCGGGTGGCCGAACATTTTTAAGTGGATTAATTTAATGATGATGGAATTTACCAAGTTTTAAAGGACTTTGGAATGGCTGTGGATTGTGAATGATTGTCTCTTGGAGATGTTGAGGAAGGTTAATGGTCCATGATGAATTTGGTGTTTTATCTTAAGAATTAAATAAAAGAGACGGAATTTTGATGGATTTAGTTTATTGTTCTGCGGTTTACTTTTTAATGTGGTTCTATTTTGTGACTGGTTTTTCTAGTTTGATAATTTGTTTATTATTCGTAGACTTATACAGAGGAATGATGAATTAAATCTTTAATAAAAATTTTCGAGATATTCTTAGAAAATTTCAAGAAAATCAACAAAAAACCATCTGGGTGTCAAACCTAAAGTTTTATTTGAAAAATCCATTCTCTTGGAAAATTGACCTATTCTGAAATGTGAGTATGACCATTAGTATAATAATGAAACAATGCAACAAGTCCCCCAGTCTCAAAATTAATTGCTTGTAAGCATAACTGTAACGCATGTTCGATTCAATACTACACCCATTTTTCCCAATTCCACCCACCTAAATAATGAGATTATTATCTTCAAACAAAAGCCAAAAGCCATTCAATTTTACACTGAATATTACTCCATACTACTCGTTGTTCACCACAAAATCTACCGCTTTTCATTGATTCAGCAATTTAGCAATTCAGCATGACAATCAATGCATTCGCCTTTAACATTAATTGGCAATTATAATTAGTTTAGTTTTAATTGTTAATAAACAAGATACTTTATTACGTTATCAATCCCATCAAACAGGTAATTGATTGATTATTATTAGTAGATCCAGTTTTTTAGTTATATTCAGACGTTCAGTTCACAATATAAGTAATTGTTCTCAGTTCTGGTTAATTCTATTATTAATTCCAATTATTTGTTTCTATTATTGAAGATCAATATTCAAAAAAGATTGTCGGCTGGTTCAATCGAAAATAAATTAATAATTTTCTAATTTTCTAATTCTCTAACATCAACTCGATAATTTATTCTTTAAGTGGGTTTTAACAAGATTATGAGCTTATCACATTATAAATATTGAAGATGGATGGATTGTAACATGCGATGAAATTTTGATATTGTAAAAATTTTCAAATGTCATCAAAAATTATGTAGGAGTTTTAGTTCTAGAATCACCTTATAGAATTGCTTCGATATATTTTAATTCTCCTAGCAACTGTGAGCGATCTATTTCAAAAGCGAATCAAAAATTTTATTAGAAAATCCTCAAAATATGAAGGTTATTTAGATATTTCAATAAAAAGTTATATATCAACAATTTATAAAAAAGTTCAAAGAAATTTTTACAAAAAAAATATTGTGATTTTATTTTCTGCTTAGCTTGTGAAAGGATCAAAGATTTTTAAAAACCCTAAAATCTCAAAAATCACATAAAAATCAAAAACCCGAATCCTTTTTTACCTCAATATAAATCTCCCACACACGAGACAACTCCTAGTCAATTTCTCTTGGACAGCACATTTCCTTGATAAAAGATAGATGTCCGATTTGTTCTACCCGGCCCCAAAACCAATTCGCCGACAAATTTGCTACAATCAAAACTTTTTTGTCAACACATTAATGTGATGCGAATCGATTGCTTTTAGGGCCAAACTGTTGATTCCGACCGATGATTTGATTCTGTGTGATGTGTAGATGTACGGATGTGTTGGCCAAAAGCTCTTGATGATTGATATTTGATATATTCTAGATTAGCTCGAGCATTCTGCGATTATTGGGGATTTTTAGGTATAGTTTCTTGAGTTTTATAGGTTCTTGAATCTCATTGAAATGATACACCTTAGATAATAATTTAATTGAGAGTACAGGGAGTAGACTCAATAAACTGTGGGGATTATTGTCCATTAGATTGATTAAATTAATTTGGGGATTTAGCAGGAAATGTTTCAGCTTTGTGACCTTTTAATGTATTATCAGTTTTATCGAAAATTTGATTAAAACAAATTGAGTTGACTGAAATTTTCTCATGAAGTAATTTATTAGTAGCTTGAAGCACACTTTACAAGAACAGCTCTTACAGAGCTTAAATCATAATTAATTTTCTAATTAGCATTAAATCAACAACACCTAAATTCATACAATTTCTAACTCTATTTTTTATTTTTCTTTCTAGGTAAGTTGATCCAGGATAAATATTCTTCTAAATGGTAATCAATTGGACCATGTCTACTTATTTATATTTTTGATACTGTGAAACATCAGCTGAAAATCTAAACTTTTAGCATTAATTATAAATTAATGAAGGAGCTTTTAATTAAAAATTTTGACATTTGATCCAAAATTGCCTTTTCTTGGGTTCTTGGTAGAAATTTTTAATTTTGCCGGGTTTTCACTAACGTTTTGGATATTGTTGATATCATAATTACATTTTGGTTACAATTAAAATTAAATGAAAATCCATGGCAGCTCCATATTATTTAACAATAATTTCTGATTTTAATAATGATTGGTGTTAATTACATTTTATGGTTGATTTAATTTTCCATCAATTAAAACTTTTCCCACGGGATCATTCAGGAAATTTACGTTCAGAAAATTAATACTGGGAAATTAGTGATACATTGATGAACTTTTTTCCATGTAAATCTGAAAAAACGTTGAATTTTATGAATTTTATTAAATAAATGACTTTTTGCGCTTTTTTGTGAATTTTTCAAATTTTATTCCATTAATAAATTTATATTGACATATCCCAGAGACTCCCAAAATACCTCGAAAATATTATGGAATTACAATATTTTGATTACATTGCTTGATATTTTAATATTCGACCCAAATACTGCTCGCACTTTTCCCTCAAACACAAAAGCCAAAAACCCAACAACAACGCAAATAATAATTTATGATGATGTCAAAAAGTATCGACAAACTTTCCTTGAATAAAACATTTATCTCGGCCACATAAAAAGACATCTAAATCATGCATCCCAAAAGCAATAACTCGCCATAACTTCCTTTCAACAACTTCCTGAACTACTTACATACTTATAGCAACTTATGCGATAGCTTTTATGATACTTTCAAAGAAGCGAAAGCAACTCAAGCTAAATCGACCAAATCACTTTTCTAATAATTGATTGCATATCAAAAATAGCAACAACGCAACAACATCAACAAAAGTTCATAAACTCGTAAACTTCTTACAGAAAGGAATTGGAGAACCTGCTGCTAGATTGTTTTTGACCGAGATGGTCGTAAATTATGTCTCATTATATTTTTTTTTTACTTTTGAGTTATGAAGAAATCTGGAGAAATATTAATTAAAATTCATAATTCACTTCAAAACATGATAATTTCCCCACCCAACCCCCTAGACAAATTGCTCATAATTTATTATTGGGTATTGTTTGGGCAATTGTTGACTCAAGAAAACTTTGCCGAGAGAAAGATCAAAGACAAACACGCCAGAAAAAATTACTAAAAGAAAGTGAAACGATTCAATTTCTTCATAGCAGTCGAGTCAAGATGTCAGCAGTCCCCAAATAAATGTATCAAATAATTTAATGTTGGATTTTATTATTGGAGAAACGTACAGAAGTTTTGTTTCCCAAACACGATCAAATAAAGTCTCCACACAAATCAAAAATTTTCCTCTGTTTCAACGTTTTTCACTCATTTCGACGTATATTTTTAATTAAATCAAAACTTTTCCACTTTCTGCCAATTTGCAATCAAAAAATTAAAAAAACACGCAGGAAAAAAACTCAATAAACTTCCTAAATGTCAAAAAAGTCCACAAATCCACCAAATCCAATCTACGGCAATCTATACAAACAATCTACATCAAGAGATGTCTAATTCCCTAATTCGGTAATTCAGTAATTCCCTAAGTTAAATCCATAAACTCCGTAATTCAGTAATTTAATTAGGCGAATACTTGAAGCTTTTGACGCTTTAATCGATTTGGTGTATTTGCTGTAATCAATATTTTGCCGTTTGGTTGTACGTGGCTGTCGGCAAATTTATGCTCAAAAAGAAGTTGTGAAGGCTCTGGGTGCTTACTGCTTAGCCTTGATTTCAATTCAACTCAACAGCCGAGCAACTGCAAAAAATTGGATAACTGGAGCAGGCGAGCTCCGTCTCTCAGAGCTAGCGAGCTTTTGGGATGTTTTTTGTGCCGATTTTGCCGGTTGTTATGGAGGGTGGTCTTAGTGGAGGGGAAATTGTTATTTTTTAGTATTCTCTGGTTCAGACTAGAATTTTCATGGATAAGATTACAAACATTACAAGGAATCTTTTCCACCCACCAAAAACCACCCACTTCCCGGTTGTATGAATGGAACACTCGCAAAGTGTATGAAAACACACAAAAAATATATATAACATCTGAAATTCTGAAAATGAATGGAATTTAATGGCTTTAAAGCGATTGTTATCGTAACAGGTGCAAAATTTAGCAAAATCATAGTTTTTTCCTTTCGTAATTTTCGCGTATTTCGTGTTTTTGGATTATTTTGAGTTTTTTTTGAGTTTTGGGAGTTTGTTGAATTTTTTTTTCTTCAGGAAACTTTTTTTGCGCTATGAGCTTTTGTTGATGGAGAATTCATAACTTTTTAATTAAAATTTTATCGATTTTATAGTGGGGTGGTTATTATTATTATTATTTACATTAAGTAACTGGAGGTAATGTTCCTTTATTAATTTATTGTCTGCTTGTCTGGTAACTTTTTGAGCTTTTTATTTTTTTCATTAAAAAAATTAATTAAGAAAAGTTTCTTAAGACTCTTAAAAATTCATTACCAAATAAATTTTTCTCCGTCAATCTTTCAAAAAGTTACTCCAGTATTTTGTCATCACAATTATTAAAAAATCAGCGAATAAAAAATTCTTTGCCCCTTTGCAAATCCTCGCAAATTCTTCTCGACAAATATTCAAGCAGATTCAAGGGTATAATGAATTCACGCTTAATTCGAGAAGCACCTGAATTTGAAGCCATCATAAGAAAAAACACTGAAAAACTCATGTACAAGAAGTCTTTAAAATTTGAAAATCTAGTATACTTGAAATACTCCAAAAGTCGTCTTTAAATTGTCTATTTGGAAGAATTTCTGGCAATTTGGTTTATGGAAATTTTACTTAGAATATTAAAGCTTTTTAAATTTTTGGGATATTTTCTGATGATTTGAAAATGCCGGAAAATGGGAAAATTCGGAAAACAGTGAAATTTAAAATTATTGAAAATACATCAAATATTTATTAGTTTTGTGTTTTCTTCCCACCGAAACTAGCGCCAAAACCTAAATTTTAGACTTGAAGAGTATTTTGTTTTACTCTCCGAGGAATGGACGTTCTCTTTAAAATATTAAAACAAATAATTAATTTTCAACATTTTTTGAAAAATTCCAATTTTGTATCTTTATTCCTAAATATTTTATACCGTAAGGATAATTTTATTGGAAATATTAATATATGAATCAACAAAATTTATAAATTATTTTAAATGTTTGGGGCTCGTTATATTTCATAAAATATTATTTTTTGGGTTTTTTTTTAATTTTTTTATTAAAATTCAAATAGTTAGATGAGTTCTAGAGATAATAGGTATAAAATATTAGAAACAAAACTAAAGGTACCAAACGTCCACCCCTCACTCTCCTAAAAAGAGAAAATCCATCGTTCGAAGAGAGCAAAATTTATTCAACCAGCTTGCTGAGTACAAGTTGCTTCAGTTTACTTTTTGTTTTCGCCGGGAAAGGTTCGAAAAATTACTCAACACTTACTCAACGAAACATTGATTTCGCCGGAGTTGTAAAGTCGGAATTTCGAGATACTTGTGTAATTTGTGCAAGAAGCCGGAATTGAAATGAAATAAATATTAAAAGTAATTTTTAAATATTTGATATAGAAAGTCGATTTGTGTTGTTTATTTGAATGTGAGGTTTATTTTATTTTAATTTGTTGAAAAATCCAAATTGAAAATTGTGCAATTTTTGAAGGAGTTTTGTTGATTTCAATGTTATTGATGGTTTTAAGTTTCAAATATCAAAAAAATCTAGAAAAGAGTGAAATAATAAAAAAAAACCAAAGTTTAGCCGAGTTTTGCTGAATAATTTACTGAGTTATTTGCTGAATATAATGATTTATTGGCAAAAATTGCAAAAAATTATATCTTGTGGGAACAAAAAGACGTTGGCAGTGAAATAGTTGAAATCAACAGAAAAATAAGAAAAATATTCAATATTATTGAACCATTCAATCATTTAAATTAAACAGTGTGCAAATAAAATTGAATTAAAAAAAAGAATCAAGAATATCGAAGAATTGAAGTTGAGAAAATAATATGAAATAATATCAACAGTTTAATTAATGCTGAAAATTTAAACAAAGCAAGATTAACAAGTCTGCAATAAATCAATGAATAATCCTTCGAATCAGATTATATGATGAATTTAGAGCTAAACAATAACAGGAAAACGTTTAGGAGTGACAATTTATGGACTAAAAAGCAAAACAGGGCTCGATTGAGAAAATATTGCGTAAATTATTAATCTCGGCAAATTTCGACGAATAAAAATTAAAACTATTATAGTATCCTCAAATTGTTTAAAACTCAACGATTCTGAGTAACTTTATAAAAATTTTACTATTTGAGTAAAAGTCTGCATAAAACTCGTATAAATAATTACCGAGTTGATTAAATATTTAAATTTCAAGCAAACCTGATAAAATACATAAAATACCAAGAATCCCCTAAAATCCATAATTCCTACATAAACCGGTCTGAAACCTTGAAACACTCTTATACCTTCCATAAAACCACAAAACACACTTTTTCCAACCTTTTAATCAAAAAACAGTTAATGTTCAAAAAACTACCAAGAAAAGTACGAAAACTATAAAAACTATGAAAGCTACAAAAACTACAAAACATACGAATTATCACCTAAAAAAAGTAAATTAAATATATTGAACATATTGCTCCAATTTCACCAAAAAATCGATCGAAAAGCAATTCAAACCCGGAAAAAGTGGCAACGAATTAATTTCAAGAAAATCAGTTTTTTGATGAGCATGTCCTCACACAAAAGAACGCAAAGAGCTGTGGCCATAAGTATCCACAAATAGTCGCAAATAACATTTGTTTGTGAATATTCCATTTCCATGACAATAATTTTAATCGAAAATAGATTTTTCTTTTGTTGGAGTTGCCGATTCACGGAAAACAAATAGAAAATAGAGGAAAATAGAGAAACATAATGGAACATGTGGGATGCAAGGAAATGACGTCATTCCGAGGATTCTTTAGGGATTTTTATGATTTTGTTCTTAAAGGTGAATTTGTGAATAATTTAACCAATTGGGAAACAGGTCAGAATTCATTAAAACTGGTATAAATATTCAAAACAGTCTAAAATACTCAAATTTCAAAATTCATTTTCCAGTAAAATTTTCACCAACATAACCTCTCATCCATGACATCTCTCACGACTGACTCTATGGACTGACCCTTGCGTACATGTATTTTTTACTTCATTTCAAACGCAAATTTATTCACAAATTCTTTTTGCATTTAATTTAGAGAAAAGCCAATGAAACGTGAAATGAACGAAAAGTAGAATATTCCAGTATTTGTTGTGCCTTTTTTTGTTTTGTTCAAACAAATCGAGTCAATAAGTAATTATGTGGAAAAAGTACTTAATTGTGTAATTTTACATGTTTTCTTAGTTTTTTAGGTTTTGAGCATTTTGGTAATTGGCAGGGGTGTAGAAGTAGCAGATTAACAAGGTAGGCGCTGATGAGTTTTTGCAAACAAAATTAAAAAATTGCGCTGAACAAAATTTTAACAAGGGGGTCGCGACTACTCGCGCCTACCCACTTCTACAACCCTGGTAATTGGTAATGTAATGAGGGGAGAGTAATTAATATAAATTGTGTAACTCTTTCGTTAAGTTGTAACAGTTTACCATTAGTCCCCCAAATTCCAATTAAACTGTTACTTAACGACCAATTTTCACTTTCATCTCTCTCAACTGACACAATAAACATAAATCATGATAATTCACAATGATCCACATCATTCACCCCCCGCAGCGCCAAAATACTTAATCTTTAGCTATTTCACGTTTCATTAGCCAATAATTCTCTAATTTAAGACTTTTGCTGGCCAAATCTCGAACAATTAAGTGCAAACTAAATTAAATGGTAATAAAACTTAATAAAATGGCAAATAAACTCTGCTCAACTACGATAAAGTTTAAAATAATGTGCTCCAGCAGTAAAACATTGAAAATAAAGGTTTAGAGAAAAACTGAAAAATTTGCTGTACCAGAGCCCACATGTTATAACATTAACTATCTGCAAATTCTGGCGCTACATTTTCGAAACGATATTTAATGTTTTGTTCGAACGAGAAAGTTTCCTTCACTAAAGAGCGAAAAATGCAGCGAAAGGAAAAGTTTTCTGCTCTTTCTCGTTTTTTTAGCTTTTTATTGTTTTTAACTTGAAAATAAATAATTTAAAACAAATTTGGAAGTTTGTCAAGTTTTTAAGAGTTTTTGAAGTTTTGTAGACTTTGGGTAATAGAAAGATCATTAAAGACATATTTGTCGTAATTTGTGGAGAATTACTTAGTAATTGGTATTTTGGGGAGTTCAAGGTTGTTGAGCTTTGATGACCTTCGATTTATTTGAAATTACTCACATTTTGTTGGCTCATCAAAAAGCTTCACTCCAAAATTTCAAAACCTAAAACAAATATCAAACTGTTTCATGAGTTTTTATGTTTTCCATGGTCCACCACCTTAATTGAAATGTAACACAAAATTAAGCAATTAAGACATGTAAAAACATTTCAAACAATTTATTCGCTTTTGGCATTTAAAAGCATTTTTTACAATTTTTTAACTTCTACATGTTTCTGCAATTTTCCAGTAAATTTCCTCTGAAACTGCAAAAACTACAAAAAATTCAAAAACTAACCAAAATTACAAAAATGTACTGAAAGTCACTAAAAAATGCAAAAAGCTATTAAAAATATTTACAATCGTTCGTGCTCAGACATTTTAATGAATTTTTAGTTGCGATTTTATTTCGTGTTTGGGAAAAAAGTAAAAGCCACATGTAGCACTTAAGCCAATTACTAGCAGAAAATTCCTGCATGGATGTGGAGGATTTTCAGAGTTTTTAACGATGTTGTGAAATATATCTCTTTGGTCAATTTTTGGTGGATTTGAATATTTATGTTTTATACCATTTTTTTTTATACTGGATTGTTTAAAAATTACTCAAAACTGGTCTAATTTACTCAAAACGATTATTCATTTTTTGGCCCTTTATTCTGTTGTCACTCTCCTCCTCCATGAATAAATTGGAGCGACATCGATTTAATCTCCCCACAAAATAATTAATGAAGTGGTATAAAAGCCAATAAACACCAAACTATCATTAAAACTCAATCATCAACAGGCTTACCCACCATGAACCAAAATTACTGTTCGATATGCTCTGGAATGTCATAAAACCTCCACCAAGCTCTGAAAACACGACAGTCTGACTATCTGCATTTCTATCGCGTACTTTCTGTGTCAAACATGTAAATTATAATTTTGTACGTATTAATAAAGAGTCTCGTTTGGTGCGTGTGCTTTTCCATTTCTCCAAAAAGGGCAGAGCTCACGGTTTTCCTTGCTATTTGAGTTATTTCGTGTTTCAATTCTCTTTTTGTTGTGGTTTATTCGATCAACAAAGCAAATTTAACGAAATTAAGTAAAAATTGAGTAATTTCATGTTTTGTCCATTTGTTACATTTTCTACAATTTTATTTATGTTTATTTATTCTACTGTTTTTGGCTGTTTAGCAGCTAAAAGCTTTGAATACTCGGAATATTCGTGGAAAACTCGTAGAATTCTGAGAAAATTAAGAAAACACAGAAACTCGCAGAAATTCTTTTTTGTGCCTATATTTATTGGGGGATTTATTGTAGCATAATAATTCCTTTCTTTTCGCTTTTTTACTGCTCTCAGTTGAACAGAAAAACTTTCTTGGAGAATTTTCATTTGAAGGCACTCATTTCTTGTTCATTTCAAGCTGGCAGATTGTAGGTTTGTTGGGACAAAAAATGTCGTGGAATTTTCTTTTCTATTCGAAGATCTGCTGAGATGTTGAGAGATATTAAATATTCCAGTAGAATAAATTAAAATCAAGTAAAACATGTGAATTAAGTAAAAAATGATAGTCAAGTAAAAAAAAATTTAATCAAGTAAAAATTCAAAATCAAGTAAAAAACTAATTTAAATTTAATTATTTTAAATTTTTAGCAATCAACCACACTCACCTAAAACATGCCACTTAGCTGGTTCACTTCTCTAAATGCGTTGGTGAAATTATTCATTCTAATAAATTTATTGTTAAAATTCTTACCATTAAAAGAGGAAAATGCTTTCGAACTCCCCAAGCAAATTTTCCAACAATAACAGTGTAGAAAAATTACGCGAAATATTCGTGAAATACACAATAATTTATTCTCTAAATTTGCGTAAATATTGCCAGATTTTTTTGCTGTAATTCTGGAATTACAAACAATGGCTTTGGTTTGTGTTATATTTCTTATATTTATTAGCTAGTATATATTGGTTAATGTTCATGCTCATTTTGTGCTTACTTTATAAGTAATTTCTTTAATTTCTTGAAAAAATGCAAAAGCTTAACACAACAACAGAAGAAAAGATTCCCGGTGTGAAAATTAATCTTTTCAACGGATTTTGTGCAGTATGGGATTTGTTATGCGAAATTTAATGAGCAAATTATGTCATTTTATGGACTTTTAATTGTTTTCATTTCTTGGGAATGTAATTAAGTATTTATTTATATTTATGATGTTTATAACAGTTTGTCACTCTTTAAGATTGTATTAATGATTACAAAAAAGAGTTTGATAATATTTTATAGCATTTAACATAAATAGATGAGTAACTTACTTTTATACCAGTTTTACTCCAAATCAAAATCCAACTCGTTCCGGAAGAAATTTCACACGAGTCATCTTGAACAATGACGTCACAACACAAACCTTTTTAAAAAGGTATCTTATAATGCCACAAAATGAATATTAAATAGACATTGTTACAGATAAGTTAGACATGAATAATTTATAACGTCATTTAAAATTCATTCAAGTCTACAAATAGACTCTACGAACATTCTACAAAGAGCAAAACATTCATTTTCTTTTGGCACTTCTTTAAATTTCAAGTAATTTGTTGAAAATCACCGAAATTACCAAATTACAGAAATTCACAGAAAAATTTAGAATTTCTATAACAAAACTCACTTGTCTTTTTATGAGCCGTAAAACGCCAAAAAGCCTTGCGACGAGCTAGAAACTTAATTAAAAGACACCCAGTAAGCGAGGAAAAAATACTCTCAGTCGAAGCTGTGGCAAGGATTTTTGGGAAATTGTTGGAAAATGAGAGTAAATGGCTCTGGCTGTGCAAACATACAATAAATTACATTTTTAAATTGAATGTTATTTAATTTTTACTTTAATGAAATTAATTTGGTTTGATTAAAGCGTTTGGGGGTTTGAGGGATGGTATGGCATGATGTCTTTGGGTTTTTAGCAGGATTTTTGAAGAAACTGGTCTAATTGAAGGGGAAAATTAATTGATTTTATGTTTTCTGAATGATTTTTCGGTCATGAAAAACTCGTATAAAACTACCCACTCTTTCTTTAAAGCTTATCGTCTTTGGGGCAGCTATTTTTAGATGAGTTTTAGCTGAATTTTAATGACTTTTGATTAATTTTGATGAGCTGGCAGGTTAAACGGTTTTCAACCTTTAGGCGCATTTCACTGAAAAGATAATGTTTTCTATTTTTAGAAGGAAAATTGAGTTCAGTTTAATTTTCTTTTGGTGACTTGACTAGACTTGACTTGACTTGGAAATTTCTAAATAAATTTAAAGCCTTAATAATCAAAAAAAGAAATATGCTTTCTTTTGAATTTTACCTCAAAATTAATGTAATTCCCTTCCGTTTCACCTTAATTTCAATAAAACAGCAAATTGAATAAAAATATAATTTTCCCCGAAGAAATCAAATAAAACTAAATAAAAAGGCACACTTTAATCAATTCTCTCTAGCTCTTTGCCCAACCCATTCTTTTCCACTATACTTTTCCAATTGAAACTGAATAAATTAGGCCATAACTTATCGAATCTACCTAGTTAGATTTTTTCTTTTATTTTACCCTCATAAGCCGTTTCCAGCTCCATGTAATCAAATTATCATTGCATTTCCATAAATTTTCAATTTGCTCCAAATCGACGGAACTAGAGGTTCCGATTCTTCAATGTATTTTTTGTGGCCTTCGATTTTTCGAATTTGAATGCATTTCAAATAAATATTGACGTGTTACGGGAAAAGGATGGTCGTTACATTTTAAATTGTTGAGAAAATTGTTTATTTGAGTTATTTTTGGTTAAAATGTTTTAAAATAGTAAGGAAATATTAATTATGGTTTTAGAAGGTCTAAAATCATTTCTTTAGATCGAATTCTATTTAGAATTATTAATTATATCGATAAATTGCTATTTGGATTCGTAAAATGATCAAAAAAAAATTTTCAAAGAAATTTAAGAAAATTTTAAGAAACAATAAAATTTTAAAAATAAAAATAAATAAAAAGTTCTAACCTCAAGACCCTTTTCTCTTTGATTTCCATAACCATAATATGTTTCCTAGATTATTTGTCGCCAGGAAGTGATCACAAAAAAATTTCAAGAAGATTTAACTATCGGTTCTGACTTTGTTACCGACTTCTTTGATTTTATTACATTTTATTTCATTCCTTACCTATTGCCCATTTACCACACACAAACAAACCAAAGACCTGAATTATATCTGAATTATTTGAGTTTTTTGAATTATTTGAAATTATACCAGAATTACATGAAATTTCTTGAATTTTATGAGCAAACTCTGATTTATTTAGGAAAAGGATCCAAGTACCTGTCTTTTTAATGCTTTTCAATATTGCCTAAATCGTATTAGGAAAACATTTTCTATACGTCCAAAAGGCATTATTTTAGAATGGAATTTAAAGTTATTGATGGTGGTTATTTTTGTAGCGATCATTTTGAGGTGATTAATCAAGATTTGATTATTTATTAAGAAATTAATTTAAGTATTTTTTTTTAATTCTTTTTAAATTCTTTTTTTTATTCAAGAAGAAAATTAAATAAAAATCATAAAAAATCGATTTTCTTTCAAAACATCACCTTCTAGCCATTAATTATGATGCTTTCCTTTTTACGCTTTTTCTACACTTTTTACTTCGGCAACAAAAAGTTGTGAAGTCTTGATTTCATCCAAACTTTTTTTTTTTTTTTTTTTTTTTTTTTTGCCTAAAACAAAAAAAATTTTGGTCTAGAACCCGAAATTTTGGGTCCTTGCGAAATGTCTGTCCGTGGTTTTGACTTCTGAACTTCTGTATTCGTAATCTTTGAACCCATCCGACCGATTAGTCTCAAAATTTCAGAATAAGCTTTTTTTAACCATAAGACGGTCGCGTTTGCTGATTCAAGAAAATCCTACAGCGCCATCTAGTACCTGTAGTGCAAAATACCATTTTACCATACAAAATTTTTTTTTTCCTGAGATTATATTGAAACATCTGAATATGCAAAAACCTTGTATTTGACCCAAAATGATCAATTCCTAAAGGTTTTATGGAAATATTGTACCATGACCAAGTTGTCATGCTTACAAAAATTTTGGAAAAAAAACTTCTGTTGACGTAATCTCAGAACCCATCGGACCGATTGATCTAAAATTTTCAAAATAAGCTTTTTTTAACCATAAGCAGCGACGTACGAAGAGTTTTTGATAATAATACAGCGCCATCTAGTACCTGTAGTGCAAACTACCATTTTACCATACAAAATTTTTTTTTTCCTGAGAATATTTTAAAACATCCGAATATGCAAAAACCTTGTATTTGGCCCAAAATGATCGATTCCAGAAGATTTTATGGAAATATTGTACCATGACCAAGTTGTCATGCTTACAAAAATTTTGGAAAAAAAACTTCTGGTGACGTAATCTCAGAACCCATCGGACCGATTGATCTAAAATTTTCAAAATAAGCTTTTTTTAACCATGAGCAGCGACGTACGAAGAGTTTTTGGTAATAATACAGCGCCATCTAGTACCTGTAGTGCAAACTACCATTTTACCATACAAAATTTTTTTTTTCCTGAGAATATTTTAAAACATTTGAATATGCAAAAACCTTATATTTGGCCCAAAATGATCGATTCCAGAAGATTTTATGGAAATATTGTACCATGACCAAGTTGTCATGCTTACAAAAATTTTGGAAAAAAAACTTCTGTTGACGTAATCTCAGAACCCATCGGACCGATTGATCTAAAATTTTCAAAATAAGCTTTTTTTTTAACCATAAAAAAGCGACGTACGAAGAGTTTTTGATAATAATACAGCGCCATCTAGTACCTGTAGTCCAAAATTTATATTTTATATATCTTGTGTTTTTCAAAGAATCTAAAACTGTTGGAAAAAATATATATATTTTTTTTGAATTTTATATGAAAACAAGTTTTACGTGTTTTTCGTTAAGAAACTACCAACTCAAGTCGATCAGAAAGTGGTAAGATTGAATTCAACAGAATTATCAGCAATAATGCACAATATTCCCGCTCGGCGCTCTGATCGAAAATTTATGTTTTGGTTACATATTTTTGAATTTCCTAGAATTTTATTGCTTCATTCAAATGAATTATTCTAATGAAGCATAGGTATTATGTTGCCGAAGTGCCTGCTAAAGCTTCAGCTTTTCCGATTTTTTAATGTTGCTTCCAATTTTTTATATCTTTTTATTTCTGTTTTACTTAATTTTCCTTTGGAACCGAAATCTCCTGAAATGACCCATAAATTATCCTTTAATTCCTGCATTACTCACATAATTTTACAGATTTACCAAAAACTTACCTTTCCGACTTTTGCCAATTTTTCGCCGGTATTTGCGAGGTTTTTGCCTACTTCCTCGATACTTTCCTGTTCCCGAGCTTTTCTACATAGCTGAGCTTAAAAAGTGCTTTGGCGAGTAAATTCAGAGATTTTCTAGAGATTTTCGCTCGCCAGGAGAATTACTGGAGAAACATTTCGGAATTATTCCGGGCTTATTCGGTTTTATTCTGGATATTGAGGCACATGCATGAACTTTTATACGTTACGTATGGAGTTCTGGATGCATTCAATATACTGTGCACCATTCAGTTTTATAACTAGACCATATGTTGATTGTAGAGTAGATTCGATGAAAAAGTGGGCAATAATAGCCATATTGTTTCCAAGCGAAATCGGAAAACCGGGTTGGAATTTTAAAAACAAAGGATTTATGGGAAAAATGTGTAGGACAGGTCTGTTGAATGGAAATAATGCAATTTTGAGAAATTAATAGTTTATTAGAAATTTTTATTGTGATTTCTCAAGATATTCCAATCAAGGTTGTTTTTCACATTAAAAACATATTTTCATAGCTTTTCTCCTTTTTGCCAAAAAATAAGCTTTTCCTGATGTAATCCAGCAATAATCCATAAATTTCACATTTTCAATCTTGGCATAAACTCAAACTCCACAACTCGATTACAATAAACTCTCAATAAAATCCATGAAGTCCATAAAAATATAGATGACATAAAAATTGTGCAAAACCATTCAAAAACCGAACGATAAATAATAAAAGTGGTTAAAAAACAAATTCAAGGGTGTGTTAAAAAATAATATTCAAATAATAAAAAAAATATTGAAATCGAATTGTTTTCAGAGTGTGAACTGTAAAATTGTTGAATAACACCTGAAACACTAGAAAACACAGAATCATTGCAAAAAACCAAAATGACGTCTAAAAAATTCAAATTGCAAGGGAAATATGAAAACGCTGTGTAAAATTTTATAAAGATGAATTGTTTATGCAAGCTGATGTGACTTTATGGGAATTAGATCTGAAGGGCCTCTGGCAGTTGTGGATTGAGTAAATAAACACGAATAAAGACAGATAAAGTCAGGATGAGCTCGCAAGTTATCTGCGATCTACTTTATGGTGTATGTGAAGTAGAAAAGGGGGTGCTTATGGATTGAAAATAAAATTATGAATTATTTTCACAATATATGCTAGCCCAGCAATTTCCGCGCTATTAAAAGGTTATTCATCCCTAGAGACCTTACTAAAGTAAAGCCCAACAATATCCATTGTCAAAAACCTTAACTGAAGCTATGTTAAGTATGGCAATATAAATTAGAGAAAACTCAATCTTAGAAGGATATAAATTGGTAATGTCAATAGAGCGATAACAATATTGTTGTAGTCTTTCAACTGACAGTGTGGTATAGTATTTTTAGAAAAACACAATTAACTGCTAATTAGATTTTATGTTACCCATGGTTCTATTGAAATTGATTAAGTTTTATTAGTTTTATTAATTTACTTGAGGCGTTTATTTGACGCATTAATGATCAAGATAACTTTTTTGAGATTGCTGAAGGAATTTTTCAGGAGATATTACTTTAATTTTTAATTTCAATGGAATTTTTTCTACTCAAAAATCCTGAGCTTTTTAATAGATTAATCATGATTCATGGAAATATGTTGAAATTTTCCACTAAAAGTGTCGATTTTTCCATTAAATTACGATAAAATCTCCATTACAGCACAAAAATTCAACACAAAATGTTTAAAATAAACCTTTTAGCTGCTACTGGCATCAAAAGCATCCGAAACCTCCAACAAAAAATTATTTACTGATGCGAAATGAAAAATATTTTTCAATTTAAAATTACAAAAATCTCATAAAAATTGGCAAAAAACACAATTTTATCGCAGATTTTGCGATGAATTATTTGCAGGATTGTGCCGGCTTTTCCCAACACTAACATTAGTGTTCATTCTACTCTGTTTCTACTCACTGTAAAGTATCATAAAGCGTACAAAGAGGAAGCCTAGCTAGAAGAGAATGTCTTGGACGGATCTTGCTTGAGTCTCGTTTGATACTCAAGATAGCTTGTATAGCTAAGCAAATATACCAACAAGAATTACTGCATTTAATTTCACGGCTTGGTGAACAAAGAAGAGCGAGCACAAGGAACTCCACATTCCGCTGTGGTTATCGTCTTGTTTGCTTTAGAACTTAAGATGCTTTCGATTTGGCTTGACAGAGATTTTTTATTTATTTATTTTTGGATGATTTGCGTAGATTCTTGAGATGTCTGTTTTGTTATTTTAAATTTAAAATGAAAATCGATGATTAAATGTTTTTGATTTTTTTTCTAAATTTTTTTGGGGAAAAAATTTCTATCAAGGATTTCAGGATTTTCAAAATATTTAATTTTAAGAAAATTAAATGCCCTTTTTCACTATATTTAGTATATTTGTTGTTATTCAGAAAAAAATCGGCAATTTTCTTAAATTCCAAAAAATTGCATAAAATCACCCAAAAGAAAATAAAACATAAACGATTCAATATTCTCCCAATAATTATTATACTCGAAGGCAAGCAGCGAAAAAAAAACTTAATCAGAAAACACAAACTTTACGTATTGCTTGGTAATTCTGGGTATATTCTCATTATATTCCCAAAACACGGCATCAACATTAATTTGGATCAATTCACTTAATTACACAATAAAGACGTAATTTTGCCGTAATTTGATTAACTTGGTAATTAGCATTTAATAATGCTGCTATGTGAAAACGCAATTAAGAAATTTAACCACGTTGCTGCTAAATAGATTCTTCTGATTTGATTAAAAAAGAGTATGTTGTGATGGAAATATGTCACAGGATTTGTAGAGATTAAAGGTGTTCAAATAAATTAAATTTTTGGGGGATTAGAAGGTAGCTTGTTAATTATAATTATAACAGATTATTTCAGTGAAACAATTTTAAATTATAAGAAATTACCGGAACCAAAGGTTAAAACCGTTCTGTATTATATAATCTTGTAAATGAAAACTTTGTTTCTTCATCTAAAATCCTTGATGACATTTCAAGCTCATAACCAGCAAATTTCTCTCCGAACCGATCAAATTTCTCAACATCTTAATCTTTCCTTAGTTTTGCAAAACTTCGTCCAGTTCGCAATTAAAAATGAAATGACACGTGAAAACTGAACTTTGTTATACAAGCAGACAGCACAAGTCTCCAGTTACAGCTGGAATTATTAGTTTATTATTTTGTGATTGGTCTGCTCAGTGAATCATGAAATTTCTGATGAATTATGGAACGGTTGATTGATCAATGTGCCAGCTAATTAGAGATTAAAGATACATTGACGCAGGCATGCAGAAGTTGCGCTCAAGGGAATACATCGAGTGACATGAAAAAATATTGAAAATTTTGATGAAAATAGAAAGAAAATAAAGGAAAGTGTTATATTCCAACAACAACGAAATAATAAAAGTAAACCCAGCAAAAGCAGAGGATAATTGCGTTAGCAACTTAGCAACAACCCAATTTCTTATGTTAATTGAAAATATTGCACGAATTAAGTTAGAGGTAATTATTATTTTCATTATTATTTTTTATTATTTAGGGATTTAAGTGAGGTTGCTATTTTGTTGCCTTTTTTCTCCATTTCTTCACTGAATTTCTGTTTAACTGATCAGTAAGAAATCTACATCAAATTTAAATTAATTAAATTTGTGGATTATTTGGGGGTGGTTCAGTAAATATGTTGATATTTCTGTTTTCACCACGAAAGCTTTTGAAAAGCTTTTCTTACACAATACTGCCATTATATCCATTCATGTGACCTGTCATATTAACAACCCCCACGACACAAATAAGTAACTGAAAATAAAAGGCTCTCCTTTTTATTTTTTACTGAAGGAATGAAAGATTTAAAATGAAAGGGGATTCTTACCAGTATAAGCTTTATAAGCTCCAAATTATCTCTTTTATTGTTATCTTCGCCCGGCATCTTTAATTAAACTAATAGAAAAGACCGAATTGTACGAATTAAATGAATAAAGCGACTTTTATATTAAAGTTGGACTTTCTCAACATTTTTGTTTGCACGCGCGTCAAGGCAACTTTATCTACTAAAAGTCATTCTAGGGGTGAAATGTCTGGGGGAGTTCTAAGAAAATTAGGAAAAATTATTTTCCAGTTAGTATAAAGAGATTTAGGAAAATATGTTGAAAATCGTTTTATTTGAAAAGAGAGCACTCAAACAATAAGAAAGTCATCTCTTCTCCATATTGCAGATATATCTTTCTTTCAATAAACTTAATAAAAAAAGTATTTGCTGATTTTTCCATCAAACTGATTCCATCAGCTGGAAATTGAAATGTTAAACAAAATATTTTCATTATTTCAATATTGAAAGTTCATCGTTTAAAGTTATCTTTGGATCAAATTTGCCGCTAGCTGAACAATTGTATTATTGCTGGCTTCAATTCAATTATGCTCATTTTTGTAGGATTGTGGGCACTTACCCAACACAGAGCACCAGAAATTCAAGCTGTACCCTTTTTTAAATCGCTTAAGAATCAAAGAATCACAAAATAACCCTTTTAGATCACAAATCTTTCAAGTTTTGTCAGACTTGAAGAGATGAAAAATCTTCAAGTTTTCTTTTTCTTTCATCATTTTCATAAAAACAATTTCTGAACAAAATTTAATTGAATTGTTGCTTTTACTTTCAAACCCAAAAAAAAGGTAGAAAAACAGAAAAACTTGAAATAAACTCCAAACAATTGCTTTTCGGATAATTTGTATCACATTGTGAACAAACACAATTATTTTATCACTACTTTTCCTGCAGTCAAAAAAACAGCACAATGTTTAAAGACTTGGAGAAAAAGAGTCTAATTTAATGCAGCAGTTTATGTTACTTTCTAATTCAATTTCACTATGGCGCAATAAATTTTTTAGATTTGCTGAAATTAAATGGTTGGAGTCTTAGGTTAATTTGATGTGGGAAATGGTTGCGTTTGGTCAAGGGAGATGATGGATTCGGAAGGACAACATTGATGAAAGACTTTTTAGATAAATATTTATTCTGAATTAATTTTAAAATAATATTTGAAAATTTTTACACGAATTACGAAAAACAACAATACTGCAGAAATTTCTATAAAATGATAAATTTCTATTGGAATCGCATTTACTACTGTTTAAAATGTATTCAAACTCATTAATCTAATAATTTATTACACAACAAATAATGTCATGTAGACAAAGCAACTCCAAATCAAGATTTCCCCACAGAAACCGCGAACTAAAAGTCTAAAAAAACGTTTTATTTCTCATTTCCGCGATTTGATTCGCAGTGAAATAATTTTTGATTTCTTATCTGTGGGCTGAAAATATGATCTTTTTCGGAGAAAACACAGCAAAAGACAAAAAGCCAAAACAAAAGCAACAAGCTCGCTAACAGTTTGCCTGCATAGTTTGGGTCCAAGACTCGGTCAAGACTGCCATATCGGGAGAACATAAACTGACAAACAGTTAAAGCAATTTTCATGGCGAAAAGTAAAAGTTGTAAAATTATCGTTTTATCGCCTCTTTGAATGTTTCTTTAATGCTTTTAAATGCTTGAAATGGTTTATAAGGCAGTTAGGTGGAAAGCTGGACATCGATAAACTCCTAATGTTCATTCAAATAATGTAGATTCCATAAATTCGTTGAGCTTTTTAGAGTTTCTGGTTAATTTTTTGATAGTCTTTTTGATTAAATTTTATAGCGAGTCAAATAAATTCAATTTATTTAATCAATTTTAGCTATTTTTGAATTGTTTTTCTACACATTTAACCACATTTTACACATTTGGAAAATATTAATAGGCGGATAATTTCTCCACACTCGGTTTAACTTGGAAATATTAGAGTTTTTATATTTTATTCAATGCATATTAAAATTAAATGATAATCCGTTTAAAATTTCATTTTCTATGCATTATTCAACATAATCCGAGAATAGTTCGTAAACTGTCATTCAAAATTTAATGCGGAACAAATTCAATTATTTTTTGTGGAGTACTAGGGTACCGTTTTTTAGGAATTTCAGTTTTCCATGAAATTTTTTTGAAAGCTAATAAAAAAACAAATCAAGCTAATTCAATTTTATTTACATGAATTGTCTAGAAATAAAGAGCTTTTACGATTTAATCGAGCTTTCCACCTACAATGTATTGGAAAAAATTGCAAAGATCAAAGGCTCGCTCTAAAAGAATATATTTTCTGAAGATCTTGTGCTTGCTCAAAAGAAATTTTCCTTGCCCGAAAATATTTCCAAGAATTTTTATGATAAATAATGTTTCACATATTTGTTTTTGCTACTGAAGTATTAGAAATATTAGAAATATTAGAAATAGAAAATATTAGAAAACAGAGTTCTGTCGGCATTTTCTATTTATTTATTTGCAAAAGAAAAGATTAAAAATCAATTTTCTTAGTATGTCTCCTGGAAAAAAAATTGAACCGGATTCGCTTGTTTTCACAAAATTCTTGGACAATATCAAATATTTTGTCAGTTTTTTGTCTATTCTGTCGACTATTATTTATTTTGTGTAGTCTATATCATAAGCTTCAAGTGTATCTTGTCTGGATTGGATATAGAGAGTAATAACTATTTATTTGTACAATAAGCATAGATGCAGAAGCTGAGTAAATCATCTTGTTCATTGAATTGCTTTCACATGTTGAGCTTACATAATTCACTTTATGAAATCTCTTACAATTTTGAATTTTACTTTCGGCATAACAAATATCATCATATTGAGTTCTAGTACAGTATTCATTTTTGAATTTGAATTGCAAACAATAAGATAAAATATTTTTTCGCTCTTCGTGGCTGTATTGAAATCAAATCTGTAGTTTTTATCTCATATTTTCAATATTTATGAGAGATCTTTTTGTTTGACTTTTTTAAAGTTACTTCAGTGATTTTTCTGAGAAATTTGTATGTAAAAAATTAAAATTATTTGTCGCTCTTTCAAATTAATTTCAAAAACCCTGGAAACCAACAAACTACGCTTTCAAAAGTTCAATCAGTTTCACTGGCAACAAAGTTATCTGTATCGTTTACACGAAAAACAGTTACATTATATATTGTGCATAGCTAGCCCAGTATCATATCCAATTATTAATTTTGCGCTGTTTCGTTTAAACAAACATAAATCCATGCATTGCTTGGCAATCAGTGCAAAAAACACAAACAGCAAACACTGAGCTAAAGCATAAAATTTTATTGTTTCATTTCAATCTGCCAGCTAACAAAATAACAAATTGCAACAGAGCAATGAAATTGTATGCCCAGCACTGGAGCACTTACTGTGTGGAGTTGTTTATATTTTACCGGTGGGTTTTCATAAATCCCGGGATGAGATTTATGTGCAATTAAATTGAACTATAAGTTCTAAAGGAGCTAAATATATATTAAATCACTCTTTTTAACTTTTTCAAAAAGTTTTATTATCAAAAGAAACGATCCCGGGACTCTTTAACATCAGCCTCAATCTAATAAATGAAACACTAGAACATTAACCAGCCAGCAAGCAGATCTATTGCAATGTTTCTAAGCATTAAATACCACTTTTAATGATTATGTTTTTTCGTGTTTTTTGCGCTAGCTTTTTAGTAAATGCAACAATAACTACAATAACATAAATAACTTCTGATTCCGATTTAAAAAAATGCTACACAGTTGAAACATATTTTTTGCTGCAATTGCAATTGCAAAAAAAAACATAAAAACACTTTAAAACTATTGAATAATTTATAAAGAAATAAAAATTCCCATGTCTTGAAGATATGCTAGATCGATTTTCTTGAAACTGTTGATGCATTTTCAATGAGTTTTCTCTGGTGGTTAACATTGGAGGTTAGGTGAAAGAATGATTTGGAAATTGGATCAAGAAATTGAGAAGGTTGAATTTAAAGTGCAATTTTTGACGCTCTTTACATTTGAAAGATTTTGATTCGATTTGTTTAGTTCATTTTAAATGTTTTGATCACAATTCGGTTAAATATGCTGAGTTATTGAAATTTGATTTACTTCTAAAAGCTCAAATTCAAACATTATCAAATTTTACCAAAAAACCTTCAAAGTCTTCCATTTATCTTAAAATTCCAACCTCATCTCAAATTTCTGGCAATTTGCTCAAAATATTCCCACACAGTTCCCCACAAATTATGACGAATTGCCGTTTCTTTGATTTGCGCCATAAATTTGTCAACCAAACTGAATCAAACGTTAATCTTGTTGTGTTAAACCACAAATTCCTGGTTTCATGTGATTCTCGGATAAGATATTCTGCCAGCGAATCACACATGTATTACTCCGTGTTTTGCTGAGTATTTCCTTGTGTTCATCCTATTTATTCATGCGAATTGCCATTTGCGAAACCATATACATTTTCCAATACCAGATTTTGTTGTGCTATCGCAAATTCACAAATTTACAATTATACTCCATAAACGAACCACATCACGTTCCCGCGATATACAAGCCACAAACAACAAAATAAAAAACCATAATGCAGAAATAAGTTATGTGTATGACAACTTGATCTAACCATAAATAGTTTTAAATTTTTGAACAATTCATACATCCATATAACAGGGGTTGCACTTCAAATTACTTTTCTACTTCAATTATTCTTTTTTTCAATCAAATCTTAACCAGTTCCACTTTGATTGAGAAATTATAGTAAATCATTAAGTAATTTATGAACGAACCCTTATAAAGCATTTCAACATTCCAGAATGTATTTACCATTTTTCTTTGGGTTTTTATTGGAATTTTTAGAAAGATGAGGAAGAAAAGATCTTAAGTGCATTATTGCAGTTTTTTGAATTGACGAGTCTTCTGGAATTTCTAGTTTGATGGCTTGATATGTTCGACTTCTTGGGTATGCAAGATGTTTGTGATATTCTTGATCTTATGATATTTTTAATTTTCATAAGATGGCATTTCTAGTAACAGCCCATAAATAAAAATTTTAATCTATGATAAATTGTTTAACTTTTCTAATGACCCCCCAATTAAATTTAAAAACCTCGCAAAGCTTTAAACACATTTAATTCCTAAATCGAGCTTCAAATCTCCCTAGTGTACCATTATAAGTGCATGTCCATGTCAACCTTCAGCCTGCTTCCAAATAAATTCCGGGTATTATCGAGGGTTTTATTTAGAAAACAAAGACGATTACATATTATGCAAATCATCTTTCCTTAATATAGAAAAGGCTCCACTAGTACTTATAAACCTTCTAAATGTTTACGTAAGCTCTCAAGATATTTTTCTTGGAACAAACAGATGAATACGGAAAAATACAGACAAATTCAGCAGAAAAACAGAAATATTATATAATTGCGCTTAATTCATAAATTCTTACATTTTTCTCCATTGAAGCATATTTTATGTTTTTTAGTACTTATTTTATTTGTATTTTGTATATTTTCCGTTTAATCTCCCAGCGATAAGATTTGAAAACAAATAGCAAAAAAGTCTTTTAAATCGATTTTCCCTCTTTCTTATGAACAATTTGGATTTTTTACTCGATTTTTACATAAAACGAAAATTTCTTCGAAGCTTTCATGAAAGCATTTCTCAAGTTTTTGCCCAACATTTTGGATTCTGTCGATTTCAGTCCAACAGCAAAAAAGAACTGAAAAGTTTCACTTGAGATTTCCAGCGCGATAACAGCATCAGAAGCATTTGCGATATTATTGCAATTTTTGCTGTGGAATCTGTTGACCCAAACCGAAATGAAATTTATTGCCGAGAAACTTGAATGGCAAAGACTTGGTCGAGGATGCTTTTTGTAAGAGAAATTATTTTGATAGTTGGGGATCAGAAGATGAATTGTTGATGGTGGCATCATTTTTCAAGAGGAACTTTAATCAAAGAGCTTGTTATAAATCAGTGGGGTTTAGTTCTTTGTTGGTTTCATGATACCATCGAGTTTTAGTACTTACAGGAGCTTCTGTAAGTTGAGGCAAGATTAAGGAGATTTTTATATTTTTAATAGTTTTGTTTTATATCGTTTTAATGAGCTTAAATCATTTTTAATTGAAAAATAAATGTTGTTGCATTCATAGCAAGGTAATAAACTCATTTGTTTCTAAATTAGTAAATTGTGGTCATTAAATGAACATGTTTATGTACTTTTAAGATTTTTTTCAATTTTTTTATTTAATTGATGGAGTTTAATGAGTTTCCATTGTTTTAATGGTTCTACAATTTGTTTACGATAAACTTGCAATCAAATAAATGGTTAATGATGTAATTGATCCGTGATCTTGTCATAATTCAATTTATTCACTAAAAGTTTATAAAACTATTCAATTTAAATAATTTAGTGATATTCGATGGGATAAATAAAATTCTATCAGCACCCCCCGTTTTTTCTATGCTTTGGTAAGCGAAATTCCATAAACTTGTTCATAAAACTCTGCAAAACTATCAAAATGCACACATTTTAGTAAAAAGTCCATAAAAATGCATTGAAAGAATTTTTATGTCAAATTTATGGAGATACCCACTATCTTTGTTTTCAACCAAAAACCAACAAAAAACTTCTAAGAAAATTCCTCGTTAAATTATCTATCATGCTCAATAACTCAGCAAAAATCCATAAAACCACATAAAAATCAACAAACGACATAAACCTTGATATGAATGATATAAAACCACATTTAAACATATTTTGATCGTAAAATTTTGCGATCAAGTTTAAAGCAACATTTCTCAAAAAATGATAAATTTTGCTATAATACTGTAATTTCGTAATTTTGCCAAAATTCATCGATATTTCGTTTGTTTCTTGTTATGTACTCGTAATTCCCTCATCATTCTGGCCATTTTTCAGCATAAATTATGACAATCAATCTGTTCGGTTTTATTCAATCGGTTATTCGGTGATTCGAACAAAACGATAAAACTCAAGATTATGTCAATAAAACTTTGTTTTATGATTTTGGTATTATACAACCCATTCATAAAGTTTTGCACTGCAAAAAACATTTAAATTAGGCACTGAGAAAATGTTTTCCGGTATTTTAAATTAAAAATGTTTTTTCTCGGAAAAAATGTTGAATCATTATTTCCAGCCCAAAAATTATTTTTCTCAGTGCCAACAAAAATTATCAAAACTTTGTTAATGGCCCGCAGCAATTTCACACTACCATTTATTTTCCCATGGCAACGGCAAAAAAATCTGCAAGTTTCCTTATTTGTTAAATAAATAATTTGCCAGAGTAGTTTTGTAATTGAAAAACTTGAAAAAGCTTATTCACTAATTTGATGTAACAGCACATGCCTGCAACTGCTTAAGAAGTTGATGGCAAATATTTGTGCGAAATTAATTCTGCAGGGAATGTGGAGAGAAAGTTCTAAAGAGTTTTGAGGAGTTTCTGAAATATTTGCAGTTTCTGCAATTTTTGCAGTTTATCTTTAGTTCAGCAATTCAACAGACTTGGAAGAATTTCCGTTTTAAAGCTTTGCAATTTTGAAGTTGAAAGAATTAAGAGATGGAGATTGGAGAATCTTAGATATACGTCCTTTTAGCTCGGTAGTTTTTAAGAACTCTCTGTTTTGACAGGACTTCTAGAATTTTTGGATGAAATTTCTCATGGAGCTTCATATATCTGTTCTATTTATTTTATAAAAATATTCATTCGGCCATCACAAAAAAATTTCAAAATGCTTCTTAATGCTCCAAAACAAACTTTTCAAGGAAACTTCGCAAACTGACAAACTGAAAAAGTTTTATATGTGCGACCATATGAGCAGAAAGACAATAGCATTTCTTCCAACTTGACGTATAATCCATTCAGAAAGTTTCTTATATTCTTACAAATTGTATTTTATGTGTACTTTTGTGCAAATGTGCTAAAACTTATCCGTGCACTCACAAGACTTTTCAAGCAAGACTGCAAACTAAGGAACAGTGAGAGCACAACAAAAATTGTTGAAAAGTGTGATATAAACAGAAAAAGTTCTGTTGACTGTTGACTCATTTGCTCAAAGATGCTTAAATTTGCTTATGACGTTACGTGTTTGCAGAATCTTTATGGAGCTGGCATTGTGTAACGACAATTTGCTGCAAAGGCACGTTACCAACAATTGTGAAGAATTCATTAAAAAAGACGCCAATTAAAATTCCCTCGGAGGTTGCCAGCATTTTTTTACTGAATAGCTGCATTATTTGAATAGCTGCTGTTGGTTTATGATTACTATTATATGTTGACTTGCACTTTGACATTACAGAATGATGTTTTTGTAATAATTGGGCGACTTTGAGAACATTTTGCTAAGTGCACTCGGAAATGTTGAGTAGGCATAACTTATGTGATTTTTCAAGCAAATAAATGATGCTAATTAGGTTGATTAATACCTGATGCTTAGAAGTGAAGCTGTGTTTCCTTGTTATTAAAGAAATTTCAATTTCAATTAAAGGTTGACTAAGTTTGTCATAATACACATTAAAGAAAATTTACTACTTCATTTAAAATTATTTCACTTTTTTGAATAAAACTAATGCAGACATCTTCTGACATCTTACCTTTATAAAACCCTTGATTTCTCAGCTCTTATAAAATCTTAATCTAAGTGCAACTGCATTATTAAATTATTTTAATTACTTCTATAAAACTCATTTTGGAATATCTCGAATAATTTAGAACGAAAAAGCAGAAAAGCTTCATTAATATTCTCTGCATAAACTTCAAAAACTTCAATCAAAAGTGTTAATTGTTGTTTAATGAATTTATTACTTTTTTAATTACACTTTGTGTATAGTTTTCTCATTTATAAACATTGTTTTGTTTCTCCAGCAACTCGAGCTAGTTAGTTGTGCTATAAACACTACATAAACTGCATTAATCAAATCGCTCCCAGACTTATTAGTTTTGTCTTAGTTGAAGCATTTAATAGCTTTTTGAAAGCACAAAAATGCACAAATTGTAATAAATGTTTGGAATAATGAAAACTGAAAACAGAAACATTTAATGTTGTTTTTTTGGAAAATAAATTGAGTTTGAGCAGACTCAGTCAAACGTGTTCTCAATATATCAGCAATTTTCAATTTATAATCAATAGTTTAGCTATGTCTGCTTGAACTAAAACAATTAATCTATCAAGTACCTCGCATACGTGTTTAAACCGTTCAAACCAGCAAAAGCCCCTCAAAACAAATATTTACTCTAAAGTTCATCCAATTTAACATCGGAAACAGCGAAAATACAATTTATACACAAAACATCATTAAAAACTGTTTACATACAAAATTTTCCAATTAAACCAATTTTATAGAAAATTCGTTATCGCTCACCATAAAGCTGCAAGCTTATTTGCCATTAGCGCTCATTATAATTTTCCTATAATAAAACCAAAATTTAATTTTTGATAGAAATTCCAAACAGTCTAAAACTCCAAAAACTCGTTAAAAGCAATAAAATAGAATATTTTCTGATTTTATAAATTTTTTATTTGAGAATTGCATTGTGTTTACATAATTATTTGATTAATGTTATTTTTGTTTATGAAATGTATCATTTGCACCGACAATTCCCCAGATCAAATTCAATTGCAAGTGCATCTGCTCGGCTTGTGCTGGCAATTAAGTTATAACTGTGCAACAATTTGTTCACCTTTTAGTTTTCCACAATTTCAGTCGATTTTCAGCTTTTCCATTTTTCAACTTTTCTGGTTTTTATGATTTTCCAATTTTTCCATACACTGTTTGAACAATTTTGAGGATTGAAAATCGATTTTCAATCTGTGAAGAGTAGAATCAATGATGACAAAATTTGTCGAACTAGCTAGATAGCACGTAGACCTGTTGATTAGAAAATTTGCGTCCCAAGCTGGAAATGATAGGAACTTTAGTTTGAGAGTATTTTGGGAGGTTTGGAGGGAGAGTGAAATAATATAGAAAGAAAGGCATCTAAAATATTCAAAAATATTGGAAATAGTTTCAAATGAAGTGAAAAAGAAAAAAAATTTAGATCGAAGAATTGTTAAAAAATACCAAGGCTAAACTATCTAAACCTTCTCGAAGTTCTGCTTGGGTTCCTCCATTCTTCTGAACAACCAATATAATGAGCATCCTGGGCCCATAAAATTTAATCGTTGCTATTTAAAAATCTTATTCTTCTAGCGTTCTGTTCCTGGAATTATATTAAGAGACAAATCTTCAGTTTGCTTCCTAAAAAATCTACTACTAAACTGCTTATAAACTGTTCAACTAGCTTTCAAATGAACTCTCAGCAGTGTTTAAAAAACAGAAAATGCTAAATAATTACAGCGAATCTGCTTAACAGCAACTCATTTATTTTAATTCAGCAATTTTAATGCTTGAGTTGTCTTTTTATTTCAATTATGCTTGTGCTTGCTTATTTCAATCTTCGCTCGCCCAGAATTATAAATCAAAATGACAGATTTATTTGAGGGGGTGCTGCTGAGTGGAAAGATGCATAAAGTGATGGGTAATGAGGAAATTCATTTTTCCAATACAGTAATGTGGTTCTTAAATACAATTACTTTTTTTTGTATTCGAGTGCCAACTCATAAACTGCCTTTCAATCAAATCACCATTACTATGTTCTCAATGCAGTTATTCTCCAGCTCTCGCCAAACGCTTTACCTTAAAGAAGTTTAAAAGTCATTAAGTTTTCTGATTGCCATTGCTCGACCTACTGTTGTCATAGTGAAAAATTAGTCCTCCGGGAAAATTCTGGAAATCCTAGAAAATTTATGAACTTTTGAACGCTTGAAACTAGAAAACATCCGCAGGAAGGATATTTGCGTTTTGATTACAGAGCTTGAAAATTTTGCACAGTATTTTCTATTTTCTCTGATTTTGTTCTCAGTTATCTGTGAAATTGGTTTGCAAAATGATTACCTGAAGCTCTATAGTTTTGAAGAAGCATATATGGATTCTAAAGGAAGAAATAGAGACTTTGTTGGTTTGTGCTTTGTGGATACGGAATTTGTATTCCCACATCGATTGTGATTTCAGAGAGCGTTCTTGGGTTTCCTGGAATTAAAATAAACATACATAGTTGTCGGTTGTTGGATATAGTTTGATATATCCACTAGGTTTCATGTTTTTGACCTACATAGTAAATTTAACTCAAATGAAGGTTTTAACATTTTTAACACCATCATCGCTTCACTGTTTATTAAAGTATCTCGTTAAAGTCAACACTCCATTTTATTGATAAGTACCTTTCAAACCCCCATAAACTCAAAAATAAAAGGTAAAACAGTCGATCAAACAACGAATCAAAAAGTTTTCGCATAAATGTTTGCTTCAATCATACTTTTACCGCCTAAAACCCTTTCAAGTCTTAGCCATGCAAATATGGCATAATTAAAAACATTCGTCAAAGAAAAATATAACCCTTTTCAAGACTCCCCCGCCAATTCACTGGAATTATTCTGTGAGGCAGTACGAGTAAATATCGCATTTAATTTGCTGCAAGCAGCTTGAGAACACCAAGAGCGCATAAACGATGACGATTTAATATCTCATACTTGAAATTTATGTGAAATGAATATTTACGGTTTCTCGGATGGTTTGTTTGGTCTCGTTTAGTATATTTTCAGTGTGTTCGGCTTACATGAAGAACTTGCCGTATTGATGCAAACATTTTGATTCCACTGCCATAAATCGAACATATTGTTACAATTAAAAACAAGCTGAACAAGATTCGTCTCGTTTTGCCGTCATTACTTATTATACGGAAAAATACTATACCAACTGTATTTTATGTTCTTTTCGATGGAACAGTAATCCCAGATTGCATAAGAATTGTTATCGGTTATATAATAGCGAGTTGTTTTTTATTACATTTGTTAATGATTGCCAAAACATGTTATTTTATATCTTTATAATTCTTCATTAATTTTTTAAGATAAGTAATTAGGTTAATAGAATTTTCATCCTACTCACATCAGCGCCATTTTTAGCAAAACGGGAATTTCTTCCTTTGAATGAATTTCAGATTTGAAAGCTCTCATTAATATTAATTATATTTTAAAACAAATGCATTAAATCTTTCGGGGCCCTCAGTTCCCTCAATTCTCTTTAAAGCAATTGCGGAATACAAGAAATACTGTAGAACTTATATCAGATTGTCATATTTTACATTTTGTCGGGAATAAAATGGAATAATTTTAATGATGTTTTTGTTCTGAATGGCTTTTTCCTGGCTAAATATCTACAAATATTAAATAGCTAAATCGTAGCTAAATGTATTTTTCTTCTTCAATTCCACATAAATTGTAGGTTCATTACAGCATTAATGCTTTTTTGCTGGTATCGCGTCTGTTTTATGGGCTTTTTTGCTTTGGCCGTTTGCTGTAGAGCAAAAATCTGCTCTCGAAATTCATCAATTGCAGCAAATCTGGATAAATTTATATTCATTACTTTAAAGAGCTTTGTGGGAAAAGTTGGATTGTTTTATCAGTGATCTCTGAATAGAATTTATTGCTTATATACAGCATAATCTATGATTGTTGAGCAACTGGATAATTTTATTGATACTATGCATTAGCTCGGAAAGAATCAACCCAACTTTCCTCATAAAGTTGTATTATATTTTATTATTTTTCTTTCTAATGTTTTTCTGCCGATCTCAAGCATCTCAAGCAGCTTCAATGAATAAGTTAAATAAATGCGCTTTCAAATCCATTCTAAGCAAATAATCATAACTCTCTAAAGAAATCAGCTGAAGGAGCTGCGGCGGAAGTCCAATAAAATATGCAACAGTTGGCAAATCAACCATCCAGCAGAGGCTATAACTCAGTCCATAACTTTTCTTTTCCTTCATAAAAAATCAGAGCTTGTTACATAGCTGCCTGATTAATTAGACTCGATTATGTAAAAAGAGCTCATCCTTGAATATTATGATTATTCTGAATATTCATGTTTAGTATAACTAAGCTGTTTATTGCGGTTTCTTGTGGGAGATTTTTTGGCCATTTTTCTTGGTCATTTTCTTATGATTCTTTATTTTATATCAATTTGTGAAAAGATTTATGGGAAAACATATTTTTCGCGCCTTTTTTCGTTGTTGGGTAATATTTAATGATCAACCAAGCGAAATGGTATTGCGTGATTTATAGATTAAGAAGGTTTTGTGGTGCTGTGGAAGGGTTCTTATTACCTGCTTATTTGTATTAAAAATGTATGTTTTTTAAGAAAACTGCAGGAAATCTTCAAAACTAAGATATAACTGGATCTCCAAATTTTTAAACAAAAAACACCATATAATTAAAACTACCAGACCCCTAGTGACACTAAAAGATAATTGAGTGTTTTCGGGCATTTTCGGATTGTCAATTAAGGGAATTAAACGTCCTGCTATAATTAATTAATTCTGGGAGTTGTTTTGCCCACATAAAAAGACAGTTTAAGTTGGTTTAAGGTTGGAAAACATGGATAACATGCCCGAAAACAAGGAAAATATGGAATAACATAGAAACATAAAATAGCATAAAGGCAGCAAAAAGCTACATACATCGACATAAAATACAAGACATCATGGAAAACTGTCATAAAACTCAGAAGTGATTAGAATAAGGAGGAAGAAAAATGTTCTATATAATTAGGGAGTTATCATTATTAGTTACCGAATAGCTAATTATAATAAAACATGATTGAAAATGCTTGAGATTAATGTCCAAAGGCTCAATAAAGATAGCTTATAAATTTGATTAAACAAATTAAAGCAAATATATGTAAAACATTTTTGATAATGGACCAATTTATATTTTTACAACCAAAAAACCAATCCACGATTTCCTGTAAACTTCACTAAATATTCAACCCTGACCCGTCTTTTAACATATTTTTTCCAATTTTCTCCCAATAAATCCTCCCATAGATTCAGAAGAGCACCAACAAAAATTTGAATACTTTTCTCATCTAAAAGCAATTTGCCTTTACATAATTTCCCATAACTTGTACATTCAACAATTTATCGTTATCCAATTCCAATTGAAATTATTATTCAATACTCGGTTTCCCTACAATTTGTTCCCGCATCGCGTTTCTTAGCTGTTTTCGTCTCGCCACCAATAAATCTTCGAACTTTGAATGCTCCGAACTTTTGGCGGCATCTTTCCCATCCTCTTTCAATCTTTTAAGTCTTTCGTCATCTTCTATCGAATTTGGTCAATATCAGTAATTTTGTTGGTGTTTCTTTCGTGTATTCTTGTAATTGAATTTATCAAACGACTATTAAGCAAGTTTCCGGCCTTTTACGCTGCTTTACAGCCTCTTTATGTCGCTGCCTTTTACAACTGGCCATAAAACTTGTAAAAATCAATTTTGTTGTTTGGGACGTTACTTTGTAACTTTGTTAGTTTTAGTTTAGTTGGAATGACAGAAATAGACGAGGTGTTTAAGTTTTTTTGGGTGGATAAAGCTAGGAAGATTTCTAATGGTTGGAACTGAACTTTTGAAAAACCCCAATAAAAAATCCACCTGTTGCCTTCTTCTCATCCAAAAAGGCTAATTATGTATTTTATCACCCACAGAAAGATGGTTACGCACAATTCTAAACCTTAATTAAATTACGTGGCAGTTTTGAAGTCACCTTTTCGCATTATTCATGTGTTTTGTGAATTTCATGTTTGCCAAGTATTTCAAAAATTTAATGGTGTTCCCCAATTTATGGTTGGTCACCATGAAATTGAGAAAATTGCCAAAATTTGCTGAAATTGAGTTACTTGAAGCAAAATATTATCGCCTACAATTTTTGAAACGAATTGTGGAGCAAATTGAGTATAGTAAAAAAAGAACAGAGCACTGTTGAGCATAAATTGCAAGTCTCCCATGAATTTGTTTTATGATCAATTTTTAGCACTTGTTGCCGCATGATAAACACTTTTTGCCAGCTTTTTATGCTGTTCGTGCTATTCACCGCAAAAATGAAGCACAGAATAGTAAATTTTACAATGGGCTGTCCGAGTGCTATGAATTTTCCAACTTCTAGCATAGTTGTTCAGAATTTGCCTCTACATAAATTTCCGACTTTTGCTAGCTTTCTGTTTTCCTCCTCATGTGTGTGGGAGAGAATCGTTTTCCATAGGGAGTGAAAAGATATACTGTTTAAAGCAGTAAAAAGATACTCAGAATGAAATAATGACAATGATTAGAATTTTTGCTTGGAATTTTACTTACATTATAAATTCGCTGGTATTTGCATACATTAAAGAGTTAATATATTATATTTTGCTGAGCAAATTGCATACATTCAGTATAATTTAGTATTATGCAAAAACATAAAGAAATTAAAGTTAGTCCTCTTAAAAAAGTGATATGTTTAATTTAGCTCCTTGCATAATTTAATTCCAAGCGTTAAATTTATTATGAACTAAATCCATAAAAATTAGCATAACGTAGACATAAATTAAATTTTATACGAATTGAAAACATTTAGGAGAACTCTTACCTGAAACTTTATACCATTTCCAAACTTTTCCATCTCTGCTCATATTTAATGTAATATTTGCAGAAGCTTTAAAATTTCCCCAAAAACATGTTTTCTACTCTTACCCAAAGAAGAAAATGATACGACCTTGAAAACTCAATAATTCATCATGCCATCCATATTGGAAGTATTATTGAAAACTTTTACGCTTCCGAGTCTCATTGCTGTGTTTATTTTTCAGCTGCCAAAAATATTAGTCAGAAGGGGGTGTGTGGGAGTTTTATTGAGGAAAATTTAAAATGTGATGTGATATCTATTACAAAGCTTTATATGAGTTTGTAATTAATAAAATGTAATTTATGTACAGCCCCAAAGAATTCTCTGCGAACGTTTGCAACATTTATATGTTTTTTATGGCACATATTTGTGCTTTGGCCTGGAAAAATGCTCGTCTCTGATATTTATGCAAGCAATTCGCCTTCCCACTTGCTAAACATATGGGGTAGTCCACTCATTACCTCAAATATTAATTGTCTTTTCTTCTGTTTAAGTGCTTAATGAGTGTAAACCATTAAACAGCCAAGAAAGCAGTCAAGAGGAAAATTCAGCGTCTTAAGTTCCTTTAATCCTGAGTAATTCATTGACATCCCCACTTCTTATTCGATCCACAGCTAAAAATTCTCCCTTAAAGAAAATTGTGGCGCAAGCAAAAGCTTAAACATTAAAAAACATTTATACTTTTCGTATTAATTTCCCTGGAAATATGGAAATAAAGTGCTAAAGATGAATTCCCAGAAAATCTCGTTAACCCTTCTTAGATGTCTGGGTGAAATGCAACTTTTTCGAACTGAAAATGTAGACAGTCTCATTTGGTAATCTTTTAGGGTTAATGTTATGGCAGATGATGCTTCTTACTTTATGGAAAGATTAGCTTGCATACATAAACTGTTATTGCTCAAGTGTCTGAGGTTGTGGTTTTTTTATTGAAGCATATTTTCAGTTAATTGTACCTGGAACTTTTTTCATCACATCAATGAGTTTGCTCCAACCAAGTGAAGCAAGGTATACATGTAATCACAGCATGAAGACTCATCCAATTTACAATTACTTAAGGAAAACTTTCAAAAATCTGAAAAATATGGAAAAATTGTTAGCAAACTAAATTCAGTTCAGCTACTGGATGGTACTGGGGGATGAAAACACAATTCAACAAATAAATTAACAATTCATATGTAAATTTGTGGAAACATTGGCATATTGTTCGGATGCTCAACAGCTCCAGAGAAGAGCTATACGAACCAACTTTTCCCAGTGCAATTAAAATATTTTAATTTAAAGTTTATCTTTTGTTCACCATTGTTTTGTTTAATAACTCGTTTATTGTTTTAATGGTTCGTCATCACTATTGAGCTCTAGAGGCAATAGTTGTTGCATCATTTCTATTTAAGACTTTTCAACAACACATTTTTGCATTAAAGATTTTGGTTACAGACTCCCTAAATCTTAATCTTCAGTAAATCAGGATTAAACAATTATATCATAATGTTCATGTGAATTCAACTAAATAAATGACAAAATTAAAATAAAATAACATAATAATATAAATCGACGATTAAAAACCATTTTAAGAAATTAATAAAACTTGTGATGTTGCCTGCTATATGAAAAAAGATCCCACTATTTCAATTATTTTCATGCAAACAAAATAATATGAATTATAAATAAAATGGAAACATAGTTTATGTTCCCATTCAAAAAGCAACATATAATATATTAATTTAATTTTGTGTAGTATTTAGTGTTTTTGTGTGTTTTTGTTTTGTGGGTTGAAATGATAATAATCCCGTATGATAAATTATAAGCAAACTCTATCTCTAAAACTCGGCTAAACTCGGCTAAAACTCAGCTAAAGCTCAACAAAAATGCTTTTCAAATGTAAATCTGCACAATAATATGAATAGAAAATTAATAATCACAAACCATTGCAAAGTTTTTGCTCTGAGTTGTTGGAGTTTTAAATTAAATTCCAGAATTTTCATTTGGGTTGTGATTTTCGCCCTTATTTCTCTCACAGCATGAGAAAAATTTACAAAAGCACAAAAGCAAAAGCTTCATGATAAAAAGAGTTTTAATTAATTACCATATTTTAACTCCAGGATGATTACAAAACTGCTCTAACAAAAAAGCTCCATCATCACCTGCACTGAAAAAAAGTGTTTGAGCTCAGCATGCGATCATTGTACCATCATCAAAATATAAATACAACCTCATTGAAATTGAGTTAAAAACAAAAGTGACCTGCAAACACATCGATTTAATAACTCAACTAAATCATGCTTGCATGCGTGTGTCGACCAGTTTCAAGCTCGTTCGTCAAACCACCAATAATGGTCGCCCCGCTAGAGAGAAAACCACTTGTGGTTACTTGTGAACCCAAAATCGGAACCGCAACAATTGTCAAGCAAAAGGTACATTTTCTGAATATTGCCACTAAAGCTTTGACTAATTGAATATGATGTCAACTATAAAGCAAAGTTTATGTGCCTCAATGTTGGTGTGCTTTGCTTGTTTACGTTTTAGTTGTTGCTTTATTTGTTATAGTTTGCTCGCAGAGCTCAGCTTTAGTTTGTTGAGTTCATCTTATGGTTTTGCACTTGCTTTATGGATTAAATTGGAATTTGTATGCTAGAACTTATGGTTTTTGGAAGCAATTTGTTGTATTGTTGGTTTCTTGTGTACTTTTTGTCTTACAAATTGTTACACAAGTTTTTGGGGCGTTTTTGGAATGCTCTTGGTATGCTTAAAGTTTTGATTGCTAAATTATCTGTTTTGTTAAATTGTTGTAAATAGTTTTGGATTTTAGTGTATTAAGGGAACAAGTCGACAATTCAGAATTTTGGTATGCATTTAAAACAATATTTTTAAACCTCTCTTAGCTTATGAAAAATTTTGCTGATATCAAAAAGTTTTTTCATACCAAAATGTTTACTTGCAGAAAGCTTTAAGCAAAGAAAGATAGTTTAAAATATATATGTTTCATAAGCCAAAACGATCTAACTCAGCAAAGTGCCCCAATAAATAACAGAGAAGTTTCCTTTAATAAAGTTTCCAATAAATTAGAACCTGTTAAAACTGCATCAGCTCCTCTTAAAATGCATTTATCAAGTTTCAAAATTAATAAATCAGATCATAAAGTAATTTTCCAACACTTTAAAGCCTTCCTCCCACTTCCTCCACTAGAAAAATCCGTCCACTTTTTTGTTGTTTATTATGCATTTTCGAATTCTCCTCCATAACATACTCGAGCGTACTCGTTTAGAAACGCTTATAGTCTTGTTAGTTGTTGTATTCCTAAGAATCTCTAGGTTGAAGCACATATGAGAATTTATTATCCTTTTACCAGCTTTTAGGGTAAGCACCAAGCTAAAGCCTGTATATATGCATTGCATTGTGGAAACTTTTACTCAATAGTAATTCAAGAGATACTTAGCCAGATTCTCTGATTTCCTTTCCAAAGCTTATCGTTCCAAGGATTATCTCCTTATCATGATAATAATTGATATTTATTCACTACGGTGAGGTTTTTCCTTGCAATTCTATTCATTTTCACAGAACGCTCCACAAATAAATCATTTTCTTCCTACTCAAAAGCATATTTTGCAGTTTTGTTGTACTGCTTACACCACAAACTGAGTGGAAATTGGAATTTATTGTTTGTTTCGGGGATGTAATAGCTTTATCAAATTTATGATGTCGCCCGAGATGGCAAAGATGATACTTGGAGGCTTGCGGCCAGGCAAATAAGAGCATCTACATCCAAAATTTCTACTGAAATGCTCCTGTGAGCTACTTTTTGCAAGTCTTTAGATTAATTAATTTACAATAGGCTGGTGGCATTAAAGACATTATATTCCTAAATTAAGAAATTATGGGAAAGAGGGACGGAGGTTGGAAATTTTTGCAGTTAATTAAAAAAGTATGTGTAATTTGATTAATAAAAGTGAACTTTCCATTTCTATTCCCCTCAGTCATAATAAAACTTTAAATATTCCAATTAATCTTATCTCACAGCCCATCAAGCAAAACTTCACCCACACCCAACCCTCTAAAAATTAATTAAATCGTCTGGAGGATTTGCCTAAAAAGCCATAAAACAACTTTTGCTAGCCGGAATATCGATAAAACTTTCGTGTCGTGATGGTGTTTCCACAAAATTGCCCCAGAAAGAAAAAAGAACTTTTACCTCTTTATTACTGTGCTTATGGCTCTCTCCATCATTTTGCTTATTTTGTGAATTTTGCGAATTTGAATACAAACATTCACTAAACAACAAATATTGAGGTAAAGTTGTTGTTTTTTGCTATTTTTGCCAAACCAAGAATTTCATGTGATTTTTTTAGCTGCTCGGCTTTTTCGGTTTGCCAGTCAACCCAACCATTATGCAAAAGCAGAATGAATTTTTAATGTTACATTTAATATCATTTCAACACGATATAATTGAATATTTCATGTTTTCATGTTTCCATACACTTAACGTGACATTTTCACATTTTCTAAGTCTTCAAGTCTGCCATTTTCTGGCATTTTCAAATACATTTAAATGCCACCAACCTAGACTTTCTGGCTGCTTGAGCTGCAAATGCTTTTCCCAGTTTTTGGAAAATTTCTAAAATTGCTGGAAATTGTTAGAAGTTTTAATGGTAGTTTCATGTGGCCAAGGATTTTAACTTGTTAAAGCTATTTCTAGCAATTTCCAGCGATTTAGAGCAATTTAGAGTAGTTTGAAGCAATTTCAGGAGATAGGATGGTAGTTTTATGCTTTGTCCTCAAAATAGGTGGAAAATGTAATTGATTGGGTTATTTGGGTTAATGTGGTTTTGGCATGAATTCAAGAGGTTGTTGGTATGACCTGTAATTAAGTTGTTTGTGTTCTTGTCTCATAGATAGAAAGCTTTTATTGCATGATTTTTAAGTTTTCCAATTTTTAGGATTTTTAGTATCTTATTCTTATCTTACCCAATCAAATATAGTTCAAAAGATCTGATGTGGAAAGCCAATGAAAATGTTATTTAACAGCTAAACTGATCAAATTTACCCAAAACCGTAATTTCATGAGTAAACCCAACATAACAAAGATTTCCTCAAACCATCAAAATCCTTATGACACCATATCGATCCTGAAATCAGAATAACATAAATAATCCGAACAGCCATGGGAAATGCAAAATTCAACAATGCTCCAATTCAGTCAAAAAATTCAATTCACCCAATTCAGCAGTTCTCCAAAAATGATTCAATAAACTCAAATAAACTCCCATAAACTCCCATAACTGCCAATAAACCTTAATTTAATCCATTTTCGATTTCTCGGAAATCGATTCATAGCTCGGATTTATGTCGTCATTATCACCCATTTAGTTTGACAGTTTTAAATAATGCTTCAATGTTGTTTGAATAGCTTAAATGAATTAAATACTTTTAAATGAGTTTGGACTGTGCCATCCACTAGGGAATGAAGAGCTAATGCATTAGGTTTATGATATTATATATCTGCTTTTTTTGTAAATTCTCAATTACATCCAGAATTTTTCACAATCCGCTGATAAATCTGCGGCAAATTGCAAAACATTGAAAATATTGCATGTTTTCGTGTAATTGAATTTTCAGCGGGTTTTAATGATTTAAGTGCGATTTTGATGAGATTTAACTTATTCCATTAAATGTGTATTGATATTTTATTATTGATAGAAATTGCATGAAAGAGAGATTCAGTTAGGCCAAGAGATTAACGGTGTGCTTTTTTATTTGCAGGTGCCTTCCAGGCCAACAGCTGTAGAATTGAAATCAATGGCGATGAGGCAACAACAGCAGATTGATTCGCAGCATCAGGTAAAGATCTAAATGTTATTTTTGGATTTAATTTCTTAAGCGCTAATGAATTTTCTTCAAATAAAAAAAGTAAAAGTCGAGGGGGTAATAAAGGGAACTTATTCTTGTCAAGTCCTCTAAAACTTATTCAATTTACTCCAGCTTACTCACATTTACTCTTTACTTACTCCACTTATTCTTGCTTACTCATTTACTCAATTCAACAAGTCTTAAAGTCAAAAAAACGTGATAAAAGTTGTGTAGTGATTTTGTAAAAATTCCTTCAGGTTTTTCTAACAATTGGCTTTAGCAATAGATTACCAATGAGATTTATCGACAAAAAGAGTAAAGTTAGGCAAAGAGCAATAAAATAGTGGGGAGTATTCGGGAGTAGCCTAAAGAGTAGGGAGTTATTAGGAGTAGCTCAAAGAGTAGCATGCTGGAAATTATTTTAATTATTTAAAAAGAAGTTGAAGTTATTACTTAAAATGTATTTTAAATACGTTTCTCCAAAAAATATTGCAAAAAAGTGCAAAAAAGTGCAAGAATTTTATATTGAATGTCTGGATTTGAACCTATTAGTCTAACACCTTATATTTTCTTGCTTGTTGGTTCGAATCTTGGTTGGGTCAGATTGTTTTTTGCCATTTTTGCAATATTTTTTGTTATTACAAATAATTGATTTTACATTTCTTTTATAATTTTTGAATGTAGCATGTTTAATTTCGGTGACAAATTCTAGTCATTTATTAAAGTAATGTTAACAAATGTTGGAAATATGGACTGCAAAAATGGCAAAAAACAAACTGACCCAACCAAGATTCCAACCAACAAGCAAGAAAATATATGGTGCTAGATACATGGGTTCAAATCCAGACAATATATTTAAATTTTATCTTTTTGCATTTTTTGAAATTTTTTTAGGGAAACAATTTTAAATCGAAAAATAATTAGATTATAAATTTTCTTATACACATGCCTAATTTCGGTGGCAAAAAAGACTTACTCATTTCAAAATTGAATAAACTTATTCAATTTACTCTTGCTTACTCTCACTTATTCTTCACTTATTCTTATTCTTGTCGGCCATTTGGGCCATTTATTACCCCCTCGGTAAAAGTACAAATGTGTAATATACATTAACCCCAACTTTCCAGCTACTGGCGGCCAAAGAGCAGCGTTTAAGGTTTCTTAAAGCGCAAGAGGTTCGGGGAGCTGCTGCAGCACAGGAAGGAGAACGTTTACGCCGGCTCCGTGAACGTGTAGAGGCTCAAGAGTCCAAGCTACGTAGACTTCGAGCACTAAGGGGACAGGTCGATTTGCAGAAGACTTATAATGTGACACTGAGTAAGTACAATAATACCGGAACAATTAGTTTGAGTCAGGAGATATCCATAAGTTTCTTTTCGAGTTTGTGATTTTTCTAAAACGTGAAATATATTAAAGGTATAAAGTAAAAGATGATAGTAATTAGTAGTGAAACTTATGGATAGCACCTTACCCATTACAATTGCTGTATAATTAAGGCCTTTCGTGTCACGGCTCCGCAGTATGTGAATTGCTATTTCCTTTTTGGTATCTCAAATTCGTTAGCGTAAAGCCAAAATACTTTTAAGGTGATTTTACAGCTTTCTGCGGACAATACAATCGTCGCTGATAAAAGTTTTCAAAATCTAGATAGAATCTTGAAAAATCAATATCGTCTAAAAATCTTCCAAAAATTCCAGCAACAAAAGAAAATCTCGAAAACATCTATAAATACCTCAAGGCAAAGTAAACCCAAACCATCGATAACTCACTGCCTGCTAAAATTGCTGAAAAATGACACATCAAATTACACTTATTGACAACTCAATTATGTTCTCGGCAACGCCAAAGCTAATTCTTATTTTGGACATGTATTTAGAGCAAGTTATATGTGTAATTAGGCCATGCTCTTAATTATGGTGGCGGCATTTTTGGTGTGAGTTCCATTGTAAAATTTTACAACGATTAATTCTGATTTCCGGAATTATCTGCGAAATTAAAAGAACATCAGAAACTTTTAATTTATTGAAATTGACCATAAAATTCATAATTTTTTCGGTGGGCTTGTAGAGCTTTTCAAATTTTTTGGAGTTGGAAATTTAAAACAGTAGCGAATGGCGATGATTTGTTGGCTCGCGGAAAAAATGGTAATTTTATTTAATTACGAACAAACAGCAAACTAGCAATGTTTAAGTTAAGCTTGAATTTTTGGAGGAATCAATTAGATTTAATTTATATTCCATTAATTATTCCATAAATAAGCGGGCAATGATTCACTAAATAATTTTAATAAGGCAAGAAATCGATTAGATTCAATTTTAGACGATTAGAGTCTTCGAAACTTTAATTGGCAAACACTTTTTATAAAAATTTCAAAGAAGTCTCGAAGATGTTTTAAAAGAAAAAATTCAAATGTCACCTATAACCTCTTCTACACCTACATTACATCACCAGCCATCATTTATATGTCCCGCTTCACTGGCAAAAAGAGGCACGAAACATATTTACATGACGAATTCACGTAATTTCCAGCAAGAATTATATCACAAAAAAGCGTAATTACCTCAGTGAACTCAGCGAAAATGTGGCCAGGCGATAAAAATCTACGGAGAACAAAAATATAACAAAAATATAACCATACACAGTGCTCAAACTTACGTGCAAACTTTTTGCGCTGCGTCTAATTGAATAAAATTACGAGTTTCAACCTTGAACAATGGCGTCGTCTTCAAAGTCGTGAAGGAAAACTATAAATCTGCGTGCTGTAAATATTTATTTTTATTTTTTCGGATTCTTAATGATTTGCTAGAAAAATTATGGAAAATAATTGTTCATGACTTCTAAGACATCTTCAAGATTTTGAGTCATTCGCTTTGAATGATTGAAGTCTTACAATTTTGAAAACTTAATCTCGGTTATCTTGGGAGTCAGCTGTGGAACTAAGGAATGTTTTAAATATTTCCAAAGCATAAATACTTAATGGATTTGATAATTCTCGATAATTCTTTAATTTACATGCAACATGACGACGTTCACAACTCACAGAACATTAAACACCATTTCTTATGAATTATTTATGAAATTTATGGAATGATAAAATGTTATGACGATGCTCATAATGTTTGTAATGTTTGTAATTTTCTTAACGTTTTGAACTTTTTATAATGTACGTAATAAATGAAAATCGATACAATTCTCATTTCTTTTTTTGTCCGCTGTCGAGAATGTCGATATATTTATCGATTGCGATTTGATGAAGAAGGACAGCGAGTTCTTGTCAAAACTTTAAATAAATGATATTGAAGGTCGTTTGATGGAGAATTTCGGGTAAAACACTTGGATGGTGCGCATTTTATTAAAGATGAGATCAATAATAACTTCTAAAACGCAATAAAAACAATTTTTATCTGTTGGATAGAGTGGTGCTCATAAGTATGGCAATAGAATAACTGTATATTGCAGGGTTCGCCATTTGACGCGTCAGTCGGCAATTGACTTGACATGACGTCAATCGTGTCAATTGACCGTCAAAATGTCAATTGACATGTCAATTTAATTTTTTCAAAAAACAATAATTTTATGGCTAATATGAAGTTTACTACATCTAATAAAACTGAAAAATCCTAGAAATTACTCTTAAGTTGTTACTAAATCTATTTTTATTACGTATCCCCAAAAAAAATGTACCAAAAAAGTGCAAAAAAGAAATTGAGGGTGTCTGGATTTGAACCCGTGCAATTGAAGCCAGCCATAAATTACCATAATGCACTTTTTTCAAACTTTTTAGATTAAAAGTGATTTAAAATGTTTTCTACAAGATTTTTGAAAGATATTCTAGCTTTTTATACTTTACTTATTATAAATTAAAATAGAAAAATTTTCATACAAATTGACACGTGTCAATTGAAGCAATTGACATGACGTCAATTTACGTGTCAATTGACGCGTCAAGTGTAAGTGTCAAATGACATGGCGAACCCTGGTATATTGGAATTTTTAATACATTGATTGATCTCAGTAAGACCTCTCTCTATAATAATTTTTATCAAAATTTTATTAAGATCAAATATTTATTTTCGGTTTGTCATACTGCAATTTTATTTTTTTGCACAACTCTATTTTAAAATTGAGCAGAAGGTTCTTAAATGTAATTTCAAGTATAAAATCTTTTTTTCTTGCTTGGCCGAGTACAACATTGAATAGAATCATTCTGAATATTTAATGTTTCTCAAAGTACTCGTCACTCTCTAACAACAACAAAAAACCGACAAAATTCTAATAAAAAGCTAATGCGATATAACAATAATAATCATGAAAACCAATAATATTGTTTGTTATTTCCATAAACGTATTGAGTTTCAGAGTAATTTGCGTTTGTTGAAATCTGGCTTCATTTGGAGCATCTCTCGTTCATTCTGTGTTTCTCATCATTCATATCGCATTTGGACTGTTTTCGCCAAATTCAAGTTCATTTCGCATTCTGATCGAATTTGGTTTATTTATGGTAAGTAAATAATTGATGGTTACACATCAATTTATACTTTATGTTGTATTTTTAGTCATAACATGAATTTGTTGAATATGTTGGTTTAATATTAATTAATGGATTCTGTGCATATATTTGTGATGTTTGTGTATCATGACCAGAATCTGTTTGGGTGTTTCATTATTTGGCTTTGTAGGCTTGAAGAAGGAAGAAGGGATACGCATACATTTTCCTGATGTTTTGAAAATGAACATATGGATATATAGGGAGGAATTTTGAAATCAATTGGAGGTAGAAATGTGGAATAAATTTACAAATTATGCAACAACTTTCTGATTAACAATTTGAAGAAAACGTGAATGCAATTTTTAAGTGAACCCGTGTGATGTTTGTTTATTTATGTTTAAAATTTTAAACGCTTTAAGCCCCTCTTGCATCTAATTGACTATAAGAAATCCAAATTAAATCTCAATTATCCGTTCGAAATACCTCTCCAACCCAAAGTTCTGATTCCACTTCTTTAGCTTCTTTAGGATAATCATTAATTAACCAAAATCGAAACAAGCATATCATGGAAGTTCATTAGAAGCACCCAAAACCCCAAATATTTCTTAGTCTGCCCAAAAACACCCAAATTGGCAAACATAATATAATAATAACGAAAATAATGAATACAACAAAATAATAACGAGAATTATATATTGATTAGATTCTCAAAGCAAATTAATTTCAATTCGTTTAATCAAGCGCATATGGAATATAATTAGAAAATGTTTGGGATTATTTAATGTAGAACAAATAATAAGTGAATCAATTTGATGAAACACGCTTGAAACCCAAAATGTTTGCATCAATTTAATGAATGGAGCTTGAAGCTGTTTGAGTTTCCCACATACATAAAATATTCACCAATATTGTGCTAGTGCCTTGACAATTGAATATTCTGATTGTATACCACGTGATAATTATAATTGAATGGAAAATAACGTGGTTAATAATAATTCCGCATTATTTACACATTCAATGTTTGACTGTTTGTTAAAATGAAAATATAATTTTAACGCAAATTTTCATGTTCTACACTAAAAATCCTGATAACATAATGCATCAATAAATTTAACACTTCATCAGCTAAGCATTGATTTGTTTGAAATATTGAAAAATAAACGCGCTAAATAATTTCACGGTAAGACAAATTTGGAATGTTGAAAATATTGGTGGGTGCCACTATATAGAAATACTAGCTGGAAGCTCACTGACCAAGTGATTCCAATGATCACACAAGGATCCTGCTGATGATTCAGCTCAAATAACATTTTTTTTACAACAAAAAAAAAGTAGCTCAAAAAAAGTAGCTCAAAGCAGGCGAAATTGCGTTGTCAAAATGGTGGGTACTTGGGAGTTTTTTTGGAAATCTTATCATTAGCGAGTGCTGAAGGACATTCATAGGTAATTTCTCCACAAACCATGTTCAGAAATAAATTGCAATCAGTTTTGAGTACTCAATAAGCATTGCGCGGTGAAACTTTCTAGAGATTTATTTATTTAAAGTTGCATTTTTTTTTAAAATTTCGGGATGTGACTCTACAAAATTTGATATATCTTGACCAATTGAACTTCAATCAACTTGAAACTACTGGACATCATAAGGTACAAAATATTTGATTTATTAGAAGAGAAATTTTTACCAATATCAGTATTCTCGTTTTATTATAAATATTTTCAGGTAATAAAGTGTGCATGAAACAATAATTGAGTTATAAGACTAACTTTAGCCGATAGAGATATTCTGAGTATACAGTTATGATCAGTGAGCTTCCAGCTAGTATTTCTGTATAGTGGCACCCCCCAATACGCCAGGCTGTCTTACCGTGATTTGTAGGAGGACTTCATTATGAATTCTGGTTGATATAAAACACGTGCTGGATTTATAGATAAAAGAAGTTTTTGAAATGCTTCATCATTCCTCAAAGGTAATGATTTAAATAAAAGCAGATATTAGTTTGATATCTGATTTAAATGCACGAGTTAATCCAACTAAATTTGGGTCAATAGATACTCCATAATCTATAGACACAAGCTTTTAAGAACAAACTGTGAATAATGAATTAAGCAAATTAATTTATATATTTATTTCTATTCAATTCTCAACAGAGGTTTTCTTCAATTCTAAACTTTTCTTTTTGTAAAACTTTATGCAAAGTTTTAGTTCACATTTTTACATTCAAAACTTTTGTTTGCTTCCAATTTAAATTTCCCTCAGTTTTAAAAATTCCCGACAACTCCACTCAAAAATTTCCAGAAGTTTGGAAGGAGCCATTTCACCAAAAAAAAACTTTCTAATTTTGTACTGTTTAAACATTTTAGCTCCATTGGTTTTGCGGATTTTGCCAACCGTCTACAAATTTAGCTGTAAAGCAATCCAACCAAAGAACCGCACGTTCGATCGCAATTTCCTGGTAATATCCTGGCAAACTATAACAATTATACAGTGAAAAAGCTTGAAAAGTCAATGATTTTCATGTATTTCACATTTAATTTCTCCATTTAATTTGATTTCACAAATTGTAAATGCCAACACAACAACCAGACTGATGATTTCTTCGTATATTTTAATTGCTCCTTAGTTTTTGATGATTTCGTGCTTTTGGGGGTTTTCATGTTTTGATGTAAAGACGAAGACTTTTCTAGGAGTTGTTATGGAGCCGAAATTTCACCTTGAAGGGTGGAAATAACCCTATTTATTGAGTCTACTGAGTTTTCAATATAATCTCATGAATGATAAGCTTTTCCCCATTTTCATGATATAGCGTTAAAAATCCCGACCATTAGCAACCCCTTCCTTAATCTGAATAAAGTTCCTGAATTCCATTCAAGAATGATTAAACTCTGCAAAACTGTGAAACTGTGAAAACCAGCACAAAAAAAATACAAACATTTTCGTTTTCTTCTTAATGCCAAAAGTTGGAGCAGGAAATTCAATGGAAGAGCAAGAATCCCTTTTGTGTATCAGCGAAAAGGAGCTTTCAAAGCAGCGCATTTTTTGAATAATCACGAAAATTAAACTGAAAATAATTTGTTTGAGCTCAACTGGGTAAATAACGGGTGAAATTAAGAAATGTGAAGAAATTTGGTTGGATGAAATCGTGGTCTTTCAGACGGAAAATTGGATTTTAACATTTTGGAAAAGTTCACAGGAAATTTGCAGTACAAATTGAAAAAGTTTTTGGTCAGAAAATGTGAAGTTGATGATTGGATTTTTGAAGGGGATTGGATTTAGTTTTTTTGATTTATTTTGGGTGAAGTCTTATGGTGAATGCACTGTGCAGTCTGGGGTTTCGTTAATGAGCTTTTTGTTTCATGGTGATGAAGTTTTAGGTTAGGTCCCAATGGTGATTAAGCTGTTTGCCTGATGAATTTATGGAAAGCTTTCAAAAGAGCTTAAATTCATGCGATATGCTTCCCTAACACTAATTAGCTCTTTTAACCACTTTTACTCCACATACTAATGGAAAATCAACATAATAGTTTTTTACATGAAATTTTCATCAAACTAAATTAGAATATCCGACCAAGCATCTGAGAACATTTGAAAAACAATTTTCTTACCCCAAACTTTGCAGAACTCAAAACCAAAAAACCCTACGTAAAATATTGAAAAAAGCAGAAAACATTGAAAAACTGGAAACTTTTAATTAATGGCATAAATGTTCTCCTTATTTGTTTTTTGTAGTTTTCTATACCAAATGTATTTATTTAATAAATTTCTATACATTAAACAATTCACCTAAAACAACTGAAATTCTACACATTTTTCCGATCCTTTAAGAATATTCTCGTTTTACATGAGTTCCTGGAAATTTTTGAAATTGATGAACGCTTTATCATTGCATTTTCTCAATATTCCCTGCATGAAAATACAGCTTATTATTGGAAAAAATGTTGTATGTAAATAATACAAGGTATTACAATTTCCATTGAGAATATGCGGAAATTCCTAAAAATCCAATCAATTTGCATACTTTTGCATACTTCAATGGAATGCTTCAAAAAGCAATACATAGTTTTTAGCGCGCTGAACAAAATTGATTTTCATGCCCTAAAAGCTGCATTTTTGCATAGATATTGAATATATTTAGAGGGGCTCATGTTTTATTATTTCTGAACTGGTTGACATATTTTTGATGTAAAACATTTTTGATAAAAGTTGATGAAAATTCTTTTCGAATAAATTTTGTTTTCCAAATATTCACTCTCCCCTTTTTTACCAATATACAAACTTGTGAAAAACTTCAATTTCCTCGACTTTACATTTTCAATAATTTTCACCAATTTTCACCTATTTCACTGATTTTTATGCAAAACATCGCAACACAAACCGGCAAAAATCAAATTTTGATTGAATTTCACTCGCAATATTTGTAAATATTCAGTCAGGCCAATTTAAAATCCGTTTGGCATTAAAAATACATGTAGAGTATGTTAAATGCGAATAAATACTGCAAACATTATTACAAAAATTGCAACAATGCATTAATTTTATGCCCGCACGATTTAATTAAGCCAATTATAAGTCACTCATGCAATGAAATAAATCAAAAATAATTTGGAAATTGGTTCAGATTTGTATATTTTTTCAATTTCATAGGGATTGATGATATTGTCGATTTATGTTTAATCGAAGTAAATATTTAAAATATAACAAATGTTAATTAATTTTAACTTAAATTTAAATATTTGTCAAGCTTTTTGTAGAGTAAAATTTTTTTCATTGACAAATTTTTATATCGAATTTAATTTTTGAAAAAATGTTTTCAATACGGCGACCAAATCACCTGTTACAATCACAAAGTTGAAAAAAATCCAACAAAAAAAAATATATCAACCTGTGAAACCTTTAATACGTGCTATCATTACCAATTAACGGGAAATTCTAGAATATTTTTAATTATACCAAAATCAAAGATATTACCAGTAAATAATTTATTTATTTATTGTGACAGTTGAACTGGAAATGGAAGTTCACTGATTTCCGAACAAAACTCATAATAAATTAATTGCTCCAACATGCAATTATAAAAACTCGACAATTCATCACTTTTGCTGGGAAAATGCACAAATTAGCACGTAATTATTTCATAAATTCGTTGAAATCAATTTAACAAAAATTTATTGAATGATTTTAAAATTTTAAATGCAAAGTGTTTTTTCAGTTTTGCAGTCAATTATTTTTCAATTATTGGTAATATTTCTTTCCATCCAAACAACCAATAATGTGTTTTGGAGTTTTTTATGATTTTTGTGTGTTTGCAAAGAAAAATTTGGTAATTGACGTAATTTCTCGGTAATTTCGGTTGAGAGTCTTCAATACAATTTGCTTAAAAGCTTTCATCTCTTATGTGAAATTTCTGTTTTTGGAGTTCTAAGAGTTCTTTTTTGTAGCTGATGCGATGCCATGAGTTTTTCAGACATTTCATGTTGTCTATAAAAAGAGACAAATAAATTGTTTTGGACTTTTCGGATGTTTGCGAGATTATTTCTTATATATTGTAAATTTTTTGCTGTTATTCCTAAGAATTTTGGATGTGTTTGTATGGCTAAAACCGGTGGAGTCAGATGAATCAAAGGTATTTAGTCAGTTAGAACGTACGGACGATACTGAGCTTTCACATGCAATTTGATCAAACCAAGATTGTTTTGCAGTTTGACAGATTTGTTTATCCATTTCAAAAAACAGAAAATCTTTAATCTGATTGCTGTTGAAGGGGGGAAATGAGGTCGCCATCAAGAATTTCATAAAATTTAAAAACACAGTACTTACCAAAGAAAATGCTTGCATTTTAATTTTCTTGCTGAAAAAATGTAAAAAGGATGAATAATCTTGAGCAATGAATTTTTGACGTCTCGATTTGTATATTTATGATGATTATTATACATTAAGGGTTAATGCAACGTTAAAGATTTTTTAGAGCTTTTAAATTGTTGAAAGCTTTAAGATGTAATAAAGTGAATTTCACTGCGTGATGGAATTAAATCTTTGAAAAAAATTCTTGGTGGAATGACGTTTGATAAATTTGACAAGATAATTTTTAAAAGGTGTAAATCATTGTCCACCTAAATTTAAGCTCAACCATCCATCCTCCTAGCCATCAAACATCCTAATGAATCCTTCCACATTTACTTGGTAAAAATTAAAACAGATTTTCATTTATAATTCAAGGAAATCCCAACTTTTTATTGGTATGAAGTATCAACACAATTTTCAACCCCAAGTTAAATCTCGTCATATCCCACAGCAAGTCAACTTTTTGCAGGGGTTTTTACCCCAGCTCCTAATGAAATCTACAGCCAAATTTCCTCAGTAAAAAACAGGCAAATATTTCGTAATATAAATCTGTGCGAGCTGTTTTTATGTTGTTTCCACTTTTTTGGTGACAGGAGCTTAAATATTTTCGTCAAAAAATTGTGTGTCAAAAATCCAAATTAGCTGCTTTTTGCTATTAATCCGACCGAAAGTTTCCATTTGAGTGAGGACTTGCCGACTTCTACCAGTTCATCTCAGCTGCCTGTTTGTGCCGTTCATTATATTATAATAATACCGTACTGGCAAACGCCCCATGAGATTTCTCTGCGGCGATTAGAAAATGTGTTACATAGAGGCTATACGTATCCATTAAGTAACCATTGACACTTCAATTTATGAAGCTCCAAGTAAGTCTTTAACCAAAAATGAGGTTTGCTTGCCAGGGTGGAAAATTTGAGAGGTTGATTTTGATACTTTTGTGGTTTTTAAATAAAACAAGCTGATCTAAAATTGCTGTTTTATTATCATTGTAAATGTTTGAAGTTATGAAGCGAGAATCAAAATTATTATTTTTGGGATTTTGGAAAACTCGACCCACAAAACCTCAATTTTTGAAAATCTGGAGACAAAAACCGAAATTTAAAAAATTCATTTTTGAAAGTTTTTGGACAAAAATTTTCAGATGCGATGAACGATATCAAAGGAACTGAAGTCACCACCTGATAACACCCCAAAGACTATAAGGATGATTTTCATTCCCGTATGTCTAATATCCTAAAGCTCTCTATTTCATTCCAAAAATTTATTCACTTTATTCACAACCCAAATAAATTTACTAACCAAAGTGTTTTGTGACGTAATTTACTGAGGAGCCAAAATCACAATACGCTTGGGTAACCCTGAAATATCAAAATATCACCATTTATCACTTTTAATACTTAAAGAGATAACCATTTCCCATTACGTTATTACATCATTGAACTGAAAACGTTTAAATGCTGGAATAAGCTCAAAATAAGCTGTATGTGAACGAAACTTGACGTTATCATCTCGTTGCGATTTCTAGGTGAAGGACGTAGAAAAAAAATTCTCAAAGCCTCCCACTCAATTCACGATTAAAATCCCGCTAATGGCATCATTTTTCAAAAAGTTTAATTATCTGCACGAAGAATCAATTATTGTGTCAAAGAAGCTTTTAAAAGGAAAATAAACTGGTGGAAACTTTTTTATGCGAAATGTTCCAAAGATTGGATTCCTTATTACTAGAGCATATGATTTTCGCACTCTCTAAAGTATAACTCACATAAATCCATAATTTATTTGATTTCCTTGGGAATGAGACCTGAAGTCTACAACTTTCATGAAAATTGTGAAAATTGGAGAAATTGAAGAAAAGTAGGAAAAGCAAAAAGGTATATTTTCGATAGAATAAAGTTTGGCATATCTTTTCCGTTCAATAACAATAATGTCACATTTTCCTTTCCTACCGATGATATTTTCGTGATGCTCTTGATACTTTTGATACTTTTGATACTTTTCTATACTTTTGATAAATCAAATGTTGAAGAGTGATGACAGAAATTGCAATCTATCGTCCTTATAGCCTCGGGTGGGTAGAAACTTCTGAATCTGTATGTCAATTATGATTTTTATCATGGCAAGATGACTTTTTGTCAAGGAAGTAACCCACGTGGTCTTTTCAAAAAGCTGGATTATTATTGAGAATTTATTGAGAAGGTTGGGTGCCTGTTGATGGTTCTTTTGATTACTTAACCATTAAACTTCCTATATAGCAACATAACCTAACAAATATCCCTTTAAGATGCTTTAAATTGCCGGAAACAGTTCAGATGTTTTCTTGTGAAACACTTCAAATATAATTGATCATCATTATTGTACGTCATGCCAACTCCATCAGCTTTATATTTTTCCCTGAAGCTTTGCTTTGAATTACCTTAACAAACCTTAACACTTATTTTAATGAAACATTTTACATCTCAAAGCTTCCAAACGAATGTTCACTGAATATTCCAAACCTTTCTTTTAGATTAAATGCAATTTTGTCTAAAAGAAATGGAGATATTGCAGAATCATTGCTTTAACCACTTTATGCAAGATTTTGCAAGATTTGCATCATTGTAATAAAAAAGCGTTACAACCAGTATTAACATGGATGTGCGAGCTCATCGTCTAACGCCTCCGCTCAATCACTCTTCTCTAATAGACTACAAATTATTTACTCACCCGCACTTTGAGAAACTCAAAGGGAAAGGCACTCAACAATAAACAATAATTGCAAAGTCATCTTAAATCCACCTTTAACATTTCTCTTTCTTCTTCACAAAACTCCCTTTTTATTTGTTGTATGGATTTGCCTTTTTCATATTTATATAGAATATAAAAGGTAAAAATATCATAAAATTATATGAATACGACAAGATATACTGAGGAAAAGTAGACGAGGAAAACTTTATTATCGTATATTTATGGTTTTTATGGACCAAGTGGGAGAAGATAATTACGGACCAAGCAGAACATTTTAACATATGCTTTTCTTTTTCCATATACTTTAAAATTACTTGAGAAATATCTCTAGATTTCGCAAATGTCCCTTATTCCAGGATTTTATCGTTTAAGGTGCTTGAATTTCAAGGACATAATTTGTCAAGTCACAGTAGAATCTTTTATTTCAAGCAGCAATCCTTCAAAAATGATTCAAAATGTTCGTTTTCTGGTTAAGTAAGAGCTTGCCCTTTTTGAATAAGGTCACTTGAAAAATATTCCTTCTCGTGGGATCCTTAAAAACGATCCTTTTTGCATTAAATTTTTAATATTTCTGATTTACCTCCCAAAATCTTCAAAAGTTCAGCTTGGGCTGTTCCCTCCCTCACCAAGAATATATCACAACATTATACTTCCCGACTAAACATTTTTTTTATCTAAAAAGAGTTTATTATATAAAGAAGCTCACCTGGAACCTGACATTTTCTATCTCGCAAAGAAAATTATGCGATTGTGGGGATAAATGTGGTTTATTTTTGAGGAACTGAGGAAATCATTCGGTTCATAAATATGTACCTTTTGTTTTATACTTTTATCACACGATAAAAATTTGTTATTCCGAGAATTTGCGGTAACAAAAATAAAGCATAGCAGAGAAGAGCACGAATATATGAGGGATTGACTCGGCAATCAGTGCGCTTCGACAATCATGTGATAGGGTTGGGCAAAAGTGATATGCTTTCTTATTAAACATAGTCGAAAGATCTAAAGCTACAAATATTAAGTCTTTAATAAACAAGACATCAATCCCAACTGCCCCCAAAAGTATTTATATACAAAAATCCGTTGCGTAATCATATCAATTTGATTGTTTGCTTTCCTTTTGTCTTTGAACCGGCAGAAGACGGATTACAGGGTAAATTTCTTCGAAAGTTGCCCGTTATTTGCAAACAAATCCAACAATTGCTAACAAGAATAAATTTATTCCGATTTCGCAATTTCCAATTTCTCCATTTCGCAATTTCTGAGCTTCCAAACAGCAGAAGAAGTTTCCCAGAAGAATATTCAATTAGAAATTTCATTATTTGTCAAGTGTATCGAATTGAATTGGTTCAAGAAAGTTTTGCTCCTTCAGCCATCCTCAATATTGTCTGAATAAAGTCTGAAGAAAATATAGCTGATTGAAATCATCCCATTAATTTGATTATCACGTGAGAATTTCATTATCGTCCATTTCCCTTTGCCTCGAAGAAAACTTGAAGAGTAGTTTACTCGATCAGAAATTAAAGAACTTTCTCATTTGCTTTATAAAGATTTCCATGAAAGCATCAGGAAAACTTTAAACAATACTCTATTTATTCCATTTATCCCATTTATATTTTGTGTTCAAGCACAAAAGTTTCGATTCAAGACTTTTCTATTATTTTTTTAATTTAGCGCCGAGCTCGCAGACATTATCGAGCTCTTTGAGATAAACTTTGCTGGCATTGTGCTTCAATAATTCATCGATTATGCTGATGATTTTGTTTTGTTGTAAACTTCTCTCTTAGACAGAAGTTTCTGGATTGAAAATTGAAATTAAAGGAAGTGTATGAAGCTGGAAGGAAAGTTGGTGGGAAACTTTATTATAGGAGACAAAAAGCACTTGAAGATTTCTTCAGGGAATCATGGACTCTTGACATCTCGTAATTTGACACTTGTGACTCGGAATATTTATTTATGAATGTTTGAGTGAAAAACTGTTTTTTGGTTACTCAAGATTTTCGAAAATTCTCGGGAAAAATATTTAAATGTTAAAAGCTCGACCTCATTAAATTATTCATGGAGATATCAGAGATGAAAGTTTTAATTATCTGTCGAACTTTCTGGATAACTTTTTGGCGCGCATCCTGAGCCAAAACTTTGGTGAAGCCTGTCCTCGTGGTGGAGCTTCTCGTTATGTTTATGCTCGTGTAGTGCCATGTAGTACCATGAATAATGAATTTAGCTTGTATGACATCGCTGAATTATTGTTTTACGAGAAAAAGGAGAAAAAATTGCTGAAAATTTATGTGTTGAGTCGTGGGACTTTGCCACTAATGCAAAATTAATGATGAATGTTGCTCCTGCTTTTGGAGCATTCATGTAATTACTGTTTTCACCTCTCGTCTTCCGTGCTTGATGTCAAGTATGCGTTTCATTACTTTTCGCACTTTGTGAACTCACTCGTTTCCTTAATCCTTTTGATGCATTTAATACAGACGTCATATTTCAAAGGAGCTTTAAGCGCGCTCAAGTGTTATACCAATATATTATGCTAAGTTATGAAGTGTTTTTGATTGATATAAACTTTATGGAGTAACTTTCTCTACACTGCTACTGGGGGAAGCAAAAATATCTTCCGAAACATATATTTTGTTGAATATTTTCTGAGTATAAAATGCAAAATATGTGCATGCACAAACTTTTGCCAAAAGCTGTAGAATATTTTAAATCTTTAAACATGCAAAATTTCAAACTTAATTTAATAAATCATGCAGTTATATGTACTAGAACGTGGAGCTACTTTAAAACTAAAAATATAAATATTCCTTGACTTATGTATATTAACGTCTTTTTTCTATTTTGTAGGCAATGATTTGGACTCGATTCGAGCTTTATTCAGCGAGAAAGAAAAGGAGCTGAGTTTAGCTGTCGCGAAGGTGGAAGCATTAACACGACAGCTGGAAGAACTGAGACGTGACCGCAGAGGACTCAACTTAATCTCTGGCAATGGAAACAATCAACAAGCAACGCCAGCGGGACGTGAGCTGGAAAAACTCAGAAGGGAATTAATGGTTAGTATAGTAAAATGAATAATTATCGAAAATATGCAAGTTAAACCGCACAGTTTTCTTGGTAATTACGACATTGTGAATTTGTAAACGATGTGGCTATATAAAGTAATGATCTAGAAAATCGTGTTTTACATAGAAATGCACCCTTAGCATCATTAACCTCAAAACTCTTGAAACTAATTTAAATATCATTCAACAGTACCGCAATCAGCTTTCATTACAACAAGATGCTCGTTTACATTTGCAAAGAGAAGCTTTACAGCAAAGACAAGCTGAGTTGCGGTCAGTGGATCAACGAATTTTGGAACTTCAAGGCAGATTACACCGCAAAAAGGCTTCTAATCTACAACAAGCACAGCAACAGCAAACCTTACAGTCAGGCACGAATATATCAAGCAATGGTCATCCTCCAGCTAATATTCACGTTAGGTAAGTCATCAACTTCAATATTATGATAAATAAATAATAACCTTCTCTGTCTTCCAATCAGATCCGCTTCAACTCACGTTTATGCTCCGCAAAGGAACATATCTCGTGGAAATGTTGCAGCCGTTGAGCCATATAATCATACACCACAAAAATCTGTGCCTGCTCTCTCGAATGGTAACATCACAAATCAACAACAGCAACAAATTATTCAGGACTTGGCGCTTCTTAAGCTGAAGCAAGGACAAAACAGCCCCAATTTTTCAGTGCCAGAGAGCGACGAAAGCAAATTAGCGCGACAAAAGCATGAAATTCATAAGCAGCACGCGCAGCAACAGATATTCTTGATGAAAAACGGGAGTAATCTGCATGATAACCAAGTTCATCCAGCTAAAGATTTATCCGATCATCACAGTGACAGCAGCACAAAAGATGATTATTCTATGAAAAAGCAGGACCCGAAGAGCCAAACATTGCCTTACAACACAAAGTTCGTGAACAATAGCAGCCTGAATGTTGGAAATAGTAGCTTAATGTCCCACAAGATCATATCATCTGTTCTCTCGTCAACCAACAAGACTAATGAAAGTGATAGTGAAAAGGCAGCTGAACTTTCAGACTCTAGCAACAGCAAAAGTTTGACGCCGCAAATTGCCACGAGCACACCTTTAAATATCCTTAGATCCGTTGCAGAGCCCGTGTTGCAAGAAAAGCCCACAAAACCAAAAGGCCTTCACCAGATTCCATCTGGTAATTTGGTTGTTCCGCCACGGAAACCAGTGAGCAGCGTTGCACCCACATCCATCACATTAGCACCAAAAATTGTCTCGCATAGTCCCAAAGTGCAGATGGTGGCTCCAAATAACAATATTCAAGCACCTATACCATCTACGGCTGAAAATGACAAATTGAGACCAGCTTTGCCTCCTAAGCCTAACAAAAATAATGGTAATAACAGTCAGACGCAAAGTGAAACTGATAGCAACTCATCCCATCCGACGGTTGTCAGTTACATAAATAAGCCACCAATGTCTGAGCCTAAAGTAGACGCTAACTCACAAGCCCAAAACACAGCTTTCCTGGACAATTTGCCCATTAAAGCTAAACCGTTGACCATTAAGAAACAGCCATTTGCCGAGCAGCCTAAACTGAGATCACTTACTTCGAATGTGAAGACGATCCAGTACACCTCGAGGAGGATTGAAATGCCTCCAGCATTCTTGTTCCCAGAAATTGAGCGGGCGGGTCTTAAAGATAATAGTAGCAACAATGAGAATAGCAACCAAAACTCCAATCAAACAGCTAAGCCTAATCATCAAGATAATGGAAGCATAAACAGCAACAATACGGATGAAACAGACAAATCTCCAGCATCAACGCCCACCCTTGCCACCGATGAAAAGCCATCATCTGAAGAAATAATTAGACGGAAGAGGAATATTGGCGAGAATGTAAAAGCAAAATTGGCCAGAAGAGTCAGTTTTGATCCTCTAGCTTTGCTTTTGGACGCCAGTTTGGAAGGAGAGCTCGAATTAGTTAAGAAAACTGCTATGCAAGTAACGAACCCTAGTGCAGCCAACGATGAAGGAATCACTGCTCTTCATAATGCCATTTGTGCCGGACATCTAGAAATTGTCAAGTAAGTTCTACATTTAAAAAAATGGCGGGAGATTGATGGAAATCTAACCACAAATTTTTCAACAGATTTTTAGTTCAGTTTGGCTGTGATGTGAATGCACAAGACTCGGATGGATGGACGCCCTTGCACTGTGCCGCCTCTTGCAACAACTTGCCAATGGTTCGCTTTTTGGTCGAATCAGGAGCTTGTTTGTTTGCTGCCACGCTCTCAGACCACGAAACACCAGCTGAAAAATGCGAAGAAGATGAAGAAGGATTCGATGGCTGCTCTGAATATTTATACAGTAAGTATCAAACAATTTGCCAGCAAAGCTTAATGCTAATAATATTGTGCAAATGAAAAAACAAATTAAAATGATCGCAATCACGTTCTGCCACTCTAAAAACAATGTACAAACTTGTTATTAATTTGTATTCTCCTTGCAGGCATCCAAGAAAAGCTAGGAATCCTGAACAATGGAGAAGTTTTCTCCGTGTTTTCTTATGATGCCCAGCAGCAAGATGAACTTGCATTTTCCGTAAATGACAAACTGACAATCTTACGGAAAGGAGATGAGGCTGAAAGAGAGTGGTGGTGGGCAAAGAATGAGTACACAAAGGAAGGCTATGTTCCACGTAACCTCTTGGGCGTAAGTTTCTGCAACAGAAATGTCTGAAGAAGATTGAAACTAATTTAACTTTTTATTTTTAGTTGTACCCTCGCATCGACTCTTCGCTTAATCAAGGAATGGACGAATAACAGTTGATGAAAAAATGTTTGAACAAATTAGCTGTTCATGGCAAAATTAAGAAAATTTACATCTCAAATTATATCTAGGGTCTTCTGCTCTATGAAGTTTCTATGAAGAATTGAATATGATTTTATTGTAAAATATTAAAATTACTTATTTATGTAAAATTCAGAAATTATTTTATTTCTCGAAGCACCTGCTTGTGTGTGCTTTTAACTCTCACTATTCTCTAGATTTTCTTTAAATTTTACTTTCTTTTACTTTAAAAAAATATTTTAACAAGATACGAAAAATGAAATTTTCAAATTGTGATGCAAAAAATTATAAAAAATATATTATATCGGACCAAGTTAAAAATCTATAAAGAATCTATCTCTGAATCAATTTGAGGTGCAATAACGTATTTTTGGAAGAATTGTAGCAAGCATTTTCGGCTTTTATTTAATTTGTTGCTGTAGCCTTTTAATTTAGACAAACAGACATCAAAAGTAATCACATACGAATTATCCAATTTATCTTAATTTGCTTTTTGACGAAAGCGAAAAATTTCTAAAAGATAAATATTGGATGTTCAAATTGCTATATTTCTATACTAATAATTTCCTCACAGCAAAATAAAATCAAATTTTACATTTTAAGCTCATCCATCAAAATAAAAAATTTATTCTTGAAATTTCAAACAATTCATACAGTAATTTTCGGCAAAATTTAAAATTATATCAGTAATTTAAACATATTCAAATTGTTATCAAAATATAATTATAGGTTAGTTAAGCAGAAAGAAAAATAAAGAATTTGAAAAATATATGATTTTATGTTGCTTTTTGTTGTTTTTAAATTTTTTACAGGAATAAAATGAAATTCAAATATTTATTAGGTTCGATACATTTTAACCACGGTTTAACTTTTAACATTGCTATGAACCAACGTTGATCCAATAATTTCCCCCTCGAAAATATACGTTGCTGATTATTAAACCAAAGAATCATTAATTTTAAATTTTCGCATTTTCCTACAATTTTTCTATTTACTTAACATCATTAAACTTATCAAAATATTGTTAAAATCAAAAATATTTAATATGTTGATTAATTCAAAATTTATGCTTGCCATCAAATCTCTGGATGAATCAAATCTCCGGCTGATTTCACACAGCATAAACTCAAAACATTCAATTTTTCTCTAAAATTATGAAGCTGGTAGCAAAGCCACTAGTTCAGTGTAAAACGCGTGTTAAACTCCTTAGCTTTGTTTTATCGTGGATCAGGTCGTGAGCAGAATTGGAAAGCTGCAACTCCCAAAGTGAACTCAACAAATAAAAAATTGCAAAAAAGATAAAATTCAAACAAAATAGCCTCAATTAATAGTAGAGCATAAGCAAATTAAAGCTCTCTTACATAAGTAATCGTTGCATTAATCCGTGCAGCTTCCAGTGTTTTATTTTAGGAACCAACAAATAGAATCGAGAAAGCAAAATTTGAAGAATAATGAATTCCGAAGGCCAGCTGGAAGATGAAGATGGTATTGAAAGTACTGAGCCATCAAATGGTTCCTTCGGATCTTCAGAGTCTGGAGATAATCAAGATGAAAGCTTTGAACTCGTCAAGCTGCTCACCGAAACATTTAATCTACCCAAAGATTTGTGCGAAGATCCAGCGATTTTTAGGGAGTTTTTCTCGGTTGATACATGGAACCACCTTCCAGATGATGTGCAAAACTCTCTGGCATCCAATCTACTGCCCACCTTTCCAGAAAACGACGATTTTGAGAAGCAGAAAACTATCCAGATGCTATTTAATAACGAAATTGAGAGATTCGGCCAAACGCCACTACAAACTTTCCAAACAAACCTTGAAGATGGAAATTATCGACCAGACATTCTAAAGCTAAACAAAAGCTTAAAGAGGGCAAACGAGCGAGAACAGAGATATCAAGAATGTGAACGAGTCAGTAGGTTAGCTAAAAGTTTGAACAATTCGCGGTCTGAGCTGCTAAAAACAGCATACTCACAGCCAGCTGGAGGATTTACTAAAATATCTAGAACTATTAGCACTATTCCGAAGTTATCTTCATCGGCAGCGGCTACTAGATCAAAGAAAAGATACTTCCAGGAAATCAATTCCATATCTGAAGAAGCAGGGATCACCGCCCAACTTTCTGAAGATGAAAATTATCCAGAAGGACCACCTACGCCGCTAACTAGAAAGCAGAAAAAGATAATAAGTGGCTTAGTGGTGAGTTTTTTTGGAGTCAAAGGTTATTGAGGCTAAAAATAAACTTTTAGAGTGAAAATTCTTTTAAATTAACCCTAAAATAATTTTTTATTGAATTATTCTAAACAAATTCTTTAATTTTAGGATGGCAATTTAAATTCGGGGTCTGAACTAAGAATCGTTAGTACCATGAATTCAAGTAGAAGTGACCACGAACATTTACTGCATTTAGGAAGCACTTCAACAGTTTCTGAAGAATATTACCGACAAATGCTGCAAAATCATAAAAAGAGGAGGCAGATTGAACCTGTAATTATTTTGTTCTCGCCAAAAGACTTCATGCTCACATTTTACTTAATTCCAATATTTTAGGATCACCCTGAACTAGAAATTGATGACATTAAGCTAAAAGACATCTTCAGTCGAGCTCAACTGTCAACAACTAGCAAAAAATCTACCACAATCGGCCACTTTTTGCCAAAGAAGATGGAAATAAAAATAAAACAGGAGCCTAATGCCTCCAATCTCACTTTAAATAATATCAGCCAATTTAACAACCATAATTTGCAAAACTCTCAAAATCCTCAGAATCAAGGACAAATTCGAGTAATGAGACCTCAGCAGAAACAAATGATTGCTAAGAGCAAACTGGCGTGCCAAATAAATGTCCAGCAAAGACCATTAGGAGGATCAAACAGCGAAGCAGATGAGGAAGATTATATAAAAGCTAATATAATAAAAGTTGAGCCAAGAAATGAAGTGGGTGGAGTAAAACCAACCTTCATAGAACATGGAAAAGCTCCAGAAAAAGTTATGAAAATGGTGGCCAAAAAGAGACCAAATTCTACTGGATTGGTCAGTGTTAGCAAAAAAATTGCGTTGGACTCTGATCAAATCAAGGTAATTTATATTTTAGTTCATAAGAAAATCTGACAAAACTCTGTAAACTCTTTTCTAGACAATTCAAGGGAACTTTATTGTTCGAGAACAAAAACTATCTACCTATCACACTAAACCCGCCACTTTATCAGACCTTCATGGCTTAGACATGATGCAACTCCCAGTGGACCTGGATCCGAGTGCCAAAACAGCTGAAACTCACGCTTGCTACCTCAGTTTAATTCGTGATCTTTTCTGCGCCACTCAAGATCATCGCATGAAAATGGAAGATCTGAGGAAAAAAGTAGCTCAATGGCTGGGAAATCCTGTCACAGCTTGCAATGAGTGGTTTCATCAGTCTAGTAATTGGTTAGCACTTTTAACTTCAGTGGTGCAGTTTTTGAGTGGAGAGTTTTTGGAGCAACCCGAAGATTATGTGCCGTATTTGGAGTATAAAGCGCCGTTGTCTATTTATCAGGTATGTTTTTCTTCATGACCTCATAGTGTACAGTTTATCGTTTTGCTTAGATTAGCTATTTTCAATTTTAATTAAAGTTTTATGGTTTTATTTGAGCAGTTTTGATATTGATTCTTAAATAAATAAACTGTTTTTATTGAACAGTCAAGCACTTCTTCTATTAAAATATCAAAGTAGATTAAGTTAGGTGTAGTCATGTAAATGAATATAATAAATTAAAAAATTTCAAGAGCCATGAATAAATTTATTTACAATTTTTTAAATACCTTCAAAAACTAATTAAATTTAATCTCATAAATATTTTAGTGGATTGGAGCTGGTCGTGACTCAGATAACCACCTGTTACCCCTCTGCAACTACTGGCTGAGCCGGCGCGAAGACATGGGCATAAAGAATTTCAAACTAGACATCAAGGCTAAAGTCCCACTGTGTGAAAGTGAAGATTTCATTCAGCCCGAGCGACCAATTTCACCTCCTTCAACTAATTGCTCGAGTGAATGGCGAGTCGGAAGATCAACAGACTATGACAGAAATTACTTCCAGCAGCAGGAGAGAAAGAGATACGAACACCCGCATTTGTCATTCACTTACAAGCAGCATAATTACGAAAGTGTTGTTGGACCAGTGAAGGGAATTTACACGCAAGTTCCGGGAGTTTCGAAGGCGAGGGATCATAATACTTTGGTTGCTGATAGACCGAACTTTGTGACGATTTTGGCGCTGGTGAGGGATGCTACGGCTAGGCTGCCTAATGGTGAAGGGACGCGGGCAGATATTTGTGAGCTTTTGAAGAGCAGTCAATATATTTCACCTACGGCTCCTGAACAAGTTTTGCAGGTAAATAAAAAATGTTTATGATTGCAAAATCTATGGCAAATTACTTAATTTATTTATATTTTATTAATTTTGTAAATTTTGAGTTATTTTAAAACCTCCATTCCAATGAATTAAAATATTAATCCATGATTTCCTTCATTCTTATTTTAGTCAATAGTAAGTGGTGCCCTCGACCGAATGCACACCGAACTTGATCCCTGTGTGAAATACGATACAAAACGAAAGATGTGGATTTACCTGCATCGTAATCGAACTGAAGATGAATTTGAGAAAATTCATTTGCAGCAACAAGGAATGACGAAACAAAAGAAGCAACCAATACTGAAAAAGATAAAAGGAACAAAGAGTAGTAATGACTCGGATGACACTTCTCCTACTACAAGTAGTAGTTCTAGGAGCAGTTTGCCGTCAATGCATATAATACCAAATCTATCGCTTTCACCACTTTCCTCTAAAACTAATATTGCATCGAAACCCGCACAAATTATAGTCAAAGCCTTCCCGCAGAGGATAATTCATGCTCAGAAGACGATTCCTGCTTTAGCAAGCTTTGAAAACAAAAATAAAATGATGCACTCGTCACCACCTCCACTTATCACAAAGAATATGCCCAAAAAGATTTTAAGCTTGCAAAGCAGTCAATTAGAGCCCTTTGATGTGGAAGCTTCATTAGACGCTCATACGACGCCAATAATGGTGAAAAATCAGCATAGTGTGATGGATAATAAGATGCCTAAATTGACACTGAAAAATATGAAACTAGCGGCACCAATGAAGGTTAGAAATTTTTTTAAAAGAAAATTTCGAGAAAAATTAAAAATTCTCATTTTTTTTAGGTTAACCTACTCCAAAGTGGTCAACAATCAATCCTAATAAACACAAGCCGAGCGCAATCTCCAAATGTCGGCAACTTCAAGAAAGTTCTCGGCAAGCCAATGATCATCAGTCACAGCCAAGCACCACCATTAGTCTCTCAATCGTCTCCCATCAACTCCACTGGACAAAGTTATATCATCCCCTACATGTCAACCTCATCATCTCAACCTAATCAAAGCGTCATCTCAACAACGTCAGGTGGAAACTTTTCTCCTAAATTGGTGAAATCTACGGATAAACCGGTTTTGCAGCAAAAGAATTTTGTGAGAATTAATACGCAAGGAGGAAAAGTCAGTCCAATGCAACCAAAACTCATACTAACGTCAGCAGCTTTGCAGCAGAAGATAATGGGAGCAGTTAGTAATCCCGGCAAAGGATCTAATCAAATGCTATCCCAGCAAAAGCAAATCTTTCAGAGTACTTTAGTGACACAACAAAAAAATAAAAGCATGGCTGGAGGGATTCAAAAAATGCCTGCTCTTGCTCTAACCTCAAATGCATCTCAAAATAACTCGCAAATACTCCACTCTATTAAAATGCCTGGCAAAAGTCCGACGCTAGTGATGAAACCGCAAATTCAGAAGAATCAAGACAATGCACCTCCTTTGGTCAGTGTTAGTAACGTATCAAATATTGGTAACGTTAGTAACGTAACAAGTTCTAGTGGAGGTGGATTCCAAGGAATTCAAGGCGTCGCTAAACTAGTAAGACCAAATCAAGGAGGAAACATACAAGTGATGGCTTCTAACGTGCAAACCAGACCCACCAATAATCAACCGCTGGTGGCAAAAGTCTTGACTAGTTCTGGGCAAACTCAGCTTATTTCGTTGGATAGTTTTCTACAGAAACCTGGAACGACTTTTAAGCTGGCGAATGCTAAACCAGGTCAGACTGGAATTATTCAGTTGGCGGGAAATCAGGGTGGTGGGCAAATTACTCAGTATGCAGTTGTTAGTAAAGGAGGCAAGAATATGCTGTCTGTGAGTCCGGGAATGCCCAGGTTGATCACTACGCTCGCTAATACCACAAATAATACGAAAACTATTGGTGAGTACTTTCTTTAAACTTTAAGATTGATTTTTAATTCTATTTTCCTATCAAACAATAACAATATGATTCTTTAATTTTAGACACAATGTCAGTAGCAACGACAACAAGTAGTGGAAATGTGATTCTTAGCAATCCTCAGCAACCTGGTCAGCAAATCAAGATCTTACAGTCATCAGCTCCAATCACTACTCAGCAACTCATGAACGCCAAACTAATAAACGTGCAAGGATTGGGAGGAAAGGGCATTAAAACAGCTAGTGGAATCAAGTGAGTGTAGTGTATTGTAGAATTCTTTGAAATTTTCTTTTTAAAATTTAATTCTAACCTAAAACTTTTTTTTATAATTTTAGAATGCTAAGCACACAAAACTACATCGCAAATATTGGAGGGAAGCAAATGTTGATTACTGGAAAACCTCCAGGAACTGCTGGTGGATCAAATCAAGGAATTATGCTGCAAACTAGCGGAGCAAGTAATGGATCTAACACTTTTATTCTTAATTCGCAAGGGCAGCCGATGAAGGTTCAAGGAAATATACTGACGCAGGTAAATAGAATTTTAGTCTAGTTAGGTCACGTTTCAACCAAAATCTTCTTGAAAAATAAATTAACCAACAAATTTTACGTTTTAGGGCAACTTCTTGAACCAAGGCAACTCACCACAAACTCAAACAGTCATGCTGGGCAATCAATTAGTCAAAGTTCAGTCCTTAAATCAACAACAAATCCAAAAGGTTGGTCTGAATGCGAGTAACAGTTTAACTTCTAATGTCAACACGGCGACAATGACAGGAAGCAACACATTAGTTCTTCAATCAGGACAGACCATTAAAGTACAGCAACCGAATCAAGGAGTAAGACAGGGAACGCAGCAGATTATTTTGGGCTCAGCGGCACTTAAGGTTTGTTTTCAATTTTTTATTAATTTCGAGGTTTATTAAAATGTGTTTGTATTTTAGAACATGCTGAAAAATAGTACACAAGTGGGACAACAACAACCAGGCCAAAGAATAATGCTAACAACAGCTGGAAATCAGCCTGGACAATTAGGTCAACTCATGACTAACCAACAAATTATCGTACCAGCCAATTTTCAAGGAAACACGCTGAACATAAAAACGCTTCAGGGATTACAGGGTTTGAAGATGATTCCGATTCAGCAAGGTGAGTTTATTATTTCTAGCTGGCTTTCAGATTCTTACCATAAATTTCTTATAGGCACCTCAACAGATCGAGTATTTGCTCGTCTCTTAACCACAAAACCACAAGCAGCCGCCGCCAGTCCCACAAATCAGAATATCACGCCAACTTCAACCATCACCAGTGCGGAAAAAGAGTAGCAAAACTTTCTTGATTTTGCAGATTTGTTTCAATTTTAAATTGCTTGAGAAAATTGTAAATTTTTAGAGAATTATAATTCAAAAGTTGGATCACAACTTTCTTCCCTGTGATCAAGTATAATGAAGTAATAGAAGATATAAAAGGTAGTAATTAAAGAAAAGGACAGTAATTGATAATTTGTCATGCATAAAGTGTAATATTTTCTGATGTAAGAACGAGTTCATTTAATCTTATGTCTCGTTCTAACAAAGATAATAGTTAAAACTTACTCAAAACGTCAAATGTAAATGTACTGGTAAAGCGTAACGTATCATAACCTAGAATAAATCAATTTCAGCTTTTCCCTTTCAACATATTTTAGAGTCTTTTTAAAACTTTCTTTAAGTCTAACTTTTGTACAAAATGAATTAGTAATTAGCGCTTAAGCTGCCTTGTAAATAAAACCACTTAGCATTAAATTTACTAAAATTTACTATTATATTAGTTTTAATTTGGATGTCACACAATTGAAGAATATTGAGTTAATATTAAATTTAGGAAGGGAATTTGAACGGAGATTAGAGGATTTAATGATTTTGAGTCCCAAATATTCTAAATCTATAATATGTGAAATTTGTTAATACGTTAATCAGTTTTTTTGAACAATAAAAATCATTATTTATTATTTACAGAAAATTGCGATTTTTTTGTTATACAGAAACATTTTAGCGGTTCATATCTGACCTGAATAAGTTTCCACGTATTTTGACTCATATCCTTATAAATCATGAATAATGTGAAAAAGCGATGATTAGGTGAGTTGAATGACACAATTACAGCTTTTATTTTTGCCAATTTTATTCAATACTTTTAAATTCTATGTAAATATAAAACACGTAAAATTACATGTTGATATAATATTACTAAGGTCCTTTATAAATGAATTTTATATATATATTATTTTTTAAATGGGGCTCGTTATTCGAACTTAGATAATTTCCGAGGTGGAAGTTCTTCATAAATTGCTGGAGCTGATTTTTGGGGGAAGACTACAGTATCATAAATAGTTCTATCAATCGTTGGAGCATTTGTTGGCGTCTTGAGAATGAGCTCTGCATAAGTCAACTCTGGGTTATTGTTAGCATTTTGAATATCTTGTAAGTTAGAATGACGTATTGGCTTATTGATGGTGGCATAAATATCCAGATTTGGTTCGGGAATTGATGGTCGTTTCGTTTTAGTGACAGTCGCATACATTGGCATTGTTTCAGAGTCTTTATTTTCCATCTTCTTTGGCTTGCTGACGGTCGCATATTCCGGCATTTCTGATTCAATTTCCTGGTGTGTTGTTTTCTTTTTTTGAGATACTGCATATATTGGGATCACTTTGGAGTCTTGTGATGATTTCTTTGATTTCTTGGCTTCTGTGTATTCCGGTGCGAGCCCAGTATATAGATCTAGCTGGTGTTTCGTGGAGTAAAACTTTTTGCACATGCATATGTTGCTGATTAAAAGTATCAAAATAATGAGACCAAGTGCAGTGTAAGGAATCATAAATATAAAGTCATTAAACATAATGTTTGAATCTCCAACATCTTTTTTTTCTGGTTTCTGGAGATTAGTAAGATTTAACTTAAGCTCAGCTATATTTTCTTCACTCACGGTATATAAATTAGTATAATTTATCAGACTTGCATTCATGTCACTGATCGTATCTATCAACTTTGCCTGATATGAATTCAGCTCAGTGATACTGTTTGTTTCGTTAAGGCAAATATTTCTTCTATCATTCGCTTCCAAGAAGTTATTTGTGAAATTGAATGCTATTTTATTTGAAAATCCTGAAGGAGAAGTTTTGTATATTCTGTTGTAAGTAAGGTTGACATTTTGAAGGTCCTTGTTATTTTTGAACAAATCTTCGGATAGTGTCTCAATTTGGTTGTGTGACAAATCTAGAGTTTTGAGATTCAATAAATGCTGAAATGTGTCATTCATCAGAACAGTTATGTAGTTTTGTTGGAGTTCCAATTTCGTCAGTTTGTGTAGTCCAGAGAAAGTATCTTTTCCAATTGTTGCGATCAAATTTGCAGCCAAGTCCATTTCGATTACATTTGAACAATCTTTAAAAATGTAATCATTCAATATTTCAATAAAATTTCCACGAGCTAATATTTTGACTGTGTTTTGGTGCAGTGAGCAGACTCCATTTAATGATGATGTGTTAACTAACAATATTTCTAGTGATTCTACTTTTTGTATTTTTTGGATGAAGTTATCTGAAATTTCACTATATCCTACATGAATTGATCGTAGGTTGCATGGGAAGGAAAAAGGAGCTTCAGCTTTGTCCAGATTAAGTGGTTCTTCGTTGGCACAATACAAAATATTTCTGACTAACAAACAATCTTTACCGTCATATCCAGCTACATTTAATATGAAACTTGATGACCAATTGTACAAAACTAACACGATAATCCTGTAATTTTAACATTGATACGTTAGATTAAAAAAATTCAATATTAACCAAAAAACTCACTCCAAACTAATCTTCATGGCCTTTTGAGGTATTAAAGAAACTTTAATCAATGTATGTAAATGACTCGTTAAAAAAAACTTCACAGCACCACCATGGGTGGACTTCTAAAGCATAAAAACTAACAACAGTACCAAGCCCCAGACTTGTAATTACTAAATAATTTAATTTAATTTATAAAACATTCCTGAAACTCTTTAATTCGACTCATATATTTTTTATCATAATATATAAATATGATTCATTACTATTCCATAAAATATTAAGGCGGATAAAGTAAATAAGTATCTACATTCATTTTAACCGTGGACACGTCAGAGCAGTTTTATCAACTCAAAATTGTAATATACCAATCTCACTTCAACCAGATGTTCAGGATTTTCTAAATAGTTCTGAAAATATTAAAATTAAAAACTGAAATTGTAAATCTGAACGCCTTTATTCGTTACAAGTAGTGGTAAAATATTTTATTCAAATTTGAAATTTCATTTTAAACGTGGACCAAAATAAATGAATAATTTATTTATCTGTTACAACATCAATCTCCACATCTTCTCCATCCTCATCAGAGCTGGAAGTGAACTCTTCGATAATATTTTCTTCTTTGATCAGTCCATTTGTTTTTGGTTGTGTTGCTGCAGGTCCTGTGCTACGATTAGTATGGCGCCACTAAAATGAAGAGTCTTTATTAATATCACTATGATAAAACTTAAGAAAATTACCTTCATCCTTCGGTTTTGGAACCAAACTTTAACTTGAGCGTCTTTGAGTCCTAATCGAGCTGCGAGCTTTTGAAAAAAATAATTATTTTATTGATATTTCCATTAATTTACACAACTAAATTACCTTCTTCCTATCAGGCTTTGTTATATATTTTTGGACCTCAAACTGCCTTTCAAGTCCCTTCCTCTGTAAATTACTGAAAACCGCTCTAGACCAAGATCTCTTCCTCTTGACATTTCCTCCATTTCCATTCCCAATGTTCGATATTTTCGGTAACAAGGAAGATTCTCCCTCACTTCTTCCTATCTTACCATTCTTTTGGTTGTAAATGTTAAATTGAGCTGCATTGAGACCATTAGATGCTTGAGGTGAAAGCTGCCCAGACTGATTCATCCGAAAGATATTCTGAAAAGCTACAATGTTATTTGTATTGTACGGAAAATTTGAGGTGGAAGGAAATGGAACTTTTCGTAAGTGTTGGTTGAGGAATTGCTGCTGATGTTGATGTTGTAGGTTCATCGCTAAAAAAAGATAAAAAACCATTGAAAAAATATGTTTTATTCACAAGTAGCAATTTTTGTTCCAAAAAAATTTCAAAAAGCTCTCAACTGATATTTTTGTTAAGAATTTATAAATGTCATATTCCGGAATAAATACAAATTGCTTCGTAGTCTGTAATTAGTGAACATCGCTTCTAATCTTAAATTACCAGTAAGATATTTATACCAACAGCAATTAAAGAGAACAAAGGAAAATTCAACATTTTTAATGTTCCCGCGCACTTTTCCAATTAACTCGCAACCCAACTTTTTCATCAAGAAAATCACTTAAAATCAGTAAAACAAGTTTTAAAGCATCTTAAAATTATTGAATGAAACAGAAAAATCGTTAAAAACATAATTTACGCACATTTCCCAAAAAAATCTAATTTCCAACCGAATTTCCAACGAAATCACGCGAAACAATTCAAAATGATGAATGTTTTTCAACAATTCCGATTTTTAAGATAAATATTTGGAAATTGAAAGAATTTTCATCAAAGGAATTGGATTATTAACGCAATAATTAAGCTGGGCGCACGTTGAAAGAAAAATGCTTTTTTATTGAAATGAACGATGTAAATAGATAATTATTGTAGCAGAATCATTTTATTATCTTTTATATTCTGAGGAGTACTGAATTGAAAAGGTGAGTAATCTATTTGGTCGGAATTTTTCTCAAAAATGTGGATTCAGCATTTTTTGTAGAGCAAATCATTAGATAAAATTTAACCAACTTTTAACCAGCTTTTGTTAAAGTTGTGCTTCTCGGGCTCAAAATATTTGACAGCGCGCGCTTTTGTCATTACATTTTGTTGCTGTTTTCTATTGAACAATATTTGCGATTAAAAATATAATATGGACAACTTGAAAGAAACACGTAAGAATTCCCCAAAAATTCAAACAAAAATCAGCAAATAATTTGAAGTATTAATTTTGTAGAAATCACCACAAACGTACAAATGAATGGTTTCGAGAAACTTAATATTCATTCGGAAAATTCGAGCGGAAAACGAGAAAACCACTTGGAGTGGGAAGAATACTTCATGGCAATTGCTTTTTTGGCAGCTGGTCGCAGCAAAGATCCCGCTACTCAAGTAGGTGCCTGCATTGTGAATTCAGAAAAGAAAATAGTTGGAATTGGGTATAATGGACTGCCAATAGGCTGTTCGGATGATGACTTTCCATGGACGAAGACTTCGGAGGTGGACTTAGAGAATAAGTACATGTACGTATGTCACGCTGAAATAAACGCGATTTTAAACAAGAATAGTTTTGATGTGAAAGGTTGTACTCTTTACGTGGCATTATTTCCTTGTAATGAGTGCGCAAAAGTAATTATACAATCAAAGATCCAGGAAATAGTCTACATGTCTGATAAACATTCTGAGAAGTCACACACAATAGCAGCTAAGAGGATGTTTGATAGTGTTGGCTTGAAGTACCGACAGTTTACTCCGAAGAACCAGAAGATTGTGATTGATTTTGACGTCATCAACCAGTAAAACAGTTGAATTAGTGATTAGTGGACATTGAACAGATACTTAAAACACATCTTGAAAGGATCTTCAGAAGAATCTTTAAAATTAAAATTTATTAGGAGAAATATCCATCAACGCCTAGCCTTGTAAACATTTTGTGTGCCTTTTCAGATTTAAGTACACAAAATGATCCACAAATTGAAACAAATTTAACTAAGATAGATTGACAATGAGTGAGTGCATGTGGCCAGGGCTCTGACAAAATATTCCATTAGAATAATTTACATAATAAATATTAAAAGAAAAATTAGGTTTACTGTTAATTTTCTTGAGAAATTAAAACAATTTTGGATTTTTATGTGAGTTTTTTAATAAGTTTTTAAAAAAAATTATAACTTTCTCCTTGGAAATTTATGTTTCGACTTTTTCCTAAAATTATGTTTAAGTTCAAAATGTTTTTTTAGAAAATATATTATATCTATCTGACTGATATAGATGAAACTCAATGGAATTTTTATTGGCGCATGTTAGTAAACAAAAAATAGTAATTTGAATTCAAAATAATTTTAAATTAGATTAGCCGGACCCTGAATCAAAATTTTAATTGTAAGGACAGTGTAGATATCTGAATTTGTATTCTCTGCTCTATTCTTCTCTTTTTCAATAATAATTAGTAAATTGATCAAAAGGTATCAATAAACCGTTTAGTAAATTTGAATTGAAAAAACTATTAAACAATTAACATCAATGGTATCCTAAATAAATTAAAAATCTTAACGCATATCAAATATGACCATTAAATAATTAAAAATCCAATAAAACGATTTCCAAGAAATAAAACCAATTTTAATGAGAATAATTTGAGAAACAGTGTAATGTGTATCAAGTTGGGCCAAAAGATACTAAAAATATTCTACTGAGCATTTTATTATTTGTTTACAGCTCGAAAGCATCAAATAAAGATTTTTTTGTTTAAATTAACATTTTCGATTGCATTTTAATTATTTTAGTGGAAAACTTCGGGAAAAATGGAAGAAAATACTGAAAAGGGTAATGTGTGAGGAAACGTAAACCAGCTGCTAGTTGGATATTATTATTTATCACTTCACGATTCTATTAATTATGTTGCATTTATTTTTGTATCTAAATGTTGGAGCGATTGAGAGTGTGCAAATGTCAGAGATGTAAAAGGAAGAAGGAAATTGCATTTCGTTGGAATTTTATTGTGTCAAAGTTTTATTATGCTTATTAAATGTAAATTTTATTTATTCGAAGCTCTGTTCAATTCAAGTAAGATCATTTAGAATTGTTATCAAAATTTATATTCAATATGGAATTTATACACCAACTGAGTCAATAGTCAGTTTTAGTAACAAAACAAATTCATAAACAGACTTTTAAAACGTAGGTTCGATTCTCAGTTATCAAGTTCAGTTGTATGGTTTTGGTTAAATTTTTTTGTGGTTCACTATTGCTTTCGACTTACGTTTATTTATTTTTTTGACAAAAATCGTTTTATTAATTAAATAGCAAAACAATTGATTGTTTATATTTTGCAATACATTGCCTCCCACTTCCCTTAATTAATTCACCATAAAACAGCTTTATCTGATATTATGAAAGAGCCAAAATTCAGCAAAGATTATAAATGATCGATTCATATTTAAGAAACAAATGCGTTTTGTTTGAATGTAAATATACTTTTGGTGTGAAAAAATGTGAAACAGATGCTGGAATTATTTTTTATGTTTTTAACGCAAAATTTGAATTTTCTTCGATTTTATTCAATTCTACTCAATATCACTGGATGAGCAATAATGATCGAAATATTCAAGAAAATTGAAAAAAAAATTCAAGAAAACATCGATTTTGTATATTGAACCATCGGATCGTTTTGTTGATGTTAATAAATGGATAATCAATTTTTTATTGAATTTTCAAATAAAACATTAAATGGGAGTTTATATGAAAATACATCATTAGCGCTTTCAAGGCAATTAAAAAGCTTTTCAGATAGTTTGTTCGATTCCAGATTGATTTAATTGGTGGATTAAATACTTGGATGAGATTATTGAGAATTTAATTGTAAATTAACTGCTAATTTAGGCAGGAGGTGATGATTGAAGTTGGGGTAAATTATTCTGGGAAATGTCTATTAAAGAACGGATGAATTTGAAGTGAAGAATTGAGGATTTGATTAATTTATTGCATTTTGAGGAAAGGTACGTATATTTTTGGTAAGTTCTAGGTTAGTTCATAATTTTTTTTTTTTAGTAGATTTAAATAAAGAAACATGAAACTACTTGATGTTTTTCAATTAACTAACTAAAATCCTAATCAATCTTTTAGAATATAGATGTTAAGAATTTGACAAAAAATATTACCGTTCTGCCCATTCCTTTGATTAATCCTTATAGGAAACGGCTTCAGCACAAAGTTTTGGTTTTGATTGGTGTATAATCCATTAGGAAACTGCTGCAGCAAATTTAAACCAAATTGACTGCCGATTAATCCATTTTCCTCGCGACTTTGAATATTCTGGTTGTGCAAGTGATTCAAATTATTTAAGTTGCTTAAATTATTGTTCGTATAAAGTGAATTGAGGGAACTCAAGGAATTCAATGAGTTGATTGAATTTAAACTAGCAGGACCGTAATTATTCACACTTAGCAGATTCGCGCAATTTCTGTTGATAATCGCCATTTTGTCTATATGATCGTCCAGATCTTTGATTTCACTACACTTCGATAAAAGTCTGTCCACTCCAAAGTTCAACTTTATTTTATGATTTTCTCCACTATCCATTTTCATCGCGGATATACTGTAATCCTTGATTTGATGATCGTTATTTGCCGTCGATTCTGATGAGCTGTTTGAGCACAAACTTTCAGCTTTTAGTGATTCCATTGAGAATGATTTATTTGATTGACATTTTATATTTCAATAAAACTTTCATTAAAATATTTTTTTAAAGTAAATTGTGCTAAGACTGATGATTTAAAATATTATTGACAAGACACGATCACTCGATTTTTTCACAATTTATTAAAATATTCCGGTAATTTATACAAAATAATCTTTTTACTCAAGAAAAACCAATAAAATTCAATAAGTTCTACAAAATTTCATTCAGAAAATATTTCCACAAATTTTTGCAAAATCTTCGTATAAAAAATTCACGGCAACAAAAATTTATAAAGTCTGATCGGCGGGAGATAATTGAGCTGACTAAATGGAAATTTAAATATTTCGTGAAACTGAACCGACAAATAAGAAATAAGCTCAGTAAACGAATGAAGCGAGGAAAGATGTGGAATATTTACACTCTGAGAATTTAATCAACAAATGAAAAATGTATGGAAGAGATGCTGGGACGCTATAAAGATTTGTTTTTACAGTGAAAGGGGCGTGAGGAAGAAATGAAATTGGTGGTTTTGATTGGTCGAGCGATCATTACAGTGAATATAAAGATTTACTCCATAAAATGCAATAAAACCAGATAAAATCGTATTTGTGCGATCTTTGTGAATGGTTTTTAATTTGTATTTTAAATCGATTTAAAAGAGTATCTACTAAACGTGTGAATTTTATTATCGAACTAATTGATTTTATAACTTCCGCGCATTTTTACAAGCTTCTGTATTTCTGACTTTCATTCATGGAAATTTATACAAACTAATAAAACTCTTCGTTTTTCTTTTCAGTATTTTAGATTAAGAATCTTCCTCGGCTCTGAAAAATGAACTAATAATTTTGAATAATTCTAAGCCTTTCATGTAGACGCTCAAAATGGTTGAGAGGACTTGGCTTCGAATCTCTCGTTATATTCATAGCATTAAACAATTCGGTTCTTTTGCAGTTCTCGTAGATGGGACCAGAGTTGACTCTCAATAATTTATAGTGAGTATCAGGAAAACGAGGAGGTAAAGAGATTGATCTTTTGAATAGCGCAGACTCTATTTTGTATAATTTTCGAATTTCCCGGGTGATTTTCTAAGGAATTCAAGAGATTAGTAAAATCTTTAAAACTATTAACTTCTGAAAAAAATTAATTTGTATATCAAACCAGGAAAAATCACAAAAAAACCAACCTGAATATGATTAAACTCTTTAACATTCATCATGCAAAGCCGAGAAGCATCCAAAAGCAGCAACGTCCGGCCATTTATATAATTTAGCTTAAATGTTGATTTATACTGCGGTAAACCAATACAAGCCAACCACTTTAAGACATCATCGGTGGTCCATTTATGGGCTTCTGGTAAATCTAAATCGTCCACAACTTTGCCAGACAACGATTTTAGACTTTCTGGAGATTTTCTGGAGATTCTGGGAGATCTGCAACATTTTTTTCAATGATAAAATATTTGTAAACAAACAAACCAAAAACATACGTAGATCCTTCAACAACTGACATCTTTATCTGCATGTCCTCGCGTAATTTGAAATGGACTTTTTCGAAATTGGGTCGCATTTGTGTACAATTTAAGATTTTAAAAGTCGTTAGTGAATATTTGCAATGTGTTCTACGATGATTGATTGTGATAAACATTTTTTAGAAGACAAACCAGAAATGATCCCAAAAATGTTATTTTTTGCATTTACACGAGCTGACTTGGAATGTGTTGCTTTAAAAGGAATAGAATGCAATACATTTTATTGCATAACATTTTCTAGTTTATGAATTCTAGGCTACCAGATAGGCTCTTCTAGTACAGTAATTATTATCTAACAAAAGGGTGTAGATAAGATAAACAATAGATCATCTCTAAATTAGATATATTTCACAAAAAATTTCTAAACTATTTAAATAATGTAAACAATATAAATGATAAACATATGATACACAAATTGGGTTTTATTCCTTGTTTATTTTAAATAAACTAATGATGCATTTCAATCTCCTCACAGTCTCCCAACTTTGTTTACATAAAGTGGTGCAAGCGAGGGGTCCAGGTTTGAAGCTCAGCTAACGGTCGAAGTAAATTCTTTCTAGATATTTAAATATCATGCTCTTTGTAAACCGATGTTGTAAAATTGCTAAACATTAACCCCTCAACTTAAATAGTCCAAGAGATTATGCTACAACAACTAAAACAAATAAATACTCTTCAAAGTTGTATCCTTTTCAATTTTTTCAAACATATGTAGTGCCCTCAGAAATTTATCATTTATTCCATTTATTTCAAATTGTTCATTTGTGGTAGCTCACAATTATTATTCACAATTTATGTTCTTCTAAACAAATATGTAACATTTCGGATAGATGATGTTTTTATGGTAATTTTTTGTTTAAAAAATCATAAATGCATCACAAGTTTATTTAGATTGGAGCGAACCATTTATGGTTTTATTCTGTTTTATGGTTTTATGAGAGGGATGAAGGTTTTATGTTATTACTCGTTATTACTCTGATTTATGGGTTTTTAATCTCTCGCAGTGCAACATGCCTCAAATGCAATTAAACAGTAATTAATAACGAATTGTGTGTGTTTTTAAGTGGGCTTGCATATAATATCAAATTACGAGCAAGAATATGGTTAAAAGTTGCATAAATTGTATTTGGATTGAGGCCAAGGACAGTTGGAACAGAAGGAATGGCATTTTTTCTAAGATTTCTATCAAACTCATTAAGATACTATCAAAACAAGTATTCATAAGGTTGCTTCGTTTGAATTGTGAAACTGCCAATAGAATAAAAAAAATAACAACATCCTCCAATCCGAACAATTCTTGCCAGCACCAGCAATATCGGTCATAAGAAAATATGATTTATATTTGATAACCTTTAATGGAAAAAATTATAACACATTTTGCTGCAAACATTATTGAATTATTTGGTACACGATCTGAAAACTGCAACAACACCTAAAAGCCACACAGCTAATATCCATCCAGCAAGCAACACGCAAATAAATTCTCATTTGTACAAATAAATATAAATAAAGTATCTGCTAGTTGGCCAAAGTATATTCGCGCAAATCGCGAGACTCTCAAAGTTTCAAGCAAATAAAATATATGGAAATATTAACTCTTACTGCAAGTAGGTTGGGGTTGCTTAGCAAGTTCAAATTTGTTGCAGAAAAAAATTTCTGTTCCTTCAAAAACTGTCCTAGAGCAGGAAGTGGTGGTACTTGGAATAATAGACTCAACAAAAAAAAAATATTTGCCAAAAGTGAAATAAAAATGAAACAAAAGCTCACCAAAAACCGCCAATAAAAACATCAAACCGATTTGTATTTTTTGCAAGTAAACCTTTAGCAGCTTTTTATTGAATTAACAAAATTATGAAAATGTTAATGCACACAAAAACGGAGAAAAACTGAAAAAACTGACAAACACGGAGAATAAGAGAAAGACACCATCGATCGCAGCCACATAGAGATTTCAAGTTTGTTTTCCAGATTTTTATTTACAAAATTTAAAAAAAGTTAAACATATCATAAAAAATGTTAAGGTACTAATAACATATAATTAATGGAAACTGACAATAATTTACGATAACCTGCTGATTGTTGGTGTGTATGTTTTTTATAAGCATTATATAGCTGCTCGCCAGTGGGACGTGCTGGTTGAGAAGGATCAGAGGTTTTGCATTTTGATATTATGTAAGTACATTATATTATTATTTGACATATTTTATTTTTTGAATTTTTTTTTGCTAAATTTGTTTAAATACCATTATTTGAAGATGAATAATTTCTTAAATATTTCGATAACAACTAGTAAGATTTGAATGAAGTGAAAACTTCTTAGAATAGCTTGTTAAATAAATTAAAAATTTAATTAGCTCACTGAACACCTCAAAAACTTCAAAATATTATGAAAATTCATCAAAAATAAAACAAATCCAAACATTAATAAATCATAAACAGAATAAACATGAAAGTGCTAGCATCTGAGCAAAGACAAAGTGCAGACCCTCGTCCATATTTGTTTGGGTATTTTATGAGATATTCATATTACACAATTAAAAGATAATAAATATAAATTAAAAATAAATTTTATGCATATTCCAATTCCTTAAAATATTGTGTAGTTAATAAATTCATGCGGATAAACTCGGCATAAACACACTTTTTGTGCAATTTTTGTGCTCTCATAAGCTTGTAAGTTTTGTTAGTTCCTTGTAGTTTTTTTTTTGTAGCTTTTCTGTAATTCTTTGTTGTGCTTTAAAACGTATTTTAATGCTATGTGAATTATGCAGTGCCTGCAAATATACAAAAGAGCAAAATTGGCAATTTCATTGAGAAAATAAATTTTCCACTGAGGAGAAACTGCGAACGGAAAACATTCATTGAAATGTAATAAACTCGGGAAAACATGTAAAAAGGGTGAGTTGGTATTAATGTCTCATTGGTTTTAATATTAACACTTTGTTAAATTATTAGTTATAACTGATAATATATTAAAACATAAAAATTGAAATGAAGACCATAGGTTTAAATCCTTGCGTTGCAATAAAGAATCAGGATATTTTTTTTTGCAAAATATCTAACATGCAGACACAATTTCCCACCTACCCCCTAAAATCCCATAAAACCACATTTTGAAAGCTTAAGTCCAAATGATTTCGTTTCGCAAATAATTTCAATCTGATACATTTACGATATGCATAAAGAATCGCAAATTTGCATTCACACACAAATTATGAGTTATGAAGAAAGCGCAGCCCATAAATAAACGGCATAAAAGACTTCCACACTGGAAATTTATGTGTGTGTTCCTTTTAATATGACAAAACGGTTTAAATTGTGATGCTTAATAAACAATAATTAATAATCATAAAAAACCGTGTTCCAACAATATTACAATATGCGAGTGCTAGAGAGTGACTGGGAAGTTAAAAACGTGAAAAACGCTCTAGGTCTCCAGAGAAGCTTTGATTGATTTTATCAGCTTTATGTTTCGAGAAAACTGATTGAATGATTCATTTGTGATTTGTTAGACCAATTTGTAATTCCATACACCATGAGATATTTTTCTACAAATCGATTCAAGTCGATTGTTTATCGTTCAATATTTCTTGAGCATTTGAGAAACATGGAATAGTGAATTAGCCAAATGAGTTTCATATTAAATTACCTCCTGCTAAGGATATGTTTATTTACTGTTTCTCGCTTTCTGACATAATTGAATGGGTATTAGCTGGGGGAGCTGGATTATTGAGTGGATAGATTTGTTATTAATTGTGTTTTTAATTTTAATAGATTTGGAGCACCGCCCTTCTTTATTGAATATTGAATTATATTTATTTTTCTGTTCCTATAGTTCAATCAGAGCCAAACAAAAATCTTTTCCAGTTCAAAATTGAATATTTCATAGGGACCCTTCACCAAGCCTTTTACCAAAAACAATCTCATTCAATTTATCTGACCCTCCAAAATAATTTCCACAAAAATATGTTCAATGTTTCACTATGCCTCCATAAATTAGTCAGATTTTTATTATTGTAGAAAAGATATTTCAAATATTTACATAATTTTGAAAACCATTCGAAATTTTAGAAAAATTACACACAAATTATTATTAGTTTCAGTTATTTATTCAGAACGGACGGAAAAGTCTTAAATTAAAATTTATTTGCTTGCATTTTTGTTTTTGGAATAAAAAATATCGCGAAAGTATCGGCGAGATTTTCAATACGGACAAAGGTGTTTACGAGTATTTATTGGATAAAATGTAGGTGTTCTTTATCAATTTATATCCATTTATTTCAAATTATTTGAATCATTTGAATTATTCGAAGGAAATGTGTGTAGAGCATAATTCATTTCAAAGTTTGCTTTTAAAAACTTACTTTTATTGGATTGAGCATAAATCAATTAAAAATATTTTTGGCGCTTTTTTTAGTAAAAGCGTTATTTTGGCTATTTGTCACTTTTTTCTCGCGAGTTATATGAATGTTTGGGATTATGCTGAGAAAATTTAATTTAGCTTTAAAAAGTTTTTATCACTTGCCCTGCAATCCTTTTCCCATTTCTTCTACATGAATATTTTTGCTGGAACTAATTTGAAAGCGCAACAGCGAGCAAACTTGAGTTGTGTCGATTTCATTCGAGGTTTCTTGTAGATTTTGGGTGGTCTGATTGAATTTATGACTCTACGAGTGTTTAGTCAATGTTCTCAGCCAAAATTTCCTACTGAAAATTTTCATATTTGAGCAATAAATCATTTTGAAATTTGAATTTGTTTAAAATTGTTTCATTTATTTAAAATTGTTGTTTATTTAAATATTTATTGAATATTTATGGTTATTTGAAGTCGATTACAATAAAGTCAAATATTTTTTAGATAAATTTCAAAATTTGTGAGAAATTGACCAAAAATATCTCGAATTCTTCGTGTTTATTCGAATTTTACTTCTTATTAAATGTTTATCCGATTTTATTTCTCGCATTTAAATTTTTATTAGTTTTTAATACTAATTCTCACCATATAAAATGTAATATTGCGCGCGTGTCTTCATAAATATAAATTCGATATAAAAATAAAGTATACAAAAAGATACAAAAAGGTATAAAAGTGGAAATCCTTATAAACATATTGAATTACCTATTTATGATAAAATACGGTGAAACACACGATAATATGGAGATATGGAGCCATAGGTGTCCAGAGCTAAACCATACCATGCACAGAATTTGATAAATTGTATGCAACACCAAGAGGCTAACGAGATGCCAGAGAATTGTGTTATTGGGCTGATTTGTTTGTATGATTTATTGATGGTTCAAGAATTACAAAAAATTGATGACCTTTGAAATCGTGTAGATGTAAACAAACCTGAAAATTCATTTACTATAGATGCAGTCAATTTCACCACCTTCCATCCTAGTAAAATAAAACAAAACAGTTACACATTGAAGCAATAAGAATGCTCGTAAACCATTACTTCATTAAAGCTTAAACTAAAACTGAAAATTTTTGAGAAATGTCTGAAAAAGTATTAAATACCAATAAAATTATTTATTTATTTATCACTTTTTGTGAAAACTCAACTATTCAGCCGTAAATTCAAGAAAGCTCCAATAAATCCGAGAGTTAAGCGATCAAATAAATTAAATGCATTTTATTCAAATTTTTAAAAGGATCTGGGTAATATCAGGTTAATATGAGATTTTATTGCATGTTCAAGCTGTTCAGTGGTTTTTTGATATTTTTGCGAATTTAAAGACACTGCCAAAAATATACAAAATCTTAGTTATTTTATCTTTAAACTTATTAAGACAGAATTACAAAAACAAAAGAAGAAATTTGGATGGAGACTTCATAGAGAGGTAGCCCAAATGGTGAATAGCTGATGATCGTCATTTCATTATGAAATTACAAAAGTTCACCTTTCAGTGTGGAGTATTTAACTGATTATTCAATATGTTGAATCCTCTCCGAACAGTCCCTTAATTCCGATACTCAAATAAATTAACAACATTTTTAAAAAGGTTTCTCATAAAATTTATTAACAAACATTCAAGAAATTTGTTTCCTTATCGCTAACATCTGATCAAGAATTAAATTAAGAGTCTCTTGCGCTGATGTATTTTCAATAACTGCATTTTCCCTCATATATCATTTTAACATCTATCCAATCTAACCAGATAGCAGATATAAGCTTGCTTGAATATTCATTGGTTTATTATTTTTCATGCTGAGATATTTTGTTGGTTTGTTGGTTCATAATACAAAAATACTGAAAAAATGTGTTCATAATAATAATCAATGCTTGTATATCTAATCGAATCAGAGACAAAATCATGGAATTGACTACGAGCTGTGAGACATTCTTTGCATTTATATTTTTTATCAATCGATCTGAAAAATTGATCCGCCACTGTTATTCGCGGATAATATAGCAAATTACAATATTTTCTGTAATATTGGCAAAATGTTCTGTTCATATGTAAAATGTAAAATGTATGAAATTTACAAAATGTACTCATAAATTCTTTGATTTGAATATTTTTCAAATAAATACTTTCGATTGACTTTCGATAATTTCTTTAAACACAATTTTTAACAACTTTTAGTGAACTTTGAACAACATTTAGTAAAATTTATCTTTGCACTGTTGTTACATGGACTGTTGGAATTTATTAGTTGTAAGGTATTGTTGTGCGAGATATGTAAGATTGTGAGTTATTTGTCTTGTGGAGAATGTGGAGCGCTTTATGATTTCCTTATTTTGTTTAGATTGTTGCAGTTTTTGCTGGTTGATTCAGTGATTTAATTTTGATTTTGAAACATCATTGTCTTCATGAAGGATCAACTCAATGATCGTCGAAAAAACATAATTTTAGCGACGGAGTTTGTTTAAACATTTTATTGACATTAAAAAATTTATGAATTGTTTTTAATAAATTAATATTGAATCAATTTCTGTCTAAAATCACGCACTAGCTATTGTTTCAAACAAAATATGTATGAATACAAGCAAATTACAAAGGTGCTTAATTTAAACAAAAACTTTACCACTTTATGACAAACTTAGGAAATTATGATATTGCAATTTCACTTTTATTAATTCTTTTGTCAATTTGATCAACATTTATGCACAAACACTTTAAGTTTTGTTTATGTTTTTTCAAATTTTTGATATTGTTCTTTCATAAAAAGCTTTAAAAACTGTTCCGGCAAGGAACATTTAAATTGAGCGACAAGCGTGAAACTTAATATTTTAATGAACTTGACAAATTATTATCGCGTTGAAAACTTGAAAGAAATTGAAGAAAATGTGATATAAATTGTGACTAAGACATCTTTAGTTTGGAGACACTCACAAAATAGCAACAAATTTAATTTTCAAAAGACATTAATCGAGCAAAAGTTTTCTTTGAGTGCTCAAAAAAATACCGAGTTTTTCACGCTTTTATTGTCACAAAACGGTTAAAAATTTATCACATTACGATTTATGCTTTTGATAATACGAAAGACATGAAGTAGATTTTATGCGTTTGCAGTAACTTGGAATTATTGCACAGTTTGAGCTGTTTGCGTCGTCATTAAATCATTTTGTGCTTGAACTTCACCAAGAATAGTTGGAATTTTATTGCATTTTCAATTGAGTTTAATTTATAAGATTGCAGTATTGAGCTAAATAAATATAAATTAAGTTAAATAACATGAAGTTTCAGTGGATTGTGCTGTCTTTATCACTGCTGGTGGGCTGCCATGTGGAGGCCTCAGCAATTAGGAACAGTTTTGTGGAAAATATCAATTCAGGGCTCAAATGGGCTGAAAAGATCTTGGGTTAGTTTTTAGTCAGAAGAAGTCAAATTAATTATTCGATTTAGACCAAAAATTTTTATATTCGTGTAACCTTGTAAAAATTGCCATTTTAGGTTTATCCAACAACGTGGCTGATCTAGTTTCCCGTTCATTCTCTCAAAACGAGCCAAGTCGCAAAAACGCAAGACAAGAGTTCCTGATAACTCATCAAGGTCCACCCTCAGACAACTCCTTCATGAAAGGTATCCTGCGATTAATGGGAATCGATGGCTCTAAGGTAGGAGCCGCAGCAGTCAATGGAATCATTTTCATCGCTCAAATGGTAAGATCTTCGTTCAGGAGAATGATGAGCATGACTATGGGCAAAATGTATGATTGGTACGCCATTTCCAATTTCATCAGAAATCGGATGAAAGATCAAGAAAGGCCGCAAACTATTTATACTTTGAAAGTTTAGGAGGGGTATGATAAAGACTTATAAAATTGTAGAAATTGTAGAAATTATAGAAACTGAACATTATATATAAAACTTCACTAGTCTTGGATGATTCTTATGTTAAAAGTCTTCCTTTTTGTATTTTAGAGTTATTGTAGTTACAATCAAGTTGTTAGTTCTATGACACTTTCATATCATCAAATAGTTCTTGATCAAAATACATTATATTTCAAATGTCATATCCTTAAAAATTTATTAGCAGATCTTGTATGAAATAAAAATTACTGCTTATTGTTTCTCAAACGATCACATGTTATTTATTGCACTAAAATATGTTAATTGTACATTTTATTTACTCATCAAAAATTGTATATAAATTCATATAATATATAAATAAAGAATAAAACCCATGTAAAAATAAAATATTCCCATAGATTGGCAATATAAAACAAAATCAATCATTGATCCATAAGAATCTCTTTTCTACAGATAACGATCATATTAGCTCCACATTGTCTGATTGTTCGATAATATAAAATAATCCGTAAAAAAAACAGAAGAAGCCTCTCATAAATGCTTCTAATGAGCATAAAATCTCATAAACGTCCGATGCGTGTAAATATTATAATAAATCAAAAATCAAATCGATTTTTCAAACAGTTCACCATCAATTTGTAAATAATGTGAAATTGATGCTCAGATAATAATTCGTTTGAAATTTGTTTGAATGAAAAATGATGATGTTTGTTAAGTATGTATTATATGTAAGAGTTTACAGGAAATCATTGGAATTTATTTGAATTTATTGAATCAATCAAATTTATCAAATTAATTGATGTTTTGTAATATTTTTGGCAAAATGGGCGTATTTACATAGTGTGAAATGTTTATTTACCATTTCAAGAGTTGTATGGGAAGAATAAAAGTTGTTTTTATTTTGTAATTGAATTATTGATTGAGTTCATGCAATTAATCTTTTTTGATTTTAGCAATTACTCATTATCGTTTTGGATGTACATAAATAAATACTTTGGGAAATAATAAAACGTCAATTTATCAATACTTTTTTGCTCCATAGATTGGAAATTTATTGTCGACGCGAATGAAAAAGAGTGAGAAAAATACTGATCCTTTGAAGAAAGAACATAAATCAGTTGACGATGATGTGGTTCTTGATGATCCTATTGAGATGGTTTTGCAGAATGAAAATATTAGAGCAATGTTGAAGGTTTGTCTCTTATTTATTTAATTCTGCACATATGACATGTTTTTATCTTTTTGCTCAGTATTTTCTTCTAATTATAACAAATCTCTGCTGAAATTCATTGCGCAACCTTTTCAGCCACTCATTTATAAACTTGCACAGCTTAAAAGCGAATGGAAAGAAAATGAAACCGTTGAAAGTCGGTTGAAAGAAAACTTGACTTAAAATTCAAACCAAGATTGTTTTCTTCGACTTATTTATTTATACCATTTCTTAGACCTTCTACTCGCTGCTACTGAGATTTTAAATACGTTTAAAATATTTTTTCAACGATTTTTCTTGACGATATTTTGAAATTTTAGGACGTGCGCAACAAAAACCTGACAAATGAGCTGATCAGCATGGTGCAAGGTTTAGAAAAGGAAGAAGGAGAAACTAGTTGTATTCAACTTTTTATTTGCAAATTGAAACCTTTTATATTTTCGATGCAAAAGGTAATTGGTCAATATGCAGTTTGTATTCAATTATTTAACATGATCGAATGTACACTTTTAGGCGATCAGCTTCAAAATTGATGGAACAGTTGACGAGTCTCAAAATGATGTGAAAAAGGATGGAGCTACAAACAAAAAGAAGGAAAAGCTTCATAAGTCAGCTCTCTTTCAATATTTCCCTGAAACATTATTCTCCGACTTCAAAAACAATGGAGGAGATTGTGAGGAAAGATTCTCGAGATGTAAATTGTTCGATGAGTAAACAATTTTAATGCTGTTTTTATTTTGTTAATTTATTATTATTATATAAAAAATCTTCCTAAGGAAATAATAAATTATTAAAATCCTGAAAATTATATTTAAAATTATATTTTTTTGCCAATATCTATATCTTATGTCTATCAAACGTTCTTACAAACAGTAAAACTTTCTCAATTCTCGGCAATGCAAGACTGAATAGCATTTTGTTGTCAAGTGGTACTTATTTGCACGATATAATAATCGCGTATTGTCACAAAAAAATATAGCTTTTGATGTTTTCATTTCATTTGTGTACAATTTGTGTAAATTTTGTTTTCGTTTCGTTGATGACATATTTATAAATAATTACAATTTTTCTGATTTTGCTTTATTCTCTTCAATTTATATTTTATGCAAAGAAATGGAAAAATAGAAGAAATGTATAAAGTGTAGACTTGAAAGTAGAACATTAGCCTAATTCTTGAGAATTTGAGTAGCTACTGTTCAGTTGTTGTGCACGATTTAGTTTAATTATACATAAATTAGCACCTACAAGCTACTTTTATAGACTTATGGATCAGGAAAGGTCGCTGAAGAGTTAGATCACAAGAAAAATCGTTGATTGACCACTAATACTGCCTATTCTGTAAAAAAATATATTCTAAATATATTCTAAAAAATATATGTAATTTTGGATAGAACTTATATGTCAAAGCTATGAAAATCGAAATCTAAATCATATTATAGGTCTGAATCCTCGTGTGTTCTAGTTGCTATTGTAATAACATTAAGGCTATAAATATTCTTTTTTTAGATTTTTTTTATTTTGAGTTTTTGACTTTTCAAAGTAAACTGGGGATCTAAGAACGAAAGCGACGACAATTCAAGCACAACAAAACAAAAATCGTCACAAATAACGGTAAAAATGGCCACTTCAGAAAAAGTAAAAATTTTGCATAAAATTATTTGTCGAAGAATTTTGCTGAACTGTTTCTTTCGTTCCGCTGAACTTGATATCTTGAAGAAGTTTTTTTTGTTTTGAATGATCGCGAAGTTGTGACATCAAAAAAAACACAAAACAAAATGACAATTTTGTCACAATTTCCATGGAAAATCCATACAAATCATACAGTTTAACATAATTATTACTTAATGCGATTTATATCGTGAGGTCTACTAGAAGTTTAAACATATTTTCTCTTAATTTTTTACTTCATATAAACAAAAGAAAATTCAAAGCAAACTAAAGATTATCTCAGCATTTATCGATTATTGCCCTAAAGTCTCATGAATTCGTTATCTCTTCATAATTGCTATAATTTTATTTCATAACCAACAAGAAGACAAATTTCAGTAGAATAATGATGATCAATGTTTCGGAGACCTTGCCGGCTTGTACAAAGTAATACAGAACCTAAATACACCATTGTATTACCCACGAAAAGGAAAAGTTTGTGTCAAGAAGATTTAAATAGTTATTTTAGTTATTCAAGTAATTCAAGCAATTTTTTATGTAATTTTATGTTTAAACAATAATTTAACATAATTTCAATGTCTGTGAAAAAAATTATTCTGTTCTATTTTTAGATTATCCAGTCTTTCTAGTTTTTCACATTTATTAATGATAAAACTCCCAAAAATCGCTTTTTCAGCTTTTAATTCAAACAGAGCGAAACTTTCCATGTCAAAAGTAAAATTTCAATTTTCAGAGTTTCGGAGAGATTTTATTTTATTCCGAAAAAAAATTAATTTTCAAAACAAACAATTTTTTGGGTGGAAATTTAAACGATTGCTTATTAACATCTATTTTATTTTGACTTTTTTCAGACAAATTTGCGAAGAAGATGTGTTATTGTGCATGGAAAATAAACTGTTGAAGATAAGACTTTTTAAAAGTAACTATAATTATGATTCGAAAGAAATTGCGATTTTTTGTAGTCTTTTAACTTTTTATCATATTTTATGGTAGAATATTGATTTATAATATGATTTTCTATAATTAAAAATATTATGAAATTGATCTGTTGACTCAGTCAATATTATAACTTCTCACTCCATACTAACTCCTCAAAATACTAGAAGCATCTGTTGCGTTCAAAATTGTATGTAAATTGTTGTAACTTTAAGATATGACGAACTTACGGTTGACTCATCGAGGCTATATCATTAAAACAGATTAAATTAAAACCCTAGAAAGTTTCTAAAGATCTTTAATATGCAATAAATTCAATTTATTATTATCTACCAGATCATTAAACTCATCCGACAGCTCCTCTTCTAGAAGCTTCCAAAAACTCCAAACTACTCGAAAGTTCACATATCCATCCAAAGTCCATAAATCTGAGATAAATCCATAAACTTTGTCACAATCATCAAACACATGAGAAAACTCTTTAAAGAGTTTCACTTATATCCGATTTGGTTTGTTGGAGTTTTTGTGCTGATGCAACTTAATCATCAACATATAGCGCGATTGTCTAGTATTTCTTTGTCAACCTCGCACATGGTGTTTTCTTTCAAAAATTCTATGAACAATGTTTTTCTTGAAGTTGCGATGGAAAACTTTTAGGATGGTGGTTTGGAGTATTTTAAAATCGAAAAATCGACATTTTCTAAGTTCAATGCACGGATGGTTAATGATTTTTTTTTTAATTAATCTGAATTAAAGTTTAATTTTTTCCTTCAATTCTTTTTAATAAATAACGATTGCTAAATCGAAAACTATAAAAAGTGGAAACAATTGCTCCACGATTTTAAATTCAAATGATCATCTCCTCTAAAGCAAACTTGGCTGCGTTTCTTTCACACATCAATTTTCTGGAAAATTACCTCGCAAGTTTTTCGTCAAACTTTTGTCAATTCAATCAAAAATAGTTTTTCAAAGGTTTTCAATGAAATTTCAAAATAAATTTTTAAGTAAATTGTTAAATTATTTAGCTTTATTTAATAATTTCGGGTGTTTTGTTAATTTTTCTGTGGAGAAAGTAATTTTTGTGTTTTGTAAATCATTGTTAATTCCAAAAAGTCATAACATACATAATCCTTCTAGGCATTTTAATACACGTAAACAACAACATATCAAGATGCCATTTGGTTGATTCACTAGTGGCATTATTAAACCATTCACATCATTACCATTCAAGAAATTGAATATAACAATTTATGAACTCTTTGGCTAGAACACAATGCTGCTGGAAAAAACTGTACTATTGTAGTGCAAATCGCTCTCATAGTGAATGTTCTAATGAGTCTTCATTATCTGAACATTCAACTGAATTCATCTGAAAAATCATTAAAAATTGTAGCGAACAATTCAACAATCAAATTTCAATTCCACCTGATTGAGTCGAAATCTGCAAGAATTTCGCCAGCAACGGGAACTCTTCATGGAAAATTTCTTGAGCGGTTCTGGAGTATTGACTTGTTTTTAGACTTTCGGGAGACTAGGCTGGGTGTTCGAGCTTATTGATGGAATTTCTGTTAAAATATTATTCGGATCATAATTATGAATTTAATTCAATTCATTCGATTTATGTTTTGCCAGAGAAAATGAACAGTTTTTTAGTACATAAAGATATCTTATTTGTTCTAAAAAAACCACAACAGTTTTGACCAATAACATAAATTGCTTAACTGGATCAAAAATACATGTTCCAATTCAATTACACTTATCATTTACAAAAGTATTAAATTAGCCAGTTATTCGAATCCAGGTTATTACTTAATTTAATTTATTCAAATTCAATAAAAATGAAGTTTACAAACAGAATCCAAAAATTGTTTTAAGCCTCTTTGAATGACTTTAAAAATATTTTAGAATCAAGAAGTAAAATGTAATTTCAATATCGATGTCTGGAAGCTTTTAAAAATTGTTCTTTTGTATTTGTTCTAAACAGAGAAGCTGCTAAATTCACTTGAAGTACTTTCCTAAAAATTATTAAAACAAGCATAATAATACTTTAAAATTCAATGAACTTACTCAAACATCATAAACTGCGAAACATTAACTCAAAATACGCAATAAAGAAGTCTGCAAAAACCAAAAAAGTCCAAAGACAAACAAACAAATTAGGGCTATTATACATAATGTCTTTAATTTGTTATGCAAACAACAGATCATGCGAAATTTCTAAACCGTGCATAATGAAGTGAAAAATTCTAAAATTCTTTTTCTCTGAAGTTTTTAGCGTTTTTTAATGAGTAAACTTGGAGTTAATTCTGTGAGGTAGCTAAAACAAAGCTGATAGAAAATTAAACCATTTATGCATTTACATTACGTGAGCATATGTTTAAATCGCAAAAAAATCTTGAATGATGAATGAAAAATCTTGAATATCTTTGAAAGTTTCAACGGATCTTGAGACACTTAATTTATTTCCGACTTATTTCAATAGATAGTTGTTTTACTTATATTGCTCATCATAAAAATAAGAAAAATTCTCAGGATGTTCGTCTAGTAGAAAAATGTTTCCCCAATTCACCTTTGATTTTTGGTTCCATTAAGCATTTACATTGCTATTACTTTACACATTACTACATTTCTTGAAATTTCAATACAAGTCTATACTATAGAATTTAGGAGGTCATCAATGGGTAGAATTTCTTTACCATTTCTTTTTCTTCCTTTTACTTTTAACTTCCTCTTTAAATTTCTTATCAATTCAGCAAGATTGACTTAAATTTCTGATTTAAAGAAAATTCATCCATCTATTGTGAAAACATCTATCACTTAAGACTCCCTCAATAAGTTATAAAATCTTAAAAATTAAAACAAAATAAGCATGCAAGTATTATGGAAATATGAAAACGAAGCAATAAACAATACCAACGCAGCGCAGAAGAAAAGGCGAAGAAAGACTCCGAAGAAGAAAAACAAGTGGGTCAGCATATATAAAGACAAGTTCAAGGCAATTACGGTTTCAGATCATCGTTACTTCTCGCAGTGATAACAACTAGCTCTAGACAGTGAAAAATAATTTAGTTGGATTTACAAATCTTAAGCAAACAGGTAAGAAAACATTTTAAGAAATAATTCTCCGACTAAAAATATAAAGTGAATTTTGAGTGCAAAAATATTGAATATTGAATATTTTGAAAAAATGCCGGATCTTCTGCAAAAATGTCAGCAAATAATGAATAACGCAAATTTACATGAAGTGAAAAGATATTTCTGCGAATCATGAAAGAAATTTTGCAATATTTTGTATGATTAACTGTTCGACTGCAGTGACGTGGTATCTGAATAAATGTGTGACCAAAATACTCGCAAAATGAAATGACCGACAATACCGAGTTACGGCGAAACTACACAGAAAATTAAATGCTGGACAAAACACATAAAATAAATGAAATACATAAAATACTCGTAAAATACCGAATAAACGACATAAAGTGAAATTTTAATTTTTTGCGGATGGATTACTCAGAGGTCAGAGATCTTAAGAAAGCAAGAGCGATGTTGCGCATTTAGAGTTTTTCGGGAAACTATTGGAAAATTTGTGATAGAGAAGTTGTGAAAATTATGATATTATGGGAACAGAGAATTTTAATTAGTTTTTGATGGAGATCGAGTATGATCGACAAAATTCTAGATTCAATTCATGATTTGTATAATTTTTCAACTCTAATGCGTTGAGTTTTGAGATCTATTAAAATAAAATACTTCAATCAATTATTTATTAACATACTCTGATATGCTCTTAAAAAAATCAACAACATCCTCAAATCTTCCATTTCCTTGACCATATGCTAAATTTTCTTTCGGATAAATTAGCAACAACAATTTAGCCAAAAGTTCAAACACCTGACAAAGCACAGAAACCTAAATTCTTAAACAAATATTTTTTTGTTCGCTCAAATTATAAATACACGATTCTCATTCACAAATTTGAAGAGAAAAAGTTTAAACGACCGACATGCATAACGTATTTAATATATTAAATGTATTAATGTGTTTTATATTGGACACCGTTCTCGAAAACTATGGGCATGTTTAAAGCCATGAACACATGAAACCTGGTGAAACAGTGAAGAGCCAAAGAACAAAACTGTACATGTGTATTACTAAATATGTATAAGAATTGACCCATTTTTTGGAAAGCTGAGGAATTTCTGGTTTTTAACGTATTTAACATATTTAACATATTTAACGTTTGGTCAGGTTGTAACTGCTCGTTTCAGATTATTCGTAAGATTTTTATGATTCGTAAAGATTCGGTTGATTAAGTGCCATAAAGAACGATAACAGCAATATCAGCAAAAAAGCTAATAAAAACCGATTGCTGGAAAAAGGGTCAAGTCGTCCTTCTGACAACCTTGAAAAAAATTACAAGCAATAAAGTTTTACGAGAGCTCCAGGCAAGTTTCCGGTAAATTTTGCTAGAAATGACTTAATAATCTTAATGCAGTTAAACTCGATACTGAAACACTTGAATGCTTCAGATTTACCTGTTGAGCTGGATTTTGCTGCTAAAATCCAATAGAATCGTAAAAGCTGGTAAATCTACACAAAATTAAAACAAAAACGTAAAGTAGAAGAGTGGAAGAACAACTCAAGCTCAAGAATAGTGGAAGAAATGGAAGAAATTACCTGTTTTTTGTAACGGAACTTGTTATTATTGTTATTGGAAAAATATTACGAATCAATTCAGTTTTGATAATTTTATGATTTTTTATAGACTATAAAAGTTGAATAATACTTTCTGCGAGCGAGTTATAAAATTATCTATTATTGGCGGAATGTGACTCAAGAAGAGTGTAAGAAAATTATGAAACAATAAGTTGTAATTGAACTATTGCTGGTTAGCATGGTTTCAGGGTGTCAATAACTAGAGGGGAGTTTTAAGGTGTACTTTTCGTAGGTAATCTTATGACATTTTTTTAATATACCCAAAAATTCATGAAAAAATTTAAATTAAAGTATAAAACGTTTAAAAATCTCAACTTTCGCCTCGTTTTATAAATTTTCACTAAAATATTAAAGATAGCGAATTAAATCAAGAATTCAAGTAAAAGCAGCAGCGAAAGACTTGAACGCTCTCTCAGACATGAACCCACCTTGAAAACATATTTCAAGTTCACCAAAAAAGCACTAAAAATCACGTTACACACAACCTCACAAATTAATTGCAAATAATACATTAATCTTTACCGTTTCCAATTATTAATTGGTAAAGCCGAAAGTTGACTGCTCGCTTTTCTATTAGCGTATTTAGAGTATTGCAGCTTTTTATCATCGCACATGATCTTGCCAACTTTTTAAAAATATTTAAAAATCTTTTTTATTTGTTTAAAAAAAGTTTAAAGCATTTTTAATTAACAAATTATACTGTAAAGCATATTTTTTGCCACTTTCTGCTGAGGTATTTTGGATATTTTGAATGTTTTGGATATTTTGGTTATTTAGGTCGCCAGTCGGAAGGCGAGCTTGGCAATATTTATTTATGAGAAGACGAATTGCGTCTTTGCGACTAAAATTAAACTCCCTGGTTAGACTAAAGCAAACATTTCACCGATTTTCACAGCAATTTTGCTGAATCACGGCTCGCTTTTGCTATGAATTTAAAGATTTGAAGATTCAGTGCTTTAAAGATTGAAATCGAGACTATATAATTTCAAAAAAAGCATATGATTTCTGAACCAGAACCATGAACTGTGAGCTGTTGTGAGATGAAGTACTTTCTTGTAGCTATTTTTTTAATCTTACTATTTTAATGTGAGTTTGTTTTGCTTTTCAATTTCAATTCATTTTGAGATTTGGGTCATACTTGTACTTGTGTATCTTCCGCCTGATTAAGAAATTATATGCATTCTTGTGCTGTTTCTGTTTTTTCTTGTTTGGAGTTAGTTGTGTGCAGCCATTCTTTCTTGGGATAAATGGTAAAATAATGAAATACGTGAATTAGAATACAACTGTTTGTTGTTGGAATTCTTAAATAGAATATGTTAAATGTTTACTAAAGTTTCTTGAAGTTTAAGTATTTATATCAAGAAGCTTGTAAGATATTCGCCAGCGAAAACGTCACTTGATTCAGCACAAAAATGATGGTATGATAGATATTTTCGACCCAAAGACCGATAGACATAAATTGTGGTTTTATTCATCGACTTCATAAACATAGTTTTCCATCAACTGTTCTTTCTCTAGTGGACTGAATAGAAGTTAACAAAACTTTTAATGAAAAGACTACTTCCACAGTTTTTCAGGCAGAAATCATGCACTTCAAATTACTATCGAATTAGTGGTAGAGAGTTGCGGAGAGACAGATAAATATGTTAACTTTTTTATGTAAATGAATACCACAAACATCCGTTAGCTAATTTACATGCGATTGTCCACTCAAAATCTATTTTTGAAAAATTTCTAGATTTTTCGATATTTTTGCTGTTTGCACAAATTTCTTTTGGACGCTGAGAAAGATATGCTAATAAATTAACGAAACAGCAGAAAAATTTGGAAATATTTCGTATGATTGGGAAACATCGAGAAAAACCCAAAAAACATTAATTAAATCGGAGTTGAATTAATATGAATAAATGGAGGAATTCAAGCATTAATGGTTTTTAAAACATTCCAAGTGTTTAAACTTTAGAGCAGAAAAATTGTTAATTTTGAGAACTGTAAAAATCAGTAAAGTTATAATTCGACTTTAATGAGGTTTTGGCGGTAAAACAAAAATATCGATTTTTCATCTTCAAAACTTTGAAAAACTGTTAACTCCGAGTTAATGCATATTATAAAATTAATTAACTTTCTGCCCAGTTTTTTGATGAACTGCAGAATACTATTTAGATACAAAATTTCGGTTCTATACCGTTCATAAATTTCTGGTGAAAAATAATAATGAAAAATTTGAAAAATAGAGTGTAAATTATTTAATTGGCGTTTCTTCGGCGCGATAACAACCCGTGCAGTTTATATTTAAAAATTACTTAAAACAATTCACATAGCGCCATTTTTCACTTTTGGAATCATTGTTTACGAGCAAATTCCATAGATTTACTGTTTTTCACTATAACTAATAAGTATCTAGGCAAGTGATTGTGCAGACGCGCCAAGCAAGCAACACAATGCCCATTATTGTGCATAAATCTATTATAATTACAAGTTCATTGTTACGCACAAGTTTTGTAATAATTTTTGCGTAATATAAAGTAAACATTATGCTTTCCTACTTGAAGTTTTCAAAGCGCACTCATCTGCATTACATTATGCAACAGACCTCGCTGGATAGAAAGATCCGCAATTTCTTTAATGATTGTTTTTAGTAAACAGATTAGCATCTTTAAAACAAAAGGTTTTTTTACTGTTTAATTAGGATAATTAAGGTTAAAGACAAACATAAATTGATGCTACAAAACTAATACAATCTGTCCTAATTCTCTCAACCTCTATAAAAAAAGGAACAAAAAGCTTCTGATGACACAAGTTTTAATATTATTTTCATTGTAATCATTTTCAGATTAAAAATGAAGCAACAAATTGCAGGATGGGTCTTGTTCACCATACTCGTAAGTCATAGTGCCCTCATGACCCTAGCTGCCCCTCAACAACCTGCCGCTCAGCAAATTGGAGGACACTTCACACAGCAACATCACCAGCCTCAGCCCAACCGATACATTCCCAGTGGAGTGACAGCAGAAGACCATCAAAATGACTTCAGGAAATTCGCTGAGAAGCCAAACTCTATCAAGAAAGTCGCTTTAGATGATATCGATGAGGACATTCAGACCAATCAGATCAATGACAACGGATTCTCGTGGTCCAACATGCTTGGTAAGAATCTTTCTTCAGTGGTTATTTTATTTCATTAATGTTATGATTTACTTTGCTGGTCCCGCAGGTATGGTCATGCAAATGTTTTTCGCCGGTGCCAACAATGCCCCACAAAAGTCTGATGACATTGATAATGGTGTAGCTCCACAATCGCCATGGGCTAACATTATTTCCGTTGGATTAAAGATCATCACTGCTTTGTTGGGCGGAGGTGGAGCCAATAGCGATGGAATCGACAAAGTTGATAACGGAAACTCACCTATGCAAGTAAGAAAATCGTTTCAATTTTTAAAGATCACTTAAAGATCAATTTATGATCACAATACTTCACTTCATAATTAAGATCATATCATCAGTTGGTGGATGATTCACTTACATTTAATTCGCTTTCCATTAATCTTTAGACACGCTTTTAATTATACTGGTGAAGAAAAATGTTTGATTGATCTTTGTCTCCAAACTAGATCAGTCACTCTATTTTTGATTCACCTCACATAAGACTGTACAAATTGTAAGCACCTATGCAAACTCTCACTCATTCTTAAGAAAAGCATCCTAAAATGTTCTGAATCTTGTAATTTCCTGACACAGTTAAAAATCTCTATTCAATGCAATTTTAACAATGTCATTTCGTAGCCTCAAAATTATTGTAATTATTTTTTAATAGCACAATGTTTCTTGGTATTTTGTATTATTATTTTTTCGCTTTGCTACAGAGTGTTCTAGCGGCAGTGTTCTCGTCGGTATTTGGTTCGAAAGATCCAGAACAAGTAAATACAATGGCTAAGCAAGCTGGAGAAGTGAGTATACTGAGTATTAGGCAGATCGATAACATCTTGTTTGACTGGTTTTTATACAAATTTTAATTAAATTTTTGTTTCGCTGGCTGGATGGCCACAAGCTTTGATAAATTCAAAAATTTTAAATTAATTATGATTGACTTGACGTTAAACATCCACTTGCCATTTTTGATTAAATCCAAAATATGTAATAACAATCAATGTTCAAAGCTTGTAGTCGTAGTTAATGATATGTTAAGCAAAAAATGGTGTTTGAATGTACATATTGCACATATTTTTAAATGTAAATTACTTTGTTATCCTTCTAACCTCTAACTTTCATAATAATAAACTCCAAATTTACAAATTTCAGTTCATTAGCATCGTTGTAAACCTTTTGGACGCCCTCAAGACATCTTTCTCCCACCGATCACTCACCGCTCGATCCATTGGCAAGAAAGATAGCATGAGCGACGCCATGGTTGCCAGTATTTCAATGTTGAAGAGCTACGTGCGAACCTACAAGAGCAGCGAGGATAAGTGCATGCAGAAGTACCTGTGCGAAGCCAATACTGAGTGCTCCACTGATGTTGGAGGACAATCCATCTTCTGCCAGTTGGGAACGTGAGTTGAAATATTCTAACCTAGCGAAATTGAATTTTAATTATTGTTTTATTTCAGATATGCCACCAGCTTCCTATTAGAGCGTCAAACTGGCAAATCCTTCGAGATGATGTACGAGGCTGGTCGTAAGGGACGAACTGCCGGTATTGACTGCAAGCAGATCTACTTGGACTGCAATGAAGTCTAACCTTATAACCTTAACTTATAGTCTCTGCGAATAATTACTTTTAGATTATTTATTTATTAACTCATCGAACCTCGAACTCTCATCATGTGTAGACCACGCCTCGTGCTGGTTTTCTCAGCCACATGCTCTGTATTGTTCCCTGTTATAATTTATTGCTGCTTATTTATTTGTTCATTTCCCATTTCCCCTCTGGCAACCAGATCGGCCGGAAGCCTTTTTAGTGCGAATGTGACGAGTCTTCTGATTTCTTTTGCGTTTTAGTTTAAGTGTCTGCGAGTGAATGGTTTTTGTGATTATATTTTTTTGTTTAATTTATTGTTTTTTATTAGATTTTCTTTTTCTAATTTTTAAAGAAACGACAAAATAGTAGAAAGTGCAGTGGAATGTATGTTTTCGCTTTGCACAAATAAAGAAATGATTTTAAATATGAGACATGTGGTGTTTTAATAACTTTTTTTCTTGCTTGAACTTTTGCGATTTTTTACAGGTTTGTGTTAAGAATCGATTGGGGATTTCCTGTAGCTTCTACGTAAAATTATTAACAAACTTCTTTATTTATGAATTATTAAAAAACATCCGTAAGTAAAAATAGAACAAATTTTTTATTTTTTATTCTCAACTTAAATCTTTATTTATTCATTAATGTTTTATTAAATATATGTTTAGGCCTTCAACATATTCGCACAATCGATAATTTACAATAAGTATAGTTTGATACAGAAATATTTGTTATTAGACTGCAGTAATTTTAAAGTTTATCATATTTATAGTATTCATATAGTTTTATCATAGATTTCATAGATATAGTTCCCATTAAGATAAAATACGTGTTTTCGTTTAAATAGACATAAAATTCTCATTAAAGACATCTGTTGATAAATGCGCGACTTAACTAAGAAAATCAGAATATTCTATCAAAAATCTTTTATGCACTTTTTTCTTATAAAACTTTTAAAATATTTCAATTGCTTCAAAATATTCTCAAAAATTAAATTGACAACTTTTTTATGATTCTATTAAAGTTTTTGTTCTTAAAATCTGTTTGCTAGTTTAACAAGGACGAAATGAAAGCTATTTTGCATAAGATATGATAGATTTCATATATTTTATGTTTATTTTGATCATTGTATTTTTTCACAACACTTGTAATGTTAATTGGGTAATGGCAAGCTGGTTCATGAGAGATGGTGATTTATGAACAATCAATTGATGCAAAAAGTTTAAATAATATTTTGAAAATAAAATTTTTCTCATGAATGTCTTAATAAATCCCCACCATTAATAAACCAACTTGACCATAATAACTTGAATTAAGTTCAATAAGGTAATTTTTAGTTAGCCAAATTGTCTAAATTATTTTATTTCTTTAAATTGTTTAACTATATAGAAATATTCCGATTAAACTCAAGTAAACTTGACTACAAGTGAAACAATATAATTATATAAAACTTTTTCTATAAAAGCTTATAAACTCTGGAATTATTTTCTAATTTGAGCACCCAGAAATTGTTGATAAATTTATGTTAAAAATTGGATATAATGGGTAGGATATCTAATTGAACGTACAGGATTAATCTTAAAAATCTTAATAAATTTCAATAAATCAATAAATATACGTTATTTCTTGTTTAAATGTTTCAAAAGGTAGAGGAAGCTTTTTTACTGCACTTTACACAGTTAAAGTAATTTTAGGGTAGAATTATGAAAGTTACATAGATTGTAAATTTTTTCAAAACTTATATTAGGTTTCATCAACTTTTAAGCCGAAATCTCAAAATGTATCTTCGAATTGTTTTTCGAGATTCATTCGGTAGAATTCTAGAATTGTATACGTATTTTAACTATAAATAATTAATTATATTTAATTATAACAATTTTGTGACTAAATCATAAGACTGGAATATTTCAAATATATTTATAACATATGGGCAGAAACAGTTCAACTTTTCGTTTTCTGGAAATTCCAAACAATTTTAAAATCAAAATATTTTTATTTTTTTTGAAAAAAGAATGTTTGAACCATCGTAAATCTCATAGAATATATTTTTTTTACAACCAGGCATGATTTGAGAAATTTTTGAAATTGAAACTTTTAATTTTTGAATATTTCCAATGTTTTACATGGAAATGTTAAATTCAAATATATGTTCTCAAGATGAATTTTAATGCTGATTTTAAATTTTATAGTTGATTTCACCTTCCAGTAAGCGTTTTCAGAGAAAAAAACAATAATTTTAAGATCACAAGAGTTTATAAAGAAAACTTTAAAAACCATCTAAAAAAAGTAACGTCGCTGACGAAAAACAACAATAAGTTGAAATTTTTCAAAAGTGCAACTTCCCCAAACATCGTCTTTTCAGTTTTACTTAGCTTTTATTTAAAAGAAAAATTGGGATTTTTTTGAAGATTTTCCAATTTATGGTTTAAAAGTTATTAATGTTTTAATTGTGTAACATCGCTGACGAAATTTGATAAAACGCCCCTTGCGGAGAAATTTTGTACTGATTTTAAACATTTTTTTTACTTCATAATTTTTTTAATTCCATGTCTCATATTTTCAAATAATGTAAAGTTTAAGGGTTTTTTGCACTTTTTTTCTGATTTTTAATCAAAAATACTAAGAAAAGGAAAAAATTCTGTTGTTTTTGTAGTAATTTTAAATCTCGAAATTGGATATGAAGTAAACAACTTTCTTAAGATTTTTTTTTTGCAATCATATTTTTTCATCAAAAAATTAATTTTAAAATTAGTTTTGTGCAATTAAAATTTTCAGAAGTATTTTAATTCACAAGTAACGTCGCTGACGGGTGCGTCGCTGACGAAATAGCTTTTACGGAACGGCGTCCCTAGGATCAACCGCTTGATGAAACAATACAAAATCTCATCTCTAAACTTGTTATTAGTATCTAAAGCGATTGTGAAATTATGGTTTTGATTCAAATATAACTTTTAGAGAAATTCACAATCAAAGTGAATATATGAAAAAACTGAATTTTTTGTGGTAACGTCGCTGACGGCGGTTTTTTATTAATAACTCTTTTCCTGAATTTTTTAGAATTCTGATCTTTTGGATTTAGGTTCAAAGTCACAAACTACGACAGTATACCAAATTTCATGTGAATATATTCAGAACTTTTCGAGAAAATGAATTAAATCCTTGCGAAGTAACATCGCTGACGTTTTGAGTTTGCCCATATATTGTTTGCAAGATCCTAACTAAATTTAAGGTTGATTTCAAAAATGTTCTCAAAAACCCACATTCATAATTTACAATACATTTTTATACACCCCCATGTTACTGACATTAACTCATTCAACATTAAACAGAAAGGACAGATAAAGCCAATCATTTTCTTGAATTGAAAAGAAAATTGCAAAAATCCAAGTTGAGCAATTTTTCATTTAAATTCGAAATTTTCCAATGTTTAAAGAAATCATTTACTTATGAAGTGATATTAAATTAATTGAAAGATTATTCAAATATGCAGAGACATTTTTTAGGTCAATTAAGATTTAAAATTGTAAAATTAAATAAAAATAATATTATAAAGTTAAAATTTGACGGCTTTTCCTCATCCTAAAAACGTTTCCAAATTTTTTAAATACACAATAATTACACAGTACTAGATTTTCATATTTGGTTTCAATTTCTAAATATATCATTAAGTTATTAGCAAATTATATTAAATCCCCACTTGATTACATTACGAAAATATCAATTGGAAGCTTTATAGAAATTTTCCAAAAACTACAAATTTAAATAAGCAAATACGCTGGTAGATCCAAAATATTCATAAATGGATCAAGGCCACACACCAACCACCTCTGGTTCTTTTTTACACAATTTCACTTTCTGTTTCAAAATCTATTCAAAATTTTATAATTTTCAACATCTTTGCATTATTTAAAGTTGTTTTTATAAATTAAAAATCTCTTTAAAATATTTTAAGCCATTTACATACATCATTCATATTTCTGGACTACGGTACATTTATACAAAATATAGCACATTTATGTAGATTTCATCCTCTTGTAGGTTAATTAATTGCAAAAACTTGCACTTTCCATTTTTATACAAAATTTTGATGAAATTGGCAAGTCGCTATTAATTTTTTCTACTACATTTCTTTAGTCATATTTTTAAAAATCTTGCAGTAAACTTTTCATTCATCTCCCTGCACGTCTAAAATTCTAAAATAATTTCATCGTAATTTTTTAGTTGGGTAATTTTGTAAATTAGCAATATTGAAGTTCTTCCGTAATTTAGGGTACAATTTTGGGTGGGTCTGCTTTGATGGGTGGAATGTAGCACAAGTAGTTGTAATATCAGAGCTCGTCTGATATAGCTGGGCTTTCACGGACATACTCTTTTGGGAAGAATCCAACCTGTAATTATTGCAATTAGATGGAAATTATAGGGTTGTGAGAAAAATGATGACATTAATAGTAATAGGATAATATAATTATGGTTCCCAGGTTAGTAATACTGAAAATATATGTCGCAATATTAATGGTGAGGCTAGATTATTTTGGTTTTAGGTCCTGCGAAGATTAGAACAAAAAATTAATGCGCAGGTCCATAAACTAATCAGATTCCTTTGTTTTGTAACAATAAGAGCATTCATGAAATCAATCTTTACTTCCTTTTTAATTGAGATGTCTAAAAGTTTCTCGAACATATATTACGAGTAATTTACAAGTACGTCATTGAAAGCTTCGACCGAAGTTTGAGCATAATTATTTATAACATCCTCCCAACAAGCACGTACAAACAAATAAATTGTGATTCCATATCACATACTTAACAATCGATGTATGAACAAAGCATAAATGTCAAACAATTGCACAACAAAAAACATAACCATATTTGCTATTCATACTTCAATTTTCAATGGATAAGATTGAATATGTAATCCCATTTCATTCTAGGACAAATTTTACATTGAGATATTCAAATTATTCATGCACACCAACCGCCCGTATATTAAGCTTTAAAAAATTGCAGAAGAACCCAAAACTCTAACCTTAATAGTATTTAGGACTTAAGAGTTCAGAAAGCAGGTCCATGATGCTCCAGCAGATTGATAGAGACTTGTCTACTTCATCTCTTTTAAAAAATCATAAAAATAATTGTGTTTCTAAATTTTCATTTCCAAAAATTTCCCTAAATACTCCCCAAAATTACAATTCTTGGAATTAAAATGAGTTTTCTGCTCTTTCTTTCAAATCAACAATAAAATGAAAAATAAACTGAAACTCACCCTTTCCATCGTTTTCCCACGCCACCATCCTTTACTGTCCCCTTCTTTTCCAATAACAACTACTTGGCATCCAGTTTTTAAGGGCAATTGATTAGGCTCTTGCGGTACAAAGTCAAATAACGCTGTAGCGATTACTTCTCTGAATGGCCATTGTAAGGATTGGTTCAACCTAAAACATCTCAAATATAGATTGTTGAAATTGTAGAATTTTAGAGATTAGTGAAATTTCTTACCCAGCAAAGTTTTCTCCCAAATCGTTGCGTTCGTAAAATGAGACCAGCTCAATGATAGTTTTAAAGCAGCGGCGGGTGGAAAGAAAATACTGAGTTAAGTTATTCTCAACTTTTTGATAGATTTTCATATGTTTTATTATTCGGTTGTCCGTTCTGAAATTATTTTAGTGATTAGATTTATTTCCATGAAGTTCCTAATGAGACTCTTGAACTTACTTCAAACTAAGGGCATACATGGTCTCACTAGCTTGAGAAGCACCTTGCGGTCTACATCTTAGTAAATAAGTGCCAATTCTACGATTTTCTAGCTTTGAAGTTGCTGCATCTCGATCCATTGAACCAACAAACCTATTGTTTTAAATAAACTTGTTTAAAAAATTCAAATCACCATTTTGTGCTAAAACTCATTACCAATTAAATTCTGATAACAATCGATCACACACTTGAGGAGCTTGATTTGTTGATCCAAGTTTACATCGTCCCGTAGATGATATACACTGTTTATGAACAGATATTTCACATATTTTGCATTTGTAGCCCTTAAAGATATCAATCAATAATTCTGTCGAAAGAACAATAATTTTTGATCAATTACCTGATGGATTTTTCCTTTCAAGAATTTAGAGCAATGTCGGCAAGTAAGCGGCTGATCAAAAGTTGTCAATAAAAACTTGTGGTCGGTAGAACGACAACCAGGTGGCTCGAGATTTTCTCTGAAATAATTTATGTTTTAATTAAAATTCTCTTTTGTATGACTTTTCATAGGAAAGCAATTAAAAGCTCTGAAAAGTTTACAGAAGCTTTAGAAAATTTCATCCTTTTAAATTACTCGATTTTCTAGTTGTAAAGCATAAAACTACTCACATGGCTTCATTTATGGCTTTAATCCACTTGTTGCGCTCTCCTTCAGTTTTCATGTATAAAGTAAATGCCGTTGAATTCGATTTTCTAGCTAGTAGCAACTGATATTTAAACCTCGAATCCCTGCCCAAGGTTTTTCTTGAATGTCCTAGCTCAATGCGATATTCTGCCAAATTGTGAGCTTCCCGGAAAGTGTACTGTCCCTCTCCTATTCTCGTATTAGAATTCTTCACCAAAATCATCAACTTCTCGAAAATAAATGCGTAGCGATGTTTTGTCTTCTGATCTTCGTGAGCTTTTATGTTAAGGTCACCGTCGAGTAGTAATCGACCATATTGTTGCAAGTCATTGCCATTTGGAAGATTTAAGTCAATGATACTTTCTCGCACTTTCTGGATGACAATTAAATGCTCACAATCACGTTTCACTTCATTTGTAAATTGAGCGACGTCAACCATAGCTTCTTTAGCTCGTTCAAGACCGCGATAGTCATCATGGCTCTGTAGAATAGATATTGTTCATTAATTTAAATTAATTTGAGATTTTGGTAATGGAATTCAAATTTATAAAAAATAAGGTTCATAATCACCAAAACTCATAAATTCAAAACTTACCGGAGAAGTTTCATGTACCAGCTTGTCTAAAAGTAGATGGTATTTTAGAATTCGCTGCATTGGCACGGACAAGATATCTCTCAACTGCACACGACCGCAACTGTGTTCTTTTTGGCATGTCTACATTATTAAATGGAAAATTCGTAAACGTATGTTGCAAATAAAATAATGAGATTTTCTTTTTTTGCCAGGACTTTTAAAAATTCTGATGGAAAATATGTCATACATTCATATTTTAAATGATTGAATCTCTATGTCGCTCAAAGTGAGTGCCACTCAAAAAACAGCAAAAAGTAGTCATTCCATTATTATTCTTCTTTGATATTTTTCATAGAAGCTTTCATCATTTTTCAATTTAATGAAAATAAAAGCGAATAAATATTCCTTTGTGCATTTGTGATTCTTGTGGACTTTTGCACAGGATCAATAAGAAATGAAAAAAAAACGTATTGAAATGAAATTTATAATTCATTCAAGTGAAACATTCTGGAAAAGTTCAGGCGGCTAAGGACAATAATTAAAGTTGAAAATTTACATTTGTTCGTAAAATATTTGTTCAAGCCGAGTTTCAAGTTTTAAAAGTGTTTTGAGAGCCTTTTTGTTTTAAAGGATTTTCAGAGTTGACGAAAGGACAGGTGATATATAATTTATATAAAATATCGCCAAATTCTGTTAAAAAAGTTACAAATACCAATGAATAATAACATTAATATTTATCGACCTTTTCCCTATAATTTCCATCAATTTCTTCATTAATTCAAAGTAAATCTACTTAAACAAAATACAAAAAAATTCTATAGAATCAATAATTTGAGTGCTTACAAATTTGTTCATCCTAGAAATCCATAAATAAGCAAGTCAATCAATAATGAAAAATTACAGAAAGTTCTTAGAACTCGGAAAATTATAATTGAAACAAATTATTATCTTATGATTGAAAAGGAAAATCAAAACTAATTGCAAAATCATCAAGATCCTTTTAAATTTAATTCCTTTTAATAAGCTTCAATAATTTGTAATACTTTAACGCTTTGAACAAAAACAAAATCACTTCCATTGTAATCCCTTTAAGATCAACTCAAGTTCGAGAAACCAAAAACCGCGTAGGACGAAATCTCTCTTACAAACAAACACCAATTAATCAAACAAAAAACTCACAATGACTAGCTGCTCGATGGCTCCACTGCGCTTGCAGACATCTCTTAACGTGTCGGTGGCATTCGTCATATTCGCACAATACTCGCCGTAAATTAAGAATGGTTCCCGAAAGTCCAGAAATACCTGACTCAGTTTTGCTTTGGCGCCGTTTCCAATCGCCTCTCGCAGTTTGTCAATGAACTTTTTGTGAATTTCGCCGAGCTCCTGGAATGAGGGACAGATTTATTAAATTTTTTCTTCTTTGCTGTGCATTGTTGTTTGCCTTTTGTACAGAGTTTGAAATAAATTTTCTTTTTATTGGAATTTATTGATTTTAGAAATTTTTTAATGGAGTTTGGACGGTTTATTATTTTTCTAGTTTTTCATTGGTGCAGTCAAAATTTTCCATAAATATTTCATGATAACATGTTTGTTTTTTTTTCTTGAAAGCTTTTTAACGAAATAAGGAAAAAATATGGCAATGTTATAATTTCTGATAATTTCTAAGAACCATCAAAACAAAAATTAACTTGAATTCCCTTTAAAAACATTCCAGAAATCACTTCACACATAAATAAAATCAACATTTGCTCCAATGCTTCCCATAAACTCAAAGAACTTTGTCCTTCGATCTAAAAACACAAAAATTCGTCCCGAAAATTAAAGAGCCTGTAAAGGACACGATGATAAGCCACAAAAAATAATCCCCATACTTCCATCAAAATCTATGCATTGTTATATTTGAAGCGACGTCTCCACAGAATCTCTAAAAGATTTATGCGAAAATGAGGATTCCAATCAAAAACTGCTTTCAAATATTCGCTACGAAGAGTTTATCATACGAAATTGACTGCTCATCTTGGAGGATTTACATTTAGTCGGTTGACATTTAGTCGCCTACACATAAAATACGCAATATTCTCTAAACATTAAACGAATACTTGGAATAACTACAAAAGCTCACACAGGACATTTGCGCCATTTTTTTAAGCTTGGTGAGAAAGACTTTTCTAAAGGTTAAAACGGTAAAACATGCTTTTTCCGGGTGAGTGCGTTCTAAATGTATTTAAATGATATTTTGCAATCGATTGGCCCAAAGGCAAATTGATATTGCCATTTTTTAGACCAAATATTGTGAAATAGGATGAATTTATTGTTGACTTTATTGAGTTTTAGCATGTTTTATGAGTTTCATGGAGTTTATGAGTATTTTATGCTTTGCTAGGCTTCATGGCATCTGTGAATTATTTCTAAAGCAAATAAATATTTTATGGATTTATTTGGCTCGTGACATTTGAATTTCAATGGAACTTCTAAAATTTTAGGAAAAATTCTGGGAAGGATTCCATACTTTATTGTGTTTATCTTTTTTTTCTTACTAATACTGGAGCTTTGAATATTGCTCAGTGAAGTGAGCTGACAATTTAATGATACCATATATTTTTCAAGATTTAAACAACAAGTATAATATCACTTCTCCTGGAAAGGTCTTTGTTATGAAGAAGCATTTGAAAATTTATTCGTAGCAACAATTTTTTAATAATTTAATAAAAATCTAACCGAAGCAAATGCTCCTCCATACTTTCTATGTTTTACATTCTAATCAATTTAAAAATTTATTATGTTAATAATATTAATTAGAGCATGTGTAGAAAATCTACCTAATGCGATTAAAATTAATGGTGTTTGACATAACTAGCTCCTTTTGATGTGTGGGGTATTTTTCAAAGTTGAGCTTAAAACTTGTTATGTTTGCTTTGAGAATTACTGTTTGAAAATTATAAGCAAATTTTAGTTTGTCATTCGGTTCCAAGGAGTTTTGCCGAAAAATTTTAATTACTGATTAATGATTCCCACCTAATTGTTTGCTCCCTAATGGTGTTATGGTTGTTTAGGGATAAAAAGACCCATTAAAAATCCATTTAAAAATTTGCTAAACAAAACCTGTTGGTACCATAAACTTATCCTCTGCGTACAAATGAAAATACCATATTTTTAATTAAAAACTTTTAATTAACATAATTTTCCAATAAACCCTTTTAACTTATAAAAAATTAATGTGCAGAGATCTGCGGAATAATTTCTAATAATACTAAAAGCTCGCTAAACGCTCAAGCTCAATTCATTTCAATTATACATAAATAAAATTATTTTAATTAGTTTCCGCTGAAAAATATGTAAATAATCATTATTTACTTGCTACTTCCTAGGAACTCCATGATGTATACAGTCCTTGTGTAATTTATTAAAAATAATGATGCGCAAATATTTCGACAGCATAATGTTCATGAATTCACATTACATTATCTTTGATTAGAAGATATGTGTACGTAAACCACAAAATGTTATTAAAATTAATGATATACTTGACTAGACACGTCAAGAATATTTTAATTACACTTTACATCCTTTACAGACTTTTGAAGATATTTTTAAAATGTTTACCAAAAATTCAATTAAAAAGTAAACCCACTCATATTTTTATTCATACCCATGGGTAATATTTAAACTGCTAAAAATAATAATAAACCAACTTCAACACCCTTTACAGGCTCAACTATTTACACGATCCATCACTAAATAATCCCTCCCACGCACGGCTTCACAGTAATCTCATTCTGATTGAAATCTGTGAAGCCTCAAACGGAAATTAGAAGAAAAAAACAATTCGGAAAAGCCACAAAATTCCGGTGCGAATTCCTGGTACATTTCCAGTAAAGCTCCCACAATCCCCAACTAATCTGAATATGCAAATTATCGGCAATCTCAATCAGTCTGAATGCTGTCAAACTAGTGCGTACCTTGATTTTGGGAAATATAATTCGAATTTCCTCATTGGTCAGCAATCTCTCCAGAGGTTGCATGAATTTGTACTTTAAAGCGTTGAGCACGTCCAGATAGTTGGTCTCCGTTTCGATCAGCTCTCGGATGACAAAGTCACGTTGCTCGAAGTTTGCCGTGGAGGTTGTCAACTGAAATTATTGTAAATCCAAGAGAAATATTAGCTTGGCTCTTGAAATTGGGATTAAAGCAAGTAACTCTAAAAGCAACTCATAATAAAACACTGTAAGAAGTTATTTGTTTGGGGTTGCAAGGATTCTTCACATTTTGAAACAAATTTGTGGATAATAGAGAATTTCTGCAGCCCCAAACAAATAACTTCGCACAGTGTCATCTCATACCTGACTCCTAACACCATTTTGGATGGAGCACAAATCCTGATAGACCTCCTCTTCTTTGGTGTTATCGTCATCGTGCCCATTCAGAGCAGCGCCCTCTGAAGTGCCAGCACTGTGCTCATCCCAGGTGGTCAATGCGAGTTTATTTTTTTTTGTAGCGAATCAACAACAACAACAAACATTTGCCCGGCAAAATTTATAAAATGAAAAACGAGAAAAAAACGAAAACAAATAAGTGTTACATGCAAAAATAACTTTAAAGTATGGTTTTTGGGATTTTGAGATCCCGGGATTTAAAATGTTAGTATTCGGAGATTGAGGTTAAATAGAATGTGGATTCCAGGATCCAAAGATTTTTCTGTTGAAATAAATTTAATTTTACCGGGAAATTCCGAAACAATTCCCTCCAAAAAAACTCAACTCAATTATATTTCAATATTCTAGAAAATGATTTTGTTGCATATTCCTCGAATATATCGCAAAATGAAATTTGATACAATATTGCAACTAAATATAAAATTCCTGTGAAAATCATAATAAAAATCATCCCTGGAGGCATAGCAACCGCCGGATCGTGCTCGAGTCTGCCCAAGGACGAATTTAAGTCACCATTAAAAACTTTTTCCACAAAATTCCTGAAATTTTCCAACAGATTGTTTTGCGTGTACTTTTGTGAAAAGAGTTTTATGAACATAACAACTTTTTATGTATCTAACGGCTTTTTCTGCTGCGAAAAAGCTTTTCATACACTTTTATATTTTTTACGGGAGCAAACACTGTAATTAATGGATTATGTGGGCTTTTGGTAATTGGCAGATGAATAAAATGTAAGGTAAATGAAGAAGAGCATAAGACAAACAAAAGGTATTTATAAATAAACATGGAGTTTTATGCTTTTATACGACTTTTACAAGAGTTATATCGGGTTAATTAATGAGGGGACATGTAGTCTGGGTGATAAGGAGCAGGGTGGGTGAACTTTGGCTAAAGAGCACTTTAGATAAAATTTAAATGGAAGAGGATAATGTCGTAAAGAATTTTTTTGCAAGCTTTTTAAGTGGGCTCCATTAATTTTCGAGGATTTAAATGGAGAGAGATTTTTTAATTAAATTGCGTAGGGGTGTGAAAGGTCGGTTTTTATCGAAACAAAAGGCAAAAAAAAATGACCACCCCTGGGCAAACACGAGCGATTATATAATGAGTTATCATATTCAAGGTATTCGAGAAAATAGTAAAAACTTCGGAAAACTGGAAAATTCTTCAATCAAAGTATTTCAAAAGAGAATGTTGAAAATATCTAGGTTTCAACTTTTAACGAGACAGAAGCTTTTTTTCCAAGAAAATAATTAAAACGCTATCAAAACACAGAATATTTATAAAAGTCGAAAAATTTGGAAGAGGTAATTCTTTAATACAAGAAGAAGCTTTACAAAGCTTTCAACATCAAGTCGCTGGATTATTGCTTTTCCAGCTTTAACCTGCTTTAACGGAGCTTTGATAAATGAGATTTGACTTTTTTGGAATGTTTCGATGTTTCTGAAGAATTTATATGGAATTTATACTTAAACGAGCAAGTCGAAAAACTCTTAAGAAAAATTTTTTTGTATCAAAAAAATTTGAATTCTCGTGAATTCTGATCAAAGTATTTTCCAGAGAAAAGAACTTTAAGAATACATTTTTTGCTAAATTCTTGAAGTTTTGGCATTGTGGGGTCGTTCAAAAAATATGTAGTTTAAGTAGGCAAAACCTCTCCCATATCTGATATAAAAATGGACTGAAAGTGAAAGTCAACTCAAATAAAAAATCAAACAATTCGAAAAAGGTCTGATTTCCCCAAGCATTCTTCCACTTTCATTTCCACCAACTGTTTATTTATGTATATTAGCTTTTTAGCTGACATCCTTTCTAAAAAAATCCTTTAATATTTAATAACCTTAGAATGTACCACTGGAAAATGCAGGATAAAAATAATTGAACGTGACATTTTGTACCGGAATTTCAGCTATTTACGGTACTTCATCTTATTAGATGTTATTAGAACAAACATGAAGTCACTCTAACTCGGATACAAAGACTATTCAATTTTAAGCTCCCACACAAAAATGCCATCGGGAAAAACAAGAAGATCAAGGAAGCTCTCCAAAAATAAAGCTTTTCAAATGTCTTTACTGATAATGTGTTCAAAATACAAATTTAAATCGGTCTTTGGTTACTTTTAAATGTCGAAATGTTGGCAAAAACGCCAGAGTGATATGTTAGAAAAACTTTTCAATTCAAAAGCTCCCAAGAATAATGGCAAAACAGACAAATCCGCAACTAAAAGCTGAAAAGGTTCAGCAAAAGTTTTGTAGCACAGGAAACTCTTCCATCAATCATTTATGTTCAGCTCACTGTATTTTTTGTGCCATCGCTTTTTCATATTGCCAACCATTTGCAGCATTTAGTCAAGCATTAATCCATTTGGCAAATTAAAGCAAACTCATTAAAATGTGATAATGATTGGAAATTTAGAGAGAGTTAACAATTAACATTATTTTGCCACTAGCTAGCGAGCTACTCGTCGGTTAGTTTACATTGGGATCATCGTTTAAATAGAAAAACAGTGAGAGGGAATAAATGCTAGCTAATTAGTTTTATATGAGAATAATTAATTTTAGAAGTTCTAGAGTTTGAGTGTCTGTTTCAATGAGTTTTAGTTGAGGATTTGCAGCTAAAGTTTTGTTTATTGAAATCTTGAATGTAATCTAGGAATAAATTGATACCATTGTAGTTAGATCTACGTATTCAAATTTTTCATCAGCTAGTTAACATTTTGAGCAAGAAAATGAAAATATTTCGTTTTATTTTTATTAATAAACCATACGTAATTTTACGCAGAAATCAATGAATAAAATTCAAATATTTTAATATAGATTTGGCATTTTATGAAAAATATGTTCTGAGTAATTCTAAAGAACTCCCCCATAAATTAAAATAATTCATGATTCAATAAAGCACAGCTCGTTTGAAGCCCCTTTTAATAAATTCTCTGAACAAATATCAATCAATTTCATAAATTCAAAGTATAGATTCGTTCAAATTGAGCAAATATATTCCATGAAGCTCGCACAATTGCAAATAAATTGAAGAGTTTTAAAATATAAAAATATTGTAACCAGCGCAAAAAAGAACAGAATACCGCATAGATATCCAAACAAGTAATTAAATTAAATGAAGTATAAATGAATGAAAAGTCGGGAATAAAACGATGAATTGAACGGAAATCACTTCATTCGTGTGTTGTGCAAGTTATTTTAAGTTATTTTAAGTTATTTCAAGTTATTGGTATTTCTTTCGGGTATTGGTTACTGTATTTAAAGATTTTTTCATAAATTCTGTTACATTTTCTTACATGTTCGCTAAACGAACAAAAATCATAAAACTAATAAAACATTTTGTTCCGTTACAGCAATTTCTTCTCGCAAGCTTCGTGGAGCTTACTGAAATTCCACACAATTCTAAGCATCAAATTAAAATTTGATTAAAGAAATTAACACTAACATCGCTAATTAAACAAATTCTATCTAAACGTATCTGGCAAGCAACTCGCAAAAAGATCTAGAAAATCAACTATATAAAAGAAATCAAGAAATCATGAAACTAATTTGATAAAAGGAAAGACAAATGCTCTACTGATTAAATCTGGCATATCAAAAAAGGAGCGAAAGCGCCTGGGGGTTCAAGCTGGAATATTGGGTATCTCTCTGATTTTGCTGTCAATTGGATTATTGTGCTCTTTGAGAAGTCAATTAATTCCACAAATTGCCTTTCAATGTTTTAGTGTCAATAAACGAATATTCTGAAGAATTAAATCTTGGATTTAATCAGCCAATGCATTGAAAAACAAGAATATTTTGATATAACTTCTTACCAAGACAATTCACAAAAATTTAAAGAATCTTTAAATCTTCTCAAAAACATTGTTTATCACAAAACCTCAATTAAAGCCAAAATCAACTTAAGAGAATTCCAAATCCGCTTACATGCCCCGAAGCCTCCGCTCGAAAAGCATAGAAATTTGCCAGTGACAAACACACAATCTACAGAGATAAATAAAATACTGTGGATGATAAAAACCTCTGAGGGAGACGAGAAAGTGACGTAGCAAAGGTCCTCGTAAATTTTTTCATCATTTTCCAATGAAGGCACCATGACAGGCTCATTTATCCACTGTAAGATGGTATTATTGGAAGAGTCCAGCAGAACGTTGTTGGACTCGTTGGCCGAGGAGGACTCCTCACTATTGTTATCTTCCTCTTCAACTGACATGGAGGTGGTCAAGTCATATCGCCCGTTATTATTACTTTTAGAGGATATTTTAAATTTTTACGGAGTTAGCCGATAGATTAGGGAAGAAAGAGAAGAAATAGAGAAGACCATCAAAATGTTAGATAGAATGGACTGATAACATCATCAAAAGCTAATTTTAAAAAGTTTTTGGGAATTTTTGAAGAAATTAAAAGGTTCATGGGTCATTGAATAAGGGTACTCACGTAGTACAGGTTGTGTGCAGATCTTTATAGATATCCTCTTCGGAATGACTTCGTTCAGCTTGCGATATTTGAGCACTGAAGCCACTGTAAACACAATTTTACAGTTATTATTTTTGATCACTTAAGGAAACTCCATACTAAGTCATAGAAGGTATGACGTCAACTATATTATATTCAACAATCACTTTGCCATCAGCCGAAATAAAATTAATTTTATGTTTATTATTATTTGCACAACTGTGAACTGTGTGATTAATTAATGGTTGTTCGTTTAATTATCATTTTTGAAAATCAATAAATCTGATTAAACGTTGATGTTATAGCATACTACAGCACTAAGCACTTTAATGTGTAGGAATTTTTGTAATAGAGTGACGTCATTTCTTCTGAATCTTTTATTAATCACTTTAACACGACTTACACAATATTAGGATGCAACAACTGAACCCTTCTGCATGTGGAGAGCTTAGATAGTGTAATTAGCACTCTGTGGAAGTTGGTGAGGTCATAAAGCATTGACGGTTCGAATAAATCCGTTTCTTTTAATGCAAAGTGGCTACGACATGTCTCCAGAAAACTGTTGATGTTTTGTAGGCAAAGAAACTGGAAAAAACAAAATACGTGCCAAAATAAATTCCAAATTTCTCAAGGATTCACGGCCAACTATTGTTGTAATGCACAATTCTGTTCATTTACTCAATTCAAGGAATAAATAAGGAGATAAATGGGTGAAGGTTGAATTTGCATCGTACAACAGAAAAATTGAATTATTGGGAGTTATGGGGAATTGATTGAATTTCGCTCCAATTTGTTTATTTATGCCTCACGAACAGCTTTCATATTAATTGATTGAATTTAGAAGCAGAGTGCTAAATGATTGGTTGAATTTTATTACTTGTGCCATTTGAGGTTTCTTGTTGAAATCTTTGAGATCCAGCTCTGGGTCCAAGTATCTAAGCAAGTTACATATTAAAACTCCATCCCGAAGAATATTCGCCAACATTCGTATCTCATTGAGCTCAAAATTTGTATTTGGTAGCAATTTTAATGCTTTTAGCCAAACAAAGCACTCGCGCCAAAGAAACTCTTCAACTGCTGCCATCGTATCTCACTTCTTAGCACCACACTAGATAATTAATTAAAGCACATAACGCAGCTTCACCATTCCACAATGAAATAAAGATTGGATTAAGACAAAATTTACAATAAAAAATATAAAATTCCAAAACACAATTAATCGACCTTGATTCTGATTAATCAAAAGGCGAATTGAATCTTACGCATAAGCTACGCACGGCGAATTCATTCACATTTTTCAATCAAAACAAACCAAAAATATTTTCATTAAATCTTAAAAAATGCTGAGAATATCAATTTGCAAGCTATTAGCAGGTGTGCCAACCAGCAGCCGAGGAGTAGCTCGATGGGTGGCACCAACATTGAAGGAGATTCGAGCTCGCAAGAAGAAAATGGGACCAGAAGCTTTAACACATCGTTCAAATTATATCGATTGGAATTATGATGCAGAAATGTACGCCTTTTCTAAGAGATTGAACGAAGATTTCAACCAGATCCTGCTTCAGCAAGCTTTCACTCACCGGTCTTATATCATCCAGGAAGAAATGAGACAACGTGAAGTCGGAATTGAGGAACCTGAGTTGAAACTTGCCGATAACACTAAATTGATCAAAAAAGGAGAAGAAATAATGACAGAATACATAATTACCTTCCTTAATCTGTCTTTGCCCAAGTACCCAAAAGAAGGAATCCGCAGCATTTACAAGTATTTGGTATCCAATGAAGTTTTAGCAAAAGTGTCTACTCATATTGGAACTAAGGATATTATTTTGGCAGCTGACTTCCCAGTTGAAAGCTCCACGTTAGCCGCTACTTTAAAAGCTGTAGTAGGTGCACTTTTCGAATCATCTGGTGAACAAAAAGCCTATGAATTTGTTAGAGATTTCGTTTGCACTGAGCTTAGTCAAAAGGATATCAATGATTTCTGGATTATTGACAAACCTATGGAGCTACTTCAAGAATACTGTAAGGATTTGAAATTGGAAGCACCTGAACCTCGTTTAATCGGCGAAGTAGGAAGACATACAATCTTAGCAGCTTATAATGTGGGAGTTTACTCTAACAAAAAGATGATTGGCAGTGGATTCGGTGAAAATGTCGAGACAGCTATCCAAGAAGCTTGCAAAGATGCCATTCGAGAGCTTACACAAACCCAGACAAATATGAAACCGTTCAACTTTGCTATTAAAACAGAAGAAGTTATCAAATCTTTGAGCAAGCCACAGGTCCAATCCATTGAAAAAGTTTGACAGGAAAGGACCACTTTTGCTTATTACGTTAGATAGAAGAAAGAAACAGAACCAGTGATGATTTTGTAAATTTGTGAGTTTTGAAGAAATATTAACATCCAGTAGTTTTATGAGTTAATGGCTCTATTAAAATATAGTCTTTAAAAATTATGTAAGAATTGTGTAATTAAAACTATTTCATAAAAAATATAAGGTACAATATACAAAAAAATATGTCTAGTGTCTTTATCCATAATAATTATCTACTTAATCTTGCATCTTCAGTATCGCTAATAAGGCTTCCATCCTTTCCCTTGATCCTAATCCTCCCGTTAGAATATCTCGTCTCTTGGCTACCATCCTCATAAACCATTTTAACCGTTCCATCAGGATATTCTCGTCGTTTATGATTGGCTGTGTGGATTTCTCGTTGACCATTAGCGAAAAGTAGGATCTTGGTGTCGTTTTTGTAGCATTTTATGTTAGTGCCGTCAGGATAGCGCCACTCTTCTTTCACATCATCTTCTGTTATGGAGTTGGTTATTCGAATTGCACCATTTGGGTAATGAATCTCGATTGTTCCGTCTTTATAGCGGTGTTCCGTTTGGCCACTAAAAAATTACAAGATTCAGAAAATAAATCCATATGTGTATTCAAAAAACTCACTCAGGATACTCTAAAATCTCCAAACCGTCGATATAAGTGGTATGCCAAGTATTTTGATCAGCATAATAATACTTGACAGTTCCTTCATTCACGTTAGTCTCCTTTATATCCTTATTGTAGTACAGCATCCTAATCAGCATACCATCTGGCGATATTTTCTTTAAATTCCCATTAGGATACCAAACATCTTTACTGCCATCAGAGTTCATCATTTCTCTCTTCATCGAGTCCAATATTTCAGTGGAGGAACCTTTAGACTGTCGCTGCACTTGATTATCGGATTTTGTAGAGGATTGCACGTTTTCTTTGTTGGTCTCATTTTTGGGAGCAACTTTAAGAACTTTCTGTTGAATTTGAAGCTTTTTCTTGAACAACTTTGATTTGGATGTTAAAATAGCGCTAGAGCTGCTGTTATCAGAGGAATCTTCTTCGCTGCTACAAAATACGTCGGCATCTTTTTCTTCTTCAGAGTCACTTTTGGCGTTCAAATTGGGAACACTAGCGAATTTTTTCTTGCTCACGATTTTGCTTTGAATTGGTTCGCTCCTCCTGCTCATTCCTACATTATTACTACATTTACTAGATTTTGGGGGTGGTTGCTGATTCAAGGACTGTCTTTCTTCCAAAGGCGCCAGCTTGGCAATATTTTTGTTTATCTCCTGTAGCATTTTATTGTTGGTTTCACGTCGAAGCCTCGCATTCTCAATTTCCAGCTTTTTCGTCTCTTTCTTTAATGCTTCAATCTCCATCTTTTGTGCTTGATCATCCCTCTCTAGCTGCTTAATTTGAGAACGATACCGAGCTTGTGCTGATCCATGCCTCGCTTCTTTTGCCTTCATTTCAAGTTTTAAGTCTTCAATCATGGTCTTCAAACTGATTATTTCTTCGCGTTCTTTTCTGGAGGGAACTTTCGCTCTTTCAATTAATTTCTCATACTTTTGCTTTTCGGACTCGATTTTAAGTCGCTCGTCATGTAGATAAATCTCAATTTTAATTTGATCGTCTTTTATCCGCTCCAGTAGTTCTTCACGGTCGTTTTCTAGTTGAATCTTTTGCATCTCTACTTCTTGTTTCATCTAAAATAATTTTCAAAAAAGTTATAAAAAATTATTAGGGACCTATCTTGTCAAAAACTTTAAATCAATCAAACCTGAATAATTGTCGAGTTTTGCGCCTTAAAAGTATTTATTTCTTGTTCTAGCTGCTGCAGTTTTTCTTTCAGCATATCACTTTGTGCCGTCAGTTCATTTTGCTGTTTTTCCTTTTCATCCAAATCATTCTCTTCACTCCGCCTCGATTGCTTCTTATGCCTTACATTATTTTCAATCGCTTTATGACCCAACAGCTTTTTCTTGAACAAATGAAACTTTTGTTTTTCGTTTGGTGTGGAAGTTTTACTTAGTTCGACTGCATCGAGGTCTGTGGAGAGCATGGTGTCGGCATCTGTTAGGGACGCGTCCATCTGGCTTTCATCCTTGCCCATAAGCACAACATTCTCAGCAAATCTAACGTGATGTTTTTCCTGAAGGTCTTCGTTTTCGTATTCTGTGCTGGAGCTCTAAAATATTATAAACTTATAAAAATTCAGAATTTTTATAAAGAAAAAAGTCTTACCTCTGAATCATTTGCGTTACTAGCATCAGTTTCATTGCTAGCATTACTAGTAATGGAGTCGTCAATACTTATGTGCTGATTCTTCAAACTTTGCGGGTGAGGCTCCAAATTCAAGTTAATCCCACTATTCTTTTCGATCAAAGCATCCTCTGGATTAACAATCGTCTTATCTGAGTTTCCACTTGCATCAACGTTTATCGCTTCTAGCAACTTGTAAATACTGCTTGAATTAGATGAGAAACTAGCACTACTGATTCTCTCTTCTAATATCTCGAATAAATTTATATCATCCAACTTTACTGGATTTTTGCTATCCAAATTGCTTTGCATTAGATTCTTAAGCTCAGGACTATCGATGCAATTATTGTTTGCTTTCAGAAGCTTAGCCCAGGAAAATGCTTTTGGAAATGATTTTGTTTCTTTTGTGGATTTGGGAGTGTTTACTTCTGCAGGCTTTTCGAAATTTTTGAACCACTTGTTGACTTTATCTTCTAGTTTTTGAGCTTCTGCACTTTCAGATATTTTTGTTTGATTAATAACAAGTTTACAGTTTTGTGGGATTTCCAGTTCGATACTTTTCTTGGCTACTACAGTTTTAGGCTTTGTTCCTGCATTTTTTTGAATTTTTGGGACATCTGCTGGAGCTTGAAATGATTTGGCTTTTCCTGAAGACTTCCGACTTCTAAGACCAGCAAATTTGTACTTGGGCAGCTTGTCCAACTTGAAGCTATCGGGATGTATTTTAAATCTTTGCTCTAAACCTTCACCTCGTTTTAAATACCTTCGTTTAATCACTGGTTTGTCTGAGATTTCGGTGGGATACTCGGTCATTTCTATATTATTTAGGTTTTTTAACGGAGAAACTATTTTGGTGGCACCAGCATTGAAATTAGAAATTTTGATACCTTCATCTGATTTCATCGAATCTTCTGAATCTGATTGAGCTGGGCTGTTTGCGTCTTGCATTATTATGTCTTCGTACTCATTATCTGATGCTTGATTGCTTTGTTCTAAGAAAGATTGAAGAGATTGTTCCATTGAGCTGGTTTTAGTGAACCCAAGAAATTCCTCTGATAAATTTTTTCTTTGATTGCTCTGTATTTGAGTTAGCTTCTCTTGTTCTTGCATTTGCCACTTCTTCAACTCTTCTAGCCTGAGCAGAATTTCTTGTTGGGAGTCGCTCATCTACAGGTTTTTAATTTAATTAAGTTAAAAAATAAAACTTGTGTCAACAAACAAAAGTCCGTTACTAACGCGATAAAAGCGGCGAATTTAGCTTTACGTATGGGCTACGCACCTGCATTGTTTATTATTTTGTCTTTTTGCGATTTTATCAAAATATTAAAAGTAAATTCATTGGCTCTTAAAAAAGTCTTTAGAAGTGATACTTGTAATAATCAATCAGTAAACCAACACATCATGTCGATTCCAATCATAAAACGTTCTCGGTTCAAGTAAGAAATCTTTAATCCTTAAGTGTGCAATATTCTAAAAAATTTACTTCAATTTGATCCCTCAGCAATTCTCCACTTCTCCCTGAACAAACTATGGAACTGATGGAGTCGGCATCCTGGAATTCAAGCTCTTCAGGTGTATTCTCTGGAGTAGAAACTAAGTCTTTGATGAAATTTAATGGAAATAATGAAGCTCTTCCCAAAAAAGCTAAAAGGAAGACTATGTCTGAATGCGATGAAGATGAGGTTTATGTGTGAGTTAATTAATTAGATGATTGATAATAGTAATTAAGGGTAATTAGCATAATCCTTTTTCGATCAAACATCTGGTGATACCTTATCAAAACAGATTATTTATTTGGAATTTTTGTGTTCTGTTTAGATTGTAATTGTGGAATAATTAGGAATTAATACTAATTATGCTCTTACTCAATATTATTTTAGGCCAGCTAAGCAGCGAGTTACAGAAGATATGGCAGCTCACCTTGATAATCTTCACATTTCATCTGAATTTACGTCTCACTCTATGGAAGCAACAATTGAAACAACTCCTTGCAAAGTAAATTTAACTAAACTAGAGTTGGACGAGCGATTGCGAAATGCACAAAGAATCACAGTCTGCGAAGAAGTTAGAAAACTAAACAAAACCGATGATATAATCCCCAAATCTCTTCAAAATCGTTCAATCGAGAGATTCTTACAATGCCGCTCACTAGTCTTGTGGACTCCCAGACAAAACTTCTTAGAAGTCGTTGAGGCACCAGCTCCAAGAGATGATAATCTTGAAGTAGACGATGGGTTTGAGGAGATGGACGAATGTTTCCAGATAAACAACAATAATTTAGGAGAAAACTCGATGGATTTGGATGATTTATAAAATAAAACACAGTAAATTTGAGATGTTATTTGTAAGCTTTTTTAAAATATTTTAAGATTATTAACTCAATTTTATTAAATAAAAAAAAATAATCTTTTGAATAAACAAAAAAAAATTATTTGCTCATTACTTTCAAATCTGCTCACTCGCCGTTTTTGCAAAGACGCCATTTAGATTTGAGTAGTTTCCCTACATGAGTAGCTAAAACCAAATTCTCTTTGGTTTTTTGCCTCAGTCGTCGCTTGGCTTCGTTACAGGAAGCATTACTATTTCGTTCTGCGGCGCGGATAAAATTTTTCAAAAAATTTCGTAAAAATCTGGAAAAAAGTGCTTGACCATCGAAAAGCTTACCAGATCGTGGTAATCAATTAGAAACAATGTCGGAATCAAAAAGTCGCAGGAATTTGGTGAGTTTAGTGGCGTGGTGTGGGCTCTAGAAGCAGATTGAAAATACGGAAAATGATCGCCATTTATGAGAACTTTTTGCTTTATCGCTAGGGGGCCGACTGAATTTTATTTTTTTTAAGAATTTATTATTTTGGTGTTAATTGGAGTGTGAAAGTGTTTTATTTGATGATTAGAGGAAAATCAATTTTTTCTTAGAAAACGCCCTTTTACTAATCAATCAATTTAAGTGATAAAAGTTATTAGTCGGAGCCCCTGTATTTACCAATTGTACCAAGAATTTATTCGAAAATACGTGAAAATTAAAACAATGTTCCTGTTAAAAAATACCACCGCACATTAAAACAGATAAAAAACATTTAAATCGTCATCGATTCAATGCACATGATTCCCAAGACAATTTTTTGAATATTTGAGTCATATGAGAAATTCTCAAGATTAAAAAATCTTCTCATTTTTTCCAAGACAACAACAAACCAGCAAAGTTCTATAAATAAGCGGAAATTTCAATTTTGTTTACACTATTTTCTATTTTTGTTTACAATCTAATTTGATTATTTCTCTAATTTTCTCAAACTTGTCTTGTGAGAGAACGAATTCAGTTTTACTGCTGCAGTTTCGTGATCTTGCTGCACGTTCTTCTACCTGCTCCCGGTGAAAACTATTACCTGTTTGCCTGGTTTTAGTGGTTTTTATTGCGGGAGTGCAGTGATATTGGTTGTGTTGAATTATATCAAACAAGGGGTTTGGGAGAATGAGAAATTAGTCCTTTTTGAAGATAAATAAAATATACAAGATGTGCGTAGCAATTTCCATAAAAGTTTGGTTTACATTTTTTGAATTAATAATCAATAAATATTTTCGATAATAAATCACTTTAATTTAAAGAAATGGTAGTATCATTCCGAAATTAAATATTTGTTTAAAGTGTCATGAGAATTGCTACTACAAAGTTCTTAGAAGTACAATAAATTACTTTTTCTCTCGAGTCAATGTAAAATAATTTTGATGAGAATACGGAGAAAATAGGAAAATCAGTTCCTGAAAAACAGACGAGGGTTGGGCCTAAATTATGTTTAACTTATCCAAATTATTATCATATTGCAAAAAGCTCGGTAAAACCTATTACTGTTGAAATATGGTAACTTTCTGCTTTCAACTAGTGGTGTGACATTTCTAATGGAAAACCCCGACCTTGAAAAATTATTCTTGGTCATCGTTTAATAATTTTGCATAACGTTACACAATGTGCCAGTTAGTTTCATATTCCACATATTTAGTATTAAATATCATTTAGTTACGCAATTTTAATGTCAAATTAGCAATGAAATTATTCATAAATTATGTCTGGATTCTTAATTGAATCTATTCTGTTTTAACTGTAGATTGCATGTTAATGGTAATCTTTTTTATTCACAGCGCGAAAGAAAGCAACGAAAGTTGTACGTTGAAGAATGGAGCCTAGCTGATGATGAGTTTGAAGGTAGAGGGTTCAGTGTCTCAGAAAAGCTAGAGTCCGCAAAGTTTTCTCATCTTGGAATGGTTAGAGAGATGAATGGATGTGATGTATCTGTAGCGTAAGTATTTTTTGATTGAGCTAAATTTAGATCTTAAGAACATAAATGAAGAATATTCTTCTCTACACAGATTCTTCCAACAATATGGCTTCAACATCCCCCTCCTATTCAAAGAAAAAACGGGCCTAGGTCTACAAGTGCCATCTCACAATTTCACCATCAATGACGTGCGAATGTGCGTTGGTTCCAAACGCATCTTGGATGTAATGGAAGTAAACACCCAAAAGAACATTGAAATGACGATGAAAGACTGGCAAAAATATTATGAAGATACCAACAAAAAAAAACTTATGAATGTTATATCGCTGGAGTTCTCTCACACAAAACTTGAGAATTATATACAGAGCCCTGCAATCGTTCGTCAGATTGACTGGGTGGATGTGGTATGGCCGAGTCAGCTGAAAGAAGCTCAGGTTGAAGGAACAAATTCCTTTGCTCACATGAAATACCCAAAAGTTCAAAAGTATTGCTTGATGTCTGTGAAAAATTGTTATACAGACTTCCACATTGATTTTGGTGGAACTTCCGTTTGGTACCACATTTTAAAAGGAAGTAAAGTATTTTGGTTAATCCCACCAACGGAAAAAAATTTGCAACTGTATGAAAAATGGGTTTTATCAGGAAAACAAAATAATATATTTTTCGGGGATACTGTAGAAAAGTGTGCACGTGTTTACTTAACAGCTGGAAACACGTTTTTCATTCCCACTGGCTGGATACATGCAGTATACACGCCAACTGATACTTTAGTTTTCGGCGGAAATTTTTTGCATTCCTTTGGAATAGTCAAGCAACTAAAAATTGCTCAAGTGGAGGATCAAACCAAGGTTCCAATGAAGTTTAGATATCCTTTCTTCACGGAAATGTTGTGGCATGTCCTGGCAAAATATGTATACACTTTATTGGGCAGTTCACATTTGGAAGGGGAGCCAGATAGAACAAAGGAACAAGAAAATATGCCTCATGTGCATTTAACTCATTATGAGTTGTTTGGATTAAAAGAAATCGTGCTGTATTTGTATGATATGCCAGCTAACAGGAAGAACGTGCCAGATCTCATTAAAGACCCGGTAATATTGTCTACAATATTTAATTCAAAATTAAAACTAAATCTTAAATCATTTATTTCAGGTGGCACTAATAAAAGATGTTCGCACCCTTGTCGAGCGCCATTGTAAAGATAACCCTCAACAAGCCATTACAAACAACCCCGTGCTTCGACCAGAGCTTAACAATTATATTCGTCAGTACGATTATGCAAACAATCAAATTCACATCCCAACAGATATTCCAGCAGATATGCACGCAGCAGGTGCTGGAAATGAAACAAATGATGAAGGATCATTCTTATCACCTCAGCCATCAAGTCGAATTGGACCACGTGGGCCATATAAAAAACAAAATGCAACTACTTCGACAGTGTCTTCAGGCAGTGACAATAAATCAATATTTGGACCGAGAAGGCGAAGAACGAGATGTAAAGTTTGTGAGGCATGCCAGAGATCAGATTGTGGAGAGTGCACATTTTGTGTGGATATGGTTAAATTTGGTGGACCTGGTAAATTATAAATATATTTGAATAAGTACCAAATTAACTTTTTGTAATTTTCAGGTCGAGCTAAGCAAACTTGCATGATGCGCCAATGTTTACAGCCACAATTGCCAGTGACAGCTCAATGTTGCTTTTGTGCTTTGGATGGTTGGCGTCAACAGCCTCTACCTCCACCACAGGCTAAAATTCAGGCAGCCAATGAGAAAAACCCATCTTCTCTTATGGAATGCTCCATCTGCTACGACATTTCTCATCCAGATTGTGCTCATAAACAAACTCCAAATGTTAATGGATTGATTAATGAAGATTTGCCTAATAGTTGGGAGTGTCCTAGGTGCTGTGAGTCGGGAAAGAATGCTGGTTATAAGGTATTTTAATCGCGGAAAGTTTCAGTTAAAATATTCATCATTTATATTTTTAGCCACGACACTTTCGAGCTCGTGAAAAATCTTCTGATATTCTTGGTCGCATCGTGATTGGAGTTGAAATAGATACTCCTGAAAATTGTCAACCAGAATTCAATTCAAATGGTAAACTACACGTTAAGTGTGGAAACAGATTGTCAGAGTCGGAAGACTCAAATTCTCAAAAATTGATCTCATCAGAAGCAGCAGGCAGAAGCAATAGTAATGGCAATAAAATGGATGGTAAGGAGGACTTTGAAAGTAGTAATCATCAGGGGATCGCAGAAGGAAGTGGACACTGCGGTTTAGGTTTGTTTAATCACTAATTTGTTTAAAACTTTTTACTAAAACCACGTTCTTGATTGCAGGTTCCCTTGTAAAACGCCGCAAAAGTGATGATGGAGTCAGTATGTGCAGTATGCAAGACTCGATGGACGTGGCTTCAGAAAATAGCAACAGCCTTCCCCGCAAAAAGTTAACCTTACGCACGCAGCTAGCCCACCAGATCCTCCATTCAACCAATAAAACCTTGAAAAAGCCAATGATTCCAATTCGCCCAGCACCTCACACTGTTCCAGGTCACAATGGTATACTTTTGCTTTTATTTCAAGATTTTTAATTTTAAAATTTATTATATTTTAGGTAATCTAGCATTGGATCCAATCTGTATTCAGCAAATTTTCAAGTTTCTCACACAAGACACCTTAATTATCTGTTCGTTAGTGTGTAAATCATGGTCAACCTGCTCAATCGATCCAAGCTTATGGAGAAAATTAAATTGCTCTCAATACAAATTATCAGCTAGTTTGCTAACAGCAATCGTTCGACGGCAACCAGAAAATTTGATGTTAGATTGGACGAATTTGGTTAAACGGCAATTATCTTGGCTGATTGCTAGAATTCCATCTTTGCGATTTTTGAGCTTGCAAGGAACACCGATTGCTTCAATTTATGGACTTCACACATGCTTATGCCCTCAATTGCATACATTAGACCTAAGTTTCGTTCGTGGGCTGAACGATCATGTGATTCGTGAGATTTTGTCTCCACCTAAAGACTCTCGCCCAGGTACCGACTCTAAATCCCGCCTGAAAAACTTGAAAGCCCTGAAAATTGCAGGCACGGATATTTCCGACGTTTCTTTGCGCTACATCACACAAGATCTCATCTACCTGATCCACTTAGACCTATCTTCCTGCCAACGTCTAACTGATTCAGGAGTAGCTCAGATTGGACACTCGCCAGCTGCTTGCAAAACTCTAGTGGAGCTGGATTTGAGCAGTTGCAAGTTAATCACAGAAGCTGCTCTGGATTACTTGGGAAAGTGTGAAGTTCTTACAAGGTTGGATTTAAGGTTCGTGCCACAAGTTTCCACGCAGTCTGTAATTAAGTTTGCAGCGAGGTCGCGGAATGATCTCCAAGTGCAGGATATTAAATTGGTAGATAAGAGGAGGGTTTAGTTAAGTAAAATTGTTATTGTGCATAATAGAGCGTTTGGTTGGTAAAATAGAGATGAGGGTTCTATTGGAGATATCAAACCGATGAAGTTTGAAGGATTTTTAGATAAAACTTTAGTCAATCCTTCAAAATAAAATCTCTCTGGTATCTCAATCTAACCTAGTATTACTGATAGTTTGTTCATAAGAATAAGGACCGTTATAATGATCCAAACCTTTCAAAATCAAACGCATATTTCATTAGTAATCGATCTTAAGCGAATATTTAAGTCATATGAGAGAATCATTTTGTATAATTCAGTTTTGTGTCATAAAAATTCGTATTTTAAATCATTTTAATCAATTTCATCGAATCTTTCATTCGAAATAGATTACAGATTGTATTTTGTACAAGTCATTGGTTTTACTTTTCGTATTAATTGCATTTAAAGAAGCAGCAAGAAGCTGTTTACAAATTTTTGACTTCATAACGACACACATTTTTTGCAATCACTTAATAAGGTAATCATAATTACACATTAAGTTAAGCAATTAAGAATTATACCAAAGAATTAGCGTTTAAGTAGGTATTAGTCTAATTTAGGTAACGTAGGACAGCTAAATAATTAAAATATTATTAAAAGCTTTCATGCGATATAGCAGTTCAGCAATAAACAGCAAACAAACAACTTAAAAATCACGTTTAAAATTCTCCAGGAACATTACAAATTAAGATTATTGTAGAAGTGAAATAGTTTATAAAATTGTAGGTATTGTATAATGTAAACACTCACAGCAACTTTAAATCAAGGACAAAATAAAGAATAAAAATTAAATTGTGTTTCGTTAATTTTTATGGTCGGCATTCAGTAAATTATTTAGGAAGTTGTTTTGAAGTAAAAATTACAGTTTTGCCATTAAACTCTTTTATTCATATTTTAATTGGTTTTACAGCAAATAAGAATAATTCAGAATTTAAAGTACAATGCTTGTTAACATACAGATATAATTTTTTTTAACAAATTGAAGGAGCATTGAAAAACATATTTATTTAATCTAAAATGTCCACTTTAGAACAAAACCTGTGCGCGATAATGATGTTGCAACTTATTAGCCTTAATTCCAACCTTGGCGTAAAGTTTAGCTTGAGTTCTCTTCATAACGGAAATATCTCTAGCTGTTTTAGCAGCTGCTTGTTGTTGAGTGGAAGTCCATCCCAATGAACGATATTCAGCAAGCACTTTGTGGAGTTTCCTATCAGATTTCTTGAGCACAACAGCTTTGTTGGGATTGATCTTTTGTTTGTAATATCTCATGAGCGAGCGGTGACCAATTACCATTCCAGATGGCAACACAAGTTGGTACTCATCTCCTTCCAAGATATCAGGAGTTTCGATGACTTCGTCGATATCTTTAGTATCATCGTGATCGGGGTAACTGGTTGAGTAATCATAATATTCAACGTATTCAGCTAGAGCAGAGCCTTCGTGCAACATCTTGCAATGACCCTTTTCAGACATGTGACGACGAACTGCATTCACAGAGTAGAAAACTCGGCCACTCTCGTTACACCAAATGCACATGAAATCTAAAATTAAAACATATTAGTTTATTAAAGCCCAATTTAATTTAGTTTCTAAAATAATCACCTTTCACGACCTTCTCAGCCAAATAACTGAGTAATCCCTCAAGGTCACTGCAGTATTCTGCATCAGGAATGAAGAAAGAATGAGCGATGGACATGTGTTTCATGTTATTCACCAAATTCTTGCTATGATGATCACAGAAGATACAATTATTGTTGGCAATTGGATTTTCGGTATCATCATCCCATTCGTCTGACTCAACAGACTCAGCATCCATATCGTCATCTTCCTCAACTCTTTGCAAACGACGTTCTTCCAAAATATCTTGAGCTTTCACGGAAACAATAACATCCTCAATCTCTTCTTCATCATTCTTGTTGTTATCTAGGTATGCAATTAAACTCTCTCGGTGTTTCTTGCCATTTAAATGATTATCGTGAGAATTTTGGGATTTGAAAAATTTATTGCAGGCTTTGCAGTAAAGACCCTTATCCACGAATTCCTCCTGCTCTTGGCTACGAGCTTGAATCACACGGTTTTGGAAGTCTTCTACGGTGACTGGTGGTAGCTCAGATACCTTTCTCTTAAGATTATATCTAGAAAACATAAATATTAAGATCAGAAAACACACAAAGAAGAAAAACTTCGTAAATTACCTATGGAAATCTGATTTGTAATGTTCTCTCTGGACTTCATAGTCTTGGAACCTTACACTGCATGTGAGGCAGGTAAAAGTGGTAGAAACCGACATCTTAATAATCTTTAAATCACTTTCATAAATTTCTTTTAACACGCTGTGTAAAATCTTGTGAAATTATGACGTCATGAGCAGCAGCTGAAGTTTCGTAATAGTCGCGACGCATGGAAATGGCTTATTGTTTACATTTTTGTTTTGATTTTTCAAAATGAAATAATTAATTATCTTACTTAATTAGTTGCCAAATAACCCTTTATTAATTTTCAATTCATTAATAATTATCCGGAATTATCATTCGTCTCAGCTGCCATTATTCATAATACTTCAGAGATGGAAAATAAGAAAAGCAAAAAGTATGTTATAAGTTTATAATTTTTTTTGATAAATTTTCATATATCCTCGTTCTGTTGATAATAATCATTCTAAATTTTTTCAGATCAAACCCTCCTAAACCAAACCACAAAGCAAAAGTGCCTCCCAAACCAGTAAAAGTTGAAGTCAAGCCAAAACAACCTTATCAAGGAATTCAACAAATACCTATGCCTCAAAGCTCAGCGCTAAATTTAGAACAGTTAGCTAGTGAGCCCATGGATGCAAAATATGGGAATCGCAAAATCATCTACAATTGGAAAGAAAACGACAAAAAAGATATCAGCTCGGATGAAGAAGATTTACAAAAATCAGCTCCTGACTTTGAAACGTTATTAAAATCAGCTCCTTCTGTTGGTGGTCACTTTCAATTTAAATCCGAGAAAAAGTGGGAAAACGATGAAGTTGAAGCTACTAATAAATACTCGAAAAAATATTTCAATTTGGATCCCAATATGCTTAATTTAAGTTTAATGAGTATCCCTTTTTATGAACGACATGATTTTGATTTCTTTGATGAGAGAGAAAAAATCGAGATGGACAAGCAAGCTGAAATTTATTATATTCAATATAAAAAAGTTCTAGAAAAATCTGTTATCGATAATTTAAGATCTATGGCGAGTGAAAAACCCTCAGAGTTAAATATTAATAAGATTGCAGTGCAAATGAAAAGTGGTATGCAGATTCAAGACGAAAAGCAAATTGCTCCAAGTAAAGTAGCCAGTAAAACAGAATCAAATCAGAAGTGGCTTGATGATATTTTGGATATTTAAACTACATTTAAAGATAATATTTTTATATACTCTCGAACTGGCTAATAAACTGAAAACTCATTCAATATGATTGATTTGTACATTTATTATTGATTCATTTAAAATATTGGATTATATTGTATCAACTCTGTAATGACATTGGATGATTTTACGAAAAATAATAACTGCTACAAAATTTTTAAATTTTAGTTCGACACAAACATAATTTATGATCATAAAAGGAACAGGTGGCTAAATATCGATAGTCTTGCTTATTTATTGGTGACCAATCGCAGCCATAACAAATACTTTTATGCTCGCTAAACTCGCCTACTAATTTCAAAGTAAATTGTTCTTCACCTTTCATCTCAGATTTTATATCGACGATAGAAAAGTTGAGGTACATGCAGGCTACTAGTAAAATGTTGGATTCTTTGCTAGATGGTTTAATTCTCCAGATGCCTCCACCAAGATTTATCTCCGTTATCGGTTGTTTGAAGTGACGAGTATCAAAAATTCGAAGTTTTTCGTCGTAGCTTCCAGTGACTAGAATGTTTTCTTTGAGGTTTAAGAGAGAAGTTACTCCAGCTTCGTGAGATTTGTTCTTGAGCTTTAACGATGCGACATTTTCTCGAAGATCATAGACGTTCAAGAATGAGTCATCGCCTCCTAAAATATTGTTAATTAAGATTTTTTGATGATGATGAGATATGAAGAAAGTCTTACCAGAATAAACAACATTTCCATTCCATTTATCGAAGGCGCAAGTCCAAGCTTCAAATCCATGAGCATTCCAATTTAATTCAACATTCATGCTCTCCAAGTCAACAATTGACAAATTTCCTTTAGAATCGCTTCCCAAAATTTTAGTTGTTCTTTCATTGATGTCTACAGAGAGCGCCAGCACTTCCGAATCATCTTCATCACTTAATTTTACTTTGCTTATGATTTTCAGTTGATCCTCTTCTAATTTATAATATTCCACTTCACCAGAACTAGTGCCGGTTATTAGAGAAGAATTTATCCATTTTTGGTCTAAAATGGCATTGGTGTCCAGAGAACTTTTTAATTGTAGTTGATCCTTTTCCACATCGTATTTGAACAAGTAAATTCTTCCCTTGCGCTCCTTCGACGATTCTTCTTGCTGATTTTCCACCAACTGGTAAGTTCCACAAACAAAATAGTCCTGAAAGTCAGCATCTAGACACCATTCAATAGAATCAGCTGAGTATTCCGTGTCGAAGGTATGAAGGATCTCGATTGGTAACATCTTCAAAGATAATTGACTGAAAAAAATAATAAAATGTTTTAGAATCTAGTGGAAAATTAGTTAAATATTTATTTTGTTTCAAAAGCTCAAATCACCTTCTCAACAAAAAGAAAAAAGAATTAAAGCTGTTTTAAATCTAATTGGTGCTCATCTCGATAATTGGTTCCAGAATCTTAAGCACACTAATCTGTTCATTTTTTAAATTTTTGTCCAACCCTTCAATACTTTTTTCTGGAGATTTATGAATCCTCGCATAAAGGTCTCTAGCTCTTTTATCCATGTGCTGCTTTCCTTCCATCGTGTTCATCTTGACTCTTCTCATTCTCGCGTAATCTGCTTGCTTGGCTAACCTTTCCTTTCTTTGATCGGTGTTCTCGGTTGTTTTGATAATATCTCTTCTGAGCTTCGCTCGTTCCTGCAAGCTTTTTAAGCGCAACTTTCTCTGCTCCTCAGTTTCACTGGCTCTCCTCAATCTACTTAGCTCAGCCATTTTCCTTAATCTCTCTTGCCGATGCTCATCCGTCTCATTTCCTCTTTGAGGTCTACCACGAGACTTTCTAGGATTTGTCAGCATATTATTAATCTCTTGCTCTAACAGAACTTCCATCTTCTTTTGGCGCTGGAATTCAATTTTCTCTCCTTCTGTCATCCACTCACTTTCTGGCACTTTTCTGGGACGACCTCTTGGCTTGCTCACGTTTAAATTATTTTCATTAGAAAAGTGACTTCCTAAACTGCTTACAGGTGAAAGTTCCTGGAACGAGGTGCTTGAACTACTCGAGGATCCAATAGAGCCTGATGCATTTGACTTTTCATGAGTTTTTTGAGGTGGCATTGAGATCAGGTTGTGGTATTGCGGCACGTTTATTGTTGCCAGGTGGTTTGTACTATGGTTCGGCTGAACAAGTATATTGATGCCATTATTTTGCTGTTGTTGCATTCCTTGGATTGATTGTATTGATTGCATGGGTTGCTGACTAGCGAAATTGTTCACACTCGAGGAGTTTTGATAAGGATATGTGGCGGGTATAGAGTATGACAGATTTGGAATGTATTGGTGTATTCTGGAGTTAGATGGTCCACTTAGTAAATGATCCAAATTCATTTTATTGTTATTGAAAGGAGAGTTCTGCGTTAGGTTCGAGATACTTGGTATATTTGGTATGTTAAGGAGGTTATGGTTGATTTGTGGTTGTTGCAGGATCTGATGATGGTACATTTGTGGATTTATTTGATCCATATGCTGATGATGTTGCAAGTGGTGATCAATATTTTGCTGGTGATGCATTTCGTAATTATTTGGTGTTTGTGGTATTTGAAGTGGGTCTGGAGATTTTTCCCGCTTGATTTCCATATCATCATTTTCATCACAATCTAAATCTGGTTCGGATTTAACGCTAGAGCACTTTGAAGCTCTTAATCTTCTCGCATATTCCGAACTTTTCTTCAGCCTATCTTTGCGTTCATCATCTGTTTCTCTTAGCAACCTTTCTCGAGCTCTTTTGGCAGCTTTAGCTAATCGATCTACTCTTTGATCTTGACTTTCATTCTGTCTAATTGTTCGCATTCTCTCTGCTAGCTTCATGAGCCGTTGGGATCGTTTATCATCTGTTTCCATGGCACGTCTTAATCTTTGTCGAGCAGCATCTCTTACTTGACGCATTGCTTTTTCGGTGGCATTCTCGTTGTGTCTTTTTTGACCTAAAATTTAAGTCAACATTAGCAAATCTTACGATATTTTAATATTATATAAAACACTTACGGTTATTTAGTGCATTTCTGTCTAGTCTTGCTCGATACTATAAAATAAAACAACAAATTATACAAATAAACAAACAAAATAAAATAACAAACTTACCTCATCAAAATTTTCTTTCGCTCGTTTTTCTCTCATCCTTTCGGCGTTTCTAGCTAGTCTTCTAGCTCTGGCTTGTGGACTCTCTCTAAGATGTATCATCTGACTTTTCGATAGATTGTAGTTGTTTGCTACGTTTTCTTCAGGTTCAGTGTAAATTTGCTGATAAGATTTATTCAGCATCTCATTTTCTGAGAAGAGTTTTGAGCTATCCTCAAAATTGTACATTGTGCTTGATTGATGGCTTGAGAATTCACAGAGTTGTATGGATTCAATCCATGGTTTTGCGAGAAATGTGCGATTCACTAAATTTTCACAGTTTCCACAATTTTCTTAAACGTAAACAAACGAGAGCGCCCTCTACAGTTTCACAAATACTATTATCGATCTGAAAGATTTTGGCTTAGGATCCAAAGTAATTCTTTATAACTTACCTTTAATTAAATCGTTGATGAATAAATGTTCAGTAGCATTTAGTTAAGTTAACACGTTTCTAGCACAACAATTTATTTAAGCCGACGCATAAACTGACATTATTGATATAGCCCAGACGACAATAATAACAACAATAAAACCATAGAATAAAACTTTCTTGAAATATTAGACTAGCAATATTTTCATCAAAATCATCAATTAAGATCTGATAGCTTCAAAAATGGGACGAAGCAAAGATTTAAAACCAGAGCTGAAAGCAGAAATGTTTGACCTTATAAGACAAGGAAAGATGAAAAGTACAGAGATTGGTAAAAAGTTAGGAGTACCAGCAACTACAGTAAGAAGTATGAAGAATAAGATGAAAAATGGAATAGCTCAAGTTCAATCAGGAAGAGTTAATTCAGGAAGAGCTAAGAAAACTACTGAAGGAGATGACGCACTGATAATTAATTGGGCCAAAGGTAAATTTTCGATTTATAATCAAAAAAAGATCCTCCAATTAACACAATTAAAATTCTAGACCATCCAAAGATAACGAGTGATGAAATCAGTAAACAACTAGAATTTTCAGGAGTAAAGATTGCCAGCTCCACAGTCAGGAGACGTTTACTAGGAGCAGGAATCTCGCGACAAGAATACAAAATTGGCAAGAATTTCAAAAAAGAAGATATGTGGAAGCTACTTCGAGATAAAGTGGATGCTCAATTTCCTCGAACGAAAGCAAAGTGGGTCGAAGCAATAAGAGATGTGTTAGATAATGATCCAGACATGGAGTACACTCTCAAAAAAGAGAAGAAAAGACGGTCACAAAGAAATAGTCACATTAAGTTTTAATGATTACTTTTTGAATTCCTACAATAACACTTAGTGTATTTACTTTTAATACTATTTCTTATATCAAAAAATGCATAGTGCTGTTCAATTCATTTAAGTTTACGAATTAGCTGAAATCAATAAAATAATTTTTATATGAACGATTGTTGTTACATCTGACTTTATAAATCTTAAAAAAACAAAGCAATAATACGTTTCAATGTTTTTATTATCTACTGAAATAATATATTTATGTTATCCGTTTACTTGAACATACTTTTGGTTAATTTTGCTTAAGTTTTTACAATATCTAATAAAAATCCATCCCGTAATTATTTAATGACATCCATTTTACGTGTTGCAGGCTGAAATTCAAGAAATTCTATTAAAATTACTTCCAACATATAATTTAGAATAATTCTTACGTGAACAAAGACACTTTTAGGAGTCCACCTTTTAACCAACTCCGAAAGCAAACTCTGCTGTTGTAATTGCATTTGCTTCTTTGGATTGGTGCTAGGTTGTAGTTTAACTTCATTAGCCAACAAATTTTCATCCGAGATACCATCGTGAGCATATTCCAGCTGTAATTCAGGCATTGCCTGCCAACCAACCTTTAACGGGCACAAATTAATGCAAAAGTCAAATGACGTGTGTGGAAACAATGTAATGTTAAGCTGCCGATGTCCAGCAAACATAAAACCATCAGCACTGTTAAAAATTGCTTGCAAATGGATGATGTTCTTTGTTGGATTCTTCAGGGTGATCTTTAAAGTGAAGATTTCCCGAACATAAAGGAATTTGTCAACATACGAGTAAAAGTTAATTGGTGGATCCACCACTTCAATGCCACTTATTGCAAACTTTGACTCGTTAATAACACTTGATCCTGATTTTTTCCACTTCAAGCAGTAAACTCCAAAAACATTTGAAGTATTCTCCGGTTTATTCAAAATATTGAAATTGCACTTGAAAAATCCATTTTTAATGATTTTATTCTCAGAATCTTCCACTAAATCCACAGCGTCCAAAACATTATTGTAAATATTTTTAACAGTGTTCAAAGTGTTGTTGTAATTCATCTTTTGTAACTTATCATCACTGTTTACGTTGAATGGATCATCAAATGGTACAGGATCAGCTTTCACCGGCATTTCTACAATTGCCTTATGAACAACTGGTCGGAAAAGCTCTTGCAAATCTCGCACCACATCTTTTTTTAGATTATCCTTGGAAACCCACAGATCAGTGATATTTTTTGCCTGCAACATGTGCTGAATTTCCAGTTTAGTCCCATTCGTCAAGTTTTCTCGCAATATTTTATTTTTGTCCTGGAAAGGTTTTTCTTGCAAATTAAAATCAGTAATAAAGTTGACGTCGATTATGTCCAGTTGGAATGGTGATTTAATCTCCAGATTCACTCGCATTAAAAAGTCTTCATCTTTGAAGCATCTAGTAAGCAAAGGTTGATGGTTCAGAGTGAAAAACTTGCAGCTTAGTCGAATTTCTTCCACACAAGGCACAATAATTATGTCCTCCCTAATTTTCTTCACCAAATTATCGCTCAAGTACTCAATATTGATGTTATGATTGTAACCACTCTCAAATGTCTCCCTCTTTTCGTCTTGATGAACCTCAGTCGGTGAAAAGTTGGGAGAATCAAAAGAGTTTGACTTGAGGAAGATTGCTTCTGATTTGGTGGCTAAAATCTGCGATAAATCCTCAGTTTGGTACCACAAATTCTGCTTCAACTCAATATTTCCCTCTTGCAAACTCACCACGTAGTAGGAAATTTGTGTGGTTGATTGTATTTGAAGGGTACCAATATCAATCTGAATAATTGAGTTTACTTTTTGAGTCTTGGATGTTAAGTCAGTGGTCAAGAAAGCTTTCTTTTGAAGATTTGTTGGCAGATTAATGCTTATCCCAACGTTCTGCAGGCAAATATCATAACTGTTCGTGATGTTGGTATCGATCCTATAATATTCGTTTACCAGCATTGGCTGGTTGTTTTGGATCGCCTGAGTGCTCAAGTGGAATCTAAAAAATTGGAACAAATTGTGTTTTAAGAAAATTTTACTTTTGGGCAGTGAAATTTAAATTTTAGAAACTCACGTCGGTATAACGTAACACGACTTAATAACGTTCACATTTTCCAGATAGTCCTGATGTGGATTATAGTTTTGGAATGTTTTTACGTTATTCAATCCTTTCTGCATCACAAGTAGAGCGTGATTGTCGCTCCCCATTTTGAACTCCACGCGATTAATCTAAAATTATAAAATAATTCTTAAGTTTCTCTTCCTCACTTGAATTATATTAGAAATTCACCTCAATTTCAACATTCTCCATGAACTGATACTGATTAGCAGTAAAATTTAATTTATAGCACATTCCTGGCTCAAGAATAAAATCAGTTGCTGGTTTTTTCTCAGAAAGTTCCTCTGTCTTCGAGGCCGAAATCCATTTGAAAATCTCACAAGAATTTGCCACGAGTCTGTAAACCTTGGATTTCTTATTGGAGCTTAGAATCACAGAAACTTCTTGTAATTTAATGGGAACTTCAGAATTAGAGCGGACATACAAATTGAGTCCAACTGTCTCAACGAACTTGATTTGATCTTGCTGGAAAGAGATTTTGCATTCTAGCAAGTCAAGTATTACATCTAAGTCTACTGTGACCAAGGATTTGAAATTGCCTAAAGCAGCTTCCCAATTTTGCTTTAATTCGGGAGCAATTTGACTCTGTGACAAAGGAGCGGTGTTCTAGAAAAAAACAAAAATGTAGAAACTCTAAAATATTTCTTTTTAGATGAAGTTACCTGAAATACCTTCCACAAATTCTGTAGAACATTTTTCCTCTCACTTAATGTCAACTGAATCTTAGGCGACAAAGTTTCAATACTACAGGAAATGAAATCAGCAACCGAAGCTGCCAAATAAGCAGACTTCAGTGTCTTCAGAAGGATTTGCGAGAAGATCTCGTACCACTTATCTTGACGATAATCAGAAAGCATCAAAGAGTTGAGGGTAAGAGCTTTCGTGTACTCGCCAGATTTAAAATATTCTTCAGACATTTCGATCGCCAACTTTTTGCGAAATCTTGCGCATTTGTAAATCTTGAACTGGGCCATTGCTTGACCAAGCAGGGAGATTATTGCAGCCTACAATTAAAGGAAAATTAAAATGTTTATCCTCCTTAAGAAATTTTTATTAAAATAAAAAATAACTCACCGAGTGATTAAACTGCTTCTCCAAATCCTGCACCAGTGCAATAATTTGCTGTTCTGAGACAGGCTCAGTATTTTTGCTACCCCCTCTCACTCCAAAGAAGTCACTGAACAAAGCAGCATAAGCTGTTGGAGCTGGCACAGCAGTTTCGTTAGACGGCGACATATTCAATGCACAACATTTCAGATAAGCTTCGCGTCTTTTGCAAACATATTCGGCTGCTTTCTGATAGTAAATACCAGGATTCTGAGTTTGCAGAGCTGGCAAAGCAGTGGTTTTGATGGCTTCACAGAAAAGCTCGGCAAAATAGTTGAATCTGTAACAAAAATTTGTTTACATCAGTTTATTATAAATGTGAATATTCTTACTGCACAGCACACCAAGCATAGTGCTCAAAAATGATCTCCGGCTTTCCTCGATCCTGTAATTTGATAAACTGCTTAAAATATTTTAATTCCTTGTAAAAATTATAAGGAACTAACCTTGAACTTTTCAATATGTGTCTTGAATTGAGTAATGGAGTCTCTTGGGACATTCAATTTAAACATCAACCTGCACATTTTGTAGTTTATGAAACCAGCAATTGTTTTAATCTCCAAGCAATTTGAATCGACCACACGAATCTCGTCGAGATAGATGTAAGCTTGAGTGTAGTGCCTGAAAAATATATTTTTTTGTGACATTTGTTCTAAAATTAAATTAAAGATAATTACTTGAGCGCAGTGCTAAAATCCTGCCTTATCTCACAAATAAATCCCAGTTTAAATTGGTGACGAACTCTTAGGCTTTGGTGTGCTTGAGAAAGCTGATCCCTATGTAAGCGAATTTGTTTGATCATCTGAATGTAATAAGACTGTGACAGTTCCAAGAAAGCAGATTCCAATCGAATTGCATAGCCAAGCAAGTGATCATTGTAAGGTAGAACAAACAGACACTTTGCGTTAATTTCACAGTTTGATGTTAAGTTGGCAGCTCGTTCAGAAGCTAGAAGATCGTCATTTGATGCTGATTGAGAGTTCTTTTGAAGTAAAACGATAGCTAATCGAGTGTTACGTTCTTGTAAAGAGTTCTTCAGCTGTTGAATTTGATTACTAATCTGTAATTGTTTTTCAGCCCATTTTGGGTCATTCCATTCTATTTCCATAAACATAATAATGATGGAAGGCAAGACATGTAAATGCTTCAACATCCAGTTCTTCTTAAGAATACCTTTCGGATTAAACCACTCATAATTAGTTCTTTTTGGCTTGGGAACAGGAAATTCGTACATAGGAGAGATAAGTTTAAATTGGATTAAAGCTCGCTCTTGTTTTCTATTAGCTGTGAAGGTTTCCCAAACTAGAATTAAATGTTATCGAAACAAGGTAAATAAAAGAAAATCATTGAAAAATATTTCACAAACCTAATTTATGAGTACTGTTGTTTATATCCAACCCAACGAAACCAATCAATGGTTGTGGACTCACAAGGAGCTCCGAGGGTAACATACTTGGATCCATAGACATCTTAATTGTCTTTACATTACATTAAATCACTTGTCTAGCTTTTTGCACTTATTTTATTACACTTTATTATTGGCCGTCTGGGCTCAAAAATGTCAGTTAACGCATAGAAATTTGTTTTGATTATCTGTCATAATTTAATTTTTTTGTTTTTCCGGGTTAATTTCTAAATTACAGCTCATACACCAAGTTATTACACTTCTAATTGTTACTAAACATCATTGGGCGAGTATTATCTAGTTGAGGGATCAGGTAATTCAAGAAATTTCATAGAAATATCAAAAGCTAAAATTTGTTTATTTTCAGAATAAAAATGGATACAATTCAAGCTGTGGAGTCAAAGCTCACTGATATCACAGTCACAGCAGTAAGACCAATGAGTCTAGTGACCAACAACAACAAAGCTCGCTCAGGAAATCCTCCAATTCATTCTCCAGTCACAATTCATCGCCCATCACATTCTCAACTTCCATCAATCAATATCAGTGCGCTACCAATGCCTATGCTTTCAACAACTCCTCCAGCTTCAAGCTCATCTTCAAATTCTGCCAACAACTTGTCAAAGTATGCTCAGCTTTTGCTTGTAATAGAGGAGTTGGGCAAGGACATAAGACCTACTTACTCAGGAAGTAGATCAAGTGGTAAGATTATCTCAAAATAATAGATTTATTCCAAAGTAATTAAACTTTATATAATTTTTAGCTGAGAGATTAAAAAGAGCCATTGTTCACGCTCGTATGCTGGTTCGAGAGTGCTTGATTGAAACTGAAAGGTCAGCTCGATCTAATTAAATTATATATTGAATCTCAAAATGATGAACTGTGTCATCGTTATTAAGTTATTGTTTTTAAGCCGCCAAGATTATTTAAAATTATTTGACATCCCGTCCTTCTAAAATGAAAGAAAGTGGAAATTTATGCAAAAGAAAAGACAAATTCCAGACAAAGATAGTTTCCCTTAAAAAATTCAAAATTTAAATCAATTTTAAAGTGGTCAAAATTTTTTAATAGTGAGGTGGCGAAAATTAGAAGAATGTCAAGCTTTATATTGACAGGTGAAGGTTTTATCAATTTTTTTTATTACTAAAATTCCTTTTAAGAGCATTTTTAACCAAAATCTAATTTAATTGAATTTGCTTGTTGCCACCTCAAAATTCTTACAACTTGCTCCAAAAACTTCAAAATAATATTTCGAAAAGTACAAACATATTTGCGACAAATCCGACAGACCTGAAAATTACCTAATTAAGCGTTTAAAAAAAGTTAGTAAGCTTATAGAAATCATAATAATTTGCCAGAAATCTTTATAAAGTAATTTTTACTCAGGAGTTGATGGAAAATTAAAATTTAAAGAAAATTAAAATTAAAGGACAAAATCCAACAGATATCCAATGGAAATTTATTGGAAACACACAAAGCTGAACCAGAATCAAAATAAAATGTATACCAATAGTTAATGTGAATTTATTATAGAACCTAAAATAGTAAGTTACAAAAAATAATATTTTATCAATAAAAAGACGTAGCGTTACGATAAATTGTAGCTGAGTACCACAATAATTGAATAATATGAATAAAGCCAATAATTGAACATTTAATATTGATTTTGTTAGTTTTTTACTTTATTAGTTTATTTTATAAATTTGTAACAAATAAAGTACCTAATCATCATTTTATTTTGCTTTGGTTTGAAAATATTCAAATTAATTTACTTTATACAATATGTACAAGTTAATAATTAATTTAGTTTTAGAAGACAATCCTAAGCCTGATTTAAAATTATTTTATACATTTCCTCAATTTCTCTAGATTTAAAATTTTTCTATAATTTGTTAAAAATGTTCCAAGTGCTTTATTTTTATTTTTTATTGTTATTATGCTTTTTGTTGGAAATTTGCCCACTTTTACAATTCATGAGAAATATCAATTCAAAAGTTCATAGCACTTCCAATTAAACAATTTATTTTTTCAAGAATTTTTCAGTGTTTTCGTGATTAAATTGTGAAGATTGGTAAACAACTTATTGTTTGGATGCTCAACAAGAGTCATGAAGGGTCAAGGATGGAAGAAAATGATTTTGTTATTCTTCCTTTAGAATGCAATTTCTCCAAGATGACTAAAAAGTAGGTGATGTATCAATGTAAAAAATGATTAAATAACATATAATCTAAAATTGTCAAGAAAAACAAATATTTCAACCAAAACATAGATTTTTTAATGTTTCACGTAAAATTCTAATATTAAATTTATTTTGGCATCATCTGCAGCTCCAAACCTTGAGCTCAATTATATGATTCATCTTGATCTTCCTTGACACTCCCAACGTCTTGATACCTCTTAAATCACTTATATCGTCACTCAATCATCAACCAATCAATTGATTAAACAATCACACTAAAGAGTGTTCAAACTTCCACCAAAAAACTACCCACAATCTACATAATTGATTTTAATTGATTTAAAAGTTTTCCTAAAGATCCAAAAGTGCTTCTGTGTTAACGAGATGCATAAGGTGCCATATATTTCAAGATACTAGCGCGACTAATTTACATTTTTGGCTTCACGTCCGTGGTAGCAAAATACAGATTGTACTTCTTCTTGAGCATTTGATGCATATCTTCCTTGACACAAATCATAATTCCCGCCTTTTTATTGTCTAGGTACGTCTGTAAAAAGCTTCGATTTGTCTGGTGAACATTTTTATGATTTAAATACGCTTCAACGTCCATCCATTCACACTTGGCGATCTCACGGTCGCACTTTTTAATGTCAGTTGAGACGGGAATTAAAGACATTACAATATAAAGATCTGAGCAGTTAAAGCCACCATTGTGTGCATGCCGGATTGAAATTAAACTCTCGAACTTTGTTTGAATGCTAGTTTCCTCAAGGACTTCACGAATCGCAGCGTCAACAAAATTTTCATCTGAAAATGGCAAAAATTTGTTTTACTAGTAAATTTCATTCAGCCTAAACAAAATTCATCTGAATATTTATAATCACAATTATATTGTAATAATTAATAATTCAACTCATTCATTGCATAATTCCGCTTATTGAGTTAATATAATCACTAATCAGTATTAAATACTTGACAATGAATTTCCGCGAAACAAATAGAAAAACTTACTTGGCTCAACATATCCACCGGGTAACTTCCAACTGTCTTTAATCAAAGAATTCTTCTCACTGACCACCAGAACTTCATTTTTATCATTTATAACGAGGGCGCCAACACCAACCATCGTGTGAGCGAAAGGAGGAATAATAAGAGTTTCATCTTTTGGCAGCCATCGGTACATCATAACAAAGTTTGTATCCGTTTCCCGAGTATCCTTAGCATGATGGAAGTAAAAGTTGTGTTTGGCGAGAATCGGTACCCAGGAAGCGTCTTGATTATGTACTTTAAACCAAATGCCGCGCTTTTTATTTTCTGTCCAGTGGTCAATAGATTCTAGATTGATGATAATAATGATTATTATTAGATTAGATAAAAAATAAAATACTAAACGTGATCTTAGTTACACCCACAATCAATAGAAAATAATTAAAAATCAATCCATAAACTTACTTGCTAGCATTTCTGCAAACTTTTCGGTCTCCAAGACCTGCTCGTTCCTGGAATCCACTGTGATTCCATGGAATCTATCGGAAACTCCACGAAATACACCGTCAACGGTCAAGGTCACTTCCTCGTACCTGAAAATAAAATCCCCAGAATTATTTCCAATATATTTTATATAACCACTTCACCAAAATCACTAGATGATTGCACTTTGATCAGCTTTTGGCAAAAAAAAATGGCTCTTTAAATAGCATTTTTATGTTTATAGTTTTCTTTGTTCTGCCAGCTGATTTTGATAAAAAATGTCTCAGTAATTGATAACACTCAATACTCACTTATTAAACCACTTCTCTCCTGATGTCATGAGACTACTTGCGGGTTCATTCATTGCTATGCCAGACAAATTGAAACTTCGCTTAAGATTTTTGAGCAAAAATTGCGATAAAGTGGACGACAAAATTTTAGACATTTATATTCGACAACACCATGTAAATGACAACTCTCACTCCCTTGAAACTTTGTAGTAAAAATCTTATTAATAAAGTAAATTTGCTGTAAGGTCACTGCTATAATATTAATTGTATAATACAATCTAAATATTAACTAGATCATCATTAGAGTATATCACTTGCAAATTAGCAGCTGTCTGCGTTGAAATGATAAGATTGGAATTTTATGGTTGAGACGACTATTCTCTAAGCAAATTAATTTCGAATGGTTGTATTGCACGAACTTATTTGTTTTGTTATCGCACTAAGAAGAAGTGGGTGACTGAAATGTCAGTAGATTTGGCATATTTAAGATTGGAGTACTTTGAAGGTGTAGTGTGTGCTAACTTGTGAGAAATGTAGTCTTCTATCGATGCGAGGAGGGCGATGCTCGATGGAGTTTATGGCTGTTAGTATTTTTGAATTTTGTAACGATTCCTTATATTCTTCGATTTTAAAATATTTGAGTTTTGATTTTTGATTTTTTGAATTTTGAGAGTTTTGGAACAAAAAACCAAAAATCTGACCCATAAAACCTCAAATTTAAAATATTTTACATATTAGAACAATGAAAGGAAATTTTGAAAATTTAGATTTTAGATTTTTTGATTTTCAAAGTTTGGAAGCTAAAACCAAAAATTCAACCGATGAAACTTAATTTTTTGGACTTTTGTTAAAGTCGTTCTGAAGCAAAAACTACTCGAGTTCTAGATCATGTATTACTACCACTGAAATATTATTTCAATTCTAGAGATGATGTTTCAACAAGTTCTCGTAATTAATCAAACCACATGCTGAAAATTTTGTGTTCCTTTTAAATTTTTGAGCCAAAAATACATGGAAATATAACGAAATGAACAATGAACAAATATGGAAATTGTTCGGAAATTTATTAATTATTTTATGCTGTGTTGTTCACTGAAATTGTACAGTTTGCAAAGGAAATTGTTCAGAATTTAAAATGCAGTTGCAAAATGAGAAGCATAATCAAGTTTTATGAGATTTTCTTTCTTTAGAAACTGTGCAATGTTTTAGCTTTCACAAGAACAAAGGATATTTCAACATTCAATTAAATTGTATGTGACTTTATATTCATTTTTGAATGATATTTGAATACGAGATTGTGTTTAGAAAAGTTATTTTCAATTTTATAAAATTGCCGTTATTTTGATATGAATGTCTGTCTGACTGTCGAAACTTAAGAAACAAATCAATTAAGAAGGATCTCAAATTAAAATCTTTCGATGGTGATCCAACATTGATAAAAATAATAATATGTAAATTAAATGTGCGGCAAACATGAAAATAAAATGCAAATTTTGATATCTATTGTCATCGGATGCTTTTCTGGGAATTCCAAATTAAAATTAAATAACTAAAAGACACGAAAAACGAGCAAATTTGTTTCAAATTATTCGATCCTGGGAAAATTTTGCATTCCACTTATTTGAAATTTATCACATTCTACAACGAAGTTTACCGCAAAATACCAAGGACTAAATACGGAAATTCAAAATAAAATCTAAAATCCAGGAATAATTTATTTGACCATACTTCAATTTGTTTTGATTAAAACCTGATCATTTTAATTGTCTGCTTTGGACAGCAGGAGCATCGAATGTCAATTTTATGTAAATTGATAAAAATGCTGAAATGCACGAAATGACTTTCCAATTTTAACTTAATAACAACCAGTGGTTTAGTTCAGTGAATATTCTAATTAATTCGACAAAACTACGTAGTTGCTTGCGAATGTTTTGGAACGATGAACATTTGTGGTATGTTTCAAATACAGCAAAATATGTAAAAGTAGCCGCGGGAGCTTATGTTTACATAAATTCAAAAGTGCAACACGTATTGAGCTTTGAAAAGCTTTTCACATAGTTTTAATTCAATAATTAGTAGTTGCTGATGTAAATAGCTTTATGTTTAGCTTTATGTCCCGAAAATTGTAATATTTAGCATCAAAGAGCTTTGGCATGGTTTTTGCAAATAAAGCTTTCAATTTTGAATAATATTGATACTGCAAACATTTCCCAATATTCCAAGGAACATTCCAAATTTGCATAAATAATTTAAGTTTTAAGCCAGATTTTCAATATAGAAACCAAATGAAATTCTTCTGAATGTGGAAGATGCGATTTAACACATGGAAGAGCAGGAATTTTCTCAGATTTTAGAATATCCTAAAAGAATTTCCATTAGGCAACAGGCTGAGGTTTTGAGTGCAAGATCAGCCATTAATTTTTAGGAATTGAGGAGGTTATGATGAAATGCTGGCAGGTATGGTATGTTGGGCTAATAACTCTTTTCAGAAAAACCAATTTTACTACACAGCTGGAGGTTTATTGTATTTTCTCGAATGGAGATAAATGGAGCAAAAAATTTTTTATGTCGATAATAATAATTCAAATACAGAAATGGCAGCTGAGTTGAATGTTCTTTTGAAACGATTTTAAGGTATAGGAATTTTACTCACTACATCTAGTCTGTACTGAATACTTTATTCAAACTTCAAACACACATCAATGTAATTACTTCATACTCAAAGAAATATTATGAACATCAAATCCATTTTCACTTCTACCAAAAGACCTCACAAATCGCTACTAGCATATCCATAAACAGCTACTTAAACATTTTTTAAAAGAATTTACGCTAATATTCCCAGGTAAATTATTCACATCTTTGAATACTCCAAACAGACGACCCTCTTATAAGAGACACCTTCTTGAATAAATGTAATAAGATGTATCAAGATATGCTCATCGAATTCAATTTCTATTCTTAAGCTTACTTCTGGCAAATGGCATTTATCCTATAAAAATGTAAAATATCAAAGATATCGAAAAAAATCGACAAAAAACATTGAGAAAATCGAAAAATACAGGGAATAATAAAATATGAAAAATTTATTATTTTCATTGTGAGCATGCTTTTACATACAATAACATAATTTAACAATATTATTATTGTAAACATGCTTATCATCCAAATCCATGGAAGTTTAGTTCTGGATCATCATGTTTCTTCATTTTACGCATATTTCCGACAGTTTTTATGACGTTTTTGTGGAATATTGTCTCTTTTTCCAGGTTTGATCTATTTAAAATTGTTTTTCAAAGCACAAAGTAGAAAATAAAAGTATAAGAAAATTTAATCCTTTTGATGGTTAGGATGCTAGCTGAAGTCTTTTGAAACGAACAGCAAAGTGTATGACAACAATTTCATGATTGGATTTTTTGAGTAGCATGAAAAACAACATTTTGGGGCATTTTTTTCCAATGTGGGTGGATATAAAATGTACAATTTCTGAATTTAGCAACTGGCTGGTCTTATGATCTTTAGAAATGTTTTGCAAACAAGAGAGTGTTGTTAAAATAGAAATGAATATTATTTAGAATTGTTACGGTAAAGTGTTTTGTAAGATGATGGTAAACAATGCTTGTTTGAAGATATTTTTATTAAATGTTTTCCTTGAATAGGTTCTTGAAAATATTTGGAATATGAGAATATCTCTTTTGAATTTTTTTTACCCCCGACAACCTACCATAACCAATAATAAAAAAAGGATATATCACAAAGGATCTCACATAATAAAATCATCTTAGACAAGATAACATACTAATCCACTTTAAAGAAGTTTTGTTGATCCAACATTGAACTTTTCTTAAGTTCAAACTTCAATTTATTTTGTTGTGAATATTAAAAATAATTTCATATTACATTTTATGTTGAAAGAAAAATATTGAAAATGTTGTAAACAAATATTTAATCATCAATATTGCGGTACGAGTTCTGTGCTCATCCATTAGGGAAATCTAAATCCAAAAATGGGATCATAGATATAGGTAGTGGCAATTAAGCTATTTATCGAAGCACAAAATTTTTTATTGCATGAATCGCGGATATGAAATAAATGTAAAGTATATAAAATGTAAATTACAGAAACAACAAAACAACATCTGGATTATAATAAAATGTAAAAGATCTTTCTATATTTTTCCAGATAAAACACTAATAAATCCATTTAACCTCATCCTTCCATCAATAAATTGAAAACTTGTAAACAAATTTGCTTACAATATCCAACATGATCTCGTTAGCCATCAATTAAATTTAATCCTTTTAATATCCTTTGTTGGCACTCAAAGTTGAATAGTTTAAAGGGTTATTGCAGTATAATTTTAATGTTTACATCAATGTAAAGTCACTGATAGTTCAAAGTACAATTTATTTTTAGATTGTTATGGTTTAGCAAATTAACAAGGTTCTCGTTAAAATTACATTTTATCACTGGCAGTGACATTAATGGCTGTTATGTTTTAGTTCTATCATTTATAAGGATGTCACATTGTATCACCATTTTTCACACCACGTTTATGCTTTGTAGATTAAAAAGTGGTGGAAGGATTGCCATTGAACTTGTTTTCAAAATTAAAATGCTCTTTATACTCTTCTCGTTGTTTATCTTTCTCCTTTACTTCAATAAAGGTTCGAAAAACTATAACGAAACCAGACAACCAGTCATCTTAGAGTAATTAAAAATATCTCGAACATTGAAAGAACATTTTTGTTTACATTGCATTACTGTATAAAAATTAATTAAAATGCTTCGCTGCAGTTGACATTAATAAACAGTCGATGCAAACGTTCGCATATATTTTCTAATTGAAGTAGTTTTCAACCATGATGGCAATGTTCCTAGAATTACATTGTATTAACACTCGATAGAGCAATTACTTACTCACATAGCTTCATTATGATAAGTTTTTTTATTAAGTATTCTGGGAAATTCTCGTAATTTGCACAAGGTTTGTGAAATGCTCCAGCTGTATTAATTGTAAAAAACAATTTTTAATTTGATTTTATATTTTCTGATGTTGTATTTTCCTGTAAAAGTATTAATATTGTTGCAAAAATTTTAAGCAATAATGTATAACCAGAACAGTCATTTAATTTTGAGCTTTTGTTAGATTTGATAAAACTTGAAAAAGTACTTAAGCATGTTCACAAAAAAATGTCATTTCATTGAAAATAATAAGTTACTATGGAAAAAGACCCTAATCACTTTACCACCATTTTCCATTTTGTATTTAAATTTGATTAAAAAAGTTCAATCATTCTTTTTTTTTGCTGACAAAATACCTTGAATGTGGTTTGTAAAAGCATTTGACTGATAAGCCAAAGGTAAAAATTGCTTCACAATTCTAAACCATATCAGTACGACAATACGACATGTATGTTTTTATCAAAAATGTATCAACATTACCTCCAAAACAAATTGAAATGTCATGCTTATGAATTTTTGTCATTAAAAATCCTCCAAAAATTGGGCCAAAATGCTTGATAATTTTGTTATCATTCGAGTGGAATTCTCAGGAGGCTCCAGAAAAATGTTCCAACATTGCGGTGAATACTTTTTTTTTTGCATGACAGCACAAAAAACACTCGAAATATTCAGGGAAATTCTGTGAAAACGCGGAAAATTGTGTTTATTTGCAGCTTATTCCGAGTATTATCCGATTCATTCAAATGTGACATAGAATATGGGTAAATTTTTCGATTGTAGCGTAATTTGAAGCTGCTTTTGCTAAAGCTCCCCAATAAATTTAATGTTTTATTCATTTCTATGGACATTTACATAATGCTAATGCGAAAAATATGTCGATGGAAAAAGTTGACGATTCATAAAAAAACTGAGTAAGTATTCATTGAGACGAGAAATCCCTTGTATCCGTTGTAACTGGAGATGCTTTCGCCAATAAATTTGCAAACAAGCGCTTGGAGAGAGCTTTTGATTTTGTACAAACAATTCAACGGCAAACCACGTTTGAGTGGGTGTTTATGGATGAATAAACTTCCTAGCAAAAGAGATGCGTAAATAATAAACATTCAAGGGGAGGAATTCTTGAGATTTGAAAAGGTTTGTTGACATTGAAGGAGATCGCTTACTAATTTTTAAAATTTAGTCATATTTTTTAGTAGCTTTTTAATATTCTGTACAAAAATGTGTTGTGAGCAGAATGATATCACGTTCACCACTCAATAATTGTAATTTGGAAAATAACAGGATTTTTTTACACTAATAAAATGTAACGTTTTTACGAATTTAAGTTGGTTATGAATTTATTTTATGTTTTGTTTTTTTTTTATGTTACAGGGGACCCAATGGGAATTTCTCAGATATTTTATAAGAGCACTGATATTTTTAAGAGACTCAAAGCTTTAGAGAATTTTAAGCAAACTTATTAAAAAAAGATAATTTATGCGCCACCCAATTGGAAACTGGGAAAATCTTTTCAATGTATTACCTGGCTAACAATAATTTCAAGATTACTCAAACTCACCCGCAAAACTCACTTACCCATATCAAACCCTTAACCCTCAAAAGAAACAATAAACGACCAACCCTTGAAAGCTTCCCGAAACTTAACCCCAAATAAAACACTTTATAATTTCTGAGAATCAATCTATTTTCTATATTTTCTCAGTGTCACTTCAGTCATAAACCCCTATCTTTCGCGATCCTTTCCCCTTACTCCCCACTCTTCCTATCCTTCCACTTTCCTTCTAGGGCTACGACACTCCACTTCCTGACACTAGATTTAATTTTTGCTCTAAATCAATCTCACACGTCTTATCACCTCAACAGTTCGAACTAGAAAAGTCTCGATTCTTCTTTCTATCCGATTTACATCATTGCCATCTGATGGTGTTGGTATGCGTTTTCGTCAGTTCAACCTTATTTTGCTCTTAAGGTGGTTTGGAGTTGCTGCATGTCATTTGCTCACCACAAGTCAGTCGGTGGTTGGAATTGGTCGAGCAGGCGAGTTTGCTGATCATCTCTCGTCTATGATATCGGTTTCTGACTTGACCATGACATTCTAGCTTACAATATTTTTATGCATATTTTGCAACAAATCCAAACAATCTTTTTATTTACTTTACTGCGAACATTACAAAAATAATTAACTTGGAAATGAAATGAATAAGTTACATATAAATTACCTAGAAATGCCTTCTCAAGTATTATATATTAAAATTCTCAAAATTACCAAAATGTTTGAAAAAACTCAATTAAATGTTTTATATAATCTTGTTGAATTATTTTTTTTGCCTTTTTCAATCTTCTCTGACTCGAAATGTTAAGATCTCAAAATCAAAAGCTAGACATGTGTATGAAAAGAACTGTTTGAAAACTTTGATAAACTGCTGCTGTGAGACTTCAAAGTTATCTCGAGAAAAACTTGGCAAAAACAAGTGCTGTTCAAGTAAGCTTTCTGTATTTTTCATTTCTTCTCGAGCATCAAATTCATCACTTGCATGCGTTTTATCCTTGAAAATGTCAAGTTTCGTACTTTTTAAGTCATCTCATTTTAAACAAATATTTTTAATGGAATATTTATATTAAAACTTGAGTAAGTACGAAAAAGATAAACTTCAAACTTTGCTGCTTATATGTCGGTGAATTTGAAATTCTTTTATTTATAAATAGATTTTCCGGATAGAAAATATAATCAAAATTTAATATCATCATGTATTGATGAAATCATCAACTAAATAAATAACACAATAAAATTGCGAAAAACGGAAATACAATCAAATTGTGCGATGATGCACAATATAAACTTTATTGAATCGTACAAATATTGTTCATACTATAAATTTGCAATATATTTCATATATTTTTCGCATTATGGTTTCATTACATTCACTTTTAACAAAGCGATGATTTGTTGATTTTTAGATTTCCTTAAATTATTGTATTATTGGAGAGTCTCCAGCCAAACCGACGAGATCTTCCAGCTAGACATGAAGTGATGTTTATGTATGTTTAAAAGCAAATCGATCATGACCCAGATGTATGTAGAATCTTGCACTGGCTATTAGATAATAAAAGTTTATGCAATTCATGCATAAATGAATTGTTGTTTTTTAAATAAATGTTGCAAAGATGTTTTACGAATTGCAGAAGTTTGCAGTTTCCAAGATCTTAAAAGAGATTATACATTTACGTGAAAATCACTCAATTGACGTTTAAAAAGACATAAGTCGCTAACTGTTTTGTATGTTTTATGCAAAATGATGTATATTTTATAATAAAATACGATTAAAAAATCTAAAACATAGAAGCTTATATTAAAATAAAGATTAATAGCATAATACAGTAATAGCATAATATTATAGAAAATAATGAAGATATGTGAGTCGAATTTTTATTTTTTAGTCAAAACATTAATAAATAAAATTTTCAAAGTATTGCTATTCATGGATAATATTATTTTTCAAACTTTCGTATTTTGACTAAAAATTCTTAAAAAATAAGGTTTCGTGGGTCGCATTTTAAGTTTTTGGGTCCCAACATTCATAATTTAAATTTTCCAAGTATTGCTATTCATGAACCTAGGTTCATGGTTAATATTATTTTTCAAACTTTCGTATTTTGACTAAAAATTCCTAAAAAATAAGGTTTTGTGGGTCGCATTTTAAGTTTTTGGGTCCCAACATTCATAATTTAAATTTTCCAAGTATTGCTATTCATGAACCTAGGTTCATGGATAATATTATTTTTTGAACTTTCGTTTTTTGTCTAAAATTTCTTAAAAAATAAGGTTTCGTGGGTCGCATTTTAAGTTTTTGGGTCCCAACATTCATAATTTAAATTTTCCAAGTATTGCTATTCATGAACCTAGGTTCATGGATAATATTATTTTTCAAACTTTCGTATTTTGACTAAAAATTCTTAAAAAATAAGGTTTCGTGGGTCGCATTTTAAGTTTTTGGGTCCCAACATTCATAATTTAAATTTTCCAAGTATTGCTATTCATGAACCTAGGTTCATGGATAATATTATTTTTCAAACTTTCGTATTTTGACAAAAAATTCTTAAAAAATAAGGTTTCGTGGGTCGCATTTTAAGTTTTTGGGTCTCAACATTCATAAATTAAATTTTCCAAGTATTGCTATTCATGAACCTAGGTTCATGGATAATATTATTTTTTGAACTTTCGTTTTTTGTCTAAAATTTCTTAAAAAATAAGGTTTCGTGGGTCGCATTTTAAGTTTTTGGGTCCCAACATTCATAAATTAAATTTTCCAAGTATTGCTATTCATGAACCTAGGTTCATGGATAATATTATTTTTTGAACTTTCGTTTTTTGACAAAAAATTCTTAAAAAATAAGGTTTCGTGGGTCGCATTTTCAGTTTTTGGGTCCCAACATTCATAAATTAAATTTTCGAAGTATTGGTATTCATGAACCTAGGTTCATGGATAATATTATTTTTGGAACTTTCGTTTTTTGACTCAAAACTCTTAAAAAATAAGGTTTCGTGGGTCGCATTTTCAGTTTTTGGGTCCCAACATTCATAAATTAAATTTTCGAAGTATTGGTATTCATGAACCTAGGTTCATGGATAATATTATTTTTGGAACTTTCGTTTTTTGACAAAAAATTCTTAAAAAATAAGGTTTCGTGGGTCGCATTTTCAGTTTTTGGGTCCCAACATTCATAAATTAAATTTTCCAAGTATTGCTATTCATGAACCTAGGTTCATGGATAATATTATTTTTCAAACTTTCGTATTTTGTCTAAAATTTCTTAAAAAATAAGGTTTCGTGGTTCGCATTTTAAGTTTTTGGGTCCCAACATTCATAAATAAAATTTTCCAAGTATTGCTATTCATGAACCTAGGTTCATGGATAATATTATTTTTCAAACTTTCGAATTTTGTCTAAAATTTCTTAAAAAATAAGGTTTCGTGGGTCGCATTTTAAGTTTTTGGGTCCCAACATTCATAAATTAAATTTTCCAAGTATTGCTATTCATGAACCTAGGTTCATGGATAATATTATTTTTCAAACTTTCGTATTTTGACTAAAAATTCTTAAAAAATAAGGTTTCGTGGGTCGCATTGTAAGTTTTTGGGTCCCAACATTCATAAATTAAATTTTCCAAGTATTTCTATTCATGAACCTAGGTTCATGGAAAATTAAATATTTTTAATTTTAGGTTTTTGACTCAAAACTAAAAAAAATAAAATTGGATTTTACAAAAACACTCCCACATAGAGTCCTTTATATATTGTGATAAGTTATCTATTGTGATAACTGATGTATAATTGACGATTCTAATGATCGGTCAGAAAAAAAATGATAGACAAAAGTGTGTAAAATGTGTTTTAACACACATTTGTCTATAACATTTTTTCTGACAAATCAATAGAAATGTCAATTATACATCAGTTATCACAATAGATAACTTATCACAATATATAAAGGACTCTACATTGCAAATTAATTAGATTAAGTAGAAACATAAAAATTTTATGAATTTCAAGATATTTGTCAAGGATATATTGGTAACATGTATCATTACAGACAAACGATGCGATTTGTCTCTATGCAGTAGTAAGTTTTCAAAAAGGAAAATTCTGCTAATTTCATATTCTAAACATGTATGTTTCGCAAATCTTTCTTGCACTTGACTTGCAATGTTATCTTCAGAATTTTGCTTTACAACTGCATTTCCTGAATAAAGTTTGCTTTAGTTTTCCAGTGGGATGTTAAAATTCAGCACTATCAAGCAAATTTGTTAAGGAGAACTCAAAAGTTATAAATTATTTCACGAAAAAATCAGAATTTCTATTAAATTTGTTTATTTAGAGATTTCCCTTCTATATGAACTTTCTGTTCATTTTTACTAGACATCCCGTGGACAATTTGCTGCTAAATTCAAAACTCGCCACAAAATCCACAACTCTTTTTGTCAACTAACAAACAGGAAACTTGAATGATCACGTTTGAAACTTCCAAATGTTTCACAGTTTTGTTAAAAGTTGAATTTCGTGCAGTATTGCATTATTCCCTCGCTATCAGGGTAATGCGATTTATATATTATTTCAAACTTATCCAGAAATCAAGAGATTGAAAAACGCTGTCTAGTTTGTACTTTGCATAATTTAAAACTTCTGTTATTGCAAAGTTTGCAATAATTCACAATAGTTGGAATGTCATGTTTCTGTGATCATTTTTTAATGCTCTCGGATGTCATGGAAATTTATTCTCGCTGCTAAATATCCAACTATATGCTTGAATGTTTATTGCAGTTTGTGATGCTATTTTATGATCAATATTCTTTGTTATTGAACCAAATTGAACATAATATTTATGGATCACTTTCCATCGATGTTTATGTTTTATGGTCGTCTCGTTTTCTGTAAATTGATATTCAGCGCGTTCCAAAAATGACTTTTATTCCTTCTAACGAGTTTTGGCCATTTCGACAAATGCTAACAAACGCCTCCACCTTTAGTTACACCATTCACTCATTCATCCTGTACAAACACTTAAAATGGTTCAATTTGCCTAAATTAGTCAATTTGGTTGACTCAGCTCAAACGAAATTGGAGATCCAAAAATGCAATTTATTTCCAGGATTTATAACATTTCTAGGAATATTTTATTTATGGGATCCATAAAATATGTAGAATGTAGATGATGCTATAAAACTAGGTTTTACTCAAAAAACGTGTGATTGATGGGCCAATTGAGTAGTTTTGGGAGCATCTGCTGTAGACACATGAAACTATAATTTGTTCAATGAAAACGTAGAAACAGAGTAGATGGTTTCTCTTCAGGAGGTTCAGGTTTATCCCTAATGGTCAGAGAGGATTTGTTGATTTAACCCAATTTACTATTGGATTAGGGTTTGCCTCCAATTTAAGAATATTTTACTATCCAATGACATATACGTAACATAAAAGAAGCTTCAAGATATGGAAAATGTTTTATAAACCAATTTTAAAAACACTGGGGAGCTTACTATTGAAGACATTATTCATAAATATAATCAAAATTATTAAATGATTAGGATCACTGGCAAATACCAAATTTCCTTACTGATATATCTAAAAAAAAATCTTAAATAAAATATACCGAAATATTTTTTCTCTGCCATGAAAAATACAAAAAGATTAAGATAAGAGGGAAGCTAAAGGAAAAATAAATACACTTAAATCATTCTTTATATTTTCCCAGCTACAGAATGTATTTACATATTTCTAAGAGTTCTCCTACATATTCTCTATTCACTATTTAGTAAATAAATAAACTAACGTCAATAAGATGAGTATAAAGGAGCATCCACATGATTGGCATTAAAATTAAATCATTCAATATTTATAAACCATCTACAAGGAGCCAATTCTCTCAATTCTATAAATATATGCAAACTCATTGAAGCTTCAAAGCCTAAACTGATGTATGCTAATACATTTTTATTTCAATAAAGCTGCTCGATAAAGTGGAGGGGCCTTTTTTTACCGAACTCACTATACTGATTTGAGCTTGATTTTCGATCAATATGCCCACTTATGGCAATTCAGCTCAGTATTAAATAAACATCGTTTTTTGTGTATGATAAATAGATATACGGTATTAGATTTTATATAGATGGGAAAAAAACAAGAAATCTTTTGCAGAAGGGTTGAATTACTTTCCATGCATGACAATAAAAATCAGTGATTTATTGTACCGCCTACACCATTGAGGATAATGCCTGGCATTGCCTGGTATTTTTCTGTGCTTCGATATTTCTCAACATTAATTGACAGCTTTATTGAAGCTTTCTAATTTGAACGCACTCAACACATGAAAAATGGATAACAATCTAGCAAATATCGAATGTATCGCAAATAACGCAAATATCGCAAATAGTTATTTGCTGCGTGGAATACGTTAATGTCAAATCCGTTGGTTTTCACCTTGAGTTTTCTTGACTTTTATTTGTAACAAACTCGAATATATTCATCAATTCTTTGTTTTCTTCATTTCTCTCCCAGTTTTCTTTGTGATTTATCCGTGATTTATGTATAAGGAACGCATAAATGCCAAAAGTATACTTGAATTAGCATCGGAGTGATTTTTGATGTCTGATTTCAAAAGTAGCAAGGTTGAGTATGAAAAATCTTATAGGTCGCTATTTACATACTTATAGTTTGGGTAAATTTATTTATTTACTTATTTTGAACTATATCAAAAGCTCTCGATCATGAATATTCCAGCAATACATCCTAATTAAAAGCCCTCGAAGAAAACTTTAATTATAATTAATTGCATTGGATGTTATGCTCATAACTAAATATAGCAACGATGGCATCAGATAAATGTTGGTTATTGCTTTTATCCAAAAATCCTTAATAATTTATTATCTCGCATAGCACGCATATATGTTTTATGTTATTAATAACACTAATTAATATACTTATTATTAGAAAAAGTTATGTTCGCTAAAAGTAAACATTGATTTATATTACAAACTGCTTCAACACGATACGTCTGGATAGTATCAAATAGATAGTTATTGTTTGCATCTGTTACCGATGTGCACACAATAATATAAAAACACTGTTGATAAACGTTATTAAGTATGTAATACCGTAATCGTTTAATGGGTGCAAAAATAATTAATATTTAATTATAGTTGATTTTGTTGATACTAAAATGTTTATGTAATTATTATTGGTAAAGTCGAATCAGGTCCACAGCAGGCTCAAAAATTTTATTTTATGTCCTTGGTTTATTACATTTTAATAGTTTTGCATACACAAAATACATTTTAATTAAAAAATACATGCATTTAATATTTGTAAATCATCTTACATTAAAAATGATCACACACAACAAAATATTTTTTGTGTTTTCACTGCAAAAATAAAACTGAAATCATTAAACACGCATTGTTTTCATCAAATTTGTGTTTGGTGAAACGTTATTACATTTAATTTTCATGAAACAGATTACTCCAGAATAATTCAGATGGTGAATTTCTTTTCGACTGTGATTTATTTATATGCCTGTTTCATTCGAATGCTCGGAAATATTTGGATACTGGGATATTAAGCATTAAATCTTTAAATTGAATAATAACTCATGTTTAAACAAAACGCTTTTTTTGCATGCCTGTGAATTAATATGGTATAGCAGCTAAAAGCTTCAGATTTTTGAGTGGGGGATGTATTAAATCAGAATTTAAGACAAATCTCTTTATTGTTTTAATAGATTTTGAAGCTTTTTAAAGAATGTTTATTCAGCCATAAATCTAAAGAGATATTAATAAATTATGTCTTAGTATATAAAACTGGTTAGTCTTGTTTTATGCATATCGAAGATGATACTAACTGAAAACACAATAAAATTCATAGGGACCAACCTTCAAATATCTGTAATATCTTTAAGGTTTAAGGACATCTTTTCATTTATTCAAAAATTGATATGTAAGCAATTTTCTTCACAATTTCTGGCAATTTCTGGCACATATGAAACATAAAAACATGTGAGTACCAAAATTTTATCTTCAATAAACGATCTAGACATTCTTCCGCACAATTCCATGAATTATTAATAAAAGAGAGCACACGTACTCTTTTCAAGTCGCAGTGTGTAAAGTCTCAATAACATTCACAATTTCACAAAGTAAGTGTGAATCAGCAGTTTGGTCGTTGTGCGTAAAATATGACCTAACAAAAGTCATGAACTGCGAAAAGACATGTTCTATAGAAATTTATGTTCATTGAATATTCTTTCGTATTGGTTTAAAGATTTATATCGTGCACATGAATAAATCTCGTGTAGATTCAAATTTAATCAAACATAGCGTTTGGGTAACTTTTGAGATTGCAAACTTGCTCGAGTAATATTTCATTGCAATTTTCCTGCTGAACGATCTCCAATCATGTGTGGATTGTGAATGTTTTGAGATTGCACACAAAATTGTGACTGAACGTTTGCTTTAAATCTTTCATTACATTGAGTTTTACAGCTTACAGCCATATTGATCTTAATCCAAACAATTCAAAATAAATCTTTCTGTTTGAGAACAAACGATTTTGGAGTAAACAATTCTAGGAAGTACACCAAGAATTCGAGCAGACGGAAATGACAGAAAATGATAGCTTACAGCTATTTCAAATATAATGTGATAATTACAAAAGTTTGAGGAATACAAACAAGACTGGATAATATTTACATTTATAACCATTTCAGAGCTTTTTGCATGCAAGAGTTTTGTGATGTCTGGAAAACTGAAGAACTGGAGCATTAATGTGAGTTCAAGTTGAAGGATATTTCCTTTAGCTTGTGGTTCTTGAATTTTGCTTTTCATGTAGATTGCGTGTTGATTTTGTCAAAAGTAAAACAGAGACCAATTTCTTGGGATACATAAGGATGTTTAATTAGCAATCATATACTGTATCAAAAGGTTTCTCAGATACGCTGCTGACAAAGAAAACAAGAATGTGCTAGATTTTATCGATTTTTTAGAATTTTCATAGCCCCCTTTAGGCCATAGGTTTGTTTGTTGGTTTAAGTAAAAGCCTTTAAAATAAATTTTTATGACATTTTATGACAATCCTTTAATTTTACCCGCCACAACCCAATTGCCGCTATGGAACACTTTAATTCCTTTTACCACTCCCAATCATCTGCATGTTTAAATTAAAGTTTCCCTCCTTTTTTAATTAATCCTCAGCTGCTCATAATTTTAGAAGCTTCCATAATAATAATTCATTATCCGTAGAAAAGGTTTTTTTTCTACTGCGGTTAAGTCAACCAACCAGTCAGTCCCCTTTGTCCTATGTTAATAGCATAAATATTAAATAAGTGGAATAAAGTTTTCCATTGACAAAACCTTCAGCCACATTATTACGCTACAGTGGAAAAAATACAAAACATTTTTCATTCACAATGTTATTTTCTTCTTTTCATCAGTTTTTCCTGATTAGCCAAGAGAATTTGAGAGAAGGCGAGTATTCGATGCAACTCCAAATCTAATATTGTTTTACGTTTGCAAAATTCTGGAAAATGCATTGAGTCATCATCTAGCAATCATTTTCATCATTGAACATTTTTCGTACACAAAATTTTTTAGTTCACAACTCAGTCCTTTGCTAGAGCTCCGACTCGTCGGATCGTTTTGAATTGAGCTCAACAACTGATTTTTATTTTTAACTTTTAAATGTTTTTTCAAGTTTTCAAACTTTTACATACAACAAATATAAGTTAACACAAAAAGAAAATAAATTGGAATAAAACGTGAAAATATTAAAAAGTATTTTAAATGCAGAGCAACTGCAATATTTGAATTTTTTGAAAAAATAAAAAATTCTGCAAAAAATACATAAATACGTGATATAAATGATATGAAATGATAAAAAGTATAAATTGCATTTGTGCTGAATAATTCCAATTCTGTGGCAGTGCAAGGAAAAACCGTGATAAATTCATAACATAAAATAAATATAAAGTTCTGCTGGGTTCTACTATGGAAAAACAAATTCTCCAGTACAGGATTAAATTTTGCCATTAATTCTAATAACGCATAATAATGTAAGCTTCTTTCTGTCGTGCATCAAAGTTCATAAATATTAATAAGGAGTCATTTGAATGATACTAACTTATAAGTGTGAAAAATGTATTAGATTAGCGGATTTATGGGTTTTGAAGTGTAGGAAGGAATTTCGAGAAATAGGGCAGATGTATGGTTATCCTGAATTATTAGGAACAGATTGAATATTAACATTTTTGCCTCTTGAGAATCTACTTTGTGAGGCAAGGACAAAATTTTCGGTTTCAAAAAAAAATTATTAAAAAAGCTTTAAAAATTGAACTCCCAATTATTGGAAATTATTTCAGTACAAATATTGAGCATCTGGATTTAAAGTATATAAACGATAAAAGAGTCAATTCAATTAATAAATCGCCATGAAAAACATAAAGCAAAACAAATAAGTAAAAAATCCATTGACAAAATGAATTGATTGTGAACATTCGGAGAAAATTGGATTTCCGAAAATTTATGTCAAATCAATGAAATTGGCTTTATGGACATTTTATTGAGTTTATTGAATTTACTGAAATTCACCAAAGCTCATAGAATGTACAAAATTCCAACAAAATGAATGCAGAAAAGATTCAAAAGCTTCTAAATGCTTCAAAAGCACAACTTTCTGGTGACACTTTTCATTAACATTTCCACAAAATTCTGCACAATTTAATTGGAATTTTGTGTAAATTTGTCAATGGTGAAATAATTGTTGGGAAAACTTAATAGATTATTGTTGTGAATTGAAAGAATCCCGGAGAGGCAATCAGAAATCGATTATTTTATTATTGTGTTATTGTGTGCTCCTTCTGGTTTTCCCAAATAAAACCGGTATAAACCACCGTGTGAAAATGTGAAATGATTTATTTGTGAAATTGTAACGAATGTTGCAAATACCGAAAAGAATAAAATTGTATGGAATAGGTTGAACAATACTTGAATACATGATTTCACATATTTGAAAAAATGAATTATTCTTCATGAAAGCTTCGATAAGATGTTTGTGATGTCGGTGATGCTTTCTTAATACCATTATGTACATAACATTCTGGTAATACAAGAAATTTCAGCAGCTTTCATGATTTTAGTACGTGCATTATATGCGAGTTAAGCCAGATATCTGTATGGGTTGTTTATCGATTGAAAACCCAATATTTGCTATTTGTGATCATAAATTTTGTTGAGTGCTTCAGTATGAAATCTTGAATCTGAATGAATGGTACTTTTGTCCAGGAAACACATAAAATAACTTTAAAGACGAGAGAAGTTTGATCGTTATTTCGAGAAAGTGGTTTCTGGCTTCCTTATAGTGACATCATTTTTTTTAATTAAATGGAATATTTACCAAGATAATGGAAGCATTTCTACAAACTAATTTGTTTTAAAATAAAAATCAATGGGAAGTCAAAATTACTTTTAACTTTTCTGACTGCAAAACTATAAACAAAGCTCAAAAAGCTCACCATTATAATAAACTAGAATGTATCCCTTCCTGCTTACTGCTAATAAGAATGTCTCTTTTTTTAATTAGAGTAATTTTTTTGTTAAAATTTAAAGATTTAAAACTTAATTATGCAAATAAAGTGCCATTTCTCATTCGCTCTTTATTCCATATTTAAATGATTTCAGAAAATAAGCAAAAAGTCAAAAATCGAGCTGAAAGTTTGATGATAATTTTTCAAACGTTGCGCATAAACTTTTCAGTTATTTCTGAACTTTATTGCTAATGTGAGTTTCAAAAAAGTTTTCCGTCAATTTAAAATGATAATCAGCCTTTAAGTTTTTCCTGCTTTTCAACTTTCAACCTTTTAGTTCGTTTTGCAAGAGAAATTTAAACGAATTTGCCATTGCGAACAAAAATATATAATAATTTGCAGACTTTCATTCATTGTCACAATTGTTATTTTTCTATTTCCCTTTCATTCATTGGAAATGCAAACTGAAACTTCAAATGACGAATTAATTGTCAATCACTGATAGTCGAACAGCCATCAAGTTTTTATCTCCATTATGTCAAAAAAATGAGCAAAATTGGCAAAACTTAGAAGCTCAGGAAGCTCAAAATTGTGACATGATTTCTAACTTTTTTTAATGTCGCATCCATCAACTGAGCAAATCGATTTGGTTTCAAGTTCTCATTGTTTCTAAGGGTATTCATCAAAAAAGTCCACAAGCTTCATGAAAAGCCATCTACTTACATAAATGGAGCAAGTAAAAATTGCTCAATTGTTCAAGTTACCAGCAAAAGTTGCAGACTCCATTAAAAATGTACACAGATCTGTGAGACAGGACATCATTTATCGATCACCTTTTTGTGAATTGGAAACATTCAATTGTTGTGCGAGCAAGTGAAAAAATTCAAATGGAAAAAGTTTCTTTCATCGAGTTTCAGCGCAAAAAAGCTGCTTGTTATCACAAATAACAAAACGCTTTTCAATTGATATTGTTGAAATATGAACGTACGACGCTAGAGGGAAAATCGGAGAGAAAAGTTTTGCTCTGCAATTGTTCGATGCTTGGCGATAATTGAATTCGAAAACTATTTTATTTCTTTAAAATATTTCAAAGTTTCCTGCATATTTCCTTCACAAGTAAATATTTGATCAGAAAGTTTCTTTTGAAGCACAAAATTGGTATAAGACTGATTTATTAAACGAATAAAGTTTTGAGATGATTTTATATTATTAATGATTCTTAAATAGAATTCAATCTCACGGAAATTGAAAATTTAGAGGTGCGGGTTGAGCTTTCTTAAATAGAAACTTAAAGCGAAATTATGAGCAAAAAACTAATATATCTAGCAAAAATTAAATATGCATGGCCAGCAACATTATATAAGTCTTAAAATTTTTGTAAGCGGTTTCTTCTACAATTGTTATTCTTTTCTTGACAGTCACCCGAAGCCAAACATTTCTACAGAAACATTACATTAACGATCTACCTTCAATATTCGAAATTTTTCCATTGAATTTGTGGTTGAACACATTTCTTTGACGTAGAATACTCTGAGACCTGGCAAAATATTTTATTGATTAATATTCAATGAAATTCATGAATTTCAGAGTTTTTTTAAGAAAGCAATTTTCAAAACAATTCTAGATTTCATTAATTAAATTTTCAATCAAATTCCAAATCATTCCTAACCTCATTTTCTTATATCCAGCTTGTGATTTTCTCATTATAAACGTTAAAAATCAAATACTGTGAATGATTATAAATGATCAACTTAAAAGAAATCGACCCAATTGCTTGAAAACATGAAGACAAACTAGACAAAAAAACTAGAGAGAAATGATCCGCACGAGCTGAAAATTCACAATCTATAACTCAACACATAGTCAAGTAATTGGAAGAACTAGAAAAACTTAATTTATCTTACATCAAATTATACCGAACCCAAAACTTGCATCAGCTAGTTACCAGATGATTACACAATTTCACAGTTTCTACATTTTCTTTGCATTTATTTTTCATTCCTCGCAGCAAAAAAACTTTGCCAGCAATTAAAACTGTAGAATTGGCACATTTTTCAAGATTTCCATAGATTGTTTAGAGCAATTTTAAAGCGAGTTCTTTAAAGAGAGAACTTCAACATTTTTTTTTCTCACTCCCTAATCGATTTTGCTTGAAAGCTTTTTGCCTTCTGCTTTAATTTTGTATGGCATAAATTTCTTCCAGCAAATTTCCCTTAAAAGCTTCGCATTATAAATATGTGGCATATTAAATGGAATTCATGTCGGGTGTATTAACGGATATTAGAAAAGAATAAAATATGAGGAGTACTTGTGCCGGATAAATCTATGCTTTAGATTTTTGTGAAGAGATTTTTCTCACCGTGATCGAGTTTACACGGATTTTTTAATGATTTCGCATAAAATTGCCAGCATTTTCTGCCATTTCAGTCATTTGCAAGTCTCTTGTTGGCATGGGGAGATGATTGGGAGGTAAAATTGACAATAAATTGGGCTGTTACATAATATTCAACGATGCAAAATATACGCAAAATGACAACCATTTGGTGATTAATTTTTTAGATTAAAATGTTGTGGAATGTCTTTATAATGCGGTAATCATTTAATTTAGATGGAATATTTCATTTGGCTCATAATAATGTATTATTAAGCATTACCGGCATTAGAGGCCTGAATATATTTAGTTTAGTAGTCGTAAACCCAAACAACAAAAAAACTTTATATATTAGCTTTTTGACATTAAATAAACATTAAATGTATTATAATACACAAAGGATTACCAAGTTGTAAAAAAGAGGTGAAAGAACTGTAGGATAATAAATTATTCATACATATATTTAATCATCGTTCAACAAAGATGTTATCAGCACTTGAACAATCCTGCTTTTCTTTACGACTACATGAAAGGGCACTTAATACAGTCAAATACCAAAAACTTTGACCAGATTTAACCTTCTCTGCTTTTATAGCTTCTTCTATTGTAAAAGAAGCTTGAGTTTAATACAAAACAAACTTTAGTTCATTGTTCTATTCTCATTATAATGATAAGACTACAAATCAGTAAAAGAAAACCCAAGCAAACTGATTAAATTAGATGTTAAAAAAGGTTTACCTCAGGATGTTCTGTCCAAGATGTATTATTACAACCAGAAGGAAGGGCAGGCTACCTCAGCAATTTAAGCTTTTATTGGAATTCAATGATGCATATCAATAGAAACAGAAAAGTTTAGTTTATGTTAGAAATCTTGAAAACCTAAAATACCTAACCCCTGCCCCACAAAATTAAAGACTTTCGCTTTAATACACATTTCTTGGTAACTTCAGCAAACCAATATTTTCTTACAATTTCACCATTTTATCATAAATCGATTGATTTGCTCCAAATTTATTTCATTCATGCGGATTTCCTTCCCAATGTCTCAGAAACACTCAAAAGTCGACGTTACAAAGATTTGCAGGCAAATATGGGGATATGCAAACATTCTATCATGAGAATAAAGCTATAATATAAAAGATGCTACCGAAAAGTAAACAACATCCAGGGCATATTTTTGAGAAAAAAATTCCTTGAGATTTTCTGTATGAAGCGCAAGAATCATCCAATTATCCTTAAATAAATATATTCTTGTTTTCCTTACATTTGATGTTTAACATAAAATATATTTTGTATTCATAGGTTCTCCGAAAACGCCACCAAAATGTATGACATCTGTCTGAATCAGTCACGAGATAAAAATCTGACCGGCTGTTCAAACACCACAGATGTGGACCTCGCTATTTTCGACAAAGACCTTCAGATTTTCGTGTCTATTTTGGTCTTCGTCCTTTTTGGCGTGATAGGAATAGCAGGCCTAGTCGGAAACGCGTTGGTCGTCCTTGGTATGTTATTTTTGTAACCCAAATTTTATTCTGTAAATCAATATTGATTGATAATAATAAATTGTTTATTCACCCAGTGGTAGCAGGAAATCCGTTAATGCGCTCAACCACAAATATTCTGATCATAAATTTGGCTGTAGCGGATTTACTGTTCGTGGTGTTTTGTGTACCTTTCACTGCATCCGACTACATTTTGTCGAGTTGGCCATTTGGAAACTTTTGGTGTAAATTTGTAAGTATTTTTGATTACTTTTACTTCAATCGTATTTGACCGGCTTTTCTACGTTAAATTATTCAGCCAATTTATTATTTTATTCTTTAGTCAATAAAAGAAGAATTACCAATAAAACCTTGTAATTCCTATAAAATTATTCTTGACTTTCAAGTAATTCAAAATAATAATCAATGAATCCAAACTTGGATGAATATAATTATTGTTGAACAAACTCAACGTATATTAATTTTTGATTAAATCAAACATTTCTAATCGTTTAAATATTTCCGTGAAGGTTCAATACATGATCGTAGTCACATGTCATGCTAGCGTGGTGAGTAGTTTTCCATAATTTCCTGTAATTTATGTTCTTTTTTTATCTCTCTCATATACAGAACAGAATCATAATAACATAATAAATAACATATTGATTCTATACGGACCAAACATCAATATTCGCTCAATTTATCTAATTCGCTAAACACACAATTTCACTAAACTCCGACAACTCACTAAATTCACTCAATTAAGCAATAAATGATTATATCATAAATCAACTTAATTAATGTTTGCTCTCGGTTTTGCTCTTAATATCGTCTTAATAACACTCAAACACGCCCACTCAATCATCTTGAATCATTCCTAATCATTTTTAATTAGTCTCAATTACTTGTGCATTACTTTTTCAGTATACTTTGGTTCTGATGTCCCTAGACCGTTTTCTTGCTGTGGTGCATCCAATATCCAGTATATCAGTTCGGACAGAGAAGAATGCGTTACTGTAAAAATATGGCTGAACTGTTGAGAATAAAAATAAATTTTTCACATTTATAGGGCGATCATAATAACGTGGTTTGTGATAATAACGACAGCAATTCCAGTCGCAATATCGCATGGCGAACTGCATTATCATCATGAAGATGAGACCTTCAGTGCGTGTCTTTTTCTCTCGGAAGAAGGTTACAGTTTAATAGCATTTCAGGTATGTTTACATTCGATATTCAGTTTCAATGTTTCCCATTCATTTTCTTGCTTTTTACTCTACAGATTTCCTTTTTCCTGTCATCATACATAATCCCACTCACACTCATCTCCTTGCTGTATTTATCAATATTGATTCGACTTTGGAAAGGGGTGCCGGGAAGCAAAGTTTCATCTGAATCTAGGAAGGGAAAGAAAAGAGTTACGAGAATGGTCGTTATTGTTGTGCTTGCTTTTGCGATCTGCTGGTGTCCTATACAAGTGAGTTTTGTGTTTCATCTGCATCGGTAGTCGTAAAAATCGTTTGAAAGCTCAAAAAGCATTGTAGAAATTTAGAATAATGAAAATGCTTCGAAAGGTTAAATGTTTCATGCTTAAAAAGGTCCAAGATCATTAATTTCGTTTAAATATACTGTAAAGAAGATTCTAAATTTAGGAAAGCTCGAGATGCGTTATTTTGATTGTCATACCAAACAATAAAGACATTCCATATTTCCTTGTAATAATCTGATGTAATTAAAAAAATCACAGTCCACCTGTTGAAGCTCCCAAAACGATACCTTTACATAAATTACCAGCTAATTATCCGCCTGTTGATATTTTTTAAAGAAAAAATTTTGTTGCCTCCCAAACAGTTTTACCACTTGAATATACATCCCTAATGACTCGACCAAAAATGTACCCACAAATGTATAAAAAGCACAATTACTCTTAAATTAGACCTCCATCCATCAAAAATACCCAAATCACTCACAAATCACGATTCCTGATCTGAGTATTAACACTTTATCTTACAAATTACATTTCACAGATTGTCCTTGTCATGAAATCACTGGGCCTGTATGATACTACAAGACTTACTGTGATTATACAAATATTCTCTCATGTGCTGGCCTACACAAATAGCTGCGTTAATCCAATATTATATGCTTTTCTATCGGAAAATTTCCGAAAAGCTTTCAGAAAGGTAAGTTTGTACAACATTTCTGTGCTAGAATATTGGGATTTACATTTTCGACTAAGGATATTGGATGTAATAGGAAGACGGGCACTGAATCCTTAATTACTAGGCAGCTCCAAGTAACTGAGACTTGTATATAACTTTTGATACGAAAAGCTCTGTGAAAGCTCTGTGAATAATGACAAAATGGTCCAAATACGGAGACTGTGAGGTTATGGTACTTAACCTAAATGCTAGATTAAAACCCTTCCAGTATCCTTGATAACCCGTCAATCTCTTTGATCTCATGCAGGTGGTGTGGTGTGGAACTCCAGCTGCTTTGAACTCTAGGGGCCAACTTACAAAGTCAACACGGACTGGCACTGGCAACTCGTCCATAGATATCCTATAAATATTGATAGCAAAATATTACTGGTGTTGTAAGTTTCTGTGAAACTTGAAAATGTATTTTGAAAATTTTCCTGGATGCAAAAACTTGATATCATAGCATTCAATGAATAGAGATTTTATATTAAGAGATCATGCTTTTGAGTAAATAATGGTATTTAAAAGCATCTCGTGTATATATTCTGCCTGGTGCAGTACAAAGTTTATGTCAATGAAAATTATTGTAAAGAAAATTCAATGAAATCTAGAAGCAAATGCTGATGTTGTACAGAATGTGATGCTAAAAAATATAAAATATTTTTGTAAATTAATGGAAGCTGATTCAATAAAAGTCACAAGCAGTTTTTTAAACTGAGCATTGCTCCATCAAGTGGAAGATATTGCACTTTCCATGAGCCCAGGAAAGTTAACTATCTTCTCTATTGAAACACTGTTGGAAACTATTGTTTGGGAGTGAGTTGAATTTTATCTTATGAACAAAATCTTGAGTTAAATTCTAATTTTGTAAAGAATCAAAATGTTTCTTGTGTTAATCTTTCGAGAAAAGTTCTAGCAAAGCTTTTTAATTCTTCGTGGAATTCTGTCGCGACTTTGCTTATGTCATGTTTCTTGTTGTTCTGTATAAAACTCAAGTTTATCAAGATAAACTTGAGTTTGCTGTGAGTTTTGTTTATGTTCAAACTTACACGGAATTTATTTAATATTCAGTTCAAGATTTTTTGCAATTAACGTTTCTCAAGAATTTAAATTTCTTTGATTTTACTAATCTGTCAGATGTGTATTTCCTAATAAATTTTATTAGTGGAATAAAGTTCAAGATGAGATTAAGTAGTTTCAATTTTTTGTATACATTTTTTTAGATTCACTTCTATTGAAGCTTCACAAGATATTCTATCGAATTTCTTATAGATTTTAAATGTAAGTGAATTTTCTTCACTCCAACACTTTAATTTCAACAGTGAAACCATAACGTGATGGACGTGGCTGTAATTGAAATAAATTGCGTTCATGCACAAGCTCCTTGGTCTGTTAACACGCAAACCAATGAACAAGGAACACTAATTGATCGGGTGTTGGTATATTTGAATTGTATTTAAGCCGCATGTAGGCCAGCATTGAAGATATTATTACCAGTTCGTGTTGATTTATGTGTAGACTAACCAATAAATAAATTCTCTTCTTGAAGCAAAAAGCTGTATCTTTCATTTATTTTACTATAATTTTCGCACAATATACAATAAACGTCTTTCAGGCAACAGAACGTTTAATAAAGAGAATTAATCATGTCGGATGCTTGCGGAAATGTATTTTTCCGACACGCTATGACTATAAAGAGCATGAAGCGTAAAATGAGAATATTTGTAAACCACACAAAGTTGTAATACTACAGACAGGCCGTTCGCCACTAATTTCAGTCACCATTTTCGTTAAGATCCGATCAGACTTTTTTATGTCACAATTTGAGCTTCTAATAGAATTTTCTCGTGGTTTTGCTCGTGGTTTGATTGCAATTGTGGGACATTCTTGAATCTAAAAGAACTGGAGTGGAAGATTTTTCTTTTCAACGTCTGGTTTTATTGTTGATAGTATTCTGCGTATAAAGAAAATTTGCATTTATGAATAATATAGAAATTAGAAGGTTGATTGTTAAACGTGCTTTTGTAGGAATTTGAATGCTTGTGGAAATTGAAATATCTGAGATATCTTGCAGAAAGGAAATGAAAGCCCACTACAAAAAAATGTAAGTAAGTCTGTTGAGACTCTTCAAACGATCAAGTTTTCAAGGCTTCTGCGACTTGAGCCTCATTTGGGACCCAAAAACCCAAAATTCAACCCGCAAAACCTAATTTTTTAAGAAATTTATGTTCAAAAAAAGAAAGTTTAAAAAATTTAATTATCCAATACTTCGAAAATTTATTTTATGAATGTTTGGACCCAAAAACCTAAAATTCGACCCACGAAACCTCAGTTTTAAGAATTTTTTGTCAAAAAATGAATGTTCAAAAAATAATATTATCCATGAAAAGCAATACTTCAAAAATTTATTGTATGAATGTTGGGACCCAAAAACCTAAAATTCGACCCACGAAACCTCATTTTTAAGAATTTTTTGTCAAAAAATTAAAGTTCAAAAAATAATATTATCCATGAACCTAGGTTCATGAAAAGCTATACTTCAAAAATTTATTTTATGAATGTTAGGACCCAAAAACCTAAAATTCGACCCACGAAACCTCATTTTCAAGAATTTTTTGTCAAAAAATTAAAGTTCAAAAAATAATATTATCCATGAACCTAGGTTCATGAAAAGCAATACTTCAAAAATTTATTTTATGAATGTTGGGACCCAAAAACCTAAAATTCGACCCACGACTCCTCATTTTTAAGAATTTTTTGTCAAAAAAAGAAAGTTTAAAAAATAATATTATCCATGAACCTAGGTTTATGAATAGCAATACTTCGAAAATTTAATTTATGAATGTTGGGAGTCAATTTATTCTTGTGGGCCCGAAAACTCTTTAAAGCTCTCCAAATCTTTCCAAAATATTCAAGCTAAAAAAAGCATTACTGATGGCAACTTTCCAAGTTCAATCCCAAGGTAAAGTAAATAAAATTCTAATTAATTTTGAAACTTAAGCTCATAATACTGTAAAGACATCCATGAGATCCAAAAAAGCATGAAAAACAAGGGTGATTAATTATACTGCTTTCTCTTTTCAATGGTTTATTGAGCTTTCATTTCAAGGCTTTTCATTTAGGGATTGAAATTTCAAAATCTTCATAAGAACATGAAATCATAAAAGTTCGAATGGAGAATGTAATAAAGCATTTCTTAATCATCACAAGGATATTCATCATGTTATTAATGAAATTTTTGCTATCATGAAAAGAAAACACAAAGCGTGAAGTTTCCTTTTGTGTCACTTAAAAATAAGTGATAATCCTCCTGACATGTTTTTAATGTAAAAATCTTAAATTGGAAATCTGGTGGGCTTAAACACAATGAAGCTTGAAATGAGCTTTATATTTTAGAGCGATTGCTAAGACAGTTGATTTGAATTAAGTTAAAATCAGAATTCTATAATTACATGAAAAGTGTAGGTTTTAGCAATTTCGTGAATTAGTTAAAACCGCATAAACATTTTTTGATTAAAAACATTAATTAAAGAAAAGAAAATTAATCTGCTTGATGTTGCTTTTGCTGTACAAAAATACTTACAAAGATGACTCAAAGGCGAGTTTGATATAAATTTCGGATCTCTGAAGGTAAAAAAGTTTTTTAATTATTATTTTTTCCAGCCAACTTTTGGGACTAACTTTTTTTTGTCTGTGGTTGTCAGAGTTTTCAGAATTAAGCAAAAGTAAGTTTTTACCAGAAACTTTAAAGTTTGTTAATCAAAATGCTCCATTATTCCAAGAATATAGCCCAATGTTTATGTTCCATGGAAGGTTTCAAATTGTTGAAAAAACATACCAACTGAAGTACCTACCGATAGCGGATTCCGGGTAAAATATTTCAATTTTAAACTTTTTTATGAGAAAATACGAAAATGCTTGGGAATTACTCATCGAAATGTTTTTGAGCAGGATCAAACCAACAATAAATGCGTCGAGCGGATAAGCTCTGAGCTATTCTGCGTTGAAATTGTGCAGGATGTCCAGGGAATGCCGATATAGGAATCCAATTAAAAAAATATGAGAGAATTTTTTTTCAGGATGAATTTTGTCACTGTATCTCGTAGGAAATATTGCAAATAAAATAAAATCAAAAATGTGCTAAAAGGTTTAATTATAATTGTTACTAAATAAATAAATTTAAAAAAAGATTTAAAATTTAAAAATTTCCGCTAAACGTGACTTTTTCTATAGAATGTGAGTTTTTCATGGAATTTAAGAGTTTTTGTTGGAATTTAATAACTCATTTGAATGGAATTCCCATCACATCTGATAAATATCAAATTTCTTGAAAAAAAAAATGCAATGACGCAAAAAATCTCACAAACCTCATCAAAAGGATTTAAAATTAAACGAATCCTGAGCAAAACGTTAAACTTCAATTAGATTACGCTCCTTTCTACTAATTTATTTCTGAAAACGAATTAAAATTAATTTTCTCTTTGTTGTTGCTTCGCGCCAGTTTAAGAAAATGTTCGAGGAATGCAAATTTATTATACCGTATTCCTATCACTTCTTATACAACTCATCGTCATTTTAGCGTGCCGCTGTTTCTATATTTTTATTATTATTGCTGCTTTTGTTGCCTTTTCTAAATGAGAGTGTTTTAGTGAGTGGAAATTTACAATTAAAGCAAATTGTACGAAATCTTTTTCGATGGCCAAACAAACTTTTTATGCAAAGTTCAATGAACAGATTCACGATTAAATCTTATATTTAACTAGATACAGTCATAATCAGCTGATCAATAGATTTTCAAGATGCATCTGGTAATTATTCGCAAAACAGGTTATCATGGTTGATAATCTTCGGAAATATGCTTAAAAAAAATACAGATAGCCTCCAATAAATAATTTAAAATTAATTCAAACCTATACATTTTTTCTTGTATTCACGTTGGTGAATTTTTAAGAATTTTTTAGTACGAAAATTCAGCACAAAAAACCTGTTGTGGAAAAAAATTTCAAAATTTTGTATAAAAAGAATATTTCAAATTTTTTATGTTCATTATTGAGAAGTGTGACTAGTGAGCAAGTTGTTTTGTGTTGCATGAATAAGTTTTTTTAAAAGAAATTCAAAATGAAGTTATCGTAAGTTATGTTTTATTAGGTTTCAATACCAATAATATAAATAAAAACCAATTATTATCAAAGAACTTATACAGTATCTTCATCCAAACTAGTGCTGTGCTGATATTACTAGTCGCTGTAACACTTTCTAGTGCCACTGAAATGAAATGTGTAATACATCTACAAGTTATTGGTATGATAATGCTGTCTCTGGCCCGTATCAAAGTCTCCACACAGCATTATTCAACGATCTGTACTTAACCGACGAGAATCAAAGTCACACTGTTAACTCGAACGTTGAAAAATCAGTCCAAGCTATTTACTTTCGTTCAAAGACTGTGAAATTCATCGCAAATGTTGTCTTCAAAGTCTTTCCGAACGCTTATTACTTGTGGGTTACCGAAGGTAGTGACTTATCTTTATTTGAGCAAAAACATTTTGAAGGTGCTGGCAACCTGAAACTTCTCCATATTTACGATAACAAAATTCAAGGACTACCCTCAAAAGTTTTCTTCCACGCAAGTAAATTAGAGTATATTAATTTGCGTAAAAACAAGATCAGCTATGTGGACCAAGAAGCTTTCTTTGGTGTAACTGATTTGAAGGGACTGTACTTGAAAAACAATTTGATAACAAAGTTGAGCGATCACACATTCAAGCATTTGCAGGCACTAGAAGAGTTTGATTTGGTCTACTTGATCGTTGGACAAGCATCTCAGGACTGCGAGGATAAAATCGTAGAATTAGGGGAAAAGTTCAATACATGTGAGAAATTTTTACAAGGTTGTTAAGATCGTGTTTTTTATTTATTATTTCTAATTATTCATTTTCAGCAATAACTGAAAAAAAAAAAAATAATCCACCCAACAAAACCTCTCTGCTCGCACTTTTATGTATTTTAAATAATTGTTAAACAGCCCAGAACAAAATTATGAATATTGAATGAGACAGGCTGGAAAATTCAAATTTCGAATTCAGAAGCATGCAAAATTAAGTTGTAAGTACTTATCGTATTTTGCTTGTGTAATTCAATTGAAAGAAAAAATTTTCTTCAGCGCACTAAACAAATTATTATACTTGATGAGTTAAGAAATGGTTGAAAATGCTTTAAGCTGGATTTTTTTACTCACAGTTTAAATGTTCTGAGTTTATTGAATTCGTCGAATTTGCTTTAATTACAAAATCCAACAAAACCGTGGCAAAAGAGCTGAATGTTACACTTTTCCATACAATTAACTACAACTCAAAGTTCAATGGCTAAATATAATTATGTATTAATGGACTTTCATTATGCTGGTTAAAGGTTCCAGCATAAAATCCCTAAGCTTAATTACTGCGAGAGGCATTATAGTAATTATCTTTTAGCATTTGTCGTGCGTTTTACTATACAGGGCTTACTGACACACAAAAAAGCACAGCCAGAAGAATGTTAGGCGACCAAAAATTCCCTGCTAGGTTTTTTCCACAACACACCCTTGAAATCCGAAAAGCTCACCCTCAAGTCTAAACCATTAAAAATTTATGCAACAAAAAAAAAGTTTTCATTCTCATGAATTTCCCAGAAATTTCTATCTCATTCCTCGGCAGAGAAAAATAAAAAACAGAAAATTATAATAATGGGACGAAAATGGGAAATTATGCGAAATTATTCTAAAATCTTAAGAAAATCATTCTTGGACGTGAAATGCTCTTGAAATCTGAAAGTGTACTAAAAAGATTTCAACCTGTTGATGATAAATTGGGAGTTTAGCTGAATCTTCGAAGTGTACAGTGCGCCTGCCTGGAAATTTCTGGAATAAAATGATGATTTGAGTGTTATTAAAATCACGAGAGAGCTTAGGTGATCATCGAAATGATTGTTTGATAATTTTTACGAATTCAATACTATATTATTTGAAAATTTTGATTTGACGAAATAATTTTCAGTGTGGGTTTGGTTGGCTTTAAAGGGAGCTGCCGTGAGATTGTCTTAAGAAATTTTTTACTTTTCTTAATCTTAAGATTTACATGAATCAAAAACATGGTATAATTAATTTTTTATTGAGATATAATTTTAATTTTATGGATTAAAAATCATTTAAGGAATATAGCCATTTTAAAAAGTGATTGAGATCGAAGAAAAAATATAATAATATGTTATATAAATACATTAACAACTCTGATCGAAACGCTGTTGAATTTAATAAAAATTTTATGCAGTAATTTACCATGGCAGCTCATTAAATGTTTTCTTGAAAAAAACCAACCGTCTACCTTCCATACTATGCATGTAAACTAAAAAATTTGCACAAACAGTATAACCTGTGTTGAAATTTAATTAAAACAGAAAAATGTCTGAAATTGAATAAAAGCGTAAAAAGCTCGGAAAACATGTTTAACCAAAATTCCAGATGCATGCAAAATGAAAATGTGAGCCTTTAAAAACAAACAACGTATAATCCACAACTCACGTACACTTATTTACAAAAATCAGCTTCAGCTCAATTTCCTTTTCAAATATTTTTGTTTACTACACCTGCTAGCTAAAGTCTGACCACCAACTTTTAACATTTTGGAAGGAAACTGCTGTAAAACGTAGATGAACGCTGTTTTAACTTTTTAGGATAATTAGAGCGCTTTGTCTTTTCAAATTTGAAATTTGATATTAAATCTCTACGGATCGACTATGGTGGGTTTTAATGCTTTACGCCGTATAAAAGCCAACACAAACAAATTCCATAACAATTTTACTGTGTCATTTTGTGAAAATTTAGAAATTTCTCGCAATTTCAGCAATTTCAGCAATTTCAGTTTTACACCTGCCACCACTTTGTTATATTCTTATTTATTTTCCCATGGCTCAGAATGAAGACCATTTAATATTAATGGTAAAAATATTGCGAGCAGAATTGGTGGAGCGCAAAAAAAGCGGATCAGAGGCCATCAAATGCAGGAAGAACATTAAAACTTTACTTAATGCTTTTTGTTGCGATTAAGTGTCGCAATATCTCGAGTGTTTAAGTGAAAGAAAATGAACAAGAAAGGTGGAACTCTTGATATTTCTTTTCCAATGATATTTTATGAAGTAATTTGAAGTCACTGAACAGGCTGGGGATTGAAAGTGAATGACTTTTGTGAAGTTGCTTAGGGCTGAGTTTTCTGCATATTATTGGTTTGTTCTTTTAATTGAGAATGTTGTAATTACTTTATTTGTTTTAGAGACCTGAGCAATGTCACGTAACACCTTGTGGAAGCATTACCAGCACGCATTGATTTTCGAGGAATAGATTAACATATTATATGATATTTTCCTGATAAATTCAATCTGATTGCTAGACTTTCTTCCAAATGCCACAACAAGTGTTATATTGTCAGGTTTCATTGATTATAATTATTGAAGACATTGTAAACAGCTTGTGGGGGTGAGCATGTTTTCTTGTAAGACTTTGTTTTTGTTTTTGCATGCATTGTTCACCTTAATGATCCAAAATAATTAATTTCCCTCCTAACAAAGGAGAGTTTGCTTTCAATATATGAACTACCTGACTTCACAATCCTCTAATTTCATTAGTCTTATAAGTAAGATGTTTGTTCCTGATTTGGTTGGAGTCTCATTATTTTCCTAGTATTGAGACGTTTTTAAACATGCTCAGCACTTAAATTAAAGCTTGCAGATTGATGGTCTTACATACAATAATAATTGATTTAAAAACCAGCATTCTAGTTCAGCATTCTCTCGACATGTCTTTAAAATAAATCCGTTTTCACATTGATTAGGTTATTAAAATGACTCAAATTTCTCATATAAATATAGATATACATTTTATGATTTATGATTTGAGCACACTTTGCAATGGCAATACAATTTATTCGAACAATGAAGACTCAGCTTTAGTGAGACGATATAATCAATCAGTAAACCTTATCGAAACAACAGAAATTTTTGAATTATTCAAGCTTGGCAATGAAATATAATCGAAAATACATGAGATACGCTTTCATACGTAAGTCACAGTCTATAATAATTGGAGTTGGTTCAAAGATATATTTGAAAGGACTTGTTGAATGGAAAGTTTACAGTTTGATGAATAGGATTTGATTATGAATTGAAAATAGAAATATGAATGCAACAATAGAATATTAAAATAGTTTCTATAAATATTATTAGAAATGATAGATTTGAACACTTAATCCTTTTAAAACAAGATATCTTCACATGCTCATATGATTTTAAGCTTATATTTGATATTGTTCCTTTTTTAAGGAATTAAAAATATAATCATAGAATACCACTGAATGAACGCTTTTATTGCAAAATAGACTCCCAGAATCTTCGTGAAATCTTCTAGAATGGCCTACATTAATGTGCAAAGATAAGATCAAAGAGTTATATCACTTAAATTTCCAAGGTAAATGTTGGGTAAATTGTAATAATGTTGAGCACTTTTTGGGCGCTTTGGACTTGTTTATTGAGGCTTTTATGTCCTGCCTCTTTTATCAGCACTTTTCGAATCAAACAACTTTTTTATTTTCTTACGCCAGTTTTATTGCTCCAAGTCACCCTTTTCACAAGAACTTGGGCTTTTTATTGTCAATACGAAATATCATCTCTGATATACACAACATACTCTAAAATACCAAGGAGTTTTTATAGCAAGGGTAAATTTTTGAGACTGTATGGCCTATTTATTTTATCTTGAATGTTTAATAAAATTTTCTGCGCAATTTCCCCCAACATAAAATTAAGATACATCTCCTTGTGACCAACACTAGAAAATACTTGAAAATACTAAGAAAATCACAAAATAATGTCAATGGGAGATAATAAAATCGAGATTGTACTGATGGGGATTTCAAAACCAATTGTTTATAAAGCCCTTAAACCAAATTGATTTTGGGTAATTTTCTTCCTGCAACATAAGATTTAGAAAGGTGAAAGTTGATTTTATTAAGCATCTAAACAATTACACTGTTAAGTTTTAGCTCTTAAAATATTTACAATATTTCCCCAACCACAATTATTTTATTACTGTTGTGGTTTAGTCTACAACACAATGAACTTTTTCACATCTTCTTACCTACAGCCAAAATGAGCATAAACATTGAAAATGGAGGAAAATTTAATTAAAATTTGAATAATTTTTTGAGCTTGGAATAAGTATATTCTACTGGCAAAATGTGTGAATTATACTGTGTATTTATTCATCATAATATTATTAATATGTAAAAGCGAGGGGAAAACAGTTGGGCTCTTTTGGTGACCATGAGCTCTTTTGGTGACCATGAGCCGCCAAAAAATGGTGACTTTATGTTTGTATTCAATAATAATATTGCATTGACCAAATAATATATGAGCCGTTTTAGAGCAAGAACACGCTAAGTCCACATTTTGAAAAAACACTTTTTTGAGCCAAAAATGGTGAGCCGCAATGAGCCGCATTGAGCCGCATAAATCGATATAATGAACTATTCAACGAAAAGTAAATTATTTTAAATTATTTTTAAACATACTTTAAGCATATTTTAGTGAGCCGCAGAGCCGCAAATTTTTAAGAGCCGCAATGAGTCGCATATTGAGCCGCATGAATCGTTGGCCATGAGCCGCACCAACTGTTTTCCCCTCGTGTAAAAGCAACATTTGAGCATAACTCATGTTTTCTGTTTGTCTTGTGGATAAACGTCTTGCCAACATACATACATAGATGTTCTTTGGAAATTTTCGCAATAAGAAATTTGTCAGAATCCCGTGTTTTATGCATTCTGTATCTATAATAGAAACTTGAAAGTTGTTTTCCCTACTTTTGAGGTTTATCGTCGTTAAGAAGGAACATTAATTACTTTACACAAATAATTCAAGGCAAGTATTTTGCTTGAAGAATGAAAGCGTCTTAATGATTGATGATAGTTTTATTAAAATTGTTATCCAAGAAGAATCTAGGTAAAATTTGAGTGTAAAATAATCTAAACTTTGTTGACTTTATGTTTGTATTCAAAAATTCATTGCAAAAATAATAATAATATTGCATTGACCAAATACTATTCATGCTTTGATAATTGCATATATTAATCACTATGTAAAGCATCAATAACGGTATAAATGTGATTTTAATTTATTTTGTTATTTAAAACTAAGGCAGATATTGACCCATGACTTGTTTACACAATGTTTAAATTTTCAAACAATACTTAATGAGTTTGATTTTATTGTTAGATCAATTTGTTGCAGTTTTCATAGAAATTAACAAATTTGTGTTGAATTTCAGCTAAATCAAATAAATATGTAAACTAAAAACTTTCATAAAATAAGGTTTTGATGGTAGAATTTATGGTGTGAAAATTTAAAATTTTTGATTTTTGAATTGTGAACTCAGAATATCAAATTTGAAAAATGATGTTTTTGAAGACAGTCACTCTCTGAGTTTTTAATCTTTTACTCAAGACTAATCTTTCGGTTTCTATCCTGCATGAGACCTTCTCAATAAAAGGCGTATCAATTTTTTTATTACACGTTTCTAAATGGTAGAGAGGAGTCGTTATTTTACTTGTATTTTAATAACCTAATAAAATACGGTGACATTAATAAGATTTATAACATTTTAGGTTTGTTTGAGTGAAACGCCTCGTATTGTAACAATTCTTTAGATTTGAATTTATTTTATGTATCCTTATTTCCATAATAAGCATATTTTCTGGTGAACAGACATCAAATAGTCAAAGGTAATGGAATAGCTGAATTAGTCTTGGTTTAGATGTTAAATAGAGATGATTGATTTTTCCGAAAAAAATAACAGTTTTCAATTTTGAAAACCAGTGGAATATCTGTATTTTAAAAGTCGATTCTTTTTTGTTGATGATTTTCAAAATGAACTTCAAAGTGTGTAGACCAAAATTAAAAACTTTAGTGGATTTTTTTCTGATATTTGGTCGAGTAATTGTTAAGAAGAAAAATATTTCGTTTGTGATCCGCACAAATCCTTTTGTTAAGAAAAATGTGAAGGCAACTTTGATAAGGCGCTTCAATGTGCCAAAAAAGCTAGTAATTCAGAAAAATAAGAAAAAATGTGAAGTTTTGATGATATCTTCAAGCAGTGACAATTGGCAACGAGTTTTGAAGATTCCCAAGCTGTTTTTGATTTTTTGTTCCAAGAAATATTTCATTGCACGAAATTATTCAAGAATTTTCAAAGAATATGCTCTGAAAGTAAAAAGTTCTGAAAACTTGAGGCTTGTTGAAGAAGAACCAAAAGATGTTTTGACTTTGGATGATTTGCAACAAGAGCTTGTTCCAGAATCGTCCGCAACACCATCCCAACAGCCAAAACTGAATGATTTCACTAAGCAAAATCAACTGCAGTGCCAAATCTGTAAAAAAGTGATGAGCCACAAGCATGTATTGAAAAATCACATTTACATTAAACATTCGCTAACAACTCGAGGGGTTCAATGTATGATATGTAAAAAAAAGTGCACTGGCAGAAGCAGTCTTAGAAGTCACATCAAGGTGGTTCATCTATTTAAGGGTCCAAAATTGCAATGCGATTACTGTGAAAAATTCTTAAAAAATAAAGAATATTTGAGGAAACATTTGTTCAGACACACAGATTTATTCAAATGTTTAGTTTGCAACTTCAGAGGAAGTGATCCTTTTGATCTTAGGACTCATTCTTTGAAACATCGAAGTGATGAGTTCAAGTGTAAGATTTGCGGAACGTATTTGAATACGGCAAACCTTCTTGAAATTCATCTACATGAACATCCTGTCTGTAAAGTGAAATGCCTACATCCAGGCTGTGGACGATTTTATGAAAAGATTTGGGATATGAAAAAACATATGGTGACTCACCAAACTGATCGACCATTTGAATGTATTTTTGAAGGATGCAACAAAAGATTCAAACATAAAGTTGTCATGATGACACATCAATCTACTCACAGTGATGTACGAGCCTTCAAGTGTTCTGTCTGTGAGAGAGAATATAAGGTAAAGTCTCAATTGGTTCATCACATGAAAAAGCATGATTCGACACCTGCTAAAAGTTTGAAAGATATTGTAGCGCAAAAAGAAAATGAATTGAAGAAGGCACAAGACGACCTTGAAGCTTGTGCTAAGAAAGATCCATTGTGGTACAAAAAGCTAACAGTTGATGAGATTTATGCTAAGATGATACCAAATATAGTTCGGCCTAATGAAAGTGTTCAGTGCAGCATCTGTGAAAAAGTACTAAAAAAAAAATTTTCATTAAAAAATCATATTCGGATGACTCACTATACTCTGGAACGTCAATTCCAGTGTGATCATTGTGGAAAAAAATTTAAGACCAAACACTGTATGGGTCTACATATCTTAATCCATTCAAACAAGTTCAAGTGCCCAAAATGTGAAACGAGATGTAATAATCCTAAATACTTACAACGACATCTATTAATGCATGAAGATGCGAAACTTTTCAAATGTATGGATTGTTCCCGATCATTTAAAACTGATGTTTACCTGAAGAAACATCAAAGTCGTAAAGCGGCCAAGAAAAATGTCAAGTGCTTGGAAGAAGATTGTGGCAAATTTTTCAAAACAAACTCAGACTTGAAGATGCACATGGAATCTCACAATACAGAATTTAAATTTGTGTGCCAAATTGATGGTTGTAAAAAGATCTTCAAAAAGAAACAGAATATGACTTTGCACATGAAAACACTCCACGGTTCCAAATTTGTATGCCCGATTTGTGAAGTTTCGTTCAAGCGTCCAAAGTTCTATGAGAAACATATGAAAGCACATGCAAATAATATCTAGTACATATAACATTATGCGTTTTGAGAGTGGATAACTTAAAAACTTTCATTACGAAATATTTGATTTTAAAGACTATTAACATGATACAAATTTAATTGCATATTGATCATGAACTGAATTATAATAAACTGGATTATCATATTTTTTTTGTAAGTCTTAAATAGCAATAAACTTTTAAGTTCTACAAAAAATCACTCAAATTGACTGGTTGCCAACACCAAATATTTAATGCAGCACGAAAATAAAGTTAAGTTAACTTCCAATTGTAATGACTCCTTCAGAAATAAAATGTTTAAAGTAATTTTTCTCAAAATCTGAAAAATAGCATCATATTCAAAAATTTTCTCAATTTTCTTGAAAACTGTATCACGTTCGACCAATCATTTTATATACACCAATAAAATAATAAATTGTAGGTAAAATATATTTGTTTTATTGTTTATTTAGAAAAAAGTTTTATTGAATACGGAGTATTAAATTTTAGAACTTTAATTAAAAAAATTCCTTTTATGTCATTTTTCTGAAAATTACGAGATATATGATATTGTAAGAAAATCCTATTATTTTACAAAATGAGAAATGGCTATCGTTTCCAAAACTCTACAACTTCATGCAACATTGTAATCGAACTCGTGCGACAACTTGAAGATTTAAATATATTCATTCTTCCTTTCAAAACATACAGTGTTGGCATTTTAAACACAAACAATTGTTTAGAATAACAAAAGACACTTTAGTGAGGTTGTTGCAATGCTGCATTTTGCCATAAAGCTTTTCAAATTGTAAATTTGCACGGATTTTATGTATATTTCCTCTCAATTACTGTAACGATTCATTCCAGGCACGTTTCCAATTTAAATGCATAGTTTTATTGTATTTTTATGCAAGAATTGTAATATTTCCATCAAGGTTTATAAATGCACGATATAATTCTCTTTGAGTTTGAATAATTGAGTGGCCTGTGAAACCGCATAATGAAATCAGAAAATTAAAAATTTATTGTTTTAGTACGAAATTGAAAATTTAGATTGGAATTTTGAACCACGCCGAGTATACTTGGCTTGCGTAAAATCGTTCATAATATAATTAAATTGCAACAACATGTTTAAATTGACAAATTAAACTTTAGATATTTCAAACAAGATATAAAACCATAATGTTTGGAATATATTACAATTTTCATTTTGATTTGATGTTTGATGGTATTATATCGACAAGCATAACATATGTTAGCCTACAAATATATAATTTTGAATATTTGCTTTGTAAACATTATTATTGAATATTTATCCGGGATGAGCTATTGTATCTAATTCAATTTCAATGCTATTTGTTAAACGATTCTAGTAAATAAAATTATTTTCATATCATATTAGTTCATATCAAAGTAAATTGAATACCGAAGGTCAGAAAAGGTCTGTTATGAATGCTGAAAATAAAGTTTCAATATATTTACGGGAAATCTGTGAATATTTTTGGTTTCATAATAATTTACAGGAAACTTTTAAATTAAATGTACCTTCACATTATTCATTTTATCAACAAAAAACTCAACAAAAAGCGTTGAAATTATTTTTAAATTGATGTGCAAACTTTGCATTAAATTAATTGCAAAAAGTGTTCATTAATGTTTTTTTAAAGTTGAGCCATAGCTTTTCACCCCAAAGTTACACAATTATGAGTAGACAGCTTTTATCTTAGTATTTTCGATGTAAATTGTTTTAAATTCTGTTTTTAGGGCATTAATTGCCTTAATTGTTATTTTAAGGTATATTTTGTTGATCTTTCAAATAAATTTGATGTTCACTGATCCTAAATGACAAATAAACTTCTGTTCATTGTTCGTTTGCTTAACTGTTGTCTGAGATATAATTCGATTGAATATATTTCTTACAAACTTCAAAAGATTATTTTGTTCAACAAGCATTTCGTTTTATTTATTTTGCTAATTAGCTTATCGAGTTTGAAAAGTAAATTCACAGAGAATTTCAATTAAATTGAATTTTCTTTTGAACAATGTTTCTTAATATAAGTTAATTCAAGTTAATTAATAAAAGAAACAGCTAATAAAATTACGAAAAGAACTTAAGAAAATCTTCTTTTTGAGGTAAACTAATTTTTAATTCAAAACACGAAACTTAAATTATTTGAAAAAAGGAAGAACCAAAAAGTCAACATTTCATTATTGTTTGGAAATTTTGGAACTCATCTGTAAACTTGCACAATATTTTTCCTCATTCCGTAAATATTATTCCTGTTTAATTGGAAGATGAGCAAAATTACTTAATCCACTTGAAAACAATCAAATTAAAACTGTATTATAATTAATTCATTTATTATATGATTACAAGGTACAACAAATTACAAAACTATCACAACAAAAATGAGAATTGAGTTACCATAAAATTACCTTCCTCAACCGCCAAAAGAGTAGCTTGAGCTTCCCGGTTGGCCATAGGTAGACATAGGCGATTTCAGACACCTGCTAAAAGGCGCTGTACGCGACCGTCTTAAGGAAGTTTTGGGTTCAAAAGATTCCGAATACTAAATTTCAACCCTCATACTTTCACCCTAAAAGCAGGTTCTAGATCCAAAAACATCCAATAAAAAAAACATGCCAAAAATCTTTCTTCCAACCCTTTTTGTTGAAAACGTGATTTTTCCGAAAAAAATATAAATACACTATATAAAGCTTCAATAGTCTCAATAATATGTCCTCCCAAAATAATTAAAAAAATTTATATTAAATGCGAAATGGCTATGAAAACGGACGCTACAACGTTCAAAACTCTAATTCTCCATCACGTAATTGAAATTATTTTTTCTGTCAATAAAATGCCATAAAATTAATTTATTCTATATAAATAATATATATCAATATATATTTAATATATGCGAATATATAAAATTCCAACCCTGCCCCTCAAAATTTCAATTTTTTCAATAGTGTCTACTAAAAGGCGAAAACAGACATCCGAAACGTCCCATAACGGACGTCAATAAGTTTGCCGCCGTAAAATTGCCTTTAATGTTACATTTTCCCATCAAAATTTCAATTTTTTGCATTGTCTCACGCTCAATCCGTAAAAACAGACAATTTGTTGACACCCGATGTTGCCTATGTTTTGTATGGCAAGTCCCTGTCTGATTACCAATAAAATGCCAACCGGGTTACCTCCCACCTGGGTTGCAAAATTTAAACTCAAATAATGAAAAACAGTAAAAGCTTTGAAAGTATACAATAGAACATTGTCTCGTTTTTGAATTCAAAATTGTTTAAATTGTGTTATAATTTCGAGATATCCCAAATGGTTTCATTTTGTTCAAGAATTTGCTTTGGATGCTTGAGAAAACTCTTAGTAAAATTCTGATGTAAATTGTGTTATTTTTCAGTTAAAGTGAAAAACGAGAATGCTTTGTCCAAACAAATTAAAAATACCAGGTGGTTCAATTTCTTGTAAAAAATATTGGAATACCTTTACGGTTTCGAGAATAAAATACTCAGAAATTAAAGATATTTGATATAATTTAATTTCAAGGAGATGAAGACAAATTATGTAATAAATGTTTGATTTTATGGAAAATTTTCATTTCTTTGTATTTGTTCAATTTATTCCAAAGAGAAGTTTCAAATCCAAGCACAAAATCCCCAAAATCCAACCGAATCCTCAAAACAACACTTTGAACTATAAAAACCACAAAGCACTGAATTACTGTTTACAAGAACAAAGTAGGAAGTGGATCTCAACTACTTATTGCTTTACTTATTTGCACCATGAATACAATCTCAAAATTCCTTACAAATTTAATTAAGCTCTTGAAGAAGCGCTTGCTGAACAAACTATTCCAATTAAAACTTTAACACTCTGCTATATACTTAATGTAAACACATTAAAAATAAGATAATAAAAAATAGAAAAAGCACTGAAAAGGTTTTAATTTGGCTTTTAATTGAAATTGTTAATGGATGCTATTTTTGATGAAATTGGTAATTTTTGATTGGGTGGAATTAAATTTTTAAGCTTTGTTGTTGAAATGTTTTTGTCAATAAACTCGTTCAACAAATTTTGTGGAAAACATTCAACAATAATTATAATTTGTGTACACTGAACAGATATTTTTCACATGGGCTGTTTTGAAAAATTATAAAATTCCCCGTATAAATTATGGAGGTCATTTCTATCATACCCCAGTTTAATTATAATTAGATGATTAAATTGATCTATGAAATTCAAAAAGTATCCAGCAAAAAGTGCAGTACTTTGAAAAGTTGTTATAAATAAAATATTTTGAGTCCATTCTAATAATTAGTTTGTTAAATAAATTATAATCAAAACTGCAACCAACTTTTGTTAATGCTGAAACACTAATCAATTAGCAAAGTTCGTCCGAAAAATGAATTATTCAATAAGCTTAGGTTTACCTTCCACAGCTTCCAAGAAAAACAAGCAAAACATCAATCTCGTGAATGGAAATCAAATACAAGAAACAGGCATAGAATATTTTATTAGTTTCTGTGCAAATCTAATTAAGAGTGAATGATTCCAGCACTTAAACCTAATTGATGATGCTTTGAATTTTATTTTAGCTTTCAATACTTTGATTTCCACCGAATTTCAAGTGCTTTCGGATACATTTTGTTGTATATTTAACTTAACAGACGGTATCGTCTTTTGTTATCAGAGGAAAGATTTATCGAAGTTTAATGGGCAAAAACGATCGTAAAAAGCTTTCCACGCTTTTATATTCGCTTTTAAGAATTTCAAATTAAAATTTTTCTGCGATCAATCTTCAAATTATTTCACCATGATGCAAGATTTTTTGGTATTTGATACCTTTCTGGTAGGGACCTGCGAGCCCAAGATTTTCGACTCGAGCCGAGTCGCGAGTCGAGTCCACAAAAAAGGTCGAGTCGAGTCGAGTTTCGAGTCGAGCCTTGTTATTAAAAAATTTTAAATTTGAAACATTAGACTTACAAAATTACAAGTAAAAAATTGTTGTATACATTTTCAGGGTTTTTCAACCTTATCTTATTTTTCCTGACTTCCCTGTACACAAATCTCAAAAATATCCGGAAAATATTGACCCCCTGACCCGTGTGATGCGAAAAACTAAGGGCCGTGTGCCGTGTGTCTTTGGTTTGGTGGTTTGGTGGATTACTTAGAGATACAGCTGTGGTCTCTTCAGAAAAAATTATTGAGATGATGAGTTGAGTCAAGAAATGTCTCGATGTTTGGTCCACTACCTGCTGGGAGTCATCTGGGGGTCATCTGGTGGTACCAGACAACTTTTTTTAAAAAGGCTTAGAATCTCATGATTCGTCCAGAAAATTCTAAAAATAGGGTATTTGTGATTTAAGCCAACGAATGCGGCTATAGATATAGATGTTATGTCTCAGTTGAAAGATTTTTTAATTATCACACCATTCCACGTTTGTTTTATGTGTTGGTAAAACAACAAGCAATCTGTTTGCTGCATTTGCGCTCATTTTTGAATAAAGCTGCCAAAAATTAAATAAGGACTCGAAAAGTCGAGTTGAGGTTTTCGAGCCGAGCCGAGTCTCGAGTCGAGGCTTGACTCGCGAGTCGAGTCGAGTCTCGAGTTCTCGCAGGTCCCTACTTTCTGGTATTAAGTTCATTTTTAGTGTTCCACAAATTGGTTAAGTGCTACATGGGTTTTGTGCAATTTACGTAGATGGATTACATATCCATTCTATATAATTATTTATGATATTCTACTAGTTATATTATATTTTCAGCATACAATATTTATGATATCACTTAAAAAAATGTTCAAACGACTCTATCAGGCCCTCGTAAAATTAAGAAAAATTATGCAAATTATTTTCCTGTTGAAAAAGGTATTTTTCTGTAATATTTCAATCATGAAATCACTCAATTAATAAAAAGCTTCATTACCATATAAATTATTCCTCAACATTCCCAAAAAAAATTCCTGAACCGTCCCCATTTTTTATAATTCTGAAAAGATTCCTATCCATCATACTTAAATAGCTAATACAAAACGCTAATAAATTACAATTTTTCAAAGCAATATCATTATGCATGCACGAAAAAATTCTAAACAATCTTAAGTAATGGATACTTGAAAAATCAGCTTCAAGCAAGACATTCTAGAGATTCAGGATAAGATTATGAAAGCACAGCGAAATTGATCGTTCAATTTTGTGAAAAGTTAATTGCAGTATTTCATTTAAAATGTATATAAGTTAGTTAGTTAATTTGAGTTTTTTAAGGTCCGTTCAACACTAATGGTTAGATTAGACCTAAATCAGTTACAATTTATTATGCATTGCTTGATTTGATGATTTGGAAACTTCTGTTGGCTACGCCATCTTCTGCCTCCTCATCCAGTTGCGGTTTGGTAGCTTTATCCCTTGCTTTAATCAGTTACGTCTCTTGCGAAAGCGGGGTTTGAAGCTTTTCCTTACTTTTACCTTTGCTGTTGAGTTTACTTTAAATAAAATCTTATCAAAATTCAAGCGGACTCCATCTTCCCCAGGAACAAGACCAAAGCTTTTCATGCCAAGATAGTTGTGGATGGACACCTTAAATTCAGTTTTTTTGGAAATTTTGGCCGGAGCGAAAAATTTCTCAACTGACAGCAATGAAACTCAAGGCCAAACTCAAGTATATAAATACAAGCAGTAGAAATCTTTTTAAACCAGAATAATGGTAAACCAACATATTTTATAATATTTTATAAATAAATCTTAAATAATAAAAATAATAATAAGCCAAAACCGGATTTAAAAATTCCATAATCCAATTATTGAATTCATCAAAAGTCAGTACTGCTAAAAATATCGGAATGCCCTTTTCAGTCTATTTCAGCTAAAGGAGCATTCTGGAAAATTTTTTAATCATAACTTTGACTGACTTTTACATCGAAGAATTTATGGTTTATTTTTTAAATTATAAGCTCTGGGCTCTCAAATAAAAAGCTGGAACAAAACTGAAACAAATTGTAACAAATTATAAATCCCATTTATTTCGATACTTGTCGGTTGTTGTTTTTTTCGTTTCAGCGTAGGTTTATCTATAAAAATCACGCTGCAAAATCAAGGCAAAATTCACGATTTTATCGTTCTGTGGAAATAAAAAAACAAGCTTAACGTAATTGGGATATTTAAAATGTTCAATTTGTGGATACAAAGTCCTTTTTATATTGGCTTGTTTAAAAATAGAAACGTATTGATAAATTATATTTTTAGAATTGCCTTCCAGTAATTTTTCGAACATTTTTTGTTGAAAGCCCCATTGATAATCAAAAAACAGAAAAAGCCAAAATAATTTCCAGGAAACACATTTTCACGACATTTTCAGGTAATCTAATAAAGGATCAAAGTAATTGTGATAACCTTCTAAGTATATCACTTTTATTCATTATGCGTGTCTTTTCAAGCAGACAATACTTTTCTATATATTTAACATCATCTCAAGTTTTTTGTTTATTTGCTATCTTCACGTTTTATTATCCAAGCACTTTTATTACGTCGACGTTAAAATGAAATTTGGGTCTATTGTTCACCTGAAATCAGTGAGGATACTTCAAGTGTGATAAAAATCTCAATTGCTTTATTTGTGCTGCTTTTGTACTATTTCTTGTTAACTTTGGTAACTTGTAACAACTCCGCTGTAACTCCAAAAAGTAGATTTTTGAATGTTAAGAATTTATTTCCATTATTTTTACAGCAAAAATAAGTGAACGAAAGATCAAATAAAATACAATAAACTTTTATTGTAAAGTTCATGCATACATTTTTTTGTTCATGATGATAATACTTACGAAGATACAAAGATATTATTTGCGTTATGTCAACATTAACTGAAACTCGTTCTGCTCATATTCAAGCTTGTTTTGATAGCTTGTTGGTGAGCTTTTGGCGGTCCAATCATTTCTAATCTCACTGTTCAAGTTTTTATGAAAATTAGTACCTTGTGAAAAGATTAAGCGTGCTTAAAGCATTATTTAAAGATTAAGCTCTTTTCATGTATATTAAATACCAAAAGCCTGTTAAATTGATGATAAACGTGCCAACATCCATGGATGACTGTAGGCTCTAGGGAATACTTTTTACAGCCTTTGCAAACATAACCTTGAATTTGTTGAATAAATGCTTTATATCTTGAAGCTGTTGGAAACACATATCAATAACATAAAAACACAAATGTAGACAAAGTTTAATCTTCAATATATCGATTTTTGAGCAAAAACCCGATTCTGGTAAACATATTTTATTTTTGCATGTTTCGCGTTTTTCATAAGTATCATTGAACTTAATTGAACCTTCATTGAAAATAATTTTTCAATTAAAATTTGAATCATGTCAAAGTGTACTGCATAACGAGGGTGAAAAAGTGAATTGATATATTGTAATTTGAACAGCTCGATCAATCAAAAATGTTGAGGAATTCGTGAAAGCTGAACATAATTCACTGTTTGTCATGGATATACACCGCTTGAGTAATTTGCATTGGGATTTACTTGAATCAGGCCTAAAAAGTTTCTTTGGAAGTTATGAAAAGTTCGTAGGAGTTTTGCCGTTTTATTTATATTGAACAAATCGTTCTTTTAAATTATATTGCTAATGATTTTCGGCACGAGCGGATATAATGTGGATTATCAATTGATAGCTCATGTTTCTGATACCTAACTTAAGATTCATCGTTATGGATTCATATTTAAATGGAAATTATAATAAATATTTTGCATTTCAAATCACAAGAGGTTACAGAGTGTATCCAATTATCGTAGAATTATGATTTAAGTATAACTCAAGAATCATCTACTTATTTATAAAGCCACTTCAAATAGTAAGGTAATTGAGAGTTCTCATAACTCTAAATTGCCACTCATACATGAATCTGAAAATGTTATATTCTATGGTTATATCATTGGTTAGGTATGCTCAAATTACACTCAAGTTGTAATAGCCAAGTAGAAAATAATTATAACATATTTATCCTGTCTTATTTCACAAAATCCGTGAATAACAGAAACATTTTCACTTCCAAAAATTGTAAAGAGAAACATTAGCAACATAAATATGCTTATCGAGATGAGTTTCATGCAGCATTTACATTATCATGGAAACAGCATCATGACTGGCTTATTTATCTTTCTCTGTATAACTCTGAAGAGGAGCATTTTAAATCAAAAAGTTCGTTTTGCCTCGAGCCAAACGTTTCAATCATTTCAGAAAAGTTACAGAACTTTTTTCGAATGGACGTTACTTTGATGGTACTTTGAAGCAGTTTTCAGAGTTTTCGAGCTTTTCTAAATATTTACCAAAAAACGACTCTAGTTTGTAAAAAATAGTTGAGTTGACAAATTCAAAAATTTCTAAAAGTCAAAGCAAAAATTATTCTGTTTGTTATTATACAATTTTGTTAAGTTGAATTTCGATCGGAAAAGCTGAGTCAAGTCATAGATAAAGCATTTTGGCTAGCGGTTGTTGTTTTTTGCTCTTATTAAAAAGCTTCAATTCAATTCTTTTTTGATAAAAGAAAACTATGTTTGCAAGTAAGTAGTTAAACTAAATAAATTGCAATTTCTTTTAACGAATCTTGACGTTGTGTCATGATTATATGTTTACCACGTAATGTGGTTAACGGGACATTTCCTGTAAATTTCTCAAGTAATTTTCCGCAAACATCCGTAAACTATTTTTATTATTAAACTGTTCAGTATTTATGTTGGAAATGTAATGACAGTTTACTCATAAATAAATTGGAAAATCAGAAAATTGTCGAAAAAGTGTTTCTGAATTATTGATGCTGTATTTGAGTTAAAATTCAAATAAATAAACGCTGAATCAATTAGTGTTTTCTTGTTCAGTGGTTTGACATTCATTGACGTTAACTTATCAAGGACATTATTATGGCATTGGGAAAAACCATAAATAACATTTTATGGAAATTGCGTAACAAGAAAAAATCTTGGTTAGTGGTAGGTTGTTTGATGTAGTCGGCCTTGGTCTTGTATTCTTATTGTATTTATTTATAAAATACCCTACGTTAAAAAGGAAATTGCTTCTCTACTTCGATTAAATCTTCTTGTTCCGTCAAAGTTCCATTTATGATTTGTTTGCACTTTGCCATCAATGAAGTTATGCTGAAGAATTTTTATAGCTTTAAATGATATTTATGGAAAATATTACTTTTTCCTCTTCAAATTGCAATCGAGTGTACATTTCAATGGAATGAATGAACTGCTATATGTTTTATTGAAAAAATTCTTTAGAGATGAATACTTGACTATAATGTGCTATACTAGTACCGTATTGTGCTTTTAACCAGTCAGCCGTAAAAAGATATTTGAAAAATTTATGATTGAAATATTTTTGTGTATCGTTTGCTTTACAGTAAATTTTGATTCTCTGTACACGTTTTTCTGAGTCAATAAACAATTTTGTCATTTCTAGGATTGAACAGGAATCAGATATTTTTGAAATCAGTATTTTGCTGAATCTCCGATCCAATAATTGTAAGTATTAATTTCCAAAGCAAATTCAGGAGTAAAACTGATACATTAGCACAGTTGATGTTCTTTTTTGCAATGAAATAAATCCTTTTTAAATATTCAAATAATAAATTCTGATATTATATATATGCGAAGTTTTTTTCAAAGAATCATTGTGCAGCAAATTTATTTATGCATTTTGCATAGCTGAGCCACATATATTTTTCAGCAAAATTTTATGAATATTTGAATAGTTTAGAGCTTCATAAATTTAGTGATATTTTAATTCAATTCCGATGAGGTTTTATGACTTTCTATAGAACATATTCGGGCAAACATTGCTTCTGGTCGCATAGTGTCCTTTGACGTTTAGAATGGTTTAAAAATGTCTCATGCAAATAAAAATGCTTCATAACTTCGCTCAGGTCTGATACAGAAATGTTTCGAATAATTCATATGAAAATTGACCGTTGATTTCCGTCACAAGAGGAATCCTTGAAAGTTTGTCTACCAACAAAAAGTACACAAAATATATTTCTATTGTGCCCTTGAAATCGATATAAATTTGTACAGCAAAGAATTCGATGATGATGATGATTAAACAATTTTCTACAACATAATACTCAATACATTTGTAAGTTTGTATGTTTATTTTTGTATCTAAAGTTCAAAGAATGTTTCACTAAGTATGTCGTCTCTCTATCATCGTTTTCTTACTAATCCAGTTTTGATTAGAAATAAAGTCAATGTAGCATAAAGCACATCATGCATGGTATTGAAAGGTATTTTTAAAAGTTCAGATACCTTAGATACAGATTTAAAAAGTGCCTGGAGCAATGAAAATATACTGTTTTAATTGCGTCTGGGATCATAAAATACTTGAAAATCTATGGAGAAATTTTTTCCTGTTTCCAGAGTTTAATTGTTGACTCTTGTGCCTAAAATCCTTAAATCATAAATTGGTTCAATAGAAAGCATCCTCCAGCAAAGTTGCATGAATAATTGCCAAGCAACTGAATTGACTCAGATTTATTCATACGAAATGTCTGATTGAATTTGCCTTACTTTCAATCATGTGTGATAATCATGTATCAAATAAATCTCTGAGTAAATACCCTTAAAAAATCTTCAAGTTAGAGAATAAAGATCCCTAAATTCTAAACATATACGAACCTTGTTCATTTCGTGATTTACTTTGGATCATATTTCATGCACAGCAAAGCTCTTTATAGCACTTACTTTGGAATTTTCAGTTAAATCAAATTGAGAGTTTTTCTATGCGTGTCATGTCAAGGTATATGATCTTTTTTTTAAACTCAAGACTGTTTAAGAAAAATAAAAGCTTGAAGAACTTTTTTATTTGTTGTGAAAATATCAAAGTTCAGTATTTGAATTTATAAGGAAAAGATTTAATACTAAATTTTGATGGAAATAAAGGCGTATTTGCTATCTAAAGGTATATTTTAATGAACAAGCAATTCGAACAAATGTCTAAGCAGAAGCTCCTTAACAACAATCAAAACAGAAATCCATAAATCTCAAGATTGTTAAAAAGTAAGCAATAAATGTTCATCTTGAATGCTCCCCCCCTTTCTGTGGAATGACTTGAAAAGTTTAAAAGCCAATAAATGTCTCTCTCATGAAAAATGTACATCACGTATATTTATTTACTAAGCTTTTCAGAACATATGTAAGTTTAAAGTTGAAATGTTTTATTTTTCTATCAATTTGCTAAATTAATGTACCAATAAAACATTAAGGAAGAAATCTATTTGGTCAATTGAGGAGATTTCAATTTGTTACAATTTCGAGCACGAATTCATTCATTTAAAACAAAAGCTAAATCTAAAGCATCAGCTAAAATCTCACTGTTCAATGGAATTTAAATCAGGTAAGGTTGATCACTTCACATTCAAACTCAACAGGGCGTTAAAAATGCATCTAAAAATCTCAATAAACACTCATGTGATTGGAAACGTGCTTGGAAGCACAAAAATTCACAATGATTAAGGACGAAAAAACTTCCAAGTATTCACAATCAGTCATAGAATGTAGGCATCCGTGCATTAAAGCATTCATGCATCTATTTTGTTTGATTGGGTTTATTGCAAAATACCATGCCTGCATTGGAACGAAAAAGGTGATTTTATCTTGACAATTGTAGGACCTCTATGCACAGCTCCACAGCACTATAAAAGAACGGGCTTTTGTGATTGTTCAGCTGCCAGTTCGCTAGAAGCATTAACTAAACGAGATTCAATGCAGTGTTGCTTCCGAACTGAATAGTTTGTGTACAATTCTTGAGTGACAGTTCTGATTTTACCACTTAAAAGGTTAACATGATGGAGATCACTGAATTGCTTGGTGTTTAGAGCTGTTTGCATGCTAAAGAGTTGAAATTAGCTTCGACATAGAGATTTGTGGTTTTTGTTGTCAAATCCGGAATTATTTGAACAAAACGCAGGAAACACACGGAAGCCTTCTCTAGATTTATATGTAAAATGGTTTATTGCTCAAAAGCTAGGTTTTCAGTTGAAGCTATTTAGTAAATAGAAAATGTGGAAACAACGAGTCCTGTACCAAAAATACTATGTTTTCCAAAGAATATTTTTACTGATTTATTATTTAAGTATTATTCTACATTTTGTTTCTTCATTATTTAATGCAGCAGGTCTTCAAAAGCTTTCAGAACCCATAAAATTTGCTTTGGTCCTGAATTTAAATTGCATACAAACCAAAATGCAATTTGAAATTGAAATGGCAAGCGACGGTCCTTCTGGATAATTTTCTGTTGAACGTAATTTATTTGCCAAGTCCGAAAAGAGTACTTTCAAAACAAGCCGAGTAGCGAGTACTTAAAAGCTGAGTTAGAACGTAGCAAATGCAACAACGCACCTTCATCAGGAAGTATTTGAAAATAAATAGCATTTTGATGAAATTTTTATGAAAGTGTAATTGCTTTTGCGTAGGAACATGAACATTGAACAATATTCGCTTGTTTACCAAAGCTCTTTTGTCTAGGGAGTTTGCCGGATACTTTTCTGCGCAAAAAGCTCATTTATCTGAAATATATTTTAAAGTAAAATACAGGCAATGTATGTAAATTCTTTAACATTCATTTTACTAAGTAGATCGTAAAATTTTCTTGGTACTTCAGTAAACCCAACTTTTTCAAGCATATTTTTCGAATATTTTCTCATCTTAACATCGGATATGTATTCTGATGTTCTAATGCAGCCACATGTTGGAGCAAAATGAGAATAAATATAAATTTTAATGTAGTGAAGAAATATTTGAATAAACTTTTGTGGATGAAGTTGTTCATACTGAAATTTGCTTTATTTTAAAGCAAGCACAAGTTTTCAATCATATTTGAAACCAAGCTTGCAGAAAATTGAACACAGAATTTCATCGAACATCGTTCATTATGTTGAGGAGATAGGATGATTAAGTGGTCTTCCAGTATAAGTTTTAAATCAAATTATCTAGATTATATGCACTTTTCATGATTCTTTTGAGTATGCTTGAGGGTGAAACGTCAGAATCATGAATAAATTATTTAATTCATTTGCCAGTTATGCTATCAAAAATATTATGAAAGTTCTACGAGCTTAAATTTAGGTCAACGTTGTTTTTTTATTAAAACATATAAAAGTCTCTTGATGTCTGAAATTTTTCAGTGGAGATCATCTGGTAATATATTTTGATGAAGACTCTTTAAAATCCCCGATGGGAGAAAAAAAATCATAAAATTATAATGTGAACATTATAATTTGATTATGATTTATTTAGGATTTTAATGGGCAACAACAGCCTTAATTTCGGGATGTTCTCCAGTTCTCTAAAATTCCAGAATTAAAAAAATGTTTGCAGTCAAACTGGCCTATATAAATTAAAGCAATTCTAAACATTTACCAAACAACCAAAAATACAATGCAGCATTTTGAACGATTCGAATTCTAAATTAACTTTTTTCAACGAACTAAAAACGTTTTTTTCAAATTTCAATATCAAATAATTTTTTTGTGGTTTTTCGTAAAAATCCATGGATGAGAAAATTCTAGAACATATTCATAACATATGTGTTGATATACTCATGAAGCATCAACACTTTATCGAGGTGTGTATGATAAGAAGAATATCTGTGATGGTAAGCTGAAAGCAAATGCAATAACAAATTTTAACAAAATATTTTTTTTTCTTTCTGGAAAACTAAATTAAGTACGTAATTAGTGAGTTTATTATATTTTAACATGGATATTAATATCGAAGATACATATTCTGCATCAGACTACATGTATGTAATTCAGTGTGTTGCCGAAATTGACGATTCACTTATTGAGACAAAATCTCATGAAAATGGAATTCAAGTTTTGCAGCCATTGCCTTCAACTTCATGCGAAAGTGTTTGTATGGAGAACTCAGATTTGCCTACTATTTTGCCTTCAGTCACCGACAGTGAATATATGCTTGAAGAAGTAACCTCCTTGGGATGTTTCAAGGCCCTCTCTGACATTCCAAAGGGCTCAGATCTTGAATTCTTCTTTCATGAAAAATCTGGAGAGATTTTCTTGCAAAGCAGAACAGACATTGATCTGTTGCAAGACACCATTGAAGACACTACCTTGATGGGATCAACAAACATGAGCGTTGCCGATGATCAAATTAGCTTTGCATCAGAGGTGAGTCATTTTTAATAATAAGAGTGTAGTTTAATTGATTATTTAATTTGAATGTTTCTTACATATTTTATTTCAAAATTTTAGATTAAAAAATCTTTGAATGAAGAAGAAAATAATGTTCAGCAGCATTTATCTGAGAGGATTTATAATAAAGAATTGAAGAATCAAATAAATACACTGGACAAAAAAACGGAGCGTGTTGCAATGAAAACTATGGCAACTGAAGATTCACAAAATCTGGAGCCTGTTACAACCGAGTCAATGGATGCGACATCATCAGCATTAGCTTTAACAAAAGAGGCTCCAAAAAGAAAAAGAGGGCGCCAGCGCAGCAACGAACTAGATACTTCAACAAAGAAGGTAAAGTCATTTGATAGTATTTTGTGTCCTTTAGTCAAATAAATTGATGATTTTAGGCCAGCAGAAAAAGCTACAAAAAAAGAAATGATTATAAAAAACTCGTAGAAGCCCACATAGAGACAATGTATACAACATTCTGTGAAAATAAGAAAAAATTGAGGATTTCAGACGACGAAAAGCAGCATTGGCAGTCAGAACAAATACGATTAGTTTCAAAACCAATGTAAACCAACTTTAAATTTTATAATTTTTTTTACTTGTGTCTCTGGCGTCAACTCAAAATGTTCTTTATATGTTTTCTGCAACCAAAAAAACTCTCACAATAGCAATTTAGAAGACTTTGTTTTACGTACGGATGTTAAACTCTTATTAATTAAATTTATTCTTATTGTGACAAAAATGTTCCGTACTTAATATTCCTCTTTCAAAATTATCATTTAAACTGTTAATGTTAAAAGACCAAGCATGCAAGTTGCTTGAACTTACTAAAGAACTGTCTGAAGATTTCACTCTATTAATGACTTTCAACAAAAAAAGGCTGCCTCTACTTGCTCACTAATTATTATTATTCGTATTTTTGTTAACATTTTTGCTCAGTATTTGCTTAGTTTTTTAATTTTCTATGTTTAATAAAACCATTTAACTTAAAATTAAATCAAATTCTGCTAAACATGAATCTAACCATTATAATATATTAGATAAGATTAAAGCCGTTTAAGACTGGCGCTAGATATAAGACCATAATTGTACATAAAAAATGTTTTTACAAAATCCAAATAGAATTTTTATTTTGACTCTATCAACATTCAGATATTAATTTTATGCTATATTTTAAAAGTATATATTTATTTTGTGCTTTTTTCAATATAAGATTGGTATTAAGCTATTGTACGGATTGTTATCAAATACTTCAAACTCTTGGAAATTTTTTAATATTTATATTATTTTCATTTTTAAAATTTGTTGTCCTGTTAAGTTACAATGTCCACAGGGCGCAAGCTGAAAATTTTGAATAAAAAATAAATTTTTTTTGGGGGGTTTTATTATCCTGAATATACAAGTTAATCAAACCCTTATTATAAATACCCAAGCACCAAAATGCGCATTAAAAAAAAGTTAATTGTAGTGGCAAGTGATGTCGACAGAATTAAATGATGTATGTATCCAAATGCTCATAAAAGTGAAGACATGAAACCTTTATAATCTTATTAAGATAGAAAAAGTTCTAATCAGAATCTTTTTTCAAGTCGTCTTCGTTGATTGAACATTTCTCTCGAATCTCTTGGAGTGTTTCAATTTTTGTGTCTTGATCATTTACATTTTTGAAGCCAGTGTAAGGCCTCATGAGATCTTGTTTTCCAACAGCAAACATATGGTTTTTCATTTCATTTGTCTGTATTTCATTATCTTTTAATTTGCTTTCCAAAATAATGTTCTGCTTCTCTAAATACTTCACAACTCTCAAGTTTTCTTCATGTTTCTGCTTGGCTTTTAAATTGCATCTTCTAGTATTCTGAAATTATTATGAAAATACTCAGTCAGTAGATTCGCGGTAGGTGTTGCTAGTAATAATATAAAAACTTACTTCATTTCTATTGCTTCTATTCCCAGTGTCTTTACGTGTAGCATTGACCATCTTTAACTCAAGAACATCTGATAAATCAGATTTATACACCAGTTTCAGCTCTGACGGCCGGCTGCAATAACAAACTTCAAATGATATTAAAAATCAGCTGTCAAATCAGCTGTCATACAGGTGTATTTACACTTTTTGTTTCTCTGTATTTGTTTAATGTTTCAATGTTTATATATGCTCAATGTTTGCATATTTCGCGACATTTCGAAATCTTAGTTTAAATAAATAATTTCTAACATGGGGAAGTTTGCAAAATTATAAAAAGCTACAATAATTTCATACCGTTTGTAAGTAACTTTCATTAAACAAAATCTTAAATAAATCTTTAAAGTGAAAGTCTTTAATACACATATTACACGCATACAAAGAGAATCAGCTGTTTACGCTGTATTACATGTATCAGCTGTTAGTAGCCTGTTGAATCAATATCATCTTATAATTATGTTCACTTTATGTACTGAACTTTAATTAAAATTTTGCTCATGAATGAACTTTAAACAGATAATACAAACAATTACTCCATAAAATTTCAATGCAAATATTTGTCTTACCCAATTTTCATGATATGTTTTCATGTTTCCATGTAATTGCATCGAAAAGCAATATCGAAGTTAAACTAAAACAAACATTCATAAATTTACTTTTCTAGTCGATTTTTCTCAAAAATTTTACTCGTCGAGAAAAAGTTAAAAGATTCGAGACAAAAAAGGATTATCATAAACTATCATATATTATATGAGCACTGAAGTCACTGTTATATTATAATTTTTAGAACATTCTCTTTTAATTTTTGGAACAAAAAATAGACAGCCGACAAAATGGAACTGCTTCATAGATTTTCATAAGAGCATTGAATTCATTGTGACATTTCATAGTACCACTAAACACACATTTTACATTTTTACATTAAATTTATGTTGTGACATCAGACATTACAGCTGTTACATTCAGTAAAAATCGCTTCCACCAATGTAGGATGTCTAATACGTAAACATGTATGACACCTTTCAGCAAAAAATAATAGTTAAAAGCAATAATATTATTCATTCTTGTTTTCTTAACTCTATACTTTTCCATGTCCCATGTATTTTTATGTTTACATCATTTTATAGATCACTAAGCCCAAGTTACACAGAAAATTATTTATGTATTACTTTTAATATACACCCACATGGGAAATATGCTTCTAAATTTGTTTTTCCAAATTAAAAATTGAGAAAATGATCCTTATCTTCATATTGGCATGCTTATTGTACAAAAAAAATTAGATTTCATCTTTGAAGATTTGTAATTTTACATTTCTCAGAAAACGGGTTCAAGTAAAAACATATTTTAAGGAAAATTTTGTTTTTAACAAAAAGGCAAAAAAAATTCTGAAATAGACGCAACAAACATAGAAGCTTCTTGGAAAATTAAAAATAACATTTGCTAGCAATTAAAAGTATATCACTTAAATTCTATTTTGCAAGGCTCCACCAGTACTAATGGAAAAAAATCTTCAGTTCAAGGTTCTGTCATTGCAGTTCAAGCTGTTTCAAGCCGCATGGAATAAATTTGTTTGATCAGTACCTGAAAGCTTTTCTACAAATTTTGCAAATTGAAGCATCAACTTCAGCAGCACTTAAACGTTCATCCTGATCCATGGATAAAAAACCTTTTAAAATACATCTGAGGAGATTTCGATTCATTTGCATAAGTCTGAAGAAATCTGGTAAAATTGTTTTGGAAAGATTTTTTTGGTAAATTTTAACAGAAAGCTTAAAATTATAATTACAATTTGTAACTCAATTTAAATGTATTTCGGTTTATTCGGCGTGTGTTTGGAGTTTGGTTCAATCAAATCAATAAATATTAGACTTTCGATACCCAATTAAAAAAGAGACATTTGTTTTTCAAATTTTCAAGGTATTTTATACGTTAAAAAAGACAACTAAAGGGGATATTTATTTGTCCTTTCAGTTTATTCATTATTATATATCTGGTTAAAATGGTTTCATTATATTTATATCGGAGCGATTGATTGATATACCGTTTTAAAATAAATCAAAAAATACAGCTTGATTAAATATAATAAAAGCTCGTAATATTTATTTATACAGCTGTTTTATATCCCCTGAAGCACTTTTATTTATGAGAGAGACATTAATTTTTAATTCAATTGATTCTACCATTAATTAATTTTTGAATGCTTTTATCACTGATTTTCATATAAAATGTATGTTTTTCAATATTATTAAATTGTCGTCATAGAACTGAAATCATAAAATTTTTTAAAACAATTAGGAAACAATAACATCATTAATGGACAATAAAATAATTTCCCAATTTCGTACTGGCCATTAAATTACCAAATGAGACTGAATAAATTGTCACTGGTCTGGTGAGCTTTCAGATAAATTTTCAATCTCTTAATGATGTCTAGAAAACAAACATCGCAATCTGAGCCCAAAATAATGATATTTCCTTTATCAGTATTGATCGTTCTTGACAGATTATTTTGGTCCTATGTCAAAAATTCTACTGGGTTGCTTCGCATTCACCTGGTCTACGATTTGATTTTTTTTCATGATCTATTGGCATTTCAGGTTTCCCTGTTTTTCTACTTTGTGTAATATTTTCTTGAAGATTAGCTGGAAGATTGGTGGAACCATTTATCATTTGTTAGTGTTTTTGCTTGTAACCAGAAAAGGTCTTTTAAAGCGTATTTTATAGTAAGAACTTATCCTCTCGTGATAAATTACAAAAGTTTTTTGTTGTGAGAGCTAACAATACATCGCGATACATTTTTTCAATTTTTGATGAGTTTGAAAGAAACATTTGTTTGAAAATTCATTCTGCACTGAATCTTTGATTCAATTTGATTTGAGTGCTCTATGAATCTGACATTATGTTTGAAAGGATGCACCAAGTGCACAAGTTGAATATTTTAATTTTAACATATCAATGGAAAAGGTTCTTATCAAGAATTACATTTATTGGTCAGTATCACGCAATAAAAATACAAGAAACAAATGAAATACGATTTTTATAGTATCCGTGTTATTCTTACTTAGACATATATTGTAACACAAACGTTTCCTTTAACCTGTTAAAGCTGCTTCTATGAATATTTATGAGGCTGCTAATTCGAGCCGCTGCTAAACATTACAGACATTACAACTTCTTAATTAAATCTTAGAAGGACGAAGCACGCAATTTTTTGTTTGAATGTATTGTTGCCAATGTGCATGTAAATGAGCTATTATTATGTTCTCTTTGGAAATTATAATTAAAGTGGTCAGCGAAATATTGTTCATGCAAGAAGTATTAATTTATTTTGTAAGAATATGATCAGAAGTAATTTCCATACAAGCCAACTACTATTCTGACCATTATTGAATTTGTAAATTAATGTTTCATACATCGTAGGGTATTTGAATTACTAAATTGAATTTAAGGTTTGTTGCTGTGAAATTAAACCACAAGCTAACACTTATTAGAAAATTGACCGCAGAAACGTAAACTGAACAATGCACAATTTCCATTCAATTCTCGTTTGTAGTATTAGCTGGAATTGTTATGTTTTATAACTATTAATTAAGTGTTTATTTATTCATTTATTCCTAGTATGAGCCTACCAAGAATCAAAAGTATACATCAGATTCTTCCCGATCAATTGCCCGTAAATAGTTTTTACTTGGTAAATTGTTCGTAAATCTCCGAACCGCATGCATGAGAAAAATACACAAAAACACAATGCTGCAATTTTGTTACAAACCACGAGCCAATTTCAGAGGATTGAAAATTGCTAGTCTTCAAGGAATATTTATCACAATTAATCTTAAAGTTTTGATGTTTAATATTAAACTTTCCTTTAACTTTTTATTTTTAATCACAACTGTTTACGGTTAAAAAGTGAAAATATGATACATTGTATGAAATATATTGTGACAGGAAAAAACTATATTGAAGCACCTAAATAATGGAATTACAAAGTTCAGTGTCGAGTAAAACAATTGCATTAAAAATGTGGGAGCGAAAAATAATTAAATCACATATTGCTACATCGTGGACTGCAAAACAATTTTGTTTTGTGACAATGTGGTGTGTATTTTTTACCTATCTTTATAGAGTTCAGAAATAAAATTATTGTGCAAAACCTGTGAAAAGCATAAAATAGAGTAAAAAGTATTTATGAAAAAATATGGAACGATATACAGTGGTTTTGTGGTTTATTGATATTTGTTCCAATTTTATACTGAAATTGCAGAATACTAATTACAGTGTGGGTGGGCATCAGTTGATGAGAATATTTGAGGTAATATTTTTGTTTTTTCAACAATTTTTATACTACATCATCGCTTCTTTTTTTTCGAGTATATAATATTAATGTACTTCCTTCAACCAGAAAGTCCCAAACAAAATTCAATTACATTTATTAAGTATAAATTGTAACAAATGCTTCATCATGGTTTAATAATGAATTTCTCCAAATCATTCTGTTCCATGATAAATTAAAATAATCCAAAAAAACATAAGTTGTAAGATGATACCATTGTCAGCAAAAAATGAGAAACCCAGAAGCTTGACTTGATTCCTGAACTCCTAACGATCGAAAATAGATTAAACGGGTGTGATTCCTCTTAAATTATATATTTACTCGCCTGAAACCAGAGTAGAAAGGTCGAAACCGGAAAATTTTGATAAATATTGCAAGCTCACTTTGATCAAGAACCTTTTACCAGCTTTTACATTATTTAATATCTTGTTACCACACCATCAGTAAATTCACCAAAATATATTTTCGGGCTGATGAAGGACGTAGGGTTATGTTGGAACACAAACGATATTGTTTAGATACTGAAGCTTGTTAAGAATTCAGTTTTGTTTACAAAAGTTTTACCATACGTATTGCGGTATTAATGCAGCCATGTTGAAAATAATTCGCTAAAAACAAAAGTTTCAAAGAAAATTTACACTGATACTCTTGTAATGCTACAAACCCGATTTACTTTGTGAGCTTGTGAATTGTGGTATGTTGTGTTCAAAAGCTCGGGGAAGTGCAATTTTTTGCATACTATGATTCTGCTACAACATTAATGCAGCATTTATGCAACGATGTGGAAATATTAGGTAGTCATGCGGTTGGCTCGTGATTTTTTATAGAATTTAAAAATAATTTGTGCAATGAATCATTGATGATTTTCTAGGAATAAAAACAAAAGGGATAAGTTCAACGTTTTATTTCCCACGCGCTTCGATGCTAGGAACTCCAGACAAATTCGCTATATCATAGCTACAAATGATTGCTGTTTACAATGCCAGACTACTTAGTAAATTTATAATCATAATGTTTTATACAAAGCACCAAAGGTAGCTTAAGTTGTTGTGTTTCCTCTCAGTATTTCCATCGATTTATATGTGTTTAAGCGTGGACTGTATTCTATGTTGAGATTCAATGAAAGGACTATACTTAGAGAGTTTCTTACAAAACAAGTCTTTATTCGACTAATCCTTAAATTCTACTGATTTTTACAGCTATTTCAAACTTCATTGTTGACAACTCAAAACAAGAGACCCGGGTTGACTCGGGACCGGTAATATAAATAAGCCGGTTAAAAATAATAATTAAATGACAATGAAACTTAAACTATAATTATTATCTGGGGCCTGAACATTCTCCCCCGCTTGAAGTGACAATGTTACTTCAAGAAACAAGATCAGGGTCTTGAATGCTTTCGCCTACATTTCATCCAAGTTCGGTCTCTTGTAGTTTCGGATGGTTGAGACTTGTCTCTGTTCCATTGACACGTGACTGTTGAAGTGACCTTCCAGAAATTCCATTAACAAATTGACCGTTGGGACGGTTTTGGCTGGAATGTGTTTTTCCCAAGCTCTCCGAGTTTCTTCATCTAGCATGTGCGAATTCAACATGTTCGATTGACATTTGCCGCGTAGACTTATTAGATGACTTCTTGTGGCCATCAACTTCTCTATGAACACATTCAATTTGTCTTCATTTTCATCCTCGTCGGCTTCGTAAATCAATTCCAGCACAGAGTAGTGATAACCTTGAAATTCCTTCTCAAGGTCGTCAATATTCAATAAATACCCATTAATTTCATCAGTGCATCCATTTGTTGGATCATATTGAGCTAAAACTTTGCTCATCGTTGTCAGTTTTGCTTGTACAGCTCCTCGTTTGCGAGAAAATGATTTTAATTCTGACATCTTTCTCTGTTTGTGTGTGTGTGTTCTTTGTATGTGTGAGTGAGCTGGATGATGGGGCTACTTTTTATTTACGGTACTTGGGATCTGCTACCCACCAAGCTTTGACCGTCTTTGCCTTTCAGAAATTCTTGATACACTCTGCGTCTGATACTCGTGACTTTATTCACTTTTGAGCCTTAATCAAGACCGTGTTTTCTTATTCAGCAGCACTTTTTCCAATCTTTCACTTTTACTCACGATTTTTCTGCTTTTCTTTTCGATTTTGCGGCTGTTCCAGACTGGGCTGGCAAACAGTATCTCTTTTGGGCTGTCTTAGACGGAGCTAAGCACAATTGTGGGAAAGGCGTCCTCCACGTTTTCACGATTTATCTTGATGTTGCGTCTGTTCCAGGCTGGGCTGGCAACAGAATCCTTGTTGTTGCGACTGTTCTAGGCTGAGCTAGCAAACAGTATCACTTTTTGCTGTCTTAGACGGAGCTAAGCACAATTGTGGGAAAGGCGTCCTCCACGTTTTCACGATTTATCTTGATGTTGCGTCTGTTCCAGGCTGGGCTGGCAACAGAATCCTTGTTGTTGCGACTGTTCTAGGCTGAGCTAGCAAACAGTATCACTTTTTGCTGTCTTAGACGGAGCTAAGCACAATTGTGGGAAAGGCGTCCTCCACGTTTTTACAATTTATCTTGATGTTGCGTCTGTTCCAGGCTGGGCTGGCAACAGAATCCTTGTTGTTGCGACTGTTCTAGGCTGAGCTAGCAAACAGTATCACTTTTTGCTGTCTTAGACGGAGCTAAGCACAATTGTGGGAAAGGCGTCCTCCACGTTTTTTCAATTTATTTCGATGTTGCGTCTGTTCCAGGCTAGGCTGGCAAACAGAATCTTTCTTGTTGCGGCTGTTCTAGGCTGGGCTAGCAAACAGAATCACTTTTGCGCTGTCTTAGAAGGATCTAAGCACAGAAACTTTACTTTACAGTTTTGGAGGGAAAATCTGCTTTTCCACTTTTTCACGTCTGGTTGTTATTCCTTGTTTTTCGGGCTCTGTAGGACCAAAATGTTTAAGCGTGGACTGTATTCTATGTTGAGATTCAATGAAAGGACTATACTTAGAGAGTTTCTTACAAAACAAGTCTTTATTCGACTAATCCTTAAATTCTACTGATTTTTACAGCTATTTCAAACTTCATTGTTGACAACTCAAAACAAGAGACCCGGGTTGACTCGGGACCGGTAATATAAATAAGCCGGTTAAAAATAATAATTAAATGACAATGAAACTTAAACTATAATTATTATCTGGGGCCTGAACAATATGGTACGGTATTAAGTTTGAATAAGTGGGTACTTTGTATAATTTTCCAAGCAGATGGTAGACTAATTTGTGTAATCAAATAAAAAGATACTGTTATTTTGTTGTACAGTGTAATCATAATGTTGCAAAACTTTCCATTCTGTGATTCAGAAATATAGAGAAAAATGTCGGACAAATACATGGTATTACATTTAATTTAAATATCAAATATCGTATTGCATCCTGATTTTAAAATCGGTTCAAAAATGTTTTTATGTTATTTCATTGTATTTTGAATGTCTTTGTTAATGATGTGAAAATTAATCTATTGCCCTTTTAATGTTTTTACATCAATTAAGCTTGAAATATGCGGCATTATTTCAGTATGATTATTTTATAATTGTCGTTGGAACTGTGAACTATGGAGTCATGCACATTGTGTTATTCAATACGATTAGATTTTTATGAATGTCATTATGAATGTCATAAATATATTGCAAGTTGAAAAAACAAACATTTATAAAATAAAAAGATGAGCTCAGTGCTTGTTTAAAATAATATCTTCAATTTTACTCGCCCTTAAATAAATAAAAATTTTTTTAAAGTCTACTGGAAGTTCTTCCATCAATTATATTTAGCAGAAATTTTGCAAATCTAATTAAAATGAAACTTTACAGTAGAAAGGATTTTAATGGAGCTATCATTTCAAATTCATAACATTGACAATAAGTTTTGATTATTATAAAACTTTGGCTATTGTTTTAAGAATCTACTAAAGTTTCAATACTTGTCGACTTACTAAGATAATATTTATAAGACAATGAAAAGTAAATTAACAAATTACATTTCAAAATTTCGAACAAATTGCCTCGAGATTTGTGGAATTGAGAGTTATGTGGGTGTTGAAAGGATTGTGCTTTTACTTGGAATTTGAAACATAATGTGGATTTTTGTGAACATATTTTTTTAGGAGCTTTCAAATAATTTAATGAAATTCACAAGTACTCAAAAGATTTGCTTGCATTCACAAAAACTCTTTCATCTATGATTTCTCAGTGAAGCTTTTGAAAAATAAAAGTTGAGATTCATTACGCTTTCAGAGTTATGTGTAAAAATAAGCTTTTTCTTCGAAAATATTCTTGACGCAAATTTCATTTAAAATGCTTTTTATGTTTGAAATTAAAATTATAATGATGAGCAGCTTTTGAGTATTTTCTGGTAAAGCTTTTATGCTTTACCATTTTAAAAATTTCACGAGCGCTTTGTGCAAAAACTACAAGTGCAGTAAACTTGTCATAAATTATAATTTTTTAGGTTCTCAATGCTTTATATTTATTATCAAAATTATTTTAAGCTAAAAGAAAAGATATTTTTTTAGTAACATCAAGGGTATTGTAGAATATCCATAATTTGCACACTTTACTGAACAATATTTGCACACTATAAAAAAAACTAAAGTAGTTCAAATATTGTTCAATATAAACCACTTAGTAAGCAATATGATCTGATAAAGTCTAATTTTTGTGCATTTATCTGTTAGCATTTCCAATAAATTCTGAATTTATTCGGTATTTACCATGCATGGCTGTTCAAATATGTTATTTTCTCAGCACGTCATTTCAAACTCAATTCGGAGAAAAATTCTAGTAGATATAATATTAAAGGTTGCTTAAAGCTGTCTTAAAGCTAAATTATTTTTTTGTTTGCTCGAATTGCAACCACCCGCAATTAGGTTAGATATATATTATTGCGAATATTTTTATCAAGTGAATATATCATGAAAACGCTGTTTTTTCGCTCGTATCATATCATGATTTCAATAAATTTAGATTTTAAATGGAGTTTTTCATTTATTTTCGTAAATTACGCTCTTGTTAAGCGCTGTACACACTATGAAAGTAAAAACCGTGAAAGTTTAACTTCTTACCATTTTCCCGTTGAAGGATTTTTTTCAAAAAATAGTCAAAATGTGCGTATTGAAAAGACAAATTTTATGTGTGAAGAAAATTTGGAAAAACTTTAGGAAAATCTCTACTTTCACTCAACTTTCAGTCAATTTCAGAAATTTACTGAAAGTTGAGTGAAAGTAGAGTTTTTCCTAAAGTTTTTCCAAATTTTTTTCACAAATAAAATTTGTCTTTTTAATACGCACATTTTGACTATTTTTTGAAAAAAATCCTTCAACGGGAAAATGGTAAGAAGTTGAAAGAAGTAAAAACTTTCAGTGATTTTCTTTCATAGTGTGTGGACCGCTTTAGTTTCACATGCATAAATTCATTGGTTCTACCAAAATGAAGTAAAAAAATGTTTTTTTATGTATTTAGGGATTGTTCAAAAAGACCGTGAAATTTGTAGTTTGTACCAAAAATTGAAAAATTAAAATATTTTTTACAAAAACTGATTCAACCAGAAATCTGCAAATTGAAATAAAAACCCAAAAAATATTCAACATAAATCCGCTTTAATGGTCGATCCCTCACAAAAATATTATGTTTGCTAAATCAGTTGAATTAATTGAATTACCACGCTAGAATGGATAATAAAATATTAAAATGTAAATAAATTTTTCATACATAATTTGACTTCATTTCAAATGAAATGGAAAAAAGCCAATTTACGGAAAATTTCAATGAGATTTCCATGTAAAATACCTTGTAAATTCATTCTACGTAGCTACGATACGATGGCTTGTTTTTGACCTAACTAAAAAAATAAAAAATTCAAAAATTAACTTCAGAGCGAAATTTTTTTAATTACGAAAGCATCAGCTTAGAGCGTTCAAATGTTTCTTTTTGCATAATTTAGATGAAGTTTTTTGCTTGCTCTTTTTAAAACATGAAAGGAATAAACAAGATCGTTTGCAGATATTTCAATTAATTTATACTTAAAAATTGAATTCCCGAAATAATCGCTTTAATATATTTTCTGAAATAATCTGATGGGGAGCTTTGATAAAAGTTCCCAAAACTGAATAATTTATGTTTACAATACACCATTGATAGCATATCTGAGCCAACTCGAAGCACTCGGGGTATACTACTGAAAAAATCAGATATAAATGATAACATAAATTTAAATTTGGGATAAGAATCGATACGTATAAAATCTGGGCATTATTGGGCTATGAGTATCACATTATGTAAATACGTGTGGATACTACCCAAGCATTAATTTCAATTTTAATAATAAAAAATTTACCCAAAAATCTGGTGGGAAATTCAACGAATTTATTTAAATCTAGTTTGATAAAAAAAAATGTTTTCATGGACTGTTTGACAATTTTTCAACTAACTAAATAGATTTTAGCAGTTTATGTAAGTGTTAATCAACTTTTTTACATTTTCAAAAATCTTTTTGGAAAGTTAACAATGCTTAAATAAATCTGTTTTAAAATTGTCAATCAATAATCAACTCTAATTTGATAGTATAGGAATCTTTCTCTAAACAAAAATACAAAATTAGGGCAAAATATATTTTAAGTCATGATTGTCAACAGTCTGACACAATTTAAATGAGATTAATTGAAATACAGGATGAAAGAGGAAATCTCTTAAATCTACCAAAAAAAGATTTTCATCAAACTGTTTGATTTGTAGCTTATTGTAGCATTAAAGTATCAGTAACACATTTTGTCCAGAAAAGACAGAATATACTGATAAAAAGAAATATCTTAACAAAATGGATAATAGGCGGATAAAAGACAAAAGTTGATACAAGGCAATCGTTTCATAATAATCTGTTGGGAAACGCTTCTTCACTCTTCACATCATATGGTTCAGAACAACTTTATAAGTGAATTGTGAACAAGGATTGATCGAAAAGGTTGCAAAAAAGGATAAAACGGAAAGTGATAAAGTGTTCTTTTTTTCGATTGTTTTATTTCTTTTTCAGAAAGTTGGCAAAACAACAAACAAATCGAGGAAATGACATGATATGTAAATTGATGTGAAATGTTGGAAAATGTTGGAGAAAAATGAAAAGCAAGAATTTATTGAATTTGATTCAAAAATTTGAATTTTAAATCAGAAAATGGAATGTTTCGTGAATATTCTGTGAATTTTGATGAAATTGTGAATATTCTATGGTAATTTGAAATAAATTCATAATTTTTGTATAAAATACTGCTGATTGTGGAATTAAAATAAATATTGGCAGAGCTTTGTCAATTGATCAATTTTCTAGTTTGAATAAAACCCTCAAACATACCCGATTTTTTGAATCAATGAATATAACGTCAATTTCTTACCCAACTAGTGAAAACTGAAAAGAAATACAAGCATTGTATTGAATATTGCAGGGTCATTCAAATGACATCCAAAGAAACCATGTCATAATCCAAGTTATCACCAAGTAGATCTTACTCGTATATTTATAAATAGAATGTCTTCCATTCATTTCAAATTTCAATGACACAGAAACCACGAAGTACATTTTATCGAATTTGCATATAATAATATAATAATTTATGAAACAGTTGGATGGAAAATTTGATGCATTTTACAGAGCCATGGAAGTTTGTTTTGTGAAATTTTAATAAAAACTTTTCCATTCAAATATTTTAATAATTTACATTAAAATATTCTCGGCCAGCGTTATATTAAGCTTAATCATAAATTTTCATCAAAATCTACTATTTATAAAAGCTTCCTTCCCATTTCCTTTGTGAACTGTGAAAAGCACAGCTTGATGTTAAATTGCAGTCATAAATTTTGCAAATGAATACTAGCTGACAATTTTCAGCTCAAGTGAGCGAAACTGTGTTTGACAGCAAATTCTTCTTTTAAAAATTTAATTCAGTCACTTGCACATTCAAGCTATCAAATCTACCAAGCTTTAATGAGAGATGACATAAAAAATTTATTGCCAAAATCTGAGCAAAACTTCCAAAGCTTAGTGGTAATTTGGGAAGCATTTTTGCATTTATGTAAACATTAAAAATTATAGCTTGTTATTTTTGTGATGGAATTTTTGATGTCTTCGTAATTTGGTCATTAATTTGGATGGAGAATAGATAGATTGTTGGCAGTAAAGAGTTATCTATAATTTGGGTAATTATGTGAGATCATGTTCATCTTGCTTATAAAGTTGCCTCATGGTAGAGTTTAATTAAATATTTATGTGAAAATGTAACTGATCTGTAATCTACATCAATAATACCGTACATTCAATTTTCAATTAAATCCTGTAAATATATTTAACATCTGAGTCAACATAATCTCAACCTAATTATTTCGAAATGTTTGATCGTCCTTGTGTATTTAAGCAACTCTAGCTCCATTATTAAATGTTTTCAATTGGATTGGGATTCGAATGACAATGGTAGTATATTTGATTACCTTGATCAAATATAATTGAGTGTAAATCCTGCAAGATTATCCATAGAAAACAATTTTGATAATTTTGAGTCGATTTCATGTTGTATTTGGGTTTATTGACGTGAATTCAGAAGTACACTTCACTTCTTTCCTGTGATTGTTTTCTAGACAAATTGTGATAGCAAAAAGCATAACGTTAACATTGAGCTAAACACCCACACGTCTCCAAAAAGATAATATTTCATACTCAATGACAGATCACATTTATTTTACTTTCTACAAATCCTAATTCCCATTAATTCTCCGTTTTATGACAAATTAACCTGGAAATCTGACACAGTGATTATTTGAAGTTACTGACTAAATATTTGATTTGGCATTTCCATTTCATGTTTGCTTTGCATAATTTGTGGCATTAAATAATTAAATGTTTGCTAATTTATCAAGGTTTCACTTCGTGTGCTGTCATTTAACAATTTCTTCGAGTAATTGTGATCTATCTATCTAGACAGCTGGCATCGGAAAATTACTGAGGCAGGTTTAGTTATTATTTTGCAAACCTAATCCTAATCATAATCTTTTGAGGCCAATTAGAAAATGTTACAAGTCTAATCAAGATGAGAGTTTCATTGCAACCTTTTGATAATAATTGATAATTGAGCTTTCTAAACATTCATTTTCTGTCTCATATAATTATCACAGTGAAGCTTGTATCCTTGTTATACCTGTATTATCCATTTAAAGCTCCCAACTCAAACTGTCCGAACTCCATGATGTTTTTCTACCTTAGTCACTCGTTAGTTACGAAACTCTGGTTAACCAATTTAAACTCATAAAAGAGCTCTGGACAATTTCGGTGCAATTAATGAATTACAATATTTGTTGCAGTGTTGTATTTTTGGACAACCGCAGGTAGTTAAGCAGTCAAAATTAATTGAATGAACACGTTGGTTGTCAGTAACCAGAAATCCTAGAAATTCATTATGTTGCGAGTATAATTATTTTTGGTAGACCTCAATGCATTATTTTCAAGTTATGTATGGTTTTGAGTAATCCAATTAATATTTTCAGCTTTAAGTTCAGAAATAACAAATAATAAACAACGCATTATTACGATTCCATCCACCAAGTGCAATTACATTAAACATGAAAGTCACGCGCTTTCTCCCCCGACATCAGTCATCATTATTCATTATACACAAATTTACTTTGCATAATAATGCAGTTGCGATAGAAATTTAATTAATTTAGTTGTATAAAAAGCGCAGCAGCTTTTCTTTTATTGCGCCATTAGAACATTTAAAATGCATTTCTCTCTACAATTTAAACTTTTTGCAAGAAAGACCTACAACAAAAAGCTCTTATTGAAAATTTCTAAATTACTTTGTGGGTTGGCGTGCTTATTTAATCTGAATTGCCAATAGTTAATTTATAGGATAATGTCTGTATTTGTGCTTTTTTAAAATTACATTTTTATGTAAATTTCACCTTGACTCTGCTAATACTTTCCTCTCGGGTTTTTTTTAAATCGTGCTGTTAGCTTGAAGCTTTGAAATTTGTACTAGTGACATTTTAGACAGCATCAGGCACAATAGTAGAGAGAAGATTAAAAATTGAATGGATGATTTTAATTTTTCAAATTCAAAGCTCTAAGAAAAACTTTGAAGAAGCTTTTCAACAGGACAATCTCTACAAAGATTATATAAATACCGATAGAAAAAGAGCTATAAAACGCAACATTTCAAGAAAGTAAAAGAAGTTACTTTGTACTTTTATGTCATAAATGTAATTTTTCTACTGAGATAAATCATCTTTGACAACGAATAATGAAACTTTATTGGAAACTCGATCAAGAAGGAAAACTTTGTCGTTGTATTTTGTATGGATCAAAATGAATGAAAAGTCCAAGATTTATTATTTTTCTAATGATTATGGATAAATCTGTATTTATTGAGTATTTGTGCTCCATTGAATTCTTGGATTTAATTCTAAAAAGTGCTTACAGCTAATGCTCACGTCTTAGAAAACAGATGGAAAAATTTTTTAAGAGATTTCTTGTACAATATTACATTTCATACAAAATATATTCTTCTCAATTTTGGTTCAAAGTCAACAAGTGTATTAAATTACATTGAAAAGGCTTCAATTAGAATGATCCAATAAAATATTAACTCAAATTACTTAAAAACATGTTTTCATTAATCTTCCAAATAAATTTTAACAAATCATGTCATATATGACAGCCATACAATATTTATATGTTTTATGAATTTTGTTTACTAGATGTTACAGAATTTATGTTCATCTACTTTAAATAAATATCACTCAAGTGGAAAACCACATTTCTCGTTTATACAAAAAAATATAATTTATAATATTTCTGTTTCTACGTTAAGATGACATTTAATTTGTGTAAAATTCATCCACAACAAAACTCAATATTTGAACTGAAAATTTTTGTTTCCATGAAGTCATTTTGTTCATGATTGTTGGCTCACAACCATAATTTTAGCATATAATACTCTCTCGTTATATGTTATTTGGAAATGCGTACGCACATAAACAAATATTTCTTCTATCTCTAGCATATATTCAATTATGCTATTAAACATAAATCATGTTTGATAAGGCTTATATCGAATAATGTGGTTATTATATTGCCATATATCAGTTCTCTAATCAGGTTCTAATGAACTTAAGCCAATATGAATTGATAATATATTTGATTTTAATTTAAAATGAGATTGTCAAAATATTCATCAATAATCCAACTTGTCGGATAATAAAATTTCTGAACGTAACGAAAAATATTGTCTCTGAAATGTTTGTTTTTTTATAAATTTTGTGAAAAATAAACATCACTTCGAGGAATTTCCATGTACCCAATAATGTTAAATTCTATTTCGCAAACGTAAAAATTTTCATCAAAATGAATTTTAATATCCAGTTCTTGGAAAAACAAATTTTCAAAGAATTTTTAATAAAATTATTTTCTAATTTTGGGTCGAAAATATGAAAAAGCTCATATTTTCAAATTATATTTTAAATACCGTTTTGGAAATGATTTAATAATTCTGATAATAAAATATGTTTCAAAGAATTGGCTCAAACATATTTTTGCAAAATACGAAACAATTTAAGTTCCGGTGATTTTTAAATTTCAAGAAATATGCTGAAATTTTCAGATTTTTCAAGAATGTGCTTATTTTTACCCAATTTAAAAAATAGTTACGTAATAAAATTTGCTTCAGAGCTTAAAAAGTTATTTACAAGTTTCAACCACAAAGTTCTTGCTTACTAGGAAACTGTTTTTACGATGTTTTCGACTTTTATTAAATTAGCCGGTCTTGCATAAAATTACTTAAAACTTTAAAATAGTCTAAAAGTAGAAAACTTTTCCTTGATTTAAATTACATCGAACTTACGTAATAAAAATATATTTCGTTTATTCCAAAGTGCACAAAATCTTGGAATTTTTCACAGAAGTGCTTGAATGAAACTTTTATTAAATAACAGAAAGAAAAATAAAATAATGGTTGAAAGTTCAAATTTGTTCTACATTAAAATTCCATAATAATGCAAATCCAATTAAAATTTTTTTTATGAAATTCATTCTAAAATTTGTTGGAAATTTCACAAATAAAGAAGAAAGACAAAAACTTCTGACATCAAATGAAACCTAAACTCGCAATGAGTCTTGAGAGATTTTTAATTCGAGTACTCTGTTCCCATTTTAATTGCTAACTCATGTTACTCGTTCGTCTAGCTTTTGAATTAAATTCTATAACATCGCAATTGCAATGCCAAAGAATTTTTTCCTTCCTTCATTCCTTGCCATGATTTTGACACTATGCTCCGTTTTTTTATGCTTCCATAGTTAGCATAATTTGTTCAGAATAATACGTAATAAAATTATTTTTTAAGTATTCCCGAACTTTTCGTTCATTGGAAATCTTTTAAGTGAGTTTGAAACTATTCAGAATGATGGCAAAACTAGTCAAATTGAATTTTCATCATTTTTATGAAAAATGAAGGGCATTGTAAGAGATTGTGCGTTCTGATCTAATAAAAGGTTCATATAAAATGTTTCCCATCCCTGAAAAAAAAAACACACTGATTAAACTTTTTAGCTTTCAAAATTTTTTGCCGTCTGTTTTGAAAAATAACAATAAAAAGTTTGCACTATTATGTCAGGAAACTACTAACTAGGAGGAAAGCAAAATTGTCCTTGAAACTTGAACCTTCAACGCAATTTATATAGTTGATATTCTGAACTTTCAACAACTTCATATAAAATAATGTGTATTTAAATAAAAAGTTTTTATAATTTTTTGAAAAATAACAAGGTAATTTGTGAAACTTCTAAGCTAAGCAAAAATATAAACGATTTTCCAAAAAGTTTGCTGTTTGTTACTTTTATTACAATAAAAATGAATTTTAATTTTTGTTGCTTACATAAATCTTTCACATACTTGTAATCGAATAATTAATTGAAATCCCTAAAACCAACATTACAGCCAACGAAAAACCTCTCAATAATATATTAATGCTCATCAATAACCCATACAAAAGCTCCCAAAACATATTCAAACCACGTGTCTGATTGAATTTCCCTTTGGCTTAGCTCCATCCGTGTGTAATCATGCACAAAATAAATCTCGTAAACCTTCACCCATAAAAGTCTTTGCTGATTATCGAAAGATTTAGCAGAACTTTACATGATCTCACATAACATGTTTATTTTTCGATTTATTTGGCATCATATTTCATGCACGCCCAAGTTTCTCATTCGCACTTACTTTGTAAATGGATTGAGACTTTTTACACAGGAGAAATTCTAGGGAACTTTGTAAAATTGTGAAGTCAAGGGATTTTAGCTCTAAAACTTTTCTGTAAAATGGAACGTTGAAAGCTTGCTCATTTGGAATGAAATTTCAAGTGCTGTCGCTTGTCAAGCATCAGGATTGTGTAACGGAGCTCTTTTGAGTTATTATTCGAGTGAATTTCATGTTGTTGATCGTCTGTAGAGAAAGTAATTTGTTGTCATTTATTTAATTTAGTTTTAGTGAGAGTTCCTTTGAAAGTGGAAAAATTTGGTTAAAGCTCCTTTATGCTCAATGTTTTCTCAGCTAAAATTTAATTTAAAATAATACTTGTATAGTTTATGATTAAATACATTCTAATTTCAATTTTAATCCACTTTATAGAAAGTATTTTTCGCCAAATTACACATCACTCATGTTTTTCTCAAAACTTTGAATGAAAGACAACAATATAAATCTAAAATTATCCTTTCACCAAAAAACTCAAATTGGTTCAAATTCTCGTTCCATCACCTATTATCTCAATGAAACTAAACATATATACAGAAGTTACAAAAACAAGTTAGATTGATGTTCTAATCTTTCATTCTATTTCCAAGGTTATACAACTCGTGCCTTAACATCAGTTAACAGCAAAATTCAAGAAATCAAGAAATCCACAAAAAGCTTGTCTAAATGTCAAGAGGTAAAACGATTTTATCAACGTCTCCGGTTGTCAGTTGTCACAGATTAATTCACAGTACGCAGTAGGTAAATAGCAAATTGTGCTGCTCCGTTATCAAATTGAATTCAAGTATTTCATAGAAATTAGAATTACAAAGTACGTTTGCTATTTCAAAGTGAATTTCAAAGCTTTTCAAGATATTTGAATGGAAATGGCACATAAATCATCTAAGAAAGTGAAAAGGTAATATTATTATGCTGTATCTAAAATGTATTTTCTTGAGAATTCATGGCGAATTCATTGAAAACTCGGATTTGATTATGATAACGCGTGTATAATAGTACCGTAACTGCCGAACAAATTGATATTGAAATATAAATGATTTTTAAGCAAAAAATTATTTTAATCGCTATTTTCACAAAATGCTTAAACTTTCATGTCTATGTCCAGTTGTCCGAGAAAAAGATTATTATACAACCTAGAAAATTTTTATAAATCACTTAGGCAAACATTTTGCAATTCAAACACTGAGAGCTTTTGAATTCTTGAATAACAATTTCCAAATTCCAAGCAAAAATAATTTGCAGAAAAAATTCTTGAAAACAAAAAATGTGAAATAAATGGACCGTAAAAAAAATCAAGAAAAAGCTGTGAATAATTTCTTTTCCTTTCCATTACTGGAATTTTGCATAATCATAATGAATACGGATATAATGTTTTGAATATGCCAAATTGCCAAAATTATGCTTAATTTTCAATTAAATTTTGGTGGCTTCAGGTTTGAGAAGTTTCTAGAAATTGGGTCTTGTTGACTTAGAGAAGTCAATCATTCAGAAGTTTTAAGTGGAATTTATGATAATGAAAGCTCAAATTGGTTGTTTTAGGGAAAAATATGTGCACGCTTTAGGCAAATTTTGCGTGGGAGGTGGATAGGGTTTTTAAAATGAAGCCAACCATTTTCTAGTTAATTTAATTCAATTATCTTAATATCTATTGTTGCCTATGAATTTAATTAATTTAATTGTTTTAAAAAAGCTCAGAAGTAAGAATAATAAAATTCTGTGATTAAAATCTTGGAAAATTCAAGACCGATCTTATTAAAACAAATTATCTAATGATATCAATCTATCTATACCTGACACAGAATTTTCCAAGCAATTTCAAAATTTTTGAGAAAAGCTAGAGCCAAGAATGCTCTTGTTAAATAAAATTTAATTTACTGAAGGTATAAATCCTAAACGCCCACACTAAATATCCGCAGGAGATCTCAGTTGATGGACAGGTCCAATTAAGGATGGAAATTATTCCAAGAACCTTTCTTGTTATGCAATTTGCTCGAAAGAATTTTCTGTGATATTTTGCAACTAATTCTGTTTTTGTAAAAATGACATTTTAAGTCTGAAAGTCGAAACAATAAATTTTATGAAAAAGCCGATGTGACATTGGCTTAAAAGTGTTTGAAAATTTGATTATAAATTTCGAAATGACATGGGCAGGTACCATGTCCATAGCGTTGCCCGTTTTCAGAAGAAAATCTTCATTATGCACAATTTTTAATGAAAACTTAATAATAGCCTTGTACAATAGCCCAGAGGCAAACATTTATTGCAATTAAAATAGTAACATTCAGAAAACCATTATCAAATAAATATATTTACGGTATCCTAATTCATTCACCAATGCATCTACTAATTGATGTAAATAAAATTGAAACCGCAATCTCATCAATCAGACCAATGCACAATTTAGTTACAAGCACATCAACCAGATTAATTGCTCCATTCAATTATTTTATACCTGAGCATCAATGATAACACCAATACTTGGAAAACCACCATTAAATTACTGTGTGCTCCAAAAAATATGCTCAATATCAAAAAGCACATACAAAATCGATAAACATTCATGTGATTGAAATCGTGCTTGGAATGAATTGTCACAATGATTGAGATCAAAATAGAAAGTGTTAGGTAGTTGTTCTTGACAAAACCCGCATTTCTGTTCAACACATGCTGTTGTATATTTGATATTTGAGTGTTTGAGTATATGATCAAAGGTTATTGCAAATTGCAGCTACATCATTGAAAGATTTTCTTGACAGAGTCATATACCATTCTGAGTACTTTCTCGTTATCGTGCTTCAATTCTTGCTTTCACAACCGATTTTCAGACATTTCTAGATTCTCAATTGTTTGATATTGTATGTTAGACATTTTTAAAGCGAAAAACTCATTTATGTTAATGTTCTTAAGTATGAAAGCTTTTGATGTAACCGCTGGTTGTAGTTATTTATTATACTTCCAAAAGCTTTGAAGAGCTTTTCAGATTTTTGAATTATGCGGCTTGGCTTTGACATTGAAATTAAATACTGAATGAAAGTTGAAATCGCTTACGACTATAGGCCCTAGAAGTAAGTGATTGTTACAAGCTCCCAAGAGGATTTTTTACTCAAGAATCGATTTTGATCATTTAAAGAGAATGGAAGCTTTTGTGATATTGAAATAAATTCGGTGTGAAATATTGTTCTAGCTACTTTTTTCGACGAAATTTCCAATTATGAAAATATCTAAAAGACCCATAAATCTCTTTGTATATCAGCAAATGTATCAATTTCATAATTTAGTAGAAAATTTAAAGTGCCTCCAAACTACCACCATTCATTACACTGTAATATGCAAAACAGCAACACAAAGTGAAAAAGCGAAATACCCGCTGAACGCTCCACAGTCTATCCAAATAACTAAACAAAACATCCATGCCAAGCCTGATAAGTGTATAAGTGTACAAGCGTACAAGCAATTCAACAATGGGAAGTATTTTATAACAAATAGTTTCCGTTCTAATGGCTTTTATGTGGCACTTCCATATAGTTGGCCGTAGTTCTCCATACTTTCCCATAGTTTTCCATAGTTTTTGCAAATATGAATAATAATTGCTTGTTTATCAGAATCTCTTGCCTATAGTTGCCTAGTTGGAATACACTTTATGACTTTATGAAAATAAATTATGAAATTTCACAACTAAGTATTTTCTCTACCAGATTGTTAGTTTGTTAGTTTGTTAGTTCATTAGTTTTTGCTCGTTGGAACTTAAAAACTTAAAAACAACTTTTCGCTTTAATCTTTCATATGTTAATAATGTAGGAGATTTATGTATTCATTAAATTTTCTTGTTTGCTGTAAAAGCATCTGAAAGTTGGCATGAAATTCCGAAATATTTTGGAAATGTTTTTGTGGTAAAAGCAGTTAATGATTTTATGAGTAAAGTTTAAATTGTGATGTAGCAAAAAGCATTTTCAAAGACTTAAATCAAAAATTGATGTAAATAGTACTTGAATAGTTCTTGGAACTACTTAAAAAGAGATTGTCTTTTGATATTTCCATTTTGGTATGAGTTATTATCATTATTCTTAGATATTTAAGCACATAAGAATAATATGTTTCTACATTTCTACGAAAACATAAATATGAGATGCCTATTTTATTGAAACATTCTTCAAGAATTCGTTATTAGACACCCACGCATCAGGCTTCTCAAAACTCATTTATTGTTAACGTTCATATTCACTCCCGCATATGGCAACTTTCACAACGCAAAAGCATTTCCTGTCAATAACACCAAAAATAATATTGAACTTTTAATGAATCATAAAAAAATATTTTCATTGACATATTTTTATCAGGCTCATAATAACGTTGAAATATGAATAAAACCGGGAGTTTATGGGAATTTTTGGAAAATATAAAAATAATGAGAAATATTTGAATGAAATTCAAAAGCTTAAAAAGCTTCAAATAAAGCCATTCATTTTGAATTCGCTCATAAATTTTTGAATAAAACAGATAAACAGGAAAACCTCACAAAAACCCGAATAAACACAACACAATAAATTCAAGCGCAGGAACGCAAATTTTTGGTTACCAGGCAAATTTCACCAAATATGCACAATTATTTACCAATTTTGAAATTTTTCTCTGGAGAATACTTTAAAATTAAAATGTTTTGCAATTGAAGGCTTTTGAAAGTAAAGTACCGACATGACATTTCAATTAATTTTTTATTGGTAATGTCTTTGCAGCATGAGTTTTAATGGGTTTTTATGGAATTCATTTTGAGTTGATATCAAAAGAAATGTTTGTTTCTTATGCTTCTTCATAAGGACAAAACGTATGTTACGTAACCAGGACTCGTTAGTTGACAGTTCAATTGCTGTTAGACAGGAATAAAGTCAATGAGTCTGAGGGTAATGAGCATTTGATGTGATCTTTTTATTTTTTGATAAAACTGTTTTATCGTACTGGTTCTAATTTAGTTCTCATTAGAGTATGTCACCTACATTGAGTAAGTATTACACCTACATACATAAAAAATACTTAAATGTCATAGATATTAAACATTCGGTCGCCATTTAGTGTCGATCAAGCCTGAAAACAGTAAAACGAGATAATTGAACGTACTGGCGTATTATTACTCAACAATTTGTATTTATTTCATGGTAAACATGCCATTGTCAACTGATATCAGCTTTCAATTCGAATTTATTGTTTACAGTCGAATTTCTCATATTGATGCATTCAGCCGAAAAATTTATTTAAATTTGACAAATATGTCATCATCAAATTTCATGCAATATTTTGCCATTAAAATGTCTGTTGAAATTTGCAACTTTGTATTTTTTTTTAAATCAAATTATTTATGCAAAATTTTCAGTTGAGATATTTCATGTATTACTTTGGAAAATTACAATTCGAACCGATGTCTTATGTGGGTGCTCTAGAGAATGTCACGAGTGCAGAATAATTCAGAGTAAATGTATGTTTTGCCAAGTTTACAGTCTTTTGTTTACTACTGTACCTGAAATGAACAATGAAAGCCATTAGAGTCAACAGACAAAATGTAGTTCAACATATTTTCACATAAGTCCTTGCTAGATAAACTAAAAGAAACTAAAAGGATTCTTAATGAAAAATAAGTAAGTAGATGTCATGTTGTAGTATAAAATGCAATTTGCTGAACAAACATATCCACTATATCCTGCGAATCACTCTCATTTCCAAAATACTCATTAAACCATACAATGAAATGAATTTGATTAATGGGTTTTGTTCGCTTTCAAATCATGAAACTATCAACATCACTTCACTGCACGCAAAATCATAAATTTAAATTAAATTCCATCAACCAATTAATTGCTTCTATGTTCCATGTTAATTTATAAAATGACAATAATGAAGCTCGATGAAAATATTTTCAGTATTGACGATATCGTCATACACTTCGCATCATACTAAAATTATGTTCACAATAGATCTAATGTGTTATGAATTTTCCATTCATAAATTTTGTACATGCTTTTAGCAGCTTTACCGAGAAAAGTTTTGCTATTTTACCATATTGTAGAATGGTTTTGTATGCACAAAAATAATATGTGCAGAATTTAATCAAGAAATCGCAGAAATTATTCAAAACTCAGTGTGCGAATGCATTTTTATACTTTTCCTGCTCACCATAGTTTCACTTCAAAATGAAGAATAAATAATTAAGAGATTCTGGAATATTTTACATTATTCGATCAATTTCCATAAATTTCCATAGATATTGCAACCATTTTTTGTTTAAATATTTGTAAAATATTCTGCCACATTTTATGTTTCTCATCTTGTATTAAAAAAAATGTTGCAAGTTTGTAACAACCCCTTTTTCAAAAATAAATCATCATGCTCTAGAATGTTTTAATTAAATGGATCTTTTGTAGGTCCGAGTAGATCATATCTGAGTAACCTACAAAACTGCCTGAAAACAAAAAAGTGCATCGACCATGAAAACTCTAGACACATCTGTTTCACCTGTTGATGTTTCTCACGTCCTCAACTGCGCACAATCCCAGCTCTTTCACGAATCGAGAGAGTAACTTTCCATTTTCATGATTGCACAAATCATCAAACTCATCGCAAATGATCGCAAACAATCATTCGGCAGACAGTTTTTACATGAACTGCAATCTACATTTCAGTCTGATTGTTGCTGTCTCCCGAGAAAGTTGTAGGTCAAAGTCAAGTGACTCTAGGCAAACCACAAACTCAAATGGGTGGATATAAATTGTGTCCATGAATTAAAATTGATGTTACCTGAACCTGCCGGTAGTTATTCAAAAATTCAAAAATCAATGAAAAGTGTTGTGTTTAACGAATGAGCGTTTCCCGGAAATTTTAATTATTCCGAATTTTTGCGGAAAATTTTAAACAAAACTGAAGAAATAACCAACTAATTCTGAATATATTTGTTTAGCATGTGGGATCAAACGATACCATGATGATGTGATAACAAACACAATTTGATGTTTGTTGAGTTGGACATGTTTACCCAGAAGTGCGATAAAACTAAATAAAAACCATAAAAAATTGATTGCACCAGAAAGCTAGAATAAATATAGAAAACTTGGAATAGTAGAGCTATTTAAAGTTTTAATCAACATTAGCTGGAAGATTGTTTTGTGGATGATTAAATTTGATTACACAGACATTTTTGCAAAATTGACCAGTTTTTTTAGTTTTTCCGAGTTTTCCGAGTTTTCCGAGCTTTTCTGTGCAGTTGTTGAGTTTCTGCAATTCTCCAGTGTTTTATTTGAAATTGAAAAATTGAAAATATCTTAAGGAGAGCACAGAACTGCTATGGAGTGCCAGATACTTGTTGATAATGGCAACTTTAACTAGAACTGTCGATATTGTAATTTGTGGAGGACTTTGTAATGGTTCGATATTGGATTTTTCAATCAACTAGAAAGATTGAATGGTGACATACTTTTTCAAGATGTTTTTTAGTGTAGTTTGTGAAAGTTTTCAAGAATTTCTTGGCCTTAATTCAGTGATTTATGGTGGAAAATTCTATAGATAGTTTTGTTAACATAAATATTAGTGTAATAAATCACATTTTTTTTGTGTAAACAAAATGCATAATATATTACGTGATATGTGGAGAACTTAAAACACAAAGCAAATAGAGTAATAGTGTAATAAAACATAAAATCGTGTGGAAATTGTAGTAATTTCAATATAACTTTGCATAAGCCAACCATATTTTGCATAAAAATCATAAAAAAGCGGTAAAAATGGAAACTGTGTAACCACAAAAAAAATTTGACTATAAAATATTTGCACTTTATAGCAGTTCTTGGGAATATTTCAAGTAGACTTTTTGTAAACTATGGCAAATTATAACTGCTCTGGTTAAAAAACAATTTGAACAAAAATTTTATTAAATTTTTAATTATATTTGCGTTTATTCAAATTTTTCCATACTAATATTTACCTAAATAATTAAAACGGTAAATGAAAAAAATAAAGAAAAAATCAATTACTCTACATTTCCTTATCATAGGCTATGCAAATACCTAACGTAAATTAATTAAGCTGATTGCCTAATAAATTAATTATATTAAATAATTTAGTACGAAGATATTTTTGAACAAACTTTACTGTTCTGCATACAACAAACAGAGCCGTAATTGTTTCAAATTGAATCCAAAATATATCTCAAATAATTGAAAATAATTGAAGCTAAAAGTGTTTACCAAAATTCCAAACCGAAGAATAATAATATTCCTGCAAGTGGAAGAAAATGTGAAAAAAATTGATTATACAGAAAAAATAATATTTGCGTTATCAAGCATGATTTATGGTTAATATAATAATTGAATATGTTGGCGTTAAAACAAATATTTGCTGATGTGCGTTCGTTCTTATAAATTATTGCGACTTACGAGTGTGTCAATATATGTAGGCCAACAAACATTCGCAACATTCACAGCATTGAAACTCATAATTTGACATCTTTTTGGTGAAAAGGTTAAACATATCGTTCGAAGCAAAAAAAGTGACGTTCATGGACGGATTGAAGGAAAAATTGAAAAATAACAAAATTCCATCTCAAACTCTACATAAAAATAATAAAATAATAATCCAAGAAAAAAATCAACTTAAACCTTCCATATAAATTACATCATAAAAGTGTCAAACCTCTTGAAATCGAATGTCATCCTCAAACATGTCTCCAATCTATCAAAATGATCCCAAACTCTTCACAAGTTTATTTCATAAAAAAATCTATTTCAAAGTGCTTCATGAGCCGTGCAAACGAAAGTGTCTAGAAAATAGGAAATGTATAGATCAAATTATTCTACTTGGAGAAATTGCGAAAGAACGTGAAAAGTTTCTGAAGGAAATATCAAATTTGTTATCAAGAATGTGAAATGGTGTAGATGGTGTAATGTACCTGCATCTCATCCAATCAAAGTGAATGGGTGTTGTGTTCCATAACATATTCAAGATTTTTGAGTGACGAAGAAGATTTATGAATTTTTTTTCAATATTTTTGAGTTTATAGTATTACCATATATATGGAAGTTTCGAATTTCTTTAAGAAATCAAAAAATCTTGGGGAGCTTTCTATAATTTAAAAGCTTTCACTCGAAAAATTCATAAATACATTTTGTGTACATGCCATGAACTTTTGCTAGGTAGTTGAGCTCAATGCGATTTTCCACTCAATTTCATAATACTTCTTGCAATATTATTTTTCATAGAATGGATTTTCTTTTGAAAGATTCGCCTGAAAATTGTGATCTTATGTAAATTTGACTGGGGTTTATTAAATGTCATGTTTTTCCTATTCTCGTTCAATTTCCGTAAAATGTGATGAATTTATTTAAATAAAAATGCTCAAAAATTTTAAAGATCTTCAACGAATAAAGTTTCATCATATGTATTTATCGCTTCCTACTATTTTTCCTTCAAATATTGCAATAACGTTATGTGACGTAGAAAGTCATTTGCAGATCAATTAAATTATTGAATAAAATATTGAATGCAATATATTCTCTATTTTTAATGACTTGAATTCATTTCGGAATAACACATTACTTTTGAAAAATAATAACAAACAGTTCTGTCTTCACATTCAGAATTTATCTTCGCTCATCCATGCAATTAATTATATTTTTGTTAAAAACACGCGCAATAAATTTGCTAAGACATAATGTACACAATGGCAGCAAATTTTTAATCGACTACCCCTTCACAGTCTTAAAGCAGCCTTGAGCTTCTCCCTTCAAATTTTACAAAGATTCAGAGATTTTCTGAGCTCGCAGAAATTACTCACATACGTAATACAATTACCGTATATCCCGAGTGTATCCATGACAAACAATAAATAAGAGTTATGCTTAAATGTAGATTTTAATTATATCAACAACTTTTTGATGAATCAAGACACTTTATCTCGCTCGTTTTGCCTCACCTAACAGCGCTCTGGAAAAATAATCAAAATTTAATGAGATTTTCGTGAAGTTTTAGATTTTTTGCAGAAAGCACTCACTTGGCGTAGGCTACAAAGGCTTCATACTACTCAAGTGTTTTCTGTAATCAACCACTTATGTGATTGAATTTCAGATCAATTGTGGTGAGGGGGAAAACTTTGCCTGAGATTCTCCAGAATCCACCACTTCACCAAGATCTCATTAATCATTTAAAGTGGCACAAAAAGAATTTTGCACCTTTTTTCGTTGGAAATAGTAATTGAATTCTTGATTTCTAGAGTAAGCAGCTCCAATATCTATTAAATACCAAAGTTATCGAAGTTACTAAAGACACCTAATACATCCAAAGAGAGACACCCGAGCTTAAATCAAGCCATCGAAAATTGACTACACGTTTTCAAGCATCCGAAATGTTTTCAGATGGACAATAAAATATCGAGTTTGACAAAAAAGTGCTCGCATAATAAAAGCGACGATAAAAAACATGATGTTGGATGAACTGAGGAAAAAGTTTGGGCAGTGAACAGCAACAAAAAGTTTACCGCAAGATGTATCAAACTTGCTTTAACGATACGGACGTAGGGAGGCGAAGCATTTGCGAGAACCAGACAAATAATGAGCAGGATTTCGACGAGGATTTGGCACAGATTGTGTCCTTTTCCGTGTTTATTCTATTTGGTATTATTGGAATAATCGGTTTTATCGGAAATGCTTTGGTGGTGATTGGTGAGTAAATTGTTTTTCTATTTTTATTGTTTTGTGTACCTTTGTAACGATTTTGGATATCTGGTTTGGAGATCTTTTGCAGATTTTCGATGAGTTTGAGAACATGTAACATTTTTTAATTGGTTGTTAGAATTTTATTCATTATTTGACACAAAAAGAGTCTTCAAAATTATTTTTCAGTCAAATGATAAAATAATTTAAAAAAATAATACAAAAGAAAATTTTAGAACAAGATTCCATATAGATTCGGTTACAAATTGGCAATTACTGTAAAATTCAACTCACGGATTAAATTTCAAGAATTTGTTTCCATACTCAATGCCTCACTCAATGCCTAGATGACCACTTATCTTCAGACTATGCATTGCAAAAGTTTACCCAACTTGACAAAGTTTCAATCTCCAACCAATCTGATTTACAAAATCGATTTTGTACAGATCACTTTCAATGAAATCACAAATTCCATGAATTGAATCCAATTAGCAGTTCCCGAGTAAACAAATCAAGAGTTTCGAGTTTTGTTTGTTTATACTTTATAGGAAAATTCAAATTGGCCTTACAGAATCATGGTTTAATTTTTGGTTTCACTTGTAGGAATTCCTAACGTTTACGGTTGTTTGTTTTCTATTCGAGAAAATATTCAATAAATAAACCCAATCAATTGCTTTCAGTCGCAGCAGAAACTGGGAAATGTTTATAATGAATGAACTTAAAGGAGATTTTATCCATGAATATTATTCTCATATATTTCCCTGTTTATTGTTTTTACAACTCGCTGTTTTCTCAGAAATTTTGCCGCCTTTCCATGTAATAGGATTACAATATCTCTGAAACTTTGAGTTCATTCAAGAATAATTTTTTCGTTAAAAGAGCTTAACGTCACCTTCAAAAAACTTCTTGAACTTTTCTTGAAATACGGTTTCTTAGACTTTCTGCAAATAATCTCCCCAGATGATAAATATATGTTTTTTCTTCTGCAAATAAACAAATAAAGTCTAACATATATTATGCACATCCCAGTTGTTGCAGGAAATCCGTTAATGCGCTCCACCACGAACATTCTGATCATAAATCTAGCGGTAGCTGATCTACTGTTTGTGGTGTTTTGTGTACCTTTTACTGCATCCGACTATATTTTGTCCAGCTGGCCGTTTGGGAACATCTGGTGTAAATTTGTGAGTAGCCATGAATAAATTTGTCTGAATAAAATTAATTATTTAAATTATGGTTTCAGGTGCAATACATGATTGTCGTCACATGTCATGCTAGCGTGTAAGTTGTTTGTTGTTGTTAAAGTTGGGATAATGAATTTGCTTCTTTAATCTAGTATCAAAAGTTTCTGAGAAATATTCAAACTAGATGCAAAAACTTTCAGAACTTTCAAATTCGTTGGTTAAGAAGTAAATCTATTCCCTTACTTGAGCCATTTTTTAATAGAAAAACTCACTATCTCTTCCGAAAAATCAGTTACACCCTCGTTTTGATGAGCCTTGACAGATTTCTAGCTGTTGTTCATCCCATCTCTAGCATATCCATCAGAACTGAAGCCAATGCGCTCATGTAAGCTTTTGCCTTCACTAACAATAAATTTAATAAAGTGATTACATGGTTTTCCTGTTTACACAACTTTCTTTCAGAGCAACACTTTTGGTGTGGCTTGCAATCACAACAACAGCCATTCCAGTCGCCATATCCCACGGTGAGCTCCATTACTTACATGAAGGCAAAAATAACACTGCCTGCATGTTCTTGTCGGAAGAAGGCTACAATCGTGCTGTGTTCCAGGTAAGATATGTGAAAGAAGTCGGGAAGAATGTTATATATATCGTGCAATAAACGGAAATTGCTTATTGGTAACTAGGGGGATTTTTTCCTTATACCTAGATCACGTGCGCCACGAGAGAGTATTTCTGGTATTTTTGAGGGTTGGAAGTTTTTGCAGTGATTTTGCACTGTTGAAAGTATCTCATCTTTTATTGAAGTCTACCAACTTTTAACGATTTTTGAAAGAAACGAAATATAAATGTTTATGTTTTTATTGATATGGAACTTCATATGTTTTACTACAACAACGCAACTTGCTGTATCTGTTAGATAAGCTGTCTGGATATCAATTACTTTTGTTTTTTATCACTGTAATCCATCCGTTATTGTTTTATTTTTATCTCTAGAATTTTTGTCGGCAAAAATATAACAAATTAATAAAACATATTATAACAATAATCCTTTTAGGCAAATCCTTCCATAAACATATCGATTCACTAAAGCATTACAATAATAGAAAAATGAGAGCAGATAAAAGGCTCATATGCTTATAGATTTATAGAATGAATGAGAAGAATCATTGATTGTAAAAACATGTGGAAAAAAAGATAGCTTAGGATATGTTTGGAATAAAAAGGGGATAATGCAGAAACACTTCTCTTGTCTTAATTCTGACACCCTAAAGTTGACAACTATTGATAGTAAAAGCTTGAAAAGCTTTTAACTTTTACTATACTGTCGGATAGTCTAGACAAACTCAAGCTTCCTACTGTGATCACTTAAAAAACTTGTAAAACTCCTTAAAAACCTCAAAAACCAGACTAAACTTTTTTTCTAGGAGTGCAAAACAAATTAGTGTCATAGGAAAATGTAGGCCATGAGCTTCATATTTAATAACAAAGGTATAAAAGTTTTTGCCTCTCGATCAAATTTCTTTCAAAGTATCAAAGTAAAATATTATCTGTTGTCAAAGATGATTCATCTTCTTTTTCATAAAAAAAGAGACCTCTCTCTACATCACATACATAACAAATGAGCAACTTCATAACAAAATAGCTGAAAAACACAACAATTTACCATAATAATTTGTTGTTTTTGTTCCATTCCATCATAAAAATGGAGATTAATAAACGATAGATAAAAAAACTGTCCTCTTTTTTTCTATCCTTCAGCTTTCCTTTTTGCTGTCGTCCTATGTAATACCACTTGCATTAATTTCAATGCTTTACATGGAGATGATAGCGCGCCTTTGGAAAGCGGCACCCGGGGGAAAAGTATCAGCAGAGTCAAGGTGAGTTTTGCATAATAATAAATTGTTTAGTGGCCAGAATAATAGCAGAAAGAGCAAAAGGCAGCCATTACTATGATTTAACTATTGGCTGTTCGAATTAAGCAAATTAAGTGAACAGTTAAACACGCAAAGCAATTTGGGAATTTAAATGAAATTCTCATTAGCAAAAAATGTCGAAGTATAAAAAATGCATTTTCATTTTATAAGCTGAAACAACTCTAACAAATATGTTTCTATTTTTGTAGAAAAGCTCATTTTATTCAGTGAAATATCCATAAAAGAAAAGAATATAATAATCTGCTTTAAAGCTTCATTTACTAGATTTTCTAGATTGTTATGGTATTTTTATGCAATTTGTATTTTTATGGTAAAATTAATTAAATTTATATCGCAACTGCAATATTATGAAACGTTTATGATTTTTTTTATAAATGATGATTTCAGGCGAGGAAAAAAGCGAGTTACTCGATTGGTTGTAATGGTGGTGCTTGCATTCGCGATTTGCTGGCTTCCAATACAGGTGAGATCATTTATATAGTTTAAAATAATATTTAAAAAAATCTATTTGTGGCTATTCGATTGAAAATATTTAATTGCGAAATTTGATTTTTTAATGGGCTTAATGATTTGAAAATGTTTTGAACTTCAATCAAATTTTATTCAATTTGTGTATAATTAAGCATCAAATAATAATTTTGAATATATTATTAAAATATATCTGGCTTGCATCAATAATTACTAAAACTAATTAACTTAAATATGCAAATAGAAAATTTCGTTTTGAATTTCTTTCGCCACAATCAATTAAAATAATTTATTTATACGAAAACCTACTATAAAATAATTTAAAATGCATACCAATCCATCAAAATCAATAAATTTGGTAAACAATTTATTAATAATCATATCCAGCTCAATTTATGAAAATTAATAATTCCAATCCACTACACAGATAATTTTGGTGCTAAAATCGTTAGAACTATATGAAACCACGAGAGTTACAGTGGCGATACAAATTATATCGCATGTGCTGGCCTACACAAATAGCTGTGTCAACCCAATTTTGTATGCATTCCTATCAGAAAATTTCCGGAAAGCTTTCAGAAAGGTGAGTTTAAAATACATTAAAAATGGTAATACAGTAAAATATCGTACATAAATTTTTATTGAAGAGCATTCCAATTTTTATATAATGTTTACGTTAAATTAACTTTGAAATGATATATGTTGAACACGACAAAAAAGCCAATTTTGAGCCTATACCCAGCAGGCAAATTGAATTAATTCACTCACATACGAAAATAAACATGAAAATTATAAAAGCTTTTTTGTAGGCTTTAAAAACCAATTTAGCTCATATAATTTTGTTAAATTGACATTTTCAGTGAAATATATAAAAAAATTATGTAAATGAATAATAAAAATTTCCCATAGGTTGTTTGGTGTGGAAGAATTGATGCAATGACTCCCAAAAATCAACCAAAAAAATCGAATTCAAAATCAACACGCACAACTGGAACAGGAAATGGACATAATGGTGCAGATGTTGTGTAAGCTTATCCTTGAAATTAATATGAATGACAACAATGAATTTTAAATTTTAAATAATTACAATTTGATGTTTTAAATGATAACTTTTAAGCACTTTCATCATAAATCAAATCGTGAACGTTGAAATATTACAAAATTTTACAGTTAATGTTACAAAACTAAACGTTTAATGTAATTAAGAAAATTTATGATAAAAAAAACGAATTGGAACTTTCTATGAATAAATTATAATAAATCAATAATTAAACGGAAAATTTTTTCTATTAAAAATAATTAAGTGATAAATTAAGGGTAGATTTTTTTTAATTTTCAAGACATAAAAAATTGTACATAAAATTGATTAAAAACACCACGAATCTTTGAAAATGCTCTCTAGCGAGCCCTGCGAGAGCAATTTCGAAACAATTTGTGAGTTCACTTAAGTTTGCCAGTAACTTTGACAAATTTTGTAACTTTGAGTTGAGAAAGTTACAAGATATTTCTCAAATATTTCAACAAACATTTCAAATTAATGAAATAGTAGCTTCATTGTAATTGATATACAAGTTGCACAAGCTATTAAATTACATTTTAAATTTATTATAAACTTTCAAGTCATTTATATGATTAAATTTTTACTTTGTAGTGTTTTGTACACCATAGATCTAAGAAGAAATGTAGAGAAAAATTGTTATAATGTGTAGCATAGAAGCGTTAGAGGATGTTTGAAGAAAAATATAATATTTTTTAATAAAAACGACGAAAATTTGTCTGCAAAGGTAAAAAGATTAATTTTATTTACGCTCATAATACTCTTATAAACTCACTCATGGGAGCTATAATTGCTGAGGGTAGGAAACGTAAAAGATGACTTTGTAAAAGATGATGCTGCAATGTTGCGGTATTGCGACATTTCACTGAATGAAAGGTGAGTTTATTTATAGTGGTTTCATTAAGCATTACGTTTGAAAAAGTTTTCCAGGGAAAACTTTATAGGGCGAGATTAATGGGGTCGTTTATAGTCTTTGTAAATCATTCTCAACTTCATTAGCATTCAAATTAATATAAAAGTTGTGTAGAAAAAATTCTTTAAGACATTTTTTCAAGTAAAACCAGGTAAAACTATGGAAGCTTTATTTATTAATAAATATTCTTTAAATGTTCTTTTATTTAATTAAATATTTAAATGCCATCGCACTGTTGAATCAAATCAATTAATAATCTTGATCCCACTTCACACATAAATTGTAACAATAGTCATGCTTATCAACCAATAAAAGCAGTCATATTATATGATAAGTATTAAACCATGTTAATTATTATCACGCTTTTATGCATGAATAGACAATCCGAACATGTAATGCTTTAGATCAATTTTCTCTTCGATTGTTTGAAATCTATTGATCTGAATACATACCGTATAAATAACGTTTCAATTAAATTATTTAGAATTTACATCAGAAATCTCATGAACATGCAAATTCTCTCAGATTGGTTTCAAATCAATCAATCACCCTCTAAGCATTGAGCCAAATTTTATATTATGTGCCAGGATTTCCGTTCTAATCTGTCACAATTTGAGGGAAAGTGATTTAAATTGATGCTGTTTTGATTTTCAAGAAGCTTTTAAAGCTTCAAGCTAAACAAAAATTATAAAAGGAAAGCTCAAGGTTTCGGTAGGTAAATCAATTAATATGTGCCCTTGAAAAGATAATATTAAGTTTAATTGGTTCAGACGGAAACACCTTTTACGCCAAAAGTTTTAATTATGTTCGGAACAAAAACTTGAAGAGAAAATATTTGCTGCTTTAAGGATTTTGTGTAGAAGACTTTTGTTTTTTGGATTGTTTATAATTTGAAGCTTTAAAACATCACCGATGAAATGTTTTGATACGATATATTTTATCGACAAAGTGCTACACTCTAGAACAAAAATAATCTTAAGGAAGTTTTGTATAGATTTTAAATTTAGGCGAAACTGTTTTTGTTAAAGAAATTTCCTCAGTGTTCTAAACTTCTGCTTCGATAAATCAGTCTTTGAACAAAAACAGTGCTCGTGTCTTTAATTACGCTACACTCCATAAAATCCTGCAAAAATTGTTTTGTCATACTTCCGCAAAATTGGTTTTGCTCTCAAGGCAGGTAAATCTTTTTTGCAAACTTTCATGTATTTCAAGTCATGTTTCAGATTGTTGCGAATTTATAATTTTGTGAAAGGAACTCTCGACGGAAGTTTAAATTTTTTATGTTAAAAAAACAATAAGATTGGCTTCCTTCCTTTGAAATTCATTTAAATTCTGAACAGCAAACTGAGAAGCTTTTTGCACATTAATTCCCCATAAATCTTGTGGCAGACAATTGTCACCTTCTGCTAAACTATACATTCATAAAATACAAATTAACTAATAGGTGAAACACAGCTAAAACATCCAAAAAACATTTGAAATCCTGAATGAAATCCAAATTCATGTTGGCATCTAAGCAAAACTGACTCTAACAATATCATCAATTAGGCTTAAGTGCTAAAATCATTCACTCTTAATTATATTTGCAGAAGCTAATACAATATTCCATTCTTGTATTCGATTTTCATTCATCGCTGTATTCTGATTGTTCAGTAGGAAAAGTTTCCAGCAACTTGCGGAATTTTCTCAAATTTCTCTTGGCCGCATGGTTCTTAGCTAAATTTTGAATTAATTTGGAATTATTTGGAATATTTTGAATATTTTATGTACATTATTTGCATAATTTATGTGGCGAATGATGTTTGTCGATTGATTATAATTTAAATTATTCTATTTCAGTATATCTGATTTGGTCGCTTTTTTCAAGTTGTTCAAGCATTTTGAGTAATGTAATCAAAGCTTTGTAAATCGTTTTGTTCCTTCGTGATTGCTTTTTTCCTTGTTATATTATGGTAAAAAATATTATAATTTCTACTGGGAATAATCCAATTTTGATGGAAACTGCAAATCTGGGGATTTGAGAAAAAATTTTACACTGTCAAATTAAATTTGAGGTGAACAGAAAATATTTTTATTAATTTTGCTAAACCCACCAGACTTTCAAGTTACATTCAAGCAGTAGTTTTTCCAGTGTATTTTAGCTGTGTACAAGTTTTCGATTGGAAAAATTACTCAAAAAGATACCATCTTGTAAAATAAGGACACAAGGAGCTTTATTGGTAATATCTCATTTTACCTTCCATGAATTCCAAAAGTTTGTTTTACAAAGTATATCACGTGATTTTTCTACGTAAAAAGTTTTCTTAAAATCCCAGAAAGTACGTACAATATAGTAAAATACAGTGATAGAAATGTGAGCAACTCAGTGAGGGACTAATTATGTAGTAATACCATAAATATTAATGATTTATTCTAGAAAGAAAGTTGCTTTAGATTCCTTTAACATAAACCTCAATTTAAAATCACAATTAATCATATTTGGGTTTGTTAATGGTATAATTTATATAATTTATAAAATTTGGGTTGGCTTTAAAGTTTCCTCGACTGATAATAATTTAATAGAATTGGGAGAAAGTGGAGGAAAACATGAGAAAAGTTGGTAAGACTGAGCAAAACTGAAAATGATCTTTAAAATTTTCAAAGAAATTACTTTCAGTTTTCAATTTTCCATGAAGTAGCATTAAAAGGGTAGAAAGTGTTTGTATTGAGCAATTTGGGCAACCTTTTTTCATTTCATTTTAAGTAATGAAATATCAAAAGTAACTTTTTTTTAAAATGAAGGAGCAATATTGCGGATAAATCAGGCCCATCAAATGTACATTCAGTAATTTTTAATAAAGGCTTCATTTTGATAAAAATTAAAAAACATAAGATAATTAACTTATGAATCATTCAAACCTTTAAAAAAATTCTCCCGGGCCTCTGATTTAGTATTTACAGGCATTTCCATTTTTATTGACTTTTGGTGAAATGGTACACAATTCTGAATAAATAATAATTCATCATTTCGTTTCAGTGCAGTTTAAAAGCTTAGTCCGTTATTGTGAAAATTATGAATAAAATAAGTTCACCATTGAATTTTTTGAATGAATATTGAAACTTCCTTAGAATTTTTGTCTTTCGAGTAATCAAAAGCTTAAAATATAAGTTACATAAAATATATTCAACAATTTCTACAGAATTCTGAAATTATTAACTTTTATTTCAGACATTTCTAAAATTCCTCGAAATTTAATATTTTTGTAAATGTCTTTCATGATTTCTGATGACATTGCTCAAAATATATTAAAAAGTTTGAGGAAAGTCTGTTGTCTGGAAATTCATAATTCCGTACGACGAATAACTTTTTCCATATCACAATCAAAATTTAATATGACGCGCATCACTTGAATGTAAAAAACACATCAAAGTTTCTAGTGCTTCTAGCAAATTGATCGAAAACTATAACAAAACTTTCGAAAAACTTCAATACAAATTTAAATTCGCAACCACAATATGCTAATTTTTCTCAGTAAAATATTCTAATGATAGTCATAAAAATTATGGAATGCAATTAAAAGTGTTCCGAAACTGTTCCAATTCGAGATTAAAAATTATTATTTTAGTTTCCAGTTATTTCAAAATTTTTGCTAGCTTTTTGCTAGCGAGTATTTTACTTTTCCACGAATCGAAAAGTTTAGCTCAGTGAATACGATTCAATTATTTTTGTTTTGCGCTTTATAAACTTATTCCTAACAAATTTCGCTACAGAATAGCAAAACAACATTGCTCGCAGATTTCTATTTTGAAATATAAATTTTATTTAGCTAAATCATCATTCTACATAACAATGCACATAATTGGTATGCATCAAATGAGTTGACTTTCTGTGCGTCGTTTTTCAAAAGTCATATTTTTGGTTCTTGATCCTGAATTGACAAATTGGTGCAATTTATCAATTTTTTTTAGTAACTAAAATAAAAAATAAATCAAATTCATTCTTAAATTTAAAGAACATCAACCCTTAATTCCAAAATTGAAAAACTGAAAAAATCATTTGAAATCTAAAGATAAATAAATGCATCGTAATAACAGTCTTCTTTTGGCAACCTAATTGGTTGGTTGAATAAACCCATGCAGAGGTTTCATTTTCTATGCCATGAAGCTTTTTATTTCCATGAAAGTTGTACATCTTTTTCTTACCAGCTTTCACTCACCAAGATTCTTGAAACTGTGCAATAATAAAATCTTGTTTGTGCAGCTGTATAAATTACAACTAAGTGGCTGGAGTACAATATATGAAATTTCATGTCAGTGATGCAGCAAAAATCACTGTATAATATTTATAGTGTGGCTTAGTTCAGTCAATATACGGCACTTTGTTGTGCAGTTCATTCTTGCGATCTAGAAAAACTAGAAGTTGCAATTCTGATACCTGATTTTGTTTTCAGTTTTTACAAAACTCACACGATGTCTACAGATCCAAACAAAAGAACGTCCATTTTGCGTTTGTAGATTGCCCAACCAGTAAAAAAGAGATTACTTTACATAGATTGATACACGAGCTTGCATGTTCTTGAATAACACAAGTCTAGACATTTGGATCAAAATATTTTTATAACATTATTGCAAATGATTGTTGTATTCATTGGGATTTAAGAACCTAAAAAACAAAATTCAATGTGAGTGGCTGGGAGCTTTTTGCTCGTTTTTGTTGGATTAGGTAGACAAAGGTCTCGATGCTCAATTACGAGTTAAAATTTGATTGATAACATTTTCTCCAGTGAAATATTACTTAATTAAAATTTTAAGTATAACTAAGGCGTATCAGAATAAAGTATAATAATATAAGTTCACAAAACACACCCTAGCAAAGCTTTTTAAATGAGTCACTTTGTAAACAAAATAAGAACACTTTTATCTCTCTAGCAAGCAATTTGTAATGCAAGCAAAGCCTTTGAACCTTTTTTCAATTAGTTGAAAGTTACAAAAAGATGAAACTAAGGCACTTAAAAAAGGTTTGTAGATGAGAGAAAATATAAAACTTGTCCAACATCTGACCAACATTTTTTTTTATGAAGTTAGTTTTCAATGTTCGTTTGAGGAGAAAGTTTAAGTTAGCTGTTATGTCATAAAAAATTCAGATAATGCTCAATACAGCTTGCACTTGAATAAAAGTTTTTGCAAGAATGCTTTTTGAACATTCAATGATTCCAGCAGCTGCTGCAAATGGAGAAATGGTTGAATTTGAAGTATTTCCGCTCCCTTATACTCATTTGGATTCATAACATCATATTCTTTTCCAATTTCCGGTTAGAAAATGTCTTTATCGAGCAAATTCGATATGTTTTCAATTTTCTATACAAAATGATACGTAGACTTTTAAATTTAATCATTTTGAGGATACTTTTGAATTGCTGGAAAATATACATTTTGAATAAAACTTGAATGGATGATTTAATAAATTATTTTTCTTGGAATTTATTTTCATTCTTCTTTATAATAAAATGTATAACAAGTATTACAAGATCGTCTTTGGAACTTTGGAATTTTGGAATTTCTGGTTCAACCCTTTCCGTGGTGAGTTTCTTTGGTTGGTTAAATTTCTTATAGATTCAAGGCAAACATTTGAAAGTCAACAAAATAGTTTTAAGTTATTGCTGGGGTTTTGTTGGTTTGTTAGTTACCATGCTTTAATTTATTAAATGAAACATTTAATTATTATAGAGTTTTATATGAGTAGTTACTATCAAGCACAAAATTAAAATGTACTCAATGTAGTTACATCGCTAAATAATTTATGCAAACTAATGGAAGGAAATTTATCAAATTATGATATGAAGCTGAAGTTCAGTCTGAAATGGAAGCATCAAAATAACATTTAAACTGTAAATTGATGTAATCTGTTTATGAACCAATTTGTTAAAATCAGAATCCAACTCTAAACATTCTAGAACATATTTTCGCAATTTCCTAGATTGATGCAGAAATACTTCCACTTATTCATTAAACATCATTCATATATCCATCATATTTACTTCTCCGCAAAATTCGGAGAAGTATTGTTTTCTTCCCAGCATTTTCAGGGTTTTTCAACCTTATCTGATTTTTCCTGACTTCCCTGTACACAAATCTCAAAAATATCCAGTATTTTTTTTGTCGGTATTGAGTTGAAGAAAATTCCTGTAAAAAAAAATCCGGAAAATATTGACCCCCTGACTCGTGCAATGCGAAAAACTAAGGGCCGTGTGCCTGGTGGTTCGGTGGTTCGGTGGGTGTGTTACTGTAAACGATCGATCTGAACTCCCACCGAACCGATTCTGGATTTTTTGATGCCAATCGACTTGGTATCTCTTCCCATCGTGCACCTGATATTTTTGGTGATGGTGACTCCACCGGTTAAGTCACCAGAACCACTTCCGTGACCCAAAGTCGGGTTTTCCATACAAAAAAAACATTTTTTTTTGAAAAACTAGAGCTGTGTTTTTTTCAAAAAATGTTTGAGATGATGAGTTGAGTCGGGAAATGCATCGATGTTTGGTCCACTACCTGCTGGGAGTCATCTGGGGGTCATCTGGTGGTACCAGACAATTTTTTTTTGAAAAAGTCTTAGAATCTCATGATTCGTCCAGAAAATAAGAAAAATTAAGTTTTTGGAGGATCAGCCTGGTACCGCTTACTCTCAGCCCCAGACCTCGAGAACGACTAAAGATAGCACTTCGGTCTCTTCAGAAAAAATTTTTTAAATTATAAGTTCTGACAAGAATTGCATCGATTTTTGTTCCACTACCTGCTGGAAGTAATCTGGGAGTCATCTGGTGGTACCAGACAACTTTTAGAACTACTAGAGATAGCACTTCGAAACAATTTTTTATGAAAACACCATTCCATACTAGCGGAGAAGTAATGCTCAGCTCCCAAGCTGCACAACTAGTTAATGTTAGAGTTTGAAAGTTTGTAGAAATTTAGACAGTATTTCGTTACAATGATTCTTCAACTTTATAGACATTAACAAGCTTTCATAATGCAGTGCATTTCTGATGATAAGCAAACTAAAATTTTAAAAAGTATACATAAAATAAGCCTGCAGGAAGATTTAACATTCAAAAATGTTGTTGGTTTTGAATGGATGCTGATATTTTGTTTATATGAAGATAATGTTTGGTAATGTTATCCTTTAACACACATGATATAATATTGCAACACATTTCAACGAAGCATAATATCTGAATACCTGAATGAATAAAACTACATCAAAACACAGCAACAACCTATCTAAATATTTTGGTCAATATTCTTCGAAAATTTGTTTAATTGAAAAACTTTACACAATTATTTTGAAATTAAACATCATTTTGCTGTTTTATTAAAATAAATTTATTTATATTTGTTTGTGATACTATTTGTCAGGAAATTAATATAATTTATTGAATATCAAAACTGGAAACATCAATATTGAAAAAACTTGATTGTTCGTGACAAACAAACTACAATGCTAAAAAATATAGTTAATTTGTGAACTGCACAACAAAGTTCACAAAAGTCATGGCTCGATGTGCTTCAAAATCGCTTGTCATTAATGAATTCAAAATGCAGATCACGCTTTTCAAATTTTAAATCTCAATTCTCGACCAACAATCCACATTAATCTATTTAATGTTAATGTATCTAATTGCATCAGAATATAATTTTATCATTTTAAATTTTAATGCAATTTGAATATTTAATTGTGCATGTCTTTTTCACCACATCGGGTTATTTTGTACACCATTCCAAAGTGTTTGCAACAGAAGTAAAATGAAACACCATTTTAAAAGTGCAAAAGCAGTAAAACATAAAATAAAGCTACAATCCCGTTCTAGTAATCTGCAGGCAAGCTCCAATATTGTTTCTGAGCGGGATTATTCAAAAAACTGTGTTTTCAAGGATTAAAAAGTTTCTCTAGGTTAATTCGTTTGATGCTCGTTTTGATGCTTCCGTAATAAATTTTTATTGACCTCTAGCATCAATATTTACCTCAAAATGATAATGTGAATTTGATCTCAACTCCTTTTAAAACAAATGTTCATAAATGAATGAAGATTAACAAACGTCACCAAAAAAAACACCTCACAACAGGAAACCAGAAATGCTTAAGCTTTGACAGGATTATTTTCTCTAAAATATAAAAAACATGAATATATGAGTTTACGATTTACAAAGTACAACAAAATAAAAACATTAAATCCGCTTGCAACTTTGTGATGCTTCCCAAGAGGTGCCATTTTCCCTTTATGTACCTGCAGTAAGCCTGTAATCGCCTTTTAAAAACAACTGACAGGAAAAAATAAAAACTAAATTTCACTGTTAATAAGTAACTATGTAATAATTTTCCATGCATTCGAAAAAATTTTGATCGCCGTTTTATTGGTTTTTAGATAACTTTCCCGCATCTGTAGGTACATGAAATATAAATCTTATAAGACTGAATAAAGGCTATAATTTGTTATAATATGGCAGCATATGAACAGTATCGGTGTCTACAAAAAAATAAGTTGGCAGCGTTACCGCTTACATTTCATTTTTTATTTTTTGAACCATTTACTTCAAGGTGTAAGAAGAAAACTTTCAAGAAAACCAGGAAAACTCGGGAAACTCGGCGAAACCAAGAAATTTTCTTTTTAATAAATTGTTGTGGAAATGAAATTTAATTTTCAACAGGATTGAGGAAACCAACAAGTCGTGCGCACTTTTATGGACTTGAGAGAGATTGTTCGTTTAAATGCTAAGTTGTACGAATTTACATATTAAAAAAACCTTGCTTTTTGCTTTCCTTGCGTAAAAAAAAAATACTTTGCAATATTTTAAAGAATAACAAATGAAAAGGAGCGTTTGTTTTCTTGTGAAATATTGAGAATCCTCCAAAGTCTAAAAAAACAATAAAGACATTTTAATAGTCTTTACCGAGAATTCCAATTGCGCTAGATATTTGAAATCGTTTCTATTTATTTATGATTGTTGAATTGTTGACTTAATAGGTAGAAGTGGAGCAAGAAAAAGAATGAAAAACAATTTTGCAATTTAATTTCTTGTATACAATAATTCCTTTTAAACAATTATTATTCTTTTGGTTTCTCATAAATTGACGTTTATTTCAAATAAAACAAAATGCCGCCACTAGATTCTCTCCTAACTATTATTAATATTGCAATAAAATGAGCATATTCAACACAAAAAGCATTTCCAGTGTACACATGATAGAATGCATAACACTCGTAAATTACATTTATGATTAAAGTAAAAGAGCGATATAAATAAAAAGTGTCTTCCCGAAGAAATGATCTTATAAAGCACCTTAATTTTTGCAAAATACCTCCCAGACTAATTTAGCAGGATAAAAATACTGTGCGGTAGATATTAAATTATTCAAAAATGAAGATGAACCAAAGTGATTTCATTAATGGTGTTTTTTGAGCGAAGCTATAGCTAAATAATTCAAATCACCCACATAAAATGTTTATCATCCGCAATATTTTCAATAAAGCCAAAAAAGAGGTAAAATCTTACAATATAATCATAGAACTACTAACGCTTAGAGAGCCATTGTTGATATCTCTTTATTGGTGGTTGACACAAGTCATGAATAATTGAAACATGCACACTAAAAGTACTAACTAAGAATAAAAACGGACTGTAGAATCATAAAATGCTTTTTTATTGACTAATGGCTCAGTGAAACATGTAATTGTTCTATGTGGGAAATGGTCTTTCATAAAATTCAACGATTCATCAAATGTTATGTCTTTTGGCACATTAAAAATCAAAAAAGCTCATAGCCAATACACTTTAACAGACATGTTCCTTGGATTTCTTGAGATTTCATTGTTTCTTTTTTAATACTCAGAACCATTATTATTTGAACATCCATTTCCGACACCCACATATAAAAATACAATATATAATAAATGTTGGTGATATCGCTTCCAGCATTCAACTTGATTAAAAAGCTTTGAGCTTTAATCTACTCAGATGATTTTTGTAAGAACAAAATGATTTTTTGTAATTTTGAAATATTGTGTCGTTTACTGTAAATGATTACTCCATAATTTATTAATAATTGATGCTGTCGACAATTTATTTCAGCTTTAATCACTCAAAGCTCTGCTATTTATTAAAGCTCTTTACACCGAATAATTTTGAACATAATTCATAATTTATTTATGACTGATTTTATTGTCAACTACGTCGAATAAAGCATTTTATAAATATATTAAATGGAGCTTATATAAATAGTTATTAGTACAAAGTATCAATTTATCATATTATAAACCAGAAGCTTTCCCATTTTTAGAGTATAATATTGTTGTGGAAATAAAATTAATAATATATGTATGCATTCAGAATTGATTTAAATATCAAACGAAACATTCTCAATGAAATATTATGTAAATATTGTGAAGTGAAAACATGGCAATCACACAAGCGTATTAAAAGGAATCTCTTCTCTGTCACATTGATAAAATACAAAAACATGACAAAATAAATATTCAAACAGTTTTTACATTTTTATCCTAGTTAGTGAAAAAATTCAGTAAACATATTTCTATCATTTTATCTGACAAAACCTTCTCAAAAGCTTCATAAGCTTCAACATCTCCACTCGGTTTTCGGATCAACACAAATTGCTTTGAGAATCTTTGAAGAAGGTTTATAAGGCATTATGTCTTTCCAAAAAGTTTCACTTGTGGAAAACAAGCAGAAACCTCTTGTTGAATCGAGTTTGACAACAATCGCAAGATTACTTTTTGTTGAGCTACAAGAATAATAACAAATAAATTTCAAAAATGTTCAGCAGAAGTTTTGGTGCGGTGGTAAAAATATGATGAAGAATGTGATGCGGCAAAAACAAGCAACCAGGTAGATGGAACCCCATTGAACTACGTTCATCAGCTGAACGAAAAACTTTCATGATTACAGCTTTATCATAATTTGATGGTCTGCTTTAGTTTGATGAGCAACATAATTACAGGGGATGTGGTTCAACCTTTTTTTTTACTACATGGAATAGCTTTTCCTTACGTCGTATATTCTATAATGAGAGATTGCTATCAAACTGTCCTATAGCTAAAGATTTAATGCATTTCCATTAAAAACTAAATCATTTTCCGGAAAATCCAATTCCAATAAATCTACGCTTTATTTTTATCAAAATTCAATGATCTTCTATAAAAATAACGATAATAATTATATTCTCTATCAAATCAATGATGTGGATTAAAACATTTCCCTTAAGAAAATATAACAATTTACCATCACATCAATAAACAGTAATATGAGAAATTGATCCTTTAATAGACACAAGAGACTAAAAGTGATTTTTATATGTTTAACAGAATTGAAAAAAATCAATACTGACCCAGTTATAAAATTTGTAGCATCTTGAAAATTGTCTAGAAATTGTTTAAATCACACAAGATATTTGCCATAATGCATTTTGTGGATTATAGAACAATTTAATTCATTGATATTTGTTTTATTTGTTAAGATTGAACAGAGTTAATGGGATTACTGGAAAAGCTTGGAATTGCAGTCGAGTCCAGTTAAATCCAGTAGAATTGTCTTTAAATGTAACAAAGATTGCTTTTGAATTCTTGCAGTGTTTCAGAAGCTTTGCCAGTTGAGCTTTAAATCCATTTTGTTTTTAGTTTTGTAATAGTTTTCAAAATTATTATAATTTACAGGTATTCAGTCCTTTTTCCTTTCAAATTTTCCTTTTTATCTTATCAGCAGATGCAAATATTTCCCTACCTAAAAAGCTTACTCCTTTATTCATATTTTTCACAGCAACTTTGAGCTATAAACTCATGAAACATTTCTCTTAAATGCATGAAAAGATAACGAGAAAGATATTCTTTACAGTACTGAAGCTTTCCAAGCAAACAAAAGGACGATAAATATAAAATGGAAAAGAAAAGATTTTTTTTGTTCTAAGGAAATTTAACATAGCCGTTGTTTTTATGAAAGAATATTTGTTGGACGAGTGTTGAATTCAAATAAAGCTTTTTCATCCAAATTTGTTTTTAAAACACACAATATTCATTTATACTATATTGTACATTAGCAGGAAAGATTACGAGAGTATGCTAAATGTGGAGGAATTTCGGAACAACAAATTTATTATTCCGGAACACACAAAGACTGATGTGAATATAATTTCTTCTTTAATTCTATTCAGCTTTACAAAAACCAGAGCAAATCTGTTAAAAGCCTTTAGAACATTGCTGTAAATTCTGTGTGTAATTATCTGTTTATATTTTTGTGAATTATACCATTACAAGGGAAGGAATTCTTGATAAAAAAGCAATTATATGCATTCTCTAAAATGCTACGTAAAAGTCTCTGTTAAAAGCTTTAAAACTTTCAAATATAAATGTTTATATGAAGGAAACTATTTGTATATTAAAACGCTTCCTATTGTGTGCTCGTTGTAGACATGTACACATGCTCACTTATATCAAGCAAACGAGCTTGCACGTACTGCATTTTTTATTTGAGTTTGCTTTATAATTTGTTCAGGAATTCAGGATCAAAGTGGTCGTTACGGAGATATTTTACAGTCATACTTTTTATCACATTTTCTAATTACACTCAAATTGAATTCACTAAATGGAGGTTTTATAGTGGCTAATTTTAAATGGCCATAATCGTACCTTTTATTACCAACCTAGTTTTGGTTCAAAGCATTTGAACGAGTATGGTCTATTTAATTGAAAGAGAATAATCTTCAATGGTATAATAAATGAAATGTGAAAAATAAATTTAATACTCCTTTTTTAATTAAAATATCTCTTCTACCACAGTAAAACTAAAATGATATTGAACAAATACGTTCTGACTTTAACAGAATCAAAAATTGGTTCCATATTTTACACTATCACCAAACATCAAAGAGATTATTTTTCACATTCAGTTTTATTTGAAAATACCCTTCAGTCAACATCAACTTCATTCCCAACTCAAAACACCACAAGCATCAATTGAAAATAGTTCGTAATCGAGTACAACTTCGAATGTGTCAACAGACACCTGCAGCTTTGTGATAAAGCTGCTATTTGTAATCATCCTTTGATCCAACGTGATAGATGAATGCAAGAGAAATCTCAGAACTACATAATGATGATGGTTTTAGATTTTGAAATTTCATTCATTGAGAATGAATTCATTCCGAGCACGTTTTCAATCACATGAAATTCTATTGACTTTCTGCGATTTTTTTTTTTGTGACAATAGAATACAATATTTATGTATCACTTTCCTTCAATTATTTTCAATTGCAATCAGAATTGTTGCTGATTTGCTGTGGGATAATGTTCAATTCAATTTGATTTGATGTTTGAGAATACAAATGGTAAATTTTTTTAGAAAGAAACTTTGTAGTGATTCCTTCCAACAAAAGATTTCCAATCGAGAAGTTTTCGACAGTATTTCACAATAAATATTCAACTTAAATCCTTCAATAAATATTCATTCCCATATATTTGCAATGCAAAAAATTTACTGACTGAGTTTGAATTCATTTCATACAGAAAAGTAGCTGAATCAGTAATTGAAAAAAGCTCTACGATATTCATGTAAAAAGCCTGAAGACATTTTGCGATTTTAAAGTGCAGAACTTTTTCCAATTATTTTGTCAATAAAACTTCTACAAAAAGTAAACATTTCAGATGAAATAAAATACTTAAATATAATGTCAATAAAACACAACTTTACGAATCAATAACAATTTAAAATGATAAAATCACAATTAATAATTTCAGAACTCAAATAGCAAAATATCGCTGTCATTTTGAGGCTGATATAATTGAATTACATTGGTATTTATAATTCATAGCCAATTATCATTTATTTATTGTGTCCGCAAATTAATGAATGAAAATTTAATCTGCCATTTTCATCGCTATTATCAATTAATTTGATTGATATAAAAGTTTTTTTGATGCATAAACGGTTTAAAAGCTTTGGTAAATTGCTTGAAAATTTGTGGCAACATTATTACTGTCACAATCAGTAGAAATAGATTAAGCTGTGATTAAAGAGCAATAGATTAATATAGATGAGATAACTATAAAAGCTATTCTTGAACTGCTAAAAATACTTAATTGCGTTCAGTGCTTATTCAACAAAACTCAAAGTTCTAATGAAAACTCGAGAAAATTTAAATTAATGAACTTCGCTCGAGTTCATCCAGAAAATGTAGCTAATCATGTCGGGTAAGTATTTAGCGTATTTTTTTGCTCTCTCATTGTTTGTGGATCCAGTAAACATTGCACGAGATTCTTCTTCGCTTTTCTTTGAATAAATTACGATGGTCTACACAAATTCTATAATTTTCTAAATTTGTAATTTATGAACGTTGTGTAAATTAAATATAAGTATGATGAAGTTCATAATAAAGAGAAAGGCGTCAACAAACGATGTAATGGATGAATCGTGGGAAATTATTATGCAAATTAAGTTGCAAGTTTTCTAAGAGTTGGTGAAAATTTGAGCTGAGTGCTCTGCTAATTTATGAGCTTTATCATATTTATTGAATTTTGATGAGTTTGTACAAACTATGGTGGTGTTTGAAAAGTATTTAGATATAAAACTGAACGAAGATAGAATTGATAGGCAACAAACCTTCAGTTACTAATAATCCTCTGCATTAAATAGTTTTCCATCAGAAAAAGATTAAACTATATTATATAAGAGATGTATGAAAAATAAATCAAAAAGTTCTAAAACTTACAATGTAAAAGAGCAAGAGTTTGATTGCCCGCAATCAGTTCAAATCTTATTAAAGTTTACACAGATTACTGCACAAAATCCGCAAAATGTCATGAATTCTTCTACGAAAATCTTATTATCTTTCCTTCGTTACTCAGTTAGGTACTCAGATAATTTTAAATCTTGTGGAAGCTTTTAAAGGGATACTTATAACCATTTCACCCATTATGCTAGATTGTGGAATGCACACTTCAGTTTGATCTTGTCAGCATTTCTCGTAATTTTGTGCGCATTTCTGCAGTCAGACATCACACTGTGAACTGAGTATAGTATCTCTTACATAATTTTTACAAAGATACTTAAAGCAGAATGGTTTCCTCGTAATTTAATAATTAAACCCGGATACTTTGTAGAATGAATGTTAAAAAGATTATATTCTTGGGTAGACTTGCTCATTATTGTTTTTCTTATCTTTATCTCAAGCATACATCCTTCAACAACATCTTCATCCTTTAATTTTGTTTAGCTTTCATGTTAAGTTATGCAAACAAAAATAACTTTCAATTATGAAAATCTAAAATCACAAGAGAATATTTTAAAATTGAAACAGACAGTTTAAGGTCGGGTTTACCTTGAACACTACTGAAAAACAACATTAAAACCTAATTAATCATCTCTGTTACAGTTTTACCATGAGTTGAATTTTCCAAAATTTCATAAAATTTACAAAAAATGCGGGTAGTTGAATAAATTTATTCGAAACGCTGTAATTAAATTGCAAAGCTCCAAATTTAAAGCCAAAATACGTTAATCTCAAAAATGGGCGAAAAAGATAAATACATTTTGGATGCTACAACCCTTTTATTCAAGTTATTACTAGTATTAGCATGCAAAGCTTTTAATTTAAAAGTGTTGAATTTTTGAATAAATTAAATTGTAGTTTATTTTATGGTCTGCTACTTTCACAATGACTTTATTATTAGAATCTGTAATATTTAGAGTATCAATCATTAAATTAAATTGAGATAAAAAGAAAAAGGTTCCGAGATAGCTTTGAAGATATAATAGAGTAATTTCAAATTATTTTTCAAGTTATAAACCAATTCCTACGATTCCCAGTTCTTCCCGTCGTATATTTAAAATTTAAATCCACAGTATTCCCAAAGAATCTTCCCTGAAAAGTTTATGGTGTCATCTTGAATCTATTAATCTTATTTAAAAAGTGTCATAATGTTGACAAACGTGACTGAAATAAATTTTATCTTAATTCCTTGCCATATCTTCAAAATTCGAGCTAAATGATCAATGGTAGACAAATTTTTTGCAGGGGTTTTTGACTTCATAAATCAGCTTACATCAGTTGTTTGTTTTGATACCAGTTTAAAAATAATTTAATAACAGCTTGCAATCATTTTTTCATGCCACATTGAAACAAAATTAACAATTTGTCCCATTCAAATTTCTGGTAAAAATATTTCCCATGCCCATTTGTATTCATTTAAATATAATTGAATCATTCTGAAACATTTATTATTTGCTCCGGAACAAGAAGAAAGCTTTTCAAAGCTCAAAAAGTCGCAACATTATATAATGTGCCATAAAGCTGTACTCAAACTCTTAAAAAATAATTACAGACTTTAATACTTAAATTCCAAAAGAAAAGATAAATTTTGTCAGCATTTATAAATTTATAATTTGACAATGACCTAATGACATCGTCAAAAACTTCTTATTGGGTGAATCTTTTCTTAAATTTGTTTCTTAAAAGTTGATGTTGTCTAGATCCGATAACTTCAACAACTTAAAAATGTTCATTTTGTGATTGCAAAAAATATATGAATAAATGAATTTATAAAATTGCAGTCACAAAAAATATAATTCTATTTATTGACTGATTTCAGCCAAAACTAATGAAATTATGTAAAATTCGAGTGCGCAAATTTGACTGCATGCATGAATGGAAAATTTCCATTTAAAATCATGATAAATGAAATAATAAAATGCAAAGCAAAAATACATATTTAGGGGCTGATCACATGGATTCTTCTAAATTTATGAAGAATTAAGAACTGTCTTAATAAATGGAACAAAGAGATCTTAAGTGAACATCCTCAAAAAAACAATAGCAAACGTTTATATTTTTAACCTAATTGGGTGGCTGAGACTAACTTGACTAACTTGACTGGAGTGGAACAAAAACAGCATGCTGACTGCTGAACTGTATGCAATCATGTTCATGATGTTCACAAGAAAAAATCTATTCAGCTTTAACAATAAAGCTTTAATTCGCTTGAAGGGTTTTCTGAAGATGAATAGAATAACGTGTTTGTACAGCTGAGAAGTAATACTAGCAAATACGAACGGTTCAAGACGCAAAAATCATAATGAAAAGCTTTAAATCAGGCTGTATGACATCACTTTGTTTACTGAGTGGTTTATATAGATCAACTTTTAGTGTTGTGCGAAGGCTGTTGACAACCAATTCTTGGTAATGTTTTTGTGGGGTATTTGATGACAGTATTTGTATATAGTTTGGGTTTTTACTATTAATTAGTTTTTTTGGCCTATATGTGAGATGGTTTGCGTTTGATTGATATTTCGAAGTTATTTAGATTAATTGTTTATAAATAGAATCTTCGCAGTTTCTTTGTAGGTTTTTAGAGATGGCTAAAAATAATTTTGATAAACAACATGACGCTATATAGAATCTTGGAAGAAAATTGAGTTGCATTTGGGCAAAAATAATGAATCTTTATTCCCTTAACCATAGCATCATTTATACATTAATGATGGATTGTAAATAAATTGAACTGCTATTTATATTTGAACTCCTCTTCAGTTCATTCTTTATCAATTGGAAAAAAAGAACTCCCACTGAATGAAATTGAGTTCATTTGCTAAAAACAAAATGTTTAATGTTTCTATATAATTTGAAAGCTACTGTTGATATTTAAGCTTTTTGGGTAAGTTTACTGAATATTTATTTCATGAAGCTTTAACATAAACAGGATTAAGCTTTTAAATTAAATTTGTTTATTTGGTAATTCTAAAACTCGGAACTCAAATAAAATAATTAATTAGCCCTTCGACGCTAACATTTCCGAATTTGTGATATTTTAATTTTCGTGTTTTGCGTGGGTTATTACTTTTTTGCGTTTTGCGGAATATTACAATGGATGAAATAAACACTGACATTGATTTAAACATCAACAATATTGAATGTTTTTTATCATCAAAAACGCGCTTTTAGGTAGCTTTTGAGACTAAAACAATTATATAGTCTGAACAACTTCAAAGCTTGGATCGTGTTACTTAAATGTTCTTCAACTCCAACTTCTAAAGCTTCTAGCATCTTCAAGATTCTCTAGATTCACAATGTAAATCATTAAAAGTTTCATGGTTTCACTTTTCTACACAAAGCAGAGAAAGTAATGAGTCGGTTTTTTGACCTACGAAAGATTTACCGGTTTGTAATTAAATCTATATATCTTTGGTAGATTTTGCTAGACATTTTGTATCAACCTAGATTTAATTTACTTTTCTGAATTGTATAAAGTAATGTATATATATCAAACAAAGTTTATGCTTTTCATAATTTCAAAGAATATTTGGGTAAATCGTAAATAAAATATTAACGATCAAAACAGAGACAAGTAAACTAGGAGTTCTTAATTCTTTCATTCGGTCCTTTTGGTAGCTCGTTGAAGCCTGTAGAAGGTTTAGAAATATTTCTCAAAAGATTTCTAAATTATATTGCTTGAACACATACAGTCTATGAAAAGGACAACGTTTAAAGTTCTGAAATTTAATATTTTCCTAGAAACTAAATTTAATAAATTTTGAGAAACTTCATGAAAAATCGATCGCCATAAATTTCCGAGTTTAGTTTAAATTAAATCTTGCTAACCTCCTGATTTTTAATTTAATCGAAAAGATTTCAAAGATTTTGAGACTCAAAGGAAAATCTCAAATTTCGTTGTCTTCACAAATTAACAAATTAATAAATTTCTATCAAATTTATTAAAAAAGATAATAATTTATTTTCCAGGAGGATATGCTAATGCTGAAATTTTAGCTAATGCAAAAGTTTTGTAATCAAAAACTTTATAAGAAATTTTGAATGTTTTTGAAATTAAAATAAGGTCGGAATAATAGCTCCTTTGAAAAATCCTTTAGATAAATAATTAAATTTAATTGAATCTAATCAGACTTTGTTCATGTTTGTCGACAAAAATATTTTATAATAATTTAATTAATTCAAGCTACGAACAACATTTTTATTGTTTCCATTAACATTTTATTACTATTGGGAATATTTAGGCTCAGTGTTATATTTTTAACCTAATTTTCTATTTCCAAGAGAAAGATTTCAAAATCAGCAGCTCTTAGAAACAGAATAGGATGTATGTGTTTCCTGTTTTCTGTTGTAAATAAAGATCTAATTATATCGAATATCCGGTCGGAATAAAAATTCATGGCTTTCCAATAACTGAAGAATAACATGATAAAAACGAGGCGGATAACTCATTTTTCACTTCTGATCTTTTAGAAATCTGTCATATCAGATATATCAGAGCAAATAATAATTGATACACTTTTCTTGTAAATTCTAAAATACAAAAAACGAGCTTTCTGAATTTCAGTAGAAATTCTATGCATACAATACAAAGCAATATTTCTAGAAAACCTCAACAATGCATATGTTTCAATTTTCCATAAAATTCTTCTTTTTAAGCTGGTTGAGGTTATGCATATAATTCCATCTAGATATTTTATTTAGAAGCAATGCTGAATTCTTGGATTAGTACAACAAATACCTCCGGAATTTCAGGTATTACTCGAGTTTTACCACGAAATTTGCAATTTGCATTTCTGCTCCAATGAACATAATTTACTACAATATTTGAATCAGACTAAAATATACGTTGTTTATGTGGTTTTAATGTTTTGTGTTACTGTTAATTTTCCTTCTCTTCTTCAGACTGCGTTTCTTTGCATAATCTAAATTAAGCTTGTGGTGATAGACTGATAATTCTTGTGTCAACAAATTATTTCCTAATTAATATGTAATCACTCTGTGAAGAAAACTGACAAATTCTAGGTACATCACAAGAATGCAACTATATTAATTGCAAATTCAAAAGCAGAGCTTTAATTCTAAGCAATATAGCGAGCTTTATCCGATAGTAATCAAATCTGGGAAACACTTGCACCAATGATTTTCTATTCTGATATAATTAATTTCCTCGAAACGTCATCTTTTTGGTGACAAACTAAGTTTGCTAGTAAATGAAAATTGTTTTCAACTATTCTTTTGATAAATTTAACAAGAAAAGTTTGTCTGTCTCCCAACGCTACTAAATTCATGCTAAAGTAAATCTGTATACATCTGTGAACGAGCAGTTTTAATTAGAGCATACTGTATAGGAATAAAAAAAAAAAAACTAAAGAAACTGAACAAACATCTTGGAAAAATGAAAGCAATGTAGGAATATCATGCTAAACAGTACCTACATTGTCACAAAAAGAAGGTTGCAGATTTTATTTGCTAGTCCGAGCAGAATTCTCCAGAAGTCTAGAAATTAGAAAACCAACAGCTCGTGTTCATTTCAATGAAATCAGCACTTTTTGTTGGACTTTCTTAAGAACTTTCTTTTTGAACAAAAAACATAAAAGCATAGAAACGTGGAAAACTTAATAATGAATTAATTATTTCGATCTCGAATTTATTTTCTAGGAATTGGTTTGGTGGAAAATGGTTATTTGTTGGAACTGAGGCTTGAACACTTTAGTAAGATTATTTAGCTTTTCTTCAAATTAGACTTGTTTTTTTCCAAATTTTCTACAAAACTTTTAAATTCTTTGATCCTTTTATGTCCAGAGGAGCTTTAAGAATAATTGCAACGTTTTATCGAAATATACTGAAAAACATAACAAAATCTTGGCAATTATGTAGACCATTCGAAATGTATACATTTTATAAATTTTCGTATAATTTGAAAATAATAAATCGAACAATAGACAAAACATCCCAAATTAAAAACTACCGAATTGGAAACCCACAATAAAATATCACGTTCTAAAGATTCAATAAGACGTTTTACTCATTATTAATGAGTCTTGGCTTGAAAAGGTCCTTGTCTTGCTTATTTCAAAATGTGAAGCACACCCAAGTATTTAACTAAAACGCCCAAAGATCCGAAAATCTAAATCCAATTGTGAGAATATACGAGCTTTCAATGAATTGGGATGATAAACAAAATAGCAAAAAGCTAACAAGACATAGTTATACATAATATCACTAGAAAGTAGAAACATAAGCTTTTTATCACACTTTGGTCATTTGACAAATAAAAAATGTCATGTCCTTTTTTGCTATATTTGATTAGTGAAGTGCCCATAGTAAAATTGGGTACCATGTTTTCTGTCACATCCTAAAACTATAAGAAAAGCTTTAAGGTTAGTTAGTTTTATCAACATTAAGTGAATTGTGGTATGTGACAGTTTACTCTAAGGCATTTATAATAATTTACATTATTGTTATTAATAAAGATTGTGAGATAAAATATTGTGATAGTTGATATGATAGATGAAAAATTATCTTTAAAATAATCCAAAAATTTCCGATAATAATCTTCATAATTTTGAGTCGTTTTAGAATATTTCAAACAATTTTAAACAAAAGTTTAATAATATACATTTTACTTAATATAATTCACATTCATGTTAATATGTGAATACTTCCGAGCAACTTCCTGAAACTCACCTTTCTCATAATTTAGTCATTTTATTAGTCATTTGCAGAATTTGATACTTATGTTGTGATACTTAGATATGTTGTAACCTTGCTGTAACCATATTTAAAGTAGTTAGGATTTTCCTATAGGATGTAAATATTATTTACATGTAAATATTATTATTGCTTTCAAAATACTCATACTTTGAATCTGTTGCTTGAAGCACAGGCATTTTCAAATTAAAATTACAAATTAACATGTTTTCCTGAACAAACTGCAAACCGTTTCAAATGATTTGAAATTGCTTTTTGCTGGAAAAATGGCTTCTGCTAGCTTTGGTTGTGGTATATCGTTGTCATATATATGAAGTATCAAGACTTCAGAGTATCATTTTTAAAAGCAACTTACCAACAATTTTGTTGCATTTCATTTGGAATTTCAAGCTTCCAGTAAAAACGAGAAATATGTCATAGAAAAACGAAATCGTTGCATTTTTAGAAAAAAATATATATATATGAATGTAGGGTGGTTCTTTGACAATGAAATTTTTTAAGAGATGTGAGATATCTTATAAAATGTCAGATCAAAATTGATAGGCAATAATTAGAATCAGCTGAAGAAATCTAAAAAATAAAATTCATTATGCTTTAAAAATAAAATGTGATGAACACCCTCCAATCCTTATAGAAAACTGCCATGGGCTTTAGTTGTAAAAAGATTGACAGAGTTCTTAATACAGCTTTAAATTTAGCACCGGAAAATACATTTCAAAACTTTTAAGTCTGCAGTCTATCATAATTTAACGAGTATTCCCTCAGTTTTACATAAATATCACTGAAAAATGAAGACTATAAATTATAAAGCTTAATATACCTTACCAACGTACAATTTTTTGCCAAAATGAATATTTCCAGAAATTTCGCTGAAAAGTTAATTATAAATTTAGAGCTTATTAACTCTGAAATTCCAAAAAAGATTACTTCTTAATTTTTCATTCATTATTTAATTGTAGCCTGAAATAAATCCCGAATTAAAATATAAATCTCTCAGGAGCTCAAACAAAAGCTGATGAACAAAAAACAAACATTTTCAGCCTTTTTTCCAGAACGGCTTCTAAAATGTTTTGTTAATGGAAATCTAGAAACAATTGTATCGAACATCCTTTCTCAGTAGTTTTTAAAATGAAAACATAAATTCTCAGATTCAGCTCATGTACTTTCAAAATCCATTCCCGTTAAATCTTTCTAGCTTCTAGGTATTTTGCTTGCAAGGAAATCCAGCACAACACTCAATAAGTGGAATAGTTATTTATGTATTTTATACTTTTTATGTTGATGAGAAAACGGAAATCCATTCATCAAAATGGACATGAAGTGGAAGAAAGAAAAAATATGGCAAAAACAAAAGTTTCTCCACAACTCAGTGACTACACATCAAACGTTTGTGGAAGGAGGAAAATTCATGGATCGTTACTTTCTTTTATTTTAAATACTTGAGTTTCCTCTTTGTTCCCAGTTTTTTTTTGTAATCTATCAAGGGATTACTGCTCATGAATCTAAACCCCAGTGTTTTTTATCTCAAAAGTAAAAATAAAAATAAAATCCATAAAATACAAAAAAAATTTACCTTCTCTACTGAAATATTATGAAGACAAATATAAAGCTAGAAAGTAAACATTTGATGATGAAAAATATAAAGTAACAAATGGTAGATACCAGGTGGTTGGATGAGGTCAAGCGAAAGTATTTTTTTGATAAAGGGCCAAAATCTGTCAAGCACGGTCCAGCGATAAGAATGAGATTATCAATAATAATAAAGCATTCATGTACAGTTTTTGAGTGGTTTTGCGCAATAGAATGTAAAGTTCATGTTTAAAAAAAATTTTAATCAAGACAATTAACTCACTTTAAAACGTGACAATTTAATAGCATAACCTGATTCATTTTATTTTTTACCAAATTAAAATAAACAAAAGATCAACAATTATGCAAACAAATCTCCTAAATGACTTAATGTAATTATGAAATCTCGTTGTACGCTCAAAAAATGCCCAACAATTTAAATAAAATTTCTTCGGAAATCCTTTATAATAACTTTTTGGTACTGAGCTTTTCAACAATGGTTCATAATCTCGCATTAAATTAAATTCATTTTCGTGTAATTCAGAGATAATTTTTTTCAAGATTTGTACTTTACTTTTTGCGTCTATACTTTAATTAAGAAACAATGTTCAAAGCCATTCAAATAATATAATAAGAAATACAAAGTAATAATTAATTATGAGCATAGCAACGATAAACCCTTTCTACATTTCTGAAAGAAAGCTTTGAATTTAATTGGTCTTTTTCATATGCTGCTTTAAAGAATTCACAAAATATTGCTTTTATTATGAGGAGTTGTAATTTATACAGCTAAGACGATTAAAGTTCTCATAATTACTTTGAGACATTAATTTTTATTGACTGAGAACTATAAAATATGAACTCACTCTTAAGTTTATGGGGAATTATGAAATTAATATTTTTATGCAAGAGTTTGGGTTAAAGTTTATAGAGGACAACGAAATAAGAGGTTTAACTTTTATGCCACGTCGATAAGGTGTCTTCAGCTCACGTCTATCTCCGGCTCAGGAAAGTAACTTTTCTAGAACAATTTATACCCAAAGAAGGTTATAATTTATCAACAATTTTAGGATCAATCAATTCATACCATCTCCTCAAGTGTTATTGAAGATGCATGCCAACTAGTAAAAGCAAACAGTATTGCTGGAAATAAAATGAATCAAATAGACATCGTGTACACTCCATGGGCCAATTTAAAGAAAACTCAAGGTATGGACGTTGGCCAGGTAAGTTTTCATAACAACAAAGAAGTAATTAAAGTTAGAGTCGACAAAAGAATCAACGATATCGTAAACCGACTGGATAAAACAAAAATTGAGCTGCATCCAGATTTTAGAGCTGATCGGGAGAGGCGTGATGCTGAAGAAAGAGTCGTAAAACACAAAGTGTTGAAACAAAAGAAGGAACTTGAGAAAACTGATGAAAAAAAACGAAAGGATGCTGCAGATTTGAAATCTTACAACTCACTTATGAAATCTGAAAATATGTCCACAAATTATGATAAAGACAATGATTCAGATGATTTCATGTGATTGAATAAATTTAAAAAGTTGATGCAAAACTTTTGTTTATTTATTGAAACAAATTGAGATGTTTTATTTTAATCCTAATTTGATTAACATAAAAAATGTATTCCCAAAAAATAATATACTAAGATAATTCAATATTAACGCTTTTCAATGCCTCAACAATCCATTTAGGAACTTCTGTGCTCTCTGCAAAATGTTCTTTCATAAATTTATTTACGAACTCTGGAAATTTGTCGCTTTTAATGCTCTCCCTCATATCGTTCATTAATCGTAGCTGGTATGCCACATTGTGTACGGAAATCAAACTGCAAGCAACAGGCTCTGCATTGGCGATGTGATGAAGGTACGCTCGTGTGTAAGTTTTGCAAGTGCTACAAGTACATTTTTCGTCGATAGGAATCATTTGTAGGGCATACTTTTTATTCTTCAGGTTTAATTGGCCAGCGGTTACCAAAGCACATCCAAAACGAGCTGAAAATATATTGATGTTAAAGAAAGATTTTTGACTGGATAGGTTTTATGAGCTTTTATATATATTTTAGAATTTAAAAAAAATATATCAAAAATTACCAGTTCTTGTAGGAAATACGCAATCAAACATATCAATTCCTAAAAAAGAAAATATATTAGAAGTTTTCTATTAGAATTTAATCAAAAAGACTCACCTAATGCAACGCAAACTACTAAATCAGAAGCAAATCCAACACCCATCAAGTATCGTGGCTTATTTTCAGGCAAATAATCAGTACATTGTGAAACGGTTCTCCAAAACTACAAAGAAATCTTTGATTATTCTTATAAAATAAAAGTAAAAATTAACAAACCTCATCTTTACTCTCTCCACCAGAAAGTCCACCAACAGCAAATCCTCTAACATCCCTTTTTAGGAGTTCTTCAGCACATTGCTTCCGCAATTCTGGGTTAAGTCCACCTTGCACAATTGGAAAGATACTTTGCTCCGAGTTTCTAGTATGAGCCACAATGCACCGATCAATCCATCTGTATAATGTTTCGTTATAATGATTTCAAAAGCCAATAATTTTTTTGAAATTTACCTGATTGTTCGATGCATAGCTTCTTCAACCCTTGGTCCAGTTGTTGTAGTTTTCACCACATCATCGAGCTGCATGACAATATCAGCTCCGATAGCATTTTGAATTTTGATCGATTCTTCAGGACTCATAAGCATTGATTCATTTTCATTGAAGGGAGATTTAAAAGTTACTCCTTCCTCGGTTATTTCAGCTAATTCAAGCAATGATACCATTTGAAAGCCACCTGAATCAGTAAGCAATGCTCCATTCCATCCCATAAATTTATGAAGACCATCTGCCTTTCGCAATATTTCAATTCCAGGCCTAAAATTTAGTTTTAATATTTTGATTTTGAGTTAAAATTGTCATTACCTAATTCCCAAATGATATGTATTAGCAAGAATAATTTTACAGTCTAAACTCTTTAGTTGATCGACCACAATTCCTTTCAATGTTCCCTGAGTTCCAACAGGCATAAAAACTGAAAATAATAAATTAAAATCAAAAATCAAAACATAAATATAAGTTAAAATACCTGGAGTATCCACTTTATTGTGAACTAATTCCATTAATCCACACCTTGCCTTTGATTTGGAACATTTTGCAAGAACCGCAAATTGAAGTGGAGGTTTTGTCATTGTTGATTTAATATTAAACTTGTTAAATTCAATAGTTTTTACAAATCTTGTAATAATGTGATTTTTAACCTCGAAAATTTGTAAACAAACCGAGGGGCTGTAAATATTATAAATGTTTAATGTACGGTTCTCAAAGCTCTTGTTTATCTTTATTTAAAAAATTTAGCATAAAATATTCTCTTAATATAGTTAAAACCTCAGCCTGAAATAAAGGAATAATAATGTTAATGAAATTAGGAATAAAATAAAACATCTCAATTTGTTTCAATAAATAAACAAAAGTTTTGCATCAACTTTATAAATTTATTCAATCACATAAAATCATCTGAATCATTGTCTTTATCATAATTTGTGGACATATTTTCAGATTTCATAAGTGAGTTGTAAGATTTCAAATCTGCTGCATCCTTTCGTTTTTTCTCATCAGTTTTCTCAAGTTCCTTCTTTTGTTTCAATACTTTGTGTTTTACGACTCTTTCTTCAGCATCACGCCTCTCCCGATCAGCTCTAAAATCTGGATGCAGCTCAATTTTTGTTTTATCCAGTCGGTTTACGATATCGTTGATTCTTTTGTCGACTCTCACTTTAATTACTTCTTTGTTGTTATGAAAACTTACCTGGCCAACGTCCATACCTTGAGTTTTCTTTAAATTGGCCCATGGAGTGTACACGATGTCTATTTGATTCATTTTATTTCCAGCAATACTGTTCGCTTTTACTAATTGGCACGCATCTTCAATAACACTTGAGGAGATGGTATGAATTGATTGATCCTAAAATTGTTGATAAATTATAACCTTCTTTAGGTATAAATTGTTCTAGGAATCTTACTTTCCTGAGCCGGAGATAGACGTGAGCTGAAGACACCTTATCGACGTGAAACCATATATCTTCAGGCCATCCCCATTTGATTAAATCTTCATCTTAAAGGAGAATCAATAAAAATTAATCTTCATCTTAAAGCAAAATTTATAAAAAATACACCAAAATTACACCAAAATGTGAGAAAAACTTACTTTCATGCTTATCAAATCCCATGAATAAGGTAGCTGCTGGCTCCACAACATTGCTTGTGAAATAAAATACCATCTTGAAGATGCTTTTTACTGCTGATGATGATTTGTGAACAATCCTCTGAAGAATTTTATAAAATGAGAAATGTCAAATTCAAGTTTTCGAAGCTTTGACGTTTACTTTCAAAAGCCAGTTTACACCGAGGAAATATGATATAGAAAATTATGCAAATTCTCGTCAAATTCAAACAAATATAATACCCACAATTTACCCAAATAAAATTATAGCATATGTTTCAAAATAAATGAAAAATGTACTTCAATATACGAATTTCTTTATCGAATATGGTACAATTTCAGAGAAATTTGCAAACCGCAAAATTTATTTCAACAGTGAAGCTGTCAAGGAAAAACATTCTCGGTGTGAACGAAGAATTTAAAGGGATCGTTTGTAAAAATCAGAATAAATTAAGATAATCGGTTAATTACCAGTTAGAACCCGTTAATTTATCTTCGTAAAGCTGCTGGAGCCGTGCAAGATCTTGTGTGTGAATTAGCAGATCGTAAAATTGTTAGATTAGTGAGGAAAACGAATTTAATTTCGGTGAAAAATTGTGAAAAATTGGAAAATGTACTAATTGTTTTTACGAAAAGCTGCTCAATGCTCCAGTTGTTGCTTAATTAAGGCGTTTGTTAGCAAGTGTTTGTTAAGTGCATCAACGGGTTGCAGATTAATTTGGATTATTGGATAAATCGACGATAAAGGATAAAAATCTTTGTAGGTAATTGAAAGTAAAATTTTTTGATTGTGTGATTCAGGTTTTGTTAATCGTTTCATCAAAAATAATTAAAGGATTGTTACTGATTCAAATGGATTAAATAATAGTTCCGGCAGGTTTTTTTTCAGTAATTTTTAATAGGATTTTAAAGGAACCGCCTATACTTTAAGTTTCTTTAATTAAATATTGGGTATCGATTCGGAACATAAAGAATCAATTAACAACTGATTAGTATTCAATTATGAACAAATGATACCAATAATTTATGATATATATATATTTTTTGTTGATTTAACTCAAATATTGGGCTTCAATATGATCATTCAAATATTGATTTGTTTAATGATTATGAAGTCATTATAATTAAAATGTAGAATATAAATTAATTAAAGATTTAAAGTTAAAATTTAGTTGAATGAGTTTGAAGTATGTAACAAATGAGTAAAAATAATATGAACCCCTCGGAATAAACGCCATTTTAAATTTATATATATATATACATAGTGAAAAATATCAAGAGTGTCGGCTGAGCAAATAAATTTTCATTATTAAAATAACACTTTTCTTTGCAATTATTCATCATCCAACACACTAGCAATAGACTTCACTAAGTGTTCACGTTAAGTTAAGGCTGATAAGGACTCTCGCTAAGCCAAATCTAGATGTGTTCAAGTTGCGTGTGAGAAGCGAGCAAAAAAAAAGTGGTAGTGGAGTTTAGAATGCGAGCTGCTAATTGACCGCTGCCTGCAGTGAGATCCGACAGTGTTAACTAGCAGACAGAAGCTCTTATGTTACGGAAAAGAAAACTCTTGATTGTCAAAATAGTGTGTTTGTGAAGCAAAATTCCCATTCGGGCTGAAAGCAACTTTTATTGATTATTTTGCCCATTCAATTATTTCATTTTGCCAAGCTACACACTTCACTCAAGGATTAATTTACTGATTTGGTTAGTATTTGCGAAGCAATTAGAGGATACTGCAAATTTTGTAAACGGGAAAAATTGTTGCAACATTTTTTTTCTTCTCCATCAAGTAAGTCCGCCCAACATTTGCGGCTATAGAATCTAGTAATGGATGCATTCGCTTCATTGAAAGCCAGTTAGAACAGTTTGGGGAGGCATAACATAATCGTTAGAATGGCGCAATAAGAGAAATTCTCAAAATTCGGTCAATTGCATGAAAATTACTTGAAATACTTCATTCCAGTTAGTAGGGCGTCGTCACCATATTTTTTAAAGTCGATGCGAGATAAAAGTGCCAAGAAAGATTTTTCACTGTTGCGCATGAACACTTTCTTTCTGAGTTGGTTTCGAGGAACACTCGGCTAAAATTTGCCACACATTTTCCATTTTCATTTAATGGCAAATTGAGTAAAAATTTTGCCTAATAAAAAGTTTCAGCTAATTGATGATATTAAACGAATTTTGCTAATTCATGAGTTAAAGTAGCAATCGCATCAGAATGCTGGAAAAATAATGCAAATTTTTCATGTAAAGTGCAGAGAAAAGTAAGAAGAAGTGCGAAAAACTACGTGAAAAATTCTTGCAAATAGTTTTTTCAAGTTTTGCTCCCCAAAGTGACGTCATAGCGAATATGTTATTGTTGCAACAATATTGTGGAAAAATTAGTAATTTTCCCAGCCAATTGCATTTAATTGCAGAATTATTGCAGTGTCTTAAAAATGAGATACGATTTTTATGATTTGTATTTTATTGAGGGAATGATTGATCAGATGAATTTTAATTGAAAATTAATGTAAGCATTACGCACATTCTAGAAATTAATTTGAAATTTTTCAATATTTTTATTATAAAAAAGCGTTCACGCATCAAAAAGTCCTTAATTAAAGTAAAATTTTAGAATAAATTATGATAAATTACATAAAAGTCCCTAATTTTTATGAAAGCAATTAACAAATTTACGAATAACTTCTGCCTTTCTCTAGTTATCAAATTTTATCATTTTGAATTTAAATACAAAGATTATTTTCATTTTAAATTATTTTAAATATCATTATCAAAATAAAATCCTCACTTTACATCCTGTAAACAATTCTCTGAAATATAGAATAAAATCCGTCACTGAATCAAATATTCCTGCCGAATCTACCCAAAAACAAATTTTAATCAATTCTCCCAAAAGAAAACTCAATATTCCACCAAATACAAAAAAAAAGTAAATTTTCACGAGTTTTTGCGAATCTTGATGTAAATAAACCTTCAATATGCCCTGAATCACTCGAATTAATAATAAAATATAATTCAATACACCAACAATTCTCGCCAAATGACTAATCCCATTATGTTTGCATTTTAGGTGAAAATGAATGAATTAGACGCCTTAAGACAAGAAGCAGAAACTTTAAAAAATGCTATTCGAGTAAGTTACCCAAAAAATTCAACGAACATCGGTCAATAGCACTCAGCGAGCAAACAACTGTTCATCAACCGAGAAACAGTCAAGCGAGCCGCGCAAACAGCATTTTTATGACGAATCCTTCACTTTCGCACATACTTTTGAGCCAAATGTTATAAATTAGTGCAAAGTGTGAAAAAACTTGTAGAGCAGACGTCAAGTGGCATTTTTGTATTTTTTGTTTGGTGGCTGTCTAGACTTTGAAAGTTTACGCGTTATTTTATTTTTTTTCATTGAGAATTAAATGAATTTAAAGTTATTTTGGTGTAATTAAAAGTATAATAGATAAAATCTATTTGTGTCAAAAGATTTTCTAAAGTCGACAAAGCCCTTGACTGTTTCTCGCCTGATGACAGTGTGCAATTGTTGTGAAAAAAACCAACAACAACAAGTTGACAGAAAATTGATTGGCGAAAATCTAATTAACCTCTAAACCATTCTAGGATGCCCGGAAAGCAGCATGCGACACCAGTCTGGTGCAGGCCACCAATAATTTGGAACCAATCGGCCGCATTCAGATGCGCACTCGACGGACACTACGCGGTCACTTAGCCAAAATTTACGCAATGCACTGGGGATGTGATTCTAGAAATTTAGTGTCCGCCTCGCAAGACGGCAAGCTGATTGTTTGGGACTCGCATACGACCAACAAGGTGAGTTTTAATTGGTGGTTAAGAACATTGTGTAGTGAAGTTTGATTCATTGAGCTTTTATCAACTCCAGTGCAAGTTTTCAGTAATTAGTTATGACTCCACTCCGTTCAAGAACATAAATTCATGAGTGTTAAAAACATTTAATCAAAATTAATGACAAATATCCAATTCCTTATTACGCAAATATTACGTCCAACTTTCCAACAGAGAGCCGAAAACTCGGCTTAATCTTCTTTTGAACTTGTGTAACATGTTTATAGTTTTTTTACTTATTTAAGTTTATCAAAATTCATGGTTATCTGAACGATACGTTGAAAAGTGTTAAATTAATTCGTAAACAGATGAAACTGCAAATTAGCGAACAGTTGAATGTAAAATCAATTGAAATACGTTAAGATCTTAAGCAAATTCGACTTTTTGCCTGTCATTTTTAGAATTTTCGATGGGTGCGAGCTTTATAGGGTTAAAATATATTTTACAAAAATTTTTAAGCTCTAAATTTCAAAGAAAAGCTCTTCAAAATATATTTTTTTAAAAGCTTTGAAAATCTCAACTAAAACTTTGAAAGCTTCAATGTAAAAACTTCAATATATACCATTAAAGTCTGCAACCGCCGAAAAAACAAACAAAAATTTCTCCAAAACTGTTCCAGCTCCAATTCCTCCAAACTGGCATAATTGCACGCAATCGCGCATCCATAAGAATAATTTAGAATCCACTTGGATCTAATTTTAACTATTTGTATTTTTGCACGCGTTTTGAGTAAAATTTAATTCGTGATTTCTGAATTTCTCCATTATAAAATTTTTTTTCTATTTGGGTGGAACTTTGTGAAGTTTTTGTTAGTTTTGTGCGTTTATGAAAAAATTTTCAGTTTTGGAGAGCTGCGGGCCGACAATGTTTATTATTTGTGAATTTTGGGAGGCGAAACAATGCATTGCGATAATTTACCCACTTAGCATAAATATTTTTTGTGTGTGTGTTGGCTCGAGAACATGGACATGCTTTTTAGATGAAGTTTTTTGGAGTATTTTCTAAATTTTGTTGGATTTTCTTGATATTTAAGCGAAATTTTCAATTCAATAGATCAAATTTTCGAAGTTTTAAAATTTTCATGAGCTACAATTTAATCTTGCTTCAAACTTGGGGCATATCTGTTGCACTCGAGATTGCAATTATCTTCTGTTTTTTCTTCAAATAGCCTGTATTAGTGTTTTTAAAGTCATAAATGATTATTTCTGTGCAATAAATCAGCTAGTCCAATAAACATTTTTATTATTTTCGAGTATTTCGATATTAATTTATTTAACACCGCAATTGACCCAAAAAGTGATTCAAAGATATTTGCTGAAAAAAAAGGATTTGAGTATTAGAAAAAACTAAAATAACCTCGAAAACATCTAAAAATGTGTAAAACATGTTTCAAAACTGATTAATTCGTGAAATGAATAAAACATGTAAATGATTCCGTCATTTTGGGGCGCTCTCCTCCGGCTGCTGCCTTTGAAAACGAAAAAAAAGTGTAAAAAGTGTGTACTGGTCTGCTGTATGTATATTATGTATACAATAGTACACCACTAGTACACCACAGCTCAGCTCTACATGTTGGAGTGGCATTTTTATATTTTATTTATTAATACACACTGTGATGCGCCTCTTTGCTGATGAGTTTTTTTCTTGCCTGTGTTTCGCCCTGTAGGTACACGCCATACCATTACGATCATCATGGGTCATGACATGCGCGTATGCACCATCTGGCTCGTTCGTTGCGTGTGGTGGTTTGGACAATATCTGCTCCATATACAGTTTAAAAACTAGAGAAGGCAATGTACGTGTGTCACGAGAACTGCCAGGACACACTGGATACTTGTCCTGCTGCCGCTTCCTCGATGATAATCAGGTGAGTTGATTTTCCTTTACTAAACTGATTAATCAGTGATAAATTATTCTGATTAATCAAGCGTCCTTTGATTTTTTATTTTTTTATCATCATTTTCTAACCATCTCGTCTCCCCTTTCAGATAGTAACCAGTTCCGGTGACATGTCGTGCGGATTGTGGGACATTGAAACTGGTCAGCAGTGTACCTCCTTCCTTGGGCACACTGGTGATGTGATGGCACTTTCGTTGTCGCCCCACTGTAGGGCTTTCGTGTCAGGAGCGTGCGACGCGTCCGCTAAGTTGTGGGACATTCGAGAAGGCCAGTGCAAGCAAACTTTCCCCGGCCACGAGAGTGATATTAATGCAGTTACAGTAAGTGTTTAATATAGAATCGTTTAATATTATCAATTACTAACCCAACTTTATCTATTTTTAGTTCTTTCCAAATGGTTTCGCATTTGCCACTGGCTCGGATGATGCCACCTGTCGTCTGTTTGATATTCGCGCAGATCAGGAGCTGGCCATGTATTCGCACGACAACATTATCTGCGGAATCACCTCGGTGGCGTTCTCCAAATCAGGACGTCTGCTGTTGGCTGGATATGACGATTTTAACTGTAACGTTTGGGACACTATGAAGGCCGAGCGGGCTGGTAAGTTTAATTCACAGTTTGAAATCCTAAAACTACTGAAATAAGAGGACATTTTCTTCAATTTTCCCAAAACTTTTAAATATTTCCACTAAATCTCTTTTAAAATCAATTTTCAGGTATTTTGGCTGGCCACGATAACCGTGTTTCCTGCCTAGGTGTTACTGAAAATGGAATGGCTGTTGCGACAGGGTCCTGGGATTCGTTCTTGCGCGTGTGGAACTAAGTTTAGTGACTCTATTTGCGAACAGCTCTTCGCAACCAAAAAAAACACCTAAACACCCCCAAACAACTAAGTAGTGCATGGATTCCTCTGGAAAAGTTTTAAAACAAATTTAAGAGAAAACAAATAATGTAAAAACACAGCAAAGTGTAGCAAGCAAAAAAACACTTTTAAAACAGTTCAAAACAATTGCAACACAAATAACTGAGCAAAGCTAATGAGCAACATCTAAAAGTATGCGAAAAATGCAGAAGAAAAAAAAACATTTAATACTACAAGTAGCAAGGAAAATACTATTAAAGTTTTTATAATTTTTTAAACAATTTGATAAGAAAACAAATAAATAATTCACCGAAAACAACCAATCCATCAACATATGCCATACACACACAAATACACAACTAATGAATAAGGCCGTCAAAATATGCAAAAAACGCAAGAAATTAACAAAAAATATCAACAGCTAGAAAGAAATCATTTTTAATTCATTTTGACTTGAAGAACTTGCAAATTTTAATAAAATTACAAACAAGCCAAAATTTCCAACTTTGAGAAGTTTTGAGAGAAACGCTAAAATTTAGAACTTTCGATGCTTTTGGATGTTGAAGGTTTATAATATATTTAATACGTTTATAACATTTTCAAAGTTCATCACAGTTCAATGTTTTCAGCTGTTTTCAAGCAAAACTGATCAAATCTTCATCTAACTCTAACAAAAACAAAGTTTTTGAACAGTTTCGGGAAAAATGGTGTAATTGCTGTAATTGCAAGCGAAAAAAGCGCAACTAAAAATTTGTAAAATTAATTAGGAAATATTTCTTATCTTTTTGTCAGACCCTTTTAACCTGAAGAACCTTCTTGTAAAGCGTATGGAAAAACCACACAGTACATTTTATTAATGCCAAGCATACCAATTAATCTAAAACGTCTTTATTCTTATCAATGTATTAATGCATAACTAAAAAACATTTTGGTGTTGGCGAAGGGGATTTTTGAGAACATTCAATGAAATGCCCAAAAATCCGCAAACATCCATTTCAGAAGCAAAAAACATTCTCCATTGCAACTAAACTGGTGAAAAAAGCTGAAAAATCTGTCAAACGCTTTGATATAAAAAATAATAAATATTTTTCTTTGGGAAACTTTTCTGGTTGCTTTTGAATCGAAGAAATCGCAAAAAATTGCATATATTAGCATTATATACGCAAATTATGAAAGAACGAATTGTGTGAAGCATAAATTATTTTTGTCTATATTATTTGTTTAACTTTAGTATTTTATTAAATTAAATTTTAGAACATGGTTAATTATTTTTAGTCATTACACTGTAAGCAAGCAGATTATTTTTTTAAATCATAAAACTTTTGTTTGTTTGTATTAATTATTTAAAAAATATTCATAAACATCCACAGTGAAAGCCAATTTGCACAAAAAATTACGAAAAACTACGACTTTTGCCATTTGGAGAATTTTACCCATTAAATTGCACATTCTAAGAATTCTAAGAAGTTTTCTTTCTTTCGTTTTCAAATTAAATTTTACATTAATTAGCGAAAAACGCCACAAATTGTTAGTTTACAATTGTTTTATATTAATTGATTTAATTAACTAAATTGACCATCCCCACGAATTTTTGTGTTAGGACCTTGAACGCTCCAAAACTAAGTAGGAGTTGCTTTCAACTCAGACCAAATACAGATCTTTATCCTTTATTCCTTATAAGATTGAAGTGTGGACACTTTTTGGAGCAGTTTTTAATTGGACATGTTTTAAAATTATTAAAGAAAGTTTTGAGACTTGTATTCTTAAGAACCTCCAAAAAAATCCAAAAAGTAGCTTAGTTTAAATTTTCCAGAAAAGAATTTAAATTTAAAAAATCATAAATTGATGGCTCGTATTCGTAAACCAAAACATAGAATGGAAATAAAAAATTAAACATGTATGTAAGAAAAAAGTGGAAAAATCAATTAAATGTCTGATAAAAAGAAAAATTATAAAATCATGCAAAAATTAATGAACAAACAAAAAACGTAATATTTATCATAAAATTTCATAAAAGCTTTTATTTTTCCTTCTGAGTGTCACAAAACATACAAAAATAGGAATATTGCATTTGTCTCATTGTTTAGCGTTACATTTATCGTTTCGCTGCTAATTTAGAAACTTTATATGAAAGATTTTTGTATTTTATAAAACAAAATATATTTGGTAATATTTCTGATCTTTTCCATTCACACTTGACTACCATTAACTTGACTACTTGAATAGCAAAATGTATTTTTTAAGAACCAGAAACAAAAACATAACTGAAAATAATGTTTTTGCACTATTTTATAAAGATGGCTCGAGAGCCTCACTTGATCACTTCAGTAGATAAGAGAAACGTGGATGGATGGCAGACAGATAGCATATAATCATAAATCAAGGAAATAAATGATAAATTTGATGTATATTATGGTTTTTTCTTATTATTTCGTTATTTCAGTTAAAATTCGATGTTTTCAATAACAATTCGTTGAGCCGATGTTATTTTTTGATAAATTTATAAAATTTTTGAATTTCTAGAATTTTAGGTTGTGCAATTTATGCCATTTATGAAATTGATTCATTTTAAGTTAAAATATGATTTTTAAAAGTTCTTGCTTTATTTTAAAACAAATTTCCCAAAAAATATAATGAAAATGCAAATCAAACAAGATATAAAACAGACATTTTAAAGAGAATCTCCAAAATTTTCTGATGGAAAGATTTTCTTTATTCCTCAAAATGTTTGATGGAAATGGAACATTTTACGTTTTTGACAAGTACCGAAGGAATCCTTGAAGAAAATGGGCAGCGTGGCTTGAAGCTACCAAAAAAATTAGAATTTACTAAAATTTCACTTCTAAAATCATCCTAACGGTGATATTTCTTAAAATAAGATCAAAATCGATCGAACTTCCAAAATCCAATACAGGAAGTTCATTAATAAGCGCTTGATCGATTTACGGGCTCTAGAAGTATGCACTGTGACATGGAGGGTTTTTTGAACTGAGCGCTTAAGGAGACACTGCCAAGTTTAGGGCGCTTTTAGTATTAGCAACAAAATAAGGGGTTCTGCCGCAAAACTCGATCTTTAGAATCTTTTTACGATTTCTGAATATGAATTGAAACATCATGTTTTATATTTATCATTCAATGTTTTATGAAATATTTTTTAATGTTTTTTTGACATTGAATGTTTTTATATGATGCTTTCTGATGTTTTTCAATTATATTATCGAGATACTAGAAATTTATTAACAACAATTTTTATAAGCAAGAAGATGATATTACGTGATGTCTTTGCAAAAATAAAATTTCAAGATGGAATCCGGTAGAACTTCATTATTTGAGCCTAAACCGTTCCATTTCCACAATGGAAACAAAAAACAAAGAACAAAAGGATAACTAACTACAAACATTTTATTAGAAAGAATGAAACCAAAAAAGAAAACCCATTTTTTCTTGGCTAGCATGTAAGGATAATTATTAAATGTATATAAACCACATATAACTATAATAATTATAATAAATGCTACTTTAAAATAAATCTAAAATCTAAACATAAAAGAAAAAAATATTTATAAAAAATTAAAAAATAATTTTATATACATAAAAAATATCAATCAAGTCAAAACACACACACAGACGTTTGCTGTATTGCTAGAAAAGTGTATTTGCTGTATTTAACGCATTAACTGACAAAAACTGACCCATGTGGAAATTCTTGCAAAGTACACCATAAAGTACACGTCAAATGTACACCACACGCGTTCTTTGATGCTTTTTATGGTGTGAACAGCAAATTCCAATCATTTTTCGCCCCAAAAAACACAACTTACCCCTCATTTTTAAATTTAATTGAAAAGCTTCTTCAAACAATTCAAACAAAAAAAAATAAGTATTTTGCTGACAAAATCACATTCACAAAAGAATTATCTTTAAATTTAATGAAAAACAAAAAAAAACATAAAATGCATTTGAAATCACTTTTATTTACGAGAGGAAAAATTGTATCTATTATATTAAATATAAAAACATGCTTTTTTACTATATTTATAAAAACATGAAAAATTTAAAATTACGGACAACTTAACTTTATCATCGTTTATTCACGTAAAATTACAAAAACAACCTAGAACAAAGGTTCTATTTGTCTCAAACCAAGTTAGTTTTCTTATTAAAGGTATATGACTCTTTGATCACACTGAGTAGTTAATTTTGTGAGATGAAGAATCTGTTGTGATGGGTTTTTATTTTCACAAAATCTACTATAGTTAACGATCTTGCTTCTTGTGGATTCATCTATTGATAATAGTCAGATCATCTTTAGATCTTTTGTCATTGACACAGGATGCCTCGAAGCATTCTATGTTATCAATCAGGATTGAATTAGATTGAAACCCTACTATGGGATCCAGATCTCTCATTTATGTATTGAAAGACCATAGATCTATGAACCCACCATAACAGATTCTCCTTAAAACACAGTCAGACCTAGCAAATCAGTGTATCCTTGCAAAAGAATAATCATAAAACAAATTTATTAAATGAAAATAGGGCACAAAACATAAGATGATGAAGAAACAGTTTTTACTTACTTCTCTTTTTTAAAAAACTATAACTTATAAATTTCTTTCGTACAAAAAAAATCCAAAAGAGGGAATAAAGTAAATTAAATGAAAAAATAAGATGAAAAAATCTACCAGCAAAACTAATTTTTAGTAATTGTTTATTGAAATAACATAAAAAAATATTTTTTATTTATTAAATATAAAAAAATTATATAATAAATTGAAGAAACTTATATGATTAATGAGAGAAGAAAAAATTAAATTAAAGAAATAAGAATTCTGTGTTTAAAATAAAAGAAATGGAAACTAAAAAATCATTATTAATTTTCTGAATCACAAAAGAATTATACAACATTAATGGAGTCAACTAATTGATTCAACCATTAATGATTTAAAATTTAAGAAAAATAAAGAAAACAATAAAATATAAAATTTTGACTGTTTTATTCTTGAAATCCCATCCTACTAAAATGTCATCCCATGACATTTTTGAAATATTTTTCATATATTATTTTATAGGATATTGAACGAAATTTTCTTGTAATACTTTTTTATTGTTCATCACTATTTAAAATCTAACAAGCTCAATAAATTTAGAACAAAGCTAGAAGAGTATTTAAACCATAGCATCATAATTAGCATCAAATTTACGTGATTTTTTATGTTTCATTAGCAACCAGTCCTTTTTTTGCTAGAAACTCTCTGAGCATCAAATTTTCCATCTCAGACTTGTTCAGCCTAAAGAATTCCCATTCTTCTTTTTCCGTCAAGTTTTGAGCTCCAAGCGACAAGTAAAATTTCTTCGCTGGATTCCACGCCTAAAAATATTTCATTATTAATTTGTGTCAGTAGATCAATTAGTATTATAATACCAGAACATGAAAATCGAACCTGGAACACTGTTCTTTAAGGGCAAACTCAACGTTAGCTTTGAATAAAGATTTGCCGAATCCTTTACTGCGATACTAAAAGTAATTTAAATGTGTCAGTAAGCCAATTATTTTGTTGAGTCGTCTTACAATTGGATCAACATAAAGGTCTTCCAGAAAGTAAGATTTCCCTTCCCACGTGGAGTAAGAGTAGAATGATATGGTGTATCCTATCAGCTTGCTAATATAAAATATGATATCTTAAATTCAATAATTCGACAAAAAATTTTTTTGAATGAGCAAACCCCTCATATTCTGCAACAAAACTATAAAATAGTGGAGCTCTATCATTACTACCATCAAAGTTTCCATCCCTGATCAAGTCTTCCAGCTTCAACTTCGGTCCTTCCGGCATTTTTTCAAAATCCGCCAGATTCTTCCTGTAATGGTCAATATGCATTTATTCTCAAAGAAAAAATATTTTAACCTACTTGAATCATCTGCAGAATGTGCACAAGATCATCTTTTTGTGTTCGACGAATCAGCAGCCCTTCTTTGTCCATATTTGATCGATCTTCAATGAAATAATTTTGCAATTAATTGATTTTTACTTGAATTGCTTTGAAATTGTTTTCATAACATTCTACAATAATATTTAGATTGATGGATTTTAAGAAAAATTTAAAATGTGTAATGATTTTCTCAGTTTCAGCAGTTTTCGCCAGCAGTTTTTTCAGAGAGAGAGCTTTTGTGAAATATAAATTCATGGAGAATGTGGAAAATTTTCAACAACAACAAATGCACGCGAGATCTGTTAACATTGAAAATTTAATGTTGTTTTTAATTTGCAAATCGTGGATGAGGTGTTTTTGAATTGTTGAGATCGTTTAATAAATATTTTAGGACTGTAGCCAGAACACTATGAGTGCTGGATACTCTTTACTCAAAATACAATACATAACACTGACGAAACTATTGATTCACAGATAAAAGAGACAAAAACTTTCATACACATAACGGCCTCTCATTCTTATGACCAAAAAAGTAAAATTACACAACTTATCATCAATTCATTAAAGCAGGAATTATTATCAACACAATGTCAAATTAATCAATTTGAAGCTGATTAGATAGAAGAATGGCGCTCAAAAAGTCTATTCACTCTATCTTTTTATCAACAATAAGCTGCTTATCAAAATTTTCGTTACCCAATAATCTCTGGAATATATTTTAATCACAGATTATTTAATTTTAAATCAATTAACGCTAAATTGATAGGAATAATCTTTAAAAATGTATTTATTCAAAAATCGTCATGAATGATGTGCTAGTGATAATTTCCATTAAAAACCTCAAACTTTATGTATATGAGCACATTTCACTACAATAGACAACTCCCCAACCAACATTCGAGATGTGATCACGAGTATATAAGGCCAACAACAACTCTTCACAATATTCATTCAAAATACATAAAAAGCTGCGCTTCACATGAAAACCATTTAAATATTTAAACATTCGTCGTTTTGCTGTTATATTTTCTGTATTTAATATTTTATTCTGTACAAACAACTCAGCGTTTCACACAAAAAAATGGAAATAAAGAATATAAAAATGTTATTCAGAAATGAAATTTTATAGACAGCCATTTTGTGGTTGTTACAAAATTACACAAAATACAAAAAAATACGAAAAGTATACACAAAAAAATAATACAAAACTCCAGTTTAATGTTTAAAAGAATTTTCACAAGCTCATTCTATAATGTTTTTGCCGCTAGAACGCTGTTTCGTAGAAACCGGACTCACTGTATAGCACAATTATTTGAGTTTAATGTTTGGTTGATCGTGTGACTGTTGACTTTTAGTTGAAGTGATCGAGAAGGATCAATGATAGTTTTATTGTGTGTAACTGTTAAATTTATAAATTGCGTGATACTGACGTGTTTCTCAAAATAAAAGATAATTAACAAAAAAAGTGATAAAACCACCAAACACTGAAACTATCGACAAAAGCTTAACACCAAAAACTAGTGAAAACCTCAAAAACTGGCAATACCTTGGAAAAACTCCGGAAAAACTAGCAAAAACTTTAAAGCTGCCAAAAGCAATGTCTTCCAACGATTTCGGTGAGTAGACTGAACTGCCAAACAATATGAATTTATCAAAAATCAGAGTGTAAAGTTTTTATCGCTATTTATTGTGGAAAGCACACAAATGTGGTGGTTTCTTGATAAGGATATACTTTGGCACGAACAAATATTTCAAATGAGTTGTAATCAATTATTTCAATATTTTCAATTGTTCAATGATAAGAGCAAAAAAGTTGATTGTGACTAGTTTTGAAGAGCTTAAAGTTTGAAAATTTTAGTAGCACCATTCACCTCTTAAAACTAAACAAAACACCTCAACTTTCTATGACATCACCACAAAGATTAAGAAATTACTAACAAACTTCAAGATAAGATTCAATTTTATCACCAAACAACATTCCTGACGCTCTACTGCTCTATATACATTTATTCGGGGGGTAAACTCTGCCTATCACCATATGACCGAGACTGCAATAAATAGCGGGCTATCAAGGCATAGATTAGATTTACTATGTTGTAAAAATTGGCTTGCGATAAAGAACGATAAGGTGCACATAGTAGGAACCGGCTGGGTATTTTTTCGTTGTATTTATTGCTGCAAGGTGTGATAAGGAATATATAAGTGATTGTTTTCCAAGCTGTTTATTACAGACAATATTTTTTATTTGATAACGGGGAATGTATTTGATAATAATTTTCCTATAGTAAAGGTTTAGTTGGGAATTGAAAAGCGATTGGATAACAGTCTCTCCCTGATTTTCAGCCAAAAATTAAATAATTAGTTCAGCTTAAATTTGTTTTGAAAAGGATTGATCTATCAACTTTTTGGCAAACAAATTATGAGTGTAACATTTAATTGAAACGTGCCAATTATTAAAGTTGCTGACAAAGAAATTATGAATAAAAATTGTTTCAGCGTCGGTTTAGCTGCTTTATTATTTTTAAAGCTTATTTTCATGTCTATTCCTCAGTTCTCCATTATTATTGAGAATAGATTTTTTTTCTGATTTTACAAAGTTTTATTGCTGCTGAACTATGGGGCAAACAACGAATGACGTGAATGATGTGTCTCGCTTGAAAATTATAGAATGATGAATTAAGTTGTTGGTTAGGTTAGATTAACAAAATGGAGAAAAAATGATTTGAAATTGTAATATTTCGTATTATTAATTTTAGCATTCTGAGCTTCAAAACTTTTAAAATGAACTTTTAAAATTTATTTGGTTAACATTCAAGACCAAAAATGTGCATGAATAAAATGAATTCATGAAGTTTTCGAGCAGTAAATACAAAAATGTTGTACATTGCGAAATTTTAACTCAATAAGCAAATTATATATTTTAGCTTTTTACAATGCAGTTATTTTTAAAGCATCATAAAATAAAATTGTTACTTTATTTTCAGATTTTTATAGGTTTTTGTGGTGAAATTTAGTTTGGGTTTGTTTTTTTGTGTAAATATTGTATAATTTGCGTAAAATTTACATTTGTAATTTCAAGCCTTGATTTACTTAACCCTCTGTTACAAATTAAACGAACATTTAAGAAACTAGTTTGATTTTGAGACTGAAATTTACTTGGTTGTTAGTGGAAAGCGTTCAGCCATGTACTTACATGCACATTTATAGAAAGTAAAGCTAAAATAATATCAAAGGTCCAGACTAAATGTTACAATTCAATTGTTGCGTGTAGGTCAGTTAATGATTGACGCATTTTAATTTAGATTCTAAACTTGATCTTCAAATGAAATAAAATGGACTTTATCCTAATAATTCTCAGTTTCATAATTCCAGACATGAATTTTGATTTATTTTGATTTGAAAGCAAATATTGGGTCACAAATTTTCTGTTCGGGTTTATTTGCTCAAAAAGCGCTCTCTATTTGTTTATTTGCTAACACTGTTTTAAATATTACTCAGTCGTACACACGAAAACCTCCTATCGTGTACACAAATTCCCTCCTATCAAAGCGCATTTTTCTGTTGCCACTTATCATAGAGCACTTTTTTGTCTATCGATAGGGAAAAAAGTGCGCTATTATAGGAGGCAACCGAATTTAGTTCGGACACATTTTATTTGTGCATTCGCTTGCATTAAAATGCTTTATGATAGGAGAGAAAAATGATTATCGATAGGCAAAATAATTTTTAACTTTCTTTTTTAATTTATGGCTTGAAATAGTAAATCAAAATTGAAAACAAAGACATTTATAATTTACAATATAATAATCTTTATTCAATCTATAATTAAACAAAGATTTTACTTAGAAAATATACAAAAAAAATTAATTGATCTAACGACTATATTATCTGAAAATTTTAAAAATAGGAGATATTCTAGGGGATATCACAAATCTTGCAGTGGGTCTGAAATGAAGAGAATTTTATTAGTTTTACACGAAAACATAATTTTATGTCAAAAATATAAAAAATCATAACTTACTTGATGACACTGATTCCGACCAAAAAAAATCTGTTCTGGAAGTTATCAGCTCCTTGATGAAATTCTGGTAGAGCTACAAAGATTAAAAAGATTTTTTGTTAATACATATTTTTGCTACTCTGTTCAATATCAATTTCATAACCAAATTTAACATTCTGAATATTTCACTATTTCTGGCAAACTCCACGAATTAAAACTTACCGAATCTAGATGAATGATTGTTTATGAACACTTTAACACACTTTCTATGAGACTAATCGTGATTTAAACTAATTTAATTGCATTTTTTCACAAACACTTGAACACACGAGGGGACTTGAAATAATTTTTGTGAAAACGTCAAAATTCGACATTCTTCTATGATAGAGCATTTTTATTCATTCTTGTGCAAAATTTTGGTCTTTGATAGGAGGAATTTTTTGAGATGTCAAAAAATTCCTCCTATGAAAGAGCAAAATTTTGCATTGCTACACATTTTTGTGTGTACGACTGAGTAATATTTAAAACAGTGAAGAATTGAAAATTTGAATTTGTCTGCATCTTTCAAAATTTGTTTTTGAAGTCTAAATTTGCTTAGAAATATTTAAATATTTAAATCAATGTCCATGATGTTCCTAATTCAACAAAAACAGAAAGAAAGAATAAAATAATAATTTATGATCGTTACATATTTGCATTGTGCCTGCATGTAGTTTTTTTGCGCATTAAATCCAAAGCTGAAATAGAATGACTTGTTGGTTATTTATTTTTCAACTTGGACTTTTGTTTTGAACGTCTTCTTCAAAATTAAAATGCTTGATTTAGTTCTGGCTATTAGAAGCGTTAAATTCTAAAGCAAGGAATTTCAAGGCATTTTCTAATATTTGCTGGGAACGTTTGACAAAAATCAGTTTTACAATCGAAGTTCCGGTTATGCTTAGTGCTTCAGTTCATCAGTACATCAAAATGCATCAAAGTGTTCACAAAGTATGAACAAAATACATTAAAAAGCAAATAAATGAACAAATTCTAAATAGGAAGACGAAATGGAATAAACAGAGAAAACAGGAAAACAGAAATTCTTGGCATTGTTTTATGGAATTGTTTTGAACATTATGTAGTTTAATAAATTTTTTATTTAAAGGACGACAAAAAATACTAAAACTACAAAAACAAGCCAATTTGTATCAGAAAACCAAACAGGAACCGACACACGACCAGAGCTCACAATCTCACCAATTTATTTCTCAAAATGTTCCACATATTGAAGGACTGAGTAAAGTTCCTCACGTCTATTCTATTTGCATGGTTTATTGCTTTGAAGAATTAAAAGAATTAGAAATTAGAATAGAACATTAGAACAAAGCAAATACTTGAATTTCGGTTGTTTTGGTTGTTGCTTCAAGAAATTTGAAAGATGGACAAATAGACGATGTTGTTAAACAATTACCACGTGCGTTTTGTGCTTGAGGAACTTAAGGTATTAAAAGGATATTAAGAAGAGCAAGCAATTGTTGCTTTGTACCTGTGTCCTGTGGTGAAAGGTGAGGGATAGATTTCCTTTTTCTCTTATTTATTTGAATAATCTTAAATTATTCATATTTTTCAGGGAAAAGGTGATTTTGAAAGCAATAAAATTTTCTACCTCCTTCGTTGTTAGACTTTTTGGATTTTGAAGATCTTGATGAGATATGATATTTAATATTTGGCTTTCTGACTTTTGGTTTTTTTTTTTGATTTACACAGATAAGGCACATATTATTTATAAACTGGGTCCTGTCAACAAATTAAGAATAATTCAAAGAAATGTCAACGTAATATTTAATAAAACTTAAAAAGTTCAAACAACTCAATAAACTAATTAATTACCGGCGAATTACCATAAGTTCACAATAAATTTTTTTGAAATTACCATGCATGAAATAACTTCAAATCAACAATAAAAATGTTTAACACAAAACCTTGTAACACAAATGAAAATTTTCCAGTAAGGTTCCATGTGAATTTTGTGAAAGTGGTAAACGACTTAAACATATTTTTACAGTCCAAAAAATTTGCCCATTGTTTTCAAATTTCTTATCAAATATAAAATTTCTTCAGTCGCAGCAACGAACATAACTTTATTACTTAAAAAACATAAGTTTCCGGTTCTGACCAGTATTCTTTATTTTTAAATGGTTTTTTTTGAGCTCCACTGTTTGTTTATGGATAAAATATAATAATTGAAATATTACTGAAAAACCAGAAATTACACAAATATCTCGACAAATAATATAAATTTTTATTCTTTGTAAAAAAATATTTAAGGCTGAAAATAGCTGGAATATCCGTTGGAAAAAAATTTACTCGTAAGCTACACAATAACTGAATAAACAACGAAAATAATTAAAATGGAAGAAATTGATAAGAAACAAGGAAAATTCTAAATACATAATATTTTTAAATACAAATTACACAAACTACAAAGTTCATGCTTCTTTTTTTTGCAATAATTGTTTTTAGTGTTGGTGTCTCGGTTTAAAAATGACATGTTTGATGTTTGAGAATTCAGACTGAAGAGTGAATGATTATGTCTGGCAATTTTTATTTTGCTTGCTGTATCAAAATTCAATTTATTTTCTATGATCATCTCTTTTCATCTCACACAAAGAATTTACATTCAATATTGAATATTTTCCATAGAGCAATTTCTTGCTTTTCAAGCAAATTTCTTATTTTAAAATATTATTGTTTGTTGTGAGTTTCTTGGAGTCAAAATATTTTATTGTAATCCGTTAAATCTGGAATGTTTTTCTGAAGTTCTGCATTATCCTACAAAGAATTACCATATTGCCCAGAAACAAGCAAGAACACGCGATCATGCAAAGAATTGTGAAAAATTATGGAAATTTGATGGGTTTGACGCCTCCGTTTTTATCTGTGGAGTTCCGGACAATGATATGTTTAGTTTGAGTATAATCTGTTTTTAATTTTTATGTTAACTTTTGTGTTATTTCTCTTGCAATAAAATAAAACCAGATGTAATTTGTGATATTTGTTTTTGCGATAGATGCTTGGAAAGTAACTAAAAATCACAGAGATCCATCATAAATAACAGACTTTGTTGCTGGGGACGCAAAACGCCCACCAAAATAATATTGGATATTTGGTTTCCTTTTCATAATTTTAAAAGAGATTATCTTTACCAGATATTTTTATTGGAAATATTTGAACAATAATTACTATCGTGTTTTTATGAAAATCATAAATTTTACAGCGCCACTCTTGAAACGTTTTTAAATTCAAGTTTCCAATAATTTCTTCTTAAATTGTTGAGAATATTGGTACTGAGCAGTTTTTTTTGAGGAGTGATAAGAAAAAAGATATTTGATTTTGAATAATTTTAACTCTTTATAAATTTCAAAACTTTCCTTATTGTTTTATCTTTAAAAAGAATTCTTCTTAATTTTTATTTTAAAATACATTTGAAAAATTTAATCCTAACTTTTTTTCGCTTTTTTTGAAATTATTAAGTTCATGATGACTAAGATGACTAAACACTCCTTGTCAAACCTTTGTGAAATATAGAACGTCAAAAGACTACCTTCAAGTAGAAATTGTACCAATTGTTTATGGTCTGTTTCCCTAAAAAATTTGCATAAATTATTATCGGCAATAAGAGAAATCCCAAAACTATACAAAAATGACACAAGTATGAATCACAAGATAATCTGGTTTTACGATGTGCTGCACTTCGAAACTCATAATCTTTGGAAAACTTCTGTTTTATGATTATTTCTATGAATTTAGGGAGCATTGCAGCAATAAATAATAATTTTCAAAAATTTGAGTTTCAACAAATTTGAACTTTGAGCTGTAATTAGAAATAAATAAAATTTTGAGATCGAGCAAGGACATTTTTGTTTAAAATATTTTGAATGGTTTGAGGAGATTTATGATTTAATTATTTATTAATGGGCAAGTGAGTCATGGAAGTGATTCATGAGATCTTTAAGTGATTTACAATTTTTAAAACTGTTTTGGTTAGGTTTAGGGTGCTTTTTGGGTAAACATAACTAATTATGATTTCATGCTTTATTATTTATGGCGAACTAGGGAACTGGATAATTTCTTCTATATTAATTTGCATGAAATAAAAATTTAATTAAATATGAGTTGGCAAAGTTTGACAAACTACATAAAAAATTGATAAGAAAATGTTTTTTATTTCATAAAATGTCGTTATTTAATACACTTTTAATAAAAATTTACCAAACAACATTGTTTTGCCGCACAAATCCAATTTAAATACAATTTTCGAATTAAAAATTACAAAATTCAGAACACAATTAATGAATTTCATGAAAATAATGAGTAATTAACGAATTATGAACGAACGCTTGAATATTTTATAATTTGTTTGACACTTGACTTGAATTTTTTTGTTGCTTTTAAAATGTTGTATTTAATTTATTTATTTTAAAATGGAAATTTTTCCAACTTTTTTGAAAAAAAAATCGAAATAAAATCCGAGACTCTTTTTGACATATTTATGTATACGTTTTGTTAACGACTTGAAGGTGAAGGGTCGTCATAAACAAACGAGCACAATATTCACAGCATTTAATGTGATATTTCTGAAGATTTTCAAATGTTTTGACTTGCTGGGTGTTGTCCAGTGGATGAATGAAAATCTGATTAATTTGTTTTGAGTAGAAAACATCTTTTTGTGTGTCCTTGTTGAAAGGATAATTATTCTTTCCATAATTGTAACAAATTCTTGCAAATTTCATTCCAAATTTATTTTAAGGAGAAAATTAGTGTAAAATTAAGAAAAGTGTGAACACAGAAATTTGAGCTCCGTATATTTTTGTAAATATTGACACGATTTGAATCCTTGAAAAAATCTCTTTTACACAAAATATTGAAATGTGATCTTTTTGATTTTTACCAGATTTTCAATAGATTTGTGAAAATAGTTCAGAACATCAAGAACACAGTTTCCAAAAAATAAAGTTTTTTAAATGCTTCAAAATGTAGAAAAATTTAAAATTATTTAATGATGGATTTATGTAATTTTTCATGATGTTGTTATGGACCTTTAATTTTATGATGTTATGGTGTTGTCAAATGTCCAGTGAATCGTTTTTTACGAGCTGACCTTTCCCAACTTTTCTTATTTAATGTACTTTCTCCTAGAAGTCTGAACATCTTCAAGTGGATTATCAGAACATTTTTTTATGGTGTGAAAATGAGATTCCAATTTCATTGGGAAAAAAACTAATAATATTTTGAGATGAGGAGATTTGTATTTTATCGACGGATTTATGCTAGGTTGCATAAAAAATGGAAGCTCTCATCGTAAAGTTTTTTATTGCATTTAAAGATATTTTTTCAAATTCAATTCTCCGTCGCTTTTGCATTTTTTAAAACATTTTTAGCAAATGATATGGATTTTCACAAAATGTTATATTCTTAGTATATTATAGTGCAATGATTTTTATAAAATAAAGTTCAAACATTTATTTTATTGCTGGAAAGTAGAAACTGATCTTCCAGAACTTTCTTCAGAAAAAACTCAAACTTGAAATTTAATTCAAATTTACGTAAATTTTAAAATAATTTATAGCTCTTTTGAAAAATTGTAATACCCTAACAATGATTATGCATTCTCACCGAAACTCCCAAAGCTCCTAATCAATTGAAAAGATAATTTTATTCAGTGTCTAGAGGGCTTCCCCAGCCCCTTATCTTCCAATTTCGCACTTAAAACTTCCAATCACTTCCCAACACTCCAAGCACTTGAAGCGACGTAAAAATTATCAATTCTAGTGCAAGCTACTATCAGTTTTATATGGAAATTCCAAAACAGCCGACCTGTCTCGTGCTTGCTCAAGATAGTGGGCCACTATTATCAGCTATTATTGTAGCAACATTAGCTATCAGGAAAGCGATAATGCATGATAATGCTTGAATATTGCGCTAAACGATAAGTGGGACTTGATTATGTTCACATTCCCAAGCGTTCATTGTCTCTCAAGTGTATATTAAAAATAGAATTAAGCATAATAATCAGCCATGTTTTACATTATGCGCAAATTTCAGTTATTCAAGAGCAAGAAGACAGATAGTGGACGAACCTATATAATGCCGCGATATTCATGTGTTTATGGTTTTTTGTGTATTTTGTATGTAATTCTTTTGTTTTTGGTTTTTCTTTCGCTTTTAACTCGCATAAGTAAATAAACAAACATATGAATGAAAGAGTCGAGTAAGTGAAGTACATAGAAAAAATTAAACACACATAGCCATGGAGGTGGAGCTAGGCGGTATTAAACACACCCATAACATTTTTTATTAAACATATTTCCTGGCGATGCTCATGTTATGCTATATAGATTTTTGAGGTTTTTCATGCGCAAACTCCTAAAGACTGTTGGAAAATTTTTCATTGATGGTTGGGAAAATGGCGGAAAATCTTTTTATGGCAATTGTGCAAAAAACTTTGAAAGCGCTCGTCACAAAAATTATGAAAAAAATTGCAATAAATTGCAAGTAATTAAAAACATTCAACTAAAAACGATAAAAAATACATGCTTCCAACGCAATTAAATGTGTAAAGGGGGTCGTAGATATAGGATTTATTCCCTAGGAATTATTCCTTCTGAATCGTGTATTTACGGAACCAACACTTGTACAAAAGCAACTCGAAAAATTCAATTTTTGATGGTGATTATTCAATGAAAAATTAAAGTATTTTTGGCACAAAAGGTTAAAGCAACTTAGAACTAGACCTACATACCGCTTCAGAATTTGCTTAGAGTCATCACAATGTGTGGTAGAACAGTCAAATCTTCTTAATACTGCTGTATTTGGAAACACAAAACTAATTTTTTTTTTTGTTTTTGTTGGCAAATACAGCAATATTAAGAAGATTTGACTGTTCCACCACACATTGTGATGACTATAAGCAATTGCTAAAGCGATCTGTAGGTCTAGTTCCGAGTTTCCTCAACCTTTTGTGCCGAAAATACTTTTTACCTACATAACCATATTTGAGATCCAGACAGTTAAGATCCAGCAGAAACAATATTTTGCAATTTTAGCCAAAAATGCTCCAAAAATACACAAATCATAAAGAGAAAAGTCTTGTGACTTTTCTAAAAACTGTTTCAAGTCTCATTTCTGTCTGAAGAGCTCGTATTTTGTTATATTGTCTAATAAAACTGTCTGATTAATCTCTTTCTGATTAAATTTTTTTTTATTCCTCTAAATCGGCCGATAAGAATAAATTTATTCCTCTCACTAATATTTGTTCAATTTGAAGGAATAAAACCCACACTACAGACCAAAAAAATGAAACCGCACGCACATTCATTTAGAAATTGCCTGTAAATACACGGTAGGAATAATTCCTAAGGAATAAATCCTATATCTACGACCCCCTTTAAGGGTAAATTAAATACAAGCAAATAAATTGAATGCATTGGATTTTGGTCACTAGACTTTATAAGAGTTATTGAAAATACGGACAGTATGCAATATATCCAATTAAATGGAAAGTAATACTACTGTACATTTGCTAGGATTTCTTTATTGCAGGGCCTTTTATTTTTTTTTAGGATTGTGACTCATTTATGTATATTTTTAAAAAGGTCAAATTCTTCAATTTGTTGAAAAAGAATATCCTTAAATTTAGTCATCCTTAAATTTATTCACAAATATATTCCAAAACAAAACAGAGAATTTTCAATGCTGGACTGGTATTATTTAAACTCTTCATCCCTGCTCTTTCTACAGCTCATAAAGAATATCCATGTATGAGTGCTCGGCTGTGGTATATTTGTGTTTAGCTATAATTTATATACAACTCATACTGTACAAAACAACATTTACAAATATGCTCATTCCGATATATTTTAAAAACATTTCTTTTTTGCTTTTCGCCCTCCAGACTCATCATTCGGTGATTGCAAGTTGCCCGTAGAAGCTCAACATACCAGTAATCTCTCAGGCACCGCAGACAGTTTGCTTAGTGATAAAGGTGGTATAGCTAACGGTGATAATAATAAAGTGACTGATAAAGTGAACGATAAGCTGGACGAGCATAGCGGAACTCTGGTGCCCAAGCTTGAAAAGGATTTTGTGGAGCAACCGGTCATAGTGCATACAAGTGACAAACAAAATTATCCAGTGGAAAATTCTTTTGCTTTGGAAAATTTTCATGAAAATAATTTTTTCTATCCACAAGCTATTAATCCGATAAATTCAATAAACTCAATTCATTCAATAAACCATCAGCATATTCAGCATAGTCAATTCAATCAGCATCATTTACAAAATATTCAGCTCCATAATCAACAATTTTACGGTGAACCAGAAGGTGGTTATAATTGGCCTCACGATTTATCGCGCAACAGTTCAAAACCTAAGCCAAGTGAGCACAACAACTCCTTCGAGCACATAAATTACGCCTATAACGCTCAGAACGATCATTACATGAGAGGCCAGTTCGGCTACCAGCCAGCAAACATGAAAGGTAACTTGGCATTGTCATATCACACATCATCATCCACTCATCATTTGCATCCTCATCTGTTCGATGTCAATAACAATCGATTGGTCCATTTTACACATGATATTGACGATGTGATTGCTGAAACATTAAAAGATGAACCTTGTTCAACAGTTGAAGGCGATTCAGTGGCTCATAATTACATTACTCTGACCAACTCAGCAAACGATCTGCACAGTTTGAAGGATTATTCGCACCAGCATCACAATTCAACAAGTAGTGGGGATTCTAGAAGTCCCAATGGATACTCTCATGAAGACTTTGATAGCGCCAACTTGAACTTTACTCAGCTGACAAACTTGTCGAATAGAAATGCGATGATGTATCCACCTTCTCCTAATGACCATCAAATCAATGGCTACGATAATATGGCGCATTTGACGCCTGTTAGGTGAGTCAAATTTATCAAATTTATTTTTGTTGTGTTTTGAAAATAGAAAAAAATTATTTTGCAAATTGCAAATTAAATTTGGATGTTTTTGAGATTCTGTGTATTTTCTGCTTATTTCTTAAGAACCTTATCAATTATTGTTTCAGCATATCACTGGAATTGTGAGAATAAGTTTAGGTTTTGTTTTTTTGAAGAGTTTTGACCCGAAGCATTAAATACAATTTGAATTTGCGTAAAAACCGAGTAAAAACATTTAAATATGATGTGATAACAAACTCTTTGAAATTTATTGTTGACTTGAAGTTTATTATTTTGTTCACATATACTGTACACAAAGTCAGTTATTCAACTAAAACGTTATCATATCGTAAAAATAAACAAACTGTTTATGTTGATAAACAAAAATGGGTAAATATTCAAATATCAAGAAATCTACTAATTCAACAATTTGAATGGTATCGATGAGAATATTTCCTTATCTTCCGGTTTATGGATATTTGCTTGTTTGATTTTGAGATATTTACTGTCATGAGAAGTTTGACCCTTTAATTTTGAATTATGAAATATTTTCTGAATATCAATTTTTTCTAAGGGAAAATAAATTAATTTTTTTCTTAGAATTTGTTTGTTAGACATATTGGCAAGAAATTGTTTGAAAATTTGAAAAAAATTCGTATGTGGTCTTGAACTATGCAAAATCAATTTTTTGTAGCATAAACGTAAAAACCACATTCCCTCTCCAATTTCAACTAAAAATCAACCGTGAATTGCAAAATACTATTCACAGAAGGTTTTTGTACTTTCTTAATGGAGTAGAACACGAGCTCTTAAAAAATATCTTAATAAACCTATTTTTTAGTTCATTGGAAGTTTTGTAACAAATACCAGTAAAATATAATAATTGGCAAAAGATCCAAGCACTTTAACAATTTAAGCAGAAATTTGAGTATTTTTCCTCAAACCCCCTCAATCCAAAAATTGCAATCATGCATTAAGAAACACTTAAACCCGCTAAAACTACAGTAAACCTTAAACTTCGTACTATTTGCAATGCAATTGCCAGTTTTTCAACAATGACTTGAAAAGTGTGAATGCTGTTGATATTTTTTTTTCGTCTTGAATTACTATAAAAAAGTATAAACAAAACAGTTTGCTCGGAAATCAGTGAATCGCGCTCAAAATTTGTCATAATGAAGTAATTGAAGAATTCGAGTGGTTTTGTTGGATTCTATTTCAAGAAGAATTAATTATGTGTAATGTTGTTTTTTAGGGAATTTTGTGATTTATTCATGTGAGGAAAACAGTTTAATGAATATTTTTGAATTGGTCATCAATATTTTGGTGGTTCCTGTCTCAATTTCAGTAAATATCAAATTGTATTAAGTATCAATTAATGTAATTATTTGTGTCATGAAATCAATCATCACAAAGGAATTGTAAATGTCTGAATTATTACCGATTCAATATAAATTAAAAGTAGCCTGAAATCTACCGAGACCATACAAAATCGTTCATCAACAAGTTCACAAAAGTCCACAAACAAATAAATTACTCTTCCATTTTTTGAAACCAAATGAACAACAAATTATGATTTATTCCACATTTAACGAGCTCAGGTTCACGACATTACCATTAACGTGTAATATTTAGAGATAACTTGAAGAAATCTTCAAAAAAATTTAACTCCTGATTTTCAACAAAAAAATTCATAATCTCTAGGCGAAATTTTTTTTTATGTATCATCAAAAAAAAATTATTATAAAGTGTCCAGTAGGCAACGATAACCAATCCAACGCCATATTTCAGCTTACTCGGGCATATTTTAATCATTTGAGATCTTAAGATAAATTCTTCAAGAAATTCGTATTTCGCTGAAATCTGCATATTTTTCCATATTATACGAAGCAAGACTAGCTAAACGGCAGTTGTTATGGCGTTTCTAATGTAAACATGAAAGTATCAAACAGTGAAACAGCGATCGAAATACTTTGAAAAGCAACAAAACTAATAAAGAGCAAACATTTGTAAATTGCTCAGTCACTGCAAATTTTCATCAATGCCACAATGTCAACCCTTATGACTCGCCGACGACAATTTTATTATGCAATTTGAAGGAAATCACAAATCCATGAAGCCATAAATATTTTACGATACTTTACTTCATAATTTAACGATCCCAGTGACGTCACAATGGGCTAATTTTATTATTGGAGAATTATAACCAACTGTTGCATTGCGTACCTGCATGATTTTTGGAAAACAAAAGTGAACTATGCTATATTTAGCTGTAGTTTAAAAAAATATGTTAATTATTACATGAGTGGCATTTGGTCGTGTTTTATAGCAAAATTATATTTTGTTTAATCTGTTAAAATACTTAAAAATTGTTTAAATCGATTGCCACAATGAATTATGCGAAATATTATACAACCGTAATTCGCCTTTCTTCACCTCTCTACCTAGTCCCCAATAAAAACACAAAATTTCCCAGCTCAACGTGTGTAATTAGCTGCATTACTGGATGTTTGTGCATTTCAATATGTTTGTAACTTAAAGAACTGAAATACCACTTTTATTTTTCAATAATTCATAATTTGTTACAATAGCCACACGTGCTAAAAGTCAGTTTCTTTCTTTAATTTACAACTAGCCAACATTTCAATTTACAAAGTTACAGAGAATAAGCGTTTTAGTAAAATGATTTAGCTTAAAAAGAGCATTGACGGTGTATAGATCGTTTTGAACAGTAAATTGGATAATTGAGTAAAAAATCGGTGAAAGTGAATTTTTGTTCGAGTTTCTAACAGTGTGCAAGTTATAAAAGGTGTAAATCCTTAAAATTAATCATTTATTATTGTGGTATGCAAACGATAAGAGCTCTTTGAATCATGGTCTATTTTATTGTGGTTATCAGAACAACAAACACAACCAAATGTATATAAATAGAATATTAATTCAAGCTTCATCGCTGATTGCACTTGGTTTATTACAAAAATTACTGTAATTTCTGCACAATCAGAATTTTAGCTTCAATAAATTGAAACATTGAAATGTTTACTAAATTGAGCCATTTATACACAGTTAAACATTTTTTACAATTTCGTTCTCAAAATACTGACTCCAAATTTTTGAATATTTTTTGTATGGTAACAGTTTCAACAGTGAAAGATTTTTATCATCAAAACGTTCGATTTCTATTCAATTTCATTGAAATTCAAATTTTGAGAAAACCTACCATCAAGAATTCAATGATAATTTTTTGCGAGTGTATCACCAAATCAGCAATGGATTACTCCAGAGTTTGTAAAGAACCAGATCATTAAAATAATACTTAGTTGTTGTTGCCATTGTGATAACAAAGGCGATAATGAAAGTGAAATTATAAGCAAATTATAATTATTCACAATTTTTACAATATTGTAGACGACACGATTGTTATTAGTGCGATATTGGTGCGACAGTGAACATACAGAATTAAGTACTTGACTGAGATTTTATTTGAAACTCTTGAAAGTTTGTAGTTTTTTAGTTTTTTGAGTTTCTGAGTTGAAGGAAATATTGCAAGAATGTTTAGAAGGTTTGTGTTTAGGTTTTTGGGCCATAAAGATCTGAAAAGTGATAGGATATTATATTTCAAGTGTTTTTAAAGAAACATGTAGACATAAAAATATTGTGCCTAAATAAAATTTATTGAAAGAAAGTCGCCTTACCATTTAAAAATATTGCTAGAGGTTATTGCTACAAAGTATTCATCAGCTACTTGAAATGCCTTATACGCTTTTCCAAGAATATTCAATGAAAAATGTCGGAAAAATTACGAGCTCAGCTAAACTGGAAGAAAACAATAAAATGCAGCAACTAACAAACATAATTTATGTGCATTCGAGTTCCTCTGAATAAATTTTCATACAGTATGAACATAAACTTTAAACAAACAAACACAATTATTTGTTTTTTTTTTTTAAATACTGAAAGATTTATTTAATTCACAATTTTTTAAAGAGTGTGTCGTTCGCTTGACTTTTCAGTTCAAAAGAAACAAAGCCTAAAAAAAAAAAATTATTTTATCATATTTTTTATGTTTTCATTTTTTATTTATTATTTTTGCCGAATAATAATCTACAAGCTGAAATAAAATTGTTTGGGCTAAATGTTTAGACTTTGTTAACTTGTATGTAAATTAAACTTTTCTTTAATTTTTATGTGTGGTATGATTTGTGTAAATAATAAATATTTGCAAATATGTAGAAGCTCATCAAACTCGGCTCCATCACGGATGTCATTCGAACTTCTTTTTGTATTGTTTTGGAGCAATGTTGTTCAAACATAAGATGATACTTTTTTTATGATGCATTCAGTATGTTTTGTATCATAACAGGGAATCAACTGTTTTAAGGTCTTGATAATTTATCTAAATATCATTTTATTAAATTCGCTTTAGATATTTCCAGACACAATAATTAAAAGTCCCACCAAATTGAAACATCCAAACTTCTAGTAGAAATCTCCTATATCAAGAATCTATTGCTTTATTAAGAATGTGTCAATAAATTGAATAATATCAAAACATAATGCGGCAGTTAATAAAACAATTGACAATAGATCTCAAACGATACTTCTCTTGTTATAATAAACAATCTACCAATGATCAGCAAATAACTCGCGTGGTGGTCTCTGCGGATTATTCATTAAACATACTCACAAGTCTTAATTAATAAATAATAACATGAACCTGGAATAACCATAACAATTCTTTATATTTACAGCCCGGCTTACTCACGCGCTGCCTACACGCCAACCACTCAGTCAACTGGCTTGGCTACGTATTTTCCAAGTGTTAGCCCGTCGACCGAGAACATTAACCAAATGTGGCCTCAACTCACGGATGACTTTTCTCAGAAAGGTGGTCTTCCCGCATTCCAAAGGATCACATCCACGGCCAGCTTCCAAGCAGCCGCTAAAAATACTCATTATAATAATCCGCTGGCGCTGTCTTATAATAATAATCAGGTTAGTTTTGACAGAATTTGATTGAAAATCTCTTTATTAAGACATAAATTTCTTCACAGTCCGATTGGAGCAATGCTCACTGGACACCTCAATCTGAAGCGCAAAACAACACAGTGACAACTTTAACTCCCGTGCCTTACAATCCACCAACAGCGGCTCGTGGCCGCCCGGCTCATATCCACTCAGCATCAGCATCTTTGTCAGCAAGTGAGTACAGTCAATTAGATCCTTTTGCTTGTTTTATAATACTTAATAAGTTAATAAGTTAATTAAGATTACGAATGGACAAAAAAAGGTCACGGAATTATCAGTCGAAAATAACTTATACACTTAAGACGAGCCAGAGAGCATAAACAAATCATTGAGTGGAATTTTAAAACGAGATCGCTGTCGAGAAAAATGTAATAAACTCCAATAAATTCACGTCTGCCCTTACACAGTTCGACTCTTATTCCTTCATTCAACTTGACCTTTCCAGTGTTTTTTCCTCGTAAATGCTGATAAAGAACATTTCTCTGATATGAAGCTTTCTTGATTTTTCTTGCTTTCTTGCTTTCTTGCAGCTATGGGAAAAAATATATTTTTTCAAAATTATATTAAATAAATCAGTTTAATCTTTTTAATAATTTTCCACTCTCGATTTCAACTTGCTTTTTCTAAGTTTCTCAGTTTTTATGAACTTTTCCTCTTATCGTAATTTATTTTCTTGCTTCGCTAATTTTGATAACACTTAAATCATCTGCTAATTAATTTGATTAATATTTTTTTTCAAGCAATTGTTTTTGTTTGCGAGATTGCGGATATACTAGAGTTGAAAGCTAAAGTAAACAAATATTTAAAACATCTTTTTAGTTGATTCGATAAGGATTTGGTCAGCTTGTGTTATTTAGAAGAAAAAAGCTGGAAATTTAGAAAGATTGTAGGTATGCTGAAAGAATCTGAAAAATATTTGACCGGCTTTAATAATTTAGTAATCTAAAAACTCTAAATATAAATTTCAAGGAAAAACTACAAAATTATGACAAAACTCGAACTAAACTTTGTTATTAAAAAAAATAGAATTTTATAATTTCAATCATAGTTAAAACCCCATTTCTGTGAATCAAACCATCAAAATGTATCATAACAAAAGAGCTGATTTATAAAAATGTATGGAGTTCATTTCGACTGATTAATTCTCATGTGATTAATAATCATGATTTGTCCAGCACAAAATACCACTTTCCATGCGAGTTTGATTAAAGTTTTGCTTGATAAAAGTAAAAACATTGTCAAGGAAGAAGAGGAATGGTCGTTTGATTGTTAATTAAAATTTTCATAACTTTTTTGTTGAAAATACTAAAAATTTTTACCAAGATATTAAAATATGCTATAAAGTATTATCAAAATAAAATCTACTTAATTTTTTTAAAGCTTTGTCCATTCCCTTCATTCCTTGCTTTGATAAAATTTCATAAAAAAATAAACGTAAACTCAATTTAAATGCTCCAAAGGAAGCCCGCACTCAATATTGTGCCTTACTCGACCAGTTTCGGGTATTTCTACCATAACATTATTCATAAAAGTCGTTGGCTTATCACCAAAATACAGAAATAAAGTACACATCAAACAGTATACAATGGTGTACGAATAAGAAAGCCTGCAATCGAGCCGTACTCCTAATACTTTGACTCACTTCCTGCCGATGGAAAATGGTATATTACTTGCTATGTAAATGTTTTCGCTTGTGCTCGTCAGTTTCAATTTGTGCAATATTCCAACTTGAACATAAAATTTGAATGAACAACGGGACGGGTGGTTTTACAAAATCAATATTGAGTGTTTAAATGTTAAATTGAAAAAACAAATTAAAAACCAAAACATTCTTTTTTCCCGCCATAAATCAAGTCGATCTGAACTTAATAATGAGCAAGAATCAAACGTATACAGTAGGCTTCGAAGCGGATTTATTTACGGAGGGACGAGAGTGCGTGAATTGTGGAGCTATTTCAACTCCACTCTGGCGACGCGATGGAACTGGCCATTATTTGTGCAATGCTTGTGGACTGTACAATAAAATGAACGGCATGAATCGGCCGCTGGTCAAACAGCCCAGAAGACTGGTAAACCAAGTAGCAAACTCAATTCTTATATTTTAATCCAAATCCTATGTATTTTTGCTTTGAATGCTTTTGATTGATTTAAAGAGAGAGAATTTAATTCATTGTGACGTCATAGAGTCATCAAATAGCTCTCTCATTTCCAAAAGCTCTCTTTAAAGTGAAAGTACATAAATTAGAATTAATGGTAGTGTTAAGATGCGTTGATTATGAAAAATATTTTATTAATCGTCGAAATGAAACAAACTCCGCGCCCGCCCTCCGTAAAAATCCGTTGCCACGTTCAAATTTTATTGATTTAAATTGAAATTAATTAGCATAGTGTGTTAGCACAAGTAGTTAGCATTTTCCCCTTTTGCCAAAAAAGAAAACTAAATTTGTATTTCCCGTTTATTTGTTGCAGTGGCTGAAAGCGGAGATAGCGCTTTCTTTAAAGGCTACTATCACTATAACAACTCGGTCCCCGCGCAACGGTCCACCGAAGAAAAACAAACAAGGAGAATGGTAGGTGGTTCTTTAATAAAATATTTTTCATAATTAGCGTTAGTAGTCTGGTTGATGGGTTTTAAAGATTAAAATAAAATGTTGTCCAGTATTTGTCCGTTAGAAAAAAAAGTTCTAAATATGAACACCTTATATTTTTCGGCGCGGCTGTCGCGATAGTTGAGCCATCTAGATAAAGTGCGTTGAAGCTAAAATTTTTTTTCTTTGATAATTTTAATATTTCTTCAAATTTCAGCAAATAACAAAAATTATTGAAAATTTGCTTTGAGAAATTTACTTAAAATTTTTATATAACAGTTTTGATCCAATTCGAGACACTTTGGTTCAATCTTTAATACAACTATTTATAGACATCTTTTGTCAACTTTCCGCACATCAGTCATCGTGAAATAGTCTTATTATCAAGATTCTTACATAAAATCATAGTAGCCAGAGCATTTTACTTGAGATATTAAACTTTAATCACTTGTGCTTAAAAATCCACGATCTATTCATAGACACTATATCAGCCGACCCTCAGATCGCATATAAGCAATGAAGTTACTCGGTTTTTAGTTATCCGCTAACTTCACTTACTTCATTACTTCGACCCCGCGAAAAAAGGAAAGGTACTGAAATACATGTTTTAGTAGAAAAATCCGTGTCGCATGTATTCAAATTTTTTTTGGTCTTTTCAAATTAGAAATGTCAAACTGACAAACGGGTTTTGCAAAACTTCACCGGGGTAAATATCAAAATAATATAATTTTCCTCGAAAAAAAGATTGCTCCATATAAAAAATAGTCCTTTTTTAAAATCATTATTTTGTTCAAAAAAGTTGCATGTGGATTTTCTTTTATGGTGAAATATCAAAGATGAAGAGTCCAATTGAACTTCTGTTTCAACAGAATTTGAATTAGGCAACGCTAAAGTGGTATAATTTAAGTGTCTATTTTTAAATCGAAACACTCCGTCTAAAGATACATATTTCCTGTTAATTCATCTGCATTTATCCAACATTTATCTTGCAAATACTGACAATTTATTTTGATTTTTAACGCATTCTCAAAAGATTTTTTTTGTCATAAAAAAAAAATTGAGAGATTAATAAATAATAAATTAATCATAACTAACATTCCAATTTTTACAAAAGACCGCCTCTCGACGCGTTGGACTTTCATGTAGCAATTGTAATACTAGTAACACTTCTTTGTGGAGACGCAATCAGCAAGGAGAACCTGTGTGTAACGCTTGTGGACTTTATTACAAGCTGCATAGTGTTAATCGCCCGATTGCCATGAAAAAGGATAGCATTCAGGTGAGAATTTAAGCTCAATTTTCCTTCAAACAAGTTGTTAATGATTGATTCATAATTTTAGACGAGGAAACGAAAACCAAAGGGAAGTAGCAAATTGAGCTCTGATGGACCAGCTGCCAAGAAATCAAATACTGCCAGTATCTCCAATGCTAATAATGGTAAGGATCTTTCAAAAATAAAAAGTTGGATTTGTCGTTTTTTCGTTCTTTTTATTAAAAATAAAAATTTAAGGAAAGATTTTAATTTTTTTTTTATAATTTCAGATTTCATAGCACAGAGCTCATCCCAAGCAACCAGCTCAGTACAAACAACCTCAGCCTCGACGATCAGCCCCTCAAATAACCGAAACGATTCGAATGTCGCTACCTCTCCATCAAGCCATTCACTGTCTCCTCAGTCTCAGCACACATTATCTCCAATCTCATACTCTCAACAGAGCTCAGCGCCTCAGACACCAACCACACCAAGTACGCTCTCTATTGCCCCCCAGTCCAACATCAAATTTAACCAGAAACAATTATTTTTAGTGCCGCAAATTCTATCTGGATCTTCTCAGAGCACACCATCTCCATCAGTGATCACAGCACCAAATTTGTCGCATTACAATCATTACACTCACTCCAACCATCAGATGCATCAGATGAGCCCGGTGTTTAGCCAGCAAGGAACTGCTTTCGATTATGAAGGATCACAGACGATGCTCGCTAGTTTGGCCAACCAATTCGATCAACCGCATATTCATCACACTAATTTGCCAAGGATGAAGGATCTGGAAAAGAATAACAACAAGATCTTAGATTTAGAGACCAACCATATAGATCGACAAGTAACCACTGCAGCCTCGATGGCTAATTAAAGGATTAAGTAGGATTTTGATTTTTTATTGGAAATTTGCTTAAGATGATTTTTAATTGAAGTCTTTAGAAATTTCTTGGAACTAAAATAATTATTTTTTGCAATAATTTGATCAAAATTTAGGAACGCGATCAGTTAAGTCTTTTGAAGTTTATAAAATGCAATTCTGATGCTTTTCTAACTACAAACTATGCTAACAAAACTAAAACGACTAAAAGAATTTCAACTTTTCATTAACTGACTCTGAAGTCTCAAATCTATACTTTTTACTAAAAAATGACTAACTTTCAATGATCTACTTAACTAAATGAAAATTTTCATTAGTTGATGAGTTGACTATAAAATAACACAAATTAACCAAGAATTAACACACCTAACAAAAACCTCCACAAACTTTCTTTGTATTTTTAATTTAAATAAGATTTGATAAAAAGAAAAAAATATCCTCGTTCCAAATAAGTTTGAATTGATCTTTGGACTTATAAATATTTTAGTTGAACTCAAAAGAAATCATCAAAAAATTTATATAACATCAATTAATATTCTACTCAAGCAAATTTCCAGCAAAAACTCCAATAAATTAATAATGTTAAAACGACACGACAATTTAAGTTTTTCAAAAAGATTTTAAATAGAAACTGTTTCAAGTTTTGATATTTCTCTAAATTTATTAATTTTATAAATTTTATAAATTCCATAAACTCTAAAAAGATTTAAATTGTTAATTAAATATACTCCCTGATGCAATTTTTAATTTATTGTCTTGTGAAAGGAATTTTAAATAATTATAATTGCATTATTCAAATAATTCAATCGCACTGATTTGCATGATAAAACACATAATTAATGTTTTGTAGAATAATTTTCCTGAGAATTATTTATTTGAATTTTTAACAAATTTATGAAAATAATTTTCTATCGTGAACAAAAAAAATACTTTTAGACTCTCTAATGAAGTTTTTATGAAAATTATCGATATTCATATATTTAATGAAATAATTAAGTTGTTTCTAGAAATAATGATCCTTGAATTAATAAATTTGAAGATTAAGATTAAGATTAAGTTGAGCTTGATAAAAAGTGTGTAAATAAAGTAGCAACAATTTTCACGACAGGTACTTCCAAAAACATTCGCATTTAGTAAATTTAGAAAATTTCGACAAAGCGCCAAGCAAACAATGTACATAGGCTTTTTGTTGTTTTTAATTTAAAAGTTATGGCTTAACACTAAAGAATCTCCTTGTAAGACGTAGATACGTTAAGTAATTATTTTTAATTAATTAGGATTTACTGCTAAGTTCTTTTAAGTTTCTTTAATATTTTCGATAAATTTGCTAGATGATAAGTTTTGCTATGAAGAGTACATAAAGACATAAACATTTCTTGACATGAGAGTGTGTTATCTAATCACAATTGACGTGTTTGAATTAAAAGTATGGATTAAGGCATCACTTAAGCACTTAAGAAACTCCAAAATTATTGATATTGTGCGTAATCTTCGGTTACCTTGCGTAATCTCTGAGTAATCTCCATATCTTGTAAGAAAAACTCAAAAATCATTGAAAAAATGGAAAACATTTTTTTTTCGACGAAATTTGAAAGTTATGATATTTTGAATTTTGTTGATGTGCTTTGCTTTTATTGATGCCATCGACTAATTAACAAATTATGTTAAAAAATAAATTAATAATTTTGTAATTAAGTTGAAAGATTTTTAAAAGTTTTTATAGTTTTATGATAAGCATTTTGTAAATTTTATTTGTATGCTTTTTGTGTACACAGATCTGAATTATAGTTTGAATAAATATATTTTTTCGAATAAATCTTGTGGTTTCGTTTGGTTTGATGCTTTAAATGTTTTTTGTGGTTGTTTGTTTTAGGGCTCGTTCACATTAAGAAAAAATTTTTTTTTCAATTTTAATATTTGATCGTAGTCATGTGAATGAAAATTGGATAAAAAAATTGCAAAAATTGTTATGTTAAAGTTTTTAAAAAATTTTCATTAAAAAAAATCCTCGCATATAAAATTCTGTCAAAATCCATCTCAAATATAAATCCACCACATATTCCCCGTATATGTATATAGTTTTCCCGTGTTTTATTAAACTTTATTGCCCTTTTATATATTTACGACTTTATGACATTAATAACCATAAAAACTCACACTCCATCTCGCTTCAACTGCCACAAATTTTATAAAATTCATAATAGCAATTTTTGATGCTTCATACGCCACAAATCACCTTAAAAATGCCTGCAAAGCTTCACAAGCAAAGCCAAGTACACATTTACCGACAAACACTTAACACATGTCTTCAACACAGAAAATTATTCATTCCACATTTTTATCAGAACTTTTCATATATTGTTATCAGTTGGAGATTGTAAGTTGGGCGTGATATAGATAAGTTTTTTTTTTCGGTGCTCTTATCTGGAAGGATTCATTTTACGCTAATTTACATAGATTTTGTGTTGATAGAGATCTTTTTGATCCTTCGTTTGTTTGTTTCATCAGTGATTAAGAAAATAATTTATTGCCATCAAATCCTCAAAACACTCAAAGGTAAGTTCCAATTCTTATCAACCAACTTGACAATTAATCCAAAAACACAAAAACACAATTCACCATAAATTCCCATATTTTTAATCCACACGAATTTGTTATCAATTAAACCACTAGGCAGTTGAGCAATTAGGCATTTTCAATAAATTTTCGCCATTTAGCACAGTCACTAATTCCTTCACCACTTCACAATCCATTGTTTTATTCACTATACAGTTCTACATGCTTTTTTGCGAATATTTTTTTGTTTTGGTGGTAAAGAGTGGAATTTTATCACATTTTATTTTTTGGAAATATTTGGAGGATTCGTCAATTAATTGAACAAACAACGGATTTAAGCGAATAATAAAATACCCTTAAAAAATTCTAAAAACTTGTTAATAGACCAAACAATTAAAAAGTAAAAAATTTGAATACTGCTATAATCTAAACACTTTCCACCCACTAGCCCTGCCACCACAAAAACTGTATCTGCGACTTTGTTTAGCCTTTTATCAGCATTTGCTAAACAGTTTTTTAATTAAACTGCGCGACTATTTATTAAGTCGAAACATTCAGCCATTTTGTGGAACGCAGCCAATTAATTTCTCGCTTGATCACCCGAAATTCAGAAATTCCTTTTTAGCTTTTATTGATAGATCCAATTAATTATGTCTAGATATTAGTCCAAAAACAGTCAAACACATTTTTTAACATTTCATTTTTTTTCCGTTGGGCGAACAAAAAAATGTTTTTATTGTAGAACCACACCTTGAGCTAAAATAGCTTCAAAATAGCAAGCAAAAGCTTTTTCTGAACATTTTTTTCTTTATTTGGAATTACAGAAAAACATTAATTTCAAAACACTCTCAAACTAAGTCCGACAAAGAATGTCACTTTCTCTACTTTGTGCTAATTAAATATGCGCCAATGACGAAATCGTCCATCCAACTGACTTTCTGTTACAATTTTACAATGCTCTCTGGTTCTCGCTTTAAGTTTTTACACGAAAAAAAAATATAAATGAATATCTATTACGATAATAATATCATAAGATAATATATTTGATAATGATATTTACCATAACTAAATCGTGTATGGACAATTTTATCTGTTGCTGTGTTTCTGAGCAAACGGCTCGAGATAAAGTTATTTGTTGGCTGATACTGGCATATCACCTTTTATCGTGATGTTGGTTTTTAGGTGCAACAACAAAAGATTATACTGTTTTGATTTTCTTTGGAAGGATCCTTGAACTCCAACTATCATCTAGAAAACTTTAAACCTGCCTTTGAAAAATGCTGAATTCTAATCTTTGGCGGTACTTTCAATTCATAAAATTAAATTTTACAACAAATTTCTTTGGAAGTTCAACTATGGTGTAGGAAATGCAAATACTGTCGAAGTCTAGAGGAAAGGAGCCATAAAGTTTTATAAGCATATCCTGAAGAAAGCCACAAACTCAAGATTTTATGAAGAGCAGGCAAATAAAATTATATTGTTTGGAATTTCTTGTGTAGTTAAAAATTAAAGTTAACTTTTCTTTTTTATAATGCAGGAAGGACTGTTTTTTCTTCAAAATATTACATGAGTGGTCTAGTTAAAGTGTAGTTCATTATAGAAAGGATAATAATTGTGGAGAGAAGGAATGCTAATAAACATCTTGAAAATAAGTTTGTTCAAGCTCTCATATTTACATATAGTGAAGAATCTCTTATCATTTTGAAATTAACATTAAAACTAAAAGATTAAATACTTCATTCAACACTATCTCCAAAATAGCCAAGTAAGCCACAAGAACCATCTTCAACTAATTAATGGCCACAAATGTCTGTTATATTGTATTATCATTTTTTGGCCCGACCACTCTGTACAACAAGCAAACAACAAAAAAATCAAATCACAAATATTGTATAGATATCTTAACTTATCATAATAATTTTCACTATCTGAGAGATATTAAATTTATTATAAAAAAGCATATTTATAAGTGATATCTGGAAAATAATCATTTTTAGTTTAAAGTTGACGGTGGGTAAGCCTTTGCCGCATTTTGTCCTTAAAAGTGCTTCAAAAATCGTTGCAGTAAAAGCATTAACTCATCATAAATCGTGCACAGCAATTGTCGTTGACTACGGAAAAATGAATACGTGTAAGTCGCATGATTTATAATTGGTGGCGAGTTGTGTTTTTTATTGAGCTCACCAGTTCTGAAATAATTTATTAGGAAATTGATAGCGCAAATGCAATAAAAAATTTGGAACAATAACGTTGGGACAAAAAAAAAATGTCAAGATCCAGAAATGGTGATACGTGTACGTTTTTAATTCCAATGGAATAATAAATTATAAGTAAATGAAATGAATGGCAGAAAGATGAATATCGATAAATAAAATCAATAATAAAATGAAACGGCACAAACAAATCCCTATACTGAAAATATAAGAATATATAAGATTTCGATACTTTATATCGAATTTATGGCGAGTGTGCACTCCAAAGCCGCCATTTTACTTTGTAATTTCGTTTGGAGTGAAAAATTCCTCGCCGAAACGTTAAATTAATTAATTAAAGTTAATTAATTAATAGTGAATAAAATAAGCTTTGGAAGATTAAGCGAAATGCCCAAAAAATTTACGAAACTCACTAATCGAGGGATTAAGTATTGAAAACATTTTAGTCGGCAAATCGAATTTTAATTATCATTTTTTCTGTGAATTTTTTGGAATTCAGAAATTGAAATTTTATGAAAATCGCGGATTATCGGAATTTATCAAATAGCATCGAAAATATGGAAAATTGGAATAGCATCAAAAATTATAGAAATTCAAAGAAAATTTCAAAAACAAATTTTTATGATGATCGAGTTGGCATAAAAAAGTTAGAGGAAGCAACACTATTTGTGCCATTTGTTCACTGAGCTAAAAATATGAAGCGAAATGTAATCAATCAATATTTTTCCATTTTTCTGATAATTCTATTTTTGTGTTGCATGATGATAATATTTGAATAAAATGGCAAAAATGTTTGTTTTCAAATAATTTAAACGAAATCTGTATTTTTCATAGATCAGGCACCCCTAAAGACCTACTAAAAGAAAAACTCATGAAGAGCTTTTGTAAATAAAGTTACCATTTAATATTTTTCCATATAAACTGATAAGATAAAGCGACGAAACGAGTAAACTGATAAAAATACAAAAATACAGAAAAAATTTGTGGTAGAATAAATAAATGGCTGTATATTACGAGTTTCCAAGTATTATTCCGAGTATTTCAAAAATTCTTGGTGTTTACTTTGAATGCTCAAAAATAAAATAGAGCAGATTTTATTCCAAATATTTACCATGATATTCTATGAAATTTTATTGATCAACCCTTTCTACAAATATTTGAATTGCGTTTTGGAATACACACCAAAGCTTTAGGGAAAATATGTCGAATTAGGAATTTTTTATCATGAAACTCCCTCCAAAAATGACTAATTCTATGTTCGAGTGGAATATCATTAGATGACTCATTTTTAATTCATTTTTAATCGATTGTTTATGGTTCGAGTAATTTCCATTGCGGGTCTGAGTTCAAAAGGAAATTTGTATTATCAAAGCTTAAAAGCTTGATTTGGATACAAATAAATGCACTTAAGTTTTCAACAATACATTTTGATGATCATTTTGGTTAGATGTATATTTTGTTAAACTTTTCTTAGAGTGAATTTTATTTTGTTGATTTAAGTTGAATATTTTTTTAGAACATCTTGAGATAGTAATAAAAATAAACAGGATGATTTCAAAAAACCTCAAAAATCATTTGAGAATTTTTTTCCTGAATTAAAAATTTCAATTTCTGAATTTACAAAGCAAATGTTTGTTTTAAGTTTTACAGCACATAATAAGAAACTATAAATTCTAAAATTAAACTTAATACTGACTAATTTTCTTGATTCTCTGATAAACTATTCATTTTTACAACAAATCAAGAAAATGTGAATTACCGCAATAATTAAATAAAATATATAAAATAGCGAGACACTTGGCTCTCTGTAAATTGTGAAAAAAAAATACCTGAAAAGCAAACATAAATTTTGTCATCGTCAGTCTCAACTACAAATAATTGTTTCCTCAACTCCTCAACAAGTCAAACATTTCTCATATAAATTAATACATTTTTGATGATGGAAAAGTGGAGTATAAATAAAAATGTGTATACAAACATAAATTTCGAAAAAAAATTCTATTTTTCTGTAATCAAGCCACACTGATAAGATAAGAGACAAATAATTTTTTATTATATATTTTTTTGTTGGTGCTTATTACACGAATTTGATCGTTTTGTTTGTGTATAAAGGTGTTTTTTCATTATAAATTAAATGTTATATTAATCACATCATATAAATACACAGCATTTATGGCACACACACTCGCTGAATTTCGTACCTGATATTTGTACATAGTTCTTCATATTTTTTCATATTTCACCGTAAGTATCAAAAAACCGTGTAACAATAAAAAAATATCATTCAAGTCATTTGAAATTTTGTTATTGGAAATGTTAGTTGATTTTCACTCGATTTCAGTCAGTTCGATTTTTGGTGTAGATTTTCTGATTTTCATGAAACATTCTGTTTAAGTTTTTGAAGCTTTTTCGTCAGAATTGTACAGCAAATTATACGAGATTTGTACAAAATTGTAGGACAACGCGCGTTGTGTCTGGAAAAATAATTGACAAACATCAAGCTTCAAGTGCTTCAAGTGATACTTATCGGTGAACCAAAGTTTAGTTTCACCTCAGTAATCAGTACAATAACTAAATTGGAGTGAAATTATTGAAATAAAGCTGAGGAAAAATGGTGAACGTGAAACAAGAACAAGTCAAGGTATGAATTTTCAGCGAAATCAAAGAAATTCCTCGTAAACTACTGAAATTATTCCGAGAATCTAAAAAATCTTTATTTTAATAAAAGTTAAGTTGTCTTATAATAAATTCTCTAGTAAATTTTTGTTTTGCACGATATTTTAATCTAAAAGGCGTCGAATTCACGGCTAGATAAGAATTGATTAAGGAAAAATTTCTAATCGGCCAACGATAAGAGGTTTTTTGCTTTTATGTTGAAATTGACGTCCTCACAAGTCTCAGATTATTATTGGTAAATCATGAAATCATAAATTTTAATCCAAACTGGAACACATTAGATTTTCATTGAAAAAATTAGTGATGAAAGTTTTTGGCTAAATTAGTTTCAAATGCAACTAATTAAGACAGTGCAGCAAAATTGAAAGGTTGTATCGAAATTAATTAGATGTGTATATTTTGCAAAATCTTTTTAAAATTTGTTAAAATTTACGTTATGCAATGTGCATCGTTTTTCAATAATAAAAATTCAGCAAAAACTGCCTTTAAAAGTAAAAATTTTACTGAATAATTCCCGGAATTTGAAAAACTCAAAGCCCTAATTGGCCAGAAAATACCAATGACCATTAAAAATTAGCTAAATAAATAATTCGTCTGGAAGTATTTCTTTATTAATTAATGGACTCACCGCAAACTCGCAAAACTCCAAAGGCTGGCTGTGTAGCTATAAGAAACCGCACTATTAGCATCAAAGAAATATTTTCATATAAAAAACCAATAAAGTAAATAAATTAATGCAAATATATGCAAAATTCTTCAAACATATCGAAAATGTATAAAAATGTAAATAGTATAAAATCAAGTAAATTTTCGAAAGATTGAAAGATGACCAAAATAAATGTAAAATAAATGTAAAAGACCGTAAAAAAGTCAAACTTGATTCCTTTGGTAAATTCAAAATACCGCCAAAAATTTTTTTTTTAGTTTTTGTGCAAATTTTTACTCGAAAAATCCATAAGCAGTCATAAAGTGTAAAATGTTGCCAAACTTCGCAAAACAATAAAAAAGCACAAAAGATGCAATAATTTGGCAATATCATCAAAATGAGCAAAACAGAAAAAACTGCAAGATTGAAGATCAGATAACAAGACGATCAAGATGTCACGCTCTCTAACCATTTAATTAAATATAAAGTTTACCCATAAACAATGCCAAACGACTCAAAACGGTCAATTGACCAAATGTCACTTACAGCAGCCAAAAAATTAATAAAACGTCCAATCAAAAAATTCAGTTTTAAAAACAGAAGCTCTATAGCAATCATATAATATCGCCTTAATTTAACAAGAATCAAGAAGAATCTCGTGTAGCTGATAATAAAAAAATAATTAATTATCTGGTATGGCTTTCGCTCGGCTGCCACTCGCTTATCTTATTTGGAAATCTGAGACGTTTTTTCCTCTTGCGCAAGATAATCGAATTTATACCTGCGCCTAAACACCGAAAACAGTCCAATGTAGCTGGGGCCTGGGCTCTCATATATACTCAATGGAATGGAGTGGAAAGAATTTAAAGCAACGACTCGTGCCACATTCATTCAACATTTTTATTTGCCTTTGCGCTGTTCCACTCGCTCTTTGATGGTTTTATTTTTATTGTCTTGAATGAAATTGATTTTCAATGGCCATCAATTAAGTCAACTCGAAGAAGACAAAAGGTATAAAAAGTTTTAACGATATCATCGACGGATCCAACGTAAAATTGGACTAATTGATTGTTAAACGAGTGAACCTTTTGATGGACATGTTGGGGAAGTTAGAGAGGGTCTTTTGAGGTTCAAAAATTGTATATTAATTTTTGAGGTTCAAAAAATCAATTTGTTAAATAATCGCAAAAAACTTTTCGTTAGTCATAGTTGGATGCAGTTTTCAAAGAAGGAATTGAACCCATACATTTATTATACTTTAAGTGTCTATTCTCCCAGTTAGACACGCTTTTTTTAATTCTTTTAAATTTAAAATATAAAATACAAAATAAAAATTCTAAAAATGTTACCTTAGATCTTAAAAATTTCACCCACCAAAACCCCCAAAACCCACTATGAACATTCTTGGACAATGAAGGGACTTAAAATCGTCATCGCTCGAAAATTTATTGAGCCACATTTAGGCGCCTCCTGGCATTGTCCGTCTGTGATATTGTTCACGTTACTTTATTACTTTTTATTACTTAAAAAAAATTCTCAATACTTTACGGAAAGAATTGAAAGAAACCTTAAGTATTTTTTATTGTCTTTTAGTTGCTTTCTGATGTTTTTGTTGCCTTTGTCAGTTGTGTAAAATCCACGTAAAATCCTGGTAAAATGAAAAAGAAGTCTGATTTTTTTTTCGCTTTTTTGTTCTTTCCATTTACCTCCCAAAAGTATTTTACGGTGTGATTTATAGCACTACTTAAGAAACGACCGAAAATGCGATGATACATTTTAAAATGTTGACTGTGTGCAATATTTGTATTTAAAAGTGTTTGCGCAAATATTGACTGTTTTCGTTTTTTTTGAAGTTTAAGGGATTCTCATTAATTATTGAAGAAAAATACTACAGCACAATACTCATTAGAAGAAAAGAAATTGGACACAAGGAACAAATATCTTGATACAAATTTATTTCATTATTTTTTTTCTTTAAAGAAAATATTAAGATAAAATCATTTAGGGCTAATTATTTTTAGTAACCCATCTAAAACCATAAAACTCAACAAAGTCGCCAAAAAGTAGTCCCCTTTAATTACACGCTCAAAAGTAATAAAAATGAAAAATTATTGCGTCGGGAAACGGAACCATCAAGCAGTATTTCTTACCTTCGCCAATAATTAAGAGCTGCTGACAAGGTTTCAAGGAAGAAAAAAAGTCTGACTGAATTACTGAAATGTCACACGACTCCTTGATAGTTTAATTTATTGCGATCCTTTATTGGTTACAGTGGGAGGAAACTAAAAAGACATGGGTCTTGATTTTCAATGTTTTCTTGAATGAATTTTTATTTTTTCTCAAAAACTAAAGTGTCTCAAATCTTATGGTGGTCTTTTCGAGACAAAAATAGCAAAATTCCAAGTAACTCACTTTCAACTAGTCAAGTGTCTCGAAACGCCAAATATTATAAAAACTTACCTTGAAAAGTTAAAAAGTGAAAAACAAGCAAATATGTAACGACCCATAAAATTACATTCAAGAATTTCTATTTTTACGCAAGCATTTTGTGGCAATTTGCAACTTGCTGACATCATTTGTGACTTTATAGAGAATTTTTAAATTGTGATAAGGAAAAAGTCTTGTTAAATTAATAATTTATGATTTGCGGAGACACTTCTGATTCCTCAATTGTTTATGAGTTTCCAATTTTTATTGCAACGTCAAATTAAATAAAATTAAGTCATCGGCTACATGTGAAAGAAACGCCACGACCATTTTTCGCTTTTTTAGAAAACTTCAAATTAATTACCCTAAAATATAAATTAAGTTGAAAGACCAATGAAAATTAAGGTTTACATTCCAAATACTTTGAACTGTTTGATCGCGTCTATAAGTAATTTTGGAGTCGTCTCAAATCAATTAAGATAATTTTTTTTAGTTTTACGACTTTGTCAAGATAAAGATATTATTGATATATTTTATTAAAAAGATGTTGATACGCAGCCACAATCCAAACTATACACCAAAGTCCACCTGTAGCAGGTTGTCTTGTCTTGGAAGTTTGCCTTAAAAATAGATTTTATTTTGGGGAATTTTAGTTTCAGGGTTGGGGAAGAAAGATTGTCATTAAAATAAGATCCTTTATTTCAAGTTTTCTTTTCAAATTATCTAATAAATGTTGCTAAATTGAGAATCTCTGAAAATTACCAATTGAAACTCGCTCAAACTGAAAGTAAAATAAAAAAACAGTAAAAAATCTTCCCTTGCCAAACCCTTGCATCCCCCTATCGAGAACATGACTTGCCCAATACCTTAATTAAAAATTCCTAGCACCGATGCTTAAGTGTATATAGTTGTTCCGTCTTTTTATGTTTAGTTCATCAACTGATAAGTGGAACTCCAAGCCTGTGCCCTGCCATGCCTTGTCTATATTTCTTAGCGACAAGCAACAATAAAGCAAACAGATAACACTCCGGTATCGTCTTGAAAATAAATAAAATGTTCAAATGGCATCCGACCGATAGATAAGTCAGCAAATTATCGCTATTTACCAAGCACACTGGCAGCCGATTTTGACCTACGGTATGCTTGCCAGGAGATACCGTTCGCATGCCTTAATTATCAGCAATGGCAAATATGTAAAAGTGTTTTCCCAATCATATCACTTTTAATAACTTTATCTGGCAGATTATGAGGTTTTCAGTGGGTGGAAGTTTTATCATGGAATTTGAAAAATTTTCCTATTTTACGCTAAATCATATTTTCAATGAAAAAATTAAGTGTTTCGTATGGGTTTAAATATTTTGACAAAAACTTTAAAATTTGACTTTCATAGAGAAATCCGAAATAATTCCGTGTATAATTTAATCAGCCCATTCCAACCCCCACAATCTAGTGTAAATATTTTTATCCGCAAGTTAAGATTTGCTGGCGCTAACTCTTTTTTGACTAGATATGAATGAAGCTTCCTTATAATAGTACTTCGGTGCGCTCATTGACATTGATAAAATATCGTGCTGTGCGATTCCCTGATTCAACAAACTTTAATCTTTTTTGCGCCTGATAAATATTGTGTACTTTAGATGAGATAATTATTATCATATAATGATAAGTTATTCTATCTATCTTCAGTATCTTAAACACCAAAAAAAAAGTATACACAAACTTTATCGCCGGGAGGTGTAAACTGTAATAGATTGCCTACTGATTTGATAGTAAGCACATGTTATGCTTATTATTAAAATTATCTCTGCAAGTTGCTTATGTTTAAAATTTATTTGTAATTTTGTAAATATTGTGCTTCTTGTCTACCGAGCGTTTAAATCGACAATCACTGGCGGCACTTATCAAATGTGATATCAAATGTCTACTATGGGATTCATATAAATGGATACGGATTAATATTAAAATTATTTCCCGTCCATTTTTTATTGGAAAATTTATTTAAAAGTTTTATCATTGGGTATAGTTTTAAATAATATTTATTTTTAATTTATTTTTAATTTTTTTTAAGTTATTGGTATTTAAGATTAATTTGAATATGTTAAGTTTTATCAAAACTCTTGTCCAAATAACTTTAAAAACATGTTTAGATGCCAATGACTCCAACTTAAAAAAAAACTTGGTCATAAAGCATTCCTCGCACAACAAAAGTGTATATGCACAAATCTCGTTTCCGTGCAAACAAACTATTTCCTGTTTGATGCGGTGAGGCAAAAGTTTTGAGCGGAGAAAATTTGGATCAGGGGTTTGGAATCTTAAAGTGTATTTATCGTGGCAAAAATATTTTAATTTAACATTGTATTTAATTAGAGTTTTTGATTGAATCTCCAATGTTCTGAAAAACTATTTTCCCTGAACTCCTGCGACCTACTTACGTGAGCACACAATTATTGTTTTATTTAATTTCTACTTATTCTTTCGTGTCAATTTTGTACGCATGCCATTATTATGCTGGCTTAAAACTATTGCAGAAGGTTCACAGTTTCTCATTAATTTTTGATTAAACAAAGAAAACATTTGAACAATTGCACAATTTGATAAAATCGTTAAAAGGAAAATTATCTTGCTAATTGGAACTGAATTGTAAATTATGAAAAATAAAAAAAAAACTTGAAGTAGAAACCTGGTAGAGCTGAAAAAACTGACGGAGCCAAATATCACGTGCTCTCAAAATCACCCGCGTAAAATTCGTAGAATATATTTAAATAATTGAATTGCGTAAATGCTCTAACGATCCTTCCTTTTCTCGCAAATATCATAGGATGGGCTTGCTTTCAAAATTGTTTTATGTTTTAATTGGAACGAATTAATACTTAACAGCCGTCGATTACAAACGACGTGACGCGCGTTCCTCTTCAAACCAATTTGTAATTTCTGTAATTTGCTCAATGAAGTGTACAAAAGACCAAAAGTGTCTACTTTTTTTTCGGAAACAACAAAACAAATACGGGAATTTTAACGTGTTGAATTTTTAAAATACAAAATATGTATAAAAATAAAATACGAAAAGCGAACCAACATTATGTAAAAGCGACTAATAAAAGTTATATTTTGCTTTTTAGATCCAATATTGACTTTGGTGACACACCATAAAAAGTTCTCTGTTGCTTGTACTTGCCAGTATTGAAATTAGTTTAATTTTAAATTTTCAGATGGAAACACAGCAAACGCAAGAGAGCGTAGTGAAAACGGAGAGTTCACCGGACCATCCTTCAACAGCTACTGTACATATTGCGCAGGAAAATGTGACCGTTGTTACAGCGGAAGCAGTAGCCTCCAGCACCAGTTCATCGCCTTCGAGTCAGGTGGAAAGTGTGCCAACAGCTTCTTTACCAACAGCTGTGATTTCATCACTTCCTAGGCAACGTATGATCACCACTCAAGGGCATATTAGGTGGGTTTAGACCATTTTCAATCAAATATTAAAATGTATCATGATCATGATCTTAAAAACTTAAAAGTACGCAATTCTAATTCAATGAACATTTTAGGGAAATTTCTGTTTCGCAAGCACATGAAGTTGAAAGTTACGAGCAAGTTCATGAGTATCAACAAATCGCTTCCGGTAATGATCACGTGTATCAATATGAGAACGGTCAATTAGTCACCATTTCCGGTCAAATCCCACAATCTAGTACTATCCTAAAACGGGAAATGGTGATTGAGAAAGAGTCAAATGGTGCAGAGCATGGTAACACTAATGTTGTTGTGAGCGAGTCCCAAGCAATTTTTGTGGAGCTTAAACATGAAAATAATGAGGCTTTGAGGTATGTTCATCCGTCGAATGGTCCGATGAGGTATGAAGTTCCCGATAGGTATCATCGTTATTACCATCACCAAATTGCGCATCCAATGCCTCCACCACCTCATCACCATCATTTGCAACATGCGCGAGAACCTCAAGGTAAAGACAATGAGGCTCCTCAGCAAACTCATGAGATTCAGATTTATGAGCCCGAACAACAATCCCAGCAACAGCAACAGCAGAGTGGCGAGCAGCAAAATGTTCAGGCTGAACAATCCCAGGAGCAGAAGACCCATTATACTAATTTGGAGCCTGTTCACTCACAAAACTATTACTTAACGGCTGAAGGATATCAACCAGTTAATGGAAATTTCACTTATTTGCAAGCACCAGCAACCAAAGAAGGATATATTTATCCTGGAAGTCCTGTTTTGTATAAAAGTAAGTTTAATTTAAAATGATCACGTTCTAATTGACTAATTTTTTCATTTTTTATTATTTTAAAGACGACCCAAATCTGGCCTCTGCAATCGCTGCTAATAAACATCAGCCCGCGCATTATTCGATTGGATCTAGTCAAGCTATTTATGAAAACAATTCCATTCAATCGTCGCCGGGAACGCAGCAAGTAACTTACGCTTATAAAAGTGATCCTCAGTATTGGCCTGCAGCTGGTATGGAATATAATGGATCGGTAAGATATTTATTTAATGTGCTTTTTTAATCCATGATCTCAATACATTTTTATTAATTATTTTAGAGCTTCGGATCTACGATAATTCTGGAAAACGGTCCATCAACTGAATACATTTCAAATGGTCATCAGTGGCAAATGCCAGTTCCTGAAAGCTATGACCCAAGCATGGGGTCTGATGTACGTGAGTGCGTTAATTGTGCTAGCTCAGACACTCCTCTATGGCGCCGTGACAATATTGGTCATAATCTCTGTAACAGATGTGCTTTGTATAACAAGCAAAATTCAGGAATTAATCGGCCACCAAATCGAGCTCCAAAAGCGAAAGCACCAGCGGTAAGAAATAAATTTTTGGATCGAGTACTTTTGCTGTTGTTTGGAAATTTAAAATATTTTCTAAACCTCACAATGAGATTCACATTTGATGGAGAAAAACCTTCATAATAGCAATATTTGCAGGCAACTGGAAACCGAAGGACGGGACTATCCTGTAATAATTGTAATACAACAACAACCACCCTGTGGAGACGTAACAGTCATGGGGAGCCAGTGTGTAATGCTTGTGGACTTTACTACAAACTGCATAATGTTTCACGTCCGCTGACCATGAAAAAGGAAGGAATTCAGGTGAGGATCGATTTCTGATGTTTTATTTAATTTTTTATTAAAATATCTTAATTTTATTATTTTAGACGAGGAAAAGGAAGCCCAAGGCACAAACTCCAATGAAACCAATGGGTAAAGCCTCGATAATCCCAAAACATTGAAATTCGATATTAACGGCAAATTTCCAGGTTTCCCCGAAAAAATTTTGCCGCCCATGCTACCATCCCAAGTGCATATCCAACACCATCCTGGACATCACCATGAAAACATCAAAAACCTTCAACATCACGAAATCCACCTTGGCCATCCTTTACCAGCTCACGAGCATTTTATAAATGTTTCACAAGCTTCACAAAGTGGATCACCACATCTTCCAAGCTCCTCCATTTTGACCAGACATATTTCCACAACGTAAGGCAACTTTAGAATGATTTATTTCCAAAGATTTATGATTTGCATTTTTTTAGCGTTCCTCCTCTAGACAGTACAAATAATGTGAACAATGGCAATAACACGATTAATCGACATGGCCAGGAAAATGCGAGCGTCATTACAAGCACAGGAATTGCAGAGAGACCAAATAATTAATTTAAAATTTATAGTTTAGGTTATTAAGTGCTTTAGTAAAAATTTTAAGATAATTTAGTCTTTTGGCTTAAAGTTAAAGAAAACATTTTTCAATGTCTGTTGCCAAACTTAATGATAATCCTTTTGAAAAATATTTCAGATATGAACTTAAAGAATGTTTAGAAAAAATTTTTAAATTGCAAATTTTTTATGAAAAATGGCAAAATCAGTCAAAACTTATTATTGAGGAGATTATGATAAATCTTCTTTAAAAACTTATTTATCAATGATTTACCTTTGTTTGAATTTTTTTTAAATTATTAAAAATATTGAAAAGTTTTATTTTAAATACTGATTGATAAATTATCTGCTGTTAAATCAGAGAGTCTTGCGAGCTACGAGAGCACCTAAAAATCAAGTTTATAAATAAGTCAATGTAGTATTGTTTGTGCCAAAAATTATTTGCAGTATTTTAATGTTATTACTATTTTAACCTTAAATAAAATTAATATTAAAGATCCTAATTTAAATCCTTTAATTTAAAGATAAGAAAAAAATAGCCAAAAATTACAAAAAAAAAATCAAATGAAGGAATTTTCAAGAACATTCAAAACATTCTTTCTCAGTGATTCACTTTCTTGTAGCATCATCAGATTTTTATAGTTTCCAAAATTTAATGGCATTATTATCGATGTATCTTTGAATCAACGAGTAAGATGTCGCCAAGAAAAAAAAACATGTTCTACTATATTTCATGTATTTTGTGTCTTTTCTTTGAAATTTTCAAGTTTGAGACAAATTTTTTATGGACTTCAATTTCTCGGATGTCTATAAAAATTAAAATGCGCAGACAAACGATTCATAATTAGCTGCACAAGAGCAAGTCATAAAATCGTCATCCTTTTTGAGAAGAAAGTTCCGAAATCCCAAAATGCAGTAAAACAGAAAACTATAAAAAAATTAACACAAGAAAGAAATTTAGACCATACTTTCTTGGGGTTACCTGAAGTAAGATTAAAACATTTTTCTGCTAATATTTCTCTTCTGTTCAGAGATTCTCAAGAAATCTGTTGATGTTTTCTGCACAGCTGGCCAACCATAAACCGAACAAAAAATTCTAGAAAACACTTGAATAAATTTTTTCCTAAAAAAATGTCTTAAGATATTTCCCAGCAATTTTTTACGACTTATGGATGCATTTTGAAGTAATTCAATATTGTGGTCTCCCCTTAATGATCACAGATCCAACCTGACGAATGAAACGAGAAAACTCTTTATACACTTTCCATGTATAAAATGTAAAAACATTGTAAGACATTTGAATAATAATTTAGGCGCCGCTCGAGAACGCAGCCCAACATTTTCTTTCAGATGCTTTGCCTTTGTGTTTTTTTTTTTGTAAAGAGACTGCGGCTCCATGGAGAAACTGAAGAATCAACTTTGTTCTGAGATTTAGCCGCCGTTGTTGGAATTTAAATGGAAAGAATGGATTAATCCTCCAATACGCGATCATTTGTTTTAAATTGTTTGGTAAAGTTGTTGTTTTTTGAATTTTAGGCTCTTGAGCTGAAAAGTTCACTTTGCTTTTATAATAATAAGAAAGATTCATTTGGCAAGATGGCAGAGTCAAAGTTTCAGAGAATAAAACATTTAAAATTTCTATAAAGATTCCAGAATAATTTAACTTTCTTCTATAAGGAACCCAAAAATGAATAATCACACAGTCTTTATCTTCAAGTGGCCATGCAAGTAGTTCTGAGTCATTTGTTTCTTCCAGAAAACAATCAAGAAAAGATAGTCTGGAGAAATGTCATAATTTCTTAAATTTATTGAATTTCTTGGATTTCTCAAAATATTCAAAGACTTCTACATAATTTCTTTTAATGTCTTCAAGTTCATAAAATGTATTAAAATGACTAAAATAGAAATTCTCAAGATGCATCATAATTTCTCCATAGATCATAACGAAACCGCATCTTGCAACTAACAAATGATCACAAATTGATGCACATGCTCAGCCACAGTCAATTTACTCCCTTTAGAATGAAGCAAAACTAGAACTACTTGAGACTTAGACCCATAAATCTTATTTTCCCATGGAGAAAATTTCTAATATATTTTCATTACTCAAAGAAAGGTCATAAAGTTAAGAAATTGTATAAGTGGTTTCCAAATATTCCATTGATTCCCATCGTCTCAAAACCACAAAGTACTCAAACTTTCGTGCTCTGGTTTATGCAGCACGTCAAGTGCTTTAAGGACGTTGCACTTTCTGCGTCTCCTAAATTGAAAAAAAAATTCATTAACAGAACATTGAGCAATTTTTAAAAGCAGAAAAACCTTATACAATAAAAGAACGAAAATCGACATGCAGGTTTGTTTGGTAATTGAATTCGTGCCATGTTTCTTTGAGTTTGTAATTTTCTTATGATTTTTTTTGAATTTCTTAAAGTTTTTTTATTTGTTTAAGTTTCTGAAGGAAAATATAATTTATTAACTGGCCGTAATTTAATAACATCTTGCTCCAATCTGGCCGAGTTGAGCTTTCTCAGCAAATAAATCAAAGGAAATATATTTATTTCAGCAAGAATGTCGCACTCAGCTATTTTATCTTTGCAAGCTTGCGTATTGGAATGCGTATTAAAAGTGTATTACAAAAGCTGAACTGTTAAAAATTTTTATTTTCACATTAATGTGACTTTTCATCAAACTGGTGTTTTAAAAGATTAAGATTCTTTAAATTCTAAACTTCAATGTTTTTTATTGAAGATTAAAAATTTTAATCAAAATACAAAATTATTATGCTACACTGAAACAAATTTACTACTTGTCACAACCTTAAATCACTTTTAACCCTTGCAATCGGCTTGTTATAAGGTTAGATATATACTTGCCACAAGGGTATATACACTTGCGATAAGAGTATTTAACCTTGTGCCAAGATTTTTTAACCTTGTCACAATCTGAAATTCACTTTTAACCCTCGATGTAAACTGACCACAAGGTTAAATACTACTTGCAGCAAGGATATTTATGCTTGTCTCAACTACAATTTAACCTTGTCACAAGTTTCCACGGAGGGTTAAAAGTGAATTTAAGATTGTAGCAAGGTAAAATTTACACTTGTGACAAGTTTAAATTTGTACTTGAATTGAAATTTAAAAAAAAATCGCAACTTTTTTGATTTAACACCCCCAACATCTCACACGCTCCCGTTTCTTTCGATTTTTACTCACTCTCACCTTATATCCTTCCCTTAACCTATCCTCCTTTAAAAACTCCACCTTATAACTCTTTTTTGCATCTCGCCTTTACCCAGGATTGAACCCGAGATCTTTCGGTCGCTCGATACACACTCTAACCACCATACCAACAGTATGTTGATCTAACGCACGTTTAAATATGAACATATGTTGAATTTAACGAAAATATATATTTTCCCAAGATTTAATTAGTTTTTACGATGAAATTTCTACGCAAATCAAAATCTTAACATAATATTATAAATAAAACAAATTATAAACAAAATGAATTTATGGAGCGATTATTCAACAGTATTAGGTTTTTTTTCGAGTTTTTCGTGCTTTTAGTTCTAGAGTATACGTGGACTGCATAAAGTGCCGTACACATTATGAAAGTAGCTTTTTCAAAAAATCAAAGATTTCTGTTAAAGTTTTTTGGGCGTTTCATATTTTTTTTTTCCTTTTTTCGAATTTTAGCTCGTTAATTGTCTAAAGAATGTGTTTTTACCATTTTCTATGAGATCTGAACGTTGAAAGATTAAATTAAATTTTGGACTTTAACAGTAGGAGTAAATTTGATTAACTTGCAGCGCAAAATTAGGAAATTCTCTATTATTTGTGAAAGTTCAGCCTCGCAATTTTGATCAGAATATTTGATTACTGCAAATTTACAAATCTGATTCATATTTATGTCAAAAATGATGCAAAAAAGAAAATTCGTAAATTTATCCTTTTCTCAGCAATTTTCATGCGCAAACCATTAAAATGGGTGAAATTGTCTAAAAGGTGAGTGAAAGTTGAGTTTTTCATCCAAATTTGCGTATTGAATAGACTAGTATGAATTAAAAAGAAAATTTGGAGACCTACAGGAAAAACACAACTTCTACTCACCTTTTAGACAATTTCACCCATTTTACTGGTTTTGCTAATGAAATTTGCCTCAAAAAGCATAAATTTGGGAATTTTCTTTTTTGCATCATTCTTCACATAAATATGAATCAGATTTGTAAATTTGCGGTTATCAAATATTCTGATCAAAATTGCGAGGCTGAACTTTCACGACTAATAGAGAATTTCTTAATTTTGCGCTGCAATTTAGATTAATTCACTCCGATTATTACGAGGTCCGATTATCAATTTTTATTTTGACACATTCCCACTATTTTGACGCTTATTCGTTCTCAATGTGATCTTTCAATGCTTAAAACTCGTAGAAAATGGTTTTAGACAATAAATCGGATGAAATTCGAAAAAAAGGAAAATAATTTATGAGACGCCAAGAAAACATTCACGGAAAACTTAGATTTTTTGAAAAAACAACTTTCATAGTTTGTACAACGCTTTAACGCAAATTTATGTCAAAATATACGTTCATCTTGTTTAAATCAACAAAAAAAAATATCTACGATAAGAATATACAGTCTAAACATTGCAAACGTTTTCACTTGCATTTTTATAAATTAGCAAAAAAATGTATGGCAAAAAAGAAGGTTGGAGGTGAGAATCGATCAAGGATTAATTATATTAGGTTTCTCACAAACTTAAAAAAACCTTGTTTTAAGTTTAAATTTAAGTGTATCACAAGCCGAGCAAATAGGTTTGTGACAAGTTTAATTTAGGTTTGTCCTAATCTTAACTTAAGGTTGTTACAAGAATAAATCCCGCAACCTTAAATAAACTTGTGACAACCTTAAAAACCTTGTTGCAAGGTTTTTAAGGTTGTCACAAGACTTTTAAGGTTGTAGCAAGAAGATATTTTTTTCAGTGTAGTGAAATGTGATAGATGACTCTCCACAACACAGTTCAACAATCCACTCTACGTCCGAGTCAGTGAGTTATAGCAAAACAACGTAAAGTAGAACAATTAGAATTAAATACTTCATAAAAGATAATTTATATCGTGAATTAAAAATATAAATTCATTTTATGGTCGATTATGCTAAAGCTTAAATCACTTAACTCACTTAAATCACTTAAATCATCGTATCTGCTGGTTGACTGTACACGTTCTGAACGGCTCTGTAGCTCGCAAAAATATTTAAATTTGCGCTTTTTTGTGAAATATTAAAGAGAAATATTAAATAACGAACATTTGCACGAGTTTCCAGTTTACTTTATGGATACTTTATGGCTTTGGCTTGAGAGATTAGAGTGTTTTAGTGGTAGTTTGTTTAATTACCAATCCCATTTGAAGTTTGCAGCTTTATTTCTTCTATTTCGCGGTTTCTTGGAATTGAAATCCTGCGGTTTTTTGTAGTTTGGTAAGTATATTCATCTTTCTGTTTGTTTGTCATAACAAAAAATAAAAAATTTATAGCTATTTTAAATACTTTTGAATTTTGCTCTTGAGAGTTTTTTTGTTCTGATAATTATGCTAATTGTTTCAATTATTGTATAAAATATTTTCCTAGAAAAAATCTGTGGAATCCAATCGAAATTATAATTAGGTTCGATTCTTGCATCGCACATTTGATTACTTTATTAATCTATTTTTTTTACATTTTTTTTCAAAATTCTATAATACAGTATAATAAAACTTAAACCCAAATTCATTTCTAAATTATTTTTTCCACCATTCTCCAAAAATTGCACCCTAGTCCAATATATCAAGCGTATAATATATCGAAGCTTTTAAGAGAGTTTCGCGACATAAAAGAATTTCATTTTATCTTTTTTATACGTTTTTTATTCGTTCGCAAAGAAAAAAGTCCTCTCGTCTTGGTATTTTTTCTGTATTTTCAGTATTTTCCAGAATTTCTTGAGTTTTTCGCTGAATTTTTACTTTTTTTACACACAAACATTCAAAGGCAGCGAAGAAGTAGAAAACCAAATAATTTATTATTTATAAAATTAGAGTTCTTTAATCGAAGGCGCAAAAAAGAGCAAAATCCTGATATTCACCACGACAAAAAACCAGAAAAAATATAGAAAAAATTTGCCACAAGAACTAAAAAAAAAACATGAAAAACATAAAAAGTTCTTTAATCGAAAGCCGCGCAACAGAAACGCCTTATATTTGTTAGTCATCGCGATTGATAGAAGGGGGATTAAGAAAAGCATTTTTATTGCTTTTTTATTCTTTCATTCTGAAAAGAAATATTTATTAATGTAGTTTTGTAGTTTTTGTTAGGTTTTTTGTAATTTTTATGAAATTCATAAGTTTTGTGAAGAAGAAACTGAAAGAAGAAAAATGTAAGCAGAAAACTGAAAGTAAAAACAGAAACACATCAAAAACATTAAGAAAATAAAAAAGGCAATAAGAATTTCATGGTGAGGCTCCACCCATCTCGAAGCAAAATATCATATTAATATTTTTGATCAAAGTTTATTAAGTTTATGATTTTCAAAGAAATTTATTAAAGAGCCCATTCTCTTAATTTATGCAATAAATTAAGCAGTTTGATGGAGCTGATGCTAATTCGGCTCATTCCCGCCGCCCAAAACAGCAAAACAAGCAATTATAATTATTTATATTTATTTGGTGCAATTATTCTTAAATGCCCGCCAATAACTCTCGAATCTACTTAATTACATTACTAACATAAATAACATTAATTCTCTTATCAAAATTAATTATTCAATTAAGCTCAATGAGTAAAATGCTTAAGGGGATTTCTTGAGGGTAATTCTTAGACTTCAAGTTGCATTCTTCTCAGTTCTTACTTGATTACATGTTTTTCGTAATAAATTATTTTATAGTGAGCTCCGAGTATTTTCTGAGCAATTTATCAAAGTTTTTTAAGATTTCAGGAAGAATGGAAATATTTTATAGGTACAATTACATATTAATAATATTTTTATATAATAAAACAATTATAATTAAAAGAAAAGACTTTTTTATGCTATTTTATGAAGGCCATTATGACTAATTGAATCATAGATTAATGGACGCATTAAATACAAGTGCTGTGGTTAATGGTTTGAGAGTAATTTTTGTGTGGAGTCTTCGAGAGAGTTGTGTTCTTTAGAGAGTTTGATTTATGTTTTTGTGGATTTTGTTACAAAAAAATAAGGAAAATGAAATAATTTATTAATTATGAAGATTTTATTATTTTCTTGAGATTGCTATAAAATAATCAAAAATATTTAAAATGGACCAACAACAATAAGATTTTATTTGATAATCGTTGAGTTTTCTTTTTCCCAAAAAAATGAGTTCAGCTCCAAACGCGCAACTTTTAAAAAATGGCAACAAAAAAAAAATGTAAAAAAAAACTCTTCAATTAAATTAATGGCCAAAGAACTCTTAAAAATAATAGTTTTTTAATTACTGCATTAAAATTAAAATTGTATAATTTACCGCATTTCCTTGACTTTCAAGTTTCACATTAAAAACTGAAAAAAACTGCAAAACTGCGAAAACTGCAAAAAATTGCGATGCTCACATAAGTTCATAATTAATAAGAAACTGCAATAATTGCCCATTAAACCAGTAAAATTTATGCTTTACGACCGCTCGTTATGGCCATAAACTTGCATTTTACCTCAATAAACTTAAATAAATTGCAATAAACTTGATTAAATCGAATAAACTCCAATAAACTTAAATAAACTTGAATAAACTCCAATCAAAATGGTCGTAAAAGAAATCTCAAAAAAGCCATAAAATTATGGATACTATGGATACTGGAGCCAATAAAATGGAATTATGAGATTTTGCTCCACAAAACGTTCACCATTCATGTCTTATAATTCAAAAGTTTTATTAAAAATCCATTTTTCAGATTGAAATACTCAATTTCAAGTGAATTAAAATGATAACGACGCTAAATTGAGTACGTGGTTTATAAGCTGCTGCCAAAAGTGAATTGCCCCGTGTTATCATAATGACGTGAATATAAATATCAAATGCACACCATATAAATAATACAAGCTGGATACAAGTGTAAAGTCTCATAATACACTTTTTTATCATAAATAAATTCGTAATAAAAATCAAACCAGACAAGATAATGAAGTTTATTCACATTTTTGAGGTTTTTGAGTATTTTCAAAATTTTTGTGCTGAAACAAACATTATTCCTCGCAATATCATTTAATTAAGAAATTTGAGATAAAAATGCAAAAAACTGTTTCTTACCATTTTATGGCTGTTTATTTTAATTGTAAGAATTTCTTTGTTATATTATTTTTAACATTTTCCCTGCTGTTTCATTACAATTTTGAGGATTTTTGTTGATACTGTTGATTTTGCTGTATTTTCAGATTGTCTTTGTTTGGGAAGATTTTTGGGACTTTTCGGGTGTCTCGACATCATAACTTTAAAGGTTAAGGTGCCTGAGGAATTTCACAAAAATTGGAGAATGTGAAATAAGCTAGAAATCTGAATGAGTCATATTACTAGAAAATTTAGGATTGTTTGAAAAGGATCTTGAGTTTTTTAAAAGTTGCAGTTGTCTTTTATTTATGGTTTGTAAAATAATTTTTCTTATAACATTTATGTTATTAAATGCACAGCACTTAAAATTGAATATTAAATATTTCATATATGAGTTTGAATCCCATCATCGAATTGTATAATGGTTTTGTGTTACTTAATCTATTACTTTTTTATGTTGCATTTTTTTTAAATATCTCAGACTATTTTATTTGATAGAAAATACTGAAAACATACAAACATCCTCTTCAAAACGTCTTCCCAACAAGTTGTTACCTTTTTAAAATTAAAACATGTATCTCGAGTGTCACCACAAATAAATCAATCTTTATTAGTTTATAAAGAAGAACAAACTTGGCAGGTAGAAATCACAGCCTAGAACATTCAATAATTATCAGGAATATCAAGAACATAAAGAACATTAAGATCTGCAGATTAATTAATGGCAGTAATGCGACATTCCAAGAAATTTCTAGATTTTTCTGTGAATTTCAGAAAATCTCAATATTGAGGAATTCTGGAATAAAATTGAGACAAGATCGTAAATTTCATGTAATTCGATAACAGAACCCAAGATATCAAAATCCAAGGAATTTCCTGCAAAAAAACTACCAAAAAGGCATTCAAACAGTCACGAGAGCTATAAAGCAATAAAACAATAAAACAATTTATACTAAACAAAAAATTACAGAAATTACAAATTTTATTGCTTGTAAAAGTGTCGATTATCATTTTAATGAATATTCTCACAATGATAACTGGCCCCGCGCGAAATAAAACAAATATTACCAGAAAAAAATCCTACAGCAAATAAAGCAAATAAAGCAATAAACTCAAGTGGAAACTGAAAAAAATATTACAATTATTATCCGAGACAATAAAAATGAAAATAAAAGCTTATAAAAGTAACAAACCGTGCCCCATTTGTAATTATGCAGCGATAATCCGCGGACTCCAAAAATATCTCAAAAAACAAAAAAAATAAAAAAGTCTCTAAGGAAATGCCAGAAAACTTGAAAGAAACTTGAAAATACAGAAAATGAACAGAAAAGAAAATAAAGAATATGCGCGAGATTGTTTTGATCGAGAATGGGCGTTTTTAGCTTGAAGCCACTCCTCCTCCCTGCATACACAAAACATACATTGCCGTTTACAAACATCGCGAGCTTTTCTATCATGAGTTTGCTTCTCGTTGGCTTCTCGACTGCCTTAAGTAAACACACACCAGCTCACCGATTTATCCATTTTAACATTTTTGTTCAATTATTCCGCCGTTGCTTGAGTATTTTCTTGTATTTTGTTGTTGTTATCTGCTGTGTTTCTCTGACTTTTGTGTGTTTGGTGTATTTGGTTGTTTATTTTTAGTGCCTTCACATTTTTATATTTTTTATGCTGTCAACAAACAGAATCAGTTAGCTGGTAGAAGGAGATTGTCGTGCGATACAAAAGGTTCAAGTGGTGCGTGCATAATTCTTGTATTATTACGGGAAGACGGTTTTTAAGGATCTATTGAAGGATATTTTATTCAATCAAAGTGATGTTCGAGAATATTTGAGAAATTTAAAAAGTATACTGAAATAGCTTCAAGTTCTTGTGTAACGATAAAGTAAAGGATTCAAGAAAGGACAAGATTGTCATCTTCAAGACGTCTCAAAAAATAATACAAAGAAATCTTTAAAATAACTTGTATCAAATAGAAGTTGTTTGTGCCGCGAAAAAACTAAAAAAATCTCAAATTCAGAAAAGCCATAATAAGCCATAAAAAGTGTGTGGCTGGTTTATCTAACAATTTACAGAAAAAAAGAAATATTCCCATAAAAACAGTGGATTAGTTGAAAACGCTAAATAAATCATTGTGCAATTATCGCTGCCTTAAACGACAATTAACTTTAAAATTGATCGACAGAATTGAGCTTTTTTGCTGATCGTGCTGCCGACTATCCTGACGTATTCCGTGATTAGATATAATAAGTTTTCTACTCCAAACCACCAATTGGCAGGCAGTTTATAAAATTTGTACAAAAAAATATAAAAACTGTATAATTGCAGTGATTAGCAATTATATATCGCCAATTTAAACTGAATCGTTTTAATTTGTTTTAATTTGTGATAATTGCTTTGGTGTATGAATTATTAATGTAATTGGCTGGAGCAAATTTTTTGCTTGTGGACGGCTGAGAAATAAACTTAGAGAAATTATCTGCTGTTTATAAAATATTAATTTGCCGCAGCCGCTTATGGAAGTTTGCATGAGGAGTTGCTGACGCGAGTTTTGCTGAAGTTTCATCGAATTTTTGCATCATATTGAAGGTAAGATTTTTTTCTGTTGTTGACCATAACGAGTTTTCCGGGGGACAGTTGAGGATAAATAAAATTATGAGTTAAATGGAATGTTTACAGACTAATTTATAAATGGAAGTAAAGTGCGGTTTTTATGGATGAATTTTGATATAATTATGTGACTCGCCTTTTACATGATATATCACATAAAGATAATTAGATATGACTTTAAAATATACTGTAAAGAATGTGCCAATAAATCAAAATTTTAATCGGAAAAATTTAGATTTTAGATAGATAATGAAGATATTTAATCTGAATGGTGATGCTAACTGCTTTATATCTAAAAATCTGTAAAACTTTTCCATTCGTTAGTTCATTTTAAAATTTAGCAGTATATAGATATTTTGTATTTGCAAAATTCCGTCGCAAAACATAAAACTTATTTTTATTTAAATATCTGGATAAAATATTTCAATGTTAAATAAACTTTTCAACAATATAAAATTTCGTTGTCTTAATATTTTTAGAAATTTTTGTTTATTTGATATAAAAAAACTAGAGATTGACGAATGAAATAGTTAAAGCTAAATTTACAAAATAAAATCATGATTGAAAAAATTTAGTCAGTGAATCAAACCTAAATTCGAAGCAATCTTCAAAAACGTGTCATATGACGAGTACTTCCAAAATGTCTACAAAATTTTTAATCCCTTCATAATCTTTTTAATCCTTCTCAACAAAAAGTGAATCAAAAAACCTGAAATGGCAATTCCCAAATTAATCAATTAAACCAAAAATCAAACAACAAACACCGCCACATTAAAAATCGAAAAAATTAGAAAACGAAATATTCTTTTACACTTAAACGTCTTCAGCCCAATCCCAAAAGTCGAAAAGTAACGAAAACATAGTTAATTCACGAAATTCCTCGCTTAATTCTGTTTTGATGTTTCTGTTATACTCGGTTATTTGCTGAGGCCTTTTTGATCACCCCGAGACATCAAAAGGAGACAATACCGCGTAATACATTAATTCCCAAAAAAAGTCATCTACATATCCTAATTTTTCCCCCCAAATTGAAATTCTCAATCAATGGTCAATTAAAACAAATTGATGTCGCATAAAATTTGCATAATTTGCATTTTTGCGGTGTTAAGGTTGGAAGAGACTTTTTGCACGGTTACGGGTACAACGGGTACATGGAAAATGTTTTTATGCTGATGTAGCACGGAACGCAACTTTGACTCATTTGATTTTGGCTTTTTGAGGGGTTTTCGTGTAGTTTTGGGTTTTGGAGATTCAGGCAGAAAATTAGTTGGTGTTTTTATGTTTCAATCAGACTGGTGAATTGTTTAATTATTTTGATTAGATTTTTCTAAACTATTACCGTATTAGATATTGAAAAGAGTTCACTGTAGTTTGGAATAAATTATCAAATGATACGAGTTCGAATCTTTAATTGTATCTTTTAAACCTTGGAGTGAGATAGCTTTTTTTGTTGAATTTTTAAGTAATAAATTTTTCAACCTCCTAATTTCTCCTAAAATTTCAAATTAGGACCTTTTGCATAAAAATACTATAAAAATATTTTCCAGTAAAATTTTTTGCAAAATTTACTTAAATAGTTATAAAGACAAAGATAAATCAATTTATGTTAAGAATCAGAATTTCATAAAAACCAATCTAAAAATACTATCCCCTATAAAACGAACATCGATCATGTATGATTTCTAATAACATTGCTGCCGAACATTTTTCTTGAATGAATGAATGAATACGATCATTAAGACAAAAAGAACATTCTTTCTGCTCAACTTTACATGGTCTTTTAACAACCGGAAATTTGTCGCCAAATAACACGAAATACCAATTTCAAATCATTTCTTACCTCCATAAAAAAGAGACAAATAAATTAATAAAAACTCCGTAGAACTTGAAAAACCAAAAATATACAAAAGAAACAAAACAAAAATTGAAAAACAAAAACATAGAATTTAATTTTCTAATGAGCAAGAGTTTACAAGGGTTTGGGTCAACTATCCAATATATTGTAAAGACTAGTGGCTTGAAAAATAGATCATTAAATATTGCAACTTGACTCATTTCCCTAAAATACGACTGAAACACAAAAAATATAACAAAACAATAAAAATACACGAATATCCTAAAAATAATGTAGAAGTCTGGGCTGTTCAGTTATTGTTCAACTTAACACGTGAAAAATATTTATGTTCACTTCAAAGTTTTATAAAATTCCTTAATATATTTTACCTGCTGTATTGCTGTATTGCTGTATTACTTGCTTGTAATGTGAGCTAATTTATGGATTTATTGCGCAAAAGGTCATAAACACAATTGGAGTGTTTTAGAGTGTTTTGGGATTATTACGCAACTGAACAACAGACATAACTCATCTTGGTCTTTCTTGGTTTCTCTCCAAGTTTATTGAAAGACGGAAAATATTTTTCTTAAGGTATTTAAGACTGTCTGCATGTCTGCTGGTGTTACGAGTTTCATTGAAGGATGTGAAATTTTTTTTGTTTGTTTTAAAAATTTGCTTGGAAAATTCAAGTTTGTAAAAAAATAAAATGCAATGTTGATTTCAATTATACATTAACAACAGTTGAAAATATAATTTCACATCCAGAAATGTTTTTATAAAAAAAACTTTAGAAATTCATTTTGCATTAAAAATTTCTTCAAAATCTCTTTAATCTTTTTAACACTTAAAATTTCTACCAAAACCTCTGGTCAGATGGCTCACAATAATGACCACGATCAATCATCAAACATAAATAAAGAATGACGTGTCGATTGTGGCATTTCAAAATATTTTATTTTTTGCTTTAGAAAAATTTGAATTCAATTAAGAGAAACTTAAAAATACTTCAATGCTGCGAGTGAATTTATTATTGAATATTCATTTCTTGATCTCTGTCTATTCTGTCTATACCATAAAATCTGCATGAAATCGGACTGCTGGTGGACTGTAGGTCTGTGGCAGAGCAAATTGTTGGCTAGCTCGGCAAGTTTAATAGGATTTAAACGTTGAACTGTCTATACTAAAGATTTATTATTACAATTATATGTTGATTTGTATTTTAATGTATTTTGCTTGTATGTGCCTTTGCGGTTTCTTAAAAGCCTTTTCATTGTTATTTTTGTCATTCTTACGGTCGAATTGAACTGAGTTCCATTTATACTTTTGTTTTACTTTATTGCTATATTTCACTTTATTCTAGTTTGTTGTGAAAAGTAATTATTGCAAATTCATGGATTTTAGTCGAGTTTGTGAAGTCAGATAGGAAAATGATTTAGTGAAGTCATTTTATTGGAAACTTTGAGAAATTAGAGCAAAGATCTATTTTAAGATTTTTTAATTGCTTTCTGGAAATTGGCCAATTAATTGCGACTCATTGAGTCTAGATAAATATTTTTTACAATGTAGTGTAAATACTAAATACACAACCAACAGCACCAAGAAAAATGTTGAACAAACTAAAAAGCTCGAAAAAAGTACAGAGCTTAAATTTTCTTACGCATCACCGCATCTTCCAAATATGAAATAAGCTACCTGTATTTAATATTTACTTTTAAAGTTTGTAGCAAACACTCCATCCATCATATCATCATAATATCACAACATCACACATCATAAAAAAACTTGATAATTCTTCAAACAAATATTTTCTTTTTAATTTTCAAGTTACACTCAAGATACTTTGGAGCGAATATAAACAAAAGCATATTAATAATAAGATTCAAGTGAGATAAAAACCATTAGTTCTTGTATTTGACGATATAATCGGATTATTAAATATTTTGTATCGAATTCTATTCGTAAACTTTACCGTCAGACCTCAAAAAGACCTCAAGCGTACATCCAACATACATCAATGTCTTTAAAAAATCACTTAAAAAATTAAAGAATTTGAAGAAACTGAAGAACAGCAAAGAAATTTATTGAAAACCCATCAAAAAGGTATAATTTTTTGATGGATCTGGTGTTGAAAGCCTCGACAGTCCATCTCGAAAATAAATAAATAAAAGGATTTTGTTGTTTTTCAACAACTACAGACAAATTCGAAATAAAAAACTTTAACGTCTTGACACAATTCAGCTCTTTATCTGAGTCAACAGTAGCTCCATTTAAAATTGATGGTAAATTGTCTTTTCTTCTGACTCTTGCAAGCAATCCCACAAAAATGATTGATGACTCGTGTGGAGCGGCTTCGGTCACTTCAGTAGCCGACACTAACAGAGACTAACTGGCTAAGTAGCCGAGTAATGTAAATTGTTTGTATATTTTCTGATCAAATTGCAGCTTTGTGGTTGATTTGCCGACTTTGTGTGATTCTGTTGTTTTGTGATTTGCCGGCGATTTAGTGATTCAAGTGATTGTGAATATTTAATTCCAATTAATTGTGGCGGTGATGAAAGGTTTATTAATGAGCAGGGAGCAGGGGATTATGAGGATCAATTGGGTTTTTTAAGAAAGCCGAAGAATTCTTGGGTAATTGAGATTGTGGGTGGTTTTAGAATTGACTTTTTGTTAAAGATTGATATAAATCCAAAAAATCAAAATAATTTTAAATTTATTACATAATTATGGCAGCCATTTTTTAAGCTCGTTCTCATTTAAAGATTCATTACCATAAGCTCCCTTACCATCAACTTATCGATTTTTAAAAAGTTCACATAAATAAGCTGCAATCTCTAAATGAATAAGAATGTTCCACAATCCACGTGAACTGAAAACTATTGGAAAAATATGGAAAATTATTCAAATCTAGGCGTTAATTGTAGAAAATAATAAAAGAAAACGTAAAAAACGAGAAATTGTAATTACTCTCCACTATTCACATGGAAAAAGTGGAGAATCGTAGAAATTGCAAAGTCGCAGAGTAAAATGTCACGCAATGTAATATCGGTAGGTAATATCCTCGGCAATATCGTAATATCGCAATGTCTTTGAGAGGCCGCCATACTTTCCCGATTTTTATTGCACCACAAATGCTTTTCGTTCTCACCCGATTTTTTTATATTGGATTTGCTAAGTATTCTCGGTGGGGTAATTTATTTTAAGTAAAGGTAGGTTGGGTCCCTGTGCTAGAAAATTTAAGAAAAGAGTCTTTGCTTCTTAAAATTCATTAATATAAATAAACAACAACTTTACCACACTAGATCTTTTAAAGAGAGCTCAGAGAATTAATAATCATTTACTTAATTACATCAATAATTTAGTTCTGATAAGGAAAAAGAAATTACACAAATGAATTAATTAAAATAGAATACAAAGCATATAATACATTTTTATGATTACTGAACACAACAACCGAACATTGACTCAATTGGACATCGCGGTATAAATATCATGTGCCGACAACATTAAACTGGTGGAAAATGAGAAAATGGGGAAACTGACAAACCCCGAAACAATTTTGGAAATAATTTGGAATTTATGTGGAAATAAATTTCAGACGGCCAACCAGCTTAGGGGAAATTAAAAGTTTTTGCTTTAATTTCACTCTTGTTCTATTTTATTCAAGTTTATTCAGTGTTATTCAGCTATTTTTCATTTTATTGGGAGAATGTAAGAAATACAAGAAGGGAAAAAATATTGAAGACACCATATTTGTAATTTTGAGAGTTTTTAGATAGATTCCCGTTGTTTAATATTTTTGCCTCCATTTAATTCATAATATCACATTTTCAATTCAAACCAGCAATAAAACTCCAAACAAACTTAATCCATATCCAGCCATATCGTATTAATAAAATGGCCAGCATTAAATATGTTGCGTCAAACAAGACAAATCGTTTCTAGATAATCGCGATAATTACTTTCATTAATTTGCTATTAAAAGCCAAAGATAGCTGAAAATTTGTAGTTTTCCCAGTTTTTCTTTAATTTGATTAATTAGTAAATTTATTTTTGGAAAAAATTCAATAAGTTTTTTTTTTGCTGGATAGGGGGTTTGATGGGTGAAATTTTTGTTGGTTAGAAAGATGTTATGATTTTTGAACATGTTTTGATGTAAATTACTTCTTAATTGAAACTACTTAATTGAAACATTAAATTCGATAAGTTTGTCCACCTATCAAGTCCCTTTAACATTATAAAATAAAACAAACACTTCACTGAATTCTCCCTGAATCATTTTTAATTACTTTGCCAGTTGATTAAGCTTTGATTATGCAGTTGCTTGCGCAATTTTCTGCAATTTTCTTGACTTCATTCCAAGTTTCTTGCATCTCCTGAGTTTCTTGAGATGCCGGCGCCAAAGTTGAAGGTATCAAAGGCATTCTTTTACATCCACAACATGCACTACACGAAGTCCACCAAAAAAACACATATACGCGAAGAAAACAAGAACGAAGAGCCTAAGAAGAGTTGAGGAACTGAAAATCTTGAAAAAACTGGAAATTACTTAATAAACTTTTAATAAAGTGCATTTGGGTTTCGACTGCAAGCAGCTCCAAGCAACTCTAAGTGTATCTTTCGATATGGATTCTTGATTCAATTTAGTTGTAGAATTGTACACTTTTATTGTGTTAATTTTTCTTTATAATGCTCTTTCCATTCAATTTATCGTTGCACGTTGCTTTTTCGATTCTTTCCAATTTTTTTCGCTCTTCAAGCTTTTATTTTTTGATGTAAAAAGCATAAAAATATTTTATCGGTTTATTTTAATTTATTTATATATATTTTTATGGAAGATCTTTGTTGGGTAGTTACTCGGTGTTGTCGTCTTGTCTCGTGTGCTGAACTTAGCTGTTATTAGTTATTATGCAAATTTTAATAGTATCTCTTTCTTAAAGTGTGTTCAGACTTTTAGATAGAACTTGAAATATTGGCACGGTTATTAGTAGTTTATTTATCGTTCGATTAGATGGTATTTAATCTATTTTTAGAATTTAGTGACTATATTAATGCTGATTAAAGTACTCACCATCAACTCAATTTTTTTAAATCATCAAATTGCAGCTTTCTTTCATCAAATAAAAAATTTATCAATTAAATAAAAAATCTTCTAGAATTCCCAAAAATGCATCAACAATTCAAGACATCAATTCAGTAAAAAATAATCCTATTCAACCACAGAAAATAAATTAATGATAATTAATTACAATCAATTAAAATCCTCACACTTTAAATATTTCTTAAGTATCCGTTTTTTTCATTTTTCCCAGCTTTTCATAAAATTTCAACGAACAAAAAAAATTTCAAATCCATCTGTGTTTTTTATTTAATTTCGATTTTATTCGAATTTCATATTATATGAACAGATCATATTAGAGTATTAAAGCATCTAATTTGAATAATATATGTTTGTTTTGTGTATTTTCCAGTATATTTAATAAGAAATAAAAATAAATAAAATATCTGCTTTAGAATTGAGAATACTCGGAATAAACCGAGAATATTCAGAAGAAGAAATTCGAATCGACTTTTGATGTTTCTGACTACAATATATTGATGGTGCAAGAAGAAAACCACCAGAAAGCAATAAATTTCGTTCAATTCATGACCGACAGTCCGAAAGTCGGGACAAAATAAATAAAAAATCACTTTACTCTCGCGGTCGCGGGCTGGTGTTGAATGATACAGTCATACAGACATACACACCATACATTTTCGCTTTATTGGATCTTTTATTTTCAACTTTTTTTGGTATTAAATAAAAATATTCGTTTGATGGTGATCATCATCCAACTCCGTCGGTATCACTTGAAAGCGACAGAAAATAAAAATGTTCCAATAAAAGAGCCGCGAAAGGCGAAAAACATTAGGCTTTTTAACAAGTTTATCCCGCAAGAGGAATTTTTTGAAAGACGAATCTAAATTTGTCATCAAAAATTTGGGTTGGAAATTTATTCTCGTCTATGAAAGATTTTATCTTAAATATCGGTTAAATGGATTTTATTGTGCATTCCTGTGTTTGATGAGGTATGAGGGGTTGGCTGATCTTTAATCTTTTCTACTGGATGTTTTTAAAATAACATCACGAGGCAACCCCAAAATCACCGTGTGATAAGTACAAAAAATCTTAGATGAACATATTTCGATAAGTATAGGGGCGCTTGTCCTTCTGAACCCTTTTAAGCCGCCAAACTCTGTTTATAGTATTTATAGACTTAATAGTTTTTACATTGAGAAATGTTTTAATTTTGTTTCATTCTTTTGGGACCTGTTATTTGAGTCTGGAGTCTATTGTGTGACAACACATTAGAGGGAACAAGATTAAAGTTCTATTCTACAATTATTCGTTTTGTTAAATCAAGGACTTGTTGATAAAAGTCCTGTTTTGATAGAGTGAAGTTTTGATAAAGTTTTGTTAACAAAAAATAATTTTACAGTTTATTGAAATTGACAATTTATCATGAGTGAGATCGTCAAATAAGTCCAAAACAAATTAAAAGTGATCTTGACCATTTTTACGATCACACCTCAAATAGTTTTCCATTTTAAAAAATGTAAATGTTTAACGCCACAATTAATAGAGATAATCTTCCTAAAATAAGAATCGTGTCAACAACCCCACAATTCATACTGTAATGGTTAAAAAGCCATAAATAATTTAATAAAGCCATAAAAACTGCTAAATACTTATAATACCCAATATAATATTTTAAGAGCCATAAATAAGTGGCCATTTAACTGAATTCCATTTTTCATTGCCCATTACGAGATTACTGTGGCATTACTGTGGCAGTATTGCATTACCTGAGTAATTGAAGTATTTTGAAGGGAGTTTGCTATAAAAACTGAATTCCATGACAAACAATCCGGAAAGGTGCATTAAAATCGTTTTAGCAATAAAATTGAAAATGCAATGAAATATTTAATATTTTGAAGAAGGAAACAATTTTTGTTAAGTTTTATTTATGATTGTCATATTTATAGCATTTTGAATAGTTTATAAATAAATACATCTTTAAAAATGAAGAAGCTAGAATCAATAATTTTTTTTTTTTAATTACATCTAATTTTTGCTTAAAACACGATTTGTATCAAAATCCAATTTTCATCTTTCATTTTACCTTGATTTTTGCTATGAAAAAGTCGTCTCGATAAATTTCTTTAAATAACATCAATAACATGGATTTGTTATATTTTACAGTATGTCATTATCGACTGCTAATTTGTCTCCATAAATCATTAAATTTATGACTGTGACTTTTATGCTTTTATTGCACTTTTGCTTTCAGTATTTACAATTCATGAGCTCTTCCATAAACATTAAAAACAAAAAATTAAAGCCAGCTCTCATTTTAAGTCATAATTATTATTTTATTTGCATGATTTATATTATTTGTCGGCTAATTTATGCATTATTACATTAATATAAATTCACGTTTGAAGAAGAATGTTTTCTGCACGGTTTGAAGTGCTTTAAATTAATTCCATAAATTTTGGAGCGAAATGAATAATTTTCAAATTTGGTAATTTTTAAATTTTAGTTTTTGAAAATTGAGGCATTGACAATATTTCTAGAAAATAATTTTGTTTTTAAATAATTCAAAAATTTCCTTGTTGCAAATAGTTTAATTCTCGACGCAATAAGATCGCATTGAGACGATAAAAAATTAATAAAAGTCAAAAAACCAAATATTTTGATCCGAACCCAGCATGAAACCCATATTTGTTGTTATATCCATTTAACTCAAAACCATTTTAAAAACGAAAAAAAAATATTTTTACTCTCAAAGCAATTCCTCTTCTTTCCATCTTTCCACATTCTCATATTATTAATTTATTAAATGAATTATACAAAAATTTATACAATAAAAATATTTTTTCCCGTCGAAAAGCAAAGAGCAGAAAAACATCTTATTGGTCGAAGCGATCTACAATAAATTCATTTTTCTGTTCTTTTATTTTCAATCCACTCAATCCATTCAATTTGGAAGCAACAACAGTTTCATGTGGTTTAAAAATTGCCTGCTGTTATTATTAGTATGTGCTTCTAAACGTCCAACCACACAGTGTCTCTGAGATGGCGTTTTGCTGTTTATTTTTGTATTGTAATTGAGATCGCGTAGAGATTTTATCTAGTACTATAAAAGAGTTTGACGAAATATTTTTATGATGATAAATCAAAACAATTTCATTAATTGATTAAAAAGTAAAATGATCTTTTCTAGATGAAGCAAACAAAAAAGACACATGATAATAATATGACACATGGACCTCTCGTATTCCCAAGAAAAATAGTAAATTATGAAAATGAAGAAAAATATTCCTAAACATTCAAAACATTCAAAATAGTTAATAGAAAGAAATTTGTCTTAAGTAAATGAATAATTTGAATACATATTGGAATGAATTCTCAGACTTAATATTTCCCAGATTTACGTGCCGTAGTCGTGTACTCTTCTGCTGTATAGCGATGGAGTTTATTTCGTGGCGCCTTTCCGATAACGACTTTTAATGGAAAGAATCTGTTTTATATTTTACTTGTTTTTTGTAAATTCACCGACAAACTTTGAAAACTCTCGGAAGAATTGAAGTAAAAATTTAAAAATTGAAAAATGTACTTTTACTCATTCGCTATCCATTTTTTATATGATTTTAATTTATTATAAATTATTTATTTTTTTAAATATTCAAATTTCTGGCTGTTGAATTTGTTGATGTGGTTGATGCTTGTATGCTCCGCTTAGTTTATTCATTTTATTCAGTTTATTCAGACGTCTACATACATTTACAATTAATTTAAAAATGTATAACATTAATAAAAATTAATAAAAATGAATCAAAATGTATTTTCTGAGAGAGTTTGGGGAGCTTTAACTAACTTATACCAACTTAAGCATCTTGGAATGGTAATTAAGAATTATTATTAATTTGCAAAAGAAAAATAAAATTCAAAGAATTTTAAAGACTTCAGAATTTAACAAACATTTCAACTGAGCTGAAGAATTTTCGGCTCCTTCACTTTTTTAGAATTCTTGGAGAATTTTTTAAGAAGCTTTAATAAAAGCGATTTATTCTCCCATAACCGGAGACTACATTGAAAGAATTTTGAAGACTTTCAAATAGAATTTAAAATAATTTCAATTAATTATTTATACAGTTTGTGGATGAAGTGAATTTTAATTATTTGATGGATGTTCGTATAAGATGTCGATTAGCTAGCTGCAAAAACTACTTTGTAGAAAAAAATTTGTAGGAAATATTGCAAAATACACATTTTTAAATTTTGCTAAATTCTCAAAATTTTAATTTGAATACAAATTCATGAAAACAAATTTTAAGGAAAAAATTTAATATTCTTCTACTTGTGATTTTTGCCAAATAAACCAAAATCAAATATATTGAATAAATTTGCGAATCCTAAAACATGTTTGGAATTCTAATAAACATTTCAAATGTCCCAAATACGCAATTTCAAGGCAATTACCGAAATTAAATAGAATATGCTAAAACCAGCTTTTTTGAAAAGTATTCTAATTTCAATTCCGCCAAACAGGTTCGTTATCATTTATTTAAATATAGAAAAACTCATAACATTTTAAATAATTTAATGAAATTTGAATAAAAAGCAGCGCTAGATACATTTAACTCGCTTATAACTCGGTTACCGAGTAATTTCGTACAATTTTATGAACTTTATTTTTATTACATTTATTACATTTACCACGATTGTTGTTGTCTATCCACTATGATAGTCAGTCAAAGTCATGTCAAATCAGCGTAGCGTAAAAGTTTAATTATAAAACAAAAACTGCTCATGAATAATCGTCTCTTACACATTTATTACTTTATGTGCCTTTTAAAACTTCCAAACAAAAAATTGTTTATAGTTTTTTATAGTTCGCTTTTTATAGTTTTAATTTGTTGAAAAATGGAAAATGTTCTTTTTTATGCGGGCGATCCAATAATGTGTGACAAACCTTCGGCTAGATAACAGATAATGTTTTGTATGTGATGTATGGCTGGAGCTAGAACACGTTTTTTGTTTTCTTCTTGTAATTTGATGTTATTGTTTTTTTGTGGTTTACTGGAATATGTTCAGGGATGCGTTCCATTATAGTTTGATACAAGAACAAAATCATAGTTCTGATTATTTCATTTTTTTTATAAATCGAGACAAATTTAAACATATCTTATAAATTTAAAATTTCACTTATCAAGGATATGATTTCAGACATTGAATTTATCAGAATATATTTTCTATTTATAAAAAGTTATCGTCTCCTAAGTGAAGTTAAGTAAAGAAAACTAAAATAGTTCAAACAATCAAAAAATCGTTTAAAAAAACTCCCATAAAACTATGAAAGTCAAGACTCTCATAAAAAAATAATCAGCGATATGTTAAACAAAACATATTATCATACAACACTAAAATCAACAAAACAATAATTATAACTTTATAATCTGAGCTATTTAAAATTGTATAAACAGCTAGTGATAAGGTTTCAATGTTTATTGTTGCTATTTTGCATATGAGGGTTGATTGAATACTTGAATACTTAAACTTTTGTATACTCACAGCAGTTTTTGTTTTTTCAGGTTTCTGTTATCACCACAATGTTTTTAATATTTTACCGAGTATTCCAAATCATCAGCTTAACATTTTTTTTAAAACACATTTTTCGTATAATTTGACATAAACCTAACCATATCTATAATTAGTTTGGTGTAGTAGGACTTATCGGGAGGAAGTTCAACGAAGTCTGTACATTGTTAAGTTCGTAATTTCTTGATAACATTCAATGGATATCATATTTTCATGATAAAAAGCTTTGGTATCGTTCTGATAAAAAAAACGGGTTATTTTTTTTAAAGATTAAATTTGAATGAGAAAATGCGTCGGTATTAAAAATAAATTATTAAACAAATCCTTTAAAGCCGTTCAACTCGCAGTAAACTCAGGAACAACAAAAAAACCACTGCACTACTAAATCGATTAAGAAAATTAAGTCCCCAGTAAGCTCTACAAATAATGAAGTAATGTAAGGTCGTTAAAGTTAATTAATTACACTCCATGAATGTCGAAGAACATCCAACACTCCAACTTGTGTTTCATTGACAAAATATATCAGTTTAAATTTTTAATGAACGAATTAATTTTCCTTGTTTCCAATTTTCAGTCAGTGTCTTGAACTTTCTTCAAAAATGTTAACAAAGAAATAAGAAATTTGGAGAATTTTGTTAGTTTTGTAAATTCAGTAAATTTGGAGTGTTAAGAAATTTATTCGAGGATTTTCAATATTTTGGGTAAAAGTCAATTAAAAATACATTAATCTTATTATGTTCCTATGTTTGCGGTTAGATCTTTGAATTTTTTGACGACTGTGAGTAGTAAAATAAAAATATTTAAAATATCGGTAAAACAGAATAGAAATAAAATAGAAGATGTTTGAAGAGCAGGGAAGAAACTCTAGAATGCTAGAAATGATGATGTCTTTCTAAAAATGTAGCACATTAGATTCATTATTAATGAATAATTTATTCTAGAAACAGGAATAGCTATTAGTGTGAAAATATTTTTGATTTTTATTACGTACATTTGAAAGTTAGTTCCACTTAGTCCGAGTTTAGACTAATTAATCATTTTGGGGCTTATGGAGTTTTTAGCAATTTGAATTTTCATGGATTTTAAATTTCAAATCCATAAAATTTTTAATTAAACTATTAAAACTATATATTTACAAAAAACTAACGATTTCACTCTTATTTTTCAGATAAATTCTTCCAAACCCACGAAATCCCTCCAAGACTCCAAAAATGTTCCACTCCACACCTTCTTACTCAGACATGACGTCCGTGGCGACGGCCAATGCAGCCACTTACCAAACCACAACTAATCCTGCCAACACACCGGTATACGTGCCATCAAATCGCGCCATAACACATGCACAGTACGGACACGCGAACTTTGCGAGCGCACAAAATGGCTGGCCATCTGAACATGGATTTGGTAAGAAAACACATTTGATTTTTTCGTGAAGAGATTATTAATAAGAGTATTTCGTAGGTTCCACACATTCCCAGCTGCCACCACAATTTTACGCACAAAATATGATGATGGGAGGCTGGCGAGCTTATGATCCTTCCGGGTTTCAAAGGACTTCTCCATATGGAATGGGTAAGATGTTCATTAAAGTTTTTGATTAATTTAAATTAATTTAAAATATTTTGGGAATATTACAACTTTATAATTGTACAATCTTAAGTCAGTAATGAAGTTTATCTTGACATTGAATATTGAAGTAGGTTCAAATCCTATAAATATTTATTATCGTTGATTGGTTTTAGATTTTTTTTTTCTCGTTCAATTAGATTAACAAAATTATATTCAGGGATTAAATCACATTTACTTATTATTTTTTAATTTTCTAGAAAGTGCTATGGACTTCCAATTCGGAGAAGGACGAGAATGTGTAAATTGTGGAGCTATTTCGACTCCACTCTGGAGACGTGATGGAACTGGTCATTATTTGTGCAATGCTTGTGGACTCTACCACAAAATGAACGGCATGAATAGGCCACTAATTAAACCCAGCAAAAGACTTGTAAGTTATTTATACAAATAGATTTATAGAGAATTTTTGAAAAACTTCTTCAAATATCTTAAAAATTGTGTTTGGCTTTAATTCCAATCAAAATTTAAATTTGCATTGAAAACCAACCTTAACAATATTTTCTTCTTCTATAAATGTATTCTAACTTCTTTCCCCTAATTTTTTCAGCAAACAGCAACGCGTCGCTTGGGCTTGTGTTGCACAAATTGCGGTACCCGAACAACCACCTTATGGCGTAGAAATAATGAGGGCGAGCCAGTTTGCAACGCTTGTGGTTTATATTTCAAGCTTCACGGGATAAATCGACCTCTTGCGATGAGGAAAGATGGAATTCAAACACGAAAGCGGAAGCCAAAGAAAGCTGGCTCCAGTGATGTTCTAGGATTAGGGAAAAAAGAAGACCATGATGATATTAAGCCGAGTATGACACACATTTCTGATAGATCAAATCCTAAATTGATGATGACACCAAGTCCGAAAGTTAATGGCTCTCCGACAAGATCTCATACGCATCTCTCTCCACATCAGTTGCACCATTCTCATTCTTACCACCACCAATCTCTGACGATACCATCATCTTCACTGCCTAATATGCATCATCACCCACATTCTCACGTTGCTTCTCACACTCCTCATTCAAATAATAATTCAACTTTGAAGTATGATTCTCATTCAACAATCCCAACGTCCGTTAACTCCTCAGTTTCTTCACAAAACCACTCCATGGCGTCCACACCATCATCGCATCACTATTCTTCTCCAATCATCACATCACAAGCAAACAATCACAGCAATTACTTGCATAACAACGCTTATGGCAACGTCAAGTCAGAGTCAACTATTCCTGGAATCAGCAGCAATGCTGGTGGAAACTACGACTACATGAACAATTGCTTCCAGAACAGCTATTTTGGCCTAGCAAACACTAATGGATCTCATTCGCATGCACATGCTGATTTGACTGGCTATCATCATCAACATAATGTCATTCAAGCAGCCAAACTTATGGCTTCTTCTTAGAAATAATTTGGGTAGAGATAATTAATAATTTTAAATTAATATATAAATGTGAATTTTTAAAATTAATAAAATTGTTGCAAGTTTTAATATTTTTGTTAAGGGGTTGTTTGTACAATATTACTTAGTTCTTCTTGTTGTATTGTAAAAAATGTACAGACGACCCCCAAATAAATTAAAAATATTTAGTGAAAAAATCTCATGTCAGTCGTACTATATTAAACAAGTCTAAGAAAGTAAACGACTTAATCAAGTAAACTTTCAAGATTTCGTGTAGGTAAAAAATATTTTTTAAATATTTTATCAGTTCCTCCCCATGTAATTATTTAAAATTATTCATAATTACAAGTAATTACTTAAACATAGTCTCACAAGTATTTTCTGTAAACTTTAATTTTATTTAAGAAATTTTATTTAAACCTGCAATTTTAAATTTAGAGTTAGTAATTTTGAACTGAACTTAGTTTTTAATCTTTACATTTTAATTTCGTCTATCGTTGTGGAATATTTGGCAGTTAAGCACAGTTGAGCTTACCAATAAGATTTTGTACATTTTCTTCCCTTTCACTGTTATAAATAAAAGATTGATTTAATGTTTAGAATTTAAATAATGCTGTAATTTATTTATAGAACAAATTAATAATTAAAAGAAAATAAACTATAATTAAAAGAACAATCTGTCTCGTAAAGATTTTGTTGCCTTGATGTCTCAAAAATGACTTGCAGTTCAACGTCCGTCGATATTATTTGCCAAAACATTATTGAAGCATGATTTAGCCGATTCTTACATCTTTTGATCGCTGTTCCAATTGTTTGCTTGTTATTTTGATATTTTCAGAAAGATATTGTTTGTCTTGATTGTTCACTGCTCAGAGTACTCAGTGTTCATGTTTGTTGATTTGTCACTCCTTGAGTAAGCTTTGTTTGCAGTTGTAAGGGAAAATAATTGTAAGTTCATAAAGGCAACAGTTTATTTAGGTTTATGCTTGTCAGCGAATACTTAGATGGTAAAAGGGGTTTATTTCCTTGATGACAAATAGCAGGTCAAATATAGAGAAATTTAGTTGGACAAGTTGTGATGTTTTTGGTCTTAGAAGAGATGTTTCCTCCAAGACTTATGTTATTGACAATTATTTTGTCAGTTTGAAGCATAAATAATTTTTTAATTAAACTGAAGTTTGATCAATGAAAACTCTCAAAACGACCAAAAATACAAATACATGACACTAAACAATAAATGTCAGTTCGAGCATTCAATATCTATTTTGCAAGCTCATGGTCGACTGTCCATTATTCCATTTAATTCACACCACGCGGGAACAGCGGTCAAGTAAAGTGCTTTGTTTGCATTTTGTTAGCATTAATATTCATTGAACTCTTTGCTTTTGTATGCTTTGATTTTCAAAGAAAATCGCGCTGATTGTCTGTAAATAGATGAATGGAAAATTATACATGAAGTTTTCTTTCCTGCTATTGAATCGTCCTTATTTAATATATTATTTGATTTTCTGATATATTTTTGTGGAAGGAGCTTCGATTGGAAATGTTGTGACATTGATTGTTGATCGTTGCCGACACACTTTAGCTCTATGCTTTAGCCTTTGATATTCAATTACTTGGATATAAAAAGGAGGTGTAAAGAGCTGGTCAAATCATTTTTTTTTAGTGTCTTGCAAGGATAAGACATGCAAATAGGTGAGCTCTTCCAAAAAAGTGTAATTGTTGGTTCAAAAATTAAGTTTATTTCAACTTCCAGAAAATTCCTTGAGCTCTTTGAAGATTCAAGTTGTACCATGTGTGGTGTGTATGGATCAAAGTTCTGGAAAGCACTATGGAGCAATTTGCTGTGATGGTTGCTCTTGTTTCTTTAAGAGAAGTGTGAGAAAGGGGACTCTTTACGTTTGTATTGGTAAGTTCTCAAAAGACATCAAAAAAAGATTCAAAGATCTGTTAAATTAAAGTGACTTTTACTCTTAGCTGGTGGTCGCAATTGTGTAGTTGACAAAGCTCGTCGGAACTGGTGTCCTTTTTGTCGCCTTCAGCGATGTTTTTCAGCTGGAATGAATGTGGCAGCTGTCCAGCAAGAACGAGGACCTAGAAAACCTAAACTCCATGAAAGAGCATCCCAAATTTTCCCTAATCGTTCAAAATTGAAGAGAGCTTTGAAGTCAAGAACAACTTTGCTCAATCCTTCTAACTACACAAACTTTAACATGAATCATGGGATTTTGGTGCAAATTTTGGTGACTTGTGTCAAGCAAGCTAAACTAAATGAGTACTTTGGAGCTTTTAGTGAAGAACAGCAAGAAAATACATTAAAGAAAGTATGGAGCGAGTGCTTTATATTAAAAGCTTCGCATTGGCCAATAAACATTTCGAGCTTTGTTGAGAAGTAGGTTTTTTCACTTAAATCCAGCGGAAAAATAAAATTAAAATTACAAATCATGAATTCTTTTAGATGCAACGACAAACACCTAACCAGCATGATAAACTTGACCAAAGAACTAAACGCTGATCTTATCGAGCTCTCATTCCTTGAAGTCCTCATATTATGTCGACCAGGTACTCTAAACCAAAATCCACCTCAAAATCCTAATTTTGATTATTTTAGAATACGCCGAGAATCCAGAAGAGCATAAACGTCTGGAAACCTTAACCGAGAACACTTTATGTGCTTTAGGCTACTACATCGTTCAACACGTGCAACAACTTCAACTTTCATCTGATCAGCAACACCGAAAAATATTTGAGCGGTTCGGGAAATGTCTCCTTTGCCTTCGCTGCTTATCCCTGCATTTCTATGAAAGCAGTTTGAACAATCTTTTCAAAAACATCATCGGTGATTTATTGAAAACCAAATTTTAAAGTAATTGATTTATTGTATATTTTATTTTCTAAATTTCTTTTTCTTATTTAATTTTTTGTTATACTTAAAAATTTTAAATAATAAATGAAAGGTACAATTTCCATTATGTTTGATTTAACTGTTTGAGTATTAACCAAATATTTACAGCAAATAAAGGATTTTATATATTTAATATTTTACATTTTAAGAGTTTATACGATTGTTTTGCAGACTCTTGAAAATTTTTATGGGCCTATTAGAATTTTTTAAGCAAGGTTTGGAACCGGAATCTGCTTTTAAAATCAGAATCGGAATCAACCCTGAGTTTTTTAATGTCATTTCGAACTTTCAGTTAAATATTTAATTATTCTATCATAAAATTATATCTTTTTAAGAATTTTTATTCAAAAAACGAAAGTTCAAAAAAAATATTATCCATGAACCTAGGTTGAAAATGCGACCCGTGAAACCTTATTTTTCAAGAATTTTGAGTCGAAAACGAAAGTTCCAAAAATAATATTATCCATGAACCTAGGTTCATGAATAGCAATACTTCGAAAATTTTATTTATGAATGTTGGGACCCAAAAACTCAAAATGCGACCCAGGAAACCTAATTTTTCAAGAATTTTTAGTCAAAAAACGAAAGTTCAAAAAAATTATTATACATGCACCTAGGTTCATGAATAGCAATACTGCAAAAATTTAATTTATGAATGTTCGGAATGAATTTAAACATAAAATGTTAAATCACTTTACTTCTTTTGTAATAATAATAATAGAAAAACTGCTAAAATTCCAAAAAACCCACAAAACCACACTGGCAGACTTTTCAAGGGTGCAGACTTCAGAGTTAATGAAATAGTACATTAATATATATTAATATATTATTTTTGACTCAACAACAACAGACTTCAACTGTGATTCTTTGAAGTATCTCTAAAATCCCATAAATTCTTCGTAAATTAAGTGAACTTACTTTTATACTCTTTGGTTTATTCAACAATTTAAATTTTAAATTACAATCTTTTTTGCAAATTGGTACAATTTCCACAAAAAAGTCAAAAATTTTACAATTTTCACATGAAACACCAAACATTCTTTCTATATTATTTTTTTTTGAAATTTCATTGAATTTACACATCAAGTATTTTTTTTTATAACTCCTAATATCTTTGATTTCCTACGTATCAAAACTTTTAAACTAAAGGTCATAAGAAAATTGTGGCAACGAAAAATCAATTGAAGATTTTTGTTTAGAATTTACAAATTTTGGTTTCGTATTCAACCCAACGCACATTTAAATTTAGAAAGTATAGAACTACAGACTAGGACACTCAAAAAGTGGGAGTATCTTGATTCACTTGTTAACACGATTGTCAAGATAAGTTTTACTTTATTATCATATTGCTGGGTTGAATTTTTAGTAGATTTTTTGGGGGAATTTTTAATAGGGGTTTTTACATTTAGGAATATTAAATCGAATTTAATACTTACAACGCTGAACTTTAATTTCATCAAACATATTCCTAAACATAAAAACTCCTTCTCCTCAAATGGTAATGTCTGAAAAGGGATTTTCACAAGTTTACATAGACAACATTAAATTACAAAATAACACGAGGTATATAAAATTAATTACAGAGTACACAAGAATTAAAGCTCAAATTTTTTCGCTCGCCATTTTATGGAGAGGGATATACATATTTTCTACAATTGTTTATTCTACTGGATTTGTTTGGATTTTTTCCAACAAATATGATTCAACTAGTATTTTGCCTCATTTTGTAGGCTGTCTATACAATAACTAGGTTAGAATAAAATTTGAGGATCAAATCCAAACTTTCCACACATAAACTCAAACACTATTCCATCGTCTGATATCTTATGAGAAATTAATTGATTCCATGTTCAAATTAACATCATTACTAAATTTTGTTGCCGCTGAGTTATTATTGCAGTTCAAGTCATTTTTCAAGTCGTTCGTCAAATAAGAAAGATTCATGCTGCTATTGTGATTGGATGAACTTATTGGAGAAACAGGTAATTCTTCAATTTTTTCCAGATCTTGATTAACGCTGGCTGAATGTTGTTTGTTCAAATTAGTGGTTAAAGATGAACTTGCAAATGATGTGCTTGCCGCATGAGGAGCATAGTGGAATCGTGAAGAAGGTGATATGCCAACGTTACTCGAAAATTTAGTTGAATCTACTAAAGATGAGATTGTGTCAAGATTCGTAGACTTTTGACTGTGCAAGTGATCATCTTTATCCAAACTAAATTGTCTTCTGAGTAATCTACTTGATCCAGGTCTACCAGGTTCAATCATCCTAGTCCCCGTTCCATTGTTTTTGCTCTCCATACACTGTGATAAATTGCTATCACTTGGGCTGAGGCATCGATAGTGATTATAAGGAAGGCTAAGATCTATCATCTGCTCAATTCTTTTGAACAATCGAGCAGATGCTGTGGTTGGTGGGGTTGGAGATAATCGAGTAAAGCTACCAACTGGATTTAAGAATCCTTCCTGTTGAGGAAGCATCTCCGAAAACTTCCGTGGTTGTGGAGAAGTACTTTGCGACTTGCTATTTTCTCCATGAGAGTTCAAGTTTAAGGTCATACCACCAGCTGATTCTACAGAGAATGAGTTTTGGATGCTCATCATATGATCATTTGGAGCTGGTGGAGTTATTTCCACTTTAACTTCAAGTTGCATGTTATTTTCATATTCTCCAGCTACTGATGGTGTATGGCTGGAAGAGTGGGTTGACTCGTTTATGCTGTTATTAGTTGTTAGCTTGTTGAAGACGCTTTTGATCAAAGCTTCATCCAATCTATAAGTGAAAATGATATTTTAAAAATAATTCTAATCAATATTATAATTCACTTACACAACAGACTCGCCAATAGGAGGTGGCGTAGGCAAAGGCTTATCAAATCCTTTTTTGCCCAAGAGCCAGTAAGTGTTCATCTTGCCTTTGCCTTTAATCTCTATGGGACCTCTAGATTCTATTAAATACCCACCAGCACTTTGTAAAAGATCACAAGTTGTCTGAGACATGTGGATTCGCCAGGAAGAGCCACTAGATTCCATTCTACTGGCAGTATTCACAGAGTCTCCGAATAAACAGTATCTAGGCATCGTCAGTCCAACTACACCAGCGCAGCAAGGACCTAGAAAATTTATTGATTAAACAACTGACTAAAAAATTTTATAATTTCCAGTAAAACCTGTATGTAGTCCAATTCTGAGCTGTAAAGGAACTCCAGGTAAATGACGCACTGTAAAGTTTTTGCTTTGATGTAGCAAATCTAAAGCCATAGTTGCAATCTGCTCAGCATGATCTGGCTGTCTAACGGGACATCCACCAACCACCTGAAAATTATATCTTATGTAAGTGTTCTTGGTAGAAAATAAAATGACTTACCATGTATCCATCCCCAATAGTCTCCACTTTATAGACACTATAAGCATTGATAGTTGCATCAAAGCACGTATAAAGATCATTCAACAAGTCTACAACTTGCACTGGAGTGCAATGTGCTGCTATTGTGGTAAATCCAACAATATCACTAAAATATATTGTGACTTCTGAAAAATCCTCAGGATCAACAGCCATTCCAACTTTCAGTTTTTCGGCCACTGAACTTGGAAGCATCCTATTCAATAATTGTTCAGTCTTTCTGCGCTCTATGTCCAGCTGTTCAGTTCTCTCACGGATCAGCTCTTCAAGGTTGTTTGAGTACTTTTCCAGCATTTGGAACATTGTGTCGACAAAGTTGACTTTTCGTCCGTGATTTAGTACTTTGAACCTTTCGCCGATTCTAAAGATAATTTCAAGATTTAGTAATGAAAGGTTGTCACAAAAAATCAATATATTTACTCATCAAAAGACGGCCTCATTTCTGGATTCTCACTCCAAGATTGCCTCATAATATGAATAGCTTCTGGTGGAGCCGCTCCATTAGATACTGATGGCCTTATAAGTGGAGGTGGCTTCATAATCTTAGCTATAATCTCTTCAGCAGATAGAGAAAGCATACAGAAAGGTTCTCCTCGAACCACCACTTCTTGTATGATAATCCCAAACGAATATACATCACCAGCTTGAGTGCCATACTTGGAGTACGTTTTTGCGGCTCGAAGAGCTTCAGGAGCAGTCCATAGAAGGTCTTGAAAATATAATCTATTAGTTAATCTTTTTTGGCACCAAAATTAATCAATCAAACCTTTGGCAATCTTCGTCTCTGCTGGAATTCCCTGAGCATCGTAAAAGCTTGGTAAACTATAATCAGTAATTTTTAGGACCCATCGAGCGTCCACAACACAGTTTCTAGAAGATAAAGCGCCATGTACTCGAAGCGGAGAGGCATGCAAGTATCGCATTCCTCGCACAATGTCCGTTAATAAGCTCAAGCGGAATGACCAGTCCAACTTTATTTCATCCATCACTAGAACATCTTGCAAGGAGCCTCGAGAACAGTGTTCGTAGACCAAGGCGGTGCGATTTGGGTCACTTAGCCATCCTTGAATTTGAAATAAATTTTGTTAATATTCAGTTAAAGAAAAATTCAGTAGAAAAATACCAATAAGTGGATTAATGTTTTCATGCCGCAATCCGTGAGCGTGAATGAGATGATCCATTGCTTTGGATTTCAGCTCTAGTGTAGTGCATGATGGGATTTCTTTTAATTGCACAAAATCTCCCTAAAATACATTCAAGTCATAAAAAATCTTTTAAATCATGAGCAGGAGGTATACGTACATTATATCGCGCTTTAATATCCCCAATAGTATTATGTCGCACTAAACTGCCACTACCTGAAGTGTTTTTGGCACTAGGCACCCCATAATTTTTCAACGAAGTACTTGATCCTTTCAGCAAGTCAACTGGTTTTTCAACTTCTGGTCCACCAAACTCTTGAAGTTGTTGTAGCCAGCAGCATAACATAGTTTCTATACCTTCGTTGACCTAAAATGATTTTTATGTTAATTGTTATTTTTGATGTTGAAACTTTTTTGCAATATTTACCCTTCTGGACTCAACTGGGAATATGAAATCTGATGATGTTAGCACTATTTTATTTGGGCCTCTTGATAATCGTTTCTTCAGCAAGAAGTTTCTGTTGAAATAATTGAAAAAGGGTTGAAAGGGATATTTCATCTAAAAATATTTTTTGAGAAAATTTCAAGGTACCATAATTCATTCATTAAATAGTATAAAAAGGTGTATGATCATTTATATTGAAATTTGTTCACATAAGCTCAATTTATCTTTCAAAGCTTCAAATAAATATATAATTTGTTATGCCAAAACTCGGCCAAAACAAAATAGAAAAGAGAATTATTCAAAAAAATATCTAAAACAGAATGGAAAGTTGAAATGGAACAAAATGAAACTGATGAAACATTTTACAAAACAAATTGACAATGAAATGAAATATCTCACAAATTCCAAAATAACAAATAAAATAACAAAATAGATCGTAAAAAAAGAAATCTTCAAAAATTCTCATCTTAAATTGGATTTCTAAGCCACATCAGTAAATTCCTTCCAAACAGCACCCAAACTAATCCAATTAAACTTGCACAACTCTCAGCAAAGCCCCAACTATAAAAAATTATGAATTTGTGACGCCATAAACTTTCCTTTTTGTTCAATTCTCATAGCCAAAGACAGAAAATATAAAGAAAGCTATAAACTCCATAAACCATACATAAACTACAAAGCACCATAATGATCATAAAAAATTAATAGTTAGTGAAAGTCGCATAAAAAATAATGGGGCTGGCTAGGCGGGTGGGAATTAGTGAAGGAAGTTCATTAAAAGGAAGTTAGTAGAAGATTAAGGTTTGCTGGTGAGGAAACCGTTCTCGTAAAGATTATCATATATTTGTGAATGTGCAACATAAGCTTTTTCGCTAAAATATAGAATTATTGTAAATAATAATATATTTATATTGGAGAGTAAAATATTTCTTGGTTTCAGGTAAAAGTTCACTAATTACCTCGCAGCAACAGCAGCGGACAAGCTGGAAACCCCAACGATGCACAGCACCAATAATAACGATGTGGCAATGACAGACCAGCATAAAACCCCACAATCCCACAGCTGTCCAGTCGTCTTCATCATCCAGTTATCAAACTCTGATAAAGCGTGATGCATGATAAACACATTCTTGTTCATTTCATTTTGTTGCAGAATCATAAACGGGCGCCAAATGATGATGCTCTCGTTAAGATCATTCACGATTTTCTTGAAATCCAGCACAATAAAATCGAATTGATAGATTTGTGGTGCTGTTTGGTTGGCCATCTCGTCTTTAAGCATTGACGTGATGAAGTCAAACAAATTGAAAAATTCGCTAAATATCAGTTGTGTATTAAATTCATCGTTTTCTATTTTAGATAAAATTGGGTTCGAGTCGCTTTGATTTATTTTATTAATTTGACTTGTCAAGTTTGACAAGTTTGTTACGTTCCCAAAAATACTAATTTTGCAGGCAATTGCGACATCAGCATCGAGAGCTCTTTTGCTGTGATTGTTGCAGAAATCTTTGACTTCCGTTTCACAAGCAGACTGATTGATTAACTTCTCTCGTTGTCTTTCAAAATATTCCCTCACATCACACGACTCCGTTCCATTCTCCATCTTGTTCCTGCTCAAGTATCGACTGAACTCCACGTGATACTTGCTGTGCAGAATATATTTAAACTTTTCCGTCAAAATTGTCAGCACCAAAAGGTTGTCGTACTGGCTGATGTTGAATCGTTTGTAAAGTTGATTTTGATGATTGAAGATGTTTCCGACGATATCAATCAATAGGATTTTGGTGTTCCTGTAGTTTTTGTATTGATTTATTATGCGGCTGGTTGTCGGCGAGTTGAGGGGGGAACATATCACGATAACTGCAAGGAAAAATTGGAGGATTTGTTAGTTTGAGGAAATAATACGATTGCAACGTTTATAAATTGTTCAAAATAATTGAAAATTCAAAACTGTAATTCGATCGCAAATAAGCGCGAGAACGAGGCATGTTGTGTATATTTCCACTATTAAATTTGTTTTGGGGGTTGTTCATAAAGTTCATCACAAAATATTGAATTTTGAATAATTTTTATAAACAATAGAGCCACATCTATTTAAAAAAATAATCTAACTACATTGCAACGTACTGCATTATCAGCCCATAATCCCCAATATAGAAAACACACCAAAATTATCTGTATGTCTGTTTAGCTAACAAATTGAGCAATTAAACTAAATTTGTAGCGCTTCCACAAATTTAATTGAATATTGTTTTAAACATTGTAATTCGATAGAACAACATTAACCTGCAGCTATTTGCAATTTGTACTATTTATAAGGTTTCACACCAAGTTTAGCACTGTTTCAAATTTCAAGTTTATTGGCTTGGAAATATTAGTTTTAAACAATTCCTTGTTTGATTTACAAAAATTTTCAACAAATTTTCTAGAGCAGTGAAAATACAAAATATATATATATTTATCTCCGATTTTAATTGCCTTAATGTATTCTCAACCAGCAAAAAAATCTGCGTCCCACTAATAAATTGGCACAATCAATGGGAACTTTACCGTTTTTCCCATTTAAAATTAATTAGCAATGGAATGGCCAATAAAAATGTTGAAACAAAGCGAATCGAATTATTTACTTTAATTTTTGTATTTACCTAGAGAAGAGCCTAGAGTATAATAATAACTTAATTGAAGCATTGTTTACTAAGAGTAAAAATATACTTCAAGTAAATTTGAGTTTCATTGGATCTTCACATTAAGTGAGTTTTTATTCTGAGTAAATAATTAAAATTATATCCAAGTTAATACAAAGATCAAAGTAAAAATTATAGAGAAATAATTAAATCAAATGCCTTTTTTACCTTTTCCGCTTTTATCCTTAACGTTGAAAAATTCAATGTTCTCGATTCCTATCTCGATGCGGTATGAAACATGAAGATTTGCAGCGATCGCTAGAGGAAGACCCAGGTTGGATTCTGCAAAAAAGAAAAAAAAAAATTAATTCTTTATAAGTCCACTGATAAGAATCGAACATAGTCATATTATGGAGATAATTATTTCTGAGCTATTTTGTACTAAGCGTGGGATTACTGATTTTATTAAAAATTTATATTCAACAAATACCTCCATTGTAATTATTTTGAATTTCCCTTCAAGCATAAACAACTTATAAATTTAATTAAACATTAAATAGAAATTGATACTTTCTTTGATTAAAAATTTAAAATCCTAATTAAAATCCTCAAAAACAATTAATTCTAATAATCAGTTCATAATAGAGCACAGCAACATCCCCCAAAAAGTAAAATCCCAATAAATTATGGTTTGGCTAAGCCAAACCGGAAAGAACTTCCATAATCTCATTAATAATTAATTTTGTTTATTTAATGAACGGCTGCAAAACTATAAATAACATAAATAACATGTCTTTCTGTACACTTTGCTGTATACTTTATGTACATTTTGCTTTAATAGAATATTGCTCTACATACAATCCCAGGTGAAAAAAACACCCGAAAATTTGTTACTGTACCTGTTAAATGGACCTGTCTAAACGTCACGAATGTACCGCCCAGAACAAGTTTTTTTACCTGTTGGATTTGTGTCGTCAACAGGTTTTGACAAATAAAAATATTTGTCAAATTTGTGTCACTAACAAATATTAACAGGTACAATTTTGAAAAAAAAACCAAAAATAAAACCGCGAATTTTCTTATTCCAGACACTTTTTCCAATTTTTCTCCGACATTTTTCTATTTATCCAGAGCACATTCTTTTAAAATTTATCATGGACATGTTATTTTGGACACCTTCTTTTTTGCCTACACCGGGACTCGATACGCAAACTTCTGAATTTTGGACGACGGCTTTGACCACTCTGCTACGGGAACTGTTACTTACGCGGTGTTAAAAGTTGATTAAGTAGCAATCGAATGTGAATATATGTTTTTGCACTGTTTCTTACGTGTTTTCTGAACATTTTTGCAAATAGAAACAAATGAATGATAGAAAAATATTTTATTATGCTTTAAAATTATTTCAGCTGTTCGATTGAAAAACATTTTAAATTTTTAAATAAAATATAATGAAAATTTTATAAAGTTAAACTATAAAGCTGTTCCAGGCGTGAACATATTAAAAAGATGTAAAGCAAATATTTCAACAAAAAGTAAAAAAGAAGCACATAAATATCGATTAAATACATTAAATTTAGAGATTTTCATGTTTTCTATGTTTGCCATAATATTGCAATTTTTATTGACATATCAGAATTCAAAAGAAACTGTTGGCTTAAAAAATTTTTATGAAACTATTGTACCTTTTTGTAAAAGCTGCTTTTTAAAGTATTCCACATCTTCATATAGTTTGTCATACTTTTGTTCATGTTTTATAGTATTATAATGATTTTATTGAAAAATTAAAGATTCAAATTTTACTTCCAATATTATTTACTAAAAATACATCAGAATTATGTTTTTACGTTTTATCTAACTAAAATTTCCAATTCTTATCTAAAAAACCTCATTAGAGCTTGAAATAACGTGAAATATTTCCAAAAGAGTATTGGGAATAAGAACAAGAAAACCTCTTGATATTTGACAATGACACTTTTTTGACAAGTACTTTATATACTTGTCAAATTATGTGTTATTGTACCTGTTAATATTTGACAATTGTACCTGTTAATATTTGACAATTACACTTTTTTGACAGGTACTTTAAATACTTGTCAAAATATGTGTAATTGTACCTGTTAATATTTGACAATTACACTTTTTTGACAGGTACTTTAAATACTTGTCAAATTATGTGTTATTGTACCTGTTAATATTTGTTAGCAACACGGTTTTAAAGTGTCGAGATTTTAACAAATTTTTGTACCTGTTAATATTTGTTGACGAAACTAAATCAATAGGTACTTCAAATAAATATTTGTCAAATTCAGGTACATTAACAATTTCAACAAGTAAATTTTATTTTCACATGATTCGAACCTTCGAAAATTTCACCTGGGATGCTACAGTCATAAAATATGAAACACATGAAATTCATGATATTTACGAAACACGATATTTATAGCCTCGCATAAGATCTAAATATATATAAAGTCTACAGAACCAAAATCGTCCACAAACATTAATCTTATTACACATTAAATATTTATGCAAATAAATTCTCCATGGTGTGTATGAAATGTAGACTTTGACAGGATGTAAGAAAATCGATATTTTCAACGGCTTTATTACTTTAGCATATTTTACTAGGATTTTACACAATTTTATAGCACAAATTTTAAAAGGAATTGAAGTCTTTGAGAAAAGAATGCTCGTAGTCTATCCAAAAGTTCCAAAAATTTTTGGCTGCAAATTTATGTTTATACAAAAATATCTAAATGAAATCTCAATGAAACAAGATATATATTAAATTTGCATCCTCTCCCCACAGCCTTCAATCAAAAAATATGGATTCAAATCAAATCTGATCGCAGTTTTTACACTCTACTTGTTTTGCGTGCCACTCGACTGGGTTCTGTAAAATCAATTTGTGGCGACAGTCGATTAAAATTTAAATTATTCAAAATTATAATGGTTAAGCAGTTTGTTGATTTTCATGACATTATCATGAATTTTCATGAATTTAATGAGTTTTATCGAGTTTCACAAAATTTTGTAAGGATTCCTCGCAGATTGCACAGAGTTTGCATGATTTTGTGCATTTAAAAGTCTAGAAAACTTTCAAAAATTCTAAATAGCAATTAGGAAAGTCTGCGTGATTTCTAATATCCGGTTTTATTGAAATTTTTCACAAGTTGTGTAATTTATTTTGATGTTTTTCATGTTTTTTAATTAAATTCCTATAATTTTAGGTTTGGAATTTAATTGTGATTTGAAGGGGGTACGAGGTTGGAATTTTTTAAAAGAATTTAAATAACATCTGAAAAATTCTTCACCACAAAAAAGATTTCTGTAAACGTAAAAAAATGGGAAAAAAATATTTTTAAGAGAAAATTTTTAAAATATCGCTGGAAATTCATGTTTGACGTCTCATAAAAGGATTGTATCAGTCCTTATCAATGCATAATCAATTTTTACATCAACACGAATAATTTTCCAATTTCCAAAATAAACTCAATAATTTTTCGATCAAAATGCTAATAACTTTTCAACTCATAACCTCCCCATCCAAGCCTCCAAATCGATAATCAAATTAATTTCTTCAAAACCATAAAACGCCTACAAAACAGGTAAGTTTTCTTTTAATTCGACAATTTTATCCAATTTGGATTTCCGGCATAAAAACACCAACTTGGTGAATATTTCGTGAAAATTTGTGAAATTCGGGGAAATTAAAGACAGCTCTTTGATCCATAAAAAATCGTGTTGAACTCTAAAGTGAAAATTATAATATTAAGTTTTTTAACACGAAAACTTTTGCATCGAAAAAGTCCGTTCGTTCATCGTTCATGAAATGAAATCAACAAACTAATTATACGGCTTCGAGGAAAATTTTCCACTTTGCCGAGTCTTTCACAAGTTTTTCATGTTTTCCACTTGCTTTTGATATGAAATTTGAAATCGTGATTTTCTGGCTTTTTGTGAAATTTTGTTGTTTTGGTATTTTGTTCGGATTTTGTGGACTATTTCAAAGCTAAGAACGTCAAATAAAGTTTGCGTGAAATTTAGTTTGAATTATATGTTTAAAAACTCATTTCGTTATATTATAGCTTTGAATAACTTTCCTGTTTTTTGGTTTTTTTTTTGTTTTTCGTTGGTTTGTGGGCAAAACCTGGACAGTGGCGGGTAATAAATATTTAAAATGAAGTTTCTGTGATTGATTGCGTAGCCCATTAGCTTTTTAGTTGAGCGAACTTTTAATTAAGTTTTTTATTATTTGTTGCGAAAGTTTTTAGCGCATTTATGCATGAGAAAAAGTTGCTACCAGATTTGATGGCAAAAAGTTTATTTAATCATGGTTTTGATGTTTTAATTAATTTTGTGGAAAACCAGTGTAGGAGAATGCATTTCTAAACTAAAATGGGTCAAAGAGTTTTTAGTTTGCTTTACAGACGGCACCTTAAACGTTTGAATTTTTTTGGGTTCCAAAAATAGAATTAACATATTATGAAGTCACTCCATTATCACACTTTTGGCAAATTTCAAGTTCAGTCAATCGTGCTATCAAACCATTTCTACAAAAAACTCTAAATTTAATAAAAACATGAATATTGTGATCCACTTCCCTTCAAACAAAAAATTCACCCAAAGAAATGAATAATCTCCCAATAAACATACAAAGCTTAAAAAATAAATCAGAAGGGTTGTTTTTATATTTTTTCATTTTAACACTGGTTAACATATTGCTCGCATATTCAAATTATCTCATACGGCAACGAAAAGGAAAGCAATTTCCAAGAGCACTTCCCCAAAAGCTCTATGTACGATCAAATATCTGAAACATGTTGGCAATGCTATGTTGTTTCTGGGTTACTCTATGTTAGTTTGTAATTTTCCCTCAAAAAGTTGTTTATGCTTTGCCACACTAGCAAATCTATGGAGCAGCAAAGCAACAAAGAAGATGTAAATAGATGAAAAGCTGCAATCCGTGCTCATTTCTATATCTTTCATTTGTTACTATCATATTCATCCATGAATTTGCTATCGATTCATATTCAACAGGGAGTTGAGAGTGTTCAAAGCATATTCAAAGCATTTACACTATTTAGAGCTTTAAGCAAACGTTCATGCATTAGTAGCAGTACAGAAGGCCAACGACCTCTAAGCATGTACCGAACGTTTATTCAAGGTATCATAGACTATCAAGACATCATTCCAAAACTACTTGAGCACACGAAGCAGCCGAACAAAGCACGCCACTGTACAGTATACAAAAAAAAAGCTTTTTCATTAAATACCAATTTTGTTGCAATTTAATGCTCATGAATTTAGCATTTTATCCATTTTATCATTGCCAGTTCTCGCTATCGTGTTAGTTTAACTTTTTCAACAAAGTATCAAACGACTTTATAACAGTTGCTGAACATTTTAATGAAGAGTTCTTGAAATGTGCTTAAAACTCTACTGGAGCAGCTATAACTTGTGACATTGTTGAACAACGAGAGGACTAAATTGAAATTATGCTTTAGAAGTGACTTTTGAATTAAATTAAAATTTTCAACAGAAACTTTGGATAGTGGAGTAGCAGCTAATTCGGGGCATAGAGAGTCTTGATTGTTGAGCAAATAAATTGTTGTAGTTAAAATGTAGCCATTTTCTAGAAGGTGCAACTTTTAAAGTGATTAAATCTGCTCTTGTTTTTATTTTACTCGTTAAAAACTTCAAATCTTGGCTCGCCTACCAAACACCACAATGACAATATTTCCCATTAATCTTACAAATACAATAAATACATTAATTTCCCATACATACTTCATGAATTCAGTTCAAGTCACAAGAAACTAATTTGTTAATAAATAAATAAAATTAAAATAGGATTACACATAAATACACAATAATCTCTACTTAGAATACAAAAGCTTAATGCCTACATGTTTTCTTGTGGCTTGATAGAATTAATATAGTATTATATCAATAAATACACAATGAATATCAGATTCCAGCCACATAATTTGTGTTCAGGATGCCAAAGATTCAGCCTCGGATTTACAAACAATATACTAGACCTCAAGTGTATTTGTGCTTTACAGCAACTTATATGTTGTTTGAGTTTTGTCTTTAGAAAGCTTTTGTCAGCTATGAAAGCTTTGAAAACAGATAGGACTTGAGATAGTTGGCTACAAAAACTTGAGAAGGAAAACATGAAGATTCAAAAGAAGTGTTGAATGTCATCCTAAATCACTTAATAGCTCATAAAAATCTTTGAAAGTGTTTTGTAATACATTTTCTTGTTAAATCTTGACGATCGTAAAATATTTTTATTATAATCTTACTTTGATCGAATATCATAATATTTCTCATTTTAATTCAAATAAAGCTGAAGTTCATCAAATCCAAAAACTATAAAAATTGACAAATTAAAAACCGATAACATAGACTAAAAATGATTTAAATTTACTCGCACTTCAGTGAATCCTTCAAAAATCCAATAAATGCTTCAAGTTCCTATTTGAGTCTCAAAGTCTCTTAACATAAAAGCTTGGCTGTTCTTTTTGTATGACATGAATAAAACCTTTTGCAACAAAGCTTTCCATTGATGATTGAGGTTTATGAGCAGAAAAGGCTTTTAAAACAGATTTTCCTACATTTCCTCAATCTGAACAATTTCCATGTGACAAACATGAACACAATTTTAATTTGCTTGAAACTCCTCAAAACTTTTAAGTGCTTTTCACCGTATTCCTTGTATTAAGGATGCTTTGGAGAGCTGAAATATTCCGGATAGCTGGGATGGTCTCGATAGAAGGTTTACATGCTTTGTCTTTACCACAATTACGGTTTCCATTCAGAAGACAAATCACATGTTTAAATATTTCTGTTTCGTATGTGCGGTATCATACATTTTACTGGCAGTTGTTGGTATTGAGATGAAACTTTTTACCATGCAATTTTAAATCTATTCACCCAAAACCACTCAACCGTGCAGATATAGCAATTTTCATTTCATAATTGTGTTCATATCTCATATATGGTGGATGCCATTTTTTGTTTGCGTCATTTTTATAAACTTACTACTGCATGGATAAATCGCTACGCTTGTTTGTAAGGAAATATGTTTCATAATCCATAATATTACTGTTTTTTTTGAAAGTAAGTTTATAAGTTTTGGATTTTTTTATCGTACTTTACTTTTGTTGCTTTACTTAAGAGGTGCTGGGGGAAATATGGGATACATTTATTATATATAGGACAATTTGTATGGCATATGAATTCTTATTGGGTAAAAATTCCATACAAGTGAAAAGCAATTTAGGGACACATTTCAACTTAGGCCTTTGTGAACAGCTCCCAAAACCACAATTTTCTTTTAAAAATCGAAATTTCCCATCCAACTCGAAAGCTTTCAATTTTCTATCAAATAAAACAAACGTGAACTTTCTTCACCTCAGAAACCTTCAGCCTTTAGAGCACAAAGGAGAAAAAAAATTGTATGGTAAAGATGATGTTGTCAATTGCTGGAAAATCCCATTCAAGGAAAAACCCGGAATTTGATTATTCGGGAAATACACAGTGTAATCTTGCGAGAAGCGTAAAGTCGCATGTAATACCACTTACAGCATTTTCAACATTCATATTACATCTTCCATTCGCATGTACTGAAAACGCAAACAAAAAAGGCATGAAAAATGTGTCGAGAATATGAAAAACTCGGAGAAGCTCACAAGAACATCAAGTCGATTAACGCAGCAAGAGATTACGGATGATTTGTCCGTAATAACGTAATAACGTTATCCAAGCGGCTTGACAATGTCACAGAATTGCTGAATTTGTTGAAATTGCGGCCAAATTGCTCGATTGATGATATAATATGTCTTCAAAATCTCCCACTTTCATTCTGTTCGGTTTCTTTCATGTATAATTAAATCGAGAAACGATGTTGCTTCGATAAAAAAAATCCTCAAGACAACCGCCAATAAAAGAATAAATATTTGTTTGGGGTGGCGGAAGTTACCACAGCTCAAGGACGGAGAAAGGAGAGATTATTGAGGATTTGGATTGTTTGTCAATATTTCTAGGTTTGAATGATTTGCATATTTCAGAGGTTGAGACGAGTTGAGAAGTTAAAGTTGATGTCAATTGTCTAATCCTTCTTAGGTCAAGGTCTCCAGATACCCCAGTTTTAAGTCTTAATTCAAATAATCCCCCCAAGGTTGAACTTAAAGTCCCTTCCTATTTTAGTTGGATAACTTTTTAAACTCATAAAACATTTGATCACCTTTCAAGCAAGTAAGACAATTCCCCACCCCTGCAAAATCCCCAAAAAAGCACCCGAAACTGGATTACACCATCGATATCCCTCGGAAATGGATGTAAAATGAAGTGAAATAATATTCCAATAAAACAACAAAAGGAGGAAATAAAAAAGTTCCTCTTTTGCTTCTTTTATTGCTGAATGAAAAATTAGTGCCCAAAGAAAATGATATTACAAGTAAAAAACTTTTTGTGAACTTTTGGAGATGCGTAGATAACCTACAAAAATAGCAAAATTACAACCAAACAAGCGAGTAAGAAAACGAACAAATAAAACGCACAACCTATTAAATAATGCATGAATACATCAAGTTGTGCGTGAGGGTTGGCAGGACATTTACAACTCAATGGGTTAGAAAGTTTCCTTGTTCTTGAGTCATTCTGTCTACAACAGAAATCTTTAAGTTGAAGTTGCTTGAAGATTTGGCTAAAACTTCTCAAGAATATTTTCCGTCTATTCAACTGTTTTTCCAAAAACAAAAGTTGTAGAAAACTCGAGAAAACTTTACTTTACAACGGTTTTTCCTTGGATAAAGTTTAGAAACCGCCGACAACCGTCTTCCACAAGTCATCACGACTTTCCACATATAAATCAGCTTTTAATTTGATTCGCAAAATTTCCATCTGCTTAAATATTAATCAGTTCCGTGATTATTTATTCTGGAGAAATTCAAATTCCGCTGGCAACGTTTCTTCGTATTTGGAAAATTAGATGGTGTAGTAGAAAAACTGAAGGGGGTTAAAAGGGTGGATTTTTTTAAATTTTGAAAATGCATTCAGTTTTGAGATCATTGATTAAAAATCGTCTCTCTTCAAGATTTGTTCTTGTAATGTGAATTAATAAATTCATGAAATGGAGGAAAAAATAAGTCGACCATTAGAACACCCAAACAAACCAGCTCTAGGCCAAATTAAGTTATCCCCCAAGTTGTTCACACAAGCAAGCGGAAATATTACCGCACACCACAGATAATTGTATTAGGGATTAGCATAAAAAATGAATTTGCGCAAATTTCCACTGCCAACTGTATTCAATGTATTATGTAATTCGAAACCGAATAAGAAAGCCGAGTTTATGCTTTACAATTTAATAATATTTTAATACAGCACTTTTATTAGCGGCGCATAATGGAATTCCAGAGAGATTTCTGTTGAGTTGTTCCCTGCCACGGCTGTTAGTTTGTTGAATGAAATTATGTGTGAATATTTATGATTTGTGTGATTTAAAGTTGCTGATAATGGAGCGGCAATTTTCGCCGCAATTTTCCAGCCAATTCTTGAATGTGTGTCGTGTAAGTTGAGCATGACACTGAATATATAGTGAAAGGGGGTGCCCAAGCTTGACTAACGAGGCTTCAACTGATTTGTCAGCTCAGCATAATGATGTTTCTTTTGAATTTCAAGAATGTAAAATGTACCTTAGATAAATTTTGAATTTCTTAAAAAAAAACTTTCACAGAAATCCTAGATAGGATGTCGATCAAGACATAACATTTCTGAAATCGATTTGAAGAAAGTTCTGCTTGGGAATTTTACCCCCAATTTCCCTTAATCGATGAGCAATGTGTGTCGTACACTCTGATTGCATTACCCAAATATTATTTGATTTCTAACATAATAAACTGGCAGGAGAATTCAAGACAATCTAAACCCAGGCGAAAATCATTGTTCTCAGAATTTCTAATATTCTTCGGATATTCCTGATATTTCGGAGTCTGTAGGGAATTACGAGTGAGTGTGCAAACGTATAGCAAATGTAGTCGACTAGCGAATGAACGGTATATGGATGTCGGTAGATCAGGGCATATCAGAATTGATGTACGAAATTGCGAAACAGTTATAAGACAGATTCATTTATTTTTATTGCATTGTGTTTTGAGCCCCATTTAGGATGTGAAAGACTGCAGGAAGAGGATGCAGAAATTTCAACAATAAATTAAACAATGGTATTTTTTTGAAACATTCAACATTGAAACATTTTTTAAAATGTTAATAATGAAAAGTTCAGTTTACTTTGGAAAAATGTTTTGTTTACAGGTCTGACGACTGACGTTTGATTTTAAAGAATATTCTTTTGAAAATGAATTTTCTATAAAAATTCCATCTGAACGAACTTTTGTAATTCTCTACAATACATTGAAATTTTTTTAAAGAGAATCATTAAAATTAGGTCAGTAAACAAAAACAAAAAAGAAGAAAAAATAAAACGTAACAATTTTTTATTTTTGTTTAAGAATAATAAAGCAATACATTTTGTTTTGAGCTTTTATCGAAGGAAAAAAAATTGAAAGAATTTTTAAACTCAGAACTTGTGTAATTGTAACATAATTGCAACAATCAGGTTTTTGCATGTATATTAAATAAGTTGTTGAATTGTGAGTCAAAATATTTCCACGATCATCCTTTCCCATCGTCCTCCCAAAATAAAATGTACGCAATGGCTCGGAAACACCAAAATAACGATGATTCGTATGTTTGAAAACTTTAGCGAGCTTTCCCAGCAATGATTTGGCATAGTTGTGTTGGCATGAAACATAAACAAAAGATGAGATAACCCGGGAGATAAAGCAATATAGCAGCAATAACCAAGTATAGCGGAATAACGGCCTTAAACATCCGTTTCAACACCTTTCTGCTTTCTGCTCTCTTGCCTCCTGCATTATAGAACATTATGTTGAACTCGTTGGTGTTAAATCCACTTTAATTGATCTTTTTGCTAGTGAAAGCGGCTGGCAATGGCAAATGATCCATAAATTTAGTTATTTAACGTCGTTTTCAATTAAGCCACCACGTTGGCTTCCAACCAGCACAAACCGAGCTATTAATTACTTTACGGGGATAATAACATTTTATATGTTCGAGTCAGACGTTCTGTTCTGTATTTCCTTATTCTTTATGCTTTCACTAATATTGTTTTTAAGTATTTCCGAGCATTTCCAAGCTTTGCAAGATTCCACATTAAGTAATTAATTTTACGACTTTATATCGTGAAAACAAATATCAGGGATCAATAAAGAAGGTATTGCTACATATTGAGTTACCTCATTAAATACGAAAGGGAGGCAACTTTTCTTCCTTTCACTATTCATTGCTTCCATTGCTTTCGATGCTTTCATCAAGTTGTTTTGTGAACAAGACTGATGTAAAGGAATGTTTTTCAAAGATTAACAATTTAACAAATTTGTTAAGGCAGCCTTGTAAAACAAAATACCTAAACAAAGTACACAAGCTTCAAGAAGAACTGGAGAAACCATACTTTTTTTGAAGCATAAAATGATATAGAAATGAATTTATGGGAGGTAAATTATACTGTTTGACGGGTTTTGGTTAAGAAGGTGGAACATGAAAGTGCCAAGAAAAAAGGAAAACAATATAATTAACTTTAATATTTGAAGAGAAATTAGGTTAATTGCGCATCCTTCTGCTGAAAAATTTTATTGAGATATTTCGCCCAAAATTTATTTTGAAATGACTGACAAATACAACGAGCTTCCTTAATTTTGGCAATTATTACTTGCAAAATGCTTGTTAATTGCAAACAAGGAAAATGTTAAACTGAATTGGAAATTAGAAATTTTTGGCGGGAAAATTTTAATATTTTACCATTTCATGAGCGCTGTCGAAAAATTCGATAATGAAAAATTTTATTGGAATTTTCCGAATTTCCTTTAAAGCTGTTATTTAGGTGCCAATGAACCTACATAATTTTTACAATTAGAATAATTTCCTGAAAAGGACGACCTTTCTGAATAATAATCAAATTTTAATTAGAAAAACCTTTAATTTATTCATAAAAGTCCCTAATCATGATCAAAACAAGCTTCTCGTTAAATAAAACTTCATTTTTGTATTCTTGTTATCATAAAACAAATAAAACATTCCCTTAAATAATCGACTTAACTGCTTTTCCCCCGAAGAAAGTGATAATAAATGAAAACTTGGTAAAACTATGCACAACGCCATAAAAACACACAACGAATGAAAAATCAATTTTTCCGTCAAAATATGCTCAGAACATCAAAGTTCAAGCAACTAATGAACAGAACTCATATCCAAACCGATGCAGACGGAAAATTATTCAAATTTTTTGTGGCAATATCAGGGGTAAGGAAGTATATTTAACATCCTATCAAACTTCAACATCATCGAAACAGACAACCATTTTACTGCTCAACCCCTGGAAGATTTATTCGACAGCTTTGTGTATGTTGGCTACATGTGTACGATATGCAGACAATGTGAATGAAACTGCATAATTTTACAATATTCGAGGGTATTTTGGGTATGTTTTAGGATTTTTGGAACTGCAGGACTTCCAAATTACTCACAAAAACTGGAAAACTAGAAAACTGTAAAACTTGGAACAAGGAATTAATGCAATACCATTTTATGCTGTTATGTCGTTTTTTATTAGTTTTCCATGGTGTTGGGCTTATACCCAGTATTTATTTCTACAGTTTTCCCACTTTTCAGCTTTTTTATGGAGTTTTACGGAATTACGAAGAATTAGCTGCATTTGAGATTGGGCGGGAGAATTATGATTAATGAATTTGCGGTGTTAGTGGGGACGCTGCGGGTGAACTTTGACCAGGGTGAATTTAGAGTTCATGGGATCACCTTCAAGGAGGGAAATTCATTGAAGTGGTTTTAGGGCTTAATTTTTATATTTTTATTTATGAGTTGTAAGAAGAAGTCTTGCGAGAAGAAAAAGAAGATTGATGGGAAAGAAAAGTTTGTTGAATTTTTTAATTATGGTTTTGTTTTTTATCGCGGAAGTTCCTAAAAATTTAAGTGAAATTAAATAAAAAAATTGTGATGAGGAAAATGTTTTACAAACTTTTTTAACTTGTATTTTTTTTGATGGTTTTGCTTCTTCCCGCAATCTTTACCCTCCGAAACAAATATTCTTCCTGAACATCTTATATTGAAATAATTTGCAGTAAATTAATTTGGAAGTGTTCTGAAGTCCTTCAATTTATTCACAATATTAAAAAAGTCCCATCAAATGGTTCTTTATTAAATTGTTTACATTAAAACTTTTCTTCTCACAGTAATATTTAACAAAAGTTTACCAAACAAATTATAATAATGAGGATTAAAATATAAAGCAAACTTTTTCATTTTTTGATTGGATAATTCAGAAAAAATCTTTATTTTCCGATTTTCCCGAATATTCTTGAAACATGCTTAATTTTCCAAAGTCTTTTATTTAAATTTGCATGCCAAGAAAATCCTCTTAAACATTAAAACTCAAAAAACAAAAACACAAAGCAAAAGCCTTTCTCTTGATTAAAGCATAAAAGTTTTAACGAAAAAAAAGTCTTCAAAAAGGAAAGAAATCAATTTTTCCCGATTTTTCCGTAAAAAGCTTAATATAAAACTTTTTTTCGAATCTTCAATTTGATCAAATTGATCAAATTCGAGCTTCCTTGAGTTCGACGTTAAAAGTTGAGCATCGGGCCAGCTGGGTATCTTCATTCATATATTTCCGGGCACTGAGGGAAATATTCGATTGTCTTTTTTATCCTTTTTTTTCTTTAGCGCTTCTCCAAGAAAATTAATTCCCTTAAATAAAAAATAAAATATTATTTGAAATACTACCTTTTGGTTTTTTTCAGTGTATTCCTTCCATTTACCGGGTATATCTTAGAGATATCAAAAATATTACGCAAATTGCTATAAAAACAGCTTCCTCCCCAAATTCTCCGAATTCTCGCCAGTTCCTCAAATTCCTATATTTTTCCACAAATTTGTATAACAAGCAGACAAGCAAAAAATCCACTTCATAAATTTGCGCAAATTGATTTCCAAAGAAAAATATTTTCCTTATAATTTACGAGCGGGATATCAGGACAGTATCAATAGATAAAGGCCCAGATAAATATTTTGTGATACATTATTTTTGATGAATCATACAAATTGCCGTACTAAAAAAAGATAATTTCCACAACAGATAAGGATCTTGTCATAACTTTGCTTTCATTTTGATGAATGGTACGTTATTTGACAATAATCCAAGGAATTTTTGGGAGAATAACTTCAGAAATAACAGAATTATCGAGTATTGTTGAGAATGCTTGAAATGCCTGGGAATTGTATTACATTAAAGGGGGTGGTTGGATTACAGAATAAATAGAATAATCTCAGAGAAAAAATAGCTACTTGGGCAATTTATATCGGTTGACTCCTTTAGGTACATTAGAAACTGCTCAAAGATGTCCAAATTATGAGCGATTGGCTTTAATGAGGTTCACTGAATTCCACACCACAAAAGGTATGATGTATTCCAACTATTATTTTAGTAATGAACTCCTTTAACTAAAAAGATCACGAAAAGGCCTGGATATTAAGCAATTACTTGAGATTGATAGCGATATAAAATGAAATCTATATAGATCTTCAAAATGATTAATTCCTTAATCTAAAAGCCACATTTTATGCTCAACTAGAAATTCACTCTCACCACTCAGCAGGAGCTCAAGAGATCAATATCAGGAAGAATAAATTATAGCATTCACTTCTAATGCACTGCGGTCAATATCACTTACAAATTGGCCCAACTATCCTTTTGACTTCTGTGCAAGGCATGCAGGACAATAATAATGGAAATACATGAACATTCATGGAAACTTAGTCAAGCGTACGTGTAGCTTGTTTGTGTGTTTCAGCATTTGATGTAGTTTATGTCGTTTGTTTCATTATTTGATTATTCTATTATTTGATTAGTTGGGCTGAGGGACACTTTTAACTGATCCAATCTATTTCTTGCGGGTTTCGGTTCGTAACATTTTTGAGGCTTTTGAGGTATTTGGAATATTAAAAGATTATTGGCTCATAAATTTCATTTGAATGCTTTCTGGTGTTTTGCCTGTATTTCTGAGTATTTGCTATGTGTTTGAGAATATTTCAGTACCATATATATTCGCAATTTTCCGGGTAATTGAGTGCTTTGAACGAGACTGGAAAGACACTCCAACACGATCCATAAATATAATACAGCCCATCTTCCAGATTAAGTTTATATTAAATATTCCAATTTATTAAGCTTAGAGAAGCACTTCATATTTATCTTTCTACTAGGGGATTTGCCCAGAATCTATAAGTTATTAATGGTTTTATTTACAATAAAAGATTGGAATGTTAGAAAAAATGAGCTAAAAAGATGAGAGATTGCATATTTTCAGGATATCTCTAAATTTCTTTGAGTTGCATACTTTTGAGGTCAATACTAAATAGAGTGTAATGTAACATTCAGGGGTTCATACTAGTTTACTGTAGATTGCGAGTGGATTGAATACATTCAGGACATTTAAATGTACCATATTATTCCAATTTATGACAGAAACAGCTTCTGTAAATTTATTGTTGCGTAAATTTATCAAAAGGACCAAATAGATAATTTACCTTCTATAACATTCCTAAGATATCATTCCCTACCCCCAGAAACGTGTCCTTTTATAGCCCAATAAATATACAAATGGAATATCTATTATTCAGAAACATATAATTGCTGTGTCCGGCATCAGGAAAACGTCTCAAGATCTTACAATTCACACAATATCTATACAATAAAAGACATAAAGAAGATTTTTTACTTCAGTACAAGAAATACGTGAAATTTCAAGGAAATACATGAGAAGGAATCCTTACAAAAATAGCAAAAAAATCGGAGAAACGGCAAAATCCAGTTCTCTTGCCAACTAATGCCAAGTATGAATGTCATGAATATATTTTTCCTGAACAAATTTGCAAGCTCATTCAGTCATTTTCAATCTGTTAAATGAAAATCCCGACAGCAATTCAACATAATTTAGATTTTTTGCTCGCTGTATTTTCTCCTTCAAAAATTGTGACAAAAATTGTAGGAAAAATCATAATGAAAATTTGTACTTTTCAATGAAAATTTGTTAAATCGAAAAAATCTGGAAATTGAATTTCACAGCCAAATTAGATGAAATTCAATATTGAAATGCATTTCAAATCAACCAAAAGCATATGGATAGTTTTAGCGTTATTAAATTTTAATACCATTTGCATCTATTGTTTATGTTTGGGATTTTACACTGTAAGAAAATTATTTTAATTTTTGTAAATTAATAGATATATAAAGTCTAAAAATGTTTGTTCATCCTGAATTTATGCAATTTGAGATGCAACTTACTCCTGCATTTCTCTTGAAAAAACACAATTGAAGAAAACTGAATTTTAACTTGAAGATTTAAAATCCAATTATATTTTTTACAGTTCAATGTATCGAGAGTTGAATTGCATCTGTTATTAGATTATGCATAATTTTTTTTACAGCAATTCTAGTTATGCTCCAATGATAGGTTAATCAGATTGCATTCTGCTAATTGATTTGAACGTGAATGACTTGTATATAACCAACATTACGGGAGAATGCATTTTCATTAGACGAAGCATCTGAATTGTTAGAGTACCCGCCGTCATAGAGAAATGATACAGAATTGTTTTAAAGGCATAAAGGCAGCATCCGATATATGCATAAATGCATAAGCTGCATAACTACATTAAAATGGCAAATGGCTGTGACTAACGGGACGTATGATAAAATGAGTATGAGATTGTTGGAGTGATACTGATACAATGCAGGAGTGGCAGGGGTTGAGAGAGTAGAAAAATAAGTGGGAAGTATTGATTTTTCTGATTTAAATTTATAATGAGGATTAAATGCTAGGATGTGTAATAATAAACACACATTTAGGGGATTATTGTATCGATTGATTTTTATTAAAAGCATTTAGGGGTTACTGCTCTAATTTATTTCACATGGTTAGCATACAACGATAATAAACATCGATAAATCCAAATGTTTACAAATTTTCTCTACCCCTTCAATGTATGCAATTTGGAATGCATACATTGATGACTATTCTATGTTAACTCCCAAATTAATGCAATATTAATGTTTCTGTGCAATTTAACCCCTTGACGAAAACAAAATTGATGATTTTGATTTCAAGCCTGAGTTAGTACAGTATCAGTATTTATAAGCTACTTAAGGTTTTCCCTGTATGTAGGCAATAATTAGCCATATATTATAAATAATCCCCTGGATATATGCAATGCATAATTTATACCACCTTCTGAATGTAAAAATCTTTAAACAGAATGAAGCTTCCAAAACTCTGACTCCAATCTCAAAAATGGACACAGTCTAGTCAAAAGACAAACACCACGTTGATTGATGTCCAAAATTGCATCAGATAACAGAAAAAAACGTCCTAGATTGGAAATTTCAAGAGACACACGCCTACAGTCGGTTCGTCAGATAAAAAACAACACAAGATTAATAAAAAGCTTAAGTAAGCGTAAAACCCAATAAAAAAGGCAAAAATCAATTCCAGCATTTGTGCAAACTAAAACAACAATTTTTGATCCAGAAAAATCCTTAAACTCCCTAAAATCCTTAAAACACAGTAAAGACATGAATTGCTTCTTTGGCACACTTTCTCTGCCATTACAACAAAATCCAACAAATTTGCTACATTGCCACACGTTAGCACAATTTTTGGCATCGCATTTTGTCGAAAAAGAAAATCCCGGAACCCTCGCCTAATTGGATTCAAAGTAGATAATTGATTCAGCTGAGCCAAAAAAACGGCACAAACTTCTCACTACCTTAAACATTGTGAAGCATTCTTACAGGCGTGTAATATTCACCCCTCCTCCTAGGCCCCCCGCAATCGTAAAAGAAAATTAAAAGAGATACAAAAACACAAAAAGGCAAACGGCATAAAAGGCATAACACTCAAACAGCAAAAGTTCCTCTGAATGCTGCCGAATGGAAACAATAAATTTGCCATCCCAGCTCCATTATGGGCTCAGCGCTTTTGATGATGTTTCGTTTGAATATCAGAATATCAGATGCTTGGATGCTTCGTGTATCCCAGTGTATCCGGGAAACTGAAGCTATAAAACAAAACGGATCCCGCACACATCTAACGGGTAGTATTCTGCCTAACTCTAACTATATCCGTTTGAATGGTGGTTTTTTATCATTCAAAATCAAGATCATTGATTAATCCACAGATATTAGACTAGAATATTCAAATCTTTGAAATTTCACGAACATCTCGTGATAATTGTGCATTGGTCATTTATTAATTCACTAAAAACCAGATTAATCATTTTTTCCTAATCTAAAATCACCACCTCCTATATCCGTCTTAACAGAATCTTCGCAATCTCCATACATTATTAATGTTCAATAGTCTATATCTCTTTACATCCCTTGCTCCATCGACTTCATTCACTTCCATTCACCAGTAGGCTCTCAATATCGCAATTTTGCAATCTAGTCGTATTCAGTATTGCAAGGCAGTAAACTTGTGTTTGAGTAATAAAAAAACGGAACCCGAAGGAAAAAAAATTCCACCAACAAATACCTGTAATTATATGGCATGTTAGCTTGCCTTGGATGTTACAGTGCTGTGGTGGGCACGTTGTTTTCTTGAACATAATAAAAATATTATGTGTGGAGAGGGTCCTTGATGGGAAGGTGAATTATTTATTAAATTAAGAAATTAATCATTTAACTTGTGTTTTGTTGAGTAAAACATTTATAATTGAGTAAAACCCTCAAGTAATGATAGATCTGGGACGATGTTTAAATTTGATATGTTTTAGATTTTTTGGTTAAAAAGGGTTTTGTTGTTACTTAAAAGTGACAATGGTTCTTGAATGATTAATTTCTAAAAACTCAAATAAATATGATCATTAGATTCGCATGAGACAGTAAATTTAACCTTGAACTTTTGGCGTCTCAAATGTCTCAAGTTTATAATAAATGTAGGTATCCTCTTCAATTCAGTACTTCTGTGTGTTTGTCGTGTACATATACATAAAACAGTTGAACCAAAGCTTATAAAAGAAAAAGTCTTCAATTAAATTCCGCACCCTCACCGTGCCTTCACTAGTACGCGCCTCATGCTCTTTTTGTCAGTGTGGAGTAATATTTTGTTTGATAGGAGTCTTTGTTACAATAGCAAAGAGGTCGAAGCAAGCAGTAGAATGATTAAGAATTTAAAAAGATTTATTGAATTTAATTTACTGTATTCAATTTACTGTACCAAAACTATGAAATATCTTCAGTTGACAATTTACGATATTTTTTTACAAAAAATCCCCTTAAATTATGCCTATCAGTAAAGAAAACAACAATTTACCCCAAAAAGTATGCAAAAAACATAAACAAATCAGGAAGTATGCAACTTGACTAACTTTATAAAAAAAAGCAACCCCCTGCAATCTGAAACTTGGCGCCAAAACAAATTTCTTTGTCCTTCCAAATTTTAACAGCCTCCCCCACCTCTCAATCGGCACAGTCAATCTATGTTCCATTAATTGAGCGTCTCTATCGAAAGACTTCAGAGTGGAAAATTGCCACCACTCACCTTCTAGCTTGAGTTGAGCAGCCTAAATATTGTTGAATATATTTTCGGTGCTTGTAAAACGAAAGTACGAAATAACGAAAGTAATTCCACAAAGTTGGGGTGTCAAGAGTTTGGCGCATGCCCAAAGTCTCGTGTCTACAAATTTATAACTTCCAAAAATATATCATTATGTTCATTTGTAAACACAAATAGGTATGGTGTAGAGGGTGACTCAAAAAACCTACTTCTGTGATTAAAAATGCATCCAATTGATGTGCGGTGCAGGAATAAGGGTCGGATTGTGTATTCTGCATGCAAAATGATTTTACTTTAATATTTCTGTTTTATTTTTGATTAAAAACTCAATACATAGGAAAGAAGGAAATTTTTTTATTATAGTATAGATCACGCATTTTGAGATCACAAATAAATAAGTCAATAAAGGTGATAGATTATGCAAACATAAAACACATTAGAATCTTTTTTTTTTCTAAGTCCAAAAAGAAGAAATTAAAATAAAAATAACAAAAATTAACCAGATCTTTTATTTTTTAACCCCACAACATAATAAAACCACCCCAATCCCGATCCCTGCACCGAGCCAATAAAATGCACAATGAATGAATTTTTTATTGAGGGATTACCAGACCATGTCACCCTGTAATTTTCGAGAATGCAAAAAGAGGGTAACTTTATCTACTTCACTTGAGCTTCACAATTTTCATCCCCTAACATATTCAATACACTCTCTGCCTCTGCCGTTCGGTCGGGTAGGAGTTGTAGCCAATTTCGCCCGATTTTCGGTCGGATTTTTTACGGCCTTTTTGTGTATTTTCCTGTACTCCGCTGTGTTTTGCTGTGTGCTTCTCAATTTTGTTGTTCAGTTCGGTAAAGTGCTCGAGCGCAGACAGTGCTCTTTCTTACTTCTTAGTCCCGGTCTCGGCAGTTCCAACAAAGTGTTGATTATTGTACGTTTATAAGCGGTTTTCGATCATATCTCTTTATATTTACATAATAAAGTTTTTTGCGTTCATTCTGCGATTTAAAACTTAAAAGCCATAAATTACATTATTATCATAAATTATGGCGGTAGAACTGAAAACGATGGTTTTTCGCGATATTTTGAAATAAACGCAAAAATCTAGCAATAATTGAGGAAAATCCCCGGAAGCGATTTTTAGTTTTGGATATCGGAGTTTTATGTTTTATTTAAAAAATACGCCAATCGTTATGAAGCACAGTGGAGGATTAAAAACCATTTAAAAATTTGTTGCCATTAAAAATGCGGAATATTCAGATAATTCGAGTAATTGGGGAAAATTCGGAAAATTGCCATTCGCGCAATTTTCTCGTTTTTCTAGCAATTCACAGTTTTTACAGAGGCTTTAGCCGGAAAATCAGATAACATGCAAAGCGGATTGACTGAATCGAATGGATTGTATTGAAATTAATGAAGACCCAGTGAATTTTTGCTCATTTTTATGGAATTTATAGAAAATAATGTGGATTATTAATGAATTTTCCGGCTGTAGAATTAATGATGAGTAAATTATTGATAATGCCGTTACCAGAACTTTCTGATTGGATCGACGTGTAATTAGCTGAATTATGGATACTTTTGGGGTATTATGACGAATTTTGATGGAGAAAGGTTTTGAAGGGAGATTAAACTTTCCAAGAAAGCGTCTGCAAGAATAAGGAAATTATCCAATTTAGCTTGAAGAAAATTGATTTTATAGATTTTGAAATAAGAAGATTTATTTTATATCAGTTTATGATCCTATTAAAATTCAAAACTTTCGAATCACAAATTGAAGAACAAAGGATAATTGGATTTGGTTTGGAAAATATATTTTTTTCATGTCATTTGGTAAAGCTTTTAGAGAAATTTCCATCAATCCGACACTCCATCCATCAAAAATTCAAACAAACAACAGACATAAGTAATTCAAATAATGCAAAATGTCCATAACTTCCTCGAAGTTGCCCCCATAAGACACATCAAAGTGAATTGCTGATTTGTTAGCCTGATTTCCATTCAAACATTGGTAATAGGTTTTAAATTAGACAAATTTGTCAATTACTGAAATACAGAATTCAGTCTGTTTTAGCATATCGCAAACAAATTGAATTAAAATCAGTAAATTCGACAAATTTCTGTACATTTTTGGATAATTCTACGAATTCAGTCGAAATATCGCGACATTTCCATTTTCATGGATTTATCATATTTCATGAATATTCAATGAAAATAATGAACTTCAAAAATTCCAAAAATATTCGAAACAAAATACCAGCTCCTTATTAAAATCCAATTCAAAAATAATTTTTAGTTGACTGGAAAATCCATTGTTCACATTTTCTTTGACAAATATGCTTCGGTAGATATTTTAAGAAGCAAATTACATTAATGAGCAATTAATTTGAATTATGAAGCTATTTTTAATGCTTTTTAATGTTTTCATAAGATATGATGGAATTGAGATATTTTCACGAGTGAATTAAATTATTAATTGGAGATGTTATCGTTGAATTGCTTTTTAAGACATTTTGTTTGGAGGGTGGAGAAATTTGAGAAAAGATTGATGTGATCTTTAAATTGTTTGTTCAACATACAAAAATCCGAATTTGTTTTATAAATGTTGAAAGATCTTGATCCATCAGAATACTTCAATGTCAAATAAAATTTTTTTGGAAATGTTTTAAAGAATTGCAAATTTCTGTGAAATTTATATTTAAAGACTAATTTAAAACAATTTTCAAGAGACTGACAAAAAATTATTAAAATTAATTAAAAAAGTAGCTGAAAATCTTTTTGTCCCAACAAGCCGAAAAAAAATTCCATAACCCCATGAAAACCATCAGACACCTCACAAGCAAAAATGACATCATTAACTTTTTAAAGTGTCCGTCCATAAATCATTAAAAACCGCCACCTGCCATTTTCCTAATAACATTAAAGGAACATAAAAAGTATAAAGAACATAGAAACATAAAAATACATTAAAAAGACCGCTAGCAACATTAAAACCATAAAAAATCATTAGCACAAAGAAATTTGCTATAAAAACATGAAGATCCCGTAGAAAACATGAAAAGCATAAAATTGCAAAGAACTTCTTTCTAACATTATTTTTAAATAAGACTTAAAGAGGAAAACCCAAAGAAAAAACCTAAAAAAGCTAAAAAACGCTAAAAGATAATTTAATGTCAAAGTCTTCCTTCCTTCCTCCTTGACAATCTTTGCAATCGTTGTAATCTTTGCAAAAGTTGAAAATTGCGCTTTTTCGACTTTCTCGAAACTTTTCTTTACAACAAACAACATTTCCTATATTTCCTATAATACACATTATTATACACTAAGGAAAACATTCAAATGCAAATTTTCAGCGTGTCTCAAGAATTTCTCAAGAATTTCCAAATTTCTGCCGTAAAAGAGTGTATGTTTAGTATTCCCAAAGCCAAATTAGTGAATTCCAAGTATTTCGCGTTTTTCACGAGTTGTTCGCGAATTGTGTATTTTACCATGTATTGTGCGTTAGCATTGTGATATAAGTAATTTTTGCTGTAATTTTTGCATTGCTCGCATAGCGGGTAATTCTGTAAGGAGCTTAATTCACCATACAATGAGGCATCACGTGATTATTGTGAATTTAATTTACATGCCATGTTTGGAGGCACTTGGATGGTGAACAAGACGGCAGAAGGAATTATAGAGTCGTTGAGAACATTATTTCTCGGCTTTTTATTGTGATTTCTTGTTTTTTGTAAAAAGGGAGTTTTGGACGGGGGATTGTTTTTTAATTCAAAAAAGTTTTTTTAATGTCATGTTTGTTGTAAAAATTGTCTTTATTTATTTTCGACTTATTATCCTATTAAATAAATCGTTCAACATTAAAATGAATCAAAATTTTTTATATGAAATATTTTATCGAACAAACTCCCCGTTAAAATCAACTTTTCATTGTTCTCCCATCAAATTTGAATACCATTCTTTGAATTCTTTATAATTCCCATTAAATCTGATTTCGGATGTAAACGTGAGCTTTTATTGAATGCAAATTTTATTGAAATATTGATCGCACGTTTCCCATTAACACCGGTTTTCATTGAATTGTCGCAGAATTGTTGAGACATTCTTATGAAGTTTAAATTTTTTTAATGGGAAAAAGACGTTTCTCGTTTCTAGATTTAATTTTTGGTTTCTAAAATAAATATATTTTTTAAGTTGAATGTTATACGGTAGTAGAATTTTGAATGTTCAAATTTAATGGTGCTTGTCTTTTATTGCTAATAAAAATCTCAATTTCCTCGGATGAATGAAAAAGCGATCGCAAACATTTTAAAGCAAATGTTGATACAAGCTGACCAACAGGACTTCCCTATTGATTTTCGCATAAAAACATTTGTATACAATGTTTAAATATTTAACTGTTTAATATGCAAAATAATAACCAAAATTCTGTAAAATTGCTTTGAAAATGTTAAAAACCTATTGGAATGAGCTGTGAGCTTCCTGGGGTGGCAAATTCAGCAAAATTCTGTAAATCCCACGCAATATCAGTGAAAACATTAGAAAAATACTCGGAAAACTCTGTTTGTTTGCTGGAATTGTTTGTGGAAAATGCGTGCAGTAAGGGAGACATTCAATGTTTTACTGTTCTTTACTGCCTGCTACCATTTTCAGTATTTCCCATAAACTCCATAAAGTGTGCTCAAACATTGTCCTTTTTGTTGTGCTGATTGTGCAATGTCGAAATGTTCCATTGGCCAAAGCTGGCTGGCTTTGTTATCTTTTTGAGTGGAGCATTAAAAGGAATTGAAGGGCACTGGGGAAAGTTGAGGTTGCTGTGATTTTTTAGAAGGAATTAAGTGGTGTCTGCTGCTTTTTGGAATTATTGCAAGGCATTTTGTAGTTCAAGTTTCTTTGGAAATGATTGGCCTCTTGATTAGGATGTAGATGAAGTTTAAATGGAAAACTTTTGTATTTTGGTTGAAAGTGAAGGATTAATTATAAAGTTAAAGTTCTTAGTAAATTTTTCAGTTTTAAACTGTTCAAAGTTCAATTTTAAATTGAAATACTTTTCTTTCAGTTGCCTCACTTTGACATTAAAATTAAAACTAAAGAAAACTAGTAAAATCCATGTTTCTCCGAACAAAGTTTCTTTCGAAGCTTTCAACAGTGAAATGCCATTTAGCTAACTTTTTGCTCCCAATTTTTTATGCAAACCAGAATAAAAACACAGATTTTAAATGAAAAAATTATAAATAAATATTTGCAGTAAAAGTGGGCAGCAAAGCAAGTGTTTGCTGCGTCAAAATACTCAACAAACACAAATAGCACAACGAATAATTGGGAAATTTTTAATTTAATTATTTAATAAGGCATTATTTGTATTAAGTAAATACCAGTTCATTTCGCACCATTTTTATTGAAAATTTGATGACAAAATTGATCATTTTCGCATAAATTAATTGAGGATCAGAGAATTTATCAATTCATTTTTAAAAAGTATTCATGTAAATCCCAAAAATGTTTAAACAGTGTTAATCCATTTTATTCCACTTTATGAGAAGCTTTATGGTTTATGCATGTGCCCTTTCAATAAAATCCCATCTATTTGTGAATAACGATCCCTTTATGTGTTTATGATTTTTAAGGCAACAAATTTTCCTTTTAATTTCCATTTTGTGCTGAATATCCGGAGAATATGCGAGGAATATCATGAATTTCTAAAATTTAGAATTTCCTCAATTTTCATGAATATTCCAAAAATATCTGAAAAATATGCTCAATATTGACAATCCCCAATTTATCCACAAAATCGCAAATATTCGACAATCTATCGCAAAACTAGCAACATCGACAGTTCACTAGATCAGCCAGTTTGATGGTCTGCTGGCCTGATTGCTGTAACTTCTTGAGTTTAATATTTAACTTTATTATATACTTTTAAATCAGTTTACAATTAGAAATCTATCTAGACTATCTATCAAGCTCCTAGCAGCTTGATGTCCCACACAGTTCTGTCCTCAAGTCCTTCTTTTCGTCTCCTTTTATACCTAAACAGGTATCTTGTTTATTGCTGGACTGCTCTAATCTCGGCTCTAATGGTAGACCTCTACCTGATGAATATTTTCTGGTACAGGACCTTTTCGTTATACAGTTGAGGAGGAGGTAACCGTTACTGGTTTATTATTAAGTTGCTTTATTACTGAGAAAGCAATTCAAATGACAATCATAACGGTAAATACTTAGACCGTAAAGATATTTAATATATCTTTTAAAAAGGATGATTCCTCTTTATTTTGTAGCATCATAAATATTCAAGTTCTACTATTTAAAAAGGTCTAGACTGACCGCTACAGTTGCCCGGGGGACTTTTTAGAAGTTTTAACATCATTTTGATTTCTAATCAATTTCAATAACTTTTATATTGTCTGATTTAAAATATACTTTTTACGTTAAACATTTTGTTTTCTTTTATTTAAACTAAAACTATTTTTATTATTGATTAATATTGTCAAAATACAAAAAAAATTTTTAATACATTTTATATGAATAGAATACTTATGAAAATTTCTTGTTTGGAAATCATCATTTACAAATTTGATTTTAATTCTTACTTAATATTATTTTCAAATACAATTTATTATTTTTAACACTTATTACTTTACTTGAAACATTGAAAAAAATTTTAATATCTAATTCTTATCTAAAATAAGATGCTTAAAATTACTTATATATTTTTTATTTGATTTTTTATGTAAAAGATTTTAATAATTTTTTTTTTTTTTTTTTTTTTTAAATATGTTTTTTATATTAGTAAATGTTAGTTAGTTTTCAACGTCAATATCTTCATCAATTATCATTGCTGGAACTTCAAGCTCTGATTTTACCATCCTTGGTATATTTTGGCTTGAAAAAATTCTACGCGACAGATTCAAATTTGATAATGCCATAGAGGGGAATCTTTTTAAAACGCTTCCAGACAAAACTTGATTTGCCGCGAAATTTGCTCTGGAGACTGCCTTTAGTTTGCATAAGCAAAAAACTACAATGGCAATAATTACCAAAAATGTTACTGTGCTGAACATAGAATACAATGACATTGCCAAATTGAAACCATCTTCTTTTACTTTAGTCAAAAAGGGTACTTCAACCATTTTTCTTAATTCAACTGCTTGTTCTTCAAGAAATTTCAAAGTCTCAAAACCATCAAATGTCAAATTCATATCCGGAATTGGGGGAGCATCAATGATTTTGTCCAAACCCAACATAACTGTGTTAATATCCGGCGATGTTTTGTTCAGAGAAATTAATTCCAATTTTAATTTATGTTCAATTAAACGGGATGGTGATAGAATTAATCCTGAATCTGTGTGACCTGTACATTCTGAGTCTAAAGTTAAAATTCCCATTTTAGTGACATTGAAGAAAAACATGTCATCAACAGCACAAATTCCTATTATTTTTGTCAAATTTGGTGCTACAAAAAACCATTTATTAATATCAATTTGATACCAAATAGTAGACTGAAAATTATACAATTTGAAAAATTCAGCACAATCTTCATTCTTTTTTGAAAAGGCTTTTGACGCAATACAATTTTCAACATCTTCAAAATTTTTGCTGTACATCTTATGAAAAGGCTTTTTTGCCGGACAAATAATTCGTTTTCCATAAGAAATTGGGCATTCGGCAAATTGTTGTTTTGAATGTAAATGATAATCAATTTCCGTTCCTTTTTTGAAAGAAAAATATTCTTGTTTGATTGCCAAAATCGCGAAAACAGAAGAATTTGCTATTTTGATTGGAAAATTGTACAATCTTTTTACCTCATAAATATCTTTTGATATGATTGGAATACTGTATGAGAGAACGATAAAATTCTTGAAGACTTCATACTGCGTGGTCAATTGAGTGTAATAATAAGACAACTCATCATACTTAAAAGGCAAGGATCGATTCTTTGGTAACGTATCTTGAATGTCTTTCAAAATCTTTGACATTTTCTTTGGACCCAAAACTAGAGGGCTTAACTTTGAAGATGACATAACACTCACCAAAGAATCCAACTTAGACTTATAATAATCTTTATCTATTTTAATTTGTTGTATGATTTGTTGTACCTGTACAATTTGTGCCATTTCAGTTGACTCATTTCTTATAAAACTGTAATATTGATTAATGGATTCAAAATTTTTTCGAGTAGCATTTTTAAATTTAGAATAGTCATCAATATGACTTTGAATGATAATTGTCGAGTGGTTTTCAAAACTTTTTACAGCATCAAAGTTTTTGTACAAATTATTGATATTTTGCTCGATACCTTTTTTATCACGCTGATCCATGAAACCAAAAAGATAATTGTACACATAACCAATTTCTTCGAAAACCGCTCGTTTCTCCTTTTTTTCATACAATTTTTTAGATTTTTTCTTAGTTCCATCAAAAAGAAGTGATTGCTCCAATAAATCTTTTATTTCAATAATAAGCGTTCTTACTGAAACCTTCATTGCGTCTTGGGTATTTTCCGTGTGAGATTGAATATATTCCAATTTTTCAGTTACATTTAAAAGCTCTTTTAACCGACTTGGAATCTCTGTAGTTGAAACTGTCAGATGAATCATATAAACTTCATTATATAATTGAAGTTCACCATCATCTTCGAAGAATACACCATCATGTGTTTCAATTTCCGTAATTGAATATTTTGCACTTTTAATTGCAATTATTAGTAGGTAAATACTGAAACGAGAAAAATTTATTAAAACATTCTTGAACAAATTTAATAAATAAAATTAACAACAACACTAAATTGGACACACATAACATATATTTTTCATAATTCAATCTTTTAATTTCATTTCATTTAATTCATATATTTGATTTTTAAACTTGTGTATTTCCACATTTAAATTTTAAAATTGTGTATTTTTTAAGCTATTCTTTTAAAATTGTGTATTTTTAAGCTATTCTCTTGTGTTACTTATGAGATTAAATACTAAAGAAAGATTATTCATTAATATGTTGGAGCGCAATTTAATAAAATAAATAAAAAGGTCTCTATACTTTAAAGGCTAATTAATTCAATGCATTGAAAATTTGCTGGCTAATTCAAATTCCATGCACTTAAATCACCTTTAGTAATTCATTTAATAACAATCGTCTTTTTGATCCTGATGATTTTAGTTAGTGTTCAAAAAATCCTAATTTAAATATCATAAAGTAGCAAAACTGGCCAATTTTCATTATCTGAATTTCAATCAAAAATTTCAAAATATAATTTTAATTACAATTTAGAAAAATAGTTGTAAAAAATACTATAAAATGACTAAGATAACAAAAACACAACTTCTAAATAATTTGGCTAACATAATTTTCGTTTATGCTATAGAACCAAATCACAAATAATACTATTAATCATCAAGTCTCACGTGAACACAAAATAGACTTAACACAAATATTTTCAATTATTATATCATTTCAAATATTTCTTTAGATAATCATTTATATTTCTTTCAAATTTTCTTTATTTTTCATACAATTAAATATTTTGAATGTGTTTTTGATAAGCTACATCTCCAAAATAATCAAAGTTCATATTAAACGTTTTAGGAAATTTTCTCAAATACGCTACAAACTTTTAATGACTATCTCGCACAAACAAAATACTTTATTTTTATTTTCATTTTTATGTGTCCAATCAATTTCTCTTTAAAAATTCAAAATACTTTAATTTATCAAACATAATTCTGAAACATACTTATTCATTCATTTCGATTTAATATCATTTATTCATAATATGGGTATAATCTATTTTTATGCACAACTAATGTTTTCTTATCTTTTGCAATTACCACATTTTCATCTGATAACAATTTAGTGACGACATAAGGTCCAATCTGTAAATGTTGTAATTTTTTGTGCTTTTCCAGTTTGAATATTTTGAATCAAAACCTTATCTCCTTCCTTTATTTCAAATTCGTTAACTTTTTATCATAAAATTTTTTGTTATTCAATTTACTTTCCAACAAATTTGCTTTTGCAATATCTCTAGTGTGTCGAAGTAATTGTTTCAGATGAATTGAATAGTCATCATAACAATATGGACTTAAAGCAGAAATACTTGTGCAAATTGGAAGATTAGCTTCTTGTCCAAATACAAGTTCAAATGGTGAATAACCTAAACTATCATGACACTGAGAATTATATGAAAATACTGCAAAAGGCAATAAAACATCCCAATTTTCATACTTTTTTTCTTCAACAAAATTTCGCAAATATGTTTTAATCGTTTTGTGAACTCGCTCTAAAGCACCATTTGTTTCTGGATGATAAGCTGAGCAATTTAATTTTTTAATCTTGAACAACTTACAAGTATTTTTAAACACTTGCGACATAAAATTTGAACCTTGATCTGTTAGAATTTCCAAAGGACTTCCATAAACCAAAATAAAGTTGTTAACTAAAGCATTAGCAACAGTTATGGCATCAATTGTTTGTAATGGAACAGCTACTAAATAGCGAGTTAAATCATCCATCATGGTTAGAATATAGCAATTCCTATTTTTAGTTTCAATTATTGGTCCAACTATGTCTAAAAATAGCCTTTGAAAAACTTTATCGCTGAAAGATGTTATTTTTAAAGGAACTCTAGTTTTTCTCTTATTTTTGTTTAACTGACATTTTAAACAAACACGAACATATTTTCTTACGTCATTTTTTTTTAATCCAGTCCAACTAAATCTAGTTTTTATTCTTTTATAAGTTTTATTTACTCCAGAATGACCAGAAATGGGTGAGTCGTGATAAAACTCTAAAATCCTTTTCTTCTTATCAACATCCAGGATTTCTTCTACTGGTTTTTCATGAATTATTATCTCAATTTCTTTAAAAATATAACTTATCATAAAATTAAACATAAACGATGGAACACATAGTTCATCGATCCCTTTGTATTGCAATTTGTGTAATTTTATTCTTAATTATAAATTTATACAGTTCATTCAGAAAAATAAAAAATATTCTCTTTTGTCGTTGCCTCTTGAACATTTTTTTTGTATATAACAAAAAATATTATCCTTAATTTGAAATACTTTTTCCTTTACATTACTTTTATGTACAACATTAACTAATTCTTTTGGCAAAGAATCTAAATTTTCTTCAACAAAATAAATTTTTACATATGAACTATTATCAATTTTTGTTTTAACTATTTTTACATTATCTTTAATTACCAATTTACTTTCAGTTAACAAACTTTGAAATTTTAAAAACTCCACATTGCTGTCTTCAGTAACTATTTTTGTTGTATTTCTTGTTATAATATTTACACTGGAAATATTTTGATCAATTGAATTTACATTTTTCTTTGATTTTATAAATTCAATCGTAGGAAAATCAGGTTTTTCATCATCTTGCACCACTATACATTGTGCATCTGAACTGACAATTCTACTCAAAACATCACTTAAATTCAAATTTCCAGGAATATGAACTATTTTGAGGTTAGGAACTACATTTTGTAATTCAATTTTCCATCTAGTAACTCTTGCACTACTTGAGCCTAACCGAGCATTCATCAAAGTTATTAATGATTGTTGATCAGATTGCACAAGTACAGATTGACAATAAATATACGATTTAAATGCCTCACAAACACTATAATAGATCGCCAAAGCTTCACGATCATAAATAGAATAATTTCTTTCCGCTGGTGTTAAAACTCTACTACAATATGCAATTACACGATTAGTTCCATTAACTAATTGCATTAAAATACCTCCAATTTGATAATTTGAAGCATCACATTGGATAATAAAAGGCAAATCTAATTCTGAAAAGCCAAAATTGATCTTTTACTAAAAGTTCTTTCAAATTTTCAAATGCTTTGTCACATTCTGCGGTCCATTTAAATTGTATATTCTTTCTTGTCAAATTGATTAATGGTTCTGTTAACTTTGTGTAATTCGAATGAATTTACGAAAATAGTTAGATAATCCTAAAAAATGATTGCACTTGAACTACTTTCACAGGTTTTTAAAATTTTTACTGAATTTATTTTTACTGAATCCATTTTGTAACCATTTTCATTTATTATATATCCTAAAAAGATATTTCTGCTTTAACAAATTGAGTTTTGTTAGGTTTGAGTTTAATGTTATGTTTGTAAAAACTTCAAATAGTTTTCTTAATTTCATTATGTGTTCTTCAAATGTTTCTGAAAACACTATACAGTCATCCATGTAACAAAACAATGAAAGTCCTTGTAAATCGCACAAAATTGTATCCATTAACTTTTGAAAAGTTAGTGGAGCACCTTGAAGACCAAACGGCATTCTTTGCCACTCCCACTTTCCATACGGAGTAGAAAATGCTGTTTTGTGACGATCTTCAGGTGCTATTAAACATTGATGAAATGATTCAGAACAATCCACTGATGTGAAAAATTTTGACTTGCCAATAGCTTGCAAAATTTCATTGATATTTGGAGTGGGATATTTTTGTACTTCTGTTATTTTATTTAAATTCTTGTAATCAATTACCAATCTGTGTGCTTGCACTTTTTTAGGATCTTTAATAGAAAGTTTATTCACTGAATAATCTTTTTTAGGAATCAAAAATGCTGGTGAATTAAAATTTGATTTTGATGGAATGATGTATTGATTGTCTATTAGTTTATTAAGAATTCTATTAAACTCTTCATTTAAAACTGTTGGAATTCTGTAAGGTTTTTGAAAAACAGGCTTATCAGTGATAGTTGGAATTTCATGTTGTACAGTATTAGTAAAAGATAATTTTTCATGATTCAAATGAAAAATTTCTTGAAATTCTTTAATTAAATTTAACAGTTGATGACTTTCATTTTCTACCAAATGAGACAAATCAATTTCTTGGTGTATTACTCCAATACGATTTTCATCCAGGAAAACTTCTTCTGTTTGAATATCATTATAAAACAAACTTCAAATTTTTACAACGATCAATCAAAAGTTTTTTCTCTTGAATTAAATTGAAATTTACAGTCTTTTCACTATTTATTTTTTTCACATTTTTCATTAGCTTCTTCAAAAGAAGACATTGGAAGTCTCACATTTTCAATCTGTACATATTTTGAAATGTTATTAATTATTGCATTTTGCAAAATATTCATTCCAATAATGCACCCGTAAGCTGCTGGGAAATCACAATCTTTTAAGACTTGAATCTCAACCATCACATTTTTACGTGCAAGTTTCAAAGTACCATAAACTAAGCCCACTGTGTGAATGATATTTTCACTAATTCCTTTAATTGAAACTTTTAACTCAGGAATTATTTGAGCATTAGCATTAAGTAATGACTGACGAATTATAGAACAACTTGCTCCAGTGTCAAAAAACCAACAACACATTTATTAATTAATATATCACTTAAATTTAAATTGCAATACAAGGCGTTCTGCCGATTTATATCAAGCGAGTAAATCTCGACTACAGATTTGGGACTTTCAGCAAAACCCTTTTTAGTTTTTGATTTACATGTTGGACAGGTAGCACAATTTGGATTTGACTTCTGGTTTCCAGAATTCGCATTTTGCTGTGCATTTTGGGTATTATTGTGAGCTCTTTGATCTTGATTATTATTTTGCTTATTTTGATTTGCATTACGCTCAAAGTAACTTTGTGATTGATTATTATTATAATTCCTGTTAAAATTATTATTGCGATTTTGATTGTTATATCTTCCATAATCATTTTGATAACCAAAATTATTGCCAAATCTTGGCTGATAACTTCTGTTAGCAAAACCATTATAATTTCCTCTTTGTTGTTGGTTATTGTGAGCATAATAATCTTTTCCATTCTGATTACTTTGATTATGATTTTTATAACCCTGACTTTGATATCCCTGATTTTGATATCCCTGATTTTGATAACCCTGATTTTGATTCTGCTGTTTTTGGTTGCAAATACTCATGCATGTGATTGACTTGTTCATTTGCTTCAATTGCTTTTTGGTCCAATAAAATATTGGCCACATTCATACCACTTATTGTAAGTGAAGTAGAATGTAAACATTCCTGCTTTTCAAGCATTTCAACCAGTTCTTCAAATTTAGCATTTATTTGCATTTGAGCAAATAATTTTAATCTATCGAGCAAACCATTAATTAAGGCTTGCTTCATGATACTTTCCATGTCTAAATCATTTCCATTATTTTGCATCAAAAATGTACTTCTTTGAGCATACAATCTATTAACGAAACATTGAATTGATTCGTTTGTTTTCTGCTTCAAAGTGAACATCTGAATGTAGAACGAATATGATGTCGTTTTTTTAAAGTAATGATTTTTTTAAAGCTGTTTTAAAATCATCAAAAGTAGCAAATTCTTTGTCTTTAAATGCCAGAAAAAAATATTACTATTCAGCTTCAACTTCATAAATGAAATGACAGTCTGAACATCTTCAGGCTCAATAGGATCAAGAGACTTATAGACCATTTCACAAGATGCTAAAAATTTCGGCACCTCGTTAGAGTCATTTGAAAGCTCGCCAATAAACTTAAAATGATCTTGTATTTTTTTATCCATATTGATTTTTAAATTTCTCAAATGATCACTAAGATTCTTTTTCTTTAATTTATATTTTCTACCTTCTAAATTAACGAGTGTTTCATCAACTTCTATTGAATTTTCGCTCGAATTACTTTTTATATCATCAGAATCAGTTTCATTCTTTAAAATTTGATTTATATCATTAATCTCAATCTTAGGAAGTTTAACTGGTGACAAAGTAGCATTTACTACTGAACTAAAAGATGTATTAAAATACTCGTCACTACTTTCTGAATCTTCATTAGCTAAAATATTGCTTATTTTATTCTTGGCATCTATTTTCGCTGTTCGACTCATATATAAAAACTATTTTTTAGGTGTAAAACACATAAAAACAGGAATTAACAAAGTTTCAAACAAAATATCAAAATCAAAAACCACAACATAAGATACTTTATAAAATATTAAAAAATCAAATAGAACAATGCTTCACAAAAATCATCACTTACAAGGTCATTAATCAAAAACTAATATAGCAACAATCAAATATACAAAAATTTTAATAACTTGAAAACATTATATAACGTAATTAATATATATACACTCAGAAAATTCACTCAATAACCAAATTTATAAATAATTAAAACTTAAAAACTCACCCTACTAATTTGAGGACGAAAAACATCTCAGATCTCCACCACTGTAACTTCTTTAGTTTACTATTTAACTTTATTATATACTTTTAAATCAGTTTACAATTAGAAATCTATCTAGACTATCTATCAAGCTCCTAGCAGCTTGATGTCCCACACAGTTCTGTCCTCAAGTCCTTCTTTTCGTCTCCTTTTATACCTAAACAGGTATCTTGTTTATTGCTGGACTGCTCTAATCTCGGCTCTAATGGTAGACCTCTACCTGATGAATATTTTCTGGTACAGGACCTTTTCGTTATACAGTTGAGGAGGAGGTAACCGTTACTGGTTTATTATTAAGTTGCTTTATTACTGAGAAAGCAATTCAAATGACAATCATAACGGTAAATACTTAGACCGTAAAGATATTTAATATATCTTTTAAAAAGGATGATTCCTCTTTATTTTGTAGCATCATAAATATTCAAGTTCTACTATTTAAAAAGGTCTAGACTGACCGCTACATTGCCAGATAGTCTGATGGTTGCATTGCTTGTGTATTTTTAGGGTAAATGGCATGGAATCAACTGAATCAACAGAAAGCGCCAACGTTCGAGCATTCAAGCATTCAAGCATTCAACAGTGAAAATGGTATTTTTTGTGTGTTTCATGTGCAAATGAATAAATGAATAAAAAACACAGAAAATATATAAAAATAATACAAATAAAGTGTGGAAATAATGAGAATATAAAAAATATGGAAAGTGGCAAGAATATCACAAATCTATGTTGAAATGGTGAAATTGGCAAAAATGTAAAATATGGAAAAATTGGATATCCACAGTGTTTGTTAATAAAATAAAATTGATTGCCGAGAAATATTGAAATTTGAATTCAATTCGACTGACTGTTATAAATAATGATGGAGTTGAAGTGTTAGTTATTTTAATAAATAAGTTTTTGCTGAGTTTTTGATTTAAAATATATAAATCATATTTAATTGCAATTAACTGCGTAAAAAGTATAATAAAAATAGTAAATAGTGCAATATTTGACTACATGATACTGGGAAGAAATTATGTTTGAAATCATTCATAAATTAAAATGAATTGTGTTGTTGCGAGAAACTATTGGATTATTGTTTGCAGTTTATTTAATTTCGCATTTTGGATTACTTTGGTGCATAATGTCGGTGAGTTTATCAATCTTTTATGAATTGTCCTTTGAGTAAACTTTTCGAAATAAGAAAGTGACAATTTTCACAACTAAAATATATTCCACAGCTTCTGTCACTGGAATCGCGCAAGGGAAGCTAATCGCCCCTTCAACATACACTGCCTTATCCCAAAACCTGCAAGTAGAGCTTCAAACAACAGAAGTCTTAAAGCAGAACCATCTTCATCTAAAAATCACATTCTTAACAGAAACTCACACTAAAAATGTGGCAATCATTGACATCTTCACCAACCATGGTTCTAACTCCACTAAAATCACGGTACCATGCGGTTTATTTACGCGAGAAGGAATTTACAAGCTAAAAATCGTTGGCAACGAAATAAACTCCAGTCTGGATTTGAACGACGATAAATTACTTGAGCACATGCTGGATGTGCGGTGGCCAAGTGTGAAACTCAGTGTGACGCCAGAGTCAATAGAAACTTATCCGGAGCGTTCTGTTAGCGCCATAGTAGAGTTTTTCGATGTTGAGTGTCCCATTGACACCACTCAGCTGGAGCAGGTGCCAACTTTTTCCCTGGAATTGATTTATTGCGGCACTCACAACATTTTCTGTGATACTTCAACTGTGTCGAAGAATCAGGTGCTTCTTACTGAGATACTATTAGGGATACAAAGAAGTACGGTCGTGGAGTTTCGATGCGAATACTTTGGATTGGCAGGGAATTACGTGCTGCATTTGAAGCCTGTTGCGCCTTTGTCGAACGCACTAGCGGCCTCAGCTTTTTTGCGGGTAAATTTACTTTTTTTTGTTGCTTAATATATTTTGCTAACTTTTCCCATATTTTTTCTAGGTCGATTGGAACTCCCAATACGTGTTTAACGTGCATGCAAGCAGCATTATTCCTTGTGATGACTTCGGTGGAGGTGTGAGCGTCCTATTCCAATATCCAGCATGTATTCTAGAAAATGATCGAATTCGATTGTACGCCAAATTAAGGGCAGACGTGATTTCTTTAGCGCCTCCAACCAGTCTCGTCTACGTTGCGGAGAAGCGAGTCGTGAAAGCCCAGCACACGGCCTTTTTCGATTGTGAGCTGTTTTCTGAGAAGTATATCGAGTATTGTTTTGTGTATGTCACGCAAGCGATTACAAATGCCGTGGCTGATGTTAGGATGGACTGTGTTACAACCTTGGCCGTGTCGGGTTAGTATTTTTGTTGTTTTTTTCTTTCTAGAGAACTTATTAAGAAAGTTCAATTTAGCTTTATGGACTTTTTTGGGTGGAAAAGTTTTTCTAACTGTTTTTTCATCATCTTTTAGACTCGGACGCTGGAAAATGGGGAAAATGGAGTGAATGGTCAACTTGCTCTTCCAAATATTCATGGGGCACAAAGATTCGCTATCGTTTCTGTGATTCTCCACCTCCTCGTTACGGTGGAAGATTTTGTCAAGGAACTGCTACAGAAACAAGACAATGTGGAGGACCAATCTTCAGTACTTGGGATTATTTCTTCGGGAATAGAAAAGACTTGAAACAAGCTCATAATGGAACAGATGTTATGGCAGAAGTTGGACCAGGGTGTAGATGTGGATGCATTATTCATTTGGGATCATCCAAACCGAAGAGGTTGATTGCTTCGAGCTCACAAAGTTGCCCAGGAAGGTCTTTGTGGTTGATTCAAGTGAGTATTGATTTTTTGAATAAGATGGTTCCGATATTTATATTTCTCATATTTAATTCATAAATTTTCTATTTTAGGCCGAAGAAGGCAACCAAGTTCGTTTAAACCTCGACTACTTCATACTTCCTTGCGCCACACAAATAATTAAAGTTAGAGATGGCTCGGATGCTATGCTCTCTGAACTAATAGGAGAATATGTTGGGAAAAGTGATGACTACAGCAGTAGTGTCGTCTCAACTGGCACCGAGCTCTTGATTGACTTTTACTTGAATGAATCTCAGTCTGAAGACAAAGCTTGTAATGCTGGTTTCATTGGACATGCAGAACTTGTGAGAGGACAAAACCAAACATTTGCAGAGAAAAGTATCATGAGCTTGAGCCGAGATAGCATCGTTATCAAACTCAACTTGATACACTTCTTTGTGTTCATCTTTACTGGAATCATTTTGCTGATTAGCGTTTTTCTTGGTACGTAAAATTTAATCTTAAAGAGCAGAATATATTTCTAACCCAAATATTTATTTTTAGGCGCCCAATACATCTTCCGCTACCACAAATATCAGCTAGCCAAAAACAAAGATGAACCAGAGTCCCCAATGAACACCCCAATCAATGGTTCGACCGCTTCAATCACTCCAAATGACAACGGACACTTACGAGCTTGTGTCTCCACTTCAACTTTAATCTCTGAAGTGATCACTCTAGTCAAATTAAAGCCAAGATCTTCTTCCATTAAGCACAAAAAGCTAAGGGAAAGTGTTGTTAGTCAAGACTTGGATAAGGAACAGATTAATGATTATGATTCGGTTGGGAATTTCTCAAAGTGAGTTTTATGTTTTCTGAGAAAATAAAAGCTTCTTCAATTAAAGAAGTGTTTTCCTTTGAATATAAGAATAAAATGCAAACTGAAATGATTGTGTAGCGATTAATAGTGATCCAGAGAATTTACATAAAAATACAAATCCAACTTTTTATGCAAATGAATTTTGTGCATTTTATTTCTGCAGAAGTCTTCTCTTAAGCTTTACTCAAGTTTCAAGGGAATAATCAACATTATCTTGCAAAAAACAATTCTACTTCATTCTCTTTTTATTATTCTCAAGAAATTGCAAAAACTCCTTGAATTGCTTTCTGTTGTTCTTTTCTCGAGCTTTATGATTTGCACAGCAATATTGTAATATTGTGGTCTGTTTCCAGGTTTTTATTGTCTGGTATCTTGGGAAGTATTTTGAGAAAGAAAAGTTAAGAGCTGTGGGATTTCTAGCAGAGTTTCAAATTATGAGTGGAATTGCATCAAGTGTTTCTTAGTCTATATAATCTGTGTGATACTTTAATAACAATATCATTTCTAAGTGTTTGAGGAAGTTTTTGGAAAAGTTTTCTCAAGATTTGTTTTAAGTTGTTGAAAACCAAGTTGGACTTTTGCAGTTTTCTTGGAGTTTTTAATGTTTTAACCTAACCTTATATGATTTTGTTTTAATATTTTAAATGTTAAAATAAATTCTTAACTAACCCTTTTCAATTTTATTTATACTTTTAGTAAACCAAGCTCTCAAGGCAGCATAGAAACCTTGACCAACCAAGTAATCGATCAAGTTGGAACGTTAAAACTAGAAAAGATGAAATCTCACAGTGCTCCTGAATCAGAAGAATCAAGAAGCAACTACGAGTTAACTCCAGTACCCAGGAAAAAGCTGAGTTTAGACAGCAAAGACCTAGATGCTGCTTCTGCTGCATCAACTTTAGAGTACTTAAAGGAAAAGAGCCAGAAAGCTGCTCTAGAGAAAGATATGGATGACAGAAGTAATTGTTCGAGTATTGGCGTGGTTAAGATGATATCGCCTAGTGCTACCTTGACCAGTGTGAGTACTGTAAGGACAATCTTTCATTATACTGTGTGAGATTTGCCTGAGTTTGAGATTGAAATTTTTATTTCTCGTTGATTTAGATTTTGATGATTAAAGGCAATATTCTAAATATTTTTAATTTTGTATTTTAGGGTAATTACTCTCCTGCACTAAGTTTAACCAGTACCGCTCGGATAAGAATAAACAACCAGAAAGAAAGTAAAGAGAAGAAAAACCGCGAAAGACTGCTTGAAAATCCTGCTTCAGGTTCTCAGTATTCTCTATCCAACTCCAACCAAGAAGAGCTTGAAATGGATTACTATGATTATAATGTAGTAAATGCCAGTGCAGCTCCTGGCTCCTACCTAGGGATGGATCCATCATATTTAGTTTGGATTCCTCCAATAGATGACGGCAATATAATTAATGAAATGGATGCAGAAGATAATGGAGGTGGCATCTTTGATGAATTATTGCCACACCATGATATAGATCCAGGGAGTAATGGAGAGTCACCTGATGATGAGTCACCAAGAATTCCCTTGAAGCCTCCCAGAAAAAGTGTGAAAACTCCTTCGCCCAGTGAGGATTCAAGTTCAACAAAGTTCCCGCCAAAATTAGAGCATCAACAACTAAACTCAGAAAATCTAGAAAAACTAGAGAAACAAGAAACAAACTCTAAAGCTTTCTTATCCAAACTAAACTTCTTACAAAAATCGAGCAGCTCAAAGACTGTAATACATCGTCCTCATAAACCAGCCGTATCAAGCAGCGAATCAGACATCAAACGTGCATCAATTATTGAGAAAGAGACGAGTGTGATTAAATCTCCGAGTGACAACAAGATTAGCGAGTATTATGAGCTATCCGATATCAAGTTTGCCGATGATGATGATGGTGACGGCAGTAAAACTTATAACGACACTAACTTGCAATGCTAATTAATTTCATGGATAATGTTTCAAACTTGAACTTGAAAAGGAATTGAATAAAGAGTATGGTCATGTATTTATTAGTAGTATATGTTTTAAGCTCAACTTTGTTAAAGAAAATTAGATAGAGAAAGGACATGCAACAGAAGAATGAGACACAAGATAATTAAGTCTAATAAAGATGTTTATTTAAATTTCCATGTTAAATGAGAATAAAGAACATGAAAACTCTTATTCCACTAATAAATCCACGGACTAATATTCTAAGAAACAATTAACTAAAAATAGGAACTCATCAAGAACCCTTGATATCGATAACCAATTCCCATCGTTACTCATTTTCCAAGTGAGATGGAGGACTTTTCATGAGATTTTTGTGATAACGAAGAAGAAATTATATTAAAGTCGAATTAAAGTAGTATTTTTATGGAATTGTAAATTAAACTAAATTAAAGAATTATTAGTAGATGAAATAATGTTAAGATTTTGAACCAATTATGTAAACCCTGCAAACCAGTACTCAATTAAGAAATGTACCTTTCCCCAGCGAATATATCTATTTTGTAACATGCACCACTCTGTCATGTAAGCGACCTATATTTATCTAGTCATCTATTCAGGCCATGTCTGAAGTAATTTATGTGAGGAAAACTGCTTAATTTTGTATGTAAACCAATTTTGAAAGATAATAAAGTAGGGGCTCGTTTTTCTTTTGTAAAAAAGAATTATTATAACATGAAATTGTTGTATAGAAAGAAATGTCAAAGTGTGTTTTAATTGGAACGTTTAATCTTGCAGGCAGCTGTGACAACCCTTCTTGAAGTATATTTGGAGTTTGCTTTCAGAAATTATTTACAGCGAATGCTTCAAATCATTCACGAGTAGACAAACCAATTCTAATTATAAAACAATGAATAGTGAATTGCGTTGCATAAATTTTATTGTTTTAATTGTGAGTGTTTTTTAAAAGGGATTTTTGGCTCGTTTTTACTAGGATATCATGGTTTTTAGCGACATTTTATTTGATCATAAAATCATTCAATTATAAATTAAAAAACATTCACATTTTTCAAAACGTGCTGCATTTTTTTTGTTTGATAAAAAGTTGAATAAATTATTTTTAGTACGGAAAATCACATGAATGCTGCATGAATGGAAAATTGGCATGTACCCAATATTTTTTTGTTTGATAAATGCTTTTCGACATATAGCTAAAGTTTACAAAACAATTTGTTGGTGAGTTTAATCATTTTCCTGTTCGGAGAACAAATTTGACTAAAAATATTTATAGATATTAATTTTTTTTTTATTTTTGATTCTGAAAAATTTCAATTATGTGGACACCTCAAAACACGACTGTTGCCAAAATAAAACCCAAAACTGGACCAAAAGCCCGATCATAAATTATTTAGGCAAATTTCTACGCATAATATTCATTTTTCGAATTGAATATTTAAATATAATATGTATTAATTTGAAAAACATGTCCACACATTCAAAACTGACGCATACACAACATAAACATGATAAAAGTCAGATTATAGGTCAGTTTCCCGTTGATTTTAATTTTCAACCCCTAAAAATTCCATTTCTCATTCTATTCCGATATGAACAAAATGGGAAAACGGACTGGAACATGATTTATAAATAATTTAATGTACAACACCTGTAAATCTAACCCAGTCCTAAAGTAAGCAAAATTGTCCTTAAATAATCAGAAAACTTTCTCTTAACACAGAAAAGCACTTTAAAGAAACATAAATTGAATTTAATTTGTCTCCAGACGAAAATAAACCAGGCCCACGCTTTTACTTTACTTTATGATTGCTATTACTCTTTTACATCTCAGCACTTCATAGCATTTCGCAGCAGTTCACAGCACTTCGCAGTATTTTAGGGCATCAAGAGCATCAAATACTAAAAATTATTATTTTAATAACTCCTTTAGTCCTTTGTTCCTTTGTCTTAACACCGATTTTACTCGTTTATTCATCACGTAATAGACCCTCTTATTATTTCTTTTGTTTTTTCGGGTTGTTAGCGGTTTTTCCTAATTTATTTCTTTTTGGTTTTCAATTTGTCCTTTTGTCCATGATTGATAGAAAAAATTCAACCCCCACTTTCTTATCAAAAGTTATCAAAGATCCAAAAAATCTTCAATAGATCTAATGTTAAATGCTATCTTAAACCAGAATCGTAAATAATAAGTACTATGCAAACCCTCACCACTAATAGAAGAAAAAAAAGTGCTAAAACATCGTTTATTTAAAAAATTGAGAAAAGTGCATGCTCCTGAAAAATATCAGCATATTTCATCCACTCTATTATTTCTGCTTATCAAAGCGCACATTCCCTATTAAAACATCATTCAAACGTGTCCCGTTCAGTTTCAATTAGTGCCATTGAAATAAATCACAAAAAGTGTACGTACGTGAATGCTGAGCAAAAATTAATAATGATCCTGCTTGACTTTCATGAAAAGCGCGCAAAGTATGAGGGAAATTTTATAATTCACGGCATTAATCATTCATGCACAGCTAAGACTTCAACGAGAACAATAAGTGGTAGGTGGTGGAGTATCCCGGGATGTTTTGGATTTATTACCGAGACATTTAAAGATTTAGAGGGTTTTAATGAGTTGTTTATTTAAGGGGAGGATTGGAAATTGAAAAAATACATCATAGGAAGGTAAGACTTGATAGAAAATGCAACGAAAATCATTTGAAAGAATTTTCTCGAACTTTTCCAATCCCATGTTATTTTAATTCAATCTTGCAAGTTCAGTAAATTTACTTTCTTAAGAAAGTCTGGAAACTGCTTCAGATTCTCAGAAAATCATTAAAATTTGAATAAGTAATGAATCCCGGGAATTTTTTGAACAATTTACATCAAAGATAACATTAAAATCGCTTGCAGCGTCTTGAAACTTGTTCGCTTTCACTTTGAGATGCTTAATGCCATGTTTGCCTTAAAACACCTCCTTATTCTATTCCGCTTCCAAATAAACACCAAGTAAAATAATAACCAAGAAACTGCTTACCTGTAGCAAGGATTACGGCTTCAGTCCAATTAAACTCCTGTGCCGTGCTCTTGACGGCAAATGAGATGGTGTCGTAGGATGGTAGGAACTTTTCCGTTTTCTGCAAACACAAAAAATATTGGTACAGAGTTAGAACTGATTTATTAATTGTCATGTCTTCACTCAGGAGTCAAAATGACGTGATGCTTTTCGGGTGAAAGTGATGAAAATTAATTGATCTGGGAAAGTTTCATTTGCTTTTATGGCTTTAAGAGAGCTATGATGTGTTTAGGAAGAAGGACTTATTCATTATTTAATTTTCTTTTAAAAGATTTGAGATTTTTCTAAGAGCATAATTGTGTTTTATAGGATAAGACACTTTAATGGAAAAGCATTCAGTCCATGGAAATTATAAAAATTAGTCCCTTTAATGGAATATTGTAAAATAATATTTTCTGCATAAATTAAAATAATTCGAAAATTTGCCTTAAAACCATGAAAAATTTACATCCGGAAACATTTTCCGCCCCTGAAAAAGAAATCTCTCTCTTTTTTCGAACAAAATATTTATCAAGCATTCAATTCCACTACAACGGAGCTTAAAGCTTGGCACGTTAAACCGTTTATTTGTATCAATTAAATTATATGGGAAGACATTAAAAGTTTCCTTTTTGCTGCTTCTCCTGTACATTTTGTACCCAGTGTATTTGTGTAATGTTAACTTTTCAATATAACTAGCTACAAAATATGTTCAATGCAATTAAAACTAAATGTACTAAATGTACTAAATGTACGTTGAACAAAAACCATAAATTGAAACTTATTAGATTTTTTCTTATGTAGCTTTGGGCACCGGTTTTTGTGATGCGGAAACTTTTGCATTTTGTTAGCATTTTATAGAGAATTTTTAGTTTTTTGTTCAGTTTTCTCGAACTTTACCAGATTTTCCAAAACTTTGCTACAAACACAAAAGGTAAACTTTTCTGCTAGAAAATATTAAATGCTCGGAACGATGTGGCTTATTTCCGTATTTATTAGTTGAAAATATTTTGTTTGGTTGTTTGTCTTCCGGTATTGATAAATTGTCATATTTCAGCTTTTGTGTCAATGTTTTTTAGTCAAAATGTTTTTCCAACAAATTAACAAAAACATTTTGGCTTTTTGGCTTTTGAATTTAATTTTAACAGTGACAATTATTTACCTTTTGTGGTTTTTGGACAGAAGATTCATTTAAAATGAAAGTTTATGCTTTTGAAATTCCACCGGGAAATTGTTTTTTTGAACAAAATAAACTCTAATAGATGAAATCAACATAATTTTTCCATTTCCCTAGATTCTATTTATATTCATCTTCCAAAATCCTTGTTCTGACATTTCACAAAATTTTAAAATGACAAACAATAAATCACATTTTAGCTAAATTTTATGTTTTGAGTTGAAATTTCTTGTACCTTTATTTTGGAAAATATCAAAAGTTTCCATTGTTTTGAGATCTTCTCATATAACAATTTTCAATTTTCATCAAAAAATTCGGGAAAAATTACCAGTGTCTACTTAAAACACATAAAATACAGTCTCAAGACTTTGGAAGTAATTTCAGTAATGGAGAAAACTGGAAGCAAAGATGCAAGTCATAATGGCTTTATTTGCTGCGAAAACATAACCAATTAAATAAATCTTGAGCAGTAAATTTTGGTTAAATGTAAAACAGAGAATCTGTCGAGCTGTGTCTGGTGTTGAATTTTTATTGGGGTTTTGGGGTAGTTACTAGTAAGTAGGTAGTTACTGTAATAATGAAATTTATGGAGGGTATAAAAGAAATAAAATTGAACGATTTTTCGATTTGAGAATTGCCAATTTTAAATGTCATTTTTTATTGTGAAAATGGTTTGTTTTTCATAAACATAAAAAAGCTAAAAGTTGTCTTTTAATTACAAAAATTTTCTCCAAAGTTTATCAATGAAAAATGACGAGGTGTCAAAATCTCTTAAGAAAGTTTCATCATGAATGAAAATTTCAACAGCTTTTGAAACCACTAAACCAGCAATAAAATCTTTGAATTTTCGTCATCTCTTCAGTCCCACTTCCGGAGTAAACTAAATTGCTCCCCGTCCTCAAATTATAAGTCTACCATATCTACCAAGTCAACTGGCAAGCTTTCAAGAAACAACTTTCTTTGTATCGTTACATTAAACCCGGCACTTGAAACATTTCAGAGCGTTTATATATTTCCTGGGTGAATATCAAAAAAGCACCGACTACAAAAGAGCGATCAAGTGAAATTGTTTTCCATATTTTTTTTCATTGTGGCACAGAATATTTTTGGAGCATGGAGTGTTTTCACCAAAATCATTTTTCCAAATTTTACCAACATAAATGCTTCAAAATTCATATCTTATGCAGGTAAAAATATTTCTTGTTTTTCAGTGAAAGCACTGCTTTTGTCGAGCTTTTGTAGAATTCCAAAAAGTTCTCTAAAAATACACAGAAACATTTTTGTTTGTCTTTTGATAAATAATTTCGTCTGTTTTCTACTGTTTCGTCCTGCTGAAGAATTTAAAAGGAAAACAATTTTTCCAGTTGGTAAAGTGAAGAAATGTAGAAAAGCGAACAGTGACTAAGGTACAAAGGCAGTGAGGTGTAAAGTTGAAAGAAAATGGCTTTAATTATTGATTAAATTGTTTTATTGCTTTTTACTGAGCGTTCGAGTGCTTTTCCTTATTTTTATTGCTTTTATTTTATTTTATTTCACTGAAAACTTGAATTTTCACTTAAATATTTAAATTTGCAGGAAGGAACAAAAGTTTGGAAAATAAAGCTTCAATTTTATATAAATGGTAGAAAATATGGCGAGAAGATTGGAAAAGCTTAATTTATGATTTAACGAAGGTTTCACTTAGGTTTTTAACTTTAAAGCTTTTCCTGGTAAATGAATTGCTGTAGAAAGGCTATGAACATTACATTTTGTTGAATTATTCGAAAAATTATGTAAGAATAATATTTTTCAACAGATGTTATTATATTCTCTACCCTGACTCTTTAAAGTTGGCTTTGTAATTCAATTGTCTAGCTTAAAGCAACAAAGCTTTTAATGAGAATCCCTAATTTTTCCTGTTTTCTCATAAAATTTCACGGAAGGTAAGTTCTTCCCGTTATTCATTAAACATTGGAATTCCTTTTTTGCTCGAGTTTTTGTGTGCATTTCATTAGGAAAAGTTTCTCCCGAGGACAATTATTAAATTTTTGATGTAAATATTTTTTCTGAGAAGATTTTTCATTGTTTTATGAAGTTTATGAAGCTATCCTTCATTTATTCAATTTCCCAGGAATTTTTACTAAATTTTGGGAATTTCTCCAAGGGAAATATTTTACAATGAAACAAATATGTTTTATAATTTCTAGGAAATTTTCCAAAAACTCTCATAAATTACATAAACAAATAAACAATCCTTTAACTCCATAAAGCAAGGTTGTCGTTCACTGTAAACGTATCATTGCCTAATTGCAAGTGTTGATTCAGCATTCATTTTTAATGCTGCCTTAATGTTTTAAATGCTTTTAATGTTCAAAAGCTTTTAATGTTCTAATGTGTAAATTTGCTTGTAGCTGCAAATGCCATTAATAAATATACACAATTTGATATGCAAATATGAAAAGAGAGGTTGTTTTATTAAAAACAGAAAACTCAAACAAATTATACCAAAATTACCAGTTATTTCAGCAAATTCAGAAATAAGGAATAATGTGTTGATGCTTCAGGGGTTGAATTATATTTTTGTAAAATCTGACTGTTTTACAAATTAATATTAGAAATAATAAAATTCAGTTGTATATATATTTATATGTTGTGCGCGAAATTCTGTCATGTCGGTGTACTGGAGCTTAATAACTTTTGAACGGATAAAGTTTTTCAAGAATTTTTTTCACCAAAACTTCTTACAACTATGTAAAGGATGAAAACTTTTTGTTCTAGACCTGGTTCACGAATCTGGTGGTCACCAGAGCTGATCCCGTGATCCTCGGGAAAATCAGAATTTTCCAAAAAAACGTTCACGATGTGGTGGCACTTTTTATTAACAGCAAAAATTAATTTTTTTTGATGAGGTCTTATAAACATTGCTAAGTTACACATTTTGAGTCATTTTTGAGTTGGTCAACCCAACGCGTCTCTTCTCCAACTTCCAGAATCTATGCGATTTTGGCACTTTTTGCATATGATATGCACAAAATTTGTTCATTGCTTTATTTTTCTCAATTTTTCTTCTTTCATTAATTATTTGGCATTACAAGAGATTTGATTTTCACCAAAAACCCAAGATTCCCACGCGCTGTTGATCTGAAGATGAACTTTTTGGTTTATTTTATAAGCTTTTTAAACATTTTACTATTTTCAAAGAACGGAACCACTTAGAGACTTGAAATTTTTACCAAATGATCAGTAAGTAGAGACAATGCTGGTGCAATAAGAGGAACTGACATCACGGGTCCACCACGAATCTTAAAAATTTCATCCCTATCGCAAAACTTTTTTCGAGATTTCTTATTCTTATGAGTTCAAAAAAATAGAATTTATGTGTGACAATCTTATTAACTGAAAATTTGCTAAACTCCACATCCAGAAGCTGTTTTTCAAGATCCAGAAGCTTTTTTCAGATTTTCAATAGAGCTTTCGTTTCTTTAGAGAATATATAAAATTTAGTGGACTGATCATGAAAAATGTATGGGATCTTTTTATGCTGATCCGGGTAACCAGCTGGTTGCTCCAAATAACAATTTAGGTATTAAAAATTATATTTTCTTATATAAGCTTTTCAAACATTTTACTATTTTCAAAGAACGGGACCACTTAGAGACTTCAAATTTTTACCAAATGATCCGTGAGTCTAGACAATGTGGGTGCAATAAGAGGAACTGACATCACGGGTCTACCACGAATCTTAATTATTTCATCCTGATCCCAATTTTTTTTTCGAGATTTCTTATCTTTATGATTTTAAAAAAATAGAATCTATGTGTGACAATCTTAAATTTACTGAAAATCTGCTAAACTCCACATCCAGAAGCTATTTTTCAAGATCCAGGATCTATTTTGAAACTTTTAATAAAGCTTTCGTTTCTTTAAAGAATATATTTAATTTGGTGGACTAATCATGAAAAATGTATGGGATCTTTTAATGCTGATCCTGGTGACCAGCTGGTCGCTCCAAATAAAAATTTTGGTAATGAAAACAAAAAAATACGTTTTTTTTCATTTATCTGAAGTTATAATAATTTTAAACTACAAATCTAGGTTATTTGATCTAGATTGATGGCTCAAAGTTTATTACAACCAAAATATTTAACTCGGCATTTTTGCCGAGACGGGATAACTAGTTATTACATAAAATCCAGTTAATGGCATCACTAAAATTATCCACCATCAAACCACCCACATATGCATAAACCATTAATGTATAATCGCAAAACAAAAACTAACATTCAATTTGTAATAATGCAATTTGCTAGATTTGTGAGATTAAAAACTTTCAATCTGGAATTTCTATGTTAAACAAGTAAAATCCATATCTAATGGATTATTCTTGCTTTTCAATTAAAGCAACTTTCGAAATATATGAAGCAAGTTTAAGCAGTTTAAAAACAGGAATCCATTATCGCACATTCGCAATATTTTGCAAGTTGCAGAACATATTTTTGGGAAATTAAGGAAATTAAGAAGATTCTAGGGAAATCTGCAAGTTTTCCTTGAAAATGTTGCATCTTGCAAAATTCTCAAACAATTTGCTGGTAAAACTTTATGTTGGTTGATGTGTGTTTCTTACTCGATAACTGCTGTGCTCTCAGCTATCTGGTATACAAATTTTCAGCAAATAACCAAGTTTAATTGCTTACAAAGCTTGAGAGCGCATATTTTGTGGATTTATTGAACAAACTTCTGCGGTTAATGAAGTTTCAGGATCCTGGGTACTTATGGAAAATTTTGAAGTTTGTAAGACTTTTCAGTAGAGTTGTGTAATTGATTAAGATATTGGGAGGGTTTTGGACAAATTTTGCTGAAAGTTTTTAATTGTTTTATTGAAATAACTTCTCCTTAGTATTGATTTAGTTATCTATATCTTTTAATTGAAAACAACAAACTAATAATTTGTTTTAAATTTTAATTCACATAATAAAACAGTGCTGCGTGATGTTAAATTGGACGAATCTAATTTATTTTTACTGCACATTTTTGAACGCAACACAAAATAGATTTATGCTAGCATACATTCGGTATAAATTACTCAGTGTAATAGTTTAATTGTTTATTTTATTGCAAAACAAAATTAATTAAAACTTTAAATAAACATTTTCACTGATTCATTAATTCAACATTTTTGTTGAACAATTAAAGCAAACTATTAGTTAAATTCATCCAGTAGATATTTATAATTAATTAAATTAGTGGAACTCCGTTAAAACAAAGTTTTTCTTCATACCGTTTCATTTCTCATTCCGTTCCACTAAACATTTAAGCATAAAAATAATCTCTCTGTAATAAAGCAACAAACAAAAAAAACGACCTTCTGCTAAAAACCATAAAAACCCTCTAAATTTCCTGTAATTTATGAATAATAAAAATTTCGAAAAACTCACACACAAAAAATACAGAATTTTACGAAATTTCATCATTTCCCGTTTCCCTGAATTTTAAAAAATGCCCGCAAATATTTTAGCAGCAAAAGAGTTCGAGCAAACATCGTATTCATCCAAAATTTATTACAATTAATTTGTGCGGCCCAATTTATAGCCGTTGCTTTTGTGCAGATCTCAGCTGGAAAACACAAAACCTGGTCGTATTTTGTTGCGTTATTAAAAAAAAGACTCATAATTTGTGTACAGTTTTTAATTAAAAATTTGAAATATTCTACAAAGCTCATACAAAAATGGTAAAATTTGCAAAAAGTGGGAGCAACATAATGTTTTCAAGTTTAGAGACGAAACTTTTGGGGGCAAATAACTACGTGGCTATTTTAATAACAGATCACAAGCAACAGTAAGCTTATGAAACTGGGAGCTGATTATAATTTAAACTGACTCGGCAACCCACACAGAAAATGCTTTACGAATGTTAAACAAGCTATTTTATGATTATTATATGAAACGTAGTTACAGCAAATAGAATTAACATTATGATTTGATGTTTTAGGTTGTGAGCTGTGGAGCTAGGAGTAGCTCGGGTATTTATTTATCTTGAAAAATTTTGTTAAAATTTTGCAAAATAATTAGATTTTTTTCTGTAAACAGATTTATGTTCGTTTATCTTTATGTTTTACTTTCAGCTGTAAAAACGGATAAAATGAGAAATTTTATACTTTAGAGTTTTTGGATTTTTTGAGTGTTTCGAGTGTTTCCAGTTTTTTGAATTTTTCAATGATGTCGGACGCTTTTCGAGGGAAAAAAGATAAATTTAGACAATTTGGCGTAATTTTAAATAATGTTACATTTTAATGGAAAAATTCTTCGTGAATGCTTTATTGCACTAAATGACTAAAAATCGTTTAGCTTGGAGGATTTTCCGGAGAATTTATTATGGAGGAAGCTTTAATCGGGTCCTTTCAGCGTTACAATTTGTTTTGCATATTTTTATGGAGTGATTTAACATTTATTTTAATTTTTGCCGGAAAATTATACTGGTCTTTAAATTTTTCAGGCTATTATTTGGAGGGCATTTTCGAATAATTTGTTTGAATTATAATAAGATTTTGAAAAATTTGCTTAGTATATTTTCCAAATAAAAATAATTGTTCAAATTTCGTCAAAAATAGCAAATTACCAATGAATTCTGAAGTTTTTTAGGTCGGCAATGGTTATAAAAACAATAAACCCCAAAAATGTGCAAGCAAATTTATGCGCCTTTTTATTTGTGAAGCAACAAAACAACGGTGGGTTTTTTTAATTGTTTTATATTTGACGGAAAAGATGAAGCGAAAGACAAAATATGTGAATTGGTTTGAAGGTCTTGAATGCATTGAGTTTTACGTAATTAGATACCAAGAATAAAGGAGGAGAAGAACAATAAAAAATTGAATACCTGTAAGAAATTTTCCCTCATTCTGCCGAAAAGAGGCAGAAAACATCGAAATTCACTGAATTACAGGAAATTACCTGAAGTATGACCGAAAAAATTTTTTCGCTTAAATACTCGAGTAAAGACAAGAAATTTATCAGTCGCTAAAAAATTATCAACAAGTAACATCACTGCTTGTATGAGGATGATTTCAATTTTTTCTGAGAAACTAAAAATTCTTGTGTACTCTTGGAAGTTCAAAGTGCCATGTGAAAAATTTAGCAACAGTGCTGAATCAATTAATCAAAAACAACAATTAAGCTGCATTGATCCATGATGTCCTCTGGCCTGAACATCTGATAAGAACCACTAGAAATCTTAGAAGAAGATCAACAAAAAGTTTCTTTCAATTTAGAAGATCAAAAGATTACAACGTGTGAGTTGATATGAATGGAGAAGAACAAAAATGAGTATTATTAATTTATATTTTAAAATGGAGTTGATCTGTTTTAGTCTGACCGTCTTTAAATTAAGTATTGTTGTGTTAAACTAACCGAAACAGTGTATGTAGCATGTAGCAAGTAGCAAGGATATTCTTAAGGGAGGGCTCGAGTACTTTGTATAATAAATGACTTTTTTGTTATTTTAAAGATAGAAATCAATTAACTCAATTTCTCAATAAAAGGACTTTACTTTGGTTTTAGTCTGCAAAAGATAACTTTATTTTGTTTTTAATAATATTTAAGGTAATAGATGAACTAGAGTATTCAACTACTCAGGTCCAGGATCAAATAATAACTGAAGTTCCGTTGAGAAAACAGTTCTCAGGAAAAGGAACATACTATTTATTTTACATAAAAGCTATAAAAATCACCGATAATGCTCGGGATTTGTAACCTATTCTATTGAGTAAAATGATATCATACAATTGCGTTGTACGATCTTGAGTCGTAAAACGCATTACAATTTATGACTTTTTGACAAATCATAAATCGGTATGATTTTGAAGCAATCAAAAATCACTTTTGAGGGATATTGCTGTTCGATAGCGGAACAATCCGATCGAACAGCAATGTTTAAGGGCTTCGCGCAAGGATAGGATTTGCAGTTGTTATTACAAATCCCCCCCTTGGCGCGAATATGCTCCGATTTACATTGAATTCAGTAACACGGCTTTTATAAACGGTGTTACATGATGAGATCAATGAAATTTGGACATATATTATTCCTTTTAATTAATTGGCCAATTCTTTCCATTGAATAACTATTTTGTTTATAAATGATTGCATAATGTCTTTAATAGATTTTATGCAACCATTTATCAACAGGAAGAACTCGCGAGTTGCAATTTTATACATTCTTTTTATATATGTAAAGATACGCATCTTGTATTATGTGGAAAACAGTCTAAACGTCAAAATGTCTAAGAGCGTCTGTAGTCTTAAGAAGTCTCATTATTTTTAATATTTAATATAAGGAAAACAAATGTATAAAAACTTTGTGAATAAAACAAAACTGAATTATTAAATTATATTATTTTTTTTTTAAATAGAAACTCAATTTTAATTGAATGTTTTCATCAAACTCTAATGAAAAAAAAAGATACTCAGTCCTATTTTCTAAAAACTTTTTCAAAATTCCCTAATAAATCCATAAAACTGAATGAAACTCTCCAAAATCTCAAAATTTCCATAAAAATATGTATAAAGTAGAATTATTTTCAACTTACCTTCATTTTCAAACATGGCCAAAAGATTATATGTTTCGTGTAAAGCAGCGATAATTCACTAGAGATTATGTCGCAGTACCCAGAAAAATCGTTTTCGAAGCTTTCCAATTGTCTCGCCACATGACTTGAGCGGCTTCCATTGCCAAGTACCAAATTTGATTTGGCTCGACGTACGTTGTTGCTCTCATTCAGCACATATACGATTGTGGAGTACTTTGAGTTTTCCAGCTGTTGAATCAGAGTACGCAGATCTGTGAATTAAATAAACGGAATTTGAATGAGTTTCTGAAGTTTTTTTAAAGAGTAATCCTTGTACTAAGGATTATACTTGAATTGGATAATGGGATTTCATTGAATTTTAGCTGCATGAGATTGTTTAGGAGTTTTTCTATTAAAATAGAAATTTTGAAGACAAAAAATTGCTTTTGTTTCAATACAATGAAAAATTCATCAAACGGAAATGGAGCAACAAATAAAATAGAGCAGCAAATATGACTGGAGCAAATAATGTTAAAACATATTTATTTTCACATAAGATTTGAATCATAGAGATAAACTGAGCCACAAATATTTCCCCAAGCGTTATTAATTAAAATATAAACAGAAATACTTGTTTTATCAAAAAATACAAATTAAGACGTAAATTTCAAAAATCCTTTAACAATTTTACTCGTTGAATTATACGGAATACAACAGACAAGTATTAAAATCAAAATGACGTCATAAACTGTGAAATTGATGCATCAAAACAGATTACCGGATTTATGTAAGTCTGCGCGACTAAAATTTCATAAAGTTCCATAAAATGCAATAAAGCTCCATAAAATTCCAAAACATTTCATGAAATTCTTCAGACGAAAATCATCCATTCCCGCTAAATTTTAAATCTACCTTTTTTTACATGCTTGAAATTTTTTACAGGTGATCTGCTATATAAAACTAAACTTTTTTGTAAATTGTCAAAATTCTAATCCTTACCGTTGGAGCACAGTACACGATCAAATTTTTAGAGAAAATGCATGTATTTTTGACATGTATAACTTTAGAGCCTTCTGTATTTTTAACCACCACTTAGATTTTCACCAAAATATTTATTTTAGTAGATTTTGTCTAGTAGATCATCAGAAAAATATTTTTGGACTTTTACCTCAAAGTGGTTTTGAGCTCATGTAAGTGGTCAAGCATGCAGATTAAAGGGTGACGGTGGTCCAGAATTGGACCAAAATTTTTCCTGAATGGCTGACTGTATCATCTTTAACACAAAAAATTTGGAGGTGACATTTTATAACTTTGACCACAATTGAATTTAATGTGATGCTACATTTGTGAATTTGGTGTGTTTTTCAGTAAAAAATCTAATGTTCCACCATCAAGAAGTTGAGAATGAAGTTAATTTGCCTCAAAAATATTTTTAAGTGTTCAGGTACCTGCTAATTTATCAAAATACAATTTATTAAATATTATCCAGCATCAACTATAGTAGTGAACTGCTTATGCATAGATGACTTCTAATTTGGACATGTAGAGCAGATTCTCCTCCAGATATGCAATGGATCATAATACTGTCCGAACAAATTTTTATTGGTAGTGTTTAACAAATACTGTTGCATAAAAAAATTAATCAGCTGGCACAATTTTGTGCTTAAGGTCAAAAATAGTTTATATCATCAACATTATACTCATTACAAAGGTCTTAACATCTGTAAATTTTTGATAAAATAAAATATGGAAGTTATGGCTGGTTTGGGTCCTAAATTATTCAAATATAGCATTTTTAGTACAAAAAAAATTACATGAAAGCTGAATTAAACCATCTTGATACCTCTCGTAACCAAAACTTCCATATTTGGTTCTACTAAAACCTTACTGATGTCAAGACCTTTGTAATGAGTATAATGTTGATGATATAAACTATTGGTGAACGACCATCACACTGACCTTAAGCACAAAATTGTGCAAACTGATAAATTTTTTGATGCAAAAGTATTTGTTAAACACTACCAATAAAAGTTTGTTCTGACAGTTTTATGATCCATTGCATATCTGAAGGAGAATCTGCTCTACAGGTCCAAATTAGAAGTCATCTATGCATAAGCAGTTCACTACTATAGTTGAAGCTGGATAATATTTAATAAATTGTATTTTGATCAATTAGAAGGTACCTGAACACTTAAAAATATTTTTGAGGCAAATTCACTTCATTCTCAACTTCTTGATGGTGGAACATTAGATTTTTTACTGAAAAACACACCAAATTCACAAATGTAGCATCACATTAAATTCAATTGTGGTCAAAGTTATAAAATGTCACCTCCAAATTTTTTTTGTGTTAAAGATGATACAGTCAGCCATTCAGGAAAAAATTTTGGTCCAATTCTGGACCAGCCGTCACCCTTTTAATCTGCATGCTTGACCACTTACATGAGTTCAAAAAACCACTTTGAGGTAAAAGTCCAAAAATATTTTTCTGATGATCTACTGAACAAAATCTACTAAAATAAATATTTTGGTGAAATTTTATGTGGTGGTTAAAAATACAGAAGGCTCTAAAGTTATACAAGTCAAAAATACATGCATTTTCTCCAAAAATTTGATCGTGTACTGTGCTCCAACGGTAAGTAGTAGAATTTTGACGAATTACAAAAAAGTTTAGTTTTATATAGCAGATCACCTGTAAAAAATTTCAAGCATGTAAAAAAAGGTAGATTTAAAATTTAGCGGGAATGGATGATTTTCGTCTTCAGTATTCTATAAAAATTCTAAAGGACATCCTATTAAATAAATAACATTTTTATAAAACTCAACAGAATAACACCAACATAAAATTCAAACATCAGTTGAGTAAGTTGAAAGGGATAGAAGCTATGTGTATTGATTAATGGCCGGTTACAAAGAATTATTTTCAAGTTGACAAATCTTTATGACGTCACAATTCATGGCACATAAGATTTGATTCGCATGACAAAAGCTCTTCAAAATATAATTCACGACGAGATTATAATGGCTTCAAATTAAATGTCACAGACACGCTTTGGGAAATTACCACAATTACCACAATTTTATGTCGCATTCTAAAATGTTATCTTATTTTGTATCTTTGCTCAATTTTGAATGAATTCAATGGGATTAAGGAATCTCAAGTTAGAAGAGTTTACTGAAGGATCGAATTTTCTTGAAATTTCCACAAACACTTTTGGATTCCAAATCTTCATCGGATCCAATTTTTTAAGAATTCTACCCAATGGTACTTCTCTGAAGTTTTCTATAAAAAATTTCAATTCCTCCCTTCTCACAATTTAACGTTTTTGAATGAAAGTCTGAAAATTGCAATATTGCAGTATTACCACTGTTTTCGCAATATTCCAAATATTATTGCTGTTTTCACAATTTTCCCACAATTTTCACTTTATTCCAGTTATTTCAGATATTTCAACCATACCGCTTACAATTCAACATTCACGTCTGATAAACGATAATGTGTTGAAAAGCAGCAATTCAATATGATGGGAAATAAGCATTTATTTGTATTGGATGTAGGTTTTGGAATTGAATTTCATTTAATGTTTATGTAATATCAGCAATTCAATCATTTATTGAGATTGGATGTAATTGCATGTAACAGGTAGCTGCTATTGATTTTCTATTGATAAAATTCGTTTGTATGTTGAGCCAAAATTGATTAAAAATAAATTTGAATGCTGATTGATATTTGATCGGGATGAGTTAATCAATGCAAATGAAATATCAATCAGTTTGTTTGATATTTGCAAGGTTTTCGATGTATGCTCTGATTTAGATATCGTGTTTCTGATTGAACTATTTTCCCAAATATTTGATGTATTGAGTGAAATTTATTTTTAGCCAGAAACTCTTTAATTAAATATTCAACAAATTGTTGCATCCGTTAAATATTCATTCTGACAGAATTGCAAATTATTTTGTAAAAATTAAAAAAATATATAAAAATAGCTTGAATTAACTGCGGTCGATAAATTAATCAACTTGCATAAATTACTTGAAATTTCTTGTATTTTATTCATTGAAATATTGCTTCTGCAGGATTTTCAATGAAAATATTATTTAATATATTGGTTACATATAGAATCTGCGTTCAATATTTTGTTGTATATTGTAATTGTTTGATTAAGTATTCAAACGAATACACAAATTTACGAGCAAACATCAATTTCCAATCAATGAATAATAAATTATTTATTAATCAAACAGTTTATGAATTTATGGAAGTTAATTGAATCTCATAAAATATTCGACTGTTAAAGGACATAAAAAGTTATCCGAGCTTTGAAAGCGTTAAATGTGCTTATAGCTACATAAAACAAATCCATCACAAATAGAGACACAACATCCAGCATAATTTAAAGGAAAGATAGAATAAATCTCAAAAGACCCGAGTCAGCAGAGATTATAATCATCAGCGCCATAATTAAAAGACTTTGGCCTGCGGGTTACTGGCATCATCTCTATTGAACTGTACAAACGCCCACACTTTATAGATTAGATCAGTTTACTCTACATTACCCCAACGTTCTCCAAGAATTACCAATTTTAAATACCAGCATCTCCGATATCGCAATCTAGCTAATTTTGCAATATTATCAGCAAAAATAGCAAGACTTTCAGTTCAGCAAATGGTAAATACTTATTTTTAATAGCAAAATGCTCCATCAATAAACTTTCTATGAAAATACATCAATTTCAAATTAAATTTTGTTAATATTTTTGTTGGGTCAACACACATAAATAAGGTTATATTAGCAACATTTTTCCATTTCAATCTTCTGAAATGGGCAGAATATACCAACTAAATGGAAAAATGGTAGAGTTCTCGGGAAAATGGATGATTTGGGAACAGGGTTCTTAAAAGTTGGAAATTTTTAGATAATATTTTTCGTTCATCTTTGAAATTTTCACATCTATTAATAAATTTAGTAAATTTATTTATTTTTTGATAAAGTCATAAAGACTATTGACAGGATTGAAATTCAATGAAAAACGATCATAAATAATTTTGGTAAAATTCTGAAAAACAATTTAAGCACAATTTCACCAAAAATTTCAACGAAACACCCTCACCACACAATGTAGCTACTAGCTACCAAAAACTTGAAAGGAAAACTTTTCCCTTCGCAAAATAAATATATATCCCAATTGAATTCACATACATTAACATTAACATCAACATATCTATATCTCTAGTGTATTGAGTGTATTGCGCTACATTTAGAAGAGATTATAATAGATTTTGCTAAAGCAAAAATTTCCACTTGATTAAACTTAAATATTTGCTGCCGACGATGGGAAAAACATAGAAACACTGAACAACACTGAAAAACACGAGCAAACCCATGAAAAACAGCAAAAGTTTGCTCACAAACGTATTAAATATCGATATATTTATTATTTTTTATCTAAATAAGAGCGCTGGTTTCCTTCCAAAAAGTTACTTTTTGAGGCTGGGTGGAACGATGAGCAGGTTTTATGGCAATAATAAATATTGAGCTAGAACCTTCAAGTCAAACTTGAGGCTGGTTTGAAGGCTTTTTATGGCAGACACAAGTTCACAAGCTTTTCTCAAGTTTTTCCAAGTTTTTCATAGTTTTTCCAATTTTGTAGATTTTACAGATTTTGGGATGAGAAACTTGAGAGTTGGATGAACTATTGCAAAAAGCTCATAAAATATTTTTGGTTTGGGGGGTTTCAGTTACTTTCCGTGAATCCCTTTTGGATGGTTGATGTTTTCTCCTTGCTTTTTGTTTTATTTATTATATAGGTCAAGATACATTGTATTAAGGCTATAAGAAATATCTACGGTAAATGTTGTATCGAATCTTAATTTAAATATATCCTAGGTCAAGTTCTAGAAAATGAGCAATAAAGAACAGGATTGATGAGATCAACATCCAGGATTTATTCTTTAGAGTTGATAAACAATACTTTATGAAAAAAAAGCGTAAAATATGAAAAACCAGGACTCTATTTTAGGTTTATAAAATATGTATATACCATTTGCAATAAAATTTAGGCTTCATTCTAAAAAACGAAACAATTTTCATTCATAATATTTTTCTGATTTTAAATGTAAAGTTTTTTATTTCAAATCATCGTAGAAGTTTCACAAAATAATCATAATTATGTTAGAATTTGTAAATTTTCAAATTTACAATAACAAAAAAAAATGTTTTTTTGCAAGTTATGAGCAAAAAGTTGTAGTCAAAGAAAACTTTTTTACTCCTACTCATTTTTTTATGTACATTCTGAAAACTCTCTGTGGTTCTGATTAATTAATCAAAATCCAATCATAACCCAACTTTATCGTAGATTTTTTGCCAAACTCATCCATAAAGTAGGTCAAACTAAATAAACTAATAGACCGAGCTGAATAAAGTAACATAAAATACACACACATATCAGTTCGCATATCTTGAAAGCTTCAATTTTCTAGTATTCTGTATCAATATTTATGAAGCTTGAATGATAATATGTATCATGTACATACATCCAAAAACTTTATCTAAAAAAAGGGGGAACTATGGAAACCACAAACCAACTTTGTTGCAGTGCAAATAAAACATTCTGCCTTTGGAAAATACTATGAAACAGATTTTGAATCAGAATAATTTGTTTTATTCCCATAGTTCTAGAATTGCTATATATGAATTTTGTTCAACAAATTAAAGTTTCGTCGGTCGAATGCTGGAAATACTTCAATAAAATAATTTTTTTTAATATTTCTATATTTTAGTTTCATCTAAAGCTTTTCAAGATAGTTTATATCAAGAACAAAATGTTAAGCTTCAAAAGTAAAGCTTTTAAGCTTTAAATAAATTGAGTTTTAATTGACATGCTCTTCCGAACAATCAGTAAACGATCCCAACTTGAAGTTAAAATTCATCCTTTCTGAACATAATCTGAATGTTCAAATGTTTCAGAACATATAACAAGATTGAATTTGCATATTATCTGGAACATCTCTGTTTTTCTTTGTATTTTCTGTATTTCTGTATTTAATTCGAAAAAAAAAATCATTATCCTTTTTCAAGCTTAACGCTTGTTCTCTGAGTTGAATTTCTTGGAAGTTTTCGTTTTCTGTTTTATCATGTTATGTTTCTTTTTTTTGGTTGGTTTATCTTTTTGAAAGTTTCCATGAAGAAAGTTGATAAAAAATTAAATTTCTCTGATACATTAAGAATGATATATTTTTAATCAATAATCATATATCTATGGAGGTACTTTTTATTTTTTTATAAGATTAGAAAAATGTTCATAAAAATATATAATTTACTTTTAAAAAGAAGATGTTTAGAAATATGAAAACTGAAGCTGTTGAATATTCTTTTCTTAAAATGTTTGCTTCGTGATATGCAGGGATTTGAATTTTTGTTCAGCAAAATTATTTTATTATCTATACATTTCAAATATCAGACAGAAAAAATCATTCAACTGTTCTTTGAAGCTCCTAAAAATCCCTGAGATATCATATCAAATGAATAAAAACAACATTTTTGGCAAAAAAATGTCACTAAGAAGATCAAGATACCATAGAAACATTGACCACAACGCTCAAACAGCACAAACATAAATTCTACACTAAAACCCTGCCCGCAACCATCACCCAAGTGAAATTGTCATACAGACAGTTCAGTGAAAAAATTCAGTAAAACCTAAAGTTCACAAATATCAAATGAAAACGAAATTTTTTATGGCAAAAAAATGTCACTAAGAAGATCAAGATACCATAGAAACATTGACCACAACGCTCAAACAGCACAAACATAAATTCTACACTAAAACCCTGCCTGCAACCATCAAGTATCTGAAATTCCGCATTCAAAGCATGTTGAAAGGAGCCAAAATGTATCAGGAAGTATTAAAAAAGCTCCGACAAAACTTTTTACTTTGTCGTCCTTTTAGCTCCAAATAGGATCATAATTCTACTTTATTCTATTATTCAACAAATTTTAAAAATTTCCTCTTAAATCGGATTATTTTTTTCCTGCGTCCTTCATCAATTCTCTAAATGTGAAATATTTCAATTAAAACTCAAATTAAAACGAACAAATAAGTATTTCCAATCAATTTAACAAACACTAAAACAGGCAAAAATTTTAGCATGTATAATTGAGTTTACAGGAAATCGCACATAAAGTTGAATAGAAATTTAATTTGCTGTAATTTGAGCAGGAGTATGGAATAATCCAATTGGATCTATGATTTAAAATTTGATTTTTGTTTCAGTGAAACAACCTCATAGAGTTTGATTGTCAATTTTGGACTTCTATTGCCCTGGTCTAGAGGATTTTTAATTAGAGAAGAAAAATATAGGAATCATAAAAATGATGAAATGAATTAAATCAGACCTCATTACGAATTTATTGCGTCTCGAATAATCACCAATTAAAATCTGGTGAATAACTTTTTGCCAATAAACAAACCGATTTATGAAAGAAGAATAGAATAATTAGATTTTCACGAACGTTCACCGCTAAACAGGGTTTTAGGTTGTGCTGATTCTTAATTTTAGCTTTAACATCTTTATCTCAAAAATTTTAACTGCAAAGATATTTGATCAACTTTAATTGCTTTAAAAAAATATCCAACTAGTCTTCCTGCCCAGAAAGTCCATTCAGAAAAATAAAAACTCATTAACAATGGATTTACAAAGTTTTTCTCTTTACATAGTCTTGTCGTCCACTCAACAAGTTAATTAAGGTACAGGGAGAAATTGTAAAGCGGCATTATTGCAGTAAAGTGAAAATGGAAACAAATGAAAACAAATGGGCAAGAATGAAAAGGTCCATAATCGGTTTCTGTAACTGTACTAAAATAATGAAATTGCAGCATTATAAGAAAGTATGAAAAATATACTCATGACAAGTACAGCTTAGCATCGCATTTGACTCTTGAACTGTTGGGGTAATATTTTCTGCGTTCTTTTCAGCTCCTTTATAAATTTTGTTGCAAGAAATTTCCAAGAAAAGTGTGGGAAGCATGTGCAATTTAATAAGAATATATTCTTTGAGTAAATGTCTTACACAGAGAATCCAATTTAATACATTTCAAGATTGTGCCACATTATAAAGGATTTCCAGGTTTTCGAGTTAAGCTGGCTTCAGTTGTCTCATGGCAGTAATGTAACTTCTCAAATATTCACAAGTATTCGCAATGTCTATGAAAATCCTCAACGATTTCAAAATTTGAGATCAGAAGAACCCCAAGAAATGATTCTAATTAATAATATTAATGATCTCTTCTTCCTGACGATGAATAAATAAACCGAATTATGAAACAAACCCAGATCTGTGATGCCTTTGAGAATTCTATGCAAATAAAAGTTTCACCATTTATGTCTAAGCTTCACATTCTGTAGATTAATCAGAAAAGTTAGGTTATAAATAGTCTTTAGAAATTGATTTATTGATGATAAGCTAATTAAAAAAAATTGCTGAGATTTTGAGTTCTATTGAAATTTTGTGGTCTGGAGAATTATGGTCGGAAAGCTTTATTTTGAATAAAAGTAGCGTATAATAATAATTATTAAAATTTCAAATTTGTTAGCACAGAAAATTTTGTAAGAAGGTTAATTAGTAAAAATTTTCAAATTAACAAAATGAAAAATGTAAGCTCTATGGAAGATTGCTAATTATGAAATAATCAGAACTTATTAAGAATTTCTATAATAAGATACTTAATCAGAAGAAAAGGTTAAGTTATGACATAAAGAGTTTTTGCTTCTTTTAACCTAAATAGAAATTGAATCAATCAAAGTTCTGACATCATCGGTCATATCAACAACCAAAAAAACTGGGATGCCTAAAAAAATATCTTGAAAAGATGATTGATATCCGAACCAAAAGCTCTCCAAACCTCTTAACCACGTGCGTATCTCAATGTAGACAACGATGCTACAGAATTTCTAAAATGATGGAAATCAAATATCAGTCCAATTAAATTATAATCAACCTCTTACTGTTGTGTTCATGCTGACAAATCATGGCGTTATAAGCATTTCAAATTAGATATATAATATTCCAACTCGTTGCCAGAATACCAAATGAGGTAAATGTGGCTGAATGTCAGCGCGGAAGCAGCTTCTAAAAAGGATAGATCAATTTCTAGTAGGTAAAACCATCTATGGTAACAAAAACATATAAACATCAGGTTATTTGCAAAAAGGCTTCGTTGTTCTGATCTTTGCCATTCAGGCGGTGCAGGCATTTTAGACAGGAAGATAAATAAGCAATTAACTTTTTCTTGTTCCTGACATGATACTCTGTGTTTACAGTTTCTTGTATAACTGGCATTTCTGGGATATCTTGTATTATGTAATGATTTTAGTATGCAATATACATGCCGAGGCTGCCGAGAATGCAAATGTGTCGCATTAGCTAATGAAAACTTTCGCCAGGATTGTCATTTATTGCATTGGTGATGAAATATTGTTGGTTAAGGAAAAATGTTCGCTACTTCTGAATCATTTCTTATTTTATCACATAATAATCATCAACTCAAATAAAATGCTCAACACATAAAAAAATTGTAAAACATTTGCATTCACCACTTGAGAATGAATAAAAATAAAAAATGTAGAACATAAAAATAAGTAAGGATTATTGTTTTTTATTTTCGGAGGTGCTGGAGGAAGATACAGTGAATCATTCTGCTCAATTTTATTGAAATAAACAATGTATTCTTGGTTAATTTTTGTGAATGGGAGTCGTTACTGATGGAAATTTGGTTGTAGACTACAATGAGTGTTTTTTGAATTCTAATAATATTTTATTAATTTTGGAAATTTGAAATTGACGTATGAAAATTTTTAATTTACCAACTTCAACATTTATTTTAAATTTTAAATCCAAAATTTGATTTTTAACTAAGAAAACTTCAAAATTTGAGGTTTTATGGGTCGAACTTTCGGTTTTTGCATCCAAGCATTTAAAATTTCACACCATTTTAATTTCAAAAGTTTTTTTGTCAATTGAAAAGAAGAGTTTAACTCTTTTGTCTAACTTTCTCCATAAAAACCATCCATAAAGTGAATATTTCTACATAAATTGTGTTCATTGAAAAACTTCCCCCATTAACACACATTCTTTAAAAATCTTCAAAAACATTGTCTAAAGCGTCTATGACATATATTCTAAGCAAAGACGGCCCACAATCTTTGCCGATCTATTTTTGAATAAATGTAAATTGTAGAGTGTCTGCATATTTTCAACCGAAAGGTGTTTTCCATCATTATCACGTAGGAAACAAAAATAAAAACTCTTAAAAATATGAAAACGTATCAGCATCAGAAAACACGTTTTGCGCTCCAACGATGAATTTTGTATGATGGGCGCTTTTATGGAATTGATTCAATTGCGAGCCGGAAAAATACGCATCATGTACTAAATTTGATTGTTATGCCTCTCCAAATTGAATGATATCAAGTCGCATATCGCTGGTAAATGCCTGGGAAATGTTAGCAAATGCTTGGAAATTGTGTATATTTGTATTTTGAATACGGAAGAGAATATTTAATATATTTATGTTATTTTTATTTGGAATACGGAGAGTATGCAACAGCAAGAAGACGTGACAGTGCTCTCATAAGGCAACCCTCCGTATAATAAGCCAAACAATAAATACTTGAGAGCATCCCTGGTAAGATACTAAAAATATCCTCCATCGTTGTCACAAAAGCGGTGAACCAAGCACAACAATTTTCCACATTCAAGATACTGTGTTCGTTGACTGATTGCTCTTTTACGTTATATTGTTGCTTTCTCCTTAATATATCACTAATGAATTTAAGATCAAAAAAAAAAATATATCTAGGAAATTTAAAAGTATGAAAACTTCCTTCAGATCAATACACACCTCAACTACCGCGTAATTTAGCCGGAAAACTTATTTGCCAATGATAAAAACTGCGTCTACATTATGTAATAAAATTTATTATGAAATGTACGGTTTGGGTCGTAAATCTCTTGTTTATTTTAATCATACATTTTTGATACAGTTTCAGGCTGTGTAGTGAAATTTTGTACATGGTGGCTGGTGAGTGAAGGCATAAAAAGCACATATTTTTCTCACATTTCCCTCATATGTGGCCCATATTTGTTTGTACGACGACAAAATTCCAACAATACAATGCCATCACAAACTCGATAAATTCAATAAATATCCCATATATTCAAAAGCCCAATAAATTATCGAAATATTCACGACTCACCTTGGCCATTTTGGAAAGTGATGTGGCTTTTGTCAGGCAACTGAACGCCAAACATGTGCTTGAATTCGTCAAAGTTGTTGTAGACCTGAGAAGTATATATTAAATCGCATTAGAGTTGAGTCCTTGTATTTATAAGATTTACATTCTCTTTTTACTTTTCGTATACTTTTCGTCTGCTTTAATATTTATGTTTTTGTGCAGGGTTTGGTAGTTGACAGGTAAGGTGATATTTTTAAACAAAGATTAGGAATATTGATCGAATACAGTTAATAGAAAGTAAAATATTAATTTATAATAGAGACAATCAAGGATATCTTTTATGAATTAAGAGACGATAACCAAACCCTGAACTTATCTTATAAAATTTATACAATATTATAGACAAAGGTTATATTTCCTTACCTTACTGATGTTGACAGAATCCGCAAGAATCACAAGAATCTCTGTGTTGTTTTGGGTGGCATTAGCATTTTTAATATTCCTAGCCAACGTTGTGTCTAACCATTGCATGAACAGACAACATATCAACAGTTTGAAGGCCACAAAAAATGCAGGCGTAGCTACAAGTTTTTTGTAACGCGTCATGTCTTCATGTGCCGCCCAGCACAAATCCTCACGACAATATACTCCTCAAAACTATATCATACTTGCAGCTTAAAGCTCCAGCGCACACTGTTGACATAAAATACTTTAATGACACTTTTATTGCAAGAGGAATGCATCAATGTTATTACGTCGTTTCATGTGAATCTCTCTTTGTGCTGCTTATGCTTTTATGTACGTAGGTTTTATGTTGTTGACACGACATTATGGCAAACCACAGTTATTTTTCTTATAATTTAGAATTCTATCCATTTTGTTGTCAGCTGTGGTATATCTTTCCAGTCTGCTTTGAGCTAGAAGGTTTCTTTTGAAAGGAAGGATTTACATGAGAGGCTTTTAATTTCAATTTCCGTGTCAATAGATGTCATGTCATGTTTTGGTGGTAATTGACAGAAAATCAATTTTTGTGTGAAACTGTAATTGACATGACATCATTTGACAGAATTGGAACAAATTTCTGAGAATGACTTTTCAAAAATTCTTAAAAAGTTCTTCTAAATCATATTAAAATTCCCAGAAATTGTATCTCAATTACAGCTGAGTTTCTACAGAAGAAGGCTTGGAGACTTTTCTAAGAAAAATGACAAAGCGCCTTAAAATTGAAACATCTTCATAAATCTTAGAAATAAATTCTTAGAACAATCCCTAAGGCTCTCATAACAAACCATTAAAAAACAATAAGCCTCATGTAACTCCCACCTTAAAACCCTTTAAATCTGTGTCTTTTTATGAGCTGTATACAGGTTTTTAATCATGCGGCTGGCACATATTCTAGATCCTTATATGTGAAAGGCACTTTTGTGTGCCTTTGTGTAAACACGCTGAAATCATTTCTGTGAACTTTTGAACGAGTTTAATGGTGAGCTGTTTATGTTAAAGATGCTATGTGCTTTGGATCATAAAATATGCACAACCTGATATGAGCACATTAAACATTGAGGCTAAAGTAAACGCAGAATTCTCAAAAAACCATCATTTTTGGTAATTCTCAGAAATTGTGTAAATTTTCAAAATTTTCTGTAGCATACAACGTGGATTTCACTAAAGTGAACGTTTCAAGAGTTTACAAACTTTTGCAAGAAAAGTTTTCGAGCATCAAGAAATCATGAGCACCGTCATAAGTTGGGGTGGCGCATCTAATTCGATCAACTTTATTAGCCTTCTGCCTTATTTAATATCTCAATTAGCTTACCGTGTGACTTTCTTTAGTTTTAATGTTAAAATGTTAGTTTTAGTATGAAAGTTGAATCTATTTCCAATGAGCCCCATAATGTGTCTTAATTTTCAACTAATCTCAGCTCACTGCAAATTCAAAATTTTGGCGGATCGTATAGCTAACATGTAATTATCATCATTTAACAAGGGATCTGTCAGCCGCAGACTTAGCACACTTTGTAGATTTAAGTGGTTTTGAAGCATATGTTATAAAGGTTGCGTTAATTAAAGCGAAAGTTTGTTTAAACTTTCTGAAGTTTATTTATCATAAGTGGGAGCTTCGAGGTAGATTTATAATCCTTGCTGAATAATGGATTGTTAAGACTTTTGACTTTTAAGGATAAAATCAACGGAATTTATTAAAGCAACATTAATATGGTTCACTTGATAGGTTCATTGTTAATTTTATAATTTGTGATGGAAGCTTCTTTAATAAATATATATTATGTAGATGCTTAGCTAGAGTATTACTGGCAGGCTTGTTTTAATTAACATTAAATTAAAATTTATTAGCGTTAATTATCATTTACGATGGTTAGTACAATCCAGTGTAGGTCAATGTAATTTAATGATGCTAATGTAGCTAATGGAGCATATATGTTACATTCTGCCGTCCTCTAGCACATCTGAAAATTAAAAGAAAAAAACGTTATAAAATTTGTTACAAATCGTGCTTGCAATAAATTTCTGCAGGGTGACTGGAGAGTTCATTGAAAACCATTCCGCATGAAAATTTAATGCAAAAGCTCGGCAAAAACCTTCACATTTGATATAAATTTTTTAATGGTCTTCTGTTGGTTTCTACTTTTATGATTGAAGACCGGAGATATAATGGACATGACTTTTTTATGATGCAAGTTTCACTATTAAATAAATTATATTGCTTGAGTTCTAGCGATGCATTTGGGTTTAAATGTTTTAGAACTTGCATTGAAACTTTACAAGAGAATGGTCAGTTTGAAAATGATACATCGGTTTTACATTAAAGATTTATCAAGATTGTATGATATGATGTGTATTTAACATCAAATATTGAATAAAACTGTCTCGTTGTTATCTTGTCCATTTGAAGGTTGACTAGCTGTAGTTGGCATTCAATCTGAATAGGCATTTAAGTATTTAACATAGAATTGCAAGTCAACTTGAAGAAGAATTTGTAGATTAAGAAGGTTAATTGGTATTAAACAATTAATTTTTATACAAAATTTAATTGGATTCCTAATGAAGTTCAACAGAGATTCAAAATCCAAGACTGCGCTTCTAATTGCATTTGTCAGTTTTTGTCATTCCAGAAAATAAAAAAAACGAATTACATTTCCTATTCTCATTAAAAATAATTAAAGCTGGTAAATTGCAGCTTTGTCGGAAGTTCCATCAAAGTTTTACAAATTTTAACATGTTTCGTCGAGTTTTGAATGCATTCTACTGAAAATTATATTGCGTGGTGGCAGTATGTCAGAATTCTTTGTAGAACAGCCAATTTCAACTTCAAGTGCAGCATGCACTAACAAACTTGAAAACAACTTGAACCTCATCATAGGCTCAAAGGATCACAAAGAAAAACTAATTGGCTTCCAGAAACATCACAAAGTACTAAGAAATTGTCTTTTGCAAATTTGTCTTTTAGAAGTATGTGCATGAGCAATTATATAATTTTAACTTGTTATTTGCATACAAATAAAAAGTAATTATGGAATCCTGATGAGATGCTTTCTAGAAGGTCATGAAAAGTTTGCTGTAAGAAATTCATACATCCATGTAATTTATGTCTAAAAGACCTTCACAACTTCACATGCTTCAAGCATCTTGACTATATTTCATAAATGCACATATTTTCAAAATTTTTTCCTTACTCTGTCGGATAAAATATTGAATAAACTCTTTTAAATATATTCATTGAAAAACTATCTATAAGGAATAACTTAGCAAACTGCTCTATTAGTTGTTCGTTCATGCTAGCCTTGTTTCATACATTTGCTCTGAAGGAAGGAGTAACAGTTGTTCGGAATATATTGTGGAACTGTGGGGGTTTGGTGGGTTAGATTTCTTTTAAGTTGATTTAAGACGTTCATGCCATCAAAATGTTAAATTAACAATATTCACTGAATGTAGGTGACATTCTATTTTACAAGTCTAAATAAAGCTTTAAAACCTAAGCTCAGAATAAATATTGGCGAACAAGGAATATAAAATCTTTTCTGCAAACAATTAAGAATTTCTTCCATGCTACCTCACTGTCTCAATATGCAAACAGTTAAAATATATGCCATACTAAAATCCAAGTCTCTGTAAATTGTTTCCGCTTGCACGGGTACAGAGTCAACTCAAAATTTATGATATAAAAAATCTCTCTTCCTTTTTCATCCCATTTATGCTTTTATATATATTTTTGCACTTTTTATGTTCGTCGATGAAGGCAAATTGTTGGATTGTGAAAGTTACAGCGAAAAGTTTTAGATTATTGTGAAGAATTTCCATTGCAATAAATTGAAAGGAATTGTCTGCAACTGGGAGGAAATCGTAATTTGGATGTTCTTGTTGAATTTGTGTGTTGGTTGTTGAATGAAAAGTTGCATGCATGTGCTTGGATTGTTAAGTTTTAGCATGTACTTTGGCGCTAGCATGTTTGGTGCTTTCTTAACATTTTTATTGAAAATATTTTCCTCAAGAACTGAATCCTCACATTTCAATGCCAAAAGAAGAATAAAATTGTTTTAACATGTTTTTCTTACTTTCATCTTTCTTAAATTTTGTTTTGTTGAAAAGTTATGTTAAGAGGGGAAAGTTTTGAAGCTTTTTTGAAATTTGTGATTTTGTTAATAAACAAACAATAACACTCTTAGAAGTTTATCAATGAGATTTGAATTTTCTAAATAACTTCGTAAATTTAATTCATTCACTAAAGAGCAAGAAAAAAAACAAAAACTTTAAGTAAATTTAACACTGACTCAACATTAACCCCTCCTAAAGTCATTCATAACACTTAACACAAAGCATTTCCAACACACAACTCAATGATCTTTTATTTCTCCCCATTTTCAAAGGGCAAATTCTTTGCAAACTCAGATAAGGATATTGATTTGCGCGAGGATTTATTGCCAAAGCATTACAATTTATTTTGCTTCCTGTTGAACGCTCAATAATGCTCCACCAATTTATCTGCCTAACTCCAAAATATTTCAAAATGCTGGCAAATATTTGAAATTCTTGCAAAATTGGGATTACTTTGAGCACTTGAAGATTGGCGGATTTTGGCTTTGAGATACACACCGTAATAATTTATGATGTTGAATTCTTGAATAATATTTTAGGACTTCAAATTTGAAAAATGAATTGTATTCAGCAAAATAATTTTCAACAGTGCTTGTATTTCAATTACTCGGTACTTTTGTTTACTCTGCGAATTCCTCTGCTTTCATGTCGCTTGCTGATTTGAAAATTTATGCACTGTTTATGAGAGCCAGCAGCAAAATTATTGTAAGTCGTGAATCTTCTTATTGATTTACCATCATTAAAAATCCATTTTCCTCATTTTTCTCGCTTTTGCAGTAAAGCTTTGTTATAGCATTGTCTTTATGCTGTGTGGATTTTTTTTTGTACTCGTCGCACAAAGATGAAAGCTCTCACGATTACCGGCTTTCCAAAAATGTAAATCCAATTCCAGGCAATTTATGCAAATACCGCAAATTTGTTAGGAGATTGAAATGATTCGCTAATTGAAATATTTTTGTGTGCGGTGAACTGTCGAGCGTTTTGCGAATTGTTTTTTGGCCGTCGTTTTATGCTGATTTTTTGTTTTTCGTAAAGAGGACTGATGTTAAGTGAGGCTTGCCATTTAGAAATTGAATTTTTGTTATTTGAGCATTTTATGTGGGATTTGGAATTTCAGTCGGAAAATTTAAATTAAAAATATCGATTAAAATGTATTCATAATTTAAATTTAACCAAATCAATCAAATATAAAATTTAAGATCCTTAAAGTACGTCTTTTTATCAGTGCATCGACGATTGTATATCACTTTATTAAATATCCTTAATTCAATATTTTATTTCATTTAATGATTAACGATATAATAAAATTCCCCCATTTCCCTAATTTCCGGGAGTTTTCCGGATTTTATCGTATTCCCTGAACAGTAATAAAATAATAGTGAAGTATATTTTATGATGATTAAAATCGCTACCACCAAAAAGAATGTGTTGAAAGGTGCAACAATAACAAAAAAAATGCCAATTCATCATTAATAAAGCTGAAAAATCCCCAAACCCCATAAAAATAACCAAGCTACACCAAAATCATCAAAAACATCTTGCATAAATATCGGTTCACGAGTAAATCTTCAAACAGAGAATCTCACATAAAAACCCCAAAAACTTTATCTGCCAATATTATGTCAAAAACATCCCTAAAGCATCTTTAAATATTCCATCAGATATTTTCTAGGTATTCGCAAAGACATAACCTTTTCGTCGGGTTTTCGTTCCTTGCAATATAATCACAATAGAAGGTATTATTGGTATTATGTCATACCCAGCAGCCAAAAACAATCTTTAATGGTAGATACCGAGAGATATTGTAATATAATCAAATATCAGGTACAAAAATGGTATGACAACATTCATGTGTATTATAATTTTAGACTGTGATAGCTATCCGCCCTCAAATTTTGCTAAAACATAAACTGATTGTTCTTATTTGAAATTTGTTCTGATTAATTGCCGTTTATTTTATGAGGTTGTGGAAATAAAACTTTGTAATTAAGATATCTTGGAAATTGTAGAAATATTTCTTGAATTTATTTTTAATTCATAGGGCTCAAACCTATTGATGACTAAAATCAATTTCCACTGGAATTTCAACTAGACGACCTTGAAATTCCACAACAAATAGGAGAAAAAAACAAAAATCGGAAATAATCGCATAAAACTTGATAACAACGAGCAGCTAACGACCCAAATAGATGCTATTAGAATATTTTAGACAAAAAACTGACCTGCAGCTTCATTTAGTGTCGAGAGTGAGAGAGAAAGCCAGTAAACGGACAATAATACATTGGTCATTGATTATCAACACATGCTTGAGCTTTAAGCAGCAAAATCAGTTTTGTTTACATATTTAATCAGTTTGCTGTCTTTAAAAATGCATTTGTGGTTTTGTGGACTTGTGGTATTAATAAATTAGTTTAATTGTGAAAATGGTGCTAAGGCTAACAGTAGTGCTAATAGTGATTCAAGTGGTTGTTGGTGAAGGTTATTATTTAAAATTAAAATTAAATATTTAAGTATTCTAAATAAACTCCAAATATTTCAGTTTTCAATGTCAAAATTATTGACAATGGAGATAGCTACGTGAAATACTTCCAAGAATTGGAGATCTCTTCACTGTCTTACAATCAATTCGATGTGTCTGGCTTGAGTGATGTGGAGGACTTCGGGTATGCCATTTTTCAGGTACACGCATTTCACTTCAACCTTACGCTGTCTCAAGAGCCCATCTTAAATAGAACCAACAATGAAAATGGAACCAACTTGGGATTTGTGATGTTTGAGGACCAAGTGATGCATGTGTGGAATAATAACTTTGATATGGTCAAGTGTACGATTGTGGTTACAGTTTTTGGCAAAGGAGGTGAGGATGCAAGTTTTTGAAATCGATTCATTTTTAATTGAAAATATTAATTGAAATTAAGTCTTTGAATCTTAATGTATGATAAAATTTATTTTGTATCTAGCTCCCCTAGCTGGTGGCTGCTCTTTTGAATCAGCGTTACCAATTCAACCTACACTAGACGTTCTTGTGAATGATATGTTTCTAGTGTTGACTTCACCTCTGGCTCGACTTCCTTCGCTCAATAGTACTTTTGGAAAAACCAGTTGTGGCGACAATTCAACTAAACCGCTGTTCTATGAAACGTACTATCATTATCTACCTCAGAACGATTTCGATCCAGACATTTATTTTCAAGGGATCAGAATGATGATTTTTAGAAATGAAAGTCAAAAGTATAAAAAGGTGAGTAATTTGTCTGAAGTTAAGAGAATTTATTGTAAACTTTGCTTTATTATTTTTAGTCCAAACAGACTCTTAGTCCGATTAAACGAATTTATGACAAGAATCCAGGAACTGGCGTAATATTCGTCACTAAAGTTTATGACCTAGATGGTAACGAAGCTTTTTATACCCCCACCAGCACATATTCTTGTCGTCCTGGTACCTGGGGAAAATACTGCTCAGAACTTGGAATCTTAAAACGAATGCTTTCAATTCTTCTTATTTTATTGAGTGTTGCACAAATGATGAACATTATCTTGCCCATAATAATTGAAGGAATCATTGATGGAGCTTTACTTGGAGGATTTCTCACGATAATATTCCTAGAGAAAAGTGAGCTTGGATTGGCGAACTTTGAAATCATTTTATGCGTCGTTCTTGGCGCCATTTTGATGGCAGTTGCTTTAGGATTTATTGGAGCTTACGTCCCACTAGTTGGACCTATTGTGACCAGATTCATTCTTGCCAACATACTCGTTGCTTACTTCTTCGAGACTTTCTTTGGCAATTATAGTTCCACAAGTTTACAGCTAATATTCTCTTTGTTGCTGAGTTTGGGATTAGCATGGATTAACATTACTTTCTCGGTGATCCTCGGAGGATTCTTGCTGGTTCTTGGATACAGTCAGCTAGCCAGAGGAAACATCCATCGTGCTTTAGTGAATCACATTCATTCACTTCTTTATTCCTATTCTCTAGGAACTACTCCAAGTAGTACAATCTGGACGCCTTTGAAGTATAATCCGATCAACTATTACGTGGAGCTTTCGTGCTTTGATTATTTCCTGCTGGGATGTTTTATTTTGAGCGCAACTTTGGGAACTATGATCAAGCAGAAATATCTGGAGAGGTATCCAGAAGGTCAGCTGGCAGTGTTCAGTAAGCTCGATGATCCTCATCATAATCGAAATAATGCCAGGAGAAGAAGGAAAATGTACTATGAAACAATAAGATCTGAGGATTGCAAGTAAGAAATAAACTCTTTTTACGAACAAAACTTTAACTTGTCTTCTTTCAGAATAATCAGCCGTCACCGCCGACGTCACTATTACCGATCTAACGTGATCAACGACCGGTCTCCACTCATTTCACGTTGGACAAGCGAAGGCGAAGATGAAGTTTTCGAGTCCCCAGAATCCAACACGCGATTTCTTAGAAATCTTTCTTCCGGAAGCCTCGAACGTCTTAGCGTAATTCAGCAAATATAATAAAAATCCCACTCATCGACTAAATATATAGACTGGAATTTCTGAAAAAAAGTCCTTTGTAAATACAAACTTTTCATATTTTAATTTTAAAACGAAGAAACTCGAAAAAACAATAGAATATTCTGAGAATCTTACGGTTTTTCTTGAAGATTGGGAAAAACTTGAAAAAACAAAAATTGTCCTTATAGGAAATTTGTTTTAAGATACACTTAGGATTGTAAGCAGTAAAGGTCAAAAAAAAATATTTTATTGAGTCTTGTTCTTCAAGATTGTTTGGAAATCTTAATACATATCTTATAAATAATTTAGAGAATCTCATGTCAATCAAAGAACTTGAAATAAAATTGATATTAAAAACAACGTTTACTGTCTTTCCATTAAAAGTTATATGAAGTAAAATGGTAAAAGTTCCTAGAAAAAGTTCCATATATGAAATATCAAGTACTTTTTTAGCATTTATAAGACAAGTAATTGATTGGCATATTATGTTATTTTTTGTTACATTACCATTTTATTAAGGAAACGTGTTTAGAATTATTCTTAACAAATGTTCAGAATGTATATTTTTCTTTTGTACAAATTTGAAAGTTTCTGAGAAATTCATTGTACTTCCTGAGTATTGAAACATCGATGAAATTATTGGTTCAATTTGAAATTTGCCCATGTACTTTTTGTGCCTGAATAATAATCTTTAGAATACCTATAGAAAATCAAGTCAGGTAAATACATTATTGACAGAAATCGTTCAAGATCCGTTTCGAATTAAGAATGTCAATAACAATCAAATGAATTCATAAAAAATCCCTAACAATTTTTTTCAACGTCTGAGAAATTCAGCAAAAACAACATCATAGTCTTCAAAATGCTTTAAAGCTGTCAATCTCACAACTTTCTACAAAAATTCATAAAGAAATTTTGTTTTTAAGATTTCATTTTCACAGAGCAAAAACACATTTTCCAATTGGCAAACTTTTTTTACTTCTAAAATTAAATTACAGTTTGTTAGCCCATAACACTTGCACAAAATATATCCTGAGAAAAAGATTTCTTCACAGATTTCACAATTTTCATAATTTTCAATGAAAAAAAAAACAACACAAGAAAATCTCAAAAATCATCAAGTTTTATTAAAAATTTATGAAAAGATTGAAAATAAATGAAAAACTGAAAAAATGAAAAACTCACAAAAAGCAATCCAATTTCACGAGAAAGTTAAAAGTAGAATGAAAATGCGATGAAATGCGAAATGTCATTATCAAGAATTTCTGCAAAAATTCTCAATTTCAACTTGAAAATGTGAAAACATTCAGAAAATCTTGGAAAACTTGGGAAACTTTGTGGAACTCACAAAAAATTGTGAAAAAAAAATCTTGGAAAACTCTTAGAATTCCATTTAAAAAAGAAATCTCAAGAAAAGTGTTGAAATCAAGTCGAGCAAATTAGCCTGCAGCTACAGAACTCAAAACTAAAAAACGTGAAGAAAAAAAAACTAACGAGAACTCAATCTTTCAATCTGGCAGAAAACTTCCCAGCAATCCATCATCCTTTCATTCACAAAATCCTTCTAATCACAAGATCGCAAAAAATCCCAATGTGAAATTGCAAAAGCGCTGCCATAAGCTTCTTGGAACTTTCTTGCAAGAAAAATCACGCACGTTCTGGGAATTGCCGCAGGATTAATTAAATTGCTTTCTCCGTGTCTAATTAAAACTGTCAGATCAATTAATCAGAAGTCAATTTTGCGAAAATATTGCCTCTTGTGTATTCTTGATTAATCGTGAATAAAAATCAATTGGCTGGATAAGCAACGTGTCCCCGGGGAGGATATGTCGAAACGGTTCAACTCAATTTCATTCATCAAAAATTCGGAAAATTGAGAGGAATCACTGGAAGATTTTTACACAAGCTTTTTTTATTTTTTTCTTGTTTTTGATGCTGCAGCGCGTGTTATGGAAATTATATGATAGGAATAGAATTTAACACGAATTAGATAAATTTGCCTTTTTTAACATGATTTAAGTTAAATCTGACATTTATGAACATTTAACGTAAACAAGAAGAGCAAAGAATTTAATGAACTGGAACCAAATTGCTTTGGTGAGTAGGCGTTGAATGAATAGGATAATCTTACTAATTAACTGGAGATAATTTTTAACGAGTTTTTTGCTAGCTCCGTGTTTTTTATGAGCATCTTAAATATGATTTTCATAAAAAAGCTTTTATCCCATTGCTCACTCTTCACCTTTAGTCCGAATAGATGAGAATATCTTGCTGGAATCCTTCTGTTGTATCCTATTTTCATCGCAATTTCGATTGCGATACTGATCCATTAAAATAATTTGATACGAGCAGCACATTCGCCATATACTCATAATATTCACACTGATGAAGCTAATGTGAATGGAAAGGAAGCGCAATTTTGTCCTGAGAATTTCCAACATTCGCTTTTATTGTGGCAGACTTTATATTGGATACTGTAGAAATTGAAGAGAAAGCACGAAAAACCCCTAGAATGTCTTGAGTGACGCTTTGTGTATCGTATCAAATGATGTTCTCGTTATATGCCATCTGATCAAAGTGGATGGCTTACAACCTACATATTTTTTATATTTTTTTGCTGATGCCTCAAGTACTTTAAGCCTCTGATAATGAATAATGATGAGATTAGTGCCTCAAGATACGATATGATCCTCTTTCAATCATCTCAAGATTTCCTCAATTTTTGATGTCAGTGATTTGTTGCTCCATTACGTCTTGAAGATATATATTAAGAGAGCTTTTCATTCGTTTGGCAATCGTTTGGTGTATATTTGTTCTTTTATATATGTTCGAGCAAACATTCTTTCTCTTTTCTCGCAAATTGTGGGAAAATCAGGTGAACCAGCATTTTCTACGAGGTGAAGCACAATCTGTTGTTAGTTATTTAATGTAATTTCTCGTAAAACTTTTCATATAGTTCTGTTCTATATTTCAAGGCACGTTGATCAAATTGATTTTGTTGCTTTTGTTCAAAGATTATAAATTCAAGAGGATTGCTTGAACTATATTCAAGCGAGGGAGATTTTTGAATTTAATACATTTTTAATAAATCTTCTTTTATCCACATTTCGATTAATAAATCCACAGACTCTTTAAATTTGTATTAAATGTATTTCTCATAATAATTGTTCATGCAACAAAAATTTATAAAATAGCTCTTCATTTTTATTAGTATGCAAAGGATTCCAAGGAACAAAGATAAATATTTGAAGAATGTCATTCCTCCGTAATCTACCCACCTTGCCAACAAAACTCTAAATTCCATTGCTCACGTTTCCTCGAAACATTTATCCAAGACACAGAATGCCTTGCACACATCATCTCATTTCTTGGCATATCTCTCCTCCACATCTTTTCATATGTCAAGATTGAAGTTATTGACATAGGAAAATGTTCTGTTCGACAGTGACATATTATACGAGTAAATAAGATTATGAAGTGATGAATTTTGTGCTCAAGACGGCAAGTGCTAGGATGTCTGATTTATTTAAAAGATATGGCTAATTGCGCTTCAGAGAACTCTTGATATTCTTGATTCGCTCGATTCACTCGATTTACACGATATACGCTTGATTCAGTGTTAAACCACTTAATCATTGGATAAATAAGGAGGTTATAGAAGTCTGAATGGAAGATTTGTTTCAATTGCTTCTTATGTTTTCATGTTCTCACATTTTTCAGCCTTTAAGAGTTGTTGGTTTCGATTGTTGCAGCATTTAATGCTGAGCTCTTGATGATTGCAATATAATTCTTTTACAAATTAACATGTCATTGTTCTATAAAGCATGGTAAAATGAAATTTTAATTATTTCAGCATTAATTATAATTAAAAGCTTACGAATAAACTTATTTCTCCTGCTTTCGTTGGTTCTATTCAGTCAGTCATGAAATTAAATATCGTTTTACTCTCTCCGCAAAAACTGCTGAAATTATATAATTCCTCCGTACTTTATATAATTTATATAATTCATGTAATTTATATAAATCCCTCCAATTAAATATAATTTGCGAATAATAACTCAAATCAAGTGAAAATTGCGTTTAAATTAAAATTAGAATGTTTCTTAAGAAAAATGATAAATTGCAAATTGCTTCTAGGAATTATTTGTAAGCCGAGGAAATCTATAGAGAGCTTGAGATGATGAGATCCCGTAGTAAGGTGGTAGATTGTATGATGGAAAATTTATTTTTTAAGACTAAATAATCCAAATTGAATGCTGTTCTCCTTAGAATTTAAATTCATGGAGAATCAACAAGAAAAAAAGAAAATAAATATCTACCGATAACGAACCCTACTTGCAACTCTGAAAGCAAAATGGAAATGAAAAGTCGTCCTTCATCCTCGCTATAATTAAATTGAGCTCCTTCATACATTTTTCATGAATGAGCCAGCGCACGTAAATAAATTGTTCCATTGATAAAGAAAAACTCACAGCACATGAAAGCACACAAATCAACGAAAGTCCCAAAAAACCAGTGAATAACCTCAAGATGTATAATATATTTACCATATTTACCTAAGATTTGAAAAAACCAGGTAAATATGGTAGATATATTATATTTACCATATTTACCTAAGTTTTAAAAAATTCAGGTAAATATGGTAGATATATTATATTTACAATATTTACCATATTTACGTTAGAATTGAAATTTCTAGGTAAATATGGTAAATATAATATATCTACCATATTTACCTAAGTTTTTTTAATTTTCTAGTTTTAAAATTTCTAGTTAAATTTGGTAGATATAATATATCTGCAGAGGAGTTTTAAAATTTATAAATTAATATTATCATAGTTGGCTTTGTAAAAATATATTGAAAAGTTTTTGCAAGATAAATAAAGTGCACTATAAAATGGTTTGTTAAATAATATAAGTAAAATGATAATTAAGGGAGGGTGGGTGGTATAAAGGTAAATATGGTAAATATTATATCTACCATATTTACCTAAGAAATTTTAAAACTTAGGTAAATATGGTAAATATAATATATCTACCATATTTACCTGAGTTTTTAATTTCTTAGGTAAATATGGTAGATATATTATATTATATTATTATTATCATATTTACCTAGAAATTAAAACTTAGGTAAATATGGTAAATATATTATATCTACCATATTTACCTAAGAAATTTTAAAACTTAGGTAAATATGGTAGATATATTATATTTACCATATTTACCAAGAAATTTTAAAACTTAGGTAAATATGGTAAATATAATATATCTACCATATTTACCTAAGAATTAAAAAACATATATCGCGCTTCTGGTAAATACATGTGAAGCTATTAAATCAGTTACATGCTGTTTGGAAAACAATTTACATGTATATGACTAGAATTACAGCCATTCGGCGAGGCATGATGTGTATGCAAATGTGATATACGTTCAGCACACAGCAAATACAGCAAATATAGTAGAGTCAATCAATGCTCGGAAACTCTATGAATGGAGCCTGAGTACTGTTTTAACCTGTGGGGGTTATTTTAATTAAAGTTAATTAAAACTTGTGCACAATTGCAGTGTTGTTAATACCTTCAACTATCTGAACATTGTTTGTAAGACCATCAATTATATTTATTGTAAGTATACATCAGGCTATTCTTTTGATATATTCATGAACGTGGAAAATTCTGAAGCTCAACACAATTTAATTTTAAACCTTTTATACTCAAATCTCCCGAGAATTCCCAAGAACTTTTACTTCAAAATAAATCTGTTTTACAAGAATTTACTGCCTAATAAAATTAAAAAGACATAAAACCCCAATTTAATGGGTTAACAATGTTTGCATGTCATGTCGTCAAGATTTCCATTTTTTCATGAATATATTATGATAAATGGTTTTAAATTTGATGCCTGAATCAGTAAATTCATTTATTACAGCTATATTGCAATATGTAATAAAAATTGATGAATGTTGTAAATTGTCCAAAAATCTATTCAAAGCAATATTTCATGCACAAATCGACCAAAAACCCATAAAAACTATAAAACTAACTAAAATGGTAAATTTTTCATTTTCCATTAAACTCAATGTTCCAACATTTTACTGGATTTTCAAGCTTCACATGTTTTAAATCAATTTTAAAATTTAACGTATGAATGTCTGTTCATGTAGCACAAACTACATTTATCAGTTACAGTAACCAGCAGGCTAAAGCCACCTACAATATCAGGAATATAATGAATATTCCCAAAACACTCGTAAAATCGTTAACACCCATAACACCATTGAACCATTGGTGAGCCTCAAAATGTTCATTCTGGATGTTTATGCTTTTATGCATATATGTTTTCGAGCTGTTTGAAGGTTTCACCTAGATTTTCGCTACCAACAAGGTGAGGCAAGTGACAACTAGGATTTCTTTGCATTTATTTACCTTCTTAAACAGTGTATTTATAGCATACTTGACTGTGAATGCCCAAATCCTTGACCAACCTTGAAATCCCGACTTCAGTCTAAAAATAGCATAACAGATAAGTAACGATCACTTGTTTTTTACAATATCACATCATTTTAGGGCACAGACACGCCACATTACATTAATTATGAAGACAAAAAGATTCCAATACATCGAAATTCTACTTCAAGTTTTTCAATGCACAATATACACTTTGTTGTTCGATTCTTATGTAAGAGGCTTCGAACACGTAAGTTAAAGGTTGGGAAGTTTCCATACTTGAAAAGATTTATTTTTTTTCACATTTTGTTACTTTCATGAAAGTTGTGTAGAACCGAGAATTCATGTTTTAAGGTGTATGCTAAAAATACATTGAAAAGTTTCGTCGTAGCTTTTACTGCTTTTCAGTAATTCTAGCAATTTCCAACTTTTTCGAGTTTCCTGGGATTTCCCATTCAAGGTTCAAATTTAATTTTCTAATGCATGAAATTTGAAAGTGCCGACAAATTGTTCAACATTTTATCAAAAAGGAAATTATTTTTCAATCAAACTGTTTGATGTCTGATGCCAGACACAAAAAAAAATTTATATATGAAGAAAATTTACAAAATATTGAGGAAAAACTGGAAAATGATCAATTTAGGCAAAAAGGCTCGAAGCTAAAATTTTTCATTTAATTGTCATTGGCAATATATAGGAATACTATCAACGTTTTATCATTCCACCATATAAAAGCTCTTTCAGAGCTCTAAATACTTCAAATATTGGAAATTCTACAAAAACTTAAAAGCACTCAAAGTACTCCACAAACCGCAAATTGAGCTTTTTTATAGCTTTTTGCATAAATTTACAATCGGAATTCAGAAATTGATCCCATAAATTGTTTTATGATTTGTTTGATTTTATTTGTGATGGCGCTTTGAAGAGCCCAATTGATTTTGAGCTTTCAAGAGTATTTTGCAAATTTCCATTTATGATTCGGGGAATTTTATGAAGTTGACAGATGATTGCGAATATTTTGTGATATACTAAATATTCTCGGAATATTTTCGTGGAAAATTTGAAATTTCAATGGATAGAATGGTTGAATGAATGGCATTTAATTTGAATTTAATTTGTATAATTCGCTGTAATTGGAAAGATAAAACTAAATTTGAACATGAGAGTTAGAATTTTGTGAAGGAGCTTTTGTCAAGTATTTTGATTAAATATAATGAGCTTGGGAATTATTATTTTTTAATTGGGATATTACGTTGATGAATACGCAGCTGAATTGAATATAATCAGAGATTTGTCGATAAGTACCTTTCTCGAATTAACTAAGGGGATTTTGAGTTTTCGGAGATGTTAAGTGTTGAAACACAGATTAAGAAATTAGAAAATAGAATAGGGTTTTTATTAAAATTCAATTAGATGATGATGATCCTTCAAAAAAAGCACCGACTCAAAGCATAAAAACATCCTTGAATTTAATGAAGAAATTAATTTTTTTCATGAAAAAATGCAATTTAATTTGATCTTATTAAATGTCCAGTGAAACAGAAACAGTAATAAAAGTGAGTAAATTACCATTCAGAAAGCGAAGTGCACTTATAATTATTTCATGAAAACCTTCTCTGTACTATCTTCACCATTTCCCGACAATTTCCTGGAAATTGCTAGTCAAGGCATCTCCTTTCAATTTAATTACATGAACAGACTAGAAGTAATGTAATATTATAGAAAATTACATGAAATTACATGCATTTTCTATCATTTAACAGCATTTTTATAATGTAAATATAGAAAATTTATCTAATCTATGGAAACTGGAACTTCACTTGCATATTTCTCTCATTTATGTGCTCCACAATTCCACAACCAGGGAGCCAGCGAATTAATTATGTAAACCGGTTTACCACGCCATAGATGCCTTTACAGTAAAATAAAAGCAATCACCCATTGCACATATAGGTACACCGTGATGAGCTGTGATCACGTTTCTGTTGCTCCTGCTCCTGCTTAGTATGCACGTGTCGAGACCATGTTGTTTTGCGAATAGTCTGGGATTTGTGTAATTTGGTTTGGCTTTGTGTGGAGCACAAAGTTAATCATTTTATTATTTTCATTTCGTGCTTTTTGTAAGCTTATTTCATGCTCTTTATTTTTAGCTTTCAAAGCACTTTTGAGTTTAAAACGTGGATGGTATTTATAGAGTTGTTCACTGTTTTCACAGCTATTCAGTTGAACATGGGTTACTATTTCAATGGGATTTGTGAAATTAGAATGGAGTTTAAATTTGTTCGAATTTCCAACAAAAAAACTGTTATTTAGTTATTTGATTTCAACGAGCATTTCGTGTAGTTGTAAGTGGATGATTATTTTCATGAATGGAATTGAAATTATTTGAATGGGGAGTTGTATTGAATTTTTTTAGCTTTGGTATGGGGATGTTTCATACGTTTTGGATTGTGCGAGAAAATACAAAGGGGCTTTTGAGATAATAAGGATAACTTATTGAATGTTCAGAGTCTTCAAAATGTTTTTTGTCATCCATGAGTTTTTTCCATTTTTTTAAATCTTTAAATCTGTAGAAAATATTTTCTTTTAGGTACTTTTAACCTTTTAAAAAAAAAATTAAGTTCAATATGAATTATTTGGGTTAAAATAATATGACAGGAACAGAAAAGTTGAAATGGTGCTATAAAATAAGAATGCAGAATAAAAACCATGACATAATTCTCAAATATAATTCATAAAAAACCTCCAAATCATTTAACTAATTTCAATATTCGTCATATTTTTAACAAAATTCTAAATCCCCTCCAAAAATAATCTAAACTTCCCAAAGTTAAAGCCTAAATCAATAAGTTAATTTGAATGTCAATGAAAAATAAGTTGATTCGGAATTCTTTCCCACAACCAAATAAATTGATGCCATGACAAATAATTCTCAAAGTTATTTTTACAAAACATCCAATTTAAACTCAAATCATCCTCAGAAGATGAGTGTCTGACGTCATCAGAATCATAGCACATCTTAGAACATCTTTAAACATCTTAAAAACATCTTATGAACATCTTAGACACATATTCATTAATTTACCCGAAAAAAAACTGCCAAGATTTCTCTCATTCTCTTGATGGATTATGATTATGACGAGCTCAACTGCTCAACAAGGCAACAAGCAGCAGAGTTTCCATCAACAAAAATTATGCTGCTGTAAGTTGGCGTAAAGCTTGCCAAGGATAAATTCTTCTTGCTTTTTGAACTTTTGTGAACTTTCACTAAAATGTTGTGAGAATTCTGGGCTCTGCTAATATTTCCAATTTATCGCGTTCATATAGTCAGTTTTCCGGGAGTTTCTCAAGTTTACCGACTTTTCTTAAGATTTGCGAGTTTCTTAGAGTTGCTGAAAATTTTGTTGATGCCACTACAATCTTTTATCAACATGTATTTCAACATGGCGTGATGGAAGGAAAGTTCCCTTGGCAATTCAATTAAAGTGAGCTGCCAGAAAGTTCTTTCTTGTTTTGATTTTCTTGAGGATTTTTTTACTTTTTTGATTTTCTGGTTGATGAGGCGAATTATGGGAGGATGACAATACTTGCGGGCAATCTGCTGCTTTAATTTTTGAATGTTCCATGAATACAATGTGAGAAATTATTTGTTTGAAGTTTTATTGCTGAAAGATGAAGGAGAAAGTTTTTGAAGGAATTTTGGGTATTTGTTATTAAAGGAGGGTAGGAGTGGGTACTTTTTCTGGAAATCTTTATTCTTATTTTTATAAAAGCTTTTTGTAGTCACAAGAAGAATTATCAGTCAATAATAAATCAAAAGGCGTTTTTGGGCAGACGAACATCGATTAATTATTCTCTTAAGCCACACTCCAAGCTTTTTTTAGACACAAATATAATACATTGTTCTAATACAGCTCAACAAGCATACAAAAAATGTCCACCCTTTCATATCTCCACCCATAAATGTTTTAAAATGTTATCAAAGAGGCAACAGGCTTTGTTGGCTTTTGAATTACACCAGAATTCCATTGCCGGAATTTCCCATAAAAGATTCAAACCCCTCTTAAAATTAAAAATGTATTTGATTCCTTCCGATCGAACTTAATCCGATTAGTAAATCCATTAAGCAGCTTTATAACAAGATATTGCAAGGCATGTATGACACATATTTATATCCATTGATATATATATTTGAGATATATTTTGTTGCTGAGCTAGAAAATTCGGTAGCTCGTTAAAAAAAATTCCTTGTACTCGAGTTTTTGTTGAGTTTTGCTGAACTCATCTGAATAAATTCTGTAATTTGGAATCTTAGCAAAATTTGGTATATGATTTGAGTTTTCTGAAATTTCCACAAATTGAATTATACTTGAGAAGGTACTTGGATTCTTGAAAGCTTCTTGGGATCATTCTCGTGTATCATAATTATATATTTATGGTGAAAGCCAGCCATATGTGAGAGCATTATTGAGACTAATATAATAACAATCTTTTCTATTAAAGCGGGGGAAGTTTTACGAGATTTTTCTTTTCAGTATTTCACTCATATATTTCATTAAAGGTTTTTTCGGCTGGGATTTTTAGATATTGAAGCTTCAATATTCATGCTTCATGCTTCATGATCTAGATGCTTTGTTAAAGTGACACCAGGTAAATAGATACAGTAAATAGATGGAACTGTTAATAACAATATAATGTATAAGCCCTGGGTTTATTTTATGTATACGAGCAAGGACATAATTTAAATTGCTTTCATTTCATATAATCATTTCGTTTTTGCGATAATTTATAAATATTGTATTTATTTCGAGAAATTAATTTTAATGATATTCAAACAATATTCGGTTTATATATTTTACACCATCAATTTGACCGTAATTTATTAATTAACTTTTGAGTGTAATCAATGACCAGTTATTATCGGTAAATCTAATTAAAACTGTTTTTGTAAAGCATTTTATAGAACTTTTAATTAAAAAAAGACTGAGAATGAAAATAATAATTGAAGTGTCAAGTTATGATATCTGTGAAAAAACATCTTTATTACATTTTTAAATTAATATTAAATAAGTCATTGCTCCCTCAAAACCACCAATATGAGGTTTAAATCAACAAAACAAACAACAAAATCTCTCCCCTCGCAACTTTCGACCAAAAAAAGCCAAAGTTGTTATGACAAAGCGGGTCCATAAAACACTACTTTTTAATGCCAAAAGAAAACGTGACCAAAATATAATTTAGCTAACATGTGACAATGTGAAGCTTCAACAGAGATGTTCTACTGCTATCTGCTATATCCTATATCCTCGAGAATGTGTACACTTCCAGTTCAAATTGCGTGTGATTTAAAAGTTTCAATTTGGCTGCCGTCTGTTTAGGTCGAAATGGAAATGAAAAAAAAAATCACGTCATCTCCTCGAGTTTGGTCTCCATAACTTTAAGTGAAGCTGTGTATAGGCTAGGAAATTCAAAATTTTTGGGGTGAGACAATGGCAGTTATTTGGTTGAATAGAGATTTGGGTATATTGTTACTTAACGTTAAGGAGATGAGCAAGACATTTAGATTTTGGATTAAAAGCTCTCTGGTATTTTCAGATTCGGCCTTGTAGTTTTTAGAAAAAATTGTCTTTTGAATCAAGATTGTAATTCCAGCATTTGTTCTTGTATGAGCTTGAGTTGATTGTTCTCAAAACTTTTATTGTCGAGTCATTGAATTTAAGTGTTTGGTATCCCTAAATCTCTTCACGATATCTTCGATCTTTACATCTTTCTCAGATATCAAATCTCTGAAGATCTTTTCCTAAGTACATTTACGATATTAAATTTATTTTATCTCTTACAATCTCAATCTTCAAAATATATTAATCATAAAAGTTCCAACAAGTTCCCCCAACAGAAAGCTCATCGCTCTCCCTGTTCCCAAAGTGTCAATTTGAAAATATTGATGCTAAATAAAACATACCCTCATTGATACAGATTTCTGAGTAATAAATTCCCCCAAAAAGGACAATCAATCCATAAATTCGGAAAACTTGGAACAGACTTGAAGCACTCGAAACTATATTTCAACCCAATTTTATGCATACCCATCTATCCCTATTTTACGAGTTTCCTCTTCTCCATCATGCTGGAAATTGAAATCCCGTCCAGAGTGCTTGATTTTGCCAGCGAAATTACATGCAAAATTTATGCGGGCGCTCCCTTTGTTATGCATGTAAAATTTTTCGCTTTTATAGCACAGTTTGAAGCGGTTTCCAAAGAATCTCAGCGCAGACTGCACGTTATTTGCATTTTCGCTGAGCTTTGATGGTTTGCTCGTCAATCTTCATAATCCTCATAATCTTTATAGCTTTCCCGCAGCCATCAAAAGCTTTCAAAAAATCGTCACTATTCACTGAATATCACTAGTGGTTGGAAGTTAATGATGCATAATACTTGATGCGAAATTTAATACTTATTAGTAATCCAATATACCATTGCCTAGATGTTGCCTGAAAGTCACTCATAATTTACGATCAGTGACGTCCGCTAAAATCCACTAAAGCATCTAAGAGAGACTTTTCATGTTCAAATAACTGGAGAAAATATTAATTAGTAATTAAATTGACCGTGAATGATTAAAATTGATGGGATCAGGGGGAATTTATTTGATTACTGGATTATTAAGAATATAGGTCATATGTGTTTAGCGTTATTAACACACTGAGAAAAATCTCAAAGTATACACACTTTGTGTTACAAAAAGCTTGAAGCTCTTGTTTTAAATTTTTTGAAGATACTTGTGGCTTTCTATAGCCTGCTACTGAAAAATTCTATCAGTGCAATTTTTATTGTAAAAAGGATGCATAAATCAATAATCGATGGGGAATTGAGCAAAACTTTTCCATGTTTATTGTACGGCATTTTGCTGTTCTTCTCAACTCTGAAAGCTTTCCGTATTTCCGCCTATTTTCATAAATAAATACAGAATATTTAGTGTATGTTGAATGTATTCAGTACTCTCGCGGGCTTTCGACTCATGTAAAGTCTTGCCGTTGAATTGTTTGCTCTACCGACTTTATTCAAACATGCGATAATAAGGCAATAAGAACATTAATATAAAATTGAAATTCCATTGAACGATTGATTGTGTGTCTTTTGAATGGTTTTGACAATCTTTTGTCAATCTCGAGAGATTCTTGGAATAATTTATAATACTTTGAAGAAAAGAGGATTTGAAGATAAAGCATTTTGTTGGACTGGAATTGGAATTATGATTTCAAGGCGGCGAGCGCTTGTTTAACGACTTGAAAAATTCATTTCATCGTTTTTTGTTATTACGTGGTAAATTGTCTAATTAAAAATCTAATTAGATGTAGTAAGAATAGACTTTTGTCTCAAGTACGGGTGTATTATCTAAAAAATATTTTTATAATTTCGATGATAAGAATTATGATGAAACCAAAAGCTTCTATTTATAGATTAACCTTCCATTATTTCAAAAAACACAACCCATCGAAATAAATTTCGAATTTTCTCTGCACACAGCTGAAATGTTATAAATACTACATAATAAATGTCAGACCTGTCCAAGAAAATTTTACAAAATATAAAAGCTCCGAATACAACTTTTTCATAATATTCTCCAGGTTTGAGTGACAGTCATTCATACTAATGGATCAAGTGTCTCTCTTATTTAATTATTTACCAAAAAGCAGTCAAATCAGTTAACCTAAACCAAAAAGCCATCCACCCCACAAAAACGAGATTCCATTTATTATTTAATTGCCATTTCTGGTGAACAGAAAAACAAGTGAACATTTTCAGAATAACTGAAAAACCGACTTTTGCCATTAGAAACTTCCTAGAACAAGTAAACACTTAGTTTCCAAAAAACCCAGCAAAAACCAACAAAACCAGAAATCAGCGAAATGGTCGGAAAGCTCGACAATCAATTTAGAGTAAAAGTTTTAAAACCCTTGCATGTGTTCCAGACCAACAAATCCTGTGCAATCCCAACCAATCTTCGCCTTACATCGCCGCACATTGATATTTTTACGAGAAAGCAATAACATGTCGTCGCTCGAAATGCCCATAAAATAATATGGTGTTTCTTATAATCACTGGGGAATTTTGATTTTACGACAAAATGGGGTAAGGGGGTCTACATATATTCGAAACAAGGATCAGTTTTCTACGAGTTTTCTATTTAGTTTTATTGCGTTGAGTTTTTGTGAATAAAAATTTAAGAAAAATTTAATTCTCGTTTTTCTAACATTGTTTTTGATTAGTGCACGCAATGTTATTTGACTTCTGATTTATATCATCTGTGATCCATCCTTCTAAAATCACAGTTCTTGCTAACATACAATTTCACTCTCAATAATCTAAATATAGCTCAATCCCAAAGAATTGCAAAACAGCTCCCCTGTTATCCTTCAAAATAATCTTTCAAGCAAAAAAATGTTCCAAGTTTAAGCATTTTTCTCTGCTCCTCTATTTTGTCTTCTATCCGGGAGGCAATAATAAAGCTTCAAACATGTCAAAAGTTACCCGCTTTATTGAACCACAAATGTTCAAATAGATGCTCTCCAAATATCCCCGCACTAAAATTTGATTGTTGGGAGTATTATCCGCTCGTTTTAAGCCGCAGTTTGAAATGTCTCAAATTTCATAAAACAAATCGTCTTTATTACTTGCCAAGCAAGCAAAGTCAAGGCAGATAAACACCAGAGCCTTTGACTGAAGTTTGGATGGTTTGGCTGTTTGCGAGCTGTTTGCGAGCTGTTTGACTTGTAACAAAAGTGAAAATATAAGCGAAAAATCAATTTCGCAATAAATAACAAAGTTTTTGGCTGCTCTCTTCAGGGGTTTGAGGTGGTAGTTATTTATTAGAAATTCAGTAAAAAAAATTTTCATTCATCAAAATCCTTACAGATTCAAAAAGACAAACCTTTTCATCTCTTCTATTCATCTCAATAAAACCCTAAACTTTCTTCAAGTCTCTAAAAGAAAGTTTTGTCTAACTGTATAAAAACTTTACCACAGCAAAATTATCCTTCGACTATAGTTATGATGAAAAAGTATGAATATTAAATGCTACTTAATTTACTCAAGAGGGCATTCAGCCACCTGGCAGGTGTGCTCAACTATCTTGCACACTTTGTCTTATTCTAGATATACCAGCAATAATTTGTTCTATGTTTTAATAATTCAGAATACACAGCTCCTTGCTAAAAGCCTTTGCCATGATAACTTGATAGCTTGCCTAATTGCTGAAAAGGGTTTCACAAACACTTCAAGAAGATTAAAATTGAATTAAAAGGTCGGTGTTTTGATGACTCATAATAGAATATTTTCAATTTAATTATTATAAGAGCCCATTTTATTGGCGTTTCAAAGGATTTTTCAGGCAATATCAGGATATTTTTAATAACATCGGCCTAGTAAAGCCATCCAAAAGCAATATAAACATTTTTATGCTGTATAATTCGGCACAATTTTGTAAAGATCTCGTTAGAAAGTTGGAGGATGAAACCTCACAGAAAGTCAGTCGAAATGTTTAAAGAAAACTTGAAGAAAACCTAATTTATTACTGGAGGAAATTAAAAACGGCCATATTAAAGAAATTTCCAACGAAATTAAAAAAGCCCGGCACTTATCTTGTCACCAGAATCGTCTCTTGTTTTGGTTGAGATTGTTCTTCGAAAGACTTTAAGAGGGATGGCTGAAAAATCTGTCTATAAGATTATTTCCTTTCAACAAAAGTTATTCTTTGACTTTAGGTTTTAATCAAAAAAGCTTTGACCTTAGACAAACCTTGGTGAAACCCTCTTATTTAATGAATTTAAAAATAAATACATTAAAAAAGCTAAAAGGAATCTCAAGAGCTACCAAAAATTATTTTCGTTAATTGGACTTTCAGTTCCTTGGGTTGGTTTGGGTGCTTCCGTTGTTGAGAAGACTACCAACCAACTCAAACGTTATTGCGTTATTTTCGGCCAAAAGAATGATGAGAATGATAAGAATGATAAAACATGGAACATAGGAAAAGGTTCTTAAGTACACGAAAAATCGGGTATTTTTGGTTAGCAGAAGGAACAAACGGAGCAACGACAATGGCAGCAAGCCATAAAAGGTTAATACTGGTAAGACTAGTCGTCTGTCCAAAACGATGTTTGTGATTATGATGTGTAGTTGAGATGGGCATTATTAAACCAAAGGATAGATGTTTTCCTATTTTTATGGATGAAAACATGCGAGATAGTCTGAAGGAGTTTTGAGAAGGATACTGAGGTTAATTAGGAAGTGGTTTGTGTGTATGCTCTTTTGTTGGTGCAAAAAGTCTAGGAAGAAGCAAACATTATTTGGGGTTATTGATTTGATTTATTTTTATAGAAAATAACTGACCTTTCGTTGGTAAATTTATTGAATTGTATTTGATTTGAGTTATTTTCGAATAAATACTTATTGGAAATATATTGTGGTGTAATAAAAAATCAAATATAAAACTAAAATTGGGAAAATTCCCTCAATATTTTCCAAACATATTTCGTAGATTAAAGAATTCTTTCTTCTTTTAATTGCAAAACCCAACAAGAAATCTTGACTTTCTCGAGTAGCTTAAAAACCAATATTAACAGACAATTTATCTAAAAAGCTTAAAGTGTTCATTTTCTAAGCGCTCCATACTGTGATATCTTTAATTTTAATCTTAATATCATCATTATATAAAATTTGTCATCAATTTCAAAAGCTTTAGTGTAGCTTCTAAGTCAATTCTTCTAGCTCAATGAATTACAAAAGAGCCTAAATTAAGCTCAAAGTCAATTCTATTGAAAACTCATTTCCACCCCTTCAAATTTCTGTCAAGCCTTCAAACCAATTAACCCACATTTTAGCAAATAATGGCAAATATAATGAAATTCAAAGCGAATTGACGTCCCATAAATAAACCCGCCAATTGCCGTGGGCTTCCCACAAGTGCTCATTCAAGCATGGATTCGTCGAAATGAAAAATCCCTTTTATAATCATAAATACTCATAAATCCATGAGCATAGTCTGGCTTGCAATATGTTTTCAACTCGATTTCGGGTTTTCTCTCCTTGTTCCATATTCTGATTCAATATTTCTCTTGTAAGCATCTATTGTCATATTCTGCTATACTAAAGCTTTCCTAACAACTGGCACAAAACACACACCAAATAATTCCACAGTCAAATACATTTAGATTGATGCTGTGATATCTCTAAATGTTTTGGATTAGCAGTAATTCTCATTTTTCAATTCCACATGTTTAATAAACATTTTATTGCTTGCCATTTATATTCGGGTTTAAAAACGATTTTAGGCAGTTTTGCTAAATCTTTCGAATGAGCGCAATTTCAGGGGTTGAATCGGGTTGAATGAATTATTTAAGTTCATTTACAATAAATATGATGAATCAATTCACTTATTTATCGATTATATACTTTTTATTCAATAAAAGTCAAGTTATAAAGTCAATACGTAAGTCTAGTCGTTTTTTGACATGATTTGCGAATATCAGATCGATTCACCACTGCAAACCTGCAAAAATCATCTGTAGAACTTTTTTAAGCTTAAGAAAATATTATAAATATTTGCCAAATGTTTTCAATTTTGGGAAATATTTGAAAAATTTACGAATAACGTCTAAATCAGCTGAATTTGTGCAAAACCTTCGAAGCTGCTAATTCAATTTTGCGCTTCACAAGACTCATTTTCAGTCATTACTCGGAACGGACCCGAAGCAAAAAGGAAAGCTTCCGCTAACTTTAGATATTTTATAATTAATTGGAGGGATGAGAGGGGACTTTTATGGGGGATTGTTTTCATGACTTTAGTCGGTTTTTGACATTTTTATTTAAACCTCTGCTTTGTTTTGGTTGGTATTTGAGTTTTAACGGTGAACTTTGTGATAATTCATGGTAAATTGTGAATTGCAATGGGAAAACGCGAACAACTCTTATAAATCAGCAGAAATCCTTCACTTCACACCCCCATAAAAAGGGCTCCATAAACGTCAGTACAACTCGGTTGGTTTGGTAATTAAATTCATTTTCCTCAATTTCCACTTGATGCAATTAAAACCAATGTTTTGAAACAATGCTGAGCAATTAAAGGCGTGTATCCTGAGGTGTTGTTGGAGGATCGCATGTATGGACCACATTTTGTCAAATTGACACACTGGCCCCCGCTTATTAGTCCACATTTAACGTATACTACGGATATAGAGGGAAACTGTGGCCAATTTATTCCATTCATGATAACATAAAATTATTTCCCCAAATGACCACTCAACGGTATGTGGCAAATTATTTTGCGAAATTATGCAAACATGAGCATGAAGTAGGAACATGTGTGGAAACATGTGCGAATAAATTAATGCAGTGTTTGCTACACTTCACCTAGTAAGCTTAAAATTGTATAACTTTCTAGGGAACTTTCATTAAAGTTGATTTGCAAAATAAACAATCAGTAATTTGGTAAACCTGCTACTTTTTTGTTATCAATTTACACAGGGTTTGCAACGTTTTATGAGAACTTTAGAACGAAAAAAATTAAAAACTACACCTATGAGCTTTCGTTTTATAAAGACCAACAATCTGATAAATCAGATTAAATTTTCCCCCAAAACTTTCATTGATGCTCTTTTGCTCAATCAGCAATCAGCATTTAAGCAAATCTAATGCTACAAAATTATGAATTCACTGCTTTAGCAACATTTTGCAACACTTTATTCAACAATTTCTAGCAGTTTCAGATGATTTCAAACAATTTCAGGCAATTTGAAGGCAATTGTGGGTTGATTTTAGCTATCTACTGAGTGCTAAACTGCTGTGCTGGCTGCAATGTACTCTTAATGCGATTATGTCGAATAAATACAGAACCTCTCTAGCCCAAAACACATCGTCACACACACCCTGAAAAAAAAGTGGCTACCGTCTATAGTTTATGCGAGTAGCTCCAGTTTAAGAGAAAGCTTTCGACAAACACAGACAACGCGCACCAGTTGTATTTCGCAAAAATTGTATGGATAGTATGGGGGTGGAATTGCAAACGAGTTGAGAATAAATTAGGGGTTTCATTGAGGAAAAGTTTTCGACTTGTTTGGGATCTTTGAATCATTATTGTGTTGATTTACTAGATAAATTAGGTTTAAGGGATTTTAAAGGGTTTTTATTTTTCTATTTTGTAGATTTTCTGGGTTCTTATAATGATGGGACCTGATGAACTAGATGTGATGAATTTTATTTAATTGAAATATTTTCAAAGTTTCCCAAGATATATACACTAAAAAGCTCTTAAGCTTCTTTATATGTCACTCGGTCACAAACCACGCCAAATTTTTGCACCTTCAATAAATAAAGCGCTCTAAACGTTTCAGATATATAACAGCAGCTCCATATACAAAAACAAAGAACTGTAATGGGAATCCTCGCCAAGCCAAACAAATCACATGCTGCAACAACAAACATGGAAAGTCGCTTCTATTTCATACTCGGTTAATTAGAGAAAACAACAAAAAATATTTTCTGTTAGGATTATTTGCTGTGTTTTCTGTGTTTCTGTATTTTCCTATTTGCTTTAAGCAATCACAGCTCATTTATAATAAGCATTCAAAAAATTCCATTTGATTGCATCTCAACCAGATTCCTATTTATCGTAAATACAAAGAATTTCCTTGAAATCATTAAGAGACTTGGGTGAAGAATAATTTCCTTGGGATGTTTTAAAACGATGTGAAATATGCCGAGCTTTTGCATTTAATTTTCCTTTGAGGCTTTCATGCCATTTGCACTTGATTGACTTACGGGCACTCGAAACACTTGAAGCTTTCCTTTGACAGCTTTTTGCAGGAGCACCGGAGCAGTTTTTCTTTTCAATCAAATTTATTAATTCTTATTTGATCATTTCTTTTGATATCCAACACAATTTACAAATTTAATTTGTTCACTGAAATTCTCGTCTAACTTTTAAAATTCATTAAATTCTTCACAAAACAAACAAAACTCTTGTAAATATTCAACAAAATCACCCGCACTTAAGCCTTTAACACAAACCCTTAACGACCTTTACCCGCACCAATTGAGCACTGGAGCAATTGGCGGTGACAAATTCACTGTCAAGTCTTCACTAGCCCCGAAAAGCTTAGATCTATAATCCGAAATCACGCCGCCTAATCCAATTGCAGACGATTTCCTTTCCTGGGGCCTGGGCAAAGAGAAAACTTGGCTGTTATCTTGTTATGTGTGTCGAACGCACCTTGGAGCCGAAGCTTTTACACTGTATTCAATTTGTGCTATAACACCACGATTATCGTGAACACTTCCAAGTAAATCATTTGGCGGGCGACTGCAGAGCAGAATTTTATTCCTTTTCTTCTATTTTCCGGCACCGTAATCCTCTTCACTGTGGCCAACTGAACTAGAAGCCACTTTTTGATGCTTGATACACACAATAATGAGTGGCGGGAGACAAGACGCGACACCACGACCGACCGACCGAATTCTCAACACTGATGTGCTCAGTTTGCTCATCGCTGAAGTGTTTTTGTGAAAATTTGTGTTCATGTGCAAAGCTCGGTGGGAAAGCCTTTGCAAGTATGAGGGTGTGCGTGCGGCTCTCTGGCAGCATCCCTCGAAGGAGCTAGAACAAAAGCTACACGAGCTTGGGGAAAGCTTGTTTATCAACAAAATTGTATATGTGGAAGTTTTGGAATGTTTTTGGAACATTGTGGAAAGGAATGCTAAAAAGGGGAAGTTGGCACTTGTTTGCGAGCAGACAATGTGTAAGGAAATTCCGTGAAAAGCACATGGCATGGTAGACTTTTGATTAGGGAAGGGGGTTTTTCGGGAAGGGTGCTGGATATTTTTGGGGCTGTTTGCATTTGTTGGTGTAGATGGCGTTATGTGATGGAAAATATGTTTGAATGAAATAATATTCTATCGAGCTTTATTAGAGCTTTGAGTTGTTTTTGATGTTTGAAATTATTTTGGTGAGCTTTTGTGAAGTCTGTGAAATTTTAAAATGTAAATTTATATGATAGATTTGAAAAAAGTTCAACAGGTAAACGGACAACAAAGAAAATTATTTTAGACAAACTTTTATTAAAGATTTAAAAATAATTCGTGCTTACAAACAAATCAAATTACTCAGGCAAAAGATCTTCGGTGTTCAAATCGTCATCAGAGTCTCTTTCAGCCATAGTATTCCTCCTCATTCCAGTGTAAGGTCTTGCCGCCATCGGCTCCAAAGGATCAGAATAAGAAAATGGTGAGTTTATCGGCGAATTAAAGGGTGGTGAGTTAGTGTTTCTGTTGTTATTCTCAGCGTGGATATTGTTGTTATTATTGTTAGACTTTCCGCTCATTCTGGCACTATAGCTTGAAGTTCCAGGACGACTGCTATTGATCCTCTGTCTAACTTCTTTCTGCTTCTCAATTTTTTCCAAACTATCTGTGTAAGTTTCGGTCAACTCAGTCAACCCTTGAGTTTGTGTCAAATGAATTAAAGCTCGAAGGCAATCTGTGTTTTCTGGAAACTTATCGTGGATCTTTTGGAACAACTGCAAGGACTTTTGAGAGTTTCCGATCCTTCGATAGCAACCAGCTACTCGAAGAAGGAAATAAGAGTCATTTGGATTGTTCAGGGCTGCTTTTTCGAAGTATCCAATGGCTTTCTCAGCTATCTGAAGTTCAATGAAGTGAGAGCCAAGCCAGTCAACGACCTAGATTCATAGGAAAAAAACATGAGATCAGATTTGAAGCCAAATTTTAATATTATTCATTAAATTACCGAAAAATCAATCGGATAAATCCTGTGCGCCTCCAAATGATAATGAAAAGCTTGTTGACGATCCCCCTTCATTTCATAAAGCTCTCCAACTCTCTTCAAAATTCCAGCGTCCAACTGCACAATACCCAGCAACTGATGATAGCTCTCCAAAGCAGCATTTACATCTCCCATCATCTCATAAGTGTTGGCAATCTGATAAATAACCTCTGGATGTTGCTGATGTCCTAAATTTGCTGCGAGTTTGTTGAAGTAACTCAAAGCGTCTTCATAATCACCCATTTTCTTGCACAGAAGTCCCATGTTGTAGAGAGCTTCAAATAAGGTAGCATCAATCTCTAAAGCGTTGCTAAACATGAATTTGGCTACATCATATTTTTCCTTAGCCATTTCACAGACACCACTGTTCACAAAAGCAGCTGGATTGTAAGAATCGAGCTTTCGGGCAGACTCCGCATATTTTTCAGCGTTTTCAATGTCTTTTTTCTGTAAAAGCTCTGATAAGAGAATGCATGGTAAAAGTGAAATAAACTCACCAGCAAATAAATGAAAGTCAAATTAATGGCAGCATTTACTGCCACACTCGACTCCTTCCTTTCAAAATACTTGAGGGCATCTATAGCTTGTCCAACATCATCAAGCTTTAGAAAGATCAAAGCTTTATTGATCTCTAACTCTGTAGCCAATTTAGAGAAGCCTGTGTACTTGATAGCTTCAACACACCAAGTGTATCCATCGTTGAAGTTGTTCTCGATCACTGAAGAAATTAAGTTGACTGTGATGAGGATGTTCCGCTGTGCTAAGGATTTTTGCTTATGTTCGTATTGATACAATTCATCTGACTGAATTATGTTGTAAATATATTCATGAGAGGGATTTGTCTGTAATAAATATTAGAAAATGAATTTCAAAAGCTTTTAATATTTAACAGGATCAATAATATAATTACGCTTGAATTCATCAACTTATCCTCCTCATTATAATCAATAGGCACGTCTAACAGCAACTGAAAAGCTTTCTTCATTTTTTCCACATCTCTCAGTGCATAATAGCAAAGTACCAAATGCAATCCACTCTTAATATCTCCTTTTTCGGACATAATAAACTCAAAACTTGTGGCTGCATCAGAGTATTGTCCCATTTTGGTAAATAAAATCCCAATGTTGTGAGTGATTTTCAACCTCAACTCCTTCATATTGCTGGGCACTTGATCAAGAGCCATTCTAAACATCTTAATGGCTTTGCTGAAGAGGCCTAAGTTGAAGTAAATGTTACCCATATTTATCTTCAGACGGTTTACATTGGGAAACATTTTGTTTTTTGTCATTAGAGTGTATGTGTTTAGGGCTTCGATGTACATTTCATTCTTATAGTAGAGATTTGCCAAATTGAAAAGTACCTTTAAAAAAAATTTACAATCTTTCAACTTTAGCAATAAGGAATTTTAGAAACTCACAGAAAAAGTTAAATCGAAGTTATGCGTAAAATTCCCTCCGTTCTGATTTCTTATTCTCAACAGCGTTCTATCCAAAGAAGAAGCTTCCTTAGCTTTCACCAAGCCGCCAGTTGTATCAGGAGTTGGTCCTGTACTGGCGATTATCGATTCTTCGAGTAAAACAAAAATGTTTTTCTCGATGTTTTTATATTTTTGCTCGGGTCTGACGAATAAAATTTATGATGAGAATTTATTGAGCAAAAAAAAAATAAGAAAACTCACGTATCTTCCTTTTTAGCCTCTAGAACGACAGTTTTTTTTGAAGCTTGGTTAAAAGGATCGAAAACTCCTAAAGTATCTGAGAACCCAACGCCACGAATTGCGGTTGAAGGTCTAGCCAAAGCGGTAGCAGCTTCAGCTGTCTTTAAGCGGTCTCCAATCTTTTTTTGAAGTAATAAATAAAACCATTTTTGTCATGACATAATTCAAACCCTGGGAGTCATTCTTTTTATAAGGTGAATATTTTGAGGTAAATTTTTTTTGGAGGTAAATTAAATGATCAGGAAATACGTTTACTCATTTTAAACACATTTCTAATCAGAATTTCGATATTCTGACAATATTTGGGTGTCATTCTTTTTTTAAGGTGAATATTTTGAGGTAAAATTTTTTTTGAGGTAAATTAAATGATCAGGAAATACGTTTACTCATTTTAAACACATTTCTAATCAGAATTTCGATATTCTGCCCATATTTGGGTGTCATTCTTTTTTTAAGATGAATATTTTGAGGTAAAATTTTTTTGAGGTAAATTAAATGATCAGGAAATGCGTTTACTCATTTTAAACACATTTCTAATCAGAATTTCGATATTCTGACTATATTTGGGTGTCATTCTTTTTTTTAAGGTGAATATTTTGAGGTAAAATTTTTTTTTGAGGTAAATTAAATGATCAGGAAATACGTTTACTCATTTTAAACACATTTCTAATCAGAATTTCGATATTCTGACCATATTTGGGTGTCATTCTTTTTTTAAGGTGAATATTTTGAGGTAAAATTTTTTTTGAGGTAAATTAAATGATCAGGAAATACGTTTACTCATTTTAAACACATTTCTAATCAGAATTTCGATATTAGTAATTATCAATCTTGAAGAAACTTTCTTAGAATCGAAACTTACCCAATTAACTTTCGGCGTAGTGTTTCTTTTTCCATAGCTTGACACTTTGAGTGCTTCCGACAGCAGTGCTTCTTCTTGCTGACTGTAAATAGTCGAAAGATTCTTGGTGAAGCCACCATAAATGTCCACTTCCGGTTTGTGGGCACTTTTGCGAGGATTCGCACTCATTCTTCCAAAAGTACTCATTGCGTCAAGAATACTTCCCAATTTTGATGTTTGAAATATGAAATTGCATGTTTGTGATGGACGCGTTGTCATGGAGATGGTGCTTAGCAACCAACAAAATAAAATGGATTCAAAAATCATAAAATTAAAAACTTTTATTAACAGAATTAAATTATAAATTAAAAATTAGATTTTAAAACTTGTTTGAATTTTGATTTTTGACCTCAAACATTCAAAAAATTTAGTTTCGTGAGTTGAATTTTAGGTTTTTGAGTCCAAACATTCATAAAATAAATTTTTGATCAAAACAAGATGAGAAATGATCAAAAATAATTAATTTCTTAAATATTTTTAAGAACTATGTTATAGCAATAAAATATGAACACATATTTCTTTCAAAATATAGATAATACTTTTATTAATGATTTCTAAATAATCTTACAATTATAATCTTAACATGCATCTTGAAAAAACTAAAAAATCTAAACTAAAAATTTAATTAAAATTGATTAATTATTATTCGAGTTTTCTGGAACTCTCCACTGAAGTTGTTTGCCCACATCATATAAATTTGATAAAGCAGAAGAAACTTGATCTTTTGCCTGCAAAGTTAGATAGTGCTTGTAAAGCTGTAGAGCTGTTCTAGCGTCTTCAATGCTATCGTGTGTCTCAGACTGAATATTGATGCCTAAAATATAACAAAAATTTTATATTTATTCCATTTTATCTATCAAAATAAAAAACGCACCTAAAAAGTGCCAAGCCAGAAACTTCAAAGAAATCATCCGATAGTGAGGCATGTGGAACAAATAAACGGTGTCAATAATTTGCTTTGAAGGAACAAACAAGTTGATAACTCTAAAATCATTCTTCAGTCCATGCCCAACAAAGATCACGCCACTATCGATCAGATATCGTAATTTCTGGTAAGAACATTTCAGAGTTGTCAAACGTTTGTTGCTGAAGTTGGCGTCCAAATCACCAGGCTTAATACCAGAGAATTTTGTAACGTAGTCGGCAACTTGTTCTTGAGTCAGGATATAATCATCCATGAAAGCGACGCATTCTTTAGGTCCTTGTCTAGAAAATATTGGAATAATCAAATATATTTTAAACGAAAACTTCAAGCAATATCTTACCCTCTAATACAAGTGATTCTCGCAACACTCATATGACTTGGTCTTATGGTAGACATCTTGCCATCAGATCTTATCTCACTCTCCTCTTTAGAGATTGTGACAAATTCAGCGTCCATAGCAATCAAATCTCCTTTCTGGGGAATTTCATCCTGACTCAACGGCAAAAAGTTGATGTCTGCTTCAATATTCGAAGCATTTGAGGATGCCTCAGCGAACAAACTGCTGGTGAGTGGACTTTGGTAGATACTCATGCGACGTTCATCAGGGTTATCCTTAAATAATTTAATAGTTTTATGAATGATTTATTATGTCGAGAGTCAAAAGTTTGAAATTATATAAAGGAACAAACCTTCATCTCTTTATTTCTGTAAAACAGAACACAAGGCATTTTCCAGTCCAAAGTCATCGCCAAAACTTCCTCATTTTTGATAGGTTTGATACAAAAATCGTTGAAAATGTACCACTGTCCAACATCACTGCTCTTATGATATGCATTAGTAACGTAAATCATAGACACAAGATTCTTCTGAGCTCCATCATCCACACAACAAACAACAGACGTCAAAGTATACTCCATTCTTGATCCAGCAGTCTTTATAGCTTCCTCACTTTCCACTTCAGGATCATCAACACTGATTTCGAACTCAATTGGAAACCATTCATCAGAAGATTTTCGAGTTGTTGTAGTCGCGGAGACTGCGCTAGCTGTAGGTTTTCTTTGTGGATGACTGAAGTGACAATCAAGACGTGAACAGTTGATTCCATATCGACAAGCTTTAGTGGTCACAGGCTCAGCTACTGAATTGGAAGCAGCTGGAACGCCAAACTGATTCAACTGGCGTTTGATGTATTCAAGCTCTTTGTCGTTGTCCAAGCCGCAGTTGATTGCCAGAGTACTAGGGAGGTTTAGGACCTAAAAAATGGTAAAATTTAGTGATCAAATTTATTCAAATATAATTTTCAAAAAATGTCTACCTTTGCATACTGATTAGTGGGGGTGAAACGATTACAATTATCACAAAAAGTACTCAAAGTCTTCTCAACTGTCAAAGAATCCTTCAAAAGAGTTTCAAATCCAACAGTTTCGCTGGAGTTCAATGGATACAACAAATTACAGACCAAAATAACATTATCCTTGAACTTTTGCACGGAGCATTTCAAACATTTATGAATTACTTTCTGTTTAATTCCAAACAAAGCGCTAACGTCAGATTCACTGTCCTCAGTTGGTTCTACTTCAACATCTGGAATTTTTGGTGCTTCTACTGGTGTATCTTCTTCTTTTTTCTCCTCATCTTTTTCATCATCCAACTGGCTTTCTTCGAGTCTTTTGCTCACATTTGAGATTATTTTGGTGAGATCACCACCATTGCTCTTTTTACGAGACTCTAGGAGCTCGAAGTGCATCTGATGCAAGATGAAACGATTGAAGTTCTGGATTAAGCTAACCAAGTTTATGTTTTGATTGTTGCGGTCGGATAAAACGAGTCCTAAAAAAAAGATTTTTAATAAATGTTAAATCACAAAAAAAAGATTAAAGAAAACTCACCCAAAGCAGAAACTTCCGGCACAGTTCGAAAAGACCTCAAAAAATTACTAGCCTGACACGGAACACTGCTCTTATTGTTCTCCAACATGTGAAACAAGAAGCCAAGTTCACAACTCAAGCAAAATTCTTTAACGCAAGTATGTGACAGCAATGAAGCTCTTAAAGGATGGTTGTAGTAAAGCACTTGAAGCATCGCGTTACAGTAAGCATTTGGCAAGATTGCTTCTAATCCAGAGAATTCAGTTTGATTGAATTGGTCGAATTCGAAATCTTGACAGCCTTTGTTGTATTTTATTTCCATTTTGAGGAAATGCTTGGGAATGTTTCGGGACTGGGAGCTGGTGGTTGAGTTGCTACAAAACAAATAAGGATTTAAACAAATTAATGACATTTTTTGCTTTCTGTCTCATTTAAATCTTACTGAGTAGCGTTAGTAGTGGTTTCTTGATGTTCCTGCTGATTATCACCATCCATTACATATGGAACTTGATTACGTCTTGTAAGACGTGGATTGGGAGCATAACTGATAGTTCCTTGTGTTTTCATGGTATTTAAAATCAGAGGATCGATCGGTTTTGGGCGGCGATATTTATACTCCATAAGTTCTTTTGGTAAATCACTTAACCATCGATCTCCAGTTTGAAGATGTGGAAGGAGAATTGAGGAAAGTGGAAAGTTGGTGTCAGTTATTGGAACTACGGGAAGAGGGTCGATTGTGTCTGCAAATTCAGTTTGTCTAAAATAAAATAGATTTGAATTCAACAAAATTACAAAAATCAAAATGAAAACTAACCTTGAAAAATTATTAAACTGTGGTTCTGGTGCTGTGATCTGGCTTATTAAATTAATCTGGCCACTTTCATCACCAAAAGCCATTGCTTGATTTGAAGAGCTTATATCAAAAGTGGTGCACTGAGTACCAGCTGTATTTATTTGATACATGCACACTCTAGGCTCACTAAGCTCTACAGTATCAACAAGTTGCAACTGGCCTGAGGGAGAAACAATTGCCACTCTCGAAACAAAAGATGGGAGGAATCTTAGAAGTTGAGGATCAACTAGCACTTGAATTGGTGACACTAAACGCATCATTCTCATGTCATAAACCATCAAGAATTGATCCACAGTAAGTTTTCCAGATCGATCACTGAAGCCACATGAGATCAAATAATTTCCTTGGACATCAAAGTCGTTTAAGCTGCCTGAATGAGTGAGCAGAGTGTGTTCGATTGAGAGAGAATTTGGATCTCTTAAGGTTACATGGCCAAAAGTATTGGCACAGCAAACAAATCTTGGATGTGTTCGGATAATTGCACAACCATTTTCTGAGCAATCAGCCTAAAAATAAGATTTGTATGAGAATTAGAACTTTTCAGAGGAATTTGAACAAACCAGCTGGGTTTCAGTAAGTGTCTGCAAATCAAGATCAATGATTAAATTCTGGTGTCCACCCATAAGTAATCTAGTCTGAGAAAGCTGTTGCATACACAGCATTTCACTCATGTTGCTGCTTTGAAAAGTAAATTTGGGAATTCCTCTTCTCATTTGATGTCGCAAGGATTTACTTGTCAAGCAAAGAACACCACTTTCATTAGTTTCAATTTGCCGTACCATCTCGGTAGCATGCACTCTAAATGAAGTGTATCTTTGCATGGAGTGACCAAAATAAGAAGTACAAAAGCCGGTAGAATTGGCGACCCATAAGAGATCTTCTTGGGAATCGAATTTTATAGTTGAGACTGGAGGACAGCTGTTTACTAAAGAACCTAGCTCAATGTATTCCTGAGAATCACTTTGTCCGAGGTGAAAGTCATGAACGTTGTCATACACTTGAAAAGAAAGATTTTAATTATTCGCAATTTTTATTTTCAAGATTCAAGTCTAACTAACTTGTTAAGGTCATTATCTCTTCGTTCCCAATATCCATCTCATTTTGCATGTACATGTAATCCATATTTTAATGAATTAAGATTCTTTTTTCACTAACAAATCTAATAAAAACACCATAAACAAATTTCAAAACAATTTTTCCAAAAACGTAAACAAAACTTCCCCTCACTCCCTATGAATTATTATTTTGTGCTTCTTCGCTGGTACAATGGTAGTGAAAACGTTCAGCTTTGGTGATGAAAATCATGAACGAAATTCAGTACATATTTTTGGACTGAGTTTGCAACTTGTGGTTTCTAATCTAACAATATGGTTAGCTCGTTGGTATTTGCTACTTTAAAAAATGTATCTGAAACATTAAAATAAAATAAAAAAACGTTGAAGAAGTTATACCTGACATTATGATCAAAGACTTTTCCCAGTTTTACGTGACTGCAAATTCTAGACTGAATGTAATTTCCGTTGAAGTTTCCGCAACATTTTTACGAGCATTTTCCAAACTGCATTTTTCCATTAAAGATATGTGGAAATTGCATTAAACATTATAGTATATATGTCATTTTAATTTAAACACTGCAGCACATAAAAAAATGATCAAAGCTATGTGATATCATTGAGCATCATCGTCTATTGTTCGAAATTTCTTTTGATGTGTCTTCTAAAGTCTGAGGCAAAGTGAAGAATATGATAAATATTTATGTTATATTGTGTAAATTTGCTGTGCATATTGTGTTCAAGGGGATGCTGTAGGATTATGACTTTGTGGACTTTGTGGTTTTATTATTTTAAGCTTGATTTATTAGGTTCTTGCATTATTTTAATATATTTGCTAAGTAGCCTCAAATCAGTGACAATCATTTTAGAACATCCACAGCACCGATCAAACTCTCATTTCAATAAACGTCTTGTCTACATTTTTGTGCATTCGTTTGATGCATTCTGGCATCCTCAAGTGCATGTTCATTGAATAATTTAATATTCTCGGAATATTCAGTATACATAGCGGAATCTAAAGTGATTTCATTCGAGCTATAACATCAAAATAAAAATACTGGTACATTAATTCAGGCATGTTTGAATTTGCGTAAATTCCTGAAATTAAAAAAAAACCTGGAAATTGTAGTTCATTAATGGAAATTGTGAGAAACTCTGAAAATTATTTAAAATAAATTGTACATGCAATCACAACAAATAACAGGATTAAACTTTTAATTATTCAATTTTCAATAAAATTCCATTCAAAATTTATTGCAAACTGATAGAGATTAATTCAGTCTAGTAATTATACAAGTGGTACTTTCACTGAAGCGAATTTGTGGATTGAGCTCATCCCATTGATTAATGTGAAAAATTATTGCATTTTTATTTTTCGAAATTTTTCAGTTGTTGGAGATTAATAGTAAAATCCATTGGATTAAAAACACAAACATTTTTGCTCATTGTTCATTTAGTCATAGCACTTTGCACATTTTATAAAATTTTTTAATCCATACCATAATATGGAATAATGTGCATGCACGTGCTTTCACAAGTGGAAACCAAATTATGTTTGGTTGGACAGATTTTCAACAAAATAATTATGAAGCTGACTTTTAAAACCCAATTAAAAAATAAATGCAATATTTTCAGATTATCTCGCGATTATCGTCATAAATAAAATGTGAAACTTAACATAGATTGTATTTTAAAAATTTGAACAATTGCAGTACCTTAAGAACTCATAAAAGAAACCTGTTACGTCCTCATGGAAATAATTTTCATTATAGACAAACGCATCGAACCATGAACTCATTTCGATCTATTTAACCTGGAATCTTGATCCAAAATGCAGAAACTCGAGCTTTTCTTCGAAAACCCCTTGAAATTCGCTTGAAACTACAAATTTTCTTTTGTAAATTGTTTCCAATTCATTGAGCCCTTATTAACCTTCTGAGAAACCAATAACAACTAGTTGTGCAGCTTGGGAGCTGAGCAGGACTTCTCCGCTAGCATAGAATGGTGTTTTCATTAAAAATTGTTTTAAAGTGCTATCTCGTTCTAAAAATCGTCTGATGACCCCCAGATGAATTCCAGCAGGTAGTGGAACAAAAATTGATGCAATTCTTGACAGAACTTATAATTTCAAACATTTTTTCTGAAGAAATCAATGTTAAATCTCGATTTTTGGAGCTGAGAATAAGCGGAACCAGACTGATCCTCCAAAAACTTGATTTTTCTTATTTTCTGGACGGATTATGAGATTCTAGGACTTTTTCAAAAAAAAGTTGTCTGGTACCACCAGATGACCCCCAGATGACTCCCAGCAGATAGTGGAACAAACATCGATGCAATTCTTGACAGAACTTATAATTTCAAACATTTATTCTGAACAGACCGAATTGCTATCTCTAGTCGTTCTCGAGTTCTATAGCTGAGAGTAAGTGGTACCAGGCTGATCCTCCAAAAACTAGATTTTTCTTATTTTCTGGACGAATCGTGAGATTCTAAGGCTTTTTCAAAAAAAAAGTTGTCTGGTACCACCAGATGACCCCAGATGACTCCCAGTAGGTAGTGGAACAAACATCGATGTAATTCTTGACAGAACTTATTATTTCAAACATTTTTTCTGAAGAGACCGAAGTTGTATCTCTAGGCGTTCTCTTATTCTGGAGCTGAGAATAAGCGGTACCAGGCTGATCCTCCAAAAACTTAATTTTTCCAATTTTCTGGACAAATTATAAGATTCTAAGACTTTTTCAAAAAAAGATGTTTGGTACCACCAAATGACCCCCAGATGACTCCTAGCTGGTAATGGACCAAAAATCGATGCACTTTCTGACTTATTTTATCATCCCAAGTATTTTTTCTGAAGAGACCAAAGTGCTATCTCCAGTCGTTCTCGAGTTCTGGAGCTGAGAGTAAGCGGTACCAGGCTGATCCTCCAAAAACTTGATGTTTCTTATTTTCTGGACAAATCATGAGATTCTAAGACTTTTTCAAAAAAAAGTTGTCTGGTACCACCAGATGACCCTCAGATGACTCCCAGCAGGTAGTGGACCAAACATCGATGCACTTCCTGACTTAATTTATCATCCCAACATTTTTTCTGAAGAAACCACAGCTGTATCTCAATTCTCTAGTTTTTCAAAATAAAAGTTTTTTTGTATGAAAAACCCGACTTTGCGTCACGGAAGTGGTTCTGGTGACCTAACCGGTGGAGTCATCATCACCAAAAATATCAGGTGCACGATGGGAATAGATTCCAAGTCGATTGGCATCAAAAAATCCGGAATCGGTTCGGTGGGAGGTCAGATCGATCGTTTACAGTAACCCCACCGAACCACCGGACACACGGCCCTTTGTTTTTCGCATTGCACGGGTCGGGGGTTCAATATTTTCCGGATTTTTATTTACAGGAATTTTCTTCAACTCAATACGGACAAAAAAAATATGAGATATTTTTGAGAATTGTGTACAGGGAAGTCAGGAAAAATCAGATAAGGTTGAAAAACCCTGAAAATGCTGTCACGAAAACAATACTTCTCCGTGTTGCGGAGAAGTAAAAATTATGGAAAGTAAAATTTTCTTCTTGAATGGATCTTATAGTATTCAACATGATGTAATAAAATCAATTCTATGAAATCATTTCTAAAAAAACAGATGAGTTTTTCCAGATTTTTTTGATTTCCATGAGTGCGACGTAATTTTTTTTTCTTGGAGGATGTTGTAAAGGTTTTGGGATGAATTGAAAGAATATTTTCGAGTGGCTATTTTTGAACAATTTGAATTACTATTGTCATACTGAATAGGCAATTTATTCCACTGCAAAGTTACTCAATTTACAGGTAGGTTCTTCATAACTCAGGTCTTTATCACAGTTTTTTAATCCTTTTCAATTTCCCTCGCAAAACCAAAAAAGCTCATTTCCACAATAAATAGAATAAACTTTAAATTTTCCACAAAAAAAACATTAATACAATAGGCAAACAATAGTTTTAATATCTACAGCTATTAATTTCCTTTAAAATTGATTTACAGACCTGAAGTTCACCTACTAATGGTTTATTTGGTCTCTATATTTCAAAAAAACGCAATAAAATTTGATTTATCTGTCGGAAAACTGAAAAATACTGAGAAAGCTCAGGAAAAGCTCCTACAAAACGTCCAAAACACGACGATATAAACAAAACTTTTTGCAAAAATATGAAAGTTTGCTAAATTTCGCTCAAATAAAATAATAACATAAAGGTTATCTCTTGGAAACTCCTCGCGCTTAATATTCCAAATTGGCCATTAAAATCACTCGAGAGTTGTCTGGATTTTATTTGTTGTTCAAAACATATTTGTATCACTGCATAGAAATCTTCTAGGAGAAAGATTAATAATACAAGTTTGTGCTAAACTCTTTAGTAAGTTGGATTATAATTACGAAGTTTACTGTAAACTTTTGAGAGAGCTTTGAAATGAGCTTATTTCAGATTATTTGATAAACTGTTTCCTATTAAATCTCTGCGGGTGCTTTTTGAAGCACTTTCTGTGATTCTAGGAGTTCTTAGTATTTTATTCATAGTTTTCAGGGGTTTCGATAAAATTTTGTTTTCTTTAAAATAATTCTGTATGCAGTTTATGACCATTACAAATAAGACTCGATTGATGAAAGTCACTAATTAATACTTTGCCCGAGACTTTGCCTGAGCAATTACTTTTGGTACCAAACTTCAACATCAACTTAGAAAATGGGTCATCATAATTTTCCATTAAACAATTTTGCACTTTACTGTAGATCGAAATTATAATGCATATTAAATAATACATAAATCAAATTATTGCACAAAGTTATCAAAACTTTCAGCCTTACTAATTGCCAGCACACGTTATATGATTTAATTCTTGCTCTGTTAAACTTATATCAAAGTTTTCTCCAACTCGTGATAATAACTGAACTTTTAAACATTTAATGAACATAAACATCATACAATGTAATTTTCTTCCGACTTTTTTTCACAAAAAGTTTTGAATGCACTTCACTGTGCCTTCAGGCATAGGAATTTGAGAAAAAGATAAAACTTGCTCTTTAGATTTGTCAAGATCACAAAAAAATTCTTCTATACTTCTTGTCTCCACATTTCTTTAATTTATGATTATTTATAAACTGCACTGTTAAAATTTTTAGATTTCTTAAAAAAGATTTTTCAATTGATTTTCTATTTTTTTCCTTTTGTGTAGATTTTTTGAACGTTCTTCATTCTACCTTCACAAAATCTCCAACAGTGCTCTCTTTTCTCACAAATCACTATTTTTTTTTTCGCCTGAACAGTCCAACATAAACTTCTCCTAATAATAATAATAATAATTGAAACGTAACGAAAAGTTCCTGAAAATAATGTTTCTCGGCATTTCTTAGCTGCAAACGTCTCGTACTGTCGGCCATGCCTGAATTGTCTCGCTTGATTTATGTTGCAAATACTTTTTGCTCGTATATTGTTTTCATCGACTTTTCCAGCAAATATAATGAAAATCAATGCGGGATTGAGAATATATCGCATTATAAACGGAACAACAATACCAAAACATACAAAAAAACATAATACATGACCAAAGTATCTCGTATATTAAGCGAAAAGGTTTTTTATTATGAAAGATTTATCAGTTTTATTGTTGCATATCTGAATACAAATTTGATTATTATTGAATAAAACTGGTTTTTCTGGGGAGGATCTATGGGAATTTAGAAGCTTTTTATGGGGTTTTCATTGCAAAGTGTTAAAATGCTTAGAGTAAAGTCTGGAAGGATGTTTTATTTTAAGCATAATGTTGTTTAAAGTATTCAATTTGAAAAAAGATAGATGAGACCCCTGTGTTATTTACAAAAGTATCAAGTCTAAATAAATTTTATTATTTCCAATTTCTTTATTCTTTATTCATCTCCGTCTTATTCATTTTAAAATCAAAAATCGTCAGTGAAACGAAAAAATTCATCCATTTCGTTAATGAATGAAAATTCCATAAAATCACAAATTTATAAATTATAAGCACTTAAATATATAAGAATCACATTTCATTTTCATCAACTTAATGTTATCATTACTCCATTTTTAGCCATTATTTGAAAGCTTTTTATGGGTAATCTGTAATTTTGATAGCATTTTTATGTACAATATGATATACTTACCTCTACGTTACTTTACGGTTCCAAATACCTTTAACAGCTTATCGATTCCATGCACTTCGAGCAATGTGCTTAACTACCAAGCTCTATTCACCAAAATTTATGGTATATTCAATAACTCTACCATGTAGATACTTTGACACTCGTTTGCTGATCATTAGCTTTAAAGCATATTTGCACATTTCTATCATGTATGCAAATGTTTGTCTATGGCTCTATCTCTCTTTCTACAAGAGTTGTCTGCATTACTGTGTTGAACTTGGCTCTGAATTTGTAGACTTTTTTGTTCATTTGAATATTTGAATACATGAAACTGTGCAGTAGAACAATTTGCATGAAATTGGAGCCAATTCGTGATTGCTTCCCAGGATTTTCTCGGATTTGTTTTATCAATTTTGTTGGGTTATAATCCAAGCATAGGGATGTTATTTGTTTGTAAATTTTTAGTCGAGTGATTTGACGACGGTTTTGGGAATTCAGGGAAATGTTTTGAATTTTCTTTTTACGATGTTTAAATCTATAAAATTTATTCGGACTAATTTATCATCCTCAAAATATTCTAAAACTAGTAATTTTCTAGGAGACGTAAAAAAAGGTTGAAACCATTCAATTGAACGTCATCTTAAACATAAACAATAGCCTTGACATTCATTCCTTCAAACAATATTTACCCAGTACGCGCACCGAGTGCTAATCCTAAGAAGTTTCCCTCATTTTTTCTCAGTTCAATTGTTTATCGGTTTTTCTGCATCTCAGCAAAATCCGTGTGCCGGATCATTTAAATTCAACACCAACTTTCCAGCAAATTTCCTCGAAGAATAAACTATAAAGCTGGCAGAAAGCTGGTAGAAAACATTTCCATTTGTTTTTATTGCATGATATATGAATTTCAATAGGATATTTGAAGCATCACCAAGTTTGCTAAGGAGCATGTGTTTTATTTATGGAATATTATTGGAAAACTTTGCTGTGATGATATTGTGATCTACAAATTTAAAGCTTTAAAGCTGGTTAGAAGATTAAAGCTTGAATTATTTTCATTTTTGGTTCTATTTGGAAAATAGGGATGGAACAAAAATGCAAGAAAATTCACAGGTACCTCTCTTAAAACTTTATAATATCCGTTTCCAATTGGAATTCTCCTGGGGGTCTCCATTGTTGACACTGCATTCAAGATTTATTAGCATATTTTTTGTCATAATTCTTTCATCCTTGCTCTATCCGACACCTTCAACAAAACCCGAAGTGGTGAAATTGGCAAAATAGCAAAATTGGTCTGTGCTGTGGCACGTGAAAGTGATCTGTTTACTAGAAAATTGGAATTCAAGAATTATTCAAGGTGGATGAGTGATTTGAATACTTACATAGGATCGCTGCAAATGTTAACAAGTTAGACAAAAAGCAAACATACGTGTTTTCTTAGGGTACACCGTTGTCTGAGAATTCCAATCAGACTTTTGAATAGGCATTTAATTGTCTGATGAATAAATTATGTAGGAATACTTTCAAGATGGGATGATATTGGAGGTGTAAATATAATGTAACAGGAAGAATGAAGGACAAGATATTTTACCCTATTTTTAATTAACAAATGACATCCTGAAAAAAGGGAGCATATATGCATCCCATATTTTGTAAAAATATCTTCCATGAAAATCTCGAAAAACTTTGTGATTTTAATTTGTTATTGTCTATTTTGTTCACTGCTTTTCATTATGCTTAGAAATTCCAATCATGCAAATACATCTATATATATATATATTTTCTGTGCAAACTTAGTGCCTTTATGCAGCTTTCGTGCTTGTTATGCATATAATCCTTAGTTACCTGCATGTTTCCTTGAACACTTTGTTCAAGCATTTCACTGGAAAATTATGAATGAGCGAGCAAATGATTTAAGTTCTGAATAATGTTTTGTATGTACTCCGCCCACATAGACGTGTTTATGAATATTTTGTATGATGTCAACCTGGAAAAGCTGTTTTTTATCTCTTTTATCAGATATTTGTCCTAGTTCTACCGAATGTATAGTAAACTTCTTTAAATTTATTTCTTTTTTTAAAGGTAAATTGCGATATTTATTTTAACAGAGTTGAATACTCAAAAATACATTGTAATAATTACTGAGAAGTTACCAACCGACTCATCTAGATGAGAATCTAGACAATATAAATATGTATTGCATTCTTCCAAAGAAATATTATTACATTCTTATTTTTTCTTTCACAACAAAGTTCCTGATAGTACTTGATACATTCTAAACCCAAACCCTGTAGCTGATTTGTGAATGAATACAAACTTTGTCTATGCATCATGATGTTTGCACAACCTCCATGAATCTACAATTCAACTATTCATTAATGAAAGTGACACAGACACTCTACTGTCTACAAAAGCACTCTATGATGTGATATGATAGCCCACTCATTATATGTGCAATTTGTGAAATGAACTTTTTGAAGAGTTGAATACTTGAGAAGTTCTCTAAATATGAATGAGGAAAATATTTGCACAGATATTTATTACTTTACATAGTTGATTTATAAAGTTTTCAAGTTGAACAAGTAGAATAGTTTTTGTTTTCAATTTAAAACTTGAATGGATAACGTTGGAATTCCAAATAAAAATATTTATGAACTTTTTACGGTATACACATCAGTTTTGAAGACTTCCATGTCATGTTTTTATCTGAATTGCACAATGTTGTGTAATACATTATAAATTGTTTCCATTCGAGCATAAAATGCATTTATGATGGTCGTTATATACATTCAAATAGTTTAAGCACTGAGAGCTCAAATATTTCTCGGAAAAGCTCATTTCGTATTATTTTTGAATATATCTTCTGTGGATTTGCCTGAGTAGCTTCCAAGTATTATTTAAACATTTTGTTGTTACGAAGTAGAGAGAACTAGCATTTTAATGAATAATTGAATTGCATGTAAAAGCCAGGGGGTAACTTAAGCAATAAAACGAAACAAAAGAAGGAGTTAAATAATTTATAACATTGCATTATGATTATAGTCTCTTGATAGATTTACAAAATATAAATATGTTTAGTACTTAAAATCTGAATGTATGATACTCTTTGATTTTTTAATAATAATTTGTAACGGAAGTGATTCCAAAAATGTTATCTACACGAGGTTTCAAGTGTTTTCATATCATATCACTATTAAATAAATAAAAGCTAATTACATTGAAGAACTATTTAAACGACGAAAATGTAAATAATGAATAGTAAATCGATCGAACTTGAATCATACAGTAAACCAATGTACATGGTGCGTTTTGGATGGTTTGAAAACTATGCCTTGTTATATTATAATTATGATTATAAAGCAAGATTGATATATTTTTAAAAGAAAGTTGAACACAGTCGAAGAAATTGAAAAGGATCGATTTTTGGAATCTATGTTTTTAGATCAACTTGAATGTGTTTTAGTTTATTTATTATCTCTTATTTGCTGAACGATGGATACTATTATCTCAAAGAGCTTTAATTAATGTCAAGTTTAATATCCTCAACTTAGTTTAATTAATTATTAAGTAACAAATATATAAATAAAATGACACGTCATAAAATTTCTATTAATTGTCAATTCTAGAGACGATAAAATATATTAACCAAACAATTATTTATCATAAGCAAATAATTAGAAGTGCATTTTGACTAACATATTAAATATAAAATTAGCAGTCAAGGGATAGCATTGCAATCAGTCAGTTGTACATCCAGTTAAAATTTTGATTTCTTTAAGATGAGTCCTAAGAATCAAATTCAGTGGCAAATTAAAATAATTTTCTCTTTTTTAATAATCTCTCGATTTCAATTGAATTTTGGTAACAGCTTAAATTATCACAAAATATTCTTTTAAGGATTTTCACCATCTAATATTTTAGTAACGACACAATTCAGCTGTTGGGAGTGCGAGGACTGTGCAAACTTTAATCCTAACGAAGCATTGTTAGTGCAATGTAATGAAGAAGCTGTATATGTTAGCACTTTAGCGCCGGCTTCTACCACATCAAGTGAAGCTTCTTCAACAGCCAGTTCTACCACAATAAGTGAAGCTCCTTCAACAGATAGTTCTACCACAATAAGTGAAGCTCCTTCAACAGATAGTTCTACCACATCAAGTGAAGCTCCTTCAACAGAAAGTTCTACCACATCAAGTGAAGCTCCTTCAACAGAAAGTTCTACCACAATAAGTGAAGCTCCTTCAACAGATAGTTCTACCACATCAAGTGAAGCTCCTTCAACAGAAAGTTCTACCACAATAAGTGAAGCTCCTTCAACAGAAAGTTCTACCACAATAAGTAAAGCTCCTTCAACAGAAAGTTCTACCACAATAAGTGAAGCTCCTTCAACAGAAAGTTCTACCACAATAAGTGAAGCTCCTTCAACAGATAGTTCTACCACATCAAGTGAAGCTCCTTCAACAGAAAGTTCTACCACAATAAGTGAAGCTCCTTCAACAGATAGTTCTACCACATCAAGTGAAGCTCCTTCAACAGAAAGTTCTACCACATCAAGTGAAGCTCCTTCAACAGAAAGTTTTACCACAATAAGTGAAGCTCCTTCAACAGAAAGTTCTACCACATCAAGTGAAGCTCCTTCAACAGAAAGTTCTACCACAATAAGTGAAGCTCCTTCAACAGATAGTTCTACCACATCAAGTGAAGCTCCTTCAACAGAAAGTTCTACCACAATAAGTGAAGCTCCTTCAACAGAAAGTTCTACCACAATAAGTGAAGCTCCTTCAACAGAAAGTTCTACCACAATAAGTGAAGCTCCTTCAACAGAAAGTTCTACCACAATAAGTGAAGCTCCTTCAACAGAAAGTTCTACCACAATAAGTGAAGCTCCTTCAACAGATAGTTCTACCACATCAAGTGAAGCTCCTTCAACAGAAAGTTCTACCACAATAAGTGAAGCTCCTTCAACAGATAGTTCTACCACATCAAGTGAAGCTCCTTCAACAGAAAGTTCTACCACATCAAGTGAAGCTCCTTCAACAGATAGTTCTACCACATCAAGTGAAGCTCCTTCAACAGAAAGTTCTACCACATCAAGTGAAGCTCCTTCAACAGATAGTTCTACCACAATAAGTGAAGCTCCTTCAACAGAAAGTTCTACCACAATAAGTGAAGCTCCTTCAACAGAAAGTTCTACCACAATAAGTGAAGCTCCTTCAACAGAAAGTTCTACCACAATAAGTGAAGCTCCTTCAACAGAAAGTTCTACCACAATAAGTGAAGCTCCTTCAACAGAAAGTTCTACCACATTAAGTGAAGCTCCTTCAACAGAAAGTTCTACCACAATAAGTGAAGCTCCTTCAACAGAAAGTTCTACCACAATAAGTAAAGCTCCTTCAACAGATAGTTCTACCACATCAAGTGAAGCTCCTTCAACAGATAGTTCTACCACAATAAGTGAAGCTCCTTCAACAGATAGTTCTACCACATCAAGTGAAGCTCCTTCAACAGAAAGTTCTACCACAATAAGTGAAGCTCCCTCAACAGCCAGTTCTACGACATCAAGTGTAGATTCAAGAATACTGAGAACTACATTTGATGAGTCATCGTCTGAAAGTGGAGATGACGATTCTTCTATGCATTTTAGTAGAAAACTCCAATCTAACATAAATGTGCGAAGTCGAAGAGCTGCCATCGAATCACGTCAGATATCTTACGCTTGCTACAAACTGGTCAATGAATGTAAGATAGTTCTACTCTTCTCAATGATTCGATAAAATATTTGTTTTTTATGTTTTCGAAATTTCTCTTGCAGTTGACAAAACAATTCGAGGATGTGCTAAACTGGAAGATACTAAAGTTGATGAAGCTTGCAGATTAGTGAACGGCGGCGTTTCACCAAAGAAATGTAACCTGTGCAGAACCAACAAATGTAATGGATCTTTGAAGCTTAAAGCAGAATTCATAATGTTGGTGGTAGGTTTACTTTCCATTTTTGTTGTATCTAATTTTGAATAAAGGAATATTTAGAGATGCTGATAAAAATTAATGCACAATCATTTTTGTTTTGATTTCAATTTTATTTATTTTCTCAGTTTACACTTTTTACAAAGCCGATTCACAAACTGAATTTCGTCCTCGAATAAAATCACAAATAATATTTTTGAATGGTGGACTGTTCCTGGTCACTGAAATTGCCTCATCAAGTTCCTAAAGTGAATAATTTCCATAAAACATTTAATTTTTAATTTCAAGGAAAAATCTTACTCCATTGTACAAGATTGTTGGTACCCAGTTTGTGCGTTGTTGGATAACAGGATTGGTTAGTCTCTCGTAATTTAACATTGTTTGGGTTGCCCATTCACTGTCAACACATTCTAAGGTCTTTGCCCAGTCGAGGCCGGCTGCTTCTACGCACTTTAAAAAATTTGGCTATGTTCTACAACTTTGTTAGATCTAGTTTCTTTAAGTAACATCTTACCCTTTGATGATCACGAACAATTCCTGAAGATCCAAATTTCATCTGGCATGAAACATAAGCCACCTGTTGGTCCTGTGTAGGTAAGTCATGGATAGCGCACATCTGCACTTTATTGCCATAGCACTCATCAGGTCCATGTTGACATACGAAAGATATTTCTCCGGTGGTAGGGTCAACGACATTCTTGAAAAGTAAATAATTAAGGATCTAATCGGACATTAAAAGACAATCTTACGTTGGATTTGCCAAAAGGAATGAAAGTGATGTCCAAATGCTGTCTCAAAGCAAGATAGTTTGGCTCAATTTCATTGTTGATGAATCTCACAGAGTCTGGACACAAACTCTCATAGAAAATGTCCACTTTAACCTAAAAACAATGTGGAAGATTATTAATAAGTGCAATCATTTTAAGAAATATAATAAAGTTCGATAAATTTGTTCTTATCAAATTTACGGCAACTTCATACATTGTCACTTAATGAATACAATTTACATGCTCTAGTGGTTTTAACAAGTCATATCCATTATAAACATGAAAATAATTAAAAGAAGTACTTGGTAATGACTTGAAAATAAACTTTAAAACATTGTAGGAAATTTAATATTATGCAATTATTTTTTGATGGCTGCTAATTAATTTATTTGATTATAATATTATGATAAAAATTGATAGTGTTGATAGTGTTGTTAATTATCACTCATCCTTTAGTCAATAAAATATAATTATTGACGTACTTCATAAATGAGAGACCACCTTTCCAGAAATTTTGATGAATTTCTTTAAATTTTCTTACTTGAATCTTTAAATGGAATTCGATAACTTATTTCGTCTGAAAGCTTTGTCAAATGTCGTGTTTCATAATGGAAATAGTTTTCAATCAAAACATTTTTTACTTAAAACAAAATTTTCCCTTCGAAAAATGTTGCACTGAAAGCTCCAAGCAAAACTCAAATTATTAAACTTTCTATTACTTGCAGCTTTCTTGAAGCAAACTTACGACAGCCGTTTTTCCTTGGATGGATATCAAAAACATCAAGACATTCCAGAACCAGCAAAATGGAGCCGCAAACATTTTTACGCGATTAGATTTAGCTTAGACTCCGATAATGTTTAGCAATGAACTATTTGAGCTGAATTTGATGAGCTTATTGCAAGTTTATGGCGTACACTGATAAAAAATGAGTTAGAGTTATCGCGTGTTTAACTGCTGTTTGTATGTTGCAATTTTTTGTATTATTAATAGTTTACAGTTTAAAAATATATCTATGAGCTTTTAAGCAACTACCAAAATGAATTCTTTTTTAACACAAAAACTCCTTTTCTCCAAAAATAAAAGGAAATTAATTTCAACCATCATTGAAATTTTTGAACTTTGGATTGAAAATGTTTTCAAAACATTTCAAAAGCTCGGTATTTGCTAAACGAACAAGTAAAAGAACATTTTATCACTCGCAGCTGTTTTTCAAACAAACTTACAACAGCTGTCTGTCCCTGGATGGACATCAAAAACATCAGAAACTTCCAGAACCAGCTCACGAAAATCGCCAACATTTTAAACTCAATTAATTTTAGCTTTGTTTCGATTAAAGTCTATTAATGAACTAAACTTGTTTGCCCAAACTGTCGCAAAAATACGGTTTATTCCAATTTAACAATATTTGAGCAAAATTGAGCGAATTTTAATTGAATTTATTCAGTTAGCTGTGAGTTTATTGAAAACTGGACAACAAATACCAACAAATTAAGGTTTATCATAATTTTAGAGCTTAACGGCAATTCAATTGGAATTGAGTTTAATCTATATTACCTGTAGCTTTTAGACGTGCCAGATTAAAAGGACAGTTATCTTTCATTTATGATTTTTTTGTTGAATAGCTTTTTAAGCAGCTTTTGACAGCTTTACTTTTTCGAGGCTAACAAATAAGAACCTAAGCACGAAACATCAATATAAAAAATATTTTATGACAGCCAGCTTAAAAGTTTGCTTTTCATAAAGTTCGAATTTCACATTCTTTATAGAATGTTAGAGCACGAATTTCAATTATTACGAGCTTTTTAAAAAAAATTCTATGGAAGAGCTTATGCAACAACCTCAGGCAACCCCACGACCACGAAAATGCAAGCTGAAAATACGCAGATAGCATGTTAATGTAGGTTATGCTGCAAATTTGAACGTAAAACGGAAAGTGAATGTTGTTTTTTCACACTCAAATTGTTGCAGAGCAAACACCGTATAGATCAGTGAATGAAAGAAACTCATTCAATGTCTTTAAATGTCGTGTAAAAGTATTTAAAGTTTTTACAGTATTTAAAACATTACAACTGACATCTTAAATAACAATCTATGAAACTTGTTCGCTCAAAACATTTCTTGGAATTGTGTGTGAGAGACTGAGAGCTGAGATAAATATCGCCAGACTTTTTATTTAGGTGTTTGATTAGTTGGTCATAATACTCGTTAAGTGTTCAATTGAGATTAGGCTCAAACGGCAGTAAAAGTCAAATTGCCGATCAATAATTTTGAGCTTTTTTCGCTTAAATTGTCTCGCTTACATCAGTTCAATGAACATTCTTTTCAATGTTATTTCTTATTGAATTGGAAAGATTTTATCGAAGGTGCCTACCAAATTTTCTATCTGCAAAGAGTTTAGTCTCTATGGAACCAATCTAATTGTCTCTTGATTATTTGAATATTTAGCAGAAATGAACAAACCTTTGGAGAATTCTTTCAAAAATGTCTTGTAGAGAAATTTTAAGAAATTTGTAAGTTTTATATATTTAGTCAAGTCCAAAGTCTCCAAACAATAAAAAGTCCATGATTCAACTCTACTTAGTAACAAGATAGTACAAAATCCTTATTGTTGTTCTTTTAATCACACAATTACACTCACTCTTCAGTCCTGACCATTATAATCTTCCCCAAAACGCTTTTGTTGACATTTCAGTATGTTTTGCAAATGTTTTGTCCTAAAAACCATAAAAGCCATCGTTCATGGGGAATTACCAGAAGCATTAGTGTAAATACTGTAATCGCACTCCAGTTTGAACAGTTTGAACAGTTTGAACAGTTTTGATGCCTTGAGGTGTTGTGGGTTGATAATGACAATCGATTTGACGATTTGTGATTTGAACACAACACTTTATATTGTTAGAAGTTATCAAAGCTGAATAATACCCAATTGATAAGCGTTTGATTGATAATAGATTAAATATTTATGGTTGGGCGATAACAAGTTTATTTATGAACATAAAAAAGTTTGCTGATCGAGTTTTGGACCTTTTTGGCAATATTTTGAGGTGTATTGGTAGGGTAAAATATTAAGGAAATGTGATTACAGAGGATAAATAGTAAACAAAATAGAAAGTATTAATATCTATATTTAATTTTGAATTGTTCAAACATTAATGTGTTGGTTGATACAGTACTATACAAAAATGACAAATTTTTTTAACAGGTGGAATGCGTGGATTCGAATAAAATTTAAATTTTTTGTACTGAGGATTTCACGTGGGTGACAGGCAATCATTAAAGATCAAATATTTTTGAAGGGTACCTACTCGTACTGGGCATGGAGATTTTGAACCATATATAATCATTTATTTCAAGTACGATGGAAAATTAAGGGATCATCATTTGAAAAATATTAATTCTAAATGTTTGTTTTTTTTCTCCTAATTGCTCCCATTTACAATTTAAGTAGATGACCTATTTCTCGATTTATTTGGTGAGCTTGGTAATTTCACTGCAAATTCACAGGCAAAAGCTCCACAACCTAAAATTTTTGAAAAACTAAATTAAAATTTGTGACTCAAAAACCTAAAATCCGACCCACGAAACCTTGTTTTTAAAGAATTTTTAGTCAAAATACGAAAGTTCAAAAAATAATATTATACATGAACCTAGGTTCATGAAAAGCAATACTTCGAAAAAAAATTTCTGAATGTTGGGACCCAAAAACCTCATATGCGACCCACGAAACCTTGTTTTTTCAGAACTTTTAGTCAAAATACGAAAGTTCAAAAAATAATATTATACATGAACCTAGGTTCATGAATAGCAATACTTCGAAAAAAAATTTTCTGAATGTTGGACCCAAAAACCTAAAATTCGACCCACGAAACCTTGTTTTTTAAAAATTTTTAGTCAAAATACGAAAGTTCAAAAAATAATATTATCCATGAACCTAGGTTCATGAAAAGCAATACTTCGAAAAAAAATTTCTGAATGTTGGGACCCAAAAACCTAAAATTCGACCCACGAAACCTTGTTTTTAAAGAATTTTTAGTCAAAATACGAAAGTTCAAAAAATAATATTATACATGAACCTAGGTTCATGAAAAGCAATACTTCGAAAAAAAATTTCTGAATGTTGGGACCCAAAAACCTAATATGCGACCCACGAAACCTTGTTTTTAAAAAAATTTTAGTCAAAATACGAAAGTTCAAAAAATAATATTATATATAATAGCTGACTTTTTGCTACTTTTCCCCTCATTTCTTATAACAAAGTTCAAATGAATTCATTGAAAAAGTAAAAACATAAATTACTGAACAATCAAGCAATCAAGAATGATGAATCGCTCCTCCGAACTCTTGTTTTAATTTTAATATTATTAATCGAAAATTTGGGTTTATTCCGTGTGATTCTGTCTCCATAAAAGCTTTGAAAGGAGCATCCACATATTACGTACTCATTTTTACAAGAAGGAAGGATGTGGTAAAAAATTTCGAATTTTTTCGGACGTGATATGTGGATGCTCCCAAAAGCTCATTACTCTCCGAATATTTATTTTTATTATTTTTTAAGATTTGGTGCTTCTTTTGGGAAATGTCATAGTATTACCCGAGTATCACCGCAGAAATGAAAAAAAAAATGCCGTCAAGTAACAGGAAAAAAGAAGAATATACTTGGAAAAACAAAAAAACTGGTAAAGAACAACATGCCATTCATCATACTGATAGCGTACGCTACCAAGAGTGTGTGGAGGATCCTCTTGTTCAAACATCAATTTTAAATGCCATTCAATGTTTATTAATTTTCAATTTGCTAAAGTATTGTTACAGTATTTTTTGTAGAAGGTGAATGATGATTTCTTTTTTATACCTTGTTGAAAGTAAAGCTTTTTCTATAAATTTTCGTCAATGGTGAATAAAAATTGAAATTCAAATTAACATACTAGCGATTTATTTTTAGATTAAAGTTTTATCATAGAGTTTTATGTTATTTCACGAGATATTTAAAAAAAATCTTTTAGCCTGTTCACCTAATGTTTATGAATTTAATCTATGACATTTATGGACTGGCTCATATGAAACTTTATTGATGTTTCAAGTTTTGCAACTTTTTATTTACGAAACCCTCATAGAATATTCAACTAAATTAATGGGATTAAAATATTTGGCAATTTTGTAATAATTTCAAACATTTTTTTCTAACAAAACTTTTTATTAAGTTAGCAGGACTTCAATACTTTCAAATACAGCCTTCAACTGTTTTTTTTTGCTGAACTATACTTTGAGAACATCATTATTTTTTTTCTACAGCTAATGCATAAATTTAAAAAGTACTCCAAAACTCACAAACAGATAACTCAAAGGAACAACCCCGTTCAATTCAAAAACCCTGCCCGTCTAAAACAGCGGTTCAACCTTTCCTACATATTAAATTGCAAATCTCAAGCCCAAATTGAAACCTTTTCAAGTTCAAAACAAATTTTAATCAGTAATTAGACCGCAACAAATACCTGACTGGTTTTTAATCAAATCATTTTTTGAATTGCGTTATCAAAGCTTTAGGAAGTTTTACAAAAAAAAAACTTTTTCTGAAAATCATGAAATATATCAGAAACTTTTTTGCTACCGTTCAGTTTTCATTTTAATGATGATGAGGTTGAACGTAATTTTGGGAGTCGTTTTGGCTGTAGTGGGTGGTGAGGCAATGTTTTTTTTAATTTTCTTTTAGAGGAGATTTAATTCTTTTAATGGGCAATAATAATAATCTAATTTATAGAAATTGAATGAAATTGAATCATTTTAATGAAATTAAATATTGTACAGACATATTTAGTATCCTGGAATTTTACTTGAATTTGCTATATCAATGGGGGAAATATTTATTAATTTATTTTGTTGCGAAAACTGGAATTGTGTTGATTTCACATAAATTTTCAATATTAAATTTCCTAGCATACGCCTCACCAATTGTCATTCCTTCCAAGGATCCTCGTTTTGTTTTGATTCCTGATATTGAGGGACGCATGGTCTTAACTGACTTGGAGAACATTAAATTGGAGCCTGAGACTTTCTTCAATCCTGAGACAGATGTTCCACTCCTTCTCTTCACCAGTTTGAATCCTTTGGTACCACAATTTTTGACTTTGAATCCAGCATCAATTGCCGCGTCTAACTTCAACCCTGCACACAATACAAAGATCCTTATTCATGGATGGAATTCTAATGGTCAAGATGGATTTAATGTCCAAGCTACAGCTGCTTACTTGAGACGTGGAAACTTTAACGTGATTTGCGTGGATTGGGCTCTGGGAGCTGGAACTGCTAATTATATTACTGCTGTTAACCGAGTTAGCATGGTTGGTACCTGGTTGTCTCGCTTCATTGACATGTTGCATGTACAAGGACCAACTCCCTTCAGTAGAATAAATGTCATTGGATTTTCGCTTGGAGCTCATGTAGCTGGATTTTCAGGCAAATTTGTTGCGCTCGGAAGAATTCCAACTATCATTGGTCTTGATCCAGCTGGTAAAATTATGAGAATTACATTTGAGTCCTTTTGAACTAACACGTAGTATTTCAGGCCCCTTGTTCTCTACTGGTAATCCCGCAGGACGATTTGATAGAGGAGATGCTGAATATACTGAGGGCATTAAAACTAACGCTGGCACGCTTGGATTTTCCGATCCAATGGCTCATGCTGGTAAATATTTGCTTGAATTATTCCAAAATTGCAAAACTAAATTATAATCCTTGATTTTTTCAGATTTTTATCCCAATGGTAATTTAAATTTTTGTCGTTTCAATGCATATCGAAGACTTTGCCTTCATCCTCATAGAGTAGAAAATAAACTCTTAGAAGATGAAGACATAGACATCAAAGTGCATCAAAAATAAAAATAAAAGAAGAAACTAACCTTTGTATTAATGCTGACAAAACTCTCAATAGGAGGAAGGTAATAATAATATCTTATGTAATTCTATTCAAAATGTTAAAAAATGTATTCCTTTTTAGGTCGCAGCCAGGATGTGGAGCTGATGTTGGAGGTGGTTGTGCTCATGGTCGTGCACCATCTGTGAGTATTTAATCCTAACACTATAGTTATTAATAATGATTAAATGCTTTTTTGAACATTCCAAGTTCTTCATAGAATCCATCAACAGCAACGAGTTCTGGGCTACCAGATGTGCAAACTTTGCTGAAATAGGGAATAATCAATGCACTCCATCTGGAGCTAGTCGCCCTATGGGAGGGGAACCAGGAAACAGAGCTACTGGAACTGAAGGCGTAAGTGCTTAATTGGACTTTAACATTTACAAAATAATAAAACTTCGTTATCTTTCCAGATATATTTCCTTGAGACTAACGCAGCGAGCCCCTTTGCCAGAGGTCCACGATTGTAAGCATTACTTTACCACAGCATTACTTTATCGAACAATAATCACAAAACAAAAGCACAAAATTTATAATCAAATTCTATATCGAAATTTTCCATTGTTCCTTTATCAAAACAAGATTACACCATGATAATAAAGATGATTAAAAGCAAGATCAAATTACTGCAAAATGTTTTTCCCGAAAATAAACACACGCTATAATAATCAGCAATGATTCTTATTTGCCAAGTATAAATTAAATGTTTCAATCAAAGCAAAAAAACGCTTATCATTCACAAAAACTGCTCGTTCATTGTTCTCACAACGTAAAATTTAAAGTTCACAACGGCGTTATGGTATAAAATCCATTACAATTTCCATATTACCATTAGTTCAATAAAGAAAACGCTGCGATATGAAGCTCCTAATTATTACGCTGCTGTGCTGTGGAGCTTTCGCTTCACCGATTCTTAATGAGGAGGATGTAGGTCGGGAGCATGTGCCTCGATTTGCGTTAGTGCCTGACACAGAAGGCCGCATGTATATGGCTGATTTGAATGCTGAACTTCCAGAATCATTCTTTAATGCAGTGAATGATGTTTTCTTTATTCTTTTCAATCCTGAAAATCCAACCACTGGGCAACGAATTGGCTTGAATGCTGATCAGATCAGAGCTTCTAATTGGGTGTCTTCAAGGCCAACCAGATTTATTATTCATGGATGGAATGGTGGAGCAGGGTCTGGTTTGAATGCTAACATTGGAAGTGCTTATCACAGAAGAGGAAACTTCAACGTTGTCGTAGTTGATTGGGGTTTGGGAGCAAATACTATAAACTATATTTCCGCTAGAAATCGCGTCAACGAAGTTGGACCTGTATTAGGTATATGAGATGGGCATAAATGACGATTTGACTTTAATTTCACTGATATTTATAACTAGCTCGCTTCATCGAATTCTTGGTCGCAAATGGCTTCACAAACTTTAATCGAGTTTCAATTGGTAAGTTAAAATTTTCAGTGAAAGTTCGATGATGGGAGAAATGTTATCTTTTAATTTCTTAGCTGGACATTCACTGGGAGCTCATGTTGCTGGAATTGCTGGCAAGCGAGTGGTTGGTGGACGTATTAATGTCATTATTGGCTTGGATGCTGCTGCTCCATTATTTTCAATCAATACTCCAGCAGAAAGATTAGATGCTGGCGATGCTGAATATACAGAGGGAATACACACTAATGGAGGAGGATCAGGATTTGATGTACCATACGCTACAGTTTCATTCTACCCGAATTGGGGACGCAGGTAATGAAAGTATAAATTTATTTAATTAATTGTACCATTTTATGAGAAATTCAATTTTAGTCAGCCTGGTTGTGGTTTAGATCTTGCCGGTACCTGCGCTCACTCTAGAGCTCATGAGGTAATAGCAACATAATTTACGCCGCAAAGAATTCCATCGAATTTTAAATGTTTATAGCTTTTTGCCGAATCCGTCTGGAGCAACAACTTTTCAGCCACCAGATGTGCAAGTTATGCACAAATTTCAAACAGTCAATGCACGCCTACTGGAACTGGCAGGAGAATGGGCGGAGAGCCCAGTAACATTGGATTAGGAGCTGATGGTGTTTTTTTCTTGCAAACAAATGGAGCTACTCCATTTTCAAGAGGATAAAATTTGATTTTGATTGATGAAAGCTTTACTTTTCTGAAATAAAAAAATACAAAATATCATTTTTATTTTATTTAACAAAAAAACCTCAAATAAGCTTAAAAAGTTTCAAAAAGCTCTCGAAGTTGAAAAAGCAGAACAATGAATTTTCAGGTTTTCAATTGATAACAACAAGAAGCAGCTCCCAATAAATCAGTTCATTAATATTTCTTTATCTTCAAAAATTAAAATCTACAATGATATCTAAAGATAACCAGACCTTTGAGTAATTGCAGTATAAAAACACAGTAAAATACAGAAATTCCCAATCAGTTCAATAAAATTGTTCGCGATGAAAAGTTTAATCATTTTAGCCATATGCTGTGGAGCTTTTGCTTCACCAATTTTGAAAACTGATGAAGAATCACCAAGATTTGTTCTAGTACCTGATACTGAAGGTGGCATGTACTTAGCAGACTTGCAAGCTGAAGTACCAGTTGAACCACTCTTTAACGCAGATACCGACGTTTTCTTCCTCCTCTTCACCAGAGATAATCAAAATGTTGGGCAACCTATAGGATTAAACGCTGATCAGATCAGAGCTTCAAATTGGGTGTCTTCAAGACCAACCAGATTTATCATCCATGGATTTACTGGAGGAGCTTTCTCAACTTTGAATGCTGTGATTGGTGCTGCTTATCACAGAGTTGGAGACTTCAATGTCGTGGTTGTGGATTGGAATTTGGGAGCAGATACCCCGAATTATGTTTCCGCTGTGAACCGTGTTCCTCAAGTAGGAGAGGTTCTGGGTAATTTATCAATTTAACATTTTACTTAAATGCCTGGTTTAACCTCAATTTTTTTTTCAAGCTCGTTTCATCGACTTTCTACATTTGAATGGATTTGTGGACTTCAATCGACTATTGATAACTGGACATTCACTCGGTGCTCATGTTGCCGGAATTTCTGGAAAGAGAGTGACTCGTGGGCGTGTGAATACAATTATTGGAATGGACCCAGCAGGTAGAAAATTTTGGAAAAACTAATGTATTGAATTAACCATTTGATGTGATTTAAGGTCCTTTATTTACTATTGGTAATCCTGAAAGAAGATTTGATATTGGAGATGCTGTTTATACTGAGGGACTCCATACAAATGGCGGTCAACAAGGTATTCAAATCATGCTTCTTGTTAGAACTATATCCTTCACAATCATTTTAATAATCTAAGGAATCAACGGACACATCGCTCATGCAACTTTCTACCCAAATTTTGGAACTGTACAACCAGGGTGTTCTCCAGACACTGCAGGAAGTGGATGTTCTCATTCAAGAGCTCATGTTGTAATAATCCTTCAAATATTTGTTTTAATATTCTGTAATCACAAATATATTTTTTCAAGCTATACGCAGAATCAATCTGGAACGTCTTTTCTGCGACAAGATGTGCAAGTTTTGCTGAAATAGGAAACAGTCAATGTACTTCAACTGGAGCTGGGAGAAGAATGGGAGGTGAACCTTCAAATGCAGGAACTAACACTGATGGAGTATTTTGGTTGGCAACAAATGCTGCTACTCCATTCTCCAGAGGATAAACTTTTTCGTCCAAGATTGATGTGAAAACTTATTCAATTTTATCGCAAAATAAAGTGTGTCGTTAAGAAAAATGTTCTGTTACATGTACATATTATGCACATCGATATTATTTTCAAATCAATACGGCAAAGATGTTTCAAATACTTAAATTCAAGCTTTTTGGAAAGCTCATGAGAACGTTTTTCAATAACCATCGTCTAATCTTTAAATCTTTCAAATGATAAAAAACTTCAAACATATAAAACACTCTGCTTTCCACTCTATTCAAAAAAAAATTCAATCATAGCAATCCTTTTTCATAACTTCAGCGAACTTTCAGTTTTTCTGATCATTCACTCGCCAGCTTCCAAGCAATAAAGACTTAAAAATAAAAATAAAACTCAAGTTTTAACAAATTTTAAAGATTCCAAAAAAATCTTTAAACAATTTTCCAAGATGTCAAAGAAGTTTGTTTTGGCCGTTGCTGCCTTGATTTTCGCCATGATGTTGATCGTTCCAGATGTTTTGGGAGCTCCAGCCGACAACTCTACCACTGTTAAACCTAATGCTCAATCAAAACCCGAAGAAGTGAAGCTTAATACTCCATCAAAACAAGAAGACGTGAAGCCTAATGCTCCATCCAAAAAAGAGGATCCTAAGTCTATTGCGCAATCAAAACAGGGAGATGAAGGAGAAAATAGCAAACCAGCTGTCCCCGGAACTTCTGATGCTTCTGGTAAGTTTTTTTTAATTAGAAAACCTTTTCACGTTCAAACTAAAACCTTCTCTCTCCCTTTTTTACAGAATTAGTCCAGTCTATGTTCACAATTGCTGCCATTCCTGCTATTTTAGCTTACCGCTATGCCAAGTCTCTCTACTAGAAATCTCTTACCTGATTGCTCCTTTATCAAGTTTCATGGAGTATTTATCAAAATCATCAAGTTCTTCACATTAAATTTGAGAATTCTTAATCAAAAATCGCTGAAAAATCGCTAAATAAAAATTAATATGGAACAATAATGACACAATAGCCTCCTTTGATTTTGAGATATCGCTTTGTAACGAGCAAGTTGCTAAAATCTAAAAATTGAGCTTTTGATAGGTTATTTGCAAATAAAATTTGTATTGTTTTCAGCTGATTGAATCAAAATCTGGTATCTTATCGAAGGTCAATATAAGATATCGCAGCTGTTTGGTATATATTTATTCAGTCTTTTATTGGTTATTAGCGATGAAGCTTCTTGTTCTCTTGTTATTAAGCTGTGAAGCTTTTGCTTCACCAATTTTGGAAACTGATGAAGAATCGCCAAGATTTGCTCTAGTGCCTGACACTGAAGGTCGCATGTACTTAGCAGATTTGCAAGCAGTAATTGAGCCAGAGAATCATTTCAACGTTGAAACTGACGTTTTCTTCCTCCTCTTCACCAGAGATAATCCAACTGTTGGGCAATTTATAACTTCTAATGCTGACCAGATAAGAGCTTCAAATTGGGTGTCTTCAAGACCAACTCGGTTTATAATTCATGGATTTACTGGAGGAGCTTTTTCCGAACTGAATGCTAATATTGGTGCTGCTTATCACAGAGCTGGTGACTTTAATGTGGTGGTTGTAGATTGGAATTTGGGAGCAAACACCATCAATTACATAACTGCTAGAAATCGAGTGAATGATGTTGGACCATTCATAGCCCGCTTTATCGACTTTCTCCATTTGAATGGCTTTGTGAACTTCAATCGCCTATTGCTTACTGGTCACTCACTCGGTGCTCATTGTGCTGGTATTGCTGGAAAAAGAGTCACACGTGGAAGAATTGATACAATTATTGGAATGGACCCAGGTTTTCCTCTATTTTCATTCAATTCTCCAGGAGACAGACTTGACATTAATGACGCAGTCTATACTGAAGGAATCCACACGAATGCAGGAGCTTTTGGGTTTGTTTTAGTTAAGTTGTTTCAAAACTAAACTCAATACTGATTGATTCACAGTTTTGATGTCCCCATCGCTCAAGCAACTTTCTATCCACATTTTGGAGGCTCTCAACCTGGTTGTGGCATCGATATTGCTGGTAAAGATCAAAATTTTGGGCTCATATTTATTTCAAAACTTTAAATTTACATTGAAACATTTAAGGTTCATGTGCACATAGCAGAGCTCACGAGGTAAAGTAACAGAGCTTTTTGTGTAAATTCATTAAATGTATACGATGCAGCAATAATTCATTACAGCTCTTCGCCGAGTCGGTGTGGAACAACAATTTTATGGCCACCAGATGTGCAAGTTACAGTGAAATAGCCAACAGCCAGTGTACTCAAACTGGAACTAATAGGTATATGAGTTTAAACATTATTTATGGATGATAAATGTTTGTTTTGCTTTTTAAGGCGAATGGGTGGCGAACCGAGCAACTCGGGCACTGGAGCTGAAGGAGTTTTCTGGCTGGAAACAAATGGAGCTACTCCATTTGCGAGAGGATAAATTTAGATTTTGATTTCAAGTTATAGGGTAGTTCATACGTTTTGGTTAAACTTTTTATGTAAGTTATACTTGTTTTTCAAGTTTTTTTAGATTTTAAAACCAAGATTCTAACCGAATTAAGTCTGAAAATAATATAGAACGTGTAAACGGCCCCTCAAGCAGATTTATAAATAAATTAACAATCAAAATAATCAAATCTTATCGTCATAATTTGCTATCTTGAACTTACAAAAAAAAATTAAAAACTTGAAGTTGATTAGATATTTTATGTTGTGTCAATAAAATCAAATCAGGTTTAAAATTTGGATTCCCAATTTACCCCGAATATTCTCAAATTTTCCAATTTTTATCAATTTACTCGCAATTTACTCAGAAATTCACCAAATTTATCTTTTGAGAACGGTTTGGGTTGACATTGTTTGATCTTTGTCGTTTTTTGATTTTTGACTGCTTCTATAACAGCTTGAGATAATATTCAATTATAATCAAAAAGTCCTACTAAATTCAATGGAAATGAATTGGAAAAAGGAAACAGTTCGTGCAGAGTTCGCAGAAATCACACAGTTGAAAATTATTTTTAGATGAACTTCGAGAGCTTCTAGGAAGGTGTTGAATGTTTTTCATTCTGATTTAAACTTTATCAAATTGCATTGAATTGTTGTTGATAAAGTGAATGAAAATAAGGTATTTTCTATTTAAAGATTTTTGGATAAATTTTTCTCGAAAAAACTTCTGAGAAACTTGAAACTAATTTTTGTTGCTTTTGAATTCTCAAATCTTCTTCCTCGAATTCTATTTCGAGCTTCTTCGAATATATGTAGGTTACAGCTACCACAGTGACAATGTTAACAAAAGCTCCCCAGAAGCTTTTAACCTACAAAGTAAACTTCAAAAGTGTACATACGATGCATTTCACCTAAAATACTCTAAATTTCCGAGGAAAACAAACATTTATTATAAAGTTTCAAAATTTATTCGAAAAGTTTAAACTTTTATTTAAGCAAGTTTTCCATCAAATATAAATTTTAAAAGCTCTGAAAATGTTCAATATGTATTCTAAAGATTATGAACTCGTTCCGTACAAAATACTCAATAATATCCTGGATCGATAATATTTGTAGACTTGGTAATCTTGGTAAACTTGGATATATTTTTGATAAATTCGACGAATTCAGTGAATTTGGTAAACTTGAAAAGTTTTGTGTGTATAGTAAGGGAAACTCGATACATTTCTCGATTTCGGTGCAGGAAAAAAACATACAGGTGTTTAATCATAAATGTCATCATAAAATCACATTTGGGGTTTTTACCTTTTATCGCTATATTATAATAATACATCGAGATATAAAGTATAAATTCTATAAATTCGAATAAGTGATATCTGCAGGGTGAAAATATGTAAATAGGAATATTTATCTCTCGCTTAAGATTATTGGGAAGATTTTTCTTTATCATTTTCGTTGTATTGTATTACGAATTTTTCCTGTCTAACGAATCTACGAATTATATTGCTTAATGATATTATTTTTCTCCCTATTGCCAAGAATGATTGTGTCAATTTGGCATTTTATTTCGTTGCTAATTTCAGTATTTCTGACGTCAAACTCTCGAATGTATGAGTTACATTTTAAAGCATCTCTGATTTTAGCTCCCAGCACCTGTAATGAGATAATAAGACAATTTCAATTTTCAAGAATAATTAATTTTTTTGATTCGTTCACATTTTGAATTCTTTCTGAAGAATTGTATTTAAATTATTGAACTTTCAAGAAAATTTGCATAAATCAATAAATTTATGTTAATTGGATGTGGGATTTCAAGGCCATTAATGCTCAACTGCTTTTGAAATGCTAGAACGGCCAAATAAAAACAAAATTACACTAATTTACGTACATTTCCCAGCTTGTTGCCGTTGGATAAGTTGACTGTCCTCAGAGTGCGATTATATTTGATCAAATTCAAGATTACATTATCAATGCCGTCATCAAGCGAACAAGAACTCAAATTAAGGCTGAAATTACACAGAATTTAGTGGATATTATGTTTAATGGAGTTTACAAGGATTTTCCTGTATTATATTCAATTGACCTAAAAATTAGTAAATATCCTTGATATACTTAGATTTTAGAATGACAAAAATAATTCAATGAAATTTGTCCTTCAATTATAAAGGTTCGGAAGAAATATTTTGGTGAAAAGTAGCTGAAATAAACCACAAGAATTCCGGTTTCAACCTTGAAAGTATTCTTCAATTAAATTCACAAAAAAAAACAAATTCCTAAGTAAATCAAGACGTCTAAATGGAATGTTTAATGAAAAAAAGGTACCTTATCAGATTCACATAATTAACGATCCCTAAAATGGCCACTGCTCCATTAATAGCGATTGGGTTCAATCGCAAGTCAATTGTTTCAATTTTCCTCCTTTTCAGTACATTTGCTAATTTAATTGCGCCATCCGTTGCTGCAGAAAAAACATATTTCAGCAAAAAGAATCATTCGAGGGTTTTGGTTAAAATGAGCAAAAAGCTATTTTTTTTTAAAGGGGGTTTACATAAATTATGGCTTATTTGATGGAATGTTTGATAGGGAGATTTTTTATTTTTGTTGCTTTTTGGTTGGTGAATTGTCTTTGACACAGAAAGTGTTCATGACATAGTTAAAAGTTAATTTAATTGTATGTTAATTTAAACGTTAAACTGACGTATTTCATGTAAATTTAGTCAAGACATCAATTAGTGTTTAAATCGATTATATTACTATGTTTTATAAAATTCAATACTACAGGGGCAAATCCTCTACAAACAAATACCAAACAGACAAAAAGAAAAACAAACATCTCCTATTCTCCTATCTAAATCGACCATAATTTATGAACACCCCTCAATTACATAGAAAATTATTGTTCAAATATATGTGCTTCAAATTAGGCAGCGAGTCGTGTGTGAGGACTTCCAAAAAAGTCATCAAGCCGCTGTCTCCAAAGCGACAATGAGGCAAAGCAATTGTGGTTAGTCTTGGACATCCTTTGTCCAACGCCCTTGCAATCATCTTCAAAAAATGAGGCTCTAGCTTGCTACTATGAAACCTGAGTGATAAATAATCGAGTAATAGGCGAGATAATAATTAGGGATTTGTTTAGGCATCCTAATTCCCAATAAGATCTTTGTTGGGACATTATGAGATAATTCAATTTACTACAATGAAACTTGCCTAAACTCCCGCAACTCGTAGCATCTCTCCAGTCCCCTGACAAAGTACTTAATGTCATTTTCCGTAATAATAGAGCAACCCAAATAAAACTGGGTTTGGATGCTCTTGCAATCGTATGTCATGTCTAGAATCTACATTTAATCATTTAATCAGCATTTAATGGGACATTTCCAATAGCATTATGTAAGCTATAATTCTAACCATATTGCTCACCTTAAGCTCTGCCAGATTAGTAAGTACGATATCGAATGGGATGTGATCTGAAATGAAAGATGGAGGGATTGAGCAAAATTGGCAAAATTTTCGATTATTTACTCAAATTGTATTTGCATAATTTTGAATGAATCTGAATACGCTGCGCCTACATGAAAATTGGAAATATTGTTTGAATTTGAAATTCACAAATTTATGAATTAACATATTTCAATATTGCAATAATAAGATCGGAAGCACATTTCATCAATGTTGCTTTATTTTTGTTTATCTTTTTAAAGAAAATATCAAATTATTTTCATAATTTAAATCTTAAAAAGTTGAACCGGAATTTTTAAACTCCATTACAGCATGACTAAATTTTATAAATTTTAATGAAATTAGCAACAACATAAAATGTTATGTTTTGTGAGCTCAAAGTGTGAAAGTCAATTTTCTACTCGGTTTATATTTTAAACGGAAAATAGATTTAAAACAATAAATGTAAAAAAGTTACTGCATATATCGACTGCATAAAAGAGAATTAAAATTTTTTTGAATGAGTTTTATTCATAAATTGCCCTCCAAAAGTTATTCTATAAAAATTCTGAAAACAATAGAAAATGTCAAATATGTACTTGAATTCAATCAATCAAAACATGTTATGAAAATATTCCGAGATGTCACGCGGATTCCATAGACAGTTGTTTTAAAGTAAAATAACAAAAAAATTTACCTGTATTATCCGTGAGCGAAGCTTGCAAGTGGGTGATTTTGAGTATATCCACATAAGGTGTGCACAGCTCAATCAATTTTCGCACTTTTTCCATATCATAGTCCTTTGGTCTCCAGTTCTCCAATGTCTCTGCCAAGTGCTTCTCAATATAAATCTGTATCCATTTCTTATCACTGGTTGTGTTTGTGAAGTGATTTTTCCACTTGACAGAAAACATTCGCTTCCAGAAAGCGTCGTCTTTAATATGATGAGTTAGTAGTGAGAGTGGTATCGATATGTCGATAATATCCGATAACAGACACTTGTCTTCGCAACAAATGAGCTGCTGAAAGAACGGATAAGCTGGAAGAATAGCAAATCACTTTTATTAACTTATGACAAGCACAGATTGTACAAGGACACTGTAGAAAGTTTTTGTGGGTAACCAGAAAAATTTTAATTGATAATCAATTTTTTCCTTTTTGGAATAATAATATTATTTGTGTCTTTTAAGCTCGAGATTTTTCACTATGATTTAAGATATTTTCAAGTATATCAATAATCTTAATCTAAAATCCCTGAGATTCCAGAAACCCAAAAATAATTTCCACATATCTCTCTCATCCATACTGATCCAATTTTCCGCTATCGTTTTCAAAGCAATATCTTTCAATGTTTCTGGGTAACTCAAGTCCCAATTCAAATCCATAGGATTCAAAGCGGAATCATCTTCAACGTTCCGGTTCTCCGGTCTCATATAAGCTTTGTAAATGTTACGCGGAATCGAATTAGGATAACGCATTCTTAACTTTTGCTTGAGAGCCTTTTTGAGAATGAAATAATTTTATTTTCACGAAAATTCCTTCACACCAACTAAACAACCTGAATTTGACTAAAAAAATATTGCGAAATTGCTTTGCATAAACATATTTTTTGCTTGATCAATGGAAATATGTGGAAAATTTGTTTTGTCGGGGCGCCGTGGTTACGAAATTGTTGAATTTGAGAGGTTATTAGGTTTCGCAGTAATATGTTTCATTTTTTCTCCATATGTTCAATTGCTAATCATGTCTTGCGTCATATTTCCACATATTTATTAATTTATTATTCAATTTCGCTGCATAATATTTACCGAATTTTTGATTATGATGAAGATATTGAGTTGAAGGTTTTCTAAGAGTAATGATTCAGTATCTTCTCATCTTTTATTCAATAACAAAATTTTATTCAAAATCTTCAGATCAATGGTCTCACAAATGATTATCAAAAAGACAAAAGAAGAGCTTTTTAATTTGTTTCCGATTTTCCTTTGCAGATTCATTGAATCATCTAGAATGATGGATTTATAAAACATTCAATCGGACCAAAACCTTGTCTGTATTTGCATAGGTACACTATATTTTAATATTATGAATAACTCAAAAGCCAAATATGAATATTTATTGATTTATTGTGGTTTTCATGTCATAGTATAAAGTTCAAGATGCTTTTACAAATCCCTGTGAAACGTTTCAAACATGCAAAACATTCAGATATTTTTTGATATATTTCAGAATTCAGACATTTAAAATAAATATTGAATCTAGTATATTGCAAAACCCTCAAATCAGGTGCGAACATCAAAGTTATCAGCACGTCAAAAGTGTGTTGATGATATTTCGATGGTTTTCCTTTTTGCTCTTCTTTTAACTAAATTATTCAACTTTATGGATTTCATATTTGAATGATTTTTCATTTCGTACCCAACTCTCAACTCTGTTATGTTGTGAAAGATACTTTGAAAAGTGAGGGTTGCAAAGGGTGGACATTCATGGTAGACGTAATTTTTGAAAGAAACTTCCGTTTCAGTTGCAATCTTTAATTTCTATCAAATATTTTTTGTCGTAAATTTTCCAACCTTTAAGCACTTTTCACAAAAACAGCAAATATATTTATGAATGCGCAAAAATCGGTTGATTTATGGCTCTACATCATTCCGTTTAGATATTCTGAATTTGTGAGAGTTTTTCTGATGCTCAGACATCCCGATATTCAAATAACAGTTGATTCTGGGTAAGTGAAGTGCCGCTGAAACGATGATAAAATGTTTGATTGCGAGAGAATTGATTGAATGTTTTGATTCAAAGTTTGCAACGATTCAGGAATGTGGAAACTTGCTCTACTGAGATTTTTATTGAGGCATGTGTGGTTTTACATCAAAACCGCATTAAAAGATGTATGTGAGTTATGAGTATGCAATTGAGTTGCAGTTTGTTGCAGCTGTTTAATTGAGAGGTAAAGGGAGATAGATCGAAGATAGATGTTATATCCGTTAGCAATTCATATTCACAAATTTCTCATTTCCTGCAAATATGCAATAACATTTTTCAAATGTTAAAGATTTTTTAGATATTTTGATAATGACAAACAAACAAACCTGCAAGGCATTTTTCTTCTTTAAAACAAAATTATTAATTGACATTTATAATTTATGAAGAGAAAAGTCAAAAACTCCTGCATTTGCCGACATGATTGATGAAATGAATAAAATTATTCATTTGATTGACATTTGAAAACCTTTTCAGAATATTGAACTTTAGGTAAAAAGGATACGTTTAACATTTCACAGAAAAAATATATCATAATAACCATAAATTTAAAATGTCGTAAAGGTTCAATTAGGCTGAAGATTCAAGTTTCCTGTAGAAGAAATTTTTCCAGGAAAAATTCAAGTGCTGAAACGAATTCTACATCTTTTTCTTCAAACAGTAACAATCAATTGCTTTCCGATTGAATTGGTGGAAGATTAGCTTTAATGTGTACCTTTAAACTTTTTTCACAATTCAGGCTTTGCATTCAAAGCATTCAAAATTGTTTGCTATTATTTCATTTCCAGCATTTTCTACGGATATTTTTCGTCAAAGTTAAAAGAGTAATAAATTAGCGAATTAAGTCGTTTTGTACTTTTACGTATTCAACCGTCATTAAAAGATGAAAGGATAATGTTGATATTCGTAAAAGTGTAGAATCTGGTAGAATGCAACAAAACGTTTCTGGATGTATAAAGAAAACTCTTAAAGAAAGTCTAAAGCAGGAAATGCTTTGTAATAAAATCTTAATGAGCTTTCTTTCTTGCATAAAATTTCATGGTTTTCCACCAGTTTACCATGAGCAGTTTTTCATGAGTTTCGGAGCGCAATGCTTTTTAATTGCATAATAAATCTTTAAAGTGGTGCCTTTCGTCCTTGAAATATTGCCTTTTGTTGATATATTATGGACCTTTAGAATTTCTAGAAATTTTCGGAAGCTTTTTGATATTTTTGTTGCCTTGAATGGATTTTTATAATGATCGCTTTCCTTCGATAAAATGAAGTTGTTTCATAAAATTGAGAGATTCTACATTTTATCGTTTTTTCGAGGTATTTATTGATAAAGGAAACAAGCTTTGATAGATGTTTGAAGATTTGTAATCTAAATTATTTAGAACTTCTGATTACTACACCTGATGACTTGATGATCAATATTTCTCAAAAATCTAGAAAATTCGGATTCTATCCATAATTCTTCAAAAAATATTTTTTGCCAAGTCTACCTAAATTGCTTCCTCCAACTAAAAATAATTGATTCATTTATCTCAATAAAAAAGAAAAAAATTCAAAATTTGTAAACATAAATTCTCCAAGAAAAAAATATGAACTTCGATTTTAATACATGGAAGATACTTTTATAAATACACAATTTTGATTTATAACTTCACAATATTTTTTTAAGTGAATAATTCCATTCCAAAATCTTTTGAAATATTTATGAGTTTCATTCAAAATCAGTCTGCAACAAAAATGTTTGATATTTAAATTTTCTCATGTTTTACAAAGATATCATAAAATTCAAGATTAAATCATTAAAATCAGTAGACTCATAAGTGGAATGTTTGTAAAATGATTGAAATCGTTCACCAAGTATGTTAAAAATGTAATGAATGTTTGAAGTAGGTTTTTGAAACAGTAGTGCCGAACACAATATCTCATTTATTTTTAGATTATGATGTTTTAATGACTTCCTCGATAAAATTTAATGTATAAACACTTTTCAGACACAGTAGTACATTTTTAAACTTTTCGAAATATCCATCTGTTGATCGAATGATTGAAATTGTGGTTTTAATTTTTGCTTTTTGGTTCCAAACTTTGAATTTTGTCGGTTCTGGTATTGTTTTTAAAAACAATTTCTCCTTTAATCAATCTCATCTCAATATATATAAATAGCTGCATATTCAATATCTGTCAACCAATTTAGTTGATAAATATGAGGTAAGCGTTTTAAAATACAATAAAATCAAAAATCATTCAAAATGTGCAACTTAACAGCTGAGCTGCAAAAAATTTGATTGTTTTCTCTTCCAAAAAATCTGTTCAAAAGATCAAAATTGATTTTAAAATATTTCAGTGTAATCAAATATTGAGTTAAAATTTCATTAATGAGTGGAATAATATTCGCCCAGCGTCTTTTATTTTTTCAGATAAAATTTCCAATTGATGTTCCTTTGTAGTTTCACTCGCTGAACAACTGAGAATTGCAATTTAAATGAGAACGGAAAATTTGAACTTGAAATTAAAAATTAATTATATCTAATTTAACTTTTCAGTTGAATATTGAAGAAAGAAGCTGCCAAAAAATGATCATCAACTTAACTTAAAGTAATTTGAAAATAATGTAAAATTATAATTAGAGCAGATTTTTATTCTTCTCGGTAAATAAATGAATTTCAATTAAAACTTTGACTCAAAGGTAACATGCAATGACTGCAGAATCCATACAAATGAAATTTTAATCAAACTTCCTCTTCGTTGTTGTCCAGAAATTGAAAATCTCTTTTTAATGTTATTGTCCATACCATAACAAAGGTCGCTATATAATGTTTTCGTTTTTCAAATAATCGGTACATTATTTTACTCATGAGAACAATTTAATGCAATTTAAACAAATTAGAAAATTACACAAACTTTTAGCTTCATATAACTTTCCGAATAAAGTAAACGCTCCAAAACTCTTCAAAGCTTTTGCTTAACATTCTATAGCTTTATCGTATTATAATTTAGGAGGCAGTCATATAAAGTATTTTTACCTTTTTTGTCCAATTTCATGCATATATGTAAGATTGTCCGAAGAGTTTTGATCTATTTTGATGGACTCTCAAAATCTAACAATAAGAAACACAATAAAAGATTATGAACGACCTCCAAAATATCAAAGATGAAAGTAAAATTCCATGAGAAAGAGCTCAATTAAATGTAAATTGCAGCAAAGTTATTCGTTTTGCAGAATTTATACGGGAAAGGCGAAAGCTCAAAGGCTGAGAAATCCAGGGAAGCCAATTAAACTCATTAAAGTTTGCTCCAAGCAAATATTATTTTGATGAAGGTAAACATTTTCATAATTTACTCAGCATTTTATGTGATTATTATATTTCATGAATATACAAGTCAGCTCCTCTCCTCACCAGATTTATTTAAGGTTTCTGAAAGAAATTGTGAATTCAGTAGAAAAGTGGAGTTTAATACAAGTTGGCTTGAAGCAGCTTGAAGTCTGGTCAAGAAGCAAAAAAACTATTCAAGACTTGAAGACTGCTGTTGTCTTGCTACACAAAAAAACTTGAGGTATAGTGCCATGGGGAGCTTTTTAAAAGCTTTTCTTGTAAAAATAATTAACTGTAAATATTAACTTATAATTAAATAACCATTAATGTCTAGAAAGAGCATAAAACAAGTTGAAAACATTTAATAGCTTTCATTGTGAGCGATTAAAACCCGTGCATCTATGCATAACTACAAGTTTCCCCAAAACTGATTATCAATGACTTGTAAACATAATTTAATAAAGATTCAGTGGAAAATTTACTCAAAATTCGACCAACAAAAATTAATTTTTGAAAGATTTTATTACTTTAAAACATAATGGATGTCATTCTTCTCTCAAATAATATTAATTTGCTTGCTAAAAAAAATTATTATCTCCCAGATTTCCAATAAAATTCATTATAAATTGATAAAATCCAATTTTATGTTTAATGTAATTTTTATTGTTCGACAAATATTTATGAATTATAAAATCCATTATGTTGTTTTTTTTTATGTTAGCATTGGACAAAAAAAGATAATTTGCTGAAAAGATAACCATAAAATGATAAATTTTAATTAAATTCTTTGTTTGACTTTATGTGGAGCAAAACTCATAATCATAACGTAATTAAATGTATTTGCTAGACAAAATTAATTATTAATTTTGCTGGGGAATTTGCCATTTTTTATGATTTTTACATAGTATATTTATCAATTATGGTTGTTTGTTGACAAATATTCTGATTCAGTTTATTAAAATAGAATAAATCAATTTGTAATTTGCTATAATCCTTAAAACCCATTAATAATTTTTTTTAGTAAAACATTAATCAAAAATTTGATTAATTTTGAATCACATAATTATCAAAATTGAATATATTGAATGAATGATATTATGAAATATTCTCTAAATAATTAATTTTTTATTTGAATTTTCGAATATTTTCGAATATTAAAAACAAATTTTTTTAAAAGTCAACCGAATTCTTGTTTTTGTCAATCCTCATTTTCTCTGCACCTTATAGCTATAGTCGAACATCTAGCAATTCAGTCAATACCATGCCCCAAACAGATTAAAACACAAATTAGCAAATATTATTTGGCTGACACATTTTGACATTCCAATTTCAATTTCCTATGGAGTATCATTAAAAACAAAGCACGAACAAAGCCGTCACCGATGTTGTATTTAATTGCCTTGTGTTTTCTGATAAGTTTAAACCTTAAAGTGAAGTTTAATTAAAGGGTTTCTTAAATTTTGAGTGCTAGAAGCTGTAATCACCAATTGAAAGCAAAATATTGAAATATCGGTTAAATATAGGTTTAATATTTGTAACATGCTTTTGACTGTTTTGGAGCCAGTTGTGGTCTTTTTTGTAAATCAAGAATGGTAAGGAAATTAAACATATGTAGAACAACACGAGATTATTTCAAAAACTTTAATACCGTATATGGCTGGCTGCACATTTGACCTTAAACTGCAAATAAAATGGCAGAGAAGCTAATTCATGGCAAAACAAAATCATTACAATTTCTCTCTAGAACTTGTTTTTTCCGTTCATCTATTTCATTCAAAGACATTACTAAATAAATTTTCCTAATAAAGAGCAAACTTGTTTTGCCAAATCTTCTTTTAGAAAAATAGTTGCTGAATCGGCATTTACAGAATTTTCCAGCATTTTTCAATTTTTTCTAACTTTTATTGCTATTTTTGGTCCATAGTTCAAAATTTCACATTAAATTCTTCAGCATAAAAACATGAAAGATTATATATGTTACAAGAAAAAATATTTCTGGTTGCTAAGAAGGTCAACCAAATACTATTTGTTGCACAGCGATATCTAAGTATGCCAAAATATCTTATTTATCTTATTTTTAGATCATAAGTTGTTTATGTCTGCTGAACGGAAAGTTATCATTACTTACTTACTCACTGGTCCTTTCACTCCAAATTAGGAGCATAGGGCTTCTGTAAGACATTTCCAACGGGTTCGGTTCTGAGCAATTTGCTTGATACCCGTCCATGATTTTCCTGCATCTTGCAGTTCCTTATCTATTGTCCTTCTCCAGGACATTCTTGGTCTTCCTCTTTTTCTGCTGCCTTGTGGATTCCATTTAAGGGCTTGTTGCGAAATCTCTGTTTCATTTCTTCGCAATGTATGTCCAATCCATCTCCACTTTCTGAGCTTCATTTGTTTTCCCGCTTCCTCTTGCTTGCAGATTCGCCAAAGCTCACTGTTGGTTATCGTTCTGGGCCACCAGATTTTCATTATGTTTCTGAGGCATCGGTTCATGAAGCTCTGAATCTTCCTGGTGATTCCATTTGTCACCATCCAAGTCTCGCACCCATACAGCAGTACAGATTTTACATTGCTGTTAAAGATGCGGATCTTTGTGTAGAGAGAGATGCTATTGGAACTCCATACTTTCCTTAGCTGGGCAAAGGCAACTTTGGCCTTTCGAATTCTGGCCTCTACATCATGAGCAGCTCCGCCATCGGCTGTTATTTGGCTGCCTAAGTAGCAGAATTCGTCCACTGTTTCGATCTCCGTTTCCCCAATTATGAAGTTTTCTTGAACATTAGACCGAATTTTGATGGTCTTGGTCTTGTTCGTGTTTATCTTCAATCCTTTAGCTCTAGAGTTGGCACTCAAGGTTTGGAGCTTTTCCTGCATGTGAGAATGCTTGGAGGAAAGAAGACAAATGTCGTCTGCGTAATCGAGGTCCTCCAGTTGTTCGGAGAAATTCCACCAGATCCCTCTGTTAGTGCCATCCAGGGTTTCTTCTAGGATCTGGTCAATTACCAGCAAAAATAATATGGGGGAGAGTACGCATCCTTGCCTGACTCCGCTCTTAGTTTCAAAAGGCTCTGATAGCATGCCGTCGTGCAAAACTCTGCACTTAAAGCCATTGTACTGGGCTTTAATCATCGCTATCAGCTTCGGTGGTATTCCTTTTGCTTCTAGAGCCGTCCAGATGCTTGTCCTTCCTACGAGATCGAAAGCTTTTTCGTAGTCTACGAACACTAGTTGAAGTGAAGCTTGCCACTCGTTCACTTGTTCCACTATGATCCTCAGAGAGTTTATGAGGTCAATGCATGATCTTCCTGCTCGGAAGCCTGCTTGGTGTTTTCTGAGCGATTCATCCAGTTTCCTGCGTATTCTGTTCAAGATGATTTTAGACAGAATTTTCCCGGGCAGGCTTAGCAACATTATACCTCGCCAGTTGTTGCAGTCGCTCAGATTACCTTTCTTTGGCAGCTTCACTAATATTCCTTGAAGCCAATCATCCGGGAGAGTTTCATTTTCCCATACCGCTTTGAATAGAGGGTAAAAGAGGCTTACTGACAAAGCAATATCAGCTTTCAGCATTTCAGCTACTATGTGGTCCAAGCCAGGAGATTTACCATCTCTCATCTCCTTCAAGGCTTGTGCAATCTCATCCTTCGATGGATGATTTGTGCTGATGGACCTGTCAGGTCTCCTAATCCCTCTGGTTGCTGTTTCGGGTGGCACTTCAGGCATTTCTCCTTCGGGTGGGTTCAATGCCTCTTGGAAGTGTTCTCTCCATCTTTCTAGTTGCTGCTCTGCAGATGTTAAGAGCAGCCCCTGTTTATTTTTGATTGGTTTCAGGCTTCCTAGTTTCCGGTTTGAGAGTTTACCCGCTATTTCATACAGCAGTCTCATGTCTCTAGCCTCCGCAGCCTTCTCAGCTGCATCTGCTAGATCGCTTATCCACTTTCTTTTGTCTCTTCTTGTGGCTCTTTTTACACGTTTAATGAGTCTGTTGTAGGCTTGGGTGAGTTCTCTTTTCTCAGTCTCATTTCTTGCTCCACAGATTTCTAGTTTCGCCCTTCTTCTCTCCTCAATTGTGTCCCACGTGTCTTCACTGATCCAATCTTTTTTCTCGGGCGGTTTGAAACCTAGGATTGTTTCGCTGACGGTTAAGATGCTACTTTTCAATTTCTCCCACATGTCTAGGAGATCACCATTATCAGAAGTAGCATTGCTGTTGGTAGCTAACTTTAGTTGTTCAACAAAAGCCTTCTTTGTAAGTGGGTTTCGTAGCTTCTGGGTGTCAAATCTCCTCCTGAGGGTGTTCTGTGGTCGCCCACATTTTGCAATCTTCAACCTCACTTCTGCACATACCAGGTGATGGTCGGAGCCAATGTCTGCACTCCTCCTGGTTCTCACATTTAGTAGGCTATTCTTCCACTTCCTACTTATGCATATGTGGTCTATTTGATTTTCCGTCCTTCCGTCTGGTGAAACCCACGTAGACTTGTGACAGTCTTTGTGAGGAAAGAGTGTTCCACCGACCATTAAATCAAAATTACCGCAGAGTTCTGTCAGCAACTCTCCGTTTTCACTCATGTTGCTGCCCAGTCCGTGTTTGCCCATCACATGCTCAAGATCGGCGTTGTCGTTGCCCAACTTCGCATTGAAATCTCCAAGGAGTATCACAATGTCCTGCTTCTTGATTTGCACGAGGGTTGAGGTAAGTTGCGAGTAAAATAGTAGTTTATCCTCCTCATCAGCCATTTCTGTAGGTGCGTAGCATTGGACAACTGAGATGTTTCGCACTCGTGACCGGAATCTGCCACAATTATCCGCTCATTTACTGGTTTCCAGTCCATAAGTGATTTAGCAGCCTCGTTGCTTAAAAAGTGCAACTCCATCACGGCGGTACTCGTTTTCGGGTCTTCCTGAGAAGATAAAAAGACCTCCTGTGTTAGTTCGTTGTTGTCCTGCCCCGTTCCACCTACATTCACTGAGTCCAAGTATTGGAATTCTCAGTCTGTTTGCCTCTCTTTCGGCTTGTTCTAGCTTTCCAGCTTCGTAGAGGGTTCGTGTGTTCCATGTTCCAATTCGTGTCCGTGTTTTCGCGCTAAAAGTCGTCATCGTTGTTCCAGTCCGGTTTTGTCTTACATTAGTTTCATAAATCTGTTGTTTTTAAGGGAGAATGGGGATTAGCCACATCGCCCCCCGATCCTGTTGATGGGGCTGCCATCTTAATGCCTTCAGGCTGACATTTGGCCGAAAAACTGTAATGTCGCTGACGCTTGATCACAGTTTCTCGTACTCCCCCTTCCTGTCAGTTACCGACCCTGCTTCCCACTGGGGTTTTCACCCAATCTTCGTCAGGGTTGCTCGGTATCCAGGGTTCGCCGCGTGGAGGCCGAAAGATGGGAAGATTTGAGAAGGAGAGGCTAGTGTTACTCCGACGAGTCGAAGACATATATTCGCGTCCTTCCCTTAGAACCCTTTAGAAAGTTATCATAGATAATGAATATTTTATTTGGTCACTAAGCAGTTGTGGATGTTTATCTGAAGATTATGGGTATATATTATATGAACAAAGACACTATCATAATCATCTAGAGCAAATTGACTATACGGTATTGATAAAATGTATTGTAGCAGGAGATGACTATTTTTATTATTTTTTATACAAATTCAATTTGCTTATTGCTATTCTATGATATGTAAATAAATGATTTTTCCAATAAAAGAAAAACAAAAAAACCATTTTTGAGAGTACTTATTTGAAACAAACCAGAAACAATTTCTTAAAATAATTCATTCATGAAAAATACACTGGAAATAAAAAAGTAGAAAAGACTTTCTTCATTTGATTAAAATAAAAGAATAAGAGATGTATAATAAGTCGCTAATAATAATAAATTCACCAACTTTTATCAGTGTACCTAGAAAACCCCATATTCAGAAACCAATTTCATCGATGTTCTAATTTCCCGTCAATGATTTGCCAACAAAATAAAAGAAAAATCACTGAATTTGTCTATTCAGTATTTCCTCAACATTTTCCACTTGTTTTGGTAGCAGACACTTAAACATTATTATTTCAATTTTATTTAACGTTGTCGTGCAACAAATCTATATACAATAATTCTAAATTGGGAAGGTCGTAGCAAAACGACATAATTTTTAAACGGAAAAACTTTTTTTTACAAAATTTCCAATACGATTCGTGTGAACGTGCAAACGTTCAATGTGTGCTTCGCTAAGCTGCTGATTTGCACCTGTACCCGCTTAATAGACGCTACCGCTGGGATGATAATATATCAAGAGCTTTATGGGATGAAAAGCTGTCTTCTATTCCTTCGTGACTACTCAACACTAATACCCCGCAGGGTAAATGTTTTTGTTGTAATAGCGTTCACTCATTCGCAGAGTACGTCATATTTAATGAAAAGGTTGCTAGTTCAAGTTTATTCGAACACCAATGGGAAATCATTTTGGCGCCAATTATTTGAATAAGAAAGTTTACGGATATGTTTTATATGCAACTTCTTAGTAATTAAAGATTCTATTTAGAATCTTGCATTTCTGTTAATACAACGAAATCCTTCCCTTCAAGTCTTTTAGAGTTTTTCCAAGGATTTTTCTAATTTCCACAATTTCACAAAAAACTGTGTGCATTTTAAATTCTTCTTATATAAATTTCGAGAACTTCCCCACAGTTTTCTAATTCCTATTCTAGAAAAGTTTTCATTTGAAACTTCAAACACTACAAAAGGATAGTGTTAAAGTGAAATTTACTTTTCAATTTCAGTTTTTTGCTAGAAAATTTAAAATTAAATTCTGTGTAGCTTTTTGCTGGAAAACTTGTGCAACCAAAAAGTTTTTCACTGTAAATATCATGCTGAAAATAGTGAAACATCTTTTTTGAGCAAATATTTATGAGCATTTTATATTCTATGGTATGAGAAGCTAAACTGAAAAAGATTCTTTATTCTGGATACAACAGAGCATTTTTTCGATAAAATTTATTTAAAGCTTTTAACGGCGGACTGTCAACTAAAAGCAATTCAACGAATCTAAAAAGCTCAATTTCATTTTATTTATTCAGTAGAACTTTCTTTGCAAACATTTACACACAATGATAATGCCATAATTATTATTTGCTGGAAAATGCATCCTACATAATGTTGCTAAGTGCACTTTACTGAATTTTCCAAATATTTTCCACTTTCATTCATAATTATTTGCAATGCTTTCGTGTAATCAGTAAAATGATGTGATATATTGCAGTATCACATGAACCTATAGGAACGTAAATTCGTTATATTTTTCATGAATGAAGTTTATGCTCGGTGGCACTAATGAGAGTTTATTTGCTCGTAGTTTTTGCATTCTCTGATATCCTGAAATCTGGTCTATTTCGTGCAGTTGCATAAATATGATGAACTAAAGACGCTTAACAAAAAAGAGTTTGAGAAATGTTACAATTTGATAAAGCCGAGAGCGCGCAAACTGAAAATTTATTAACTCAAAACTTAATTAAATTGTTAAGGCAACCATTGAAGCTTTCATAAAAGAATAACGTTATGATATCAGATCCCACATAATTCAATACTCTACCACAACCTTCTGTAAAAAGTAAAATTAAACAAAAACCCCACCCCCATTAAAAGTAAAAATCCATGTAACCCCAAATAGAATCAGTTGAACATAAAAAACATTTAAATAAAACATAAAAACAAATTAATTCAATTCGGCTCCGGAACAAAAAGACCAACTGTTCCGACATTCTCCAACAACTTTTGCAACAATTTCTGCTCAAATGTTTAACATGCGCCCGAAAATAAGTAGTTGAACATTCCTTCTCAACACCTCAAACTTGTGGCTCAGCAAATGAAAAATTATCTTTCACGAAAAACCTATTATTTGTCGACAGCTCCACGTATCCTTCTTCTGAGTATCTCCATGTAACTGATGTTGCTATTTTTCCGAGTCGCTGGCAAACTTCTGTACCTTTCTCATTTTCTACCAAATTTTCAAGCTTTCCGGCAAATAGTTTTTGATACCTTTTGTGGCAATTGTTGGAATTCCCTTAAAAGCATTTTATTTGCGTCTTTTTAGCGTTTCTTTTATTGTGTTCAATTTGTTTGTCTTTCTGTCGGTCTGTTTGACTATTTGTTCATTTTTCTGTCACATAAAAGGACAATCTTTTTATAATGTGTTGAACTTCAAACCTTTTGGAGTTTTTCATGAACATCGAAAAAAGCTTTCGTGACTATATAGTTACAAACGGGACCTCAAGAGTTACATACTTCATATCTCTAATTTATTTGAGACCAAGGTGATTATAATTTTAAAAAACCAGATTTCCTGTAAATCAGATTATAGCAAAAAAATGCATCATGCCCCTCTAGGCAATCTTAATTTCCTTGTTGAAAAAAAGTTCTCTCGCCTTAAGTATTCTGGGTTCAACAATAGTGTGACTTGAGTCCAATTTTCTTAAATTTTCTAAAGTTTGCAGAATGAGACTGATGAATTTTGGAGGTGTTGGGCTGTGGAGACAACGAAATTTTGCCTTCAGCGGTGATTTCGATACTGAATTGAATTTTGCTGCTTGGCTAGGGTATTTTTGCATTAGCCAGAAAAGCATTGAATTGGGAAGCATTGCTGAAAAACATTCCTTTAAAAAACAATGAGTAAATTCAGGTGAAACATTGAGAGTCTGCGAGAGGAATTTCCTTTTATTTCACGTTGAGCTACTAGATTTCACTGAAATGTGGTTTTTCTGATGGATTATTGTGCTATTATGGAGCTGTTATGGAATAATATTGGAATAATGCTGTTATAAGGAAGCTTAGTGCATTAAAACAGACATTGGCTTGATTATAGCGTTGATTATCTGGTGATTTATGCGGCTTTTATGTCGGGAAGTTTGAAAAGGCAGCATGTGACAACATGTGCTTCGGACTTTTATAATTTTTTATGTTTTATACGTGTTTTATGCTTCTCATGTTTTATGCAAAAAGTGTAAAAAGTAGATGAAACATTTTTTATTAGATTTAATATTTATTCTGTATTTTGGGATATTTACGTATTTCGGATTATATTATATGCTTATTTTACATTTTTCAGTAATAATCTTGAAAACTCTGATATTTTCCTGTAATGTGAGGTTTCTAGGGATTTTGTGAAGAATCAACCGGTTTTACAAAATGTAATCAAGCTTTGTGGATTTATGGTAATCGTTTTTATAATTTATTCGAGCCAGAAAAGCTTTTGTATGAATCAGTTTCATCAATCTCATGAATCAAACAAAAAACTTGCAATTATGTAAAAATGCTGATCTCAAGGTTGAAATAGTTTGAATTCTTTTAATATTCATCATGATGTATGAATTTTGAAGAGTTGCATAATCACAGGTTCAACAAGCTTACATTTTTGTTCCGCATCCAAAAATACATTGTATGCATTTTCAAATTCAATGGAAAATTGATTACCACTTAACAAACAAATTCGGTAGATGAGAAGAAAAAAATAATTCCCAAACAAACCATTTAAATAAATATTACTAGTTATTACATTATTTTTCCCAAGTCTTTTGATTGTCGCTCAAGGTCAGAGCCACAGCAAATTAGAAGTTGGTCGAACAAATGGTCTCGACGATTTATCGCCTTTCAGAGACGAATTGAAATATTGCTGGTGAACCTTAGAGCAAGTGCGAAGAATAAACTGTTGCTTTTGAATGCTGTCGGTACATCTTCAAATTCGGGCACTGTTGGAAATTTATTTAGAAATTTTCTAATTGAATAAATATTTCTGGTAAAATAAATGAAATTACAAGTTAAGATGAAATGATAAATTTCTTAGAGTGGCCACTCGACCATACAGTTAATTCTGGGATGATTTTAAATTGTTGAGCAAGTTCAAGGCTTCGACACTCATTACGAGCACCACGTATCTGTACAAGTGCGATGAAGAGTTGAATTTTTGTAAGGCCTGCGTTTTTTGCTGGCTGTCAACAATCTTTCAGTCGTTCCAGAAGAGTAGAGAAAACAATTGAACCACAGAAATGATTTTTTTGTTATTCAACTCTTTTTTGATATATTGGTTGAATGGTTGAGTCAACATTTCAGCAGAAAGCACTGGCTGGCTTGATGCCTATGGACAAGTGTTGAAAGAATGTAGCAAAATTTTGAACTTGAACTTCCGTTTTGTTTGGAGATTATTTGAATGAGCACTTTTGAGAAAAGATCGATTTTTTTGGGTATTAAATATTTCATATTTGTAAGCTTTTGTTATTTTTTTCTGGACACACGTGCCCATTTATCGATTTTGATTGAGTTTATAATATTTCATTCTTTTGCGCAGTTTGGAGAACAAATTTTTGGTTAAAACTAGAACTAACTTTATTCTAATGTCTTTAGCTTTTAGTCGAGTATCGAATATTATCCGGTCATTATTCAAGAGAAATCTTGAGATTATTCAAGAACATCTCAGATATTTTCACAAAAGCATATTTAATTTAAGCTGAGACTTGTTGATGTATTTTTTGAATAAAGAAATAATTTATGTTATATTTTGTTTCCGTCTTTCAAAAATATTTTTAGAGATTTCTGTCGTAGATTGATGTTGAATTTTTTTTAGTATCCCGTTTTCTTAATTTTGTAAGAAAGTAAAAAATTACTTCCTGTCTCCTTATTAACTTTTCAGATTTTTTCTCGTAAACCCCGCTTCATAAAAATTCTATAATGTACTCAAATTTCTCTAACATATTTATAAACCTTATAAAAATCCTTAAATTCCATCTTGCTCAACATTCTCCATCTTTCAGATAAAAATAAAGCTGAAAATTCCATTTCCCTCTAAAACATAATCCTATATTGCATAATTTCCATAAAAACATTTTTGCCCAGAATAAACTCTTATAACTGAATCCTTCAGGCTCCAATTTTCTTCTATTTCTGAATTTTCCCTTCCAATAAACCAACTGTTCGGTCAATTTCTGCTATCAGTCCTATTCATTAATTCATTGTGATACCCCAAAATTATCCTCCATTAATATTTATTACCAACATTGAATAAAGCGAATTACTGGAATTACATTAACTCATTAAAGATTACTCAGGCAGGCTTCTCGGTTCGCCTCGTAAAGCTTCATTGTGCCAAAATGCGGTGCCCAGGCAATTACCGGCAGCAGTGAGTTGAAAGGTAATTGAAAACGTGCAACAGCTTAAGGTTCACGGCTTTTAAATTCTTTAGTGTCTTCAAGTCTTGCAGATATTGTCGAAAATTATTATTGTCGAGTACCGTGTTTACTGGTATTGATGCAGAATGAAAAGGTGGGATAAATATGGTGGATTAAATTGGGAAAGGCCAGAAATGTGATTGAATACAATGGGGACATTGCTTGAAAACTCTGGGGAAAATTCGGTAATTTGTCTGGAGATATATTTAGATAAATGGTCTTTGGGATAATGAAAGATTCTGTTTGTTTGCTTTGTCACGTTTCAATATTTTTAGAATTATATCAAACAAAATAAAGTTTCTACCCCAAAATTACCTCCTCAGCTCTTAACTTACTCAATTACCTTTGAAAGCCAATGCTTAAGCAAACCAGAACTTCAGGCGCTTTTTGACTTTCTCTAAGATACACAATCAAGAAAACCAACCGAGAATTCAAGAATTGTGTAATACGGCAAAGACAAATGATAAATTCCAGCAATTTGGAAACGTTTTTCTTCGAATGAGCTTTAATTATTCACATTTGTTATTGTCGAATGCCTTTTTTCTAAAGGCAAACATCATCATCATAAATCATCCATTGACATCATGTGTTGAAAAGTTTGGGAAAGAATGGTTTCGTACGAGTGTTTTTTGTTTGACGATATTTACGTGGAAATGAGGATGAAACGGGAAGACCTTTTATTAAAGTTGCAACACATAATATCACTTGAAAGTGAATTTTTTTTGCTACACAGTTTTGCACTATCTTTACTTTTGTACAAGAACAACTAAATTTCAGACAGACTCGAATATAAACAGTATATTTAATGTTTGCATATCTAAGCTTTAATCCAATAAATGTTTTACATTTACTTTAGCTCGCACAACCAAATACAGATAATATTTACATAATCCGGTGTAATCGCAACGTAATCTGTTTATCTTTTGTGAGTATCATTATATTATTTCACATAATTTTATATTGTATAAAAGGTCAGTGGACGATCAAAAACAGCTCCTTCTCAAAATCCGGACCACTTATCACGTATTACATTTATTCTCTGCTTTTGTAAAAAGTATTTACACATTTCCAGCATGAATGATGAGCGAAATTAGATCCAAATAGAATTATCTCCTGTAATTGAGAATGAAATATTCAGAAGGTGATTGTGGTTTGTTTATCTATTAGTATCTTGTTTGAAAGAATTCAAGAGGATCAGACACGAACGTATACTTGTAATTATTATTGTTTCGAGGATAATAAGAGATGAATGAAGAATTAAAACTTGTTTTATTGATTTTCTGATTTTCTCCTTCCTAGTGAAGGTGGTTAATAACATTTACAGAGACCAAACAGTTAAAATTTTTGATTAAAAAAACTAAAATATTGTTAATTTTACACACAATATTCAACACAGCCCAAATACAATATTGGAAAATCGAAGGACAACAACAACGAATTATTGCTACAGACTTTTTTGCTATTTTTCTATAGTTTTATTTACAAATACTGAAAAGCTATGTTGCTTTTCCAATATTATATTTGTCCCCAATATATTCATTAAAACGGAATATTGTGAAACGGAATATTGTGATTTATTATGCAATATTTAAATGGAATGCAAATAAAACTCGAATCGAAACTAAATAATGAAAATATTCAAGAGTAGTTTGTTCTTCAGATTTTTCAATTATGGATGTTTTATTAAGTTTTGTAACTTTTCTGTATGATTCCTATCCAGGTTAAATATTTTCCCATGCAAATGCAAGAACTTGCAATCTTCAATTTGAAAGTTTATCCAGGAAAACTTTTTGTGAATCACGGTAAATATCTAGAGTCTAGAGCAAAGTTAAAGAGACTCTCAAAAGTTGAATAAGACTGAATTTTGAACAAATATAAATGGGGAATATATACAGGCTAATGGTAATTTCCCGTTCGATAAATCACTCAAGAATCAATTTTGATAAATTGACAAACTTTTGAAGAACTCTCTCGGAAAAGTTCCAGGAAGTTTTTTGGTATTCTTTTCATTTTACTCGGTGGGAGTCTGAAGGGGTGAATGTGAGGTAAAATAAGCTGCACAAACAATGCTCTGAGTTTATTGAAAACCTTTCATCATTCAGAAAAAACTTCAATTCTAACGATAACCCAAAAATTAAATTTTTTTAAAACCTACCCCCAGAGACATACGCTCAAGATTTATGTGTTGTTTTACAATATAATATGCTAAAATTTTTTTTGTTACTCAAAGCCTGAATATTTTGCATATTGCTTGTGTTTTCGAGAGAAACTTTTGAACTTTTTGCAATTTTTCATGAAAATAATTATAAAGATATTAATCCAAGCTCTCATGTATTTATGAAATGCTGTTGCTTTTCTTGCTCAGAATGACAAGAAAAATTCATGAAATATTTTCTGGCGCTGTTTTTTTTGTTGTGCCATAATGTAATCAAAACGTGTTTTGCTCCTTCAAAAAATTCAGTAAAAGTGTTTTCGGTATGTTTTTCAGGATTTCTTACAAGCTCTTTTATGTTGCAATGAAGCATGTTCTGTGTGAATTCAGCAAATTCAAAGAAAATGCTTGAATTTTGTGAGAATTTATGAATCTTATCGGAATTAGGGATTTTTCGAGGAGTATATAATAAAAAATTATATACTCTTTGGGATTTCTTAAATTTTTAAAATCCTTCCAAAGACATGAAGTTTGAAAAAGCCATCACAAGAGCTCTAGTATCTCTAACAAATCTCTCCATTGAAATTTAACTCAACGTTGATAAGTGCTTTCCTAAATGCAAAAGCTCATTATAAAAATGATTACACGAATTGAATTCAAGTTTTGTGTAAAGCTTCAGCAAAATAATGACAAATCGTGCTTGAGTTAAAATTCTAAATGATACAAATTTGAGAATCTATTTATGTCTGTTGAAAATGTAAAAAGTTGTGAAACTCGCAGATGGAAAACTTTAAACAGCCACAGAAAATAAATTTTTCGCTGTTTGCCATACGTTAAAAATGTATAAAGATATTTTAACAGAAACGTGAATGCAGACATAAATTTTAAATGAGATAAACTGTTTTCCAACCATTAATGGAAAGATGCACTTCCAATTGCGTTGTCTGCAGTTTTCCGCATGAGACACAAATTTCCATTTTTTGCCAATTTGTTTTGTAATTCGATGTGTTCAGCTTCAACACTTTTAACTGCAATCACTAGAGAAAACTTACTCCATGACTGTGAAACACTGTGAAAATACAAATCAATTCATATTAAAAATTTTTTTGTTAAGTGGGAAATCCTCGGGAAATCCTCAAAACCACCAATTCAATTAAGAAAACAGCGGGTAACTTGAGAAAATGCGAAGGGAAAATTGAAGAAATAGGATAGTTTGCAAATAAAGATAATTATTCATCATAATTAGATAACCAAATTGTTATAACAGTTAGTTCTACTAGTTACGTCGTTCGTTAGTTCTGATGAGAAAATTTTGCCTTTTCATCCACTGAATTTTGGCTCAGTTTTAGCTGGGATATTGTTGCAACGCTAAAAATTCATTTGTTAATTGAAAATTCTAGGGAAATAGTTTGTAATCTGCAAAATTGTTCGAGGATGCATAAATGTCAATTTTATAACATATCGACTCAGGGTTGTAGAAGTGGGTAGGCGCGGGTAGGCGCGACCCCCTTGTTAAAATTTGAGGGTAGGCGCGCCTATCTTGTTAAATAAAGTTTCAATGATCAAAAACTATAAAGATTTATTAAAGCAATCAACAGCTGATGACATTTTTATCAAATATGATATTAATATATATTGGATATTGTATTTAAAATATATTGTCAAACATCAACGCAATCAGTTCGTACCACCAAATGAAAAAATTCTAAATTGGGAGCGCTGACTTTGAAAGAGTTTTCAGTGATATGAACGCCACGTTCATGAAATTAAGATCAAGACTTCTAATTCACAATGCATCAGATTTGATGTTTCTGGTTCACCAGTAGAACTTTTCAATGTAGATTTGATTCAATTTGATTTAATCATTGATTCGAAGTTATCACAAATTAAATTCAAAATTAAATTTTTACTTGAACAAATACGGTGAATTTAACGATAATATTCAAGATTGTGGAAAAGGTTGCGTGGAAATTTGAAATTATGGAAAAAGCCTACGCATGAGATATAAGTAACATAGGGAGGGACATTTTGAAATTTTGTATCGGATATGTAAATAAAATATTATTTTCTTCAAGACTATTTTTTTAGAGTATCTACAAGTTTTTTTGATATCCCAATGCAAATAATACTATTTAAATAAAATATAAAATTAAATTTTCTGTAATGTCCTCCTCTCTTGAGCGCGATAAGTTTGTCCCGAATGGCAAAATATGAATTCACCATCAAAAAATACACCACTAAATATGTTCAAAATAATCACCATATCAACAAAAACAAAATTATTGTATGTTGTTATTTCAAAATAAATAGCAAAATATGCGTCTTAATCTAAATAACTAACGCCTAATAGTCTTACCCGATAAATTAGTTCAGTTGTTAATTGTTACTGCATCATTTAAATTATACATCTCTTAGTATTTAAGATTTTTGAATTGCAATTATGTCAACTCTGCTCATTATTGCAACAAAACCAGACAAATATATTTGTTCCTGGACTATTAAGCGATGTTGGATAATGATTGGACCAATGGACCTGTTTTTGATTGAAATTCTTCTCCATGGACTATTTACTCTCAGTTATTAGCTTAAAAGACTAATTTTACATTGCTGAGACTCGGAATTAAAAAAAAAAAAATAGAACCAACTCTTGCTGATCCTGGATATTACCCTAATTTCTTATGATCTTATAATGTGCTGGATATGTCTCAAGTTTTGTATGATGTCGTTTCTCTTCCTCATGCAGAGAAAATAAATTTTTCCAGTCAATTTTCAACGATCTAGAGGAAGAGTTTTGGTTTCTGGTTAAACTTATGCTCTTTAGGGCTGATTTCTGGGGAGCTGAGCTGATGAATTTATATGATCTCTACTGTTAATTGAATCTTGGATACATTGCATGAGTTTGTTGGCCTAAAATATCATATTGGTGTCTTTTATTACCAAACTTGCTCTGCATAATCATTCCTCTAGCTGTAGTTTCAGTCTTTATATGCTTCCCAACCCATTTATTGAATTATGATTGAGTTAATTATGCTTTAAAATACCTTTATGCTGAATGTGATCAATTCTAAGAACTGCTTGGGTAGTTCTCCATATTCTACACTTTTTCCTTCAAAAGATCGTTATTTCATACATTTGCAAACTCTTGTTCCATAATATGCCTTAATATTGCTCTTAAAATGCTTTCTTTGATGACTCACAAGTACGGTAAAATCAATAAATATGAAAATGAACCATCAATCTGAAGCAAATGCAGTTGGTGATGGATGCATCTCTGAAATTTATTTTTGTTTTTTTTAAATGCTGCGAAATAATTATTTTTTGAAATGCGATGGATCTGAAAATTTACAAAAACTCTTAAAATTAAATAATCTTTCAAAATAAAATGTATGGTGACCAAGAATCTTGGAACTTCTTCCAGATTTCTTATCTTTTGTGAAATCTCAGAATTTCACTAGTTCTTGATATTTCATAAATTATTTTTTCATGGCACTAAGACTTTAAATGATCATATTATATGGAAAAAATTTTATGTGGTGAAACCAACTCCAGGATAGCTTCATCTTGGTACCAGAAGTGAAATTTTTTGGAAGAGCCACGAATTTTTGCACTTTGACATGTTTTAAAATTCCAATTTTTTCTGAGAATGCATAAAATCTATCAGTCTTCATGAAATGAATATGTGCTGGCCAAAGATCTTGATCCAACTTCCTGCTTTTTGATCTTTTGAAAACCCATATGTTTCTGTTACTTCGGCTTTATGAAAAAAATTGAAAAACATTGGAATCCTCTTAAAATAAAACCAATTGAATATTAAAAGTGTCATCTCATCCCCGGAAGGTCAGGGATGAAATTTATTTTCCAGCTTTGGAGCCACTAAAAATTTTTCACGAAAAATATTTCTAGTTATCAGAAAATTCTGAAATTTTGTATCCAAGCCTAAAAGTGGCCAAATGTTACGAAAAAAATATTTTCAAAATTTTACGCCCACGCACTTCCGGTTTGGTAAGGGGTAAACTGAAACTGCTCTGTAAAATCAACCCGTTTTTTGATCTTTCTAAAAATTCATATCCTAATTGTTTATTAAATTTTCTTTTTGAAAAAAAATAAAAAATTCAAAAATTCAAGATGGCCGACAAAATAACGGTCAAAATATTTTTTAACCTTAAATTTTTCAAATTTTTAATTTTTTTTTTTTTATAAAAATAAAAAATATTTTTAAGTAGCCTCAAGTGTCAGCTTTCCAGGAAAAAAAAGTTTTTTGAAAAATATTCAGTAAAACGGGAGATATCAGCTGGGAAGCAAAGTTAGACTAAAATTGACCCCCAGGATGAACGAATTTATCGATTATTCTGAAAACTTGTGAAAAGCTTCCTGTAATACTCATGTTTAAGAAAAATAAAAAAAATTTGACCGAAAAAAATTCCTCCATCTTGGGCGTCAATCATAGTCTTACTTTGTTTCCCAGCTGATATCTCCCGTTTTACTGAATATTTTTCAAAAAACTTTTTTTTCCTGGAAAGCTGACACTTGAGGCTACTTAAAAATATTTTTTATTTTTTATAAAAAAAATTAAAAATTTGAAAAATTTAAGGTTAAAAAATATTTTGACCGTTATTTTGTCGGCCATCTTGAATTTTTGAATTTTTTATTTTTTTTCAAAAAGAAAATTTAATAAACAATTAGGATATGAATTTTTAGAAAGATCAAAAAACGGGTTGATTTTACAGAGCAGTTTCAGCATACCCCTTACCAAACCGGAAGTGCGTGGGCGTAAAATTTTGAAAATATTTTTTTCGTAACATTTGGTTACTTTTAGGCTTGGATACAAAATTTCAGAATTTTCTGATAACTAGAAATATTTTTCGTGAAAAATTTTTAGTGGCTCCAAAGCTGGAAAATAAATTTCATCCCTGATCTTCCGGGAATGAAATGACACTTTTAATATTCAATTGGTTTTATTTTAAGAGGATTCCAATGTTTTTCAATTTTTTTCATAAAGCCGAAGTAACAGAAACATATGGGTTTTCAAAAGATCAAAAAGCAGGAAGTTGGATCAAGATCTTTGGTCAGCACATATTCATTTCATGAAGACTGATAGATTTTATGCATTCTCAGAAAAAATTGGAATTTTAAAACATGTCAAAGTGCAAAAATTCGTGGCTCTTCCAAAAAATTTCACTTCTGGTACCAAGATGAAGCTATCCTGGAGTTGGTTTCACCACATAAAATTTTTTCCATATAATATGATCATTTAAAGTCTTAGTGCCATTAAAAAATAATTTATGAAATATCAAAAACTAGTGAAATTCTGAGATTTCACAAAAGATAAGAAATCTGGAAGAAGTTCCAAGATTCTTGGTCACCATACATTTTATTTTGAAAGATTATTTAATTTTACGAGTTTTTGTAAATTTTCAGATCCATCGCATTTCAAAAAATAATTATTTCGCAGCATTTAAAAAAACAAAAATAAATTTCAGAGATGCATCCATCACCAACTGCATTTGCTTCAGATTGATGGTTCATTTTCATATGATAATGTAGAATATATCGATCTTTTTGCGCTTAAAGTATTGAATATGGAGAACTAGCCAGCATATTTAAATCTATTTGAAAATATAAATGTACTTAAAAGCATAAAGAACTAAATCTAAACTCAATATTTAGTTTTTTAAGCATGTAAAGTATGATATTTCAGCAAAAGGAATGATTTAGGAATGCATGTATTGTATCCAAAGACATAATTATATGATATTTCATGTAACGATCTTCTCTAATGTATCCAGGTCGTTATTTTTTGTACACTCCATATAAATTCAACTCAGCTTTCTCTAAATCACTGCTAAAGATCCTTTTTTAGGCCTAAATCCAGAAATCGAAGTCAAGACAATATCTACTGATAAAACTTCTCGAAACTTGATAAATAAATGAAACAACATCTCAAAACATATGAAACAAAACATTGGATGTATTTATTTCATAAAAGACTGAAGAAATGTCCATGATCAGCAACTGTTGACACAATATATTATAGAGTTAGAAAATCAACGAAGAATAATCTCGATGCAGAATAGATCGAATATATCAATCAGTACCTAAAACAGTCATAAACAGTAAAAGAGTATTTCAATAATTTTAATAAAATACAGGGCATACAATAAAAAAAGTTGGGTCATCATCAGATATCATTTGCATTAATAAAATTCAAACTGTAAGCATAAAAAACATGAGATTTTGAACATTGATTATGATTTTATGATCCAGATAACAAAAAACTATTGAAAAAGATACAGGAATGCGGAGTATATAACTTTAACGGATCTAGACCATCGTAATAGACAATAAGTAGATTCGCAAACAAATATAATGTATCCAGGATCAGCTTCTAGAATTTTTTTGTTGATAATGTCTTAGGGAAGCGATGCATTATACACATATGATGGTTATGATCTCATTCTAAGATTTATCTCTCATAAACATCAAATTTTTCCACTATGTAAACAACAATTTGCAGAACCATGTTTGCCATCAAATTGGAACATTAAAATATAAAAGAGTCACTTTTAAAAGGATGCTATGGCACTGCAGAGTTAGCAATATTTCTAATTAACAGGTTTAAGTAGCTTTTATTAGAGAAATTAAGAATTGTATTGTTTTGTATTCAATTTATTTGCAAGTGGTGACTGTGTTTCACGCGTGGGGAATATTTTTAGGAACATTGTGGTGAAAATCACGTGAAAAGATTACCCAGTCAGCAAAGAAAGCCTGAATGCGCAGTTTTTTACACTCGCTGTGCTGCATTATACGTTTAAAGCTGAGGCCTCTAAAACGCATTAGATAAGGGAATTTTCAGATTCAAAAACTGGAAGTCAAGTGATTTCACTTTAAAAGTTTTTAAGTTCATACTTGGGTCTGCTGGAAGCTAAAGTATTCTTGAAGGATCAATTCAGAATCCTTTTGATTATATAGAGAGTTTGCATATTTTTAATCCATACTTTATGGATTTTCATCATTTATTCTTGATTTGGTATCAAATTGGACAGAACTTAGTCATGCATCTATTATGCTCTATCACTCAACCAACTCAGCTCTTATAAATCAGTTGAAACTCACCTAAGGCTGAAGAAAGTGAGAAAATAAGCAAAATTTAATAAACCACATTTTCAAGGAGTTTGCTGATAAGAGGTTTAAAAGACAACAAATTTCACTTCATAATTTAATTTGAAATCCACTCAACTTGCAATTTTGGAAACCAGCAAACAATCTAATTAAATGAAGAGAACGGGTGCTAGAAAATGTACTTTCAGTTTCATTTTACGCCTTCTGCAGTTACGATTTTAATTATCATTAAATTAGAAGTTCTAGGTGTGAAATGCCATCAGTTTCATTGGTAAGGTGCAAAAACTTATGTTCAATGAATGTTATATTGAAAGCATAATTAGAATATAATGCACCATAATCGCTTGAGAGTCTAAACACTCATTCTAAAGTCTAAAATTAAACCATTATTATTTAGAAAACATTGAAGAATTTTACAAAAACTCATATTTTCTGAAATATTCCAACGACTAAAAATATCATTCACAGCTGATTGACAAGTTCACGTTCTATTTTCGTATTTTCTCCTACAATTTTTTTCCTGATATTTATTCTTTTCAAAATAGGTACTTGAGAGAGCGCAGTTGTTTGTGTTTTATGTAATTTTATAACTTTCTAATAGAATTTCATTGATTTAATGAGTTTCGTGAATATATACAGAAACCTTGTTTTTCAATTTGGTCAGTTTCCCTCGTCACCTGCGATTTCGTTTAAAATGTTGTGGTGCCTAAAAATACCCTTATACCGTTCAAATAACCTTTAATTGAATCAGGATTTCATTTGAGCAAAGTATTAAACATTTCACAAAGTTCACAAAGTGTATTTCCCAACTCAACACCCGAGGAAATACATGGAGTTACAGCTTGTTATATTTATATGGGTGCTGTTCGTGGCATGTAACAAATGCTGAGGAAATAAATGCTTCAACGAGAAAGCGAGATGGAGGTTTTTTTTACTAGAATGATGGTTGAAGTTTTAATTATTTCTGATTTTATCTAGCAGAGCTAATAAAACAAAACTATTTCATTTTAGAATCTACAAGAAAATTAAAATGAGGCTCTGAAAAATATTTTTTTAATTACCCGCTTATTTTTTATTGGCGCTGAAGCGACTTAAAGGCTCATATTAAAAACACTCTGTGTACATTCTTTCATCTGGAACTAATTTACATATAAACAACTACAAGCGATATCAAGCACCTAGAAATTTTTACTAACAAACTTTACATAATTCAGATCTACGAATTCAACACCTTCAGTGTCTTTCCCAATTTTAATGTGTTTTCATTTCCCTCATTGCGCTGCCTGTAAATTGTAAATTAAATACACAAGTAGCAACATTCAAGCAGTGTTTGCATCTTTGAAAGATGTGTTATATATTAATGCTGCCAATCAAAGCTTAATTACACTTTCAGCTGAAGAAAACAAATACGAAACACGCACATTAATAATTACAATTAAATGTAATTAAAGCTGGAATTGTAATTACTTTGTATTTATATTGGCGTTAATTGTAAATCCGAGAAGATCTCTTCGAATATCTGGCAAATTATGTGTCAATCAACGTGTCTGGCAGCTTACACCATAATCGTACCCTCGAGAACGCTCAGCGAAACAGAAATGAATATTTTAATCGTTAATTTACATCCAAATCGTCTTAATTTGATTATAGAATTACACCATTGAGAGTGTTGGGAACGTGCTGCCTCTTCTTTTCCAAGAAGATTCGCAGATAATTTTTAAGATGAAATCTTTTCTCTGATTTTTGATTAATCGTTTTATGGGCTATTTAGCAATTCATATATGAGAATTGTGAGAAGTGGTGTGAAGTTAAAGTTGGAATTTATTGAAAAAGTTTTTGTTGTTTAGTTGATCATTTTGATATTAAATGATGCAATTGATTAAGTTTTATGGTTTCTATTAAACTCATTCTTTTCAGGTAAAATTATGCTTTCTAACAAATAATGTTACATTAAACGATTAGAAAGTAGCCCAAACAAATTCTAATCCCCTGACAGAACCACACTTTAAAGATAAATAAATGTAATAACCCTTCAAAAGCCAAAATTGTTAACATCATAATCCAAAGCGGAAGGCTCGTTTTTTAATCAATTGGCCCAATGGGAGCATAAACATAAATCTTTCTCTAGAATTTAGCCAGAAAATTTAATTTTATGGTAGCTTAAATATAGAAAATCGTCTGCTCCAACTTTCCAGCCCAGCTAACACTAATTAATAACGAGTCAATTTACGTAATTACTCGCTAATTACATCTAAAAAATCAATACGTTTGATATTTTGGCAAGTTCAAGGGAATTTTGATAATTTTAGTTTAATAAAGGTCTCCAAGAGATATTTATGTTTTTGCCAAATTGTTTAAATTTTAACTAAAACTATAAGTTTACAACGACAAAAAGTTTCCCTTTTTAAAAAATTCACAGAAATTAATTAACTAATTCAAATTGTAAGCAGTATGTTAACAAACTAATACATTTTAGGTAATATCATAATTTAAATCACAATCAATGGAGTAACATTTATCGTCTGAGAGACCATGATATTTTACGCAATATTATAAATTTCAAAATATAGAGCAGAAAATTCAATTATCCAAAAAGCTTTTAATAAAATGAAATTCTAGAGATTCTGAAATTCTGAAAATCTCGATAAAATATCAAAAAATAGCAAAAATTTCATCAGATAAAATTTGTCGCCCGGAAGATTTTCGAGTCCCTTTCTTCACTTTTTTTTATCTGCTATCTATATAACACCATACTTATAAACATAACACTTAATTGGAATTTTGAAGATTCAATTAGATACAAGGATAATTGGACAAATTATCTGAGTAAATTTTGTGAAGCGAACGAGACTCCAGCGTAAGGTTAATGAACTATAAATTGTGCTGGAGGACTTTCAAAGTTTAATTTTTAAGATTTCTGTAAGGAACGGAGCAAGGATTGCTTTTTTATAAATTTATGCATTGAATTATAGTCGATTTGAGACAAATCTCCTTCAATTTGTATTTTCAGTGCTCTGGTTGCCGTTTTCTTCAAAGAATTAGCCAAAGAAAGTAATTCCAGTTTTTTTCTATCATTCGTTTACATTTTACTCTCGTCCATAGAATTTGTTCAAGATTCAATTTAAACTTTAAAACAGGAAAAAAAACTTGTCATCAAAATTATTGATGCAGCAAAGTTTTCGACAAGGATTCATTTTATTTTCCGCTGTAAACTTAATAATGGAAATATACATAATATATGTTTTTTACAATTTACAGTCGATTTCGATTAAACTTTAGAAAGATGCATTAGCGTCTCATCAACATAATTTTCCAATCCCATTCAATAAACTAAAATAAATAACAAAAACTTTGCAGGATAACTGAAGGGAAACTTCTAGCAAGAGCAATAAATTTCAGATTGTTCAGTTGAAGAAACTGCTCGTTGACATATTTTCGAGAAATTTTAGCTATCGTCAAGAACGTTCGCAAAAAGCGCATTGTTGATTGATTCTTAAAGTTTCTTGAAATAGAATGAATTACAACTATAGAAATTTCTATTCTTCTTGACATCATTTGGAACACTAATCTCACAATGTATCCTGCATGGCAAATTTCTAAAGTTTTCCGATTCTCTACAAATTTATGGAGGAATCAACTTTTTCAGCTATCAGCGTTATTTAGCAAACTTAATGTGATTGCGGAGCTGCAGCCAAAAATTTAAGTTTTTGGAAATACTTGTGTGGTTTCTAAGTAGAATGCTAAAAATCAATATTGAACTGTTTTTGTTTCAAATGACAAGAGGATGTTTTTCTGCTGATTTAAGTGAATAGATGATTTAGAAAATCCAAAAGAAACACATGGAAAGATTTTGAATTTGAGTACTCCGGGATTTTTGGATGTTATAGGAAAATTTTTTTTGGAAAACTCATTTTGCAGAAAATCAAACATCTTTGTAGGGTTGTCAAGAACAAAAAATTCAAATTTTAATATTTTTGTGACACTCGAGTTAATTATTTTATTGAAATTTTTTTCACTGAATAACAATGAATTTTGAATATATTTGATGAGCTAATGCTGCCAAGTTTAGTCCTCGACGTATTCGAAAGGTTCTGGAGCTTCTGGCTCCTTGACATCCTCGTTCTTGGGACCATAAGCGGCGACAGGCTCAACCAGCACTTGCTCGGAACCAGTGGTGAATTGCATCATGACAATACCACCAATTGTGACATCCTTCAAAGGTTGGTAGGGAGTACCTTCAGCCACAGTGATAACCTGGAAATTTTCAGAAATAAAAATTTAATTCATGGTTCAAAGTTCTTTAAAACCAAAGCTCACCTTCAACTGTTGTCTCATAACCCTGGCAGGATTATGTAAGATCTCGAAGCTGGGCTCCCTTTCCTTAGGTTTCTCAACCACAACTTCCTCAGTCTTTTCCTTATCCTTGTCGTCACTCTTTCCAGCCTTATCCTTCTCTTTCTTATCCTTCTTGGGAGTCTCCTTCTCAATTTTTTTCTCTTCCTCTTTAGGCTCTTCGTCAACTTCCATTTTGCCTTCATCCTTTTTCTTCTCACCTTCACGGCGTTTCTGCCTGGCAGCAATGGACAAGACAGCTGTTGTCACCTTCTCGTGAACTTCACGCTTTTTCTCTTCCATGGGAGGTGGGTATGCATACAAAGAAGGTCTTGCGGCCGACTTGAGCTCAATCTTCGGCATTTTCAAATCCGAGTTCAAAGCAATGATTGAAGTGGGCGAGAAAGCCAACGACAAGCAATGAGCCAATGGGAACCAGTACCAGTATTGAGTGAACACCAGCATACCCACAACGGCTTGCAAGTTGGTGTGCCCAGTGCGGGATTGCAAGCTAAGAGTGCAATTACGACCACCAGCGTCGATGATTCCTTGAGCCAAAATAGCTCCGTACTTGGCCATCACATCGTCATGCTTGTTAGAGATTACCTGCTGGTACAACTGACGGAAGAAGGTGACCTTGGGGCAAGTTTGATCGGTGTGTTGGATCAAGATCATAGCGGAAGCGATCTGAGGAAGATTATTGAGAAATTATTTAATAATGACCTTGCATTTCTCATTAAGGAAACTCACCAATGCTCCCTGGCGCACAAAATTAATGGGATCAAATTTGGCCATCGGTTCAAGCAAAGCAATTGCCTCACGCAATCCAGTACCAGCACATGCAATTCCAAGAGCCATAGCAGCACCATAACGAACATGAGGATTGTAGGACTCAGCCAGTAGAGACACAACAGATGGACACTGTTCAGGAGTTCTGGAAAATGAAGAAAAATTTATATTTATTAACATTTCTTTACAAACATCGTCAGAATGGTAGGATCAGGATGTTAATTAATTATGCTGGGAATTTCGGGAAAATCAGGAAAAAGAGGAAAACAGTGAAAATGTTAGAATTCCTTTCAATCTGAATAGCACCAATTAAATAATGCATTTTTCAACTAATTGGATGCTAAAAAATTTACAGCGTATTAAGAGGAAATGATTCATTATGGTTTTCCGCAAGTAAAGTTCTAACTGAAAGAGTGAGTACAATAATTAACATAATTTTAATCATAGAAATTTTAATGAATAGAAAATTTTATAAATGCTTTAGTAAGGTATGAATTTTCATTTGCAATGCTGAAAATATGGTTTGCATTCAACGATCAGCTTTAAAATCAAATTTTCGCTTCAATAATTCAATTGAGCAACTCTTTAAGCACTAATTTCATCACATCAAAAAAAAATCCATCAAACAAAACGGAGGCTCAAGAACGATATTTAATAACATTTTTTCGCCGCAGACACGTGCACTTGATGCTTTCTGCTGGCTTAACCACTTTGTAGCGACAAAAAGTATTTTATATTAAATGCGGCACAATTGTTTCCAATTGTTTTCTCTACTTGTCTCTATAGCAAAAAGACTGTTGACAAGCAGCAAAAACAGGCTCTACCGAAAATTAAACTCTTCATCGCACTGGGAGTGGTTCGCGGTGCTCGTAATGAGTGTCGAAGCCTTGAACTTGCTCAACAATGTATTATAGAATTAACTGTATGGTGGCGTGATGATTATTTTTGTATAACATTTTAAATTTTTAAATGCTTCAGAAAGTTTGTTTTTAATAATTTTGACACATTTTCCTTATGTTATTTTTTCATCCAGTTAAAGATTCAGTCTTGTGACAAATTATTTTATGGAGAAAAATTAAATGTCATTGAAAACCTTATAAAAATTTCCAACAGTGTTTGCAACATAAATAAATGTACTAAAAACATCAAAATCAACAGTTTTTTCTTCGCACTTGCTGTAAGGTTCACCAGCAATATTTCAATTCGTCTCCGATAGGCGATAAATCGTCGAGATCATTTGTTCGGCCAACTTCTAATTTGTTGCGGCTCTGACCTTGAGCGACAATAACGAAAGACTTGTAAACTTGGGAATAATGTAAGTATTCAGTATTATTAATTCTTTGTTTGGCTTTTCGACTATTTGTCGGTGGTCAGGTGAAGTTAATTAATTTACAATTATTTCTGTCTTGTTTGGGAAAAATGCAAACTTTGGGTTTATTTGAGTTTATTTGCGTGTTTTTGTGGTATGGTAGATTTTTTTGTTAAAATGATGATTTTTGGCCTCTAGACAAGGCTAAACACATTTTTGATGCAACTTAAAGTAGAAACCATGGAAATCCATTAGATTATCTATGAAGCTTTGAAGTACATGTTGCCACAATAAACTCCTGTTCACATAGAGCATAGATAAACTGCATAAATCACCAGATAATCACCAACAACGTCTATTTTGCACAAATCTTCCTTTCATCATCACAAAAAACCGTTAAACCACAACTAAAACCAACATATACTGGGAAAGTCTTTGTAAAATTACAGAATCTCAGGAAATATTACAAAAACTCAGAAAAATCAAATTATCATGAAAAGCAGTATTTCATTCAGAAACAGCTCAAAGCTTCCACAACATTGCAAAAACATCAGAAACATTAGCTCTTTCAATGTTTTCACTCAAAATTCTTTAAGCACCAACAGAAAATCGCGTAAATCTGGCAGTTCGTTAGTTGCAAGCGCGATCTCGTCGATTCAACACGTAAAAAGCTTCGATTAAGTTCGCCGGTGGAAATGCAAAAAAACAACTAAAAACATAAAAACCTAAAAATACCGAAAAACCAACTGAAACAACAAAAAGTCGGAAAATATACGGAAATTCACTAAAAACGGCCATAAATCACCAATTTTAATGAAATTTATGCTCTTCGACCTGAACACTCTCCCGAAATTGCCACAATATCCGTAATTTTGGCACTTTTGTCGGGTGTTTGTATTAAATTTGGTAAATTCGTAAATAGCCTCGAGGATTAGAGCAATTGCTCAGTTTATGGATTAAACGTCGCTCGCTGCCACAAATGGATTAAGTGGATTACATCGCAACACCAAACTCAGCAAAGTTTTGCTTTTACAACAGCCAAACATAAATCTTAAGGTGCTTAAAACTTTTTAAACTCCTGAAATTGTTTTCAAGCAAAAAATTCAAGAAAATTGAATTTAAAAAAAAGGAAAAAAATTGGTCAAGCAGCCAAATACAAATTAGTGAAAATTAATGAGTTTGAAAATATTCATCGGAAAAACATGAAAAGAAAAATAAAAGTTTTTCCAAAGAAAAAAGTTAAGTGTCCGCAGGAATCCTATAAGATGCTTTAAAGAAAAGGATGATATTTAGTGCCTCGACAATTTAAACCCATTTAAGACGTCGAAACAACTTAAACAATTGAAATTAAGAAAACTTTTCCTTCTCAGCCAAATAATTACAAAAAGTCTCTTGTGTTTTCTAAAAATCTTAAGAAAGTCTTTTGTCCGGCAAATCCTTCAAAAAAAAAGATCCAGATAACTTGAAAATGTTCAAGTCTTTCTTGAGATAATTATTAAGTGTCTTAAAGAATCCCCGTTGTCTCAAGAATCCTTTTTTTTTAAAGTACACAGTTGAAGTTTTCAATTATTTCAAGATTTTTTTTTTGTGCAAGAGAAAAAGAATTGAGAAAGTAGGAATACAAAGCAACCCGAAACAAAGAGACCTCAATCTTAGAAAATGTGGCAAAAGTCTCGGCACAAGTGGAAATGTCAATTGTTTCCTCAACCAACAAGCATTTCTTGTCATTCAACCATTTTCAAGGCAAAACTTTTGTAATTAAATTCCCACAAATGTTATGCCAAAAGCAATTAACAGGAGCTTTAACCGGTATTTGGTCGTTTAGGCTGTGTGTTTTCAGATAACAGATATAAAATGACGAAATGAAAACAAAATATGGATAAACGAGAAAGTTTCATAAAAACAGTGCAAAAGGCAGAAAAACACACGAGAAATGTTAAACAAAAGCTGAATGTGTAAACCACGCTGGCAATTGCTTATCGAACCGAAGCTTAAGCCTCTCGGGGATCAACCCAAAGTCGTCCAAAAATAATAATTAGATTTTATTCAAATACACTTGCTCCACTGGAATACTGGGCATAATTTTTCAATTAAGAGTTCTGTGTTGGATAAGCGCTTTTTAATAAGTTTTTGCTCAGGCAAATTTGCATTTTGAAAACATTTTGGGACTCTCGGAATTTTTCATTTCGATGCAAATTTGACTTTTTAATTATAATCTTTGAAAATTACAAAGTAATTGTATTTTAAATTGAGTTGTTAAGACTTTTTTGAAAGATCCTTCAAATGTCTTATGAATTCTTGTGAAATTGGAATAAAAGAACTATTCGTGGGAAATTGTTTTGTTTTTCCAGGACTTCTTTATGTAACAATTTTTCCTCAATTCCAAGAAATTTGTGAAATCCACTACTACTGAAGTCTTCTTGAATAGCTTTTGTTTTGAAGTATTTTTATAGAATTTTTACAGTGTTTTCTGAACTGCTTGCAATTATTTTAAGAGACGCTACGTCATCATCTGGAATAGTTTTGATTTTTATAATTTGAATGGAAATCCTTTCAGAATAATTTCAAAGGATCTCAAAGCTCAAGTCCAATTCACTGAAAGCCAATAAATCACAAAAAGATTAAATTCCCATTGAGAAAACCAATGAATGAAACTCAAAAGCCAAATCAAGGTATAAAATTGGTAAAAAGTGCTTTCCTGGAAATTTTCTAAAAAGGAAAAAGCTGCAAATATTGCAACAAAAAAACTGAAAAGCAATGGCTGAATAAGCTTTTCATTCATTTCCCATCGGAAGTAGCAGTATCGGAGTATCTCAGGACATCCATTGAAAAATTTCTATTCAAATAATTACAAAGCGGAAACTATGAAAAGCACCTTCAACTTTATTCACCAAACAAAAACTCACATGAAGTGCTGAAACAGAAAATTTAGCAATAAATTGATTTTTTTTATGATACAAAAAAAGTTACAAGTCATGACAAATTCAGATAACCAGCGACCATAGAACGCTTTAAAAAGGAAATTGCATAAAATTTTTTATAAAAGCACGTATACCAACAATTCTTCAATCAGCAAGAAATTTTGTGGCACATCGCTTATGAAAACCACAAAAAATATGTCCCGGAAGTTGGGAGCTGACTCGTTTCACAAATTGCTGCATGATGAATAAATGGGAGATGCTGATTTCTATCTTAAATTTTAGAACCTAGAGCGCGATTAATCAGTAATTGTTTTTTAATTTTGCTTTTAGTGGGAAGGTTCTAAAATGCACTAAAAACTAAAACACCTTAAAAAATTTTATATGAAAAAATTTAAATGCCGAGTTAATCAATTTTTCAATCAAATTCTCCGCTCGACATCGTTCTATCTAAACATAATCCAAAATAACCTGAAAATACCGGTACATAGAAAATATCATTTTATTTGACATTTTTATGGATTTGCTTAGATTTGGTGAATGAAAGGCAACGAATGGAGCTTTTTGCACATTACTAAATTGCTGACAAATCACCACATTGGGGTTATGAATGAACGCGCCAGAATACAAAAAGCTACATTTTTGAATTTCCCGAACATTGTGCAATCAAATATTGGAACGTGCACATTTGAAAATTATGTAGTGGAGATGCTATCAGCAACCAGTGTTGAATTGATACACTGTTTTTGCATATGCAGTGTAAACCAATTCCCTGAGTTAATTTGTCATTCACCCATCATAAGTTTTCTAGTGCTTTGCAAACTAGTAACTGGTTTTAAATAGAGCGAACGTGTTTAATGTTTATACTATCTGTTGATATTTAAGCAAAAAGCCAAGTGCATGTGATGCCTCCATTTAATTTCATACATGTATAACAATATACATTAACAAATATACCATTGATATCAAATTTATTGATGCTTCTTCGCAAATATTGGATTGGTTAGAGTAATTCAATTAATCGTGAGATTTGTGGCTAATGTTTGCCAAACATGAAAAATTCAGGAAAAACTGATAAAGAAAAGATTGGAATGTAATATGTAGCTAGAATGTATTTGTTGGATTTTTTTTTTGTGGTGGAAAATATTGGAATTTAATATTGGCGAATTCATATTTTACGAAAATCGATGGAAAGCACGAAACTTCTGTTGATGTTCCAAGGATGTTTCTTTACCTCAATTAATTATCACCATTTGGAAGTTACTCCTTAATTAAAACCACTATGTTAATGATAAAAGCTGTTATCTTGGCATTGTTCATATTTTTAAGAGCTTTCGAAGAGCTTTATATAATTATCATACATTTTATGTTTTATATGCTTTTAATTGGATTTTCACGGTTTATGTCGGTAGAACTCCATTAAAAACTTATATTAAATGTATTATTTTGTTAAATAAGTATTTTGTTGATGAAAGCTATGCTCAATTGATGTTTCAATAAAATAAATATACAAAGCTGCGTTGCTTTATCTACAATGATTTACATCCACTATAGTAAACAAACCTCATAAGCAGTTGAATATTTTCACGGATTAAAGCATTCGAAATGAAATATTTTGTGTTGTCGCTGATTTAAACTTTAATTAGCAAACAAGCATACATTATGCAACTCAATTAAATGTTCGGCAATTAGATTGGAAAACCGAAAAGCTTGGCAAACCTGGTAAACAGTACATGCTCAAACAATGAAACGTTTAAAATAAAATATAATCATTGAAAGCTGAATCATTATTGCATTATTAATCGTGTAAATGATGTCATTATTTATTTTTGTAATTGTCGCATTAATTTATTGTTTTGGATAAACATTATTTCCACCATTATCAGTTTTCATCGCTTTTTGGTGTTTTTGCACGACAAACGAAATTTATTATTAATTTTCTTAAAACCAACAGCTCGGCTGTGATTTCTGCGCAATAAATTCACCATAAATCCATAGAATTTTTTAATTAAAATTTATTGTTTCTTATCTCGGCCACAATTGGAACAAGTAGAACAAATAAATTTGCTTATTCTTCTTCTTTCTACAATGGTTAAATTGAAAATAGCATAATGAAAATAATATTGCATAAATATTTTATATTTGGGGAAGAAAGACTATTTAGATGAGCAAGTTTCATTATAAAAAAGAATTTAGATACACTGTTGGAAGTAAAATTGAATTTATGGTGTTTTGTCTTACTAACGAGTTCGAAGAGCAAAATACTTTATAGTGGAGAAACTACATTGAAGAAAGGAAAAGTTGGATTATCCATAATATTTTCCAAGAGTGAGCCTATTAAACATTGTTTGCGGAATTTTAGCGGAAATTGAGAAAGACAATAAACCATTTATTCCAAACGATTTCACCTAAATTGATAAAATTGCTAAATTGATTTTCTTTCAATAAAACCGAAAATAAAACAAGCAAAAAAATCGCAAAAGTCACAGTTTACCGGATTCAAAGAATTTTCCAAGAAATTCACTCACATGCCATGCTGCCAAGTATTCTGGCGTTCTGGTTCTATAGCAGTGCAAAGCAACACAAGGAATAGGGCGAAAACAAATCAAAGCTTTCAATATCAAAGCCAGAAGAACACATGGGATATATGTAATAGGAAAACGAGAAATTGTCAGAAAAAAACCTTAATAGAAAGTGGTTCTGAAAGATGTTTTTCCTGTAAACATTTCATTCTATAGCCTAGAAAAGGCCACTTATTTTTTCATGAGGAGTTTTGAGCAAATTAATGCTTTAATGCAGCAATCAACTGTTTTCAAGTTTTTTCAAGTAAATTTGTCTTTTCGAAGTTTAAATGACTTTTGCTGTGCGCTTTCAGAATTTCTTTCTTTGGCAACAAACATTTTTCATCGAATTAATCGGCAAATAAGAAAATTTACAAATAAGCAAAAAAGTAAAAAAGCAAAAACGCGAAAAATTGAACTTTTTTAACTAGATGATTTTAATTGGCTTTCGCGGGTTTTCGTAAAACGAAAGCTATTCCTGTTTGTTCAGAATTGAGGATTTAGAGAAACAAAATTTAGTTGGATAATTTAAAAATAGATTTTTGAATGAATCCTGTTATACGAGTTCAAGTTTAATGTTATGTAACAACTTTGTACACATTCTAAAAGCAAGATTACATTGAAACAATGTCTATTATAATATTTATTGATAGTTCAAAGTTTATAATTGCAAATTGTTCAAACATAAATAAACAGTATTAACAACTTGATTGGAAAAGTTTCTATAAACTATGGTAATATCATCTTCAAACTGACATAATGTTATTCAATTCTTACTCTAGTTCGCTGATTCAGGATATTTTGTTAATGTATCTTGTAAACTTCCAAATAACCAATTTTCTTGAGCATATGCATTAATTTCCCTTGATAACAATCATAATATTAATTCAAGAACTGAAGATTGCACTCTAAAGCTCAATTATAGCAATCAATTCAATTAAGAATAAATCCAGTTATGTTTACGATTGAATAACTAGCAGTTCAGTTTTTAATCAATTATGATGTATTTACGCTTGAAACCAAATTGTATAATAATTCAGAAAAGTTTCATCATAAAACCGTTACTCGATGGTATCCCGCTGACAACGTCAAGTGGCTTGATAACATGATCATGCTGAGTGATTTGCATTTCACTTGAAATTCCATGAACATCATAGAACAAAATTCTATAGAAAAAAAAATGATTCGCCGATCGATTTTTCAATTCCACAGAAAAAATTCATACATTTTCCCAGATTGTTTTCAACATTTTTTAGGTTGTTAATTAAATGAAAATTCATGAGGTTGTCGAGAGTTTTGTGAACTGTGATTCCATGTAACAAAACAACTTTTTTATGCGCGAAAAGTTCAAAATAGGAAAAGCATCACAAAGTCAGAAGAGCGATTTTTCGTAATGTTTGAAAAAACAACTTGAACTTGAAGTAGAGGGGATGGATAGACATGACTTTCGATAATACAGTTTTTATCAACATTTTTTTAAATTACGGACATTGTCATAATTGATAATCTATTTGTTAAATTATTCTTGGCATAAAAGTGTTAACAGACTATATTAACAAATTGCCGGTTAAATTTGTTGCAATAACCACAAAAAAGCAAATAATACGAGCAAAATATTCAAACATTGTAAATGATACTACGGTGTTCACTAAGACAGAGATCGCTACTATGTGTCTAGGAATTTATGACAAAATAGCAAATTGGTAATTTATAATACAATAATTTGTATCAGTATTTAAAAAATTTGAATCATCCCTCCCTTCACCGCAAACTGCCAAAAAATTATTTCATTACAAATTCCGCCTCACCAAACTGTCAACGAATATTAATTGGCGCAATTAATGGGCAGAAATCTCCGTCAAGCTTCATCTCAGCATAAATACCGAGAATACCATACGGCAGAAAAGTGTGTTTGCAACCGTTTCAGTGAGCCATTTGGCGGTCGCAATGTAATACAATAGTATACCCGCAAATTAATCGCAATTTTGCTGGAACAAACTGAAACATGTAAACCACATTTTGTTGGCTTTTAAAAACACAACACACAGCAAAACATTTAAATATCATATTAATCGCCCGGTTTTAATTGCAAAATGTTGTATTCGACGGTTAGAAAATGAAAACTCGTAAACTTTTCGCTAAATTCGCACATTTCTTGGAGCTAAGTGTTTTAGTGATGAGCGAGACAGATATTATGTAAATGAATAAATTTGTGGCTTATTGTGGTTAAGGGCTTTGTTTGCATTGTTTGACAGAAAAATTTGGTTAATATTCATTTTAATCTTTAGTGGGGTTTAACACAAGGATTATTAAAGCAGAAGGATTATCTCGAAGAAACGACTTGAAAATATAATTCACACTTCATAATTTTGTTATACCAAAAAGCTAAAATTAATTATATTCCCATCAAATTTCTTGACTTTGCAAACTTCAAAAGTTTTGTTGACTGATCCACAAGCCTAAAAACTCCTCACAAATATTTTATTTAATTAAAATTCGATTAATTTATTTAATTGTAAGAATATTCAAATTGTATTTATTTAGCTGGAGCACTCTCTGTCTCAAAATTGCCAATATTCTCAGAACGACGGAGAATGTTTCGAAAGTCAAACAACTCAAATCAGTCAAATCTGGTGTTGATTGAAAATTAATTAGTTTGACCAAACTCATAATTAGAAATTTAATAATTGACTGATAATGAAGCTTTTGAGAATTTGGATTGCGCAACTTTTAATTGTTATGATGGATGGTTTTAACAATTTTAATTATTTGCTTTTCAAAAAGCTCTCTCATTACACAAATTGAATGAACGCTGCATCCTGCCAAGCTCCATGAATAATTAAATAGAAATTATTCCGTAAATTGCATGTTAAAAGCTCTGAACATAATTTCCTACTCCTGCGAGTTTCCAGATTAACCGCAATATAATAAATACCTAATCTAAATAATCAGACTGCAAATTGAGTTTTCGACTTTTTCACTTTCCAACTTTCGGTGAAATTGCTCATTATGGGAATATTGCAGAAATTCGGGGAATCCGTACAGTTGCGAAGGAAATAAAGAAACTCAAAATGTATAGGAGTGGAGCTTTTCTTGTTGTGGCTTGTTGCCAGTGAAAAATAAATGATTCATTAAATTAAAGTGTTGTGCTTATTTAGATGAAATATTTTTCATGAGTCGAAAAATAAAATCTGCTCTATAATTTTAGGTAACATGAGGAACATATATTGACTGAACTATAATATTTAAATTAATACTCTATGATATGGATGCGTCCAAATTGAAACTCTTGAGTTTTCTCAACAAAAAATTCTAAAATGTTATCAGAAAAGCTTTTTAAAATCTTATATTTAAAATATCATATATTTTTATTGCAATATCATGCAAGGAAAGTGTAAAGCATGAATATACTGAAATGTTGAGTAAGAAACAAAATGAGATTCATTTTATACAGAAACTACATCAACTAGCAAGATTCTAGATAATACATATTTTGATGAACAAGCTCCTTAATTTCCCTTAGCTCTCAAGAATATACAATCAAAATTATTAACTAAAAACAACAGAAACTTTCCAAGTTTGTCTCAAAATCAAATCTTCCTGGTTTTTCCTTTCTTCAGCACAATGACGAGGGAATAAAATGAGATTTTCCAGCAAGAGGCACGAGGAAATAATGAGATATTTCTTGACATGTGCGCCAGCAGCTACAGAAGATGCACTAGACGTGAGCTCCAGAGTGCAGTGCAACGTCAACGAGGCCACAGACCAAATCAGTGCAATCAGCGCTATAAATGCAATCAGCGAGAACGACGAATTTCTTTTCAAGCAAAAAGCCCATTTAAACTTCTATTGCACCACAAAAAGTACGAACCATGAAGAAACTAACGTTTACATCTACGAGTGTGTCCTCAATGAATTTAGTAATACCACCGGATTGGCTAGTGACGACTATCTGCTGGACGAATGTTTTCAGCTAAGTAGTAAAACCATCACCTTCATAGTGAATCGAGTGCTTAATCCACTCGCTGAATTCCTTATCAAATTACCCAAACTTTTTATTTACGATATGGAGAACTTGGAAGGTTTTAGTGATAGTTACAACAGTACAAACTGTGATTCCTGGCACAAAGTGCTCAACTGTTCTCTTAGTGAATTGCTGCCGGATAATGAGACTTTAGCGGGTGTGTATTTGCTTTGTATATTGAATTTTAAGTTCACTGTAAAGATCACTTCTCATTCACAATAAATGTGAAATGAAAGTGGACTTCCATTAAAAGCGATAATTCACCATTAATTTAATAATAGATTTTTCCATTCTAATTAAAATTTCCAGCCAACTCAACCATGCTCATAAACTCCATACAATGCGCGCTCAGCCACAATTTGCGGTTTACGAGAAATTCATCCACAACAATGTTCGCCAACAGCACTGTTGTCTACTTTGATAGCGAAAATTTCGCCAATAATTACACAGCCGTGGTAACAACAGTTCAAGACCAACCCCCACATTACGAGTGGTACTTTTTGTTGGTGATATTGTTTATATTTGCGGGCGGTTTGGGCAATATTTTAGTTTGTTTGGCCATTGCGCTGGATAGGAAGCTGCAGAATGTTACAAACTATTTTTTGCTGTCGCTTGCCGTAGCGGATTTGTTAGTGAGCTTGTTCGTGATGCCGCTGGGAGCTATACCAGGCTTTTTGGGTGAGTTAACTCTTTTAATTTGGGATATTTACGTAAATGAATAATGTTTGACATCAAACTTTTCTTAAGATCAGGAAAACAAACAATTAACATTTTCTTACGGATATTTGCGAACATATATGAAGACTTTTTAAGATATCTAAGATCTGGTAATTAACTCTTCTCTTGATTTACAACAGAATGACGAAACTTTCTTTGAAATTTATCCAAGCAAATAATGCACATTTTCTTCAGGAATTCACTTCTTGCCTAATTGTTCAACCGTGAATAAAAATTTAATTTAAATTCTCTGATTTTATTTTATTTCTAGCGAAAATACTTGAATTTTTTTTACGAAAAAGTTATTGTTCAGAAAATTGCACTTATACTGAAACTGAAGTAAAATTGTATCATTTTGCATATCCTAAATGTCTAGCAAAATATTCCATCATTTTAATTTCATGAAAACTTGATATTGTTCCAAAGAAATTCGTTCAAACCTACCAAAAATTCTGCATTCAAGAAAAATATTTTCCTCGAACAATTTTGCTTGCAATTTCTGAAATATTATTAATTTTACATTTCAAATTATTAGTCGAAACACAGAAACAACGCTAAAAAGTGTAGAGCGAATCGATGCGAAAATAGCTTTTTAATTAATTTCCCAAAACGAGCTGCATTTAGTTCCATCATCCGTCAAATATTTGAAAATGTTCGTAAAAACTCAAAAATCTTGGTTATTGGACATTATAGCAAAAAAAAAGTAAAGAGTCCAAACATCCAACAGCGCTAAAAATAGTCTGATTTAATAATCTCACTTCATATCGCTTCAAGTGCTTCATGAAATCACGAAAAGTACTTTGCACTCTCGATTTTTCACAGCTGATCGTTGGATGCATCGAGAAGAGTGTTTTGAACGCAAACAAAATATTTACATAAATTTGGGAATTTGCCACATTTTGGTAGTTGTATTATTTAATACATTAATTTTGTACACTGTTTTCTGAAAAAATTTACTAATACAATATTTAATGTTTTTTCCAATTTTGCTGCTTCTTTGATTCAAAAGAAACAAAGAAAATACAGTATCATTCCTTTGAATTTTTTTATAAACAACACATTTTTCTCAGTGTGCCGCCAAAAACATAAAATGTTTGCAGTTTTCCGGGCAGTTTCCCGACATTTTTTTTTTTTTCGTTTTACTCATCGACATGCTGTTGTTAGGTTTGTTGTTCACGCTCGAAAAAATGATTTCGGCTGCGCCCATGCTCATGCTCATGTCGAACCCTCAAATGAAAGTGGATAAACTGAACATACCAATAAACCATGAAAATCTGTGAAAATTGTGAAAATTTTAAATTGCAAAGTGAGACGCGGATTAATTGTTTCAATCAATCAACCCGAAAAAAAAAACTTTAAAGCCAAAAGATTTTCTTGACTTTTATTAATAAAGCCGTTCGATTGTTTCTGCTGTTCGAGAAAATTCATCTAAAAATGCTCTTAAAAAAATTTGAAAATTCAGATTTTAATGGATCAGACTTTAATTTATGAGTTTAGAAGCGAACACTCGGAAATGGATGCAAAAAATGGGAAATTGGATGTTTTAAGTTATGATTTTGTTTTTATAGATTTTATATTTTCAAATTCTGAAAATTGTAAAATTGATAGCGGAGCCAAACAAAAAGTGGCAGTTGCCCAGCTACCCAGTTGCGTTCAATTAAATGGCTTAAATGGTGTGGAAATTCGTTAACACAGCGTGGTAATTTAATACTGCTTATTAATGGCCATTTCACTTTGGGGCACAAATTTTCACCATGTTACGCGCTTTAACATTTTGGGAGTTTTCTGTGAGTTTTATGTAGTATTTGGCTGAATATGTGGGTTTAATCGACTTTTTATGCAAAATGTAATTAATATTAAAATATAACGCGACTCATCATAAATGTATTAAATATTAAAAATACTTTCGCGGGCATTAATGCAGTCAACGTAATTTTTAAAGTGCCTGCAGTAAAAAAATTCAGGTATAAAACAGCTATATAAAAATGCTGACTTTTCAAGGGAAATATTTGCAGCATTTCATGGAACAAATAAAGCGACAAGTTATTAAAACAATAATAAATTAGCGTCAACTGAGTAAGAGGCTCGTTAGCATTATTCCAGGTTGAAGCAGGTTTTAGAGCTTAATAAAACTCATAGCTGAACAACTCATTGAAACTCTACAAAGCGACAATTTTTATTATCAAAAATTTGCTGTGAAAATCAAGAAAAAAAATTAAGAGAATTTAGATTTTCACGCGACATTAAAATTTCAGCTCGATTTAATCATCAACCAGCTACATTTGATTATTTTCTTTTTACATCTAATTTTCGTGATTTTACATGTTCTTTCAAGGCACATTAACTGTTCAAGTTGATGCACAAAACTGCTGTTGGCAGCAATCACAAGACTTTAAACGCTTTCCCATTAAAATTTGTTTTTGGCTTTTGAGAAAATTTCATCATCATTAATCATAAAATAATTTACAAGATGGAGTGGCGTGGAATATTTTAATAGATTGAAATGAGCTATTCATTTTCTAAACTCCTTTTTAATTTATTAAGAGTAAAAATGAAAATATTAATTTGTAGATTTTTAAAATGTATGAGCGAGCAATTAGCATTAAAGCATGAAAAATGATAATTTACATTGAAAAATCAAAATATAACAGGTCTCTCACGTATCATCAAAAATTCATGTTTATGAAGTATTTCGCAAACTCTGAGTATTTGCATAATTGGAAAAGCTATCAAATGATACCGTACTTCTACAAATTCCACTCTAAAATTCATAAATTCCTCATATATGTTCATTCAGACGGGTGAGCTCTCAAATGTTTTATTTTGATTATTTACCTTGCCGTGAATTCAAAAACAAACATTGAACACTCTGACGGCAAATGTTATTAGCTTATAAGCCAAAAGATCAAAAAGGGCACCATCAAAGCACTTTACGTCGTTCAGAGGAATATATGAGTTCCGGTCGACAGCACATAAACTCTATTTCCCAGCTGAAATCAAAGAATTCAGCAAATCTCATATATTGAGCAAAAGAGCAGGTTTCCGATCCACTTGAATAATTTAATTGGAGACAAACTGGAAGCAGACAACCCTTTTTACTAAATATTTGATTTTAAATATATATTTTACATTTTTATTGCAGGATATTGGCCGTTTGGCGTGACGTGGTGCAACATTTACGTGACATGTGACGTTTTAGCATGCTCGGCCAGTATATTGCACATGTGTTTTATCAGTTTGGGACGGTACTTGGGCATCAGGAACCCGCTACAGTCTCGACATCATTCCACCAAAAAGCTGACTAGTATTAAAATTGCGCTAGTTTGGTTGTTAGCTATGCTCATATCAAGCTCCATCACTGTGCTAGGTGAGTTTTTAATTTTGAAGTGTCAAATAAATCAAACAATTTTCCTTCTTATTCCAGGAATAATAAACGATGAGAACATTATGCCCAAGTCAGATTTTTGTGCGATCAACAATCGCGCTTTCTTCATTTTTGGTTCCTTGTTCGCGTTCTACGTTCCAATGGTTATGATGGTCATCACGTACGCTCTAACAGTGCAATTGCTTAAGAAGAAGGCTCGCTTTGTGGTTGAACATTCAGAGAGCGAACTTTTCCGAAGGTAAATATTTATTTAGAGCTCAACAAGTATTTTCATTCAATTGTTTCCGATAAGCAAATATAAGATTTTTGTGAACTTGAGTCAGAGATGGAAGAATTCTGAATTTTGATCGATCGAAGCTTTTGTTGATGATATTTTAAAATATCTCAGCCTTGATCCATAATCAAGAAAAAAGTTTGGCCAAAACTGCAACATAATATATTCCATGGTGTTTAACCCCATTTAGCTCCACTTTGGGAGTTGCAGAAAGCTTACTGTGCGCTTCAAGCATTTTAATTAAAGCACTTGACAATTGCTCTCTCGGTCTAGTTTTCTTCTTCAAAAATTCAAGAAAATTCTAAAAATTCTTAAGAAAAATAGAAAGTTTCAAGGAGAAAAAAGTTTCGCTGCTAGCTATTGAGATTTCGAAGGACACTTGTGCTTTCCAGGAATTGGCGCTGCTATAAAAAGTTCAAACAAATGAAAAGTACCAATTCTGAAAGGGGCAACCTCGGTTAAAGCTTCAGGGCTTGCCTTTTTAAAATTTTAATTAAAATGAGATCATTTCGGTTTCTTTAATTTAATTTTATTTATTTCACAGCTCGTGACTAGATTTTTTAATTTTTTCTCCTTTTTGCTATAAATAATGTTCGTTTACTTTTAGACTTGGTGGTCGGTACTCAAATAAGCAGAACGCTAGTGCTGTGAGTATAAGTGGTGGAACAAGCAGTGAAAGGACTAGTGTACGCAACTTTTCCAACAGCAACAACAATAAGAACATTCCACATTCTCAGTCTAATAACTCAATGAATTGGCGACCACACGCTAATGCTTTAAAGTCGGAAAGGTGAGTGGCCATTAGCTCAAAAATTTAGATCAATATTGATGTTTATTGTTTAAAAGTTCTTAAAACGTGTTTTTTCATAAATATCCATTTGACTGCCGTTTTGCCCAATTTTCACCAAAAAACCAAATTCAAAACAAAAAACCAACAAAATCATGAAACTTGATCCTTTAACGAGTAAACAAAAAATTCTTCCTTGTTTCTAGGTCGACCAACCTCAGTCCAAGCACTGCACAGTCATTAGTCAGTTATGGCAACAACAATAACAGCTCACGAAATATTTACGAGCAAACTAGAGACAAAGGCACTCAAACGCCAGAAAGTATTGAGCGAGAGACGCGACGCCACAAATCGCGTTCCATAAAGATCAATTTTAATAGTGTACCCAAGCTGAGCTTTCTAAATAGTAGGAAAAGGCCCAATTTATCAGCTAACGCTGTTGCTACTGAGCAGAAGGCTTCAAAGGTGAGGCAATAATTAGTTAATTGAGCATATACAATCCTGGTGGAAAATACCAAAATGTCTATCAAAACATCAAAATATATTTTTACAATTTCAGGTTCTTGGTCTTGTGTTTTTCACGTTTGTTCTGTGCTGGTCACCGTTCTTCATTTTAAATATAATATTCGCAATTTGTCCACATTTACAAGTTCCAGATCAAATAACCAATATCTGCTTGTGGCTTGGCTACTTGTCATCAACAATAAATCCCATCATCTACACAATCTTCAACAAAATATTTAGGGCAGCTTTCATTCGATTACTGAAGTGTAATTGCGAGAAGTGAGTATTTCCTTCTTGAAATTTTTATATTTGAAAATTTATAGTCATTGATTTTATTTCAAAACAAAGATCTTAAAAATCTTTTTAATGAAAACGTTTTATAAATAATTTGAAATATTTCTCAGATTTGGTCGAACATCTCGATATCGTGGTGTAGCCGATGGACGAGGAACAATGAGCCTATGTGTACCATCTGCATTACCACTTGCCATTTCTTTGCAAGGTCCACTCCTTACTCCTACAACACCCACCGCCCTCAGTGATTACCGTGGCAGCTACGAAATCACCGACGAAGAGTGTTAGCTAGCTTAAAAACAGTCTATTTATTCAAGTACAAGTAAGAGTTGTAATTTACGGTACTTTAATTAGCACTTAAGCGTAATTAACTGGATTTAATTGTAGTTTATCTATTACTGTAATCTCCGTGAATGTGATAAAATGTTAATAATTTTTAGTGTGTGATTAAAATTAAGCAACATTGCAATATAATTGTTGATCACTTGGACGCACAACTTTGTTACTATGCGTACCATAGTGTTTAAGAGGTATTACAGAGCCATTTAATAGAAATAAAGATATAAATGTTTTTATTCTTGCAACTTTGGTTTCCTTTTAACGCACATTTCGATTTTATTGTCTATTTAGCAATCAACACTCTGCAGAGACTGTGCTTTTTATTGGTCCAATAAAAGAAAAGTCTTTTAAAGCTCCTTTGGATATATTGAGATCCACTTGACCAGTTCCGTAAATTGGACCTTTATCACTAGGCAATTTCGCATGGACTTTATTTTAGTTTATTATATTGAGCTGGCAGGTTTTACTTCAAATTATTATTACAATGTTTTCTTGCATAAAAGAGGTTTTGAAGTTGTTTATAATGAAATTACGAAAGCTCGACGGAAGATGGCGATAGAAAAAAAAGTCAGGTTCGTGGAGAAGATGATATTTGAACTTGCGATACAAAATATATATATCGTGGTGTATCACGATTATTTGATAAAGGAAAGCGTTGAAAAAAATTAAAATTAGAGGTGAATCAAATTCCATAGTAAATATTATTGAATGAATAGTGAAAAATAATAAACAAAGGGATTTTGAATCAAAAATATATCGTTTTTTGTTCAAGTTTTAAATATCAGTGATAGAAGTTGATTTATTATAATTATTGAACACAAAAAACTGATTTTTGAATTTTATTGAAAATTTTAAAAATTAGTCAATAGATTGCAATATTTTGTATAATTGAAATATTTTTTAATTTATGCTTTCATTAAGCTTTTTGAATCAAAAATCAACAAAAGATATTAAAAATTCTGTAAGCAAATTATTAATATGGGAATATATTGATGAGCAAGCGATTAATTTATTGTGTGTGTCGATGGACAATATTATATCGATATTATAATTTGTTTGCATGGGTGAGCAATCCACACAATGTCCAACTAATTGGCCATTAATTCAACAATGCGTTGACATTATCGCTCGATTTATGAGCTTACATAGTGTGATGATGGTGTACCCATCGAGCTGAAAATCGTGAAAATTTTAACAAAACATATCAGTTTAATCCGTAGTTAGAGAGAAAATTCGATGAATGCAGTGAAAGCTCTTTTTAATTTAATATCAGTTTACATTTTCCACACAATCAGAATTGAACAAAATTAATTCAATTATTCATCGTAATTTGGTTCATGCATTTTCATGTGTTACATATTAATTATTCTTGTTAATCTAACCATGCATTTTGAACTAAAAATTATTAAGTTCTGGTTTTTCATTAAAAAATCAAGCATAAAACAATGTGCATAAAACTTAACATAGTTTCACATTGGTTTTTGTATTTTTACAGCAAAAAAATCATTAAGAATTTTGCATAAAAGCAGCATTTCCAACATTGCACAACATCACACGATGAGGAAACACAAAATGATAAAATTTTTGTGTAAATTCTTAAAAATTCTGATGCACAAAGGTTTTATCAGAAATTATAATGGTTAAGAGAAGTACATGTTATTATTTTACTTCAAAATATTTTGGACCGCAAACACTCAAAGAAGCTTTTAGAATAAGCTTTGAAAATAAGCAAGTAAATTTCTAAAATAGACACATTGTCTACTTCTAGCCCCCACAATCCCTAAACCCTCCTTACTCAACATTTCACACACAAGAAAGGTGACACATTTTTTAGCGCTATTTAAACAAAAGGCAAAAAGCCGCTCTTAAAGAATCCGCTTACAATGAATGAGTTTTGGGACATGCGCACCATCAGGCACCTTTCGTACAATCCGATTTCGTGAGGATGCACTTTCACATTCGGTGATTCAGGCCAAAAGCTTCAGTTGACTCTCAACCGGCTACCGTGGTAGACTTACTCGATTCAACTGCCGCAGCCACACAAATGTGTTTTGGTGCTAGCTAGTGGATGCCAGTTAAAGCTCCGTTGGCAGTGCGAGTAAACAAAATAACGCATGGACACTTTTTGCATGTGCCGCTCGCAAAACTGTTGAATGAAATTTCAAAGTGATCACCGTACTATTCTTTGGCAGTTTTTTTTGTTGTTTTAAAAACAAAAAAATTAAAGTTCTTTAAAGATTTTAAGAATTTTCTCGACAAGTATAAAAAAAATAATAATAAAATTGTGCAAGTCAAATATTTTAACCGAAAAATAAATGGTAAAAATTTAAATATTGAAGGAAAATGAAAAAATCTCATTATAAAAAAAAAATCAGTAATTTAGTGAAGAAAAAAATGGATGGTTGTTGAAATGGGTGAATAATTGAATTATGATGAGCTACTGAGTGAAGTGAAGAATGAAAAAAAGATTTTTAGGAAAATCAGAAAATCTGGAGAAATATGGTCTTCATGATTGAGACATTAATATAAAATTGGTTGAATGGGATTACACCAATTTGACTAATTAAGCAATTTATCAATTATTCTGCAATTGTGCAATTTGTCTAACCAGATGGCGAAATAATCACATTAGACGAGTTGATTGGACTAATTTGGATTTATTGGATTACACAAGGCAGTTTTTGGAATAAATCGAGACTACTAAATACTTTGGAATAATTAGGCTGCTCTTATTTGGATTACTTGAGGCAGAACATCAACTTATGCTACAAAGTATATACCTAATAATGCAAATTTCATGAATTTTTCAGCTAGATGATCTAATCGTTCAATTATTTTTGAAATATTCAGTTGTTCAGTTAAAGTGTAGTATTTACTGGAAAACTCGAATAAGCAGTAAATTCCGCTCGAATTGGAATAAATAGTTTCCCAAAAAACTATTAAAAATATTAATTTAAAATGTTGAGTGTTACGTCGTAAAATTGCAAAATGCTCACGCAAACACATTCAAGTGAACCTATCAAATAATATTATTGAACACTTTATGGATCTGTTAATTTTCGGAAAAACCGAGTTAAAATGTCAGATTTTAAAAAGATATAAAACAATTTTTGGAAATTGTTAAAATAATGAAAATAAAGAAATTGATGTTTAATAAAGTTATATGTTGAGTTAACAAAAAAAATGGAACAGAATCTTAAATATTTATACATGTGTTATTCAAGAAACTATGAATCAAACTAGTAAAAAAACTTTATGTAAACTCACAAAACTCCCACAAGTATCATTCACATTAAATATTAACGCATTAAAAAGAACTTATGATGTGTCATTTACTTTCGTTATTTCGAGTTTGAATATCTGATTATGAATACTTTTGTGTGACTAGAAAACTTTGCACCTTAAAAAACCGATGCTCTGTTTAAATAATGCATAATATAACAAAATTAATGAAAAAACTCGCGGAAAACCCGGAGGTCTGAACTATAAAAGCATTTCACATAGAAAAAAAAACGTGTACCGATTAGCCAGGCCAACAACAAAACTCCACCAGCGTAAAAAGCAATTCATTATCGGTATCGGATAAAATCGTAAAATGAATGAGACTTGAGATATTTATTATTGTCACATAATTAGAGCAGCTAAAAATTGATCAATAAAATAATAATTCCCAACAAAACGGAAAAAAATATGGAAAAGTAATTACAACACGAAATTACACCAAAACAACATTAAACAACATTTTGCGTCCACGAGTCATACCATAGCAAAAGTGATATCAAATTGACATTTGAGACGCACACAAAGCTCCAGCTAGTAAATCCCACGGCTTTGCCTTCCGATCATATTTTTTGGCGCGGGCTCGACGCGAATTTCTCCAAAAAATGTTGAGCAAACAACTGAACGTACGCACCAGGCTCATTAAATATTTATTTGTTGCTTGTACGTAATTATTTTATTGTTAGCGCCACCAGCTTCACATTATGAATGTTTCCTTTTTGGAACATTTCAAATTTAGCGAAGAGTCTTTTTTCGCCTTTTCGCTTGCAGCATCAATTTAGAATAAATTTATGGACGAAAAATGGAATGTTTTTGGGCATTTATGGAATTTATGGAATTTATCGCGTAATTTAGCATATTTAATTAAAACAAAAAAAAAAGAGTTACGATTTTGAAATATAATCTAGACCGCAAATCTCCCCTTTTAGGCCAGTTGAATCTGGGCGGTTATTAGAGTGTCGTCGATTGCCTGAGGGATATAACGCCTCGTCATTTTAGCGAGGGCGGTGATTGGTGTGTTAATCTGATTAATCAGTGTTTCGGAGGCATTTTTTTGTATGTTTGAAAACCATCAAAAAAACCTTCACAGCTAAATCTGTTTAATAACCGAAAATCAATTTTACACGTAAAAATCGCCCTTCAGAATAATTTAGTAGACAATTATCTATCTCATTATATTTAAGATCCTTTTCTTCGATTACAAAAATCGGCAGTCAACGGCCCCAAAGTTAACATTATTTATTAACCAAGCGACACCATCTTAATTTTCCTTCAAGTGTACACAAAATTGCCAGAATTACAAGAACTAAAAGAATTACAAGATTACAAGCTTCAAATTAATTTCGGCCCACTCATAGGATGTCAGAATTTTGCAATTGGCTTCTCAGAATCTAGCAGCCTCAAGTTAACTAAAATCGGGAGGTGTTTGTGGAGCAAACTTAAAGAAAGTAGAAATTCTGTTTTGTGTTAATTATTCGCCTCGCAACGATTCAGGGAGCAACTTTTGTCAGTATCTGAATATTCACCGAATATTTAAAGAATATTCAGAATATTCTGAATACTCAGTACAGCCTTGATTCGATTAGATTGTCTAATTAAGACAAGATTAATTTTCGGAGGGAGTTTTTGCGCAAACACTTTGGGGGCTATTTTTGTGATACTTGAAGGCTTGACGAGGCTGGGAAAGGTTAATTTAAAACTTTTTCAACAGCAAAATTATTTCTGATAATGATGTCCTTTGAGCTTTGATGGAAATGAGCCTGTAATTTGATAAGTTGCCTTCTTGAACGAATGTTATGACGCAACTTTACTGAGAATATTGAGAAATTAGGAAAAATTATGTAAATGTGTTCAATCGATCAAAGTGCCAGTGTTTAAGTATGTCAGAGTGTCAAATTGTCAATTTTTAATACACATGAGTGACTTGTGCGTATATGTTGAAAATTATAAAGTAGCAAACTTGTGTAACAAACAAAATAAATGTTTGTTACGCGTAAAAATGTGTCATTTATTCGATCAGATTCCTAAAGCTCTTGAGTTTAAGAAAGAAAAATCGGAATTCCTAATTTTTCCTCTCAATCTGAAATTGTTTAGAAATCAGGCGTCCATCTAAGCTAAAATATTCCATAAAACCTAAATAAAATATAAACCTTGACATTCAATAACTTTAATCAATTTCACAGAAAATCAATCGTTTTCTCCCTCCCGTTACCCTATACAACTTTCAAAGCCTAACAGACAGACATTTGAATATTCCGCAATCCGCAACCAGCTATTACCATACATTTTATATAACAACACTACGCTATAAACTGTTTTCCGATATATTTTTGCGCTCAATGTCGAGTGGCCATAAATTTTTAATTACCAATTTTCACAATTTTCATTATTCTCAACATTTTCCACAATTTGCCACATTCAGCGACTTTAATATTGAAAACAGGCGGTTTTTGAGTATATTCTATGCCTTTGTAGAGTGAAATGAAAACTTTGTTATGAAACAATGAGACTATGTATAATATATTGTAAATAGTTGAAGAGCAATCATTTTCCCTAGGTTTCAACCATTTCTATCGTTCTTAATGATATCACATATCCAGTTCTTTTGTGACTACAAAAAGCAACTAATTAAATAAGTTTTGTTGTTTGAAAACTCAGAATTTTTGTGAAATTCCAAGAAAAATGCAATTTTGTGCTTTTGAATGCTTCAGTTATCAGTTATAATACTTGGGGCCACCCTCTTTCAATTGACTGTGTTACAATACGTGTGTGTTCAAATGTATTTTCAAGTACTTTTGTATACTTTACTAAAATACTAAATTACAGTTGTGACTACGAAATGAATTATTGAGATTCATTATTGAGCATAAAATTAACCACAAATTCCAAAGCTCTTCATTTCGACTTTTGAGTCGGCCACTTGGTTTGATACTTGAGACGTTTTGCTTGAAACTTTCATTACCCCAAACCATCACAAAAGAGCCATTAAAATTCTATTTTTGAACAACAAAACACATGCATGGTGCTTGTTTGCTTTTTACATGCAAACGGAATGAGTCTCGTATTTTTAGTTTTTTTTCGTTTTGTGGAAAAGTTTTTCAGGAAATTTGAAGAAAATTAGGTATTTATGTCAAAATTTGATTAATGCGGAGTAAATTGTGGAATAATAATTAAAAAATGTTAAAAATGAGTTTTTAGAATTTTTTTTTTATTAGTAGTGGGAAACTATTAAAAATTTAAAAACCATTTAAGATCAGTATAATTAATTTGAAATTTTCATTTAACAGAAAATTGGTTTCCTTGAAATATTCATTAAATCCTCTTTAATATGAATTCCCGGGAAACCAAACCTCCATTTATTATCCTCGATCAAATTAATCGACTAAACCATCCACCTAAACTGTTCATCTTTTTCCAAGATAACGCATTCATTCAATTAGATGATGTGGGCGTATAGCCTGAGTGTGGGCATTTCATAACGTGAAAATAAACATTTACAAAACATATTTGAAAATTTCTATAGAAAATATCCCAAAATGTGTTCAATTAATCAGCGAGCATATTTTTTCCCACATCCAAATCGATTTACAATTTACAATTTAAAGCTCCTATCCCTTTCGCTCTACCGTTTTAATTGAGTTTCGAGGTTTTCAAAGGTTTTTAGCAGCACGAAAAGTTGTGGGCTTTCAATTATTTTGCTGTTTTTAACTCTGGCTGTTGGGGAGGCTTTTTTGCTCGCAAAGAATCAAAAAATTCACACAAATTCCATAAATATTCCATAATTTATGCAGCGGTTTTAAAAGTTCAGTAAAAAATTTGTATTTGTTTTGACACTTTCGTTCCTGTTTGTTTGAGAAAAGTGATACTTTATTAATTAAATTTTCGTCAAATATGAATAAAATGGTGCAAGAGCTTCTACATTATATTTACACGTTTTGATACAGTTTTCTTGAAGAATTTGTTTTTAACATTTTTCGCATTCTCATTATTTTTAATGATGTTAAAACATTTTTCTAAATGCAAAAGTTGTGTGTATATCACATTTTATAAATCAATGACTGATCTTTTTAAATATATTTTTGTCAACGGTTAAAATGTAAAGCTTTAAAATGACGATTTTTTTTATCGATTGAACAATCTTGACCTTTAACCTTTGATAAAAATTATGTTACAACTTCTTCCAGGCACTCTAGCCAATTAAAAAAGCATAAAATAGCATTTTATTAATGATGTAAAAAAAGATAAAGAATCTCTAGTATCAAGTCTTTAGAAATCTGTTCCATAAAAAACTTAAAATGTAATCTTGCTAGTAAATCTCGTTTTACTTTTTCAACAAAAAACTTGAAAAGTTTAAAGTGCACAAATTACAATAGCCAATTAACATTGACATAATTTTCTCTCGACTCTGCAGAAAAATAGATGTAAAACATAAATCTTACAAAATTACGAGGATTCCGTTCATTCAAAAAAAAGTTCAGACAATGCAAGCATTCAGCGAAGATAATCGATATAGCATGAATAAAGCTTGAATAAAGCGGATATTGGAAGACTAATTGTGAATACCATTTACCCATGGAATATGCAAGAACGGCATAAATGCTATAAAGAACATGAATGAACGTTTGGAGCAATTTGAATGCGGGTAAAGAAGAAGAAAAATATATAAGCTTGAACAGACTTTGTAAACTCCAAACTAAGCTAATGAAAAGAGAATTCCAGGTTTCAAAAGTGCAATTAAACTATATGGCAGTTTTGCTGCTTTTGGAGCATGTTTGAAAGCTTAGTGGCTTTAGTGAAGGTGTGGCAATATTTATCTTAAAATCTCTAAATTTTCAATTAGAATATTGCAAAAACTTGTCGTATTCACCCACACAATAAGTAAAAAATAAACAAAATACTGAGCTAACTACATTGTTCCCTTATGACAGAATATTATTCGAACGAAAGTTATTTGAGCTTTTTAATAATACTGTGATATCATCTTATGTATTATGAAGAACAATTGCATACCTCATTGTTTTGAACTATTTGCTTTGCAAACTGTATTTACAAATTATAGGATATGTTGATATTTTGTTTTTAAATCGAATAATCTGAATTAATTTGAATAACTTGAAGCTAAGAATCATTTTGCTCAAACAAATTGAAAAGCATTAAAAGCTGTAAATTTAACAGCACATTAAACAAATCTATAATCCAATATGTAAAATATTAGCTATTTTACAATAAAAATAACATAAATTATGATAAAATCATAAATCATACACTGATATTTAATAACGTGCGAATGCTTGTAAACTTCAGTGAATTCTGACAAACTGTGTGGTTAATCTAAATCCATGGTGTCTGCAGATAACACAACTAGCACAAATATCTCGAAAATAAACATATAGCACAAACTGCTGACAAAAGCAGTCATTTTGATTGGTATTGTACTATGATTGTGAGCCATGTCAATGTTGACAAAAGCACAACCAATTCTGATTTCACATCTATATTCTATAAAAATTTCGTATTTTGTCACAAATTTAAGACTTGTTGCCAGTCATTCAATAAACTATAAAAATGAGATTCTATGACTAATGCAATTTTTAGAAGCTACTAAAAAAAGTTCATAACGCAAGTTCTTTTTCAATAACCCATAATTACTCCACACAACAACAAAAAAATCCTTTCAATCCATTCATTACGCAACTATTTAAAAGCAATTTTCCCTGTAATTACTCCCAGTGTGTGCACGTGAACATTTAATCCGAAATAAATTGTAAATGCTAAAGTAAAATCTCCAACATCCCAAATTAATGATTCAGACGGCAAAGCACCCAATAAATGATTAAAGCAGAATGTTCTCATATTACGGTATTATCAGTATTAAGGACTATTGCAGCTTTTTCAACATGTGCGTACATTAAACATTTAAATGCCAAGGCAGTGTTTAAACTGTAATTTAATTCTGGCACAATAAGAACCGACCCCCCTTTTATCCTTCGTTCACTTGAAGCTTCAAGTACTAATTTTTCTCGGCATAATTTTCCTACCGAGCTTTTTTCTTGGCAAAACCAGCAACAAGTTCACAATTTATTATTCATACCTTTTTGGCTAACACGGGCAGCTAAAGCAAAAGTTTGCATTAATTTTACTCATTTGACTTTTTGTGCGGTACAAATGCTAATGCGAACTCGAGTACTGAATTTATGCTTCCCTTTTCTCATTACGCTGATGACGTTAATTAGCAATGGGATTTATTTGCAAAATCCATAGAGTTTACTCTATACTTCTTGATTTTAAAGATGTGGGCGAAAACTAAATAATAGAAATGCAGATTGCAAAGCCAATTAAATTTTCATGCGTGTGCGAGGTGCTCGTCATTCTCTAGACAGGCATGTGTGGGCGATATTGTTTCGTGCAATATTAATTCATCATTTCTCGTAGAAGCTTCTGGTTTTAATCATTTCATATATGTGGCAAAAGGATTTGAAAAATTAAAGTTTTATGAGCAATTTATGATAATTCTAGTTCAGACATAGTTCGTATTTTACAAAGCAAAATAGGAAGAGGTCAAGGTTTGCATAATAGAAAAGAATGTGTTAAAATTGATAAAACTTTTGTAGCTGAACCGTATCTTGAGTGGTTGAAAATATTGTGGCTTTAAAGGGTTTTTTATTGGAATAAAAAAATTGAATAAAGAAGCGATGCGGCCCTCTAGTACCACCAAAAGTGTAACTCATCTAAAATATTAAATTTTCAACTTCAAGAATCACAACCAAACACGTTCTCAATTTGAATATTGAAATGACAATAATATAATTCATGTATATTTTTATGAATCCAGATCATGTTTTGTAAACTTCTCAGAATTCAAACCGGATTGGCTTTGCAGCTTTGCAGCTTTGCAGCTTTACTTTGAAAAGGTTACACATAAATGGCAGCACAGAAGCCAGAACATTCAGTTAAACTCATTTCAATAGCAAAATTCAGAGAAATTAAAATTCATTCCGGAAATGTTCTTCTGCTCAAATTATTCAGGCAAAGCTACTGAAGCTTACATATTATTCAGTAGTTCTACAAAACATTCTGCCCGGACTTGGTACCACAATGACTGAATTTTAGATTAAACAAAATCTGAAAACTCAAAGCTTTCATTAGAAAGCAATTTAAGCCACGTGACTCATTTAAAATGATACTTTTTGTTGTTTTTTTGTGATCTTTTTCGTTATTTATTGTTGTTCTTTGATGCTATTGTGTTATTTATGGTGGCTTGTGTTGCTCGTGTTATTTGTGTTGTCATCAAAAGTCTGGTTTAGTTTGTAAACACTCCAAAATCACAAGGATTACTCAGCAAAATAGTTTTGCGGGATGGAAATCTGACTCAATAACACATTGAAGCTTTGAAGTCCTTTATAAATCAGGTTTCTTAGGGTTACCTTCAAAAACTAACTTTTTAAGCAAAGATTTTGAAAAGTTTAAAAATGAAAATAATTCACTTTTGCGTTAAAGTCCTGAATTTTAACCACTTTATGGGAATGTGAGGGAATTAATCTGTCGAGCCACATACAGGGTAGCATTGAAACATCAAAACTAATTATTTCGTCAACCCTCTCTTCTACTCTTTAAGCTACCCAAATATCTCGGTCACACAAGTCGTCCGCAAATCTATCTGAAATGGATACAGCATGTGGGCCACCGGAGGCTTTTAATTCTGCATTTTGTGCTTGCGTAACGTGTCGCCGGAGCAGGGATTGAAAAATTTATACAAAGCAGATGGAAATTAGTTGTATGCGGGTTTCTAATTTTCCATCTCTGCCTCTATAAAATTTTCCTTCAAAAAATTTATTTGGGGATTTTCTAGGAATTACCAAAAAATAACTTTTACCCAAACAAATTACGGCTCCATTCCAATTTCACCACAAAATTGTTTGTTAATTTTTTTGCAGAGCGCCTTTAGCAGCAGCCTACGCCGGACAATGAAGTAGCAGTAATCAATGAATCTTGATTTGCCTAACAGTCCAATCAAATTGGCTAGAACAAATAGTAGCCATGCACGAAAGCGACAGGGATCACGCTTCATTAAACGCATCGTCAATTATGCGGTGGCCGCCTGCCAATGACACCAGCGAGTTGGCCAATAACGACCTCAATTTATACCAAAACTACACCGAGCTCTCGAACGAGCATCAATTATACAATTTAACCTACAGCCATGTCAATTATGGCGAAAATAACTATTGGGCGCTGTTGGCACTAATATTAGTGGTAAGTTGTTTTAAATCAATCAAACAAAAAACAAACAAAATAAACCCATTAATCTACTAGGTGAGCACCGCAGCCGGCAATATACTCGTATGTCTTGCAATAGCATGGGAAAAGCGGCTACAAAATGTCACCAATTACTTCCTTATGTCGCTAGCAGTCACCGATTTAATGGTCGCCATCCTTGTGATGCCTTTTAGCATTTTAACATTAGTTAGAGGTGAGCACCCTAATAAATGTATTAATTCTAATTTATGTAATTTCACTGGTAATATCACATATTTTAGTGTGGCAATTTTGCCAAATTTTATAGCCACCAAGAGTTCTTTAACTGCCTTTAATCTATGTGCTACACGAATATCTCTACTAGAATTTATTACATTTTGCAACTCTTCGGGCACTTTATTGTTTAATCAGATTGCGCTTTTAGCCACTTGAATTTACATTGATTTGGGGGTGGAATATTTATAAGGAAGAAAGTTTTTAGGTTTAATCTTTTTTTTGGGATATTTTACTTTTTTGGAAAGGATCTATCAGTTATTTATGTTAAAGCTCTTAGAAGGTGTTCAAATACACTTGAAAAAACTTTATTATTTTTCACTTAAATATTAACAACTTGAATATTTTATTTGTCAAATACTTTTATCAGCTTTTGCGTGTATTAAAGTCACAGCCCGACTATCAACAATAAAGTGCCAGATTGTCAGTTAATTTTCTCTCTACCTGACATCAAATAGAACACAGACTTCTTGAATTATCGTGACAAACTGTGCCAGTCAAATTGGGACATGCAATTACATTTCCACTCCACCTCTCCAATATATAATCTAATTTCTACCATTTTATATAACATTCATAACAGCTAGTTATATAAATGTGAGTCTTGCACACAATACGCTTGGATTGAGTCCTAATTTTCGTTCAGCAAACACCATTTATCATTTGCCTGAATGAGTCTGAGCGATAGAGCAAATATTTGTATCTTTATCGACAACGTGGTTTATCGAGTTTTGCTTCATGCTTCCCCAATATAAATTATGTACACTTGAGTTATGCACACGAACACAGTTAGCATTCATTTAGAGATTCATTCAGTCCCTGCGGGTTTACTCAACAGGTGAACGAGTGATGCTACAGCCAAATGGTCAGCAAATTCAATTTTCCTGAATTAGTTGCAACCAGGCAGAAACGAGTAAATATCAATAAAAAGTTATCCAATAAATGTGAAGCTCGTTTTGCTACGGAAAGGTTGAATGAAATGTTTAGTAGCAAGAGTTAGTTAGGAAGGAAAATTTGCAAAATATCCATTTGAAGAAATTCATGAAACAACAATTAAATATAGTTCAGATTGTATTCAAGAACTAGATAGTGTAGCTTCATTTGTACTACAAAAGTTAATGGAACCATACATAATATATCACAAACAAGCGATTTATCGCATGAAAAAGCTGGAAAGCTACCAGCAAAACTTTCTATCTACTTTTCTAGAAAAAACAACATGTAAGCATCAACTTCTGGAAATTGAAATAGTTTCAGTAACTCAAAGCCAAGTTAAGGCAGCAACCGGAATTTTCCTTTACTAGGTAGCATGTGTGCTTTTTCCACGCCATGTCAGACATTCAAAATATATTGAGCTGTTCAATTTCGTTCTATATTGATTCATTGCAACAAGCTTTAGCATGTTGTAGATTTATTGCAAAATATTGATACAACTGTAAACATGCAAATTTATCTTTCATTAGTTCGTTAATTCAATGATTTCAGATAAACATTTGATTTCGGGTGAAATCAATTTAGATTATCTTGTTGACACTGTATTCAAAATGTTTGTATTTGAATGATTTTGATTGAGCTATACGAATGAGTTTATGGCATGTTCAAAGTTGTGGTACTTAACAGTAAACTATATATTTGTGGTTTTGTAAGACAAACAAGCAAATCAGAATTTTGTGAGTGAAACAATTTAAAGCAATCTGATATCATAGCACTAGATATTCTAAGAATTGGTTGTAATAAAGCACAAAAACACTTGAAAACTTTATCATCTGTTCATTGTTTAAAGAGGATTTCCCGCAAATATTAAATATTTTATGCAATTTGCAACTCTGTAAAGTATAAGCTACAAGTATAAAGTATCTAAACAATGAAAATGATTACAAAATTTATTGGCAGCCGTAAACCTTTTGATGCTTTTATGTTTTATTGCTTCAATACTGGCATATTTTTCAAAAGCGCCCGGTACATGTTTCACTTTGTTTTATCCAGTTTTACGATTAGGGATTAAGTGTGTATTCATCAAGCATTTAAAAGAGATATGATATGATATGATAGGAGCCTCTCAAATTAATTGCTGCTTTAACGAGCTTTTAACTGGAAGAGGTGGAAGTAAAGAGATTTTAACTACATAAACTTTTCTAGTTAAAAGATTTATGCAAGAATTTTTACATCTTCAAATAAATGATGTCATTAGAGATGATTTAATTATAAGAGAATAATATTATCAGGTAGCAAAATTAATTGTGCATTTATAAATTTACATACTAAAAAAAAAATAAATACGAGTTTGAATACGTTATCACTTGACTTAGCAATTTAACCAAACAAAAAAGAATCTGTTATGACACTTGCATTCAAAGCCATCGTTAGTTGCTTCCTGATTCTACCTGTATTTATGATTGCATACAAAATTACATCGAATTTAGTTGCGCAACCACTTCAGCATATCCTTTAAGTGGTTTCAAAATGAATGATACAGAAACTACAAGAAACTCAAGTAGTACAAGTTTTAAAATCTCTAGAATTGTGTGCTGAGCGTGCATATAAACAGATTTTTCCTATGTCAATATGTATGTCTTTTCCTCACATTCATCTTTCTCCCAGCGACAGTTGATATACGACTCGGATGTGCGGGCATGTTTGCAACAAGCTTTGAAGCGAGTATACGTACGTGTACCCAGCAGCTTTCGCTAATATTTATGGAGCACATTATTCACGTTACATCACGTTTTGCAACTAAATCATTGCAGTTTATAATAAATAATTTTGCAATAAATAATATTATCGTTTTAGGATACTTTCCGTTGCATTCAGAACACTGCCTGATATGGATTTGTTTGGACGTTCTGTTTTGCACCGCCAGCATCATGCACCTGTCTACTATTTCAGTGGACCGATATCTATCGTTGCGTTTTCCACTACGCTTTGGCAGAAACAAAACGCGACGACGAGTTATCCTCAAAATCATCTTCGTGTGGATTCTATCAATAGCTATGAGCTTGCCGCTAAGCCTCATGTACTCAAAGGTGAGTAGCAATTGAAAGAAGCTTATTTTGAATTTTCTGTATTCATCGGTTGTTTGTTGAGGATTTGCAGGAGTTTTTTAAAGCTTCTAATTTTTTTGTTCCACAAGCTCAATATGGATTATTTTTTATTTATAAACTGAATTTTTAAATAGGACCACGATTCCTTGCTTGTGAATGATACGTGTCAGATTCCTGACCCCGTCTACAAATTCGTTGGCTCCATTGTGTCTTTTTACATTCCACTTGGCGTAATGCTCATCACATACACACTAACCGTACAACTGCTTGCCCAGCAAAGTAAAAACCTTAGCGACTTCAACAAGCAGCCGACAGGCGGTGGCTGGTCAAGTGGATGGATGGGCGGACAGACGCCAGCAATTGGTAAGCTCGCATTTTAATTATTTTTCTATTTTAATATGGTTGGAAGAGCATCGTCATTAATTCTGGGATTTTATTTGTGGCAGAACGGAAGAGCACATGGAAACGATTAATCAAAAATAGTTTACCGTCAACGCCCAACCATGCACATTCAGCTGCCTCCACCGACACTGAATTGTCCACGCTGGAGATTAATACTCATGATCTGTGGCTGCCTGAATCAAGGTAAATATAAGTCAATGTTTAACTCGAAAGCTCATCATTTTACATCATTTTTTAAAAACCAGCCTTGCTGACCCAACACCGTCCACCATGACGGCACTGCACCAGTTTGGAGCGGAAATGTTAAAGCTCTCTAGAGGATTAGAATCTGTTGCGTCGCCTGCGGAAACACTTCAACCAACAGTCAATATTGAAGCTGTCTCAACACCGTCGGCAAGGTAAACCAATATATCTTTGTCATACACACATTTTGTGCCGCGTCTATGGTTGGGGTTTTTATGAGCTTTACTAAACTCATAATGTAATATTTTTCATATTGTGCGGTTCGAGGACGAGGTAGAACAATAGCATATATATCATGCAAAGCGAATATAAAGTACTTTGTAAATACAAAACATAGATCTCAGTAGTATGAAGCGCAAAAAAGAGATGAATAGCTGCAGGACATTGGATTAAATATGAGCCGCATATCAAGTATGACGGGGAGGATTTGGGGGTTAGTCGAAGGGTGTGGGATGTTTTTCTTATTTCGCGCAAATTCTCATGAAGTTATTCGAAACCTGAATATGAGACAGATTTGCTTTTCCACTGTAGTCATGCTGCAATTTGAAAAATAGATGAGACATAGGTGACATTTAATTTAAAGGCACTTCAAGTGAATGAACATTTCCAAAGAAAATCCAATAAAGCAACCCTTCTTCACATAACCTGTCCCATACGAAATAACATTTCATAACAAAAAGTGGTACGGAATACAAATATCATCAAACTCGGCTTTAAATTCAATTTCAGAGTTTTGCGATACATAAACAGCTTTGTTTGCTTCAGTTAACTTTCATTGTGCTTCAATAAAGCTTGTATTAAAAAGCTCATATTTTTCTTCAGAACAAAAATCTAATTGAAATGAAAATCTGATTTTTTTTTGGAATTCTTTTCAACAGAAAACGGGATCAACTCGAACCAGCAGTCACAACTTTTTGCCAAAAACCTACAAGGCGCTCTTCAGTGTGTACTTTGCGTAAAAATTGTACTGCTTCAGCATTGAAACGCTCCAGCAGTATTCCAGCCTTGACTGAAAATTTGAGTGCCAACCAAAGCAAAATTTTAGATGCAAAAATGCATAATGGCAGGAATGGGAGTCGTCGCAATGGTAAAAGTACTTCATCGCTAGAACTACCGCCTCCATGCACGTGTCCTTATTTTGGGGACAGGTCAAACAATCATCACAAGCTAACCGAGGTCAAGGTTATTACTGCAACTAGCAAATTTTTATCTCCCGCTCGCCAAGTTCAAAATAATCCGCTTTCTTTGTCCAGTAACTCAATTTCAAACACAAATACGACGAATTCTACACTTAGCTTGTCTGTAAGTCAGACTGGCACACCCGCTAGAAAATACAGTTATGGCAAATGCAATTCAATTGTGACGTGGGAGTCGAGAAGATATCAGCGTAGGGGATCGAGCTTTGGTAGTGGAACAAAAACGAGCATTGTTAATCCACCAAGTACTAAGACTAGCATGCTATCAACTCCGCTAAGACGTTCAGTGACTTTAAAGCATCATAAGAATAATGCTTTGGTAAGATTTTAAATTTCAATTTCATTTGAATGAGCACAATCTTAAAAACTTAAGCTTTTTTATATTTTGAAGAAACCTTTTAAAAATATTCCTTTTTATTTATGCCAACAGAGCGTAAACATCAACGATCCACTAAGTAACCCATTAAAATCATCATCTCCTTGCATCCTTCAACGCACCACAACCATTCGATCACACCACTCAAGAAATTCTAGCGTAATTTCTAGAAATTCTTCACGCCACGGTCGCATTATTCGTCTTGAGCAAAAAGCAACAAAAGTTCTTGGAGTGGTATTTTTCACTTTTGTGTTTTTGTGGGCTCCTTTTTTTGTGCTCAACTTGCTACCAATTTTTTGTCCCGAGTGCGAGGCAAAAATTAGTCCCTGGGTGTTTGATGTTGTGACATGGCTGGGATATTCTAGTTCAATGGTTAACCCTATATTTTACACTATTTTTAATAAGGTAATTAAATAATTGTTTTCTATTAATGTCACAGTTTTATATTAACCATTAATATTTCTCACAGGTTTTTCGACAGGCGTTTAAGAAGGTGCTCCTCTGCCAATACAGCAAAAGTAAAACAATTTGGCGACCCACCCCACCCAGATAACACTGAATGCATTTTGTCAATCAATTTGTGTACACAATGTCTCAATACAGACTTTTTAGTAAAATAAATAACAGTGAATATTGTAAATGTTTACATAGCACACGTTCTAGAGTTTAAGATAACAACAAGTATCCAAAGTAACACAATCAATCGTTCAGTGTATGAATACGAGAAGGTTATTATTGTAACCTTAAATCCTTTTTTCCCAATTATGTTTGATAAGCCAAGTGAACTCAAAAGTTGAGTTTGTTTGCCGAGAAATGTAAGAAAAATGTTTTTCTTTTAAATTTCAAATACTTTTTATAAAAAAAAAAAAATTGAAAAGCTGAGAAAAATGTAAAAACAGTTCCATTTCTGCAAGAAAAATACTGAGTTTGCCAAGAAAAAGAAATATTATGCTTTAAAATCCATATTTTTCTTATCAATTTGTTATCCTGGCAGAACTGGTGGAGGGAGCGCTTGTTGGCGTATCCAAGTCAAGCATATTAAATTTATGGAAATTTATGAAAATGTATGAAAATGTATGTATACATTTAGGAATTTGCTAAATGTGAAATATTAAAATATTCTCCTATAAAATACCTAACATCACAGACAACCAAATCGAGTTAATGCTCGTGTTTTCGCGATATTTGTCATGGCTCAATTAAATAACCCCCGTGCAAGCACTTTAACAAAATATTTTCCTGTACGCATAATTTGGCATAAGTTGAATAAAAACTCTCAGCATGTTTGCGCGACTTTTACAGAGTTTTTGTCCCAAATATTTATCGTAAGATATGTGAGTTATGCGAATTATTTGAGTTATTTGAAATGTTTGTGAATAAAAATAAGTAAAGAGGAATTTGCGTTGAATATTCAAGTTCTAAAGAATTGTTCACAAAGTCTCAAGTTCTTTTATTTTCGCTTTCTTTCACTGAGCACAGCTTTAGATAGAAACGTTATTCAACATATATTTGAACTTTATTTTACTTTTCAAGAGACAAACAGAGCTTCAAAGCTCTTTTATTGATTTCAACTTTAATGAAGTTATAAACACATTGAGATATGGAAAGTGTATTTGCGTCTCTTATTTATGTGAGGTGCGATAAACTTTCAAATTATTAACGAATTTTGAGGAAATATGATGTTGACGAAAATAATGAGATATAACGCGATCGACAACAGGTGCAAAATATTGATATTTATCGTTTCCTCTTAATAATAATTACTTAACTTCATTGATGACTCTGAAGTATCAATTTGGGTGATATTTATTTTGCCTGATTTGCTTAATATAAAATAAATAGCCATCTCTCAATCATAAATGAATATAAAAAATGTCTAAATTTTCCACCTTCTCCCCTCAAAAACTGCCTCCCCCCAACCAGTTGTCTGAACCGCCATAAATTACTGATTATTTCTGCAGAATTGTTTAGGCACACATAGCCGAGTTAACGTGAAAAAAATGAAAGCTTTGAGAATAGGATGGAGCAAAGAATTGTGGGGCAATAAAAAATTATGATGTATAGCCTTTGCTGTGATAGTACTTTTTAATAAATTCCTTTTTATGGATTCAATTTAATGGGGAGCTGCAAATTTCCCATTTTCTGTGAAAAAAAATATATATATTGCGGCAAACAGCAGAAAAACCGGAAAACTGAAAGTGTTGTACAAAAAAAGTTGGCTGCTGAATAGAAATGGCAGGTAGCTCTTTTTAAGGTATAGGTAGAGCAAATAGTGCTATTGTTATAGGTTGTTGGAGAAATTCCCACCGTTAATACAGCTAAATGTTTATTAAGTCATAAATCATGTTCGTATGGAAGGATGTTCCATTAATTGCCGGTTTAACTAGCGAAATGTTATCGTTATTGTTTCATTATAGAAGATTATGCGTTTATATTGTAGAAAGTTAGGAAAATAATGAGCAAGTCAAGGAGTTAGTTTTGAAGGATCATTTGCAATATTTTGTTAAAGAGATTAAAATTACATCAAAATAAATGAATTTGATGCCATCATTACTGAAGACTTGAGTAATCGCGATGAAACTCATTAATAATTTATTTAAAGCAGATCCCTTCATAATCACATTCCTTGAGAATCTCATAGAACAAATTAATATCAACCGTATAAAATCAATTAGGGAAATCTATTTCCCAAGACTCAACGTTTAAACAATAAATTTATAAATGTCAGCCTCTCAAGCAAAAAAATTGATATTATGAAAAAATGGAAAAGCTTAAAGCAGCAAGCTTTAAATATTTTATAAGTGACAGCTATATAGCTTGAAGGGGTGATGTTTATGAGTTGTTGAATGGTGAAGCATATTTTATTGGCTCATTTATGTTCCATCACCTAAATTCAATTGAATTTTACAAATTACTCAACATAATTTTATGGAAACATCACCCCCTCGACCACAAATATTTCTTAATGAAAATGGCAAAAAAATCAATTTTGGTATCCATAAATTTTGATAAATTTCAAATTTGTATGGTAAAGCACACAAAGCCATATTTCCCCTTGACAATCATTATTTTTTCCAAGCTGCAATTTGAGTTATTTGACAAATTCGCCGAATTTCAGAGTAAATTCAGTGAACATGTCTGAAATGAATATAAGTATTCAGAGAGATTTGCATCAATTTTTTGTACTTATTGTGAGCATTCCTATACTGACAACTACCAGAAATGTACAAAATCCAGAATAAATATTGTAAAGATGACTTTCAAGTATTTCCCGGAGAATTCTGCCATTTTTTTCCGCCGCAAAAAAGAGTAAACCGCATAAATTTAAGACTGCAAAAAATTGCAGAAAATTTTAAAAAAGCAAACAATGAATGTTTAATACAAATAAATGTTGACTAAAAAACTGATTTATGGTAAATAAAACACAAGGTTTTGGAGTTTAATATGAAAAATTAAAAAAAAAAAAAGTAGATGGTTTTTTACTAGAATTGTTTTTTTTGGTACCATTTTACAATTTTAGTATTCATCGCTGGTTTTCCATGCATATCGGGTTTCTTTTTGTGTTCTCTGTTTTGACTTTGGTATTTTTTTGAATAAATCTGTAAATCTGCAATCCTATCAAGTATGAAGCCAATTGAGAGCAAAATTAAGTGAACAACATCAAAATAACAGGATAACAAATTGGATTCCATTAATTTCCTAAACCAATTAATTTTCGTTCAAACGTTGTTTTCTCATTTTATTTTCTTGCAGTTTTTGTTTGTTGTGAACTTTGTAAGATTTCAAATTTTTTAAAAGCAAGTTAGACGCAAGGTAAGTCCCTGTAACATTTTAAAATCTTTTTTAATAATTCCAATTTGTGGGAAATAGTAAAAGCTTTATAGGAAGCAACTTTTAAAAACTTAGAAGTTTTGAACGCTCAGTTTTTTCTCTTGAATCGTTTACTGGGCCAAAAATTGATTTATTTCGTCTGCTACATGGAAAGGGCAGTTTTTCCGACACATTTCTTGAAAGATAACGACGATGGTAAATCACAAAATAACAAAAATATGGTAATAGCAGCTTTTCGGGCTGACTGAAAAGTTGAAGGATCTTTGTAGCCATGTTGTGGAGCCAAAAAGCTGTAGAAAACAGAATGTTTTGAATTTGCTGATAAACGGGAATGCACTTTTTAATCCAAGTTTTTTGCTAAATAGAAATAAGAAAATTCCTTGGAGAAAGTATTTTGTGAAAAAAAGATGAACTAATTATTGGAATGCCTTTTTCAGGGAAATTTTCAATACTGCATCAATATTCATCATCTTAATGGATTCTGTGAAGCTTTTATTCATGTAAGAGAAAAAAGAATGCATCTGAAACATTAAAACCATGCACAACCAGGTAAGCATTTCAGAGGCTTCAGCACATATTTTTAGGTCATTGGGTATGGATGACAAATATTTTATGAACAATACTTCATAGCTGTTCAGAACACCTAAAAGCAAATAGATACAACTAGATATTCAACTGTAATCACAGAAGGTGCTCCAGTTAAGTTATTTTAAACCTCCAGTAATTTGGTTTTATGTGTACGAAGGGCAGTCAAAGGGAAAATCCCTCGAATAGCCAAATTGCGAACGAAGCAATATCCTAAATAATTGAACAAATGAGGCAGATAGTTGAATCATTCAATGGTACGACGATACCTTTATAGATTTTATAGGTACATACAACAAAAACGCTGCATCAGAAATTGTTTGGCTAGAGCAATCAGAAATTAAAACACAACAAATTCCATTAAGCTCTTGTTCGGTTCAGCAGGTTTGTGTCATTTCGTCGTAAAATTTTGCCAAATTCCCAGTAAATTCAAACCAAACTCAGATAAGCAGACTGATTTGTCGTGAAATTGATATTTGTTGAAGAGGGTTTGTTTTCCTTTTTGTCTGGGCCAAGTGTACGATTATGGACTTATTGTGCTGAGTTTTAATTTGTTTTCCTGTTCGACTATTTTAAGGCGAATCTGATGCGAAAACTGTAAGAAAAATTAATGGAGGAAAACGAATAAAAGACGTGTAACGAAATCATGTAACAAATGTAACATTTATGAATTTGTTACATCCTCTATAAAAGTTTGTGTAACAAAATAAAAGAAAGTTTACATTAATTAATCAACAAAAATGGCAAAATGTAATTTTAAATAGTTTGCTGAAAGTTTGCTCAAAAATTATTCAAAAGTGCTATGTTTATCAAAAACATGATGCTTTTTCTGCATCCTGATAATAAAGTATATATTTTGAAATTTTAAATACGCCATGAGAAATAAATTTATAAACTTTTAATCCAATTTTATGTAGTGACTCATAAATTCAGAACTTTTCAATGAAAACTGTTACAAACTATTAATTTTGTAAAGAGTTTTTAAAGAGTTTTGAGGTTTATATTAAATAAGTTGTTAAAATAGTTGATCCAACAATGCAATAAGAAGTTTCTTAAATAATGATTTTTGATTTATTTAACATTTGAAATGAAGCTCTCACGAAAATTCTGTTACCCAGGGAACCGTATTTTGTCTCAAAAAGTCGTCAAAGCAAACAAATTGACCGAAATAGCTCATTGTATCAACGAAGCATTTTGAGCTTTATCTCAGTAACAATAACGTTGCCCACACATAATCCAGAACATTGTTCCAATATGATGTAATGACTTATATCCGAAAAACGGAATTTCAACCAAATAAAATTTGCCCTTAATTAAATTATATAGCATATTGGCAAATAAATTTCTTTCATTCAATTTCGGAAAAGATTATGCGAATTTAACTATTTTGTTTGAAATTTGCAAGAATTGCAGTCAGTTTATTTGGAAAGCATTGAATCAATTCAAATAATTTAGAGAATTCTGAGAGCAATCAAATCCTAGTAAGTTATTCATCCGAGTTTATGCAATTTCTTGAAATCTTGAGATTTGAATTCAAATGAATTCGAATGAATTTGTATTCGAAGCGTAATTTTGATTAATTCAATTTTCTACTAGAAATGAAAAGAGTATGTAAGCAAACTATAGATTTTTGCTAGTTAAAAATTCAAAAATGTATCATCATAGCAAAAAGCATAAATTTTCCCATCATTCAAGAACTGCTTTGTAAATTTCAAACCAGGAAAATTTCGAGAATTCATCCGTAAATAATCCGTTTACATAAAGTAACAACACTCAGAACCATTTAGTTTTACTCAAAAAGCGCATCTGAACCAATTACGAGCAAGACGAAAAACCAGTGCAGCTTTTCAATTAAATATAAGCCTTTCATAAGCTTTTAAGCTAGTCCCATTATATTAGAGCTAAAATTATATTTCGTGTTTTTGAAAATGATTCCACTAGCAAAACGGATTTTCAATATAAATTCATTACGAAAACTCATTGTTGTAGTTTGTTGGACAATTTTGTAGATATTATCCAAATTAAACGGATTCCATAGAAATTTTGTGTTAAACGTCAACAAAAATGCAATTAGTTTGTAAAATCTGAGAGAAAATGTATTTTGGACTATACAAATAAATTTTGTAGATTGCCATTGAAACTACTTTCAAAAAACAGCCAATTACTGCAATATTGCAAAAATGTTTTGATATATGGTAGCAAAGTTACCTTCCCAGCTTTAGAAATTAGTTTGCCTTCCATAAATTTTGAACAAACATTTGATTAAATCATAAAATATTAAAAAGTTAATTTAAGCTCCAAATGTGGACGAATATAAATGAAAAGGTTCCCAGCAAATTGAATTAGTCACTTATTACATTATATATAGAAAGTATAATTTAAAGACTCACCTAAATAGCAAAAAACCAATGCCAGTGACCGCAGCTCGACGCACATCATCGGACACATCGGAAACCTGAATTGAATCGCAAAAAAGGGAAACGATGAAGTGATTTCTATGATTTCTAGCCCGCACTCTAATGCTTTATAACATTCTGTATATCAGAAAAAAAATCCATTAGTTATTTCCACTTACTGCGACGTGTAACAATTTCCTGATGGCCTGGTTGTTTCCGGTGCCACAATAAGCTAACGCGATGGTGTACATTCCACTGCGACGCAAAACGGGATCCTTGTCGGTGGATAGACTGGTGACAAGGGGATCAGCTTCTTCGAGGCGAGCATACATTGTAAGGGCAATGCCAACAGCAAGGCCACGCAGGATCTTTTCATGCTGAGTTTCTTGTGCGTACTATAAATGAAGAAAAAGATGATGTTTAGATTAGGATAATGCTTATTTGACAATATTGATTGTTATTAATGGGTCATAGTAACATTTTAAGGATACATCTCGAATGTTATTTTAGAAGTTGAAGGTGAATTTTTTTTTAACCACTAAGCTTAGCATTTCCTTTAATTTAATTATAATTTGAATTTTTTTCGGAAATAGATATAAATTAATTTTTAATTAATTTTCAGCCAAAAATAGACCAAAAGCTCAAAATCATCAAATATTAAATTACGAATTAAACGCTTCAATAATTTAAAATAAAGCTGACAGAACTTCAATAATAATCAATAAGTTCTGAAATATGCCAGACGCTTTACAGAAATTTTATAACCCCTAATAAATAACCATTAACCATTTCTGCCACATTTTCACTAAACCGCCACTTGCTGGTATCTTAAAGCAAACACCAACTCCTCAACAATTTGCCCGAAATTCGAGCCTTCAATTTACATGTGTTCAACCACAAGCCCACAGCCACTCACATTTGCACCCGGATTGTGAATAAAAACATTTTAACAAGAAATGGGGTTCCGCTTCCGGGAACAAAAAAATATTTGATGTGTTTTGCGTCCCAACTTATTTTATGTGCAAAAAAGCATAAAATAGAAATAAAAACTTGAAACATTTTCATTTAAAATAGAACACTGAGCTATCAACAAGCTTTTTGCAGTAATGGGAGTGAAGAGTTTTTGAAGCTTTTTACAGCCACAAGTGGTATGAGCCATTCGAAATTTAATTAGCCAATTTCCTGTAATAAAATCAAGGAAATAAAATTTATTGATTTTTCTTGTTTTTTGGCTTGGCAGTAAAATTGAGTGAAATTCAATGTTGCCAGTAAATCTTTAATATAGCCAACAATAAACATTCGGAGAGCAATATCTACTCGCCCAGCACAATAATCAATCTATAAGCCGTAATTCATCATAAAAAGTGTTTTTTTTTCTCGTTCAAGAGTTTGTGCCGAAAAAGCATTGCGCAATCAATAACCAGCATTTGCGAATGGATTTCAAGAGCTTCTCCATTTCCTTTCGCACAAAAGCCTCACTCAATGATCCTCCACACCAGGCAAAGTACAATTTTCAATTTTCCCCGTAGCAGACAGATTTAAAATTTTTAAGCTTTGTGTTTTATCTAGAGTGGTAAAACTGCGGGATAATGGTTTTGGAGGAATTAAAAGAACTTCAAAATTGAATTTAAATTTATCAAGAGCCAGGAATCAAATTATGGTGGGAAATATGAAGAACAATCGAGATTTTATTGAAATTTTTATTATCATTAAAAAAAAAAAATTTAAAGCTCCCAAATTATATAATAATGAAATCACAGGGACGTCTCCTAAATACCCTCCTAGTTCAATAGTGATAACCCTCACAATAGTTCCAAAGAGCACAAAAGAAGGATTCTTTTGATAAAGAGGCCCCTCAACACCCTTTGTGAATTATCAACTCATTGCAAATTAGAAGCGACACGTGACGTCATTTAGGAAATTCAATAAAATTTAACAAAATTGAACAAAACTCGATGAAAAATTAGCAGCTAAAAATAAATCAGAAAACTTAAAAATATTAACAGCCTCGCAGAACTCAAAAGACTCGAAAACATGAAAAGCATGGAACGCAAAGAATTTACATGAAACTCAATAAAACGAAAAAGATTGAAAAGCTCAAAGAGAAAATTTCAAGACGAAATTGTATTTGCATTGCAAAAGGAAGGAAGTGTTTGATTGGTTTGGTACTTTTAAAGGGGTGAATTGTTATGTGTTACATTGGAAGGAATTTAGTTGGTCTGAACTTGCAATCCTATATGAATACTAACTGTAGTTATTACTGATGTCATATTCAGAGCTTTTTCATTTAATTTGATCAAATTAAATTAATCAAAAAACTGATTTTATGCTGTTGTTGCAAAATTGCGAGTTTGATATGTAAATTAAAACGGAAATTATCCACAATAATTTAAATTCAGCATTTCAGGCTGCATTTTTAAATTGATGTATTTTTATGATAATTGTTTCCTGTCATTAAAATGCACAGAAATAATTGAATCGAAAATAGACTGATGACGAAGGATTTTTCACGAAAATTGACTTTATGAATAAATCAGTGAGACCATACATAAAATATTTGTTACATGAACAGGGTAAAGGGTTAATTTATGATTAAGTAAAGAATAAAAACAAATATTAATTTATCTTTTTAAAAATATTATCTATCATGAAGTCTTTGAAATCCACATATGCTGTGCAATTTTAAAAATTTGTATGAAAGCTTTTACTCCAAAACGCTTCATGGAATCACTTTTATTTGGAGTGCACCATTAATATACTAATGGAAAACTGTTTTTTTTTCTGTTTAAATTTTTTTCAAAACTTCCATTTTATAATAGCAGCTCATTGCAACTTTTACAAAAGTTTTTAAAGTTCCATTTTCGTTATTTCTCTGATTCTTTCGGAATATTTCATTTTTTCTTAGGAAAATATTTCTGAAGCTTTCATCAGTTCACCAGATTCCCACTATTATCTTCCAACCAATTTCATAAATGTTTCCCCATTTACCCAGTAAGAAAAGAAATTTTCAATTTTCATCATAAGTAAGAGAGTTGAGATTGCTTGAGTACCTTCAGATTTTGAAAGTTTTCAGTTATTGATGTCACCGAAAGATCTTCTTGGTAAATGTAGTTTTTGAAAAAAAAATTAAATTCTTTAGCTCCTTGGACAGATGGACAGATGGGCTAGGTAACTTTTAAAAAATAAAACTTTCAAAAGCAACATTTCACAGAGATATTTGAAAAAGAATCAAAACTTTTCCAATAAATCAAACAGTACATCATCCATATAAATTTACGAGTGGAAGAAAGTTTTTCTGCAAAATAAATCCTTTTGAGCGCTGTTTGGATCGATGGCAATTAAAAATTTTCAAATATTTTATGGAATAATTCGAAAATCTTCAAGAAATTCGACAGAGAAGAATTGCTCGCAATTTATATCAAAATTCATTTTGCCGCTTCAATTATACGCAAATAATTTCCCCATTTATATTTGCGTCAACATGGAATTCGAACAATTTCAACAATTCGAACAGTTCGACAATTTTTCTGTATGACAACTGGTGAATAGAAGTTCAAGTACTCTTCTCTTTGATATTTGTCTGCAATTCTAATTTGACAAATTCCCATAGAGTTGGATGGAAGGATGATCTGTGGTCCCTATGCGGTTTTATCAAAGCCATTGGGAATATTTTAAATTATAATGTATTCATGTAAAAATATAGGTGAAATTTTTAAATATTTCTATAAAAACCGTTTTAATTCACAAATAAATTACAAGTAATGTTTGTAAGAAAATTTCCGGAAATGTTTGTATAAAAATTTTGAGAAATGTTTGTGTACATTTTACAAGAACTTCCCACACAAAATTTTATAGAACAAGATCCTATTTCAGCGTATCTAACATTTGCCTTGTTATTTTTCAAATTTTTCAGAACCGCCTATTATTTTTATATCAGCTACATTCTAAGTAAAAACATCTATGGAAGATTCAAGCATTTTAAAAATGGATCATTGTTATTTACTTATTTATTCGTTTTCGACTGATTAAACCTTTGAAGCTCAAAGGAACACTTGTTGGAGAAATGGAACGTATTTTGGTATCTAGCTTTTTTGCAAACAATGGATGTAAAGCAATACAAAGGTACAATGAAAATTGGGCATTCATTTCAGCGAATGATTTTCTTTTTCCAATTTTATCATTTTCAGAATAATTTACGGATCAGAACACATTGTCATTTTTTTACTAGGTACAATTTCAACAATATTCGGTGAACCAAAATAACATTCATTTGATTCCTGGAACAATTCACTCTAAAAATTACGAATAATGAAAACATGAAAATATAATGGAATTCTGCGGATTTTGAATAAAATTACTGTTGTTGAAATTTAAATGTACGGTAAATGTAGCTTTCCATCAAAATTAATTGAATTGCCAACAACCGTCATTGCAAAAAACAACAAACTATTATTTAATAAATTATTTAATTAAAACCTTGCAATTGTTGGAAAAATAGAAAATGTTCATGATTTCCTTGAATTAAGACTTTCTAGCTGAAAATGAGTTTGGTGTGATCCGGCATGATTTGACGCTTTCTGGTGTTTCTGGCGTTCAATTTAATGTAATTATTATTATATAACAATCTCATTTTAGTATGACGATGCATTTCTCTCGTAAGCATAATTAATTTCAACTAAGAACCACAAAGAATGGTGAAAACTGTGGCGCAAATTAAATTTCCATTTTCACCCAGTTTTCATAGAATCTTGCCGATTATACAGAGATTTCAGAACTTTAATGTAATTTTTAATGAGCTTTACATTTTCATTGCAATATTCTCTTTTTGAGGGAAACTTGATGATCGCATTTTTAATTTGAATGTGTTACAACGACTAAACAAAGCTGCCTGAAGTTTTCCGGGCTTTAATTCATCCAATTAGTTGGAAAATGAATTCTGGCAAAAATTAAGGAAAAATTTGATATGATGAACAGAAATTATGTTTTCCATACTTTCAGGCGAATATATTAAGGATATTTATTATTTGAAATGTTTCATAAAAATTTTGAATTTAATCAAATTCTTTGAAATTAAAAGTAAATTTTTGCTGCTGCTGAAAAACAAAATCTCAAATGGAAGAAATCTCAAAGAGAATCAAAAGAACCACAAAAACAACAAAAACCCATAAATTGGTCATTTAAATTCATTTCAATTAAAATTAATTAACTTTTTCACAACTTTTCTCACCACAAATTCCCAAAATCGATTCGAGAAAGCCTTGGCAAGCACCTGATGCGGTTTCTTCCCAAAATAGAACATATTTTTGACGTTTTTGCCTTAAATTTTAACTTCAAGTCTTATAATTAAAAAGTTTGGCAGCAGCAGATTATAAAAGGCTGTTTAGGGGGCAACAATGTGACACCTGACAAATTCCTTCAATTTATCATGAGTTTTTAAGAAAATCTTTGATTTATCTCGGCTTACAAGTTTTCAGCACAAATTTACCTTTCCCTTAATGTATGACGTAATATATGAATTATCTCAAAGCTGCAATGTAACAAAGCTGAAAAAGTTACAGAAGAGCCACAAAGCATCATAGTTGCTGCTGTTTTCTCAGGTACTCCACCAAATAAACTGCAAACTGCTTCAAGTTTTTTTAAATTGAAAGCATCCAACAAAATAATGCAAGTAAATTTAATTACGGTTGAAAAGCTTATAAATTGAAAAGTTTTTCTGTTATGTTTGTTGTTTTGAGGTTTTTTGCTTGTTTTTACGTTGAAAACTCAGAGGCAAATGCTTTGTATATTTTCAACTAAATGTATGATAAAGAATAAAGAAATCTGAGAAATGTGCAAGAATTAACATTAAGGAGTCATTCTGAAGTTTCCTAGAAAATTAATTAAATGGAAAAATATTCAAAAGGAATTTGAATTAATTTAAATAAGAATTGGATTTTGTATTAAGTTTACATTTTAATAAATATTGTTAAAAAATTAGTACTAGGAGCTAGTACTTCTGCTAAAAGCTAAACATTAGCCCAAAATAAATTTAAGAAAAAAACAATAATGCTAAAATTTTAAAAAATCCTTAACTTTCTCCACAGATTCACCTGAAAACAATCAAATCCGCAAAGTTCATCCTAAACCAAAAAATTCCAGACTATTCAACAGCTTCAACTTTTCTACTTACAGCATCAAGGAAAAAAACCAAAAAAGTCGATAAATACTTTCCGACAAACACTTTCCACTTCAACAACTGTCAAGTTTCACCAAAGAGCTGCCAAAGTGGTTATTAAGCCACAAAACTCATGAATAGCGAACTCTTCAAGAATCTAGTGGTAGTCGGCTAAGTGTGTGGCTCAGAATGCTTGAATTTTCGAAAAGCTCGGCAGCAATCAAATTTTGTATTTAGAATTGTTGCAGGGTGGGTTGTTTGAATTGTGACAAGTAAGAAATTTTGGCGCAATCAACAAAATTGTCACTTAAATGGAGTGATAAGAATTTATGGGTTTTATGTTCCAAAATTTCCATGATTCCTAAAAATGTCTCAAAATTCACTAAAAATTGTTAAAAGTTGTGCTTCTTAGTGTGCTAAATAGTTTTTATTCGAATGTGCTAAAAATTTTACAATAAAGAGTACTAAAAATATATTAAAGATATTTTTACTATTTTACAGTTATATCACAGTTTTTCCAAGTTTTCTGGAATTTCTCTGTACATTTTGTACTATCGTTATTTGTGAAGCAAAAAAAACTTTTGCGAGAGATATCAAGAAGGATGTGAAACGAGGAAAACGCTCAAGTATCAATTCTCGAGTCTAAATATATTCCGAGCATTTCGAGAGTATTTCAAGAGTTTTTCGAGCACTGAAACAAGGTCAGGTCAAAAGTTTCCTACCAACCAATTTGTATGTATTTTTATGTATTTTTCTTAGCAAACAGTCGTCTTGCAATCATGCATGACATAAATTTCAGTCAATTGAGATATTTATAAGGGTTCTCTATGCGGTTGGGGAGCAATTAAAGACTTCTTCCTTAGGACGGAAATTTATTGGGGGGGACTATGAAAGGAAAGGGTTTTTCCAATCATCAATTTAATTAGATTTTCTTCTATTCTATACTTGAGTAATTTTTGGCAAAAATCGATGGAACATTTTAACTGGATCGAAAAAGCTCTAATTTGGCTAGATTATAATATATCAAGTTGATTCAGCACAGTTTTTAGCTAACATACGGATTCGAAAGATACAATTGAGAATATTTTTTGGATTTTTAGTACATTTAGTACATTTTTAGCACATTGATTATAATTGATACAAGTTTAAATTTAGTACACTTGACGAAATTTGAATCTAGTTAAAAATACTAAAAATCATCACAATCCATTATTAACCCATAAACTAGCAAAAACCAAGCAAAAGTCACTTGTTGCTTATTAAAGCAAACAAAAACGCCTTCCATCTCAAATCCCAGCCACCTCAATGTCTTTGTGTCTTTACAGCATAATAATTACAGTTTTATAAGAAAATATATTCCAACTTTAATGCTCAAACTAAAATCTATTAACGCCACAATGTTACATTAATTATAATTCTGGGAAATCTGTACAATAGCGAAAATGTAGCAGACATAACAAGGAGAAGTTGAAATAACAACAAATCGTAACAAAAGCAACATTTCTGGCTTTTGTGCTAAAAGGCCATTATATAATCTGAGTATTTTACTGATTTTACATTGTTGGCATTATTACTATTATTACCTTTCAGCTAAATGGGAAATAATGTGAAATAGCTCAAATAACTCAAATAATAGGTAATTCTTTCAATATGATTAAATTTAGCTCAAATCTAGGACATTTTTCATTAATTTGTAGACATTTATTGATTTTGCTAGATTGTAGTACAAAAGACATGATCTGACATTTAGTACGGAAAAATCTACAAAAAATCGATTTTCCATTAATTAATGAAAATTTTGAATTCCCAGAAAATTCAACAAATACTTCAGAAATACTCGAGAAATACCAAATAAATTATAAACAAGAAAACAATTAAAACAACCAAAAGGTTTTCAGTTAATTCGAAATGAGGGAACATCTGTTGTGTTCAAGCAATATTGATTACTAAGTTCACATACCGTGCAACCACAGCTCCACAAGCAAAGTGCTATAGATCGAATAAAAAGTCCTTAATTATTGAGAAGTTGTGCTAAAATTTATTTAATTCACCTTTGTACTAAATTATCTTCAATGTGCTAAATTTAGCATAAATCCATTTCATTCTCTTATTCCAGGAAACTTTTTCAACTAAAGGATCTATTTCAAGCTACCTCTCCAAAAATCCCAGAAAGCTTAGGTTTTGCTCATTTGTTCATTCTTCCTCAACAACTTTGTTCAATTTAAGCAAGATTTTCATTTCCTTACAATAACTTTTCCATTCAATACCTTATCTATTGAATTCTGAAATTTACAGCACAATATCTGTTCAATAGCTCACACAACTTGAGCTGTAAATTAAATATAAAGCAGAGCAGTTTTGACAATCATTGAAAAGGTTCTCATTTGATTTTTAGCTATGTGCTTAAATAGAGTTCTAAATGATATTTGTAATAAAATATTGATTTAGTATTTTACCTAAATTAGTGTTTGAAAAAATAATAATCTAATTAAATAAAGTAAACACATCTTACGGGGCCACAAAATTGCATATTTCCTCTGCCGTTTTCGTCGCTTGAATGCCTGAGTGAGTTAAGACTTTTTCAGGGCGGAAACAAAGGGCTCTACAAATTAAAAATTGCGGAAACAATCTGTTAAAGAAAAATGATTAAGTGCACATATTTTCACGAGAGCTGTGCTCTGAGAATGATTGAGGAGGCAAAGGAGCAAAAAGACGTTGTTCGTGTGGGTTTTGTCATGTAGACAATAGCAATAATGAATGAACGGCTTAAAAAGCACAATACTTTGGTAATAAAAATGAAGTCGTACGACTGGGCAGGGATTGGAAATATAATAAGCTTTTATTTAAGCATTTTTAAGCAAAGTTTAGCATTAAATGTTTTCAGTCTTGCCGTTTCTTAGTTTGTAGCACAAAAAAGCTTACACACCCCTGCCTTATCCAGCAAAAAATAACTTGAAATTGAAATGTCGCAAAATAATCGCAAAATAATTCCTCATTCCGTCGAGACTCAAAACATCCTCCATTCCCTCCAGCTTAGTAATAATCACGTTTCAAACTCCCTACGCGCTAAAAACTGTGCTAAAAAAAGCATAATTTATATTGTAGAGTACTCCCAGCCACTTAAACTCACTTAAAGCGTCCCTGATTCTTAAGACATACATCGGTACCAACGAGAGTCGACACAAAGAAAATGGGAAAACATTCAAGCGCCCGTGATGCCGTAATGTGCTTAGAGAATGTATAAAGACAATGATAAAACAGAATCCATTTTTTATGTAGATTACAGATTGAAAATGACGGAGAAGAAGGTTTCTCTGCCAATTCTATTAATATAGGGCGAGTCCCTGTGGTACGACTTATTTAATTCAATTAAGATGTAATTTTGCAGTTTAATTGAATAAAATCCTTTAAAACTAATAAAAGTGATAAAAGCATTGGTCTCGGCTAAGTTTTAGCAAATTTTAGCAAAATTTAATTTTTGATCTTTTCTTGATATTTCCAGTGAAAGTCCACGACTTTAACACTTCAAGATGACAATCTCGTTGGTGTTGCTATAATAAGAATATAACTATAGAGGTGGCATCCGGCAGGCAACCAGCACAAAGCAAAGCATATAATGAAGTAACAGAGGATAATTTAAATTTAAATTTAGAACAACCATAAATAAAAGCGCAAAAGGCAAACACAGCAAAATTCTGCCGTAATTTTCGTATCGTCGGTAAGTTGCAGAAATTGAAAAATCGATTTGAGTGGAAAAACACGTCGAGTTTGGCTCTTATGCTAAACTGCTAAAGGCATTCGAAATTCTGTTGAAAAAAAGGAATTTTCAGGCACAAAAAGCTTCAAGCACAAGATATTGTCGGGAGGAGACAATAAATGGCAAATGCTATTTTTCAGGCTAAAAACTTCATGTGACTATGGACTTGAATATTTCTTTTCTTTCTTGTCTATGAGCAAAGAAGGTAAAATGATATCGTTGTGAATTTTGAATAAATTACAGAATTACTGAGCAGGTGGCTGAAGAAATTGGAGATTATGAGAAAATGAAGAAAATTGGAAAATTTTTTATTTAGTTGTCATTTGACTTAAATTTCCAAGTGTATCATTTTAGTAGTCTTAGCTTACAATTTTAGCATACTTTTAGTGAACAAATTGATAAAACGATTTTTAGCATTAATTTTGTAAATAATAAATAAGCCTTTAGCAATAGACAAAAAACGCATATCAGACAGAACAAATTCCATAGCAAATGTATTTCTATTTTTAGAACAATGAAAAAACAATTTCGATCCAATATTGCATAATGCTATCCTACAAGGAAAGTCCCAGACAATTTTCTTAGAAAAATAATAATAAAATTTATAATAATCCTGAACAGCAAGGCAAACTATAAACAATATGACTTTCATTCGTCAACAAATATTAAAAGAAGAACGCAAATGAAAACTTCATATATTTATGACATTTGTTCTTTGTTCTATATTTACTCAACAATTCACCATTATTTTTATCAAATATCAAGTATCATGTTGGTAGTGACGTAAATGATTTAAATTATGGAATTATAGAGTTACGTTAGTTGTTTGTTTTCAACTTTAGCAGTTTTTGCCATTCGAGTTTTTTTGGTATCATTTTACAAATTTTTACTACAATATTGCTTTTGAAACATTTTTGTTGGACTTTTTCGAGTGGGGTTCGTTCCAAAAGGTTGTCAGTGGGATTTGTACTTATTTGGTAAAAAATTGTAGAAATAATAACGACAAGTTAAAAAAAAATATGAGTGCTAAAATGTACTAAATCATTGCAAAAACTCATTACAATTTTATTCGATTTACATTTCCCCGAGAAAAAATTACCTTCATCACTCACGAACGCCCCCTCATGATAATAATACCCATTAAAACGTAAAATTGTATGAAGTTTTGCTACAAAGCATATTTTTTATGAAATAAGGCCTAAAACAAACAATACCTTTTATTCCCTACTGTCCAAATCAAATAAACCCACGCCAATATTAAAAATGTTCCTTTTCCGAAGAATCCACTATTAAACCATTTTTCTGTTGTAATTAAAGATCCCCCTTGAGCTGCTTTTCACTTTTCAATTGTTTTGCGAATATTTTGCTAGAAATTATTTTTTTGAATGCTTTCAAAGTAAATTCAAAAATAATTATATGAAAGAAATTCAATTTTTATTTTCATAATCAAATTTTATTTTTCCAAAACATGAAAAATCCGCTTTAAAAACATATGTAAGCATTTTCTAAAGATCTTATGAATTATTCGAAATGAATTCAAAATGCCTTAAAATATTCAAAATTCTTGTCTAAGATTTGTCAAATCTTCAGATTATTTTAATGATATCAAAATAACAAACATGTCACTTGTCTGCTTACATGTTTGCTTGTTTTTCACAATTTACTCCAAAATTCAAGAATTTTACAATTTTCCACGAGTTTTGCCGAAATTCATGAAAAACCCCAATCAAGGAAAGTAAAATTTAATTTATTCTAAAACGCGTAAAAACACGAGTAAGCCAATAAATTTTTTTAAAGAAAATAACTGTGGTCCAATAAATACCCTTGAGAAAACGTGGATTGTTTCGTTAATTATAATTATTCCAAATAATACGAAATGACTGAGCAATCCCTCAGAAGAAAAAAAGCTTTCTCAAGTTTTTTTTTTGTTTTTGGAAGTACTTTTTACAAAGTGAATCATTTTTTTAAAGGAATACAATTTTTTTGTTTGAATGCCAGGAAAATATTTCTTAGAAATTAGACTGACTAATTTCAGGCAAAAATACTTGAATTTAAATTTTAAAATGTTTAAATTCTAGGAGAATTTTAGAATTTAGGAGAATTTAGGAGAAATTGCCAACGTTTCAATTTTAATTATTTAGTTCACTTTATATTTCGCAGCACTTTAATTTTTCTTCTGTTCTCCAACTGTGACCGAAGCGCTTCCACTGCATACATCAAGCCATATGTTCTTAATGAACACATTTGACATAATAATAAATTGATACAAAGGCTCTACAGTAGCGACGCAATTACGGCGATTTATTCTGTGCAAAAACGCTACGTAATTAATTATGTGATCAAAGTAGTTTCTTTGTGGAGCACTTTATTGATTTTGGCATTAAACTGGTGACAATGAATTAATGATGGAGCTGAATGGATAATTGATATGAAGATAATGAGAAAATGACAGGGACTCTGGTAGAATTTGCCTATTCAATATTTTGACACGTATCTTCAATTTTAAATATTAAAAACTCAACCCAACTAAAAACCCACACAAAAATATTTATATGCCAAAACTACTATGAAAGGATAATAAAATGTCAATTTTTCATTTTGGATCGTCGATCGAATCGAATGACGAACTCGTGTATATTTAATGAATTATTAATATGAGCCGATTTACGTGCCAGTTGTTGATTTAAAAAGAAAATACACGCAAAAACTCATAACAAACTTTTTTCAAATAAGAACGAGAATTTGAGGCAATAAAAGAAAATTATCAAAAGAAGATTAGAGTAATAAAGAATGGCAAAGATTACGGAATCAAATTTTTTAACTTTCTGTTCAAAAGTTACAAAAAGACTATTTGGAAAGGTTCTACATTTTTTGAATAAATTCGATTCAATTTTAATTCTTCTTAGATTTCTTTATTATCTTATTTCATTTATTTATTATCTTATCTTATTTCAACCATGAAAATAGTGTTTTGCAAAAATTTAATCTCCTTTCAAAAGATTTTTTCAGATTTCAGAAAACTTTCCAATTTTAGGCATAAAATTGACTCAAATGCAATTAAAGAATTTTCCAGTACAATTTTCATTTTTCTCCATAAGCAAAAGTATAAAAAGTCATTTCATTATTGCTTCTCTTCAAACAGTCCCTCCATCCGAGAAAATAAAAATTGTCTAGCAGCCACAAGACTTCAAATCAAAATCAAACAAGCAGCAGACGTTGACGATCACAATAATGTGATTTCCGTACAACTCAGCAATTCACTGTTTGTTTGCTGTTTCAGAAAAATATTCACAGCATCTTTCCTGTGAATTTTCCGCTGGCATTTTAAAAGCGGCTTACGAGTAAACAATTTAGCCGGTAAATTCATGAATTTCACACTGGTGCGGCAGGCAGATGTGGCAGGTGCGAGCAGAGAATATTTTTATGACTTTCTCGCTTTTCTGGTTTTTTCTGTGAAAGCTTAGTGGAAAATGGCAAGTTTGTGCCATAAACAGCGGTGAAAATATTTTTGACGTTGAAAAGCGTTTCATTGCAAATCAGCAGACAAATTGCTACATATTTAATGATTTTTTAATTAAAGCTCCATTATGATTTGAAAGCTTTTCAAATTGCATATAAGTCATATTTTGAGGTAAAATAAAATAAAACGCAGCACTTTAAAAGCTTAAAACTAATTGCATTAATAATGCACTCTCTATCGCTACTGCAAAATATTAAAACTAGCTTTGCATAAACGTTCAAACAAAAATACAGGTAAAGCATTAGTAAAGGCTTTTGATGATGCTTTGAATGGTTCCTGCGCTAATTAAAATACTTTAACTTGGTAAAGACAATTAAAATGTATCCCAAAATAATATTTTCCATAGAAATCTTCGGAGATTTTCCTTTGGTTTTATACATTTTTCAAAAATATGATTACAAAATTAAAGACGACTTATTGCTTTAAACCAGACATGAAAATGTAATCCGTGCTGAACATTAAAAATACAATATATTATTCATTTAAAGATGAACCAAGCACTTTTGAAGTCTGATGATGGTGGTGGTCTCTTTGACGTGGCGCTTAAATGTTCGAAAGCATAACAGACTATAGCGTCAACTGAGCTATTTTGTAAAGAGTAAACTATGCCACTACATTACATTCATATTACATTTTATCAAAGGGATTACATAGTGTGAAGTGTAAGCTCATCTAATTTTAAAAATTATTTTGAAAGAGTGGAGCTGCTTGCATTTACATTTTACAACAATGGCTTTCAACACGTTCATGTCGCTTTGTCTTTGAATTGATGTGAAATAATATGAACAAACAATATTTTAAAAGCTTCCATTATTCGAATTGAATTGCATTATGTAATATTTCATTTAATTAAGATCCTGAAAGGAGTCAATTTTTCAACAACAAAACTTTCAGTGAATGCCAGATCATTTATAAATTAATTCATTAAATTGAAATAATCAAGATATAAAGATAAATGAGCTCAAAAATCACATTGAAAGCTCAGCCACTAAATAAAGCATTCATTCTATGTGTCATCCACATTGACAATTCAATTTAAAATCCTCCAAACCTATCCAAAAATCTCTACAATCAATCTCTATAATCTAAACCTTAATCGAATTTCATTTGAAAATCACAAAATAGACAATTTTGTCATTTCGTCCGAAAGCCAAAAAAAAATCATCAAAAGCTCCATGATATTCTACCGAGAACACAATGATTAATGTAACTATTGATTTTGATTTTTTTTTTTTTTTAGATCGCCCAACCGAGCTGTACCAATTTGGACCGATGAATTGGAAATTGGCAGGACGTTTGACTTTATTCTAGTTTTTATTGCTTTCAGACTTTTTTTTAGTTTCCAGGTTTTACTCAATGTCTCTAATTTTCAATATGCGACAGGCCAATCTAGAAATCTACATTTGCTTACCGGTTTGGTAAGCATTTCTCGAGATTGGTCTTCTGGATGGAATTATAATATTTATTTGTCGATTCGTAATAATATTTATTTGTCGATTTTTGTAATTTACTTGCAGGTGTTTTTGATCCTTTTTGAATTATTATTTAATTTCTTCAAACAAACATTTTCGACTTTAACGGAAATTCTCGCGAACTTCCGAGAATTGCTTTGAAAATAGTTTTTGCTATCAAGTTTTCCCTGAAATGTAGTGAAAAAGGAAATTCTCAGTATTCCACCAACCAAAACCCTTTATTCATTCTTCATTGCCCATTCTAACAATTGTTTGCAAATGTTCATCACATCACATCCCATTGAGTCTATTGAAACAAAAAAGCTTTCCGCTTTTCATTAAAACGTTTTTTGTTGTTGAAAGTTTAGCAGAGCGTTCTGCAGCACAAATTCATTTACTTGAATGGACTATGAAGTTTGATATGTATGAACTTCTAAATAATGATGTGAAAGATTTATATCAACCTTTTTTTGTTGACGATGCTTTTGTAGCTTTATTCTCGATTGTAGATTTTGTAGCTTTACAGCTGGAGCAGCTGGAGGGATTAAATTGCGAGGAAAAGCTTATCTTTTGGAATGCTTAATTTAAATTGAGAACTTTCGATCTAGATTGGACTTTTTTCGGAGTGTTAATTGATGGCAACTAATTTAATAGAAAATTTTCGCACAATAGGGTTTTTTGGTAATACCAGGGGTGGGTGAATTCTTTCAATTATAATTATCAAAGAAAAGAATTTGATGAAATTTTTTTATTTTTAATAAAATCCATCAAAATAGCATCAAAATCATACCAAAGAAATCCGCTCATCTTAAAGCAGACTTGAAGCTCAAAGAATCACATCCAGGAAAAAGCACTCAGTTTCACAAATCGCAATAAATAAACTCGCTTTTCAAAGAATATTGCGATAAACCATTTTATATTTGCAACTCATCGTAGCAGAAAAGGTTAAATTCACAAGTGCATTAGAGCTCGGTATCATGGTATCTTTCCAATGTTAAGTTGCATTTTTATTGCCAACGGCAAAAACAAAACTTTGTTCAACTTTGTCCTTTTCCAACAAACTAACAACTGGTAAACAAAAATCGATCAAGGACTGTGTCTATGATCATTGTGTTATATAAAATAAATCACTAAACTTAAATTTAAAACTTGCTATGCTAAAACTTGCAGAAACTTTATTGTAAGCATAAAATATTCAGGATTCTATTTATGCACAAAATTTTCAAACAGGAACTCTCCTTTAAAATCATCATAAAAAGCATCAAGCAGATAAAAAATCCAAAGCGAATAAACCGCAAAATGTTAAAATATATCTCTTGCAATATTTGTTTAGCTAAATCCGCTAGAAAACATTTATAAAATGAAACAAAATAAAGAAAAAATTGGAAATGTGGAAAATTGAAAATGGAAAATCGATTACCATAACATCACGTCAACATAGAGTTAATTTTTTTTTTCTGATGGTTGATCTAGTTCATATCCTGGAGGGGAGAGTGCTCAACATATTTTTTATTATATATATATTTTCAGTATCAAGTTTTTATAGTATTCTCAACTTTTTAAAGAGAATTAAACAAAATTTATAAAAATGTATCTTTTCGACTCCTTCAAGCTCACTCTTTGTAAACAATTGAAAGGCCTCTACAGCTGAACCAAGAAATATGAATCCCCGTACGAATGTCAGTCGAATGACTGGCAACATCTGGAATCAATGGCTGGTGACAAGGCACGAATTGATTAAACTCCCACCATGCGTTCTACTCAGCTTAGACAAGGCAGTTTTCACCTGGAGGCTCCAAGTCACCCAAAAAAAAAAGAAATATCAAGCCCAAACCAGAACGGAAGAAAGGGCAAATTGAAAAGGCATCGCAAAAAAAGGATATTCTTAAGGGACAAATTAACGCCATAGCTAAGCCAAGTCGTGACGGAAATGCCAAAGGATTCTTCACTTTTTTCAAGATTATTGTGCGAAGCTTTTGATGATTTTTGAATGAAATATATTTGTGTATGCTTACTTGAGTGGGCTATGCTTGAATATGTTGTATGTGCCAAACAAGAAAGGATTGCTATTCGGTTATCTGCTAGCAATTTGGTAAATATGCAGGTATTTAGATATTAATATGAGGTGAGAGCTATATTATGAAATTACAGGAATATGTTGTCGTAACAGGTTTTGGGGTTATAAAGGTTGTATTTGGATGTATTATGGTATTTTGAGCTTTAATATTCTTCCTTACTGCTTCATTTTCGATATAAAACTTATCCTAAATTTTTCTAGAATTCTTTAATGATCATGTTGCAATTTTTGAAACTAGATCTTTTTAGCAGTTATTACTAGAATTGGTTGAATTTCGCAAATTCTAGAAATAGCTTTGTAATAAGCTTTCAAGCTTTCTTTGGGTCAAAAACTATTTTCTAGCTTTTATAGAAAATTTGAAAGTATTTTTATTTTTCCTTTTCATTTGCAAAATAATTGTGTTTTCAAACTGATTCGAACAATAATATTTATGAGTTTCCTTGAAAATTTTAACCTGTATTTGTTTTATCATAATACAATAATACAGACTTGGTATTATAACGAAATGAAATACAAGATTTAATTGAAATTTCAGAGGAAATTCCAAGTTTCTTAATAATGTTTCGAAGTTATCAAGTTAAAAGTTACACAATCCAGAAATATATATCAAGAAAGCTGAGAAATCTTTCAGCAGTAAAATTTCCACAAATTCATAATGAAATAGTTTTCGAATTCTTCAAAAAATTCATTCTGTTTTTTCAAAAACTAACAAGGGAAACGTCAAGAACGTTTTAAAAGTCATGAATAATTTTTTAACAGCTATCAACAGCAGGTGGGACTTGACAACAAATTAGAGTAAATTAAATTAAATTAAAGAAAAAGCTTCACATTAAAAATCCTCTGGAAGCTTTTGAATTTTTCTCACGGTATGAACAGCATAGAAAACACTTGCATAATTAAATGTTTTTGTCATGCAGTCGTGCCAGCAAAACGATTAGCCAGTTTCACCAGAAAACACAACATTTTTAAGGCACGAGCAAAAACGCCAGCCAAAACGAGAAAATCCTTAGCAAAAACGCGAGATTAAGACGAACACCACGGAAATAATGGAATAATGAGCGCACGCGAAAGGGCGATTTTTCTGCACGGTGCTTTGCATGAAGTGGAATTATGAAAGCATAAAAAGTAACAATCATCGAGAATGACTGTAATGTTGTGCAATAAATTTATTGAGGAAATTTCGTTTTTAATGCGGCGTTTGCCTGAAGGTTGGCGAGAAAATAATAATTGTAATTAGTGAATGTGGGAAATGTAGAGAATTTTCAGTTACTTTTTGAAATTATGTTTTGTGTATAATTTTGCTTTGTTTTGGGAAAATTGCTGGAAAATGGAATAATTTTCCGGACTGACTTGGAAATCTGATGCTTTTATGCAACTTTATTTTAAACAAGATTATGTTATATGGGACTTTAGGCCTGATTACCTTTATTGAGGTCATTTGTGTTGAATAATTCGTATTGGCAAAAAATTTGTCGAAAATGCAATTAAATAGTTATTAGTTTCAAATTTTGAGCTGTATAATTAATTTTTCAAAACTAATGTTCATAGTGCTCTTAATCGTTTAATAATTCAGAAAGGAAAAATAGAAATCCTTCTAAATATAATTTAAATACTCAAATTTGCATCCAGAATAATTACTAGAAATTCATTAACTAAAATCTGTTGAAAGTTTTAATCCGTGTTTTTTAATTCCAGATTATTCCAATGAATAATGAACAAGATTTTCAAAATCCTCAAATTCAAATTCTCAGAACCTGCTCAAACTTCAAAAAAGTGAAAAAACGAATTCCTTGCAGTTTAAAGCAAAAAACTTGCAAAAAAGTTTTTCTCCAAGTTGTGAAAAATCTCGGAGAAATCGCACAAATTCCGAAGTTTCTAAAAATTTCTTAAATTGCTTTTGTCCAAAAATGTCGAAAAGTCGAAAATGTCGAAAATGTCTAACAAAATGTAAAAGCCGACAAAGCAATAAATTAAGAGTGCTATAAATAAAAAGGAGGAAAATCAATTCCTTAATTCTCTACAGAGAAATATGTTTGTTGTTTCCGTTTGTCATTTTCAAACAAAGAAAAGCTCATTGAATCCATTTTTAAAGTCTTGAACAAAAGATGCTTTCTTAAACATCGTCCCAATTTTAAGGGTTTTAGATGAAAAACTATTTAAGGAGGGCTTTGTGGCTAGGTTTATTTAATGTTTTCAAAGGAATTACGTTTCCTGGGAAAATACATTTTCTCTACATGGCTCATAAAAAGCAAATTCGTCATACATGCAAAAAAAGTGCAAAAAAAATATCCTTAAAAAGCGACCAATTATCGTGCTGAATGTAATTGAACGAACAGTATACACAGAATGTCCCATAAAATCACCATAAAAAGTTTACACTCGACAATTAAACTGCAAATATTTGCAAACTCTGCTTTGAAACGAAACTGGTAGCGAATTTACAATTTTATTTGATATTCGGGCAAAGCGATGTTGGCATGCAATTATTGAATTAAAGAGTGCACAATTGCCCAGCCATGTTCATTAATTTTATGCTGCAATGTTGCTTGTTTAATGTTTAGTTTTATTTTATTTTTTATGTGCATTTTTCTCTTGTAACTGGTAAACACTATAAAACAACATCCATGCACATTTAATATGTACTGAATTTTTAGAATTTTCAACATTTTTTACATCTTCTACATTTACGGCATGCAGCTGGACAAATGTTTACTCTGCATGCGCTTTTAAAGCTAGATTTAATCGCAACGGCTTTGTTTAGCAAGTTGTGTTTTGGATAGCAGGGGAGTTAATGAATTGAATCGAATTAAAATTTTATTTTTTAAGCGGAAAAATTGGATGATTTCAAAGTATCAAATTATCATTTTAAAAACAGTGGATTTATAATTAAAATGAATTATTTTAAATCAATTAATCTGAAACACGATTTGTTCATATTTTTGTGGATATTGCTGAAGAGAAATATCAAAAGTATTAAAGAATTATTCTAAAAATAGCGTTTTATTTGTTTTCATAAGCAATGTGGGCACTGAAAGCAAATTGATTAATTCAAAAAATTTAATATTAAATTTAGATTTTTGATACACAATTACAAAATATTCATGATTACGTTGAAATGAATTGTACTCGTATTTTGAAAAACAAACGCAGAAAAACTTAAAATATTATAGCCCATAAAGCTCAAAATCAATGAAAATACAATATTGTGGCATCAAAACTTGTGCATAAATTAATTAAATTTCCTACAAAAGCTTTTAAATGCAGGAAGCTAAAACGCTCCTTAAACGACACTTTAATGAAAACTAATTAAAATTCATTTTTAATTATTCAAACAAGGAAAAATTGCATGAAATTTACAGACCAGCAATAAATATTTCACAACCCTCATTATGAATTCTTGCAGGCCATAAAACTGATCTTGAGAAAAGAAACCCACTTCAATCTTTCATGAAATTCAAGCATGCAGCAGCGCCCTAAATACCTTGAATACCTGAAATTCTAGCACTGCAGGTAATATTATACGTTTCAACAGTCTCTCAGGATTCAAAGGCACATATTTATGAACCAAGTCTCTCAACAGCTTATGCAAGCCCCTCAAAAGAATTATAGAATCATTTCCACTTTCGCTGCAAACATATTTTTCAGTATCACAACATTCAAGTTACTTCAGTTTTTTAAGATTTCCCATTTCCAAGATTATAGCATTCTAGCAGCAATTAAGGTATAAAGCATTTAAATCCACAATTTATGAGTTGGAAGATCGCAGCCTAGACGATAAAATCTTTTAAAAGATTAAAAAGGCAGAATATTTTTCCTTTTTATAAGATGTTTCTAAGATTTTAATTTTCATTAGGCAAGGAAGTATTATTTTGAGTAATTGAGATTCACAATATTTGCATGTATTTAAGTACTGGAAGAAAATCAAGGTGAAATTTGAGATAAAAGTTTATTTTTCAAACTTTTTTTTGAAAATGTAGTCTATGTTAATTGAACAGAAGCTGATTGCAGCTTTCTGAAGAGATTTTTGCTCTAATTAATATTGGCAAAAGCTCAAACAAAGATATTTTCATACAAAATTGATACTGTTTCTAGTATCGTATTTCAATGGATATTTTCGTAAATATAATGAATGAATAAGAAAAACTCACCGCAACCATATCTTCGATAGCTGGAGCATGCTTAGATCCAAGCATAACCATTCCCATAGCAATACCAGCAGCTTCACCAGTCACTGCATCATCTTGATACAAATTGAACTTGAGCTGTTCATAAACATCTTGTCTGTGGGTTCCCATTGCTTAAATTGGTTTAAAATAAGGTAACAATTAAAATAATGAATTTTTCAATATGTAAAGGAATTATAACAACTCACCAGCCAACCCCAATCCCAAGCAACCGCCATGCCTCACATTCTCATTCTGAGCATCTTTCACCTGTTGCAGCAAATAGTCGATGATGTTGGCTCCATGATTGGCGTGAATCAAACCTAAAGCGTACAAACCACCACCCTCGGAATATCCAGAGCTCGGTCCAGACTCTTTAGGCAAGTAACTTTGCATTAAAGCAAGTGATTCGTGCTCATGGCCTCGATGAATAACTCCCAAAGAAGCAGTTGCTGTGAGCTTAGCCCAGTTGGTAGCTCTTGCTAGCCACTCCAAGTTGTCACTACAATAAAATTTTGAAATTTAAAACTTTTTTGTTTATCCTTCCCAGCAATATAATTCTTGACAAAAAATCTTAACTTACCGCAAAAACTGATCGCTAGTTGTACCTGAATGCATGAAAGCATTGGCAATAACAGTAGCTGTGTGGCAAATTGATACCCTGACAGATTCTTTTGTTCCCCTCAAGATTTGAAGATCAGCGTGATTGCTTCTAATCAAAAATTGCAGCTGCAAGTCAATAGAAACCTCACCAGACAAAATGCTGACCAACTTCTCCAAGTTCTTTTGATGCAACTTTTCAGCATCATTCAGACTGTCAATTGATCGTTCAATGATTGGCTTTACATCAACCGCCATTTCTTCGACGACTTCCTCTTCGGGTGCTTTTGTCTTATCTTCAGTAACTTTGCTGAGCCCTTGAGGCTTCAAATTTGAGATGAGAGCTGATGGAATAGGCGCAGTAGCTTTTAAAGCTTGTAAAACTTGACCCAAGAATTGTTGAGTTGCGGATTCGTACAAGTCGAAAGCAATCTGATAAGCCATCAGAACCAAGTGTTCTTCACCTTTGGTCAAGTTATCCAAAAGTTCGGCCACTGAATGAGGATCTTCCAAGAAAATCAGACATTGTACCATGTTGACGAAATCAGGGATTCCCAAGTTACGATAAAGACCGACCAAGCAGCGCAAGACGGTGTTACGGAATCCACGATTTTGGATTAAAGACATGGTGATCTAAAAATTTTTTAATTTAATTTGAATTTCCGAAATAAAAACCAAAGAAGTCGAACAAACCTGGAAAGCATAAGCCAACATCCCAGCGATATCATCAGACTTCATGATGGAAAGCTCAACAATATCCATGCGACGAGTCTCCAATGCGATTCCCAAAGCTTGACGATATTGTCCATCATCCAGACAACGAGAAATCATTCTATTGACAATGTCTTCCAAACGAGGATCAATTGTCTTGGCTGTCTTTGAGTTTTCAGCCAATGCAACACGCTGTTGGGTGTAGAAATCGATGCACTTGGCGATGATTGTGTCTACATACTCATTACGAGCATTTACATCAAACAAATCTCCGGCTCCCAGAGCAAAAGTCAGAGAGTCTTCAAAAGCTCCAAGATGGTAGTAGACTTTTGAGGCTACTAGAGCAGCTAGAGTATGGTGAGCAAACTGCTTGTCTTCATGAAGAATCTCACTAAAAGAACGAATATATATTAGAATTTATGACTCATCAATTAATTAGTTCTAGCAATTTCCTAACATCTTTTCAACAGCTTCGCTGATTTCAGGCCAAAACTCATCCACAATTCCATCTAACTTCTTCAGAGCAAAAACTTTCAACTCCGGCATGGGCTCATCAAGCAGGGAAATTATCCCGCCTAAGGAAACAAAGGAAATTAAATATTTTAAATTTTGAGAGGTTATGATGACAAAGCACTTTAAAGCATAACTTCGAAATTACGACGATTAAAAAAAAATCTTTTGTTACCTGCTGAAGTAATGTTCATCAACATAATATTAATACTCTCGGTTTTTTTAATTTCCTCTTTAAAACAATTTAATTATTAATTTAAGATAGCAACTTTTAAGTTTGTTTTGTTTCGATACCTTCAGATATTTTACACAGTTAAAAGTTATTTTCAAACTACTCGCAATTATCAAAATAAATGTTTTGGTTCAGAGATCCAGGGTATTTCTGTCATTTATTGTGCAAAAAAAATTATTTCGTTAAATCAAATCTTTGATCTGTTGTGGTGAACCTTTGACAATGAAATAACAATATTCTATTCCATACAAATATCCGTTTTGTAGCAATATGAATTTGAGCAGTGTAGAATTTAGCAGACTCAACTTGTGACGTCATCATCATTCGTCTGGTGGCTATAGTAGCTCCAATTTTATAATTGCGGCGAAACTTGCAACTATTTGCTTGTTTATCTTTCTTAAATTATTGATAAGATTTTGTCAAATCACAATTTGCATGAAGAATAAGTTCAATTTAATCAAAAGAATGGCTTCTGTTGATCTTGCTGCTCTGCGAATAAAATATAAGGAGAAAAAAGATGTCTTTCACGAAAGTTCAATAATTAAGAAGGATCCAATTGATTTATTCAAGAAGTGGTTTCAAGAGGCTTTAGATGAACCATTAATAATCGAACCAAATGCTATGTGCCTCGCAACTTCTACAAAGGATGGATTTCCATCTGCAAGATACGTTTTGCTGAAGAGTTACGATGAGAAAGGATTCACTTTTTTCACGAATTATGCCAGTAGAAAAGCTAAAGAATTGGTATGTGAATTATTGTCTTATCTTAACTAGCATAATACCATATTAAAACAAAATGTTTTAGGAAGAAAACCCCAACGTTGCTGTTGCATTCTATTGGCTGCCTTTACGACGTTCCGTCAGAATAGAAGGATCAGTTATGAAACTACCAGGAGTAGAATCTGAAGCATATTTCCATTCGCGACCAAGAGCTAGTCAAATTGGAGCATTGGCTAGTCCACAAAGTCAAGCAATTGAAAGTAGAGAGTACATGGATGAAGTTGAAGACGGTATAAAGAAAGATCTAGGAGCAGATGATGCAGTACCGATGCCTAATTGGTTAGTTTCTCATGTTGCACATTTTTAAAAAATATTCTAATGCTCTTCATTTCAGGGGTGGTTATTTAATCACGCCAAGAGCAATCGAGTTTTGGCAAGGACAGACTAATAGATTACACGATAGAATTAGATTCAGGAAGAATTTCGAAGAAAAGGTGAGTTAATTATTTATTTATTTTAAACATTTCTTATTATAATGTCTTTTAGGAAATTGATGGAAAATTTGTTCACCTGGGAGAAAATGGCTGGGTTTATGAGAGATTAGCCCCTTAAGCCTTAAATTGTGATCGTGTTGATATTTTGCATGAAGTCTTCTATTGAAATTATATAATTATGTTGCAAAAAGGGAAATTAAAAAGGATTATTAGGTGTTTACCAAAATTTTGATTAGTTAAGCATTAATTACTCTATATCTTGCATTAAATCAAATATGCTGTAAATTGCTATTTCAAAGAAAAATAAATGTAATTGGGGAAACATTGGTCTATTTTATTTCTATCCAACGATCCTAAAGGAGTTAAAAAAATAAAACATTTGTCATTTTTGTTTTTGGAAGAAATTAAACATTTTTATTTTACAACTTTTATTGCTATAACTAATATGTCTTTTTAATCAAACCTTTCGAAAAACAATGTCAAATTGTTTTCATTGTAAATTTTTCAGTTATCAAGAAGAATAATATTCAAGAAGAACTGTAATAAATTGAATGCAGTACTTTGAGTACATGCATATTATTAATTTAAGACTATTTTGAAGCTGCCCGTCCACCAAAAAGAACCAGAAACATTGATTCTGAAAATATTTTGGAACATGGACTCAGGAACATTTCATGATTATTTGTCCGATTTATTTTTATTTTAAAAACATTCAAAAACTAATTAGCAATCGAAAAAAACTGTTTTTCTTGGTGAAAAAAAAATATTTCGCACAAAAATTTAAATTTTTAGAATTTCGTTTTATATTTTATCCGGCCATAATAAATAAGAACATTGTGAATGAACTTATCTTGGATGTTGGAACATTTTTTTTTAACAAATACATTTTTGGGAACATTGTTTCTGTTTTTTTTTGTTTGGTGGAAACGCAACTTAAGGATACAATCAGAACCAAGGCTTTGTTCAGAGAGCTTCCAGGGCTTGTGGAAGCTTCTTGGAAAAGCAAACAATAATTTTCTTGGAACAGAACACTTAAGAACTATTGTTTAAGTTACATGTATGGTGATTAGAAAGTTTTTTTACAATTGCATTGACTCAAAACCTTTCATTTGCAATCAGAGTTTATACATTAAATTTTTCATATATTATAATGTTTTTTTAATCACAAGGTAAAAGGTCACATACTTTTAAGGGAAACGTGTGATTGACAATGAATGAGTAAAAATAATTGGTTTATGGATAACACATTTTTACACTTTTCATTCAAATTTCGTTAAAGTAATTTTGTTGAATATAGATTTAGTTCAAAAGGAGACTGCAGAAAAATAAATGGTTTATCACAGATTTTTTTAAATTGTAGCAGTCTTAAGATCAGAAGAAATATAAACTTAAACGTATTAGGATGAAGATGATGAATGCATGTTTATGGGACACCAACTTACAATCAATTTGGGAACATCATTTATGAGACTTATGAAAATGTTTTTTTAAAGAGAAAAACGGTGAGCATTACCAATGATTGATTGGAGGATATTATGTATTGTTATTTATAGGTTAGATGGAGAGGACAACAAATGAATTGCGACTTTTTCTTTATCAAAAATTGGCGCAAATGAATGATTACCCGTAAAAATCGATTTCGTACTTCGCTTTTCTACAATATGTGTGCTTTTTTATGTTCAATAATTAAGTATTATTAATTACGAGGCTGGTTGGTGCTTGAATGTATCTTTTGAAATTCATGCAAAATTAATAAATCTAATTTTTTCAGCTCTTTTGATGAAGGTTTGAGTGAACTCTTTTCGATAATAAAAATTCAATTGATTGTCAATATTTTTACTTTTTTTCCAAAATATTCAAAACGAAACATAAAAGCACCAAACTACCTTACCTCAAATAATAATAATTTATGATTATTTCTTCAGAAAAGAATAATGCTAGTCATATAAACATCGACTAGCGTTAATCAGGTGATTACACATCTAATCTAAATTTATGAATACCAGTACAGAACATCCATTTATAACTCAACATTGATTAATTAGTTTTGGTACATTATGTGTTCTTCGGGATTAATCAAAGGAGAACTGGATTAGTAACATAATCGGGAAATTTGTGTGTTGTAAATTTTGTGCTTTTTTGTGGATGAGATTTGGTCCATCATTCAAGGTTATAATTTAAAAGTAACAGTTTTACCAATGATTTGAAAGAAATTTTCCAAGTTTCAAGTGAAAAAAGTTACATGACTAATTGTTTGCCAAATTTTCTTAAAATTTTCTATCAAATATGCTTCCAATTTTTTTTTATTTAAAAATTTTGTTTCAATTTACTTTTAATTTAGAATATTTTTTTTGTTTTATCAATTTTTGTTTGCAAATATTTCAAATATTTACATTTATGATCCGTATAATGTTAATTTTCAAAAACTTTAAATTTTTAATCTCTAAAATTAAGACTGCATTGAGCTTCCAAATCAACTGGCAAGTCAAATACAGCACCACAAAGCGGAACGAAAAAAGTCAAGGGTTGTGCCATTGAAACTGTCTACTGTAACATGTTTGTGCAACAAATATGTTTCTCTACAGCAAATGAAAATATAGATTCTTTTGTATAAATGAGTCAATTTTTTAGAATATCTATAAAATTTCGTATATATTCTATCAATCCTTACAGTTACACGACTAAATCTACAAAACACGCACGAACAACTTTAATTAGTGTAGTTAATTTACTGTGCAATTTTGTTTGTTTGTTCGAATGGGCTTTTTATGCTAAATAGTAATTAGTAACACTCAACGGTAACGAGAAATGTGGTTATTTGGAATTATTCGAAATATGTAACGAAAACTATTTATTTTTGGGATTGTAACATCTAATAAAGTCTCATAGTTTTTTGGATTATAAATATGTAGAATGGTATGGTTGTTAGGCTATCGATAAAATAGTTTTGTTCACATCTTCTTTTAATTATAAAATTAGAGAATTTAAACTACTTTTTCAGTATTCCTGACCAACCAAACCAAACTAATGAAGTATATATGATCAATTCTATTTTATGAAACATTTACTTAAATAACTTATATGATGGCTTATACTACATAATTCAATTCCATGTTCTAGCAGATTCAAATTAAATACCATAAGTTGTCTACATTAAGTATGAAATAATTTATTGTTCAAGAGTGCTGCTTATTAGCTGCGAGAAATGCCCGTTTTATATGCAGCACTCTAATGCATACATAGAAGATATTAAACCCATAATAAAGATCATTAAAATATTCCACGGTCCTTATCCCTACATCATTTTTTATACAGATTTATAAAAAAGTCAAGCAAGACATTCATCATGGTTCAAACTAAATCGATTTTCTAGAAATTAGGAATTTTTCGATAAGCTATAGTCAAATTGCAACATTGCAACACCACATACAATTAATGATTATCAATTCGTTCGTTCTTTCAAAATTTGTTCTTTAAGTATAGTTTTAAGTTTCAACTTTTAATTAACTGTTTCTTCGTTTAATTTTAATTTATTTTACTGGATGATTTTGAAGGGATGTTATGATTTTAGATAAGTATAATAATAATTCTCTTAAACTTTTAATTTGAATTGAGATCTTTGATTGCTTGTAAAATTCTTTTAACATGACCAACTTTAGTCACTCCGAGATCTTTCAAGTCTCTTCTGGCCAGAGTAAGTAACTCCTTGCCTCTTATATCATTCTTGATAAAGCTGTCAATGTATTCAGACAACTGCATTGTATCGAGCCAAGTTATCACTTCATTAACGCCCCAGTTAGTCACTTTTTCCCTTTCGCAAGATTGATGTGGCTTGGAGCCACCTGAGCTCGAAGACGCTTGATCTTTGTTTGTGCGGAATCTCAACCAGAATGGTTTTGATTTTTTGCGATGATCAACGTCCTCATTTGGCGCCAAAGAATTGAGATAAACTTTCAATGCTCCATCCTCCCCCTTTTGTACATTGCATTTACGTAGTTCCATTTCCATGTTTGCTAGGGCAACGCTAAGCTTGGTTTCTAAATCTTCCCGCATAATCAAACTGTGTGATCGTTCTCTAAGCAGCTCACAAGATTCTTCGTAAAGTTTTCTAGAAGCATTTACTAGTTCAGTGAGTTGCATTCTTAAATGTGGACCTTCAAGAATTTTTCCTCCAGGATGTATTGCTTCCAAGAATTCACCTGCTTTCATGGCCACCGAGTAGAGATCTGGTTGTAGCGATGGATGCGAGATAATAAGGAATTTTACGTACTTCACCAGGGTGCTAACACATTCTATAAAATTGAGTAACAAAAAAGTCTCGCGCTCACTGAACCAGCAATCCGAAGCGGATGTGAATTCTGAGTTGTAAGAAGTTTGCTCTCGAGAGATGGAAATACTGTTGCGATGGCTTTGCTTTTCTTGCCATGTTTTCAAAGAATTTTCCAAGCTGCGAGAACGACACAACATTTGAACGCGATTTTTATGGAAGATACGGATCATGCCTGGAGGTTGTATCCAAGCTTCTCCGTCAACTTGCACAGGAACTCCTTCATCTCCTGAAACATTGAAACTCAAGATTGTGCTTTACAATATATATTTTACATGATAATTACCCAATATGTTAATTTGAATACTTTGACACTGAGCAATGCGATGATGTTGAAGGTTAATGAGTCTGGAAGCAGCCATTTGAACAGAGCCAAAAACTGCAACTACTTCCAAAATTCTATCGTCAAAGCTTGGCGCCAAAAAGCAATCATCTTCCTTGCTTCCTCCCCAAAAATTTGTACCACCCATGAAACTGTAAATAAATTCGAAAATTTTAAATAAATATTTTTTTAAGTTTTAAAACGAACTCACCTTGGAATGTTGAGAATGACAATTCCCTGTAGCGAAGGTAAAGGAATTCTTTGACCATCACATTCAAGTTGTACTCTCTGTTCTAAATTCTTGTAGGTTTTTTGTAACCATTGCTTGGAGCCAAGAACACCATACCACATATAATTTTTAGCTCTGGATCGACATTTTTCTGGATGTTCCTCTCGTTTGTTATGGAAGTCAAGTGAAATTTTAGCGTCTATTCCAATGCCAAAATAATTATTCATCACTGCCTTTTCAAAATATCCTTCAAGAAGCGTTTCGTCTGGATCCATCAAAGGAGAAACTGCTGCACAAAGCGTATCAGCGTTTGCCAGCAAGCATTTGGAAATGAATCCAGCTCCTCCAGAAACATTTGGCCAAGTTGGAAGTCGAACCAGTGGATTTATGATTGGTAGTTTTTTGCTTTTATCTTCCTTATCTTCTTTCTTTTTATCTTCTTTACATTCAAAATCTTTCCCGCCATTTATTGCGAACTTGGAGCCGCCAAACAAGATGCTTCTCGAGCTACCCAAAGCTTCATTTGTTTTAAACAAACTTCCACTAGAGATACGCCTTGAGGCAGCTGGTGAACAGTTCAAGAACCTCACATGCTCTGAATCTAATCCTAGTAAATTAGGATTATTTCCGGAATGCCGGCGATTAAGTTCAACTTCTCTAGGAGCAAGTGTACCAGGCATATGGCTTGAATGTCTTCGGTACTCACTAGTAGCTCGAAGTGATCGTAAATCATCAGTTATTGCTGGTGATGGTGGGTCAACGAAAACCGAAACCTTATAAAAGAAAGTATTATAAATGAGATCGAGTGGTCATTGTTTAAATATTTTACCTGCGGAAACCTCTTTTCAGTGGCTGTATCATCCTTTTCATCATCCACGTTTTCTTTTTCAATGAATGACCCTTTGTAGTCAATATTAGTGATCGTTTGATTGATTTCGTACTCGGTCATGTCTGTTAAGTCCGAATGCGATCCCTGTATTTGAATTTTAATTGTATTTAAATTGAATTTATCACTTTCGTTCATCAATTCTAGCGAATTTTCTTCGACAATATCGCCAGTAGGAGCATGACCAGCATGCATTAATTGTTTCTTCAGTGAGGCACTTTTGTTTCGATTGAGCTTCTTAAAACTTTTGCGAGCAATGTCATTTCCTTCACAGAACTGTGCCAGACTTGCGTAACGCACTGGTGGCACCACTTCGTCAATCTCAAATGCACGGTTTTCAAATCCAAACTGAGTGTTGACTACATTTTTTAAGCTACGACGTCGTGAGTTCTGATCAGTGCAGCAAAGCGTGGTTGTGTCTTCGGTTATTGTGAAGTCTTGGAGGCCGGCAAACATGTGATCGCCTAGCATTGAGCTCATATCATCCATCAAAGATTCACCGTGCAAAGCTTCAGTGTTGTCTGTATTTTCTGGAGAGTCTATATGACATATGCGGTCATCTGGTTCAAGGTCCTTTAATATTATTATTTTTATTTTAGTGAGCGTTTGTTAAAGAGTATTTATTTCAATCTACCTGGATAATGTCTGCAACATGCATGGGATAAGATTCAGAAGGACGATCAAGAATTTCTGAGGTCACACTACATTCTTCATAGCTGATGGCAGATATGATATCTGAGGCTTCACCCATAACTTCGTCCGACGATGATTTTTCCTATAATCAAGAATATTAAGTATCACATAAATTTATTCCTACAATTAATTACTCACTTGATGATCTAAATCAATAATTGTCATATTTTCGCTTGTATAAACATTGCTAGGGGTTGGTGGAGGTGGTTTTTCTAAGCCAGGTAACATAATAGTTGGAATGAGCAAGGAATTCGATTCATCGGCCTTTAAGGACTGTTTTGGTGAATTATCCGGTTTTCCCGCCATTTGTTCCAAGTGTTGCAAATGCATGTTTCTAAACATGTTTCGTTCTTGCACTTCGATTGGTCTGTAAGCAGACAGACAGTCTGGATTCTCGATCTCTTGCTGCTCGAATTTAAAGACCTTGGATTCCATAGAGTAATTCTCGTTGTAGATACTTGATATGTTAGTTGAGGACTCTTCCTCAAACTTTTCTACGTTCTCGTCTACGATTGCGAGGGATGGTTTTCTGAAAGAGTATGAGTAATGTCAAGTATAATTAAATATTTGAGAACATTGAGACTCACGTTTCTAGTGGTACCCCTGAATTCCTTCGACTTCCGTCATCAGCAAACTCTCTTGGAACTGGAAGATTCAAAGTACTCAAAAAGTTCTCATCCATTGAGTCCCTCCTTAAATCAGGCAATGGAGAAATGCAGGTCAATCGTGCATTCAACAAAGTTGGATTTAAGATGTTATTTTGTGAAACAGGAAGTGGTGATGCACAAGGAGATGCATCAGAGGATGATGACAAATTCATTTTGAAACTTTCAACATCTAGGGTTAAATTCTTTTTCTTCATCTCTCTTTTGGGTCTCTCATCGGAATGACTCAAAATTCCATGAATTGCGCGTTTTAAACTGTTGGCCCGACACTGTAAAGCTTCTTTTTCTGGTCTCTGAAGTAGTCTACTGGTTCGCTCTTTACAGTTGAGCTTGTCTTTTTGAATTTTGCCAATTGGTGGTGGTTTGGGTGAGTTTGAGTTTCTATCGAGGTTCCATTGTGAGGCACTTTTAAAAGAAATTTCACTGATCATCTTGAGCAGTTCATCGTCGCCATGAATCTCATTTTCTTCGTCTTTAAGGGAGTCTAGAAGCATCCCCAATTTTTGTCTAAAGAAATATTCTTATATTAATAATTTAAATTTAATGATTTTGAAATTTCGGAACTCTTTGAGAACAATAATGGACATACTTCCGCGTAGCTCTTAACAACTCAATAATTCATAATTTCCGCAGAGAAAATTTACCTCAAAATATCACATTTAATATTCAATTGTTCATCATCCCGATAAGTCTCTGCCACTCGATTTAGGAAGTCGTTAACACTTTCGCAGAGGAGTTTTGTGGCAGCCAAAACTACTTGAAAGTCATCCGCATCAATAATTGACTGGTTGAAATGAGATAAATTTATGGTATGAAGCACACTCCATATACTTTTGATTTATTCTATTTTTACCTGTAAGTGCCACATTGCGTTATCCTCAAACTGCTGAAGTATTAGGTCTGGGCTGTGCGATACTGACATTTTAGGTGTTCTCATTGAAATACCTCTTTCAAAGACCATTATACTCCATCTATAAAAAATTTGATTGTCAGCATATTTATTGAAGTAAAATTCAGCAAAAACACAGTAAATTAAATCAATTTCACAAAGAACTCACCGATCCAGCATTTTAGTGCTCGCTTTCTCGTAACGGTCTAGTAACTGTGGCAAATGGGCATCATCGTCACAAGAGCTCCCCCTAATGCATAAATAAATTTGCGTTAAATAAATTTTATCGCGGATATCTCGCCGAAAGCTCACCATCCCAGAACTCGAGCCAGATCGTTTCCAGTGCCAAGAGGCAGAACGGCTATAGCTGGAGATATTTTAGGGAATATCTAGAAGCAAAATGTTTTTGAAAGTCAGTATTAAATAGAATGCTACTCATAAAAGCAATAACATATTTGATTTAAGTACAATGAAACCTCCTCGGGCCGGGTAAATATTTATTATTATCGCTCTGCAGAGCTGTTTGAAAAATATTTATACGTTTATTGGCTCACAATAATAAACCCATTGGTTGTTAATTAGTTTTGTTGCCTGGCACTTTTCGTCTCGTTACAGTTTGGCTTTATGCCTAATTGAGTAAAATTATTGCTCGTGACATTGAAAGGTTTTTAAGGGGTGGAAATTGTTAAATCTACTTAATTCTACAATATTTCATCAAAAGTTTTATGAGATTCGTAATAATTTTTATTAGAAACTCGAAAAAAATACTAGTTGAAAAAAATTTATGGAAAAAAATTCAACCTCGTGGGGAGTACACGTCAACAACAATTTACGCAAAAACTGGAAAGCCCCACTTCTCCGCAAAATTGACCGATTCAGCAAAAGTTTTCCCAACAATTCAATTACAAAGTTAGTTACATTGTCGAAACCCATTTGGAAACTGAACTGTAAGACGATTAGGGCTGTGAAATCAAACTAAATGAAATTATGGCATATAAATTGGGTATTGGAAGCTTTCAGAGCTTTTAAGGCGATTAAAACATGATTTGTTGTTTTATGGAAATTTGCTGGAAAATTATGGGAATCGAGTTATTTGATGGAGCTATTCAATATGAATTATTTTGAAAAAGGGGAGATTTTTATCAAATTTATACGAAATATCTCAAAATTATTCAAATTCTCTAAATTGTGGAGGAAAACTGTGCAGATGAACGATTACTTAATTTTCATTGAATTATTAATTTAATCACTGATTTGTCTGTTCACAGAAATAAAGCGTTCATAAATTATTCAAAAGATTCGGATTCTCGTCTTTTTTGTCGTTTTCAATTATACTGATTAGAGGTTTGGAAGAAATTAATACTTATCCGGGGTAATTAGTATTTTCAAACGAGTTTTTCTTATTTAAAAATATTTTTGTTGCTCGGAGCATCAATTATTTATATTTTAATATCACAATTCATCATTTTTGAACGATAAATCAACTCTCTTCGACTTTAGATAATATTATTATGTAGCTGGGATATATTAAAGAACGATAACTTACATGCATATTGAGTCGATCAACCTCACTGAGCACCCATCCAACTGATCCATCACCACTGCAAATCAGCACACGAAACGGATCAAAATGCCGAAAAAGCCTCAATCCTAATCCAGGTCCACTGGAGATGAGATCAAAGACCTGAGCTGGATTCAGGAGCTGTTTAAACCTCCTAAGAAATTTCACACCTTGATTATCTCCTGATTTCGAGTTTACGAAAACGAGTAAAGGTGAGAAACTTCCATGTTTTACCACATCCCAAGCTTCATCTACTCCGATGGAATGTAAGGAAGTAGGAGGCACGACAGACACTTTTGATGGTCCGAGTGGGCATTTAGTCTCCACATTTGGTCTACAAGCAGTGTGAACAGTTGATCTACACCATAAACATCGCCAATCTTGTAGCCTCAATACAGATCCACAGGTTTTCTCGCATATCTCGCACTTGGCAGACACTGGAAGATTTCCCTCCATCCATTGATGTGGCATAACCAAGTTACCATCTTTATCCTCGATAATCTCCTTTCCAATACTCGCCAAAGTCGTCCACTTGCAGTTGGAAATTGCTTTTGCCGCACATCGTTTGTGCACTTTGCATTTGCAAACCTCACAAGATAATCCATGACTGGTGACTCCTGAAAGTGCTTCACGGCAAACATTGCAATAGGTAGGTCTTGCATGACTTGTTGCGTACCAGTGATGGTGTCCAGAAAGAAAGTCATGATGGTCAGTTGGACCTGGCTCGAAAAACTCTCGAGTAGAGGCTGCTTTGAGGGCTTGAAGCCAGTCTTCCATCTCTTTACGGGTTTCAGCTGACAAGACCAGAGATCTCGTTGGAGTGATTACCTGAAGGAAAAAAAACAGAAATTTTTATAAATGTTTCCAATTGTTATATTATTAGGTATATTATGGAGAAATAAGTCTTTTCTAGAATTTTGTTACATTTTTGCATAATCATATTTCATGCCTGAGATGGCAATGTAAAAACAATTTATAACATCAATCCGAGGAATTTATTAACTTATCTCAGATTCCTGACGAAAAATTGTTCAAATCCCCTTTCTACTTTAGTAATTATTATAATTAATGGAGCCACTCGTGCAAAATGATTTTCATGGAGAATTTATTGTGATCCTTTTTTTATCGCCTCTCTTTTGGCCATAACAATTTGAGGGAAATACAACTGATTGAATATTAATTAATTGTACACGGAAATCGTGCAGTTAAAAGGAATTGTTAATTACAGCTTATTTTGAGGGTTTATTTTTACAGACGATTGGGATCCGACTGTTGAATTGTTTTGGGATGATTTTAGTTTCCAAAAATGATTAAATTCGTCAGTAAGATTTCTGTAATACTTATTGTGAATTAATATAGAATAGATTTATTTCGCAATTGTATTTTCATTAAAACGTTCTTCAACATCAAGGTGAGTATTCTAGTGGATCTTTATTAAACCTTACCAACTCCAACACCATTATTATATTCTGAACCAATAAAGTTTTACGAAGCAATCCAGTTTTATGACTTAATTTAATTAAAAAAGGGAAAAGATCTGAACATAATCAATTATCTTCTTTGTTCCTTACTTCTGACACACTCTATAAACAATGTAGAACTCTTCGAGTATACAAATTACTGTTTTATCAGTCAACAAGGAGCAATTCCGCATGTATCGTTGATAAATGGAGAACTTCAGCAGATAAAATCAATCGATCGAGTAATTATTGCTCGTTCACGTGAAAAAGAGTCAATGGTTATATGCTCTACCGAGGTCGAAATTTGAAAAGTCGTAAATACGTTTAATACCTTATCGGCCTGAAATTGCTCTCATTCAGTCATTTTTTAGTATGAACTTTTTATCTGTTTGATGGAATCAACAAAGCTTTTGTTCGTGAACTTATGTAAACCGTAACGCGCGTGGATGGCTGTAGAATGCTGATGTGAACTTGTACTACTTATTTAATACTGAGATAGTGGTGAGAGATCTTTTATGTCGACAGTTAAAGACTTGTGGAAAGGATTATTGATTTTCAATTTTATACAAATTTTTTTTTTGATTATCGTAATATTTATTGGAATAATTTCAAAAGTAATAAAATTTGACAACAGCTCCTGATCCTTTCCGCTTAGCTTTCTACACACACCAACCATTTATTCATAATGAAAATCCACGATACTCATTTTGTTTTCCGTTGTACATTTTCATGTTTAATAACCCATTAAGCGAGCGCCTTGAATTACTCATGTAAAAACACATTTCAGTGAATTTTACTCGTATTTGACTGTCTTTTTTTTGTGTGGTTTACGCTATATTCTGTATTTTTCTGTAATTTTTTTATTCTTTTGTTATATCTCTTATATTACCGGTGTTTTGATTAGGAGCAGCTAAAGAATAATAATCAACCAAATAGATTAACAAAGCTCATCGTGCACACGCAGCGTACCTCTTTAGGTGGGTTTAGAGTAGCGAACAAAAAACTAATCGTCATCCTTTTCCTGTTTCCTTTTTTTTGGGAATTGAGTTTCTGTAAGGTAGAGTCTCAGATGGTAGGAATTAATTCACTTTTACATGGAAATTTATGAAGCCAAAAGCTTCTAGACAAAAAGTAGTATGCATGTAAAAAGGACTAAAAAGCTCTGCAGACAAATTTTCTGACCAAAAATCCCATCAAAGAAAATTCTTCAATTTTGATGAATAATCAGAATTTTAAATACTTTGAGAAGATTTCCAACGGAATGGAGGAAATTTTTCCATTATACTGAAAGTAATTAAATTCTAACCAATTTAAAATTCCATAAATTCTCAACAATTTGTCCCAAAATTCCCAGCTTCAATATATAAGCCTAAAATTATTAACTGAGAGAGCCATTCAGAGTATTTCGCCACGCAACCATTTATCATGTCACGATAAAATTTCCTCGTTAATTTCGTTTAACGAAGGATACTTTAGGTATAAAAGCACTTAAAATAAATTCGAGAATTGACGCGTGGCACGAGATACTTGGGTACAATTAAAATACAAGATAGACTATGCAATAATCACCTGCTCGTCTGACTATAGCACATCAATATTCCAACGATAAGAATGAATTTGTAAAATTGAGCCAAAAAACCAATTCTGAATTGGCAAGAGCTCATCAAAATTCAAAGTAGCAAACATTGTTTTTTACCCAGAAAAAATAAGCTAAAAAGGCAGTGCGGTAGCTCCTTTATGCAGAGATTTATCACAACGATTGCTCTTGTTTTAGAACATTTTCACAATTTAATGCATACACGATGGAGCACAATTTACAGAAATTGCCGAGAATTTACTGAACTCTGTGCAAATACGAATATGATTTTCGTTCGTTGGTTTCTGGCTGGGGATTATGCACATATTATACATACATTATTAGTATTTTGTTTTGAATGGAACGACGAGACTTTCATAATGATTGGATTAATGTTATAACGTTATATGTTATAATCACCTCAGAAAGAGCTTTTTAATTAAAATAAGGGAAGGATTAAACTTCATTATCAACAGAAAATGACTGAGCTGAAGCATACATTCGGAATTGAAGGTAACCACATTTATGAGGAAATTGCAGTTTGTGATATCACTGACAATCATTGTGCTCTTGAAACATTCTGTGAAATCAAAATGTGGGTTCTAGTTGCAAATTTTACAAACTATTGTGGTTTTGTAAACAAATGGAATAAAGTGATTTAGTATTTCATGCTAATTGAGTTATTTGATTTTATTGACTATCCACCATGATCAATATCAATGTGGTATTATTTTATTAGAATAACATACAACCTAGGTTACTATTATGTTAGGAATATATCATTTCGAACAAAAACGGTAAACTTCTGGAAACCGCAAATAAATTTGAAATGGCTGAAAATTATTTAAATTGTTAAAAATATTATTTTCAACTGAGCCACTCTTATAACGCAAATAAAATCAAATAAAATCAAATTGAGGTAAAATATTTTCAAATAAATTTCCACAAACTCAACCATGGCTTTACACTTTAATCAAAATATAGGTATTATTGTTTCAGCTATCATTACACAAAGTTTTGATTGATGTGCATTACTCAATAGGTTTGTGGTTTCCAAACACTTTTTGCAGAGCTGATAATGACTTTTCATGCAATCGAGTCTATTTTTAGTTTTACCAGGAAATCGGGCAACATTATGATGTAGTATAATTTCCAAAACTGCCTAAAACTCTATGAAATAATCAAACAATGGTTTGTAATTTTGCGGAATCGTATCAATTTGTGGATCCATGATGGATTATTGTTTGACCTTTTCGAATTTTATATCTCGTTGAGTTTCAATGCGGGCATTGTATTATTGCTTTTCGGTCTTTTCAAAAGGGGAGCCATGAGGAAATCAAATCGGCAGTTTTTGTTTCGTCATTAGTTTGTCGATTAAAATTTTTTCAGACTTTATGTAAATATAAGGAGCCTTTCCAACCATGACATCAAACATCAAGCTTTTAAATATTTTTGAACTTGACATTATCTAATTTGTAATATTTTTTTGACAGGAAACTATTTTTGTTTGTGTTGTTGAGAATTTTATTTACAACATCATAATTCAAATAAGCTATATTAATGAATTAATTAATTAATTAACTAATTACTTAATAACAGTCTGAGTGATGGCTTTACGATGACAACTAACATTTGCAACTTGAATAACATGTCCTTAATTTCATGATAATTGAGTTTCTTTATAAATCCATTTACATTAACAGAAATTGAAGAGGTTGCCTGGATTATTACAAGAAGTCAACGGCAAACTATTTCTTAGAAGCTTTAGTACGGCTTTAGCTAAAGAATTAAATGGTGGAGCATGCGGATGATTAGATTATGTAAAGGTTCATATAATATTTGAGACCTCAATAAATTTAGTTAACTTAATGAACTTAATAAGATCGATAAACTAGCAATTTGGTGAATTTAGGAAACAAATTACTAAGTTGTATGTGTGCTTGGGATAGAATTTGATTATACAAAGATCCATTTTATATTATCCCAAAGTTATAATACCATAAGCAAGCACGAAAGCCAAAATCATTATTATTCTCCACATATATCAGAAGCTCATGTTGTTTTTAGAATTTTTAAAACAACTTCCAGATAAAAATTTAACATTTTAAGTCCTGGTTAGAAAGCACTGCATCAAAAATTCATAAATACCAGTTTAACCTTCGCAAGCTCTTCAAAACTCAATATCCCGATTTTCACAATTTAATACAACACGTTCCTTCAAAGAATCTATGTCAGCCGGATATTGCAGGATCTGCGAGCACTGGCAAGAAGGAAATTGGCTAAATGTATCACGGTGTGTATCACCGTCACTTGTCTCGCTTGTGGTATTTGCTCTTTATTGAATTATCTACAGAAAGAGTATCAACACTTCATTTCGGATATTCTGTTAAAGATTGCCACCGAGATTGTTGAGCAAATATGCAGCACATAGGAAAACAAAAACATACAACAAGTTTATTTACTATACTAACAAGTAAGACTAGTAAAGGATGTATTACTTTAAAGATGTTTATATATTATAAACAATATTTTATTTAGTTTTATGGAGTATTCAACAGATCTTTATTTGAACTTAAAGAATTAATAGCAAGATTTTAAATAAAAATCCCTTACCTATTCAACATGAATCGTGTGTATTATCAGTAAGTATCATATCATGTTGAGAAAACATGCAAGATAAAGCAGATATTGACAGATTCAGGATGGAAATTCGATAAAAGCGATATCACTTAACATTCAACCTTTTATACTTGTTGTTTACTAAAATGGGTTGTTGAAAGCTTTGTATAGAAACATTTCTTATTTTACTCAAGCTGTTAAATTGCTGATTTGCTGATAAATATAATTTTATCAGACAACACGATCAACAGTTTGAAGCTGCTGAAAGTAAATGCAAGTTGTTGCATATATTTAAAATAAGGGAGTACAAGATTAAATGCTCCTTGTCTTGAAGTTTTCCGACTAAACAACAAAGTGCATTAACGTAATGGAATTTTGAAATTTGTTGAAGTGCAATTTCGTTCGTTTCAATTAATTATGCACTGTGTGGTTGCACAATTGGACAAGGCTTTCCCATTAAATAGAGATTAATGCATTATGGTGATAATTTTGTGATAATATTGTGGAGACAAGGTTTCACTTCATTATCAAGGGAATGCAATGTCTATTTTTAAATGCAAATTTTGCATAATATATTAAATTTAGTCTGGAAATCCATTAAAATAATTTTTCTAGGAAATTGGATAAAAGCTATAAAAAGGATTAAAATTTGTATTGTTAACGTCGAACAAGTTCAAATTTTATTGAATATTTTATTAAAAGCTCAGCTAGTATATTCAAAAAATTCAGTCTTCATAATAGAAATACTTTTTCGTACACGATATTCCTTGAAAATTTAAGGCTTAATCCAAAATTTCAGGCGCCCATAATAATAATAATTTTTTCCGAGTAAACTCTCTGATTATTGAATTTGCATTTTTATTTCTTTTGATTTTTTGTATTAATTTACTTTGAATATTACATTTCTCCATACTTTATACCAATTTGGATAAATTTCAGTATAAGGGATGTACCAATGTATATTTGCCAATTTTCTCCAATTTCCCGAGTTTTCTCAAATTTAGCCAATTTCCACAATTTTCCCAATTTTCCCAATTTGCACTTATTGGTTTCTGATGGATTTTGCAGCAAAATCCTTTCTGGTTTGGCTTCGTATTGAATCAAATTATCGATCTGCCTCAGGATCAAAGGCTCTTTCTTTTTTCTGGTGATCATTAATTGGCTTTGAGGTAGCTTTGAGCTATGATTGAACTTTACTGCAATGTGGGTTTTATGCATCGATGAAATTTTTGTTTCGGAATTTCAGATTCCCTTAAGGATTTGAAGTATTTTCTAATAAAATATTTTTTCGATAATAACAGAGCACATTTTGATTAAGGTATTCCCCTGTGTAAAAACCACTGTTACCAAAAAACCCATCGGCAAGCAACCCAAAACCTCGCACACAATTTAAATAAGATTTATTTCTACTACAGGCGGCAAGCTTTTGTTGAGCTGATTTCCGACACAAAAGTAGCTAAACAGTTTCACAAAACACTTTTTCTCTACAAACTTTTGTTTGCTCATCGTTTTTTCTTTCACCAATTTCTTTCGGTGTTGCTCAGTGTTCTGCATTGTGTTATTTTTTTTAGCACGCTTTTGTTTGACGCAGAGTTTCTTTTGAAATATAAAAGCTTTGTCTCATATTTATATTGAAGAAATTGCGTTCCATGTGCTGCTTGTCAGCATTAGATCCTTTTGAAAACTGGAGCAAAAAGTGACAGCAAAATTGTTTAGATTTGTAGCGGGAAAGTCTTTTGTTTTTCATTTTAGAATTGCAAAAAGTTTCAAATTGAGGTAAAGTTTTCAAAGGAAATAATTTTGTTTTTCTTATTGAGTTGACTTGAAATTTGATTTTTAATCTTCAATAAACTTGTAGGTAGAAGCATAGAGTAGAAGCTTTCATCAAGTAAACAAATAGTTCTTCAAAAAAACACACATAAAGATAAACCCTCAAAATTGCGTGCCACAAAAACCACCCTGCAACCACCAGCCACATTTTCCTTAAATCCAATTTACGAGCAAGATTTTTCAATGAAACTATGTTCATCCATGCTTTAGCCAAGTTTAGATGAGCAGTACGGGCACTATAAAGAAAAGTAATCTAAGCTTTTACCTTAGGATTATGGGTCGTTACGTTTTTTTAGCCTGCGAGCTTTATAAAAGAGATTCCGGAAAAGGAAGAACTTAAGAATTTATGACATCTTGGAAAGAGCTTTGAGGTGATGTCGTATGAATTTATGAATTCGAACGGATCTTTATGAATTATTAAAAATTCGTTTTTATATTAAAATTTTTACACTGTTCAAGCTGTTGATTGACAGGCGAACAAAATATATGTCTTTTCTTTTTGCAAGCATCTGAAATATCAAAGGTCACTCACTAGTCACTCATATTTAGATAATTTATATTTAAATTCCTGCAGGCTGTCACTTAATAATTTATAAAGCCTGAAAAATATTTTCTGACTAGAGTTCGTCATATATTACGTTTCATTTTAAATTAGAATCCCTGCGATGAAGGTTTTCCACAGAATATTATTAAAAATTTAAAATTTAACTCACGAAAATTTAGGTCCTTGACAATTTCAAAGACAATATGATTTCTTCATAGAAAAATACTTCCTTAAAAAAACATTCACAAAACCCATCATGATCATTTTATTGTATTTAATGAATCCCAACATTCATAAATTAAATTTTCGAAGTATTGGTATTCGTAACCTAGGTTCATGGATAATATTATTTTTCGAACTTTCGTTTTTTGACTAAAAATTCTTAAAAACAAGGTTTCGTGGGTCGAATTTTAGGTTTTTGGGTCCCAAAGTTCATAAATTAAATTTTCGAAGTATTGGTATTCATGAACCTAGGTTCATGGATAATATTATTTTTTGAACTTTCGTATTTTGACTAAAAATTCTTAAAAACAAGGTTTCGTGGGTCGAATTTTAAGTTTTGGTCCACTTATTATTTATATTTTGATTGTATTATTGCTGAAGAGCTTTCGCATTCTATATTCATTATTCACTGGATTAAGGATTACCAGATAAAAGATACAAAAGATAACAAGATAAGAAAATCTTTTGTCTAAATAGTATTTAATCTTACCTGGAAGCTGTGATTCACGTTCTTTGTACTACATTCGGCAATAGAGCAAAGGTTAGATAGATCAATCTCATCGAAAAGTTCACTCTGAAAAAGAACAAGAAATTTTTTATTTTTATAAAAATATTGGAGCCGTTTATTTAAATTTTTAGCAACGTTTCGTCGTTTTATAGGTCATCAAATTGAGATGAGCTTTCAATGTCTCGACTTTCTAGAAGTTTTTTGTTGCTTTTTGTTCAAGAAAATTGTTTTGATTATGAGTTTATCTTGAAAGTTTGAAGAAAATCAATTTAGGTCTTATTTCTCATTGTTGTTATAAAATCGAGCACTGTGCTCAGATGTTTCTCGATTTCGTTTTTTAATCATCGACTCAAAAAGTGCAATGCATACTTTATAACAAGTAGCCTTCTGAGAGTTGGTCATCTGAGTATCAAAAATGAACAGAATTCAAAGAAGGTACATTTGAAATTCGATTCGACATTCTAAAATATAACGATCGAATTATTTTAAAATATTATCGTTCCATAAACTGACAATCACTCTCAAAAAAGGTGCATGTCCCTAAAAAAGCATATTATCAATTGAAATATATCCAGCTTGTTCTGCCAAAACAACATTCCAAACAAAATATACTCAACTGCTCAATTACAAGAAAAGATATTGCTTGCCATGAAAATGTTTGAAATCAGTGAAAAATCCTGCAAATACTGAAATGTCAAAAACAAATTCACAGCCAGATTTTTCCAAGAGAGAGATAATAGAAAAGTTTTTACACGAAAATCACACAAACTTTTGTGATACGAAAAGCAAGAATGTGCCCTCTCATAAATTCCGGTCATGAATATTGTAAACATCGGTAAACTTCTGCTATATGGCATCGGGCAACATTAGGGCCACAATGGCTAGGTACAAAGTTTGATAAGGGATAATCGAAATTTATATTTGCTATGCTTTTACAGGCGGTTTTTTGGTAGCCTTATTAGATTTGAGACGAGAATTTGTCTGTCTATTTTCAAATTGTAGTAAATGACTATAACGTCAGCTAGCATGTGATCCAATCCTGCTTTTTAACTTTTATTATTTTAGAGTAACAGCAGATTCAAGCTTACTAGTTGAGGTAAACCCGCCTTGCTATCCTTTATCCACTTATTCGGAATTGAAACCAATTTTCCATTTTGAACTTGAAGTTAGCTTGAGTGGTGATCAAAAGTTTCGGCACAATACATTTTACAAATGTTTGAAAAGCTGAGGAGCATGTTGAAGCACCGTAATTTACCATCATTTGCAGTACAATACATGAATACTTAGCAGTTTTTCAGCAATTTTCATTTGAGCAAATTGTGCATACTCGCTTGAAATTGTTGAGACAATATAGGGAAAATATTTTGAGAACGTTATATTTGTAAAGTAGCATATTTGAATTTGACAATAAATTGTTTCAGTGAAACGGAGTGAAACCTTGGAAAAGCATACAAAATGTTAAAGCATTAAAATATGAAAAGAAAACTGCATGTTAAATTAGCATATATTATGAGTAACTTTTGTATGCATGTAACCTTTTTTAATTAAAAATATTTGATTACATTAAAATAAATATTTGCTTGCTTTAAAATTTAAACAAAATGTTTCATTAAATCGGATGAAATATTTTCCTACCAATTAGTTGAACTTGGAATAAAACTTTTTAAAAAGGATCATTTTACAATTACAATTAAAAGTTAAGAGTTATAATTACATTTAAGGAAAGCTGGGGTCATAAGAGATTATTCTTTTGCATACAGCTTTCATATATGTTTTATGTATCCGACTAAGTTGTTTACAAATATTCTTATGGTGGTTATTGCAGTGTAAATTATTATCCCCAGGCAAAATCATCATGAATTGTATATTTTATAACTTGTTAAATTTTTTTTTACTCAAGCCAAAAGCTCGCTCTTGCGTGACATTTTTTGTAAAATATTGCGGAAAGTTTCATGACAGCTACATTAAAAATATTTCATGTGGTTATTCCCCAACATATTTCTCCAAATGATTTGTTTAAATTAAGTAACTTCTTGCCACAGTAATTGCGTGGAAAATATGTTAAACAACGTTAGTTTATGAGGAGTATGAAACAAATTAATGATGATATACTTGCATAATGTATTGCTTATAACACTTTCCTTAGTGAAAGAGCAATTGGAAGCGTCTCAAGAGGTGGAACTTATTAAAGCCTGCTTGGATCACATGAGCACAAGACACAAAGTAGGATAATTTCTATGAAGCGTCGAACGGAAGCATTTAAAGAGTAAATAACGGTTTTAAAAAGATACACCCATTGTAGGCTTAACAACACAAGCATTATATGAACAATAGAGCTCGAATAAAAAATTCAGTATTTTCAGAGCATATATATTACTTATTAAATATTAAAAAAGCAAACATCCTGCCAGTTATTTATGAGCTTTAATGAAATACGCTGTTTTAAACTTTGAACATAAGTAGAAGCCACAGAATAAAACCTTTCAATATGTTTGTTACGGCTTCATAATTCATAAACCAATTTTTGATTTCTTATGGAGCTTTTGAATTCCCATTGAAATATATTTCCAAGAAAAATCAAATACAGTTTTTATGGTTTATTTTACAATCATGGCATTTTCATGGCGTTATATTAATAGATGTACCTGTATGACATTTCACAATCTAAAAATATTCCAAGAGATGTATATTTTACTAGGAATTGCTACCGAACTGATCTTTTTGAATTTCCTGCCAAAATATTTTTAATTTCCTGCATTTCACTGATGATAGATAACACATTTCTATTTGCTCGGATCACTGATGAAAACTATAAAGTTTATGAATCATCTCAAGGACTGAATTAAAGAACATTTAACTTACAAAATATAGAATAAAAAATATACTTAAAAAGAAAATCTGTTTTGTTTTAATTGTTAATTAGGGTGATTATAAATTGATTAAACTCAAAGGTTTAAGTTTAAAATGAATCTGGCCACACAATAATTTATATGAAATATATATATATAAAGTTTGGCCGCCCTGCCCCAAAAAATTCACATTAAGCTCAAAAGTCCCAATAAAAGATAAAAGCACAAAAAATAATTTTTTACACACTCGACATGATTTCAGCCATACAAAAAATGAGAGCTTTGATTTTGATTTCAAAAGGATTGAGTTCATGCATCTGTGAAATAAACGAAATTCACAAAATTGCTCATAAAAAAACAGAAAGCGAAATACAGGATTGTCCTGAGGAAGCTTTGGAATTCAATACTGAAAGTGTGTACGGTATAGAAGAGTCAAGTTAGTACCGAGCGAAATGGTAATTTTTGTAATAGATATGCTATGAAAGCTCCACAGTTTGGCCAAAGCGATCAATTTCATTTCATATTCAAATTTTTGGGGCACATTGAAGCCTTGGACACAGAAAACTGAAATAGGCATGAAGCAATTCAAAACCACTTTTTCTACAACCGCTCGTATACTCCATTCCGGATATTGAAAGTGGCATATTTCGTGAAATTTGTTTATTTATGTTGTAAATTGGATAAATGTATAGAATTGTGCAGAAAGTGGTTTTTACATTTCTCTTGCCAAATCCTCAGCTAACCACAATTTTTGCTCCTTGTCGGAAAATATTATACAGCTCGACAACATTGTATGTTTATGTAAAACCACTTTTTGCATAGCTTTTTTGTACATTTATACTGGCAACATACAGAAAACTCGGGAGAACTGGGAAAATCGATGAAACCAGGTAAACTTTACAGTACTCAGATATTTAGGTAATTTGAGCAGGGATCGAGAGAGAGGTTGACGATAAGAATTTAAGATAATTGTAGCCTTTGACATTGAAGACGTTAATTAGGTTGTGGCATATGACATTTAAATTTTTTCATTGTAACATATTTTGGCATTTAAAGTTTCCTCGAAAGCTTCTATAATTGACAAAAATCGATACAATTATTTACCAGCAAAAATCTTATTAGAAAAAATTTTAATCACGAATCTCATTTTTTTTATTTAAAAAATGTAATTTTGTTTAAAGATTTTAGATTATTTCAGTTTTCAAGATATTTTAGTTTTAAAATTCATGAACTACGAATTATTTGAATTTTGAGGTAGCTATCTTAAAGCATAAATTTTGAAAACGGTAATAATATTTATTGAATTGTATGACATATAGCACTTTCAGTTTCTGCTTTTAAAAAGGATACATGTTATAATGCCAGGAAAATTCCAATTAAAGGCTAACCTTTTCATCCGTAATGAATACAAGAAACCTTCTGTTTCGCTGTTTTTGATGTCTTGAAGATGCTACGGTATAAAAACTTGTGTGGCTTCCATAAATATTCGAGTACCTTAGGGTTAACGTGTTATGCCACAACAAATAAAGTACATAAAACACATATCCTATAAAGATTATTTATTCAATGAGCTGGGAAAAAGCTTTGTAAATTATTTTGACTGAGCTCGTCCGAAGGAATCTTTTCTTTTTCTTTTTCTTTATGGATGGGCCCAAAGGTTCGAGGGAATACCTTGACTTATTTAAGGTGTTATTTCGGCGAAGGACTTCCTTAGAGGATCCTTTTTGGATTAAAGGTTTGGGAATATTGCCAAAATTTGTAGAAAACACAACGAAGGTCAATAAAGTTCCGGTTACTTTTTACACTTGAATATTCTTTACATTTTATTAAAGCACCTTTTAGATATTGCTTTTTAGAAAAGTGCTAAATTTTTCATAATATTTTAATTAAACTTTTCGGTTGAAATTTAATTTTTTCTTTTTTATTTCAGATTAACCTTGGAACTGCGCAAACTCTTGTAGAATTCATAAATTAAACTAAATCTTGAGGTTGTCATTATAACCATTATATCAATGTAACTTCAATTAAAATTAATGCATCTCAAACTACCTCAAAAAACATCATTTAGCAATTTACATCGTTGTATCACGATTCGCGATACAAGGTATTCTTGTATACTTTGCCGCAAGACTCCAGGAAATATTCTTTTCGCTGTCAGTTATTTATAAGACACAATATATGTTTACAGGCAAAATCGATTACAATCTATTTTCCTCATTTCCCTACTTAGTATACAGATTTCCAAAGATTTTCTTTGTTTTCTATGTATTTTGATGTTTTTCCTGGAAAATATATCAGTTTATATTCAGTTCTTATTATGCAAATGGAACAAAAGTGGATTCATGGAATATTTCAAGGCACGGGTTCAGAGGGATAAATAAATTAATATTGTTTAATCATACTTTATTCATTGTTAGCTCAGATTTTATGGGTTGGTTACGGTCCGATAATAATAAGGATATTAATAGTATGTACAATATGGTTATAAATAAAATATGTATAGGATTAAAATTGATTTTATTTCACAAGCAAGAGAACGAAGAGCAGCTTACTGCAAATAATCGAGAAAAATGATTTTCTATAACAATTTTGTTTTACTAAAATATAACGATGTTGCGAGTGAAGTAAATTTTATGATATATAAATATGCAAATTTATGTTTCTGTCGAGCCACATGGTCATGTCCTCCGATTTAACTTTTATTGGTTTTTTAGTTTTGGATTCTAAAGTTTGAAAATTAAATATTTTTAATTTTTGGATTTGGCTTTCAAGCTTAAAAAAAATAAGGTTTCGTCAGTTGAATTTTCGGGTTTTGCTTCTAAACTTCCATAGATTTCACTTTTTTAATTTTCCGTTTTAGATTTCAAAAATTCTAGATTCTGGTTGAGAAAAAAAAACAGTTTTAAAAATAAAAATTTTTTTCGGTAAGATGAAAATTCTCAGCAATATTCATAATCATGCCATTAAATCTCATGAATATCAACAAAAACCCTCAACCAACCCAATCTTCTAATTGTGCAGAGCAATATTTTTTTTTGTATCCATACAAGAAATTTCCATAAAGATCGTAAAGCAAGAAGAAATGTGTAATGAAAAGTGAACGTGCTTGTTTTCTGGAAGATTAATAGTGAAAATTAAATAATAAAGAACAGCAAAAGGTTTACACAGACTTCAGCTGTTTATTGTTTTTTTAATTGTTATGCTCTAAAAACCGCAAGTCCAACTTCAAAAAAAAGTCCTTGAAACTGGTCGATTTTACTGTTAAAGTTAAAATGTGGGGGATTATAAAAAAGAAACTCAAAGTATCCTTTAAGGTTAAATAATGGGAACAAAATTTAGTACAACCAGCCATTGTTTCAAGTTTAATGCGTTTTTTTTAATGATTTTAGGTTTTTACGTTTTTATGTGTTCTTCTGTTTTATATTTTTATCATTCAAAAGTAATTTGATATGGCTTTCTTTTGCTCCATCCTAAATCTGAATTTGAAACTGAAACTGTGGTGAAACCTTTTTGGTAGTTTCACAAAAGTGTTCTCACATTTCGGATAAGTTAAGAGTTTTCATGAAAATTTCCGGTAATGTTTTCAGGCAAAGCTTGTCAAGTGCTTTTAATTTTCATATTATTAGTTTTTGACCTTTCCCATTTTATACTACGATTCCATTTATGTTGAACTTTTTTGCTGAAACATTTGTTGAAAATTTTCTAGTTTTTTTAAGGTTTTCAAACTTTTTGGTAGAATTTTTTAGCATATTTTTATTAACGATGGAATTTTATTTTTAAGCCTTGTAAAGGTTTACAAAACAGGAAGGATTTTCATTCTACTTTAATTCTTTAATACCAAAATAGACCTGTAAAGAAATTCTAGAAACTTTTTTGTTGATATAAAAATTAGCACACAAAACATGAACTTGACCTCCAACTTTTTTGTGTTCAAAAGCTTTAAAAGTTTCAAAGCATATATGCTCTCTTTGTTTGCATCCCAGCCACATACGCTCTATTTAACTCATAAAGCAGCTTAAAGTGTGTCAACAGGTTATAATTTTCCACTTTTTCCAGGTCAAACTGAATAACGCAAACGTGCAACAAACATGCTTGTAAATATTTATAATCATGAAATGCATCATAAATATTTATTGAAAGGTTTTTATTCCTACGTTATGGTTAGATAGCAGTCATAGTAGTCACAACAACCATTACTTAACCATTACAGGCAGCCACTCCTTTGAATTATTAAAAAACATTCATAGAAAGCAAAATGAAGAACTTTGTTCATGTGAATTTTAAAGTGGATTTTACTAGAAAATCTACATCAAAACAATTTAGGGCGTATCGAAAGTTCAGTGTTCATTTGGTTCAAAAGGTTTTAATCATTTTTCAACTGAAAATATTTTCATTACTATCCAAGTATTTCTATGATATGCGATGATTCATAAAGTATTAATAGCTGTCTGACTAAATAACCTCAAAGCATTCGACAGAAACAAATAGTAAATATCATGGCATTTAAATTTCCAAAATTAGTTTACTGAAACTGCAGAAACAAATTAATTTATTTTAAAATATCCATTAAAATCTTTTGGCGCACATTCTGCAATCAATAATAATTGGAAAACTTTACAACTCCGTTTATTCTAAATGCTAAAAAACATAATGTAGTTGAACAGTAAAATTTTCGGTAAACACAGGCATACATTCCAATTTCCAAGTACCCCATCATTCCTCAGTGAATAAAGCATAAAAAGCAAAATAAATACACAACTAAGTAACGGGGAGTAAAAAGCACGTAAATGCCGACTGAAAAAGTGCTGGAGTAAAGCCCAGATGAACAGATGAGTGCTCTGGATAACCAGTTAAAAAAATTGTGCATTACCATACTTTTATGGCGACTCCTTAAAATCCAAATAACATGAATTCCAAACCTCATTAAATATTTACTCGCCGTAAAAGCATAGCAATAAAAGCTGTCTCAGTTTCTCCTTAACAGCAAATTACTGATAATCCCTGATAAATTGTTGGTATTATCGTTTGTCTTATCAGAAAGTGAGTACTAGGTTTACACTCTTAGACTCTTAGACTCTTAGTAGATCATTATATTGCTACGTAGATTTTGTATGCTATCTGTGTGCTAGATAATGAACTTGCATTAAACTTTTGGTTAGTTGAAAGATTATAGGTTTTTATGGAAATAGATTTTGGTTAATTACTTATGATATATTTGTCTGGCATTTCCCCTACTTATTGATTCAAGATTTGGGATTAACATTCGTCTGTTTTTGGGAATATCGTAAATATAGTTAATACTTCTTATGTTTTTAAATAATGTATGAACGAGGCATTTATTCAGTTTACAGTATTATTATTGGAAAAGCGACTTCCACTTATATAATTATAATGTAAGAATTTGGTGAGCTTTAAGGTTTATTTCTTTACTTTATCAACAAAAGTATAATAAAAGGTTTATTTTAGTTTATAGAAAATTGTCAAAACCTTGACAAACGCTTGACAAAAAAAATCTCTGGAAAATCCCCTTCAATCCTTCCTAGTAATGCAATATTAATGAAAAAATTATATTTGCAAATAAATTCATAAGCACACACGAATATCTCGTAGATCTTGCAAAACTTTTCCCATTAACAGAGCGGCATTTCGAACTTTTCACTTGAACTAACAACAATCACGCAACATGCCAGGAAAATCTAAGCTCAACTTGATCGACTTGAACCTTCATACCAAGGAGACGAGAAATCGCAGTTGAAACAGTTCGCAGTTCATTTGCAAAGTTTGTGACGCGACGCTAAATATTTACATTAGCAACTTTTTATTACATTGTGTGGCAACAACACATTAAATCTAGAATTTCTTGTTTGTTGGATCAACATGCGAGCACACAAAGTGTCCTTTAATTATGAAAGGATTTTAATGAACCTAATGAATCCAATTAATTTAATTAGAGAGAATGGTGCAGATAAGTTTTCGTTGCTTTCTTTTAGTTTCTGGGTAATTACATCTTCCATAGATTGTTGATAAGTGTGATGAGCTTTATGAGTTTGATGATTTGGATGTTCAGATATTTTATTTCAATCACAATTCAGCAATAAGATGAAAGAAAGTTAGATACTTCTCATTAGTTCACTGGAACTTTTTCTACGATAATCAGATCTTTCCAATGTCATAACTTAACCATTTCTGGCGCCCCATCTTATAACACTCTATATAATTATGTGAAAATCACGTTTCAATTTAATGGATATTTATACATTTATGAGTTTTTCTGATAAAATATTAAAAAAGAATATTTTTAGGTCTTTTGCCTGTCGTTTGCAACTGAAATAAAAATGGGCGTCTTCTGTATCTTCGTATAAATAACGAATAAAATATATCAAATGAAAAAAAGGAATGAACATTTTCATCATTAAATAGAGCATAAAATGAGATTCCTGGAACTTTTTCTACGATAATCAGATATTTGCAATGTAATAACTTAAACATTTATGGAGCACCATCTTATAAAACTCTAGATAAAGATGTGAAAATCACGTTTCAATTTAATGGATATTTATACATTTATGAGTTTTTCTGATAAAATATTAAAAAGAATATTTTTTAGGTCTTTTGCCTGTCGTTTGCAACTGAAATAAAAATTGTTTTCTTGTTATTATTTCTTGGTGTTATAAAACTGACCGTGGCTCAAATGTTCCGAATGATGCGAACTAAATCAAATCCTATGTTTATTAATTTAGGGTGTCCAATGATATGTTTTAGATACATTTATTTATTTATTTGTTCGAAGAATTTCTATTTTACCTGAAAATACTGCTACCTATATGATTTGACACTATGCCTGTCGTTTGCAACTGAAGATAATTCGTTCTGAATAGAATTAGGCACATTACAGACCATTGGATCTCATACATGAGTTCACACATTTAACTTATAACTTCTTGATTAACTTGCATCAATAAACAATTATGGAAAGCAAAATGGTAAATTTGTTATCAAATGTCAATGCACAGGGGTTATCACTAAAACTATATATTTAAACAGAATTTTTTTTTTTCGCAAAAAATCGATTATAATCTCTCTGCATCTGACTCGACAAGATATCAAATTATTCCTGAATCAAATTATTATCCAAAAAATTGTCTCTGTTCTGATCTTTCTGCTTTTGAAACCCAAACCTTTTAATGTCTTTGTATGACAGAAAAATAGGAGAAAAAAACCCAATGAAATCTAAGAATATATCTAATATTCAAACCTTCTAAAATAATTCATAAAATTTAATTTCAGAGATTTTCTTCAAAACGGTGGTTGCAATTTACCAAAAGACTTTCAAAGATATCATATTCTTCTTGAAATTCACATGAAATAGCACATTCCATGAAACCTGGGACAGCCATGATATTCGGGACACTCAAGATTTTTTTACTTTCCGGAAGGATTTTTTGATTTCTACTAAATTGAAAACAAACATTATACTAATCTCTAACTATCTGTTTTTACAAAAATCAAAAAATTCTACCGGAAAGTAAAAAAATCTTGAGTGTCCCGAATATCATGGCTGTTCCAGGTTTCATGGAATATGCTACCATAATTTTATCACCTCTAAAAACTCATGCTTTAAATTTATCAAAGCAATTTGCGAATATTTGGTTGTACTTATGGTTGTAATCTTTTGAATTAAAGCAAAAACAGAATGAGACTAATCTCGAGATAAAGAAATTCAAGCAAAGGTTTAATGGAATAGTTCTAGGAATCCATTTCAAGGAGATCATAGCCGATTTAAAAACGTTATCAAGTATTATCTCCAGAAAAAAATAGGCGCAACTTCCCATTTTTGTATTTTTCTACATTTTCTCAGTGTTATTTTAGGTAATGGGATAAACAAAGCCATTCATTTTGGATTATTGCTCATTTTCTTAACAACAGCAAACTGACAACAACTTAACTATAACTTGTGCAACGATTCAGATATAAACGGTGAAACGTGCTGTTGATAATCAAGTTTTAATGCATGTGGCATGTTGTTAAAACTTTACCAATAAGTTATCGCTTATGGCCCATAATTGTTTTATTATTTTGGGTGATTAAAGGAAAGTAAGGATTTAAAGTACTTTGAACTTTGTTTATTTCGAGATTATAACTTCTTGAAGATATTGTCGGTATTTTTTTTTGCATAAATTTAAGTTACAAATGTTTCTAAATTTAGAACTCTAATGTTTTGGTTTTAACAGAGACATTAGATATATAAAATATGACGAAGAAATTGTCTTAACAAAATTATGATATGATTCTATAATGATAGCCTCAAGGTAAACTAGCAATTTAACGATTTCATGAACAGCTAATTATGACAGCTACTCATTTTTAATTTGCATGAATGTCAAAACCTGAAAGCAAATAAGCCACCCATTTATCATGACAACCTTTACACATATCCTCCTGCCTTCATTTAGTAAAGATAATAAGGATACAGAATTTTAATTTGCGAGATTTGTGAGGATTGCGCAAAAAAGGTCGCCTCAATAAGGAACGGATCAGAATATCCTTTCGTCGTCTGCAAAAATTCCAACTGTGGTTCACATACCGTGCACTCTTACCATACACTTCATAAAATATGTATTCACGAATTCCTGGCACGTCGCATTGTTTTCATCTATTTTTTCGCTTTTTTTTCTCCATAATTTCCTTAATTTTTATGAATATTTCGCAAATTGAAAAGCAAAACGAATAGAACAATGAGCAAGCAATTGAGGGGAAATTTTGAACAGCTTCTGGGCTCATGCAGCAAGTTATGTACAGCACATCTGATACAGCACAACGTTTTGCCATCTTTCCATGACGAAGTTATGACTATGAACTTTTTACGGAGAAACTAATTTAATTTTGTGTAATAAAAGTGAGCAATGCCAATGAAAGAAATCACGTCTCTGCAATTCTAGGAATGGTTTTAGACGGTTCTATTTGTACGGTGTTGAAGGAAGTGTTCTACTAGGTAGAATATTTGAGCTTTTTGTAAATTTTTATATGGAAATTAGATTGATTTTGATTGAATTGAATGAAAATTCGCTTATACTTGCAGAATCTATCAATTACAAAAAATAGTAAGTTCTCAATAATATTTCTTACTAATGCTTCCCCCCGCCGCAAACATTTTTTCAATGATCCAAGCAATCAAAATCATCAAATTGAGATAATGTTTTTGTTTCTGAGCCAGACGGGCTAGCTTTGTAGCTGTGATTTGATCATGCAGCTAAACTATGCTGAACTGCTTTATTTTTAGAAAAGTTGCAAGATTGGATGGATTCGCTCTTGGAATAAATTATTGTATCTTGAATTTTTATATTCGAAATTCTTGACCTTTCCTTTGAATAAAACCAATAAAAGTTCAGCAAATCATGAATGGAGAACGAATAAAGGAATGAAGATGTAAAGATGAGCTATGCAAATTTAACGAGAAAATTATTAAAATATGTAAAATGTTGGAAAATTGTTTGAATTTGTTGGAAATTGTGGAAAATTGAATTTGCAAACTTTTCAATGAGAGCGAATAAATATTGGTAAATTGGAAAAAATTCAATTCGAAGATCTTTTTACGAATAAAACTTATTGATAGCTAAATAGCTTGGAAACTCTTTACTATATCTTTGATATCTTTGAGATTATTTTTTAAAGAAAAATCTTTGAACTTTTCATTTTCTGTGTATTGGAGCACCGCTGAAAGCTTTTACTGGTACATTTTTTATTGGATGTATTTTATGTTCTTACGAAACCGTCGCGCAACAAAAAAGGAAACTCAATTATTTTATGTGTCGTACTAAAACCGTTTTACGCGTTTTACACGCTTTACAAAAAATTCAGCAACATCCAACAATTTTACGCTCGTTTCTACGAGTTCTTTGTATTTCACAAATTATTGCTATTTTAAGAATTACAGATTTGTTATGGTTAGTATTTTAACGTTTTTTATAGGAACAAGAAGCTTTAATATCATTATGTTCAGACAGAGCATTTTTGGTACTTCAATTTTAATATCATGAGCTTTTTAAAAGTTGAAGAATCTTTTTGAAACTAGGAAAAAGGTTGCGATTTATTATTCATTAACGAAACATAATTAAAATTTAAATGTTAGAAAAAGCATCCTAAATAACAGAACTTAAAAACTCCCTGTAAAAACTCATAGTCTACATACCCCAAATATGAAACATAATATTGTACAATTAAAAAGTTTGCCACCCTTTCTAAAAGCCAACATTGTCAGTATTTGACAAAAAACGCTTTAAAAGCTTCAATACACCATTAAAGGTCATATCCACGTCGTATATCCATAAAACGAACTCATGACGTCACTAAAGTTTTGCAGAATCATCCAAACGTAAAAAATGACGACATTCTACTGGAGGGTCTGATGCTCTTTAATACTCTTGATACATGACTCTACCTTTGGCTATATTATTTCACAATACTGTTAACAGAAGAACAGAGGTTAGATTTACTATATTGCGTCTAAAGAATTTCTTAGGATTGATTCAAATACAAAGATAACTAACTAGAAAATCATGGACCGTTGTCGATGTCAGCGTTTTTTTGCTACTTTTGTTTTTGCTCCAAGCGGAGATGAGATTTTTGGTTCCTTTTTGTTTTTCTGTGAATCTTTTCTGAATTATTGAAATTCTGAGTTTTGCGAGTGATTTTCGAGTGGTAAAATTCAATTGGTTTTATTAGTCTCCATTTACAAAATTGCAAAAACCTTTTGCATAATTGCTTTAACTTCAACTGAATTTGGACAGGAAGTTGTTTAAAAATAGATGTATCCATTGAAAATTCAACATTTGGATGCGAAACGATGATAGTGTTAAAATATTTATATGTTTCTTAGGAGACTTTTTTTGTTGAAAAGGTTGACTTTTTCAAGAGTATTTCAGTTTCCTGCCTGAGCCATCGCTCGTTTATTCTATACATATTGAATATACTAGGTAACATTTAAGCGGTATATATTTAAGGTTATTAAATTGCGCCGGAATCTTTTACCTGAAAAATATGTTTGCAATCTGAATTATAGATGATGATTTGTTGTGTATGGAAACATAAAACCAGAACATTCCGAGAACTTTTTTATGCAATACTACAAATACATCAACGTGATGAATTTTCGATATTCTAGAATGAATAACAGGCTAAATTAGCCACAGGCACAAAACCAAAAATATTTCAGAAATGTTTCGAAATGCATTTTCCATTTTCACGTTTATTTACACGAATCGTTATGAATAATTTGCGTTGATGAAAATTGAAAAACTCGTAACGGACTATGTCAAGGTTCCTAGAAATTGCTGTACAAAAAACTGAAACTACGTACATTCTACTAATGCAGGTAGTCTTTTGAGAATTCTAGAAAAATTAATGACTCTACTGCGCTTAATCTTTTTCAAACTATAAACAGAGTCTTTTTTGCGTAAATATTTCAATGTCAGTCAAAACGACTGTAAATTAATTAATAAACTTTGCCACAATATTTGCATCAGTCGATCAAGAAAACATCAAAAGCTCAATAACATGCATTAAAAAAAGAAGCTTATATAATTTTTTATATTAATAGATGAATATTCAAATCCAGGCATTCTTGCTACAAAAATAAGAACAATGTTCATGGAACGTGTTTTCAATTTTGAATTAAGTATTAAATAATAAAACAAATTTAATTCACATTTTAATTAAATAGCATGCATTATGCAACTCACTCTAAAATTGTGTGAAATTTTAATTATTAAATAGTGATAATTAACGTCATAACATGTTTGATGAATTTTTGATGAGTTTTAACCAAATAATCCAACCAACTCTATCATGTTCAATGTTCATCATTCTAAAAAATGATAGAGCCCTCGGTTTGTGGATATTTTTCCTATTTTAGTGGAGCTTCAAGCTTGTCTGACGCATAGTTTCGAGTGATTGAGGTTTTTTGAATAAATTTAACCATGAATACAAGACATTGTGTACTAAACCATTTCAATATCAACTAATAGCAAGGTTACCGGGAAGATCAATTCTAAGTGGTAAGTTTATTTGTCTTTTCCAAATCCTACTAGCAACAAAAATATCTACATAAACTTTATTCATTTCCTTTGTTTACTTCAGGAGTGAGGGATCTCTAAAAATAAAGATCTTTTGCTAAATTGAGCTCCAACCCCTGAAAATCTCGGAAAATCCGGAACTTTCAAAGCTAAAAAATGTTTGCGTCCATAAATATAAATAAAGTGAATTTTACGACTTTGTTAAGACGTGTTCCCAAAAATTACTTAATAGCTTTGTACTCTGTATACTTTCAGAATTACTCAGAACTCAGAGTTCAGTATATTCAGTGTATTCATTGAAAGCATACATAAAATAATTAGATTACATGAAAAGCAAGCGCGAGGCAAAGAAAACAAACATCCTATAAATCTCCATTTGAGATGCTCTGTACAAATTCAAAGGCGGCACAATTTTTAAGCAAATTGGCAATATTGCGTGCGTCGAGATGGAGAAACAAAAAAGCAATTTAATAAAATTAATATTTTTGTTGAGGTGGAAATGCCATGGAAATTCATTTAATTTCAAGCGCAAATATTAGCGAAGCTACAGATTGTGCCTAAATGAATAAAGTGAAGTGAAGCTGGAGATTTATTTAAGTGAAGGTATATTATGGTCACGTTTTCATAAAGTGAGGATATTGTCATATTCCACCTTCAAGTTGGTTTTGAGGTATTTCTAAGAAAACTCTTCAAAACAACAAAAATAGGCTTTTGAAATATTACAACGACCTATGATTCAACAAAATGATAAAACTTTTAATCAAAAAGTACATTCCCAAATTTATTAAAATAAATAAATAAACGAAACAATTTTGCCGGCAACATTAATTTGAAAATTGTGAATGTTTTTGATGAATTGTACGATATTCTGCTATGTTTGCGCTACGAGCAACATCATTTTTCTTTATGTTTTGCGCGCAAAAAAGTTCCAAGAGTCATCATGATTAAATTAATTTTTCCCGATTATATTTAATTCAAGGGAATTCGTTTAGCAAAAGTTTGCCGTGAAAGTTTCTGCGGAAATATTTCCAATTATTGAGCAAATGAATTGGCAATTGGTTGGGAAGTTTTGGGACGTTTTGTGCTTGTGGAAACGATGGCTTTAGTAAGGTTTAGGGAAAACTTAGCACAGCAGGAAATTGGGGTTTCACAATTTGATTGAAAATTAGTTGAATACGGAGTATTTTAGACTGCGTTGAAGTTGCTAGTTTGTGATTTTATGTGGGAATCTCATTCATGCTCAGGGCATAATTTATTAGAATTTTTCAATTAAAATGTCACTAACAAATTTCAATATCAATAATGATCTATAAAACTGTGCAATTTATTAATTCAGCCAAAGGTGAACTGTATGCAGGATAGATTAATTATAATAAATTGATTACTGTGTACACTAGGTCAGGTTTTACCAAGTATTATGTTGTGTAGGAAAATAATTTGTTATGTTATGGAGTTTTTGAAATCCATTTAATTAAATAAATGACACTCTTAATTGTCTAGAGAAAATATAATTAATAAGATTTTTTGGGAAATATGAAATTTCTAATATAGATTGACTTTAAATGGTCAGAAATCAGTCACAACACCATCAAAATCCCTCATCATCTTTATAAATTATTACTTGTTATTATCATTCTTCTCTTTTTATGGCAAACTGTCACGTAAAAAATTCGTCAAGAGCAATTATTAAAATTCCCAGTTGCCCAATTTCATCGACAATTTTCCCTTAAAAAAATTACCGAAACCTCCAAAGCAAAGCATAAACTTGAATGTAATATATTATACCTTTTTGGATCACAATCTTGATTAAGTCTTTCATCAGCTTGACTGTGCACAATTTATATCCTTCTAGTTGATTCCAGGCGATTAAAGTTTGACACAGAAAAATCAACAAAAGTTGTAGAATCTCAACTATTTCGACACTATTCAGTTACTCGAGTAAAGAAACCTCGATTTTATCATGTGTATGGTGTATATCAGGTATACTTTGGTAGTATCACTAGTGTATTGAGTCTATTTACATAAAACTCAGAAAGTCCCAGTGATTTCACCTTTTTCGTTGTTTAACAATGATTTTGTGAAGGCTGGGTAGTTTCACTTTTTGTATGATTTCCCATGAATATTTAATAGAGCAGCAAGCAAAATAGCAAGCGTAGCAGGTATCCTGGCGGAATTACACGTTCTGATATTCTCACGGCCAAGCACACAAAGTATTATCGCAAAGGTTGAAATGAACTTTAATATAGTTATTTAAATATTTTTGAAAACTTTAAGTTATTTTATGCAAACGTCTAGAATAACTTTATATAACTTTTTTTAAATTATTGCTTATCAGATTTCGCTAAAATACAGTTTGACACACTTTTTAAATAGTTCTAGCACTTGTTTAAACACACAGTTTCCTTATCTAATTTATATACAAAGTTTTGTGAATTGTTCCCAATCACTTTACATGTTTCAGGTTGTAGCTTTATCAAATGTTCCGGATAGACTAAACGCTTTCCGTGAGAGTATCCTCAATTTATAGCCTGTCGTTGGAGAGAACGAGCTTTTTATCGATTTTCGGAGTTTTTCCGAGCTTGTGAATTTTCGGAGTGGAGAGAGTTTTTTACTTTGAGTTTCTCACGTTGCGAGACATTCAGACGATATGATTTTGGGAAAAAATCTCTGTTTCCCTTAGGATTTTAAATATAAAGTATTATCTAATTGTAATTTCAATAAATCGAAACTTTGATCAATTCAGGATCAAAAACTTTTTTTAGCCAAATTCATTCACCGATATTTTGATTATATTTCACAAGCCACAGAAAAGCTCAAAAAGCTCCATATTCACGTATATCATAACGATGATGGATGAAAGCACATGTTGTGACAAATGTCTAGATTAAATTGTCCTATATCTGATAATCTACTCACTTTCTGAATTTTTCCTTATAAATAATTAATGGGGTGTAGTTCGCACGAATCACTAATTTCTGCATAATTGTGGATATCTTGGAAACTATTAGATTATACTGGAAATACTAGAAAATACTATGAGTTGCCTCAGCTGTTGACCTGATTATTTGTAATGAAATAACTTAAAAGCCTAAAATAGCTTAAATAGCTGAATTCTATAGCGAGCCATAAATTTGTACAAATGACATAATTTCAGGTGGGTTTTCGCGAAAAGGATTTACTGGCGTGCAAATGACGACTCAACCGTGTTGCTTAGCAGGCATCAGGTGGTCGTAATATTAAAAGGTGAATATTTCCTGCGTTCCATTAAATTAAACACAAATTAAATATTTAGTTGACTAATTAACCTTTCCTGAACTTTTGAGTTGGTCAGGGTCGGTGTTGTAATTTGCATTTATAACTTTTCGCAAAGTCATAACCATGACATTTTTTATTTATTTTAAAAATAATTTTATGCAAAAGACAAACTTGCCATCATCGCAATACTCAGAAAATACAACCACAATTTGCATTTCTTTTCTTCCTGAATTTACATTTGTTCCAATTCCTTAACGTTGCCTCGAAGCGTTCTAATTTTAAGAAACTTTTGTAAGGATTGTTGGCATTTTTTGTGAGCATTTGATATTCTGGTCGTACTCTTTGCTTATTAAATCAACATCAGACAGTATTTAATAGCTGTTAATAACAACTCCCACCTGCTATAGCATCATACTTAAAACAGATTTATCGGGTGTCTGATCAAGTAATCAACCCCCAAAATATAAAAATACATTTGTATTTACAGATACATTTCTTGGTAGAGTTAATAGAGCGCAACATGTTTATGGTCTAAATGTCTACAATATGTATACGCATTTTTACACACATCTGCAAATATTCTAACAGATCTAATTACTCGTTTGATGACACTTCGTTGTGAATTCTAGGTATTCTAGCATTTCAGTCGCAATTTGGGTTGTTAGAAAACATATACATAAATACCAAACAAAAAACTATGACGTCAATTTCATAACAACAAAAAATATATCGTATAAAAGTTTCAATGCGTAGTTCTGTCATAAACCTGCTATCATAAAAAGTATGTTTTATCACGAAATTGTCGAACTTAAATTAACTTTTGCCGTCTGGCGAACCTTTTTACCAACTTTGACACGACTTTTAATGATTCACGATAGACTTTGAATAGACTGCTAAATAAAAACACGTACAAAAAATAGAAACTGCAAAATTCTTTATGAAAAACTGAAACCAATAACATTGTGCATCATTAGAGCTCTCTTTTTCTGGTTCACAGAGTAATTGCACTGGTAGAATTTTTTAAAGATTTTTTAATAAACTTAATGCTTAGTTTTTTCTGGATATTAAATTCTTCGAAAATTCTTCAAAATTTTCCTCAAAGTTTAATTTTATCAAATAAAATATTTTAGAGTGCAATGTACTATGCATTTTCCAACACTTTTTCCTATTGGATAAAGTGACTATACTCGAACAATCTATTTATTAGAACGGTACGTGAATATTCTTTACAAAAGTAAACAATGTATTGAAGCAACTGACTCATTAATTGCTTTCCAAGTGCCCGCATCTGCTGCAACCAGTTATATGCACTTTCATGAATTTAAAATCCAATTCGTTATTTCATCAATGGGAGCATCATTTGAAGTTTTTTATGTAGTTGATGGAATGGTATTCAATTGAATGCAATACATGTTTGATGATTCGCAATAAGTCCTAATGAAAAATGTAGTGGTTATTTATGAGTTGTTTAAAAAATTTCTGGAAAATGATTTTATTTTTGTTGAAAAGCAAGTGCAATTCAGTGTTATTGAGTTTTCAGATGTTTTGTTAATATTTATATTTTCAAGCATATTAATGGACATTTTCTGAATGGCGTCAACATAAACCCATATTTAGAATTCATTGAAATCACTTTTTGAAATAATAATCCTTTATTTGCTCGTTTATTTGCGCAATATTCCATCAGCTTTTCAATATATATTCTATATCGTAAACATTATTATGAGAATTTCTAAAATGCTAATTCCATTCTTCATAGAATATTTCTAATAATTCACATGTTTGACAGCGTTCATGAATTTTATAAGCATATTTCTTTCCAAACAGCTTGACTCATCACTTTTTGTATCTATTCGGCACCAGAGGCCTGTTGCATGACCAAAATAATGGTTTTTATGTAAATTAGGTTTGCGTAATAAAAGCAATTATTTTAAAATTCAAGGCAGTCTTTAATTAAAGTACAGATAGCTGTCTAGGATAATATTCTGTGTTTATTAATAATTTATTAGAATTCTATGCAAAAATATCTTATACTTGCTTTTCCAGTTGCTGTACGGAAGAAATTATTAGATGCTTTGATTTGATTGGAAAAATTTATGAGCCCCATAAAAACAATGATTAGAAAGCTCCTACTCATGAAAGCTCCGAAATGGTTTTAAAGTTCAAAATTTGAGCTTTGAAAATCTTTTACAGTTTCAAATGTATTCGATAAATTCAAAGCCCCTCCAGAGACTTCTTAATATACATATTATGAAGTTCAGACAATATTGCTAATAAATTTCCACCAAGCTTCTGAAAGCTCCCATAACGCTGAAAATAGTATATTTATATACAATCGAGCATTGACCTTAATATCATGAATTCCATGAAATCCATATGATACCCTAAATTACACTAAACCGCAAACACATCAATTTCCATTTAAGTAATTACCTTGGAGTTTTTCGCATAATACAGCTTGTGTCCCTTCAGTCTGAAATATCGACGCTTATATTTTTGGAACGACCATTTCTGCTTGTATAAATTTCCTTCTTTTGTGGCCGCCTGTAAAGAAAGAATGCGCCGCAGCAAAACACAAGAGAAGATTAGTAAAATGTGTTGAACTATGGAAATTAGCAGAATTGTGATTTATGGGAGATTTATGGGCCAATGTGCTGGGATTTTTGCGGGGCTTTTTTCAGTGTTTTTGAGTTGAGCACTGTTGTTTAAAAATATTCAAGATATTTGAAGAACAAAACCAGTACGACAAAAATTTTGTCAAAATGTTGAAGATCCATTTTTACCTTCAAAATATTTTTTTTTAATTAAAAAGAAGATTTGGGAATAATCATCAAAATACTTTTAACAGTGCCCTACATATTATTATTTGTATATTTATCAAAGCACATTTGTGTTAAATGTATTTATTGCCGCCCTGGGATTTGGCCAGTGATTTATGGATGTCCTAAGCAGACTAGGTGTTTTTACGCCATGTTTCACACAGAATATTAAATATCAAGCTTCTCGCAGCTTGTGCATATTTCTGTAGATGTTTTATCGCCACTTTGTTCACAGTGCTTGTAAATATTTTTGCCAACGAAGTATGCTTTCTTGCAGATTGCCTTAAATATATTTTATACTTTTTATGTAAACGAAATACAGAGCAACACACGAATATACGAGTTCCAAAAAAGTTGTCAAAATACTTTGCCATGTTTGGATGTTTTTTGTATGCTAAAATTTGAACATGAAGCATAAATAAATAACATTTGACATGTTAATATCAGTTTACCATTTTGTTGTTTTGTACGGAGTGTCTCTATTTTGGAGGAAGCTTTCTTGTAAATATATCTTTAGAGCGAACAATGAAAAATGGCAGGTGAGTTGCTTTATGTAAATTATGTATATCAATGCATTGAGGCACCTGTTGGAAAGTGATGTTTCGATACTTGAAAGCTGGCTATAACATGTGATACGATTGACCTTTCAACAATTCTTTCTATATATCAATTTAAAACATTTTAAAATAACATTTGAACTTTGCTGATTCCATTAATTGCTCTACAAAAAGTTACAAAAAAATAATATAGACCAAAGTGAAACCTATGATGATAAATTGTATAAAATCATCAATATTCATGAGAGATTTTTTGCCACTAGAGATGAGATCAAATATATTCCACTTTTCATCGAATTTTACGTTGCACAATCCAATTATGTTAAATGCAGCGAGGGTGTAGATTTTTTGAGGCCGTGTAAACTGGCACCAGAACATTGTCAACAAATCTCTAATTAACCATTGATCCTTGTTATTTGCGATATTTTGGTGATTGGTTGATTTTTCTATTTGTTGACATGGTAAATTTTTTGTATTCTGGCTTGGGAATGTTGCAAATATTTTCAATAAAAAGTTCAAAATTGCAATTTATTCATGGTTTGCATGACGCATTTCAGTAAAACTGAATGACAAACCTAGTTTATTAAATGTGTTAATGTATACACTGAAATAGTCCTGGAATTGTTAAATTTTTGATAAAATTAATTATTTCACACTGTTACTGTTTTTTTATGTAAGTTTATATGTTTTAAATTTTTGCGTCCTGCTTTATTAAAACTTGTGTTATAACAAGAAACATACGATGTAACTACATTGGATGTAACTAATGAATTCATTTGAAATTTAAAGAATGCTATTTCAATTCAAACTTCTATCCCAAAGGTTTTGCTTAATTGATATTTTTAATGAAAAATTCTTTTGTTTTGGAGTATGAGTAAAATGAAACACAAAGTATTTTGTAGGATAGTTTTGAAATTGAAGAATTTTTCAGATTGTTCATGTTCTATGGCTTTTTTGCATAAAAAGAAGGCAGAAGGAGGAAGTTTTTACATTGTGGTGACCAAAAGTATGAAAATTATGAGAGCTTTATTATAAATGCATTTTTTGTTAGTGCATCCAAAACAGCTCGAAGTATATTTTCAAAGGCTCGTATAACATCAAGTCTTAAAACTCGCTCCAAATCACAAGCGAAAATTATACCTCCCCCTCATCGGAAATTGAATCTGCTTCTGCTGCTGAGTTGTCGAGACTTCACGTCTTGATTCAGTGCTCTAGTGAACATTCAGCGCACTGAATTCGAGTCGAATTTCTATATTTTGAGCAAACACTAATTTACCCGATGATCAAATTGATTTCCCATTGGAAATGGACGCTATTTTGATTTATGTGCTGCTTTTAAAATCTAGACCAAATTGATTGAATTTCAACAAAATTGTCTGTAATTCTGAGATTTTTGCTATGCGAGCTGAGCTAACAGAACAAATTGTTTGTCTTTGATATTTGCTTCGAATTAAAAATGTTTGCCTTACGGCTGTGCTTTTGGTGAATTGAAATTAAAGAATTATTTTTGAGAGCTTGTTGGACTTTCTCATTTTATACTCGTGTTCTCGTAAAATTTTGGGTACAAGGTGAATGACTTAATGAGCTTAAAGATTATTATATTTGACAGCTTTTTACTGTGTCTGAGTTTCTACCAAGGGTTTTTAAACAAAAATAATTTTAGTAACTTTTGAGTTCAAAGATGATTCTTTAGTTAAATGTTTAACGAACATATTAGCAACATTTCAAAATATTATGGATCTATGAGTATATTTATCAAATTTAGCTTTTCATCAATTTGTTCTTAAAAAGCTCTTGTTCAACAAAAAACTCAGTCCGCCTCTAACCAACTAAATGTAAATAAGCTCATCAATAATATGCTTGTTTAAATGTTTATTCATCATTTGGTATCTTAAAGAAGTTCATCATCTCGACCACCAGTCTAAGTTTATTGCAATATTTACTGCCAAAAATTTATGAAGATTGTTCTCATGTTTAATTTAGATTTGTCAACGACCTAATGAATTCACTTAAAAGGCATTTGTGTGTGTGTTCCAGCTTGACAATGATTGATTGTTTGCTTCCCAGAAAACAACTTGAAAAATTTGGTGGTGACTTGAGAGAGAGTTTGGTGGAGCCATGGAGATATTCGAGGTAGGAAAATTTTCGAATTCTTGGAACTTATGTTTTGAAATAAATCTCCAATTAATCATCCTCTTATTCAGAGGCTTTTATTTGTGATGCCGGATTTATTCGTTAAACCACTCTTCAAAAACAAAGCTCTATGCCAAAAAAACTTGGATTCCAATCATGTTATTTTCTTTAGAGTGCAAACAACCGAACGACGCATTAAAAAAACGAAAAAAGCTTTTATCGGTTTGCGATCAAGCCAGAATTCAAAAGCCTCATACAATTTAGCATTTTTTTCACAAAGCGCCCGATTTGAAAACGCTCTTCGTTATTTTCAAAATGGGGAAATGAAACTCTATTGAAAATCGAATGCAGGCTTTTGTACTAAAACTTTTTATAACTTTGTTAAGTGTTGCAAAATCATAAAAGCTCTTGTACCGCATGTTGAAATGGAAATATTATTTCTTTTTTGAGTATACTCTTGAAGTTTCCTGAACGAACAGAAAATCTATTTAATTTTTTCCATAAAGTACAGGAAAAAACTGATAGTATTTTTGCTCGATGACTGCAGTATTTCAGATTTGTTGTTGTTGTTATTTCCTGAAATAAATATTCACATTCATCAGGAAATTTATAAAAAAGCTTTTCAAAAGTTTCTTTTTTTTGAAAGAAATTATGACGTAGCTACTACTTGACGAGTATAATATTTTAAGTTTTTAAATTTTTGCATTCGAGAGATTTTCAATTGCGCAATTTTGCATACAAATATGAGATATGCCGAAAAATGTATGCTTGAAATCCTCATTTCTCATATCCAATGCTTTAAATGTTTTTTACATATCAAAAGCTCTGAATTATTTTCATGTCGCAATGAAATATCCGAAATGAAAGTACATAGAGTGGAAAATATTTATTTTGTTTCCGTTATAACTTTTATCTTCTTTACAGGAGCAGTATCTTTTTCTGCAAATTTCATGGCATTTTGACACCGAAAATGAACCAAAAGCATATTTTGTTGAAATAAGTTTGAATAGCTTTTATGTTATATCTACAATTCTACAGGAATAGAAACTTTCTACAAGTTTTACAAACTATTCAATTTTATTCGTGTCGTTCATGTCATTATCCACATTATTCATTGTTCCAAATGGTTACTATACCTTATGCTATAACATTCATAGCAAAGTACATACCAGAATATGGGATACGCTGGAACAAAGAAACCTTTATTTTGTTTCACTTTTGTGAATTTGATTATTCCCAAACGACATTAGTGACAAGAAAAAAAGTAGGTTAATGACTACAACGATTTGATGGGGGAATCGGTTCGAGGAGTCCAAATTAATGGCATACACAATAATTATGTTGTCAAGCTTTGACAATTTCAATCAAAACATAAAAAGTTTTTTCTATATTTTTGAATATTAAAACTGGGTGGTTGTGATTAATTTATTTGAAGGATTATTGGACTTTTGATTGAACTCTTGTCTCTTTATATTTATGTACACATTGATTTTTTATAACATGCACTACAAAAACTCCCTGGGCAATTAAATAATTTTATGGCGCCAAAACAAAAATCACAGTTCTAACATAATAAAAATAAACCTACCGATGCCTTCACATTTTTATGTGTAGACAATTGTCGATGAAACACCTTGGCTGGCTCAATTTCATTCTCATTTTCACTTTCCGATGATTCCTCGGCAGTTGGCGCTGGATTAGCCATTATTTGCGTCCCGTTATTCCGGGGGGTAAAGGGTAATTTTCTCTACTCCATTCCGGTAACGTTTTATTACTGTAATCAGTAATTTAATCGAATTTAATTACTTGATGTATGTAAACTATCACTTTTGCTCGCCAATTCCATGTTATTCCATTTCATGGCTCGCACTTAATTATTTTAATTATCTTAACGAGTAATTAATGCCGTGTTATGACGAACGATAAGATATCTTTATTTTTTTTTTTGGTATGCAATAAATTCAATTATCCGCTTTATATCTGTGCACATAAAGGAATTCAAGAAACAAGGAATGACAAGCTCCGGCAGCACGTCGAGGAAAATGATACAGTCAACGCACACTGGGGCTTCTTGAGTGTATACTGTAATGCTATATCCTCGTACACAATTGTATCGCCGATATATATATTTTGTGGGCCAAATTTGCTGTATCGCGATTATTAAGCTGCTTTTGTTGTATAAAAGACACTTTTATGAGACACAATCCTCGGAATTTGCCAGCTAATATCTAGTAAAAGACACTAATTGCTTGCACTCGTCAGTTAAACACACTTTTGGGCCCAAATTGCAAACTAACTTTTTTTTTTCGCTGGCTCTGGGTTCCAGGGCAAACTAACTTTGTATTCGAATTGCGGGCGAAATCGTTGCACTAATTCCACGGAAAACTCAACTAAACTATTGCTAACGGTTCACTAAGTGGGCTAGGTGGACGTTCAGGTGCTGGAGACTAATACAAAGCGGGCATTTAAGCTACAAAATCCGAGTGGCAACCGCAAACGCCATTATTGTACAATAACTCTCGCTATCTGGCCGCTTGTATGTGTGTGCCAAACTGAATTGGAGTTTTTCCGACTTTTCCCACAGAATCACAGCTTTCCAGTGGATTCGCGCTCTCTTTTCAGCAATTTTGAAACATGCATCACGCACACTTTGAGGCATTTCTGGAAGTCATGTGCTTGGCATATTGTGAGTGTTATGTGAATTGTCCTAAAAATTAGACCGTTTATTTATTTTTGTTGGCACTTTTGTGGATTTTTACTGTTTACGCTGATTTCACTTGGAGAACTGTTGGTAATTTCGAAAGAATATAAAAGTCTAATTGATGATTTGAAAATTTTCTTGCATTTAGTATGAAATCAAATATATTGCGGGCAAAAACTGCATTGAGTCTTCGAGCAGAACAATAATCCATATTCAACTAAAAAATTATTAATGGACTCTGTTAAATACTCAGATGAAAACCTAACCTATGTTCAACTTTTCAAGTTGAAGAAAATTTCGAAATTTTAAATAGAAATCCTTCCGAGAACTTATCTTGAATTCTTGAGCATCCTCCAACATACCATCAGATGACTCTCAAAATACTCCCAATTACCGATCTCTGAGAGTCCTACATTACCCAGACACGCTCCTGCTCGAGAATTCAAGCCTATATTCAATGTTTTCTTATAGGCTTCAGCTCATTGAGAGCACTCCAAAATACCAGCACTCTTATAAATATAAATATAAATATAAGTAAGCAAACATCCAACGAGCTCCAAGAATTCGCCATAAAAAGTCTAAATAAAAGATAAACTGGCAACAAAAAAAAACTCTTTCGAACAAAGTGGCAGTTTTTCTTTCGATTTTCTTTTGTGCCAATTCTGAATTTCTTCAAGTTTTCTTGGAAGAAAAACGCAGCATTAAGAAGAAGACATTGTGTCATTGTCCTATGGCACAAAACGATGTGGTGATAATTTTAGCAGTATTTTTTCTGCAGAGTCAATATTTGAATAATTTCCCTTGCTTAGACAGCGAGCAGGCAAAAAACCATTGTTATTGTGAGACAATGTGTACGAACTTGAGGAAATTTCAGGCTATAAGTTATAATCATTGGTACAGGGGTGATTGATGGGTGGAAGATTCTATTTATAATTACATTGTAAATAGGTAAAATATTGTGTTTAACCTAATGATCTGAAATTGAATGAAAAAGCTTCACATCCTTTAAATTTCTGTCTCCCACAACAAAATCCCCTTCAGCTGGGTGTTTGACCTGATTTTAGGTGCGAAGGAGCTTCATGTATGAGTCGAAATTTGGGATTTATCCTGCCATTGTTCTTGCAGATTGTAATTAATTGTGAGACGGCAATTTGTATTAAAACGCTAAACCTTGTCTTCTGAACGCCATTAATCTTGATCCAACTGAAGGTCGTTCTATTTATGTATTCAGTACATTCACATTACACATCCTGTTAGAATTTGTCTGTGTTTTGCAAATTATTTAGGTCATCCTAATTTATATAGAATTGCGGTGAAGCAATTTACTATTTAATAGTGGCAAAATCGTGGGTCGTTTATTAATTTGGAACGATAATATTTCATAAATCGCCAATTATGCGCCATTCGACGAAAATCGATGAGATAAGGGAAATTAATAATTCATGATTTGTTTACACATAAATTCGAAGCGTAAAAGCTGAAAATCGCTTCAGGCTTTCGCAACCAGCAGATTAGATAAGCATATATAGGTATAGAGAACTCCAGGAAATTCAATTGGTGAATGAATAGAGCAATTAGCTATGGGACATCTGTGTTTTACGAGTGTTTCATGATTTTCACTACCGGCATTCAATTGAGTTGAAAATATTTTAATAATTTCTTCATTGAAATAGCTAGAAGGAGGAAAAGTAAAGAAAATTGAAAGTGGAACCATCTGGCGGATATTGTGATGCTTCTATGAAATTCAGTTAATTTAATTTATTCGGGAGTTTTACTTTTATTCCTCAATTTTCAAGGTTGAAGCTGTAAATTTTCATATTTGACTTTTAATTACGCTTGTAGGGTTTCAGTCAAGCTAAAGTTGAGAAGTTCCTGTTATCTATTTTTATTTTGAATTTTTGAATGCGACGGAATTTTTCAATGAAGATTTCTTTAAGTTATTATACTAGAAAAACTTTACTCTTAAGGTTCTGCAGAAAGATTAACATCATCAACTTAATTAAAATTAACAGGTATTGTAAAAAAGCAAAAGAAAAACAGCAATAAAGTATTTTTATATCATAAAATCACAGCTAAAATGAGAGAACTACCGAAAATGAATACCCTGCCTACCGAATACACTAAAATTCCTCCCTTCAATCACATTTTAATAACCAAGATTTTATTACAGTTGTTAATTCTGACATAGCGCAATCATTTCCATTTCATTCTCTTGAGCTTTCTAATTACATTAAGCATGTTAATTCACCCAGAAATGCCTTACTGCTTTACTAGCTCAATTTGTTTTCCAGCAAGTTCTAGTTTAACATGAGTATCATGCATATCGCTCTAGTATATCTTGGTTTATAATGATATCTAGTTTCTTGATTAACTGCAAAGCGTATGGGGTGAAATGAAAATTATAAATCATGAGAATGGAAGTAATGGGGAAATTGATGCTTTATTTTAGTATTTGCCTATTTTGTCTACAAATGCCTGGTGGAGATTTTTGCTGTGCTTTATGCTGAGCTTTGTCAATTTATTAGATGGTCGTTCTCTATCTTAATGAGGTCATTTTTCCTGAGGAGAAAAGCACGCTTCTATTAACTGCCAAATTGTACGAGCTTTGGGCAAATTGATGGACATTTATCAATGTTCTGATTTCAGGGATATTTTTACACTTAATGGGAAATCATTTTGAATTCACTGATATATAAATCAGCTCTCCCTATCTCTCCTTAGCCCAAACACTTTGTGTTATTTCACATTTAACTTGAAACAAAATTCAAATTACTCCAATAAATAAAATGTGAACCAATAAACCTTCAATTTAATCGAATAATTAAAGTTTCCCCCTCAAAAAGTGGCGCGAAAAATGTAACCATGCCACAAATCATGCAACACACTTTCCCACAGAGATTCTTTTACACAAACACAAAGCTTTCTCCAGTTAATTAAATTTTAGCTGACAAAGTTTACCAAAGACAAAGGGTTCTTGCTATGAGTTTTGCTAGCAGCACTAAACAGATATAGCTGTGGGAAAATTTGTTAGCGGCAACTTTTACATTTCTCCCCTTAAGAAAACGGCGAAAAAGGTATATGGAGCTTTTTAATTGTTTCAGATGGAATTTGGCAAGGCAGCTTGATTCTATGGCTTTGTAGCCAGGAGCACAATGTGTGTTTTGTTTTATGTTTTAATAAAGATTCTTTTAATGAGCCTAAAGTTTAGAAAAAGGTTGTATTAATTTGACATTGAATTATAATTATTAAGTAAAGGAAAATCTGGAATATTCCGAGATATTTAGGGGGAGAAAGGAAAGGCTGTTCTGAAAAACAATTTTCAAATTTTATAGATCATAATTACTTTTACATCCTGGTTTCTGAATTATTACCGTAGCATAAGATTTGCTGAAGAATGAAATAAAAATATTATCATTTCAACTAAGAACAAATTTTAAAAAAACAAATTTTTGATGGTCCAACATTAAAAACCTCTAAAACTGAACTCAAACATTTTATAGTGAGTTTTATTTTAATTTTATTGATCAATAATAATGAATTTACATTAAAATTTGATTGATTTAATTGGTGAATTTATGATGCAAATTTATAATTTATAGCTCCAGCGAATATTATTTTAATTCGATTTGCTCATTAAACATTTACAGGAGGAATAATTATACAAATCAAAATTATTTGGATCATTTAACGCGCAATATATTTTTGATGGCGTACTTTATATGTTTTGTGTAAGCATTAATTAAAAATTTGATTGGTTTGGCTATGTTTACTGTTAGTGTTTCAACACTTTCTTTGGATTACCCCATTTGTCACATCCAATGGAATTTTAAGTCAAAACCAATTCCATGTTATTAGAAGGCTTTTGTTGAGCTCCAGGAAATAGAAATGCACAGACCAAAAACATCTTCAGTTTAAATTACCGTGATGTCGATCCTTCCCACTTCACGTCACGTACAAACTATTTAATTAAACACATTGTCAGTTTAAACTAATAAACCTAGAATTTAGAATTCAATAAAAGTCGAACTACGGAACATTCCGGATTTCCTTCCGATATAAATTTAATTAAAGAATTTAATCATTAGAAACTTGGATGTGCTGGAATTTTTTCTTGAAATGGATGAAAACTCACCATGGTGAATTTCGAGCTAAAATCGTGGAGTGTTTACGTTACGAGTTTGGAAATTGTTTTCAATTTCCAAAATTCGAAACTTTTTGTTTTACTTTTACGATAAAATGTTGACCAAACAGCTAAGAAGCTAAGTCCAAATTTAGGAGTTCACTTTGTGATCGTTAAAATTCTTCTTTGTTCAGAATCAATTTTAAGATTCAAAAGTTTGTCCATACAAAGCTTGTCTACAATTTCCATCAATACTTGTTAATATCATATCTTCATAAGGTTGTTATATTTTCTACTTAGAACAGTCTCAAAGCAGAAAAACAAATCTAGGATCCAAGAAACTTCAAAAATATAAACTCGCAAGACGAACAAAAAGTAAATTTTATGAATTAACTTAACTTATGAATTGTGAAGAAAAATGTGTATCAATAAAAAGTTTCCCTCAAGTAGTTGTGAACATTCTTTTAATTAAATTTTATAAAATGTAATTGTTCTTTATTTTTCAAACAGCTTTTTCCAATCCGTGATAAATTGAAAATTTACTTCCAGACGTAAGTGAAAATAGAAGCTTCTCAACATTTTTACTTTTCAACTTATAAACTCGTTATTTAATAAGAAACTTGTTCTTCTGCCTTTCCTGCACAGTAAATCTTGTCTAAAAATAGTTTTCATTATAATCATTGTTTTTGCTTGCTTTGGTATTGGAAACAATTTAACAATAAATGGAATAAGTACTTTATAATTAATTTTACAAGTTTCTGACAAACATGAAAACATTATGAAGTTTGAGGTAAAAATATGAGAAGTTTTCTGTTTTCTTGTTTGCCATGACAAATTCAAGTACCAGGGAAATTCATGAAACCGCATAATGAATTATTGGCAGCTTTTTGATTGTATTTGTAGCAATTAAATTTTTGCGAGGGTTTAATCATGATTAAATCGCAGTTTACTAAAATATTAATAGCTTAAAACTTTTATGGAGGAGGAGAAAATGTTAAATTTTATATATAATTGGATGATGGTTTGAGGTTGAAATAATTTATTTGATTTTATTTTTAATTACATTTCATGAGTTTGGATAAAATGTGGTGGTTATAATTAAGTTAGTTTTGATATTTATTAAAAGCTCATGTTTTTAATCTTAATTCAACTGATTTTCTCTGACGTAGATCACTCACAAAAGTTATAAAAAGCAATCAATCATTTTCAAGAAACTGAAAAGTTTATAACACAATATTTTATTTCCTTGAACTCAACTTCTTTTCTCATGAATTTAAAGTATTTGTGAAAGAAAAGTTGTCACAAAAACGAAAGCTTTCAGTTAAATCACCCCCTTTCTTAAAGCAATAAAAAATCCCAAAAAATACGCTGCTATAAATCATTTTCCTATGAGAAATAAAAAACAGCGTAAAGAAACAAAATTGTATCAATCATTTAGCTTTTTTGCTTGGTGAAAGTCTCCAAGCAAAACTTTGTCGAATTCGTTTGATGCGGAAAATATAAATGAAAACGATTTATTTTGGGAGCTTTCGGAATCGTTTCAACCCCAAAATATTATTTGCTACAATCTCTTTTTTATCGTTTCACAAATTTTATTTATTTCTTATTTTTATTTTCATAGAAATTGTATTTGCTAGCTAGACTACATTCAGTTGTGTCTGTTTTTAAATAAATCAATTTTATTTGTCTGGTTGCCAGTTTAAAAGAAAAGATACAAACTCAAGGAAAAACTTACTTGCTCTGCTATCTACTTCCAATGTTCCTTTGAGGAGCAATAAAATCAGAGCCAAAAACAATTGTACTAAAGTGGGGGAAGAACCTTCGCTGCTAAAAGCTTTTTAAATTATGTTTGCCTGTAGTTTATTTTTATTGGAGCATCAATAGCCTCAGCATATTTATTTTTCATTAATATTTTTCTTTATGACGTAGAAAATGTCAGTTCACAATTTTGTACAATTTAGAACAAATTTGAACAATTTTATGATTTTAAACAATTTTACGATGAAAGGCAACTGGAGAGCAGCTGAGAGGCTTCTGACGGCATAGACGGCAATAATAACTCAATTATGTAGTAACATTATTACTTTTTACTTGCTGTACAGTTCATACGTTTTGCTATTCTTGTATGTTGAATGTTAATTGACAATTTTCTTTTCATTTATGTACATTAAGTGTTGCTATAACAAAAATGTGATCAGTGCTTACAAATTTTAATTTAAATTGACATAATATTGTTAAAGTAAATAATTGTAAAACGTTTTCTAAATGTTAAGCATGTACGTAAAAATGTTGTCTCGAACAGGAAATTTCATTTATGAAAGAAAAAACTCGTGAAAAATGAAATTGCATCTTCAGGATTTTTATTTGCTTTTTTTTGCTGAAGTCTTTGTTACTTCAAGAGGCTATATCACCGGATAGAACTACGGATGGAACATCTTCCATTCAAAAGGAGATTAACGAGATATAAAAGTTATTTTGTATAAAATAAATAATGACGATGTAGAAGAAGTCTTGACGTCATTCATCTTCTTCTAAATTTTACAATTTTTTATTTCCTTTTCAGTTTTTCACATTTCAATTTAGTTCAAATTTGTTTATTTTTGAATTCAAATGAACGTAAATCTGTGAAGAAATCTAGCACAAATTTGATAAAAGATTCAATTTTTTTTAATACTTTGAGATGTCTGTTGAAGATGAATTGATTTTCTATTTCAACAGGATACATTCCTTATTTTGTGAGCTTGTTATGATTCAGTTGTTTTGTAGCTGTCCAGCGAATTTCTAAGGATTACTTTATTTAAAAAAAAAAACTCATAGATTGTTAAATTAAAATTTAATAAACAACAACGTGAAAGATAACCCATGTGAAAATAAGTTGAAATAATACAGCTCATAATACATGGCAATAACACATAAAAATATCACGAAATTATGGAATTTAATGTATTTTTTAACACATCTTAATACTGCTCGGAACACTGTTCATATGTGTAATTTATTGCATTTTGAACAGTGTTTTGATGTGTTAATTTTGATATATTTTGAGCAGTATTTTGATGTATTTGGCAAAAAAGAAATTTTTGTATGTAGGAATTGAACTTCAAACAAATCTGAATTTTTTTTTGGGGAAGAATCGAACTTGATGTTGCTGGTGCTCGCGGCTGGTAATGCTGGGTGAAGGAAATATTTTATTGTAAAGTAACATGCTTAGGTTGAACTTGAATTAAAATAAATTTAATGTAAATAAATTTAATTAATAAATTTAAAAAATGCTCACTAATAGAAATTCAGGCAGAAATATAAAGTGCTAGTTGAAAAGATGAATTGTTCATATAAATTAAGTTAACTTTTGAATTTTTTTATTTTCAATCTTGTGATTAAATTTTGCTGTTTTTGATTTAACATTTTATTTAAATTTAATTTAAGAAAGATCCATATTCTATTGACTATTTATCTTCGGATCAAGGTTTTGGATCAAATTTGATCGGTGATTTATTCTTAATTGGTCTACGTTTTATATGAGGTTTATATGAGTTTTATATGAGACGAAAGATAATCATTTTAAAGTTTTAAACCAATATCCAACAATTTTTCTGCTTAAATCAAAAACTTACTTTGATAATCAAGATAAAATATTTTTTTTGGTAAAAATAAGAATTTTGGTGGAAATTTGTTGAAATTTAAAAAAAAAATTTTTAAATAAGTTTGAAGAAAATTTTAATGTTTCAATTAATTTTTAAAATAAATGTTATAATAGTGAAGTTATTTTTACTTCGACAAAAAAAGTTGTATTCACTCAAAAAACAAAAAAGCTTTAAAAATTCACTAAAAATGACTAAATATTGGTGTAAAACAGGGTGGCTATCAGTTTTTGCTGCATTTTGTCGCTTCCACCTTGTAAGTCCCGAACCAATCAACCGATCTTAATAAAACTTAAGCTTTGAGAATTAAAAAAACCCTATGAGTATGCCTATTCATTTTAATTGTGTTTTAACAATGCCATCTAGTAGCTCCAGTACAAACGATAATTTTGTATACAAAAACTTTTGACTAACCGAGAAACTTTTAAAATTTTTAATCTTGCAAAAATATTGTATTTACCTCAAAACAATCAACTTAAAAAGATTTTTCGAAAATATTAAGCCATGACCAAGTGGTATAGCTTCAAAAAGTACTAAATGTTAAATTTGTATTGACGCTCCAGGCAACTGCATAATTTTGACTAAGCACAAATTTTCAAGATAAGCTTTCCTTGACCATACGTAAAGTAAAATGGCTGGTTTTTGTGATTGGACTGGTGCTTGGAGTACTTGTCATACAAATGTTTTGATATTATGTATTTTTTTGCAATTACTTCAATTTGAATAAGGCAGAGATTATAAAAATTTGTAGTTAGAATGTAGTTGATGCTTAAGATTATGACTTAATAGTGGTAAAACTGGAATTTAAATCAAAACGCTTTGATTCAACAAAACTATCAGCAATAATGCAAAATAATCCTCACGCGGTGCTGTGATCTGAAATTTTTATTTCGGTTCCATATTTCCGAATGGATCTCAGTTTTAATATTGATAAAGTGCCTGCTAAAGACCCGGGCTTTTCCAATTTTTTATCTTATTGTATTGTAAAATGTGTCAATTCAATTTATTTGAATAAAGGAATATAATTAAAAGTCTTACATACATTTAAAATACTTTTTCTTCAATTAAAATTTTAGAATTCAACTCTTGTAGATAATTTCTTATTAAATCATATTTATTTACAGAGTTTTAAATGATTTGATCATTTTACTAAAAGATCTTGATAAAATCAATGTGTTTTACAATGTTTAATATAGTATCTCAAACACTGCAAAATACTGTTCAAAATACTGGACATATGTGTGACATTCTTAGCAGTGTTATAAAGTGTTTTTTCACACAACAAAATACATCTGCTAATTGAGAATGTATGTATTTCACACTAAAACTTGCCATTATCAACAGTGTTTTGTAGTATTTTGATGTATAAGCTGTGTATTTTAATACTGAAGGCACACAGCTCATTTTCACTTGGGAATACTTATCACAACGAAAGAAAAAGACAATTTATAAAAAACGATAAGTATTATTTTTGATATATTATGTTTGCTACAATAAAATTCAATCTGCTCATCTGTCCATGAATAAAACGATAAGAAAGTGACAAAGCTTTTATAGCCTCTAATTATTATTTACAAAAGCAATTTCCTTTTGTGCCTGCTGATTAATGGGGTCGTTTTCTTGTTTGCCAGCAGATTCTCACAGCAATTCATTATTTAATTAAATTAATTTATAATTTATTGTTTTATTGGACTTGCTGGAGATTTACTCTCGAATTTTACTCTGCAACTGAGATTTATAGCTTTGCTTTTTTTCATGTTTGCTTCATGTGTTGAATGATGCTTCCTGATTTTGAATAATAAAATAAACATTTTTATTTATATAGACTATAGAGTACCTAGTAGAAATTTCGAGACTTTCCTTCTCTACAACCAAAAGTTGAAATCTTCTTTATGAAAATTAAACCCAGACAACTCAAATGAAATTTGATGGGGATTATAAATTTGTTTCCACGGTTGTTAGGAAGTCCTTGAAACTCTTTTTAGTACTAAAATTTTCGTTTGCGGAGCTTTACACTTATAAGCAGTTGAAACTCTTTCAAAGTACCTGTGATGCGATAAACATCTTGTTATTCAGTTATTCTGATACTTTCAGTTGAAGGCTGTTCGGAGATTATGACACCATATTTTTTTGGTGTTCGAATATCATGAATGATGAGGTGTTGTAATGAAATAAAATTATCATCGATACAACCAACTCATTAAATTTGCCATCAGCGATGTACATCCTCATCAAACTCAAACACCGAAATGAAAATGAGTATATTCTTGACAATATTTTCTTGATAATAAGATATATGGTATGGAAAGTTATATATAATGATTTTGAAAATTCAAAAGATTTATTGATTTCACATTTTTGGGGATGTTTATGTTTGGGTTTTGCAAGGATTTAGCACAGATTTATCCTTTTTGATTAAAATTTTGTATTTTGTGAGTCGTAAATATTACATCAATATGTTTGTATTTTATGGAAAATATATGGAAAGAGCCAAGCACACGTTTCTTAAGGAAGTGTTTTGGGATTTTAGAAACCTTTAAACATTTTCACACGAGCTGATATTTGAATTATAGATGATTTAAAATTTGTTATCATAAAAAATAGTGGTTTGGATTTGAATTTAAAGCTTATTATTAAAAAAAAATACTTAGCTATATTCTTCCTAGTCAAATGTATTTTTTTCTCATCCCAATTTAATTAAAAAAATTTAAAATTTAGTTCAATGGAGTAATTTTGTTTTTGGCAACTTAATAGGTTACATACAGTTATTAAATGTTTATATGTATAATGATCATAGATGAATGAAGCTCATTTCGTTATTAAATTCATAGGTTAATTTATAATGAAAATTCTGAAATAAAAAGTTTCTTCATATTAAAGATATTAGATATAAATTTTTTTTTAATTTATGAATTGATTCGAAATATTTTAAATGCTTTAAGTCTGCTGCAATCCAAATTAAATGCTTCATTATGCCATAAAGTATGTGCCACGATGGTTCGGTTTAGTTATTTGGCAATTTTATTCTTCATTCATAAAGTTTTGTCCAAGTGTCCAGTCATCAGTAATAACCATAAAAAGGTTGATTTTTCAAAACTTTCTTATCCTGTTTTAACATTATATCAATATAAATCAGTTGATCGGCAAATTCAATCACCATTTCAAGTGGCTGAAGGAACTAGTAAAGATGTGATTTTGCAATTTTTGGACAACTCTAAAAACATTCTAAGTTCATGCTTCTATCTCAAGTTGAGCCCAGACGGAGATCAGGTTCGCGAAGAAACTAAACTTGTATACCAAAAAGTTAATGTGGCAGTTTTTAATAACTATTCAAATATTTTCAAACTAAGCTACAAGGTTGATGTTTTGACATGCATATCCAAAAACTCAATGTCAAAAATATACATTATTGACTATGACAATGAAAATTTAGATTACGTTTCGTTCTATGGTTGTGAAATGTTGGTTGTTGATGAAATACTAACAAAATTTGAGGGTGTTCTAATTTTTTCAACTCATGGGTCATCGAACAATATCAGCCAGAAATTAAACAAGCTATTAAATGTCACATACAACATACTACAAAATCAAGCAAATATTTCAATAGACACTTTAACAACTGTTACTACTCCATCATACGAAGTATTAACCGATTCATGCGATGACGTCATTAGAAAACAAAATATATGTGACGATGAAAAAAAGAATATTTTGCGGGCAAAAATTATAAAAATTGTGATTTTCACAGTTTTCTGGATTATGGTTGTTGTGATCATTTGCCTAAGATGTTTCAGGTTATTAGTTATTAAAAAGCAAATTTCTTGTGAAAAATTTTTGGCATATTTTAGAAAAAAAAATAATGTTCACAGTTTTCAGTAATTGTAATTGTAATTGTAATACTTGAAATTGTTGTTTGACTGAAGATTGATAAACTGATTTTTTGATGATATTACTTGTGATCTCACGTGCTAATGAATAGAGCGTAAGTCCTTAAATCAAAAGCACAATATGTTGAAATTTACCTAATATATGTAGAACAAATAAAAAGTCTCTTTTAACACCTTTTTCATCAATTAACTGAGTGATTCGCAGAAAATTTGTTAGGTAATATTTTCCATAAAATGCTTTTCAGCAACTGTTTAAAGAATCAATAATTTCATTGAATTTCATTGTGACGCGGCAATTCGAATAAATTGATTTGCCTTGTTTCGCTTAAATTGTCCCAATTCTCAACTCCTTCAATGTAAAAGCTCTAAAGAAAGGTTACATGCGAGTATTTTCAATATTTGTATTTTCGTCTGGGAGTAATGTCGCGATTTATTCGGTTATATTCTATAATTTGATACAATTTGCTACGATTTTACACCTTCCAATATGCTATGTTTTTCTAATGAAAATTGTTTTGATGTGGCTGTTTTCTCAATTTAAAGTCCTCAGGTAAAACCTACTTGATATAAAATGATAATTTAATTATGTTTGACTTTTTGATATAAACATCAGACATATATTTTGAATTTTAACTTTTATTCCATATTCTTTTTTTTTTAATTTAAACAAACGTCATAATTAAGGATCTGAAACTAACATCTTTAATTCATGTTTCAGAACACGATAGAAGTAGTTCAAAAGCTTAGTCTTCTAAACTCTATCATCATCACAATCACAAATCTGATCAAAATGGTGATGACGACTGCAGCCGACAAAATTATGATTATCATAAAAAACTGATTATTTGCATTGATCTCACATGAACTTTGATTTACATAAATGTCATCGCAAGATTCCGGTTTTGCACTACTAAAATTATAAAATGTTTCAGTGCTCAAACTGTCTGCAGAAATATTCGCTTTATTTAAAAGAATTGTGAACGTTTTGTTCAATTTGACAGTTAACCTATGTCTTATGTTATTCGTTGGTACATGGCTAGTAAATATAAGAACACCTTCCACTTTCACTTGCTTTCCTCCAACATTTATCATTTCACAACGATATAACGAAATAAAGTCCTGATCTATGTCGTCAAAATCAATCATATAAATTTTCGTCATTTTTGTTTCTTGATTGCAGGATAAAAAGTCTTTCTCGTAGTACAGTTTATACTTATTATGCGTGTTTTTATTTGAAGTTTCCATTCGGACTGTTTTAAAAAAAACAGTACCTTCTTCGTTAAAGTTGAATACTTCATTTTTATTTAGGTTTATTATACGAAAAATGCAAGAGCTGGAAATAAGTTTTAAAAACGCCAAATTTATATATCTCGATGGACCCTCAGAAACGAAGAACGGCGATTGAATTTGCTGGTTCACTGATTTATATTTGAATAAAGTTAAAGTACTGAAAGTTTTATTATTGAAATTAAACTCTTTATTGTTAGGAATCATCAATGGACACATTGAAAAAACCTTATGCCATAATAGCACGGACAGAATAATGAAACGAACCATTCTTAAAGAAGTTTTATACCGTAGTCTTATATTTTAATTTTACACGAATTTCACAAGTTTCACAACAAGACATTGTTTTTAACGAGTGATGTGTTGACTCCAAAACAATTATTTATTTTCCTCTGGGAGCTATTAAATATTTCTAAAAATATAAAAGGTATGAATATTCGATTTTGGCTGACTAATCCCAAGTGAAGGCAGAATTCAAGACAGAATTCTAAGAATCCGATTCTTCTTTTGAAGTAAATCTCACTTAGAGACGAAACTGAAATGAAAATTCTTATCACAATTTTTTTTTACTTTCCAATATGTTTAGCAATACACAATATAGTTACATGTGCATTAATGATTTCAATTCAAGAACTAAAAATTATTTTACTTACTTCATAAACCCTTAACCTTTAACTGTATTAAAAATTTTAATGGCTACCAAGAAAAAGCTTCAGTTCTACTTATAAAGAAAAAAGCCAAAAGAAATTAGTAATGAAAAAAATTTATAGCAAATGAAAATTCTTTTTACCACATTTTTTATTTAATCAAAAAACATTTTTTTTAGTTTTCACTGAAAAATCTACATAATATATCCAATGAAACTTGCAAAACACATCTTCACACTTATTTATAAACAGAATATAGAATGAAGTAATATATTTTGATCTCTATTTCCTAAACTTTAGTATTAAACATCTAATAATAATGATCATGACGACAACAGCCGACCAAATAAATATAAGATATCTTTTATATGCTAGCTGAAATTCTTCCAACAACTTATATTTCTCACTGATCTCACATAATGTTTTATTTTCATAGATGTCAGTGCAGGATTCTGTTGAAATGTTAGTCCATGTTTGAGGTACAACTATGCTCAAGCTAGCACTTGAGATGTTTGCTACATTTGAAAGAATTTCAAAAGTTTCTTTTAGCCTGATATCTAATTTACGTCTCATGTCATCAGATGGGCTTTGAAAAAGGGTAAAAATAAGTACACCTTCAGTTTTCGTCAGTTTACCATCGATAACCAGCATTTCACAACTATACAATGAAATGAATTCAAAATCAAGATCATCAAAATCGATCATATAAATTTTCATCATTTTGAGTTTCTGTTTGCAGGATATAAAATCATGCTCGTATTCAAGCTTGAATTGGTTTGCTTCGTTATCGAAAGGTTTGAGTGTCACTGTTTTATAAGTTATTGTATCTTGTTCTTGAAAGTTGACCGATTTAACATCATTGTTTTTTGGTAATGAGTAGCACGAACTCGTTATAGTTTTTGTTAGATTTAAAAACTCTAAATTCATGTATCTGGTTGATCCTTCAGAAACGAAAAAAGGCGATTGAATTTGCTGATCCACTGGTTTGTATTTGTATAGAGTCAAAGAAGGGAAAGATTTTTCGGATAAATTAATTGTTTTATGTGTTGACGTCATAAATGGACAGATTGAAAAAACGTCATGAATTATGAGCACTGACAAAATAACGAACCGAACCATTTTAAATCAAGTTTTGGAGCTTATAGAGCCGTCTTTAAAATTATTTTGATGGAACGAACACTCAAATAAATTACAAAACTGAACATTTCTCAAAAATAGATTAAGTCATAAGGACTTGACATTACACAAGCCAAAATAAGAATATCGAATTAATTAATAGCAAAAAGAATTCAAAACATTTTCAAATTCAACATCAATAATAGCTGATTCGCAGGTCCTTAACTCGAAACTACAGGGAGCTTTTAAATGTCATAAGAAATTAAATATAATGATCATTTACAATTTTCTTCTCCTTTATGAAATTCTATAATTTAATCTCGCTGAGTGGATTTGATTTTCTGTTAGCGTCTTCTATGAAAAGTATTTACAGTTACAAAGACTACAAATGAAAAAAGAAAATAATCAAATCTGAATCTAACCAAAAAAATATTTCTTTTCTAAAAATTTGAATTAAATGAATTGAAAAACTATGTTACTCACCCATTTTTTCGCAAAAATTGTTGATTATTTAAGTTAATTTAGGCAAGCATGATAAAAATCTTTCCCACTTTTGACGCATATTAAATTTTGTTAACAGAAAACACCTGATAATAACGACAGCCACCACTACAATCCATAAAACTACGAAATGCACAGTTTCCATTTTGAAAAACAATGTTTTTTCGCACAAAGTTTGATTTTTAAATATGTCGTCGCAAGAATCTGGTAATGTTTTATTAATATTTGTTGGTGTAAGAGTTGTCAAGCTGTCCTTCGAGATGTTTGCTTGATTTTGAAGAGTGATGTATGTTCTGTTTAGTAAATGTTTATATTTTGAAAGATTACTATGCATGAAAATGAGAACACCTTCAACTTTTGATAGTTTTCTATCAATCTCCATCATTTGGCAACCATAAAATGAAATGTACTCATACTTATCATCATCAAAATCGATCATTGAAATTTCCAAAAATTTGTTCTTTTGATTGCAAAATAATAAATCTGTATCGTAGTTCAGCTTGTAATTATTGATGTCACTACTTGGAGCCTCCATAAAAATTTTTTTGTATACATGTCGATCATGGTCGATGGTTCCATCAATTTTTGTGGCGCTGAAGTAGCAAGAACTTGTAATGGTTTTTGATAGATGCAAATACTCCAACATCATGAACCTGGTGTCTGATTCAGAAACATAAAATGGCGATTGGATCTGTTGATCTACAAACTTGTATTGGTATAAATTTAAATGTGCGAAACTCTTTATAGACAAATCAATTATTTTAGGATTCTTCTCAAAATTTGGGCAAATGGAGCAAATGCCATTGATGAAGAATAAAGTGGATAAAATACTAAACCAAACCATTCTAAAGCTCTTTCCTTAGTTGATTGAAGCTTTTTGATTTGTTTTTTTTTTTGTGATTTGATCGAAGTTCATATAGGTAACAATTTTCATTACTTTAGATCAGTTTTGTATAATGTTATTACATTCTACTGAAATAAATTAATTAAATATCCAATTTGGAATCAATATGAAGATTAATAACTTTCAACACAATAATTTCTTTTCTAGAGCTGCATGTAATAATTCGTTGACTTTCAACAAATGAAAATTCTTTTTAACCAAATTGTAGTTTGAATTTTATTAAGTTTTTGATTTTATTAAGTTACTTCTCTTGCGAAAGCGGGTTTATTTAATCAAATAGACATTTTTTTATTTTCACAGAAAAATCTACATAATATCCAATAAAAATTGCAAAACAAATCTTCAAATTTATTTATAAACAGAATATAGAATGTAGTTATACTTTAAATATTTTGATTTCTATTTTCTAAACTTTAGTATTATTAAACATCTTATAAAAATATTCATGACGACAACAGCCGACCAAATAAATATACTTTATCTTTTATATGATCTCTGAAATTCTTCCAACAACTTAATTTTCTCAATGATTCAGCATCAATAAAGCTCATTCGCAGGTCTTTTACTCCAAACTACATGGAGCTTTTAATGTCATAAGAAATTAAAACATAATGATCAATCACAATCTTCTTCTTCATTATGAAATTCTATAATTTAATATAGTTGAGTGGATTTGATTTTCTATAATGTGTCCTGTATGAATAGTAATAACAGTTACCAGGACTACAAATGAAAAAGGAAAATAATCAAATCAAAATCTATTTCTTTTCTAAAAAATTGAATTCGTTACTCACTTTTTTTTCGCAATCATTGTTGATTTTTTACCATTTTATGTTAATTTAGGCATGCACGATAAAAATCTTTCCCACTATTGATGCATATTAAATTTTGTCAACAGAAAACACCTGATAATAACGACAGCCACCGCTACAATCCATAAAACTACATAATGCACAGTTTCCATTTTGAAAAAAACTGTTTTTCCGCACATAGTTTGATTTTTCAATATGTCGTCGCAAGAATCTGGTAATGTTTTATTAATATTTGTTGGTTTAAGAGTTGTCAAGCTGTCCTTCGAGATGTTTGCTTGTTTTTGAAGAATTATGTATGTTCTGTTTAGTAAATGTTTATATTTGGAAAGATTACTATGCATGAAAATGAGAACACCTTCAACTTTTGATAGTTTTCCATCAATTTCCATCATTTGACAACCATAAAACGAAATATACTCATACTTATCATCATCAAAATCAATCATGGAAATTTCCAAAAACTTGTTCTTTTGATTGCAAAATGATAAATCTGTATCGTAGTTCAGCTTGTAATTATTGATGTCACTACTTGCAGTCTCCATAGAAATCTTTTTGTATACATGTCGATCTAGGCCGATGGTTCCATCAGTTTTTCTGGTGCTGAAGTAGCAAGAACTTGAAATGGTTTTTGATAAAATCAAATACTGCAACATCATGAACCTAGTGTCTCCTTCAGAAACATAAAATGGCGATTGGATCTGTTGATCTACAAACTTGTATTGGTATAAATCTAAATGTGCGAAACTCTTTCCAGAAAAATCAATTATTTTACGATTTTTCTCAAAATTTGGGCAAATGGAGCAAATGCCTTTGATAAAGAATGAAGTGGATAAAAAAAGGAGCCAAACCATTCTAAAGCTGTTTCCTTAGTTGAAGCATTTTGATTTTTTTTTTTTTTTGTGATTTGACCGGAGTTCAATGTTCATATAGTTAACAATTTTCATTACTTTAGATCAGTTTTGTATAATGTTATTACATTCTATTAAAAAATTTAATTAAATATCCAATTTGGAATCAATATGAAGATTAATAACTTTCAACACTAACAAATTTCTTTTCTAGAACTGTAAATATGTGTTACAAACACGTTTTTTGAATTTATTCAGGTAGACTGATTAAGCGATCTTATAGCTACATAACATTCACGTTAATAAATAAGGAGAGTAATTGGCAAACTTTGGAATCAGCAGGAAATTTTTGTCAAAACTCCAACTCACAACTCCGACGAAAATACATTAACTTTTATGAATGGTGATGCTTGAAGGGAGCAATAAATTTTCTGACTTACTGCGTTACTTATACTGTGTTTTGTTATGCGAACCATTAACTGAGGAATTTATCACCCCCTTGCCGAAAATTTGTTTTGACAAGTTGCCACATTTTTCGCTGCCAAAAGTTTAAGCAGCTTTAAGTTTATTTGTGAATTTATTTTTGTGCTTTCAGCAAAACTATCATTTTCAACAAATAAATTGTAATACAAGGTTTTAAAGTTCAAGGTTCCAGAGTTATCTGAGAGCCACTTAAATTCCCCTGATCCATAATATATTCATTTAACAATATAGCTTTCAGGAAGTTAAAACAGTTTGGAAGAAATTTGTAATAATTCGTTGACTTTGGATCCTTTCCAATTTATTCTGGGTGAATTTTCGTCTCCTTTTTGAAATCATACAAATTTACTTTATTAAAAAACAATCAAATTCAAAGATATTCATCCCTTATTATTTTTTTTTTATTTTGAGTTTCAATGTTTTCTTGTGTTTTGTTTTTCTCAAGTATCGCATCTTGCGAGATTTAAATAAAAGGATAATTTATTTGTAGTCCTTCAGAGTAGAACTGGAATTGAAAGTAGCTACAAAGCTTTGGAAGTAATTGATAAATGAAGAATTACAATTTAAATGTTAATCTCGTCTCTTTAAATTATTATTATCAAAAGTTGAATTCAGCAGAGAGCAATGACGCAATTGAAATTTACGAATTTATTTTCAAATACGCCATAATTTTCAGAAAAAAAAAACTTTTCCAAAAGCACAAAAGCTTCATAAAGAGATTTTCCAATTTTATAAATTGAATGCTTAACAGCTCCCCCTTCTTAACGAAAAACAAATTATAATTAAAACTACAAATTGTTGTTTAAAAACTCTAGAATCATTGTCTAATTCACAGCCAAACGAGCATACTTAAAGTACTTACATAATGTGTTTTATCAAATGCAAAAGCTGCTCAAGAAAGATTACACTTTTATTTCATACAGATCTGCGAGCTTGTCAATCAAAGGAAAACTTGTAAATTCACATTTTTTCAAACTGATGAGCATATTATGATGTAAAATGTTACTGAAATGGAAACTTGGAACATTGTGAGTCTTGCGAGACAGTTTAGGCTGGGTAAAAGTTTAAGCGTGTGAATGATTAATGTAGAGCATATTTTGTGGAGACTCGTGAGGAATTCTTTGCTGTTTAAAAGTTTTCCCATTAATTTATCATAAACGTATAAGGCTTGTTGTTGTTGCGTTGTTATGCTATTGAGAAGGAGGTGAATATGAATTATATTTGTTGCAAAGGAATACATTAATGTGAAACTATAAGGTTAAACAGTTCTGTATGGCACTTTAGTTATCTTTGTTTCCCTTTGTAAAAAACTCATTAATCATCGTATTTACAACATTAATTTCATTCTTGAAGGAATGCTTGAACATCAAAGATTAGTGGGAAATTTAAACTTCGCCTGGGAGTCATGAATTAAAATCAGTTCGTTCAAGTTTTCCAACCAATTTATTTACTTATCATAAGGCAACTTGGCCATGTCCCAATATAATTTTTGTAAACTTTTTTTTTCTTCAAAAATTCAATAATATCTTGCACAGTTCATGTAAAGTATTTCTTGATACTTTCTTAAAATTAAATTTAAACATAACAAAATTTCGAAAAGTCCAAAGAAAAGTCATTGTAGAAAAAAAAATCTTAATTGTGAAAAATATGTCACTCCATCATTCTTCTTCGTCGTCATTCTTGTTCTGCTCGGGGGCAAGAGCTTTATTCAAGATGAGTAAATCCCGGATATGCTTCATCTCTGGCAATTGCAGCATTTTCTGAACTTCTGGCTTCTGCAAAAGTTTCTCGTTACAGAAAGCAAAAAAATGTGTCTCTTCCAGCAAATTCATGTCCAAGCCTTTGTCATGCAAAGAGTGCCATCGGTCAGAGTATGATGGGTAAGTGCCGGACTCAAGCATTTCAAAGCTGTAAAATAAAACTGTTCAATTAAAAACTCAAAGACAAAACATTTTATAATTACGTTGGATAATGCTGGCAGTAAGGTCCAAAATTCTTGACATTTTGCTCTAGCTGATCGAAACTCAAGTGAAACTCTGCCAGACCTTTAGTAACTAAGACATTGGCAACATTTTGCTGACTACAGGGTTCTTGGTTGGTGTCGACGATCAATAGTTCCAAAGTGTTGCACTGTAAATAAATTTTAATAGTTTTATTCAACAAAATTAATAAATCGTCTCATACCTCCATTAACTTCACAGTTTTTGCCCAAATGACCTTATTAGTCACCATTGTCAAGAACTCTTCCGATATCTTCAAGTCCCACAATCTTCCACCTCCAATGGGCCTCACATTGCTCAAGCATCCTCTAATTGCTTGCTTTGGCAATTCCGCGAATATTTCCAGCATAAATTTGACATTTTTTGAATCCAAGTAAGCGCTTGTACCGTAATCGAAGAAAAACACCTTCACAAGATCCTCACTCTTGTGAATAATCTCCCCTCGAGTCCATTCGTCGAAGATTTTACCCACGCACAGCATGCCAATTTGGTGGTATTCTGATGGCATCAACAAGTCTTTTGACTTCACTTTTTTGCGGTAAAAGTTGTTTAGCTTGCACATCATCTCATCTAAGTAGCATGCACAATCATCGTAGTGGAACCAAAAGCGGGACGGAGAGGAGACCTTTTAAATGGAAGAAAGTTGGGTCGTTATAGTTTGAATCAAGGATTTAATGGTAAAATATGGTGAAATGTTAATTTAACTACCAAAAAACATACCTCGCTCATCAAAATCTTAAATTGTCCCGTGCGTTGTGTCTCAACGTGATGGCTGCTTGAATAATCATTTTCCTTTATTTTGCTTCCAATCAAGCACAAACTGGGATAATTCGTCCACAAAATTGGATCATTATTTACCAAACCTGGCATAGGATCTCTCGATGGATCAAAAAATGATTCATTAACAACCGTGAACTTTTCAGATTGATCAGTTTCAATATCATCCAGAATTTCCATCACTTTGACAAACTCGGAATCTGGAATATTTTTTTGATGGTCCAGCTGATTTTGCTCGTAATCTGTTAAGAATCTGACTTGTTTCTTAGATTTTTTGGGTATTTGCTTCATTGTTTCCACTTTATCATCAGATTCATGCTCTTCGTCCATAAAGCTTTTGAAAAATTCTTCTGGACTTTGTTTTTTCGAAGTTGGATAAATTTCCGACTTTCTAATTAACTGCCCGTTATCAGAAAATGTAAAGCTCTTGAAAAATTCTTCTGGAGATTTCTCTGGACTTTCTACTAACACCACATCACTGTCATTGTTGTTCAAATCATCCTTGGTAAGATCTAGAGATTCCAAGTCATCAAAACTTTGAGAAGAAGGACGATCGATGCGATTCAGGTCAAAATTTGGTGGATCTGCTCTATTAAATGACTTCAAAGAGCGTGGTGGGACTGGTGGTGGACTTAAGGCTTTTGGAATTTCTTTCGGAATTTCGATTGTTATAGCTGGAATTGCAACAGAAATAGGCTTCTCCTCAACCTCCCAATCTGTAGAGTTTTTATTAGATCTACTAGATTTCACTCTCGATTTAGCCTTTAGAGGTTTTTTGGCAGATTCTACGGAGATCTTGCTCGTTTCACAAACTTCTTTTGGATCAGTTTTAATTTCTAGAGTCTCAATGCTTGGAACCAATTTTTTCTCTGGAATTGAAGCGGGAACTTGGTGCTTTGCAATGCTGGCCAAAGTTTTTTGCTTGTTTATCTTGATGATAGATTCTGATTGGAAGAGAATCTCTGGTTTGCTAACAAACTCATCAAAAGATTCATTCATGTTGGTTGAGTGAGCTGTAATTTAAATCGATTAGAACTACATATAAGGAATACAGGGAAAGCATACCTGGGTCTTTTATATCTTCTACAACATTTTGCGAAGATTCTGCGATTGAGTCTGAAACGACTCCACAATCATTATCCACAACCTTCTGCAACAAAATTTCAGGATCTTTATCAGGGATTTTTGTCGCTTTACATGTTTCTAGATCTTTAATGTCTTCAACGAATAGATCATCCGAACGCTCATCATATTTTGGAACTTGTTGAACATCAATTCTTGATGTTTTAATAAGTCTGCTGGGAGGCTCGGGATTTCTTTCATCATAGGGCATTTCTTCATCGCTTTCATCCATGTGGGTTTCATTCTGCTGTTGTATTTCGTTTATTCTCTGTTCCAGAACTAACTTAACGGTGTTTTCAATTGGGCTTCTATTTGAAGACTTTCCTTGAATTTCAGGCATCATTTGCATCCTGACTTGTTCGCTGATCTCTTTTAAAACACTCTGAACAAGGTTTTTTATCAAGTTATCGTCATTTAACAATCCTTCTAAGCAGTTTTGATATATTTCATTGAAAGCACTTTCCGGAATGGGAAGATTGCGATACATTGAAGGATATTGATTAACATTCCATTGGTTAAACGTGTTGGATTGAAAATGCTGATAATTAAGCAAAGTTTGTGGAGCAAATCTAGAAGTAGTTTATTGGATTAAAATGGAATTTTTTGGTTGAAGAGCATACCTAGAATTTTGTTGCTGGCAAATCATGTGTTGCATTTCATGTAAAGTTACAGCGCGAACAAAGAATGCATGATGACGAGGTATCACCTAGAAGGATGATAAATACATTTGAAGAAATCAGATAATTTAAGATACTTACTCGCACTACATCTATAAGAGCTACCAGTAATGAAAGAAGATGATCATGGCCAAACCTTCGGAAAGGGATAACTTTTCCGTACTTTAATTTATAGATCTCTTCAAAATCGTAAAAACTAATTTCTACATTTGAAAGAATATCTCTGAACTCTCTTTTTAGCACTTCAAGTTCGTCCATGATTACTTGTTATCAAACACAATTGATCCGTAAATAATGATGAAATAGCTCAAATTTGCTGATAAATTTGATCAAACGTAAAGACGCGGAGCAAAAAGTGTAAACAATAACAATCCGACTAACTTCGTTGAAAAATTGCGGGAAAATTTGAACATATTCATTTTAAGGATTCATAATTCCCAGTTAGTATCAAAATGCAAAACCTCATTAATCCTATAAAATAAAATGAATACTATTAACATATTGAACCTATAATTATCCGTGTGCAAAATTCGACAAGCAAAATTCAAATTCATGCATTCAATCAATTCCCAATTTCCTGAAATTTTAAAAATCATGTGTTTTACCATTTTCAAGCTTGTCTGTTATTAAAAAGTTACATGGATTTTCAATTAACCTTTGGTTTTCCAACTGAATTAATTAATCTAACGAATTTGCGTCATATAAAATATAATCCTTTTTTTCAAGCGAGGGAATACTTTATGAAGGATTTCACATTAAATGTTAATTCGAAACATTCTCGTTAGATCCTTTTAACTTTTTATTTAGATAATTTGATAAACTGTCTCGGAATCCCATCTAAAAGCTTATTAAACAAATCCAAACAAATTGGATTTCGTTTACATAAGCACAAAATGTTTTCGTTTTAATAAGACGCAATTTCACGCCATCAAACAAACTTCGCAGTAATTTAAAACACTTGACATGTAATTAAAATACTTTGCTAACAGCGTGGAGGACATAGAGAAGGAAGTATTAAATTCAAGACTTCATTTGAAATTTAATTAAACAAGTGAGTAGAGCTTGCTTTGCAAGTCTTTAGCTCAGTTTCATCCTCTTCGTTTTGATAAATACCATAAAGACAGGAGGCCAACTCAGAATAAATATTGCTGAAAAAGAAAACCTGAAATAAACCTATTTAAGATTTTTCTTTCAGAACTTTTGCGCTTGCAAATCGGAAAACAATTTTTTATCCTCAGTAATTATTGCAGTCTAAATAGTTTGAAAATGTTAATGTCAAAGAGATGCTTTGATCTTGATCTTGATTACGAATTTAAATTGCTGTTTCATCAAAATTCTGTTCTCAAAAGCTCCAAAGATTTTAAAAAAAGAAAGCACATTATCCAACTTGTGCATTTATCATTTTTCACAGGAACTTTTCACAAGATTTATTCATCAATTTTGCAAAGTTGCTCTATACATTTTCTCCCAACATTCATAAATTAAATTTTCGTATTGGTATTCACGAATCACGAACACCAAATGGATGATTGAATTATTTGAACTTTCGTTATTTGACTAAAAAATCTTAAAAATAAGGTTTCGTGGGTCGCATTTTAGGTTTTTGGGTCCCAACGCTCAAAAAAAAAAAATTCGAAGTATCGCTATTCATGAACCTAGGTTCATGGAAAATATTATTTTTTGAACTTTCGTATTTTGACCAAAAATTCTTAAAAATAAGGTTTCGTGGGTCGCATTTTAGGTTTTTGGGTCCCAACGTTCATAAATAAAATTTTCGAAGTATCGCTATTCATGAACCTAGGTTCATGGATAATATTATTTTTTGAACTTTCTTTTTTTGACCAAAAATTCTTAAAAATAAGGTTTCGTGGGTCGCATTTTAGGTTTTTGGGTCCCTATTTTCTATTTAATCATGTAAGTAATGAATTTTCTTTCTACTATATTTCGATGAATAATTTGCATACTTAATTAGGTTATTACACTTAGAAAGTGCCTTCATTTTTACCAACATTTTTCAACATTTAAAAACCACCAAGAGTGATATAAACAAGTACTTCACATTATGAAGGCTTAAACTGGCCTCGAAATGTTTTGTATGGATAAATTTCAACTTATGAATCTTACAAACACATATTTATTATCAATTAATGGTTCTATAATTGTTTTTTACGATCAATAAAGCAAAAAGTAGAAAGGTAAGCAAATTTGCTTGATTGCTCTATGAAAAGTTCATCAAAGAATTTCCATTCAAGAAAAGTATTTCTACATAATATTTACTACATGAAAGAACATATATTTGCTCCTGGAATAAATCCTCTCAAATCATCTTTATTAAACTTCATTCCAAGTTTTAAAACAAAATTATTCCTCTTGATAGGTTCTAAACTGAGTTTCCTTTCAATCATTTATTCATTAAATTCTTTCAAAAGTCCCCCAAACTATCCGAAAACTTCAATATAACTTGGGAAACCAAAAATACTTAAAAACTAGTCGAAAGCCTTTCAATATCAAAATCATTGCGGTTTTGCTAGCTTGAAGAAGTTTGATCGATATTTTTTACTTGCCCTAACCCCAAAATTTAACAATCAAACAAGTGTACTGTGCATCAATCCATCACGTCATCAATCACCCATAAAACCGAAAAAACTTCAAACCCAAGATATCGTGAAGATGTCCTAAATACAGTGAGATAAATCAACTTCTTCAATTTTATTCACCTTCTATCTACTTTTCATCGAAGAGCAGCAGCTCCGAAAAATTTACAACCAGCACAACGCTTAGGTCTTTTCTCGTAAAATTGTGAGTAAAATGTTAAAAAGTAATTTACTATATGCTCAACTTTTCCGAAACATCCGAATTTCTCAACTTTCTCAAGTCACAACTTGTTATGAGGAAACGTGCCGGGAAATCGTTTTTGCTCTCCGCTGCAAAGAGCTTCATTATATTCCACTCAGAACATCAGAAGTGCATTATGAAATTAGGTTATGTTTCTACTACGGAATTGTGTGTGGGTTTTCCACGAGGATTCGTATACAAACACAAAGAAAGGAAATACAGTAAAGGAGCTTTCCAAGATTTAAGGAGGTAAAGTTGTCTCTTTTTAGCGGGAAAGTTGTCTATACTAATGTACAGTTCTTGGAAATGATAAAACAGGAAACAGGGAACTGTTTTTTGAAAAAATCCCTTTAACTGTGGTGTAATTTACTAAACTTAACAAAAATATTGGTTTTGAAACAACTTATGAAGTTCAAAGTTTAAATCGAGTTTCATAAATAAAATCAAAGCAAAAGTACAGTCCACTTCCTTTAGTCATCCATCAAATTGTCTGTAAAGCACTGTAACTTAATAAATCCCACATTCTCTCCTCTAACTTAATTGTTAAACGTTCGATCAATCAACCCCAAGCAAAAAAGAAGAAAAAATTAAAAACCTAATTATCCTTAAACCTCTCCAAATTGCCCCAACACAAATTCCATGAAAAAAATATATCATCTGCTCGTTCATCAAAAAGTAAATCGTGTGAAACAAAATCGGAAAGCTTTCCACGCGCAGTAATAATAGCAGCAACAGTACAAAAAACCACCCAGAGAAGTATAGAAGAATATAGCAAATATACTTACACCTTGCAGCGTAGCAAACAAAGGGCGAAATGCCGAATGAGGAAAAACCTGCGAATGAAGAAACAAAGCACGAAAATTGCTCAACAGGTAAATAAACAAAGTGTATATAAAGCGATAGAAATGGAGTGAATTTAATGATAGGGGGTGTGAAAAGTTTTGAATTCTTTCAATTCCGAAAAAAAAATTTTACTCAAATTTTTTTTTTTTAACTTTTAATTTATCCTTTTTTTAATCAAAATTCTTTATCAAAGACTTTCAGAAGATCTGGAGTATTTTCCAAAAAAGTTTCTTGTACGAACAACTAAAAGCTCTTACACACCCTATTAAAAACAATCGATACCCGACACCTTGCATGTCCTTTTTCGTCCGCTTTTGGCTCGTAATTAAAGCACAACCAGTGTTTTTGCTTAGTGGTTTTGGTCGTTTCATGCTATGGATAATCGCCTGTTGATTGCAAAGGAAAGGCCTTCAGGAGGATGGGAGAGATGGTTGCTCTTTTTGGGTGGAAAGTTTAGTTCATGATTGGATGAGTTTTTGTTAAGAATCTTTGGCAGGTTGTTATTAGATCATTTTCTCATATTTCATGAGAGGTGGTTGGATGGAACTTCGAAACAATAACTCTATTTGCACTTAATTTGCATTTCTATATTTTGAAGGATCAAAATCATCTGAAATATGAAAATGGACTTAGTATCATCTAATTCACAAACAATCAAAGAAAACAACCTTTTTTGTATTAATATAACATTGTTTTTCTTTATTTTTCATACGTTTCTGGTAATCTTTAATATATAATAATATTCTCATCTCGCCCAAACTTTCATTTATAGTCAACTATTTTTAATGATACATTTTTGTCTCTCAATTATGATACAGTAGTTTGTTTGCTTCTGTGGAATAAATATGGGTTTATGTATATAGTTTACTCAAATATTACTTGACTCGCTACCAAAAAACATTTAATAGTATTATTTACTTTAAATAATATGGTTCGTTCCACTATTAAGCTCGATGGCGAGCGTGGCAGCCGAGCAACTCAACTGATAGGGTTTTAGGGATGGCAAGGGTAAAGCCAAGGATAGCGAAGCCAGGAGTCGGAATGTCCACTAAAAAATGCTAGTCAATAGCCAATTGAATCATTCAACAAATTTCCCGCCAGTTTTGGGTTTTGGGCGGGAATATAAAAAGGGCAACTCCATTAAAAATTCACTGTTTCACAAAAATAGTATCCGCAACAAATTTGCAGGCCAATAGTTGAATGGAAGACAGCTGCAATGCTCGCCAGAGATCGTCCACCACATAGACGTGCGGTAAAACGTCATAACCTCAAAACAGTATAAATGTTCTCTTTTTAGTGATTTTTGTTTGTTTGTTTGTCATTTAGTGTACAATATTTTTTTTTCCCTTTAGTTTGTAAATTTTTTAGCAAAAAAGATATTTTTCTTCTTACTGAGCTTATAAAGCTTTTAATTAAGGTTCTCATCTTTAAATCTTCTTTAAATACTTTGTCACTTTTACCAAGAAAATTCAGTAAAATTAAATTTCTCACCATATTGCCTCAATATAAAATATGCATTTCCCTTATACTTTTTTTTTTCTTTTTGATTAATTTTTCTTGTTTTCCATTGAACCCTGCAATTTTTAATCGAATTTATTTTTCCTTGATTCTTTACTGAAAATTTAAATTAAAATTGGAATAAAGTTGAATTTCATGAAGGAATTATTCGTATATTTGGGTACTCAGGGGTATTCAGAGGTTATAAAAATGTCTATGTAAATTCTCAAATTTCTGTGTAGGATTATCATCTCTAGATATGAATTTTAGTTATCAGTTTGTCAGCATAAGAATTTTTCATAGGGGTTTATCGGGTATTTCAAATTCATGGAAGGTGTATTTGTGGTGTTTTCAGGGATAATTTATCGAATTGGGTGAAAAAATGTGAAACGAGTGCAAAGTTCTATCATTTCTACCATGTTTTATTCATCAAAATCACACCATAGACTTTTATGGGCATTAAATGGGCAGAACTTTGAAATCCCGAAAACTAAACAAATTTGATCAACGAACATTCATAAAAATAATTGAAACTACAATCTTTTAAACCACTGGCAACTAACAAAATCCTAACAAGTCCCTATTTTTTGTGTCCTGATCCAATAACCTCAGCTCTTAGAATTGTATGTTTATTGATTTTGACAACGTTTGATTATTTTACTATCAAAATATTATGCTTTTTGTTTGATTATTACAGTACTACACACATTTATGTTCAACTTTCATTGTAAAAGTAATAATAAATGGAGATTATTCCAGTCTACATGCGATAATTGACAGTGTTCTTTATCTTATATACAAAAATATTTATTTATTGTTCCACAAATTCTGCACAATCGATTAAGTTTCTTTAGTTTTTGATGTTTTCAAGTTGAAATTTCATACAATAGGTCAACAACACGAGCCGCAGGAACTAGATTGAGGAGTTCTGAAGAGTCTAGAATGAAATTTGTGAGTGGAAATCTTCGTTTCGAGTAAATGAAATCAACGAAAATCAAGGAATATTCTTTTTCAAGGATTGATTGAATTGATTTAATGATTTAAGAGGCCAAAACATTTTCTAGAGTCACGTTAAAAGGTAAGATTTGATTTGTTTGTCATATAAAGAGTTATTTGGTCATTACATTAGTTCTCATTAAATTTCTCTAAAACAATTTGGTCATTAGGTTTTAATCATGCAGTAATGCAGCAATGAGATTGGGAACAAATGCTTTTGAATGCTTTGAATGTCTAATGTCTTTGAATGCTTTAAAATATGTCACCAAAATGTTTCAACATAACAAAATATTTTTGATCGATTCAAATTTCAAAAGGAGTGGATTTCGTTGCAATTTTAATCTAATCGTTCAACAGAAAGTTGAAGATTATACTACAAAACAGGAATCAATGTACAGGGAATTTTTTAACTCAGTTATTAATACTTTTAAGAATGATGAGCGCTGGTTGAGGTCACAAGAGAGCTTTCCAACTCCCTAATAATCCTCTAAAGCGCCTTTAATTATTTAACAAGTGTTTTTTTTTTCTGTAACCAAAATAATATTTCTCAATAATTTGAACTTTTAAAAAAATATATCATTTAAGATTTATCAACGATTTTTGTATTAATATTTTTTTTTGTATAACAAGCGCATATTTTCTCTTTTAAATTTATTCTAGTACAGATTTCCATCGTTTAAAGTTAATTTTCCTATAATTTTGCATTGTCTAAAATTTTGAGTATTTTTTGTAATAATTCACAAAAATTACACAGTAAACTTCGACCCGATTGCAAAATATTTATTTAGCAAAACTCGAGTTGACTTCTGATATCTTTAAATGATTTTCTGTGACGAGAAGTAGACGGCAAGTGCTACAACAAAGACGTCGCTATGAGCGAGTCAAAAATATATTTACCATTTAGTAATTGTTTTATGTGTGCCACTTAACTAGACAACGTCCAACTATCCAACTACGAGCTTCTCAAACACGATAAATTCTTTATATCTACTCAACAAATTATTTATTTCCCCCATTTTGCTTTATTTCTTTAAATATTCTTTAATACTTTTTTAATTCTCATGCAACTTTTTTTGTTGGTTTTCTTGTTAATTTTAAGTATGTAGGACATTGAACTGAAGCAACGAAATCTATGATATTTATGCGTTTGCTTTAAAAACTTTGAAGAACTTCCAATTTATTTTTCCTAATTTATTCGAAACATCTCGCTACAAACATTGAGTGGGTGTCGTCGGCGCATAATAACTCATGCTATGATAGTTAATGGCTCAGTAATATTATAGGTGCACTTTCTAACAATTTGCGGCTAATTGCCGTCATTTTTAATACAATTTTTGTCTTTTTTGATACCACAACATAATTTCGGTCATTTAAAAATTATTATCGTCACATTGAAAGCATATTTATGGTGTTTTGGCCCAAGTGCAAGCGAAGAAGTGGTTTTGGTCGAAGTAGGCCTAGAAAAGCTTTTATTATTTTTTTAAATTTTGAAAATCTCACAGTGACAATCTTTAAAAAAAGTTCACACAATTTTAAAGAAAAATCACAAAACGGTTAAAAAAAGCTTCCTTACATCCATTAAAAATTTTAAGACTCAACTAAAAAAACTTTTAAATGGTTGATTTGAACTACACTTCTCGGGCTGCACTTCAAGGTTTTTAAATGATTCTACTTTAAATGTTGTTGTATTTCCAATTTGCTAACATTTTCCTAAGTAAACTTAACACATTTAATACAAATAATACAATGGTAAAATCTAAAAAATAATAAAACAAAGTAATATAATTGGAAATAATAAATTTTTATTAGTTACTTTTTTACTTTTCATTACCATTCATAGAACTGAAACGAATCAAACAATAATTATCACAAAACTAAAATTTTATTCTTCTCTTCGAGAAAACCATAAAAATGGCCAACAATTGATTCAATCTGCTTTTTCTCGCATTTCTTGATGAATTCGCCTTAAAAATTAATGTTTTTAATTTGCTTTTTACTTTTTAATAATCACAAAAATTATACTTTTCGCTAACTTTTCTGTTTTCAGTACATATAAATATATTTGTTTTATTAAGATTTATTAGATTGGATTCCCAAAGCGCACTCTAGCGGAACTTTACATGACTCTTTTATGCATCATCTCTACACACCACAATTCCTTACGACAAATAAACTAGTATAGTTTGTGTTCCCTTAAATTCCCTCACAGTCCCTCAAAGTTGTCCAAATTGCCAAGTGTGTATTTTTGATGCATGCTCTCTGGTGTAAAGTCCACCAACCGTTCACTCGGGAATGTACATGTTTTTATGTGTTTCCTTAAAAACTAAAAATAAATCATTAAATTATAATTCTACACATTGCATACAATCTTTTCTCTTGCATTCCTTCAAAAAATCGACAAATTATCTAAAAATCTAAGAAATGACAACTAAAAATTACATAACAGGACTCTGCGCCACATTTAACTGCACAATGGCTCGCAAAATTCACGCAAATTAAAAATCAGGGGGGATTATTGCCGAAAAATAATAACTAAATGGGTATATTTGAACTAGGCTAAATTAAAATTTAAACAAATGCCCAGCACTCCAGCGTTTTGATGACAAAATCTTCTTCGGGCGCCAGTGCTTCGTTTGAATATGTGCTACAGTTCTGAGAGCGACCTTGGTTTAGGTCACCGTCCAGCCACAGGCCAAATTTGCCGCTAAAAATATAAGTTTATATTATTATGGAAGTCTTTTGTTATGAAGATATTAAATTAAATTTAAACACATCTAAGATTTATTAAAAAACTAAAAAAAAAAAAATACTCACTCTCCAGCTCCGATCGCCAAGCTCTCGGGGTTTCCTTTAATAAAGTACAAGTTCTCGCCACTCCAATGGAAAACTTTGAAGCTGGGGTTGAATTTATACAGCAATGACTCGCCTGTACCATAAAAATGGTCTGAGACGTGCAGGGAGCAGGAGGTTAAAGCACCAAAAACCTAAAATCACAATAAAAAGGTTTTAGTTAACTTATTACGATTGTAGAAAATACCCTGTAAAAAATGTAAGTAAAGTGGAATGCACTATTTTAAAACAAAACAAAAACTCACATTATTTTCTGTATCCTGAATGACAATGAGGACAGGACTCTCCAGTTTGTGCATTTTGCGATACAGTGAATTCAGGGAGAAGCCATGTTGGGATGTGCTAAAGACCAGAGACCACGAGTAGCCTTCCGCTCGGGCTGGTAGGTGTCCACATAATTTTTCCCTAAAAAATTAAGAAAATTGAATAGTTAACAAATATATTTATACATTATAATTTTTTGTAATGCTTCCAATCTTAATTAATTAATAAATGTAGATGATCTTTACCTGTGCTCTTCACTAAGAATTTCCGTCTGGCCAATTAAATCTGGAATTGGGAAGTCCTGATCAAAGGATCCAGTAGCAAACAGCGCCGCCTTGCGATAATCATCCTTGCTCATAGACAGCACCTTTAACGGGAGAAAATTCCAAAATAAATACAACAAATTCCTTCAAAGTTTTAGCTGGAGATGCTTTTCTACATCTAAACACAATCATCTAATTGCGGTTTGCATTTTTTTGCTCAAAATATCAAAAATCATAAATTTTCTAATTTTAATCAAAAACAAAATCAATTTCAATAAAAATTCCATCAAACAGAAATAAAGAGAAAATATAAGTTTTTGGTACAAAATGGTAAAACATTTACACTAATTCATAAAATTCATAAAATTTGTTAAGTATATCAAAAATCAAGTGCTCGCCGCGCTGGGCCATAGGTAACTAGCACCGTGCACGTCTAGCACGTGCACAGCAATAAACACAGTTGGAAGCAACGACAACCTTTTTACATTTATTAATAAGTTTTGGGTGTTTCAATAGCATAACATATGGTTTGGGTGCAATAGTAATTTTTAAGGTTTAAAATATATTTATTTTGTTTTTGGGGTTTTTATGGTTATTGATGTAAATTGTAGGTATTTGTGAAGTTTTGGATTTTTGAAAGTTTTAGAGAAGATTTCTCGTATTTTTAAATGGTATGGGAGAATTTCAAGTATTGAGATTCTAATAGACGGAATTCTACAGAAGATAAATAAAATTACGCAAATCGACCTCACAGACTATAATATGATTTTAAGATTTTCGTACCCTTTAAAGTTTAAACTGTTTACAAAATTAAGAAATGTGTTCATACGATACTTGTTGGCCCAAGAAATTAACACTTTAAAACAATATAAACTGTCAACAATTACTTTACTTTACTTTTTGACAAAAGATAATATTTTGTCTGTGTAATTAATTTTATTATAGTTTTGTTTTTTAGCAGCTTTTTGGAACATCACAACATTCAAAAATGATTCAAATATTTAATTTATTAAAGAGAATTATGAATTTCAATTTAAAAATTATATTCGGCAGTTTGTGTTAATCAAAAACTGCAATATATGAAAATTCATGAATATATTCAAATTTGAAACAAAATTATCTCCACAATCCCAAAATAATCAAAAAATTCATTATTATTCCACCAAAATAAGCATATAAATGAGTACAAAAAACAAACATCACTAATTTATTCGAATTTCAAATTTTCTGTCTGTTTAAAATTTTAATTAATTTAAATTGCACTTTGAATATTTATCAATTAATTCATTGTATGAATAATTAATGATAACAATTTCCTAATTGGAAAGTTCAAACATTTACCCGCCAATTGATTTTCCGAAAAGTTTTCATCATTCTCAAGCTTTCTACCAAGCAATTATACTGAAAGCTTTCGGGACGAAAAACTGTCACTCGACCAATTAAGCTCGCGCAAAACCAACAAATGAGAATGCACAGCGTCAATTCCACTCATTTTATGTACTTTTTTGATCTTCTTGGTATCAACCACACTAATCCAAACAATTCTATAGTAAATCCACTAATAGCTCCTAAGCATAGCATCAATTGTTCGCTGGTTTCCGGTTTTATCATTTTTGTTGCCGCCATACAAATCGGCAAATAATTGCAGCTCGCGAATGTTTCGGCTGTTCCAGCAAATTCATCGTTTTTGCATTGTTTGCAGGGGAATTGCTGTTTTGATTGAAAGGTGAGGAGGCGATGCAAGGAAAATATTCTCAGGTATTTCTTAATTATGGGTTCTATAAGTTTCATGTGTAATTTTCACTTCCAGATGTAAACAATGTATGAAAATTGTCAAAAAATCAATGAAGAGAAATAATTCCACCCCAAAACACCTCCAGTATGAATAATACACAAACATTAAAATGTGTGTTTTTTGCTAAAAAAACAAATCACAGCTTTTCGAACTTTTCAAGTCTTCCCCCTAATTTTTGATTTCATCAAGTCACACAGTCGCACAGAGCGCATGTTTAACTCGATTAATTCCTCCTAATTTTAGTAGTAATATTTGAATGTTTTTCTGTTTCTGAATGGCACAAACTTAATTAGCAAATTGTCGCACGATTCTCATGGTAATTAGTGTGAACAATGAACTAGCGAAATTCCTACGGAATTTAATAAATTGTAGAAAAGGGCGGGTTTGTTTGTTTAAATTATATGTTGGAGATTGAAATTACTTAATTCAATGAAGATTTTGGATTAAAAATGTTGATCAAATGAGTACTATGAAGATAAGGAGATTTTTAATAAAGCTTAACGAGCTTTTAAATGGAAGGCTATTTTTTTAAAAGAAAAATTTAGCAGCACAAAGTTAATTGGCAGCGTTTGTGTGATAGTTTTTGACAAAGAAAGCTGTATTTAAGTGGAGACAAAGCTCCTTTAATATATTTTCTCCTTCAGAGTTTACATTTTAACCACAAATTAGCTTTTAACTATTTTTAAACCTTCGTATGTCTTAAATATTTTCGCAATCAATTTAAAAAAAAATATATCTTTAACCTCTGGTTGTTGGTAAACAGGACTCAGCATTTCACACGTTTTCGTCATTTATATTCACAAAGAACCAATAATGTATCTTTCACCCACTTGGTTTTGGCTTTTATCCAAATAAACTCGGCAAAATTTCAGAAATGTCACACAATTGCAAATAAAAAATACGAAGTTTCAATGAAAATCAACAGAAATCACAGAACGTTAAATCAATTCGAGCCAAAATCTTGTTCAAACAACTCAAAGAGTATCTTCCAAATCTTCACTTTAATCCACCACAATCTGCGTTTTCAAAAATATTTTCGCCTACAAAGATGTCACGAAGCAGTCGAAACTGCAATAAAATATTTAGCGACAATTAAATTTTCGGTCTTAATGTAAATATTTTCAACGGCCAACACGAGATTCGTTTATTCCGTTTACTAGCGTGAAAAACAAGTCAACTCTAGAGCTTCACTGTTGAACGAATGAACACGATTTTGGCTGGCTTTGTTTCGCTGATAAATTAGTTTCGTATACATTTAGTGTCTCATACATTTTATAGAGCTTGCCGAGCACACTACTACAAGTAGTTGAGGGAAATCGCAACAAAACATCTGTCGAGACCGAAATCGCAAATTGAGTGGAAAAACAATGGAAGATTCTCTAAAATTTTGAACTATACTTGATCACTATGTAAATTTATGCAATATATTCAGTGAAAATTGATTATTTGTTAAAACTTTAAGCTTTTCGATCATATTAAGTTCTCCACATTATTCATTATTTTCCCAAGATATAAGAATCTAGTGATGAAAATCGTTAATTAATTGTTTAACAACAAAATTCTCACTGATTCATATCGAATATTGTTCTGATGTTCATGAAATGCAATGTGCTTTTTATTTGAAATTGAGAACACACTTTTTTAAAGGTGAGCCTTCAATTAAACTGGCTCACTTTTAAATTTTGATGTTAATTAAATTTTGTTTTAAATTTCAACTTTTTTTCGAAGTTTTAAAAATTATTTAAAAAGTAAAAGCTTTCCCTGTGATTCACAAAACTTAAATATCATTAGCATAAAAATGAGCACAGACCAATGAAAAACTTTATCACCAATTTAAAAAGCAATTAAGAATTTTTACAGTAAATAGTAATTAGTAATTAATTGTTTACAAAAATTTTAAATCTGCTTAACAGATTCAATCATAATATAAGAATATTGTTAGTTCTAAAAATTGATAATTTGATCAGTAAAAAACAAATTTAAAACAAATGCGTGTTACATCAATTTCTCGATAAATCTTGATAAACCCGATAAATCAAATAATCAATAAGATGAAATCAATTGAGGTGGCTCTTAATGAGAAGATGTGTATGTTTTTGATACAGCATAGCTATTTTCGAATATCATGTAGTGACTACTGAATTTTTTCCATGGAAAATTTTGGATTTTTTAGTTTCTAAATTAAATGGTAACGATTTTCTTGCTTAGTTTCAAATAAAATTTGTTAGAGATTTGTTCATTTAACTTAATTTGTTGACTAAATCAAAATTTACCCAAAAAAAAGCAAATCCAGATTTGATAACCATTTCGCTACGATTTTGTTTCAATTAAGCCAATTAGCAGAATTAATTGAATTAACAAAATTTATTGAATTGACGCATTTATATGATTTAACATGATTTAACGAAACTTATTTATAGAAATGGTATCATTTTGATACATCTGCTCTGTATTAATAGCATTTGTTGGGTTTATTTGTTATGAACATCAAAAATATGAAATCAATACTTTCAATTAAAACGCGTGATCAATCAATTTAAATAAAGGTAACTTCAAACGTGAGATTGATCTAAATAAATTCTGAAACTGATATGCTCTTAAATTTGATTCTTGATGGTCAGTTTCATGTAACCAAAAACGATTCACTTCAACTAGAATTCAAGGTTTTTAACTTTGCGAATATTCATACAGATAATTTTCCTTAGAACTACTTATTAGAAAAAGTTCTAAGAAATTGTATTTAAGAAATTCTTTTTATAGAACAATTGAAACTTCTCAATTAAAAAACTCCCACGCAAAAATCTTAAAAGAGAGAAATTGTCTAGAATTACTAAAAATAAACGTTTGTAATCTTTTAATCAACTTGTGATGATACTCACGATATAAAAGTAGAAAGAACATGATAAGAATTAATTAAAGACGTAAGTATTAAGCAATAAATCTTTCTAGAGCACGTCGTAGATGTAAACAGTCAGTCCGGAGAAGCTTAAATATCTTAAAGTAATTAAATCAGTAAATCTGTGAACGACCTTCAACCTCTCGGTATTGCCTTTTATCTTTATAAATGAATTACTAGTCACACTTCTCCGCAATTTCCCCAGACAATTTACTTTACATATTTCTCAACAAATTTACCGAATTCACATCTCGTTTAACTGCCACCTCTGCTACAGTAACCCCTTCGTCATAAACATCGTAGACTGTGTGATGATTAACCAGAGATTCTTCTTCAAATAGCGGTGGAGTGGCTGGCCTACTCTTGCCGACAATTCTTCGCATAAATGCCCATCGACCCCAACGATTGTAGAGCTGTCTGCCCCATTTTCTGGTCGCAAAAGTTCCAGCTGCAACAGCAACCAGCAAGTATATGAACCACAGCATATTTTTGTACTTATTAAGTAGTTTTTTAGTTATTTATTCAATTAAGATCATAATTAAAGATCTTCATCTCAAAATTTATTTCAAATAGTTCATACTCAAACCATTTTTCTTTTCACAGATGATTGTGCACTAGCTGAACTTTCGAAGCTCTCTGAAGCTTTCTGTGAGAGAGTTCATCGACCGTTTCTATCAGCACAATTATCCTATGTGTTCTATGTATTTCATGTATTCTTTGTATTTCTTGTATTTCACAAAAATTGCGTGCAATATTCAAGTAATTTTATGTAATTCAAGCCGCGTGACAATATGTCTGCCGTTCAGTCAACCAGATGTTGTGAAATTTACGCTTTCTAGCCGGTTCTTCACGTCTTAATCACTTGTTTATTCAATTATTGCCATTGTTATCATTATTATCACTTCTTTACCATCATTCTTAAAAGTTTATTTATCAGACAAACAGAGAGCAAGGAGAGTTTCCACCACTACATAAGCAGTTAAGGCCTGAAATTGACTTTTCTTCAATTTCTTAGTGTGCTTTGGTGACTGCTATCTTTTCTTCATGTTCTTTATTGTTTTGACATTTATCGTTTTATTACAATATTACTCAAGTTTCTCACAACTTGCAAGTCTAGCAAGTTTTTAAAACAGTTTCATAACACTTTGAGGTTTAATCAAGTTTGGAAGATTTAAATCTTTAATGTCACATGCATAAATTTTTTATGATTATTAAGTCACGATTTCCGTTAAACTCATTAAACAAAATCGATATCGATAAATGTTTTTTATCCACTGATAAGCCAAATTTTATCCCGTGACTTGCAACACGATTCCATTGAAAATTGTTTCTTTGCTGTTCACTTGTGAGTTGTACTTAATGAAACTAGTTCACTTATTTGCAAGACTTTATGTTGTTTATGTTTAGTGAATGACTATGAGTACCAACAGTTCTTTCAAGGTGCTCAATAATGTCTTTCCCAGTCTTTATAGATAAAACAAATCTTAAGAAACTCGATTTTCGGTCTTTTTGCTTTCAAAATACAATCAAGACTAATATCAACTCATGTTTTACATTACTTGGATCATTATACAAAGCAATACACTTCTACAATCTTGTGATAGTGTATGTTACTCTCATTTATCATGAGCTTTCCTCTCTGTTTCTCTGTTTTTCTTGAGTTAATGCTAGTAAAAGCTTTCACAGATGTTTCAAAGCACGATGGCAAAAGTTTATAGACATGCCGGCTTTTCCAAAAGCAATGCCAACATGTAAATTCGCTAACGAGCTTAATTAATTCATTAAAATCATTAGTAGGGCAAACAAGCAATTAGCTAAATGACTTAATTAGAGACCGTAGGATATATATCACTCAAATCGCGTAATTGACCAAAATCCAAATTCCAAAAACAGATATCCAAATATTTGAACTGCTAAATGTTTTTCAGTGATAATTCAGGTAATTTGCATTAAACGGTTTTTATACAACAATTACCATGACACATTCTAGAATTTCTATGAAATGCTGGTAAAATTTCTAGTTTGGTATTCTAATTGTGTTGACGATTATCGAGTTTCCGGCGTATTTTATGTGCATTGAGGTATATTTGACTTTTTTGTTTGGGAATGCTTTCGTTCTTTTTGTTGACTGATAAACTGTTTGAATTATTAAGCTGTGGGAAATGTGGAAAGAATGCAATGTGGAAATGAGTTTGATAATAAAAGTGTTATCGCACTTCATTCACATAGTATTTTAATTGAATTTAAGTCGAATATGGAGTTGATTCATTGATTTTATTGATTAGGAAGCTTACAAATGTGATTTACATTCTTCATTTTCACATCATTCTTTTAAATAAAGTTTGTTTCAAGAAAGTAATTAGCAGAATTCGTTTAACATGAATGGTGTGTACAGAGTATAAACTTGCAAGCAATTTTTATTAGAAAAAGCTTTTTTCTAAGTAATGGTTCGAATTTTTATCAACAAAACTGATGTGAGTTTCGACTTGTCTACCGGTGTTCCTCCAAAGAATGAGTAATGAACACCTTTTGATTCGCTCAACTAGAAAACTAAACCTTTTAAATTTCTTATCATAAAATTAATACAAATTATCAATAAATTTATGATTGCGCTTATTGTTGACTCATGTGCCAAAGTAACAATGTTCGAGTAAATGTTGCCAAAAACACAAAATAAAATCTACAAACTGTTGTATTATTATCAAAATACCTTTGATTGACAGCTATATGGCATATAAAATTTACTAGACCTGGTCAAAAATTTATGAGAAGGGATTATTTCGCAATTACTTGTAAATTTTAGTCAGGGGAGTTAAATGACTATACAGTATACTCGCATAATTATGCCAATCAAATAATCTAATCAGACAAGTTGTGAAAATTTTCCTGATATTTTGAAAATATTTATGAATCATCAAAAATGGAATGAATAAATTAATAAATATCTACGTGAAATTATCAACTTAATTAAAATATTCAAATAAATCAAAGAAATTGTTATCTCCTATCGTACAGACAAAAGGTCAAGGAGTTTCTTTAATCAAAATTATTCACATATTTCTAAAACTTATTATGTAAACATCGCAATTCCAAATTTACTTTTTTCATTAAAGATGATATTTTATTTGCTAAAAATAACGAAATTGCTTTTTGGCAAAAAAAAATCTACGAATTTTAAAATGAACTGGTGAGAACAAAGCTTCGCTTGATTTCAGCACCCCGCAAAGTGATAATAATGGTTTTATTGGAAAAAGATCCAAATCAACTAATCAATATGGCTAATTAAATTTTTATTAATATTTTGAGCACGTCAACCCGAGGAGTCTCCTAAAATAATTTATTTTATGAAAATACGATCAAATACATGAGAATCCACAAAAAAACCGCATAGATACCGCAATTCTCCACGTTTATTTAAGTTTTAGCAACATTAGCGATATTAGCCGTATTTAAATATTTTGGCAAATTTAGCAGTTTTAATAATTATTAAAGCAAACAAAAGAAATTAAAAAAAGAAATATAAATGAAAGAATAGCGAGTTGATGCCTTAATAGAATATTTGCAATAAAAATTTATTTTTTAGTCGATTCGATCATCCTCCCGCTAATTCTTTTAATAACATTATATTTTTCAAACTTTTCGATTGTTATTCAAATTCAGCGTTGAGCAGCAAAAACAATCGAAACTTTTTTTTGAATAGTCAATACATCGTTTTATTGACTCGCCTGCCTTGCCTGCTGTATATTTGAATAATATGAGTATATTGTTCCCCTGTTCGCGAAAATACTCTATTGTTAGTTCAGCTTGAAAATTTCAAAACATTCCTGAAATCGTCCATAAAAATTAAATTAGGTTTTTAATTTAATTAAATTTGGTTGCATTACAATTAAATTAAACTCATTTTAATTTGAGTTTTTCCCAAAAATCTCCAGAAGATCGAAATTAACTTAATAGAGGGGAATCCCATTTACATGACTTGAACAGAAGAATAAAACAGAAATGAGGGAAAAGAACCGGTCGGATGAACTTGCTTTAGCATTTCAATCATCTTGAAAATTCTAAAAATAGTCCCAAAAAACTTGTAGAAGTAAATTGGAACCAGTAAATTTTTCTTATATGATGGTAAAAACACTCAACCCACAAAAAAATGCTTCACAAGTAATTTAGCAATTATTCTCAATTATCGTATTCGCATTTCCCCAAAAAAGAGTCGCGCAAATCAAAGATTCATAAAACACCAAAATCACGATATGAAATGGTTATATTTTAAACTATTAAGTAAACATTTTGAAGATCACTAGAAGTCCTTCAAATTAATAAATTTACCTTAGTCTTTATATATTTGGTGAATCGTTGCAGCTTCAATTTTGACATAGCTTTAAGTTTATGGATAGTTGAGATTGTCGCAAAAGCAGCAAAGAATGTGGGAGCTTTTAACTGATCGATTAGTATGCAGTTTTTCAAGCTTTTTATAATTAGATTCGAAGCACGTTTTGAATTGTTGATTGTTTTGTGATAATTTTGAAAGATCGTCAAATATTTGAAAAGGTCACTGCAAATCACTAACTTTTCTTTGTTATAAGATTATCTTAAGAGTTTTTTAAAAAGTTTTTTGTAACTTTAAAATAATTTTTCGGCCAATTTATAAAATATTTTTAATTGATCTTTAATCACTTCTCTCAATTGAAAATTAAAAATCTTAAGTTTCCGACTTTATCCTACAAAATAACCGAGATTTAACTAACTCAACACGCTTAAAAAATATTCCTCAAGTTCCACTGTCGAGCGATGATTTAGTACTGAGTTGCCTCAACCAGTTCCCGCATACTGCTTGTTGTTGGTTTTTAAAATACTTTTAATTCAAATCAAACGTGTTTTTTTCGTGCACAGTTTGCTCTGTTGGTGTTTTTCTTATTGCTGAACGAAAATAAAACAAACTTAAAAAACGCGAATAACTGAAAAACAGCAGCGAAAAGCGCAGAAACAAATGAAGAATGTTTTGACCGAGCTATTTATAAATTTTTAAGTTTCAGACTCTTTACTGACTTTTCAACTTTTTAATTTATTTTTGTTGTTGTTGCTTGATGCTTTTGTGGACGTTCTAATGGGTCAGGGTCGTCGGCCCCTGCATCTCTTGGTTTTTGCTTTTACTTGCAGACAAGTAGACTTGCAGACATGGAAGTGAATTTAAACAGGAAGTAATGGAGCTTTTGTTTATGCGTTTGCAGAGATTGTGAGATTTGAGGAATTTGGTTTTGTTTTCGCAAATAAATTTCTGTGATTTTTACCCCTGGAGACGCACCTGGTCACCTAAATCCCATGTATCATACAATTGACAGCTAATTAACCTAACTCAGTTCAGTTTTCGAGCTATTTTGAATATTTTGATAGTAATTTGAGTACTCCAAGCTCAGTCACAACAAGCGAAACAAATGATTGTGCATGGAAAAGGAATTAGTAAATTATTGAATTATTGTGACTTTTTAAAATTTTTCTTTAAATTTCAATGATCACAAATTTTTTTATGAACTTTCAGGTCTTAATTTATTTATTTTTGATAATATTTTTTTAAAATTAATCCTAATTCAGCCCCTATCCAAAATGTGGATGATTGTTCTCAATTCAATTAAATTTACTCTATACGACAAGCTTTAATCTGCTTCAACTCTTCAGGTCGTTGAAAAATCAAATCAAACGAAGAAATATTGAAATGAATGGAAAATGCCATAATGCACGAGTGATTAATTTTACTAATTGGATGGAATCACTGATGCATCCAGAAATGCTGTAACGCAAAAGTAATGCATCAGAATATGTAATTCACAATTAATCAACAATCCAGATATTTCATAATTAATAAGCAGAATTTTAAATTTTTTTTGTAAATTCTGCAATTTCTGCAACTCTCGTCAACACCTCGCATAAATGCAAAAAAATCAGCAATTTTCAATTTTTCCCGAGCGTTTCAAATTTCAAATGGTTGTCAACACAAAAACACAACAAAGTGTCGATACTGCTTTAAATACTTTCAAGTTATAACCTAAACTTTTTGATATGTTGCAACTTGTTTATCATTTGTTTGCGCTTGTGTAGCTTGTAATTAAAATTTTAATCAAAAAAATTAGGTCTCGTGTTTACTGCTGGTTCATTCACATTTTGAGGAAGTTATTATTGTTTTTATGCGTGAAAATAGGACATAGGCTGTAAGGTGCAATAACAAATACGAATGGTTGCACAGATCAATCAAAAGTGGCCATGTCTTAAAAAGGTTTGTTATTCAAAGACTACTGACGAAGGAGGAGGAATTTTTTTAAACAAGAAGATTTTTATTGACTCAATCTAGTTTTCAGTCTAGTTTTGTTATTAACATAGATACTTTCAATTGGGATCGTTCTAAAATAATGTTCATTTGATAATACAATTTGATGGTCGTTAAACCTTAGGATCACTAAACAATTAATTTATTTTCATACAGTTTTGAGAATTTTCAATGAACTAGTTCTCTGATTTCATTTATTTTTATTGATCTCTTATGAATTCTACCCAAAAGCGACCAAATAACCATCATAAGAAAAACATCGTCGAGATACTAAGTTGTCTTTTATTTATAAAGTATAGATATTGTTGAATATATGCCTTGATTAAGATTGTTTTGTTGAATAACAATTTCCATATATAATGAAATTGTAATCATTATTCAAACACGAGTTATATTTTAATTAATAGAAGATGCAAATTGAACCAATACACTGAGTGCTACAAATAGATTAATCATTACAGGTTCTAATTAATTATTCATGACGTATTCCTGATTATATTGACAGTCGATGGAAAAGTACTAAAGTCATTAAAATAAAGTGTATTTTAAATCAAAACTATTTTCGATAATACAGAATCCGTTGATTAAAATATTATCGTTTTCTAGACAGGGCAGATAAGGAATTCGCAATAACATTAAACTGGATTTTTCATTTAATACTGATCTGACTTTAAATCAACAATGTAATCAATAAATATTATTTTTGATCAGAGCGTTTTTAAATTAATCCTTTATTATGATTTATGAGTTTGTTCAGCTGAAAAGTACGTAGTTGCATTTATTTTATACACGATGCATTGAATTTATTTTCAACCACGATAGCATTTCTAAAGAAGATTTGTAAAATATATTTTGTTGTATCTTCATTGTTTTTTGTATGATATGCTTTGTTTAGCTTGTGTACTTTGGTTTAAGTGCAAAATATTTTTTTAAATTTGTGGGATTAAATATATTTGAAAGCATATATTTCAACATTTATCAAATTTACGGTTATTAGAGGAGAGAAAGCATAGACAATATCTTTGAAGATATGTAACAAATTCAGTTTTTTTGTGCAGACAGTCATAAATTATAAATCGTAAAAACTTTGGATCAAATAAGAAATTATCTTGGAAGTAATAAATACTATCCAAGATAATACCCAAAAAATAAAATGGCCTAAATAAAACAAGTCGCTCTAATCAATTTAGCATTCACATTTAATTTTCAAACAGTCAAGGTGCCCGGGGATCTTTTAAATTAAGGTTCATCTACAGAGAGTCTCATCTAACAAAATACAAAATTAAAGCATTTTTCAAAGTTCTAAGGGTGAGGGTCGAACAGTACAGACAAATGGTCGATTTATGTTGTCCCGCAATTAATTGCAATGTCAGGAAAATATAAATCAACCGTTCAAGCTCGCTAAACCAATAAAGGCTTGCCTTCTAAACATAAATAATTTCTTGTAAATTCCAAATTTTTTTTTTTTTCAGAAATTTTTGAAAACTTTAAGAGAGTTGAAAGCTTTCTCCACTCTTTCAAAGTTTTCAATGGAGATCTTAAAAAAATTAAAACTTTGGAAATTCACATGAAACTTATAAATCAACAGTCAAAGGCGCAACATAGTCAGTTTAAAGTTGGTGAAGAGGTGTGTATTTAATTAGTGGTACAAGGAATACTTTATAATTCAACAAATCAAAAGGAAAAACATAATAATTAAATAATCCATTCTAAGTTTTTGTATTTTATAGACAGACAGTTACAAATGCTACAAGAATTCAATTTTTCAAAATCAACATTAAAATAAAATACGTTCATGTCTGATTTTAATAGTTGCAAATATTTTTGTTGTTTGTTTGTATTCGTAATTTTTAGGTTAATTTAATTAAGTTTTAGTAAATGGCCTAACCTCACTACCCTCCAAATCATACGAGCCGCATTCACTCTTGATAATTTGGATTGTTTTTACGAACGGTGCTTTTAATAGCTGATTATGTCATTATTATCAGAAGGCACAAAGTATGAAGGAAAAAGAAATATTAATTTCGAGAATTTTAGTTTGTTTCACACTTTTTGCTATTTTAAAGAGTTGATGGTAGATCATTTTGTAGAATTTCATGTTAAGAGATTTTTATTTTCTAGGGCACTAGAGACTAAGAAGCAGGTGACTTACCTCCCATGATTCACGTGTGTACTCTTGGATCTCATCACCTCCGAGGCCGCCGTCCTGTAATTAAGACAGATTTTGATTAGGAGCTCTGTTAAGTTAAGTTCTTGATCTTTGTATAGAACAATCAAAGATAAGATTACAAATACTAGCAAAAAACTTACTTTGCTTGATGATCGGTTGTTGGCCCATTCCGTATCGTGCTGGATCAGCTCAAAGCCTCTCGTCTTAATGGCGTCTTCATCTAAATCTCCATAAAGATGGGCCACCCAGGAGTTAAGGAACCGATAAAGCTCGTCCACTCTGTAGTTTTAACATAAACAGAGGATTAGTAACGACTCATGTGAGCAATTTAAAGAAAACTCACTTATTTTTGGGAATGCTGAACCAATATTCAGGTCTGAGCTTATTTTTGCCGTAAGACATGACTGTGGTTGGTAGTGGAGTGTCTTGGCCTGACTTTCTGCCCATTCTCAGCCTCAAATAAAGTGGTGGATCGGCACATGCTTTGGCTGGTCGTGGTATAAGCTCTGAAAAAATTTACAAGAAGAAAACAAGACAGTTAGTTCCATAGTTTTTCAGAGCCACCAAGAAACATCAAAACAAGCAATTCCATAAATAACATCGAAAGCCTTATGGAGATAAAATATCACATCAAAGTTTGTTGTCCTGTGATCCTGTGTTTTGGTGATCTCGAAACGTTGCCCTGGAAAGCGCTAAACACGGTAAATACATTTGTTAACACAGATGCAGTGCTGTTGCATGGTTTTTAGGGTTAAATTGTAATACATAGTGTGGGTTGCAGGTGTAAGAGTGATCTTGGTACATTTTGAAACATTTGGTTGACAGTGGTTGCATGGGGTACATTTGAGAACATGCCCTAAACATTTTTGTAAAGAGTTTAAAGATTTAGAGATGGAGTTTAAATGGAATAAAGGAAAATGGTTGGATTAAAAAGTGTATTAAACACAAAAGCTTCGGTATTTTTGTATGTGACAGTTTTTATTGAATTATGGATACCAAAATTTTTATGTTTCTGATGAGTTATTGAAATATTGCCATTATACATCAAAAACCATCAGAAATATAAAAATCCATAAAGTGTCCACACTCCAATAAAAACTACTAAAAAATGATAAAATTCAAAAAATCACAATTCAAAAATGTATTACCTAGAGTTTCTAGTTGTGGATATAGTGGAAGGCGCACTAAAAATGTTCCATGTTTCGGTTTGAGTGAATGTTAATATAGTATTTAATGTTTTTGTAGGTAATTATCTTGCCAAGTATTTTGTTTAACTTTGAATAAATTATTTTTGTACATTGAAGATTATTAAAAGTTATTTTTACAAAAAATGGAAAAAACTGTTAATTTGTCAATTAAATAAAGTCCAAGAAAATGAAAGACAAAGAACATTTTGAGTTGTTGGTTTTTTGGTGTCTAGACCTGTTGTGTAAGTTTAACAATTAAACACCATTAAGATGATCTAAATAACAATGTTTATTTAAAAAAATCTATTTGAATTAGTTAATATAAAATAATTCAGAGCTTTTATGGAAAATTATTGAGTGCAATGTTAGTGAACATTTTTACAATAAAAAAAAACAAACCAACAACCCAACGAAAATATTCATCGAAAAACTAACAATAAAAGGGTGCTGCATTGACAAACTTTTGCTTGCTTTATATGAACTTAGTAGCTTCTATAAGATCTCTCAACTATCCTGTTTTATAAAAAAAATCTTAAAGCTTTCTATCCTCTCCTATAGCTAAATCCTTTCCTATTTGAGGAAAAACCTTCTAACATCAAAATAACTGTTAACTTTCCTATCGAAACTAATTCATATTAACATGACAGAAGAGGAAATTTCCATTTTGGAAGGAAATTCCAAATACTTACTATCAAAGCTAACGAATAATGCAGGCATGTCATCGATTGACACCATGGATCGATAATCCAACTTGGGTGGTGGCTGCTTGGTATGCTTGCTGGATTGTGAACTGGCGCTGTCGGTAGATGGATGTGATCGAATGAAGGTCCCAATGGAGGATCGTCTGTAATTTTTTGATAGCTTGTTAGAATTTTGAATTAAGAAAGGATTTTATCCATTTATATTTTAAAAGTCAGAAGTTCAGAGGTCAATTAATATAGTTTGAAGGATATTAATTATTTATTATTTTATTTAAAGTGTTTATTGGGCCTTACAACCATTTTGGGTTTAAAGGATATTAATTATACTTTGAGGTTATATTTGAGGTTATGTTTGTACTTTTGAGGATTCTCATGGAAATCTCAACTTGTTACATTATTTGACCTCTCACTACCTAACAAAGTCCTGAAAAAAAAAATACATCAGTGCTCGATTCTTCTCTAAATGCATTCCGAACCAACTACAGCTACTTTAGGGTGCTCAAAAACAGTCTTACGGACACAGTAACCACATCAATGTTGACAAAGGCTTACCCGGACGAGTTTTGAGAGTCATGCGGAGTTGTCGGTGGCACTGGTGAACCGCCAGACTCTTCCGACGGTGTCTTGGACAAGAACAAATTGCCTCCAAACTCTGACACCAATGTAATGGGCGAGCTTTTTGACGCGAAAATGTGAATTTTCAAAAAAATTGTGCATGTGTTCAACAGGGTGTATCATAAATGTAAATTGTGTGGATTGTAAATGTGTCCAGTGGTAATTGATAAGGTATAATTAATGATTGATCCCAATTATGTACGCAGTGGACGACGAAAAGGAGAAAAAATGGAGAGAAAACGAAATTTTCATGATTTTGTTACCAAAAAAATTATCCAAAAAATATAAACATGGTCTAGGGCATTGCTCTAAGGCTTGCTTAGTTTGCTTGCACATTTTGGTTGAAGGTTAGTGGAGCTTTGGATTAGAAACGTTACCTTGAAAATACTTTTGAAAATACACTTTGGTTGGAGTCGTTGGTGTTGGGCGCTGACTCAATTTCGGTAGGCTTGCCTCCTTCGCCGGTCAGTCCTTCAACCCAGGCGAGAGGATAGGATAAGCGCTTGAGCATCTAAAATAATTAAAAATTGGTTTAGTTTCGGTTTTCTACATTTTTGGAGTTTTCTACGTTTTGTTACGTAGTCTGTTACATAGTTTACTACATTTTGTGTTACATGACTACAAACCTTATTTTTCTTTGTCTCTCCGCCCTTATCACTTGACTGTGAAGTCTCGCTGTTATCGTCAATGCTAAAGCTCACACTGGAGGTTTTTTTGCGGCCAGTGGTAGCCTCAGTTCCCAACGAGTCTTGACTTTGCAGCGAGTTGCTGGTGCTCTGGGGTCGGGAGTCGGTAACATGAGTGGGTGCAATAGTCATTGGAGGAACCCAATCTGAGCTCAACACAATGTCAGTGTCACTGTATTTCTAAAATGATTAATTTAAGATGAATTTCAAGTTTGACGCTAAAATTCAAATCAAATTCACCTTTTTAGTGGGAACGAAGGGCACCGTCAGGATCGACAGTGAATCCCTGATGTCAATACCGCTATCATGACACGAAGTCTTATCTGATAAATTCTCGTCATTGTCCACGTTCAAGGTGTCCTTGGCCTCACCTTCAATTTCCTCTTTTTTCGCTTCCTCGTCCTCATCATCCGATCTTTTAACAGAATCCCATTTACTGTTACGCCTTATTTATTTTAAAAGTATCATAAGCACGTTGATGTGGTGGTTTTGCAAATCATACAATAATAAGCAAACGAAAAGCACAAAAGCCAACGGAAATCAAAAAGTAAAATAAAAATTCGTCAGAAAAATGTAGAAAACATATTTTTAGTGCAACTGTTATCTTTCGTTTGACATGCTGTTAGTAATTTGTTAATCGTTATCTTTAGAAGGAAGTAGGAACTGATAAATATTGGTGATTTTCTATTACTTATCAAGCTAAGTAATTGTTTCAAACATTAAAATGGGCAAAAAAAAATATTTTATCAACTTAAAAGCTCGATTGAAACAAAAATGAGCTTCAATTGTTTCTGCATCAATTTATATAAAGTGGTCAAAATAATTATTGTTGTCGAACAAACTTTTTCGATTAGAACTGAATTATAATGAAACAAGAAATATTAAATTTTAAGGTGTAACAGAATTTCAAAGTGAAATTCTCAATAAAATTTATATAAATAATTTTATAGAGAAATTAATCCTTAAAATATAACACTCTTGAATCTTGGTAAACTAACTACAAAAAGCCAACAAAAAAATGTCCCACCACCGTGCTTGCTGAATTCCTTAAAAGTAATATTATTTATACCTTTCCTTGCTGGGCACCGCCCAGTGTTGGTCAAGCATGCTCTTTCTCCTCTCTTCCAACGTCTTAACAGGTGGACCCATATCATCTTTCTTTTCTTCTGTCTTTCCGTCGATTGAAAGTTGTTGGAAACTATTGGGTGTCACCAGATCCCTCTCAAAAGCTTTAGGGAAAGCGTCGCCATCCCTTTCGCTTGATGAGCAATTGGACTCTTGGTCCACTGAGCCGACTCCAAGCTCTGGGAATGTTTCATCTTTCACCAAAAGCGAGTCTTTTCCTGGTGAGTGAGTGTCGCAACGGTTGATAATTTTTGGATGATAAACTTCTGGCTTTTCGCTAGAGTTGTAATGTTCTCCACTGCCAACTCGCATGTGAGCGATGTCGTTGAATATGGCTGAGTTGACAATAAACTCCATTGGAGCGATGACACCATAGCTTTCAGGACCGTGCTCGATGACTAGAGGATCGGAAACATTTGGGTCAAACATAACGGCGTTCGGGGTAACCAACAGAACTCCACCAACAACTCCTTGTCCATCAGTTATGTGACGAACATTGATCTTGAGGAATCGTTGGATGGTCACGGGATCTTCATCATTAGCATCCATTAGGCTGTTGTTGGGAGTTGTGATTCGCTCGATGCGACCCGGTCGAGCAGCTTTCGGTTGAAGGTCCTCGAGTAGGTCTAAAAAGGTGATTATAGGTTAATTTAACGAACTTTTTGTTATGATAGTGATTTGTTGAGTAGATATGTTTTTGTAAAGTATTTTTTTGTGCGCACTTTCTTTTTTCTTGAAAAAGATGAGCTTTCTTAAGAAAACTTTAGTTTGGTTTACAAAATGCGACTTAGCACCTTTGTTGCAAAAATTCTTCTTTTAAGCCAATTAAAATCAATAGAAACATCAAAAACAACACAAACCCACAAAAATCTTTTTAAAAACTTCCAGAAAACAGTTGTATTACCACCGTTTTTTAAGAATACTGCAGTATAACTCATTTCTATAAGGGAACGAATCATTTAGACTCGCTTTCGAGCAAATTCATCACAATAATTGATTTGGTAAACGATAGACACGTTTGTCGCAACTTATTGCTGCTTTTATAGCGCACTTCATTAATTCATACTGCTGTTGTTTTGAATCGTGAGAAATAAAACCGGGAAAAAATCAATTTTTGATAAGATTTTAACAATTTGGAAATTTTATTTTGTAATCTTTCGTGGCTCTTCACAATTTTTCCGATTATTATGGAAAAAGTAAACAACATGTGACAGCTGATGTGTCAAAATACAGTGGAAGATGTTGTGCAGGTTTTTGTTGTGCAAACCGCGTAAAAAAGCGAAGAAAATACAGCGAGGAAAAAAAAATAATTTCTGAGAAATTCCATGGCCGACATGCAAGTTTCTTGTACAAGTTTACATACAAGTTTGCATACAAGTCTATGCAATTTGCGCGCTTTTCAAGGTATGTAAGGTATTTAAAGTTATGTTTACCTCTCTCCGCCTGCTCATCATCATTATTAAAAGAACTTTTCCTGTCCTTGGCGCTCCCATCTGTATCACCGCTAGTTTCACTGCAATTATCATCGTCTGCTAGCTTGGACTTATCAGGAACCATAAGCACCTGTCCAGAGTAAATAAAAGAACTGCCCAGGCGATTCAGCTGCGTTAACTCAGATGGTGTGGTGTCAAAGCGAGCTGCAACGGAGGTTAAGGTGTCTCGATCTCCCACCTAAAAATATTTTATTCGGTTTAATTAAGATTTAAAATGAATTTAATTAGTTTGAGGGACTTGTTAGACTTAGAAAGTTTCTGAGTAAAAAATTTCTTAAATATGCTTTTCGTTGAAAAATTATTCTGTGAATAATTTACATAAAAAATTAACAAGTAATGGACTGTAAAACCGATTTTAATCAAATATTAACATTATCAATTTAAACAAAAATTTAAACAAATAATAGAGAAATCGCTGGTGGGATCAAAAAACCTCTAAATAAACTTACAGTGTACGTGATTGTTGGGACCACAATAGCTGGCGCTGTAAATAAATGGGAAATTGCCAAGTATTAAAAACTGTTAATCGTTTAAAGTTGTTTAATCCGCAAGTCAAATAAATTAATCGGAAAGTCAATTTTGCGGATTTTTGCGACGTTTTTTTGCGTGATTTCACGTTATTCGAAAATATTTAAATTTTTTCTCATAAATGTTTTAGTGTACAGCATCGGATTTATGTGCATTGCATTTTAATGCAATTTGTTCGTTATATTTTGCGGTGTTTAATATTTATGTTCCATTAAAAAGTAGTGAATTAAAAATGAAGTTATAACTCAATTTGCATTTTATTGTTTGAGGTTTGTTTCATGGAAATTGCTGTAAATATTTTAATTTGTTGATACGAATTTACATGTTTTTGGGCAAATTTTGAGTTTTCCTTTTCGAGCTTTCGGAAATATTTTTGAATGGCTTTTATTTTAAAGTGATTTACTTTGAAGAGTTTTTGAAAAGGTTTTACATTCAAAATTATGACATTTTTCTCTGAGCTTTTACTAAAAAATGGAAAACTTGTGAGAAAATTATTTTGAAAGCTCATGGAGCTCAAATAGAAAATAATTATTTCAAGATCCTGGGAAAATTTCCCACGATACAATCATCCTAAAAGAAAAACTACAAAAAAACGATAAATAACTGACAAACCACCATAAAACAAACCTTTATTAGACAGTCGATCTATGCTCTCAAAACGTCCCTCCACCTTGGAGCGCAACGAGTCCAAGTCGTAAGGCGCCGCCAGGCCATGATCCACACTTCTTGATTTACTCCTATAAAGAGACAATGGTTTGCCGCAATTAATAAATCATTCATGAGCAACTTAAAACCTTTAGCATAACATTTTGATAGAATATTTTGCCAGTAAATGCTTGGCATATTTGCTGCGAACATTTTGCAAATAATTTGAGTAGAAATTCAAAGCATCTGGTTTTGCTGGTGGTTTTTAATTAAAAGGTATACATTTTTAATGTTTTTATATGTTTGTTTCAATATTCAGTGATTTTAAAGTTTTGCATGCTTTTTGCAATACTGGGAAAATCATTTGAAAATTATTCATGAAGAATTTGTTGGTTTTATTGTTTTTAATGTTTTTGTGCTGGAAAATTTAAATACTTTGGAATAAATGTTGTGATTTGGTCTCCTGGATTATTATGATTATTTTTGCCTTTTGTTTTTGGTTTCTTACTTTGAATGTCGAGAATTGGATATATCACAAAAGAAAAGAAAATAACAACCACGATTATCTAGGAGAACTCCACTTAAATCTCGAGTAAGTGATATTAAGAAATTTACGGTGAAAATCGGTGATTTGAGTGGTTTAGTCTATAAATAGATCAGTGCAATTACAAAAATATTATGAATGTGTAAAAAAGTATTAAAAAAGAATTAAATTTGAATCGTTGACTACTCTTGGAACGTGTTAAATAAAGTGGAAAATAATCCTATATTGTTGTAGTATTTGCTTGCGCGAAGGTCAATAACTCTTAAACTTGGTGCTCATGAGAAAAATTGTGTGCATTGACATGCACTTAGACGCGTTATATGCTTATGTATTCACTATGATAGCATTTATTGCTATTCGTCTGGTATTCTCTAGCAGTCTACTCGATTGAGTGCTAAAGTGTGTATAATTCAGAAATTGCTGTGTTGATCAGTATAATTGCATTAACTCGGATTAAAGTAGCTAACACGAAAAAAACTATTCATCCGCAATATAAATTTACACTTGCCATTTAAATGCTTTAAATGCTTGAAAAATGCTTTAAATGCTATTTTAATGTGTGACTCAAGTTTGTTTGCATTTCAGTGATTTTCAGTGTTACATACTTGACGAGATAGTGAATATGGGGTTTCCTAGACTTTTTTCTTTTGATTTATGATTTAGTTCTTTTTTTGTTGAGAAATCAAAAAATAAATTGAGTTTTAATTTTATTCAATTTTATTGATAGTTCGATGGCTCCATTTTAAGAAATATGTTATAAGAAATGCTATAAATTGCACAAAAACTCGATAAAATTACTGAAAAATTTTCATTTTGAAAATGATCAAAACAACACATTTCTATTGGAGTATTTGCGTTGAGTAAGTGATCCACCTTCAAACTCGACTTATATAATTTCATTAATCTCAAAGGTTTTTTTACTCGCTATTTTATTAGCATTGAAGCAAACTGCCGTCAAAAAATACGCAGAAATTGTCAGAAATTGACATCCACTCTTTGAAACATTTTTTTTTCTCTAGTCGAGCACGCTTTACTCTAAATTCAAGTGAGAAATCGACCAACTATTTGTGAATAATTTAAGCAAAATTTAAATACTTTCAACAAAAGTCAAAGTTTGCGGTAATGTTTCAGTGTCTTTGAGGTGGTTTCTTGATCTTTAGCCTTGGCCAACAAAAGTTTTGCACTAGCAAATAGTCTCTTGAGTGGCGGTGAAGTCTGTGACTAATAACTGCAAAACTACTTAAACTATGGAAATTACTGTGTGAAATTGAACAATTATTGCTATTATGCAAATTATTTGCACTGCAACTTCCTCGACAAGAAAGCGGTTCAACGCTTTAATTTGACTTTTGAGAGGTTGAAGTTTTTGAGGGCCAGGGACGTGTTGTGTTTTAGTTTGTCATAGGGCTTTTTGTTGGCAGAGCTTTTTCGAAGCTTTTTTAAAGTAGATTGATGGAGAGGTCGTTAAAAAGAGTTCAATGGATGAATAATTGCATGTTACATCAGCAACTCGTCAGGTCAATTCTCCCAATGATAAATGGAATTATTTAGTGATTTTTGAGATGTTACAGCTCATAAAAGTAAAATTGATGAGAAAATAGCAATTCTGGAAAAATGATGATTAAAATAGCTTCTCCCTATGGATATTTTTCATTTAAGGATTCAAGAGTTTGTAACAAAATGGTGGATTTCACAAACATCTCCATATTGAGTGAATTTTCCCTAAAGGCCTTGGGGAACATGTGAACATCCCAAACGAAAACATGTAACCATATTGTAAGCATAACCCACTATTGTTCGTATTTTTGCATAATTTGTTAGTTTTGCTCTTTACATCTCATATATTTGCTGTATTTCCCATCAAACGCTGCAAAACAACAATTTCGGTTCAAGTTCATTAAAAAACATGGAGCAAAAAAAGTTCGCTTTTGCTCCGTAATTAAAACATTAAATATTTAGGCAAAAGGTTTAGTGAAGACGTTGGCGCCCGAATTGTTTGCGATGCTGAGAAATATCAAATAAGTGGAAATGGTTGAGAAATGGTTAACAAAATGTTTCATAGTAGCTTGTAAGCGCTGGAAAAATGCTTGCAAGTGCTGGAAAAAGCTTGTAAATCGTTAAGAAATGGTTGAGCAAAGCTTTTGCAGGCAGCAGGAGGAAATTTAGAAAATTATTCACCCTTTTCTCACTCTGCCAAGCAGCATAATGGCTGAATGGTGTTGTGGAAAATTATGATTGTGCGTGAAAAGCTCGCAAGATTGCAGGGGATGGAATAGTATTTTTTAACCAAAAAGTCAATAAAAATTTAAAAATTTAAGTATTTAAAGTCGATTTAAAGTCAAAAATCTTGAAAATTTTTAAAATACTTAAAGCTGCAACTTTCAAATCTCTGAAAATGAATTCTAGACACCTTTATTAATTCCTCGTTAACAATTGGAATTTAAAGAGCTTTTTTAAAGGTAATCAGAAAACCAAAAAATTCACTTAAATCCCCCAACTTTTTCGCCCTTGGCACCACCTCTCACCACTCACCATCCCATCTTTCCAGAGCAAAACAATTTTATTGTTTAATATTCCGCCCAATCTCAACATCAAAAAAAAGTTTAATTAACCGAAATCATCAAAAATCGCTCGACAAACTTTCCACCAAAAGCATAAATCAGTGCCTGAAGTGTGACGACGTGGCGTCTGGTCTACGAGTTTTTTGCCGTCACACAAATCACCACACAAAATACGGTTAGAGATTTTACTGATTCTGATGATTCGGCACATTTTAGCCGCTAAATGTATCAACTTTGTGTTCATACTTTTTTGGCAGCAATTAAAAATGGGTTTAAACCATGAAGTTTAAACGTAAGAGGGAAAGACTTGTGGGTAAGAACGTGGTTTAGTGTTAATTTCAATTCAAATACGCTCTAGGTTTGGTACTAAAAGTATTAAAACACTTTATTATCTCGGAATCAGATCAATGAGAATATACATCAATAAATTTGTAAGTCCCCACCCATAAATCCTTGACTTCCATCTAATTTATAGATCCTCCAGCAAATGAAAATAGCTCACAAAATTGAACGCAATGCCTCGATATTGCTGTGCCCAGGAGTCTACTTCAATTTAATTCCTGAATTGCGTTACAAAAAGGACTCGAGGGAGAACCCAAGCGATCAGGAAAACGACAAACAACCAGTGTAAGCAGTTTATTTAGCCAGAAGGTTGTCAACCCTTTTAATACAGTTTAACTGAGCTTCACACCAGTTTTAATACAGTTTTAATGCCTTTAATAGATTGCCCGAGCAACACCCGCACTACCCAAGCTACCCAATAAAAGGCAATACAACTCAAAAGTGTACTTGCTTTATGGCCGATTAAATCGCAGTGGCGTTAAATGTAATGAATTTCCGAACAAAATTCGGCAGAATACAGAGAGTTATGCTTAATAACCTGCAATAACGTTAATAGAATACGTGACTTTTGACACAATTTTTTTGGGGCAACTTTTTCGTTAGATGGAGTTTTTTAAGGACCATATTTATATTAATTTTTGGTGTAGTAGTGATGAGGTTATATGGAATTTTGTGTTCAAAAAATGTTAAACTAAGTGAAAATCCTTTTTAAATTGTAATTTTGGGGTTATAGCTGAAAATATTTAGGTTCCACAGTTCGTAGTAGGACTCGTAATCAAAGTGAATATAATAACTATTATACAAAAATTCTTCTCCACCTCAATTATATGCCACAACTTTACGTACTACAAAACCTCCACAAAAAATTTAGAATATGGATCAAAAGGCAAACAAATCGTTACTGAACTTGAGAAAATATATCGATTCTCTTTATAAAATAATATGGAATACCCACAAGTCGCGGCTGTTTGCTGAGCCCCAAAAAAAAGCAGCACGTATTGTCATGTGCTGCCGTTTGCTAAGTTGCGAGAGACATATTTTTTGCGGCACAATTTAAATAAATATTCGCATTTAATTTTGGCAGCAATTTTTCCGTAAACAAATCGTTAGAATAAATTTGCTGCTTTTTTTGGGTTTGCAATTTTGTGTTGAGGATTTTTCAGTTTGGCTTTGTAGAGTTTTGCATTAATTTTTAGAGACATTCTCAGCAGAAGGTTCGAGACAGGGGCGCAGTCTCAAAGACTATGTGCGGTTGAATAATTAGAATGATTAGACGTTGTCAGAGTTTTGATCCATAATTCCGGGAGTTATGACACGACTAGTAGCATAAATCCCCTCAAAAATGAGGGGTAGATGACACACTATAGTATAGAAACATAATATTGAATCATAATAGAGATAATAGAAATCATTAAAAGTTCTAGCTATTTTTTCATATGACCCAGATGCGTAACTAAAAATCCACGAATTCCTTCAAATATTGTGTGAGATATAAGGATAAATATTGTTGAGCAAAAAAAATCAAAATATTCCAACTAATCAAGGCTGCGATGTATCTTGATCTAAAGATAAAGATCAGATCATTTGATCTTGATCTAAAAAATAAAAAAAAAGATAAAGATCAATTGATCTTTATCTAAAAAAAAAAAAAAAGATAAAGATCAATTGATCTTTATTTAAAAAAAAAAAAAAAAATAAAACCCAATTAATCTTGATCTTTAAAAAAAAAAAAAGATCCAGATCAATTGATCTTGATCTTTCAAAAAAAAAAAAGATAAAGATCAATTGATCTTTATCTAAAAAAAAAAAAAAAGATAAAGATCAATTGATCTTTATCTAAAAAAAAAAAAAAGATAAAGATCAATTGATCTTGATCTTTAAAAAAAAAAAAAAGATCAAGATCAATTGATCTTGATCTTTTAAAAAAAAAAAAAGATCAAGATAATTTGATCTTGATCTAATTTTATTCAGATAAAAGATCAATAAAATTTTTTCAGGTTATGTCTTAAGTTGTCTATTTTCCTCTTGTAACTAAATTACCATATGTTTCGCTATTGATAAATTTTATGTGCTACCATATTCTATGATATATGGGACAAAAAGCTTTATTTTTGTCCCACATATATCATAGAATTTGTTATAACAAAAATTTAACAATAGCGAAACATATGGTTATTAAGTTACAAGAGAAAAATAGACAACCTAAGACATAATCTGAAAAAATTTAATTGATCTTTTATCTGAATAAAATTAGATCAAGATCAAATTATCTTGATCTTTTTTTTTTTTTTAAAGATCAAGATCAATTGATCTTGATCTTTTTTTTTTTTTTAAAGATCAAGATCAATTGATCTTTATCTTTTTTTTTTTTTTTAGATAAAGATCAATTTATCTTTATTTTTTTTTTTTTTTTTAGATAAAGATCAATTGATCTTTATCTTTTTTTTTTTTTGAAAGATCAAGATCAATTGATCTTGATCTTTTTTATTTTTTTTAGATACAGATCAAATGATCTGATCTTTATCTGATCTTTATCTAAAGATCAAGATCCATCGCACCCTTGCAACTAATGAACAAATTTTACACAGGGAACATGAAAAATTCACTATTTTGCGTGGTTTCTGGATGTGTGTGGATCAGCGGTGCATGGTAAAAATCCCATACTCAGCTCAAAAGTTGTGTCTTATACTGCTATATATGTTTCAGAGAAAAAAATTTCAATTTTAAGAGCCATAAAAAGTGTCATCACACAGTGAACGTTTTTTTAAAAAGTTTTTGTAAAATGGAAATTCGTGAAAAAAAATCCTGGACCCCAGCTGGTCAATATATCATCCTCAAAATCACTAATTTTCAATTTTAGATAAATTTTGAGTATCGTGTAAAAAATTCAAGATCCTAACTCTTATAGCAAGAAAGTTATTAAAGCTCAAAAAGTGTAACGCTCTTTTATTTTAATTTTCCTAATTACTGTGTTTTATATTACTTAGATTTGATTATAAAAGTTTTTCAATTAAAAATTGTTAGGGTTAGAATGGAGAGGGTTCGCGTCTAGAGATGTGATAATCTTAGAGGTGTGATTATGTGGTTATGGGAAGGTTATTCATGGATTTCTTGGGAATATCCGGTAAATTGCAGCAGTTTGAGAAATAACATATGTTAAATTGTTGATTACATAAATTTGTTAATTTACGATTTCTAATATCAATTATCTAATTACTTGGAGATGGCGCTAATCTGAAAAGGTGTAATTAAAAATAATAATTTCACAAGACAAGCTAAAAATCTAAGCTCTTGTAAACATATATTACAAATCTTAGAAAATTTTTAAGCCTCCTCCGTAATATTTTCATCAAACCCTAATTTAGCTTCCCATCAACCTCTCTATTTAACTTAAATCACATACAAGAAACCACAACAAAAAAATCTGGGACAAATTCCGCATAAACTGGCATAAAATGGGCATAAATTGTATTTAAATTTCCTGCCTAGATTGATGGAAGCTCTTGCCAACAGGCATTCTCGATTTCAGAGGCCAATCAATTTTGATGGCTTCACATATTCACCGCATATGCAAAGCAGCCCAAAAGATGCCCCGATTAAGTGGCAGCCAGCGGGGAGCTCCGTCATCGCAAATGTTTTTCTGAAGGGATTTCGAGGAAATTTTATGTGTTTTTGAGAGTTTTGAGTTGAGGGATGTATGGTGAGTTTTTTCTCGGAAAATTTTTTGGGAAAGATTCCAAAATCTTTACAGCATTTTGTTTCCTTTCATAAATCTTCAAATCTAACTAATTCTCTTGAAAAACCTTGAAATATTGAAAAAACCAAAACATTCCCACGCTCCATATTTCGAAATCTTCAAAATCTTTCCCGGACTCTCAACATAACAGGAACCACCTCGAGCGTTTTCATTCTAGCGCCGAGCAGATAAACAGATAAGTTGATCATGTGGCAAATAAACAGCTTTTGAGATTTGTCAGTTTCGCGAGCATAATGTATGAATTGTGTATGAAATCTGTGTCAAGGTCACCGCACATATCAAATAATGTTGATTCATGAATCGTTTGCGAAAAATCACAAACAAAGCACACAAAAATTTATTTTATGGTGGAGCCGCAAATGCAGCGGATTTGTTAGTAATTCTATATTGTTGGTGGATTTGTTCTTGAATAATTTTTGTTTTGTTTGCCAAATTATGTGCTTTATATCAGTCGCAAAATATTTGAAATTCGATCTGCTACAAAACAATTACAAAATTTCATGAAAAATTTGTTAGAAAACGACACCAAGTATATTTTTATCGGTTATTTTTTCGAGCAAAATTCGATTGAAAAATGTTTGTTCAAGGGATGCCTGATTAGGTTTTTTGGATTGAAGGTGAAAAAGATTCTAAATCAACAAAAAATGTGTTTACTAGTTTTCGACTAGGGTTGAAGGTTGACGTTGTTGTTCGTTAGACGGAAAACTTAGTGAATTTCATTTATCTCTCAAAGTAAGAAATTTTTTTTTATTATAAATTTAAAAAGTTTGTTTGAAAGTTCTCTAAAATTATACTTCTCAGTACTGAGATAAGTGCTGATGCTACCAAGAATAGTTATTATAATATGACTTTGATAGTTGAAGAAGAAAAAGCTTTATCAACAATCTTATCAGCTTCCTATTAATCCAAGCTTCAAGCATGATAAACTTTTGATAAACACAAAGAAATTCTGCGGCTCAACAAAATTAATCTAAAAACTATGTTTCAATCAATTATTTCGAAACCCTAAACTAGAAAAAAACTAAACAAAACAAACAAAATTCCTCAACTATACTCAATGTTCAATAATATATATTTTGTGCGCAGTAATTATCTGACATAGCACAAGTATCTTTGAGCCACAAAATTTGCGATTCTTTTCGAGTACTCAGATGGCTTGAAAAACAATAAATTGCTCTAAGAATTATGGATTGTCTTGGCTGGCATACACTGAATACAGCAAAAAAGATAATGAATTTTTGTGTCCTACCAGACAAAAAGCTAAACTTATTTATGGACTGAATTGCCATATAGGACTACAAACGCGCAGCAGGATGAATATCTAGAAAATTCATTCAGGCATGAGATTACTTGACAGGGGTTTGATTGTGAGGAGTTTCTTGAGGGTATAGGAGCTAGTGTAAGGCAAGTGATGGAATTTTGCTGTTTTCTTCGATTATTCCTTTGGAATTTTACGATTGGACATTGATTGAATTTAAATTTATGTTATTAGAAAAAGCTTTGTTTTAACTTTAAACCTCAAGTTAAATGGAAAAGATCCAAAAGGAATGGAAATTTATTATTTCATTGAAATTCCATCACTCTCCCCTCCCCCACCAAATACCTGACCCCTCTCAATTGACTACAAACACATTTCCCGCAATTTCGTGTAACAAATGCAAATAAATATCACATGAGACGTGTGTACTGTGTACGTTTAATTACATCCCATGACTCTGTTGTTACGCCGCATTTTTTTCATTAAAACTGATAAATGTCGTAAATAAGTTTATTTATTTTGGAAGAAGGCAAAGTTGAGCGCGTCTACAAATGCCTATAAATAGAACTTTGATGGAATGTGCTTCATGGTTGTTGTTGGATTAACAGCCGCAAAAAAGATGCTGAATGTGCCCGCTTTATGCCTTCATGGGATTGCCAAAGATTTGAAGGCTTTCAAGGATATTTGAAAAAGAAAGCTCTTCATACCATCATAAAAATTGCAAAGCTCAATATTTGAATGAAGCTTAGAAATCAGGAAGCAGAAGAAAATATCACTGAGAGATGAATGTGTGGAGGAGGATTTTAAGGGAGGTTGGACACTTTTTTGGGGGAAATTAATTTTTTGTTGATGAGTTTTTGAAATCTTGGGTAGATTAGATATTGATTGAATGATTCAATTTAAGAAGCAATTTTTTTTTTCAATAACTTATTGCTCTTTAAAAAAAATTTAAGACGTTTTATGAAAAATCCCAAGAAAGCTCTTAAATTACAACAGAACAATATTTTTCATAAAAAGTGGGCAAAAATCGTTCAGATACGCTGCAATACTTAAAAGACGAATAAAACATATAAAATATTAAGGAAGAATAAAATTTGGAGAAAGATATTCATGTAAAGATTTCCCAAACATGCTTCAAAGCAGGGTAGAAGCTGGTAGCATTGCGTAGAAGCAAGTAGAAGAGTGTAAACTCGGCAATTTAAAAGTGAATTTATATATTCAGCGATAAGACATCTTTCTTATCAAAATTAGAAAACATATTTTAAGAATTTCAGATTTTATTGGTGTAGAAGCTTGTAAGCTGCTGGTGCTTAAAGCAGAGCTTGCTTGAAAAACCGAGTAAAAATTTGTAAAGATATATTCAGAGATTCGAAGAAAAATTTACTAAAAATCATGCAATGTTACAAAAGGCTAAGAATTCTAAAGAAATCTACAAAAACATCGAATCAAAAAAACCAAATGCATTTAAGAATTAATTAAATTAATGATCATCAAAAATTTCAATCGAAAAAACTGCAAAAAAGTTCTATTAGTTAATCACTTACCTTCTGTATGGCACAGACAACTTATCTGGCAGGTTCAGTGTGCCTACATCCTGGCTAGCTCTACGTGACCTGGTGCGTTGCACAAATGATGCAAAATTTTGTGGTATTTGGTGTTTTTTGGTGTATTATATTCAAGTGTAGTGTGTTTTTGCGAGTTTTTGGTCCGTTTTTGGTCCAATCGGTCATGCGATGCAAAGTCAATACATCCATCATCAAGTACACAAGCCAAAATTAAGTTGTTTTAATGAAAAAACATACAAAGTAAACATAGAAAATAAGAAGAGAAATAATATGTAAGTAAATAAAAAGATAATTTGCTGGAAATAATATTTAAAATAAAAATTGATAAATAAAGAGATTGTAGAGTGACCCGAGTGGAAACTTCGCTTGATTATTGAATAAAGTATTTAAAGAAAATATACATCAAAATTGCAAAAGTTCCTAATTCCATCTTTTTAATGTTTTCTAGCAATTTTCACAATTTGAAATATAATTTAAAACGTAAATATTGAAAGCAATGATAAAATCTTCATTAAATTTTAACTTCTCCTCTCGGGCCACCCTAAATAAACAAATAATAATAACCCATGCCTAAAAATAGTTCGTGAGTCGTGAAATGCATACAATTTGACATTCTACTCGTCGTTCTCCCATAATATTCATTACCAAAATGGCTTTTCCGCGCTAAATCCGCTAAAACTTCTAACAGTATTCACACTAACAAATTTTAAGTATCCAAAATACCAAACAGTGCTTGCAAATTCATGATTTTATGACTTCAATTCGCAGTCGTTTCGTCGTCAAAGTCGCTTGACTCGTAATGAAATAGAGGAAAAATGCCTGCAAATGTTTCAAGTTCAAGTTATTTTTGTTCCGTTCGACAGGCTGTAAATATGAAGCACAACTACACAACTTTATAATAGCTTCGACAACTTAACAACAATTTCAATGATTTTTTGAATGCTTTCGATACTTTCTGATGCAGTTTGGCTTGGGTAATATTGATTTTCAATCGGCTTGACACAAAAATGTCGTTTTAGTTCCCTATGATCTTTTTTGGAATACTGATCGATTGTGGAGAAAGACAGGTATCTGAACTAGATCTGTATTGTTGTTGTTTTGATCTTGATAGGATTAATTTTGTCAATATCTTCAAAATTAAATTGGCATTATGCAATAATCTCTAAAAAGTCAACAATACATATAAAAATAATAAATAAAAGAACCGCTCCACCCCACCCTCTGCATTACATTCGAAAACGATCAATAAAAATGTATTGAATGCTATCAATAATTCAAACTTGTTCGCACGAGATTTTGAGGAAATGGATTTAATTGAAGTGTTTAATGGATGTTTCCTCGTCACCGAATGCTTGCTGGCTGTACAAGTCCAGTGTACTTGGTAAATCTGCATCAAAAGTTTTCGAGCAGTTTTTAACTTTTCAAACGAGGATTTCTATTTAAATTGAAGTGGTTTTAGGTAGATTTCTATGCAAAATGTATTGCATAACTATACGCAATAAAAAAAATAAAACTCAGGAGGGTGCAGAGTTGGCTGAACAAATTATGAACTTTTATGAATTCATTAAAGCATTCATTCATTCATTTTCCGGATTTAAGGGTGCATTAATGCTACTTAACCCATTTATCTTTGAAATACTGGAAATGTACGTTTTACTCATGAAACTCAAAGTTGACGAAGTTTTATGAACTCTTGGAACTTTTGTTTGTACTTTTAATCAAAAATGCATAAAATGGTTGAAAAGTAAATGACTATGGCTTTTCTTACAACTGCTTCAAAATTAAATTCAGGTAATATCCATTTAAAAAGTATAAAGTTTTTTGCAACAAACTTTCAATTATAAAGCTCTGCAGAAAACATTTCACTCCCAAGAACTTTCAGCAACCGCGATTACATAACCTAACCGCATAAAACAATTTTTAATCAAGCAACTCCTCAAACAGCCCACAAAACCACACCAAACTGCTTACCAGTAAACTTCCTTAAACTTCGCCACCTGACTTTTCAGCGGCATTTTGTCAACCTTGTGCGACGTACTTGCTTATTCTGCGCCTCCAAACAATCCGAACAACTAATTTAATTTATCTTATCGCATCTGTGAATGCTTCGAATGTTCCTCGCAACAACAAAAATAATGTTAAGTGCGAATTTGCTGAAATTGTCGGCAAAATGTTTCTCTTGTTTTATTGCTGAAGTAAATTGGCAAACTGGTAAATTTGGTAAATTGGTGAAATATGTTTGATTTTGCTGTATTGTTGTGTTGTTATAAAAAAGAATTCATTATTCGCGAATCGGGTGATTTGTCTGATTTTTTATAAGTTGAACTAGATCTGAAGTGTTTGGTATTGTATTGTTTAGTTTGGAATGATTGTTTTGAAATTGAAGTAGAGAGGGTTGGTCGTGGATGATTTTAGAAAAAAAATTTAGGCTTTACGGGATTAACTAATATATTTAGAAAAGATATATATTTTCAAAAGCTTCAAAAAACTAAAAAAATTGAATAAAATTCTTAAATCCCAAGATAACCCAATGTTAATCCTCAAGATTATCTTTCAATCGTCTTCCTTCCGTTTTCATAAAAAATGCCCTATATTTTACTCATTGTCTTCACTGCTCGCCACCCAAACAAATTATGTGTTCGTTCTAGATAGATAATCGGCAATCACGCGAACTTGAGCGCCCATTAATTCAGTTAATCCTGATTTGGTCGATAAATCCGGCCAACGATAATTAAATTAAAGCGCAATTAAGCACATTAAATCCCATTAAAGTTTAGTGAAGAGTATTAAAGCAGCTTAAAGACGCCTTTCAAATCTCAGTGCACTCACGGCAAAGCTCATAAAGCGCACCGAGCTAACGATTTCATAAATAATTAGGGTCTTCCATTTATCATCATTAAATCATTACAATCGTTAAACTTTTTGTGGAGGCCATAAAACGGATAAAAAATGTCGCGCAATCCAAACTCGCGTGATTTCTTTGTTTTCATTGCTTGCTTGCAACCTTTATGGCCAAAGAGCTTTAGTTATACATTTATTTTTAATTTAATTATAGAAATCCAGAAAGGTGCTTGAACATTCTATTTTTTTTATTTTGGGGGCACGAGATAAGATAAGAATTCAAGTGCGTCCAAGCTGTATATGAGTCGAGTTGCTTGAATCACTGAATGATTTATGGAAATTATGAATGTCAAGGCGCTGATTGATTTGTATGGAAATATTATTAATCATATTAATCAAATTAATTTGATCTCAATCGAATCACCAAGTCTGAAAATAAATTCTACTTTGACTTTTACTTTTAACTAGAGTTGTTTGGCTAACAAAAGTGAATTATAATTTTGAGACTATCAATACTTTTCAAATCTACTATCACTTCAAAGTCTCTAAAGAAGTTCCCAAACAAACTATCAAAATCTTCAATAATCGGTCCAACATTACAATAAATCACCTTCTCATTAATCTCTTGATCTTCAAGCCCAACCGAAAAAAAACCTATGCAATAAATCAACTTTACTATACTAGTCACTTGGTAGTTTTTGCTCGTCACAACACTCGACTAGGCACATGGGGGATGACTCAAGGCAATAAAAGCGATTAGGACTACGAAAGAAACATTTGTATTAATCAATCGAGTTATCGACTCTCCAGCCACAACAGCTGAACAACTGAACAAATGAAAGGCACAAAAAATATCTGAATAACAAGCGAAAATTATCCGGGCAAGCGAATCTCTCCAAGCTAACCCAACAAGGAGGTTATTGATTGCTTGGGAAATGTCAAACGACTCAATACATTGCCATCACAGAACTTTAATTGTCTTATCGAAATCTTGTTGGGCATGATGGATGAAAGAAATAGCGATGCAGTTGAAATATTGATCGAGTGAGTTCAGGGACAGTTTTATGGTTTTTATTGGTAAAGTTAGATTTATGTAGGTTATGCAGAGGCTAGGTCCCTGTGGATTGACTTTTTGTTTTTTTGAAGAACTTTTTGAGAAAATTCTTCTAAAATCACAATTATTTCCCAGGAAATCTTTTTAATATTCAATATTTTCCAACTCGCATAATTTCCTGAATTCCTCACACTTTCCGGTATTTTAATCGATCGGTATTTTAATCGCATTTATTAATTTTCTGATTAATTTCCCGCGAATTGCGAATAATGAATTCCAAATTTTCCAACACAAATAGTGAGCGGCAGAACAATTGCCTCTAATTAAGCAATCAACCATTCGTTCGGCTCTCACTCCAATAATTCCGCAATAATTCAACAATCTCCATTAGTTTATTTGCTATTTTATTTTTATTTTTACATTTGCCAAGAATTTTTTCCTGTTGCCTACACTTTAGTTATTTAACTAGCGATTGCAATAATACAGCTTATATTCAACAAATTTATTGAATAAATGATATAATTTATTTTAATAAACTACAATTTATGCCATTTTTGCTACTTGAATCGAATAGTCAGCACTTTCACTCTCGGCTGGCTAGTAAAATTACTAGCCCCAATTATCCACTAATTATTCCACTTAAAGCTCAACGCACAGCTGATTCATGCACTGCACTATCGCGCAATGATTGAATTTACATTCACTCGCTAGATCTCACGATAGTTCCGCGATAATTCCAAGCGCAATTAAATTAGGAGAAGAATGAAATTTTTATTAAAGTCCCGTGTCGCAAACCGTAGGATGACACCGTCTCTCGAACACTGAGGCACCTCATATGACAATGGAAATATCTGAAACCATTTCGTCAAGACACAGCACAAATTTTTCGTCAGCTTTTCCACACATTTCGTAACAAAAGTTTTTTATTTCTGTGTTTCTTATACTTTTGTTACTTTTTTAATAATGAAAATGACATACAAAAAAAACCTGTGAAATCTAATCAGCACCTTTACATAAGTTCGAGTTTTTGTGTTATACTTTTTTATCAGAAATATAGCTTTGAAACAATAGCAACAACACCACAATATCTACCGGAGCGATTCTGGCAGGGAATTGGAAGGAGTTGCATAAAAAAAAATTTATTGCATTTGAATTATATCTTCACTTTGTAGAAAATTAAATATTGAAGACTATTCTGAAGAAATAAAATATTATATATTATAATAATATTATAATATTATAATATTTTTCAGAGCTTTTAAAAAACGATCATCTAATAAATGATCATCACAGATCCTCAACCCCTGGATCTCCACCACTGCTCTGCCTTCTTTATAGGTATATAGATATTATTTCTCTTTTTATTAATTTTTTAAGTAAAAACAAACAACAATCTTTAAATGTTCGAAACATTTCAAAAGCCAAATGAAATTCGGTGTCAACACACGGCAGAGAGTGAGATGTGTGCTAACTGGAAATGACAACAAAATTTGCATGGAAAAGCTAATATTTGCATGATTTATGCGAGGGAAATGTGCGAGAGTGCAGAACGTGCAGTATTTGTTTTATTTGTGTGAAGAAAGTGTTTTTGGAGTTAGTGGATTTTTGAAGATTCTGGGGAGTTGTGGACACTTGAAGGAGAATACTTTTTGGAAATGTATTCAATATCAAATATAACTAAAAATCTTGATTTTAAGGAAAATAAAGCTCATTTGAAATTTTAACTATTCGTGAAAAACGTGTCTCGTGCCCAAAATTCAATTAAAAATACCACCTGAACCCGCTCTAATAAAACAACTTACGTCAACAATATTTCCAAAACAACTCAATTTTCTCGTTACATTATTTTGTTACCTTTCGATATCAGTCCCGCAGAACCGATTAAAATTTACAAACAAGTTCAATTAACAGCCAATCGCAGAACAATTAACTCAGCGATAATTATGTTTCCGAGATGCCACATTCCAATTACGCTCGCCAATCATTTTAACAGCGCGAAAGCTCTCCAAAACACTCGCAATTTGATGGCAGCAACAAAAACAGAGAAAATTGATTTTATGGAAAATCTCATGTTCGATCCGTGTTTTGGTGTACAATCATTAAAAAAATATACCACAAAATTTTATCCTCCAATCAGTGTTTGCTTTATCGCAAAGCTACAAAATTCAAATCAATGTCAATCAATATTGTTACTTCGTGTCGCGCTGTCTGTTTTGCTGAAATTGCTTGTAACGAACGTATTTAATTTCCACAATGTTCCACCATTTTCCGACTGTTTAGGTGTAGTAAAGGATCATGTTTGTTAGATTGTCCTTCACGAGAAAAATCTCAAGTTGAAGGACTTTTCTTCAAAAAAAGTAAATTGAAAATTCTTGACACAATAATGAGTAACTTTTCTAAACTTCCAACAGAAACAGGCAATTATGAATACTCCGTCAATTTTACCGGTCAACAACACCCTAGTTCCCAAAATATTTTATGCGGAAAAGCTCCAACACCATAGACAACCCAAATTAACCTACAATTTTTACAGCAAATAAAAGAAAGCACCGATTGCATACAGTATTTGATTCTTGACTTCAAGAATGCTCAACTTGATTAACAATTGTGTCACCGAAAAAAAGATTGGATGGAAAATGATAATTTATTGGTGAAACGAGGAGCTATTTGAACATTTTTCTCAACCGTTTTCTTTAATTTAATGGCTGGGGATGGTGATTGATTTGTTTGGTGAATCGGATTGTTAGAGTTTTGATTGATCATGGAGGATTTTTAATGATTGATTTGTTATTTGATTGGGGAGAATTGTTTTGATAGCACATATCTGATGATAAGACAATAATTGATTAATCAAACACCGCACAAAAACACGATTATTCATTATTTGAAATATTTTACCACCCTCACCCATTTTCACCAGCGCATTTCTGAGCGAGCACACACCGAAAGAATGTGGCACTAGCAAACAAGGTGAAATTATCGTGCAATTTGCTCAATTTGTATGCAGGTCACGGAACGTTTAGTTGTCGCAATTCTCGCAATCTCACAAAGGTGCAAAACCCTAATTTTTCCAAAATGCTCCCCTAATGCTAACTTTACCTATTCTTCAGGTTCTCGGGCACAAAAATATTCCACCATGAGTGGCGCTTTTGCCGGATGGCGTTGATGTCAAATTTGTCAGGTAAGTTCTCAATCAAGTCGCTATTGCCGACAGTATCTGGCTCAATGGTGCCTTTTCGACGTCTTCTCTCGAACTTTGTATGCCAAGACGATCGACGTCGTTTGTTGTCGTTGTCCGGATCGTCAGTGATTGTTATCGTTACAGGAGGAAGATTCTCCGTGTCTGATTGCTGCACCACTTGGCTGTTGTGATTGTTTTTCTCCGGTGATTGTTCTTTTATCTATGAAGGTTTATTGTTTGAGGTTAGGTTTTGGAGCTTCAGATGTTTTTAAGGATTTACAGAGGATTATTTCAATTGATAGAGTTATAAAGTAAATCAACAATTTAAAAAATAAAATGAAAAAAACTTTGTAAGCTCCAAATTCTTCATTAAATTACTGCACCCCCTATTTCCAAAAATAATAAAAAGCTAACCTTATTCTCCTTCTTTCCCAAAAATGGAACTGCAATGGAGCTCCTTCTTTTATTGTTCTTATTTCCATTGCTCAGCCCGCTGAGCAGTCCCAGACTCAAAGAGCTCCTCCTCGACTGCTTCTGTGTTCCATTCTTTAGAGTAGGATGATTCACATTTGTAGATAAATATGGCGAGGAGCTGGTGAACTGCAGAGCAGACATTTTTCTTTTATCACTGTTACTATTATTATTATTGTTGTATGGGATCACCGGCATGGATTCCTCTTCCAGAGCCACCAACGTGGGTATTGAGTTGGTACTCCAATCCTTGCGCGACCGGTACTTGCCCGGTGTAGACAACATACTCGTCATTTTATAACACTTTTAGTTGCCGCAGCTGCGTCTGAATTTGCAATGCAATGTCGCTTATTTGTTCCGCTTTAAATGCATAGAAAAAAGCTGCAAAACAATTGCCGCACATTAGATAGTGAGAACGATAATCAATTTAGCAATTTAGCAAAGTAGCAATTCTCCAGAGGCTCATAAATTTCAATGCACTTTTAAGAGACTTTAAGACGCTATAACTTAGTTACATAATAATTGAAGAATATCGTGTAGTGAGGTTGTTTAGTTGTTTCTATTTTACTGTATAAGTGTATAGCTTTATTTATGATTTTTATGAACATACACTGAATTGAAATTGAGATGAATGAGCTTTGTTCTCGATTTAGAAGGTTCATTTAATAGAGTATCGATTTCCAAGTCTAATTGTTACAGCTTCATTCAGAATATCTTATTTCAGATTGCTATCGGGACCGAGTGCAAAGTTTTTAATTGGAAACTTCAAATATGTTGCTTTTTAGCAAGTACGGCAAAAAGCTCATTAGAGAAGAGCACTAGAAGAATTTGAATTTTGCGATGAAACATTTTTCACTAATGGTACATTATTAAAAATGAGCTTCAAGGTAAATTATTCAAGGATTTTCTAAAATGTTGTTTGAACAATATTTTAAAATCTTCCAAGAAGGTTCTGAAATTTATCTTCATAGTGTTATTTTCTAGAGTAACTCAAAGCATTCTCAACTCAATCAATTAAAAAAATGCACTCGGGTCTTTTACAATCTTAATTAAATCTCAAGTGTTTACATTTATGTAAAGAGCTCGTAATTGCATGCACATTTGTGATCTAATATGTGTTGTGTTACAAGTTCTGCTTATCTATGCCAGATCATTTGAGCAAATCTCAGCCAATCTCAAAAAACAAAACGTCTCAGCAAAAAGAAGAAAAAGTATTGCATTAAAGTAAACGTCTGAATGGCAGAGGCAAAACTGGAAAAACTTGAAGGACTATTCTAGTGTTGTGTTTTGTAAAGCATGCACGAGATCCCAAGAGATACTCGTGCGGTTGTCAGTTGAGATTTTATGCAAAACTAATCGGCACAGCTTATATGAAGAATTATTAAATCTGTTTGGAGTGTTGGGATTTCATTGCATTTGCTGATAGTTTATCGCTCAATCTGAGCTAAATCAGACTTTTCTGTGAAATATTCAGACATTTGGTTGATTTTTAGATTTTTAGATAGCTCGAGCTCTTCATGCTAACAACAACTTGAGTCAGCTTAAATGCTTCAAATGCTTCTAACACTTGAAATTCTTTAAATACTTTAAATGCTCTAAACTGTGTTGGTTTAAAAGCTTGTGAGCTTTGAGAATCTTTAATGCTGCACGGAGTATTTCCATTAAATTATCATATTATTATTTTTATGGACTATGAATTATAATTATACAATTATTCGACAATTCTGGCATTCATGAAGCTTTTAAGTATTTTTGGCGCTTTTTGTATAAATTCTTTTCTCAGATTGTCGTTTTGTGAAAAAAGTAAAAAATCTTAGGTTAATGACCTGAACTGAAGCTCTAACAAAAAAACTTGAAGTTTTTAATCACCAAGTTCCAATCTCAAGCCATATTATAAAAATCCAAAATTATAACCAAAAGTTTTTTAAATCCAAGACATTCCAGAAAACAGCTTTCGTAAGACTTGCCAAGCTGTATGCCACTGGTGACTCAGTCATATTTTACTTTCAGTAGTTTTGCTTTTAAACTTATTTTCTAGGTTTTTTGCAGTTTCTTGCAGTTTTTCACCAATTTTGACTGCTCGACTAGTTTTGCAGTATTTTGCAGTATTTTGCAGTACTTGCAGTTTTTATTAGTATTTAGTGATGTTGCTAGAAAATTATTATGAACCATTGTTTGTTGAAGATTTCATGGCTTTTATAGATTTCTTATTTAGACTTGAGATTGTTGAGATAGTCACAAGCTAGACATAAAATTATAAAACGATTATATGTATTTTATGAGTATTATTACCATAGGCAGTCAATAAGACAAACCATGTGACTGAAAATTAAACATTTTTCCACGATTTTGCCAAGTTTTTCGCTATTTATGCAAAATTAATGGGAAAAAGTTATGATATAATCAGCATAATACACATAATCTTTGTCATTGGTCCAATTTTTATAGTTTTTAAGTTTTTGCAATATTTCTGCGATACTTTTTCTGTCTCTTACAATTTAATTATTTTTAAGTTTATCTGATTATTCTGAATTTCTCGTAGGATTTGCATTTTATAGTTTATTACAGTTTATTATAGTTTACTTCGGGTTTAATTTGTTTACTATAGCTTCAAAAATGTTGTAGTTTTGCAGTTTTATTTAATTCAGACGATAAATAATAATAACTATGTACTTTACAAGTTTACAGTCATAAATCTCAAGAAATGATTGATTAAGATAATTTTAAGTGTTTCAAGGGTTCACTTGTTTGAAACGAGTGTGCTTTGCGATATATTTGTCTTGGAAGTAGTTTTTGAATGCAATTAAGCTTAAAATAGAATTTTAAGTTTTTCTTGAAGAACTTCCAAAAAAAATTACTTTGGAAATTCCAATGAACAAGCTGTTCTTGTCTACTGATTTCTTAAACGACACATATCAATTTGAAGAATATATTTACTTAAAATTCATTTTTTTTGTAATTTCTTCAAAAAGTCTTCTCAGATATCTTAATCATGAAAAAAAAATGCAAATTCCGGAAGATCAAGAAGATTCAAATGATTTTGAATATTTTCATAACAACTGAACTATTCCCCAAATAACTCATTTGGCATAACTTTCAACTCCTCAGCTTCCCATTCAAATGGAACAAGGAACTCTCAATAAAAAATAATTTATACAGAATGCAGAATGACGGCAGAATGTCAATATTCCGCAATTACTTGCCATTTAACGTTATTACGCGAGTTTGCTGCAATATTTAGCGATAATATCGATATTAATGAGTTTATGATCATTTTCAATTTATTTTTTGCACGAATTATTTTGTCTTTTAATTGCTCAAAGATGATAATTTATGAATTTATCTGGTTGAACTTGCCAGAATGCTACAAAGTATTTATCAAGTATTTCTTTTAAGATCGGAAAGTTAAAATTAATGAAGTCGTTAAAAAATACCATTATCATTGCAAAATCTTCAGAAATAAAATTTCTGAATAAATTAAAAACGAATTAAAATTTGCACATTTATGAATTTATATCCTATTTGTTCCATTTGTCTCAGTTATCTCATTAATCCCATTTGTCAGTGACGGAGGCCATTTGGCTTGAGATCTTAATAAAGTTGAAGTTTAATTACTTTCTTTAATTTTATTGCTTTTAATTGGTTTGAAGGAAGGATCAGAGATGGCCAAATTAAAATCTTCGATCTAGAGGTGACAGAGTCACCATAATTAAATAAACTTTAATTTCTCCTTGAAAGTTTGAAAAAAACAATTTAGCAAAATAGTTGAGTTACTCGTGAGTTACCCTTTTGTCCTCAACGCTTCTCAGAAATAAAATCCTTCTCATCTTAATGAAAACATTCCCGTATTGAATACGTGATATTTTTAAGTTTGGCATCTGCTGACCGCACGTCCGGCAATAATTTTCAATTAATTCCAATTTATCCTCGAACATGACAATCTTCATGTCTATACATAAGTAACATGACCACAAGACATTCAATCAATATTTTCTTTAATTTGTTTAATTCGTTCAATTTCATTCCAATGAAGACAGGGAACGAAGGAAATTGGATCAGTGGAGCGGCAATGTCAACAAAGATGCAAAAATATTGTGTCAGTGTATTGGTTTGCTGCTGCCTTCTATACTTGGTCAATATTAATTGCAAGACGCTCTTGATACACTTTGATACACTCCAACTTGATCCAATTCCCAGCCAAATAAAATATAATCTAATTTATTGGCCACTTCTGTGGCTTCTCCAGCACTTCCTTATCAACTCGTGAGCTTTATGTGTTTTGTGATGTTTATTCGGACATAAAAAATTTAATTATTGTCAATATTTGCGCATGTTAAATGAGGTTTTTTTTTGGAATTTTACTGTTTATTATGAATTTATTTGTTGCTATTTTGAGTGTACTTTGTTTGTTTTCCTTTGATTTGCTGAATACTTCATATTATTTATTGAATGCAAAAAACACTCAAATATTACATTATTGCATTGTTATTACTGATTGTTGCGCAATTTTAAAGTCATTTTATGGCGAAAAAAAATTTGAAAGGCAAACTGATATCATTGCGTTATCAATTAAATATATAAGTTGATGAATTAATAGGAAATTTCATAATATTTATTGGGCAATTATTGTTGGATTGTGAGTAAACCAGGAATTCGATTTCTTTCAAGAAACTCTTGAGACATTTTAAAGATTTTTTTAAGACATACATAGAACTAAATTGATATGGATTACTTCACAAGGAAGAAAAGAGTGAGGAGAACTCAAGAAGCATTTTTTTTTAATATTTCATAAAATTTTTATACTGAAAATCTTCACGATCAGCATGAATTCCCCAACAAATCATCAAAGCCGCCAAAAACTGCAACAAAAACTTTGATAAATCTATTCAACAAACCATAAATCTTATAAAGTTCATGGCCTTGTACCAAATTTAATGTTGGCTACATTTTTAAATTCGCTTTACTCCGAACTTTATTCGTTTGCGCGAATGAAAACTTCACCAAATCCAAAAAACATATTTTATGTTCGAGGCACGAAGCATGCATGCAAGTTTGCATGATTTGAGTGCTTTTTATGCTGTTTGCTCATTTATCTTTGTAGGGAATTGAGTGCAATCTTTTTTATCAGGGACGTGCATTTAAGTAATTACCACACGTAGATGCTGATAAGAGGTGTCTTCTATTTCAATGATTTAGTGAGGCATGAGGTCACGTGAGGACTTTTTGGTTGTAAATTTGTGGTTTTTGACGTTTTGCTGGTAAAGGTTTATTTAAAGTAAGAAACTAAACTTTGTCTCCAAAATCTTTCCGGTTTTTAAATTTACGTTTTATTGCATTCAAGCAAAACTTTTGCCAAAGCGTCTAAAAATAGAAAATGTTCTAAAGAAATCCTCAGAGTAATCCTTGAAATTATGCTGACTACAGTCGAACTTCAAGTGAATTATGCAAATGACTGTAGTAATGTGTCATAATCGAGTTTTGTGCGCATTTAATTTGTAAGTATTTTTGTATTACTTTTAACTTTTTAGTTTATTCTTTGAATTCACTTCATGAAAAATAAAATTGGTAAAATCGGTTGAAATGAGTAAAAATTGTGAAAAACAGCAAAACACTTCCATAGAATACGACAAATTTTGGTTTAATGTTTATGATTTAATTATTTGAAAAATTACATATTTTTGTGACTTCTCATAATTTTTATTTTAGAGTTGCTTGGCATTTTTCAAAAAATCTATAATTCGTCATAAGCTCTCCTAACTTCAAGTGCCAAGTGATAATTTTATAACAAACATGTTTTTATTACTTATAACTCGATATTAGCTATCCAGTTTTTCAAACAATAACAATGTGTAGTATATGGTGGCTGATCACTTTGTCATAAGGTCAAAGTCAATGATGAGGCTTTATTGTTTGTTTATTTATCGAGTTTATTGAGCATTGACACTTGAAGATAGCGAGATTGTAAATATTAAAACATTGTAAACATTGAAATGGTTTATTAGTAGATTGATATAGAGATTGAAGTGCTACTTGATATTGTCTATATTTACAAGAAGCAGTTTTCATTATATTTTGGACTTTTAAATTATTTATAGAGTCTGAGAAAAGTAAACGTTGTAATAATTAAATTAAGATTTTTGACGTATTATTTAACTAAAAATTATATTGAATTTTAAATGTTGTCTCAATAATAGCATCAAATCATGTTATTTCGCAATAAATATTAATTATTTTCTGATGATGATCTGCAAAACACTATAATTCAGTTTACATTAACTCAAAATAACTATCAAAGCTTCTCACACTAAACAAAAGCAATGATTTTCAAAAAGTGTCTAAAACCTCTCAAAACCCCAAATCAAACATTAATAATATTTGAAGCAATAACCATGAATTTAACTGTTCATCCAACTAACAGAACATTTATATCAAATTCTAAGAGAAAATCATCGGAAATCACCAGATCTATTGTTATATCTTTGCAAACTGCCAAACAACCCATCAAAACCATCAAACAATTGCAAATTATCTGAAATTATCTATTTGTTATTATGAATACTAAATAGCAGCTCATAGTCGCTCACAAGCTCCATAAAACTCTCCAAATGCCGAAAATAACTGAATAAAAGCAAATAACAAATAATTAAATTGCAAAATCGATGAAGCGTGAAATTCGTTGACACCAAAAAAAAACAGCAGAGAGGCAGCTTTAAAGTCGGCAAACTTTAAATTTTAATGCGATTTTTATGTGATTTTATGCTGCTTTATGCTTATTGGCGTTGCATAATCATGAGAGGAATTTGCAGTTCTTTTTTTTTATTTTTTGCTTTTTGTTCAGCCAATTCTCGCTTTTATAATGCTTTTCAGTATTTTATAGCATTTTTAGTTTCTGCAGATAGTTGAGCTCTTATAGCTTCATTTGTAATTTGCAGGTTGGAAATTGCAAACTAATTGCGTAATAACGGTTGATGAGGTGTGCAAGCATATAAATAGTGCCAGATAATCTCATGTGCATTAGGCAGTTGGACTTGCGCTTTCCAAAGGAAAATTGTTGTGTTGTGTGAATTTGCGACTTTTTTGTGAAATATTGATGTTTTGTTTATTTTACTCTCAACTTTATTGATCTTTCATAAATTGTAGCAAAAATAGTCTTAAAAGGCAGGTTATAATCGTTAAGATCGCTCAAATAGCCTTCACATCCCATAAATCAGCTTTTATTGAAGCATTTCGCTGTGTATTGCTGTTTTCTCTCCGTGTTTTGTTTATGAGATAAAGTTTTAATTCGCACATTGAACTCCACATTTCAGATTGTTCGATATTCTTGAATTATCTTCTTTTGTCTTTAGAAATTTCTTGAACTTGGAGATTCTTTTTTATCGAAAAAATAATTTATGTAATGCTGGCCTTTAATTTGAAATGATTGATAGCAAAAAACAAATCGTTATAGTTTAAGTCAAAGAGAGTTTGAGAATTTGAACCCGAATCATCTCCAAGTTACAATAAAGGTTAATATTCACAGCCTTCTAGACATTTTCATTCATAAGGTAAAATCACATTATTGAACATCATGGAAACTTTTGCTCCAAACCTCTCATCCACAAACAAACAAATCAAAATTAATTAGCTTTGCAAGAGATTTCCCAATCAGCAGTTCAACCAACAAAAAACTAACAAACTTTGTGTTTGAAACTTTTAAGTGCCATTTATATATTTGAGACAAAGAGGAATGCGATGGATTTCAAAGCCACTTCTGGTTATTTCTGGTTTTGATTGGGAAAGTGGTGCATTATATTTTAAATTTTAAATTTTAAATTTGGTTCAGTGTCTTGGAAGACTTTTAAAGCACTTTTAATTGATAAATAAAACCTTAAGCTATAAACCCGCGAAGACCTTAAAAAAGCTTAATAAGCTCCCTATTTAAAAATGAGTTAAATTTTTTTAAAGATATCAAATCTAAAATTAACCAAATTACGAAATTCCAATTATCAAAAAAAAAACAAATTAACAACAAAACAAAGAAACAACAAAATCATTAAAATCACTACAATGTTCAGATTTTTGATTGTCAATTTTTTTTTTCTCGATAATTCGGTCATTGTTTAATTGTTTTATACGGTATTTTCAAGTTAATAAGCACATGTTTCATCACTTTCGAGAGCTGCGTGCGTGCTTTTGACCACTCGCCGATCTAGCATCAACTCGTATTAATGTCGGCACTTATGTAAAGTATCTTAAGTGACTTTTTAAGAGACTGGAAGAGTTCATTGCTTTGTAAAATGATGAAAATAAGTTTAAATTGCTAAATTGATTATCATTCTCTTAATATTTTTTATTTGCTCGAATATTTTTAGTTGTTGCTTAAGTTTTTAAGGCGGAATTTGTAGAATTGACAGGAAGTCCGTAATTGTTGTTTGTATACTTTTAGTCGATAATAGTGCAGAAAGTCACCTTTTGTATTTGTTTTTGGTGTGGAAGAATTTTTTTGCAGGCACTCAAGAAGAATAGTAATTTTTCTTGTTTTATGAGTTTCTTCTAGAAAACTGTTTGAATTAAGCTTTTTATATAATATTTTAGTTTTTTGTTCTCTTGCAATTAAAATTTTCTTTGATCAAAGTTTTTTTTTTGTTTTTTGAATATTCTCAAAACTGTCAAAGATTTTAACTCATGAAATTGTTCAGTTCATGAATAAAATATTTCTGCACTATATTTTTTCAGTTGGGCTCAAAATCACAAACTTGTCTGCAAAACTCGACCAATTAACACATCGATCATCGATTACACAGTTGACACTAAAGCTGAAATATTGAGCAAATTTCCCAATTATCACTTGAACCGCAAAACTTCAGCCAACTTGAGCAAAACTTAACAAAACGTAAGAAACTGGAACAAACCTCACAACAAATCACAAAATCGTGAATTTCACTTAATTCACGCAATTTCACCGAATTGGCCAAAACAGCCAACAAGCTAGTTTTATCAATTTTTTGCACAGTTTTGCACAGTCAAAAGAAAAAAGTTGTTTGATGCAAATTTTCTCTCCACAAATCTTTCAATATTTTTTTAAGTCTAACTGAAAATTTCTTTTTTCCACAATCGGTAGCATAAAGCCACTACACAACACACTAGCATTAAATATGTTCCAAGAGAGAGTTGCACCATTAAGTGCACCAAACTCACATAACCGTCCACCGACACTCTTTTTGGCTTGCGTTCTATGCAAGTGCACTAAGTAACAACTTTTAAATTATTATGCGCGAATTAATTAAATGGTACTGAGCAAAGACTTGGAAGTCTGCGCGTCTCGATAGTCAACTTTAACTGAACCGTTCGGGCAAAAATGTGCGTCTAAGCTGGTTGGAAACTCTAGGCGAAACTGACAAACTCATTAAAAACGCCACTCATATCGAGCGAATTGCCTAGCTGAGCAGCGGAGTAGACGAACTCCAACACAATTGCAGCCGAGAGCCGATTGATTGTAAGGCAATACCCAGGCAATAACAGGCAATACCACTGTGGGGCTAAGGAAAAGAAACCTGTTGCTTTGTGATGTGAGGTTGTGTGGGTTCGTCGCTTTTATTAATAAGCGATACAGCATTTATTCAATTGAATATCGTTTTAATGCTTTTTAAAAACGTTATGTGCGCGGACGGCATACATAGCAAATTTTTACTAAATTTTTTGTTGATGAAAAGTTTATTGGGCAGGGGTAAGGAAGCTGATGACTATTTTATTTTATATTTTTTGATGAGAAAATCTGTTTTATAAATTGAATTAGTCGCGATTCATTCATGCAAAAATTATAAGATACATCAGATATATTGCTCAATGTGATTATACGGGTTCAAATCCTTTATCTTATGTGCAATGTTTTTATTTAAATACGTGTGATAGGATCACAGTTTTTTATCAATCTTTAAAATGCATGTTGAACTTTTATTTAATTTTAATGGACGAAAATTTTTGACAGTGGAACGAAATATTTAATTTAATTAAACTAAAAATTTAGCACCTATTTTCTACGGATTCATTTTTTTAAAGAGTCTTTTGGAAATTCCCATACGTAAATTATCACCTGTGATATTTCTGGTTAACAACCATTATACTCTAAAAATATTATAAATAAGAAAATCCTTTAAAAAAGCTTCCAAACCCTTTTCTGAACAATTCTACGCTCAGTAATGATAATTGGAGAGGGAAAAGACACTGGGATTAACATTGCATACACTGACTGTCGCACAGTTCAATACCCAGAAATGCTCGCACAATTACCAACAAAACAAAAAACTGCACTGTAAAACTGCCGAAGTCATTTAACGCAATAAGTTAGCCAAATGAAATTGAGATTGATACTCGGTCAATCTGGCGAGTGGAATTAATAAATAAATCATGAGAATCATGTGTTGCATATATTGTTGAATATTGTCACTCGGCCAAAATAGCGCCATACTTTCACATTGGCTTAGTTATGGTTTATAAAGTTGGGGAAAAGTGGCGAGGGGGTTTTCAGAGGTTATTGCTCTTGCCTTTATAAGTTTTATTACTGATTTTCACGCATGAACATACAATTTTGTATTTTATTATTTATAAAAATTGTGGTTCTATTTCAGGATTAAAATACAGAAAAACTATCTTCAAACATTGATGAACCAAATCCTACCTTCACAAGACGCCCCTCTAATAAAACAAACTTTGCTACATGTGCCGAGACTTGGTGCCTTATATTTCATATATTTTCATATTTCTTAGATGTTGCTTTTATGGAAAAACAAAAGTTGACTTTCAAATTTATTTTTTTGCTCTCCAAACAATATGCTTCAAGCTACACTCAACTAAATATCCGAATGTGCTGTGCAAGTTTGTTTTCATAAAGAAACAAAAAAAATGTTTACTGAAATTACTATTACCTACCACAACATGTTCTACTGTCGATTTATGGCGCAAAATGCCATGAATGTGCATGGGCACGCATGTGTTGTATGGTTAGATGAGAGTGTGGGAGGATTTTTGTGGTATTGTGGTTTTTTATGCTATTTTGATGAGTTTGAATTTGTGGAATTTTTTTAATAGTTTTTACAGAAATTTAATTACTGATTATATTTGGAAAATTTTCAAGTTAATTCTAGGTTTAAGACATGAAAAGAGCTTTTGGTGGTCATTCAGACATTTTTTTTCTTTCGTTATTTTTAATGCCATTTCGTCACTAAATGCATTTCAAAGCCTAAATTAACTAAAAATCCATCAAAATCTCCTCAAAAATCACCTAAAACCCCAATTTCCCAGAATTTATCGCTGCAAACAAAAGTCAATTGAACTTCAAAAAAGCAGATTAAAATAATTGCTCGCTCACGACTTCAATAAAAAATTCAGCAAAAGTAAACAAAACTCCAAAATCGGCAGCCAGCAGGTTATGAGTCAACACACTAAACACATAAATTAATAAATGCTGATAAGAGTGGTCGAGCAAGTTATTAGCAGTAAAAGTGTACACAAATAGAATCTCTTGATACTTGACGTGATTCATTAAAAGTTATGTATGGTTATGTTATTGTTTATAAATTTTTTTTTATTGTTAATTTTTGTGAGAATTTGAAGGTTTAATGATGTTATTTTGATATTTTACGAGTTTTTTCAGCGTTTTGTAATCAAAACATTTTTATTATTGGTCAATTCTATTAGATTTCAAATATTTTTGTTATTTTTTTGATTATCTCAATTAACTTAAAAGGTGTTGAAAAATAATAAACAATATAATTCCGGACTTATACTTTCAAAAATCTTTCAAAAGTCCCAATAACAAGTGAGATGCAAACAATCTCAATGACTAGGACAAAATTAAACATCAACATATTGTCTTAAAGCTTACTCTCATTATTCAATTATTTTTAATCATTTAATTGGCTGAATGTCTAATTTGATGGCTTGTGTGATCAATTCATTACCCAGAAACGTTTTTGGAAATTTATTCAAAGCTCACGTTCTGGTTTTTTGATAACACCGAAAATAACCCAATCAACCACTTCTACCTATAATTAACCATAAAGTCATGAAATCCAACACCATTTGTCCATTCCCTATCAGAAATCTAAGCGAACTCATTTAATTTAGTCCAATATTCAGGTTAATTCAACTTAATTTAAATAAAGTCGGAATTTAGTTAAATGAAGTTAAATGGGTATTTCAATAAAAGTGTAAATATTTGAAGAATCTGGCCAAACTGGTTGAGATACTACTGTATCTAATACGGGCTTGGCCGTTTAACTTTGTAAAAATAGGTTCTGCAGCCAATCTACAATAAATTTTGTGAGTTAAACATGCTTGTATTAAAATATATTTATACACGATGTTTTCTATAAATATATAAAAAGTGGATTTGGGTAGCTTAGCATATTCAAAGTTAAGATTCTTCTTAGATCTTCAAGCAAAGAAAAAAAATGAGATTATCCATCTGATGGTGGACTCACCCCTAAATTATATCTTAAATTTGCTCTTGAACCAAAATATCTGCTATCACCTATTCAAAGTTGTATCGAATGCAGGAAGTGATGGTACAAGAATGAATTGGTTCCATCTTTAAAGGGCTTTATATCTGTGATTAGACAACCAGTCAACATTTGTGCCAATTTATTAATAAAATCGCTAAAAAAATGTTCCAGCAACTTACAAGCAGCATATTTCTAAAGATTTATGGGCATACTTGAATACACTAAGATACACTTACACATAGATTGTATGCTGGATTGTTAAGGCACGAGACCTTGGCGCAGTTATTCAGTTATTCAGCTTTTTCTCCATTTTTCAATTTTTTCAGTTATTAATCTATTCTGAAGTGGGTGCTTTAGGTCTCTCAGCTAAAATATTTTTTATTTTTCTCGTTTTTAACTGAGATTTTGATGTATTTCTCTGATAAATCTTGAATCAGCTTGAATATTTCACAAATTCTCAAACAACTTTAAAGCGGTTTTTCTACAAGTTTTGGAGGTCTCCTCAATAACGGAAGAATAGCTTTAACGGGGTTTGGCTTAGTGGCTCATTGACGTAAATTCACGATCTTGGTGGATGGTTTTCAGGTAGATATTTTTTTTGGGGAATCTTTGGAGATTATTAATTGAACTCTCCATTTTTTTATAAATTTTAAACATTTTCATATTTTATTCAAATCTCATTTATCATAAATCAGAAAATTTTCTTGATAAACCCAAAAAAAGGTTAAAGTAAAATAAAATCGCAGATAATCCAATAATTCCCATCCAATTAAGACAAATCTACCAATTACCACTCTTCACCTGAAAATATTTGCACGAGTCACGAGACTTCACATAACCAAAGCCGTTTTTTCCTTCAACCCATTCAAAGTAATCCAGATTGTGACTAAAAAGCACACAAATTCCATCAACTCTTTTCATCAAACATTTGCTTAGAGCTTTACGAAGAGTACAAACGGTTGCCAGTTTTTTACACAAAGTAGTGGATGATGATTTAACATGTCTTAATTAATGAGTTTCATTCACACTCAACAGATAACAGGCGAGCAAACAACAGCCGAGGAATCTATGCGTTTAACCAGAATTCACCTCATTTACACTATTACATGGCAGTATTGTGTGCGGCTTCATGGCAATGCTCTTTTTTGCGCCCAACTATTTCCATCTTGGCTGATTTATCACCAGCGACACGTTTGTCTTGCGAATTATAACAATTTTCCCAAGGCGAGCCGTGTCGATGACTTCCACATTTCCATTTAAAATATGTTCTAGTTGTTCTATGTCATATAATTGGGGTTAATGTAGAAAAAGGACTGTAAACAAAATTTATATTCCTCGGTAAAGGAGTATTTAAGCTTTTAAAAGTTCTATTTTCCATTAAATGCTTGAAAAATTTAATTCTGATATTAAAACTCTCAACTATTTGCATTCAGCTGAACCACTGACAATCATCTTTATTATATTATTCTCAACTTATATGGCTCACATGGAAAACCTTTCTCGAATTAGTGTGATTTTGATTAAATCAAGCGCATAGCGTTTTATTGAAGTGTCATGAAACCGTTTCCAAATGCTTGAATGAATGACAAATTAAATAATTATGAATTTATTTATTAATAATTACGGTTACTTTAGCTGACTTTGGTCACATTTGGAAATGTAATTCAATAAACGACAATTTTACAATTTTTAAATACTTTTAAATAATTTAAAACAATTTTACTCGCAATTTGCACAATCTAGTATCTACACAAAATAATAAATAAATTATATATTTAGTAAACAAAATGTAAAAGAGTCACATGCAATGCCTTATATTCAACACAATAATTATTATTAATACTCGCATGTATGCTGCCTTATTAATGCTTTATTACACTACTTATGTAGTATAAAGTACTTAATCGCATAAAATTGCTTTTTAAATTGTTCCGCAAGTAGACGGACGAGCCACGTTAAAATTAATTTACAACATTATTCGAGCAATTTGTCAACTGCCTTTGCAGGAAAATTTCGCGGAATTTAGTGTAATTTTTGTGAAAAATTATGGGATAAAAAATTTCCATTCACGGTCGGCGATTTGAAGGCAAATAACATATTTTTGTAGGTGGAAAGCGGCTGAAATTCTAATGCGAAACGATTTAGGAAGAAATGTGATGTAAGTTAGAGTTGGGTTGCACAGCAACTTCAGAGAAATTCTGATGCAAGAAAATATTTTATGAATTGAAAATAATGAAAATAAATTATCCTGTGTAGCTAGAGACAAACAGACAAGCTATCAAAAGCTCAAAAAAAATCTATCAACAAAATTATGGAACAAGACATTCCCAATATTTTCAATATAATTTATGTGATGTAACTTTGATTACTTTTATTGCTCTATCCATGTTTTCATTCGCTTTTCCGTCTGGCTCTAGAGTTTTTTGCAAACACAATACGCGACATTAATTGCTCAAGGAGATGAAAAATGTGAATTAATGGGCAAATAAATGTGATTTTCTGTTTATTTAAATGAGTTATTAATGCACTCGGTTAGTGCTTTAGTGCTTTCAGTCGAGTTTCAGTGAAATCGTAACAACAACAAGCCATTTACCTTGCTGATTGTTTGATTGTTTGCTCAGCAGCCCAGTAAATTTATGGCTGTAGTGCAATTTGTTACATATTTCATTATGGAGTTGTGAGATGTATAGGAAGCTGGAACTCTACGGGAGGGCAGACTCGATCAATGTTCATATTTGCACGTTTTCAGGGACTGGGAATGTTTTTCAAAAGCTATTTTTGGAAGTTTCTTTAATCACAACAGCAAAATGTTATCAACTATTTCTGAATTTCCAATTCCTAACAGTCTTTTCAAATCCCTGCCAATATTTTGACTCTTCATACCAAAAATTGTGATTGTAAGACATTGCATAATTAATAAGTTGATTATAATTAATCAATTAATGAACCAGCGAGCAGTTGCTCTATTAACCTACACTAGTCCTGCCTTATTGGACATTTAAAGACGGTTAAATACCAAGTAATATTGCTATCATGTAACTCGAGTACACAACGCAATATTTTCAAAATGTTGAAAATAACAACTAAGCTCCATAAAGGAGCGAAGCTTCAACCACTTACGACGAAAACAAAACTAAAAAGTTACACTCCAAATTAATTAATTTAAATGTTTCTTACGTGACGTTTCAATGCCACAATTTGCAGTCGTTTTGGTACTAGGTTTGCGTGCAAAATCGTGCTCTAAAATTATTCCTGCGTTACGCAGAATGTTCCATTGTAAACGAATATTATATTGTAAATCCACTCAGGAAGGAAATGTTGACAAACGCAACAGCAGCAAACCAACAGGCAAAACAGGCAGAACAACAAAACCGGCGACGTAAAAGGACACAAATCCACAAATTCACATTTTACCGTCACGGATGACGGCACATGGATTTATGATGCATAAATGCTTTATGGAGGAAGTTTTCCTATTTGGTTGTGCATCATTAAAGCTTTGAAAAGTTTATTTCTTTAATGCCCTGTCAATTTTGAATGAATTTAAAATACATTGAATTTAGATATTTTTCACAAAAAATGCTATAACTTTATATCCAAAGGACTCAAAGAACTTCTTCTTAGGTTATACCAGGCCGCTGACAGTAATTTATGAGGGCGGCCCCTATAAACGTCTCTTCAGCCATAACACGCATTTGGGCTGCTCGTCTGCAATACTTTGCGTCGCATTTAGCACCGTTCCGAGTCAATTAATTTCAATTTTGGGGCACAAACTAAGACGTGCAACAAAGTAAAAACAAAGAAAGCTCTCGAGAGTAAGATATATGAATTTATTGGATGGCGGTGAAGGTCAGGTGTGTTTGGACTATTTGGAGGAAATAATTAATTTAGGGGGGATTTTGTTAAGTGAATTTTTTTGTAGCTAGGGAGGAGACTTTCATGAAACTAGACAAGAAAAATATTCGTGTTTTTCTGAAGAAGCTTTTCATTAAATGTCATTAATGAACGTCTCCTAAAGTAATTAAAATACTCAAATGAACATTTTTTGTGCCTTTTAACGATCAATAAATTTTATTTATTATTAAAGCTTTAAACATTGTTGTTTTCAGAAATTCATGGAATTCTTAAAAATCTGACAATTAATTTTCCATAAAAGTAAAAATGTTGTAACGAATAATTAATATGAAAAGATCTACAAGATAATACCAAATTAATTTCGTTCAATTTTGTTTCCTTAAATCTGCGTGTCAAAATATCTGAAACTAACCTTTAAATATTGGAATATTGATTACTCCACTAAATCAACAAAATCAAAAGCAATAAACTTTTAATTTATTATGAATCGATGACCTTCTAGTTACTTGCATAAAGTTCAACCAATTTCTTGGTATTACTTTTGTTTTTATTGTATTTTACACGATAACATGATGACATGAGTTGCCGTACTGTTCAAAAAGAAGTAAGTAGAAGAAAATATTCTATTTCGTTGACTTTGTTGATATTTGCTGATAAAATACAAAGGAACGACAATCTTGTAACATATTCACAGTCAAGTAGTTGAAAAGTTGACATTCGTTTAATAATTGAAAGCACGACATTTAAGGATTTACATGGAATTTTATGCATTTCGTTGGGTGGCTACTTTAACAAGCTATCTTTTTAAAAAATTGGTTAAATGTCGTTGAGATTTCTTAGAAAAAATTTAATTTCAGCAATTCGTTCTGTCGATTCTCTAAACAGGTATCTTCAAGAAAAATGACGGATTTCAATAAAAAATTAAAATGTAACCAAAATTTAATTTATATTTCAACATATTATGTAAGATTAGAGTCAACACCCAACGACTCATTCAATCGTGACATTCTCTCCAACAAAAGAAATGCTCACAATCTTCACAAAATTAAAGAATCTCCCGCCATTCTTTCCCAATAAAGAAATATAAGAATTAAATCTTAAGACGAAATCGAATCTCCAACAGCAAATTGAATAATTCCAAGATTTCTTATCTACCAGCACCTCGAGCCATTACCATTTACGTCATTTACGTCATTTGTGCTATTCGCACAAAGATTCCCCTACATTCTTAATCACCGATTAATATTCAGATAGCAGCACCAAAGGCATTCAAATTATTTTCAAATGTGTCTTACAATTAAAGACAATAAAACATGAATAATTAATTGGTACAAGCGGACGTGCTAGCAGCAGTCGCGTTCACTCAAAGTGGCCCCAAAAGCATTAAAGCTCAGGCATAAATATAAATTTGAATTTAATCGCATTATTGGGGAGCAGGGGTGAAATTTTATGGAAGAATCCTGTATTTCCCAAGAAAACTTTCAGGTAAGTGAAAACTCTTCAAGATTTCATTGATATTCTCGGGAAGCGAATCTGCAATACCCCCTCCTATTATAAAACAAAACAAGGATGAAATTTTCTCCCCAAAAACCTCCATACAGATCCGCAAGCTTTATGCAAAACGTGATGAATCTATGTGCGGTCGGTTGAATGTTGGGGAGGGCCGGATAACGAAATTTTCATAAAATTTATCGTAAACTAAAGGTCAATTACAGGCCATAAAGCATAAAACATATCACACAGTCTGTAAAACACATAAAATCGTATAATTAATGGCCATAAAATGGTATGATCGTCGAGCATTTATCATCGTGTGTGATGCAGACCATTTCTTCACCGCGTCACTATATGCGCTGAGGTTTGCTTCCTAGAGCACTTGCGGCTCAACGAAAATAAGGAAGTGGAAAGTTTTAAAATGAAGGAAGGGATTTTTTGCGTAAAAATAGATTTAGTCGTTACCCCAAAAAAATTTCAGTTAAAACTGGATTACAAATTTTTTACATAAAACTTAAAGCTCATCCTTGAACCGCCCTTATCTTTGCTACAAACTCAAGCCAACCACTTAGTAGAAGGACTTTCTACAAGAGCAAGAACAATCATACATCATTTATGCAAGATGATTCTCATATATCTATACTCCAAGGTTCAGCTGCCTCGCATCATGCTCAATTCAATTACTTTTATTATTTGTAGTAATTCCATTCTTCTCATTATTTCCGATTTTTCGCATTATTTCTCTTTTTTAGCGATTTTATTAATTTATTTTTAATTTATTGCACACGCAGATCTAAAGAGAACCATAAATATACTATCTATGTTTAAAAATATCAATAAAGAACTACAGAAGATTATGCATGTAAGATGTGATAATATTCTTTTCCGCTAAGTTGTTTTTAAAATATTGCAAAAATCTGTACACACAAGAGGCAAAGTGCTCGTTAACTGCAGTAAATAATGCAAGAAGTTCTAAATTTAATATTATCGAGTATTATGCATGTTGCATGATTGCAATCTTGGCTGGAAGACAAGGGCACTGGGTTTTTTGACACATTGACATATTTGCCACATATGTAAGGTTTTTGTGGCTTTCGTGGTTTTGCGGTTATGTGGCTGTTGACTCCATCAGTTTCTTATAATACTTTAAAGATTTTATGGTTTTCTTTTCAAACTACAAAGTTGCTTGAATGCTTGTGATTCTCGTGATTCTCTAGTAGTGCATTTTTCTGTATGAAAGCTCATTGTAAGCTAAGTTGAATAGTTTTCTTAATAATTTCTAAAAAAATATTATTTATTATTGTATTATTGTATGAAAGGAAGTTTGACCTCAAAATAAATGCGCCGACAGTTCTTGATCGATTTAAACCGGAACTGTCATGTTTTGTAGCGAGATCGCGTTGAGAATGCTTGAAGTACTTAAAGAGTTGATTAATCTATCTTTGAGCATATCAGATGTTTTGTTATTTTTAAATTAATTTCAGATTGTCAATGAATTTTCACTGGTTTTATGAATTTTTGTGAGCAAGTATTTACAATGTATGAAAAATCGTATACCAGTGTTAATAAAAAGGTGAAAATTTAAATGGCTTCACGTGTTGTAAAAAGTTACTAAGGTTTTCATTTGCAAGGTTTCATATATTGTCATAATAATGAAACAAGCTTTAAAGGGAAAATCTTTTGTGAATTAAATTTCTTACAGACATTTCTGAGATTTTTTAAGAGATATAAAATATACGAAAAGCTTTCCCGGGTAAGCAATTCAAAAGCCAATCAAAATTTTGGCCACAAAACCTCAATATTTTCCTAAACATTCGTCACACTTTCCTTCATCAAAGTGGCAGCCATTGATTTTTCAAATCTGATTTCGGAGTTTTCACCATTAAATGTTATGAATCCGCTACACATCGGCTATGAAAGACTATAAATAGCTGAACCGGCTGTAGGTAGCAAGACGGAACCAAAAATAAATATGCAAATTCGCACCTTTCCGCCCTTCAGGCACAATGCTCACTCAAACACTTTTGAACACATCCAATTATTGTCAATTCAAGCCAAATTCAAGCCACTCTAGAGAAGGTTTCGAGTGGCTCCTCAACAATTTAACATTTTATCCGCATTTTATTCTTTTCAAATGTTTATTTGGCCATGTTTTATGTTCCTTTTTATTTCATTTTATCCCACATTAAGGCACATTTCAGCCAATTTTAAACATCTCCAAGCCAGCTAATTGGTCGTTCTGACACATGACGAGCTTTTCAGTACTTCAGCCATACTGAGTTTTGTAGTAGCACAACAATACAACAATGCTTCAAGTTTTTTATGTGATTTTAATGCAGCATTAACAAGAGTAATTAATATGGAACAAAGAATGTCGTAAGTCGTAAAATGCCATTCCTGCATAAAAAAGCGATTAATCAATTCTCTGGAGCACTAACATTTACCATACCATTATGCTAGTCCTTTTCTGGTGTACATATATACTTTTCTGATATTTTTCTGTAAAAGTTTCATTTATTGCATGCTATCAGAAGGTCAAGGTCGTAAAATTAAGTATCACTTGTAAGTGAAATAACAAATAAGTGAATTAATTGATCAGCTCTTCTTTCTCAAGAACTTGCATCATATTTTGCATCTTTTACAATGGAATATTGAATTATTATTGCATTAAACCACTTAAATTAAATTAAATATGCCATGGAGTTCAATATAAATTGATGTATAACCAGGTATAATAATGCAATAACGTTGATTGCTGTTGTGAGTTGTGAGATATAAATATTGTGTAGTTGTCGGAAATTAATTTAAACTTGAACCATTTTCTTCTCTTGATTACATTAATGTAGCATTTCTTTGTCGACAAGACGATGGGGAGTTTTGACGAGTTATGTTTTAATTGTTAATTGCTGTGTAATGATTTAATTACTTAACGATGCTCGGGGTGGTAATTGGAGAAGAATGAACACAATTATTTTCAATTTAAATTTTTTATGATAGATAGGTAGGTACGTAACTTTGAGGTTATTGAATTGTTAAAAAATTTTTTAAAAAAACTAGAATAGTGATCATAAAAGTGTTCATCCTTCCCTTGAGCTCATCGTCTTAGTCAACATAACCTAAATAACCTAAATAAACTCAACTAAAGTCAGCACACAGACATTCACGCCTAAATTCACTCTACAGACAACAATTTTGTACTTACTGCCATGTGAGACTGCCAGTGATGCCTTCCCGCAATCTGTCTCTTAAACTTCTCTGCCTACTAGGTCCCGGCCCAGTAGACAGTGGACTGTTCTCGGTGGAGGAGGCAGAAGAGCTCATGTTAAAGATGGATAGCTTTGTAGGGCTGGCGTGCGTTTCGCTGATGCTCTGCGTTGGAGACGAATTATATCTGAAACTGTTGCCCGTTTTGCTCAGCGGCGACGGTTGCTTGGGCGAATTGTCGCGTTTGGGCGATGAGGTAGCCATCGCGCATGCAGGTTACGTTAATTGCCTTTATTTTTAATTGACAGGCGAGTTAAAGGAAAAATAATTGCCAAACTGTGAGCAAGCCAAAAAAAAGCTTTAATTGACCCGAGGTGGCGCTTAAATAATTAATTGAGATTTCTTTAATTTAATTGGTTTGGCGCTTCATTTATTCATTTTGAATAATTTTTTTAATTATGATAATTGGGGCGAATGAAGTTTTTGCTAGATTTTCTTTAATTTCTTTAATTTCGTGAATTTTTAATACTGCTGCTGGATGCTTCCAATTTCTTTAATTATTTTCAGCGGCCCAACTGCTTCGTCTGCGTTGGCCTCGTAGCGTTTATTTTCATTGCGAAATGAGATTCCTTGTTGGATGATAAATAATTCACAAAAAGCTCTGCACACAGAGAAAGCATAAAGGATATCAAGATATCTGTTGTTGCAAAAGAAATACTGTTTTTATTCTTGAGCTTGAATGGAAAGGTGTTCTAGGAATAGCTGGAGGTGGGGCTTTTGGAATTAGTTTGTGGGTGAAACAGATGGCATGAAGTCGTTTTTTACGATGGCTTTAATAATTAATTGGATCTGGTAAAGAATTTGTGATTTTAATTAAGAAAACTTAAGGCAGATTAAGGTTGTGAATGGTTTTTCCAACACCACAATTTATTTACCATAAAAAGTGGATCTATTTTAGCATTAAAGGAGAATATGATCTTAAATTTATTAAATGTGATTTTCATAATATCGTCTTATATGATCACTTGCATCTACGCTAAAAATTAAAGCGGAAAATTTCTGAAATAAGGGAACCCTATAATTCTTTATTTTAAAGCAGTTCCATCTTTCTTACTTCATCTGGTTCACTCACAATTAATTAAAAACCCTCACCTGACATTTCTCTTGGAACTCTCCACTCCACAGAAAGCGCAAAGGAACTTTTTAATAGAGGAAAAGAAATTTAATAATACGTAGCAAGATTTGGCGCAAAAAAAATATGAACACAATTCCACAAAAAAGATTATTTAGCAATTATATGAGCAGAAATGTAGAAATGTCGAGCGAACACAAAATGTATGGCGCAATGTTCGTTGTCGGAAAAATAAAAGGAAACACTGAATGAAAACGTCTAAGAAAGATGAAGGAAAAGTTTTTGCTAAACAGCAAAGCACATTTGTTGTTATTATATTTGATATATATATTTTGAATAGAAAAGATGGGAAAGAACTGAAAAACAGACTTTAAATCATAAACAAAACCCAGCTACGAAGAAGAAACTGTAGCAGAACTTGGAAAGCTGATAAAAAACTTTAAAATATTTATGATTAAATTTCATAGACACCGATATATTGCTGAGGGAAAGATAAATAAAAGAAAATATGGAAAAAAAAAAACTTTGGCTTATATTGCTTTTTTGCCAATTATGAATTTCAACACAATAAAACAGCAACAACAACAGACAAATCCAATAAACCAATTTTCGGAGATATTCACCTGAAAATAAAGGAAAAGAAATAAAATCAGAAAAACTAAGAATTAATAATTTTTTGGTAGTGCTTTGCAAAAACTCAGGAGTTGAGAAAATTAAGAAATTAAAAAGTTTTGCAACAATTTCCAACGAAAAAAAGTTTTGTGTGGAAAAGTTCCAAAACTTTTTAGAAAAGAAACGAAAAATTTAAACAATCAAGTTTTTTTAAAAACTGGAAACTGGAATAAACGAAAAATTTCGGGAATACGAGAAAACACTTTTAAAATAACAAACAAAAATTAAACACATTAAAGAAATTTAATTAATTGAATGTGCGGAGAAAAATTTGATTTACTTTTTTATTGAATTTGTGAAATTGCTCGCTAAACGAAATTAATATTTTGGGCATGCAAGGGGGAAAAAGTATGCAACACATTGAACAATATTTTTTAATAAGATATTTTTTTGTAAGTGCTTTACATATTTATAACAAGTGCTGAATAAATCAAGTATGAACAGTTTCAATAGATGCGCGACAGAAACACCAAATCAAACAATTTTTTGGTTGAACTTCACCTTAAAATATGTTTAAACTTAATTATCGTTCACCATGGGGAGTTCTGGCCAAAATGTGCTATGAAATGATTTACAAGGCTTTAACAAAGCTTTGAAGAGTGACAGGCAATTTTTGAAAGGAGTTTTTGAAATTATAAATAGAGTTGGGAAGAACTCAATATAAGAACATCATTTTTATAAATACAAAATCAACTTCTTCTTGATTAGATACCAAAATTAGGAACTTCAAGGAAATGTGTACAAGTTTCTCAAAAGAAAAAAGTTTCTAATTAAATAAACATGAATACAAACGTTTAATACAACGTAATTAATTGTGAAAAATAAAACAATTTAATTTATCTTCCAAGCAAATCCACCCCCAAAACTGCCAAGATTGGCAAAACCAGCGAAGTGCGTCATTCGAGCCAATTGCCATTCACACATGTTAAAATTATAATTGAGACATTCTATTTTTAAAACTTTTAACTGGTGCTAATTTCTAAATTTACTTAAAACAATTATTACTTGCACAGCCGTTTCAATTATCGTGTCACCGCTAATTAACCGCCAATTAGCGTACCATCAAATGCCGTCTAAAAGAATTAGCCAATTTAACTCAGTCAACTTAAAGAGCACACAATTTCACAGATTGCGCGCTTTGCCTCCAATTTCCAGGCAAATTCACAAAATTCTAGCTAATTTAGTGGGCTCGGCTATAAATAGTTGTTTGACCAGTTACAAACAGAATATTTAATCAAAAACACGGAATATGCGATAGCACAAGTTGCTGTGGAGACATTGTCTCGCTGACTAATGAAAATCTCATCCTATAAGCTAGGCGCTTACACATTTACACAGCTTGGGGCGGTTTGTGGGCAAAACTGGAGCATCTCTCGTTTAATCACAGTATAATGACGATAAATTACACACATAACTACACCAAGCAAACTTTAACAGTAAAACAGTTTCGTGTTCGTTGTCAACAAGGGATGAATGATTCGGGACTTGCGAATGTTTATTTGTTGAATTATTTTAAATCTTGTTGAAATAAATTCAAAACAAAAAAGCCCGAATTCTTTTGCCAAATCTTCAAACTAGAATCTTTAAGATCGTAATTCGCAAGTCACCATTTTTAAAAACAACCCCTGACAAATTTTCCAAAACATTGTCTTGGATAATAGCTGAATGTCTTCGCAACAGACAAAAAGCAGGAATTTCCTCCGATTATCTGAACATGGTTGGAAGCTAAACTGCCTTGGAACATTTCAAGAACATTTGGAGCGCACTACTGAGCTAAAGCGAGTACAAGTGAGCATCCCGTTGAACTCGACAGAACCTCTTTGTGCACCTCAATTATTAATGAGCTCAACTTTTCCACATTTTCCATAGCAAAATGTGTTTGAAAATGCTTGAATGTTTGCCATTCGACTAGGACAACAAATTACAGTCAGTTACATTTTGCTAATGCTACTCCTCTCTTTATAGTTCAGCTATTTTGGTGTTATTATTATGCAAGCTAGTTTAAATATGGCAGAATAATTTAACGAAAACATTTAGTTTAATTAAAAAGTGACACCGCAGCCGAAAAACAAATCGATAGTCGGCAAATTTTACCGAATTAAAAGCTTGTTAGCGGAGTTGAACTGGTTTGCAAATTGCTTTTTTAACTGAGATTTTATGCGGTTGACGATGAAATCGTTTTGGATTTCAAATTTATAAAAAACCACAAAAATTTGTTTTTAAAAGCTCTCGACCTGCATGAACAACCGTCATCAGTAAGAATGCATTAATAAATCAAAAGATTTTTTTTCTGATGATATTCTGAAGAAAAAAAAAACCTTTACTGATAAACCATAATATTCAGAGGATTCCTCTGTTTTAAATAGAAATACTTGTTTCTACCTCTGATCATCATCATAACAAATAAAAACGTTTTGTGATACAGAATACATTCCATCTAAAAATAGACTCAGTTGATAAAACAGACATTAAACCGAGAATAAATTTATCTGATCTTAAAATATATGAAACCAGATGCCCATACTCAAACAATAAAATCCTTAAAGAAATTGAAATTTCTTATGATTCCTAGAATTCATGGCTTCTTTTCAAGAATCTCCATTTTCTAATAAAATAATGATAGAAACCTCAACAAACGTTATAAGCTCCATCATTTCGTTGGCATACTGTATCGATTACCTATAGCAAGGAGCCGTCGTATCTATGTTAGTGTGTTATGCAACAAACAGGAAAACAATTCCAGCTATAATGCAATAATACATGTCACATGCAGCAAAAACGTTCCGCAAGCGAAATCCATAATATATTTATGTCGTATTCATCGCATTTATTTGGCATATCTAAATGACAAAAACAAAATGTAGAAAATGTCGGGAAAGCGTTGGTAAATGTAGAAAGATATATGGAATATGTTGGGAAATGCTGAAAAATGCGCCTAATGGAGAAGCTCCTCGGAATTTCTGATGTTGTCGTTTTTTTTACTGTTTGCTTAAAAGGCCTCGCAAAGCGGAAAAACATGAAAATATGGGGAAACCATTACACTGGTGTGTCATAACATACAATTTGATGACTCCCAGCTCCAAATAAAAAACTTGGAAAACTCGGCAAACTTGATAAAATCTTAGTAAACTCCAAGAAAACAAAAATTCCACCGTTAAAAATTCTTTTCGCTCAACAAACATGACCTCGAGCCCAGCGACGACACGATCGTTTAATAATGAAATAAATGTAAATCATTCGCAGTTTCTTCATACAAAGAAATGTGTGTGCTCATAACGACGCAAAAAGCTCCTGCAACGCATTATTATGGGTAAGGGAGCGAATTGAAGCGGAAAGGAAAGCTCAGAGAAAGAAATATATACAGACGTGTCCTGTGTATCGAGCAAATATGGCAGGTAGTGATGGGTGGAAAATGTTTGTCATTTTGATAATTTATGGAATGTTAAATAATCAATGAAAATTGTGATTGAAGATAATTAAGATAAGATTCCACCCGTCTCTACTCATTGCCATGTTAGAAAATATACTTTTAAGAAAGGGATGTTTCTATAGATTGTACGCAATTTCTGCTTTTCTAGTCTGGAAACTCAACCAGCGTGATTTAAAAGTCAGCTTTAATGGCTGCCAAACATGTTCAAGGCAAAATCGTTCAATCGTTAAGAGAAAATTAGGACATCTTGCCAACAATCTGAACAATCTGAAGCATCCATTAATTAATCATCAAAAGGAACTCAAAGTGAAAACTTTCATGAATTTCTAGAATTTTGTAGATATCTTCTCGAACTCTCTGAACTCCTCGATTCCAGGCGAAAACAGGCTGTGCTTTATGAAAGGCAATAGAAAGCAATCGAAGGCAATAGTAGCGCCAACCACAACAACAAGTTATACTTCAAGTTGGGCCATAAAAAAGTGTGTCTTAAGAATTGGTTGGGCATAGACTACATAGAGTGAGCGGAAACGAATTTGATCGATATTCTGTGAATATTTTACAAAATTGTGAATTTCTTATTTTTATAGGCCGCAGAAAGTTTGAAGGAAAGGGGTGAGGGTTTGGATATATTTCTATATTATATTTTTAGTATAACGGATTGAAAATAATGTTAGAAAATCTCAACTCTACTTTAGTTTTTCTCTAAAATTTAAGTTTTCCATGGAAATTTGAAGAAAAATTTAGTTTCTTCACAAACCTTACAAAAATATTGCACACCCTCCCCTCTTACCTAAAAAGCTCACCCAAAATAAAACCTTTTTGGGCGCCAACAAAAAATCAATCGCCATTCAACCGGAAGCATTAAGAACCCCTCGATTCCTGCCTTCCCCCAGCTTTTGCCTCAATTCTCCACGATCTTTCCTTAATAAATAGATTTGCTACAAAATTATGTTTTTGATTATGGAAACTGTGTATAAATGTATAAAACCCAGAAGCAAAGTGTTTGCATAAGAAATTTAACAAAACTCGATGGATCCAAGCGGAATATTTTATCCCCAGCCATAAGCTTGCAATATTTAGCCATATCTAACCATATCTAGCATATCTAGAAAATATCTGGGAGTTGTGTTGCTGATTGATGATGACGGGAGCTCTCTTTGTACTACTTGTTTGTACTTAAACAGCAAAAGCTTTTACAAATACAAAAAATCATTGGGAAAGTATGCATAAGCTCGAAAAGAAATTTAAACAAAATATTGCAACTGGATTTCCATCCTTTCTATAGCTCGACGCTAAATTGAACTTTTCGAATGAAAATTTTAACAAAAAAAATATATCATTGGAAAATGTCATTTTCCAATTTTTCAGTTTTTTTGTATTTCTACTTTGATTATGCAGCACTCTTCCAAATTGCTTTGATGGGAAATTTATTTTTGTGATAAACTCAAATTCAAAGTTTTTTTTCCATAAATGATGAAAATTTTATTCAAAACATTAAAATAAATTTTTTCCATGGAAACTATTTTGGTTGTCGTTGAATTACAAAAATTTTCCCATTGAAAATTAGAGATTTTTTTGTGAAATTTTTGGATGTTTCATTTTATCATGATTTACTTACACTCTTTCAACTTTTCTCTGAACTTTTATTTTGTAATTTTTTAATAGATGCAAAAATTTGAAGCATTGGAGCTTTCACAAAATTTTTTTTGCAGAAAATTTTCTACAGCTAAGTTGCATAAAAATCGTCCAAAATTTTTTGAACAGTGCACATTCGAGCCACAGAGCAAAAAATGTCAAGCGAGCAAACAGAGCGACACAGAGTGACATTTTCAGATTGTACAGCTGGTGACCGAGTGCCTTGTCCGGCTTTGTGTGGAAGGATGTCCGTTCAGCAAGGCAGAAAAAGGAAATTGGCGGGAGGACTTTGCAAAATAACTCAAATAACTCAAAAAAGTATCTGGAAAATAATGAAAATGACGAAAATAACGAGCGAAATGAGAAAACGAGATGACGACTTATTTTCAATTGAATAAATTGAATTTTCCGGTAATTCTCGGGTAATTCAGTGCTGGCAACTCTCAAATTCAATTTTGAAATGTTGTAGAGAAATTATTTCAAGAACTTTTTAGAAATCAATAATGAAATGAAATTTAATTCAGAATTGCAGTTCTAGCTGTTGATGCACAATTTATTTTTCTCCTTCTTTCTACACTTCCATATTTCAGCAACAAATGTAGTTTTACGAGCAAAATATTGAAGAATTTTGCAAGCTTTGATCATTATTGATGAATTTAACGATGTTGATGCATTTGATCAATTTGATATTGAGTATTGATTAGAGAAATTGTATGATTGACAAGTTTTTTAGTCTATTTTTATCTTTCGAATGCTACGCAAGTGTTGACAAATCAATAATAAATTTGGTAAACTATGTACATTGTATAATTTTTTAAAAGCTTTGATATTTGTAAATAAATTGTAATTTGTTCGTTCCAGATTGTGAAAAGCTCATGTTAATGATTGATCAATTATAATCAAAAAACACTTTAATCTTAATATTTCAGTAGAATTAAATTACTTAGAAGATTGCCAACACACCCTTTTTCCCATATTCATCTAATTACTAAAAAATCACTCATCAGCTGGTGCACCTGAACTTAAAAAGTCTTTGCTCGGGCTTTTCCCTCTAATCTGACATTGACGGGCTCAATCAATCACATTCCACACCGCAGCAAAATCCACCCACATTACGTTAAAGTATTATGCAGAGAGCATTAGTACATTGTAGCAGCAAATTATTGAAATCAACCAGCTTTACAACAATTATGCAAACATTACAAACAGCAAAAGCTTAGAATAAACAGCGGAATTTGCAAAAATAACTACACCGTAAGGCTTCAGTGAGTCCCTGCTCAACTAAACAAATGCACAATTGTACAATCGAGGCATCAGAAGTTGCATTCGCCTGTTCACAATAGATTAAGCTTGGCTTGAGAATATTTTTATTCGATATTTTATTTTCAAATATATTTTGTCGGACAGTCCATTTGTTTGTGTTTGAAAAATTTCTTAAGTCAAAAGTGACTTTTATCCATATAAAATCCATTTTCGAGATTTTTCAACTCAAAAGCTTAACTTGCTAAGCAACCCTACCTCCATTTCTCTTGTTTTTGAAAAATTACAATTTCTCATTTAACAATGTGCAAAAGGGAAATAAGCAACAAAACGATGAATGTGGGACTTATTGATTTTTCCACCACACAATAAGCGACTGAACTGACTGACTACCAGTGGTGCTCCATACTAAGCATACTAAGCATACTAAGGAATTACTGAATTACATAACAGCTCCACATTTTTGCCGTTGCGCCTTTTTTATCATCCCGCTCAGCCATCCGCTGTAATGCCTTTAATGACTTACAAAAATGCTCGTGTTCATATTTATACTATTTACATTTGCCCATTAATTATAACCGAAAAATATTTCCAGCTCATGTTGCCAAAAGGCAGCAAGCACAACCAATCCAGGCACAAAGAAGGCGAACAAAATAATACAACCAGCAAAAAATATATACACAAACGGATAAAGGAAGTGAAAATTTCTCCAGTACAAAGCGACTGGATGGGATTTGGGTAAGGTTTCTTTGGCGGGCTTGAATTGCAGAGGTTGGAAATTTCTTAAATATGAAAATCGTAAAATTTAAATAGTTGCAAATTCAAAATGCGGAAGAACCTTTAAATATTTGGGTTTTTAGAAAAGAAAACTCCTTCCTAACCACTACCTCAGTTATGCAAGAAAGCTGTACAGATGATATGACTTTTCATTCTAACGATGGTTAGAGAAATGGCAAAAAAGGGACGGAATGAAACAGGATTTCCACTGTAAATTAATTCCTGGAGCTGTGGAAGAATCAAAAGCTTCACAAGAGGGGCTCATATGAATTGCTCAGAATGTCCTAAATACGCTATAAATATACTAACTGCTAATACTGGTGAGAAACTGAGAAGCATATCTGAACCTTTTATTCAGTTATTTGCGAGAGTTTTACATAACGTTACTTCTATTCATTTGGTACAAGTTATTACATTCAGACATTTAGGTTTAAACTGTTACGAGGAAGCTTTTGGAACTATAGATTAAATGCCATTGTGCATAGAACCAGTTACTTCATCTCTTTTTCCTTTGTAATGTTGTAACCAGCAATTAAATTATGCTTGACTATTTTCTGTTTGCTCCACAAAGCAAATTACTTCAATTTCAGAGTATTCTTGTGGACTTTTGTGGAATTTTGTGTACTTAAAAGCTGTAAATACCGAGTAAACTCTGTAAATGTTGTAAACTGCGGTAGCTTGTTTGCATCCAACTAATTTCGAGACAATTTTAATAGTCGCAATTCACTGAATTAATAACATTTCCATTTTAACTGGCAAATATACAGACAATTCCATTTTAATTAAAAAATGCTAACACAGGCGGAATATTTGCCCAAATATCTCAAATAGTCCAATCTCCATGTGCCAGAGCAAAGAGTATCGACTGTGGTTTCAAGTTTCTTTATAGTCGAGTGAATTTTATCGGGGGTTGACTGGCATTGAGTGGAAAGGTCAGGATATATTGTGGTGCTCATTCTATATAATGGAGTTTGAATATTTTAACTGTTACAGGACTTTAAAGGTGATTGTGGAGGAAATGGGATTTATTGATAGCTTTTGACCTTTACGTTTTTAAATTGTTTTTTGGACAAAAACTGAAACAAAAAGCTTTGAAAGTTTTTATAATTTTCAGAAAGCTTTCATAAAAGCTTACAAAAAGCTTTTGAAAAAATTATTAATGAAAGGTGCGTTTTAAAGAACTTCAACCCCCACAACTATATTTCAAATACTCAAACCTCATTCGTTCCCATTTAGTGTGACCAGATATTTCAATAAATTACACAAACTTCTCTCTAGAGTATCGGATAGCAAGCTGAAAATCAATATGTGCGCAAACACTCTAGAACGTGAAGCACCTCTTCATAGCATTATCAAGCACCACCAAACATTCTCTAGTATCAGAGCATCGGGCCACTCTAATGATAAGAAATGTACACAAATTACAGTGAAATTCCCCAAACAAGAATTCTTCTTGTTTCCGATCAACAGCGAACCGAAAAATGCGAAATAAACAAACGCCGAAAGTTTTTTTTTTGCGCTCAGGCAGAAAACTTTCGAATTTTGCTGCCAATTCAGCAACAGGATTGCTTGATAGGGATATTTACAGACAAAGCTTCGCTATCAAAAAGCTTCGATGAGTTCCTGCACAACTCAAAGTTGCACTCGTTTGATCACAACTATTCAAGCTTGACACTAATATTTTTCTAAGCACAATTTTCTTTACAAATTTTCTTACAATAAATGGGGATGGATGCGAAAACAAATTAATATTTTGTAAACAGGACGTTGACATGATGAAAGATAATAAAGGTGGCGCCAAGGTTGCTATTTTTGGTATGAATAATATTTTTTTTCTATCGGAAAATTTGGGTACAAATTTCCCTGAATAAAGCTCATTTTTAATTCACTTGGATCAAATTTTCTGAATAACTCGTAATTGATCGTAAAGGTTGAAATTCTTTGAGGATAACTCTTGATAATATTTATGAAAATATTTGGTGTTACCTCACTTTCTTTCAAACCCTTGACAAAAATTAGAAAACCATAGAAAAATAAGATGGTCGGGCGCCAAAGAAAGAAGCAAAGCAAAAAACTTTAAATTGTTCCGAGAAATTCCAGCCAAGACAATTTGGCCTTTGCTGATGGGCTTTCTGTCTTTTGGAGAATTTCACAAAATTGTTTACATTTGGTTGAATTGGAGGATTTTAGAATACTGAAATTGGTGCAATCGCCGTATTCAAATTGGTATATATTGTGTGTATGCCTGGGACAATGAAATGGCAACGAGATAAGAGGCTTAAGGAATTTTTGGGCAGACATACCCTTTTATGCTAAGTGTTTACTGATAAACGAGGCAATACATATTTTATGTCCGCCCTTACTTTTAACGAACTTGAACTTGACTCTTTTTTTTCTTCTTGAAATCAAGTGCAAGTACTAGTGTATACATTTTTATTGAATCGTGCGAGGGTGTATTATCTGTCTCTCGGGATTAAATAAATTATTTAATTTGGTTGCGTGTGAGTTTTTTTTTTGGAATCATTAAATTTGGTTCAAACAGCTTTATATTAAAGCTACTTTTGGTCATTAAGACATAAACTTATTTTTAAGCTGAAATTCAAAGCTTTTTAACAAGTTCTCCTAACTCAGAACAGCGCCAATTTCAACTCACATCGGGTAATTTCCAAACTACCAATATCTAATCATCTCTTCTAAGAAAACTTCTAAGAAAACGTTGATTACTCAATAAATCAAAAACTTCCAAACAAATCAATAAAATGCCGAGGTAACCACCCAGGCCCCCAGCATTTTACTCATGCCTTCGCTCATATACTTTGTTGATTTGCTCGAACTTTACGGGGGATATTCTGTATTCTGCTTCCTCAGCATACAATGTAATTATGTGCACAAAAAAAATAGGTTTTTGAAACAATTCCTGCTAACGATTGACGATACGTGATTTTTATATATTTTTTGGTGCTAAAGGGCATGTATTACCAAGTATTACCAAATATAACCGAGTATGTTTCAGCAGTACATGTATTTTTATATCTTTGCTGTACTTTGCTCCGATGACTATCTCAATTTTATGTTTTTTACACATTTTAGTGCTTTTTAGATTTATAAATCTTTTTTTTCTAGATAATCTGTGGGTAATATTAAGAGTCATCTTTGTTTAAGGAAATATTTTTAAGAGTGGAAAGGTCTTGAAGTTTCAGTTCAAAAACGTTACCAGAAATAAATTATTATGTAACATTCTGCGAGTAGTAAATTCAAGTTTTTGTAACAAACTCCTGAAGTAACAAACTATAGGATACAAAACTTTGAAATATTATGTATTCTCATTAAATATCTGTTAAAACTTTACAAGTTTAAAATATATAATTATTTTTGATCCAAATGTTATACTTCTAGATCAAAAATCCTTGCTTACTGTTAATTACCAACAAACTACTTATAAACATCTAAAACTCCAATAAAGATAACATTAAATAACTTCCGAACCTGAAATTTCCCAAGAAATCCCACAAAACTCCCCAAAACAACCCCAAATCAACTATCCCAAAACAATCGACTCCACAATTATTTCCTAGATAAAATTATAGATAAATGTTGCCTTGACATATTGAACTTGATTGCCCACAGCACAATTATTGGCTCTTTCTTCAACAACTTGGAAAATCTAGAGAACTGGGAAAATCAGAAAAACATTGAAAATTCAAGGCAAAAAGGAAAATTCCGAGAATACTGTGAAAAGGGGATGCAAATTATGAAAAATTTCTTATCTACGCAATAGCCAGTAAAAAAAAAACAGTAAAAACACAGATTGATAGAACTGCTGTTGCTCAATAATAATCCACAATAGAGCAGAACATTAACAGTTCAAATTAAGGCAAGACACTAATTGAGCGATTGGACAATTCCCTGTAGGGAGACAATCTTTACTTACATTTCAATATTAAATCCCAAAAAACTGCAACAAAAAAAATTTCACCCACAAAAGTTTGTTTCGCGGAATTTGACAAATTTGCGAGCGATTCGCTGTTATATGCTCAAGAATCGCGAATTTCACTTGATTCACTTGGCCACTAGACTGCTAGCACCATGAAACACTACTTGAGGTGGAATTGAGAACGTCTTCAGCACTTGGTCGCGTCTTACTCTATTTAACCATTTTTCCCGTTTAATTAAGGATTTTCATTCTGAAATTTTCTGTTTTTCTTTTATTGATTTTTCGATACCAACGAACAGATGGTGGTTGCTCTTAGAGGAACCGTGAGGCGATTCGTCAGAGAGGGGAAATGTTTTGATTCTTTTTTGTGAGCTTTTATGAATCTTCTATAAAGCTTTTGGATATAATAATGAGATTTTGAATTATATCTACCTCATATTACTTAATTGAAACGAAAAAATCTTAATTTTTAGTTTTTAAAAAGTTTTTTGGTAGAAAAAAAATAAAAAGTTAAATTTGTGATTAAAAAAATTTTCCATTCACCTAATATTCAAATCTGAACACCTTTAAAATAATAATCCTTTTAAAAATCAACCATACGTCATATTATTTGGTTTCAGTTTCTCCACCATCACCATTGTTAGCAGCTAGCTCTGTTCCTGCTAGCTGAGAGAGCTTACTTATGCTCACTTTCTTTCACCGTATATGAAATTCCTTTGTACACACAGTTTCATTGTGCAATTGTGTACTGTGATTTATTTTTTATCTATGACTTTGTAAAAATTCCCGGCTTGTTTTAGTATAGATTTTTTATTAACATATGGTTTTGAGAGCTGATTGTGGAAAAATTAAGCTTGTAGTTGTTGCAATTAGTTTTAATGGATTTTCGCGCCAAATTTTAATTCAAATTCGTTATTGATAAGAGACGAGATCCCCTTTAGTTTAACTTTTAACTTTTAATCTTAATCTAGAGCAAAGTCTTTAACATGATCGTTTTACCAACATAAGCTTGATGTAATCCAATTAAAATAAATTATATAAATTTCTAATCAAAACAATTTCGCATCAGTTCACTTAAAATTTATTCATTGGCAATCAAAATCATCAAAACAGGTATAATGCATTTAAAAATAAATTAAAAGTGATATCAAGTCAAATTCTATAAATCTTAAATTTCTCTATAATTCAGTATGAATTGTATTGTCCATTGCTGGTTCCTTAGGATGGATAAATAATCCTTCCATAGCTCGCCATTCGCAGCCAGAATTAGGATTTGAAATACCAACAACTTCCATTTGTCCGTTAATTGGGCGACCAAAACTTCTTCCAGATATTGCGAGGAACATTGAAGTGTCTGTATGTCTAAATTTAATACCCGCATCTCTGTACCAAAAGTCTCCAGAGCAAATCACTTCCCAATGATCTCCTGTATCACCTTCTCCATTTTCATCTCCATAAGCGGAAATTTCTTGGTTGCCCGAAAGAGGACTCGTAAATAAATGGGAATGTAAGTTTTTGTTCGTTGCCATATGGAATAGACGAATTTGCTGACCGCAAGCTATTGGTTCTCTAAAATGTAACAGAGATTATGAAACATGGGGATAAAATTTAATTTTCAAAAATGTCTTACCCTCTTTCACATAATTTACCAGTTGGTGCTTTTATTTGCCAATGACTGTTAGAATCTTCTTGCATTTCAATAGCAGTTACAGACTGTTGGCCTGATCCTGTTCCATATTTAACATCATGAGAGTGTAAACGAGTTTTATAGTCTGTGTTCAGCAGCTTCAGAACAGTTCCACAGGTAACATAATTAGTTTTAGCTCCTAAAAAAGTTGATATTATTATATTTATAAATCACGTATCAAAAAGATATCAAACAAGATAAGCAGACTATATTCTGAATAATTTATAGGATGAATATATGGATGATGTGTCTAAATCTTTCTAATCTCAATTTTAGATCAAATATGACATAATATCAAACACGTTGCTTTATTTAGTCCTGAATTCCACGTCATTTATAATCAGGAAGAGTTCTGACTCAGATCAACCGCAAAAAATCGACCAATCAGAGAGAACCAGCACGAGAAATTTGTTTATCAAGGACTTCCTTTATTGAATCTTACCTAAGGACAAGTTGATGATGGTTGCTAACACTATAGATACTAATTCTAAGTTATATTTCATGGTTCTATTAATGTTATTCTAATTCTTTAAAGGTTTTGAGCTCTTGAAGTCGTGGAAAAAATTTTATTTACAACAATTTTTTATGCCGCTACTTGAATTTTCAGTGAACCGCGGCGGCAAAAGATGTTTTACAGTATTTAACACAGGTCCCTATGAATTGTTTTTATATATTTGCTTTCAATATAAATGAAACTTTTATATAATTGTTTTTACAAGAAATAGAAGTATGCTATACTTTAGAGAATAATCTCCGAATATATAAAATATATGTAAATAATTGATGAATGAAATCTTACTCTGAACTCTGTTATACTAATAGCGATCTCAAGAAATCGAAGAAAAATAAAAATCATTTAAAAATAAAAATAGTTCAATGGCAGCAAGTCCTAAATACAATCTGGAAGAGGATGAGATATACTTGAAAACAAAGTTCACGGAGGACATCAGCGAAAGGATGAAGGTCCCAAAACGGTAAATTAATCAATAATCTGAGTGTTTGAAAAAACTATTAAATTGTCCATTGTTTATCATTTAAAAAAAGAATTCGAGCCACTGGAGATTACTTCGACAATGATCACGAGCTGTACAGCAATTCAAACGGGAACTCAATGAACTCCTGGAACTATCATGAGAAGTTGGAGATGAATGTTCCCGATAGAATTGTTGTTATTGGACAGGATCAGACACACGGTTAGTTGGTGGATTCCACTTTTGTTTATCATTTGTTTCACTCATCATTTGATCCACTCCCTGCATGCCCTCACCTTCCTTACACCCCCTTCCATGTGTTTTCTAAATTATGCGTGTTGTGTAATAAAATCAAATCAGTGCTAACAAAAATCTCTCCTTTCCCATTAACCACTCATCAAAACCGACAAAAATTTTAACTCAACAGTTCTCACATCAGGAACTAAATCCCAGCCCAGAGAGATCGTGCTGGAAAACTCTATTCTACCTAAGGATCCTGGTTTTATTAGGGTTTCTACACCACCCAGAGTTATATCGTTGAGTGAACATCATTTTCCAAGTGCTTCGGATGATGCTGAAGAAGAAAACCATCAACAACAAACCAGGCATAATAGAAATGAGCCTAAATCGCTGGATTTTTTTGATGATCAAAGAAGTGTTAGCAATAAGAGCAAGCGGTATGAACTACAGCAACAACAATACTCACAGGAAATGGTCATCAATCATAATAGGTAAGCTATTTCGGGATATTTTCAACTGCTAAAATTAGTTCAGATGGTGATTTGTGTTAAGAAATTTTATCGATTTGTGTTGGAATGACGATTTTTCGAAATTCTAATAGAAATTCAATGTTTTTTTACAAATATACATAAAAATCATCAAATGAATAAAATTTCAATAATTTCTATCTATATTTAACTTTCAGAGAAGGAACTCCCGCGTTTAGCGGCAGCATCGAGAATTTATCATCACATGATGAGATTTTGCATTTAAGGAAGCAAGTGGCCAAAATGAACCGTCGCATTATGAACGTGGAGATTGATAACTTGCAACGAAATCAGCGAGAAAAAATAGTTTGCGCAATTGGCATCGCATATTTTTTGCTGAAATCCTTCTTTTGGCTTAACCGGAAATGAATTAATTGATTTAACTGAATGCAACTGATGAAACCAGAAATAATCTACCTGCAAGTGAAAAATAGTTTCAGCAAGCAAATTGGCTAAAATGATAAACAAATAATCCTAAATCTTCAAAAAACTATTGAATCACTTACTCAAAACTTAAAATTTAGACTTTGAGGAGAAATGAAGGAAAGTGTTTGTTAATTTTGTTTTTTGCTTTTTAGTCGAAACTATTTTTTTGTTGGATTTTCTTATCAGTTTCTTATCAATTTTAGTAGTAAATCCTAGTATTTCGAAAAAATAACTTTCCAAAAAATTAAAATGTTAGTCCAAGCGCTGTTTTCCCCCACTGTATGCGATTTATGAACAAATTTATTTAGAAAAGACGGTAGCGACTCGATTACTATAAGGAGAAAAGGTTTAATCAACAATTGAACATAATTAATTTTAATGTTAAATTTAAAGTTTGTGAATGATTTGTGGGAAATTGTTAACGTTGATGAGAAATTGAGTTGCTGTCATTTTTTTTAAAGAGCATTTCTCGATTTACACCTTTAATTTATGAATAATTTCTTTTTTTATGAATTTATGTTTAGAAATTGGAAACACACAATTAGAAGTTTTAAATAAAGTCAAATATGCAAAATATGAAATTTATCGTGTTTTAGATTTTTTTTTTTTTTTGCTCGACGTCAAGTGGATATAGTCAAGTGGATTTAAATAATAAAATATCATCATTGTTGACATCAATATATTTATTTGTCTATTCACATACAATAAAATTACAAATAAAATTTACAAATTTCTATTAATAATACTAGGGGCTAAAAAATTTTATGATTGCAATGTTTTCCGAAAATGGCCGATTTTCAATTTAGGTTACAAAAGATTAAAAATATTAATAAAAATAATACATTTGTGAACTTATGAATGGAAATACAAAGAAGCGATCAAGAATATTTTTATATTTTGTTCAAAATTGGAAAATTGATATTTCAGCTTTATATTGGCAGTATCATTTATTTGTAGGTTAATATTTTTGATGAATGTTGAGTATATTCATTGTTTCATACCACAATACAACTTGTTGCAGGCAGTTTATGAGCATTTTCTTGTTACATAACAAATTTAGGCAGTGAATTAATTGACTAATTAGAATAATTACAAGAGTGTAGCCGGTAACTATTTAGTTACCAAGAATGCGACGCAACAAAAGTTGCCTCATCCATACTTGGCAACAAAGTAGCTCACCGTTTGAGTACATGATCAATTAACTTTAAAATCACAATAAAATATTCCATAAAATTAATCCGTTAGAGAGTTGCTTTACAATCGCTGATTGCTGGACGTATTGTTCCACGTGACTTGATTGCGTGGCGTAAGTCGTATGGAATTGCCATCTTCTTCGTCAACTACATGCTCGTAAGCTTGGTTCACAGTGCCGGCTGTGCCATAGATTTCATGGTTAGGGCCACCATTTGAAGCAAAAAGCTCTTTAACGTTTACACCAGCATTAGAGCTCCGCACGGGTCGAGTGGGCTGGTTGTTGTTCAACTAAATTTTAAATAAAGATTAGAAGAAACCTAATAATAAACGAATTGAGTACTAACCACATTGGCAGTGATGCCATATTCATTATTGGCGCCAAGAGTTTGCATTTGAGACTTCCTCCTTTCAGCCATCACTGAATTCTTTCTAACCTCTAAAGCTCTAATAGTTTCTCTTCGCATTGTCATTCTTCTGGTTAATATTGGAGTACCAGTATTATTCTCATCAGCTGAAGCAGTAAGCTTAAGGAAACGCTTTTTGAAGGCAACATCAAGCGTTCCAATCTGCCTTCGAGGCTGTCGAGCTTTCTCCAAGTTTTGAATCGTCTTACGCCGGGCTATCCGATCTGGTCCCGAACCACTGTCATTATCGTAGTCTCCATCAATTCCTTGCAGACGCTGGAGATTCTTGACGATTTCTACCGCATGCTGTGAATATTAAAATTAGTTAAAAACGTATTTAATATAAATCAATTAGATTGAATTTACCTTATCTATAAGCGCATCCTGTGAAAGATCTTCAGCCTTCTTGCTGCAGGTCAAGTTCAGCTCTGTGGACGCCAAAATATGTGAAATGGTTCCAAAGCGATGGAACAACATGGCGGTAAACTGAATAATTAAAATCAACGCAAAGAAGAACACAAACACCAGACCGATGGGTTCCAATTGCAAATACTCCTTGGAGATGTGGACCTATGGAAAATAATTAACAGTGCAATTAAACCGGAAGTTACTTGGATTTTAATCTGAAAAATAATTACAATTAGCACATTAAAAATATTAACTAATGGATTAGAAAACACAAACGTTCACATATTAATTCGTTAATCACATCAATAGCAAAATTAATTATAAAGTAATAAATTAGAAAACTTTATTGGAAACTGACCGGAATTATGGTTAAATTGCAAAATTCGTTAATTACTTTTTTGGAAAAATCGATTGAACGTGAATTGTGATTTGTGAAATAATAAAAAAAGTTTATGTGAATGAAATATGCTAGTTTCTTAAAGTATGATGGATGTAAATATAATATGAAAATGCGAGGTGTGATGTGAAGTGTGCGTGTGGTTGTGTATAATTTGTGAGTTCTTTCTCTAATCGATTATGTATACATAATTAAGAGTATGTACTATTAATTGGGCAATTTTGTATAAATAGTTCCAAATTTGAGATGCAATGGTAAGCAAAAAAATTTTAAAACTACTAGACTTGAGCTTGTGATTAAAATCACTAGATACTATTATTATTGAATGCACAATGAATTTTATTCCAAGTTAAAGTTGTTTAACAAAATCCAATGAATCTTTCTTAATATTTCGATTTGTGGTTTAATTAAATATTTTTCCATCCTTATTAGTTTCATCACTGAACCATGAATGTTTTATTTTCCATCCATTGTATGCTATGAATAAATAATAATTTTAATAAATAATAAATATTTTGGAATTTCAACACGGAAAATCTAATAGGAAGTTTTCTAATGAAAGCAAATATCATTGATGATACAAGAAATTTTTTGACAATAATAATATCTTGAAAATAAATGCATGCATTCACAAAGCATTTGAAGTTGAAGGTAAGGAATATTGTAAAATCGCTTTTGAAGGGAATATTGTAAAATACTGAAAATCTAAACTGTCTTGATAGCGAGTATATTAAGGCAATTGACTCTAAAAGAGGGAATCGAGAGAAAGTGACGAGAAGTACACGATCAACCTTAAATATGTTAAAAATAAATAAATAAAAAAATTACACAAAGTTAGTCAATAATGTTTAGATTAAATATATCTTCCTTTCCACAGAGAGAAACCACAGAGAGCTTGCCAACAGAACAGTATATTATAAACATCTGGCGTTATAAAAAATCAGAATCGATATCAAACCTCTGATGTCTCTTCATTGAAGGTTATGTTTGTTTTGACGCCTAGCGGCCATTGAACGTGGAGCTTGTCCTTATTCAATTGTAGCAAAAACACGATCAGCACAAATAGTGCGTTGAACATAAAAAACGCAAACACTGACTTGTTACGCAGCTCGATTAAATCTCTGGCAATCCTAGCCTGTTTATTCGCAGAATTTGCCGTAGTTTTGTTTAATTAAAGTTTTTTAAATAAGTGTTGAGCATGTGTGTGTGTAAAATTTTGAATATTGAAGCCAAACATATTTAATGGAATTTTGTGGTGTAAAAGCGTTAAAATAAAAGAAAAAAAAGAAACTATTAATAAATTGTACCCGTTGGGACGCCGAAAGTCTAATTGCCGCCCTATAAAGCATCTTATTACTAAATTCCCAAGAGTTTCCTGAATAAATATATGTACAACAATCTAAAAATTCTATGTATCAAAGCCACTAGATCAGTTTGGATGCGACTTTCAACTTCAGCGTCCCTTAAATTTTACCTCTTGAGTGGTCTCATCGTAAGTGATATTGGTTTTAACCCCGAGTGGCCACTTTACGTGGAGGTTATCTTTATTTAATTGGAGCAAAAAGACAATTAACACAAAGAGGGCATTGATCATGAAGAAACCAAACACGGAGGAGTTTCGAAGGTCTTTGAGATCGCTTGCGATACGTGCCTAAAATAAATGAGGATCATTCTTGTTAAATTTAGCATTTTTTGTAAGAAATGATAAACTTGCCTGTTCTTCCTTATCCTGATCAATGGGGTATAGATACTTCTCGATCAAGTCCTTCCAGAATCCAATTTCTGCACTAGAGATAAAGTCCACTTCACCTTTCTTCAATTCTGGATCTTCAATCCAGTAGGGATTGGTCAAGAAGTCTCGTTCATCTCGCTGAATGGTTGAGGACTCTGATTCTGAGTGCTCTCTAATAAATAAATACAATATAAATAATTATAAAAAAAGATAAAATTGAAAAGCTTACGTATCATCCTCAATTCCTTCTGCAACAGATCCCAAATGATGATCTTTAGAACCTGTTGAAGTTGTCCTTCTCCTTGTGTGATGCCCGTGAGGATCAACAGTTTTTTCCAAAAACTCTAATTTCTTGTTAATTGTATCCAAAGAGTCTGATATGTGAATCAGTTGTGCCTTTTCATCACTAGTCTTGCCATGCGTGCATAAAAGACACCTAAACAATCCAGCAATTGAAATATCTATTGATCCCTCTTCATCGCCATTAGAGCCAGATCCTCCTTGTAAAAATCCTAACAATGTCTTTTGTTTTGCCTTCTTGGTTAATTCTGCAGTTTCTTTTTTCTCCATTGCAAGCTCTTTTTTAGTCTTTTTAGCAATTGTTTCGCGAGTGCCCCATGAAACAACGTTCAAGTTGATGATGGAGTAAAGGATCAAAAGCAAATACATGCTAGGAATGGAAAGCAAATAGATGATACCTGAAGCTATACACCAAAACTCCTGCGGATGTAAGCATGCCGCTATGAAAAACGTCGCTACCATAGATATCAAAAATATAGCAGATGGACTGCCAATTCCGTCTTCTCCTAACTGCAATGCCGTACCTACAATGACCGCCATCATAATCAGCGCATACATTGTGGATAAAATTTGAGCTACCAGAAGTTGGATATTGGCTTTACAAGTGAAGCAAACGAACATAAAGAAGAATATAGGAATGATGTTGTAGTAGAATGAAGTCCAGTTGTCGATACGGAAAGCAGCCACGAACGCACCCACCAACATGAGAAAAATTGTTCCCGGTCCGAGAATAGTTCCGCCCATCAATAGCATTTGGTAGAATATATAAAATAGTGAAATGTTGTCATTGATTTTTATCGTTCGTTTGTAGTCCATAAGCAAGTCCAAAATGTTTGCGAGTGTTGATGGTACCCATCTTCTTCTCTGGTTATAAAACTCATTGAATCCTTCTGGGGCATGTGTATAAGCGTCCGAAGCAGCTGAGTATTCGACTCTGTAACCTCTTTGTAGTAATAATGTGCACAACCATCGATCTTCTCCTTGATCGTATTGCACGTAATGCCGTGCTTGATCTGATCTTGTAGTATACTTTTTCATGACGTTATCATCCATCAATCCTTTACCTCTGAATAATGAGAAGCATCCAGGACTACACAGTACGCATCCTTCACAATGAAAACAATAGAACATTAGATCAATCCGGCTCGATAAGTTGATGAATTTGAAAAATTAATTAGTAAAAGTGTTGGAAGGAGACTTGATGAGGTATTCAATTATGTAATTGAAATATTAGATTTGAGCACAATCGCTTCCAATTAAGATACCAATACACGCAATTTGATTAATTTAAGCAACTTTTGGAAAATGTCAAAAATTAAATTAAAAACTTACCAAAGACGTGCTCTGTACTCTTCTGCAGCCAATGACCGATAGCGTACTCAAACTTCTGATACCAGACCATGGGACCACTGAAAAAAAATCAAATTAAAATTAAATTAAACTGTAAAAAGATACGCGAGCATTATACTTTAACGATATATGACCACTAGAGTATTACCCGTGAAGGATCACAGGATTTGTTGCACAAAGTATCAAAGTCGATATTGTTTTTTTTTGGTTTATTTCATTGAATGGAGCTTTAAATTATAAAATCAAATTATAAAGTGTTAATCTGAAGCTTCAAAATTCTCAATTGTGGCCTGGAGCTACCAGATCATGCCAAAATATGGAGCTTAGACCAACCCGTACAACATACAACTCAGTTTATAATCCCAAACAATAATTTTAATTAAAAATTTTAATTTATGAATGTTTTTGGACTCAAAAATCCACCTGGTCATGCCATTTGATGGAGCTGGACCAACCCGTGATACGCGAAAAATCTCAGCTTATCATCCCAAACGATTTTACCAAAAGACACGGAAACTGTATATTCAGCCGTTCTCGAGTTCTGAAAGTAGTACCAGGTAGTGGCACCTAGATAAAATGTCCAAGTACTCGCAAAAATGATTTACTTTGTTTTTTTTGATTAATTGTGGGATTCTAAGACTTTTCAAAAAAATAAGTCCAAAGCCACCAGGTCATGCCATTAGATGTAGCTGGACCAACCCGTGAAACACTAATAAACTCAGCATATCATCCCAAGCAATTTATCTCAAGACACGAAAGCTGTATCTTCAGCCGTTCTGTAGTTGTGGTAGTACCACCAGGTAGTTTCACCTGGATAAGAAGTCCAAGTACTTCTGAAAATGATATACTTGGTTTTCTGAATGAATTGTGGGATTCTTAGACTTTAAAAAAAAATTTATCCCAAGCCACCAGGTCCTGCCAATGGTTGGAGCTGGACCAACTCATGACACAAAAACAAACTCAGCTTATCATCCCAAACAATTTTTACCAAGACACGGAAGCTGTATCTTAAACCGTTTTCAAGTTTTGAAAGTACCACCAGGTAGGGGCACATGGATAAATAGTCCAAGTGCTTGCAAAAATGATTTACTTGGTTTTCTGGATGAATCGTGAGATTATAAGGTTTTAAAAAAAAAATTGTCCTGAGCCACCAGGTCATGCCACCAGCTGTTGGTGAACTCATTCATATGGACCAACTCGTCACCCTGAACCTTTTTTCCCATGAAACCAAAACTCCAACTCAACCCAAACTCTCAATATAAGGTGAAATATACTTGAAACATGTCTTGCTGCACCATGGCTGGTGACCAGGAGGGTTGTGGAACTGGTCCAAAAATCATCCAGATCAAATTCTGTGACATGGATGAACCTTTTGAGACTAAGATGCCCATACATAAGTCTTCAGGTTTTTGAGCTATAAGAGCTCAGTTAGCGTTACGCAGAAATAAATATATAAATATATAAATTACATAATATAAAGAGCAAGTTTTGTTTATTTATATATTTATATATTTATATATTTATATATTTATTTCTGCGTAACGCTAACTGAGCTCTAATAGCTCGAAATCCTTAAGACTTTTGTATGGGCATCTTAGTCTCAAAAGGTTCATTCATGTCACAGAATTTGATCTGTATGATTTTTGGACCAGTTCCACAACCCTCCTGGTCACCAGCCAGGGTACATCAAGACATGTTTCAAGTATATTTCACCTTATACTGACAGTTTTGGTTGAGTTGGAGTTTTGCTTTCATGGGAAAAAATGTTCAGGGTGACAAGTTGGTCCATATTAATGAGTTCACCAACAGCTGGTGGCATGACCTGGTGGCTTTGGACGACTTTTTTTGAAAAAGTCATAGAATCCCACAATTCGTCCAGAAAATCAAGAAAACAATTTTTTGTAGGTATCCAAGTGCCACTACCTGGTGGTACTACCAGAACTCGAGAACGGCAGAAGATACAACTTCCGTGTCTTTGGAAAAATTGTTCAGGATGATAAGCTAAGTTTCTTTTTATGTCACGGGTTGGTCCAGCACCACCTTTTAGCATGACCTGGTGGCTTTAGATGGCTTTTGAAAAAGTCTTAGAACCCCACGATTTGTCCAGAAAACCAAGTATATCATTTTTGGAAGTACTTGGATTCTTATCCAGGTGCCACTACCTGGTGGTACAACCAAAACATGAGAATGGCTGAAAATACAGCTTCCGTATCTGGAGTTAAATTGTTTGGAATGATATGCTGAGTTTGTTAGTATATCACGGGCTGGTCCAGCTCCATCTAATGGCATGACCTGGTGGCTTTGGGCAATTAAAAAAAAAAACTTAGAGTTATAAAATACGACCAGAAAACCAACAAAAATGTTTTTGCAATATCTTGAACTAATTATCAAGGTGCCACTACCTGGTGGTACAACCACAACTCGAGAACGGCTTAAGATACAGCTTCCGTATCTGGAGTGAAACTGTTTTGGATGATATTCGAAGTTTGTTTGTGCATAACGGGTTGGTCCAGCTCTATCTAATGGCATGACCTGGTGGCTTTGGACTAATTTTTTAGAAAAGTCTCAGAATCCCACAATTAATAAAAAAAATAAAGTAAATCATTTTTGCAAGTACTTGGACTTCTAATCTAGGTGCCACTACCTGGTGCTACTTTCAGAACTCGAGAACGGCTCAATATACAGTTTCAGTGTCTTTTGGTAAATCGTTTGGGATGATAAGCTGAGATTTTTCGCGTATCACGGGTTTGTTCAGCTCCATCTAATGGCATGACCAGGTGGATTTTTGAGTCCAAAAACATTCATAAATTAAAATTTTTATTTTTAATTTTTTAATTTTTGTTTGGGATTATAAACTGAGTTGTATTTTGGCATGATCTGGTAGCTCCAGTCCACAGTTGATAATTTATTAAGCTTCAGATTAACACTTTCTAATTTGATTTTATAATTCTAAGCTCCATAAATTGAAATAAACCAGAAAAAAACAATATCGACTTTGATACTTTGTGCAACAAATCCTGTGATCCTTCACGGGTAATACTCTAGTATATAAATAAACAAAACTTGCTCTTTATATTATGTAATTGTCATTCTTTTTTTTACAGAACAGCTCTACTTTCTAAATTTAATTAACACAACATACCCTCCAATGGGATGAATTCTTCCACAAGCTGCACCCAAGTTTCGATTTTTCTTCATCAAATCAATAAGCAAAGTGACTGCATTAGGCTGAAAATCAATATCACCATCTAATGTCAGCAAGTAAGTGTTTTCAGCAATAACATCTTTACGGTCCACCGAAATGGGAAGCTCCATAAGTCTATGTCCCAGTAAATAGTACATGTACATAACTTGCGACCAACGTTTTCTGTGTCTTATTCTATCTTTGTCTTTCAAATGGGCAATCATCTTCGTTTTTCCTGGAAGTGTCCAAATAAGTCTACCTCCGTATGGAGTAGGATATTTTTTGGGAGCCCGTAAACGGATGTTAGTTTGATGAACATCAGAAGCAGCTTCATCAATAGTTTGAATGAGCAATTTCACAAAACGATTTACTTGAATATCATCATCACTATGATCGGATATTTCAAAAGCATCATCGAAGAAAATGTGAGCTAAAATATTTAGAAATTATTACACTTTTGGTCTAAGAAGTGATTTTTAACACTTACTTTCAAACTCATAATAATCTGGATCAACGATCCTCAAATATTTCTGAGCAACTCGTCGAGCACATTGATCTTCATCCATTCTTATGATAGATTTCAAAAATTCTATCATTTCATCTTTTGTTTCATGCCACATAGTACAACAAGCATACATTCTAGTAATATGATCAGAATTTTTAATGTTGGACTTTGGTAATGCTGATCCATCCGTATGTACAGAAATAGTCTCGTAATATTCATCTCCCTTTTCTTTTTCAATTTCTGCCAAGTCTTCTGTTTTTACATCAGCTTGATCATCTCTCCTTCGATTGAGAGCCATAGATTGATCGATTAAGAGTCCGTTGTACACAGGTGTCACAAAAATCTTTTCAGTGCAAGCTAATCTCTCACATCGTGGTGTCCAAAGATGCAAAGTGATCCAAACTTGGGAGAAAAGCCACAAAAGCCATGCCCAGGCCATTTGGCGAGATGCTAGATCACTAAGTCTAAATACTGGCGGACTCTCAAAGAATAAATAATCTGGTATTGTTCCATGGAAAAAGCAAGGATCTCCATTTCTAATTCCACATACAGCAATCAGCAAAGTAATAGTGATTGGAACAGTAAGATTTACTGGGAAAGCGTAGCTGAATTGTTGAATCAAAATTTTGCAAGCAAATTTACCAAAGATATAGCAAAAGTAAGCAGCAATTATTTGAATAATGATCACGTAAGTAACCGTGTTGTAATCAGCATTAATCTCCACAAAGTCACCATTAGTTTGTGATAAATCTACCAGATCTGGTAAGGATTTTCCAATTATGCCCGTAACTTCCTCAACCACAATTTTGTGTGGACCAAAAGCTTTGCTGAATAATGCAAACAGATTTGCTGGCTCATCACCATCGAACCAAAGTATAAAGCAAACGGAACAAAAGAAAATCAGAATCTAAAATTAAAATAATTTAAATTGATCAAATCATCAAATTCACACAATTACTAAACTAACCTTCCATATTGACAAAAACATGTATGTAAAGTATCTAGTGAGTTTTAAATCTTCTTTAACTCTTCCTAATGCTCTTATAATACCAAAAGGGCTTTGTGGTGACACATAATTTTCCCACCAACCACAAGATGTCATCAAAGCCGATACAGGTATTAGCCAAAGAATTGGTCGATCGTCTAAAAGTGGCCAGACTACAAAGCCTGTGACTTGTGCGGCTACTGCTGCTAGATCTATAATTACTTTGGCGGCACGTTTGCCTTCTTTTGAGGTTCGTGAAAGGAGCCCAAGAATTCCTGAAATAAAGTTGAGAGTAATTAATTTGAATTTCCTAAAATAAAAATGTAATAAAACCAACCTGGAACCAAACACAAACAATTGGTGAACATTGCACCCTTTACCGAGTCCAGCTCTGGTAGAACGCGAAATACTAATAAAACTAATCCTATTGCATGACAAGTCTCCATCAAGAAAACCCATAAAAAGTGCCCTTTCTGTGGAACCTTCCAGGACTTGAAGAAGCACATTCTTGAGGACCTTATTAAGGTTCCTAGCTCTGGTATCGTGAATGCAAAGAGCAGTGCCCACATCCACGCAATCCTCTCTTCTTCTGGAATGATGGAGATAAATTGCTTATCTCTAGCAAGATCTTTGTTACAGTACGGCAGTTTGCGATCTTGCTTTAACTGAGAGGACATGAATAGTATACAGCCTTTGCCAATTACACCACCCGCCAAAACCATTATGAATGTGAGGATGTAAGCTACGATTTTGAGGAATTTAGCGGTGAGTTCCATACATGCTTGGTTGGCCATCGATCCGCTGTCGTTTTTAATTGGAGGATCTCGAAAGACATCCCAGCCTTTTGTCTCTTGTACGGTACGTTGGCTGGAAAATAAAAAGGCATATTAATTAGTGATCATGATAGGTACATTAAATTTGGTTATTTGTGAATTTTCAAGATTTTTATAGACATTATGTACTTTAAACAAATATTCAAGTGATCGCTCTACTGATCACCAATTTTTCGTCCAATGAGCTTTATTCCAAGCTTTTAATTTAAAAACGCCATTGGTTTTTTTAATAATTTCTCATTCTCAATTTCTCATTCACGATAAATTTAATAAATTATTTTTACATCAAAGGTTCAGTAGACTCTGTAAACTGAATGGAATCTTGAGCAAATTCGGTAACTTCCTCTGTTTTTTTCTCTGATTCTTCATACTGATGGCTAGTAAAGCTTGGATATTCAGTGGACATTCAAAAACCACCAGAAAAACTATAAAATTGCACAAATTTCTCCAAAAACACTTTTACTACAAGAACTACAATCAACGTCCAACAAAAACGACAAAACACAAACGAAAAGACACAATAAAGTTCCAAAAAAACTGAACGCTCGCCCAAAAATCGGTTTAATTTCATTAAATTATGAACGCGTACTAATTCGATTTGTCGTAATTTAACATTAATTTTCCTATTTTTCTTCAAAAAATGATTGCCTCAACACTTTTTCACTGAGCGAGTGTGCTGCAAAATGGCAGAAAACCAATAGCAGTAATGTAACGATCAAAATTGAAACATTTCGAATTTCAATACAACATTTAAATTATGCTACAATTGCAATAAAAGTGTTCAATCGTTTTAAATTGATTCGAAGCCAATTTGGAAAATTTATGTATGGGAAATTATTCAGGGGTTGGGAGGATCTTTGTAAATTGTTTTGCAATTGATCTTAATGTTTGTCATCACAGAGAAATCTTTGCTACCAATTTCAAATCATCATCATCATCATCATCAAATCTTCAATCAAACCATGATCTACCAACCCATTCCATTAAAATTATATTTGATTGTTAGCGGCGTTGGAGAAATTGCTCATGAGGCAACACCAGCCTCACTTCAGTTACACTTTAGTAGTTTTGCTACATTTTACATTTGCTTAACAAAATGGTTGCAGTAATGCATAGTATTTTGGTAAATTTGCGCTATTTTTTTTCGTGTAGTTTGGGGCAAGTTGAGGTAAGTTGAGGCTTATTGAGTTTTTCATTGAGCTTTATATAATCCTTTTGTTTGAATATAGCGTAATAGTGATCGTTGTTGCTTAACGCGTCGTTTTCATTCAATCGATAATTGGTGGTGCTGAAAGCTTTCCTAGAGAAGTGTTAAGTTGAGTACTTTGTTTATGATTTTACTAGGGGGTTGTTTGAGGTTTATTAATAGAATGAGATTTTAGTTCAAATTTTTGTGTGTTGATTTTAAGTTTTAATAATTCGATAATTAATAATTAAAGTTTAGCATAAAATAAACTTTGGTGATTTAATCTCAGATAAGCTCTGATTAATCCGTAATTCATTGAAGCAAAATAATATTCTTAAATTGAATTAGTATTATTACAGCGGCATTTTATCATTCTAAAACTCTCATAAAATTTTCAATCTATCATTTACACAAAGAACAGGTGGTTTATAAAAATTGACGATCAAAATAAATTAAAAAGCTATCAGACTCAATATGGAGCCGCTAAGACATTCCCGTCAGTTTTGATCTGAAATACCTCAACAAGGAATTCATTTTCAGATCCGGTTTTCAATTAAATTGAAATCAAAATACTTCTGTATCTTTGTGTCTTAATGCAATCTTATAAACTTATAAAGAATTCGCCAAGCAATTTCCTTAAACAAACAAAAAATCTAAAAAAACAGAAAACCGCTAAATCGAGCAAATTCCAAGCAAACTTCAGACAAACTTTCGATTTTTCAGCAAAAATGTTAAGTATAGTTTACTGAAAACTTAAGTGGAAGAGTTAAGGAGGTTCATAAGTTCAATCAAACAAGAAAACATGCAAACAGTTTTTGTGTTTTTTACTTGATAAAAGTTGTAAAATATTCAACAACCAGTCCAGTTACCAGAATTCGTGGAATATCTTGAGGAATGTGTAGAGAAACTCAACGAAAAGAAGAAAATACTTCACGAAATTCACAATGAAAGCAAAAGTATCTCAACTTCTGTTCTGCTTTGAGTTTTCTTATAATTTTTAACTGTTTTTCTTGAGTTTTTCTGTTTTTTCAGCTAAACTCTTAATACAGTGAATATAGTGAACACGCTGAAGTGAAAGTAACTATACTCTTTTATATAATGTAAAGTTTCACGTGTATTATATTTTGTTTGCTCGTACAGGGCGATTGTTGAGCTGCTATAAGTACTTCATAATGCATTCACCGAATATTTTCAGATCAATTAAATGGAAACACAATAATTGAAGTTTTCCATCCGATTCTTTTCACGCGATGGTGCGTTTTATACGAATTATGAGGTTTTTGAATTTTTTGAATTTTTTGAAATATTAAAATTTGAGAAGCAGTGGAGAGAACTTGTTATTATTGGCAATCTTTTGAAGGGTTTGATTGATATTGTACTGCAATTATAATGAAGTTTAAAAATTTATGCAAAAATTTCATAAATATTTAATCACTGTGTGTTATTATCAATCATAAGAGCAATTAATCCACTCTGGTTAAAATTTCCATTTTAATGTAAAATATGCATAGGCATCTACGAATATGAGTGCCATTCAATATAATATATTCGCAAGTCTCTAAATACTGAAACCATATTTAACTAACAAAATTATAAAATGTTAATCAATTAAAAACAGCCGATTTGGCCGAGACTTCATGTTTCTGTCTCATTAATCAAAAATTAACGAAATAATTTAAAAGCTTGAAAGTTAATCAGGTGCAATCTAGTGTCACTGAATCCACACAAAAACTAGCTCAAAACCCACAAAAACAACCAAAATCTGTAAAAACTTTAAAATGTCCAAAAGTATCAAAATACCAAACTAAAATATAATCATAGAAAACCAAAAAAGATCAAAAAAACTCCAAAAGTCTTAAAAAAGTATTTTGTAACGATCAACCAGTAATATCCAAAGCTAAAAACAATTTTTTGCTAGAATCTCGAATAAGACTCAAATTTCTGAATTAAAAAACTTGATCACAACCCGCAAAAACAACAAAGAAACCCGTTTGATTGCATAGCTTAAGCTCCAATTTAAATAACTAATTTTTAGATAAAATGTTAAAGCTGTTAAATGAGTAACAAAATTATGAAAACTCTCAATTTCGTTTACACTTTTGAAAATTCAACAATTCATTAATTCATTATTAAAATAACAAATTGGTGCTAGCTTTGGTGATTTTTTTTATGGATTTGACCTAAAGCGCAGCGTGAAATGGAAAGCATTTGGATTAATCAGTGAATGGCTTTGAATTGTATTTTTGGGTGTAAGCTTTGAGGATCATTTTTTATATTCAAGTTTTTGCTGTTGTAGAGATTATAAGAGATAAATGCCTTTAATTTTCATTTTTGAGCTTTCAAAAGCCTTGAATAATAAAATTTAAATTTTTGAGAGCATTTAAAAGTTTTCACGTAATATCTTACCTTCCGCCATATATATCGTGGGTAAGCGGTGAGCTTTCATCGTCCGAAAAGTTCTCGTCGCTGTCGCCTCCTCCACCTGGCCCCAAAGGCCGATGCCTGATTGCAGACATCGTCTAGTTGGTGCTGCAATGAGATACAAATAACAACTGAATTAATTTTAAATACTCATGAACATATTTCTTTTGATTTATGAAATAAATACTCTGAAACACAGAAAATGCCACAGTTTCTTGATTTAAATATTTAAATATTCTTTGTACCCAAGAGCAGTCAATTTCCTTACGAAATGTAAGCTGCAGTTTGTTGTTGCTCAACGATAACATGCAAAAAGTTGAAAAGTTGTCTTGCTGACTAGCCTGGAGTTTTGAATGCAGGAACTTAAGAAACCATTTTTATTTCACAAGGTCGTCTCTTATAGCTCCAGCTCTACAGTCTATACAGTCTTTTCAGGCGGCACACACAACCAGAGACACAACTTTTTCTTGTTTTCTTGCTTTAAATTATATTTTTATTATAAAGTGTTTTTTTGTTTCAAAAAGAGAAAAATTTAAATGTGAATTAAAATATGTTGATACTAGGAAAGAGGGTTGGGAGATTGACATAGAATATTTATATTAAAAAGATTAAGTGAAAATTTATTTTAGCTGGGTTATAACCAAGCAACAAAAGAAGTAACAAATGCTTTCTTGTTCAGGTTAATATATAAACTTAAGTAGACTTAAGATTATGTCACGGATGTGATCCTGAAGGTCAAGTGTGTGATGCTTTCTTCACTAAAATTTTAATTAAATTTTGTTAAATTCTTATTCTACTAAGTTTGTGCAAATATTACTAAAAAGACCATAAAACATCAGACCACCAAACCAGCCCACAAACTACTCTTAACGAAAACCGCAACAAAAAAGAAATAAAAGCTCGTTCCACGCTCAAAGTGAAACAGGAAACTATTTTCAGTAGGGCGAGTGCTCTGACCATTTTTATATAAGTCAATTGTTGTTGCTCTGGTATAATACTCGTAGTATAATATAAAAATGCTTAATTAAAGCAACATTTTTTAATACATGTATCAGCCAGCAAGCAGCAGCAATTTCCTTTGACTTTTATACTTTTAATAGCTTATTAGTCTACTGAAACTGGTTCTTGTGCTCGAGTTAGTAGTGAATGCTCGGGCAACACATATCAACTGCTTTGCAAAATTTGAATTGTTTCTAAAACCTAAACGAGTTTTTATATTTCTTTTGAGAGTTATAGACAGTTTTTACTACAGATTTACGCAATTGCATTGCTAGCATTGCTGGCGGTTTTAAGGATTGGCTTCAAAGTAAAATTCAAACACATTCAATAAATCCCTGATCAAGTCACTTTATTTGCACTTAAATGGCGCAAAAATTATATCAATATGAAACTTATTTTATTTTCGTTGCGATTTATCATGAGTTAACTATTTTTATTATGGTCAAGGGTTGGATGTTTAAAGGATGTGCTTCAGTGGGACTAGCGAGTCACTATGTAGCTTTAATAAAAATCTTTCCTGGAGTCAAGCTGAGATGAAATGCTAAGAAGCTTTTTAGGAATTCTATTGATTAACATTCCGTTAAAAGCCTCCAAAAAGCTCCCATCAAAATTTGGGACCCAAAAACCTAAAATTCGACCCACGAAACCTCATTTTTTAAGAAATTTTAGTCAAAAAACGAAAGTTCAAAAAATAATATTATCCATGAACCTAGGATCATGAATAGCAAAACTTCGAAAATTTTATTTATTAATGTTGAGAGAAATAATCAATCCTGTAAAACCAATCAATCTTGGGTTCCACCAATTTCTCATACATTTCAAGTAAAACTGTAGAGTCACTTTTCGCTCAAGATCTTTCAAGCACTTTGTGCCGTATTCAAAGATTTGTATTTTTAACATTTTTTGTTAGTTTTTGGAGTTTTGAATTGCAAAATACTTTTTTTTTGCAAAGATCGATGATTAAACTTATAAACGAGTTGTAAAGCTTCAAAAAATTTGAAAACTTTGCAAGTGAAGAAAACATTTTTCATAAAAAGGTGAAACAATTGAATGATGGTTATGATACATGACTAATCGACTTTGTTCCAAACGAGGAGAATTTTTGAAGAAATATTCATCAATTTCAAAGAATCCATCAATAAGAACTTAAGCAACCTTTCGTCACTCAACACCACATCAAAATCAAGTGACTAATTAATTCGTTTGTTTAATTTTAATTCTCTATTGTCGACAGATTTTACGACCATGCAGCCAACGACCTTAAGTCTCTGAAGTTTTGTTTTAAAGTTTAGATCAAACGCAAAATATCAAAAGCGTTGACTAAATGAGACTAATGAGCAAAGATCTTGACTAGCCTCTCCCGAAATATTTAAGTTTATAATACCAAATATTTTCAGTTTAAAACAAAAACTACAATACTACAAAACTGTTGTGTTTCTGACCTTAGACAAAGCTTCACCAAATTAATTCACAAGAAATTTCTTTGCGCAAATTTCTCACAATAAAAGTAATTGGATTGTTTTTTTGATTGTCCAGGGAAGTTTGAGGAGAAAACTCTAAAGATTATCACTTGAATATATTTCTTATCATGTCGGTATTGTGTCTCCAATTTGTCTCACTTTCATTTCTTGAGCGCTGAATAAGACTACCTCAATCACCTCTGCCATAGATCTCTCCAAAGATCTCAAAGCTACCATGAACAAGACCAAGAACATATTTTCTTCCTAACATGAATCCAAATCAGCTGAATTTTTCACGCACATAAATTATAAAAACTGCTACACAACTTTAAAACAATTTACAAAATGAAAAAACCATTAAAAAATCCTTGACAGTAACTTCTCTGGCCAAAAAATGAATAAAACATGAATAAACGCAAAATGAAACAATAATGTTACTATAATAAAACAAATAAGGCAGATAAAATGAATAATAAGTGATCATGCATATATTTTGAAAAGCCTTCTTGAGACAATGATCTTACAATTGTTTTTTATTGACGTATGAGCTTTGGGGAGTTTTTATTGGATTACCAGCCATTTAGCGTTTATTAATTTAATGAGCTACATAAAGATTTCCTTTTTATTGGTAATAATCTACTTATTTTGAAATGAGTCTTTAATGCACAGTCTTATAATAATTGTATCTAGTTTAATTGAAATTGATCAGAATGATAAGTAAACTATTTTGATGTCCGTGTTTGTACATTTGCAAAAAATATTAATTGGTTTTAGTTGAAAGGTTGTTAATGTTCTACAGTATTGTGAATTGAAATTAATATACCTTATATTAGATAATTTACTGAAGTAAACTTTAAATATCAATTCAACGCGCAGTTAGTCTCTAAGTTATTGATGTTGTCAGTGTTTTAATTGTTGAATTTATAAAATTACATCCTTTAAACAGAATGTGTCATTTTTCAAATCCAAATGTTGTTTAAATTCTGCATAAAATCTTTATAGCAAATATTTTTTTAACTTGCCAAATTTCAATATTGTAACAATAAAAAATTGGCTCCACTGCCAAATTTTTAACGCACATAAATTATAAAACACTGCTAAAACTTTAAAACAATTTACAAAATGAAAAAACCATTAAAAATCCTTGACAGTAACTTCTTCCAAAAATGATAAAACATGAATAAACACAAAATGAAACAATAATGTTACTTGAAATAAAACAAATAAGGCAGATAAAATGAATAAAATGATCATGCAATATTTTGAAAAGCCTTCTTGAGACAATGATCTTACAATTGTTTTTTCCGTAAGCTTTGGGGAACCAAATTATGAATGATTTAATAATCATTTTTGAAATGAGTCTTTAAAAGTCTTATAATAATTGTATCTAAATTGAAATTGATCAGAATTAAGTACATTTGCAAAAATATTAATTGGTTTTAAAATTGTTAATGTTCTATAAAAAATTAATATACCTTCACATAATTCAAAATTTACTGAAAAAATTAGTCTCTAAGTTATTGATGTTGTCAGTGTTTTAATTGTTGAATTTATAAAATTACATCCTTTAAACAGAATGTGTCATTTTTCAAATCCAAATGTTGTTTAAATTCTGCATAAAATCTTTATAGCAAATATTTTTTTAACTTGCCAAATTTCAATATTGTAACAATAAAAAATTGGCTCCACTGCCAAATATCGGCCAAATAACACAAATATGAATGATTTAACATTTGCAAAAGTTTCAATGAAATTCTTGTACCCAATAAAATCATAAAAAGTCATAAAGTCACAAATTCAAAAATTAAAAGAAACAGAAACACAAAAACTTTTATGAAACTTGAAATAACTTCAAAATATTTCAGATATATCCCAAAGAAATCAAATGCCGCATACTGATCAACTGATTTGATATCCAAAAGCAAATTTTTACTATTTGGAGCCTACATTGCTATGTCTTCTAAAGCTTGTCGTCATTCATATGTTAATTAGTCTATTATGTCTATTATGTCTATTATGTAGTACGCAAAGTACCACTCACTGCCTTCATTACTTCATGAGTTTTATGTAATTTATGCAGATTGTACTTCCATTTAATAATTTCTCGTTTTAAAGCATTTTTTTGCTCTCAGCCTCATCAAGCTACGTCAAGAAGTGAATCATTTTTTCTTGCTTTTTTTATTAAGAAACCAAAACAATTATTCATCCGTTTTATTTTACTTTAATTTGAGTTCTCAAGGGTGTATTGATGGGTTGAAATATAAAAATTTAAAAATGTAAGATGCCTTGCGCAAATCGCATGTCTGAATATATTGGTTCGATTCCTGATTATCGCTTTGAAATCTCATCTTTTAAACGAAGGATAACAAACAAAATTTATTTACTTTTTTTTTGTGTTTTTGTATTCCTAAACTTAAAATTATCCACCCTACAAACGCTCTCTTAAATCTCTTGAAAACATTTGATTCATGCAAAATGTAAAAATAATTAAATGCGAGTTAAATGACTAAAATGTCAGTGGAAAGCGATGAATAACTTGACTATATAGCAGATGCAGACCATACCAGCACACCAGACTATACGATAAAAGCGATGAGCTGTGCGATGCTGTGGTGCTTTATTTACGCAACTGCTGGAGCTTTTCGAGGTATGCAGAGCGACTGATGATATAATAATTATAATAAATATGGTTATTTTACTCAATAAAAAGAAATAAAGGTCACATCAGTAAAATGGTTAATCATGAATTATAAACGAGTTTTTACTTTTTCGATGAGTTAGAAATGCTTCACTTTTAAATATCGAGAGACTGCGATGAGCTGGTAGACGAGAAACTCGATGGATTAGTGAAATTCATGAATTCTTTTTGAAATGAAATTCATTTTTAATCATGCTTTTCATATTTCTTCAAAACTTCTCACTTTTCTTTCAATTTTGATGGAATTTTTACTTTTAGATCTTTTTGGTTAGATTAAGAGTGAAATGGAAATTTAAAGTTTGTTGATTTTTGTTGGATTTTTTAAGACGAGTATCTATTGAATAGAATTAATAACTTTCGTTTTTTGAATAAAATCGGAATAGTGTTTGAAAAATAATTTATGAAAGAAGGTATGGTTTATTGAGAATGTGCATAGCATATTTGATTGAAAAAATCTTATAGCAATAATAAAACTGCAACATTTTTTGGGATCAGAACCACGGATTCGTTATATATCTCTAACTTATTAATATTCGCAGCAGATTCATTTCTAAAACAATTTATTTATTTACCTATAACGATTTAAGAAATTAATTCTAAATCTAGACTACCATAAACGTACTTTCAAAGAGTACTTTCTCAATTTTTACAGTTTTTCAATCCACCCAGAAAAGTGGCGGAAAATCCAAAAGATCCAGCAAATTAATTACATAGCTTTCATTTAAGAAATTCTGCGCTGAATGGCAATTTTCTCTGGCTGGTTTAAAAATATTTTTAAGTTTCGCAGTTATTGCAGTATACTGCCGCGACAATATATTGCAGTCAGAAAAACATACTAAAGGCGTTTTTATGTATCGCAGCATATCTCAGTGCATATTTTTCATTATATCTTATAATACAATCTCATAGGTTACAACTGAACGACCAGATAAAATTATTTTGTTTATTGGTTAACTGCCGATTCGATGGTTAAACCAAATTTTCGCAGATAATTCATCGATTTCCTTGAATTTTTCTCAGAAATCAAATAAAATGCATCAAGTATAAGGAACTTTGAAAATCCTTGAATTTATTTTAAAGAATAACAAATTTCACATAAATCTAACAAATTCCAACATTCCGAAGCAAAACACCAAAAGTCGAGCAATTGCAAAAAGTTTCTAAACCGAAAAACATTCGACCAACAAGCCTCGTATCTGGTGAGTTATTCATTGTTAGCTATTGGTATATTTACATACATTGTTTGGTAGATTGGCAATACTCAATAAATTCAATAAAATTGTATAAAATAAAATTGTATGAAATGAATAAAGTTGAGTAAAAATGAATAAAATTGAAATAAAGTTTAATAACGTTGGACAAAGAAAAATAAAGTTATAAAATCTATTTTCGACTCAATTGAGCAAAACTCAAAATTCAGTTGCATTAGGTATAATAATAAGCCATGCAGATGGATTAATTGTTTGATTTAATTATTTTTGTGGAGCGAATGAGTGAAGGAAGATGATTTTATTGCAATTAATCGAAATTTTGGATTCGTCAGTAATTAAATAATTAAAAGTTTTTTAATTGCATCTAATTTCTTTATTGTCCAAGGTCAGGACAAGTTTATGACAAAGTTTCGCACCAATCTATACAAAATCCCTGTATATAATAATAATCACCCTCGCTCAATCACCCAAGCTAGCCAATTTGAACCGCTCGCAATAGCTATGTGCAGTTGTGGCTCATAGCCAGTCAAGGTCTTTTGCGCAGAACACTATTTAGTATTTTTTAAATTTCGTGTAGCGCAACATTAAAATGCATTAAAAATATTTACAAAATGTAGAAACTAAACCTACACCTCCATTTAAATGCTTTTTATTGTTAAGTTGAACTATGCATAGTTTTTTGCAATTTTTAGGGGACGTACACTATTTATTTCTCCCAAATGGTGTATTGTCTAAATGTTGTCTGAATAAAAAGTTAATTGTGAAAATTGAACTTTTCTAAATAAAATAATAAAATTTGTCATGAAAAACAACAAAGATATTTTATGGCCGGCACCTCATGCAGTTTTTCAAGTTTTCCAATTTTTAGTATTTCAATCAAAACAATTTTCCAGCCATTGAGAGCAAAAACCCATAGATACATGGAAAAACTATACAGCTGCAATTTGGCACACAACTTCTTGTAGATAGTTAGAGACAATAAGCTTGTATGCATAACTGATGTATAATTTCCGTCTAAAGAAAACTGCTGCTTTGCTTAGCCTCTCTATTAGTAGTATTGGCTCGGTGTGCGTTGAAATACCGTTTGAATGGGTTTGAATGGCTCGAAAAGAATGCTCGGATCTCGCAATTGATGAATCAAGTCGCGTATTGCATACAATCTTTACTTCCATGCGCAAAAAGAAACACAAAAGACGCTGTGACGTCATGAATATTGATAGAGATGTTGCTTCTTTTGGTGTTGTTTTGGTGATATTGGCTGTCTTGAGAGGTTTTATGGACAGAACGTTTTTGTTTAATTTGTCGCTTTTTGGTAAAACTTGGAGTTTTATTTAAATTGGTAGTTTAATTGAATTTTGGCGGAATCTTTGATTTTTTACTAATTTTTGTTTAGTTTTCTGACAATCATCATCTTTGCAATGTCTTACTTTTGCTTTGTTTTATCTTCCATGATATTAGTATTTGAATTTGTTCTTCTTTCAATTCACATGCATTCCCATCTTCAATCCCATGGGTTGAGGTTTTCTGTTTTCAGAAAATTTATATATGAATAAGTGAAAAAATTATGGTAATTAATCATATTTATTCTGATGGTAGCGTCTTTCTGTCTTGCTACTTTAAGACTTGGTAAAAATTGAAACAATGGTCTTATTTTGCTATAGAAAAGCAATAAAGTTTTTAATAAGTTAATTAGTATGGGTGGTAATTGGATCAATATTTTTATTCAAAGTGTAATGATTTTTCTAGATCGCAATAGCGCAATTTTCACACAATGTGTAAACTTAGAACTAATATTAAGGAAACTTCGAAACTATAGTTTACTAAAACTTCAACTGTAACTAATCTACTTTCAATTATAAATTTAGTTCCTCACCCAACACAATCGTACAAATAAAAAATTGCAGCTTGTACGAGTAATCACACAAAGAAACTTTGTTTAACTTTATTTAACTTAACTCACTGAAAAAAAACTTGAAAACTAAAAAGCAACTAAAGAAATGTTTCATGATTTGCTGCAAAAAAATTGACTTTAATAAAATTGTAGCTCAAACGTATGGAAATGGTATTATCGAGTAGAGCATAATGCAGCTCAACTGAACAAGCAAAATATAATTCCGGTTTCAAGTTTTCCACAATCTGTGTTTTTAGGTAAACAAAATAAATAACATACAAAAGTATAAAATAAAGTAAAAGAAATAAAAGAAATATGATACACAGGCTAGTTGACTCGCTGATCAGGTTTTCAGTTCGATTTTCAACTATTTAAACTGCTAGCTATGTTGCTATAATATAAAATTCAATAAAATATTCACATTTATTGAAATAACTAGTTTCAAACTTTTGAATTTTATAGGTCTAAAAAACAAGAAAAAGTTTTGGTAGACAACCCGAAAAGCTATAATGAGATTCATAATAAACGGATAACAGTCTAACATCATAAAAATATCGCGAAACATCGCTAAATTTACAAAACTGTCATCGCAGAAGCAGAAATTTTGTCTATATCTGCTTCCATTGATACAATTTTGACTTACTTTGAAACTTATAACATTTACGCGGGCTTTTTGCACTAGAGACTAGACTTTCTCTTAGTTATTGTATCCGAATTAGAGTATGCTGCCAAGGCATATCCAGGTTCTTATTTTATTAAAGCATATTTAAGTTAATGGCTAGAATTATGAGCAAAATTTTACTGCATGGATCATAAATCAAAAAACTGACTTAATAAATACCTTTCCTTAAACGACCTTGATGTTTTGATCTTTAGATCAACTTCTGTATTTTTGAAAAGATTGATGCAAATCAAAAATCTCGCAAAAAAAACTAATTTCAAACAGGAACATAGAACTTGGAATCTATTGAAAGTGTGCATCTTTGACATTTTTCATGTGAATTTGGAGATAAATATTGCAATTTTTTCCGACAAATGAGTATTCTCCTCTTCTGAGATAATTTTCAGCGGTTTTTAGAAGAAATCAGACATTTCAGCTCTTAGCTTAAGAATTTGCAACCCAATAACTAGAAATATTTCAGTGTACAATGCTACTTAAGCTGCTTACTCAGAGTTGGAGTTAGATACAAATATTCTTTTATTAAACTACTTAAACTACTTAAATATTCTAACTAGCTTAAATTGAAGTATTTATCCGCCACACTCTGTTTATCTTAATGAGCCGACAAAGTTGATATTTTGGATCAACAAGGTAACAAGGCAACTATAAGCTACAAAAACTGGTTGAATTATAATTGGATGTGGGTGGTCAAAATCAGCAAACAAAAGTGAACTGAAAAGCTTTAAAACTGGAAGTGAATTTTTTGTAAATAAATCTAGCTTCAAGCAAACCTATAGTTTAGATCTATTCTATAGTGTTTAATTAATTCAGCTTATAGAGCTCTATAGTTACAACACTTCCAAATTTAACGCATGAGTTTATTGTACTTGAGAGTTGTTTTTGATACTATTAGGATTAAATTTAAATATTTCTATTAGCTCTGTGCTTATTCATATTCAACTATTATTTGGCTAGATATTATGTATTCAAAGTATTCAATAGGTGAGTCACTTTAACAAATGTTCAAAAAGATATTGGTAAATTTATAAATTTGTTTCTGAATCATTTTTATCCGATCTTGTTTGATCTCAGCTAACTTTGCGTCGATCAGGTAAAAATTTTATGAGTAACTGAATTACTCAATAATTTTAAACATAAGGGAATTTTTAGCAATTTGTTCCATTCTTTGAACAAAAAATACACAAAACGTTTTTTTAAATTACTCATGAACGAATAATCCTTCAAACCCAACTTCATGCGATTTATTCAAAAATATTGTGATCTTCAAAAAATCTTTAGAAATGGATCTTGACTTCTTAAACCACTCCATATTTCCAATGAAACCAAATAAAATGTCAAATCAATTAAAAATTATTTCTGCAGAAAAATGTGTAGATACAATCATTAAGGTGACAGTCATTTTAATTAACTATCCGAAAACGTTTAAAATCCACTTGTATCATTGCGTCTTTAAAAACACTGCAAATAATAAAACATGTCATCAGCCGAAAAATTAAAAAAGCATTCCCGGACCTTTCACAAATTGCGTAATATTAATAAAACTCAGATAATATCAAATTTCAGTAACATTCATAAAAAACTCAAAATGATAGTTGATCGAATTAAGAATTCACTTTTACTTGCAGAGTAGTTGAACTCCCTTTCATTTTGAAAATTCCATATTTATAACACGCTTTTGGGTATTAACACATTGGAGCGTTTCGAAACTTCAAATATTCAGACGAATTCAAGCATATAGTAGTATTCAAGGTTGTAACCCTGTTTTCGCTTTCGTTGAAGCCTGATTGCTTTTTGCCAATCTGCCATCAAAAAAGTTTTCGCTAAATTATTCAAAAATTCTTTTTGTTGCTTTAAGATAAAGCTTTTTGGGGGTGATCAGAGAGGATGTCAAAATATTTCAGTCATGCTCTATAATTTTCATAAAGTGACTTTTTGAGAATTATACATAAGGTTTTATTTTTAACAAAATCTAGTTAAATTTAAAGAGTTAATCCATTTACATCCTTTATGGACAGCCCCAAGTTCAAAAAAATTGGAATAATTTATTTCTTCTCAATCCATTTTAAATCTTATATATTACCTTTTACCCATTTTTTCTCATTACTCCTCATTTAACTCTCATTGAATAAAAGTTCAACCCATAAAATGTGAATTAATTTCCATAAAGGCCGACCTAAAATAAATCAACTTCGGTTTGCCATACATTGCTTTGATAGTTTAGATTGTTAATCCAATTCGCAGCTCAATTAACATACAAACTCCACTATTTTTAGTATTCTCCGTATCTTTGAGTATTCACCATTTCTCTATTAAAATAGACAAAGTTGAGTTAAAAGACTCATACAATATGAAGTGCGAGAAAGAATTGTGTGAAAAAGTCGATGAAAGGTTTTCCAATTAATCCAAGCAAAACAATTAATGAAATTTCTTTGGATTTTTTGGTTGAGTTTGTTAAGTTTGTTGAATTGCTGAAGACATTCAGAAGAAAAGAAATGGTTTCCATTCAATTTCACTTCACAAACTTTACGAAAATAATGAAAAATAGTACATAAATAAAACGATGAAAAAGATAATTATTCGTTGCGATTTTTAATGGGCTTTTAGAAAATTTGAGTTATTTGTGTATTTTGAAAATTCAACAGTGCAGCAAGGTGAGTAGATTAATAGGATGCATTAGAGAACAATAATTTTAATGGAGGCTTGAAGTTGAGAATAATGGAGTGTTTAAGTATTTCGGTAAAGTTTTCAGCAATCAATCATCAAATCCCAAAACTCTTAAAAAATTAAGAAGAACAAGTTCATCCTCCTCCATCCCCAAACCTTGACTCGAAATAAATCTTTTCTATTAAATAAATTTTGAAAAACGAAAACTTGAAATTTAAAACACTTCAAGCCCACAGAGGAAAAGCTGTTCGCGCCGCATTACAACACATTTCAATGTTTAAACTTAGCGATATTGGAAGCGGCAACAAGTGCACATAAAACCAATAATTTATGGAAATCCACCAGTCTTATGTTTATTTTATGAATGTTGTGTATTTTGTGTATTTTGCATGAAATCTACATGAAATCTAATAATGTAGTGAATCTAAATAAATAGTAGTAAACTTGTCGGTTTAAAGCAAACTTGAACTGCTTCGCACTATTTGCGCTGGATTCGCAAATTCCGCCACACATTCCTTGATTAATACAGATTTGCTACTATTGGTTTTGTTGAAAGAGCTTTCAAGGAGCTTTTTAATTGTTCTTAATCATAATTCCATTAAACTTAGTATTTATACATCAAGAACTACCATTTTTGATCCTAAAAATCAATTAACAATTGATTCCGTTGATTTCATGTTGAAATCTCATCATCAATGAATAGTTTTGGAAAATTTCTTCGACGGGAGATTTATATCTGAAATTCATTGAATTCCGAGTGAATTTGCACAAAATTGCTGTTTTGCCTCATAAATAATAAAATTTGAAAAATTCAAGTAATAAATTCGAAAAAGGTAATTAGTTGCATGCCTCTCGAGTCTCAATGGATTTGCTCGCAAATCCCAGAAATTCAGCGAATTCAGCGAAATTAGACGAATTAAACAAATTAACTGAATTACCAATTATGCAAAAATCCATAATAATAGCTAGTAATTATGCATTAAGTGATTATTAATATACAAAATGAATAACAAAATGAAATGCATGCATCACATTCATTATTCTGTCATATAATATCCGACTGACTGACTGATTGCCTTTCCAAATAATTATTTTGGTTTGCTAAACAGTTAAATCAAGTCCACCGATCTCAAAATTTTGAGTGTAAGATCAGTTTTGGCACGCTTGTCCTATTTTATATTTTAAGGGTGCGTTTTGCGATCGCGTGATTTTAATTATGATTAATAAGTTTTGATCATTTATGGATAATGTATGAATTGCGACAGTTTTTGACAAATTTGGACAGTCTTAAATTTTTAACCTAATATGTATCAATCATCTGTTTTGGTTTTTTGGCATTTTTGATGGAAATTTATCAGTATTTCCATCAACTGAGTCGATCTTTGCCATAAGTTCTTGATCAAATTTCATTTTGATTGCCTTCTACTCAATAAGAGGTTACTAAGCAGTTTATAGATCAAATTTTTATGAACGACTGATGGAATAGTTTGAGAAAAGCTTTAGCAAAGAGTTGTTAACTAAGCTCATAATCCAAAAACCGTACACAAAAATTGAAAAGTCAAAGCACGAACAAAGTCTATAAAATTTGATACGGTCTTTCTTAAGTTTTTAACATTTTTAAATATTTCTGCATTTTAACCAGTGTACTTTATTAATTATTCTCAGTCAATTAATAGTCACTTTCGGTGAAATTGCACAAAAACTCCCAAAGAAAACAATAGAAATCTGTCGGAAGATTTTCAAGCAGAGAAAATTGTAACAATATCTAAATACTCCAAATACTCCGATTATTATATGTAACAGCAAACACTATGCAAAGTATTCAAAGTAAAGTAACGAGCAAACTTCTTGACTTACAAATGTTTATTGGGCGCTCGCCTTGGTCTTGGTGCAAAGCTGATTTTTATTCCTTTCACAATTTCTTATAGCTTAAGCTTGTTTTTATTTTTCTTGCACAATCCACACACAATACATTGATGTTGTACACCAACACTATTGCCAACACTTTTTCTGCGATATAAAGAGATATAGTTGAATTAATATGAAAAAATATGAAAAAAAAAATGAAAATAATAAAATATGAAAGAAAAAAAGTTTGAAATGTTGAAGAAAAGAGTTTCTTATATCATTTTTTGTTTGACTTAAAAATCAAATACAACTTTCACACCATAAAAAAAACTATTTCCACTAGATTTTCCACCAAATCTCTTTTTGAGGCACTTTTGCGGTAGCTTTTCCTTTACTTGCTGAAATTTTCTTTCTTTAAATTTACTATTTCTATTATATAAAGCTTTCAGGAGCTTTTAAGGAGCTTTTCCAGCTTTTTATAAGGTTTTCCCTTAGTAACTATCAAACATACATCACTATGAACAATTTTCCAGCTGCAATAGATGCATATCTGCTCTCATGCACCCAACATCCCAATGGAATGTCAAACTGGGTTAGCAAACTATTTTTCTCTCTGCTACACTAATTACTTTACAACTTTTATATGCAGCAAAAAAAAACTACAAAAAACTTAAATGCCAGCGCTGAGGCAATTCCCGTATAACCGTCCACCTCAAAGTTGCTTGATCGACTGTTCATGTCTTTTGTTTCGCATACCGACCGAACCACCTCAAAGAAACTATTTCTGAAGGCACTTTTCCTTTGGCGTGCATGAGTATAAGCCGCAATACTACTAGTTTTAACAATACCAGGTTGGTTTTTTAACAGATACTTAAGAGAACTCTGTAAGATTGAAGTAAAACTTGCAAGAAAAGTTAACACAAGCAGTGGGTTGCATGTTTGATACAAATAATACTCAATAATACAAGAAGTATAAAAGATGTTGGTACAATAATTAAAGACTGCAAGAGGTTGATGTATTTGAGAAACGTAAGAATTTACAACTTTGTCATGCGCTTTTGTTGCAACTTTTGTTTCCTCTATTTTCTTTTCTTGACTTTTATTGTTGTTTTTGTTTTATTCGTTATCGATGATGTTCATCTTGATAAATGCATGATATGGAATTTATTGAAATTTATGCATGTAGCGTGCTTAACATTCTTGGAGATAATTGGTTTGGTTTTTTTCAGCGTTGCGTGATTGCTGTGAGAATGCATGGGATCAAGGATTTTGATGACGTTCTTGAGAAATTTTCGTTATATTTTCTTCATGTACTCTTTAAGATTAATGTTATTTTTTTTTTTGAAAAAATAAAAAGTTTTTTATATGGAGTAAAATTTATAGAAATGTTAATAAAAAAGAATTCGTATAAATGGCAATGAATTGGCATTAAAAAAATTTTATAACTAATATAAAAGGTAATTTTATTGGTTAATCATGAAATTAAAAATAACTTTATCAATAAATAATTAATTAAATGCATTTATGAATTTCTTCAACGTACAATATTCATTCAAATTACCCTGCAGCTAACTTCTCGTCGAGGAGCTAAACAAGCGAAAATTTACTTTACTCCGTTAAAAAAAAAGAGCTCATCAAGACTAGCAAATGAACAAATCGAAATTCAATTTGTAAGCCTAAGAGGGACGATGAAACTCCGCATAATAATTGTTAATTTGCTTGCTTATCGTCCATTATTGTACTAATTTAGTTAACCAGTTTGTAATAAGTGTATCCAGTTTGTATTAAAAGTCTCAGTAGAAACGAAGTGTGCCAAGACGTAAATTAATGCGAGAGTGAAAGCGAAAAAAGTGAAAATGTCTGACGCTGCTGCAAAAAGGCACATCATGGCCAACAAAGGCAACAAGGAAGAGTTTATGGACTCTTTAGATCATGATAGTGGTTTCAGGTCCAAGGATAACATCACTGGATCCTTTCGCAGCTCGTTTAATGACACTTCTGTTGCGTCCAAACGAGGCTCAACAGAAAGTAGAACAACTAACTCAATTGAGTGGCAATCACCCGAATCTTTCTCTTGTGAGGCCAAACAAGATGCCGACTTGCCATCAAACCAACTCAGTACCAGTAAGAGTCCTCAAAAGCGGAAACTCAAAGATGAGAACTGTTTCTCACCAAAAACCAAAAATCGCAAAGAAAATAACCGCGCCATTCTGATATTGAAGGAGAAAAGCTACAGCGAGAACATAATTGCATCCACTCCTAAGCGAGGCAGCTTCAAGTTATGGGACAAGTTTAACAGCTTCCACCCCAGCAGCGAAACTTTCGGATCCATAGATCAAGAAGAAGAGCAAATCCCAATTCAAACTATCGCATTCCAAATACCAAAGACACCTGCTCTAGGTTCTTTAGGTAAATTTCATAATAGCTACAGTGAGGCTTTCGACAGTTTCGACTTTTCTACCAATTTTGATCATACAGACCAAACAAGCGATTCAAAACTCAATAACTTGTTTTCTGGCGCCATTTGCGATGATTTTGACGGCAAAATCTCTGGATCAGCAGCGTTAGATCAAATTTTGGAGAGTCCTCAGCATATGTCTTTCAAAATACACTCAGTCATCCCAGTAAAGAAGAATCATTGCATGAGAGCATCCTCCAGCTTCATTCCCAGTAAACTTGAAGTCATTAATGAAGTGGTTTCAAAAGATGAAGTTATCATGCTTCGTCGTAAAGTAGACATCTTAGAAAAGTTTCCAGGAAAGAATAATCTGTGCTTGGATTTAATTATTGATAAACTAGAAGATCCAGATCTCCTCAGCATGTGCATGGTCTCGAAACGCTGGAATGAGATTGTAATGGAAAACAAAAAGGCCTCCTTAAGACGATTAGAGTACCTGAAGGTGAGGGAAGCCAGCAAGGAGAATAAGCTAAGCTCGCTAAATGAGAAGAAAGATGGCATCAAGAGTGTGAAGGCGTTTAATGTTAGCAGCGGAAATGTCTTACAAGCTCCCGCTTTTAAGTACAGGTCGCCACCAGTTAGTCCCAGTAAGAGGAAGTTCCATGAGAATCAGAAGGTTAGTGGTTGGGCTTATTTTATTTTGAAGAATTTTGGACTTTTTTCCATTTAAAAACCTTAATATCATATTATTACGTCATTATTTATTATTGAAAAACTTGTTTATCCTCCAAGATATAATATTCTTGAAGTTTTATCAAAACTCATTGAAAAGCTGAAAAACTATAATTTTAAATTAATCTTCATATATTTTTTATAGATCGTCAGCAAAACATCCCCTTCAACAAAAATAATCAAATGCCCGACCTGCGAGCGTCCTGCTTTGGTAAAGTCTACTAGAATTCCCGTTCGCCGTCGCACCAGCTTCAAACGCAAGCTTAAGAAGAAGCAAAAGCGTGGAGACGTCTCTAACACATTCCAGAAGCAGGATTCTCTCAAGAAGTCATTATTCAGTCTTAATGACTCCACCAGTTCAAGTGGAAGTGCAGCTTCGGGTAATTCAAGTCCAGGAAGTGCTGGTAGCCCCACTAACAGTGATCTTGATGACTCAGGATGTGTTACTTCAGGGCAAAAACAGCCACAGAGGAAGGATTACGAGTATGCCGTTTGTCAAGGATGTAAATTCAAGTTTTGCACCAAATGTAAGCTCGAAAATCATCCAAGTAAGCAGTGCAACTTCACGCCCACCACACCGCCTAAAAATCACAATAAGTCTGTCGCATGCTCCAAGGACAGCAGAAAAAGTTTGAGGCGCTTGTAGAATAGTTTTAAGACTTTTTTCGAATCATCGTTGGTTGAGTGGCTCAATCGACGATTTTTCAGTATGAGATTTTTTGTTTTTATTTTCTGAATAATTTTAATTTTAATTTAAATGATTTAATTAAACATAAGATTTGTTCTTTTGTTTGATAGAAAGTGGGAAGGTTTTGAAGATTATTGAAATTTAAATTTTCTTGCATTAAATTTTCATAGTTTTTTGCGTCGTCTCCGTGCCTATTTTGATTTTTGTTTAAATTGAAGTTTAAAGGACCGTCTTATTTATTATTTAATGTTTTTATGTAATTGTAAAATGGTTTTTTGGTGGATTTTTTAATTGAAAATAGCACACAAGAGACAATTTACATTAAATCCTCGATTTCAATCAGTTGATCAAAAAGTTCCAAGACACCAGAAATAATTTATTTTCGAGGATAAACCAGAATACAACATTTTAATTGAAAACAAAAACTATTTCCATTGAAATTTCCGTACAATTGTTTCGTCATAAAAATTTGACGTCACACTACAAATCAAATTCTAAAATTTAAATCAAATTCTTGTGTTTTTCCTTGTGAATCAATTATTTTTGACCGAAAATCTTCAAACTCCCATTTTCTAAGCATTGTTGCATTCAGGAATTTTTTAAGTAAACTAAGACTTTTAATATTTTAGGACGTCTCTCTGTCGAATTGTCATGAAACTAGACGTATTTAAAATTGAATCTGGAGGCCTTTTGACAATTATTTATTCCAATGGCCTTGTAAATTTATAAAAGTAGAAAATGATCAAATATAAATCTGAATGAGTGTCACAAAGTAATATTTAATTCGAATCAATAGTTAAATTTCCTATGTTAAAAAAATAATAATCACAAAAACTTTGGGATACTCAGAATCACTCAATTAACCTTACTGTACTGAGCTTGTGGGCCTTTCGAATGTTTGCTCATTTTGTTTCTTAGGATAAAAATTTGTTCACCTAGAGTTTTAAGGACATGATAACTTACTTTGAACAAATTTTCTGACAATAAATGATTTTTATAATAAATAAATTCAAATTTGTGTTTTACTTGAAGGAATTATTATTTAAAATTTTTAAAATTTCTTTATTCTTTTACATTACCTGAAATCAAAGGATAAATTAATCCCAAAAAATCAACAATTTTATGAAAATTATAATCTAGTCCTTACAATTATAAATATTCTTAATCGGGATGTTAAATTTTTCATGGAGTAGCTTGTTCAACCTTTACTTCCTGTACTTCACCCATACTATCGTCTTCATCTTTGACCTTTTCTTGTGGTTCGACAGCGTCATTTAAGTTTTCTTCAACTTTTATCTCACGCTCTTTAGATTTGGCCAGATCAATTTCCAGCTGTGCAATCTTCTCGTTTTTAGTTTTGAGCTCTTGCTGAAGAATGATTATTGTGCTCGTTAAGCCTTCTACTTCCTCGTCCAGGTCTTGTATGATGATTTCGACTTCAGATTGAGACTTCTTTAATTCCTCGCAGAAATTTTTGTGTATTGCGAGATCTCCCTCAAGTTTAGCTAGTCTGCCGTTGCTGGTCAACTTTCCAAGATCTTCATTCTCTTGGTAGAGCAATCTGCATTTTGCCATCAGTTTCTTTCCAGTGTTCGAGTCAACAGTAAACTTCCATGCACCTAGTTCATTTTGTGTCTCTTCTAACTTTGCTTTTGTGGTTTTCAACTCTCCTTTTAGCTTCTGAAAGATGATATTTACTGCTGGATCGAGAAGGGCAGATCTTAAAGCATTTGGGTTTGGTGCTTGGCCAGATTTTAGCTCGGTTATTTGATTCTAAAATTATTTTATGAGACATGTAAACAAAATATATTTTCATTTATTTTCAATTACCGCATAATCAGCCATTTCTTGTTCTTTTACAGCCAACCGGCGTTTCAGGACTTTGACGACTGTTTCAGAGCTCATTATGGATGGTGGATAGCTGTTTCCTGGAAAAAAGATGAACTTTAAGATCTTTACAAAATATATATGCCTCTTTAGTTATGAGCTCGCGAGCTACAACCTTAGAACTTTTTTTTCCTTGTTATTGTGCGAGGGGCTTGTTTACAAAACATTTACAAAACATAAACAATGGAGACAATATTAAAAATATTTAATTTATGTGATATCAAAACTTTGATTGAATCCTCCAAGTGTCAAATCCTAACTCCAGACATAATTAAAAGTATCTTATTAGGAGATACCATTAAAAAGAATATTATAAACATCGAATACTATTTAATTTATCAAAAAGTTTATCTTGGGAAATTTAATAATGTTCCTGAATGTTACATCAGGATGTTTGCTGTGTTAAGCTTCTTGAAGGCTTTCATCAAGTCTTTCAATGTAGACGACTTAGATTGCTTAGAAGAATCACTTTATCTGGTAGACTTGGGGATCGTTATGGCAACGGGATTTCAAGAAACAGAGCCGCTAACTCTATATGCTGATTTATTGCATGATCTCATAGGTTTACTTTTTGATTTATATTTTTTATGAAACATTTTTAATTTGTGTTTTATTTTTAGTCAAGAACGAACCAACAGTCTTTAAATCAACCGTTTGTTATCCAAGTTCGTCAGCACCTGATATTTGTGAGATAGATCACCACGAAAACCTCAGTTTAGAGCAGTTTTGGACCAGTTACCTTTACCAACACAAACCAGTCTTAATTGAAAACACAATCGAGAACTGGCCGGCATCAACAAAATGGCAAGATCCCAACTACTTTCAGAAAATTGCTGGCCATCGAACAGTTCCAATTGAAATCGGTAAAAAATATGATAGTGAAGATTGGTCTCAAGGAATGTTTAAGTTTGGTGATTTTATCGAACAGTACTTAATAAATCCTGATGATACAAGGAAAGTTGCTTATCTGGCTCAGCATGACTTGTTTGATCAAATTCCTAGATTAAAGGAAGATATTCGAATACCTGAGTACTGTATGATAAGCGAGAGCGAACCCGTTATCAAAGCGTGGATTGGACCAAAAAACACCATCAGTACAATGCACACAGATATAAAACATAATTTACTTTGTCAAGTGTTTGGCGATAAACAAATAGTCCTGGCTGCTCCTTCTGATAGCTCAAAGCTTTATGCTTACGAAGGAATCCTAAATAATACTTCCAGAGTGGATCCAACCAATTTAGATTTAAAAGAGTTTCCACTATCAGAAACCGTCAAGTTTTACAAAATTATTTTAAAAGCTGGTGATTTGTTATTTATTCCAAAAATGTGGTGGCACTACGTACAATCTTTATCCGCAAGCGCATCTGTTAGTTTTTGGTTTGAGGTAGATGATGATGATTTTTAAATTATTTTGAAATAAATTTTTCCCAAAAAGAAATCATTTAACCGTTTCCTGAATTAGATATTAAAGAATTTAGTAACATACATTTTATCAACATTAAAAAAGCTTTCAAATATTTTTTCAGATCATGAAAATTTTATAAACCATAATGTTCAAAACGATAAAAAATGTAATTCAAAATTTACAACATAACATAATACATAACAAAATAAAACTCTTGTACTTCTCACTGGTTCTTTTTCATTTTATTTAGTGTTATTTTTTCTCCAAATTGTTAAATATATATTTAATATACGCTTGTCTCTACATTACAAAAAATTCCTCATGGTTTTGCAAATCAAACTCACATTCATGTTACATGGTATTGTGTAAATCATTTAGAAAAAAAATATACATAGTTTATGCTCTGGCAAGTGCTTGCTGGGCAGCCCCCTTTAGCGGATTAAATTTCTCTACTATTCAATGTATACATATTCAAGTTTTTGGGGTTTCATATTAAATACAAATATAACAAGGTTCTTTCAAAGTTACGGATGTTCGTTAATTATGTGTTTTTCATTATAAATGTGTTTTGCTTATCGTTTAAGTATGTTATTTTTTTAGCTTATATAAATGGATTTTCCTTGCGCGCTCTACGCGAGTTGGTTGACATTTACCCTTACTAGAGACGCTCACTCGGAAAAATAGACCCGTTCTGCCCATTTTTACAATAAGTTTATGTTTTCGAGGGGAATGCAAGTGAGGAGGTCACTAAATTTTGATCACGTTAGAAACACTTTAAGATCGATCAATTCTGAAGCTCTGATTACATGGTTAAAAGTCAGTTTATATTTTGTTCTGTTGATGTTCGGTTTGGACCATTAAATTTATAAATAAGGGCTATTATTTATTTATTTATTCGCTCAAATTTACTATGAATTCATGGATTAAATTCCATGTAAAATTGAAATTTTCGGTTAATCTTCAACCATGTACAGACACTTTGATTCGAACAGATTGATCAATCTTAGATTTAAAATCATCACAAACAATTACATTTTCTGATCACTTTAAAAAGCATAATCGATCAAATTAAAGAAACTTCCACCACTTGTAACCCCCTCTTCTTTTTTTAATCATTGTTTTTTATGTTTATTAAGATGTTTGCTCTCAATGTAGTTACAAAATTTGCTTTAGGTATATAATTTAATTATGTTTAAACACTCAGTTTTATAAGTTTAAAGTTGCTTCTTAGTAATGTTTTTTTCATGTTATTTATGATAAATATGCATTTTGCGCTAGAAATTTGTTTAATATACTTTTGATCTGTTTTCTTTGGGGTTTACACACACGATTTTCAATACAAATATAGATATTCAAAAAGGGTGATGGTTTTGAAGTATTTTGATGGTGGATTGCTGTTAGAGTGACCTGATTCAAAAAAGACTGGGAGCATAACATCAATAACTATTTTTGTGCATTTTGAGCTATTTATCATTAATATAGCCCTTGAATCATTGAAATCGCAGCCATCCGATCAACAGTGTGTCCATTTTCAATCATAAAAGGAGAAGTTACATTCCCAGTATCAGATTGTCATTCTTTCAGCTAACGCTCCACATATTTTACATATTTTTCATATTTTGTTGGGGGTTGTTGGATTACAAACTTGCTTTTTAGGATTTTTAGGATAAATTCGATATCTTATGCCTATTTCAGTTGTACACACCACGTGAAATCGCCTCGCGGTTACGCGTATGCCATTTGCACGTCAAAATCCTTACATAAGTGCGTCGAAATGAAGCATTACACAGTGCATACAGAATTGGATTAATGGTCGAATTCAAGTAGCACAATGCATAGAAAAAGTCCCACAGTTCTTGTGGTATGTCACCTTTATCCCAAGATGTTAGCGGCTTCAGCAAAACTAAAACGTTATAGGGCGTCCACGTGATTATAAATGAGAGAAGAATAGCTAGGAAAAAAAAAACGTAAATTAAATATTGAACAATGTAATTCATTTCAGTTGAAAAAAGCTCACCTGACAAAGTCTTGGCCGCTTTGGTTTCCTGCCTTTTTTCTTGAGTCTTTTTCTTCTTCGCGTACGCCTGTTTTTGCTGCTGTTTTTCCCGAGCCGTAGGCATATTCTTTTTGGGCACAATCTTGGCATTCATCGGGATCCTATTATTAAATTCGTATTGCTGATGCGGCGAACGGATAGCAAAGTGATCCGTCTCCGTTTCGCTCTTCTTCAGTCCGCCAGCTCCAAAGTTCAGTTCTTCCTTTGTCATCAGGACCTTGGGCAGGCTGTTCGAGTCCTCTGCAAACATTTTGATAGAGGGCACTTTATCGATTGATCCACTTTCATGGCCAGTCCGAGTGTCAGCACCTTCTGCCGGAAGTCTTATGACGATTGTGTACACTGAGTCTTGAGACAGTGAACGCTTTAGATTAGATGGAGGATTACTTTTGTCACTGCCTTTGATGCCGCTCGACGATTGTGCAGCTACCATACACTGGTGACGATTTTTAACGATTGTTGAAGGTGAGTCGCTGGTGGCACTATAGTTTCCACGCGCATATGGATCTCGAATTATGTTTAGAGAAGTGCATCTGGAAATTTTAAAATTTTAGTTAAATTGTTCAGCTGAACAATATTTTAATACCAACCTCGAGACACTACTCTGCACTACACTAGTTTCACCACTACACGGGGTACCATACTCTTGACAAGTCGATGATCCGCCATCGTACCACTCACTATAGTCTTCATATACTTCCTCCTCCTGCCCAGAATGCCACCAAGCCACACACCAATTCTTTAAGCTTTCGAACAGAGAGTCCGAGTTATAAGTAGGTTTGCCCTAAAATTGTTTATTTAATGATGTAATGAATAAAATATGCAAAAAAAATTATAAATCCTTACCCGATCATGCAAATGCATGTGAGCATTGGGATGATAATTTTTTCCATCCGAATTAATGTCTAAGTGTGGCGGATGCCAGAAGTTAGTGTCGTTGCAGTCAATTTGATGGTTATGGTTGATTTGGGAGGCTTCATCACTGTAAATTTCAATTTGAGGTTAATAAAAATTTCTTAAGATTTTAAGTCGAAAATGGAACCTTGAATTGGACCTCTTTGAGGAATCCTTTTTCACGCTTGCTCCTCCACCGCCTCCTTGTAAGTTGGGCAAATCTTTTTGCCGCTTTTTGGTTTCTCTCCAAATTCGGTAGTACAAAAAGCACATGACCGTTACTAAAAGAAAAGAGATTTAATAAATAAATAAGATTTCGATTAAAGAACTATGTGAAGAGATGATGAGCATGCATTAACTATTTAAATAAATAAGGTTTCCTTTCTTGCTATTGAATTGAAAAAGAAAATCTTTCGAGGGAAAAGTTTCTGAACTTAATTATTTAAAATCAATTTAGATAATTATAAAACTGTGAGAACTTACCTGGTACATAAAATGCTGCAATGGCTGTGCCAAAGGTAATGTAATGATTGGTTTCGATGAACTGAATATAACACTCGTACTGAGGCACCGTTCGTTTGCCTTCAATGTACGGCCAACTGTAAATCCACGGTGGCCACAAGATTAAACTGATAACCCATGCCATAGTAATCATCATGGCTGCTCTAGTCGTTGTTCGTTTGGCGCGGTAAGTCAAAGGCCGCGTCACCGAAAAATAGCGGTCAAATGAGATGATCAGTAGGTTGAGCACCGAGGCGTTTGATGCTAAATAGTCCAAAGCCAACCATGTGTCGCAAATGTGTGGCCCTAATGGCCAATGTCCTAGAATTGTCGACAATGTGAAAAGTGGCATGGATATCAGTCCAATGGCAAAATCAGCAATTGCCAGCGAAAACAAGAAATAGTTGCTAATGGTTTGTAGCTGCTTGTCGATCTTAAATGAAATCATCACCATAAGGTTTCCAGTAACGGTAAGCGATGACAATAAAGTCGCCACAATCCCTATCATGACCATTTGCGTGGGACTGTAAGGCGAAGTTGGAACCTCATCATCCGGTGACTTGGTTGCGTTGTACATGCTGAGTGTCGTATTGCTCGCTTCTGTGGTGACATTTTCCTGGAGAATTCCTTCTATCCTTCTGATTGCAGCAATTGTTGTGAAATCGAAGCCCATCACGGAGTTTGAGTAATGAGGTCGCCAAAGTGATCGATGGATTCCGCACTTGAAATAAAATAAGAAAGCAGGATTTGGAAGGTTAATTCAAAAAGCTTATTTTAATTTTTTAAGTTTGCAGTGACGACAAACTTTCACAAATTCTATAAAAACTATATTATGATTGTCCTGTGTTCACTGTGAGTGTTTTTGTAGATAAAACGGATTACAAGGTGGCATAAAAGCCAATTTCTCGCGAATTTTGTGTATGCACGTTTAAAACATTTTAGCATTCATTTCAAATTGTAATTTTCCCCAAAAAGTTTTACAAACTGCATCCAGTAAATTACTAAAGTTATTCAACACGTACAAGACAACTTTCCTTATCATGCAATATAACTACAGGATTTTATGGGCAATAGGTAGAAAGTTCAGAACTAAAAGTCATTAAATTGTGATTTTATAGCCTTCGAAAGTTTTGAGAATAAATTTAAGCCAAAGTTTAAAGAACAATATTTACTTTTCGTGCCCTGTTAAATGCAAAAGCTTGTTTTCAAACTACTTTTAACGTTATTTATTAAAAAATGTCTTACCTTCCAAACCCTGTACTAGTACAAATTTCGTGTTGCGCGCCTTGCTATGTTTATCTAGGACTACTTATTTAATTATTCGTGGTTTCACTTTTCGGTTATGAAAATATTCCATCAGCTACTTCATGTAGCCTCATCCATAACTGGCCACTTGAAGTATTTGAAGCGTTTGAAGTCAGGCAGCGACTTGGCTCATCCCCATGCCCCAGCCGCCCACCATCGCACACCATTGCTGCGTGCTGCCAGGCTCCTGTGCTCCTTTTCGATTTATTGCAAATTAAAGGAAATTCACTGGCTGTTTGAGTTGATGCTTTAAGTGCCTTTCTATTCTATACCTTCCGTGTCTTTTTATTATGTGTGCTTATGCTCTAGCTACTTGGCTGCTACTTTTACTTTTAATAGGTTTAAGGTGTGCACTCCTGTAAAAAAAACCACTTGCTCTAGTCACTAAACTCTTCTTCATAAAAAATTTACAAAAAGGAGCACTTGATAGTATTCGTCGAGTGCAATTACTACTTGTTTTCTACTAAGTATTCGATGTACCGTTTGCTTATTGAGTTTCACAGAGGTTCACAGAGCTACCGTTCTTGGCCCACTGTAGAATGCCATGTATCTTCAAATTTACATGACTTTTGTACTACACAAATTTAGTCTCTTGAACTGGCTGTTTGGCTTGTGGTACTGCTCATGCAGATCCATTCCACAATTCCAATTGCCCACACCCAGTTGCCCATTCACTAGTCACTTCTGGTCGTGTGCACCAAGATAAGTTCTTAAGGAATTAGCATTTTGCTGTAAAAATTCAGAATTTTGCCATTACACCAAACAGTTACACTAAAAAAGAGGTTTTTTTTATTGTGTAGAAAAATGAAAAATCTGTCCGGGATCCGCGAGAGCAGCATCAAGAGAAGCGAGTATTTATCGGACGAGCTGCTCTTTAGGAGGTTTGAGTTGTGGGTGGAAGGAGTGTTGAGTTGTGATTTTCCAAGAAAATTGATTAAATATTTCTACCTCATTATTTCTGGTAGAAATATTAAAACTTTTATTTCTACATAAATTTTTGAAGGTTAAAAATATAAATTGATTATTTCTACCTAAATTTTTAGGTAAAAATATTTATTAATTATTTCTATATGAAAGTTTGAAAAATTTGGGTAGAAATAAATTATTCATATTTTTACCTAAAAAAATTTAGGTAGAAATAATATAAAATTAAAAAACAAAACACCATGACCTATAAGAATTAATTAATCCTGATTACTCGATTACACCATCTTTCAACCACCCACTATTTTACAACCAAAACACTTTTAAAGCTCACACAGCATCCAACATCAGTTGTTGGAAAGAAACGACACGAAGGTGTGTCGTATACGATTGCGCGCAAGCTCAACTCTCAGCTGCTCCAAAGCCATCATTCGAAAGATGATATCGTTTTCATTTAGATTCATTCATGCAAGGATAGTTAGCGACATGCTACTAACTGAGCACCAAAATGCTCACACTTCTTCCGTGAGGTTTTTTAATTAAAGCGACAATAATTCTCGACATAGACAATTATGTGTTTCCCCAAAAGTTTACATTTCCTGTTTTCTCGGGTGTCTCACATTACATGATTATATGACGGGTTTTGCCGTCTGAGCTTTTTGCTTCTAACGGGTGGGCAATATTTATTTACACAATCTACAGCACATTTGAGCTAAATTACGAATTGAAAGGAATTGGATGCTTAGGAATGTTTGATTTAGAAGGAACGGTAGGACGATACTGTAATAAGATATGACTTGGAATTTAGAAAAGGATGGGAGTACTGAGACTTGAGTTACTGCTTCTTTGATTTAACAGAATGGAAATTGCCCATTTATATGCTACTAAATGAAGATGAAGGCTTGACTCTCGTCGGTTAATTGCTATTCAAAGTTTTTCTTATATTTTTCAATATTTTGGATTGTTTTTTACGATCTTCAGAAATAGGAATAAATTTAAGTCAAACTCATATACTCAACATACTCCTTTTTTGCAATCATCCACCAAAAATTCCTCCCAAAAAAAGCGGGCAATGAAAAAGCTTTCAAGAAAAGGGAAATTATACAAAACTTTTTCTTTTCAAGCAAAGCAAAAATCCAATTTCCGTGCAAGAGATAACAAATTGCCGTCTTTGGCTGGCAAAAGCCTGAATATGCTTGAAATGCTATACTGGATATGCCTGAACGGTTGGGTTGGAGAGCCTCGTTCATGCGAGCACCATTCTCTGTGCAATAAAGCTGAAAAGGCGCAATAAACCTGAGCAACTTGTATAATTGTGTAATTCTTGTAATTGGGCACGTACGTTATGTGCTTATGCTGAACTTATATGTACTTACATCCATTTAGAGCAAATGCGGATGATGAAGAGCACATATTAGCTTGAGTTATCTATTGCGATGATGAATATTGAACATATTACGCTAATTTGGGGTTCAGACTTGATTTCGAGCAAAATCACTGCATTTTATAATTTACATCAAATGCATATAAATTGATTTTGGCTTATAAATTGTTTCATTATCATAAATTATTGGCTGTGGATTAATTAAGTTGTTGCAACTTCACGTTTTTGAGCTTTCAACACTTTTAATTACTTTTTCACTAAACTACACTGAAAATATTTTTTAATTGCTTAAATTAATAAGATAATTATGATTTATCTCATTACATTTATGTTATCGAATATTCTGAACATATCCGAAATTATTCAGAATTTACTTAAATTAGCTATTTCGAATTAATTTTACGAGAACTTTTTGAGAAAAACTCGATCCGACCGCTTCAACCACTAGGAAAAAACTGGCGTGATTGCCATTTTCTATAGAAAGAAGATGTTTTATAATTGATAGAGGGTTGGGTAGTCATGATGTCTAATGTTTAGTTATTGCTTACTAGGAAGTATGGAGCTTTTTAGCTATCTTGAGCTATTTTAAGCTTTCAACAAACTTTAGTGGTTTTATCTTATCATACCTCTAATTGCTCATAACTCAATTAAATGAGAAAAGTTTTGCATAAAATCTTTTTTTTTAGTTTTTCCATCCAACCCTAAAAGTTTAGAGGATGGCATAATTGTGCATGCATGTTATGAGAATCTTGATTTTTGGAATAATAATCTCAATCTTGAAAATTTTATACTTCTACTGGACAAGTTTGTTTAAATTTTAATGATGCGACTAGAGAAACACCGAACAACGGGAATTCCCAACAAGTTCATTTGTCTTTATTATTGTTATTGTATTTATTGTAGTGATGACAATTCTAGCAAACAATGGTAATTATAACACTTGATATCTTATAATCAAGTGGAGATTTTATTAGTTGCTTTATTGGTAGGATTTGCCTAAATGATGAAATCGTTGCTTCACTTCTAAAATGAGAAAATCGATCTATTTTAACATTGAAGACAAAGCTTCCAATATTATCTTGTAATGAAATCCAATCAGACATTATGGCAAAAATCATTTAATTTTATTCCAAGAAGTCATCCGACAAACAATTGAAACAAGCATCTTATAAGAAAACGAAGCAAACAATAAGATACTCAATTATTGCATAATTGATTTATTCAGAAAGTTAGAACACTCAATCTACATTTTCTTCTATAGAATTATGTTACAAAGAAAATAGGAAAGTGAAAGATAATCTTATGTTAAGTATATTTTTTTTTTTTTTGAAGAAAATTATAATTAATTTTATTCTGTTTAAATGTAAGGTGATTACAATAGTAGTGGCGTTAAATAATATTGTTAAACAGATTTTTAGTGAGGATTTATAAAATAAAAATTAGCTTCTACTCAGCTTTTGGCTGTTCTGTGAAGCTTTTAATCTTGGGTGGTGTGTGTTTGTTGAAGACAAAAATTATTTGTAACTAAGAAAGAAAAATGTTGGTTTCTGATGTTTTAATTTACAACCAAAAACTTTTGGGTTTCTGAGTTTTTGGGTGAAAGAGTAGTGAGGAGGTTTTGGTGCATTTCGGACATATTGTTTTGGATAAGAAGATTTATGAAATTTTTGATTAGGTGACTCCTGGGTTGAGAATGTAATTCTTCAGAAGTTTTTTATCTTTGTTTTGATTTTTTGTTTCTTTTATTATTTCTGGTAAGGAATTGTGATTGTTGGCGGCTTTATACATAAATCCAAACTTTTGTGCATTGGAACTTAATTTAAATATATGGATGTTTTTTCCGTTTCGCGTGTTGTGTGAGTGAATGTCGGAATTTATTTTGAAGGAAATGTCAATATTTACGGTTTTGTGTAGGATTTTATGTGTGATCAGGGCGCTTTCATTTTGGTTGATTTGTGCAAGATTAAGGATGTCATGATTTTTATATAAGTCGGCAGTATGAGTTATTTGAATTCCGTTGGAGTCTAGGTTGTTGTAAAAATATTGCTCTTTAAATACAGTTCTAATAAATTTATTTTGGAGAGTTTGTACATGTTTGAATAAATAATTTGATGCTCGCGTATGGTCACACCAAATGGAATTATAGAGGGTGAGGTGTGGATAAATATAGTTATAAATAGTTTCAGTCTAGTTTCAGGGGAAGGACATTAGAGCATTTGAATTGGACCCAATAGTTTGGAGATATTTTATTCGAAACGTGATCGTTCCACTTGAGGTTGGATTGCAAAAACAAACCCAAGTATTTATAGGTTTCCACTCTTTCGATCATTTGGTTATTTAGGTTAAGGCTGTAGTTAGAATTTTTTAATGATTGAGAGGAGGAAAACACCATATACTTGGTCTTGCTAACGTTGGCTGTCAACGAATTATTGTATAGCCAATCACCCAAGCCGTTCATATCACGCTGCATCTTTCCAAAAAGCTCTGGTGGGGTTTTTGCCGTGTAAAGTGAGGCTTTATCATCGGCAAATGTTTGTAGATAGCCTTCAATATTTAATTCATCGATATCCTTAGAATATCCGTTGTAAAATGTCGGAGAAATTACATTTCCTTGAGGAAGTCCTGTTTTATTGTACATTGTCGCACTATTTACATTATTTATTTGGACAATTTGCTGTCTATTTGTAAGGTATAAAGTAAATGTATAAAGTATAAATGTATAAATGTATAAAGTAAATTAGAATTTATGTTAGCAAACAATTTGTTGGGTGTATCTTTGAGTATTTGAATCTTTGCCTTCAATTTTCGAGTTCAAAGTGAACACAAACTAATCTCGAACTTTTTGCTTATCCGTATAGCGTTGGAAAGTCTTTCACATTTGAAGTACCTTTTGGCTGCTCAAAATAAAGTTCTGGCAGCAATCTCAATGATTAAAGACTTGCTGAGTCAGAAAATATAATAAATTACGTTGTATAGTCCATCGTGGAGCGGTGACTTGAATGTATCACTTGGGACGATTAGGTTGTCGCCCGCAAACGATTTAATTCTTATCCAGCTGAAAAATAAATAATTTAGACGAATTTGTGGCAATCTCTTGAAATTATTATTAATTGCTCGAGCGAACAATAAAAGTCCCAGAGCTTTCCGAGATCACTTCAAAGTTGATTTTAAAATTCTTCTTTCAAAATTGCTACAATATTCAGTGTCGTAGTCAAAGAACTTCTTGAACTATAGTTGTAAACTTTACTTTTAATAATAGAGGGAGATGTTCTGTTTGTTATTGAATCTTTAAGAAACCATGTTAGCCTGATGTTAGTTTCAATATTCAAAAGCCACAAGAGTTGTTCAGCAAACCAAAGCACTAATAAATATGTAAATGGGTCGCAAAATTGCTCTCTTGAGGATACTCTCGAGATTAAAATAGGTCAACACTACAATTTATTATTAATATTTTTATTTGGGTACCTTTACCTAATGAATAATAATTTAACATCATTTACATACGAGTAGCCTATTTTTGCTTATGAAACAAGAAATGAATGAAAAATTCTCATCCGTTTTTCGATTTTAATAACCTAAATTATAAAAAGTGCGAAGAAAACTTTTAACAAGAATAATAATTAAATAGCTTATCAGATTTTTGATGAGCTTTTACAGATTCATTCAGCTTTTAGGCTATCGAATTTGCATTAATTATTCGATAATGCTATTGATGTAGGTTCAATATAGTTAATATAGTAATAACTCATGCTGTAACTCAGAGCTGTAGAAGTCACTACGTGAAATGTTAGGCAGCAGTGTTTACTCTTTGTTGAACAAAAAGGAGCAATTTACTACTTTCTTGCGGATTGCGAATAAAGAAACTCTGAATGGCATTTCTCACCACTTTGTTATTATAACATTCTTTTTAATTTTATACGATAACAGATTTATTGGAGTGAACATAATTTTCTATCAAAGTAAAATTCATGTATTGTTTTCTTTAAGTTCTGATAAATTGGAATCATAGTTAACAGTAGAGCTCATAGTACAGAAACGTCTCAAAAACCATTAAAAATTTAAAATAATAATGAACACATCTTGAAACTCAAGGAAATTATGCAAAATACATACGCTTGGTTTGAATCGCAAGTACTTTTTGAAACATCAAAGTTTGGACATTTTTAAGGTAGAAATTTAAAAAGATAAAAAAAATTTACCATTGTAAATTTGTGAAATTTAAGAAATATAAAAGACTTTACATTGTTTTGCTGATTTTAAATAATAAGCTTAAATCGTAGAAATATCTTATTTAAGCGGAAGAAGATCAGAAATCTATAAATCCTCACAAAAAGTGGATTTTAATTATTTTTGAGCTGCTTATAAGCGCCTACTGAAGATTTGTTCTCATGAATTTTTTCTTAAAGTATCTAAAAATATAACGTAAGTAATTATTATTGAGGTAAGAATAAAATGTATGGAATCTTTAAATATAATGGAAAAAACACAAGAACATTATTTAATTTATTTTATTGCTTGGTAATTCATATCATCATTTAATTTCAGTAACTAAGCAGTTTGATCAACCTTAAATCCAGTCTGAATTTTTTCCAAGTAATTCTTGCGACAATCCATCTCATCTGCTGGGCGATTAAATGGCAACCACACAGGCTCCCCAACGAAATATCTCTTAGCTTTGATGAAGTTCTAAAAAGCACCAAATTGCAGATGAAGTAAAAAAGGTGTGTTAAAGTAATTGGCACCTACCTTAGCATCCAATGTGAATCGATGATAAATGCCAGAAGGGATAATGATCATGTCTCCCGAGATCACTTCAATCCTTATCCAGCGGTCGTTACAGCTGAGATATAATCATTGATATTAATATCAATTTATCAATAAAACTTTTAATACTCACTCACGAACATCAAAATAGCCAGAACCATCCAACACCAGTCTAATCTCTTCGTCGGTGTGTAGGTGCTCAGTGAAAAAATTCTTCAATTTGCTCTCGTAGTCGGTTAGGCATTCTTTTGAGCATGTAATCTGTTTTGAATGGAAAATAAAAAATAGGTCAAGAAAAAGATATATTGGATATATTTTAAAGTTTCCACAACCTACCTCATCTTCAAATGAATAGCCACGACTTTTTCGGATGGATTGCAAAGTTTCATCGGCTTCCGTATTAGCCGTATTTATCTGGCAATTAAAATTATTGGCAAGCATAAATTAATTTGGATAACAATGAGATAATTGCGGTTGATTTTTTAACGAAAATTTATTTGTCTGCGTGTTTTTTTTTTAAGAAATTTGATACAAATTGTTGTTTATTAGAGTATTGACCTCAAGGTCATCTGAGATTACAAATTTTAGCAACTTGCTTTTTAATTATCATTGTATATATATTTTTCTAAACATCCAATTTAAAATGTCAAAAAATCAACATATTTTAAAGTAAATTAAGTACCTTGAAATATTCAACTCCAGTAGTTTTGAACAAAACACTCAAATCTACAAACTCTGGCGGACTTAAATGATGCTCTTGTCTTTGATCTGTTTCAGTATCTAAATCCATAAACCAAGCACGCACCATTATTAGATTATTAGAATCACTGTGACTGAGCTTTGAATATTTTTAAATTAAATTATCTTCCTGCTTTCGCTGTGGGAATATTTATTATTATTTCTAGACGTCTACTCGTAAAGTCATATGGAAGTTGAAACATGACGACTTGAAGTAGTAGTAGTGATTTTAATTCAGAGCCCCATTGCACCGTTAAAATGTTTGTGTTTTTATGCACACAAATTTACAATTATTGTAAACAAAAAAAGTAAACATTTTTGTGTTCAATCCATGAAAACAAAAATGCAAGAATTGCACAAACTACTCCACACATTTAGAGACTTTTAATGGTGGGGATCAGTTTTTGATCAAAGTATTTTTAAATTTTTAGGAAAATTATTTGTTTGTATAAGAAAATTTATTTCATTTTGTTAAAAAAGATTTGAACGGTTACAAATCCGTCTTAAATTAACATAAAATTCAAACATTCAACTTTTTTTTTCCCTATGGAGTGCCTTTCATAATTTTTCCGAATTTTCCGGAATGGTCGCTAATATACTTTTAATGAGGTGTAAATTAGTGTGAAAAGCTTGCACACAAATTTCATTCAAAAGTTAAATTTACTAGATTTTGCCACTGTAGATTTCATGATTTCTGCTCGTAAATACTTGTACGTGTTTTGTGTTGAATGTATACATGCAGCTCACTTGTTGTGCTCACTAATATACCTAGTGCTTATGTTAGCTTAATATGAACTCACGCTGTTAATCATAAACAAACAAAATATCGATTTCCCCTCGGGTTTTGCCGGTTTATTCGTTTATAAACTACTAAAATATGTATTTGCAGTAATAAATTTAATAGTATGCTATTTATTTGTGAACATTTCTCGTAAATATTGATAAACGATAAAAAATATATTTACTGATGCATCTCCGTATAAAACGGTTTATTAAGCAGGTACATAATTTTATGATTCATTTCTTTATGTCTCGTAAAAAACTTCAGCAGGCATCAGGTTCAATATAATTTATAGTTATTATGTCAAGGTCTTCCTTTCTATCATCCTACTAATTAAGAAATCATCAAAAATGTCCCAATGAATGGCAATAAGATAAAGATGGACATAAAACTACACAGTAAAAAATATCTCGACGAAAAGTACTCCATTTCGATTAAAATCAAACAGAGAGACTGATGCATCTGGAAACGGCGCGTTCTCTGTTTAAAATTAAACGACTTTAAACTAAATAGATTAAAAATAATCTAAAAAGATGAAAATTTTTTCAAAATGTTTAAATGTATACATTTTGTTCATATTGCTTAATTTTGAGCTTTTTAAAATTAAACTCAATTAAATTCAAACAATCGGACCTTTTTAGTTTTTCTTATTTTATGTTTATTTGAATGATGAACTTTACATTTTGTTTTGAATCATAAACAAACAAAATATCACGGTTACAGTAGATCCTTGGGTGACTTCTTATTTTAACTGCTGGGCTGGGATGTAACTTTTTGAAATTTTGACCCTGGTTTATTCGTTTATAAACTACTAAAATATATTTTGTTGGTTTGCAGTAATAAATTTTGACCATCCAATGTAGCACCAGAATCCTATGCTCGTTTTCTCATTTAAACATTTGTAAACATTTAAATCAAGTCGTAAATATTGATAAACGATAAAAAATATATTTACTGATGCATCTCCGTATAAAACGGTTTATTAAGCAGGTACATAATTTTATGATTCATTTCTTTATGTCTCGTAAAAAACTTCAGCAGGCATCAGGTTCAATATAATTTATAGTTATTATGTCAAGGTCTTCCTTTCTATCATCCTACTAATTAAGAATTCATCAAAAATGTCCCAATGAATGGCAATAAGATAAAGATGGACATAAAACTAGATCGTTAAATTAATCATAATTGCTTTTTTGCTTGAGAGTTTCTCTTTAATTATTATGACATGGCCAAAAAGATTATGATGGTCCTTTAAGCCTAAATGATTAGAATATTTTGATAAATGAATGTGAGAAGAAAAAGTAATCTTAGATTTTGTTGGTTCCTTTTGTGATTTTCATATACATCTTAGATCTTGATAAAAGGTTAAATAAGAAACTACATGAAAATGGCAATTACTCAACCTTTGAACTTTTAATATATGGTTTTATTACAATTTGTGTTTTTGTCGAGCAAACTGTACTTTTAGCATGTCTTTCAATTTTTGATCCTTAAATGCCTGAAATTATTTAGAACTTTTTAATTTTTGGGGCAGAATTTTTTAATTTTTAGTTAACCTTAATAGCTGATTCTGCTCCCAAGCTTGTCTTAAATTCAACAAAAAAGGAAATTCCATTACTGTGTCGAATCGGCAGTTCAATTTTTCCAAAACTTTGAAAGATTGTTGCAATTTCTAATTCACTGGAACATTTATTGGCAGGAACGACAAACAATTTTTTGTTATCCAAGATTTCTTGTGGTGGCTCAATCTTAAAATCAAAATACATAAATTTAGATATTTAGTTAAAAACTTTATTACATACATCTTAACAAATAATTAATTTAATCTTCAACTTAAAATTCATAATTTGAGATATTTTAATTTATACAGAATTTAATAAATGAACTATCTAACTTTATCAGTTTCTTCTTTTTTAGAGGCTACAGCTACTGGTTCTTTCATTCCGTAACTAACTCGACCGTCCATTAAATTTTCAATTAGGTAAAAACTTCGTTCTACTATAAAATTTGCCCGGAAACTTGAATCGTGCCTAAAAGAGAGATTAAAGGGTTACTAAAATTATTAGTCTCGTGAGCTGAAATCTTTAAACCTACTTCATATGTGGTGTGATTTCATCCTTGTACATTTCCTGCTGTTGCTCGATTTCCAGCTCTTTTTCTGTCTTGACTTTAGTTCTCTTCATGAATTTCATGTCCAAGACACCTTTAGATAACTTTCTTTTACTCATTTTTTAGCTAGCTAAGGTTTAAATTATTTTTAAAATATTATTTACTTTTTTTCAAAATAAATGTGTTTTTGTTTTGATGGACAACCCTGATGATGATTTGGAAGTTTCGAAAATCGTATAATCCAATTATTCAGCATGTTTTTATATCAAATTTTTATATTTTTTAGACAAAATTTTAAATTAATTTAAAAATGATTATATTCATCACTAAATAAATACAATAACAATCGAATTGAATATTCAATGATTATTCGATTTAAATTTCGTCTGATCATTCACGCCGCCGCGGTTTCCAACGCTTTTAAAACAAAGCCCATATTTATGGCGGGCTGACTATTTTTTCTAAGGACACTCTTTTTGATATCCTTTCTCACATAATATTCAACACCTGATTCGTCCACTTCCTTTCCAACTTTTATCCTCAAATTTTCATGAATAACTAGTCCAGCTATCCCTGCACTGACTCTAAAAATTCAGTCGTCTCGCAAAAATTGTGCAAGTCGGTGGTTCAAGCTAAAAGATATCCGTGGAAAATCGGTGGAAAAACTAATTAGTGGCTAAATTGTGGGTGAAAATGAAATGAAAATGTGAATGCCAACAAAACTGTGAACCAACAAACTAACAAATAAACGGAAATTATCCGAATTTTAGTGCTTTATGAACCATCCGCGAACAAGGAATAAAGAAAATAGTGTTGCGAATTTTCCACAAAAGAAAATCTACGGGAAAATTTTTTATTTTTTTTTCATTCAGATGTAAGAAAACAAGAAAAGCTAAATATTAACTCTGAAAATCATTGACTCAGTGTTCTAAATATATGTGGCGGCGGAAAGCATCTCTCTAGCACTGAACCACTATGAAATTTTCCGCAAAAAAAAAGTCCTGAATATTTCAGCGACTCTGAAAAAACTACACAGTGTATAGTGCTGGCTGGTTTCGGGAAAACTATTCGACAATACACAATTTTCCGATAATACATTTTTCATTCAATTCCTATCAGTTATTTATTTCTGTTGAAAATGTACTGAAACCAACCTACTCTTATAGACGAACTTTTCGGAGTTGTAGCTTATTTTTAGATCTTAATTGTATATAATTCCAATAAAATGTTAAATTTAAAATGTGTAATTTAAAATAAAAAGTCAGATAGAAATTCTCATTCACCAGCATCGCGCAAAAATTACGCAAATCCAACAAAAAATAATATAATAATAAAATAATTCAGTAATAACACACACATTTTGGCTGAACAATCTGCTGAGCGGAATTAAACCAAAAAAAAAAAGAAAGAAGTTTAGATTTTGGCAGTTTATAAAGCGAAAGCGATATTATTCATCTGCTAAATTAAAATCCATTTTTTTGCGCCTTCGTGTGATATTTGTTTGTGGAAAATTGGCTGGCAAATTTATGAACAAATTTGTGTCCTCTGTGGGAGATATGATCGAATACATTGAACGAATATATCGTTTATTGCTTCATCATGAATATGTGCGAAAAAAGATGCAGATTTTCAAAACTGTGTTTATTTTTCTAAGGATGTGACTGATCTCTGTGCTAGTTTTCAACGGATTTCGGAAAATGAGGATCTTTTATCTCTGAGATTGATCAGAAATCACACTCGATTCTATTTTTGCAACTTTTTTCAATGTGATTCATTGCTTATCTGATATCTTAGTGTGAAGACAATGTACAAAGACTTAGGAGACTTCTGTGAGATACGATCTCAATTGTTTAATATAAATTTATTTGTTTCGAGATTAAAGCGTTGAGTAATTTAGGGGTGGTAATTTATCAGACTAGTTTTGCAATAATTGAGCAACACATATAACAAGCTCTAAAATGTATGTCTACCACTTTTGATCAATTTGAGCATTAATCACCATCAAAATAGCTCATAAATATTACAAATTTATTGTCCAGGGAGGTCGTTTAAGCGCATTCAAATTGCGTTTTGATGAGTTAATTTCGAGTTTTGTCAAAAATGTAATGAAAAGTAAATTGGAGCACATTTCGAAGTTTTGTTTTCTAGTTAGTGATATTATTGAGTGATTTTTTTATTATTCCTAATGCTGTCGTTTAAAAGAGAGGTATACTTATATTAAGGAAACAAAAAGTCTTCTGACAAACTAATAGGTGATCCTTAATCTCTTTAAAACCCTAAACTTATTTTAAACTACACCTAAGTAAAGTCCCTAAGGATAAACCTAACAGACAAGTAGTACGAACCAATAAAACTCGCAATTCAAGGTTATTTGTATTCTAACCCTTATCCAGTTGAACTTTCATTCAAGTATTACTTTTTTTACTTTCCTTTGAGTACCTGTCCCAACGCCACTCGTATATGTATGTGCTCGTGCACCTGTCAGTTCAAAGTACCGTTCACAAATGTTGCTTAGGAACCCCGATTAATCCATTTCCCTTCTCTCACAAATCACCCTCTCCAACAGTCGTTCCAATTTTCATCACAAAAATTGCAACTGTCCTGCATTTGTGAAATTAAAAACTAATATTAAGGTCGGTTGCCAACAAATATCACATAATTTTCATAAAAACCAACAATTTCCATCCATGCTAGCGTCAATATTAAACCAGAATGCTCGAAAAAATAGCAGATTTCTACATTCAAATTTCCGTTAATTTGATGATAATTAATGTAAAAACCAACAGCTATCCCTGAGCACATTTCAGGAGACGCAAATTAAATGTTTGACAATGGTTTTCCAAATGATGTGGTTTTAATCCCGTATTGCTGAACTTTGAGTGTCTTCTCTCCCAAATAAAAAAGAAAAGTTTTCTTTTTCTGCCACTTTTCCGTCTATGTTGGTGATTTCTTTTTAATTAAATAATTAAGGATACTGCTTTGGTTTAAATCCGCTTTTATCTAGCATCTCAATCTCCACGACGACAGCCCCAGCTCATCATCATAGTACTGGTTGGGTACTATGCGAATCTTTTTTGGGTTTCCAGAAGGAATTTCATTTCTTTTAGCACATAGCTTGCTTGGCTGAATGTATTTTTTGTTGTTGTTGCGTTTTTTTTGTCCGTTGCCGAGAAAGCCAGTCGAGCGTAAAGTTTGAACATAAAAGAGACTTACATCATATAAGTGCTGCAGCGTATAGGGGGGTGTTTTGAAGAGTGTGGGGTCAGAGAACTGGAGTAAAATAATTTAAATGTGGTTATTAGCAAACTGGTGCATTAATTTTCTAGACTTTGAAGTGACTACAAGTGGTTTTAAGAGCCATTTAAAAAGTAGTTCACTCCTTAATGCATTTTTTATCGTACCGTATTATCAAGATTGCAGAAAATTCACGAGTTAATGAGATGTTTATAATTTCAGACTCATTTTTAAAATAAAGCTAATATTTTGTTCTGATACTACCAATTGAATTTTAAAATGCCTGAACAGTTTATTTAACGAAAACTGACGGCACAGTGTGTTTCTATTGCAACAATAAACTTCACGTTCCCCCCAACCGTCAACCAATAAATTTTCAATTTCCTCTACACCTCCACAACTTATATGCGCTCACTTTTACACATTTATACACATATTTTTATTTATTTCCCACGAATTTAATTATAAGACATCTACATAAATACATAACTATGCACATAGTACACAGACAACTAGCACAAAATAGATCTTTCACATCTACCATGGGCCAGTAATTGGAATAACACAATTATTCATTATTTACAATGTTGTTTTGCTCATTTAATTGCAAATATTTGCAGATATTTGCTCTGGCCCATTCGGCTGGAGAGCGCTTTTAAGGACGATTTAATTTACACAAGCGAATTGTGTGCTTTTAACTGTGATTCTGAATACTTGTGATGATTTGCAGAGACAGCCGCTGGTCGTGAGGACTCTTTAATTTATAATTTGCCGACTCTAGGTTTTTATGTGCCAATAACGGGCGAAACCATCGACAATGAAAGGATATTTGCTGTTTCTGCTGTTGCTGCTTGTGCACACTGGATACCATTGTGATGCTGCTGAAGGTATGTAGTACTATAGTCGATAGATAGAGTAGTCAAATGTAGTTAAGGATCTGAATGGGTGGAAAACTGGTGGGGGTTAACGTTTCCGTAGAGACATTCATGTTGATTGAAAAAATATAATTGTTCAGGGAGGATGTTTGTGGCTCACTTGGAGCTAAAAAGGCACAAGTCCATTTATTTCAATTTAAAGCTGCAATTAGTTTTACAAGTAATCTGTTTAAAATGGCATGAAAACAAAGTTTATTTAAAGAAATCTTTCAAAAACAAATTATTTCCTAACAATATGGTCTTTTACACTCACTTGTCCGTTCAGCAGTTGTTTACAACATTTACCATTCATTAAAACTAGAAACTTAGTGGAACCTAATTAAAAATTGTAAATGGAATAACATTCACTAACAAATGATTGGTTTTCATGGAAAATGTATTCGCCAAAGTTCTTGTTGTACAATTGTACACGAACAAAAGAATGCGATTAAAAATTTCAGCTGAACTATAAAAAACTTTGGAACTTTGAAACTTTGGAACTGCGAATTCATTCTCTATTTGTCTAAAAACAAAATATGTAAGTAGAAGGTAATATTGAATGTTTCAAACAGTATTTCGTTCAGCTTGCTTATTTCTAGCAATGATGGAATGTTGTGTATTTTTGTAATGTTGCAAATGGTTGCAATGATGCGAATAGCTTTGCGGCCAGTGCTCTTTTTCAAAGTATATACTTAGATTGGTATGGATTTCTTGGAAAAATCACTTTGACAAAATGCTATTTGTAACTGCACTGATGTTTCATTGAAGTCTTGGGCCTCGGGATATGGTATTGCATTTTGTGACAATGATGCAAACTTAACTATATTATGGATTTTTGGCTCTCAGCGACAACTTTGTAAATGTATAAAGGGAATATCGTTCCTTCGAATATGTGATTTTTGCAATGTTGCCCAAAATATGAAATTGCAATACATTGAGCGACAAACATTTCTATGGAAAACCTTATACATTCAATCCGTATTCATATGCATCGTTTCAATGACAAGGATACTTAAATAAAATTCAGAATTCTTCGAAAAGGTACTTGAAAACGCAGTTCATTAAAATTGAATGTATTTTAAAAGTATCTTCAGATATTTTCATTAAAAAAATTGATAGACTGTGATCCTTGAGAAGCTTCTGATTCTTACTATAGGTACAAATGTCTGTAAATAATGAAATAATGAAGCATATCGTCTGTTACTTTTTTTCATGAAAAACAACAATATTTCCTACTTTTAAGGATGTTGAAAAAACACAACTTCTGGCGTCTAACCAAGTAACCAATGATACCTTTCAGCTTGGAGCCAATGTGACAAATCTCCCGCAGGAAACCTGATCCCTCCATCGATACCCTTCTGCTTCCTACTGTCAATAGTTACACTAAAAATCTAGAAATGGCTGTATCAGTAACTAGCTTACTTGCCATTGTGATGATTCAAGTGGTGTCATATTTCGCCCAGAGTCTCGTAAAAAACTGATTTTCCCATTTGTTTGCCCCATTGTGATTCCTATATGTTTTTTGATGTAATTCCATCTCTTTGTGGCTTTTTATTGTATTTTATGCCTGATTTTCTGATTTTCGGCCCCGAAAAATATAAAACATATATAATATCAAAGTTTTATTGCCTTCGTTTCCATTTTATTTCATTTTATTATGTGCGATGACGGCTGCTCGATATTCTACCCATGGTTATATTTATATCACTCGATTGAATGTTCGATTTCACCATATAATTTACATGATGTGTATCCTCGCTTTCGTGCTCGCTCGTGCTCCAATCTAATTAGGGGGACTGCCAATGCTTAAATCCATTTAAATGCATGCAAAACTTGGGCAAAACTTGAACCGGAAATTAATTTTGGATTATTATGTTGGCGGATTTAGGCGGCGAGAAGCCGCACTGGGGAATTTACTGGTACGGATTTGAGATCTTAGCTCTCGGTTTTGTTGGAGTTTTAAAGTACATTGTGTTTGTGGTTGAATTGGAGCGAGGGTGGTTATTGCTTTGTGGTTTCAGAATGGAGAATGTAGATAAGCACAAACATGGTTGGGAAACTATATTTGACGCAGTTTTTATTTTAAATTATTTATAAGATGATTTTTACTTAAACAAATCGATGAAAGATGATAAAAAATCTGTTGATTGATTATAAAATTAATTCAATAAGATAGATGAAAAATTTACAAAAACTTTTAAGTATATTATTTATAAATCGCTAAGATTTCCAAAAAAAAAATTATATCAATTTTTTTAAACTAAAATCGATTGCAAAAATTATACATAAATCACCACAAAAAAATCATCTCGTAAATTATTTCATAGATTTTCAACATTCGTTTTCCAAACCAATGGAAAAATATTTTTTTCGTACGAAAAATTCTGATTAATCACCCTAACATAAATGATTTCAATCTTTCCCAAAAAATACATAAAAACCTACTTACCTGCGTAATTGATATAAATTACACAATCTCCATACACAAACATAATTATCTGATCGCAATCGATCCGAAACCACCTACTAATCACCCTCTTTGAGCACGGCATCAGCGGCTGAACACATTTCACATGCATCTTTATTGGTTTCTACACAATTTCCGGTTAATCATCACCGTAATTGTGTGTTTATTTAACTTTTATAACGCACAAACTTTTACGACATCGTCTCGCAGGCTTAAATGGAAGCCATACGGTCTGTTTGATGTGCGCTTTCGCACATTTGGTAGCCGCCAGTCGATCATTCGCGCCATTTCACTGCCTCAATTGATGCATTAAACCCAGTATTAACTGTTTGATGTGCTTTTATTTTATTTATAGACGAAATCAAGCCTGTGATTCGCGGCCAGTCGGTCAGCCTCACATGTCCAGTGGACGTGCAGAACTGCGGCGAGCTGCATTCGATTAAGTGGTTTAAAGGCTCTACGCGAATTGCGGTACTATCTGGCGATGGTAAAGTGTCACATGTGGAAGGAGACACAGCAGAAAGGTAAAGATATTAAATAAGGAGCAGGTGTGATGGTGATTTTTTTGTTGAAGGAATCTTATAATCTGATTCATTTGAAATTTTTATAAATTAAAAAAAAAAAATTTATTTATTTCATTTTATCAATTCAAAACATTTTATTATTTATTTTTAATATTTCTTGATTCAAAATAAATCGGCTCAAATATTTATTTATATAATCTTATTGCCAATTTAATTCCAACTGCAATTTTTCAATACAAAATTCTCCTTTATTGCCAATAATAATTTTTGTGCAAATCACTCTTGCTTTAATATTTTGATAAATGAAACGTTTTATTATTATTGACACTAACTGAAAGGAAATGTGTATTTTCCGAGTATTTTCTTTATTTCTGCAATCCGAGACCGTAATTTCCATAAAAATGTTTATTATTTTATTATTTAGGGAAACTTGAAACTCACTCAAATGAATAAGAAAATAAACGCTTGTCGGTAATTCGAAGAAGATTCTCTTCTTTTTATGAATTTTATGGTTTGTTGATATAATCAGATTTTTCAATATCATTGAACTTGCGTAAGAATGGCGGCTGGAAATTTTAATTTCAAGATTTTTCTCTTAGCAACAGTAGGAAAAATGGTAGAAAATGATGGAAAACGCATAATTAATGATACAAAAAATTTTCTTCTGATTTATGGGACAATTTTTTTTCTTAAATGGTAAATTTATGATGGCTTATTAATTTATTATTCCGTTGTCTGGTTGAATTTGTGAGTTTGGATGTATAATTTAAGAAAAAGAAGGAAAATAGTTTATTTTTGCATTTTTCATGCTCTAATAACCAAAATTTTGGCTAAAGTAGCGATTTGAATTTAATATTGGACAATTAATTATCTTTTTGAGGAAGCAAAAAAAGCAGCCTTTGAACTTGTAGGATAATAAATTAAAAGTTTGGAAGCAAAAATCAAAAATTCGACCCACGAAACTTAAATTTTTGAACTTTTAAAATATTTGAAAAAATTTAAAATTTCGGACATTTCAATTTTAGAATTTTTAATTTTGAAAATTTTGGAATCAAAAACAAAAAACTCAACTATGGATGCAAAAAATCACCTCACTTTCTTCGAAGAAATGTCTTGTGAAAATATCACTAAATTTTATAATTTATTTCAGACTCTCCATCGACCACGCGCCTAATAGGTCTGGATCTCGACTGCACATCAAATCCGTGATGGTAGACGATGAGGACAATTATCTCTGTGAAATTACATATCTAGAGCCTCTGGAAACATGCGAAACAACGGGCACCCACAGCATCGACATGAAAGTGATCGTGCCGCCCTCTGCCATCCTTGTAATGGACAATAAAGACGATGTGATAAGAAATGGAACAACAATTGGTCCAATGCGAGAAGGACAAAAATTAGAGCTCACTTGTGAAGTGCGTGGAGCCCGACCAATGCCAAACTTATCGTGGTATAGATCGGGGAAGAAATTACCGGATGTCAAGACACTTGACGAGAGAAACGGACTTTTCACAGTGCTATCTAAATTGACACTCACACTGTCTAGACAGGAGTTGAGTGCGGTGATTGAGTGTAGAGTGGAAACATCTGGCTTGGATCAGATAGTTACCAATCAGTTATATGTGGATATGCAAGTTAGACCAACTAAAATTCAGCTTACTGGAGTGAAGTTGCATGTGATTGAAGGTGCAAAAGTCTTGCTCCAATGTCAAGTTTATGGAGCTAGACCTGCTGCAAATGTCTCGTGGTATAATTCTTCAAAGGTGAGTTTTCATTAGATTTGATCAGAAATTTAATTACCTTGTGTCTCAACAAAAAAACAATCGCTATAATTTCCAACAAATCGTTTTTCTTATACTTTCTCAGTAATTGTTGATTGTTGATTTAATATCTAATTAAATTTCGTTTCAAATGAACAAATCAGTGTAAGCTCCTCCGTTGTAAAGGAAATTTTCCGCTAAGACATTGAAAATTATCCTGAAAGTTTTATTGAACGGAAACATTTAAGAATTCAAAATAATCTATTATGAAAATTACGAAAAGCTGATTTTCCGCCCTTAAATATAATTGAAGACCGTTCGCTTCCCAGAATAAAGGAAATAATTAATAATTAAGTTTCCCTTATTATGTTTCCCTTGAAATCTATTTCCGTCGAATATTGTTCACCTTTTCGCAGCTCTTAGCCGAAATTTAGCTAAAAAGTTTGAAAGCATGAAAATGCCATGGAAAAGCCAAATTACATACTTTCTTATAATAAATCTAATAAACTAACCAATTTGCACTTTTTCTAAGGAGATCGATGATGACAACGAGCTCACCACCATCAGCACCAAAACTTACCTTCAGAGTGACGGCACCTTTGAGACTGTTAGCCAGATGATTTTTACGGCTACTCGATTTGAGAATGGAGTGTCAATGAGATGTGAGGCAGATAATATCGTGATGCGAGATGATTTGGATAAACCGATTCATGACACGTTATTGTTGGAGGTTATGTGTAAGTTTCTAATTATTTTTTTTGTATCGTGAGAAGTTGTGACAATTTTTTTAGTAGTTGAGCATTATAGTGACATTTACAGATTAAAAGCTTAAAGGTTTTGACGCGTTTTGGTTGAATTCTTGAACCAGAAAAGGAAGTATAAAAGCATAGAATAAAAGGTTCATCTTCGACATAGTAATTATGTTTGTTCCTTTAGAGTAGGCAACACGTTGGAGATAAAGCACAATCATGCAGAAAATATTTTATCACAAGCTAAATATGAATTTAAAACTAATTTTTCCGTTTTTTGGTAAAGTTAGCGCTGTTGCAAGCCAAAAGAATAAACTACAGACACAGTAACCTTCAAAACTTTTAATAGATTCATCATGTTTGTTATTTTAGATCAACTTTTTGCAATAATTTTAAAGAAAAATCAGTACACAATATTGTATAAATATTTTGGTTCTTTTAAATGTTTCCGATGTTTTTATAATCTTCTTTCCTTTAAAATAATTAACATCTGCTCGAAATACTCGCAGCCATATTTCGATTATTGATGAATTGATGGAATATAAACATTTCAAAAAAGTGAAGCAATAACGACAAAATTGACATTCTTCATCAAAACACTGATTGATGATTTATTGAAATTTGCCTAGAGCTAATGAAAAAGGGATTTGTTTAATATATTGGCATATTGTAATGATATCTCAATCATTTTGTATGGAAATTGATGAATCAATGGATTTTATTGATTTCCTAATAATTTGATTAAATTTCTCTTTACAATCATGTAATCACATATCCTTTTATAACATAATAATGTATGGACTACCTTCCATTCCTTTCTAAAAATAAGTTTGATCAAAAACTCTTGTCAGTCGCTTTCCAGGGTTGCCATATAAATTAAAGCATATTATATGAACTTTCTCTGTTAATAAAAATATGTTAAATCATGAGACTTTATCATAAAACTAAAAGCTTTTAAATTTGACAACCCTGCATCATGTCAATTTGCTACTTTCTTAAAACTTTTGAAAGGATAAAGCCCCCACACAAGATTCCTTTGAAATAAAATTTGGCGCACAAAAAGTAGCTTTTCATGAAATTAATTGTTCGCAGTTTTTGCACCTTTGACTTCACCTTTGCCAAAGTTCGAGTAATTCGGTAATTTTCCACTTATTTGCCGGCAAAATTGCGTTCTTTCTCCCAATAACTGGCAGAATAATGTAAAATTCAGTATAATTCGGCAAGATGGGTAGCAAATTTGTAGAAGAAGGCAAAAGGCACGTCATTTCCAGCCTTCTGCCTCCTCTAACAGTGAAAGCTCGGTAAGAAAGTTACAAAGAATATCAAAAGTAAAATATTCAGGGGAACATACACATTAAATTTACATTTTTGAATAAATTGTGCGCCGCTTTTATTTATTTAATGTTTCTTAATGTATTCTCGTATAAACATGCTTCGCTATGGATCTTCATAAAGGTCATCTTTCATACAAGAGAAACTCTTTCGCTGCCTTGTTGTTTATACATTTATAAACAACAATTCCGAATATTTCCATCAATTCGTTGGAGCAAGAATGCTGAGAAAACAACTCAAAGAAATTCCCAAAACACTTGAACGAGGCTTTGGTAATTCTAGACAGGGAATGTTCAACACATTTCTTGGAAAACTCCCCGAAAATGTGCTTTGCAAATTTCTTAGACTTAGAAAGAATGAAGAATGGCTTGTGTTTTGGCAAAGTTTTTTGTTAGGGACTTTGAATGTAATTGGTGGGGAGAAGCTCCCGCTCTATGATTATTAATTGAAATTTTTCGGTGAGAAGGATGCGAAATTGTGTAAGCTAGGCATGTAATGTGGTTGATTTATATGAAATTTGACAGAGGTTTTGATAGGTAAAAAATTGAAAGGATTAATCGTCGGTTCAGTGCTGGTTTGACTTCTTCATTGAACTTTGAGGAATATTTTAAAAATCACAGTTTCTGTGTATATTTTGGAAATACATGTAAAAGTATGAACTAACAGCAGTCAAGCGACGAAAAAAAACAAATGTCTCAAACTAAACTAAAATGAAACTTTATATTTCCTTTTTTTAATATTCTGCAAAGTATTATGCAGTACCTATGAAGACATAAACTTTATTAAAATCTAAAAACTGTCAAATACTGCCAAAACCGGCAAAGCCATACTCAAAAATAGAAATTCCATTATTTCTATTTTTGTATGGCATTTCTGAGTCAATTCCGTTTACCAACCAATTGAAACTTCCAAGAAGATTATGCCAAAATTGCTACATACACCAAAAATATTTCCTACATTCCTAAATTCTTATACCCACTGAATTATTAAGAGAAACGACTGTTGAATGAATTTGTAATGTGTTGAGCCAAAACAAACTATAATATGCTATAATATTTTCTTTTAACTGTCTTTATGAATTTTATGTTTATTACGAAGGAGCTTATCTTATATTTCTTTTTGGAAAAACTTGCAAGTATTTCAGAAATAAGTGGAATTTAGGTTGTTTATTCATTTTTTCATCAAATGTAATAGAGATCATAACAAACCTCTTGAATATTTCAGAAAAAATTCAGTTAGTAGTTTTTGCAATGTGAAGAATGATTTTTGTAGATTCTTAAAGATCGTAACTGCCTTTAAATCTCAGATAAGCTCTTTTCCCCCAGCAGATCTCAAAATTTTCTTCACTAAAGAATTCACGGAAAACAAAAATAAAGAAGTATTGAATTAAATAGAACATTATTGATCAAATCAGCACTAATAAGGGCTTATACATGGAATTCTATTTTCATCATTCTCTGATTTCTGAAGCCTTTGAGTGTTTATCCAAAAAGTATTCCACTTGTGTGTGCTCTAAGTACTGATATTTACAATGTACAGACTTTTAAATTAATGTTGGCAAACATTCCTATGATACTGTTTTTACAAAGTTACCTGATATAGCTACAAGCATATCCTCGAGAAATCCGTTAAACCTTTTTAATTATTCTTGAAAAACTTGAAAAAAACTCAGAAAAACTCAGCAAACGCGAGAGAACCCCCAAAAATACCAATTAAACAAAGATTAAACGAAATGCTCGGCACAAAAAAGTCGGAAAAACTCAAAAAATGCCAAGAAGTTGTTCGCAATTTTCCCCAACAACAAAAGAAAAACTCTCAAAAATTGCTAAAATTGCTTTTAATCCGCTTTTAATTGTTTACTGACTTGAATAGAATACTTTTCTCTTATATTCGTCATCATTAGAAGCTCAGTAGTCGTATATTACTGAAGCCGACTATCAGGCTGATGGTTCTATATAGTCATAGCTTCCCATTATTCTAAGCACAAATCATTCATTCTCATGAATTCATTCCATTTTCGATGTATTTTCAGATCCGCCAGTAGTGACGGTGAAGCCCGACAACATAACGATGAACGAGACGGACGACTTTCTGCTATTCTGCGAATATGAAGCGAATCCGGCGTCACTCGAGCAAGTGCGTTGGTTGCGCAACAGTCACGTGTTGAACGTAAATCAGTCGCGGTTTGAGGGTGGCAATACTGAACAAACGGCACTGCTGGTTAAAAACGCTACAAGAGATGACATGGGCTCGTATACTTGTGAACTAGCCAATGCCATCGGCTCAGGCGTCTCAGAGAACGAAATTAATGTGAATATTCAGTGTGAGTATTGCTTTGCATATCATTCAATGATAAATTTTTCCTTGGAAAAAGATAATTAATCAAAAGGGTTTTGAGTCGCTTCACTTTTTATAAATTCTTCGGGGGAACTTCTTGTACATTTTATTTGATTGATTGAGTTTTAGGCTGTAAGTTGGTCAATGTCTTTAAAATTAATTAGGAAGGGCAATGCGAATATTTATCAGGAAGATTCTTATGAAAAATTTAACGAGCACTTTTATGTTTAAATGATGTACTTGAAGATGGAAGGGCATCATATTTCAAAAATCATCTCTTTATTTTTCAAGATGCCTACAGTTTTCTCCATTATTTGGAGAATTTTTTTGTTGATGATTTTTCTGTCGATGATGGAGGGTTTCAAGTATTTTGACCAATTTTTTCTGAATTTATATATTTTCCATATTTTTTCTATATTTGGGTTTTCCGAGAAAAGTATGAAGTCCTACATTCATGTTCTGAACAGTTTTTTAATGAAACAATTTCTTCTATATCACTGAGCAATGTAATTTTAACATAAAGAAGGTCTTCTAAGAAATAATTTAGGTTTTCCCTTATCTTCCACTTAAACTTCAATTTATTGCATTAAACATTTTCAAAGCTGCAGGAAAACATTATGTCGCGGAAATGAAAGTTGCAATTTTTTTAAATAAGCAAACCTTTATATTTTTTTTTCAGGAGACTTTGTAAATATTGTTTTATATTTAAAGCTTTTTAATGAATCTGGGAAACTTTGCAGAAAAAAAATTTATCAATTTCTATAAATTAATATAAACTTCTTCTGAGATGATTTTATAGAATTTTGTTTTTCCTTCAACATAAATTGACGTCCAAAGAAAATTTTGCAAAACTTATAGAATTCCTACCCTTCCCTCTTTAGCAGCTCCAATATTAAAGAAAAAATCGTACTAAAGGTTCTAGTTGACATTTCCATCTTTTACACAATAACTTACTATACACTTACCGAACAATACTCCCCAAAAGCTAGCATATCCCTAATCAAATATCTTTGCAAAAAGCGTAAAACAAACTTTCTAAATAAGCCCCTTTTCCCTATACAGTCACGCCAATAGTTTCCCTGCGAATAGAGCCAGAGTCACCCATAGTAGAAGACGACAACACGAACGTAACTTTGCATTGCGACGTGCTGAGTGGCAATCCCGGCACATTGTTAAAAGTTCGATGGTACCTCGACACCCACATCTTAAAGGAGCTGCCAGAGTGCAGTGACGAGGCTTCTGAGAAGAATGAGGACAATTTGTGTTTTATCGATCCGACAGTAATGCTGTTGCAGAATGTTGGTCGCGAATTTCTGGGCAATTACTCGTGTAGAGGTTTTAACGCCGCTGGATGGGGCGAGGAGAGTGATTTTGTTTTCTTGGACGTGTTTTACGAGCCGGGTAACGCTTCAATCTCCTTTACGCCAGCTATTCCTATGAAGCATAAGAGTATGACCTTGAATTGCTACGTGGAGGACATGGGAAATCCAACTGCAACTAGGTGAGTTAACATTTTTAATTTTTTTCCTGATAGATAAAAAAAGGTTATTATCGTTCATTGCATTCTATCAAAGAATATTATAAGATCATTTAAATAAATATTCTTAGCTACAACAGTGCTTGCGTATTGATTTAGAAATATATAATTTCCTTTCAATCGAGTTTACATTCTAGATATCATAACAAAAACTTCTCAATATCCTCATAAGACACGCTCAAATAAATTTAATTCAAATTACTTGAGCATAAAACATCATTTCTTAATTCAAATTCCGATTTGTATTATTTCCTAATGATATAATCAAAAAATGAAGCATATTATTCTAACAATTCAAGCATAAATTTTATAAACCTCAAATGTTTGAAATATTTCCAATCAATGCTAAATTTTTCCATAATTTATAGAGCATGAAAAATTTCCATAGATTTGCATGCTCTCCCCAAAAAACTTGCATAACTTTGTTTGCGCTTTTATATTTTCAAATTTTCATATTCCAATTTCCGAATATCCTGCAAACGAATCGAATATCCTTTGAATGGCGATGCAAATGGAGAGGACTCAAGCAGCTTAGTCGTTGTAAAAGGCTTGAAGGAAAGATTAAAAGGAAAATGAACCCATTTGGTTTTATTTTACTGTAGTTAAAGAAATCAAGCGACAATTATCTCGAAAACTTTGCTGTATTTATAAGTTTTTAAGTTAATTTCTAAAGTATTGCAATTTATTTAATATTTTTGTATAATATAGATGTTCCAAAAGCATCCTTTCCATTTTAAGTCTTTCTGAAGAGCTAAACTGCAAAAAAGTGGTTAAATTAAAAAACATGCATATTTTTGTGTTTTTGAATACAATATGAATTGGCTTTTCAATCTCAATAAGCTAATGAAAATATATGTGAAAAGCCCATTTTCTGAATGGTTATTTCCAGTTCTGTTGTCAGCTAAATTCATTTGAAAGTCACTTGAGTAAACTTGAACATGTCAGAGCAACTAATTGCAAATAAAAATGAAAACCTGAGAGGGTTGAAGCAATATAGTAAATTTGTAATTGAAAATGATCAGCAACTCATACAAATTGAAAAAAACTATACTTGAAATTGCGCTAATGCGATTCGCTAAACAAAAGACGAGGGAAAAGTTTTGAATGATGCTTGGAAACTTGAAATGAAGCTATTTGTTTAGAAGCTTGGGAATATTTGTAAAACACAGAAAAATGATGTAAAATGAAGTAAAATGATGTAAAGAACTTGTTTTACATTCCCCAAGGTACGCGACTCTCATAAAAGATGCTGTTTGAATAAATAACGTTATTTGATGGAAGCAAACAACGATACTAGACTCTTTTGTCATACAAAATTTTAAAATGATTAAATTTGCTTTGAATTTCGTCTGGCTTTTGTTTAAATGAATATTTTTAATTTATTAATGAAGAAAATCATAAATAGTCAGAAAAGTGTTCTTGGAATCCTTTTTTTCATGTGAACCTTTCACACATGGCAGCTCCAAAATATAAATAACCATGTCAACATACATTAAAATATGAATCTGTTCCACAAGTTCACAAATATAACTAACATATAGTTACAGTACTTACAAGTCATTTATTTAAGATTAAACAAAACAAATAATTAACAAACTTTTATCATCACCATAAAGCTCATCTTCCTCCATTTTCCATTTAACCTCACTTTAAGGTACCGCTGGCTGCGTGGTGATAAGCCCGTAATCGATGTAGTTACTTCAGTATGGACGATCGACCCAGTCGGTTTAGATTCCCGCAACAATTTCTCGTGTTACGCGTACAATGAAGGTGGCAGTGGAGGAATTTCAACAGTTGAAATAGACACACATGTTGCTCCCGCATTCATTCAAAAATTGCAGCCTTACACCGGAGCTCTTTTTAGCACTCCAGGCATCTCTTTGTCTTGTAGAGTGGAATGTTATCCCAGCTGTATTATTTTCTGGTTCAAGGATGGTCAGGAAATAACAGAAGAAAATGATAAGTACTTTATGAGGGAGTCGATGCTACCAGTGGAGCCGTCTACTGGAGATTTTGAGAGTGTACTCTCTGTGCTGGTTAGTTTTTTCTTCCATGTTTTTGATGCTCAAACTAACAATTGATTTTTTAAACAGTACTTCAATCTGACAGCATGGACCAACGAAAAGTTAGACATTATTAAAGATAGCGCAAATTATTCATGCGCTTCATCTAATAATTCAGCTGGTTCAGGAGTACGCAGCACCACCTATTTTGGTGTTGAATGTAAGTATTTTTTGCAATTATTGATAAACTGATAATCTAATGTTTAATATAATATTAACAGATCCTCCAGAAAACATGACAGTTTCCCATCCAGAAGTTTTCGTGGAAGAAGGCTCAATGCCGGCTCGAGTACTTTGTCAAGCTAAATCTTCTCCAGGTAATTAATCTTATAATTCCCAAAAAATTAATGTAGTTAATAATACTTTTCTCAATTTAACAGAGGCAACTTACCATTGGAAACGATTTGATGGTGAAATCGTGTCGAAAAATAATGCATTGATGATCACCAAAGCTCAGCACAGATCAGATGCCGGAGTTTACACCTGCTGGGCAATCAACAAGCATGGAAGTACCAGTTATGACGTCCAGTTGACTGTTACATGTAAGTTTCTTAACAAAAATATATTATCAACGATCCTAAAATAACAATCTATCCAAACATCAGATGCTCCAAACTGCACCATCATCCGCGGTGACCTTGATGGTCAAGATCATTTAATCTGTATAGCAGACGGCAACCCCAAAGAATACGATTTCGAGTGGGATTTCAAGTCCGAAAACGAAACGGGTGAAGAAAAGCTCAAGTGGACGGAGAGAGGTGAACGTTCTTACTTAGCGTTGAACGATGATTTCCACCATAAGCGGTATTATCGTTGCACTGTCAATAACACAGCAGGAGTGGGCACTTATTGTGAGATTCAAGTGGCAGGACACTTAATGTGGTGGCAAAGCATTGAGAGAATGACTCTTTATATTGCCATCGCTGTGGTGCTCATTTCACTGATATCAGTCATCATTGTTTGCATCATTATCATCTATATTTGCCGCAATAGGAGGAAACGGTCCAGTAAGAGTAAGGAATTTTTATTCCATTAATAAGGGAGGATTTAAGAGTGGTCTAGTAATTTGGGAAATGAAGTTCTGTCCATTTTTATTTAAATGAATTGTGAAATAAAAAGGACTAATTGAGCTTTTGCTTTGATTGGGTCAAGATTTAATCTAATCTTATAGTAAATATAAACCTTTTTGAATTGGACAAACAAAATTCTCCCACTGAGCCACTCAAAGGATATCTTTCAATCAAATAATTCACCTTTTTCTCCAACCCTAAGGCATGGAAAAGTCTCTTATGGAGAATAAACCAGTAGACTTGCTGGGCGACACGGGAGAGAATTATGAAAATTTACCGTTCCACGGGCTGCAGAATCCGCCAAATAAGGTAAGACACCTTTGAATACACCTTTTTTATTAATTGCCCTGGGATTCTGGGATGAAAAATATACAAAGAAATTGAAGAATGTCTGTTTTCCGTGTTTGAGCAACTAATCATTCTAGAGATCGTGTGGTGAGCTTTCTTACCAAAATATTTCTGAATTTAATTGACTCGGGAGCTTTGAGAGATTTATTATTTTGCTTGGCACACTTGAAATACATCAAAAATTTTTAAAGTAGAAACGGATTTATGGAAATGTTTTCATTTAATTTGAGGTTTTTTATTGGAATTTTATTATTTTCATCAAATTTCCTTTATAATTTATGTTTACCCAAATTTTAACAATTTACCTGACTTTTACCACAAAAACCACATAAAGCCCACATAAAATTTTAATTAGCCAAACTCTCGCTAAAAAACTTCCGTAGTCAATTCAATTCAGAAATTGCGCGCTGATGTAGAGTTTTTTTGAGTGTTTTGAGTGCTCGCATATAGTAACAGATTAACTGCAGTAACCTTTGAAATATCTAAATAGCTGAACAAATCTAGTGTATGCAACACAGTTTTGTTAACTGTTCCCATAGCTGACTCGACCGTTTATCCAGTTGGCCAGTAGGGGAATTGACACATAATTTAATTACTGGTCACCTGGAAAAGCGATCTGATGGTGGTACCAAGGATGGTGGATTTCAAGGAACATCAACTTAAAATGAGATAAGGTTTATTCATGTTTATTCAGGATTTTAATCTTCACTGATTTTAACTTTGCTCTAAAAACATAATTCGTCTTGGCAAAATTTAATTTGATAAAAAATGGTAAAATTGAAATCAATCTTAATAAGAGCATGTCAACCTCGCCCCCAGTTTAAAAAACAATAACAAACAAGTGTATCACCAGCACAATCTTCAACCCTTTCTTTTAATATCCAAAATGAATTTTCCAATTCACTTGAGACTCCGGTTTCTCGCTTCGTTCCCATATATGCTTTTTATATACGCGATAAAAAATGATTTGAATGTTCCTTCCATAAAACATTAAACGCCGCAACCTAATAGTGACGTCATAAACATTTTAAGGGCGCCATAATTTTATTTTATAATCCTTAAATGCTCCACAAAACCTTTTTATTGATATGCATCGTCACAAAAGCCAATAAAACCCGATAAAACTGAATAAAACCTGATAAAATGGGAAAAGATAAATTATCCTTTATTGTTTATTGAAATAAATTTTAATGGAATTTAATCATTTAATGAATGAAATTATTTGAAAAAATCCTCTGAAATCCATCGTCCTTGGTGCTACGTCTATTAAACTGGAACTAATTGAGTGTTTTTTACTGATTTTGATATTAATTAAATGTGTATTTGGAATTTGCAGTTCAATTATATAACAGCACCAGCTAATAACATAAATGTAAATGTAGTGAAGCAGCTAAATAAGTTTAGTCATCCCCCATGCAATTATCCAGATTACTTTGATAGTAGTGCGCGCTCCATGATTGGCACAACGCCCAACAGCTCACTGAGGAGCGTGCACAGCTACACTAACACTAGACCTTATCCTACGCCAATGAACTCCAATTTGGTGGTAGAACCCACGGGCCCACCAATTCATTCATTATCACTAAAGCATGGCCATCAATCGAGACCGCATAGTCAAATGAGCAGTAATTGTAGCATGTCCGGCTCGGACAAAGCAAACTCGTTATCGCTGTGCATCAATAAGATTAATTTGCTGAAGAAAACTACAAGTAGTAAACCGCCACGTCAACTATCTAACACAATGAGGTGCCGGAAGCATCGCCATAGAAGTCACCACTTTAATATTGAGAGCTACCAAAGATATCAGTTAACCAAATCGTTCTCCAATGACACAATGAGCGAGTCGAGCGGCAAATCAAGCACTAGGACTATGCCATTGCAAGAGCCCACCACTTACAAGTTCATCTAAAGCAAATTTAAACCTAATTTAATGCAAATTCAAAGCAATTTAAAGTTTTCGCGCCAAAAAATCGTTTTAGATTAATTTTGGCGCCAAAATCTAAAACATGCAAATCGTGTATTTCTTGAATTGTTTGAACATTCTGTGCGCTAAACAAGCTGTTACTTAAATATTTAAAATGAAAGTGGATGATTGAGCCGCGGCGATTTAGGCGGGGAGACGTTTCTTCGGCAGCCGAGCTTTATAGGGTTGAGCTGAGGCTTTTTGATCTCATAAATAAGCATATATACAATAGAAAGCAACAAAAACCCTCTATATCATAAAAAGATGAATAATTTAGGCGCAAAGTGTGTGTTGTTTGGTGCTTGCAGCAAGTGAGGAGGGAAACTGATTGTGAGGATGGAGAATCGATTATTCGGTGAATTTTTGAATGTAGTTTTCCTTATCAAGTTTTTCTACTTAAGTTGACGCTGCAAATAGGAATTATTATTATTTAATATTACAAAAAATGCTGATGAAAGAAAATATTTTTTTATTTTAAACAAGAGAGGTCACTGATCCGATGACTTTCAAATATTTCATTTTCTTAAGAATCAATCGGAGTCATGAATATTTTGATGTTTCCTGCAAGATTTGTATATTTTTTAAACATGTCATCGAGATTAATCATTCCAATCGATTCACCACCCCTCCACATGCTCCCTAATCGCTAAAAAATTGTGAAACAAGCGGCAAAGCATTGTAACAATGCATGTTTATGAATTTCATTAGAATTTACATATGTACAACACTGTATTATCATAAGAAAGCTGTTTCGTGTTGTGTTTTGGCATTCTATCCCTATTGCCCACACCACAAGGCAGCTCCTCCTCTAGAGGCCGCCTGTATCAAAGTATACCCCAACCAGTCTATCTCCGATGGATGTGTTGTCTCTGTGTGCTCCTCTTTTTGTATAATCATCCAACAAACACAAAAATTGTAAATTAAACATCTCGTTAGCAAACTAAGTGTAGATAGCAAGTTCCTTTTTATTAAATTTTTTAATATCAAACATTTTTTACATTCCTAACGTTGAAGCGTTTTTTGCTAGCTGAAAAATCATGAAAATGAAGAAACACGGGTTAGAGGAGTAAAGTGCCTTTGTTGCCCTCTGTGTGCTGATACGCCTGATAACAGAAATGTTAGGACGACGCAATCCTTCGTAGAAAAGGAGCTTCTTTGCACACAGCAAAATTGTGAGAAATGATAAAGTGTATATTGAGGATCAGCGTATTAACCTTTTTCAGAGTTAAGTGAATCATTTTACGAATCAAAGTATTAAATTTGAGTTATACTTTTGCTTCTTGTAAAAAGCTACTCGGATATAATACTGCTATGTTCAGTTACGTGAAGAAGGGTACCGAAAGGCTCGTTCCGGGGATCAAGTGATTCTTTTTAATAGATCCTTGAGACTTTCTTCTTTGGGCGAGATAATGATGAAGATGTCAGGATAATCGGTGAATTTGTCTTTCTGATGTTTTTTATTGTTGCGCTGATTTATATAAACAGTGTTTATATTTTAATATCTTTTAACATTTCTGTTCCTTAATTAAAGATAAATTTAATTTTCTTTGAAAGTTCAACTACTACAAATAAATTGAAATCAATATTACAAATTTTAATAATAAAACAACGAGTTAAATTTCAAAACTACTTGAAACCACTCAAGTAATAATTCATCACTTGCAACTCCTTCAATATCTATAAAAGACTTCAAAAACTCCATAAAAGTCTCAATTTCAAAAGACTTCCGAAAGAAACCCGACTTTATTACAAGAAACCCATAAAAAGTTCATCAAATTCTCGAGCATCCTGTAATAGTTTGATAACAATATGGAATTAAAGCATCTTTCAGAAATAATCCGAGTCCCATAAACATCCTCAAAATACAACTCATTAAAAATATACACCGGCTTTCGGCTTTGCAAGCAAATAATTTCCCAGTTTCCCGCCCAAAACAATTATGCTTATAAGTTTTAATGCTCTCACAAATTTCGCAATCGCAGATCAAATGTTAAGTCTTTGAGTAGATTATTGTTGATAATTCCCTTTTGTGTTGGAATTTGTGAAGAAATTTCGTGAAAATTTTGAGCAAATTTGCTGTGAACTTATGGAATTTATGAAAACTCATAAATCCCTGCGATTTTCCGTTCGAGAGCGTTGCTTAAGAGTTTTGCTTCGATTTTTCCATTAAAGCTCATTAAATTTCATTAAACTTTCCGTTAAGATTGCATTAAAATTATTAAATTTGGCAAACATTGGCGCGCTCCTGTAGAAAGAAAAATTTGAAAATTGCGTTAAGGGCGCAATCAAGGCACTTTATTCGGCAACTAAGGGGACGTTCATGTGGTTTGTCATTGTTTTAAGCTTTGAGGGAAGGTTGAAAAGATTATGAAAATGATATTTTTAAAGTTAAGAGGTTCTAGCTAAATAATGACATATCACGTGAACGATCCCTAACTAACCTTTTCGTAAGTGGAGGATTTTTCCATTAAAGCTATATTTAATATCGTGTGTAATATCCTCTCCTCAAAAGCAGCATATATTGCCAATTAAGTATGTTCTCCTCTTTAATATTAAACACAATTTGCGACTTAAAGCGATATCATGAGATTTTAGATAAACAATTTTAAGAAATGAAACACAAGTTTATAAAACCAAAAGAATTGTAACAACAGAGATTTTTTAGATAGACAATTTTCAATTTTTAAGCATTTTTTTACATTTTATCGAATAAGAATGGGAAAAAAGTATTTATAGAAATTATATATATTTGTAAGGGAAGTTGATGTTGAAGTGTTTTTAATGTGCCCCCTTGATCACTGTAGTATCTGATAGAGAGCATTTCGTAATTCTGTATTTCTGTATATGTCCTAGAGCCTGGCACACACAAAAAATAGTCTTTATAATTCCTTTTTCCTCATGGAAGAATATCCCACCAAAAATACATATAAGTATTAAACTATATGATATACTCCGAGTTAGTGAATTATTGTTGGGAAAATGATTTCTAGGCGGATGTGAGAGACACTGTTGAAAATTTTCTTGTTTTATGTTTCTTAATAATAAACTATCTTTCGAAACCTTTGAAACTTTATTCTATACAATTTTAAATACAATTTTAGTATTTTTTAAAAATTCATTTTATTGATTATACATTTTAAACTAATTTTTAAATAAATATTCTCATGATAAAATTGTTGTAAAATAAATCGCAAAACAAGTTTCCAACAGTTCCTAATATACCAGCAGCCTCAAAGGAAGCCAAGTGCAGACCATTGAGTTGACACTATATCCTGTTCAATGTGCAAAGCTTCAACTCATGCATGTTGCAGAATATGCTGAAAATCAAATTTACATCTTCCACCACTAAGTCTCTTTCATTCGCCTATACAAAAATATATATTTTCCCAGCAAATCAGCACTTGAAACTTTTCCTCAACAAACCCATGCAAAAGTTTGAAAGATGAGTTCAAGCATGCAAAATATTTATGCATCACTGGTGAAGATGATGCTACCTTGTACCTGCTCCACTAATGGTTGTTCTCACTCCTCTTGTAACCTGTATACTGTTTCTCGCTCGTATTCTAGTTTTTATTGTCCTAGTTACTCTAGATATTCTAGATATAGTTATTATGTGAGACGCTAATTATGAATAGCAATGTAAAATATGAGTTTTTATCAGGTCGTTAGCTGCTCATGAAGGAAGCGAAGTGATTTACGGTGCAATCTTGTTTTTGGAAGATGTTTGGTAGTTTATGTTTTCCTGAAGTTTTTGTCAACTTTTAAATGAAAAGAGAAAAATGAAAAACGAATGAGCTTTTGTGACGTCACAAATATGACCTTCTAAAATTTTATATTAAAAGTTCTCCTGAAAGTATTTCCAAAATTGTCCCAAACAATCAAAAAACAATCTTCACTATATTTACCGCAATAAAAAAACAAGATCACAATAAAAACCCTCGCTTACCACAAACAAAGCTAACGGCTCCTTGGTGAACTGTAACCGTCCAAACACTGTGTACTGTTAATTTAATTAGATTATTCTTCCCTTGAGCTGCAAGTTTATCGTTGTTTAGTTGCAAACTAGGCAGTTAAAATGTTCGACTTGGTTATAGACTCATGTTAGACTGGAGAAATTTTACAGCTCTCATTTTCCCTTGAGGGCTCGAGTATTAACGATCTCTGTGTAAACTATGTAAACTGTAAGACTAACTTATCTTTAGCTTATGTTTAAATAAATAGTTGATTAATTAATTAATTGATTTCGTCCTAAATAATAATTATTTGACTTATATGAACCAATTCCCATTGCCAAACCTATCTTATTGTCCTAATTGTCCTATAATCATCCCTATATTACCTTTTATTGCTCTAACTGCTAATTGATTGATTGAATTTTTTGTGTGTGCAGGAAACTAACGACGTCGAAATAGTGTTTTGCTAATCATCTAAGTGCTAACAGTCCTAATTAAGCTAATCAAGCTAATAAATTTAATTATAAACCAATATTCAAGCGCTAATTGATTGTGTAACCCCCGATCACCGGAGGGCGTATTTTTTTGTGCGCGTAATTAAGGCATTGTGGTGTGAAATGATTGAAGATACTACTTGAATCAAGAGGAGCGTGCTCTCGTTCAGTTTCTCTTTTGGAATCTATTTATATATTGAAGTGACTATTTATAAGTATTTCAAGACTTTTTAACAATTGAATTGTTTTTAGGGAATTCCTTGCTCTATCCTGGAAATATTAATAACAATTAACGAAGTGGATGAAGATTAACAATTATTGTGTGAGGGTGCTGGTGGAAGGGAGTTGTGATGGAAACCTTGAAAAGTCGAAAGTGATTAGGGTTTATTGTTTTTTGAGTACTTCAAGCTTTTAAGCAATCTGGTGGAAATGAAGATTCTTTTAGCAAAGCAGAAAGTTGAATTTACCTCAAATTACAGCACGTGTCTATATTTTGCTAAATTTTAACTTCAAATATCAATTTATCATTCAATTTATGTAAGGAGAATGCCAAAATTTTGTTCGTTATTGTTCAAGCTACGCCATCAAAAATCCAATTTGTGGGTAATCCACAAGCATATACCATGTTCCAAAGTTAACATTTAGCATGTAAACAAACTGACAGAAATCAAACGTTTAAAAACATATTTATAATCCAATCCGACTTTCTTTCTTATAAACCTGTTCAAGAAACTAAAAAAAAATGTCAATTCAACTATTTCTGCTTGCTATCAAGTCACTACCGCCCCTTCAATCAAAAAGCAATCAACAAATTGTCCCATTTTCAATTTACAAATCACAGCAAATCACTACAATTCAGTCACCAATTCGATGTTGAGGTTAAGTTTCAATTTCCTCTCACGCTGCCGAGCTTTTGGAAACATCCATAGCTTTTGATCCAGTGCCAGCTACCAACTACCATACTATTAAAAAAATTAACACATTAATTGAAAAGGGAAATGCAATAATTTTTCTGCCGGCATTTCCACAATCTGACAAAATGCAAATGCATCTCTGTTTTGCTCTGTTAATTAAAATATAAATTAAAATATTTCCAATTAATTTATTGTATAGCCACCCGATTGTTTAAAAATAATATTTCGAACTTTTTTTACAGCCTGAAGAAAGCTTGTTAATTAAACGAAGTGATACATATATTTATTAAATTAAATTGTAAAATTGTATAAAAATCAAAAAACACAGAACTTCGTTAGCTCATAAATTTTTACGTTTAATTCATTCTGAATCGACATTTTCGCTCTCATATGACATACCTTTGTATACTAATTAACGATTAAGGTAACGATTTTTACACTCTTTTTGGTTTTGCGCTTAGTTTTAATAATTTATTAATTTATTAATTTAGAAGCAAATTAATGGCATTTAATGAGATTAACTGGAATTAAATATTTATTAGTAAAATTGTTGGTATTTATGCATAAAATGCAATTGACGCAATTATTTATGGCAATTGAAACAAATTAACAAAGTGGCTTTATTGACAAAAACACTAATGTATTTGGCGGATTTGACGAATTTTCAGCAAATTTAACAGATTTTTGTGTTTCGAATACTAATAAGTTAAATCGTCGGTTATGTTCTTAACTGTGTATCTATCTTTTGTTCAAAAATAATTTAATCTGTTCTGAACTCGAGGTTGATGTTGTTTCAGCTTTAGCAACCAACAAACTTTATTTTGAATAGCTCAAACTCCAATTATTATTATTATAAGCCAATAGATAGACAGCTTAAGAACAAAACAATTTTATCCAATAATATTGAATAATTTAGTAATTTAGGCGAATAATTGGTGCTTTTCCCAATTAAATATTCATTCTATATTTAAATATTTTAAAGCTTTGAGCTTTTTGATGAGTTTAAAAGCTTAAAAAAGTTTTCAAAGAAGAAAATCCAAAATAAGCACAAATCCGATATAAAACACAAAAATCTCGGAAATCTCGCAAAACCGGGATAAATGGGAAATATAGAAACGTTCAGCAAATACCAGGAAATAATAAAAACTTTAAGACTTCAAAGAAAATTTTAAATTGTATGTGATTTGTTTGAATAATTAATTTCACTTTTAACTGTTTTTTTGAAACTTTTAAAAACTAATAATTATGAATAATTAGAATAATTTATTAATGAAATAACAAGCAGAGAGTGAAGTTTTTGCAGGATTTTGAAGTATATTAAGTTTTCTTAACAAACAGCAAGTATTGTGTTTTATGTTTCTAACTTTTTTGAAGGGTTTTATGAAAACTAAACACTAAGGAGCTTTGAAATATAATGGAGATGAAGTGAGCTGGCAAGGTAGTTTGTGTCCAAGAAGTCGAGTTACTCTTGAGTGGCAGTTCTCATCGCAGTTTGGATACTTTTTGGAATTATTTTGAGAAGAAACTTTCAATAACTTCCGTTTTTCAATCAAATTTATTTCGGTAGCAATTTGAATTTAATACTGGACACTATCTCAAAAATTATTTATAAACAAAATATTCTCTAGATGAGCTAGATTTCATTATTTTCTACTTTTCTAGAAATTTTCATTCCATCAAGTTTTTAATGGAGACTTGTTGAAGTTCATTAAGAATGTTTAGTAATTAACATTTATTCAAACAATTAAAATTTAATATCATTTAAATTGAGACACTTTTGAAAGTAGAACAGAAAGATTTAAAAACAAATTGTCTAAAAATCCATTAAAACTAATTGTCCGTCATAAAAAGTCCATAGTTCTTGAAAAACTGCCAAGTTAAATGCAAACCAGACGATAATAATCTCCGAAAAGTATCCAAAAAGATTACCAATTACTTGAATGCTTGACATCATCAAACTTATTTCAAGTTTTTTGTCAAGTCTTTTCGACAATCTGCAAAACTTTTAATTGCCGCTTGAGTCACTCCACCTCCCCGAAATTATCCCGCACATCTTGAAGTCATGAACAACTCGTAACTCATCTAAATTCCCACACAAACTGCCTGAAACAGCAAACTTGCTCCAATAATTTCAAATTGATCCGACATAACGACCGAATAATCGGAAAAACAGAAAAGACTTTCAATCGCTCATCGCATTTATTTCTATTCCCCTCTCCAAGTCTCTCACAACGGCTGCCTTCGACGATTTTGACGGAGTGGTGTATGCCGACCTGGACGAAAACAATTACGGGCCCATTAATTACAAGGGCGCCTCCATTTACAGTTTTGTCAAGTACAAGAACCAGAATGGAAATAGAAAGTGAGCAATTATTGAATGGAATTACTTGAAATTACTTGATTGGAGTGGATGGTGGTTAACAGGGGTGTAGTAGCTAGAGGCTATTTTAATTTGAAAATGAAAATTTGTTTTCAAAGTTTTGAATTTTGCAAAAGAACATTTTAATGATGTTGTTGATAATAAAATATACAGTAAATAAACTTATGAATCGTTCAATAAAAGAACCGTCTTTGTGTTTGTGACGTGTACTTGGAAGTTTATTAAATTCTTATTTTTAAATACATCGTCAAAAGAATTGTATTTCATCACGAAATTCCATAGAAAGCAAACGAATTGAAAATGTCAAGAACTTTGTATTTTCCGAGTATTTTCCAAAAATTTTCTTCAACTTACTTTTGATCTTTAGTATTATAAACACTTCTAAGAACAATTCTGGATCCATTTTGTTGACATTCTGTCAGCTTTTCCACAGACTAATTTAATATTTTCAATGATTGTTTGAGCACGCGTCAAAAGAGTTGAAATATTATAACCTTGAACTTTGAGAAGCACGTTTTTAACTGACAAGAGATTACAATTGACAAGTCTAAATATAGCGCAGTTTACAAAACAAAACAATTTGTCCCAACTAAAGTGAATTCTGCTACGCAAATATCTTTTTTCCAGATTTGCAAATAGCCTACAAACATTGTGAATTTACTCCCCTGACTACACTCCTGAAACTCCATAAAAATGTAAATTCAGTTTTTCTTGCAATAAATCGCAATAACTCAGACGATTTTACGAGTTTTCTACGTTTTTGCAAGTATATTTTGCCACCATCAAACACCAAGTAAATTCTGTAAATGCTGTATACTGTGAAAAATGCTCAGTAAATACTCTGGTAAATACTGAGAACTGTGAGCCAAATTGATCAAACTGTAAAAAAACTGTAAAATGAAGAATATCGTTGGGAAATTAAATTTTTGCAAATGAAAAACTCATAAGATGTTTGGAAAATTCTGTTGAAATTTGTTTTCCGAGCCAAAACTTTAACCCTTTAATCCATTTGGTAATAAAATCATTCTTCAGAAGCAAATAATCTCCTAAATTGCTTGAAATATGTTAATGAGTATTTATGGAAAATTTTTTAAATATTCTGCAAAACTTGCCAAAAAAATCACCCAAAAGGAAGCAAAGGGTTAAATTTTGCTCAAATTTTCTCATTTTTTATTGTAAAATCCGTTAAATTAATGAAACCTCGGAAAATCTGCTAAAATCTCTGAAAAACTCAAACAAACCGATAAACAGAGCAAAAGTCTTTGTTAATAATTTTATTATTATGTGATGGTGTATTTGCATTAACTAATTAATGATGTTTAATGATGTCGTGTAGGTGGGAAAGATGTAGAGGAAACCATACATGTGGTTTTCTACCCTTTTCTGGTTGTAGTTTTCGGTATAGTTACCGATGTATGCTTCTTCCTTTGTGGTTTGGACATGTTCTCTCGTGCAAAAAGGTTGTGAATACAGGCAAACACAAACATTTTACGGTACACCTAGCTGAACAGTGAACAGACTGTGAGAGGTGAAGAAAGGGATTAGGAGGAAGTATACCAAACAAATCGGGAAAGGATCGAAAACCACTTTAGAATATATGAGGATTTCCTTTATCACTTGCCAGTTTTGTGATTTAAGGATTTTAAATTTTGAGAAAAATCTTTGGTTTATTGGATTTATCATAGGTTGGTTTGATGCATTTCTTTTTCCATAAAATTGAAATAAAATATAGTTTTAGCTTTCAAAGCCAACTGCGATTTTATTTGGCAGGAAATATGCATTTTGTTAATTCAACTTGATTTATTGTAATTGATCAGATCTAAAATAAACTGAAAACCATCCATTGCCATTTAACTAAAAATAATGGAAATCAATGCCAATTTACCTAAAAGTTTTAACGGAAAAACTAAATACTATAAAAATGCTGAAAAGCTCCTTTTCCACTCAAAAACCTCTCAAACAAGCTTCTCCCTAATTAAATTCCCGCAAATTATCAATTTGCTTTGCATCACAGCTCACCATTTCAACCAAAATTAAACCAAATGAAACCTAACTGAACCCAATTAAAAGCCGTAAAATTTAGCTGAAAATTTAAAAATCGTTATTTCTGCAAAATTGTAATTTCGTAATTTGTTTTAGTCGCTTAGCGATAAACAGCAAAAATAATTCCCACAGAGAAACCTCAAACGAAATCGTCAACCAAACGAACAAATCGGATTTGAAGGGAAACCCCAATAAATTCGTGGGGTCTCCTGCAGAGAAAATTTGGAGTTTTTCCTAGGTTGGAATCGAAACTTATATTCGATTTTAACCTCAAAATCTAACCCTTAAATTAAATTACTCCATTTTCTTCTCGGAGACCTTGAGTAAAAATTTTGGAATTAATTAGGAAACTGTAAAATATTTGTTAATATTATTTTAATTTAATTTAGCCACAATTTGCCAGCAAATTGCAGATTTGCAAATATTGCAAGAATTTTCGCAGAGAAACCAAAGAGAGGAAAATTAATTTTAAAATCTAATTTATGGAAACATTTTTAGCAATTGAACCGGAAAAGTTGGAAATATGTTGTATGTTTTTGTTGCGTTAAATAATTAATTTATAATTGTGAATCTAAATGAAAAAAAAAATCTAAATGGATCTAAAGAGTTTTGTCTTTTTTAATTTAAAAATTTTTCATTATAAACCAGAAAATTTGTAACACAATTTCTATTTTGATAAAAATTCATTGAGAAAAAAATTTATGAAAATAAAGTTTTATGAAAGAATAAAATGTTTGTCGTTTCTATTTTATGGTGACTATTGGTTTGAATGTTTTTTTGCAAGTTTCAGGAGCTTTTTGGGGAAATATGGTAATGTGCTACGGAAACTAGGATAACTGAAGTGTAGCTGAATTAGTTAAGGCAAGTATGATTTTGAGTTTAGTAGTTAGAAGTGCTGGATTTCAAGGATGTTAAGGATGTCAACAAAATGCATTTAATACTGGCTTTGAATTTTTGGTAGAAATGAAATAAGCAGCACTTTAATTCAAATTTAAAATTATTCAAAAACTATTTCCACAGACTAAAAAATTTTAGGCGAAAATTTTAGGACAATACATATCATAAAAACGAAAAAGCGCCCTCTACTTTCATTAGCCATATAGAAACCAAGAAAATTTCCCATATCTAACAAAAAAGTCATAACTTCCACCCCAAAACATCTTCTCGTCAAACTTCCCTAACAAAAAGTCCCAATAATATAAATTACTCAATTCTCGCTATCCACGCATTTCTTTATATCCCTAGCAACGTCCAAATAAAAGGAAAACATCATCTCTCAATTACTTTTCTTCAATCAATCTTTGTTTTATTAGTTCAAGTGAAGCTGATCTTAAATAATACAAATTGAATCCATTTGATATAGAAAATTGTATGTAACATCCAATAAGCAGTTTAACGATTGGACTTGGCGACACGCTCCAGCTCGTCCTTCTTCTTGATGGCGTAAGAGTTTGAAGATCCCTGCAATGAAAATATTGAAACATTTTAGTTTTGTTTTAGAATAAAATTTTGATTTTTGAAGACCACTTTGATTGGGGGGAATATTTATTATGATTTAAAAAGTTTATTTTGTGTGCATCCCATCCAAAAAATTTCAACTGTAACAATTCCCAATAACAGCGGCCAGTTCCTGCTGGAAGTGACCTAGAACTGGCCTTGAGTACATGGGTAGAGTCCAAATATAATCTTGTCCTAAATCGATGCCATAAAATTTATGTACAGCAATTAAATGGTAATACCATAGGACGTAAGAGCAACTTTCTTCCCCACAAAGCAAAACAATCAAAAATGCTAGGTTTGCTGGGGTTAAAAGCTCGAATTACGAGTAGGATCAAGTAGGCTTTGCCACACAAACCTTTTTTTTTTAATTGAAATACAGGGAATGTATGATTTATTTTTTTTGCAAGGCCTGCCTTTTGAACAACTCGAAAGAGAGAACTTTATCCAACCCTGGATTTGAACCCAGTTTAATGGGTCGAGAGGCGTACTCTCTACCAATTAGGACATTGAGCTCTAGTTTCAAATATGTGTTAGAGTCAGCTAAAATCCACCTGTAGGCGAAATTTTCTTCTTTTTGTGTTTTCTTGGCATTGTTTGCAATTCAGTAAATACTTTAGGGCAATTGTCTGATATTACAGATAATCGGTTGATTTTGAAGCTTAAGGAATCCTGGTTGCTGATCAAATATTTTAAAGTACTTTGGTGATTCATTTGAAAAGTTTAATGAGCTATTAAAAATTTTAGAAAAATCCACACAAAAAATTAATATTAATCAACTGAATAAAATTTTTTTATTATCATACAACAATGAATTTCAGACCCAATCTTTTTTGCCAACTTTGACAAAACTAAAACAATGCAATTAATTGGCAAAAAAAGATTAAACGATTCGCAAAATCAACAAAATCACCCTTTAAATTCGTTGCAAAGAAACACAAGAATCGAAATTATTGGCCATATATAAGGTAAATTACTTTCCACATCAGGTTTTTCAGAGCACTTTGGGGCCCACGCAAGTGAAATTAACATGTCCAGTAAAAACAATATTAACCACAACGTAACTCCAAATCACTAGATCCCTGAATTGTCTTTCTTGGTTTGTTTGTTTGATTGTAATGAGCAATATCAATAATTGTCAGAAAATTCAACACAAACTTTCAAAAAAGAGGAATGTAGCTCCCGTTTCGCGATGCTCAAATTACTATGCAATTAGGTATCAGGATATGAAAGAGCACGATGATCTGGTCCACAAGCGAAACTACTTCACGGATATTTCGTTAACAGTATTAATATGGACCTTTATAAAAGATTTTGGAATTGGAGTTTCGAACCCTTTACGATTAGAAGGAAAATTGAGGGCGAGGACGCTAACCACTCGACCAAAGTAGTGGTAAGGTCTAGGTCGTTCAAGATGGTCTTAAATTAATTATATGATTCTCTTGATAAGTGTTTAGGTTAGTATTTGAAGGATATTTCCAGTTTTCGTTAATTCAATATCAAATGAATTCACAAGAAAATCAATTTCCCGAATACCCCAAATATTCTAAATATTCACCTTAGCAGCGTTGATCAGCTCATCAGCTAAGCACTCAGCAATTGTCTTGATGTTACGGAATGCGGCTTCACGGGCTCCGGTGCACAGCAGCCAGATTGCCTGGTTGACACGTCTCAAAGGCGACACATCGACGGCTTGACGACGCACAGTTCCGGCACGACCAATACGGGTTGAATCTTCACGGGGACCGGAGTTGATGATGGCAGAAACCAAGATCTACAAACCAAAATATGAGTTATTGAGAATCAAGAATTGTTTTGATTTTGTTTTTAATTTTTGTAAGAGAATGAAGCTCCCGTTTCGCGATGCTCAAATTACTTTGCAATTAGGTATCAGGATATGAAAGAGCACAATGATCTGGTCCACAAGCGAAACTATTTCACGGATATTTCGTTAACAGTATTAATATGGACCTTTTCTGGATTTTTAACCATTTCTTCTACCATTTGTTTCCTCCTAAAACAAAATCACTGAACATACCTGAAGGGGATTCTCTCCAGTAAGCAAGTGAATGATCTCGAAAGAGTGCTTGACGATACGGACTGACATCAATTTCTTTCCGTTGTTGCGGCCCTTCATCATCATAGAGTTGGTCAAACGCTCAACAATTGGGCATTGAGCCTTGCGGAAACGTTTGGCGGCGAAGCGACCGGCTGAATGAGGCAGATAACGAGCATACTTCTCTTTAACTGCAATATAATCCTGAAATAACAAGATACCATTAGATCCAGAAGCTAATCCGGGAATTTTTTCGAACTAACCTGCAAGGACATATCGGAAACCTGGACATCATCGCAACTCCATCGACCGAACAATTTAATGTCTGGAAGATCAGCGGCTATTGCTGCTGCGGTCTCAACGAACTGCTCGGCGGAAGTCTCTTCGAAGTTTTCGAAGCTTTCCTCTGCGGCGATAACTGCGGATACCTCAGCCATTTTTACTGTAAATATTGTTGAAATACTGTTAATATCACTTCCTAAACTGGTTATATAGCTGTTTAATCACAATTGAGATGGTTGAAATTTTAGAATTATAATCTTTATTTATCAAAGAAGCAAAATGTGGATTGAAATAAACGCGAATTATTTAGAAATTTTAATCAAGTTTTCGACATTAATTATAGCGATTAACAAATAAACTTTATGGTAAACCGACGGTCGGGAAGACAAGGAACAACTACAGCACAGATTCAAGGCTTCAACTCATCTCTAAAGCCATTTAAACAATTAAAACTTACGAGACTTTAGTTTAACACGAGGTACGAATATTTGAAAAGAACGATTTTTTGACAGCAAGAAGTGAAGGCTGAAAAAAGAAACCGCTCATAATTTACAGCGGCGAAATAATGCGCGTAATAATTTTGTTTGAAATAACTTTTATTAATAATTTTTATTTAAAGCTTGAATTATTTCAATCAGTGGAATAAACTTGTAATATCTGCTCAATAATCTCCCAAACAATGTCCATAGTGATGTCATTGACGAAACATTGGAACCATTCCTCTGTAGCCGTTTCAGAATTTTCAGAAAGTGGTACCTTCAATCCATAAATTTGTAAGGACAAGATGAGACAGCTTATAGCAATTTGCTCAGGCTTGAAGTCTAAAATTGTCTGGTTGTGAAAGAAGTCTTGCAACATCGAAAATGCTGTTCTAGCAATAGGATATGTATTCCAAACTTTAGCTGGGAACCAATCACTTAAGGTTTTAATTTGATGAAGTAGATAAATGTGAGGCAATGCAGCTGGGGTGAGATCAAACTTCAATACACGGATGATCAGCATCTCCATTTGAACAATACTATCTCTCAATGCCCAATATTCCTGTCCCATCTGAATTGGTCCTGCATTCTTATTAATAGTTTTCTGAGAAACATTCATTAGATCACGTATTTTTACGGTGTCATTGTTCATCTTTCCAGCTAAATAAACTACAAAGAGAATTCGTTCAAATATTAAAAAATAGGTAAATAGAAATCACTTACTGCAAGAAGCCGCCACAACAAATTTATCATAATCAGATTTATCTAAATTACGGAAAACTCGATGAAATAGATGAGCAGCCTGGCAAGATGTCATTGATTTTATTCCCAACTTGATACCACACTCCATTATAAACCTTGTGCTTGCCTGCGATGAGCTGATCTCGTAAAGTTTTCTAAAATTATTTTTATTATTTGATTAAGTAAATGTTTTCAGTATTTTAAAGATATCCTACTTGTAATCCGTCTTTGCATTGCTTGGAATCATGTTTTTGTAGACACCTTTAGTATCTAAATCCAGTAAATCCTTCATTTTCAGAGAGAGATTCAATTATTTTTAGGCGAAATTGGTTGAACTGTCATAAATGATAAATATAGAATCTGTCAAAAATGAACCGGTGCTTAAAATTTATTCCATGGTTTAAATTAAATAAACTCAATTTTATTCTCTATCATTTTACAATTTAAATTGATTAAAGGCATCCAAAATGAGCAAAGCTGTGTGTGTTTTAACCGGTGACGTGAAGGGTACCATATTTTTTGAGCAGGAGGTGAGGGCGAAGCGTAAATCTTTGTCATTTGCGTCATTAAATTTTTCCGACTCTTTATCGATTAATTGAATTTAATTATTCATAGGGAGACTCCGTCAAGATAACCGGTGAAGTTACAGGACTATCAGCTGGTCTCCATGGATTTCATGTGCATGAGTTTGGAGATAACACTAATGGTTGTATTTCTGCTGGTCCACATTTTAATCCTCATGGAAAAGAACACGGAGCGCCAACTGATGAGATCAGACATGCTGGAGACTTGGGAAACTTGATTGCTGATGTTGATGGAGTTGCCAAGGTAATTCACTAGCAAGATTCCTTTTAAAGCCCAAAACTTATCAAATAACTCATCTTTTAGGTGGATATTACTGATTCCCAAATCTCCTTGTCTGGTCCATTAAGCATTATTGGACGTACAGTGGTTGTGCATGGAGATCCAGATGATTTGGGAAAAGGAGGTCATGAGCTTTCAAAAACTACCGGAAATGCTGGAGCTCGAGTTACTTGCGGTGTAATTGGCATTTCAAAGTAAACCGGAAAGAACAAAGTTCAAACAAAAAGTTATTATAAAAAGAATATAAATGTACTGGGAATATTAATAGAAATCTAATTTGCATTTATTGCAATTATTGTTTTTATTTGGTCGATTTAATTATCATAAAAAAGAAAGAAATAAATGGAGTGGCAAATGTTTAATCAACTCAAGAGTGTATTTCATTAAAAAAAATTATAGATAAAATTTGTAGAGATAAGGAATTTATTTTAAAATGCAACAAGTTTTGTTCCATGATTGATTTATTCTTGAATTAAAAATTTTCATTTTCACTTTTCAGGTATGAATAAAGCTAAAGAACCTAAATAGGAAAGTAAGCGAAGCATGGATTGCATATTTGAATTGTTTTCTGACATAATCATACGCAAATTCCCGCCAAAATAAATTATGTATGAAAACAGGGATCTGTTTAGAGCGGCTTTTAAAAATTCTTTATGTCAGTGACCAGGTACCCGCGCCGGAAAGTAACGTTTTTGACTCAGACATACGCAAACTTAACCAAACTTTTTCTGTGCTTCGATTACTTTCCTATTTAGGATCTTTAATTTGAACATAAATTTGTCATTTTTAATTATCTCACTAAATAAAAAACCTTGATGTCATATGTTTGCTGTTATCTTGAGCTTCAGAGCACCTTTTTAAAGTTGCAATATTCAGCCAACTTGCGCAATATTTCACGTAACTTCTAGCTGGTCATTGCATACAAAAAACGAAGTTTCAGGATGTGAATAGGTTTTTTGTATCATTCAGCATCTTCTCAAATTTCTTGCAACTGAACTTAATTCAAAAAATTTATTCCTAGGTTTAAAACTAAAACGCGTTTTTATAATTATTAATTTTTTTTAAAGCCGGCTTAAATAAACGCCGATTAAAACTAGCGTCTAGCACAGGTTAATTCAGGGCTTGATTGAATATTTTCTTTAAATAAGAAAATAAGAAGTTATAACGCATAAATACTTTATAACATTGCGAACAGACACATTTGAAGCCATAAGGACATCGAGATGAGTCAACCAAGGAAGAAACACAAGTAAGAATCCTGTTTTTACAATTTGCGAATTACAACTATGTTTATTTTATCTTTTCAGATCAGTTCATGAACTGAAGCCTCCAGCAAATCTGTTAAATGAGAGTAAATCAGAAGTAAGCATTCTGTTCAAATTATAGCGATCAGAGACTTTATAATATTTTTCCACAGGTTTCCTTGCTGAAAGATGTCGCTTCTGATCTTCTTAAATTGCCCACTGAAGTCTTGGAATTGATTTTTTCTGATCTGAATCATCGTGATTTGATAAACTTGACTTTGACATGCAAACGCTTCTACCAAATTGTCATCTCATACCAGCCGTGCTACAGTAAATGCTCATTAAATCTGGTGCCTGGAAAACCATATCAGTCCTCGCTTCTAACAAAATTTAGTTACGTAAAGGCTCTCTTGAACAGTAACCGCAAGTTTGATTCTGTTTCAATTGGAGCTCAAACGTGTTATAAAGAACTTATGACCATTCTGATCATCATGAATCGTTTCGGAGAAGATGTCAAGGAAATTTACATGAAATTGCAGATTGAGATGAACAATGTTGACGAAAATTGGATGCACTACGAAGAATTCGCTGTTTTTAAGATCAAGAAGCCTACCTTCTGGGAAGTTCTGGCTCTTTTGCCGAATCTGGAAATTGCTTCTCTGTTCTTGGAGCGTAAGCGAAACTCTTACCATGGTACATTTTACCCAGAGCATGAACAACAGTATGACAAGTTACCTCAGTTCGAAAAGCTGCGAGAGCTTAACATTTTCGGAATTAAATACGCTGAGAATTTCAAAATTGAAGATATTGTAGGAGTTTTCGCTAACGCTACTGATTTGAATTGCATTAAAACCGATGGTTTTCTGGAGAACTTCGTCATGAGGCAGGCTAATCTCAAGAGCTTGCAATTTTCTTTGGACAACATAAATTTGACCGAAGTAAGCACTTATTATTTTTTGTTACCATTGAAACTTATTAATATGAACTACTCTGCACAGAGACCGATTCGTAACGCTGACATCAAGTTCCAGTTGGAGACAATTTCATTCAGGTCGAGTGATGAATTTGAAGTTTGCGAAGAGTCGATGAACTTCTTAAAAAGTATGCCTTTGATCAAAGATTTTACCTTTCATGGGTGTGACGAAGAATATAAAGTACTGACTCATATTCTCAGTTTAAACGATCTGATCAAGCTTGACATCAAGTTGTTGCAGGAAGATTATGAGCCAATCAATCTTCAGATGGATGTTTTCCAGAAGGTTTATCCAAAGATTGAGCGTCTCAGCATAAAAATTGAGGCAATCGATAGGGAAAGCAATGATTGGAAATTAAGTGATTTTTTGGTTTTCATCAAACTTTTTCCGAATGTCAAGGAGCTGCATTTGGAAATTATTTCTAATGATATTGTTATCATTGATTTGAGCCACTTTGAGAACTTGGAATCGGTCAGTTTGAAGATCAGCGACAGCTTTAACATTTTGAAATTTCCGGAACTTTTGAAAGTTGCCACCCACGTCGTGCACCACATCAAGTTGGACAAGCTTCAAATCTTGCCAGCTGCATTGAAAAAGTTTGCCAAACTCCATCAAAATGTGCAAACCCTAAATCTGCACAAATGCGATATCAACAAAAAGACCATCGAAATTGTCTCAATGGAATGGAAACATTTGAAAAAAGTTGAAATATACATGAAGACGAAGCAAGATTTTTTGGGTGGGAAGAGATTTTGGAAATTCAACATGGCAGCTTTGAACTGTTTCAAGAATAACAGCTACTACTTGAAAGAGTTGAAATTGTTAGTCCTAGAAGATGAATATAAGAAGTTCTACGAGAAAATTTACCATTCCCCGGCAAAGTTTAATATCAATTTTCTCAGATTCGAATACGTTCGTCTCGAAGAATTTTCACGTGAAGATGTTTTTTATTAATATTTTTGTATTTCCCTATTAAAATATGTTAGCGTTCTCGACGGTTCATACTTTCATGAAAATTCCCTAGAATTTGAATTTCAAAAATCTTTTTGATTTGATTTTGATGTGAAAGATTTGCTAATTTGGTAAAAATCTTAAATGAGAAGAGAAGTAAATTTATCAAAACGATTACAAAAAAAATGTAATTTTTGAATTATTTGCGATCCATACAAAAAATTTCACTATCAAGTGATAAAATATGTAGTCGAAACACGAAATTTCTCAATTGAATCTTTTGTAACAATTGAAATAAATACTTTTATTTGTTATCACTCAATAAAATAATTTAATGTCAGTACTTTCGAAAAGTATCTTTTAGTACGGATGGATTGTTGCAATCAAAGTGTGTATCCAAACTCTTTCACCCAGCTCAATCCTTCTAATGTAGTCGTCTTAGGCTTATATTCACAGCCAACCCAACCATTTTTATAGCATTTCATTTCTTCCAGTTGCTCAAGGACATACTTCAAGTTTACTTCTCCTGGAGAGTTTGGCTCGTGTCTGTCGGGTGTTTGTGCTATCTGTAAAATTTAATATAAATAAGATTTCTTTCCAAGACATCAATCCTATATTTTACTTGAACATGCCCTATAAAAGGCATAAACTCTTTTAAATTATTTGCAATATTTCCTGATAGCATTTGTAAATGGAATAAATCTACCATCATCTTCAAATTCTTGCTGTTCACAGCTTTTAAAGTCTGGACAGCAAATTTATAATCATTCAAGAAATATCCTGGAACTGAGACTGGATTGATTGGCTCGATAACTCCCATAATCCCTTCTTTTTCTAAAATATTTGCGGCATATTTCAAATTGGCCAAATATGTTTCATAATGGGCTGCAGATGGCGCTGTCTGTAATTTTCCACCCATTATGTGGATCCTAAAAAAGATGTATTTTTATTGAATTAATTTGAGTGATAAAAAATTAAAATTTACTTCTTGCAGCTTAAAAGGTTTGCAAACTCAATAGTACTATGTAAGTTTTTCTTGAATTGGTCTTCAAAATATGGGAAAGAACAACAGCCAAACTGACCATTCTCCACGTCTCCTTCAAATTAATAAAATGATTAGATTCAAATTGGAATAAAATTCAAAGGAATTTAATTATTTACCGACAGCAATATTAACTAGACAAACTTCCAAGTTTAAATCATTCTTCACTTTCAACAGCTCTGCATGAGAAATGTCCTTGCCAGGAAATGGAGTCTCAACAGCTTTGAAACCACCATCAGCTGCCAGCTTAAATTTTTCTATCAAGTTCACATTGTTCTCGCAGAATAAAAAACCCAAATTTGCGCTGAATTTCAGTGTCTTTTGGTTCATTTTGAATTTGTAACTGATTGACAAAACTTGAATCAATGAAGTGGAAGCATGAAGTGCTATTATTCGGGTCACTGTTTGTATAATTAATTAAATGAGATAAGAAGTTCTTATCAATTTGTTTTTTCTCTTCAAAATAAACAGTTTGAAATTTTTGTTGCTAAAGCAAGCTTTTGTATTGGTCGCGAAGACAATATTATTGTGCAACTTTCTTTAACAAAACATATTAAAGTCAGCTGTGGACTTGTTGGAAGGGTTATTGATGGAACTTTTTTACTTATGCTTTAAAATCTAGACAAGAATTTGAGATAAAATATTAGAATCCTCAACAAAAAAAAAATTTCATTTAGATATCTTATTTCGAATAAATTCAATAAATTTTTATTCAACAGAATTTTTCATTTCAACAGAGAAAGTTAAACGCTAATCGTTCTAAAAACGTTAAATCCACTGTGAGCTGTCGAGAAGATAACTCCTGGCATTTGTGGATGCCAATGCAATTCCTTAATTTCTTTCTGTCCTTGATGGATGAACAGTAGTTGTGGGGGTAAGTCGTTAAGCTGAGCATTTGTGGATGCCTGTTGGTCATCGGTTTCCACTGAAAGATCCCAAAGAGCAATTTGATCGTCATCTCCACCACTAGCCAAAACAGTTGATTCAGTTGGATGCCATTCCACAGTTGTTATGTGATTGGAGTGATGCTTGAAGGTTGCAATAGATTTCTTGGTTTGGAATTGTCGGAGATCCCATACTTTCAAAACTCCATCATCACCTCCCGAAGCTATGAAAGGATCATTCTTGTTCCAGCTAATGACATTCACATCACTTTCATGTGCATCTTCACAAGTCAACATACAAGCAGCATTTGGAGCTGCTCTTGTGTCCCAAACTCGAATAGATTTATCGACACCACAAGTGGCCAGCACATTTCTCTCATTTGGGCTCCACTGGATATCTTCAACAGAATTTGTGTGTCCAATCAAAGGTCTTTGATTTACAATCCAAGAACCATCATCGGTTGGCTTCCAAATATGAATGTCTTTGTCGCAATCTCCAGTAGCCAATACACCAGGCTCAGTTTGACACCAATCAATACCAAATCCTTCAGTGCGGTGACCTCTAAAGACAAAAACTGGTTTGGCCAGCTCACTTTGGTTGGTAGACTCATAAGTTCTCAATAAGTTTGAATCTTCAACTGCTTTTAATTGCTCATCAAGATTATAAATGAAGACTTTACCGGTTTCACTCCATGTTCCAGCAAAGACCTAAAATTATAAAGATTTATTAAAAATTGAAATCTTAATACATGTCAATATCATACCTGTTCATTAATTTTAGTGGATCTGACCCTATTAACACATCCCACATGTTTAATCAAAGCACAAGTCATTTTAGGTTTCTTTGATGCATCTTCTTCTTCCTCATCGCTGTCATCTTCTGAATCTGACTCCAAATCTGAGTCTTTGTCGCTTGGCTTTTCTTTGCTGGTTCTATGCAGATTATGCATCTTCATAACAATTATATTATTGATATGGGATGACGCTGCTTGAGTTCCAGCCACCAAATAAGCCGACAGTGGATAAATTTCACGGTTGTTTCCAAAAGTATCTGGTATGATATCAAAACTGAGACAAGGAGCACCAGTAGATGCTTGATGGAGCATTTGATAAGCAGATTCATCACAAACTAATTCTTCGTCATCTGCTAATGGTTTTTTGCCTGGTAAATAGACTTCCTCTTCATCGCTGTTTCCAGTTTCGTTTCCAGACTCTCCATCATCTGCGTCGTCCATCTCTTCAGCCATCTACAATAAAGCAAATATGGATTAGTGAGAAAACAACAAACTAATTTTAGATTAAATTACTTCGACCACATCCATTTGCTCATCGGCCATATTTCCACTTTAATAGGTGATGGAAGGTTTGAATAATAACTGTGAACTGGAAAATTTACTATTCTTCTATTATTTTATTAGTAAGTTTAACTTTTTCAGCAGCAGAACCATTCACGTTGATCATAAAAATTTATAAGGTTATTTTTGAGGGGCTAATAATCAATAATATTGTGTAGGGTTGCACAATAGTTTGTTTTGATTTTTAAAATTTCTAATTATCAATTTAAATTTTAATTAGTGAAAACAACGGTAATTTAGAAATAAAAATGAATTCCCGACTAGTTCGGGAAGTTTTGCATTCTAGGAATGCATTAGTAAGAGGAGGCATCTTTTCGAATAGCAGATATTTGGTGGCTCCAGATCAGCAGCGTAGAAAATTTACCCAAAACTTCTGGCAAAGTGTATCATCTTCTAAACCAGTGGAAATAATCCAGGAAGGAGTCACACATATTCACGATATATCAGGATTACCATGGTGGGCCACTATCATAGCTTCAACTGTTTTATTGAGATCAGTTATGACTTTTCCTCTAGCAATCTATCAGGTACAAAACTTTAATAATGATACCTTAATATAACATTCTATAATATCTTTTTTTAAGACAAAAGTTCTAGCCAAAGTTGAAAAGTTAACTGAAGAGATGCCAGCTCTAGTCAAAGAATTAAAAGTGGAGACAGCTTATGCCATCAAAAAGTTTAATCTAACTGAAGTTCAAGCAAGAACTCTTTACAATAGATCTGTAAGACTAACAGTTTTTTCCTGGGATTGATAAATCACTCACAATCATATTTTAGCTCAAGAAGCAGTGGGACAAACTTATAGTCAGAGATAACTGTCATCCAGCAAAAGCAATGTTGGTCCTTTGGTTTCAAATACCTCTTTGGATTACACAGTCATGGGCAATAAGAAATTTACTTTATATGCAACCAGATCCTAGCTTATTACAAGCACAAATAGTGTGCGCTGATATGATGGTTGGAGGTTTTGGCTGGATACCTAATTTAACAGAAGTTGACCATTCTTACATTTTACCTGTGATGCTGGGGGTTCTTAATTTAACTATTATTGAAGTAAGTAGAATATTTCACTTCAAACTTATTCAAAATTAACCAGTATTTTATTTTAGATCCAAGCCATGAGCAAAAAGAACAAAAAAGATTCTAAATTCCAAAAATATGCCACTTATTTCTTCCGAGGACTGAGTGTTTGCATGATCCCTATTGCTGCTTTTGTTCCTTCGGTAAGTCCTTTTTTTCATCAATCTTACATATATTGAACTAAATAAATATTTTAGGGTCTTTGCCTATACTGGGTCTCTTCGAGCGCCTTTGGATTGATGCAAAACTTAGTAATCCTCTCACCAAAGCTAAAAAGGTTGGCTGGAATCCCCAAAACACCTAGCGAATTAGATCAACCTTATAAATTTTTAATACAAAGTATCAGGACGCGACTTAAACTCAAGGATTAAAGAAATAAAATGAATATTTGTCCATTTAGAAATTTAACTCGATTATTTTATTCACAACAATATTTTAACTTAAAGTTATTTAATTCACAACGATTAATTCGTTACTGCCAAGTATTGCAATAATTGATGACGAGAGCGAGAAAGTATATAATTTATTTTAATGATTATATGAGCTTTTTTAAAATGCAGTAGACCAAGGCTAATGAAGTTGTGAAAGGATGGTTATTGAAAAAAATCTTTCAAAACATCCTTCTTAATAAACTTTTCTTGGTTTTAAATAAATAATTTGTTCATGTTTAAGTTATTTAAGTCGTTTCCTCTGAAATAATAAGCGCAGCCTCAACTAAAGAAGAAATTTCAACCACTTCACTAACTAAAACTTCCTGCCCAACTTCTGTTTCTTGTGCTTCAACTACAGGTTCTTCACTTGAGCTACTTGGAAGATTTACTGGGTCATCAATTTTAACTTCAGTTGGAAGTCTTAAACCAGCGATTCCTTTCTTGGGAACTGTGGAAAGATCTCTCTTGATTCTTCTTTGCCTATTGGGGTCATTTTGGCGAAACTGGAGCATAAGCTGGAAATCTATTTCGTACAAATATCCTGCAACCAGTATTGAGTATTTTTTAGTGGCTTCTTTATTATAAGCATCTTCCAGTTCTGCAGAAGTTCTAGGATCATACTGCCACCAGCCATTCCTCCCCTCATAAAACCATTCGAATTCAGCTTTCTCTTTAGCATTTTGAGATGATTCCTGATCTCCTTCTGAAGTGGAGCACTGAAGAGCTAAACTACTTTCTAAAGTTGGGTGACTGAAATAGTTGACTGGAATAATTTGACGACATAGTGAACACTTCCTGCTTTTGCTAGCCGCTCCTTTTAAGCAAAGGAAGCAAAATATGTGTCCACAGGGTAATTTTGAAGGATAGATGATGGATTGAAGGCAGATAGCACACGAAGAGCAAGACTCTGAAACAAATTAGAATTTTTTAATTAGATGTTTAATTTTTACTTATGATTTTAAGATTACCACTTGTTTCAGCCATTGCTGAGCTTAAACTATTCATCTTCAACGCAAAGTTTACTCGATTACAGAACGTTTCGCTGAAAAATTTACGAAATTCTTTAAGAAAGTCCTTCAAAATATTTATTATTATTATTTTTCACAATACTTTTTAGGATCATAAACTAAAATGAATCAAAAATATTTCCACTAACATAATATGTTTAATTAAAATAATATATGATCAAAATGATAGCTACAATGAAACCAGTATCAATACAGAATTATGTTAATGTCTGGTTTGTTTTTGTCGACAAGGATTCAAACTATAAAAGTTCTAGTCCAACAAAAAGATGACTCAATTAAGTTTTCATTCCCAACCACTAAATTTCAATTAGGGCTGTCCAATAAACATCTGACGTTTTCAAGAAATTTCCCATCCCAACTTTTTTGTCTGTGAATTTATTTTTTTTGGTGAATTTATTTAAAAAGTGTTTTGTGGGTTGTCTTTGTGTTTCTAATACATCGAGGCATATTGTGTGCATCCAAGGCTTGAGCTCTGTGCTTTGGCTTTGGTAACTGGTACCCGGAAAAGCTAAATAATAGTGTTTTACGAAAACCACAATAGAAAAAGTTCGGCTTAATTTATAATTCTCAATCAATCAGATTCGCACGTCTCGCCTTTTATTCGGCCACTTAACGAAAATGAAAACATAGACCGGAAGAAATTCATTTGTAAACTAGTGGAAAACACCTTAATTGTAGATAAAAGAGGCTCAATCACCAACTCCCAAGAATGGAAGATATTTTTAAAGTTTAATTAATTTCCTGACAAAGTAATAATTCATTCAACTGCTGACAGTGATTTCTAGTAGCAAAATAAGTCTGATAGCGTTATTAATAAAGCACCACATATTAGCATATACAATGGTCAAAGAAAAGAGCAACTCAATACGAATTTACGATAAGGATGGTTTTAGGAGGAGAGCTGCTGCTATTTGTGTTCGTTCGGAAGCGGAAACGGAGGTGAGTCTTGTTTGTTTTTCTCATCAAATTACTTAATTTAGCTCAATTTCAGTGTAAAACCCTTTACATTTTTTTGGGTGATATTTCAGTTCATTTCGTGAATATCAAAAACCATTGTTAATCATTTTTACTCATTAAACCTTAAAAAGTATATAAATTAATCACATTTTCAAACAAACAGGTGCTGCTGGTAAGCTCATCTCGTCGACCCGATTTCTGGATAGTACCAGGTGGTGGCGTCGAGCCAGAAGAAGAAGCTAGTGTGACTGCTGTTAGGGAAGTTTTAGAAGAGGCTGGAGTTTTTGGAGTGCTAGGGAGGTGTTTGGGAATCTTTGAGAACAAGGATCACATGCACAAGACAGAAGTTTATGTTTTAGAAGGTTAGTACCAAAACAAATAAAAAGTAAAAGTATTGATTGGGAAGATTAAAAAATCTTGATCATGATTTTGAGTTATTTCTTGGAATGTTTTGATATTGTGTTAATTAAATAATTTTTTTTAACTAATTGGTGTGATGCTAATAAATGTGAATGATTATTTTCGATTGTAAAAAGATCAAAAATCTAGAAATATCTAGAAATTTAATTAGAATGATCGATTTTTTGATTACCAATTAAAAGATAATGCCAGACTGAAAACCTAAATTAACCTTCTCTTATTTTTCTAGTGACCAAGGAGCTGGAAGAGTGGGATGACTCTTTATCCATTGGCCGAAAGAGAAAATGGTTTACCATTGAGGACGCTCTAGATATGCTAGCTCTGCACAAACCACAACAATGTGAATATTTGGCCGAACTGCGATTTTCCAAAAACTTGACTTCCGCCTCTGTATCATGAACGTTCGCAAACAATCTCCAAACAAATTTTTGATTATGAAAAAAAATGTATGGAAATTTTATTCATTGAAGTTTTTCTTAAAATCTTTTTGAAACGATTTTTGAAAATGATATTATAAAGAAAATTTTGTGTAAGTTATCTTCAATGACCGTTATTAAGATTTTTGTAAAGTCATTATACAAGAGATTTTCTTACACACAAATTTTTAATTTTTAATATTCAAATTAATTTTTTCTATTGATTTTTCGAAAAATGCATAAAATCAAAATATTTCCATTCATTTTTTGTTCACCCCATTTTTTTTTCTAATGCAAATTACTTGAATATCCTTATCTATTACTGTTTTTTAAACTATGGAAACACTATATGATTATGATGAGCTTCTTAATTTTATCATTTCGGGATCACGTAATATATTGAGTGCATGTTTTGAAAAGAGGATTATACCTACTTAAAACCTGTGCAGCCCAATATTTTTAACTTTTTTAAATGTTTATATAATACAATATTTATAAATTTAAAACAACCAATTAAATTAAAAATAACAAGAAAATTGAACGAAAGCGACCGGTCAGCTACAACATTTTTTGTCTGTCTTTTGTAATAAGTGCGTAATTTTACGTGAGAATCTGAGAATGTTATCAAAAAACTATTCTTTTTAATTTTCAATGTAATAAGATAAGATTTATGATAAAAATTGAATAAAAAGCTTTCATTTTAAAATGATTGGTTTTATTTTTAGATTTATAACAAGGCGATTGGAAATTGAAGGAGTCAAGTTTTCTTCAAATACTTATTTCAAAACATTTCAGAATCATTTTCAGTTATTTTTATAGTACAATAATTTTTGCCATTGAAAAAGATGTTATCATAGAATGTTATTCTTTTATTCCAAAATCCTTGAAAAAACTTCCTTAATGTCCTGGTACGCGATATTACTCATTTTTCACTTTTTCCCTTGACATTTGTGCGGTAAAAATGTTTTTCGCGCCGTTTGACAAAATTTGCTTCCCATAAAAGGTCAAAGTTCACTGAGATTGGAGATTGCTCAAATTCATCGTGTTATGAATTATGATCGTCATCATTATTTGGATAGAAAATGCCCACACATATCTAAAATACTGCGGCCTGAATAAATGTCTGCGCTGCGTTATGATTGCTAGTTAACTTGATGGGTTCAATTGACTGAAAGATTTTATCTAATCTTGAGGATTATAGTTTTTTAATGTATGATATTTGAGATAGGTTAATGTGTATCTAGGATTCATGTGGGAAATGCAAAGATTGCGAATAAATGGGAAAGTTGTAAAAATTTTGCCGTTGCTTTATTTAGGATCATGATAAAAGTCTAAAGGGGTACTTCAAGAAATAATACTTATAATTTGCTTTTATACAAAAACTCTCTCAATACCTCGTTCAATGCATAAATTAATGATAATATCTTCTTAAAAGTCAGGAGCATAATATGAATAATTTTCCAATTTTTTGAAATTCCTCGGAAATTCCTTAACAGGGTTTCTCACGCCAACTTTTTCGACTTTTTCTCAACTTTTTTATGAAACTGCAACTTTTACCAACTTTTTGTAAAATTTGCAACTTTTTCAACTTTTTTCAAAATTTAAATAAAACATGAACTAAAAAAAATGATTAGAGTATCATGCCGATGAAGATCAGAAATTAAATTGAATTCAGATACTTCTAACTTTAACTTTTCATGCTAAAGCTACTTTTTAAAATTATTTTTTTCATCTAAAAAAAGTTACTTCCATTTTAAGCTTTTTTTGATAAAAATCTAATGTTTATTTTAACTTTTGACTCAAAAAAGATAAATTGACTCAAATATGAATGAATTTTAATTTTCCATTGAATATTATAATTGTAATATGGTCTAGTAAATTTGGTAGTGTTTCTTAAGTTGGACAAAAAAATAAGTTAGATATTTTTATTTGTATTTTATTTTTTGGAAATTTTTAGTTGGAAAATTATTTTTTTTATGGATTTAATTTTTTGGATTTTTTTTAGTTTGATGTATTTTAGTTGGACTGTTAAAAATTTTTGGATTTTATTATTTGGATTTTTTAAATTTGGATTGACTTTTTATGGATAATATATTTAATTGGAAAACGATTAGTTTCTTCAGCAAAATTGTTACTGTCAACATGAAAGTGATTTTCAAAATTCAAATATTTCGATAATTCAATCATTTTCGCAGAACTCAATCGCTAACTTGTACCATTCAAAAGTTGATTTTGTATGAGAAAACCGACCTTGTGTCAAAGAAGTTGTATATCGCCCCAGCTGGTGGATACACCACTCTTATGTTCAATCTAAGTATTGGTATCACTATATCCGTTTGGAATTTATCTTGTAAAAAAAAGACCTTTATAGCTCATTGTCCACAAAAATCTTTCAAAATAAATGTTTACCAATTAACTATATTATCCATAAAAAGTTAATCCAAATAATAAAATCCAAATTTAAAATTTTTTTTAGAGTCCAACTAAAATACATTCAATAAAAAAAATACAAAAAATTAAATCCATAAATAAATATTTGTCCAACTAAAATACATCCAACTAAAAATTTCCAACTAAAATAATCCAAAATAAAAATTTGTCCAAATAAAAAACTCCATATTTAAATTTTCCAACTAATGATACGCCATCGTAAATTTATGTTATTTTGATCTTTTTTGAGTCAAAAGTTAAAATTAACTTTATTTCAAATGAAAAAAATTAATATTTAAAAGTAGCTTTAATTTTTATAAAATAAACACATAAAGTTAGCAGTAACTTTAACTTTTCATTTCACGAAGTTAGAAAGTGGAGGATAGTCATCTTTAAAACGGCAAAACCAGAATTTCGTGGAGCACACACTTGAAACTTTTCTCAGTTGATCTACTATAGAAGACTAAACTGAAGAAATTGAATCAAAAATATTTTCTGAATGGCTGAATTATTATCATTTGGGTTTGTATAGCATACTCCATAAAATTGACCAGAGTTGATTTTAATGTGATGTTACATTTGTGAATTTAGTATGTTTTTCCTTAAAAAATCTAATGCTCCACCATGACGAAGTTGAGAATGAAGTTAATTTGCCTCAAAAATATGTTTAAGTGTTCAGGTACCTTATAATTAATCAAAATATATATTTATTAAATTTTATTCAACTTTAACTAAAGCAGTGAACTGCTCATGCATAGAAGATTGCAAATTTAGAGCTGAAGAGTAGATTCTCCTTCATTGATGCAATGAATCATTAAACTGTCAGAACAAAATTTTATCAAAAACGTTCAACAAATACTTCTGCATCAAAAATTTTATCATTTTGCACAATTTTGTGCTTAAGGTTAGTGTGATGGTCGTTCACCAGTAGGTTAATTCATCGACATTATACTCATTACAAAGGTTTTAGCATCTGTGAGACTTTGGTTGAATTAGAAATGGAAACTTTGGCTGGTTTGGATTATAAAATAGTCAAATTTGACAATTTCCGTACAAAAAAATTAACATGAAAGTTGAAATTAACCACTTTGATACCTCCTCTAACCAAAACATCCATTTTTGATTTTACCAAAGTCTTGAATATGTTAAGACCTTTGTTATGAGTATAATGTTGATGGTTTAAACTATTGGTGAACGACCATCACACTGGCCTTAAGCACAAAATTTTGCAAATTGATAAATTTTTGATGTAGAAGTATTTTTTAAACGCTACCAATAAAAGTTTGATCCAATGTATAAAAAAAATCTACTCTGTACAGCTCTAAATATTTTTGTATGCCTAAGCAGTTCACTGCTCTAGTTGAAGCTGGATAAAATTTAATAAATGTATATTTTGATCAATGATAAGGTACATGAACGCTTTAAAAAATTTGAGGCAAATTAACTTCATTCTCAACTTCGTCATGGTGGAGCATTAGATTTTTTAAGGAAAAACATACTAAATTCACAAATGTAACATCACATTAAAATCAACTCTGGTCAATTTTATGGAGTATGCTATACAAACCCAAATGATAATAATTCAGCTATTCAGAAAATATTTTTGATTCAATTCTGATCACACCGTCACCCTTTGACTTGCATGAGCTCAAAAAATCACTTTGAGGTAAAAGTCCAAAATTATTTTTCTGATGATCTACTGGAAAATATGTATTTTGGTGAAATTCTAAGTGATGCTTAAAAATACAGAAAGCTCTAAAGTCAAACAAGTCAAAAAGATATATTTATAGATGATTTTCCTCAGTTGTTATTTCTAACTGAACTTAACTTGCTTAAATTCTGATCTGCAACTAAATTTTCAATTCATTTTTTTTTAATAACTATACTTTCACTTTAGATAAATCTCTATCACTTCAGGGATTTTCAGCAGAACTGAAATTTTCACTGAAATGCTAATTTGAATAGATTTTCGTCAGAAAAATATTGTTAAAATTTATATCTAAACGGATTTTTATAAACATAAAAAATTGGTTTTGAATTTTAAATTTGATTACTATTAATTTCAATGTTTTTAGTTTCTCAAAGTGGTACACTTTTTAGTCAATTATTGATTGTTGTACTACATAAATAAAATATAAACTCAATTTTGCATTTTTCCATTGAAAAGGTAAATTTTCCGACTTTTTTTCGACTTTTTCGACTTTTTTTTTGTAAATCAACTTTTTCAACTTTTTTTTTTTTCGACTGCGTGAGAAACCCTGCTTAAAAATCAATAAAAAACGAAACACACGCAAAAAACCGTTAACTGGGGTAAGTTAGAAAAAACTTAACATAATGATGATGATCCACTAATAAGAAGCGTCGATTTTCCTTCAAATTTCAAAATACCTTTTAAATACTTGTTGTATCATTTTTATTGAAATTTTTAATAATAAAACTTACAATTGTTGCTAAAACATTATATTTTTGACAAAAATTGCACAACTCAAAGCTCTATAACGCAAATAATCGCACAATGTCACTGGAATATTTGTTTTTGTTTTGTTGCAAATTACATTCTCATGTTACTCAAATTACTCAATTATTCAATTTATTCAACTATCGTTAGACTGAAGGAATCGAAGATGCACTCAAAAACATAAAACTGAACATTGCGAACATTATTCGAGAATGTAATTTTTTTCTTGTTCCATAATACATTAGTTCAAAATTTTTACATTTAAATATCTTTTAACCTATTTTTAGTAATGTATGTATATTTTTTTCTTTTTTGGGTTTATATATATATCCAGGAGGAGGCTGATAATCGAAATATATAAGAAACTGAAGTCTTAAGAGATAATACAGTATATTAGTTTTTTTTTTGTTTAATTACATTTCGTTTCTTAAGCCGTTCGCCTCACCGCTCGACTCGCGCGCTCCCATGCCAACAATTCAAGTATTTTCAAGTTAAATATATATAACACAATTTTTCCTCTCTACTTAGTATTTTAGCAGCTTCGTATGGTAGCTCCTAACAAAAGTGCAGAACCAAATGTAGGAATTGTCTTCCAGAATGACTGGTAAAATGAAGCAAATTCTACGCTTTCGCATTCATTCAATTTAAATCCTATGTTAAAAGATATTTTCCTCTGTTGAATTTATAACAATTAAATTTAAATTTTCTGGGGCTTTTTACTTTGTTTACTTTTTAATTTTTACTCATATGTATATCATAATTTTTATTATATTTATTTATAAGTTTTTTTGTGTCCGAAACTTAATGAAAGTTATTCTTTTTGCAATTAATTACTATTTCCATTGTCGTTACTTGGTTTTTGCGTTCAATTTTTTAAAAATTTACAGATAGAGGTGTGCGGGAAAGTAGGGTTATGAGTTAGAACTGGGTTGCTATGAGCCCTTTTTGCATATTAAGTAGAGGGACTAATGAATAAATTGATAGTTCTAGACTACAGAATTGATTAAAATCACAATAAAGTTTTGTAAACTTAATTTATGATTGATTTAATTGAAAGTTCTGGTATGAGCCTTGCCAAATTGATGCTTGTTCATCTGTTCATGCTCTGCCCATTATAAATATTTTTAAAACATTCAAGTTAAGCTGATGAATCAGTTTTAATTCAAAAGTTTCGTTATATAACAATTAAAATTGCCAAATTGGTGTTTGTCCATCTGCCTTTGTTGTTCCCATCACTCATGAAACATTCAAGACATTTAACGATTGTTTTGAGACCCCAACTTCTAACTAAAACCGCACTTTTCTGCACTACTCTAAAATATATTTATATTGCATGAAACTTTTAATACATCTTTGCTGGCTTGTCTCACCAAAGACCAAACTTAAAATAACAATTTATTTAATTTTCATCATTATCCTCTTGTGGTTTAAATAGTTTTTCTTCAATTATTATGCAATTGTTTAAATTTTATTTAAATATGTGTGGGTGGTGTCTTTAGTTTTTGTAGAATCGGTTGAAACTTGAAGTTAATGATAGTGGATAAAATGTCTTGGAGCCTGCAGCTGGAGCAGCAGCTGGTGGTGGCTGCATGTATCCAGGTGGTGGTTGCATGTACTGAATTTGCTGCTGGGGCTTGTCGTCTCCTCCTATTAGCCCTAATTTAGCTGCAAGTTGGAAAAGAAAATGGTTTTAGTCAGAATGAAATATTATCTAATATCTTAAAAACAAGATTTTAGCATTAAAGAAAATTTAATTTTCATAAAAATTCCCCAAACTTTCTAAAATTATACAGATTACTCACCAGCAATGATTCCAACTATAACCAGGCCAATGAGTCCCATGATGATCATCATCTAGAAATTATAAAAATAAATCTTGTCAAAATTGTGCTCATCATAACTTTAAAACAAACAATTTCACCTTTAAGTTTTGCAGCCAGAACTTTCGTTTCAATTTACCAGCCTGTTGCTCAAACTGTGATGCCCCCTGCTGCAATGCATCAGCTCTATCATCCAGCTCTGATAGTTTTTGATCTCTCTCTAGCACTTTCTCGACGTTCGTTTTCATGATATCAACAACCTAGAAACATGTGCAACAGTTTAGTTAAATTTCAAAAAAATTATGTCATGCAGATCTTGTATTGCTTGAAAATACTAACCTCATCAACCTGTGCCTGAGTCTGTTGCAATCTTTTCTGTGCGGCAATCTGCTGCGGCGTTCTTGGTCCTCCGATGCATTCGCCATCAGGCCCCAACTCTGGCGCTGGGGGAGCCATTGGATTTGGGTTTGCATTTGGTGGAGCAGCCCTGCAAGTAAACAAATCAATTGGCTTCAGTTTGCATAACCACCGTCAATTAGTAATTGGCAAGATTTTACTAGAATAAAGAATTGGATTCGATTTGGCACTGCGTGACAATTTGCGTCACACTTGAGATTAATAATTAATTAAACAGGCTGGTGATGAACGTGGAGGTTGTATGTACATATGATAAAAAAATGTATGCTTAAACTGCTTTACTATTAATATTGCCAAGCTGGTAAAAACTTTTCAATAATTCATAACAGCTCCCTGAGTAGATATTTGTTTTAAATATTTAAAATGTTTTAGCGATAATGTTTTTAAAGTACTCTTCAGTAATGTTCAAGTTCTACAGTTTTCATCTGCAAATTCAGCAAATAAATGGAAAAACTTCAACCACATAAAAACTATAAATAACCTTTAACAATGCAGATGTAACTCCATGATTTCTGGAAAACCCATAATTTCTTGGAAATGTGTTTTTTTGCATGGGCTGTGTTTGCTTGGAGTCTAGCATATTATAATTTTGTAAATGATTAATTCTGCAACTTTTCTATTTTGATTGTTTTGAATCGATAAAGGAGGTAACAGTAACTTTTTTCAGTGGTCTGTCCTCAATGATTACAGAAATAAAATTAACTTCAAGTGAGACTATCTTTAATTACCTCACTCCGATTTAATTGGAATATAATAGATTTTGACTTCTAAATTAATGATTAATAAAGAAACTCAAGAAAGTTATCATAGTCTAGTATAACTTTATCAAAAATTACATCTGCTGAAAGCAAACTCAACAAAAATCTCGGCAACGATTATGCAAATTCGAGTCGATAAAAACTTCTTCAATCAAAAATTCTGTTACTGAAAAATGTCCTTTCTGCAAGGACTTTATAATCTCAAAAAGCATTTGTAATAAAATTATGAGCTGTCGAGCCACAGAAGGCCCACCCGTAACCTTTTCTTTTCTATCTGTTTCAGTTGAACTATTCTGTAACAACCGCTAACTGATTTGCAGAGCACCCGTTCACACGTAACTAAGCTATTGCAGCTAACAACTTGCACACATAATTCGATTTGATGTATACTGATGACGACATGCAAACAGCTTTAGCTCCCGCATAAACAATCAGTATTTCAGAAATTGAAAAATTCCATCCGAGGAATGAAATTGCCAATAATTTAAAGACATGTCGGACTTTTTCCGAAAATCGATAATTCATTTGCAGCAAAAAAAATAGGTGATTCACATTTGACTTGTAACTGAAGGCTTAGGGCTACTGGTAATCTCTTTCAGCCACTGGACTTGATCACTTACATTTTACTTATTCCTTTAGCTTCGATAGATTTCCTGGATTGAGTTGGAGATGGAGTGAAGTTAGTTTAGTTTGCTAGGCTGGATGGTGGTTTCTTGGTCTCGTTCAAGTCGCTGCAGAACGTCACTTTTGGTGCAAGTATGGTGTTGGATCTCTTATTAATTAGTTTAGCTATATATTGATTAGTATTTGGTGCTTGAACGGCCAATTGAAATTTATTCCTTGCAATAAAAATACACAATTTTACTTAAACACAATTTCACAATGGAAAAGAAATTGCTTTGGCAAGCGGTGCGCAGGTGCTCCAACTATATTGAGTGAGGGAAAATGTTCAATCTGCGAATTTTCGAAGTTGTCAGTTGGTAGTGGGTATTCGACGGGGAACAATATTATTACTAAAGGGTTAGGAATTTTTAGAGTTTTTTAGAGTTTTCTGGGTCATTTCAATTTCAAAATTAATTCTAGAAATTTTCAAAAGAAATTTCTTCTATTAAATAAATCAAATCTTTAGTTAAATTTGAGACACTGAAGTGGAATCAAAGAAATCTGTTAAAAACATAGAATTGAACAAAGTTTTTGATTATGCGCGAAAAGGATTTGTATGAATTGGGACATGCGCGCTCAAATCTATTTCGAATGTTCGATGGTATTGATTTTAAAACGTAGAAAATTCAACTTTTCTATGTTTTTCTTGTATTATGTAATCTAGTACTTTTTGTGTTTCGATGTTTTTCATAAACTGTTGTCGATTAAAGCTGAAAGATATTTCATTTATTTTTAGATTTACAAAGAAAACTTTCTAAAAAAGCTTAAACAAATATACTAATAAGTTAATAAAAGTCTTCATATATTTGTGTAGCATATATCTCGAAATTTATTCAATTTATATCTCTAGGTTTTGTGCAATTCACATTTATGATTTGAATAGTACATGAAAATTTTATAATTATATTTATTTTACCTACAATATTCAATTAGACTTCACAAAACAAATTAATTATTAGTTGTGATGTTGTCATTAACTAAATGGATAATTATTGGAAAATTCTGCATTTGAATATTTGAGTTGGAATTATGTTAATCATGTGTTTCAACAATAATTTTAATTGAAAGTAATTTGCGACACTTCAGAGATGCAAAACTTTAATTATTATTAAATTTCTTATTTTACCCAAAAACTACGTTACATTACATTAATTACATCAAAACATAACATTTACATCAAAGACTTCTTACGAGCTAGAAGATTAGAAATTTATCACTTTATCCTTAAAACAGCTTTCTCATAATCTAATCATTTAATTATTAGATTAGAATGTTGGGTGCAGTTTTTAATTAGTTTATGTGCAACATACAAAAATGTTTGGGATTTAACTCTTATCATAAATTGACAACTTTAATATATTTTAGTGTTCTTGCAACTTTCTCAAGAATTATGCAGAATGTTTTTAATTTAGTCGCTAAATTACTTATCTCAATTTTTATACATATCTGACAAAACTTTTTCCATTTGAGTGTCTCCAATAGTTCTTTTAAAATAAATTGACTCTATACGATTTGAATTCACAATCCTTAGCATCGGCAACATCAGCAAAAGTCTTCCAAACCTCGCAACTTGAGTTGGGAATTGAGCTCGACAGTGTTGAGAGAGCATGACCTGCATATGGCATTATTAATTTAACTGGCTGTAAAAAATTTTGAGGTTAAATTACCTGTGCTTGATCCTGCAAATTTTCAATCTGTGTGGAATCTTTCAATCCTTTAGCTTCAGACCTGAACAATACAATCGCTTTTAAGCAGGCAAACTCTGCTGGATCAACCAGAATCGATTTAAACCGACACAACGTATCATACAAGCTCCTGATCTCTTGCGCCATTTTATCTTGCTTTGTATCAGTCGACACAATATTGGAGCAATGCTCAGAAACAGAGAACAAAGAGCAGCTGGAAGTATCCAACGGCATACACCATTGAATGGCGTTCAAAAGGAACAAAGCCGACCAAGACTCTTCAAGAAGGATTACTTGATCTCGGAATGCTAAGCTGGCAAAGCTCGGAAGATTCTTGGCCCATTTCACGGCCATAAAAAGTAAACGTGCGCTAGATTCATAAATAGTTTCCTGAAAGGTCAAAAGGGATTATGGTTGAATTTATGAGCAAAATATTGATGTAACTAACATTTACGTGTGTGTGTCCATAGAGCGGGAAGTTTGGAACCGTCAATTGGTTCTGGGCTACTCGGTCGGTATCCTCGTCATTTGTGACATCGATTGAGTCATCTGTTGATTAAAATAGAAACATTTTAAATTAATGTACCTCGCTAACCTTAAACCTCTTTACTAACCATCATTTTCAATCATAGCATTTGGGCTAGACGATCCAACCGATGAAGTGTGTCTAGTTTGGCTTAAATCTTCCCCACCATTCACTGTGAAAATTAAAAATCTGTTAAATACCCAGATCTCTCAATCAGATCAAAAATACTCACTTTTTGATGGATTTACGTTCGAATGATAGTTTGGGCTGTTCGAAGAAACCGAATTATTGTTGCTGCTTCCATTGTTCAGTGACATCAATTGGTAGTCTGTAAGTGGAACATTTAATTAACCCCGAACAATATATTCAATAAATGAATCAAGTGCCGAAATACATTCACGATTAAAACATGTTCATAGAAGAAATAGACTTACCATTTGTTAGCGAGTGTTGGTGCTGGTGCATTTGATTATGGTGCATGAATTGAGCAGATGGCAAAGCTGAGAGAGCTTAAAAATTAAGAAAGAAAGTCTGTTAGTAAATTGGATGTCCAATTAATTGAAGAATGATCTCTTTTGAGAGCGACGGTAAAAATCCTTGATTGTAAAAATTATTTTTACAGCAACTTTTTAGAATGAGAAATTTGATTTTGTTTTATTACCTGGTGGCGTAAGCATATCAGCGTGTGAATACCTTGGTGGAGACAGCAGTGACATGGGTGGACTGAAAGGAACAATCCTAATAAATCACAAGTTGGAATCGTTCTCATCAAAATTAACAAAAAAATACGGTGGCCAGATAGTCTTTTCTGAACTTCAATCACAGTTTATGCGATCCAAGAACAGCAACCACCACCTGGTCACCTTAAATTGAAACTTACCCAAATATGCCGACGGCAACGGCAGCTTCTCTCAGTGCCTTATTTTGATCCATTTCCCGGAATTCATTCATTTTTATGGTGGCTGTATTGCGAGGCTGCCTTTCGTTCTGGACCGCTAAACCGCCAGCAATTAGGACAAAATAATGGGTTATTAATTATTTGGAAAAATGCTAGAAAAATATGGAAAAGGATGTCACGCAGTTGTAATTTTTACGCATAATTAATTTTTGTATGCGGTTTTTTGCGCTCGGCGAAGGAAAAATCAAAGGATTTAACTGGGATGGAGTTGTTACACGAGGCTTGTTGGGCACGTGTCTCTTAAATGTTAAGTGAAATTGTTACCAATTTGTCCCGTGATTTGCATATGTGGTGTCAGTTGAAGTGGTTAAAATTGATGCATGAATATTTAACAATTTAATTAATTGTTTTTTTATAAATTGTTTGTTCTTAATTGTGCAAGGAATTGTCGATAATTGCGAAAATTCAACCTATGTAACATAAATATTTGACATTTTAAAGAATTTGAATTCAAAAATTTTGTAACATTGATCGAAAATTGAATGGTTTTCAAAAATTTTAATTTTCGAAATTTCAAAGTTTGGCAGCAAAAACCTTAAATTCGACCCACGGAACTTCAGTTTTCGACTTTTCAAAATATTAGGAATGTTTTGAAATTTTATTGAAATTTTGAAATTCATTTCATTTTTATTTTTTAAAGTTTTTAAAGTTTTTCCACGTATTTTTTATAAGCTCCAGGAATTTTTCAGGTCAAGGACCGATTTATTTCCCGTGAAAAAATCTTCTTAAACAATTCAAAATCACATCCTGCGTCAATCATTGTTCATTCGCTTGTGCCATCAAAGTAAATAAAAATCACATCCAAGCATTTCAAAAAGAATCAATTTAAAATCAAATTTGTTCACAAATTCGCAGAAAGGAGCAAAGATATATTTTGGTGTGCACTTTGCCTGCCAGGTCCTTGAACAACGGCACAAGTAAAGCACAAGTTATCTCAGCAGGCAAAAAAACACAGGGAAAAGTCGCTGCTTAGCATAATATTTAAATATGATTCAATATGCTATCCCTTTTCCCAAGCCAGAAACATCAAGTCACCCCACGAACCTTTGTTTAGAGTTTTCAGTTTATTTAGTGTTCGTTACTTTATGGTACTTTGTGCCTTTATGGTGTAATAATTTCATAATGCGACGTGTCATTTACCCTCAAGGTGTATTCCGGCAATATGCCTTCAACTATATGTTTGAGGAAAGCAAATTGTTTGGCTGTTGTCACACATCTCGGTCAGAACGATGCTGTTCGATCAGGAGGAGACTCAGCAGGCAACAAACATGTATTACCAGTCGACACGTGCAACAATGAAGCAATTATGGATGCGTAAATTATTAGGGAATTTAATTTATTTGCTTTTAATTGTATGCATAATCATAAAATATGTTATGTGCGTGTTTCTGATGGATTTATAAGCGCAAATTGAACAAATTGATCAAGTTTTGTGTAGAAATGTTGTAGAATAATTTTGTAATTGATTGATATGTTTTTAAGTTAAATATTAATGTGGAGGCGGTTTATGGACAAATTTTGCAGGTTTTGTTAATGATTTTGTGTTTTTAATACATTTATGCATACCATCCTTGTTCATTCCCATTGTGAGGCACTTCTTCAGGCGACATGCTTGACATTGGTTGCGATGCGCCTTGTCCACCAGGCATCTTCCAGTTCCTGCTTGGCATCTATGGAGTAATTGATTTATCATTAATAACATAAAATTCTTTTATCAAGTAAGAAAGTTGTTGTAATTGCTCCTTTCAAATGAGTCTCGTCAAGACAGATTATTATTGAAACATCCCCAAATCTTCACAACTTTAAATCCACCACCTTAAAAATCTACATCCCATTCAACCTTCTCAAAATCCATCTTTTGTCAACCCATCAATTAATTCTCAATTGAATCCCAAAATAAAAAAATCCATTTAATTCCTCATCAAATTCAATCAAAAAGTATCATAAAATTACACCATATGCCAAATCTCACTTGTTTTGGATTGCTTATGAGGATTTTGGCAAATTTCTGGTGCTTGGAATAATTGAATTATGTTTAATGCGTTCAAGGATCCTTCAAACAACATGGTCTTTTTAAACTTTGTATGTAAAATAGACAACATAGCTTTAACATTAATAAATGCAGGAAAACCTCTAGTAAAACTCAAATTTCTCTTGCGTTATAAAAATTCAGGATCAAAGACTCGAAAATAAATTAATACAAATTTAAATAGAGGATTACTTTTTAAATATAGGATCATCCTGCCGCTCTTTGTGTACATAATTTTTGTTCTTTCACCCTTCAGACTTGCATCTACCACAATGCTGAGCTATTTGTTCAAATATTCCATTTTTTTCATGATTACTAGCAATTCAAGCATTTCAATTACGATATCAGTTTGATTTGTTTTGACTGGAGAGCAGTGTGGATGACTTCTTGCCGTTCTGGGGTCGCATTAATGCTTTATTGTTTTGTCTATTTTTCTGAGGCTTATTGTTCACCCATCATATTTTAGATATTCTGAATTAATTGATAGTGAAGTGCACCATAAAATACCAATTTTCTCAATCAAAACCAAAGCTAATGCAGTTAGAGCTGGGATTTTTTATTAGAAAGGAATTAAATAGGGGAAGGGAACAAGTTACAATGTGTAAAACGGTCGAATAGCTGATGAATTGAATCACAAGGAGTGTAGCCTTAAAGATCCTTTTACAATTTTTCCAAAAATATTATTTAAAACTTTTTTATGTTTGTAAAAATTATTCCAATTATTCCAAGATGCGCTAATAAAAGTTTGCACAGTAAATGACGCTGTGCTTCAAATGTCTGTTTTTGTGCATTTTAAATTATTAAAAATAATTTTATGAAAATGTGAATTTAAAATTATTGTTGATTGAAAAATCGACGCGGTTTATAATCAAATTATTAAGTTAAGGTACTATTTTTAGGGCTAATATCGGGAAATCCTCAAAAATTCCTTCCCCTAAATAACACTCCTTGGCTCTACATGCAATAAATCAGATGTAGCATTTATTTATCACAAGTGTAAGTATGATTTAATTTATCAAATTAGGAAAATTGGAAAAACTAATAATTTATTTATGAAGCCACGTAATATTTCATTATACTTTAGGTCCACAACCGCCATGCAAATTAATTCGTTTATCAAAACCAGTTTTACGTCGGCATTTAAGCAAACAGAAATTCTTCCACATTCATTTGGATTCGCGCAACAAATGTTGGTTTCTTCTTACTATAAATACACTTGGAAAAACAACAAAAATACAAAAGCACAAAAGGAAAATGGTGGCTCAGACAGCGCCAAGTAATCTTATAATGGAGAGCAATTTGAAATTTGAATTGCAAATTCGGCCAGAAATCAATACGGCAATACGCAGAAACTGAGTCTTAACTTTAAGGACGCTGAAAATAAAAAATCAATTAACTCTCTCAAATACCAAAAATAAGTCCATATGACACGAAGTCACTTTGAAAAATCACTTTCCTTTCCTTCATGCTCGTTATGCAAAGTAGAAGGATTATGTAGGATTTGTGCGAAAAAAGCTAAAGTTGTCACAGTTGCCTCTGCTAGGCAAAAGTTTTGTTAGAATAAATTTATTTTCGGGAATCAGAACGTGAAAAATCTCTACAGAAAAAAAGTCTTCATCGAGGGCGGGAAAGGAAATGAATTTAAAACCATTAATTAAATTATTCGGGTGCCATAAAAAATCCATTTGAGTTTTATTGGCCTGTTTTTCAGCATAAATTATTGTTGCAAAGTTTTTTGATTGTAGGCCAATTTGTTTGATTAAAAATTTATTTGCTCGGATGCAGGGACTGGATAGAGAGTTTTTATCCCTGGAAAATATTCACTTTGGCTAGAAAATTTTATTCATATCTGATATTTCAATAGAAATTGAATTATGACGTTTGCTGGAAAGACTGGAATATGATTCTTAGAGCAAAAATTGCAATGATCCTGGAAATCATGCAAAAAGCTTAAATAAAGCTCTATAAAAAATGGAAAAATCATTGGAAAACCGATTTAAAGTCTTTAAATATTACTCATAATAGTCATCAACACAAAATTTGAATTTCGAAGTGATAGAGCTAGTCCATTAAAACTCCAACCATCCAATCCTTGCAAATCAATGAACTCCCCAAATAATATTCATAGAGAGTCTCATTTGATTCATCCCCATCAAATTGACCTGCTGCACAAATCGCTCAGCAAATTCAAATTCCATTTACTTATCACTCCCAGCAGCACAAAGGCTCATCCTACTTTGCAGGCAGCTACGTGGGTAAATTTTATAATGTTGGTGTTTCGAGCGTGACTTGAATAACGAATTTAAACTTTTGCCATGCCAAAATCTCAGCCCAAATTCTCAAATCAAAGACTATAGCGGAGAGCAAATTTCTGCAAATTTTTAGAGTGCGAGGTACTTGAAAATTTGTTCATTTGTTCCTTATTCGTGCTTCTATTTTAGGAATTTTAAATAAGACTGTTAAGGGAGGGAGGGCATTAAATTCAATTAAATCATCGTTAACGAAATTAAATTTCAAATCCCCATCCACAATTTCACGGCTTTTCTTGAAGAAATTTAAATTATTCCTTGAAGGCTTGGTAAGTTGCGAGGGGGCGATGTAAAAGATTTTTTATTTGTCATTTTTATATTTTGTTGATTTAATGTATCTGATGTTAAAGTTTTTAATTATTTCAAAAAAAGAATTTTTTTAACAATTGTTCAAAATGTGGCAACCAAATGAAAAACTTTAGATCACCTCCTCCAACGCCACAAACCACTTTCTTGATACCTTGCTGTCTCAGACATTCTATGCTTCCCGCTTTTGCATTAACTTTACCAGGTTTTATAAATATTTTTCGCTTACTAGGCTTCTTGCACAGCTCTTCTAGAGCTATTAATATATATTTAAATGTTATTACTGATATAAACCGTCGTATGAAAAGTATAAATACACACTTTAAAAGGTATGGGTCACATTTGGCAAAGTGTTTTTGCGCTTAAATCGTTATTGTTCCCAAAGGAGATACGATTTAGGCATTATTCATATAATTCAAGGCAGAGTTCGTAGGCAGAGGGTTCAATTTTCATAGCATGCTTGCTGGAGAGGCTTGAAAACAGTTAATTCCTCCTTTATGTTGCTGTTTGCCTTTGTGCATCAAATATTATAAACGAATCAAGCCAAATAAAAAATCAATTTTTCACAAATTCAGACACATGATCTTGTTGTATTTGCTGGGACGGAGTTAATCCTTGTAAAAATATTATAACAGGAAGATTTAAGAGTATCAAAAGGATATGTAAAAGCATTTTTGACATAATATTTTTTATTTTTTTTTGTGGATTGGGATAGAGTTTTGCTTTAGAAATAAAGTTAAGTAAAAAATGCACAGAAGAAATCTACGATTTAATAGATACTAAGAATATCTGGACGAATTTATTTATTTGATTCGTTTAGAAAATTTCGAAATCTTATTAAAATGAACAATACGTTGAAATACTTTAAGAACCAAATTCACAAAATTTCAATAAAAATTTCACAAGAAAAAAGCTTAAAGATATTCAATGAACCTTTAATAGATCTGCTTTCTCCAGTTGTTAAGTCCCTTACGGCTAAATATTTTCTTTTAAAAAGTCATAATCACTTCAAACAAGCAATAATTGTGTTGTAAAATGCAAGAACGATAGAAGAAGAAAGAAATCTTTTCTTTGATGAGAAGGAAAAATGGCGTCAAAGAAGGCGTTTAAAGAAAATCAAAAGATTGTGGGGATTTTGTTTTAAAAATGAAGTCTTTCGTTTGATCATCTTTAATGGTTGAACGACATAAAAATGTGAAATAAATGTTTCTTCTGTAGTTTTTGAGCATTTTGAGGTTTTCTCGTTGGTTTTTATGATAACTGAATAAAATCTTGATAAGTATTTGGAACTCACCTATAAATAAGTTTTCTCCTAACACTTCTCTTAAAAAAGCCAGAGCATCCATTGCACGCCAAAATCCCATAATGTTTCCCACTAGATGTGTCCTGACAGACAACACAGCTCAGTCCTAAATTTGATAGATGATTCTTCCTATTAAGTGCAGCATTGTTGGTCTCGTTCTGCTGAGATTGTTGCAAAGTCATTCCATTGCAGTTACCATTTTTGCTTTTATTCTCCTGCTGACTCAAATCAATGTGATGTTTCTTTTGAGAATTTTGCATGTGGGTCGACCAGATCTTGTTGGGTTGCGCACCAAAGAACATGTCAGGAGATGATCCATTCTCTAGAAATTAAAGAAATAAATAGATAAGAATTTTTTTATTTCCTAAATCGGGTTTCTGGTATTTCTTTGATTATAAATTTTATTTTATTTCACAACAAGTTGAGCTTTTTTAAGTAACAATAACTTTCACGAAGTATTTGTGGAAAAATTCAGTTTTTTCACATTTTGGTTTTTTTTTAATTAAAAAAATTGAAGAGCACCCAAATATTGTTGGAAATCGATTCATTAATCCACCAATCTATAATAAGTAAGCAATACTCACTAATAAAATTAATAAAACTTTCAATATCCATTTTCTAACTTTTGACACAAAATAAGTTACTTTCAAGTTTGAGACTTGTTCGAGACAAAAAATAATACTGTTTCCACCTAAGTATCAAAAGCTACTAAATTTGTCTGTAAAAACAGATTAACACGTTTATCATTCATCACTTTTTATAATTTATTCATTTACCAATTAAGCAAACAATTTTAACACACGAAGTGGCTAAAACTTCAAAATAAGAGATAATATTGGTTTGAAATGTGTTCAGCTTTGAAAATCGAGGATTCTAAAAGCTCGTGTTAAAAACATAGATATATTATAAGTTCAATAATATATTTACTCTTAGATTTGCGTCACATAAAATTTTTGTTTACATTTTTTTCACACTTTATTAATTTTTTTAACATCACTATTTATTTCAGTTAAAATTGAGCATTTTAGTTTGTATTTTTTTGATATTTTTGAATCTTTTGAGATTATTTTAAAACACTTGACTAAATAGAAAATGTTTGAACGAAGTCATTCGAAATGTAAAATATAAATATTAATTACGTATTAAGGAGATAAATAAATTATTTCAGTATCGAACAAAATCAAGGCAAGATCAAAAATTAAAACGATATATAATTATATATTTTGAATCCATAGTTAACTTATTGTTTTAGCTGAAAAATTTACACGATTAACACACAACATTAGAAACAGTCCATTTACTTCATTTTTATTTATAAAGTTTTAATTTTAGGGCCAGGAAAATAAAAATAGCAGAGCTTTTACTGCTCTTTCATTTAAGTAATTTTCAAAAATGTTTACTCTACAAATTCAATATATTAATCTGTTCAGAAATATTTTTAGTTCTTTTAACTGTTTCATAACATTTGCAATATTGGAACATTTGTAATCTTTAAAATCTAATAACTTAAGATCAAATAAACTTAATAAAATTTACCTGCAGAAATTGACTCACTGGAATTATTCAGTTCCATAATCATTGAAAGAAATTTTAAATAACACAAATTTCTTTAATTTTTTTGATGTATCCCAATTGTTAAATTTCAGAAAAACTCAATATTCATTCACAAATCACTGAAAAGTCTTTAGAAATTAATCCACTTTATATTTCTTCACTATCAAACAATTAATCACAAAAACCACCACTTAAGTATTTTAGAGCAGAGCACTTGACTCTTTACCTCAAAAACTTAATGTGATTATCACTCGGTAATCTAAATCAGACTGATCAAAAGAGCACTTTATGATTCTTACAATTATTATTTTTGCTCACACAACTTTTGCAGCTGAAAAAGTGGTATCGAGCATATACGCCAACCATAGACCGTGATTGTGCTTGTGTATGTACGTCGAGGATGCCACAGCTTCCACTTTGTAATAGTAATGTACAAAACATCAAATTTTCAAAATGAAAAACCCCGTTTCCAATAAATGATTCGTGATTCTCTATCTTCTAGTTTTTGCTGTTTTCATAAGCCCAACCCAACTTCCCAAGCTGCACTTAATGGTGACAAATTTTTTAAGGGATGGATGTTGTTTATTTTTTGTAATTCCGACTTAACAATGCAGTAACATTCAATTTTAATCATTATTTTGGTACACATAAAATTATTATTTTTTCATTTTAGACCAAAAAATTCATTTGTATTTTATTGTCATATAAAATCTACATAAATATTTTATGGTGAATTCATGTTGTTCAGCTTGGGATTTTTATCATGCAACAACATACTTCACGAACGTTTGCGTCGTATATACAAACACTTCGTGTTTATGCTTTAGCTGCTGATGCTGGAGTGGAAATAAATGTAGCGATATTAAATTTAGAAAATAATGAACCTTAATATTTCGTTTTTTTTTTTATAATTGAACACATTGCATAATTATTGTAAATTTGAAAATTTAATAAAATTATTTTAAATTTGTCTTTTCTGTTACCCGTAAACTAAAAAAATTATAGTTTAAAAAATATTTGTTTTAAAACATCATCCACCAACGACCCTCTTTAACACATAGCACAGCTCCTCCAAATCTTAGACACACCTGAGCCCCCGAGAATCACCCCCTCCTTCCCTGCAATCCTTGCTATGATTTTACAAATTATATGTTGGATTCTGATTTTCCGATTTCGAGCTCAATATTCAACGTTCAGCACCGCCTCGAAAAGGTGGAGCTTATCTTATCCAGGATGCTTCATGTTCAAAATGACAAAACTCGAAATACCATACAGTGAGCGGAATTGTAATGCTGTGATAATTTATATTTCATATAAATAAAACATTAAAATATTTGTATGAATTTAAATTTAAATTTAGATTAAATTAAAATTTGTATTTTTCTTAGATCATAAATAGTAAAAATAAATTATTTTCTTATGGAATTGTATTTTTTGATTGTGGTAAAATTTGAGGTAGAAATATTTTATTTTTCTGCTCAACACTGTAGCAGCTCCACAAGAAGACAACAACACTTTAAAACACAGATTAAGGGGATTTTGGCTATCCAGCTCATATATACACTAGTGTGTGCTTCAGACACGAAGAGTTCCAGTTGGCAGCGTCTCAGTCACTCCACCAACGACATACCACTATCCATCAATTGAGCTGATTCTATTATACCGCAAAAATACTAAAAATCAATTTTCATAGAATGAACAAATATATAGGGTAAACTGTTAATTAATTCAGAAAGCTTTTTCGATCCCCAACCGAACGAGAAAGTTTCGTTATGGCTCTGGTTGGAACAAAAATGGATGACATAAATCGATAGAATTGCTGTGCATGAGAGGATGTGGGAACTTGTGATGCATGGAGGATTTCCACTCAAATTGGAGAAATGTTTAGATATAGTTTATGGCTTTTTCTTTACTGGGGGCGAACTCCAAACTCGAACAACAAAGCAATTAAGGGATTTGATCATGATTTCCAACTTTGCCATTAATTTAAAAGTTTTCTCGTTTTTTGGCTTTGGCTTTGGTTTTGGCTTTGGGGAGCTTTGAGGGATATTGATTTTGTTATTTCAATAGCTGAGAGATTTTTGATGCTTTTTTGTTCGAATAATTGTGTGAAAGACCGACGGAAAGTTTTAACAAATTTTGTAATTTATTTAGGGACGAAATATAAAAATTTTTCTTTAAAAACTATATAAATTATTGTAATTTATTATTAGATAGCTACACCATGGTAACAGTTTAATCTACTGCAATGTTGATTGCCTTGTAAAATATAAAAAAAAATAATCATATTGTAGCTTTCCCCCAAAACCCCCTTCTCTGTACTTGTTTAATTTGATAATTTCATCTGAATAAACAAATAACACAACTCATCTCAAAAACAATAATTATTCCATCACATTCATATCAGACTTCATCAAGTGTAAATAATCGGCTTTTCGAGTCAATAAAACTCATGTCTGAAATTTCAAGTCTACTGTTGCCTTTATTTACTCTTTATGGTTCTATTGTGAATTCCCGAAAAAGCCTCTGAAATTCACGTAATTCTGCTCCCATTTCTCAAATTAAACAAACATTTATCTTCGTTTACAGAATCATCAGATAAAAGTATGCTAGTAAACAGATTTTCTGATGAAATCTTTACCTGTCTATTTCGATTATGTTCAAAATTCAAACAATGGTAAATTGTCTGTTATGAATGGGAAACAAGCGAGGTAAACGCCAGCAACAGACTCATATTTTCCATAATATTTTTCGTTTTATGTGCAAAGAAAATAAAATAAAAGAGAGGGGAAATTTTTGTGGGAAAACACGCATGAAATATTTTTGGTGGTTCGGAGGTTCATTCGATTTTTGTGTGTGGACATATTAATTATTCTGCCATCAATTTAGATAAAAAATGAGATTTTTGCGTCACCCCATTATCATTTTGTAAAACACTTGTAGATGTCGTTGCGGAACCTAGAAAGAATATTTTCCAGAAATAAAACTTAGATTGAGACATAAATATTTTCCATTAAAAAATATCTTTGATCATATGGAGTGCAGAAGATTCATAAACTTGAAATGTTAGATGGTTTTATCGCATTGATAATAAAAATCAACCTTTCTGTTTGTCCGTCTTAAATTATTTATCATCGGCTGTTGACATGATGGTATTTTTAATGGACATTTTTAATAAAACAACTAAAATATTGCGGGTTGATACTCCTAGTTAGAAAACACACATGTTCATTCCTATTAAAGTGGAAGAAAAAACGGAGACAGCTCATAATTCATAATAAATTGGAAACAGCGACAAATTCCGCCTTTTCCAAATTACAAAATTAAATAAAAATTAAAATACTCTTTATAATTAGAACCGTCATTTATTAATTCTGGTTCAAAAATAGCATCGAAGAGAAATGTGTTCTGTAAGGAAAGTGAAATTAAGAAAACAAATAAAGAGAAAAATAAATAAATATACAATCTTAAAGGTCACATCGCGTATCTTTTTGGTTCTGCTGCTTTATGAGAGATTCTTAGTTGTAGCAAAGTTTGAATGAACATTGAGCATTGAATAAGGTGCGCTGAGGTGCATTTTAAAGTGTTTGCTGAGGGGAGACACCTGGTTCTCAAATTTCATGGCACGATGCTTCTTCCATGAATATTTTAAATTATGCTTTTTTATTTAAATTTCTTCAGGTTTATGAGCTAGTAGTTTGAGCACAATGTTAATGAGGAGACTGCACTATTTTCTGTCATAAAAGTGCACAAAAATTAAAAAAATATTTAATTAAAACAATTAATTTTACATTTTTCAATCATACTGTTGTAAAAAAAACCTTTATTGTCTAATCTTAAAATAAATAACTACAAATCTAAAATTATAAAAATGTATATAATATATATAGTTAATATAATATTTGGCACTACATCTTAATTAAATTTCAGTTTCTTCCATTGTTTTTCCATCATTTAAACATCTTAAAAAGGGGTTCATCTAAAAATTGATTATATACTTTTTGTGAAGAGAAAAAGGATTATAAATATATATCTCTAAAAAATCTTACAGTTTCACTTCAAATTAATGTAATTTGAAAACTAAATTTTTAAATGTATTTAAGGTTGAAGAAAATGTTGGCAGTTTAGCTTAGAAAATTTATTTAAAAATGCATTATTATAAAATATTAAAAGCAGTTAATATTTCAACTAAAATCTTCAAAAACTCATTAAAATAGATAAAAAATAAATTAGTATCCATCTTTATAGAAATTAGCAATTATATGGCATATAAGGGACTGATCGAGCTCCTTTAAAATATTCGATTAGTTTGCAAGTTTCGAGAATTATATTCGGGTTGTATAACTTTTGAGCAGTAAGTCACTCGATCAGCCATCTAAAGTCTTTTAAGATTTCTATTAATTTTAAGAAAATTAAATTTTTTCGATGAATGCGAGTAGAATTAAATTTTTTTTTTCAATCTCAGTAGGCATTTGAAATAAATTCAAATATTAAGATAAAAGATTAAAATAGACCGTGTGTTACAAAATTCTCAGTATAGGCTTAAAAAAACATAAAAGAAATAAAACTTAAACTAAATACATAAATTCTGGCCTGCTGCTGCCTTAAACCATTAACTGCCATAAAAACTGCCATAAATGTCACTATCAAGAACTTTTACCGCCAAAAAATCAAGCCGCTAATCTCTCGCACTGCGATTTATAAAACTATTCACTTTTTTTCTTACAAAATATTTAAATTTATTGACTCTTCTTGGTTCTTAAAAAGAGCAGAAGTAGTGTGATGTATTGTGATGAATTTAAGTCAGTTGGTGTTTAATAAAAATGTAAATTGTGATCCGTTTGACTCCTCAATAGAAAATCAATTATTATGCTACATTCTACTCTAACCAAGAAATATCAATAATTTAAAGCTCTTGTACGAAAAATCTCTCTATATCAGCAACTTCGTCACTATTTGGCAATTTGTTACCACTTTACATCAACTAATTGGCCACTATTCCATAAAATTTCATTCCCGACCAAAAAAAGTCCTTACGAGCTAAATAGTATATTGTTCAGTAAAATATCGTTGCCGTGTTTTTGTTTCACGATAATCTCCATATTGAGTTTGTTGCAATTGTTGTGCAACTTTTCGAGCAGAAAATCACAGTGCAGTAGATAGCTGTTCTTCCAGACGTGCGAATAGGGAATTTTCTGAGATTCGTTGCGTGTTTGCCATCCACCTGAACATCGCAGCTCCAGCCACACGTCCTCTCGATTGTTTTTGAAGAGGAAGTCTTTGCTTTCTGCTAACATTGTGTTCCCGAGGTTTTTCTCAATTATGCTACAATAATCGATTGAGCTTGGATAATCTTCCACAATGTAAATCCTTATATTAAAGTCTGTAGCTGGCAACTTGTGCCTTGGTCCAAAAAGAGCTATTTTCATCTTTTTGTTGACATTTGGTGCTGATTCTTTACATTCTCCTACTAGAAGAAGCTTCCCGAGCACTCGAGAAATAATAAATGCATTTCCAGCGTCCAGTTGGATGTAGGCTTGAGGATTTACGACATCGTTCTTAGTTGACGCAATTCGACGCCATTTGTCAATATCATCACCATCTACGAAGGGTTTACTGTATTTGCTTTGCTGTGTGTTCTCAGAGCAGCGATTGTGGAGCAAGCAGATATCCCAGTTCTCGAATTTATCGGCACAATGCGGGAATTTAAGGATTACCTGGAATTTTTGAAAGAAAAAATTATTAAGATTGTGAAAAATCGTTTATCGCAAGATATCCTCAAAATTGCATGTAATTTTATGTACCGGTTTATTCAGTAGAACCTCCGATGGTCCACTATAGATAATCGAGCTTAAATGTGTGGAATTATCATTGAAATTGCACGTAATTTGGTTTTTGATGAATTCGTTATGCAAAACGGTAAGGAAAATGTTGTATTTTCTAGTTCTTTCAAAAGTTAGCTCAGGAATAGAAAGTGATGTTTGTAAATGCTCCAGTTCGAGCCAGCCTCCATTTGAAGTCACCATTTGTTCGATCATGTTCGTTTTTTGGACACGATCGTTCATTAAGGAGGTGGATGAGGATTCAATCTCGATCACTTGTGTAGAGTTTACTGAAAGAAAATGATTTTGATTTTGAAATTAGATTTAAATTTTGGTAATGAATAAATAATAAAACTTACAAGACTCATTGCTGCTGGAAATGGTATCTGAGTTAGTGACTCTCTTTGATCCATACCCTGAAGTAGTGGAACATTGGTTATTCAGCGTATGCACTTTATCAACAGGAACTGAATAGGTGATGGCCAGTGTAGGCTCATGGTAATGATTTTCCTGAGGAGACTGAAACTGAATTTGATTATAGTCTGGTGCCATTCCGTTGTACTCGTAGCTGAAGGAAGCTTTTTTGGTTGGCTCCACAACTGGTCGTGAGTACTTCTTTTCGGGGCTGTCGTAGTTTTTGGGTTCAGTATCTGGAAATAATTAGATTTTGATTAATATTTCGACAAAAATTTTAGCAATTTATTGACTAAAAAACTCACCACCGTCCGTAGAAATAAATGAAGGAACTCTTCTTTTCCTCTTTTTGCTTTGTGCAAAAAGAACAGCCAGAACAACACAAAGCGCCGACACAAAGATTAAGAAAAAGTAGACCATCCTGTCGCTGCTAACTGGTACTACTGGAATCTTCAGCTCACAATCACCATCTTTGCACTCAGACGTCTCAATGTCTTTGCCATAGCAATCATCCTGCACATTCACATTAGAATGTGCCAAGCTCGTTAATTTAGCGTTACAAAGTCGTCGTCTGTATTTGATGCAATCTTTGCTGCAAACCGACCATTCCGACCATCTTTTATCGCTCCTGACTACAATCAACACTGGATCTGACAAGCGTTTGGCTACAATATTCTCCGCCACGCAAGTGTAGTTGGCAGTGTCTTGATTCTTTAACCCTATTAGAACTAAATTACCATCCTTGGATATTGTGACGTGAGGTGGCGAAATTGTAACCACTTCATTGTTTTTTAGCCAGGATATTTGAGGTTGTGGGTTGCCTTGAGGTGGAGTACATTGGATCTCGAGCTTAGTGCCAGGATCTATGCGAGCTGATAGTGGAGACACCGTGAATTGCTTCTTGAGAACTAAAATTAAGAGAGAACAATTTGTTATGTTTTGCGGGAAAAACAATAAATTATAAAATTGACCTTTATAAAACAAATTAGAGCAGACATGACTATGAATATTGTCTAATCTATTTTAAGACAACATTTCAGACCAAAAAAACATAAACATTTATTATGAGAATTCCTTTTCAAAGTTATACAATAAATTTGAATAATTATTTCAATTTCCTTCTTATTGTTCTAAAAATAACTAAGCCTTTCTTCGCATTATTTGCGAAATTGGAATTTTATTGATTTTTCATAAATATAAGATGATGTCATTTTTGATCCATATTTATGAGCATTTTATGGCTTCATTTTAAACTGACTGATGTCATTTTGAGCATCAAAGGGAATTCCCACATTTCTATGTAAATCGAATAACCAAAACTTGGATGGAAGCCATAAAATGTTTTCACATTTATAATTCAAGTAAAATACTCACAAGCCATAACGACTACACCAGGCCGACTTTTAATCTCTCCTCGAGGCGACCAAGCAGTACAATCACATTGAAAAGAATCTTTTCCGAAATATTCTTCTACTAGGTTCCTGGAAACTGTTGCAGTCGCCTCTTGAAGCTGAACGCCCGTATGTGGATCAAAATGTGATTCTGAACTGGTTGGTGGATCAGTGTTTCCGCTGCACTTGAAGATTATCTGAGGAATTTAAGTTTGTTTAGAGGATTTAGTCATAAGTTCAATTAAAGATCATCACTTGTCAAACATTTTGTTAATTAATTAATTCAAATGTCTCGTAAAACACATAGAAACTCATTTTTGCTTTTCACACTTGAGAAATTTACTCCATTTAATAAATAATTTTGTTCACAGTTTTGGTGTTTTTGAAAGAATGTGTGGAAGAATATGTTAATTAATTAAAGAATACTTTAATTTTTAACAAATCAGTAATTATGCTGAAACAAAATTACCATAATACCAAAAATATTAAAATTTCAAGATTTTTTAGTTTTTTTTTAAGACTTTAGTTAGAATATACCTAATTATGCAAATAAAAAAATATAAGAAAGAAAGCATTAATCCAAAGTAACAGCAACAACAAAATATCAACTGTTTTGCACAAACTTTTGACCACAATCAATAAAACTTTCTAATTTTCTCTATCAACTTGATAATATCATCGTTATCTTTGGACACATCAATCAGAAATCATCCACAATCTCAAATGTTTTACTAATCAATCCTTTAATCCAACTATTCCAAAAATTCCACTAATGAGCTACTCACATTCAAAGCATGTGCCGTTTTACACTTGAGAATGGCTGGCTTGCTTTTAACAATGTATGTATCGTTTGGTTCCTCCAAGAATATCGGCAATGAAGTGCTCTTAAATTTGTCCAAATCGTTGCCATTATCGAATAATCCCATGTGCAGCTCTTCTGAGTAATCCCTCTTATCCTCGTCGTTCTCGCCTTGTGACTCTTGCGACGTGCTCAGCATATCAAGTGTCTTCTTGCTGGCACCACCGTTCTTGCTGTTCACATTAGCAGGGTGACACGCATAGTGGCACATGATGACCACGAAATAAATTAAAAGTAATTTCCGCTTCATTTTTCATCCAGAGAGGCTCCAGAAAATGATCTAGGATCAGCTTATCTTCTATTGAAGCATCCAACCGCAATAAACCTTCAGTAATGCATTAATTGTAGATTACAATGTGATGTGGTGTATTGAAGGCGTCTGAGTGCAAAACAGAGCAGCCTGATTCATTGATCCAGATTAATTTCGACGAGACGAAAATCTCTATTGATAATTAAAATTGGTTGTAAATTGCAGTCTCTCGAGAAATCCAATTAAAACTGAATTAAAAACACATTCTGCTGCCCACTGATTATGACTGGATATGCTTTACAACCGGATACTCCATTTTCAGTCCTGCTAGAGGCTTCGGATCTACCAAATTCACCGATTTTAACAAAACTTGGTAGAATTGGAACTCGGAAAACTCGAAAAATACATCAAATATTTATAAGCAATTTAGTTTTTCACTATTTTCGAACTGTTTTTGAATGAAACACAGGAACTGGCAATAAATTAACACTAAGTGGTGTGCACTGCACACTTAATAGAAGAAAACGCTAATTGATGGAGAGGTTTGATAAGAAAATGACTATTGTTTATCAAAAAGCGAGATGTATGAGAATGTATTTTATGCTCGATTTTATGCTTATGTATTGGTGAACTGACAACTTGAATGACAGATATGATTCATTCAAAATAACAAAGCCCTACATTTCAAATTTTCATTAATGAATAAACTGTACTATGAAAAGCTACAATGTTTTGATTAGAAGATCTGTAAGTGTTGATGAAATCATACTTACCTGGCGTAGGGGTTACGGTGATCATAAAGGCCGTTCCCCCAGAGCGAGACTCTGTCATTGCACTAGGATGGGGTTGACCTCTGCGATTATTCCTAATGTGAATAACTCGTGCGCGTAATTTTTGGTAGCAGGGAAGTGCGTTCGCGCAAATCCCTACGTTAAAGATACAAAATTAAAACATCTTGAAAATACTAGTCATGCACTTAAGAATTTTAAGTAAAACTTCTTGTTATTGTGTGTTCTTTGAAAATAAAATGAATTGCTACAAAGATGCAAATTTGTTCCAATTTAGCAGTTTCTTCTTCATAACTTAAATATTTTCAGTTGTCATCACATCAATCTTGAATATTTAAACTTATTATCGTCTATTTCAATACATTTCATGCTTTTAAAGTGTCAATCAATCTATACGTTCAACAGATGGCATTTTTTTTTAATTTTCGATGTTGTTTTGAGATTCTGGTTGGTTTTAGTGGGTTTTCTTCGACATAATAAATAAAGATAAATACTTTTTAAAATATTTAATGATCGCTTTGAAGATTTCGTTCTACACAAAAATAACAAATATGATGAAAAATCGGAACTGGCAAGTAATTTCAAAAATAGATTTTATGATTTCTCGGAGGTTTTTGCAAGTTTTTGTCAAAATTATGATTTTTCAACAGAAATTAATTTTATTGGAATATTTCCCATAAAAATCTACAAAACTCACAATTAAATGTATATTTCAGAGAAAAACAACAATTTGTCTGATTTTTATTATTTAATAGCTTATCATCTAAATACACGTTAAGTTCTTAAAATGCTAAAACTTATAATATACAATAATTAAATTTTTTATGGTTAAAATCCAAAATACATCCATCGAAATTCATTTTATGAGGAAATTGATCTCAAATCATAAAAACACATGTAAAAGCGCAATTTGTCTTAACGATTAGTTAATGTTTGTGAATAAGAGCTTTATAGGTAATTGTTATAAATTTGAAGTTTTGTGTGAAACATGTTGTAGATGGGGTTTCACATTTGGGAATATTTTTGGAGATTATTAGAGAAAATATTTTTTACATTTTATAATAGTAATTTCAATATGAAAGCAATATCACATCTAGTGATACATTCGAACAACATATTTTAGAGGCTTTATTTTACGTTATAAATATTTTATTGATTAATACACTATTTTACGTCAAGATTTGTATAAAACACAATTAAACGTAATTCCCACCCAATAAAGTTTTTTTCAAAAAAAATATTCCTCTTTTAAATATTCCCCGAAAAATTCCCCCTCATGTCTCCCCCTTGTAACATTAATATTAAAATGATGAGTTAAATATCTGTAGGATCGCGAGGTCTTTTACGTTGTTCTCTTGGCTCTTCCGCTTCTAGTACCTTTAATTTGACACCATAAATCTCGGCTCCATGTAACGTGGCCATTGCTGCCTTGGCACTGCTTTCAGCAGAAAATTTCACATAGCCGCAATTTCGGTTGGGCAGCAAGTACACATCGATGAGATTGCCAAAGCGACAGAATGCCTGTTTGAGGATGTTTACTGGGAGGGTCTGAAATAAGATAAAATTAATTAGTTCGTATAGAAATATTGACATTCAAGGATGTTATTAGTTAAATTAAATGATAAATAAACTTACATGTGGTGAGCAAACGATAAAACATCTTTGCGCACATGTCGCGTTTGGGCTAGCGAGTGGCTGAGGTGCGGGTAGCTTGGCACTGCAAAAATTATCTCTTCCATCCTGTTGCTTATTTCCCATCATCATACTAGTGGTGGCGCATCCATCAAGAAGCGAAGGTATACCAGAGGTGCCAGGAGGAAAACTTTTCATCTCACAATTAAGTTTAACGATAAGTCTCTCACCGGGTGGATACTCGAAGCCGTGAAGCTTTTGTCGCGCGTGCAGAGCTGACTGGGCATTGTTGTACACGACACTGGCACAATTGTTGTTGCTGTCTAGAATTTATAATCATAGTTAGTATTTTTAAATTTTCAAGTAACCTTCAAGAACCTACCAAAATCACCATTCATGTGACAATAGTCGAGGCCGGGAATTATGTCAAAGAGGCGCCAAAGTTGATCTTGATTTACCTAAAATAAAAAAAAATTATTATCAAGCTAAAAAAAGGTCCTCAAAAATAGAAAAAGATCGAGAATTTTAAAAATCATTAATGAAAAAAAAGAATCCTTGAAATTTAAAAATCCTTGCTGAAATACTCCTTAAAACTCACCAAAGGACTACAAATAACACTCAGCACACACTCTGTGGGTTGCGTCTCTTGTGAACTAAATCTTTCTTCTGAAAAACTGCCTCCATGATTATTTCCTCCACTGTTACATGATGGGTAATTTTCTGGGAAAGATCCACCCTGACCTTTTTGCGGTCGCGGCTCTGCAAACACAGCTTTGTATTTACTATCACATTTCTCAAATGCCAGTGCCGCAGATGAAAACCTGCAAATGAGTAAATAATGCAATAAGTAAATGAACACGACAACTGACCATGTTCGTCGGTGGACTTCTGGTAATATTTGAATAAAAGTGAAAAGAGTAAAATTGTGAAATTATTCATGAGATTCAATAAGATAGATTATCATGAAAAGAAACATTTAAATTAGACACAATTAAGAAATCAACCAACGAATAGTTACAGATCCAGTTTGTATTAGAAAGTGAAAGTAAAGAAAATGTTGTAATCTTGTAGTTAGCGTACTTTTTGAACTTTATGTAAGCAAATCCTTTCCCTTCCTTTGTTTGGCGGTCACGCAGTATCGAGACATTGTCGATATCTCCATACTGACCGAATTGCTCATACAGATTTTCGTCGGTCATCTCTCGAGCAATTATAATGAATAATCTCATAGATCTTTCCTCCTCATATTCAGAGTTTTTGTTTTTGAACGTAGATCCGCCGTTGCGACTAAAGTTACAAAATAAACAAATTGTTGTAAGTAATAGTGGGTCACTCAACCAACCAGCTGCCTCTCACCTGCTAGCAATCATCACTTTAATGGGTCTGGCATTTTGCCCAATCGTTTTCCCGTGCATCTCTTCCACAGCCTTTGCCGCCTCAGATGTTTTTGAGAACTTAATGTAGGCAACTCCTTTACTTTCGCCAGAGGATCTGTCTTTAAGAACCCATACTTCATGAATTGTCCCAAAAGGATTAAAATGTTCGCGCAGCTCATCCTCGGTATTTTGTCTGCTGCAAACGATGAATAATCGTGACATGGGCGGTACATCGAGATCATCAGAATTCTTCTGGTCCTCTCCGTTCTTGAACCGTCGCTTAGACATCCTAAGCTACCTTTTGTGATGTGATTTGAACGTTTAAATCCACAATAAACCAAAAATAAACAACGAACGACTGAAATTATTTTCGCGAATAAACTCGAGGGGCTTTTCTGACATCTAATTACACTAAAAATACCTATAGTTAAAAGGACACCACTATAATATTGTATTTTATGATGTATCAAGATGTTTTGAGGATTAATTTGGATCTTTATCAAGCTTAAAGTCTCTAATATTATGAATAAAGTATTTTTGACCTGTTGTTTTGAGATATCCTTCTCATTAAGTCCTTTTGTTATTGACGTTTGATTATTTGCCCCCTATATCTAAAATTTGACGATTTTTGTCAAGGATATTTTATTGTTTAATAGCTCATCTTTATGCTGCAATAAATCACCCCTAAGTTGGTAGATCAAGTTAATAATCCAATAAAATAATAAGTTTTAAATATCGCATGCACCACATTTGCATAATAAACAGTGAAAGCCTAAATTGGCAAAATTTGCAAAATGCAATGAGTGCAATTCGGTCAATTTAAAGTGTAAATACGTTGTTCAGGCAAATAAAAACATACACAAACCTCAATAATGTCTAAAAACTCACCACCTTCATGGAAGAATCCACTGCCCAACTGCTTCATCCCGCCTAAACCGGATCGAGCCTGGTTAGCTCCTCATTTGGAGTACCTTGGGAATTTTAAAAATGTATGTTGTTTGCGTTTGTCATAAAATGTATTGATGATGCAATTTATTATTATTATAGAGTCTGGATATGAATCCGATGCTACCTTTTGCTCACGGACTTGCACCTCCTTTGTTTGCACCACCATCAAGAAAAGATCCAGGAAGTGTTGATTTGAGTATTACAAGCCGGATTTCTCCGTCCTTCCTCAACTCAGGGCAAATTTCTCCAGCAAATCTGGTTATCGAGAAAGTAAACAGGTGGGTGATTTTTTTTCTATAACACAAAATTCTTTGCTAAATTATGTGTTTTTTTTTTTGCAGATCACCCTCAGCTTCACCAAAATCAGTAATTCGTTCTCCTTCAAATTTTGGGAAAATAACTCCAGTCGACACATCTCTCCTAATGGATCACTCCAAATCTCATCTTGAGAAAACACCTTCACAAGACTCGCCCAATAAGAATGATGCCAAAAGTACTACTCCTTCACCAGTTCAAACATCGACACCAAAAGTGGATATTACACCACCTACTGAGCCAACCAAGAGTCGACGCAAGCGCAAGCAAAAAGTCACCAAAAGAATGACTAATGATGATTGTTTAATGGATGATCTGAAGACAGATTACAGTGAGACAGCTATGGATATTGAAAGTGATCTCAGTGCTGAAAGAATCAACGAGAGTATGCAGAGTTCACAAAATCTTAAAAGTCCACAAAAACCATCTCAAATTTCAACTCCTATTCCACTCAATCAGCAACCAATTCAAATACATGATTCAGATGACTGCGAGACAATCGATAAAATTGCTGAAATGGTATCAGATATGACCAACAAAAGTGACCTCAGTAAATCCATAGAAGATCCTCCAGCAGAGAAAAGTGCTACCGAAATTATGGAAGAAGTGGAAAATCGGCTAGAAGAAATGTTTGCCGAACCAATTGAGTCAATTGAGCCAACACCTTCAACTTCAAAAGCAGCTAATGAATTAATTGTAAAAAATGAGCAGCTAGATAATCCTGCAGTTGATGTGGAATCTACAGCTCCCGCCAAAAAGAAAAAAGTGAGGGCTAAAAAAGAAACCACTAAAGCTAAAAAGCCGGTTAATGGAAAAGTTGCTAAAGAACCCAAAAATGGCAAGAAAGGAAAGAATGGAGCTGCCACGGTAAGAATGATTTCTTTTTATTTGTCATTTGTAACTAATTTAAAATTATTTTAGAACAAAAAGGAAGCAAAAATGAACGGCACTAGTAAATCTGATGTTAAGTCCGAGAAAAAAGTCAATGGAAAAGAGAAAAAGTCAAAATCGAAACAGAAGAATGATCAGGCTGGTCCCATATTGCAGCTTCTCAAAGATGGGTCCTTCAGCATTGTCAATCAATCAGCTAATGGAGACGATGACAACGAGAAAGCTCAAAATAAGCTCAAAAAGACGATGAACAATCACAACGCAGATCGACACAAAATAAGAGGTAGAGGTCTCCATGTGAGCACTTTAAGCAACAAATATGATGCGGATACTAAAGATGTGACGTGGGTTTGCGTTTTTTGTAAGCTCGGACCGCATAAACATGAACTTGGGGACCTTTTTGGTCCTTATATTGTGTCGACAGATAGTGAGGAATATAAAATGTGCCAGCAAGATCCAAGCACTGATGCTTTCAGCAACAAAATCGGGAATAAAAACAAGCTTTCAAAGCATAAGCAGATTCAAATGCAACTTTTGAACCCGCAATTGGTTTTGGAAGTTTCGAAGGAAGGAGGATCGGTTAGTTTTTTTTTATTTTCCATTAACTCAATTTTCATTAATTATAAAAATATTTTTAGCCCAAAAAGAAGCGAAAATTGATGTCACCAACTCCAGGCACATCGTCTACTATTGATGCAAAATCCCTAGATCTCTTTAGTGGGATGTCCCAAATTGACGAGAAGCACTTTGAAGTGTGGGTTCACGAGGACTGCATCATTTGGGCTTCAGGAGTTTACGTTATTGGCACAAAAGTTGTTGGTCTGGAGGCAGCAATTTGGTCTAGCACCAGACACACATGCTATCTATGTTTGAAGAGTGGCGCCATGGTCACTTGTATACAGAGAGGTTGCAACAGGGAAGCTCATCTGTTTTGCGGGAGGAGTAACAAATGGAAGTTTGATGAGGAATTTAAAACGCATTGTGACAGTCATGTGGTGCTTTAAGGAGCTAATTAGTTAAAAAATTGGATTTGAAATAATTGATGTTTTTGAACATTTGGAGCAACAAGCTTCTTGGTTCATGAATTGTGTAGAAAAAATTATTGATTCTTCATCTTTAGTTTAAAAGAAAAAAATTTGATCCCCAAAGTTTTTAAATCATCAAATTTTATTTAAAGGGAAGTCAAGGATCATGTTCTCTTCGTAGATTTTTAAATATTTTCAAAAATTATAATTTTTTTGTGTTTTTCAAAAATGTTAATGTTAATCAAGAAGCTGACACAGAATTTAAAAATTAGTTAGAATTAAATGTAAATATTTTGAATTTTTGAAGCCACATCTCTATTCCGCTAAACTGGCTAAAACTTAAAAAGGCTTTCTACAATATGTAATAATTAAATAAGAGTGAAAAGTTCGTATTTAGGGACATGGCACTCTTTAGTTGCCATCGCCAGTAAGATATTAATTGTATCTAAAGAATTTGAATCAAGTTTTTGTATTAATTTATTGGAAAAATAAAAATATGTAAAATGAATGGATAATCCTTAAAAACTTAGAAATTATTTTTAATTAGTGAAATTACTGAAAATTTTAAACTAGGGATCTTCTTCAGCTTCTGCTTCAACTTCTTCCACATCATCATCAGCTTCAACTTCATCTTCTTTAGAATTCTCTCCGACACTATTTTTTTTGTCTTTCTTGTCTTTAATTCCCTTGCGAAAACCTAATTCAAGAGAGATCATTAGAAACATTCCCAAGTCAAGTATGAAATTAAGTCAAATTACTTTCCAACTGCTCCTTTAGAGGCTCCACAAAGTTTTCAAAATCAATTTCCTGGAGAGCTGTAAGTACATGCTGAGCAGAGATTGTCTTATGCTTTTTCTCTTGAGCTGCTTCGGTTGAACTGCTGGTGAGAAATAAAATGAAGACGGATGAGGCTCGAGTTAAGGCATTTCTTGCTTCTTTAGATACACTGGCGCCTGGAGGTAATGCGTCCTTAATTATCCTTCCAACAATCGAAGCTGGCAAGTTTAGATCTTCTATTTTCTCAACCATTGTGGATCTTTTATAACCTGCAAATACAATTCTAATTAGTGATAACTTTAGTTGTTCAGGATCTTTTATCAAATAGTTATGCCTAGTTGTGCTACAATATATTTTAATTGATCAATTATAGGCAATGTATTATATTTTTTAGATTGTTTTTGTTATTATCACTATATTTGGAATATTGGAGGCTTTCTACATACGATTAATAGTTTTTTAATATGGTCCTCAGAATGTCTTCTTGAGCAATTCGATTTTTAGACAAATAATTTCCTTTAAGTAATTAATTAACGACTTTAGAATAAAAAACAAAACAAAACAGCTGTCAGCTAAGCGGGGCTTTAACTTTTCCCGCCAATATTTTTTCTTCTGACGTTTCTCGTTTTCAATTTGGCTCATTTTCTCATTAAGCTCATTAATTGAAGCTGCAATCGCTTAATTTATTTTTAATTGTATTAATAAGTGAGAGAAGATTGTAAGGCAGTCGATCTTCTAAGATGATTGATCCAATCTTCAGAAAAAATCAAACAATGAATGATGAGAACGTGAGATGGATTGGACATCATTATGATCAAGACGTTAAAGGTGTTCCCGAGCTTCATTTGAGATTCAATTCTCTGTTTTACAAGTGAGTCTTGAAAAAAATTGATTTCAATCTGAGCTAATCATTCTTTTTAGGAAGTGTGTCGTGGATCATTTGACCATCAAGCTGGGAGATTACGTTTTGATCGCCAATGAATCTGAATACGATCCAACTTCGCTTGATAAATGCAATATAGCTCAAATTATATATTTATATGAAGATTTACATGGCGTTGGAGAAGACAATTGCAGAGCTCTGGTTCAATGGTTTGCTAGGTAAAAAAATTATTCTGAAATATCAGCACAGTTTCTATAAAAACTTTTTTTAGACACCGCGACCTTCCAAAATCTGCAACATCCGATACAAGTAAGCAAATCTCTGAAGAGTTCGAGTTGGTGAAAGATTCTCGCTTTGGTGGTGATATTGCCATTTCGTCTATTTTTGAAAAGACTCGAGTTGAAATTATGGATGATCCACTTCCTTCAATTACTTCTATAATCAAATTGAACGAACGAAAAGGTCCAGTTACTTACTTCTGTCGCTATAAACTTGAAAAAGTTTCTAGTAAATATTATTTGTACCCGTTAAATGAGATCAACTTCAAGACTCCGAAGAAGACTCCAAGCAAAGTCACCAATTTTACTACTCCGACTAAATCAGCAATGACTCCAAATAAACTTATACTCAGTAAACTGGATAGTCCAGGAGGAAAATGGACCATTAAGTGTGAAAAACTGAATCCAGAACTATTAGGCTACGGCAAAGAGAACGAAACCACAAATTCACCGATTAAGAGAAAGCCGAGCACTGATAGGGTGAGTATTTTTTGATAAAAATTTTTATAAAAATATAAAATATTCGAAGTCAGAAATAGTTCTAGTGTATTGCTTCAACAATTTCGGTTTTCTCTCAAGTTATATAAAATATTAAACTAAACAAATTTTTTCCTCATTAAAGGACGAAATCTCTACTTCAAAACGTAAAACTATGAATGACTTGCATCGGAAAATGATAGAGCCAGAGTCAGACAAACGCAGATCAAAACTAACGACTGTTGATGAAGTGCATGTTTTAAAAATTAAAAAAGATGAAAAGAAAGATGCAGAATATTCAACGCCAATCAAGAAATCTCGCAAAAGCTCTTTCCACCAAATTCAAGAAGAGATCAAGGCTGAAAGGACACCATCCTCCAGACGATCTCTAAATTTGACACCATCCTCGAAGTCTTCTAAAACAATTAAAGATGAACTACCAGAAATCTCAACACCAACCTCAAAAATAACCAACCGTCGTAAAAGCATCTTGAAAACTCCCAGCCAAAGTGATGCTGGAACACCAAAGAAAAGTATTAAGTTTTCGAAGAAAGTACAGGAGTTACTTTTTGAAAAAGATGAAAGCGAAAAAAAAAGTAACAGAAAATCATATTTTGAAGATGAACCAGAAACTAACTTGCAGATTGCCAGGAAACAGCTTCACGTGTCAGCTGTCCCAAAAACACTACCTTGCCGCGAGAAGGAGTTTCAGCAGATTTATGATTTTTTGGAGGGAAAAATTTTGGACGAATGTGGAGGGTGAGTAACTTAAAAAAGCATTTTGTAATGTTATCTCAACATTAATTGCCAATTTCAGCTGCATCTACGTTTCTGGGGTCCCTGGAACTGGAAAAACTGCCACAACCACTGAAGTCGTGAAAGCTCTCAAACGCGAAGCAGAAGCTGAAAACCTACCTGAATTTGATTTTGTTGAGATAAACGGAATGCGAGTTACTGAACCAAGACGAGCTTACGTTGAGATTTACCGGCAATTGACTGGAAAAACTGTTAATTGGGAGAATGCTTACGCTTTGCTGACCAAAAGATTTTCCACGCCATCTCCTAGAAAGATTACTACTGTGTTGGTTGTTGATGAACTCGATATATTGTGCAACAAGAGACAGGATGTGGTTTATAATTTGCTTAATTGGCCTACTTTGGATGCGGCCAAGCTTGTGGTTATTACAATTGCTAATACGATGGATTTGCCAGAGAGAGTGCTGCAAGGTAAGATTCTGATCATATTTTAAAATTTGGTTTATTGCGAGTTTTTAACAAATCTCTTCTATAATTTACCAGGCAAAGTCACCTCCCGACTCGGACTCACTCGCCTCACCTTCCAGCCTTACACTCACAAACAACTTCAAGAAATTGTTGGCTCTCGTCTGAGTGGACTTGATTCCTTCAACATTGACGCCATTCAGCTTGTAGCTCGAAAGGTTGCTGCTCTATCAGGAGATGCTCGTCGAGCTTTAGATATTTGCCGTAGAGCTACAGAAATAGCTGAAAATGGCTTTGAAGATAAATCTAAAGCTTCCGTAGGAATGGTGCACGTCCAACAAGCTTTAACCGAGATGATCACATCGAATAAAGTGAAAGCTATCAGATCTTGCTCCAAACTGGAAAGATGTTTCATGCAAGCAGTTTGTATGGAAGTCACTAGAACTGGTGTTGAAGAGCAAACCTTTTATGGAGTTTATATTCAGCTACAAAACGTTTGCACTCTTCAAGGAATCATCATGCCATCTACAGGAAAAGCACTACAAGTCTGCTCTCGGCTTGGAGCTTCCAGGTATTTGATTTGTGAGCACTCTAGAATGGATTTGTACCAGAAAATATTGTTGAATATCAGCCAGGACGATTTTTATTACGCAACTCAGTTGAATCAAGCGAATGAACAAGAATTTTAAAATATTGAATAAGACTATAAACTCACTTTAAAAAATGAACTTTAAATAACTTTAGTTAAGAACTTTGACCTTACTTACATTTAATCAGAAAATTTTGTCCTATTGAATAATTTGATAAGAGCCTAAAAACTTTATTAACAAAGAAATCAGAAAAATCTCTTAATTGATCCTTGAATTTAACTTTCTTTAGAAAAAAAATCTCGAAAAATATAATCCAATTTTAAATTAATTTTTATTCATTAAGCTTAGAGTTATCAAAAAACATTTGTTAATTTAAAGTTAATTTAAGTAATTACAGAGTGAGCTGGTCCACATTGCTGGACCACTGCTCCAATAAAAACCCCTCGAATCCACCACAAAAATAGTTAAAGATTCAGAAGATTTTATAATTTTATAATTTAGAGCTCAGGTGTGATAGGGCGCTTTCGCACGTACTTTGCAAAGTAGTCCGGTCGCCAGCATTTGCAACTACCTGGTATGAGGAACCAGTCTGAAAAATGAGAATAAAGATGTTAAGTAAACGAAGATTTCAAGATTAATTAGGTTATCTTACCGTAATAAAGTCTAATCTGGAAGCAACCGATCTCATCGATGCCATCGCACACTGGTGACTGTTTTTTACCGTTATCTGTGCCATTGGAGGCTACTCCAGCTCGCCTCTGCAGGTACTCTTGGTATTTATGGAAGTCTTGCATTGGTGGTACTGTACTTGTCGACTGATTCTCATCCTCAGCATTAGGATAGAAAATTTCTGCTACCAACATACTGACCCATCTTGGTGATGATAAGCATCCACCATCTAGGTAATGACATTTGGTTTGAAGACATCTTGTTACCTCGACTGTTTGAGTGAAATATCCTTCATAAGGGATTTGTACGACATATCTCCAACTTCCTTGGTAGTTCTTAGCAAAGACTGGTGTGACATATTCTACTTTAGCTGGGCAGGGAGTTGGTGGACCTTCATATCTTGGTGCTGGAAGTTGAACTGATTCTTCTCGCCTTTCAGCCATCAGTTGACTACTGATTGGTTCTCCTTGAACTGCTCGGTAGAGCGCACAGAAAACTCCACCTCCATCACAGAATTTCCTGGACTTTCTCTTGGCTTCCAGTTCTTCAGGTGTGTAGTCTGTGTTGCGAGCGTGTCGTTTTTGCCGTTGACTTTGAGATCCTTGAGCTGGCTCGAATGCTTGCTGATAATCTTCACGGTAATCTTGCTGCTGATTTTCTTCGTAATTTCTCTTATTTATGTTGTTGTTGTCGATCAGGTCAAGATCATTTGCTACGACTTGAGTAACTTTAGGAAGCGTGTCGTCTACTTTAAGAATTGGAAGAGTTTTTGAAAGGAACTTCAGAGTTTGGTTGCGGATCAGCTCGCTGAAAGATTGGTAAATGATTTTGGGTTAGTTTTCAACAGTTAAATAAAATTATTCATTATGAATACTCACAATGGATAAATCTCTCCAAGCACCAATTGCCCCATAGGATTTCTAGGAATCTTTCCCTTATTTAGGTCTCCGCAAACATTATTCGCTGAGACGTAAGGCTTTTTATTCAGAAAGTCTAGACAGTCTTTATTGCTGGTGGTGTAAGGTGGTGGCTTTACTTTAGGGGGTAAGCTGGAAGGTGACTCGATGAAAGCGTAATAACCATCTGGAGGTGTCTCTTCTGAATCCATGTCATTTGCATTCAACGTATTTAAGCATAACAGTAAAATCACGTTCTACAAACACAGAGAAGGCAGATTAAAATATCGGTTTAATGACTCAATCAGTTTTCTCGCTTTTCTGGATTTTCTTGCAGTTCGGTATGCAATGCAGTGAGATTGCGAGAAATTGAGAAAATCTATAACACTTTAGTTCTTTTAGTTCTTCAAGATTTTTATTTACAAAAGCGATAATCATGACTTTTCGAAGAAATTTTAAATGGTTTTGATTCAAATTATTATAATATCTGGTAATTTTTGTAAATTTGCATAAAGTATTTCTTATGGAATTTTGATTGGGTGTGACATATATTCTGCGTGTGTTTATTTAAATATTTAGTTTCCAGCAATGCTTAGCTATATCACCCATTTGTTGTGTGAATGAAAAGAAATTTCTAATTTGATTCGCAGACTTGTTTCGAAGCTCTGATAAGTTTCTGATTTATTAACGTTTTGTTTGGCAGATTTTTGGAATATGCTACTTTTTGCAAAAATCATAAAACATTAAAAAATATTCCTACTTTTCATTTCCTTTCATTTGGAAATAACAATATTTCCTGCCTTTTGGTCGATAGGTTCTTAAAAGTCTAGTCCTTTTGAGTCAATGACTTTTAAAACATCTAAAATTTTATTTTTCATTTGACCTAGCTCTTTAAACTATAAATTCTCAATAATAATCGTCAGTGAATATTAAAGTCGTTATTATACAGCAATAAACATTTTCTAACTCTTGAATCGTTATCGACGATGAACATAATATTAAGATTTAGTAGTTTTTTTAGGACAAGAGAGCCATAAGATATAAACTACAGAGAATCCACCTAAATTTCTAAGCAAAATGATTCATTAGACATTTAAACCGAAAATGGCGCGAAACTCAATAAATAAAATTAAAAAGCATCATAAATTTTATATTTTTGCTCAACCCACCAAAATTAGCATTATATATCAATTTTTCCTAAATTATTCCGCATTTCACGTCAATTCAAACTTTTACCAGATCATAATCAAAAGAGAACAAAGAAAGTTCCCCAGAAACCTAAATATTCTTGAATTAAACTTTGCCTCAAATTCAAGAAACGTGCTAGAAAGCTCCGACGAAAACAAAGCAATTTAATTCACCGAATTGTAAAAATATTCTAGCTAACTGTAAGCACATCGTGATCAAATGCATCAAGTAACCACAAGAAAATGAAAGAAACTCGAGGCAAAGGCAAAGAATCAGGAAACAGGGTCAAGGTAAGCTGCTTTCTTCCATTCTTGGTTCTTTTCACAAGTATAACACTAGTGATATGACTTTAGACAGTTTGATTCAATCTTTTGACGACCTTGATTCGACACTTTATGGAAATATTTTATCAACTTTCTGTACATCAGTCTACGTGAAAAAGTGTTATAAACAAGATTCCAACATAAAATCATCTTGGTCAAAGCATTTTACTCGTGATATTAAACTTTAGACACTTATACTTCGAAATTCTCGATACAAAAGACATAAAAATAGACTTTTTTCAAAATGAATATTTTGTTAAAGAAAGTTGCAAGTAGATTATCTTTCACGATGAATTATCAAAGCTTAAGAGTCTAATTAAACTTCTGTTTACCCAGAATTTCAATTATGTAACGCTGGAGCGCTATAATTGAAGTGTCTAAAGTTGAATCGAGACAGTGTGTCTAAAGTTATATCACGAGTGTTAAGTAGTTTCATTTCTTCGTTCATTCTCGAATGAATTAAACTGGTTTGTTTGCTCGACTTATCAAAAGGCAAAACCAGAAAGGCAGAACACATTCTTTAATCATTCGATAATAATTTTTCGACCAAACAAATAGAAGAAATGGAGGTGAAGTGGCATAGCAAGCTTTCAGGCAGATAATTGATCAGTTTTTATGACACTTTTAAGGGTTTGTTGATTTTTTTTCCTTAAAAAATAATCTGTTCGTTTTAAACTTGTTTTCTGAGTTCAAAAAAAACTTTTGAAGTGAATTCTCAGACAACTAAATGAAGATTTGTCTGTATATCATGCTACGATTGATAAGCGGTCAGACTGTCAGTCAAACAACGGGTTTACATAAAACCGCTAAAAAATAATAAAAATAATATGGTGAATCCACATTTTTCCTTCGATCGAGCGAGATTATACAGTTATTTGGCTTGTGCTGTTTTTCCATTTAGCCGCAGATAAAAAAAGTTATTAAATTAATTCATTGAATATATATTGATTCTTTGAAAAATTTTACGTTAATAACGTATTCAGTGAGAGAGCGCTTCTTCAACTTTTTTCAGTTTCTTCAATTTCTTCCAAGTCTTTCAAGTGCTTTTGCTGTTTTCTTGCTGGCGAGTTCAAGAAACGGAACTAATTGACTGTGGAGGAATTAGCAAGTTCTTTTGTTTGGAGGATTATATTGGGGTATTCTGAGATTATTTCTGTTAATTGTTGTTTATCTGGAGCAAATTACAAATTAAAGATTATTTGGTGAAGTTTTAATGCGGGAGCTTGAGGCTTTGTGTTTTATTTTTATGGTTTTATTGCTAGAAAAGTTTATTTAATTTAAAAAATTGTATCAAAAGAAGTTTAAGGAAAAATCATATTTAATGATGATCTCAATTGATGATTTATGGTTGTTTTCGAGTTATTTTGGTTTTTTAACCTTTATGAACGAAAACATTATTTTTTAAGCTGCTACAAAAGTTCTTTCAGAATTAATCAAAGTAATTCTAAAAATTTTCTCTAATTTATCAGGATACCACATTATTTCATATCAGGATTTAATATCGTTGAGTTAAAGATTATATTACTTGAGGTTCCCTTCTAAGTTTCTTTTATTTCTTGCACTTTATTGTAGGTATTTGCAATTTTCTTTAAAACATTTCATAATTTACCAATATGAGTTTAATCTCCATGTTTCTGCTAATCCTCTGTTTAATTAATTCACTCAAATATTTCACAATATATTTCACAACAAATAGTTCTTCAATTTTTTTCTTCCACTGTTATTTTTTATCAAAGCAACTACAATGAGCAGCTCGTCTGCATGATTACTTAATAACGACTGACTGATGCTAAAGCGATGGTAGAAAGAAATGCGAGCCAAGAGCAGGCGAAAGAATATTATACTTGGAATATTACTGTTAACTCTCGGGGTATTCGTGTGTATTAAGTTGGAATATTAAGTTGGCTCACTTTATTACGAGAGCGTTGCTATAATTTCATCATATATTATCTCTCCTAGGATCGGCCCAAAAAGCCCAAAGTCTAATTGGCCGGATGAATGCAGAGCGTTGTCCTTAATGAGCAAGCGATTGCTGCAGACATTCCACGCATTACATCACTGAGCAATCGCGAGCAAACAATTTAACCAAAAAGTTATTTCTTTAACGGTAAACGATATGCTTACATATATTCGCTGTGATAAAAGTATAAAACCATTTAATTGAACATTTGAAATGGAATGAAAGAACTCGGAAAAGTGGGATAAAGACTGTTCGACACATATTCTTAGTGTGCTGTGCTTGTTTTAAGAAGTAGCGCAAACGACGACACTTTGTATTTGGCAGTTTTGTTTTAGAATGGTGATTGTTTACGATAGTAATCGATTAATTGATCTTTTCAATATCTGTTGCTTCACTGGATATATGCAATTATTACACTATTAATTCATCTTTCTGTTCAACGAGCATGAAGTGATTGCAATCGATAGAATATTTTCAAAATTTTCCGCTATATTTTTGTTAAAACTTAAACAAAACGGGAAACAATACATTCATTTTCAAGAGCTAATAAAATAATGTCTATTTTGAATATTTTTACAAATCCAATTCTGTAATAAAAATTAAAAACATTTAAACAATTTCTTGATCTTGCTTAATCAATCTTCAAGATGAAAATTCTCACAAATCACCACAAAACAAAGTCACCTAAACCCATGAACATCATCTCATCAACAACTAAAAAGTGAATGAGTCACGACTAGTGAAATTTCCAAAAGAAAAACAAAGAAAGAAAGCACAATCATTTTGTTTAGTCGAATTGTTCAAATATTTATTGTGCATTTAAAATTATTCAAAGAATTCGCCTGGCTGCCAAAATAATTAGCAAAGCCAAAAACATGAGGCCAGAAAAGTACAACTCGTAAAGCAATTTCGGTGAAAACACCGTCCAGATGAACAAGTGGCTTCGCAGTAGGGTGATGACCACTAGAAACCAGCTAGACGGCCAAACGACTATCGCACTGATGTACTTGAAAAGTTTTGTTGCTGCTTCTTCGCGCGTTGCACTGTCCGAACTGTAAATTTGTTAAGATAAAAATTAGTTTCAATAGGTGGAGAAGAAATTGGAAGTTTAACAATATGAATTAAAAATCTTCATTATGTTATTTGTAAAATACACAACAGATAATTTAACAAAAATAAACTAGCAAAAAAACTATACAACTTACCTCTCAAAGTCATTAATTAAGTGATGCAGCAGCATACTTAGCGATAGTAAAGGACCGTTGAATGTATTTATTGTCAAGAAAAAACCAACCAAAGGCAAACTAAACTGCGTTAGTCCAACATATCCAGCATTCAGGTCTATTGAAGAAAGGCTGTTGGAGTTGCCCTGTAAAAATTTTATATTTTTTATGAGATACTCATAATTTTACAATTTAAATAAAAAATACTAACCTGATAAAAATAAAACATCTTCCCAATCCAAAAGTGCGTAAAAACCTTAGCCGCGATCCTCTGATCTTTCTTAATCAACTTATTACATAATTTGTTCATGTAAATGCAGGAAATGAGGCACAGTCCAATTAAAATCACATTGTGCGGTTTGTGAAGCAAACAAGACACCAAGCACAAAGTCACCAGAAAGCTTTTGAACATTAAAACTTTCTCAGACAATTCAAGATCAGCCTTTTGTAATAAGCTCTGGACCACTGGGAAATTGTTGACTAGAATTGTTATCACAAGGAGGATCCAGAATATTTGCACGAGGATGAAGGAGTGGGAGCTGTGAAGAAATTTTACAGACGATTTTATTTTGCAAGTAAAAGAGAAACTTACTCATTAAGCTTAGCAAATGTTCTAAAGACGAAAATTATCATCAAACACATTGTGATGAAGGTGTTTGATCTTTTCTCGCTGAATAGGATCACTACTAGAGCCAAAACTATTAAAAGACCTAGAAGAGAAAGAACCAGAATCAGCAAGAAACCCCCATAAAAACTCATTTCACTTACCAGCTCCCAAAAAACAGTTTAACCAAAATCTATTTTCATCTTCCACCAACCAATCGCCAACATCAGGTAATGCCAGCCACTTATCTCCAGTTTGGTTTAATCTCTTCATAAACACATGGCACAACAAGAATGCAAATCTCCACAAATATGAGATTCCGCTGAACTTACTCTTTCGAGACTCCCAAAGGATGAAAAGCACGAAAAGACTGTTGGTAAAGTAATACCAGATTTGGTGCTCTTCTTCGATGAAAGAGCTGCTGGTTACTGTAAATATTGAAAAGATTTGACCAAGAGCTATGAAGTGGAGGATGATAGGAGCTTTGAGGTTGATCTGAAAAAGGATTTAGTTGAATAAATTATCTTCAAATTGATGAAAAAAAAGTTACCTTCTTGTAATTTAAGTACTTGAGTTGCTTTTGAAATATTCGCCAGTTAACATGCATGATGATCCAAAATATAAGAAAAGCTGTATTGGTCTTTATATCATTTGCATGTTCAAACAAATCGCTCAGAATAAAAAATTTAAGCAAAAATCCCGCAATTAAATAAATTGCATTGTAAACCCAGTTGTTGCGAGATGAAATTTCTGAAACATCTCCAAACATAACTAAGCAAAGGATGTTTAAGGACGTGAATATGCTTGAAACTATTCCAACGATCATGAGAAAAATCTCCACCTTGAAAAATTTACTAGATAATACGCTGGCGATACTCGCTGAAGATGCCAAATACTTATTGTAAGAAATGTTGTAAGCAAAATAGTTTTTTGGGTCGTTCAAAAACATTTTATGGAATGATTTTGCTTCTTGAAACTGTACAGAAGATTCTTGATTTGCTATTTGATCCTCTGATATTTGTCTTTCAAGCATGTTCATCAATTTTTGGTTGGAATAATAGAGACTATAGAGAATACTATTTTTTGAGTAGGTTTCTAGAAGTTCTGGAATTATGGTGCCGATTGAAGAATATGGTATTGGTAGACCATTTAGTACGGAGAAGGAAGTTGCTAGATCTACTTGCTGGTATACAGTACTAAAATGAAATTTTTATAAAATAACTTATTCATTTCACACATATTTGATATTTACTCCAAATTTGACTTGCATCCGCTGCCAATAACAATCAAAGGTACATGAGTCTCGGCATAAGAACTTCCTCCATGTCCTCCAGTATCTCTCATTCCATGATCACCAGTTAAAAATATTACAGAAGGTTTCTGGCTCTTTTTGTTCTGTAAAAAATACAGTTAATTTCAAGTTGCCGTCTTTAAAAAGTTTTGAGTTGATTTACCCATTCTTGAATTTTTAAATGAATTAATTTAATAACTTCGTCCATCTCTTTTAGTTTATCAGGAACGTACTTACTGAAAGGAGTTTCAACGTGACCAATATGATCTAAACCTAAATAATGTAAAATAAGCAGTTTCCAATCGTCTTTCTCTAGTTCCAATTTCAAACTTCTGCTAACATTTGTATCTCCCTAAAAAAATTGTGTTATTAAAATATTCTGTGTTTTAAGATAAATGTTATAGATACCAAATGAAAATCATTAACGAAGAGTGAATCAACATTTGCGTAAGTTCGATGAAAAATTTTTGGGAACATTTTGATCCAAGTGTCATCCCCAGCAAACACTATATTCTCTTTGGTAAGTTTCATTTGGTTAAGGAATGTATCAATGTTTACTCGGCTGCTACCAAGATTAAGAACTACATCAAGGAAATTTGGTAGAGTACCAGAAGTCAGTGCCTTAAAAATAAATTATGTTTAGATATTTTGAAATAAAGAATTTTAGTTCTAAAACAAAAATACCTTGATCCTGGGCATAGTTACAGTAGGTGGTAACACCTTTAAGTTGAGAACACATGCTTCTTGTTTTGCAATTAACTCGTGAAGATAAACAAAGTTTTCTTTTTGTTCCACAAAGTCTATTCGCAGTGCATCAATAATCATCAATATATTACGATGGATGCTTGGTGCATAGTCTTCACTTGGTTCCATGCTTAAGAATAAAGCAGCTGGTGATTGATCCACTTCACAAATAATAATTTTACTTACATGTACTCATCGAAACCTGGGAAATCTGCTTTTGATGCAATATCATTACTAGAGAAGGAAAATGGAAAGAACCCAAGGCAAAATATAAGCACTGAGACTAGGCCTGAGCAATATAAAATGAAATGTACACTGAGAGCTTTAAACTGCATTTAATTAGGGTCTTCCACTGAGGGCTTTGAACTGCATTTAATTAGAATATGAAATAATTGCGAAAACACTTGAACTTTATTCAGCACTTTCTTTGTTTACGTTTTTATTCAGCAAATATTGCCGGTTGATTCATCAATAACTTGATTATTCGATTTCAGGTATAGATAACTTTTTTTTTCAACTCGACGGATCAGCGTTTTTTCGTCGCTCCTGAATTGTTGCTTATTTGGTGGATTTAGTGGGTACAAAGTAGTTCAAAACTTGCTTGAGACCTCAAGGATCAACAATTTGAATGGTAAGCTACACTAAGTGGTGGATTAACAGCAATATTAGAGTTTTGAAAATGGCGATCTTTGAGAGTGTTAGTGAACGAATGAAATAATTTACAGTTACCTCAATTAGCACTATAAGCTTTGTTTACATTCGCTACGTTGCTAAATATATTGTGTAAATAGCTTTTATTTCAAATTATAATGAAATTCTGACACGATGATATTCAAAAAATTAAAATTGAATTTATTAAAATGAAACACGCATCAGAAAAAATATGGTGGACTATTTACAACTTTAGAAAATCTAACTGTGATTTCTTATTTCCAATAATAATTTCAGGTTTTGTGTCGATAAACAAAGCAAACCACAAGCAATTGAATAGTGAAACAGCCACAGTAAATGAGTAGTGTAAGAGAAACAGCTGAAAGAGACCGCATAACAATCAAAATCCACAACATGAAGAGATCTGCTTCAAGAGACTCTCCACCTCCACGCAAACGTGTTGGTCGCTATGAGGGCCCCAGCTCTGATGAGATGTCCCCCGAAAGGGTCCAACGTAGAAGAGTAGTGCGTTCTCCAAGCCCAAGACATCACTACGAACGTGAAGAATATGTTCGTCCACCCAGAGAAGGTCCCGTTTACAAGGTGCTCTGCGTGAGCGCTTTGCATCCCAAGGCTTCGGATGAGTTCATTAAGGAGACTCTTTATCGTGAGTACAAGAAGTTTGGAGATTTTAACATCAAGATCTCACATGACTTGGACGAGCGTGTGGCTTATGTCTGTTTCCGCACCGCTGAAGATGCTCGAGAGGCTAAACTTGCCAAACCAAGGACCATTCTTTATGACAAAGCTGCTTTGGTGGAGCCAGTTTATGAGTCGACCAAGCAAGCCGAGTCATATCGTGTGCGTCGTTCGATGAGCCCTGGTGAATACGAAAGACATTATTACACTCGTTCTCCTGGACCAGAACGTGGCAGGCGGCCTCCTCCATCTGCTGAACATCATCCTTATGATCGCTACGGGCCTCCTCATTCGATGGCTCCAGCTATGCATCATCCACCAGAATTTAGACCTGTGCTGCACGGTCAAGAGCATTATATGCATCCTCGTGGTCCACCAATGCATCATGGTCATCATCCAGGACACCATATTCATGCAGGAAGTGCTCCTCATCATCATTACATGCCGAGACCTTTTGGTCCAAGGCCTCCTAGGTTAGTTTTATTGAAATATTATTTTATATAAAAAAAATTAATTTAAATTAATTTATGTTAGACTTCCATATGACAAATCGGACAAGAAAGACAAGTTTCCTAACTACTTGCATCATGTGCAGCCCGAAGATGATCCTTTGGCCACTCGTACTTTGTTTGCTGGAAACTTGGAGATCAACATCTCTGACGACGAGCTGAAGCGTATTTTCGGCAAATACGGAATCACCGAAGACATCGACATCAAACGTCCGCCTCCAGGCACTGGAAATGCATTTGCTTTTGTGCGTTACCAGACTCTGGACATGGCTCATCGTGCCAAAGTGGAGCTTTCAGGACAGTATATTGGAAAGTTCCAGTGCAAGATTGGTTATGGCAAGGCAACAGCTTCCACAAGAGTATGGGTTGGTGGTTTGGGACCATGGACTTCCGTTACTCAAGTTGAGAGAGAGTTTGATCGCTTTGGAGCCATCAAGAAAATTGAATATGCCAAAGGAGACACACAAGCATTCATTTTGTACGACTCGATTGATGCTGCTACTGCTGCAGTGAAAGAAATGCGTGGCTTCCCTCTTGGTGGAGCTGAAAAACGTTTGAGAATTGATTTTGCTGACTCTGGTGAACCTCCAGTCGTTCCACCATTCAAAGAGAAGCCGAGCTATCCACCAAGTGAGTATAGAAAAGTACCCGAATATGAGTATCCCGAGGGAGAAGGTCCTACATTTGCTGAGCACAATCCTTATGGAGGATACGCTCCAAGACCTTACAGAGGCAGAGGTGGTTATCGAGGACGTGGGAGCGGATATTATCGAGGTGGCTACCATCAAAACTTGTCGGTTGACCACAGACCACCACCAACAGGACCAGGAGAAGATGAATGGCGTCGTGCTCCTCATGAAGGCGAATTTAATCCTTACAGAAATCCAAGAAGAAGCAGCTCTCGTCAGCCTGGTATCGATCGTTCTCGTTCCAGATCTCCAAAGCGTCACAGTTTGGACTCAGATTCAGATGGTGGTGCCAAGAGAAATGGAATGTTGGGTGCTTCCAGAACTTTACCGGAAGTCGCAAGGAAATCAGCAATAACATGGCAAGGTGCTTTGATCTTGAAGAGTTCTCTTTTCCCAGCTAAGTTCCATTTGACTGGTGGTGACACGGATATTGTGGAGAGTTTGATGAAAGATGAAGATGGAAAGCATCATTTGAGGATAACTCAAAGATTGAGGCTGGATCAACCCAAGTTAGAAGATGTTCAGGTTAGTTTACATATAAATTTTAAACAATACAACAATAACTAATAATACTTGATTTATTCTAGAAACGCATACAAACTTCATCTTCCCACGCTATTTTCTTGGGATTGGCTGGCTCGACGTCTTCCGTCAACAATGTGGATGACCCTAATGTCCAAACTCGTCCACTGCGTAATTTAGTGTCCTACCTCAAACAGAAAGAAGCGGCTGGAGTGATTTCCTTATTGAACAAGGAAACTGAAGCCACTGGAGTTTTATACTCGTTCCCACCTTGCGAGTTTTCTACTGAGCTGCTGAAGCGGACTTGTCACAATTTGTCAGAAGAGGCTTTGAAGGAAGATCACTTGGTGATTGTCGTTGTGCGTGGAGGATCTGCTTAAGCGAGTGTTTTTATTGTAAGAAAACTTTTTGATAAATTATTTTAAATAATTAATTGTTTATAGGAATCTTTTGAACTGATCTTTAAATACTTTGAAGATTTAGGCTGGAAAAACGTGTTCGGTAACAAGGATTTAAATTCCTAGTAAATCGACGACAGTGCATCCTAAAAATTGGACAATTCTTGACAACACATTATTCATAATTCACGAAACATTCACTAACACTCTCCATTCTCTTCCATTACTCTTTACTTGTAGGTGCTGCTTAAAAATCGGGCGACAACCGTGTCGAGTGTCGATAGTGAGGAGTGACTAGTTTTTAGTGAAAAACTTAAATGTAGTGCGAGCAGATGATGCTTGAAGTAGTTTTAACAGTGCTGGAAGATCCAAGTTCTTTTTTCAGTGGTTACATTTTATTTTGTTTAGTTTTTATGATTTATTTGGTAAAGGCCGAGTTTATGCAAAGTTTTTGAATATTTCAGTTGATAAAGTTCCAACACTGTCGGAAATTGGAATCATTTTCTTATAAACAAATATTCAAGTTCAGTTTTGAAGTTTAAAAAAGTTTTGCTCAGTTTTGAGTTTTTTCAGTGGAGCAAGAAATGATGAAAATATGGTGAAGTTGGTTCAGTTATGATTTTATTCTCAAAAAAATGTTCTATGAGTTGAGTTATTATGAGAATCTTGATGTTTTATTGTTAAAATAAAGAAAAATCAACAATATTCCAGGAAATGCAAGAAAAATGAAGAAATTCAAGAGTGGGAAGTTTTACAATGACAAAAAAGCCAAAAGAGCTTCACAAAGTTTCAGTTCCAAATAAGTTTATTTATGATTAAAGTTCAGTTCAGTTCAAGGAGCAACAAGTTGTGGGCTTGCTAAAAAATATTTAAATAAATTTGATATTGTGGTAAAAATTGCAAAAAAACAAGTATTTTGCTGAAAAGAGCAATAAATTTAATAAGTTTTAAAGTTGTGCACAAAAGTGTCTAAAATTATCTCTTGGTGGTTTATCCTTAAATAACAGACTTCTTGGTTCAAAAAAAAACTATTTCTTTGGAGATTTAAGTCCAATTTGGTTCATTCTGTGCAATTTGTTTGGTGAAGTTTGTATCCTGCATTGCTGGGAATGATGTCATACTGATGCCCAAGACTGAGGCGGGTTTAAGCACAAGGTAGCATTTGTTGGAAAAATTGTTGCAATTGAAACATCGTTTTGCGCATGTTACTTTGTGCTGAAATTTCTTTGCCGGTTAAAGTCTTCCTCCTGCTATTTATTAGCAAAGTTTTTTAAAAGACACTAGAAACAGAAAATACGAATGTATAGTTAAAGTGGCAAAATATGAAAATAGTTTCGGTTTATGTGAAAAGAAAGTTGATGTGGGATCAGATTGCAAAAATTTTATCAAGTTTTCCTGTGAAATTTTAATTTGTGGGACGAAAACGTCTAAAAATTACCTCCAAATTCCAAATGAAAATTAGTTCAAGTTCGGTTGGAAAAGTAAAAAAATTATAAACTTGAAAACTCTCGTAGAAACCCAAAAATATAAAAAAACTGGAAAATATTTGTGAGAGCTTGAAGCTGTTTTGTATTAAACATATTATTTAAGTTACAGAAAAAATCAAGCAGTTTAAAAAGTTTTATCAGTTTCTATGTATATTTAAGTCTATAAATTAACAGTAGATGAACTTTTAATTGGTTCTCTGAAATAATGGTTAAAATTAATTGATGTGAAATTGTAAAAAAAATTGTTATTCAAGCAAATTGAGATTATCTTCAATCAACACACCATCGAAAAAGTACGTTACAACTAAAATTATGCACAATTGAAATAATTAGACAAATATTCACTGTATTGACAACTTACTACATATTATCGTAATTTATGCAATTAATAAACAAATCAAGAAAATGTAAAAAATGTTTGATTATCTCTATGAAAATTTGTTAGAAGATTTAAATTTTAGTCTAAAAGTTCACTTTATTTCTTTTATTTTTACAGTTTTTGTCGGAACGATGATATATTGGAAACAAAAATTCTCAAAATTTGTTAACACAACTCAGCAAAGCTTCCCTAAGTTTTAATCTGGAGCTTTGCTTTCCATCACAAACTACATGAGTGCCTTTCTCATTAATATTGATTATGATGTCTTCCTTGATTAACCTGATCCTCGTAAGAACACCTTCAACTTCGCTAATCTGCTCAATTTTGATGTCAACGATTCCTTCATGAGCTAATTTCTTCAAAAAAAGGTCTATGTCTAGAGTGCCGTACTCGTAGCTGACTTGCTTCTTGGTGTAGTTTTTTAAGAGATATTTCGGGACCCTTTGGGATTCCAGTGCTTCGTCGCAACGCTAGAAAATAATTTTTTTTATTAAATTTATGTTTCTTTAGTTTTCACTTGAGAAAATGAAAAGTTATTTCAATCTTCAATATGAAATAAAAATCTTACCTGAATATCATAAATATTATCCTTAACGTGAAGATGTCCAGTCAATGGCGCCAATTTACATCCCGGATGCACTTCCTGTGGCAAAACCGCCAAAGAAACTTCCGGTTGAATAAAAACTTGGCTCTTCTTTCTTTTGAGCGGCAAATTAACACAATCTCCGCATTTGAAGGTGATGAGTTGCTTTACCTTTGAAATTTTATAAGAAAATAATAAATTTAGCAACTTAGGAATAAAATCATACTAACAATTTGTTTATCAATAACAAGATCTGTACGATGCAAACCACCAGCAGGAGGATGAATGTAAACTTCTGGAACTAATAGAGCACCTGGTTTAAGTTCTTTGATCAATTTATTGGCTTGCAAAAAGTTTAAGCTCGTCTCAATTGGGCAGTAGACAGCTTTCATTGCTAGAGGCTGGAAAGGAGCGAGAGCCTATAATTTAGAGGAGAAAATTATTAAACTAATTCAATTTTAAAAATGTTTAATTCTCACCTGTAAGTACGGAAAGTCTGGTTCTGTAAAAATAATGGTATGCAAAGGATTCGACCCCCAAAGCTCAATTAAATGTACGATATCTCCAAACCTCAAACTGGGATGACCACAAAACACAACACAAGGCTGTCTAAACTCTGAACTGAATCCTTCTGAGTAAATGTGCTTAAAGAACTTCAACCTGGCATTCTTGATGAGATTTGCGTGAGGGAATGGTTCATCCGGGATGTAGACTTTATTCTGCTTTGCCACTGAAAGCCACTCCGCCAAAATATTGGAGTAAGAAAGTGAATGCTCAGCCACAGGTGATATGAAGAACATTGGGATCAATGAAAGGCCAGAATTGTCCAAGTTGGTAGATAAGCATTCAAAGAGATCGTAGATTACTCCGGAAGGATAACAAGGGATCAGAACTGAGCCACCATTACGAATTGTTACTGCGACGTTCATGCATAGTTCACCAAGCATCGCGTCTGGATTCACGTGAGGAGCCTTAAAATAAAATTTGTATTTAAAAATGATAAATAAATTATTTAAAACGATCAAACGTCTTTTTTTCAATTTGTGCAAAATTAGGAATTAAATGATAATCTTTACCTGAGTTAATCCAGTCATAATAATAATATCCGAATTCTTCAAAGCATTCTGGTTAATTGGCTTAGGATGTGTCGTCAAGGTGGAAGATCCACTAACATAGCAAATTTTCTCTAAACCAGTAGACAAGATCCAATTTGTAGATCCCAAACAAAATCCAGAAGAGATGGGAATAATTTCTAATGCTCCAAAAACATCCAACTTTTGATCATAGCCTACAATTTGTACTCGAGACAGAGATTTGTGAACATCATCGATAGAGTAGAGTCGCTTCCATTTTTTAGGTTTAAAAGCTTCACAAAGAGGAGAAGGTAAGGTAGAAAATACTTCTTTCCATTTCATAGCTTGATTAGCTTTTGGTGAGGTTTCAATATACTCTACTAACTCTTCTAAAAAGAATCTAAAATGAAAACAAAGAATCTTGAATATAAAGCCGCCAAAATTCGTGGCACCAAAACGTTTGTTATTCAACGAATTTTCGCCAAAAAGAAAAGAAAAAGGATAAATTACCTTGCAATCTGAAGAGTCGGCTCTGTAGCATAAACTACTCCCTTGAAATTGGTGTTCTCAGTAATAAAAGGTAAAGCCAGCATATTCATGTAATTCGAAATGAGGATTACATCTATTTCAGAAAAATCAATAACTTTATCCAGAGGTGGTGAGAATTCTGGAGATGAATCCACAAACGCTCTTCCACACACTTCCTTGAGCTCATTATCAATCTGACCCTCTGTTTCTCGGTTCACAAAATTGGTAAAGGAAGTAAACTTGGAGCTTTGAACGAGTGGCATGGGCAGGAAACTTAAAACAGAATTCATTTGTAAGCCGCAATCGAGCATGAGAACGAGTTCCTTGAAAGTTAGAGCGTAACATGGTTTGGCTGGATCGTTGCTTAGGCAGTACTACAACAGGAAACTTATTAGTTATAGTTTAATTCAGTAATTCGGTCAAAAATACTCACAAACTTCATTTTTGCTAATTTTAGTGAAATAATTTTAATAATAGTTTCAATGTTTTCATCGATGTAAACAAAAACATTGCAGGGCTGTGTTGAAAACATTGAATGTTTTTCAACCAATTTACCAGAAAACAGATCGCCTTGAAAGTCTGTCTTATGCTTTCTGAATAAACTGTACTATGAAAAGCTACAATGTTTTGGCTAAAATATCTCTAAGTGTGGATGAAATCATACTTACCTGGCGTAGGGGTTACGGTGATCATAAAGGCCGTTCCCCCAGAGCGAGACTCTGTCATTGCACTAGGATGGGGTTGACCTCTGCGATTATTCCTAATGTGAATAACTCGTGCGCGTAATTTTTGGTAGCAGGGAAGTGCGTTCGCGCAAATCCCTACATATTAAACACAAAATTAAATCATCTTCCACTTCTCCTGCAAACTGCAAAAAGAAAATGCTATTAGAGTGATTTATCAATTGGGATAAGTTATCTATTGGGATAACTGATGGATAATTGACATTTCCAATAATCTGTCAGAAAAAATGTCACCGACAAAAGTGCGTGTAAAAATATTATACTCACTTTTGTCGGTGACATTTTTTCTGACAGATCATTAAAAACGACAATTATCGATCAGTTATTACAATAGATAACTTATCCCAATATATAAATCACTCTATAAGTTATTTAGGATCAATAATTTTCTTTAAAATTAATTATTACAAACTATAATGCAAACAATATGCAAATTTCGAAGCAACTATCCAACGTAGACAAATTTGTTTAAAGAACCCTTTAAATATTCAAGGAACCCTGTAAGATTTTTACGAATTTGTTGATATCAAGTTCCAATTATTTAAACAATTCTTGATTAAATTTTGTTTCCAAGTTTTCCATAAATTTATATATTTTATACAGTGAATATTTTTAAATTTTTTAAACGTCATCAAAAATTTCTTGTCTTTACATTTTCAAAATTTCCAGTCCATACCATTTACATGGTTCTTTTACAAAGCTTTGTTGAATTCAAATGCGCGAGTTGAAAGAGAAAGGATCTGTTGATTCTAAGTATGAATTGTACAATTCTTTGGAAAATGAAGAGGTTGTTGCAGTATTATTTTAACAAGTTTTTAAAGCAAATCATCTGGAGTCGCTTCTCATGCAGAGTTTTTTAGTAAATTTTTTTAATTAAAACTTTTCTTTATTTTTCATGTATATATTAAACTGTAAGCCAGATAACATTTGTAAGTTTCGAATATTCCTCGCAATCTGTATTTTGACTCAAAATTTTTTGAGGAATGAATAAAGCAAATTGAAAAAAAAAACACGATAATATTTTAGTAAAGATTCTGAAGGAGTAGCAAATTACGCAATTTTGATAGATATCTTTTAACGCAGGTTACAAAAAACTTTTATGGGAAAAAGTCCAGGAAATTGGGAATTCGACATGTCTGATTGAGTTTTCAACATACATATGTATGAAATGTATGTCTAAATGTTTAATGTATGTCTGAAACTAAAAATTTGGTATAATTGTCTTATTTTCATTATTTTGGGAATATAATAACAGTTAGTATATAGTTGATTTTTAATTGCAATGTCATACAAAATCTGAATTTGTTCATACTAACTTAGACAACCTTTAAAATCTGTCAAAAATGTATACTATTTAGTTTATCTATGATGAAATCTACATTTTTACAGGTGTCAGACACATGTATATTTGAAAAGTTTTAGACTAACCTTTAGCCTTATTCATATTCACTGTGCAATACTGATAACGTCAACTAATCAACTAATTATATCAGGGCGTGTTTTGGGTTACACTTTTGTTACTCCGAAACTATATCTGAGCCATAAAATGTAGGAGATGGTTTCATTGTGCTACAACAGCAATAGGCAATAGCATTATCTGCAACGCAATCAGAAAAAAACCTAAAAAAGCGATAAAAAAAAAAGGAAAACGAAATCGTTTATTTTCTGCTATCCTACTCTCTGAGTGATATCATAGTTTTGAGAAAATCGTACTTAAAGATTATTTTAATCTACAGAGCGAAATGAATGAACTTTAAAATAAATTGAATATACAGAAAAATTCTTCATTATGTTGGCTTTCGATTTGCAAGTACAATTGTGATCGAGAAATTATTCCTACTCTTTTAATTAATGAAATTCTGAAACACAATTTTGTAAATATTTCAAATTTTCATAGAAATCATTTTCAGCTATCCTACTCTCTGAGGTATCGCGTTAACTTTGTCGATTTTTTATGATACTTTAGAGTAATAATACAACTTTATTATAGCTAAACTTTGAATCAATGGTAAAATTGCTATTTATTCGTCACTTCACAATTTGAATTAGTGCATTATTTTAGCCATAATTACATTTACAAAAATAATTTCATTTTGTTTTTCCGAAATTTCTTCATTACATTAGTGTGCGTTGACATTTCCGAGCCTGGCCGTCAAAGTGACAATTTTTGTTTTTGCTTTTTCGCCGTGATTAATCATGGATTAATCAAAATAATCAAAATTGTCGATTAGGTTGTGATTTTAGTGTAATTAAAATAACGACGAACACTCATCAAAAAATCGGAAAAGCTGAAGCTTTAGCAGGCACTTCGGCAACATTATACCAATGTTTCATTAGAATGATTCATTTGAATGAAGCAATAAAATTCTAGGAAATTCAAAAATATGTAACCAAAATATAAATATCCGATCAGAGCGCCGAGCGGGAATATTGTGCACTTTCTGATCGACTTGAGTTGGTAGTTTCTTACCAAAAAACACGTAAAACTTAATTTCATATAAAATTTAAGAAAAAAGTATATATTTTTTCCAACAATTTTTTAGATTTTTGCAAAAACACAAATTTGTTTTTTTAAAGCATGACAGCTTGGTCATGGAACAAATTTTTCAAAAAACCTTCAAGAATTGTTCGTTTTGAGACAAATACAAGGTTTTTGCATATTCAGATGTTTTAAAATATTTTCAGGAAAAAAAAAATTTTGTATGGGAAAATGATAGTTTGCACTACATGTACTAGATGGCGCTGTCGGATTTTCAAAAACTGAAGTGACGTCACTGCTTATGGTTGAAAAAAACTTATTCTGAAAATTTGACATAAATCGGTCCGATGCAGTCTGATATTTGGGATACAGAAGTTTTTTTTCCGAATTTTTGTAAGCATGACAACTTGGTCATGGAACAAAATTTTCAAAAAACCTTCAAGAATTGATCATTTTGGGACAAATGCAAGGTTTTTGCGTATTCAGATGTTTTAAAATATTTTCAGGAAAAAAAAAATTTTGTATGGTAAAATGGTAGTTTGCACTACAGGTACTAGATGGCGCTGTCGGATTTTCAAAAACTGACGTGACGTCGCTGCTTGTGGTTGAAAAAAGCTTATTCTGAAAATTTTAGATATATCGGTCGGATGGGTTCTAAGATTACGAATACAGAAGTTTAGGAGTCAAAACCACGGACTGACATTTCACAAGGACCCAAAATTTCGGGCTCTAGACCAAAAATTTTTTTGTTTTAAGCAAAAATAAGAAAAAAAAAAAAAAAAAGTTTGGACGAAACCAAGACTTCACAACTTTTTGTTGCCGAAGTAAAAACCTTAGGGGCTATTCAATTAATACGTAACGCTCTAGCAGGGGGGGGGGTCTAGAATCTGTTACGAAGTAATAATCTTCATATTAAAATGTGTGAAAAAGCGTTACGAGGGGGGAGGGGGGGGTCCAAAAGGTCCTATTTCAGCGTTACGTATTTTATGCATAGCCCCTTACGTGAGGTCAAAAATATCTATCTACAACTTTTGTTGCTCGGTAAATTTCATTTGAATTTTTGGATCGCGGATGTAATGAATTCCGTTACAATTTTGTGGGAAAACACACACATGCGTATGCAAATAAAATACATCTTAATTTTATTAATTAGGGAAAGTTTTCATTGATCGAACAAAATGTTATTGATTCATATTGTAGAGCTCAAAAAACTCTATTTGCTGGTATAATAAGCCCAAAATGACCAAATGCACTCAGAGAGTAGGATAGCAGAAAATAAGCGAAATGCTATCACAAAATTACTTTGGGGCTATTCCTTTTATCGCTTAAATGCTTTTAAAAAGAGATTTTGTTAAAAAGATAAAGATTTAAAGTTGGCTTTGAATTTCATTGCTGTCAGTTGAGAAATTTTTCGCTCTGGCGAAAATTTCAAGAAAAATCGACTTTAAGGTGTCCATTAACAATTATCTTGGCATGAAAAACTTTGGTCAACACACTTGTTCCGGTGGAAGATGGAGTCCGCTGGAATTTTGTTAGCTATTTTTACTACTGAAGAAGCAAGAAAATAAACCTGCTCTATAATCATGGAGAGGTCACTAAAAAAGGAAAAACCATTACTGTGTAAAAACCCCGCTCTCGGGACGTAACTGATTAAAAGCTTTTTGCAAGAGGCGTAACTGAAAAAGCAAGGAATTTTGAATGAAGAGGCAGAAGATGGTGCCAGAGTTATTATTGATTAAAAAATAGCCTAGAAAAAAATTAACTTAACTAACTAAAGATTTACTGTGAAAATTTATTTTAGGATTATTAATAAAAAAAATCTTTTGTATATAAGTGTCGTTGATATTCTATAATAATAACATTTTATAAATTCAGTGCAAATAGAGAACAACTGGATAGAGCAACAGAAAATACTTGAAAAAAATTATACTTTTTCACAGTTTAATTAAAATGGCAAAACCATTCCGTATGTACCTAATTTAAAAACCACTTATTCATTACTTGAAAAGTTTCATAACTTAGTAAAATAATAAAAATTTTATTTACTAATCGAGATGGTCCTACTGAAATTTTCCAAAGAAACATGATTATAATCATTCTAATTAATCACATTATATGGGAGCCACAAAAAGCTGCTGAAAACACAACCAAGGAAATGGTTAATCAAGAGGATTCAAAAACTTCATGCATCATCAGAGATGAGCCAATCAGATGGTTCTGCAAGTGGATCGCTCTACTATTTTTTGTTTCCTTAGCGTTAGCGTTATACTTTTTATGTAATAAATACATAAATATTTAAAAGTTGCTGTATAGTAACTATTAACAAATAAAAAACTAAGATATGTAGGCTTTGAAAAATATTGGGAATAAAGTTTTAGCTCCCATAAAAAGATTTATTTGAAACATTTTGAAGGAGGCCAGGTTTCTGATTTTAGTTGTTTTTATAATTATAAACTTGCCATAAACTGGCATTTTCAAATACATCGATTTTATTTTACCCTCAGAACTCAAAAACTTGAATACTTTTATTTGGGCAACTTAAATAATCTTAAAAAATAAAGATTGTGATTGATTTATAATTTTTTCAAATTTCTGCACCCGCTGGTCCACAAACGACCAAAAGTCTCAAGACAGGAAATTAGCACTTTTCACCAACAAATCAAAAGAACCTTAATACTTTTATGTGTAAAACTTTGCTTAGTAATAATCTTCAATTAATTGCGAAGAGAATAATAAAGATCCAGCGTAGAATTGCTCCACCCGCTGGTTTCCTTGGGGCTCCTAGTCCAATATTGACTATAAAAGAAACATTCTTCGTTGGTCATTTTGAGTGTACGAATTGAAAGGTGCTGAAATACAAGCTAACTAATGGTGAAATAAATTCTTGCCGGCTCAGTCGTAAAATTTGCGCTGAGATAACGTACAAAATAAATTATCTTATCACACTTTTTCACGTTAGCTTTTTCACGTTAGCTTACTGCTCGCAAATTTAGACTTTTAAAACCTGAGGCAACCATATTTGCCGAGGTTTTAAACATTGTTTCTGATAAAGATCCTAGATTTAAACGTAACGTTTTTTCTTTAATAAAATCATTAGAATTTATTCTAAAACAAAATCATCAAACTATTATGGCAGTATTTTTTCTATGCTAAAATCTTTATTTCGCTTATAGAAATGTCAAATCTATATCTTAACATTTAAATATATGTTTAATTAAATATAATGTTCATTTAGCATCTTGAACGTCGCAAAGGTTGTAATTAGAGTCTTCAAAGGTTGTGTGAATATTTCCCACCGAAAATTTCATGTCGGGGGTCGCAGTAATTTCCCATTAAAATCACAGTTCAATTGTTATGCGTGGAAATCACGTCTTTAGAAATTTCAAAATCCAAACAAAGGCAAGCTAAATCCACAATTCCTGCACAGGACTAAAAAATAAAGCAACTTTGAACGTTGCATAAAATAATCCACAATAATTGAATAATAAAGCCCGTTCTCGATTTGCTTGCACAGTTTTGTTTGTGTAGTTAGTTTAGGGTGGTTAACTGTAATAATGAAAAGAAGTTTTCCTTATAGAAACTACTTCTTGCGATATTTCTAAATATGGGGTGGTTTTTCAATATTTCAATCCCTCTTACTTTTCAATTTTTACGTTTACTTATAAGGGATGATGATTTAGTTAATTTAATCGTTTTCAAGTATTTTTAAGTCGTGAGAAATTATTTTCGTTGAAAATTTCGTTAAAAATACTTTATGTTAATTTTAACTTAACATTCTTAAAGATTTTTGAAATTAATTTTTACTTAAATTAAAAAAAGTTAGAATGACCTGAATTTTTAAAAGCTTAATGAAGATTGAAAATATTTAATTTACTTACTAGAATTCGACTATAATTTAAGAAATATTTTAAAATCCTTAAATTTCAATTAAATTAATTATGATTCAAAAATCAGTAAAATCACCATCCCCGAAATTTTCCTCGCAATACCTCACAATACCTCGCAATAAAAATCTTCAAGGATATAATCGAAAAAGCACCTTTGTTCTGAAAGCGTGGGAACTTCTTACCCTCCCAGTCCAAATACTATATTTTCCTCTAAGCACCAAAATTGCATGAAAATATTCGTTTAACACATAAGAAGCTGCGTAGAACTTTCACCCCTCTATTTAAACTATAAGCGAATTTCCACAGTGTTTGGGAGTTGAGTGGTAAATCCGTAAAAAATTGTCTTTGATTTGACTGGCAAAACATTCTTGCACATCTGCTTGGTTTGAAAATTCCGTAACAAATTTGTAAGGAACAAGTTTCTTCGCATTGAGGAGGGAAGATTTTTCTATTGTTATAAAGACTGTGCTTGTTGTAAAGTTCGGGAATGGTGGGTCCCACAATTTCCCACTTTATTCCTTAATTTTTTTTGCTCCCTTGAACTGGTTTAATGCGATGATCTTTTTTGTTAGGGAATAGTTCGGGAGGGAAATTGCGCAATTGTTATTCAGAGTCTGAAGGAAGTGGTTGTGCATTTCGGATGTAAATATAATTTAAAAGCGGTCTCAGTGAAGTTATATAAGTTACAACAAACTATATAAACTAATAATTAACAGTGAAGTGAATTAAGAAAATTAATTAATTATTTTCCGCTAAAATTTAAACTTTGGTCTACAACTATCTTCATGTGAAAGAGCAGACTCAGTTTACACACACCTTTAAAATACATTAAAACTGCGTCACAAAAACTCAAACTTCAAAAACTGTACAATTTTACAGCACACATAGCAAAGAAATTCATTCTAAGAGCAACTCCTTTAGAGTTAACAACACTAATTCAACAACAAAAGTTTTTGTGATAATTAACAGTACTAATTGCAGCTAATACAGTAGTTTATTTAATTGTTATCAACGAGCTAAATCATTTACTAATTACTCTCGACTTTGGGTGCAAATGAAAAGTGCGATAGGTTGAAAGCGAAAAAAGTTTCAATGAAAAGTTGAAAAGTATTCGAAATATTTAATTTATGTGCTTCGGAAATAAAAAAAAATTGCCACAAAGAAATTCACAGGCACAAGCAACAGCAACAAGAAGAAGTTAATTAAATACGCAATGTGCTGGCAATTACAAAATAGTGTCTTATGAGTCAATACTGGGCAATTCAGTGTCTTGTATGGAGATTTTGTGGAGTAGACAGCAGCTGAAACCAGCTGCAATTGCCAGCAGAAGCCTTCAAACCGAATAGCAGCATCTGATATGAGGTAGGTAATCACTCTTAAATGTGTTTAATGTTTTTAAATAGAGCAATCCGCAATTGATGCGAACCAATTTCCCTGGGGCTAAACTTTTTTGCGCTCTCTGAATTTATTAATTCCATCAAAAAACTCACAGAGAACCACTAAATGTAGTCAATCGAGCCGCGCGTTACGAAAACTACTCATACAGCGAGCAGTTCGGGTAGAAAGTCTTTGGCCACGCCAAGGACACGCACAAGTTGATTTTGCGTATGACCACCAGCAGCAGCTAATCAACGGGCAATTGATGGGTGAAGTGACCGAGAGGAAACGGAAATTGGACTGGTTTTTTGACTCATGGGAACTAAGTACATATTCTAAGATTGCTTATACGTAGTCACGACTGCCAGAGGAAGCTGAAGAAGCTGACGATGAACCTGTTGCGCAGAAGAGAAGGAAAGAATCAAAAACGCCCGCTCACTTAAATAAGAAGAACGTAGCACTTTTGTGCGTTCCATTCATCCAAAGCAAGTACAGTGGAACGAAGCAAAGCAGCAGAGGAACTTCAGAACGATTATCCATAATTACAATAATTTTCCACAAACCAACTTGCAGATGTTAAAGGCAACAATTTTTGAGTTTTTTGTCTTAATACTCCGTCGATGGTGCTTGGCGTTTTTTAATTCCTTTTCCATAATTTTATATTTCGCTGTTCTTTGCTACTTTTTTCCATCCATTCATTCAAATTCAAAGATTTTGCTCAAGCAGGGCAATTTTAGGTGGTTAAAGGGGGATTTCTGTTAGTTCAGTTGTTTTTCTTGAACTGAAACAATAAACTTAAGTAATGGAGAAGTTTTTTTTTTTTTTTAATTGAGAAGTAAAATTATTATTGAAAAGTTGACCTTCACAGTTTTGTTTTTATAATCAAAGAACTTTACTGAATATTTGAGCTTGATCTTTATCTTTAAAACTATTCCGATTTCTTAGTATTTCTTTAAATCTTCAATCAAATTGATCTAAAATTTAAAATAAAACTCGCTAACCTCAAAAACTTCATTTACCTGAAATACGTATAAAAAGTTTCATCATTTCCACCAGGCTAGCACCCATGTTCAATCATAATATACGCAATCCATCCATAATAATTAAGCTGCAAGTTGGGCGGGAATTGCGGGAGCTGTTTTGGTACTCGAGGCGATGGATGATTTATTTTGCGTACTGCAGACGATCTATGATTACACAGAGAGCATTTCCAGTTGGAATTTGTTTTAAGCTTTTAATAATTGTAATCAAAATTACATGATTGATTGCTTGGAGGTAGCCAAAAGCATTTACTCAAGTATGTTGCAATTATTTACTGCAGACTTTAGTTGACTTGAGATTTATCTTTATTTGATCTACATTATAGAAGCTTCAACTTTCTTGGGAAATTTCAAGACAATATTTCATTAATTGATTTATAATTGGTGTGAAATTGAAGACTTTGGGAAACGATCGTCTTGATGAAGTTTTTGTTAAGATCTATGCTAAGCTTGAAGCAGTTAAGATAATAAAATGCTTGACATAATCATACAATATACAGCTAATTAATAAACCTACGAAACAATAAACGAGACAATATGTCAAAGTCCATCGATCAGTCTAACAATCATCACCTAAAAGCGCCTTCCTTCTCTGAACAGATAATAGCTCTAAAAAGATGTTGAATCGTTGAGTTTTCCGACCAGCGACTGAATAATAATACAACACACACACGGACGCTCTCAAGCAGCAGCACCTTCCACACAATATCTCGTCGATATATCTATCAATATAGTTTGCGGGCCCGATACGTATGTTGGTTGCTTATGCTTCAGCATATCGCGATGCTGCTCAAGTCAGCAGCCGATCAGCTACACATGCACAGAAGACTCGGAACACTCTTCTTATCCACTTTGGTATATTCCACTTAATTTACTGGTTTTCTTCTTGTTGGCATCACATTTTTACTGTTACTGCCTCGTTCGAGCCAAGCGATTGCTGCCTGCCTTTTCTGTTCACATGGCCCAAGAGCGCGCCGCGCAACAACACCAAACTGTTGAACAGACATAACAGGTGAAATTTGTAATTATGTGTAGTGCTGCATAGTATTAATTCATACACATGTGTGTGCCTTAAAAGTTAAAACAAGAGAAGCGATCGAGCTCCGTCTTATGGACGATCGTCTGTGGTTTTACTTCGGCTTTGCTTGCGTTTTTTTTTACTTTCTTGCTTATTCTGTTTTGATAGTTGCTTCTCTTGGGGGAGGGTGGTTGCGTGATAATTAATCGAGGTAAATTTTACTTTTATAATAAAACTTTTGATGAGTTTCAGTTTTGGCGGGAAATTTTTAGAATTTTGATTAGGGTTTCGTCTGCTCTACTAAACCAGTTAATTGGACATTGAAGTGCGGCATATTTTAAACATTTCATAATTTTTTCTAATTTGCTGATTTGTTAATATTTTATTGTTCACGTTGTTACATAAATTAAAAATTGTTTCGTGAGTTTCTTTTGTATTCGAAAAATTATTAAAATGCAAATTGGTAAATGACCAACTCAGATTTAATTTATGGGGAAACTAGCTTTGATTGTTTAATGTTCATATCTTTGGCTATTTAATATTTAATTCTAACAAGAACAATGCAAACCAATACAATCCAATTAATCGATTCCAATCACTTCCGATCGCCATCTTCTGGCAGTCTTCTACTGGTTTTTTTGCTGCTGCTGCCTCGGCTGTTCATGATTATATTTATTCGTCTTGTACGCGGCCGTTTGTTGGTGCTGCCTTTTTTGCTGGTTGCAAAATACACGAAAAAATTATGCTTTTTTTGTACAATTTATTATGTGTATGGAGTTGTTGTTGGACGACGATGGAGCTGGTGTATTTCGTTTTCGACCATATCGTGATAAAATCACTTTGAGATTTGTCTTGAGCCGAGATTCCATTTTGTTGTGGCAAGCGCGGCAATTAGGGGCACTGGGCAATTAACGATTCTTTTGAGTTTTTCGAAGGTGCACCAGCTTCTGTACATCTGCGTGGACTTTTTTTTGTCGATTGATAATTTTTATAATTTTTGTAATTTTTTGTCAGGTGATCGGATGTTGGCAGGAATTTTATGGCATAATTGGAGTTTTTTTTCTGCTCGTTCGGTTGGAAACTCGAAAGCAAGGAAGGTTCATGGGAGAAAATTCTGGTTCAAGTTTGAATAGTGATGAGTTTTTTCAGATTTGCGGATTTGAATATCTCGTTTATGATGTTTATGCGTGAGGTTGGGTTAAATCTTAAATGTTTTGAAGTATTTTGAATACCTGAGAAGATGATATATAGCTTTTTTTCGTCAAAACCGGCTTCAATCTATTTAAATCAACGATCCTCCCTCGACTCTGAGAAAAAAAAGCTTTGAAATTATTTTGTTTGTTGTTCATTTTTATATATTTGTGAAACTACTAAATATCCAGCTGAAAACACATAAACATAGTAATTACACTTTTTATTGAAGCTAAATGAACTCGACATGGTCGATTTATGAAACTAAAATTTTTGGTTACCAAATATGACTATAATACTGATTTTTAAAATTAAATGAACCATCATCTTTTAGACTTGAATGCTGAGTTTTTTAGGCTTCTCATATATGGGTCGATCATTGGTTTCTGCTCTTTTTTGCTTTGATATAACATAAACACACGCTATTTAATAAAAACAAAAAACTACAGGGACTTCACTCATGTTACTGAAACATAGTTGCAAATTGTCTTTAAATCAAAATAAAATGCGAAAAATATTTCGGCATAATTAATCAAATCCAAGATAATATATTATTTGCCATAAAGAGTTTCTGCTAAAAATTTTAATATTCAGATCTTTAATAAACTTCGCCTTATTTGGCCACAATACGGTCACTTGGCTAGTTTGCTACCTGATAATTATTTTCATCTCATTCGAATGAATCCAATAAACATTTTAAATTATGAAAAATATTTCATTGTCACCAATAAATTATAGAAATTGCAATTATAGTATTAAAACAACATTTTTTTGTTAAATTGCAGGCACTTGTCGCACACCAAGCAGAACGCATAACTAACGAAACTATACCCGCTTGGTCAACACGAATAATGACGATGGCGGACGTGCAGGACTTGATCACGATTGGCTCGGCGCACCACCAAGAGAATTTAAACTACTTGCTGAACGCTGCTCGAGATCCCAAAAAGAGGAAACGAAAAAGACTGCTGGCCGTGCTGGACAAACTACACCACACCAATGGCGTGCCACCCACTAACACAAACAATAACAACAATAACCATATTTTAGCGAATAATAATGAAATCAACGAACGCCCCAACAGCTTTGCCGCCAAATTGGGAGCCAATCTGAGGAGTGTAGAGCAGAATGCAGAGCTGCTGAGAAATCTGTTCATGTTGAGCCGTCAGGCTGGCTACCCTTTTGCACCGATCACACCCGAATGCAATAACAATAACAGCACTAACATTAACCACAACGTAGATGCACCAAACGGCGCTAAGCGACTCAAGATAGAAATTAAGGAGGAACCAAATATGGACTCGCCACCACCTCCTCCAGAATACATGTACTACCTACCAAAGAATTCTGAGCACCGGTTGGCTGATTTCAGTGATTTTAGTTTGCAGAACCATCAGCAGCATTTGCAACAGCGCGCCCAAATGACAATTCCTGCTTTCCAGGCGATTCAAGATCAGCCTCTGGACTTATCGCTGAAGAACGGAAGAACGTACTCAGTAAATAGTCCGTCTAATAATTTTGGAAGAAAAGTTTTTATCAATGGGAACGACAAACAGCAGCAGGTGGGCTATCAAACAGCCAAAGACTGCATCAGCGTACAAACGAACAACGAGCACCTGCCACAGTTCTATGACTTGAAAGTCTCTCCAATTGTTGAGGAAGTGCCTCCAGGCTCTGATAATGTCGCTTATGTTTGTCCGATTTGTGGTCAAATGTTCTCGTTAAACGATCGATTGGCCAAGCACATTGCATCTAGGCACAAGACCAAAAATCCTGCAACGGAGCCGACAAAATCTTATGTGTGCGAGGTTTGTGACCGATCGTTTGCTAGGTCAGATATGTTGACAAGACATATGAGATTGCACACGGGAATCAAACCATACACTTGTCTTATTTGTGGGCAAGTCTTCTCAAGGTCCGATCATTTATCGACTCATCAGAGAACACATACTGGAGGTGAGTTTTTATTGATATTTTAATATTTTTGAGCATTTCTAACCAATTACTTATTTTTGCAGAAAAACCTTACATGTGCTCCTACGAAGGCTGTCAATATCGAGCTTGCCGTCGTGATATGATCACTCGTCATATGAAGACTCACATCAAATATGAGACACAAAATCTCGGTGGAAGAAAAAACACGAAAGAACGTGGAAAGGTTATTCGATTGCCAAGCATCGTAGAAGGCACACAGTTCCAGAACAATAACAACAATGAAATGGTGTTCAATCACAATGACTTGAAGATCAAGCAGGATCTCGATGGTTCAGATAGCGGGATACTCAGCGAAATTAAAATTGAATTTTAGAAAAAAGATTTTCATATTTGCGCGGAAAACAAAATACTGCAACAAAAAAAAAACACAAAAATTTGAGTTGTGAAATACTGGAGATCCAAAGGGATGGACCAGACAGTAGCTTGTAAAAGCTGGTGAAACAAAAATGATAATTATTTTAGTTGTTTTAAGATTATTTTAAGTATTTGAAGCTCTGTTGGAATACATTCAATTGAGCTTTGAAACATTATTGAAGGGGGATTCACTAGATTTTTTCTTTGAATAATTAAAATATGGATTTAAAGACCACACTTCTTTTGTATTTGGTGGTGTCAAATATTTCTTATCACTAAGAACATTTAAACTTTCTGCATAAATCATGTAAATCCCCCTCAAATTGTTAAATTTAAGTTTTTACTTGTTTTCTAAAAAACTCTTGGTTTATCTATTTTATTCTACTTAATTGAAAATTTTATCCAAATTTAACTTGTTGGAATTTCTTAAGTTTGCTGGAATCTTTGTATTTATTTGATTTATTCTATTAATTTATTTCTTGCTCAATTTAGAGTATAAGAGCTTAAAATAAGCATCAGAAAATTTCCTTTTGAATTTTATAAAAATTTGGAAAAATCTTTTTTATAAAACGGTTGTGAACTATGAATTAAAATTGAAAACACTTGTACTAACATAAAACTTAGAATCATGTTCAAATTTAATAAAAAAATCGTTGATATATTTTTAGATCCGATAAAAATTGATAATTTTGCTTGGATACTCGTACTACACAAAATATTCGAAAAATATTAAATATAAACGAAAAATGCAGGGCTCTGGAGAAACTCTTATGGACCTTGAATTTAAAAAAAACTGTAAAAGCCCTGCATGCCACACTAATTGCTACTAATAACTAAAATTTACTAATTACCGTGCCTTAAGTAAGAATTTGTAATAATTGAACGAAAACACAACCAAAAAGTAATATTTGCTGCCTTGCCTAGCCTCAGCTTGCACTTTCAATCACCAATTTAATGAATTAATGAAAAAACGAAAATTAAATTTTAATCGATGAATTTTTTGTAAATAAGCTAAGCGACTAATTACGACTCTTTTTTATACCCGACACAATTTTTGAATGGAAATGTTAAAAAGAAAAAAAATAAGTGCCAAATTAAGGAAGTTTTTGAGTTTGTTTGCATTTTTCCCTCACATAACGTTAATCCCAATTAATACAACTAACCCCATAAAAGGACCAAGCTTAGTTGCTAAGTGGCCAGTTATCTCTTTAATTATTTTAAAAACTGTTAAAGATCTCAATTTGTTAGCGTTAAAGACACTTTTTTATCCCATTTACTGGTTTTAAGGATTTTTTTTGATAAAGTTTAGACGGTTTAAGGTTACAATTTATAAGCTGATTTAAGCTTTATTTAAGTGTTTTAGGTTTTTCCGATGTAAAATCAGTTCTTGTTCGCTCAAAGGCTTAAGAATCTGCAAGACAAGACTCAAAATAGCTTTAAGGAGGAAACTAAATTCATGTTTCAGTTGTTTTATTTGTAAAATATTTTGTAAGAGAATGGATGTTTGAGGTTTTCTGTTTTTTGGAAGTTCGGTTTGCTTTATTTTCATAATTAAAAATTGAAGTACTGATTATAAAAAAATTAATTTTTCTATTTCACCAAAAATATTTTCCCTCTTTCAAGTTCTATATCCATTATTCAATTCACCTAAAAAATCCCACGACAGATTTCTTCATAAATTAGATAATCATCTTACTTTGCCTTGCACAAAAATTATGCTTAAAGTTTACGAAAATAAACCTTTGTTAAGCTTTCCAACCCAGAAGCTACCGAACAAAACATAAAACCAAAATTAGGTCAAATACTTTCAACTCCAGGACATTGAAACCCTCGGGCTCTTCAAAAGAAGCATAAATTTGTGTAAAACCACTAGCTGGTAGCTCTTTTTGATAAAATCCCTGTATATTGAATTATTTATGACTAAATTTTTGATATTTGTAAGTTATTTATTATAAATGAAATATGTTAAAACTGTTTTTCAATCGTTTTTGTTGTTAAATTTTTGAGTACAAATTGTATGACACTTTTTTATGGAATATTTTTAAAAATAAACAAGAAAATACTTGATCAAATAGAGCCGCTTTTTAATTTGTTTAATCCTTTTCGCAGATCCGCAAAATTGATACGAAAAATTTACCATGCGAAAATCACGGAAAAGTCACGAGAGCAATCTGCGAAATTATTTTATATTTTATTATCATTGCCGTAGTATATTACATCAAGTCAAGAGAGGGAGAGCTTTCCAAACTTTTGCAAAATGATATACAGAAAGCTTCTTCTTACATTACCATCATTTCCATTTATTCAATTATTTAGAATATTGCGATGCTCTAAACATCTCTCCTACGAACCAATCGATAGTTGGCTCGATATTTGGACTATTTATTGATTTTACGATAAATTATTACAGTAAATAAAAATGTAAGCTGTGTAACGAAATGCTAGGAAAAGTGGTCGGCCCCCGATATAAAACCGTTGAGAAAGAGTGGCTCTATATTGGGGAGGAGAATAGGTCCTGTAGACTAATATGGGGATGATTTATATATATTTTTTCTATTATTGAATTTGAAGCTTAAAGCTCTCAAGTTTGAATTAGTTTCTGCGTGAAATGTCTATAACTTAAAAACTTGGCTCATAATTTTAATCCAGAATCACAGACTTTTTACAAGTTGGGAAAGCTGGATCACTCTAAAATTGAGAGAAACACCACTTGACTTACACTTGTTATGGATAAATCCAACAAATTTATAATAAAAATCTTTTAAAGTATAGTTACCCTAATTTAGTTTAAAATCTCCCACCCCTCACCGAAAGCACTCCCAACATTTCCTATTTTAGCTCTGAGCGTTCGTCCTTACTCGCTCCATTTTACATTTCATATGCTTTTCGTTCTTCCGCTGTTCGTCCCATAAAACATTCCCCCACATGCTCACGAAGCACGTGGCGCCATCTGCGCATACCCAAAGCACGAATATTGCATTGTTTTGAGTTTGCGTTGTAATATTTTTTGCATTTTCCTCGTCTAATAATTTTTTCTCATCCAAAAAGGCCTACTAAGTTTTAATTTCACAGATTATTTTACGGGCAAGTCAAGCATTAATTCGTTTCGATTGTGTTGTGGCCGTTCGCGTGATCAATTAGTGCGTGGTTTACTGGTGATAGTTGAATTGGTGGATAGTTGGTGGCGTTTGTAAATCGCATTCAACACACTTTTCCACAGCCAAAGTAATTTTCGTTCGCTCCCCAAAAGCGGAAAAGCCCTTGTAAGTTTTTTGCTGGATTTTGTGCTGGGTGCAAATTTTTTTACATCAAAAATCTGTGCAGCGCTCAGCTAAGTTGGAACCTTATAAGTGGGGCATCTGCTAGAGGCACCCGATTCAATTAGATTTGAGCGCTTTAGCAATGGATACATAAGCTATCATGTAATACACACAGAGTTTTCGCTTCATACGCAAAAATTATTAGATTACTGTCCCAAAAAATAAGATTAATGATCCTGGTGAATGTGGAAACGTTGTGGCAAATATTGTAAATTGTATGACGGAATTTTTGTAAATGGAAAACAGTTCTTTTGAGTTTTCCGAGTTGTGCGAAGCATTACAAAGTTTTTGGAAGTTTTTTTGAGACAAAAGCATAAAAGCTCAATTAAAAGCGTTCTTAAAAAGGGGCTTGAACGATGTTTAAGGAAATCTGGGATTTGTATATGCTGTGAACAATTCATTTGAATTTAGTAAAAATGTTGGAAATAACTTTTTCGTAATTATATTTTATTGTTTGTATAAAGGTCAAATGAGCAATAATAAAATAATGCTATAAGATTAACATGTATAATGTACAAATTTATGGACCAAAAATATAATTTAAACCCAAAAATTCTTTTAATTATCCAACTTTATATATTTTTGTCATTTATTTGGCTGTGAAAAAGAGTCTTCTTGTTATAAAAACCTAAACAAACTAACAAAAAAGCTACAAAAAGTTATTTAAGGACACATTTACACAGAGAAGTGTAGTAAAGTTTCAGAAAAAAGTGGATTCAGGAAGTAAATTTTGAGGGAGTTTCAATTACAATAATCATGTTCCCAAGGTTTGGTTACGTATACGATAAGAAACAATTAACTAAAACCAAAAGATCGGTTTAAGTTTTATCAATTTATTTACAGAGCTTATTTTTAATGATCATTTTTCTCTATTTTCTAAATTTTAATTTAACGCTATCAGGAAGCCCTAGAAACAAATTTTATCAAGGAAAACGTATTTTTATTAAAAATACGAGCTTATATGGGCTTTTATACTTAAACTCCCAAAAACGAATGAAATTCCTTCAACTAAGAATTTTGTATACATTCTCCTTAATCACAACAGCGCCTAACGTATTTTAAAGCGAGAGAAGTGAAAAACCAATTTATGAACCTTTTCTTGTATGCTCCAAGATAAATTGTTACCGAATTGATAATCTCATAAAGAATATCAATCAATCATAATCTACCCCTAAAATTATTTATCCTCAATAACCTCTATGACCTTACAAAGTCCCCAACTATATGACTCAAACCGTTTTTACTCGCAATACTTTTTTGCCCAAATATATTGATAAGAATAATTACATGATTTTCATTTTTATTTTTTCGTTCTAACTACGAAAAAAAAATCCGCAGAATCTCGCAAAAATGACTGAAGCACAGCTCACACAGAAATTCGGTACTTTGATACCAAACCGAATATTTGTAGGCGGGATCAGGTAAAAACCCCAAAACTGTCCATAATCTTATTCTAACTCTTGATAATTATTCCTAGCGGCGACACCACCGAGTCTGAGCTATGCCGGGTGTTTTCTGCCTACGGCAACGTCAAGTCCACCAAAATAATTGTAGATAGGGCTGGGGTTAGCAAAGGATGTGAGTATTGCTTGGCAATAAGATTAATTGATATGTGCAAAGCCAACCAAACTTTCTTCCCCTTTTACCATTTTCTTAGACGGGTTTGTAACGTTTGAAACTGAATTAGAAGCACAACGTCTTCAAAGCGATGTAAGTGGCTGATGAACGGATTATAACCCTTTTTCCAGTTATCCAGACTTCATTACAGCTTATTTTTACTTTTTTTCGGTGATTTTAGGGTCGTTGTGTGATTCTACGTGATAGGAAACTAAACATAGCACCGGCCATTAAGAAACAAGTAAGATTTTTGAAAGAAGTTTTTAGTTCATGTATATATTTGGAAGGGATTGGCAATGGATTTTAATTTTTTTGATAAAACCTTTTCTTGAAGTCTACGTGATTTTTGAAGAATAAGTTAATTATTTAAGTTGTCTTACCCTTTCGAATATAACATCAATCAATCAAATAAAACTAACAATTTTAAAACATTTCTAGATGTTCTGCGCTCCCAACGAAACCATCTACTATGCGGCAACTCATCCGGGATTGATAAATCCTATCGAGCAATTCCCCCCTGCTTTGTACTCCCCAAGTAAGGATAAAGTCTATTAATCCTTCCACAGATACGATCTGCTACTGTATTAAGTTTTTTTAACGATTCTCTATTTTGCTTGAAGGTGTAGCATCTGCTCTCTATCCTCCAACCATGTCATATCAACCATTCTACCAGCCGTACAGTATGCCAATGGTAAGTTAAAATTTAAGGGTTTTTACCTTTCAGATATGCAGATTTCTTGGTGTTTGAGTTACAGATTTGAAGATTTTTGGTTGAGTTAAGAAAAGATTGCTTGCATTGCCATTAAAACTTCTGAAGAAGTTCAGTTTTATCTTGGTTTAACCACATATTAACTGCTTAGCTTTTCGTAAAAGATTTTATTATATTAATAAAAAATTTCAAACTCAAACACCTCTTTTTATAAGTGGAGAAACTTTTTTTTTATTTTGGTATGATGAGCAAACTTTAAACGATCTTCAGTACTTTAATTTTCCCCTGGAAAATATTAAAACATAAAGGTCATGAGTTCACTTAAATAATTCATAGCTCTCCAGCCAACTCACAATAATCTCCATGAATACTACCATAAAGCCTTCTAATTGATAATTTAAATGTTTAATGTCATGGTCTATCTAATTCTGTAGCGAATAAGCTCATATGAATATTTTATTTTACTAAGTAATCTTTATCTTCTCCCACAGAATGTACCAGCAATTTGGCCACAAAACTATGCGCAAGGTAATATTTATTGAGTTGAATATTAGGTAGCGGCACATACTTATCCGGTTGAATGTTTTCAGGACTTTATCCTTGCTACAAACTTACCACAAATTAAAGCGCAATGGTTCTTGAATAAATTTGCATTCATTATTTCATTTGATTCTCAAATTTCATAAATTTCATAAATTCTACAAATTATTATGGAAACTTCTTAAATTACCAAATTTCATACTTTCAAACAAAAATCTAATTAACAAATCCAAAATGTCGAAATTTCCTTAAAAAACATTGATAACTACATGATTAAACATTAAATTAAATTAGTTTGTAAGCTAATGGATTTAGAATTAACGCAAATTAAATGCAAATGACGAATAAATTAAATTAACTAACTTGTCGTGTGCATGATAATATATTTGAGGTTATGAGCCTAATTTGATGAACGAGATGATATTTCGCGCAATTTAGACTGAAACACTGACATCCCAAGCGGATGGAAATACATGAAAGACGTGGAAAATTTTATTATACTACTTGATTGACGGGATATATTATGAAAACCTAAATTCAAAGCATTGTCGACAATTGTCTAACATATAAAAATTGTCTCCTTCCTTTCATTTTAGAAAAGTTGCACAACGAGCGTTCGCTAATTTACTATAATTTTTAAGACGGAACGGACTAGATCACTAGACTATTGGTCACAGCAGGCCACCCAGTTTTGAGTTTGCCCGCAGTAGCCATTGCAATACTAAGTATAAACTGATTTTCCAAAAAAGCCGACCTCGGTTTTGCGCGCTTTTGTCCCTGCTTCTATTGGTTCCAACGATTGTCAATGCATACATGATTGTGATAGGTTGAGAATTTGTTTGCCAGAATTCGCGATATTTTGTGCCAAATTTTTTGTACAACAAAATTGAAAAAAAATAAATTGTACAAAGCTCTTTCTCTCTGTATCAAAATTCTGGAAGTTCTGGATGTTCTGGCCCAGAGTCTTCATCTCATGAATCAAATATCCAACAAACATAAATTAAACAAAAAATCGAAAAATGTGCAATATAATTGGCAAATTGTTTTTGTTTTCTGTTAAATCGCCACCATTGTTGAAACTTTGTAGTTGCAAATAAAACACAAAAATTAGAGAAACTAACCTCACAAAAACCTTCAAAAAATCTGTGAACAAATGATGATCAAAAAATGTTGTTGTAGTGCGAACAAATTCAAGTAATTAAAAATTGTTAATTTTTCTATTGAACGGTTTCAAAATACAAAACTGAATACTGACGAAAAACGAGTAAATTTTTGCAAAATTGTTATTATTATAAAACTTACTAAATGCAAGAGATGGGAAAAACAGGAGGAATAACTGAAAAACTGTCTATAGTTGATATTTTATGGCTGAGTATTTGAGGCAAATCTGTTATAACATACAAACATACAAACGAACAAACAAAATGCAAATGAAATCTCAAACACTGCAATATTTTAAAAACGCAAGCAAAACGTATAAAAGGAATATTAAGTGATAGCAAATAAATTATAAAATCTATATATATATTAAAAATTATACTTGTAAGGCTAAGGACATAAAATTAAATGAATATTGAGGAAATGAAATCTTTTTTCATATACTGCATGTTGCTAATTATATACCATAAAAATCTATATATACACGTAATTTTAACATATTTGATATTGATCGTGCTCTAGGATAATATTAAAGTGAAGGTGGCATCTTTTTACCAAGCGGGATTTTTGGGATTACATTAACATTGTTTACAATAAAAGTTTAACAATATGATTCAGTTGTCCAAAAAGATGACTAAAGATTAATTCTTACTGTTACTCAAACCAAAATTAAGCTAGACTACTTTTAACATTGAGAAACATTGTTTCTGAAGAATTTATCAAATATTTATAATTTCTTAGCCATCCATAAGCATTATGTAGAGTAGAAAATCTGTTTGCTTTCTCTCAAAATCTGAAATCTAGACTTTGCAGACTTGAGGTTTGTTTTGGACCTGAGCTATCAAAGATTTTCGTAGTGATCCGAATTAAATCCTTTCAATTTCTCACACCTTCACTGAGTAAACATCTTTGTATTTCCAAGCATTCAAAGTTTCCAACTCAAATATTGCAAAGATTGAGGTTATACCCTGAATGCCGCTTGATAAGAAAGTTGCCTCCACCAAAATCCTTTTGCCAAGTTGAGTAATATCGGACAAAAAAGCGTTTGAAGCAGATAAAACACTCTGCAAAGGCGAAATGAATAAGCGAATTCAATTATTTTAAAATCTGTTTTCGTTCTCGATCCAAGAAATTGTTTCTATTTGAGTTTTATTTATTCACTGCCGTATCACTTTTCACTTATGTAAAGCGGCAAGGTTTTCTTGATTTTTTTTTGTAGCTCGGTGCGCTAAGGAGATATACCTTGAGGAGGGTTGGAAATTGCTCAGCAAACACCGGGAAGAAGAGGGTGAAGCGTTCTGCATTTGGCGCAATTTCAAAAGAACTAAACAGACAATAAATTTTATTAAATAAAGACACACTGAACTGGCCAAGTATATTCCTTCTTGGCGTACTGGATATGATTTTGCTGTTGAGTTTGTAGGTTGGCTGCTAGAAACGAACAATTTGTTTCAAACTATTTCTGCAGTTTACATACAATATAAGGACAACTGAGATAAAAGGATGAACGAAATTAGAAAATGTTTCATAAAATGAGAGTGGGAGTTGTTTTACAGAATAATGACGTCATGATGTAAATTCTGGTTGTTCAAGCGTCAAAATTCTCACAAAAGTAATTTTCGGTCCAACCTTTAAACTTCTCTGTACTTGGTACCTACATATATTTCGAAAGCTTTTCTCTTTAATCCTTTTGGCTCGTTTCTGATTTTGTTCTTTTGTTTTTTATTTCCGACAATTTCTGGCGAAAGCTGAAACACTCAAAAACTGGAAAACAAAAAAAATTATTTAAAAACAGAGAAAAGGACGAAGAGATTTAGGAAATAAATCTATACATTTGGAGCATTAGGAAACATGCAAAAGTGATTTATAGAAATAATAATTATTTATTGATAGAGCAAAGGGAGAAAAATCTACTGAAAACGGAATTTGACCTAAAAAACCATTTACAAAATTTATCCAACGAGTTTAGAGACACAAAATATTTTGGGTGCGGGATGAGACGCGGGAGCTTTTTTAGACGGGCATAACGTATGGGGCAGTAGGTTAGATGGGGAATTGCGGGGATGGGAGATTTAAGGACGACAGTTGTGAGACATTCATTATTCTTGGGATTTTTGAATTAAATCGTTAGCTTCTTGAGTGGGAAAAATAGAGATATTATGTAGACTTGACTTTGGGTTGAGGACAATTTATGATCTCACTATTCAGGGATGGTTTGGATTGATGTCTAGTTTGAATTACAACAGAAAAACTAAAATACGTATATTTCTTCTAGTAAGTCTAGATTGAGAACATTTTGAACCATTTATAGATTGTGATTAGTACATTAATGATCACTAGTGATCGAATAGTAGATGACGGTTGTGAAGATCATCTCAGATCACTTTGAATCGTCCTAGTGACTGCTCAAGAAGCTAAAGCTCATTCAATCAGCACAAGAATCATCCGATAACAAATTATTTACATATTTCTTAGATAAGAAAATAAAATAAAAGCAATAAATATTTACATATGTACTAAAGAAAAAAAAAACTAAAAAGGAAATTAAATGATAAACTGAAGGAAATATATTAGAAAAATCTAAGGATATCTATGGATAATAATTATTAACTGTTTAGAGAAGCTATTAGAAAGCCAATAAGAGAACCCAATTTGTTATAAGGATCCGTTTATTTGGATTGGATGCGAGATTTTTCGGGGGACGCCGACGGGGCGAGAACACCCTACTCTTTGAATTATATACAAAAACCAAAACAGAATATTGATGTCTTTTTGCATGCTCTCTCATCTTGAAAAACAAAAAAACAAAAAACATAAAAAACATAAAAATATTTATATTTAGATAATTATGATATACAACACATCAGACATGACAAAGAAAACGTGAACCCACTTAAAAAATAAATCTAGCCGGAAAATCCTTGCAAATTTTTAAAAGTAATTAATCTTGTTGTGATACTACAGAAAAATAAACTAATAAATAATGAACTAATACGCAATTAACGCTATTTTTAACACTTAACAGTGAGTTTGAGTGATTTTAGTTCTTTCTCTCTCTGGCTCTCTCTATTTGAGAGTTTGGGTAAAATTGAGTGAAAGTACAACTTAGTACAACATTTTAGAGCGTGGGACTCTAGTTTTACCATTAAAATAGACTCAAAACTAACAAAAACTTCGTTTCACACTTTTGATGCCAAAATTCATTTCTTTAGAATCATTTTGGGGTTAAGATTCGCACTCGATCAGGTTTTTAATGTCTTTTTTTATTCCACGAAACAAAACTCAAATTGAAATACTATATAAAGCTAGGCTCGGACCTTAAAGTATATAAAGCAATTCTGATAAATTTTACTAGTTTGAAAGGTTGTTAAATTCGATACATTGTTCATTAAATACTCTTTTAAAAGAATTAAAATGTTAAGTTTGAAAAATGTTAAAATTAATACAATTAAGTTGTTAGTATACCCTAAAAGTATGCAATAAGCAATAAATTTACCAAATCAAAATGATACCTTCAATTCTTGTTAGAATTTGATGGGAAACATAATTTTTAAATGAAAATTTCAATAAAAGCATCAAAAATCTGATCGAATTAAAAACCAACCCCTAATTCCATCCTCTTTCCTCTCCATTCAAACAAAAATGAAATCTTTTAAATTAAACAATTTTAATTGCGAACAATGAAGGAATAAAAATAATAAGAAATTGATAAAAATAATATTGTGATAAATTCTCTTGATATCCCAATTTGATTTCTTTCCGTCAATTATGTGCAAAAAGAGAAGCGAAAAATATTAAACGAGATATTGCTGAATTTTATGGTTTTATCGGTTTTTCTATGATTTTCAACGTTTTTAATTGCCTAATTAAAATCGGGAAGAAAAATTAGGAAAATTTATGGGGCGATAGCAAATGAAACATTCGGAGTTGAAATATCAAATTGATATTTCTTTTTCGGTGCTCCAAATTGATTATCATTAGATTGTTTCGCTTCTCGGAGCTTTTTGTAGCTTTTTCCGGATTGTTAGCAGATAAATTATTGAGCTTTTTGTCAGAAGATTATTATTTGTTTGGGAGCAAGCTGATGGGGATTTTGTGACCTTTACTAAAACGGATAAAGAACGGATGTTAAAATTTATGAATTTTAATAAAGCTTTTTGTTAAATTTGAAATTTTACTTTAATAATTTATTTAATTTACCCGGATTCTCCAAAATCCAGAAAAAGCTCAAGATCTTCTGTTTAATATGAATCTCCCACTCAATTACAAGAAGAAAACCCCTGAAAAGTTTAAAAGATAAATTAATTAAAATAAATTAGTTGAATCGAATTTGAAACGCAAATTTCTAAATTATCCCACAATAAGAATGGCAATTTCAAGACATAAATTTAATTTAAAAAACATAATACTAATGGTTGTGTTAAACTTAACAAGAAAAATGAATAAATATATATTTAATATGTAATGAATATTTTAAGTATAAGACAATGATATAAGAAGTATATTGTACCATTTATGTATATTTTAAGCTGATTATTAAGAAAAAACCCCCCTGAATTCAATGGAAATCGAAGAAATGCAAATAATTTTACTCTTAAAGGACAAAAGATTAAGAATAACTTGAGAATTGTAGAGAAATATTGTGAGTGAATGGATCGCGGTATCAAATCGAAGAGTGCTTTGCCTACAAATTGATGGATTAAAAGTTTTTTGTTTTGATGGAAATTTGGGCGCATTTGTATAAAATATTCCATAATTTGCATCAAAAATCAGTAAACTAAATTATTCAAAAATTTGAATAAATGAACATCAATGGGAGGGTTTATGGGTGACAATTGAATTATATTGACTCTGAATATTAATTAATATTAGTTTCTAAAATTTATTTGCTCAAAAAATATTTCCTCTGAAATATTTTAAGTCTCAAATCTTAAAAATAAGTTCAATATTTTGAATAATGTCTTAAGGACTCCTTAAAATCAAGAATAAACTCTCCAAAGGCTTTTGCTTTTTTTAAAAGTGTAAAAATTCCACTCACCTAAACCCTTCCAAAAACAATCTCACTTCGATATCGTCTTCCCTTCTCGGTCAAATATTATTTACATAAATAAGCAAAACGCATCTATAAATTATATTATATACATACAACAAGAAAAATACATAAAATATTATTGTGAAAATAAATTATAATTCATAAGAGATGTCAATTGAAGATGCATAAGATAAGGTGAATTAACAGAATTAACAGAAAAGCGCGAATTATTGTGTAAAAAACGAAAAAACGAGAAAAAAACTGTCTAGAAGTGATAAAACCAGGAGATTCATTAGATTAGAGAAACATTTTGTTAGGAAGAATGAATTTCGCGAAAATACTCACAGAAATGGCAATAAAAATGAATTTTAAAATTGTTATAAAATGCAACTTTACATTGCGATCATCTGTTGAACGAATAAATTGATACTTTTAGATCAAGTACACAGTATTAAACAAACCAAAAAAAAAACACAAAGACAAAAGAATGAAATTCATTAAAAATTGTAGCATAATTAAAAAGAAATCTGAAAATAAAGAATCCGAAATATATAAACATACCTCTTCGTCTTTTAATTATGCAAATTATGTTGCAGCATAAATTTACGTTGCAGTTTGTAGGAGAAGTGCAAGATGATTTAATTTTGTGTCTATTATGTAGGGATGTGCGCGAAATATATAAACATACCTCTTGGTCTTTTAAGATTTAATTAACACTCGTGATATAACTTTAGACACACTGTCTCGATTCAACTTTAGACACTTCAATTATAGCGCTCCAGCGTTACATAATTGAAATTCTGGGTAAGCAGAAGTTTGATTAGACTTGCTTTGATAATTTATCATGAAAGTGCAAGATGATTTTTTGAATTTCTAAAGTTTAATATCACGTTTTTGACCACGATGATTTTATGTAGGGATGTTGCGCCATAAAGAACGCACTTCCAAAGATTGCTACATAAAACTGTTATTACGCTTGCACGAGTTATTCACATTAGGAATAATCGCAGAGGTCAACCCCATCCTAGTGCAATGACAGAGTCTCGCTCTGGGGGAACGGCCTTTATGATCACCGTAACCCCTACGCCAGGTAAGTATGATTTCATCTACACTTAGAGATATTTTAACCAAAACATTGTAGCTTTGCATAGTACAGTTTATTCAAAAAGCATAAGACAGACTTTCAAGGCGATCTTTTTTCTGGTAAATTGGTTGAAAAACATTCAATGTTTTCAACACAACCCTGCAATGTTTTTGTTTACATCGAGGAAAACATTGAAATTATTTTGTTTACCAATTTCACACTGATTTATTAAAAAATTTATTAAAACTATAGTTATTCAATAAAAATGGATATTTGCCGTGTTTGTTCATCTACTGATGTTCCATTCTTCTATTCATGTGAAGAAGAATTTCAACTAGGAAGCCTACTTTCAATATTTTTGGGAATCCAAGTAAAATTTCGATATAAATGTATGCAACTTGCTTCAAGTCTCTATTTTTAGATCCAAGATCAAGCTGACTCCACTGAGAAAGTTTGTAGTGATTGCTTCGACAAGCTCAAGTCAGTTCAACAACTCAAAGACCAATGTAAGACGTCGGAAGGGGATTTAATGGAGATGTCTAAACTTATAAGTTTGGTCAATGAAAATAAACTTGAAGACGAAGATTTGTGCTGGAAGCTGACAGAAATAGTGAAACAACATCTGAAAAGTAACAAATTCAGCTCGATTGAGATCAACCCATCAACATTTCAGCTCATAATTCATACCAAGCCGACTGTCAAACAAGAAATTGAGGATAGTGAAGAATTTGACCCAATATATGAGTCCATGTTTGAAATCAGCGTTTTAAAATATGAAGAAGCACAGTCGTCTGAAACAGCTAATAAAGAAGAGATGACTGATCAGATTGATAACGAGGACCGATCTTCTGGAAGTGAATTTTCAGTTTCTGCGAGTGAAAGCGATGAAGGGGAAAGTGATTATAAGCCTCTAAGATCTAAAAGAACAAGAAGTAAAGATAGTGATGAAACCATCGGAGAGACCAAGAGTAAAATATCCAAAAGAACTGTTCAAAATGTTCGCTGCAAAATTTGTAATTTGATCATGAAGCAACATTTAGTCTCCCATCACCAGAACATTCATAAATCCTTCCATTACCTTCTTGAAAATAATCATTTGTCGTTCCAAGAGTGTCCAAAATGTCACATCATTTTTGATCAATCAGAAAATCTACTGGAGCACCAAAAAAATCATCCTAAAGAAAAGCCAAAACAAAATTCTTGTGGTGAATGTAAAACATCATTTGAAACTGAAGTAGAATTAAAAGAGCACATTTTCTTCCATCATTTGTCAAAAATTGAGTGTCCAGTTCAAAGTTGTAAAATGATTTCAAGATCTTATCGCGCCTTTTACTTCCATATTCAACAAAAACATCCAGACTTCATTCAATTAAAGGACCTGGTTTACTACTGCAACTTTTGTGTCACCAAATTTGATTCTCACATGGATCTTTGGCATCACCATAATGATAAACCAGCAGTTTGCAAGGGAAAAACTTTTGTGTGCGAATTTTGTTCTCGAAAATTTGGGAGCGATAGAACCAGAGACAGACATGTCAAGACGAACGTTTGTAAGTCCAAGAAACTAAGATCAGAAGTATCAAATGAAATTAACGAGAAAATTGCATTGAAAAAATACTTTTCTGATCAATTAATGTGCCCGTCTTGCTCTAAAAAGTTCAAAAATGTCGCTAATCTTAAAAAGCATTGCAGGTAAATTATTCTGTTTTTTAAAGAGAATATTTATTAAATTTCCTAATTTTTAAGACGATGCTGCCCAGACACAGAATTTCTTAAAATGAATAGTACCGGTAAAGCTTACTTAACATGTCCATCCTGTAAGAAGATGACAAAGTGCACGAGTGAGGAAAATCTCAAAAAACACATGGAAAGTTGCAAAAACATCTTCCAGTGCTCAGGATGTCCAAAGATATTCGAGACTCGAGTTGAGCGTAATATTTAGTGAATTCTTTTTAAATTCTTCAAAATTAAATTTTCCATATTTTTAGTGAAAAAACATTGCCGGATTTGCTGTCCAGAAGATGAACTGTTTAAAAACGAAAAATATAGAGACACCAGCAAGAATCCCAGATGCTTGTTCTGCATGAAAAAATTCAACGGGGATAATGCTGATTTGTTCCACCATCATTTAAATATGCATATTACTTTTAAGTTTTTACTACAAAAAAATCTTCTACAGTTTGAGGTAAAATTAATAAACTTTGATTGAACAACTAACGATTAACTGATTTTTCTAATCAAATAATTACCATTTTACTTTATTTTTTAGGACTGTCCAATGTGCAATAAATTGTTTATGGATAAAGATGGACTAGAAACTCATGATTGTGCTGGAGTTCCACTAAAAGAAGGAATATATAATTGTTTAGAATGCGAAGAAGAATATCCTGAACTAGATTTAATGAAAGAACATAAATTCTTCAAGCATCAGAAGCATTTCAAGTGTCCTCTTGATACCTGCAGATCTGATTACAAAACATATGGCATTTATTATTATCACTTGATCACCACTCATCCTGGTTTTGTGGAGCCTATAACAGAGTTTCCTTGCAATTATTGTAGTGAAGTCTTTGGATGCTATCCACATCTTGTTAAACATAGAAAGACGTTAAATTCTTGCAAAGGAAAGAAATTTAACTGTAATCACTGTGAAAAAATATTTGGCACTGCGTTGCTTCTAAAGGTAACATTTTAAATGTTTCTTGTGGATTTGCTCTAATTTATTGTTATTCAAGGTTCACATGCGTCAGATCGCTAATCCAGCTATATGTGAAGAGTGCGGAAAGACTTGCGTAAACACTTTTGATCTTGGGCTTCATAAGAAGACGCACACCGAAACTAGAAACTTCAAGTGCCACGTTTGTGATCGCTTCTTTGTAACTGCCAGTGGTCGATCAGCTCATCTTAAATGCCACATTCAAGAGAAAAATCATTTCTGTGACCTTTGTGATTACTCAGGCCAGTCAACTAAGAATCTAAAAAAACACAAGTATACTGTACATAGTGGAAAATACGCGTGTCCAGTTTGCAATAATATATTCTCCAGTTGCACAGCGTGCGAGCTTCATCTTAAAAAGGCACATGAATTTGGTCCTGATGATGTCAGAAAAATTAGAGGAAGTCTTAAAATTAATGATTGAATTGTTAGTTTTAAGTGTATTAATGAATATAAATGGAAAGTATCTAAACTGTAAAGAAAATCTTCATAAAAATTAAATAATATGACTTTTTAATTTTTTGGTAACGAATAATCTATTTGTATAATTTTAAATCGCAAATCAATTGAATTGGGCACAAACTGACTATATGGAGTGGATATTTTCGGGTAGTACTTTTTGGTACAGTCGATACTTTTGAACTTTTGCGTGGTGGCATTTAAATCATGTTGCTTTGAGGAAGGTTCACTTCATCTTTGTCTTTAATGCTGATCCGGTGTACAATGTTGTTGAATAAATACTCAATCATCAGCACTTTTTCCTCACCAATGCAGGGATCGTAAAATCCGGAGAGTTCACTCTAAATTATTTAGAACAAAAATCAATTCAATTTTGACTGAAAACTTTTTTGTAAAAATTTACCTTGTAAGCCGTGTGGATCAATAATTTACTCTCTTTCACCAAACATTGCAGTGGAATTTTCACGTCTATAATATTATGGTCATTTTCCGCCACAATTTCTTCAAGTGATTCTGAAAAACACCAAAAATTACCTCCTTCATATTACTTAAAATAAAAATTTATAAACAAACCTTCCCCGTAACCCCTTTCAAACTTCCCATAATATGCGTACAAAATAATCAATCCATTCTTCTTGTTTTCGTCGATACAGTTACGTTCATATTGGGCTGACATGAGAGACACTGCCGCTTCCGCTTCCCTCTTCTTGAGTTGACTCTTTTGCTCGTTCATCTCCTTCTTCTTGTCAATCTCACGTTTTTGTCGCTCAGAAACTATAGGCTCGATAATACATTTCTTGAGCACAAACCAAGAGATCAGCGGCGTGATGGTGGCGTAAAATAGTGCAGCTGGGATAATTTCGTCGCTTAGCTAAAATAAAAGCCAATAAAAACGTGTCTAAGGATTCCGTTCAAGAGATGCTTAAATTACCTGAATGTGGAAATTGTAGGACTGTGAAGATCGGTTAAACCTAATTTTTAACTGAACACCAGTGGGAACTCCAAAAAGGACTGAAGCGTATAAGCTGCTATATTTTGAAACTTTTTTCTCTGCTCCATACTCTGTCATAAATCCAAAAGTTCCAACTTTACATGACAACTTGAGCTTCAATTCATACTCGACCATTTTTCTAGTGTAGTTGAAGGACACAAAACTATGCGGAATTCCTAATAACAACATCAGATGCAGATAGTTTTTATCAGTGTTATGCTCTACTACCGTAGCCATGGAACTTTGGAGGCCAACAGTGTATGTCAAATAACCAACAGTATGTCGATCAAGTTGCACAGCCAAAGTTCCCACCAATCCTGGTACCAGACCATTTTGCCGAAAGTTGAAATTGAGGTTAGCTGTTGTGAAGATCCGTTTTCGGAAATTTCGAGAACACTTGGCACCTAGCGATAAGCCATTGCCAGCAGAAATATCACCTTCTACCCAGCCTTTGTTAATAAGGCGTCGACCAGATACTGTAAAGACCCCGTTCCCGGAACCATTTCGAACGTTCAATGACCCGGATAGAGTTCCAATGTTATTGTTGGTTAAAGGAGCTTCTATAGACTGAAACATGTTCATCCCGGAGATCTCGATTCGAGAAAGTAGCGAAGGCTCACTAAAATAATAATATTAAACTATAAAATATTTTTTAAGATAAATCTTATTACACTTACTCATAATAATCGTAAGTATTGAAGATGTCAGTAGCATTGACGTTGAGTGTAATATTTCCTCGCGGATTGGTTAGCTGTTGAAGCCTCCTTTCTTCTTTTTCTTTCTTCAATCGTTCATACTCTTCCCGGATTTCGGTAGGTGAAGCATTTCTAGAGATTAACTCCCAACCATCTGATTTGAGTGCGGTTGGACCTAAGAACATAAAAATAATTTATCAGCTTACAAGGTATCTTACATCCAGAAGTTTTCAGAACTTCTTTCAAGGTTCTTCAGAAAAATTTCAGAACAAAATTAATGAGACATCCTGATTTGATTGAATGCATGACCAGATTTATAATTACTAACCAAGGCAATCATAAATAGCTCGTTGTTCTTTATTGCTTAAGACTTCATAAGCTCTTTTACATCGATTAAACAAAATATCCGCTTCTGCTTTTTTGGAAGCTTCTGTGTGTTTGTCAGGATGGAAAATTCTGCTTAGATTCCTGTAGGCAGAACTAATATCTTCTTGGTTTGCCTAAAAACATTCAAAACTAATTTGTAAAAATAATCGGAAAATTTCATCATTTGATCTTACATCTCTCCTAAGATTAAGGAACGCGTAATAATCCTCCCATTCAGGATTATCAATTTCTTCTATGTCATCCATAGTTCTATTTAATTAAAATGTAAATCCACTAGATCAATTATCTGCTCGGCTCCACAAAAATATTTTGCACAAATAAAATAAATTCATACCCCTGCTTGCCAAATTCAAACTGACAGCTGTCAGGGCTGAGTTATTTAGTTGTTTACTAAAAATATTGAAAAATCTAAAATTTGCGGAGAATTTTACGGAAAAGTAAATTAAATAGTTAAAAAATCATATTTGGTTGTTTAATTGGTACAATCTATTAAATACTAAGTATTAGGTAGGTCATACAATTGAAGGGAATTCTCTAGAAACAGTGAAATGCGGGTTTTTCCTAAGAAGCATTATTTTGCTTTAAATCTGATTACTTGTTAAGTTGAAAACTTAATCCATTAATTACATTTTTAATTTTAGCCTCAATCATGCATCGCGTGCGAGGAGGCAAGAAAATCCGTATGGATGACATTCCGATGGATATTGGTTTCCAATATGAAGGTAACTTCCCAGAAGAGATGGATGATGTAGGTTTCAGTGGAATGGGTCCAAGTGCACAGAGAATGACTAGACTACGTGCTCGTGGTGGAGTTCCAAGTAAACCGCCAATAATCGATGAGGAAGACGAAGACTTTTTCGGTGGTCGCAAAAGAAAGAACGCTAGAAAACCTCTGGAGCCCAGAGAGAGACCTGTTCCGGTACCAAGAGCTCCAAAAGAACCCAAAGCACCAAAAGAACCTAGAATTCAACATGAAGAGCATCCAGGAGACAAATTAGCCGTACGAGAACGAGAAATCACAACTGATGAGTCTAGTTTGTTCTATACTCTGAGATACTCAAAGTCCACTATCACTGTAAGATTTATTTCTTTAGAACATCTTTACCTTTTTACTTAAATTCATAACATTCATATTTAGGTCATTGTGGATGAATGGATCGAGAGTTACAAAGTGGAGCGAGAAACTGCTTTAATTGCTCTCATGCAGTTTTTCATCAATGCTAGTGGCTGCAAAGGCAGAATTACTCCAGAAATGCAGTCTAACATGGAACACACATCTATAATCAGAAAGATGACAGAGGAGTTTGACGAAGAAAGTGGGGAATACCCTCTAATTATGACTGGACAACAGTGGAAAAAGTTCAAGCTTAACTTTTGCGACTATGTTCAGACACTGGTCAAGCAGTGCCAGTATTCGATCATATATGATCAGGTTTGAATTATTATCTTGCATTAACGTAGTTTACTAATCCTTTTCTCAATTTTAGTTCCTCATGGACAACGTAATCTCGCTCCTAACTGGATTATCTGATTCTCAAGTGCGTGCTTTCCGCCACACAGCTACCCTTGCTGCAATGAAACTAATGACAGCTTTAGTAGATGTTGCCCTACTCGTCTCTATTAACTTCGACAACGCTGCTCGACAATACGATATGGAACGTTCAAAAAGTGCAGATGAAATTTCATCTGAAAGATTGGAAGCTTTGATTCAAAAAAGAACCGAGCTGGAAGAAAACATGGATGAGATTAAGAACATGTTGACTTATATGTTCAAGTCTGTTTTTGTTCATCGATATCGTGACACGTTGCCAGAGATTCGAGGCATATGTATGGTGGAGATTGGCATTTGGATGCAGAAATTCTCGCAAAACTTCTTGGATGATTCGTATCTCAAATACATTGGGTGGACGCTACATGATAAGGTAATTATTTTTATTTATTATGGCGATCTAAAATAACAAATTTTAATTTTAAGGTCGGTGATGTTCGTTTGCGCTGCTTGCAAGCTTTACTGCCACTCTACGAGAACGAAGAGTTACGTGGTAAGTTGGAGCTTTTCACTTCCAAGTTCAAAGATCGTATTGTGGCCATGACTCTGGACAAAGAGTACGAAGTTGCAGTTCACGCTGTTCGTTTGGTCATCAAGATCTTGAAAATTCATCAAGATATCCTCACCGACAAGGATTGTGAAGTGGTCTATGAGCTTGTTTACTCTTCCCATCGTGGCGTCGCTCAAGCAGCCGCTGAGTTCTTGAACGTTCGTTTGTTCTTTATTGAGGACACTGGCGCTGACTTTTACACCAAAAGAGGCAAGAAACGAGTTCCGAACACTCCATTGTTGCGAGATTTGGTTCAATTCTTCATTGAATCTGAGCTGCACGAGCATGGAGCTTATTTGGTGGATTCGTTCATTGAGAATAATCCAATGGTTAAGGACTATGAGTGTATGACGGATTTGTTGCTGGAAGAACCTGGCCCGAATGAAGAAGTTCTAGATAACAAACAAGAGTCTTCGCTGATTGAGATTATGGTCAGTGCTGTTAAGCAGGTAGCTACTGGAGAGCCGCCATTGGGACGAGGAAGTAACAGAAAAATGGTAAAAATATCGTAAAAATAGCAATCTTTAAAAAGTTGATGGTTTAATTAACTTTCCATAACGTTTTAGACTTTGAGCGCCAAGGACGTAAAGCAAGTTCAGGATGACAAGCAAAAGTTGACGGAACATTTTATTTTGACTCTTCCTTATTTGCTGGATAAATACAGTGCTGAAGCTGAAAAGCTAACCAATCTGTTGGCAATTCCACAATATTTTGACTTGGAGATGTACACCACATTGCGTCAAGAAGCGGTAAGATTCCTTGTTTTCTAACTATTCAGGGAAGTTTATTTTTAAAAACATTTTAGAGTTTAAAAATGCTCCTCGACAAGATCACTTTAATCATGTCGATCAACACAGACCGCGACGTACTCGAAGCTTGCGCTAAAACCTTGGAGTTCCTGTGCACTGAAGGCAGCGCAATATATACTCAATGTGACGTGGCTCGATCAAACATCATTGACGAATGTGTAAATCGCTACAAGGAAGCAATTGACGATTGGCGCAATTTGATTGCTGGCGAAGAACAACCCAACGAAGATGAAATTTACAACGTCAGAATACATTTGAAGAAAGTTTCTATTCTCTTCTCATGTCACAATTTGAACCACTGGAATTTGTTTAATTCCTTGTTTATAGACATTGACGAGTATTTGGGAGAGACGAGCAGAGATAAGTGCATTCCAACAGAAGCTTTGATCTACTGCATTGAAAGTTGCTTCTTCAGCATTTCTTGGGCTTTGCAGCAATTGGAGAGCTCGTTCGAGAACTCACAGTTACAATATTCCGCAGAGGAGCTGAGAGCTCATTTAAGCAAGTACATGGATACCTGCAATAGTTTGATCCGAAATGCACCCAAACAACAAATTAAGGAAGCAGCTTACATGTCTATTTGCGACCTCTTGATCCTCTTTTCCAAGCAACTCGAAAAAAGCTCCAATGTCTATGTGACACAGCTTACTTATCAGCCAACAGAAGTGCAGAAAGATTTGCTCAACGAGTTCATCAAGATTTATGTTTTTGCTTCAAGACAGGAAGAAGGTCAGGAGGAGAAGAAAATTGAAGAGATTCACAAAAAAAGAAGTCATTTGGCTGCTTTTTGTAAACTCATTGTTTACAATATTCTACCGGTGCAGGCTGCTGGTGATATCTTTAAGTATTACATCAAATGCTACCAGGACTATGGAGATATTATTAAAGGTAAATATTTTCTTGTAAATCCTGTATTTATAATCGGCGTTTTAACATGTAAATTTTTTTTATAGCCACCATGACAAAAGCGCGCGAAATAAACAAAATCAACTGCACAATGACCATGTGCTTAAGCCTCGAGACTCTCTTCGAAGAAATCAAGGTCTACTCACAGCCCAGCAAAATTTCACGCACTTCTCAGGACTTTTTGGACATGAAGGAGCTGGCTAAGCGTTTTGCTCTGTCTTTTGGATTGGATGCTGTGAAGAATCGAGAAGCAGTAACTGCTTTACATCGTGCTGGCATTTTGTTTGGAGCTTTGCAAGTGGAACAGTCTGAAGACGCTCTAGCTCCACCTCCAAATTTACTGTTCTTGGAAGTTCTTACTGAGTTCACTAATAAATTGATCAAGCAGGACAAGAAATTGGTGTAAGCATTACTTTTGAAAAAAATCAAAACAGCATATTAAATATCTTCCAGTCAATTTAAAATTTTACTGATTATTCAAATGTTTTCCAGGCTGAACTTCCTAGATCGCCGCATTCCAATCGCTGCAATGCCATCAAGTCACGGTGAAGATTGGCAGCCATTGGTTACCTACCGTAATTCGCTGCTTCACGGTGACAATGATCAACCAGCTGGTCCAGCAGTGGCTAACAAACGTGTTTACACCAGAAAGAAGAAGAATCAGGAAGTAGAACATGAAGAATCTGGAGACTCGGAAGATAACGTTTAAGTGCTCCACTGAAAAATTTTAAACTTTGATCTTAAATATTAAATGTTGTATTGATGTATTTTACGTCGGAAATTTCAGTAAGAAATTCTGCTGATCATTTACAAATTGTAAAAGTTTTAATATAAATATAATTAATTGTTTATACTTTATTTTGAAAACTTTTTTTGAAAAATTCTTTAATAAAAGTTCTCAAAAATGCAATAAACAATTTAAAAACATATAATTGAGTTTGTCATTTTGATTTCTTAACAAATAGAGTCAAAATAATGTAAGTTTGTTTCTACCCAAAAATTCGAGAGATGCGGAGATTCAGAATTGAGAGTCAAATTAAATTATTTCGATGTTAATTTAGTAAGAAAGTTTCTTTTATTTTGGTTTCTTGCTTTGAGGATTTACAATTTTTTAGTGATGATTTACAATTTTATTAATTTTATTAAAAATCAACTAGATAATTGCAATTTTGCTTCATTGCGATCTTTTTCATTAATTTAGCTATTATTACGGGACTTTGTTTGGAATGTCAAGGTAGTTCTATGTCAGGTGACGACATACTATCAAAACTTTTTTGAAGATAAGCTTAGCATTGACAAATCAGCACCTGGCATCAACTAGAACTTACAAAATTTCATCGAGTTTACTAAAAGCTAGAGAACGCTCTTCGGATCACTATTTACAATAAAAAAGCAGTAAAGAAAGCTTCTGTTGCGATTACGTTGGCTATTTTTCAATTAAATAGGTAGGACTTTTTATAGTGTTTGAGTATTTGAAAGTAATAGATCCACAATGTGTTGTACAATATATTTTCAGATTCTCGGCTCAATGATAAATTTTTTACACCGGAATCAGGAAAATCGTGTGGGATCAAGAATTGGTCTATTTAACTTATTAAAAGGTCAAAGGCCTGATATAAATATTTTGATATTTTTCAATGCAATTAAACTTAATATTGATATATTGAGGGTGTGAACATAAACGACGTCATCACTTTACAGCAAAATTCTTCAAGAAAGTTGTCTTTTCATTTAATCGACGAATTATTTTAAATATAAATCTTGAGTAAAAATGTAACAAATTCTTTAGAAAATTCTTGGGAAACTTAAAAAATGCAAGAACAATAAATTTACAAGTATAAACTTATTCAACAATCCTTGCTAAAATAAACTATGGAATTTCTTATTGAATTGAGCTAATTACTGAGTAAAATTGTGCTAGTGGAAAACATATTTAAATATAAGAAATATGGTAAGAACTAACAAATTGAAGGTGAATGCGATGGATCTTGGAGCACGTCCACAAATCTCTATGCCAGATTCGTTGTGATGCTTGTTGAAGCAATCACGTAAGGTGCGTCGATATAACTGACTATTTCGAGCTTTGTGACACTGTAGCGAAGATGCATTGTAATCTTTCTCGGTTGGTTGACTCTTGAAGATTGTGGGATTATCTGTTGGACATAAAGTGTCCATAACCACTAAAATCATATTACTGGAGGGGATTGGAGTGACAACAAAGGGCCTGAAAAAATATTTGTAAGATTTCTCCATTTTATTTAAATCTAAAATTCTTACCTCTCGCATCCTCCCATTTGCCTCTCATAAACACTCTTTTCTTCTTTGGCAGTATTAAGTTGAAAAAGAGTGATGATCTTATCACATTTTTCTGGTCTGGTACGATTTATAAGAACTTTCCTATCAAAATCATCTTTGTTTTTTGATGCTGGCAAATCGTATCTTTCAGTTGGATCCGGGTTATCATTATAGTCATATTGTACTAAAAGTAGAATAATCAGTAAAATTTCATCATAATGATGGATTGAAACGCACCAGATGAATCACCATATGAATAAGTTCCGTGCGCACTAGAATGATCAATCAAAAAGTGAAGAATCATGTACATCAAGTAGCTTTTCAGGACCTTCAGTAATCTCAAAACGATTCGGAAAGGCTGTAATAAAATAATTTTGAATAAATTACGATTATTTAGCGAACAAATGAGAACACACCGTTATCAAAACACTTGCAGGATTAGAAGAGTCCTTGTTAATGAAACAAACTGCTTGATAGTCGTAAATGGTGATTTCTTTGAAGATTCGTTCATCAATTAGATGTTTCATAATAACTGCTTTTACTTCTCCAAAGAATTTACCGGTGTCTGCTGTATCGGGTCCAACAATCACGTAACCATGATCATCCAGTACAAAACATTCAATATCATCAGAAGCGCAAGAATTAGTGCAGGAGGCATCTTGGCACTGAAAGGCAAAGTATTATTTAATATCCCAAATTTGGAGACTCACGTTGTACTTACATTGCTTGTAATATTCTTAAACAAAGTGTACATAGCAGAGTGTTGGAACTGGAAGCCAACTACTGCAACAGGAGCACTTTTTCCACCTTCTTTATGAAAGACTGCGTGCGAAGCTGTTACAAGTGTGTCATTTCTGCTGCCAGCATCAAATGGCACAGAATAAACAAAACTCATGGGATCGAGGTAATGTTGTTCAATAGCTCGTTTGTACCAAATCTCATCGATGGCTTTTCGATTGTACTCACTGAATTCGTTTCTAAAATAGAAATTTTAATTAAGTTCGAAAAACATAAAATTGTTATCAAATCATACTCAGGCTTGATATCATCGCTCTGTACGTTATTATAGTCTTGCCAACGTAAGAGTCCACTGTGTGTTGCTAGGAAAGCTACACTTACTCCAAATCTTTGCTTGAATTCGTTTCTGTTTTAGTCAGGAAGAAAAATGCGTTAGGTTTTGGAATTGGCTTCAGTTTTAAAGACCAGTTCAGCTTAAAAGTTGATACTGGTGAAATGGGTTATTTTAGAATCGTAGCAGTTGTGATCTTATTACTGTACCTTGGTAAGAGACCCATCAATAGAAAAATTGGGCTTGGACTGAGATCATAAATCAAAAGGGTGTTCAAAAGAATATAATTGCATTAATTAACAAATCCTTGTTGTGCATTAAAATTGTTAATTAAATTAAAAGCTTCTAATACTACTCCACGTGTGCTTAAAAGAAATGTATTGAAAAAATATTCAGATCCTCACCCTTTATCAGAACTTCCTGTTGTTGCATTTTTTGAAAACCATTCAGTGATCTTTGCGTCATAAACCAAAGATTGCATCAAATTTCGATCACCTTAAAAAAATATAAATAAGTATCGAGAATGAGAATCTAAATTTTTAAATAAAATAGCTTACAATAATATGAATCCTTATCTTGGTACTTTCCACTCGTGACATTGGCTAAAATAAGATGTTATTGTAAAAAAAATTAAAGATCACGAGACAAAAGCAATTCACCGTATGAAGAATGTTCTGGAGGTGGAGGACTTCGATTCAGTGGCCATCTCCAACCAGGTTGAGTCATACGTTGTAAGAAATATGTAAGCTCAGCTTCCGGAGTGGAGAATGAATCATTGCTGTGTTTGCAATATAACCTAAAACAATATTTATTCAGAAAACTATCACCTTAAAAGTTAAAATAAATATTACCAATCAGGATGAATCTTCCAGTTGTGACCACTAAAGAAAGTCAGGACATTAGTCCCTTTAGAAGTGACTCTATGAATCTCATCTTCGCTTCGTGTTTGAAGTCGGAACTGCCCAAAACTTTCTGGATAAGTCACAACCAAAGTAAATGGAGTGTCTTTGATTTCTGTCCAATAGTAGTGACGTTTCACTCGAGATGATCGACGCTACAAAAGATTTGGAGATATTAATCATTTTTCAATTATTTAGTTGACTATCTTACCATTCGATCATAGTGGAATTTCACATACATCCACTTATTACCAGTTGATTGGTTGATTATTGCTTCTCGGATCTATAAAAGGTAAAATTGTTAATAAAAGCTCGTAAAAAATTTTATTGAAGAAAATCTCACCGACAGTAACAACGGATTAAAATCTCGGATATCCCGATCATCGTCCATTAATTCTACTTCTGCCATGTCTACCATATTGTAGGCTGGTTTTAGGATGTCTTTGTAGAACTGAAAAAAGAGACAAAATCTAATAATCAGTCGATTCTTAAAAGGTAGAAAACTTACAATGGGACGAAAGTCTGGGTGCATCAAAATATATCCGTTGTTGTCGACGATATAAGCATATCCACCAACTCCCAGCTAAAATAGATTCAAATTTGAAAATCTACAGCTTTGCTACAAAATATTCCCCTTACCAAAAATGGCTGCATCAATTTCTTGATATCCCCTAAAGGAATATCAGTTCCAGCTACTCCCAATAGATGAGCCACTCTCGTCTATTAAAAATAAAAAGCAGAATCGAAAACACATGATAGTTAGTAACTTCTAAAATAACTGTGTCGATCCACTAGGTTGCTTGCTAATCCATAATAAATCTCTAAAATAAATGCTGTTAATTTCAATCAATCACTAGGAAAATTTTCTGGACCTAAATACGTGGAAAATCTATGCTACTCTCTTTTATTATTATTTTTAATAATAATCTAGCACTAAGTTGTAAATCTGCCTTCACCAGGTACTAATTAAATTCCACTTAAAATTTAAAATATTCTTCTCTTATCCAAAATATTTAAATAGTTTCCAATTATGTCAAAAATGGTTTCTAAATATTCTCTAATATCTCTAAGGATCTAATTCCTAAACTAGCACTCGATCACTTAGCACCAATTTCTGCTCCCAAAAATGTGTTCCATCGCCAATTGTTAATTTAGTTGAAAATAAGCAAAGATCATCTATTAAATCTTATTCTGTTGTGCCTAGCTTTAATCAAATATTTGGATTAACTCGCTAAATATCTATCAGTACAATGATATTGCTATCTATAATAACATATTGTTAAAAAGTATTGTTCTATTTGAAAAACTCTAGTTCTGCTAGTTCTGGTAACACTCTGTTTGATTAAATACTTTTAGAATAGAAGACGCTTGAGCAAATACCTCCTTGGAAATGGTAATCCAATATTTCTCGTTTACCAAAATTTCTTCAGTTACATTCTATAAAATTTGTTAATTGGTTTATATTGTATTTACATATTATATTCTTAGTTTTATAATTGCATTTTTGTACGGCCACTTAAATAAGTTCCTTGGTTAATAGATCAAATTCAATAAATTTAAGTAAAATGTTGATATTTTAGGTTATTTTGGAATATTTACCGCATTCTCCCGCTTATCGTAAACTGGAATGGAAACTGATGTCATGAAAATGTACTTCTTTGAAATGTAATTTGTATCGTCTTCGATTGAGTCGTAGTTTAACTGTGATGGATCTTCTGGTAGGTTCCCAAGGTTTCTATTATTTTTACGGTAAACTACGAAACGTTCCTTTTGCTTGATTCTTTCTCGACATTCCCACTCGTAGTCCGTCATCAAAGGGTCCTAAAAATAGATGTTTATGTTATTTCGAAAAAGTCTTACGTAAACAAGTGATCTTGAGGTGATCTTCAACCATTCAAACTATGAAACTCACCACAACGTCAGCATAAACTTGGGACCACATCACCGGATGATCAGTTCGGTTCAGAACCAGTGGCCTCGCCATCACCGGTATATAGTTCTGAACCTGCTCCTTGACATCTGCCAGCGTACTCAAGTGGACATAGTATCCTTGATTATTGCACGCCATATCTTTGATCTCCTTCACATCGGCTACTTCTTTTCCAATCAAGTAAGTGAATATTCTTACGGGCATCGTTGGTTTCTCCTGCCAGTTGTACATCTCAAAAATGTCTGTGTATGCGTAAGGAACTCCATCTGACACCAGCATGATGGCCTGGTTGCAGCTTGCACCAGCGTGGTCCAAACGGTACAACTGTAAGATCTCGAAAGCCTTTGTTAAAGCGGCCGAGAAATTGGCTATCTCTGCTGTTTCGATATTTTTTAATCCTAGCTTCAGCTCCCGGATATTGGCCATATTGGCTTGCACCAGAGTGTCGGAGAAGCACTCTACGATCTCTTTAATATCATCAGAAAACGTGTAGATGTTCACAAAGTCATTGGCAGTTAAAGTATCGAGAATACTTTCAACCACATGCTTCGCAATGTCCTTACGCATACCAGTCATCGAGCCTGAATTATCGATTAGGATTACCATATCACGAGGACTGTTGGCAGCTTGAATGTACCATTGACGTAAACGACAGTCATAAAGATCGACAGGATCGAATTTCCATTTTGTAGCTAAAATTAGAGATTATTGGGTGTGAGGATCAGGGTCAACCTAAAATTAACTACTAAGGATGAACTTCTGAAATCTTTTTGGAACATTTGATCACTTCGTTTTGCCTGTTTCATCCTCATTATAAATTATATTTGAAGCTCTAAAAAGAATCATACCTGGAAACTGTCTTAAGAAGCCAGCAGAACTGCAGAAGAACTGCCAGGCCAAGGATGGATCTCGATTGTAATTATTGACAAATATGCTATCTAAATTTTCTGACCATTTGATGGCTTTGATAACTTCATTGGCTGTTAAAAAAGTGGATAAAGATCGATAGATTAAACATCAGATAAATACAAAAATGAATACTAAACACTTTATGCTAGCTAAACACTCGCTAAACACCGATCCTAGACATCAATCCAGCAAACTATCCCTAAAATATTACCTCGATCGTAGACATTCGAGGGCACGTGTACCGAACTGAGCGATAAATTGACCCATTCGCCGAACTTTTCACTCTCTGTGAGATAGATGATCGGTGGTTTAGGCTCTGACTTAACATAATTATAATCTCCTTTCTCTGCTGGTGGGTAAAGAGTAGCTGAAGGTATTTCACTAGGCTCTATCATGTTTTTAGAATTGTAGTAGGTAAAGTTGTTTTCTACTTCTTCATCAGATATTGCTGCTACTTCTTGTGCGGAGTCTACAATTCTCTAAAAATAATAATTCATTGGAGGATTTACGAATTAAGTTCATAATTTCTAAAATGATGTAATATTTACTCTAACTGCACTAATTTTGGCATCCATCATGTACTTGATCTCTTTAGACATGTCATCAACAATTTTTGCACCAGACCTAGGGACTATTTGGGCTTGTTTGAAACTCTGAAATGAAATAATACTTTAGAACTTCTGCAAAAGCAGAAAATCCTTAAAATTTAACCTCCAAGACATCCTTCCGCCTTGTGATAAAATCCCCAAGGTGCCCCAATTCTCCACCAAACTTTGCCGCCCATGATTGTACACTATTTTAAATAAAAAGCATTTCCAATCGATATTCGTTCAATACTAGACTAAATTAGCTAAATTCCTTACAGTGTGTACTTGATTGGAGCAGCGACGGCCTCCACTAAATTTTCGCGAACCGAAAACTTAAGAAATATCAAAAGAAACGCACTACAATGAACTTTCTGCATTTCTAAAGCATGTATTAACACTTTGTCGACATTTTCCGCAGCTTTTGCTCCAGAACTTTCCTAAAAGTAAGGCAGGATTGCAAAATTTCCAAATCAACCGTTTACCCAATATGTCGGACACTTTATTTTTTCATCAATTTGAAGGAATTCGTAAAATCGATGGCCTCTTAGGAGACTTTCAGGGGGAATTTGATGAAAATCTGGTGAAATTTATGGAAAACCGTGGAAAATTTGAGGAGATTTTTGGAAAAATATTGGAAATGTATGGGAATTTGAGCAAAATGGAGATGGAAAATTGGCGCATGGTTACAAAAGGGGAGCTTCAAAGCGCATAAATTGTTTACAAACTTGTTGAGCTTTACTACATGTGCGAGAGCACATTGCATTCAAACAGGTTGTTAGCTGTTGCATATTTCCATGTGCTGAATGCCGGTTTTATGAATGAACGTAGCAAATTTTAGCGTGGTTTTCCAGAGTCGAATTATAGTGGGTGGCTAAAGAATTTCTAGAAGGGGACTTTTGTTTTTTTTTTATGTTTGGAAATGAGACCTTATTGACTTGAAATAAAATACTAAGGAAAAATCGAGAAAATTATTGAATCAGCACCTTACACCTCTGTTTTTCATTGGAAAATCGAAAAAAGCCCCACTCCAGGGAAATAATAAAGATAAGAACAATATTTCGCTGTGTTGCTGGAAATTCATGATTTTAAATAGAAATTCAAACATTTTTCAACGTTAATTATTCATTTATTTTTCACTACATGCAATGCATCAATATGCTAATATAATTTAAAAGTCAGAAGTTTTGAAATAAATCTACAATTATATTATCAAGTCGAACATAGAAATGAATCTGGAAGAGTTGTATTTTTAATCTTAAGAAAATGGATAAAAGAAAATTTACTATGTAATATTTAAATTCTAATTTTATGACATTTTGGATCTTTCCTTAAAATTATTCTTTAATTTTTCAATGGATGAGATTTAAAAGTTAATATAAACCTTTAAAACATTTATAGCTATACGGTATTGTAGATACTATCGTTGGTTTAATAACGGTTGTATTTGTGAATGAAACACATTTTCCAATACAAATACAACTTAACCTTTCAAGATTCATTCAGAACTAAATGAAAACAAACCTGATAAGATGCTTTTCTTTAAAAATGATAAAACAGCAATAATTCTTCAATAATAAATAAAAAATAGCAAGCAATCAGTATGCACAAAGTGTCTGCCCTGAACGGAATGAAGAACATCATTAAATTGAGTGTTCAAAACTTAAATACATCGAAAAGTTACGAGGTAAACAAAAAAAAGTGCGTCATTACATTTTAGAATTTTAATTGCAACGTGTTCTTAGGAAGCAATTAGTGCGCTTAATTCTCTGCAAAGTAACACAGCAGCTCTCAATGCCTCAATTAAGTTGCAGGAGAAACATGACTATGAAAACTCGAACCTTAGAGAGGCGGAAAAGTTCTTTTTCAGGACTGGTCTGACCTTGAGGGACTTGAATAAGCTCTCTGTGATACATGTAGCTGGCAGTAAAGGAAAGGTTTGTTATAATATCTAAAATACTTCATTCTAGTTTTTTAAAATATTTATCTATTTTAGGGATCAACCTGCGCCTACACTGAAGCCATTCTCCATGAACATCAATTTAAAACTGGACTATTCACCTCACCACATCTAATCTCGGTTACTGAAAGGATAAAACTTTCTGGACAACCTATTAATGAACAGCTATTTTGTGACTACTTCTGGAAAATATTTAATTTACTGGACAATAACAAGGAGCACGAGCATGATCTGCCTTCATATTTTAAGTTTCTGACAATCCTCGCTTATTACATTTTTGTGAAAGAAAAAGTTGATGTTGCTATCATTGAAGTTGGAATTGGTGGAGAGTATGATTGCACTAATATTCTGAGAAACACTGGAGTAGTTGGCATTACATCTCTTCACCTTGAACATACGCAGCTTTTAGGAAATACAATGGAAGAAATTGCTTGGCAAAAGGCTGGAATAATCAAAAATAATTGCAGTGTACTAACTATGCCTCAACCAGCAGAGTGTATGCAAGTTATAAAAGAACGAGCAAATGACAAAAATGTGAGATGCTTAAAATTTTACTATGTTAAGTTTTTTTTATAAAACTTTATTATTTTAGGCTCATCTAACGATAATTCCCGAATTGTCAGAATATAATTGGTCCAGCAACATGAGACCAAACTTGGGCGTTTCTGCTGATATTAACAAACTTAACGTTTCTATGGCTATTCAACTGGCTGCTAAATGGATACAAGGCAATGACCTTATTATAAATAAAAATGATGGTGCTTTAAAAAATGTCGATGAAAAATTTATTAAAGCAATCAATAATTGTGTTTGCTTGGGAAGGTTTCAGAAGCTGGAACATGAAAAAACTAAATACTTTTTTGATGGAGCTCATACAATGGAGAGTATTCAGATTTGTGTGGAATGGTTTAAGGATCAAGTTTTGGAAGAGTAAGTACTTGTAACAAATTTTTATTTCATAGCTTATGAAGTTTATTTTTTCTTAGTGAAGATGCCATAAATATTTTAATATACAATTCAACTGGTGACCGAAATTTTGAGATGATGTTGCAAACTTTACATAGAGGAAATTTCCACAAAGTATATTTTACAACGAATACTCAAAAAGTTGCTTCAAACGAAAAAAGAGGTGAGTTTTCTTACTTCTCCTAGAAATAAAATATAACTTATTCTTCTTTTGAAGATAATTTCACACAACAACCTAACACATCACAACTGGACCGATGTTTACAACACAAAGAAGTATGGGATAACTTCCAAAACTGGAACAAAAAATCATCGTTTGTTTGTGGTTCTATTAATGAAGCTTTACAAGCTATTACCGCTTTGAAAATGGAAGAAAATCTTAAGATTAATGTTCTTGTAACAGGATCATTACACCTGGTGGGCAATACATTAGGATTGATTCTTTGAAACGAAAAATTATTTAATAAATTTTATACTATTTTATTTCCCGCTTTTTCAATATATTTTCAAAATACACAATAAACTGAAGTTGGCTTTTACGATTCACTTGGATCTGTCATGATTTTGCAAGTTTGAATTTCTCAGTGAATCGTGATTCGTTGAGTAAAATTTGTTTCAAGCTCTGCACGTAAATTAATAAAACGGTATATATTAGTTAATTATAGCTCATAGAAGTAAAAAATAAGTCCAATTTTCTTCGTTGTAAGTTTTTACGTTCTTTCAATCAGTTATTACCCATTTTTGTGTGACTTAGTCGTCGAAATAGAACAAAGAAAATTTAGGATTGTGAAAGCTCAGAAAACTTAGCCGGAAAAGCATTAAATCGTAAATCTATCTTAAGCCTTACATCACTAACGCTCAACACCTCTTCTTTTGCAGTTAAAAGTACAGCAGCTCAAGTTTATTCACCCTAAATTATAATCTTATTCATTTTGAGCAATGGCCGATACTAAGCCTAAGTAAGTAGTTTCTAGAATATATTTCAAGTCTTATCGAAAAAAACTGAATTTCATAACTAACACCTCATTCTTGTTTTGCAGTCCCGAAGATCTCGCTACCGCTATCTTGAAGCGCAAGGATCGTCCTAATCGTTTGATGGTCGAGGAGGCCACTAATGATGATAATTCGGTGGTTTCTTTGTCCCAGGCAAAGATGGATGAGCTCCAGTTGTTCCGTGGAGATACTGTGCTCCTGAAGGGTAAACGTCGAAAGGAAACTGTTTGCATTGTTTTGTCTGACGAAAATTGCCCGGATGAGAAGATTAGAATGAATCGCGTCGTTCGAAACAACTTACGTGTCCGTTTGGCTGACGTAGTTATGATCCAATCCTGCCCAGATGTCAAGTACGGCAAGCGGATTCATATTTTGCCTATCGATGATACAGTGGAAGGTTTAACTGGGTAAGAATTATTGTACTTTTCAATATTTCTCTTAAATTTGCGAAATCATCCTAACCCAACTTTATTTGTTTTTTTCGTTTAGTAACCTGTTTGATGTCTACTTGAAGCCCTACTTCCTGGAAGCTTACAGACCTATTCACAAGGATGACACATTCATTGTTCGTGGAGGTGAGTCATCCAAAATTTTAAAGAATTTACCTATTTTTTTTCAATTTCGGGTTTTATACTCTTTAGAAGATGAAATGTATACAAATTTACATAATTAATTCATGGAATTAGGTCAAGGGACAGTCAATTAATTTGTTTGAGTGCGTGCATTTGATTAAGATTGTGTATTGCATTTTGTCATTCTAAATTATTACTCTATAAAAAATATTAGAATATTTATTTCATAATGAATCTTTCGAAATTTTTTGCAAAGCCTTCAACGATATTAATTCAAGTGAAACTGTTATAAAATCATAATTAATATTATCCTAATGTTTATTTTAGGTATGCGAGCTGTAGAGTTCAAAGTAGTCGGCACTGAACCAGAACCATACTGTATTGTGGCCCCAGACACTGTTATTCACTGCGACGGAGATCCGATCAAGCGTGAGGAAGAAGAGGAATCTTCAAATGCTGTGGGCTATGATGATATTGGAGGTTGCCGCAAGCAACTTGCTCAAATTAAGGAAATGGTGGAGTTGCCTCTTCGTCATCCTTCTCTATTCAAGGCTATCGGAGTGAAGCCACCTCGAGGTCTTTTGCTATTCGGACCACCTGGAACTGGAAAGACTTTGATTGCTCGAGCCGTTGCTAACGAGACTGGAGCTTTCTTCTTTTTGATTAACGGACCAGAAATCATGTCTAAATTGGCCGGAGAGTCTGAGTCCAACTTGCGTAAGGCTTTCGAAGAGGCAGACAAGAATTCTCCAGCTATCATCTTCATTGATGAAATTGATGCTATTGCTCCCAAACGTGAGAAGACTCATGGAGAGGTTGAGCGTCGTATTGTTTCGCAATTGTTGACCTTGATGGACGGCATGAAGAAGAGTTCTCACGTTATTGTCATGGCTGCTACTAACAGGTATGTGTCAATTATTACTTTAAAAAAAAAACTTAAACTAATCATAATTTTTACCTTCAGGCCAAACTCTATTGACCCTGCCCTCCGTCGCTTTGGACGTTTTGATCGTGAAATCGATATTGGTATTCCTGACGCCACAGGTCGCTTGGAAGTGCTGCGCATTCACACCAAGAACATGAAGTTAGCTGATGATGTGGACTTGGAGCAAATTGCTGCTGAGTCTCATGGACATGTTGGAGCTGATTTGGCATCTTTGTGCTCGGAAGCTGCTCTTCAACAAATTCGTGAAAAGATGGATTTGATTGACTTGGAAGATGATCAGATTGATGCTGAGGTGTTGGCTTCTTTGGCTGTAACTATGGAGAACTTCCGTTATGCTATGACTAAGAGCAGTCCATCAGCTTTGCGTGAGACGATTGTTGAAGTACCAACAGTTACTTGGACCGACATTGGTGGCTTGCAGAATGTTAAACGCGAGTTGCAGGAGCTGGTTCAATATCCAGTGGAACATCCCGACAAGTTCTTGAAGTTTGGCATGCAGCCATCTCGTGGTGTCTTGTTTTACGGACCACCCGGATGCGGTAAGACTCTGCTGGCTAAGGCTATTGCTAACGAGTGCCAGGCCAATTTCATCTCCATCAAAGGACCAGAATTGTTGACCATGTGGTTCGGTGAGTCTGAAGCTAATGTCCGTGACATCTTCGATAAGGCACGTGCTGCTTCTCCATGTGTTCTCTTCTTCGACGAGTTGGACAGTATTGCAAAGTCTCGTGGTGGAAGTTCCGGAGATGCTGGTGGCGCTGCTGATCGTGTGATTAATCAGATTTTGACCGAAATGGATGGTATGGGAGCTAAGAAGAACGTGTTCATCATTGGTGCTACTAACAGGCCCGACATCATTGATCCAGCTATTCTGCGTCCAGGTCGATTGGATCAGCTGATTTATATTCCATTGCCCGATGATAAATCTCGTGAAGCTATTTTGAAAGCTAACTTGAGAAAGTCACCCATTGCTAAGGATGTTGATTTGATTTATATTGCGAAGGTTACACAAGGTAAGATATTTCTTGAAAATGTCTTTATTCAAAAAAACTAATAATAATTTTCCTTCTAGGATTCTCTGGAGCTGATTTGACTGAAATCTGCCAGCGCGCATGTAAGTTGGCCATTCGACAGGCTATTGAACAGGAAATTCGTCGTGAAAAGGCTAGAACAGATAACCCGAACACTGAAATGGATGTGAGTATTATAAATAATAAATTGTTTAAAAACTTGAAATTTTATATTTCAATTAAATATTTACAGATGGATGAAGAAGACCCCGTTCCAGAGATCACAAAAGTTCACTTTGAGGAAGCTATGAAATTCGCCAGACGTTCCGTGTCCGACAACGATATTCGCAAGTACGAGATGTTTGCTCAGACACTTCAGCAGTCTCGCGGTTTTGGCAACACTTTCCGTTTCCCAGCTGGTGGAAGCGCTGGTGGGCCAAACTCGAGCCAGGGCGGACCAAATCCTCCGACGCCAGCAGGCAACAACGGGGATGATGATCTTTATAGTTAGATTTTAAGACTCGGCGTTTTTTCACAAAAAATAACTTTTTTTTATCGAAAAACTTTTAAAATTGAATAATTAAATAGAAAGAGCAACATTATCTGAATTATCTGAAATATAACATAATTTGTAAGAGCTTTCCGCTTGGATTTCTTCGTACAGATATGTTGTGCTCATTTGTCTACACATTATAATTAAAAATATTAAAAATACACTTTAAAAAATGGCGAACAAAGCTTTTGTACTTTTTTGCTTTTTCGTCGGTTTGCTTCTCATATTGTGTAGTTTCAACTTTTTTAGCAAAGGGAAATTTTATTCAACATCTCAGGTTTAAGATTTTTTTTAACACAATTTGAAATGTGTAGTCTGAGAAGTGAACCGACGAACTCGTACTACTGCATACTAAGGGTTTACTTGATTATTAGAGAGTTGAAGGGTTTTTGAATGGTTTTCTTAAGGAACTGAAAAAGATAGTAAAAGATTACCAATAAATTGAACTGGCTGATTAGCTGGAACATTCTCAAAATTTAAATGCGTTTCATTTATTTTTTCCGTCTTTATAAATGTAATTTATACTGAAAAAGCTCAAAATTCAAGATAATCACCAAAATATTAAAACACAATTTTTCTTATTCTCCATAAATCTTTCGCTTTATTATTATTATAATCTGCGTCATCATTACTAAAAACAGAATATGCTTGAATAATTTTACAACATCAAATTAATTATCTAGTGGAAGACTTCAATAAATGCAACGCGAACGAAAACTTGAGCTTAAAACACTTAATAATTTCAAAGTAATTTCTGGAAGACGAACTTAAATGTGCTTTGCCTACATCTGCTTGTAATCTCTCGAATATCGAATTGGGTAAGCATTTTGTGCAGCTAATAAGAAGTTTACAGCTCCTTCAACACTTCCCTGAACTTGGCCAAGAAGATGTTTACGTGTTTCTCCTCAAAGATCAAAGCTGGGCGGAATCTGATACTGATCTCTCCGCATCCTCCAGATTGAATACCTTTTTGCTTGAGACGGTGAACAATGTCATCCCGAACTTTTGTGTTTGTGCAGTTGATGGCGAGGAAAGTTCCACGACCTCTGGTTGAGTTCAAAATGTTAGGGAATTCACGCTCAGCTTCCAAAAGTCCTCGTCTGAGAAGTGTTCCAACTTTGTTCACGTTATCCAACAAAGACTGACGCTTGATAACCTCAACGATTTCCTCGAGGAGCAGGAGTTTACCCGGATCTCCCATCCTAAATTTCAATTTAAATTAAATTAATTATTATTTAGTCGTTAATTTTTTTTTAAACTATGACTCACCATGTGTTGAAGACTCTGTAAGCTTGCTTTGGTGTCATGTCCTTTGTATGGAAATATCCTCCAATTTGCATTTTCTTACTGAAAGTGACAATATCTGGTGGCGTTGGAAGATTGAAATGCTCATGGCACCAGAACTTTCCAGTTGGTCCACCACCAGTCTGCACCTCATCAATTAAAAGAGCTGCTCCGTGTTTCTTGCCAATTTTCTGCAAAGCTTGGAAGAATTCAGGAGAGGCTTCATTGTCACCTCCTTCACTCTGGATTGGCTCAACAACAATTCCAGCTACAAAGTTCTCGGCTTTGTTCCATTTGACAATTAAATCTTCTACTTCGGCTAAGCATTTTTTGTCTTGATCTTTGTTGTATTCGACATTTTCTTCAAGAGGATACTTGTACTCAGGGAATGAAGCGATTGGCCAATCGAAGCTATAATGGTTTAAAAAAATGTATCCTTCAATTTACTAATTCTAAAAAGTAAATCTTACCTCGGTACATCAATCTTATGAATGTATTTTGAATGCGTAGTAGCTAAGACTCCTAACGTCCTTCCATGGAAAGCTCCCTTGAATGAAAGCATGGACAATTTTGGCGCTCCAGGAGCCATGTTGATCATGCAAGAATTCTTCTCGCTTTCAGTGAATTCAACGTTCATTCCTCGACGATTCTGACAATACCAGATGAAGATATTTTTGTATGCATTCTCGTTTGAGCAACTTCCGCACATCATAGTTGTTATTTGGTCCAATCCTTTTGGTGCAACGGACATTAGGATATTTTCCAGTTTCTTTGGCCAGTCACTTGCGGGGAAGACGCCAATTGCGGGGCGGTTGATGAGGGCTAAAAGAGTTTTATTATCATTAGACAAATAATAGTTTTAAATCTTCTAAAGGGAATGATCTTGTTCCATTAATTAAACCTACCCTTCAAATTATGTTCCTTTGAAAAAACATTTAGCAAATCTGGATGATTGTATCCTAATGGAACTGAGCTGATTTGAGTATAGATATCGAGCAACGCGTTGCCTAAAAATATTCATTAATAACCGGCATTTCCAAATCAATATCAAATTAATTTTTACCATCAACATCGTACAAATAGTTTCCAATTGATTTATCATAATCGGCAAATAACTGAACTGCTCCTGCGTTCTTTTTTGGAATGAAAAAGCAAAAGTTTTAGATACTTGGTTAATAAATCAATTAGTGCTGAGTTGTAAGAAATATTTAAATTAGAGTAGAGACAATTGAAACTGTCTCTGTGAATATATAATTCGAATGAGAGGGTCGTTGAAAGCTTATGACCCGAAATTTATTAAATGGAATGCAAAAAGAAATTAAAAATTCACACTTTCTTAAGACAAATGAATCCTTTTATTTAATTTTTTTTTGAAATATCTCTTGACATAGTTTGCACCCAACCAACAGTCATAAAATCAATAAAGAATATACATCTTCTCTTCATGAAAATACAAAAAAAAAAAATTACAGCTGAGCAAAAGTATTTTCTATGCAGAACTGCGGACTCAAAAATTTCGAATATTTAATTAATCGAATTGAGATTTTTTGGGCCTGGAACGTCCGTTAAATGTAATTAATTTTTCATTTACGCGAATATATTCTACATATTTTATCGCTCAAGTATCGCTAAATCACACAATTTTTGCACTACAATTCATTTTCAGCTAGTCTAATCTTTTGTTTGACCAATTCTTCAAATTCAAGGTCGTATATCGTCGAGATAAAGTGTAATTGTATCAAAATTTACACAAAATCACAATAAAAATAGATAAAAATGTATAACTTTTTCATGTTGGTTGTAGAGTGTGAGGATTATAGCCATAAAACAAATAAATGATATTAAAAATTTTTTTTGAGAGGGATGATGACGAGCCTTTAAAACTTAAACTACGAGTTAAAATCCACCTGCAATGCATTTAGCTCCTTAATCAATGCTTTGGACTTGGGGCCGGGTACCTCGGAAACCATTGCGGGCGCCTTTGGCTCCCCTTTCACATAGCTGCTGTACAAACATCTCGTACTACACACTAATTTATGAAAAATTCCAAAATTAATCAAAAATCGATTGAATTTACCAAAAAAATCAATCAACTATTTAAATTATGCAAATTTCTTGAGACACTGCAGCGAAATGGCAAGAAAATCGTTTTTTCTTGCACTCAATAAAAATTACCCAAAGAATTCGGCTTGACGATATTCCGCAACATTTTTTCTAGTGGCTCTTTGCCTGTTCACTTGTTTTACCAAACTGATTCAACTTCAGACTAAAAACTTAAACTTAATCAACTTCAATTGCCCACCAATTGGTAGGAGTGCGCGTGTATTCTACTGCTTTTGATATTATGCTGAGTATCGGCTTGACGATATTTTTTGATTTTTTATTGTTTTCACATGGAGCGAGCGAGGTGGTTGAGGGGACCAATACTAGCAAGGAAATCATACATTGTATTACAAATTGCAAAGGACCGTCGTATAGCACGATAAACAATTGGAGTTGTGTGGGATTTCCACGATTTTCCCAAATCTTTGAATTTTCCTCGAGAAAATGAAAAAAAACATGAAGAGTTCTCAACGCAACATTTGTACTCTTGAACGTTTTTTGAATCGTTTCGTGGATAAATTGTGAATTTTAACGACTTAGCGAAATTTATTTTTGGCAATTTTCAGTTTGTATCGTGCTTATGCTATTTTTTAGTTTTTCGAATTTTTCGTAGATTTGTAAAAAATATTTCAAATGATCGTAAATTTACGTGAAACACGTTTATGTATCTCATCTAGCCTCAAGAAGTTTTCATCAAGTTTGAATTACAGGAGGATTTATGGCGCGTGGGCATATTTTATAGACAATTGGCTCTATTTCGAAAAATGAGCTTTCTTCAATTCTGGTTTAGAATATTAGAATATTTTATACAAATGAGGGAATTTTTCTTCAAAACTCTGCTCTGAAAAGCTTTTGCTAATCCGACAATCTACCTAAAATTTATAAGAATAAATTGAAAAGTCCATCATGAATACATTTTAATGTTTTTATTCATCATCTAAAAAGTAAATTCTAAACATAAATATAATATTACATGTTAAGTAAGTAAAATAATTAAAAACTAAAAAAGGATTTTTGAGAATAAATACCGCTCCGTACAAAAACAAAATATCGGACAATATTGTTCAAATCTGTAGCAAGCGTTTTTTTAATGTTGTTGTCATGCTATTGATGCTATTAAAAATAAAATCATTCCGGGAAAGAAACTATGACGCATAAAAAATTTGTAAGCAAAATAATGAAATGACACATAAAGATTTTCGTTCTGAGTGAAATTAGAGTAGTTACCAGCTACTGCACTGATTTGGCTTATTAATTTGTCTGTTGGACGATTCCTTTTAGATATTTATTTTCATAGTCTTTGTAACCAAATTTTATCATATTACAAAGTTCCAGGCATTTAAATTTTTAGTGTTCAAAATTCAATAGAAACCGCCATTTAATTAAAATCTTGCAAATACTGCAAATACTGAACATTTACGAAAATTTTAATGTTAATGCTAATTTTCCTTAAAACTTACTTTAAAACGAGACAATTCATCATCGTTAAGAAATAAAATTGGAACATTCACAAATTTTAAATTAAATTATTGGGAAAAACAACAGATATTACAGAAAAGACAAAATTTACAAAAAGATGGAAAGTATACCGAAATAAATAAAATCCAAAAAATATTTAAAATTAAAGACTTATTTACATAGGCTTTTTTGAATGGTAGCCTTTAACCTACTGGGTGGTTAAGCTGTTTCGCTGCTGCTCGAGATCTCTTGCCTTAAAAAAACCACGTTCTGTCTTGCACTCTCTAATAGTAACAGTTTCCAAATTGACCGTCACATCAGTGATAAAAACCTGATCCGTAGATGGATGGGAGGTAGGTAGCCAAAGCTTTGGGTGAGCAGATCGCGGGGAGGTTAGAACTTTTTTTGTGTTAGCCACATTGTCAGCTATATTATTTTTTCCATTACTTGCTGGAGTTTCCACACTGAGACATTCTCTAGTATCTTTTGAATCCTTTGGATCCTTAGCATCTTTTGTATCTTTTGTACTAGGTTTGTTATCCACTTTCACGACTAAAACTGCAGGTGGCTCTGGCACTACAACCTTGGGTTCAACTTTTTCAACTTTTATAGGTGAGGTTTTCTTGACAATCACTGGTGCAACTTTGAGCGGCTTGATATAGGCGTCTGATGACGAAGACTCCTCGGATGTAGAGAATTGTTTTTTCTCAGCCTTGGGTTTAAGTGGTATACCAGACGTTTTGATGGTGACTCCAATTCGGCCCGATGCTTTAGAATAAACCTCAACTTTTCTTTTTGCTCCACTGGTATCTTTTCCAAGAGGTTGATCGTCACTGCTACTCGAATTTGAGTCAGACTCAGGAGGATTCTTCGGTAATACCAACTTCGGCAATGAAGCTACAACGCTTGTACTTGCCTTAGATGGGGGGGATGCAGGAGTGAATATTTTGAGAATGTTTGGTAGCCTTTCTGGTGAACTCATCTTTTTGTGACCATCACATCTTTTTTCTTTTTTTTCCGAATGCAATTGAATTGTAGAATGTTGATGTTCCTTTACCTTGACTTTTTCTTTTTTTACCGGAGGCTCTTTTTCCTCCTCTAGCTGTGAAGAGTCATCCTCAGATTCTGTTTCATCCAGTATTCTTTCTCGTTTCTTGGTGGTTTTCTTTGGTGTATTGCCACTGCGGTTGGATCGTTCAAAAATGTCGATGAGCCGGCCATCTAGTATATTTTCTTGCGGCTCCCAGGTGTTCTAGGAATGTCAATTGTATTAATTAATAACCTCTAGCACCAAGACGTATATTTTTGTTGATATTTTTAAAACTTACATGTCGTGTACTCCAGCCTTTCCATTTTACGCGGAACTCGATTTTTCCCTGAAACACGATAAAATATTTAGTTTTATGGCGAAATAAGTTGATGACTCCTGAAATCCTTACTTTTCTATTTCGCTTTTTCATTATCTTTTCTGCCGCATATATCCTGTCATTATCATTATCCATCTTTTGCTAGTTCATCCACTATATTCTGCTGCCTTTTTGAATCTGTTACACTCCACTTAGTGAGGTCTAAATACGCCGAATACTCGTAGTCAATTGAAAATAAATTCATTCGATCAAAATAATAATGCTAAAAAGACTAACCATTTAGCTTGAATGAATCCCAATTTTGACATTGACATTTCCGTATAATGAGGGGTTAATAATAATAATAAAAAATAAAAAAATTGTCGGTTCGAAGATTTATTAGTGGAGAAATTGATTAAATAATCTAAAGAAATGGCGAATAGTCGATTAGAAAAGATAGGTAACATCTTCTCGAGGTGAGTTTATAGAGTAAGATGAACTTTTCAATGTATTCTCCAAATCTGTAATTTTTTTGATTATTATATTCATAAAATGTGATTAGGACGATGGGATTACTCAAGTCTGGTGCAATGAAAGATAAACCAATTTGGTACGATGTATATGCTGCTTTCCCGCCTAAGATTGAACCTAGATTTGATACAAAGGTTCCAAATATTGAGATTCGTCCTTTATTTTATCCAGAAGATGTTTTAAGATCGTAAGTCAACAATAATCAATACATCAGTGCTTTTTAATTGATTTATTTATTTATATTGTAGGAAAGTCGAAGATCCAAATAAATTATTTAACTTAATGGAACGAAAAGAATTTAAGCAAGTGGACCAACAAGAAAATGTATTTGAGAAGAAAAAACTCATAGACACCAAAGATTTGCTAACGGATCTTAAAACTTAAATAAATAAAATGTTTAATTGCTATAGATATTAAATAAACAATAGAATTTCAAAAGTACAAACTGTTTACTAGTCTGCCCTTTTTATTTTCAACAGTGCAGATTCGTGTGAATTCTCTATCACACACCTTCAGCCCTAGTGAATCCTAAGTTTTGTTATTTACAAGTAGAATTTTAATATATTGGTGGATCCTGGGTCGAGGACTTCTTCCAAATGGTATTATTTGCACAAAAACGAGCTTAAGAATTTGGAGACTGGCAGGATAATGCTGCAAGAATGGCCGGAACTAGTACGATTTATATTGCTGGTGAGGAGTTTGTTCTAGTTTACACGAAAATGCATAAAAATCTATATTAATGGAAATTTCACAATTCTCTCTTTACAGCAATAACATGCTTGGGTTTCGTGTGCCTCGCCCTCTCTGCTGCAGCTGTTGGACTGCCGCATTGGGCGACTTTCGAAGATTCTCAGGTAAATAATGATAACAAGTGGTTATAACATTTTACATACGTTATGCTTTATTGACATAATCTTTACTTTCTTTTTTAAATTGTTACAGGGAGGTTTTGCTTCTGATAGAGGATACTTTGGTCCTTGGAAAGTATGTAAAGAATTAAGTTATAATCGTGAGAAATGCGGGTCTTCAGATGTTTCCAGATTTAAGCCATCAGGTGGGTGCTCCAAATTTTCCAAAATGCTCTAAATGGTCCAGATTGATCACAAAGCTAATCTCCTTTTTTTTTTAGTTTTTGTTTTTGTGAGTGGAATTGTGGCTCTAGTAAGCTGCTTCATGTTGGGTATATTTTGTATCCTCTCAGTAATTCAAATTGCAATGGTGTCATCGCGAGAGAAGGTGGTCATGAAATATAGCACTCTAGTGCTCAACAAATTAATTTTAGTGCTGATGGCAGGTAAAATATTAATTTCAAGGCTTGTTCACATACTGATAATATCACAAGAACTTCATATTTGAATGAAAAGTGTTATAAACGTAGATCAATATCTCGGAACTAAAAATCTTCAAAGCTAGATTTCTCGTTTATGATAAGATTTGCAACATATTTTCTTCATATTTTAGCGATACTTTCGATCTGCGCAGCTGGTTTCTTTGCTGTACAAACAGATGATTTGCGTCGAGGTTTCAGTGTCACCAGAGGATATTCTTTTTACATGGAAATTGTAGTTATTGTTCTTAATATTAGCCTGTTCATCATGTGTTTGTACGATTATATGCTAACAAAGAAAGCTGGAGGTGATCCTACTATGGCGCCAGATGTCACAGGAACTCAAGCAACTACTTATGATAATCCGGGGTACAGAGAAGAGCAACGAAATAAAAGTAAAATTTAAATAAATCATATTAATGCTTAACAAATTAAAAACATCATATCATTTTAGGAGGAATAGCAGTAACACAGTCTTCTGGTCGACCGTATGCAGGCAGTATAGTATCTATGAACACCACAGTAACGTCCGTCTCCAATTTTTCCAATGGCACATCAGTTGACGGATCTGTAAACAGTCGCGGCACCCCACTGCGCTCGAGCTTAAAAAAGCCACGAGTAAAATCCGATTTTGGTATCCAAAATCCCGGCTTTGCCAACCCCAATCAATCTCCCAGCATGGAGCGCAAAAATAGCGTCAAAAAGGTAAGGATCAACACGCACAGCACTGAAGTGTAATCTGCCCAACCCTTTGTTTAAATGTTTAATTTTAACTTTAAGCTCCATGAATTATTGTATAAGTATTAACGGTGTTCACTTCACACTTGCCACTTACAAGCGACAACCTTGTTAATTTGCAAAATTTGCAAAACAAATAAGCTGCAATAACTGATTAGTAACTTAGGATAGATTTTTATAGGATTATTATACACATTTTTTGAAACATTCACTTAATTTTTTATTCAAGGTATATTTTGGAAAAGTCGCGATTCACTAACCACTGACAAAACCAATTTTAGAATATATTTGATCTGAAACAAAAAATTTAAATTGGTTAGTGGTGTTGTTATCTCGTCGGCAATTAAGACAATTTACATATTAGAAAGTATAGTAACCGTAAACTATAGTTAGGTAGCTAAATTTGGAAATTACTCGAAGCCTTAATGATTTGATTGAAAATCTAGAAATTTTGATGTCTGAAAAATATTCAAAACTGACAAATTTAAAGTGCAAGAGAATTATTGAAAATATCTGAATCTTTCTCGATATTAAAACTCAAACATGAAAAAAAAACTGATTAGTGATTACAAATTTGATTAAGAATCTAATGCTGCAATGTTTAATTCTAATAAGTATTAGATAACTTAATAACTATATCAGAGCTTAGGGTAATATAGCTGGGTTCTTCATATATTTTATACTTTGGTTTACAGCGGTAGCTTCACATGTGCCAAGCGATTATCTTGTAGTATTTTGAGAAGTTCATTTTAAAGTCTTTTTAAAGTATTTCAACTGTATAATAATAAAAAAAGTAAATTTATGGACTGTGAAGCATACATTCACCCAAAAAAGAAAAAACCCCTTTTCCAGTAATTTTAACTCAAAATAACCAAATTCATTTTAAGATCAAAATCAATAATAAGAAGCTTTACAAATAAATCCGAAAGCACGCTTGCTACAAATTGAAGCTACTGCCTCTACCCGCACAACTCATTGCACAATTTAATCATTTCGGGTATTCACTTCAGCGGACAAATAATAATGTAAGGAGTCAAACAAAAAAGGAACCAAATTAGCATAAGAACTTAGAGGAATAGAAAACTCTCTCTATATCTCTGCCCCACCCACAGCCTATCTAATTTTAATCACACTTTACATATATTATGCGAATATTATTGATATGAAAATTGAAATGCGAATCCGTCCACTGAAAAGCTTTCATGTTATTTAGAATACATTTTTTTTATTTTCTAAGGGAACTGACTAACAATAGAGAACAATAGGGAGATATAATGTAATAAACAGCACTTATGATTTTTTGATAAGAATTAACATGGAAAAATATGTTAAACGTGAGGTCTGTGGTGGCACAGCGACTATTGGAGAGTATGTGAAGTGAAATTACCGTTAATATTCTGTTGAATCTGTAATGAATTGTAATTGTAATGCATTGTATTAATTCTCTACTTTCTCACCGTCCTATTATCACAAAGAATCCGTCGTCACTTTTGTCTTTTGCACAAAAAGAAGAATTTTTATTTATTGAATCAGGGTTGTGTTGATTGAGGTGGCGATACCTAAATATAAAATTATTTGTGTGAAATTTTTTGCTGAGATTTTCCATTATCATAAAATTAAAAAAATGTGCAGCTGTCAAAATTAATATTTAAAATTAATGTAAAATACACTCATTAACATCATTTGAAAAATAAAACTAGATTCATCATAGTTTCTCATAATCAAAAAGTGTCTCAAAATCACCACCTCTATTAAATTCCATGCTATTTTAGCCATGTTGTAATAGAGTTAACATAATATTTTTTTCTCAAATGAACGCCTAATTAGTAAAAAAAAATTTTAAAGGCCAAATTTGACACATTACCACATTACTTCAATAATTTGCCTATATTTGGAAAGCTGTCTCTATTTTCCATCCAAAACTCGAAAATCTTAATGTTGTGTTAGTAAATTATACGTAGATACTCGAATTGAAAACTGCTCACATATTTGTTATTATAATAAAAGTGTTGACATATCGCCACCTCTTCTACCTTACCTGGGAATTGTTCGTTAAACGTGTTAGTTATTTTTCTAGTATTCTAGTTTGTTTAGTAGTTCGTCTAGTTTTGTTAAGTCAGACTCACGGTCCATTATATGGAGTCTGTCTTGTTTTAAAAAGCCTTCCACAACTTATAACCTTATAACCTATTGATAAATTAAATAGAAATTATACACTTGTTGCATTAAGTTTTTCCTTTAAAAGAATGTTTGACAAATTTATTGCAAAATATTGTAAATAATCATAGAAGATGCAATTTTAAAAATTGTTAAATTTATAAATTATTATCAGTGTATTTGAGAGCAAGGTTGATCACATATATTATATTGAAATCTTGTGGTTTTATGAACTCTTTCTTGAGTTTCTCTTAAAACATACCTTACATGTTTTGCATAAAAATGCAATAACTGAATTTGATTGGATTTAAAAGATTTTTATTTTTGAATGTTTCAATGGAGGAAATTTAATTATTAAACAAAAAATGTAAACACTAGATTTTTTATTATGATTTAAAATGAATAAACTTTTAGAAATTATATTTTATATATTAATCGTATACTGATTTGTTTTATTTTAAATACTCTTTTTCAAACATCTGAAATATGATAACGTTAATCAAAAACTTCTCATACTTCCCAAAATTATAAAAATTCACAAAATTCAAATTTCAAAAATTCTTTATTAAATTCGTTTTTATTTAAATATGGAAAATATAAACAAGTTCCTTAATTAATCCTAATTTAATTAACAGCTAACTATATTTACAAATTTTCTTAGGATCTTTTCCAGAAAATCAAATCCTATCTATTTACAAATCCTACAAGGTAACTTAACTGGAACTTAGAGTACAACGATAAGTTGGCGTCAGTTGCAAAATATCAATTTATTTTAGATTCCTCACAAATCTAGCAAATTTAAGGGGCCGCACAATCACAGCAAAAGTTAACCGCTCTTTCTTCCCAAATCCACAATTCTCTAAGACTGCCTGGGAGTCCTGAGATACCAATCTTGTTCTTGGTCTGCACGCATTCTCCTTTTCTTCTTCTGAGAATTTTGACAGTGAAGCTTCTTGGTTTGCAAGTATAATGGCCGTACCAGCAATTATGTTTGGTGCACTCAACAGTTCGGAGAAATCTTGGGTAGTAATCTGTTCCTAGATCAAGCCACTTGATTTTTGCTTCGCATTCCCATGGCCGTTTGCTGGCCTGCTGAGTATCTGTTCTTCTTCGCTGTGAGCTTGAGCGGGCGACGCGATTTTGAGTGGTATTGCTCGATTCAGCTAAAATCTCTTCATGTAACTTTGATTGGTCTTGAGTACTCATTGACTGAGTAGTTTCTCCAGTTTCCGTTGGTAGAGGATGAACCTCCCAAGCTGGTTTATCACTCAAATCCAAAGCGTAAGTATCATCAACGTAAAAAGGCGGGAAATTTTCTACTCCTCTCTTTCCTGCCGTGTTCCCACTCTGTTCTTCTTGTGGCTGATCCACACTCATATACCTCTGATTAAAAGCTGCACCAAGAATATCGTTCAACACAACTGGTGGTAGTTCTGGACAAGTTATTGGCGGCTGCACTACCATTTCTTTAACAAATTTTGATTTGGTTTGACTTTTTGTGATTTCATAACTCCGCCGGTACTGTTGGAGAGGTCTTGATTCTGTTGATTGAGTTATTCCCATAAGAAGCAGCAAGATTATAAAATAATTCACAAATAGATTGAGAGCCATTAAAAGATACATTTTGTCACTGATTCTTTTGAACTTTCTTTGAACTTTCTTTGATTTTGTGGATTTCTTTGTCTCTTGAGTCGTTTGCTTTATCCAATTAAGCAATTAAATCAATTTTGTCACTTCAATCACTTTAATCAATCCAATTAATCAAACTTAAGCCAATTAATTTATTTATTTTAGCTTGTATCGTCTTTTAAATCACTTTTCTAATGTTTATTTAAAACTTTTCCTAGTATTCTCCGTATTTTTGGGTTAATTTCTTGCTATTTTCTGCTTTTACTGAAGTTTTTGTTTAAAATTGCTTAGCACGATGGAATGTGGTTTGCTGGCATTTGCTGTTGGGACTGAGAGATAATGAGAAATAATGAGAAATTCGTCGGCAAACGGATTCCTTTTGCTCGGCTTTGCCTGTTTTAGGATTAATTGGCTTAAAGGATCGTTTACGCACACCTGTTTGATGTTTACATGGAAAAATTGAGAGGGAAGGATAATTTATTAAATAGGTTTCTTTAATTGGTTAATAGCTGTTTTTTAAATAATTTTAACTTATTAAACATGAAATGGCGCCAAAACATGATTTAATTGGAAAATTTATTTCGATGGAATTACGCTCAAATTGATAAACAAGTTATAATTTCTCGAAGATTAATAAATAATACTCCAAAAGATGCCTTAAATTTTCAAATGATCTCTCCCTTCTTTTGAAAATCCTTAAATACACACAAAGTACGAAATTTTCATGCTAATTTATTCAATTTGCTAATTTTCCCTGTCCATGTATTTGTGCACTCTCCAGCTACCTGACATGGTCCCAGGTAATCCCTGCTGTGCTTTTTGTGTTTGATTTTATTTTTATGGCTCGTCAATTTGTTGACGTTCAATTATAAGGGCGTTTGTTCAAGAATCAAGTCTGCCGTTTACTGTTGAGGACAAGTTTATTGGCAAGGAGCAAAGACAATATTTAAATAAGTGAGGAATGTTCGGTTGGAATGACTCGAAAGTCAAAAAGTTAGTGAGCCCGAAAGAACACGTAGTGCCTCTAATAGAAAAAATATATAAAGTTGGGTGAGGGGGTATTGATTAAAATTTTAAATGGTGTAAGAATTTTAAATTATTTTGAATATTTTCGAAAAATTAAATTTTAAAGATTTTTATGAAATTCTGGTAAAAATTAATTTCAGGGCGTTCTTAGTTAAAAGAATTATTGTTGTTCCCCAAATCCACCCTTCGTAAATTTTAATTTTAAGATTATAGAGTAAGAATAATTAAAGATTAGTTAAACAAATCCACAATTAGATTCGAATAATTAAAGTAAACAAAGAGAGCTTTCAACGGTAGTAGCTCAGTTTTGAATGTAACGCGATTTAACTGAGTATGAGTGTCCCTCCCCGCGTCGCGAGCGATAAGATCGCCACAATTGTGAAACGTCACTTGAGAAATAATTAATTGCTAGCAGAACAAATTCGTGATTAGAAGCCAATTGGGCTACCAAATTAGGTGAGAATAGCAACAAAGTCATTAGAGCTCTTAACTTATGCCCCACGAACTGTTTTAGCCGGAGCCCAGAGTCCAAATACCCGAAATTATCGGGAAAATAGCATCAGGAATATAAAACCCTCTCAATCGGTAATTAAAGACTTTGTGCTTAACTAAAACACCATTAACTTACTTAAACACTCATGCTCAGGGAAACCAGCGAACGTAATTTGGCCCAATTGTGCAGGATCACCGAAATTAAGGAAAACGTGGAAGTTAGTAGGAAACTTAAAGTAGGTTAATCGATTGTTCATTGTTTGGTCATAAAATTAATTCATTGTATTTAAATTCTAGGAAATTCAAATCTGACATTGTATTTAGTAACAAATGAAACCATGGGCATTTTGCCTCACCAACTAAAAATACATTTAATTAAGTGCAAACAGATCTTTAATTTCGAATTCCATCGACTCCAAACACTTTCTTCACACAGCCGCAACATTATTTGAATTTCTTTACTTACGCGGAGCCGTAGTAAATCGAAACATTCAGCACCACAGTAGGGCCGAACCCAGGCCACAAGCGAGTCAGTAGCCCCATCACTACAAGCAGTAGACAGGGCCAAGCCAGTCCAAAAATTCAGCACCACAGTAGGGCCCCCAGGCCACAAGTCAGTAGCCCCATCACTACAAGCAGTAGACAGGGCCAAGCCAGTAAATTAATTCGAAGCAAACCTACCGAATAAATTACGAAGTGTAGAAGCCGAGCAAGGCTTGAAACCACCGGAGTGCACAACCGGCAAACCAAGCGGACAAACGCTGCAATGTCCATAAATCCAGAAGCTGGGGAAGGAAACGAGCAAAGGCGATCAAACCGCCCAAACCTCGGAAAAAATCCTCCTCACCTGAGCGATTATGAGTTGAGCGAATCTGACCCTACCAAGCCATCGAAGCTTGGCGAACCAGAAATGAAAGGTGTCGCAGGAAGTGAACGAGAAGCAGGAATTCAACCTTGCCCACTTGAAGCGAGCCCTTCTTTCACAGAAACTACCGAGCCACCGAAGCTCAGCGAACCTGAAAGGAAAGGTGTCACAGAAAGTGCAGCAGACGCGGAAATTCCAACTTGCCCACCCAAAGAAACGAGCCCTCCTTTCACCGGAACTCCCATAGTGGAGTCGAATTTAAATGTAAACGCTAACCCATATGTGTCCTCTATTTCTAGCCCACCCTCCGGCAATCAAACAAGCCTCACAAGTAGCGGACAAGCCCTTGTGAAACCAATTCAGGGAAAAACCGGCGCGATCAGGAAGACATATGGGAGCCAAGATAAACCGCCGGATCCTCCGAGGAGTGAGCGGAGCAAAGCAAGCAGAACCTCAGTGAAAGCCGTATCGGATGCGCTGAGGAAAGGATTGCAGGAGAGGGTGGAGCTGAGACAACAGATGCTAGAGCTACTGGAGAAAGGAGTTGCTGACTCTCTAGAAGTCGCTGCCCAAATTCAGGATCTAGGAAGCTACTGTTCCTCCCTCCCTGACAGAACGGGAGATACTGAAAGCTGGCTGGAAAACAACGCTAAAGAAGCCATGGAAGCGTTGGAAATCGGTAAAAGTGGTGAGAAACTAATTAAACATCACATTTCTAGCAAAGGAAACGAAGACAGCCAGCTGTATCCGCAAATGACTCTTGCCGTACCACAGATGGGTACGGCTCCAGAGCAAAGCATTCCCACAGCAGTAAGTCAACCCGAAGTTACGGGAAATCGACAAATGGGCCTACAGGGAGTTCAAGCGACGCAAAATCAAGCCATCGCAGCGAACCAAGAACCCACAGCGAGGACTACACAAGGATTAGGTAACACTAACGCTCTAATCAGTTCAAAAATTCATTTTAGGCCAAACACCGTTCACCCTTTAAACCAAATGAGCAACAACGAGCCCCCGAGAAGCTCAACAGAAAATCAGTCAGCTATCGAACCTGTTAGCCAAATAACGAGTAGCTTTCATCCTAGACGTTTACGCGACGCCATTCCAAATTTACCTGAGTTTGACGGACAGCCTAGAAATTGGCTCTTCTTCAAGTCTGCGTGTCTAGAAGCTAAAGAGACTCACACAATGAGCAGCTTGAGAACAGGAATGCGAAATAGCCTAACGGGAGCAGCAGCAAGGTTCGTTAAAACCAGCTTTATATTGGGACAAGACGTAGAAGCTCTAATAAGCCAATTGGAACGGTCGTTTGGCCGTCCGGATTTCATCATACGTGAAGCTCTTGAAGATATAAGAGCAATGCAGCTACCTGAACCTACAGGTAAAAATTCAGGCGACTATTTGGGAACCTTAGTCGAGTATGCCACCTCCGTCCGAAATCTTATCGGAGCGATGGCAAATCTACCAGGAAACGAGTTTAACTCGTATGAACTATTATCAGAACTGCCATCTAAGCTTCCAATGAACATGAAGCTAGAATGGGGTCAGCTGGTGAACAGCAGTACAGGCGTAAGGCTCACGGATTTCTGCGACTGGATCGAGAATTACGCAGAAGCAGCCCAAACAATTTCTACACAGCCGCTCAAATCTCCAAAACAGCAAAAGGCAATGTGTATTATCACGAAAATACCGAGACTCGCGAATCAGAAACCAGAACCGGATTCAGGCGAGACAATCCGAGCCAATGTAGAATCTGCAACAAAGGCAAACACTGGCACGGAAGATGCCCTGAACTACTGGACATGGGAATCGAAGAAAGACGAGAACGAGTCTCCGAAAGGGAATTGTGTTTTTAATTGCCTAGCAACGAACCATTACGTAGATAAATGCCGCAATAAAAGGAGATGCAGCGTAGGAAATTGTGAAAGAAAGCACCACACACTCTTGTGCTTGGGAAATTCAACCCGAAAAACCAATCTGAGGAGAAGAAAACCGAAGCTGAAGTGGAAGAGAAAACGAAACCCATGATCACTGGCTCGGTAAATCTTCACGAACTTGAAGAAAACATTTTGTGTAGAATTGTACCAGTCACAGTGTAAAGACCAACCGGAATCTCGTTAAAAACGTACGCGTTAATAGACGAAGCGTCTTCGCTGTCGCTGCTGGATCAAGACATTGCCGAAAAACTAAAGTTAAATGGCGTGAAGCAACCGCTTTGCTTACGCTGGACGAGCGGAGTTGTGCGAGGAGAAGATAATTCCCGACTAGTGTCTCTGAAAATATCTTGCAGCAAGAATAAGCAACAGTATCGACTAAAAAATTTACGAACAGTCGAAAGGCTAGCACTTCAGCCGCAGACTATTAATTTAGAACAGCTCACTAATCGTTTCCCTTATCTATCTTCCTTAGACTTGCCGATCCTCACGAATGCCAAGCCCACCCTGTTGATTGGATTAGACTATGCACAGCTAGGCGTACCACTCAAGACAATCGAAAGAGGCTGGGAAGAGCCAATAGCCGTAAAACACGGTTAGGATGGACAATATACGGCCCGACTGTAACGTTAGACACAGGGTGTGCTAGGACGGCAAGTCTAAATCTGCACGAATCGCGCTGCCATCATGACCCACAACGAGATGAGGAGTTCAGCAGGAGCTGAAACACTTCTTTAGTACCGAGAGCTTTGGTACAAAAATCACCGGATCTCCGCTAGAAGCGAGAATGGTCCAACACGCTCGGGAAACATTCGCGAATACTACCCGAAGAATCGGAAATCGTTGTGAAACTGTATTGTTCTGGACGGAAAGTTGCCTAGAACTCCGAGACACCAAAAGAAATGGCAGGGCACAGATAGCACGGCGGCCAAAGGAAAATGAATCGGGATCCACAACTAAGGAAATCAATGCCCGACACCGTTCAAAATTACGTCGAGAAAGGTCACGCACGTAAGTTGTCCCGGTCAGAAGCCAACTCGAGAAGCCAAAAGACTAATTATCTACCAGTCTTTGGAGTTTGGAACGAAAACAAAGGTAAATTCCGGGCAGTAAGCGACGCAGCAGCGAAAGTTGATGGACAAAGCTTAAACGATTGCCTAGATAAAGGCCCTTCTCTTTACACCCCGATATTTGTTATGCTAACTAAATTTAGGCTGGGACAAATTGGCCTAATAGGGGACATCCGAGAGATGTTCCATCAAGTCATCATCAGGAAAGAGGATCAGGACGCGCAGAGATTTCTTTGGACAGAAAATCCAGACACAAACGCGCCACCTGACGAATACAAAATGCTAGTGATGACATTCGGAGCCACTTGCTCTCCCAGTATCGCTCAGCTCATCAAGAATAGAAACGCCGAGGAATTCCGAGACAAATTCCCAGCCGCAGTAGAAGCCATCGTGAACAAGCACTACGTCGACGACCTCTTGTACAGCGACGATTCCGCTGCTAACACGATCAGAATTGCCAAAGAAATCGTCGAAATCCATGCCAAAGGAGGTTTCGAGATTAGAGGATACGTCTCGAATTCTAGAAAGGTCATGCAAAGCCTAGGCTCCAATCCTGACACAATCAGCTCAATAAAAACCCTCAAGCTAGATCCCGAAAGCCCAGACCCGAACGAAATGGTCCTGGGAATGGTTTGGGATATAATCAGCGATACATTTAAATTCCAATTAAATTTCCATAAGGTTAGCAAAGACGTCATGACTGGGAAAAGAGCTCCAACGAGAAGAGAAATTGCGAGCGCAATGGGAAGCCTGTATGACCCTTTAGGCTTTCTGGCACACTTCCATCCCGCTAGCGATGTTATCACAAGAGCTCACTCAAGGAACTCTGAACTGGGATGATACAATCGACGGAGTGCATCTAGAAAGGTGGAAACTTTGGCTCTCAGAATTACCAGCCGTCGGAACAGTCTCAGTTCCCAGGACCTTTAGCCCGAAACCACTGAAAGAGGCTCTCTCAGTAGAATTGCACGTATTTGTGGACGCTTCAGACCGAGCATTTGCCGCTGTAGCATATTTGCGAGTTGAGTATCCGTCTAACCAAAATTTTATCTCATTCATTGCAGGGAGAGCCAGAGTGGGGCCAATAAAAACAATCTCAGTCAATCGTATGGAACTACAGGCAGCTGTGCTGGGAAGCCGTCTGGCTCTCCAACTCACGAAAGAAACCGAGCTGCAATTCACAAAGAGATATATGTGGTACGACAGTCAAACAGCGGGCGCCTGGATAAATTCGAGCCATCGAACCTACAAGACTTTCGTAGCCCTTAGAATAACCGAAATACTAGAAGATACCTTGCCACAAGAGTGGCATTACGTCAGATCGAATCAAAATCCAGCAGATCTCGCAACTAAGCGAGTCGGAACACCAAATTACGACCCGGAAGGATTCTGGTTCCAAGGCCCGCCTTTCTTACGTGAACCGAAAAGCGAATGGCCTACAGAAGGACCACCTCACCTTTCAAACCTGGATATCTTGGAAATAAAAATTACGTCCAAAATCGTAAACTTTCATCAGCAAGTTACGGAAATTTTGGACATCACGAAAATTTCATCATGGAACCGATTAGCTCGAACATTCGCGACAGTGATTCGAGCAGCAGAGAATTTCAAAAGTCTTAAGAAAGGAGCTCGAAGCGGAAACACGTCAATCAAGTACATCAAATCGGCCGAGCAAATACTAATCAAGAAGGCCCAACAAGACGAATTTCCTGACGAAATGAAAGCTTTGGAGAGCTTTAATCAAATACAAAAATCCTCTCTAATATTTTCTTTGTCTCCTTTCCTAGGCTCCGACGGCCTTATCAAAATCAAGACCCGTTTGGAAGCCGCCAAAGACGTCGCACAAACGGCAAAAAACCCAACACTATTGCCAAGAAGACACTACCTCACCAAATTGAAGGTACTCCAACACCACGAACGCTTTGCTCACCAAAGTACCTCCACTGTTGTTAATGAGCTGAGACAAAGCTACTGGATTCCTCACACTCGCACCAAAGTGAGGACAATAATTGCTGCGTGCCAGCGGTGCAAAAATCACAAAGCCAAGCCGACCCCTAACAGCTTCTTGTTAGGAACAACAACTGGGCTAATGGAACAAGAACGGCTCGGCGAGTTCTCACAACACGCTCGCAAACAATGGAAATGCTCGCAAGGACTTGCCGACCACTTCTGGAAAAGATGGGTGAAAGAATACACCCCGATGATAGCTAGGAAAACCGAGTGGTTTCTTCCATCAGAACCGATAAAGGTCGGAGACTGCATTTTAATACTCGACGAGAATGCTCCACGAAACAATTGGGAGCGTGGTCGAGTAACTGCTATCCACCCAAGCAAAGCGGATGGCATCATTCATTCCGCAGATGTACGAACGAAAACAAGTTTACGCTGCCGACCGGTAGTAAAGCTAGCCAAACTGGACATTGCACCACCCGATGACATCCCTGGGGTGCAATAATTACAGAAAGCATACTTCGGAGCTTCATGGGGGAGCTGTTGTTCCCCAGGAACTATGTGCGTCTGAAGCCCTTCGTAAATATTTAATTTTAAGATTATAGAGTAAGAATAATTAAAGATTAGTTAAACAAATCCACAATTAGATTCGAATAATTAAAGTAAACAAAGAGAGCTTTCAACGGTAGTAGCTCAGTTTTGAATGTAACGCGATTTAACTGAGTATGAGTGTCCCTCCCCGCGTCGCGAGCGATAAGATCGCCACAATTGTGAAACGTCACTTGAGAAATAATTAATTGCTAGCAGAACAAATTCGTGATTAGAAGCCAATTGGGCTACCAAATTAGGTGAGAATAGCAACAAAGTCATTAGAGCTCTTAACTTATGCCCCACGAACTGTTTTAGCCGGAGCCCAGAGTCCAAATACCCGAAATTATCGGGAAAATAGCATCAGGAATATAAAACCCTCTCAATCGGTAATTAAAGACTTTGTGCTTAACTAAAACACCATTAACTTACTTAAACACTCATGCTCAGGGAAACCAGCGAACGTAATTTGGCCCAATTGTGCAGGATCACCGAAATTAAGGAAAACGTGGAAGTTAGTAGGAAACTTAAAGTAGGTTAATCGATTGTTCATTGTTTGGTCATAAAATTAATTCATTGTATTTAAATTCTAGGAAATTCAAATCTGACATTGTATTTAGTAACAAATGAAACCATGGGCATTTTGCCTCACCAACTAAAAATACATTTAATTAAGTGCAAACAGATCTTTAATTTCGAATTCCATCGACTCCAAACACTTTCTTCACACAGCCGCGGAAAGTCAAAAAATTACAAGTTTACACAGTACAATTGACTTTTGTTTGTTTTTTATGTTATAAAATTATAAAATTGTTAGATATTTTACTTTCTCATAAAATATGCTCAAAAAATTAGAACGAGGTGTCTGGAGGTTCTCCTAGTATTTTCTATTCTTGCATCAACTTTATTTTATACTCTAGCGTTTCGCTGTCATATTCCATTCTTTCTAGATCATGAGTTATTTGCTCAAGATTCTTTTGAATGTCTTGAGAGCGTTCATGTTCCACTTGATCTTCTAGGTCTCGTATCTCCCTGGAAATGGATCCATTTGATTCAATCAGAACAACGAGCTCGTTGAATTCAGCATGAAGAGCGATCAAGAGCTTGTAAGCTTTTTTTGAATGCTCGTCGCGTTTAGCGGTCTGAAATTAATTTGAAAATTTCTTGGCATCTCACAAAAACATTTTTTGGTATTAAAACCACAGTCATGAAAATAAATTAAATACTTAAACTTGACAATGTGCAAGATAAATAATCCAACCAAAACCCTACCTTGAACAGCAATTCATCTGTAACCGTAAATTGCCTTCCAAGCTGACCATCAAGTGTATTAATCGCCTTCTGCACTTCTCGAGTATCCTTCAGAATATTTTCAATATCATTCTTTTGTTTCTTGATGCTACCCACAATGTCATAAATTCTCGAAGTATAAATCAAACGATTAATGTTTTTGTTCATTTTGCTGAGCTCAATAGTGAGTTCTTGCTGTAAGACAATCTTATGTTTGAAATCTTCACCAATTTCGTTAATTTTTAGTTTAACAGATTTGACTTTGTCCACGATAGCTTGAGTACGTTTCTAAAAAGATAAATTTAAGAAAAAAAAGAGCTAGGAAAAATTTTTTTAATTGATTTTTTTATCCATACCATTTTATCAGAATTTTTATCTTTAAAGCTGTCAAAATGCTTCTGCAATGGAGCCTGATGCTCTTTCCATTGAGCCTCAAGCTGGTTCTTCCTCTCTTTAGCCACATGGATCATACTTTGTAGCTTCTCTTTATTGCTTTGCGGATCATCCATTAGCAAACTAGTTCTCTCTTTAATCTTTTTTTCATTTTTTAGCTCAAGCATTGTTACTTTTTCAATATCCACCTGAGATTTTTGCCGTTCTTGCATGATAATCAAATTATTCTGCTTGGATAATTTTTCATCAATTTGGGTGTTAAGAAGATTAGCTTTCTCAGCTAATATTTCAACCTTGCTTCTGGGTTTTGGAGCGATTGTGGGCTTTTCAAGCTTTTCGCTTTGTTCTAGATTTGCCAATTTTGTAGGAGAAGCTTTTGGAGAGATGAAATTCAAATTGAAGGAAGAGCTTGGAGATTGTTTGGTGATTTGAGTTATTTGTTTCATAATATTTTTCGAGGATGTTGAAGATTGGTTTAGTTCAATATCATGAGTGTGGATCAGAGATGGGAGTAGCTGAGCGTTTTGCTGATAAATTACTGGTAGGTACTTTTGATAATATTCTAAAAGAAAGATTGCCAATTAAAATATAGAAAGTTATAACATGATAGATAAATCAGTTACCTCTATGAGACTCCTCCATATTTATAATATCCGGCCTACTCAGTTTTGATGGTGTAAAAGTTTTCAGTTGCTCATTTGCCAATTGTACTTCCATCAACCACGGACTTTTCAACTGTTCCCTAATATTTCTAGCAATTTCTTGCTCTATTACTGCAATACCTTGCTTGGGTAGCGAACTCGTTCCTTTATCAGTTTCATCTTTAGGTAATCTCTCAATCAACCACATCATTAATCTGCGCAGCTCCACTTCATTGGAATATAAAAATGTTTGGTAGCCAATGTCACCTCGAAATCCTATTGAAGTACAGGCTTCAGCTAATTGAGTGGTTGCTGAAAATCTTTGAGCCATTCCAGAAGGTAAGCTAGTAACAATTTCGAGGTCCGGCTTTATCAAGGAAAGACATTTGGAAACTACTTTCACACTCATTTCAGGAGTGAAACTCTTCAAGCTAGTGATGTTCTCATCGATGTCACTGTAAACGTAAACATATTAGATAATAAATTGTTATCAGAAGATTTTAAAGACTTACCATTGAATTTCGTTCAGAGAAATAAAAATTATTTTGTCAATCTCTTCCATACTCGATTATTTATGGTTCTTCCAGAAGTTAATGATTGCAAATTGCTTCTTTTGATTTCTTAAAAAGTTCTAATCAATATATTTTCCTAAAACTCTTAAGATTTTAATAAAAATTAATAAACAAAATTCTGAAAATCAAAACAAACTAAAAAGTCGACGATTTAAGTGAGCTGATAGCGACGACTTCCAGCAAAAGTTTGATTACTTAAAAAAATAACAATTTTGCTGCACAGCGACGACTTCAAGTCTCTGCTTCTTCAACTTTTATTTTACAAAATAGTTTTGTTTACGATTTTCAAAAATTCAGTTTGTTTTGATCGCTCTTGGATTACAGTCTTAAGAATTTCGCAAATTCGTTGTTTATTATGTTTATTTAAGCGTTTTGTATCATGAATAAAATTGTTTTTGTTTAATGGCTGTTAATTTACTAAGCTATAATTTCTTTAGAAATAGAACTGAATCTATAATGCAAAATTTCTAAGTTATCCAATAAGTAGCTTCTGAGTGCTAAAGCAAATAAAATTTATTTACGTCAACAAGTGGTTATTATTTTAAAATTAAACAATGGAGACAACAATTGGTGATGCTGACAACTCATCTGTTGTTCTGGCTAAATCTACAGCAATGGGTTGTCTTTTCATGGCTTCCATGGTTTTTGGCTTGATACCTTTAAAACTAGCTCAGATCTTCAAGTGGGGTGAACTAGATGCCGAAGGAAATGAGAAAAGGGATGCTAGGACCAGCTTGGTAGTTTCAACGTTACTAAGTTTCGGCGGAGGAGTTTTATTGGCCACCACTTTTCTGCATTTGCTTCCAGAAATCAGTGCAAATATTATAAGCTTGCAAAAAAAAGGTTTAATACCTGAATCAGCTACTAATTTGCATCTACCTGAGCTTTTAATGTGTGCTGGCTTTTTCACAATCTATTTAGTCGAAGAATTAGTTCATACTTATTTAAATCGCCATAAGAAAAGCTTAGTGATTAAAAAAGAGAAGCTCGAGGCAATAAGTGAGAAGAATCAGAAAATTAATAAACGTGAGGTCCTAGAGCCTACGAGTGATAATTTTGTGCGAGGTGCTAATACTCGAAATAGTAACATAATAAGTAGTCTTAACCAAAAACGAAATCCAAGCTTGGATGATCCAATAAACGGGAAATCCACCGTAGATTTAATAACCAGTGAAGATAGTAATAGACTCAGTCAAATATCCATAGAAAATGGAAAAAATCATCAGAATAATCATGGTCACTCTCATTCCCATCTCCCTATTCCAAACGAAGATGAAGACATGCTGGTATCATCTCTAAGAGGATTACTCATTGTTTTAGCCTTATCAGTTCATGAGCTGTTTGAAGGACTAGCTGTTGGCTTGGAAAGTTCGAGTGCAAGTGTCTGGTACATGTTTGCAGCTGTGGCAGCTCATAAGTTTGTAAGTTTTATTTAAAGAGACTAAATTTGAGACATTTTTATATAATAATACAATTTAATCCGTTCAGGTGATCGCATTCTGCATTGGCGTTGAGCTAATGGTACAACGAACAAAAGTCTGGCTTGCAGTTATCTACATTTTCACATTTGCGGTGGTTTCACCACTAGGTATCGGATTAGGAATTTTGCTGAGTTCTGGTCCTCACGCCGAAAAAATGGAGGTGCCCTCTGTGGTCTTACAAGGTAAAACTATTGTGGTTCAGCTGAACTTGAAACATTTTTGAGTAAAAATTTGCAAAAAAAATATTTAAACTTTTTTGGCGCCAGTTCTTTACAATTCTTTGAATTTAAATGTTAAAGATCAAATTCATTAATATCTGCAATTTTTCTTACCAGGCTTGGCAACCGGCACTCTTTTGTACGTTATATTCTTTGAAGTACTTTCTAAAGATCGCAGCGGCCTAATTCAATACATTTCGGTATTAATCGGTTTCCTCATAATGCTGGGCCTTCAATTCATTGGTAAGTTTCAGTTTGCATGCCTTAAAAATTGATATAATATATTTCCTATTTGCGCTAAATCTTTTTTCATTATCACGCGGCCATTCACCTTTCACTCGACATTCTCACATTTTTTTTCAAAACTCTCGTTCAAGAAATTTGCATGAATCTAGATATTGAAGATTGACCACAGTGAATACTGTTTTTGGTGTCTTGTAAATTTAAAAAAAGTTTCTTGGTTAACAATAGAAACAACATAACTGAACAATTTGACAAAAGATCGAAGAACTTCTTCTTCAATATGGGAGATAGTTCTTCTTTCCCAATCACGAGCTTCTTTCAGTTTCTTAATATAGTTTCTCAAATATTTCATGCGTGGTTGATTTCAGTTTGATAAATCTACTTCTTATGATTTTTAAATACATAATGCAAGTTCACTGGAAAAAGAAAGAGCGGCGCTGATGATTGAAAGTTTCGATTTCATCTGAATTTTTCTGATTTTTCTTTGCGCATTTTCTAAGAACATATAGCGATTGATTGACTTTGGCACTGTCAGTTTTACTTTCCTTTAATTTCTAAAATGGTTTTAAAATTTGTCGTTCAAATAGGAAAGTGATTTTATTGGTCGACGCATAATAGTTGAATTGTACATTTTGATGCAATTTTTATTCTTCAACTTTTTTTTGAACGATCAATAATATTAAATTTTAAAAGAACCCCTATATGCTTGAATAAATAATTTTTGGCAATATCTTTTTGGAATGAATCAATTAAATATAATTTGGAAATTAAATTTTTCCATGTCAAGTATAGTATTTGTTATGCCACCCAATTCATTAGTGGAAAAACCCTACAAAAACAATATTCCACTGAAATTCACAACAAATCTAAAAATAACAAAAAAAAAATCACACCTGCAAATTTGCTACTTGGTATAAAAGTCAAATACATCGCATTTATTAAAATTAGATACATAAATTATCAAAATTCTCGAATTCTTCTAAATTTGTCAAAATTGTCACCTATTCAATCCAATAGACTTGCTAATTTCCCACCATAGTTTAGGTATTTAAATATTTACGACTTAAAATTTGTCAATGTCTCAATTCAAGTTAAAAAGTTGATTCAAGCTAAATGATTGAATAGTGTAGCATCTGTAGAGTAGAAGCGTGCGGCTCATGCACGATCGTGCTCCTTGTTTTGATTAGAGCCGGCGTAAATTACTAAAACGTGAAAATAACAAATTAAACAAAACTTAATGAAAATTGGAGAAAATGTTAATAAAAAATCATTAACATTTACCTCTAATATCGACTTATTAAAATCTTGGAACAACACATTTGCCATCACCAATTGGAATGTTGAATATCGGGCTTGTTTATGTATTTTTTTCACTCTTACCGCTTTTGTTTTAACGATATATTTGCGGTCTTATTGTTCATTCAAAAATTTCTAGTGGTTGTCTTTTTGACCATATAGCATAATAGAATACAATTCATTTTAATGATTCCGTATTCAGGATTTATGAGAGATATCGAAAAAAACTAAAAAAAAAAAATTAAATAAATTGAAAAGTTATTTTAACCTAATATCTCCATATCATCATTAATATTTTACAATCCTGCTTACTTTTATTGTACCTACCTTGAAAATGCAATTTCAGAAATTCGCAAGAGAGCTGTAAAATGCTTTTATGTTGTGCATTTAGAAACAGTTTCCATACCATTTAAAATTTTGCTCAAAAATTTAAAAAATGGGCTAATTAAGGGTTGCTCAATGATCGATTATTTTAACATTGTCGTAATAATTGCTTAATTGATTTTAATTTGTAAATTGTCAAGGTTGAAGTATTTAAATTTAAGCTTTTTAGGATGTTGGGTAATTTTTGTGATTTTAAATTAAATTTTGATAGAGCTTGAGAAGTAGGGGACATTGCAAAATAAATTTAAAATTGAATTAAAGTAAAATACTAAAAACAACAATTTAGGAAAATTTAAGGAATAAAAAAAAAACTATTTTTAAGAATGAAGATCAAGTCATTTTTCTTAAACAGCATTGAAATCTTCGAAGGGATGGACATTCAAAAATTTTCTATAAAAGCACAATTTCTATTTTGCCTTAAAATCTGACAAAAAACCAAAAACCTGTTATTAAACAAGTCCCCAGAACTCTATTAATAATCAATAAGGCAGCCAAAAACTCGAACCGCAAATTCTCCGCAAAACAATAAATTTAGCAACTGACTAACCTGTAGCGAATAGTTAACTCAACATGCAAATGGAATTGTTTTGTTCTACAAGCGCTTTGAACATCGTTTATTACTTTTTGTTTTATTAAATCTTATTCTTTTCTTACAATGTTGATTCAGGTTAATTAATGTATTTTTCTTTTGGAATGCTAAACTGCATGATTGTAAGCAGTGAAAGACCTTGTTGACGTCACCTTTTGATATTGTTATTCTTGTAATTTTTGTAATTGGTGCTGAATTGTTACTTCATTCTTACTTACATCTAGCTTGTTTTTACTTTTAGCGTCTTTTCGTTATTTAAACATGTTTTACCTGTACTTCTGTATTTACTTACATTTTATTGATCAATTCATGCATCAACTTTTAACAAGATTGTGTTACATTTTGTTGTTGTTGAATATACTTGTTTCTCATGTGCTCATGTACGTCTGTTTGGTGCTTTATTGAATTTATTTGGAAAAAAAATTGTTTTCATAACACTTAACAGCACCAAACCGCCGATATATCTAATACCCCATAATTCATGATAATTCATCAAATTTCAATACCTAAATATTTTTTCACCAAATAAAATAATGAATTTTTCTCTCAACCATTTAGCCGGTCACTAAAGCCAACTTGAGCCAGGCAAAGGTTTCACCGAGCCAAAGAACCGAAACAGAACACACAATAATAAAAATATCACAAATAAACAAAATAAATGAAATAAAGCGATATCCGAAAAACTATAATTACCGTTCATTAACCAATGTAAAGTATGTTTAACCGTTGCGGTCACGAAGGAAAAATTAATAATCTATAAAATCAACTCGTGGGTAATATAAGTGTTTTTTTTGCTCGAGTTTTTCCACTTTTCCAAGTCTGGTCTTGTCTACTCTGTATAGTTTATGGCTGTATTCTTTAAAATAATTTTTAAATGTTTTTAATGGTTGAATGTGCATTGCCCTTGAATTTCGTGAAAGCTGCAAAAAGACTTGTCTTGACTCACAATTAGTAAATTGCGGCTTTTTAGTTTATGCTGTGAAGTGCATGGGCTGTTGGACAGTGGAATGCTTGGAATTTAGCTAAACGAGGGGGAGGGTGATTTTCTATTTGTGGATGTTTGGCAGGAAAAATACAATTTGAAAGTTGATGCAAAAAGTAAGAAACTCAGTGTGAAAATTCAATTGGATTCAAACCAGTGATGAGAAAAGATAACTAAACTCTCAGTGTGATGTAATGAAAAGATCTGCTTTAAAACCACTTTCCCTTCTTTACATTAAATAAAATGAATTTTTATGAATTTATATTAATTTCATTCAATTTGTGATTCAATAAACAGAAAGTTCTTTTTTTCTTCAAAACTGAAAACAAAATGACAAAATGACAATTTATTTTATTGTACTATTTACAGGGGACCACAAACACTCGCACAGCCACGGCAGCTCGATCAGCAAAAATGACCACGGATTAATCGATCATGATCATGAATTGCACGAACATTCAATGCACGATCATTCTCACTGAACGTCATTGCACCAGTTTCCAGTATTTCTAAGTATTTTCAGTATTTTTAAGTATTTATAAGCATTTTTAAGTTTTTCAAGTATTTTAAATGATTTCTTGCAAAACCGTTTGTAAGAATTTTTTTAATTTTTATGGGGATTTTTTGCTTTTTGTAATTTTTTGGGGAACATTCAAGTGTTTTTGATATTTACTCAGCTGACTTTTCGGCCCATTCATCAAGAATATTTTTGAATTAATATTTGTTTGTTAGAAAACCAAAAATTCCAAGCTGCAAAGATCCCCATAGTTTTTAAGTTAATAAGATGATAGTTTTAAATCTTAATGAAATAAGTACAGGAAATTTTTTTCTAAATTAATAAAGATCGCTTTTGCTTTTCTCATGCATATCCATTAATTGAAGTTCATAAATTTAAATAATCTGAAAAAGATGTTCAAGTTGCTTATCTAGCAAACAAGAGTGTTTTGTGTTGATTCTAGCACAACATTTATATTCTGAGCAAATATTCTCACAGCTGATCAAGTATACATATAATTCTCATCTTCAACAATTCAAGTTTACATTTGTGATGAAGCTTCAAAAGCTTCAAACTGATTTTTAAATCACATTTTGAGTTGCTAAATTAATTTTGTTCATTTTTGTTTGATGAGAAAAAAATGATTTGTTTTTTAATAGAAAAAGACAAAAGTTTGACAGCTTTAAGCGAAAATTATGCGCAATATTTTGTAATAATAAATTGCCATTTGGGAAATTTGAAGTTGCAGAGAGGAAGTTACATGGAAGATTTTTTAACCGATGATATTTTTGTTGTATAGTCATATTGGATTTTCTGTTAATTTTTCAACAAGAAATGGCTGTTTCCGCGAAAACAAAATTCCTGTAAATCCCACTCAACTCATCATTAACATTATTCAATTAAGTTAATCATACTCAGTACTCAGTACTCACTTTACAATTTAAAATACTTGTTACATGAAATATTGTTGTTGCACGTTCATTTGATGATTTTCACACTTTTTTCGCGCAAAATTTTACTAAAAAGCCAAAAACAAAAATTTTTGTGCCAAAATCATGTAATTTAACGTTCAATTTGCGTTTTGATGAAGAAAAAAATGGTAAAATTTTTGCAAACGCCACCAAAACGGCAAAGTTGGATAAAAACTCAAAAATTGAAAACATATAATAGTAAGTCCGCAAATAAAGCGTGTAACAATTATAACTTCATTTAAACATAAAATACTTGAATGCCCAATTTAATTTCATTTTAGCAAGTTTTGATTAAAACCACGATGAAAACGTAACTTTTGTTACTTTTTTCAAATAAATTTTGTTAATTTGTATTAAGATTTTTATTAGTTTTGTTAATTTAGCTTTAAGTGATGAATGTTTTGTAATTAATTTGTAAAGTGAATGAAAATTGAATGGATTTTGTACAATAAAAACAAATTGGTTGTGATGCACTTGATGTTTTATTACCAAATATTATGAAATTTTATGGGATATGACAGTTTTTTGGGAATTAGAGCAAGAAGTAAGCAATAATAAGTTTCTGAACCGGGAATTCCCGGTTCTGATTTTTTGAAGAATTTGAAATATCATTTTGTTAACATTTTTTCCGATTTTAACAATAACCCATCCAAATATCTTGAAATCAAAAAATATTTTTTATGCATATTAAGATGTATCTTCAATGGATTTTACTAATATTTTTGAAATAAAACAAGATTCAAAATCACCGTAAAATCTTGAAAATTTTGGTCGCGATGTAGTTTTTCTCCTCGAATTCCTTCAAAACAATGGCACACCCGAAAATTTTGACGAAAATTTTTTGCAAATCATCGTCAACATATAAAAAGTAAAATTGGCAAAGGATTATTTCAGAGACTTTTCCTAAACGCAAATGAGATTTTCACTTCGAAACTGTAGAGCCTCTTCAAGATGAACTGGATAATGCAATCAAAGGGTGTTTTGAAATTCTGTCTTCCAACAACGATGAATTTAAATCCATGCAAAAATTTTGGATTCAAACTTGACGAAGCAACTTCAAGATTAACGCCCAACCTTTTATTAAAATTAACGGCTTTAAATATATGTAAACTATCAGGTGGATTTTGTCACTAAATCCGTTCGAAGGTTTCCGACAAGTCTATCAGTCTATCAGTGCTTTGTTTCAATGAAAAAAAATTTAAATTCTGAATGAAGACAAAAAATAGTATAATAAAATCAAAATAAAATCATGATACTATCTGATATCTCAAGTTCTTGATGTAATATGTGGTATTTTCCCCATTATATTTTTGTTTTCCCGGGAATTCCCGAAAATATTGCCTTACTGTTCCAATGCATCCCGGGTTTCAATTGAAAATACCATCGGAAAATCAAAACCTAGTGATTAAGCAATAAAATGTCGAGATTGGAATACAAAAGACGAACTGACGAAAATTTTTGAAGAAAATTTGAAATATCAAGTCTTTGTTAACATATTTTTCTATCGAAATTTCAAAAAAAAACAATCCACATATCTTGAAGAAAAAAAAGTATCTAACATAGATATTTTCTTATCCTTCCAATGATATTCAAACCACACGCAATTTTTTTGTGAAAAAACATGAAAAATAACATAGTAAAAAACTACTTAAAAATTTTCTGTTCCCCAAATATTTAAGAACAAATCTACAAAATCACAGCAAAAACTTGAGAAAAATTAAAAATCAGCAAATATTAAAATTCAAATAAAGAGTTTTTTGTTGCGTCAAATTAGAAACACAATGAATGTTGTTCTTCAAGCCTCCATGAAACTTGTGGATCAACAAGCTATAGCGCAAAGCTTACAATTCTTTTTAATTGAAGAACGAATAAATTAGACTAAAGAGAACTAAATCCAGCGTACAAGTTGTCCAAGGTAACTCAAGAATACGAATTTTGTGAAATTTCAAACAATTTTGGTAATCTTTTTTTTCATTATCAGACAGTTTCTTGGGACTTTTCAAAATTGTTACCAAAAGGTTTGGTTCATTACTAATTTTAAAATAACCTTATAATATGTCCTTATCATTTCTTACACTATGTATATTTATATTTTAGGTAGAATTTGTTTTAGTTAATATTATTTTTTGTATTTTTTGAAAACCTGTAAGATTTGAGTTAACATTTGTAAATGAAGTTACGAAAAATCCTCCGGAAGTTATTAATTTGAGGAATGAATTTTGCAACTTAAAAAAAAAAAAAAAAAAAAAATAAGATGTATTTTGTAGTTGAGAAATCCAGGGGAGACTTACATGATTTTCATTTTTGAGTTATTGCCGAAAATAATTTTCCGTCCATTTTCAATTATGAATCAAAAATTTATTTTCAGAGATTTCTCAAAAATTTCAAACAATCTCCATGTTACTCCCCCTAAAATCAAAAACTGACTCACACGACAAATTAAAGAACAAATGCATAATAAAAATTTAAAAATTCTTTTATTAGTCGCTTATTTCCTTAAAACTTCATAAAATATGCAAATGTTTATTTAGATAATTCAAATATTTTAATTCCACTTCTTCTTGAACTCGTTGATCAACGCGGCAAGAACATCTTTTGTGGTCTCATTACTAACACTGTACACAAAGCGTAATGTCTTCTCGTCATACTCGAAAGTGGTCATCAGTTGATGGCATACGTTTTTCAGGTTCACTTGGAACTGAAATGAATGGAAAAACTTTAATGAATTGCTTGGAAATTTGATTTTAAAAGATTTACCTTATCTCCATGTCTAGCCAGAGTTTTAGGATTCTTCACAAAAATACTGGCAATTTGTGTAGCAATGTAGGGAGCTATCACTTTTACGGATGCTTGGTGAAAGTTGATGATTGTTCTCATTATGCTAGAAAGAAAATTAAGATAAATTTGAAATTTTCCGCTAAAATTTAAATAAGCTCAAAAAAGATTGCAATATTTTTGCTAACTCTATCTAAAAAAACTAAAAAACTCACTTCTCAGCCTTCAAAGTCAACTTAAGCAGCAACTCAATTTCATTATACGTCAAATCTTCTTTTTCTTCGTTCTTGTATGAATAAATGGTATCCAGGAAGCTTTTGTAGACGTTCAAGTATTGAGGGATACGAGCAGTGAAGTAACTTTGTCGAGTTGCAGCCAAAACGAACAAAATCTCTCCAACGAAACCGTGGAAGCGACAAAAATCTTCAACATCTTTTGGTTGGATGCTTTTGGCTTCAGTAACGAAGAATAAAAGTTCATCGATAACGTCGTTTTCTAGGGAGATCTGTAACAAACCAAAAAATCGTAACAAAATTTTGAATGGAATTTTCTTTAAAAAAATACTCACATTTTTGAGCTTCAGAATAGACAAATTAGTCTCCATTATTTGACACAATAGTCCAACTTTTTTCTCGTCTTCAACCTTGAAGGATGCAGACAAAAATTCAGCGCAAAATATTTTGTATTGGTCCAAAAAGTGTTTTTTGTTCTGAGTTGTGTTGTTTCCCGCATCCAAATTATTCTCAAAGATGACTTGAAGCAGTTGAAAGGCGTAGTTGAGGTTGTTAGCGGTTAATGTTAAAGATTCTGAGAGGATCTGTAAAAATTTTAATTAATGTAAAATCAAGATAAGACACTACAGGAGTCAAGTGACGATTTCTTACCTTATGCAAAAACTGGAAGCACTCATCTCCGCAATTAGCTTTGCTGTCTTTCAAAGTATTCAAAAGCTGCTTTTCCCGCCCACTACTATCAAAAGATCCACCTGAAATCTTCTTCTTGATGGTGTCATTCAGCAATTTGGATAAAACTTTCACGATCTCATTTTTAGTCTCTTCTTTAAGCTTCAACAATTTAGAATGTTTGAGCGCGGTGATCAATAATTCTGCAGAGTTCTCGTTGTGTGCTCTTTTGGTGGCAATTTTTATGAATTTATCGAGAAATTCAGTCATTGTGGAAACTAAGGATTCATCCAAAGTGGCCAGGTCTTTTAAAGTGCAGATTTCTTTGAGAATAACAACAAAAATAGGAAGACTTTCACTAGTTTGTTCAACTTTTGGGATTTTTTCCAGCAAAATTGACATGAGCGAAGATTTGAAGGCGTTTATTTCTTCAGGAGTGACTCCAGTTGGTGATACTGTCGACTAAAATTAAATATTATTAAAATCAATGTCGTATTAAAAATAAAGATTAACGGACCTCTTTAAAAGACTTCATAATCTTTTCCAGCAAAAACGTCCCCAGCTTTAGGTCAATCTTTTCCCAATTGAAAGTAATCCATTTCAAAGCATCCATTGTGTACACATTCATTTTCTTCACCAGAGAAGAAATAATTGCATCATAGACCCATCCATCTTTAACTTCTTTGAAAACTGCTAGTAGTCCCTGCACTTCATAATCCTTGAAGAAGTTTTTATATCCATCTCCTTGGAAAACCAAAAAAATCACTCGACTAATTGTTTTGTTCTTCTCGCCTTTTTCGTTCAATTTTTTTTGCATGCTCATCAAAATTCCAAAGATTTGTTTTTTATAATCTGCGCTGACATATCCAAGAGGAAGTTCAATCAGTATATTCAAAGGCACCTCGAATTTGGTGGGATTTTTAAAATCTTCCTGAAGTTTGTCGCCGGAAGCGATTAAGCTCAAAAACTGCTTGAGAAAGCTTTCTAGGATTGATGGACTACTGGCGATTGTTTTGAAGACTTGTGAGTTTTCTACAGGATTTGCCAGAAGGTATTTACAGAAGTTTAACATCTGCTCTTGATCTAAAATAAATATTATTATGGATAAAACTTTTTAAATGAAGATATAAATACTCACCACTCTCAAGAAGCTGCAAGAAAATAGGTTTCATCTCCTTCCTCTCTAGCACAAACTCTACTTGTTTTGAATCCTCTAAGAGCATAGCCAAAAAATCATCCGTCTTGATCTTATCATCTCCAAACAAATAAGACTTCTGTTGCTGCTGAAGAGCCAACAAGTTAGCGCTATTCTTCTCACCACTCTTTCCAAAGTTATTAATTCTCTGCTTGATAATCTTCCACTCATCCATTTTAGCTTTGCTGCTTGTCACCAAATCTTTAGCTTCAGACTCCAAATGATAGAAGAACAGGAAGTGGAAACACTCGTAACTGTGGCTCAACTGCAAGAAAATGTTGACCAAGCGATTGTTGTACTCGATATTGAGCAGAATGGAGTAAAATTCATGCTGAACTTGATGAAACTTGGAGATGGCATCACTGATGTTCGTAAATTTGTTGCTCTGATGCTCGTGAAGACGTGAAGCTAGCAAAAATTGCCCCAGTAAAGAGCAAACGAACTCAATCTTGAAGAGCAGATGCTCTGAAATCTCTCCTTTCAATTCTTTAAGATCCACCATGTTCAAAGTGAGGAATTTAGTGAGGAACCTAAGAAGTTTCAAGGATTGTTTCACATTTAATCCAGAAACAATGTCGGCAAACTGATTCTCTGTTATGGAAGTTGGCCAAATGTGGTTGATGGTTTCCACTTGTTGGTCCACAGACTTTCTCCCTTTCTTGCTAGTTTTCTGCTTCTTTGATGGCTCTTTTTCGGAATTTTTTCTCTTTCCACTTTCGTTCAAATCTGCACTAGACACCTGCTCTCCTAATTTATCATCCACTGCTTCGATGAGGTTGCTCAGTAAGTGAATTACATCCTTACCGTAAACTTTCAGGACAATTTTGAGGAGTTCTTCGTAAAGTTCAATTTCCACAAGACTTTTCTCCTTAAACATACATTCAGAAATGATTTCGTAAATGTTGCTTTCAAACAAAAATGGATCCAGCACCACGAATGAAGTTACTAGACTGAGAAACTTATCCAAAGGCAGTTTGTCAACTTGTGAAGTGATGGTCTCTCGAATCTTCTCTTCTAGGTGCAAGAATGTCTCAGGAAGCGCTCTCTTCATACTTGCTCGATCTAAATCATACTTTTTCAACAGTGTGAATAGACCATCAATTTTATTCAGATAGTCTTCTCCTTCCGTATCATTAATCATCTCTTGGTAAACAAATTTCACGAACTTAGTGGCCTCAACTGATTTTGAGCGATTGATGGCAATGAACGACTCACAGAGCAGTAAAAACTGACTGTTATCAAGGGTTGTGTCAAAAATCTCAAATTTAATATCTTCATCTGATTCTGGTGCAAGGCTCATTTGAGAGAAGTATATCGTGTTAATGAGGTCCAACAATTTTTTGTGACATGAAGCATCATTTAGGGTCTTGGTGAGTTTATCAGAGATATTAGCTAATTTGTCAAATATTGTTGAGAAGAAGACCTTTTGAAAGACAGGCATCTTACAATAAGAATAGAGCTCATTCAGAATTTCGGTCCACAATATTATTTTCACTTCATTTGATTCTGGAACTTTTAAGAACCCAGTGAAAGATTCTAAAATAGAAGCTAAAAAGTTGAAATATGTCTCAAGATCTTGCTTGAAGACTTCTTTCATATTATCATGAACCAATAAGATCAGACTTCCTTCCAAAACAGATTGAGAACTACTCAAAGACAAAACACTTTTGAAGTTTTCCAGTAACTGCACTTTAGTCTCTCGTGTAACTGCTTGATTAGGATGCTTCATCTTCAAGAAACCTATGACCAAACTCAACTCATCAGCTGGCATTTCTAGTGTGTTGTCTTTTTTGAAAGATTTTAACCACAATTTTAAGTTTTGGTTAAAACATTTTGTTATTGCTTCGTATTTGGAAGAAGATGGGAGGCTGCTGGAGATCCACACTTTTTTGAAGAACTCTACCTTTTCAAGAAAGGATTTATCAGAGTTTTCTACGTAATTAACTAGCTCTAAAAAATTAATGTTTGTTTTTATCTTTAATTAACTAGTTTTTTAACTTCACTAACCTTCCATAGCTGAATCGTCTCGTTATGTATCCAAATTAGTAACTGTTAATAATTTATTCTTTGTAATTAAGACTTAATTTATGGATTTTTGAAGGCGGTGCTCAATAAGAATTCAAATCAAAACAAAGCATGGTCAATCCAAAAACGCGCCGCTGCAGCACACTGAAAAGCGAAGCTGCGTCTTTTGAATTCTAAAATTTTCGACTCGTGGCGTGAGAATTTGAAAAATATTTAACAAAATTAAACGGAAATTAACCTTAAGAAAATCTCTGAATTAAAACAAAAAAAATTGGAACATATTTAACTTTATTAAATATTTATCTCAACGATGAAGCAAAATGTTGAAAAGTTAAGATCATAAAATGTTTTATTTTTCTAAAGATAAAATTTTGCATCGTGAAACATAGACCTCATTCACAAACTTATACAGATCTTTGATTGAAATTGAATGTTGATTATTATTTGAAGATAGATTATACTTATTTTCCAGATGATTATGGTGTTATGGCTTTTATATATTAAAATATACTTATTTGATTTTTTTTACATTACAATTACAAAACTTGTAGCATACTATGCTTGTACTATTCAACATATCAAAATCTTTGAAACATCATAAAGTTACTTAATGTTATAACATAAACATTTCAAACTAATTGTCTTTACTTAACAAAACACAACATATAAAGTCTTGATGAATAGTTAATTTGTAATTAAGGACGATCTCCAATTGACAGATTACAGCAGCAATCTTGCAAACTCTGTAAAAGAATTTTATAGATTAAAATGAGTCTTTCACGAAACGCAATAGAATACCTTCATAATTAATCTTCCCATCTCTATCACGATCTGCTAGTTCTAACAGAGCATCCAATTGTGATTCGTTAACAGTCTCTCCGATCATATCCATTGCTTTTCTTAGCTCATCTCGAGTGATATATCCGTTGTTATCTGTGTCGAAAACTCTGCAGAAATAGTTATGATCATTAAATAGTTGAACGTATTTAATTAAGCATGAATAATACCTGAAAGCTGCTACAAGATCTTGATTGAGATCTTCATCTGGGGTGGTATCTGGACTATCTTTTTTCAGTCCTTGAATTCGACCAATCCAAGACAAAAACTCTTCCTCGTCGATCAGTCCATTACCTAAAAGAATATAGTAGTTTTTTTTAAAATTAATTTTCAACTTTAAAACTAGCAATTTTATAAACTAATTATTCTTCCGAGTTTCAAAATATTGCTCTTCGTGACTCAAAAAAAAATGAGAAGATAATTTGATTTATTCGTATAATTTCTACACAAAACTGAAGTGGCATAAATCACGTTTGTATAAATTTCTGAAAGCTCGTTAAAATGATCATGGCTGTCATCTCCTAGTGCACGTTTAATGCAACTTTTCTGTTCTGGCAGTAGAGGTGGTACACTGATGATAAATAATGATTGAGGGATTAAATATCCTTTATAATAAATAAATTATGCTTCGATTTTAGATTATAGTTCACCATCATCATAGCCATAGTACCAAAAAATAAAATATGCTTCAAAGCCTTCCCAAAAGTTATTTTAATTTAGTTTATAAAATATTCGATTCAATGCTTGTGTGATTTTGAAGCTTTCCGCAAATATTTATTCATCGCAATCATTCATCAAATATTCCAAAGGATCACTGGTCTAGTCTTTGTTTAGTATACACAATCGGGGTTTTTGCTTTCAACACATGTTTGCTTGGCAAAAGCTTTCATTGATTTGTTGTCAGGACTTTAACTCTATATGCGTACAAGAGAAGGCTTTTGAAAGCTTTCGTATAAATGATTATGCAACTACACGTTTATAATTCGAAATTGTTGTCAACACCCCTGTCTAACAATTGCAAGGCTATCCACAAAAACTCATTCACAAGTTCAGATTGAATTTCAATTCAAATATTGTGAATAATAGCATTGAACGTTCATTCCGTCAAATTCATAATTCATTTCTGACACTATATAGCATAAACCATTATTTGCAAAATGCAGCTCATAATTCGTCCTTGCTCGACTTGCATTCAATTATGATCTATCCATAGAATCCGTTTTGAATTTTAAATCCGGCGAGCTTTTTGGGAAATTATATTGCTATCATGTTGTTCAATGCTCGAATGACAATGAAAATTTAATAGTCAAGGAAGAGTTGTCATCGGATCATGAAAAATATCATATTTTTGCCGCTCGACTGTTTGGCAATGTCCGCTTATAAATCAGGAAAACAGAAAAGACAATAAAACATTTCAAATCGGTTGGAGTGGGAGAGTCTCGTCAAAGTTTTGGAATTGAGTAAAATTAAAAATTAAAAAGTATTTTTGTTAAAATATTGCAATTTCTTAAAAGCTTCCTAAAGCCATCAGCTATATAAAAAGATTTATTAAAGAATCTTAAAACTTCTTCGGCACCCCTTCAAAACTATGAGCGAAAAAACGTAATCAAAACTTTTGCCATGCCAAAACAAAAACCAGTTGATATATTCTGCGCTTCGCGATAAACTTTCATTATTGTTTTATGTGCTTTATGGATCCAAGCACAACTCGGATAGCAAACAATGAATGCTTTGCCATCAATAAATCATATTTGAGTCCTTCTGCCAAGAGGACATGAAAGTATGAACTCAATACAAAAACTTTAATTCAAAAAAGCTCCAAGTAAACAATATAGCAGCTGAAAAATGGAAAAATCTGCGACGCAAAAACCGGGTCAACTGTGGTATTGAATTTTTTATTTACCGAGCCAAAAGTTAAAAGCTCGTAAAAACTCATAATTGCTTCCGATTTTCCATGAAACTATTCAATGTTCATGGATAAAATTTCAAAGAGCATTTTCTACTCTTTATTCCATTTTAATTGTATAACAGAAAGAAGGTCATGTTCCATTGGACGAAGTTTAAAGAAAAGCTTTATGCTTTCCAAGATTTCATAATAAAGAAATGTTTGCACAATATGATCCATATCATACAAATATTTACTACAAGTGCTTTTTTCTATTTTGATAATGTCATTTTATATTCTGCGTTTTGTAGCCTGAATGACTACATGCTTTTAGCTAAAGATCCTTGAATTGAATCTTGAAGCAGAAAGCGTTGAATAAGAATCTTGTTTATTTTGTTTTGATATTTTGTCTGTTCAATATGTTTTGGTTTAGTTTTTAAGTCTCATGTTTCTAGTTTTATGAAAATCTTATTGTACAGTATTCTAGAGCAGATTTTTGGACGTGGATTAAGCGATATTAAAGATTATTTTTTTCATCATTGAAAGTTCATCTGATAAAAATACAATAAAAGGGGGATTATTTGAGCTTTTAAGCTCACGATATTAATTAATCTTTCCAGTTGGATACAATAAGGATAGTTTAAAATTTCATAGTTCACGCAGTTTCGAGCACTCCTATTAACTATTAGCATCACAATTTTCTGAAACAGAAACATTTTATATATGAGAATTCTGTTGCAGAAAGGTTAACATATTTATGCGTAAGCTTTATCAATATTAAAGCAGAATTAAACTGCTAAAACAATCAATGATTCAACGAAAGAAAAAATATGCATTTTTCAATTTTCTTCTATTTAAAATGAGCATTGAGCATACAATTCCATCATCAATAGAAACTAATAAAACTAAAAAAAAATTGAAATTTTTTAATTGTGTCAGACAACAATAGTCAATGAACTCACCAGTCTGGCTAGCCTCCTTCATAAGTCCATCAATCAATTCGTTTTTGATGTCTATGCCTAAGTTTTGCAGCATGTTCTGCAGTTCATCTGGAGTGATGTGGCCGTCTTGATCTCGATCTAGAAGATCGAAGGCTGTTCGTAAATCTAAAATTAATATAGAATTAGAAGAAATATCAAACTCTAATTATCTAAAGTTCTAGGATAAACTCATTAATTCGAGAAGGCAAATAGATTTTTTTAATTCTAGAACCCTCAAATCTCTTAAATAAGCAGGTTTCATAAATTTAAGGATTCCCGAAATTGGTATGATTTCTGTGGATTTTGAGAAAATCAATGAAACATCAAATTCACACCCAAATCGAATAATTGATTTGCTCCTTTTGCATGTTGGTTCCATGTATGGAAGTTTTGACATGTTACACTCAGAAAAAAATACACCTGAATAGAATTTCTGAAGTAATTGAGTATAATATTGATGAAAAACTTTTAAAGACAATTTAGCAACTCGGATAAGCTTTTAATAGATCTTGTGAGCATAACAAATATTTTCAGTGCCCAAAAGTTCCAACTCTAATAATAACAATAATCGTACAGCCCAATTACATGGAACTATTTTTAAACAGCCTTTCCTTTCATGAAGTTTGTTATGCTCACTTGCGAGTTAGAAAATTACTTTATGATTTCTAGATAACAATATGTTAAACAAACAATCAAATAATATAAATACAGTCCAGTCAATCGATTAATGTGAAGGCAATTGAGTGAAGTACTTGCTAATCGCAACAATGATCCGTTTTTCGTGTGAATAAACCAAAATTGGAAATGGATTTCTTGGAATTCGAATATTAGTTGAAGTGGTTTTTGATCAATACTTTTGCTGAAAAAATAAATTACTGTACCAATTTATTTAAATAACTTTGTCGTATAACTAATTGTTGTTTAAGTTGATTATAAACATTAAAAACAATATTTAAAAAAACATTAAAGAATTTACAGAAGAATTGTTTAATTAAATCTTAAATATATTTATGCTTCGCAACCCCTGAATTCTTTGATCCTCAGAAATAATTTGGTCAACAGGCCAAACAAAAATCACGAACAATACAAACAAGAGAGGCAAGAATTGCCAGTTGGCAGGTATAGAAAGATAATCCTGGTCAGGTGGTGGCTTCGTCTGCAAAACATGAAATTTAAGGTTTTCTTGGGACCCAAAAACCTAAAATTCGACCCACGAAACCTCATTTTTTAAGAGTTTTTATTCAAAAAATAATATTATCCATGAAATTTTAGGTTTTCTTGGGACTCAAAAACTTAAAATTCGACCCACGAAACCTTAAATTTTTAGAATTTTTAGAATTTTTAAGCCAAAAAACCAAAGTTCAAAAAATAATATTATTCATGAACTAGGCTCATGAATAGCAATACTTCGAAAATTTAATTTATGAATGTTGGGACCTTAAAACCAAAAATTCGACACACGAAACCTTATTTTTTAAGAATTTTTAGTCAAAAAACGAAAGTTCAAAAAATAATATTATTCATGAACCTAGGTTCATGAATAGCAATACTTCGAAAATTTAATTTATGAATGTTGGGACCTTAAAACCAAAAATTCGTCCCACGAAACCTTATTTTTAAAGAATTTTTAGTCAAAAACGAAAGTTCAAAAAATAATATTATTCATGAACCTAGGTTCATGAATAGCAATACTTCGAAAATTTTATTTATGAATGTTGGGACCTTAAAACCAAAAATTCGACCCACGAAACCTTATTTTTTAAGAATTTTTAGTCAAAAAACGAAAGTTCAAAAAATAATATTATTCATGAACCTAGGTTCATGAATAGCAATACTTCGAAAATTTAATTTATGAATGTTGGGACCCAAAAACCAAAAATTCAACCCACGAAACCTTATTTTTTAAGAATTTTTATCAAAAAACGAAAGTTCAAAAAATAATATTATTCATGAACCTAGGTTCATGAATAGCAATACTTCGAAAATTTAATTTATGAATGTTGGGACCCAAAAACCAAAAATGCGACCCACGAAACCTTATTTTTTAAGAATTTTTAGTCAAAAAACGAAAGTTCAAAAAATAATATTATGTTGGGACCCAAAACCTAAAATTCGACCCACGAAACCTTATTTTTAAAGAATTTTTAGTCAAAAAATGTTCAAAAATAATATTATCCATGAACCTAGGTTCATGAAAATATTTCGAAAATTCAATTTAAGAATGTTGGGACCCAAAAACCTGAACCCTAGGTGTTCAAAAATAATATTATTCATGAACCTAGGTTCATGAATAGCAATACTTCGAAAATTTAATTTATGAATGTTGGGACCTTAAAACCAAAAATTCGACACACGAAACCTTATTTTTTAAGAATTTTTAGTCAAAAAACGAAAGTTCAAAAAATAATATTATTCATGAACCTAGGTTCAAGAATAGCAATACTTCGAAAATTTAATTTATGAATGTTGGGACCTTAAAACCAAAAATTCGTCCCACGAAACCTTATTTTTAAAGAATTTTTAGTCAAAAAACGAAAGTTCAAAAAATAATATTATTCATGAACCTAGGTTCAAGAATAGCAATACTTCGAAAATTTAATTTATGAATGTTGGGACCTTAAAACCAAAAATTCGACCCACGAAACCTTATTTTTAAAGAATTTTTAGTCAAAAAACGAAAGTTCAAAAAATAATATTATCCATGAACCTAGGTTCATGAATAGCAATACTTCGAAAATTTAATTTATGAATGTTGGGACCCAAAAACCAAAAATTCGACCCACGAAACCTCTTTTTTTAAGAATTTTTAGTCAAAAAACGAATGTTCAAAAAATAATATTATCCATGAACCTAGGTTCATGAATACCACTATTTCGAAAATTCAATTTATGAATGTTGGGACTCAAAAACCAAAAATTCGACCCACGAAACCTCATTTTTTAAGAATTTTTAGTCAAAAAACGAATGTTCAAAAAATAATATTATCCATGAACCTAGGTTCATGAATACCATTATTCGAAAATTCAATTTATGAATGTTGGGACCCAAAAACCAAAAATTCGACCCACGAAACCTCTTTTTTTAAGAATTTTTAGTCAAAAAACGAATGTTCAAAAAATAATATTATGCATGAATGGACGGACAGACGGACGGACAAAATGAGAACATATAGATTATTTTTCCAATAAAAAACTCTAAAATACATTTGAATTGTAAAAATTGTTGAACCGATAACGAAAAGCAATTAAAATTTTGCACAATAAACCGCACATCGTTTCCAATAGTGCTTGTTTATGAGCAACACTAATTAAAATGAATCTAATTAAATTTCAATACGATAGAACGTGGGTATTTTAATAAACTTGTTTTTTAACATGATAAAATAAATTGGCATTTGTGCGTACCTATTCAAATGCAAATCTAATTAAAAAGTTGCCATTTAAAGGACTTTGTTAAATTATGTGGAATTTTCAAATGAAAGCTCTAAATCGGGATGAGAATTTTATGGAAGCTCGAGTTTCACCGTGAGACATATCATACGCTTCATCACTTAAAAATCAACTTTCCCCAAAAACCAGGAGAAATAAATCCATCACAACATGTGTATCACAAACTCATTACCGTTCCACAAGAAAAGCTCACTTGATTGCCTAAACACCCTAAAGTATTTGTTTACAAGATTTCATAAATAATTCCATCATGCCACGAGCAATTTACATAAACATTAAAATCGCAAACACTTTTAAACAGTTTCAAGAAACCTAGATTTAATCATGTCTAATGACTTTCACTGGTTTCATGTTCAAGACTTTAACTTTTTGAAAAATTGAGAATTTGAGGAATTGCTCCACGCGACTTGGAAAATATTTTGTAAAGCGTTTTCATGTGATTCCAGTTGAAAGCTTTTTATCGAGACTGGAATTAATTCTCGTACGTGATACTGTAACATAAGAATAAGAGTTTTAAAGACATTTTAGATTTCTCCTAAAACAAAATCTTTAAAAACGTGGTCCAAAAGGGTGTTATAATATTAGCTTTTTAGCTCAATTTGGGCCGGATGGCATGGATTTAGGTGTTTATTTTCAAAACAGTTGAATGGTTCGAACACGAATCGAAATTTTATGTAAATCTGGCGGTATGTTGTGTGGGTAAACTAAGGAACAGGGAAAAATTTCATGGCAATAATAGTTGGAGTTTGTATTAGACCGAGCAAAGTGCATGAATAAATGGTTTAAAGGTCAGGTACGTCCAGCTAATAGGATTTTCTGAATGTGTGGATTAAGTTAAATGGAATGTTTAATGCCACACAATGTTTCATAATTGATAATAATTTATTGCGATAAGAATGTTTGGAATATTTTAGGATTATTGTTTGAATGTGCCGGAATGTTTACTTTGCTGGATGGTAAATGAACATTGAAATAGTTTTGGGGAAGTCGGGAGATAACAATTTTATTGTTTATTTAGGGATCGGTCAAAGTTCTTCAAAATGATAGGATAAGCTCATATATGTTTTCTGGAATTTGAATAGTTTATATTGTTATACTATTTTAATCATCAACAAATAGAATTGGGCAGCAAAACGTTGACTGCTTAGAGATTGCTAATTTAATGTGGAAAATAAATAAGTTTCAAAGTTTTCATCTGTAATGTTATACGAGGTGTGTACAATTAGTACGATATGAATAATTAGGCGACACGAAGACCTGTAAAGCCTAAGTAGCAACTTTTTTTAGGTTTACTTGAAATACAATATGATCTTACTACTCAAAAACGCACAAACTATTTTGTTGCCAACCAATAGTTTTTTAAACTCTTGTTTAAATTGTTTAACTGTTCAACTGCTCAACAAGTGATGATGCTTCAAAAGAGTAGAATACCACTAATTTGCATTTAGTTGAAATTAACCACGCTTTACATATACAGTACGTCAATTCAAATTAATATTATGTTAATTCAATATTTTTGATATTTTGATATTTTAAAGTGAAAAAAAAATGTTCAATCAATATGTTGAATTGATGTCACTCAATGTCAAACATTTGTTTATATATTTTGGCCTTTGGGGAAAAAAATGTTTAAAGGGGTTTGTGAATGACCTCTGAAATCTTAGTTGAACAAAACGTGTTGCACAAATGTATAATATGCCATTTTAAGATCCTTAAAGATTCCTTTGAAACCTTCTTTAATTGAAAAGTTCTGCAACTACGTATTTTGAATTTTCTTTATCTTAACTCCTAAGATTGTTCTCCATAAACACTTAATTGTACTAAATTCTTAATTTTTTATTATTAGTTTGTTGGCATTAAAATTCCCAGTTTTGAGACAATGATACGGTTCTGAATAGGTTTTCTAGAAAAAATTAAATTAAAAGTTCAACACATTTCAAGAAGTATTCCGTCAAAAGCAATAAACTTTTTACGTAACACTAACATACATTAAATGTTTAATTCGAAATAAATTTGATCCTGAGGTAAAAACAGTCTTGATTTGTCCTCTATTGAATCTCCATTATATGGAGCAATTTAATTTCAAACATAATACCAAAGCCCAAAATTTATTCATTATTCTAGGATTTCCCAAGTATTTTTCAAATTTCCATATTTATATCCTTGTTGTTATATTTACTTCCTTGCTTCCAACCAAATAAATCACAAAAATCATTAAAACCAAGAAATCTTCTTCAAATCACCTCTTATGTCAGAAAACTTGATCATATTCTCACTCATCTTGAAGCTTTCACACAATTATTAATTAATTGCAAACGTTGAATGTTTTAGGTTTCTTCCAATGATATTTCTTTTCAACTACAAAATTTGCATAATTTAAGAAGCAGAAGGAAAATTTTCAAGGAATAATTGAGTTTCCTTTTTCTCACAGAATTATTACATCGGGAAACTGCTTTTTCTATTTTCCCGCAGAAAATTCCAATTAAATCGGCACACGATAATCCACGAGACGATAAAATTGATTTTTGGAATATGCAGCGCGAGACGTTTGAAACACTTGACGACTGAAAATCGACTGAACGCCGAAAAACGCTTCGAATCATGTGAAATGACTGAAATGTATGAAATTTTTGTCCAAAGCGCTTGCAGAGAGAACTTCCGAATGCTTACAGTGCATGGAGCTTGCTTTCAAATGTATTGAACTTACAGAGGATTTAACAAACTTTATTATTGAACCCACTAGAAATTCTTTCAAGATAACTTCAGCATGACTGGAGAGTATAAAAGCTATGAAATGGTTATTCATATCCGATAATTCTTCCTGGAACAGACCTAAAACATGTGGCACTTGAGAATTTGTGCACGTTTTGTTGGCTGGAAAAACGCTGTTGAGTTTGTTTGGGTTGGTATATTTTCCGTTTAACAATCACAACAGAGAACATTGGCTAGAGAGAGTGTAATATGCTTCTGAGAGTGCAAAAACTTTCTCTGTGTACTGAACATGTTTTACATATTTCTATTTGTGATTTTGTTTGCATTGTTGCTCGTGCGGTTTAAACATTCATTTTAGTGGTTTTTTATCAGACCATTATGATTTTATGTTTTTTTAATTATATTTTTACTCTTTATGCAAAAATTTTTCTTTGAAAATAAATTAAATTTTATAGTACCTTTTTGAAGTGCACAACTTTATTATTTTTAAATTAAAAAGTCGAAACATCCTTTGAAAAATGAAAAATAATAAATATGAGCTTTCAAAATATTAATTGCTATAAAACATATTACATTGAAGTTCCTGCATTCTTCAAACTTCTCTAATTATTCATTTAAATAATGTTCGTATTTTAAACCAAGTTGAGAAATTGATAACCACAATTTCACCAATTAATTACACTGAATTGTAAAAATGATTTTTGTTAATAAATTAAAAATTTTACATGATGGTTTATGGTACCAAAGTAACTTCACGAACTCATGAACAAAAAATCATCTCTAATTATTATGAACATAAACTTTTATGTAAGTTTTATAACGACTTGCTAATTTTTAATGGGCCAAAAGATTCACTTTGGTCAGGGATTGTAATAAACATTGAGTACAAATTTAATTTTTTTCAACTGCGATAATTGACGAAATATATATAGTGAAAATAAAATTTACAGTAGGAGATTTAAGTATATACTTCCAAACAGTGACATTCATCAGCATTAGAAAATAGATACTATACAATAATTGTATCCGTTTGACATTTTTGAAGATAAGAGAAATAGAACCATAAAAACACACCAACAAAATTTCAAAGATATCTATCAGTCATTAAGTCTAAAAAGATACAGAATAAATCAACACGATAATTCTCCAATAATTTCAGAAAATTCGCTTGATTGCTGTTTCTTTTACTTTGATTTCCATAGAAAAAATAAACAAATAAACAACCAAGAGTCTGCAAAACTCCCAAGATGGTATTCATTACAAATGCCCTTCAACGTGACATTATATTTCTTGCGTAATGTTTGTTCTCTTGTGAGTTAGCGAGTTATTCGCGGCGCACACAATTTCACAATTCCATATTTGCGCGCCATTTTCTGTTATCATAATCAGAATCTCTACATTTTTTGTTATTTGCATAACGTTGGAGCAGACCATAACCGTAAAATTGTTGGTTTTTCCAGGAAAACGGAAAATTTATCGTAGTTTTTGCAAAACTTTTATAGTTTCTTGGAATTTTCGAACGATTTTGTTGTATTTGTTCAATCAATGGCAAAAGTTGCTCAGATTTTGGGTTGTTCGATATGATTAACGCTTTTCCAACTTTTCAGCATTTTCAGCTTTTTTGGGCGGTGGAGTTTTTATTTTGATAATGAAATTGGATTTTCGTGTTTTTTATACTTTCCTTATTTTCTACGAGTTTTCTATGTTTTGTGTTATTTTCTTCTATCTTAAATAATCTGGTTTAATGTTTTCTCGTTTTTCTACTGTTTAATTAAATTGAAGATGTTTCTACTCAAAATATGAAGAAATTCTGAAAATTATAGATACAAGAGAATGTAAACAAGAAAATAGATATTGAGGTGAATTGATGAATTTCTTTTGAATGAAATTGTAGGTCAAGATATTAGCGTACAATTTAAAGTATACAATTTAAAGAAGAACTTTTTTATTCGAAACAAAAATATTCCAAGTAAACGATTGTCGTAAACAGAAGGAAAGTATTTTGTTGAGCTGGAAAATTTATGTTTGAGGTAATTTATTACTATTTATTACACTAGGGGCCCTGAATCTAATGATTTGAAAAATAAAAATTATAGATTTACGATAAACAGAAGCGCAGTTTTCTTTAATTTCTGTAAAGCACTCCAATAACAAATGAACTGGTATAATTTTTCAGATTTTTACTGAAAATTACTAATCACCAATATATCTTTGTGGAATTTCTCCCAAAATATGCCCAATACCACCAAAAGCACCACCATAAAATATTTCGCGAAGGAGGTATTTACCTTAAACACGTGAGGTTTGTGGTTTCGACTTCGTCTCGATTTTGAATAAACTATTAAATCAATAATAAATTTTTTCTGCACGAACATATTATATTGCTTTCAACATGAATGTTGATGTTTAATAATTATTGAAGGTGTTTCAAGAATTTCTTAAAGTTCATTCATTATTTGTTGCCTTTCCTTGTAATGTAATGGAATAAATCAAAGCTTATAAAGCTGATTGGAATAAGATTTTCTTTTTTGTTGGATTTATTTCTCACCCTCTTTTTATTGTTCACATATGAACACATTTCTATCACCTCTTGTGATTTCTGCTACAATCTTTGATCAATAAAATATATAAAAATAATTTAGGCCTTGTTCTCCTAAATATTATGAGCTTTTCCTAAATTACTGGGTAGGTTTTTTAAAAGTGAGTTTATAGGTATTATCTTTAATATTAAATTCGCAGTAAATGGAAAGAGAACAGTATTCATTAAAGCTAGGAGACCTCGTTTGAACAATCAAAAATCTTAAAAAGTCCTATGAAAGCAAATTGCCATTTAATCTAACAATGCATGAAATCTGTTGTGCTAATGTGCCGCTCTGTCTACAAATTACAATGTCAATTTTAGTGTCGATACATTTACCACGTTGAACTTTTTCAATTTAAAATGCCATAAAATGCCAAACAGCCACATATGTAAAGGATACAAGAAGCAAAAAGGAATTGATATAAATGGTTGCTCGGGTACATTTTCAGTACTAGCTCGTGCATCTATCTATGTACACAAAACAGAACGATGAAATCTGCTGTACTGAATGATAAAGCGTAATCCTCCAAGAAAATGATGACATGGGAGGTAAACCTAATGAAATCAGGGTCGTAAAGAGATTAAATTTAATGCACGTTCGATTTAAATTGTAGTTTGATCGAGCGAAAAGTTTAGCTGAAGCTTTTGAAGCTTCTAGTAAATTGATGGTGGAAGTTTTTACTGAAATCGAACGGCAAATTTATGAGAAATGGTTTTTTAAATGATTCTAGATGTTTTCTTGATGAACATTCAAAATGCTGTCATACGCTGCTCAAATTGATATGCTGGAAATTTATAAATCGATTTTTCCTAGATTTTCAATATTTTGTGGGTGCATTTCACAATATCAAATTTCTGTTGTTTCCTTTCCGTCTTTTTATAGCAAATTGTGGAACAATGACTTACTTTAAGATCTAAGCTGCAAAGGAGTACAAAGAATGAAATTGCTTTTTTTCAAGGAAAATATATTTTATTCTGATTTGATTGAAAGCTCAATTTTAGAATCAGTTGCAATCAAACACTGAATGAATTTCATGGTTGAATTTGCTTATGATGGATGCATTCAGCTGATATTGTTTTTCAAATTGAACAACCAAGGTGGAAGGTGTAATAAATTGTAACCTTTCAAACGTCAATTGCATACTCCTTAGGAAAAAAGTGTGACAACTATTGCATTGTTCTGAATCAGAAATCAGGATAAACTATCAGAATGCGTTCTGCAAAATATCGGAAATCAAAAAAATTATCCATCTAATTACTATGATACTACACCTCAACAATTATAATTTACCCTTCTATTCTTATTCAAATCTAATTTAACCTCAACAACCGTTTATCCTAATCTGATCCTTATATTATAGTTCAAACGTTGAACAGCTCAAAACTCATTAAAATTGAAATTTTTTAGAATTCACATTGAAATACAATCCATACGCTACGACTATATTATATATCAACTGAAATTGAAGCTTTATAACCTCTTTTATTTTGAATCAACACATTTTCTATCATTTCCACAGTTTTTGCAATTCCATGCTTCCATTCTCCAATGATTTCTGAAGCGTTATATATCAAACATAGTTTTATGCAGTAGCTGACTCACGTAAGTCTATTTAATGTGAATTTATGTGCTTTATGATTTTTATGGGATTTCTTATGTAATTGAGTAAATATTTTCCTGCAATGCAAGCAAAATCGGTTCGAATGAACGTGACCATTTCACCAATTTTATGGGGTAAAAACTAGTTCTTGGAAAATGCAGCAATCGAGAATAACAGTGAATGAGATTTTGTTCTCGGAAACAAGATTTTAAATGAATGTATTTCTTGTGGGTTTTGATTTTTGGAAAGATTTAATGCGATCGTACATCTAGCATTTTCCTAGAGCTCCAATTGAATGTCTTAATTTTCTCTAAAATTTCTAGCGAGTCAGAAATATATTCCAGTGAGGGTTTTAACTTTAATACACATTATTAATTGCTCAGATGATGAAAATTAAATATGTCTCATCAAAATATTGAAAGAAGATGATTGTAAGACTAAGAATAAATTATCATCAACTCTTATTCCAATTCTTAAAAAACATTTTTGGCGCCCAAAAATCCACTAATATTTTCATATAAATTATTTACGAGTATCTCACAGTCTTGACATCCAAGAAGCGATAATTAATGTCATAAATTTATTTAAATGATGTGTGAATAATAATTTAACTTATATCTTAAACAATTTGAGGAATTTCTAATATCTTTGGTGTTTTTTGCTTTCTTTGAGATTATTTGGAGATTTTTTTAAATATCTCTCAGAGATCTTCCACTGCTTAGTAAAATAATAATAAACTAAAAATTAAAGAAACTTCAAGTTTATTCAAGTCTCGAGAGAATTTATAGTGACTCTGAAGTTTTATTGGCGTGTGGCTTCACACGTATCACATCTTAAGTGGTTTTTGAGATTTCTTGGAGATATTTTTAAATTCAGCGGATTCACTGAATTCACGATCAACCTTAAAAATTCCCGCATTTCCACCTGCCGACCATGATTTCAGTTTTTATTGTCAGCTGCTTCCAAAATGGAAAACATTCAACTTCGTAAAATTCAAATTCAAGGTATATGTTTGCTGAATAAAATTTTGTTAAAATTTGCGCAAAAATCAAATAATAATAAAAATCATGAAATGTTTAAATAAACAGCCGAGATTAATTTATAACGACGAAACACATTATAAGCTCTTCTCATTTGATTTATCACCAACTTAAGAATAATGTTCAACGACACCGAGCCAATTAGAATTGTAAAAATTGTTACAAATTGTCCACACTGATTTTCAAGTCAGCCAATATTTGGTGTCTTGTAAAATTATTTAAGAAGAAAAAAACAAATAAAATATTTTTTCGCAATATTTTTGGAAATTTCTTCACAAATTTTGCACAAATTTCTCAGTTTGTCAATGATCACAAATTTCGAAAAATTTAAAAATATTTTGTTTATTTCAAAAGAGATCAGTTAACTTATATTATAACTTAAATATACCGAATTGGAGAAAAGAGCCAGTGAAATTTTCTCATAATTTTAATGAACGGCGGAAAAATAAATAAATAAACAGTCAGGCAATTTCCTATAAGTTAACTGAATTATCTGAGCTAACTGAGTTTACTGCCTCCAAGAATAAACGGGGAAAATTCTGCTAAATGGTTCATTATTAGTTTTAATAAATTACTCTTTAACAAGGTGTTTCGTGTTTTATTGGTTGCTTTGTCTTGGTGGGTGGTGGTTTTATTGTTTAGGAAGTCTGGTTTGGATGATCATAAAGTTTCAATTCAAGGATCTAAATGTTTAAAACCAATGCTTAGATCATTCAACTTTTTCAACTGATGGAAGGTGTTACTCTATGGTGTTACATTTTGGTACTTAAGAATGCAATGAGGAACAATTTCCCAGATAACTAAAATAGATGATTACTTATGCAAGTACATTGTGACGTCACAAGTGAAATTATATCACAAATGAACCAAAATTCTATCTCTGTCTTCTCCAACTCTCATTTAGTTCCCGGTTTGTTATTACCTTTCTCATGAAGTCGTTAATAAGCTAAAATAAAATATAGCCGTTTTCATCCTAACTTTCAAAATATTCTGAGCTAACAGAATACTGAGAACAGATACTCCCCAAAATCACAAATATTATCGGATTATCGACGATCTACTACTTGCTTATAACTTTTACACATTTAAAAAGCGTTCAAACATTTACAAAACTTCTTTACAAGATACACAAACATTTGTTGTCGATTCTCTATTAATAGAACCATCTTCTTCTTGGCTTGTGCATGGCGCTGCTAAAAATAGGCTGGGCATTGGGCAAGCACTCTTGAATCATAAAATATATAAAAAATTCATAAAACTTTCAGTTTTCGTCGCGCTTGCAAAGTGTTTATATCATAGTATCGAGACAGCTACCAAAAATTCGCAGAATTCAAAGTTTCTGGTGCAAATTTCTAACGTCAATTTACTATACGGTAAAAGATTGCATTAAATTAAATACCACTCGTCAAATCCGTCAAAATAAATAAACATTTGTTGTGAAAAATTGTTTGAATTGGGAGTTTTTAAAGTTTCCTAGTGTACACATTCACTGTAAACACACGGCACAAGCGTTAATTGCAGTTAATTGTAACAAAGTGCTAATTGAGCTTTTCGCCAAATCAGTGTTTAGTCACCAGCCAAACATTTCTCGCATTGCATCCGATCAGCATTGAGACAGTTTGATGAAATTAAAAAGTGATAATTAATTTATAGGCTCCTAGAGAGATGTGTGGCAATGATTTTCACCATAGCCTAGTACTGCTTTGTGTATCATTGTGGTATAATACAGTGTTTCGTGATGCAGTGAGGTTCAAGACAATCTAATTAAAAACTGCTATTGACTGCCATTGAATCGATTTTGCTGAGAAGAAATAAATGAAATAAAGAAATATCGAAATGCTTTGCCTTCTAGCGGATATTTTCTCTGCTTCAGTTGAGCTTCAGTAGAGTCAGATGAACATTTTGCGGCGATTTAAGCAGTCGTTGGTGATGCAGTTGCTGGTGAAGATTGCCAAGAAAATCTCAACGTAAAAATAATTTACAAGAAAATTATGAATTTTCTTGACACTGTAAAGCTCTTAGTGATTTTGTGAAAACCGACATTTTAAAAAGTCGAGACGATTATTTAAAAGAGCAGAAAACAAGAAAAGTGTAACAAATTAATTTACTGTGAACTTTTGAAATTGTCGAGTGCGAAATTTTTAATGAAATACGGAAAAATGTTAATCTGATATATTGTGAGACTATGTGAAATATTGAGGCTAGTGTACTGCAATTTGTAATGCTAGTCTTGTGAAACGGGAAACCTCAATATTTCAACATCCGGAGATTCTATAGGAACATTCAAATTCCCGCAAAATAGTCGAAATTCTAAATATTGCAAGATATTCAAAAATTCAAACGAGCAAATGTATTTAATATCGTTTTAATTATTTTATAACTCAACATTAATTTTCAGAATTAGTTTTATAGCTTCAGCAATAAATTCGGATGTGTTGAAATAACCATGTCAAATTAAATCGTTATGATATAAATATTATTTTTTGAATTTGAGCACTCTAGCAAACATCTACTAAAGTATATCCATAATATTTCTAAAACTACCAAAAATATTTTTGACATAAAAAAATGAATTAAAAATAATGTCAATTTTTAAATTGAAATGAAATCCTCTTACAATCTTACAATTTTAAAGTCGTCTGATATTAATTTAATAAAATTCCTGCAAATTCACCGCATTTTCTGAGCGATATAAACTTTTCCGAGAGATAAATTGCGAACGTACTGCAAAAACAATTAAAATTAAAATCATTTAGACGCGTGATCCCAAAACACATGATAAAATACATCAAATCACAATTTACTCATTCCCTCCAACAGTGCAAAGTGTGAATTCCTAACTTATTTCAAACAAACTGTATAAAAACCAAGTGAAACTATTTATTCACAGAAATATAAAGCAAACATTAGGGAAATGAATAATAAATGTCAAATTATGATATATTTATGTGAAGCGAGTTATTCGCTGTAGTGGGGGAACCACTTGATAGAAAATGTCTAGATTTATCTAAAATTAAAGATCCACGTGTTGTAGCTGTGAGACTTTGCATGTTTCAATGTTTGCTTTCAGATATTCTTAACGAGCTCACTTTTCAAACAATTACAAAGATTTTGAATTATTTATTCACAGCTTCAAGCTTTATAGTACAGAGTGCACACAATTACCCAATGTATTTCATTTTTACAGATTTATCTGAACTCACTTCAAATACTTCAAATAAATAATCATATATTTGATATAAAACAGTTGAGACAGAGCTGCTAAAATAATAAGACAGTAATTGAACATTAAAGTGTAATAAAAGCTTACAATGGCAAGTGACTTGGAAGCAGAAGTGAAAGTGAGTAGTTTATAGCCTAAAATTTGATTATCCTGAAACGTTTTTAATTTGAAGGGTGAATTTGAATTTGAAGAAGATGTATGAACAATTAAGAGGTGCTTTACTTTAAAATGTTGTCAAGTGTTTTGCCAGATTGTTCAGATGTTTGAAATGTGGTGAACTTCGTCTTTTACTACGCCGAATTAAATATTTAAAAGAACAGAAGTTTTACAATGATTTCAAGCAGATTTTTTCCTTCACATTTCAGAAGGATTAGCAAATAATTAACGTCACATATATTTTATTCAGAAAATTGTAAAAATAATTTCAAAAGACAAAGAAAGTCACATTTCTCTATTTGGATCATATTTTGATTTTTAAGATAAATAATTAATTTTGAGAAAACTAGAACAGAATTAAATTTTATTTACCGACTCAGACCTGGTCAGAGTTTACTTTTATTTAATGATTTATTTGATAAATTCGAGTTAACTCAAATAAACTTAAATTAAAGACAAAATAAACCCACATATGGAATACAGAAAAGGTGATTGACTGACATCCCAAAATCATCCTCTTTTAATAGTCGACATAAATGAAACTTGCTCCGAAACAATTAATAAGTCATGAAATTAAAGTTAATGACATCAAAAGCATTAATTAAGTAAAGTACCCTTGTTGCTGTGTTATCCTTGCTCTTGCTTATCTCACCGTAAATTTCACAAATTCACAGTGAAAACCCAGATGCTCTGGCAAATTAAGATACTACAAAAAGTAAAATTCACTTTATAATTTTTAGATGATGGGACAGGCGATTATGGAACGCAGAAGGAGCTCCATTATGAAAAAAGACAAATCATTCACAGAAGAAGAACTTAAAGGTTGGTTTAAAGTAAATTTAGTATTTGTTAGAGCTTTTTTAAAAAGTTGTAGCTCCCAAAAAAGATTTTTAAAGCTTTTAATGAAAACTCATGGCTTCTCTTATATAATAGTAGAATTTTATATGCAGGATCCCTGAAAATTGAAAAATGCCATTTAAATATTATACTGACCTTTTCAAACAGTGTCACCATATTTACCATCAAATACAATTTTATGTGCATTGCATACATATTATACATCAAAGAAAATTATCCATCAGAAACATTAACGAACAAGTTTTTGTTTGATCAATAAACTACTGTACAGTCTACAGACATCAATTTGCATGTCATACCATAAAAATGGTACTGCTTGGTTCTATCATGTTGTTGAACCTTCAAGCAAAAAAATGTTTTACTCCAATTGTAAAAACTTGTTAACAGATAAATTTAAATTGAATGATTGAAAAATTAGATCCATAGGATGATGACTCAAAGTAATCTCTTCTATTAAATATTTTATTCCAAAATCACGAACAAATCATTGACACAGCAAATAAAAACTAAAATGCATGAATCACAAATCTGAAATTCACAAAACACGCAATTAACACCACTTAATCAATTTAACGGAGTTCCCGCCGTCCCAAGTGGCCAAGCCATCAAAAATTAGGCATTATATATCAGCAAACATCAGCAAATATGATAGATTGGCTCAGGTCGATAACAGCTGATAAAGCAAAGAGCGAGCAAAACATGAATTTCCGATTCATTCTCCCAACCAATATAATACATCAAAATCGAGCAAACATTTCCAGAGCACATTTCTCTCCGCACAACACTATATTTATAAAACTTTTCGTCTATCTCCAGAAGCTTTTTTCGGCTTTTGGATTCAGTTATTTTTGAATGCTGCTTTGGCTTGCACGTGTTTTACAGTGAAGGCGAGTGAACATAAGTGGTTCGGGGTGATCGCAAACAAAACCCTTCGAAATGTGAATTATAAAATAAATAAAGTGTAATCTACTTCTATCTTCCCTTGACTTAAAAAACTTGAACTTGAACACTAAAAGTCGCTTGAAGCCTCTTTAAGACTAATCACATGCTGATTTTCTTTTCACTATGTCATTTCCACTTGATATTCGGGTGAAAAGCTGGAAAAACTATAAAGTTTGAAAAATAGTTACATAAGTCTGCTAACAAGGATACGCAGCAAAAAACAATATGAGTGAAAATTTTATAAACTTTGGTGATATTCAAGGTTAATATGAAGATTATGATATAATATATTGTTTATAGAAGTGCTATGGATTCAAGCAATTTATTAACGGAACGATAAAAAGGATAAGAAATTTTACGAGAACAGCGCATATTTAAACAAATGAAGCCTCATATAAAAGGGTTATCTGAAGTTTTTATTGCATCAATATCAGAGAATCTGTGAATTTTATTGCGAGGAATGTGTCTGCAATTTTGAAATTTATGATTTAAATTAAACTTTCTTGAGAAGCCAAAAAGTGTTATTAATAATATAAATCAATAATGTTTTTAAATTGAAATTAATGTTCACACTTTGAATTTGGGTTTGTAAAATATTATGCAAATTGAAATTCTGAGGGAAAATACTTCAAAGAAAGTATACTTAACAAATTTTGAGCCTCATTTATGGGCAGTCATAGAAAGTGGACATTATTTTGGCATCTTTAACATTTTTGATCTTAATTTGATTTTTAGTCTACATTGAGGGGCAATGAGAATATTTCCTAAAATGTATGCAATTTAAGAAGAGCGTTACAAATGTTTGACTTAAAAAATTAGTATTTTTTTGGAACGGTACAGGAACTTTAAGGACTCTTTTTGAAATGTACAAAGTAGATGTTAAATCAGTGTAAAAACTGTGATAAGATTTAAACAAAAATCCATACAATTGAACAATTGAACTGTTTTAACCTATTAATCACATGTGAAACCATTAAAATATTTATGAAAAAGTTAACCTTTGTACTGTTCGTGCCGAACCCTGTTTTAGTTTTGAAAGCTTTTTTGTACGGTTCTCGAGATTTGCTTGAAAAACTGTTACATAATACAAATGAACATTAAAAGTCTGAAATCAACTGTTCATCAAACAAAACACCAAAGTAAAATAATTTTATAAAATGTTGGTTTTATACTTTTCAGAATTTCAAGCAAACAAAAGTCTCAAAAGTTTGCAGAAGCTTTATAAAATATTGTAAGATTGCATAACCTAAATAACCATAGCACAAATGCTTTATATGTTTTGAAGAGTTATACCAACCAAGGATACCGTTTAACCAACTTTACGTAACTCTCATAATGATAAAAGGTCTAGCACTTGAATAAAACAATTACGCACTGAGAGCATTTTCCTAGAAGCAAACAAAAAAATATATGATATCCTAAAAGTGCAAAAACGATTTTCTTCGTGTAAATACATATTGTCTCTTATGAAAATGAAACTCGAGGACACCAGTGCTTTAATTAAAGTATTTCAGATTTTGTTGTGCAACTTTAATAATTGCTGTGTTATTCATTCATGATAGATTTGAGGACGGCCTTTGATTTGATGGATCGAGACCAGGACGGTCACATAACGCCAGATGAACTTCAGTTTATGTTACACAACTTAGGAATTCACATCAACGATGAGTTGATAGATGGTCTCATGAAAGATGCTAGTGAAACAGGTGAGATTTAATATGTTTTTGGAGCATGATTATTATGGCAATCATGAATTCTTAACATTTTCAACAAAAAGACTCAAGAAAAAGCTTCGAAAAAGTTAATGTCACCAATTATCCTAAGTTGACCTACTAATCAATTGAACTTAATCTCGAATTTAGTAATATACCTTTACACACTTAATTCTTAGCTGTAAACAAATTTCAAGCAGTGATTTGGCTAAATCTTTGATTACGGATATTCCTGTGATATTGTTGTGATAGGAAAATTAATTAAAAGCTGAGGAAGTCACGTTCGGCACGTTCAACGCTTTATTATTATTATCATTAAGCAGTTTTACCAAATAAAACTGCTGAAATGTCATATATTTGTTTTTCAATTTCTTCTTTCTTAGGAATAATATAAAGGCGTAAATCTTTAATTAAACATTTAAAATTCAATGCAAAAGTACCTAAATCCTTTAAATTTTTGTAAATGTGATCCTTCAGAGAAGATAACAAAAGTCAACAGTATCAGCAGACTGTATCAGGTTATAAATTTTATGAATGTTTGTGCATTTTCCAAATCCTTTTGATTCTACAAGAAAATACGATGGTACAAGAATTTCAATATGAGCTTATCCACAATACATCACTGCATCGCTTAGATTCTTGGATATTTGACTTTCAGAGCTACTTTTTAGTTTAGAAAGTTGTTAAGCAGTAACATTTTTCAAGCACATTCAAAGAATTTGTTTCATTACAGGCAATGGACTGATAGACGAAACAGAGTTTCTTCAGTGGATAGGAAGAATTCAAGCTTTACGGGAAGACACAACAAGCACCTTAACACAAGACGATGATCTCATGCAAGACTTGGTGGCCGCTTTTAGGTAAGATTTCATCGATTATTTTTATTCAATTGTAAAAAAGAAATCAATTGTGATTTTATGAGTGGAGCTTTTTTCTAAAGTTTCTTTATAAATATCGAACAATTAATCTCATACAGAAAACTTTGTGGAAAAATATTGATAATGATCGATTCTCAAGAAAACAAGTTAAAGAGCGATTCTGTCAATTGAACATAAATAAATACAATTGAGTCTCAATCAACTCAACAATACATTTTTTTTCTCCCTCAGAGTGTTTGACCAAGATAATAACGGCTACATCACCCGCGATGAACTGAAAAAGGCCATGGAAATTCTTTGTGAGGATGTAACTGAAGCTCAAGTATCGGAAATGCTGGCACTGGCCGATCTAGATAAGGACGGGAGAATTGACTATGAAGGTATTTATTTGCAACCTCAATCATATCCATTTGGTTTGGAATGTCAGACCAATTCGTAAATACTAAAATTTATCCGACATATCCTAAATACCTTTTTTATCGTCCTTCAATAGAGTTCGTGAAGCTGCTCTTGTAAATTGGCTGGGCGATTGTGTAATTTTTGAGATTAGAGTAATTTTTTATTATAAAATTTGTTGATAGATATTGTTAGAATGTATTTATTTTTATGAATCGGAAATTTTGTGAAATTCTCGCTTTTTTACAAATTAACGTTACGTTTTAAGGTTTGCTGATTGAAGTGTGCAAATAAAAGAAACTTCTAAATTAAACAATATTAGAGCGAGTTTCATTTTCAATCTTTGATTTTCAGATTCATGGTCATATGATCAAATTATCAAGTGATCGAGTGATCAAGTGCGTCTGGCTATTTGAAAATAGTAAATCCTCAAAATAGAAACAGTTTGGCTAGAATTTCGAAACTGCTGCTCATTAAATAAATCAGCTTTATTGACTTCTATTTTATGGCAGAGCTTTAAACTCGATATTTTCTAAATTACTTGATATGTTATAAGAATTGAGAAGGCAAAGAAACTGAAAATTGGGTAACTAAAATGTAAACTACTAATTGAGCTATATCTATTCAATATTTCAAAACATCGGCTGTCAGTTTGCCAAATTTGCTGTAATTAATTGAAATGGCAGATGAAGCGGAAAAGGCAGGTTAGTATTTAGGGCTTCATACGCTAAGTAATAAGTCCATAAAAAAGAGAATCAATGATTCTAGTTAAAAAATTTGAAAATATACCTCGAAAGCTTAAAAAATTCCAGTCTTAACTTGAAGATTGAACGTGACGAATAAATCATTGTAATAAATAGAAGAAATGTTAATTTAAAAGACCCTCATGCTCTCTGGGAAAAAACATATTTTGTCCTTGAACTTGAATCAATTGCCGCCTAAAGTATATGCCGGCCTCTAGCAGAACCCATCCAATTATTTGAATGAAGCTAAAGCCCATAAAACATGTCTGTCATCTACTAAAAACAATTGCAGCCTCCATTTGTCACCAAACCTACACCAAAATCCATTAGCAACAAAAAAACAACAAATTCACAAATCATCAGCACAAATCCAACAAGTAGAACCAACAACGAAAACAACGCAAACCAGTGTCAGCTGTGAAGCTGTTGATATAATGCAGATACAAGCAGTCAAGCTTTTAAAAAATGACTTTAAGTATATACTTGCTCGTGAAAATCGCTTATATACTAGCAGAAAACACTAAAACAGTACTTTCTGTGTATTCTCGAAGATTGTAGTCAGATTTTCAGTATTTTTAGAAGAATCTCTTCCTATGATCTTCTTTGCTAAATGAAGTTTGTTCAATGATTCAATCATAAAAGTTTTGCAAATTCAGTTTCGGTTTGCGGTTTGCAAGTGATCATCTCTTGCTTTTCGCGTCTTCTAGATTGTTAAAGTTTCATTTATTTTCTTAGCAGTTTCTCGAAGACAAAGGATATTAGTGGAATATTCGCTGGGTATTAGCAAAATATTTGGTTTTTAGTGGAAGTGAAAAACGGTACTTCAAATTTAATTGAATCAAATTCTGAATTTGTAGAAAACCACAAAGGAAATTGATAAGAAGTGTGTAAGAAACATTTTATTCATAAATCGGATTGATGAAGATGAAGTGAATTGATTTTTTAAACTGGAATTGTTTCGTTATTGGTCCAATCAAAATTAATTGGAGTGTCTTGAAATTTGATGTCTTGAGATTAATTTGTGGAAAACATTGATTTGTGTATAACTTTATGTTTTTTTAACGATTTAAAATGTTTTTATGCTAATGTTTTTCAAACTGTCGATGTTTATTTTTTTGATGGTTCTGTGACTAATTTTGAGAAGCGCGAAATTATTTTCAATAAAACATTGAATCAAAAAATATTACAAAAATATAAATTATTTCCGTCTAAATTCATCATCGTGGAAATTTTTATACTTCAGTTGTACCAGCAGAATAAATTAGCATGGAGCCATCGATTTTATTTGTTCGTTTGAAAAATCATCAATGATTGATTTTTGGTTGAAATTCTGAATTTAGTGTTTTTTGATCAGTTCATTAGTAAATAAGTGTTTTCTCGTGTTTTCAATGTGTTCTCACATGTTTCGAAGATTTTTGAAAATATTCCAAGATTCTCTAAATTAACCAAATTACCAAACAGAATAAATATTAAATGTGATTTGAATCGATTTGTATGAATATTTAATTTAGTCACACTATTTAAAAATTGAAAAAAACTTTTAGAATAATAAAAAAAAAGAGGTCATTGACTTAAGTTTTTATTGAAAAGTGAAAACTCACCTCATTCAGTTTATCTTCTAAAAATTAAATAATTGAAAGATGATGGCCAATTCAACAGCAAAAGTGAGTATTACAATGTAATATCTAGTCGAATTCTAGCAGGACAATCCTTCAAGCGTATATTTCTGACAGATTTCAATTTATTTTTCAAATGTAAATTATTTAAATAATGAATATCTTTGAATAAAAAGACAGTATGAATTCCTCGGAGAATTTCAATTTCATTAAAATGAGCAATTTAGCTTTCCCCAGTTTTTACTTTTGATTGTTTATAACAAACTTCCTTTGAACTTTGCAGTTTAAAATTTATATTAAAAATATAAAACAAATAAAACTATTCACGAGAATATATATTTTTGCAATACACCATAAATTTCCTGCATTTTCTGGCAACTTTATGAAATTTGTGAAAGTTATGAAATATTGCTGGTTCTGGGAATCAGTTGCCCCTACATATTTTCATCTATCAAGCAAGCATTCTCAGAAATATGTTAACCTAAATTAAATACCATGCACTGTTAAAAATTATTTTTGAAGAATTTTGTTTTGACTAAACAATCTAAAACTCTTTATCAATCAGTTCTGCATTTATCTGAAGAAAAAAAAAGTTTACCTAATATTTTTCCAACAGTGCTCACCAATTTAATTCCCATAAAAAATCAAATTTTGACAAATCCTCCTTCTGCTTGTTTATTAATTCGAAGCGAGAAGAAATCATCAAGTGTAAAGATTTCGCGCGTCTCAAAAGTCGCAAGTGTTAACGATGTTTTGTGCTTGTACCGCAGTTTTGTACGACGGTTTGCCTTAATCACTGTCTTTGTTTCATTCTCCGATTTCGCTGAAATTTGCCGACTTTTCGGACTTTTTATTTTATTTTTTAAATTTTTACACAATTTGTGGCAGGGTTTGATTGGAGTTTTTGATGTGATACTTATACGGTGGAATTAATTTGTTAATTAAAATTTAATTTGCTACATTAATTGAGAGCAATTAAAATAGATATTATAGTAAATAACATATTTGAACCAACCCTTCCAAACCCTCCATTTTATACAATAATTGTAAATATATAAAAATAAATTTAAGCATTTCATGAACTGCGTGAGATTTCTTAAATTTCATGAATATCTTGAATTTCGGGGAAAATGTTGACTTGAGAGTGAAAATCCACAAATGACGTTTCAGCTAAATTTTCTGGTGTCTCGCAATTAGTTCTGGTTTCGCGTGCGATAAGACGGATCGAATATTTGCTTTGTGGCGGCTAATAAAAGTTTGTTCGCGACATAATTTGAATACACATGAAAGCTGAGCATTTGTTTGGGTGCTGTGGAAAATATTTACAAACATATTTTTGCGATAAAAGTAAATCGTTGTGGAAAAGTGTAGATTTTAACGAAAAATTGGAGAAAAGTGAAGAGTTGTGTGTGATATCTGTGTTTAAGATTAATTAAATAAAATTGTGAAATAAATTGAACCTGAAATGAGTAAATCACACCATCATTCGTACTTTGGACACCATCTCAAGGTAGCTCCACTATTTTTGAGTTTTTAATATTTTTTAGACGTCTGGCGTGTCTTTGATATGCCTCTGATTTCTATTTTTATTCAGAAGCAGCAAAGAAAACAAATATGTTGCTAAAAATAATCGAACATACTCGAATACACAACAAAATACTGAAATATACCACAAAAATATAAAAAATCAGCAAAATACATCAACATTCAACATACAAGTTCATGTGCTAAAAATAGTTTCATTAAAAGTATAATTTCTAAATGATAAACATTTAAATATCACTAAAAGCAACTCAAACTTTATCGACAAAACAATGATAAATTATACAATATTTTGTTTTTAAATGATTTAAATATTTTGTCATTATAAATGGGGTGTAATAATAGACTGTTTAAATATTTAAATAAAAGAATTATTATACAGTCAAGCCAATTAATTCATAAAAATTCTATTACTTTATTTTTGTTATTTCTGGTGTGTCAAATCATTTGTTCTATATTATGAAAAATTAATTTGAGTATAGTGCCAAAAATATTAATGCATTGAATGGAACTTTTGAGACAGATTATTGTGAACTCAAGCAATTTGTTAAACAATACGAAAAAACAAGAGAATGCTACACGTGCCATTTTCACACCATAATTCGATCGAATTTTGTTTTTCTTAGTCTGTTAGTGAAGCGTTTAGATATAGACAAAATTACGAGGAAATAAGAAAAACTTTGGAAACATTCTTTGAACGGTCATTCTTTTAAAAATTCTAGGAAAAAAAAGCATAAATCTTTACTTTTATATATTTAATTAATTCAAGTTTGATTCATTCACAATTGAATTATTCATTTATTACGCGAACTTACTCCAATATCTAAACTTAATTTACAAGGAACTACTGTCTTTTTGGTTCACTTCTTACTACTTAATATAATCTGCGATACTATGATACTTTCGACCTTGACTGTCGAGTAGATTGTATATAATAGCTTGCAAAAATAGAACTGTACATTATTGCATGACCAATTATCTTGACAATGACTTTTCTATGAAGTTGATGTGAATTGACAGTTTTCACATTCAATATACAATTTGTTTGTGAGCAAAGTTTGCCAACTCTCGGTTTGCAATTTAAAATTTAAAATATCGAAATAATAAAATGTAATGTTGAAATAACTGAAAATTATGATTTTGTGTTGTTTCAAGATTTTCACGTGATGCTGAGAATTATTTTTGATCTGATTCTGAAATAGATTTTCAAATATTTTTTTTTCACACGTTGAGTTTTCCGGTATTAACAAAATTACAATTAATGTAGTTCATTGATCGTCAAGTTAATTGAAACATTTGTTTTTGATACAATTACCATTAAACAATAATACATTTCACGATTCATCTTTAAAGCTAGAGTTATGCCGGAAGTTGTTTAAAATCAGGTCGTCTACATCTTTGAAAATTTATCGAGAATTTTTCAACTCAAATTTCTGCTCGACATCAATATTGTTGATGTTTTCTTCTTTTCAAACATTTCCTGCAATAGTGAAAAGAGTAATCATCACTTTCCTTTTTTCAAAACTTAATCATTCTGACTGTTTCATCTATTTTATGTATTATTGTCTCGTATTTTAGATGCTGGGACAGGCGCTCCTCGGTCGACGGAAAGTAATTAATGTTTGACAGACTTTTTAATTTACCTTTTTGTAAAACTTTGATGTCATTTCTATGTGCTCCAGAGTCTGGTTAAGAAGAATAGGAATTTCACTGATGCTGAGATTAAAGGTGAGTTTTATTGAGATTTTTTATGTCATTGCAACAATTAGTAATTTGACTACGGATTTGATCAAATGATAACGACCTTCAAAAAAAAAAAATAATGGCTTCACTTAAAACTTAAGAAGACAAAGGTTCTGCTACTTCAATTGTCAAAAATCAGGCATACAACACAATCAAAAATGACTAGAAAATTGCGGTAATCAAAAGTTTATTGCATACCTCCTAAATGGCATAATTACAAACAAATAAATTTGTCATAAAGCTCTAGAAATAATACAACTCAAACGAAAATGAATCTCCGCTGAAAGCTCACAAACATTTCGTGCAATTTGTAATCAATTACACAAAAGATTTAATACGTCAGGTTTGCCAAAACAAAAAAGAAATTTGTACGACTTTTGAAAAGAATTTATTATCGTTTCCAAATAATCTATCCTCTATAAACCGCGGAATATAACAATGGGAACATTTTCACAAAAAAAAAATCAGAAACAGTCGAGGAAAACAGAAAAAAATGTATACCATACCATTAAATTTTCCACGCCAGTTTCCTGACCTACAAAAACAAAAAAACAGAACAACTAGGAATATGGTTAGCTGAAGAAATACTTTTGGATGGTTTGGCTCTTTAGATTTTTTATGGCGAACTTTAATCATCAATTAACGACTTAATTTGCCATGAAAAATGACTAATGATATGAATTACAGGCCAGTAAAAATAATAATGGGCCATTAATTGATGAAGAATCAAGCGGAAAGAAGTTTTTTTGGAATTGAATACATTAAATTTGAATTTAATTAGAGGTTCAGTCTATTGTTTCGGTCAGACTTATGGAACATTTAAATAATCTGATAGTTTTATCAGTTATGGTGAATAGGAGAATTGATGTAATTAAGATTATAAATGGATTGGGTTTATTTAAACCATGCGAAATGCTCAATAAAGAATGGTTCTGCCTTTCTCAATGTAAATTGATTGGCGGAGAGTTTTGCATTAAATCAAACCATAAGAAATCAAAAACTTCCTGTGTTTAAAACAGAAACCCTGGCACAACCTTCCAAGTTTGCAAGAAACTTAACAATTAATTGCACGCCAACAAAATTCCTGATGTAAACTGTGGAAATGTAAACTATACTTATTCCCATAATAGTTTCGTGTTAACAAACAATTAAAGTCTGAATTTTATTTCTGCTTTCTGCGTCTCAAAAGATTGCTAGAATTTTCAAAAGACTGGTTTGAGATTGCACGACGTGATTAAATTATTGAAAACTATGCAATACTATAGAAAAACTTGAAACATCAGAAATGTTACGTCTGAGTCTTACAAAGTATTTAAAATTTATGGCTTTTGTTTGCTCTAGTTTGATTGTAGTGGAGGAGTTTTCTGAGCAAGTTGATTTTAAAGCGACTGGGAAATTACCTTTACTATATTTTCACTGTAGTTTTTCTGTTGATTGTAGAGTGGGTGGGGTAAGTCTTGCATTATGACATCTTATGACTCGTCTATGATGGCGTAGAGTCTCTAAGAATTATAGCGCATACATATCTTAAAATATTTTAATGGAAAGTTTATTATATTTACTCAGACTTTTATTGATTCACAATCAGAAGTAAACTTTTCTAGATTTCTAAGTATTTTATTTTATTATATAATCAAACTTTGCAGACTTTCACAATAAATTCCTACACAAAGTTTATGTTATTATCGATTCCTTGTTTTCATTCTTTCTTATTAAACGACAAAGTCTGATAGACGGCCTTCAAGTAACACGAGTTCATTGGGAAATGCAAAAAGTTATCACATGATACCTCCGTCATTTATGTATGCTCTATAGCAACTGCATAGTCACTGAATATCGTCACTAGAATAAATCTCGTCTAACAATTTTATGTTTACCGAGAATCAGTAAAAGTCGATTATCTTACAAACTGATCTTTAATACAATATCGAAGCTTTTTGTGAGAAAATTTATTATTGAAAACTTTCTTAGTTTTCACTGAAGGACCTTAGATGATAAATTTTCAAGATTTAATAAAAATATTAAGCTGATCAATCAGCCCACAAAATCAACTAAAAAGGTTCCCTAGTAAAAGAAAATACAACCAATCTTATCTCTTCTCTTCTTATCGCAAATCCCTTTTTACAAAGAATTATGACAGCGAAATTTAAAGTCCAATAAAACAACCTCTCGATAGCACTTCACTGGCGTTAAAATGTTCGCGCGTACTTGCTCCATTTTTGTCAAAGGAAAAGCTAAACTTTATTTTGTTTGCTTGCGCATTTTAACTGTTTATTATTTTAAACACTAAATTGGTGTAACTTTTAATGTGCTCTACGACATGAACGCAAATATTAGCGTACACTTGACGCGTTTTGATAAGAATGAAAAAATTCCGAAAAAAGATTGGGGTAAAATGATGATAAACTTCAGTTCTGATTGCGCTTTTGGAGCGATTCAAGATAACTTTCAGCGCTTTGAAAGAGTGGTCGAAAAATATCGAAAAGTGCACAATCTTGGTTCTTTAAGAGGTGGATTTTCCAAAAATTTTGGAAATTTTGTGATTAAATGTGGACCATGTGTTTGAGTGGAGTTATATTTAAGATTGAAAATTTTTGCAATATATTTTATTTTTGACAAAAGTCCGATAAAATATTCAATTAGTCGTGACAAATCGATTCAATTTGCGATCAAGTTTTGAAATACTTTTTGCGGGGAATGTCTGGGGAAACTAAAATATCTGTGATTCATTTCATTCAATAGATAATTGTCACCTGTGCTCACACTTTGTAGACATTTAATTGTGATTGAAAGTGTCATTAATTTGAAAAACTTATAATTTGTTGTTTACATTTGAGTTTTATTGCAGCTTTTGTCGTTAAATGTATTTCATTGATTGTTCATGGTTAATTAATCGAAAAATCAATAAATGTTTTCCGAATAAATTAATTTTTCAAGAGCAAGTTTCAAGAGAAAGTGTCGGTAGTCAGCAATAAAAATAGAAATCGATTTTATTTGAAGATCTTGGAGATTGCATCTAGAAGTGAATTAAGTAGATAATTGGCTATTGATAACAAGCTAGAACAGGCTTGATAATAAGAAGCAATTATACAGTTTTGATACAACACAAGTTTGTTCATGAGCATAATGAAGAAGCGAGACTCGATTTGCAGAGCTCAACGTCGGGAAATTATTGTGGAAGGAGAATTTTGTGAGTATTTAAGTGAAGATATGCAAATTTAAAGCTCTCTTGAAATACATTTAAGAGCTTTTTAAGCTATATAGAGCTACTGGAAGTTTGCGTACTTTGTTTTCAACAATGTATACTTGAATATGTAAACAATCATAATATTCTACTTTTGAAATAAAACATAGAACTGATGGCACTTGAAAAAGTAATATATAGTTCAAGGGAGAAAATAATTCGATTCCTTTGTAGTTTTCCGGAAGCTTCTGAAGTACTTTTGAAGTATTTAATGCAATAATTGTAATTTTAATGAATCAGAATAGTTTTCATAGATAATATCAATTTAAATTTAAGTCTCCCAACTAATATCCAACACACACGTAGTTTACGAAACAAATAAAAACTTTGCCCAAATAAATAGTCTAGACTATCTAAATCAAACTATGATTTTTTATTATACAATATTATAATGAAATGGGATATGTGATGTGATTGCTTATTTTCATTTAAAAAAAATGTCTGCATTGTCAAATTCAACTTATTACTAACTAGGACTAATTTTAATAATTATTCTATTTAGATCTCCGAACGGCCTTTGACTTACTGGACCGTGATCGTGATGGTCATGTCACCCCAGATGAACTTCAGTTTATGTTACACAACTTAGGAATAAACATTTGCGATGAGCTAATAGACGGCCTAATGAAGGATGCCAGCGAGACAGGTAACATTAATTTATGCTGGAATGACACAGTTTACTATTTTCCGGTACAATAACCTCGTAATCCATTTAATTGCATAGTAGAACAAAAGCAAAATTATTCGGATTTCAATAAGTTGCAAAGAGTTGCAATGGATTTGATTTCAAACACAGTGTTTACTTAATTTAATCGGTGTGCACTGTGCATTGTGCAATAATACCAAAACAAAAGTTTTAGCAAAGTTTTTGTAGCTTCTTTTTGTGTGCAAATTTGTGTGAAATGAGTAGGGGCTGTGGTTGAAAGGCTGTTAAACATTAATCCTTTGTTAAAATAAACACATTTTCAAGCACTGATTTCAAAGAGTTAGTTGGCTTTTATAATTAAGTTAAGCTTTTTCATTAAAAAATCAAAAAAATCGCAAAATTCTGGAATCAAAATTTTTAAAAGTTTCTTTCTAAAAACTTTATTAGTTTACCTTTCTTTTAGCAGATCCTACTTCAGAAACTTGATAGTTTTCCATTAAAATAAATCTTATTACCCAGAAAGCCATAACTTGACCTATTTTGTTAGAAGTTTATTGGATTTCAAGAAATTCAAAGAGAAATAAAAAAAACTTTGAAGATTATACATTGGTGCTGGCTATCAGAATCAATGAATTAGAGGAGTTTTGGAAATCTTAAAAACCTGAAAACCAAAAGATGTTGACATTCTAAATAAATTAGTTAGTTGTTTAATGGTCTAAAAATTACATAAAGCTAGCGCAACTCAAATGTCAACCGCAGGTTTGCAGACATATTTATTGCAATTTGGGATATTTATTGATATTTAGGGCTTCCCGAGAATTTTATAGATATTTTGGGAAATTTTTTACCTATATTTCCATTTCAAATAAAATTATTCAAAATGTTTAATTCTCCGTTAATGAATCAGATTAACTTTCATTTATTTCTACTAAATATTTAATTAGAAAATTACTTAGAAAAACTCATCAAAATCGACTGATTTAACTTACCGTGAATTTTACTACAAATTAAAAAACCTTTCAGCATGAACAAATACTCAGTAAATAACCCAATTACTCTTTATCTTCAGAAATAAATATCACCATTAATAAAAGCGAATAAAAGCTTTGCAGCTTGATCTTCTATTGTTTGCATGTTAAACTATGAAAGGGCCATGGAGATGGGATTGAGTGGTAAAAGATAATTTTTGAATATTTTGAACTAAATTCTGAAGCAGTTTGAAGATTTAATATCAAAATTAAAAGATTTAAATTGGAATAGCAAGAATTTTCCCAGGCAACATCTATATGGTCTACAAGCAACTAGAAAACTAATTTATTTGCAAAGAACTTTATCTATCTAATCACAGACTAATATAAATCAAAAAGTTTTGTGTCTCTCAGTTTTCTTCAATGGTTTCTATTTATTTTTTATGATACCTAACGTTTGCGAATTACCGTATAAATTAACGAACAAACAGAACAAAATATGCGGGCTGGTAAGATTTTTTTTGCAAAAACTAGAGTATAAACTGAGGAAAACTCATTATTTAATATGCGAATGGATGCAATTACGAACAAAGTAGTGAGTTTTCAAAAGATTTTATTTCTTTTATTTGATTAGGAATATTCATTTGAAAGAAGATCAAACAATTAACATAGTTCAGCTTTTGTAAAAAGCTCTGGATAATAAAGCTCAGCTAAAAACTTTAACTAATGAATTTTTGATGAAGAGTTTTGCAGAAAAGCAAGGCTTTAATTCATTAAATGTTTAGCCTTAATTTTGCTGCTTTAATTGGATAATTCAAATAAAATTGATATAAAAAATATAAACTTAAAACTGGCCAGATTATACTGTAATACTCTAAAAATACATACTGGATAATAACATTCTGGATACCATGAAGTTTTGGATTACATAACATAATATTCTATAATGAAAATTCCCGGTTCAATATAGATTTACTCAGAAACTTCATTTAATCCCGTCTTTGATGCAGCTTGTCTTCCGTTATCTTATAAATTAAGTAAACACATTTTCAAGTTGAAAAGATATTTTCTGCTTACATTTTATGGTCAAAAGAAGCGATTGCATCATTAAATATTCCAAGAATCCTTTCATTTTCCACTACATAGTTGAGAGATTATGAAAGAATTTCCATAAAAGCTCATTTTGTCATTTTCCTATTCACTGGTTCTATCTATCGCAATGCACCATGTAGATCCGAATAGTTTAGTTATGAAAGTTTTCAAGGTTATGTCACTAGAAATTACAAACTAACAAATTATTTTTTACAGGCAACGGACTGATAGACGAAACCGAGTTTCTACAATGGATTGGAAGAATTCAAGCTTTACGGGAAGACTCAACAAGCCTCACGCAGCATGATGATCTGACACAAGACCTGGTGGCGGCTTTTAGGTTAGAACAATTTGTATTTTAATTAATGAGAATTTTTTTAAAATTATGAATTTATTATTAAATTTTCAAAAATCCACAGAGTCTTTGACCAAGACAACAACGGCTACATAACTCGGGATGAGCTGAAAAATGCCATGCAAATTTTAGGAGAGGAGGTCACCGAAGCTCAGTTAACTGATATGTTGGCACTGGCTGACCTGGATAAGGACGGAAGGATTGACTACGAAGGTAAATTTAACTTTGTTGCTACGGTATATCATCATTATATTTATATTCATAATTTTCTTTTCAGAATTTGTCAAATTATTACTGTAACCTCGAACACACTCAAAAACGATGCAACTTGTATGCAACTAAATCAAATAATTTTATTCGTAAATTTTATAAATTTTCAATTGGTTAAATAAATTTAAGTGTTAAGAATATTGAAATCGAATCATTGTACTTTTTCAAATTATTGTTATAAATAAATTGTTTCTGATAAATTAAAGGTTGGAATTTTCACTCGATCATATTTTTTAATTTTGAGGATTTGTAACTTTAGAATAAGTTTAAAATGGTTTTAAAAAAATCAGGAATCCTTAAACAACAAATTCATGCAATTTATTGTACAAGAATTGAGAGTTATAGTTTCAACTTTCCCGAGCATTTTCTTTCTGAACTCTCTTTAGAGCTGATGATATGATATGCTTATTGTTTATACCTACGATAGAGGTCGTTGTTCATTAGATACCATCACAACGTTACAATACCGTTTCAATTTCTCAAAATACATTTGATTATCAATAAATCAAATTAAATTTTATCGGTCATCAGATTCCAATAATTATTTCGATGTAAGCAAAAAATATTCTGCTTTGGTTTGGAATATTGATAATTGAGAGAATCTTGGAAGACTTTCATCCGAAACTATGTTTATTCAATGAAAAAATTTTGTTTATATTAAACTTTAGGTTTCAAAACTTGGATTATTTTATTGAAAAATAACATATCATAAATAATTTCAAGGAACTGCTTCATAAACAAAAAATAAAGATTGTTATATGACCATCTAGAACAAAACTAAACCTCGTTTTATCATCTTAAACTCAACTTTAACTTGTGTGAGAGCCAAAGCCAACACAGCAACACACCTTTATACTAACGCCATACCATAACACGTATTTTATTCTGCATTTCTTCTGATTCATTTCCATTCTTCACTGTTTGAGTGCTTCAAAGTTCAGTTGTAAATGGGAATTCAAGCCGCAAACACCATCCATCCACAACAAATGGTGATTTATTTTTAATTCGTGTGTTTTTTGATTAAAATGTGATTAAATTGCAACAAAATTTGATATAAAAAGTTCATCAGTTGGCTGTAAAACAAAGCTCAAAGATCAAAGTATTAAAATTAACCAATAAGTACTCAAAAAGTACGCAAAAGTGAGTTTAACCCCAGAAATCCATAAAATTGGAACAAATTTCTCAATTTCAAACGGTAAATGTCTTCAAGATGTGACGTCACTCTTTCGTTCTTCTGTTATTCTTTCTTCTAGACTTGTTGTTGTAAATACAACTAAATATTCATTCAACTCAGACACTTGAAATTACCTGTTGCTTGCTTTTGCATCATATGGAATTATGGAATTTTTGAATTTTAGGGACAGATTAAAGTTTATGGGATTTTAGTGTATGAAACAATGTTTAAAGAATTCTTATTATTACTTCTAACTATTCAACCAAAACCTTAAGAAGGTTTATTAAAAAAGATATTTCTTCAAGCATGTCGATTTTCTGGAACGATTACGTGTACTTTTGAAATAATTTTTGCTGTGAAAACTGTGAAAAAATGATTCATTTTTGATTAAAAAGTGTTATGCCAATTTGTTTGTGTTTGTTTGAGCTTTTAATTGTCTCGATTATAAATTTTGACCGATGATGGTTAATTGTTTTGGAAGCAATTTAAATTGAAAAGATAACATTTTCAACTATTTTTGTAACGGAACATTAAAATTCGCTTAAATATCGCCTCAAATCTTGAAATAACTTTATTTTATAAAAATATTAAATTTCTCATAAATTTTAGGTAAAAATATTTCAGAATCTCATCATCCAACTTATTCCTTAAAAATGGGTGAAAAAATATCTCAATCAGTTGCACCAGAATCCCAACAAAAAACAAAAGAAGCCAAAACTATGAAGAAGCTCGCAAGTAAATTTATGAATGGAAACGGCACAGGTCAAAACTTCACGAGACCAGTGACAAAGCATGAAAATATTTACCCACAACTACCCGAGCAGAAATCTTTGATGGTGACTTACATGTTATGGCTGTTTGGAGGAATCTTTGGACTCCACCACGTTTATCTTCATAGAGACAGACATGCATTTGTTTGGTGGTGCACATTAGGTGGATATTTTGGAATCGGATGGTTGTACGAGATCTTTAAAATTCCAGAATATGTTAGAGATGCTAATGAAGATCCAGAATTTATTCATAAGTTTATGGAAAAAATGAGACTGAATAAAAGACCACCATTCTCAACGACCAGATTTATTGGATCGATTGTGATCAGTTACTTGTTTGGACAAGTGGCGCAGATTGCAGTGCCTGAGGATGAATTTATGGGAATAAACTTCAGGTTTTTGTTGTGGACTATTCCGTTCTTTGCTGCTTTAGGTTAGAATTCAGATTTTTACATTTTTACAATGTTGGCATAGAACTAATTAAGTATTTATTTTTAGGCGTGTGGGTGGTTGGCAACATTGGTCGTGAAAAAGGAAACTTCTGGCCTTGCCTTGTAGTAGCTTACCTAGTCTACCCACTTCGTTATTGGATATACGATGACACATACTGGTTCACAGGAATGGTCTTTGCTTCAGCTTTAGCATTCGATGCAGTTTCCAAGCAATGGCGACGAGAACCACCAAAGAGACATGGTAAACTCAGAAGAACAGTCATCCTATCAGCTTGTGTCTGCATTTATTTGAGCATGTGGGGAAGTTTCTTCTTCTTTAATGGAAAGATTACAGACAGTGAAGGAGATGAAGTTCCAGTGCATGAAGCTATTGGCAATTTCTTAAAATCTCCTTGGTGGACAGATTTGAAGCAAACTTACACGGATACTTGGACTTTTGCTAAACATAATGGATGGACCGAGACGTGGAAGCAAATATTAGACTCGATTGATGCGGACGGGGAGCAAAATGCGTACAAGGTAAGTGATTTATAGCAAAGATCTTTCAATTCCATTTTATTTAATTAAAAACTCTATTTTAGGTTCTCGGCGTTGACCCCACATCCACTCAAAGTGAAATAACCAGTAAATGGCGTAAAATGTCTAGAGAATTTCACCCCGACAAAATCAAAGATGAAAACAAACAACGAGAAGCTCAAGAAAAATTCATGGAGATCCAGCAAGCATATGAAATTATCTCAAAAATTAAATCCAAGCGCCGAACAAAGAATAAGAAATTTAATGGAGATGAGTTGTAGACGAGATTTATTACATTAAAGGAGATTACTTTGAAAATTGTTGACCATCCCAGAAAGCTGTAAATACTACATAAGAGTCTTAAGTAAGAAAAGTGGATAGAATTCAAAAACATGATTTACCTTATTTTTCTATCGTACATTTATTTTTATTATATTTATTATTGAAATAAAAATTTTAATACAAAAATCTTCAATCTTTCTTTACAAAATTTAAAATTTTTTAAAATTTATTTAATTTCAGAGTTCTGATAAACGATGCCTAAAATAATTTTGTAATTTTTTTTTGGACTTCAAGCACTAATTTCTAGAAAATAGAAAATCTTCATGAAAGCTTCAGTTAAGACTTTCTGTTCAATCAATTCAAACTTTTTGTTCAAGTTCGTCCCTGTAATATTCGAAACTTAATTTAATATGAAAAGTTTTTAAGTAATCAAAATATATCGCAAGGTTACTTATATCAGGTGCTGACATAAAATTTTTACTATCCTACATTTATGTGTAAGCTCTTTAACACTCAAAACATTTGTTTTTAAACATTACACAAATATTTATTTTATTAATTTTAGGACTTTTAAGTATTTTATGCTCTCCGATAGATTTTCACCTTTATAATCTATAAATTTCATACCCCACTTTTTAAGTTTTTGAGAGACTTCCTCCGTTATTGAATGATATTATACTATTTTAATTTTAGACAGCGTATCATTAGTTGGAAAATATAAATATGGATTTTTTTATTTGGAAAAAAATTTTATTTTGGATTATTTTAGTTGGAAATTTTAAGTTGGATGTATTTTAGTTGGACAAATATTTTTTTATGGATTTGATTTTTTGGATTTTTTTTAATTGGATGTATTTTAGTTGGACTGTTAAAAAATTTTGGATTTTATTATTTGGATTTTTTAAATTTGGATTGACTTTATATGGATAATATTTTGGATAATATTTTAATTGAAAAAAATTTATGCTATTTGGAAAGATTTTTGTGGACGATGAGCTATAAAGGATTTTTAAATCCTTCCATTTACACAGGATAGCTATATGTTTCTAGAAAATTATGAGTCTTTTTTTACAAGATAACTCCCTAACGGATAAAGTGAGACCAATTCTTAGTTTAAACAAAAGCGTGGTGGGTCCACCAGCTGGGGAGATGTATAACTTCTCTGACACAAGGTCGGTTTTCTCATACAAAATAAAATTTTGAATATCGAAATAATTCAAATTTAAAAACCATTTTCGTGTGGAAAGTACAAGTAACAATGTTGAGACGTGAAGATTTTTCAGCTTGTAGTTAAATTCCTAAAACATGATTTTTTAGGTTTTCTTAACAAAGGATTCTTATCATTTTTCCAGAAAAGCGTCTTGCGTCACCAAATCATCCTACCAACTGGTGGTGGACCCAATTTTGGTCATAACCTGTTGTTTTCTAATAATTTTCAACAATTTTGCTCAAGAAACCGAATCGCTAACTTGTACCGTTCAAAAGTTGATTTTGTATGAGAAAACCGACCTTGTGTCAGAGAATTTGTATATCTCCCCAGCTGGTGGACCTACCACTCTTATGTTTAAACTCACTCTATCCGATTGGAAGTTATTTTGTAAAAAAAGACTAATCTTTATCTAGACACATCGCGCTCCTGTGTAAATGGAAGGATATTAAAACCCTTTATAGCTCATCGTCTACATAAATCTTTCCAAATAAATGTTTTTCAATTAAAAATATTATCCATATAAAGTCAATCCAAATTTATAAAATCCAAATAATAAAATCCAAAATTTTTTAACAGTCCAACTAAAATACATCCAACTAAAAAAAATCCAAAAAAATAAATCCATAAAAAAATATTTGTCCAACTAAAAATTTCCAAAATAAAATATACAAATAAAAATTTCCAACTTATTTTTTTGTCCAACTAAAGAAACACTACCTAATTTTATCACCTAAAATGAGAGCCAAATAGCTATTTTTAAAATTTTCCAGTGAGCTTTTAAAAAGCTCATCCATAAGAGTTTTTTTTTTCATAAAAAATACTGTGACCATCGGAAATGACTTTAAAAACTGAAAGAACTAAGGAAATCAAATGATGAACTCAATTATTTTACAAAAATCATTTATCGTAGATATGTTAATTAATACAAAATGAAGATATCTTAATGTTATTGACCATCTTCATTTCACCTTGAAGAACAACTCAAAATTTAATCTAATTAAAAACTATAATTAAAAGTAATCTTAAGCCATATCTTTTTAAAAGTAAAAGCCTTAAAAAAATGCGTCGGTCTGGACTTTCTCCTTGGCCGACTTTTTACTGGACTTTTTGCTAGAAGACTTAGCGTCAGTGGCATTGAAAGACGAGGACAAATTTTCGTACTTCTTAATGAGTGCGCCGTTATTGGCATAAGTAACTTCTAGTCTAGAATTTTTGGAATGTTCATAAAAGGACGAGTTGAATAAATTATAAAAAATAAACAAAAGAATAAATAAATTAATAATCTTGAGAAAAATCATGAAAAACTGATAAGCTTACTTTGGAACTTCTAATGGGCGGATCAGGCTTTTGATGATCTGTTTGTCCGCATGAGTAGTGGTGATGGAAGTGGCTGCTAAAGTAGCTGCAGTTAAGTAGTTTACTAAGTCGTTGGTGTATGTTTCTCCCCCTTTGCTATTCGTGACAGTCATGAAGCCATTCTTTCCATCCTTTTGCTTGTCTTTGAGTGAAAAGCCAAAAGGAAATACTTTGCGGAATTTTGATCGGAAGCCTAAAAGTAATTTTTGTTAAATATATTTCATTAGAAGGAAATAGTTAAAATTAACTCACCTCCCGAGTGTGTCTGATGCTGCTGGAGAATACTATTACTGCTACTGTGTGTGACTGGTGACGTTTTGCTACGTGGTATTGAGTCATGTGCCCACTTTCCGTTAGATGTGGATTTCTCTAAGAGTCTAGACCTCGCACACTGCTCAATCATCTCTGCGCAACTGTGCCTGCCACAGAATCTAGCCCACTGGTCTGGTCGCAGACCCCGCCCTGGGTCAATTTCCACTGGGGACGCTCCTATCATCAGATAGCAAGTATGGGAAGTGGAAATTATAACGAGAGCAACAACAGAAACGGGGGGGAAATGAAAGGAAATTTTATAAAAAGTAAGGAATTCTTGGGAGACAGTGGGAGAAGCTTAAATTACCAGCAAACAGGAGGAGTTTGGCGCATTTCGTGCGGCCTTGAAGGGCAGCTTTCATGAGAGGGGTGAATCCTAGGTTATTTTTGGCATCGATCGACAGACCTCGATTTTTGGTGAGGAGCATGTTTATTATTTCCGTTTGGCCTGCAATTAAAAAAGATGGAAGAATTTAATATTGACCCTTTTCCATGACCTCTAAAATGTTTGAATTCTTACAAAAATCATATTAAAGAATTTCCAGCGAAATTTCATCGAACCAATTATTCATAATGAATGCAATTGAGTGTAATTAAAAAAGCCATGCATGGAAGCTTCTGAAAGCAAATAATAATAATCAAAAATGCATAAATTGCCCCAATTTATTTAGTACTGGTTTTGTGAATAAATACAGGACGCGTTAAATCGGTCTGGGAATTGTTTTATCGCAGAATCATTCTAAAATGCAATTTTACAATTAAATTATTAAAATTAGCTACACATTCACAAGAAGATCGCATAAAGCTCTTTTTAGAGCTTTTCAGTATAATTCAACACAATGCAGTAATTTATGAAAATTGTAACAATGATTTAATATTTCATCTAGTTTTCCCATTTTCCACCATTCTTGCAATTTGTTTCGCGTTTCATAAAACCATGAAATATTCAAAACATGCAGATATCGTACAGTGAAAACTCGTTGAAAATATGAATACTCGCTGAATGCATTTTTGTATGACATAAAGCTTTAATATGCAATAAAATATTTACCTGCTTGAGCTGCGAAGTGTAGTGGAGTGTTGCCTTCATTGTCGGACTTATTGACGTCAATTCCCGGGCAGTGCAAAAACAGCTCCAAGAAATTGGTCAGGTTTGTCGAGCAAATGTAAGATAATGCAGTCTGTAATTCAAGAGGGAACTATTATTAGTTGATCATTTACAAGTTGGATAATTATGAGTTGCGAAATAAACATGAATACGTGGTAGTGGGAAAATTGTCGGAAACAGCAAACCTCAAGTTTTCCAAAAATAAAAGTACAACAAAAGTTCCCTCACTCATAAAACAGATCACATCTCGAATTCATTCATTAATCATCAACTTCACTCGTCGTACCGTATAATCAACAGAGCTAAGCAGATTTTCTCAGCTAGATCTCGAACATGCACAGAAAAACACATAATAACTATCGACGTAAATACTTTGAAAAAAGTCTCATATTTATTTTATCCTGTTCACAGAATAGCCAAAAATGTTTGCAACACGTGGGTAAGAAGAAAGAAGTGCTCAGTGGTGATAATATGATTCTATTTTGGATGGTCTATTGCAAAACATGTGTTCTTACATTTGGTTTACAATGCAAGAACTCAGAATTTTCCTATCTAGAAAAACTTTTCTCATTGAATGGCACTTTAGTCAATTTCTATCGGTTTTATTGGAAATGAATCACAAGTAAATGTATTTTGAGTTTATTTTAGTAAAAATGTTGTTATATTTTTAATCTATTTTGAGAAGCAATTAAATGTTTAGAATTATTTATTTTGGGATTTCGGTGAACTTTGAATACATTATAATGTTTTTAATTTAATGGCGATTATTTTAAATGTTTTACTTTTAGAATTTATTTTCTATTGAAAAATTTCTCTTCCCATATTCATTTAACAGGTACTCATGAGTATAAAATTTCAAAAAACATTTAAGCTGGATTAAGTTATTGTTAGTGCTTTAATTCAATTAGTTACTCATGAGTTCACTCTAAAGTTGTTTGAAGATATTTTGGCTGATTTATTAGTTAAATGAAAAGCTGCGACTTATCAGTCAGTAGAGCTCAATCAAATTCGTTCAAGTGTTCGAAATAAGGTGTATTGATTTTAAATTAAATTGAGTTTAATAAGGTTTTCTGTACAAAAGGTGTATAAAGGAAAAAATATGATAATAGAGTCAAAAAACCTTTTCTCCGCAATTAAATAAAAAAATATTTAATGAAATTGAATCTCCATTCGCGAGAAAATCTGTGCACGTTTTCAATAAAATTGCATACTTCCGCGAACTTCCGAGAAAAATTGCAAAAAAAATAAAGAAATGTAGCAAACAAACGTTAAATTTTAATTCGAGGAAAACTCGTTGAAAAGCGGGATAAACCCGATGAAATTGCAAGCAATACAAACCACAGATAATTTAAACAAATCACATAGATCACATAAATTACGCTTCTTTCAATAATTATACGGTAGTTCGATTAAGAAAGAAAATCAAGTTAAATTTTGTAAGCATGTGATTAAAATTTTGCAGAGAGCTGGGGTTTTCCTTGATTTTTGGTCAACAAAAAAAAAAACTTCAATTTTCAGAAAATTAAAAGATGAAGATTTCATGAAGATTGATTTTCTACACTGAAAGAAAAATCGTTCCTGAGTACATAATCCTCTTAATATAAAAAATTCAACCACTCCCCTGGTATTTTCTAGAATTCATTTTAATTTGCTTAATAAACTCGTGAACAAGTAAATATTTATTTTATTGTGGATTTGTGGCACAAATCTTCAATTGGATTCATTTTTTCTTTAGAAAAACCTGGCATAAAAATCAGGGCATCATCTAGTTCAGGCATTTAAGGCATTTTTCTCATCAAATGAATCACTTGCAATGGCGTGTTAATTAGCCGAATTTGTTATTAAGAAGTTTTCTTTGTTGTAATTAAATGTATTATTGAATTTTCTTAAATCTATTTAAATGTTTTGAATGTTTGATGGAAAATCAGGTGGGTGAAAGAATTTACAATTCTAAATTGAGCTATTTAATGGGAAACTAACTGCGTTTTATTGTTTTGGAGGTTATGGTGTGCACGTGGGACTTTTGTTTAATTTTAAACAATTTGTGTTTGTATAGTTAGAAAAAATTCACAAACTCTCAACTATGTATACTGTGATAAGCAATCAAAACTCACCCTTCCACTTTTATCAGTAGCATTCAGTTCTTTGATGGAAACTCCATTCTTATTCTCCAATATATGTTGAAAGCACTCCTTCAACAGCAACTCATTGGCATCTCTAGAGGCTCTCAGAAGTGTTGTTACCACTGGCACCTGATCCAGGCTCATTTTAAACGCTTTCAATCGAGCAGACAACAGCGAGCTACTGCAAATATTCAAGAAAATAAAAGTTCAAAACATATTTTTTTTGTAGATTGATTTGTGACACAAAATTAATGGAGGTTTAGAGGTTGTGTTTGCAAATTCTTTATTTTTTCACATTGGCGTATTTTTGATTATTTATTTGGATTTGGTTATTTTTAGATATTTACGATTTTTTGTAGAAAATCGCAGAAAGATAAATAAATCTTTGAAATTTGTAAAGTTTTCCGAGCTTCCCGAGCTTTCCGAGTTTAACAAGTTTTTCTATTTACATCGCTTTTCTTTTGTAAATGTAACAAAAGCAAAGGTTAACACATTTTCTTATTTGCTGATGTTTGCATTTGATTTTGTATCAGAGGTCTCCTGCCTTAATTTTTCAATTCTATATATAATATTCAATTTTAGCGCCTAAAACATAAATTTTTTTTAGTTAAAATATTTACATAACTTTTCATTAAAGTCCTTTAAATCTAAACAATATAAAAGTGGCAGATCCATCAATCAGAATTTCCAAGAAAACTATTTTAGACTTCCATTTTCCGACAATTTTATTCAAAATTTCTTATTGTTTGGACATTCTAGCAATTTTCTGGCAATGTTTCAAAGAAAATTTTTCTACAAAAACAATACAATCTACAACAAAACTCAACCAAAACAAAAATGGCAAAACAAAATTTCCCAAGTAAATTTGTAAATAATTTAAAAAGTTTCCTCGCAATTCGGAAAATAATGGCAAATCTCGGAAAACTCTTTAACTTGTACACTTAAGAAATCAAAGTCTTTTGTTGTCTAACGACTTACAAGAAAAATAAAATTAAAAGAATTAAAGAGAAAACGCGTAAAGATCGTTTTGCGCAATTCGACGCAATTTGAAAATTTATGAAACATTTGATGGTTTTTTATTTTCAATTTTTGAATAAAATTATTTTTAGATAAGTTTGTGCAATACTTTGATAGCTGAAATGATCTCAATTAATCAGCCCTCATACATCATTCATTGTCTTCTTGCTTTCGAGACAATTTTTACTCAGTTAATGTTTGTTTTGATCAAAGAAAGTTTTTTATGGGACTCTTGGTGACAATAAGAAAAGATTAAATAGCAGATTGTGTTCTTATGAAACAAAATAATAAAAGAGATTTGTAAAATGTGCAGCAATGGGTAGCCAATTAATATATCAAAGAATAATTTATGAAGCTTTGAACTTGCTAGATTTTCTTATGAAGATACTTAAATGAATTTTTTTTTTCAGCAGCGCATTTTTTTCAAGAAGAATTTGACACTCTAGAGTTCTCATTTGACATAGCTTAAAAAAATTTTGAATCTCATAATTATTCCTACGTCAATAACATTTCAATTCACTAAAATTTCCTCCCACAAAGTAAACATCTAAATTCTAAAACGTCTAAATTGCTTGTAATCATAATTCTATAATTAAAGACACATTGGAAAGATTGCAATTCAGATAAGCATTTATTTTAGCATATGAAAAACATGACCTTGTATAGAAAATCGCGAGCTTACGTAAAGTTCTCCCCAAGTGACGTCACTCATCGCATTCTAAATTTGAAAAATTACAGCGGAAAACTTGAACTTGTGGAAACCCGCAGCGATATTCCAGAAACATAAATTAATGTGCCAAAAAGCCAAAATGCCAAGAAGCCAAAGAGTCCATAATTCTTCTTTGAGAAATCTCTGATATTCAATTAATTATTTTTGAGAGCAATTTATAAACGAGATTTGCATGTAATTCACCAAAAACTTTCAAAATAGAATATCTGCCAATAAATTAATATTTTGTTGAAAGTTTGCTTTTTTGGTTAACAAAATCGACAGTTTTGAATATTGATATATTTTTAATAAGTGAGTGCATTCTGGAGGTTTTGTAAGAGTAAGTTTGTCTTTCTACAAAATTATTAATGTCAGAGTTCAATTTAATTAGGTACCAGATTTATAGATGTTAAAATCTTGTATCCACTATATTTCTAGTAATTTCACGAGCCAAATTGCTTAAGTTTAAGCAATATTTGTTCTCTAAGATGCAAACATCTCTAGAAGTAATTAAACTTGATTTAACGAACAACAATAAAACTAATTGATTATTATTCCAAAAGTTCTCAAAGACTTATTTATTTGCAAAAGTTCCAACAAAAGCTGCGAAAGCTCTGAAAGTTTATTTTCTTAATATTCTCCTTGGCAGTAGAATCAGAAAAGTAATTGATTAGTTTGATCTTTTGATAGTTTCGTAAAGTTTGTTTAGCTTGCACTCATTTTGCAGTATAAAAGTTGAGATGAGAAATAGCAAAGAATGTTTCAAAACGTTGTGAAATCCGTTAGCATCAAGAAATTGAGAAAATGCAGTTTTCCTTTGGCTTTTGCTTATTGAGATTGAAGTCATAATTATTTTCTTAGGAAAAATCTTCAGGGAATACAAGTTTTCTCAAATTAATTGCTGATAATAGAATATTTCTGATGAAAGACGCTCATCCTTTTTTTTCATTCATCAATATTTTGACATTATATTTGTACATTTTGTAATCTTAATAATTTCCATTTAATTTAAAAATTCTTAAAAAATTCTGAAATACCTCACAACCAAATATTTGCAATTAAATCTTTTCAATGAAAGTAAAATTGTTCGAATTACACAAATAGCCAAAAAAAAGCTAAACATATTGCACCACACACATTTCATTGCAACAACTTAACGATCGAACATAAAATTGATTTATGGAGTTCATTTACTGCAATTATATTGCTCGCAAGCTTCGAGTGCTATTTGAGTGCATTTTTACTTATTAGAAGGTGGGTAGGGACATGAGTTGAGATTATTGCACTAAGATATTTCTTTTCTGTTCAGGAACTAGGGAAGAGCTTGTATTGAATTGACGTATTCTGCATTTAAAGATTCTGGGTCAGCATAGTTATATGTTTCTGTATATTTAAAAGCTTCATCAAAATGGCTACTAAATCGAATAAAATCTAAGTCGATGAGCTAGATAATGGAATTAATTAAAATTATAGTTAAATAGTATTTGTATATCCCGTTGCAAATAAACACACAACCCAAAGTCAAACTACATTTTACCGAACTCTGAATCATCGCCATTTAATAGAAAACTATATGAAATGTTTGTGTTTTGCAGTTTTCCACATTTTCTTTTTATTTTCTGAATGTCTTTCTAAAAATAGAAAACCTGAAGTTGAACTTTGAAAACTCAAAAAATAACTTCAAGACGCAAAGCAAAAAGTGAAAATATAAGTGCAAAATCCAATCTCCCCGTAAATTTTCAATCTAAAAGCGATCCACAAATGACACAGATAAAAAATAGAAATCTTAGAAAACTCGAAAATTGCAGGAAACTCTGCAAAAATCTTAGAGGTGTATTTTGGGAAACAGCAAAGGTGGTTGAACTTAGAGCCTGGGGCATTTACCAGTGACTTGAAGATTTCTTAGAGATTTGCTTGAAAAAATTTGTTGTATTTATTTATGTTATTTTTAAATATTTCAATTATTTGTATATTGCAATGCAAAAACTGAAAAGTCTGTGAATCTAGTAATTTTTCTACCTGAATCATTGCACAACAAACGCAAGATGTGAGTTCATTCGAGAATTACACATGAAAGTGTCAGAGGACTGTACGCTTTACAGTTTACAGTTTACACAATTATTATAAGAAAGAAGTGTTTTTTAGTCTGTTATTGTAATTTAAGGTAAAATAAATATATATTGAAAGGAAAATTGTGTCAACATAATTTAATAAAATAGGTCACTCTTAAATAAATCCATAACATTGATCCATTTCCAATTTCCAACGGATGTTTGAATTATATCCATACATATTATGTTTTCGCAATCGAGGGAGTATCTAGTCATAGCTATACTTATTCTTAATCATGTTTTTCCTTTTTATGGCAACTTGAAGATGTTTTAATTAATTTACAAACAGACAGGAAACTTCTTGTCTCATTTAATTTTGGACCTTGATAACCTTCTCGGATGCAATAAATATTATTTGAAACATTTTAGCTCAAAGTAGAGCAAATATTTCACAGAAATTGAGTCAAGATTTATGTAATTAAAACGATATTTAAACAGTTTATCAAAAATTTGTTCAAAACTTCTCAGTAAATCATTTATATTCCTCCATCAACGTTCAACATTTCAGTTGTAGCAAATTATACTATCAAAATTCTGAAATCCACACATATGGTTTATCTCCATTGAATCTTCTGTTTATTAATAATAATAGATAAAACCTCGTTATTGTGTATTATTGTATATATTATTCCACATTATATGATTTTATTTGTATAAATACAAATTTCAACCAATTTAACGAAAGAAATACAAATCTATCGTAATTGCAGTTAATAAATTTGTTAAACATTGAAAAATAACAAAATCACAAAAATCATCGCAATTAATTTTCTCGCCTTGTCTATTCGGAAAATAAAAATTTCAAAATTAAACAAACAAATGAACGATAAATTTGCTTGGTTTCTCGACTATTTACATTGCTGCTAGATAACTTATTTGTCTACAAATCTAAGGAATTGAGCATAAAGCAACATAAAATCTCGTAAAGTCTACAGAAATTATTGTCCAAAAAAGATCTTTCTTTAAGTTGAAGGAATGCGGTTAAAAGTGGCAGAATTACAGTTGATAAAATTTAATTAAATTCCAAGTTAGTTGTCGAAAAAAGTCCACGGAGAATTTATTGGGCGGCTTTAAGTTGTTTTGGGACTTTTAAAGATTTTTCAGATGGTTTTTGATCTTTAAAACTGTGGCTTAACCTATTTTAAATATTTAATGGAAATCATTTATTAAATTCTAATGAAAAGTGTTCGAATATCGCATAAAACCACCGTCAAAATGATTGAACTTATTTAAATTTAATAAAGGTTAAATACGGGAAAAAATGCCAAAACTTATGGAAATCCAACAAGCGAAAAATGAAGAATCCATATATTGAATCTAGAGAGAACTTCCAAGTGAGGTATAGGAACTGAAAGATCAAAAGTCAAAATCCACAAATTCTAAAACCTTCTCAGAACTCACACTACCTCCTCAAATATTCTGAAATGCTCTTAAACCTTAAATTATTTGACCTTTACATTGTGTGTTTGTCAATCAATCCTTGAATATTAAAAGATTGGAAATATATCAGAAACTTTCATAAGGATTTTGTTAAAATTGGATACCATTAGATTTTGTGCAAAATTTGAACTTTGATAAAGTAGAAAAAATTGTGAAAACACGAGTTAATTCAATAATTCAGGTATCAATATTTTATTTCTTTGTTGGCTTTGGAAATATTTTCTTTCAAGAATTTGTAAAACATGTGTAAGAAAGAATGTTCAAGCAAGCAAGTATATTGTAATATTTATTTATTTATTTATTTGAATTACATAACGGGCTGTGCCCTTAGTTTCAGCAAATTAAATTCTGCTGAAATGTATGCATTCTTTAACTAATTGATATCAGGTTTGGCGAGTAAGTAAATATATCTAGTTAAAATTAATATCAGGTAACAGTTAACATATATAACATGGTCAGTATCAAAAAAATAACAGAAAACAATTTAACTAAATAATATCACATTCAAAAAGGATTATAGCAATCCATGTCAAAAGAACAAGGTGTAGTCGGTTTGTCAAAAGGACGGCGTGTATTGCAGGTCAACGTTTGCCTTCATTGCAGTGATAAGGGAGTTGACATCTCCTCCTTGAACGTCCAGATCTGTGCAGTAGTTATTCAGTTGGCTCATGAGGATATTGATTGGCGAGTGCAGGCCCGTATTAGTTCGAGACTTAGCGAGTGTGAATGTTCTGGGAGCTCGTGTTTGTTGTACTGTCTCGTTGGAGGTTATCCAGTGTAGGAAACGTTGGCCATCCGTTACGTCGTGAATGGATTTTAGGATGAACGTCAATCCATTTTTAATCCTACGCTTCTCCAAAGGCTCGATGTTTAATAAAGAGCAACACTCAAGGTATTCCCACTCATTTGGAGCGTTGGTGATTAGTTTGCGATAAAACAGCTGTTTCACAAACTTTCGCTGCACTCTTTCTATCTTTTTGATATCTCCACCTTGATGGGGTGCCCAGATGGTGCTTGCGTACTCGAGTTTGCTGCGAACCAACGAGTTGAAGAGGAGAATTAGTGTTTTGGGGTCCTTGAAGTCTTTGCCTGTGCGCATGATAAAGCCCACCAGCTTGATGCATGAGCTGAAGATTTCATCAATGTGTGGAGACTCACTCAGTTTACTGTCCAACAAAACACCAAGATCTTTCATTCTCGTAACACGCTCCAAGTTGACACCGTTGATGTTGTAGATGTGATCAATGTATCTAGTCGTGTTTTTGGTGAAGCTGATTACTTTACACTTCGTCACGTTGAGTTGCATCTGGTGACGATCACAAAATTCTTGGAGGCGGTTAATGTGTTGCTGGAGAATCATGCAGTCAGCTGTTGAGTGGATTGGTCTGCTGAATTTCAGGTCGTCAGCATACTCGTCATGCTCTACATCTTCAAAGATGTCGCTGATCTCATTGATGAAGATCAAGAATAGTAACGGCCCAAGATGCGAGCCTTGAGCCACAGATGACTTGACGTTGATTGGCTTTGAAAGTTTGTTGCCAATCTTCACGAACTGCTGGCGTCCTTTTATGTAGCTGCTAAGCCAGTCTAACATAATCCCACTGATACCCGCACGTCGCAACTTCTCAATAAGTACTCGATGATTTACGGCATCAAATGCTTTAGAGAAATCGGTGTAAATGGCGTCCACTTGTATTTGACGGTCCATGAGGCGGTGTAGCTGCTCTTTGTATATGAATGAAAAAATATGCATATCATGTACGATATAGCAACGTGCAAGCAGGTAAAAGAGGGTACAAGGTAAATATGAGCATACAAGTAAGTGAATTCACCTCAAGATTATCTTTTTGTTAATATGAGAGTTTTTGCGAGTCTTTTGGAACGTTTAACCTAATTTTACTGCAAGCATTAACATTATTGAATTTTCATGAAAGTTTTCTGGCGCATTTCTTTCATCTCTACAATATGGAAGAATTGAGTAAAGAACGTGGAAAAAGCTTTTATGTTATTACATCAAGAACTTTATGTACATTTGATTGAGTTCATTATTTGCGAGTTCCCCATAACATTCTTTTTATCATATTTTTAGTGCTCATCAATTTTTTGTTCGTTTCTCAGCAATAGAACAGCTAATTTGGCTTTGATAATGAAAAATTAAGTGCGAAAAAAAGCTATGTTTATTCAATAAATTAATTGTTTTCAAAAACTAGCAGGGAGTTACTTGAATTTAATGGAGTAAAAATTTTTTGTTAAGGATCATTATCATTATTTGGTGAAAATTAAAACCACAGACAACCAGTCACTCCCTGCAACAATATCTCCAACAACATAATTTAAACATGCTAATTCATCATCGATCTAAAAACTTTAAATAATAATCTTTTTGTGCTCTCCCGAGTTGAATTGAAGTTTATTCAGCGTGACGTCATTATTCATCAAACTGATTGAGCAATTTTTCAACAAAAACCAAAATAAACTTCGAACAAACTCGGGAATGAACTGAAAATCCGCAAAGCAGTTATAAAGTATTCAAAAATGCTCACAAATCATCGAAATAACGAATAGGCCGCTTCTGTTTTTCCACTAAAAAATTTAAGCAAATTTCCAATTTTCTCCAACTTTAACGAGGGAAAACTTGTAAAAATCGTAAAACGCGCGCGGCTGTCTGAAAACTTGTAAACAGTTTTGCTCGCTCGAAGATTAATTTCTGCAAATTAAAAGTGTTTGTTTGAGCACCTTTTTCATCGGACAAGTCCATTAAGAAATTGAACGCCGGCGATTAAGCGCGTAAATTATGGCCCAATTGGGTAATTAATAGGCTCATCACGCCGGCCACACTCGATTATTATTATTAGCAGGGGCTTTGTTGGAAGAGCATTTAATTATGGGGAAAAGAGGAACAAGGGGTGTAGATTTTTTACAATAAATTGTAAGTTTGGTTACAGGTATTTTCCAAATAACAGTTTACTTTTCAAAACTGATTATTACGATTGAACTTTCTATCACTTTTGGAAAAATTAAATTATTGATTCAAAAATTGTTCACGAAAAAGCGAAGTTTAAAAAAGTTCAAAATACATTTTTATGGTTAAGTTCTATAATAAGATTTAAATAGATTTTCTAAAATTATCCTAGGTATCAAAATTTACTCACAACTCATCACCTCCCACTTAATGATGCTATCATTTTTATTTAAATGACCTTTGGGCCTTTGAAGTTATTGTATAGAAACTATTTTAAATTCTGTGCTTCACATACAAATTGAGCCACTGAACGTGATCGTTTTACAACTTTGGATTTTGGAATATTTATTGAAAAAAGTCAAAAAACAGTCCATGCATTTTAATTGAAAAAAATTCATCGTTTTGATATTGATACATCAATGAATACTCGTCATAACTCAAGGATATTTTTATATGTTCGGCTCTTCATTCAAGGTAAACTACGAAAATTTATTAGTTTCGAGGAAAAAGGATTTTATTTAGTCCTTCAAAATGCTTTATGGATTTATTAAATGACATTTTTTGTAGGAAAGAAAATTTATCGGTCAATAGGGAATTTCAGCGGGGAGGTCAGTTTGCTAATTATTTAAAATTAATAAAAGTAAGAATAGACAACAGAATTGTGATATAAAATATTAATATATAGATAGTGTATAAATGAGGTATATATGGAGTTTTGTTATAATAAATTTTGTAAATTCTTTATATCCCAAACTTAAAACTACACACGAAAGAATAGTAAAATATAGTTTATGTAATTAAAAATTAATTACTGATTAGCCCTTTACACAACCCAATAAATAACTTTCCATCGAGTTGTTATTACCGTTTTGTATTCTATCCGTTGATTGCAAAGCGACTAATTTAATTCTGCCACTATTAAAACCGGCTCCGAGCAAATCCCCGGCGTGTCCCATCAAATACACCACGTGATAAGAGCTCGTAACATTTTCCCTTTCTTGTTGTTACTCGAATCTTTCTTTATTCTATTTGCGGCGGGAATAATATGTATTCTCTCGGTAATTTGCTAGAGGGAATTGATGGATAGACGGAATAAGTTAATTAGTTATTTCCTTACTGGGAAAGTGGAGTCAGAGAATGATGGTTTATTAGATAATAATAATCGAGTTTTCTATTACGTATTTTAAAAGATTTATACGTACAGCATGTTTCACTACTTTCAGTAGAATTATTCAACGTTACAGACAACTAATCCTGCCCAAACCAAAAATCCCCAACTATACTCTCATTTATTTTTCCCAAATTGTTGTCATCTCTCAAACAAATTGTGATTATTTCTAGGCTAATTGCAATCAACTTGTTGCCCTACTGACCCTGATTCCGTTTCCCAGCAATGATGCTTTCACAGCTTCCCCTAAATTCAATTAATGTTAATAATGTTAATTGTTAATTGTTTTAGAATCCTTGAATATCCCAATTCATTCCATTAAGCAAATACATTGCATAATTAGGCAATCAATTAGCTTTTCAAACGCACATCAACCAGCTTGTTTGAACTCATCAATTATAAACTAATTTATCCATCGGATGGATCGACAAGTAGACAAGTAGATTGAGTGCAGTATTGCGCTTTGCCTACCTGGATCATTTGTATTAGGTGCATCAACTGGGTAATAATTACAGTTTATGCACAATTTAAATTAATAATCTAAAGGAACATAAACCATAAAACACAACAAAGTTTGACTTGATCAAATAATAACATATTTGAAATAACGATACTATAAGATTGCATCTCTAAGTATAGATAAACAAAAAAAAATTCAAATATGCATTGGAAATGTAACAAACTTTGCAATGACAGAATTTTCATAGTACGGTAACTATAAATATTTGCACTGAAACATGTTTACTTGGAAATACATGAAATTCATGTTGAATGGAAAATCAGCAACAAATTAAAGATAAAATTCGATAAAACCTTATTTTGTAGATTTTCCAGAAGTTCCCATAAATTCATCGCAAAAAGATGCCATTTATTATTATTTGCAGTTTGCACAAGTTCTTTCCTTCCAACTTTTCAAAACAAATAAATTAAAGAAAAATCCCAAAAATAGAAAACGTCAAAATTGCACAACTTTTATTGAACTGGTCGTAAAGTTTTCCATCAGGTTTAAATAATATCTTAAAATAGGTCAAATCTTAAAATAATTTACAGTCAACCACATTTTCTCAATTTTCTAGCAAAACTCGAAAGTGCATCTCGAAAAGTTTTAAAATTTTTGAAGTATCTACCATCTCTGCGGCATATCTCTGTTTGTATTGGTTCAATAAAAGCATTATTTTGCATAGGAAAAATTTTTAATGTCTGTATGTAGTTCAACATTAAAACCAAAGCTCTCAAGTTCTAAAACATCTATAATACCCTTCAGTAAATTGCAAGAAAAGTTTGAATTTCCCAACCCACACAATTTATCAATTTTCAGTTTTCCAAGGAAAATTAGTGTTTTAATGAAATGCAAGAAAAACAATAAACGTTGCATCAAATTTCATATCAAAAACTTTTTCAATGTAGAACCCGTATCCTAATTGTTTTTATCGTTTTTTTTTGAGAAAAACCTTAAACTTGTTTAAATTGCATTCCAAACCACCACATTGCATTCAGAGTATCATAGCATGAAACTAATTGAAGTTTGGAAGGTTGATAAAGTTTATTTAGGATGAATTTGAGTGCAAATTTTAATTGTATAGTTAGCAAAACTTTTAATTTATGCAAAAAATGCACTTTTTAGCAGAAAGCTGCTCTAATTCACATGTAAAAGAAAGTTTTTATAGAACTAATTCAGAAACAAGGAAGAAATTTAAGTTTTTTCTTTTTAGTTGAATATAAATAAATTCACCAGATAGAACGAAAAATTTGTCGGATTCATGAAAAAATCATAATTCTTAAAAATTTTCCGACATGAAATCTCACACTCTTCCATTTCATCACATCACTTTATTTTATAAACGTAGCAATTGATCTTCCATTTAAATAATAAATAATAAAGATTGACTGTCTTTTAAATATTTACAAGTTAATAGTGCTATAATTTTGCGAATTAAATAATTTATAGACAGTATTATCGATTGTATTGAACTTGAAATTTGATTTCCGATGCATGATGTTCATTTTCCTTTTAAAACAATTAGAGCGGTGAATATCGAGAAATTATGAAAAAAATTGAATAAATTATTTATGAATTTCATTCATTTGCATGCATTTAAATGCATTTAAAATTGCATTAACTGATGAAGTCTCGATTAATTGCAATATACGTTTCACAATTCTTGTCAATTTAATGCAGTAATGCACGCCATAGATTATAATAGTAGTAATTTGAGAGGGGCAGATGTTTAAATGTGTATATGGATGAACATGACAATATATTTTGATTGCCGGATGTTCATTATTTATTGCTATAGAAATGATACGACTAATTCAAAATATGGACTTAATTTGAGTGTAAAGTAAACTATCACTTTTCATTATTGTATTTATTTGATAGAATTTCAAGCCTCCTTAAACATGAACTATATTCTACAGAGTTCTATTCACATAAGTAACTTTTCACATAAGCCAATACCAAAAATGTTCAAATAATTCGAAACCAGTCAAAAATGAACAACTGTGAGCTCCACAGAAATTTTAATCCAATCAAAACTACATTTTGATGTAAAAAGCTGAAAGCATGAGGAGAAACTATAGAATACTTTTACGTCATAGGTATAACCGATGTAATCCCCAGCTCACAACTCAAATCGTTCCCCTCGGCACATAAAATCCCATAAAGTATGCAACGCCATCGAATGAAATTTGAATTATAATTTTTCTGTAAGCGTACTGGCGTACCATAATATCTATTAGAAACAATGGGTAGAAAAAATTGGAAAACTGGAAACTTCGTTCAATTGGGTAAAAGTTGGAAAAATGTTTAAAAATTGAAGACGGATAATTTTCCAAAACGTGAGTATTGCCTGAATTTTTGTAAATATTTAATTTTCAGAGGAATCCAATTTACAATGTGAATGTGATTTACAGACATATTTCAGAGTTTGCAGAGAGTTTAGACTTTAACCCTCGTTGAAAATTTCTTGAACTGTTCAATAATTCAAAATTGAGAGGTTTGGTGGGTTGGAAAGTATTTAATTTTTTTGTATTTTCTTAAAATTTTGAAGAGAATGCCATAACCATCTACAAATTTCCAATTTTTAATTAAAATTCAGCTGAAAATTCTAAATTTTGACAAATTTTCCATAAAATTTCGATGCAAAAAAAAATCTACCAACAACACCTAAAGAATCCTCATGAAAAAAATCATTTGAAAACCATCAACTTCAAAGAAGAAGAAAAAATCTGTTGCTTCATTCAGCCACCCGGTCCTTTGTTTACAGGCTTTTCTCAGGAAAATGAAAGTCTCATATTTATCTTCGCTATTAAAATTGTGCCCACCACCTCCATGTCTGTCATGTTTTACGGCTATTTGAGAGACTCTTCATTGCCTTGCGTTGATGAAATTTTTTGCCATTTTTTTGTGTCCGAAAATTGTTTATGAAATATTTCGGGTGGAAAATTCTAATTTAAACAATCTCTTTTTAAAATAAACACACGAGTGCTGGCAAATAGCTAAGTTAGCAGAGCAATAAAGCAAAAAGAAAAGTGTTAGATTTTCCGAGGAGGGGCTTGTATTAGGGTAGTTTGAGGAGAATTTCTCTCGATCTTTAATTTATTCTGAGCCTTTAGAGAATTTTAATTTAATTTTTTTTTTTAATTTGAAAAAAAATTTTATTATTAAAAGCTTTTGTTCAATTTGCTCGCAATAAATGTCCCAAATTAAATAATTAACAAGATTTCACTATTTTTTTTGTCACATTTTAAACTTTCATGAATTTTCATAAGATTATCTAACATCTAACTTTCCCCTCTCGTCTTAAATTCAACCGGAATTGGATACTCCTTCAATTCTGAATGTTGAATTGCATCACAAAAACTGTAAATCAATCCACACTTTCAATTACCTGATGTTTATTATCTCGTCTATTCCAATTGATTTGATTTCTGTAGGTTCACGTACTTTCAAGTAAATTCGAGTAATTTCAAGCAGATTCCAGTAAACACTTGCAATCTCGAACGTATTTTCAATTTTCATTCAATAATCTCAATAAAAATGCATTGAGAAAATATATTAACGTTTGAACTCGCAAATATCTTGAATATTTTTGAAAACTAGTAAAATTTGCACAAAATGTAAATTGCACTTAAACAAATATTTAATCAGAAATTCGTCAGAAACGCACTTTGTGTTTAAAAGAAGCACCGATCTTCCCAACTGATATCAAAAAAAAAATTAAAACTAATCAACTTCCAACTGTAAGAGCTAGAACTACAAAAAGTACCTTTTAGCGTCCGATTTAATGGAACACCGCGAACTGACTAACGAGTTGCGGAAAAGTGAATCGAGCTTTTGTGAGGTTGAATTGCGATTTTGACGCCATCGTTCAACAAAATCGAAAAACTGCTCCAAGTTTTGATGCTCTTTTTGACCGGGTGCTGGCGCTTCGATCACTTCTTCATCGAAACTTCTTCCCGGAACGCTAAGCAGTGATGAGTTGGATGAGCTTCTGTCGCTACTGCCATCTTTGGTTAGCGTGAGGCGTCTATGAAAATGAGAAAATTTAAATTTTGAATTAGTGGATCTAACGAAACAGAATGGGAAATGGGGGAAAACCGTTGGAGATGAAAATTTACTGGTAAGAAAATTTTTAATCATAATTTTTTTACAAGATTGTGCAATTTAGCATGAAAACATGGATGATATGACGTCAGAAAACATGGAAAATGTATTGCAATAAAAATGCATGAAAATTTGTTAGTTTTTTTTCGATTTTTACCTGATTGAATTGTTAATATGCGTAATTTAGTAAAACATTGTCCAATTTTTAGAAAAACTTCGTGCATTTTTTAATTACCCTGAAACAAGTTTTGAGATGCACATCCTATCTAGTGGACCCACCAATATTATAGATGAAGTTGATAAACACTTTTTGTGCTTTTAGTGTTTATTTAGAAGTTTTAACTAGAAGTTTATTCGTGAAGTATCTCAATAATCAAAAGAGACCGCGCAAAAATTAACGAAAATGCTCGTCAAAAATACAATTCTTATCGTAATTTGAAAATTCCCGGAAACTACTCAAAAATCTTTTTCTCTATTATTCAAAAAATACTTGATCCTCTTAATCTTAACAGAAATTATTATGAATAAGTACTATACACATAGTTGACCTAACAAATCTATCATCAAAAAAATCAAAATCTAATTCCTGAAAAGAATATTCGGATAATGGCGGGAAAATCTGTTCAAACAAATTCGAAAAAATGAGAATCCATTAAAAATCACCAAAACATCTGAGAAACAAATTAATTACCTGGGTTCTCTTTGCATCTGTTCACCACAGGTCATCACATTTGGTATAATTTTGGCGTGCACTGTTTGCGTGTCTGAAATGTTGGCTGGAAGCTTTGGAATGTTTCCATTTTTCGAAGGTCCGTTTGTTAAGCTGTGGCGGGAAATGAAGTTTTTTTGGAAATTGTTTGGATCTCTTACGTCTTCAGTTGACTTGTATCTGCTTAGGTTGGACATGATCGTGTCTGGTGAGTCATTGTTTAGATCCTCCATACTGGGAAACTTTTGCTCGATGGTTGGAAGAGATTTGAAGGGCTTGTCAGTCATTTTTTTGATCTTGGCGAGCTTTTTCTTGGTGGTCGGTGGAAGGTTAGCAAGTGGAGGTTTTGGTAGTATTTGTTGAGGCTTCTGAATATCTTTGATGACTGGAGCAACTGCAGGTCGTATGTTCATCGACACTTTGTATTGTGACGCGTCTTTTGGCAAGTTGCCATTTTGCGGTTTTAAATTAGACTTGTACACGCTTAAATCCGTTTTTGAATTCTGTCTGCCGATCTCGTTTAATTTCATTATAGATTTTTCTCCATTTTGATACTGATTATAGAGGTTTGCAGATGATGAGGTGGCAGTTGAGATGCTTGAAGAGCTGACATTTATTAGCGTGCCATTTACATACTTTTGCGTTCCATGGAGCGTTCGATATTTAGAGGTGTGTTCGGAGAGGTTTAGAGAAGCTTCCGGTAAGGAGAAGCGGACTCGTCGGCAGCTTTTTTCAGGTTGAGAGTGAAGGCTGACGGTACTCATTTTTTAAGTTTGGAGCTGAAAGATAAAAGAGTTTTGGTTATTGTTTATGCTCTCAAGGAAGTTTTACAACCGGAAAAGCTTGAGTCGAAAATAAATTTTTATAGTGTTTGGAAACAATAAAATCTGAATAGAAAAAAACATAAACTGCAAAATGATCAAACATTCCCCATCGAAGGCTTTTCTAAAAATAGACAGCAAAAAGGAGAATTTGTGTCAACTCAAAAGCACTTTCCCTTGAGTTCATTCTACTTCATGCTTGATTTATCATTTAAGGATGCAACAGGTTCTTTTGCCGTTACACTTTCTACAACTACTTATTATCCTTTTCTAAAGAACACTCGGAACAACTAAAACACCATTAAAGTAGCAAAAATCGTGACAATATGCCATTAATTCCGTGATATATCTACCGTGAAAATTGCAGTATAGCATAGCTGTAGCGTTGGTTTTCCATTGTGGGGAAATCACGTGAAAAGCAGAATACTTTGAAAGCCAATTAAATCTATTTGAACAACCACTGCGACCTACTTATTGTTCAAAAATAATAGTTTGGGGTTGCCTACTGTCACTTTGTTTTATTTTAAATACTAAGAAAAACTTTTGTTTAAATAAATCTGTTGACTTCAAATTTACTGTCTAAAAGTTTCTTCCTACGTGTAAAAACAAGAATTGTAGAAATTTTATAAACAATGTCTTAAATTCTACAGGGTTTGAGATACACATCTAGTCTTTGTCTTAAAGGTAAATGCAGATCAAAGTTCAAAAAGCATGTCAAAGTAGTCCTTAAACAATAATTTCTTACTGCGGAACTCTTTTAAAAAGAATCAACCCGCAGTAAAAAACTTTGGCACAGCAGGAACAGAAACAAGTAATAAGTATCACAGCGTTCATTATGTTGTAAAACTTGTAGACTTGTAGACAACTCAACTTATATTTAAAAACTCATTTGTTTTGTGGAGCTGCTTCATCTTAATTTGTTTATTTCACCAAGTCACATAAAATTTAACTTAAATGATCATCATGAATGAAAAGAATGAAAAACGCTCGAATACCTCGAGGGTATTGCTCAATTTATCACGAGGAAAATCATGAAAAAAGCAAGAAAATTTTCAAAATTATGATGTTTATTTGTTGAGAGAATATGCTTACAAGTTTAAAGGACTTTTCTTTTTTAAAGAACGTCACAAAATAAACTAGTTGTAAAGCTTGTGAGCTGAGCAGGACTTCTCCTATATTGTGGAATGGTGTTTTCACTAATTTTTTTGAATTTTTTTTTAAAGGATTTTAGGATGAGAAGTTGGACCAAATTGAGACGGGGACGCACCAATTTGTTTTTGGGAGCTGATTTTGGGGAGCGCATTCAAAATATTTTGTATTAATTTATTTTTTCAGGTTTTCAGTACATACATGGCTTCTTAAGAGACATTCAATTAAAATTTCATAATCTCCATTAAAACTTTCTTTCACTTGAAATCTGTCTAAGTTACGTAAATTTTCATAAAACCCAGTCCTATTTTAAAAAACGTTTATCAAAGCTTTTATTCATCAAAACCACCGAAAAGTTACGATAATCTTTTATAAATATATTTTTTCAACCAAAACTCGCCAAAACTTGAACTTTTGAAGCTTCAAAAAGGAGATTGTATAATTATTTAAAAGGCGTGAAAGCACATTTTATAAAATCTGACATCTGTAACTGAAATAAGCTTGCCATAATGACAACATAAATTTCTTAAGAAAACTTTTATAACCTTAGATTACATAATATTTTAATTACTTTTCATGATTATTGTTAACCTGAAGGTCTCCTACACTGAAAAAAAATATTTCTAGCTCCTGGAACTATAATTCTTTTCTCTGGAACTAACAGGTCTCGATAGACTTTAATTATTTTGAGGAGAGCTATAATGATCGATTCGAGAACTAATAATACTTGAAATTTAATTCTTGCCACAGGAACTAATAATTCATTTTGCATGTACTATTGATTCTTAAAACAAGACTAAATATTTCATGTGGTTGGAACTATTATTTCCTAGATTAAAACCCTAATAATATTTGTTGCAGGAAATAATAATTCAGTATTCAAGTATTAAATAATGCCTTATTTGAGAATTAATAATTCGAGTCCAAACCATAATAGTCCATTATACAAGCACTAAACAGGTCTCAGTAGACTTTAATTCCAGCTATCCGAGTTAATAAGGCGCGCCGCAAGAACTAATAAATCGCACGGCTTGCACTAATTTTTACTTCTCCGCAACACGGAGAAGTATTGTTTTCGTGACAACATTTTCAGGGTTTTTTGACCTTATCTGATTTTTCCTGACTTCCCTGTACACAAATCTCAAAAATATCTCATTTTTTATAAGAACTTTTTACTAATATCCATGTCTAGCACTATTAGCTCTCGCAGTCTAAGAACTAATTCAATTTTGGTAAATTTTCAGTCCAAATGCAAGAAATAATATACTCTGTACGAAGCATTGTAATTCCAGTGTCAGGAGCTAAAAAATACTAAAAAAAATTAGTGCAAGCCGTGCGATTTATTATTTATCATTCACTTCATATTGTTGCTTGTAATAAAAAGAATTATAAAGTGTCAAAGAATTTTCAGTATTTTCTGTTTTTTTCACTCGTTATTTCACTGCACGGTGTTTGGGCTTGGTGTTGTACATAAATTTTGAAAACTGCTTCAACTCCCAAAAACTCAAAACTCAATATATTTATGGAAAAGTTGCCTTCAAAAACTAGACATTTCGAAACTTCAGCAAGAAAATGCGAGAAGTTTAGTTTTGTTTTGAAGCTTATTTCATGGTTTTGTATTTTTAATGCCAACTTGAAAAGCTTGAAGATTGTTTTAAGATTTATTATTAATCGATTGATTGACGCCTAACTCAAGATTAAGCTTTTGTTTAAAAGAATGTATTTAGCACAGAGAATTAAAACATTCCAAAAACATACCAAATTAATTCATTAAAAAAATAAATACCTTATCAACTACGTTTCTGGCATCAAAAAAACTTTAAATTCGTAAAACTTCATCGATTTTCAAACCATTTTAAAATAAATGCACAACTTTCCATTTAATAATCCTTTTACATCGAATTTCCTAAACAGACTGAATTTTGGAGTCGTGTTTTCCTATTTAAAGGCACTTTAGAGGCGAAGTAGACGCCAACTGCCATATTTATAGCTCAAATGAGTGGAAATACAACCGCACATCCATCAAAACTGCTCAATTATCAAATTTTGTAGCTTCATATTTCATGCTTTATTATATGCTCATGAAAACATTAATGCATTAAAGCATAAAAACATTCTCAAAGCTTTAACTTTTGCATCGATTTTTGTATTGTTTAGATTTTTGGAAATTCCTCGCAATAAAATTGTTTCACACCCTCTTCATTTGCGATAAACATTAAAAAGCTGAAAATACCTTTAAATGCTGCTGTTGTTTCTAATGGTTTTAATGCTTTTAATGTCAATCATAACAGCGACGTCAATGAACAATAAGGACTGGAATTTTATTTGATCAATGGATTGCTTCCTTTTTGAGTTGGAGCTCGAGACAAACAATGTCAATGGCAAAATTAGTTTTACTTTATTGCGATATTAAAGGACTGAACAAATGTCCGCAAAAAAATTGAAGCTCTACCTAAGAAAATTTACACAAGCGAGCAGTTTCGTTGTGAAGTATTCTTGAAGAATCCAGCAGAAGATCATATTGTACAAAAACGCACTTACTTCATTTGTTAAAATATTTTAAGAGACAATAAATATTTTATATTATAAGCTCAGTAAAAGACAAAATACCATCAAAATAAAATCAACCCGGCCTCAAAACCTTTATCGACTTTCGTTCAAAAATCTCAACCTCGTTCTAATCAATAAGCCGGTTTGTTGTGCATTTATTTAGCTGTATAGTTGCTTCAAACAACCAAACAACCAAAATAACTAAAAAACAGTAAAAAGCAGCAGACACTTCCCCGAATTTTTACGAGCTGCGAAATATGCCTCCACAAACAAACACTCAATAATCCATTCGAACCATTCCTATACATTCGATTCGGGTAATAATGATAAACACTTTGCTGTTTATGCGATGGAATTATATTTATGTACAGCGTTAAAATGCAAATAATGGAAAATCATTATAAAAAGAGCCCGAACTGAAACTGAAATCAGCAAATTACCCTAAAATTTGACGCTATCACTAGCTGGTATAGTTTCACAGTTTTATGGGGAATAAAAAGAACTCATGGGGAGGAAAGCTGTAGACTGTGAAGTGTAAAGGTATTTTTTGTGAGGTGTTTGGGAATTTTTTTGTTTTTCAGGGGACGAAAATTTTTATCTTGTAATATATTTGAAATTAAAATTATCCTAAAACTATCGACTCATTTTTCTAGACATTATTTTCTATACTTTTAATCCAGAATGTTACCAACTCCAGCAACTCCCTATTGAAAACTCAAATTCGATACAACAAGTTCACTTCCGGCTTTTCCGGAAGCATTTTCATTGGCTATTATTTTTGAGTTGCTTTTTTGCTTGCTCAAACGTTTTACAAAAATTTTTCAGGTTTCTCATGTTCGATAAATTTGATGTTTTCTAAAAGTAAACCTCATTTAATGCACATTTCCTTGAAGCTGCTAGAAAATTTGAGGAATAGCATAAAAAGCTCACACGTCAATACGTATGTTTTATGAGCTTCCTTGTAAACTTATTGGATCAGTTGGATGGGAAATTGGTTGAAAATCAATAAACATTTTGGGCAGGAAGTACTAAATGGGTTTTTTGGTAGATTTTCGGGTCATTCAAGGATTTTCAGAAGGAAGACCAAAAAACCATAAAATTTGCTTTTTACAGATATTTTAAATGCAAATTTGATAATTCTCATTGAAACATCCTTTGGTAAAGTTTTTCATTTTTAAAGTGTAAATTCTACAATAATTAAAATTTGAGTGCTAATTTCTGACAAATCATAATATTTATTATTGAGCAAAATATTGGAAAGCTTCAATGCTTTTTTCATTCTAAACATACAAAAACTCAAGGAATATTTATTTCCTCTTAAAAAAATAATCTCCGATTTGTTTGATAGATATTAAATACAATTTTCTCTTAAAAAGATCTTTCATGTTTGTGTGCTTTCCTGCAGTTTTTTGTAGATTCCGCTTTGTAAATGTTATAGACTTTGTAAATAAAAACATGTGTGAAAATTTTGTTTTCCATATTTTTCGCTCACGATCACAAGCGATCAGTAGAAAAATTATTTTTTAGCAAAAAATAAGTTGTAAGCGCAAATTGTTTTCGTGTTTATTTTTAGGCAATTTGTATGAATTTTCGTATGAAATTGCTTGATATTTCTTGATATTTCTGTTATTTTTATTCGAAACGAAATTGTGCTAATGTCTATTTCGAATGTTTCCCTCGAACAGTCTTCAATGTTGGAAAATGCGGTATTCGATGCGATCCACGTGACGTCACGGTCATCTCTTACATTTCTCGCAATTTTCATGTTTATTTCTCACCGCAAAATTCACGCAATTTTATAATTTAATTGAGCACTTTTATTGTGCATATTAATAGGAGGAGGTAGTTCTGGTTTAGACTTTTAGTGAGACATTGAAACTTCAAATGGTATATCGATGATGTATGTTATATTTATGTAATTATTCACGTATGTAAATGTTTAGAGAATTATTATTTTGATGTTAATGAAGCATTAAACCACTTAGAAATATGATGAGTTGAAAATTTTATGAAGCTTTGCTATTTCAGTTTTCAGATATTATTAAAGCATCAGATGATAGTTTTAATGGAAAACATTTGATCTGGTAATTGTTTTGTATGTTTTACGTATTTAATGCAAAAAATTTATTCAATTTCAAATATTTAATAATATTGTAATAGGCGCGTAAAATGTTAGAAATTCAAGATATGGAAAATAATTTAAATCATAATTTTCTCACGACCTTCGTTAGCTTCAAAAAAAAATATTTTCCAAATTTATTTCTGCTAGGAATTGTTGTTTGGTCAATCGTAATCGTGGTCTAGTTCTAACAAATGTAACATGAGAATTGTTACAATAAAAATGCACAATATCCTCAGAATATGACGGAACTCACTTAATTATGTCTAAGCTGGTCTGGAAGCAAATTCCCTTTTTTTATAAAAAATCAAATGTTAATTTAATACACATTTTTCACTACCTTCATCCATTTCAATAATATCTTTGTTTACAATGATGTTTTGACTGATTTCTCCAAAGAAAATTCTCTGTGGAATTTCCGCTGTTGTGATGAAAAATATCTTCAAATCCAAAAAAAATTTAAATATCCGAGTTTTTCTAATATTTTAAAATCCCAAGAGTTCATCACGAAATTTCCTCTTGCCAGATTTCTCACTGTTCTACTCGATATTTCTGTGGGTTTTTTGTGTTTATTTACAAGCGCAACATAAGTCAAATTCTTTTCACGATTCACTTCGTTGCAATTTTGGGACGAATTGTTCTATTGAAATATTCACTTTCAGCCAATCGGTGCTAAAATCAGTGCTAAAATCACTGAATTATTTTGGTCGTTCTATTGGAATATTCCGTTCACACCCTAGAATTCCCTCTTAATTTGGTCTACACATAAAGGATAATTGAAAATATATCAAAATTTTTCTGTTTTTCAGCCAATAGCAAATGTTTTTGATTACGTTCTTGTATAAAATACATTGAATTTAAATAAAATTGCTGAAAATGTTTTAAATAAGCCGTAAAATTCAATATTTTTGTTTCGAGTTGCATTATTGGGCCTCCTTTCATTTTAGTCTTGAACATGTTGACAGAAATAGTTTGCAGAACATTGCCCAGATGGCGTATGCTCTTCGGCGCGATGTTTTAAAATTTGGTTTGTTTACAAATAAAATAATGACTTTCTGAGGACTAATAAGTTGTGTTTTTTAAATAAGTGTTTTAAATTTGGCAGACAAAAATTATCAAGTAATCTCAAAGGATTCAAAATCAATTGAATATTATTGTTTGCTACCTCATTTTGGCTGCTAGTTACTTATTTGTTACAAGTCAATGAACAGCTTAATGATCCTCAAAATCTAATTATTTATTTGTAAACAAAACAAATTTGAAACATTTTTGGCCATTGTAAATACTGATCCCTGCCTCATACTGATCCCTGTCTGCTTTCAAACTATGATTAAGGTTGATTTTGATTAATTCACAAATTATTTTTGGTTGTTTGACGTCAATAGATATGAAAATGCATTGGCTATTGTTTATAATGCATAACTGTAATGGTTTCAATCAATTAAAATTAATTTTAACATCAGAATAGGTGATAATCTGTTTTAGATTAATCGATTTCGGAAATCTAGGTTGTCGCTTTCTTAGCAGTTTTCGAGGGATTTGCCAACTGATTTAGTACTGATTTAGAACAGATCGGAATATTCATGTGATTTTCCCAAAAGAACAACCTAAATCACTGATTTGGTGATGCACCGATTGGCACCGATTTTAGTACTGATTTATCTTTCACCAAATCAGTCGAAATCAGTTCAAAAGAAAATGACTATAATAATTTCAACAACTTTTTAGTAAAATTTCTTAATAGAATTTTTGCTTTGTATTTTTTTGTATAGAAGAAAAGGTGTTAAATATGAAATTATTGTTTTTGGGTGCCAAGATTCTTTTTTTTGTTTGGGGAAAATGTTTTTTGTTTTTTGACAAAGTTGTCAAATTTTTTTGAAATTGATGAGCTTATGGTTCTGTTTGTAAGGCGTAAAATGTTGTGAGGAAATGATTTATTGAGTAGAGTGAAATATATTTATGAGTTCGAGACCCGTCGTTAATAATCTAGCCCGCTATTGTCAATTAATCCGTAATTAGGTGCTTTACTTGAAAATTAACTCTAATTAATTTTTTTATCGGCAATAAAATCAAAAAAAATTTTATGATTTAAAATAAATAGAAAACAAAAAATTGCTCACCTCTCTTTAAAATAAATTAAAAATCCAATCTTGAAGAATGTTCAAGGAATCTCTCTCTTCAATTAAACTTAAATCATCACAGCTTTACTATAATCCACAATAAATTCACTCTTAAATAACAGAATAATTCCTTCACTTAATAACCCAAGCAAAAAATCTGAAATTATTGATCAATCTTCTTTTTAAACTATTTTAACAGCCACAATTTTATTAAAATTTCCAATTTTAATCTTTTCTCCTCCCACAAGATAGCATCACAAAATCACAATTTAACAATTTACAATACAAAAAAAGATCACAAAAATACCAGAAAATCACAAGTTTGTATTCAATTTGAGCGAAAACGATAAAAATACATCCCGAAGCAATTAATCAATTCGTCAATTAACAATTTGTGTACAAATTGCTCAAATCAGCCGACCAAAACTTTTGTGTTCTACCGTCCGATGGTTTCAGTGTTGATCCCTCGATTTTCTGTTTGCAACTGAACGAACGGAAAATGAAAATTCATTCGAAGCCGAAAAGAATTTTTTTTTGTGGAAAACTTTTTGCGTTTTCCAAGCGGAATTTTTCGCAGCAGGAAAACCGTTCGCTGATGCACTTTTGTGTTAAAGAGGTATACTGCGGGAGTGTAGGAGTTTTTTGATTTTGAGTGAATTTCTAGTTAATTATTTTCACCAAAAAAAATATTAGATCAAAGATTACGATAAGAGTAATGCAATTAAACTAGGTATTGAACCCGTGAAATTAATAAGACGTCGATTTTACTCTCAAGAAAGGTATTAACTTATCTATTGAAAAGAAGGTTAGATGTAATTATTTGATATATAGTGAACCCTTGTTTGGAAACTATTACGTCAAATTCAACTAAAAGATATATTTCAAAGTATTTCTTACAATAAGTGTAATCATATACATTTTCCAATCAAACTTTAAAACAAATTCTCAAGATTTAATTAACAATCATAAAAGCGAAAATTCACATGTTCGTCATATAAGTTTCTAAAACAAATTCAATCATCCTTGCAGTTTCTACCGATCAAACATGTGATCTCTTTTCAAACAAATTTTCCTTGAAACAAAACTTTACATATGATTGAATCCGCTTTGTAATAAAATTTTCCACAAATCAAATCGATAAGCTGCACAAAATTCAAAACTGCATAAACGTTTGATTGATTTTCCAAAAGCATTGAAAACTTTCCCACTGCATTTAGTACTTTAGTGCAGTTTCCAAAGCAACTCATATAAGCAATGCACATTTAAACGGGAAATTGTGCAATTGATTCCTCGAATTCAAGATCAACAATTTAAAATCAATCATCAGTTCAGATGCTATAAACATTCGCGCTAATTTCATTTAATTTGTCTTCAAAGGAGATTGCCAAGTGAATAAAGAACGTGCTTGGAATTTTTGTTTATTTTAATTTTTAGCCGTTTATTTGAAAAGAAATTGAGAAATCACTTTCTTGTTGATAAATTTAGATCAAAACTTTGCTTACATTGAGTTGGCTGGATTTTTGCAGGGTAGTCGAGAATGTTTGGTTGGAGGTTCTTTAATATCAAAAACTTCGAGCAAGGGAAATTTATGGTTATGGATTAAAATCCTAAAAAATAACAAAAATTGATTTCTGAAATTTCCCTGATTCTGAAATTTTTATAAACTTCGCAGTTTGATGGTCAGTAAAAAAATAATTAATTTTGAATTCAAGACCCGAAATCGAAAGAAAGTTGTTTTATTTAATTTTTTATGCATTAAGAGATTTTTAAAGCGTTTTGTAAATAAATTCAAATGTAGTGGGCCAGAATACAGCCAAAACTCTACTTAAGGCAAGATAACCTTTTGACATACAACCTTAACCTACATTAGCAGCTGCGCGTCACATAAATCAGCTCTTGCTGATAAGCAAGCTCGCAACGTGCGTAGATAAGCTTTAGCAACCTTAACCTTAACTTTGAAGCTGACCCGCACTTGCGCGATCAGCTAATGACGTAAGCTTCTAGAACATTCAATAAAACCTTATCTCTGCTAAACTGACCACGCACCACGCATGCTTTTAAGTAGAGATAAGGAAAAGCACGCAGCATCCGAGCAGCGTGACCGCCGCGTTAATCAAATCCGGGCTACGTCATTATTGTGGACAAAGAAATGCTTTTAGTATATAATGTGGAACTTTTCCTCTATCAAATCAGTGGTAGATAATTGTCAGCCATTGACGGGAAACAGTGCTTAGAGACGGTTGTTGGTTTACACACTTTGTGGCCAAGGGACCGGGAGAGTGAGGGATAGTAGTGTAAAGCGGGATTGGATATTGAGACATTGTAAGCTCAGTCCACCCGAAGTATTGGAATGCCTCCCTAGGCATAAAGTGTTGTAATAAATATATCATTAAATTAACCGTGAACTGTGTTTTAGCCGTCGTTGTAAATAATAACCATTTCCCATCCACTCGTCCTCAAGAAATCACCAGTTCCTTAAGAAATCACCAGAGACCCTACACGTGGCGGCTCCAGTGCATCAAAAGGGCGGACTCAAGGTGAAGCGATAGTCAGTGAATCAGTGGAAAATAAAAAATATCCAAAAAAGGTTTGAGTGAAAAAATTATAATACCTAAAACACCAAAAACCTTTGAGAACAAAATAAATAAATAAATTAAATACCAAAAACTTTTAAGTGAAATAATTATATCAAGTACCAGCAAAATAAATTACAAAACTGGAAAAAAGTGTTATGCCGCGCAAGTGACAAAGTTTTTTCAAAAAAAGTAAGAAAAGACCAAACGATACTGTAAGTACCTAGACTAGCATATAATATTTGAGTCTATTTACCGAGAAAATACGGTCCAAAAAATTACACCTGCTTCACACGACGGAATCTCCAACAGCCACCACTCTTGTAACCAGCACACTAACAATATCAACATCCCATCCGACTCAAAACCTAAATTCTTCAGAAAAGAATTATAAGAATATAAAAATAACTTTAATAGAAGCTTCTTAAACCCCCAACATTCAACAACCAGTCGATAATTTAAAATACCGGTGAACACATCCCGGGAATAAATAAATAATAATAACAAAAATCATAAAATATCTCAGAAAAAAAACCAATTAAAATCTCGATTATAAAGTTAAAAGTATGAACGCCGCAGATTTTAAGGCGCTTTCATCGAGACAATGAATTCGATTCCGGAGTTCAGCGGCAAGCTGGAGGATGTAGCCAGATTTACCAGCATAGCAGTGAATGCAAGGAGGACTCTTGGCCTGATTGATGCTCCAGACGACGATGAAGGTGTCGAACGAGAAAGGCAATTCTATGCTCAATCACGATAAAGCTGGATGGGGAAACCTTTTCCAGTATTAATAACTCTGAGCCGCAAACGTTCGCAGAGTTCAAAAAAGGACTCTACGAACACTTTAACCTCATCAAAACCTCTCTACAGTGTAATGGGAGATTTCATCGATCATCCAACGACCGCAAGAAACACTAATAAGTTACTTCAACCGACTAGAAAATCTCCGCGAACTTTACTCTATAGCGTGCGAGTACAGCCTGGTTGATGAGGAAGAGCAAGGTTTTCACACAGCTCACCTGGACAAATTATTGCTTGCTTCTGCAATACATGGCCTAAAAATACCATGAAACTCCTCTGCAAAGCAAAACCTTCAGAAGTTTCAAAGAAATGAAAGCTTTCTGCTTGCGTGATGAAATCATCGAGCGTGGAGAACTCGAGCAAACTATCAGAGATTTTGACAATCTAGCGATCGAGGATTGGGATGAACATCAAACTAGAAGCCACTCCCCACAACCAGAATCGGAACCAATATATTGGACATCCCGTGAGAACTCACAGGAGCGAGACTTCGAGCCTCAACGCAGGCCCAGTTACCAGGAAGGTGATTTTTACGTAAGACATCATAATAACTCACCACCACCCGGCCAATTCGAGGAAAATTTCCAATGGAATCGAGGTAACCAAAATTCACCACCAAGCAAAATACAAATACCTAGGACTCAGAATAGGAGCCAGAATTACAGAAATAACCATCGCACTGGTTATCGAGCTTCTAACAAGGACTTCTCAAAAAATGAGAGCAACTGGACACAAAATGGCTCAGCTTCCCGCACCCAAGAATATGAAGACTTTGACGTGCACAAAAATAACAGTTCAGCAGACAAAGAGTAGCCAGACGAAGACCTGAACCCACATCAACACAATCAATAAACTTTGATCTAATGAGCACCAACAAACGAAGACACATGAATTTTTTTGTATTAGACTCACAAAATCTTTCAAAAATGCAGATATAATGGACAATGGCGAGAAACAACAAGAAAAAAATAAAATCAGGAAACCTAATGTTAAGTATATGCATGATTATTAATTAAATCAGAAAAAGCAGCTAGGGTAATAGCAGAAAATGTGGTCATATAAAAAAAATGAGTTAAATTAAAATTTTCACTCACTGAGATAATGCATGAAATAAAATTGAAGAAAAGTGAATAAAAAAAGTAATGAAAGATTGCAAACCGGGTATTGAGAAAAGGAAGCATTGAATTTTATGGTAAATGTGATTCTAGATTAAAAATAATGAGAAAAAATCTCCAAGAAATTTAAATTTTCAGCCAAAACATCATGAAAAACTATTTCAGAAATAAACCAATTAAGGTTTAATTAATCAAAAGTTTGAGCAACCCTAAGAGAGCTCCAAATATCACAAAAAGCATCGTAAGCTAGCAAAAGTCTGCAAATCAAGAGCAGCCCTAAAAGAGCGCCAGATATCACAAAAAAGCAACGTAAGCTCTCTCAAATTAACTTTAAATTCCGTAAGAGCTGGCCAGCCAACAAAGTGGAATTTTAAAGAAAATTGAACAACAAAAAAATTGAGAGTCATTCTATGGAAAAGTCCAAGAAAATAAATTAAATGTCAGAATCTAGAGGCCATCAAAAAGTAAGTCCCATTAAAGAGTATTACTGACAGGCAGAGAAAGTGCCCAAAAGAAATCCAAGCTGGTAAAATAAAAAAGTTCAAGTAAGAACATTTAAAAAACTAATCAAAACCGATTAAATCTAGAGCAGCCATAAGAGAGCGCCAGATATCGAAGGAAATAAATTAATCGTCAGAATCTAGAGGCAATCAAAAGTAAGTCCTTAGAAATAATTAAAGATTATAAAAAAGAAAAAAAAGTCCAAAAAGAACATTTGGTAAACTTAACAAATAAAAACAAAAAATCCTATGAATCCTAGTCCACAAAATTCAAATGCTTACCTTAAAAAATAAAATCAATACACCAGGAAAATTTGTAAAGTAAAACATGAAATCTCCACAACAATACATTAAAATTGAAATACACAATTTTTTTTTGGAGTCGCATACATGTCAATTAAAAATGATACAGTAAAGTTTAGGTATAGATTCAAATACGTTCAAAGAAAGAATAGATAAATGAAAATGAACTCATATCGATAATAACTAAAAGCTGAAGAAAATTTTTAACTCACCAATTTTTTACCCTCAGTTTAAAGAAGTAGATGAACTATAACCACTTATTCAAGGACAGTTATTGGAAACAAAAGAGTTAACAAAAGCGGCAGCCAATAAAACTCAACATTTCAGCTGGTCCAAACACATCGGAATCTCTTGACACAGAGGGACGCCTCACCAAAGCCTCATGAGAAGACCGGAAATCTAATATTCAAAGCCAATCAGACTGTCCCAAAATCAAAGAGCATAGACAACAAAAAGCCACAACAAACCAGGAGATACAACCACCTGAAGTATAAACAAGATAAATATTTTATCATAATAATATTTAAGCTAATGCCCACTCGTTGTAAAACGATTTTTTTATTTTCAATCAAAAATATTGAATCTTATCAAAAACTTTAAAAAAACTATTATCTCTACCTGAAGTGTAATCAGAGATTTTGAAAAATGTGGATGCAATAAGCTTACCCACCTAAATAACCCAGAAAACATACAAACAAATGTAAACCATAAAAGATGGTAAGAAAATTTATAATGATCAGTTTTTATCATACAGTAAAAGTTTTATACACCAGTAAATAGCATCAAAAAAATTACCTATCAAAACTTTGTAATGAAAATAATATTTTTTTAAATAGATATAAGTCAGGGGGAAAATTTTTTTTAACCGTCTTCAAGCACTATTTTTCTAACCAACTATTTTTCTAACCAACGTTTTTTCTCTGTAAAAAACTTACCGAGCCTTTTTTGGTAAGGCGAGCAGTATGTAGTGGGCCAGAATACAGCCAAAACTCTACTTAAGGCAAGATAACCTTTTGACATACAACCTTAACCTACATTAGCAGCTGCGCGTCACATAAATCAGCTCTTGCTGATAAGCAAGCTCGCAACGTGCGTAGATAAGCTTTAGCAACCTTAACCTTAACTTTGAAGCTGACCCGCACTTGCGCGATCAGCTAATGACGTAAGCTTCTAGAACATTCAATAAAACCTTATCTCTGCTAAACTGACCACGCACCACGCATGCTTTTAAGTAGAGATAAGGAAAAGCACGCAGCATCCGAGATGCGTGATCACCGCGTTAATCAAATCCGGGCTACGTCATTATTGTGGACAAAGGAATGCTTTTAGTATATAATGAGGAACTTTTCCTCTATCAAATCAGTGGTAGATAATTGTCAGCCATTGACGGGAAACAGTGCTTAGAGACGGTTGTTGGTTTACACACTTTGTGGCCAAGGGACCGGGAGAGTGAGGGATAGTAGTGTAAAGCGGGATTGGATATTGAGACATTGTAAGCTCAGTCCACCCGAAGTATTGGAATGCCTCCCTAGGCATAAAGTGTTGTAATAAATATATCATTAAATTAACCGTGAACTGTGTTTTAGCCGTCGTTGTAAATAATAACCATTTCCCATCCACTCGTCCTCAAGAAATCACCAGAGACCCTACACAAAATTGATCTGCATTTTGAATTTTAAGCGATTGTTTGGTTTACATTTTATGTAAATTTTGAATATTTTTGTTCAATGTTAAGGTAGTTTAGATGTGAATGTTATTTCTGTCAAAGATTTAAATAGTTTCGTTTGTTATTGTTCTTTTTTTCAGTTTTTTAATAGATGAGGTTTGATCACCTCAAAGTGGTTCTCGCTTTCATCACCTGATAATAATAAAATTGTGTTCTTGAAATAGAAATTCTGAGATTCGTTTGAGATGTACTTTTCTACAGAATCACGAAGATCAAAAAAGCGTGGGTATATTTTATTTTCAAATTAAATGTGGTTCAAAAAAATAAAACAGAATATTTTTTATGAATCAATTCTTTCATAGATATTAAAAATTCTCATAAAAATATTTTTCAACGAGAAAATTAAAAGAAAATCAAAATTGATAGATTCAAATAAAAAGTTAATTGATTCATGAAAATAAATAAATAAATTGAGAATGCACCTCATCGATTGTTTACAAAATTTACGATACGATAGTCCACGCTGCTGAGTGAAGAGCGAGCTTTCTTCAAGCTTTTTCTCTTATAAATCGAAACTCACACTAATCTCAACTTCTGCAACGAAAAACGCTACATCGCGATAATTCAGTCTTTCCGCGGTTTTTCATTCGCGCTTGCATCTAATAGCTTTATCATAAAAATCCACTGAATCGGGCAACTCTCACCTAGCTACCAAACAAATGACTGAAAAATTACATGCCGTCGTTGTTTGTTTCGCGTTTCAGTTAACATTCAATCTCTGTCCAGTCAGGTTGGTTTTCAATTCCTCATTTTGATGCGCGCCTCGATAAACTCCGAATAAAATATTAAATCACAAAAACTCAAAACTGAAATAAACTCGCAAAAAAATTTAATAACAAATCGGCGCTTCGTGAAAAAAAATTATGAATAATTAAATCAGTAGTTTTTGTTGGTTTTGGTGCAAAAATATTGTTTTTTAGAGATATTTTAGTGTTATTCAGTTTTATCGAGTGTTTCGAATGATTTAATAACGATTTAATTGTTGGCGAGTGTGTGAATGTGTGCCGAGTGAAAATTATTTAATTAAATTCTTTTTTGTTCTATTCAATTATTTTAATTTGTGTAGACTTAAAATTTTTTGTTGGAAGACCAGTGAATATTCCTTGTTGATAAAATTTCTTGCAAGCTTATTATTGTTTGGAGAGAAAAGTGCAACAAGTGTTTAAATTTTTTTTTGGTACTTCGACATGCATTTAAGAATGACATCATTTCATTATGATGAAGCTTGATATATTGTGTTGTGTTTAATTCAAACATTGCTGCAGCTCTTAAACTGATTGATTATTGCTTTGATTTGATAAAGTTTTTTAATTTGTTAATTTGGCGCGCAGTTTTTAAAGTTTCTTGGTGCATTCCTTGAAGTATTGAAGACAACAAGATTTTGCAACTCTAGTTGAAGGTCTTTGAATTTACAAATTCATTAATTTTCTTAATTTTGTATACATTTTAAAAATTATTACAATGTATAATAATTAATTTTAAAAATCCCTCAACAGAAAATTAAAATTAATAAAAGCCTTCAATAAAGTCTTAAGATACACGATCAAAGAAATCATTCGCCAAAAATCCATCAAAAATTAGAATAATTTCAATGGAATGCAAAATAATTTTGCAAACTGGATATTTTTTCTAAATTTTTCTTGAATTCTCGATTTGATGAGTTAAATATTCAAATTAGTCAAATTTGTAGCTGTTTATTCGTTTATTGAACGTCTTGACAAAATTTCAAAAATAGAAAACTTAAAAATCTTTTGAAACACGGCTAGAGTTCGCAGATTTGCCGTTTTGCCGAAATACTAGATTTACTAGATTTGCTAGCCTGCTAGTAAGCTAGTGGCTAGATCATACATCTGAGAAGAGTGAAAAGAGTGGAATTATTCAAAAAATTTGGAAAGACAGCAACAACCAGAAACAGAAAATAAAGGTGAGATTAACAATATTTTTGTTAAATTGGTGAATTGTTGGATGTTTCTTTATTAGTTTGTTAGTCATAAAACTGTTTTAAAAACCTTAATTATTCAAATTTTATTCATAAAACTGAAGAAAAAACTATAAATATCAGTAAATTTTGGTGAATTCTTTTGGAAACTTGAGAAATCTCGAATATTTGTCTAATATAAATCTATTTGATTCATTAATCTTTTGAACTATAGACGTTTAGAAATATTAATATTACTGTTTTTGAGCTTTGATCCAAAAGAAATTCACCAAAAGCGTGCGATAACCGGCCAAAATATTCGGCTATTCATTGTTTCTATACACTCATTTCAAGTATCCACTCATATGAAGTGTTTATCTTTAATTTATCGAGTGTATTGAGTGGCCATAGAAGAGTTTCTTGTATAACATGAACTTTTTAATTTTTTTACCTTTTATTTTTTTGCGCGGTTTTTGATGATTTTAGTGGATTTGCGATGATTTTGTGATGTTCGGTCATGTTTGCGCTTTTTTATTGGTCGGCAAAATCAACCTTTACTTGTTCACTTTGTGTTCAATCTGATATGCAAGCAGAAAGAACCTGTGGATTACATCATATGGCTTCTGGCTATGGTGAGGGGGTGATTGTGGAGGTGGTGATTAGATTTTTGATACATTCTTCACATTCTTGGTTTATGTGAAGCTATTTATTTACTTTTGTTCAATTTTCTGTAATATTTTTTTTAAAGTGATCTTTTAACTCGCTTTTAACTTAATTTCACTTGTATTGATGATTCAAACTGATGGAACAGATCACATCTGAAATTAGTTAGAAAATTGAAATTAGAACAGAATCGATTTGCCCACCTACTCAATCACCATCTTTGCACTATTGAGCTTCTTTCTTGACCTTGAAAAAGTAAATAAAATCTACTTGTCGTGCAAAAAGCGTTGAATGGATATTTAAATCAAGAGATCTTCCATATCTTATAGAATTTTACTCTTTTGGTTGAGGGGGCGTTTAGAGAAGTGTTGACGAAGAATTGAAGCTTTAATCTAGTGTCTCGGAAACAAACATGATTTAGGTTACACTGGCAAATGATTCAAGCTCCATCAAATATAACAAAAAAAATTTATAAAACTCAGTTTTCTAAAATCTATGCAAATCTTGTGCTTTTAAATTTTATTTTTTGGTCAGATTTTGTTCATTTTGGCTCTAAAAGATAAGCTAAATTTTGATGATGCTAAAGATTCGATCCATTAGCATCGTTTCTGCATTGGGCAGCATCCATCTGGAAATCTTCTTTCACAATCTTCTCGCATCTGCTTGCATTGATCTTCAGTTCCACTGTAGCAAATTAAAGGTCGTGTAGAGGGGAAAAGATATTGTGATGGAGTATCTAACCATCCTGGAACACATGGTTGACAGGGGTAGTTGCAAGGGCTACAAGGATCATAGCTTGGTGGACAGCAAGCATTAGAAGGTTTACGAGGGCTGCAACAAGGATTGCATGGGCTAAGCTTGATTGTAGTTGTGGGCTGGAAACTAGGTTTACAAGGATCACAGTCAGTCTGGCAAGGATTGCAAATAGGCTGACAGCAAGGATCACACATAGGCTGACAACAATAGTCACTAGTGCTAGAACAAGGATCAGACTTAGGCTGAACACAGCAAGGAACACAGCTGGGCTCATAGCAAACTTGAAAGAAAATTCACAATTGGTTAATTTATTCAATATTTTTGTTCTGTAGAAGATTTTTACCTGGTTTGCAGCTCATTTTACAAAAAATTTAGGTTTGAGAAAAAAGTTTAAAAGTTAGAAAATTCGTTCCGTTTCCTTGGAAGAATGAAAGTCGAATGAGTTTTTGAATGAAGTTTGACTTACGAAGCTTTCTTAGATGCTTTTTTATGGGGATCATATTTTACGATTATTTTGTACTTTTTTTGTATTTTATTGACAGGTTTAATTAAAAACTGGTAATTATCGGGTAATTAACCTAAAGTGCCCAAGAGAATTCAAATTATTATCAAGTTTAATTAAAAGTGATACAAATGTTCTTCAAATACAACAACAATAATAATAAATAGGAACGAAAAAATAGAATAATAATAAATAGCACGAACTTTCTTACTTAGAATATATTTAAGTTAACTTTTTTCCAATGGATTATAAGCTCATTATAATCTCCTCAAAAAATTGTAGTTTCCATTCAAATAAAAGAAATACAGAAATTCCTAAACGAATACCATCCTCAACTTGCTGTGTGCTAACAAATTCAACAACCATTGAACGATTATAATTAATGTTAACCTTTTGACACTGTGGCCAAGCAGCAAGTGCTCTTAAAGCAAACACCAGTGAAAACGATAAAAACTAATGAGGCGACTTTAAATGAGAAGAAACAATTTCGGTTCAACTGTTGAGTATCTGTTTATATAGCTTCTCTTTACTCTCGATCACTTGATCACGTTCTATTGTTGAAAAAAAACAAAAAGATCATGAAAATCTCCATTAAACCTCCCATTAATATACTTAGAAAATACAATAGTGTAGCTAAACGGTTTTCAAACACTCAAATATTTAAATGTATGAATTTTTCTGACTATTTAAATAATTTACAACAAATAAAATGATGATGTCACTCCAATACAATCTTCTTTTACGCTTATTCAGTTATTATTTACTTCTATTGTGAAAAATTGAAAACTCAATATCTCCACAATATCTTCCTAATTCATCATAATTCGCTTGAAGTCAAGTGAAGGTGCTAAACAAGTTTTTTAGCTACTCAATCAATGCCTTTATCGATCTTTTCTGTGCGGTGATCTAGTGTTTCTAGTATTTTTGAATGAAAACCTCACAATCATGTTTTTGTTTTTTTCAAAGAAATCCCGTAAAATCGTAAAATCTGATTCTAGAAATATTAGATAAAAATAAAATTGTTAATGTCGCGACTTTGTTATCGGAAATTTATTTTACTTCCTATTTACATTTGAGTTACAAACAACTAAAGCCGAAAAAGTCACTTTTTTAGATTTGCCTGAATCACTAATAAGTAACTTTGTCAATATTATGCAATATTTATGACAATAACTATGGAGTTGTGTAACTAATATTACTTTTTTTACTTTTATTGTAATTGGTTGAGAAATTAAAAAGTTTAGAGTGGATGAACTTTTTTAACACAGTTTTTAAGTAAATATTTTGATTTATTGCAGTTTTTTTGATGGAACACTTAAAACAAGATTATGAATGAACATTTATCATCTTAATTACCTAATTTTAGTGTATTAATTTAAAATGAAATTTAAAATGCTGTAATTAGTAATTTTATGGAATTAATCGAATTATCATGTTGTGTTGTAATAAGCATTATTTATATGAATAATCAATTTAATCTAAACTTCTAATTTTGTCAACAAGTCCTAAAGAAAGTTTCAAAAAATGCATTAAAAATCGGTGACTAACAAAATTCTAAATCTATAAAATAGTTTCAGAAATTATTAGATATTTATAAAATATTTCCTAGCGGAATGAACAGTCAAGTTTCCATCAAAACCTCGAGGAAAACTGTAAAATTCATGTCATTGTAAATTTGATCACTATTTTCCTGTATAGATAGTCGAATGATAGTACAGTAAATGATCGATAGACAGTAATCATTCAAACGTGAAAATTTGTTAAATTGAATGAAAAACTCAAAAAATTCAAACATCGACTCAAAAACCCAAACAAACAATTGATTTCATGCTCAAATGGGCCCGAAAATGATCATAAAATCTACAAAATTACATCGTGAAGGTGGTTGATTATGCAGATCTCCACAATACTAAAATTTTAGCTGAAAATCGTGAAAGATAAACGCTTGAATTACTTCAAGATTCAACGAGAACTCGACAGAAACTAAAAGCTGCGCTAGAACTAGCACAAAGTCGTTAAAATTGTTTGATAAATGGTGCATAGAAAACTTTTGTCAGAGTGCATTTTAACACATTATGTAGTTTTCATATTGTTTTCATAGTTCTCTGCAGTTTAGAAACATTAAATAGACAACTCTGAAATTTGCATGAAAATATTCGGAAGTAAAATTTTCTTATGCGATTCAGTGCAATAACTCATGTAGAATAACAATCGCTAATAATTATTAGGTAATTAAACAATGTTTGAAAAGCTATGAAACTTTTATTGTATAATTGAAGACCACATGAGTGTAACATTTTATTGTGTTTTTATGGGTGTTTTGATAGATTTTGAAGTGAATGAAATTTCATCTAAAAATTTAAAGGGGAGGATAGTGGAGATCTATTGAAAGCATTTCTCATTTATTAATCATAGATAGTCTCATTTTTGTTTATTCTAGACATTTTTCTTTCAAAAAACTAAAACTTGATGAATATATTTAATTTAAGAATATATCGCTTGCCCGCCCCTTCAACAAAAACATATTTTTATATTTTATCAGTCTTGCATTTCCCAATCCAGATCAATTACTCCACCAATAAATCAAAATATTGAATCAAAGCTGTGCTCCACATTAATTTACAAACCACTTAAAAAATTTATCAGTTCAAATCGAATTCAAGCGTTTTTAATCCGCAGTTTTTACAATGCGGGTTTCTCCAGATATCATATAATCAGATAGCTAGTACCTAGCAGATAGATAAGATATCTTTTGGTTTTATTACAAATATTCAAGAATCTAGACAAACCAAAAAAACACTTCCACTGATTTTTTCCAGTCTGATTATGTATTTTAGTTTTTAGTTGTTTAAGTGAATTTTTTCAAAGTATTGTGGGTAATTTGTAATTGTGAACATTTAAACAGTCTCAACAATATTTGCTTAAAACTTGGAGCTTTTTTCGTTTTTCATAATTTCCATATTTTTTGCTGATTTTGGGAGTCTATTCATTGTACTTCCAATGTGTTATTTAACGTTTATGAACAAATTTGAATAGAAAAAAAAACACACAAAGTTTTCAAGGTAAAGTTCACGTCATCAGCGAATACAATTAGATAAGCTCTATGTTAGTTGTTAGCGTGATTCAAGAGCATTTCTTTTGTGAGTTTGCATATTGGTGATTGTCCACGTTTTTGGCTAATCGTTATTTTCTTTTATACTGAGAAATAAGTCATGCATGTTATTGCACCGGGGGTTTCTAAGAGTGGAAAAGAATCATAAATTATGGAAATGTACAATTAACAAATAAATTATATAATGCAATTTAATGCCAAGAGATTCTACACAACAAGATCCTCTCCCTTTATTTCTTTTAAATTCAATTAAAAACTAAAATTAATTGAATTGACCCGAACTTTTGTTCCAGTTGCTTGAGCAAACGACAAACTAACGCACCCATATTTCTATTTCCCTATCAATTAATCCCATGAAGACTCTATACTCAAGTATCAAGACATTCTTCATTATAATAGCAAGACAACACAACAAGAGACTGAAAAAAAAAACTTCACGTTATCTTCTAGTTTGCGGCGTTATCTCAGCTCAACTATTTACTTCTATTATTTGAAGATTGTTTGGTTGTGCTGCTATTTATCGTTCAGATGCAAATTTCTTTGGTGATGACCTCAATTGGTTTTCAATAATTGAAACTCGCCAAATGATGTTTGAGCTGCTCTTTTGTGATTTGCTTGTTGTAAATACACAACGATGTTTGCCTGGCGAATTAGTTTTCGAATTTATAGTTATTGTGAATGGATTCGGCAAATATTGTGCTGAGTTTTTGATATGGTATGTTAAGTGATCCGCAGATAAATTTGAGTAAATGGTGATTTATATTGCTAGAAAGCGAAATGGTGTAGATCACTGATCTACTGGAGATTAATCGATTAAAGATTTTTGGCTTCTTGTTAGTTTTCTAAAATTTTTGTTGAAGTATTTAAGAGAAAATTATCATAAATTGCTTCAAATCAAATCGAAAGCAAAAACCCTCAACATTCTCCCTTACATCAGAAAAACTCGCAAGTTCATTTTCCTGCCGTCTTAATTCCGATTTAGATCGTTCAGTGTTGCTCGAATACCTGGCAATTTCCACAAAACGACAAAATTGTACATTAAAAACGTATTTTCAACTAAACGTTGCTATATAGCTAGTAACTACCTATAACTAGTAACTACAGATCATATGATGAGTTTTGCGATGAAATGTCTGAAATGGAATATGCTAATTTATTAAATAAAATCTCGTTTTTTCAATTATATTCGTTCGTATTGTTGCAAAATTTTCGACACTTATGAAAAGTTGTTGGCAATTTCAAGTTGGTGAAAATTGTTGAAGAGGCACTTTAGTTATGCAAATTTATCTGTTTGAGCTTGAGCTAGAATTTGGTGGCGTTTCATCACAACATTTAATTCAAATATTAAAATATAATTCAAACACCGAAAAAAAAATCAAATTTGTCGGAAATTATTAAAAGTTATTAAATTAACTGAATCGAGGGCGAATTTATTTCATTACTTCAAATATGGTGCTATAATTCTTTTTTTACAACTTTTTACAATATGTTAACAATTTTACATTTTTACAAGAGCCATTATCTTTTCTGCAAATTAACCTAATCGGAGATATTTAATTAGTGATAACAGAATTCTTTGTGGATGATCGCACATATTCTTTAGCGGAAAAAAGATCGTCGCACCGTTAATTCCGTTTAATTCCGCAGTTGATTCTTTAATTCACATCAATACGCATCTATTATGTGCTAGTTAGTGCAACACAGCAATTTATCAATATGTGTACTGTATGTAGTGCAGAGACCTTTTAATTCGCAAATTATTTAATATACTTGCAGTAACGCAAAGTTTTCACTAGTGTAGAGGAGAAAGAAATTTCCCTGCGCTAATTGGCTCGTTAAAGTCGTTAAAATTTGTTACTGGCATTACATAAATTTCGCAATTATTGTAAATTTCAATGAATTCCGAATGAATCCAAAGAAATGTTAATGGCTTAATTCATTCAATTGAATAAGAGTGTGTTTTATATGCCTTAAAATATTTTTCACTACTTCTTACTATTTTCTTATTCAATTTTATTTATTAGTTTTATTGAATCTCTTGTAATTTTTACATTATACCTAACTTCGGTGGCTTTTTTGTTTAATTAAATTAATTATTTTGTTGTTTAATTGCAGATGGGAAATATTTTGTGCAAAGAGACGTCGAAGCCGAGAAGGCAGTACGTGAAAAGTGTGATCAGTCCAATCGACCAAGTGCTGACAAATAATAATACTATTGAGCGACAGAATGGACAATATGAGTCAAATGTAGGTGGTTAATAGTTTAGAAACTTTTGGCTGTTCACTGTTTCGATTTAATTGGTTTTGGGATTATTTTCTTCAATTTTGATGAGATTTTTCAAGGTGTAGTTTATTATGTAAGATCAATTTTGTACTAAGTTAGCAATAAAGGAACAACAGTGTCCATTATTGTTAAAGTTTCAATTAAATTCAACCGAAGCATCTTTAAATATTTATTTATTTTTCAACAATCAAATTATGAAACTTACTTTAAAAATTAAGAAACAGTTTTCTTAGTTTTACTCGAAGATTTCTCGAAGATTTCAAGATTCCGATGACTAACATACATTGTATAAAAATATAAAGACTTGTAATTTCGAGTGGGTCTTGAGTACGCCACACTTCCTAATGCGTTGGAACAATAAATTATTGAAATATGCATGTTTCTCTTTTCAGATTTACCCAAATTCAATTACTAATGTGAACCATACGGGAAATGGAAAGATTGCATCTCCACAGAATTTGTGAGTTTTGGACATTTGAAATTATATTGAAGATCATAAAAGCAATGACTTAAATATCTGTTTTAGCTACCATTCAGTGCCAAATTTGAATGCGTCTTCAATAACTGTGAATGCCAAGATCTTTGATGATGGAAGTAACAGAACTCCAGTTGCTCCACCAAGGAAGAAGCGATTATCTACGCTTTCATTACAGCAAAAAGGTGCTACAATGCCAGCTAAAAGTTCACCAAATCCAAATGCCGTTAAAAATGGCTTTAAAGATGTATTTGGACCACTTCATAGATCTTCCTTAAACGGGATCGATAAAGTTGATGGACCACGTGAAGCTCAAATAAAATCTGAATCTTGTATGGATATTGCACAATGTGAAGCTAGAGAACGAGAACGGAAGCTGAAAATTGGCAACCGGAAGTCAGATAAATTCTTTGGAGTTGGTTTATCAGATTCGCTGTCAGATGAACCTTTGGTTGTTGATGTTAATGAAAAGGTTGTGCACAAAGAATATACGGAGAATTCTCAAACTGCAGCTGAAGATTCACAACTACAGAAATCCTCAAATAGCAGCTTGGACAGAAAAGCCGAATTTTTAATGGCAATGCTTGATGGAGAAGAGGAGAAACACTACAAAGATCAAACACCAATTGAAGAGCCAGTTTTTATTGCCAGAAAGAGATCAACAAAATGTCCATGTGATGACAAGTTTCATGTACATGAGAAAAGTGAGGAAGAAAAAGCTCGTGCCCCCGAAATTGTTGAAATGCGTGAAAAAACCGAGGCTGTCCATATCTACGCTGAAGTTGGACCGAAAAAGCCAGAAAGAGACTTCACCAAGTATAGGAACTCGATGGAAGAGCTGGAATCTCACATTGAACCAACCATACCAGAAGTTGAAGAAGTGTCAAAGCCGGAAGTTGAAAGACCGTTGAGGTTGAAGAAAGTGGTTTCCCGCGAAAACTTGCCAAGCCCACCAGCGACTCCAAAGAGAAAAGCTAATGTTTTCAACCAACAAGGTAAGAAGATAATTCGCTCAATATATTTTTTCAAATTCTCAAATCCATTTTTTTTAAGTCGGTAGTCCACCTTCAACGCCAACCATAAATATTGAGTCAATGGAGTTTGTCACAAGTACACCAAAAGCAAAAGATCAAGAGGAAGTCCACAGAAAAATGGCACCAACCCCTCCAAAGTCCCCAAAAACTCCAAGTCCCAGACTCGAAAGGAACACTTTTTATGGAGCATCCGATGCTGAACATGCTTATGACCCTGAAAACTCTGAAAACACTGTTGAGACCAATAAAATTAAACCATTCACAAAGGCCAATAGCTCAAACTCGTTCCTTACTCATGAGATAATGGATAAACTGATGAATAATGCATATGGATTTGATAATTATCATCCTGAGGACTTTGAAAATAATAACCACGAAGATGGATCAAATTTGGTGGCTCCAACGTCTAAATTGGCTATTAGAAAAATCTCAGCACACAGAAAAGTCAGCTCAGATAGCTGTCGCTCGGATAGCTGCCACTCAGAGGATTCTTTGGTTAGTAGATTATTTTTCAAAATACAACTAAATTCTCATGTCTCATGTCTTTCTAGCCCACCCCTAAGATTCAAATCGTACCCAATGAGCTATCATTCCCGCCACAAACTTCTCCACGTTCCAAAAAGATTTCCTTCATTGACGAACATTCACTTTCTTCAATTGATGAAAATTTAACCGAAGGGAATCAAAAGATCTTACATCTGAATATTCCTTCATCGAATTATTCACACTCAACGCCACTCCCATTAACTCCACCAAAGTCTCCAACTTTGTTGAAAGACCTTGAAAAATCCAGCATGAACGATATCATTGATGATTTGTATCGAAAAAATAGTCAGATCTTGGAAGAGTTTCAAAACTATCTTGAAAAGTCAATCGATGATCATCCGACCTTAAGCGTGTCATCAGAGAAGTCTTACGTGGAAATGAAGGGAAATGGATTTATTTACGATGATTTACCAGTAAGTTTTTCTACTTGATGATATTTTTTTAATTTATCCCTTGATATTTTTCCAGACTGAATCTATCCGAAAGATCGAGCCATTGACACCTTCAGCACCTTCAACACCTGTAACGCCATTGGTAAAACCAATTGATACTGACGAAGAAGAGGATCTTGAAGAGCAATCTTTCAGCGACTCTTTTGAAAGTAGTGAACAATCGGACAACGTAGACGATCTTGAAAAGCACCACTACGATATCACTAAAATTGTCAACAAAAATTTGTTGCCAAGAGGACGCACTGAGCGTCGTGAAAGTATTGAAGACGTTGATAATTGGTTCACTAGACATTTGGATCGAGAGGAAACTGAGCTTCAAATTCATGGCAAGCAAGGATCCCCACCAGCTTCCTCTGGTTATTTTACACAGAAAATATTTCCATTCGGCAAAACGATCACGGATCGAAGAGGATCGATGAGTGACGAGTTTTTTGAAGATATTGCAACGACTAAGAGCAAACAACGGTTAAACTCTTTCATGGCAGATGAAGATAATATCACCATTCCAGAAGAAGCAAACAAATCCTTAAAGAATCATTCTTTGGACGATTTGGATCAATCAGATCATTCCTCGCTGTTGAAGTATTTTGATAGCAGCAAATGCAGTGAAACTTCAACTGATTCACAAAGTTCACAATCATCCCAGGTTACGCAAGTACCTAAATAGTAAATAGTAACACAAGAATCTTTCCTTAAAATTACATGCATTAATTTAGCAGATCCAAAATTTTTTAACCGCTAATGTCCATTTTCCAAAATAAATATTGTAAAATAATACTGTAAATTGTAGATAAAACGAATCTTTAAATAAAATTGAGATAAATAGTCAATATAGTGGCGTTCTTTAAGATTGTAATATTTTTTTTTTCAAAGAGCAGAGACATAACTTAAGTTCATAAAATGTATTCCACAAAATTAAATTCAGTATTTTATAATTAGAAATTCAAGCAGAGAAATGAAAACTCAATTCAAGTGAAAAATGGAGAACGATGATGTCGGTTTGGTGGACTTCTCTTCGACATCAAAGAGTCAGCGCTGTAACTATACCAATAAGTATTAACAAAATTTTAAAACAAAAAGGTCAGAAATAGTTATAGCGAAATACTTACTTCGAAGAATTATCCAAGCCCATTTTAAATGGAACGGCTCTGGGTTCCTTGAAGCAATGCGCGTTGGTGTTAAAAAAGCTTCCTATCTTCGATGAGTTAGTTGTGTTAGAGTGATTCTCTCCAAATGTATTGTTTGAAGAAGAATTAGTTGGGTTCAAGAAAGAATTATTAGGATTTGATCCAGAAGACAAGGAGTGGTTCTGAGTGCTGCGGTGTTTTTGTACTGAATTTTTTTCATTTTGTTGGCGGTTGTAGATCTTGAAATTTAATAAAATACCGTTCAAGTTTTATGAAAAGTAAAATAAAAAATTATCATTACCTCCTTCAACTTAGATTGCATCTTTTGGCGTGTGTCTAACAACTTTTTGTAAAAACGATTCATCTCTCCAATCTTATCTTGAACTTTTGTCTTCTCCTGATTCATCTTTAAGTATTTAGTGCGCTGGATTTTATATACAAAATTATTTATCAAGTTTTGCACTTAAGATACTTAAAACTCACGTAATTATCAGTCAACTTGAACAGTTGCATTTGGTGACTTCTCTGGAAAGTAATCATTTCAACTGGAGTATCCAGAGTTCGACAAATATTGGGCTGGAAGAAGTTTTTCTGCTTCTGAGGCAAATCCTTCAGCTTACAAAACTTAATGGGACGCTTGTGCATTGGACAGGTGGTCCCCTTGTCTGAAAAACAAGAGATTAATAAAAGTTTGGTGCTGGAAAATATAACGTACTCGTATGTTTCATGCAATCCCGGCAAAGCAGATGCTGGCAGTTCAGGAGGAAGATCTCAGTCACTTTGTTGAACTGATTAGCACAAATATTACAATGGATCCAGAAATGTTCGTTCATTTTTATTCCGTTATGATAATAAGCGTTTGTGAATCTTATCTTCAATGCTTGATCGAATCTGACTAAAATTGGGATTCACACGAGATTCACTAATTTTCTAAGAATTAAAAAAAAAATCCGTGCAAATCTGAAATCTAGAAAGTTTTGAAATTTGACCATAAAACACCATTAAAAATTTTTGATCAGGAACAATTTTTTATTAATTGTATGATAGTCTCTGAAAGAAAAGTCCAAATAAAACGATTTTCATTTTTAGCTTAGTTGGTTGTTAAACTTTTTTTTATTAATGATATCGAAACAAATCAATTGAAAAATATTGAAAACTAAAAAATAAAACACTTTAGCAAAATTAAGGTAAAGATCTTCGAACAATTTCCGCAAGTTTTGTGATTTAACGCTATTTAACGCTAGTTTTAAATATGTTTAAACTTTTATTGGATGTAAATATTGAGCTAATAAATAGTAGAATTTAATAGTGATCACCAAAGGTCAGAGAGAGTGGGACAAACGAGATCCCCACACATTTTCCGACCCCAATAAAGAAACGGAAAAACAAATTATAATTTAAATTGCTTTTCCGGTGTAGAAAAATTAAACAAAAAGAATTTCCATCGGTTTCATAGTTCTATTGATTCTAAATTTATTATCGGCGCGCGATCTTCAAGTGCTGCATTAATTTAAATAATTTTGTTGGTATGCAAGTGCCTATTTTTTGTTTTCTTTAAGGATCTTCTTTTTAAGGTGATCCTTGTAGTCGAGAATGTTGCCCTTCCACTTGGTTACCGTCTCATTTTCGCAGATCCAGATTTCTTCGGCACACTAAAAATTTCAAGAAAAATTATTGTTAACATTTTGTTACATGAATTTGTTACGTGAATTTGTTACATGAATTTGTTACAAACAAAGAAAAAAGATTTATTTACCTGATTAATCAGTCGGAAGTCGTGGCTTACCAGCACCATACCACCGTCAAAATCATTAATAGCGTCAGCCAAGGCATCGATCGTTTCCATGTCCAAATGATTCGTCGGTTCGTCCATCAACAATAAATGAGGAGTTTGCCAGGCCAAGTAAGCGAACACCACGCGACATCGTTGACCATCTAAAAAATTCATTCAAAAAATAAGTCCAAGATCACTAAATCAATCATTAAAATTATCTTACCAGAAAGTTGACGAATGGGACAAACTTGTTGACGTCCTGTAAGACCATATCTTCCAATAATTTTTCGCATATCTTCACGCTCTTTTACGTGTGGAAAAGAGTTCATCATGTAGTCCAAAGGACTAACGTCCATATCCAGAAGTTCGTGCAAATGCTGATGGTAACGAGCAATGCGCAAATGGGAGTTTTTTCGAATCATACCAGTTGTGGGATGTAATTCACCATATAAAAGCTTTAGGAGAGTACTCTTGCCTGCACCATTGGGTCCAACTAACGCAAGTCTGAAAATGTAAATTTACAGTGTTATAAAAAAGTACTAAATATTATTTAGAGTAAATATATCTTACCTTGTGTCCAAATCAATACCAAACTCCAAATTCTTGTAAATAACGGGTGTCTCATCGTTGTACCTGAAGCTGACGTTTTGCACCATAATCACTAAAAAATAAAAATTATATTAAATTAATAATCCATACGAATTCCTCTGAGGTCAAGAGATTACATAGCAACAAAATATTTTCCAATCAGAATTCAATGGAATTTTTGAGTCACAAAGTTTCGTCAAGAGCGTTAAATAATTTCATTATGAAGAATATTCAGAATTTTATTCAAATTAAATTTCAAAACTTACCTGGTGGTGGAATAGTTCCGCAAGACGGGAAGTAAAAGTTCAAAAGCTTGTCGTCAACCGCCTTCTCCGTTAATCCTTGAGCCACCATTTTTGCCAATGTCTTCTCTTTAGACTGAGCCTGTCGCGCCAATTTTGCAGATCCGTGACCGAAACGAGCAATGTAATCCTTCATGTGCGCAATTTGATCCTGCTCGCGATTATATTGCTTCATTTGGTTCTCCTCCTGCTCGGACTTGGTCTTAATAAAGGCCTCGTAGTTGCCAGTGTAGTACTTGAGACGCTTCTGCGTCATATTTACGATGTTTGTGCATACGCCGTTAAGGAAATCTTGTGAGTGAGAGATGATGACCAAGATACGTTTGTATTCCTTCAATTCTTCTTCGAGCCTAAAAATATTCAAAAAAATACATCGTACACATTAATCAAAATTCAAAATTATAAAAAAGTTACTGTGCATAGAAAATAATTAAGGTCACGAATACGAATATGAGAATGTATTTCTGTACATTTTCTTTGTTCAGCTATTTTTTGGTGACGTCATCAATTACGGGGAAATTCCGCTAAATGCAGATTTAGTTGTTGAATGAAAGTTACACCTATATTTATTAAATTTTAAAGAAAATCTTTAATAAAATTTTAAGATTAAATTTTTCTTTGAGAAACTTATAATTTTTTCTTACATGTGAATAAATATATAAATCACGAATGAAAATGAACACAATTCCATTGAAAAAACATGTCGACTGAGAACATGTGAAATATTATAAATGACGTCATTCAACACGCATGGGAATTTCTTCGTAATCCAAATGGTATGTTATATGTGATTGTGCAATCAAAAATCAATTCGCAAATTCAATAAAGAAACTTACCACACGCAAGCGTCCAAATCCAAATGGTTAGTAGGCTCGTCGAGAAGCAACAAGTGTGGCTTGACAAAGAGAGCTCTCGCCAAAGCGATACGCATACGCCAACCTCCAGAAAAGTCCTTGGCCGCCTTGGCCTGCATGCGCTTATCGAATCCGAGACCATTCAGCAAGCGAGATGCCTTCATCTCAGCTTGATCAGCTGAAAGCTCGTCCAAACGCTCATAAATGTCCATCAGCTGCTCTTGGGCTTCGTCATCTTCGCAACAACTCAGCTCTTCAGCCATCTTCTCCAGCTTGACACGCTCTTCGTCTACTTCCATCACGCATTGCAAAGCGGTTTTGGAGCTAAAATTGAGTTTAAAGGTTAATAACAGTAAAATTTTATTTAAACTTTGAGACACTTGAAAGGAAGTAATATTTCCACGTAGATACTAAATTTAAATACTTGAAAATGTATTTCTACTGTATGTGTCAATGAAAATTATAAATCTAGTAAAGAACCTTGAAATTTTCTTTACAGTTCTAAGCAAAAACTTTATTCATTCGCTAAAATACTCTATTCGAATACTTTTTTTACAGTTATCCCATAAGAAAAAACACTTTCTTCACACTTTCTCATGGAATTTCTCAAGAAATTACAAAATATTGAACTCACCTAGCTGGAATTTCACGAGTAAGATGGAAAATATCAATGTGGTCGGGAATTGGCACCTCTCTATGCCCTAATACTGATAACAGTGAGGATTTTCCACAACCGTTAACCCCCAAAAGACCATAACGTCTTCCACAATTTAACTCCAACATGGTGTCAAGGAGTAACTCGGCGCCAAAGAACGTAATGGAAAAGTTCTCGATTTTGACATCACGAGAGCGAGGATGTACGGCCAAAGTACCAGTAACTGATCGAGCTTCAGCATTAATGCGAGCTTCCTGATCCAACTTGAGGCAAAGTTCTTCTTCCTCAGTCATCTCTACTGGTAACTTCCCGTTAACACCGTTGACGCCATTCACACCATTTTCGTCCTTCTTGGTTCCACCAACCACTTTCTTGGTGCGCGCCTCCTTTTTGCGCTGCTGTTCGCGTTTCTTGGAATCAGACGGCATGGTCAACAAGATTTCCTACAACAAAAAAAGCAAAATTGCACTGTCAGCAACTATATTTTTCGTTAACCACTTTTAGCTTTCGAAACGAATTTGATTTGCAGCCAATTTTACTTTTATTTCTTTTTAATTCACTCTTTTTTGTTAATTTAGTTAATTGGAACACTGAACATGCGGTTGAGGTTGAAAATTACACTTAAAGCAAACTATTCCGCTTACGGAAGCAAATTCTTATCGCTCAGTGGTCGTGATTCAAGGCAAAATTTGACTGACGAGTGCACGAATGGCTTTAGTTTTTCTTTTAATTTTAGAAATCGATTCAGCGCAGATGATGCATCAAATGAAACGATGAAAAACTGCAACTTTAACAAAGCAAAATTGAGGTAATAACTATTAAACACTTTCAAGGAATTTTCAAGCAACACTGGCTAGCAATTTTCATCCACTGTGATTTCAGGTACATTATTCTAATTAATTTCGATTAATTGGGTCAATACCTTTGGAGCTAGGATAAAATTTAGCTCGAACTATAGGAAACGTTTCCACGAAAATTAAAACGTGAAATTGAAAAGGCAGCTGTCAGAGTAAAACGTGATCACTAAATAAACAAAAATCAAACTGTCTGATTAATCTAGTCTAAATTTTTGATGAATATGTATCAAAATTATTTTAGGATGTATAATATTAACAGATAATTAATTGATAAAGAATATAGTGAATTTCAATCAATTACTAATAAATTTTTGTGCAAAATTAAATTCATAAAAAACTCGATATAAAACTTCCATAATTTTATAGAGAATCAAATTAAATGGTTTCACTGTTATACAAATCAGCATTTCAATGCCCAGATGTCATATAAGTTAAGGCGAAGCTGCAACATTTTTGATTTGAAAAGTCGAAGCGTCGAATAGTTGAAGAAAGTTCTTTTTTTCATTTTTTTGAATTTTATTGGGAAATTTAGTTTTTCACATATGAGTTTTCCTTTTTCAGGAAAATTTTTTTTACACAAATTAATATTATCCAATTTTCAATTTTTTAAACACCACGGCGTATGTTTTTTTTCAATCATAAAAACCACAAATTCATTTTTTTGAATTTTATTGGGAAATTTAGTTTTTCACATATGAGTTTTCCTTTTTCAGGAAAATTTTTTTTACACAAATTAATATTATCCAATTTTCAATTTTTTAAACACCACGGCGTATGTTTTTTTTCAATCATAAAAACCACAAATTCATTTTTTTGAATTTTATTGGGAAATTTAGTTTTTCACATATGAGTTTTCCTTTTTCAGGAAAATTTTTTTTACACAAATTAATATTATCCAATTTTCAATTTTTTAAACACCACGGCGTATGTTTGTTTTTTTTTTCATAAAAACCACAAATTCATTTTTTTTTTAATTTTATTGGGAAATTTAGTTTTTCACATATGAGTTTTCCTTTTTCAGGAAAATTTTTTTTACACAAATTAATATTATCCAATTTTCTATTTTTTAAACACCACGGCGTATGTTTTTTTCTGGAAAAAGAAAATTCATGAATATACAAAATTCCAAAAAAAAATAATTGCGGGAAAAAATAACGAAAAATTTTATTTTCAGGAGCCAGTAAAAATAATTTATAAATATTGATCGATTTACCAAAAAATTTAAAAATGACAATTAACACAAATTTACATACAACCATACTAGAAAAGCTTTTTAGAAATTTCTGATAGATATTTTTTACATATAACTTTAAAATTAACGGAATGAAGAACAAAAGATCAGAATGTATTTAATTTTTTTTTATTTTTGCTGGACTCTTGAGAAAATTTCTTAAAAACTGAACCGATAAGGGTATCCTTATTTGAATGATAATCAGAAAAATTTAAGCAATTTTTGTTATATTATATCGTTCGCATCCTTAAATTCAAACAGATTATAAAAAAAATATATTTAATGCACTAAAGCATTTTTACCATGAATAAAACACATATTTCCCGCAACTTAAAATTGTACTTTAATTTTTATTAGTTTTAGTCCAGACTCATCAAATCTTAAATATTTCTTACAATTTTCATTCAAGCAAACTTGCCTCAAAATCTAAATCAAACTATTTGAAACTCTAGAAAATGTTCCTGCAGATTGGACAGGTGCTCTTATTACTTGTGTGGAACCAACGATATAGACAAGGACCATGGAACTTTTTCTTGCACGTTTTACAGGTTAATCTTGGTAATTGACAGGTATCTTGATGGATGACAGAATAGCAAACGTAGCATTCTTCAACGCCTTCAAATTTACGGTCAAGATTCTTCTTCCAGAGCGAAAGGCCATCCCAGATTGAGCCGTTCTATGGTAAAGAAGAAATTAATAAAATTAATAAAAAGATTTGAAAAAAAAATTTACCTGATGAGTTAAAAATATGGTGAGCTGCATAACAACTTGACGAGCATGTAATTTCCCTCCAATTAGTTTTGTGCTTTCAACCTTCACAGCTCCTAGTGGATGATTGACTGGTAAAGTTATAAGCAGTTCCATCTTTGCTTCCTCCAAAGAGTAGGTGGCTGTTACTTGTCTAGACTGAGTGTGGACTTTTATCTGTAAGAAAATTAATTAAATTTATATTCAAGAAAATTTGAAGAGTATATTTACGTTCAAGTTATCCTTCTCCCTTTCTCTCTTGGTGACCAAAGCACTCAACTCCTCTCGACAAATAATTGGTGTAACATAGTTGGTCGTGACTTTGTCTACTAGTTGTGCTTGTCTGGTGTTGGATCCATTATACCATTTTCTAACAACAGCTGGTAGAACTCGTAATGTCTGAGTGTACAAAAATGCAGCATAGTGCTCACTGGATATTGAAGGATCTGGAAAGTAAAAAAATTAATATTTTGTGCAAATAAAAAAACAATTAACTGAAAAAATGTTCAAAGATTGCCTTGCTTTTTATCTTTCTTTAAAATTTAAGCAAAATTCTCAGTACTGTCATATTTCCAAATTCAAAGTAAATTCATAGCAAGAGCCTTCAAAATGTCTAAATCTTCAGAAAAACATGATTATACCACCATAATTGGCCCTCTGCAAAATTCTGTTAAAAATGCAATCATAAATGGCGAACAAATCAATAAAAATCGAGCAGAAATAACAAAAGAACGAATCAAGCCACTTTACGTTAAAAAGTCTGAGACTAGTAAAAAATTAAAGAACAAGAAAATAAAACCAAACAACTTTATGATTCACAAAGTGATTTGGCCTGAAGAAAAAAGAAGGTACCAAATTTGTAGGCACGAAAATGTCTCAATCGATAGGGATCTGCTAAATAAAAAAAATCATCTCAATCTCCTGGCAACTCCAAGAAGGACTCCAGAGTCTGATGAGCCCAAACCTATAGTGGTAGAAAGATATCTTCTTCCAGAAACGGTCCGCATCAACCAAATAGCTCAACCTACAAAGAGCTTATTGCTGTATAACTTCAAGGATCATCTTCATCATTTAAAAATCTCCCAAATCGAGGCCTTTCTGAAAACTTTATACAATATGGACCATCAAACTCCTAAACAAGCAGCTAAAATCAGAAGGCAGGAGCTTAGAGATGAAAAGATGCGACAAAGGGTGTTGAAGAGTGAGATTAAACTTCTAAAAGATAAAATATACCAAGAGAAGCTCCAGGTGGCTGAAAAATTGGTTGCAACGGTATTGGGTAAACTTAAAGTGGAGCTTTTGAACAAACAGGAAATTCAATTGAATGAGGAAATGGAGGAAAGGTCTAATATTATCTTAGCTGGCTTGTGTGAACTTATGGGTAAGATCTCCTAATATTTCTTAACAATAAGATTTTTAAGGGCTATAATTTAATTTTAGATCAAAAGCTTCCCAGTCGAACTTCAAATAACATGATAGAAAAGTTATTATGCAATTTAGCAGACCGCCTAGCTTCGTCCATGTGTGATCTTTTGAAGGAAGCAGATTTTAAGAGTCTTTCAAATGATGCTACTTTAAAACAAGATAAAGATGTATTTTCTATCGAAAACTATATCTTGCCTAGCCAAACGAAACCAGCAAGACGACCAAAACATGGGGTTTTAAATTTAGATGGTCCTCTTTTAGCCACAAAATCAGAAGAAACAGTTGATCAAAAACCAGAGATAAAACGTGAGAGAGATGGACGGGAATATAAAGGCAAATCTGGACCTAATTTCATCGGAAATACTTTTGTTTGGGAAAGGTAGCTTTGATATTTATCATTGTAATAAAAATGTCTGAATAAGTAAATTAATTTTAGAATGGATAGTGTGGAGCAACGTGGTATCGATCTGAAGAAAAAAGAAAGTAAATACTATAACGTGCGGGAGATCAGTTCCGAATCATTGACAATCATTCGCAATAAAACTGAGGATCAAGAATGGCATGACCCAACTGATACTACATCTCACAGAATTACCCAAACTTACCAAACACTAGACGGTGTCGCAATCAATGATCAAACTGAGCAAAATAAACCAATAGAAGAGTCTGCTGAAGATTCGGAGGAAACGAACGATCAAAACAGCACTAGAAAAGATTCTGTAAACAGCAATGGCAATAATAAATCTAAGGAAACCCCAGAAGGTAATGAGAGTCAGGATGATAAAGAGCAACCTTCTAGATCTTCAGGCGTTGATCAAAACCAACCAAATAGTGGACCCTTAAAAACTCCTGAAGAAAATACGGACAATGCGAATCAAAACAAATCCCAAAGAACTTCTGGAATAAATCAAAATGTCACACAGAATAGATCATTGGAAGTGCCAGAAGAAAATTCGACGAAAGATGATCAAACCGAGTTTCCTGAAAATAATAATAATAATGAGAGTTCTGAACCTCAAACTCCCGAGTCCAATACAGAGATTCCAACAGAATCCGAAGCTCAGAAACCCTCAACTCCTACTGTGGGTTCTACTGACGAGCCTTCAAAGGAGCCTTCAGGTCAAGAGACCGCTAATAACCCAGGTGAAACAGCTGGGCAAGGCATAACACCGATTAAACCAGTAAAAGACTTTGATCCATATAATATTTAAATTAAGCTATTTAAATTCTGTTTTAGGATGATTCAGGGAACTCAGTAGCAAATCAAAGAAACTCAGAAAAAATCGAGCCAAAAGCGTTTCCCAGAAGTAATAGATCTTATGAAATCATCAAACCCTACTTAAAGTATCCACCAGCAGCTGGAGGATCAGACGATAGTTTTAAACTTCCTCCAAATTTAGATGAAACCCGATAAACACAGATTGAAGAATAAAGCACTTTTCATGAAACTTACTTGTAATTTGCTTCCACTCGTACAACGAGAATATGGTTTGTCCTGATTTTGTGCCCACGTCAGGGTTTTTGAGTATCTCATGAGGCATAAGTTTGAATAGAGCCATCAAATAGATCTAAAGAATGATTTGATTTAATGTTGCTTTTAAATTATCTTCAAAAATTAACTTACACCATCATATTTGTTTTCGGTGATCCATCTGGCATAAATTGAGCGCATTTCTGGTGGAGCTTGAGAGCAGAAGTTCAAAATGCAATCCCACAACAGCATATATGTAATGGCAACTTTTCTGGGCATCTTTGTTAGAGAATCCAGCTCGTTGATTTTGAAGCTACTTAAAAAGTGAAAAAATTAGATGGTAGATAAGACGGAAAATTCAATTTCTTACCTAAAATCTTGAAGATCTTCCTCGACCATGACATTATAATCCTCCAAAATATGTCTGAATTGCTCCAAAACATGCCAATTGTTCTCTGCATCTTCATCGTCGTTTTTTCCTTCACTGTTCCTCTTGATGAGCAAATCCAAGTCTTGCTTAACGAGGCCTTTGGTCAGCTGTTTAATTATAGAGGCAGATGCACAGCAAACACTATGAGACTTGTTGGACAAATTTTGTAGCGCAAATTGAATAAAATCGGTCAGGGAAATTGTCGAGTGCACTTTGTTGAACTATATTTGTTGATTTTGATTTGAAAAGTTGAAATAGGTAATTAGTATGAATAGTTTAGAAATAATCGAGCACAAGATTAGATCAACCATAAAGATATTTACCTGAAGCACGTACTTGAAGTCAATGGTACTAATACGAGGACTGATAACATTCAGGAAATACTCTAGTTTTTCCGAGTTGCCTAGAAAGATAGTAAATAGTTTAAAATTACTGCGCATAACTTTTCAGATATTTTTCAAAAACCCAGAAAAACATTATATCGATCATTTCAGACTTTCAATGCAATCATTTCAATAGAATATGTCAAAAATTTCCCGGAAAGTCATTGAATGTAATCCGGTAGACAATTTATTATCAAGTAGTGATTAATAAATCATATAGATTAGATGCGTTCTAGAAATTCCCAAAATATGTGCTGCGATCTTTTCTGCGTCATAAACAGTGTGATTGACATTTGAGTAATTTTAAATAAATGTCATTATTCCAGGAATTTAAATAATGTTTTGCAATTACATTTTTTTTCCAAAACGTTCAGAATTGCGATCTCAAAACATTTAAAAAAAAACCCAAACACCATGCCGTCTGTTAGTCTTATCACCAGACACAGTGGCGCTTTGTGATAAGAGTAAAATCAATAACTCGACTAATTATAATATTTCATTGGCCCATAACTAAGCTGATAAGCTAATACAATCAGCAAAATCCACTATAAAAGCCGACGTTTACAATTTATTATAACAGTGCTTCACCTGGCATTACAACCTCAACAAATAGTTTAAATTTAAAAATGAAAACGATAACTGGAATAGTTTTGGTCGGGCTGATAGCCTCTCTTAGTGCTAGATCAGTGGAAGAGGATAATGTGAGAATAGTTGGTGGTGAACAAGCTGCTTTAGGCGCTGCACCATTCCAAGTCTCCTTGCAATCAATTTATGGACATAATTGTGGTGGTGCTATCATTGCAGGTGAGTTTATTAAAACTAATCAGGTTTTGCTGGAGTCTAATAAAATGAATTTAAGACCAATGGATCATCACAGCAGCTCATTGTCTAGTTGGCAAAAAACCGAACGACTACAAAGTTAAAGTGGGCACAAATGACCTTAATGCAGGCGGTGAATCATATAAACCTAATTTGTTGATTGTGCACAGTCGGTAAGTTCCTTTTTATATGGAGTAATTCAAGGCACGTCCAGAACTTAACCTAATTTATTCATTAATTGAAAAAGTTACAACCGACCAAACTACGCAAACGACATTGGATTGATAAGACTCAGTCAAAAGCTCAACTTTTCTGAGACAGTTCAGCCAATCGATTATTCTTGGAAAGTGGTCCCTGATAATGCTTCTGTAACGCTGACTGGCTGGGGACGACTAAGTGCTGGAGGAAGTATTCCTAATATGCTACAGACTATTGATCTTAGACATGTAAATTATGAAGAGTGCTTGGAAAGACACGGATTTGACACGAGTGTGGACATTGGTCACTTGTGCACTTTTACTAAGAGCGGAGAGGGAGCTTGCAATGTAAGTATTTTATCGATTAAATTATGTAATATCAGGTTAATTAATATTTCTATAGGGTGACTCGGGAGGTCCGTTATCATATGATGGTAAGCTAGTAGCTCTTGTAAATTGGGGAGTGCCTTGTGGCCGCGGTTATCCAGATGCACATGCTCGAGTCTCATACTATCACGAATGGATACGCACACAAATCGCTTCCAACAATCCTCCAACAGAAGAAACAATGGAAGCCCCTTACGACGTAGATGTCGCAAATTAACGGTCTTAGATCTTCTACTATTTTTAATTATTTATATTTTAATCATTAATTTTCTGTACTTACCAACATCTTTCACTATCTGCATAAAAGTTTTTATCAAAACCAAGTTGACATCTTTTGCGAAAACATTTTCCCACTCCTCAATAACTCCCTGGAGCATAAGCGTTGAACTCTTCTTCTTTTCGGAGATAATGAATGTGTTGAGAGCTGATTGCAAGTTGTAGATAGCAGAGATGAAAATTGCAACCTGAAAATTTAAAAACATTAAAGATTTCAATTTTGACGATAAATAATTTTTTAATTAAATCTCACCTTTTCCTGCTTGAAGCTCTCGCAGCTCTTACTAACACTTAATACCCATGAGCTCAGAGCAATTCTCACAAAATCGAACCTATTCATGTCCAACTCCACAGCAAAATTCTTGATAATATCAGCCAACAGATTCGCCACTTCTACAACTAGCAAAACATTTTCTTCCTGTTCCAAAGAAATGTCCTTATTGTACAGAAGAAAGGGTTCCGCTTTGTGTTTGGTGATCACTTCATTGACGATTATCAGAGCATTTCCAATTATCTTTACATCGCTAGTTTCTCCGAATATTCCTTTAAAGTGATTTTTGATCAAACTCCTAGTGGCTGAGACTTTTATAAGCAAATTGAAGTAATTCTCGAATAGATTTGAAGCGATTGGTAGATTTTTATCTGGGACGGCTGAAGCGAATACTTGGAGGATATTAGCGTAGCTTAAAATAGTTTCTTCTTGGTGAGTGGCCAAAGTGGAATCTTCAAAGAGCAGTATTGCTCCATTGACTTCATCACTGTATTGCTTAGTATTTAGGAGTGAAAGTAACGAGCGAGCCCACAAAGAACCTTTAGTATTGGCCATCATCAAGATTCGGGTCTTGAGATCTTCTAGAATGGTGTCCGGGAGAGTCTTCATGCACAGCTGGAACTTTTCTTGTAGGTAGAGCAACCAAGTCTCAATTAATGGGTTAAGCTGAAAATAACATTAAGGTTACTTTAATATTAAAGAAACATGATATAATAAACTTACATTGGTGGACCTAAAAATAAGCACTCCAGCAATCACATCAGCATAGCAAACATCCATAAACTGATCGTAGATTTCATCCGTCCACGTTTTCAGCAAATTTTCGTCCATATCGCAATAATCTTCGGTGTATTCTTCCTCACCAATTGAAACATTGGCTGCAGCAAATTCCTGCTCTTCATCATTATCTTCATCTACTGGAGCAACTTCGATCTTTTGGCGCAAATTCTTCTTAACATTACAGCTCAACTTTAAAATAACATTCAAAGTGAATATAGTGTGCATGAGATAATGAGGAAGAACTTCTTCCAACTTCTGATCATCTCCATCGCTTTTGATAGTCTTTGCTGCGAGATCACCATGCAACAGTTCAATGTAAGAACACAAATTTGCCAAATGTTCCTTCTGCAAGTCTTTTAGGTTATTGTTCACCAACTTGTACAAAATTTCATCAACCTTCTCCATTTTCTGCTCCAAATTCTGAATGCACTCAGTTGAGCACAAAATAAGCTTTGATACGACATCTGAAATATTTTCCATGCTTTCAATTGAGATGGTGAGTAGATCAGTTTCTTGTAGTTTTGCTTCGATTATGCGTGCACAAGCTTCTAGCAGTTGATCATCTAATTTCAAGTCTTCACTGGATAAAGAGTCTTGCCAGGCAGTTGTAATTTCCCACAAAGTGTCCTCAGATAAGTCGTCGGAGATCTAAAATAGCCGATAATTTTAAAATAAGTTTTTTGTTGTAAAAAGTAAACACTAACCACTTTTTGAATACTGAACTCAAACATTATCAAAAATATTTTACACTGCAATTGTTTCTTTTTGTCATCCGAACAAATAACTGGCATAATCTGCGCCAAAAAGCTCCCACAGGAATCCAACGCATTTGATTTGCTGAGATCATTCAACGGTTCACACATAATATCAACGATCCTTTCGCATGTTCTGGTATCAATCAAAATATCGCCACTTTCTGTTTGAAAGAAGCATTTGTGGAGAATTATCAAGTTTTCCTTCAAAATACCGTTTGAGACCGCTTTAGCGCAATCGATGAGATGGTCTGTTACTTCAGTTAGAGTGAGTAGTTTTGTAATGTCAGGCTCCATGCAGAGTGGATGGCTTAGAGCTCGAAGAATTATCCAACTTTGAACAGCTTTGATTGGAATCTAAAATATTTAAAATATTTTTAATTCAGGAAATTTTTCTGAGTTATCTTATTGGTTGATTGCTCTAAAACGTATTTTACAACTTATACTAATTCTATTAAAAATAACTTAAAGCGATCAACCAACGAATAGTCTATGCAAGTTTAAAACAAACTATAAAGCAAAATAAAATTGTACACAAGGAAAAGCAGGAATTTTAGAGAACATTAGGTCGAATCATTAGTTAAAAATTGGATAACCAAGTTTAATTGAATATTGAAGAAAGAGTTAATAACAATTTTTCGAAGCAACTTTAAATTTAGATTAAGTGTTTATTTGTTAAAAACAAAATTTAAATCCATAAACTCAAGCAAACAATAAAACACGATTAAAAAATCGAAAACTTATAAACTAGTGCAACCATCCTGTTATAATCCAGGAGCAAATTTATTAGTGGATTTGATATATTAGTAGTTTCTGATGCAAAAAATTTAGTTTTTATTGAAAGTTCAAAAAATAATATTATCCATGAACCTAGGTTCATGAATAGCAACCTAGGTTCATGAAAAGCAATACTTCGAAAATTTAATTTCTGAATGTTGGGACCCAAAAACCAAAAATGCGACCCGCGAAACCTAATTTTTTGAGAATTTTTAGTCAAAAAACGAAAGTTCAAAAATAATATTATCCATGAACCCTAGGTTCATGAATAGCAACCTAGGTTCATGAAAAGCAATACTTCGAAAATTTAATTTCTGAATGTTGGGACCCAAAAACCAAAAATGCGACCCGCGAAACCTAATTTTTTGAGAATTTTTAGTCAAAAAACGAAAGTTCAAAAATAATATTATCCATGAACCTAGGTTCATGAAAAGCAATACTTCGAAAATTTTATTTCTGAATGTTGGGACCCAAAAACCAAAAATGCGACCCGCGAAACCTAATTTTTTGGGATTTTTTAGTCAAAAAACGAAAGTTCAAAAATAATATTATCCATGAACCTAGGTTCATGAATAGCAATACTTCGAAAATTTTATTTCTGAATGTTGGCACCCAAAAACACATAAAAGTATTAGGGTTCTCGAGATATTTTAGAGCAAAGTGAAAAATTGTCAAAATCCCCTGTTTTTGGGGACTCTTAGTACTTTGTGGATCAGCGGGATAGGAAACTTGAAGATTTTATATTTTATCGACACTCCCAGATAAATTTTTGAATTAATTTGATTAAGTTGTCCACATGAAAGTATCATGGATTTTAAGTTCTGATTTATAAACGAAAGTTACCAATCTGCGTTACAGAATCGCCATTTGAAATGCCAGTCCTATTAAAAGTTTATAAAAAAGCTAGCTAGCACTCTTATATACCAAATAAACAACCAATTCTTTCAAATATTTACGATTTTCCTCAACCAAAATTTAAAGTTCGCTTTATACGTTGTTTGTTACCTTTACCTTAATCCATTTGTCAAGCAATTCAATTTTGGCAGTGGGCGGTAATTGCTTGTACAAACACAGTATGATCTCAACAATTCCTTCGCATCTTAGTTCATCAACATACAGCCAGGCAGAAAATGTGTCGTAGAGGGTTCCAATGCTCTCCGACTTTCTTTGCTTGGCCAGGTATTTGAAGAGCTCCATTGAATTATATTCTTTCACTAGAGTCTCTAAGTTGGCAACAAATTCAATATTGTTGGTCTCTGACGTCTTTTCGATGTAAATGTCACATATTTTATGAACTAATTCATTTAATTGTTGTTCAAAGCTTGGAGAGGGTTTTTCAGGTACTGCAACCTTTTCGCCATCAATTTGGTCCACCACCTCATTGAATTTAACTTTAGCAGCTTTTCCTCCTTTCGCCTTGGAATTAGCAAAATTCTTCAAATTCTGGATAAGTTCAACGTGTGAGCTGGTGATTTGTTCAATGTTTTGGTTTAGCTCGACGCTAGATTTTAATACTTGGAACAGCTCAGACCAAAAACGATCCAATAGCTTTTGGTAGAGCTCCACTTCTTCAGAATTGTGCGACCAAAAGTTAAGCAAAGCTGCAATATGATGGAAAACAAACTTTCCAGCTGTTGGTTCAGTTGATATGCAATTAAAGATAACTGCAATCATGTGATCATCTAACAATCTAGAACAAGCAGTTGCCATTTCTTCTTTATCTATCTCTTTATCAGCCACCAATTGCATCAACACAAACTGAAGAACTTCATAATACGCCTTGGAAATCGCCGATCTTTCCGATTTCGAGCTTTGAGTTGTTCTCAAACCAATATTGATTGATTCGAAGAATGAAGTGTAGAATTTGTGAAGTTTATCTTTCTCTAAAACTTCTTTGTTGAACTTGGAAACTAGTGGGAGCATGTGCGGGAATATTACAGAGGCATTTCCAGCACCACCGTTCTTCAAGATTTTCCAAAGTTTAGGTAGAACTGCCTTGTCTAGATTCAAGAAAGTGTGCCATGAACTGATTTTTTCTTGGATCTAAAATATTTTTAAGGATTTAAAAAAAAGTTGGTAGATAAAAATAATTTCATTCTACCTGAATCAGGCAAGCCCATATATGTGGCAAAACCATTGGATCAGTTTCATCGACACTTTGAAAAACGTTAAGAGTAACCTGTTGAGCGTGTTTTTCTAGCAAAAAAGATCCATGTTCTAAGATTGCAGAGACGGCTTCAAACCAAGCGGATTTTATGTGGCTGCACTTGTTTTTGTGATAGTTCCAAAACTTTGGACTATCGATCAGCAGCAAGTTCTTCTCGCTAGAAAGTTTAAGTTGTTCATCAGAAATCTTGCTGAGATACATGGCATAACCACGCAAACTGGCAATTAAGACTCGTTGGTACTTATTCTCGCATTCTTCAGGCGTGAAGGCTCTAAAAAAATGAAATTAATATTTGCATTATTTTTCTCAAAAATATGAAAATCTTACTTTGGATTACAAATTGTTTGAGAAGTGTGCACAGTCAAGTTCTTGGTGAAAAAGTCCAATATTTCATTCTCACAGAAAACAAAAACATCATTGATCTTATTTTGAGGAAATGCTTTTTGAAAGCAATGAGAAGCAATACTAGCAGCTGGTGCATAGGTGTCGTATTGGCTACAAATCCAAGTTGGTACCAATTGTTTCAAGTGTGGAGCGATATTTTTTCCTAGTTTAGCAACTACGGCTGCTTGGGCTTGCTGAGCAGTCTCTCTGACGCGATGCTCGTTGTCAGTTGACAAGTTAGCATATAGTTTTGGCCAGAAAGGAATGGCTAGCTTCACATCTTCTAGCGACGATCGAGTTACTAATTCAGAAAACTCCTAAAAATTTAAATAATATATTAGTCACCAATAGAATAACAATTGATTGAATTTCACAATGTTATACCTGCAATGCTTTTGTCTTGGTGGTAGAGTCTTTTTTCGTCATCTTACGTAGAACAAGCTGATAAGAATTGTCCAAATTTGAATCAAACTCTTCATTCTCAAGCGTTGAAAATCCTACAGGAGCGACAGCAATCACCTCACCTCCTCCAAAGCCAACGAATGCTGGAACAGAGTTTCCTAACAATTCGGCAGATCTAAGACTGCTTGACGGCTATAAATAGAGAAGTAAAACAAATAAACACCTCGTCACCAAAATCAAAACACAAAATTATAATGTATACATTCAATCTATGGCCTTACCCTGGAGTTGTTCTTTGTGCGGTTCTGCCCGGACTTAGCTTTACCTCCCATTATTCACTACGTTAATTGATCACTTAAGAGATGGAGAATGGAAAATTCTATAAGAGAACAAAATTATTATTTAAAATAATTTACAAGTCAGTGCTTAGAATCGACGCTTCTATGAATGTCAAAAATTCAAGTCCTCGACTTTTAAATAATCCAGCACGTGAAATTTGTTTATCTTTTTATTTCAATTAATTTTACAAGTTAAAAGTGAATTAAAGATGTCTAAACTACTCTCTTTCTTTAGTTTGTGTCCCATCAATAACTTGAATGAATTCCTTGGTTTGTCCAAGGATGCGGAAGCTGGATCGGTTATTAACACTATTGGAAAAAATATCGTCTTAATTTCTAAGGTTCGTTTGTCTTAATATCATCTAATAACTAATTATTTAACTTAAATGCTATTTTAGTTACACAATCAAAAGCAAATTAAAAGCTGGACAGTTTTGGAACGTCTAACAAGTAAAGTTATTTACGATTTTACTCGCAAACAATACGTGGGAGTATTTGGGAACCGAAACTTGAGATTTTGGGATGAAAACGACCAAGACATCAATAAAATCAAGAAAGTTAAACTCCACAGGAATGTACATGATCTTTATAATGTGGATGCAAATGGAGAGAAGAATGTTCTAGTGATTTACAAAAATGGAACATGTGAGTCACTCGAAAAAGCTCTTGAATCCAGAAAAGAAGCTAAGGATGCAGCTAATCACATGGAAAATTTTAGCTTTATCATTGAGAATGTAAAGGTTCTAGTGTTGCCGAACGATCCTACTGTTCTATTACTGACTTACTTCAAAAGGTATCCGAAGAAGGAGATGGTGGAACTTAATTTTGTGACTGTTGACCGGGAGACTTTGCAAGCTACGCAAACGGTTAAGACCATTGATGTCACAAGAGTTGATCAGAATGTATTGCTTTGTGGTAGTACTGTGATTGAAAGTGCTGGCCGGTATCCTACTTTGTTGAGCATTTGTAAGTTTTCGAGTTATTTATAACATAAGTTTTTTTTCATTAGTTGTATCAATTTTTAGGGAACGACAAGCGTGTCTTCACACAGTCTCTTAAGTACGATGACAAAAGCGTCACCAAGGACACTCTTGGAAACTTTATTTCCATGATGGATATGATCAACGTCAATCAACCAATTTCTTTGCATGCTATCAACAAAGATTGTATTGCAATCTACGCTGCCAACAAGAACGAAGATGGAGCTTTTGTTCTACTTTACAATGTCAAATTCAAGGTTGTGCAATCCAAGCAATATTTTAAGATTTACTTCAAAGAGTCAAAAATGTGGATTATCGACAACAACATCTTGCTGGCTTTTGGGAAGAATCTTTCAGTGATTCCTTTTAGAGTTTCTGATGAACAACTGAGCGATATGGTTGGCTCACAAAGAAATAGCGGAGTACTTGGTTTGGTTGAAAAAGAGTTGTTGAATGAAGACATGGAAAAGGAGGAAGCTGTTAGATTCAATGATAATCAAGATGACAGCGATATTGAAGAAATCGATGATGTTGAAAATGAGGATGATGGATTCCTTTCAACGTATACCTACAGAAAAGAGCAATCGAATAAATTCAAAGGAACAAAGTTTGAAGATGCTTTTGAAGCTGACAACCAACTGAAAATTCTTTACAGAGAAGATTTGTTTGTAGATTTGATTAGAGATGAGAATCAGGCTCCTGGTACTGTACAAATGAAGCTTTTTAGTACAGTCAACGACGAATTGTTGATGCTTTCTGAACAATTTGAGCTACTTTCGGTAGACCTTGAAAGACATGGAGCAAGCGAGATGGAAATTACAAACACTTTGCTACCTGTTTTGATAAAATCAAATAGAACTGATGATATTGGAAAAGTGCTCAAAAAATATAATCATGTTTCTGAAAAGATGCTGGTTCAGACCCTGAAGTATTTGGTTAATTGTCCCGTGCAAGCTGAAGATGGTAATTTCTTATTGTTGAATATTATCACACACAAAACTAATTAATTTAATTTCAGACCAAAATGGGTCCACTGAATCAACGAGACAAGATGTCTTGAACATCCTCCTTTCATGCTCATTTGACTCTAAATCGATTGTCAAATTTTTGCGTACCGAAATAAACTTGAATGAGCTCATCTTCCTCATGGATTATATGCATAAACTCCTTGTTCGCAGCCCACTTGACGGTCCTGATCTAGCAGATGAAATTCTAGCCAATTCTGTGAACTTTGAGGAATTTGATTACGATGGCCAAATATTAGAGTGGTTCACTTTGCTGTTAGATTCACATTATCAGCAAATTTTGATGGCAAAAGATCCAAAATTGTGTAAAAAACTTGTGGAGTGGAAGAATTTGGTGGATAATTTTATGCTCAACATGAATGAGATGATTTCGTTAAGACCTACACTTCTAAACTTGGTGAACAATAAAACTGTTGGTACGAGCATAACAGGCAATAAGTGGTACTCGATTGAGGAAATCAAATTGTATTAAGGATTTTGATGTCTTAAAAAGCAATTATGGAATTTAATAAAAAATATATAAAAAATAGTTGAGATCTATAGTTTGAATATCCCGCCGAATTTTTTAAAATCGTCGACTCTGAAAAAGAAGAAGTCTTTATTATTATTTTATCATTTCGTTGAAAAGTTTGCGTAAAATTGGTGGTAATTCTATTATTCACTTAGTAATTAACAGGTATTTGTTTCGTAATACATCACAACGACTTCCTAGAAGACTAGCAATGTAAGTAGTGTTCTCAAGTTCAAGGATAATCTAAAACTAAGTTGCATAATCGCCGGTTGTATTTACCAAAGTTTTTGATCTAATTTAAGAATATAATAATTGAGTGATAAACATTCAATAATTAATGACTCCCACTAATTACTCAGAAATATGCTAACCTGGTTTTGTTATCACTTGTGAAATTTGTCGAGTTTTTTGTTGTAAATTCAAGATAAGGTTCCAAAAATGATGCAAAAAAAGAAAGTTTAAATTACAGCCAAAAATGCTTTCTAAAGGTCATCATGAGTTCAACGCATTTCGTCAAATGTTGGGCATTCTGTCATTTTATATTCTTCAATTATTTCCATAACCGATTTTATATTTCATACTTTTAAAAATGATTGCAAGAATTAAAATTGAGAACATAGAGGTTATCCATAAATTACAAACTAGAGCATCAACAAATTAATACAACTGATTTATTATAATATATTAATCAAATTTCTGTTAATTTACTACTTCCAGAACATATAAATCAACATGTCTTCTCTTTTGAGTGCAACTTGCCGTTTGTCACGTAATCCACTAGTCTTGAATGCCTTGCGCAATCAATCACAGATCAAAACATCTTTTTGGAGGCATTTTTCGTCGGCTGTAGAGCCAAAACCAACCCCCAAAGTAGAACCTCCAGTCAACATTCATACACCAGGAGCTCGATCTCATCCCGTTGATAACTTAGAAAAAAGGATGCTTGTGTGGTGTGGCAAGTACAAATCCGTTGATGAAGTCCCAAATATGATCAATCAAGAAGTGATGGAGAAAGTTAGAAATAAAGTTAGAATTCGAATGGCTAATATTATGATGGCTTTAACTGCTCTTGGTGAGTTAACCTTGTTTTGAAAAAAATCTGAGTAAAAAAATAGAATCCTTGAGATTTATTTATTTATAAAAAAAATTTTAGGCTGTATTGTGATGATTTGGAGTGGAAAGAAAGCAGCTGGTAGAGGTGAATCTGTCCAGAAAGCTAACATCGAGTGGCATAGGGAATATAATGAGAACGCAGCAGCAGAAGATGCTCTAGCAGCCGCTAAAAATAAATAAGCATTTGAGTCAATCTTACTGAATATATTTTATGAGCACTTGCCGTTATTTTGATGCTGAAATGTTAAAAAGCAAATCGTACTTCTTGTAAGATCTTGGAGCTTAAAGCTTCGCTATTTAAGATTTCATTTTAATATGTTTGTAAAGTAAATCATTTAATGCGCATTAGTCAGAAAAGTTGATATTTTGATATTTTAGATTGTTATTCTACAAATAAATCCTTAAGGCAATGCATCCAGTTTTTTTTAAATATGTAAAATTTTTGGTATAAATAAATAAAAAACTTATTTTACTGAAAAGATTATTTAAAAATGAAATCCGGAAGGAATAATTCCATAGACCTATTTAATGAAAATAAATATTTTCTTAGAATCTTCTTTAAAATTTTCTTTAAAATTTTAAGATTTTCTAAAACCATACAAAAGTATTTAACAACATAATGAAGATGGCGCGATCAACATAATGTTTGAAATTCTCATCATCAGTTAAAATTGCAAAATTATGTTTCCTTTTTTATTTCTTTTATCCATCACGAAGATTCAAGTAACCAGAAGATGTAATTGAATTTGTTAAGATAATAAGCAGTAACCAATCATCATTTATTTTAATTTATGTGAATCAATTAGTACATGCGCTCCTATTAAATCTATATGCAATTAAATGCTACATCGATATTTTCCGATATTAGCGAGATATTAGATTTCTAAACAGTCATTAACCAATTAAATGAACGGTTATGAGTACCAAACTGCATTAAGATAAGGTCCAAAGAGCTAGTGCATAAATCTCTCAATAATCTATCCAATAAGCTGCGCTTACTGGATTTACCTTTTGTGCCATTTTAAAATTTAGCTCTGGCAAATCTTGAAAACTAATCAAAAAGATTAAAAAATGCGATAACTTCTGGTAGAAATGCAGAATGCACAAAATTAACCAGGGAAAGGGATTTAAATGGGTTTTAAGTACTGTTATTTCAAGATAAACAATCTTTATTCTAGATATTTTATTGGTTTCCTTCTTAAATATTTCTTACATTTCAATCCAACCTCAATCCCTGCCTATAGATCGAAAACTAATGGAAATTCTTGCAGAAAAGTATGGAAGAGTGCAACGTTTTTAAAAGCAATTGAATTCAATTTATTTTCCAGTCGAAAAGTATCCGAGAAAAGTTCAATTTTAATGATTTATTTTAAATTTTTAAGGAAAAAGCAACGGTTCTCTCAATTTCATCCAATTTTCAACCTTATTTTAAAGCCAAAGTCAAAAAGGAATTGAAAACTAAGCAAAAATCTCACAAAAACCTCCAAATTGTATCAAAGAAATGTTTTATTTATCCAAGCTATTGAGTTTAATGAAATTTATCGAATTAAACGTGAGTTTCTTTTGTTCAAAAGTGCTTTTTACGTGATTTGCTGTGCCTTTTGATTCTGTACCTGATTCAAGATTGTCTAAGACGTTATTTTCCTTCAGCTTCTTCAAGGAATTCAAGAAAATTGTTATGTTTGTTATTTTATCTAAATATTCCACTATATACCGGGTTTGACCTAAGAAAACACCAACAAATCAACAATGAAGCTGAGAATCTGAAAATGTTACGCATAGGCAGGAAAACGAAAGATATTTCTCGTCATTATCTTTTTAAAGGGAAAAGAATTCTTTTAGAAAGGATCGTAGACAAGAGGGTGAGAGGGGAGAGTGGTGGATGAAGTTAGAGGATAGCTTTTAACGGGTATTTCAACGTTCAACATATCTGTGTTTAGAGATAGATTTTAGTCAAATGACTTGAAAGAAGAAATGATCCTTAATAAAGAGTTATATGATCTTCTACGTGATCCTCCATGAAATTCGGAATAAAAAACATATTTAAATTTGGATGATCATCCCCTCACAACAGGTAAATCTTCTCAAAAACACGTTGCAGGATGATTTTTACAATTTTCACATATTTTTACAAATCTTTGAATCTTCTTATTGTTCCCAAAAAAGGAACCCCTCATGTTTTGCTGTCTGAGATTTTACTGTGATTAACCGAAGGAATAACTGAAGAAGTAAAGAAAGGGATTATGCCATTGTGCTGTCCTTTTCAGGGAAAAGAACTAAAAAAACTATTAAAATTTATATATAACTCCATTTTTAAACAGAGAGCTGGATAAAGGAAGAATTCTTGAATTCAAACAAGTGAAATGTTTTAGTAATTGACAGTAAATGTAAAATTAATTGGGGGATTCTCGGGGATGCAGCTTCTCAATATTTCTCACGATTCTTTACGTTCGTCATCAATTAAAAACTTTATTCAAAACTCGTCAGTTCACGTTCAGCTAGAATTTCCATAAACGGTCAAAACCACCATATTTGTTGGTGGAATTTCTCGCCGCGGTGCAATAATTTGCTGTCTATTTGCTTTATGTTGTTTTGCCTCATGTTTGCATAGTTTTCAGGTGTGACTCATGATTTGCATTCATTACCCGCCAATTCCATTTATATTAGTGTGACATAATTGCTCGGGAACTAATAAGCGAAATGTTATGCCCAGTTATGCCATGTTATGCATTAGGACTTATAAAAGTGGGGTAGGAGCCAGCGAATTGATTTATAAGAATAGTTTATAGGATCTCAGTTTTGATGATGAAGTCAAACCATTTACAGATGCTAAGAGTATTGAGATGTTTTCTTAAATTCATTTTAATATTTACAGAACGAAATTCGCAAGTCTCTTCAAGTTCTTTAAATATCGAGCAACAGTTTATTGTTCAATCGCGTTCGTTTGTCAGTTTCTTACTAGCACTGCATAAATCGTAGCTGTTTATTTAGGATTTTTGCGACCAGATTCGGATTCAAATCACACGATTTCTGCAATCCCCCAACAACAGCTCCACATTACACGGAGATATCCATGCTAATTTAAGTGCAAGATTTGTAAATTCTAAAAATTCTCTCTACTCCGGACTAACGATGCAAGTACTGTACTGCAAGTAATTGCGGAAAATTTACCATTCCAACAGCGAATTGACCATTAAATTCAATTTTGTCATGTTGCACTACAAAAATACGGTTGGCTGTATAGAAATGGCGAATAATTGTGAGACCATACATTTTGTATGTAAATTGTAAATGCCAATTCTATATAAAGAATGCGCAAGCAAATGTTGTGGACTTTACTTTGATGATTATCATATAAGTTGAGAATTTGTAAAAGAAATAACAGAAACATCACTCCTTAAAATTGATTTTTTATTTACATTCCAACATGCAATCTATTTAAGAATACTAAAAATAAGGTAAAAGTAACTAAAACTCCTGTTCTAAACTAAAAATGTAGAAATATGAAGTCCACGCTTCTCCATAAAAACATTCATCTATATGAATTTGCAAAATATGATCCTTCACTTTGGTAGTTTGCTCACGTTTTATGAAAATTCTTGAAAATGAATTATTTATATAGTTATCAATTTAATATTGTACACATTTCTTACATTTAATTACTCAATTATTTATATTTTTATAAATTTCATATTTTCTTGAACATTTTGTACTTGAGAGAAAACATAAATTCACCGCGATTAGAGCATTAGCAAGCATTTGGCACTATTTGTGCAACATTAATTCACGGTTTATTGCGCTTTCGTAGAAATTAAACGGCGATTAACTATGGTGCTCTACACTATACGATGTGTTGGTATTTTTGGCTTCAAAATTGTTTAATTAATTGCTTTTTTAACTATTAGCAAATTAAGTGGAAAATTAATGGGATTTTAAAAGTTTATTTGAATTGCTGCGTTTTATGAAAGACTTCAATGAGAGAATTGTTAGGAAGTTATTTTTTGGAATTTGTTATTTTTAATTAAAATGTATTTAAAATTTTAAAATGAATACCGCACATTGTAATGGATCACATATTTATTGAAATTAATCTAATTTGGATTGTGCAAAAAAGGAATTTCTTCCACATTATCCTTAACCTATCTTAATCGATGCATCCGTAGAAAATTTTACTAAACCACCAAGTTCAATTGTCTTTGTGTCCCCAAAAAACCCAAAAAAAAGCAAATATGCTCAAATGCGGCTTTGATACTTAAAAATTCAAAAATCACAAAACAAATGGAACAAAAAGTCTTTCTCAAGTCTTTCATCCTAATTGATTGTTTTCTGATGTAGTTGTTGTTCAATTCTTTCTATTTTTTCTTTGCAAGCAGGTTCCGAGAAGAGTAGGTTTTATTATTTGTTCGTTGTGAAAAACACAAACAATAATATTGGTAGATTTTTGGTTGGGATAAGGTGTACATAACGTTGCCATTGGTACTTGAAAATTAAGATGATGCTTTGAGCATTTTAAGAAATTTTTGTTTAGAAAAAAAATATTGTCGTTTTCGAGTGAAATATTTCAAAATTATAAGAATATATATAATTTTTTAGCTACTCATACTTTCCCAGAATATAGAAACCAACTAGACAAAATCTTCTGGAACTCACTCATAAGGAAACCACTGCCCAAAAAAAACCTCTCGATCTTGTCTTCTTGTTCGCCCAAACCAAAACTAAAAAAAAATTATCTTGAAATAACACAAACTGGTTGTTCTTTTCTTAGCATTTGATTTTTTTTCTCGAAGCCTGAACTTTTTACCCAATTGTTCCATTGAAAGATCAAACCTGATCCAACCTTCAAAATTTTTACATTCATACATTCATACAGAAAGGGGTGGAAAAATAGAACAAAAGGACTTTATTGAGGATGCAAAAATTTACGTTGAACTTGTGAGATCTTTTTTTTTGAAGGCAGGTTGTTTTTTAGAGTAAATATTAGTTAATTGCATCAATGCTCGAGAATTTATATTAGAGGAAGCTGCATTGAAGGGTTGTTCACACCTTTTCAACTATCTGAGGATGGTTTTCAGCTCGACTAATGCTGGATATCTGAAAAAAGAAGCTTCGTAGAACTTGGCTAAAATTTGGCTAGAACTTGGTATAATATGAAAGTTAATTACATGAGGAATTCATCTTAAATGTCATCTGATGTCATTATCAAGGTTGTTAACCTCAATATGAACAGCTAAATGAAAAGGTTACAAAATACATAGTCTGTAATTTTTCCTCATTTGATGAATTTGAGTCTAATTGGTTTGCTTGATGCTAATAGGTCGTTGAGGTAATGTTAACCAAATGAATATCGATGATTCGAGTTAGTGCTAACAGCTTCGGATGTACATATTTCTACTAATTATCTAACCTTTCCGTTAACTTAAAGATTACCATTAAAATATTATACTGTCGAAGCACAAAGTTGATCATAACAAAATAAAGACTCTGGTAGATTTCCTAAAACTTACTAGAACTCTTTGTCATGTACTTATAAATGCAAACACCGATAGGGTTAACACCCAGCCAAAGAGGCCATTAAATTTGAGAAATCGAATCCGTGTATCTTTGCTTGTTTTCGAACGCTTTTCAAATGGCCACAATGGATTTTTGTTTGCTTCAGCGATATAATTATGATTAATGATTGATTGAAATCTCTAATTTATATGTTTTGTGTAATGTTTCTTTCTTCATCTCGAACGTTCCTATTTTTAGTCAGAGTGGTTTTGCCTCTACTGCTCTGCGCTGCCTGATTAATTTCGAATTTAAAACAGGCGATGATGTAAATCGAAACGGCTTTTCTATAACCATCCGAAATTGTTGGCCGAACAAATTCAATGTGTTTTTCTTAATGATTTCTAATTAATGTGGAATAATTGGATTTTTTGCTGGCGCAGGGGGAAAATTATACATCTTGAAATCTGCTATTAACGAGCAGCATGTTCTCGTTAAGAGTTGGGAAATCTTTGGATACTTACTGAACCATTTCCATCTTTTCAAGCCATTAAAAATTTAATAAAGATTTGTTTAAACACATAGTGGTTTTTGGCAGGAACGCCATTAAAGAATAAAACATCAAACGCCTCCACAAATCTTGAGAAGTTCTTGACTGCTTCACGACTCAAGAGTCGCGTGGCCTCGGATTTTTTTAAGGTATGCAGGGGTAGCAAACTTTTGTTTTTGGGAGAGTTTTGATTGAAATTATAAAAAAACCATCTTTAAGTACCAATCAAGAAGATCTCTTGACCTCCATAGTTCTGGATTAATATTAATTTGACTGAACTAAATACTCATCAAAATTTAAAAAAAGGAAAACCTTGAAACGCATAGTTTCCTCATCATTGCTTTTTAAAGCACTACAAAATTAATTAAATATTATTTTCAAATTTCTTTGATGGAAGACTTTGTTCAAATGTTTATATGCAAATCCAAAAGCTGGCTCATTTAAGCAGTCGCATGCTAGATGATACTGTAAGATATTTTAAGAAACTTGATCAAGGAACTTGATTTAAATCATTCAGTTATTTCAGCATCTTTTATTTATTCATTTCATTTGCAAGAGATTTTTAAAACATTCTCGTGTTTGTTCGTTTTCAATCTGATAACTTATATGTTGCCTTTCTGCTTAAGAATTTTGCACATAGAACTATTCTTTATGAAGCTCTATTCAATTCGTGTTTGATACTTTGTGATGGTTTTATGCAGGACGAGCAGGGTTGTATCAAAAACTACTAAAACTTATTTTTGCTTCAGATTTAAAAGGAATCACAAGTTTGCATAATAAGAAATTCCGAAAATGCAGAATAAAATTTACTGAGCTAAAAAGTCGTGCAGCTTGCTTTAAACTAAACTCTAAAAAAAGAATTCCGTAGTTTATTGATCCAATAAAATATTTACCGGGTAAAAGCTTTCCGGTCATAACTTACATTTAAATCTTTTTAGAATGTTAGATCTGAATCTTTTTTGCATTTTTGAAACAAATCTTCAAAGAGCTTGAAGATTGTTCCGCTTTTTGCCTCGAATAGTTTGATTTGTACATTGGAAACCAGCCCTGCATCTCCACATTACCCAAATAACTACATTACACATTCTGATACTTTTCCACAAACTAATCCTACATTTCATATTTCTACAAAGTCATCCAATCAAAATTTGAATTTATTCCATTCCGAAAAAGCAGCCAAAGCAGCAAAAAATGCCACTCGCGATAAAAGAACTGAAATATTTAGTTTCTTACACAATTCTTTGTAACGTTCTTTTTGTGAAGGAAAAACCGAAAAAATATACAAAAACACTGGAATAATAAAAATAATAAGAAAATCTGAGCTGTTTGGCTGTTTGGTTCTTTGGTACAACAACTATCAACAGGCCGCAGAGATTCAACAAACAGCATCATCAAGCGATACAACAAAAAACGCCAACAACATTAACGAAGCGACCACAAAAACGTGCACCAAAAAAATGCCGGGCGGCAAGTGGGGGTGGGATTGCTTGGCAGCTGTCTTGTATTAAGAAAATAAGTGATTTATTATGTAAATTGCTAAAATTTCTACAAGAAAGGATGATTCTTTGAAAATATTTACAATTTCTTACTAAAACATTGATATCGCCAAAAAGTCACAAAAAAAACTTTTTCTAAAATCCGTCACTATAAAAATCGTTATTTTGTTTTCTACCGGCTGAAAACTAAAAAAATAACTGATTTGGCCAATTTTATGGATTTCAAGTTTTAACCGAAAGGATTAATCGTTGAATGCTCTCGAGGCATTTCTCGGGGAGAAGAATTAATTGCTCGATTCGCTTCATCGCTAATTGAATTTTGGATTCATTTCTCAAAAAAAAACATCGTCAAGCAGTATCTTTGATGTTGAAAAAAGTCAAGAAATTTAACAATTTCGACAAATTCAAACGAAACAACAAAAAAATGTTGAAAATTAATAAATTATGCGCGAATTCGTTCCAATCGCACGAAACAATAAACGAATCATCAAAAAGCAAACATATTTCATTGAATAAAAAAATTATAATAAAGTCGAGTTATGCAAATTTGAGGGAATTGAAAAATTAAATTGAAACAATTTTTAATACCAAATCCACCCACGCCTCGCGTTTTCGGATGAGATTATAATTTTTCTAACCATTTTAACCATTTTGTGTGTTCAATTGTATGCCGAGCTCTCGCTAGCTTATAATTTATCGTCGCTTGCACTGTGCTTGAATCAATTTGAATGCCTTTGAATGGAAAGCAAAACGTTTAAGTGACATTATAATAGGAAAACTATTATATATTTATTCGAAACTACATTAAGTATGCATTAACTAAATATTTAATGCGGATTGTAGATCATTTTTAATCAGCCATTCTACGTATTCAATTGGAAAATTAACTCTTTCTTTGGAATATTGGGGTTGACTTTGTTGTTTAATGTACGACTTTGTGCTTGAAACTTTTATAAGAGAGCTGGAAAATATGCAAAGTGGACAATATTGTGTTTTAAAATGAATCCATTAGACTAGCTTAGTGGCGCTGTTGATGTACAAATTCATCTAGCTCACTCAATGGAATTATATACTCGAGTTCAACGCTCCAACTTGACTTTTTCTACTTAATTACCGAGTTAGAACAAGCAGGTGATGTTTTCACCAGGCCCATTTTTATAACTATCTACCAATCTATTGCGCCGATCCATTGAACTCTTTTTTTTCTAGCATCTAGCCGATAGAAATCTTCACATGTTAAATTGTTGACAATAAAATAAAAATTCTTCAAATTAAACTCAATTTTCCATTTAATTTCGACTCGTAAATTGTGTAAATTGTCCCCGCATGTGAATGGGAAGACAATGGAAAGCCATCAATTGTTGCGAGCCAAATAAAGGTTAATTCCACATAATTGACCACTGGCGGAGGCTTGTTAAGTGCTCTCGTCTAATTATGATCAATAAAATTTGTTTATCTCATGCAAATTAATTGGTCGTTAACTAGCTGATAAACTCGCCTTCAGTTTTCTTAATGAGAACCATTTTTCTTGAGTTTTCTTTATTTTTTATTAGAGTTTCTGTAGATTTCTCTGAATTTGTCTAAACATCATTTATTTATTAATTATTCAAATAAGTCTTGGAATTGCTTGTAACAGCTTGGAATAACATCAGACTCTCTGATAGTTTTCTTGTTAAAGTTCATTATGAAAACATCTTGCAGCTAAAATATCGATCACTAAATCATTTATAAATGAATTGATTGCACTCATTAGCTAAATTGAGAATTGCCATTATCTTGCAGATCCATTAACAAGTACAAGAATTCAGAAGGTTTGCGGTATCAAATTAATTAACAAGAAATTGAAATAAACTGAAATAAGAGACGCGGCGAGAGCTGATAAAAAGTATTTGCATTTAGCTTTATTTTATATGTGAGGGTGGTCTGTTGGCAAATTTAAGGATATTGGAGGATGAAAGATTAATGAAATTAGTATATAGGGCAACCCCAAAAATAAACCCTTTTCTGAGGAAGGCTGAGAAGCTTGAAATGCACCTCAAGATCGACATGCTTTAAATTAAATTCGATTTCTCTTCTTATTTTTACATAATTTTAATTGCATCATGGTTTTGTTCTTGAATTAGGAAGTGATTCTAGATATTTAAAATGATTTAGTTGATTTTTTAATTCACTCATATTGCATGCAAATTTCTCAAAGTTGAACCAAAATAAAATTTTCAAACATCCTTCTGCATCTCGTAATTCATTGCAAGGGGTGAATCAAATATAAAATTAAAAATTAGGAACAAAATGACCATTCCTGATCAATCATCAAAAAACTACAATCACCATCGCCTCTCCACTCTCAGCTCATTTGCTGAGCATGTACCACTGTCAGTTGGAATAATTCCTTTAATTCATTTAATCCCTTCGTTTTGTTATTCAACTTATTTTGTTATTTTGTACTTTTTTCTGTTGCGGAATTGTGTTGCACTTTTTCTGCTGCAGCGCATAAAATTTAAATAATTTATGAACTGTAATTAAAATCTGATAAAAATGGAAATGCACTGTAGCAACAGCCACAACGATTTATGGAAGGCGAGGGACTCGGCGGCCACGGAGAACACATCAGCATAATGTAATGTGGAGACTGGATAGGCACTGAGAGAAGGACTTATTGTGTTTTGCTTAATTCGGATTTGAAATGATTAAGTTAAAATTTAGAAGTAATCTATTTTATCATAATTCTGTAGATTTAAAACAAATCAGTGCCTCGAAAACCCTTCCCTCAGTGTTTTTCTGCACGAAACGTTCGTTAAAAAGAATCTTTGTGATGTCGTTCTGGCTCTTCTTATTCTCGGCCGAGTCGAATCTGAAATCAAGAATTATTGAAACAACTTTTCGGTTTTCCTTCATTCTGTGCAGAAAATTGGGTGTACATACATAAGATGCTTGATACTTTGATATTGTTTGATATTGTCTTATATGCCTCGTTCCTTCCACATAAACATTCGCCAAATTCGTTATTTTGAAAAGTTTATTTATAGCAAGAAATGTATGCATAATTTAAGAGATTTTTGGGTGCCTAGCAGTTTCCAGACGAGTGAGTTGATGCCATTAAATGTGACTTGATGTCCAGTTTTGAAAAATTACAAGAGACTTCAATGAGTGGATGAACAGATTTATAGGCAGTTCGGAAATTTCTTTATTTAAAGACTATATTGTCTGATTTGCTCTTTTGAATTTTATTAATCTTCGATATTGTTTAAAGCTTAGCTTTCTGCTTTATTTGTTGAAGTAGAGTACAATAAACTCTAACAAATGTTTTGAAATTCACAACAAACTCGTAGATTGAAGATTTTTCAATAAATCCTCCATAAAACATACATTTATATACCCTCATATTCAATAAAAATAAATCTTATGTTATCGATGCCCAAACATATTTATGTTCCTCGTCAACAGCTCACATCGTGGCTGCTTCATGATAGTTATAACAACACTTAAATTTTATCTTTTCTCTAAAAACTTCACCACAACTCAGCTCGAATGCAAACAAATATTTAAAATTATCGGATCATTCATCCTGTAACTGCTAAAATATTCCATAAATCCAAAAATCAGAAAAAATCATAAACTCCATAAGAATCAACAGAAACCCATAAAATTGTTTTGTAAAACTATTTTGGTTTTTTACGGAATTTTCCGAATGTATCGAGAATTTTAAAATATTTAATTTGTTCCAGAAAGCAATAAAAGTCTCCCTCTAAATTTCTTTGCAGCACCATTTACGACCATTCTTTCAACAAAAAGTCGCTCAAAAGCCAAAAATAGCTTTCGGTTGCTATCCATAATGTGGCTTGCCAAAAAATCTGTGGGTATTATATTCGCAAAACATTTTTTTTTTTCAAACATAATGTATTCACGTTTTTGCAAATTTTTTGATAACTTCTAAGAGGTTTTTGCTTTTTGTCCAAACGAAAAAAATCGTTGGCATCTACTGATATGTTAAGATAAAAAACGAAAAAAGGTATCCAAAAAAAAAGAAGAAATTTTGAAGCTCGAGACCTAGTTGAGCAGGACTTCTCCTTGTTGATATAGATTTGACATTTTGTAGTAAGAACCATTAAAATAAATTCAGTATAGAAAAATAAAAGTTTTTAGAAGTATGTTCAAAACATTTTTAACGTCCAAACTGAAAAAAAATATGTCCGTTGGCATCTACTAAGATATTGTTAAAGATAAAAATATTTGCGAAAATAAAAATTCTAGATCAAGTTTTCTTTTTCATCCAAAAAAACATAAATCTTTTTAACGGCTCTCGTAAAAATATATGAAAGAACACTCCATAAGACAGTCAAATACAACCTTTGCCAAAAAGCACGAGACCGTTAAAGTTCAACTATAATAAAAATAATGAATGAATTGTTCTCGCAAATTGCCTGGAACAAACATTTCTTTATTTCTTGTTGATGAGCCATAAACCCGATTTTTCAATTCATTAAATGAGATTTCTTGTAAAATTTTGTTTCTTAAAGACTATTCAGAACCATTGAAAAAGAACGAAAAATAAAAATTCAGTATTGAAAAAAAAAAAAAAAAAGAGTTTTTGAAAAGTAAAATGCTGGGAAAAAAACTTTTAGATTGCTTTGGATTGTTAGAAGACTTTGTTCAAATCTTGTGACATAATTCATCATTTTTCAATTATTGGGAAAGAATCTATGATTCAATTAAAGAAATTTGTTATAGTCAATGTCCGAAAATAATAACATTGTCCGCCCCTAGCATTCCAAAATAACATAAAGAAAATTCCAAAAATTTTTAATTTTTGATGGACGTTTAGAGGTCGGGTTTCCATTTGAAATTTTTAAGTTTTTGGGCTGATTTTGAGAATTTTCGATCATGAAAATTCTTTTTGTTTTTTAACACTTAAAAGAAAAATTATCCCGTTTTGAGGATTTATAAATGTTTTTGACATCGAAGTGTGAAAAATAAAAAATCATTCAAAACCATATAACATCTAAAATATTTTATTAATACCCTTCAATTTACAACTAAAATAAGTAAAAATGTTATTTCTAAGGAAATTCAGAAGATTTGGCATATATTTGATGTTCACGAGATGTTTAATTCCAGTTTTAGTGGATCAATATAAAATGGATGGCATGTTGTTGTTGTTTTTTTAATGTGACCAAATTTATTAACAATTATCACAAAAAGTTCATTTCGATAATTGTTATTAAACTTTGAATCAAAAAAAAATAACAACAACATGCCATCCATTTTTATATTGATCCAATAAAACTGTTAAGCATTGAAATAAAAAACATTTTTACTAAAATTCGAGCATTTTCAGGGTTTTTCAATCTTATTTGATTTTTCCTGAAATTCTTCAAAAATACCGATTTTTTTTTGTCCGTATTGATAAAAAAAAATCCGGAAAATATTGAACATAAATCTTTTTATGGCTCTCGTAAAAATATATAAAAGAACACTCCATAAGACAGTCAGCCACCCATACAACCTCCATTGCCAAAAAAGAAAATCACCCAAAACGGGTCAGCTAAAAGTCGTTAAAGTTCAACTATAATAAAAATAATGAATGAATTGTTCTCGCAAATTGCCTGGAACAAACATTTCTTTATTTCTTTTTCATCTCGCGCTGATCCAACCATCTCCGGCCCATGAGCCATTAAACCCGATGATTTTCAATTCATTAAATGAGATTTCTTGTAAAATTTTGTTCATTTTTTTTGTTTCATTAAAGACTCTTTTTCTGTTCCCATTCAGCATAGCACTTTTTTTGATTGACAAAAGAACGAAAAATATTAAAATATACAATTATTATTTATCTTGTCTTGATTGAAAAAAAAAGAGTTGAGTCAAGAAATGTTTTTCTGGAAGAGCTTATCTTGCAGTTTTGGAGGATCAATGCTGAGATAATGCTGTGGAAATGCTTTAATGGTGGCCTTTTGGTCCACTACCTGCTGGGAGGATTGAAAATTATAAGAATTTGGATTGAGATAGCACTTCGGTCTCTTCAGAAAAAAATTTTGTTAATAAGTTCGGTAAGAATTACATCGAGTTTGACTTTATGTTACATTTATGGATCTTGTGAGGAAACGTATAATTCATCATATCACCAGTTTCAATTATTGGGATAAGAATCTATGATTCAATTAAAGTGATAAAATATTTTAGATGTTATATGGTTTTGAATGATTTTTAATTTTTCACACTCTCGATGTCAAACAACTTTTATAAATAGAACTTGCAAGTTATTTAATTTACCTAAAAACAAATTACGGGATAATTTTCTTCAATAATAAGTGTTAAAAAAACAATTAAGATTTTTCCGAATTTTCATCAGGGCTTCTGTCGAAAATTCTCAAAATTTTTCCTCAAAAACTTAAAAATTTCAAATGGATTGCGCGACCTCTAAACGTCCATCAAAAAAATTGAAAATTTTTGTGAATTTTCTTTATGTTATTTTAAATCAAAATTTGCTAGGGGAGCGCGACTTTTTAATACAATAGCATTCCCATAGTAGTTTGAACCACCCTAGTATGTTACATTTCTAGAACGCAGGGTTTGAGTTGTACTTATCTAATCAAGACTTTAAAAATACATTCAAGAAAATTTCAACAAAATGAGATAAATATTTATAAAATGATAAAAACTAACCATGCTCGCGCCCTGCATGATACACTTCAACTCATCCAAAGAAATCTCCTTCAACTTATTATTATTATTGAAAATCTTCAAGTATTTTGCCTTTTGAAAATTTTAACGTCTGTTATTATTGATGGACTCACCCCTGCTTCAAGAATCTTTCAGAAAACTGCTTATCACGTCCATCAACAGAATCCTACAAATATCCGCCGAGCTCCCAACAAAATAATTGAAACTTCAAAGATCATCGACGAAGTAGAAAGAACTTCGAACTGCGAGTGACTCGTCCGTAAAGCATGAAATCCATAAACTTCAGAAATTGCAGAAATGTGCAGAAATTGCAGAAATGGCAGAATGTAAATCATAATTTATGGCGAAAAACGTTAAATATAATTTATCTCCAATTATACAATAAATACATTGTTTAACTTAAGACGCGGAAAAAATTTATCTGTCTTGAGAAAATATGATTGCCGACTATTTAAGCATTAACAGTACGATCAAAAGAGGGCGCACCCTTCATTCTCGTCTTTTATTAATTTTAATTTTTTAAAGACATTTGAGATATCGTGCTCGTTCCGCGTAAATACGAGTAATTAAAATACATTACCAGAAAAGAAAAAATATATACTAATTTTCGGATGAATAACAAAGTCTGCAACGGCCTCTCATCGTGCCAAATTAAGATTTTATTATCATACAAGTAAACTAATAATTAAACATTGAAATGAGATAAAAATTAAATAGTTCCATCTGCAGCCTTCCTCATACCTTCTCAGACATTTTTAATGTTCCACCACAACTTCTCGTGATATCTTGTGCCATTGTTGCTATGCTGTTGTTGGTATCTTAACTTTTAAGAATCTTAAGTACAACCTCACAACCTTACAATGGTGCAGAGCAGAAATCCTATTAATCATTGAAAAAAAATAAAAAATTTCTTGAAAGAGAAATATTTTCATAAAATCATTTTTGAACACAGCATCATCTTATTTGTGAAAACATTGAAAATTAATTTATTAAACTGCTTGGCTGGGTTACAGAGTCATATATTACACACGTATAGTGGAAGTTTTTGAGTAGTGATATTTGTTGATGAACTTTCAAGTTCCCTGACAATACATAGAATGGTTCTTGAAACGTTGAAAGATTAATTGAGGTGAGAAAATGACTAAGCTTTCAGTTTTCCCACATCACAATGAAATTGGCGGTAATTGGGAGTAAGTTCAAAAATATGATAATATTATTGTATTTATATGCTATGCCTATATGACTTAACCTAAGTTCCCCACAAAAATAATCTGATGCTGAAAAACAATTACAAGCTGATCTTTTTATTTTTTTAAGATAAGTCCATCTGTATTTCTAGATGTGTCTTGCAAATGTCTTGAATGTCTGGAGCAATATTCCTTGAGCCACAATAAATGCTTTAAACAATATTTATAGAAAATATTAAATAGAAATATGCTGCATACTGAAAATGATTATTGAAACACTGAAAATATGGAAAAACACTGAAAATTTATGGCCGTTTTAAATTTTTATCGTAACTGCATAACTGGCATTATTGCAGGCAAAGATTAAAAAATTATTTATTGGGTATTAAAAATTGTACCATTCTCAATTTTTATTGTTTCTTGCGATTTTTCCTTTGTTTTACATGTTTTGTGCGATATTATTGAAATTGCCTTTATCTGTTGCATTTGTTTCGATATTGTTCGATATTGGTAATATTGAATAAAGCCAAATAAAATTAAGTTTCTCGGGATTGTGGTGCATGCATTGTACACGCATGTTTTCCATTATTTCCACATTTCACGATAAAATGTTCCATAAAATGCAATTTTCATTTTGTTACGAGGTTTGTTCAATTTTTATTGAGTTTGTGAAAAAAAATATATAATGAAATTTATGAAAAATGTGTTTCATACTTTTTTATAATTTTGAAAAGCAAATCCGTGGTTCGGATTGCCAGGGGGTATCTAGGAAACGAGCAAAAACTAAAAACGTACAAAAAGTGAACGAGAAAAATAGAGGTAGATTACATACTTGAAAGTAAATTAATTTGTTTCCAAGTTTGCAATCTTTCAAAATTTCTAACATTTTTATTAAATTACTACAATATTACAATATTATTAGAAATAATAGAATGCAGTTGTATATATATATGTTGTGCGCGAAATTCTGTCATGTCGGTGTACTGGAGCTTAATAACTTTTGAACGGATAAAGTTTTTCAAAAATTTTTTTCACCAAAACTTCTTACAACTATGTAAAGGATGAAAACTTTTTGTTTCAGACCTGGTCCACTCATCTGGTGGTCACCAGAGCTGATCCCGTGATCTTCGGGAAAATCAGAATTTTCCAAAAAAACGTTCACGATGTGGTGGCACCTTTTATTAACAATAAACATTGCCAAGTCACACATTTTGAGTCATTTTTGAGTTGGTCATAACACCGCGTCTCTTCTCCAGCTTCCAGAATCTATGCGATTTTGGCACTTTTTGCATATGATATGCACAAAATTCGTTCATTGCTTGGTCTTTCTCAATTTTTATTTTTTCATTAATTATTTGGCATCACAAGAGATTTTATTTACCCCAGAAACCCAAGATATCCATGCGCTGTTGATCTGCAGATGAATTTGTTGGTTTTTTTCAAGCTTTTCAATCATTTTACTATTTCAAGAGAACGAAACCACTTAGAGACTTGAAATTTTTACCAAATGATCAGTGAGTCCAGGCAATGTTGGTGCAATAATTGGAACTGACATCGCGGGTCCACCACGAATCTAAAAAATTTCATCCTTATCTTCAAACATATTTCCAGATTTCTTCTTCTAATGAGTTCAAAAAATAGAATTTATGTGTAAAAATCTTAGATAAGCTGAAAATCAGCTAAACTCCACATCCAGAAGATATTTTTCAAGATCCAGGAGCTTTTTTGAAACTTACAATAGAGCTTTCGTTTCTTCAGCGAAAATATTTAATTTAATGGATTGTTCATGAAATATTTATGGAATCTTTTATGCGGATCCTGGTGACCAGCTGGTGGCTCCAAATAAAAATTTAAGTGATCAAAATTAAATTTTTTTTTGTTGAGTAAAATTTATTATTAATTTATTGTTGCCTCAAATTTATTACAACCAAAATGTTTAACTCGGCATTTTTGCCGAGACGGGATAACTAGTATTATAATAGTTTATAATAGTTGCGGGTTGGGTGGAATTTCGTTTTATAATAATAAGATTTTTAAAAGAAAGGCCTTTAAGATTACTTTCAAATTTGTTTTGTTTATTTTTCCACATATTTGAATACAAACATTTTTGATTCTTTGTAAATACAGGGGCCTGAAATCAGTTGAGAAGATTATATGGCCTTGATGTAAACATTTTTGAAAGTTTCAACACATTATCCTTAATTTAAGCATAATCATCTCATAGCTTGTTCTCAAAATATTTTTAAAAAAATCACTAAATATAGAATTAATGATATTAATAAATATTTTAAGCTTCAAAGATATCCCGCTCATCACTGATCAACAAAATGTTTTACGATCTGAAGACCCTGTTGTACTGCTCAACTGCCCACCAGCCAAATTCTTTGTGGTTCTCAACAATTTAGTTAGATAATGGGCTCCACCGTAATCGATTGTTCACTTCTATTTTATTCTTCATATGGTAGAATGGTAGAAAAGCTAATTATGTGAGGTTATGGTGTAGAGAAAAGCCTCGAACGAATTACCGAGTGATTATGGTTCTTTTTATTGTGTTTATTCAGCTCCATTATGGCACATTTTTTCTTTTGTTTGCTTGTGGTATGCGAGCTGAACGCTAATCAAGACTTCAATCGTTCTGACCTTTTAATCTAGCGACGCTTGGAGCATTCTTTGAAGTTTGTGGTCAAGTGTGAAGGAAATTTTCACGCGAATAGAACAATGCAGGTCAAAAGCAGAGCAAGTCCTTCACATGCTTGCATGGTGACTTCTGCTCGAGCACACAATCAAGTTCATTGTTCAAATACTTAAATCATACCGAAATACTTCCAGCAATGACGTCAAGCTCAATTTTTCATTAATTTTTATGAATTTTCGTAAATTTTGTCAGTTTTTCTGAGTTGTCGTCTCACAGTTTCAGAAGAATTTTTGGCTCCAAACAGCATTTTTATGAGCCCAGCTATTCAGAAAAAAAGTTGAAAAACGCCAACCGAAAACAGAAAACGTGGAAGAGAACCAAAAAAAACTTGATTCTGCCTTAATATCACAAATTAATTTAAACATGTTTTTTAGGTTTTGGCCAGAGATATGGAGTGAAAATATTTAAGAACTTTATTAAGTAGAATATTTTTGTAAGTTGATGGATCTCTTTGGTCAATTCATTTCAATGTTCTATGTTCTATGTTTATGTTCACGATGTGAATTGAAAAACATATTTAAGAAAATCCATCCTACTTCCCTGCTTCTTCCACTTTTTCAGTGTCCAAGAAGAAAAAAAAACGCAGAATCAAGAAAAACGACAAAAAAGTGATTCAAGAATGCTGACTTGGACCGAAGAAAACCAAAATCCCAAGAAGAAGACGCGGTGAGGAGATTAATAAATTTTTTATTGAATTAAAAAAAAATTGGGAAAAAGGCCAACGTTTTTACGGTAGTCATCATTACAGCATTACTGGGCCGACTATTGGACAGAGCAACATTAAAGATTTAGAGATTCTTAATTTTTATTGATTGAGCTCTCTTCAGAATTGAAATACTGCCATCAATATGTCTAACGGTCCAGCCTGAAATTGCGTGGCTTCAATCCGTTTTTTCGACTACTCATGTGGATCAACCGAATAAATAAATATATCGTGCTGTTATACGATTTCTCGTGAAATGTGATTTCTTCTGACAATCGAAACGAAATTGTTTCAAAGAATCTCGGATCACTAAATTGAAAGTCGTAAAGCCAAAGCAGCCCAAAAGAACATAAAAGCGAGAATTTGGACTGTAATTAATTTTTTTTTAATTTTTGATGGATCTGAAACAAATGGAAATTTCAACCCTTTCAACGTTTTCATGCACTTTTAAAATTTAATTTGTAAATTTGTTTTTTAGTTTCTTGCGAGATCTTTCTTGGTTTGATTTGAATTATTAGAGTTTTTTGAAATAGCTTTAAGAGTTCTTAAAATCAAATTGAAGTAACACTTTATCTGTAATATTAATTGCCTTTCTGAGCAGTTTTCCTGACGCCTTTGAAAATTCTTCAAACGAGCCATCACAGTCTCTTGAAACAAAAGAAGAATATAAGCGTTATTAGGCTCACCCGAGGAACACGACTAAGAGAAGAAAAAAAGTTTGTTATGCAAGAATATTAATCCATTGATGAAAATTAAAAAACTTCACAAGTCCTTGCCAAACTTTGGTGACTTTACTCTTATCTTTTAGTTATCCGGGATCTGAAGGCCAAAAACGACGCTGCAAAAGCCACGCAACGCAAAATCTTCATCAGTAACGGCTTTTTAGGCTGCAGAAAATCATTTTATCGTTTTATATGTTGCTCTCAAAAACGAGCCAAAATTTATTTTGCCAAAAAATATTACAAAACTTCAAACGAGTTCGTCTTCTTGTATTCTGTAAACACTTCAGTGCAACTTTTCAGTCTTTTGTTCGGTTAGAACTTAACTGTGTGTAGAAGTTTGGTTGATGATAGGTGATTTGGTGGCTTTTCGAACAAAACAGAATCATAAATATTTAATCATTTATAGTTGGTCGTTTTTGAGTGAACTCGAGAAAAGCGTTTAAATGTCATAAAATTCTAATTTCGTAAATCTTCTAAATGGAATTCTCGGTTTTACGATTAGCTATTGGGCCTCTCGCAGAGTCTTTAAAATTAAAAAATATATGGTTCGAGTGTGTTTCATTGGGTGGCATTTTTGTTAAGATATTTTTTGATATAAAATTAGTTGACTAACATTAGTCATGCTCAATGGAAATTTATTGTTTTTACTAAAATTTTACAAAACATAACAATTTAAATAGTAAACACTAATATTTCCATCTCTTAAGTGGCATCTCAATAAAATCATAGATCAAAACCCACAAATACTTGGCTGTCCATTTATTTTAAATTTATGAAGTATTCGGGTTTAGAGCTTACACGCACAAAATTCATTAAAATCATAAAAATCATTAATTTACAAGTTTAATCCAAAAAATCTAAAAATTTAAGAAATTCATTAGACTCGTTAACGAACGAAAAATTTCATAAACTTTTAATCATGTCGATTAGCTTTTTATTACAATTTAATGTCAGCTCTAATTAAAACTTAATCGATCTCTTGACTTTGGACAAGCTTTTAAGCAGTTGAAACAATAAAAATTTGTTTTTAATCTTCATGTAGCTTTTCTTTAAAAATAATTCTTTCTTAAATTCAAGTCGAATTTTGACCGTTTCAATATCATTTAATTTCCATGTTTTGGATATTCTATCTAGAAAGGAGAAATTCTGGTTCTCATTCCAGCATTTTGTGTTTTGGATTTGTTGGTGGTTCTCAATTCTGGTGTTATTAATTAAATTTTTTATGTTTTATTTTTGGAAAAATAAAAATTCTAAATCATTCGAACAACGAAGAATCGGTGAAAATACAGGTTTTGAATATTTTATATGTTTAAAGATTTATTGGTGGTTGGGGGTTGTCTGATTGGGTACACGTTATAAAGTTATCAAAAATGTATAAGTTTTATTATTTGGTTACATTGTGAACAAAATGTCTTTGAATGTCTTGTAGGCTACAGACAAATTAGGTGTTTTATATTGAAGGTTTATTTATCATGGATGGTAATCTTAACGCTGCTAAAATAAGTTTTTTCATATATATTTATTAATGACCATAAACACTGTATTAAACATTTCTTAATAAAATTGGCAACCCCAAATTCAATAAAACTTAAAAATTCACCAAAACTTTAATAATGTTCTGTACACAAGCTTCAGTATATAATACATTTATTTAATATTTGGAAAACATCTTTTTCTGGCCTTTTCATCTCCGTAGTCTTTGGCTCTTTGAATATCTTAAGTCTTTGGCCATGTTTATGTATGCATTAAGAACATCAAGAAGAAAAAACAAATTATGAAAAAAATTATGTTTGGTTCTTTGAAAGTTTTCCACTGAAATGTACAGCATTCATATATATACAGAGTTTGCTCGGTTCTTCTTGATTTGATTTCGCCTTTTGGACTTTCAGCTGGTAATAAATGTAATGGTCGTAAATTAGTAATTTAGTATAGTAATTGAAAATATTGGATGAACGCTACTAGAATTCTAAGACATTCAAAGAAATGATGGCAAAATAAGCAAATGTTCTTACTAGGAAGCAACCTTTACCTTTAATACCTGAGCATTGAGTATTTTACTTCTTAACTCTTTTGGTGTTAGCGCTGGACCCAGCGCGGTGCGAGTGGAACCATTTTTCATCGTTTGACCACGTCGTGTTGTGTTTGCTCAATTTTCGGTCGAAGCAAAAAAACTGCTCCAACATCATCAGCGCTTTTTTTCGGGGGAACAAGAAGACAAACTCTCAACAGCGTGTTTCAAGATTTTTTTTCTTCTTAAGTGGATGATTTTTTTCTTACTTCATTTCTTTCGATATTATTTTTTTATTGAAAAATAATCCCAATAACAGCAACAAGAACAATAATGAAAATAAGAAGGTATAAAAATCAAGTTCTTTATGTATGAAATTTCATATAAAATAAGATTTTTTTCTTTTCTGAAAGTATTTTTATTTTCGGTTGTTTGTTCTCGAATCTCATAAAAGTTTTATAAGTTTATTTTATAAAAGTCTTAAAAAGTCAACTCTTGCGATAAAAAAATATCGAAGGCGGGTTAAGCTTCTTTATTTTGGTAGATGCTTAGAACATTTGATAATATATAATAATGTGATGAGCATCATCAAAGTTAGAAGTAGTTTTCTTTTGAAATCAATATATATGAATTTCACTTTATACATTAAAAATACAACTAATAAAATATGGAGATCAACTTAAAAAAAGTCAACCCGCAGCTTCACGAAAATTAAAAATTTTCACTCGTTCTCCCATTCGGGCATTTTGTTGCTGCTTTTCGGTATTATTAATGCTTGGAACATTTTTATCTTTTGGCTCTTGTGTATCTTATTATGTTTTGTGTTATAAAAGGCGAATATTTCATTTTACTGATTTTACTTCATTCTTTTTCATTCTTTTCTGGGTATATAAGCAACTTTATGTAATAGCATACGAGAGCCAAAAATATGATAAAAATTTAATTCAGCGATTCACGATTGGCAATGGAGAACACATTCTTGAAATTTGCACAAAATTTCGGCAAAATGAAGCAGAATTTTTGATATTTTTGGATGTTGCAGGATTTAAGCGAAAGGGTTCTTTTGAGATTTACAAGAAAAATCAATTATCGCAATTTTTCGGCAATTTTCTGAAGAATGAAAAAAGGCCTATAGATATTATTAATCTAAAATAGGTGGTTTTAAGCAGATATTTGACTATATTTTTCGTTCACTTTGGAAATTTGGCGCAAAAACTAAGAAAACAGGGAACTTTATTAGGTATCAATTATGACATCAAACTCAAGTTGAATAGATTTTGAAGACAATATTACTCTAACTGCTAATTAGCTTTTGAAAATGAAATTAACCTCGCTAAACTCAAAGATAGTTAAGATCTTGAGAAACTTAGAAGAAACTTCAAATCTTCAACTAAAAGAATTCTTGAAATATTGATAGAGATGTCACAAAAATATTTGCCTTTCCAGAAATCTTTACAAGTTTCTTAGAAAAATCTTAGACAAACTTCAACGCACTTAAAATCTTCAAACCACCACATAAGCAGATAAAGTCTTCATTAATATCATGAAGTCAGAATAAAAACCCCCAAAAATTAACTAATTATCATCCTCGGCACTCAACTGCTCAAATTTTACAAGCATAACAATCTATCCAGACAAAGAACTCTCAACCCAAGATTCAAAAGATCAAAAGACTCAAACAAGTCACAAAAGAAGTAAAGCTCAACACCAAAAAAACGTACTCCAACTATCTAAGTAACCAAAAGCCAGAATGACTCTTTTGCACGTAAATGAACAAATGACGGATAAACTTGGTTCAATCACGACTTTTCGTCTTAAAGCGTCTTGTAAATTAAATTATGAGAAAAGTCGATTACGATGGTGTGTTCTTTTATTTCGGTGAGATTGCGAGCTGTGCTCAAAGAATTTATTAGTTGGTCTTTTTTGTGTTTAATAATCGAACAAGTTAAATGACCTCACAGTCGTATACACATATATCAATAATAATTTTTTTATAAGTTTAGCGCTTTTTGCTTCTATAAATATATAAAATTAGAAAAACTCTTTTTTTTCGTTCACATATTTCTTGGGTTGGGCAATTCGAGCTTGTGTGTGGAAAAATGCGCAAAAAAACCACCATCAGCAGTTCGGGCAATAGACGCGAAAGCAAACATCTTGGAGCTTGTCTTAAGTTAAGAAAAAATTAAAATTGATTACAAAGTATTATTTTTTTCCATAGTTTTTGCGTTACATCACTCATTATTAAATGGAATTAGTGGTTCGACATGTTTTATATTTTTGGATCTTTTTAAAGAATATGTTACAATAATTTAAGTAATACATTTTTTTAGGGAGTTTGAAGGGGTGGGAAAAAATACTTATGTTTTTCTTTTTAAGACACTTAAATTTCACAATAGTGGAACTATCAAAATTGATATAAATATTATTCACATTAAAAGAAGTATTGAAATTATTTCCAATTAAAAAAAAAGTTGTCACACTAACTGAAAAATCTCCACCCACCAATCACCCTTCAATATTCTCCGCTTTCAATCATTGTTATTTGTTGCTCTGCATGGAGAGAGGTGAAGAATAAGAAAATTAATTTGATTTTTCTGAAGAATGCCTCAAGAGGGCAGGGCTGCCGAACTTGGATGAGGTGCTGGGTGGCAGTTTGGGCAGCTTGACTGTAGAGGTTACTCATAGTAATCCATTCTAATTACTATGCTCGAGCTCTTCAACCACAAGCAGCTCCATCAATTTAATCCGTGGCAAAGGTTTTTAAACATTTTTATTTTTTTTCGCCAGCTAATGTGAGTTGCTTCGTTTCAAGTTCAAGACAGTGTAAAGTTTGGTAGAAATTGTAGAGTCTAAGTCGAGTCTTAACAAATTTCACGTAATTTGAAATGCGTTACATGCTTGTCTTCAGAAACCATTTTTCACGGAGCTCTTTTTGAATTTCTTCATTAAACATTCACTAATCGTATTTGAAGAAATTTAAATTTGAAAAACCATATCACATCTAATTATGATGAAGTTTTTTAAAGTACTTTGAACAAAATTTGGATTTATTCTGGAGTGTTATTTTAAAGCTTTTGGCTAATTATATGATAATGCTGCTTATAGAATGCAATTAAAGGTGATAAATCATTTATTTAGAACAATTTTTTGAATAATCATCAAAACATAACTAACCCTTTGTCTTCCCTGCTCTCACAACATGCGAAAAAATTCAAACGCATCCTTGACATTACAAAAAGTCGTAAAAACTCGTCCATCGAAGTCCAACGCAAGAACCAACTGATAAAATTGAAAATGATTCCATTATAAAGAATTAAAATATGCACAGCAAGCTAAAAATGCTTTCTGCTGCTTTAATGATTTCTTGTGAATACTCAGCTAAGTCAGAGAACTGATAAACTTGACCTGTTTTTTTATCTTATCAATTTTTATTATGCAAAAATGGCTTGGTTTGTATTTAAAGCTAATTGGCATATATTGTGACACATTGAATTCGCAATGAAGTGAAGGAACTGGATGGAGCAACTCGTTTTTATCGGATTAAGACTTGAAAGCAACACGGCTGCATTACTGAACGAGTTTTGAAATGGATTTTGGAGTTCTTGGTACTAGAGAGGTCTGTTTTCTGGTTATTGATTTTAAAATAGATGTTTTTTTATTTTATTAAGAAATACCCTTCACAACATTAAATCTTTTGTTTTGTTCTTCATTTATAAAAGAAATCATATTTTAATTCTGTGATTTTCTTGAAAATGGACTGTACTAAAGCACCTGATATCAACAGCCACTGATCTTTAGCCCGGTTGACGCTCGTGTGTGGCAGTTACGGAACCTGCAATCAGTTTAACAATTAATCCAATTAAATTTACTTCCAATTAACATAAAAGAATTGTATCTAAACAAACATCAAAGCTTAATACACTGAAATTTGTGATACACAGCAGAAATTTTATAAAAAACAGCAGACATGTCTCGGTAAAAATAAATCATTGACTTTAGCAGTTAAGCTCGAGTTAAGCAGTTGGACTAACAATATCTGCAGCAAAAAATTATTATAAATGGCAAGAAAATATCTCAAATTGCACACTTTTCAAATAAATCATGTAGCCGTTGTTGGCTTAAGTTCACTTCATTATGCTCGCGATAAACTTACTAAAAATAATAAAATATTATTAAAACTATATAATATCAAACATAAAGCTGATTTCTCGAGATTAAAATAAATATGCATATAATTTTCCATTTATTTACTTTTTGTCTATTTTTAGACGATTTGGTTTTCTTTAGTTCGATTTCAGTCTGTAAGTCTCGAGATGCAGTTGAAGTGCCTTCAGAAATTCTTAAGACGATATCTCTACACGATGGCATTGTGTCGGGATTTCTTGGTTGCTAGGATAGTTTTATAGTTTTGTTGCCTTCACTACACACAGCATATATGCAGTGAATGCAATGAATGTTATGGATTAAAATTGCCTTCTCGTAATTTAGTTTCAACATCAGCTATTCTCTCTTCATCAATTCGTAAGATGCTTTTTGGTGAACTTGTTCACTTTTTACTTAACCATTTTTGAAATCGCGTACATATGGTAATTCTTTTATTTTTACAGGGAAAGTGTTGAAGGTGGGATGGCTTGGTGACCATAATTGATAGTCGAGGAAATCTGATCATATGCAGTAAACTTCAGTTCATTACGTGTTTCTTGAGATTGGTAAGTAGAAAACTTTTTTTTTTAAATGATGCTTTATTTCCTAGTCTTTCTCCTTAAAACAGCAATCCTTTCCTGGCTTTAGTACCTTCAACGTTCATTGCATTCATTTTCTTATAATATTGTGGAAAATCGTGATACAATAAATAAAATATTTATTTATAAAATGTGTAGAAAAAGCACAAGATAAATAACATCAAGAATAAAATTTATTATATGTTAAAGCATTACCAGCATTACCCTCGACTCTCTTTACTTGATGTAATGCCTTTTTATATGCAATCCAATTTAAAGCAAATGATTAAAGCGAAAAATCGCAGCCAAATAAAAGTGGAAAAGTACAAAAATATATTTTATGTGCAAAAGATTAAGATTTTGCCAGTTTTTGTTGGCGCAGACAAAGAGATTGCAATTGCAGGGCAATTCAGTGGTTGTCGGGTGCAGCACTCCCACATCTTGACTATGAAAGCAGACAGTGCACGCACAATACGTGCACATTATCAATCCATAAGCACTGCAAATATCCTGTTCCAGCTTTGTAGTAATCAATTAGAGACGGGTAAACTGGCTTAAAAGTTAAGCCTAATTCGATAAACTCTCTGTGAACTGGCCATTAGCCACAATTTACACGATTCCAGATAAGTTTTGCCTGCGCCTTTAATGACGGTAATTTGGAAACATAAATTAACGAAAGAATCAAGCAAAGATTTATGCCAGTTAATTAGTCAACAAAAGAGGTACACAGAGATTTTCTGAAGCATTATTTATGAGCGCTGGAATGTTATGCTTTTGGGCGTAGAAAAAGAATTGAAAAGAAACTAGACTCGAACTAAAGTTAAGAAACTGGAGAAAATTCCATTGTCAAATCAGTATAGAGAATTCAGACAAAACAGAGAAGCGACGAGGGAGTTCAATTAAACCATTTATTAAGGAAAATAAATATAAATTATAATTTATCGACTTGGAAAGCTTCTTTTATTGGATTGCAGAGACCATTCATCAAAACCGTCATACAGCACATAAATCTCCTCTCAGATGCAAATCACTGCAGCCACTCTGACAATTTGTATTTTCCAGCATTTTTAATAGTTTTGTGTTTCAAATGTTGCAAACTATAAATTTAATTTTTATGGCTCTGAGTGTTTCGCGCTCTTTTTTAAACGATTTTAGTAAAATTTATGCAATATTAAATGTTTTAATTGAAATTTATTTCTAATTATCACCGCTTGACAGCTTGATAAAACATACAGCACAATTTTATAAATTCTATGAATATTCTCAGCAATCTGCAATATGGAATTCCAATAGCATTAAACATATTATTTTATAATCCATTAAAACTGCATTGAAAATGTTTAAAAGCATTTGCAGTGTAGAATTTTTATTGATTAATTTGAACTAGGAGTCGGTATTTGACATGGAGCTCCATTAGGTAGATTGGAACTCATTAATAAATTCAATGGAGAAAAAATCTTGTGAACTTTTGGAATTACGGTACATACAATTTTATAGCCACCATTCATAGTTATGACGAAAAAAGAAATTTGAACTTAAAACCACTCTAAACATATCTCTATGGCATTTAATGACATTTGGCAATAATATTTGTTTGTCCTCAATATAAGAACGCTTAATTCAAATGGCATGCAAAAATCCATGCTGCACCCACGCAGTGTCAACTGACAAACCACTGCATAAATATCGCAGTAATTCGTTGCAACACGTGTATGTTATTTTAACTACCATATTACGAAGACATTACTTCTATTCCTTATTATTGTTTGAATATCTCATGTGTTCTTCAAGTGTATTTAAAGTATATTCCCATTCAACACGCATATTTTCGTTTACAGGCTCCATTTACAATTATTGCCATAATATTTTATGTTCATGTTTTTCCAATGGTTTAATAGATTTAAAGTTCTTTAATGTGTTTGCATGTAAAACAAAGCAAAATGTGCAAAATGGATTGTAGCAATGTGGCAGACAAGTTTTGCTGAAGATACATATTTGAGAGCTGTATGTATTTTTATGCAATTTATAACATTTATGCAATTTAAGTGTTTCATACACTTTGTGCCAGTTGCCATTTAAAAGCTTAAAGATTTGTGATTCCATTGTACAGAGTTGAATCCAGTGATCAAACAATGATCGTTATGAATAATTATTGCAAACAAAAACCACTCCAGGATCCAATTGAGCAATTCATTACATTCAGCGTGATTAATGACCCACAATGAAATCCCCGAAGCGACTACCATTTGCATTGCAGATGGTCCTGACATTACCTGCAATTATTGCTACGCTATCCAATTACCAACCGAGAGTACTCTTACATGAAAAATTTACGTTTAACATAAAATTAATGATTAAAATATACTTTTATTGAGCATTCTTCCATAAAAACGGCTTGAGATTTGTGATTTGAAGAGTCTGGTTTCGTTGTTTATTCTTACCATGCTTGCTACAATAAATAATAAAGTGAAAAAGTACTTAACCAAAGTCTTTATCTGGAGAAGGCTCTTGTGCAGAGAGTTAACTGAAGTTACGGCCAAGAGTCACGCAGAATTTTAATGGTAATGAATAAAAGTAATAAAATAATAAATTGAATGAGTAGTATGGTATGGGAATTTCTTGTGAATTCTAGTGATTTTATGAAAAGTCTTTGGTAGTTTTGAAGACAACTGAGGATGCTTCAGGGAAGTTAAAAGTCAAAGTGGAATAGACTGTGAGTACTCAACCACTTTGAGGTTGTCTTGTTGTGTGATATGCTACAATTGATATATGGCCATTCAGATGCTGAGAGATACAAAATATGTCTTTACAATTCTGATATTGTACATGAGAAGTGTCTGACTCACGCATCAAAAGAGGATTTACCGCTTCATGTATTTTTTTTTGGTGCAGACGCTATTTTCACGGTCGATAATTTCTTATTTAAATCAGAGATAATTCTTTAACTGTCTTCCTATATTTTATTTGAACTGAACCATAGAAATTCAGACAAGTCCAACAGAAAGTTCCTTCAATAAACAAACTCATTAATAAATCGAAAGACTTCAATGCTCATCAATAAAAGGAATGCGTGACGCTCCTGCCTCATTTTAAAAAGTACTTTTACGGACAAATTAAAATGTTGAAAGTTATTGGGAACAAATCATGTTCGAATGTTGCAATAAACTTGCAGAGTTACATTTTTAATGTTTCATCTCAGCCTTTATTTATCATTATTAAGTTTATTAAGATTTTACGACAAATCGATGCATAATTGGTATTCTCAGAAAACCTACAATTATTGGATTATAAATTTGAAAGCCGTTAAAACATCATCAGACGAGCCAGTTAAATGCGTTTTAATACTTTTATGCTTTTAATGCATCGGGATGTTTTTAATGATATTATGGCGCAAACCTGAAAATATCATAAAAATACATGAAACAACATAAACTCGCATAAAATTTCGAAATAATGGCAATAAAGGCATTTTATTGCCGCATTTTAATTATATTGCGAAGCAAAAAAGGATTTATGTTTTGCCTGTTGGGTCATAATCTAAAAGAAAAATGATGCAGAACAATCTTGTGAGCGCAGATTTTCTTAGCCGCACTTTTTTGCTGTTCGCCAATTGTTTGCATGATTTCTTTATTCAAGTGCATCAGAATTTATTTCTTTTTGCAAAAATAATTTATTCAAGGTAGATGGATAGAGTCCATATAATTCGAAGCGGTGGGTTAACTTTTTTAATTACTATCTTGAAAATATCTATTTTAACCAAACACATTTTAACAGGAGATTCAACTTAAAAATATAGCTTGAAAACCTAGAAAAACTTCAATTACTTTATGTCTTTCCTAAAAAACTTAAAAAAAAAGTTTGCCCAGCTCTGCTTCACATTACATTTACAATCCATACAATTTTTCCTTCGACTTTTTGCCACTCTTTGCAAGTACTTTTTTATAATAATATAATATAAGCGAAATTACGTGCTGTAACTGTTTTAAATGCTGAAAATGTTCCTTTTTGGTGTTTCATTGGATGGTTTCACCAAACAAGTCGATTCTGGTCAATTTTGCTCAATTCAAGTCAATTTTTTGCTTTGTTTGCGATTTAATTTTTGTTAAATTTTCAAGTGAATTTTATGGGTTTTTGGACGACGATGAAATGTTAATTTTTTAGTTGGCTTTTAGGTGGTTGTATGAGGATTTTTCTTGTTGTTGTGATTTATTTTTAAAAAAATTCTATCTGGTTTATAATGTTTATTAAGCTAATTAATTAAAATCATAATTTTCCTGCAATCAATCAACAACTTCGATTAAATTAGGGAAAAAAACAAATTTTAATGATCGATAGTGGATATCCTGCTAATAATTAATTAATTTAAAAAATGTAAAGTCACCAAAAACCTGATTGTTCACTTTTAAAGATCATATTCAAAAGAATATGTTCAATTTGCATAAGATCTTATTTTTATCTTAATATTACTTGAAACAATAATTTAAACCATAAAAACCAGTTTAAACTGAATAAAATTAAGCAAATTTGACCATTTCATGCGAAAATTATGAATTTCCGCAGATAAAATGAAATTTATGGTAATCACCATACAGACAGAAATAGCTCATTACTGTATTCACAGAGTATTTAACAGTATTACCGGGTAAATCTGGTAGATGACCAGTATCGTGAACATCACAAGAATCACAAGACATCAGTTTTTAAAATAAATAAAAGTATTAAAATAATAAAAATTACCATGTAGCTTCAATTACTCACAACTTCAAAAGGCAGTAGAGCTGGGTAGAACTTGAACAATACAAACCTCATAAAAATGTAAGAAATTCTGAATGAAACAATTCCCATAAATGTTTTTATCTGAATTGACAAGGAGATATTGAGAAGTGGCGCAATAAGAAAGGGTGTCGTTTTTTAAAACTACTTTGATGAGTACTGGGATTTAAAATTTGTCAAAGAATAAAAGAAATCTCAAAAACTTCCATTGCATTTCTTCCTTTAAAGTACTTAAAGTCCAGACAAGTTCAATTTGACTTAAAACTTATGAGTCTCCCCCAGTTTTCCCAGAAAATCTTAAATATATTTTTAGATATGCCACTCTATACCAACTCTTCATTTCCAAAGAACACAAATTTACAATTTTCTACCTCTCCTATAGGAAGATAGTTTTGCCTTTTTAAACATATTATCAGATTATTGGAAATATCCTTCGTCATTAATTAGCCCCGTATATCCACAGTTCATACCATCCTCGACCGAGTCTCAAACAAACTCCGAAACACCAGTAAACTTGTTGTAACAGGTACGTTTAGGTAACTTTACCTGCTTTATTGTGGAATTGTAAGGCATTGTGCACTCTCCGAGTTTCGGTTGAAACTTTTGTGCAGCTCATGAATTTTAATATTTTTATCGATGTTTTATTATTAATTTTTGAATTTTTGAATTTCTGGATTTCACCAAAAACGGGCCAGGCAACAACAAATGTGCAGTAATGTCAGTATACAAGGCAGATATACAAGATTTACACATAAACAGCAAAAAAATATTACTTAAATGGAATTAACAATGGATTTGCCCAAAAACAATTTCTTGCATTTATCGTTCGCCTCTTTTTTGGCTTTAATTCCTTGTCATTTAGTCAATGTACAGAGTTTTGTGTGGAATATAGCACTGTTGAAAGTGTTTTTAAGAATATTCCATTTTCTTTTTTGAGAAATTATATTTTATTAAATCAAGAAAACAACTGAAATCAATAAAATCAAAGAAAACTCTCATAAATTTCAACAGTGTCGCTTGAACTCAAAGACAAAAGAAACTGGCAAAGATCCAAAAATCTGAAAATGTGAATGTACGATTAAAAAGTGGATTTAATTTTTTTAAGGCAGTTTTTTAGGGTACAGAAAGTACAAGAAATTAAAATTAATTGCAATTATTTTTCGGTTATCCTTTGCCTTTTATTCCGCTTCACCAATATATAAAAAATAACCGAAAAAATCTTGAAAACTCCAAAAATATCCGAAAATACGTTATTTTCTGCATTTGCAGCAATAAATTTTTGCAGAAAAGACCAAAGAAAACGAAAACTGCAAACGTGTTTCTATGGAAAGCTCGCGGAAAACTGAAATTTTACGTGACTCGCCCGATAAAAAAAAGTGTCTTGCCATTAAAAATGTTGCCTGCTAGCGAACATAATTCGATTAATCATGCGTTACATCAGTCCACGTCTCATCGCCCAATCTTAATTATGCGCGAATATCTATTTTTTCGCGGAAACTCGGCGCATTTCAAGCAGACTCACTTATATTTACTGCGAAATCCGCTTGATTGGCTTTCCAAGTGGCCATTTGGTGACGTCAACCTCACCTATTTCAACATATTCATTTAATTGTGGAATTAATGATGTGTCCATATTTATACGAGAAGCATGTCGTGATTCGCCTTTATCGATGAGTTGCCTGATTGTGGATTGATGTGGAGATGAGAAGATATGCAATTTCTATATAATTGTAATCACAGCAACCTTTTCGTAATGCAATTTATCGGCTATTCATAGTAAGCTGTGTAATTTCTCACTTTGTATTGTTTAAGGTCAGGTGTGGCCGATCTTATCTTAGCTTTTCTGGACTTTTTCAATTTTATTAATTTTTTTGTTTGTTCAATTTTTTGTCTGAAGATTATATTGAACACAAGCCACAGCTATTCAATTCCTGCTAGGCTTAATTTGTAGTAAAATATAAAATGGCACTGAGCCGTAATCGTCGCACTTTGCAAAAATTCGCGCGAAAATCATTCGCTATACGAGACATACATTATTCATTAAGCGACATTCAAAGCCAAAGAAATGCTAATTTGTATGAGCTAAAGTCAAACGCTTTACTGTTCTCTGTCCAGTGACATTATGAGAGACGGCAGTTAAGGCGGTAAACTTAATGAATTAATTATCAATCGTGTAGGATTCATGGTGAACGAATGTTATGGATTTTTAGTAGATAATTATGTATTCTGATTGTTTAGAGGAGCTTGATCGGTGATTATATATCATATATTTGAGATTTTCACCAAGGTTCTTGACTTGTTTCATAAATCCCATCTTTAAAGGTGATCGATCACGATCTAGAAAAATGATCTACCTCCTATCTTTTAATTGGTTATATTTCCTCAATCTTCACAAAGCTAGCACTCTATGCTAGCACTAAATTAATAACGATCATGAATGATCGATCTATTTCTTAACCTGACTTGATTAAATAATTGATTTATTGAATGATCGCGCTCCATTGATCCTAACAAATCAAACAATTCTGCAAGATTGCTGAAAAATCCAATCTTAGTTCAATAAACCTCATCTCACATGCCTCACTGATCATGACTCAAATCAATTATAATCAGAAACTCAATCTTTCCTGAATTTAGCACTCAATTTAAACAAATTTAAGCAAATAAAGACTCTGCATGCAAAAGACTTCTGGCGCCAAAATATCGAAATGTCAGTTTTTAAAAATTGCAAATATTTTGTAAATCATCTAAGACTTTCGCCATTGAAATTCCTTTTAACCATGTAATCAGTGACAAATCTTTTAATTCACCACCCAAAAATTAATCACTGATTAAACGATTATGAGTCTACGTAATTAATTATCCATCACCTCTTTCATAATTCTCCACATTCATCATTCCCAAGCATTAGATCCGGTTGCGATTTACATTCAGCCTTTTTGTTAGCATTTTTATATTTTTCGGCAAAAATCATTTAAACATTTGAAGATTGTGAGCAATTTTGCGCGATTCCGAGAAATTCCACGAATTTTTTGGAATTCTTCACAAGTTTCTACAATTTCCCAGCAAATTGCCAGATAATTTCTTGGGCGATAAACGGGAGAAAATTGCTCAATAGGCCAGAAGTTGGTGTGCTTTTTTTTGTTGCTGCTGAAATTATTCATTCGGTTCTTCCCCGCCATTCAATTAGCATTGTACATACAAATTAGTAATTGTAATTTAATTTGAACTCAAATAAATAAATTAACACGGCTACATTAATGGGCTAGAATATATTTTACACGACTTGGTGAATAGTTGGAAGACTTGAATTAACTTACAAGGAAGAAGAAATATCAAAACAGCGTATTTTTGGAAGAATTTGTAAGAAATTGTGTTGAGAGTTATGAATTGGGATAGAATGCCAAACAATAATTTATGTTATTTGAGAAATTCCCAGCGTTGTAATGTTTTTCAATTTAAATTCGGAAAGAATTTTGATGAGTTCTTTTCAATAGATTATTTTTGGAGTTTGTTTCGTCACATTTTTCTTGAAATCCATCGTTAATAGGTAACATTTGTTATATTTGAGTCTAATTTAACAAAACAAAGCTAGTTTTGGTGAATTTAAATTGTCTTCATGCATTTTCCTTTTCAAATATATCATGATAATTAAATTACCTCAAATACAGCTCGATTTTTATCAAAACTTTGCCAAAAACGCATCATATTTAGGTTAAACCGTTCAAATCTGAGAAAAAATTCCAGAATTCATCCTATTTAGGTTATGCAAAACATTTTCGAGTTCAAAACGCAAATGAAATGCAAAACCGGCACATTTTCAATCAGTTTTGAGGTTAGAAAGCCCTGCCGGTCCCAAAAATTATGTTAAATTTAGTTAAACGTATTAAAGTCGCTTTTTGCTTCAAAAACTAATAAAAACAGATAAATCTGAAGAAAAAAAATCTTAAAACACTGAAGAAACTGAGAAACTGGAAAACTGCTCAAATGTATAATATTAAGTTCGGAATTTTTGACACAACCACCACCAAATCTTTGAAACCCAGCTCTTGGTCGCTTGTTCTTATGTACCCAAAAGAATTAAAAGAATTAAAAGAATTAAGTGGACAAGTTTTTCTTCATCATTTTTTGTATTTTATATACAACTCTTCGTGTAGTTTTGCATTCAATATTTTCAAATATCGTAATAATGTGTATATAAAGTTAAATATTTTATCTGGCCAGGGGTGCACCAGGGTTTTAGTAGGCTGTTTTTTTACCTGTTCAGCTACACTACCCAGAAATCACCTGCAAATGCTTCAGGTCGGCTTCCCACCCGCTTCGGCATATTCTATCTCTTCCATTTCTTCGAAGCACACAGGGAGCATACGAGCCCAACTTATACCAGCGCAATCAGCTTAATACAAACAGACCGCTTATATACCTGGGCACGGCGTTTTAGCACAAACCGATCGACAACTATAACGTTAGTTAGTCTTGTAGTGTTTGCGTCAGGAAAAATACCAAATAAGATTTTACTCCTCCAGTTGGGCCCAGCCGCACAAAAAAGATTTGTTTAACTTTCCTGAGAGCATTCTGGCCTTTTGCACGCTTCTCGAGGAGCAGTTTGTTACACGTTTGCATTTTGCAGTTTTTTTAGAATTCTTAAGTTTTCCCAGTTTTTTCTCAGTTTTCAAAGTTTTCAAGTAATATTTTTAATTTACTTAAAAAATTAGTAAGAAGTATAAAGTGTTAATTTATATAAAATTTTCTAGAAATTTAAAGTTTGCTCAAAATTTGTCTAAGAAATTTTCGGTGCCTCCATGTGTTAAGTAAGATTTCTAACCTCAAAAAAGTGATGAGAAGCGTTTGCACATTTTTTCTTGGTCTCTTCGGTGCGCAAATATTTGTTCGATTCTATTTGCTGAGTTTTTGGTATTTCGAGTCGTTCGATCGGGCACATCTATAGAAGGTAAAAATTTTATAAACTGGCTCAAAAGGCTGAAATTTTTTGGAAAAATACAAAATTTGAGATTTTATCGTTATTCAGCATTTCGGATAAACTGAAATTTTGCGTGTTTTTTTTTAACAAAAATTCTCCGAATTGCTCGGCAACAAGTGTTAATTACGGCTCAGGTCTGATTTTTTGGGGTTCTTTTGTTCAGAAATTTGTTGTTCTGGTTATTTCTTTTTCCGTGAAATTCTTTTCGGTTTAATGGATTCAGAGTTTTTAAGCTTTTTATGAATTCCCATAAAAAGTGTGTTCCATTCAAAAAATTCAAAGAATTCACGAAGAATTTGTAAAAAGATCGAGGAAAATTTGAAAACTTAAAAATGAGGTAAAGACCACTTTGATCTTACAGTTTTATTGGTTTTCTTTTTCCCAGCCAGACTTTGATTTGTAGATTTCCGCACTTTTTATTTGAATTTCTTACATTTTGCTTACAATTTCTTACTTTTTCGTAGAAAATAAGCGTTTCAAGTCCATTCCCGCTTTAATTGTTTAATTACATTAATTACCTTAATCATTGGGGTGTATACTTTCCAGCCAAAATGATATTTATTCAAATTTGGCTGTGTGAAAATAAGGTTTTAATAGTTTTTTTGTTTAAATTACTTAGATCTGAGTACACTGTTATAATTTGTTTGCGGTACTCGTTTGTGGGAACTTTTTCAAATTTTTGGACTTTTTTGAGTTGCTGGCATAAATTTGATACCCGTTTCAGTTTAAAATAATTTTCAAAAATATTGAAAATTATATATTTTTTAAAAGAATGTAGCTATTGAGAAAAAAAAATAGTTTTTAATGTGTCTTGAAAATTAGCGAAGACTCTAAATAGAATTTATTTAACATAAATTCTAGAATTGTTAAGTAAATTTTCTATGATTGATGAAGTCTGTAATAAAAAATTCATCCAATGAATTATAACGTCTACTAAACACAACGATCTACAAAAAACCCACAAAAAGCCAATTATTTTCCAACAGTGTCATTTCCCGGCAATTTCTGCTTAATTCTTGTAATATTTTCGCTGTAAGATGTTTTCGGCGCTTTTTCCGGCCTTAAAGAAAAAAAGAAGAAATGATACAAAAAGATTGCTAGTTGGAATTTCAATTCATTAAACAACATTAAACATTTAAACATTTGCATTAAACCTTTCCACTCTAGCAGCTAGAGCTCTGCAAGTTTTCCTCCCAAGCATTTTCTTGGCCGCACATTAAACACAGAAAAAAATAGCCAAATAAGTGTTTCGTTTCTGGTCTTGATTTTCGTGTAATATTCCACTTCATTGTTTCACTTGCCCGTATTGCCGTATTGTTTGGTTCGTAGCTTTGCCTTTTGTTGGCTGGCCAAATGAACTTGTGCTCTTGTTTGTAGCTGCCTAGCAGCGTTTGTAGTCTTGTACTATAGTCAAGGTTTGGCACGAAATCGGCCAACGAAATTAACGCACTTGAGGTCGTCTCTTTGGAATAATATTCATGTCTTTAGTCATTCAGTCTTCAGCGTCTGTTGCGCAACCAAAGAATGTGAGATTCTTTTTGAAATCATAGGTTAGTGAGACTTTTCATATATTAACAAGCATTGGCTTCGTCGGAGCATAAACTGTTAGTAGTTTTAATTTTAGGCTAAATTGTGATTAAACTGTCGGACAGTAGCACTATAAAATTTAAATTGCAGTGTTGAGGTTTATAGCTGAGACTATTATAATTATAATTAAGCAAAAAAAAAATCACTTAATGACCTTTTCAAGTTTTGCCAACGTGTATTTGAGATTTAGTGGGAAGTGGTGACCAAACTATTTTATCTTTTCAGTCAGTTAAGTTTTTTTGATATTTCCAATTATTTATTACGGATAAAAATATTTGAAATGACAAAATTCACCCAACTCTGCCTTCCTCAATCTGTAATTAAAAATTATCGACAAGTTTTCAACTTTATTTACACAAAACTACCAAACTGCAAAACCACAAAAGTTTGCAAATATTTTAATTATGCAAAAAAAAAAGTGAAAAACCAATCTCAAAACTTTTTGGTTGCAACATTTTTAATTTGCCAATTCGCTTTTTCCCAGACACTAAATATTATGAAAAATTAAAAAAAACAAAAATATAATCGAAACATTGCAAGCATTTTAATGGATTTGCTCAATCAAGTCGAGTTAACCATGAGTTACCCCGTTAAGGCGCGCAGCTTCATCAGCTATTCAAATTGATTCAAGTAAAATATTCACAGTCAATGAATTGTAGCCGCGTGCAAGAAGTTAATGAATTAATTAAATGATAAAGTCACTGGTTTGTTGTTCAGTTCAGACAGATCAGTGGAATGCATGGCGTAACACGTGTTTTTTCTTGTAATTTATTTGAGAAGACTCTACTAGCTATAGCTCTGGTAAATATTTTAATGTAATCAACGCAAATACTCTTCATCCGGGAATTTTTTCTTAGTCTCTGGTTTTGCCAATCTTGTAATGCATTTCAGTATTCTTTTGACAGAAAATTTTACAATTTTACTAAAAACACAGAATTTCATGAAATACATTGAGCACCCAATCAACCTCAACGTGCCGACTTATTCAAGCGATCGCTCTGCATATTCCTCAATTCAAGATTTCTCCGCGTGAAATAATGAAATAATCTTTACGAGTTATTCAACCACAGAAATTCTTGGATTCATTGGATTCTTTAATAAAGTCTTTCCAATTCACTGGAATTTAATTCCATCTCGTTTGCCTTTTAAATGATTTGGAATAATTTCATTGAGACTGGAAGTTTGTAGAAAAAGTTGATGTGAATTAATTTGCAACTTATTTAAAGATTCAATATAACAAATCGACCAGGCAAGTGTAGGTTCGTTCTAAAGCGTAAAAGTAATTAACTTTAAATTATCTTAAGAAAAACAAGCAAGAAAACCAATTCATAACCTGAAAACCCACATTAGAGCCACTAAAATTAAAATCAAACTACAAAGCACCTAAAGTGAGTAATGCCAGGCAATGTGCTTTGCTTCAAAATCAATCGACCATGTCAACTGATATCACATTGGAACGCACTTTTCCACAATTTATCAATTATTTAAACATTTACCATTTTATTTCATTTTATGCCGGTTACAAAGTTTCAAGTCACAAAAACTCGAACAAAAACCAACAAAGTGCTGAAAGTGCTTTTGCATACCGCTTGCCAGTTATGCTAGTTATGCTAGTTATGCCTGTTTGAACAGCTCAAGATTAATTCGAATGATAAAGCTGCAAGACACCGTAGTGACTGCATAAATAGAGTAATTTATGTTCAAATCAGTAAATGGCTATAAATACTTTGACTGTCTAGTTTTTAGAAAGCTTTTAAACATATTTAGTCAATTTGTGTTTTTTTAAAAGATATTAATGTTTGAAATTTTTGATTTTTGCTTGCTTTGTGTTTGAATTTATGTTTTCATTGATAACAATTTTTTTAAATAAAATATTGGAAAGAATGAGCTTTTGTTTGCAACCAAATAATGAGGTCTTTCGATATATCTTTAACTGTTATGTATTTGATCTCAAATTTTTATAAATATGTTTTTTCTTTTCATTAGAAATGTGATCAAAACTGATAAGTTCTATTAAAATTGGTGATTTATCATAACATAAGTATTTATTTGTAATTCTTGAATATTTCTTTATGTTACCAAAATTCAAAAAATACAAAACAGAAAAATACAAAATTTCCTTGAGATATCAAAAATTATAAAAATAATTTGTAGGGAAATCAAAATTAAACTTAAAAAGCTCTTGAAAGTTGAAACACTATCTATCAAACATCTTTTAAAATTCTCAACCATTGAAACAAACATTCAAAGCGCGCGCAATTATTCAAGAAAAATTCGTAAGACAAAGTCGTTGCTGTTTTTTCGTTGTTTTTGCAGTTTCTGCATGAATTTGCCAATGAATTTGCATTTTATACAATGAAACGTGATATTTAATGTGTTTTTTGTAATCAATGAGGTGCTTGCGAGTCTGTAGTGCAATATTTAGTCATTTTAAGCAGTTCTTGCCTATTGTTGGGTATTCGTTGCCATTCTTGTGGTTTTATTGGAGTTTTAGTTATTCTGCTGGCTGCGCTCGTACAGTTTGCGTGAGTTTGCATGTTTAATTGGTGAGAGAAGGTTCGTGGAAGAAATTTTTGGAAGTAAATTAGTGGTTTTATTGAAACAAAGTGTAATTGTGAAACGTTTTAAGGAATATATTGACCATATCTATCATTTTGATTAATTTTTTAATTTTAAAAATAATTTCAATAAAATTTTTTGTTTTTCAAAAAAATTTTTAAAAAGTTTTTATTAATAATGAATTGATTCAACAAACTCAGATTTCTTTAATTTTTAACACAGTATTTAACACAGTAAATTTTTTGTTCAATTGAATAATGGATTCTTTTTTTGATTTATTAATCAACGAATTCATCAACATTTTGAAAAGCCACCCAGTCTAAAATCCTTGACAATAAAATGCCTTGATAATAGTCCACAAAAAGTATCAAAAAATGGCTCTTGCTCCGAATGCAACGTTACCCTGTAATCGCAATCACAACAGACGATAAGGCGCAATCATAACAACTTTATTTTAAATACAGAAAATACAATTATTACATACATCTAGATAAAAGTTATATCATGCCGTGAAAAGAATTGTATTGATAATTTTTTCTGATTTACTTTTTTTTTGTCGATGAACTGTTGAGTGTTTTTAGTGTGAAATTGTTAGAGCAACACAGTTCTTCGGTAATTGATTGCTTTTGTGATTTAATTTTAAATTTCTTTTTTTGGTGGAAATGTGCTAGAGAATGATAAGAATGTGGAAAAATATTTATATAAAATGTATTGTAATCGTTTCCGCTGTATAAGTAGTTTCTTTACATTAAATTGTGGAATTTAATTTTTTTTGCTGACACTGTGGTAGCATATTTGTTTCACATTTAATAATTTTATTTATTTTCTTGTAAAATAGACCAAATTCAAGAAAATTTAAAATATATGAGAAATTTGGAAAAACCTTATTTTATGCAGTTCATAAAATTTGCGTTTTCGCAACAAAAAAAAACCTATTATAACAGAAAGGATCGAACAGTGTCAAATTTACATTTACTGAAAATATTTTCCAATTTACAAAATATCAGTTCATTTCAGTTTTCCAAGTATTTTGCTGAAAACGTTTAATTCTTGTCAAACACAGCACACAGCTTTTTTTATTATAAACGATAACAGAATCGGCAAATATTTGTGGAACAAAAAAAGTGTGAATTGGATTGTCAAACAAAATTGTAGGCAAATTTGTTGGGGGCGGTTGTGTGCGTGTCGCTTGCATGTCAGTTGAGTGACTTTCTTAGTTGGGTTTGAATCCTGCCTTCTCTTGAATAATAATTATTTTTGTTTATTTTACATTTTACAGCTTTTTAGAGAATCATCAAGAAATCTTCAAGATATTGCACAAATTTAGACGCTATAGTTGTCTTTGGTTATCTAGCTGTATGAGTGATTTTAAAAACGTCATAAAGCTAGCTTACCGAAGTTAATATTGGTGTCAGATCATCTTTAGTTTTGAAGCAAAAAGCAGCAATTTTTTTCAGAAATTTAACAAAAATCTTAAATTAATCAAATTTTTAGATGGGCGATTACAAGAATTTACGTGATCGATGGAACTTTTGAGAACATAAGTATTGAAATATGAAAATTAATAAATAAATGTAGAATATTTAAAACCATGAAATTTTCTTTTATTTCTACCCTGCTAAAGATTCTACGAGAAAAATTGTTTTTAAATATGGTATTGATATTTTATGAACACCCAACAAAAGAATTGTGAAATAAAATGAGTGTTTTTAAATGTTGCTTTTCCCCAAAGTTTAAAAAAACTTATTTTTGTTTCAATTATTTGTAAAATATTTTTAAATACATTTCCAAAACAGAATTATTTCTACGACAACAGTAAATTAAGATCTGGTTGTTTGAAAACAAATTTTCGAAAAAAACCGTTAAAGATCATGAAACGGCAAGATGCTTGAATTTAAAACAAAAACCATAGAAATGTTCCTCAAGAAATTTTGAAGAAACCTTCAATTGTTTTCAAGACAAAAGATATTCTTACATAATTTAATTTTTTCAAATATTTCTTTTGATAACTATAAATCAATGAATTTACTAGACTGAATAAAACTTTTAAATAAAATTGCATCATCTTAAAACATGTTTTTATTTCTATTGTAGAAAATGCGAATCTAAAGTATAATAATTGCAATGAACTTTCAATTTATTTGTAACAACTAAAGTCTTTGGATCTGATAAAGATCTCTTATAAAGAATCAACTTTGAAAAACTGACGACATCTCTCGTTGAATGCTTTGAACGTCCTATCTTTGACAATATCTTCTACATTCAACTCACTTTGAAGCATTCGTAGCTAAAATAAAGACAATATAATGATAAATCCCGAAGAATGCACAATAATCAAATATATTCACCTTTCTTTGTTCATTCTTGAATTTTTTATCATTCTGGATATCATCACGATCTAAATCTCTTGTGGTTCTTAAATCCTTGACCTTATCGGCGGTGTACACAATACATGTTTTGATTGCTTCTTGCCTTTGACCTCTTCCTAATTGAAGTTGTCCATACAAACTCTGGCAATTCTTCTCGGGATTTAGTTGGGCTTTGAAGGATTCAGTAGGTAGTGAAGTGTTCAATGAGTAGATAATTTTATCATCCATTTCCCTCATTTGTTTGAGAATTTCCTGAAAAATGTTTGATTCACATATTTTCATAAACATATTATGTTATATTTACAATTTATTTTAACAATGAATAAAAATAGTGAACAAAATTTGCGAAGGATTTTGAATTTATCAAGAAATTTACGCAACATTTCCAATTTTTTCGAAATCAGATTAAAATGGTCTTAAGTCACAAATGGTGAGATTTAGAAATAACTCCAAAAAATTTCTGTACAAATTTCTAGTCATCTCCAAATATTCTTATTCTTATCTTTTGATGTCTCTCCACAACTTCAGTGAGTGGAGAATACATTTATAGTAAAAAATTCATTATTACCTGAAATCTCTGAAAATCGCTGCACTCATACGTAAAAGACATTCTCCTGGTGTTTGTTGTTGACTTAAGGATGCACTGTACAAGGTTTTAAGTCTAACTTGTTATTAAAATCGCCTTAATAAAATCAAAATAAAGAGTTTTCTTAGGAGCCGCAAATCACGCTTTTGTAAATATTGAACTGATTACAAACTCGATACATCCAAAACAAAGCAAATATTTGGAGCTTCATCTGAAATCATAATAAAAATAAAACACAATTTTAGGGAAAATGTTTGTAAATGATATTTTATTTATTTCCTCCTCTCCGTCAACTTATCATGATGCTTGATTACAGCTTCCTGCGCTTTACTGAGGTTAATCTGTGAAGCTCTGGTGGATCTTAATCTCATTTCTTCTTCGTTTTTCTTGTTGACATTCTTAGTGATCGCAGCTCTGATCTTATTGGCTTCCTCGAACTTTGTCTTTTTGGCTTTCATTGGGGCTCCTTAAAATTGTTTATGATAAATTAAAAAGCATGTTTTGCAGAGTTGATTTAAAAATATATAAAACTCACCCTTCTTGCGGGCATAATGATTCTTGCCAGTTGGTTTCTTTTGCTTAACTCCGTCGGGAAGCTTAGATTTAACTTTGGTCTTTCCTTGAGCCATTATAAATTAATTATCTTATTTTGCGACTCAAAACAACGAAGAATATCTGTAATGAGTTTGTAGTGACCTTTTTTCTATATAATTTAGCAGCCCCTCAAATTCTTAACCTCACAAAGCAGAAGACAAAAACAAGCGGCAGGAATTTTCAATTCAAGCAGATTACAGGCCAAATAAATAGATATGTCTGACGCAGTGTCTAGTAGCAAGGAGTCTGCCACCAAGACTGCCATGGTTTACGTTTGTGGAGGTTTGAAATCCTGTTGAATCATTTAAAACTATCAAAGTATTAATTTTAACAAATCATTTTTAGAATGCCACCATGAAAACGAAATGAAGCCCAGAGATCCAATTCGTTGTCGTGAATGTGGATACCGTATAATGTATAAAAAGAGGACAAAGCGTTTGGTTGTGTTTGACGCAAGATAAAGATTGCTTGAAAATTTAAATTTAAGACTAATTACTAAGCAAAAACCAACAAATAATAAAAAAATAAATAATTTTTAAATCATGAACATTCCTTTATTAATGAAATCACAAAGATGATGTACCAGCTACCTTTTTAACACTCCTGGAATAAAACAAAAGTAAATAGGGATTCGAAATTTTTATTCTCATTTTTTACGGTGTTAAGAAAATGATACGGATTATTCTCTTAAAAGTCCGAATCCGATGAGTGGTGTCAGATACGATTAAACCAGCTAGAGTTAAACTTACCGGACTTATTTTTGCCGAAGCCTTTTCCAGACTTGGAACTTTTTTCGTTGATCAGAAAGTCGGGATCATTATGCTCATCGTAGTTGGGCTGGCTCTGCTGGGTCTTGATGTTCTTCCTAACGGCAGTTAGCTAAAGAAAAATCCAAAAATTATATTGTTGTCTAATCCAGGGTACACACAAATATTACTTCCAACTCCAATTTCTCTTTGTGCTTCAAACGTGTAGCTTTCTGCATGTTGGCGCGTTCAATCTGCTCCTGCAAGCAATTAGAGCAACTTTCACAAGACTTGAGCCAATCGTTCAAGATCCCAACAATCTCAGTTACGTTTTCAGTCTGAATGTCGCGTGCTACCGCATAATCAATCTCCAGCTGGCGATTCTTTTGGTCCAGCTTTCCGTTTATCAATTCTAAAAGAATATTAAATTGATCTTTTCACTCAAAGATTTATGGAATCTACAACTGACCTGCATAGATAGCCTCAATGATGAGATCCTCCAAATCACGAACATTCTTAATGTCCAACTGGGCCATTAAATCATCATACAGTAATGTCTTCTTCTGAATAGCGAGGCTGAGAACTGTTAGATGCTTAAGTTTTTTCTCCATTGTGGGAGTAAGTTCTAACAATTTCTCTTTGTTTTCCAAGTACTGGCGATAAGTCCCGTATGAAAACAAATTAAGTGTGTTGAAGTATTTTTCATGGGCTCCAGTTTTAAGCTACAATAAACAAAAATTTAAACAATCTATAGGGGGTAAGGGAAGAGCCATTATTACCGCTGCAACTTCAGGGAGAACTAAGAACTCGCTGAATGTATTAACATTAATATTTTCCAAAATTTGCAAAATCACTTCCAATAGTTTCACTTCGTTCAAACCTTGCTCTTTGATCATCGTGAGATACGTCTCGAATGTAGTGTGTTGGATGCTAGGAGTGGCTTCCATAATTGCTGGTTTGTGTTAGTTTTGAGACGATACTTATCTGATTTTTAAGAGTTTCTTTGAACGGCTTAGCGAAATTTATTTGTTGTAAAATATATATTATCTATAGCTATATCAAAACAAAAGAGACATCTGTCAAAACAAAATTTTATAGCAGTTTTCAAAGCCACTGATTATTTTGTTTAAAAGTAAATTTTATTCTTCAACTTTTTCAACCTTATGATTTATTTCATCTAAAATTATATAATCTTCATCGCTCGACTCATCACTTTCAGGAAATAATAATTTTGGGCCATCAGTTTCTTCTTTTGGGCCATCAGTTTCATCTTTTGGGCCATCAGTTTCATCTTTTGGGCCATCAGTTTCATCTTTTGGATCCAGAGATTCCTTATTAGATTCTTTATAGAGAGTGTAGGCATTTTTGATAAATGTCTCCATATCCTCCTCAGTCTTGCAAAGCCTACATCCCATCAAAAACTTCCTTAGCGAATCCAATTCTTTGGCTATTGGATCAAAAGTTAAGGCGGCAAACATGTACTAAAATAAGAAGGGATTAGATTTAAAACATTCAATGGTAATTGAAGTTACCTGTAAAGTTTGATAGATAAGAAGATTATCATTGGATTTCAGACATTGTAGCAAAATCATATAAACATTCTTCCAATCTCGTTTCTCGAATGCTAATTTTGTAGCTTCCATAATAGCTGGTCTGGTGAATGGGGTCTTAAGTGTTTTGTTTATTGGCATTCTTTCTAAACACATAGATTTGCATTGACGAATAGTTTTTTGTTTCTTTTCATCTGGAGTCGTGAGATCTGCCATCACTCTTTTGTAAACATCTTCTGGAATCCAATAGCGGGCTTTTTTTGTGAGATTTTTATCAACTTTCTTTACACGTGTTTTTGGTGGTTTATCTTTCTTCTTGTATTTCATCTTTAGAGTTTTAGTTTATTTTATATTCGTCAAGAAAATTCTACTTAAATTGAAATCATATTGAAATTTGACAATCACCTGTTTTTGACAACAACAAAACAAAAACATTGACAATTTAAAAGTTATAAACAATATTTCAAGTTATTCCAGGATTCTAGCTCCGTAAAATGCTCAAAAAACTCTTATATGTGATAAATCAAAACAGTAGGCAATTGTCTAGTAGAAATCACCACAATCCAAGACAATACAATCTCAAAAAATGGTTTTTTGTGGGATCGTCTGCTGGGATAGGTGGTTCTATAATTTACGATGGAATTGCGAATGATTTCGAAATAACTGGTGGTTTTCAAAGATTTCTGAGATGTCTGAAAATAGCTGTCCTGATATCTGCTGATTATTCTTGGAATTTATATAATTTACATGAGGACTCTGAAGACTATGATGTGGTGAGTATTTTTCTAGAATCTAAGAATATTGCCACTCATTTTTAATATTTTTAGGAGATTAAAAAATGCCACATCAGATCTGCAAACATGCTCTTAGAAGGTTGCCTTCAGAATGGTGGACTTTATATAAAAGTAGGACAAGGAATTTCCGCGATTAATCATATATTGCCTCTAGAATACACTGACACTCTCAAGCAGCTCCAAGACAAATGTCTAGTAAGGAAATCCGACGAAGTAAAAAAGCTTTTTTTAGAAGATTTTGGAAAAACACCTGAAGAGCTTTTTGCTGAATTCGATTACCAATCTATAGCAGCTGCAAGTTTAGCTCAAGTTTTTAGAGCCAAAACTCACGATGGTCACGATGTTGCTGTAAAAGTGCAATATATTGATCTTCAAAAAAGATTTCGAGGAGATTTGGGAACTATTCTATTTTTACAAGACCTGGTCGCGTTGGTGCACAAAAATTATAACTTTGGTTGGATTCTTAGAGATGTGAAAGCAACTTTACAAATGGAACTGGATTTCATTAATGAAGCTAAAAATTCTGAAAGATGTGCTGAAGATCTTAAATCCTTGGATTACGTCTATGTTCCCAAAGTTTTTTGGGATCTCACTAAAAAAAGAGTATTAACAGCTGAATTCATCGATGGCTGCAAAATAAGTGACACTGACAAGCTGAGTCTTTTGAAACTTGATCTAGCTGAAATCGATGAGAAACTCTTCAAAGCATTCTCCATGCAAATCTTCCAAACTGGCTTTATTCACAGGCTAGTTAGAACAAATTTAAGTATATTTATTTATTCAATAATTCAATGCTTTATTATAGTGACCCTCATCCGGCAAACATATTCGTCAGGAAGAACAAGAAAGGAAAACCTGAGCTTGTCTTACTTGATCATGGATTATACGAAAGTATGCCCGAAAAGATGCGTTACAGCCTTTGTAGGTTTTGGGAAGCTATTGTGCTGAAAAATGAAGAACAGATGATCTTCTATGCAAAAGAGTTGGGGGTTGATGGTGAGAATCTAACCAAATAACGTACAATATAACAGAACTTATACTACGACTTTTATTTCAGATCACCATCGCTTTGCTGAAGTTCTTATGCAGCGACCAATCAACATAAAAAAACTCGGTCATCTTCAGACAAAATACTCTGACGCTGATCTAGTCTACATCAAAAAGTTGGCCAAGACCCGTTTTGACCTAATCATGGATGTTCTTAAAGCTATGCCTAGGAATCTTTTGTTTGTTGTCAGGAATTTAAATACAATCAGAGCTATTGCAAGGGAACATGGAGATGTAGTCGATCGTCCAAGAGTGATGGCTAGGGCAGCCATTAATAGTTTACTCCATGGAGGAAGGAATATTTTTACATATCTCGTCAGAAAGATCCATTTTGAGTATCGGTTGTGGTATGTTTTAGAAAGTATTAAGTAAATTTTATTCAATCTATCTCATTTATCTCTATTTCCAGGAGAATGTCTATGCACTACTGGATTGTGAGAAGTTACCTCAACCTTCTAACTAAGATGGGTCGTTCACCAGACACATCATTTTTATTTGAAGTCAACTATTGAATCGTCAAATTATATTTTAAGTAAATAACATATTTTACATCTCATGGAATACATAACATACATTTAATAACACAAAAAGTCATGGCAAGGTTCATTAGGTATATTTAAAATATTTGGCCAACGGTAAACCTCAAAATAAAAATAATCGGTATTGATTAACAAATTATTAAAAATATTGTTTCATTGGTTTTGTTTGATTTTCAAAAAAATTATCGTGCAGATGGAAAAAGGATCAACAATAACAAGTAAGATAAAAAATAAACATTTTGAGCAATATTAAAAACAAATAATTTCAACTCAAAATTCAATTAACTCAATGAATTATTATTATTAATCCCACAAAAGATACTAAACGTTGATTTTACTGTTTATTACAACCGTAATTTAATTTTAAATGATTTTTCCATCAATACTAATTAATCAGCAAAAAGTTTTGTTAATTAAAAAAATGATCAAGTTTCTTTAATTTACAGTACTTTGCGAGTACTTTGTACAAAAAGCAGTTATAAGAGAGAAAAAACCTTTCACGACCTTGCAAATTCCAATTCCAGAACTTTTCAATTCTGTTCTCTCATCTCTTGACTTCGGAATAAATTTGCAGATTTCCCGAAAAGCAACGAAAATTTGGGGAATGCGATCGACAAATATTGAATGAAACCACTTTCAATTTTGAAGGATTTAACACTGGCAACTTTCATGTTTGAATCTTTTTGTTTTACAATGTGAAAAAAGTTGAAAGCAATCAGTTTATATCTACGGCTCAAACAGTTCGCACCTACAACTTGATACATTGAGTAGTTTAACCGAATAATGTGGCAATAAATGCGAATCATTAACAATTTAAATAAATCCATAACATCAGTGAACTAACGACAAAATAAATAAAAAATCAAACGCATCAATTGCTTTTACGCAATTTAAATAAAGTTTCTTCTGTGACGAGTGGAGATGATAATTGAACATTAAATTGTTTAAAATTCATTCAATTTTTTATTAGTTATTTTGAAAATCACTTAGAACCACTAGGTGTTCAAATTTTGAAAATTATCACAAGAGATGGTAAACTTGCTGTAAAAAAGTAAATCGATAAATAAATATTACTGATAATAATGCTATAAATAATTTATTATTCACGTTAGAGATCAAGTTGGTGTCTAACTTCAAATTCAAAATTTGACAATCCAAAGATCATGAAGATTTAAATTTATGACAAAATATTAATAGTGAATGTTTAAAAAAAGTTTTTGAAAATATTCAAAATTAGTGCAACCATCAAAATTCGATCAAAATGGATGTTAGTACGATAATATTCGTATTGTTGTTACTGTTATTGTCTTTCTTGATAATAAAGGATACATTTATACGCTGTAAACCCCGTAAGATTTATTAAAAGCATACAAAAGATAAAAGTTAAAGTTTTCAACCTTTTTACAGAATATCATGCAGTCTACAGCTACCCGGGAGCTAAAATCATACCAACGGTTGGTTACATGTTTGCAATTATTATGATGAGCCCCGATGAGATTTTCAAATTTGGACGTGAAATGGCTTTGAAACACAAACAATCCTGGCTGCAACAATTTTTTGATCGGGTCAACTTAAATGCTATCCGGGCCAGAGAGGTTGAGGTAATAAATTGTTAAGATCAAGCATGACTAGACTTTTAAATTTTAGTGTCCATAAATTTGAAAAATTTCCACCATGCAAGTAATCGATGATTTTTTCCAAAATCTTATTTGTATGGGATGACAAAAAAATTAAATAATTTGTTTGGTAAATCTGGGTGAAACTCAAATCTTAAATGTTTAAAAAAGGTCAGGCTAGGGTAAATTCAGAGGTGATTCTGAAAAAAGGTGAAGCTGTTAAATATATTTTGATTTTATATAGAAATTATGCACGAATTAATGGCAAAATAAAGTAATAAATCAGAGGTAGCATCTCTATATTGAAGAATATTTAACATATGAAACTCCGAGCCACCCTTTAATTTTATCAGGAAATATTTGCCAAGCCTTAGTTGATTCTACAAATTTGTTCTTGAATACATGGAACTTTTTTGTAGAATTGTAAATTTAATATAAATATTTCTTCTTTGCAGAAAGTTCTTTCCAGCATCAAACACATCAACAAAAGTTTGGTTTACCATTTTTTGGTGCCGTTTATGGGAGAAGGATTACTTACCAGTCAAGGCTCAAAATGGCAGACAAGAAGAAAAATTCTTACTCCTGCATTTCACTTCAACATTTTGCAGCAATTTTTATGCATTTTCAAGTAGGTTCCAAAATATATTCAGGACAAATATGCTTTTTTGAAAATTTATACTCTCGTTAATTATTCTAGAGAAGAATCTGAAAAAATGGCGCAAAGATTGGAAATTGAGGTAGACAAACCTGAAGGTACTGATGTTGTTCCAATTTGCACACAATTTGCGATCAATACAATTTGTGGTGAGTTTTTTCAGTCAATTATTCTTCAACAATAGTGCGCTAATTTGAAAAAAATTACATTCATCTTCATTGAGCAGCAAAATTAAATTTTCTTTAAAAGTTAGAATACATTAAATTTATTATTTGAAAAAAAATCCCGTCAATGACCTACACAAGATTTGTTTTAGTGAAATATGATATAATAATCTCATATATTAATTAGTGCAATTCATTAAATGCATTTTTAAGTCATTTTTAAAGTGTTTGAGAAATTTACTGTTATGGGTATTAAGCACCGAAGTTTAAATGCAAGATATCATAAATTGCATTTAAAAAACAGCTCGCCATGACTATAATGTGATTCAATTACTTTAATACAAATTAAACATATGTTTTGTTAGTTAAATTCGGTTGAAATATTTTAAAAGGTATTATTATCATCATTTTACTTTCAAAATTATTATTGCTTCACAGTTCACCTTCGTTCAGTAAATTAAATTAAATTGTTTTATCGTTTTTATCAAAGAAACTGCAATGGGTGTAAAACTGGACACAGTTGAAGAAGGAACCAAATATCGTGAAAAGCTCTATGAGTTGACTGAAGTTTTACTTTTCCGTTTGCTTCGACCTTGGTTTCATCCTGATACTATTTACAATCTAACAGCACATCGTAAATTATTAGACAATGTTTTGGTACCAATTCATCAATTCACCAAGAACATCATCAATCAAAGGAGGGACCAATTTAATAAGAATATCTTAGAAAACAATAATATTGATGAAACTGGAGATGAAAATATGTGATTTGCGTAAAATTATTCATAAACTTATTTTATTATTCATTTTATTTTTTATTTTTAGATATGAAACAAAAAAGCGTCGATATGCCATGCTCGATATACTTTTGGCAGCTGAAAGAGATGGTTTGATAGATAATGAAGGAATTAGAGAGGAAGTGGACACGTTTATGTTTGAGGTGAATTGTCGGTTAATTACCAAAACCAACATTTGTAACGATTAAGAATTATTAAATAATTTTAGGGACATGACACAACATCAGCAGGAATAATTTTCACATTTCTGCTGTTGGCTCACAACCGTGATATTCAAGATCAAGTGGTTGATGAGGCTAGACAAGTATTGTCTGAAAGTGGCTCCAATGATTTTTCAACAAACGATTTTGGAAATATGAAGCTTTTGGATCGTGTTATTAAAGAGTAAGTTCTAATTGCATGAATGTTAATATTTTATAATTGGTTAATTAGTTAATTAATTTTTGTTTCAGGTCATTACGCCTTTACCCACCAGTATCTTTTATATCAAGAGATTTGGGAGAGGATTTTGTCATCGACAATGTGCTATTTTACAAAGGTTCGATCGTTCACATTCACATCTATGATTTGCACAGAGATCCTGAAGTCTTCCCAGATCCAGAGAAATTCGATCCTGACAGATTTTTGCCCGTGAATTGCATAAATAGACATCCTTATGCATATGTCCCTTTTTCAGCTGGTAATTTGTTTAAATTTTTCAAAAACACTCAAAACTAAAAAATTTCTATTTTAGGACCCAGAAATTGCGTTGGTGAGTTTAAAGAAAAAAATTTTATTGGGAAAAATATTTACTTTCAATTGAAATTAAATTTCAAGGTCAAAAATTTGCGATCCTCGAAATGAAATCGATCATTACAAAAATTGTCATGAAGTATGAGCTGCATCCAATTACGACACGAGAAGAAATCGTTTTTATGGCTGATTTAGTATTGAGATCCAAAAATCCCATCAAAATTCGGTTTAAGTTACGAGATGAAGGTTTGGCGTGAAAATATATAATAAATTAAGTTGAATTAAACTGAATTACTTTGAGCTCTGTTATGAAAAGTGTTTCGAAGCATGAGTACACTTTTTAATGTTTCAAGATTTCAAGGGGAAATTTTTTGAAGAAAATATGAATGTGAAAGATTTTTGATATTTTCTTTTGAGAGTTAAAAAATAATTAGAACTAGTTATTCCGAAGTTATTCCGTATTCATGTACAAAGTTCCACATTAAATAAACATTTATTACAAAAAATTTCTTTATTTTATACAATGCGAATTTAATACAAGCAACATCGTTTTGCAACATCGGGGAAAATTGTCTTTGAAATTGTGTCTGTCACGTTAATAGTTCTAATATCTTCCAGAAGTTAACGTTTCGTAAAAGAAGTGCACATGCTGTAGAACGGCCCAAAATGACAAGAACTTCAAGGTCGTATTGACAAAAATTTGAACTTCCTCAGAAGATTGAAACAAAACAAAATTGGATAATATTCGTGTTAAAAAAAAAAAAAACAGGTTTAAAAACACCGAAAGTTGATAAAAAAATGTAAATTATCAAATTCGCGAAATTCTATAGTATAATTCAAATATGATCAACTTTACAAACAAAATTTAAAAACAATGCCTCAACAATTGTGTGCATTAAAAAAATAATTATGTTGATTGTTTATTAAATTATATTCCATTATCAAGTGACCTTCCACAACTTTCTTACTATTTTGCAAAGTATCATAACAATTCATCGGTTTGCAGAAATTTTATCATGATATAAAATTATAAACCTTTACGGAAAGCTCATTAAATCATTATCAAATTCGTTTTAATGAATTATGAGCTTTTGAAGATCAACCGTTCTAAAAACACCGCAAATAATTTCTCTTGATATAACCTGATGGTTTGGAAAGAAAAAAAAACATTTTTGTGTGTTGGAGGATTAAAAATGTGCAACTTTAAATTTGTCAAAACTATCCAGTCTCGTTTTGCCTCTCGTTCATTACACCCAAGCTTTTGATTCTGTAAAAAAAAAAAATAAAAATATCTAAACTTATTAATGACGTCAAGATTCTGCTGATTTAATAAATCCCCGTTTTTGCTAATTTACGTGTAGATCCAGTTTTAAATAGAACTTTGTTGTAGACAAGGTCAATAAAGAATTAAAGTAAATTGACCAATGTTTGACTGTTAATTTGTTAAATTTCACGTTCAGAAGATTTGTAATTAATTATGATGGACTTGAGCTTGGTCTTGTTCATATTTTTTTTCGCTTTGACATGGTACTTGTTAATTAAAGATGTCATTCTTCGAAGCAAATCTGGTAAGTAATTTTTTGAAACTAATGTATAAACTAAAACTAAATTAATTGTATTGCTAGAATACTTTGCAGTACTTAATTACCCTGGAGCTAAAATCTTGCCTATGGTTGGAGGAATGTTCCAAATGTTATTTATGAACGATGAAGAAATCTTCCAGTTTCTCCGAGATCAGGCTAAAAAACATAATCAATCTTGGCGTCAACTCGTTTTTAATCTTGTAATTTTGAATGCAACTCGCGTCAGAGAAGTCGAGGTAGTGTTTTATTTATTTGTGTGCTAAAATTTTTTTTTTATTTCAAATGTTTTATGTAGAAAATCCTGTCAAGCACCAAACACGTCAACAAAAGTCTGGTTTATCATTTCGTCAAGCCATTTGTGGGAGAGGGCTTGGGAACTAGTAAAGGCTCGTATTTTTGAATGGAAAACTAAATAAAATAATTCAAACTGATTTTTTCTAATTAAAGGTGCAAAATGGCAGGCCAGGAGAAAAATTCTTACTCCTGCTTTTCACAACGACATACTGCAGCAATTTATCACAATTTTTCAGTAAGTTCCATTTATATTCAAAAATTGAAAAAAAATCTCTTCGATTCTATTTTAGAGAAGAATCTGATAAAATGGTGCAAAAATTGGAGATTGAGGTGGACAAGGTTGAAGGAACCAATGTTCTCCCAATTTGTACACAATTTGCAATGAACTCAATTTGTGGTGAGCTTTTGAATTTTTTTCGAGCTTTAAGCTCCGTAAATTTTTTGTGAGGAGAGTAATAAAACTTTTATTTTAGAAACGGCAATGGGCGTGAAACTTGACACCATAGACGAAGGCTCGGAATACCACAAAAAGCTTGATGTTTTAGGAACTTTTTTCATTTATCGCTTGCTTCGTCCTTGGTTGCATCATGATTCACTTTATAAGCTTTCGAGTCACAAAAAAGCTTTAGACAAGGTCTTAGAGCCAATTCATCAATTTACTAGAAACATTATCAATCAACGTAGGGATCAGTTCAATAAGGATGCATTAGAAAACAACAACAATGTTGCAACTTGTGAAAACAAGTGAGTTGAAGACATCGGCGAAAAATTCTTCATTTTTATTTTTTCTGTTCGTTTTTTCCAACTTTCAGATACGGAACAAAAAAGCGTCGATATGCCATGTTGGACACTTTGTTAGCTGCTGAAAGAGATGGTTTGATAGATGATGAAGGAATTCGGGAAGAGGTTGACACGTTCATGTTTGCGGTAAATTTTTTTCACTACTGCGGAAGAAATGGCTTTATAAAAATAAATTATTCTGTAGGGACATGACACAATAACATACGCACTTGTTTACACATTTTTGCTTTTGGCTCACAATCGTGATATTCAAGATCAAGTGGTTGAGGAGGCAAAGCAAGTGTTGGCTGAAAGTGGTTCTAAAGAGATTCTATCAAAAGACTTCGTAAGTTTGAAGTTAATGGATAGGGTCATGAAAGAGTATGATCAAATATTACCGAATTTACTCTAAGATTGTGAACCGTTTTTGATTTTTTTCAGATCTTTGCGTCTTTATCCACCAGGATCATTCATATCAAGAGTTTTGGGTGAAGATCTGATAATTGACAACATGGTATTTAAAAAAAGCTCAACGGCACACATACACGTCTATGATTTGCATAGAGATCCTGAAGTCTTCCCAGATCCAGAGAAATTTGATCCTGATAGATTTTTGCCTGAAAATTCTATAAAAAGACACCCATATGCTTATATTCCATTTTCAGCTGGTGAGCTATCAAGTTCATTTTTTAACTGCTAAATAAGTATAAACTTAAATTGAATTTTTTAAGGTCCAAGGAACTGTGTTGGTGAGCTAATTTCTTAAAAAATATTTTCTTCATTATTATCCTCAAATTTTTTAAATTCAAGGTATAAAGTTTGCAATCCTTGAGATGAAATCAATCATCACAAAAGTCCTTTTGAAATATGAACTGCATCCAATTACGACTCGAGAGGAAATCGTGTTCATAGCAGATGGAATTTTAAGATCCAAGGATCCTATCCAGATAAGATTTAAGCAACGACACTGAAAATTGTCGGAAAATTGTTGGAAAATTGTCATTTAAATACATTCCCATAATTATCTTTAAAAAAAAAAATACCAGACTTGATTTTTGTAATACTAAACCAATTTCTTCAATAAACTCAAACGTCAATGAACTCGCTTATCTTGTTAAAAATGCTTCTCAATTATAAAAAAAAATATTTTACTTCTGTATTCATAACCCCGTAGCGATAAAACAATATTTTTTAAAATTCAACTTACAATCGTTTCTTTTTTGGCTGTTGATGATAATCGTATTTTCCCAAAATTAGGAATTCTTCCGGGAAAAAATACGAAGGATTTTAAACTCGTTGTATCAAAAAATATTAGACAGTCTTGATCTGTGCGTTGGACAGCGAACATCAGTTTTAAAAAATTTCTTAAATGTTTAATCATGTTTAATTATTCCGGTTGTGGTATATGTAAAAACGGAACGTAATATAAAGATTTTTAAAAATAGAATATTGTTGATATCAACAACTTTTAAATTCACCAACGAATAAACTGCCGAAAGAATCAATCACTGGAGTTTAATCAACCTTTAAAATTGACTGGAATATCATAAATAACAAGACAACTCTCAGCTAATATTTTGAAATTAGCAATCAGTTCTGTTGTTGTTCAAAATATCGCTGAAGTCAATCGCATCATATAAAAAAAATAAAAATTCATTTTCAAAACAAAATTAACATATATTATTGAAAATGGATCTCAGCTCTATATTATTTGTTTTTTTGTTCATGTTAACATGTTATTTTATGATTCGAGATGTCTACTATCGCTGTAAACCTGGTAACAAATTATTCATGCAATACATGCATTATAATTTTCTAATTAAATTTTTAGAATATTATGCAACTTTGGTTTATCCAGGAGCCAACATCATGCCAATCATTGGAGAATTACTGAATATAATTTCCATGAATACGGCAGAAATTTTTCAGTTTCCTCGTTCTATGGCAAAAAAACATAAACGATCTTATAGACAGCGGTTTTTCGATCAAGTTGTTTTGCTGGCAATTCGCACTAAGGAAGTTGAAGTGATTAAACAATTTACATATGAGACTTTTAACTACCAACATATTAATATCTTGAAAATTCACAGAGAGTTCTTTCAAGCACCAAACACATCGACAAAAGTTTGTTTTATTACTTTTTGGAGCCGTTCATGGGACAAGGACTACTGACAAGTCAAGGCTCAAAATGGCAGACCAGAAGAAAAATTCTTACTCCTGCATTCCACTTCAATATTTTGCAGCAATTTATGTGTATCTTCCAGTAGGTTTCAAAATATATTCAGGAAAAATCACTTTATCGTTTGTTTGTAGAGAAGAATCAGAAAAAGTTGTGCAAAGGTTGGAGATTGAGGTAGACAAACCTGAAGGTACTGACGTTATTCCAATGTGCACTCAATTTGCGATCAATACAATTTGTGGTGAGTGTAAATCAATATTTTACTTTCAACTTATAAAAGCTTTTAATAATTTTACCCTCTGAAACATAAAGAAACTGCCATGGGAGTGAAACTGGACAGTGTTGACCAAGGCTCAGAATATCGCTATAAGCTGAACGAGATGGGTGAAGCCCTCATATACCGAACAATGAAACCGTTTTTGTATCCTGACATAATTTATAAGCTCTCAGGACACAAGCAGAAGTTGGACAAGCTTTTAGTGCCGATTCATTCATTCACCAAAAGTATTATAAACATGAGAAGGGATCTGTTTAATAAAACCAGCTTGGCTAACAATAATCTGGTAGAATCTATGGATGAGAATGAAAATATGTGAGTTGAACTTGCCAATATAGTAGAAACTATATATAATATAGTTAATTCTTCAGATACGAAACAAAGAAGCGTCGATACGCCATGCTGGATACTCTCTTGGCTGCTGAAAGAGACGGTTTGATTGATAAAGAAGGAATTCAAGAGGAGGTAGACACGTTTATGTTTGAGGTAAATTGTAGGTTTAAAAAAATATACCTTTAGGATACTGAATGGTTATTTGTTCAATTAGGGGCACGACACAACATCAGCAGCAATTATTTACACATTTTTGCTGTTGGCTCATCACCCCTATATTCAAGATCAAGTTGTAGAAGAAGCCAAGCAAGTATTGGCTGACTGTGATTCCCAAGATATGTCAACAAAAGACTTAGGAGATTTAAAAATTCTTGATCGCGTTATTAAAGAGTAAGTTCACCTTAAAAAAAATTTCCTTTAAAATTTGACAATTTTGGTAATTTCAGGTCTTTGCGTCTTTACCCACCAGTATCTTTTATATCAAGAAATTTAGGAGAAGATCTGATAATTGACAACATGGTATTTGAAAAAAATTCTATGGTTCACATTCACATCTATGATTTGCACAGAGATCCTGAAGTTTTCCCAGATCCAGAAAAATTTGATCCCGACAGATTTTTACCAGAAAATTGTCTGAAAAGGCATCCATTTTCTTATATTCCTTTTTCAGCTGGTAAGTTCATTTTTTTTAGTATTTTAGTTTCCCATCATTAAATTAAATTATTTTTCATTTAGGTCCGAGAAATTGCATCGGTGAGAGAATCTTTAACTTTAACTTTAAATGTAAGATGAAAATTTCTATTTTGTGTTTTTAATTCTAGGTCAAAAATTTGCAGTCCTCGAAATGAAATCGATACTCACTAAAGTCCTTATGAAGTACAAACTGCATCCAATCACAAAGAGAGAGGATGTTGTATTTTTAGCAGATTTAGTTTTAAGATCCAAAAATCCAATCAAAGTTAGATTTGAGTTAAGAGATCAACGGAAATTGCTGATATGATTGGAACTGATTTTATATTTGAAAAAGTGAAAAAAAATTCTTAAAATATCGAAAAATCAAATAAATGCTAAATCGTGCTAAATGCTAAATGTTTTAATTTGAATGATCTTTAGAAAAATATGCTCTTCAAAAATTATTTCTCTATTTAATATATTTGTTTACATGTCAACAGCTGGAAACAAACAATATGGATTTTGAACTTGAACTATTTACAAATTTTTATCAGTAAAAAACCCTATACCGAAACATTTTTCAAAACAATTATTGCCTTATCAGTTAAAATTCACTGGATCCCTTAATATAGTCAAGTTGGTCAAGTGAAAGTATGAAACTTTCTCATCAACTTCTAAAATATAACAATGGCACTTTTCTTAAACATATTTTTCTAACATTTTTGAGTTTACATAAACGTTAGATGCACGTATCATATGATTGCTATTTGCAGCTGATTTGATTTTTTTTCATATTATCTTTTTGTCTGAAAATTCTGAATAAAATTTATAAATTATAATTTAAAATGTTTTGGCAGAACGATCAATTATAAATCACGATTTGAAACATATATTGGCTGTATCGGTGACTAAACGTTATATATAGTGTTGCCCTAAGCACGCAAGCAGATTAAAAAAAACAAAAACAAAAAACAAAATTGTAGCAAATAGTTTTTGTTTAAAACAATCACACAGTAAATAGTTGATTAAAAAGTTCACAAAAAAAAAACATCATCAGCTTTTGACGACGGATAAACATGTGGACAACAAACAAAAACTACCGCGTTGATAAAGCTCTGTAAGCATTTTATTTAGTCCTTGCAACAACCTATACAATAAATAATTATTCAACTATCTCAATTATTTTAATTCAAAAATCAATTTGAAAATTTACTCTAACTCAAGAAAATTACCATGTAATATCGCCTCAAGATTTTTTTTTTTGACAATCTGATGGTTACTCTTAAATTCTTTGGATTTTCCCAAATATATTTTCAAGCAAACAGAATTACAAACAACTTTCTGTAAAGAAGGATTTGATACTCTCAACTTTTGATTTGTTTTAAAAGATATTTAATCGAAAATACAGTCAGTCTCAATTTTAGCTTCAAACTGCTCGCATTAAAATAAATTTTAAGTGATTCGAATTTTTTTTTACTTTTTCTAGAAGCGCAATAGAGAGCAGATTTTTAATTAAAGATTCCAATTATCTTAGTTATTGGCAATTTAGTTATTGGTGATCAATTAATAAAATATTTGATAGTAAAATATATTTTAAAGGACTTTGGATTGAAAAGTTTGAAAATATTAATTCTTGAACAGTTTTAGAAAATATTTGAAAGTGCCGTAGCAATAGTCTAATCGTAGTGCACAAAGTTGAAAAGTGCATGTTATGTGAACCATAAGGTTGATAAAAATCATTTAAAACATAGTCAATGAACTTGGCTTTCAATTTTAATTTGTGTGACAAATTAGGTCTTGTTGTTTGTCAATCAAAAGCAAAATTCTAAAGTTAAACCAGTTTTAAAGACAGTTGGTTAAGCAAATTAACAAATGCATCAACCTGGACACAATATTTCAATTCAATAAAAAACTTTTTGTATGGAACTCTACAAAATGGACATCACAGTGATAATATTTGGACTTTTGTTCCTTTTAACATCGTATTTATTCATTAAAGATGTATACCTTCGTAGTAGGCCAGGTAAGATTTTATTCTTAGTCTAGTTGTGAAAATATGATGAGGATTTTATGATGTTGAGGTCCTTAAGGATCCTAGCTAATTTTTAACGCACGAAAAGGAAAATAATTTATAAAATTTAAATTTTTTAGAATACCATGCAATCTTAAGTTACCCAGGAGCCAATATTATGCCAATGGTAGGAGGAATGTTCAAAATTATCATGATGAGTTCTGAAGAAGTTTTCATGTTTCCACGTGATATGGCAAATCAGTTGAAACAATCATACCGGCAACGTTTTTTTGATCGAGTTAACATGAATGCAATTCGTGCTCCAGAGGTTGAGGTTAGTTGTTTTAAAATTTTCCAGAATTTAAATGATTTTAAAGATCCAAATTTTAAAATGTTCTTGCAGAAAGTCCTTTCGAGCACCAAACACATCAACAAAAGCATGATTTATCATTTTTTGGAGCCTTTTATGGGGAAAGGTTTACTTACCAGTCGTGGCTCAAAATGGCAGACCAGAAGAAAAATTCTTACTCCTGCATTCCACTTCAACATTCTGCAGCAATTTATGTGCATTTTCCAGTAAGTTGCAAAAGTTCATGGTAATTATGAATTTATTGCTGTATTTTAAAATTCAGAGAGGAATCCGAAAAAATTGCGCAAAAATTGGAGGTCGAAGTGGATGAAACTGAAGGTACTGATGTTGTCCCAGTTTGTACACAATTTGCACTCAATACAATTTGCGGTGAGTTGTTTTAATTTTTTATGTAGGGCAATCTTGACCAGTCATCAATATAAAAAAGAATACAAATTCCAAAAGCACGTGTGTGTTTCAAATAATCTATATCAAGCATAGCAAGGTTACATATAATTCACAAACATTTACTTCCTCTTGGTGGTGGTTGAAGCTTGCAATAATCAATTCTAAATGAAACTAATTGTAAATAGCAACGTCGTTAATTATGGAAATTTTACTGAAACTATAGTTCAGATATATCAGGACATATTTTTAAAATCATATTGATTAGCAAATAATTCTAATATGTTACCGTTCAAATATCACACAATGTTTTTGCAAAAATCTAAAATTATAAAAATATGCACATTTCTAAAATTCTCAGAAATGACAAAATATTCAAAAAATTTAGGTTTCGTGGGTCGAACTTTTAATATAAAAATCTATTTATTTTTTCTTTTATAGAAACTGCAATGGGAGTAAAGCTGGACGATGTCAACGAAGGTTCGGAATATCGTACAAATATCTACGCAATGATTGAACTTTTGCTTCAGCGTATGCTTCGTCCTTGGTTGCATGCTGACAAGCTCTATGCACTTTTAGGACACAGAAAAGTTTTAGACAAGCTTTTGGTGCCTATCCATAATTTTACCAAGAACATTATCAATCAAAGGAGAAAACAATTCCATCAAAATATTGAGGGAAATAATAATGTGGCAGAAATTGAGGATGAGAATGAAAATATGTGAGGAAATATTTCTGATAAAATGGAACAATGCAAATTATTATTTCGATTAATTTTTAGATATGAAACAAAAAAGCGTCGATATGCCATGCTTGATATACTCTTGGCTGCTGAAAGAGATGGTTTGATAGATAATGAAGGAATTAGAGAGGAAGTGGACACGTTTATGTTTGAGGTGAATTGTCGGTTAATTACCAAAACCAACATTTGTAACGATTAAGAATTATTTAATAATTTTAGGGGCATGACACAACATCAGCAGGAATAATTTTCACATTTCTGCTAATGGCTCACAATCGTGACATTCAAGATCAAGTGGTTGAAGAAGCTAAACAAGTATTGTCTGAAAGTGGCTCTAATAATTTTTCAACAAATGATTTTGGAGGTATGAAGCTTTTGGATCGTGTTATTAAAGAGTATGTTGAGTGTAAATGAATCACTTTTGTTGGTACTTGATAAGTTTATCTTTCAGATCTTTAAGGCTTTACCCACCAGTACCATTCATATCCAGAGCTTTAGCAGAAGATTTGGTCGTAAAAAATGTGGCTTTTCATAGAAATGCGATGGTACACATACACATCTATGATTTGCACAGAGATCCAGAAGTCTTCCCAGATCCAGAGAAGTTTGATCCTGACCGATTTTTACCAGAAAACTCTGATAAAAGACATCCATTTGCTTACGTTCCTTTTTCAGCTGGTAATAATTAACTTAATAAAACTTAATGAGCTTTTATAATAAATATTTTTTTCCTTCCATTAGGAACGAGAAACTGCATAGGTGAGCTTATTTTAAGGGAATTTTTTATAAAATGACATTAATACCTAAATTTTCTATTTGAAGGTCAAAAGTTTGCGATCCTTGAGCTGAAATCAATCGTTACAAAAGTCCTTTTGAAGTACGAGCTGCATCCGATCACAACTCGAGAAGAGGTTGTGTTTTTAGCTGATTTGGTCCTGAGATCCAAAAATCCCATAAAAATTCAATTTAAGTTACGACACGAAAATGTTGGGTAATTGTGCAAACTTGATTAAAAAAACGAATTAAAAAAAAGCCGGAAGATTAATATTTCAACATTTATTGTTTAGATTTAGTAAAACTAAGTCCTTAATCTCAAAAGTATATTAAAAAAACTTGTAAAGTTTGTAAAAAAAAAATGAAGAGGTAATTGTTAAGTCTTTAAGATGAAATAGTAATTTTAAATAAGGTAAACCAATAATTTCGAATAATTTATATTTACGTAGTTGGACAGCACAGAATAATTAGGTTAAAAACACTGACGAAACAAACAGGAAAGAATAAAAAGTTTCTTAAATTCAAGCTTTAAAATTTTTTTTGTTGTTGGGTTGGTTGTGGATTCGATGGAGTCACTCCAGTTTCACTGAAAATATTGAAAATTAAAATTCTTCGTACTTACTACAAAAAGTTTAACTCTTACATCTTTTCAATCTTGGGCTCATCAACACTGGGCAGCTTTGTGATAAACCTCAACCTCATTTGAAGAGCTGGACGAAGCCTCCTAATTATAACCTCTAGATCTGTGACATCTCCAACAAACATATATTTACTGTGATAAAGCAAATCACAGATTGGGTCCATATATTTCAGTGGTTTCGAGCCACTGTGCTTGTCAACTTGCTCAAGGAGTTCATAAAAGATTTTTGTAATCTCTAGTACGTCTTTTTTATGCTCCATATCCAAGCGCTGAAGGAAAGGACTCACGATGTGGTGGAGGTAAATTAATTGGTATTCAGTTCGGATGTGAGGCTTCAATTTTTCTTTGATGTAGCTGTAAATTTATTGATTGAGGTCATTAGTTGCTAGGAAATTAATTTTTGATGAACAAAGTACTTACTGAACAATTTTCGCAGTTTGTCCTACACCAAAATGATGGAAAATGGAGTGCGAGATAGCAAGCATGATAACATAATTCTTCTCCAGCATCGCATCCTTTACCGTCTTAAAATTAAACATATCAAATGGTGAATGTCTCATGGTCCATTCCTGCATCGCAGGCAACCGAATAATTTCCTCCAAGCGATCATAAATAACCGACCAATATGATTCAGGCATAGCAGCCATGATCAAACCGATTGCGTTGATCCATTTATGAATATTCTGATGTGGGATGATTGTGTAGCCCTTTATTACAACGTCGATGAGATTGTTTCCTGTTGCTGTTGGACTGGCTGGGATTCCCAAAAGTTCTACGCAAGTTACGTAGAGTGCGTGAGTTGAAGCATTTGGAAACTCGTTAAAACGGTAGTCAACAGGTGGAAATATGTTTTTGCCATCTATTGCTGTAAATTAATGTTTTAGTATGTTAATAATCATTGTCAATTAATTTTTGATGCTTTAAATGTTTAGCTAAGAAACTTACTGTCAATCAACCTCTTCACTAAATTAATGTAGTAAAGAATATCTGGATTCCAGCTAACGGGCATCTCAACGTGATTAGTTTGCTGGCTAGCTGAAACCTCTTGTACATGCGTTTGAATATATTGTTGATACTGCTCTGTTAGTGCCCAGTTTCCTTGTCTTACATCTTTCAACGAGTTAACGATGCTACCAATCAATTTGCGCTTCAAGGAGTTGCGATCCCGTAATTTACGCTCGTAATAATGCAGCGTGGTGTAAAGGTAGGTTATTGGACGATCTAATGAATTGAAAGATGATTAGTAATGATTTTTAGAGTCTAATGAATATTTAAGATGTTTACCATGGAACTTGTACAGCAAACCGAGAATATCAAGGAGTACTTCCAGAGATTTGATAACTGCTGAATTTGCCACTTCCAAGTAACGATGGATCTAAAAATAAATAATTTGCATTAAGTCTTCATTGACTTCCTGCGTGAAATATTTCACTCACTACAATATCTAATATTGGCAAAAACCTATAGCAACAGTTCCCAAAAAACACGGGCAAAACAGGATGTGTAGTCGCTTCATCCGGCACAAACTTCTCTGGGAACTTTTGATGGAAACTCATGTGCTTCTCATGCCAATTACTTTGCTTCCAATGTTCCGGTGAGTTTTCTTTAACAAACTCTTGGACTCGATTTCGAAACTCTTGCGTTTTCAACAGCAACAGCTGAATAATGAAGAAACATACTTGTGCCTCGTTATTTTCGTGATAACGTAGAACGAGAACCAAAACCAGCCGGTCAATTGTGAGGACGCTGTACTTCCATATCATATCGTTAATTGAATCAACATACTTGGAGACGTTGCTACTTCCTCCAGAACTGCCAACTTCAACTACTAGGAAGTCACACCATTTACGTAAATGAGCTGTGAGTCCACGAGCGCCGATTCTCTCGAGAATTCTAAAACGTTAAAAAGTAAAAATATCTTCTAAAAAAAAAATCACTAATTAACTTACTTATAAGCTACAGGTGGAATTCCATTCCCTTCCAATATAATTTTGTAAAGAAGACAAAGGAACAGTTGATTATTCGTGAAATGATTTATTATATCGTTGTCGTTTGTCATTGTTTTATAGTTTCGATACTCTTCCTCAACAGTTTTCTTCAGCAAAGTCTTGTTTTCTCTCTGATAAGTTTGTTGCGAGAAAAAGTCAGCGATGACGGTTGGAAAACTGGATCTTGTGTGTTCTGACCAGCAATGCGGAGTATTTTGCATTATCACTGATAGAAGATCCTTGCACCAACCACCAGCTATGGGATCATTTCCAGTTCCAGTAATATGCATTGAGCGAGCTAAAGTGAGTATTAGCAAGCGGTTTAGCTCCTCGCTTTCAACAGAGACAATACTATTCGGGTTCTTGGGCTCTGTTAAATAACGTGAGAGTTGAATTTGAAGCTCAGTCGATCCAGTGTACCCAGAAATTAGACGTAGAGCAGTTGATTCGACACTAAAAGAATGGAATTTAGAAAATATATAATCAATAACAAAATTTAAAATCTACCACAAATGAATCTGCATTTGATTGGTGTGTGGAACGGAAGCCAAAGAATGAAGGTGTGACAGTAACTGTACACGATAATGTGGTTGAATGTGATGCATTCTGTAACTGAACATTTCCAGCAGCGTGTAAAGTATTCCCCAAGCATTGGACTTGAACACAGCCGGCAAAAGTTGACTGAGGAATCCTTTTATACCCAAAGATTCTATCTCGGTATAGACGAGAAGTCGTGAATATGTTTCAACGAGCTGTTTAGAAAATAAATAGAAATTAATATCAACATCATTCGATATTAAAATTTAAAACTCACCGCTGGCGACATGTTGCCAATATTAGGGACTGAACTTTTAGTCTGTGCTTGTTTAATCATATGAGTCACAATACTATGAATCAGAGACATCTTACTATGCACCGTTAAACTATCCAGCACACACATCGACAATGGAACTGTAGGCAGTGGTTGGTTTCCTCCAGTTTGTGGAGCTTTTGTATTTCCAAGAATTCCGTCAATCAGCGCACTCATTGGTCTTGAGAAGTAATCTTGGTTTGTAGAGTAAGCATTACACAGTAAGGCAATGCTGTAATCTGTAGTGATGCTTAGCGTAGAGTTGGGAACAACCAATGAATGTAAAAACTCATGATGCATTTTTAATGCAATTGGAATTGGTCTTCTAATATTGATGTGCTCAGTCTGTGCCTTTTTTAAAAGATGGATCCAAATGCAAGTGGCTGCAATCTGATGTGTGCAAGAAGGTTTCGTAAAATCAGGAACCGGAAGAGGTTCTCTTTCAGGATATAATATATCGTACAACTTCAAAACCGGTAAGAAATTGGATAAAGGATTCCTTTGAATACTTCCTGAGATAAATTGCAATAGGACCCACATCAAATGATCTCTTCCTTTCCTCAGATCCCTTGTCGCTAACTTTTCGTGAAGTGACGTCACAATATTTGGAAAAGTTGCAAATTGAAAAAGCACAAAGTAAATTAATTGTGAGGAGAGATGTAACCAAAGCCACTGAGAGTGACTTGGTGTAGATTCATCTTGATTTAATCCAGGAGTTTGTTCTTGCTCACTTCTCTCCATTGCGGAAATAACCAGTTCCACAAGTTGCTCCTCTAAAGCCACACAACGTTCTTTATGCTGTTTTTGTAGGTTCAACATAGAGCAAACCATATCTCGAGAATAAGGCTCTTCCAGAACATGTCTTAATAGTTTAACCTGAGGTTGTGTCAACTCAGGATCATAGGGTAAGTTTCCTTTCAATGTAAACTTTAAAGTATTGGGCTCCAAGCGCCAAGGGTTGATTAAATGATGGTCAGCATATCCAGAATGCTCCACAATGGGCAACATATGAGAGTGTCCAATAATAGACAACATTTGGGCTACACTGACAAACTCATCCACAAAATTAGCAGTCAATTCAGCAATTTTCCAGTGGACATCCACAATTTCAGTCTTCTGAATTTCCGTGATGATAAAATATGCAGGAAGCAAACAAGAATTCCTGTTAAAAATATACTCGAGAACTTCAAAAAGAGCTATCATTTGAGGGAGCAAACTTGAGGACAGATGGTTAGGGAAGGAAGTTGACTTTTCACGACAACCCTTCATAATCTCTCGAACTCCTTTATAATCAACTCCTCCAATTATACGCCTGATCAGCTTGAAACATTCTAACCAGAATGATTGATTGTGGTAGCTTAACTTCTCGCACCCAAGAATTTGCTCACAGACCAATCTAAAAATACCATTTAAAATTTAGAAATTAAGAAATATAATTAACACACCTCGCCGACAAATTGCTAGTGCCAACAAGTTTAGCTAGTGTTCCAAGCAGGAGTTTCAGCTGGCTTAAATTGGTGTCGGTCGCACATTTAATCAAATATTGAGACAGAGCAACTTCTTTGTTTTCAGAAGATAGAGCTCCAAAAGCGATGGCTAAAATTCAAAGATCAGAACATAAAATCATACAAAATAGATCTGAATCAAACCTAATTCTTCCTGGAACACATCAACTTTCTTAGCTTCAACATCTTCCCGGTGGACAATGATACAGTTGAATGCTTCCTGAATTAGCTCTACTCGGAGATAATCATTTAATAATACTCCTACAGATTTTGATTCTACAGGTTTCGTCATTTTGTTAAAAATTACAGCAATTACACTGTTTTAGTTAATTAAGGGACATTCATTGGACACTTATAAGTAAATATGATCACTTTTATTTGGATTTAAATTAGTCTTTTATGGGAATTCTGCAATAAACCGAATTAATTCAGAATTTCATGTATACAAAAAATATTTACGGCGAAGTCGTCGACTTTCATTTTAAACGTCAAAAAAAGCATTTGTCAGATTCTTCGCCTCCCGCTTTAACTTTGTTTACATTCATCAAAATTATGTTTATATCAGTTTTAATTCAATTACTGCCATAAGACTGTCTTTTAAATATAGTGATTGTGTTTGAATAGTCCTCAGTGTCTCCATTATATTGAAATCAATTGAATAAACCATATACTTTTATCAGAATCTTACTTTGGTAACAATGTCTGAGGCAAACACTTCTAAAACTGCTGCTAATCGAAAAACCACAGAAAACCTCTTGCCTATCAACAGAATAAGGGCTATTATGAAGTCGTCTGATGAAGTTGGTTTAGTCTCTAATGAAGCCTGTTATCTGGTTTGTTTGTAAGTTTTTATAATTATCATCAGGACTCCGATTTTAATTCAACTATTTTTTTAGTGCTACCGAGAGATTTATAAGATACATTGCAGAATCTTCATACGACAAAACAAGCAAATCAAAAGTTTTGGAATACAAGGACATGGCCAATTTTGTCGAGAAGAACGATAACTTAGATTTCTTGCATCCAATTCTTCCGCAAAAAATTACCGTGAAAAAATATCGAGAACTGATGGCCAAAGAGAATATTAAGAAAAGTCTTTCAGACAGTGATACGACTTCTGATGGTAATTTATTTCAAAGTATTTTTGAGTCATGTAATGAATCTTTGAATTTTTTTCAAGACGATAGCGACGAGGAAGAAGGTGAAGAAGAAGGATCTGAAGAAGATTCTGAGACTGAAGTGCCAACTGCCTCGAAATTGAAAGATGAAATTATTGAATTAAGTAGTTCTGAGAGCAACGAGAGTACCAAGAAGTTACCAGCCAAACACAAGACTGGAGATGATAGTTTATAAGATCATTTAAGCGGATTTTTAGGTTACCATTCCCGCCACTGCCTAGAATTCAAATAGTGAGTAAAAATAGAGTTACAAATAAAACATCATTTTGTTTTTAAAAATCATTTTCAAACCAATTCGGATTTTTTATTGATTTTCTTTTTATTTTGATAAATGTTCAACTCTGATTGTTTTTTTGAAGATTGCTCATTAAGTTTAATTTATTGCTCCAATTGCTTGATATACATTCAACTCTGATTCAGAATTACATTCACGTTAGACATTCTCACATTTTTTCTTAATAAAAACATTAAAACTTACAAATAAAGTAATATTTAATTTTCTTTTAAAAAAATTTAAAATCATTTTTTGTTACAAACTTTTTCAAATAAATTCTGTTTTTAACAAAACTTGGACGATTTTCTTTTATTTCTAAAATCTTCAATGCATTTCTTTTGTTTTCATGTATTTTTGTTTGCATGTTTTGATGATTTATGAGCAGTATTTACAAAATGCAGGTAATCAGTGCATTAAGGCATCTCTAATTCTTAGTAGCAAAACTACAAATCTCTACAAAAGTTTCAGTAGAGAATTGTGTGCAAGAATAGGGGGTATTCAATAGCTGCTTGGGTTTCAGGGGTGTGGTCTGGATTTATCCTTAAAATTTTAATTTTTTGGTTAGTATAACTAAAAATTCAATAAATCAAAGTAAATTATGCAGGTGGCTACTAAAAACCCAAGAAACTATTGATTTTCATGTTTTCTCATGATTTTCATGATATTTCAATACTAGATTTCTGTTTGCATCAACGCTGAATTATTTTATCACAAAATAAAATGTGTGAGCAACTTTTTTTTAACATAAATTTTCATAATTTAATATTATTTTCAAAAAATGGACGGTATTTAGTTTTTCAATGTAATTGATTTTCTTTTTCCCATAAACTAACAAACTCTAAAGAAGTTTTAAAGAATTGCGTTCAGTTTTTCTAAAAAGGTAGAAGTTTTCCGGTATCTTCTTTACTAGCAAGCAGTAAATTAACATTACCCCACTTTGGAAATATTTTCTAAACACCTAGTCAGTTTCCGTTTAAGTATAATTTTAGGTTATGCTTAGCTTACTAATAAAGAAGCTACCGGCATCAATAAGCTTAAAAAATATAATTCGTTGCTCGATTTCACAAATTTGGTTGGTATAAGGTCTCCTAAAGGAATCCCTTCGTTGTTTATGATCTTCAGTAGCTCTGAAAGCTAGCAAATGATAAAATATAGACAGCGTTACATATCTCCATTGTGTCGCCGTTGCATGACATTCTTGAATCTTTGTAACAAAGAAGATTTTAAGGGTTAATGCAAATTACTCTAAGACTTTAAGTATAATTTTAAATTTACGACTAAAAATGGCAATAATAAAATAAAATATGTTGGAAAAATAAAAATTGAATAATTAATAACAACACCAAAAAGAGCCTTAAATAATTCGATAACTGATTATGTCAATATTTCAATAATAATTCAATAATTGTGGGGTGTTTAATACTAGATTTTGTAATTTTTAATTTGTTAGTAAAGATATTGTAAGCTGTCTATACTTTTAATTTGCTTAGAAATGACTTAATCATTAGCTTAACCTTTAAAATACCAACTAAATCGTTTATTTATAAAAAAATGTTAAATCGGTAGAAGCATCACTTGAAGCAAGCTTGAAGGCAACAATTTTAATGGCCATAGATAGCATTTCAGTTAAATGTATCCATTTATAAGTGAAAAGTAGGGATATGCCTACAAAGCTTGCTACAAGGGAAGCTAATGCAACTGAATTATATCTTTTCAATATGCTTATTGAACTAAAGCCCCTCTTCTTAAAAACATCTATAAAAGTTAAGTTTTAATGTAGAGGAGCATAATCTTATTAATTAAATTTAAAATTAGCTGCTGTTCCACAATTCTTCTCAATTCACTAAAGTTTTCTTTTTTAAGTTATAAATCTTTATAATAAGGAGCTAATAAGAAATTAGGCACTCGTTTTGATTGACTCGCAAAGCAAATCGATCGAATAAGGCACTTTACACTAAAAATAAGTTTAATCTTAATGCAACAAGGTTTTTTGTATCGATTTGCTTCTCTAGTAGGTAGTAGCACATTCAGTGAAAAGTTTAACGTCAAAAACCTTAAAGTCTAATGAAACTTTATGTTAAAACACAAAAAAAACTTTATCCTTAGTATTGGTGAGCTGCACAACATCAAACTTATCACTAACGACGCTACTACCCGAGCCAACCCTTTTTGAAATTAAAAAAAATCTAAAATTAATAAATTTGTTTATGGAAAACTTAATCTTGCAGTAAGTAGAAATATCAAAGTTCTTATGACGAATCTTTGAAAGTTTGTGTTTAAATCTAAATCGAAATTGCTTCTCAATCATTTAAATAATTTTAAATCATTTAATCCGCTTAACATGCTTAAACATACAAAAACATTAAATTGAACAATAAATTCAAGTTAAACATTAAGTATAGTTATAATATAAAATTTATAACATCATTTTTGTTTTTGTTTTGTTGTCCACTAATATTAGGTAAGGCACTTTAATTTCTTCATGATTATTATTATTTCTTTTACTTCACAATTTGCTGATCACTTTCCAAGTATTTTTCTTCTATTGTTTGCGCTCTGCGCGCTTCCCTGTGGCTGGCCTGATCTAGCCTCATGTCATAAAAGTGTTCTCGTTCTTGGTCAGATGTGCGTCCATCTTTTCCAGCAAATTCACGTCGTCTAACTAAAATGAAGCTTCAGTGAGTCATATTGACGAGCGGCTCATGCGGAGCGGTCGCTATACTCACCATGAATTCGTCGGGCGTCTCCATCGCGTCGTTAAACGTGATTGTGTCCATTGTGTTGTCGGTTACTGCAATAAATAAGAGGTTTATTAGATTTACTTTAAAATTTCTTAACAAAGAATTCAGTTCGATTTGGAGTTGGCGCCTATATCTATAAATATCTGCTTTTTGATCACAGTTAGAATGATCGTAATGAGGTCTCTTGATTTATACAAGAAAACATCAACATGAAGATTTAGTTTTAATTGGTTCAAACCCCCGAACTAAATATGAACAAAATTTGAAATTTGGATTTTTTTTGCATTTTAAATATTTTTTTAACAAAAAATGTTATTTAAACCTAATAGCTGACTATATCTTACCACTAAGACCATCCATACTATCATCAATGCTGGATAAAAAGTCTGGTGTGTGTGACATTGAAACACTGAGGCCGCTGTCTCCACTTTCTTGTCGCGTGTGGTCGGTGATTCCAGTCAAGAATGGATCCTCGCCGATCTAAAGAATGAATTTGTTATTAGCTTATGTTTTTTAAATCCTTGATAATAAGATTTTACATGTGATTTAATTTCCTGCTGCCGGCGTCGTAACCTTTCTCTCTCCATCTGCAAGTTATACAGCCTTACAGTCTGCTCCTGAGCTGCCCAGTCTTGGTTTGCTGTAAAAGAAACAGGAAAACGGTAAGTATCCACTTCAGGAGAGTTAAAAAAATTAATCAATACATAGCCTGGGGTCCCTCCATGAAGTGGATCGGATTGCATGATTAATGTAGAATCGATTTCCTGTGGACCAAAAGACAAAAATTAGGGGCCATGCATAAGTAACGTAACAATTTTTCTGTCATTATTAAAATTTAAGGATCTTTCAAATTGTTCAGTGGCTTATGTATGACTCCTTACATAATATAATGGTTACAAGTTCTGTTATATTCAGTTATTCACCTATTTGCTGTAAAATCATTTCAAATTTACAGGAAATAGATTGAGATTGTTTGTGACCGTTTGAGAAAGAAGAACGTTAAGTCACTTGTTAGATCCATTGCCAATAAAACTCTCAGCAATATAAAGAAGATTAAAGCTTATAAAAAATCAAAGCTTTCCTCTCTAGATACTATTTACTGTACAAAATAAGCTCCTATCAAGCTCAATAACCCAAATGATGTCAAAATGTCCTTTCTCAATCAGTCAAATAATCTCCATCTTTTTCTAATAAATTTTTTATGATTTTCTCAGCAAATTACAGCAAATAACAAATATATAATCAGGACTTACAATTTTCATTATGTAAAATTTGTTCTTTTTGGTTTTTAGGCAATAAGTATGAGAGGAGTTTATGAGCTTGAAGTTTCAAAAAACTACTCATGGCTTTTTGGTCAATGGATCCAACAGGTGATTTAACATTGTTAGTAGCTTAACAAGTTGATTAAAAGAGAGTTTTTGCTCAAGAAGTGATGACCAACGTCTCAAAAGATGCAAGCAGTTGCCAATTATATGATAAAGAACACTTAAAACTTGTACATCTGAAATCCTTACCATCTTCAGTAATGCCTTCCTCCCATCCTTCTGGCAAAGGTCCCAAATTAGAATTGTTGACAGATGCTAGAGCTGGCGGAAGCGTGAGTGGTGCGGAGAGTGGTGCAAGCGGCTGAGATTGTGTATTATTGTGAATATCGAGTGGCTCGGCAACTAGAACGACAAATAAGTTATTAAGAAAATGTTTTACCGGTAATAGCAAGTGTTTTATAGTCAGCAGCTCGTAAATCTCTTTGGTGTGCCATTCTGGCGGTAAGGTGGAATATTTAGTGAGATTTAGTAAGGTTTTGATAATTTTATGGTTTTTGAAATTGAAGAAATTGTTGCCACTTTTTTGTGTCTTTAATTCGTGGGGCAGACGACGAAAAAGACAAATGCGAGTATTTTGAGAAAAAGACATTAAAAATCCGAAAATAAATTATGCGTGTTGGCTTGGGATTAAAATGATTAACGGACTCCATTTTATAGAGGAGCTAAGTAAATTTATCATGCGGATGAAAGGTTTGTGCGATTTATTTTGAAGATGAACGAAGACGAAAGTTTTCTGTTGAGAAAAAATTGGTTTTTAGATAGGAATAGTTGATTTATTTGCTTTTAAAGCTTATCAGAAGGTTGATGAGCTTCTTCGAAAATTTTTTGTAATGAATTTTCACATTTTAGAGATGATTTGAAAAAAAAAATCAAATGCGGTACTTTAAAATGCAAATGCTCCCTAAAAATTATCATCTCCATATTTGCATCAGCGCTGAATTAGCATTAGGCGGGTGAAATCAAACAAAATACATTTCATAACTAAAATGCAATTTAGCGAAATTTCCTCTCCAACCCATCAGCATAAACCCCACGAAAATATTTTAAAAGCATTATGACTGACAAGCCCGTAAGTTGCAAAGAGTAAAAATATGTCTTCGACAACCTCAAATCCGACAGCATGTTTAACATACAAAGCCGCGCAAAATTCAATTTAAATCTTAAGACAGCGACAACAGCAAAAAACTGTCTCAAAGCAATCTCCAAGGCCTTCAAAAATCCTTGACCTTCCTTAATCTTGCAAATTATCTGCTGAAACTTCAACTGAAATGCTTTCCAATTTATTATTGCAGCAATTAACCGATTAATTGCCTTATCATCGTCCGCACAGTAGACGAACAATAACAACATGAATTGTAATTTAAAATCAACAAAAAATGGATTATTGAATTATCCGAGCAGTATTGTTTTATAAGTATACTCAGGAAGATAAGCTTTGATATTTCTAGACACTTGATTATTGCTTGAATGATCTTTAAGTTAAAGTTTATTGAATTTGTTGAGTTTGCTGAGTTGCATTGTTAAACAATAAATATTAATTCGAATTGTATTGCTTAATTTCAATATTACTTTACGATAATTTAATAATAATAGTTTAATGACAGTTATTCATTACTAGTTAAGCCTTTGAAGAAATCTAAGCTCAAAGTATCACCAATCCACTCCAAATTGCCCTGAACCCACAAAGCCCATAAAGCCAATCAAACCACTCGTGATTTATGGACTAGGCTAGACTTAATGAATTATTGAATTATATTTACTATGCACACAACCATTACCAATATTATATGGTTCTTATAGTGTTACAGCGCAAAAATACTCCAACTTTAAAAGACAATTAAGATTACGAAACTGATTTTCATGCACAGCTTTAATTTCAATCAATTTATGCTTTTCCAGTTTTCATACATACTTCTATCAGATTTGTTTGGAGTTATTTGGAATTGTTCAAAGTATATTTCTTTGCTATGTGCTATAGCAATGTAATATTATTAATATAGTGTATTAAGTGCTACGTTATTATTTGCTTTCTTAATTTCTGGGTATGATTCATGCACTCGTGGTGCGGCTTTGTTGTTGCGCCTGAATTATGCTGAGGCTTGAGAGACATGCTTTGGCTGGCTGTAGAGATTTTTGAGTCACTAGAAAGCAGGTTGAGGTTTGTTTTCTATCAGAAATTCTATTAAATTTACTATTCCTCCAGTTACAAATTTTTGGCGCTATTTTTGCTTTAAAAGTTTTTCTTTTTCAAAAATCAAAAAATTTGGGAGAACCCCCAAATCTATTAGACTATCCATATCAGCTTCAAAAACCTCTCCGTGCAATATTGAAAATGATATAGACATTTAATTGAATGATTTCCAAACGAAAAAAAAGTTTGAGCTGCTCCCTAAAACAAAACACTTATTCATATTGTTACCCAACTCTTACCATTTTGCGACGATCCAAGTGAGTTTAAGGTTTGCGAGCTAAATAGCGTTTCCACACTCGACTGTTCGGAGAAGAGGCTGTTCTGAGATAAGGCTGCGGCGGCTGCTTGAATTCTGGGGTCTTCCCACTGTGTGGTGCGTGTGTTGTGGCTGAAAAGAAAGAAAATATTTTTATTAATCATCTATGTTTTTATGTCATGGTATTTTTTGTATTTTATCGATTTTTCCAGTGGAAATTCCGTTACAATTGGAAAGTTTTGTGATTATGTTAAGAAATGTGGAAATTGGGCTGGGATGGAAAGGTTTTTTAAGTTATTGAATGTACTTTGGAGAAAATCCCACTAGAACCTCCTAACCCTGACTACAGTAGGTTTCCATTGACGACACTTTTCGCAAACATTGAATTACAGAGCACTTCAACTAAACAACTTGCATAATTGATAACAAAACTGACTCATCCATTGAATTAAAATTGTTATCAAAATCCTGTTTCAGCGTTTTTGCTCTTCATTCCTCCACCAACAGATAACCTTTTGCTCACAAAACATTCAAGCACATTCAAGTGATGTAACCGCACAGCAAAAAAGCATCTCTGAAAGCATCAACCGGTCATCGTAAACGTTTTTTGATTTTTTTTTGTCGTTTTCTGTTGATAAGTAAGCTAGTAGTAAATTAGTGAACACTAATCCTCCCAGCAGATGTGCCGCTCAAATATTTTTTACTGCAATTCTCAGAAAGACAATAAAGCTCTCAAGGCGATTCTTCATAGTCCAAAGTTTCCAGCAACAAGAAGAAGAAGAGTTTTAATGTCAACTCGACGGACGGTCTTAGTGGCTGGTGCCAAATTAGTCAAATTAGACGAGTTAGCGGGTCTATCGAAATTAACTGAATTAGCTCAAATTTGTTCAAATTAAAAGAACAAAAAAATTATCACTTCCGGTTGAATGAGCTGAGCTGTTCAGCAGATCTCTTGAAAGATAATCGTGACGTACAAATGTGTTATCTATTCTTCTTGTTACCGAAACACTTGAGGCATACAAGAATATCACGTGGTTCGTTCCCGTTTCTGTTTGGATTTTATTGGTTCTTTCAATTTTTAAGTTTTTGTTTTTGGTTTCTTGATTTTTCGAGTGCTCAACAAAGAATTTTTATTATAGTATATATTATAGTGGAAAATCATGTGAATCTTATCAAGTTTCTTTGCAATTATTTGTTGTTTTTTTGTTGCTTGGTTTTCGTGCAAAATAAATGATTTTTTGAAAAGGTTTGAACTAGTGTTAGAATATGATTACACCAAAAACGTCAGAGAAGCTTAATATTTCAACTAAATCAAAATAATCTCTACAAGTCTACATGTCTCTTAAGTAATTCAATGAAATCCCAATTTATTGCTCAATTCCTGCCTCAATGAAATTTTTAATGATTCAATTAATACCAAAAGCAATTAACAGCTAATCCACCACTTCCCCGAAAAACTCCTATATCAATTCGACAATAATCTCAAATCACCGAGAATCATCACCAATAAACAACCAACAAAAGGATTAATGAAACAAATTCTTCAATACGCTTTTGCAATTCAATCATAAACGGCTAATTTTAAACAAATAACAAAAATAAAATAACATCCGGTCGATTTTCTTAATGAAACACGAAAGAAAAGCAATAATTAAGCGGCCAGCAAAAAATCTGGTTGTAGCGCTTTTCTTCTTCGCCCCGAAAAATAATTCGCTCTCCCAATTCTATAAATTCATTAAATTCACTAAATTTACTAATTCAGCATCACATGATTTATTCAAGTAAATTTAAAGAAAAACAATTTTCATGTAAACATTTTTTTTTGTTATTGGTTTTCAGTTCTTAAATTTAATTTCGGAGTTTTTTCCGCTTTTGCTGCCTGTTTTTGCTTCGTCAAATTTATTGGCTGATTCTGAGTTGGGTGAATTAGAAAACCAGTGAGTTATGTAAAATATATATGAATTATTGAATTTGGTGAGATTTTTGGAGGCTTTTTATAAATAGACGGCGACTTTTCCATACATTATCGAATTATATATTTTTTATTTTTTATCTATCCTGATATTTAAAAAAAAGCTTCCGGAATTTAAATTGAAAATACACGCAAACATAATTTATACATTTTGGTGGGCTTGAGAATTTTTATTTAGAAACAATTACGCAAACGATTTTAATTTATTAGAATTATTAACGTCATTAGTTTTTTGCAATGAGCTGGAGAAATAAAAGATTAATGCAGATTGCCTTATTGTCGGGAATAGTGTAAAGATATTTTACCGAATTGTTCAAAAATTTTTTTGAAACTTTTAAATGATTAAAAGGTCAATCAAAACATATTTAAGAAATGCTAACATTTTCTTATAGCCCACCCCTCAAATCTCACCCAATATGATGCTCAAGAAAACTCCAAAAGCAAATATCTATTCTGATCAGTCTCGAGACCCGAATAATCACAAGTTGTGTGTTTCAGCTTTTTAGTTTGGTGGAAAAATTGTTTTTGCGTGCTCCACAGTTCCAACCACCAGTGACGTCACAAGAAAAGACTCGAGTTGGAAAAAAAAATTGTTTTTCATTTCAAGCATTTCGACCAAAACATTTTTTGGCTAATATAATAATTTCGTTTAATTGCCGATGTTTTCAGTTTTTTGCGTATTAAAGGCAGTTAAAAGCGTTGCTTTTTATTTTGTATGGTGTAATTTCATAATTTTTCTTTTAAATTTTAATATTTTCTTCAATTTTCGGGAGATTTCAAAGTCAAAGCTCGTCCAACTGCTGTTTGAAAATGTTCAACCAGAATACAGAAAATTCGGACAAACATCAAAATTGATGAAAATACAATAAAGTAGCGCTTTGAGACGATTAAAAATTTTGATTTTTAGCATTTGAAAAAAAAAATGAAAAGTTTGACTTGAAATTTGAAAAGTTGAAAGAATATGGTATGGCGCCTTCTATTTTTATTGTTTGTGTTTATTTCGAGTTTATTCATTTTTTTTATTATTTACACGGAAAATTCTGTTTGTAATTAATTTTTTTACAATCTGAATCAGAGTTGACAAAACGAAAATATCTGTTCGAGTTATTGAGGCAGGGTAGTATTCGGGGTGAAGATGTGGGTTGATTTGTTGAAATTGAGAATAATCAGGTTTTCAAAGATCTTCGCAGTTCTACTGAATTTGTAAACAAACTAAAAATTACCTAGCCCTTACAATCCACATACTAAATCTCCTTGTTTCAAGACTGTTTCAAGACTGTTGTGAATACTTTTTCATTCCTCCATAACGTACGCCTTGTTGCTGTTTATTCTTATCAGTAAAACGCGACGTGATTAATTACAAATTTTTATTGGTACTAACAATTAAAAAAGAATAAAAAATAAAACCCATGAAATAAACAAAAAAGTGTTTTATTATTTGAACGCAAAGTCAAAGAAAAAATAAAAAGTTTAATTGATTTGCGCGTGAAAATATTGTATTTGTTAGTAATGAATTGTATTGAATATGTATTGAAGCCTCGCGAAAAAGTTCGTGAGAAACTTATGAGAAATCAGTGTTGCAATCTATTAGGTTTTTTCTAGTTTTTGAAGGCTCAATCGGTGGTTAATCTTATTCTTGGAATGCCGGGCAATTTCCTGTGCTTTGTTCCAATTCTTATGAACTGGAGGTTCGGCAATGTCAAGACACACTGAATAATGAATGAATATTATTCGACAAGTGGCCCAAAAGCCCTGTGAGAAAATGCCGCACGTATTTATTTTTGGGTATTCATGAGGATTGAGGAATTGAGGATAGACCTGCAAAAACCCGAAGATACTTAACAAAAATTGAAAAAGGTATGGATAATGTTTTGTCTCTAGGCTGGGAAGCAAACCCTTCTTACATAACCTTCTCGGTATTTTGGATGGTTTGTTGTGGATTTTGTGGATTTTGTTTGGATTCTAGATATATTGGAGATATATTGGATATTATAAAAATATTGGGACAACTAACAAAAGCGACCTAAAACTAATGCGAGTTAAAAGAAACTGAAGAGAAATAGCATTATTAAAATATATGTAATACAGTATTAATGAAGTTTTGTGCACAAAACGGGTTTATGCTTGAACATTTTTGTTTTCCAACTTTTCTAACAAATATAATTTAAAACGAAATTAATATTTGAAAGAGACTTGAAAGCAGCCACTAATAGGTATAGTTTATGGGTTTTACGAGTTTGCAGCAATTTATGGCTGCAGTTTGAGTTGAAAGACAATTTGACTTCTTTGACTTTATGTCTTGTTTTTCATTCAATGGTTAATTTTGTGTAGGGCTCATGTTGATTGGGTCTAGTACCAATTGAAGGTATGTTTATTGTACGTGTTTTTTTGTTTGTTGAGAAATAAGCATTATTAATGAACAAAATACATGCATACCCCTAAAGACTCGATAATTCTGAAAGATTATCAAATTTCCACCTAAAAATATTGTTCTTGTTTTAAAACGACCATTAGTTAACAATAATTTAGACATAAAAGTAACTTGCTTTCAAAATAATTAATAATTTTAATTCTAATCCAAAATAAAAATCTCTTATTAAAACATCGCTCAAAGAAGAAACTCCAAGAAGCAAGAAATCCTTCAAGATCATAGGAAAATTACCAAAAAACCAGGAAATTTCCTTCAAAGCATAGAAACGAATGACGCATAATCTCGGCCACCAATAAAGAAACAGCCGAAAACCTGTGATAAGTGTATGTTACGTAGCAAACTGTAGCGTCTAATCCTCACGTTTTGTTGGCCGATTGTGATGTTTGATGTTTGATACTTTGACGGTTGTGTAAGAAAATGTATGCGGTAGATTCAGTTGTGGCATTGTGAGCCCCAATAAATATTTTTTATTGTTTTTCCTCAAACGCACAGTGGTGAACGCTTAGATAAGACTGAAGGCCTTGTCCACACATCAGCTTGGAGCATATATCTTTGTTCCTGCCATTTTGATTTCTTCAAGCAATTCTAGCTCTCAGCTCCATGTTTCACATAATAAAGCATTAAAGCAACTAATATAATAACATTGTTATGTTTGATTCTTTCAGTTTTCTTCGTTTCTTCTGTGTTTCTTTCAGTTTCTTGCCAGTTTCTTTAAGATTCTTCCAGTTTTTTCAGTTTCTTCATTTATTTCAATTCATTCTTGAAGTTGAAAAAAATACTCCAGCTCAACTGCTCAAGACAAAAATTGAGATAAAAAGTGGAAACAAAGAATAAATGTTGAATATTTCTTGGAAATTGGAATCGATCGAAGATAATGCATTAATATGTTTCTTACGAGGTTACCTTTATGAGAGAGATCGAAAGGAATATGGATAGAAATTGTGTTTCTTTGCTTTTTGGATGTAATAGGAAAGTGCCCTGTGAGGTTTTTATTGGATGATTTGGTTTTTTTCTTTTAGTGTGCTTTATCGATGACTCGTTCATTTAACACTTGTGTAGCGTGCATATTAACTTTTTTAATTTTGATGAGAATTTTTCGAAAATTTGAATATTATCTTAAGATTCTTATGATTTAAGAAAAAAATCTTAAGAATACATATTCTTCGAAAGACTTCATCACAAAATCTGAGCCATTTTAAAATAATGAAAAAGTCATTCAAAAGTCATCTTAAATCTCATAACTAATTGAGTTTGTAAAAAAAAAATTAAGCAATAAATTATAGGTTAACCCATTCAAAAAAGCTTCTTTAAGCCAAAATTACAGAATCACGAAAAGCATCTTCAAGTCTACAACAACATGTGTTTATTGTGCATCTAAAGAGACTACTCATTGTACGAACAAAAAGCTTACAAAGTCAAACTCAATAAAAATTGAAGAGATTTCTTGAAGATTTGCTTCAAACTTTAAAGAACCTTGTCACACCTTCATCCTCCAATCCAAAAATACAATAAAAACTACAAAACTACAAAATTAAAAAAAACTCATCAATTTTGTATTTAAATATGTATTTTCAAATAAAACTGTTTAAATTGGCTGATCAATTCCAGTTGGTTCGATAACAGATTTCACACGATCCATTTAATTCGATATAAATTTGAATACATTTTGGTGAATTTTTGGTGAGTTTGGTCTCCGAAACCTACCAACAAAGATGGAATTAAATCAAATTAAATGACAAAAAGCCCATTCACAGTCAACTTTCCTCCTTAACATCTTATGATTTGTTGCTTATGTTCGACCAAACAATTAAATAGGCCACATTATCTTCGATTTCTTTAAGCAAAAGTTTTTTATTTATGTATAAATAAATAACATTATAAGTTTTTGAAGAGAAAAAACTCACTATGTGGTCCAATACAAAATCTGACTGCTTTACGTTTCAGTTGGGGCAAAAAGCTTTAAAGTCGTATAAATATATAAAATATATATACATATAAAGTCTTTAAAAATCTGAGCACAACCAAACTATACCAAAGACCGGTTCTGAGACATAAAAAACCATCCACAACTGAATATAAATATCCATACCGAAAAGACTCATAAAAGACTTTTAGAGACGCAATCGTTCGCTGAGCGCTCTCTGCGATGGAATCGATCTTTAAAGTTTTGATAATGATTGTTCTGATTTAGAATCGATTAGTTGATTATTCATGTAATTCTTTCGATTAAACAAAAAAGGTAAAAATATTTTGAAAATAAAATTTTTAGAAATCTTCAAAATTTCTAAAAAATCATTATAAATGGTTGAATAGCTAATTAAAACAATTTCATGAATCACCAAAAAAAAAAAAATCTCAAAATCAGTCTTAACTTAAGGAGCATCCGATCAATTAGCATCAATAAAGAAGTTAAATAACATCCCATAAGCAATTAAATGCAAAGTGCCTCAAATGGTCCAACTACCTGCGCTTAAGATCTATGTTTCTATCTTATTCTAAGTGTACAAGAGTGTACATAAAAGATTAAATAGCTAAATAGCAGTACAAAGTCCATATCGAAAAGTACTTAGACTTCCAAGTATTGCTTAGGAAAAATATTGCTCAATTTTTATGAAACAAAACAAAAAAGTTTCTATGTGCGAGCATTGCCTTACAGTCTTACACCCAAAACCTGCTTGCGTTATATAAGGCTATAGCAAAAGCATTAAACTATCGGAATCTGTGTAAAAGATTGTCTCTTCTATTTTTTGCTGCTTCACTTAGCCGGAGCTTCATCTCGAAGACAATGCGGCAACAATGCAGTTTCACCTGTTTAAACTCAACGGCCCGACGATAGTGTGCGCTTCTCAACTTCACCACTTTATACTAAAACTTACAGTAAAAACATAGAGCTGTTGTCCATGTAGTGGTTTTCAAGACGAGCCATACTAGTCATACTGAAAACAAGCTGTTTGATCAGTTGGTTTATATTTTTGTGTATTCCCAGTGTAGTTTTTATTTTTTAATGCAAAAGGTGGTTCTGTGTACTGTAGAGATATTATACCAGAACCGCTTGCACTTGATGCATTTGATTGCTTTTGATGATCGCAAACATGCATTAGATGGATAGATTAGATGGAATAGGGGAGATCAGCTTGAATGGCAAAAAGTTTTCTATTTAAAGAAGCTAGGTGCTGAAGATGTTGTGCTAAAGAGTTCAATGCTTTTCAAATTTATGTTTAAGGAGCTTCTGTTACAACATATTCCCAAGCAATCGCCAATTCGAGAGGTTTACCCCACACTCCGTTCAGTTACAAAGAAAACTCTGATAAGACGCCACTTCAAACAAACTTCTCTTTAATTTTGCACCGACTCCATAGTTCAATAATTTCGAAAAATCATTGTTCAACTGTTTGTTAACTGATAATAAATCTAATTCTGGGTAATTCGTGGTTAATTGTTCTCTAGCAATCTCCTCCATTATATTCGCGCCACTATCTGCCACTATCGGCCGGCACTATCTAATCTGAGCAAACATGCACAAACACCACTTGACTCTAAAACGAATAAAGCTCGAATTTATCGGGTGACAAGATAAGATTGAGACATTGAGTGGCATCAGCACTCTCCTAAGAATAGTTATGACGTAACTTTTTTTGCTAAAACTTTTTTTAAACATCCATGTTTATCGCTGATTTTTATTAATTTTCACGAATTTATTCGACTAATTGAGTGACATCGTATTCTTATTTTGGTGTCCGTTACTTTTATTTCTGGATTTTTTTGTTCTTTTGTTTTTTCTTCGATTTTTTACAAGTTTTTCAATTTATTTGGCGAGTTTTGTTTTTGCATATCCAATTTAATTTTCAGTGAATTCAAGAAAACATGTTTTTTTTGTTTATAAATATTTTATACTTTTCAACAGTTTTTTTGCACGTTGAAAATTTGCTGAATGACAAATCGTCAGTACACTGAATTAAAGCTGATGGAAGTTTTGTGCAATATTCATTTTTAATAATTAATGAATGTTTCAGGGCGTCTTCAATAATATTTACTTGAAATTGCAGGTTAAATCACTTTGATTCGATATTCTCATTTCAAAAGATTTGAGTTTAATTCAATGGTCGTGTGGTCTAAGGCGTTGGATTTATTCCAAGTATTGAAAATTATAAATAAAGGTGAAAATCTTTTTTTTTAATTTTTTTAAAAGAATTATCCAAGAACTTTATACCTATCGATTCAATATTTGTTCAAAACGCATCAAACCCATCCCACCCGCATTTAATTATTTATTTGTGCCTCTTTTATCGCTGCAAGCCACAACAATAACTTTTGTATTTTTTGCGCAATTTTCTGTCGAGGCAGCGAATCTTCATCTTCCTTCTCTTATAGTGTTTGCCATTAGAGCGAGTTCTCACCAATCCAATGCTATGTGCTGATGTAAGCATAAAAGAGCATACTTTATGCAACATTGTACAGGCGTCTTCATTGTTTGAAAATTTTTAAAGTTTAAAAAGTTTTTGATCGAGAAATGCTAAATATCATTGCGCTGAAAGAATATGTTTCATCGAACCATTGTCGTGATATTGCAAATAAAAATTGTAGATTGTTTGGAGACAACGGCGGTGGATAAATATTGAGTACTTGAATGCTGGAAGATCAATTCTAAAATGTATCTTTTCCAAATTGTATTTATCGATAAATCTTCTTAGCATAAAAATAGTCCCAAAAAGCTTATATATTATTTTTCTTTATTAAAACTGTAAAAAGCTTTCAGTCAGCTTTTATGAAACAAGCAGCTTTCAAGGTGAGATCAGCTCAAAAACCTTTTAAATATTTATATTATCCACAAAGACCTTTTGCATGGGAAGCCCCAGAACTGAGTAACTTAACTGAATAACAAAGTATAATTTATAGTCACTAAAAGTGCTTACACACGAGCAACAATGTTGACTCAAGTTGCTGGCTTTATGCTGAGCCAGAGCACAACAAGACACAACATATAAATATAAATGGCTTTAGTGTGCAGGAAAATAATTAATTGAATTTTTACAATAATCGCACAAATCTCAATAATAATCGAATATTATTTTACGCTATATACTTAAACAAACTTAAGAAAACTTAAGCTAAACTTAAGTATTTATTATAATATAATTCAGCTACAAGGAAAAGTGAAAGTGTACTTGTAGTCAGTTGTGTAGCTTGTAGCGCATTTATACATTATAGGTTGATCGGAAGGCTTTGTGTCGACAACTCCTAGCCAACTCAAACTATAAGCTTGCTTTGGAGCACTTGGAACACTTGGAACACCTGAGTACAATCAAACCGGCCGTCTATTGCTCAACAATATAATTTATCTAATGCTTGTTTTATGTTCAATTCATAATCTGGTGTTTATTTTTTGTATGCTGTTTTAGCATATTTAGCTTTTTTAGTTTTTCATTAATAAAATGTTTGGTTAGTCAGTTACTCAGCCAGAGTCAGTTAGCTCAGTTACCTAATACTATACCACATGCAGAAAGTGCATAAAATTGCATAAAATTGCATTCAATTAATTCTACCACCGGCTTTTAGGACTTATTGGCAGATTAATGGGTAGATATTGATTTTGAGGAATCTGTACTTAGTTTAACAGTACTTAGTTAATTAATTTGGAAATGAATCTACAGATTCTTTGTATTAGAACTTTCTGATACAGGTCCAAATCATAACGGTTAAAATTAGCTTTACCATCAGTACTGACTGCTTAGAAAAGGTTCATAATATTATCATATAAGGGGCTATTCAATTAATACGTAACGCTCTAGCAGGGGGGGGGGGGGGGTCTAGAATTTGTTACAAAGTAATAATCTTCATATTAAAATGTGTGAAAAAGCGTTACGAGGGGGGAGGGGGGTGGGCTTCCAAAAGGTCCGATTTCAGCGTTAGGTATTTTATGCATAGCCCCTAAGCTGAAACATATCCAATCCTGACCATTCGCTGCTAACATCTAAATTAAACGTTAATCATCTCACAAATCTTGCTATAAAACAGGGCATAGGCGTTCAAAAGCCACAATTTAGTTAAATTTTGCTTCTTTTGTAGTTCAGTAGGATTAATTTTGAAACTGTTTTTCCTCAATAATTATTTAGATTATCTAAATTATTCAATTTTTTTAGATATATTTCAAAACTTTTTTGTTGTTGCATAAATGGCACTTGGCGTTGTTGCAACGATAAACGAAATAAAAATTTCATGTAGGATGCGAAATATTGCAAATTCTTCACAGTTTCTTGAGTTTTGATCGACAAATCAAATTTGATTATTTTCTTTGTAAGCAGATTCTAATTTTATAAATTATATTTTGATTATTTAAATTTCTTAAATAAACTTGGGAGATGTATTTCAGAAGTACATTAATAATCTTTATACATCTTCAAACAACCTTTCAAAAGTTTCCAATAAAACTAAAATAACCACAAAAATGTCCCAGCCTCTCAAAACACACTGTACTCAAGATTCCACGCGATTTTTGTCTATTTTTTCTGTAGCCAGTTATAAGTCAGTTAGTTAGTTACTAAATTGGCAACAACAAAAAGTTTTGGTTCCCAAAATAGACGCCGTTGAGTTATTAATAGTTTTTTCTCTTAATTCGGAAAGTATTCCTGAAGACTCACCGAGATCTCAAAGTAGATTTTTCATAACAACAATTTTTTTTTGTGCGCGCTGCCTGGTGAAAATTGCGCCCACCGCCAGCCACAAAAGCGTTATTAAATAAATACTTGTTTTGCGAAACACACAAATAATATTGCGTTTTGTTGCCTACTGTCTTGCGGAGTCTTTGAGGCAATCGAACTGGTGGCGACAAAAGAATTGGCGTTTGAATAATTACAATTCTGGATAGTACGATTTCACCAATTAACCACCAAATACCAAGAGTTGCTTGGAAAATCGAGGAAAATACGTCAATTTTGTTGCACTATTGTGATATTTGTGCGATATTTACACAATTAACCGCCAAAACCGCGACGAGAGAAGCTGTGGAAACCTTCAAAGTGCACAGCACCGTTAACTGACGACTCTTTTGAGTCACTAAGTTGCATGCCGAAAAGAGGGGTTGAAGGAAAAGATTAACTGCGGTCAAAAGACCAAAAAAGACAAGAAAATTGGCATTCTTGATTTTATAGAATTATTTTTTATAAAAACTGGAAGACGCTGGTTCAATTTATGTGATCTCAGAAACAATGAAAATGTTCTCCCCTCAAAAAAATCCAATAAAAGTAGTAAAGTGCTACTGTAAATTTTACGCCGACCGACAAAACATCAAAAAATCAAAATCTCGCAATTTAGCAAATTTCGCGCAATGCTGAAGTGCTGCGGCGGTGATTAAGAGCACCAAATTAAAAGGAAAATTAGAGGAAATTGAAGCAATAAGCGAAAATTTATCTAGCAGCGACGAAAAGCTGCTTTCTGTTGCAGCCAGATCGTTTGGGCGCCACTTGTATGACAAATTCGTTTTGTATAATTTATTATAAGAAGTATTCACAGGCACAAACGAATTATAGCGAAACAGCGAATGATATAGACGAGATGTTTTTTATTACAGACAACCACCACAAATTTTAGTTAAAGCGCTTATTCTAAGTTGACAGGACTTGAGCTAGAAATGATACTTGTTGTGTTTAGAACTGTTTATCATTATGAATGTACAGACAGATGGTGATCTTGTAAAGACTTTTCTAAAGAGCAATTGTTATTCTGAGATCCTTATCGACCTGAACAAAAATGATTCAATCAAATCATTAAAGAACTCTCCAATCTCACATAAAATCCATCTCAATCAATTGCATGCATCTCGCAGCAACTTCCCTTCTCAAACAATCCAATACTCTCTCGTCCGCTGTTATAAATAGTTAGAACGATAAAAAAAGAATATGCTGTATAATTAAATTGAATTAAGTTTCACTTGAGCAATTTATGTTGACGCGTTTTGAATTTCGGTTACTGTCATTTTACTGCCAGCTACTAGCACTTTTCAAGTTGTTTAGCAAATTCTTTGCACTCGACTCTAAGCAACATAAATATTTCTTAGAAACAACACAACAAATTTGAAAGAGTTTTTGCAGGCGGATTAGACTGGCCACAGAAATTTGATAAATCAAAATTCCAGTAAAAATATTAATGAAAAACACAGAAAAAAACATTAAGAAACATTAACAGCAACACTTTAAACAAATTACAAGCAAAACATTCTTGAGAGCTGTTTTAGTATCGCAACAACTTTTGAAGAAATTGTAAATTATTAATTTTTTATTAAATTTCCTCCACAAATTCATTTGAGTTGAAAAAAAAATCAAAAAAACCACAAAAAGCGCTGAAGGAACGGCGTCAAGAAAATCAATCAGCGTTCCCAAAGGCCGCAACAAATTCGTTGGAGTTTTTTTTGCGAGTTTTGTGTATGAAAATACAGCAAACTGCTGAAAACACAGCAAAATATACATCAAAAATACAGTAAATACACAATAAAAAGCCGAACAACATCTGAAGTGACGCCAGTGACGCGTTTTGAGGTCATTAGAATGGTTTGTCAACCCTGCTCCACCCAGACGGCCTGTATCTCAAGCCCTGCATTGTGTCACACTTTGCATACAAGTGATACAAGTGTTTAGTCGTAGATGTAAAAGATATTCTCAAAATAACTACGAGACATCAATACGAAATTATTTTAGTTTAAAGACTTTTGGCATCTTTTGGTGTATGAATTTGAATTAAAAATATTGTTAGAGTTAAAGAAGTCAGAATTACATATATACAGCACAGAAGTTGCTTCAGTGGACAAAGAATTTGTAAGCGACTAAATATTGAAGCTGAAAGTAAATAATGAACTTTTTTCAATAATCAAGTGCGGGAGGAAGTTACATGAGGATTTTTTGGATTTTTTAATGCAATTATCATTAAACCATAAAACCAAAATTGCTCTCGAATTGAAAACCACAAACATCGATAAATTCTAATGCATGTACCACCACCTCAACAAAACTAAATTGTCCACCACAAAAATAAAATTCTTTAAAACAATTATTGTAAATTTATTTGTGTGCACTTTTCATTAATTTATTTGCATCAATTTTGGTTTGCTCGAAATAGCAGCAAAAACAACAAGTTTTCAATTTTAAAGTTTCATGAATTTCACGGTTTATTATTAATGAATTGTCGTGAATTGTATCGTCACCGGTGAGCAACGGAGCTTTACTCCAAGAAAATTTTGCTAATAATTGTATGTTAATTTACAGCAAACGCTTTTAGTTGAGAAAAGTGCATCAAAAAGTTGTCTAATCTTTGAGTTTTTAGTATTTCTGGTTCTTGATTTTTGGCTCTTGAATATGCTGTTTGACTGTTTATTAGTCATGAGACTTGATGGATGCTCTTTTCATGTATTTCTCTTTTTTTCAGGTTTTCATTTCATTCATGAGAAAAACTCACTTACAATTGCCTTTTTCAGTGTTTTGCAGTGTTTTTGATGGGAAAAAGCGTCAATGAATCTTTTTTACTAAATGTTTTTGATCAGAAGCCAGAGATTACTCATTTCTGGGCAAATTCAGAGAAATGTCACGACTTATATTTTGATCTATATATTAGACAGGTCTATAGATCTTTTAACGACTTCTCCATCAACTTTGCATAATATTACAAATTGGGCTGAAAATCTCACACGTGAATTATTTGACTTGATAAAATTTTCTTTCAATATGTTAATATGTTCCGCACGAGTTGGACTAATCGACAATTATTATTCACAAAATTAATTAGATTTGCTTACATTCAAGCTTACAGCAAACTGAAAAACCAGCTTCAAGGAAACTTCAGTAGAAATATAAAAAAAAATAAGAAAATTCGGTACAAACTACAAAAATTTTCCCTTGAACTTTTACTCCACATTTTTAAAAACATTTTCAAATATTTCTCCTTTATTCATAATTTTCTTAATATTTCATTTTTTACGACCTTTCTTCGCAATTGTAACAAAAAATCACAAAAATCAAAATAACAAAATAACAAAAAATGTAAAATGTTTTTCAACGGAATACTCGGAAATTAATGAAAAACTCGGGAAAACTAAGATTTTCCATTTTTCCTCTCGAGATGGCTCATCCTCTAAAAATACTCGGCAATCATAAAAGATTTTTTTTGCTTCTGTTAATTTTAGCCGAAACAGAAATAAAAAATTCTCTGATTTATGTGGTGACTTGAGTAGTGAGGTAGAATGGTTGGAAAGAAAGTCTTAGACGTTCAAAGCAAAACATCCAAATTTCAAGGAATAAAGGGAGAAGATTAATTTGTACATTTTGAGGGCAAGGTTTCTAAAGATTCGGTGAGGTTGTTGAGAACATTTTTCTCAAAGATTCTTCATCACATCTTTAAGAAATGAATTAAACCTGCTCGTGAAATCGCTAGTCCAAAATTTAAATCTAAAACTTGTTCGCAAAAGACATGCAGCCAAATAAATTGAACAAAATACTTCAAAAAGCGCTTTCATGTTGTTCTGTATATTTATTTTTGAGATCTTTTCGTAAAAATCGAGTAAATCTCAAATAATTATAAAGAAAAGTTTGCTTGCAGTTAGTTTTGTTGCTGCTCAAATAGATGAATGAATTTTGCTTGTTATGCTTGTGGTACTCGTGTATACTTTGCAGTTTTTATTTGTGAATTTAGCATCTTTTTCAATCTTTACCCAATCTTTGCTAGATTTACGAGTATTTTAAGTTTTCAGATGCGCGCCAGCGGAAGTTTTACATAAATTAATAAAATTTCCATTTTTTTGCTCTGCAGTAAACTTTTTAATAATTCAATTAATAGCCGGCTATCAATTAAAACAAGATTAAATTTAAATTATTTTTAATACATCGAATCGTACTGCTATTGAGTTCATTGTGAGATTTCAGTTTCTGTGCATAAATTGTGAAAATTGTGAAAATTGTGAAAACTCTGGCCAGGAAATGCAAAAAAAATTATTAATATTTTACACTCTATTTATTTGGCGGAACATTATAAGCTTGATGGATGATTATTTTCCAATAAGTAACGATGCCCAATTAACTTGCATTTATTAAGTTTTGTAAAATTTATGTTTGGTGATGTCTAGTGGTTTAAAGTAGTTTAGCCAATATACACAAAACATTGTTGATTATGTCAATTTATTATTTTGGTTCACTAAATTATCATTCTTTTGTTGAAAAATACCACAGGGATCAATCTTTTTTTGAATGCATACAAATGGAGCTTCATGTCTTACCAAAAAACAATAATATCTATAATAATACCAATAATACCAATAATGGCAATAATACACTGAAGCAATAAAGATAATTGGTTTCAAATGTAATGATTTTCAGCTTTAGTAATTAACCAGACGGTCAGTTTATATTGTTTTTTGGCTAATGACGACAATTTAACTCGATAATCTGGTGTATTGCATAAAAATCAATTGAAGTTTGTTATAAGTTTACTGCTTTAATTGAGTTAGTTAATCAATGCACTAAATGATTACTAACTACATATGGCAAGGGGATGTCCACGAAGAATGTTCGAAAATTTCAACGTAGGAAAATTTCAAGGAAATATTATTATCTCCTTTATCTGTAATTTTTCAAGATAAAAATGGAATAAGTTATAATGGTTGCTGATATGTGGAAGGTATCTTTATCCAAATGTATGCATCAGGTTCGAAACCCAAAGATATTAATACTCTTTTTCTAGAAAAATTGTGTTCTTTTTTGCCCAAAGTTCGCTCCAATTCAAAATTTTGCCCAAAAAAACTACATGACTGGGCTGAAATTATTTTTATCGGCTTGAAATTTTATGATTCGTATCCGCTTATGCCCAGCGATTAAAGCTGAAAACGCAAGAAAATCATCAACTTTTCTTAGAAATCCGCACTTTGTGCTACAAAATCATGTGGACGATGATGTCATCGCGTTGCTTTACTCGACTTGGTACAGTTTATTGAATGGAAGTTGCTCGTTCATCTTAGTGATGATTAACTTGCGAGATTTAGTTGGTCGGAGGAAAAAAAATTAGGTGAATTAAAGTTTTGGTGAATTGTTTTTATGGGGGGACGGTTGTGGACTATTTCTGGGAAAATAAATCAGTTCTTGAAAATAAATTATAAAGACTTAACTCAAACTATCTTTTTAACTAAAAAATCATTTATTAAAATTATTATGAAGAAAATTCCCAACCAACCCTTTAACCACAAAAAATCAGGTACAATTTCTAAAACAATTCCCCAGCAGCACTTTGTATGGTTTCATTGGTTTCTTCGAGGAATATTCAAAGCATTCAATATAACCCATCTCCATCATTCTCATTAGATAGATATTCAGTTTTTCAGTATTTCAGTATTTCATCAGAAGATATTCCAAGTTTTTTGCAGTGAAATAAAAGAAAATTCATTCACAAAACGAAATTATTCTTAGTCTGTTTGTTCTTCTGTTTATGTTTAGTACTATAAGGTCATATCTAATTTCAAACATCCGGTTAAACTGGAGCTTTTTGTGTTCGTATATTTTTTGTTATAGTTATCGTGTGATTAAATACTGAAATATCTGTATACAAAAATTACAACAATAAATAAGTGAAATACATCCACAGCAGTCAGAATCAGTAATTCCTAATTATTGATGTTTGTGCGCGCGAAGCTGATTGGGAAATTCGATTGGCGCTTTTTTTGATGTTTTGGGTGAATATGATGATTTTCCTATGTCGTAAATTTAATTAAAAACGGTTTTAGCTGTTTTTATTATTTTTAATTATTTCCATTGTTTTAAAATCATCGAAAATGCAGCATTTTATTTTCTCTTAGTGAAAATTTTATTTAAAGTGCAACAAGGAATTGCTAGAATATGAAGGCAAAAGCATGCAAAGGTAAGTGGGTCTCACTCATACGCAATCGATAAACATAAAACAATTATAATTAATTTCAATCAAATCTGAACAATTACGCGGTAAATCATTAAAGCTAATTTATTTATTGCGACAAGATACTCAATTATACTTGCAGATAAACACCAAACAGCTCGTCATAAAATAAAGTTTTTCTGTACAGTTAAGTATCTTGAGGTGTATTTTGGTATATTAATGTGAGATCAATCAGTAGACGGCTCCAGAATCGCTGGAGGCTCCAAAAATCCAAGCCACTCCCAGACCTCAATACGAAAATTTGAATATTTTTTCAATATTATTCAATTTTTCAATTTTATACACAATTCAATTGCAACAGTCATTTGGTTAATATGCTCATTATGCTCATTTAAGCATGCAAAGTCAACCCAAAAGATGAACAAGAGCCGTATTTTCCACTTTTCTTGGCGAAAAACAATAAAAATCGTATTTTATGGAGGCCTTTTTGCTTGTAGGAACTGCTGGTTGTTTAATTATTCATAGAGTGCACACTGCACAGTGTTTCCAGTTTTCCACTTTTTTTGCTTTTCTGGTCTTTTCTCACTTTTCGTTCAGCTTTGTTCAATGTTTCCACTGTTGCCTCTGTTTTGCAGTGCTGAACAGTGTAACAGATTTTTCATTGTGCTAAACGGAAGCAACACTGATATATTATATAGTTGCTTTTATAAAGCAAGCTCTTCCGGTTCTACTTTTCCATAATTTTCAGCGCGCTTCCACTGTCTCCATTTATGAATTAAAAATTTGTTTTAATTACCTGAGTTTACGATTTTTGTTAAAGCATTGTTTTTCCATAGTTTTCAAGTTAAATATTGGTTAAATCTTTGTATTCAGAGCATTAACAACATCAAGCTCGCAGTATCGACATTTAAATAATAAATACAAAATACAAAATTTTAAGTTATTCAGTAATTTAAATCCATTTAAAACTGACACATTATATCCTATACAAACTGCTACAAATTAGTTGTCTTCAAATTACCAAATACCAAGCTACCGAAACTCCATTCATAATTTCCAATATATATTATTTTTCATTCAACAAGTGGAAACTTCTTTTTTATTGGATTAAACTTTGCGCGACCATAAGGCAGTAAGCACGTAATCATATTTGCTTGAGGCTTTGAGAAGCCGCACAATTTGTTTTTTTAGTTTTATATTCAAATGTTTAGAAAATTGATACATTTTTTATGAAATATGTTAATAATTCAAAAAAAAATATAAACATATAGAATCTCATTTTTTCTATTAACAACATACAAAATTAAAAATAATAAACTTTTATGAAGTCTCCAATAGCAGAAAAAACAAACATTACAAAAAAAGTTCTCCGAAAAATGAAGCTGTCCTTCAATTATCCGACCCCAATCACAATAAAATCCAATAAAAATCACAAAAATTACTGTAGCTCTTTTTTATCATCAATTATTGAATTATTGAATTATCGTAACACTTTATGTCGAAGCAAATTGAGTAATAATAACAATTCATAAAGATTACCAAATAAAATCAAATAAAGTCCAAAACTCTTTTCGTAAAGTTGACTGCATTTAATGTTTTTTATTACAAGTTAGTAAATTTGTTGGGAAGTTGTGAAGTTACTGAGTTTTCAAGAGTTTTATGGGGGATAACTTAATTATATTATCGGCTCATTAATTGAGCCAGCGCGTAATAATGTAGTAAGGCGAAGCACAGTCAAGTGTTTGAGATTAGTCATACGCTCCGCCGTCTTGTTCGCGTCGCTTGATAATATTTTACTTAGATAGTTGTATTATTTATTTTATATACTATCACATTTTAATATCTTTTACATCTTTGGTTGTAAAATAGTTGAATCAATCATTTAACTGAAGTTTCTCCATTTGGCGTAGTCGATACTCCAATTAAGATTTTAAAAGCTGAAATTAAAATACTGACTTTTTTGGTCAAACAAAAGCAATATCATAGAGTCTCTACTATTTAATAATTAAGTTAGCTTGAGATATCCAATAAATAAATAGAAAAATCATAACTAAAAAATGAGCTGAAACCTTAAAAACATTTAAAATCAGAACTAATAACGAAACTAAGCACGTAGAAGACGAGAATAAATTAATGGAAACAATTTTTCCTCTGAAAAAGTTGTTGAAAAACTAAAAAAGACAAGTTTTTGTCGCAAGTCTCAAGTAAATATTCTCCGCGAGTGTTCAGTGTATCAATATTAATAATTTTTCACCAGGCATTTGCTGCTTTACGACTGGCGTTTTTGCCTGTACGTATTGCTGTACGATTTTCTGGTTTCGTCGTTTTCTTTCAATTTGAAAGAAAGAAATAAAAAAAGCTGAAAGCAACGACTGAATATATTTCTCAGCTTTTACGCTGTAAATAATACAAAATTTTTAATTTATTTTGTGCAAGTGTATGCGTTTTTTGTTTTTACAGTTAACTTTTCTTTGAATTACTTGAGTAGTGTTGTATATTGTTGTGGAGTCTTTAAGACGACAACTCTATGACTTTAGCATACTTAGGAGGTGTTCTTGATAGAACTTCTTTTTTTTTTTGGAAGATTTATTAGATATGGCCTTGTAATTGAGGCCAGACTATCTGAGAAAGTTTCGAATATTTTCCAAATAAAGTGTTCTCGAAAAAAAGAAAATCTTAATAAAAATTCAAGAATATTTCAAAATTTTATTTGTACTCAGTTTAAATTAAAGTTTTTGTATGTTCTGTGTAAAATTTCACCCATCATCACTTTCTAGGATATTTTAAAAAGCTTTCAGGTGTTTTAAATAATAAAAATTTCAATACTTTTGCTAAGTATGAGAAACTTTAATAAGTATTGTTTAGGGAAGTTCTCAAACTTCCCAGTTCAGCTTAGCAAGGTGTGCTGCTCACGCCTCAAATAAATTAACTTTGAGACTTTTAGTGTTTGCTTTGAATACAGGCATTACAGGCACTACATATGCAACACATTCACAAAGCCACAGCAAGTCTAAGAAAATGTACAAGCATTTAGTACAAGACAAGAATATGATCAAAAATCGAAGTAAAAGCTTTGTGTTTCAAATAATTAAAGCGAGTTAGAAACAAGTTGTTAGAAATGGATAAGAATTTTTTTTTGTAACAGAACCTTCAAAAATCTTTGATTTCTTTCTTAATTTACCAAGTGTTTTAAAGTAACAATTGAATTTCCTGCTGATTGCTGAAATCCTTTTCAAAGCTTGATTGTACTGAAAAGCTCCCATATTTCTTAACTATTCCAAACTAAAATCCAAGTGTAAAGAAATTTTGAGGTTGCGAACAATAAAAATGTTTGTTGGCTACTCCTTGTGCCATGTGAATCGCTGATTTCTTTCTAGACATCTTCCAAAGTTCTCTCAACACCGAAAATAAATCATTTGTTTGCCTTCAATGCCTTGAGTTTCTTGAGTTTCTGCAGTTCCTTCAGTGATTCAGTCGCGTTTTGCCATTTTCTCTCGACTTTTCAGCATTTTCAGCCTTTCGCAATCTGCAAGATGATTTGGCTGAAGGCATTTTTCACTGGCCAGACAGCGCGCACAAAAAGCAGTAGAATTTCCGAGGCAGTACGTTTCTCAGCCGCTATTGCTCTGTTGCTTATTTTGATTTTTTCGCTTAAACAAAAATTATTCGGTATTTTTAGAAGTGTTTTTCTTTTGCATTTTAGTAGGATAGAGTCGTTCAGCAAAACTCAACTCAGCATCGAAGGAAAAAGAGTCAAGACAAGAAAAACACTTTACAATAATACATCTTAATGTGTGTAATAATTTGTGCTGAGATGACAATGAGAACATTGGGGAAGACGTTTGGGAAATGGCAGTGATTCTTTTTGTGCTTTCTTTTGATCGATTGTTGAGATAATTTGTGTGTAAGATTGAGAAGTTTCAAGATCTTGCGTTCTTATTTTAAAGATTTTACAGAAATCAGTTTTATGAATGAACATTTCTGTTTTGATGGAAATCTTTGGCGACTTGAGATTTCAATGGAAGGAAAACTGTTCCAAGGCTTTGTATTGGTATCTTTGAGCAGTGGCCTTGCTTAAGAAATATTTCATTTGAGTTTTCTATAATGAAAAGCTCTTTAAGAATTTAAAATATACTTCAGTTTGTTTTATTAAATCTGAAGAATTGTTTCTTGGTAGTTTTAATAAGGTAAATAAGCTAAAATTCTAGCTAATAAGACGAAGCAACAAAATTAAGAAATTTTCCATACATTTCTCGCAATTGTCTATCATTTCAAGAAGTGCGATTCATACTAAAATCTAAACGACAAAATCTGACGTGAAAAATCGTAAATAATTTCATAATTCAGCTCGCTTTCCACCGTACAATAAAAATCTGAGATTTTTCCGAAAAGTTCACAAGAAAAACTGGCAAAATTCAGCGAAAGATCTTATAAAAGTTTTATAAATAAGTTTTTCACCTCGACGACTGTCTTTGAGCTTTGGAACGCTCCCATTAATTTATTAATTTAATGCTTTGGAAGACGCAATTTCCCAATTTCCCCAACAACAACGCAAATAAAAAAGCGTTTCACTTACTTGATGTAGTAAATCTTGCCATCTTGTGTCTTGGCCTGCTCCCAACCGCCAGGCAGTTCTCCGTACTGGATCTGTTGCTGCAAGCTGGGGATATCATAACTCCTACCACGACTGTGTATGTGCTGGGTCAATTTGTTCTGAATATTATGCGGCAAATTGTTGTTGATGTTGCTATTCGTGCCATTTCCGGAGCCTGATTTGTGGGTGGCATTTTTGCTGTTGGGACTAAGCGGACTCTGTGCGATGTTGGCTGATGTGTTGGCTGCATTAAGTGCACTTAAGTTGACCGGAATTTTACCTAGGCTAGCTGGGGAGCTGTGTGCACGAGAATGATGGATCGCAAGGCCGTTGGGAAGTGCGGATGGCGCATTATTCGAATTAGGGGAAATACCGTTAACACCACCCAAAATTGTGGTTCCAGATCCAAAGGCAGAATCTGCTGAATTTTCTCTAGAATGAGAGACGGATACTGAGGGCGACTTGGAGCCAGAAGATGGGGGTTTAAAGAAACTGGCGGGCAGTTTTCGCATGTGATAGGGCACCTGTAATGGCAATTTGTTGCTGAGCGTCTTGTCAAACAGCTCATTGAGCTTGTCGTTGGAGTCCTTCTCCACCAGAATGATCAGGTTCTTCTTCTTTAGCTGCAAACCATTCTCGTCTTCGCCATTGCCCTGTGTTGGTGTTGACTGTGTAGCCGTTTGTGGCGCTGGGGTATTATTATTGCTATTAAAGGCCATTATGTTCTGTTTCTTATTCTTGTGCCTTTCTTTGTCAGTTTCCTTCAATTTGCTTTCGCGTCTTCGGTTTTTTTTTTGTTGTAGTCTTTTTTTATTGAACAAAACCTAAAAAAACTTCTCGAGTCTTTCTTCGGTGTTGCCTTTTGCTTCGCCTTTCTTGATTTCTTGAGCTAACCAGTGTTCACTTTTCTACATGCACATAAAATATATAATATTCTATGTGGCTATGTACGAATATATTAAATATACGTCTTATGTATGAAAATTACTTGTTACTTGTTATATTTCTGTTTTTTTTTTAATAACTTTTTTATTTATTTATTTCTTTATTTGAAAAAAACTTTAATACTTTTTCAAAAAACTTCAAAACTCAGCAGAAATTCACACAAAAAGTACACACACAAGAGCCACGAAAAAATCACTTTTTTAAATTGATTGCAAAATACATTTGGAAAAATTGAAAATATAAAACCGATTTTTTGTTTGGCGGATTTTGTGATTTCATTAATTCTTTCTCAATTAGCAGGCAGCAAAAGTTTGCAGCGTAATTTCTAACTGCCTCAATATCGCTCAGGCCGTTTATATTTGCTGTATTTGCTGATTTTTCAAATTATATTCATTTTCTGTTATTATTAGATTTTTTCCTTTTTTCACGAAAAATTTACAAGCAAATCGTTTTCATTCAACAAAAAAAAAAGAGCAACACTCAGAATCAAAAACTATAATTAAATCTTGCAGCACTTGAGAGTTTGATCCGTCTAACCAACAACATAATTATCACTGCCCGACTGGTACTGAATCTGATCGCAAAATTATTGAATGTGAATCTTGACTCAACATTATTAATTAAATTAATTTTACAAAAAAGAAAAAAAAATATTTATGAACGAGAACCAAGTAAATACACGTCCGATTCAACGAACGAAATTAACATGAATGAAACTTCGAGACAAAGGCACAAATTTGGTTTCTGTGTATAGGAATCTTACCATTCAAACCTGATGAACGTGACGTAAAACGTGGGAATGGAAAAAGAATTGCAGGTCGAATTACAAGTTGTTGACTTAACGTAAAAAATTATGGTAAAATACTTGTACCAAAAATTGCAATGAAAATAGATCATGAATTTATTCATTCAATATTTAATTAGTAATCAATGCTAATGAATTTTACATCTTCAAATACAACTACAGATTTTTGTTTACATCCATGACTCACTTTGGCGTCAGCTTCATTCAGAACAAACACATTCTTAAATATAGTGAACAAGTGTATCATTAAAAAAGAAGAAGAAAAATATGTTTGCTGAAAATAATATGCAAAAAAGAATGACCCAAGGCAGAGAATCGAACCCATGAGCTGAGTTTGATATCAATTAATTGGAGACGCTTTAGTTCATTTAACCACTGAGATAAAAATTAACTATGTTTAAAATAATGTTTAAAAAATTTCAAAAATTTTAATAAAAGCCTAGCGGAAAAATTTTATTTAATTTAATATGCAAGTTCTTATGAAAATTATTTCTGAATATTTTTTAATTTTTAAATTGAATTTAACAGAATAATATACATAGTTCATAAGTATGTAATTAAAACTTCAGGGCAAAACTAAATAAATCTTGTAAACAGGCCACCACGCCAAATAACAGGCCAACTCTTTTTCCAACAAATATTTCACTAAATTCCCATCCCACCTCTCGTTCTGTCAAAATTTCCATCATTCGGATTGCAAAGCTAGTCGTTTTGAATTTTTTTCTTAATTCCAGCTCAGTTACGAAGTTTCAAGTGCCCAAAACAGCAGTGTTAAGTGGTTGGGGCGTCGCCTTATTTAGTGGCTACGTGGCTTCTGCCAGAAATGCCTATTTAGGTCCTAATTAGTGATTAATTTTTGTGGTGGAAAATGATTATGGAAAATTCGTCTAGCAAGAGGTATGTTTTTGCCTATATTTAGGGCTTCGCTGAGCTTATGTTAAAGTATATGCAAATTGATCACATACGCACAATGACCACATTCATACGAAGACAAGCCATTTTACTTTTATGCTGCTATAAATAGATCTCCTCCGACTCGAGTTCCAAATGAACGAATTCACAGTTTATTTGGAAAATGTGCATTTATGGCTTTGACATTTACGATATTATCTTAAATTGCTCGAATTGTTTTAATTAGAAGATTGAACTAAGATTCTCGAGGTTTATTCGTGCATTTCATTAAACTAATGTATTTTTTGTTTACTTTATTTACTTTGCAGCGAGCTCAAGAAGCTGTCTGAGGAGAGCTTGACTCGGCAACCGGAGGAGGTGTTTGATATTATTTGTAAGCTGGGCGAGGGAAGTTATGGCTCTGTTTACAAAGCATTGCATAAGGAGAGTGAACAAGTAAGATATTATTGTTTTTTTATTTATTAAAAAAATTTCAAGTAGCATAATTTGTGCTTTATGTAAAAATATAAGAACTTTAGACAAACTACAGGAAAAAATATTTAAAATATCTATAGATAACATTTGATAACAGTTATTTGTGAATCAACATAAAAATACTGAAAATTTGAGTGTTATTGACTCAGACTTACTGCAACGACATTTTTCGTCATTTTTTTGCGATAAGAATATGTGAACGTCGAGGATATTGACGTTGCATAAGTTTATGTATAATATTAATAATAAATAATATGTTTATTTGCAGATCTTGGCAATCAAGCAAGTGCCCGTTGATACAGACCTACAGGAGATAATTAAGGAGATATCGATAATGCAACAATGTGATTCGCCGTATGTGGTCAAATACTACGGCAGTTATTTCAAAAATACAGACTTATGGGTAATTATTTGTCCATCAAAAATCCAGTTTAACTGAACTGGCTGCGACAAATCGTATTAAATCATGCTAAACTAAGAATTATTTTAATGTATTCTAGATTGTTATGGAATATTGCGGCGCTGGAAGTGTTTCAGACATTATGAGGTTGAGGAAGAAGACTTTATCAGAGGAGGAAATCGCGACAATACTAAATGATACGTTAAAAGGCCTAGAATATTTACATTTAAGGAGAAAGATTCACAGGTATAACATTTATTTAAAGCTCATTTGAATGCGATCACTTATCTTGGAAATTACAATTATTATAGAGACATCAAAGCAGGTAACATCTTGCTAAATTCAGAGGGGCACGCTAAGCTTGCAGATTTCGGTGTTGCTGGCCAATTGACTGATACCATGGCCAAGCGTAACACTGTGATTGGTACACCATTTTGGATGGCTCCGGAAGTTATTGAAGAGATTGGCTATGATTGTGTCGCTGACATATGGTCGCTCGGAATCACCGCGTTAGAGATGGCTGAAGGGGTTAGTATTTGATATTTGTGAATAAATGAATTCCCAAATAATGAAGATAAAATATTGCAAGAATTAATTCAAAAAAACCAACCATTAATAAAAAAATTTCTTTTAGAAACCTCCATATGGTGATATTCATCCAATGCGTGCAATTTTCATGATCCCCACGAAGCCACCACCGTCATTCCGCGAGCCCGATCGTTGGAGCTCAGAATTCATAGATTTCGTCAGTTTGTGCCTAGTCAAGAATCCAGAAGAGCGTGCCACAGCCACCGATTTGCTAAGTCACGAGTTTATTCGAAATACCAAGCAGAATGTTAGTATTTTGGCTGCCATGATCGCTGAGGCCAAAGAAATAAGAGAGACGCAATCTTATCGGCACACTGCTATGATACAACAAGCCAACAAGCAGCTGCAAAATCATCATGAGGAGTCGGTTAGTTTAATTGTCTTAAATATTTTTTGTAAGATTTTACCAAATTTTATCTTTTTTGTAGGATGACGATTTAAATTCGGGAACTATGAAAGAGTTTCCAGACTGTGGAACTTTAGTACCTGGAAAAGACGATGATATCATGGGAGATTGTGGTACTCTAGTGCCTTCTGGAACCATGGTCGAGCTACAATCAAACTTAGGAACGATGGTCATCAATTCAGACTCCGAAGAGTCGACCATGAAAAGTAAATATGACTTATTTGCAATAAAAATAATTTATATGATCTTGCTATGTAAATTTGATGAAAATCCCATAGATATCCTTCTAAAAAAGACTTTCTTTCAGGACACGACACCAACCCAGACAAACCCAAGTACCGCCCTCTTTTCCTGGAACACTTTGATAAAAAAGAAGCAGAAACCACAGCGCTTCCTAACCACAATCAAAATGATGATCATAGCAATTCTGAACTCCTCCAAGAAGTTCCAAATCCCTCCGTAATGCAAGTTCCACCTAAAAATACTCCTCAACAGATCCAGCAGATGCAAAGCGTTGGCAGCCAATTTAATCACGAGGAGCAGCAACGCTTCCAATCCCACTTGGAACTTCAACTCAATCAGATCTCGGCCATTCAGCAGCACCCACAACAAATGATTCACATGCAACTATTACCGACTGCACCTTCAGCACCATCTCATGAGCAAATCGTCGATAATTTGCAGCAGGCACAGTTGCAGTATCATCAGCAAAGAATGAATGTGCTGGATAGTGCTGAATATGAATTTGTAAGTGCTTCAATCCTTCAACCCTTTCAAAAGTTTTAAAATACGACCGTAGTCCGTAAAAATTAAACAAAGCAAAAGATCAAAAAATAAAATATTTATCTTCTTTTTCAGCTCAAATTCTTGTCATATGAGGAGCTGGAGCTGCGATTAGCGTCATTAGACAAAGAAATGGATAAGGTTTGTAAATATTTATTTTAACCATGTTTAATTATCATATTATTCAACCGATATCTAAACAAATATTTTTTTTTTAGGAATTCGAAGAAACCAAAAAACGTTACAAAATGAAGCGAAAGCCCATCATTGATGCCATCGAGGCCAAACAACAGAAACGCAAGCAGAAAATTGAGGAATTTTAATTTTATTTGAAAATTTATGATATCTGGTGAGTCGTTCGGAAGAGTTCAGGGATTATATGATTGGTGTTGATTTTAAGGCAAAAGATTAAAAATGGTTCTTTGGATAAATATGATGTGGAATTGATATTTCATGTTATTTTCTCTATACTGTCTAAAGAGGTTTTCACCTCATCAGTCTTGAAAACAAAAATCTTTCTCATTAAATAAGATTAATTCACACTTTCACAATCTATCTGCAGAGATGTCAGCATGCAGATTAAGTCTTTAGTTTTACATCATTTTTTCACCATCAATTCATCTAGAAAGTTTTCTTCACATTCGATTGAGCTTCTATTAAATCTTTGAAGGTTTTAATTTTTATAACTGGCTTATTAATCCAGTATATGATAACTACCTACGTCCTTCTTTTGTATTGCTTGTTCTTGCTGAAAAATATATTCATTTTATTTCTTGAACTTTTTTGTTTTTGGTTATTGGTCGTTTAACCGAGTATTTAAATCGTTGTCATGCTACCCTTAATGAGTACATGCATACTAATGAGGGCTAAACTCGCCTGGACTGAAGGTCTGGACGAGCACAACTCTTTGCTTTGAAGAAGCTTAGAACTCCAAGTGGAGCATTCCCGAATTACACCAAACACACTTAATACTTACCTGAGATTAGAACACGCGCGAATAGCCGATCTGAAAGCTAATATAATCCCTTGCGGGAAGGAAAGACTCGCGACTTTGTAGACTTTGTATGTTTTTAAATTTAGAATTCATACATTTTTCAGCGTCCTAATTTGTTTCCGAAAAGCTTCCATAAGAAGCTTTTTCCGCAGCGCAAACATATTGTTTTTTGTACAGCATTGCGCAGTTGTTTAAATCAAAGGTTGTATGTAGTCTATAATGTGAGTTTGAGTCCGCGAAGTAGTCTTCTCTCATGGATATTATAGCGAAAACTTGCAAATCCGGGAGTTTGATAAGGAAGTTGTAAATCCTATCCAAATCGAAAATTTCTGTAGATGTGATTGGAATATCGAAGTTTATGATGATAATGTTTGGTAAAATCTCGAATTTCGTTTCCAATTGACTGTAGTATCTTTACAATATATATATTAGTTCTAGCCGCACTAATTTCCGTGCTGTCTTCTGTTACATTGTTTACATTATTTAATAACCTAGCTATAATAGTTTATGTCTATAAAACTATCATACGCTATGAGGTAACTTATATTTATATATAAATATTTAAGCAGCCAACTTTAACTTATTTTCATATCATATATACTCATCAAATGATTTTTGATCTTCTAACTTAGTTAAGTTTATATAATTCGTAAAAGATTTTTGTACCGTATTAAAAATATTGTCAGAAACTAACGTGAGAACTAAATGAAAAATTCATTTAAAAATTTTAACCCAAGCTCATTTGCTTGGTCATTTGCCTTATAGTCTTTTTCTAACCTAATAAGATACCTAAGATATATAATTCCTTGGTACCATCTATTTGTATTGTTCAATCTGATAATTTCCTTAATATTGATTCTGCCTAGACTAAATAATCAAACTTAAAGTCTATTCTTTAGTTTTCCACCTTCTATAACTTGGTTTTATTATTTCAAGTTTGTTGTTTAATCCGAAAATGTTGACAACACTCAACAACGTCTTTTGAGTAATTTCGTTAATAATCCCTAGTAAAAAACAAAGAACCATTGTCAGTTTTTGAAAAATTCACACCAATCATAATAAAACTGAACGTACATTCAATTTTAACAGTCCAGACCACAGATAACTAATTTTAAGCTAAATTTCCAAAATTTCTGCGTAACCATCATAGATATGCATTTTTATAGTCAAGGATATGAAAAATCTGCAAGCAAATGAATAGTGTCCAAAAAGTATAATCTCAGCTTGAAACGAAACATAAAAGCAATAAAAATTTATTGGAAATAAATCTGAAGCCTTTCTTTGTTGTTTTATAAGAAGCATTTTTGTACTGAATCATTAAATTATTGAAACATTTGAAAATATTACAAGAGAAATCTGAAAAGCCAGTGAGAATAAAAGGAAAAGCAAACTCTTGGATATCCATGAAAGTTATAAAATATTACGAAATATTACAGAAAATATTAAAAGGGATCAAAACCTATTTTTGTAGTTTCAATGAAATTAACATGTAAATAGATAAAATAGTGCTGTAGAAAATAAAAAAACGGAAATGTATAATTTTTAATAATTGAATATCAAATAAATTTTTATAAAAATAATGGAGAATTTTTTATTGGAACTATTGTTGTAATAAATATAGATTATATATTATTGCTTTCATTTTCCTAACTGTAGACTGAAGAAAATTTTTAGAAGTGCCTGATATGATGGTAAGTTTTAACAAATTGCATTTTTTCCATATTAGAAAATCACTGAAAATCACGCTCTCAGCTCGCCACTATGCAATCCTCTCTTTCTACACAAAACCTACAATCTGGCACCCCTCGCTCGCATCATCAAAGAGGAAATCAAAATTGATATAGAAGTGTGATGGTCACGTGTACTCCGAAAATTTCTGCTTTCCCACGGAATTCCACCCTTTATCAATTTTCCATAAAAAGTAAGCACAAAACTTACTCTTCTTTGTTATTAATAAATGTTATGCACTTTTAGACTTTATCGAGCATAATTGTGTTTCATTCATTTATAACCATAATTGCGGATGGAGTTACTTTGCTGATTAGTTTTTTGGATCCTTTGTTAATTAAGTTTTTGGTATTTTTTCGAGTATTGTAGAGTTTTCTTTATTTTTTTGCGGGGGAAGAATTAATTTTAAGAAGGATGTTTGATTGGCTTTCGTTTGGCTGTAGGAAATTAATAAAAATGATTAAAAAAATTTGCAGGAAGCAATTAAAAAATTATAAAAATGCAAGCTAGTTTTTTGAAGAAGAATTCTATTTTCTATTTTATTGGTTACTATTTTAATTCATTTATTTATTTATTGAAGAATCTTTAGCTAAAATTGCAAAACATTTTTTCCATACACTTCTAGATTAAATTTCAAATAAACATAACATAAAAGGAACATATTGTTGGGAATTGTCGTCACCAGAAGCTAAAAACATTTATAGCACTACAAAAAGGCATGCAATCCTCAATTAAACAGAGCACAATAGAATAAAAAGTAAAAACATCATATAAACAACTATAAGGATGTCTCAATTATTCAAGGCTTCCATTTGTGACGTGAAATATACAATTTGAATAAAAAATCATTTAAAAACTACAATTTAATTGTAGAAATTTCAATTTAATTCCATTTAAATTCAACAAATGCTGAACAAAAAAAAATACTAGAAAGCAACTCAAAATGAAATTCAAAAACATCATTAATTTAGAAAACATGGAAACTGTGAAACTCCTGAAAAACTGCAGAAATGCTGAAAAGTCCTTTCTCCATCAAATTAAAGCATGAAACATATAAACATATATAAAGTTAACAAACAAAAAATTTAAAAAGCGTAAAACCCGAGTAAAACCTAGGATATTTCACTCGAAATTCAAAAATGTAAATGTCAATCAAAAGTTGCCGCAACAAATTCTGTATAAATTGAGTTTACAATTTTTCAAGTATTTAATGGTAAAAATTTCAAGTTGAGTTCTGAATTTAAAATTTTGTTTGTAAAAATTGCAGAATTTTCATTTATCACAACTTTTCCGTTATTGTCAAATGTTAATTTAATTCAATTTAAAATTCTAGTTTTCATTTCATTTGTAATAAAGAACGTCGGTCACTTTTGTTGATTTTGTCCAGCAGTTTTTATCATTTCAAGTGGTCACTCCTTCTTTGTATCAAAAACACATCATAAATATTGTCAACAAGTGCAGCAGCTGTCATCTTGTTTTATAAAATACTGTAAAAGATAAAGCGAAATGTGTTATATGAAGTGTAAAGACTCAATAAAAATCACGTTCTCTTATCCTTATAACATTATTTGCAAAAATTTTTCTTTTCATTTGTACATGGCTCTATTCTGCAACATTCTAAAAACAATATGCATTATGAATACTGTTATCAAACCCGCCTTTTTGCATCAGCAAAGTGGTCAAGTTGTTGTTATTTCATTTAAAATTCATTTCAAATATTCAAACACAGTGAATTTCCATAGAAAATTTGCATGTGAGCTGTTAGACAAGTTGTTAGGCAGTGGCAAGTTGTGGCAAGTTGATGAAGTCGCGTGCTGCTCACGTTTTTAGATTGTGGCACATCATTCAGTGCATTCTAGATTTGATGTTTTCTTTGATTAATTCGTATTGTACAATTAATATCAGTTTAAATTTTAAAATTGGATTTTTTTGATGTTTTCTAAAATTTCTTTTAATCCTTTTGATTGATGTGGACTACAATGACTATATTCAGTTTAAAAATTTTGGTAAAATGTCACATACAAATTTTCCATTTTGAGACAACTTAAGAAACTTGATTTCTATGAAACTTTAACAAGTATTGAAGTTTCCAGTAACAAAACTTACGAACAACAAAATTTGTCGCAAATTTGTAAACATTTATTTTAAAGAAAATCCAAACAGTATCTTTCACTTGGTAGAAACCAACAAAGTTTTTTAAGTAAAGATAGATAAAAAGTTGGATAGTACCGTTTAATGATGTTTATTTTGCAGTCTCCTCAAATTATCTCCAAAAATAGCAAAAAGATCTTCAAGAACTTCTTCAGAATAAATTAAATGAATCAAGTACAGAATAAACAGAGCAATTGAGAGCACTTGAAAAAGCCAACAAATAAATTATTCATGATGAATTTTCTCCCAACTATCCCACAATCCAAAAATCCCATAAAATTGCGAACCCCAAGACATCAAAAAGCACCCATATATTTTATGTTAGAAACACTAAAAACTCTTAAGCAGTAAATCACACGTTTCAAGGATTAGCAAGTGTTGTTTACTTTTTGTGACAAATTTGAAGAATTTTGTGATATAGTCAAAAGCATATTCGAGAGATTACTGCAGAAAGATAATCAAGATACAATCGACAAAAGGCTTCAATAATCTGAAGCAAACTCAAGTGCAAGCAACAGCCGCTAAGCTGGAAATTAATTTCTTAAATTTGCAAACTTCCACAATGATTTTAATTTTCTATGGCAAAAAATTCATCATTCAAGCTGACAATTATTATTTATGCTTTGCAATAAAACTTGCTATAGAATTAAATATTGAATGTTTCTTTAGTTCTTTGGGCACGTGGAGCAGCACACGACCAGATACATAAAAATTATAAAATTATGAAAAATTGTTTAATGGATATTTTTGCCCTATTGTTGGTGCTGAGTAATCTTCCAATCAGACAATCAGTCATTTTCTGAAATTTTATTTGAGAAATATGGATGGTACATGCATAGATTACAAGAGTTTTGAATTTTGGAGGATGACAAAAATTTAGTTTTCATCATGTTCTTGAAGAAAATCAGATTTTTCCATCGAATCTTCAAAAAAATTAGCATAATACGATTTAATAATAAAGTTTCATAAGCCCTTCAAATAATTCGCTTGTAACAAATCAATTAAATACCAAAAATTTTCCCACATCCTCGCTATCGCACCCTCCTTGGGAAAAAGCATATAAAAACAAACATGATTCAAATCTGTTTCCCAACAACTTTTCTGCCTTTTCACATAAACATTCTCAACCTCAACAATATCGCAACAATATGTTTTCACAGAGAGAGCATTACCTCTCTCTTTCACCCTAAACCTTTATTTTTGGAGGGGAAGTGAGTTGCACAACAAATAAGCATTGAGCAATATTTTCATTCACTGAAAGTGGTTCAGCTGGTAAGGACGGCGTATCGCTAGTATTTCTAGTGTGGCGGGTAATATTACCAACTATAAAAACAGCGTCCTTTGTAACTGTCGGTTTTAATGAGTTGTGTGATTTTGTGCTAATTTCGCAAACTGATCCCTTTGACAGATTTCGCGAGCCGCAAAAAATGCGAAAAAAAAACGTTTGAGGACAGAAGCAAAAAAGTTCAAAGTGGAAGTGGAAGCCGTTAATGATGTAAATTAGCATGGTTGTATTAAAAGTAATGTAATTAACTGTAAAATCTATATAAAATAGAAAAGTTAGCAAAACTTTGAAAAGTGGAAGGTTGGTAGAAAAAGGCAAAAACCAATACTGTGAATATACTGTGAACACTGTGATATTTTTATAATAACTGTAAAGGATTTTAAATGCTTATAAAAATGTCCGAGCTACTGAAAAGCACCAAGAAATGCTGTCTAAAGGTGAGAGACTGTGATGCAAATCAAATTTCACGGCACTTGACTCAATTACCTATATGATGAATATTGAATATTATTTTTTTTTGCTCGTTTTGGGCACTCCAGGGGTGGTTATTAATTGGACAGAATTCAAGTATAGTTTTCATTCTTCATAATTTTGGAGATAAGTCGTTATTTTTGGCTTAAGACCAATCTGGATCAGTTCTTAAATAAAGAAACGTCCGTTAAAAGATCATAAATCAACTTAGATCAGAGAAAAATTCTTGCTTAGGTATAACAACTGAAATGCATAATAAAAAATTCCTTCTTCAGAACCCCCCTTGTCATTATTTTTCTAGCTTTTCCACGCAGCGATCGATTGCGTTGTTAAGCTACTTATTTTCTGAATGTAAATAATTTGTTGAGTCGTTGTCATGATGACTAAAAGTCATTATTTTGTTGGTGGTATTTGCGAACATTTGCTAGTTTTCGCTAGTTTTAGCTAAATAGTTGTTTTTTATTGCACCTTCCGTTCAGCTCCGTACGGCAAAAGCCTAATGGTGAGCAACTTGTTTTTTGGCAAATTGATTTTTGAATCTATTTTTTATTGTGTGTCGAACATGTGAGCATGGGAAAATTGCTTTATAGCTTATGATATAGAGGATGAGGTGTGTTAATTAATATTTTTTTAAGGATTTTTCGGTTAGATAGGGTAGCCCTTCACTAAACTTAAAAGTATCAGGTCTTGTCAACAATATTTAATTTAGCCAATTTTGCGATAATATTGTGTATCTTACGCTAAAGTTTTGATGGCAGCTAATTAAAAATTATGTGCGGATGGATTAAGATTATAATGAAATTTTCTAAAAATACTCCTTCTATCTTCGGATCTTGGGATAATGTTCACCATTTACAAGAATCAAATTTCTTGGCTCGAGCAAGGATTAATATTTTTTCTTTGCATGATATCCAATTTAATGAGCTAAATAGATATCAGAGGATTCTCAGAAACTGTTGATCATAAATTTAAGAAATTGTAATTATTATAATTTATATTCTAATTTTAATGATAATTTAAGAGATTTTCTCTGCTGCGAACATAAGAAGAGCAAGAAAATTTCTCTAATTTATTTTACACAAATGAATAAATTGAATCAAACTTTAACCAATGAAATGAAGAGAACACACAAGATCAACTTTCTTTAGACTTTTGAGAGTTTCTTATTTCTGAGTTTCAAGAAGAGCTTAAGAAGCTTTCCTACTTTATATATGAAGATTTGTTGCAACACTTATGGATCTTCTTTTATAAGTTTACAACAATTAATTATAAATTAATTATATCAAACTTCGTAAACTGCAGTAAATCTTAGCTAAATCTTAATGGGTCGAAATGTTTCCTGCTAACCAATTTCCTCAATGTACTTTCTTGTAATTTCTTATATTTTCTTGCAATTTCTTTAGTTTCTCGTATTTGCTAAATAATTTGGTGTTAATTTCAATTACAACGTCATAACTTTGACTTGCTGCATCATTACTCTGTCAATTACGAAGAAAATTGCAAATCTCAAATTGCTTCGAAGAAAATTTGTAAATTATTAATTTTATTAATTTGGTATTTTGCGAGAAGTTTGATACTTTAACGAGGAGATTTAACGTTATTTATCCAGCTAATTAGATTGCACACACTGTAAAACTGTAATAAAACTGAAAAAGTGGCAAGATACACAGGAAATTTAAGATCAAAGTGGATGCATCCTCTTTGAAATGCAAATATTTTCTTTCAGATTTATTAAATGGATATTGTTCTAGCGATTCTGCTTTTTGAAAATATAATATTCTAACATATTATTCATTCTTCAAGACTCCAGATTGCTTTTTGTATAAAATGAATTTTATTCCGGAAAAACAGCTCGTTAGTTCAAAGTTTCATAATAATTCAAATAAATCAGAAAAATTGAATTTTGTAAATTGAATATGGCAATAATGTTCATGTGTTGATTTGTTGCTTAATGTTGTAAGATACTTCATCAACATTAACTTTCTTCCAAAAATATCTAAATAGTTCCTTATAAACTTCTCTTCAAAATTTGTGACTAGAATTATTTATTTGTGTGAAACTTTTAAGCCTGCAAAATCAATAAATATTTATGAGCACAAGTGCGGATTAAATGTGTATACATTATACATTGAGGTATAATACAAGCATCATTTAAAAGTGTTTTCTTGAAATTTTCTATTGAAAATATGAATTTCCACAAATAAACTTCAAAGAACAAGACGTGTTACTGTAAATTTGCTCAAGTAACGTTCACATGAAAGCATATATCGATCGATCAAAGTATCACAAAAAATAATCAACATCTCAACAAGTCTTTTATGATTTGCCATTTTTCTTTAACACACGTCCTGCATATATCTGAGATACTTTCATTCATCGTAAACCTCGTCTAACACAAATATCAAATCTAATAAAAAAGATACATGTGTGTCTACATGTATTAAAAAATAAATTGACATAATCAATCTATGTATCTCCTTCCGTTCCATGTGAACTTCTTTTTAGTATCATGGAGTACATGAAATATGTCAATCTCACACTTGAAATTAAAATATTTCGGAAAAGAGGAAAATCTGAAAAAGTTAATTTTCCACCCATTTGCCTAGAAAATCTCACTCTAGTCCCACTTGTCCTACATGATCGACACCCAACTCAATTATTTGCAGGAAATTAATAACAAAAAGCTCAGTCCTGCATCAAAAGTGGCATTTTGCTGCTGAAATTGCTGGATAGTCCAGATATCATGTTCGTTTACGTCCACTCCATGTCTCCATACATACAATTTAACTACATAGTTTTCACTTTTTATTTAATTTGCTTGCGAATTAGCAGCAATCGATACGAAAGCAATTTATAAACTTAATTAGATTTGTGTACATTGACCTACATAGAGGTGCGGAATTATTGAGAAATGCTGAATGCACATTTCCGAAGCAATTTCCATGCATTTTCTTGAACTACTGCAAGTCCTATTCAGCCAACAATCCCTATTTAGAATTTAGATGATCCAGACTTGTTCAAATGCTTTAGATGCAATGCATTCTTTGAATGCTCCAACGTTGTGAGTGCGAGCTGAATGGTTGCATTAATTTTTAATGTAAGCAAAGTGAATGGAATGAAAAGCATTCGGGAACTTTCAAAAACTTTTCAATATTTCATACTTGAATTTTATAAAAGCAAAAATGAATTAATGATGTGTGTAATAACAGAATATATGATACACAGAATATGATATGTACCAAACCTTTTTCACGAGCTTTTTATTAAAAATAAATGTGTTCGTATATATTGGCTTTTTCATATTTAATTTTGTGATTGAAATTGAGAATTTTTTATGTTAATAGCATAGAAATGTACAGTACATAATGTTTTATAGAAATATGAGTGTCTCAATGGGTGAGATAGGTTTTACTTGGATCCGAAAACTCATTAATTTTCAATTTAATTTATATATTAAATTGTTTAAAAAACATTGAAAAGAAATTATTTTCAAGTTTTATATGGTCAATTGGAAAGTTAAAAGTAAAGTGCCACTTAGTTACTGAACTCACGAAGTATAAACTTCTAACAAAGGTTACACTGAGCTATTATTAATGTATTTAAATATTATTTAACCTTCTAATAAAACCTACAACTAACTTGACACGCATTAAAATAACCTCAATGTTCTCTTTTCTATTCCAGTTTTTCCGCAAACTCTCCATAACCAACACGACAAAGGCTTCCACTAGCTCTGAATGCAATGCAAAATACAAGCCCCAGAAAAATCACGCTTCAGCCCTTTCTCCTATGAACGCTAAATTACATGTACGAAGCATCCGGAAAAAAGCGCCGAGACAGGAAGAAGAGGAAGACACTGACATGAGTATTCATCCAACAACTAAACATCGCAAGAGTTACCTTAAAAATTGTATTAAAAATAAATTGAACAAGAATTACGACCGACAAGTGAATCATAACGAAGAGAGTGTGGTGTTTACAGATAACAAGATTTATATCAGCTTGAATGGACCAAGATCATCCTTGCCGGGCTCCTTAAACAATTCTTATAAAATGAAAGACCGTAGAGTTATTTATCCTACCACCAGTGGCTTCATGCTGAGTGGATTCCTTAGGGATTATGACTTTAACTATGACTACAAAGCAGAGGAAGAAGCTGCTCAACAAAAAGCTTTAGATTCTCAAGGCGAAGAAAAGCTCAAATTCAATATGATGGAGGCTTCATCTCCCGCTCCTTCCAAAAGGAATCAAGAAATAGTATTCGAGAAAGTTAAATTTGATAGCACCAAAAAATATTTAAGTTACGAGTTGGAGCACCAGCTGTCTGGTTCCTCACATTCCTCTCTCATGCACGTTAATCATCTCGAAGATGATTATAATAGCGAAGTTAATCACGATTCCATCCTAACCAACACAACGTTCATCCCTGAATGGGGCAGTTTCAACGAAGACCAAGAAGAAGACGCTGACTGGGATCAATTTGTTACGATTCGAAAGCATCGCAATAATCCTTTTGCAGCAGATATTGCGCGTAGCAACAAACGCGATTCAAACAACAACGATTATGGGCACTTTTTCAGGCCTCATGACAGTGGGTTTGGCGAACAAACATCAATTAGCGATAACTTACGCACCGCGGAAGACAAATGGTTGGACGATGAAGATTTCGATAATTCATTTAATGAGGAACTCGAAAGGAGAGTGGAGACCAACACGCCGTTGAGCAGCTTTAGAGATTCAAAGAGAAACTACAACAACAACTATTACGATGAGGAGATCTCTAGGAAGAGTCGATTTAAGTAAACTTAAGACGAATAATAATTTATTTTATTAGGATTTAAGAAATTATAGGAACATACTTCGATGCTCCTTTTACTTCGGTGCAATTAATTTAATACCAAAGCACATGTCGCATGCATTAAGTACAGTAATTAATTGTGCAATTATGCAGTGTTTTGCATATCAGTATATCAGAGGTGAGCTTTTGGTTGTTTATATTGGATGCAAAGGCAGGGTTTTTTGAATTTTGGCTCATTGCTTTTTTCATTTGGTGGTTGGTATTGAACAGTAATTAATTTTCAAATCTGACAATTAGATAAATAAATTCCACAACAAAGAATGGAATTCCACATTCTGAGTGCTCAAACAATCTTCACAACCCCTGCTTCAACCTGCATCCACTAAACTCACCAAAAGCATTCCATTAATCACTGTGACTGGGCCACGTGAATTAAATACTAAAATTGAATCAACAATGGACTCTCAGTCTTAATGCGAAAATATAACATTTAAAACAAACACAAAATGAATTTCCATTAAATATCAATTAAGCTTTTCACCAAATAATACCGAATAAAACCAAACTGGAAAAACTGCAACTAAATTGAAAATTCCACGGTCGAAATTTGCACAATTTATGGAAATTTCAAAAATGAGCTTTTGTGTGAGCATAATGGATTAATCCAATTTTGGTGGTTAAACTAAAATCAGCTGTATAATATCTATGTGGGTAGTTGGGTTAAATAGCTTTAAAAAGGGAAAATTCGGGATCAAAGTCGGAACAAAGGGTTTTAAACACGGAAATGCTGAAAACTGTTTGATTATTCCGTTCACATGTTTATAGCTCAGCAGAAAACAGCTTAGTCAATTTCTAGAGAACAACTAAAAAGAAATCTTGTATAATGTTCAGCATCTTCAATCTCATGTTATCCTCATTTCCTTTCATAAATTAATTTCAAATTACATCAATTTTGCAATATTTTAAAAGGAACGATTGAGGCAACAAAGTCTTTGCTGATTATAAAGGATAGAGCTTTTAGAACAATCAAATTTTTAATTTAAATAGGATTTGAATTGTCATATCAAACTTTTTATTCCTTTCATAAATACGAGATAAGAAATTTCCATTTATTAAAGATCATATCAGTCTTGAAAAACGGACCTACATCATTTTTGCTCAAAGATTTTTTATTTAAGATTTATACTTTTGTTTCAAAGATTCATCCTTTCTTTCATACGTACCCCTTGAGAGCTTGAAAACAATGTGTAATATAAATTTTTTAACAGTTTATCCTTTTTCTTCCAAGCAAGATGAATCCCTTTTTAAAACAAAGGCATTCGAAGTATCTGTTCTATATGCTTCGCATCACAAGCATCACAAATGATATCACAAAAGTCTTTAAAATATTGAAAATATCGGAAATAACTAAAGAATTCTAAAAACCAGACAACTCGTGAAAATATCAAAAATATCGGAAACTTCACATCACAAATATCGTTAAAATGACAAATATGGCAAATCTTTCAAATATGTGAACGATGTAAAAAAAGCTAAGAATAATTATTGATTTATTTGGCGGAAATTTCACAGTAAAACATTTTAAACATTTGAGTCGAACTCCTCCACGATTTTGTATTTCAATTAGATATAAATTTATAAAACGTCAATTTTCATTTAATTTACAAATTTAGGTAATTTATTAACCAAATTGAATTTATGCCATTTAAGGATCTCATTATAAATATAGTCTCGAGTGGAAAGAAATCCCCAAATATTGAACTCAAACTGTATACTTGTGTACTTATGGTTTAGAAGGTAATACTAGGCAATACTCTGTAAATTTGTGTATGATATACATAATTATGTACAAACAATAATAAAAAGGAAACACATAAAATAACGAACAAGGACTCTTTGCTAATTTAGCTAATTCAGTTTAATTCACCTGCGGCAGGTAATATAAGGAATGGATGGTGGTTTGTTGAAGATTTTTACATGTAAAGGGTTAATATTAAGATTCTTCTTTTCACTTGAAAAATCTTTAGTAGTTGCTCATCGATAAAACGTCCATTCCTCACTATTACTTGTCCTATTTTAATATTTTCTTTCAGCTTTCAGGTTCCTTTCTTTGAATTTTTCAGTTACACGCTCAAAAGAAAACTCATAATTTACTTTTGCTTTCTGCGATGTTTTTGTTGAGTTTTACTGAGTTTTCCGACTGACTTTGTAATTTAAATTTAGAAGCATGAGAGCGACTTTGGTTTTGACTTTGCCACTGTTTCAACGATTTTTTAGCACGCAAATCCGTGATGAATGGTAAGCTCTTGGAAAATTAACTTCTTTTTCAAAGCTACAATGAGATTTAGAGGACGACAGTGGGGGGTTGATAACTGATTTTTGAGTGGATAATGTAGAATTTACTTGAAATAAATCTTATAATTGTATCCTTTTTTCATTCATGAATGGAATTAGATGGGAAAACAAATTTGTTCTTCAACACCCAATGCTAAATAAGCCCATTCTAAACAAAAATATTCTACATTATAACTTTACCAGAATTTCAACCGCACTTTCAACCAAAATAAAAATTCGTGCCACAAACTTTTCTTAATCTTCGCCGCTTTCTTCACATTTTCGTGTAAAACAGAAAAATACATTAAAAACAATTAACTTTTCTGAGCAAAAAAAAAAATATATAAAACAAAAATAATAAAATTACAGCGAGAACATAAAAAAATATTAATGATAAACAAAAAACCTGACAAAAAGCAGAAACGAAACAAAAATCGGAATTAAAAGGAAATTAACATATTCTACTTCGCACATTTATGCAAATTTTTGATGTGGATTGCCAAAGAATCCCAAATCAGTACTGACATTAAACATTTGGGTAGTTTGGAGTTCCTCGGATTTTTTTTCCAATTTTCCAAGGAGTTTTGGAGACTTTTACATAATATTTTTCTACTTTTCTTGGAAATAAGTCGTTACAAGTATTTGTCGATTTTTTGGATGCCATGTCACTGAAATGCCGAAAAATTCCATAAAATTAATATGAATAATGCTTTCAGGGGGTAGACTTTTTATGAGTGGAAGGATTTAAGTGGTTTTTTGTATTTTAAAGATTTTTCAAGTTTTTTCTTATTTTTATGATTTGTGATTTTTTTGTAATCTTGAAATATGAGACATATTTTTCTTTTTATTTATTTTTCAAATCAAAATTTAGAATTTTCCTAAATAGCGAATTGTAAAAATAAAAAATAATCATAGTTTATAGGAAAGTAAAAACTATAATGCATTTACCACAATGAAAGTCAACCCATAGTAAAGATAATGTAACGAATCAATCAATATTCATCTCTAATGTCAAAACACTAGATCCTTATAAAACCCTTTTGCTGAACTTTGATGATTTCCAACCAAAAAACAATAAAGGTCAACATTTGTCAAGTTGTTAAATGAACGAGGAGGGTGAAACTTCGTTAGACATTCATAGCAATTCACAGGAATTCCGGCAAATCCGTGTCCATTAAGAAGAGTTTCAACGTTATTTGATTTATTCTATTTTCGTGTTACACTTTTTAAAAACCTCACCATCTGACTCAGCATTTCAGCACATTTCTAGCAAAACAGCAAAAACTCTGTTTGGAGGAAAAACAGAAAGACAGGAAAACAGCAAACCCATCTCGAACTGCCACTACGCGCGGACAGCTCGCTTTGTTTTCTTCATGTCTGAAGATTCCCGAGAATCATAAAATTTAGGCCATACCGGAATCACACTTTGCTACTTTATATTTGTTTTTTAAGAAAAAAGGTCAATTGGGCTCAGTTTTAACATTTATTTAAGGTTTCCTGGAGTTTTATGGAATGCTCATTGTTTTTTTTTTATTTTTTCTCAGAATTTTTATATTTTCTGTAGATTTGCATAATGTCACTTCAACACGTGTCCAGTTACCTACTTAAAAAACTTTAACACGTTGATAATTCTCCAGGATACTATCCATGAACATAAAATCAAGAACCACGTGACCGTTGATCGGTTGCTGAATATCTGAATAAGAAAGGTTAACTACGGAATACATTGACCGGAAAGTTGCCAAATTATCCGAAAACCATAATTCCTTAATATGATGGAACAAAAACAAAAGGGTGCGTTTTAATGGTGGGGCCTTTTACCATTTTTGGTCGCAGTAATCGATAGAATTTGATTTTTAATGGAGAATCGATGTGAAGTTTTCATATTTATTCGAATATTTATTTGTAAAGTTTCACTTTTGAATATGGTGCTCAGTTTTGAAATGAAAATTAAAAAGTTTTTTATTTGACGTAATAAATCGAAAAGTTTCAATATTTTGTTGAAAAGTTTCTTTGAACTTGGTGAACTTTTTTAAAGATATGATTTATCCAATTTTCTTTAATAAGCTCAAATTTTATGTATGAATTTCATCGGAATTACATCAATTTCCCTTTCAAGTTCAACAAACAAAGACTTCAAATGAAAAATTTAAACAATAAAATATATTGAGTATATTGAGTACTAAAAATAAAGTTGTATCCATTTTCGAATACATTTTCAAAATTTTAAAGGCTCGCCTAGAATTCAACTTGCCACACAAAAATATTTTTCCATCCATTTGGATCCTTTTTAATAATACAAGTGAAAATCCGGCAACCCAATAAACAAAATTTAAATATTATACAAATGTTATTTTAACAAACTTTTTGTCCACAACAAAATCAGTTCTCTAGCATTTCATTTTCTATATTTAAGGTAAGTTCATGGGCTCGGTATTTATCCATTTATTTACGGGTGTTTTCCCATTACTAATTCAACAATCAAATATTGTGTATTTTGTGTATGTTCAATGTCAGCAAATCGATGGGATCCTTTTAGTTTGCGTAATTGCTTTATTGGAGCCAATTTTTGTATGGCTTAGCTCATTAGCAATTCATTATGCTAGGATTATTTGGGTGTTGTTTCTATTTGTAAACAGTATGAATTCTCCGAATTGCTCCGGTGTTTGAACTTCGGCTTTTCCTGATTATTTTGTAATTAAAACATAAAATGTCAATCTAATTTTTAGAATATATTTGAAAAGTCAACTGGGTTTTGGGATTTCTGAATATTTTAAGGATTTAATTGGATTCACGAGACTTCACTATTTAGCAGAAAAGTTGAGAGTTCCTTTAATAAAATATTAAATTTACAATTATAATTGTAAGCAATATTTGAGGCTTCTAGGACATGCTCAAAATTTAATTTCAGAAAAATTTATGTTATACGTCTTCATTTAATAAATTCCATTTCTATTTCCACTTTTTGGTGTTATTAATAATTATTTTCTGTAACTTTTCATCTTTTTTCTTACAAACCATAAAAGTGAAGCACCGAGATATCTAACAGTGCCCCACATTCATTCTCCTAGGCAACTGCATCCACTCCAATTTTGAAACAAAGTAACTCAAAAAGAACCTTAAACCATATTTCATACAAAAGCGTATGATACAATATCATAAAACAACATAAAACATCATGATAAACCACCGTTCTAGCGCAATTTCCCGACCAAAACTCTGATTCATCTTCCATAAAGCAATCAAAAAGCAATTCAGTGTGGCAGGGAAATTTCATTCCTCAGTTTCTCAGCTTTTCAGTTATTTCAGTTTCATATTTTCCCAACGAAAGTGGAAATTCCCAGCAAAAATAACTGAATATCAAAAGTCTCTAGAGAAAATTTCATACTTTCCACGGAATTTGGACGCTTCACTTTTCTTTTGTGCTTTACATTGCTGGGAAAGTTTTCCAATTGACAACAAGAAGTGCCTCGTAAACATATTAATCCTGCTTAAGCGATCAAATTGAATTGAGACTCGAACCACAACAAACTCGTAATTAATTTTTTAATGCCTTTTTGCGTGCTCATCGAGGACTTTTCATGGAACTATTATAGGCAGAACTTGTAAATTTTTGAATGAGGGTCGGTTTTCTCTCACAAATATTTTAACTGGAATTGTTTGAAATGTTTTTGAAGTTAAACAAAGTGATTGAAAAAGTTGAAGGAAAAATTTCGCAAAATATTTTTTGAAAAATATGAAACAAAAAAACTCAAAATAATAAAAATAAATAGCAAATTAAGAGTTAAATATAAAATAAAAAGGAACTACGAAAAACTATTCCACCCCTCAAGCTTCCCTGCAGTCAATCCAATAAAAATATTTCTCGTGTTGTTCAGTGCTTGGGAAATTAGGGGGTGAATTCTAAATTTATAAAATAATTTTTTTGAGTTTTTTTTTTTGAAAATTAAACACAAGATCCTAACCCTCAGTTGTTCAGTTGTTTCATATAGAAACTCAGTAATGTAGAGAGTAATAAAGTCAGAAAAGCAAGTAAAGTGTAATTTTATATGAAAGTCAAAACGGACCAGTTTATTTGAACTTTTCAATTTTTTGAGTTCATTATTAAATTTCCTCAGTTCCTCGAGTTTCCCAGGCTTTTCTATTCCTTCGTTAATGTTTGTTAATGCGTTTAAATGTGTTTTAATGCTTTTAGTGTTTTCACTAAATTTTAATGACTTTTATTCATTTATTGCCTTTGAACTGCAATTTAGTTTTCACCGAGAATTTAGACATTTTATAGATGTTTTGAATTGTAATTCAATTTTTAAATTTAGGAATTTATATTAATGGAGCGGTAAGTATTATTTATGCTCTTTTAGGGGACATCAATTAGTTGTTTCTTGCTTTGTTATTAAATAAAAGATTAACTGTGTAATTTTAAAATTATTGGAAGAAATATTTATTTATATTTTTTAATGCATCAAAAAAAATTATCATCAATACAAAAATTTATTAAAATCCATAGTATTGAAACTAAATTCTTGTATTTTGCAGTATAATTTATTTATTGCTCCAATTCCCAAAACACCATAATCAAAATAAACAAATTGTAGTGCATGCAACAAATAGTTCAAATCTATTCCATGCATGTCGAGAATCCAATAAAGATCGTATAATTGCATGTATCACACGCTTCCTTATCTCATTTCCAATTGAACGTTGTTTTATCTTTACCACCCGAAACCTAATGTTAAACATTCATGTCACTCGTTGAATATTTCAACATTTGTAAGTTGCAATCAGGTTATTAAATAAAGTGGATTTGGCATTGAAATTTAAACAATTTCCCCTGAATCATAAATATGAATAATAATTACACTCGGGAATATTCATTCAATTACTTTTCCATACTGTTTATTCTATACCATTTAATCGTTGCAAAGCATAATATTCAACCAAATTCAACAAATACACAAAGTTGTAAGCCGAAATACCCGACAAAACGTGAGAAAATTGGGGTGAAAAGAGTCTCATGTAAAAATTGAGCGCTAACAATGAAAAACTATCAATGCATTAAAATACGGAATATATACGGCAATAGGACAATTTGACGAGGGGAATATTTTTTTGAATTTGCTATTTTTTCATGATTGTTGATCTAATTGTATAAAATAGTCGAACATAGCAAGGTTTGTCATTTAATTAATTTGTTTTTTTTTTTAATTTTCGCTTTTATTTAAAACTTTTTTAGCACTGCTCTTGAAGAATTTGAAAGATTTAAGATACAAGTCAAATATTCTCACAGGGTCTTTGCTTGCAGTTTTCATAATGAAGAGCTCGTGTATTAGAATTCAAAATCAAAAGGCAGAAAAAGGTTGAATAAAAATTGATGAAGAAATATACGATGAAAGCCACTAAACTAAAGAGACTATGGGACTTTGTAAAAGTGAGCTTAGGATCAATAAATTGAGGTGTATGGAGTGTTCCAATATTTGTCGATATCTAACTAGAATGAACATTCTTGCTTGCCTTCATTTATTACGTTGAGTATAAAAGGCAATTTATGAGAGTTTGGATCAAATTCTTGTGTATATTTTAAATTTTTTATACCATATTTGTAAATTGTGCAAGAAAACAAGAAAAAATGGGATAGTGAAGGTAATGTAATAAAAGAGCCGACAAATTGCAGGAGGAAGTGCGAGAATGCTGGTATTTATGGTGCAGGTGAGTAGAAAAGTCAAAAGGGGATGAATTTTATAACTTTGAAGGAAATTGGATTTGAATAAAAACTCGGAAGAATTTGAATATTTGACTTTTAGTGAAAATGTGTTGAATCAAAATTATTTAATGTTCAACCTGTAAAAAATATTTCTCAGAAAACCTCAAGAAATCCCATAAACGCAATTATGAAACGCCTTATAAACTCAATTCAAAATCCAATATTGTAGGAGTGTTCTAAGAACACTGAATCTCAAATTGATTAAATAGTATCAACAATTCAACAGCCAGCATATCCGTTTAAAGGATAACTTAATTAATTGTCGACGAAAAGGAAAATCTCCTTCCAATTATTTCATTTATTTTCTTTATTCTATTTTCATTATTTAGCGTCAGGGAGAAAAAACCCTCAACAAACAAAAATGAAAATGAAGACAGTAAAAGCAGTTAATACAATATTCTGAAGATGTTTGAATTATACTTTTTATTTAATTTGAGAGACGAGTGAGTTTTTATGATAATTTTAGGGTGTCCCACAAGTTTTCTTTCGTTGAAGTAAGTTGAAGTGTTCATCAGCAATTGAATGAAGGATTTGAAGCAACTGAAGCATTGTCAATATAATGGTGAACCCGGGAAACCAAAACATTCCGGTTAAAAATTCATTCTGGAGAAAACATTCCAAATATAATCTAACTTTCATTCTCTCTGCAGAAGGTTTTATGAAGAATGTTCAAAGAAGTCTAATTGGTATGCTGAAAAACATTCTGATTTAAAGTCTTTTTGGGATGTTCCGTAGAAAACCAATAAGAACGATTTCTGGAATGTAAAATATGTAATATGTCGCAATAATCCATTTTTAAAGCTCAAATGAGATCTATAGGTGAAAAAACTTTTAAAATTAACTTTTCATCAGTTTTAATGCAAAAATTCTTGCAAATTTCATTAAATTGAGATTGAAATATTTTACTCGTGATATTCTCTAAATGCATTCTTCAAAGAATGTTCGAAGATTCTGTTAGATAGAAGTAATTAACGTTCTGCAGAGCATCATATAGTTGGAATATAAAAATGATTGAAATTATTAATAGATTTTTGGCCTATTTTGTTGAAAATATGTATCATGCTTACTATTTTTACCGTTTTTATGACTAAATATATAGCCTGTAGTAAAAATATAGGAAGTTTATGAGATTCAGAAAGTAAAACTGAAAAAAACCTAACATATTGTGATATATCGAAAATTGATTCCAGTTAGTGTTCTATGAAGAATAAATTATTGGAATGTTTAGTAGACCAAAACAAACGCGGAGCAAAGCAGAGCTCTTCGTAAAATTAATTATTTTTGTATGATTTAGTGAGTTTAAATTCATAAATTGTTTCTTAAACACACAAGTAGTGACCTGTAAGAGTAAAAGAAGTGTAGATCAAACATTTAAAAGTGAAAAAAGTGATAAAAGTTGAATTTTCAAGTTATTCACAAAATATCCTGTTTGAGTTTCTAATCTTGTGCCAATCAACCAACAAAGCAATCCAACCATACTACAAAACAATCAAACAAGATTTACTGGTGCTTGACCTGGTACTTGACGTTATTCCAGTTGATTCTTTTGGTGGAGACTAGAATTTTTAGGTGAGTATATAATTTGAGGTTATTTTTCGTATTTTTACTTTGTTTTAAGCTTTCTAGGCATTTCGACGATTTCTTAATGTGTTGAACTTCAGAGTACGCAGAGTGTTAGACTTTTCGGTGTAAAAAATTACTTCAAGTTCATTGGTAAATTTTTTTTTATATGTTGCATATTTTATTCTAACATTTTTTTCTCATCACAGAAAATCCCCAAGAACGTGAAGTTTCAAGCGCCAGCACCTTAATTTTAGTTTCCAACAACATTTCATCCCTTTTTTGTAAGACTGTTTATATCATTATATAAAATTATAAGCAGAAATAAAACTTTTAAATTGAATATATGTATTTTATTTTGCCACCATCAATCATTCCAGCAATCATTCGAACAGTATCCAAAAATAAATACTTGTTAGACTATTAAAAATATTCTAAATATGTTGCCCTTAATACCTATTTTATAGAATATAATTTAGAATGAATTTCAGTATGTCCACAGAATGTTCACAGAATGTAATTTTATTTTTGGCGGTATGTCTTGGAATAAAAAATACATTCTAATTAGACATTCTTTTTAGAATGTATTTTTGGGCACTTTGAATGCTCCAAGGAATGTTCAGAGAATCTTTACAGACGTTCTTCCAGCATGTAAACGTTCTGCTCGGAGATTCTGTGATCATTCTGCGGACATACCGGTTGGTTTCCCGGGAAGCTTTCTAAAATTTCTCAAGTGGCATTTATTTGGTTTGCAATTTATAGATCTTTTTATGACTATAATTCTTTACTGGTTATCATCAATCTCATATTTCTTATAGCATGAAATCATACCTACAAGGACATTTTTGTATTATTTATTTTGTGGGGGATGCAACCGAATTATGTCGCACTTCTTAGATTTTTATGTCGTTAGAATAATCTTTCCTGATAATAAGAAATAAGAAATTACTACAAGAAACTTCTTCCATTTTTATTTCAAACCATATAACTCATAAAAACAACCTAGACAAAATATTATACTTGCCACAATTCCAACCTCTTGATAAATAAATATTTTCTCGTTCTCCACTCGTCTTTTGCTGCAGGTTATTTAAATACGGTATATACACAATTTTTATTATATTTACACAAAAGGCAACAATATAAACTCCTTATTCGATTCCAAGCGGAATAAATAAAAATATAAAATAAAAATATTTTCATATAAAACGGGTATAAGTCGGTTAAGGGTAGAAAACGTAGAATTTCATCCAGAAAGCAAAAAATCCCACGATCATCAACAACTGGTAAATAGGTAAAAAGCGAGCATTTAAAAATTTACTTTTTATATAAATTTAATGCGGATTTTTTTCGGTTTTCCTAATCGCACCTGCCGTTTCTCTACACAAACTCGACAACCGTTCTTTTTGGCAAAGCAACTCGCAAGTCTGAATGGTGCTCTCTTCATGGAGAATTCGATGTTTATCCTTATCGGGTTATTTATGTTATTTGTTATTCTGCCGGGCAAATATAAGCCGAGTCTCACCGAATTAATGTCGAGTCTACCGACTTTGCTCCACAATTTATGGCAACAAATTGAATTTTAATATAAATCAAACCAAAAGCAGGCAAAATGTTTAGAAACTGAAAAGAACTGGGATTCTTTTGAAAATGCTGTAAATGCTAAAAAAGAGACAATCTGTTGCATATCCCGCACTTTTTCCATTTTTCCCAGATTTCTTCTTTTTGGCCACAATATTATACAATATTCAATGAAAATCGGCAAAATTGGATTTTTGCGCCATTAAATCGACGATTAAGCATTTCAATTGTAAATAGGATTCAAGTGAATCTCATTTTATGCAGATTTAATTTGGTGTAAATAGAATTTCATGAAGTCCCACCGAATTTTGTCGCAATAAAAGCGATAAATAAAACGTACTCAATAAAAATTAAGTGGAATTTTCTATTAAAATATTTATTTGTGTTTATGTTTATGTTTATGTCATTCAATCTATTTATGATATTTATGCTATTTATGCAATTTACGCGATCCATGCGACTGTGAGAATATTTTTGTATTATTATTATTTGCCTTTTCTGGCTGTGTGATATGCAAACAAAAGTTTACCCGCGCATCTGTTACACAATAAATGATTTATAAGTAATGTCGCGGGTTTTTATGGCAGAAAAGCTAATAAAGTTTGTGGATTTCTGGTAAAGAAAGACTACAGGGGTTAAAGTTTTTCAGTTTTTAAATTATTAAAATGTGTCTTGCATCGTAAAATAAAATTCTTGGTGAAAAATTTGTGATTTTTTTTCTAGAAAAAGAAGGAGCAGACTAAATTTGTAGAACGTCGAGGATCAAAATTATAGTTGAAGATTTTTATCATGCCCGAATATAGTCCAGCTTACTTCTAAAAAAAGTTTAAATCTATCAAAAAACCTTTCGCAACCCCTTACATTTGATCACAAACAACCAGAATTTCACATACTTTACATACATTACATTTAATTTATTTAATTGCACCACCCCTGTGACCTTTTTGCTCTCCGTTGACAAACTTTTCCACGTCATTTTTTTTTTTACTGCCAAAAATGTAGGAACATCAATTTACATAACATGTACACTTTTTATAACATCTATTATTTCCATAACTTGCGCTATAACTTGGCAGAACTAACATTAAATGATAAATCCGAACAATATTTATAAGTACTAAACAGTCTTGAAAGTCTTGCACGAGATCATAAATTTCCCATATTCCCAAATTTGTTATTGAATTTATGTGGCTACATATTTTTGGCATATTCTACTGATTCCAGTTCATTGAGTGCAGTTTTAATGGATTTATTTGCTGTTTTCTGCTGCAAATTGCTAGAATTTTGCTGCTTTTTGCTGGTTGGATGCTGCAAACTTGAATATAATCGGATATTTTCGAGATAATTCAGTAAATCTAAAGAAAACTGGTCCCTTTTTATAAATTATGATAAAATTATTATGCGAGTTCTATAAATTACCACAAAATATTCACTGGAAGTCTAATTTATGCAAACTTGGCGTTTTTTCCCGATTTAATCCCTTTTTAAAGAACCGCTGGACAATGCCAAACATTATTAAATTTGATTATTGGAGTGAAAGAAATTGACCAATGTCCGAACACTTTTAATATTGAACTTTTCTCATTATATATTTCCAGATTGTTTAAAAATTATTAAATTCACTTTAATTCACTTTAAATCCTTTGCATGACCGGCACGCTCTAAAAAGCGCTAGAAAAATAGAACTTTGCCGCATTTTGAAGCATTTTTGAAGCATTTGAGCGTCAAAGTCCCAATTTACTCAGGAATTTGCATAAAATAATTATATAATCACCTCGTAATGATTGTGCATGAATAAATAATGGAGGTATTTGCATAATCGCAGAATATAGGCGGAAATGTTGAAAAAGTTTCAAATTAAAATAGGCAAATACTCGCCAAATAGCATTAAAGTAAAGGAATCGTGTTTCCAATTGAATAAAGCTGGAAAACATAAAAGGACACTATGCAGACGTTTGCCAGCCAATTGGCTCGCTTTCCAAGTTTTTTTCAGCTTTTCAAAACTTCCCGACAATTTTCTTGTCGCTCTGCTGTTCAACCTTCAAATATTTAAATTTACAAAATTTTACTGAAAACTTGCAAATTCAAAGCTCGGTTGAGGTTCTTCAGCAAAGAAAATTAAAGTGCTTATTGTAAAATATTATGTAGAAATCGTGATTTAAAAGTTGTTTGTTTCAAAAAGTTTAATGTGAATAGAAGATTGCCTCGTGCGTTTATGGTTGAAATATTTTTGGAGAGAAAGTTTTTTGATTTGTGAGTTCACGGTCCACTTAAGCATGTTTTATGATTTACCCATGAACTACAATGAACTTGCTAAATAAGGGAAATTTTAGGAAGAGCTTTGATATACTGAAAGGTAATCACGTTTTTATTTTAATTGAAATGAAACTTGAAAGAAAAACCTTCAAATCGCAAAATTATTCAAATATCTCTTTAAAATTTGAATCAATTCCGCTTTGCATAACCTGTTAAGCCGAAAGGATCATGCCAAAATAATCATAATAATAAAATCAATCCCCGTAAGGACCAACCCCTTACTTATCCCCGATGAAACAGCAAAAACAAAAACAGACAGTGATCCTTTTTAATTAAATTTTTATTTCCATATTTTGTATAAAAAATTCATCACAATCTTTGTTTTATAGAAATCATCTCTGCACTCTGCAGACATCCTCATAAATATTTGAGATCAGGCAAAATTTTCAAATTAAATCCCTTTTTTGTATGTTTTTTTTTGGCATAATAATCAGTTGAGCATATTCGGGATTATTCAGTTACTTGTTGCTCTCTGACGTTGCTTCATTTTGTGTTCCCTATAGTTTCCTTAATGTTAATTGAAGTAATAAAATGTTTTTTTGTATGTTTCACAAAATATATTTTGTCCTCTCTTTGATATAAATTCTGTAAAATTCATATAAAATTTTGATATTTTAATCCTAAAATCTTTTCGCAGGTTCACACGCCAAAATAAATTATTAATTATATTCTTGAGCACAACTCGTTAATCTCTTAAAGTTAATGAAATGACTAGATTTCTTGTGGGCTTCTTAAGGTAATTGGTTGGTTTGGAAAATTAAGGAGTGTTGAATAGTGAAGAAAATATTTTGAATAGGATGTTTTCATTTAGTACCAAAGTCTTGAATTTTCTAGAATAAAAATGTTATACGGTGTAGAACCTTTATATTCAATACTCCTTGAAAAATCCCTTAAAGTTAGCAATTTCCTGCTGATTGTGCGTTTCACATCACGTCATAAGCAACTCGTTTCACATTATATTTAAATAAACTTTTCTTAAATCTAATGACTAAAATCGTTCCCTTAACTACTAGCTTAATAAGCCATTTCAGAAGGATGCCATGGTCGGTATGGCTTCACATTATTATTGTATCCATTATTATTGTTTGGCCCATAAATTTGAGCGTTGTTGTTGTAATGATAATTGAGCAAGCGATCATTGCTGTTGCTCAAATCTGTGTAAATTGGTTGTTGATCTTCAACACTAACGATCGCTGTGGTGGCTCCAGTTGAGACTTCCGGTGATACAGCATCAAATTTAGAAGCGGAAGTGTTTGCAGAAGCTGGGATTGAAGATGACGATGAAGTGGTGTTAGCTGAGCCATAATTAGCAGAGTACTCGGGAGACTGCGAAGTGGCAGTTGAAGAAAGGATTGAAGTGTTTGACGGAGTACTTAGGTACGATGAAGATGATGATAAGTAGCTCGAATTAAAGTTCTGCTGCTGTTGGTGTTGTTGCTGATGTGGTGTAACTGGAGTGCTTGGATAACTTTGATAATTTGAGGCTGAGTAGTTTGGCTGGTAACCACCACTTTGGAATGTTGGCCAGTTTGGTGTGGCTGAATGACTTGTGGTCGATGATTTAGCGCTCAGTTCTCTTTGAGCAGCAAAGCACTGCAAGTGTGACATCAAACGAAGACGAAGAGGATCTTGAATATCCATACCTTCGACAGTCACTAAGTAACGAGCAACTTCAGTAGCACATTCCCGGAAACCAATGATGTGGTAGTCCATTGCGAATCGTTGTGGATCAAAACCAATAGAGTCGACTCCTGGAAAACAAACAGAAAGAATTGTTTTAATAATTTGATAAATAATATTTTTAATTTTTCAGAAATATGTTATATTTTGGGTATAGCTATACAATTGGGAATGGAAAAATATTTGCAAACAAAGCTGATTGTTAACATTTTTACCATGTCTTCAAAATTTCTTTGAAACTTCAATTCAACTTCTTTTATAAAATAATTATAAGGTTAAGAGCGTCTTCTCATTATTTCAAGATTAAAATTGAGGAAATAGCTCCCTTTTGACATCATTCAAAAAAGACAACCGTATCATTAAATATGTTTTTATCAATAACATCTTTTTTTCATTAGACACTCTATTAACCCTATTAATGCGGGAAACATTCACATCGGAATAATTGTCCTGCTTTGCAAGTATTTTTCAACCCGAAGGGAATTTCCTTGTTTTGTTTGTTCGCCTGAAATTCTAAATAGAACACTGTGAGCACATACAATGTGCTTAAAGTTTGGCAGTGTTAGTGTATGGGAAAAAGTCGAAACTCCTTGTTTTCGTCGTTTGATTTGGCTTTGCCCATGAAAATAAAGAGTCGGCGAGAACGTGGGAAAATTTTTTTTTTCGCTTTGTTCAACACGCGAATCCTTGGGAGTTACGGGAATTACGCAATTTTAGGCATCAAGGAGATCAGCTGGGATTTAAGTACAAAGCATATTTAGCTAGTTTGGTGGGTGGGAAATGATTTTATTAATTTTTTGTGATTTGTTGAGAAGTTATGGTAATGGGCGAAAATATGAAGGATTATTATTAGATTGTTGCACTTTTTATACAAATTAACAACGTAAATAAATTTTATAGGGGAGAATAAGCAAATACTCTACTTCTAAATCAATAGTTTTCCATAAAAATAATTTAAAAGTCAAAAGTGCCATCAAAATACCAAAAATTTAAATAAATCGACAAAGTCTCCCATAAAAATGTCTTTGTCGCAAATTCTCCATCAGCCCGAAAAATGACTTTTTCCTCCCGGAAATTGCAGCTCATGTTAGAATTACCATACTTTGTCATTTTATGTCTTTTCTCTTGCTTGTCCTTTTATGCGACTAGTTAATTATTATCTCAAGCATTCCATGAATCCGTACTCGGTAGTCAATTCAGTCTATTCAGTTTACTCCTCCTTCGTGACTTTCGTGCATGACTTGATTTATTTCTAAAATGCGGAAGTTCTTCTTCAAAGTGCAGGTGGTTTCTTAACATCCCATTTCTACTTTTATCCGTTTTTTCCCAGATTTTTTTCAATTTTTTACTTCAATTTCTTGTTCGACAGTTTTTTTCTTGTTTTTGTGTAAAAATAGAACAAAAACGGTGATTGTCAAGGGAGCTTACCTTTAGAGTGCAATGCTTTTAAGTGGTCCACTGTCAGCTGGAGAATCTCTGCTTTTTCTAGCTTAGCAGATCCTTGTTTCTCGAAAGCAGTTGGCACCAATCTCTTGAGTTCAGTCAAGGAGAGATTGATTCTGTCACGGCGTTTCTTTTCGATAACTCCTCGACGTTTTTTTCTGCTTTGCAGTTGGCAGCTATCGTTCTCCATCGAGGAAGCGCTGGAAATACAAAAATAGAATAAAATGTTAATATTTTTGATATTAAACTATTTCAATAGCACATTCTTAGAAACCAGTTCCATTAAAGAAAATTAAAAATTTTCAGCGGAATCTGCAATTTATCACCAAATCTTGTTGGTTTCTTGGAATAAATTCAATTTCCCAGAGCGAAATTATCACGAAAACAACAAAAAACTTTTTTAATGAAATAAAGAAAATGATAAGCTATTATACTGCGATTTTGTTGGAAGAACTTGATGCAAATATATAAATATTTGAGCAGAAGATAATCTTGAAAATTCTCTATTGTTTATAAAATATTTTACTGGAGGAAATTAAAATGTTGAAAATTTCTTTAAATAAAAAAAGGACTTGAGAAATAAATTAAAGCTGAGTAAATTAATGTTTTGGAATATTTAAAAACAAAGCAATTAACCAACGATGATTAAACAAAATACAATTTTAATATATACTTACTGCTCCTTGGAAGACTCTTCCGAGTAAATATCATCGCAATCACTCTCGGACATGGCACGTTTAACTCCTCTGGTTCTTCTCGGAGGCGTCCATGTGTTGTTTGCACTTGAGTTGCTGTTGGCACTTGTGTTATTGGAAATTGGCGTGGAGGTGATTGGCACCGATAAGGCAGCAGTTGGGGAATAGTTCCAGTTCACTGAAGATTGATGATTTTGTAAATTGTGGCCATGGTGGCTGTGGTTCATAAGCTGGTGTTCCATCATTTACGATTTTTGTTCAATAAATTATTTTATTTATTATTATTAAAAAAATTCAGCTTATAAAAAAGTTCTTAGTCAAAATTCTCACTTTTCACATAAATTAAAAAAAATTGAGAATTTTCTTTTAAAATTCAAATATAGTTCGTTGAAAGCACTTTGTTCTTAATAATTCACTATTTGATTTAATTGTTTAATAAAGCAAGGTGGCTGCTGACTGCAGGCACTGTGTCACTTTAATTAATTTGGCGGCCGTGTAGCACTTGTCTCCACAAACTGATAATTACACAAGCAATATTCAATAATAAAGCAAAAATATAAACAGTCGGCTATTCTTGCAGGATAGCTCGTCGCGTGCAGTGCCGTTGATCAAAACATTCGAAGTAAAATGCAGAATCAAGAACTTGTGATATCCAACCCGACATGTGACCGAACAACGTTCAAAAACGTGGCCAAGGCTCTCTCTTTCGCTTTTTCAGTGTGCTGTGTGTCTCCCTATGCTTCAACATAGATGGATTTTATTAGGGAAGGGATGAATATTGAGGATTTTTATGCTCGATTTCTACATATTCAGTTGAAAGAGAATCTATGCATGCATTCAAATGTATTTTTTTGGTAAAGTGAGGGGAGGTGCATTTTTTTGAAATATTTGATGTTTTATGAAATGAATCGAAAATGGTAAGAATTATTTCGTCTAGCCTGTCTTCAGTTTTGATCAAAGGATAAGATGTGGCGGAAAATTGAAGGAGGAAGCAATTTCCGCAATTTGTGCAAATTCCATGTACATTTCTTTCAAGTATTCAGTGAATTCTTTACATTCTTTCGAGCAACAGATGAGATTCTTTTGATGTTCTTTTCGTTGACGGTGCATGTGGATTTCTTATTTGTTTGAATCTTGTGGTAGTCTTTTGGTAGTCTTGTTGAATCGTGAGAAAAATATTGAATTGCTGGATGTACTGAATGGATGTGGGGGATTTGCCAAGTTTTGCGATGGGAATTTACAAATAGTTTATGGTTGAGGCGAAGGACGTTTATTTGCAGTTATCGATGTGCATGCAGTTTTGTGCGGAGGCGATACGGCTGATGTTTCATCGAAAACAAATATTAATCGTTGAATATATTGTTTCTGATATATTTTATATCACAGAGGAGGTGTTAATGGATTCAGTTGAATACTCCTGAACTTTAGTTTGTAAACAAATTTAGAGAGACCTAAAAATATTTTTGGGATGTTTAGATCCTTTTTTTAATAGCCAGGATTAAATAATATTAAAGGTACTGAAAAGAGCAGCAAATAAAAAAGCAAAAAAGAATCCTTTTTCAACAGCTTTAAAAGTAAACCAAACACTCTTCAAATTTAAATAAAAATCTGAAAAATCAGAGAAATTTCCTTCATTCGTAAATAAATCAACAATTCATTGAATCATCCAATAAATCATCCTTTAAACAGCAACATCATTGCATTTGCAAACAGACTGTAAACACTGTAAAACGGATAGCGCATGGTGGACAAAACCCAATAATTGAATCAATTGCGTGATTCTACGCTAGATAACTCAATTATCCGCCCAATTGTTTTCCAAACAAAACCAATTACAAAGTACTTCTAGAGAGACTAGGAAGATTTGCTATTCATGCAATATCTGAATTGAATTTTAATAGAGACAAAATACATTCTGTGAGTTTTCTCAGAAACTTTTCTGTTTTTGATGGCAAATGTTTAAATAAAATCGTTTCTTTTATCGTTTTCATCCTTTTTGTCCTCCCTTTTCCTGTTTTAAATCAATCGATACAATCTGTAATCAATTTTAAACTAATTAAATACTTGGGTCAAGTACAATTGTCAAACGCCCTCCAATCAATTAAAAGTTAGAAAGTTTGCTGAAAGTCCTTTGTCCTCGCTTGTCCGGCAATTTTCTGGACTTTATCGACCGTTAAATGAATACCCGAAAATTAAATTGTCAACAAATCTGTTCAGATTGGCAGGCATCACGTAAAATTGCATTTATTCGAAGAAATTGTTTTTGATTTTCTAATTCACAGTAGATTTCTATAGGAATTATTCAATTTATTTGCCTATTATTCACAAGCCCATCGCAAAATTCACGAATTCACATTAAAATTTATGATTATCCATGAATATATTAACAAGCCAATTTTACAAATTTTACGATTTGTTTGCGAACATAAATTATTTTATGCAATTTTGGACAAAAGTGCTATGTATATTACGAGGAATTGATGGAAAAAAGTTCGAAAGTGTAAAATACGATCGAAAATATTGTGATTAACATAGTTTATTTATTGACACACATTTTTCTGATATTTTTGTGAAAATATTCAACAATCAAAATTTAATTGGATTTAAATTGTAAAAGGGAGTTTGTATAGGATTTTTGTAGGATTTAAAGGAAATTTTATTTAAGATTCAGAAATCCCGTTGGAAATTTAATTTGAGTTTGAATTAGAATCATTTTGGTTTCTGGCAGTGAATAAATCAAAATTTGTATTGCTTGCAAAGCTAACAATAGTAGACTAACAATAAAGAGTTTAAAATCATCGATACAAAAATTAAAACAATTATTGTTCCAATTCAAACTACATGTTACCACTCACTTCTTTTAACAATAAGTGAAACAAATTGATGATCGATCAAATCACCGTAAAATCGAACACTTCATAAACATTTAAAATGTCTGAAAAATTAGCTGAAAATACGTCAGGAAATTCATCCCATAAATATATCTCCCGAAAACACCCATCAAAAGGGTTTCAAATCAGCAACTCATCCTTGGCCAATTAACGCAATGATCGATCATCCATCGATGAGCTACTTTGATATTGTTCCAAAAATTGTACCGATTGATTTTTCATGTTTCACTGCCAAACAGAAATTAAAAGTTATAAATATCCCTTTATATAAAATATATTGTCAGAAAGTAAATTCCAAAGACTTCCTCATAAAATCCATTGTTGATCTCATGCCATTGTTCAAGTGCAAAATTCAATCAATTCTCTTGTATCACATTGAAAATTAAAAATTGTGCAATTCAAGAGCAAGGAAGTTGTTGTGGGAGAATGATTTGTTTCTAAAGGCTATCTCGTATATTTATTTATTCAACCAAAGTATTACATTGTTTCACAAAGGATTGACCATTTTTATTCACATTTGGTCTACAATTAATTTTTTCGATAAACAAAAAAAAATAATTTTAATCTCGACCTTAAAAAATTTCCATTTGAGTTAAAAAATAAAACAAACTCTTTTTGCCCTTAGTGAAAAACCATGTCCTTCCTTTTTATTTTCAAACCCTTGATCAGTGGCTCGTGGCGATGATTTTACAAAAATTCATCTGACTAAAATTTACTTAAAAATTAACAAAAAGGACCGCAAATGTCGAAATAATTGGGAAATTGATGAGTTGCGGCAGTTGTGGCTAACATAAACCCTCAAGGCGCTATCAAAAGTATGAAATTGATTGCGGAACTTTCATGGAAATTTCGCCTAGATTTTGAGAAAATTACTTAAAATCTTGGAAAATATTCAAAAAGCTTGCGATTAATCAAAGTTCAAAAATCGATCGGATTTTAATTGCTTTCGAAGGGCTTTTTACATTTTGATGCATTTTTAAACAATTTTTCACGAACACGTTATGAATAATTAATGACAGATAATAATTTTAATTCTATGAATGGTCCATTCTTAAAGGAAATAATTTAAGAAGATATATTTCTGTGTGCAAAAGCCACAAAATGAAATTATTTGTTGCTAGTGAAACCGAACTTTGCAAGCTTACTGATTCCCGAGCCACTATCATTCATCTCCAATTTACGCTTATGATTTGTCAATGCTGTCAATGGCGAGTTGGTTGAAGTATCTAAAGATTCTTTGTAATCGGGCATTTCCTGCTTTTTAGTCAAATCTCTATACATGGTTATGGACAACTGGCTCAGCTCTTTCTCGCTTACATCTGGATTGCTGGCCTTCAACTCTTCCTTGTTAGCTATAAACCAGCTCATATAATTCATCGGTCTTGGAGTGTCTTGCGATTGAGTGCGATTCAAGGTCTTATTGTTGGGAGTGGAGTTTTCGTCTTCGCTTTCCAAATTACTGCTGCTCTCATTTTGGTAGCCTATCACTTTGCTTGTCAAATGGCTCAGTGGATTTGAGTGGCCGAGTTTTAATGTCGCGCTTTTTTTGAATGGATTGCGGTTTTTTTGGGTAAGCATTGGTTTTGGAGCAATAAGAGGAGTAGAGGATTCTTGGCGCTTTTCTTGCTGGACTTTGTGTGTTGGAGTCTCGTAGAGATCACTGTAGGTTTCCGATTCAGTCTCAAAATCCTTCAGCAAGTCATCTTTCTCTTTTTGCTGGTGAGAACAAAAAAATTGAATTTATTATTATCAGAAATTTTGCTTGGAATAAGTGAACTGAAAATATTTCTGAAAAATTTACCTTTTCCTCGCTGTCATTCTGTAATTTTAAAATCTTCTCAGCCATATGCATCCTTCCTTTGCTGCTCGCATACTTAGCAGCAAGCTCAATCAACTGTAAATCTCCAATAGCTTCGATAAGCTCGTAGGCACGCGATTCAAGCTCAGAGTTCAAAGCAGCTGTGAAAAGCTTCATTGCATTTTGAAGCAATTGAGCTCTAGCTGATTCCATCTTAAAGTTCAAAGAGCGCAGCAAAATATCTTCAAAGCGACTTTTCTCAGTTTCCATATCACATAGTGGGAATGCAAACTTGAGCTCGGTGACAATTGGTCTAGGTTGAGTTAACGGGTAAGAAGTTCCTCGGCAGAGAACAGCTCGGATTGTTTGCTCAGCTTCTGAGACACTGATTATAAAGAAGTTGTCGGAAGCTCCACGAACCTGAGAAATTTATGCAAAAATTATGGAGGACTATAATAAAGCAAATTTAAAATGAGAAAAAATACTTACATGCAAAGTTGTCTCACATATAGGATACCAAGCATTGCGCTTTATGCTGTAGCATCTGACAATTCCTTGCGAGTCATTCGTAACTGGTGATCCTCTATCTGTGAATCCCAGCCAAGTTAATCTCGAGTCAGGTGACAAAGGAAGTTTTATTTCGCGATTACAGATGGTCAATCCTACAGACTGCAGGAGCATCAAAGAAATGCTGTTGGTGATTGTAGAACTATGGTAAGCAATCAACAATTTATCATCAAAACCACTCATAGCGACCACAGGACCGGGAGTTGAGATTACTTCACGCTGCGTGCCCATGATTGTGAAACATCTGAAATGAACTCATTTTATTAGAAAACTTTATATACAAAAAATCTTAACAAAAATTTACCTAACAAATAGACAGTCCGTAGCGACGGCAACAAATGTATCAGCTGCAGCTACAGCATTGATCTCCTCACATCCTGGCATTCCAACAGTCCATTCCTTGTTTCCTCCACCAAGAACAATGCACACGAGCTTGCAAGGTGTCTCATTAGTCGCCAAAGCCAAGCAAGTTGAGCTCAAGCTACTCATTTTATGGTTGAAGTTGTTAATAATGTGCAAAGTAGGATTAACGGAAACATCATGAAACTCAGCAAGTATGGAATTCTCATTATCTGTTTTGTGAGATAAAACTTGACCAACGTGATTCCAGACCATGTAACGATGCTCCAAGTGAGATGGAGTTGCTCCAGGTTGAAATGCTGGTTGCAATTTAACTTGTTCAACGGCTGGAGGTCGTTCCGATTGTAAACTTAAGCTGCTGGTTGGACGATTCTTATCGGATTTGGCATCGTCTGAGTCGTAGTTGGAATTAGCGTGACCGTTTATTTTGACGGACTCATTCTTGAGTTCCTCATCGCCATCACGAGATTCACCAGCGTCGTGGAATCCCACTATGAAAAAAAATAATTATTTTAGTTTTACAGAAACTATAGTGCTTAGCAAAACTAACTTTCTCCATAAATATCATCAACTCCGTCATCTTCATCTCCATCATCACCTGCTTCATCATCAATAAACATGGATCCTCCTTTTTTGGAAGACTTGCCATTTGACATACTTCCGCTGCTTCCGTAGCAATTAACAACTGTTCCCAACTGTCCTTCTATGTCACAATAAGCAAACTCTCCATTGTTCAGTGGACTCCAATCAATCGATATGATAGGATTGGATTGATCATCTTTCGAAGCTCCATTAACGACAGAATTTGTATTCAAATTCCAAACGCTTATTTCGCCTTTAACTGTTCCAGCAGCAATGTATTGACCACATTTTGAAAAACTGCAAACTGTATAGATGGACGAGATAAGCTCGTTGCGCAATGTAAATTTATTGGTCCAGTTGACAGTTTCTAATACAACGATAGATTGATCTTTTGGATAGGCCAAATAGCGTCCAGTTTGAGGCTCAAAGGAAGGAGTGGCTACAATGTATTTGAATAAATTTTTTGAAATTTCAAATATTCCTTCTTTACTCACTATAAATCTTAGCTTCTTCAAACGAGTTAATTTTCTGGAAGCCATCTAAAGATTTAACGACATTTTTCTTCTCCAAATCCCAAATGACAAGAGTGCCATCTCCAGAACTGGAAGCTAAAAGGTTCTTAGGACTCAAATCAATGTGTAGGATTGGTCCCTTTTGAACATTCTTCAACTCGAATACTTCATCTTCCTTGCTTCTGACTTGAACTTTGATTTCAGTGTCTTCGGATCCAGCGGCAAAATACTAAAAATAATAATAAATGGTGAGTTGAAGAATCTATTGTGTTATGAACATACAAACCTTTTTATTGACTTTAAGAGTGGTGACTGGTCCTGTGAATCTGAACTCGATCCCATCTCTTTCGATGTCTGGGAGGAATTTAAAAGCTTGCACGGTATGATTGTCAATTGCTACTAAAATTCGATTATCGTACTGAACCAGGCAGTTTGCTGTTTCACCAACACATTCAGATGAAGGATCATCATCTCCGATTTCAGCCCACACTCTTAAGTCTCCATCAGCTCCGCATGTGAAGATTTTTCTGGAATAGGATTTAATTTTGCAATTTTGTTTTTGTAGTTTTTTTGTATATTAGCCGAAAAATGATTTAATAAGGAGCTTACTCTCCACTCTCCGAGTAGCAGCAATAAGTGTAACCTGTTACGTGAGCGTAGCGCTTAGTTGTCCTTTGGAAGGGCATCTTTAAATCCGATTAAAATAATCTTTAATACTGCAACTCTTTGTCTGATCTGAATTTCCCTCGCTTTTCGCTGTCAAAAAATCGGTTGAATTGCAAAAAATGATTATTTCAGATTAATCATTGAATGTTGATGATTTCTTGTTTACTTTTATTTTTCGCTGATGTGTTACTTCTTGTATTCATTTTTTAATTCGGTATTTAGCATTAAATCGGTAAGTCTTCCTATATTTTATTAGGATGGCTGGTCAACCGACTAAAGAAGTCCAGCTGAAAGAAGTGGTCGAGCTGTTAAAGGCAGATTTAATGGCTTGCGATTTGAAAATAACAATTTTCATCAGCACCTTAACTTCATTCAAACAGGATTCTCTACTTAAACCATTCCCACCGATGTTTATTGAAGAAGGTGTTAAGAATTGGGAGAGACTTGTAAGTTAATATTATCTTAAATAATTTAGATTTGAAATAATTTCATTTTAGGATTCAACTACCAAAAAAATTCCACCATTGACTTTACTTGCCCAATCCGTTTCTCATAAAGATTTAGATGACGATATGATTAGCCTGGTCCACTGGCTTCTCAATTTGAAAGAATTTAAGCTGAAATCGATACCAAAAAATGAGTTTCCAGAAATCTTTGCAAAAAGCAAAAATACAGCGGCCGCCGCAAAACCGCAATACATTTTTGAAGTGATTGTTCCCGAAACTTCCGGTGCTGAGAAGAGATTCCAAGACATTGCCAGTGATTATACGACTAGCCATGCTTACCATGGAACTAAGTTTTATAATTTGTTTTCAATCCTCAACTACGGACTACAGCAACATTTGAATAAAGTTTCCGTTTTTGGAGAAGGTATTTATCTCGCTGATGAGCTTCAAATATCTTTGCTATTCAGTGAATCGGTGCTGGGCTGGAAAAAAAGCCAATGCGGTGAGCTTCTAAGCTCAGTTTGCATTTGTGAATATGTTGACGATAAGGATTTTGTGAAAATACGTAAAAAAGGTGAATTTAAGATAATTTATTATTTAAGTGTCGATGAATTAATTTGAATATTTTAGAGAACCCAAAGAACAGTGACATTCCCGAGAAATATTTGTTAATAACAAATAATGACGTTGTACGTGTTAGGTACCTGATGATTTACAGTTACGCCAACAAACAGGATTTAAGAACGGCTCCAAATCAGCACGGAAAAGTGTTCAATTTTTGCAAGCGGAATTTACTGAGTGTTTCCTTAGTCTTCTACATCAGTCTCCTCTTATTTATTGGGATGAGCACCAGCCGCACTGGAGAATATTACAAGCAAATGTTTTTTGAGAAAGTATTTTCGGCCTTCGAGGAAGTTCAGAACTTTATCTTTCGGAAGTAGAAATTCTGATTGAACCAAGGTTGATATTTATTTTCAAATTGAAAATTACACTGTTAGAAAATTTTGCATGCATATTTTCTAGAGTATCGCCATCTTTAACTAAATATCCTAATTTGCTCTAAAAACACTTGTTTCTTAATTTGGAGCATTCTTTTTATTTTATGTACAATAAAGATTGCTTTTCTAACATTCAAATTCTTGTTTAAATTGCATTTGCTTGAGTCTCCAGAATTTTCCCAATTTTCTTCACTAATCTTCGCAAAGTACTTTGCTACTTACAGACGACATTTTAGAACAAACAAATAAATTATTGGCTGGATAAGAACTTGGAGAGGAAATCGGTAGGTTTTGGGTCTTGAGACTCCTTCCACCATCTCATGATGTGTCCTTTTTGTTTCCAGATTTCAACAGTTTCTTTCAGTTCCATCTGTCCTTTGATAACTAGCATATCCACCACACGAATATCAGTCACGTCACGGTTCTTCAAGAATTCTTCCTTCAATTTTTCTCGACATTGCTCCACAGACTTGGGGATGTCATAGTCTTCAACTAAAATGGAATCAAGTATTTTTTATAAATTTTATGGAATGAGCTTTCACAACAAATTTTTTGTTTGAATATCGATTTTCATATCTAAATCTGATAATCACAATACAGGATTCCACAGATGCTGAAACAACACTCAGTTTCACTCAATAATTTCTCACAAAGATTCAAAATGTAAATAGTCCCTCAAAATAACTAATATTGCATAATTCGTTTGGTGTTTCTTAAATTACCAATTTGTGGGCACTGACGATACCAAGCCTTGTACAAGTTGAACATACGTCTGCGGGCCTCCTCCTTGTCAACAGACAAGATAGGACGGACCTGCTGCATGACTTTCTTCACCGCTGACATCGTTTAATTAAATTTTCTGGAATTTTTCGAGATCTGTCAAAACTTCAAAACAATCGATGATGATTTTAATGATGATGATTATTTCGACCATTTGATATTATACGATTTATTTTAGACCAATGATAATTTTTCTCCATAAATTGCGGAGTAAAATCTTTGCTTCATCTTTTAATTCATAAAAGACAGTCAAACGATGGTGTTCTTGCAACTAATTAGCATATAACAGTGTAATTAAATTACGGTCAGTGCTTAATCCTGTTGCTGAAACCAATTACAGTGAATCTCGTGAGAATATCATAAAATTGGCAAAACAAAAAAATTAAAATGCATAAAGTTTTTATAAGTGCGATGCTGATGGTCCTACTGAATGTAGCTAATGGTGACCATCAAAAGGGCAAGTTCAGCTTCAATATGCCCAATGTCAAGCCCAATCGAGTAAGTTTCAAAAATCCATATTGTAACAATATTGTGTTAAATTTATTCATCCAATATTGATTCTCAAAACTGGTTTCTTGGAAAATACAGAATTTAAAATAATCTTAAATTAAAGGATCAACAAATTTTGAACTTGAATAGTTTGAGAGTGATTTATAGCTACCAATTTAAACAAAGACCTTGAAAAGGTGAAAAACAGGTTGATCAGATTTTTCATCTCAATTTTCTTTTCTTTAAATTTTTGAAAGCTCTCATAAATATTTGAAGCTCTAAATGCAGCTAATCAGACATAGAGAATTTGCTAACATGTAGTGAAAACAGAATATTGTATCACTTATCTCCTTGATTAATTAAATCAACTCACAAAACCGTCCTTCGGACTTCAACAAGGACAACATATGGCAGAAATTTAAGTAGATTAATTTCCCAGAACCTCATATTTTATCAGGTTCTGAAAGTTAATTTCAATGCTCAATACTACACCGTATTTTCATTAAACAGCAAAAAAGATAACAAAGCAATAAATAATTTGAACTTAAAAGAAAACTCAGAAGTGAGACACTGTCATTAATATTTAATAAGAATTTGAATAATGAAGGCCCAATTAACCTTAAAGACTTTCTTGAAATATACGCACAAATATAGCAAGGGGTCGATTTTCAAAGCTTGTTTCCCAAAAATTTCGGAATGGCTGCAATTAATTTAATACAAAGTTTGCATCAAATTTGATAAGAAATTAAAATTGCTAAACTTCTTCGAGAACACAGTTAAATTTCCTCCGGATACCTCAACAAAGATCATAAAAATCAAAATCCTCATAATAATCATCTTTCACCTTCCCGGAAACAAGCGTTCATAAATCACAATTCTAACGAAAAAAGAAAGAAGAGAATAATTCCTCATCGTCCACCTTTCAAATCAAATTATAACAAAATATACATGCAAGACACTCAATATCACCCGAATTCTATTTTTAGCCTTATTGCCTGCCAAACTTGATATTGATTCGCATTATTCCATATAATGTGTAATATTTTCATTATTTTTATAATTCGAAGAACGTGTTTTCTGTGCGGGGGTTGTCTGAGAATTGAGTTACTGTCTACTTAATCTTTTAATTGATCACTTTAAGGAAAGTATTTATTCTCGTAATGTGCATAAATTATTGGATTAGCCTTCAAGGACAGTGACGTCACTCAAACACATCCCTTATAACTGAAACCACAACAACGGCAAACAACCGATTTACGTCTTTCGCCGAGTATTTTCCATCATCTCGCTCGTATATTAGTAAATTTCAGTTGTTCCCTGCTATACAGACAAAGCTCAAATCTGTTGCACGCCCACGCACAACATTTTGCAATATTTTTCGAGCAAAAAAGTTCTCATAAGCTTTAAATCCTCGTTGCTTCGCGAATTTTCACCCGTGGCGATGCCCAGATGATGCTTTGCTGGGTAGCCGTGTATAATGTTGGGAAATTGTAGAAAGCTTGCGAATACTGTGAAACATTCAAAATTTGGTTAATGATCGCTATAGTTATTAGAGAGGGGTACTGTCGGAATTTCTACTGTTTTATGATTTTTGTAAGAAAATTGGAGCTAGAGAAGAGAATTTCCGTAGAGCCATGATTTTTGGCGCCAATTTTTAATCAAATTATTTGTGTTACACTTTCTGAAACAAGGACTATTTAAAATTTACAAAAATTTTAGATAATATGTGTAGGGTTTCTTAACAAATATTTTATTTTACATCTTCGACTATTTGGTTTCACTACCATAAGAATCTCTTACCTGCTTCATTTACAACGCCAAATTTATAATTTAGACATGGAAGCTCAATATATTTTCCTTCCGAAGCTTCTAACGCTTTTACCGGCGGATGCCTAAATTTGCTTGTATATGTAGGATAGGTCCATATCTGAACCGGCAAAAGGTTTATATTTGTTTATTTGAGTTTATTGAAGGAGCTGAATGGAAATTAAAGAATAATATTTATGCATTTTCTCGAAGGGGAGCTTTTCTATGAAACATTCGTTTTAGATTATTTTGAAGAAAAAATTGGGAAATTGTGTGGGATCATATTTGACCGGTTTCTATGCTGCTATGTAAATTTGAATAACGATAAAATTTTATTGTTGTAACCTTTTGCACTTTAACGCCATGTTGATAAAACTTTTATTTTGATTATAATTATAATCACACATTTAATTTATTTAATGCTCGCGTTGGATAATATAGAAATATTTGAAAATTTCTGTGTGAAACCAAAAAAACTTTGTCGAGCTTTTTATGTCAAATTACAATTAAAATTAAAATTTATAAAGGCACAATTGTAAAAATACCACACAAAATGGCAAATGTTTAAATTTGTATGACCTTTGATAGTTTTGTGCTTCACATTTTAAGCTTTATTATTCGGTTTTGTCATGGAATGTGGTCCGTTTTTATGACGCAGATAAAACAAACTTGATAGGGGTTTTTAATACATCAGAGTTAATGGTTTTGGAAGCTTCAAATAGCTGATTTTGCTTACTTCTGTTGGATATTGACTTTATAATAATCTAAAATAAGTCTCAGCCTCGACTTTTAATGCGAAAACCATCCTTTAATCTAGAAACATAAAATCCATTAACAACCCTTGCCGTAAAATATGACAGCCCAACTAAGGACTGAGTCAAAAGGCTTCCACCTCCATAAATAACTCAATCACCTCTCTGCGTAAATAAATAATCTCCGGTACATTAATTGCCGTAATTGAAGGGTCTTGGATTTGATTTCCCAGTAATGACGTTAATGACTTTAATGTGACATATAAACATCCCTACAGTTTATCACAAGACTCGGAAAACTCTCAAAAACTCAGAAAACTCGAAAAAGATGAAAAAGCTCGTTATCACGTACAAATTAGAAATTCTTGGAAAATTAGCTAGAAGATTTTTGGATGAAAATGGTGTAGTAAAGAAATGTGATATTGTAAACGAGTAAACAAATTGTAAAATCTCGGCTATATATAGGAATGTTGTCGAGGAAATTTGATAGGAATTTTTGCAATCATTCCTGAACAAGTGAAAAGGTCACGGAGTCGTGAGACAGGGCAATTAGGCTGAGATTTTTTTGATGGTTTCACGTTTACCCCTGTTGTCCTTGGACTATTTATTAGTTTTGCTGATGTGTTAAGTTTTATCAATGCTTTGGAAAAGGATAGTTTTGTAATAGTTTTTAAAATTATTCTAATATAAAACTTAAATTTTTTTTTTTGACGAAAATCTGAGAAACCAAAATTGTTAAATGAATTCAACACAAGCTTAATATCCCTATATGAAATGAACTAAACGATATATTACTATTTTTGCAGCCTGAATTGTATCTGTGCACCCCAATCAAGGTCGATTACACGGAGGACTACTACATAGGTAAGATTTGTACAGTTTATCCTTGAGGCAGGTTCACTAACCAAAATCTCAAATTTTCAGTTGCATTCGAACCCAACGCGACCATGAATGTTGCTCATCACATGCTGCTTTATGGATGTGGTGCTCCTGGCTCTGATAATCCTGTCTGGAATTGTGGAGAGATGGCTGCTAGTGAAACGAATGGAGAAGAGACTGGAAGTCCTTGTGGCTTTAGTTCGCACTCTCAGATCGTTTATGCATGGGCGAGGGATGCTCCAATTTTGAAGCTGCCAGAAGGAGTTGGATTTAAAGTGGGAAAGAATTCGCCCATCAAGTATTTGGTGTTGCAGGTTCATTATGCGCACGTTGACATGTTTGCTGATGGTTCGACTGATAATTCGGGAGTGGCCATGCATTACACGTTGGAGCCGTAAGTTTTTCTTTTTGTTGTTTTTTTTTAATTTTATTTTTTTTTAAACTATGCCAAAACTTCACAAAAATACATGAACTCGGATTTTTGAATAATTAACTAAAATAATTACAGAATGAAAAAACAAGCCGGCGTCCTGCTCTTGGGAACTGGTGGCCAAATCGGACCAATGAAAACAGAGTACATGGAAGTTGTTTGCGACATTAATGAGAAAAAGACAATGTATCCTTTTGCTTACCGAACACATACACACAGTTTGGGCAAAGTTGTCTCTGGATATCGAGTTCGAACTAATCAGGAGACTGGTGAAGATCAGTGGACTCTACTGGGCAAACGCGATCCAATGACGCCACAAATGTTTTATCCAATCATGAATTCTGAGCCAATTAAGCAGTACGATCGATTAGCTGCTAGATGTACTATGGAGAGTCACCGTAAGAGAGTGACAAAGATTGGGTAAGTTTTCTAGATTAATCGGTTAATTCGATTATTTACTAACACTTATATTATAATTTATAGATCAACAAACGAGGATGAGATGTGCAACTTCTACCTGATGTACTACGTGGAGAATGATGAACCTCTGGACAAGAAATACTGTTTCTCAAATGGAGCACCTACTTATCACTGGAACAACACTGAAGTGAATTTAAATCACATTCCAGACGCAGACGCCAGCACTTTGTAAATTTAAAACTTAGAAGTGCTGTTATTCCGAAGATCTTTTTATTTCTTTTTTAGTTTTAAGATGGTTGGCACCAGACATTCCTGAATTTTTTTTTTAATATTCACTTTGTTTTTTAATGTTCTGTTAGTTTTTTAGTTTCTATGGAGAGTTTCTCGAAGAAATTTACTCGAATCAAGTGCTTGACATATCAATTATCCAGAATTTTTTCTATTTTTATTTTAGACAATTTTATGTTTTAGATTAGAATGTGCTTTTCTAGTCAATTAAATTAATTTGAAGTTATTCGGTGCAGCCTTAACTTTTGTTCACATTTATATAAAATCTTATTTTTTATGAAAGAAATGATTGTTCAAAAAGTGAAAAAAAAATTGTGCAAACATAAAATGTTTGCAAAACTTATTATCAAATATCTGTTTTGTTTTTAAAACAAACTTCGAAATATTTTAGTAAAATTTCAATTGTTGAGAAATATAGACATCAATATTGCATCAGCACAACTTGTTAATTTGATGAAAGTACTGTAGAATTCCACAGACGACTAAAACATACATTATTATTTTGCTCAATTTAGTTTTCAAAACATTATAATTGATTAAAGGTGATAAATTTATCATTCCTTAATTTAAATTTAGTTCAATAAATCTTTTGTTAGATACTGTTTTATCAAAGATTAAAAATCACATCAACAAAGTATCAATTTCCATGCGGGTTAAAATAAAATAAATCAATTAGTTGAGCATAATCCTATTCTTAGAATGGGATGGAATATTGACAAGAATATACTTATTTTCCTACTTTCTCTCTTTACAAATAGTCTATATACAAAACATAATTATAAAATAATAGAAAACTATCAGTTTAATATGAAATAAATGTAGTAGAATGGAATGATGTTTATTCAGTTAAAATCAGAAGAAATGTTAAATTTTTGAGAGAGACATTTTATTTATCAGAATCATATGAACAATGGAGTGTTATTATCTTTATATTATACAAAACATGCGTAAATATGTATAAAAATATATTATGTGGCACAAAAGTCAGTTACGTACTAATTTACTTAAGCTAAACAGCCAATTACTTAAAGTATTGGGGCATGTACTATGTAGTAACTGAAAAAACATTCAAAAAGCTGTAATAAAATTGCATTTTACTGTATTTCCTATCAAAAGAAGAATAAAAATATATTGTCGTATAAAAATATTTTAGTGCGCTAATTTTTTTATTGCTTACTTTCAGCAGACTATTTTTAGCAGTGTCGTGATAGAACAATACAAATTACTTGATCCTGCTGATTTGAATGAAAATTTGTTTTTATCATAAAACAAAAAAAGGTTCAATCAATAAAAATATCGCTAAAAAACCAAATTTTCCAAAACATGGTGTTCTGCAATAGAACAATACAAATGGCATAAACATAATAATTCCGAAAATTTTGTTTTTTGAAAAAAAAAAATGTTTTTAAAAAAAACTCATAAAAAAGAAAAAGTGGTGTTCTGCAACTCAACAAAGTCTAACTAGCCAAAAAGCATTCGATAGAAAGTGATACACCTGCTGATTTTATAAATTTGCGTGTGTTTAACCTCAGAAATTGTGAAAAAATACAATATCTCAAAATGAGTGATCGTTTTTGGATCCACTGCAATATTTGTGCCAGTCAGTTTGATAATGTGACTGAAATTTTCCTCCTGAACTGTCAGCATCTGCTATGCCGGAATTGCATGAAGCATACGAGTAAAACTATATTTAATACTGTTGAACTTCCATGATTTCATCTTTTATGTTTTTAAGACAAGGGGACCACCTGTCCAATGCATAAGCGACCCATCAAGTTTTGTACGCTAAAGGAGTTGCCTCAGAAACAAAAAAACTACTTCCAGCCCAATATTTGTCGAACTCTGGATACTCCAGTTGAAATGATTACTTTCCAGAGAAGTCACCAGATGCAGCTTTACAAGATGTGTTCTGGATTTGTGAGTATATTGTCAAATAAGTATCATACCTGTTCAATTGAATATTCTTGATCCAGCGTCTAAAGCACGACAAAATGTACCAGGAAAATCAGAAGGGCCAAGAAAAAATTCGAGAGATGAATCTTTTTTACAAGAAGTTGTTCGAGACACGCCAAAAGATGCAATCCAAGTTAAAAGAGGTGATCATAATTAAAACAAGCAGTTATCCATAAAACTTACGAACTCTTATATTTAAAGATTTACAGCCGTCAACAAAATGGAAAATATTCCCAGCAAGTCTACCGTAACTCTCATAACATCACTGGATCAACTGAATCGATTCCAAACACTTCTTTCTTGAACCGTACTACTCCAACCACTCAAAATAGTAGTGGATATCCTTCAGTTGCATCAAGCTCAGTTGCTTCAAAGAAATCATTGATTGGTAACTTTTTCAAATCTAATGCTCCTTGCTTCAAGCCTGATGCTAAGATAGGATCATCTAATAATTCCAGGTATATTTAAGAAGATTTAGTTTCAAACAATGTGTTTTCATTCATTGTTTTCTTTTTGCAGCTCAATTTCTTTCAACCACTCCTTGCCTCAATCAAGTCAAAGCTCTCGTGCTCCTTTCTTTACTTAATCTTACTAATGAACTTATCAAAATAATAACAAGCTTATTAATATAACCTTTTCAATGAAATATTAAAGACTGAATATCTACTAAGGATTATCTCTTGTTCAGCCAACGTTAGAATCAAATACTTTGTAATTGAAATAAATTTTGTAATTTAAATAATAATATCTAATTGAAATGTAAATTTCACGAAGATTTTCGTGAAAATTTTAATTGCTTTACACTTGTTGACATACAAAATGAATCCATAAATCGTGAAGTTTAAAAATCGTGTGTTATTTTAATCACCAAAATTATGAAAATTAAAAAAAAAATTAAAAATTAGTTTAAAAGCGCAGTCAATGCTAAGCTTGCTTTAAAAATGGGTGCGAAAAAGGAAAACTTACTCGAAGATAATACTAAAACTCAGGAGGACGATAGAATTCCTAGAACTTCTGAAAACGTGACGTTCATCCTTGTTATATTTTTGCTGACTACTGCAGTCGCTTTACATATTTTCTACAAAAATTGCCAAACCATTATTTGGGAAGCTGATCCACAGGAGCAACTCAAACCAAAATATTGGACGTATGTCAATGGAAACTCTAGCAACTTAACAGTAGAAACTATTATCACTGTTTTGGATCGACTGGGACTAGAAAGAGTTAATGGAGATACTTTGGAAGATGATTGGGATTTGTTGTGGAGTTACAACTACCCCTTCGCTTTCCTGAACTTGACCGACTTGAAACCACATATGAAAGTCAATCATTTTCCAGGAAACCGTTATTTAGTCACAAAATCCTTGTTAGCATCGCTAACTGACTCTCCTTACATCCCAAAAGCTTTCGTAGATGCTGCATCCTTCCAAAAGTATGCAAACACGTATCCCGAGAAGAAGTTTGTGCAAAAACACATGCACAATCGAGGAGTGAGCTTAAAAGATATCAGTCAGATTAATTTCGAGGATAAAACATTCTTCGTTCAGGAGTTTGTGGAGAATCCATTACTGATCGATGGACACTTCTTTGATTTAGGAGTTTACGTTGTCATCACTTCAATTGATCCTTTGAGGGTTTACTCGTTCCAAGGTGATATTATGCTCAGGTTTTGCCCAGAAAAGTATCATCCTTTTAATGCCAGCAACTTGGACCAATACGTGATCAGTGATTCGTTAATTTTCCCTTGGGACATTCCTTCCATTAACCAATTTTACAAGCATAAATATTCTGCGAAAAATTCACTGAACGCTTATATTGAAAGTCAAGGATATGATCCAGACGATGTTTGGTATAAAATTGAGGATTGTATCTCCAGTGTTATAGCGTTGAAGGAGCCTTACATGATCAATGAGGTATCAAATTACTCACTTTTACATCAATAGAATATATTTAATACGAGTTTTCAGGCAAAGAAATTCAAATCAAAGGACAACTTCTTTGAGCTATTTCGTTTTGACTTTATGTTAGATCATCAGTTAAATCCTTATTTAATGGAGATCAATATGGGACCAAATTTGAGCTTTGACGAGAAGCGACAATCATTGAGACATCTTTATGCTCAAGTGGCATATAATTTATTCAATCTGGTTGGAGTTGGATCTTACATTGAAAGAGGATCATTTAAAATAAGGTATTGCCTATTTTTATTAAAGCTACAAGATTTTTTATAATCTTATCTAATAACTTACTTAAAGAGATTATGATGAAGAATACATGATGTCCTCCAAAGAAAACCTTATGGTGAGTGCAATTTTGTGCGATGCTTGCGATGAAAATTCTTGCCACAGCTCTGGATGTAATATTTGCCCTAACTGTTTGGATTCGACTGATCTTTACGATCTTCATAAAACATATCGAGAGCACATGCACAAAGGAAACTTCAAGAGGATTTTTCCTTCTCCCTTTATTGATTATTATGAATATTTAGAGATGATGTCTCCTAAAAATCAAAAACTTTCAAAGTGGATCTATGAAAAATGCTTAGAGGACGAATCTTGGTGCTAAACCTTAACATTATTTTATTGTAATTAATCTCATCTTGATTTCTGAAAAATAAATATATAATTATGATTTTATTCCGTTATTACTAGGCATTCATTTTTCATACAGTAGTTAGCTTTTAGACCCATAACTTTTAAAAATGTAAGACCTTTTTGTCTTAAACTAAATTTTAAAGATTTATAAACCAAATTTTATTCATTAAAATAATATATGTACTTTTGTTCAGGGGTCAAGGACAAATTATGTAACCTGCTTGTTAATTAAAGGTAGGTATTGACCAATTAACAATAAAGTTAACAATAAAATTAAATTTAATGTCCTATTTTTAATTCTTAATTCGCGTTTTTCGCCAACCCTTTGCATGATCACGTTTATTTTTCATCGTTATTGTGAAGAAAGTTTTAGCTGTGCCTTTAATTTTTATTTAGTTATCATTCAACTAGGAAAATGGAAGAAGCTCTTACCAAACAGTCAAAAAACTGCAATTTTCAACGTCATTCTAAAAACTTTAAATGTTATTGGTTCATTTTAACATTTTGGGTTTTATTATTGAGTATCTTTATTGCAATGAGTGAATATTTTGAAGGATTTAAAATTTGTCAAAAATCTCCATTAAAAATACAAAAACATCCAATATTTTGGATAAATCATGGAAACTCAAAACCAGAAACCTTCAATGAAGTTATTCAAGTGCTAAATAGGCTCGGATTGTCTCAACAAAAAGGCAAAGAAATTGGAGAAAAATGGGATTTGTTTTGGAGTGAGGAAATTCCATTCAAACTCGTAGAAAACTTGGACGCCTTACAACCACACCAAAAAGTGAATCATATTCCTGGAATAGAATGCTTGGTACATAAATATGAAATGATCACCAAAACTGATTTAGAGTACATTCCTGAAGTCTTCATTGATGCTGAATCCTTTGAAAAATTTGCAAAAAGAAATCCTGAATCGAAATTTTTGCAGAAACACAAATACAATAGAGGAGTAAGCTTGAAGGAAGCTGATCAAGTAAGCTTTGATGATGAAAATTTCTTCATCCAAGAGTTTGTAGGGAATCTATTGCTAATTGATGGTCACTTCTTTGAATTTGGAGTTTATGTTGTCATTACTTCGGTTGATCCTTTAAGGATTTACATCTATCAAGATGATATTATGCTCAGATTTTGTCCAGAAAAGTATCATCCTTTTAATGCCAGCAATTTAGACCAATACGTGATCAGTGATTCGATGGCTTTCGCTTGGGACATTCCATCTATCAACAAATTTTACAAGCATAAATATTCAGCAAAAAGCTCATTGAAAGCTTATCTCGAAAGTCAAGGCTTTGATAATGCCGAAATTTGGAAAGAAATTGATGAGTGCATCTTAAATGTAGTTCTACAGAATGAACAATTTTTGGTTGCTGAGGTAATTGAACAACTGATTAGCTTTCTGAAAGTTATTCTGAGAAACATATTTTTAGGCCAAAAAATACCAACAAAAGCACAACTTTTTCGAAATGGTTCGTTTTGACTTCATTTTAGATGAAAACTTAATGCTACATTTATTAAAAATCAAGTTGAGTCCATCTTTACATGCTGAAGGCAAAAGTGCACCTCTTAAAAATCTTTATGAGAAAATTGCTTACAATTTGTTTAATCTTGTTGGCATTGGATCACATCTGAGCGGAAGAACTTCTTTAAAAGTCAGGTATTCTGTTTAAATGATCGTTAGTCTTTTTACAAAACATTTATGTAAATAATTTCTTGAAGAAACTATAAAGAACATCTGATGATATCATCTCCTCAAAATACAGCAATCAACGCCTCGTTATGTCAAACTTGTGATGATGTATCTTGTGAAAGGTTAGAATGCGAAATTTGCTTTCAAAGCATGAAATGGCAGGACAAATACGAACTCGAGATCACATACCAAGAGCAAATGAATAGTGGAAACTTCAAAAGATTGTTTCCAGTTGCATCAGATGATCAAGAATATTTGGAAAGTCTATCGGATAACAACAGGAAACACGCTAAATGGATAAGCGCAAAATGCTATGAAGATGCGTTTTGGTGTTAAACTTAGAGTTTCCAACCAATCAAAAATAACAGCAACAGATTCATTTGAATGTTTTCTGTAAATTCCAAAAAATTAAATAAATTGCAATTTAATCGAAAATATTGCCTAATCCTATATAGATAAGAAACTGAAAGTAATAACAATAAAATTTACGGTCATTAAAATTAATAAATACAAATCACTTATTTATGTAAAAAACGTGGGGGGTATTGAACGCAAATTTTAATATTGTAGCATAATTAAAAGTTCCTCGATGAATAAAAGATACATTTTTCAATATTTTATCTCTATCAAAATCATTTTTATGACTACGTCACCGTTTTATTGCCCCACACAATTTTTAATATTTCTTATCAGCTGAGAAAAAGTCTCCTCTCATGCTTATAAAATAAACAATCTCTCAAACTTTTGTGACCTTGGACTTGATAGACAATATAAGAACAAATTTGTTTAAATTTTTCCTCAGTTTCTCTTTTGTTTTTGGAGGATTCGGGTGTTACTCGTCTGATAATAATTTTGTGAGTGGAGAAAGTGCTTGTAATCTTTGATTAAAATGAAGATAAACTATAATGCAACGATCAAAAAGGTAATAGTGAAAGATCTTCGATTTCCCACTAGCTTGAAAAGCGATGGAGCTGATGCTATGCATACTGATCCAGATTATTCTTGCGCTTACGTTCAAGTACTCCTCGATAATGGAAGAAGTGGCTATGGTTTAACCTTCACTTTGGGCAAGATTTACTATATTAATTTTCTAAAAATGAGACTTATGAAAGAACTGCAGGTCGTGGAACGGAGATCGTGGTTAAATCCATCGAAGCGATGGAATATTTGATTGTGGGTCAGAAGTTGGATGATATCTTATTGAACTTTGGTGGATTCTGGAGGAAATTAACCAGCGAGTCACAGCTCAGATGGGTAATATTTTATAATCCAGATTAAGATAGAAGTTCTCAAGTTTCTTATAAGATAACTTTTTCTACCTTGAAAGGTCTAATAAGATAAGATTCACATATTCTCGTGTAAACAGATTTTCATATAAAATAATGACTTTAATTTGTAGGTGGGACCAGAGAAAGGAGTTACTCATTTAGCTGTTGCCGCCATTATTAATGCAATTTGGGATTTGTGGGCCAAGCTAGAAAATGTACCAGTGTGGAAGCTTTTGGTCGACATGGAGCCTGAAGTAAGTATATACATTTAATTTTAATTAAACATTCTTTTTTATTTTCAAAAACTTCGTTTTATACAAATTTAGTTAATTTCATTTATCGTTTTTAAAATATTTTTCGAACAAAATTTGTCACAAACTTTAAATAATTAACAAAAAACCGATAAAACCAATTACAATTTATTTTTGGTTCTATAATTCAGTTTCATAAATTTTAATTAATATTAATATTTCGCGAAATTCATAATTTTTAAATTTTGGGAAATAATTTTCTTACAGATGCTTATTAAATCTAGTTTTAGTTCAATCTCGTTCCATCGCTACCAAATTTTATTTACAGCATTTTTTTTCACGATTTTTTAAATTTAAATGAGAAGTTCAAGCTAAGAGGTGTTTGTTCTTATTTTTACTTATATCGTTTTAGATCCCAACCACTCTAAAATTTTAAATGTTTATAAATAAAATTTTCTGTCTGGCTTGGTTCTCAAACATTTTAAATCCAAAAACTCTCCAAACTAAGTTAATGTTCTTGTGATTTATATTATTAGTCCATTGTTTTAAATCTGAAAGAGCAATAATCTATTAAAAACATGATTTAGCTCGTTCCCGCTCTAAACCAACCAACTAATATTTTTGTATTTTTCCGTAAATATTTCAACCAATTTTATGTCCTAGCCTAAATTTATTAATTAACCAATTAACCAACTAATATTTAATAAAATAGACTCGTTAAAGTACAAAAAGTGCAATTGAATGGATTATTTTGTTAGTAAGTTTGTTAAAAATAAATTTACAACAATATATCATATTATTTTCTGCGTAATTCACTTAACATTAATGGCACAACTTCCTTTTATCAATCAATTCATTTCTTCCAAAATTTTAAAAACTTTCAATAATTTGATTAATTCAATTTCCAACCTCGTTTATTACAAAAACTTTTTACCTAATATTCGTCCATTTCCATCCAAAAGCGGACAATTAGAAAGTAAATTAAAATTTTAATTGACTCGAATGTAAAACCAAAAAATCTAAATTTTGTAAAAGCTCATCGTTTCCATAAATGGAGGTTTTTTAAAACACTTAACCGATATAAATATTCTGGCATTTAATCATCCTCATATTCATCGTCGTCTCCGTTCGAATAATCCACTTTTGAGGGTCGCAAGACGGTGGACAGATTGGCGCTGTTTGGAAAGCGTTGAATGTATCGTTCCTAAAAAATTAAAATTATGTTAAAACATGCTTTAAAAAATTAGAAAACTATTTTTATTACAAATATAGAAAAATTTGTGAAGATTTGGAGGATAAAACAGATTTTGATAGAAACTTTCTTTATATGGACTTATTTTCAATTTCCTCCAAACCAATAACTCAAAAATATGAAATGAAATTAATAAAGTCTCACCTGTCTCAAGAACTTGATGGAAACCAAATTGTTATCAAACCAAAATCCATTAATCTCATCATGCAAGACTCCAGCATCTACATTTGAAGCACATTTAACATAAACACAACAAGTTTTCACGTCCAGTTGTACATCAAAAATACGGCAGTTCTTGCCGGCCAATTTGTTCAAAATTGAGTCCTGAATCACCTGTTTCAATCCCGGATCACTAGCTTCATATTTATCGAACATTTGTCGTATTTTGAGGCATTGTGTTGGTGGATCCTTTATTTTGTTGGTTTTGTCGAAAGCTGGACCCATCCAAAATTTTTTAGGTGAGCGACCATTCATAGCAGGAGACGATTGCTGTTGCTGGAGCTGCTGAGAAGAGTTGGAAGAACTTGATTGGTTGAAACTTTTGTTCTCGTCGATCCAACGGATTACTTTGAAATCTTCGCCATTCATGTTTTTCACTTCAAATTGAATCCGACTGTCGTTGTTCTCTAAGTATCTAGGAAAAAGAGTGGTCATAATTAATAATGGATTAAATAAAATAAAAATCTGGAATCGTAGAAAACTTACTTGATAGCTTCCACCCACGCCCACTCCATTTCACTCCTCTTTAACGGATCCATCAATTTTTCCCTCAAATGATTCAGCACCAAAATCGGATTATCTTTGTCCAGCAGCATTTTCTCGAGCAGAGCGCTTATAATTTCATTAATCAGTCGATTAACCAACTCTTTACGTTTTTCTCTTGCAATTAGCACCAGCTTAACTAGCTGCCAAACGCCATAAAGAGTGACTCCACAAAGAGCAAATGCTCCTATGATCACGAAAAAAGCTTGCAGTTTATTGTAGATAATGCATGTCAAAGGCAATTTTGGTTTTAAGACAGTGAAGCAGTTTGTGGCGCGCTTTTCCATTATTTGTTTTAGAGTGAGCTCTAGGCCATCCTCATCGACATTTTGCATTCCCCACTGCGGATTTTGAGCTAACAAGTATTCAGCGCTGTGAATATCTTGCATGATGTTTTGTGTGTTTGGGTTGTAAGTGGCCATTTGGCCACCAGATGGTTGGTGTTCGGCAAGATGAGCTAATACGTCTTCTACACACATAATGCTCGATTCAGAAGGATTCCGGTCACATTTTGATGATATGGCTAATCTCTGCAGCTCCTGGCCTAACACCTAAAATCAAAAAATTATTGTGATTATTCGAAAAAAAATTTCATCTTATTTTGCAATGACTCACCTTCAACAAACTTAGGGAAGATTCCAACTGTTTCTCATCCACGCAGCTCCAAGTAGTGTCCATATCCCTTGAATAGTCACACTTTTTGTATACAGTCGTCATTGGATTTAAAGTATTCTCCAAATTTGGACTAATCGTGATATACATGAAAATGATGAGCAGGAAGAAAATAATTAGGAAGCTGAGCAGCACGCACGGCACCAAAGTTTGCTTAAATCCATAATTCTCATCCAAACGGTGCATAAATTGCCTTATGGCAGCATTTAAGGGCATTTGTGCGGGTTCTGGAGCCTCTGCTTGATAGACGATATCTTCGGGTTGCTGACCAAGATAAGTTCGTTTTCTAAGAGTCAGTGGTTGTTTTTGACTTGCGGTATCACAACGGAGTTGTAAAAGACGCTTGGTGTACTCACTGGTGCTGTTTTGGTCGTCATCTTCATCATTTTCCTCATTTTCGCCATTCCTCAGTGAATTATCGCTACTGTAATAGTTTGTGGTAGTAGAGCTGCGATTACTAAAAATAGACTTGCTAACTACAGGGCTCAAACTTTTTCTCAGACTGAAATCCAAATCATCATCCTCTGAATCGTTTATAATGACTGGAGAAACATAAATTGACGACTTCCCGCGCGTTTTACTTGGTGGAGTCACTGATGTTGTATTGATAGGACTTCGAGTAAAAGTACTGCTCCGTGGAGCAGTGATTGCCCGAGGTGGTCCCATTTCTGTGCTGGTTGTTGACGGAATACCACTAACTGTTATTCTTCCACTCCTTCTCCCGCCCTTCCCAATAAAATTGTTATTGACTCCATCAGTGTTGTCAGAATCTTCACCTGACGAGTATTTAGTGGCATTAGTGGTGGTTCTTTTAAGATTTTTGTTCACAGTTTCGAGGTGAAGCCGTAATTTCTTAATTAGTGTTTTTCTGGTGGTTGCTGTGATCGGGATGTTTTGGAACCCATACTGCTGCAGACGGACTCTAAGTTCATCATTACTGAGCAGTTCTAGGTTGTCCATTACTGAGAATTTAGTTGAGGAAAGCACTGCGGTTTGTTGTGCCTAAAAATATTTCATTGAATTTCGAAATTTTCACTAAATATCAGAATAATATGCTTTTTGAATAGTTGATTGTACACTTTTTACGGTAAACTTACTGTTAATCACTGGTCCTCAAGCCAGCAGGTAGATGAAACGTGAGAAAGCTTAAAAATACGCTTCACAACAACGAAATTCACAGAATTACCCGTATTAAATTAAGGGTAATTTTTTGGCATTTCTCCCAACGGAGAGTTAATTGTGAGCGAAATTTCCCCTAAAAATTACCCGATTAATCTAAATGTGCGCCAAAATTCAAAATGCAACTTTCAGCGGTTTTTTTTTATTATTTTAATTTTATTTCGATTTTATTTCTAGTTTTTGGTTTCGCTTATCGATTTTCGATACATCACTGATGTTGTGACTAAAGAAGAAGCCATTCAGATGTTGAAGTATAATAAGGCAACTCAGCAAGTAAGAATTCAGGAACTGCAAAAAATTGGATATCCTTGGTAAATTAATTTTCATAGACCTGATTGCCTATTTATATTAATTATTTGTGTATATTTAAAGCTATACCACACAGGTGGGTTGGATTAACTATGATGACACCAAAGTCAAGCGTCTCTGCAAGGAGTATCTTGATCAAGGCTTCACAGCATTCAAAGTTAAAGTTGGACAAGATTTATCTAGAGACATCCACCGATGCAAATTGATACGCGAAGAAATTGGATTTGAAAACAAACTGATGGTGGATGCCAACCAAATCTGGGAAGTTGAAGAAGCTATTGAGTGGATGAAGAAGCTAGCTGAATTCAAACCTCACTGGATTGAGGAGCCTACTAGTCCTGACGATGTTTTGGGTCATGCAACAATTGCTAAAGCTTTGAAGCCTTATGGAATTGGTGTTGCTACTGGGGAGATGTGCTGCAACAGAGTCCTTTTCAAGCAATTTTTGCAAGCTAATGCTTTAGAGTTTTTACAAATAGACTCTGCTCGGATTGGTGGAGTTAATGAAATTCTTGCTGTTTATTTGATGGCCAAGAAGTTTGGAGTTAAGGTCGTTCCTCACGCCGGAGGAATAGGTCTATGTGAGATGGTTCAACATATGCAATACTGGGACTTTGTTTCATTATCTGCTAGTAAGGAAGGAAAATGGATCGAGTACGTTGACCAACAGCATGAACATTTCTTGACTCCTGTGGTGATCAAAAACGCTCATTACATACCACCAACTGCCCCAGGCTACTCAACAGAAATTTTTGAGGAAACAATCCGGAAGTATGAGTATCCGATGGGCTCAGAGTGGCAAAGAATGTTTAAAGAAAAAGTTTATAATGCTCCAACACTTCATTAAATGCATGCATGCTTATTATTAATTCATGCAGAGTCAGCATGTTTTAAATTTAAATAAAACTGTATAACAGGGGTTTGGAATATACTATTTTTGTAAATAAAATTTCTTATCGTAACATAAAATATTCATAAAAAAATTCATTCTGAAGAAACTTTAATTTATTAGCAAAAAATAATAATTAAAATTAAACTTCTCCCCTGAAAAACTGTTTGCGGACATAAAATTATACACTTGACCCAATAAATATGTTATTATTTGGCCAAAATCCTCAACTCAACTTAAAGTTTTAAATTCATTCTACTTTCAACCGTCAAACCATTAAAATGTTTCGGTTTATTCAATTAACTTGTGTGATTTTGCTAGCTAGCACTGTGATTTGCCGTCCAAATGTGCCTTCAATTGGAATCTCCAAAGAAATACGTGAGTGTTTCTCGAAAGCTTATAAAGCACAGAAGTTTTGCAAGTTAATTTTAAATGAAACTTAAATATTCTCTCCAACAGCTTCATATATTCAAGTGTGCCAACGAGATGACCCAAAACTAGGAGCCTGCATTAGGAAATCAATTCTCAATCTTCGCCCTTATTTAAGTTCTGGCATTCCTGAGCTTGAAATTCCTTCTTTAGATCCTCTGGTAATCCCAGAGGTCAAAGTTTCCCAAAATGCTGGAGCAATCACTCTTGAAAGTACTTACCAGAACATCACAATCACTGGGCCAACAAAGTTTAGACTTAGAACCGTTAGAGTGGACCCAAAGAGCGATAAGTTTAGGATGAAAATTTGGTTTCCCGATTTGCAGATGAATGCTAAGTATGATATTAAAGGGAAGCTTCTAATGATGCCGTTGTTAGGCAATGGAATATGCTATGGAAATTTCAGTAAGTACATATTGTTAGAGAGTGTTTATTAGATAACTGATTCTATTATTTTAAATTCTACAGCCGATATTGACGCCATTATATCAATGAAAATGGAGCGTTATACAAAAAACGCCGAAGAACATTTCAAAGTCAAGAATCTTGAGATCGAATTTAACATTGGTGGTTTGAGTGTGAAACTCGACAACCTTTTCAATGGTGATGCAGAGTTAGGATCAACCATGAACAAATTCATCAATGAAAACTGGAAAATGGTAACTGGAGAAATTAGACCGACACTAGAAAAAACTATCTCTAACATATTGCTGGACACAGCCAATAAGATCTTTGATGTTTATCCTAGCGCAAAATTGTTGCCTGAAGGAGGAAATGTAGTTGCTAATGCTTAAAATTGGTGTTGTATATTAATTTTTGTACGAGTTTGGAATAACATTGAATAAAATTCTTTAATTATTTTGAATAAATTTATTGGATTTATATATTGATAAATTTTATTGAATCCAGACGAGCTGACCTAAACCTTCGCCTCCACACGATCGGGCAGCAAATGTTCAATAACTTCTAAAATCTTCTGATTCCTCAAAACAGTCAGCGCTTCTTTTTGCAAAGTTGGTAAGTTGATACCCAAATAAGCAGCAACTTTTGTCGACGGAAAGATCAAATTGATGCAATTTTGCAAGAATGGAATTAAATCGTAAGCAAAGCACGAGCAAAGTTTCAAAAAGTTTTCCTTTTCTTTAGAGCCAAATGCTTGCTGTTCGCCTCTATAAAAGCCGAGGATGTTTTTGGCCACTGTAGTTAAAGAAGCTTCTAGAGAAACCACAAAGGAATGGACAATCGCGATTGGTGAGCAAATACGTAGCTCATTGAAAATACCAAGCAAACCATTACAATAAATCGCTAGAGGCTGGAAATCCATCAATGTTTCTGGTGGATGATTGTTTTCCTCTTCCTCTTCGTTGTACTTTGAAGTTGATCTCTTAAATAACGGAGCTTCTTTGTTAATCAGCGTGAAGTTTTCGATATCAAGTTCAAATTGTTTCGTCACTTTCAACATAGAACTGGATAAATTCCTTTGTATCACTTTAAGGAATATGGGAGCGATCAAACCACGGAAATCAAAGCCGATTCGGGAAAACGAAAGCCCAAAATACATGCTTTGACCTAAAGTTGAACTTATGTCCATCAAACTGCTACTTTGGGATAAATCGTTTTCCAAGGTTTTCAAAAAATCTTCGATTTTTTCGTGTAACCAACTGTTGAACATCAAGCTGGAGTCTTTATCGTCGTCAAAAACTGCTTTGTATTGAGTCACAATATTAAAAAGGTTGATCCTTGTTACTTCTATGGTCTTGGTTAAATGTTGTTGAGCTAAAATTTAAAAATTGTGATATTTATTTTTAATGCTTTTGATTATATTATTGAGATCCAGGAAACTTACGATCATTTCTTGGAATGTTGCTAAGAATCTCTTTAAGCCAACTATCTCTTGTCTGCAAGAATTTCAATTTTAGCTCAGCTTGCGAAAAAGCTTGCATTCTTCGAAGATATCCAACAACTTGAAGACACTTGGGAAGTTGTAAATCACACTTAAGCTGGGATAATAGCTGGGTCAACATCACATGCCAAGATTCTTCAATCGTTTTGACAATGTTCTGGAAGAGAATTTTTATTAGATATCGTCATAAAGAGTGTTTTTAAAAAACTTAATTTACATTAATTACAGCAACATTAGCAAATTTGACTCCAAGTCTCTGCACATAAGCAGCTAGCTCTAAAGCTTCTTCATATTTCTCTTCTCTTATACAGGATTCCATTAACTGGGGCAACTCCAAGATTTCCAGAAGTTCGACATTTTTCTTCAACGTCAAAGAGTTTAATCTTAAAGCTGAATTTATTTCCGAAGATCTTTGTACGAAAGTCTCACATTGTGTAGAAAGGTTTGGTAATTTTTCGATTAAAGTATCTAGATTCTTTGAAGTCTCAGAAAACTCTTTAAAAATGGTTCTGGATGAGTCAGCGGTTTGAATGAAAGTTTTGTAGTGCTTAATTGCCAGATCTTGTGTGTTTTCTTCAATCTGTCTAGATTCTTCAGATAAGACCATTTGTTCTTTACGAAGGTTATCAAGTTTAAAGGTTCTGAGCTTATGCAAGTAGTCCTTGACTTCTAAATTGTCTTTAATATGATCTACAAGGGAAAAGTTATAATTTTTAGAAAAATTTATAAATTGTATCTGTCTGAGCTATACCTGGCACGTCATTCTTGTACACTGTCTTCAAGACTTTTTCAAGCTCGTAATCTTCCATTCTTGTTAGTGTTGTGAGTCTTTAATACCTCTGAAATACTAAATAAGAATATTTTCCATGAAAAAGTACAACGTAAACAAAAACAATGTTAACTCACAAAAGTAATGAACTCACAAAAAACTCTTTCATAATTCTCACGCTCACGAGTGAAATTCAACATCAACAAAAATTAAAAATTGAATCAAATTCGATCGAAATCAATCAGGGAGATGGATGTAGAGTATTGTGTAGGTATTTTGGGTGGTCCACCAAATTACGGAGATCCTGACCAGTTGTTCATTCATGCAAAGAAGACGTACACGAAGTTGAGACCGGATCTCAAAAAAAATATATTGTTAGGTTTGTTGTTTATGTTTATACTTTTTGGCTGTTATTCAATGTAATATCCTTTTGTTTAAGATATTGAATCTACTCCAGGATTCACATTGAAGCAAGTTTGTTTAGAACAAAAAGATTGCTTAGCAGTATTTTTTGATCCAGAAATAAGTTCTCAACAAGATTTTAAGAGGCTCAAAAAATACAGAATTATTGAGGAATTCTTTAAGCCAGTGAACGTTACTCATCAATTACCAGTTGGGACAACTCTTTCACCAATAATTGCGTCCAATGAACAGAATGACAACAACCACCTCCCGGATTTTTACCAAAAACTTCGTACATCGCATGAAATTAATGATTTTTCAACCATACCAGCTAACGTCCAACATCCGAAGTTAAAACCAATTCTGAGACCTTACCAAAGTAAAGCTATTAGATGGATGCTCAAAAGAGAGCTGGAAACTGATTACATTCCTACAGAATTCATTCAAATGTCGGTTGATTGTTTGCCAGATCAAAGTTTTTATTATAATCCCAGAACGTTAGAGCTACTAGATTGCAATCCTGGTGACCAACTACCTATTCCGCGTGGTGGAATCCTAGCTGATGAAATGGGTAAATAATTTTTATAAAGATCCTAAATCTTCTAAAATTATTAACAATGTTTTTTCATTTTTCGGTAAAAGGTCTTGGAAAAACTGTTGAAGTTTTAGGATTAATTCTCCTGAATCCTCGTACCCAATGTAAAGTAGTGGACAATGCTACAAGTCCAGATGTCACCAATGAATACTCAAAAAAATTCATGAAAAGCCAGAAATTTCAATGTCTCTGCTTCAACAGGAAAAAGTCATCTGCTGGTCTAATCTATTGTCCTGATTGTCACACAACTCAACACAAAAAATGTGTACTTAGAAACTGCATTGGCAAAATAAAACAATACAAATGCCCCGAGTGCTGGAAGAATACAAAAAGGGTATTAACTTTTGTAGAAAAGACGAACTACCATTTAACACTTCATTAACTTTTAGGGATCAATTCAAAGTTCCACAACTTTTATCTGCACTCCAGCTTCTATAAAGCAGCAGTGGAAAGATGAAATCATGAAGCACATCAATGACCCAAACTTCAAAGTTCTTGTTTATGACGGCATTGTTGAAACTCAAACAGGTTGGATCACGCCAGAGGATTTAGCTGAATATGACGTCATCATAACAGATTTTAATGTTCTCAAACAGGAGATCTACTTCACTCAAAATGAATCCAAGAATTTGAGAAATGAAAAGCGATTCATTTCTCCAGTTTCACCACTTTGCATGATCACTTGGTGGCGAGTATGCCTAGATGAGGCACAAATGGTTGAATCAACTACGAATCAGAGCAGTAAAATGGTTAAGACATTGCCGGCTATAAATAGATGGTCTGTTAGTGGGACACCAATCCAGAAGCACATTAATGATCTTTATGGCCTACTTTACTTTATGGGTTTCACGCCTTACGATGATTTGGCGGAATGGAAAAGATTAAGTGCAGGATTTTATGAAGGTGAGTTATTTAAGATAAAAAGTTTATATTTATATATATAAATAATTTTCCAGGAAACTACAAGGAGCTCCTCCATATCCTTTCAAAAGTGATGTGGCGAACTTGCAAGAAAGATGTTCTTGTTGAGCTTGGAATACCTGAACAAGAAGAGGTGTTACATTTGGTCGAAATGTCTGATCTTCAAAAATTCTTCTACATAACAGAACATGAGGCAGCTGCTGCCATGTTTAAGCTCAAAGCTAGCAAGTTCTGCAGGGAAGATGTTACAATGTCTAAGATGAATTCGCATACGCTCAATTTGGTGAGTTTTTTTTATTGTGCATTTATAAATGCAAAACTCATTTGCTAATTTCTTTCTAAAATAGTTAATGGAGCCACTACGAAAGTTACGTCAAGATTGCACAATTCCATCGATTTTCCATCGCTCGTCGGAACAATCTTTAGTAAAACAAACTTTAACACCAAATGAACTTCACCTGCATTTGATTGGAGACACGGAAATGGAATGTAAATCTCAACTCAGAACAATTACATCGAGCATCAACGGATTGGCAGGAATTCATGTGGCAAATAACGAACTATCGGAAGCTATTCGGAGCTACAAAAGTGTGTTGAAATGGGCGAATGATAATCAAGGAACTGTTTCTGTGGATTCTTTGTTGAGAATTCATGCTTTGCATAATTTGGTGGATATTGTGAATGTGCTGCAAGATGAAGATGAGTTGAAAAAATGTCAGGAATATATAGAGGAATGCAACAAACTGGAGTGGAAATATATCAGTAATTATTATGAGAAAGTTAAAACCATGGATGCGCAGTTGAAAGAACAGACTGATATTTTGGATGTAATAATTCCTTTGTTTATTTGCTAAGTTCAGCTAAAGATTTTTTTTCTCCGTAGAAAATTGATGATGAGCTGGACGATAAAAACGGAGAGTGGTGGCGACACATAATATACTCTTGGGATCGTTCTGATGCAGTTTTCGATAAAATTAAGCACAATGTCATGCTTGCCTACGGCGCTGAGTTAAATGAAGAAGTATCTACAGTTCGCGGTCTTGATCTCGTCCTCACCACCTGGTGGGAAAAAATTCAGAATAGTTCAGTAGAAATTGAGAAAAAATTTGAGAATATGGAATATTTTTATAAGGAATTGAAACCACACCATGAGTTGTCAGAGAAAAATCGCAAAAAAATTGATAAGCTGGTGGCGAGCGCTTTTGAGTGTCATTTGAACTTCCAAGCTGTTGTGGATGAAAATGAGGAAGGTGGAGCTGGAAGTGCTCCAAAAAAACAGAAGAAAAACGAATATTGTGATTTATGCAAACTTCAGGATGAATTAAATCAGTACGAGTGTTTGCTATTCAATAAGACTTTGAATGAAGATGCTGGCCCAACTGGTACGTGGAATCCTAGAACTGAGGAGTACCTTATGAAAGGTGAGTTGAATTTATCTTCTCTTACCTAGTAAATTTCAAAACTTTCTTTTTTTCATAGTCATTTACACGAACGCCAAAAAAGACAGAATAGATGATGACTTAATTTCAACCGGAGAATACTACTTAAAGTACATTGAAGCCATTAAGAACCAGTTCAAGGAATACAGTAAGCTCTGGGTAGAAATGAACTATACAGCCTCAGCTTATGACGAAATGGCCATGTGCAAGGGCCGGCTGGAAGTTCTTGATCCTAATTTGATGACGAAACAAGATTTCAAGTCAAAGCAGAAAATTCCCACCTATGAGGTGGAAAATCAAAAGAATTTGTTCGAATCTCAGAAGTTGGAAGGTGAAAGAGAATTCGATCGTTTGAAAGGAAGATTGAAGTATCTTATCTACCTCAAAGATCACAAAAATGAAGTCATTACTTGTCCCGTGTGCGAAGAAATTCCAAAAGATCGCTACTGTGTTTTGGATTGCGCTCACTCGCTTTGCCTGCTTTGCTTCACCGTGATAACGAAAGGAATCAAAAACACCTTTAAATGTCCAGTCTGTAGACACAAGCAGAGTTGCTATGGAGTTCACTCTGTAACATGCAATAATTCAGGTCCTGATGATGACAGTTTAACTATTAAGGGGAGCTATTCGAGCAAAATTGATGAGATCATTAGAACTGTAATCAAACTGAAGCGAGAGGATGAGGAAGTTAAGATTTTGATCTTTTCACACTGGGACAATATCGTGAAGGTCATCTCAAACGCTTTGACAATCAACAGCATATCATTTTGTGCAAATAATTCAAATAAGTTTTCCAAGACAATCACGCAATTTAAGGATCCAAATCTAAAAATCTCCTGTCTTCTACTCAATCTTCGCTTTGGTTCCAAAGGTTTGAACTTAACAGAAGCAACTCACGTTTTCCTAGTGGAACCAATTTTAAATCCCGGTGAAGAAAGTCAAGCTGTGGGAAGAATTCACAGAATTGGGCAGACCAAGAAAACTTTTGTGCATCGATTTATTGTCAAGGATACTATCGAAGAGACCATTTACAACACGATTCTGCAAGATAAGAATGGTAAATGGAAAAACAAAAATATTACCACGAAGAACTTGGAACAGCTGTTTGAACTGAAAAAAGAAGGACTACCAAGAACTATTGCTGGATCTTTTGAATTTTAAGTTTTCGATATTTAAAAAGCTTTTTACCAGTTAGTTTATTTCAAAGTTTCACAATCATAATGATCTTCAATAAATTTAAATAGATTTAAGATTTAATTTCAGATTTTTGTGTTATATTTATTTGTTCACAATAATGTAGGAAACGTATTAATAAAAAACGACACATATTTAAAATAATTGAATTATCAAAAACATCTAAAAATTTCCTTAAATTTAATGTAAATCTCCCAAAAATTTATCTAGTAATTCAACTACTTGTTGAGATTCAGGACGATCTTTCGGGTTTTGTTGCCAACATAATTTGTACAACTTAAGATATTCAGCTTCTAGTAGTAAAATCTTGCTCATTGGAATATGTTTGGCTTCTGGATCCAGAAAAAGGTCTAGAAATGATCTCATTTTGTCTCTTGGATCAAACCTACTGACCTTTTTGCTGGTGAATAGTCTCTTCTTGTGTAAATTGCGACTTTTATTGGATATTTTGTGCATTTTCAGCTTTCCGGGAGAATTTTCTTTAGAGATTGGATTCTTGTGGCGAAAAAAAATTGGAGTAAGTTCCAAATGGATCTCTGAAGGTAGTTTGGTCCAATCACATGGTGAAAACTCTTCAGAGAAGCATTGTGGATGCGAATATTCTCGCTTGCTGGTTTTGCATAAAAGTAGCTGCAAAAGGAAATTATTTTAGAAATGAAATATAAAAAACTATCAATAACTAAACTTACTTCATCCTCAAAACTGTTAATATCTCCAGCATTCAGCATTACATCAGGTCTCAATTGATTTTTGACCACATTATAAGCAATGAAATCGTTATCCTTTAAATCTTCATAAGGATTTCCATTCTTCATCTGCCACATGATTATTCCAAAAGAGTATACGTCAATAGCTGGCGAAACTTCCAATCCCTGTAGCATTTCTGGTGGCATGTAATGTATCGTACCCCGACAATCTTCACATTCTGTACCTTCTGAGTCAAATTTGAAGCTGCTACCAAAATCAAAGAGCTTGCAAATGTAACGACGATCGGCTAAACAATCTAGGATTACTATAAGAATGTTCTGAGGCTTCACATCTGAATGAATTATGTAGTTTTGGTGACAAAAACTGATGGCGGAGGCGAGGTCTGATAAAATCCACAATTTATGAACCAAGTCTACGTCACACTGCTCAGCCAAAAGATCAGACAAGCAAAACCCATTTGAACCATATTCCATCACAACTGCACCATATTTTGAACCATCCACAATTTTGAAAACTCGAATGATGTTTTTATGCTGCAACTTCATAGCATTTGCTTCATTCTTTATAGAGTTATACCTGGACAATCGACTCTTGTCCAGGATTTTGACTGCCACGATTTTGTCGTGGTATTCGGCTGTAAATTTTATTTTGCAATATTATCCTGAATTTTGTGTGAATCAGACATTTTATTTTGTTGATTTACCTTTAAGAACCACTCCAAAGGATCCTTTACCCAACACTACTTGATCACACATTGTGGAATTTTTGTAACAATTGAAAAAATTCTCTCTATTTGGAGTGTTGAAGCAACTTGGAGCACCTTGATGCTGAACAATACATCTATTGTTATTCCTGGTAATGACAAATGTGGTGTAATTTCAACTATATATGCTACTAAGCTAATGAGCAAATTATTTACATTGTGCTTCTTCATTACACTATTCAATAAATATACTAATTTATTCTATGCTATTTTTACTAGACACTCAAGTAACTTTTTCTAAATTAATTAAGCTTAACTAATAAACCTCCATCAACTCAAGATTATTTGCACTGGTTCTAAAATGTTGAAAAATTACCTTGAAAAAAAAAACAACAACGGTTAGAAATTTTTGGCGCCAAAAAGTATTTAATCAAATCCTCGATTTCTCAATCTTGAAATCATTTCACAACAAGGGTAATTTTTGGATCAACAAAACATTGAAAAACCTATTTTCGGCAAACACTAAATAACATGAAAATACTCCAATTAAACATCGATTTTTAAATCTATAAGTTGTAAGTAAGTTTGATAACATGTCCTCCAGTAATTTTGGCATTGGTTTACTGTTCGAGAGCCAGAAAAATAACATCAAAAGTGATGCAGATATTTTAACTATTTTGGTCCACTGGATCTTGATCAAGAATAATTTCCGAAGTGTTGGTGTGGGGGACTCGGTAAGTACATAGATTCAATGCCCTGACAATATTTTTAATGCTATTCTTAACGCAATAGAAACACTACAGTGAAGAAGATAAGCTAAGTGAGCTCTTGCCTGATGAGTGGAATATTAATGAAACTTACTACACTCTCCGCTATGCTTTAAACAAGAAAATCTACATCCTTCATGGAATCTTGTCAGACGGAACAATGATATTCAACATTTTAGTAAATAACCTTGAAAAACAATGACATGCAAATTAGAAAATATTTCTTATTATGATGCAATTTTAGGATGCTTCAACTTTAAAAACAACAAATTTGGTGTTTGAGGTCAGCAAGGTGGTGAAAGCAAAGACTGGCGAGACCTTGGAGGATTTCATCAATGATTCACAAAAAATCATCGATCGCTTGGACAAAGATCTCATCAAGCCGTTGCTGGTCAAGGAAGATGTTAAACCAGAAACATCAACTGGAGAGCTGCCTGAGCTTCGTCCCAGAATCAGTAATTTAAGATGCGATGATATTCTTCGCAGAGATGATCCAACTCCATTCGGAAATGTTGGACGCGGGGATTTAGATCCTTTCGGAAGAGGAGGTGGAATGATCTTTTCGCCACCAAATATGCCTGGCATGCCAGGATTTGGTGGTGGATTTGGCCCCATTAGACCACCAAACCATCCTCCAGGTGCTCGATTTGATCCCATTAATCCGTTGAATCCTTTGCGTCGTGGAGATCCGGATCCAGATCATTTCCGCCCTCCACCAGGCTACGATGACATGTTCATGTAATTTTTGTTTGGACGTAATTTTTTAATGGAAGCTCTTGAAATAAAAATACTAAAGATTTGGAATAGATTTTGTTTTTTTTAAATCAAAGTTAGTTAATTTTTTATCACCTTTTAGTATTGGTATATGCATTAGCAATGAAAATGCATGTTGCATGTTAATCATAATAATTAATTAAAATCTTGCGTTCTTGACATGACCCAAATGGTTCACAAATCGTTTAGCATTCATGATTAATTAACTTCAGATCGATAAATTACGCAACGAATATGTTATATTCTTTAAAAAAATCATCATAACATCATTATCTAATTAGTGCCTGTCTTGCCGAAAAAATCGACTGAAAACCTTTAAAAACTGCGTAATCCCCTAATTTTTGAATTTACTAATCCAGTCTTCAATATCCGTCAGAAGAATCCACACTACTTAAGAGATCTGAACAAAATTAATTAATAGACTCTGCTTAATGAACCGCTCTCGAACATAATCAGAAATCCATTATGACTACCTCGTTATAAACCACTTTTAACAACTTCTAATGAATTTAAACAAATTTAAATGAACTCAACAGAAATCAGGTGTAAAAATCCAATTAATCGTGCATAACTCGGTATAAAACTTATAAAATAAATAAAAATGCGTTGAAGGTTCTTCCAAAGAAAAATGTGGTTAAATCAAAGTAAAATTGAAAGAATTTCAATGTCAGATGGTATAAAACCCAAAAAAATGAGTCAGAACTCAAGTTTGATGATCTTACATTTATTAAGGTACGTTATATGTTAATATAAAATAGATGAATGACTTCATAGTTTAACAGTCAGAGAATTTCAAAAGTTTGATCTACTATTTTCAAAACGTTAAATAAATGCAGTATTTTATTTCCAATCTGAACAATATGCTTTACAAATCTAAGGCTACTGAAGACTTTTGAAGCTATTCAAGGGACTATCAATAAAAAATGAATAGACCCAAGAATGATTTCATAAGCTGTTAAGCTGTTCATAGTTGCTTGATCTTCTCCAAAACGAGAACAAATTGAACAAACCACGTATTATAAAATTTTTATGACTTCATATCATTTTACAGACATCGTCACAGTTCACAAATTTATTTTCATGTAAATTAAAAATATAATATGCAAAATCCCCGCAATTATTATTATGATTCACTTGCGGTTTCATCTTTTAAAAAATTATATTCGTTTCTTAAATAGTAGGTGAAGATAAGGAATGACAATAATTTTGCTAATTCGGTGTAATTTTGCAGATGAGTTATTGATATTTTAGCAGCTACACCTTTTATAAATGAAAAATAACATTGGTATAAGGTGCAATCATCAAATTTAACCAATTTGGAGAAAGCAATAATTCTGTTTACAAAACACCTCTCAAGAATATTTGTAAATTACCTGAACATGTAAACTATTAAATGAAATTGGAAAAGAAGACTTAAACTACAGTATGTAGCTAAATATTTCTGGTAAAGGCAGACTCAAACCGAAGAATATTCTGCTAAAAAATTATGCATAATTTTTTTTGTTTCCCTGCAACAAAACATTACTTGAATTTTGCCGAATATTTTGAATAAAACTAACACAAACATTAAATTCTGCACGCAAAAATGACGGGAAAATCTGAGTAAACAAGGAGTAAACACAAGAATGCGTTATATTTTTTGCAGAACATTACGCAAATTTGCAGAATATTCTTCTATTTGAGTAGGCCTGAACAATAATAAATAAAACACGATTAAAAAATCGAAAACTTATAAACTAGTGCAACCATCCTGTTACAATCCAGGAGCAAATTTATTAGTGGATTTGATTTATTAGTAGTTTCTGATGCAAAAAATTTATTTTTTATTGGAAGTTCAAAAAATAATGTTATCCATGAACCTAGGTTCATGAATAGCAATACTTCGAAAATTTTAAATATGAATGTTGGGACCCAAAAACACATAAAAGTATTAGGGTTCTGAAGATTTTATATTTTATCGACACTCCCAGATAAATTTTTGAATTAATTTGATTAAGTTGTCCACATGAAAGTATCATGGATTTTAAGTTCTGATTTATAAACGAAAGTTACCAATCTGCGTTACAGAATCGTCATTTGAAATGCCAGTCCTATTAAAAGTTTATAAAAAGTGGAAATAGTTGGAAAATCGTTCATATTGGAATTGAAACAATAGTATTATTTCTTCTAATATTCAATCAAAAATCAAAATATCCACATTAAAAGGATAATGTCTCTTACCATTCAGAAAATTATAAATTATTATCATGCATGTTAAAAACGTATAAATATACATTTATTGCATTTTTATGGAGTGTACTATCATTATTTGTTTTGGTAAATGTTTGTAAGTTTTTGATCAAGAAATGTACAATACAAGTTGCATTATTTTAATGAGATTAGAAAATATTGATACTCGGAATGAAAAGAGCGAGCTTCTGGGTAATTTAAAATTAAAAATAATAAATTTGTATCTCATCAATGCAGGTTTAGTTTTTCTCATACAACGACAAAAAAACTTCTTAATATCGTCTTAATAACTTAGATTTATAATTATTGAAAAAATAAGAAACGATTCATTGCTTCCTCATATCTTTTTGAGGTATACTTTTGTAATTATTCTAGTGACTGTAAACTAGTAAAGTGACATCAAGCCTGGAATAATTCAAAACAGGTTCAGCAGACGACGTCTTTCCACATCCCTTCCATTAATTCAATAATTTTACCGAAAAGCTTTGGAGAAGATGAAGTTGGTGCGGTGGATTGTTGCCCAAGCTCAAAGGGGGTGAAATTGAGCTCAATCGATTGTAATTATGCATTATTATCAATTCATTGCAATAAAAAGGAGTTAAGAAGTTATGTTTTCAAATTAACTACCTGATCAAATCCAACAACTATTATATACAAAAAATCAATCAAACACCCTCCCCTCACTACACCCGACTTTTTATTTTTATTTTATTTCAAAAAAACGATTTGAGCTGCTTCAAGTATAAGCCAAATCATATACTGGAATGGAAAAATATGAAATGTGAAATCGACTGTTAATCGACTGAAAATATGGGTGTCAGAGCTCTTTTGTTTGTGTTATATTTCTGCCGTATTGTACGAATCCATACGAGAATTCATAAGTTTTTGGCTTGCAAACGAGCAACAAGTCGGTTTTAGTTGGTGCGGCCTATTGATAGCTCGGGATAGTTGCGCAAAAACATATCGGAAATAGTTTTGGTATTCAAAACTGCAGCAGCGAAAAAGTTCTAACTAAAGAATCTCTGATAACGTGTCGCGTAGAATTTATGGCTTCATTATCTGCTCAATGCCAGCCAGATAGCCGTAAGGATTAATAAGTGAAGTGTCCGTTGAATCCGTTGAATTCATTGGAATAAAATAAATATTTGAATATTTTCTCATAAGAAATCGACGATCAATGAGTGTTTGAAGTGCTCGAGTGTTAAATACAATTAAATGCGATTAAAAAGCATTAAATACGAATTAAATAGCATTTTTCGGCATTTGCTGCTTTCAGCGCATATTTTTATTGCGCCTTTCATTATTACTGACTGAGTTAATTGCCATAAATGGTACATTTGCACAATTTTTATTTGCCATTTAAATATTGTATTAATATAATAATAAGAAAGAAATTAATCTTGAATTTATTGGTCCATTGATAAAGCCGTTCGATTGAAACTTTTTTTAGTATTTTCAATATTTTCACAGTATTTTTCACTGTATGTAGTGTATGTAATGTTTTTTATGCTTTAACATAGACGAGTGATTTATTGAGAAGGAGAATAGATTGTGGCTTTAATTGGCTTTCTTTATAAGGGTTTTTCGAATTAAAAGTATTGGTAATGGATGTTGGGGAATATTAAATGATTTATAAATAATTGCGGTAGAATTTCTTATTTGAGGTTTGGATTTAAACAATTGGAATTAGCAATCGACTGTTAAAAACATGATAAGCTATATGCATTTTATTGGCGACATAGCCTTTGAAAAGTGGTTTTTAATTGAAATCACGTGGTGAACTTGTGGAGTAAATAATTAACAAACTTTATTAAAAATTAAAATCAGTTTGAGCATAATTTAGCAAAAACAGGCATTAGCTTCTCCACTATAAGCTAACTCATTGAAATTTTCACATAACCTTTAAATATGTCAACGGAATTTCTGAAGAAATGAAATAATCTCTTGAGCCCACCACATTATTGTTATTACTATTACTTAATTAAATATCACATGTTCAATTATGCTCCTAATGGAGCATACAGTACTGTTAAGCTTACAGTACCGCTGCTTCTCGACCATTATATAAATTAGTTTATTAATAATTTAAATAATTGGCCACTCAATTATTTCCAAATCAAAAGGTGGATTTTCTTGTTTTCAAATATAGTCACCACTTTATAAAACTTTCATGGTCGCTGGACTAACTTAATTTTGCTTAAATAACTTAAAATATTTTAAACGGCTTGTGATATCTTGACTTGAATGGCTAAAACGGGCTAGTAGTAATCTAGCTGAAGTATTTCCGAAATATCGGGTTTATGAATTTTTGATTCAGAAATTTTCTTGGGTAGTAATTTAAAATTTAAATGGAACTTGATGACTTGTGAAAAATAGAAATTAGATGCGATAATTATGGTGGTTTGTTTATCTCAGTTTTTTTCGGATGTATTAGAGCATATTAGTCGTCTGATGTTATCATAATCATTTAAACGGCTTGTTATGTGTTTTCTCCCGTTAGCGTTATCTTACTATGTTGATTGTCAGGGGTTTGATGTTTTCTAAACAATTTAGGATTAATATTCTTTATTTTGGTTAATAAATTAATCTGAATCTTTAATGTTTTCAATATTCTTAAATGGTAAAAACGATTTCTTTTTGAGCATATTTATAGCCAATTTTTATTAAATTCCAATTTTCAACAAAATATTGAACAAAAAACTTCAATTTCAACAATATATTTTCAGCAGCAGTCTGAATAACTAATTAATTAATTACCAAATTAAGCAAAATAGTTTCAATCGATTGGGTTTATGCTGCATATTTATATGAAATATTAATCGCTTACTTAATTACTCGCTTACTGGTGGAAGACTCAAACTCTAAACCGCTCACCGCATGCATAAAGTGTTTCAATATTTCACAAAATTATTTAAAATGATAAATATAAATTCACTAATTTATTAATTCCTCAATTTATTAATTAAAAGTGTTAGCTCACAATAGGACAATCAGATTACAATCTAACAACCAAAAAACTCAGACATCCCAAATTCAACGAAATATTTAAATCAAAAAAACTTAATCAGCAAATCAGTAAATCGCCGTGAATCCGTTTGAGAAGTCAAAGTGAAAGTGAAATTTGTGTAAAAAGAAAAATAAGATCGACAAATGGACAAAAATTTAAAACATATATAAAAAAACAAAAAAATGTCTCTACATCATTTTTAGTAGCTGCTTTAAATTAATGAGCTGTTTTCGGTGATTGTGACCTTTCCAATTTGATAGCTCAATAGCTGAATAGTGGCTAGTCGGTGTTTCACTTGTTCCACTGAGTGGTGACAAAAAATAAGAGTGGTTAGCAGTACAAGTAGGCAAACAGCTAAACAAGTGAATTGTCAAACAGCTAGTGTTTTTATGTTATTTACTCGATAGTTTTCGATATTTCGATAGCTTTTTGGTTATTTTGGCATTATTCGGCTGTTGAGCAAATAAAGCGTGTCACTTAATTTAATTTAAAAAATAGAAAGTTCAAAGCGAGTGAGGAGAAGGATTAAACATGGTAATGTCACTTTATCGTACTATTAAGGGCAGGACCGGCACTTACAAGAGAAGGCGTGAAAGAAGGTTTGTTTGATTTTATTATTGATTTTGATCTATTTTTGGAATATTCAGTTTTTGTTACAACTCAAAAATATCTAAATATCAGCAGTTGAAAAAACATCATATGCCCTATTTTGCTATTTAAATTTTGGTTCTTCCGCTGAACTACAAAAACCGGACAAGAATGCGTTCCGGGAACTGAAAATCAGTTCCACCTTACCGAATCCGATCGCAATTTCTCGGCCAGCACTATTACTAGCCATTACTCTTAGCTACACACAAAAAATTCAGCTAAAAAAACACTTTAGAGCTGCAAAGCAATTAGCTGAGCAAATATTGACAATAAGCTTTCTGACGATGGTCATGAATTATTTTAAAATTCATGAAGCAAACTAAACTACACCGAAAACGGAATACTACACTGAATTTCAGAAATGTACACCAAATGGATAATTAAGTAACCGCACCAGCCACAAATTGTCAAATTGAATGTGCCACAAATTACTGCGAGTGTCATTTGTCAGGTAGCTTTTGGACATGATTGAGTTCACCACACTAATTTGCGCAACGCGACTAATTCAATTATTTGTATTTATGGATTTATGGATTTCGCCTGGCATCATCGGTTTATGGTAATTTTAAAATTTTACTCGAATTGACCAAAAATTAAGCTTAAAGGCGACAAGTTTTGCAGTTTGCATGAAAATTGGCAAATTGACTTGCAGGACTGTGCTGAAGTTGCGAAGAGTTGGCCAACGCATGTCGGTATTGAAGTGTTGCCAAAAAACTTCACAAAATCAAAAATGATTAAAAATAGACTTGACGCGCAAAGACAATGAACCACTTTTCATTGGCATTTGCAAATTTACAACGATTTACGGCGATTTGCAGCGAATTATAAAGCTTGATTCACCAGCGCTCAGGGATAATGCCATAATTTAGAGTTTCAAAGAGTCTTTTTTGTGTTACTGAATGAAATTTCATAAGAAATCAATCATTGCTTCTTCATGGTGAGTTTTGGAGTATTGGACAGCGGTTAGTTTCATGGGTTAAGAGAGGAGTGTTATTTTAATTTTGGAATAATTTGAGAAAATATTGAAAGATATTTTCTGAAAAATTCGACAAAAATTTTTGGAATGACAAATTCATGAAAACAATTTAAAATTGATCTAGTATGAAAAATCAGTTTGTAAGCTTAAGTGTATCTTAATTACATTTAAACGGCCCCCTAGTAAATTCCTTTACTACAAAAAAACAAGCAAAAACACAAAAAATCAATTTTCCAAACTAAATTGTGGATTATGATCGATAAACTTTCATTGGCGCAAGCTTTCTACTAAAATATTTAGCAAAATTTGCAATATGCAATTAAATAACTGTGCATTTGGCTGTTAAGAAATCAATTAAATTTTATAGAAATAAATTACAAACTTATGATAGTTTAAATTTTTCATGTATCTGATGTTTAGGAAACTATGGAGTTATGGAAAAATATGGAAAAATATGGAATAATTATGGAAATCATGAAAATTCACTTTCAAGCTTCAAGACATTGAAGCATAACTAAACTATTTTTTGCAAGAGCAATGTTAATATACGTTTCTTAAAATAAAAAAATGCACAAAGTACATGTTCTCAGCCTTTTATCGCTTATCTTGGTTTGATTTGCGAGTTATTGTGTTATTATGACAAATTTATGCTCTCACAATCTTACAAGAAAACTGAGAAAACCTAAAAACAGTATAGTCTGTCTGCAGATATTTATAGTTTAGTTGGTACGCGAAAAAAAAGCGAATCTTTATCGCAATATGGCAAATTATGCATTTATGTGTACATCATAAACCTCTCTGGAAGTTTAGATTGCAAACAACGTTACAACTTTACTTTACTTTACAACATTTTGGTTGGCATGTAACAGCGCATTAAAATTATAGGCTTGGGATGGAATGGGAATAGAGGCAGGCAGAACGCTTGTAACAAATGATCGAGAGATTAAAGAACTATAAATTTGGTGTAATTGTCGTCTGAGAATATGTGGTGAGGTATTTAAGGGGGAGGATTGTTAGTTTTACTAGAGATTCGAGGGAAATCTAAGATTGTATGAAATTGTGAATGTACGATATAATTATATCAATTGAGTTATTTACCAATCTATTATAATGTTCCAATGTACACAAATGTTCTAAGCTCATAGCTATTTAATTTAGAGTAGACTTCATTTATCATGTTCAATTTAGAATACCTTAATGATTTCACTTTCAAAAAAGATTATCTTGAAAACTATTCTATTAAACAAATTTCCTCCCACAAAATTCCAAACTTTTATTCACAGATTAAGTACTATGAATATCCTGTATTCAATATATAATGGCTTCGAAATGTCATTAGTAACGCAAACAATGCATTGCAAACTGATTCATCCACCAAGTCTGCGCAAAAACAAAGAGAAATACTCAAATCAGTAATTTAATTATGTTGAAAGCGAACGTATTTCTTAAGCGATTGGCGATCATTAAATGCTACATGTCCTTTTGCCACAACTGCATGTTAATTTCGCTTAAACACAGCGCTTTTCATAAGTTATGGACGCAGATAACCAGACTCATTGAAAAATCATATGCAACAATATTTTATGTGTTTGGCGTTTATTTTGTTGTTAAGTTTTGCTGCAAGTTTTTGGATAATTTGAATGCCAATCCTAATTTGAAAAATTACCAATTGTACCTCAGTTTTCATTAAGTTTCGGCGAGCAAATTAGGCGAGTGAATTATGGAGGTTTGATTACTTCATAGAATGTTTTTGGTGACTTGATTATAACAACAATATTCTAAAACTGATGTGGTAAAAGACTTCCTTACCGAAGTCCATTACAAAGCAAATATAACGCACATGCTCAATTTCTACCCATAATTAAAATGTTCAACATAATAAATGCATGAGCCGATCAATCAAACCAACCCAAATGTGCTTAAAACTGTCCAATCGAATTTTCGACTGCGAAAGAGAAAATTTATCGCAAATATCTGTAACATTTACTATAATATCACAGATAATATGGGCCATAATTAAATCATAGAGAGCTCTCAGCTCGTGGAAATCGAAAATCGCTTAACAAAACGCCACGCTGGACGAATCCACTGCAAATTCGAGAGTTACAAATTATTGTTTGTGATACAATTTTAATTGAATAATGAATTTGTCAGCTTGTGATTAATTAACTATTTAGCTGTATGCTTTTTTCATATCACATGTCTGCAGACTATTTATTATTTTTACCTCAATTTACTTTCCAGCAGAATTGATTGCCATTTTTCTGCTATACAACTTTCAATTAGTGATTTAGTGATTTTAGTGAATTAGGTGGTTTTGAAACGGATTGAACAATTAAGTTTGATATTTTTGCGAAATGTTTGCTTTGAGCTTTGGCGGAAGAATTGAAAAATTGATTTTAATTTTATTATGGATGGTTTAGCTTTAAAGGGGCGCGTCAAGAGAGCTCTAATTAAATTTGTAGCTTTGAGTTTTTGGAGCGAATGGAATTGTTACGATTTTTTTGGTCGTCCAAATATATTTGAAGAAATCGCTCTCAAATATTATAAAATCTGTTCTTGTAAAAATTAGTTCAATACGCTCATAATACTATTGAGGTAGGTTTACGTTTTCTTTTCATATTCTACAATAATTTTCATCGTTCACCAAGAACCCAATTGAAATTAAGTAGCGGCAGCAACAACCACACCTGACCCACTGGAAGTAGCAAACAATTATCCTATCCCACTGACTTAACCGCTCAATACCTCGTAGTTTCCCATGTTTAATTGAGCTATTATAATAACGAAGTAGCTGATAAATAAGTGCTAATAATAATTCTAAAACACAAAACACGTCTTCTCTCTAATAGAAAATTCGTAATAATAATTTTACAAATTATTACCAATCCTATAATTCTATTCTATTCCGGAGATTTGCTGGCAAAAAATGAAGATAAATGTACTTGCTTATTGCTTTACAGATATAATAGCTCGTCTAGTGTTAAAAAGCTTGAGAGCATAATTTCAATTTTTTTTAATTCTCAGCCATAAAGCAGTTTTTTTATTAGCAGCGAATTGCTTTAAATGAAGATGAAATGAAAGGAAAAGCGAAATGAATAATAAGTAAAGAAACACATAAAGCATTGTATATTGTACATAAAATAATATCACTGACCTAGTACAAGCTTTTAGCATTTGATCAAAAATATTATAAAAACGTTTATGGTTTTTTTGCTACGAAGTGAATGTATGTAATCTTCAGTTTTGATTTGTGATGAATATCTTTATTTCATAGAAGCATGTATGACAAGAATTTTATTTTGAAGGATGAACAACCGACTCATTGATTATTCATCTAGTTTGCAAACTTTCCTGCAATGTTTTGTCCTGATGTGATTCAAATTCTCTTTAAAAATCAATGATTTACAAGTCATTCAACCTAAGAATGTGCGATTCATTCAAGGACGAACTTAGCGGATCTTCAGTTTTATGAAAAAAGTGACGAAATTCAATTGATTCGTTTTAATGTAAAAGTTAATCACTTGTTCGGGGATTTCTCAGAAAAATGCAATAATGAATGCAAGTTGAAGGACTTTGTTTGAAAGTTATGCAAAAAGTCCCTGGAGTTGCGATGACTGTTGCGAAAAACTGGAAGAATAATAAGTGACGCATTTAATTATGGTTTGTTCACTTTGTATTTCTAAAGTATCATTTGTTTTTTGGTCATTAATAACCGTTTATTTTATGTGGGATTTCACAGTTCTTAGAAAGATCACATAAAGGAATCTAAATTCATTCACAGGTTTTTCCTAGATCTTTCGAGATAATCATCAAATTTTTTACAAAGATGGAATAATTTTTATTTATTTTAAAATATCTTTCATACACCTCGACTTTTCTTAATAATTTAAAGAAATCTAGTTTTTATTAAGCACAAAAATAAAATAATTTTTGGCATATCATCCAAATATCTCCGAAAACATTTTAAAATCTTGAGATCTTTCAACGCGATCATATTTGCAACGTTAAACGAGTCAATGCCCACCTTCTCTTCAATTTCATGACGTCAATTCTCGAATCTTACACATATTCTTCGTCACAATTACAAGAAAGTACAGTTCAATACACAAGCCGTTGAATGGTTGAAGTATTATTCTTGTATAATAAGTATCCAACACCATCTTACTTCAACATAAAACATTCAATTTGCTGCAACATTCAGTAAAACATTCAAAGTATCTTGACGGTGAGCTTTCTCACGTCGCACGGCCAACAACACCAACTACACCAGTAAAGCCGCGAAGAAAATTGTCTTTCGCGTGCTGTTCGAGCTTGATTTCTTGTATATGTTTTGTATATTTCTTGCAGCGATCGACCTCCTACTATTTGAATTTCGTTAGTTTTCTCGCGAAAGTGATCGAGTACGCACGCGTTGTTCTTCATTTTTTTCGGGGCTGGGAACCAGGAAGGATTTCAAGGGAATCTATTAGGGATTGTTCTTGCTACTTTAACACACATTGCGACTCATTTACCTTGCAACTTTGCAGATGGAGATGACGGTTGCTAGTTTAGTTTGATGGTGAAAACGAGTTTAAGCGATTTGTTTGAGAGTTATTGAATTAATGTGAAAGTTGTGCAAGACAGTTTAAAATCGGTTATTTGTGCAGTTTTACAGTTTCGCAATTGCTAGGCACTTTTCGAGGCAATTTCTAATAAAATAGTGTTTAGATAGTTGTTGTTGGAAAACTACAGGAAATAAATTCAAGGAAAATTGTGCGGAAAATTTATAATTATACATAGATTTCTTAAGATTCAACAAAATATTCAAGAAACTTGGAAAAAGATTTATTTAAATGTCTCAAGAAGAAATAATTCCATCAAAAGTTTAAAAAGTGAAATTTGAATAATATTTGCAAAATCTTGGAGTAACCTTAAAAACATCTTAAGTGACTGATGCAACTTAAGTGACTTAAGAAAAAGAAAAATATTAGTGCTAATTATTGTATTTGCCGAAACTCAAAAGTCCATTATATTTGGCAATAATAGTATTTTTACATAATTCCCGGTGATGTGATCAAAATTGATGCAAATTTAACTGCCATAAAGATATTTTTGCGCCAACAAAAGATTCAAATGGTTGCATAAGCGAGAAACAAAAAACATAAAAAAACAAAGCTCATACATGTGAAATGATTAAAGTTAAAATACTGGAGGAAAAAAAATACATGAGATGTGGAAAAAACTTGTTTAAAATTTGTTGGAAAATATCAGCTGTTTGTGTAAAAGGCTAGAAATAGTACAAAATATATAGTACAACTGCAAAAAAAGCTGCATACACAAAAATGACAAATTAAAAGTAGAAATTACAGAAATTACAGAAAATATCATAAAAATCATAAAAAAATTGTTCAAAATTTACAAAAAAGAAATAAAATAATTGGTATAGCTAGCTATTGAAGTGTTACGGAGTTGGTTGTGTTGCGAGATCAAATACCAACTACAATATTGGATTACTGCATACGTTTGTGATTGATTGATTTTTTAGGAAGGTATGTTCGTTTTTTAAATGTAATAATTATTCGAAATGCAATTGAAATGCAAAAAAAGCAGAAATGAATATTGCAATCAATGAATTTGAACCTAGGTAGTGTTTTTGATTAACATAGTTAATTTTTGTTCAAAAGACGTCGTAAAAATCCTTAAAAATTATGTACACTCAAAAATGTTTAAACTTCGTAAAACTATTCATATTAAAAATACTTTAAAAATATATTTAAATACAAAAATATTAATCACAATGCTTTTCAATTAATCCGCTCATTTACATATTTGCATGAAAACATAATTAAAGAATTTCCACAATAAACTGCAGGACATCGACCATAAAGTCATCAATTTTATACAATAATGAATATATTGAACATATTGAGCATTTTTCATTTCGTGCCAACTCCAAGATTTATTAGTCCAAAAACATTGAACGCCATAAAAACCATTTATAATTTTATAGAATGAATTTAATAACTAATTTGTGCAATGTAGTAATTTCCATAAAAGATGAAGAAAATTAAGAATGCCAGCCAGCTCAGTACCTTCCAAGAAATATTCAGTACGTTTGTATGGCTCGCAAGGCCAAAATCACGCGAATCGATATTTCTAGTTAAATATAGTTAATTTAGTAGATCCGCTCGCACACCTCGCATTATTGAACATTTTTGCCATTTTTCAAGTATTTCTGACAAATATGCATGAAGTATGAAATTTTCAATATTTATTCGGAATTTGTTTAATAAATTTATGAGCAGCAATTTAAAGTTATTCAAAAGTCATTCAACAATGTTTCTAAATATGATCGAAAAGTGGCAACATTCACGCCAGTTCCGTTATGACATCATTGACATCATAGACGCTTCTATGTGCTGACTTGATTACTTGAATACATTGAATACATTAAATTACTTGCTTCTCCCCCAAGCCAACACAATTTAGAATTTTTTGCAAATTAATTCACTCGCAGCCTTAATACAGAATATAGACATTTCAATTTAATTGTCTTATTTTTATTGAGTCAATGATTTTGTATTTTTATTAATGCTTGTGATGTTTCTTGGAGGAATTTGCAGCAATTCTATGGAGCAAAATGTTTTATAAGTTATTGTTGAGAATTAATCATATGGTGATGATGCTATAAGGTTGGTTGGAGACATTTAATTAAGAAACTGAAGGCGTTAATTGACTTCTTTACTAATTGCTGATTCTATTTGATTAATTTTGTGATCGTATCCTCATTAGATCATTTTTTTGTAGTAGCTTGGTGACGTTACAGTTTAATGAACGTTACAGAACAATGTAGGGTAGCTTTACCAACTGAAATAATTCTCGAATTTAATTGAAGATAATTGAATCTAAAAAACCGATTAAGCTTAAAAGTCTATAACAAAGTATTTCCAGAGTATTTCCATTAGAATTTAAATTCTAGAATGAGGTAAACAATATAAATTGTGTAAAGCAAAAAATTGAATATCCGAAAACTATCAACAAGAAAAAATTCTAAAATAACACAACCACACTCCAAGTGCTATTGCAAATTGTTTATCGACATCTCCATGTTTAAAAAAAGATAATCCCACTCAGCCTCGCTTAATTTGGAAGAATCCAATTTTCTAGAGAATGAAGCGAAGTATTCTTAGAATCTCTTTTTTTCTTCTAAGATTTTCGAAGATTCTGTAAGATGTCTGTATTTTAATTTTTAAAGAGAATTAAATGAAAGAAATCTTGAATGAGTTGAAGCAAAGCAACCAAACTGCGATTACTTAATTATTCTTTTATTGTTTTGTTTGCACACATCTTTACAGAATGTGAATCATCTGTAAAGTGAACAAGTGATGCAAGTATAATCTGCAAGATTATAATGCGATTTAAATTAAAATACTTGGATACTTAAGACATTGCTGGAATTCCCAAGATTATGAAGATTATTCTGTATGGCTAAAAATTCCTCTCATGCTTTATGAATTTCCTGAATTTATTTGCAAAATTATGCAATTTTCGATATTGTATTCTAAATTTCTAATCTTAATAGATTTTTTAGATCTTTCTTTGCTTTAGCTGCTTCAGAAAATATTCAAGTACATAAATTTTACCATAATTCCGTAAGTATTCAAGCAGCATACCTAAGCATAAAGCAATATCTGTCACCTTTAAATAGGCGAATAAATACAGAATTACGGAATTGTGCAGTTTCTCAAGAGATTATCCTCCAAACTTGTGGAAAGCTTGTCAGAATAAATTCTAATTTGCACTTAAAGACTTTTTTAAGTGTCGTTAGTGAGTTTACATTATTTTTTGTTGCTTGGTATTATGGCACATTAGACTTTTAGACGAATGTTAGATTGTTATCGAAGTTTTCATAAAGTTTGAGATGCATTGAGGAAGTTTTACCACGGGAAAAAATCAGAAAGCATGATCTGTTTAAAAAATCTTATGTTTTTAATATTAAGAATGTTAGCTTATTGATTTTTGAAAATATGTATTGAATACATATTGTATTGAATATTTATTGAATACATATTGGAAGTAAAATTTTCGCTACTAAAATCCACATGCAAACCAGAAATATTCCAAACGACCAGCTATTAGAAAAAAAAACACTATTTTAAAATCCATAAATCAAGTCATTTGTTGAATTAAAAACACAAATGCTTAATTGGAGTAGAAATGGGATCGGCTAGTGCTTTTCAGAATAGTCTAATTATGATTGTTTTAACACATTCGTGTGGCCTTGAGCTGGCTACAGCAGAATTAACAAACTCCATACCAACTCCATACAAAACTCCACAAATCTCCACAAAACTTCACAGCTTGGAAACAATGACTCTTTGTAATTATATTCACTTTATTCCTCGCTTTATTCCGACTATACATAATAATCGAGAATGTTGGTGTAGCAGCTCATTATTCTCGCGCCAAAGACAATTGAAATTGAAGCCGATTGATTGTTTATTCCAATATCACCATTTATAGTTTGGTGAACCTTTTGATTTAGCTGGCACATTCTTTGGGAGAGCCTTGTACCCTTGTACAAGTTGAAAATGGAAGTTGCGCGATTGGAGCAATTAATTAGCTGGTGGCAGTGGCTTTGTGACTGGGCGCTCGTGCTTTGTTTAAGTTACTTGCCAAGCTACAAATTTTGTTGTTATTTAAGCTGGATATGTTTTGGAACGTTTCGGACTGGTGTAAAATTCAACTAAATCTGTAATATCTTGTAAATTCAGAAAATTGGAGTATAATATGTTTTTATTTTTGACTTGTGGGATTGGTCTGCAGAATTAATTAATGGGAGTGTGGTCAAATTTTTAACATGAGTCAGAGTTGAAATATGATTTAGTTTTGGAGATATATGTTGTGGATTAAATACTTATGGAAAGTATGGGCGAGTTTGGCAATGAAAATTTGTGTGTCAATGAACTATCAAAAATCTAGGGTATAGATTCTGGGTTTTGATCTTAAGTCTGGTTTTTCGGCTAATGTATTTTTTTCTTCGGAAATTTAATGATCTTATTTTACTTTTCAAGAAAGATCACAATTTTTTTATTCAACAAGTTTTGTTTCTTTACACAATTCTCATAGAACATCTGTGACTTAAATCTCATTTTTTAATTATTTTAATTATTTTGGACTTCAACGCATTCTTTTATTTTGTCCTAAAATGATTTAAAATATCTTTTTATTATTTTTTGCAGTCTCGGTCCTGAACCCACAACCCCAAGTGAAATGGTGTCCCGTCGAAAGATCCTCTCTCGGTCGAGAGACGACTTAAACCTTGACCGTGCCTACATGCAACAACAAGAAGAAGAAGATGTCTGGTATCAAAAGGAAAAACTATTCAAGGTAAGGGAAAGCGTCATTAGATTCATTTCATGAATAATATAAATAGTTTTAATATTTAGTTTGGGTTGGTTTGGGTGCTGATGCATTCAGTCAAAAATTGGGTTCCACTGTATTAACTCTTTGAAGCCGTTAAATTGATCGGCTCTGAATTTTGCAGTGCAAAATCCACAGAAATCCAATAAAGTGGCGTTTTCTAGCGATTCGTTTCTCTTTTGCGCGCCAAAGAGAAACTTTTGTGCACACTCGGCAAGCACTTTAATAGCTTTAATGTTTAATAGTTTTTTATGTGTGGAGAAAAAAGAAAAGTGAATCGATACAATAAAAAAACTACGAGCAAGTACCAGCACTCGATCAATTGCAAAACAGGTATTTCATGTGTACTCTTGTCGGTTTTTCATCCAGTTTTGCGACGAGGAACAATAAAATGCAACATGTGAAGAGATTATAATCAATCATCTAGCAGACATGGAGAGAAGCGATTTAAAAAAGAAGTTTTAATTTATTTGATGAGCAGGGGTAGGCAATTTCACAAAATTTGGAAGAAATCGTGCTTTAAAAATCATTTTTTTTCCTCCCAACCACTGCCAAAAACTCGATCACTTACAGAAATAGAAACTGTTGATCGATTTCCTTATCTCATTCAGCTTTCCGTTGTACTAAAGAAAACCTACAAATGTGTGTTACATGCAGTTTAATGCATTTTGAACCATTTTAATGCAGGTTTATGCAGTTTTCAGTCGTTTCAAGACATTTCAAATCATCACAAGTACATAAAATCATAGAGAACGGCAAGAACGAGATTGACTGGAAACAAGTAATAACATTAATAATAACATAAACAAACTATAAAAGAAATCGAAAATATAGTATTATTGGTATTATGTAGGTAATTAGACCAGTTACTCGGATAGATGAGGAAATCATTGGTTTCGAATAATTCTGTCGTGATGTATGGATAATTTAGAGATTGCATGGAAAACTGCGTCAAAACTCAAGAGTAATCAGAGTAAATTTTGTCTTTTGAAGCAATTTTACACGAAGTTCATGAAAAACATGTCAAATTTGTCTAATTTTGTGTATTAAAAACCGAAAATATATTTACTGCTTTCTTTAAGCTTAACGATTATTTCTGTTATTTTTTTTATTTTCAATTTTTTTTGTGTGCTTTGAAAGCGAGAAGATCCAATTTTATGGCCAATTTTATTGTTATGTTCCTTATGTTCCTCCTACTCTATTTTTCAACACACTTGTGTATCGCTCAATATTTCATATTCACATTCACATTTACAATTTGCTAATAAGTGAGAGTATATTGATATACTATAACCATAGACTATAACGTTTAATTAAGCTTTTAATAGTGAATTAGAAAAGGCAATAAATTGTTTAGATTCGCTTAAAATTTTCGCCTTAACTTTTCTTTTGCATTTAATTTTGAATAATAAACATTGAATCCTTTTAAAAACCGCTAAAGCACCCAATAAATATTCAAAGCAAATTAGTTCAAGCCACCAGATAATTTATTTTACTCTACACTCAACCAAGAAAATTAAAAATGCTACTTTACATTCAATAGATAATTTTTCAAAGTTTCAAAGTTTCCATTGGCAAAGGTTGCATAATCTCTTCTGTTTTTTAACTGAAACACAATAGATACACAATTTCCACATTCTGTGCATTATTTTCAATTTTTTCGAATATTTTTCGAGTTTTTCAGTCGAGTTGGCAGTTTTTTTGCAGAATGCTCGAAAAATTAACGAAACTACAAAGATCTCGAAAATATGTGGAATGCAAATAACAATAAAAGTAGTAAATTTAAATTATGACTTTAATATTGTACTGGTTTTTTAATTGTTTCTGCTGTTTCTTGTAACATTAGCATATTGTGACTGTATTTGAGCATAAGAAGTGCATTTGCCTTTGCTTACTTTAATAAAATCGCTTTCAAGCCTCCGAAAGAAATGGCTTTGCATGTGAATTATTGCAAATATGCTTCAAACTTTGTAATTGCTTTACATGTAACGTATTTGCGAAACAGTCATTGAACGTGAAAGTTTTCAATAATTTTTGTTTATGTATGATGAATTATGAATTTAAATAGATTTTTGAGTTTTGTGGAGTTTTGTGGAGTTTTCTTTAATTTATGAGATTTTATGAAATGTATGTGATTTTGCAAAAAAGTTGAAAGACAAATAATGTCGACTGAATTTTATTTATTTGCAGAAAATTTGTATTTCTGAAATGTAGTCAGCTTTCCGTTATTTTTATTGTGAAGAAATGGCTTTTGTGATCTGTATGCTTTTTGCATAAATAGGTAGTTGTCTTTTAACATTTTATGTATCACATTGAAATTAGATCTAAAATATATTCCTAATTGAAGAAAATGATAAGAAAGGGTTCGAATACATAAGATTTTCTAAATTGTCTGCTTCTAACGTAAGTTTTTTTGAAAGACTATTAAATTCTTGAATTGAATATCTTGATTTCAAATCCTCATATTAATGATTTCAACTTCATGCCACAATTTTAATTAGAAAATTTTCTCAAAATCTGCATAAATGGTCAGGTTAATTGAACTGAATCAATTTTAATATTTACAGGTGCCATTCAATAAACGACCTTCCATATTTTTTACCCATTCTGAAATTTTGCAAGCATATTTAAGATTTCGTAGCAAAAAGTGGACTTATCCTAACGATTTGTAATTTTAAACTTGAAACCACTTGATACTTTGATAGGGCAAATGTAGCAAAAAAAGGCAAACAAACATTAGAGCTATCTATAAATAAATTTGTTTTGTCAATTTTTTTGGTCTAAGACTTTATTCAAATTTAAATAATTGGAGAAAAAATCCTGTCCAAGTTTTTCCTGCATCTAGTACCTGAACAGGTAGATCAAACATAGAAGAATTGATGCCCAATCCAAATATAAATGTTATTTTAAAGACTTTGAGTGGCACAAACACACGTTTAGCAAAAAATTCTTTAATTAATCGACTTGCCTGCATGCATGAACGAACAAAAAAATCGAATTGCAAAAAAAATCAAACGTCCTTGTGAGTGAATTAAATTGTGTATAATTTAAAGCTTCGTACTTTTACTTGTTTTACTGATTTTACTTATTTCACATATTTTCAAGCTTTTTTCCATGTGTGTAATTTTGCAATTTTTACCAATCATTTTCGTTTTTGAAGTTGTGACTTGTGAAAATATGAAGTTGGTGAAGTTGTGGTACAGAAAAAAATACTAAAGACTAGTTTTCAGATTAGCTCCATGCATTTCAACAATATTTTGCCTTTTTGCTGGCTTGTTGCTGTATTTCATAAATTATTGCAATAATTTACAACTTTTCGCAATTTATACAATTTATCCAATTTATGTTAGCAAAAGAAACAAAAAGTGATAAAAAATGGTTTATTTATTTTATATTATAATTAATTTAATATATAATTTATAATCATAATATGTGCTGCTCGATATATCGTTATTTTCGTATTATTTTCAACAGATTTTCTTGCTTTATTCGCTGTGGGGCTGTTAGCATGAAACTAAAAGTAAAAATCATTAAAATTGTTGAAAAATTGTTAAATGGTAAAATCAGCAAAATCAACAATGAATTCTCGTTCCGCTTTATAAAGTTTCTTTGCGTTTTTAGTTTTGGCTCCAAATAAATTGCGGTAGGTTGAGGTTTTGCCTGCAATTGAGTGCCCCTAAATTTTTTTTTGGATTCGGTTGAGTTCATTTTGATAAAAGTGAGATTTGAGACAGATTTGGAATTTCTTGTTGGTAGTTGAGACTCTTTTCTAAAGTGCAGGTTGAATTGGAGAATTTATAATTTTTTGTGGAGAATGATGCTTTTGGTGAGTGGGAGAACTTGAAAAGTTATTTAAATACATTTCGGGCAAATCTTCAACTTAAGATACTTTAACAAATCTCAACCACCGTAAATTCTTTTCAATCACTCCTTACCTGAATGATTAGCAGATTATCGACTGGAATGTAAATGCAGATTAGCTCCATTTAAAAATATTGGCAGTAACTGTCTGCAACGATTATGCAAATATAGAGCTATGAAAAAATTCAGGTAGCATTTCCTAGCGATTTTTGCAACAAATTTATTTTAATAAAATTAAATATTAAACATATTAATGATATAGAAAATTGAATCAACTATAAAGTCGATAAAAAAAGCATTCATTGGGAGCAACTTGAGATTATTCTAATTATCGTACATTCAATGCTTCAATAAAGAGCTTTTAAATACATGTTTTGAGTGTAATGTATGTAAGGATTACAATATTTATTTATTGACTTGCCAATATAAATAATAACGTTGGAATATCTTTGTAAAAATAAAGATTGCATTAATAAATTAGCAATTCGATTAATTTGTTGTTGTTTTACTGAGTTTTGTAAATTGTTTGCCTTATTACAAATTTTAAATAGTTGACATGGATGCAACTGGTAATTTTCTGAGTCTAAAAAACTTTAAGTAAGTCGAGAATTGAATTAAATTATTGGAGCATTGCTGGATATTATAGGTTTTGGTTAGTTAATTCAACAATTTTCGTAATTTTAGCAATTTATTTAGCATTGGCTATGATAATTAGTGGTTATTGTTATCAATTATGGTTATTTATTGTTGAGTTTCAAGAGAATGTTGGACGATTGAGATAATTACAGTAGATTGCATCTTTTAAATGGCTCATTTGATCTTGAAGAACTTTAGTAAGTATTCCAATTGGAAAATTATCTTAAGCTACTTAAGGTGGTATGGTTGAGGTGACTTTAAAGTACTCATTAAAATAAATAAAAAAAAGTATTAATGTTAGACCATATTGCAAACCAACCTCAAAAAAAACTCAGTTTTAAAATTTCCATCCCCAAGTGGCTATATGATTTAGAAAAATAGCCTTCACCAGACCATAAAACCCTCAAACAAACGAAGCCGACCTACTAATTGCAAGAAATATTGTTTATTTGAGTGAATTACTGCATTTTTAAGCGTTTTAAATCAATTTCCAAGCCTCAACAGTCCCAATAGTCAATATAAACTTCAAGTAAACTGCAATAGCGATCATATTGTGCACTGGGTGCGGTACAACTAAATTGAATTTTAAATTTTTAGTAATTTTTTATTGAGTCAAAGATAAAAAATAGTTGATTTGATTTATTGAGCATTTCCAAAGTGCAAAATTACTAATATCAAACAGCATTACCAGCGCACCACAAAAATGGTTCAGCTAATAAATACACATTTGCTTTTTGTCTCGATGTCTTTATAAATGTCTTTCTGCTCATTTTTCTCATTTGTTGTTCTAAATGTGTCAGTAGATTAAATGACACAAACATTTTCAGTTGGATTTTGTTGTTATTGGTTTGGATTGCATCATAAAGTGAGTGAAGCAGATTAGAGCTTCGGATTGAGTGATCAAGTGGTGTCGATGGCATTATATTAAACTAGTGTAAGCTTGCTCTAATATCCAAAATTCTAATAAAGAGAGATATGAAATCTGGAGTCTCTGTAAATGAATGAGGTTCGAATCCTTCTGAAATCATTAGTTTACTTCTTTCAACATTAGACTTTTTTTTGGGTATTTTCAGAATAACAGTGTTCAGAAAGTTTCACTAAAAAGTTGCATCACACATGTTTGAGATTAGCTTGTATTATTTATTGCCATTCTCATAAAACCACAATTAAGTATCACAAAAATATAGCAATATTCAGAGTTACAACGAAATTAATAAATGGTTGAGCATGCACAACGGTACTAAGTCAGCAACAATGTCACCTTTAATTTACATTTTATAGAAATAATTGCTAATATTGTACAATTTAAATACTAGAATGAATAGCAAGAGCGCCTTAATGAAATGTAAAATAGTAATTAAAATTGATTAAAGTCGATTAAATTAAAATTAATGGATCCAATGCCGAAGCAATTAACCAGAGAAGCTTGCAATTAATTAAAACTCTCGATTTTTATGGAATGTTGCATGAAGACAGCAATAATGCAAGAAATGTCAAATAAAATATTAAACTTGGTATAATTTGTCCCTTAAATGTTAATTCCATGAAAGCTATAAAAGCAATTGTAATTTTCATGTAAATCTGAAACAATCTTCAAGTGAATTTTAATAAAGTTTGAATCTACCGGAGGAATTTCCAAAGAACTGCGGCACAGCCTAAACAAAACTCCAAGTCAACCAACATTTAAGCACAACACAAAGCGCTGAATAAGGAGAGGTGTATCTTGCTAGCAATTGAGAAATTGTCTCAGCGGTTACGAAATCGGTTGCATATTATTACAATTCCGCGGCAAGTCAACCCATAAAAGTGTACGACAGTGACAAAACAAAAGCCAAAACCAGCTCAGCTGGCAAAAATAGTTGGCTGGAAATCTCTCACGTTCTATCACGCTATTCATCTCGAACAACTCGAAAAAGCTGGCAAAAGCTGTAGGAAAACTGAATTATAATGGTAACAATTATGTAAAACAAATTACGTTAGCTTTTATTTCTTTTCCCCCCGACACTATGAGCATTTAGAAACTGAAGTAACTGAGAAACTCAGCGTTACAAGTCGAGATGATGGGATTGGTTTCTTGATTTTTAGATTTCTTAGTGTCGAGGATTGTGGGACAAAGCACTAAACTTCGTCTTTTATTAGATTTATTTGACGTCTTTATAGTTTCTTTGAGTTTTAAAGTTTCTTTAAGTTTCCTCGAAGTGTCTTTGAATGTGCTTTGAATTACTGTGAAATTCCTAACAATTTTGAATTTATTGATGTTTAGATTTCTAAGAATTTATTGAAATGTTGCAAATCTAAAAGATCTAAATGTCATAAGATGACTCCCCCAAGTCCTTGGCACTGTTGCTCTTTGACAAACTGACTCAGTGATTCAGATAGAAATATTGAATCAAGAGCTGAACGAAAGTGCTCCATGCAATTTAAATACCAAAAGTAACTTTAAAGTGCATTCCAATAGATTGAATGACACACTTAATGAAATGAGTTAAATGACGGATGCAAAATCGCTAGATGATACTTTGGAGTGTTACTTGGTGAAGCTTCAACTGTATGGAGTGTGTGGGAATCTATTGCAGTATTATGGCTTTTATGGTAATTTTAGAAAACATATTGCGGTCTTCGATCGACACCAAAGTTAGAAATCCATTGATATTTGATGAATTTTGTAAGTCTTCGCAAAAATATCAGAATCAAATGAGGGGCTCTCTAGTAAAATTGGTAAACAAATTGTGCACGAACCAGAAGAGCTATTAAACTCAAATAAAGAGCTTTTTTCTCGCATTCGAATTGATTGTTAGCATTTAAACTTTTATTTTAATGCTTTTAAGGTATTTTAATAAATTTAAGTGTGTTTAAATATATTAAAATATCTTTAAATATATTTTAATAAATTTAACTAATCTCTCAAAACGTTTAAAAATATAAATTTATGGTCGAAATGATAATTAAAATATCGTCATATACGAAAAAACTATAATAAGACAATTAGACTTTCAAATGCAGGGAAATCTTTACTGTTGAATGGCTTCACTGTTCCGCGAATTGTGTAAATTTGCACATTTAACTAATTTTGCAATTTCACTAATTTCACAAGCCTAATGTTATGCGGTTCGATCAATTAGCCGTTTGAGACGTTGAGCAGCTTTACTTCACTCAATACACTCAGTAATTCCATAAATCAGTAATAGCCAATAGGCTGCACTTACGCGATTTAATTAGCGGGTAGCGTAATTGATTTGAAATGAAATTAATGAATTAGTGAATTTATTCAATTAATGTATAATGGCAAGTTTTGGCAATTTTTGGATTTTAGCGAATTGGAAATTATAAATCGATTTATTAAGCGCTATTTTCCAATGAAACTCATAAATCCATAAAATTCGCATAAATCTCGTAAAAATGACATAAATCCAAAAAACAACAATTTCAATGTTTTCGTTTTTAAAGTTACGCAATATTTTAATTGATGTGACTTGATGGTTTATTATTCAAGTATTTTTCTCATTTTTTAAGAGTTAATCTTGGAAAATACATCAAAACACTATTAAAATTACTCTAAAAATACCGAAAAACTACAAAAGAAATAAACTGTAAAGAAATACAAACAAGCAAGATTCACAAGATCTTAAAAAAGTATTTACACTTAAAACTCTAAGGTCTCTGCAAAACTCTCGGAAATCTTGAATGGAACTTAATCGCCGAATTAATTGCTTACCGACTGTAAGCGCATCAATATTTGAAATATTTAAATTTATTTCTTATAAATATTTAAATTTTAAGTGCGCGAGAATAAAAGAAACATAAAAATACCTTCAGTCTCTTCCTTATAGTTGGGTTTAGTGATGAAGAACATCTCAATTCACTTTAACGGCCATGTTACTGGTATTATGTTCTTTTAACAATCGAATGGTCAAAATACACACCAAATGCTCTAAATGCCCAGAAACCAAGAAACCAAGAAACTTGAAGTAAACTACTTAAAAATAAGAAACTACAAAGAAATACATGAGACTCAAAGATGCGCGGCAAAACAAATTATAATTTATGGTCCAAGGAGAGTATTAAATTTTTTAAAAAGCCACTTTAGCTCTTTGTTGCTGCCTGAGCTTCAATTAATTGTTCGCTCAAACGATTTTGGGGGAATGTCCGGACAAATCATTGAAAAGTTGGAGAAGCATTAGCTTGCTATCTGTCATGCAGTTATCGCAGATGCAAATCTTCATTTCTTTTAAGGTATTAATTTTGGTTTTAATTTCTTAATTCTTTCGTTGGGTCGAGAGGAGTTTCATGGCACTTTTGGTTGGATTTTTATCGGTGGCAAATGATCACATTCCTCTTTTTTAGGAATTCATTTATTCTTGCTCAGTATCTCAGTTGCTCGTGAGGTTCGGATTTAATTTTCCTTTACGATAATTTGGAGTCAATGTTCTGGGCTTATGTACTTCAAAGTTTTAAAACTCTTCATTTCTTTAGTTTTCGTAAGATATTTGGGCTCTATTAATTCAACCATTTGTTTCACACTCCGTTTTGACTGAGTTTGTAATGAATTCAAGTGTTAAAGTGCTAAAAGTAAAAAAAAGGTGTGTCGAGGCTTTTAATCTCAAGGGGGGAGTGCTACTGATTAAATTCTTAAGGATTACTTAAAGAAAATATATTTTTGTTCATAGAATTTCACTTACATAACAATTAAATAATTTTAAGTTGATTTTGAAGTATAACTCTAATAAAATATATTAAACTATCAAGAATGCTGTGTTGATGTTTTACTGAAATATCGCCCCCTCACTCCCCAAGCCATTCAAATAAACCACCAATTCAACCTAATTTATGAGCTATATCAAACCTCCAAAACAAATTGCATAACGATAATTTCTTATGGATTGCTGCATTGCTGCAATAAAATATAATAAGATGTAATGACTGTGTAATTTATATTTATTCCATTTCCATTATTCGATCAACTCTCCAATTTATTCCATAAAAATCGATAATTTCAAAGAAACTTTAAATTCTGAATAATGGTGCAACAGCCCAGTATCGTTTTAAATTAATTAATGCGCAAATGCTCACGAAGAACTAAGTGAACATTTTTTAGAAATTGCCCAAGTCTCTCTAATTTCGAGATTTCATCTTTTTTGTGTAAAATTCATTAAACTCACCAAAACGATCATTTAAGGCATTGATGTGAGTTTTGTCTGAATTAAAGTGTTTTTTAGTGTTTTCTTAGTGAATTTTTAAATTATTGGTTATTGGCTGCGGTTGTCCATAGAATTTCTTCAATCTTTTGCGAATTTTGCAGCAAATTTGAGAAAACTTGTGAAACTTGTCCGGCAAATTGAATTTCCAATAAAATAAAATTGTTTTTCCGAATTGCTGGCCATGCTCGTTGAATTTATGATTTTTGTGCGCATTTTTTGCACGGTTGGAGTTTGTGAAAAGGGGAGGATGTTTGCATGGAATTTTGGTTTATGATAATATTTTTTAAATGAATTTTTGTTGTAATATCTAAAAAAGTTTCTGCTCGTTCGTAACACTCTCCCCTCTAAAAAATCAACGAAAAAATAATACGTTCAAGGTGCATTTCTCAACAAATTGTTCCTAATTGACTGCATAAATTTGCAAACCAGGCCGAGAAGCCATTAGAGGAAGTAAAGCGATAATTTTGCGCAGTCTAAATTTATTAGTTTTTAAATGAAAGGCAAAGAATCGATAAATCATTGGAAAGCGACAGTTACATGAATAATGCATCTGGATGCATCTGGGGGAACATTGGGCGAGTTAATGGACTTTTACTTTCTCAGCCTTTTAGATCATATAACAAGTACTTGAAAGTTTTGAAGGATAAATTATAGATTTTAGCTTACCATTTCAAGATTTCTCAACAACTTGCACTTAAGATTTTTCACGCACTTTATGCTTAATTGCTAACAAAAAGGAAATGAACGCATAAATCATCGATCGCATGCCGTTCTCAATTTCTCATCTTTCCCAAGATTTTCAGGAATATCCAGAATATCATGATTGGAATTTATTTTTCCTCGTTTTTAAGGTTTTAAGGCTTCAAGTACTTGTTCGGTCGTTTTTATAAAATTATGAAATTACAATATTTTTAAATATGTTGGTTTATTTCTGGAATATTAAAACTTATAAATTATTATTAAAAGCAGTGATTTTAAAATGTTGTGAAAATGCAACTTTTTATTATTATTATTCTTTTTTGTTGCATAAATTTGAATAAATTATAATGTTATCGACTTTTTGTAGTTCCAATGCTTTTTGTCCGCAAGTATTGGAATTAAAATATTATTGGAAGTATTTGGTTTTTTGATGCCTCCGAGCTGTTAAAACTAAATAAGCGAGTTGGACTTGAAAAGCTTGTAAAAGCAGAAAGTTTTTTTGTTGGGCTAGAGTGTGACTAGGGGTCGCTTGATTGAATGTTTATTATTATTATTGATTTCTGTTATTTATTATACTCTCCTCGATAAAAAAAAATCTGACGATCATGTGATCTTTACCGTTAAAGATCGACTAATTGATATGTTAGTTTTTTAATCACGTCTCTTTTATTGCACCATAACGATTAAATTTGATATGGGATCTTTAGATTCACCATAAAAGCTTTTTTTTGCTCATCAAATTCACATTTTCGCTTTTTAGTCAAAATAGAAATGATCATGACCCGACCAGTATACGTATATCTCATTATATCTTCAACAAAAGCCAAAAAATTAGCAAAAACTTCGCATAAAATCACAAAACAGTCAAAACTCTTCACACAAATTAAACCTAACCCCCAAAATATTAATCTATCTCTAAAAAAATATAAACACGATTCCATTTCATTTCCAAAAGACCACAGCATCACCACAAAGCGCTAAAAAATTTCTCAATAATCCATTTCATTACTGATCGCAACTTACACTTCCATTAGCGTATGCTCAAGTTCTTTGTGCGCTTTTTTCCTAACAAGACGACGATTGTTTGGCAAAACAAATAAACAAAGCATAAAATCTCTAAAAAGCTTTAAAAAACTACTTATTCGAATAAATAATGGGCGAAATGGCAAAAAACAGCTGAAATCAGGCTGAAATCAACTAAATCAACTTAAATGGGAAAGTAACTCGGAACACTTTGTTCATGCAAAATAAAAATATTGTGCGCAAAAAAATGGCTCAAACTTACAGAGAAATAAATAAAATTGAAAAAAAGCTGAAAGAGAAAGTGGACTTGCTTGGAGTTTCTGCAAAAATTCCGCGTTCACGACTGTTTTATGTTTTTTACAATTTTTGCTCCGCTGTTGTTGGTATTATGACATTTTTTATTTATATTTTATTTTCCATATTTTTATCGTGATCAAAAGTTGCTCAAGCATTTTGAGCAGAAATTACAGCAAAATCATCAATTTAGCAAATTCAACAAATTAAACAAATTCAACGAATTCAAAGCATCCATTAATTCACATGTATGCTCATAATCTCGCTAAATCGCACATAAAGTCGCCAAATCATATACATTATAGAAAAATTTACAAATGTGCTATTGATATATTCATTTCCATGATAATTGTGATATTTCCATAATAATTGCATTGTTGGTTGTTGAACAATTATGAGGAAGTTGAGGAGACAGTTTCATGTCTTTATTGAATTTATTTTGTTTGGTGGATTTTGGTTGAATTTTATCATTTGAGTTTTGCTTACACCGCTCAGGATTACATTCTAATCAATCGTAATACATTTTTAATAAAACTCGTTCGTAAAGCCCTCACTCTCGAGTAAGAAAGACCAACCAATTCACGACATAATCTCATCATAAAGTTCACTTTCATTGCTCTCTTCATTATTGTGATATCTTAATAAGTCTGTCTTATGTGATACCTGTGATCTTCAAGATTCAAATTGCGAAATTGCAAAATCACAATCTAACAAACAAAGGCTCTAAGAAAGTGAAAGAAAATTAACTTGCAATTACAATCAAGTGCTACATTGTATCATTTGAAGTATTTTTCGAGTATTTGAAACATTTAAAACCATTTGAATGATGACACCTTTTGCCAGCTCATTCAGCCTCCATTGATTCGTCGATCTATCGATTTTTCTATTTGTTTGCCTTGAATAGAATTGTCTGAATGGTTTGAAAATGCTGAATTTGCTGAATTGTGATTTCAAAACGATCATTATACAGTCATCAATCATCTTTTTCCAAGCAATTTTCCAATGTGCTTTGGTGTTTTTTCCGATCATTTTGAATAGCTGTTTTTGGTGTTTTGACATCTGAAAGTTGCATAATTTCAGCACATAATACACCATAATGCATCATTGTAGAGATATAGTTGTTGGATCGACATCCGGTGTTTGTTTTTTAGACAGTTGATGGGTAGAGTTGCTAAAAAATGATCCTCGAGATAATTTTAGTTGATGATCGTTTTATTTGGAGAATGTTTTAGTGCTGGGGGGAACTTTTTGCATAAAATATTTTTAAATCGTTAATTAATGATAGAATTTTTATTTGTTTTTGTTTTAATCTTGCTAAATATTCAGTTTGGCTGGTTTTTTCTTGTTTCAAATAATTTCTACCAAATAAAAAATGAAAAACCAATTTACCGTTTCAGTTCATTGCACTTGCAGTTCATTCAAAGCTTAGCACACATGTTCTGTTAACACTTAACTGCTCCTAAGAATCAATAAATCGAAAAAAATGAACGAAATCGAAAAATCCATTAATAAAGAAATAATTAATTACAAACAAAAAACTTTTCTCCAGTCAGTTACAAAAAATTTCATCAATTTCAATATTGAATGGTTAATTAATTGATATTAAATAAAGAAGGCAAATATCATCTCTAAAAATTTCATAGAAAAATGATAAAGCATAAAAACACTGTAATTATCGGCACTTCTCGATTAGTTTAAGATTTTTGTGAGTTGCTTAAAATGCTAGAGATGTTATCATTGATGCTTTGATGAGTGAATAAAACTCATAAACAGAATTAAAATGAAAGAAATGTAATGGTAAAGAAATGAAAGTAAAATTGGAAGAGACTGAAAATAGTTTATGGGTATTTTTTCACTACTGTGCTGAAGGATTGATGATTGATTTATGGGAATATGACGTGACCTCTACAAAAAGTGCATTTTTTAAGATATGTGTTGATTGATCTTTATTTTCAATAAGTTGAGGATCAGCAGCATTTTACATGCAAATGAAAGAGGCTCGTAGATATATTTTGCTTTTGACAAATTCTTTCAAGCATTTTAATCTCACAACTGACCTAAATCACCCAAATCAAAAATTGTATTAAAGTTAAATCACATATCACCTAATTATTTTTCTCATCCTGTTGCATTTTGTCTGGCGCGTGAATAATGTTAAAAACATTTTGTAAAAAACATTTTGACCTGAATTTCCAGAACCCATAAATTGTAGAATTTACAATAAATAAAAAAAATCCCGCAAGAACTTAAGAAGTGGAGAACTTGCAAACGTTCCCGTTCGTGCCAAAATTACATTTGCATGAACTGAACAAACAATATTATTTTTCATATCGGATATTAATAATGTTTAATTTGATAATAAGTTCTGAATGGAAAAATTCTGAGTTAAGTAAAAACTACAGAGAATCCAGAGATTCGAAGTAAATTTATTCGATGTGATGGAGGAGTCTGCAATGGTGGAATATTTTTTTGTGAATGTGAAAAAAATTTTAAATTTTATTCTAACCTAAAGAATGTTATTAATTACATAAGTAAATCATATACCACTACTCGAAGACATTTTAATGTAACTAAGTTCAATACCCGGTAGTTAATTGTGTAACCTTTTAACAAAATTTTTTTTTTTTTTTAAATTTCTAAATGGCAAATTGATTTGAAGTGAAATTTGATTCAAAAAAATTTTGCACTTCTCAAGCCACCTTCAAGCAAAAAAAGATTACACCAATTTATCATCTTTATACACAGGTTTTAGCACAGCTATTTCTTAATAATATTTAATTTTGGAAGAATCTTGGAGAAACACAAAAGGGACCAAACTAACGGAAAAAATGTAATCAAATTAAAGAATTTTGCGGTTTGCGCTTAAATTCTAACGAAACCAAGTAAACGGAGTTCTGTCATCTCTACACGAGAATTAATAAATTCCAATAAATAACTTAACTTAAAATAAATCAATATCATCTTTGAGCTGATAGTTTGACCTGGTAGTTGCGGAATTGCGTGTAAATTTAATTTAAAGAATTTATCTTTCAATTTTCTTTTGAAAAAGATTTCCATTTTTCTGCTGAAATAACGAAATTTGTAAAAAATGGTCCAGGAAATTAAATAACCGCGAGATATGCATAATAAATATTAAAAGTTGCGATCGTGATGGGGGGCTTTGATAAATGGGTTGCTTACTTATTTTGCTAAATCGTGCAAATCAACAGTTTAATTGTAATATCTCGTCAAACTCTACAAACAGATCTGGTTTGTGATGGAAAAGTACATTTATTATTTTTTTGACAATACTTCCCAAAAATCGTTGATTGACTTCTGAAACACTCCCAAATCATTTAAATTATTTAGGCTTTGCAATTCTAGTTTACATGGCAAGAAGTCATGTGACGAACTGTTCATGTAAACAACTTAATCTGCATACAAACTTCTAATGTATTTAATACAAATAGGCAATAAAGAGAAAATATAGCTTTATGTAATCAAAAATAAAAAAGATAGCATTTATTCTGTTAATGAAAATGTTAATTAATCGCTTTTGAGTAGAATATTATCATATTATGTTAGTATTTGTGATCATCTTTTCATAAAAATATTCTTTATTTCATGATGTGTATTTTAAAATCTATAATCTTCTTAAAATGTAACTTTTCTCTTGGTGAATGTTTGAATGGATTGCTCAAACAAGATATACCTAGGGTTCAATCCCAAAGAAAAATATAATCCATTGTAATAAATATATTTTTTAAATTTTTTTTTAAAACAATTTTAAAGCAAATCCTATAAAAATTTAAATTAGAAAAGAATTTGCTCATAGGAAGTTCCCAATATATTACGGAATTGAACCATAATAATTTTTTGTATCAATAAATCAGTCTATATGAACACCTCCAACACAAATCCCAACCAGTCGTTCAGAAACCGCAAACCATGTTTCTTATTAGTGGATACCTGTGAATATTTGAGATTATTCGGGCCTTCCCATAAGAACTTTAAAGTTTTTTTGGCCTGTCACGATTGACAATATTTAAATGTGAATGGCATTAACATATTCAACAATAATCTGCAATACATTTTAGAATGTACAGCAGCGCAAGCCAAACAAACAAATAAAATAAATTTCAAATAAAAGGAAAATTACTGTTACTCTGCTGTGCTCTCAAATAGTAAGTCACTAATAAAGGGAACAATCCAAACAATATGTTATGCTGTTATGTGTTATGCAACTCATATTAAAGAAAAATTGCCAGTAATTCCAAGCGATTGCCAACAATATTGCACTCGACAACAAATGCAAGCAAATCCGTTGTTAATTGTCGTTGAGTTATTTTATTCGTCGAGTTTTATTTTATTTCGCTGGCAGAATTATGTCAACTTTAATGTATAAGAATGGTGAAGACTGTTTGTAGCTATTCTAGTTGGTTTTCTAGAGTTTATTCTTTCATCTATCATTTTATAAAGCTGCTCCATGCCTCAAATATATTTTTTGTTTCAGATAAAAATGTTAGGCTTATATTAAGATTTAAAAAAAATTCCAAGATCAAAAACACAGGGCCCTAACATACAAACTTCAAATATTCAGCAGCTAGTCCAAAACCACTCAAAATTCGTTGTGGGTGGCACAAACAATTCAAAGTCTGCACAGAAATCCACACAAAAATCTGAAAATCAATGACTCACAACCAATTTCAATCAAAAGGCTTTACACGATACAACACTACATCCCGCTACAAACAGTACAAACAAAGTACTCGAAGTCAAAGATCACAATCCATTTGCATCTGGAAAGCATGTAGCTCATTTTACTCATTCCGCTAATATTGTTAATTTTGTGCTCGGATATAATCTTGTGGATAATCTGGTCGTTGTCTACAGAGAACATGCAAATATTTTGCGATTATTGGAACGAATCGGCCAATATACAAATTTGTGAGATTGAAAACTACTTACAGTTTAGATAGAATCGGAGCAGAAATCAATCGATCATGATCACACGACATTTCAAAGCAAATGAGGCTGAACGAGTGGTTTTGTTGGAGCTTTTTTATAGAGTTGGGAAATTTGGGTTTTATTGGAGTTTTTGATACAAGCAGAATTTTAAATAATTTATTGGATTTTTTTTTTTAATTTGAAGAAAAAATTAAAAATCCGTTGTTGCAAATAATTAAGAATCATGGAGCAAAAGTTCGACACCTAATGTTTCAGAATCTAATATACACTCTCTCAAATCCAGTTTTTTGCAAAATTTAACACATCTCCCCTTTTCTCACGTAATTCTCTAGAAAAACCATATTTTCGAGACAAATGACGATAATTATCGATTACGATGAAAATTGATGAAAATTGCGTTGATTATACGTTGCATGTGCTTCTTATATCTGCATTATCAAATATTACCAAAACCAATAAAATTCACAAACATTGTTGGAAAATGTGAAAAACGTAAAAAATGGTAAAAAGTTGGTAAAAATGAAAAGCAGACAGGCAATCACACATTGCAGTGATTTAATCGCGACAACTTGCATTTTTTCATGAAAACGAAATTTCTCCTCAAATTAAAAATTTCTTCACATTTCTTCCATTTTTTGCTTCTGTTTTTTCTTGAAAATGAAAAACAAATTATAAAATTTGTTGACAACTTATCAAGTTTCCAGTTTAATCAGTTCAATCACGTGAGTTTGCAAGTGATTTGTATAATGCTGCGTTTGACATCCACAATCAATATTTGCCTTTTAATGTGTCTTATGTAATTGCCGGCCAATTTTCGCCGTAAGAAAGTAAAGGTTTTCGCTTAAATTGCAAGTAAATTGCGTTTTTCAAGTACAAGTTGCACATAATTTCGTAATTTTGCCATCGATCAGAATAATTTGCAATTTTTTTATTTTCGGAACATTTCAGGCTAAACCAGTTCAATGATCAAAAAAGTGAAAAAATGATCAAGTAAAAGGTTAAACGACCTTTCGTGAGCCTTTTGAATTTTTTTGGATTTTGTTTGAAACATCAAGGAAGAGTTTATACTTAATATTCGGCTCATAATCTTCCTAAATACTTGTAAAGTTTTATAAAATGTATTGATGATGGATACAAATTGAAAGATCGATAAACAAGCTATTTATTTCTTAATTCAGCGATTTATGGAGGAATTTGTAACGGTACTAATTTGTTGAAAAGAGGAAGATTTAAGTGCGCTTTAACATGGCCATATATTTTTGTTGTATGATGGACTTTAATTTATTTTTGGAAGATCTTACTTGGAGGTGATTCATTTGAATTTGAACCACTTTTTAAAATTTTTTAATAAGCTGTAGAAGCAAAAAAATAGTGAAAAAGTTGAAAATTTAAAGATTTTATGTAAAAAACTCCTTATAGATTTTAAAAACAGGAACTTTAATTTGGATTTGAACCACGGTTATAATTCTCACGCTTTTGTTTCTTTACAGACTTTGTATCTTTAGATAATTATTAATGATTCAAATTTTAAAATTAGTGCTGTGCTCTAAAATAATCAGACAATTAAAAGCGTTACATCTCCCAAACACTCCCTCTTAAAGTAAGAAAAATAACATTTTTATAATAACATGAATTATGTCCGACATTTATGGTGCACTGAGAAAAAAAAGTTGCAATCATTAAGACACATTGTGGCGTATATGGACCTAAGACACTATTGTCTTAATGATTGCAATTTTTTGTGTCTTAAAGATTGCAACAATTTTGGGTTTTTGGTGGTACTTTGTCGTACCCAGTGCAACACAAAAAGTTGAAAAAAATCAGGAATTGTTGGTTGTACACAGTACAACTCAAATTGTGTGGCACGTGTTACAACTTTTGGTCTTAATGATTGCAAATTTGTGTCTTAAAGAAAATTCCGGAAAATTCGGAAAACTCGACCCATGAAAGTGGAAAAACAAAAAATGCAAAAAAAACATATCCACACACTTTTACTTCGCCATATTTATCATTAGAATCTTTTAAAATTTTGACTGCATCTGGAGTTGAACCGCCGATTTCTTGGGGACTTGTTAAATTTTGCTTTTTTGTACCGCGCGCGTACCGATTTGACCATGGAGACTTGTTAGAGTCTCAATGTTATAATATATTACCTAAAGATAAGGCATTGTTTTTCACAATTTTGATTGAAATAATTCCCAAAATATCTGAAAAATTTGTGAGAATAGTTTTTGAAATATATATTTCAAAATAATTTTACATTATGCTCGCATTATTCAAAAAATCGTTTGTAATTAATTCAAAAAGTTCATTAATTTATTTAGCAAACTTTTTATTAAATAAATATTAAATTTTTTTCATTGTTTAAAAATTTTAAGATTTTTTTCCATATTTAAGATTATTTTTTAAAAAAGGATTTTTTAAAATTTTTGAATTTTTGAAAATTGAAGATTTTAAAAATTTTCCTAAGATTCGTAAGAAATTTTCAATTTAAAAAAAAGTTAAAGATTTTTAAGATCATTAATTTAAAATCAATTATAAAATTTTCGCAATCCAAATCTAAAAATTTTTATTCTATTTTACGTATAATATGAGAGTGTTTGCTCGTTTGACTGAAAAAAATCGATATTTTAATATTCTCAGATAAATCAGTGATTATTCATATTCAATATTCTAAACTCATATAAAAGTTAGTTAAAAATTTTTCTGGTGTTTTGATATGAAAAAACAGAGGAAAATTGTCAGTTGGCAATTAAAAAGCGTTTTTTTTTCAGATGGTGAAATCTCAAAACAACGAAATTTAAGCTTTTCTCAACGAATGACATGATTGTAATTTTTTTCAAAAAAGTATCTGGAGCCAATTTGATCATCCCACCAGATGGTGGTGGACCCGTTCTGATTATGATCTGTTGCTTAAATTTTTAACAACTTTGCTGAAGAAACCGAATCGCTAACTTGTACCGTTCGGGAATGTTGTAAACGGACAACGGACTGACAATGTATGGAAAATATCAAAATATTAAATGATTTAAATTTTTATGATTTTAATTTTTTTATGAATTTATTGATAGCGTAGTCATTTGATTTTCATAATACACTGCAGACGCAACTTTCAAAATTGCACAAATTATTTTATTTCCGGATAGTATACGATATTTTTGAATTTTTCTAAACCATAAAATTTTTAAAATTTCAATTCATTTTAATTTGGTGGTAATTTTTGATGTCTTCTGCTAAATTTTTTACTTAAAAAAACGTTCCTTTTGATCTTTTAAAAGTATGAAAAGTTTGTACCAGTTACAACAAAAAGTTGTAAAGGTACCACCAAGTACCACCAAAATATTCCTGAAAAATGTACCACCAAAAAATTGTAGGTAAAACCACCATACCACCAAAAAGTTGTTTTACGTGCAACCAAAATAAATTCACGACACAAAGTGGGACTCGGAACAACTTTGTGTCGTACTACCACCAACATTTTTCTCGGTGTGTGTTTATGTGCACATTTTTCATAATTTGGCTGGTCAGGTTAGATCGTGGACTTTCTTCAAGCTCGTTTTTGAGCTGAAAAGTTGGAACAACATAATGAACATATAATGAACATAATAACAATAACGACCCGAAACTGCTTAAACTTTGCTCATTTTTCGCTGAAATTCACTTTGATTGTGAACAGATTATTACAAGGAATCAAATTTTATGAATATTATAAAATGTTTTACCAGCTTTACAATAAAATTACCTGAAGGCGATCATATTAAAAATGCATAAAACCATCAAAAATTAATGTTTTCCTCCATTTTTCAAGAAAATTCCAAATATTTTATCACTATGGGCGTCTTTATTCATTTGTTGTCGAAGTTTTGTTGATTTTTGTAATTTTTTGCCAACATTGATGATATTAATGAAATGATAAATATATTACCTGCAGTATTGACCGTAGCTAAGCTTTAAATGTTTTAATCATATTAACAATTTTTGCATTATGAACGCCAATTTGTACAAACTTTTTAATTTGCGCTTTAGCATTAAATCGGTAATTTCTTCCTTGTTCGATTTATTGCGAATTTTTGTTGCTTTTTTGCGCGCAGTAAAAAACATTTATTTGTTTTCCATAAAAACATGAAAAAAAACATGAAAAAAATATAACAATCTGAGAATCTAGATTATTAATAATTTTAACTTCAAGGAATTAAACCTAGAAATAGAAGTGAGTAAATTTCATAATATCCATATTTTAAATTTATTCCTAATCGTTGCAGTAAATTCCCAAAATTATTAGAAAAATAATTTGCTATATATGCTGATCAAGTTTCACCAAAAGGCAAAAAATCTAAAATCAATATTTTTTTGCCGAATACTTAAATCTTATAAAAGTCGTTAGAAGAATTTTTATGGTGTTTTGATCTTTTTTGCAGCTGTGAATATTTTCTGGTAATTAAATTTTAATTTAAAGCCGAAACCAAAAGCAACATATTTTACAAGCTTGACCACTTTTTGTAGAGTCTAGTCAAAGTGGTCAAGTGAATTTGTATATTAGTTTTTCTTTGGATGGTGTGGAGTCGTTTGAATATTGTCTTAAACTTAAGTACTGAATTGTTAACCCTTTGATCTTTACAGTAACAAAGCTTAAAAATACAACAAAAGCTATTTCTTGTAATAATTTGCTTAAATTTTTGACGGATTAATGGAAATTATAAATTTTAAGGAAATTTAGTTTTGACAGCTGAAAATACTTAATGCCATCACAAATCTTTTACTATCCGATCAACGCCTTTCGAGCTATTTCTAATACATTCAAATCAATTCAGCTGAATAGAAAAACACCTTCACGGGCTAAGACATTTCAAACGTCTCGAGCAATTAAAAATCGCAGAGACACATTTATTTATCAACTTGAATAAAGATGTGTTTTTATATATATGTTTGGTGTTAATACGGACTTTTTGTATGAAAAGGGTGAAACTAACGCTTTAGAAGTTTAATAACTTTTTTGCTATTAGAGCTAGGATCTTGATTTTTTTACATGATACTTATAATCTTACTCCGTACCCATTTTTTTGGTTTTGAGGATGATATATTGACCAGCTGGTGTCCAGGAATTTTTTTCACGAACTTCCATTTTTTCAAAAACATAAAAAAAACGTTCACCATGTGATGAAACTTTTTATGGCTCTAAAAATTGAAATTTTTTTCCTTGGAACATATATAACAGTACAAGACACAACTTTTGAGCTGAGAGTGGGATTTTTACCATGGACCGCTGATCCACACACATCCAGAAACCACGCAAAATCGTGAATTTTTCATGTTCCCTGTGTAAAATTTGTTCATTAATTGGAATATTTTGATTTTTTTTGCTCAACAATGTTTATCCATATTTTTCACACAATATCTGAAGGAATTCACGAATTTTTAGTCACGCGTCTGAGTCATATGAAAAAATTGCTAGAATTTTGAATGATTTCTGCTATCTATATTATGTTTCAATATTATGTTTTTATTCTCAAGTGTGTCATCTACCCCTCATTTTTGAGGGGATTCATGCTACTAGTTGAATTATATCACCGACAATCCATTTGAAACTGGTCTTTGGACGATTGCACATAGCAATTGAAAACACATTCAAATGCAAGAAATAATATAAAATGTTTGTAAAAGAAATTTTTGATCAAATGTGGGTCAGCAGTAAAGCCAACAAACTAGCTAACACTAGCGGTGAGCTGACCACTTTGGATTATGCTTTGTATGTAGATTGCTGCCAGGAGAGTTTATTAGCATACACAGCAAGTTTCCAAATGAAACTGAAATCAGAGCAGAATTGAAAATTTCTTGACTGTTTTTTCTTACAGCGAAAGTTTTAAATGAAATTGCAAGCTGGGAATCGAGCCAGAAAGTGAAATCAAATCTATATGCTTTTAGTTTTTAATTGTTTTCTAGTAGGATTAGAATGTGAAATTGAGGGGTTATTGAACTTCCGGTCGTTTGTTGAAGGTCCCAGAAAATTTTTAATATTTGAAATATGTGTTGAAGATTCTTATGAGTTTTGTTGTTATTGTATTTAATTATTATACTAACAATTTTCAATTTTTTAATTGCAGGAACACATTCAAGAAGTGCTTGACAAGTGGACACAAATTGATGACGAGATCTGGGCCAAAGTAATTGTTTTTGAGAGAAATCGGAGAGTAGCCAAGGCATATGCACGAGCACCAGTTCTTACAGTCAATGGATCAGATGACGGATTTGATGGAATGAGGTAAGGACTTTTTTAACTCAGATTCTGTATTGATGATTGCATTTTATTAGTGCTATTAAAATTTGAGCCATTCAAAGTAATTTTAAAGTAAAGAATAAAATATTACAACAAAAACTCATGCTTGTTATGTAAATTGTCTCTATGTACGTTATTGCTCACCTTTTTACCATTTCTTAAATTTTGTTGTTAGAAAACTCAACAAAGTGCACTGAAATATAATTTAGATTGGAATTCAGTGCATTCAGTGCATTCAATGCATATTCCGCTTAGCTCACTCAGTTCATTCAAGAGAAAGGAATTTATGCTTGCATTTTAATTTGAATGTTTTAGTTACAAAGCAGCAAAAGGTTGTTGCAACACTTGCGAGAGCTTAATGCATTTTTTAAATAAAAAAACTAAAAAAATTAGTAATTTTTTTAAATTACCAATAGTTGCAACATTTTTTGTAATTTGTTGGAGTTTTTTGAATATTAAGTGGATTATAAAACTTTTGAGTTATTTTACCTTTTTATCTTTTTTATGGTAAACAGGTAAAAGACCTGAATGCTCATCGCTCAGTTTCAAAAGTTTAATTTCCAATAATCATTAAAAAGCTGATGAATCCATTCATTAAATGAAATAATTTGATAATTTAACAATTTTCTGTGAATTTCTCCAAAAGCTCACTTAATAATTGTAATTTGCATATTTTTCTACTAAAACCAGCTAAAACTGTAATAAGTTAAGTCAAGTTTTTGTAAGTTATTCAACGTCATTTATCACTTAGCAAACCGAAAAGTGTCGATTAAGCTGGTAAGAATTATGCAACTCGCAACTATAATTTGTGGTTTATGTTGCTGGCACATTAATTTGAGTCAATTCTTTTAGTTCAAATGGAAAACGGTTTAATTTTGTTGAATTTGTATAATCTTGTAAATTTATTAAGGAAATTTTTTTAATGGGAATAATAAAAATCTTTGAGGGTTGAGTAATTTATTTGAGATTATTCTAAGACCGAAGTGGCCAAAAAATGTTATATCCAACAAAATCAATTCAATTTAAAGTTTAACCTTCAAAACTTTAAGAATGTCTGTGGCTCATGATTTTTAATAGATTGGCCACCCCTGCCAACCTTAAAGCTGCATAATGATCATCATAATTTAACTCACAGCTTTTATGTAAAAGACAATTCATTCAACTTCATGAATGGAAACATAAAATCTCATTAAAATCTCCCCTTCATGAATTCATCGTCAAGTGAATAAACTGCAGCTATCAAGTGAATCAAGTGAACAAAATAAATTAAATAAATTTATTCATGCTGCCTGATGGAGCTCTTATTTTATTACACAAACAATTAAAGTGAATTAACTTGGAATTAAGTTGGAATTAACTGAAATATTTGAATTAACGTTATTACAAGCTTTGCCTACAACTTTTAAACATTCTTTGAAGTTTCAGATATTTACATGTTTTCATTACAATTTTTAAAAATTTTACAAGACTGAAGTTTCATAAGACTTGTTGCTTGTAAAGCACCACCATTAAATTTCTCCTTCTGCATTTTTACATTTATTCACATTATGTGTAGTAATATGTTATAGCGGCCTACGAATCAAGTTTTCTCATTATCAATTGAGCCACTAATAAAATTGGCTAATATAGGCTAATGAAATCGATTCGCAGTCGCTCAAGAGACACTTACAAATTGGCTTTTCAATCTTTCCAATGATAATTAATCTTGTATCATTGAGGTTTGTTGAGGTTGGTTGAGGTCGCTTTTACAAATTTAACAGCGTGAAAGTATGTTTTTTGGTCCACTTAATTTAGTGCTTCGGTGTTTTGATCAGATTTTTATTGAAATTGGAGCAAAAAGTGGTTGATCAATCAATCAATGAATAATTTATTGTAGATAAATGTTTTTGTCTAGCAAGTTCATTGTTAAAATAATGTGACAGATTAATAAATATTTATATGGAGTGATTGTTGAAACAGTAATTTGTTAGATAATATATAATTGGGTCTAACTAGAGCTTGATACGTTTAATAATAGAATGGTTTCGTACGAGTAATTACGATCAAATTAATTTTATCTGAGAAAAAAATTTCAAACATTATTCATTTTTATAAATTTCATGATTTTTTATTGGCAAAGCTAGCGTTCTACCATGTTCTACGTTCTAAGATCAAAATTTGAAAAATGTTGATAAATGTTTGTGATTTCAAGTTGAATTCCACTTCTAATGGACAAGTCTTGCTCTAGAAACCTTGTAGAAAATGTTTAGAATATTTCGCAATTTTTCGATAAAAATTGTGTTCTTGTGGTTTATGGAATTTCGGAGTAATATTTGAAACAGACCGCACATAAAAAATTTCAAACCCAAACTCACCTTATAAGCAACTGATATCTTAGTATGGTTCTAATTTTCATGAATAAAATTTGTAAACTAAATTCAAACCTTATCTCAACCAAAAAGTTCTCAAATTCGCTAAGACCAACCAAGAGACAGGTATAAGGGCTTATGACAAGCTAAAAAGTCTTTATTTAAAATAACTTAATGGTATCATGTTCGGCTCATTATACAAAATTTCATTACCTTTACACAGTTCCAGTCCACTCAAACTATATACAAGGTCGTCCACTTTTTACGGCATGTTTATATTCATTATATAAACTCGAAGCCAAATGTCGCCATAAAACGCCCTACAGATAGCCTTATAGAATGTTTCCAATCAAATGAAACTAAAAGTTATTATTGATCGCATTCTAGTTCCTTCTCAAAAAGGTTTAGTTTTTTTTAAATAACAATTGTTTTGCTAGTTTAGTACTTTTGAGTAGCTTTTACAATATAAAGTATTCTTAATATAGATTGAGATTGACTTTTATTATTGCTTTTGACATGTCTAGTAAGTAGTAACATAAATTAAATTATAAATTCAATAAAACCATGAGCCGGATCTTTAAAATTTTTTCAAAATTTACTGAAAATTATTCAAATTGCAAATTTCTTACCGTTTTATGCGAATTTAATTTAATTTATTGCGGAATCTTACAATGTATCTTTAAAATTTAATTGTTCACCTTTAAATTTAAATTTAAATTATCGCGTTATTGACTGGCTTTTGTTTCTTAATTCTTTTAAAATAGCTCTGATCAGAGTCTTGACGCAGAAAATCTACGAATTTTTAATACCAGGATTTTATTTGTTTGCTGTTTATGTTATGTTTATGGCAGTTTGTGACAAGATCGACAAATTGGATGCTAACTATTTATGAACCCAGATTGGATCTATTTTTAGAAGATGTCGGTGGATATTATAGATTTATAAAAAACTTTTGTGGTTTTTTGCAAAAGTGCTAAAATCACAAAACCAGCAAAATTCTGTTCAAAATTATTTAATCAAAAAAAAAGCGGTTTGTGCCTTAAACATTTTATGTTATTATTCTAAATTCTTAAATGATAAAAATTCTTAAAACTGAAAAAAAAAATCTTTTCATAATCCACCGTAAGGTTGACTGCAAGACACCTCGAAGTGTTAAAACATAATTTGATCCGCCAACTTCATTAAAACATTCCATAGATTTGGCAGCTGGAAGTGTTAATTTAATAACTTTTAAATGCACATTATTGTAATATCTCTTTAAATCTTGAAAAATTTCTAAGTTGTTCTGCTGAAACACCTAAGAATTCACTAAGAATGGAATCAAAAGCAACATAGACTATCAGTCCAAGTAACTTGAATTTATTTTTGAAATATTTTCGAAAATGCTGGCGAATTTTATTGGTTGCTCGGACAATGCAGCAAAAATTCAAAATGAAATGTCTGACGAGTTGAATGACAGATTAATTTGAATAAATGGTTTAAATTGTAGATTTGCATAATTAAGATAGAATATCAACAAAACACAAGATTTTTGCTCTCTACAGTTTTCTGCATAGTATGCTTATGTGTCAATTAAGAATTTATTAAAGAGTATATTACTTAGAATTATAAAAGATTTATTCCTTTAAATTAATGTTGAGGTTGTATTTTGACAGAGTTCGATCAAAAATATTAAATTTTTTTTTCACTTTGTTTGAGCTTGACCAATTGTTGTAAAAAGAAATTAGATACGTCTGACAAATTGTAATTCTCGAAAGTATAGCATTGACTTTATTTTCCAAGACTCTTCTGATAATTGCTGAGATTGGAAATTCATGATAACGTCAATTGTAACGACCCAGTTAACTAGCTAATTTTAAAAGAATTTTTAGTCAAAATATGAAAGTTCAAAAAATTTATTATCCATGAATAGCAATGCTTCGAAAAAAATTTATGAATGTTGGAACCCAAAAACCAAAAATTCGACCCACGAAACCTAATTTTTTAGGGATTTTTGGTCAAAAAACGAAAGTTCAAAAAATAATATTATCCATGAACCTAGGTTCATGAATAGCAATACCTCGAAAAAAAATTTATGAATGTTGGGACCCAAAAACAAAAAATTCGACCCACGAAACCTAATTTTTCAATAAGTTTTGGTCAAAAAACGAAAGTTCAAAAAATAATATTATCCATGAACCTAGGTTCATGAATAGCAAAACCTCGAAAAAAAATTTATGAATGTTGGGACCCAAAAACCAAAAATTCGACCCACGAAACCTAATTTTTCAAGAATTTTTGGTCAAAAAACGAAAGTTCAAAAAATAATATTATCCATGAACCTAGGTTCATGAATAGCAATACTTCGAAAATTAAATTTATGAATTTAATACCTTTTTTTTCTATTACCATAATTTAATACCATAATTTAATACATTTCATACGATTCCTAGTTAATAAGTTAATAAAAATCCTAAATTACTCACATAATGAATGCTTGAAATGTATTTTTGAACGTCCGATTCATCCAGAACTCTCAAAAACAATCAAATCGTCAAAAATCAATTTTTGTTGAGCCTGCAGGCTATCAATAAAATTTAATGTGCAGTTTACAGTTGCACGTATATTAATAACTGCAAAGAATTGCCCCAAAAATGCCACAGGCCTAAAACAATAACAGAAATAAAATGCTCGAGATATGATTGAAAATACTTGATATGCAATGAAATACATTAATGCTTAAAAAGATACTTTAAGTAAAACTTTGCGGTTTTATTTTTTCGGGTTTTTCTTAGAATTGGACCACTAACGACTAACGAGCCCTAGAGAGCTGATTTTTTGAAGTTTGGCTAAATAAAGTGGTAATTTGGTGTAATTTGATGTCATAATTCGATGATGTGTGTAATAAAAAATTATTGGGAATAATTTTACAGTCAGTGTTATTTTTTACTCAAATTCGAAATCTTTCAAAAGATTTATATTTTGCGAATTTGAAACAAAACTTAATGACCATAAGGAATTTATTTTGTGTGAAGCTAAAATTTATTCAGTCTTAAGAATATTATCAAATTTTATTTAAAAGCAACTTCCTTGTCAAAAAATCACAATATAAAGCAATAATCCCCGTAAATGTCAAATTTTGAACCCAGTGTTCATTGAGTTAGGTCAGTTGTAATTAATCCATTAAAAAAAATCAATAAAAAGCACAAAAAACTGAAAACAAAATAAATCTTTAATTAACCTTTTTATGGCATTTATATTTAAGTGTTCAGCTATTTTGTTACAATAATCTCGATAAAAATAAACCCAAAAAACATTGCCCAAATAATTGCGCCAAAAACCAGGAAGTCAAATCGACTGCATAACCTTCCAAAAAAATCAAATTACAAAATCACTTCCAACCATCAAAAGTATCCGTAAGTACCGGCAGCAGCTGAAAGAAGGTGCGACGAAATTTAACTGAATCATTTCACGTCATTGTTCTCAAAAGTCTTCAAGTTTCCTTAAACATTTCAAACGTATCAAACAATTCAATGGTAACAGTTCAACTTCAAGCAATTATTCTAATGCAGGAGGTGGGCGGCAATTTTGGTTTAATGTTTGTTACTTTTATTACTTTGTTGACCACATTTGACTTTGCTCATTAACTGTTTTGGGTTGAAGATCTTTAAGATTATATCTAGAGGTATAAAAAATGCTTCTGATTTTAATTTATTAATTCACAAAGACAGTTCTTCCTTATAATTCAAGAATTGAATTTTGTTCTACAAATGGTTTTATAGGGATCTTATAAGAAAACTTTTTGAAAACATTTTAATTGTTTGAATGGCTGAAATGGCTAAAAATAACTAAAAACAGCTTAAACTGCTAGAATTACCAGAATTAAAAGCTAAAACAGCTGCAATGCTGTCAGCAATTAAAACTACTCATTGTTAATTATCTTAATTATCGCGAAGACAAATCGAGTGTCTGTGAAAAATTTCTGAATGAAGATTCAATTGAAAGAATTACAAGAAGGCGCTGAAGGTCTGAGAACTCGCCGTGTTCAGAAAATTAATGTATTTTGATGTATTTTGATGTATTTTGATGTATTTTAGTGTTTATTTTAGTGTATTTTATCTTTTTTAGATACAATATAAGATTTAGTACTTAATTATACAGGAACTTCTGATTTTGTCGTAAAAACACTCATAAAACGCCATAAAATGATAATTGGCTGCAATTTAAATGAGTTATGATGGTTTTGTGCGATTTTTATTCGAGCTTTGCTGATTTTCTTCGACAATTAAGAATTTTTTATGGTTTCGTAAAATATATTTTTGTTTTATTTATTTTCAGAATTGGACTCTGTGGATTTGACAATCCTTTGAGGGATCAAAAAACTGATGAACTAAAACGGCATATTGGACAGGTTAGTAAAAAAGTTAAAATATGTGACTCTTTATTTCTTCTTATTAGATAGATGGATTCGAACTCAATTTCAATAATATGGAAATAAATATACTATTGATTGCTCTTGTTAAAAAAAGTGACATAATTTGAGTCAATCATTTGATGAAAAACATTCCAATCAATTTTAATTTAAATTACAAAAAATTCTTGTATTTCAAAAATTCCACATTAAAAATCCAACCATTCAATCGAACAATATCACGTCCTTGAGTGCACAACAAACACGGCTCTGTAATTATTTAATATACTGCAAAGTTCACTTCTAGATTGCACCGGCAATAAATCCTTTGCAAATTGCCGGATCGCCGCTTTCTTTGCCGGCTACACATCTTCCTTGTAAATATCTTACAAGTAAGATATACAATTAATATTTCTTTGCTCACAAACATCGCAAACATCGCAATATCTGCAAATATTACAAATCTTGTAAATATTGTAAAAAATATTTCGCTAACATATGTTTTAACAGGTTACCTGGCTACTCTGACTGGTTGGTTTGGTTGTTTGTCTGTTTGAATTGTTGGGCAAGCAAACATGTGCAGAAGATATAAATTCGAATGGTAATGAAAACTAGCTGACGACTCAAGGACGTCAATTGGCATTTAATGAAAATAATGTTTGCTATTTAGATGCAGCTTCTATTTTTGTTTAAATGTGAAGAAGGGGAGAACATTGACCGGTTTTTAAATTCAATTTCATTAATTTTTTTTTAATTTACAACAATGTAAAAAATTCGAAAACTATTCCGGAAATTTTTCAATTAAACTTTAATCACTCCTAAACCGTCTACCCAATAAAAGCTGGAAGCTAAATTTATATCGGATGGTCCAAAACGCTTAAACCGAGAGGAAACCAGATCTAGTTTTAATCCCACAGTTGATTTTAATTTATGAGCAGGAAGCTCGTAGAAAAGTTTATTTTTCGAGTTTTGTAAGTTTTTCTAGAGTTTTATTTTATTTTCTAAAATTTTGGAAAATTTTATTGTTTATCGTTGGTTTGCAGATATCAAAGGAAACGTTTTATCAATCGCGATAACAACATTTTGCAAATAAAGCAAGGAAAGATTCTGGTTTTTATGGATATTTGGATGACCAAAATGAATTTTTTACAAAAATAACTTGATTTTGTCCATAAAAAATATTTGATGAATTTTTAATTCTATTCACAATATTCATAGAAGTTTTGTAAAAAAACTCCAAAAATATAAAATTCGCATAGGCCACAGATAGCTTAAAAAGCTGAATCTTTAATCATAGACCAATTTAGAAATTGACCATGATTAAAGACTTCGATGCTAGAAAAAACTGGAAACACAAAAAATTAACATAAGAAATCAATTTGGCGCGATCTTAATATCTTAAAATATGGTTCAGACATTAATTTTTAAATACCAAATCAAGCTTCATATTCGTATTGGTTTTATTTGTTTATTTTACTGAAAAACTATTAATTTGTAATTTTAATATGCTGTTTCGCTGTGGGACATGTCAACTCTAAAAAAAGTTTTAAAATGCTTTTAAAATGTTTTGAATTATTGAAAATGTTTTGAAAAACTTCCAAAAAATGCTGAATTTATGGCTTTATTATATTTATCTTTTTCTTCAGCGTTTGTGCTGACTTTTTGGTCAAATATGATCCATAAACATCAAAAATCTTCCAAATACAATTTCATTTGTATTTTTTGCGGAATTTAAAAATTCAAGCGAAAGCTTTGGTGTGAATCTTCAGATTTTTAAATTTGAGCAACATGGAGTCTACGCTTTTGACATTTGGAAGTTAATTTTGGAGTTCTTGACTTATTGCGCTGAGCTTTTCATTTTAGTCCAAGGCATAAATAGATGGTAAATAACTAAAGAGGTTAATGACTTAAAAGTTTGTGGAAACTAGAAATATGATTTTGTTAGAATTTTGGATGAAAAAATTTAGATTCAACAAAAAAAAAAATTTATCTTTGCATTCTTTACTAACAGAAACTGAGAATTTGTTTGTTGGGAATCAAACCACATTTCTCTCTTATTGAACATTATAATTTTAAATCATAAAATTACTATGTTATTCTAAATCGTTTAAATTGAGAAATAAGGACGTACAATGCCAAAATTAACACAATGCCAAAATGATTTTATTTACCATTTCTAAAACGGATGCAATTAATTCCACATTTTTAGCCGAATCACTTTTATAAACATTTTTTTTCACTTGAAGTTGAAGCAAGTTCAAACATTTCTGACGCAAATTTGAATTAAGTTGCCTTGAAATTTATGGCCATTTAATTAACTGATCACTATCATAATTTCTATTTACATTAAAAATGTTTAAATTGCTTCAAATGTTAAGCCAGTCAAATTAAAGACAATAAAAAGTGATAAATTAATATCAGGTGACCTTTTCTGGCTGTGCTTTAATTATGTGACCAGCGGAGATAAAACGATTAAAAGCTTTATTGAATCAATCCTAATTAAGTGAGCTTTTCAGGCTCTAATGCATTTAAATGTTGCATAAATGATTAGAAATAAAATTTATAGGTTCCTAATGGTTTTAAGACCAATAAATTAGTTTTATTGCCTATAAGCTGATAAATATGTGTAACAGATTGGTTCTTGTTTGCATTATAAAGTTGCAAAATAAAATTAGATTTGCATAATTGCAAGGAGCCAAACATTTATGGATCTTTTATTTAATTAAGATATCACTCTTTTTAAGATGTTTGCTGCATAAATTTGCAAAAAATTTATCTCCTTATTCGTTTATAATAAATCTAAAATTAACCAAATTTCCTCAATTCTTCTTGCAGGGCATAAAAATAAAAATGGATGATGCTGGTAACATCCTCGTCCGCCGCTACTCCAAAAGCAACGTGTACGTAAAAAGCACCGCCAGCCTGCCCAATGAGGAAACTGCCATCGGCAGCGAAGTGCTGAAGTCACCGAATCAAAGTTTGGACCTTGAGAAAGTCACTAAGGTGTGTATCCACAAATTAACCAAAAACACTAATTTTTTATTATTCCGCATCGATTCATAAATTCATTGATTGAGCTGTGAAGCAACGCATTACAAATTTATCAACCTCTCACACCTTTCCAGGTCTTTGACATGAAAAAATTCCAGTCAAATGTTAATAGAGAATTGCGCAGGGCTTACCCAGACAGAAGGAGGTTGGAGACGCAATGTTTATCTGCAATAGCATTCGTTAAATCAGAGAATGAAGTGCTTGATTGTCCTATTTGGATTCTGATTGTAAATGTCGTGGCGATGGACATGCTCAAGAGCAAATTACCTCCAGGTTAGTTTTAAATCGTTCACTTCGATTTTTGATCGAAAGTTGCATAACTTTGATTTCAGGGAAAGAAAATTTTGGTTACAGACGAATTTGGTTTAATTTTAAATATTCAATCTATTTCTCACCAATTCCTTAACTTAGTAACATATTTAATTACTAAATATAGTTCCCTACCCCTGGCTCTATCTCAAAAAAGCCATCAACTCATTCCCCAAATCGTTCACACGAGATTTTGTCTCTATTTTTGCACAATTCTTTCGAAAAGCAGCTAAAAAAACCTCAGATTAAAAAAGTTCAACTGGAAATTGCAAAATTGGCAAAAAAGCTTGTAAAACATTTGCGAAAAATGCTATCGCTGAATGGAATCACAAACATTTTTATCTATCTTTGGCTCTGCGGTTGAACTGCAACTTCACAGTTGACATTGGAGCACATTTTTACAAGCAGCAGAACATTGTTCTCCACTTTGTAGTGGAACATGAACAGATGAACGATTTTCCGACTAGTTTCTGAGATTTTTGTGAGATTTTGAATGGAAGATGGGGGAGGGATGGATAGTGGACATGTTATAGGTTTATGCGATATTTAACTTGTTTGTGTCCACCCCTCTTGTATTTAAATATAAATCCTCAATAAAAGTCTCCTATAAAACTGCTTTATAAAATCTCTCCACATCCCACAATCCTTCTGGCCGTTAGAACGAGAGATAGAACAGTTTAACGACAAACTTCTGCCCATAAATTATCGACCGCCAGAAGAATGAATCGATAAATTTTAAATTAAGGAAACATCACAAATTACACAATTTACAAAATTTACAAGAATTACACAACTGCTTTTTAATGGCTTTTTAATATGACTCTAGTTTGATAGCGATGCCCGAAAGATTGCCAGATTTCTAGATATCGGTGCAGTTCATTGCAATTGTTAGCTAATTCTACTTATGCTTTACTTAAATCCCAGAAAATCACGTTGATCTGTGAATTTGTCTCGCTTGTGAAGAAATTTCTAAATTGTTTAATATTGTAATCTATAGAGAATTATTAAAAAAGTTTAAACTATGAGCTCGTGATTTCTAGCTTTTGCTTTGTTTGAAATTGTTTAAATTCGTTTTAAATTTAAATCTAGCAAATCTTTAAAATAAGAGCAGTTTGTGAAATTGTTGTGGGATTGTGTAATGTTTATTTTATTTGTCATTTTATATTTCTTATGTTTAGAGGATTTCTTTTATTGGCTATTAGATAATATTTTTATGGGGAAGATTATTGCAGAAGGTGATGTTTGGAAGAGCTTGAGAGACAAAATGTTAAGTCACTCTTCTAGAAACTTAACCAATTTCCAAGTAAACCATAAAAGTTAAATTAGATTAAAAACTCTCCCCTCTTCTAACCAAAACCGATCCACAACAATTCAATAAAATAAAATCTTAAGACATTTCAAAGACATTTCGTGAAATGCAAATATTTGTCACAACTTCAGTCTTTTATTAGATTAACATTGAAATGTTGAACTAAATGAATATTCATGCAACAAATGATGCAAACAACAATCTTTGATAAATCTTGCATTTATTACTCAGGTACTCGACAAACGTTCAAGTACAATGTCGTCCACTTTTGTGAGTTCTCCCAGCTTGTCTTTTTCAGATTTGTTTAGATTTGTCAGATCTACTTAAAAGCATTCTCGCGACAACTCCATGATTTTGCAATGATTCAATGGTTTAACTGATTTGAATGATTTAACGATTCACTGAATCACAGTTCATGCGACTGAAAAATAATTTTAAAGTTTGCTCAAAGCCAAGCTTTAGCAAACATATCAACACATTTCTATTTTTACTTTGTATGCTTCATACAATATTCAGCTTGTTGAATTAATTAAGTTCTGGTGCAAGTTTTAGATGTTTTTGCTTAGATTGCGCAAATATTTTTTATTTGCTCGTTTTGAATAAACTGCGAATTAATGGAATGTACTGAATAAATAAAAAATAAACTTGGGATAAACGATAAAATTAATTGGAAAATGATGTTTTTTGATTTACTGATGTGAGGGAACTATTAAGAAGTCTTAATGATTAAAAGAGATTTAGTTTATGTTGGACTATGAAATATCAAGTAAGGGTAAAGTCATATTTATTTTTAGTGTAAATGTATAAAATCAGTATCAAATTTAATTAATAAAATTTTCAAAAGTTCTCGCCCTACCAGCTCAACGTCCATTGGACATTAGAAATCGTCCTAGAATTCCGGTTCCCGATGAAGATCCATACAGCATAACGATGAATGGAGGAAGTTCTGGTTCCGGCAGCTCTGGTTTTGGTCCATCAGGACACGTAGCAGCCACTAGAGAGCAACTTATGATGCAATCACAGAAACTAGGAAGACGCAGCGATAAACCTCCAAAGTTGCCGCCACGAGACAATTTATACTCGCATGATTTACCAAAGGTAGTTAAAGTAATTGATGCAACAGCAATTAAAGCACGGTTAATTAACTCTAATTCATGTCATTTATCTTACAGCCTGATTATGACGACATCGAAGACGAGAATCGGATCAAATTGATGGCTCGAGGCAAGTCAGACAAAGGCAAAGACAACAAGAAATATGGTGAGTCGCAGTTTCATTTCTCTTTTGCGGGGAATAAATTTAATTGAATATTCTGACAAGTCTGAAGTCGTGACGGAACCGTTAATCATTTTTTGTTTGATTTTGTGGTGTAATGTGACCACGCTTTTTCTTCGGTGATTTAAACTTTTTTGTGGAAATGATTGGTGACGTAAATAAATTTTAATTTTAATTTTGGACAAACTGATAGACTAGAAAAAATTTAATCTGCACAAAAAACAAAAAATATTTCGCAAAATCGACAAAAAACTCGCAAATAACCTTTCATCTTCGTAATAAAACCAAACTCTAAATTCAATTTAACACCAAAATAAAATACATCTTATAATAAATGCTTACAAGCCTTTGATTACTCCACATACCAAAAAAGTACTCTAGAAAAAGAGACTGGCACAAAATTATAAAAATTATAAAATTGCACAAAAGCGTGATTTGTCATTTCCAACCTTTTTCTGCTTTATTCACCTTCAACGTCGAAAGTTCGTAATTGAATTAAGAGAACTAAAGGGGAATTAGAGTATTAATTCGAGCTAGAAAATTGAATTAAATTGAAAAAAAGTTTTTAATTTAATATGCGCTGTCACTCGTCAAATTTGCTCGCAATTGCAATAATATCAAAAAACTTCAAGATTTAAATGTATTTCAACTATTTTCGACCATTTCGAGCAAAAAAGCACTTGGAACAGTTTATTAAATTTAATTATAGATTTACAAGTTTGTGGAGCACAAAGAAGCTCTTTTTGCATAATTTGAAAGGAAATCGTCGCTTGACTTCTTTCTTTTCATGAATGTTTTCATTGATCATGAAGTATAGAGCTCCAGTAACAAATATGATAAATTTTATTTAAACTTCTTCCTTCCAGATGATCCATACTACTGCGGTATGCGGGCTCGAGTACCAAACTTTGTGAAGGCAAACGGCAAGCCTGTAGTGGACATAAACAGCAATTATATTAGCAGTAAGAATTTGAACAAGGCGATGAAGGACAAGGAGCAACATCAACAAGCTACCAAGCGCATGTCAGTGGCTCACTTGGCCCACCCGGCTTCATTCACGTCCTTGCATCAATTGCATCAAATGAACAATAGCAGTTTATATCCGCTCAAGCCCGCACAAAGCATGATGCATCAACAGCAGTACTTGTGGCATGCCAGAAGCCATGAGAGTGGCATTGGTAAGTGTTTTGATTGATGCTTGTTGATGGGTTTCTGGTTTATAAGTTTTAATCATGAATTTTTGATAATTGTTGGAACACAAAACTGTTTCCAAAGAAAAGTTCCCTTAACTTGCAACAGCGCCAAAATTAAAAAAAAATTTAGAATTAATTTTAAAAATCTTATCAATATCTTTACCACCTCCTTAGATTCTGAGCTGGTCGAGTCACCATACGGACAGATTTATGGACGTCTTCCGTTACCCAACAGAGGCTATGTGCCCGCCCAAAGGTCGCTTTATGTAGGGGAGTGGAGTTAAACTAAAGTAGAATAATTATTATCATAAAATGCATATCTTTTCATACTGATCGATGCTCATCCCATCCAGTTTAAAAGTTTTATTCGTCTTTGAATGTCTTTAATTGTCGCAAATGGCTTAACAATATTTTTACTCTCCCTGTCTCTCGAATAAATTCCCTAATTTGATTATTTGAGTAATTACAATCTAAAATGCCATTTATTTTGTTGAAATTTTAGCGTAATTGTGTAATTGTATGTGTTTTTAATAATTCTTCAGATAAACTGATGATGAAAATGTAACTTCTTTTTTAGATTAAATGTAATTAAACGCAATTTGTAAAATGTAAAATAAAAATTGAAATCAATAAATTATATATTTTAAAATTGGAGTGTTTTTTCTGATTGTTGTATGCAATTTCCTTTATTTAGCTTTCTGACTCAATAAAATAAATTCCCCCAAAACATTACAGCTTGCAATATTATAAACACCAAATCGAATTAAACTGTCTATAAAAATCAGTTTTTGCTTTCAAGGAACTCTTCAAGAAATCAAAATTTCAATGTCAGACTGACCGTATTAAATTGATTTGAAATATCAAATTGGTTGAGTTTAATTGCAAAAAGATCTGAGTCAATAAAATTGTTGGTTTTTTAGATTTATCAAATATATAAATTGAAACTTTTCGGAATTTATTGGAATTTTGTAGAATTTTTCAATTTGTGTGGTTTTTGTAGTGTCTGGTCCATATGCAATACAATAATGGTAAGCAGAAGTGAAAAAACTAATCAAGCATGAAAATGGACCGAATTACTTGAATTAACTGATTTAACTGAATTAACTGATTTATTAGATTTTTAACTAATCAATTCACGAATTCACGAATTACTTGAAATGTTCGAAATCGTGTCTTATGATTTGTAAACTGCGTGAGATCATAGAAGTTGATGGATTTGATTTGTTTTAATTTCAGTGGTTTATTCAATGCTTTAGTTGCTTGATGAATACATTTCGTATATATGTCGAAAAATGTTGGTTGCGCAGTTTTACAAAATAAAACGACCTTGAACTTGATATGTATTAATAAATCAGAAAAAGATTGTTTGGAGATATATTGGATTTGTAATGATTTTTGAAAGGTTAGTTGATTTGTTGGATGTCTAGACTTGATGTCATCGGTTAGTATAGTAAATATTTGTGGAGTAAATTTTTTAGATTTTGCTTTTCTTACTACAAATTCTTAACAAATTCTTAACAAAAAGTATAGCTATAAAAAATTTATAAGTTTTTAGATTGAAGATCAACAAAATATTTTTTTTGTTTAAGTATTTTATTTCTTCTATCGGTTTTTCGCTTCTTGAAGGGAAATGTTAAACAATATATTGAACAATTTTTTCTACTGAGGTTATCAAACAGTAAAAAATATCATAACAATCATTTAAATGAACAAAATATCTTTTTAATATTCTGAGCTGAATTCATTCACAGATTTCTAGCTAAAGCCCACAATAATCCAGCCGACAATTTAAATAACGATTAATTACCAATTTATTTATTTTTTTACTAAACAAAATTTTGTATCAAAGTGTTGGCTCATGTTCTTTTGATGTTTTTAATAGATAAAATTATGGACATTCTAGAATGGAACTAAATTCTTCAAAATGATAGATTTAAAGTTTATTCATTAAATTTTATTAAAATTGCAAATCTTTTTAATCAATCTGCAAATAAAACAATTGAGAGACCCATTAAGCTCTTTGCAAATAGACAACAAATAAACAAAGTTGAAATTGCAAATTTACTCAAGACACTGACAATTTGTGAGACAACGATGCGCTACAAGTTTGCACTCTTTACTTTTGTCTGCAAAACAAAGTTGCTGCTAATTATTTAATCACACAATGCACTAGGATTTCCCCTTAATATAGTGAGTAACAGTTAAACGATTAGCGCTTCAGTTGACCTTCTAAAACGGTTATGTATTAAAGAAAACCCGCAACAACTTGGCGTCAACACTAATTGACAATCAAATAAGGAGCAATCTGGGAAATACGGCAAAAATATACACTTTGTATTCGAAAAAAATGTACAAAACTGTTTGAAACGTAGGTGTCAATTTGTATTCACTTTTTTCCATTTTTCGCACAATTAACACATTTTCAGAGATAAAATTCTTAACCAGTTTTTACAGTTGCAAAATTGACTTTTATTTACAAATATTTGAGTCACTAGAATGATTAAATCATTTAAATGGAAAGAATAATTCAAATTCATTGAGAAAACTTCTTGAGATCACATTTCACTTCTCCACCAAGTAATTGAATCATTTCTTTAAATCTGCGAAGCAAAATATGAAATTTTGGTTGCATAAGTGATTTAAAATTTTAATAATGTCAGCCTACGCGCCCACCGATCCGCTGATTGAACTGCTTTTACAGCTTTTGTGTTTAAAGCTTTTGTACACATTGAACGTGGAAGTTCTCAATATTTTTATTTTACTCAGTTTCGCTTAGTATTTCCGAGCAGAACAAAAAAAAAAAATCTACGAAAGAATACATTTCTTAAATCTTGAATCTTTCTTTGACTTGTTTGTTTGTTTGCGATTTGTCATTTTTCTGTGCAGATTTTTTGTCTCAATGTGAAGTTCATAGAACTTGGTGCTAAAACAGGAAACCTACTCGCATATTTACAATTTAAATAATTTCAATAAAACTTATAAATGTACAAATTTGGCAATAAACTGTTAAACTTCAATTTGTTTTTGCTTGTTTTGTAATGATTGTTTGTGTTGACTGTGTCTTCAAGTGATGTAACTTTTTTTCGAATTTTAGATTTATTGATTTTTTGTGCAAATATTAAAAAAAAAATATTTGGATGAAAAGTAGATGTCCAGATACTATAGCAACATTTGGATTTCAAAAAATTAAAATTTTAATTAGAAAAAGTTTTCCTGAATTATTGCAAACCCAAAAAAAATTACAATAAAAAACCCCAATATCAATATTTTGTTAATAAAAAAAGCTTTCCCAGATGTAAATCCAACCTCTGACTAATAACAAAGGAAACACCAATCTCTACTATAGCTTTACAATAACTCTACTAACTCGACCATAAACGCAAATGCCTCAGAATAATTGTATTAGCGCTTTATTAAAGGTTAACCATATTTTAATGGAACAGTTTACTCGTTGCTGGCACTTTTAAGCTAACTCTGCTGATATTGCTAACATTGCGCGGCATAATGGATCTTGACATTTAAAAGATCATTTACCCAACTCACCAACTTCACTAACCAACATCAACAGCATCATAGAGCAAATGAAAAAAGTTTGTAAATATGAAAAGTTGAAAAACCAAACATATTTATATTCAAGAAGATTAAATGAATGTCATATTGGTCATATGCTCGCGAGCAAGGTGGAAATTGTCCATGAAACTGGCAGTGAGACAGAGAAATACTGAGTGGGTGCTAGGTGGGTGGGAAATTTTTAGTCTGCTGTATTTAGGTTTGTTGATTTCAATTAGGTGGTCAACTTTTCTAAAAAGACTCGTCTTGAACTTGGTATTAGGATAGACCATTAAAGATTTTATGTACAAAAAAATATTCGACCCATCAAACTCCATCCAAAATAAATATAAGTCATTTGATTTTAATTCAGTTAAGGTTCGTGGTTTCAGGTACACCTCGCTAATGATGCTTTAGTGCTCTGTGAAATGCTAATGGCATCTAAAAAGCAACCTATTGAGAATTGAATGGCAAATAACAAAATTACTAAATAATGAAAATCACAGAAACTCTCAGAAAACTCTCGAAATTTCGAAATATGTTCGTTGAAATATGAAAATGTGAGCGAATTTGTGAACGCCTTTTTAGATTGTTTAATTAAAAGATGAACATAAATCCATGTTTTAACTACATGCATAAAAACTAAATGTCTCAGCTCAAGATGAGCCTAGCAAGTTGTAAATTAACGTCAGCTCTGAATTTATCAAAAAATATGAACTGAGAAACTGAAAACTACATGCCAATGAATTCCAATATTTTAATGTCAAACTTGGAAGAGACTCGTGAGAATCTGTGAAATGATTTATTGTTCTGATTGGTAATTATTTAAATTAATTAATTAATTTTATTTCTTGGTTTCTGGGTCTTCAGGATTTTTAAATTTTTAATTGATTAGTTTTATTACTCCGTTGTTAAAAGCTCATCATAATTAACTTTACCACAATGATTTAAGCTAATCAGATAATTATTTTTTACACAAGAAATTGATTTAAATTAATTATTTTAATTTAATTAATGATCGATTTTTAAATTATGAGGGGGAAGCAATTTAGATTTAAAAGGTGCTGCTTCTAGTCTTATCGAGGATTGTCGAGTCATTGTGTGATAAATCACTTATTTTATTGAATTGTGTTGATAGGTAAACAATTAATAATTAATTAACTTGGCATACTCCTTGTTTTTAAGGCTCAATAAATAATAAAAGTTAAAAACATTTAAATGCTAGAAAGTACACAAACTTACTAAACAGACTTACATTATAATAAAAATGCTAACTACCTAAAAGTAACAATAACCATAATTAACCAATTTTGCTATAATTCTAGCTTCAAAGCTAAATCATACTAATCAAGCAATTTTTTTGTACAGCAAATATTTTACACTACACAAAATAAAAACATTAGAACAAAATTAGAGAAATAAGAAAAACTATTAAATGAATTAAATAAAATTACAAATCATTAAATAATTTATAGAAAACATTAAAAAGCATTAAAATCTAATGCAAAGGAATGTCCATACATAAACCATGTATCTCGTGTATACATGGATATCTGAATAACTGCATTAGCTGAACCATTAAACTATTGCCGCAATTTGAATGCAACCTTGAAAGCAATTTGATTTAGGAAAAGTTCAACAAAAATTCCCGATTTGCATCTAATAAAAATATTTTATAACGCGGCTGCATTTATGGGCTGGGTTTTGCTGTAATTTCACAGTTTTATGTCACATAATAATATAGTTATATTTGAATATTTGAATATTTGGCTGTTAAAGCTTTTTTTATGGTAGTTTACGTTCCTGTAACTATTTTATGGCTGCACGGCAGACTTTTCGAAGTTTAAGTGCAGTATTGCATGAATATCCAAACGTATGTTAAATATCTCACATGAATTCGTTAGATTTTCTTTTGCTTAAATTGGGTAAGCTTATGCCAAATTTGGAGTTTTATACTTATCAAGTTGAGGCATTTAAATATGAATTATTAACATTTATTTCAAGTTTATGGTTTTATTACTTGAACTATATATCTACCCGTGAAATTAACGAAGCTTTCTTATTTACTCTTTTAACTCTCGGACGCAGATAAATTAATAAATGAAAATCTTGTCATTTGCGCGATTTGAAAATTTGCATCATTATGCTGTTTTCAGCAATTAATAACTGGATACGAAAACAGTAATTTATGCGAATGCCAAGGATTTGATGTTATTTGACGAAAATTAATTAATTAATCAAAACAAATGAAATTTTGTGGTTAAACTTTAAAGGTGTCACACTGTGATATGAGAGACGATTGTAAATGTCGATGAAATGTTAAGAAGGTGAGAGTTTTTCAATATTTTGAGCATTTAAAATGTAAATAGATTAAATTTTTCAGCTGGTGGCAATTTGCTGGTGGGTTGCTTTTATTTGACTATTAAATTTATTAAATAAAAACATATCGAGGATGTTTTTAATTGGGTTTGATTTACATTTAATTTACAAGGCTTTTTGAGAGGTACAACTATCAATAAGTTTATAGATGCTAAAAAAAAATTCAATTTTGGAACATATGGAGCAAATACTTAAAATTTATCCCACGAAACCTCAATTCATCAATGTTTTGATTCCAAAATTTCGATTAAAGAGATTTCTCTAGGCCAATTTTGCATGCAAATCCCTCTCAGCTCAGTTATCACAGCTTCTTCAGAATCACACAAAAAGCATTAAGAAGCATTCATCCAAAGAATTCACAACAAATTACATTTATTCTCGCAACAATTACATAAATAATAGAAAGAGAATAATTTTTATCAATAGCAGGGCAAAGTTATGAATAGTTACAAAAAACAACATTGAAATCAGTGAAAAGATTATTTTATGGTTATTTGTGGAAACGTCGTAAACTTTTATTTGCACAAAAAAGCGAGTACAAATCGATTGCGAGCAAAAAGATATAATAGTGGAAATAAAGTCGCCACACGAGCCTTTTTATGATAATGTCCAGTGAAGTAGTTGTGAGAGGTACTTGTGTATCACTGTAAAAAATTTCCATGTTAAATTCCCTTACTTCTGATCCATAACTTCATTGCTTGGCTTTTCCACATAATAAATTTTCAACGGTGCCCTTACATTTGCATAATTGAATTTAAAAATTATATGCCGAGCGTTATATGAATATTCATATTTTACTGAACATATTTGAAAGCATTTAGATTTTATGCACATTGAAATATGTTTACTCAATTTAGTTCTGCTCAATTTTATGCTATTTTGCTCGCTGATTTATTGCTAGTGACTTTTTGCGGCACAAAATAATTAAAAATTAAAAAGTTTTAAGATTAATAATAATTTTTAATAATTGTGCAAAACGCTAAAAGACATATAAATGCGGTTTTGAGTAATGTGAGTTTAAATGGCGATAAATAACAGTTTTAGTAATAATTATTTGTAGTTTGGGATTTTAGGTGATTTTCTTTGAGGTTTTCCGTGAAAACTGAACTGTGGTCTACAATATTAAGAAATTTGTAGGTTAAATTTTTTAATTATTTTAGTTTTCTAATATGAATTTTAAACATCTACAGTGGGATCTACGGATTAGAAACTAAACTGGTTAAACTGACTGAATCTGCGCTGGTTGATTAATTATAATTTGCTAAAATCTATTAAAAGTCTTTAGCTATACCTCAGGAGATACTTTAATAGTTAGTAGTAATATCAACCCAATTATAGTATAATAAGTATAATTAAGTTAATGTGGGGAGAATGGATTTTAAAATAATTAAGTTTGATGGAAAATATATTTGCTTGTTATAATTTAATAAATTAAAACTATTTTAGTCTTTAACATTTATGTTTGGGTAGTTGCAGAACTACAAGAGTTGTTACATCTAATTTAATCTGAGTTGTTTGATTTTCAAATCTTTAAACATTTTCTAGAGTAAAGATTATTTAAATGCACTGAAACATTGTAAAAGTCATTAATACCCCGTGATACCTAACAAGTAATACTTAAATCCCCGCACAAACATAAAACAAAGATAAAACCACATTGCGCTGACGAAAATTCGTTGAACCGAAAAATGTTGTGCTTCAAACACGACGAGGAAGCGTCCTTGAAGAACTGCTTGGGAATGTTCATTAAAAACATTTCTTGTACATTTTACTTGCTTTACCTCAACCAGCCTCAACATTTTTGTGAAATTCAGTACTTTATATTTACGATATTGTAGCGTTTTGCTCTGGATTTTATTACAATATATTAAAAGTCTAAGTAAAACAACTAAAAGTCATGGCGTGGTAACAAACTAGTTTCTTTTTTGTTTTGAATAATGTTTTTAAATATTCAGTATTTGCATTATAATTACCTTTATATGAATATGAATATATTTGTTCCAACTTGTATCAAGAATATATTTAAACCAGTCTATTTTGAGGTTTAATTATATTTTTGTAGCCAATTTTGAACAACAAGAATTGCAATGGAAGTTGAATAAGTGCGGTAGGTTGTTGGAGAAGTACGTTAAAACTTAAAAGCCTTTTATGGTGTTTTTGCTACTTTTTTGAAGACTAATTTATTGTAGGAATTTGTAAATGAGCCATAAATCATTTATTAGAGTGATAAATTCTAGAAAAAAAATTTAAATTAAAATCAACCATTTCACTATATCATCACATATTAAAATTAAAATAAATTTATTTACCTTGTGTTTTTTTTTGTTATCACTCTTATAACAACTTAATATATTCTAAGTCCTTGCTCGCATTAAAATATGAATGATTAACCAACTCATTCAATCTATGTAGTTTATGCTCAAAACAGGTTAAAAATTAAAAACAAAAACTCAACACCCAATAAATATGTTAAACTCAACAAATTAACATGAATTTCATTAAACTTTGAAATTTTGTGAGTTTCGAACATTTAAGTTGCTGATTTTGCTCAATTACCTGATATTGGTGATATGGACCTCGTATTAAAATAAATATAATAATTATAAAAATGAAAATGAAATATCCACTTTTCATGTGAATTTATTTAATCATTTTCATTTCCTATAATTCACAGGTTATTGCAAAAATTAGCTAGATTAAATAAATATACTTGAAAAGTTTTTATCTCAAACTCAGCAAAGTTTAGTTTTTTTGTAATTTTTGTATTTTGCCGAGTTTTGTAGTAGAAAATTGTTTTTATAGAGAAGTGTGGCATTTGCAAAGGAATAATATGATATAAAGTGTGTTATTAGGTAATTAACTTTCGATAAAAAACAACATAAATTGTTATATCGCTTTTGTAATGGCATTATAGCTTATTTTATGTATATTGGACTAGAAGTGTTTTATAGTCTTGTTGGATTTTAAGGTTAGAAAGTTTAAATTATTTTTGGGAAAATTACGAGCAAAAATGTCACTTAGAAAAATATTTTTTTTTTTTCTAAATTTATGATTTCTTATTCAATTATATTCTTACTAGCGGCCCTCGGCTCCGCCTCGGGCCACGTCGCCCTTCGGCTAGCGCCTCAGGGGCCAGCAGGATGGTATTTTCCAGCTGTATAGGTTCCATTCTCATTTAGTTAAAGTATAGGAAACTAATATGGTTCCTTAATCTCTTAATATATTTTTAGTATTATAAGGTATCTGAGTGTTGTGAACCATTTAGAAAGTATGCAATTTTTTTTTTGATCATTTAGTTATTTTGTCTAAGTAGGTTTCAAACCTATAGCTTCAGTATATGAGCGTTCTGTTCCAGAGAACTTGCTTATGCAAGAGAGTCAGCGTTGGAGTAGTGTTGTATAAGAATTTGGCATAATTTTTATTTCTTTATGACAAAAAAAAATATTGATTGATTCTCAATATAGCAGTAGACTCCTTTATCTATTGTGTTAAGTTATCTATTGAGATAACTGATGGATAATTGACATTTCTAATGATCTGTCTATCTCCAAACTATCTCTAGCCAGTCAGCCCATACTAACCCGTCCAGTGACAATTGCTCTGCTCTTGGGATGAGTTTGAAACTTCTAATGATGCAGTATTGAAGCTTAACTATCAATCTTTAAGTAAACTACTTCAAATCTATTTATTCTGTAATTTATAAAGTAAAATTTTCAACAAAATTAGAAATACCCGCAAAAATCTTCAGCTCGTGGTAAAGCTCAGAGCGGAAACTCCCGCTATATTGTAAGGCGCAATTTGGATTGTTTGAAAATAACATTTTCTTTCGGAAATGCTTGGAAAATGGAAGAAACCCTCCTCGCATGAAATTGATTGTATGGCCGACCCTCAATCTCCGACACTCAAAATGAAGAAAATGTTTTATGCTCAAAGTTTGATCAATACACTATAAAAATGCTAGAAAAAAAATGTTATGAGATTTTCCAATTTATGGAAATGAATCTTCCGGGTACTAAAATTTTCACTTTGAATGATTTTAAAATTTTTCTTGGACTCTTCACAAAAAAATATTTTTTCCACCCAAAATGCATTTAAAACACTTCAATTATGATGATGAACAAAAATCAAAATTTTGTTGCAAGTGGAAAATATCCTAAATAAATTTTTTATGTTGGGGAAAAAATTTTTAAATTTTCTGAAAATCGGAAAAAGTTTTGACGGATGTTCAAATTTCTACTTTCCTTCAACAAAACATTTTCTTCGACCTTAAGTAAAGAAATTGTTTTTTTTTTCTGAAAATGTCTCCAAAACTTCTTCGTCTTTTTTAGTCAAAAATACTACATCGGTTAAAAGTCTTAAAACCCCTTGGTAATGCCGTGAGCGTCAAAAAGCCTTATAACAAATTGAAAATTTTAGCTAGCATGTAATAGATTTATCATAAAAGATCATTTTATGAAATCCAAGACCCAAAATGAGTAGTCGAAATCAAAATGAGTATGGTTCGAGTTTTAATAATGAGCAGGCTCACGCACTATAAGCTTGGACCACTTTTCGTGGGCTTTGATGGTATGAGTGACTTCAGATTTGACTTCCTGCTGATTGGGAGTCAAACTAAGATTTACTTCCAGGATTTCATTGCATCATCATTCATCATTTTCCCCACAAAATTATAAATAAAACTGCATTGAATTTTTTTTAAATCATTAACTTTGTTAACGGTAGAGAAATTGTTAACGATAAATAAATCGTTAACGGTAAAGAAATTATTAACGGTAAAGAAATTTTTAACGGTAAAGAAATTTCAACGGTAAAGAAATGGTTAACGGTACAGAAATTGTTTACGGTATAAAAAATGTTTACGGTAAAGAAATTGTTTATGGTAAAGAAATTGTTTACGGTGAAGAAATTGTTTACAGTAAAGAAATTGTTTACGGTAAAGAAATTGTTTACGGTAAAGGCCATAATATACCTAGGTTCAACCGCAAAGTTTCTTCCGGAAGATGTTTATTCCGGTTCGAAGTGAAAAATCTTCGGAAAGATATTCAACTCGAGCAGGAATAAGCTAATATTTCTTCCAGAAAGTGACTTAGTGGCTGGCAAACTACTCAAAAAGGTTCAATTGGATGGCATAAACATATTATAATTCAGAAATAGTATTCAAAATATCGCTAAACTCGAAAAACCCAAATATTCCAAAACATCTTCCGGAAGAAACTTTGCGGTTGAACCTAGGTATATTATGGCCTTAAAGAAATTGTTTACGGTAAAGAAATTGTTTACGGTAAAGAAATCGTTTACGGTAAAGAAATTGTTTACGGTAAAGAAATTGTTTACGGTAAAGAAATTGTTTACGGTAAAGAAATGAATTACGGTAAAGAAATGAATTACGGTAAAGAAATTGTTTACGGTAAAGAAATGAATTACGGTAAAGAAATGAATTACGGTAAAGAAATTGTTTACGGTAAAGAAATTGTTTACGGTAAAGAAATTGTTTACGGTAAAGAAATGTCAGCCGAAGGAAAATCAACTCCAGTATATAATAAAGATTTAGTTGATTAAATTCTCCTAAAAAAGCTCCCAACCTTTTTATGTTATCGACTTCACACATAAGTAACAATCACATCAATTTTAAATTACAAGGAGCTGCAAAGTACTTTTAAAAACTACAAGAATTGTAAAGAAATCGAGCAAGAAATAAAAGCGCAACAGTATTCAAAACAAAACAAAAAACAGAACAGATTTCATTTGTTTTAATTAGATCTTTCAATAAAGATATACGATAAAGGCCTTAAGTATATAGGATATGAAGTATCTGAGTCTAATACATGTTTTTTTTGGGAGCGGTGTATATAAGAAGATGTAGATTTTATATGATCTAGAAAATATAGCAAATATATTACTGAGTTGAATTGAAATCGAAAGGAATTTTAGTTTCATTTAAATTGTTACAAATTTAATGCCATTCTAAGATCTTGTTCAAAATTTTTGTATTTCTTTCAAGATCAATGTGCTCCAAAATTTCATGCACCAAAACACCATTTTTCATCCAAACTTGCAACACTTTATGTTCGACTACCCAGCCATAATTGAAGCTTAATGATTCAATCAATTTAACACGCTTTGACAAATGCTAAGCGCAATCGAAAAATTTTCCGTTGCTCTGACAACTCGGGACATCAAATTGACCTTTCCGAAAACCACAGTAAAAAAACGGCAAAGTGACTGAGTGACTGACAAGCTAATGTGCCCGCAAATGGCATGCATGCGTTTATGTGCTAAAAATACGCAAATTGATTTTTTTCTTCAACAACTTTAAAGACTTTTAATACTTTTAAATTAACTTTGAATTTATAAAAATGTGTTTTCATTATTTTTTAGGTTTTTTTTTCAGTTTTCAATGCAAAAAGGTAATTTCACTAATTTTTTTCCTGTTGCTTTAGTGAGGAGAAAAATACTTGAGAGTTACGTAATTTTTTATTATTTCTGCAGAAAACTTGCAAACTTGCAAAGTGAAGTTAATGACTAGCTATCAATATGCGTGTTGGATATTGAATGGTAATGAGTTTGCAGATTTTTTAATTTTTTTAGCGAGGTTGTTGAAGTTTTACCTTTTGGTGAATGAATTACTTGGTTTTTTGCATTTTTTTGTGTTTTGTTACAAAAATGAAATTGGATGCATTTTTAAATTTGATTGCTGTTTTTTGGTTAGTATTTTAATGAGAATCATTTATTTGCTTCTCTTTAAAAAGTTATTGTAACGGTTTATGGCGTTTCAAATTGTTTTGAAGATTTGAAGTTGCAGAAAGGAGCTTGCATAAATTATGTTACCTAAAATGAAAACCATAAAACGTGGAGGAATATCATAAAAATCAATAAATAAAGGTAACTTTATCACTTAATCTCAAATTAAGAAAAAAGCGAGCTTAATTAAGAAATAAAAGAATTCCAGATTTTTTCACACCTCCTTCAGATGCGTATCATTTAAATTGCATAATAAAGAGAGCCCGCAACATCATAAAACTCATAAAATTCATAAAAATCATAAAACTCCAGATTTGCTTCGCCCTTTAAGACAAAATCTCTCTCTTCAAGACACTGAAAGTAAAATAAACATAAAACACATAAAAATGTTTCATTCTCTTTGGTTTTACAGCTCAATTTTGCAGTTTTATTTGCAATTTTTTGTAATTTTGCAACTGCGAATTATATTTACGAGTTTTTATATTTCATAAAAGATTTGTAAAATACAGAATAATATAAAAGGCGATTTTATGCTAATCATTTGAATTTTTGCAATTACTGCTTTAGTTCTTTTTGGAAAAGAATTGAAGAAGGATCAATGGAATTTTTAGGAACACATAAATATATCGTTGGCTGATTGCCATTTTTATAATATATCATTTTTTAAACGTTCAAAGCAGATTATCATCAAAAATTATGTTTTAATTTGTTTCAAACGGGTTCCAAACCTTTTAAGTGATTTAAAAAATAAAAATAAATGAAAATAATGTATATAGAGTCTATTTTTAATTTGTTGGTTGATGTCCATAAAAGTATTCAACAGTTAATCAATTTACAAGTGCAAACAAAATCAGCAATCAACCGCCAAATAATCTCCCCTTCAATCTGCAATCTCACAGGAAACTAATTGCAATAACATAAGTCAGCAACAATCTGATTAAACATCAAAATAACACTTTCGAGACGCGCAAATACATTCTTGCAAAGCTTAAACATTCATGCTTCGATCCAATGGATAGCCAGCATCAATTTGCACATAGCAGGAGAGCAGGTGATTTCACTTGATTTTTGTAGTGTAAATTTTATTGCTCACGAGGCGCTTGCAAGTTGCAACGATAAATTTTGAAAAGCATAAAAATTTGCAAACTTGAAAGAAATCGAAATTAAACATTTTTTGCATCGTAAATTGTCTTTGAAATCCCCGCAAACCATATTTTTCGCTGATTAAGTTTTCCAGTTGAACTCAATTTTTAATTTCAATTTATTCTGCATACCAAAAATAGAATTACAATTACATATTCTATGAGAAAATATTTAAGTAATATTATTAAGAATACGAAGATTATGTTATCAAAATTTTCAAAAGATTGATTTATAGAATTAACTTCGAGTACTTTTACTTTCAATTCCAACAAATAATCTGTTTAGTTGCTATTTTTAGCACTTGCAAATGTTGCAAATGTTAATCATCTTAAAATATGTAGAAAAATAAAAGAACTCGAATAAAATGTAGAAATTGTTGAATTACAGAATTGCGCAGAAAACGCAGGGACTTTACAATTTTTATTGACGCATTTTTGATTTATTTTCACACAATATTTCTGCTAATTTATTGCAGATGTTAATCTGTGATTGCGTGCGCGGCAATTAATTTTTTTTTATTACCGTCTGGCTTTGGTCAGTCTGTGGTTTGGGTTATGCCTATGTAATCTTCAACTAGCTTGTACTTTGTAGAGGAACAAGGGAAGAAGATAATGCAGAATTTACATGTTTAAGGAGAATGTTGGGACAGAACATTGTGGGAAGTTAAATTAATGGACTACAGGGAAGAACCTTATCGTGGGTAATTAATTAACTACTTTATAAATTATTTTAAAAGACAAGGATTGAAATTAACATTTCTTGTACATTCAGGTTATAGTGCCTTTAGTTCAGGATAATTCAACAGTGGTTTCCTGATTTGATGTTCCTTTTTTTTCAATCATCATTAAAATTACTTTTTTCCATAATTTCATTCCAAATAATCTCCAAAATCCAAAATACAAAAACCATAAATCAATTTAAAGGTTCATCAACCTGCTATATCTATAAACAAACCAGGTAAATTTTTGGTTTGCAGTGTCTAATTTGACAAATCGGTGAAATTCACGAACAACCAAATCATCTTCAAAAATCATCTTCACTTCATCAACTTTTTCAAAAAACGTGAAAAAAATTCAATAATCTCAAAAATCCATTCACTGACCAAAATGAAAAAATTTATAAATTCCAAAAAATCATCAACATTCAAAAATGCAAGTAATGTGAAGAGAAAGTCTCCTCAAATTCCACGTTGGCCATTTCTTGTGCGTCGCATGCGACATTTTTTTTGGGAACTTGTTTTTCCAATTTATACACATTTTTTGTTTGGAAAATAGCTAAGCCAGCTTAATCTATTAATTTAGTGAGCAAATAGTGGTTAAATAATTATTGTCATCTGCTTTTATGCGCCAACTAATTGCTTAAGTCTACTTCGCCACACAATAAATTGTTTAATAAATTGTTTAGCCATTTTATTCAACAAAATCTTTTTGGAATTTCTTTATGAATTTGTGAAATTCATTAAGTACCATTTAAATGATTTAAGACGTTTTTTATTCATTATCACGATTTTACTGATTTTAACGAATGGATTTAACAATTTGCTGCTTTTTATTTGATTTATTAATAAAATGTGGAGGCAGAAGAGACCAAACTATGTTTCTTTATAATTAATAAATCAATTGTTTTTCAATTAACAAAATTTAGTAAAAGAATTCGTGTTGGAAGTTGAATCAATATTTCCATTCAGTTCAATTTACATGAAGGAACCACCAATATAAATGAATTGAAAAAAAGGTTGAATAGTTTGGTCACCCCTGCCTTGATAGATACCATTAATTGAAAACGAAGAGATTATTATTTGTAGAAATAAATTATGTTCATCTTATAATGGAACAAATGTATTTACCCGTCTTTTCTAAACATTTTCTATACAAATTTCTCATGGCATCCAATTGAACCAGCAGTAGTGCATAGCATAATGAACATATCAGAAGTCGTTTTGTGTACAGTTTTGTATTCACCTTTGTGTAGCTGTTCACTAATAATTTGATTGTGCCGCACGAGATAAAATGAATTAAATATATTTGAGCATTCCATTAGAGGGAAATGTTCACAACAATCACCAAAATGTTTAATTATAATAATCAATAGAGTAATAGACTGTTATAGACAACTGTCTAAGAAAAACTGCATCAGGGTTATCGGGTTCAATTGTGGAAGCGTTTAAGATCGTTTATGTTCTCTCAGTTTGTTTATGGTGAGTTTAATTGGTTTTTCATGAATAGAAACTGCTTATAAATTGTTTTGAAAGATTTTTTAAATATTTTTATAAATTAATAGTGGAATGAGAATGTGGTTATGGAAGATGTTTCATTGAGATGTTACATCTGACATAGTTTGAATGGAGATTTCAGTTGCAACAGTGTTATCACAATGTATGATATCAATGCGTGATGTTAGTGGTTAAAAATCTACTTCATACAAATTAAAGGTTGTTGACTGTTAAAAAAAAAATTTTATTTTTTATTTTAACATATTAATTTGATTAAATCAATATTCACTGATTAGAGATTACTTTTAAAGTAAGAAATGTATTTTCTATAAAGATCACTAATGATTTAAAGGTTCAAGCGTTCAATTCTCTTTACTTTATCTTTTTTTAACTTTTTTATCATGTTAAAATATTTTCTGAGGAATCTTGACAAGTTGCGTCTTGAACTTATGAAACACGTGGAAAATATTATAATATTATTTTGTTAATTCTTGAGTGTTTGGAATTGTTTGTGTTTTTAAGGGCATCCGGTCTTTGTTCAGCGCATTATTCTGGCAATCGAATAGCTATTTGAAAAGAAACAAATTGAAAATCAATTTCAATGTTACCGGCTTACAGATGCATAAAGGCAAACGCCAAATAGCAAAATAGTCTTAGATTTATGGGATTCCTTGAGACAGCGCTAAGACAATGAGTATTCTTTTATAGGTCATGCAAATTAGTCGGAACGCCGTTAATTCGCTTTTTGTTGAAGTTTTTTGGAATTTTTCTTTAGGTTTCAAGGGGTTAGAAACGAAATTTTGAAGATCAATTTAATTTTGTCGGGATTAAAGTTGAAAAGAATAATTGAACAAAAATTTTAATTAAAAATATTTTCCATCCATCCAAACCCTCATGAAATATTTACTTTTATTTTCATGTAAAACATAAAATTTGTAATTTTTGTAGGTTTTTCGCTTTACAAAAATGTATGTTTGATTTAATTGAAGGGGAAAACTTGAAAATCATGTAAAATTTTCAATTGAAAATCGCTAAAAGAACGCAATTATCAAATTTAAAACAACACTTTCCGTTTCCTACTACGGTTCATTGGACTTGAATGGGATGCAAAACATGGCAAAATAATTGTAAATTGAAAAATGAGGAAAATTTTATTTTTAATGTGCGTGAAGATCTTTTGTTGAGGAGAATTGAAGAATTTTACAATTTTGGGGGATTAGAGTTTAACTGAGAAATTGCTGGAATGGATTAAAAATCGAATTGGTAAGATCCTGAGAAATCTTAAGTTATAATTCACGGATTTGAGCTTTTATGATGTACAAAAATAAACTTTATAACAGATAATATAAGTTTCAGTTAAGACGCAATTGCCTTAAAAATTCTTTTCTCAAAATTGAAGTAAATCATCCAACCCAAAACCCATTTAAACTCATATCATTGGAATTTCCGGACCGAACTGTATAATAAAAATCTGCAAAAAAGAGAATCCCCAAAATTAAAAATTATTTGAGAATTTTTGTAAGAACAGATAATAATTTCCAAAGAACTTTCAATCCCGTTTTAAGACAATTTAGGTGCACTCAACTCCTCTCATTATTTTAGTCAAGTTTTCAACAAATTTCGGTCAAATTGGATTTTTAACAAGCCAAATTATTGTCTTTTAAATAATAATTTGCTACTTCAGTTAAATTTGTTAAGTTTGTAAATATTGTAAATTTTTCCAACTTTGTTGTGATGACTTTGTGAGGGGAAAATAAGACAAATTTTTCAAGGTCGAATTAGTTATAAATTTCATGAACTTTTGTAAAAATGCCAATAAATAAAATAAACTCTACTGAACATTGTCCCTTGAATATCTTACTCAAAATGAATCAAGCAATGCAAAAACCAATCAAATAAAAGTTTTCTTAGAATTGGCTCATTTTGCTGCATTTCAAACATTTTCAGCAAAAATTAAGAAAATATATTTATTTCAGGTTTATTTAAGTTTTTGCAAACTAACAAGCAATAATTGCATTTTTGGCTGAAAAAAAATCAATTAAACCAATTACTCTGAAAGCTCTTGCTGGCCGCAAGTCGAGCTCAACCATATACCAAGATATCGAAAGTATCGGCAGTAATTTGCTTGTAAAAATTTAAAAATATGTTTTTATTGAATCCACGTTCCAAAAACTAATTAATTTAACATCAAATTGGCAATACCGTAAAAGCCAGGCAATTATGGTTTCAAGTTGCAGCAATTGAGAGCACTGAGCATTTCTACATAAGCTTTTTAAGTTATTTTAGGTATTATGCTTGCTGTCGACGACAAACAAATTGAGGATTGGGATATGTACCGAAATGAATTTAAATTTAAATGTATACTTCATAAAAACATCAAGACATCTACTCACAAAAATTTGTTCTTAAAAAATTTGTCAACCATCAGCTGATCGCTTCATTTACCTTCAAAGTATCCAAAACAACAATTTTCCTGAACACTCGCCGAACAGTTAAACGTTTTCAGATTTAAAACGTGATCTATGAGAGTAATTTCCTAAATTAAAGTGCTTGTGCCGAATTACCTATAAATTGCTATAAGCTACTATTTAGCCATAAATATACTAAAATGTTCGATTCAAGCTGAAAACTTAAAAATCTTTAAGTGAATCCAGAAGTACAGGTTTTTCATTAAATATATATATATATATATATATATTAAATAATCAGAAGGGACTTTGTCAAACTTAAAAGAAATCATTCATTTTGATTCATTTTGATTATGATATTTTGATACATTCGCATAGTTACCAGCCATAAGTTGTTTAAATCAATTCTGGTGGTCTCAGCTCAATAAAGTAAAGAAGCTTTCAAAAGTCACTGTTGAAATCAAGAACTTCAATCATATAAATTAAAATTCGTTCCTTCATTTGTCAATCATGAAATTTTAAATTTAATCAAATGTTGTTCTACTCATATTTAATCACGTTTGATACACGTCTTATGGAAGTATTCTATTCAAATCTAGAATTTCATCTAATTATAATTATTGACCTTTAAAAATAAAATTGATAGATTCCGATTATTTTAGAAAATATTCATATGAATAATATCTGTCGACATTGAAATCAAAATGTAATCAATTTGTTTTTTGCTGCAGTAGTTCAAGATTTTGATACATTTGCATATTTTATAAATTGTGATACATATTTGTTGATGCTCACTGGTGTTCAGTATATAATGTCCTCTCTATTATTTGGTAGCTGTACTGCATATTGTATATATTTTACAGGTTTCAAGCCCTCGAAATATTTACTTGAACTGCATCTTGGGAATATATATTTTTGCTCAGTGCCTATTCAATCGCATAAAACCGACTGTAAAGTTTTTACAGGCGTATATACTGTCGTTTTTGCATTTTTTCCGTCCGAAAATAAAATCTTATAATCCGGGCCACTTGAATAAAATTAGCGACGATTTAATCTGGAAGAATTTTTATGGCGTCTCGTCTGATTTGTTTGGTGGTAATTAAATACTGAAATGCTAAAATAAATGGTAAGTGAACATATTAACACAAAAAAGTCGCAAAAAAGCGAATAAAATCTTTTTAAATGTTGAACGTCGCGCTGCAATCAAACAAATTTTAAATTGATTGGTCTCGTGGGTTTTCTGCAGTTTTGCTGTTGTTTTGGCGATTTGAATCGTTTTTTGCTGTTATCTAACGCGATTAATTGCGTAGCGAATTTTTGCTTCGAAGCAAGCTCGCGTCAAATTTGCATGCAATTAAATAATTAAAATTGTGCTTCAAATTTAAAATTATTTGATATTATTTGAGTATTAATTATAAATTATAGAGATTATGTCACTGCGAAACGAAAAACGTCGCAATGAGAGTAATTTCAAGGAAATACGCTTGAGTTTTATTGAAAAGCGAAATTATGCTATGAATGTGTGAAAGATTTTATTTGTGTCGGATGTAATGCAAGAAAGAGTTTATTGATTAAATTTTGAAATGTTTTCGTCATGATAAAGTAATATTTTACCCTAGATTCATGTAACTGTCGATACATTTGCCAGAATGTATGCAATCTCATGTTTTTAGCTAAATAACATTTTAATTGATCTTAAGATGTCATTAAACCATGATCACATGGAACTCTTTTCTTTTTTTCTAATCATTCAGAAAATTTCTAAATAGAGACAACTAAAAGCCAGAAATTCAAAAGCAACCTGTCAGGTGTATAGCCTAAATGTATGCAATGCAATATAAATGAAATTTTATGTTCCAATGTACAAAAACCGATTTCTAGTAAATTATCGATAGAAAATGAAACTAAGTTCATATTTTGACCTACTTATAACCGAGCACATTACTCTAGACTCTAGCAACCAATTGAGCAAAACCGCAAGCCAACTTAACAGTTAATAGGAAAATACGGAAAATCCTAACAAAAGCCAAGAAAAATATTAATAAGCAAACAATCATAAAATATTATGTTTCTTGAATGCAAGCGAAAGTATAACAAAAATAATAACAACAGTCAACTTTTATGAATGAAACTGACAAAACTAAAAATAAACATGAATAAACTCGACGAAAAAACTGCAAAAGTCAGCGTGGTTGAAACAATAATGAAAGCGAAATTTTACAAGCAAACGCTTGAGACAAAGGAACAACTTCGAGTTCTCATAATTGTTTGCTAATTTGGCTAATTTTTTTAGCAAATACCAAAAATTAGAAAAAATACCATCTCTGCAAAGATGCTTGAACCGCCAAAAATCCAATTCAAACATCTTAGCATCCAAAAATGTTGGATTTTTGACTATTTTGTATCAAATTGCAAATATTTGACTTTTGGGAAGTGATTCCAGTCGCGCCGCGAGTAAATATTGTAATTAAAACGTGCTTGGCAAATTCGCGAATAATGTTTTAAATGTTAAACCTGGGGACTATTAGCTTCTTTGTCGTTTCTTGGATGGAGTTAAAATTTGGGTTAGGAATTAGCGAGTTCATTAAGGGGATTTCGGGTGACTTCACTAGATCAGGAAGTGTTTGTAAGTAATTATACTCATTAGTGACATAGGGAGTTGCATCATAAGCTGCAGTTTGTTATTTGTTGTGAGAAGGAAGTGTCTAAGTACATTCAATGATTTGTTTCTAGTTTAAGGCGGTATTAAAATAGATTAACACATTTTTATGCAAAACGTGTTTTTAAGAGCAAAAAATGGTTCATGTATGCTCTATAAAAAGTATAAATTGGAGCCTCAAACTATTTCATTTTAAAAGCTTCAACTTCAAGTAATTGTAAATGCTCCTTAAATTAAACTCAAAAGCAACTTCCAAATTCGTAACTTGACCGTTTAAGGAATTACTTTACTTTTCTCACACCTAATCAAATCAAAATAAAACGCAATAACCGCAAAATGTCGCACCTTTGCACGATAAATTCCACTTTCATTGTGGGCACGCGAGCTTTAAAACTTTTATTGTCACACCAACTTATCACCAAAGCTTCACAAAAGGGTATCTGAATTAACTCAATTATCTTAATTAACTCAATTATGGTGTGAATGTCACAATAATGTAAAAACATAATTCACCACTTTCTTACACAATACAACAAAAGATCTTAAAAAACTCGTAAATTACTTGTGCGCGGCTATTGCCTTCTTTTCGCTGCCAAAGCTGTAAAACCAAAAATTAAATTAATTTTTTTATTTAAACATAAAAAGCATTAAAACATAAGCATAATAATCAAGAAAAACTTTGAAACAAGATCGCGCGGATAATAATGAAAGAAACTGAAAAATCTTTCCATTTAATTAATTGGGTCATTTATTCACCAAATTGCTCAACCTTAATTTTCAATTATGTTCGATCGCTATCTCCATTCACAAAAATTCTGTAATTCACTTTCATGTTATTTCATTTATGTGATTACTTTTTGGTTAGGTGAGGGTAGGTGGTGGGTGGAAAAGGTTTATTATGAGAATTTACATTTTAGACTTTTGAATTTTGTCAAAAATTTTAATCAAAAGTTTCAGAAATTTGATTTCTGAAGCAATTAGAAGCTAATTTTCTACTCTTGAGACTTCTCTTTATCGAACCTGTTGAGTGTACTTCAAAACTTGCGCGAGAGATTTGCCAAAGCTCGCGAACTTAAACTCCTCTAGGGTTGCCCACCTCGTGATTCATTGCCTGCTAGCATTCGGCTTTGTCTTAGCGTCTTAGCTGCAATTTAGCATCAAAAGTGTCGGTTAATTTGTTTCTCTCCCAAAAGGAATTATGTAATTGCCAAGTAATTTCTTGGCAATTTCGTTGTTGAAAGCTTTTTAGTTTTAATTTGAAATGGCAGCGCTGGAAAAATTGTGTTGCGCAAACTGCCGCTTTTGTTACAGTAAAAATGCTGTGAAGCAATAGAGGTTTTCATTCGCAAATGCAATTCATTTAATTAATTTTGTAGGTATTAAGTATTTTTGGTGAACACTTTAAACTGCTATGAACACTCTAAGCTGGCAGCAATAATTTATAAGACTTTTATAGATTGTGGTGCGCTTGTAATTTTTTAAAGTTCGTGGAAAACTGAAAGTCAACAAGTGTTTAAGTTGACTTAAGTTTGTTTAAGCTGCTTGAGGTTTGATTATTGTAGACAATAAACTTTGTGGGGTTACGGAGAGAGTTTTTGGGGTTAGGGATCATTAAAAATATTTTGTCACATTTTATTTTGTTAAGCTGACTTATCGACCGTTTTGGTAGATAATGCGAATTATTGTTAATATTTTATTGCAGGTTAATATTTATTATTATCTATTTAAATAATCTTAATCTTTAAATACCAAAAAACCGACATAAAATGGAAAAGTTCATAATCTGCTTTACCAACCTTTTTAATGATTTATGAGTGTCTTCACTCTTTAGGTTTTTTAATTGATTTTTGTTGTAAGTACCTTAAGTACAACAAATTATCTTCAAATTATTTTAAAAATCTGTTATTTAAAAAAAATTATTTAAAAGGAGTACTTGACCCTAATGGTCTTGGAAATCATATTAAATTACTTTACTGCTTTATAAGCGGTTTAAAGAGCAAACAACTTTGTAAATCTTACTCTACAAACCAATGGAATTTAAAAATATCTTCAAGAAACTTTGAAGTTGCTTGAAGAAACTGGAAGAAACCAAAAGTGCTAAAAAATTGAGAAACTCCTGCAATTTAAGTGCACCACTATCGAAAACTCAACTTTAAACAAAGGAATTGTATCGAGCTAAATTTTTTTTGCAATTTCTTGCAACTCTGCACAATTTAACAAAATATGCACAAAAGACTGCTCTTTTGAAGGACAGATTAATTTAAATATTTTAAATTACAAAGCATATTTTTCAGATTCAAAAAGTCCTCCGCAATTTCTCATCTAAATTCCTTTGTCTAGTGAGCTCATCAAAATTGCAGAAAACTCGAAAAACTACAGAAAACATCACAAAACATCAAATCACTTGAAAGCCAATTTTCATGGAAAATTAAAATTAACTAAGGCGTTTTATGTGCAAAATCTCATGCCATTTTGCATACCAGCTCGATGTTGTGATGTGACTGATTTAAATTAATTTTAATAAATGTGTTGCTCCAACAAAAGCAATCAAAAGTTGCTCAATATTGTGAATCGCAGAGAAATATTCATAAAATGCGTGAAATTCGTTATGGCATGTGAAACAGTGGAAATTGGCAAAAGGGAGCTCTTCAAACTATGAAACTACAATTTTCAAAACACATAACTTTTTTTCTCTACATATTTCTCGGCTTTGTCATGCTCAATAATATATGTGTAGCAGAATTTACGTAAAAGACCATTCTGAAGCAATTTCATTTATATAATAATCATAATTTGAATGGACATGACTTCTTATGTAAAACACACTGACAAAATGCATAAACATAAAAATAAATTACGTCCAGCGATAATAATGTAATGCCATAAACAAAGAACACGTTACAATTTAATTTTCAGAGAGCAAGATATTGTGTGATTTGAGGTGGCGCTGTACTAGAATTTGAGTTTTGAGCTTAACGCGTAAATCCAAATACATTCACAGACAAAAATTCCACTGACTCTTTTATACACAATTTATGCTTTATAAAGTTATGCTTCAGTTATGTGCCCTGGTAGACTGCGTTGATTAATAATAAAAGTACTGCAGGCGCAACCTTCATCAATTTAACGAAATTCAAATTTCCACTCTTGTTATTCGAAGTATTTGAATTATCCATAAACATGTTCAAATTGAAAATTAATTTGAAAATTATAACATTTTAAAACATAAAATTGTGAAATTGTAACAAAGCATAAATTGTGGTATAAATTGATTGTAAGAAATAATGTGATCGTAAAATTGAATGGCTAAATGTTAATAATAGATTGCGGGGGGCGCATAAACTAAAGCACTTATATTTTTGTCGGAATAGATTACAACAAAAGTAATTATTGAGTTTGCTTTCTTATTGGAAAATTTAATTGAAAAGCCTTTCTTCGATTTATGGTAAGGTGTCAGGTCTGTACAAATTTTTTGCTAACATTTTTTTGTAATTAATAAAATAGTTGTAGATTTTTTGGCTTAAATTTCCAACCTCATAAGCAGCCATATTTCCCAGAACAACTTGAAGCACCTCACCCAAAAGTCAAACTTACAAAAATAAATTAATTATGAGAAATACACGCAAAAACATCGAAGGCCTTTCGCACAGTCAAATGTTTCATATAAAAAATTACAGGCTGTTTGATTTATGCAACACTTGCAAACACACTGAAAGATACATTGGAAACACTTGCTAGCTTGTAATTCCTCATCAAGCTAAGATTTATCAGCAAGTTACTCAATCACAGACAAGCAAATTAGCATATTATAATATTATCAAACAAGTAGCAACATACATTTCCGGAAAGTTTTTGTTTCAATATTCGAACGCAAGATGCATAAAATTGGCGAAACAAACAGTAAATGCAATAAAGTGCGCAAAATTTCAGAAAAAAGTTGACAGTTTAGTTGTCAAATTTCTTGATTAGGTACTGAAGTGAAGTATAAATTTAAAACTCAATTGTTATGCCTGCAGTTGTGAACTTCAAGTGATTCTTGGGATACGACAAAAGCCTTTCAAGTTTTATGTTGTTTTTGCTTGTTTATAGAAATGATTGATTTCGCAGTCAGCTAAGTTTTAATTTCAATAATGTTACAAGCTCAAAATCGGTTTATTGCAGGTTTTATTAAAAATAATTAAATAGGTGGAACATGTAGAAGTGTTGGCGAAAATTATTATGTTTGTGATTTTTTTCGAGGGCTAGAGGGCTTTTGTGAAATTACCCGGAATATGTTAAAAGTTATTGGCTATATTTTTTACAGAATAATTAAATTTCACTACAAAAAACTTATAATATCTGCAACTAAAACATTCTCAACAAAAAACCGAAATACTTTCAATTAGGAACTCACAAATTCCTCACTGTCAATCAAAAAGTTGTACAGCATGAAATTTATTACATTTTCATTGAAACTTTTACTGCATTTCTACAAAAACGAGCAGCAGAATCAAACTTATTAATAAATTCAATCAGCAGACAAAATACAAACAAAAAGTGCTTCAAAATCATTCAAAAAAGTTAAGAAAACCTACAAAATCAAGCCTAAAAAAACGTTAAGGCAGTTCAAAACATAAAATATTATTGAAAAATCAAGCGATGAATAATTCATTATTATTATTCCTTCGAGAAAAAAAACCGACTCAATAACTTTTTGTTGGCAGCAAATTAATCACAAAAATAATAATTGAATCAAAAAACTACGAAAAGTCAAGCAAAAAAGCAAGAAAATGGGAAGATTTCTCTTTCGTTTGCGCATGATTATCAGCGTTTTCCATATGTTTTGGGATCTTTAGCCGCGATTTTTTGTGTGTGGAACTTTCTTTTATGATCGGTTTTTGTTCAATTGTTAATAGATAGATGTTGATGACTTTGACGCTTTGACTGGCATGCATAATAATTACCCAATGTTTGCTTGTAATTTATTTTGAATGTTGGGTTGTTATGCTAGCAAGATTATGTAACTTAATTGATTTGTTAAATGTTGATCGAGAATCCTTGATGTGACAAGATTTGCTTGATTAAATTTTAAAAACATTAAAATGGAACTTTTTGTGCAAAAATGTTTCAGCGAGCTTTGAGAAATCGTGCAAAAACTAGCGAATACTTGTGGAATGTAAATTGGGCATAAAAATTTGAAAAATGCTGATATTGTTGAGAAATTTATTGAATTGTTAGTGTCACTGAGCTTATTAAATCTTTATATACTAATAATAAGAAAAATCAAATCTGGACCAATAAAATATATGTCCACATAAACTTGAAACACACTCATAAATGGCTGGGAAAAATATCAAATATATTCTCCTCGAGCTATAAAGCATCAATAATAATCGAGATTTTGCTTGATTGATGTCTCAAAGATAACAACTAGGTAAAATAATATCTTCGTGGAATATTTCTTCTTCAAGATATAAATTCAATGCATTACAGAGTTATCTTCTCAAAAATAGATAACTCATCAATTTCCCATTCCCACATCTTAATTCCATGATATAACGATATAACTTGATATAACGCATCTCCAAGACGAAAATCTTGAAAGTTTTACAAAAGATCTTCATCAGAGATTAACGCAAGTAACTACAAGTATGCCCGACAGACTAATAGCTGCAAATCCACGCATGAATTAATCAATTGAGTAGATAAACGAAATAATTTAATGGAGATGCTTAACGTTCTGACAGAAGTTCAAAGAAACTATAAGTTGCTGCACAACCACAAATTGAAAGAAACTCCAAGAAACTGAAACTTGACTACGTTCAGATACTTATCTTAGTACACAAATGCAAGTGTTAAGAACAAATTGTAAATTTATTTTAATTTATCAGAATATAATAGATATAAATTCAATGAAAACATGAGCAAACTGTGCTTTCATTCAAGATTGTAATTTTAAGATGATTTGGCATTTATGAGAAACTCAATGATCTTTAATAATTAAAGCTTATAATCCATTTTTTCGATTTTTTGTGCTCGTTGATTTTTTCTGCGGTTTCTACGTCTATTGGAGATATTTTGGTAAAATATTTATTATAGTAAATTAGATCTATCATCAGATTGCTTTTAATACCTGAGTAAGTTTTTCTTCGAAATTTATAATTAAATAGATCACAGAATACCCAAAGAACCCTTCCCAAGCCACCAAAAAAAAAACGAAATAGTACGTAATACCGTTCTGCTAAATAATTGCCGAGGATTCCTTCAAACCAGACAATACCTATTTTTAGCGATCATTTCATTAATCATTCTAACTGTTGGCAACGTAGTCCGTATTGTTACAATCTTCTCATTCAGCTAACAGCTAACATTCAGCAACAAAATCAAAATAGCCCAAAAATGCCATAAAGAGTATCAAAGAGTATCAAAAATCATCTCAGCTTATTGTTAAGATTATTAAGATCAAGGCCGTCTGTTAGGTTAGTTGTACCGAAAAATGTTTGACTAAAAAAACTCGCATGAAACTGAAAGTATTTGAAGATGGATGGCAACAAATGGCTCAGTAATTGAGTTAGTTGAGCACAATTATGCTTTTATTCTTCAGCGCTGATGAGTTTCCGTTTTAGCTTAAATTACTGTCGATTTGGACTCAAGTTTAGTTCCTTTGAGTTGCTGTGAGCTAATGTTTTTTGCTACAGTAGCTATTGATAAACATATTGAGATGTTTTGACTATATTTCAAGAGTCGTTTAACTTTTTTGCATTCAAATGCGAGTGGATATTACGGAGGTTGTTCACACGACTTCTAAAGCCTTTTAAAAATTGTAATTCTTCGTCAGTTTTTTTAGTTTTGGTATTTTCTTAATTTTTTGCGCACTGTTTATGCTTTGTATTTAATCAGAAAGCATCTTCTGAAAAAACTGTGTGAGCATCCTGTTTTCATAGATTTTAAAGGTTAATGCTTTTATCTGCCATTATAATTGCGAAATAGCTGAATACGCGGCAAAATACGCAGGAGAACTTTGAAAATTTATCCATTGTTAGTAAGTTTTGAATATTTTTGTTCTTAAATTTGATGAACTGATGCTTTGAACTTTCAGAAGCACTCATGGTCTGGATTATCCAAAAGTAAATCGAGACTTGGAATACATTAAAACATATGGTCAAAAAAATCTTTGCTACAAATTAACATTTACTCTGTGCATGCCATAAATTCTTCAAATGATTCCAACGCAAATACTTATTACTAAAAAACTGAAAGTTCATTGATCACATCATTTTACTAAAATATCAATAACGTAGCAATAAAATACGTCGGAATTCTTCCAGAAAATAACAAGAAACCTCTTATTTGTTCAATTGATTGAAGCCAACAGAACAGCAGAAAGTCTATTTACAAAAAAAACGATATTTCTTTATTTGCTCAAAATTCTAGAAAACTTTGAATTTATTTAGCTTCCAGAATTTTGAGAGTAAAAATAAAAACTATTAGAATTTGATGAGAATCATAGAAAACCAAGAAAAAGCTTAGAACATGGGAAGATGATGTATATTGCAGATTTAGAATTATAAATAATATAAATAGAAGAATCATGCGAACAAATAAAAGGAATAGAAGATTAGAGTGCATGCACAAGACACAGAATGCTAATAATGCATGAGATTGTCGTGTTTGAACTGATTTGTAGATGCTTGTAGCCTCAGGAGATCAGAAGGCACTGCTTGCGCTTCAGAATATATAAATTGAATTAAATGAGATATTATTAAGATTGTGTATGTAATTATTTTGTCAACAAGAGGATAATTGTGGTTGTGATCGAGAATACTTGTTGTGATCGACAAATTTGAATAAAAATGTTTTTAAAAATGAATTAACTTCCCGGGCATGAACTTTTATAAGATTAGCTTGAAAATAATGAACTGTTTGAAATCGTAAACAAAAAATTAAAAAAAAAGAGTTTTAACCGAAACAAAGAGAGAGTTTAGCTGAAGATTTGAACTCCTGTTAAATTTTCAAAACAATTATAACAATAGTGATATCCAAGAAAATTAATGAAAACAGATTGAATTAGTGTGGAAATTAAGTGTATTTACTTTGGAAAAAAAGATCCAGCACTATACATATCTAGAAGATCCAAAACGTCAACTTTCCTGGAAAGAACACCACATCCAAAAATTCCAATTCAATATCAATTCCCAGCTAGCTAGATTTCTATATCTTTATAAGTGCAGACATTTAATACCAAACATGCATAAATGAATATCAACGAGAACAATATAATTGAGATCTTATATTTGTGATTTCTTGTTCTATTTTTTCTATGCTACTTCAGTCCGTTTCAGTTGGATTCAGTTGGCTTGAAAGCTATAAATTCTTCGTCTATTGAATGTTTTTGAATGTTTTTCCTTGGCCATTGTAATTGGTATCATTTGCAAAAGCAGCAAGTACAATCAGAGATTTCCTTGGCGTAGCATCTTTTGTTTGGCAAAAATATAAGAAATAGTTGAAAGAAATCAAAAGTGAGTTTGTAAAATGTTTCACTGTTAAAAAATTTTATAAATATTATTCTGTAAGATTTCCATAATAATTCCAAAAAATTCCAAATTCATTGACCAAGAATCAATTTTCCACAGTGCCCTAAACTGCCTATAAATCTTTCTAAGAATTGAACTTGTTCAGCTTTAGAGCTGTTACTGTGGAATTGAAGATGCATCTTCTCTAGCATTGTGTCCTTTGATCTTTGTGTGGCTGTTCTAAATTTAAACTGAAGCTGTTTGTAGGCTTGCATGCTCGATTTGGAAGATAATTGTTGGAATAAGTTAATTCTTAATTGTTTGCAGACACAAAATGAAAAATCGATCTTAAGTCTTGGCAAGGAGGAAAAATGCTTTTTACAAAAGGAAACTAGGGAGAACCTTCAGTGTTTCTTCACATTCGAAAATTCAGACTTCTTGGAGATTGTTGAAGCAATTTTGAAACATTAAGAATAAGATTTTGTATTTGTTTTTGCAGAAAATGTATTCATTTAACTTAAGACATCTTTTATAGATTATTATTATTGTATTTTATAGGCAACAACATTAAAGCAATCAATTGATTTGAACATTTTATAAAATGTTTGTTTTACTAAAAATTGATTATTACATATTTTATAAAAGCAGTTTTGTCTCTAACTTGGAGCACTCTCATGGCTTATATTACCGCTTTGTCATTCGATTACTTTCATTTTTTGTTAAATTATTACATGTAAATTGAAGCATAATTGTATTCTTGCATGACCAAATGCTATAAATCTCTCAAGTTGATGTAAATTATATTTAATTTCCTTTTTCTTTGCATTTGTCTATTCAATTTATTTGAATTTCTTTGGAACTATTTTGGACTATTTAATATCTGGTTGCTAATACTTAATAATTTCACTCTTTTCGTCAATTTGCAAATTACTTAGATAATCTCTATAGTGGGTAATTTAGTTATTTTAGCAATTTTTCAGGCTTTTTCAGGTATGTGTATCATTATTACCTTATTCATTATTTTCTCAGTTACTCAGCAATTTCATGTGGATTTTGGATTAATTTGAAAAATTATCATTAAATCAAATGTAAATGCTAAATTGCATCCTTACCTCGCATAGACCTGCTCAAGTATTATTATAATAAATTAAATTTCTGCAATAGGAGGAAAAGAAAGTCTAAAATTATTAAATTGATATTACTGAAATCTATTTAAAATTAAATGAATTTGCTAAATATATTATGATTATTCTGTTACTCAATAATGATAATCAAATTTAATTAATCTGGAAGTCATCATGATTAAATGTTTTTTTTTATTGAAATGCATTTTTGCAAATTTTATAATTTTTGTAATTTTTTGCAACATTACAAGTGTTTTTTTTTTCTTGCCGATATAATAAACATGCAGAAAGGTCAGAAAAATAGAAAAGACATGCAATGTTTGTTTTCTATAATCGACCATCTATTTGACCAATATGAAAATTTAATTAACCTGCCTGACTTCAAGATTGTATCACACAATTATCTGTTCATCTTTGAGAAACTTTTAGCATTACATAAATTGGTGAAAATTCTCAAAACTTTTCAAAAGACTTTCGAAAGATCAACTTTCGAGAATTTACAATAAATTCACTGAAAAATAGAAATGCATGCAGAAATTGTACAAAATATTTTTAAATATTTGAATTCTACTTCAGGATCTGTTGTTCAGGATTTAACTGAAGATCATCTCTGCCATCCGATTGTCACCAAAACTTACTTCAAAGCTCTACAATTAATTATTCGACGTTTTTTAAGATTTGTTTACTACTGTGACTTCCAGACAGTTTCATAAAAACAAATTCAAATTCTTAAGAACTCAATAAAAACATTCCAAGTTATTTAAATTATTCGCTATATTCTTTTATTTTTATTCTTCGAGAAAATTTGTTTTGCACATCAGAAAAGGTTGTTTATAACATATTTTTTATTTTTGTGGTTTATAGATCATTTTAGGATAGATGCCATTCACCACTTTTTATTATGATTTATATAATTTATTCGTTAATTAACTATTTTAAATTCTAAAGTTCTAAAGCTTAATTTATATGATAACATCTCAATTTAGCCGAGTTAATTGGGAACATTTGACAAATTTTCCACAGCATTGAAAAGGTTGTGGACAAATTTTTTGAATATTTTGAATATTTTATTACATGCGAATTTGAGCTAGATTGGAAGAAGCAGAGCTCATTTAAACTGATTTATTTATGATAAATTTTTTGATAATATATTTTTTTAGAGTCATAAACAAGTAATAAAATGCAAAAAAATTTTGTTTTTGTTTTTTGCTAAAGATCAATTTCGACTAATGAACTCAAACATTAATAAAACTTAATTAACACAAATCGTCGGTTGACTTCTTCAACTACCTATTAAATTTTGTTTTCATGGTAATATTTTTAAGGAGTAGGAAGTTTATCTATTTACGGGTGATTTTTCTTCTAGAAGTCTAGTGACGATATTTGAAAAATCGGTACTCAATTATAGCAGTCAACCGACGACAATAAAAAACATTGTAAAATTATATCTTTTCTAAAGATTTTAATTCAAATGTAAAAAAGTGAGTATTTTTCATCAGATTATTGGTTTAAGCTAATCTACATGAGCTAAATTACAACTAACTACAGCAACTAACATTTTATAAATCTAAATAATTAAAACTAACAAAATATATTTATTATTGATTAGCTGAAGTTGCATAAACGTTTATGTACAAAAAATATACCAAATCTTGTAAAATGGTCATTGATATATTAGCAGAATTAATTTTAATTGATTTTTCTTGTTAAATACAAAAATTTTAATTTATTTAATTTTACAATTTGTTAAACTGTTTCAACTTTCTAATGTCTCTAATAATTGTTTCTGCGATTAAAATGTATAAATCTATTAAATCTAATTAAACTAAAATATAACTAAATTTTTGCCAATTGCTGTGCATTGGAAAAACCAATGGGAAATCTCTTTCGTTTTAATTAAAAAATGGTGTTTTATTTAAATTTTATTAGAAAGAGACATTTGAGTATTTTCAACCTAATTTTAAATAAGTTGCAGGGTTTGGGAGTATTTTTTTGTGAGTTTATTGTCTATAATCCAGGTTTAACTAGTTCAACAAAAAAACTATAAAATCATCCTCTAATCTATATCTAAAATATATTTAACATTTATAACTCTAACTAAAAGCTAGTTAATTAAATACTGAATCAAATAAGCTCCAATCAATCAGCAATACTAAAATTGCTAATCCGTGGATTAGCAAAATTAATCTGCACTCAATTTAGACTTTGTTGAAATTGCTGCTGTGCTTCAATAGTTCAATCCCACTCTCCAATGTAGAGAGCCTTGGGAGCCGGAACATATCCTCTCGTTGGTAATGGCAGTCGTCCATATAGCTGACCGTAAGGGGACTCGACCAGCTCCGAATCTTTGAAATTAGGAAAAATTATAGAAGAGGGATTAGTTTTAAAGAAAATTTTATCAGGGTTTGGGGTCTAGTTGTAGATTTCTTTCGAATGATTTTATGTCTAGTTTTGAAAAATATATATATTTACGTGCAAATCCTAAATACTCTGAAACTTTACTCAATATTTACTACTTTTCATGCAATCTAAAAAAAACCATACAAATATATTTTAAAGAAATTAATCTACAACTGAACCCCTGACGCATAAACGACGCAGGAAATAATAATAAAATATCTACAAAGCCTTAAATTCATGAAAATCTATCTACAAGAAAGAAAAGCGATGATCATGAGGAGGAAGCCAAGCATGAGACCCTTCTCATACACTCACCAATACCGCTTTCATAGCTTCTTGCATGCCACATGTATTGCTGCTGCTGGTTCTGTTGCATCATATTATGGTGTGAATGATAATGATTTTGACTGTATCCAGGGCTTTTATAATCAACAATGTTATGATAATTGCTACTGTTATTGTGCATTTGATGAAGCTGATGTAATGAAGATAGAGAGGCAGGATGTGCTAAATGGGCTATGGACATACGTTTGGTTGACTGTTGGTGCTCCTTCTCGCGCAGGGATTTAAGATTGTTTCCAGAGATGTAGGCGGCATTGATGTCCACTGAATTACTCATTTTACCGTTGGCTTTCACAAAATTGGGAACGCGGGCGCGCATTCCGCAGTAATAAGGATCGTCTGTGGAAGGAAGAGTTTCATTTGATTTAAGATTTCAAGGAGAATTTTTAATGATTTGGAGTAAACAAGACAAATACTAATTTAAAAGAACTCACCATATTTATTGTTATCTCTGCCTTTGTCTGACTGTCCTCTTTGCATCATTTTAATTCTATTTTCGTCTTCGATATCATCATAATCAGCCTGCTGTCATAAAAATTACCATCAATCCAAATTCTTGACAAAAAATCACAAAACTCACTCTATACACACTTTGCTTCTCATGGGAGTATAAATTGTCCCTTGGTGGTAACTTTGGAGGTTTATCACTTCTTCGACCATAATGCTGTGATTGCATCATAAGTTGTTCTCTAGCGTTGGCAGCATATCCTGATGGGCCGAATCCAGAGCTGCCAGACCCAGAACTTCCTCCATTTTCAGCAACACTGTAGGGATCTTCATCGGGAATGGGAATTCTTGGCCGGTTTCTTATGTCGACTGGGCGGTGAACTATAAAATATACAATTTTACAAAATATTTATGTGGTAACTGTAACAAAATGTATCATAAAGCAGCTTTAATTCTAATGGGATGGTTCAACTCCATTGATGGAAAATGTTTATTTCGGCTAGCAATATCAAATTTTTGCAAATTTTTTTTTTAAATCCAATAATCCAAATTGATTATTTTAGCATTGAAACATAAATGCTTCTGCACAGTGTGCTTCAATTTTGATGATCAGTATTTCAAATTCCTTTAGCTCTTTCACTATTTACAAAGCATTTCAACTCTACAAGTCAAGCATCACAATTATTGCAAAAATGCTGCAATATCTCGGTAATATCGCATTCTATTCTATTATGTTTTAATGTTTACTCAGCGTTGAATGATTTCAATAATTTAATAAATTCAATTGCTTATTACAAGCATTAGTAGACATTACGCTCGCTTTTGCACAAAATGTTATTAGAAGAATGCAGAAAAATAAGCAATATAATAGATTGGACTTAAGTGGAGGCAAACTCCGTAAATTAATTTAAACTGCAAGAACGAAATTTATTTGTAGCACAAACAATCATAAAAGGGTAATGGATGGCAAACATAAAGATCGTTATGGAAGGTGATTTCTTTTTATTTTGAATCGTATAAACAGATTAATCCAAATATTTATGTACCATAATTGCTTTAGCAAACAAATGGATTAAATATTTACACGATCGTTTAATCACCTTCCTAAGAATTAAACAATTAAGCAAATTATGCAAATAAATTACGGAAACGTAACTTTACTTTTTCTATGGACTCATTTTGATCGAGTGGACCACTCGCCACTTACCTGGAGGTAATTTGCTCTTGAGCATATCCATTGCCACAACATTAACAATCAGCACCCAGATGGGGCAATCTAGAATATCGTTCTCTGATTTCACAAATGCTATTGCAGATAAACATTGCGTCTCCAACCTCCTTCTATCTGGATAAGCTCGTCGAAGTTCTCTGTTTACATTTGCCTGGAATTTTTTCATGTCAAAGACCTTGGATACTTTTTCCATTTCTAGAGCTTGATTTGGGGACTTCATAACGTCAAGACCGATGGCAGTTTCCTCGTTGGGTAGGCTGGCGGTGCTTTTAACGTAAACATTACTTTTGGCGTAGCGACGGACGAGGATGTTTCCAGCATCATCCATTTTTATTTTGATGCCCTGGAAAATTACAAAAATGATGGTTAATGTTAGATGTATACGAAAAAATTTATTTTAAAATTTCTTAAAACTATCTCAATTTAATTTAAGCATTTTATTTGTAACTAAAGTCGCATTAAAAGTAGTCCACAAAGAACTTACTTGCAATTAAGCAAACTCGCATCGTTAAAAGCTGGTTAATGTTGGCATTGCGCTGATGCTCCAAGGTCGATCGGATTTTCACATCCCAGAAATTAAAAAAATTTGAACTTTACTTTTTTGTACTCATTGTGTTCATTTCATGTTTTGCCTTATTTTGTTGCAAGAAGTTTTGAACTTCTCTAACTTATAATTTAAGAGACAAGGGAGAATTGAAAATTGGCGAGTAAATCGAGCTCTTGAGCGAGTTACTGGGAATTAACTTGAATTGCAAAAGGTTTGTTACAAATCGAGATTTAAGTACAGGTTTGAAGCGTTCAGGAAGTCATTAACAATTTCAAGGAAGACCGGAGTCTTCGGAAGGAAAAGGTGCAAATGAAATCAAATAATTCTTAACTCGATTGAAGTCGAGATGTGTCGCAATTCTTGCCTGTCTTGTTATAAACTTTTATTAAGACTGGCATTTTTTGTTGTAGGTTGATGACTAGACTATTCTTATGGATTAATTTTTATACAAAAAACTTTTAAAAAATATATTTGCAGTGATTATATTGATAATAAGAATCGAACTCTGCTCATGTATCAAAAAAACAAAGTTGGATCCAATTTAGCTTTACAAGCTTCAAATAATCTTCATAAAAACTTTTAAAAAACTCTTTATAACAAAAACTCTAGAATTTATGGCATCCGCAACTTCTTGGCCCAATGAATAGCATCATATTCTTCAATGTTTTTTTAAGTAACCGCACATACAACTTTTACTTTCCCTCGGAAACTTGAAATACAGTACAAGATTTATTACAGAAAATTGTCCATTATTCCATTACACTGATACATTTTGTGATTTTAAGTACTTATGAGCTGATTTTCTAGAATACCGCAAGGTCGTCACTCCAAAGACAAAGGACGGCAAGCATGATAAATAGCGCAATGCCGCAATATCGCTCGAATAATACGATAGATTGGGTTTTTATTCTTTCAAGTTTTTAAAGAGACTCGCAAGAGAAAACCACAAGAAATCGCTCATGCATCGTTGAGCAAACAAATGATGTTAGTTGGTGGTACACTGCTTTCGGTTTTCTATGGTAGAAGTACACTCTTAGCAAAAAATATTAAAAATTGTGTAAACGAGGGACTTATTAACGAATTTAGAACCATAATGGCGCAATAACAACAATTTTCATTAAAAACCTTTAATCCAACTAACAATTTTACCAGTGCTCCATAAGAGTTTGATCCTCAACTCACGAGCTACAACATAAATAAAAATGATGATTACAACAGTTCCTCGGTTTGAGGCTACACGATCGAACTCCTAATATTTAAAGCAATATCTGGTATATCAAACTACACAAATGATTTAAATAAAGCATTTGTTTGCTTTCAATCCGTCAGTAAATTACTCTTAAAATCCGAGTAATCGTAATTTGTTGAATATGCTTTTTTGTGCTCGCAAAACAGTTTACACACAACATGAGTTTCATACAGTCATTCATGATCAATGTTCATCTTGGGTGAGGTATTTTCGGATACATTAAAAGTATTTTCGGAATTTCTCGATATTATATTTACTTCGGCAACAAAAAGTTGTGAAGTCTTGGTTTCATCCAAACTTTTTTTTTTTTTTTTTTTTTATTTTTTTTTTTTCTAGAACCCGAAATTTTTTTTCCTTGTGACATGTCAGTCCGTGTTTTTTCCTTCTAAACTTCTGTATTCGTAATCTTAGAACCCATCCGACCGATTTATCTCAAATTTTCAGAATAAGCTTTTTTCAACCATAAGCAGCGACGTCACGTTAGTTTTTGAAAATCCGACAGCGCCATCTAGTACCTGTAGTGCAAATTATCATTTTCCCATACAAAATTTTTTTTTTCCTGAAAATATTTGAAAACATCTGAATATGCAAAAACATTGTATTTGTCCCAAAACGATCAATTCCAGAAGATTTTATGGAAATATTGTACCATGACCAAGTTGTCATGCTTACAAAAAAGTAATCTTAGAACCCATCCGACCGATTTATCTCAAATTTTCAGAATAAGCTTTTTTTAACCATAAGACGGTCGCGTTTGCTAATTCAAGAAAATCCTACAGCGCCATCTAGTACCTGTAGTGCAAAATACCATTTTACCATACAAATTTTTTTTTTTCCTGAGATTATATTGAAACATCCGAATATGCAAAAACCTTGTATTTGGCCCAAAATGATCGATTCCAGAAGATTTTATGGAAATATTGTACCATGACCAAGTTGTCATGCTTACAAAAATTTTGGAAAAAAAACTTCTGTTTATGTAATCCCAGAACCCATCCGACCGATATATCTCAAGATTTCAGAATAAACTTTTTTGAACCATAAGCTGCAACGTATCGTTAATTTTAGAAAATCCGACAGAGCCATCTAGTTCCTGTAGTGCAAGCTATCATTTTCCCATACAATATTTTTTTTCCTGAAAATATTTTAAAACATCTGAATATGCAAAAACATTGTATTTGTCCCAAAACGATCAATTCCAGAAGATTTTATGGAAATATTGTACCATGACCAAGTTGTCATGCTTACAAAAGTTTTGGAAAAAAAACTTCTGTATTCGTAATCTTTGAACCCATCAGACCGATTGGTCTCAAAATTTCAGAATAAGCTTTTTTTAACCATAAGACGGTCGCGTTTGCTAATTCAAGAAAATCCTACAGCGCCATCTAGTACCTGTAGTGCAAAATACCATTTTACCATACAAATTTTTTTTTTCCTGAGATTATATTGAAACATCCGAATATGCAAAAACCTTGTATTTGGCCCAAAATGATCGATTCCAGAAGATTTTATGGAAATATTGTACCATGACCAAGTTGTCATGCTTACAAAAGTTTTGGAAAAAAAACTTCTGTTTTCGTAATCTCAGAACCCATCCGACCGATTTATCTCAAATTTTCAGAATAAGCTTTTTTCAACCATAAGCAGCGACGTCACGTTAGTTTTTGAAAATCCGACAGCGCCATCTAGTACCTGTAGTGCAAACTATCATTTTCCCATACAAAATTTTTTTTTTCCTGAAAATATTTTAAAACATCTGAATATGCAAAAACATTGTATTTGTCCCAAAACGATCAATTCCAGAAGATTTTATGGAAATATTGTACCATGACCAAGTTGTCATGCTTACAAAAGTTTTGGAAAAAAAACTTCTGTATTCGTAATCTTTGAACCCATCAGACCGATTGGTCTCAAAATTTCAGAATAAGCTTTTTTTAACCATAAGACGGTCGCGTTTGCTAATTCAAGAAAATCCTACAGCGCCATCTAGTACCTGTAGTGCAAAATACCATTTTACCATACAAATTTTTTTTTTCCTGAGATTATATTGAAACATCCGAATATGCAAAAACCTTGTATTTGGCCCAAAATGATCGATTCCAGAAGATTTTATGGAAATATTGTACCATGACCAAGTTGTCATGCTTACAAAAGTTTTGGAAAAAAAACTTCTGTTTTCGTAATCTTAGAACCCATCCGACCGATTGATCTAAAATTTTCAAAATAAGCTTTTTTTAACCATAAGCAGCTACGTATGAAGAGTTTTTGATAATCATACAGCGCCATCTAGTACCTGTAGTGCAAAATACCATTTTACCATACAAAATTTTTTTTTCCTGAGAATATTTTAAAACATCTGAATATGCAAAAACGTTGTATTTGCCTCAAAATGATCAATTCCAGAAGATTTTATGGAAATATTGTACCATGACCAAGTTGTCATGCTTACAAAAATTTTGGAAAAAAAACTTCTGTTTTCGTAATCTCAGAACCCATCCGACCGATTGATCTAAAATTTTCAAAATAAGCTTTTTTTAACCATAAGCAGCGACGTATGGAGAGTTTTTGATAATAATACAGCGCCATCTAGTACCTGTAGTGCAAACTACCATTTTACCATACAAAATTTTTTTTTCCTGAGAATATTTTAAAACATCTGAATATGCAAAAACGTTGTATTTGCCTCAAAATGATCAATTCCAGAAGATTTTATAGAAATATTGTACCATGACCAAGTTGTCATGCTTACAAAAATTTTGAAAAAAAAACTTATGTTTTCGTAATCTCAGAACCCATCTGACCGATTGATCTAAAATTTTCAAAATAAGCTTTTTTTAACCATAAGCAGCGACGTACGAAGAGTTTTTGAAAATAATACAGCGCCATCTAGTACCTGTAGTGCAAAAATTTATATTTTATATATCTTGTGTTTTTTCAAAGATTCTAAAAAACTGTTGGAAAAAATATATATATTTTTTTTGAATTTTATATGAAAACAAGTTTTACGTGTTTTTCGTTAAGAAACTACCAACTCAAGTCGATCAGAAAGTGGTAAAATTTGATTCAACAGAATTATCAGCAATAATACACAATATTCCCGCTCGGCGCTCTAATCGAATATTTATATTTTGGTTACATATTTTTGAATTTGCTAGAATTTTATTGCTTCATTCAAATGAATTATTCTAATGAAGCATAGGTATTATGTTGCCGAAGTGCCTGCTAAAGCTTCAGCTTTTCCGATTTTTTTTTCATAAACTCGACTTGTTTTGTATTTTTTTCGAGTATTTGTGATGCTTTGATATTTGAATTAAAAGATTCAAGATTTGTGATATGAAAAGAGTGACAGACGACCTTGATCTTAATTTCTTATGTTTGGTTGGGCTTTTAGCGGTTATGCGTGCATTTGGGTTTGGAAAATTTTTTTTAGGAATGGAACCTTAATTTCTCATTATCACGGATATTACCAGCACAAACACTTCTAACCAGCTCTTATTGTTTTATAATAACATAATAATTGACTTTAATGTAAAAATTCAGCAATTTCTTCAAATAAGTTTGCACCTTGTCTTTGGAATGACTCTCTGAATTCTTGAACTCTTAACCTTAGCATATTGTTTGCTTACATGCGTGTGCTGCCTTAAAAACATTATTGTACAGACATTTCTAACTTTTTACCGAATTTAGCAAATCTAATTAATTCATTGACATTACCGGGACATGACCTCAAACCTCAAATCATTCAAAATCATTCAAAACATTCCAAACCGTTTTGATTGAGTTGCAACTTTACTAATATTATTTGAGGTGAGATTTTAATCAAATCATATTTTGATGTATGAATTGCTTTCCGATTTGAATTCAATCATTTCCGATTAGTTTCCGTAAAATAATGCTGGAGGTGCAGCACAGTCTTGAATTATTTTAAAATATCAATTATTTTTTACACCGTTTTTGATAATTGCCATAGTGAAATGCAATTTTAAGGTGTTTCATTTATTAGTCACGGTATTTCATAAATTTTAACACATTCTTTGATAAAATTTATTTCATATTGCATAAAAATTCTCACGTAAAAAACAATGTAAAGAAATAAATGCTCACCTGTCCAATATGTCTTTTCATTTCCTCGGTCTTCTGATCTCTCAAAGGATTATCAAAGCCACACAGTCCGATCCTGAAAAGAAAAAGAAACTAATTAATGATGGTCTCCCAAGGAATCTCGTTTAATTCGTTCAATTTCTTCAATTCTAATATTTCATCGAACATTTACAGCATTTCGATTTGTTGCAAAATTTATCGCAATTTATGTAAATTTCAAATAAATCAACATGTTCTCCATCTATCCGAGTAATTCCTTGCTTGTTTGTTAATTTTGTAATTTTTGTAGTTTTTGTAGTTTTTTGTAGTTTTGCATGTAGCCAAAGATCAATTACATTTGATACAAGATATATCCATTTGTAGCGTAGTTTAACATTTTTCTCCATTAATTTGTTCGATTTGAGACTTGGCTTGAATTTTATTGAGTTTATTGAGATAGGATTGAAAACCTGTAGAATTTGTTAAATTTACATTTTTAATTTTGACTAAAAATCTTGGAGAACGTTTGAAAGTGAAACAAGTTGGATTGCAAATCATTTAATCAATTGATGATTGGCACTTTCTTAGCTCCAAATAGAAGTATTAAAAAATATATTCTTATAAAGACTCGAAACTTTTTACTTCCGTAGAAATTTATGAACTCTAATAATTCAAGACAGTCGGCCACAAAAAACTGCATTTTTTCTTCAAAATTACCGCAAAAAAATTAAAAAGATCCCAGATCAAGAAATTGTGCAAGAAATTTGTCTCTCAGTCCAGCAAATACAGAAGAAAGACCAAAATGACGAGATCTTGCATAAAATTAGCCAATCAACACGAAATGATCGCTGTAGAATAATAATATTGAGAATATATTAAGTATTCATCGAGAATATTAAGAACTTTGAGGGAAAAAACAAAAAAACAGTGCTCAAGAACTTCAATTTGCATAAAATGTCCCAACCATTAGAATAACATCATTTTTACACAGTTTTGCTGATGATTTGAAGAGTTCCTTGCAGAGTTCTGCTGTGAATCGTACTTTTTCTGCTGCTGATTTTAAAGTTCTTAAAGGTCACATTCAGAATTTGCGCTTGCACCATCAGCATTCTTGAGTGTGTTTGCGATTTAAGTAAATAGTGTTCTCAGCGTATTATCATTTATTAAAAATAATCAATATAAGTATCAAATTAAAATAGGTTTCATTCAGAAGTTGCAGATCTATTACAGATAAAAAGGTTCGAATCCACTAGATTTATAGTAAACTTGGATGAGTCTAACATCTCTTTTTGATAAATTTTCATAAAATTTATCAAAATTTTTCCATTTTCTTTCAAACATTTATTTGGAAAATCTGTATTACAGTGGATAATTTCTCTTTCACCCGCGTTTCACAATCTGTTGAAGCATTCAAATATCAAAAACATGTAATTAATAGCGCAAACATAATATAACGAAAGGCATTTCCAATTTACTCAAAAACATATTTTTATTATAAAACATTACATGCATTTGATACATTGGCAACAAAAAATTTTTTTACAATTTTTATTTGATACAGACAATGATTTAATACCACAATAAGATAATGAGATAATATACGTTAATACTGGGAAAGATTGAACGATTGAACGCTGGCTGTTTGCGCTCATGACTTAATTTGGCAGCAATTATTATCGAATTGGAAATTATAAAATAACCAGCGCATAAGAGAGAAACAATTATCTACTTTTCCATTTAATATTTATTTGTTTAAAGATTGCTGAATAATTGCATTGTTATTTAAATAGCAGGAATTTGTAGAGAGAAGCGAAAAATCCATTGCAAATTATTTATAACTATATTATAGTCTCTTGTTTTGTTAAAGAAATAGTAATTATTTAATTACCTAAAATACCAAAAATACATTCAAAGATTTCGTGACCTTTACAAATGGATCTTGGGGTGCAATTTATAGTTTTTAGATATTTTTTGTGAAAGGAAAATGTGTTTCAACTGAAAATTGTAAAAGTGATTCTAAAACTATTCAAAAAGAGACGTCAACTTCACTCGACCTTGAAACATCTCCCAGTCTGCCTTTTCTTCTTCTTCGGCATTGTTCTTATGCAAAGCACTTCATGCTCTCAATTTCAAAAGCATCAAAAAAACATCACAAAAATCAATGAACAAGTCATCGAAAAGTTCAAAGAAACTTACAAGTACTTGGAACATAAGAAATCGGAACAATCTAAAGAAGCTTCAATTAAATCCTAAATGCTCGTCAAATACTCAAATGAAGTCAAATAAAGTCAAATAAATCTGAGCTGTCTACCAACGGCAATGCTTTGCAAAGCTATGCCAATTCATTTGGTATCGTCAAACAGCAATCAACTGAATTTATGAAGACGCCAGCGTGTGCATAATGTTATGACACAATTCGATGCCATTTAATTGAATTGAAAGATAAAGAAGTCACTGACAGAAGATGCAAACAAGAACAAGAAGAATTATTATGACATAGGGTTTTGATATTTACTTTAAATTCACCCAATGAAGAAAAGTCGACTTGTACATATATTAAATCTTAAGCTCATTTCATCTTAATGAATCAAATAAAAATTAGAAAAAAATATGCTCCAATTTCACTTGCGATAGTCCTCAAATCGAATCACCCATTGGATATTTACAACAATTCTAACAATGTCATTAAAAAGTAAAAACTTTTCATTAAAGTGCGATTTCACTTTTATTACAAGCTGCTAAATATACTCTAAGCAACATAATTCCATGCAGTAACCAGAGTGGAAAGCTTGTGGTATCTCATCCAATTGCATTGTGTTTGAAACATGCTTTAAATACAATTTTTTATAAAACAGCAAATAATGCCATTGAAAGACTGCGAAATGTGAATGCTTTTAATTCTGGATTAGTGATAGTGATTTTTTTGCAAATAATAAAAATAGCGAATGAGAGATAGAAATTTTTTTAATTTATCGTATTTATCAAAAGAAATACAAAATTCTAAAAACTTATTTTATAAATTTTGGAAAACCGAAAGTTAAAGAATTTTAATTGATGAATTTTTGGATGCAAAAACCAAAAATTCGACCCATGAAACCTCAAAATTTTAAGACGAAAATCAAAAATTCTGAAAATTTTATTTTCTTACCTCATTCCATCAAATCCATCATCTGATCCATTGACTGTAAGAACTGGTGCTCGTGCATACGCCTTGGCTACCCTCCGATTCCTTTCAAAAACTATCACTTTGGCCCAGATCTCGTCATCAATTTGTGTCCACTTGTCCAGCACTTCTTGGATGTGTTCCTGCAATTAATGAAATGCCAATTAGTCGTAAATATTTTATTAAATTAATTTTAAATTCGGTTATATCACTGTTAAAAAACTTATAACTGCTATGAGCTAATTGAATAGTTCAAAGAACTTTTGTGTAACTATTTGCGAACCGTTTGAGAAGTCGCGAACAATACTGAGAATTAAACAGTTTTTCATGCTTTTATTTGCTTGCCAGCGTTTTTTCGCTGCTAATTTTCACTTTCCGAGTTTAATTTATCTTCTATTTGCTGTTTTGTCTGTTTTGTCTTGGAAAAAAATGGAAAAACTTATTATTTTAATTCACCACTTAGAAATTATTATTTGGTGTTTCTTTCCTTATTATAGCATAATCTGCTAGACAAAAAGACAAAGCTGCTGGTCGAAACTTTGTTGGTGGTTATGGCTAATGTAGGTCAAACCGTACTTGAAGTTTTGTAGTTGGAAGTCTTACGGTTAAGTTAACACTTTTGCACTTTAATTGAGCGCGTACAGACAACGGCCGATTAATTTATTTTCCTTTGAAGCTGAAAAAAAGTGCCCGCTGACTTTTTGTTTTGCCTTTTTGGATATTAATGTGATTTAATTTTTCGGGTATTGCGTCATTGGCGGTAAGAGTATGGATAATTTGAGGGAATTAAATTTTATCATTGTTTTTATGTTGGATAACTGACTTTTTTGTTTGTTATTCGATTTAACTTTTTTGGATTGTTCGATGATGGGAGAAATTATTGGATTGTTTAATAGCAAAAAATAGTTTTCGCTATTAGTTAAGTAGAAAGTTCAATAAGACTGTATAAAGTGACTATTAGATAATTTTTTGATTCCATGTGTATACTTTAAATACACTTTAAATACTTATGAAAATGTATTAGGGCAAGATGATTAGATCGAGATATTAATATTATGTTTAATATTAGAGACAAATATTCTTTTTTATCTTTCAATCAGGTATTTTTGATCTTCTCTTATCTTCTCTGAAAATTTCCTAAAATCAGCCAAATTCTCAGTAAACTACCCGAATTTGTTTATTTCGAGAAATATTTTCAACGAATAGTTTATTCATGTAATAAATAGTAATAGGTGATAAACAATAACGCAAAAGAAGCTTCCTTAAAACGAATAAATTTGTAAATGCAATACCACGCCAGTCTCCTAATATGCAAATCAAAACCCCAAAGAAATCTTCAAATGTCAGCGAACAAATTGCATGTCCTCAAATAAAGAAATAAACATGAAGATCCACCGACAAATTATTATTGCATCTCATTCAAATAAATACTTCACCAAAAACTCAAAAAAAAAAATTTCCTCAAGATCCCCCGAAAATAAACAAAAAATAACAGAAAATTGCAAAAATAACAGATTATTGGAGAAATAACAGCAAAACTGAGCAAAAAAATAGAAAAGTGAATGATAGAAACTTGTCTGCTTTTATGTCTGGAGCACCTATTTCAACTTTTCAACTTTTTGCAAATCTTGCGAACCCAAAAATTTTTTCTAAGCAACAAATTAGTTAAACGTGCCACACTGCCACACATTTTTTAGAGTTTTCTGCTTGTTTGTCCAAACAAAAATAGAGAAGAAACAGCGGAAAGCACTTCAAACTGAAGCTTTTGTCATTCTTTTCGGGATTTCGCAGTTTTGCAAACGATTTCTGTTAATATTTTTAGACTTTTAAGGATACTTATAACATTTTAAATTCAAGAAACTCTTTATTTTGGCTAAATCTTTAAATTTCGCCAATCTCAGCTTAAAGTCTTATAAATATTAAAGTCATAAAAAGAAACTAAAATCAGCAGAAATAACATTTGTTAAGAGAAAAAATTCTCCAATTCTCAAAGGCAATAGCTTAAACTGGTCTTAATGTTAAAAATATTTATTTGCATAACTGGATAAGTATTTAGGAGTTCGTGCAGAATTTTTGGCTTAGTGGTTTTGTCTATTTGTGGTTTTGAATGTATTATAAATAAATGGAGTATATTTTCAAGGAGACATCCATGGAACGTGTAGCGATTTTTTGGAGATATTAATGGTTCTAAGAAGATTTTTTTTTAATTTATGTTAAAATATTCGTTGTGAATCATTTTTATTTATGATTAAAATAATTTTTATTTTGAGAATTTGATTTGGTTACGGTCATAATTATGAAACAATTTTAAACAAATAATTGATTTAAAGTGAAAAAACTAAAGTGATATTTACGAATACTTAAAAACAATCATCAATCAAAATAAACAAATTAAATAATCCTTCAAACTATTGCCCTACGACTCCATCAACGCTATTACACTACGCTATTACAATATTGGAAATGATTTATGTTCACTTTAATTAATCTAAAAAACTCACTTGAAGAGCTCGTAAACATGGTTTTGGGATAGTTAAAAGAAGATTTCGATCAAAAAAGATCATTAAAGGGTTTGGTTTTTGCTTAAGGTTGCAATAAATTGTGATTTCTCAGTGAAAACCTTGCATCATCTTAAACTTGCATTTTCATAATAAACTATAAGAATGTTGTTTCAAATAATTGTGAAATTATAGGTACAACCTGTTGAATTTTTTACCTTATATTTAGTTACTCTTTAAGCTTATAAGCAGCTACAAGACTTCAAGATGAGTGATATACTTGAAAATACTTGGAAAATCGTTTAAATATTTGGAAATCTTGAAGACATGTGTGAAATATGTTTAAAAAAATTCACTTTCATTAAGTTTCATGACTTTAAAAACAAACTTCATCAATCACGCGCCATAAGTTCATTTTTCATTTCCTTGCAAATCAGCGGACATCTTCACAAAAATATGAAATTTCTCCAAAAAAGGCAAGTTGTAACATTACATCTCACCAGTGAACATAAACTGAAAAGTTCAAAATTTGATAATCATGATCACATTGCTAGATTGTTTAATTATTTTGAACCTTATCATTTTAAGACATAGTTTTAAGACGACCCTCCACACTTATTAATTGAAAAAACTTCCTAATTTCACACTGTTTTGTTAATTTCCAGTTTAACCATCAATTTTTCAATTTTATCTGAAACCAATCTGCTTTAAAATCCACTAAAGCCTTTGAAAAATAAACAATAAGCTTCAAACCTTTCCAACCTTTCATCTTGAATCAATTAATTATTTAATTATTTCGACCGATTGATCGATGTGCTGCATGAAGTATTACTGCATTATTGTTTTTTCGTCGGAATATTTAAAATATCTAACATATTTTGGCATCACGGATGATGATTAGAGTCAAAGCAGTTACAAGTCATCATCAATCAATTGGCCATTCAATACGCCATTCAATTCACCATTCAAATCCAAGAGCTCGGTCAAGTGCATTGAACTAAAGACTTCAAGATGCTGGAAATGGAAAGTATAACTAATTTTGCATATTTCCTATTATTTATTTATTGCTTTATTGCTTTGTTCCACTCTTTGATAGCTTTTTCCTCAAAATCCGACTCGCAGCCAAAAAAAGTAAAGAAGAAAACAATTTACAAAATTTTTTTGCCTCTAAATTTGTTCCGATTTAATTTGCAGAAATTCAATTTATTTCAACTAACTGCAAACTTACTTGGAAATTTACTCAAAAATTCACTAAAATTTACTAAATTATGTATTTATGTTAAAGTAACATTGAAATTCGCATTTGTTTTGTTTGAACTAACAAAGACCGGACATTCTTTTATAATGGCAAGCAAAAATAATACTTTTTTACGAATTTTTCGAAGTTTGATTGCATAAAAAATAATAAAACAAGCTCAAACTATACTCAATTCGGTATTATTACAATATTACAATAACTATCGGGACATTGAAATTGATTTCTTTTGGATGTTTGGCGAATGGCTTGTGTTGTTATAGTGATGCTTGCGATTTGGGTAGATTGAATTAGACAATGAAGATTCAACGTCTTAACATCAATTGCAATAAAGTATAATTTTATTATTGAAGAATTGATGAGATTAATGATGGTCGTTTGTTTTATTTCAGGTTTTTGGGCAGTTTTTGGGTTTGTGGGTAATGGTTTACGGATTTAGCTGGTTTTGGTGATTGTTTTGTGGGATTTTTGTTGAATTGAATATTTTGGTTTTACTTGGAATATTTTTATATTTGAGCAATTTGGAGACTTTTAGTATATTTATATAAATAAAACTAACAGCAGAAATTTCTGAGAAATTGATGAGATAATGAGAAACTTTTAGCTGCATCGTTACAATAATGCAATTTATCTTGAATTTACCAAAGAAATTAGATATTCCAGTTATTCAGTGTTTTGCAGCAAATTCCATGAAGTGATTTCCTCGATTTTTCTATGGTTTTCTCAGAAATATCATTTCTAGATTTGATTATCTAAATATGCACAATTTACACAATAAAATAAATTAAATGAATGAAATGTCACTTTTGCACTTTCTCTGACAAATCTAGCATTTTTGTTGATTTCTGCATTTTTTCAATAGGAAATTGAGAAATATCAAGAAATGTCAAGAAAATATGTCATTTTTATGGGTGTCTTTTGCAAATGAAAGTGTACTGAGGTTTTATTAACACATTTGATGTAGTTTTGACTTAAATCGACCACAATTCAAAGGTTTGAAGGAAAAACCACGGAATTGAATTCAATTGCATAAAAACCCGTTAACCATTCACAATCTTTCCTATCCAGTAGAATTATTACAATTTATTTCAATTTATTTAAGAGCTGACGTCAATTATTTTCATAAATACAAGACATCAAATATTCGTTCCGGTTTGAATAAAATAGGTTTATTATTATTAAGGGTATTTTTCCAAAATTTTCATTTTCTTCCCAATCCCTGATTCAATCAATAACTTTTAAAAAAACTGTGCAAAAAATTAGTAAATTCCTTTTCAAGGTCATAAATGTTGTCTTTTTCAAGAAAAAAATCACAAATATTCACTGTTTACAATATTTCAGGTGATTATGTAACTTTACTCACCCACAAAATATTTCCCAAATTTCATCAAAAATATCTAAGTATTCGCTTTCAGCGTTAAAAATCGTGTCCAAGTGATTTATGATCGAAAAAGTGTGTTTACAATCAAATATTGGAATCATTGATGATCAAACATTTAACATCTTAACACAATTTTCGCCCAAAACCTAGCTGAAATAGCTGAAATTACTTGATGTTACTGAAATTACTCAAATAAAAAAACTTTCGTAGTTTCTTAGAGCTTCAAGCAGTTTTACTTATGTTTCGGTAAAGTCTCTTGTAATTTCTATAAAATTTCGTGAAATATAATCAGAGATGCGTAAAAGTCAAGAAACCTAAAACAAGCAATTCGAAATATTTTCGAGGCTTGATATGTGTGAATTGTGAAACAACAGAAAGTTGTCTCGATAAATTAAGAAATTAACATCTGCAGTTGGTGATTTTTTTTTGTTTTGAATAGGGGTATTTAAGTTTTTGGTTTTTTTCGAAAATTATTGGATTCTTGTGGATAAAGCCCGCTTTTATGGTGTTTTAATAAAAATAATTATTTGTCTGGATTTCCAGACAATTTCGCAATAAAATTTAACAAAAAGGAATTTGGAAATTTATGATTGAAAGCTTATGTTACTGAAATTATGGTTACTTATTCGTTCATAGTTAACTAGGATGTGGATTATATATCTTAAATCATATATCAGAGAGTTCAAACCCCGCTCCTCTATTTACGTTTTTCTTTGCTTAAATGTAGAAATCTATTTTCTTTTTTATTGAAATTTAAGTTGTTAATTCTAGATTTAATACTTTTTTATGTAATTTTTAATAAATAGACGCAATTTACATTATATTTTTTGTTGAGCTGCGATTCACAAAACATTTAACAAAGTTAAATGTTTACGATAAATAGCATAATTTCGATCAGCATCAAAAAATCATGATATTTAATCTTTCAACAAATACAAGAGCCACTTCAATGGATAAACTATAAACACCATTAAATTTCATTCTTTACAATTTGGGTGACAGAGGATAATTCGATTTCCTCATAAAAATCCATAGTATTTTTCCAAAAATTACGAAGCAGTTATTACCTAATCTTCACCTCTTAACGTGCCAAATAAAATTTATTGCAAATGACATGAGGATTTCCATGCATGCAAAAAATCTTACTGAAATTGTTGCATTCACGTTGGAGTGCCAATAATGCATCATCTTCTTTACAGCTGTGAGTGTAAAATGATGGCAAAATGTCATAACTTGCGAGAATTACTAGGCAATACTTGAATTTATCTCCTGTTCAAAGTTGAAGTGAGCTAAAGTTCAAAGTTTCACCACATGCTATTTCTTCCGAGATTTCTTTAAGGTTTTTACACTTTTATTAAAATTTTGCAGACTCCTCATTTTGAAGTTAATTGGCAAAGTTTGCACATAATTTTAAAATAACTTTAAATTATTTTAGACATGCATTTGTCTATTAACCTTTTCTTTCTCTTACAGATGAAATTTAAATTTTTTTTAAAAGATGTTTTGAATTTAAAGAATTCTGACATGTAAGAAATTAACTTTATAGGTAAGTTTTAAGTTGCATGCATTTTTTAAGCAAATAATTCATACCTTGGGTTAATTATGAACCAAAACAATGAAAATGCTAATAAATAAAAAGTAAAAGTATTAAAATATTAAAATATTAAAGTATGCATGGACATGATCTATCACCCTTCTGGTGCTAAAGGCCGGCACCGTCCAATCAACATTATTGATATTACAACTTAGACTTCCTTCCAACTATTAAAGAGATATTTTATGAGATTTTATAATCTTTCTGATTTTTATTAATTTTAAATTGAAAATTGAAAAATTGATCTTGTGCTTGCTTTTATGTTTTTCCATTATTTTCTACTTTTATTTCTATTTTTAGCTTGTTATTCTTGTTGTTAAATGCTTTTAATGCTTCTTAATAATTTGAAAATTGTTGATGTTGTTAATGTTTGTTGGTTGAGAAAAGCGCGCCAACAGCCAATTTGGCGGGGCTCTCGAGCGGAGCTAAAACTTTTATAAATTCATATGAATTAATTCCAATCTATAAAAATTCATAGATTCATTTATTCGGCTGCAGAAACTTAACAATTTTCTACTCTATATACTTGTAGCTGAATTCAATTCATTCTTTCACATACCAGTCATTCCGAACTTTAGCGCACTTATGTTGAATAACAAAGAGATAGTGAATGAGGAAGGCTTTTATGTTCTTTTAATTGTTATTACTTGGTGGAGGGATGGATGATCAAAAAATTATTTTAATGCCGCTTTTTACATTTCACTTCGATTTTACAAAAGATTGCACTGAAGGCCCCATATATTGTTCAAAACCAAATAAAAAAAAATTTTTGGTGAGATATAAAATATCCACCCCCTATCAAACACCTCAAGCCAAAAAATCACTCATTCGCTAAATAATTCAATGTAATTTTCCAAAAAGTGCAAGAAATGGGTTACTTAATAAAGTTGCAAGGACGTTTGAAATTTATGTGTGCTACTCGTTGGTTACGAATTAAAATGTGAGTTAAGTTGAATAATATTGACTTAAACTTTTCGGTCAGTGGAATTCCACTAAATTGCGAGTGGAATCATTTTCAAAGAGCATTGAAAGCACGAGAAACAATTTGTAGTGCAAATTAATGTTTTAATTCAAATAAAATTGATTCAAATGAGTTTTTCATCGTTCAGTCAGAAATTGCAAACAGTTTTTCAAAGATTTAATAAATTTATTAAATGCTTTTTAATAGCGGCGAATTGCAGCGTTTATGGGCAGATTATTTATTTTTTTCGCAAAGTTTAGCATCTTTAAATCTTATAACTAATAAAAAACCGATAAAATATAATTCAGCGCATTCATGGCCACCAGTCACCTTTTAACTGCTTGGAGTTGCTCACAGTTTATTTCAACTATTCATGATTTACATTATTTTTAATAGTAACGAGCACAGTTTGAATGAGTCGAGCATCTTCGTCGGATGATCTGGAAAATGTCAAGAACGAAACTGTTTCTTCTAGCGATTTGCCTTTCATTTTTGCTTGTTTTCTATGAGAAGATTATGCAAAATGTTTAATTTATGGCAGTGACGCTAATTAAACGCAGTTATGCTTTTTAATTAAGGTTTTTTGAATTTCAACTTTTCAAGAATTGTGAAGCTGAAGGATAATGTATCTCCAAGAAAATAAAGACCCAACTACTTATTATTAATTTAAAAAAATACAAAACTCTCCACAATTTCAATATTTTGGCTCCAAATTAAAATTTAATATCTCTGCGTACCCAAGTTTGCCAATAAAAACAATAATCGATAATTGATGTAACAGTCACAACCCATAATTCAACTCCAAATCATAATTAGAGTATTTGGCGCAATTTATACTTGAAATTGCTCCAAATACTCCATAACAACCCAAACAAACCAAATTAAACGAATACATCAAAAATGGAAAATCAAACAAACAAATTAAACAAATAAATAAAATGCGAGGTAACAACAGCTATTTGAGTTAAATATAAATCTTTTCCCAACTTAACATTTGCAAATTTACAAATTCATAAATTGCAGAAATGGAAAATGATGGCACAACCAGCCAAATTTATAGTTTATTAACGAGGCAATATGAACCGAAATGCAAACAATAAATCTTTCAAAATTAACAGCTAATTGGAATTAGGCTAAACTCGCCAAAAAACCATTAAGCCATTTGCACCTGTTTATTGACCTAATGCTGTTAATTCAATTGTTTTAAATCAAAAGTATCAACATTTTAAAATATTAACTAAATTTATTCCAGGCAGGTACCAGAGGTCTGCAAGTCTGTTATTCTGCTCATTACTTCATCAATAATGCACGAAATGTCGCCGTGCGAATAAAAGAGAAAAATATATCACTTTAATGTTTTCAATTCTTCAGTTCTTCAAAGTTGAAATCTATTATCGACGGTAATGTGGTAGAAATATCAATTAATATAATATGTATATGCGGTTGTATGTTTGTCCAATTGAGAAATTTTCTGTTTTCAATGAAAATCGGTTGGTGAATGCGTAATTTTTTGCGTGAAGTGGCTGAATTGGTAAAAACTTTGCGGTCAATAAGAACATGTACCTTATCGCTTATTTTATAATGCGAGTTGTTAATTAAATTCTCAGCTAAAGATTGTTTAGACGATATAACCACTTTAAATTAATCCTTCATGGGTTCGAATCCCAGTCTTCTGATATTCACTTTAGACTTGATCGATTTTTGAAACCGTGAATTCTTGAAGAGTTGTTTTTTTTAAACATTTTTATTTAATTGTTTATTTAGAATGTGCTTTGAACATCAGGAACTAAAATTTTACTTAATTCGTGTCAAACACAACAAAAAATCAATTAAGACATAAAAACCACAATCCATTGGCAAAAGAGCAACAAATCCATAAAAACTAAAAACAGATGCGACAAGCTACAAAACTATGCAACACATCAACAAAGAAAGCATAAAAATATGTTGCACATTCATATCTGGTTTGATAAATCTTTGAATGGAACAGTGAAATAGTGGAAGCTGTTTGCAACTTTCGTTTGTCTTAAGCTTATTTCGAGTTTGCCACCAAAGTTTCAGGTTTTTTTCAGTTTTGTCTCAAGTTCGCGTACATTGAATCATAAAACTACAAACATTGGAAGAGATTGAATAGCTCTAACAGCAACAATTAATAAAAAGAAGAAGATAAGGAAAATTAACAACATTTTCTTTTTAATTTCGTTTGGCTTTCTTTTTCAAAAGATGTCTGTAATGTCAGTAATGAGTAATTAATTGATGATATCAATGATGCTTTTAACAAATTAATTGAATGAAAATTGAATGAAATATTGAATGGAGAATGTGGTGTAATCAAGGCTGCGATGTATCTTGATCTAAAGATAAAGATCAGATCATTTGATCTTGATCTAAAAAATAAAAAAAAAGATCCAGATCAATTGATCTTTATCTAAAAAAAAAAAAAAAAATAAAGATCAATTAATCTTTATCTAAAAAAAAAAAAATAAAAAAATAAATTGATCTTGAGTTTTAAAAAAAAAAAAAAGATCAAAGATCAATTGATCTTGATCTTTAAAAAAAAGATCAAGATAATTTGATCTTTATCTAATTTTATTCAGATAAAAGATCAATAAAATTTTTTCAGGTTATGTCTTAAGTTGTCTATTTTCCTCTTGTAACTAAATTACCATATGTTTCGCTATTGATAAATTTTATGTGTACCATATTCTATGATATATGGGACAAAAAAACATTTTTGTCCCACATATATCATAGAATTTGTTATAACAAAAATTTAACAATAGCGAAACATATGGTTATTAAGTTACAAGAGAAAAATAGAGAACCTAAGACATAATCTGAAAAAATTTAATTGATCTTTTATCTGAATAAAATTAGATCAAGATCAAATTATCTTGATCTTTTTTTTTTTATCAAGATCAATTGATCAATTGATTTTTTTTTTTTTTTTAAATATTAATATTTATTTATTTTTATTTTTTTTTTTTTTTTTTGTTTAAAGATCAATTGATTTTTTTATTTTTTTTTTTTTTTAGATAAAGATCAATTGATCTTTATCTTTTTTTTTTTTTGAAAGATCAAGATCAATTGATCTTGATCTTTTTTATTTTTTTTAGATACAGATCAAATGATCTGATCTTTATCTGATCTTTATCTAAAGATCAAGATCCATCGCACCCTTGGGTGTAATAGCAAGAAGAGCATGGCGCTGAATTTTTGGCCATTGAATGAAATTATTCAACATGATAATTGCGTAATGGCCGTTAAAGTCACATGAAAGTAAATTTAATCAATTAATCATTAACAATAATTGAATGAAAATTCCGCAATGTCGTAATAAACCATTGACCTCTAGACAAAATAAAACACTTTCCCCTCGAATCTAATGAATAATTCAATTGCGAAAACAGATGATGCGTTAAATAATTTCGCTGCAGCCAAGAAAACTGAAATTTCTCAGCTGATTAAAATTTAATTGTTTTCAGTCTTTGAGCAATTTTAATTGAATTTCTTATGGATTCACGCATCTTAAGCTCACGCTTCAGTTCCTGTAAAATATTTATGAAATACTGAAAAAATTGTCTTACCTTAAATAGCTTTTCCTTTTGATACCATACATCTTCTTCGTCTTCTTGTTGCACGTAAGCTCGTTCTAGGTTCAGATCGTCCCGCGAGCGCGATAATATTTTTCGACGCGACACCATCTCACGTGGGATTGTCCCCACTGGTCCGAGACTGCAAAAAAAGGAGAAAAAAATTCCAGTAGGTTTTATTTGATAATTAGAGTTAAAAAATGAAACTATATTTATCATACACGGAGAATTGAAATGATCAAATCTGGGAATTGGACCAAGAATCTAAACAACCTGCCTTTAATTTGTTTTGACATTAATTACTAGGTTTTCTAAATTAAATTATATTATATTAATAACCTTACTACTTATCATCGTCAGCCAATTAAAAATATAATAGAAACGATTCACTCATTCCTGTTTCATTAATTAGCATGACACAAGGACTCTCATTAAAATCGAAAAACCAATCTTATGAATCAAATAATTCACGACTCTTCATTTAAACATTTGGCATTTCACATTAAAAATACCACAATAATACAATTAACATGCAGAACAACACAAGAATCATTCGAATGGCATTTGCACCATTTTGTGTGGAAACCAACCTAAGAAATCGCTTGAAAAATCACTAAAAACCCAACCTTAGTTATAAAAAGCCTTATATTGCACTAAAAGCTCACTTCTTAATATTGAAACTATTTTTACTATTTCCAGTTAAATTTTTACTATTTGCAGCTGATCAGACATTTCAGCTAAAACTGCAAGAACCTACATCAATGCATAAGTTTGAGCATGAACTTTACTTTAATTTACGTATACGTACTCATTAATTGCTTTCAAGGCCGACCCAGCTGTGTGCAATTCTTGCAAAGTTCATGCTATAACGATATCAATCAAATGGTTAAAACTCCGTTTGATTAATATTTTACTTGGATTTCCATAGTTTTGCTTAATTTGTAACCAATTTAATTGCTTTTTACTGTTTTATTCGTTTCCGATTGAGGTTGTATTTATTTTATTGCTTCTTTGTAATATTCGCAGTATCGGTAATACTTGGTCATACCTCGGTTATATCGTGGTTATACCAGCAATCCAATTTACTGTATAACATTAATCATATTTATAAGGGCTCGTGAATCATCGTGCTCAAACGATAAAGTCGGATTTATAGATGTCCTGTAGGCATTTCGAGAAAATTCAATTACGTGTTGTCAGAATGGGGTTTTCTTGAATGTTTGTAGACTGTAAAGTATGTTATCTACTCTTACTTGAAAGCTGTACATTGTATAATCTATCTGCGGTATTTTTAATTAATTTTTTCTCAAGACTGTTTATTTTGTAAATAATTGTTTTAATTTGAAATAAAGACTTTTCCAATTTCTCAAATCAGATCCGTTAATTTGAGATTAATGACATTGAAATCTTAAGAGTTCGAAAAAAGGTTAAGTTCGCCTTCTCATTCTTACTCCTTATTTTTAAGTTTCATAAATTTTCTCGTTTTTAATTTTACCGATAATATTAATAATAAGAGCTGTATTTAAATACAGTATTAAAAATATGATTAACTAGCAAAATAATGAAAAATAAATGTGTCCCCATAAAACCTCGTATCAAAAGCTTACAAGCGTCTCAATCACCTTAAAACAAATAAGTGTTGGAAGTGTCCCAATCCATTTTCCCTTCAAACATCAGAATTGCATGCGCTGAGAAAATTAGCCGACTTAATTATTTAATTAAAAGTTTCTGCTTTACTTTAAATAATGTAAAATTAAAAATTGAAATGACATTGTGCTTTTTGTAGCTCAGTCAGTTGTTCAGGTTTTGCTGCAGCATTTGCTTCACAAACAAACACAGCCCAAGAAAAATCACATGGAACGCTGCAAATAATATTAAAAGTGAAAGGAAAGTCGATTTCGAGATCATTTTAATGCTGGCTTTATAAAGATTTAGAAAAAACTTATAAAGTCTTTAGAAGCGAATTTTAATTGCGCAAATTGTTGTGCCAGTCTTTGATAGTTTACTTCAGTTTATTTCACTTTGGTTGAGTTGAGTTCAGTTTTTTTTTCATTTGGGGAGCGCAAACATCTTCATAAATGAGTTTTAATGAATTTTAAGAAATAAAAGCGGAATGATTTGATCTTTATCAGCAAACGGTGCGAGATGATCATGAGGCAACATATTGCGAACAAAAGCCACAGTCATAAAATTATAACAATCTGCTTTAAGGCCTGAAGGGTAAAGCCGGGTATATCACTGAGCTGATGGGAAAATAAAAAGTTCATTAAAACATTAAAATTGATCGTAAGTCCTTTTATCTTGAACATACATGTTCAACTTGATCACATGAGCATTAAATATGCTGGTGTTGTTCTCCACATAAATTTTTTCATTTTTTTAAACTTGGAGTTTAAGTCGAAAAACAAGTGAACAAAACAAGTGAGCTCCAAGGAATTCCTTTCAATCACTTTTAAATCAACCTTTGAATACTAAAATGAGTAAAAATGGTGATTTTGCTTCAGTTTTTGAATTTGCGCCAACTTTTACTGTCTCTATTGCAAGTGAAATTTGTCACAAGTGAATTTATGACGAATAGCAGTTGATTTTTTACAATAGTTGTTTTTGTGGTTTAAGAACCTTCAAAATGTCATGTTTTGAACGTATCATAATTCAAAAAACATGGAGCGTAAGCATTTATATGGACTGAACCGTTTATTCTTCTAGCCCAGATTAAAATATCAATGAAATATTTCATGCAATTTGCAAATACTCAAAAAGTTAAACCAACCCAAAATCCAACATACCTTCAACTAGACTAGCACTGCAATCAATCAATTAAGTAATCCACGAGTAAATTGACGTTGCCTTTTCGCTGGCAAATTCTTGTGCGCCAATAGTTTGCCAACTTTTATTTAATTTAATTAAGTAATCCGAAAATGGTAATCCTGTGTGTTGAAATTGGCGATTAAATCCGAATGAAGTAACAACTATTCAGTTTTAACATCCGAGACACATTTGCATAACAGTTGAATTTCCGTCAAACTGCGTTTGCTAGCACTTCTGGACACTTTTGAGCACTTTATTTCATTCATAAAAAGAAGTAAGTTATTGTTATGTTTGAGGAGGTGAAGAAGAGGGAGAGACATTTGATGTTTTTTCAAATAATATTTATAAAAACTAATTCTTTATATTTTCCCGAAATAAATAAACAAAGAAAATTTTGATTTTTTAAAGATTAATGAATATGCGATTAAAAAAAAAAATCTTCGAAAATTCTTAGAAGAATAACGGCTTCTAATAATCTATAAAACTGAATGTCAACCCCTCCTAATAAATTCATCAAAACTCCGTAAAACTTCAAAACAAGACTTTTGTTGCCTGTTCACGCTTTGCAGTCTTTTGTTCTGGCACAATAAGCGTTTCTTGAATGAATTTTCAGTTTTCACGCATTTTAAATTGCATAAGTAAACTCGTGAAACTTACGAATTTTATGAATGAAATAAAGTTCTCCTGTATTTCCAGGTAAATGCAAGTTTAATTTTTCAGCAAAAAATTCACTATCAAGCATTGAAAATGCAGTTATACATTTAACACTAAAAATTCCGCGCACTAAAAGATTGCCTTTCAATTTCTATCAAAACTCGAAATCGCATCATAAAATTGCACTTTACATTTTATTCACATGTTTTATTTATTTTATATAGTTTCGTATGAAAACTATACATAAAATACAAAAAACTACAACCAGATTACAAAAACAACTACAAAACTATCAAAACATCAAAAAAGTCGATTTTCTTTTTCATTCAAAACTTTCACATTTTTTTTCTTCAAAAAAGATCGCATAAATTACAAATCAATTTCACAATTAATCCAAAATCGATGAAATCGATGGAACAAGCGAAGAACCTGTTGTCTTGCTGTTTAAATTGATTGAATAAATTTTTATATTTGTTTATTTACCGGTTTAACTCATCAAATCAATTAAATATTTAATTAAAATTTCATTAATTAAATAGAGAAGTTTGATCCTCCTTGATCGTCCTTTTGTCACAATAGTAAACAAAGGCAAGAAAAGCCACAACCGTTCGTGGGATCGAGGATCAAACGTGCGCACACGACAACTTTCGCGAAGCAACTGACTGCAAAATTAGTAGAAGGAGGCCTCAAACACAAGATATACAAGACACACTTTGAAGAAACTTTGAAGAAACTCGAAGAAACACAAGAAAAGCGAGAGATACGAGGCACAACACTCGAACAGCGACACGAGCTACACGAGAAAAGTATTTTCCATCCAAAGCGAGAGTAAAGTGTTGTTGCCCGAGCAACGTAAGATTCATGTAGTTGGTGTGCTATTGCGAGTGCTATTGGAGTGTTTACCTGATGGCACAATGCGACTATTTTAGGTTTTTTTGGTTTTCTTCATAGTATTCAAGTTTGATTCAAGTTTGTAGTGCTAGAGCACACAAATATTGCAACAACAGTAATTTAATAGTTGCAGTTTGGTTTTTTAGTGGTTGTTTGTTTTGCAAAGCTTTTCTATTTTTTCGGTTCTTTAAATGCTTGTTGATGTTCGTGAACTGCAATTTGAAGATTAAATACATTGATGCATGCCCAGAAGATTTTGTGATGTCATGAAACCGTGTGTTATGCAATTTTTTGGTGACCTTTGAGGGGTTCTTTGTTAAATGTTTTGTTGGCTCTTTGTTATTTTACTTTATTGGAATATTGCGAATTAATCATTATTAAATGAAATGACTGTAATATTTTTAGATTTTCTAAGACATTCTTCTTTTTTTGTTGGATGGAAGATATTTTGGTACAGTAATGTAACTATTAAAATGCATTTTTTTGCTTGAACTTAAAAATTTAGAAGTCAAATAAATTTAGAAATATCAATTGAAAGATATAAATGAACGAACAAGAAAAAAGGTTGGTAACAGCTTTTCAATTAATTTTCATTTTTTTAAATTATTTATTGGGTTGTCTTTAAGTGATGTCAGCATAGCATTTAAAATGAGAATGCATATAATGGAAGCTCATAAATATGACATGACATATGTTTGAGACCAATTGTTATGGTTGAATCAACTAAATTTTAAATTGTTTTGATTGATAATTCGTTAAGTTCCTGATTTTTGTTCTTAATCACGTTTAATTTTAATTTTGGTAGAATAATTTTAATAATTCTAAAAATATTAAAACGTCTATACCATTTAACATCAACTGAACATGTTCAAGCACAATTAATTACAATTAAAAATAATCTTTAAAAACAATATTTAACCGTATTATTAATTTTAGCCGCCAATGCAACAAAAAAACTTTCAAATCAATCTCAATTATTTTGTGCAAACGAATTGCTCTTAATAAAATGTTTGTGAATGGAATCAAACTGGGTGATGTTTGTGAATGCATAAACCTCTCAACTATATCAACAAGCCATTAATCTTGGACAGCGTAAATGAGATAAATGAAATTAGATTTCCTCATAAAACAACAAAAAGCTGACTAACAAAAATCACAAAATCACACAATATTAATGAAAGCGAATTAAATGGGATTAATGACTGTGCAATCAATCAAGAAAACAGTAAGTTCTTAATTGAGAAATAGTTTTGCAGTTTGCTGTGGGTAATTGAGCAAAAGCCGCGTGCACGTGTTAAATTTTGTTTAATTTTCTATGAAACTGTTGAGTTTTTTCAGGTATGGTGAGCTTTGTTGTGCTACAAGTAATTTGGGTAATGGTCAGTAGGTATGAAATCCATAAACTATTGACATCTGTGATTGCCAATTGCTGAACGTTCTGCATAAAACTGATGAGCTTTGGAACTGAAACTTTACGAAAAAGAACCCATTACCCATATATTACGTGGCGGTATTAGAAGTTGACTTAAGATATTTGAATTATGGCAGTGCAGCTCAATTTGCAGCTTGCTAAACTAATTGCACAGTTGCGAACAAAAAAGTTATGATATTTTATTTGTTAAATTGCTTAATTGAATCGAAAGACTGGAATAATGAATATATGTTAAGCTTTTAAGTGAGTCATTGTTTCGGCTTTATTGATATTTATTGATATTTTTGATATTTCTGAGATATTTTGCAACTTTCTGTAAATTTAGAAATGAAATTTATGTTTCGGATAAAATGTTTTTACATTGTCGATTAATCACAATTGTGACAGTAGTTAATGTTTGCATGCTTGTTTAATGTTTGTTTGTTACATATGCAACATATGTTCTGAAATTAGTAAGAAATTGATTTGCATTTTCGTTGGTACTTCAAAAATTTGAATTTATAGCTTGGTGCTCAATTGTTTGATTAAAGTTTTTCCTGTATATTTGAATGTTTCTCAAATTTTTATGGGTAGATCAATAATTTATAGAATTTACTCATTACTTTTTTTATTTCCAGTATTTTAATGCTACTGTATTAATTATCATTTTTGACAGTTTCTTTGTTCTTTGTTGTAAAATATTTTGTGAAATCTACAAAAGAAGCTACCGAACGAAAATCGTTGTTAACTCAAAATGTCAAAAATATTATGATGGCATTAATGGCCGTGTATTCTCTGAATTGATAGATGACGCTTACTTTAATTACATAAATACAGTCATAGACAATTTCAGGAGTAAGTTGAAAGTATATCTATTCATCATAAACTATATTTAATCAAATAAATCATTCATAACCTTTCTCAGCATGACAAGTTCGTCAAACTTTCAACTAAATCGAATTTCATGCTATAAATCTAAAAATTCGCTGCAACCTGCCAATTCACTCAAATTTCCCATTAATGTTTCTCCAAGTAAGGTCACTTCATTAAAATCTTTAATGCATCTTCAAGAAACTTTAATTCCTATAATTTTAGTCAATATTCACAAATCGCATTGAAGCCATTTTTAAAGCCAAAGCCCGCTGGTCGTGGAAACAAAAAAACAAACGAGATAATTCAGAAGCATCAAAAAAATTATGAGCATCAACAAAAATAAAGTCATGAATATTAAAGTCACGGAAAATGAGACGTGAATACAGTGAAAAATTTTTGTAATAATATTTGAAACATTAACGATTTTTAAGCATCAATAAATGTCGGAATTTTTTGCATTAATGTTTACGTTGTAAGGTTTTAGAAATTGTCGAGTAAAAAACAAACAAGTCTTTCCTCTTTTGCACAACATATTTTTTTGCTTGAAACTAAGTAGATTGTTAAAATAACTTGAATTAACTGAAATAGAAAGGACCTGCTGCTATTAAGTGCTTGGCAAAATATTTAAAATTATTTCCAAATAGCAAAAAACATGGATAAAGTTGTGTCTTTCATAATTTCATGTAAAAAACAAATGCAAGGTCGTTAAATCTTGTTAAATATTCGATTTCCCCTAATTAGTAATTAATGCATTTTACCATAACAAAACCCCAAAAAACATATCCGTACATAAAAAATATCACTCACCTTATATCCCGTCTGGTTTTGTAGGTGCCAGTATGTCCCTTCATAGTTCTGTACAGTGACATCATTTTTCCGAGTTTTTTATTTTTGTAGATTTTTCACTTCAAACACATTTTAATTGGTCCACACAATAATTAATGCTATTCATCCATCAATGAATTTCAAAATATTTAAATGCTTCTCCACAAAATCTACAATATAATCACCATGAAATGTAGGAAATCTCAAGATATTACTGAAGTTATAACAAGTTACCAATCAAAAAAAGATTGAGTTCATATTGACAACCAGGCAAGGACCATTCCATTTTTAGAGAAAGTTCTGCTTTCTTAGAAAATTTTGAGAAATGTTAAGATATTATTTTTTAAAAGCAGAAATTTGTCCAAAAGCTCATCAAAATTCAAAAAAAACTATAGAATTTTGACAACAACACTAAAAACTTCCATATTGTTAATATCATTCAACACTCGAAACATCTTGAAAAGTTTCTTAGAAGTTAGGTCATCTTTTTTGAAAGATTTCGCAAATTTAAAATGCAGAACACTTGATTGCTTGCAGTATTTCCTGGTTCCTAATTGCTTTTTTAGGGTCATCCAAACTTTGGCAAGAAATCTCTAAAATAAACATCAATAAATTTATTATAACGTCAACATCGTTTTTCTTGTGTTTCAATATTTTTAATGATATTGAATATATTCATGTGATTTAGCAAACAACAAGTGAAATTTACGATAAAAATAAAACAAGTTAAGTTTCCAGTTTTTTCAACTCGGATGGTGAATATCAATGCAACGCAGTCTTATAAGCCTTTAAGGTCAAAATACCCGAAAAATCCGGCAAGCCACAAAAATGTTTTTATTAAATTTATTAAATTTGTAAAACAGACAAAAACTCATTAAATTTTACGTTTTCCCATAAAGCTCAATAAAAGCATCTGAAAATCGGAAATTTCGTACGTTTCTCAGGTGTCTCGAATTTTTTTGAATTTTGTGGATGTTTTTGTCGGTAAAATAATAATAAATTAATTTGTTAAAGTCCACTTTCACTTTAGTAATTTGTTTTAGCTTTTCCTCAAACAAAACACCGAAAAAGAGCTGCGCGCAAATATTATGGTCAATATTTAGTGTTGCCTGATTAATTTCTTAATGCTTCTTAAGTAACAAAAATTTTACTTACTTAAATGTTTTTTAAGACTTTTAAGTAATTTATTGAATTTTGTTGAATAACAAAAAAATGTGGCGAGAAAATTAAAAAAAATTTATCGAACAGAAACTTTGAAAAACTGTTAATTACACAATTGTTACTTCTGTTAATTTGAATTTTGCCGTTTGTTTCCGATAAATCTTTAATTACTTGGATAACTTTATATTTTTTTGGTGAAATCGATAAAAATATGGTAGCTATTGGAAATTAATCAGTTTTTCAGTGTTTGACTGAGTGTTTAGTTTTTAACTGTTTTGCAACGATTTGTTTAATTTTTTGTAGTGTCTCATTGGGCAGAAATAATTTTATTACATATTTATTGGATTCATAGAAACGGTTCTGATTCAGTGAAAATATTTCATATTCAAAAAAAATTTATCAAGGAAATATTTATTCATTCATTGGATATTCTTTATTGTTGTAACTCTTTGTAACTCCTCGTAACTTCAAATATTTTGTAGTAAAATCAGTTTATTATGATTCGAGATTGGAAATTCACTCTCTAAGTAAGTAATTATTGTAATGCTCTGATTGCACTTGATAACTCATTAGTTGAACATTTTTTTCACTATTTCTTTGCTTGAAATCACTTTTTGCATTTCTGTATTGCAATTCTTCAACTTTCTTTGTGTTATTATTTGTTGTTTTATTTATAAATTTATTAATTTTTGATCACAAATTAATTATTTATTTATATATATTTATTAATTAAGGATCTAATAACTTTTACTTTACACATTCTTGCATTTTTTTGAATCCTTATCTTATTCTTAGGAAATTTTTAATTTTTTTTTCAATATATAAGTTTTTTGCACTACCACTTGCTAGAACAATTTGCCCGTGCTGATTGAAACCATTAAGTTTCAGACTAAAAACTAGAAAAACTTAATTCTTTAACTATAGTTCTGGTTACATATTGCTCTCGATTTCTCTTTAATTACTCTAAATTTCCCAACAAACTTCACAAGAACTTTTCATTACACTCTTAATAAAAAATTTGCGAGCCATATCAATATACTTTCACAAATAAAACTTAAGAAAAAGCAGTACCAGTGATATCTTCTCTGCAACCGAACCGTTCAACTTCTAGTTTGTTAACAATCTAAAGCAATTTAAAAAAACTTCCAATTTAGCTACCTGCAAGAAACAGCTGAATCAAAGCTAAAGCAGTCGATCAAACACTGCCGATTTCACATTTCATAATTTCATTCAAGTATAAACTTTAATATCTAATGAAAATATTTGTTTCAGTTGCTGTGCAATAAACAATAATCAGCGGCAAGTCTATTTCTGGTTGTTATTTTATTATTATTTAGTTAGCAGCCGAGAAAATTGTTGGATGGAAGGGAGATTAGCGGATTTTGTGGGTTATTGGGTATTGACTTAGTAAAGATACGGTGATGATCGATTAATTGCGTTGCTTTGTGTTGTTGCACAATTTTGTTTTTGCAAGCATAGTTTAAACTTTTTGTTCTTAATACATAATTTGATTTAAACCCGCGTCAAATTTGATTCAATGCAAAGCAAGAAATATCTTTTTTGTAACACAGATTGAGTAATAATCTAAAAGAACTTAAAATCATAAGATATTCGTTTATTTTTAGCAGAAATCAAATTGCAAAATTTTAATCCAGGATTAGACTTAATTCTGCTTAATTGATAGAAGATTAGCAAATACCTAATTGACAATTTATTTCCGCATAAAAAATTTTTACTGTGAGACTATTTTGGTTAACAAGTTTGCAAAATTTCTTAATTATTTTTTTGTTCTTCTTCTGAATGAAGGTGCAGTAACTTCATCACTAAAAAAGCATATGAATATTCATATCACCATCACTCAACAATAATTGCATCATTTGCCTGCCAAAAACAATAAATTTGTTCAGCATTCAATCAACAAATTCAGTGGAATATGTTAACATATCATTAATCTAAAATCTTAGTCGACCGCTAAGTAAATCGTTAAAGTTAAAATCATATTGCACATGAATCACAAGAAGGCAGAAGGTACCTTTTGGTATTTTCCATGACATTCAAAAGTCTTTTGAGATCCCACTATGTATCACAAATCATCATTTGTATTCCATCAAAGTTAACGATGTCATATAGCGCCATGAGTTCATTCCCGTTTTTAAAGTTTTGCTGTAAGATTTAATGACGACATTATTGAGTTGAGGAATGGATGGAATTAATGACATGGCAAACGAACAAACAATGAGGGAGTGAAAAAAAGTAATGTCATCATTTTCACACGCGTTTGTTCTGCGGTTATGTGGTTATGAGCTCACTCCCGAAAATTTTGTGATTTCGTCATCGGGAACATACAAATATATTTTCGGTTAAACTGTATAATGTATAAATTTATGATATCTTTAGAAGATCAAGGCATATATCCTACAGAAGGTTCAAATCCTTAGATTTACTGATCAGGCGTGACAACATGTGTCCTATGTTTTTTTTGTTGGTGCTGAAAACTCAGACCATCATAATAGTTAATTACCCAAATCAATTCTCTCCTACAGTCAACCAACTTAAAAAACGCTCACCATTATCATGAAACCAAAACAAACCTGCGATAATCTCACGCTCACCAATTTGTTCTTGCTCGATTTAAATTGCGCGCATATTGAATTATGAACTTGATTTAAATTAATTTACGAGCCAAACTGGGTCATGGATTTATATTTTATGCAATTTTTTTTTTGTTTGTAATTTTGCGAAAATATTCATTGCAATTCTACGCTGAAAGTATGAAAATCAGACAATTGTATGGAAAAGTGCACTAACTAAAGGAAACGTGGTCAGAACTGGAGATTTTCAAGCAATTTGCAGGAGATTGTGCAGCGCAACTTACCAACTTCAAGCAATCCAATCATGAGATTTTTAATCTCTGCTGCAAACTATTCGCAATCCAATCCACAGTCAAGGATGCAGTTTTAATAATAATTTAATACTGTAATGCAAAAATAATGAAACAATTCAGGTTACAGCTAATTTTCAATTCTTTATTCAAAATGATTTTGATTGTTTTTTAATATCTTCAAGTTCACACAAATTATTAATTCTTTTTTTTGATAATAATGGCATAAGTTATAGAAATGCTTAAAACTAAATTAAAATTAAAATTTTGCAAACCATTTGTTCGATTTTTTGCGACTTCCTTATGGGAAAATCTTTAATTACTGTTTAATTATATTATATTTAAATTGTTTGTATTTTATTTTAGTTTCAAGATATTTTAAAATTTAAGTGAATTAAATTTAATTTCATCGAATTCATTCATGTTTTAGATTCAATGCTGTTTCCAACAAAGTTCAAACATCAGACAAATTTTAATTTAATACACAACTGCATACAAAAAATTTAAAAGCTTAAAGAAATTAAACTTAAATTATAAATTGCTCAAATCGTGAATTGCAGTTTTAGCGAATTTTTTTTTAATTTTGTTTCAAGTTTACCAAATATTTTAAAATTTTCAAGTTCGATACAATTTTGTTTGATTTCGGTTTATTTCGGTTGATAATAATTGTTGCTGGAAAGGTGTTAGCTCCATTCTCCTACATATAATGCACGAGGTGTTGGGACGTATCCTCGAGTTGGCAGTCGAGCAAGCATTTGGCTACCGTAGGGCGAATCGTCGGTGTCTATTAGGGTTTGATGAAAATTAATTACTAATTAAAATAAGTATAGAATTTAAAGGATAGTGTTAAAAGCTAGTTGCTTGATGTTCCTTGGTTTAAGTCCAAGAATTTGTGTAAAATAGGCATTATTTTCAATTTCGTTTTTTTGCCATATTTTCTGAAATTTTTTTCAAAAACTCACCAATTCCACTCTCAAAACTTTTAGCGTGCCAAATAAACTGTTGCTGTGGCTGCATCATGGCCTGTGCTGGTTGACTCTTCGGATAATACATATTATTGTTCTGATGATAAATCTGGTGCAAGCTAGGGAACGAAGCGGGATGTGGCATCTGAACAACCGATTTCCTATTCATAGTTTGCTGTTGCTGTTCCTTCTCTTTAAGTGCTTTCTTAACATTCTTGCTACTCAAATAAATGCTATTTGGATCCATCTGGGGAGTCTGCATTGGTTTGCCCTTGCCCAGCCCAAACTTGGGCACGCGAGCGCGCAGTCCGCAATAATAAGGATCGTCAGCTGGGGAATTTATTTAAATTGTTATTTAAATTGTTTTACTTGCTGAATTCAGATTATTTAAATTATTGAGGAAATAAAAATATTGATTTCTTGGAGGTATTTTAGAGTTTCTTCAAGTATCTCGAATTACTGGAAATGCCTGCATTACTTGCAGATCAATAAAACGACATTCGCTTCTCATTCCAATAAATAACTAATTTATAGCAATTTTATTGCATTTTGTCACGCAAACGACATTTTCTGCAATACTACATTATATGGTTTATTTAGAGAAACTGATTGATGCAACAGTGATACAAATTTGCTTCTTTTTTCACTTTTGGCGCTAAAAATGGAAAATGGCAAATCACGTTTTCATATAATTTGGTACAACTTTGTTTCCTCGGAAATGTTAGAAGAGGTGTTGTTTTTAAGGTACTGTTTGATTTTTCAAATCAATTAAACTGAAATAGTAGTTTTCGCTATTATTACAAAAAAAATTAATGAATGAGAGGATGAATGTATTCAATGTTGTGAGTAATAAATCTAAACACTTTGAATTTTATTTTAAAAATGCCATTAATTTTTTTTGATAAAATGCAACGTCTTCATTAAATTTACTATTACACAATAATTCGTTCAGTGTAGTTTGTAACGCAAAGTTGATATTTTTAATTTAAATCCGATTTAACAAATTTGTTTCTCAGTTTAAACTTCAACTCTGAACAAAAAAAGTTGACGACACAAATCAAGATAGCCACTTCACTACTGAATTGAAGATCACAAAAGGTCATGCAATAGTCTTCCAATTCGCCTTTGCGCTGCTGAACATGGAAAATTGAAAACGTTGGAAAAATTTCAAATAACAACAAAGTCGTAGATTAATCTTTGGGAACTGCAGAAAATATTGTGATATTTTTGATATTGCAGCGCTAGGTGAAAAACTAAAGAATATAATAAATTCTGCCCGATTTGCATGCACAAGCGTCATCACGAGCTTGCTGAGATTTTTACAAATTCACTTTTAATTTCTATAAGAAACGATTTCAATTGCCATTCGCAACATGTTCTGCTGCCTTCATATCGCAAATATGTTCATATTGCTGAGGCATTTTCAATGGAAAAGCGAGGCGGACTGCAGAATCGATCGGCTTAAATCTCAGGTTAATGTTTCTATTTATGTTTTGATGGTTTTGCAGTCTTCTTTTACAGTATTTTTATAGTTTTGCATACTGAAATCATTTGTACAAATATAAATAGATGTATTTATATTTATATTTAAAGAGTTATAAATAGAGAAATGTATGAATTTATGAAAATTACTTGGGATTTTGTTTAACAATGTTATCGCGAGCTGTTGAAGGGAGCATTTTGCGGCAATTGAAACTTCAACTCATATTTTTCGCTATTGATTGGACGATCATAGGTTGGATATTGTTTGTCGAGTTTCTTTGAATGATACTTTGAAAACGCCGACTCACAGATTTTTTTTAACTTTGAATTTAAATATCACTTAACATTTTATCATAGTAAATATTTTATTCGGTAAGAAATTTTTGCATATTCAATTACTCCAGTTCGCGGGTCGCATTTTTGGTTTTTGGGTCCAAACATTCATAAATTAAATTTTCGAAGTATTGCTATTCATGAACCTAGGTTCATGGATAATATTATTTTTTGAACTTTCGGTTTTTGACTAAAAATTCTCAAAAAATAAGGTTTCGTGGGTCGCATTTTTGGTTTTTGGGTCCAAACATTCATAAATTAAATTTTCGAAGTATTGCTATTCATGAACCTAGGTTCATGGATAATATTATTTTTTGAACTTTCGGTTTTTGACTAAAAATTCTCAAAAAATAAGGTTTCGTGGGTCGCATTTTTGGTTTTTGGGTCCAAACATTCATAAATTAAATTTTCGAAGTATTGCTATTCATGAACCTAGGTTCATGATTAATATTATTTTTTGAACTTTCGGCTTTTGACTAAAAATTCTCAAAAAATAAGGTTTCGTCGGTCGCATTTTTGGTTTTTGGGTCCAAACATTCAAAAATTAAATTTTCGAAGTATTGCTATTCGTGAACCTAGGTTCATGGATAATATTATTTTTTGAACTTTCGGTTTTTGACTAATTTTTTTTTAAATTAGGTTTTGCGGGTCGAATATTTGGTTTTTGGGTTCCAATTTAATTGTTCAATAAAATTCAACTGCGGTTCTTTTGTAAGATCAGTTTACTGAGTTTGAGGGCGGCAAACAAATGAATAAAATTATACAAATGAAAAAGTTTTTTGTCCCCAATTCAAATCGATCTACAAGATAAAATCAAGAAGAATGTTTTTTACTCACCATATTTCTTATTGTCCTTGCCCTTGTCAGATTTTCCTTTTTCCATAATCTTTGCTCGATTTTCATCAGTGAGTCCTTCATGCTCCATCTATTCAATTAAATTATTAAATTACTATCCCACTTATTTCAATCATAAAAGATTTAAACTTACCTTCATATTATAAGGGTAACCATTGTCCCTTGGTGGCAATTTGGGAGGATTATCTCCTTTTCTGATATTCATTTTTTGCTGCTCCCTTGTTTGAGCTACATATCCTCCCAAACTTGATGGACCAAATCCAGAGCTGCCAGAGCCTGAGCTTCCTGCATTTTCAGCCACACTGTAAGGATCCTCGTCGGGAACTGGGATCTTTGGGCGGTTTTTAATATCAACTGGGCGTTGAACTGTGAATAAATAATGAAAAGTGTTAATATGAGTTCATTTTCTTGGTTTGAAGATTTTTTCATTTTAATAATGTAAAAGCAACACAAGAACATAAATTTCCTTCAGCGACGAAAAAACGCAAGTTGTGGGAAAACGAATCTTGTCTGCTTTCTTGCGCCAATCCCCAAGTTAACTCCAGAATATTTAATCCGTAGGCAGTTTTGCATAATTCGCTGATACCACAGTCACTCTATCTCCATATTTTCGTATGACTTTTTATATATTTTTAATGAAAGAAAATGCCACAAAATACGCAAATTGCCTATCTTCTTATTAAAGTGGCAAGAAGCAGGCGAGTGAAGGATGCCGAACGGATGGAACGTTGAGTTGACATCTCGAGCGCATTGTTTTGTCAATTAGAGGCTTCTTTGCCTGCAATCATCAGCTTCTATGTATCTACGCAGCCGGAATAGTAAAACTCAGGGAAAATCTTGGAAACTAAAGCCTCAAGCAAAACTGCTTGCAAGTTGAAGGTTAATTGGGCAAAGAGCCAGTTTGCCCCTTAATTGGCCAGCACACTGATTTGATCGATTAATTAAGGAAGGAATGCTTTCAGCCATGTATAACATGTATTTTATGTATTACATCAGTGCCCATCAATTAGTGTTCTTTTCCTGCGTTCAGCCACAATGTCACCAAAATCACAAAATAACAAAATAACAAAATGTCATGCGTTATTAGTATTCTCCTGCTAGCTATTTGTTTGTCTATTTTAATTTGAATGCTTCAATGTTTCTTTTTTTTCGTTATTTTTTGAAGAAGTTGCGCAAAATGTAAAAACTGTTAAAAAATGGATATAATGTATGAAACTTCAGAAAAAGTGGGAATAATGTACATAATTTGTATTTGAAATGCTTGCATGCGCTGTAAACATAAAAATAGACAAAATAGAGAAATAGATTCGTGAACTGTCTAATATGAGATGATCTTCACGTATGGGAAAGACGAGCTACCGGGAGCACGGATGTCAAAGAACTGTCGCATGTTTTGTGGCGGGAATATAATTAATTTGGATTATTTTGTAACAAGTACTTTTAATTAAACTAACGAGGAAAGTTTGCAAGTTTGGTTTTCAAAGTGTTTTTTGAGACATTCAGAGTAAGAAGTAAGCAGGTCCCAAATTTGTTATTTTTTAAATTGCATAACTTCTAGTTGAATTTGATAAAAATGAAATCATACAGTGAACATAAAATCAATTCCAATAAAATGATAAATAAATTAACATAAAAATACTTCTCGAATCGACTTTGATCCTTTCGACTTTTGCGCTAAATCCATGCAAAACAAAAATAAATATGCAAGAAACTTAAAAGCATAAAAACATAAAAGTAACTGCGGTACGTTTAAGACGAGCATATTCCGTATTGAGGACATTTCCAAGAAATATTTCTAATTTTGTCATGAACACAACATTTTGCGCTGTTTTTGGTCAGAAACCTCAAAGCAGGCACTAAATTACAATTTACTAGAAATATCGAGAAAATACTAAAAACGTAAATCCAAGAAACATGAAGATACATGAACTATTGACAAATCTATGCCTTTGAAATTACTGTAGAACTGAACAGGAGATGATTTATGATTTTTCCAAAAAGGTAACATTCCTCCCAGAAATGCTGCTCACGAGTTTCTTATAGATTTCCGATTTTTTCTGCTGATTCTTTTTTAGTTTCTTAGACTCTTCAGAGTTTCTGAATGTTTCGTGAACAACCAAACAACTGAAGAAACAGTTTTTTGCTGGCTTTACGTGATCACCAAGATTCTCCCAAGATTTGCAAAAAATCCAAGTAATATTGAAAGGTTTTATAAATTGCTATAGATTTGTTCTAACTTCCGAAACATAAGGCAGCAGAAGCGATTATGGCAAATTTATTGGCTCATTCTATAGAGCGCGATGATTTATGGGCAATTCATGAGCGTTCTGTTCTAAAGAGGGTTATGTGTTGGAGGATTATTTTAAAGTGTTGCAATTTTAAATAACAATGAGTTTGCTCGTTTCAGCGTCTTCTACAAAAATGGTTTCCCCCAATGAAACCCTTCCTTCTAAGTATCATTCAATTTATCTATTACGCTAGCCTAACTTTCAGTAGCTCTTGATCATTACAGCCTCTTATAATACAATGTTTGCTTAAACGATTTTCTATTGATTCCATTAATTCCTCCATTTAATTTAGCGTGTTCCTCTGTCAGTATTAATTCGCAGTTACTGAAATAAATTAAATAAACCCAAGTCAGGGCGGATAAAAAGCGTCTTGAGATGCAAAAGATAAGATTCACAAAATGTTTTACAAGCTGGCTCGTTGTACGCCAGGTTAAACGCTCAATTGCTGCTTCAATTGTAATCGTAATGGTATGGAATTGTTTAAGATCGTTAATTGCCCAGATTTTTCCCATTACAACGATTGTCTGAACTCAGACTGGGGACAATCTCGCACTGTTTGTGATTTTATAAATAAAGTGTATGATGAATTTTTGAAACTGTCTGAAGATCTTTTAAAAATTGCTGTGGCTTGGTCGGGGACGTTCGGGCAATTAAAAAATTAAAATTGCTTTAACGCTGCGATAAATATTTCGATGTTGCGACGTTCAGATTTTTGTAAGGGATTGATGACTCTAAATGTTAAATAATTTATTTAAAATATCAACAAAGTATCATAATATGGGAACCATTTATTTGCACAACAAATTATCTTTAATGGAACATTGTCTTGGCGTTTTCGAATTGGAATTAATCAAAAAGAGTTCAATGCCGAGTGGCTTGGAAAATCAGAGTATATGGGATCCGGAAGAGGCTAATAGGCTGGTGGATGGATTTTGCTGGGAATCTTAACGCAACTTAAGGTTTTGTTTATTCACCATGAGGGATTATCTCAAATTTGATCAATTTTAGGAAGTAAACAAGATTTTTAAGTTTCTAGTTCGATTTTATTGATTTTGGCACATTCTTGACAAAGTCAACGAACTATCTTCAAAAAACTCAAAAGCAGTTTAATTGACCAATTTAATTATTTAGCAATTTTTGAAAGTTTCGTTTTTTTTTTGCTTGCGATTACGAATTTCTGCACATAAACGTTCAAAAGGTTGGATATAATTGACTGAAAAAGAATCCGCTGTTTTAATTGTTTTTGAGCGTTAACGCAATAAGAGTAAAATCTTAAAAGAGAAATTACCCTCATTTAACCTTTAAAAACACCGAACTGCTGAAGTAATGCAGCAAAAGATGAGTGGGCGTTGAGTAATTTTTCACTAAAATTGTAAAAATAAAACGCAGTTAGGAGCCAAACACCTTTATCTTCACCTGTACGAGCCAAGAATCTTTAATTTTACTAAATAACTACATGCTCATCAATTTAATTTATTTAAATAAAGAATTTTAAAGAACTTTGAAGAACTTTCAAGAATTTTCAAGATTTGTGATAATTCGAGTTTTAAAGAAATAAATAAGGTTCCAGGAATTTAATGTAATTCCACTGCACAAAAAAAAACTGAACAAAGGTGCTTGCATCCACCAATAATAAAAAACTAACAAAAAATCAATTTAATAAATGGTTGTTGACAAAAATTCTGAAGCTTTTCGATAAAAGGCACAATGCACTTGCGGCTTAAGGAACTATATACGAATCTTCCCGTAAATTCCTTCGATTTGGCAAACTTTGACTTTGAGTTTTAACTTCTTCTTGAGTAAAAATAAAGAAATACAGCAATAAAGCAATAAACCAACAGCAGCAGAGATCATTGGATCTAATATGCAAATATTTGAACACACCAAATATCCGAAAAACCGCAAAAAAATCTAAAAGAACTTTTATATGAAAGACACAAAATGAATTTTTAGATTGACGCGTATGTGACAACTGAGATATCAAATATATTTACATTTTATTAGAATATTCTCCGCAAACTACCGTTAATTTACTAAGAAACTTATATTGCCAGAAGAAATCACAGATGATTTGCATTTAAACTGCTTGAATATAATTTAAATGTAGGATTTATGGCAGCAACGATGTTGGTGGACTTTTTTATTAAAAAATTCTGATTTTTGAATTTTGAAAAATTCTGACATTCTTTCGTGAGTCAGAGACATTCGCGTCACGTAACTCGTAAACACATAAACAGAATTGATTGACTTGCAAACAAACTATTAAATAAAATTGCAGAATGTTGAACTCACTTGGAGGTAATTTGCTCTTCAGCATGTCCATCGCCACGACATTAACAATCAGCACCCAGATGGGACAATCCAGGATTTCGTTCTCTGATTTAACGAATGAAATTACGGATAAGCATTGAGTCTCCAACCTCCTTCTATCTGGGTAAGCTCGGCGGAGTTCTCTGTTCACATTTGCCTGGAATTTTTTCATATCAAAGACCTTGGATACTTTTTCCATTTCTAGAGCTTGATTTGGGGACTTTATGACGTCAAGACCGATGGCAGTTTCCTCGTTGGGCAGGCTGGCGGTACTTTTGATGTAAACATTGCTTTTGGCGTAGCGACGAACGAGAATGTTACCAGCATCATCCATTTTTATTTTGATGCCCTGGGAATTGAACAAAAAAGATAAATTAATATAAAATATTATTAAAAAGAACATAAGCTTCAAAAATAGAACATTTGCATTCTTGAAAACACGTTACGTAAATGCTTTGTTCAGTTAAATGCTATTAATTCTAATTAGGAACATTTGACCTTAAATACTGACCTTTCAAAATACCTTAAGGCACATTTATTACTGCATCTATTAATAAATAAGTCCAACCACTTGTTAGATTTCAATTAATATTTATTGAACCTGTTTTCTCAGAATAACAAGTGAATAATAGCAAAAATAACGTTAATATGCATCATAAGTCATCTTCAAAGCCCTCGCCATTTAAATTAATTGAAGAATTCCACAATCCATTACAAGTGAAAAAGCTCTCCAGTAGTAAAAACGATCCCACCGTGATATATTCTCATTCGCGCCCAAACAATGCATTTATCCAAAATGCCAAACATTTAATTCTTCAACGCAAATAGCAAACAATATTTGCACACATGTTGTACAATGTGCTCATAACTGCCTGAACTACTGGTGGCGTTGCTTTTATTACCATAGCTGCATCATTAAAAATGGTATTCAAACAAGTGCTGATGCGCCAAGGTCGTCAATTGATATTTAAAGTTTAACAGCGGCTCTTCAACGAACGACAATCCGGTTTTTAAAGTCGGCCTGTTGAAACTGGAACAAGATATTTGGTCTTGACAGAGGATAGAACTTGAGATTTAAGTATTTATAGCTTTTTAAAGGGTTGACCCCTGTAGTTTTTTTAAAACTTTTGATTGATAATTACCTAAGATTAAAAGTTGAACTTTAATGCTAAGGTCTAACTGAAATCTTAAAATTATTAAAACAAAAAAATTCAAATAATTTTCCTATCAACTATTTTACATAACGAGATAAAATTTGTAATTGAACCAATTTTACTTGAATATTTACTTGAACATTTATCTCGAGTTTCACGGAAAGATCGGCATGGCAGGCAGGAACATTGAAAATTAAGATCGATCGTTACTTAATTATATCAAGGAAGACAACCAAATGCGTCAACAAGGATGTATCGGAGTGTCGAACAGAAATAATTGCAGGTTGAAAGACAAATAATCATTCATGTCTGGACATAAATAAGATCGTTCTTTCCTATAATTTCAATAATTTTGCTTTGTTGCAGCGCTTGATCTTGTATTTGCAAAGATTCTGCATAGTCCGTAAATTCTAGAGATCTACAAAGAACATCCGCTTCAAGATTGAAAGAACTTCTTGATTGAAAAATTGACGCATAAACTATTTTTACTAGTCGCTCTGTGTCGCGTTTTTGCTGTAAACAAATCTGTTTTAAGTAGTCGTTAAATGGCTTTAGCAGTTTTGGAAAAATAAAAAAAAACCTTTTGTGCGATTTGTGTGTCGCCTTTGTGCGAATTCGGATTTTTGCAAGTTTTGCTAGTTTGCGTGACTAAATCTACGAAAAAACGGTTTTATTGATCTCATTGATTGTATCCATATTCGCATCTTTGGGGAGGCCAATCAAACAGATTTTTTTTGTTTGTCGAACAAAGTTACCAAATTGTTTACTCTTTGTGATTGGCGGGTTAACTCTCTATTGGTCAAATTTTTAAATAATGAGCTTATAAATTTTGTGAATAAAAAAATTAAATTTGACATCTAAGACAAATTACAGAGTTCTTACAATTTTTGTTTTTAATTTTTGAAGAAAAAAGTAAAGAAAAACATCTCGCAAATTAAATTTATATCAGAAAAATCAAATCCACACGCCGAAAAACATCGGATACAAAACCATGGAAATTTATTGAATAAATCTATCAACGCTATAATTAGCAACGTTTGCTAGATTCTCCACTCATCCACTCAAAGTGTAAAAAACTAAACTCCATGACTGAAAGCGAAAGTTTATATTTTTCTGATATATTTTTTAAATCGAATAAAATTTGCTTATAATAGGTTTGAATTTGTGAAACAGGTTCATCCGAACATCTTCTCATCTGGAAATAAATTTTTTTTATCGAAAATCAATTTTATACATTTTGTTTCCAAGTAACTATACAAGACTTCCAGTCAATGTGCGTATACAGATGGCAAACTAATACTAAAATTCCATATTTTATGACATATTTAATTTGCTTAAAAATGTGATCTCTTGGCATTTTAATTTTATTCATTTTAGCAGTATTTTTTATATTTTTTTGAAAATGTTTACAATTTTGATATTTCCAGTTTTTGTATAGCGAGAAATCTTATACTGAGAGATAGAGACTTCAATTAAGCAGTTTACCTGAATATTCTTAAATTTTAGGGCAGGGGTTTACAATCATGAAGCTTATATAAGTTTAACGATATGGTACCTTATAAATAGTCTTTATTTATCAAACTTTTAATCCTATGAAACTACACTAAAATATGCATTATAATTAACATATTCTTAAAATATATTTTAAAATGCTAAAGAACGTTCAAACTCATAAAAAAATTTTAAATGTTAAATGTTGCAATGTTTTGCTGCTTTGTATCTTTTATGACGCAAATTGTACTTCTAATTACACTCCAAAAACAGTTTTTTAATCGTTCTTCACAAACCACCCCCACAAAAAAAATATTTTCTCGACTGCACTGCTTAATTTTAGATAATCTCATACCCACAATTTTACCAAAATATCGACAATATTCTAAAATTAGGCAAAAATGTTGCTAGACTATCAGTAACAAAATTCAAAAATGTAAACCTAATATACGACGACAGATGAATGAATCTCCTTGTTCTGCAGGCAGATTTGCAGTTGAATTGAAACTAATAGCACACATTTTACGAATTTTTGACAAAATTATTAGAAACAAAAAATCATATTTTTCAAGTTTTCAAGATTTCAAGTTTAGAGTCCTTGAACATTTTTCTGTTAAAAAATATAATATAAATTGATTTCATGAGCATTTCAGCACAGGTAACACCTCTAGAGCCAAAGAATACACAAAGTCACAAAAATTACAAAAATATCTCATTTGCTTGCGCGTGAGCTGAGACAATGGTGGCGCAGAAATTCTTTTTTAATGACCATCAACAGTTAAACTGTTTAACAAGTTGTTGCAATTACATATTTCTGCAGTTTTTTGCACATTAAATCAATTCTTTCAATAATAAATTGATTTTTAAGAAGGTTTTTAATCTCAACACATTACTTTACAGAAATATAGCATTCATTGCGATGCTGCACGTCTCATCATGTAGTTAATCAAACGTCTCCTCTGTCTTGAGCAAATGACTTCACTTTCAGTTTCATGTGCAAAACAGATACAGATTTTTGTGAAGTTTGTCGAGCTTTTTTATCGAGTTTGTCGAGTTTGTGCAACCACCAAGGTCGTTCGTGTTCAATCGCTCAGTTCAGTTTCAACAAAGAGTGGACAAAAAAGATTTTAGTCCAATTAATAAAAGAATATCGAGATCATTATAAAAATCTTCCGATTTGCGGCCAAAAAGGGAACAACAATGTTTATGGATCATTAAAAAATTATAAAAAATCAATAAGCTGAGCTGTAAGTTACTTTATGGTTGCAGAATTAATTTCAATTTCCTTTTATTATCGACAATGTTTCACTTTAGAAATAAGTAAAACGAAGAATCGAGCTGTTTATTGAAAGAGGATGAGTTATAACGTGCTATCAATAATTCATGAGGATAATATGGATGATATTATTTTTTCGTATTACTTTTAGTCTTTAAGATTGTCAGAGTTTCTTCTTGAAGTGAAATCTATTTTTAATGAGATTTTTGTGGAATGTCTTATGAATGTCTTTAAATCTATTGTGATTTACTTTGAATACTAAAAAAGCCAATAAAATGATACTCTTAAAATAATTATTCAGACCATAAAAAGATTTTATTTAAGATCTTAATTAATGAACACATTAGTTTTATCTCTGATAATGAAAAAGTTAAACAAATGAGATCCAATATACAATAAAGCAATCTGCATAAAATATCACAGATTGATTTTATCTTGAAACATTTTTATTGTAGATGCATTTAAAATTGCATAAATTAACAATTTGCATAATTCCAACGAAACTTTAATGTTCTAGAAATGCTCTGTGAATCTTTTACCGCCAAATTCTGCGTTATCAGAACTCTAAATCAAATTTTATAGAACCAGAAAATATTTTAAAAGTAGCAAACCAAAGAACCTTTAAGAGTAAACAAATCCCGGCACCACAAACCGTAAAAAATGAACATGAAGTGAAACGCGATCGGCTTTAAGCCATCTAGAAGCATATTCTGCATATTCTGGGCTGCACCACACAATAACACCATAGCAGAAGACCCACAAATTCTCTGTGTGTTCAGATAATTAGTTAATTGTGCTATCCATCTTCGCATCCAATTTGAATCGAAAAAGTGATAGACGGCCTTGATCTTAATATATACTGTTGTGGTTTTTCGGTGTTTTTATTGAATGTTTTAGTGTTTTCACAGAGAAAAAGCTCAAATAAGTCTGTAAAAATTCGAAAGACACGATAAATAGACAAACAACGAAATTGCGAAACAGTTAGACCGTTTTTGTGTTTATTTTAGTTTTTGCAGTAATTTTAGTTTTTTACAGTTTTTTATTAGTTTTTACGAATTTTAGATAAATCTCATGATTAATGGAACGTGAAAATGTGTAGATTATTTTTGTACACAAGTCTTTTAGCTTTGGCCACTTTGCATGTTCATTAATTGAAGAGGCCATTCCGGTGAACTTTGCAGGTTGTGTGAGAGAAGCAAGGGTCAGGAGGTCAACCAGAGAATGCATTTCTTTAATGAGTTTTATGTGTTTTCGGAAAAATTTATGGGTTTTATCAATCGTTGTAAATTGTTGCTTGATTATTTTAAAGTATAAAATTCAAAATAAAATAATAAATTTAACACAAAAAGGCAATAAATGCACCTAAATATAACCTTAAAGCCCCTGCCTTTTGCCTCACTCAATTTCCAAAAAAGTAACAATTTGCATCAATTTATTTATACTAGAAGTGAGCCAGCACTCGCTAGATTGACAAGTCGATAAAGATTGTGTTATTAAGAAATTTGTTCAAGCACTCGCAACAATCTCAGAGCAAACAGGCCAAACACACCCAAGTGTCGAGAATTGTCTCGTTTGATTCGGCTGGAATTTTGACTGGATTAATCTGATGCAAATACACCTATCTCTGGGTAATTAATGTTTTTAACGGTTTGACAACCGCAGTTTCGCAATTTGCATGATTTTGCGTTATTTTCCATAATTTCATAATTATATAAAAACATTCCGTATGTAAATACAGAAAAGGTAATATATCTGATATTTATAGAAATATGTATGGAAGCATGTCAAGATCCCACAAAGAGTTTATCTTGATATACATGATAGAGTCATAAAGGGACTTCATCTTCGCTTAGATCTTCCAACAAACCATCACATATTTGCATAATGATTATACGATCCGCGGCAATTATTCACGGCTTCTTCTATACAATTCTCTAGCTAAAGTACTTAGAGAGCACTGACTAGATTAATTTATACATCAACCGATGCATCTTAACATCTTAAGCATCTGACGCTTTTAAGTTTATTTGTCTTGCGGTCATCTACTCCGCAGTTTTCTTAAATCGTTGAGTAATTCAAGCGTTGCATTTTGTCTTGTCGCATTATCTTCACTGTTGTGGTTACTGAATTGCTGGCAGGACATTTGTTGATAATGGTTGTTGGGAGAGTTTTGTTTGTAGGGAACGCTGAGTAGGATTTTCAATGTACCTTGGTTGGCTTTGACAATTCTTGGTTCTCTTTAGTTTTAAGTTTTCTCTTTAAATTCCCTCCATTTCCGCAGAAAACCTCTCCCATCCCATGAAGCAATCACTTGTGTACTTATTTAAAGATCACATAATAAACATAATAAATAAAAAGATTCGCCAACTTCAATAATAATCAGTATATTTCAACACTTTTTTCAACGTTCGTGCAACCATCTTCACTCCCAACTCGATTCCAACTCATTTGATTGAATGAATTGAGGATGCGCACGCAAAAATATTCGCAAAATATCATCAAAATAGTATTTCGCAAAATGAACAAAAGGTCAATAAATAAAGATTCTTCAAAATGATCATTTACCTGTCCGATGTGACGCTTTAATTCCTCCGTCTTTTGATCTCTCATTGGGTTGTCGAAGCCGCATAGTCCAATCCTGCAAGTTAAGAGTGCAATTATTATTTAATGAGAATTTATGGATTATTGCAATAAAAATGAATTAAATGATTTTTTGAGTGATTTAAGCGAGTGACTCATAATTTAATTGATTTTCTGAATAATAAGTGAATATGAAGACGTATTAAAAATATTTAAAGGATTTCCTTGAATTCCTTGAACCATGGCTGATCACTTCCTTTATGTTGCCTCTCAAGATTCCAATCTTAATTGATCTGTGTTCTCTTCAAAAAAACATTATTATTACCATTACTAGGTTTGGCTTCTCAGTTGTCTGAGTATTTTCAATGATTCAAATTATTTTTGTTGGTAATATTGTTTGAATTGAGCGCCAAATGCAAATTAGCTTAATAGTATTACATTAATTCACTTTCAATCATCCACCCACAATTAACCATTTGCGTCAAGCACAGCATTGAGTATTTGAATTATTTTTGGAGGGAAGTTATAATATCTTAGATATGTTAGAAAACTTCAGAAATTTCAAGAAACCAGAAATGAAACTGTTGAGATTTGTCACACCTCATTACAAGTCGCGTCGATTTGGATCAACTTCCGCTAATCTTTGACATGAAGTTTTTGTTTGTTGAAAAGTAATTAAATGGAATGCTATCTGAATAGAATATGTTGTTATACTTTTAAACCAATATGTGTTAATGTATTTTATAAAAAACTAATATTTTTCAACATTAAAAGAAGTGAAATGATGAATATTCAATTTCACGTACGAACAATCCATCTACAACTGGGTAAGGCAATAATTTTCCAATAAATAGTGCTTTATCATTTATTTTGGAAAAACATGTTAAATTTTTTTTTTTAATTGTTTAATTCTCATCAGTTTTTAAGGTGAAATTCAGAGGAAATATTACTGATAGAAGAAGTTTTTCAATAAATGGGTTCAACTCCTGTATTTGCTTTAGGTACTGCAGTTGGCGTTAATTTTTGCTATTTTTAGATCGTTCATTATGCCGAAAACATCAAAAAACCATATAAAAAGATATGTGAAATTCTACCGATCAATAAAAAATTTACTTAAGTGCCTGAACTTTGACTGAAAAACGATGAGCACAATCAAAACAAATAAATATTCTGCTGAAAAACCGAAAACATACTTTGAGAAAAATGTGGAACAACCTTCGAAACTATTTATATTTTTTTTTATAAAATACATCAAATTCACTTGATTCGATGGTTCCCAAAATTAAGTGTATTTATAGCCTTGATTTGGGTTATATTATTTCAAACTATTATAAATTTATTCAAATGAAGCCTTTTGTTGTTTTTCTTGAATTTCATGTGTGAATCTTTGTTTTTATTTTGAGAAAAATCAATTATTCAACTTTTAAAAACTTCAAAATGTGGTTGATTGACTTCAAACTTTTCACATTTTTTCAAAGAGTGATGAAAAAGACTATTTTATTGGAATGGCGCAAAGTTCAAGGTGGACTTAATTGTTTGTGGATGGTGTAAAGTGTTTGTTTTGTGTATTTATTGTTGAGTGCTTTGTTTTGCAAAAACACAATTTACTTGCTTTGAAATCAGAAGAATTGGAAAAGTATAGTAAATTCAAAGGATTATTATAATTTATAACAGGATTCGATTTTTAAATATAGTGTTACTATTTATAAAGCATGAACAATCTTACAAGTTGAATAAGTTTAAATAGATTTTTCATCAGAATATAAAATTTATAACAATTTAAATATTTTATTGCTTAAACATGCAAGCGACAGTACAAATTATCAAAACTCAACTATAATTCATCGGATTAACGTTGTTTTATTATGACAACAAATTACGAATCTTCAACTAAGTTGAGACGTTGAAAATTACCAAGTCAGCTCAAAGATCCTATTTAAAATAGCAGAAAATTAAACTTCACTTTTATCTAGTTATATGACAAAACAGTTTTATTCTTCGCTGGAATATACATTTGAATAGATTCCACCCATTGAAGCAAAAATGCATTTATTTTTCCTTTAAAAAAAAAAAATAATGATTAAAAAACAGACAAGGTAAATCAAGATTAATATTTTCTGAACAGTTTTAGAAAATCATCGGAAAAGATGAAGATCGGACATTGTATCAAATTCCAAGAGCTGCCACTTTCAGCTACCAAAACTACTAAAGCGATCAAAGCTATCAAAGAACATAAAAGCGGATCAAAAACGCAAGTTGCTGTTTTTTCTTTTATTTCTTCTTGCTAAAATGCTGTTAAAATATTTAAATGATGTGCTGAATGAGAATCTGATATGCAAAACTTTCCAGCTTGATTCAAATTAGATTTGAATCATCTTTGTGTCTATTTCTTTTAATATCTTGCTTTGAAAATCTCATCAGATCAAAATCAATTTCTTTTTAAATTAATCTGTCTCATCAGTCAAAATTTTCGTGTGGCTCGATCGTAAAGTGAACAACAAGTTAATCGTATTTAAAAAATTTATGTTTTAAGATTTGCAGAGATAATTTTAATTTTTTATTTGAAAAATGAACTTGCAATTTCCGAAGAAGAATATTGTTGACATTTTAAAATGCTGTTAAAACTGCTTCTTGGAATTTTCCATTAAAGACATTCTTGAATTCATATTAATGAATCCATACTTAGTGCATAAAATGTTTCTAAATTATCAAATTTTAATAAATTTAGGAACCTGCATTCGAAAAAAACTTTTTTAACTCAAAGTTCCGGTTTCTCTCGAAAACTTGAAAAGCTCGAAGACATCTTGAGACCAAGCAACATCTCAATCTCAATTGTTATTCCAAAAGCTTAACTAAAAAATATTGTAAATTGAAACACACTGCACAATACCCAAGCTATTTAATCCCTAATTAAGCTATTTCTCGTATTGTTTCAAGCTAGTGAGTATTGTTTCTGTGTTAATGAATATTACTTTTGTTTTCATTAATTTTTTTTTTCATACCTGTTAATTCTTCTTAAATATTTTTTTATTTATTTAAACAAAAACAGCAGCAAAAAGACAAGCAAAAAATTTAAAAGCTGCAAAGAAGTAACAACGGGGACAATAGGGCGTTGTCATTTAATCTTAAGCAAAAAACGCGAGTATAATGTCAACAGTAACGAAACTGGACGTCCTTGAGGAATACTTTTTGAATTCATTTAAAATTATTTTTGGCTTATCAGTTTTTGGTCTAGATTTTTTCATTTAAGAAACTTTTTACGGAGTTTTCTTAATTTTTCAAAAAAAAAAATGCATTAAAAATTGCACAAATATGGAATTAACAATTTATAATATATCCAAAAAGTAATAAAAATTGTTCAATTTCGAGATCATAAAAAATCCTTACCTCATTCCATCAAATCCATCATCTGATCCATTGACTGTAAGAACTGGTGCTCGTGCATACGCCTTGGCTACCCTCCGATTCCTCTCAAAAACTATCACTTTAGCCCAAATCTCGTCATCAATTTGTGTCCATTTGTCCAACACTTCTTGGATGTGTTCCTGCAATTAATCAAACACCAATTAGTAAAGCAGCAATTTAACAAATTACCTTCTAACTTTTAAAGAAAAATTATTAAGAAAAATATTTTCATAAAGACTCACAAATTTCAAGATCTAGAAATTTATTTGCTCTGCGGCTGAGTTTTTGGTTGAACTTTTTTGTGGTTTTTCGTGTAGCACAAATTAAAAAACAATTATGAGAATTCACAGATTCAGCCGCTTTTTTGTTGGCTTTGCATTTTTTTTCTTTCAGTTTTTCACGAGTGAGACTTTTTTTACCGCAATTTGTTGTTGGTTTTCCGCGTCTTGGGTTTCACTTTCATTATTGTTTGCCTTTTCGCTGCTTGCTCGGCACAAGCATTTTCAGTTTCATTCATGCAACTTTCGCTCAGCGAGTGCTTTGGGAAGGTGGCGATGTGAAGGATTGAGATGGTAGAGGGTTTTATTTATTCTAATTTTCTTTATTTTACGATGGGAAATGGGAAAACTCATTTTTTAGTTCAACTCTTTAAATAAGTTATTGAGCTTAAAATGTCAATATTTATGCTACACCCAACAATACCCTCCCTTTGCTTTAACTCATATGTTTTCATTTTCATTCCACCAAGAACCAGCCAGAGCAATGCATGAAAATGCTGTAACCAAGTTTTTCTGCAATTTTTCGTGTGTATTTCGTATTTTCGCGATATTTTTGTGCTTTTTCGTCTGTTAAATGACCGCGCTGCAGATAAAGTGGGTCAATATACGAGTTTTGCTCGCGCTTTATTCAGTTTTCTGCCTTTTTATTGAGTTTAAAATGCACTTTTATAGTTTTTGTACATAAATATTTTTATGAAACTTAATACTCTTAATACATTTTATATAGCTGTTAATACATTTGCAATTTCTTTCTGTTTTGGCTGTGGATTGTTGCATAAGAGTACAGAGTTTCCTTGGGTCAATCAACTAACGTGAGCCATGTTTTTTATGTTTTTTGGGCTCGAATTGTTTTATATTGAATGTCTTCTACAGACTACAGACTTCATGTCTTAATAACTTCTTGTGAGGTTTGGATTTAATTAAATTAATTGAAAATATATATTTTCTGTGTACTTTTTGGTTTTGGTTGTTGATACATTTTTGTTCGTAAATAAATGTGCAATTTATGAAGCAAATTTGTATGGGAGGGTTCTGAAATTAATTAAATGCTCGGCTAGAGGTCCCGTAACAACGGAAAAAGTTGCGAAGTAGTTTAATCATCTTTTTGGGATAATTCATAAAATCTAAAGAAGCTTCTATAACCACCTCTTAATTATGTCGATCCCCATATAAATCTTCATTTCAATAAGGTTGACATTTCGAATATTGTTTGACTGTGGTTTTGATACCTCTTGCTTAAACTGATGAAATTTATTATAAGGATTTTCGATGAAAAATGGCAGCTGAAAATGATTAAATACACATAATATGTAAATACAAAACTCCCAAGTAAATTCTAAGAAATCAAAATTTTACAGCAATTTAAATTTTAAGTTCTTAACAACCCATTCTATAAAAAAAAAATCTAAAGTCAGGATTTCGCTTTGAACCCCAAAAAACCCGCCCGCCATCCGGTAACACAAACAAACTGCATTAATCCGCTCTAAATGTCATAGTTTAGTATCCAACTGATTGTTTGACGTTTTTCACCCAAAAATATTTATTCAACTGTCTGGATGATAAAATTTATTTTATTTATAATGCCGTAAAGTTATAAGCGAAAACATTGTGTTTAATAAAATTATAATATCTAAAATTTTATTAAGTTTATGCTTCAATAAATCAAATTCGGCTGAGAATCTTGTCATCTCTGTGATTCTCGCGGTGATTAAAGTTAAATCTCGTTTGAACTTTGATTTGATGACTTTGATTTTAAATTTTTGATAATTTTTTTAAACTTTCAAGTATTTTACTGTGCAAAATAATAAAGAATTATTCAAATGATTTATTCAATAAGCCAAAAAATTTGAAAACGAAAAGTCAAAAATTTACTTTCAGTATAAAGTTTTGAGGAAACATTTTATGATGCATTTTGAGTAGACCTTATTTAGTAAAAATATCTGATTTGCAAATGCATCGAGCTTTTTTTTAATAAAATGAATTCCAAAATTTATGATCAAATTTATTGAAAACTTCAGATCACCAACAGTTTTATCAAAATTTATAACCAACATTCAATCGTGAATGATCAGCAGATTTATGTAAGTTGAAGATTTGAAGTGAAGATGCAGGATTGAGTCATTAATAAAAAATGGAAATTTTCCCAATTTTAGAAATTTACAATTTAAAATTTAATTGGAAACCAGAATATTAAAAATTTTGGCATATTTTCAAAGCTTCTTTTTGTTTTTAGGATTTTATCAAGTTTATTTTATGCATTTTGGGTAGAGAACGCGGATTTTGAGATTTTCTGGATGTTATTATGTTAATTATGCAGTTTTTACAAGTTATCGAGACTTGATAGTCTCCAATAAATTTTAATTTTTCAGATTTTGTGTTGAGTTTTATGCAAATGCATCGAAAACAATTTTTTTCATCACTTTAGTTTTGATAGAACATGTTTTTTGTGACTTTTGGCAAAATATTTAAACTAAATGTTAATTTAAAAGACATTCAAAAAAATCACAAAATTTTATTCCGCCAATGAAAATTTTGCTCAATGATTTCAAAATATATTCAGAAGCTCTACTTACATAACCCTTCTAACTAATGACCTCCGTCACTTCACTTTCATCTACAATAAAGATTACAAAATTGACGTCACGTGCTCCCACAGCTATTTAAAACTTCAAATTCGATTCATTTCGCTGAGCTGATTAATTTATGATTTGATCTCGAGCCTCAAAAGCAAACAATTCAAGTCAAATAAAAGCAGCTCACAGTTCACGACTTTCCATATTTTCTAAGCTTTTCAGCTTTGTTTTTTTCTAGACTCAAGTCTTTTGTAATGCATAATATTTCTAAAAATGCAAATATCGCTTTGCTATGCAGTTTATGTTTCTTTTTGCTATTTTGTTTGTTTGTTTGTTGGAGAGGGTTCCATATAGTGAAATATTTTATACTAAATTTCAACTTATACAACAATCTACCATCAGAGTTGAAATCATTTAATGAAGTTTCAAAATTTAAACAAGCTCTCAAAAAGCACATATAAAATTGTTATCCGATAGAATAACTTGAAAATCTTAAAATGTGATAAACATAAAACTTAACTCGTAAAAATAGAATAATATTGATAGTCATTGATTATAAGATTAATTAAGCTAGTTTTAAATGTTCTCTTCGCAACATATCGATGGCGATTTTTTAAGAAACTGAACCAAATATGTAAAAAATTGAAATTCACACCCATATTATTTAAAAACTGAACCAAATAGTTCATGGAAAAGGAAAATTCGTTTTATTTGCCTTTAATTGAGTAAAGCACGTTACAATTGTCGGTTGTTTCACAGATCATGTCATGAATACTGTTTTTCTCCAATTTTAAGAAAAAACAAAAATCATTTTGCTGCTAAAATAATAAACTATGCTCCAATTGCTTAAAAGTTATTTCTAGTGAGCATTTCGAGTGTTTTCACTGTTTCGAGTGCTATTCCGAGTATTTCAAGAGTGCGCTTCGACTTGCGATTGCCAATTTCAGAAAATAATAATTAATTAGTTTTGGAACGTGCACTCAGTCAAATTTTCACGATATTTGCGCTGGGGGCTTGCGGCAGCTCCAATAAGAGTTTCTTGTGTTTGCCAATTAAGCTTAGATAGTTTTTCTGGTTTTTATGTTTTTTTGTTGATTTGTAAATATTTGAAAAAATGCAAGATTTACTGCGGATTGAGCTTTAAAAATTGAGTTTTTTTGCAAATTCAAGTTGAAAAGTGGTTTTGATGCTAATTTGGAGACAAACTCAATTAGTGAATGTTTGATTTTTTTGTTAAATTAATTATCTGAATTAAAATTAATTAAAACTATTTTAAAAATTGTTTTGTTGAAGTCTTGCGTAAGATTTTATGAGACTTTTTGATTTTTATGTTGCCGTTATTAATAAAATTTCTTCATTCATATATTTTGTTGGTCAATGTGGGTCAGATACTCAGATAAGTTTTAATTTAATCAACAATTTTTGCCATAAATAGAAGTGAACTCAATTTTCAGTTTTTTTGGTTCACTGTTTTTTAATATTTTTTTGCAAATACAAGTACTTTTTAGAAAAAAATTATTGGTATGCACTATGCAATGATTAAGCCATTAGAGGATTGATTATTATATCAAATAGTAGGTATCTGATTGCACTCAATTAACTTTTGGAAAAAAATTTAAATTGAAAAGTGTTCTTTTAAAATAAATCATATATTTGTTACGATTTACCCATAAACTCTCCAGCCGCGTAAAAAACAGTGCTAAACTTTATTTACTGCTCTTAATAACTCCTGCAGCGTATTTTCTACACAAAGCAGTTGAATCCTCCCAAATAAATTACCGATTCCAAGCAATTTCAAGCCCACAAGCATCACATCTTAATTCCATCTTAATACATGCAATAATGCAATACGCTTGCCTTATTTATTTTATTGCTGAAGATTTTGTTTATTATTTTATTTATTTTGATGTTTTTTGAGATTTAAAGAGTTTAAGAATTTCTTGAGAATATTCCAAGCAACAAATTAATATTTGAGCATCTTTAAATTATAAGAATTACATAAAAATGTAAAAAGCACACATGATAATTAAATCTGAATCCTCTTGGCACAAATGTTCAATAAAATTTGCCAAACTTTCTTGTATTCTGTGCATTTCTCCGTTATTCCAGAGTTATTTCTTTTTTAAGACGCCAAGAGCCGAGAGCGTCGTTCAAGGAATACCCAAATACATTTTAAAAATTCAAGAATTTTTAACAATTCAAGAATAATGATTTATTACTTATTGGTTTTAGCGAGTTTTAAGGGAATTCATTGAGATATGTTCCGGTTCTTACATTTTTCAGATTTTAAATCATAAACTTTCCTCGATTCAATAGAAAGATTAATTGCATTTTTAACACGAACGGTAACATTTGCAAGAAATCGTTATTAAATTTTATCAAATTTATAATTTATGTTTTAAAGTGTAAAACTCACAAAAGCGTGGAATTTCTTAACCTTTGCAGCAAATTAAAGCGAATTCTCGAATCTTTGAAAAATCCCAAATTGAATTAATATTAAGTGCTTTTCGAAACATTTCAAAGTTTTCAAGTTGTCTAAGGGAAAATTCTGCGAGAAATATTTCCTTGTTATTGTTTTATTGTTTCGACTCCGAAATATCATTCGAAAAGACATTATATCACAGCACATTTTAAGATTTACTGAAGTTCCCAAAAAACTAAAAATATGAGAAAAATTAATATTTCATTTTGACTATTTTTAATCCCAAAACGTCGTAAACAGTATCTGGTGAAAATTCGTTGAAAATCATAAAACTGTCGTAAAAGCAGCGGATCCCTTACCAAAAACGCCAAAACCACCGATCTACTATGAATACGTTGAATATTGAAGACAAAGCTTTCTCTTTCGCATCTCGATACTCATTAATAATTTCATTAAAGCATTTCAAAAGATGCTTTGCCGATATGTTTTATGTTTTATGGTTTATTATGGCTTATTATAGTTTATTATGTTTCATGGTTGTTGCGTTAAATATACGCAACTGAATAGCGACAAAGTCTCGTTAATTGCTGGCTAAGACGTTAATACGTTAATAAGAAAATGCGTTAAAGTTGGTTAAAGACGTTAAGCTGATGATGATGGATGGAGATCGTGTCAAATCTTAATTGAGTTTCAATAAACAACCGAAACAACCGAATGTTACTGCATTCAGATGAATCGAAAGTTATATGAAGTTATACAGTGACATCTGAAGAATCATAAATCTTCGGGTTAAAAGTGATGGAGTTGATTGAGTTGAAAGAAAATTTTCTCAAAATGCTTGCAATGCATGATGGATTTTTGTCGTGTCGCATGATCTTGTAGCTGTTTGATTTTTTTAAGGTAGAGTTTTGAAATATAAGCGGAAATGTAGAAAAATTACAAAATTTATTTTTATATGTAAGATTTTGAATGCATCTGAAAGTTATTCAAAATAATCGAGAAAAAGTGAGACGATCAAAGTTATAAAATCATTTTAGCGCCAATTTAATATACATTTTTCGATTTTTTTGGAATTTAGTGAAAATTAGGAAATTATGTTATAGAGTCAAGAAAAAGAATTAGCGAATTTGCAAGTTTTATGTCATTTTGTTAATTCAGTTTATTTTGATAGTTTTGTGAAGATTTCATGATTTAAAACTGTATAACTGTAAAAAAATTTATGAAATTGCATAACACAAGATTAAGGTTGGCGCGGTATGAAAAATAACTATTAAGCAATTTTGCTCAGCGCCTAACAGTTCTCCAAAATTTCACCAAAATCCTATTAAGTTTCAGCATTATCACGGTTTGATCAGCAGTTATTGGCGCATAATGGCGCTCATTCGCAGTTTATGGTTTATTGACTGATTGACTAATATCTTAAGACAAATTAACGGTTTAATAAATCATACATTAGATCGCTTAATATGGTCAAGAAATTGCTAAACCCATACATGAATTCCTCTCCAATCAAATATGAACTCTAGAAAGTATAAAAGTCAGAGAAAAACCCTTAAAAATTCTCAGAGACATTGCGGAAGATGAAGATGATCGAGCCTTATTCCAAAAAATCCCGTACATATTCCCAAAAACCGAGCAAACAAAAAATTACGTATTTTAAAGAACTTCGTGATCATCACTGATCATGAGAACTTTTCAAAAGTCAACGGTCCGGTGGCCTTTCTCAAAAAATAAGACAATAGACAATCCATTCCATAATTAAGAATATTAAGACAATGACAATCTATAATTTTGTTTGAAAAATTTGATGGATCACTCCTCTAAAAGTTGAGAATCTCAGGAATCCCTAACTTGACCATCACCTTTAAAGAAACTCCAATATGTTCCAATAAACAAATGGCATGATTTCATTTTGTTCCACTTCAAGTCTTCAGTTCTTCATCCATCAATAAAGATCATGGATCCACCTCATCTATTTCATCTCAATCATATTGTTTTACAAGTTATTGATTGATTTTCCATAGTCGCAATGGTTTAATACTGCTTGGATGTTGCACAGTCTCACAGAGCGTGATTAACATTTTGTCAGATTTCGCAGATGAGCATAAATCACTTTCGATGTGTCTCATTTGTATGCCAATTGTTGATTTATTTGCACTGCGTCAGCAATTCCTTTCGGCAGATGATTTACTATTTTTTGAGGATTTCTGTCTTTTGCAATGCTAGTATTTTAGTATAAATCAGGGATGGTCAAGTTTTGATTTATTGGCAAAATGAATCATTTTATTAGTCATTATTTTGCTATTTTTAGTCATTTAGAGAAACTCCAGCTATATGCATTGAAATAAATTATTCTACTAAATAAAAAATCAGTAACAGTTTAGTCACCCCTGGCCACTAAATTATCTGATTTATTGTTATGTGCTGTTGTAAATACAATGTAAATTTAATAAAACTGACCACTACTTCTTTACTGCATAGCTATTGTGGCGCAATATGGGATAATTGCAATTAGTGTTGAAATGATACTTATTTGTTGAAGATCACTTGCTTTGCTTGATTTGGTTGACCTGTGAGCAAATAATTTGTATCTTCAGACAAAAAGGTTGTAAAAAGTCTTTTATGTCTGATGATTGAATATTTTATGCAATGCCATGATTGATGGTGTCATTTTTTTGTTGATACCGGGTTTATCATTATTACTTATATAAAAATGTAGTTAGGTTCATTAAGTTTGATTTAAATTTGCATAATTGCAGTGCTTGGAGCTGTAATGGTTTATATCCATTTATTAAATTTTTCTTTTTACTTGAAATAATTTAAGAGTGCAACTGCCGGAATTTTGTTGAAATATGGTTATCAAAAAGTATTAAATTCAAATTTAAAGCCTTTTAACTCCCAAACAACCATAAATTGAAAAACTGAATAACGACAAAATATAAAATTATGAAATGTCATTAGCGGTGCAAATGTTATTTAAAATTTGTTGAAGCACTTTCATTAGCAAAAATGAGAAAATATTTAAACGTTTTTACAGCCAAGACGTTTGAACACCTTAACCACTTAAAATCTAATAAGGAAACCCATTAATTCATAATTTCAATTGATTAATTTAAACAATTATCCATCCATCATATCAAATTTATGCAAAACCGTTTAGTTCGTTTAGTCGTTCATTTTAGGCACATATATATACTTCAAAGAACAAACCGTTTATACACCAAAAGATAAAAAAACATACATCAAGTTACAATCAATTTAAATTTTTAGCTGTCACGATGCAAATAAAAATTTACTTTTGGTAATTGACACTCAAGGAAGAGATTTTTGGTCACCGTTAATTTCTGGTTTCATTTATGCAAATTTAATTTATTACGCTCGACCAGCTGTAATTTGCTCATTTGCACACGAAACATAATTATATTGAAGAACTTTTACATTTATCTTGTCATAAAAGTTTTTGCACGAAAATGAACTTGTTTGGAGATAGCGATCAACAAACTCGCCAGATACCAAAGATACTTGAGATACTTAAGATACCTATAAGATACCTCAGATTGAGTGCAAAGAAAAAATGCTTCAATGTCATGACAGGACTAAGGAACTATAAAGTTGCTTTGCAAAGAGTGTTCCTGCTGACATTTAGTCACTCGATTAGTATTAAATGGTTGTAAGGAAATTGTTCATTGTCGTTTAATTAATTGCGTAATCTAGTTAAATCTCAGTTTAAATTTGAATCAAAAATTGGAAGCTGAGTTTTAATGAAATTTTAATTATTTTTCAATGGATCGTGTGACATTCAGTTATAATTAATTGCAAGTTTAGCAATTTTTCGAATAAAGGTAAAACCGTTTAGCAAGTGCTTGGCAAAACTACCGAATCTGAATTCCATTAACTAACTCAATGCCGCACTCTGTGCGAAGATCTTTATTTGTTATAATAATTATAAAGTTTTTAAAAATTGGTGTATTTGCCTATAAAGAGTTTGAGACTACCAGTGTTGCAGCTCTAGAACAAGAATATAGTCTATAAACTATGTGGGCTCTGACCCTTGTGGCCTTCCTAATCGCAATAATATCAGAAAACATTAATTTATCAATTAACATTTAAATATCGAGTTTTACAAGAACATAACATTTACTGAAATTTGGCGGCAGTCAACTATTATTCAAAATTATGTTTCTTTTTATTTTACAACTGTTCAGAGCTGTGGCTACTGGATACCTATTTTTTCTTGAGTCCAGTCATGAAGTTATCCAATATAGTTGCGACCAATAAATTAAGTTAATTTAATTAATTGAATTAATCAATACTTTTCTAGTTTTTGTGGTTTGTTACCTATTTATAGTAAACACCGCATGAAAAAAAAATGCTAATTTCCTAAAAACCACCAATTAAACAGAATTTGAGACAATTAACATGGAATTCTTGGAATTACTTTGAAAAACTGAATATTGATTAATTTATTTTGTTATGTAGTTGTTTTGTATAAGCTTGTTAGTTTAATGTACAGTTTGCATAGGAGCTTCACAGCGGTCAAAAATTCTTTGCATAATAATTACCGATTAAGTATGTATTTATTTAACTGGTATTACTTGGATTTTACATACTTGCCATTTTTTGTGCAATTTGCTTTTTATTAACTTAATGATTATTATAGATTTTCAGGATATTTGGGATTTTTTGAGATTGTGAATTTATTGGTTTTATTGTTGGGGCGACAATTACAATGATAATTTAGTTTAATGGACATATGTTTTACAATTATTTCAACTACAATATTTTATTTTTTGTCGAAGATGATGGATATTTTTAGTAGCAAGATCAAGAGATCAATATATTTTATTTGAAGAGTTCTACACCTTTAATTATTCCAAAAACAATATAAACTACATCGCAAGTCAACGCTATTTATAAGTTTTCCATCAATATACACACTTTTCCCATAAATCAAGAAATCTGAAGCAAAGATTATTATCTCACTCTTATAATAGATCTATTTATAATGCAAAACGTCACTTAAAGTGTTCAATTTATAAAAATGCTCGAACACTTTGTGCGTACAGATAAATCTTGTACCATACTTCTGTCGATTATCTCGATTCTCCAGAGGCAATAAATAATCCCACAGACTTGTGATCCATTGACACAATCAGCAGTTACCAAGCATTACATTTATTATGTAAGAAGCAATAACAGAAACTATAACAGAGAAGTGATTGCTGAAAGCATAAACAGCGAATGAACGACATAAATCAAAGCCTTCAATACCTTCAATTCCTCAAGTAGCTTGGATATTGATTAGAAATATATTCTGTGAAACACACCTCATATAATGATATGTGAAATATTTTTTCAAATGCCAGAAATGCTTTAAATACATTAAAATGATCGGAAAATATTCAGAAATGCATAAATTGCATCCAGATATGCAATTTTGCAATAACTGCCGATTCTAATTAAAAAATCACAAAATGTAAAATAATTGCCCGCATTTCTCATGTTCTAAGTTTGATTGCCATCGATACGATAAATAATATGAATTGCATTACAGTCTCTAATCCATTAATTAGAATAATTTCAGATCAATGCTTCTGGAATTTCTAGTTGGAATATATTTTGCTCTGAATTCTCGACATTGTATATTTTATTAGTTTTGTTGAGTTTTCTCAAGTTTAGTCAAGTTGAGTCGCAATGTTTAGTATAATTTTCAGATGAAATGCGGTTTATTGATTATTTGTGTATTTTAATAAAAAATCGATTTTGATATGTGAAGTGTAGGAAATGCTAATGTTCTGGTGTTTTATGTATATTGTATTGATATTATAAGTAGTCTAATACTTCTTAGAATGAATTTGCATACAATTAATAGTGCATATACATGTTCAGGGTGCTCAGTTAAGATTGTGTTTAAAGTAATTAAATCTGTGGGTGCTCCCAATAATATGCAAATTTAATCGATAGTCAATTGAAGACTTGAGACGCCATTTATTCTAAATATTTCCATCAAAAATTATGCAAATTGTTGTGGCGTCTAAGAAGTTGCGCAAGCGTTAAGAATCTATTTTAAAATAATTTTTTTGAGGAGTATTAAAATTTGAAACCGGGATTATAAATTTATAATTCGAATCGATCATTTTTAGAATTAAGAGGTGTGTGAACAACTGAAGTTTCAACAATTGAAGTTAGGGGTTAAATTCAATAAAATTAGTATTCTGCTGAATTGATACTTTGGATAATCTATTGAAAAAAATATTTTATTAAAAATTCAAGAAAACTGCTAAATTAACTGACATTTCCGAAAAAAATTAAACGTTTGCTTTGGTTCTGTTTTGTCGAGCAAAAACCTCAACTAGCATGATAATCAGTCTGAACATAAAGTTACATAACTCCATTTATAAATCCACATAGCTACAAAATACTCTGCAACTGAAAAAACTTACAAGAACAACAAAACTATTCACAAGGACGTTGATTTTCTTAGAGTCATGCATTCAAGTATTTTTAATTAAAGCGCTTGTGTCTGCTTTGGTTTAGTTTGGTTCAGCGGTAATTGGTAAAACGAGTTTTTTCTTACATACATATAGTGATTCGGAAAATCTTTTCATATTCTTTCAAATTATAAAAATACATAAAATACAGCTAAAATTGTATGTTACAGTTTCTGACTCGAAAAATTTGTTTGCGGAATAATTGAAATATTTTATGTAACATAAGAAATGCCTAACAATTAGATTTGTTGCCATTCAACTCTTATTATAATAGTTGAATTCAATTTGAATGTTTGACGGTGAATTTTCATCATATTTGGTGATTTTTTGAATTTTGAACGAATTTTCCTCATCGGGTAGGTGAAATTTCTTGAAATTAGGTAAATTGGTTGTTAATTAGTAGAATTAGTAGAGTTAGGAGATTGACAATCAATTTAAGCTTTCAAAACCATCACTCAATTCCACCAGATGTGAAAGATGTTAAAAAATGGTAGAAATGTAAAGTGCAAAGCAAACACAATCATTATTTTCTCTTTGCCACGGTGAATTTGCAAGAAATCTCCAGCAGAACCAACCATCCAAGAGTGAGAAACCACGAGTAGTTATGTTCAAATTGTGTTAATACTTACTACATTAATACATTTTACCAACTTAATTATACAGTGTGTCTAAGTTTTAAAATTGCAGCAAAAAATAATTCGCAAGAAGTTTAATTATAATTAATTACATCTTTATGTTCTTTTTGTGAATTCGCTATAAGGTCGATCATTAAACACCTAAACGCTTTGATATTCAAAGCTGCAAAAGCTGTGCGCGCTGAAAAATCGAAGAAATCGAAAGTACTCCGGTATCTCATCTGCCAACGGCACCAACTCATCTTGAATGAGGCTGGCAACCTTATAAACGTGTTTTGATGCGCTTTTCAAGCTTAAGTGCTCAGAAAATGCTCCGAGTTGGTAAATTGCACGAGAATCCAACGATTTTGCAATATTTATTTGTTCTTCTTGAGTTTTGCTTGAGTTTACACCAGCTCAACATCTTAAAGAGTCGAGAAATTGCATGTCGTGTCATTCAAGACTTTTTAGAGTTATTCAAAGTTAGACTGTTGAATTTAGTGATTGAAGCTGGGTAAGGCCCTGTTTAAATTTTCTGCATATATTTTAAAGAAGTTCCTCAAATTGTTTATCTTTTAATATAGAGGCGGAGCCTGTTTCCCTCATTATAATATCATTATATTAAAATTAAGCATGCACTACGAACTCTAAGCATAATTGACTTGTACTTGTTTAATTATCTCTAAACAAGTTTTATTGTGTCAATAAGTAATCAGTTCACGATACTACAGTACTACACCAAAGCGCACACTTTTTTGTACTTAACATAGGTAACTTCATTATTTATGTAAATATCTTTAAAAGCTTTGAAAAAATGTAATGTTTTGCATAAATGTGTATTTTTCTGCATTGCTAAATTGCTAAATAACCGATCCATTAAAATTGTAAAATAGTTAAATTGCTAAATTACTGTGGTGGACGGTTAAACATCATTTAAGTGTAGTTGACGCGCTTGGTTTTTGTGTTAACACATATTTATTCAATATTAATTACTGGGAGCTGTCGTAAATCATTTATGCATCGTAAATCAACCGCAGCAGAATGCAACGAATGCAAACGAATAGAATTTATGGTTTTTGAGATTGAAGTAACGGCTTATGGCTTTTTGTATTGTTAAAGTAGAAGCTTATCTGTTGACAATTTACTTGTGATTTAGACGTTTTATGAGCTTATTTAACATTTTTGAGATTAATTTAAGTGTTTTCTTTACAATTTGATAGAAAGTCTTAAATAAATACTTAATTGAAAAATTATTATTATTCAAATTACTGAAGCCTCAAATTACACAATCATACATTTAAAATACTTCAAACATTATGATTCATTTCATAAACTACAGTTATCTGACTGCTTATGGAAGCACTTAAATATATTAATAAATTTTCCGAAAACACTTTTGCTTTTTGTAAGTTTTCAATTTCTTTAAGTATCTCCCAATCAAACAATCAAGCAATTTAAACAATATCATACAATTTATATCCCCCACAGATCTTTAGCATATCAAGTATTTACAACATTTACATCATTTAAAGTACAACAATTACAACAATTGCAAGAGAAAGTTTGAAGATTTGAAGATTTATTCTGCAGAAATATTCAGAAATGTTATTCAAATTTAAATGCTACATACTTTATAAAATCTGAATAAATACATTTATTAGTTTTACGAGTTGAAATCATGGCAATTATAGAAATTACAGCATTTATAAATTATGATAAATATCAATCTAGCTTTCTGAAAGTGGTAGAGGAGGATTCACATTGCAGAAATAAAACTAATATCATACTTCAAACAATTTATGATTCTCTATGTAAATTCGACTTAATCACTTAATTAATGTTAAATAATTGTGTAGTTCAACTAGGCAAATATCAATTTCTTAGCATTAGTCTCGTTGAGTTATTTCAAACTGATATAAATCGAGCAGAGTCTGCAAAAGCCCCAAAAACATAATCTTTCAAAACATCAAATTCTCAATTTTAATAATGCACACAATTTTGCAAAATATTCTTAATAATTCATTTAAATTAATAAATAGCAGATAGTTTCATAATTACATCAAAAAAATGAATAACATATTTTGTAACTTTGTCTATTGTATTAGATTTATTAAAATGCCAAAATTGTGCAATTTTCTGCAATTTGCGAATTCATCCACGGAGTATTTAAATTATTAAGAAGACTCATTGCAAAGCTCATTCATTGCATATTAAAACTATAACAAAATATAACAGAATTATAAAAATCGAAATATCATGATCTTTCAATGAAACTAACGAAATTGAAACAATAATTGAAAACTGAAAAGTGAACGCTCGCTGATTAGAAAACTGATGAGCTCATTAAGCATTACTCTAGCTGATTTGCTAGATTAACCAGATGAATAGTAATTTTCTTGATAAATCGCGCATACGGCTGGAGAAATTATAAAAAATTGCTCGTTAATTTACAAATCAAACGATAAACTCATAAATCTCTTTTTTCCACTTTAATCACTTTTCTTTTCTACAAAGACTGCAATAAAGTTTTCATAAACATTTAAATTTGTGGACTGCACGGTGCTCGAAAAATTTCTCTTTAAATTAAAATTCAGAAAATACAAAAGTTACAAAACGTTCAGAAATTTCAGGAAAATTAAAAATAATCAGAAACGACGATTAAGACGTCAAGAAACTCAATAAAAATATTTATATACAGTTTTTTTTATGAATTCCATTTCAATGAAAAGTTGAGGAGCAATTACCGGTAAAATATTTTAACAAGACTTTATACGTTTTCATGTTCTTACCTTGAAAAGCTTTTCTTTTTGATACCAGACATCTTCCTCTTCTTCGGGAGCCACCACTTGATTCAAGTTGTCTCGCGATCGAGAAAGTATTTTTCGACGTGATACCATTTTTAATTTTTTTTAAAGGATTATTGCTGGAAAAGAAAAAAAATATTTATGATTAATGATTTGTGTTTTATTTGGTGTTCTTGGTTTAATTGATTTTTGCAAACTTTAGGATAATTTGTCATAATTAAAGTATCAACTATGACAGCTCTGAATTTCAGTGGGAGGATTTAAAAGATTTGGAGTAAATACCAGGAAAAATAAATGTTTCTTCTATTGCAACTTATTTATAATCACTTTCAGGCAAAAATAGATTTAAAGGTCATACAGCGTAAAATTTGTGCGTTTTTGATGAATTTTGATTAAAATCATGGTGAGTTAACTTTGGTGAGTTAATTTTGGTTGCCCCAACAATTAATTTTTTTTTAAATATTTAAATTGTAGGCTTTAAATTGTCACAGGGACGTTGGTAGAAAAACTACAAACAACTTTGTATTCAAATATACAACAAACCATTTAAATCTAATTCTAAGCAAAGCATTGGAAGGGCTTACTGCTTGCCTACTCTCTGTAATTGCTCTCAAGGTTATCCCATTTGAAACTCAAGAAGCAGATGATCTTGTATGGATAATTGTCACAATATAAACAATAAGCTAGCAATAAACTTCAATAAACTTCAATAAGCTTTGCAATAATCTCCGATACACTCCAATTACATATATTACAAGCAGCATTAAAAAGCATTTAAATCTGCTAAAACAAATCGATTTTTCGATTGTTTCGGTGAATACATATTTGGTCAATCATAACGAGCTGATCAGCCGGCAGATTACAATTAAAACTGAATGTTCAATGAATGCATGCATTGATTGAAAGCTTTTTCATTGGATTTTGAGGTTTTATAAAGGATTTAATGACGTAATAGTTCATAAGTTATTGAAATCATTCAAGAAAGCTTGAATAATAAACGGTTTATTACTGATTCGGATTCTCGTAAAATTGTTTTTTTGTATTTTCAACAATACTTAAGACATTTTATGATAAAGCTCTATTAATAATTATTGAAACCTAATATTAAATCAATATGTAGGTTGAAAAAATTAAAAAAAACTTTCATAACTTTGCAACTCCAATATCAGTTCACTATACTCCAAATTCCAATAAATAATATTTTTTGAACAAAAGGTCTCAATGACACTAATCAATTAAAATAATGACTGTGCTATCGTGCAGAAATGTAACTCGTAAATTGATAAATTAACACCTACAATACCATACGGTAACTTTGCTCGCAGTTTGTTTTTACTCACAATAATTTTTGCACAGTTGCTGCTAAATATATAAAATTGTTCAAAATTGTTTAAAATTGTATGAAATTATATTATTTCCAAATTGTTTATTGTTTGCGTGAATTGTTGACGTTTTTGCTGTTTTTTTTCAATTCTAATGATTGTTATGAAAACTGATATAAATTACTAATATTTAAAAAATTAATTTGTGTAAACAGTATCTTAACAAATTAAATTTATAGAAAATTTTACATGTTCGGATTCATATTAATATTTCTTTTTTGATTTATTTGCATATTAATTTCTATCTCGAATAATTAAAGTTTATTTTTTGTTGCAAAAAAAATCAATTCAAGATCATTTTCCGAGAAACTGGTTTACTAATTCAATCCACACAGCTCCCGAGACATTCTTGACAAAAATTTATAAAATATGTATTTATGTCTGCAAAAAATATTATTTCCTTTCACTTTTAAAATTGTTTCAACGTCACACACCGCTCATATGATAATCCAGTGAGTTTTCGAGTTTTTCAGATTGTGAACGATTTTTTTGTAAGTTTTTTATGATGTTTTTGGATCAATAATGTCATTCCATTTAATTTTGTTTTGTTGAAAACTTAAAGTCGTTTAAAGTCGATAAAAGTCGATTATTTAACTCGGAGCGACATTTTTACACAACTTGTGACAAAATATTGACGTTTTCATTTTAGTTGGGACAAAGTTTGTATTTTTTTTCATTTTTATTTAAAATAGTTTTAATTTTTTTTTAACAATCCGTGAATATTTTCAATCACTTTTAGCCAATAACGAAAAATTGAGCAAAATTTTATTAAAAATATATTTTTCTTCCATATCATCCCAATTTGACTGAAAACTGCCAACTGCACAATAATACCGTGTAATTTTTGTTATCTCATTCATCTCGCAATCCAATCACAACTACAAGACATATCTACAAACTGCTACAAGCTTACAAAGTAATTAACAATTAACATCTAAGATTTACCTTTTCAAAACGTTAAAAACTTTTAAAGTTAGAGCTTTTAGGTATTCACAAATAATTCACAAGATAATCAACTCGTAAATGTTTGCGTACACGGGAGTATTGTGTAACAATTAACAGGTAAATCACACTTTATTATAACTTTTCCTTATTTGATGTGTAACTTTTTCAAAATCCAGTTTCCCAGCTTCTATTGAATTCACTTGGATTTTATTTTTGCACTTTTTCGAATTTTTTCTTGATTTTTTTAATATTTTTTATTTTCCTTTATATTTTTGAATTTTTATTTTTTCATAAAATTCCCATCTTTTTTTGTATTTTGAATGCACAACGAACTTTTCCCGCACAATTTCACCCGAAAAACCGAAATATTTCGAAAATTCCGTATTATTTCCACATTTTCTTAGCAAACTCTTCCACAAAACTTCCAAAAAATTTACTACAAAATTGCAACTAATTTGTCCGGGGACGCAAAATAATAAATCGGGTCGGCTGAAACGTGTGCGAGCGACAGCATTCGCGTTCAAACTAACCGAAAAAAGGTAGGAGAAGGTCGAGCATATTGCCAGGCGAAATAATAAAACAAGAAACAAGAAACAAACACAAAACACAAGACAGTTTCTTGAGTATATTTCTTATATTTCGTATAGCGTTTCTGCTGCTTTTGGTTGTGCAACAGAAGTGACTTCGGTTCCAATCATAAGGTCTGAATGTTTAAATGTTTAATGTGCTTTAATGTTTGTTTTAATGTGTGCGCCGGCTGCTTGTATGCAAGAATATTTGCTCGTGTAATTTACTTAAGAGTCAAGTCTTGACTTAATTCTTTTCGCATAAAATTGGCACAAACACACGCATCGTCTGTTGACAGTATGCAGAAACGTTGCAAAATACTACACATTTTGCAAAGGGAGCCTTATATTGTTTTATATATTTCCTTGTGGTGTTATGGTGCGATTCAGTGCTTTACGTAGTGCTGTAGAACTTTAAGTATTTAACACAGTGATACAGTTGTGATGTCATAAGCAGGATTTTCTGCGTGAGCATTGATCTCGGTAAGTTAATCGGTAGTAAATAAGAAATCTTGTTTTAAAGATACTTTGTTAGATTATTATGGATGTAGATTCGCTTATTTAGTTAATTGCTGTGTAAATATAAATGTATGCATTTAACATCTAATTTATTTAGTTTTTAAAGTTAATGTAATTTAATTGATGTACGTTGTGCGCTTGTTGTGTGAGATAAGAAGATCTCATATAAATGATTATAATGTTTATGAAGCCTATATGAGGTTTTTGGGACGGATGAATTGGCGCTAATGTGAGTAATTTCATTACTTTTACTTTTCCTTTTAAGTCTTTTCAGTATTTACCGTTTTTACATTTTAATCATGTAAATTAGTAGGTCAGTTTTTCATTGATTTGAGGAAATTAACACTTAATTTCCCTTTCGTTTGGAGTTTGTTTCAAGTAGGATCGGGCAGAGATTCCAATACATTCCAATTTATTTATTGTGGTTATTACTAGAATCATAGAGTATAATGTTTTATTTTAATCAAATTAAAATTTTGTTTTTCGGAGGAAATGTATTTATTTGTGAATTTTGATTTATGATGTTTTAAAAAATTTGATTAGATTCGAATATATTTCCTTATTTTGTTTATATTGATAGTTTGATGGTATGCTAGTAAGTGCAATCTTCATATTGCAGATTTTTCAAACAACTTTGAATAAATTTGACTTTCGAGTCCGAATTAATCTATAGTCAAGTCTTTTTTAGCTAAAACTAGTCGCTGCCTCAGAAAACGAATTAAAATGATCGGACTCGGACTCAAGTATTTATTATAGATTTATTGCTCATATGGATATTTATATGAATTGATTTGAATGTTTGATCGTTGATGAATATGATTTCTTCAATAATAAAAATTATATTATCACAGCAGAAATCTTTGCTAAAATATATGCATAGTAATTTTCAATGAATACACAAAATCATTCAATGTTATCGGTTTTTAATTTTGTTTATGAAAGTCTAAATATTTTCATGCTTTTTGAAGACTTTAAAATTTGAATGCAAATTTCTTACATTTTTGATTGTTGTTGTTTGTGGTTTAGGAATTTTAGTATTTTTTTGTTTTAAGTGCCTTAAAGAAACCTTGATGTTTCTCCTTTAATATATTTTAAATATTCGAACTGGTTCGACAAAATGCATTAAAACATAAACACCTTATCAAAACCAATGAAACCTCTTTTACATTAATCTAAATCCAAATTTGAGAGCATCATAAAAATGTCAAACGACTTCGAATGGTTGAAGATTCATCACCGCTTTAAAAACCAATAAATCTTAAATAATGTTATGCTTTGCGCAAGTAAATCCGAATAAACTCGAAATAAGCACAAGTAAAACCACACAAACCTGAAACTACAAAGAATGAAGCAAAGACGATAATTACATTTTTACTATCGACTGTAAATTTTTTCTCTTTAATTCTGTTAAAAAAGTTCTTAAAGGAACACCAGTAGCAGTTTGTCATTTTGTTATTTATTCATTCTAAGATATTTAGTCACAGCTTTTTTTGAGTTTTTTATATAGCTAACAGCAGTTAACAGCTCCGAGAATTACCGGCAGCGAATTGATAGAGGCACGCGATACCCGGCGAAACATCTTCATACTTACAAGGTAGCTAATTGAATTGATTGTAATTTTTTCGGTGGTTGATTTCTTGAAATGTCTATGTTTTTATTTAATTCATGTTAAAATATTTTACAGATCTAGCGTGAAATTTGTTTATTAAAAAGTTCTAAATGTTTTTAGAAGTCAACCGACGCCTATGCGCATTTGATTGCCGAGCGCATCTGCTACAAGCTTCTTTCTGAAATCGTCGTGATCGATGCATAATTTGTCATTGATCGAGAATAATAAACTTATTAGAATCTCTGTGCCTACAATAAAAGACCAATTAACATTAATATGCTGATAAATTAGAAGCTATTGACTGCTATTAACTCGATTATCTCAATTAAATTACAAAGCTGAGTTCAGAGCTAATTTTTTAGTTTTTAATGATCACCCGGGTAAGTGCTTGGTAGTTTTGTAAAGAGTCTAGAATTACGATGAAATAATTAATCACGTCATTTAAGTGATCATAGTGAACAATGGGAGTAATGAGGATTCATAAAGATATTAAACTTCTCGTATCTCTCTATGGGCACAATGTCCAATAATTTGATACTTTAGAATTTTTATTGCCACTTTGCTTCATTGCTTTATTATTACTTGTTATTATAAGCACAGTCAAATCTTGGGTTCTACAATGATCATCTTTAAATTTTATTACATAAAACCTTTTGGAAATTTGATCTGTTTAAGGTTTAATTTATGATATTCTGCATTAATCTTTGAATCTCCCATGGTTTCATTCGCGAAATACATGAATTTATTAAGTCTTTAAGTCGTCTAATCCTTTATTATTGTGGAGCTGTTGGTAAATCGTTTGTTTGGTGGAATGTTTGATGGAATCTTGGAAATTTTATATTTGGTATTGTGGTTTATAAATTTTAAATAACAATTGATTTAATATGTGATCCTTTCTTTTTTATGGTTATGTTTCTGATTTTTGCATAAAAATTAGTTTTTTATTTAAAATTTGTTAGCTGACAAATTTTTACGAGGCTTATAAAGTAATTCAATCATGATTCTATCCAGATATTTTCAATAACCACAATAAAACTATCATTCCATCAATAATACCGCACCAAATCCTAATAAATTTTTACAAACAAACAAACGCCTTAAAAATTCAAAACATTCAAATAATAATTAGAATTTTTAAGCTCGCAATAAACATCCTCATTATATTTATGAGATCTGACATGCTTTGGAATCAGATGCTCATAATTTGATGCTTGTTTATTTGTTGAACCTTCTTATGCCCAAAACTAAAAAGCTGTGAAATTAAAATACATATTTGGTAAAATATGGCAAATTTCAGCAAAATCGTGCTCAAAGGCGCAAAATGATTATTTATTATTTTTACCCAAATTTCTGAAATGTTTGCGTAAAGGTAGCACCAAAATAAATTTCAAAAAATAAATAGAGTTTTTATAAGGTTCTCCAACTTTTCATTAAAATGTCCAAAATAAATGTACAACAATTTATTTGCACCCAAAAAGTATAAATTTCTTTGCATGTCGTCCGTTTATTTGAACATTTTAACACTATGTTTTATCGAGAAATAAAATGTTTTACAAATTAATTATTATTGCGAGAATTTTTATGTTTTTCAGATTTTCACACATCCTAAGAATTAATATTTATAAATCCCTTGCTGCTTACAGTTTACTGTATAGTTGCAAGAATAAGAAGGTGATTATTGAAGTCTCGATAATTCTAGGAATAAGAGTAAAAGTCTATGTTATTTATTTAATATCTTTCAAGTGTGGATTGAATTTCTAGTAATTTCTAGGTAGATAGTCAATAAAATCTGTTCTACCTACATTAGATGTGTTTTGCTATACAACTCTACAATACTTACTTGTTAACTAATGTTAAGTATCAAATGTTGGGTAATAAAAGATTATTAATTGTAACGCTATATGTTTTATTAATTTTATTAAGCACATTAGGTACATTAACATGCAAACAAATTAATTGAATGCGAATACTTCATGCAGTTCTCGGTATTCTTGAATTGAGATTACCCAGTAAATTGCTGTTTTTAGTTAACCTGTCATTATATGGAGATTTGTATAAATTGATAATAAATCAGGCGCGATTACATTAAAATTGTATTGAATAATTGAATTAAAATTTAATATTAAACTTGAAACCTTGTTAAATTTTCTAAAGAGTGTTTTTTTTTGTGTATTTTTTTTTAAATTCAAATTAAAAAGAAACAAAATACTAAGGATAAATCAACTCAGATAAATCAACATCATAACTAAAATATCATACAAGAAGCTCCTAACATCAGAAAATACCATCTAATCTTCTGAAAGCGAAAATAATTAATGAACGACAGTAGCCGAAGAAAAAACTGTACCCTCATTTTTCATGAACTTATGAATTTTATATTTAAATGATATTTGGATAAGCATTTTAATTAATAATATATTTTATTTTGAAATCGTACAAATTATAAATGAGCTGCAATTTGTATTCTATTCAGAAAACATGCATATAGCTCGAAATTCGTACCAAAACTAATTAATTGGTTATAGAAATCCAAAACATATCTGCCAACCTTTTAGATAACAAATTGATTGTTTGCCTGCAAATTCCAATTTCAAGCTGCCAAAACTTATGCAGCAAAATCTATTAAACTTTATGTTTTCCATCAATTGGTCATTAAAAAGAAGCAAAAATCCATTAAGAAGTTTCCAGGTGAGTTGGTTAATGATCTACAAATACAAAAATACAAAAAGCTTCCAAACATCATTGCAGATAAATATAATCATAATTCAAAATTTCATTAAATTTCATTAATTTTCATTTAAGTAATACGAGATTTAATGCGAATTGCAACATTTGTATGTTTGTTAGGTGAAGTTGATTTTATTATTATTTAATACATTGGTGTGCTGTTTGGTATATCTAATTTGAAATCAAAGAAGAACTCACATTTAAATTTAACAGTTTTGGCTCCTAAATAAACAAATAAATAATTATATGATGTATCTCGTAAATTCAACCAATTCAAAAACATTTGGTTATTATCGAGTTATTATAAAGTAATGACCATAAAATAATATAAACATTAATTTAGACTAATATCAGCAGTAATGTGCAGTAATTAGCCATGCAGCTTTTTATTGATGCTTCGGACAGTAGCCATCGAAACTGCAGACAACTCTGTGGAATGTTACCCTTGAAAATATTTAAAAGATTTCAATAACCACAAATCACCAAGTAGCTCAGTGATTTTCTATTCATAATGCATGATGTATTGTAATTTTGTAAAATTATAAAATGTAAAGTGTCAAAATTAAAAGTAGTTCATTGTCTCTGCAATTACATGTAAGCTTGTCGAACTGGAATCATACAAACTATTGAAGTTAAAAATTAAGTTAAAACAACACTCAACGATCAAAATAATAATGCCGAACAAAAAGACGTGTTGAATGTTTGAATTAAAATTTTCTTGTTTTCAGTTTTTCAGCTTTTGGTTCAAATTTTGATCGCTGTTTGAGGCATTATTGAAACTATTAAAAATTTTATTTTGTTTTCTAAATTTTAAATTTCAAATTGAAACAAAAAGTTTGTGAAGAAATTATGTTATTATGGTGTTTTAATAAAAGAAACTAAGAAAGTGTTGAATATTATGATTAACCTTGACTTTTTGCTATGGGAAGTAATAAAATCTTTTTATTATAGTAGATTGCAATTGAAATTACCTTACTCGCTACAGCACCAATGAGATCATAACGGAAATTTCTAAAATACGATTTAAAACTTATTTTAAAATATAAAACGTACAAAAAATGCAATAAAATGTTTTGAAATTGTCATCAAAATCGCATCCAAATTGCACCACCGCCAGTAGCATCAAAAGCCGGAATAGTTTTATCTCGATAACTGTGACATTTCAACTGCCAAACTAAAGAATACTTAAATCTCGATTAAACATTAAAAACATTACAAAAAGTTCAAAAGCCTCAAAGAGTCGTCATAAATATAAAATACCTTCATCAAGATCTTCAGTTAAAACCTTCACATATTTATCGACTCCGATCACCAACCATTACATAATATAATAATACCCAAGTTTGCCCGACTATACCAATAAACCTAACGGCAGTAAAATTGTGAACCCATAAATTTCGCTCCAATAAAGCAATTTGTGTTCGATATTTGCTTTTAATGTGAAATTTATTGGCTCATTCTTCCATTAAATGATTTAAGGCTGTGCTGTATCTTGCAGTAGTTTCTATCGCACTTACGTGCTTTGCCAGCTCGCGTTATCGCCTGCCATCTAATAACATTCTAGCGATACTTGGGCAAACATTCTGGGCTTCTGTAGGAAATAAAACTCAACAGCCACTTAACTCATGAAACTCAAGCAAACTCATGATGCTGAAGATACTCTTAGTGTATGTTTGATCTCGGTAAAGTGAAAAACAATGTTCTACCTTCTTCCAGCTTGTTAAAAAAAAGATTCTTAGTTAATTGTTGCACTGCCAACGTCAACCGTGCAGATGATGCAGTATATTGCTCGCAGTTACTGGCTAAATTGCCATACAGATAGATTAAAATGCATGCGATCTCAATTTGACGATAACATAGCTGCTGAATGTTTTACAAGAGTTTCCCGGTTTGGCAGCAGCCACAATTTGAACATTTTTCCCATCGCATGTGATTTTTCGATCACATGTGATTTGGAGTTTGTAGATTTTTCAACAGATTTTTGTAGTTTTGGACAATTAACCAGGCAGAATGACATATGAGATGATAAAATACCAATGCGAGCAGTGTTATTGCAACATTTAATGCAACTATTGAAGCAAAGACAGGTAATTGGATTGGTACCAGCTTTTCATGAATTCACTAAAAATCCTTATTAATAATCAACAATTTCTATTCTTGAAATTTCTCAAACAAACCCTTCTCCCTGCTCCAACGCAGAATCTGGTAAAACATTTTAAAAACAGAAAGATTTGTATGAAAGACTTCAATAACTGGCGATAAACGAACCTCATTGCAATGTTTTTGCTACGTGATTTCATTTTATTGCTACTTCATGAAATAATTCAAACTTACTAAAATAAATTTTATTGCCGAGAATAAGCCCGCGTGCTCTGGTCAAGTAAACATTTAAATTTCAGAAGTTCATAAGAATCTTAATGATTCTTTCTGCAAATATTTAAATCTTTAAAACTGGAAACCTACAAATAAATACTACAAAAGAAGTTCGGTTACTTTATAATTTGATACTTTAGTGAATCACCCACTCCCATTCTTTTGCAAACACAAATAATTATCGCAAAATGTCATAAATCAAACAAAGACCAGCAAGGTGAACGAACTGCAATATACGATATATTTTACCGAACTTTACAAGTTTTACAATTTACAATTGAAACCGATTTTAACTGTTTATTTGTGCGAACAGGAATTTGAAGGCTTCAACAGATTTTGCGATCATTAATTGTTTTTTATACGAATTTCGTAGTTTTTTGTTTTTATTGACAAATGATCGCAAAATTATCTCAATTATTGCTGAATGCATCTAAACAATTTGTGGATTTCATGGAATTTGTTGAATTTTAGTTTTTACTGAAGTTTGTGACAAAAATTTAGTTTTGGCTATTATTGTGTCGTTTGCAGCTTTGAAAAACTTAGCGGAATTAAATTATTTTAGTGTGATTTATTTATTGATTGATGGCTCTTTAACATTTTATGAGGCTAATTTGCAGTAGAGTGGCAAGTTCGGCAAGTTCGACAAGTTCGAAATATCTTTAAAGATCAAGCGGAATTCATCAAATATTTTGATAGTATCTAATGTGGTAATTTGTTCAAGTTTAAGTAAAAACCATAAAAGTGTCTTAATATAGTATTCCCTTGATCTATAAAAGCTTTAAAGTAGGCTCCTGCGACTAATCGAAAATCGATCGAATCGCGATTAGTTTGAATAATCGATAATCGAATCGATTAGTAAATCGATAGTCGAAGATTTCGATTATTTAAATAATACCACTTTTCCAAACATAATGTTAATCTTTTGATCTGGGCCAAACGCAATTAGAATTCTATTTTTTGTATAAAATTATGAGCGACCACTATTTACTTCATTCTTTCCTAAATTATGAATTTTGTTAATTAGTTAATTTGAATTTTATTAAGTTTTTCAGCAACTAGGCTATTAAAACTTGCACAATAACATAATCAATAATAATTAAAAGAAACTTCTGATGGCTGGCACCATCTTCTGCCTCTTCATTCAGTTGTGGTTTGGTAGCTTTATTCCTTGCTTTTAATCAGTTACGCCTCTTGCAAAAGCGGGGTTTGAAGCTTTTCCTTGCTACACAGTAATAGTTATTCCTAGCTGGTCCTTGCTTTAAATCAGTAGTGACCTCTCCATGATAGACTATAGAGAGCAGGTTTGGAAGCTTTTCCTTGCTTCTTCAGTAGTAAAAAATATTTTGTTGTTATTCTAACAAAATTCCAGCGGACTCCATCTTCCACCGGAACAAGTGTGTTGACCAAAGTTTTTCATGCCAAGATAATTGTTGATGGACACCTTAAAGTCGATTTTTCTTGAAATTTTCGCCAGAGCGAAAAATTTCTCAACTGACAGCAATGAAATTCAAAGCCAACTTTCAATTTTGTTAGTTAAAAACACTCTACAACCGAGTGTCTCGGAATTGAACCAAACCTCAAAATTATTTTAGTAGTGTCAAAAAAGCTTACCCGTATTAAAATCATTTTAGTTATGCATCTATGATAAATTTATATATTTGAGATGTTTCTCTTAAAAAAGCACTTTTTCAGTCCGCAATCTGAGTCAATATGAAAAAATTAGATTATTCAAAAAAATAAAATAAAAAAAACAAAAATGTACTGTCCAGTAGTAAAATTTAAAAGCTCTCAGACCTTCCAAAAACATTCTGTGAGTAACGAGTAAGCTTTTTTTGGCCCTTTCTAACATAGTTTTAAGATTTGGTTCAAGTGCAATCTTTTTTATTGCCAAAAATCAATTTAGAAATCATTTAACAAAAAAAAATCTTAGCTTTAGCGTAAAATCTGTTTAAAAAATTACACTACATATTTTCAATTTAGATAATCGAAATCGAATCGAAATCGCGATTATTTCACTAATCGAATCGACAATCGAAACGATTATTAAAATCACTAATCGCAGGGGCCTACTTTAAAGCTAGGCTACTGTCTCAAAGATCTCGTATCAAAATCTTCGCTACTGCGAGCCATCAGCTCTAAATAGTTGAAGATCATCAAATATTTTTAACTTTTTACCAATAATGACGATCTCAAGCTGTAACATTTAAAATGATTTGAAGTGATTCAAATGTTAAACCTGGTTAAAGAGAATGATTAATGTCTAAAGGCCTCAATAAACAATCTCAATCAAATAATTCTGGCTTTTCGTGGCTGAATTGACTAAATTATAACTATATAACTAAATTGACTTTTGTGAGTCACATTTTGGAATTAAATAGCAGATAAATAGTAAAGAGATATTAAAAGTCAACACATTTTCGATATCTTTACAAGACACTGTAATATCTCCTTATAATTCAAATACTATAGAGGTAAAAAATGTTAATATTGTAAATTTATAATATTGTAGTCATTGTTAAGATAAAATCTAAAGAGAGACATTAACATAGAAATTTGCCAAATTGGCGTTATAAACTTACAAAATATTTTTCAAACATTCATAATCGCTGTTTAACAGAACTGAAATGTAATAAAAGTTTAGTTTCCTGGTCAGTATTTTCCAGTTTTTCTATTCAAAAATTCAGTCGATTAATTTCTTAATTGTTTTATATTTAAGGTTTTTGCTGCCGATAAAATCATTATGGAATTTTATGATAATGGCTCGCGTTATGTCATCTATCCTTTTATTGTAACAAAGAATTCGTTAGATTTATTAATAGATTAATTTGGTATTACAGTTTTTGTGGTATTGTGGGGTAGGTGAGTCCCTGTTAAAATCATTTTTTTTGCAATATTTTTTTTTTTTAATTTAGGTTGTTCTTCAAATAAAGGAAAATGGCCAAAAAGCAAAAATATAAAAAACTCTTTTTAAAAACAACAATTTTAAATAAATAGATCACGAATTTCTAAAATCAGCACTTAAGCTATCAAATTGAACACAGCAAAAAATACACCTATAACTTACATCAAACTTTTTTCAGAATTCGCCAGAAATAATCATATTTAATCTAACCACTTCAATCAATAAATTAAATTTACAACGATTACATTAATGATTAAAAAAGCTTGTACTGATGTACTTTTTCAACTTACTTATTAAATGCATTATTCAACAAGATTCTTTCAAATGCCTTTTGATTAGGTTATTATACATTTTGCTAACATATCTCAAGCAATCCGAGAAAAAATTTAAAATTCTCAAATTTTCTCAATTGAATCATAATAATTTTGTAAACTATTAAAAAGCAGAGATAAGATCGGTTGCTTACTGGAAAAAATTAAAAACAAGCAACATAAGCAACATAAAAGTTCATTCAATGAACTTTAAATAAAATATACGATACAAAACAGAATACCTTATAACTGCTTAAACTGAGAATAACACAATAATATGGTAAGTTGTTTACAAACTCCAAATTTCCAAGTAATAAAGTATAATAAAGTAATAAAGTCGAATAAAGTAATAAAGTAATGATGGCAGAAAAACTTCCTCATAATTGTTTCAAAGCAAAAGTCAGCAATTATTCTGAATAATTGGTAGTTGATTCCATTTAAATGCATTTACATATTTAAATGGTCCTTTAAAAGCTAAAATTACATGTTCACTCAAATGTTGTTATGCTTATAATGCTTTTATTATGCTTGGTAATGCACAAATTGCAAGTGCTTTCACTTTCAACAACAAAAAAAAGTACATGCTATTTGAATCAAATATTATCAACATGCGTTCAAAAGCGTAATTGGAACACCAAATTTATTTCACCAAAGTCCTGAATTATATCATTTTGTCATGTGGATTGTTTTTTGCATTTATTTGAATAAAATAATTGGCACGCAATGCATAATTTATCGATGCAAAAACTTTTTGCGCGATAAAAATGATTAAAATCATGTTAAATTGTGTATAAAATGATAAAATTGCGAGTTATCTTTGGAGGGTACTTTTGGGTGGAAGTTAACATAGATGTATTGATAAATATATAATGTTAATGAGGCGATGATCCAAACATGGGAGAAATTTTACATTAAGTTCAATATTTTTCAATATGTACCTCATAGGCACCTTTGAGCAACTCTTATACAAAAAAGCAATGAAAACTGAAAGCCTAATAACATTTCCCATGCATAAATCATTTATTGCTTGCACTTTTAGTCTGCCCTCTCATTTGATTTATGCGCTGCTTGCGTTTTCCTGCTTATCACAAGATTCACAAAAACCCAAAAACGGAGAGACTGCATCAGTACTGCCGTCCACTCGTTCGAAAAATAACACAAAAATACTTCAATACACGAAACTGCATAGCAATTACAAACTTCAATTTATTTGCCCTTTTTTCGCATCTCGAGTGATTTGTTTCCAATTTGACAAATTAAACGGCAATTAGTTCGGAGAATCTTTATTGCTTTCATGTAGTGTTTGTGGTTCTTGGCTCTACAAAAACTGTTTGGAGGTTCTTAAAATATTCTGATATATTCTTGGAATATAGTTCGAAAAAATGGTTGAACTTCAGAAATAATTTGGTGCACATTTTTCTCTGATTTTTGGTTACATGCACCACGCATATAAATCAACAAGTTTGCCTTTTGCGAGCCATAACGAGAATTATATTGGAACTTTTATTTTCTTAAAGGTGAAAAATCAATTTATGGTAAAGTCAATAAACTTGAGAGGAATAAACAATTGTCAGAAGTTTCTAAAGGTAGAGTGCAATGCGAGTATAAAATATATTTCTTTGAGTCAGGAGTGGCCAAACTTTATGTATCATCATCTTTTCTAGTTTCCTTGGGAATGCACAGAAAATGAACATCCAAGGTTTTAAATCGATCCATCAATATATATTTTTATTAAAATTGAACAATGCCTCTCAAGCTAAATTTGACCATCCCCGCTTTAATCGAAAATTGAATTATTATTATTTCAAAACAGCTTGATAGCTGATGTATCTTCATTCACTTTTTCCTCTTTTGGTTTTTGATTGATGCTACTTATAAGTTATTTACCCCTCCGGCTGTTAGCCTATATTTCTATATTTCTGATATATGCCACCGGTCAATGCCAAACAAGTCTTTTCAATTGATTTGCCATTAAACTCACCTTACTCGATACCACAATAATTGATCTAACCGCTATTTTTCTATATTTCCAATTCATTCCACTTCACCATTATTTCAAATCATCCTAAGCAGAATTTTTGATTTATTGATTGAAAATAAGTTCAAGATGCTTAAACTTGATACTCTATGTAATAAACTGATTCGTTAACGGCTCAATCTCAGTAATAAAGCATTAATGGTTTATTTTAAATGTTAACCATCAATATTTTACAATAAAACATGATCTTTCAATGGTTTGAAGTATTTGTAACGTAAAAAGTTGTGAACACCTTTATTTTTTAAAGATGTTGATTGTTAGGGATATGGTACAAATTATATTTGAAACTAGTGGGGATAAAAGTGTTGAAGAATCATTGACATTAAAAGAAAACAGAGGGAAATAAGTTCTGTAGTTGCAATCGACGTTTGTATCAATTCCATTTATTGGCAATCTAATATATTAATCATAAATTCATTTGCCTTTAAGAAAAAACTTTCTAAAGCATTTTGCGTAAAGTGACAACTGAAAAGGATTATACAAATAGCCTTGCGTGTTAATAAGATTAGCCGATTACGTGCTAAGTCTAGTTGAGGAAATTACTTTTAATTACACAATATTATATCTTTTAGTTACACAATATCGACCTGACCGGACATTATAAAAATTTAATTCAATTAAATAATCTTGATAAATTTTACCTGATTTTTGTGCCGAAAAAATCGTAAAAGAAAAAACTGAAATTGGGCATTCAATCCGCAGCCGCTGCAAAATGATTAACGATAGTGTTTTTGCATAAAACTCGACAAATCTCAAAAAATTGCAAAATATGTAATAAATCCTTCTGACTATGATCAAATAATTTTATAGGCGGAAAAGTCGCGGAACCTAATTTAACCATTAAAAAAAATTTAAGTAATTTTGATCTAAATCTTAATCAATTTTTATAATAATACCATATTTGTTTTTCATAGTCATACATTGTAAAATTGCCATTGTTTGTCTAAAGGAACTCAAAAGCTATAATGCATAATATTCTACCTGGACGAAAATTTGAAAAACTGCAGTTCCATGTGGTTAAAAATTATCTGTATGAAATATACATTCTTGCATGAATGTCTAACAAAAATAACAAATTTCAATAATTCCAAATTAAAATGCACGACTTTTGAGATTTCTTTGGTTTTTTTTGCTACATTAGCTACAATATTTTTTATTTGCTGCAAACTAACTGCAAACTAAACCAAGCCCTTTAATCTCTAAATATAGTTTCATGTACTGCCTGCTTGTACTGAGTAGAGTTTTGGCTGGTTTTAGAGTTGTGAAGTCTAGAAGTTGCAAACAAAAAATATTTAAATTGTATTCAAATGCATGTATGCTGTAGTTTGGATCCAGTAACATTAAAGACATGAAATAGAAAAAATCATTAAAATAAATTTAATTGTTGCCAAGGTCGATGAGAATTCTATACATTCTATTAGAATTCAATAATGATACTTTTTATGGTTCTGCATTCATAGCTTAAGAGCTATAAGAACAACATAAATTGGGGAATTTAGTTTACATGTTTGTAGTCAGTACATGCAGTTAACGGACATGTACCAAATTAATATCGGAACGTGATGTTTGATTTATAATTTCGAATATTTCAAATGATTCAAATGATTCAAATATTTTAACTTCCTTTAATTTGATCCATCAGGTTTCAATGCTCCAATGAATTGCTGGTGGTACATTCTATTTCTCCACATGAACCACTTAATTAAATAGACTCGGATACATTACCAATGATTTTAAATAAAATAATTAATTTCATTACAAAGCGATTATTTTAATTTGTTTGTTTGAATTTATTGGCAAAAGAAAAAATAGCATGTTTAATTATAATTATAATTGTTCATCAAATGAACCAACAAAAAAATATTCAATCATGAAAACTATTAAGTGTTTTTAATAGAATCAATTATTTTAATATTAGTTGAGCAAAAGAAACTTGCCATAAATCTGCGTTATATTTAAACAAATATTTAAAATCAAAAATTTATGGGAAATTGCATTAGATAATGTGGAATATTTTATGTATTGTCTATAATCATATTTTAATATAATATTCTGAAATGGGATTAGAATAAGGAAATTGAATACATGGAAATTTAGTAGTAAGCCGAAATGTCACTGTTGAAAATTTAATTCTGCAAGAACATTTAAATCTTGTTTCGTTGCACATTGATGTTAAATATTTTCGAATTACAATTTAGTTTAATGATGAATTTGTTTCATGAAAAACAGACATTACCAAATTTGGAAATTTGATTTATAAGCAGAAATTTCAATTCAAAATGATTCAAATAAACTCCTTTAATTTTCCATCAGGTTTCAAAATGTTAAAATTAAAATTCTATTTGATTATTTTTTCATTTTAAAGTCGTTTTTTTCGCTCCTTTAAAAAATTTCAAAAAACTGAAATGTGTCCATTCAAATTATCTTGGCATGACAAATTTGAACCCTCTTGTTCCTGTGGAAGATGGAGTCCACTCGAATTTTGAGAACTCCAACAAAAATTTTAAGTTCTTGCAATAGAAAAGCCAAACCCCGCTTTCGCAAATATTTTTTTTAAAAGGTGCAATACATGTTCTTTGCTTAAAAAAGAACACTCTTCACTCTGGATCGATTTCTTGGACAAGCTTCAAACCCCGATTTCGCAAGAGACGTTTTGATCAAAAGCCATTTTTCAAACCCCGCTTTCGCAAGAGACGTAACTGATTAAAGCAAGGGATAAAGCAAAACCACAACTTTTGAAGAGGCAGACAAAATAATTTAACAGATTTTTTAGAAAAATTTTGGATAAAATAAATTGTAACTGATTTAGGTCTAATATAACCTTTAGTGTTGAACGGACCATAATAAACCCAAATTAACTAACTTCTATTTCTCCACATGAACCACTTAATTAAATAGACTCGGATACATTACCAATGATTTTAAATAAAATAATTAATTTCATTACAAAGCATTTATTTTAATTTGTTTGTTTGAATTTATTGGCAAAAGAAAAAATGGCATGTTTAATTATAATTATAATTGTTCATCAAATGAACCAACAAAAAAATATTCAATCATGAAAACTATTAAGTGTTTTTAATAGAATCAATTATTTTAATATTAGTTGAGCAAAAGAAACTTGCCATAAATCTGCGTTATATTTAAACAAATATTTAAAATCAAAAATTTATGGGAAATTGCATTAGATAATGTGGAATATTTTATGTATTGTCTATAATCATATTTTAATATTATATTCTGAAATGGGATTAGATTAAGGAAATTGAATACATGGAAATTTAGAAGTAAGCCGAAATGTCACTGTTTAAAATTTAATTCTGCGAGAACATTTAAATTTTGTTTCGTTGCACAATGCACATTGATGTTAAATATTTTACAACTCATAAATTTGATTTTGTTTTCAAAAGATTGCCAAAGAAATTTGGAAATTTATTTTTGCAGAAATTAATCAATGAATTGGACTGAAGTGATTTAATCACCGGTTATAGCAAATCCAATTCAGTTTCGACACATTTTTTCAAGAGTGTATTATTATTATAACGTGAACATTGGCAATTTGCATTTTACCAGCGCAAAAATCTTAATTTATCGCTCCTCGATACCGTGCCAATTTATTTGCAAGCCAATAGAACTTGGGAAAGACTTTACAGCTAACTTTAACACCACAATTTTCCTTTGTAATACTAACGTTCTATTGCTGAATTTATTATGCTTCAAATTTAAATTGTTTGCTTATGCACTTATTATGCAGTCAAAACGCCTCCAAATATTCTAAAAATACGCTAGTTATAGTCTTTAACTCTTTCAGATTGTTTTCGAAATTTTATTGCGCGAATATCTTGGATTAGAGAATTATTCTGACGTAAAGAATGTTCTGTATAATTTTGCATATTACTTGAGTACGTGGTGCAATACATTTACTTGCATAACATATTTATGGAATTTCGTTGGTCATAATTTTTATTGAGTTATTTTTGGATTCTCTTGAATTTAAGTCGAATTTTCGTATAAAATTTTTGGAGAAACAAATTTTTGAAGGGTAAATATTAAATTATTAAATTAAATTATTTTATTTTTGTAGAGACAATTATTTTACAAATAATATTTTGTGTATTCATATTCTAGCTGCCAATGCTTTGAAAACCATTAAAAATCTACGTAACGATTATAGATTTATGGCACCAAAATAATTCTCTTAACCAATTGAATTCAAATCGAAATCTTAAAGTGTTGGTTGAAGTGTCCACAACTAACTTATTATTTTCCCATTTCAAATAAGAATTTTTCCCATTAAAAACAATTTTGCTTATCAACTTCTATAAAAAGAAATATCTGAACATGTCTAAAGAGAACAATGAATTCCCTAAGAACGCAAGTTATAAACCTCAGCTATAAATAAATTACTACAAAAATTCTTATGAAACTGCCTACATTTTTGATGTTTCTGCATATCATTTGCAAGCTCGTAAAATGATTGTAACAACATATCAACATATCAGAACATTTTTCTATTTCGCAGACATGAGATGTGCGATAAGATTCCAAATGGAACATTTTATTGATTCGCCAATCTGCAGACATTGGACAATTCTTTGAAGGTTTTGTTGAACAGATCTTGAGACAATTCTTTGGAAATTTCAAAATACACAGATTTAAATGTTGCAAAACTATCCGCAATCATCTTTTTGACATGAGATTAGCAATAAATATCTTTGTTAATATCAAGTTGCATAGATACTTTGTTGAATATATATCAAATTAAATTCAGCAGATTGAAAGACGTGTAGGCTGATGTAGGTTTTTCTGATTATAACTCGATCTTATACGATTGATAATTTATTTTATGTGTCTTTGCACAGCTAATAAATATGGAAATTAACAATAAACCAATGAAATCCTTTGATTTAATGGTTTTCATGAGATATTTGAGAACTTAAACAAATTCAAGTCAGTTTTCGAGAATTTTTGACAGTTTCTGGATTTTTATGGCGTTTTTGTGGAATACTGAAAATCGATGAAGATGCAACTTTTTGATTTTAAATAATATTTTTTGTCTTGATCATTCCAAAAAAACTTTATTATTTTGAATTAGGGGAAAAAACTAAAAGTTCGACTCACAAAACCTCAATTTTTGAAAGTTTGGGAGCAAAATCAAAATAACTATTACAATGAATTATGATTTAACAAATGGCAACGAAATAACAATAACTCAAATTTAACATGCAAATTTGATAACATTGCGATGATCACAAAGAGATCTCAAAGGATTAAATGCAAGAAATATTTGCAGACAGAAAGCCATAAACAATTTTCTCAGTCTGGTATCAGTTATTCCAGGAATTTTGATTGGAAGCAGACACAGGAGGCTGAAGTGTTACTTGCAAAGTGTTATTTTCTCACATGCCGTTTGCAATTTGATCATTTTATTGTCATTTGAAGAGAATTTGCGTAGCGTTGGCTTGAATTGTTGAAATTGTTTGGATTTGAATTGTGCATTGCTTGTTTATTGTACTGTAGTGATGAATTTTCTGAATAACAATGAGAGATGATAAGAGAGAAATATGGCGCATAGAATAGCAATTTTATTTGTTTAGTCAGTTTTCAGGTTTTATTATGAAGAATCAAATCAAAGTGACTTTGAAGATGTTTCAAGATTAAAACTCTGGAGTTTTATTGAGCTTGATGTTGATGCTAATGAGATATACTCCTGAAAAAATGGTTTATGTACTTGTATCAATAATTCCTCAAGGAAAGGAAAAACGTTAAATATTTTTGTGCATTATTTTTAATTTATTATATCAAAATATATTTTGTATTGAGAATTTTGATCGAGTTTTTTTCAGCCTAAACGGCTAGGCTTCCAAGTCACTTTCTTCTTTTCGGTAGCTTTCATGGGGGTGGTTTTCGTTGTTGTATTCAAAGGAGACCTAGGGGTCATTTCTTTACCCAAAAATTTGCGCACATAGTTTTCTCGTTGGTATTCCTGTTTCTGATTACTGGGCAATTTATTCCACACCAATGCCGTGGCCATAGATGATGCGCGGTTATTTCGGCGGTACTCCCTTAAGAAGTTGAAAAAGGGACTAATGATGTACAAATTGTGATCAGTAACATTGCGAATGGTTGGTGTTGGAGTAGAACGGCTAGGCATTACTGGAGAGCAGCAAACTACAGGAGCACAGCAAGGAGCTGCAGTCCTTGGGGACACATTTCTAGCTTTCATTGGCTTTGGAGCTCGTGGCAATGCAGCAGGTTTACGGAAATTCTTGACCATTTTGAAAATTTTGGAGTATTTACTTTACTTGTAAAAACTTACGATCCGTTTATAGAAAATGATTTTTAATAATGAATAATTTTCATCGGTTCACTTCAAAGCTTGCTACTATTTCGCAATTTTATTAATTGTAATTAAGTGCCAACTAAGTGCAAAGTACAAAATGACTTCTTTTGAAATCTTTACAAAATTGAACATTGCAAGAATGATTAATCTGGTAATTTAAATAAATAAATAACTATCCATACTTACTTGAGCTTACATTGAAATTGAGCTCCATTGATTTCAATGGAAGTCCACAAACAAGTAATTCTCGCAATCGAGCATAATTCATATAATTGTGACTTATGTCAATTGACTGAATTGCTGGCAATTTACGATATTGTACCATAATGTGGTTCCTGGAAAATGCAATCATTTCCGAGAGCTGTTCAAATTACTCACAAACAAAATTTATCTGAGAAATTATAATAAATTGTTGTAAATTGAAATACACCAAAATAATACAAGAAAAACGGTCTAAATAACGTTCACCTTCGTTTGAAATTAAACATTAAATATTATACTTTTAATGGGCAACATACATTTTATGGAGTGAACTCATGGTGGTGGTCTGCAGATCAGATTGCTTTCAAATATTTTCATAATCTCGCGATGTACGAGTTGTGGAAAATTTTTTTTTGACTGGCTATTGGTTTTCATGTTATTTTAATGCAGTTTTATGTTTTTTATCATATTTTATGGATTTTCGGCAATCTCGCCAATCCATAAACTGCTCGTTAATAAACCCAAATTCGCTTGTAAGTGCTTGTCATAATAAATTTTCAAATGAATTTCTTTTGCGCTAACTTTTATCGCGATTCCTTATATTATTACATATAACGAAATTTCACTTGTAATCTTGTAAATTATGTGTTGATTTTTGATTTTTGTTATGAAGACAATTTATGGTTTATTTATTTTACATTTTTTATTTATTTTTAATTGGATTTAAAATTTTAAAGGCATGAATAATTAGCAGAATTAATTCAGTGCAACATTAAACTTGAAATTAATTAAGTGGAACGGATTAGATTAGATTAAATATTAAATTTTTCATTTTGCTGAGGGATTTGTTCAAAAAATGGGCTTGGACTTAAAACAAATAGGAGAGTTGATTGGAAACAAAGACATCAAATTAATTGGTTTGTGGCTTTTCGGGGTCAAGAAAATTCATTTAATTTGAGCAAAATTGATTGAATTAAATGGAACAATAAATTTGTATCCAAAGTTGTTTTTATTTCCACCAATTTTGAGGCTTGGACAAAATCTTGTTTGATTTATATTTTTCGAGTTTTTTTGACGAAACCTAAAAGTTTCTTCATTTCTTCACCTTAAAATCAATTTTAATCTTAAAATCAATTTTTTCTCCGCAAATAATAAAAGAATGTTAAGGAACTTTAAACGAATAAACTTTTTAAACTTTGTCCAACCCCAACAAAACATAACTCTTGGTACATGAAGCATAAAGCAAAATTTGTTCCAATCCAGTTCGTGAATCACTCCAAATGCATTTCAAAACCAATCGGAACTATAAAGCAATTAAACCATGCATTAATCTTTCTTGACAAATTACGAAATTCAAAACATAGGTTACAAGAAACAAAATAAAAACTTCGAAAAATTCAAAAAATCTCTAAATTGCAATTAAAACTAACATAGTTGAACAAATTGTTACCAAACTCGCGTACAAAACGCTTTTTGTTAAATTACTGTAAATTATTGTTATGTTTGGTGAGTTATGGAAAATTGATCTGTAATAAACAAAAATCCGACACAATTGGAGCAAATGGTGAAAGAGTCCTTGAAAGAGTTTAAATTTTTTATTTGCGTTTAAATAGGTGCATTTATTATTTGATGGAGATTTTTATCGCTTAACGAATTAATTGTCTAATAAGCTATTTTATTATTTTGTATATTTCTATTACTGTCCAACCTGCCAAACCCTTTGTTTGTTGTAAAATTGTAAATGCATAATTTATCGTAGATTTATAGTTAACGATATTATATGGCACTTAAGCAGCTAAAGGACATGTCAAGGCAAGGTTCATTTAAGTAAAAAGTTTATTGGACTACGATAACAGAATAATTATACAAAATGTATTTTCCTTCTTTCTTTATGTTTTCTTGAAAATGTCTTGATGTTTTCTTGTTTCTTTGCGACTTCATTGAGACTTGGTAATTTATCTTGCAATCACCTATCAATATTTAAATAATACATTCAATGAAAGGGTTTTTTCTGTTCATGTGGGCATATCATAAATTGATAAACAATTTTATGTAAACGATACGTATGCTCATATCAATTAAATTAAAATTGATTGGATGAAATTTCCAAACATGAATTAACTAGCAAAGAATACAATGTTGTTTTCAGAAATTAATTGTAGAAATTAAATTGTTGTACTATGTTTTCAAATTTAAATTGAAACACAATTTTTAAATTTTTCACAATAAATTATTTACAAATATATTTTTCCAAAATTCCGTTAAATTCAAATTTAAAGCTCGTTTTAAATAATTGCATGCTCACTTATTCCGTGGTTTAGTTAGCTTTGACATTACTTTTTGTTTGTTTTTTTGCCGAAGGAAAGAGGTTATCTAGAATTAATTTTCTTATTTATTTAAACAACTCTATGTGATCTCATTGACTCAGATAATATATCTCAAAGACAAGCTAAAATGGAGGTTACCAATAAAAGTAGGATATCATTCAACTTTATTGAATGTTACTTATTAAAGTTGAATTTTCTTAGATTTCTTGGAATTTTTGCCAACAATCGCCAAAGACATTGAAGATTGCACTTTCATGGCTATTGATGGAGAATTTACGGGATTGGAAACAGAGAGGAATATTCTTGCATTCAATACTTCTGAAGAGGTTTATTGTAAAATGCAGCAAAATTCCAAAAACTTCATCATGATCCAGCTCGGACTTTCTCTGTTTAAAGTGACTACAGAAGATGCAAAAGATGACGAGGGAGATACTCCAAAAATCAGTAAGACAAGTTGTAAGACATACAACTTCTTTGTTTATCCCAGAGGTCGATTTGCTTGGTTTGGCTCTCAGGGAGAGTCACTTTCATTCTTAGCCAAAAATGGCTTTGATTTCAACAAGTTGTTTGCTGGTGGGATTTCTTACTGCAGTGAGGCTGAAGAGGAGAAGTTGAGATCTGAATTGTTGGAGCGACAAAAAATAAGAATGGAATCTATCAAAGGAAACTGTGATCAAAAAGCTGTGAATAGAATTGCGGTACCTGAAAACGAAGTCGAGATGATGAATGGTGTTGAGTGAGAATTTGAATCTATTGAAAATTATCTCAATATATTTTTATATCTCATGTATTTTAGAGCCCAAATTGACGATTTCTTGATTTCTGAAGAGAAGGAACTGCTTATAGACAAATGCAATGGATTCCAAAGAAAACTGGTGTATGAGCTTATTGATGAAAAATACTTAAATAAAGTATCTACCTCTTCCAAGAACCTAGAGAACAGCCGCAAGGGCATTTTGATAGTTCGTAAACGAACGTTAGAAGAAGAGCTTGCTTTGAATGAAATAAAGATTAAAGAGGAAGAAGACAAAATCAACGACACAGTAGGAATGTCTCTGTTGATGAGAGAAATTTCGGGCTCGGTTAGTTTGACACATATCCACATTTTTATTTTCAGTAAATAATATTCTATTTTATCTTTACAGAAAAAGTTGCTGGTTGGACACAATATGCTGTTGGACGTCTTTTATATGGTGAAGCAATTTTTCGAGCCACTTCCAACCGATTACAATGAGTTCAAACAGCTAGTCCACAAGATCTTCCCAAAGTAAAACAGTTTTCTTTTAAATATATAATAAATTTATAAAATAACCATTTTTAGCATCTTGGACACTAAATTCCTAAGCTCATCTCCAGAATTCAAGGAATTGATCAACTCGACCGTTTTGCAACACCTATATCAGTCCATCAAAGCTCCACCATTTGAGGAAACGAAAATTGAGTGGGATAGTCCTGAGGTCAGCTATTCATTGGAGGATCAGAAAGAGCATGAGGCTGGATTTGACGCATTCTTGACTGGATATTGCTTCTTAGGTCTGATGAAGCATTTGAAAATTCCTTTGGAGGAGAATTTTCACCCACAAAAATGCCAGCCACTGAGACAATATGTGAATAGAATTTTTATTCAGAGAATTCAACAGAATCCCTACATCTTTTTGACTGGAAGAGAGCGTGAGTAGCTTACGCTTTATAACTTGGTGTGTAAATTCAACTTAAATTTATTGATTTCAGCAACTTTTACCCGCGAGCACATCTTCTACATTGAATTTCCTGCTGCCTGGCAAACTTCGGACATTCAGGATCTTTTCAAAAACTATGGTGGATCATTTGTATCTTGGGAAACCAGCTCCTCGGCTTTTGTCGCTCTCCACAATCGCGAGAATTATCCTTCTGTTATGAACACAATAAACCGACCAAATGGATTCACCATTCAAACGTTCCAAGATCATAACAAGGCAGCTCAAGCTTCGATTAATGCTATTTCTACTCAGGACCAGAAACGCAAACGACGCACAAACTCAGAGAACGGCGGAGATTTAGGGTTTGTTGAAAGCAACGACAATTTGGCTAAAGCAACTTCTTCTAGATTTAGTTTCGCTTCTATTTGCTTCTATCTCTCTTCTGTGTTCCTTTTGTATATACTTTATAAGGTACGCTTAAGCCGATTTGTCAAAGCCTCGTTTTGAACTCAAAAAATTTACAAAAATATAATTTTCTGTTCATTTTGCAGCAAGGAATCTCCCAGCTCCAAGAAACCGAACTATCAAATGCAGCAGAAGAAAAAGAATAAGCAGTTTAAAGATGACGACGATTGGTAGAAACTCGAGTTTTAGTCTTAAAATTCTTTAATGTTAAAAATCCATAAATGCTGTAAAATTCATGAAATATTCAACTTAATGAAATTGGAAAAAACTTATGGCAGAGTATTTCAACTTGTGATTGAGATGGATTTGTTTAAGGTCCACCGGCTGGTGGAGCAGTGAAGCCACCCTCGTTTGGCACACATTCTTTTCCAAAGTCGTTGGGAATCACGTCGTGCAGTAGATCTTTTACTGTGTCAATTGGGCAGAATGTGGTGCAGCCGGGGATTGTTAGGAGGTAAGGCTCAGTGGTGGTTGAGTTACGCAAATAGATCTAAAAGTATCATGAGAAGAGTTAATTTATGAATCTAAATCAAATTTCACAATGAATTCACCTCAACTCCGTAAACATTGGTGTTTTTATCTTTAGATAATTCTAAAATAGCTGCAACTCCATATCCTGGAAATTGTTCAGGCCACACTTTAAAAGCTGATAAAATATTCGTAACTGAAGAATCATGTCCCGCATACATAAATATTTTCTGTTTTAGCTTATTATCTTTAGCTTGATTCCAATCATTCAAAGCTTTCTTAACAAAAACTCCACCCTTCAATTTTTTCAGTTCACTGTTGTATGCATTATAAACGTAGCTTTTGTCAGTCAAAGATTGAAGCTTTTCTGGGTAATATTCGTTGGTCCAGGCTGGAAGTTCCAAGCCGTATTCTTTCTCCGCTTTTAAGGTACTGTAAAGTGATTGTATATCTTCGGGAGTTTCAATTGGCATTCCTGTGATTGCCGTCAGTTTTGTAAAAAGTTCCTTGTTCCTATTTAATTCGTCTTTTATTTCTGTTTCCTGTAAAATAAAATTAATTTTATTAAATTCAAAGCTAGTACTGATAATTCTTACCGCAAAAACTCGAACCAACTCTTCATGGTATCTTGGACAGGAAGTTCGTACAAGCAATAAAGTGTCTTCATTTAATGGTTGATAGTCATAAGGAATTGGTTGCCAATTTAATCCTTTATTCCATTCTAAAGGTGTTCCTTTTGGTGGATATAATCCAGATAAGGCTAGTTGTAAGGACATTTTTGTTCGAGCTACTCCAGTGCTTTGAGCAGTTAAATCCTAAAATATTGTTGAATGACAAAATGAGTTTCAGCGAGAGTTTTAAAGTTATACTTACGCTTGGCTGGTAAGTTTCACTCAAGAAGCCGCTATATCTTTTTCTTAAGAACTCTCCTAGGCCGTACATTTGTTGTTTGCCTGTCTGTTAATATATTTAAATGATAAGTTGGAATTGCTAATTCATTTTAATTGTATATTTACATTGGTCAGTAGTCCCCAACCATAAGGAGCAAAAGTTTCGTTGATATGAGGATCGTTCGGATACGTGTCAGCTGGAGTTCTTTGGCCATGCCTGAAAATCTGAAAATCAAACGTTTGTATTAAAATTGTTCACAGTGTCCATATCATGATTCATGTTATTTATGAATTTTAACAGAAATCAACAAGTAAAAGGTAAAAGTTCAATGAATGAGGAAAATAAAAAATATTGAGTGTTGAAAATTATACAAAATCGTCTAATTGTAAAATCTATGATGCAAATAAAATTCTGACGATCATGCACAATAATTAAATATACCGCCAAAAATCAGTTGAAGCGCCACTTTTCAGTATTTTCAAGATTTGATCTTTTCATGAGAAAAAATCCCTGATTTGTCATAAATATTATAGTAATCGCACAAATTAACGTTGATTGAATTAGTTAAACAATAATAACAATTATTTTTATTATTGAATTGATAACACTTTGATCCATGGAATCGTTGCGATAACAGATCACAAGTTTGTTTGCATTCCAATTAACATTTCATTATTCCATGTTTAGTTCAAATTTATTATGGAAGTAATGATGACACTGAATACATTTATTTCTTGATAATAATTTGTATTTATGAGTTCTATGAGTAATTCAACTTTGGCAGAAAATTTATTAAAATTTTTCTAATATTATATTCTTCTTAAAAAATTTCATTCTGCCCAAATAAGAGCTACATCAAAACATCTGATAAACCAAAATGTTTTTTAAATTTACATTTAAACATCTGTGTGTTCTGTTATTGAAATTACTTCTATATTACGTCAATTAAGTAAAACCAACAAAAAGCTTCAATGGAAAAGCTTTTTGTTTGTTTTACATTGATTGACACCATAATATTTCTTTATGTCCCATCAGGAAAGTGCACGATCAAAACCTCAACTCTCCTTCAAAAAAAAAATAAAATTCTAATCTTTTTAATACTCACGACGTGCACTAATTTCAACTCTTTGTTACAATCACGTTCTTTAACTGCTTCCTGTACTGGAGCTAATTGGGGCATAGCCAGAACACTCGTTAACAAACAAAATATCAAAATAAGCATTGTAAAAGCTGCTATTAAAAAGATTACACTTTTTCGAGATGTTCTTCTTCCAGTATCACTTATCGGTTTGAGACAGAAAAACATTTTGCTAAACTCTTTTATACACTTTTTGAGGTTTAAAAATAACAATTAATTTTATTGTGGCACGAAATTAAAGTATTAACTTTAATTAACCATCAAAACTGGTTTGATGGACAAATATCAAAACAAAATTTTTAAGTCAGGTTTTATATCTTTTGCTATGGCTGAAAAGTCACCAAGTTTTAGTTGTTAATTTGATTTAATAAAGACTATTTCGTATTTTCTCTATAATTCTTAACAAATTTGCATAAATCTTCGAATTTTCTTCGCGTTGAGACATTCATTAGACGATGTTGTCTTTTATGTTAATTCGCCTCATAATTTAGAATTATAATATTGAACAGTTTATTGTGTTTAACGAATTTCAACTCAGTTTAATTTGTTTACCGTGTTTTCAACGAGCTTTTTACAATGAGTTTTACATTGTTTTTTTGTTACACCTGATTAAAGTGGTTACACTTTACAGACACCCTTGAAAAACTGCAGAATTGCTGGTTGGCTACTTTTTAACTTTTATATCAACACCAACAATACATCACGTATTTTTTAAATTCACATATTATTTCAAAACTTAATTATATAATATTAAAATTTTGTAAACTTTCCGACCGTAAAAATGTATTTTAAACATTTGAGAGATTATCTATCACCATTTAGCTTATAATTTTAGCAATATTCGGACAAAATGTTGTTAAGTGGCCAAGTTTGCGGCTTATGAGCGACTGACTAATAAACCGAATGTAATTCTAAAAATTAAAGTAAAATATCAAAAGTTGTGGCAAATCTACTGATAAACAAAATCTAACATTAATGGACATTTGATTTTATTAGACAATTCGTAGACACATCGCTATTGAAAAACTTGATTAACAATTGTGAACTCTATCTAACAATACAATATTTATACAAATTAACAATTTTTTTGTACTTTTTATGGAAGCTTTTATCTGCTAATACAATAATTTGAAAAATACACAAATATGACGTAGACCTTAAATACAGCCAATTTTCAATGAAATTCATGGATGACGGTCATGAATGATGACGAATTAATAAGCTTTTTAAATACCTTCTCTTACAGCAACCTAAATAAATGTATAATTGATAGAAAGATATTTGCAATATCGCTTTCATAAAAATCACAACATTATTTGTGATCATCCCCTTGAAAACAGAATGTTTCTTATCATCAAAAATTGTGATTGACAAAGATAAACTTTTGCATGTATTGATGAAAAGCTCGTTAAATTTTACCCGTGGGGTCAAAATTTTGAATTTTCTTAGCGAAAGCCAAACTTACGGCTGGCGTACTGCACTTATTTTGGCGCGTTATTTTTTGTTTTGATGCAAATAACAAATTTCCCAAAATAATTAACCGGTTAAAATTAATTAAAAGGATAGTTATACCAATTAAGAATGTGTGATCTCTTCACGGTGAAACTGGATATTGTTCAAAATTCTCTACTTGAGGCATACAAGCAATCCATCATCCATGGAAGTAAAGGTAAAGCAAATCGAATTTTAGCAAATTTTTACTAGCTTTCTACTGACATAATTTATCATAAACTTTTAGATAGTTCAGATGGAGAAGCATACAAGGCCTTGGCTGAGAAACTGAATGAGATTGAGAACGATTATTATGCACAGATGGCAACTGTTGAAGCCTTAGAAGGTGAATCACTTCCTGTTCATGCATTTGATGAAGTTTGTTCTTTGAAATTTTCCATGTTTGTAAGATATTCTCTATATATCCTTCATTCTAGGCCTATCAATCTACACTAGTAGAGATGGCTTCTACCATGACCAGCACTAAACGAAAGGAAGACATCATAAGTGACATGGATGATATTTATGCTCAATATGGAGGTAATACATGAAAACTCATCCTAAAACTAATTTAATAACCTTTTACCAATTAGTTTTAACTCAGGCCCCAGATGTTAATGAGACTGCCGACATTGATGGCATGCAGATTGATGAAGTTATATCCACTGTGGATCCTATAACAAAGCAGCCCATCACTCATCCAGTAAGAAACCGTCACTGCAAACATATCTACGATAAGAATTCTGTAGCCGCTCAGTTGAAGATCAACTCTGTTCTACGATGTCCTATCGTCGGATGTTCTAATAAAATTAAAGTTGTGATGGTGGACCTTGTGGAAGATCGCGAGCTAAAACGAAAGATGATTAATTTGCAACGTCAGGCTAGAAATGAGACAGAAGCTGAAGACTCAGATGAAGAGATATTTTGAACCAGCTAGTTTATGTTCAAGTAAATTATAAGCCATTGATGTGAAATTCAAATTCTAAGAGATTAAATTAAATATATATTCAAGTTACTCCCGCCTTTATTTGAATTTCAAACGTCACTTTTTTAAGGCCAGACTGCATAGTGACAAGTGTATAGTTGGTTGAGTGGGAATAATTTGTGGTTTATTGGGTCACATTTCTCTTCCATTTTAATTCGAGTTTTTCGCCGCACAAGTCAGATCCTCTTGTTAATTGAATTGTAAGTGTTTAATTTCTTTAATTAATAGCTAAAAACTGTGTAAATAGTTAGAAAACAATTAGTAGCTTGTTTTAAGATAAGATAGTGGTGGATGCACGCAGTATTTATGCGGTTTTTGTGACATTAGAAATTGCCAGTGATTGAAAAACGTGGCGTTCGCCTATAAAAAACGTGCTCCAAAATTTATTCTTAAATTTATGCTTTAAATACAGCACAGAACTCTGATAATTTGGTATACAATTGTTAACCATGTGATTGCAGTTGCTATTATAACAAGTGGTTGCGTTTGCAAACAGTTTCTGTGCCAAAAATATCGAATAAACCAAGCGAAAACGTGTATCGCACAAGCAATCGTGCCGCTAATATACAAATCACTTGTTGAAAGTCTCGTGGCGTTAGTTTTAGATCCTATTTTAGGTTCACTTTGAACTCGTTGCGAAATTCGCATAATTGCAGCTAAAAATTTTAATCGGCGAATTTTTAATGGCGTATTCTTTGTATTTTTCAACATTTTTTCTTTGTACTGCTTGCTGCTCGTTCACTCCATTTTGTAAAAGAACCAAATTAATTTTTTCACATTCGCGGAAAACTCTAGAAACACATAGAGTATGATTCACATGCTTTGCAAAATAATTTTTCAATGAATTTTCTTCGTTTTCAGCATGTTGCGAAATTTTTTCCGGTTTTAATTGATTTTGCACATTTTTCTTGAGTAATTTTTTTTTGAAATCGATAGATGGCATAATTATTCCTTGAGATTAGATAATTTCAGCAAATTTAAACTAATTTTTTCATTTTCTTCCAAAATAATTTTTTAGGTTAAAAGGAAAACAGCCACAAGATGGGAAAAGAGAAGGTTCATATTAACATCGTGGTCATTGGACACGTCGATTCTGGCAAGTCCACTACCACCGGCCATTTGATCTACAAGTGTGGAGGTATTGACAAGCGTACCATCGAGAAATTCGAGAAAGAGGCTCAGGAGATGGGCAAAGGTTCATTCAAGTACGCATGGGTCTTGGACAAACTCAAGGCAGAGCGCGAGCGTGGTATTACCATTGATATCGCTTTGTGGAAATTCGAAACTGCAAAGTTCTACGTCACCATTATTGACGCTCCAGGACACAGAGATTTCATCAAGAACATGATTACTGGAACATCTCAGGTAAATATTTATCTTTTGTTATTTTTACAATCATTTCATGATAATTGAAAATTTGGAACTAATAACACATCTTTTTCCTCCCACCAGGCCGATTGCGCTGTTTTGATTGTCGCCGCCGGTACCGGTGAGTTTGAAGCTGGAATCTCCAAGAACGGACAAACCCGCGAGCACGCACTTTTGGCCTTCACCTTGGGAGTGAAACAATTGATTGTCGGAGTGAACAAAATGGACTCCACCGAGCCACCATTCGCAGAGTCTCGTTTCGAGGAAATCAAGAAGGAGGTGTCTTCTTACATCAAGAAGATCGGTTACAACCCAGCTGCCGTCGCTTTCGTGCCAATTTCCGGATGGCATGGAGACAACATGTTGGAAGTTTCCGCCAAGATGCCATGGTTCAAGGGATGGGCTGTTGAGCGCAAAGAAGGAAAGGCCAACGGTATCTGCTTGATTGAGGCTTTGGACGCTATTTTGGCTCCATCTCGCCCAACTGACAAACCATTGCGTTTGCCACTCCAGGACGTTTACAAAATCGGAGGTATCGGAACAGTACCAGTTGGTCGAGTTGAGACAGGAGTCATTAAGCCAGGTAATTACTTTTTTTTGCAGACTTTCTTGAGAAATTCGAAAAAAATATTGAAACTAATTGCAAATTATTTTCTTATCTGAACAGGTATGGTTGTCGTGTTTGCCCCCGTCAACTTGTCCACTGAGGTCAAGTCAGTCGAGATGCATCATGAAGCTTTACTCGAAGCTGTCCCGGGAGACAATGTTGGTTTCAACGTTAAGAACGTCTCCGTCAAGGAGTTGCGTCGTGGTTATGTCGCCGGAGACACTAAGAACAACCCCCCACGTGGTGCTGAAAACTTCACAGCTCAAGTTATCGTGTTGAACCACCCCGGACAAATTTCCAATGGATACACTCCAGTGCTCGATTGCCACACTGCCCATATTGCTTGCAAATTCTCCGAAATTAAGGAGAAGGTCGATCGTCGTACCGGAAAGTCAACCGAAGACAATCCCAAATCAATCAAATCTGGAGATGCCGCTATTGTCATCTTGGTCCCATCCAAGCCTCTGTGCGTGGAATCTTTCCAGGAGTTCCCACCTCTCGGACGTTTCGCCGTTCGTGATATGAGACAAACTGTAAGTTCCCTATAATAAAATATTTTCTTTAAAAATTTGATAATTTTGGTAAATTTGAAACTAATCTCATATTTTCTATCCAGGTTGCTGTCGGTGTCATCAAGGGCGTCGCTTTCAAGGATTTGAGCGGAGGCAAAGTAACCAAAGCCGCCGAAAAGGTCCAGAAGAAGAAATAGCCATACAATGAAGCTATTTCGGGCGGCGACGAGCGCCTTTCGACTGCGCAACTACATGAAAACGCCGACCCAACAACAACACCTTACGATGCCAACCAGCGGCACTCCCCAACCGTCAGCGAAAGTATACACTTGTTGCTTTCGCGACGCATACATATTTATAACAAAAACTATCATTGCTTCCAAAATAAGGAAAGAAAATTTCATCGCAAAGTATTCAGAAGGAAAGGAGGGAATATTTTCGATTCATTCCTAACACACTTTTTTTGTTTGTTTAATTAAAAAGCCGTTAATAAATATGCATTTTTGTAATCATAATTTTTTATAAGTTTTTTTATTTCTTTTAAAAATTTAATTTTATTAACAGCTAATTTTTAAACGGAATCAAGACTATTTTTGGAATGAACTAAATGTATGATTGTATGATTTTTGAAGGATTGTCGCTTCTCTGATGAATTTATTATTATCTGAGTTTGTGAAAGGACACAAGAAAACATGTTTGTGATTTTTTGATTCAACTATTTTTTGAAATAAAACTCTAAACCAACTATTGGTGGCAATGAAACGATTTTGTGTTTTTTGAAGCGTTTTGTTGCAGTTTTCTTGAAGCATATGTTCTATTTCAGGAAATTCTTAGAAAAAGGCACAAAAGTTCAAGGTCATGGCAGGTCATGTTGTGGAATTTTAAGGCATACATACTAGTTGATTTTCGGACAAAATATTTTAAAAGAGCATGACTTATTTATATGATAACAACTATCTAGTCAGGTTGCCGTTTGGTTAAACGCATTTCAGTAAAAATTGGTTACTAATGGGAACAATACAATTTACATGAGATAATAACTTTCTCGGCCTAGTATTAAGATCAAGACCCAGTACAATGTATTGATTAATATTGTATTTTTTTCATAAAAGGCCTAATTTTGATCCAAAAATCTCATTTGATTGAGAAAAGCAGCAGAAAATGTTAAAAGTGCACCTTCGATTTATTATTTTACTTCCTGGCTTGCATTACAAAATCATTAAATTTTCAGTGAAAAATCTTGCAACTTTCTGTAAATTACAGCTATTTTTGTTTGAAATTGAGAAAACGACAATTAATGCAAAATGGAACAACAAACGATAAGAAAACAGGAGTAAGAAGAAGAAAGTGATAACAACATTATAATAAGACTTAAAAAACGACTCAAGATAATAAATTCGTGGTGCTAACAAAATGTATTACAAAGAGTTTTGAAATGCAAAGATGATGAAATTTCTACTACAAAGCAAAAAGAATCTTAAAACAGTTCTAAGAAATTTCTAGCTTTTCAGGTAAAATCATTTAAAATGCCATTTCCCTGTAAAAATCATAAGTCGGCTCAATTTTGTTTTCTACATCAAATTTACTTCGAAAATCTCGAAAAACCAAAATCACTCAAGATGATATATTTCTGAGAAAATAAAATTTTAAGAAGCCAACGCGACATTTTTCAACAATTCATGCAACCAATTTAATTTCTTTTCTCCTTTTGAATCATTTTCTTGATGAAATTACTTTCTTAACCCACATTCGTCGTTTGGCATTTTTGGATATGAAGATCATGTTCAAGGCTTTGCATCAAAAACGATCTTTAAATAGAATTCATAAACAATTTTGATATCCAAAGCAACGTAAAGAGCAAAACTGCAAAGCTATCGACAAACAATTTTTATTCGAGATACACCTTAGAAATAGATTTAACAAATTATTTAATTTTATAGTATCGGATGATTTGAATGTTAATAGCATACAATAATTGTAAGAAATTGTTTTAAGTGATTTACTTTTATTTAAATTAAAATATAGGTTTGTTTTTTCATTAGATATGATGGATTTCAGCTGTTTATTCAATATTCTTTGAATTAATTTGATTTCTTAAGAAATTTAACAATACGCAGTAACGATGATCTTAAATTTAAAAATACTGATCGCATTTTTTTCAACCAGGATAATTAGTAATAAAAACTTCCAAGCAATCAAAAATCTTACAAAAATAGTAAAAACTCAACGTTATTGACTTTGCAAATTGAAAAGTTTCTGGGAAAAACTCAAAAAAAAATGTTAATATTAATATTTAAATAATTACTCTCATAAATTTTGAATCAAAATCAATTGTTCACTAGTTCAACTTAATTTAAAATTCAAACAGTCTCCAAATTGTTTCATTGACTTAAAGCTACATAATTTGTGATGCTTGGGTCAATTGTGACTGTGACTGGATCTCCGTATCTTCAACTCCCGTCAGTCTCTTCCCATCTTTCACTTTCACTGAATACCTTCCATAAGGCAAAATTCTATTTTGGCAGATACAATCGAACAAGAAATTTGGATGGAGCTGCAAAATTTTATCCTGCTGTACGTTGAAATTGGGGATGTCAGTCAAATATTTCTCAGTGACGATGAACTTGGAATATTTTACGCCTTCGGCCAACTTTCCACGACACGATTTGATTAGTTCTTTTAAGTTCTTGTGTTTGAAGCCTTGAATGGAGTCGTTTGAAAGGTAGAAAGCTGGCAGGTTCAGGAATAGATCATTTTGATGAGTGGCTCCCAGAGTTTTCTTCTCAGATCGCAAACGCTGTAATTTATTAGATTTTATTTGTTAAAACTTTAAGAATTTTATGTTTAAAGGAAATTTTAAGATTTAATAACTTGCCGATTGCCTTAAAAAAAATTTAAAAATCTCACCTGAATAACTGGCGAGCACTCCAAAAACTCAAATGGTTCTTCATAGACCCATTTACCAGCTGCTAGAGAAGCTTTGATCCAATCAAGGTTCAAGATCCAAATAGCACGAATAATTCCTCTTAGAATATTCATCGTCCTGTTGTTGTTCTTTGTCACAAGATGAGTTGTTTGGTCAGACACATTGGTTTCAAGCTCGTAGCCGCCAAGCTTTGCGATTGCCTGAAATTTAAAATTGGTTGAAATGATATTTTGAGTGAGTTGGTTAGTTGTTAATGAGATTCTTGTAGATTTTTAATTTAAGGATTGGCCTAGATATGCAACTAATGAGCAACAGTATTTAAAAGATAGAATCATGATGATTATGTTTCAAATGAATTCATACTTAAGTAAACTCCCCTGGATTCAGTTGTAAAAAATTAAAAGTCAAAGTTTGTTTCCATTTTCAACTTTTATTCATCATAATATTTTTCTTTACAAAAATTGCATGAAAGTGTCATCTTTCCTTAAGTCTTGATCCTCAACTAGATCTAACATACATGTTATTGAATAGTTCAGCATAATTTTTTTTTAAATGGAAATTTTATGAATTTTTGGTCAAAATTTTGTCTATATTGTTTTAGGTGTTTTCGATATCTTCACGATTTTAGGTTTTGTTTTTGTTATGATTGAGTATTTCAGTGTTTCTCTACATTTCATTGGTATTTTACAAGTACTCTCCTCACTTTAATGGGGATAAGGTAAATTTAAAGCAAATTGAGAGAGCTTTTGAGTTATAATTAAAATATATGAGTTGAGTTGAAATTTACTAGAAAGCTAAGCAAATTTGTTTTAAGTAGAAAAATATAATTGAAGCTTTGTCAAAAAAATATATTAAAAAACAAGTAAAAAGTCCATTATCTTATTTCGAATTAATTTAAATTAAAAGTAACTTCCTCTCATTTTCTTTCAAATTCCTTTTGTCTAATTTAACAAATTTTCTAGAAACAATTTTCTGTGTCCCTACTTCCCTACTGCTTAGTGATGTCACTCACCTCCTTAATCACGGCAACATCATCAGAATGCATATTAGTGTAAACTAGTTTTTGCGCCTTCACAGCTGTCTTTGGTCTAGACGCCGATTTAATTGCCAATTTTCTCTTGATCAATGCGTCTGGTGTTTCAAAGAACATGGTAGTACGACGACCAATCACATTAGAGCCACTCACTGGTGTTTTGGGAGCCATCATCTTGGCCTTCTTCTCGCTAGCCGATGTGATTTGAATTGCAGCGATGCTTTGACGTTTGTTAGCGCGAGGAGCAGCTGGCTTTTTAGCTGGTGGAGTCATCGATAATTCTTCGTCGTCCATAGTAAACAGCTTGCGCTTCTTGATCACTGGGTTTTGAATGACCTGGAAATATAGAAGAGAATTCTTAGTATATTGCGATTTTTGATAAAAATAAATAAATGTATAGTTAAGAATCTTCAATTCTAGAAAAACCAGGAAAACTGATATCTTATATTATAATTAAAAAATTTAATATAATTAAAAAATTTAATAATTTTGCTTTAAAGATAATATCTAACGTTAAAAATCTCACCTGAGTAGGAATAGGCTGTGAGCGAGGATCTTCTCTATGTACAATCGCATGAACTACAATCTGCTCGCCTCCTTTCTTCGAAGCGCTATCCAACACATTTTTAGGCTTCTCCACTGACCATGGATTCTTCTTCTTCAAGAAAGAGTGCAAACTTGGTTCTTTCTGGCTCATCTCATTCATCTTAGAGATTTGCTGACTTATAATATCCATCGATCTACGTGACTTTGATTTCTGGGCGGAGTTTAAAGTGAGCTGCATCAATTGAGGCTCCAAGACTGTTTCATTTCTAGCATCTACCGACTTCTCTGGTTGAGCAACTTCTGGCTGATTACATTGCATGGGTTGTGGAGTGAAAAGAGAACGTCTACGAGGTTGTTTTGGAGTTTCTTCATTAATCACAGCTTTATCAGTTAAATCAGCTTGTGATATCTTCTTTGTGAGACTGGTGACACTTGACAAGTTTGATGTAATATCCATGGGTCGTGGAGTGAGCAGAGTTTGATTCGAATCTTTGGGGCGAGCACCAGTCGTAGAGGTTTCAGGAGTTGGATTAAAGATCACAGTTGTTGCTTTTATGGGCAAAGTGAAGATATTTGAGCGGCGTCTGGTGGTGGGACCTTCATATGGAGTATCGACCTAAAAAGGGGGGAGTTTATTAATATAAATTGAAGCATTGTATGATATTTTTGTTACGACGGTTATAGATTGTTTAATGCTTGAACTTGGTTTGAGAATTTGAATATTGAATCTTGAAGAATTTTTTGGAATTTTGAACACATATTTTTGAATAAATTTGATACATTTTGATGCCTAGAAGATTTAACATATGTTTGATTTAAAAAAAAAGATTATCCTTCTTCATGCTTTTCATACGGTTAAGTACCAAATTCCTTACCTTAGAAACATCCATGGAAACCGAAGTTTCTTCCATTGGTTGCGGAGTGAACAATTTGGATTGGCGTCTGGTGCTTTTGTTGGCTGTTTGAGGAGTATCAGTCTAAAAGATAAATATATTATACAATGATGGATTCATATGAAGAAAACTAAACTAACCTTGGAAACTTCCATCGAAACTGAGGATGATTCTATAGTCTGAGGCGTGAACAAGTTGGACTGGCGTCTTGTATTTCTGCTAGATGATTGTGGAGTTTGTATCTATTGGATGAGTAAACATTTATTTAAATATACAATATACAATGTCTATAGAAAATAAAATCATACCTTAGAAACTTCAATTCTACCAATATTGTCATCATCAGTCTCAATCTCTTCATCAATCACGCTGTTTTGAATAGCTGAAGTGTGGAAAGTTGTTCGTCGTCTGTTGCTCATTGGAGTCAAAGACTTAGTAATCACTTTGACGGGAGTTTTGGGAGCCAACATCTAAATTTATTGAAGATTCATTAGAAGTTCCATAGAATGTAAATTTAAGGTACTAACCTGGAGAATATTGTTTCTAGAATCGCTTTTGGGAGTCTGTTTAATACCTTCAATATCCAAATTGAGCACATTATTTCCCACATCTGAAACCGTCGCATTTGAAGCAGTCACACCAACAGACCTTTCGTCATCATTGAAAAGATCTTCAAAATCATCATCTGAGGTATTCTTGGCTCCTTTTTTCGGTGCAGTCTTAGATTTACCTATTGGCTTGCTTTCAGAATCGAAATTATAGTGTGGCTGCATGGATTTCATTCGTCTAATTTTTTTGTGCTGCTCTGGATTTTCATATCGATCTTTGTCAGAAATCTCGTATCTTTTTGGATCCATAAGTCTATTGTATCTCTTGCTATCTTCTACCCACAATATTGTTACTACTGGAATGTTCATCATTTTAGCTTTATTGTATGTAGATTGTAGTCCTGACTTGAACACAACGTGAGTGGTTCCTTTGTAAAGCTTATCATGAACTTCAGCACCAGTTTCACGTATTTTTTTCTTAATTCCTTCACTGCGATTATCCGAGCCAGCACGAATTTCTACGTATATTTTTACATCAGCCATAACTTCCTCAATGGTTTTGACAACTGCCGCTGCTTTGCGTTCTTCATCCGTGATCAAATCCTGTTCTTCATGAGCAAGGTCAAAAATCTCGTAATGAGCTTTGCGAAAAGTAGAAGAGCTACAAAGTTGAGAGGATATTAGCAAAACAATAGAAAGGATTATTGAGTTTAAGAGGCTTACTTTAGAGCTTTTACTGCTCGGTATCTGGCAGCAGCTGAAGGCGAATTATAATCCTTCATCACTCGTTCCATTACACGTTTCATATGAGGCGTAGTTGTTTTAATGGTTGATTCAGGTTTTATCGTCTCGATGGCTTTGTTTGTGGGAGTACTGAAGATCTCCTCGCTGTCGTCATCTTCCATGGCTATGTTTTCTAAAATGAGAAATAATTGAAACATTAGTTTGATTTTCGTGTATCTCAAGGATTTCTTCTAAAATGCATAACAACAAAGTATTACCCTTGAACTCTTGGGAAGGTTTTTTGGTTTGGCTGCTTGTTTTACCCAACAAAAATCCATCCAAAAATGATGGAGAGGAGCTAGCTCGCTCTGGTGTACTAAATATTTCCTTCATCATCTCATCACGTTGGCTTGGCCCATTTTTATTTGGATTTTTAGCGGAAAGCGATAGACTCTTTCGCTTTTTTCCTGAAGATAGAAAGTCTTTCGGAATTGTGATTGCAGTGCTTGAAAATGGTTGGAAGTTGTTGCCTTGACCAAATCGGAACATCTTGAATGCTTCTGAATACTGTAAGCTCTCAAAATATCATTAAAAATAAGAGAAACTTCAGAAAAACATTAATTATTGAGGCGTAAATATATAAACGACCGTTGTAAGGCAAGACAGATTTTGACAGATTTTCCACGCGACGGCCATGCTTACGGATTATTCATTGTTTTGATTTTTTGACACACAACGTGTGAACTCAAAGATTCCGCTAAAACTTCTGTCTTTATTATCTTATCAATGTTACCAAGATAACAAAAACATCAAAGGATTAGTGATACAAAATTCTAAATGCTTCTCTTTTGTCCAACGTGTGGAAACTTGTTGCTGGTTAGTTTTTCAACATTGCATCATTCTAATTTTTTGCTAAGCATTTGAATTTCTTAACTTGCTAGGTGGAACAGAGTTCAACTTGCCTAAGATTCAGCTGTAACACATGTCCTTACATCTCCAAGATTGGTAAAAAGATCTCGGAAAGGACATATCCAAAGTTAAAGGTTAGTATTCTTGAGTTTTTAATAAGATTAATGATCGAGTTTTTTTTTCTTTGGTTTTTAGGAAGTGGATCATGTTATGGGAGGAGCAGCTGCTTGGGAAAACGTAGACTCAACTGATGCAACTTGCCCTTCTTGTTCTAATACTCGTGCTTACTTCATGCAAATGGTAATTCTTGTTAATAATGGTGTTATCCTAGCTAACATATTTTTGGAATTTTAGCAAATTCGTTCAGCTGACGAGCCTATGACAACGTTCTATAAGTGTACAAATGCTACGTGTGGAGTCAATTGGCGAGACTAGATGTTACTTACTAGAATAATTAGAATGTTAGTAGTAAATTCTTCACGTTCCTTTAAATTGAATCCAAAATCTACATTAAATATGCAGAAAGTCATTGAAACGAGCAATCCAGCAGCCGTAGAGCTTGCATCGGACATGCTAAGATCTGGTAGTGTTATAGCTCTACCAACAGATACTATTTATGGATTAGCGTGTAGTGCTAATGATCCTGCAGCCATTCAAAAGCTGTATGATATTAAAGGCAGAAATGAAAGTAAACCAGTTGCCATTTGCGTTAGTGATATAGCTGACTTAAGGCACTGGGGTCATGCAGATCATCTTCCTGATAAATTACTAGATCAGCTTTTACCAGGAGCAGTCACAATTGTTCTCCGGAAAACGGATTATTTGAATAATCCTTACTTAAATCCAGGAATCAACAAGATTGGGATCAGAATCCCAGACTTCGAGTTCATCCGTCAAATTTGTCGTCACTTTCAATCACCGATCGCTCTTACAAGTGCAAACAAAAGCTCGGAAAAAAGCACTTTGAGTGTGACGGAGTTTGAGAATTTGTGGCCTCAACTTGCGGGAGTTTTCGATGGTGGGATTCTAGGAGTTAACGAAGAACAAAGGAGTGGTTCTACTGTGGTAGATCTAGCAGATGAAGGGAAGTGTGAAATTATAAGAAAGGGAATAGCCCATAAGGAAACTTTAGGTTACATAAAAGAACATCACATTCAGGTTGAAAATTATTAGTTATATAGGTCTACTTAGGTTAAGGAACTTTTATTTTAATTTATGTTATTGAATTCACCAAGTTAAATTATAGTTAATTATTCATCAACAAATGCTTTTACTTAATAAGATAAACAAAATATCAGAATAAAACAATTTTGTAGAAGCAAAAATAATTTTTATATTCTAATTTCATTCAATAATTCACTAAAATAATTTATACAATGAGTTGAGTTTGTACATAATTTGTTAAGATTTGAAAGATAGGACAATTCTTTTAAAATACTACTGTTTAAGATGATTAGATTTCTTGCCAAAAGTGATCGGTTGGCGGGGCATCGATGAAGTTAGCCTTTGAATCCTTTTTAGTGGCCACACGATATGAGTTGCTTTCGCAGTTACTAAACCTAGGTTGGCAGGGCCAAATGAGTTACTGTCTAGAGAGTTTCCGGTGTGATCTCCTTCGACCTGCGATTATAAATAATTTAGTTATCAGGAACAGTATTAGTAAAAATATATATCTTACCCATAAATGTCCTTGTGGAACTTTCACATACTTTGTTCTATATCCTAAAGTTAAAATTACATCTCCCTGTAGTGCTATAACTCTTTTTATGATTTTCTGGTCGGGATCTTTTGGAGATACTAAAAGAAATTATAGTTTGATTATATGTTTTGATAAATTTAGTTTTAAAAATGTTACTTAAAGCAACCACATCGCCTCGATTGACCTCATAATTTCTAACAGCCCATTTTGAGAGGAAGACATAGTCAGATGAAGATTGCTTTTCTGGATTTAGTACAGGCTGCATACTAACACCCTCGACCTGAAAATTATGCAAAATTAAAATCTCTAATTTTAACAAAAATATTGAGTAAAACTCACCTTAGCTACGTATCCGAAGACATCTAGAACGGTGACAGTAACAGGAACAGTGATCAGCAAAGACCTAAAGAAGACACTCATCCTGGAACTACTAAAACACCCTAAATTCCCCTTATATCACTAATTCCACCTAAAAAATAAATACAATATTTACGTTTTGAAAAATGACATTTCGGTGACTTTTTTCAGCTATGCTACGCCCACGCTTCAACAAAATTTCGACGAATCACAGGCCGACACATTTAGAGTTACCAGATAAGCTAGGTTTCTTGTCCTCATTCTTCAGGAAGTACATGCAATCGTTTCATCTGTAGCAACACTTTTTCTTCAGTCATAAGCCGGGTTCGTTGCTGTTCAGAACTTTTGAAATCGCCACATCATTCGTTCTCAGATCTTTGTGCAGTTTAGCACTTGAAATTGAATTAAGCTTAATTAATACAATAAATTAGAGATGAGATTCTTAGAAGTGGTGCTCTTAGTGGCACTTAGTGCAACTCTAGCTTTGGCATCTGAAGCAGACGTTATGAATTTGGTGGATTCAGATTTCACGACTAGACTGGCTGAGAGTGAAACAGTACTTGTTATGTTCTACGCTCCATGTAAGATTCCTTATCTTTCAACAAGGTTCTAATCATTAATTCTTGTTCTTATCTATGTTTACAGGGTGTGGACACTGCAAAAGACTCAAGCCTGAGTACAACAAAGCTGGTGAACTCCTTCGCAATGATGATCCTCCAATCGGTCTTGCAATGGTGGACTGCACAGAAGGTGGCAAAGAAACTTGCTCCAAATTCTCAGTTAGTGGATATCCTACCTTGAAAATCTTCAGAAATGGAGAATTTAGCCAAGATTATACTGGTCCTCGTGAAGCCGCTGGAATTGTTAAGTTTATGCGCGCTCAAGTTGGACCTGCATCAAAGGATTTGACTTCAGTAGCTGCTTTGGAAACTTTCCTTAAGGTGGCTGAAACTAGCTTGATTGGTTTCTTCAAGTCTGATAGTGACTTGAAGTCTCTCTTCACCAAATACGCTGATCAGCAACGCGAGAAGATGCGATTTGCTCAATCCAGCAACGCTGATGTGTTGGCCAAACATAGCGTAGAGTAAGTTATCATTCATTTATTCAAAATTATAGACGTGTTTTAAATAGTTTTTAATTTTGTAGAGATGCCATTATTTTGTTCCGTAATCATAATCTCAACAACAAGTTCGAGCCTAGCTTTGTGAAATTCGAAGGCAAGACCAAGGATGACTTAAACGAGTTCGTAAAGAAAGAATTGTGAGTATAATTTAAAATAATATTTTACGTGGTTTTAATTTTATATAGTGAAGTATTTTGTTTTTTTGATCTCGAAGTTCCAATTATTTTTTTACATATTGCAAGTTTAATATAATTAAATTATGTGTGAATTTTTGTTATTAACTTGCCGTGAAAAATTACACGTCAGACTTACGTGTACATCATGGTTTGACTTAAAAATTTAATTATTTATCTGATAAATTAAAATTTTTATTGAACCATGACCAATGTGACTTAGTCTAGACCGAAGTAAATGGTATATTACAGAAAGTAAATAGTATTATTGTCATACTGAATAAATAACTTCTTACAATCTACATTATCACAAGAATCAAGCTCTTCAGTCTTCTCTATTTCTTTAATTTTTTTATATCCATATTTTATTTTTGAATGAACTTAATGAACTTAAAGAATTCTTAAACTTAAACACCAACTCTTTTTTTTTCCAGCCATGGCTTAGTTGGTCTCCGTACTCGAGATGCTGCTACTGACTTCAAAAATCCCTTAGTTGTTGCTTACTACAGCGTAGATTACCAAAAGAATGCCAAGGGAACCAACTACTGGCGTAATCGCGTCTTGAAGGTTGCCACTGAATTCCAAGGAAAGATTAACTTCGCCATCAGCTCCAAGGATGAATTCCAACACGAATTGAACGAATACGGATATGATTACACCGGAGACAAGCCTTTGATTCTCGCTCGTGATGGACAAAACCAGAAATTCATCATGAAGGACGAATTCAATGTTGAGAATTTGCTGAGTTTCGTTACTGATTTGGAAGAAGGTGCTTTGGAGCCATATATTAAGTCTGAGGTTGTACCAGCTACCAATGATGGACCAGTTAAGGTCGCTGTCGCTAGGAACTTTGCTGAGGTGGTCACCAATAATGGAAAAGATACTTTGATTGAGTTCTATGCTCCATGTAAGTTTATTGAACCAGTAACAAAACACAATTAATTAATAAATAACTAATTCTAGGGTGCGGTCATTGCAAAAAACTCACTCCAATCTTCGAGGAGTTGGGCGAGAAAATGAAGGATGAAGAAGTCTCAATCGTGAAAGTGGACGCCACTGCAAACGATGTTCCTCCAATGTTTGATGTTAAAGGATTTCCTACTCTCTTCTGGCTGCCCAAGGATTCCAAAGATACTCCAATCAAATATGAAGGTGGCCGTGAAGTTGATGACTTTGTTAAATACATCGCCAAGCACGCCACCAAGGAGCTTAAATCTCTGGATCGCTCCGGCGAGCCCAAGAAGGAGAAGACCGAGTTGTAAATTTCTTTTCATGGAGAATCTAGCCCTCCACTTTCCAGTCCCTCTTTATAAGTTCTCTTGGTTATTACTTGATTTCTTGGAAAAGTGTTACTTTAGCTTTGGAATGGTTGCAGATTTACATTTAAGGAAAAATTTAGTGTATTTTTAAGGAATTTTAAGATCTTTTTTATATTTTGGGGGAACCTGAACTTATTTGCATGTAAAGCAAACTAAAAACGTTCCGCGATTGGACTGTGTTGTGATTTCTATAAAAAATTTCCGTTCAAGGGTATATTTGAGAGGGAGGCGTTCAATTATGGAACAATGGAATCACTCGGAAAACACAATATTTTACTTCCATTTTTTGCCAAGAAAAGCGTAACCAATTTTGCTCGATGATATTTTTATGTTAAAAATCAATTATCGGGTCGCCACCTCTAAAAACTCACCTTGTTCTTTAATCTATTTAAAATCGTTTAGACAAATTCTTACATAACATTCTTATTTCGTGTTTAAATGGATCATAAAGTTGTTGTCGCCTCACGATATAATATCCATAATAAATAAAATAATTTCAGTATCTCCTGTTTCACCTACTGATTTTATATTGTTGTACTCGCTGTTTTACACGCGGTGCTCGATTAAAATCAGTGTTGCGAGCAATTATCTGTTTGATTTGTTGTAATATTCAACATTGTTTTTAATACTTTTCACACACTGCGCTTGAATTTTGTAAGAAAAAGATATGAGAAAAAACATGCAAATAAAATTACAAATTCAACGAAAATGAATTAGTGAAGAGTTTTTATTGTTTTGATGATATGTTGCTAATCGAATTCTTTAGAAAGTTATGTTTACATTTGGGTCGAGCCCTTGATATTGTTTTGATGCATGACTACGTGGAGCTACTATCTCTAGGTATATGAAACAAAAGGTAATCATATTAAAATCGAGTTGTAAAAGGCGTTGTTTGAAATTATCAACCCCTCCTTTTAAAACCTTAGGAGTCCTTGCTTTTTAAGTTACAAATTTAAAATCCATTCCAACCGTGGGATTAATTATTTCATCTTTTATTAACAAAGTTTCAGTTCAATTTAGAATAATTATTACTTGTTGACATTGGTAGCTCAAAAGACCCTCTGAAAATACAAACCTTCTGCAGACCTTTGATAATCTCACCCTGCACGTTGAAAACAAAAAACTCCCACCACATTTCTTACCGAATATATTTTTCTTGTGTTTTTAATGTTTTTTTTATTTATTTAATATTAAATTAATTACATTTTTCTGGTTTCTTCTTTTTTAATTAAAAATGCTTGCTGAAAACCTATAACCATACTATAACTTTGCTCAAACTTGCTCGAAACGAAATAAATCGATAAGGAATTATTCTTTTCTTGGTGAAGGTTGAAGCGTTTGCAACATTTTTTACTGAAAGAATTTGTAAGGATTACTCATAAAAATTTCTTTTAAGTTCCGATCAAGTTTTAACAGTTTTCGACGAATTGTGGGCTAGAACTTTCTATTAATTATGCAATTTTTGGATTTTAAATATTTTAGGATTTTAAGATTATCTTAAAATATAAACGCCCATTTAATATTTCTTGAATTTTTAAGAATTTCGGAAGAAAAAGGTTCAATAAAGCTTCTACAAAAATGTTTTACGTTTTCTTTTCAAGTTTTTGAGGAAAAAAGAAACACTGAATTCTCAATTCAAAATTTTAAATTTAAATTAAAATTTTTGAGAATCTTAGTTCAAATTCTTTTTTGGTTTTTAATCTTTTGAAATACATTCGAAAACAATAAAAATGCAATTGAAATTTTTTATGTCGTATGCACTTGAATCAATTGAGAACCCAATGCTCTTTAAATTTCACATTGTTTCAACTTCTTCTTTATTTTTTTCTAGACATCAGCCGTTTTTTTTTTCTCTAAACTCTTTTTTCAAGATTTACCGATAATTTCAAAGAAAATTGCTAGAAAGAAATTTGCAAGTCTTTTCAATTTTCAACGTTTCTCAAGAATAAGAGAAAAATAAAAATTCTCCAAGAAAACTGATCAATGCATATTTTATGCCATTCACAAGCCAATATTTCAATAATAATCCAAAGTATCCATCATGTCTTGACTCTTCCAACCATCCAAAGAACATTCTGATTAAAAATAGAGTTTTTGTGGGTTTTTAAAAACTTTTGCATTTTTTTTACAATTTTTAGTTGATTTTGCATTAACATAATTTGCAATCGAATTGAATATATTTTGCAACATTTAGCAACTTCTGCACAATTTGCATCAAATAATTTAGAATAAATGCCTTTGGCAAAGAAAACATTAAAACAACAACGAAAATCGTGTGGCTCAAACAATTTGCAGGCTATTCATTCATTACAAGTTTTTTTTTTGTTGCTTCTTTTTTAGTTGGATCAAAGTTAGTTATGAAAAGTGGTGACATTCTACTTTATATCGATGTTTTCTAGTAAATTGAAAGGAAAAACATCGAAAATTACTAAAAAATGCGGTTCAAGTCTCTTTTAAAAATTATATCAAGGTTATTTAAACTAGGTGTCGATTACCTAACATTACATGGGACATTTTGCTAATACACTCGAAGAAAAATGCACAAAAACTAATTTATTATCTGAATGAAGTCATAACTAATTTATTTACAGAGCTCTATGAGTGTGTTAGTAGATTTCTATTATATTTATGTCGCCACCTATTTTCTATCACCTTGAATCAATTATTTTTACTGGATATCTTAAAAAATATTCTATCAATTCGATAAAAAAGATGTTTAAATGATATTCATAACAATTGTCACCACCTCCGCATAAACTACCTTGACCTCAACTTTTATAATATGTAAGTAGAGTGGGTAATATAAATTATTATTTTTTGTTTATGTGTAATAATTGGAGACAGATTTTAAAGCAAAAAAGAAAAACATCATTTATCATCCTCGATCCTCTCAAAGGCCGTTGGTCCAGCCCTGCTATCTTCGCTTTAGTTCTCCATGGCGTATCGCTGAGTCCATTCTTTGGCGTTGCGAATTGCCTCAATTTCGTTTACTTTCCACAACTCAGCAACGTCATTTGCAAGCGGATCGTCTGGGTTGGGGGCACTGAGTAAGGCTTGAATCGATAGCAATACAGTGCGAATTTGAAGCGCTGGACTCCACTTGTCCTTTAGGATATCCAGACATATTCTACCTAAAAAATTTATAATACAAAGAAAGGTTTAGTGTCTTTGTGTTGAAAGCTTGTAAAATTAATTGGATTTAGGAAAACGGAGCAGTGAATCATTTGTATTTTATCGGTTTTGCAGAGGGAGGGTATAAGCATCAGAAGGAAATAGATTTTATAATTAAATAATTAAGGTTGAGAAACTTCTAGCTTTTTTTCATTGTCCGCCCCTTAAAACGTAGCAAATTATAATCTTGATCAAAAACCTATCAAAAACCAAACAAACTGCTAATATAGGTCATAAAACTCTTTAACACTGCTTGCACTTCCCTAAACATCCCAAATTCCTTTTATGCTCACCTAGCCTATCAATATTTGGGTGGTAAATTTTTGTAATGAATCGAACTTTAGGAGCCGACATTGGATAATCCTCGGGCAGAAATAGCTCGAGCTTGAACAAGCCACCCTCGAACGGAGAGTCCTCTGGCCCAGTAACAATCACGTGGAAATATCTGGCGTTACTTTCATCCGGAACTGCACTTATTCCGGGAACAGGTTCCTGCATAAGACGTTGCGTCTCCTTGATAATTCGTCGAGGTAGAGCGGCCATCGTGTGGCTGGTGACGACTGATTAGTGGTTGTGTTAGCTAGTAGCTTTTCAAAGAATTCTTCCGGTAAATGATTTCTAAAATGAGTCTTTATCATTTTTTTGCATTTTTTATTGTAACGAGGATGAGAATAGATTATTGTAGTAGGCTTACCTTGTGCTTGCTTTTGGTGGAAGTGGTGAGCTGGTTCCCACAAGATGGAATGCTTTTAGACGGAGAAGAGCTGAAAATTAGCGTTTATATATTATTTGAGTTACAGAAAAACGAAGGTGATTTCAATGGTTTGTGAAGAAAATGATTAATCAAGGATGATGGAGTAAAATCTCGAGGGGTGTGTAATATTTTTTACTCTAAGCTTACGCGTATCCAAATATATTGGCGGGAATTTAATATGAAATTTTAATTCATTTAAGTTTGTGTTGAGTATTGCAATAATTCTTAATTAAATTCACTGTAATAACAAAAGCTTTAATAAGATAACACAAAATACTTAAGCATAATTAAATTTACTAATAAATTATGCGACGTATTTCCAATATTCACACATCAATGAATTATTTTTTGTTTCAATTTGTTTAATTGACTCCTTTTATGGTTAGACATGCTAATTATAGGACAACAAAGGAATTAATCATTTGTTTTTTATCGATCAATATACAGGGTCTCTGTTTTTTAATTGAAATCCCGGGAACTTTCAAATTTCTACCGGAAACAGATAACAACTCGACCATTTCTTCTGCAGATAAGATAAAAACACTCACAGCTTGAATAAAAAACACACAGCTCTTTCATATTTTTTAAAATTTATTTGAAACTTTTCTTTAGTTCTTGCAACCGTTTGCCAATCGAAATTACATAATTAAAGTCGAACTAGACAGTTTCTTACAAAATAATTTGTTTACTTCTAATAGTTTCTTTAAGTAAATGTGAAGTTGCTCTTGAATGATCTTACAGCTTAATACAATTGCTAATAATTAAAAATAGTGACATCATTCAAGAACAACCCCTTAGACAATTTCAATTATTTTTCCAATGAAATGATTATAACGATGATTTTTAAACACAAGAGCCTCAATATTTTATTAATTATTATAACAAATCTCAGAAATAATATATTTCTTGCTAGAAATTCTCCAATCTTAAGAAAAATTCGACAAGAAATTCGATCCTTCTATGTTGGGGAAATAGTAATTAGCCAATTTTTCAATTATTTTTTATCCATTAATCAATTAGCTTTTCTTTACTTCAAATACCTTTCAAATTGGATTCTATGATAAGATGATTTAATGAATTTACATTTGATCATAATTTATATGTGGTACATACTTATTTGAGGAGTTTTTCTTTTGGCGGGTGGATACTCGATGGGTGGAATTCTATTATTGATGATACGAAAATTATTAAAAAAATAAAATCATTCTTTCAATTCCTCTGATGATACAAAAATACAAGTCATACAAAAATACTTTGTAAAATATTTGGAAGAACCTTTTCTTATTCGACAAATTATAAATTTTATGGAGTTTTGTGGAAGAAATGTTATCAAACTTAGAAATTAAAGACTTTTTAAAATATTAAAAAAAAGAATTAAAATAAAGTTTCTTCTTTCATTAGTTGAAATATTATCTAAATATTGTTTTAAAATTATTTCAGTTATTTCAGTAAATCTATATCGCATTTTGTCATAAAAAAATTATATGTATTAGAAAAATAAATTTTTTCATAAATTACTTAACTAAATAGTAAACAATCAAAACTATTTTAAATCATAGAAATAATCGTATAATAGTATCCTTCCCACAGAAAGTCCACCCACCGCTTTAAAGTTTCATCACGATCGCTGCCAAAAATACGATGCCACTTAGCTTAGCTCTCATCACTCACACAGCAAATATGTTTAATTATGCACAATTTATGTATTTACAAATAAAAACTACATAATTCTAGAACAATTAAAACAATAATTTGAAAATCTCTAATCGGGGGTAGCAAAAAATATTAGTTTGTCTCACACGTCTCATATCGTCGCCTGACTGCTTTTAAACGAACATCAATTTTTCTACATCGAAGAAAACTCGACCATAATTGCATGGAAAATAAGATCCATTTTTACTCGCAAAAAAATCAATAGATTCGTAGTTTTAGCAATCAACCAACGATTAGTCTAACTGGGGGTACTGGGGTGGTATTTGATTAGTTTGGGGACACGCCCCAGTGATGTCACATTTAAATTCGAAGTGTTGTGGATTTTGGTTTGACATGGAAAGTGGCGGTCACGTCTGGTGAGCTCCCCTGCATTACACCTTCTACTACCAAAGTCGGTGCAGATGAAGATTGCGAGAGAGTACAGAACGCACGTCGTTTGTAAAACGCAGTGCGTCTAGCATAGGGAGGAGAGAGAGCAGCGAAATGTCCATAGGATCGGAGAACCAGCTGCTGATTGGTATTGCATTGTTAGGGAAGCATCTGTAAGCACCCGGCGAGTTGTCAATGATGAAGATTCGGTTCAGGTCACTGCAAATGGCTGACAGGTCCTTGGTATAGGAGCCAAAGTCAGGAGTGCAATGCTGCAAGAGTAAAAAGAGTTGATTATTATGATTTCAAGTGCAATTTATAATATTTGGAATTATCACTAAACCACACAGAATAATTCACATTGACAATAATTAAATCCTTGCTAAACATTAAAAAAACGTGATATCATTTAGAGACGACCTTTTTATATTGATATTTGGCAAATATTTGATGTTTTGACAAAACACATCAGAAATAGAAGTAATAATGGATTCACTAACAAAATTTTCCATAAACCACATGCACTTATATTTAGAAAATCAAACTCGCTGACATGACTAATGAACATCCCCTTGTCATCTAATTATGATGATTTTTACATGAAATTGGCAAATTTGGCAGAAAACAACTTAAATATATTCACAAAACCCGTTTAGTCAAGGCATTCCGCCAAAAAGCAAGGTTCACTATCACTTGAAGCCACTGGCGAAACAATTCAATCATCAAACTTTTCCTCACCTGTCGATAATACCTCCTGTTGAGAATATTTCTTCCATTGTCTAACTTGTCAGCGACTGCTGCTCCATAAATCTCCATGCTAGCAGTAAACACTACTAGATCATACCACTGGGACACAATGTCCAGGAAGAAATCTACGTGGGGTCGCTTATGAACAAAAAATTTGACTGGGTGGCGGTCTATGAGAACTTTTACGCTAAAAATTAAGAAAATGGATGGAAAATTTTGTAAAAAAATCTGTGTAGAGCACTTACGTGAAGTCATGTGGAGTGCCAGGCTTCACGTTGTTATTTCTGGGTACTGCATCGTGATGAGAGTGGATTAGAGTCTCATCTAGATCTAGTACAAGAACTTTTCTTTGAACGATGCTTAATCGATGTCTGGAAACTGGAGATAAGGGATATAGCTCATACTTGACAGGCTGATGCTGTATAAATTTTCTTGTTTGCTTGTTGAAGACCCAAATGCAGAATCCAACAAAATTGGATATTAACTTTATTATATTTTTGAAATTCATTTTAATGCTCATTTTTTTCCGTAGCACTGAATGATTTTGTGGATGGTTCAGCAGTCTGGGGAAACTTCTGTTGGCTTTTCAGCATTTGATTGATTCTATTTACGAGGCTATTTACTTTTGCTTCAATTTGCACTAAAATTGACCAACAAAATCCCACTGATGTCAAACGAAAAATTTAAATGTCAAACGTGGTGGGATGGGATTTTTTCGTTAATTGACGGTTAACTGGCGTTTCGAGGTTTAATTTATGTTTTTCAATAGGTTTTTGGACTATATTTACCTAATTACCCTGTCTTTTTGACTAATTTTCAACCTTAAACTAATACAGGTCCTATTAACTTGAAAATTAGTTAAACTTAATTAACTTTTGAAATGTCTTCAATGTATGTACTGAGTGTTTTCAAAATGTAGAATTAACTACATGTTATGGCCAGTAACAGGTTCAAGAATCCAGATCATGCAGAACTTGCTGAAGTAATGATTATAAAAGCATTTTACCGGTTAACCTTTGAAAAGAGCTTTTGCGAGCTTTCCACAGAGCTTTTTTATTTAAAAACGTTTTTGACAATTTCAACGATTTTGTTATGATTTTATGCTAAGTAGCATAAAATATATAAGTTGCTATTTCATAAATGCATGTAGCGATTTTTTTTATAGAAATTGTTTTTCTGTAAGAACTTTCTTAAAAAAAATATTCTTAAATTCAAAATATTCGAACAAAAAAATTCAATAAAATACTTTCTCCACAAGCACTTTCAAGAGCAAATCTCCACGTTAAGGATAAATACCCAAATATTTTTTAATTGAAATGTCTCCAAAGATCTCACTCCAGATTCGTAACCGCAAAACCAAAAGACCAAATTGCCAGTCCATTACAAACAAAAATCCAAGTGAATTTTTAATTTACAGTAATTTTTTTCTGATCACCATTCTAGCCGCAAATCTTTGTAGCTTGTATTCATTCACATAAGGTACTTAAAATACATTGAAACATTGAAAAGAAACATTGAGGCAATTTATTTTCTTTGCCAGAAGCCAGAAGTAGGTTAAACTTGCGATTTCAGATGTATATAATTTTCTTGGAAGCCGCGCGCAACTAAAAGAAGAATGAGTCTCGCTGATGGCTGGAAGAAGAAGCTGGACGGTTGGTGTCTCTTGGTTACTTGGCAATAAAGAATGAAATTATGAAAATGTATGTATGAAACAGGAACTATTTATTCTTCGCGCACATTAATTTGACAAAGACAAAGCGAGTTTGCAACTTTAATCTTTTTTTACTACTTTACAAAAAGCTTTAAGCAATAAGTCGTCAAACAAAATGAAGTAATAAATTTAATTTAAAACGGTTTCTGGAGCACTTGTAGTTAATTTGAGAGTTTTGTTAACTTTTTTTTGTGAGGGTAATTTGAATTATTTTACTACTTACATAAAATTTTTATAATTTTGTAGGACAATTAAGAAGAACGAATTTATTAAGTACAAGGTAGCACTTAAAATTATTTGTATTTCCAATATTGAAATTTGTCTACCGAATTTTCAGACAAATCTAATAATAGGTCTTCCAATTAGCCGGCACTTACTAGGTTAAGTACATGGAAGATTCAAGGAGTATTCTAGCCTAAAAATTTGATTTCTAACCTCTTTAAAGCCTTCTAATCCACACATATCTCTTCAATTCTACACTAAAATACACACAAATCATCAAACACATTGTCCAAGAACAAAAACCATAATGAAACAAAGCAAACTTTTTGCATTGAAAGCTTAATTAACAATATTTGAGTATAGATTAAAAATTCATTAGACAAAAAAAAATCAATAATCAATTGAATCTTTTGTCCAATCTTTAGGAGAAATCGAATCTTTTTTCATTCATGGAAAAAACTTGAATTTAACAAAAAACCTAACAAAATTAATTAAGTTAATTAAAAATGTGGACCAAATCATTCCGGTTGATAAATGGTATCAACAGTTTTTATTTTCGTGTTTCCACCCAATAAATCCAACAAAAACAGTATCTGTACCATAAAACATAAACGTACCTACATAAAATATGGAAAAATAATATATAATTAAATGCATGAAATACATAGGCAACTAAACCACGCCACAGGTAACACATAAAATCGAGGCTTAGATGCTTAGATGAAACATGCGAATTAACGTAGAAAAAAATGTGTTAGTTTATTTGTAGAAAACTTTCACTCTGCGCAGCGAAAAAAGTATAAAAAACTCATAATAATGAGCGTCATTATTTAAATTAGCATTTCCAGGTCTTGCTCGGCTCAAGAGCGACTGTAATGTTGGCATAATGTTGGCAATGTTGGTTTCTCACCTTGAACCTCAGCTTTTCAGCTTTGGTTTCCGACTTATTCCGAGTGCCGATCTTTTGATCTCTTGTTGGAAAATTCACCAAAAAAATAATAATAAACACACACAAGACGCTTTGGCCTACTTTCATTTGTCCATAGCTCGGCGATCTCGGATGTAGACTCATTGGAGGATAATTTTTATTAACTTTGGTTTTTTATGCATTGGATAATTCATATTTTTATTTTGTGTTGTTCACCAGTTCATGTAATTTCATCATACAAACCGTTATGACATGGACGAGGATGAATCATTGTCTATAAAACCCGAGACGTTCGCAATATCCTCACCAATTAAGATATTAAATTTTTCCAAGATATTTGCAGTTAAACAGCAGATTAATTTACTTTCTACGGAGTGCGATGGAGTGACAATTAAATTGGAATTAGTCAACGGTAATTAAGTTTTGAGATCTTTTGTTGTTGCAAAAAAGACATTATGGAATGAAAGAGAAGTTTGTCATCACTGCAAACTGTATTACACAATTACTGTCAAGTTCAAGGATTTTCCATTGTGTTAATAAGAGCCATTGAAGAAACACATGTTTTTTATTTGCAACGAAGTTTTTTATGGATTTAAAATTTTTGTCGATGAATGGATAAAAAATAATCATCTGCTTTAACTTTTAAGTTTATCACCTTTTTCTTCAATTTCTCTAGTTTTTCGAATTGTATTTGTTTTTTAAATGAAAGGTCATATTTTTATGACACTCCCGCATCGTTGCATTGCTGGGAGACTTGGTCTTTAACTTTGCTTCTTAATGGCTCAATTTACACTTTAGTACAGAAAAAAACTTTAATTTCTTCTCTAGTTGATTAGAGTTGTATGCTAGTTGTTCAATAAAACAAAAAGTTTACTGTATTATAAACGGAGGAAACTGCAAAGAAATTGCGTTTTAAAATAGAGTAGTGTAGATCAAGTGTAATAACTTTAAAGGAGTGATCGTTAAATAATAATAAATCAATTTATTGATGTTCTGGCCCAGATTGTGGAGATTTGTAAGGAGATTTTCTTAATACATGGTAATATTATGCTCGATTGGTTTTGAATTTTATAGTCATTAACTTTTTTATCCTCAAAAACTTTAATAACTTAATTCCATGATTATTCTCAAATTGCTGAGCAAATACTTAAAGATGGCTCAACCTCAAAACTCCTAATAACTATACCTAATCAACAATTCCACACACGCCACTTGAGCGCTCATCCAACGATATCCATCTTTGGAGGTTGTGAAGCATTTTCGATTTTTATGTGCATGTATATTGGCAATGAAAAAGCCAACCTTGTGGAGAAAGTTGTTGAATAAACTAAATTTTTAAAGTTTTGCTGTGTATATTATTTTCTGCTTGAACAGCATTCAACGGCGGAAAAAGTGGAAGTACCCAAATCCAAATGAATCAGAGTCAAACATGAAACAGCTAAAAAATGTTGAATCAAATGGAGAAATGGAGGTCAAGGAGTTTGTTGGTTTGCGGAGATAAATAATGATGGCTGTGTTTGTGGATTTATGATATTTGGCGGTTTATCTAACTCAGCAAAATCTACGACTTTATAATAAGTTTATAACTTTTATCAATAATAATCTGTATTTTTTTTATTTAACCTAAATTTGACAACAATTTGAATTAAGCAAATTAATGGAAAATGTTGCTTTTGAATATTCAATTAATTATTTCGTGTTTTCCATTAATTTTAACTGAGTTTTAAGTCAATTAAGACTAGTAAGATTTTGTGCCATTGATTGTTTGAATATTTCAATTATTTAAATTTGGTTCGTATTGCAAAGTAGACTCCAATAAAAATATGTTTAATTATTTTTTCAATCGGATATCCTGGACCAATTAATTAAAATTTAACCTTTTAATTAAGAATTGAGTGAAAATAAATTTATTTTACTCGTTTACTGAATTCAGAAATGTTTTTGTATGAGCCCTTTGAGTCAGCTGGATTTACTTCGATGGTTAAAAGTCTTAACCAATATTTAACCGATAAAATTACTGATCAAGCAAATTAAATAAAACCAATTCAAAAAACCATGTTCTTTCAAAAAACAATCAATCCAAATGACTGGTAATTTCTTTTAACTGATAAAACTCATTCAATCTTATATAAAAGATCCCGAAGACAATTAATTTCCTTGTAAAAATTAATAATAAAACCGCATCATAAATGATTTTTAAAACTCCGCGCTCCACAAAAGATCGCACCAGATCGCCCATCACGACATCACGAAGAATTCATTAATCACTGCAGGATCTGATAATTTCCAGTAAATGGAACTTATTGCCGTTAAACTTTTCAACGAATGTCGCATGATAAATTTGTTTTAAAAATATTTAAAGCACATTTGTTTTTTATTGAAATGCGCGGATAAAACCGATAAAAGATGTGATAATTCAGCATTTCTGGGGAAAAAGTGACAACGAAAAAATATATTATTCAATTCACTTTCGATAATTGACTCAAACCAAACCTGATTTAGTGCATGATGAGTTGAGCTCTTCAGCGATTTACAATAAAAAGCATCTTATAATTCAAATTTACATTTAATTTATTATGCCCACGGAAGTAGGTCAGAGACCCGGAAGTTGATTGGTTTCGATCTTAATAGCGTCAATAAAGTAGGTTCTCTTCATCGATTGTGTTCACTTTGTATGCGCTGTGGATGTTGTCCGGCTCGAATGCGAAATAAATTCGGGTTGAATCTGTATCGAACGTTTTTTAAATTGCTTTGAATATTTAAATTTTTCTAGGTAGCTTTATTTATTTTTTTATTTTCTTGAAGACAGTGTCGTCTTAATGATAATGATGAACTTTCCAGAAAATCTCATAGCAAACAGCTCATAAAGAGTATTCGTCTAATAGAGATCCAACCCGAATTAGCTGCGCAAAAATAAAGCATCAAGACCTTTTTGCTGAAACTCAGTAACCAACCAGTTTAAAATATTTTAATTTAATATTCTTGGTATACAAATTGTAGGGGGTTTGATGGGTGAAAATATTTTTCTTTAACAGGAGTATGAATGAATATTCCTAAAAAATCTTATTTTCCACCAAAAATTCAATAAGATCTTGAAGAAACAACTGAACCAAGACTAAAGTAAGAATAAAGATCTCTGTTGTTAATAATATGAATATGAGTATTAATATTTCTACCACCGCGAAGGAACCTTTTCGATACAATATTACCAAAAGCCAAACCACAAAGTAAAATAAATATAAAAACATAAATTAGGGACTTTTACCGTTAAACCCGAAAAGCGCATAAGAAAAATATTTGTGCTGAAATATTTCAGTGGACAGAAAAATTATGTTTGCCAGCGCCATAAAAATGCAAGAAAGCCATGAAAAGGGTTACATTTTTTTTGTTGACCTTAAGAAATATAAAAGAGGTTTAAGACGTTTTAAGAAGTGTAAGAAGTGAGGAAAAGAACTAAGAGGAAGATAAGATTGCCTGAAGTTGCGTCTTATGAAGCTTTAAATTAGGTTTTTACCGAAAGAAATGCTGAAAATGAGAAATGCATCTTGTCGACATAAGTATCATCAAAAGGGCTGGATGCATTAGTGCTTTGGCAGGTGCAATTTCTGAATAACGGCACATACATTATTTTTAATATTCAAATTTTTGTTTGTGTTACTCTTCAAAGGAATTGGAGCTATAAAGTAATTTATGTAATTGAGTTTTAAAGTTTGGTTTGAAATCAGAAAGGCGTGAACAGTATATAAACACTATTTTTGGTACTTCTCTAGCAATAAATTCTTATGAGACTTTTTTCATAGGTTTGCAAAAAAAATTACTTGGAACTCAATTGAGACCCTGTTGCTTCCAATTTGAGCCAAACATGCAACTGCAGTTGAAGTTGTAAATTTAATTTTGGGAATTTGTTCCATTTTTACATCGCATGCATTTTTTGGAAACAATGCTCAATTTTATAGTTTCAACAAAGTACAAACAAACCATAAAAAAGCTTTTTAAGTTTTTGCGGGATTGGGAGTTTATTTTAATTTTAAGATATTTTTCAGTTTATGGTAAATAATTATAATACAATGTATTTTATACAATTCGGGATTTTATGTATCTTCGAAGAAGATTTATTGTTCAGTTTGTTTTGGAGATAAATTGATTGGAATTATTTTCTTCAACTCAATTTAATTTGAAATTTTTGACAAATTTATGTAAGATTTTAAATTTCAATATACCTATAAAATGTATTCTTTGCCTAAATTCTCATGTATGTTGCAAATCCACTAAAAAAACTTTTCTAACAAAACAAAAAAAAAAAACTTTCAACTTTTAAATTCATTTCTTAATCAAAAATAAGATCACGTGCAATAAATCTTAAACATGCGAATTTTTAACATAATTCCAAATTCTATGAATATCAAGTCCCCTCATCAAACAAATTATCTTAATTTATTTGACCAAAGTCCAATACTGATAACCTGAGAAAACGCAATAAATCCGTGTTTTTAATTAATATAAGGAAAAAATAATTAACTTAACTTCAAAGGCGACAGCAACATGCGAACCTATAATTTGTATATGACCAACATCAAACGATTTTTTTTTACAAAAGATACCGTTTGTTTTTTTATTTATCATTATTTGCTTCAAATAATATATAAAATGGAAAAGACTTCAAGGGAAAGATAAATTGAAAAGATTATTCTAAATTAGTTTTTAAATACTGTAACATATTAATATTTAACGAAATTTAAAGAGATGTGTGCGAAATTTATTTCTAAATTATTATTTATGTTTTAACAGTGTTTAAATGTTTAATTTTTGCAAAAATTCTAGATACCATTTTATATCTAATTTAATAGATATAAATATTAATTAAACAACAAACCATGAAATTTTGAATTTTTAAAATTAACCTCTCCATTCCAACCTTTTGCATGTCCAAGAGAATTTACAATTTTTTGAAATTTTTTCATTTTTTGTTGTTTGCTTGTTCCTATTCTGCTCAATGGTATTTTGTCTCATATTTGTATGGCTTAATTGACGTTGCTGGCTTTAAACAACATAAACAACGCATAAAGTGTCTTGTATATTCAAATTTTATGTTAAAAAGTTTAAGCAAATGTCTTGAGCGGAGAAAAAATAGTTATGTTCTTGTTTGATGGCCTCTCAAGTATTTATTGCATGTCGATAGATTTTTTAAAAAATCCAATTTTTTTTGAATTCCTCAATTTTATTAAGTTTTTTTTTATTATGATGATGAATTGCATATATGTGATTGACAGATTTGATTATCTGAATAAATTTAATAACACCGCGATTCACCGCACATACGGTAAAATGAGTGAGTATGCCTTCTTGTTATTACAAATTGAATCAGACTATGTGGTGCAGATATATTTTATCAAAAAATAGAAAATGTGGACGAGCCTCTAAAGTTTTCAAAATAATTGGTGTAAAATAAATTTCAGAAATAAAAGTTTAATAAATATCCCGGGACCTAACGATTTGTCTTAGCCACTATTCGATTTTAGCTTCTTTAATTTGCGAAAAGCAAAAACCTTTCTACAGATTCTTTCCTAAAGATTTATGGCATTTTATGGCACCTGCAAAATTCGCACGTTTTGTCACGGTACCAATGTTTAGAGCCTTTCTGCTTCTGGTGATGGCAAATTGGCAAAATACTCATCAATTTCGTTAAAATTTACAACATTGCAACATTACATGAATTGAGGACATTTCTGGGTAGTTCTTGAAAAATGCTTCGAGTCAACTTTCAGCAATACAAAGAACTGTTTAACAATATATTTAAAAATATTTTTCGCAACTAGCAATTGAACATTGAAGTGAACATTTAAACAATTTTTATGAAAAATTGTAAAACTGTTGCACACAGTACTTGTTGAATTTATATTTTAAATTAATTAATTGAAATAAAACCGAAAAACAAAACCAAAGCATTTCTGTTTCAGTAATAATTAAACAATCATAAACGTAATTAGACCGTTAATTGTAATGTAAGTAAATTGTAATTTTATTTATTTAATTTTTTTATTAATTTATTGTGTTGATGTGCACACTCACAACACTAAAACACACCGCAGCACTCGGCGAAATTCAAGTAAATTCAAGATGCATATCAGCGTTGGCCTTCATTGTGAAACTGCTTAAGACAATGTAGTAAATTTTTTGTCAATTAAGTGATGAAGTGGAGGAAATTTTTTGGTTCTTTTGAATTATTTTGGTTGAATTGTTAATTTCGGTTTTTGGAAAGAATAACTGGATTACGATTCTATTTGAAAATTCTAATATTATTTTCTGGGTGGATTTGCGATGATAATGTTTTTCATGTTTTATAATTAATCTGAAAGATCAGGCTTTCAATCCAATTTTTTTAAATCTACACAGGGACTTCTTTCTCTACAAAATAACATGTTATAATATTTATTACAAAAACTGTTCAAACATCAGAAACAAATACAAATTCCACAACATCTTAAAATTATCAATTACCCAGCTGATCTACATGCAAAGCAGCCAAATTGCCGCAAAAACCATATTTAACCATTCATAAATTTCACAAACCAATAAGTCAACTTCTCCACGCTTTAAGGTCATTTAGCAACAAATAAACATTTCCCAAACATCAAAGCAAAATTCAACTAGCAAAAGCCAAAAAACTGTTTACTGTAGCATTGAAAAGCGTTATGATTCTTGGTTTTCCGTGCATTTATACAATTTATAAATTCCAAAATTTAAAATCCATAAAAACACCGAAAATGGTAATTAATTGTGTAATTACCACCAAAAAGTGTGCAGTCGAGTACTGTTTTGCACAACTTTGATTCACGATTGAGAAATGCAGTAAGAAAAACAAAAAAATTGGTCAATAAGTTTTAAGTTGAACAAACGCGAAATAGATGCAAGCAATAATTTTCGACTAGCACGCACAAAATTACAAAAATTTACAAATAAACTACAAAAGATTTAAACGGTGCGATAGGCAAGAAGTTCCCGCCAAATTAATGTTTGCTGATTGTTGTTTTGAATAGTTGGCAAAATAAATAGTATGTTTATAAAAGTGTACTTGTTTTGCAAACTTTGAAAAATCGATGTGATTCCTCAACATCAGGATTTTGGCTACTCTAACTAATTTTATGTTTTATTTTGAGGAAAATCCACAGGAGCAATAAAATAAAATTTTCTTTGAACTCAGAAAAATGTTAAAAAATGCAAAAATATTTGCAAAAACAAACAAAACATCCTTTGTCCAACTTCTTGTGGTTCTTCGGAAGCTCATAGACTGGATGAGGCAATAAAACCAGGTACAATAAAATTAAAATCAATGCAGGTACTTTGACTTTACTGTAGAGTGAATATTGAAGAATAAAGACTAAACTTGTCTCAATCTGTCAAACGCATCACTAACAAGCAAAAAGGTAGCGCAGCAGGTGGCTCATGCAAATATTGTCAAATATTTTGTCAACAGATTGTGCGAGCTCGAATTGCATCATAAATTATTTCGGCAAAAAGTAACCGATTCGAGATGGTTTCCGATATGTTTTTGCACGAAAAAAATAAATTGGCAAATACACTGGACTTACTTAAATACAAATAACGCTTCAACGCTTTAATTCATTTTATTCTTTCGATTCTTCTATTCAGTTGTGATACATCAACTACCTGTTTTTAAGTCTTTTCAGTAATTCAACTTTTTTTAAAATAAACATCGAGATTAGCCAAGTTAAACTAGAACAGAGAAAAAATAAGAAATGGTTTTCTAGGAATCAATTTCAATAAAAAATTGACTGGAGGTCCATTTTTGGCAAAGACTTATAAAAAATGCTTGAGTGACATGAAAGAAGAAAAAAATTCATGTGAAAGAAGGTTGCAAACTTATAATTTTTACTAATATCTTTAATACCTTAGAATCTCCATAAATATCAATAAGTTCAAAATATTTGATTTTAAAGACAGTCTGACAATTCCCATGCCACGATAAATTAACCAAAAAACGTTCATCAGCCGTTATAACCAAATATTCGGGCCTGACTTCTCAAATACATGTGGTGTGTGCTTTTTGGTTTCTTATGGCTTCACGATGTAGTTACACACAGTTTTTTACTTATCGATTAAATTAAACATTTTGTGGACTCTTTTCTCATATCAAGGCATTGTATCAAGGCATAACAATGAAGTAATGAACTTATGTGTTCGTGTCGCTGGTTAACTAAATACAAAAAATAATAAACAGAATCTACAAAAAAATGCTGCTTGAGATCTGGCGGGAGAAAATGATAAGCGAGAGAAAATACCTCGCATTAGCGGATTGCCGAATTGGATGGACACATGAGTTCTCAGACCAATTGACCTAAAATCTCTATCCCGTGTATCCCAACCATGTAGCCTTTTAGCCAAATTATCAAATTATTTGAAGAAATTGAGAAAAGTTTATCGCAAACACTTTTTTGCTCGCGACTTTTTTAATTGGATTGAACTCTTTACCATTTTAACAGATAGTTTTATGAATTTTTTAGCAACTGTACGATTTGCTTATAGACCTGGAAGTGACACCAAATATATCAAGATCAAAATTAATAATTCAGTTTATGCGAGTATATAAAATTTTAATATTTATGAAATTTTATTTTATTTGAGCTGTTCTAAATCCATCATGTAGTCCGTTTAGGAATGAGAATTTAAAGAGTTTGATTGAAATCTCGAGAAAATAGAAATGTGGATTGAATAAGACATATTGAGGTACAGTATTAAGATTTTTGCACATTGGGGTTTGATTACAGTTGTTTTTGAAATGTATTATTTTTGGTTCGACTTATCATTAAGTGAAATATTAAAATTTTCTGTGGGAGTCTTGCAGTTATAATGTACAATGACTTAACTTTTTTGCAATTTAAGATTGTTTTGAGAACTTCTTTCCATAATATATTGAACTACAAACATGTTGATACAATTTTTATAAAAAGCTTAAATTTACCAATAAATAATTGAAAAAAAGATGAATGAATATTTCCAATAAAAACTCTAGAAGAATATCCAAATAATCATCTTATTCACACCAAATCTAAAAACTACGCAAAAAACCCAGTAAAACGGGCCACCATTCCAAGTACCAACAATTTCAATACATAAAAACGCTAAAATTGTGTTCCAAATCAACCAGCAATTTACTCGATTTACCTGAATTTACGTTTTTGGTAGATATTTTAAATTAAAAACGGCAACCGAGACGAACTTAAACAATTGCAAGCAAATTAATAACGAAGAAATTGATTGTAAAGTTTTTTATATTTTATTGTTAGCCGACATTAAAAATGACGATAAAAATAATTCCCAGCGAGTTTGCAGAAAAATATGAAGAATATTAAAAATATGTCTTCCTTTATTCAGTCAAATCAGCTAAATCAGCCTTCCTATTCAGAACATACAGCATACAGGCAATTACTGCAATTTTCTATGGCACAGTCGTTAATCATCTTGTGATGACTTTTCGCCATCAAATTAACATTTTTCCATGCTGATTGCATTTGCTTCAAGTCTTCAAAAGCGCATTCAAACAGCAACAGACAAGTCATTCAACAAAAAAGCTTGCATAGACATTGAGATATAAAAAATGGTTATATGGGTTGAAAAATGTATGATGTCTATTACTTTAAAGATTTGGTGGCACCGCCTCTTTTTATAGGAGATAATTAATTAATCCTAAATTTAAATGATTTGGAAAAAATATAATGTTAATTTAGTTGTAAATGTTTAACCATCTTCTCTAGCCAATTCTCTTGTAATTCAATTGATATTCATATAATAACAAACTAGTGATATTTCTCAAAAATAAATTCTTATCAGTGTTTAAAAAGAATAAAAACTCGATTAATATCAACAAACCAGTAGCCAGTAATATATGATAAAAAATATTTATATGATCTAATTTATCAAGAGTCAAATCAGGTAAAACGTTGCAAACCTCACCAAAAACCTGTTAAAATTCAATAAAACTTTACAGGAGCTTATCATAATTTTTATAGTTTCATGAAAATATGAAATTTCAAGTTGAATTCAAGCAATATCATAAAAATGTATTTTGTATTTTACATTATTGTATTTTCTGTGTATCTTCAAAGCATGACTTGGCTGTATTTTGATCGCACACACGCAAAAGAATGGTTGTGCTTATTGCTCGCCTCGTTGGTTTATTCTTTCTTCGTCATGATAGTGCGTTGGTATAGTTTGACCCATTTCTCCTGTAGATGGTATTCGTTGCTGCATGTTACTGTTTGTCAGAGTATGTGAGTGAGCTTTATTAAACTTAAGTTTAAAGGCTTCTTGGGTTCCAAATTCTTGAATTCTTTAAGCTAAAATATTCAAAATTAATTTTTATATTGAAATAAAATAAAATATTTAAAGGTTTTGGCTTGAAAATCCATCAAAATCATAAAAATTAAAATCAGATCATGATCAAGCTCGCACCACTACACTAAAATAAAGAAATTTTCAAACACATACCATCGATCGACTGTTGCTCGATCCCACTCTTTCATTTCTAGCGCAATTTCTCTGCAGCATTTTTGTGTGCTGCCGTTCCGCTCTTTCATTCAGCTTAGGCCCTATTTTCTTGTGCTTTAAGGTCTTTTCTTCGCAATACATGGATTTTTTATTGAACCTCTTTTAGTCGAATTTCTACCGTTGTCGGAAACTGACTGTATATTCGAGTTCGGGGCCATAGTGAATTTTCGCTCTGCCCGCAGATTGGACAGTGTTTAGCTTGTGTGGTGCGAGAAGTATTTAGCTCAAGCATTCAGTTTTTGGCGGTATTCCCGTTCCATTCAAAAATTATTTAAAGAAATACGATAAACAAATATTATATCGTGGGAACAGTTACAAAATATTTATTCAAAGGATTAATTAAATATTTAAATGAAAAAGGATTAAAAATATTTCATAAACCCAGATTAAGTGAAAATTGATGAAAACTGGAAAAACTGTGCTGTGACAAATAAACAAATTAAAAATAATTAGGCATAATTCGATGAAAATTAAATTCACAAACATAGAAAAGTGTTTGACCCAATTACAAGCAACAACAAAATACTAAAATAATAGAAATACAAAAAGTGCAACCCGGATATATTTCAAACAGTGAGACAATTATAATAGTGCGTAACATTATCATCAGTCCCAAATAAGTGGAAAAAGCTCACAAAACCTAAAGCACCTCAAAAACCTCAAATGCCCAAAAGCAGGCAATTAATACATTACTTGAAAAAGTGGAAGAATTTTCAACATTCAGTGAAATAAAATAAAATCCACAAAATCCAAAAAAATTAACAGAAAATACAGAAAAATGGATTCGAGCCGAAAAAGAAATTTTAACAGTTTTTCGTGTTGCTCTCTGTTTGTTTGACCGACATTTGGCTGTAAGTGATTTTTTTGAATGCTTGGATGTTGGAGGCAGAAGAATATTATAGTGGTTGAGCTAAAAGAATGAAATGAGAATAAAACTCACGATCGAAACTTCAAAAGAAAAGGATTAAGAACGGAAGAACTGTGGAACAAAAGAAACAAAAATATTAAGTGCTGAATAAAAAATTCTGAATATAAATTTAGAACGGGATCAAAGTGACGTCACAGGGAATCTCCTGATTTATGTGTGTTTGTGTGAAACAATAACGGATCAAAAAGGATATACAAAGGATAACAAAAAAGGATCGAACAAGGATATTTAATTTGTTCTCTTTCTTTGGTTTATTGATGATTTAAAAATTTTTACTGTAAATATTCTACATAAATTTGCGCAAAAATTACAAAAACATTATTACAAACCATGAAAATTCTATAACATTTCCTGTTATTTTATTTTCCTTTTTTCAATTTCCCTACTTTGTGAGTATTAATTCATTTGTATTTGCTCGTAGACTTGGACTAACACTCTTTAGATTTGCATCTCCGGACACTAGGAAAAATTGCTTGTTGGACAACAATCAAATAAAATAAATTCTAGCTCTTTTCAATTATCATTCAGAACTCTTAAAAAAATATTAAATACAATTATTTGCCTAAAAAAGTCAACAAACAATTTTCTCTCAGTGTTCCTCATAACAAAATTACACTTTTCTCAACATATTTTGTGCGGGACGGTCTTTTTGTGGGATCTCTTGACGTTTGCACAAACAAATATCGATGTGGAGGGGCAACAATGCAAACTATTTGTTCAAAGATTTTACGAAATCAATTAAAGATCAATTTCTAACCATTTTTCTTTGTCTGTTTCTCATTAATTCACTATTAAACTATTAAAATCCGTTTATAAATACATGTACCTTTACAATGACAAACTGACAAATAGTATCAATACACATAGTCATATGCATTTAACACGTTTTGACTCTGATCATTCTTATATTTTTCTTTGCCGAGCAATTTAACCCAGATTTCTTATTTCAATGCTTTTCCTCTTCTTCGGGTGGAAGACGACAAAATCAATAATCAAGTGCATGATTTTCTTTTTATTTTCTTCGCTCAAGCAAACTGCACGACTTGGTAAATGTCTTAGCCAAATGTCGATTTGTTGGAAGAATGTCATGGTTCTAGTTCCTTTTGGTGAATTTCTTAATTTCTTCATTTTCTTGTAATAAGTTTTCTTTTGGTTGTCTTTGGGAAATTTTCTTATATTGAGTGGGGGTCTTGGTGAGTGGAAACTATTCACATAGTCTTTTCAAATTTTTGTTTATAAATATTTTGTAAAATAATTCAACTAAAGAACTGTTATAAAATAAGTAATTTCCACCTACTAACCCTCCCCCACAATTTCTTCTTTGGGCATTATCTCTAAGTTTCTGCAAGTCTCACATTGTTTTCGGGTAAAAATTCACTCTGACTGTCTAGTTAATTGAATTGAAAAATCACACAAATTATCTTGTCTTTCAAATTACACATTTTAAAAACACGCCAAACTGCAAGACATTCCAGACTAAAGGCAGCAAGAAGATTTAATAACAGTGATTTTTTTGTTGTTTTATTTTTGTGATATTTTTGTGTTTTGTTGTATTTTTCCGCAAGCTCCGTAGAAGAAAAACTTGAAGAAAAACGTCCGAACAATAGCTAAACCGAAAATTAAATTTGACACAAATTTATGCAAATATGTTGGACATGAAAGACAATTTTGGTTAAAGTTTATTTTTCTTCTCTTGGTTTGAATGATTACTATTAGGCAAACTATACAGCAACTACAGAACTACGGACAAAATATTTAAAGTGTGAGAAAAATGGGAAATTGCGCGGAGCAAATTGAGACACATTAATAAACAAAAAATATAAAAAAAGACAGCAACAATACATCTGATTAAGCATTACAATAATTGATATTGAGACAACAGTGATCCAATCGTATACACGCATTGTGTAATGTAAATGGATAGAGAAGGATATTTGAAAGGAATTTTACAGGTTCAAGAAGTAAGGCCTTTTTCACTAATATTTTATTTTAATTTGTTTTGTAAATATTTTAATATGATTCTTCTTAATCTTTAAATCTAAAATATTCAAGAGAATTTATTTCAGGAAATAATATAATTGCTTAATTAAGTTTTAACGACTCTTGATTCTCAAAAAATTCTCAAGTAAAGCGCTTCAAAGGCTCAAGGATAAATATGGACTAATTAAAAATAGTTTAGCCAATTCCGGTTAATTATAATTCGACTTAGATAAGGATAACAGCATAACAGTTTAAAGACAATTAGATCAAAGCTCGCGGATTTCTCTGAAATGTTGGAAGTATATTCGACTTTACATATTTTACTTGGAAGGACTAGTTTATCATTGTTATGCATAAGAAAAATCAAAAGTTTAAATTACACAATCTCATGAAAATCCCTACTCAAAGAGTGACTCATAAGGTGATTCATTTAATTAATCAATTTTCTCTATAATTTTGTTACGCACGTAAAATTTCGAACCTAAATATATTTTCTAACTAAATAATTAATGAATTTCGTGGGACTTCTTAATCTCAAGCATTGAAGTCTCTATAGTTCTATTTAAAAAATCCCTTTTTCATGTCAGTAAGTGATAAAAATGCAAACCATATAAATTAATTATTGAAACCAACATCGTTACCAACTAACCATAGGCCTACATAAATTTATGTCTTAACCACCCATGAAAACTCCGTACAACTTCAATTCCAAAAAACAAAAAACAAAAAACTTTAAATAAAAAATTGCACAAGAAGTACAAAAAGTACAGAACTACATGAAGTACAGTAAAATTCAGCACTGAAATAAAATCGAATTAAATTAAATTTACTTGGAGTAGCAGAATATTTGAGTAGCAGTACTCACCTTAAGCTATTTAACTTCTTTAATTTCTTTAAAGTTTTGAGAGCGTTTTGAGAGTTTATTTGGTCAGCACCGGTCAGCACTGAAAAATAAAAATAAAACAAAATCCGCCGTTTTCTTAGCACATTTCTTCGCAATTTCTTATACATTTCTTCCAGTAAAATCGCAGTCTCGCTTTAAACTACATAAAATTGTATTATTGTATTGTCTTAACGGTGTGCTCGAATTAACAAACAGCCAAAGCAAAATATATCAAATTTGGTTTAAAAATTCCATATGATTTTTATTTTGATTACATAAAACGATGTATCATTAAGACCCAAATGGTTTAATGCTTAATGCCTTCAAGAAGCAATGTATTATGATTCAATTATAAATTCATTGTTTGGAAATATATTAATTCGCGGTCTGCGCGTCCAATTAAAAATTCCGAAATGTCTTTGCGCCGAAAAACGGTTTGGCTCTCCGCAATTCAAGTGGATTTTGTTGTTGTTTGGTGCGGGTGGAAGTGGGTGGACGAATATGTATTTTTGAGAATATTTATTCTGAATTGTTTGATTCATTATATTTAACTCCATATTATGTCAAATTAAATTTAGCCTAAAAAACTTCGAAGATTTCAAAACCCCTTATTGTCCATTAAAAAAAATTTATTCAACTCGAGCAGAAATAAGCTAAAAGAGACTTAGACAAACTACTCAAAAAGGTTCAATTAGAAACATATTATAATTCAGAAAAAAAAATATCGCTAAACTCGAAAAACCAAATTAAAAACATCTTCCGAAGAAACGAATGATATTTTTCCAACCCTTCCACCCTTCAACACCCTGTCAAATTCGTTGTTCGCGCGATCACTGTTTTATTTTCTGATTTCAGTATTTGACTTCACATTTTTATTGTTTATTTGGCAAAGATTATGTGGCCAAACTCCATGTACAGTTGGTGCTTTTGTTTCTCCATGTTTTAATTGCATCATTAAGTTACATTAATTTGTTCACCAATTTGAACAGTTTTTCTCGCGCCACAGCTTTTTGGTATTTTTGCCTGTACGATTACAGTGAGTGTAGAGTAGAGTGAGTGGGCTATAGCGGCGAATTCACTGGCCGCGGAGACATATAACATAGTTTCTTTCAGTAATAAGGCAATAAAGATTATTGTTTTATGGTCAATTAGTTAGGTTTTTTTGGGGGCTTCAATGAATTGGCGAACGATAAAGAGTTGGATAATTGATGTTTTGCTTTGTTTTTGCTATGTTGAACGGTTTGCAAAAAATAAAACAGAAATAATTATAATTATAGGTCAATAAAGATCTTGAAGAACGTTGCTAAAATTAAGAAGAATATGCAAATCATCTTTATATTATCTTTCAAACAAAATTAACTGAAACAAACTTGAAGTTTTACAAATTATTTGGTATTTACTGAAAAGACTTAACTGCAAATATTTTAATGATATACAGAAAAAATCTATAAACTCACAAAAAACGCACCAAAAGATCGTTTAAAAGTGTGCTGTAGGCAGTAGAATTCATCCATTAAACTTGTTCAAGATGTTTGCAAAAAGTATTAATGGTTGTTCATGTTTTAGGCTGTTGTCACTAAAATGTCTTTTTTATGCAAACATAACGAAATTGCCCTTCAGTTTTATTGTTATCGTTATATTATGCGCTGATGCAATTTTACAAGGAGGCATAAGGAGGTTCGAGTTTTTGAAAGAATTTTACTTGATAAATTTATTTTGTGAAAAGGTTTTATTTTTTTGTTATAAATTCAAATTTGCAGATTTTTTAGTAATTATTGTTTAATTAAAATGGCATAATCTCTACCATCGAAACATAAACTAAATGATAATCAACATTGTTATTAATGATACACCCAAAAAAACTCCCAAAAAACTCGCTACACACAATTATCACCAATTAATACCAATTAATGGTAATATAATTGCAGTTTAAAGCCACATTTTTGCATCCATATCGACAGACTACAAAAAGTCCAAATTTGTCTTTTGCTCATTTTCGAGCATTTGCCGAATGTTTATGACTTTAAAATTTCTTAATGTTTTAATGACTTCACCCAATTCCAAAAACAGCATTTCTTCTACCTGTGAGTGTTTACGAATTTTGGCCGGATTTTTGTGAGTTTGGCAAAAATTTGCAATCGATTTTGCGAATTTAATGAAGAGAATCAGACAAAACACTCAATTTGCAGTTATATTTTTGTGGTTTAGTTTTATCGCTGCAGTGATACTTAAGAATCCAGAAAAGTACATAAAAACCCACTAAAAGGCCACCAACAAAACAAGTCAGCCACTTTCGGCCCAACATGTATAACAGTGACCCATTGTTTCATTATTATTTATCCAAACTAAACTGCTGAATAATAATGGCAAATTACTTTTAAATGTTTCTATTATTCATCGCGCGGCAGCGAAAAAGCAGAACACATTCAAGCATTCAAACATGAATTTATGCTGCGAAACGAAAATGGCATAAAAATGTAGTTGTGCATTAATTCAAAGATAAATTCAAGCCAATTTCCTATTCTGAGCGCGCAGATTAAAATTAATCCAGTTTCAATGTTTTCAATGAATTATTTAACAATTGTTGTGCCTTTGTTGAAGATCAAGTTTAAGGTGTGCGCAAAATAAATTGGCGAATTTGCATGTTTGGGTGGAAAAAAAGGCTGGAGGCTTTGATTTGTGATTTATTTGTTACTTTAGGAATTAAAGATGTACTAGCTCTAAGCAATATTTAGAGACAATATGATTCTGTAAAAAATTATATTATTTTTGGATTTTGATTCATTTGGCTCCGAGCCAATCATATTTAAAGAAAGATCAATTTATTTAAAATATATGAAATAACAGTTTTTCACTATCCTATCTAGCTCTTACAAGGTCCAAAACGAGAAGTTTACATAAACTGGACTAGTTCCAGAACAATTGAACAAAACATTTCCCAAATTCTTGACAGAATCACCATAAATAATGGAATTTAGGACTTCTATACTTTTTAGCACCAATTACTTTTAATTTTTTGTGTTAATCATGGAAACTATTTGAAAAGTCTATTTTGTCTCATGTTGATTATTTCAATTAGAGCCACTTTTAAATATTTGAACCATTAATTGTAAGACACCTCAATTCACCAAAAAAAAACCACCAAAAATTAAAGCTTAGGCACCCAGCACGAAAATTTCTTAGCAATTGCTGCTCCAATTTCCTTTCATTTCAATCGTTAATTGCTGCATTGTGCGCTCTAAAGTCGACTAGCACAGTTTTCTGCTTATTAATTACATCTTTGTAAAAAATTCCAAGCTTTTTTAGTAAAGTTTGTGCAGATTTGTGTACTTTTTTATGTGAAGCGCGGCACAATAAACATAAAAATAAAATGAAAAATTGAAGAAGAGGAAAAAATTCAAGAAATTCGAGAAATTCATAATTTGTTTGGCTCTTTTTCCGAGCGATTCACATTTCAATTCAATTCACACAATAAATGCTTGCAAATTTTCACCCAAAACAAGGCGAAAAACTCAAAAGAGGTGTAATTCAACTAATTTTGTTGCCAAAACTGAACGTAAACTGGAAAGAAAATAGCGTACGCTAGTTATTTATGCAAGACCAGCGCCAGCGCAAAAGTTTCTCTTCCACCGATTCCGTCTTGGCAGTTGTTCAGTTGCTCTGTTGTTTAGTTTATTTTCTTTTGCCAGCCTGCTTGTGCATTCAGCATTATTCAGCATTGTGTGTAGTGCCCTTGATAATGAAAACGCGTATTTTTCGTATTTTCGTTGTCAAAGCCGCGCACAGTTCGCTTTCCAGTTCATTTACGTTGATTGTTGTTGGCTCATTTCTGCCAACGGACATGAGAGTTTTTGAGCTTATAAATGAAAAGAATTGAATTGGTTTTGAAAAAAAACATCATGATTGAAATTAATTTTCTCTAGCGAGCTTTTAGAATTAAATGCAGTTTTATTAAGATGAAAATAATAAAACTTCCAAAACTGCCAGAACATGTAATTTATTAATAACTTTCCAAGATCTTAAAAATAACCAACATACTTCATGTAAATGAAATGAAAACTAGCTCATTATAGAACATCTCTATCGATCGTAGTCGAGCGTACGCTGGCTGCTTAATGTTCCTTTTACATCTCTCAATATATGTGACAGCATATATTACTCGCTTTTATGCGTGCTGAATGCAAAATGCGATAATGGTGAATCGAACGTAGAAAAAAGCAGCCAAAAAAACGTAAAATAGATTTTATGGTAATTGCGTTGAGCGAATGTTGAATGTTGATGTTGTGCGGCACAAATAGAGCATAAGCATATCATGAAGAATACACATGGCGAATTTCATTTGGAAAAATGCACGAGTTTTACATGTTCCGGTTGTTGTTGCTGGATTTCCTGCTATAAAAAAGATTAAAAAATGCTTAAAATGTATTGACACAGATTTTTTGCGTGTGGTGTGAATTCTCGGCTATTTGAAGTTTTTGGAGTATTTTTTTAGTATGTGGATTATTTTGGAGCTTTTGTTTGTGTTTTTAAATATTCTTTTAGTTTTTTTTTTTTGGTGGCATGATAATCATAATAAATGGAGATTGGCCCCAATCGGTCATTTACTATATCTATCAATAATTGAACCACTTATCGCGGTTTAACACCTCGGAGAGTCTTTAAGCATCTTCAAATGTGAATTAGGTTGTTTGGACATTCTAAATATGTTTTTATAGATTTCTTTCATTTTACAATTTTGGCTTGTGTAAATGTGTGAATTATATTAATCACTCGAATTTTTAATGCAAATAAATTATTAATTGAGATTTAAGATAGATATTTTTTAGATACACTGAAGAAACTGAAAAAACTCGGAAAAAACTCAAGAGAAAAAAAAAAGACATCCTAGAAAAATTCGAAAAATTCTACAAACAAGAAATGTAAACTATTCAAAACCTCATTTAATATGGCAAAAACATAAAAAGCTTCTGATAAGATTCCACAAAACCAGAAACATTCCCCAAGCCATTTATTCTCACAGTGCAATTAATACGCTTTTAATTCACTTAATCAATTAAATCCCATAAAATTAGAGCAGATTAAAGCAGCATTAACTACCAAATACAGGTTGTTGTTATTACGCTTGTGGTGTGATAAAGATAACTCATGGATCGTCTGCTCAGTGTCTGCGTGCACACAAAAGAGATGGTGGTTGTCATCAAAGCAGCTTCGCCAACAAAAGCGTTTGAATAAATACATCATAAGCATTCAACAGCACACCATCAGCAAACCACACATGAATGAATAAAGAGGAATGAGCAACAACAATGAGCTGCAAAATATCATAATATTATATTTAAGTAAATATCAGGAAATGTATGTTAGCAGGTTAACTTGAAGTAACGGCATTTTTCGGTTTGGATTTTTTGAAAAATGAAAAACCATTTTATTTACACATAAACCGAGCATAATGGAAATGTGAAGAACTAAAAATCTGGAAAACAACAGCGCGCAGTAAATGAAATGATTGCTTTGGCGAGAACAAGAAGCGAAAAAAATGTGTGTTAAAATGATGAAATTGAAAGCGAAATGGGAAAGAGCTTAATTCACACATTAAAATAATACAAATTATCTAGTTGGATGGTGGAAAGCAAAAACTTTAAAGATTTTTGAGGAGCGCAATTTACGCAGAGAAAATTGATAATTGTAGAGTTTTTTTGGTTTTTTTGTCAGTGATTTGAGGAGTTTTATTTTGCTTTATTGTTACATGGAAGATTTTATTGAGACTGAGATATTTTCGAATATTATTTAATTAAATTATGGATTTTTCTTCATAATTCAAATTAAGAAAAATATTTATCAGAAATTTAAGTATTACTCATGAAATCATTTATAAGAGAAAGTTCATAAAAAAATAAAATAAATTAGAAAATGTTTCCTATCCCTGACTGACTCAAGAAAGTATTAAGAACAACAACGGAATATTTTTGATGAGTGAGGCTCAGCAATGATGTAATGGAAACTATTAATTTAGCTGTATTGAAAGCACGCGTGTTCTTTCATTCTTAGCGTGACATTATCGAAAATATCGTAATAATTTCGACAATAGAATAAACACCTGACGCCTCCATTAAATTCAAAAATTGAATTCAATGGAATTGTTGGTGGTAATGTACAAAATGTGTTAATAAATGAAATATAGTTGGATCCCACTTGAAAGTTCCCGTTAATTGGGCTAATCGGAGGTTTTTGTGAAGAGAATCAGTGAAACAGTATTCTCTCTGATATTCAAAAATGTGATGGACAAAGGTGGTGATCTTTGACTTTGAGAATTTATTTAAATTCTGTATGCAAATGAGATCCGAAAGTGCTTTCTTTGTGACATTTTAAGTGAATTTTCGAAAGAGACGTGTTTATTTTCTTAACGGGTCTTAATGGGTGGAAATTTTGTTGAATTTTAACCTTTAAGTTTATTTTTCAAATACTTTTTTTATGATTTACTTTTAAAAACTATTTGATTTGTAAAAAGGAATAAATAAAAACTCCACCACTCCAAACACTTTAAAGTTTGTTTTAAATTCGTGTGATGCACTGAAAAATAATTTACTGCTAACAAATTATTCAACACGATGGAAATTTTTTTTGGTTAAAGTAAAAAAAAACTTGATGAATTGAAGTTGTCACGAAAACTAATTGTGTTAAAGTTTGAAGAGGCTCGTTGCTTAAAATCCCATCGAAATAATCTTTTCGTGTCAACTTAAAGCTGCAAAGCAAATGCAAACGCAAACAATTAGAACGAGAATTGACAAAAAACCCGCAAAATTCAAATTCAACACACCGCAACAACGAAAAAATTGGAAAAAAGTGTTTTAGTTTGGACGGAATTTGGTCACACTCCAAATATTCAGTTGCGCGGCTTTGCTATAGAGTGGATGGAAATGTTATTGAGTGAAGTAAAAATGTTTGGTTGCTAATACTTAATTCTGGCTGGATTAAATGGAAATTTGATTTGGGAATTTGGTGGATTCATTGGTCATAGATTAGAACTTAAATTTACTTTAATTTTTATGGTCAACTAAAATTCGTTCGAATTGGTTTTTTGGAATTATGCAAAAAGAACAGATGTTGGTATTTCTCGATCTGTAAAATGTTTTTCTTTGGTAATTTGCTCCAGAAAACTATTGACTAGCTAAATTGCCAATGTCAGCCTTAACACGAGATTTTCGAAGATAATATTAAAATTTATAACAGTAAACTAAAAATGCGTACAGTAACAAAAAATCTGTAAATAGACATCTTCCTAATACGTATTTTGTGCGTGTTAATTAACATCAGATGTAACAAAACTATGTATTACGAGATAAAACGTCACTTTCTCAGAAGAAAGTAAATTTTTCTGAATTTATTTTTCCTATCTTGATTTGACTTTAATTGAGCAAAAATTACCAAAAAAACTGCACACATATATGATGACTAACAAATTACAAAAAAAAACCAAAGAAATTTGGCGGGAAAATATTCGCTCAATTTTAAAGTCGTTAATTATAAAGTTCCGACTATACGATCCTACATTGGATGTTATCTCATTAAAAATTATAAATGATACATCTCTTTAATTCATGTAATTTAAAGTTCACAGATAAAAATGCTAAAAAAGCATAAATCTCGCATAAATCTTATAATTTAATTAGTTAACTCTACTCTTACTCGAGTATTCATGAATCCAGCACATTATTAATGTGAATTGTGAAATCAAAAGAATCACGCAAGCCAAACAAGAATTACAATATTTTTAGGTCAAACGCGAGTCTCCCAAGCATATTAAAAAAGTTCTTTGACCAATCTTATTTTATTGTCCGAAAACTTGTTTCATTTTTTGTTCACGAAATCCCTTTGTATCTTATTTGGCTGCAACCATAACCTATCATTTTCAGGGATTGCGTTATCTTCTTGGGCCACGTTTTAAACGGTTCTTGTGAATTCTTTCAATTTCGTGAAAAAAATCTGTGCCGACCTATAGCATATTTGTTGTTGGCCTTTTTGATGTTGCCCATTCCTCATCTCTTGATGAATTTATTTCGGGGAATTAAAACTCGTTTTTTCGGTGGTTTGGTTGTAGAACAAAGTGTAGTAAAGCAAGAACGCCAAGAGGTCAATAGTATCAAATTTAGAATCACCATCAAAAGGAGGATGAGGAAAGGCCGATAAACTATAGCCTTAAACAAGGTTTAATGAGAAAGGGTGGGATGCTCCAAGGATCTATAATTTAGAATATTTGAACTTAAAATTGTATGGGTGCTCATTTAAAAAATTTGCATTAAATTCGAATAATCCGGAAATACAGAATTTAAAAATATTAAAAAATATTCTAAAAAATATTCTAAACCAATAAATATTAAATAAGATAAAGATCTAACCCCCGTCAAAAATTCTGAATTAAGTCTTTTACACTTGTGAAAATGATACGTCACGAACAGTTAATAGAATGAAGAAGCGCATGATTAGGTTGTTTGAGGACGTTGATCTTCGTATCCTCTGCTCCTTCTTTATAGTGCAATAGAATTTCGAATAAAGGTTCAAATTAGAGTTGAATAAACTTAGTTTAAACATATTTTTGAGAGATTTTCAATAATATAAATTTTTCTCATTTCAGATGCAAACATGTCTTTCTATTGCTTGGCGTTGCCGTATCTATTTCAAACGTCTTAATGCCAATATTAAAAGAACGTGATAGATTTAATTGAAAAATTGAGTTTTCTTTGAATTACGCAGATAATAATTATTTTCAACAAAAAAACGCCAGAAAACGCCAGAAAAAAGAAACTGGATCAAATATGGTTTATTGTAGCTCAACGAATATGAGCTCGCAAAACGAATCTGAGGTGGAGAGTTTATTGATGAGTCCTTGCTGGAACACTGGAAACAATGGACAAGATTATATGTTAGATGGTCACAAACTACTGCTGGAGCATGATTTGGAGTCCCTGCCCAGCGATTCAGAAACACAAAAGAATTCTATGGAACTTCTCGACAATCTTCTCTCGAATTCCTCCACACCCATAAGCCGAGTCACAAACTTAGCCGAATTAAAGCCACTGCCACCCTTTACTGGTTACACTGGTCATCTTTCAATAAATGGCATCTCAGGGCATCATTATCATGCAATTGCGCAACGAATACCCGAAGAGAACAACAACTATACACAAAGTTCGTACCAAAGTCAGTGCGATTCTACAAATGCGCACCATAACATCGTGTCATCCTCCACTTGCCTACCAGACTCAGTCTTAAACCCAGATGGAAGCGCTGACTCATGTTTAACGGACGTTAAGCTGTTCTCTGACAACTCGATAGATGGTAAAATATATTCGATAACAACGGCTGACAGTTGTGTAACGTCTGAATCACATGGCCATCACAATGGTCGAATCAAAATGGAGGAGTTGTCGGAATATGACATGAGTTCTATTGAAGATATAGCGGCAATAATTGGTTCTGCCATAGCCGATACAACCGTACCAAATAATCGCAGTGAAAATGGGGATCAGCAGAATGGTGACACGAGAGATTCGTGGATGGACCTTGATGCGTGGATAGAAGATACTTGCGTACCACAAGATAGTAAAATGATTGTGACGCAACATGACTCAATGAACGATTTTATTCTGCCGCACTCGCCAATGCAATCTTCTGGTTCGACACTTCAAAGTCTTCTAACGCATGGCTACATGCCACTGCTACAGAATCGCCTTCAAAATGGACCTCCAATTAAAATTGAAGCGCCCACATCAACTTCGTACTGTAATGAATTGATATCAACGTCCACTAGTCCGCCAGGTTCAGTTTGTTCAACGACAGATAACCTGATGCTTAATGGCAATAGATATCTGACAAACAATCACCAACAATCACATCACTATCAGATCAGCATGAATAATTCTGGTATGAAAAATGATGGCCTTTGTAGTCCAGAATTGTATCCACATACAACAACAATCTCATCAAACTCATCTTCCTCAAAAGCCAAGAGATGCAGGAGCCAAAAAAAGGCAATGCAGTCACATATGAGCGTTTCTTCTGGACAACAGCAATCTCAATCTCAGTCACAATCAAACTCTGTGCCTGTCTCTGCACATAACTTTCAAACAACGAACGACCTGAGTGGACTTTTAGGAAAGGAAAAGCCAGTACACCGCTGTAATATCTGCAATCGAGGATTCTTGAACAAAAGCAATATTAAAGTTCATTTAAGAACACATACGGGAGAGAAGCCATTTAGGTAAGTTTCTAATCATTAATATTATGCTTCATAATAAACAATTAATCATTTATTGTTTTTTGCAACCAGGTGCGAGGTTTGCGGGAAAGCATTCAGGCAAAAGGCGCATCTCATCAAGCATCAGCAAATTCACAAGCGCATTGGCCGAGATTGATACCTTCAATGCTTGCTCGTCTAGTGTTTGTGCTTGTAAATTATATTGTAAGATAATTTATTTATTTAAGATTAAGAGAACCGAATGGAAAAGCAAAAGAAACACAAACGTAACCTAGAAACAAAACTTCACCAGAATGCAAACGTTTATTCGACAAAAAAAAGTATCTACACAGGAATGAATTAGGAAACAGTGCTATAAGAAGAGGTACCTCAATTAACAAAAACACAAACTTTAGTAAAAAGCTCACAAAGAAAGACGTGAATGGCTCTTGTATTTGGCTCTAAAGCAACATGAAAATGTTTGTAAATAAACATAGCATTAATAGCAATGGAAATTAATTTAGAAAGATAGACAAGTTTAATTTATGTAAATATGTAAATTTTTTGTTAACATAATGGTTGGTTCATTGATGGAAAATACTAATAAGGCATTCTTTTCTGTTTCTTGTATCTTTCCAAATATATATTAAAGACACATTGAATATTTAATTAATTCATGGATCAGATAAACCTCAATTTGTTTCTCTAATAGACTCGAGGGGGCACTGAAATGGTTTAAATTGTTTGCAGTTACAATGAATTTTATTCTCCATCAATCATTTTCAACTATTTTAAATAATTTGACGATTTTCTTTATTTTTATCTTTGATAATGCATAATGGTAAGTTATCATATGCATACATTCTAAAAACAAAACGATACCTCGAGCAACGATTTCAATTGATTATCCAATTTCATTCACTGTATTTCGTTTTCTGTTTTCATTTCAATCATTTTTATTTTCTTTATGGAATTTAAAACTGCCTATATTATCTGCTATCTACAAGACCTACAAGCTAGAATCACTTTATTTTAAAGATCAACCAATCAGCAATGTTTACGACAAAATTTTCCTATATTGAGTGCAATTTAAAATTTTATCTATTTTATTAGTTCTTCTTGAACTATCAAACAAATTTTATTTATTTTAAATTTTTGATTACTTTTAATATCTTTCTAAATCTTTTTTAATCTTTCGAAAATATTTTTCATTTAACAAACTTCTTATATAGTTCTGTTGCTTTGGGCCCAACAATTTCAACTTTTCAATGTTATTCAAGTTTGCAATATTTTCATTATTTTCAATATTTTGTTTCTCGAAATAAATTAGGATAGGTTTTATATGCTCAGTTATTCTTACCGTATTTATTTATTATTTTTGATTATTATTTATTCTAGCTGGAAAAGCAGTTTATTGTTTTTTGGGCCGATTTAATAATGTATTTCAATTATGGATAAAAGTTGTATCAGGTTATATGTTTATTGGAACATTAATAGAGGTTATAGATTGGTATCTGGTCCCTAAAGACACGTTTTGAAATTTTAAAGAAACATGTCTAGATAGTTTGAAAGTTAACTCTAAAAAAATTATACATTCCTTCCTCTAAGAATCTATAAAAGCCTAAATTAAAAAGATCGACCTAAAAAGCAATTGAATTAGCAAATTTTCCCTCTAATAGAACTAAAAAATTCAATTTTATTTAATATTTCTCGTCCTGTCCCCTACAACACCTCTCCAAATCAAAAACTGTTTTGATTTTTATTAATTATTTAATTATACATTATTTATTGTAAAATTGTGATACCAGATTTCTTCCACGTTCTTCATTAAAACATACACACACACAAAATACTGTATAGATTAATTGTAAAGAAAATAGTTGTCCACTGTTGGGCAACAAAATCGCAGCTGGAAGCGACGCAAAAGTAAATTTGATTTTTCAAATAATTTGTTGATTAATTTATTAAGCGAAATCGTAAAGTAGAACTTAACTGTAAAAATAAATGTAAAGCAACTTTAAGAGATAATTAAGCAACAACAAAAAAACTAAGAAAGAGATTTATTAATTTGGTGTAGCAATAAGGATTCAAGTAAACGAGTATAGAAGAGTTTTCTAGGCTCGCTATGTATTTTTAAAGTAAGATCTCATGAACTTTCCAGAATTAATTAAGTAAAACAACTTAAAGACACTGAATTCAGAAGCAAAGATGTATAAAAGTATGAAAAACGCAACAAAAGTCAGTACATATTAAAAACTTTTAATTGAAAAAACTTTATAAGCAAAACTGCCTCGAACAGAAACATAAAAAAATTGTTAATCCAAATTTGAAACAAAAAAAAAGAGAAATTGAATCACTTGTAATTGAACGCAAAAATATTTAATTGTAAAAATCGAACAAAACATAATTTTTAAGACTTTGTAAGAAATTGTAAGAAAACCAACAAAAAAGTGTAACGATTGCATTAAAATAGTTTTTAAATAATAATTTCAAGTTAAAAATATTATATTGTGTTGTTGTCTTTATTCCATGTCACAATCCCTTGTTCGATCATGTTCAATGCTGAGGCAAAAGTTGTTACAGCAAAGTTAGGTAAAGTATTTCGCGCTTTGTAAGATTTATGGTTTACTTCACTTTTATCAGAGATTGGATTTTTGCAAAGTGTCATACATAAGAGGTTAGTACAGAGCATGTAGTTATGATGTGAAGTAACAAGGATTTAGCAGTTTTCAAAGAAGTTTGGTACAGCGAGAAGATAATTAAAGATTATTCTAAATCTTCTACAAATCTTCTACGATAATGAAAGAATACGCAGCTCAAAACTTGAATAAAAATAAATGTTCTTCTAAAAGAGCCCACATTTCATGAGAACTGCTAATTAGCTTAAATAAATTTCAATAAAATTTATTTTGTCCGGTTTGTTTAAATAATTTAAATTTTGACACATTTAAAAATTAACAAGTATATACTGAAAAATCGTTCAGTATCATAATTCAAACCAAAATTAATAATTTATTTGGCAAACCATAAATATTTGATTAATTAAAACTAACATGAGACACCATAAAAAAATGTGTGGAAACTAACACCTGTCTTGTACCTAATCTGATCCAATCAAATTGCACCAATACCATTCAGAAGAGAAATGCCCGTAGTCAATAGAAAAGACTTGAATGCGCGAATCAGCCTCGCATAGAAATTGAGAGCGGAAATCTTTAGGCCATTTGAACAATCTTTGCAGCTTTTCAGCTTTGAATCTGGGGAGTTATAATTGAAACAATCTTATTAATCATCTTAATAATGGATTGTGCTCTCTTGGGAAAAGTTCCCACACACACCAAAGAAACCGATCAGCACAAACGAATTTCCTGAAACCATAAAATTCCTCCAATTGACAATGTTTTGCTAGCACTGGTCATAACAAGAAACTAGGTAAGATAATAAAACTTGTAATAAAACAAATCGGTTAAGCTTTTGATGAATCTCTGTTGGTTTATCTTTAGAAAGATATTATGAGCGCTAAAAAATTTTTTGCGCGGGATTTTTACGATATTGTGAAATTAATGTTACTGGTTGTCTTGTTGTTTTGTTGCTGTTAGAACCAAAGATTTTTATGTTTTGGTATGAAAATTAAATATTAAAAAAAAACGCGAACTAAAAATTATTATTGTTCATGTTCGCTATAATTTTCATAGTTTTTCATCATTTTTCGTTGCTTTTTACGAAAGATTAATCGGCAAGCAAATCTACAAGAAAATTTTCGTTCGATTCGTGGTCTATTAATTTTCTTGACTCAATTTCTATTTTTCACACACCAAGTTGTATTTAGTTTCAAGCTGCCAAGTGCATACTCACGCAGTTTCGATTAAGACAACTAGTGGAGGTGCAAAAAAGGTAATTAATGTGAGGGAAACGATAAGAGTTGGAGATAGTAAATTATTTATGTTCTTCAGCGTAGTTTCAGGTACATAAAATTTGAACAAGGCGATTGAAGGAAAGGATGAACAACATTTGAGATGATCTACTTTAGTAATGATGTTATATTCACATAAATTAAGATTCTTGTTTTCTAATCCATTGAAATGGATTTTCAATAAAAATTATATCCTTCGATATTCAAATCATAGGAAAATCAAAAAAAAATAACCCAGAAACATAATCTCCCCACCAAAAGAACCAATCTCTGAATATTTTGACAAAACTTTTTAGTAATTAAAATAAACAAGCAAATAAATTAATTTCTTTGTTAAAAATCTGAAAAACAGAAAAACACATTAAAAAGTCATAAAAACGACATAAAAAAAATAAAAGTTCACAAATTAACAATAAAAAACTCTACAAAACTACACAAAGCCCCAAAATACAGAAAAATCACAACAAAAAACATAGAGAACTATGAAAATCACAAAACGATAGTGAAACTGTCTTTTTTTACACGCAAAATGTTAAAATTTGTAAAATAGTAAAAATATTTTGAATTGTGGACGAGAGGATTTCAAAGCTGTTGAGAAAAATTCAGTGACCTCCTTTTATGCATGGAATTTTCGGCGATTGAATTAAAAATCGCTGAACAGTTTTCATGATCAAAGAAATTCGATACACTTGAACTTGGCCGATTGTTGCCTAAGTGCTGATTAAGTGCTGATTAAGTGCTGTGCGTGATTCAACTGAATTGATGTCATTTTTTATTTTTTAGATAATTATATGAATTAAGAGTTCATGCAAAAAGGCTTAAATATTCCTACTAACCTTTCTTTGATCTTTTGCATCTTATGGTTCTCTTTGATGCTTAACAATCTTTGAAGTGAATCCACCTTTAAATTAACTGAAAAGCGAAAAAAGCTTAAAAGTGAATAAAGTAAATGAATAATGCTTACAATGTTAAAACTTCACAATTTTTCAAGAAGAGGAAAAATCTCACAAGATGAAAAACTATATTGTGAATGATGGATTATTTCTTTATTGATTAAGAAAGGTGTGTCACTTTTTATAAAGATGTTGGATTGAGGCAAAAATCAGTAAGTTTTGTTCGATTGTTAGTTAGTTTATGATGTTTTTTGCTGAGTATGCTAACAGTCATAATTATTTATTTAAATCTGATCAAATGAAATTATTGATTCCAGTTAAATTGATAAATTAATTATTTGATTATAACTGATCAAAAATATTTATATTCCATAAATGTAGAGTTTTTAAATTTAAAAAACTTGAATTAGTTTCAACAAATTATCAAGAAACGCCAATCTAATGTCCATACCCAATTTATCAATAAAATCGTGAAAATTCTAGTAACGAAAAAATTATCATGCAACAGCCATATCGAAAACAGCAACATTTAACTCTACACGATAATCTGCCACAACATTGTACTTGATTGTACGTTTGCAGGATACATGTAAAATTACTTATGCGCATACTCACATTATTCACATTATTAACATTATGCTTTTTTACCAATCAAAATGGCATCAATACCAGCAATACCCGCAATACCAGCCAGCAGTATCAGCAATTGGAAGTAACAGAAGCAGCTAAACAAAAAACAAGCTAGCATTAACAACCACAGCGAGGCGCAACACAGAAAATAAAGATAAATCTGGGTTATACTACATATAGTGACACACTTATTTTCCTCAACGAAGAAATGAAATAAGCAGAAACGAAATCGAGAGAAGGAAAGAAATTTGTTCAAAGGCAAAAAGCCAAATGCAAAATTGAAACCAACAACAAACCAGCAGAATTTTCTCTTTTTATACGTTTCATACTTTGCTGTGCTTTTTCATTTTTCAAAGCCAAAGCCATTTCCATTAGATATACTCGTTTGGCTGGATTTATCACATACTTTTTCCATTTCTTTTAGCAGGCACTTGACTTGCAGTAAACGAGGGTTTCGAGGGGACTTTTGGCTGTCTGTCAATTTTGAGTATCATGAGAGAGAATTTGATGGGAGTTTTTGAGATTTATACTTTCTATCATCGATCTCCAAGGAAACTTCAAATTTTTACAAATAAACGCAATTTAATTAATTTATTGACCATATACTTCAATAAATTTTGTGCAACCAATAAAAAACCATAATAATGACCACAAAGCACACTGCTATGCGACCCTTCCAACACTTCCTTGTCTAAGGTTATTAACAACTTTTATTGCTAATGATATTTTAAAAATGGTAATGATAATTCTCAATTATTATTATTTCTTCTGCAGATTTGTCGCAGTTTTGTTGCAAAGTTGCAGAATTTCGCTGCATTCTTGATTTGTCATGCTGTGAAATTTATTTGCCATTTTAGTTATACCAAAGAATTCGCGGACTTGTAATTATTTATATTTTGCAAAGTTTAATTGAAAAAAATTAAAGAGGTTGGTTGTGGTATCTAAAAAGCATCTAGAGGAGCAAAAAATGCCTGAACTGGTAATAAAAGCGGAAAACTTCACGAATCCAACTGAAAGCTCCATTAATTCAAATCCTCTGCAAGCAAGCAAAAAGTCCATTTGCTCACAATATCTGCCAGCAATTAAAAATAATTGTGCTATAAAAAATATTTCGTTGTTTTAATTTTTTTGAGTTTTCCAAGTATTTTTAAAGTTTATTCAATTTTTTATAATTTAAACCAACACTTTACACGTTTAATAAACTATTTCCAGCTATTTGCAACTATTTCACAATATGAATGAAATAAATCGGCGTTTTTGCTGTTTCTGGTGGATAATTATTGCAGAAAGATGGCAATGGTCGAGTTTTCGACTGCAACACTTTGTTTTGAGTTTTTTGACCAGCGATTTTGATTTTGAATTTTGTGGCAACTTTGTGTTATAATAAGAGGTGTTTGGTTCCCAGTTTGACGACAGTCTGTGAAATTGTAGGTAATTATATCGATAAGATCAAGAATTGAAAAATGTCAGCTTCAATTTCATTTTGAGATGGAAGTTTTATAAATAGCAAATAAAAATTCCAAACTCATTTACCCTCAAAGCACACACCCAATGTAACCTTTCCCAAACCAAAAACACCTGTGCACTATTGAAATAAATTAATTAAGCATAAAGAAGTACTTATTGCAACAAAGCCGAAACAAATAACCATTTTTACAATATTTTATATTTGATTGATTTTTTAATTTCATTGTTAATTGTGCATTAAGTAATTGCAATAAAAGGTAGAGTATTTTCGACTGTTTTTCGAGTATTTCGAGTATTTCACAAAAATCCGACCAAATACCAAATTTAACGGCAAAATTTCGGGGTTGCCTGTAAAAATTTCAGCAAAATCACTGAAATATTTCAATTTGTTTAAACTGCAAATTAAACTGGAACATAAAATTCAATAAAATATAATAAATTTGTAGTATTTACTTGGAAATGCAAAAGATGTCTAAAAAATGATTTAAATTAACCTGTTTTTCAAATAACCCGCAAGTTAATTTATTTGATTCCGAATTTTCTCGTATTTTTCGTATATTTCAATCTTCAGTGTCAATGCTGTCTATTTTTAGTCAATAGATTTTTGGTACCAAAAAACGGGTGGGAAAAAATATTTTTTCAATTTTTTTATGTTTATCAGTTTTTATAGTTTTTTAAGAGAAAAAGAAAGTTTTGCGTGACGTCAGTCAACTCGACTGTGATGACTAAATAACAAAATTACTGAGATCAACTTTGAATGATACACGAATAGGTAAGATCTGGTAAAAACATTTAAAAGTGCTGATAAAATAGCGAAAAACACAAAAATGTCTCTTGAAGTACTTCAAAAATACAAATTACACTTGAAACTTGAAGATCTCAATCATTTATTGCATGGAAACTTGGAAATTCTATTTATTTTCCATTTCAAACGTTTTTAATTTGTAAAATGTTTTTACCCAAAAATTATTATTTGGATCAAAAATGTATCAACTGGAGAAAGTAAAAGTTTTGTTTACCGTTATAGAAATGCCATCATTAAACAGAATTAAGTTTTAAAGTTTTAACCTGAAAAAATTATGTTTTTATTAATAGCTTTTGATAGTTTTTGATGTTTTTGATACTTTTGCATCTTAATTATCATTTCTTTTGTTGTATTTTGTTACTAGTAGCTTTTTTTGTGTTTTGTACTTTTGGTAATTTTTTATGGCTTTTGATTTTATTTTTGTAATATGGATTTGGTGGAGTAAGCACTAAGCAGCGATAACTGACAATAACGCATTAACAACGATTAACAAGCAAAAGCTGATGATATTTTAAAGACAATCCGAGAGCGATTTTTAAAGCTGTTGCAGCGGGAGAGTCTAGATAGGCGGAATGTTTTCTATGATCACAACAATAAAATTTTTCTACAATATCAACAGGGAGTTTTTGCGTAAAAAAAGGAGCATTAAAAAATAATCAAGTCCATTGAAAAGGATCGAATGTACCTTAAAAATACATAATCCTTTACAAAAGATGAAAAAATCCTCACATCTAATCAAATTAATTAAACAAACAAACGAAAAATTTCCGACCTTCAGGGCACACTCGTTACAGTTTTTTTCAGTTTCTCGCAGCAATTTATCAATTTATGGAGCTAATCAGGTGCTTTATGGCTTTTTCGGCATCTCGACTGCATGTTTGTGGCACAAAACATTAAAAAACATTAAACCAAAAATTAGCGGTTTCGATTGTTCATGATTGGATTTAAGAGCTTTATAATCGATTACTTTTGTGAATTTCTAATTTAATTGAATATAGTTTTTACTTTTACCCGAAAAAATTCATTATTAATGAAGATTTTTTCGGTTTTCTGTGCCAATTGGCTTTGAATTTCTTTTTTTTCGATGAGATTTTGGTCGGCTGTCGAAGAATTGTTTCAAGTGTCCGATATTGGGTTGATTTGGCATTGATTCGGTTGTTTCGGATTTGAATTGGTTTTTGATTTAGAATTAATGTGGTCATTAAATTAAGAAGTCCGGAGATAGATTATGGTTTATTCGATTAATGTGGATTGGAACGCATTTTGTGAAAATCTTTTTATGATTACTTATTTGTTTGAATTTCATCCGCTAAAAACTGAACTAAATTCTTTGTTCAAAAATCACAAAAATTAGTTCTGTTGAATTTCGCTTTTTATACGAAATAAAACATTAAAATATTGATACTTTTGTGAAATCTTCAAGATAGCTTTTTTCATGATGAGAATTGTTTAAAATGTCTAAAAGATCATAAAATATGTAATCCTTAATAAAGCAATTTATAAAGCATCTCCTTTGAAACGGTAAAACTCTAACATTCTTTTATTTATTCTCAGCTCATTAAGATGATTTTAGTTGATATATTCATGACTCAAAAATTCGCTAAAATTGATTATAAAATATTAACCGTTGTATATTATTTATGCATCCATATCTTCGTCATGGAGAAAAAGAAGAAAAAACCGTTGAATAAAAATTCAAAATTAAAACTTTCATAAAAGCTTTCCTAAAAGCTCACAAAGCTCTCACAAAGCTTTCAAAGCTCGAAATAGTGAAATTTTTCACTAAAAATTGATTAATCTGATTATTATGCATAAAAATACTTTAATGCTTCTTAAATGCGAACTTACATTAAAAGAACTAATCCAACCTAAATCTGTTGGATTTATTATGTAAGTAAAACCAATTCCATTTAATAAATAAATGTTTTATTTGTCAATGTATCACAATACAGCACGTCTTCACGGTTTATCAATCTAACAAATCTAATTTTATTCTTATGAGGAAGTGATCTATAATCCCATATAAACTACAAATAAGGCAGAAATGGCTGCGAGAAATGCGAAAAAACTAGCAGCTATAACGATGGCAAAAGTAGATCCGAGTAAAGTAATGAAGAAACCAATGGACAAAGACATTATCAGTTGACCAACGAACAGCATAGATGAGATGATTGCGATGTCGACTGCCAAACCGCGGGGGTGTTTACTGTTGTTTTCTACATTTTGGCCTTTACGTACTTTGAACTGGAAATAAATTTTAATTTAAAATATTTTCAATTACAAAAGCTTGTAATAGACTTACCGATCCTTTAGCATGGTAATGAGCCACCAATAAATATGGAATCGTGAAAATAGTGGAGTAAAATATTCCAGCTGTGATGGAAGATAACAGCACACAAATCTTGCTAGGAAAAATAGCTAAACCTCCCATGCCCACGCTGAAAATGAAAACACCACCCACGAAAACTGCCTTAGCTTTGAATTTTCTGATTAATCTGTCAATGACCATGGAATAAATCGAGCAAGTAAGTGCATATCTAAAATTAAAAAGCAATTATGAGTTTTTGGTTCAGAAAACAAAGATAAGTTATACTTACAGACACATGCCCCAGCAGCCAAATCTAATGCCTTGATCATAAAGGTCATATTCTTCGGATCCTTCAGCTGCTGATGGATCACCACCAAAAATAGCTTCTCCAACAAAGTCAGTGAAATAAAGACAATAGCAGATGTGGCTCATCCAACAAAGTAAATTCGTCAAGCAGAGTAACCTCAAAGATTTTGGCATTATCACGATTGACTTGAGATATGTCTTAAAAGAGTGACGTTCTTCACAAACAACTGCCACATCTTGTGGAGTCTCACAATTAATGGTTCCATAATGATCATTGTTTTTTTCCTCTGAGAATATTTTCACGTTGGTTTCTTTCTGGTTTTGTGTTCCATTTAATCCGTTCATTCCGTTCATTCCATTTATTCCATCCTTGTTAAGAAGATTAAGTGCTGCTCGAGTTTGCTTCAATGCACGAATATTGGCTTGTGATACTGGACGCATTTGCTCATCAGCTTCCATGAGTCTAAGCGGAACTTCTCTGAAACTTGTGACTGTGCAGACCTAAAATATAAAAAGAAAATTGTCTCAAGCTTTACATTCTGAAGATATTAATATTTACCATTCCAAAAACGAAAATGAGTGTGACCAGCGCAAACACAGTTCTAATATTGTCTCCAATCAAATCTGCAAAAACAGTTTTGTCCCAATTGACTGCACCTAGAGCGTAACCCATTGCACCTCCAAGCCCAGCCATGATTGTAAATGTACTAAGAGCTTTTCCTTGATCTTCTGGCACACAAACATCTAATAAATATGCTCGGGACGGAGTTTGAAGGTTATCTGCATTAAAGTCCAGTAAAATGACGCCAGCAACTGTGATAAACAGTGCCCAGAAAAAGCTAGCTGGCTTATCCGCATCTTCACTGTTTACAGTTTCATAGGTGAGCCTATCAAGAGCACCTTGAGAAAGGTTTCCTTGGAGATTGCTTATAGATGTGAAATTTGAATGGTCGATTAGCTCACCAATGTGTTTTCCACAAGGGGCTAATATCAGTCCTATGAGAAGATAATAAAAAATAATTGTTATTAGGGGTCGTGACTCTCACGTAAATATAATAAAACATTTAATGGCTTTAACAGCGCAATGTTTACATCAAACTGTATTAAATTATTTTGTTGCTAATTGAAATATATAAATAATTGTTTTCTTTTGAATTTAGTGAATCGTGAGTTGAATGTTCTGCAAATAATTATTTCACAATTTTGCACTTATATATTGAATGATCACACTTAGCGATTTAAAAACATTACCCAATAGAAGACCAACGGACAGGGTAAGAATAAATGGCCTTCTGCGACCTAAAGCTGACCGACATCGGTCACTCATTGATCCTAGAAGTGGAGAGCCCAAAAATCCTAGCACTGGAGAGATTCCCCATATTAAAGTCATCTGGTGGTGGTCCAAACCTATAGAGAGTAAGATCGGACTCACAAACGCTGTTTCAGCTGCATATACGAACTCTATGCCCATTATTATCTGAAAGGATAGGGTTACTAAATGTTTTTTAAGTTTTTGCAGGAAAATTACCATGGAAAGCCTCGCAAAATCAAAAGTCGTTTTTCTCCTGAAAAATATAAAAATATGGTCAGAACGACTTCAATAATGCACAATTTCTTCCTCTTTATCCAAAATCCCATAAATAAATTTTTCTCTGAAGCCTCTTGCTATCTTATCAAAAACTCGACTTACCGGAAAACGTGAGAATAATCGTGCTGCTGTTTGCGGGCGTGCTCTTCTCGTATTTGTTCTATTTCGAGGCGAACTTTGTCCGATTCAACCACGCTAAGTTTTGCTAGTGCTGTGGATCCTACCATGGCTATTGTTTCTGGATCACTACTGTCTCTGCGATAACTGAAGAAGTATCTTCTGAAACAGTTTTCTACAAAAAGATAAAGCAGATATGCGATAATTTAATATTTGCTATAGAAAGGCGCACACTGTTGACATTTTAATATTTTGATTGAAATGTGTAGAGGCTGAAGTGCATAGTTTGATCAAGCTTCATGGTCGAGGTGGAGAATAAATCACTCGATATTTTATTTTTTTTAGAATTCAATCAAAATTGCAATCTTTATTAGTTTATGCACTTTGATATAGCACTCCCTAAGATAAATTGTACTTATTGAATTTTCAATATTGCGAAATATATCTTTAATCAATTGCAATATGTTGCCTATACCATAACCAACCCTTGTCGAAAGAATTAAGAGAGAGTGAGCCAAAACCATCAATCACAAATCAATGTTATAGCGTAGTCCTTAATATTTTCATTCATTATAATTTTCATATTGTTTAAGAAAAATATTATTATGACAATTTGAAGATGAATCACAAGCTTATATTCATTTCTGATTTAACAGTTGTCTAGCATATTTAGTTTTTAATGAATAGCAAAGTTTTTTAAATATTGCTAATCACTAAAAGTTTCAACACTAACTCACTGCTGTACAAATAATTCTGATCGAAATTCGCAGCTGTTATTTTTGATTCAAATCGAAAAATTCTTCCGTGTTAAAATTTGAGTCTGGAGCTGATTTTATAACAATGAATGTGTAAATATTTTGAAAGTTTAATGTATATTTTTCTCTCCAAAAGCTCAATTAACTGAATAAATTTTAATTAAAAAACCTGTTTATTTATAATAAACTATTTTGTACGGGTTTACGTTTTAAAAGCACAACTTAGCTGGACTGTGAGCAAAGTTGAACTGATGGGATTGTTCGAAATGCTTGGATGCAGAACCTCATCTCTGTTGTAAGCTGAGATAATATTTTGAAGTTTCGCCGATAACTCATATGGCAATATTTTTCTAAAAGCTTTTGTTTAGATGTCGATACAACAATGTCGATAAAATTGGAATTAGGATTTTAAATTGGTTAAAGGGAAAAAGAAAAAAAGAAGATTGAGAGCTTGAGTAAAATATAACAAAACTTTTTCATTTGAAGGTCAATCATAAAACTTTCACTTTTACAGGATAAACCTAAATATCTCACCTAAAAGCACACCCCTGATAAGTAACGCTAAAATGATCCCAAACATGGATATATTCCGATTATTTTCAGACTTGTCTTGTTCAAACTAAAATTTATCGGTTGGCGGCAGGCAAATATTGACTCAGAAATCCTGTTTGATTATCAAAAATTGCATGCACGTTTTAGTGAAGGGGCTCAAGGTTTCATCATATAACTTCCGAGAAAAACAAAATATACATGAGAGATTTGGGAGTCCCCTTAAAGTTCAACTCTGTTTATTGTTTATGATCGATACTTGTTTCTCAATTAACAAAATTGTTTGCTAGAAATATTACTCAGACCATATTGTCTTTGCGTAAAAACAGTTGTTAATTACCACTTATACATATTTTCTTAAATTTCAAATATGTAAATAAGCGTTGAAATAAACAACATATTGCAATTAAAAGTTTTGTTTGATTTGTTATTGTTTCTCTTAGACGTATAATATAATACTCGACTGGTTATTAATTTTTATTGGCGATATAATAATGTTACACAACTGATTGTTCTTATTGAACTTAACTTTTCTTGTTGCTACGATTCAGAATCTTTTATATAAGGTGAAAATTCATAACGTAATGTTCCAAGTTTTCAAATGATAAAAATAAATCCAGGAACATAACTTCTAGAAATTTAACATTCTTTCAATTTGCACAGATAATATAGTATATTGAAGTTTATGAGAGTATTCAACCAAAACTGAAGATTCCGAAAAAAGTTTCGGAAATAGCCACAAGAATTATTAATCGACCTTTTGAAACTGCAAGAAGATACTGTGAAAATATATTGTATGAAATATAAATCAAAGCACCAAGGTTGTCTGCAAAGAGCGATCACATTATAAGATTTTTTTTCACCACAATGTTTCAGAAAAGCTTGATAAAAGCTTTTCATAAAAGCATCAGAAATCGACAAAAAAACTTCTTAAGATTTATTCTGCATCAAATTGCAAGAACGTCCCTAACTTTGACAAATATGCTGCAGACTTTTTTCAAATGGCTAAAAACAGCAGATTATGCAATAAATTTAAAGCTTGGGCTTATCCAAGTATTTATTGGATTGTTCTTCTTCAATAACTTGCAAACGAAAATAAATTCACTTACCAAAATTTATTCAAGCTTTTGGATTCAACCCAAATCTAACTCGAATCAATATCACAAAACAAAATTTTTGAGAAATATTCCTTAAAACTTTTAATACGTCTAAACTTGAAGTTGTGTTGGATTGCCGGTGATTTGATCATAACTTGAGTCATAAGTACGAATTCACTTTGTTGGTCTGTTGACCGTCTTGTACCGAAGACTAAAACTGATTGAGTGATGCTGAGATTTGCCTTAAGCTTTTATAAGATTTTCTATCTGACTTTAGCGTTTTGGGTTGTTATCAAGTTTCTAATTGCATACGGGTATTTAGTTTGCGTAAATATTATTTTAAGAAAATAAATTACAATATTTTGGAAAATTTCCATTAGATTAAGATTTTGTTAAATTGTAATTATTTTTTTTGTGGTGCAATATTTATTTTAAGAGCGAAATCTATTTTAATTTTTAATTTCAGCTAGTGACAGGAATAGCTAAGTATTAAACTACGTTTAAGAAAAATCTCTTTAGTTTCAATTTCTCGATATAGATACTATCTGATGTACCTTCCCCATGATATCTTTTATAGATCACTTAACATTATGTAGCATATGCTATAAAGAAAAAACTTGCAATTATTTATCAAGTGAATTTCTCAACTTTGCCGTCTGTACATTTTTACTCAATCTATGATACTGAAAAGATGGAAAGATGTTAAAATCTGTATCATAGCATAAAGAAAGTTACGGGTATTTTACCATCTTATATCGAACGGTCGGTAGTTATAGTTTTCCAAGAAATAATACTTTAAAAAGTTCAAATAAGCTTTGCACCATGCTACTCTTTTTAATGCTTGTCATTTTATCATCGATAAAAGTATTAAATGACAAAGTTCACAAAAATATAGCATGAACTTTTTCAAACACTTTTTTGTTTGTTATCAATTTGTTTGCTGAAACTTAACCTTCACATTGACATTTTCAGAGCTTTCGCATAGCAATATCACATTTTCTCGGTTCCAATGTTTAATTAAACATCAAACTGACTGTGTGGTGATGTTTTAGAGTAGACACATATCCACAAAGAGTGCTATATAAATCAATGTTTGATTATTTTCTAATTGCTCAAACAAATTTGAAATTTGATGAAAATTTTATATTAATTGCGTATTTGGGTTTCAGCAAAACATAATATTGGTTTGTAAATTGGAAACATTTAGGTGTAACATTTCTCTATGAGATTGATGGTTATAAACTATAAAATAAAATATAATAATTAATTTATTGAAATGATGTTTAGTAATTTCTGGCTATCGATAATTCTAACATCAAAAATGTATTTGCTTTGCGATTTACGGCTTTTATGTCATCTCAATTTACTAAATCGATACAATATCAAAAATCTGAGGATCAAGCAGATTGCTCTGATTTATATTCACCATAAGAAAAACACCTATTCCAACTTTTATAACGCAGTTGTTACAGAAGAAGCCATAGTTGCAGAATTAATCTTCTACACACATCAACACATTATTCAACAATTCTCATACATGAAACAACAATACTTCATAATTATATCGTATAATCAAGACAATGTGAACAAATATATGAAACAAGATTGCCGGTTTCTGAATGTGTATTTAATCTCTTACAACTGCACAAACTTACTACAAAGTACACACGATATATTGTTATGATTAAACACTCGAAAATGAAGAGAGCACACAAACATTTTACTCGAAATTCACTTAAGATTGTGCAACTCAATTGATTTGATAAGCAAACTAATATTAAGTATGTTTGGACAAAAATACCTTTAATTCAATGAAGGCTTATCAAAAACAAAATTACACAGGTTTATGCTTTTATTTGTTTACAATTGCTAGTCATTAAAAAATGGATGCATGTTTTGCTTCAACAATTTTATTCTAACATTTAAACTAGAATGGTATGAGTTCATTCGTTATCGTAAAAATTCCAACAAATCATATTTATTTTCGATAATGATACTTTGTATTTGAAAATATTGTGAGATTGTGAGACATCGTGTCTCACTTGCAGTTATAGTGTTTTTGAACTTGATGACATTTCATTGCAAAAATTTTCATACACATTGTTCTATTTTTCACGAGAAAATGCTTGGTCATTCTTGCTTCAGAATCTTCATTTAAGCATAATACAGTTCGCAAAACAGTCGTAATAATTTAACAGGCCTTTCTATGCAGACAATTTGAGTACAATGAACTTAATATCTTCGGACACTGAATTATTTAATTTAATAGTATTGCCAATAGAACATTAAGTCCTATAGCCTCCAGACATTTTAAAACATTTAATTAAAACCACTGAAATTACCGTGAAATCCAAAAAACGGTGCCATTTTTAACGACGTGTCACTCTTCTACGATTTACGATCCACGACACACAACGAGCAACTGAAGCACTACAGAAATATTATAAACTAGCCAGTTGACTCTTTATTGTATGCCGTTATCAGCACTGTTGCCTGTCAAACAATGAAGCTGCTGAATTTATTGAGTTTTTAGAAATTTCAGATTTGTCTGTTGAAATTGTGATTCAGACTATGTTTAGCAATGATAACATTTTGTTTGCATATTTAGATTGACCTTTGAGAGTTTCACGGAAGAATTAAGTGAATAATTTGTTAAAAGATGCCTCTTGACATTTCATGGTTCATTTCTAAAAGATTATCGGCTCATAACTTATATTAATCGGTTTTTTTAAAATGTTATTTTTAATTTAGTCTAGAAAAGATAAGGTTTCAAAAGAACTCTACCGATTTGAGTCTCTATCATTGCAATTAGAATTCTAAACGAGTTTAGTTACGTAAATACTGTAAATTGCAATCTGATGTAATCTTGAGAAATGTTTTTATCACATTTTTCCTGATCTCCATTATAATTGTGCTGGTATCATTAAGGTGTTTAGCAAGTACAATTCTGTGAATGACCTTAGGCCAGTTTTCATGCCTGAATCAATAAAAAAATGCATAAAAACCAGGAAAATAAATATTTCATGAGTTCAAAAACACACGACCAAACTGTCCATAAATTCTACCAAATCCCCAATTACCAAAACATCCACTTGTGCATTAAAATATTAGAAATATCAGCAATGTCAATTGCAAATCGTTTTATCGAAGACAATCACGATAAATCAATTAAAGCTTCTGATTTATTGCAATGTGACTCTTATTATCTCTCTCGCTATTTTGTCATAGTATTTAAGCAAGCAAACATGCATTAAAATTGATCACAACACAATCTAAGCTTTTCTCGGAATTTATTGAGTATGTTGAAAATAGGAAATGTACTCTCAATTTTCTTCTCGCCTGTAGCGAATTTAGAATTCAAGCGCTCATGCATTCATGCATTCAACCATCTGAATTGTGAATGAGTTGCTTCTTTCACTCCCGGTTTATTTATTCAATGTTATCAAAACACTGATAACACACAACGTGGAACGCGAGCAGTCATTATCGAACATCTGATGACAAATTCACGAGCAAATGTATCACTAGATTGTTTTGGTTTAAGCACGAAATCGAAAATGACACTCACTCACTTTGAAGACAGGATTTGGTGGCACCCAAGCTATTTGGAAGGCGACCAGCCGCATTAGGAAGGAGCGCATCTTTTTTAGGAAATTTCGACTCATTATCTTATTGTTTTAAATTTTTGCAACTATAAATTAGCAAGTTCTACAAACGCCACCGAACTCAAACACCTAACTGAAACGAACTGACGTTGAAAACTGAGTTTTTGTTATCGTTATCGCTCAAATCGTTGTAAAAATGCGATTATGAAGGTGCTTCACACTTTTATTTTCACATCGGCTTTATATTAAGTTTTTGTGTCTTATCGCTTTAACTAAATACTTCAATATTCATTGCACAGCAGCTGAAAGCACACTAAATTAAACTAGAATGATGACTTTTTCACTAAAATGTAACTTTACAATTAAATTGTTAGACACAGCAGTTTTTGGAGGCAAATCAACAAGTAATAGAAATGTCTTTTTATTGTGGTTAGATACTTATTGTTTTCATTGTTTTTTTTTTTTTTGTCGGAATTGTTGGGTTAAATGTTTTTGTCTGCAAAAATCTATAGTTTATCATTCGCTTCTATAAAATTTCTAATAGGACCAATTCTTTAGTTATAGTTGGAATTCCTCGTTTTTTTAAATAACTTGTATTTGTTTTTTTAGAATAATTATTTTTGACAGTTGAATTTATTTAAACAAAAAACTAATTATATTTATGTGCGTATATCACAGCGAAAATATTATTTTTGTGTAAAATAGTAACAAAAATGTGTTCAAAAAAAGAAAATAAATATAAATAAACACATTTTGCATCATTAAATAAATGCAAATTGCATGAACATATACATACGCGGTTCATGAAAACATTAAAACATTAGTTAATGAAATATTCGTCTAAATACATAAAAAAGTTTAAAGTTAGAACCATACAATGAGCATCATAAAATCACTTGCGTAACGATGATGTGCTTTTCCACTTCAGGAAAACTTGAACAAGAGAGCTCTTAGGATAAATACTTTACTGTATTTTACAGCACTCGAGTATAGTAGAGTTGTTTATTGTGGGGAAAACAATCAAGATCCCATCATTTTATGGAATGAGTTTTCAATGACGATATAGTAAAATACAGAAAAAACTCTTAAAGATACTTAAAACTGTAAGAGCTACTCAAACAACTTTAAAATAAGAAATTACAATAGTAATTATGAAACTTTTAGTTTGCATTGCGATTTTCTAGAGTGAATATTTTGTACTCTTCAATATTTACAGTCATCTTAATGGCTCAGCAAGCTGCAATAATGAATATTTTAATGAGTTTCTAGTTTATCAAGTTTATTGTGTTTTTGTGTTGTTATATTTTTTGTAAAAAAGAGTTGCTGCTTAAGTTTTCAATCTCTTTTTTTGATATCTTGGCAAAGTTTAGCTGAGAAAACTCAAATATTTTATACTAAAATTCTAAAATTTCTTTTTTCTTAAATTTCACAATCTAACATTTGAACTTGTGAACCATTAACAAATTTCTGTCTAGAAAGTTCATCCCCATTATGTTAAACAAGCTGCTAAGTGCTAATTTTCTTAGGGGCTTTCATTGAATTGGCAAACTTTCTAAATTGAAATCAGAAGTTTGAATTGCACAAACTTGGCAAAACAAATCAAAATTTTGCTGAGAATAATACACTTATTTTGTATCGGAAAAGTTTTCCAGTATTCGGTTCTGATTTTAATAATTGAACGAATTTATTTAAAGAACATGCTTTTGTACTTTGATCTCAAGTTCTAAGCGCTATGAATGTTTAAAAAATAAAACATTTGATGAAAACTTTTTAAAGATTCGCAAGATTTTCTATTTATGTGGGGATAAAAAGTAAATCTTGATAAATAATAATTATAAAACATAACAAAATTTAATTTGTTGTGCTAAAAAAAAAAACACTTTTAACTTTAAACTAGCAATATAAGTACTAGTTCTTGAAAAACAATAAAAACTTTTTCTTAAATGATTAATTTGCATAGTTGGGAAACTCCATTAAACAGTTAACAAAATAAAGTTGTTTGACAAAACGGTTTGTTCAGAATAATGGACAAAGTTTAAATTATAATTGCAAGTCTTAATAGTTTCTAGTGGTTGTAAAATTGTTGATGTTGACTACTTGCAGGACATGAACTAATTAGATATTTTTTTTAAATTGTTATTTCAGTAATCAATAATATGTCAGTGTAATTGACAAATAGTAATATTTAATAGCTAATTTTCAAAACCAGTTAAACATCAATCAACAAAACTTCTACTAAGATGTCCAAACCTTTCAAATTATATTACGGCACTTGAAAAGAATTCTGCTCCAACTAAAATCCAATAAAATCGAATTTCAATAAAATGCAAAGATAACATTTTAAAATGTATTTTATAAAAGTTTTGCAGTTCAAATACTGTATTTGATTGTAAATATACAAAAAATGTTGGAAAACAGTTATTTAAACAAGGAATGTAAACTGATTTCATCGGGTTGCATTGAATGAACAGCAAAAATATTAAAGCTGGGGAAATCAATTTGAAATTTTTGTACCAAGTTTGAATTTTGTTGGTTCTTATAAATATGTTAAATATAAAGTTAGGGAAGAAAATGTTTCATTTCAATTTCGAAGATGAAATATATTTCAATTTAGGATGTTTTGAAGCGGTCTGTAACTCAATTTGAACTCAATTTGAATATAATATTTTGAATTATGGATATATGTTATCATGGAACATATTATGTGCATTTATTGTGAAGAAATATAATAAACATCACAACAATAGCACATCATAAAAAAAATTTCTGGCCAACCCTTTTCGTATCGTCAACTCGTACCGTTTGTTCATAAATCACTCAACGGATAATCATTTATCAAATTGCTTGCCGTATAATCTTTGTGGATCGAGCAGTCAAATTAATTTTATTAATGTGCTCACTAGAAAGTCTGACTCAAGCCAAAAAGCTCTTTACGATGTGGAAAACGTTGAAATTGATTTTAGGTTCAGCTGAGATTTCTGTTGAAATCCATTAATTTTAACAGCTCTCTAATGAGAAACATTTTTCTTGGAAATTCTGGTTAAATCCGTGGAACCACCATAAAATATCAAAATTTATCAAAATGTGTCAAAATATCAAATTGAGTTAAAAATGTTGAAGAAGTGTTTTAAAAGGTTTCCCGCAGTTTATGTTTACTTGGGAAATGTTATTAAACATGTCTGTTCTTGAAATATATCCTGCGATGTTAATCTAGAAAGTGCCAACAATCTTGCAAGCAAATCATGTAAACAGCTACTATGTACACATAAATAGTGAATAATAATAATAACAACAAGAAAATGTGTTTCAACTCAAATCTTCAATGTTGTTTTCAACGATATATTTATTGAGACAGATGTTATCGGAATGCTTTGATAAAAGCAATTCTATATTCAGTAAGTGTATTATAGAACAAACTGATACATCACATTTAGGACTTTAATGATTTGTTTAAACTTAGATAAAACTATATGTCTCAATTACTTTTATTGACAGAGTACTTCAGTAATGATATACACAAGAATATTAAATAAAACTAAAGCATTAACATTTTATTTTAAAGCAGAATACTCTCATAACGGAAAACCTACTTCCTTGATTAAAAAATAAAAAAGCATAAAAGATTGGAATCTCCTAGACATGGTTAAAGTGCTCAACAAACCGTTGCAGACTTTTCAAGTTGTATAAATGAACTTTGCTAACGCATTTTACTGGCAAAAATTTATAAAATTCAATTTTTACTTCTCCGCAAAACGGAGAAGTATTGTTTTCGGGACAGCATTTTCAGTGTTTTTCAACAATATTTGATTTTTCCCGAACTCTTCGAACACATACTTCAAAAATATCACATGCATTTTTTTCCGTGTAGAGCAAAAAACTAAGGATATAGGATGTTCGGTGGTTTGGTGTATTAGCGGAGAAGTCCTGCTCAGCTCAAAAGCCTTACAACTAGTCTGGTCTACTTTAACATCTTGAGAATGTAATCATATTTTTTCTTTGTAATACCGTACTTGAAATGTGAAGCATTGTAATAAAACCATCTGGAGTTGTTGTGCAGTTGAAGCCAGTGAAATGAAATTTATCAATTTGTAAAACAGCGAAAAATCCAATTTCAATGAAACAAAAGAATTCATGAATATTGCATTGCGACCTTAATATCCGTTTAAGAGGTTGTTTTAGATAAGGTTGTTTTAGATATTTGTTTTGGCTTTAGTGAAATTTATTAAATTCCAAATGTTATTTGAAATGAAAAAAAAAAAAAACAATTTTCTAGACTAGAGTCAAGAGTGAGTGCAATTTTTTCATTCAGATAATTATTTGTAAACACTGTAAGATAAGAAATAATTGGAAATACGAGAGCTTAAAAATATCCCATAACATGATTCTTAAAAAATGAAAATAATTGGTTCACGGGACCAAAGGCAACCTTTTTAATTGAACCTGATCATAAAATAAATTGTTAATTCGTGCAACAGTTCACTTCAAATGTATGAATACACTTTTGTTCCAAAATCAATCAAATAAACACGTATTATATTGCTTTTGCAACAAACGTGTGCCACCAAATTCCTCATGGAGTAATTAAAGCTCTACACGTGCCATGGAAACTTTCGAGTTTAATTTAATTCTTTCAATTATCTGTATGAAAAAAATATTTGGGATATTTATGATATTATGAGGAAACATATTTTCTTATAGAAACTGCTCATACGTTAATAAGATTGTATGAAGATATCATCTAGTCTTAGTCACAATTTATTTCTCAGTCTAAAAATAGCACTCGAGGAATAACAATTTTCTTATTGACTCATAAACCAACATTAAGGACCAAAGCAATTCATACATTCTCATGACCAATTCATTAGTCTAAATGATTCTGATGGTAAAAACATTTACTCTATGAAATTGATTGTACATCAACAAATCAATATCCGACCCTTTTGCTGATTGGAAGTGGATATCGATTAGAGCTCTGTAGATCTCAATTTGTTTCAACACTTTGAAAATAATCCTTAGTATTTATCACCATCTACTTACATACAACAAATTTTCAACTTATCCTTTTGCAACATTATTGATTAAGTTATTGGTGAGTGAGAAGCTTTTATAGGCGATTGGTCTTCATTTGAGGCATATAGCAGTCATTTTATAGCAGACACATAGAATTCTACAACAAATAATTCTTGAAGTTTTTTAAATTGTTTTTTTTTTTGTTGTAAAAATTATAATTCAAACCTCCCGAAAATATATAATTCGTGTTCAGTTTACATGAACTTTGTAATTCGAAAATGTCTCATAATTCAAAAACTTTCCAGGAAGTTCCAACCTTTGTCGTCATTATACTTTTTGAACCTAACCCTTTGATTTGTTTAAGATTTGTTTCAAAAAGTAATTCAAAAGAACAAGTACAGTAATATAAACCATTTATGGTGAGATCTTCCAAGAAAAAAATTTGTGGCTTGGAAAATTCAGCAGAAGATAAAAGGAGGACAAAATTTGCAAAAAGATGAAAGTATTTAAATACGAAATGGTCACAACGAAGAGTTTTTCCACTGAAGTCTCTCTTTTTGCATCTTTTTGTTGGTGAATCATATTTGAACAAGAATAAAAAAGCTTACAAAAATTCATAATTAAAACCAATGTAAAAACATTGAATTATGTTTGCTTAAAAAACTAGAACATGAATCGAATCATGAATTCAAAAATTTGCTCAAAAATCATGAAATTTTAGAATGCACATCTTTTTTTGCATAACATGCTAGTTTTTGTTCTTTTATGCTAAATTATTTTGTGGTCAATATTTCGTGCAGACACATCTGCGTAAATTTAAATTTTTTTTGCAGGTTTTTGCTACAAAATGTTGGTTATAATATGAGCCACCGTAAAAAAATATTTATAAAAATAGATTTTTATCTTAAATTGCAATCCTGTTTGTCATTCTGGATTATAATGTGATTCAGCAAAAAGTTTTATATGGCACTCGTAAATTGAATCATGTCTATCATTTTAACAATATTTGAAATCAATGAGAGCTTTTAGATATAGATCCGATATAGATCAAAAAAAATCTAGCAAGAATGCTTTATCCCGAAAATCTGGTGCTATAGTACAATAACTCAATTTTAAATCATTCGTCTATGTCTAAAAACACATTTAATATCATTAAAATTTACTGGTAAACTGAAATCAAATCGTATTTTCATTCGGAAAGTTTAGATCAGAAATGCTGGATGGAAACCAAATCAAGTATTAGCTAAATTGTTAACTACGTAACTGAAATTAATTAAATTTGAGTTGGAAGGCTTGATTATTTCTCTAGAAACTGTAGGAAGCATCAAGAACGTTAAGCAAGTTGTATTTAAATTGCGATTAATAATTTATTGTTCATCATACATGAAATTCATCGTTTGTTCTGAAATATGTCGATAAACAAGTGCATGTAGTCCATAAATAAATAAATCAATCGTAGTCAATCATAATATAAGAGTAAATTGTTCAAATGTGTATACATTCAATTAATCAGTGGAAATATTTTGCAGCATGCGCAAACTGAAAAATTAATATAATTATGTTAATTAATTAATCCTATGATATGGATATTGAAATATTTAAAACCTTTTAAGTAGAAAAGTTCCAACGTTGTTAAGCACATTTTCTGTTCAAATGTAAATATATTTTTGAAAAGTTTGCTAAAATTAAATATTTAATAGACTGATTCAAATTACACTGATCCTGAAAACTCAAAGGGAATCATTAAAAGGGACGCTCAATAATTTCCATCAAACTCATATGCCAGTCATTATTGGATAATTTACAGAAATAACTTAAACCAGGTTAAAATATTTTGTTCCTTATTGGATAAAGCATGAAGCTGTGTGTAAATACGAAAGCATATAGAAGAGCATACAAAACATAAATCTTGAAATTTACGATGTTATTTGTTGATTAACGTAAGGTAAACAAGTACCTATTGCAGTAACCTAAAAATGGTAAGAGTTCCCAGCATTTGTAACGGTCCGAAATTCATTTCCATTGATAATGGTAATTTAATAGCTTTTAATAATAAGATAATTGATTAGATAGATAGTAATGACCACTCACACCACTCAATTACCTTATCTGCAAACTAAACGCAACGCAACACACAAACAAGCAACAAGAGCAAAGAGATGAAATATAGTTGAGACGCATCATTCGATATTTGTGCGTTGAACGACAAACAGTGGAGTTAAATATTATTTTAAGTGGAAAAGGAGCATTGAGTATTTTAGAAGGTCAGCGACGCCTAAGAAAGGTAATAGCGAAGAACACCGACGCTGAGCCTAAGTGCTACAACCGATTGTTATATTTATAGATCGCACCCAACTACCCCCCATGCTTCCACCAGAGCTCCAATGTCGTTACATCATCATCCCACGTGCCCAGCCAACATGAGGATCGCCAACAAAGGATCCGGCCAGCACACCTCATCTTCTGTACAGCTTCAACAGCAATCAAGTCATGCGTATCGGTAAGATGAGTGGTCGTTATAGAATTAGTTAGTGCAAGATAGTTAGAACCAAAGATAAAGAATAAAAAGGTTTTATTGTATTAGGTTAAAGTAACAAATGTGGTTTTAATTCCGGAAGAAGATTCGTCGTTGTCACAGTGGCGCCCAATTTAAAATAACGGCTCTGACAATCTTAAGATGGAATAAAATTAGTTAATTTTCTCAAAAAAAGGTTAAATTTCAAAATTTTTTTGAGGTTATTTGGTTTTTTCTCGTTACCTCACGATCCTGAGATGTGATTTCATGATTAAAAGTTTTCCGACAAATAAAATTTTCTGATGAACAAATTTCTGAATAAATTCAGATTCTAGTAAATGCTGCTACCGATAAATTTCTCGGAACAGATAAAAGTATTTTTTACATTTAAAAGTAAATGTGATTTTTTCAATTTCAATTAATAGCTCATTAGTGTTTTCAATAAAAATAGTCTAATCGCAGCTGTGTATAATTTTGTGAGTGCCGTGTTATCACTTTGGACATTTAATTTACTAGCTAGAAAAGTAGCAAATTTTGTTAAATTATGGACTGGAAAAACAGCATAATATTGATTCCCTTTATTTGTCCAAAGAGTAACGGAAAGGGCCACAAAAATATTTTTTTTGTCAATTACATAATTGTTGGTATTTTTGGTCATTCTTAATTTGATTTCAATATGTTTAAGCTTCTGAAAGTTGTTTAAAAATTTAATTTTCAATTTTGAAGAAGATAACAATGTCCTTCTCATATTTTGTTGTTGTGTAAGTCACCCCGAATTGTAGGCCAAAGGGACCGAATTGTAGGCTCGTGCATCATTTCATTAATAAATTGCAAAATTTTAAAAGAATACGCGTGAAAATCGGAAAATGTCCTTAGTACCGTCGTAATTCGAGTAAATTTTCGAAAATTTAAGGGAAGATATCCGTGTTTTTGATTTAAATGCGATATCTTAAAACCGGGAGAGCTTAAGGATAAAATCCTAAGCTAAAATTTAATTATTAAATGTGATTGAATTAGTTTTCACTATCGATTTCAATTGGAATGATCAAAAATAAATTAATTGTGTTTAAAGGAAGTTTACAAATAATTAATGTTTTTTTAAAGGTTAAGTTTTTTTTTGTAAAAATTTTATGCTTTACAATCCGAAGCACAAAATTTTTTCCCTAACTTGAGGGGAACTGTAACGGTCCGAAATTCATTTCCATTGATAATGGTAATTTAATAGCTTTTAATAATAAGATAATTGATTAGATAGATAGTAATGACCACTCACACCACTCAATTACCTTATCTGCAAACTAAACGCAACGCAACACACAAACAAGCAACAAGAGCAAAGAGATGAAATATAGTTGAGACGCATCATTCGATATTTGTGCGTTGAACGACAAACAGTGGAGTTAAATATTATTTTAAGTGGAAAAGGAGCATTGAGTATTTTAGAAGGTCAGCGACGCCTAAGAAAGGTAATAGCGAAGAACGCCGACGCTGAGCCTAAGTGCTACAACCGATTGTTATATTTATAGATCGCACCCAACTACCCCCCATGCTTCCACCAGAGCTCCAATGTCGTTACATCATCATCCCACGTGCCCAGCCAACATGAGGATCGCCAACAAAGGATCCGGCCAGCACACCTCATCTTCTGTACAGCTTCAACAGCAATCAAGTCATGCGTATCGGTAAGATGAGTGGTCGTTATAGAATTAGTTAGTGCAAGATAGTTAGAACCAAAGATAAAGAATAAAAAGGTTTTATTGTATTAGGTTAAAGTAACAAATGTGGTTTTAATTCCGGAAGAAGATTCGTCGTTGTCACACATTTTGTAAACTTCAAGAAAATTAAATGATTTGCATTATTCATTTTGTTTTTGACTTCGGAAAATTGTTTTCATGTAATTGTTTGCTTTCATTTTTCATGTGCTATTGTGCAATTTTTATACGTAAAACAAAACTTTTGTAAGATTACTGAAGTACCAAAGTATTTGTGTAACAACTTGAGGAATTTCTTTACAGGAAGATTTCTTGCTTTAAAAACACATCCATCCTTTATTCTCAAAATAATTGAAAAATTTATTGACTTGTTTCCTTTTAAATAATTAACATAAAACATGAATGAAATTTAAAAATGCAAATCCATAAATTATGAATAAACACGCAATAAAACGATTATATAAATTCGTAAAATATAATAATTTATTATGAACGATATTATGATAAATTAATTAAGCCGCAGAAAATTGTGTGGCCAATATCCATTAATGAAGCTGAATTATTCATAATAAACAGATTTTCAGGAAATTAATTAGAGAAAATAAACAGTCAAATGAATCCATTCATATTAAAAAAAATTTGTATCACGGTCAAAGTTCAATGTAAATACTTTAAACTGAAGAACATTGCAAAGTGACATCCTATATTACGATATAAATAGCAAAAAAATATATTTCAGAATTCCAACGAATTGATGTATCCAGATTCCTGAAGAAAAGTGCCCTTAAAACTTTTGATATCCTGACTTGTAATTTTTTTACGAAGATTTTTACAGCAGATCAACTGTAGAACCTGTTTATAGCAACACGTATTTGAACGTTAACATTTTCTGTAATATTTTTTGGTATTTGAAATATCTACCTATGCTTAAAAGCATCCTATGTTCTCGGAATGATGAGTAGTCATAACAAAGATGATGATACACAATAAATTTGTTGATTTTCTACATTTTTCAGATATATATCAGATGAATAATTGAAATCTAGCTTTAAGGATATTCCATAAATTCTATTTATCGCTTTACCATATTTATTGCTGATTCAACTGCCGCATTATTGTGGATTTTCTTAACATTTGGTATTGGGTATTACATTTCCATGTAATTCATATTTCATCTCTCCATGATTTATGATTAAATTTGCTTATTTTTGGAATTTGCTTATTCTAAAAATACAAAAGTAATAAATTATTTTTTTCATTTTCTCTCAACAATGCCAAACATTTATTGTATCTCTCAGCTCCTTTGTAAATTGTAATTTGAAACTGTTGATAGCAATTCCCACCAGGATTCTTATTATTTGCGTAGCGTGGGAGTATTGCTAAGACAAAAAAAAACAAATGAAAAATCGAACAATTTTTTTTTCAATATCTTGGATTAGGTTGTTAAAAAATATAATAATAATGGTTTCAAATCCATGTCTTAAATTTCAATTGGCACAAAAGTCCTAAAGATTTAAAAAAAATTATCCACTGTTATTTCCTTTATTATTTATTATTCAATATGTTACACAACCAAATTATTTATTTCCTTGGCGTAAGCAATATTTCAGCACAAAAAAAAAATGCGGCACATTGTTTGTTTGAAAACCTCGGACAAATAATAATTTTGCCAAGCTGTTGCATGTTTTCTCGAGGATTTTTTTTTATCACAGCCAATGAGTTTTCTGCTTGAGGATTCTTATCAAATAATTATAATTTTATCAACATAACAATAACATCATCAGAGAAAAAGAAAATGGGAGAGTTATCTTGTTTTCCAACTTTATGTGGCATAAACATTTTTGTTAAAGCTGTAAGGTCTGAACCGAAAAATTGGTGTACATTTATTTCATGTAATATTTTATTATTAGATACTTTAAAGACTTAAATTGAACACAAATTAGTACGAGCTTTTTACTCTATTTGAAGAATGTCTTCTGCGAGTCTTCTTTTAATCTTCTCTCTACATTAAATCTTTTTTTATATTCATTCGTTTGTTTGAGTTTCCAACATGCATTTTTCCAAGAGTTAGTTAGTTGCTACTTTGTGGAGCTACACATTCTGCAAAGTAAAGAATGTCACTCGCATTGTCGTATAATGTTTTTGTGCAGTAATATCTGTTAATATGATAATGTCGTGATATTATCTGCAAATGAAAAGGTTGACGTATTTCAAACAAATGAAAAGGAATTGTAAAACTTAATTAATTGATGGACATTTTGAAGCTCTTAGTATAGAAACGCGTGCTTTTAAAGCTATGATGAAAATTTATTGCAAGAATTGTAAAGAATATATTACACGAACTTTAATCTATGGACTTTTTGCTGGAATGAAGAAGATTCATAGAAAAACCTTAATGTTGTAATAAATTATCAAATTGACTATAAAAGGATGATAATACCTCATTTCAGCGTTTGAAAGTGAAGAAGTTATGATAGGTAAAATCAGCTACAATGTATCCTCAAACACGATTGATTATCATTATGACTCGCATGTTGGAAGTTTCACTTCTATAACCTTTTGAAAGCTAAATTAAATGCGTGTTTTATGGGAATATATGTGGTACCTAGATAATAATTTTTATAGAAACAAAGTAATAACCGTAAAAAGCTTTTTATAGGTTGCGAGGGAAAAAGCACGACATGTTTATCATTTTAATATTCTTTTGTTAGTTAAGGAAAATTCAGTTAATGCACTGCTCTGTGGTTTTTCTATAGAATAAAAAATTGTTTAAGGAAAATTAAAGTGTAACATGGAATTATTTAATGTAGATTTTTTTATTTTTGCTAAGATAAGGATATTTTTTATTTAAAATTGCTATGTTTATTAGATATGTGCGTCATTAAAAATAAGTATAAAACTCTATGTAGATGTTTTTGCGAAGTTATAAAAATTCCATAAAAGAATTATGTGAAGCTGTAGAAGTTACTGAAAATAGAAATTTTTTACTTGAATACCGTACTTGCAAAAAAGCTCTAGTAAAAGCTTTCATTGGAATTTTCCACTGACATAAATGCAACCATTCAACAAAAAATGTTCAACAAGCATTCTAGAAATTTGAAAATAATATTCTCGCTCAATTGCTCTTGGATTTTTTGCTGATATGTAACCTGCAACCAAAACATGGCAAAGCTTTGCACCATTGACAATTGAATTGAAATTCTGGTTCATATCTGCTTCAAAAACTAACCATCCAAGTGTTATGGTATACAAACGAGTGCACTAGGTGTGTTGCTGTTCAGTATTTCTCTGAAATGCTTCATGGTGTGATTTTAAAAACTTTTACCAAGAACTTACCGCACAATTATTTGCTCTCTAGTCACAATGACACCAAAACCATTTTGTTAACGCTTCGCTACCATTTTTCAATCATTTTAATGGTAACATTATTCGTGTAACTTTGTAACTTTGTCATTTTAACTATGAGGAATGAGCTTTTTGCACATAAATCATAACGAGGATAATTCAAATAATGCGGTTTTTGCATGTAATTTTACAATTTTAATTGATTTTGTTTTGTGTAATTTGGTAAAATAATATGACAATATATGGTTTGAATTACAGTTTTCCAAGTATAGCCATTAGTCAGCCATAAAGCTGAAAATACAAGCAAGGCAGGGAAAGCTTTTGATTGTTTTGCAAATTCCTACAAAGTTTCTTCTTTTTGTTCAATCTATCGATATTTTTATCTCAATCAACAAATTAGCGAAACAAAAACGAGTTAATTAGTTACTGCCTTTGCTGTTATACTTCTTCAATTCATTGAGTAGAAAAAAACTTCTCAATTAAAAACGTTTTTTTTCTGATTGAGTAAGCATGAGCAAAGTTACATCAAGTTATATCGAGCGATTTATTTCACTTCGGTAGAATATTAATTAAGATAGAAAAGCTTGGATATCAGTAAGTTGTGGAACTTTAACATGATTCATGAATTACGAAGACTGAGAAGAAAACTCTAAGCTCAAAGGTCAACAAAAGGACACTTTTGCTTGAATTTATTTACACCGAGCTAAGCTTTACCAGATTTTGTACTATATTTTAAATTACATTTCATAGCCGTGTTGTCCCTAGCCATTCTATGAAGCTCGTAAATACATGATAAATCAACCCAAAAAAAGCTCAAATAAAAATACAATAGTGCTTAATAAAAACCCATGAATTTGAAAATTGGATAATGTTTTAGAACCTAAACAAATTCCCCAAAAAACTTCAATAGCACAACCTTTTATTGATCCATGAGATTTCTAAAGATTTTCATAAATTTCAGTTAAAGTTCTTTTGGCATGTGCAGTCGTAATAAATTAAAATGCAAACAAATTTTCAATAGAAAAACAGCAGAAAGTTCTGAATGAAATCATGAAAAAATCACAAATGATACATTCTCGGTTTGAAAAACGCCTTCAAAAGCACAAAAAAGTGCATAAGCGGTTTATAGTTTGTTTGCGTTCCAAAAAGTGCATTCAAGTGTAGGTAGCAAAGCATCATGATGTCGAAACTTCTTCTCTCTAAAATATATTATTTGCAAAGCTTCAGCGCAAAAAATATCGTTGTTAAAATAAGCTTTTTAACAATAAATGATTTTCTTAATGAAGTGTCTGTAGTTAATTGATCATAAAAAGGTTGTAAAAGCTCGTTCGTGCCAACCAAAACCTCTATTGGTATATAAAATTTGTGATCACTATGGAGTTTCACCTTGTCAATATCATTTCACCCCAATAGATTGGTTGTTATGATTCCGAAGGGTTTCCTTTTAAAATTGGTGCTGGTGTAGAAATTTAAAAGAAGATTAGAAGTGGCAAAGGTTATAATAGAAATCAATTTCAATTTTGCTTCTCATCTACGCTCAAAAGGGAATAATGAGAGAGTGACAATTTAATCTGTAATCTTTAACGTTAACGAATACGTTTTTACAATTTTGGAACTCCAATCAAATATTCAAAGTCATTTTGCAATATTTTTGCCTGAGGGAAATCCATGATTTTTGATTGGTTTGAAAATTTATACGAACATTGAAATATTTTTTTATTCTATCCTTATATGTATAAAAATAAATTAATTCCAAAATAGAATTTTTGTAATTGTACTCAAACAAGTGGAAAAGCTAAAATTAGAAAAATTGCAGAAATTTAATTTTTTAATGATATACATTTTCATAAAAAAAGCTTTTCAGTTTTCACCAGCCAAACTTTTTTAACCGTTTTCCCACTACATAAATATTAAAGCAGTTTTGGTTAAAGTTCCTCTTTCCATAAAATACAAATTTTTCGTTGGCACTATTTAATTATGCATGCAACTAACTCTAAAATTTATGCAAGGCAAAACTAACAGATAAAAACTTATCTATGGTGAGAATTTTATGATTAATTAATATTTATTGTGGATTTTGCAACGTTCTTTCATCGTAATATGCTAATTTTTATCAGAGATATATGTTAATTAAAATTGTTTATGTCAATATACACAGTAGATATATTTTAAAATGTTTGTTTTTTAGATGTATGTTATGAATAAATCAAACATGTTAAAAACTCTGGATTGAGGTACGGTTTTCAAATTTTTCAGGATTCCTTTTATAAACACTCAGATCATTAACATTCACACAATTGAATAACTGAATTTCTAACTATAATTTATTTTAATTTATTCTATCAAGTAGAATCCAAATACTATTAGAGAGATTCATTCTATTAATAGATTTATTAGGTATAGTAATAAGAATTGCAAATTAGTTCTGATAATAATCATTACGTCAATGTATTTATAAATTAGCAGTCTAGACTCAGAAATTTTTCTGTGGAATTATCAAGCATGAATCAAGCCTTCCCTTAAAAGCTTAATTAAAGACAAAATTTTAAAAGCTTTGATCGAAGGGATGAATCACATACTTTATAATTTTTTAGTTGATATTTATTTTCCATCTAAATATTTTATGAGTGCTCAAAATGACAGACATGTAATTTCTGAATCTTGAACTCGTTACTTGAACTCATGCAAGGAAAAGTTTATCAGAAAATTATGATACAAGGAATGTACAAATATTAACATAATGTGAATCTTATTAAGTATCTGACTGAGAGCGTTTTGATTATTTAACTTTATTTATGTTGCCACTTATTCAGCAAAGCCTGCGAGACATTTATGAAGTTTGTGTTGAGAAGATTACACTTAATGATGTTCATTCATTTATAAGATTGGTGGACTGATTAGAATACTTGTTAGCAAACAATCAGGCACATGTGTAGCTTGCTGTAATCAATATTGATTCAGATAATTTTGTCGTTTACTCAATTGTGTTACATGATCAGGATTTCACTTAGATTTGATAAATATTTTATGAAAGAAATTGATTTAATAAAGAAATGACATGTTGTCGTAATATTCGTCATGACTTGATAATATGAAAGAATGGTCCCGTTACAGCTTGTTTTTCTGTTCTATTTTGTTAACCTTCATCTTATCCTTATGAGAAAGCTTCAAAGCAAAGAAAATGTTATGTGGTTATCTCCTTGATTGATATCTTGACCAATTTGTCAAAGACGTCATGCTTTAAGTCTAGAAATGCCCAAAAGCTTTAACAGCTATATTTTACGCAAAACATAACGCTGTATTCCTCTAGGAATATTTTTTCTTAAAGAAAGCTGAGGCAAAAAATACTTCAATATATTAGCATGAATAGAAACTAACTAATGCTCAGATTGTAAAGATATATTATGCTTGAATGTTTGTTAGTACATTGGAGCTTTCGGGGAAAGTTAGAAAATCCCTAAAGAAATATTGGAGTTTTTCTCTGAATTAAGTTTTCCATGAACAGGATTTGAGTACACTCGAAGTGGAGGATCTAAAGGTTTATGTATATTCGATCTAGAAAAACATTCATAAATATTTACTAACTGTGCTAGTATAGATTAATTTGGTGAGGCATCTTATATTTGAAGACTTTTATAGGCTATATATTTTACCACACACTTACGTGAACTTGACTTGATTCTATTTTAATGACGTAATTGAAAAACGATAGAACAGTGTAGAATTGAAAATGCTTGTAAAATTACCTTTAATGAATTTCATCTCAGCTATCAATCATATTGTCTGCCATAATATCCTCATTAGTCGGTCAAGTTCTTGGAAACAAAAATATTCATAGAGAAATGAAATACCCTCAAAATCGATCAAATAGAACTTTTAGATAACATCAATCACGCCTTTGCTTGTTAGTCATAATACAATTCTGACCTTGAATAGCTAAAAAATATGTGGGCATATCGTTTGAGGCTTGATAAAGTTATAACAAGTTGTTTATACAATATTATGATGGAATCATTTATAATTCTGGGATTAAAGTACTCAACTTTTCCATTAGTGAAATGCCCAAAATTTATAAGAAAATTTTCAAATCGTCCCACGAACAAATTAAAATCAGATTAACATACATATACTAACAAGAGTCTCCATATCAATAAATTAACGAAGATACATGTCTTTAACTGCCTCGATTACTCAGCCATTAGATAGAATCTAGAGTTAGAATGAAGGATGAAAGCAATTTGTATATCAGATCCTCATCAAAAATTCATTAGATATAGGTTTGGTGAATATTTTTGATTGAATACATTCTTTACATGCAACAAAATGTTTTAGCTCATACATATACATACATATTTTAGGTATTCAACGTAGGAAGTATTTATATATTTAGTACAACAGAATGTGGTAGTTTTACCAACATCTTTTCCTTATACTATACTCTTTTTTTGTGTTTGTGTTAGGTATTAAAAACATATTATCTATTTGTTTTTCAAAGTTGAGTTTTACATAACATTCTTTTGCATACAATAATGTTTTTAATGAATTTTGTCATTCTAAAAAACAAAATTCAATATAAACATTAATCTACTTATTCTTACATGATACACAACATTATTTGCTGTAATAAAAATATTTTAAGAGAATTACTTACTAATTAATTTATTACTAAAATGATAAACTGTTGAGTTTGTTCAGTGTGTGTGTGTGATAATAATTTTTACAAATAATTGTTGCAAATCATTCAAATGTAAAAGTTTTTGTAGTTTCGTTTGCTAAAGGTTTTTTGCCTTAATTAGTAAGTAAATCTCTTAAAATATTTTTATTACAACAAATAATGTTGTGTATCATGTAAGAATAAGTAGATTAATGTTTATATTTTAGAATACAAAATTCAGAATGACCTTTTAGTGATTTACCAAATATTTACATTAATTTTTCCAACACATTATATATTGTAGCTAACCTTCTTGATTCTATTATTAATCTGACCGTAACAACAAACATATATAATGTCTAAATATAATTGTATTCTGGTATTTTTAGACGCATTTGGTTTGATGAGACCTGAATGAGGAATATGCCATTTGCGCTGAATTTCTCTGATGCTAGAAATATTTCATCATCAAATAGGAGTATAATAGACTTAATGGTTCCCTAATTATCTTGTCAAGCTTTCTAAGGGTCGTTACACGTGTCTAGAAAATCGTAATACCGTAAAGATGAATAAACATTTCTAACAATATTGTTTTGGGTAACAGTCCAGAAATAGAATATAGTATCCGTATGATATTTCAAAAATAAAAAACCGGAAGAACCCAATTTGGTATTAAAATTATTTTATAAGTGAAAAGAAAATACCATACAATCTACAGTGCTCATGAACTTCAATGTCACATCACATGAAGCCCTTTATAAGCTCATCGTTAAAGATAAAATGGCACAGAGTTTGTTGTAAGTCATAAATAACTTATTTTTTAAATTCAATTCTACAATTGCCTTTTTTCTAAAATCCTTTTAAAAATTAATACACTTTCTAGCATAAACTTCAAATATCGGCTTTTCCTAAAATAGGAATAAATTACCATTTTACGCTTGACAAATACTTTCATTCCTAGAAAATTGCGAAGAAAGAGAAAAGCCTGCCTCAATAATCCGATCAATCTAGATCATCTTGAACAACCTTAATGCCATCTAATATATACTACAAAATTGCAAGTATTTCGCATATTCAAAAAATGGAAAAATTTAATTAAACTTATTTCAAATGCTTCATGGAATTCCGACAGCAGACAGCCTCCCAGACAATAAACAAATTGCTTCAAGACTGTCTTTCATTTAAAATTATTGCTCAACTGGGAAAATAGAATAATTATTATCATTTCTGTTCTGCATACAGTTCAATGGAGCTTGACTTATTTGTAGTTATATGTTAGATTTAATGGATCTAATGTTATTGTTTGTATGTATCAGATGTATAAAAACATCAAGGAAGAATTTGTAAAACTGAGTTCTAAAATTTCAGAGGTCAAGCTTCATTCTAACCCAAAACACTAAAGCGATTGTACTGTAGCTCAACTGTAAACATAAATGTGCAATAAATTTATCGCAAGGAAGGAAAAAAGAATTTTATTGTTATTATCGTATGACATTCTTACAAGTTCCCATAAAGTACAAAGCACAAACCATTAAAATAAATCGAGGGTGTAACAATTTGGTCCTTAAAGAGATTGCTCAAGCAAAATCTGTGGGCAGAGAGCTTTTTAAAGTTATGCAAAGCAGGATGTGGGTATCGTAAGACTTATTTATCTTTGAGCTTTTTGCATGAGGAACGAATATAAAGATATTCCTTAAATGTCACACAGCATTAAATATTCCATGTAAAATGAATTAAAAATCATAAATCTTCAATAATTCTCGTTAACTATTTTCAGCAAAAATAATAACAAGTTTGAAATTAGTCCAGTCAACCAGAAAACATTAAATATTTTGTTTGTAAAAGTTTTGCTGTACTTTTGGTCCAGTTTTATGGTTTTAAAAAAATATGATGTGGTTTTCAACAACTTTGTTGGCTTTCATTTGGTATGGAAAAGTTTGCTGAATTGCTTCAATTTTAAAATTTTGTACCACAAAGAAACATTTGTTGCCAGCAAGTGACCCAAATTCAATTTTGTTTAAAATTACAGTGTTCTACTTTGCCAAGTGGTTTAATAAAACGAAAAGATGCCAAACGAAACACAAATTGAAAAGCTGAATTTTATTTTCTTCTGTCGTGAAGTTTTCTTCACTTTTATTACTTTATGCGTATTTTTAATAAATTATGAACGAAATAAGTGCATATTAAATTTTTTGAGGTTATTGAGCAAACATAAATTAATTGATAAATCCATAAATTATTTTCTTGATCTTCCATCAAATCTTGAGTTGCCTTTTCACAGTTTTCATAAAGAATCAGCCTAAGTTCCCTTGGTGATGTCTAAAATGCTGTACAAACTGAACGCTTGTGTTCAAAAGAATTTGTATCATTTAGACATTTTTCGTATAAGATTCCTTTAGTTGACATTCTGATTTCCTTCCGTGTTTCTGAAGAGAGACGGAGCTCATGTTTAGAAGACTTTGTTTTTAATTTTTTCCAGTCACTCAAACCTGACTTTATTGTCATAAAATCTCAAATATTATATTATGAAAATGTATAATACGTTTTCTGTTATAAGAGATGTTTCAAATGAACTCTATTCACTTCTCTCTGGTAAAAATGAACAGTCTATTTTCTGGATGAAAGACGAGTATTTTTCATTTAAAATGTTTTCTTAAGAATTACAAAGAAAAATCTGCACCACAACACACTTTTCCAGTATTTCTGTGACCCATTTGAAATTGAGATTTTCTGAAAATCGGCTGATATGTTTTTCCAATTTTGGTCTGATTCCTGCAGTCTGTGTCATTTTCACGCCATAAATAATTCGTTGAACATTCGACGGTTTCATATTTTTTGGGTGATAAATTACCGAATATATAATGTTATCCGTGTTTTGTGGGGTGTAAATTGAGTCAATAAATTAATTATTAAATATCCCTGTCATAAAAATACACTTCGCAGCTTGTCGTAAATTATAAAAGAGTAACTTGATATATGAGAATAATCTGTATCAAATTTGCTGGAATTTCCTTTAATTTTGTTTTCAAGTTCATCGGAGAGAGAAGAAATAAATTTCAGAATGGAGGACTGTAATTTAAGCTGGAATTTAAAAAAAATATATTTTTCTGTATTTTGAATTTAATTAGATATGATTGTCAAGAGAGTGTATCAGCTGCGGTCTCTTCTAAGAAATTAAATTTGATTAGATGCCGTTGTACAAAAATTTGAGTTTCAAATAATAATGTCATCGAATTGATTATATATTGAGAACAATATAATTCTCAATGAAACTTTTCTATGTTCGGAATTCGCTCTCATTTTAGTTTTGAATTCAAGCATAAGACATAATATAATTAATTTCCTAATTAATTTGCATTTATTTTATAGAACGCTTCTAAAATAAATGTACTTATGGTATTGTGATACTGTTTTGAGGTTTTCTAATTAATTTCATTTGAAATCTTTTATTTGATTTGTTTCCACAGCTACAGGCAAAAACGTACTATCGAAACTTTGGCTCCATTGAAAAGTTTAATTTAATTAACTTTAATTTTAAATCTATAGTGTATGGAAATACTTTGTTTATTTTTCGTATTAAAAGCTCAGTTTGAAAGAAAAAAGGTTTTTTAATTAGTATGCATTAAAAATTATATATGAAAGTACTGTGAAACAAAAGTGATTGTTGAATAATTTATAGAAAGGATTTGAAACTTGAAACAGAGTTCAAATATTTTATAATAATTACATAGAAAATTTAAAGTGCTTTGAATTGTGCAAAATGTGTATAAATTGTGATATTGTATAAATTGTGCCTAATTGCATGTAAATGGAAAGCTGGAACTACTGAATTCCATATTTTGTTGATATTTTGCTACAAATTGTACGTTTCATTCTATTGGAATTATGTTTCAATTCTATTGTTTTTATTCTAATTTGAACGTCATAACAAGCTCATGATTTTACTGAAAATGCTCAATGTTAGATTGTTAGAAGTATTTGAATATATAACTGATCATTATTTCTAAAAAGCCAAACGAAATTTGAGAATGCAATTTGCTACGTATTTTATTTCAAACAATATATTTTCATTATACATTTTATATCATCCATTAAATTTTGGTGAATTGTGATCGCTATTTTTTAAAGAAGAAGCTGAAATAAATTGTTGCGCTTAAATTCTTATCATAATATTAGATATATATATTCCTATCATGTTTTTCCAGCAGCTAATTAAAAAGGGCTTTATGCTTCAGTTTAAAGACTTTTCCATGATATTTTGTGGAAATGTTTTGAATTCCAAGATTCAATTTTCTGGATAGTAAATACATAAATGGATTGTTCTGATTCACAATTAAAATTAGAATCTAAAACAAAGTTTTTCTTTGCTTTTGGAAAAATTAGAATCATGTTTATATTACAAAAAACATAATTTTACGAAGTGTACAGCTGTTCTAAGAGTCAAATTAAATTAAATGTGCCAAATATATGACAGACTAACCAAATCAACGTTGTCCTAAATTCTCGCAAGAGTTGCGTGAAGAATACCATTATGATATGAAGGGTATCAAAACCTTATCTATCTAGTCTATTTTGCGTGTGGTTTGGAAAAAGGACTGCAGTATGATTTACTGACTTTGTGGATCTACAAATGGAGAATTTCAACAATTGTGGTATTAACTATGAGTTCATTGGGTTCAATAAGCTTAACAAGCTTTAATTCTTTTTATAATCTTTTTAAAGCTCTAGTACATGCTAGATTCTGCGTGGCATTAGGTTGAAATAAGGTATTAATATTTCGAGCTTATGGTTCATATTGTTCATGCAGATTTATTTGATCTTTTAATCTAAAAATTGAAGCCCCGATGATAATTTTGATAAAACGTTCAAAGATAATCTGAATGTATTTTAAAAGCAATTTATGAACTTTTGAGCGTGCTTGGGAATAATTGAGTTCATGAATAGATGCATACTATAAATAAATCATCCAAGAACCATTTAAAATGCAAATACATTTATATTGGCTCTGTAAGCTATTGAAGCTTTCTAAAAGCTCCTAAATTTCCAAAATTGGTATTGTGCTAAGGAAATTGTTTTGAAAACAAAGAGTGCATTTTGCAACACAAACGGTATCTTGTTCATTGTTTCTAAACAAATTACATGTACACCATTCAAGTGATTTTGGAATTCAAATTACATATTGCGAAGTCGTGTTCTGGAACGTTGACACCATATTTTATTGGTTAATTTTACCATGGAATTTTACGTTCATTTATGAATGAAACAGAGCCAAAGAGCTACCAATGATACGTCTGGTTTTATGATGGTAGGATATTATAATTTAGTTGAACCATATGAAATTTTTCATCATAGCCCCCTTCCAATTGAACCACATGCTTCATTGCACGCATCTTTCATCAAACCACTCATTTTAAATAATTCATAGAATCCGCTCATTTATGCAAATTTCTTATCAGCGCAGTTTTATAGCTTTATGCTCATGTCAAAGCTTGATATGCTAATACGTAATATAATATTTATTTTCCTTTGTGTACGAAGATTGGATCTCATTTGAAAATTATCAAGAAATACATGAGTAGCATTTTAAAATGAGTTTTTTTTTTTGAATTTGTACAATGAGACTCCGCAAGATTGTTTATTTGCAATCTTGTAATCAGAAATTTGAACTTATTATTTATATTTCAAATATTTTTCAATGAAGCCTTATTATCCTCTATTATCTATACAATAAAAACTGTTCTTGAACCGATAAAATTCTTACTGATTTTACATCTCTCCCAACTGTGTTTCAAATGTATCGTGTCACTCTAAATCAAATAAAAAGGAATGTTCTCTGGTTCAAACTTTGCTCTACTTTTAATGACATTTTTATGACAGTTTCTTCATCATATTACTTATTCCAGCAGTCTAGCTTAAAGCACGAAAGATTTTTCTAAAGCCATCAATCTTTCTAGATATAGTAGATTTATATGATTCATTGAAAGTTTACTTTTTTGCTTATTCAACAAAATGCTGCTTTCCCGTAAATTAAACTTTGGAAGTTTTGATTGAGTTTTAATTTCCTCTAGTATACTTGGTTCAAAATTTCGACAAATTGTTATCCGAGCATCTTAGTACTTGGTGAATTTTAGAACAAAACTGTTTGTAATTAAATCCAAACAAAATCTCAACCTAAAGTATTTATCTTGGGGCAAACAATTTTGAAACACAAAAAGCCTAATCTGTGAAATTATGGAGGAGTTGAATTTATAATCACAAAATCTACTCAAAATAAAATAAATTTTGAATCTTAAGAATCAAGAAAATCGTGAAAATGTAAAAAATGTTTGTGCCTTAAGCAATTTACCTTTTTACGAGCAAAAGCTCGAATAAGACTATCAAAATTATTCAGAGGATTTTCAAATCCTTGCGTTTAATTTTTTCATTTGATACATCTCAATGGATTTTTCTTTACTTAAGTTTGTTCTGAATAAGTGAATTATACTACAATCTATCTAATATTCCGATTCATAGTTTCAATTCCTCATTGGTATAAAATCTCAATGCTTATATTTCGCAATTTCTATGAACTGTAGCATTGCGAGCTTTAAATCTTTTTTTCAAAAATTGTAAAGGGTGATAAAGCTTTGATTTAAAGGTTAAGCTTCATAAAATCGAAACGATCACATGAAGCTCATAGAAAGTTCACATCTCCATTGTGGTCATTTAAGTGCAAAAGTAATCACATGGAAGAGAAAAGCTTTGATATTTTATTGTATGACAATTCTATAGTCTGTAATAAAATACATAGAAGAGTGAATAAAAATTTATCGAGTGAATATTTTATGTATTCTCTGAAGAGTTAAACATAAAGCTTTTCTTTCAAACAATATTTAATCTATGTATGGTTTTATTATGTTTCCTATGTAATAATCATTATACGCTCTTTTATATTCTAAATTTACCTTTATGAGAGTATACAAATTTAAAATTTACATTTATATCACAAACGAAACCAAGCCAGATCCTTTCTACCATATTCGAACATCATGAGAAATTTGTCAGATTTTTTCTGAAAAAAAAAACCAAAACAGCGCAGCAACAGTATAAACTTTCCAATAAAGCAATGAAAGCACGAAATAACCATAAAAAGCATTTAAAAGATTAAAAGCATTAAACTGCAATAAAAATAAAAAATCCTCCAAACAGTTCTAAAGTACAAAGTTATTCAATTTGTTTTCATTGTACCGGCAAAGTTCACTGCTACGCTGGTATTATTTCAAATACATTTAAGCCATAATATATTGTAGAAGGTAGGGACACTCGAAAGGTCACTTTTATTGCAAACTAACATACGAATTACATCATACAAAAAGCTCAACTTCGATGAATATTTTTTTTGTGATTTTTAATTTGAATTTTGGAGCTCATGGAATCTTTTTTTCTCTTGTAACTTTTATTTTTATTACAAGGATGATAAATTTGATTCTCAAAATAAATTGATGAAGTTTCCTGCTGAGTTTGTTGTTGATGATTTGAAGCAACATGTCTCAGTTATGCAACTCAATATTTGTTTTCTTTCTAAATTGCTTTTAGTTGTTGACAAGAGATCAAAGATATTTAATGCACGTTCCAGAAACGATGCTGAAGAAACATTAGATTTTTAGCAGCTTTCTATAAAACGTTGAGCATAAGCTGCTTTTGACAGCGTCAAAAAATCAATCAAATCAGTCTTAAATTTTTCACCGACTGTCCACATAAAAGCGTTTAATATTTCAAAAGCTTCGATAGCGATATGTTTGCGAGAACCCAAAGCTCGAATTGCAATTAAACTTAAATAAAATAAACAAGAGATAATATTAAAATACAATCATGAAAACCAAAGAAATGAGTGATTAATGGTTGGAAAATTTTTGTAAATAAATTTTCTTTTTCTACAATATTTAATATCAAATAGTTTATGGAACTACAAAATATGAATTATATTTAAATAAAAGAAGAATTCTGAGAAAATACCAATAAGACACTCCTGTTTGCAAATTGAAGCTCCAAAGAAAATTTTATTATACAAATTAAAATGAAGGAAAGTATTCTTGCTTCTCAGAAAGTTTTTTAATTGCAAAATATCTCTAGAGGAATAATTAAAAACTTTTCACTTTTTGCTTGAAATTATAATTTATTTGAGTTGCTCGCAAACTATTTAATTTGTAATAAGATGAGAATATTAAGAATAAAGTCACAAAAGCATGAAAAAGCGCAGTTTATTGAATCGAAATTGATACTTTACGAAACAATTGAATAATTCAAACAAATTGATTCAGATAGTTCTTTATAACCTGAACTTTCCTTGTAACATTAAATGTTTTTGAAACCATTGATGAAGTGAATTCTAAAATTTGATAAGCCGAATATAAATAACAAAAATCATTATATCGTAAAATTTGTTTAACCAGCTCAAGCTTTTCTCTAACCTCAATATCACTTTTACGAGATATTATCTGATATTTATTTATTTTTATTCATTATGTAATGTTAATATTATTGTGGCGATCATTTGGCGGGTACAATGAGTTTTATGGATTCCTTATAATCTGATTATAAGAAGATTTCAATTAAAATCGATTATAGTTATCAAAGTTGCAAAGGAACTCCCCATAATATCTCTTTTCTTGAGACCAAGAACACAAAAACGGTGGAAATTTCTTTGAAAAGCTAATTGGAAGCATATTTTATGTTATGATAAGTGATTTTAAATAATTGGAATAAATCACTAAATTTTCAAAGAAGAGTTTTTTTTGATTTTGCTATTTATAATGTTTATTTTAAAACTACAGAAATTTTTCTCTTTTTGCTTGTCTGTTTCATAAATTTTACTATAATTATTATTCCTCCAATGTGCTCGTGACTGCAACTGGAAATAAAATAACATGCAATAAAAATTTTTCATGTTTGTTTAGTAGCTCTGAAAGACTTTTATAGCGCTAGACATCACAAAGCTTGTGATAAAGCTCAAATTTATTAAACCTGCAAACTTTTTGCTGGCATCGCTGCTTGAAAATAACTGTAAACGATTATTTTGCATGCACTCAGCATTTTCTTTGTTGGTTGACGTCACTACGATATGATAATATTATAGGATTAATTACCTCTAATGTTCCCTGGTATAACTCTTAATGCGACAAATTGCTCCTTTTATCCCTTTTAATAAACTTCTTATTTTGGAAAAGGTTCAACTATCTACAAAGTGCGGTAAAGTGTGCTCTATTCAAAACGTGCGAAGAATAAACTTTTCTCTATTTGTAACGCAACACACATAACAAATTAATTTAATTATATTCTACTAATTTTCATTTGAAAGTTTGAAAACTGTTTAGTTTCTGAGCTGTTAAAACTATCTTCAACCTGTATAGAACGATCGACATAAATACATAACATTGTCAAAAAATTAATTTAATTGCATAGTTTGAGCTGGTTTGAATTTGCGTTACCTCTTTTGGCTTTATAAGAAATTGAATAATAAAATTGATGAAAAGTAGCTTGTGTAATTGTGATAGAATAGATTTCTTGCCATTTGAGCTGCATAGAATATAATCTTACAGCAATTTTTAAGAAGTTAATTTTTTCCTGATATTTCAGGAATTTTCATTTATTTTCTATTTCAAGCCAAAAAAAGCAATGGATATTATTGTGTGAAAAGTGAAAACCAAATTGAGTGATAATTTCTAGTCACTTTAATTGATTGAAGAACTTTTTTGAAAACTTATCGATTGTTACACAAGAACTTTTGTTTTCATTGGAGCTTTATAAAAATAGTGGATTGTTGGCAATACGTCCTTCTGTATTTTGATTACATGAACAAAATTTTCCGCTTCATTATTCCGTGAAGCTTACTCAAGCTTTATTATAGTTTATCGAGCTTTTGTAGTTAAATACTCTTGTAAGTTTTTCAGTTTCTTTAACATAAAATTTGACAATAAGCTGTCGCGTGCAATTTGAGAACTTTCAAAGAGAACTTTCATTAGAAATTTGTTTAAGATTAGTTTATTGCTTTGAATATATTATCATTATAAATACCGATGATTATTACACAAAAATTCTAAAAATGTTGACTAATTTCTTGTAAAACTTCGAAAAGCAATTTTAGGAAAGTAAGTTTGCGATTGTTTGAAGCGTGCAGGAAATGAGGTTTTCATTGGCAGATATCTTTCTTCATGGTATATTATTAGTTTATAATTAGTTTTAGAAATTTTTTCTTTCAAAACTGAGTGAGTTAAATTTACTTATAAAAGCCCGTGGAAAACGATTATTTAAAGATCCAATTTCCTGTATCTGACAAAGCCAATAATTTCGTATAAGACTATATTATGAAAATGGGTTCAAATAGCTTGATTTTTTATTGATCCTCATATAGCTAAGGAATTCTTTTAAAATGAAACCTAAAAATATATAAACGGAAGTCATCTATAGCATACTCAAACACTTATTATTATCAGAACAAAAATAAAATTTTCATTTTCTATTATCATTTATATTTTGCAATTGTATTAAATCATTTTGGAAATGAAAATTCTGCAACACAAATTATTCAAGATTTATTCATCGAACAATTGTCATAAATTCAGTTTTTCTTAAAATCTTTTTGGAAACCGCAAACATAAATATATGCATCTGTACACAATTTCCAGAGCACAAAATTAGTTGAAGTTGGGTAACTCTCTCTTGATAACACTCAAGATAAGCTTCTCAATAATATATTAGTGAAATTATATTTGTTCTTTTGTAACAAAATCACAACCGCAAACAATTTGCGGAATCTTTATTTATTTTTCAAAATAAATTTATTCTAAATATAACTCCCCAGAATATAAAAAAAATCAAATTTCCATGAAAAACCAATCGACTGACCCTTTCCAAAATAATTTCAACCCTTGAAATGCATGTTTAATGTTTACCTTCCGAAAAACACAAAATTCCTGAATTACTTAATATTCACAACTTTTCACTCATCAGCAACAATTACACAAAGTATAAATAAATTATTCACGCTTTTGTTGGTATAGATTAATTGGATAAATTACCATGTTAACAAAAAAGCTTACAAAGCTTTCACATTCAAACTATGAGCTCCGTACCCCACAAAGGCAAATTGAAAGTTTCTCGTAAATTTGTTGAAAAGCTTTATTGCCAATTAAATCAGATTTAACGTATTAATTGGCTTATTGATCTGGTAGAAAGTGAACCTTTATTTGCCCTTATTATTCTCATTATTCTGAATTGAGTTGATTATTATTTAATCACTTATTGATACGTCAAAAGCTTGATGTGAAGAAAGACTTTCATAATAAGTTGGTTGTTTGTGTTTTATAGGTTCGGTTTGGGAACTATATTCAATAACATTAATAACAAATAACGATATAAGGCAACAAATAATTGAGTCGATATGAAAGTTTGGCTAACGAAATTTTAATTATTAAAAATTGTGAGGCAATAAACCTAATTTTTATTATTATTTGATGCACAATTGATAGAAAGAGCTCTCTTTAAAAAGAAATGAAATAATTTGATCCTTAAATTTTCTACCAAAATATGTGAAACAATTTTTCGTGCACATTCTTACCTGACTTTTTTACAGAATTCTACAGAAAAATCGTGCAAAATTGCGGGGCCATAAAATCACAGTAAATTGCAGAAAAAAACATTCAGACAACCCCTTAATTTAATTAGAAATGTAAAATTCTAAGAAACATAAAAATCAATAAAACCATGAAATAAATTAAATAATCGCTTGTTTGCAGTATTTTTATTTCATTTTTGAGGTAATTAACTAAACAAAAGATTCAAATTATTTACATCGATTTTGTGTCTTAGGTTCGTCAGGCAAATCATGTTTAATAGAATATTGTCCCAAATTTTAACTTAATTTTTCCAGTATACATTTTAAACAATCTGTCTTAATTTGTTGTAGAACAACTTCTGCTCATCGTCTCCTTCTCAAAGTAATTTAATGCTTTAACAAGTTCCACTGGGCATCCATACAGAATTTTCACTTTGCTGTTAAAATTTTAAGGAAGAAAAAAATATTAATTTTATAGGAGCTGTTTTGAATAGCCTTGAAAAATTTTAATCTAATAAAATGTTGATTAGCTGATTACTTTTATATAGCATCGCTAAAACTTGATTACAAAAATTCTTCGCTGTAAATATTGAATATTTGTGCTTCCATTCCTCAGAAATTATTCTTTTAAAACTAGGTAGATTGGTGAAATCTCAAAAATAATTTTAATCTTGCCAAAATTTACTGGAAAAGAACGTGACAAATCATAACAAGGTACTTTTCGGTCTTAGCTCCTGTATCTGAAGCAACTCATTGTCTTACAATATCAGATTTTGTGGTATGCAAACTACTTTTTTTCTCCATATAATTTATTCAACTTAGAAAATTTCACATTTTACCTCGCGTTTCAATGGATTTGTGATTTTTTGTATCCAAAATTTTTTTGTATTCATAAAAGAGCTTTCAAGGGCTTTCAAGTGCTTTCAAGCATGATTTTTCTTTTTATGACTTTCTTGAAGTTTTTGTTTCTTGAAATAAACTGGAAACGAAATACGTATTACTAGCTTTGAAGCTTCAACAATTTTGCATTTAATTAAAATTCATTTGAATTTGTAATTTATTTTTAATTTGAAAAATGTCCTACCTGAACAGATTTAGTAAATTTTTAACTATCACATACTATCTGCAATTTGTGATTTCCATATTCCATAAGCTAATTTATTTTTTCTTGTGCCAAAATTTCGTTTAACTAGGATAAAGCAACATCATCAAATAAAATGGTAAGTTCGCACGTGAGCGTTTCATGAGTTATACATTTGAAGTTACCTTAACCTAGATAACAAAGATATTCCAATATAATTCCAAATCTTGATTGATACAGAATGGAGCTCTTCTATTTTGATTATTTGTTCTCTTGTTGAATACGATCTACCTGAAATGTAGCAATGAAAATGAACTTAAAGTTGGATGAATATCTGCAGTTTACTTTACTTGCACATTTGATGCATTCATATGTAGAGAAACAAATTCATTTCATTTGAATTTACATTTATATTAAAGTTTCTGACATCACTTACTCATACTACACATTTTACTGTTTTTAAAATTGTTTGAAAACATAGTGATATCAAATTCTATGAAGCTACTAAAATGTGTTGCAAATAAATTGAACTTGAGCTTAAATCAGATGAATAAATCGAAATTGAAGGATACGCGTATAAAATCAAGCATAACCGCAGTAGGAATTGATGTTTCAGCAATCCAAAATCATTTTTACAATATTGTAGGGTGAAACATTAATTTAAGTATTTTGTTACGAGGAAAAACAATAGTTAACAATTTTTTTAAAAGTTTTATTCACCACGCTCAAACTTCTGTTTTAAACAAATTGCCCATCACAATTACGAGACAATTTCTTGCTCGTGATGAAACTCCAGCAACAAATAACCCATCCTTTTAGTAGAATTGCTGTAGTATGCAATGTAGCAAATGGCAACTGAAAAATAAACAGGCTATCAGAAACACATACGGTATAAAGTTTTGAAATGGATTAATTTCAAAGAATATACAGCACTTCGTACGAGAAAATGTGATTGCTGAGAAACTCATTCAGGAACATGTATTTGTCAAGAAAATGTGGAATGGTTTAAAAGTATAATAAACTTGATGATTGTGGCAATATGTTTTAAACACAGGAAGCAATAAACACCTACAGCGTATTTCAGAGTTTCATTCAAAGTTCTGGTCTTAATTCAACAATTTTGATTCTTCGAATGCAATATGAACGTTAAATATAACTTGATTTAACATTTAATTAAAACAAAGCATTGCCAGGATCTTCTTGGAAGCTTCCAAATGTGAAATTTAACTAACATTTGCAATTCTTCTTCTCACAGTTCATCCCACATGGGTTTAATGATTTGAATAGGATGTGGTTTTTTTGAACAAATCATTCTGGTTATGATTTTACGATCTATTTTTGGATTGTTAACTCTATAGAAAACAAAGTGAAGGCTTGTTTTAGAACATGAGAGAACAAAGAGAGATAATACGGTAATATAATTTTAGATTTGAATTCAAATAAACCTTCTAATTTGAGGATTACAAATTGCTGAACAAAACAACAAATATATCAATTAAAATATCTGCGAGAATTTGAAATAGACCACCAAATGGTCAGCAGTTCAATCAATGGTTCACATATCGTAAAGAATTGTCCCACTTTAATGACATTTTTATGACACTCTCAACGGAGAGCTTTAATCGAGTGTTTTTTTAAAGAAATTCCCCAAGAGTGTGTCTGGAAGTGATAAATCTAGCAGCTTGATCTATTTCATTTGATTTATTGAAAAATCATGCATTTAGAGTAATATTTTTTACAATGAACAGTTTTATGTTTGACATGAACTTTACAACACTCCCAACATTTATAAATAAAATTTTCGAAGTATTGGTATTCATGAACCTAGTTCATGGATAATATTATTTTTTGAACTTTCGTTTTTTGACTAAAAATTCTTAAAAAATTAGGTTTCGTGGGTCGCATTTTTGGTTTTTGGGTCCCAACATTCATAAATTAAATTTTCGAAGTATTGCTATTCATGAACCTAGGTTCATGGATAATATTATTTTTTGAACTTTCGTTTTTTGACAAAATTTTCTTAAAAAATTAGGTTTCGTGGGTCGCATTTTTGGTTTTTGGGTCCCAACATTCATAAATTAAATTTTCGAAGTATTGCTATTCATGAACCTAGGTTCATGGATAATATTATTTTTTGAACTTTCGTTTTTTGACAAAATTTTCTTAAAAAATTAGGTTTCGTGGGTCGCATTTTTGGTTTTTGGGTCCCAACATTCATAAATTAAATTTTCGAAGTATTGCTATTCATGAACCTAGGTTCATGGATAATATTATTTTTTGAACTTTCGTTTTTTGACAAAATTTTCTTAAAAAATTAGGTTTCGTGGGTCGCATTTTTGGTTTTTGGGTCCCAACATTCATAAATTAAATTTTCGAAGTATTGCTATTCATGAACCTAGGTTCATGGATAATATTATTTTTTGAACTTTCGTTTTTTGACAAAATTTTCTTAAAAAATTAGGTTTCGTGGGTCGCATTTTTGGTTTTTGGGTCCCAACATTCATAAATTAAATTTTCGAAGTATTGCTATTCATGAACCTAGGTTCATGGATAATATTATTTTTTGAACTTTCGTGTTTTGACTAAAAATTCTTAAAAAAATTAAAAATGGGTTTCGTGGGTGAACTGACATCATGGGGTTTTGTAAAAACATGGAAAAGTTGCATCAGTCATTAAATTTCCTTTCAGTTATTTAAAACTAGGATTCTAAATTATCATGACTTAATATTCTGATGTTTTTTGAAACGTTTGTTGGTAATGATGATTTTGTTGGCACGTTTCTTGTCCTGATGAGAGTTTAAATGGTTCACGAGGGTTACACAATCAATTTTTACCAATTATTGCTTCGCAATGTATAAGCTGGTGGAGCCTTGAAACTTATCCATTTTTAATGATAGTAAAAGCATAATGCTACATTTTTTACATGGACGCAGTAGTTATGAAACAAAATAGCATGAGTGTTAGTTTTAGCAAATTTTTCACTTATGCTTTGCACATTATGGCATTTTCTGGATATATAGCATATACATAAAACGTATTTATAAAAGCCCTAATATAAACTTTTTATTGCTCAATTCTATAACCATTAGCTACTTCTTAGTTGTTTGACATATTTATTGTATTTTGCTGTTGACGATAAATATTTTACACTAAGATTATTTCATTATTTATATAATTTTGGCCTTGACCCAATAGATATTATTAGAACTGTTTTCTTTGAAAATAAAACCAAAAATTAATAAAAACGGCTGCCAAATATTATTATTTAATTAAGATTGCTGAAACTGCAACAAAACCAGGAGAAACATCGCAATGAAGACAATAATCTGCAATTATTTTAAATTGTCACAAATCAATAATATATTTGATTATAAACCTACATTAAAAATGAGAGGATAGTCAATTTTCAAAATACCACCAGCAGTGAACTTTAAAGTTTTTTGCATTAAAAGTTGTTGAAGATTAAGATGTTTGACTTGATACTTTTCCAAACTCATGTCGTTTAAGTTTTTGGTCAGTTTTGTAATCTAAAAAGTTTCTGAAGAAGTTCAATTATAAGTTTTTAAGGAAAATTGTTAAACCTACCTCCTCAATAGTCTCCGTACAAAAGTAAATGTGATGCATTAGTGTTGAAGTTTGTGGAAATAAGTAAAATATCTTCACGTACTCATCACCAGATTCAAAACATAATGTGTATATATTGAAAGACATCGTTAAGTACAGAAGAAAAAACTTGAAGATAATGATTGCTAACTCATCGCCAAAGGTTTTATTCACTCCTTCAACCAACTGCTCCAAAACTTTAACAGTTTTAACCAAAGCTTTTTGCTGCGATTCATTAGCATCTCGTTGTGATAGTTTAAGGTTAGTAGCTTTGATTCTTGAATGAATAGCTTTAACATACGTTGTCATTTGAAACACAAACATATCATTGGCAAATGGTCGAATATGTACGAATGCTCTGAATAAGAATTTCCATGAAAAGCCAGCGTTTAGTATTGATATAAATATCAAGTATGAGCACAAAATAGCGGTCGAAAAAAGCATGTTCATTTTGTACTGTCGTTGATTTTGTTTCGTCATATCCACAATTCCTTTTAAACTTTCATCAAACAGCAGAAGTGAATTGTAAAGCTCTTTTTGTAAATTTTTCTTTCGAAAAGTTTGAATGCTGACAAGAGTATCGGTTGTCGCTATTCCACAAATAAAAACAAGGTCAAAGATTCTTGTGGTGAAATCAATGTTTTGAGAATGTTTCTGAATATGATGCCACAGAAAGAATAAGCCCCTAACTATAAACGATGCACTGATGTATATCAAAGCAAATTGAAGTATCAAAACTATGATATACCGTAACTTACTAGAATCAATAACCACTGCTTGGTGCTTGGGAGAAATTTTTAGATGACTCACACCGAGATATTTGCTCCACTTTAATTGAAGTTCAAGTACTTTTAGAAGAGACATTGTTTGAGCGACAAGCTTGACAGCAAAAGACAGAATGTTTGAAGTTACAATGAAATTCATTTCATTCAGGTAAATGTTTCAAATTGATTTTCTTGATCAATCTACTCTGATTTCATTATACGATTTAAAACAATCAATTTAACCTTAGTTTATGCATGAATGTTCATAATCGAGTTTCGACCACTTTCTAAAATCATATACAAATTAGGAATACGACCATAAATCAATCAAATACATACTTCTAGTTCTAATAGGTAAAATGTCACTAAATTATTCCGCAAATCGATTTTTGCTTTATTACGAACTTTCGATTATCTTTTTTACGAAACTCAATATCCTGAAAACCAGCAACACAAGTTAGAACACAAAAGGGGACGTTAAAAGCAAATTTTCTGGAAAATGGTGAGAAGTGGAAAACTATCCATGCCGTGTTTAGGTGTTTTTGGTATTTACGCTTTTCTGCATTTTACATGCAACCGAAAAAGCAATTATTTACTAGTGAGCCACAAAACACGATGCACAATGAAGCATTCAAGCAGCTAAATATCCGATCAGAGAAAGGTTATTCAATACTTATGATATTATAGGGATTATACGTAGGTGTCAGTTTCTACGAAAAATGTATGCATCGAAAACTGCGCTCACATGACTCATCGAAAACTGTTCATGACCGCAAAAATACAATAATCAAATCATCAATATTTATTGTCACTGTTAGCTTATTAATTTTAACTACGTTTTGATGCAATAATACTTGAGTGACATTAATGAAAGCTTTTGAATTATTGTTTGAACATGAACACAAACCACCAATAAAATCAGTTTTGGTTTGTATCGAACAACAATAAAAGTTCATGACCGTTCAAATCGTACAGCTTGGAAACTGCCATGGCGACAGCAAAGGCTTCGTAACTGGAGTGGAAATCACAAAATTCGCCAAGGTTTCATAGTAAGAAACTGAACCCAAATCTAAATTTAAATTGTAAATGGATTTGGTTGATTTTTGATACTTTGTGAAAAATCAAAGATTGAGTTGAAGAAACGTAAATTGAGCTTTTCAACTCAAGAAGTTTAATTAAAATATTTGCGAAAGTACGAAAAATCATTTTCCTTCAATCATTTGCAACCTTGAAACTTTTCTTAAAGCTTTTTGGAGGAATATCATGGATATTGAATAAATACGCAAAAATCTAATAATATGAGCTCCCTTAACAAAATAGTACAAATAATTAAAAATCGTTTTCAAGTCGTCTCTATGACAAATTCAAGAGGAAAAGAGCTTTTGTTAAGTTTCCAAAACATTAAATCTATAATTAAAAAACATGAATGCTTTGTCATTATCCAGCTTTGTCTCCTCTGGTTTCATTTATATTGCTAGAGAATATATTTTAGCAGATCAAATTGTAATGAACTACAGAGGAAATTTATTCACTCCTTTTGAGAATCTTGGTATTAAATATTCTTTTGTTTGCATGGATTTCAGATTTTTGAGTCATTGAAGGCAATTATCTGACATTATTTGGTTGTGTTTGAAAATTCATGGGACCGTTCAGAGTAGATTGATCATCAGTTGTTCAACATTTTGTGCTGATTTCTCTGATTATGTTTTGAATCATTAGGAAAATATTGCATTTTTTTCAAATATTCTAATCTAAAACACTTAAAAACTATCAAACTTATTAAAGTTTTCGAGCACAACTAAGCTGCATTTTCACTTTTTACCAATATATAAAAAGAGAAATCCTTCAAATATTATTAGCAAATAATTACAATAAAAGAATAAAAAGTAAGTGGCTGATTATATGGCCTCAAACTAGTTTATTCGCCAGAACAGAAATATCATTGTTTGGTATTTTTTATTATTCATAAGTTTTCGATAGTTCAGTAATGCTCGGTAAAGGGTAAAACAATCAAATACATTTCTCTGACATTTAATTGTATAAATGTTGCAAACTCATTCAGCAATTAATGATTAGGAATGATGACGTATATAGAACTATTTATTAGTGATTACTTTAGATTCCCTACTTAGAGTCTTCTGAGTGGGAGTAAATAAACTTTTGGAATTTTGGTTGTAACATTATGAGGAAAATACTCAACAACCTCAAGCTATCACAAATTTCCATCAAAATTTCCTACCAACTCAATTTTTGAAATTACCAGGAAATTATATTTAAGTTTAAACATAAAAATTTATAACGTAGACAAATCAATCATACAACATCAGAACATATTAAATAACTAGTTTAACTCGTTGATGCCTTAATATTTAAAGTCAACACACGTATTTGATTGATACAATTTGCTTCGCATCAAATACTTCAGCTCTATTGGATCCACTTTCGTTCTCTTTAAAAAGTAAACATTAATTAAAAAGAACCAATTATAGTTCCGTCTTTTTTTGAAAAGCAAATTAATTTTTTTTAATATTCAAATAAGTAATATGTAAACTTTCAAACGTTTTGAAAAGAACGAAACATTGAAGAGGTATTTTCATGTGTTACGTAGTGAGAACGAAATCTAACAGGTGTTTTGTTATCTGCGTTGCTTCAACCTGCTTTTGTGTGTTTTTAGCCTTCAGAATTTCATTAACTGTAGTTAAAATAGCAAAATATCTAACAAAATAAGAAAATACGATAATTGCCAGACAGATGTATAATTGTGGTACTACACAATAAAATAATTCGTAGAGAATCTAATAAAATGCAATAAATTTCATTTAATGTTTCATCTTGTAGGAATTCTTATTCGACTATACATTTTTATTAACCGATAACAATACATTTCTGACTTTATGGACTTCATAAAAACGTCAGCAGCTACACAATACACACGCTTTCTTACCCATGAAGATTCTAGGTCAGTTCATCGCGTCATAAAATTTGATGGATGCTTTATGCACAGCAGCATAAGCAAATCTTGTACTAAATCGATGATGCAAACATTTTTTGTCGTTGTTCAAGATTTACGCAATTTAATGGAGATTGCTTCAAGCTGGATATCACTTCTTGTTTGTGATTTTGAAATTTGAACTCTGGTCTGTAATAAAATGTTTTGTTTTTAGGAAAACCCCAAGAGATAAAAATCTCAAAACTGTCAAAATAATATCCAAAGCTAAAACAAAATAACAAATTATGATTAATTAGAAAAAATTTTGACCTACAGAATTATTCTTGATGATTTGAAATATTTATTTTATGTTTGCAGCAAAAATACTATATGTTTTTTAAACTTATTATTTTTATATTAATTTTGTTATAATTGCCAACATAATTTCTATTTATAAGACTCAATATATAAAATGACAATTAGAGAAAATATTATATCAATACAAAACAGCTGAGACTCGAATTCAGAAGATTGACGGAGAACTCTTAATGTTATTCAAAGCCTCAATAAAAGCAAAATAATTACCAATTACTGGAACTGTAAATGAACATTCGCTTTACCAAAAATCTCATAAACATCCAACTGTTCTCATAAAGTTGCCTTTGGCTTGCCATAAATGTTTCGGCAGTTCAAATGATAACGTTGAGTCAACAACAAAAAACTTTTGCGTGTTATAAAAATAGAACTCCTTGAGCAGAAATAAATACTGCGAATGTGAATAAATATAGCAATAAAACATTCGTTAATTATAAAAGAAAATAGTGATGTAAAATTTTCCCGAGCTCTTTATTTTATTTCGTTATGTTGTGACTTTTATTTTAATTTTCTGTTAGAGGAAAAAGCAATTTGAAAAGGTCAAGTTTATATGTAATAAAAATATATTTTATGTATTTAATGCTGCAATATTGGGTTTTATTTTCCAGTTATGATGAAAAACATATGAAACTCGGGAGTGTAGATAATTTTTGAAAATTCGGAAGTTAGCTCAACTTACACAAATTAACTCGAAAATGTTACAAAATTACTTTGAACCGCAAACCCCACATTCCTTTTACTGGTAAAATTTTGGAATATTTTGATATTTTCCTTTTCTGACAAATAGACGTTGAATTTGAACCATGCAACCAAATTGGTTAACGGTTTACTATAATTTGCAAGGAAATTTCAAATTTGATGTAGTGCACTCGTATATTTTGGTATAAAACATTTTTGAAATGAAACACGTAGAATTATGTTGATATGATTATATTTAAAATATGATAAACGATGTTACATAGATCCAATTTCCCTAATCACACATCAAATTAACTCCTATACAGTTTATAATATAGTAGTAGTAGTAATAATATGTAATTAAATGCATAAAGCTAAATGATTCCTTCTCATCTTTCTGAGTATTTAATTTGAACGGTAATAAAAACATAACCACAGTGAAGCAACCTGATTTATCCTACAGAGCAGCAGCAAATTAAGTAAATTTGTTATGTTGATCCTTTTCTGTGAAAATTCCTCACATTATCTGAACTGTTATTGTTCAGTTCCATTGCAAGGAAAAAATATAATGATATGCAAAGCAACAACGATATATCACATGAATGAAATATATTACGAAATGGTATGAAAAGAAATATAATGCCATTATTGTTTTTTTATTACGATGCTTTACATCCATAGTAAAATTATCACTTTGTTCACTACATTATTTTTTGCTCAATGTATGGTTTATTCAGAAAGCATTTTTCATGAATTTCGCCCGAAATTATAAATAATAGATATGGCATTTATACGAGCAATATGGTTTGAAACTATAAACCAAGAATTATAGAGCAGCTTTTTAAATAGCACACTGAAATATTTTCAACGTAGTTAACTTTAAAAGCTTTCACAGCATCTTTATTTAAAAAATTTCTCCTATTTTGGAGACTCCCACTATATTAAAGTCATCAAAAATAAAGAAAACTGACAAATAAAATAATTTTCCGTTTGTGTAATGATTCCAATTTTGTAAAATAAATTACGGAGAACGTTTATAAAAAATTCATTCTTATCAAGAATAACAGTCTTTAGATTCAATCTTCTAGGTTTGCGCAATTTTGAGATTTTTTATGAACCTTTCCATATAAAGGATCCTCAAGCTTGAAATCAATTTAATAAGGTTTTGAGGACATTGCCATTAAATGAAGGGAATCTGGTAAATAACATGTTTTTATTCTTTATACCGTATACCGTATTTATAAAAATTTGACAACATTCTTCAATTGATTACTCCTTTATTTAGAAACTCTATCAAACAAGATCCTGCAGAACTTCTAAAAAAACTTTAGCTCAAAGTTGCAAAATGTAATATTCAAGAAAATTCAGACACTTTTGAAACTATTGACAAAATTTAAGTATTGCATATCATTTGTTTCTTACGTTAGCTTGGACTTAATTATTGTTCTGAAACTTTAATCAAACAGCTTCAGAATGTTAATCAAAAATCAACAATAAATCAGAGAAAAAAGATGTCATTTAATTTAAGCCTTCTTAAGCAGTATGACAATAAACAGTAAATAAATCACCAAGAATTTTTCAATTTTTACGCTCGAAACACAATTTTTCTATAAATTACTTCTGCACGCTGAATATAAATACTTTTTGGCAATAAAACTAAATGTTTGTTTGCTCAGTTTTTCCGATGCCTGAAAATGCTTTTTGTTATGGTGTGAAACTGTGAACTTAAAACTTTTCCACTGAAAGCAAATAGTTTTGAATTTCTTTTTATATCTCAAGGAGAAAACATATTATAATAACATTAAAAAGCTTTTATGGTGAGCTTTTAGTTCAAATAGCAGAATTGACCATTTCTAGATCAGAATATCTGGAGTATCGTTTCAATTTCATGATAAAACCATATAAAACACTTGAAGATGCATGAAGTGAGAAAAATACCGTAGAAGTATATTCTAGTGATTTTCCTTCCAGGAAGTAAATATTAAAGACGATTAAAGGTATCATTGAAATATCAAATTGGAAAATCCTCAGAAGATACACAATTTTATGATCTTTAAATCTAAATTGATTTATCTTTAAAGGTGCTTTTAATAATGTTTTGAGGACACTTAAAATTTATATATCATACTTTATTCTTTGTCCATAAATATCAAAAATCGTCAAAAAAAATTTGTAATAAAATTGTATAATTTATCTTGATAACTCAAAACTAAAAAATTATGTGTAGCGTTCATCTCAAAATTTCAATGTTAACTAAAACATAAAATTCGAAGAAAACATTCGAAACATCTTGGAATTTTTGTCGTCTTTTCGTTGCTCTTTTTCGGTTTTCTGAGTATTCTCTCGAGGAGAGTGAAAATACGTCTAGACTCGCATTGTTCTACAAAATGTTTGGGGACTTTTGATAACTTAAAAATATTCCTTGCATTCATGTGATTAAACCAAGAACTTAGACAAAATTACAAAGGATATCAAGTTTAATTGTTTTTATATATATTACTGCTCCATCAGACATCAGTCTAAATAGTCTAGACTAAACATTCTACAATTTGTCAAATTACATGCCACACATAGAAAGACATAAAAACCTTCCTTGCAATTACGCTAGAGCAAAATAAAAATCTCCTGCAATTTATTCAAGCTATAAAGTAAAGTCAGAATGTGCTTTAATTTAGTTTTTAATGGCTGAAATTTATGAAACATTCTTTAGTTGATTGATACAGTTTCAAGATATGTTTACACTTTAGACTAAGACTAGTATTCAACTATTTCCAGGTTTGAGAGTTTCACTCAATACGGAATGTCAATTATGTGCCTGAACAACTTCTACAGCTTTATTTTAAACTAGACTTCTATGCATTTAAAAGTGACACCACTTTTCAAGACCCAATTAATATGGTTGGTTACATTGAAATTTAATTATAATGAATATTATTACAAATTCATTATTATCCTGTTGGCATTAATTTATTTATACATTTAAAAAAAAAGCGGCACCTAATAAGTGTGTGAATCGAGTGTGAATTCAGATTCAAATTTTCAAAATTGTTAAAAAAAATTAAATCTTCTTATTGAAAGCTTTTGAAGCGATTTGAAAGTCTTCAATGTGAGAAAATTGGAAATATAAATGTTATCCTTGAGTTATTGAATTATGTAAAATGTTTCTGAAATTTTAGATCGTCAATTCCGAAAATTCTATGAGAACATACCTAAATTGTGATGAGAATATTATTTAAATTAATTCCACGAATATTTTCCTCAGTGAGAATTTAGGTTTGGAATTTTGGGGCTTTGAAATACTTCAAAAATCTGTTGTTTCCTTTGAGAGTTCAAAGAAAATCTTTCCCCTAATTGATATTTCCACTAACTTAATTATGGTAAATTATTAATTTGATGAGGTTTTCGTGCTCATGAAGTGTCAGATAATTGTTAAATGAAGCACGGGAGCAAGTTCATTCGTGCTTGTGTTGAATTAGCAAGCAAGAATTAACAACCAGTTGAGCTATAAAATTCAATCAATTTAAACATAAAATCGAGGAGTAATCTTTAAAGACACTTTAACCATCTTTAACTCGTAAGATAGTCTTAAATTGATAAGCAAGACATTTTTTGTTTATGACGTTTAATTCGTTCCGAGAACTTTTTCAAAGGAGTTCCTTTTTATATCAAGAGCTTTTTTAATAAATCTCTAGGGTACTAAAAAACAGATAATAATCTCTTTCATTCAAGAAGCCATGCATGATGGAATTATTTGACCTTTAATTTATAAAGAGATATCAATAGCTAGACATGTTAAGGCATCCCTTATCCCTCATAAAGCTTGTTCAATGTTATTTTTTTCACTTACGTTCTAAATACGCACGATTCAACCGTGAATCTATAAATATTTTAAATTAATTCTACAGAGTTTGTCCAAACGCTTGGAAAACTCATAAATATCAAAAAGCCCGATGAAATTTCAAGTTTAAGATCAGTTTTGTAATTCGGATCGGTCAAATAAAATAGAATACAAATCTAAAATTTATTGAAGTTAATGTATATGAGAAGAATATTCGTGTTCGTTTCATTTAGCTATTTATTTTATTTTATAATGCAAAAATATTGTCACAAATGTTTGGAAAATAGACACAAATAAACAGAAAATTTTAAGCATTAGTTAGAGAACCCGTGCAAATTCAAAATTTTGAAAAGCAGCTAAAATTAGCGTGACAAAACGTTTTAAGAGTTGTTTTTTGAATTTCGTTGAATCGGCGAGCGCGAGAATGGTGACGTAGGTTTAACTTAAGCATACGTTGGGGGATTCAAGGAATCTGTATAAATCATGCAAATTCAGATGTTTCACATGTTTTTGTGCTTTTTTGGGTGGAAGATTTTTGAGCCATGATTTTCTTGTTGATCCGGGCTTCAGACGTATTTTGGTATTTTGGTATTTAACATTTAAGGTTATTTTGCTTTTATGGTTCTTACAGATGGTTGAAGATCTAATATTCTGAATGAATGCTGGGTTGATAAAATATTCTATATGAAAATCTTTTTCATGGAATTTGCTTCTTCAAGGATTTGCGTAAAAGGTGCGTGATAACTTTTAACCTTAAATTTCAAAATTTAGTAATTTGAGGAAATGTCAAATTTTCGCCTATCTATAAATTCCCAACCAACCTTGATTTTAATTGCTCGCAAATTGTAAGAATTTTCGAATATTTTGTATTGAATGGATGGATCTGTATATTCGTTAAATCTTCTTTCTATAAATATAACGAGATTTTGAAGCATACATCATATGAACGTGCTTCTCAGTGTTTCTCATGTGCAAATTTCATCACTAATTTAATTAAATTTCAGAACATATTCGAGCATAATTAAATCAATTTGAAAATTTATGAAGCCTTCATAATGTCAAATTATAAAGTCTGAAGTACAATAAAACAATTTAATGAAAAAGAGTTCAAATTAAGATTTTCAGAGATTGAATGCGACAAAATACAACAAACATTCTGATGATTAATATAATTAATCTTTTGAGCATAAAGTTGTAGGAAAAGAATAACTCGATGATGTCATGTGGAAATTAGCTGGATACTGAAAATCAGCTGAAACATTTGGCTAAATTTTCTTTATCATAAGAACTGTTTGCTATTCAGTAATCTTGGCTTGGTTTTGGCTCTTAAATAATGGAGTTTCCATGAGTTTAAACGTATTATTACTAAATTTATGCGAAGAATAATTAATCTTTCTGACTAATTGAAAATTTTAGAATAAATATTTACACTATTGACTAATTCATGATAATTGACGAGCAGCTCAACACAAATAACTAATTCATGTTCCACACAAAATTATACAGCAAGATATTATACCCATAATTTTATAGCAACTCATATTCAGAGAGCTCTCGCTGCTCCACATCCAAAAAGAGACCAAAACATTCTCTCCACGCCAGCAAAACTAGAAAATGTTGAACAGCAAATTTTCGAAAACAATTTGTTCGGTGTCTTTTGAACGTTGAAAATATATTTTATTGTAACAAACTGTGAAGTCAGTTAACATCTGAATTTTGTGATAAACGCAGCTCATGTCCACCGAAAGGTCTTTCCCGTTTAATTGTGGAATAATATATTTGGGATCAGAGAAAATGTGTGAAATTGTCAGACGTTTAAGCAAATTACGAGAAATACGACCAAATGCAAAAACCGCAAAAATACAAAATTAAAAAGCACAAAAGTCAGAAATTTCACTCAGTCAACAAAAATAAAAAAGTTAAAAGAAAATTAAAAGAAAATTTATTGAACTGAAAATTTGCCGCGGGTGTAAAGAAATATTTATTTTTAAATAAATTAGTGAATGTTTTAAAATATTATAAATTATATGAATGTTGAGCAAATTAAATAAATTGCAAAAATTATAAGAAAATTGTGAGAAAAAAATATATCTGACGAAATAAAAAAAATATATTTGCAAAGGAAATTATCCGAGTGATAAACTTGTGTTGTGATTAAAAAGAAAAGGAAACAAAAAGTCATTAAAATGTTTAATCATCAAAAAGAATAAATTTTCATCAAATAATAATTACGGCTCAACAAAATTTAATGTGGATACTTTACAAATGGATTAACCGACAAGGATTACAAGCCAAGGTGATTTTTTGTTGCAACATTTCAAAGAATTAACAAATTAAAAGTCGTTGAAGGGAAAATGGTTAAATTAATTAATTTAATTAAAAATCTTGAGAAGGTGTTGGAAAACTCACAAACAAATAAAACAACGAGAACTGCCTGCCAGATATCACTGAAACTTTGAAAATATGGTAGTGAATATCAAAGCAAACAAAATAATAATATTTTTGTTTTTCGAATTTCATAAAAAATGTGAAAATGAAACAAAATTGAAAATGAAAAAAAAATATGTTGTTTGCCAAAAATTATTTCTATCGAGGTGAACATAGCTAATGTATAGCTTAAGTGATTTATAGAAAACTCATGTGGTTTGTTTCTCAGTATAGAAATATTCCTTAGAAAACTAATAAATTAAAAAATGCACTGAGCGACTAAACCACAAGATCCACAGAAATCGTTAAATTCTCTAATTTATGGAATTACAACAATTACGCTAATGTTCACTAATTGTGAATATATTTAAAGAGACTTTTGAGGTTATATGGGTTGGTTTTAAATTTTAATGAAAATTAATGAGTGCGAATTTCAAGGCAGAGAGCCGGATATGATTAAGAAAATAATTGAAGATGCTTTTAGAGGAGGCAATTGAGTTTCTGGTGGGATAAATTTTCCGTCAGACTGTTTTGAGATGGTCAAAGACAAATTGATGTAGAACACCAAAACTCTTGATTTTCTAAGAAAATTATAATCTTTAATCAGCAAAGGATTATTAACTTATCGCATTTTAGATTCATGTTTTCGATTTTCAAATTTCTCTTTATTTTCAAGAATTAAAAATATTTCTCAATTCCTCAACTTACGCTAAAATGCATTACATATGCGTTGAGCTTAAATTATTCAAACTTATCATAAAAATGCTCTTAAAAATGATTTTATGTAAATATCTTATATGTTTAAAAGCATTTTGAAATTTTAAAGTTTCGACAACGTGCCTTGAGTCGAAATCTCAAAATTACCTGATTCAAAAATATAAAAATGAAATTTATAAAAAAATCATTCTAAAATAATTCTCAAGAAAGCTTTCAAAAGATATCTGGATATGAAAACACTCTGCCATAAAAAGCCATAAAAATGCAATTTCACATTTACAATAATGTACTTGAAAACAAAATTGCAAACATTAATTTTTGCAACAATAAAAACATCTCGTGCTGATTAGCATCCTACATTGTGTTTTACAGTGAAACATCTTAAAAGCCGCTCAAATATTTATTTCGGGTGCGATTCAGAATTCATAATTTTTCTTCAAGCAATTTTTGTTTGTTTTCCGTTTTTTTTGTTCCGACCACTGGTCAGTACAGTCACCTTCACCTTTGCCAACACTTTACAACTTTTAGCAGCTTTAATTGAAACACAACTGGCCAATTAAAATTTAATGAGATTGTAATTTTGTAAGACAATTTAATGTTTTTGTGCGTTTTATGATTTTTTGTTCTTTTGAACGATTTCAATGGGCCTGATTCTGAAAGAAAAACTGACAAAAAACCTGCAAAAAGTTAATAATTGCCTTATAAAAAAGACTCCATACAAAGGGCTTATTAATTATTTTTCAGGGAAATTTCTTAGGAATTTCCAGTTTCAAAGCAATGAGTAGACAAGTAGATTAATATGCGAACATTATGAATTATGATATTGTAGAACTGAATAGAATAAATATTCTTTTCACATCAAACCGATAAATGAGATTTAATGTAAAGCTGGTGAATATAATAGGAAACGCGCGCGAGATCATGATCTACTATAAATTACAGAAAAATGGAAAGAATTAGTGAAGGAAAAATTTGAATAATTTGATAAATGCATTAAAATGAGGCATTAGCATTTTTTCAATCTCGCTCATTTTTGTTGATTCTTGTGATTCTGATGATTTTAGTGATTGATGGAAAACACAATTTACATTTTTTAAATTTTTTTTACATTTTTAACATTTTGCGTTGCTTTTTATTTTCTTTGAATGAAAAATTATGTCGTTGCTGTTTTCAGAACGAATTTTGCAAAGATTAAATTAATGGATTGATGAGTAATAGTTGGGCTGTTTGTCTTTCGGTTGAATTTACAATGCTAAAAAATAAATTGGCGATTATTCTAGAAAGAACGACGATTTAATAATAATCTTTTATTTAAAAGCTCCATCAAAACCACCATCGGGTTTTCCTAACTCCAAAATTTTTTTTCCATAAAAGCCTTATCATCGTCATCATTTATAGAAAAAATTTCCTCCATCAGCTAAAAAAAGAAAAATTTTGCCATTCATTGACTGCTTAAGCAAAATGTTTTCGGAAATGATCAATTTAAATTCTTTGCATGAGCTTTTCCATCAAATAAAAAAGGCGCCAAACAGTCATAGAGTAGATTTAAGCACCGAGTGACGTCATATGAGACTCACATTTGCTTTTTGGCTTTCTACAACGAAAATAATGGATTATCATAATTCACGACAATTCAAGTTGATTCAAGTGTTTGTAAAAGAACAAAATTAGTTTTTTAGCCGGATTTTGACATTTTGCCAAGATCAGAGTCTATTCAGCTTTTTTCTCTTTTCTGAGTGTTCTAGTAACTTTTGTATATTCGTCTGGTTTAAACAGTTGGTGTTTAAAGTTTTTGTCTCGCAGTTAGTCAAATTTTTGTTTGGAATTTTAAAAAGAGTTTATATTAAGACTAAGAAGGCAGAAACATACCAGAAACTTTAAATTGCATTTGAAATTATCTTGTTTATTGCTTGTGATTGGAAAAGATGAGGGAGGAATGTTTATAAGCAATAATAGATTTATTTTGAACAGATTTTTAAGATTAATCTGAAGATGTTTTTTAATTGGTTTCCCCGTAGCTATGGTCGTGTCTTGAATATGTCAATATAATAATTTTCATTAAAATCAGAATCTGTAGCTATAAGAATAAATCTTACGTGGGCTCCATAATATTTTCATTTCCTGATACCATGTACTTTTTACCACTGGATTAAGCACTTGATTTAGCAATTTTTAAGTATTCTACAGAAATATTATTTTGGAGCATTAAATGTTTATTGTAATTGTGTAAATAGCTAATTTCTTTCATTTATCTAAATATAAAATTTTATGTTGCTTGTTCAATCAATCCATAAAAAAAATTAATACTGAAGTTGCGATATCCATTTAATTCCATTTATTCAGAGAACGAAAGAACATTAAATGTAAAATTACGATGAGCTTTCTTGTTTCCAACAAATTTGAAATAATGCGAGAATAACGAGAGAATAATGTGATACTGTTCCATTTTATTGCTTTTGGATGAAGCTTTTCAATTTTATTACTGTCATATTAAGTCTATAGTGAAACTGTATAAATGACGTCAATAGAAATTATTATGAAAGTTCGAGCATTAAAAGTACTGAAACTTAAAATGGAATTTCTAGAACATGATTAACTTAAATCTGATGTTTCCCCGGAAACTAAAAAGAAAATTTCATTCACAGCAAAAATTATTTATTCATGCAAATTATGACGATAACTAGATTTTAATAGAAAAGCTTTCAAAAGCTTTGCCGACAAAGTTTGGCACTTTGACTGACACAATATTTCATCATAACCCAACTTTGAAACAATTTCCATCTTCTATTATAAGAGTTGGAATATCGTGGAATATTTAGAAATGAAATCGAATCATACAGGTCAACAGATTACACATTGGGGTAGTTTCTCCACGTCAAGCTTTTTCCGCAATATTAAATTCTAAATTAGCAGCATTTACTTTGGCAAGAAGATTATAAATGATTTTTCACTTCCACCTCAGTTAAATAAGGCAATTAACACGTTCAACCAGATTTAATCGCCCATAAACTATGTTTGCTGACCAAATTAGCAGAACCCAAACTTTTCATTCGCTTTTGTGGTGTGCCGTGCCCAAAATTTAATTTAAAAGCTTTGTGAGTTTTATTGCTCTTGAGTTGAATACCTCACAGAAAACTTATTCAATTAATCACTAAATAAAAGCGAGAATAATGGAATTATATTTGGTGTTATTGGTGCTGATAAGCGGAAAATTGTGGTTATTTACTAATTGAGTAATTGTAGGTATTTCGGCAATTGAGAGCTTTTGGGGCGTTAAACACGCTTTACGAGGGTTGAAATCGTTACGGCAAGTTCCGGTCGATTCTTTTCAAAGAAAATCTGGTTTCTTTCATTTTATGGATAGTTATTTTTAGATATATTTTATGAAGCAATAAAGCTTCGGTAGATTCATTGTGGTTGAAAGGATGATACATTTGATCTAGTGCCCTATATTCCAGTAACCACGAGTGATTTTGATTTTTAAAGAGATTTTTGAAGAGCTTTAAATTCTGCTCACAAGATTATTTTTCAAATATAAATACTAAACTACCAAAGACATTAATGCAGAAAGAAAATTTATGAAAATTGCTGGATGAATAAATCATTTGCTTTGCACTTCGCCATAAATAATTAAATAAGAAACATTTATGTTGCAGAATTTTCACATTATAAATGATTTAGTGCAATTGCACAAACACAAATGATAATGGTGGAATGATTAAAATTTGTTGCACAACTTTCTCTGTCCGTGTATATTATAGTTTTTGATTGCTTCAGCTTGAGTTTTGTAGTAAATTAAAAATAATTGCATAAAAGTAATGAAGCAGGTGCAGAATTTGACAAAAAATTATTGTTAATGGAAAAGTTAATGGAATGGTGTTCTTATAGAATTATAAATAAGAATATAGGCCAGTCAACCAACCATTTCTAAAAATATCAAATTACTAAGTATGTTAAATGGAGTATACATCGCTCACCAAAAAAAAGTGAAAACTCAATATCCTACACGATCCAAACAAGTTCCAAACTTTTAGACAAATTTGCTTTCAAAAGTTTGTGAACTTTTTTCATGTTTTCAAGTTCACTCAATATGTTACCTTGAAAGTGTAATATACTGAAAATATGAACATAGTCGGAAGTTTGCGAAATGTTCACTATTGGAATTGAAACTGCTGCAGGGAAATTATGTGGTTTTTTATTGAGTAAAATTAGGTGGTTGAAACAATTTTCAAAGCTAAGTTTGTGGTAAATTATACCTTTTTGCACAATTTTTTTTTCAAAATTCCGTGAAATTTCTCATTTAAAGTTTTACAACAATTTATTAATACATTAGTGTTTTATGTTCCAAAACTTTTTAATTTGAATTTTCTCAGAAAAAGCATTAAGAAACTAGTAAATTATGTTAAACAGTCGTAAAAATTTAATATAAACTTTTGTCGTAAAATTTGGTTTTATCGTTTATTTACACAAATATTTAACTTTGTTGCAAAAACTGGGAAGAAAAATGTCTATTTTTAAAGATCGCTCGAAGAAAACTTGTCATGTCGTTATCATTTGAACAGCTGAAGTGTTTAATTCAAATAAGCATCACGAATTGGGTGGCACACATTTTTGACAAAAATGTAATATTCAGGCTGTCATTCAATTATTTCATAATTAGTAATTTCATTTTAATACTTTTTTAATGGTAACGTTATTAAAAGTTAATCTTCTTATAAATTAATCTCTAATCAAATTTAAACTTTCATTAATTTCATTCCTTATAAAAATTTTGAGTGCGATCATTTAAAAATCATTTTCTAAAGTAAACCTTTCATCTATGTAATTCTGCAAATGCATTTAATTTAATTTCCACATAAAAGTTATCGTGTGGAAAATGTAAGCATGCTCTGAATTCTTGCACTCCCAGCTGTGAACCAGCTGTTTGTGTTGATTTTGCTCATTTTTCGTTTACCTAATTTAAATTCAAGGTAAAGCTCTTAGTCGAGCGAATCCAATTAAATAAATTACAAAGTAGCCTCAAAGTCGAACTTTTTACTTTAAAAATACTTGTGCATGTTTTCCGATGTTTTTCATCCTTAAATGATTTTGTAGTTTTTTAATTTTTGTGCAAAAAAAAGTTATCAGAACTTGAAAATGTTGGCAAGTTTGCACGTTCACGGTGTTTTGCAAAAAATAGTTTATGGTATAACTGATTGCATGTACTTTCGTTCATTTTTAATGTTCAAGAAAATAATTGAATACTTTGCGCTGCTTGGTATATTTTGATTTTCATACAATATTCAACAAAAACCATGATTTAATCGATCTGTGCTTCAGATGAAAAAAGTTAAAAATTCCATACTGTTTTATTAAAAATTTATTATACAGAAACTTATTGAAGCATCCCATCATTGATTAAATTTTTCTTGCATTCAAGTTAAAAGCAATATTGCAATGCTTCTATTTTAAAATATATTGCTTTGCATGTACTTGAGCTCGTGCAGACAGTTTCTTGTGTTCCTAGACTAAATACATATATTGTGACTATAATGCTATTTGCATAAAACATGCAAATCAACATTTTAATGGAGCAAAGAACGGAGCCTTAAGGACAAGAAATAGAGATTTGCTCACGATATTAAATATTCCCACATTTTCCCATATTTATGCCTGAGAAAATAGATAACATGAAATCTTTCTTGTTTTATTGGATGTGCTGAGAACTGATGTTATAACTCCTACACGTTATATTACATAGTTTTGGTTGGTTAGGCATTTTCTTGATATTTCTTGATATGTTTTCGCTAGTTTCTTGCTGATTTGGTTGTTTTGGCAATGTATGTTAACAATTAAGCGATTATTCAGACAATTCAGGGATACATTATAAAAACATGCTACAACAACATTGTCATGACACCTGTTACATTTTGTCTGACATTACTATAGTCTGTCTCTTTCCTAAAAACTATGCAATCTATTTATATTGCAAATTGGCTCTCTTGAAGTGATGCTTCAAAACGTAAACGAGAGTTGAGTGTGACCTTCCTCAAATTTTCGTTTAGAAGTTTTCAGAAATTTCAAATAAAAGCGAAGAGTTCTATCAATCAAAAAGTGCTGACATTGAATTGAACGACAGAAATGTCGGTTGAATTTGGACAAATAATTGATAACTTTGGCATGTTCGCCCTACTCATAGATGTTTGCAGCGAATTTGTTTTTGTATTTTTAATCATGGAAATATTTTGCTCGGAGCTCTAGAAATTTCAAGCTCAAGTTGTTCTGTCTAATGATGTTAGAGGGGACTTTTCTCACGCAAATTTAACACAATTTATTTTCACCTTTCATGCTCGAGTTTATTTTTACGAGTTTCCGCTTCCTTATCGCCTTAAATTATTTTAGACATTAATTGCAGATTTTTCAAGAATCTTTTTAACGGCAAGTTGTTTATTTTGCTTTTTATGGTTTCTGTTTTCCACCTTGCATGATAATTTGCAGTGGATCGTAAATTTTCTAGACGGACAGACAGGAGTTACTTGTTAGACATGCCTGAGTTTTCACAAAAAAATGCTTTTCCTTTTATTCAGCTTTTCGCGCTTTAGGAGTGCAAAAGCTTGGGAAGCTTATTATGCTATCGAGGAGTTTTTTTATAGTTACTAGACAGAACCTTTGAACTTTGAATACATTTATGTTGGAATGCATCATCATCGTGATGCTATTTAAAGTTTTGATGAAATTTATGCAAATTTGCTTATTCAATTCACAAGTTCATTATAATTATAATAAAAAACTCTGGTATCGTAACCTGGAAAAATTACATATTAACAGTCCAATAATGATAATTAAACGATATTTATGCAATTTAACGAAATTTCATTTCATTCAATTTTAATGGTAATAAAATTTAATGTTGAATTTCAATAATAAAATTATTTTGAGAGGCTATCAATTATTTTATGAACGTAGTGTAATTAACAAACTTGAAAATTTGAAAAGTGCAAATAGTAAACAAGAAACTAATTACATTAAAAACTAGATTTCCCTTTTATCCTTTTTCCAGCTAAAATCCATTTCATTTTGATTTTTGACACAGTATTTAATGAAGTGGAAAATTGTTTGCTTTTTCTGTATGGATATTTTGGTTTTTTGAACAAATTTTGCAATCAACCGGATTGTGGTTTGGTATATAATGAACTGACCGGATGATTCAGTTCATTCATGAATTGATGATCAATAAATAATTGTATCGAAAACTTCCTGAACGAGTTTTTGAACGGATATTGGTTGATATATTAGTGATGAAATTGAAACTTTTAATGGAGGATGGAGCAGAATTGAGTGACATCATGTCATTTTAATAAATTGATTGAAATGCAATTTTTATATAATATTTTATAGTGAAACGTTTATTCAATCAGATTCTGTCTGCTCGTTTATAAAACATGAAAATCAATTTTGTGTCTCAACAACTGTAGTGTGACCAAGTAAAATTTTCATAAAAACTTCGTCACAAAAATACCGTGCATTGTATAAGCTTTTTAATTAAATTTTCTGCTTTTCTGCATGTTGAACGATATTGGTGTAGTCAAATTGGCATTGCTAGAAATTTTTCATGTATTTCATGTATAATTAAACTGAACATTAATAGCTGTGTTCAAAGTTTAAAAGTGTATTATTATTTATTCAGATACGAGGCTTTTATGTTTTCGTATAAAAAAATATATGTTTTAAGTAATGCGATTAAAGCTCTTTCCTGAAACTTGTAATTTCATTGTATTTATAAATAAATTACATAAATTATGGACATATTCAATCACCTTAATGTATTTTCACAATGTATCGAGCAGAGAATATAACTTTAAAAAGATTTCTTTGAAAATTACTACTCGTTAAAGTTTTAATCAAAAACATCAGCAATAACCATAATAATTAATGTCAATTTATAATGACAATTTTATTCAAAGTACAAAGTAAACTAGGAATAATTTCTAATTTTGTCCTCTTTTATTTTCAGATTACACGCGACAACTTTGCGTAAAATTGCATGCGAAAGAAACTGGAAAACTGCCGGAAGAAGCAATAAACTACAAAAGTACGATAAAGTACAATAAAGCTTAATATAAGCTTAATGGAATAAAGAAGCGGAAAATATCGTTAATATAATAAAGCTCCGGAAAGAAGAGTCGCAGCAAACTGACAATATAAAAGCTGACAACATTTTCAGTATATTTATAATCATGATTTAAATGCTCTATTGTAAATAGAAACCCCACAATACTTTTTGTGGCATAAAAGCTCCAAAAAAGACGACAAATGAAAAAAGTACTGCCGGATAATAATTTTGTACTAAAATGATAATTGCGGAGAACAATGGAACAAAGAAATTAATGAACATAGCGGGATAATTACAAATTTGAGAACCACCCACAAACAACCCAAAGAATTATGAGCGAGCTTTGAATACATTTAATAATTTAGCACCCCAGTAATTTTCAACTTTGTAAAATAACATATGGCATTCATAAATAACAGATTGCGAGTATAATAAACTAGTGCAACGTTTGCTCTGCAATATAATAAAACTAAATGTGAACACAAAAAATGAATTTATTCGTGTATAAATGCTACAAAACAAATTACGCTACGCTGAATCGAAGAACGATAAAAAACAATTTGAAGCCACCATTAAGTGATTGCGAAGTGAATTGAATTGTCGTGATTTGTGATCGGAAAAACACAAAAACATTTAAATAGCGTGAAATAAATAAAATACATGAATAGCATAAATGAACAGTCGTGTCAAATCTCCCGCTAGGGAGCGGGAAACTGATATTCTGAATATTGAAAGCAGCAACGCGTCAGATCAATATCAGACTAACAGATAATTTAAATTTGTTACAAATTTATCAACAGTTCTCCAAAATATAATTATAAATTAAAATAAAATAGAACAATGATAAATGATACTGATATCAGCAATTACTACTTTTCAAATGACTCGTACGAAAATACCACTTATGGAAACTCGTCGAACCTATCCTACTATGATATACCAAATTGTCGGTTCGCATACGATCCCGAAAATACTCTCAACATCTACGAGTTCTGGGTTAATGGCGTCCTTCTCAATGTAGTAGGAATTCTGGGGCTACTGGGCAATATCCTATCCATGGTGATCTTGTCCAGGCCCCAAATGCGATCAAGCATTAATTATCTTCTCATAGGCCTTGCAAGATGTGACACTGTGCTAATTTTGACGTCCATGTTGCTGTTTGGAGTGACTGCAATCTATCCATACACAGGATTTTTGCGGTACTACTTCTACTTCATCCTGCCAGAGATATCTCCAGTCGTCTATCCGATAGCAATGTCAGCACAAACTGCCAGTGTCTACATTACACTCACAGTAACTTTAGAAAGATACGTAGCAGTTTGTCATCCTTTGAGAGCTAGAGCACTGTGTACCTACGGAAGAGCGAGGATCTATGTGATTGTGATCATCATCTTCTCCCTGTGTTACAACATACCTAGATTCTTTGAAGTTAGGGTCAAAGAATATCACGATGTCGATCTAGGGACAATTTTATGCATTGTCGCTTCTGATATACGAGCCAACGATACTTATGTAAAAATATACATACATTGGCTGTACCTGATTTTCATCTACTTCCTGCCCTTCTTTAGTATAACATTTTTTAACATCATGATCTACAAACAAGTGCGAAAAGCCAATTTAGAAAGGCAGCGTCTTAGTCGAACGGAAAAGCGAGAAATTGGACTCGCCACCATGCTGTTCTGTGTTGTGATCGTATTCCTGCTCTGCAATATACTAGCATTAGTAACTAATATTCTAGAGGCATTTTACGGGGTCATAGAAGATCATCTAGTCAAAGTTTCCAACCTTTTAGTCACCATTAATTCAAGCATCAACTTCATTATTTATGTAATATTTGGTGAGAAGTTTAAAAGAATATTCTTGCTGTTATTTTGTAAGAGGAGAGTTGGTAGAGAGTCACCAGATGGACTGATGCACGATGATAGCTCCTTTTCCAATGGAGATGGGAGTAACCGTAACTCTGGTAGATTTCAGCGAGTCGGCACAACAAGAAGTAGCACACGGAACAATGGAACGAGCATTAAAGTCAATAGAAATATTAGAGTGAGAGCACCTTCTCCAGGCCCAATAGTTTATTATCCAGCTAGAGACACTTTTCCAAGAGCGTCTAGTACTACCATTGTTAGAAGTACGTCCTTAATGCCCACTGAGTGGGAAAGGGACAGTAGCAACGGGAATGGAATGATTTTAGCAACTTCAGGCTTTTGAGACTAATATTTATCAAATATTTTTTGAATTTAAATTATAAGTAAGTACTTAGGTAGGAACGAATCTTAAAGCTAGCAATGGTCCAACTCCGAATAATATTTATTGTAAGAATAAAAATGAAGTTTTAAAGTTAGTTACCTGCATGGTCAAATTTCAAACATTTCAATACAATATTTCTGAATTCAACAAATAAATGACAAAATAGAAAGATGATCAATAATTTTTAACCGTTAATTAGCATGTGGTCCAATCTGACTCAAATTCTGTGTACTGTACATATTTTCACAACCAAAGTGGTAATCTCTCAAATCATAACATAAATCAAACATAAAGATTTTAAAGCTGTGCTCCCTAAACATAAATCATGTATAAACTAAGGTTACACCTAATAGAGTCATAAATTATTTAAGATATGCTGCACTGCAGACTAGCAAGAAAAATGTAATTGCTTAGAGTGTGTGAAACTTTATCGTTGTTTCATATCATCTGTTCTATCTAAATCTATGTGACCAAAATTCTTAAGATACTTGTTTATATATTTGCTAGATTTTGTACCCTTAAAAAACTAAGGGTCTATGGACATATTCTCTCACAAAATCTTTGCTTTACGTAATATAACGCTTGAAGGATATATTTCAACAAAAGATCAAAAAACAATATTCTAAGTTCTTCTACAACCTTAAAAAATAAGAGAAAAATTGTGATATTATATGTTCATGACTCCGAAAATAAGCTCTACTTGAAATTGCTCAGCAAAACTTGATATAACTTTTGACAAAGTGAATGAAATAGTTGTAGTTCCATATGAAAAATATTTGTTGAAATACCAAAGAAATTGCAGAAAATGTCTAATCATGTCCTTTTCAAAATAAATTAAACACAATTGCATCATTACAGAAATTACTCGGAAAAACAGAAATTGCTAATCGTACATTTACACATAAATTTTTACTCAAACAGAGTCCTGCAGGACGTCCTAAACCTACTTACATTGAGCCATTTCCCTTAATGATTATTACGGCTATAGTTGATTAAAATATGAAACATTACTTTTGATCTGTCTAATTTTGAGATATGAAACGCATTCTGCAGTAGACGTTATGATACAGTTTTGTGGTGAAATGGAGCAGGACTATAATCATTAAAATAATGTTTCAGTAAGAGTTATACAGATAAAAGCTTAAAAGGACGTAAAATGTTTTACATAATAGACATTCTAAAAGTTTATGCATGTCAGATTAGGGTGATTCATTCTGCATACTTTGTTGAAAAAAGATGCTCCAGTGACTATTTTTGGTTCCTTTTTAAAATCTAAGAATTTTGGTAAATTTTTTTTTTTTTTTTATTCGGCCTAAGTGGGTGCGCTGACCAATCAAAGATTTGAAAACTTTGGAAAAAGTGATACTTTGAAGCCCAAATCCCGAGTTTTAAGGAAATCGATAATTTTTATAATTTAAATAAATTCTAGACTTCTTAAGCTTTAAAATGATGTGTGTGAAATTTTTTTACTGTTATTGGTTAAGACTTAAATCTTATAAGGAGTGGTAAAACTTTTAAGCTTCATCGAACCTTTGAAATGGCTCAAATACCCAATTTTTCGACTGAGGATTTTTTTTGGAAAAAAGATATCTTACTAGACTAAATCGAAGCTGCTGAATCCAAATCCGGGCTTAATTGTCTTCTAAAACTTCAGGTTTTCCGTGAAAATTGACCCGAGTGAAAAATACGTTATTTCAAAAAAACTAAATAATTTGACAAAATTGATAAAATTTTATGAGTTTTTTATGATTATTTTCAGAAGTTTAATGAGAAACTGAATTTATTGGTTCAAATTATATGGTAAATTGAAAAATTTCTTAGTATTTTTGAAATAATTTATTTTTCACTCGGGTCAATTTTCACGGAAAACCTGAAGTTTTAGAAGACAATTAAGCCCGGATTTGGATTCAGCAGCTTCGATTTAGTCTAGTAAGATATCTTTTTTCCAAAAAAAAATCCTCAGTTGAAAAATTGGGTATTTGAGCCATTTCAAAGGTGCGATGAAGCTTAAAAGTTTTACCACTCCTTATAAGATTTAAGTCTTAACCAATGACAGTAAAAAAATTTCACACACATCATTTTAAAGCTTAAGAAGTCTAGAATTTATTTAAATTATAAAAATTATCGATTTCCTTAAAACTCGGGATTTGGGCTTCAAAGTATCACTTTTTCCAAAGTTTTCAAATCTTTGATTGGTCAGCGCACCCACTTAGGCCGAATAAAAAAAAAAAAAAAATTTACCAAAATTCTTAGATTTTAAAAAGGAACCAAAAATAGTCACTGGAGCATCTTTTTTCAACAAAGTATGCAGAATGAATCACCCTAATGTCAGATAGATTACGGATTATACAAATTTCCAAGTGAAATTACTGGATTTTACAGATTATGATATTTAGAAAGGCTTACAGTGCAAATAAAGTCAAGTTCTAAATATAGTAATTTAAATGTTAAATGGCATCATTAAATTTGTCTAGCTATTAAATTATTCCAGTAATATCACTTGTCATAAAACTAAATCCCATCAGAATTTCAATTTGGTAGTAAAGCTTTTTTCAAAAAAAAATTTTAGTATAGCCATCTGGACAAAGATTAGAAGAAATTGTGAAGAAAATAAAATAGATTAATTCCTTCATTGAATTAACGATGTTAGTTCACTGTTCATATTTTATGGGCAACATAAAGTTAAAATAATAAAACTATACTAAAAGATGCTAAAAGCTTTTCACTCATTTCTCTCTCAAGTAAACTTCAACTTGTCAACTTATGTACAGTTTCCCAATAAAATTTTAATGAACCTCAAAGTCAAAAGTTTTTGGTTAAATTTTCTGTAAAAATGAATACTTTAATAAAATTATTTTTGTTAATATAAAAAATTTAATTGCTTGTTTTCCATCATAATTCTCATTAAAACTTTTTGAGCTTTTCAGAGGTTTTTAAACATTGCAGAAAAACTCGGTAGAATATTTAAAGGTGAGTTTAACATTTGAAAAAGAAACATATTTATTTTTTTTAATTTTGCTCTTTTTTACAGTAGATTTAATTATTTAAAAAAAACCCAAAGTACCATTTAGATTTCAATTCATGGTTATGAAGAGTCGTAATTATTTTTATCATGAATATTATGTATAATACATAAAAATAAATTAATCCAACTCGTGCCTACTTTCCATTCACAAAAAAAAAATGCTGATGGATAATTTTCCTCCTAACGTCAATTTTTCCAAAAACTCCACAGAAATAAATAAATAATCTGTAGAGCTTGTTTTTATCCCAGATACATAATAATAATTTTCTAAAACGTGCCAATCATTTCCCTTCAGTTCCAATTTTAATAACAAATCCTTAAATGCTCAAGACCTCATATTTTGACAGCATAAACAAAAAATTTACAGATTTTCATACATTGTCAATGCTTCTGACGAAAACTTACCATAAAATTGATTTTTAAATTGACAATATACGGAACACTTGCGAAAAAATATGGTGTTGAGTTTGTTTTTATGATTGATCAAATAATATCATCAAATTTGGGCGTTTAGCTTACAGGTGTCATCCAGATGTCTCCTTGAAAAGTAGAAACTTCTGTTTTTTCTTGAATGTTCCATTGTATGGATATGCGTAATATTCAACTATTGAAGCTGGTTTTGTCGTTTATTGACATAATACCTTCAAGAATTATATTTGTTCTAGGTATAAAGCTCAGAAATATGACAAAATATATTCTCAATCACCAGACAATTTTTAAATAACATTGAAAACTAACCGGAAGCTTTGCTTTTTGTTTCGAAAATCATTATAGAATAATTTAAAAAAATCGCAGTTTCTCTCTGAACTTCCTTCTCATAAAATGTCCATTGCAGCTTTTAAGCAGGATATTGCTACTATTATATTTTTTTCAAGTTGAGTCAAATATAATGTAATTTACTATTTATTATAATATCATGACAACAGAATAAGGTTCATCGTTATTTACTGCGAATTAGAAGTTTATGTTCAGTTTGGATTGCTTGAGTTTATATAACGACTTTTACAAATATTTGTAATTGAAACATTGAATTGCATTGGAAATTGATATAAAGCACGCACAGATGTTGATGACATTCTACAATCTACACGGAACGTGATTTTTTTTTTTTTTTTTTTTTTTGAAGAAAATTCTAATTAATTTTATTCTGTTTAAATTAGGCTCCTGCGACTAGTCGAAAATCGATCGAATCGCGATTAGTTTGAATAATCGATAATCGAATCGATTAGTAAATCGATAGTCGAAGATTTCGATTATTTAAATAATAACACTTTTCCAAACAAAATGCTGATCTTTTGATATGGGCCAAACGCAATTAGGATTCTATTTTTTGTATAAAAATATAAGCGACCACTATTTACTTCATTCTTTCCTTAATTATTAATTTTGTTTGTTAAAAACACTGTAAAACCGAGTGTCTCGGAATTGAACCAAACCTCAAAATTATTTTAGTAGTTTCAAAATAGCTCACCGTATTAGAATCATTTTAATCATGCATCTATTATAAATTTATATATTTGAGATGTTTCTATTAAAATAGCACTTTTTTCAGTCTGCATTCTGAGTCAATATGAAAAATTCGTAACTTAGATTATTCAAAAAATAAAAAATACAAAAATGTGCTGTTTAGTAGTAAAATTTTCAAGTTCTCAGACCTTCCAAAAACATTCTGTGTAACACGGGTAGGCTTTTTTGGCCCTTTCTAACATAGTTTTAAGGTTTGGTTCAAGTGCAATCTTTTTTATGGCCAAAAATCAATTCAGAAATCATTCACAAAAAAAAAAAATCGGAAAAGCTGAAGCTTTAGCAGGCACTTCGGCAACATAATACCTATGCTTCATTAGAATAATTCATTTGAATGAAGCAATAAAATTCTAGGAAATTCAAAAATATGTAACCAAAATATAAATATTCGATTAGAGCGCCGAGCGGGAATATTGTGTATTATTGCTGATAATTCTGTTGAATCAAATTTTACCACTTTCTGATCGACTTGAGTTGGTAGTTTCTTAACGAAAAACACGTAAAACTTGTTTTCATATAAAATTCAAAAAAAAATATATATTTTTTCCAACAGTTTTTTAGATTCTTTGAAAAAACACAAGATATATAAAATATAAATTTTTGCACTACAGGTACTAGATGGCGCTGTATTATTATCAAAAACTTTTCGTACGTCGCTGCTTATGGTTGAAAAAAGCTTATTTTGAAAATTTTAGATCAATCGGTTGGATGGGTTCTGAGATTACGAAAACAGAAGTTTTTTTTTCAAAAATTTTTGTAAGCATGACAACTTGGTCATGGTACAATATTTCCATAAAATCTTCTGGAATCGATCATTTTGGGCCAAATACAAGGTTTTTGCATATTCGGATGTTTCAATATAATCTCAGGAAAAAAAAAATTTTGTATGGTAAAATGGTTTTTTGCACTACAGGTACTAGATGGCGCTGTAGGATTTTCTTGAATTAGCAAACGCGACCGTCTTATGGTTAAAAAAAGCTTATTCTGAAATTTTGAGACTAATCGGTCGGATGGGTTCAAAGATTACGAATACAGAAGTTTTTTTTCCAAAATTTTTGTAAGCATGACAACTTGGTCATGGTACAATATTTCCATAAAATCTTCTGGAATTGATCATTTTGAGGCAAATACAACGTTTTTGCATATTCAGATGTTTTAAAATATTCTCAGGAAAAAAAAAATTTTGTATGGCAAAATGGTAGTTTGCACTACAGGTACTAGATGGCGCTGTATTATTATCAAAAACTCTTCGTACGTCGCTGCTTATGGTTAAAAAAAGCTTATTTTGAAAATTTTAGATCAATCGGTCAGATGGGTTCTGAGATTACGAAAACAGAAGTTTTTTTTCCAAAATTTTTGTAAGCATGACAACTTGGTCATGGTACAATATTTCCATAAAATCTTCTGGAATCGATCATTTTGGGCCAAATACAAGGTTTTTGCATATTCGGATGTTTCAATATAATCTCAGGAAAAAAAAAAATTTGTATGGTAAAATGGTATTTTGCACTACAGGTACTAGATGGCGCTGTAGGATTTTCTTGAATTAGCAAACGCGACCGTCTTATGCTTCAATAAAGCTTATTCTGAAATTTTTGAGACCAATCGGTCGGATGGGTTCAAAGATTACGAATACAGTTTTTTTTCCAAAACTTTGTAAGCATGACAACTTGGTCATGGTACAATATTTCCATAAAATCTTCTGGAATTGATCATTTTGAGGCAAATACAACGTTTTTGCATATTCAGATGTTTTAAAATATTCTCAGGAAAAAAAAAAAAAAAATTTTTGTATGGCAAAATGGTAGTTTGCACTACAGGTACTATATGGCGCTGTATTATTATCAAAAACTCTTCATACGTCGCTGCTTATGGTTAAAAAAGCTTATTTTGAAAATTTTAGATCAATCGGTCAGATGGGTTCTGAGATTACGAAAACAGAAGTTTTTTTCCAAAATTTTGTAAGCATGACAACTTGGTCATGGTACAATATTTCCATAAAATCTTCTGGAATCGATCATTTTGGGCCAAATACAAGGTTTTGCATATTCGGATGTTTCAATATAATCTCAGGAAAAAAAAAAAAAATGGTATTTTGCACTACAGGTACTAGATGGCGCTGTAGGATTTTCTTGAATTAGCAAACGCGACCGTCTTATGGTTAAAAAGCTTATTCTGAAATTTTGAGACCAATCGGTCGGATGGGTTCAAAGATTACGAATACAGAAGTTTTTTTTTCCAAAACTTTTGTAAGCATGACAACTTGGTCATGGTACAATATTTCCATAAAATCTTCTGGAATTGATCGTTTTGGGACAAATACAATGTTTTTGCATATTCAGATGTTTTAAAATATTTTCAGGAAAAAAAAAATTTTGTATGGGAAAATGATAGTTTGCACTACAGGTACTAGATGGCGCTGTCGGATTTTCAAAAACTAACGTGACGTCGCTGCTTATGGTTGAAAAAAGCTTATTCTGAAAATTTTAGATAAATCGGTCGGATGGGTTCTGAGATTACGAATACAGAAGTTTAGAAGTCAAAACCACGGACTGACATTTCGCAAGGACCCAAAATTTCGGGTTCTAGACCAAAAATTTTTTTGTTTTAGGCAAAAATAAGAAAAAAAAAAAAAAAAAAAGTTTGGATGAAACCAAGACTTCACAACTTTTTGTTGCCGAAGTAAAAATCTTAGCTTTAGCGTAAAAACTGTTTAAAAAATTACACTACATATTTTCAATTTAGATAATCGAAATCGAATCGAAATCGCGATTTTTTCACTAATCGAATCGACAATCGAAACGATTATTAAAATCACTAATCGCAGGAGCCTAGTTTAAATGTAAGGTGATTAAAATAGTAGTGGCGTTAAATAATATTGTTAAACAGATTTTTAGTGAGGATTTATAAAATAAAAATTAGCTTCTACTCAGCTTTTGGCTGTTCTGTGAAGCTTTTAATTTTGGGTGGTGTGTGTTTGTTGAAGACAAAAATTATTTGTAACTAAGAAAAAAAAAATGTTGGTTTCTGATGTAATTGTTTTGGGTGAGGTAAGAGTAGTGAGGAGGTTTTTGGTGCATTTCGGACATATTGTTTTGGATAGGGAGATTTATGAAATTTTTGATTAGGTGACTCCTGGGTTGAGAATGTAATTCTTCAGAAGTTTTTTAAATTTGATTTGATTAGATTTAAACATAAAACTGTTTTTAATAACTTTTCCCTGTCAACTATTGATAACAGTGCCTCAAAGATATCTATTGTAATAAAAAAAGAATAAAATTTAAAGGACAAATTTGTTGTGTATTTTAATTTGTACCTGTAATTGTAAAGCAGGTTAAAGTTAATCTGAATATTCAGCATTGTTCTTCTAATTAATTTGAACTTGTTATTTCTGAACGAAAATTAATGGAACTACATAATTATGTTTGCATTTGCTTGAAAATTTGACAACAATAATTCAAAAATATTTATCTCCTAACTTTCTCTCTCTAAAATAGCAAATTTCGAAATTTGTTAAGAATTTCACAGGAAATTTGTATATAATATCTCGTTAATTCCAACTCCAAAATTAGTGTTTTATTCCGCATGATAGTTCCACCTACACGCAAATTCAAACTTTATTACCTAAAACTTTGGCAATATTCTGTTTTCATGTTGATCTCGCTAAATGGTTTTGAAGATTATTTTTGGGAAGTTTTGTAACTTTTAAATATCTAGTGTTCCAACTTTAAGTCAAAATTTTGCGGTATTTTAGTTTATAAGTATTTTTATGTGTTTTGCTTGGAAATATAGAGAAAGTTTACATTTTATCATTTATAGAATTTAAATTTGTTATATTTGAAACCATAAATAAATTCTATCAGATTGAAACATTGAATGATTTCTTGAATTTAATTCTATTTTTTGGTTTACTAACAAAACTATTCATGTAGCAATTTAAGTAAAATTGGCATTTTTACGTTATTTGATAGCGAAAGCAGCAAAAAGTTGGCGGGGATCATAAATTATTACAGTTTATCAAAATATGTGACGTTATATGACTTTTTCTGAACATTTATTCGAAATATGTAGAATCTGCAATAAAAATTTTATATGTACTTATTTCATTTTCAGTTGCAGCCACGAGCGTTAAAGTGATGGATTAGTATGAATAAATTTGTATATCAATGTTGATCACTTCATTCTTTTTTTCGCTTTAAGCTATGAATTTTATTTAATACCCAATTGAGTTGAGTAGAACATTCGAGCAAAGAACAGAAAAGAAATAAGATAATGTTTCTACAATTTTCCCAACAAATCTCCAATATAAAAATTTTAATTAAGATCTTCCACTAAACATAAAATTTCATTTCATATCTTTTCCGCAATATATCAAAAATCTTTTAATGCGTATTCACCCGCAGTTAAATAAAATGTATTAATAAACTAAAAATTTGCGTTCAATTTGTGATAAAAATTGGTAAATATTTTCTTTGAAATAAAAATAAACTGAGTCTTTAAATTTGTGGACGATATTAAAATTAAAATTAAAGACTCAATATTTTCGATGTGACTTCCAAGGTGATTGCTATTATTGGACTGTTTTGCTATAATTAAATTGCTTGTTTTTCAAATTCCGCAGATTCTTTACAAAGAATTTAAATTGTTTGTTATTTGGTAGATTGAAAAAATTGAAGGATTTAGGATTGCTTTATACAATTTTATCAAGAACATTGACTCTCGCTATAACGTATTTATTTTTGGGCATTAAAGAGATTTTCTTCTTATTCAAGATTATCATTCATCTGCCTTTGAATTCCACAAAATTTCAAAGTAATCAAGAATTCAAATAAAACCCCATCTTTTCTCATTTGCTAAAGAATTATTTTCAATTATTCTGAATCACCCCCCAAAACTTCAGAGTAAAATATGTTATGAGAAATAAACATTAGGAACAAGAAGCATGTATTAAGTTTAATGAATCGTCTAATGAGCTTTTGGGAATTCTTCCAGTTTCTTGTAGTTTTTATTTTCAGAAGAAAGATATCACAGAAAATTCCTCTCTTTTCTTTAATTATATCATCGTAATTCCTTTTAATTGAAATCTACTGAGATTATGCAAAAACTCTTTGTTTTTCTTTAACGATCAAACATTAGCTTATCTGCTATTTTTTGAAGATATTTCATGTAGAACATAATCGAAGAATTTTGCATCAGCTTTCCATTTTATAACCCAATCTATAATATAATTAAGCTTGAATGTAAAATTCAACCAAAAATGTTATCTTGAGTATTTCCAAATAATCTGTATCATAACATGAACGCAATATAAACCAATCTTAAGCTCTTATCTAAAAATAACGGTAATATATGTGTAATTCTGTCATTGTGAATAAAGCAAAGTATTTTTATTCTTCGCAGACAATTCAGACAATTTTTCCCATTTGACGAAAACATTCTCAATCTCATAACTTGGAATCTCAATCTCATTAAATACCATTATTAAAAACAAAAGCTCTGTTTTTTATAATTTTTGCCATTTTTGGATCATGTTTGCTATATCCCCAGGAACAATAAAACAGCATCTTGACAAAGCATATTTGAAGGCTCGCTCACCAAAAAAATAATTCGTGCGGTATCTCATGTTTCTACAACTCCATTTCACGTCAGTATTTAGTAAGATAATGTCAGAGAATATTCTCTTAACATGTCATTTTGGAACTTTTTCAGGTTAATAGATGTAAGATATTCAATCACTCCGGGGTAAACAAGGACATAAATTACAACAACGAGCTTTGAATTTCAATATTGAATCACATTAACTGAGCACGTATCTTTTTCTAAGAAATTGTAACGAGCATTTACATAAAAATTACGATACATATTATATTATCTTGTTTTTCAGTTCAACTTTCAAGCATCTTCAATCTTCACTGATATTCACAAAAGTTAAAAATCTTTCCAAGCTAATATTAAATGTTTGAATTATTAAAACCAATAAAACTTTTCCTTCCATTTTCCACAAATTTGCCCCAATTTTTGCGTGCTTGTAAGCTTTGGTGAACAATTATGGTAACTTTAAGTTGTAAAAGTTATCTTAACTAGAAATTTAACTTTCTATTATGTACTTAATTAACAAATCTACTTTTAAAATATGTGTTTTTGTTATTTTGGGATCTTAGAATAAGCTAAACAAAGAAGCTTTTGGTACCATATGTTTATTGTTCTCTAACATACTCCGCTTTTCAGCTTATCACAGAAACTAAGGACAATAGAGCTGAAGAGATCCATTATGTTGTAAATTTACACTAAAAACACTCCCAAAGTTCCAAACAAACTTTTGATTTATAAGACAAGATTCCAGCAATTTGTTTAAATAACCTTGTTCGTAGAAATTTTTTAGTTTTATGATCTTGAGAAAAGTATAGATGCAATTATCTGATAATTATCTTGCTTTTGTGACGTTGTCTAATTAATATCCTCATCTCAACTCAATCTCAATAGAGCGCTCAAATAAATTATAATTTGGAGCAAAAAGTGATAAGTTTTTAATTACTCGAAACTCGAGAGATATTTTGCAATTATAATAAGAATTTATCCAGAAGCTTTTTTATTTAAATTCATGATAGCGATTTATCTAAACGTCTGATGAGTAGGTCATTTTTGAAAGAATTGCTTTATTTAAAAAACTATTAACTAACAGTATGAATGAACAAATCACTAAGAATAAAAAGATGATTTAATAATTATACAATCAAAATATATTCCGACCATTAATCACCCATTTTCAAGTTTTCTTGATTGCATTTTAAAGTTATTTTCTGTTTGATTTATCTAAGTTTAATTGGAATTTGATATTGGTTGCTTAGAAACAGCGTTAGGGGCTATGCATAAAATACGTAACACTAAAATCGGACCTTTTGGACCCCCCCCTCCCCCCTCGTAACGCTTTTTCACATATTTTAATATGAAGATTATTACTTCGTAACAAATTCTAGACCCCCCCCCCCCCTGCTAGAGCGTTACGTATTTTATGCATAGCCCCTTATCGAAGCTTTTGAAATATGAATCGTTTTAAAGTGGAAAGTCGATGGAAAACTTAAAACAGATGATCAATTTGAATGCTTCTACAAGTTATCAGAACCAGATTTTACACAATTTATTTCAGCATAGCATTAAATATCTCCGATCTCTTCTAGTAAAAAAATAAAAGTAATAGAAAAAGTAAACAAAATATGCTGAGCTGCATATCTGAGACTCATCACATCATCAACAACAAACTCAGCAGGTGGTTTCATCAATTGATTTTGTAATTGTCTTTTTCATCGTTATGGAACATGATCTGCACCGTAAAAATTTTTAGAATAATTTGAGGGGTTGAAAATTTTTTGTTTGAAATTCATTTTAAATCGTTTAATGACTGCTCTTATATGCTTCTTTGTAAATAATTTTAGTTTTATTAAAGTTAGAATGAAATTTCTCTTAAATTTGTTAAGAGCAATATTTTCTATCGAGATTTGCACAGTGCAGCACCATTATTTGTTTGAATAATATAGAAAAATAATAAACATGCGTAGCATACATTTCACAAATTATGGACATTCAAGCTCAATCTATTTATCATTATGCTCATGCATCATGTAGTCAATTATCATGAAAATAGCGCACGCTGAATTTAATTTTTCCAATAAATAAATAATTGTCCAATTAATTCAATGAATCCAGTAATTAATTCAATAAACTCAATAAATCCAGTAAAGTGATTTTAGCAATGTTTCTACCACACGTTTGATCATTTTCTCGCAATCTATTCCATATCGGAGAAGATGTGATTATAAATAATGTATTTTTTAAATTGACTGCAGAGTATAAAGTATACCGATTCTGATTATAAATTAATTAGCTCTAAAAAATGTATGGCACATTCTCAAAAATATGTCAAATTCTGGAAAATCTAAAAAAGCTACGCTCATTAATGTTAATGAGAACAAATTGCAATCTGGTGTATTGAAATATTAAAAATTTTAGAATATTTAATTCAATTTCAGTGAATTGCCGCATTAACCTTAATTAGGTAAATCCTAATCAAGAAATTCCTTCAATTAAATTTAAAATTAACACATAACAATTTTCCCCCAAATTCATGATTGATGTGCTTCAAATTTAAATTTTCAGCTTAACTTTGCTTTAGAATAGAATGAACAAGAATTTCGACAATTTTGATCATAAATTTCACACCTTAGCTATTTTCTATTGTTGTAGAATATAGATCATGCAATATGCATTGAAATTTTCACAAAGAGCATTCACAATGTGTTGATAATGGAATTTGCATGATTCGAACATAAAACTTCGTGGAGGATTTCATATGAACATAAACTGAGATTGAATTCTATCATTCCTTTGAAAATCGATATATATTCCACTATTTATGCATGTATGTTGAGAAATGTATTCACTTTCAAAGAGTTATGACAAAACACAAAACATACATGAGCTTTGAATGATTCTTTAAAAATACTTTAAAAACTTAAAGCTCCCATATTTCAAAAGAATCATTTAAGAAAAATTGAAACTGAAACCTTCCTTCTGCAAAAATATAATGTTTGTATAAATTATTTTATATATTAAATGCAAATATTTTGGATCCAGACATCCGATATACGATAGAAAAATACACAATGAAATGTAAATACGGTTTAGTACAATAATATAAAATTTTAAATAGAAAGAAATTATTAAAAGCGATATTCAATCTTCGAATGATCCGAAAAAATATTTATTTTTTTTATGTGTATCAGTATTGTAAATTTCTATTTAAAAATCTTGATCAATTAAAATTTATTTACATAAGCAAAATAAGAATATATCTAAGAACTAAAAATAAATATTGGAATACATTTTTCAAATTAAAATCACAGTAAAACAATTTTGAAGTTAATAGCGCGTTCTTTCTAATTATTAATGGTCAATTAGTTCCTTTTAAATTACTGTTTTTGCTGAAGAGATGTTGAGTAAATTACACTCATAATTGGTTGGTAACGATGATACTTGGTAGGACAATGCAATTAACATTTTAATGAAGCTTTTTTTATTCAAATAACTTTTTTACGGAAATGACTGGAAAATCACTTGACGGTTGATCTTTGCCACCGAGGGAACTTTTTTATTACATTTTCCGAGTTTCATTATGAGGAAGTTTACATTCAACTTTTCTGGTAAACTCTGAAGCTTGAGAATTAGAAGCATTAGTTCACAAAACTTTTTCATTTTAATTAGTGAGTTTTTTAAACATTTTTGCGAAGCCCGCATTTGGAGGTTAAATTCTGAAGTACTTATGAGTTTTAAAGTATTTTTAATTGAAACAAATATTTTTTTGATAATTCTAATATTGTTATCAAATTTTCAGCAATTCTAAGTTCACCATAAGCTGTTAAAATGAATTTTATTTAAAAATTGGAACATTGATAAAAATAATAATTTTCCAATCAGTATATAATATGCTGTAGTACGATTGTAGTACGTCAGCAATAAAGCATGTTTTATGTGTGCAAGAAGCTCTATATTGAAATAAAATTGATATATTACAGGGAAATACAAATTGTTTTATAAATATTAATCGGATTAAAATTGAATATAATAATAAATGACTTGAATATGGAGCAAACTCGAAAATAAATAATTGCCACTTCAATCGATATTTATTTGAAGATCGACACGGGCAAGAGCTTTAACAGCAGAGAAGTGAGCTTCTTGAATTACGATTGTTATTGATGAATTCGATAAATCCCTCGATTGCCTGCCCGTGATTTAAAGAAATAAAATTGTAAACTTTCAAAACAAAAAATAAAATGATCAATTTTAAATCAAATTTTTATCAAATCAGTCCTAATTTCAGTCAAAATCAAAGTGTATACTGCCAACTCACTTTTGTTTCTGTTTTATTACATTTTCCATTTCCCAGCCATAAAGTTCAAATCAAAATACAATTTGCTCTTATTTATTGTTTCTTGGAATAAAATAAGGATTGAAAGTATTCCAAACAATTGAACATTTAGAGCCTTTGTGCAGCAAAGTAAAAAAATTGAATTCGGGGCTTTTGAATTTTGAAGCACGTACGTAACCAATTGGAATGGTGTTTTGTTGGATGGAAAATTCTTGGGAATATGTTGTGCTTTTCAGTGAGATTTTGTTTTGAACAATAATTTGGAAATAAAACATTTTGATTGAAAATTCTGTGGAAAGTTTTAATCACAATTTTTGTTACTCATGATGATTGTATCAAATGTGATAGAACTTTTTTCCAAACACAGCAGCAAAATTTTATTAAATGGCAAAGTCTTTTACTTCGCAATTCTATTGAACAGATAAGTTCTTAGAAGCAGAAACAGGAATATCGTAAGTTATTATACCATTTTTATACATAAGTATATCGAGAAACATGTTGAAGAAATACAACCTATATTTCAAGTATCATTATTGAACAATACCAGAAACAAAACCAACAATATTTCAACGAAAATCTTGTGAGTGTCAGGTATTAAGCTTCAAAGACTGTAAGCTTCATTTTGATGTTTCCTGGAAAATAAGAAGAAATGGAAAACAGCTGCATACGTAAAACTCCCCCAAATATAAATCTATAAATGGTATCTATTACTTATAAAGCTTTAAATACAGCAATTGCAATGAAAAGCTTGTTAAGTATTTAATAAGGCACCTTAAATCTTCGCAATGAGAGCTGCGCTCTTTAAAATAATTTAGATAAGCAAAATAAATTTTGATCACTTGCCAATTTAAAAGATAGACTCTAAATAATTCAAAACAATTTCAGCATTTCAGCAATTCAGTGGTTTCTAGCGGAAACTGTTTTTTCAGTTGTATAAGACTTTTTTATCGCAACCAAAGATGAAATCATTTGCTCGATATAGCGTCGTTTATATTTAATCTCGAAATAATTACTTTTAATTGAGAAGAGTTTTTTGCTGGGGTTTGTTGGTTTTTTATTTGGACAATAAAACCGCATTAGAGCAAAACTGTAATTAATTTACTCGTATTGAGTTTTTGTTCGTTAACTTGATGCTTCAAATCTATTTACTGAAGTATTAGTAAATTCCAGTAGAATTGAGAAATTCGATGCTGAATTGAATAACATTGCCACTGAAAAAAATATCTTCTTGCTACAACCTTAAAAGTCTTGTGACAACCTTAAAAACCTTGCAACAAGGTTTTTAAGGTTGTCACAAGTTTATTTAAGGTTGCGGGATTTATTCTTGTAACAACCTTAAGTTAAGATTAGGACAAACCTAAATTAAACTTGTCACAAACCTATTTGCTCGGCTTGTGATACACTTCAATTTAAACTTAAAACAAGGTTTTTTTAAGTTTGTGACAAACCTAATATAATTAATCCTTGATCGATTCTCATCTCCGACCGTCTTTTTTGCCATAATAATTTTTTGCTAATTTATAAAAATGCAAGTGAAAATGTTTGCAATGTTTAGACTCTGTATATTCATGAGCAAAACCATTAAAATGGGTGAAATTATCTTAAAGGTGAGTAAAATTTGAGTTTATCCTGTAGGTTTTTCAATTTTCTTTTTAAATCATACTTGTCTTTTCAATACGCAAATTTTGATGAAAAACTCAATATCACTCACCTTTTAGACAATTTCACCCATTTTATTGGTTTTGCTCATGAAAATTGCTGAGAAAAGGATAAATTTGCGAATTTTCTTTTTTGCATCATTTTTCCCATAAATATGAATCAGATTTGTAAATTTGCGGTAATCAAATATTCTGATCGAAATTGCAAGGCTGAACTTTCACGAATAATAGAGAATTTCCTAATTTTGCGCTGCTAGTTTGATTAATTTATTCCTACTGTTAAAGTCCAAAATTTAATTTAATCTTTCAACGTTCAGAACTCATAGAAAATGGTAAAAACACATTCTTTAGACAATTAATGGGCTCAAATTACAAAAAAAGGAAAAAAAATATGAAACGCCCAAAAAACTATAACAGAAATCTTTGATTTTTTGAAAAAGTTATATTCTACAACTAAAATCACGAAAAATTCGTGAAAAACCTAATTCTATTGAATAATCGCTCCATAAATTCATTTTGTTTATAATTTGTTTTATTTATAATATTCTGTTAAGATTTTGATTTGCGTAGAAATTTCATCGTAAAAACTTATTAAATCTTGGGAAAATATATAATTTCGATAAATTCAACATATGTTCATATTTAAACGAGCGTTAGATCAACATACTGTTGGTATGGTGGTTAGGGTTTGTATCGAGCGACCGAAAGTTCCCGGGTTCAATCCTGGGTAAAGGCGAGATGCAAAAAAGAGTTATAAGGTGGAGTTTTTAAAGGAGGATAGGTTAAAGGAAGGTATAAAAGTGTGAGTGAGTAAAAATCGAAAGAAAATAGGGAGCGTGTGGGAGGTGGGGTGTGTTAGTTCAAAAAAGTTGAGATTTTTTTTTTATTTCATCCCAAGTACAAATTTAACCTTGTCACAAGTATAAATTTAACCTTGCTACAATCTTATAACCACTTTTGATCTTCCGTGGAAACTTGTGACAAGGTTAAATTGTAGTTGAGACAAGCATAAATACCCTTGCTGCAAGTAGTATTTAACCTTGTGGTAAGTTTACATCGAGGGTTAAAAGTGAATTTCAGATTGTGACAAGGTTAAAAAATCTTGGCACAAGGTTAAATACTCTTATCGCAAGTGTATATACCCTTGTGGCAAGTATATATCTAACCTTATAACAAGCCGATTGCAAGGGTTAAAAGTGATTTAAGGTTGTGACAAGTAGTAAATTTGTTTCAGTGTGTATTTTATAAGTGAATTCTTGAAGAATTTTCTTGAGCTTTTTGTTTCATTATTTCAATCCAGGGTTTGAATTATGTCATGACAAAAATGGTTTTATACAGACATTTGTATAAAACTATGTATTATACGTATAATACCGTATAAAACATGTATTATACATTTTAAAATGTATAAAACCTCAGAAAAGTACATTGAAGGTTGGTTAAGCTTACAAACTTAGTTAAATTCCGTTTTGTAATACATTTCCTACGAGTTTTGTTTTTTGTAAATTCAAAAGTCGAGAAATTTAGAAATCCTAAATAATTTTCCAGAACATCATTTTAATCATTTTGTTTCTGAAAATCAAAAACATCATCTATAATGTGTAAAAAATTAATCTATCTTATAATGTTAAAAAAATTATTTTAAAATTTCTTTTTTTTTTAATGAAAAAAGGCATCATAACTGTGAAAATATTTTAAATAAAATTTATGCGTACATTTTATACGTAAGAATAAGATCATAGAAAACCGTCACTATAATGAACCAATGTTTGTTGACCATGTATTTTAAACTCAATTTTAGACCCTTTTAATTCAGATATGGTTAGAAATTCAATTGTAATTAATTTGTAATTAATTAATTTTACTCTTCCAATCATTTTATCAAAAATGTAAAATATACATGAAACTGTAAAATTTATTTTAATTTTTAATGATAAAAAGTTTTCATCTGAAAGTTATCTGTACGTGGCGTACCGTCAACTTAATATGTATCGCTAATTCCGTCACCCAGCACCCTTAGTTTTTAATCTTGTTAACCTTATGATTAGTAGTAAATTGAATTAAACCGCTTGATATAATGAAAAAAAAGTTTTATTTGAACTTGAAATTGCAAGTTTTTTTTAAAATTACTTCGCATTTTGGCATTTTTGCTAAAATTTTGAACAAAAGTAAAAATTTTGTTGGGAAAAGTTTAATAAAATTTCTATTCACTTTTGCCAATACGAAACTAGTTGTGCAGCTTGTGAGCTGAGCAGGACTTCTCCGCCAGCATGGAATGGTGTTTTCACTAAAAAATTTTTCGAAGTGCTATCTCTAGTCGTTCTAAAAATCGTCTGGTACCCCCAGATGACTTCCAGCAGGTAGTGGAACAAACATCGATGCACTTCCTGACTTAATTTATCATCCCCAGCATTTTTTCTGAAAAGACCACAGCTGTATCTCTAGTTTTTCTAAATAAAAGTTTTTTTTTGTATGAAAACCCCGACTTTGCGTCACGGAAGTGGTTCTGGTGAACTACCCGGTGAAGTCACCATCACCAAAAATATCAGGTGCACGATGGGAAGAGATACCAAGTCGATTAGCATCAAAAAATCCGGAATCGGTTCGGTGGGAGGTCAGATCGAGCGTTTACAGTAACCCCACCGAACCACCAGGCACACGGCCCTTAGTTTTTCGTATTGCACGGGTCAGGAGTTCAAAATTTTCCGAATTTTTTTTTACAGGAATTTTTTTCAACTCAATACGGACAACAGGGGAAGTCAGGAAAAATCAGATAAGGTTGAAAAACCCTGAAAATGCTGGGACGAAAACAATACTTATCCGCTTTTTGCGGAGAAGTAATAGATTAAAATGGTTTCTAAAACACATATTAAGATCATTGAATAATATAAAAAACATAATTGATAATTGATTGTAATAATCTAATAAATCGTGTCTAGAAAAAAAGACGGGATTCTATATTTGGAAAATGAAACTGACCATATTTAGGGGTTTTATACGTTTTATACAAAATGTATAAAACTATGGTTTTATACATACGGTATAATACATGTCTAAAACCTCATGTATAATACATAGGTTTTATACATTCCAATCCCTGTTTCAATCTTTTAAGAAGTTTTTATAGTTTCTTTGTAGCTCTATGGGAAAGTTTGTTGTGAAGTGATGTCAGTTCTAATCAGCATGAATGAAAATGCTTTTATGTACATTTTAGTGAGTCCATTAAAGTTTCTGGATTTTTTTAAATTACAGCTTAATTGCTTTACGTTAATGTTTTAAAAATTATGCAAACAAGAAATTTATAATGGTTTTAAATTAATGTTTAGCCTCAACAAGTTTACCCTGAGCTTGCAAGTGAATTATAATAAATAACTTTTATCGCACAGAGCCCTAACTTCTCATTTAATTTGCCTTGGATCGTGCTGCTTAATTAAGAAGCTTTTATGTGGGGTATTTACAACAAGTAGAATTGTACGATAAGAAAAGCTCAGAGTAAATGTAAAATTACACGCTATTGAGGTAGTTTCAGAAATCCCTATTAACTATAAGCCATTTAAAATCTTTGTAGAATATTTTAATAACAAATTTCTTAGAGATTCTGTTTACATGTTTATTGGCTTTGGTTTCCCCAGCTTTTAGAATATCCGTACGAGAAAAATATTTCATAAACTTGATCCGCTCAAAAAATTATGGAAGCTTCAGAACTGCTTCATTCTTGACACCATCACACAAATTCAAGCCCCGAAAGAGAATATTTCCGTGAAGTGTCATAAATATATAAAAAAAACTTTGTTGTGCTGTTTATGAACTTTTTGTGCCTTTTGCGCTTTGCTTTTGACACAAATTACTTCATGGCTTCAGGTGAATTTATTACTTTGAACATTTATGAAGCAATAACAAATTCGTTTCTTTTTAAGCGACTTCTTCAGAAAATCATCAAATTTCATGAAAATATGTTTTCAATCAAAATACACATTTTTTTCAAAACATTATCTTATTGGTTTTCCAAGCCTTTTTGAGATAAAAGCTCAGATAATACATAAAGCACACAATTGAAAAAGTTTATTCTCTCTTTCACGAATTTCATTAAAATCTATAGAATTGTCGTACAATAAAAAACCTAAGCTTTTCTTTTCAATGTGACTACTTCTGCGTCTGAATGACCACAATAGACATGCGATTTTTCTATGAGCCCTATGTGTTCATTGTGATTTTTTGTAGCTTCACCTTTAAATCAGCGTTTTATCACCCATTTGCATGCTTAACAAATTTGAAGCATAAACTGAAGCTCGTAATGCAGCAATTCAGAGAAATTGCATAATAAAAGCTTATTTTAGATTTCACTTCGATGTTTTGCTCGGGGATTAAAAATGCGATTGGAATAGTGGACAACAAATTGAGAATAAAACAGATTTATGAACAATTTTCCTCGGTATTAAAAGTTGAGCTCTCAAACAGTTTTATATTCATTTCTCGATAAAGCTTTCAGATTGTTTTTGCTCTTTTTTGTATTTATAGCTTTTGACATTTACATACAATATTGTATAATTCTGAAATTGGTTTCTTAAGGTCACGTTAAATTGCAGTTGAAAAGCTCTCAGCAAAAAATCTTAACTACATTGTGAATATGTTCTAGATACCGTACTTTAAAATTTTTGTGTAATTTCACAGTTAATAAATGAATATTATACTATTTAAAGCGTTTTGACCCTAGACTTTGAATGTTACAAACAAATGTCCTACATTTCTTTTTTGGAGATGACAAATATTTTCAGTCTATTCGCAATATGTTTAATATAAACAATTATTTATTCCTCAAGGACATATTTATTGATAACCTTGCGAATAACCTTGAGAACTATTCAGCTATCAAATTATCTTTCCAAATAATTTTTTTTTTGACAAAAGAGTCCTATCAACCATCCATTGTGGAGTAAAGTAAATAATTCTCAGCTTGTATCCTTCTTCATATCAAAATTACAAAGCTTGCATCTGTTTCTGTGTTATCTGAAATATCTTTTTTATGTATGGTCATTGTTAGAACGATTTGAAGAGACTTAGACAAGAGCTTGGCAACTTTGTTCAATTGACAAATTGGTTAAAAGCTTGGTCAAGCAGATCAGGAATGTTCAGCAAACAAACTTGTATCACATTGTTAATATATTTGGGTATGATTCGTTTGTCAGTATAAAAGCTTAAAATGCTAATAATATTCAAACTTTTCAAGAGCAAGGTTATGAATGAATTGTCCCTTGATTTTATTTCGAATACAATGTGTTGGAATATTTCTTATAAAATATCTCCAAATGTATTTCCAAAGAGCTTTGAGGTCATTTGAGATAAGAATCTTGTATTTTAGCCTATAAAGTAAAACTTATGTAACGTCTTATTTCCCAAAACAGTTTTTTTTTAAGACAACTCTGAACTGTGTGAATAATACACTCAGAAAGGTTCTCTAAACTTCTAATATCACTGGAATCAATAAAAAGGTGGAATAATAAGCATTCAGTATTATTTAAATAAAACTGTTTGACATGACCTTTTCTGAAATCAAAAATTTCAGTTTCTTACTAAGGCTACTTTTGGTTGTCTTGGGATTTTATCAATTTCACAATAATTTGGAATCTTTAAATAGACAATGAAATTTGAAAAATGACGAAATTTGGTCCATTTCATAATTCAGCCACAAAAAAGAATTCCAAATGACAAAAATAATCTCAAGTTTTTCAAAAGTACTTAAAAGCTAACACAAACCGCGCAAATTATTTTTTATCTGTTAGTCTTATCCGGCTTTTTACACTTGAAAAGTTTTGCTTTAGGCGTGAAAGTCTATCGCATTTCCATAATTCTCGAGATTTATTATAATTCATAACATTACGTTGAAGTTTTATGATTTTTTAAAATATAAAATGTAATACTCCTCCACAATTTCACAAATACTTCCGTCACACAATTTTGGTTTTAAACCAATTTCCTTAAAAATGGTTTTTCACAAAACAAAGCTTTTACCATGGTGCTCAGGAAATATTTAAAACTCAATCAAAACTAAAGCGAAATTTTGTTGAATGAAGTTGAGAGTAAACTACTACTAAAAGCAAACTTTCAATGGATCATCAAAAATCTATTTTATCAAGCAAGATTGATCACTTAGCAAGAAAACTTTCCTTGCTTCAATTTAGACTGCTGTAATAAGTAGAGTTGATGAAAAAACTGTCATAAAAGTGTCATCAAAAGTAGAGCAAAGTTTCATTTCATAGATTTGATTTTTTTGGTATTCAGTGACACAAAGTGTGTAAAACAATTTCGAAGAGATTGTCAGATGAATAAGAACTTTGCATAGCTTTGTAATTTTAAGATGTTTAGTATATGAATGCGAAAAGAACTTTTTTTCAAAACTAAAATTTTGTATGAAATTTTTTTTTGAAGATATGTAACCTTCAATCAATCATTGAGTGTTGCAAATAATTTGTAACTTACACTTATTTCAAGCGCATCCTTGCCTTTGAGAAAATATATGCATGATGCAGAGTTCTATTGAACAAATATTTCTATCAAAATTCTGCACATATGTAAAACACTTCAAATAATTTTCGAACGTGATTCAATTTTCTTAAACAAAGGAAAATAAATTCGAGTACCATTAATATTAGCATATCGAGCTATGACATAATTTAATGCAGTTGAAATTGAGTTGTTACAAAATTTAAATTTTCTAAATATTTCAGGGATAGGAATTATACATGTATGATTGAGTTTTATACATACATTGTATAAAACTATGTATAAAACTATGTATTATACATAAAAATGTATAAAACTATGTATAAATGTATAAAACTAAAAAAAATTATCAGTAGTAAATGTGAAACTAAAAGCAGTATTATTTTTCAGTGTTTTTAGACTTTCATGAATCAAGATGGAAATTCCAAAATAAAAATATTCTATTAAAGTTACTTATATATGTTAGTATAAAAATTTATGATGACGAAAATGATAAGGTTCGTAACTTTACAATAGAATCATGATGAATATTATGAAGTTTATCTTTCCAATTAAAGTTCGACGATTCTTGCGCAGATTTTAGGAAAGACTAAATAAATAAATTGTTGTCTAAGCTTTGCTTTTTTTTCAAGAGTTCCAAAAAGCCTCGATTATGTAAAAAATGGTCAAGTGAATATTTGGTTGGAAAACTTTGCAATTATTTATTTTCTTGTATTGAAGATTAATTTTAATAATATATGATTTAAAGTGTTATTCATATTAATATATTTATTGCGAAACGTTGGTTTATTAAGAGTTTCATGAGTATTAAGAACAAAAAATTTCACTTTTTTTGTTTCACTTTTAATTTTTATTTCTAATGCTAAATTTCTTTCAGTTTAAATTTTTTTTCAGTATCTTTAATTAAATGACTCAATATATGTTCTTTAGGAAGTTTGTATGAGTTCAAATAGCAAATTTGAGGTTTTAAACGTTTTATACATACATGTATAAAACCTCGAGGTTTTATACATACGTATTATACGTATGTATAAAACCAATGTATCATACATCAGTTTCATACATTCCTATCCCTGAAATATTTGATCATATTCACATTTTATAAGAAATATCGTTGCCCCCAATAAAGTTGATGATATTGCAATCAATAATTTTCCAATACAGAAAGTAGAAAAAATTGCTGTGAGTTAAAAAAAAGATAAATTTGAACTTCTAACTCATTCTCCTCTCGTTCTCCTCGAATTTTCCAATTATTTTCACAGAATTTTACCGCTAGTTAGCAATTCAGCCTGAATGGTTGTGGTTAGTTTGTAGTTATGGTAGCATAGAAATAATTGAATGGAAAACTTTTTACGGTTTTTTTAATGATCTGTAAAGTTTAGTTAAAAGCACCTGCACTTGATTGGTTTCAATGAAGGGTATTCTTTACTTATACAGACGAAAATATGTGTTTGAAATGGATTTGCTACTTCGGAGAAAGGAAAATAATTAAAATTTAATGGATCGCAGTTTATCAAGACGGAAGTGTATGACAATAGAATAATATGTTTTGATTCTATCATAATGTAAAAGAAGCTTGTTTTTATTTTTTGGTATTGTGAAGAAAAAACTATTTTTAGACGTTTAAGCATAGTTTGTATGATAATAATATATGAAAATACAAATGTTTTAAGCAAAAATTGGCGCCAATAATATTTTTCAGAGCTTGACAAATTTAATCATAAAAGTAAAGAATCCAAAAATGTATTGTGTTACACAAGGATGACGATCAAATCATAAGAACATCATCTAGGACATGGCATTTATTTCAATGTTATCTATAAAACATATGGGTTAATTTCATGATTTTATCGGTTTCAATGAATCTGATGTTGTAGATTGTAGTTTTTAACTAGAGTTTTTATTTCAAATATATTGATTATTGTTTTTTGCAAAATTGGTTTCTCTTTGTAAATTATCCATAATTAAACAATGAATAAAGCACTGTAGAATAAAGTAATTCTGAAATTATTTTTATTAGTTATTTGGTCAAAACATATGGCTACAAAACAATATTTGTTTAAAAATTACAGTTAAATGAATGTAAAATGAAGGGATTACAGTAGAAACAATTAATTGTGTAACAAGTGCACACATTATTGTAGAATTTTTTGTTGCTATGGAATTAAAAGCATTATGTTCATTAGTTTAGTTAGTTTTGCGGGCTCCATATTGTTCCTGAATAAATAATCAGGGTTTATTCACGTACAGCTTATTAGCGATTTATGAAATTATGTTTTCAAACTTTTAATGATTTATTAAAACCACTCCTGAAATATTAGATTCGACCAACTTTGTAAAATTAACCAATTGAACATGTTGTTGTCGTTTCTTAATATAAATGTTCTAAAATTATGAAATATTAACATAATTTGCAGCACATAAATTTACAGAAGTTATGGAAGCGACTTGTCGGAAATTCACTTGTGGGTGTATGTTGTTATTGTGGTTTGTGGTTCATATTCATAATAAATATTTTGAACATGCTTTAGGCTTTGTTTGCTTCAAAGAATTTTATATTCAGATATTTATTAACTTTGATGAAGTTGTGGTTTTCAAAGTCAGTCCAAATTTATTTGCATTATCAGTATGGTTCTTGCTTATTATACGTTAAATTGAACATGTTGTATTCTTGATTTCATATTTATACTTCATTGTAATCACAAACTGCTCTTATATTTGTGTCGTGGTTTTTAAAATGAAAATTCAAATAAACTCTTCAAATAATGTGTTTCTGTTGAACAAACTCGAAAAACTTTTTACTTGTTTAAAGAAGAAAGTTCGTGGAGTGTAAATTTACAACCATGACAAAATTTTATTCATAGAATGGAATTTTTATCGCGTAAATGTTAAGAGCTCCACGCACTGCCAATATAGAATATTACAGACATTTTAGATGAGAGTCTGTTGCGATGTATGAAACATAAGAAAAGATCTTATGTAAATTGAATTTTTTTGGTAGAAATATGTGATGATGTTTTTTGTGTTGATTTTTTAGTCATGATGAGCTTTTTTTACTACATTGATGAAAATGTGATTGCTAGACTATTTCTTCAATTGATAAGATGTTTTCAAGGAATTAAGGAAAATTTTTATGAAGTACAAGAACGTTTCTTCGTTTTATAAATTTAATTTCCAATGGAACTCAAATATGTTATTTAAACATGTGTCAGCAATTGATTATTTTAAAAAATTTTCTAAATTCGACAGACTAGCCTCAACAAAGATAAAAGATAGAAGATGATAGAAGCTTGTCAAGAAATTTGAGCCCAATGAACTTATAGTTTGAAAAAATACCGCAACGATTGCTTTTATTCCCCATTTGTGGATCCACAAAAAGCCAATAAATCATTGTGGAGTCCTTTTCCCAAACCGCACGCAAAAAGGACTTGTTAAAGATAAGGTTTTGGTATCCTTCACCCTAATCCATAATGGTATTCTTTACGCAACTTTTTCGAAGATTTAGGACAACCTTAGTCATGGCATTTTAAGCAGATTCATGCCATTTGTTTGGAACATTTTATTTGATTTGACTTTTATAACAGCCTTACACTCCAAAATTAGATTGGTGGATCTCTTATCTATATTTTTAAATAACAAGTAAGTGTTAATTTTTCACATTAAATTTAAGTTATTCAATCTAAAACTTTTCCCTAATCTATTAATGTGAAACCTTTACATATACCTGATGAGTGATGAGCAATCCTAATGCGTAAAAATGACCAAACTTTTTAAACTGCATAACTTTTGATGCCTGTAGACATCACTAAACTTATATATATATTCCAGTATTATTGAACAGAGAAATCTGACATTTTTTCGGAAAGCTTTTAGTCGTGAAGCATCATTTGCGTGAAGAATTTCCATCAAAGCATTACAGAGATTTAAAATAAGTAGGAAGTACGTACAGGTACTTTTTGAGCTTGTTTTCCGTTGGATGTGCTTTTTTGAAATGAATATCCATTATCCATAGAGAAACCTGATCATTTTATAATAACGGTAAATAATTCGTGAAATTTGATATTTCAGACATTTTAAAAGAAATTCAAGATTCAAATAAAATTTGTCCAAGAAATTTAAATGTTATTAATTTAGCGCCCCCGGTTTCAGCTGCCAAAAACATTATAAAAATTCTGTGAGAAATCATTTTTTAGGAAATTAATTTAATTCGTAATTTATGCGAAACATTTTGACATTTTTAGAATAAAAAGAGAAAGGTCAAAATTTGTCTACATCAAAAAGTCAAGTGACTTTCAAACTTTTTGTATTCAAACAAATTTTGGTATTTAAATAAAATTCTATGCAAGTACATTTAAAGTATTTAGGTAGTTTGTAGGTCATACACCTTTGAAGAAAGAAAACGCATGTTCAATCTTTTTTTCTCTAAAATTTACCTTTTTATTAGGGTGATATTAAATACCGATTGAATTCAAAAAGCAACAGAAAACCCTCTTTTTCCATTTTGATAAAGATTTTTTCTTCAAAGCAAACATTAAAAGGTAGCTATTTATTTAGAAATTCAATATTGGCTCCAAAAATGCCTCAAAAACGTTTCAAGATTCGTAAGCTTTATTTTTGACGTTTTCCATGATCCCTTTTAAAAATTTTGATTGACCTTTTTACTTCAAAGTTTAATAACTTTTAGTAAGTTTCTTTTGATGAAATTGCTTCCTTTCCATCTTACCGAAATTTTGAAATAAGTTTAAATGAATGAATTCATAGATTCTATATTGGAATTTTTTCGCTTTGAATTAGCTGCTGCACAGTTTAGACAAATTGGATGAGTTATCGGTTAAGGAGATCAAACAAACTTTTCTCTTCCAACAAAAAACTTACAAATTCAGCAAAAAGCGATAGCATATTTTTTGGTTAATGTGGTCAGACTTATTTGCAGAAAATTTTAAAAGAATTTATCATACCTACTTTAATAGCTAACTTGCTCTTTCAAACATTATTCTAAAAATATTTTAGGAATTTACAGCGTGTCTAAGCTTTTAGAATTTTACATGAATGATAGAATCACCTAAATCAATATACTTAACGTAAAACAATATTTGCATAGTATCATTAGTTCTCAGCATTCTTACCAGTGTTATAAATTGTTCTCAGTTATAATTTCATTTATGATAAATAAACCATCATTCGCAATGTAAGCTCCTGTAAATGTGTCGCACGTTTTGATGATAAGATTTTGGTGGGCGATGATTACAGAACATCAAACAGAAAATAAATATTTAACATCCAGTTGATTTGATTCATCGATGAAAAATAAATGAGTTGTGTTCAAAATGTGGGAGAGCTTTTGAAAAAGGTTCAAATTTTATTAATTTGATAACGGAGCCTTTTAGATCATTTTCAATATGCTTAGTTGAAATCTATTTAAATAAATTTTAGCAATGTTAACTTAAAATTCATTGATAAATAAATTATTTATGAACTCTTCTGGCCCCTTGAAACTTTAAAAATAAACTTAAAATATTAATTGCACAGCTTTAAAACGCTTACTATGCAAAAAATTCATAAGAAACTTGACTATTGAATCCATAACGATCAAGCGGAAAATAAATTGATAAATTATCATCCGGTCTGTTATTTATCAAAAAGAGCTCTCGAGGGTTCGGAAAGTGGAGAAGCAGTTAAGATCGAGATTTCTTGTACCATGTTTTTGTTCTTTTTTTTTCAAGTGCACTGTAATCTTTGAGTGAGGCATTTTTGATTGAAATAATTTTTTTTTGGAATTTTTGAAATGAGCGCATTAATATTTTCTCAATATTATTATTCTTTATTTTCAATTCAAAAGCAAACGCACAACATTTCCAAAATATCAGACATCTATCAAGAATATCCCCTAAAATTGTTTCGTCCATGCAAAGTATCCGGTTTGCTACATCATTGTTAAAAAGGGCAATTCCTTGATTAAATGGTAAACAGTTAGCATGTATTTACAAATTTGATCGTATTTATACAATTCAAATTGAACTGACTGTTGAAGGGAACTTCTGAAATATATTCAACAAACATCCCCCAAAAACAAAAGTGAAAATCAATCGCAAGAAACATTGAAAGGAAATGAAGAAAAATGGAAAACATTTAAATTTTAGATCAATTTTGATTCTTGATGCGTAATTTCGTTCAAATTATTCATTTCTGATGAAGGTCAAAAAATATATTGTCAATGTGATATAATCACCTTTGTTGCGTGAATTGAAAGGAAAATTGAAAACCTTTTCTATCAGTAGAGTTTAACATGATTTAACCTTTGCCGCTTTCAATATTCTACATGTTTCTACAGCAGCATCATTTCTGAAAGGAAACCCTTTGAAATCATAATAAACAATCTATTTGGGTGAGACGACATCAACTTAGGCTAACGGTCGTAATGATCGCACACTTTCTGAACCAATGGAGAACTGGGTTGGCACGAACAAACTTCAACACCCTTTTATGATCAATTAAAAGACACTTTACTTCAAAAAGCTGTAAATGTGTGGAGTGTTTAAGGAGAGAAGTTAATTGCTAGAAGCTAGTGTTTGATAATTTTAATTGCATAATGAGAGATAATAGTTGTGTGAGCTTTTAAAAAATTCTGGCAATAAGGGGAACTGGTTTATATCCACAGCATCACATTTAAGGTGCTTCAAGATTGCGGTTATGAAGCATGCCATCATCTTCCATGCACTAAACCCTGCAGTTTGCAGTTTGCAAATAAACTTTCAACCGCTTGTGCACAATTGTATGTTTTTGAAAGCTTTTTATAAAACGTTGAAACCAGAAAAAGATCATTTCAACAATTTTTTCTCTTAAGTTAAGAAACCTTTCTGTTTAATGGGCATAAAGATTTTAAAAATTTATTTATTAAATATATGTCGTTGAAGTTTTTCTTTTATTGATGTAAGAAATAATTACATAGACAAAATATTTTGAAAAAAAAAATTTTTGTAAATAAACTGGTCAATTGGTGCTTGCAAATAATAGTAAAAAAATGGAATCCCCGTAGCTACAGATTTCTAATTTAAAAATATAATGTTTTCTTTTGACTAGCAATATATAACAAAGCTTTTTTCGGTTTTAATCATGGTTTATGCATGAGATTCATAGAACAGCTTGGGACAGTGAATAACGTTATAAACGTAATTAAAATCTCAATTCACTTGTTTGTTGACCTGGCGGGATCACAATTTTATGTTTCAAGAATTCCAACATCGTAAAGGTTCGTAGAATATACTATTTGAAATGCCAAGAAGCACATAGAAAACATAGAATAGAAATTTTTTCCCCATGATGTGCTCTGTGGTCTAGACAGAAGTCTAGAAAATCAAATACAATTTTATTACTCAGAAATTCTTTTCATCCTATGTTCTGCAGAAAATTTTACAAACAAATTCAATCAGCGTGACTTTTCAGAAGCTGATCTTTTTCTATTCCTGAAATTTCTTATCGCTTTAAGTTCTCTACAAAATGGCAATCAAATAATTGAAATACTGTAAGAATGTTTTGTAAAACAATTCAAGAAATTTTGTGGATCCAGCCTACAACCCAGCTTATCAGACCAGATTTATCAAAATTTATTCAAAAATTTACTCACGAATCAGATTATCTTGTATATGATACTTCATGACGTTACTGTTTATAATAATCCCTGGAATTGATATAGGCTTCCCTTCCCACAATGCAAAAGTTTATGAAGAGTAAACAAAATTTTGTATAAAATTCGAGTAAAGGATTGAGTTGTTAGTGCTTATCTGTGACCTTTGAGTTTTACCCATTTTATCATTGATTTTAAAGCTCTTCCATCCCACCTAAGATTCTACAGAAGTGAAATCATTCGCTCAATATAACTTTGCTCATGTACAGAAATAAATGTTTTCACTGCAAAGTTTTTTGCTACTCCATAGTGTTGCTTGTTTAAGCAATAAATCTGTAAAGATGGTAGGTAGCTCATTTATTCTTTTTTGTTTCGTTAATTTGTTTCTTGAAGTATAGACGAACATATTGGAAGATTGAAATAAATAGATTGAAACTTTGTAGGCTATTTTATTTTAAGAGGAAACTTTCTGACTAAAACCCTGGCAAACAATCTCATACACCTGTTGAAATTAAATCCATGTAACTTAATCACTTTGTAATTCCTCCTTTGATTATCTCTTCTCTCACGTCTGAGTCTCATATAGCGCTTCATTACTTTTCACACAGGATTAATTTTGAATTAATTAATTAATTGAATACCTCAACATTTTTTTGATATTTCAAATCTGATGCGTCCCAGGTGGAAATAAGGTCCAAGTCCCTAATGTAGGTACACTAGGATTACATTAGAAGGCACACTTTTTCTTAGATTAACACACTAGGATACACTAAGAGATACACAAGATTCTAGGAAAATGTGTTCTTTCAAATGTATCCTAGTGTATGACCACACTAGAATACAATAAGGAATATTTAAATTCCTAATATTTTTTTCTGTGGTTTTCGGTGATTCTAGAAAAATGTGTGCTCCTTAATGTAACTTAGTGTATGACCACACTAGAATACATTAACGAACATTTGAAATCTTAATGTTTCTTTTTGAATAAAATCTTGAAAATTAAAATTAAAATCTTTTTGGTGATATTTCAGATTTCAGATTCTTGAATCTACTTTTGATATCATATATTTGTTATCAGACTTATTCGTCGCATAAATTTTCATAATATACAAACTTTTTCGCATGTTTGAGTTATTGTGAAGCATATTAAAAACCAATGCAATTCTCATAACTTGTTTTGAAATTTTTTTACTTTGTTGAAATTTATTTTGTTGTAGCACTTCTCATGGAAATTTGGTCCACTGAAATAAAATTTCAAGTATAATCTTGAAATTTTTAGCTAGAAATCAAAATATTCTCTCAAAAAGAAGGTAATTTTAAGATGGACAAGTTTTGATGGAGTTTTTTAGCGGACCATATTTTTATGTAAAGTGCTGTGACTTAAATTTGAAAATTTTATTGGATAATTTAAAATTTATAATGTTTTGGAAAATTTTTTAGCCGTTTCATATTTGAATCTGAAATTTATTTTCAAAATAAATATGAAATTTTTTAACTATTCAAATTTTTTAAATTTTTTGTGAATATATTTTTTTTATTAATTTTATATTTTTAATTTTCTTAATCATTCATCTCATCAAAATTGATTTTGAGTTTATCGATTTATTTTCATAACCATGAACACCAAATCAACAATTTTAGCTTTATTTTAATTTAATTTTAGTTTTGAGAAACAGAAATTAGCTTACAGTGCATTAACAATGCTTCACATATCTTCTGCAACACAGCGCATAAGTTTCAATAAACCAGTCAATACGATTATATTCTTTAAATTCAATATAAATAACATTTATCCGGTTGTTGTAAATCCGAAATGTTCTACAAGTCGCTCATTTAATATTTAATTATTATTATTGAAATATATGAATATTTACAATAATAAGTAATATTCATTATTTTCTGTTTGCTGGTCATTCAAGTAAGTTTAGAGTCACCTAAAACTAGTTGGCAATACAGCCGTGTGGATAGCGCGCTGCCTCACAAATGTGCGGCTGCGGTTGAAATCCCATTTTAAAAAAATGCAAAAAAGAAAGTACACTAGAAAATTATGCAAATCTAAAATCTTCTAGTGTAGGAATAAAATTTATATTTTTTAATTTTTCAAAAAATTCCACACTAGGATACACTAAGCGACACCTAATCGCTTAGTGTTTATTTTACACTAGGATACACTAGACCATACACAATCGCTTAGTGTTTCAAACCACACTAGCATTTAGTGTTTCTACGGGGAAGGTCTTAGTGTTTTTCTCTAGTGTTGCGCTTAATGTAAATGGCCGATATTTCCACCTGGGGTGTCTTTTCAAACACTTTATGTTTTTCATATTTACAGCATTGTGGTTAATAACGAGATTCGATTAAAACTATACTCACAAATACAAAGCAACACAATCGTTTAAACAGACTAAATTTAATGACAAATTCATTTTTAAGCCAGGTTTGTGATTTTGGTAGTGACACAGACAGGGTTGCGATGAACTAAGGTCAAGTTCAGATAACAGATCAAGTTCAGTTCAAAACCGAACTGAACTATTTATAAAAAGTTCAGTTCATATTTGAACTGAACTATTTATGTTATGAAAAGTTCAGTTCAAAATTGAACTGAACTATTTATGATACAGTTCAGTTCAATTTTGAACTGAACTATTTATGTTATGAATAGTTCAGTTCAAATTTGAACTGAACTATATCATAAATAGTTCAGATCAAAATTGAACTTTTTTAAATTTTAATTTAAATTAATTTAAATTTTAATCTTTTTTATCGATTTTTTTTGGAAAAAATACGCTTTATGTTCTCACTTTGTCAGTCCGTCAGTTCGTCTACAAAATAGCTCCCGAACAGATAAATTCAGACCCAAACTTTTCGTACAAATGTTTCAAATAAAACCTCGTTTAAATATGGATTTTTTGGTGGAGGTGGGAATACCAGCTAGAGAGATGTGACCACTTCTCTGACACAGCGTCGACTTTCCCATACAAAAACAACTTTTGGACGGTACAAGTTAGCGGTTAGGTTTTTTCTGCAAAATTGTAAACAATGATGAGTTAGAAACAGATTATGGTCAGTATGTCAGGATTGGGTCCACTACAACTGGTGGGATGATCTAATGGCTCCAGACACTTTTTTTGGAAAAATGTTCAGAATCATTTAATATGTTAAAAAAACCAAAAATTTTGTGTTTTGAGAGATGAATCCACCTCCTGACCAAAATCACCACTACCAGAACTCCAGAACAAAATGATTTGCAAATTTGGTTATTGAGCATAAATGTCCAGAATTGAGAGTTGTTTCGCTACCAATTAAGAGTTGATATTGTATGGGAAACCAGAGAGTTGGTCACATCTTCCCAGCTGGTGGACCCACCTCCATAAAACATTTTGGTACCAGCAGTTTTGTTCTCACTCTATCTGTTCGGCATTTACTTTATAAACGACAGACAGAAGGACGGACGGACAGAATGAGAACATGTAGAGTTTTTTTTTTCAAAAAATAAAGCGCTAAAAAGTTATGATTTGGGAATTTTCATCCATGATCAGAGAAGTTACAGCCACTCCCCAGCAGCTAGTTCTCCTGTCACTACAATCTTTGCCAGAGATTCTGGATCCATTAATGAAAACTAGCTCTTTCCAATGTTTTCTTACTCAAATTTGAACTGAACTTTTTATGTTATGAATAGTTCAGTTCACATTTGAACTGAACTGAACTATAGTTCTGATCTACTTCGGAACCCTGGACACAGAGCACAAACATTTAAAATTACAAAATTTCATGCAAAAACCTCATTATTTTAATTACAAGTGTCATTATGTATGGAAAAAGCTCAGTGACAAATTCACCAATGTTGCATTTTCAGAGTTACACAAAATATATTATCACCATTAAAATTATTGAAAGCCTTGCAGAGCGTTCACAAAATGGTTGTGGTATCATTGTTGAGTGCAAATAATTATGAGTTGAGTTCTCTTGATAAAAGTTCAAATATCACACCATGAGGCATTTCATGAAAACTCTCGGAAATACTGATACAACAATAAAGTGTAACTTACCATAATACTAGAATGGTTTGGTTATGCCAGCTTAGCTAGCTTTTGATGAAGTCTTTCAGTTTTGGTTTGGTGGCTGGATTATATAGTTTAATTGTTGCATTTTGGAATTTTCGTGATACTCCATATTTGTTGTAATTTTACGTTTGGAATGTTTGCATTTACCAACCATAAATCAATAACATCATGCTTAAGCTTTAATAATTCACATAACAGCCTTTTCTGAAATTTCCTCCAGAAATTGGGTATGATGATATTAATTTAATCGAGTCTTTTTTCGGTTAACGAGTATAACAATAGTGGGTAAACATGTCAAGTGCAAGAAAAAATTTAGTAAAATGAGCATAATAAAAAATTTCAAAACTTTTTTAAAAGAACAACAAACAAACAAAAAATTGATAAACATGTCGTGCTTTTTCCCTCGTAACCTATTAAAAGCTTTTTATGGTTATGACTTTTTTCTATAAAAATTATCATCTTGGTACCACATACATTTCCATAAAGCACACATTTTTGCTCGGGTTTTTTTTCTGTAAAATAAGTGAAATGACTTTAGAAAAATTCCATGAGAGTTTTAAAACATTGAGCTAACTTTACTTGCCATAATTTGTTCACATTGAAACTATGAAGCAAAATGATTCTCATCTTTTAATCGACTACTTAATACTTGATATTGAACTTTATGGAAGCTTGCATCGGTTCTTAAACATTTTAGTAGACTAGTTTTTAAGTTTAAAGCATAGGCAAAAAATTAATTTCATGAATAAATTTTCATAAGAGCCTTAAAACACACATTTGTATGCTAAAAAGCTCTCAAAAACCCATCAATTAATTACGTTTTACGATCCCTTTTCATTTGCAGATAACGATGTTACGACACTGCGACATTATCACATAACAAAAAAAAACAGCGTTACGACAATGCGAGCGACATTCTTTCTTAAGCAGAATGTTTTGTGGCGCGAAGGAGCAACCAACAAACTGCTGGAAAAGACGTCATAAAGAACAATGAACAGCGGAATAATAAAGAGGGAATTATTACCATCGAATTATTATGAAACACGGGAATACAGGAAAGGAGACAACAAACTAGGAAGATAAAGGATTCTGGTCATTAGTCTCATCATCAAATTTCAAGCAGGGTTGAAGCTTTCCAAATAGAAATTTGAACGAGACAGAAATTATCTGAAATATAAGTTTATGTCACCCCTGCTTGAAAAATGTTCAGCTTTAAGATAAATTAATTTGTAATTAATTTTTTTGCTTCAACCAAACGCTGAAAAGTAAGAAACATTTCATACATTTTCTTGTTTTTCTGTTTTCCATTGTTAGATTGATAATGTTTTGTTTATTTGATAAATAATTCCATCAGCCAATTCTTTGTACTGCTCACAACAAATGTAACACACAAAAACAACAGGAAACAGCTTGTAGCAATTATGATGAATTTTTCGAATTTGTCAAACACTGCGTCAAAAAGTAACATATTTCATGTGCAAAATTATTGCTTTCCAGGGATCTTTTTTTTGGTAGCATAATGGTTTAATAAATAATAAAGGAAATAAATTTGCTTCAATCTGCAGCACTTTTGTCATAATTCTTCGGCTTTTTTTCTATCTTGGGATTTAGGCCAACAAAAAAAAACACAACAGAAATCTGTTCCTGTTCTGAATTCCGAGATAATCTATAAATATAATCAGCAAATTTGTATTGTACAATATTTAATATCGAAATTATTTTTTAGTCTTGAAAGTGAAACCTCTACGCAACAATTTTTGATGTACGTGAACATATAAAGGATATGAAAAAAACAATTATTTGGAAAAGAAAGAATTATTTTCAATTTTATTTTTACATAGAATAAATAAATAAAATTTCAAATTTAACTTAACGAAGGCAGCTATAAATCATAAGGATACTTTGAAATATTATGCTATGATGAAGTATTCATCTCAATTTTCTAACCATAACAATGTGACAGTGGTATCTGACAAGAGTAAGAACGATTGAAAGCATGTACTTTAAAGAACCATATATGTTTGCAAGATGACTTTTATTTTATGTGGTTATGCTTTATTATCATTTAGAACAACTCTATAGAGATCTCTCCTTTTAATTTGACTACATGCTCATCATTCTAAAATTTAATGACGCTTGTAAAAGATAATAAAAATTTCTTTTCACAGATTTTGATTACGATTTTTAAACGACCTGCTGAAAATGTAAGAAATAATCATGATTAAAAATAATTATTTTAATTAATCTCGAGTGATGAAAATTAATGAATCTTGAAAACTTTCAGTTTGTTTCGTTAAAAGGGGGAATTTTCAGCTATGAAAGATTTTACAAGAAAAATTTAAAATTTTGCAATTGTAATTGCTATAAAATCACAAAGCTTCAAGTATTCGCTTTGAAAGCTGAAACAAACATGCAACCATTTAATGAACCTCAAGCTTTTTATCACGCTCTGAAGAACACAAACGGCTTATATTAATCTCGAGTTGTTTTGTCAGAAAATTGTTCGGAGATTATAATTAATTTACGATAAATTCTCATTATATTCTACACATGCTTGTAATTAACTTATAAAACCACCTCACATGCTTATCCTACGATATTTTTGGATATTTTTGGAAGACAACAGCAACCTAACATCCATTGTGAATGGTAATCTGGCTTATTCATGTTAGTATGGTAATAAAATTTACATAAGATATATGTGGATAATTCTCCTTAAAATTAGATTTTTATTTTTGGAGAACAAAATAAGTCAGTAAATTACCATATAAGAGATTAAATCTGCTAAGCAATACATTCTCCGAGAAAATTTATAGTTATTGTCTTATTTCTGTAAAAATACATTTCAACTGAAAGTAAACATAACCAACGGACTTCTAAAAATAATCTTTATAATTTTTTATGATTCAACATAAAATTTCCATGGTCAATAAAAATAATCGCTGGCACAATTTTGACCAAGATTTTAATCAATTTCATAAAAATGTTCTAAAATTTGAATCTGTTTCCCTAAAAGACAATAAAATGATCAAATAAATTTAATCTATATCGTTTGCGGTTTTCATAGCCCTCAAATGTTTTATGTTTATATGTTTTCAGGATCTAAATTTAAATTTTTAAAAACACCGAATTTACCTAAATTATCGAATAAAGACGTAATTCCCATGTTGCTATAAACTTTTACTGAGAAAATTTTGAGGCTGATTTTTCATATTTCCTTGTTTTATTGCTGTAAAACGTAGGTTGATTCTCTCGAAGGAGTTGATAAAACAACCACAGGCAATTAATCTAAAAAAACAGCAAATGAAGTCCAAATAACGAGAAATGGGTTCAACAGTTAAACAGCTTATGTGGATACAAATAAAATTGATCAAACCAACGAGCCATATATTGTAAAATGGCTTCCTAAATAAATTCCAACAACGAATGAAGCTATGCAAAGTGAGAGAAAATTCTTAGAAAAATATTTCCATACAAAAAATCTAATCTTCGACAACAGAATACGTTGCGGCACTTTTCTTCTGGAATCTGGATACATCAGTTTTTTCATAAAACTTTGTTGAAAGCTTTTGAATATCATCCACATAATAAATTTTGATCTTCTTTCTAAATATGCATGGAATAAATTTGTCGGGTAGATTTTATGGCTTTTTTGCTGGTGCATATAATAAATTTCTGACGATGAAATTCAACTTTTTGCCATTTATTTTGGTCTAGAATGTCGTTGAGAAGCATTATGCATTTGTATGAATTTTCTATGATTCAGAGCGGTTTGACAATTTAAGTGCTTCAACGCTCCAGCATAATATGTGTATTTAGCATGTTTTAAAAGATTGAAACAGTATTTATTCTGACTTTATTCGGTTTCCATGATTTTATTAAATTTGCGGTAAAATATTTATAATAATGTTTTAAGCTTCAATAATAAATGTCATTCATTCACGGAATCGACAATTTAATGGAATTTTGACAATGTTATTCGTATGAAATTGAAATAATTAATTTTTGCGTTAATTTAAATTTTATGGATTTTCATTATAGTTTATACATTTACAAATCATTTATTGATCAGAAAATTTGATATTAAACATAATTTTTAAAACTATAAACTAATAAAGCTTTAAAGTAAAACACACTGTACTCACACTGTTCTCAAAGATTCAGTAGAATTTACCAGACAAAATTTTCCGCAATGAAAAACAAAATGAATAATGCAAATTATTTAATTATCTTGAAGATTACAAAATGCTCGAAACACATACGTTTATTACTTGTTTACTTTTCCTTAATCAACAAATAAACTTTTTTCTAAAATTTCATTACGTAATGATGTATGCTTTGAGTGCTTTTTATGTGCTTTATAGAGCTTCTTTTTATCAACATGCTTTTATTATCAAATAAAGAAAAAATTTGATCCAATTTTATAGAAGTGAACTCGTGAGTATTTTCTGTAAATTTCTCAATAATTACTGGCATGAGTTTGATGGATGAAATTATTAACTGTCTCAGGGGAACTTTTCAAATACAAATTGCAAGAACATGCTTTAACTCACTTGTTATATTTAATTCAAGAGGCATTGAACTTTAACAAATCCTTCAATAAAACAAATGTTAAACAAAAATGTTTATTAATATTGCAATCTAAATTCGGAAAATTGTGTTTAATCAAGTAGAAACATCCATCAGAAAAGTCTGTAAATATCCTATTAATATCATGCCATGGATTAATTAAATAACTTTTCTACTTCCGCATGCTACACAACTTTTCTACTGATTAATTAATTCAGCCAACAATTCGCCGATATGATTGATTACGATTGATTTATTGACTGCGTATGCACTTGTTTATCGACATATTTCCACAACAAATGATGTATTTCATGTTTGATGAAAAATGTATCATGTATCATGTTTGGAGTTGACAAATATTTATTGCCTTTATTGAAATTAGTGAATGATGGTTTTTACAAGTTGAATCATTTTGTTTGCTGTTTCCATAATATGCTAGCATTGAGTGTGAATCGAAAAATTGAACTTATTTCAGTCGAAAGGAACACTGATGTCTGGTTGAGATACTGTAAACTTAGAATTATATTTCACATTAGATTATCTGGAAGCACGTACGGTAATACAACTGTTTTTATAGTAATTTAATAATGAAGGTTGTTTTCATTAAAAATCTTTTCTTTCAATTTCAAGTATTTATAATGCATTTTAATGTAATTTGAGTTCATGTGGAATCAATTTCACACCTAAATCTTAATTCCAAGTTGAATTTAATTGCTTTATATAAATGCTTTTAATTTCCAGGAAAAGTTCAATAAATTTTTTCTTTTAATGAATTAATGCATTTTGTTTTACTTTCAGTGGCAGAAAATTCGAAATTAGTTCATACTACATCTGTAATCGAGATAAATGGTATTAGAACTGCATGTTTGATTTGATAGATTCAAACGCCTCTGCATTTTTCATATTGATAAACGTGATTCAATTAAAAATACTGCAGGATACTTTTTTTGCTATGATGAAATTACAATCCAGGATTGTATGTCTGAAAAAATTCAAAAATGCTTGAAAAAATTTCAACAAAAAAAGGCAGCTAAAAAAGAATAAATGCAAAAAATTATGCATATTTTTTTTTTGATCAATTATGCCGTTCCTGCTTAAATTCTGCACGTGACGTAAAAATCTGAGTAAATTTAAACACAAGTTTATATTTTTTTGCTGAACATTACGCCTTTTGCATGATTTGAGGGCCTTAAGATGATAATATATTTTAACTGTTGGTATTATAGTTTATTTAAATTATCTTGTTTTCAATATAAGTTAAAGGACATTGTTTGGTAAGCTTATCATAGAATCAGGCTAGAATCTTCCAGGAAGAATTAGAATGTCGAGGAGCTTCCTTTATTGTAAAAATTCGTAGAACATATTTGTAAACTTTTAGAAATTTTTGATCAATTCTCAGAAGGATACAAGTTTGGTAAGAATGTGGGTTATCTGTAATATTTGTCGAATATTTGTAGAATTCAATTTGTTATAGATAATGTTATAGACAAAAATATTCTGGAAAATTTAAATGTTAATTGAACGAATATTGAATAAATTTACATGTACCACAAATTTTAACATTGCAACAAACTGAACACTGATTGTAGTTACTATAGTTGCGGTAGAAATTCTTCAAACTTGAACAAGTTATTAAATATCACGTATAAAATAAACTAAACTTTCTACATGAAATTGCTGATGTATGAGCATGTTCAAACCAAATATCCTAATCAATTACAATTTCCAAAGGATGAGTTGAAAATTTGTTGAGAGTAGATGAAGATAAATATTAGAGATTATCTATAAAGTGTTGAAGCAAATTGAGATGTATTGAGCACAAATCGATTCCTTCACCCAATCATCATTCTTTTAATACAAAAAGGTCAGGCATAGTTGAATTGATGTACGAGCTAATCTGCTAGAAAATATTCCATTCGTTAGGACCATTTAGGCTAATGAATTTGAGATGAGGATCTGATGTTGCATAAATTGCTATCGTTTATTCCAGAAGCTTTCACCTCTAATGTGAGTGTATTTGATATTCACTAAGTCCATTGGAATATTTGTTGTACGAGAATAAATTTTCAGTATTATTCTGATTTTTATTAATGCTTTATTAATGCTTTTAATTGATTTATACTTTAATTCAATGAAAAAAATTTTAATGGAGATTGTAGAATAAATCGCTAACATACTTTTTTATTGGAAGCTTTATACCATATGAGTCTAATGGATTGATTGATTCCACAACCCTCCACTTATATTCAATTGATGTGTACATTGTTCTATTAAAAACAATGAACTCTTCGAATTAACCTGAATATTCTAATCATTGCTCATTGTGCGAGATTGAATAAATAACAATAAAAGTTTTGATAGAGTGTATTTTACCTAAATTACATCATTTGGAGTTGACGAGAGTCATTCTTGTTAAAGCAATATGATACGTGTTCCCTGGATTGATTTCACTAAAGAGAGTAAATCGAAGTGAATTAACATTTGATCACGGTCACAAGAACGTTGACTATAATAAAATAAATTTGTTTGCGTAATTTAATATGCAGTCATACTTCAGTAAACAAATAACCATCATAGGATATTTCACTGACGCTCAAAAGCTTCCTAAACATCACCAGAACAAAAACAGGGAAATTCATTAAATTGTATAATATGATCTTTTGTTTTAATGTAATTGGACTTTTTCACTTTTTCGTAAATTAATAAGTTTATCCCACGAACTCAAACTGCAAAGGAACTTTAGTTGATTGTATTACAATTCTTGCATAATTGAAAAAAAATATGATTAAAATTCAAGATGCAAAAGCAGACCAGAGTCTGGTAATGTTTAATAATTCCGAGCATTTTTTTACCTTGGATTTGTGGAAATTTCTGAAATGGTTTGTTGAAATTTCTTGAAGCATGCTGAGCGGATAATCTGATATCTTTTTAAGGTAAGGAAGAAATTTTTGACATAAGATAACAGAATAAATAATCCCTGGAGACAATTTTTCAGTTCGTTATCTGAGCACGTGTTTTATAAAAGTGTTTTATAAAATCATCACAAGTTTATCGTCTATTGCACTTCTATGTATGAAGATTTCTAAGTAGAATTTTTAGAATTTTTATTTCAATTTATACAATATCCTGATTAAAATATTCACGTTCAAAAAGCATAATTTAATGCCCTGACACATTTTCATAATTTTCCTGATTTTCATTATTTTTTAGAAGGCTCCATTAATTCAAGCAGACTTTAAATTTCCCCATGAATAATGATATGAAAACCAAAATTTTGATTCAAAAGCTTTTAAAATTAATGGACTCCATCAAAAACCACGACTTAACTGAAAATCAATCTCGACATTTTCAACACCATAAAGAGCTTTCTAGCTTTAGCCACAATCTTTCACTATAACCACATTAATAAGCAACTTGACTGTAAGATCCACATGGCACAAAGATTATGCGGGAAGTATTCTGATAAATGATGATCATCCGTTGAGTGATTTATGAACAAACGAGTTGTTGACAAGGAAGGGGTTTTGACCAGAATATATTTTTTACAAAGCGATTTTCTTGAACGAATAATCATGAAGATTTATTTACATATGCTCCATTATTGAGAACACATATGGTGACAGTTCTATGCGATCTCTTTTTAAAATATATTCAAATTGAATTCAAAGTTAGTCTTTCGAAAGGGTTCTTTCCGAGTTCTTTCCTTTCTTATCTTAAAAACAAAAGTTCAGTCAATTTTAGTTCAAATGAGTTTTTGACGAGCTTTACTAATAAATCAGAACTTATAAAATAGATTCTTTCAAAATATTCTTGCTCATGAAACCTTTAAAGAGGAATTTTTTAATGAAAATAGCAGCTTTTTCAATCATAATTTCGATGAACTTTTTATATATATATTACTCAGGGGTGTAGAAGTAGTGAAATAACAAGGTAGGCGCTGATTTTCAATTCAATGAGTTTTTGCAAAAAAAAAATTAAAAGCTCAACTAAATACTTCCCAGAATTGTTTGTTTAACAATTTGTTTGTTTTCTGCTTTTCTCGAGCTTTTCTAATCTTTGTTAGTGATTTTTGAATTGTAATAACCTACTAAGCTATGCGAAAATACCAGCAATTTGGCTGGTTATTGAAGTTCAATTGTCACTATCGAAGAGTAGGATAGCAGAAAACCAAAGAATTATGCTTGTTTTTCGTCAACAGTTTTTTAAGCATGCGTTTAAGTGATAACTTCGAATCAATGATTAAATCAAATTGAATCAAATCTACATTGAAAAGTTCGACTGTTGAACCAGAAACATCAAATCTGATGCTTTGTGAATTAAAAGTCTTGATTTCATGAATTTCATGATTTAATTTCATGAACGTGACGTTCATGTCACTGAAAACTCTTTCAAAGTTAGCGCTCCCAATTTAGAATCTCTCCATTTGCGTTGATGTTCGACAATATAATTTAAATACAATATACAATATATTTTAAAATCATATTTGATAAAAATGTCATCAGCTGTTGATTGCTTTAATAAATCTTTATAGTTTTTGATCATTGAAACTTTATTTAACAAGATAGGCGCGCCTACCCTCAAATTTTAACAAGGAGGTCGCGCCTACCCGCGCCTACCCACTTCTACAACCCTGATATTACTATATTGACGATATTGCTATCAGCTTTTTACATTGCAATTTAACAATAAAATGTGCAATTTCCAAAAGCTTAACGAATGTATATTTAAACACTTTGTTTCTCATTGAATTTCAGGTTCAACAGCAACAAATCATTCACAGCATGCACGAATGAACTTGAGCTCTCACATCAATTGGCAATTACGAGTCACTTGCCAGTTCCCACTTCAAAGTCCCATCAACTCTGGAAGTGTGTTTACGTGTTGTTTATGAAGAGTTGCTGATGAGTTGAACATGAATGATTTGTTTCTAATCTTTTCGTGATGAACATACATTTTCCTATTCTGATACATTGTTGTTGAAGGGTTTGTTGGACAGTATCTACTTAACTGAAGAAAGTGGGGATACATTTTTAAATGATATCATAGAATGATTGGTAGAAGTTTCTTTAGTAACATAAAATTTTTGTATATTTTTCAATGATCATCTAATACATACGAAACTTTTATGCTTCAAACTTTTTTTTTGTATAAGCTGCTGCAAAAACTTTTATCAGTGATTTTGAAATTTCAGCAAAGATAAGACTAAAATTCATTAGACACAACTTTTGCTGCATATTTATTTATTTAACCAAAACTGCTGTTTCTACTAAAATGCATGAATATGAATTTCGCCAAAAAACCTCAGTCTGTTTTTCCACATTGAATTTTCCTTTGAAAAATGCATTCCATAAAATCATGCATAAGAAATGCTTGCTCCAGTTTTTAAAGCAATAATTTACTTTATGAGCAGATTGGCAAGCTTTTCTAACAGTTTGCAAAGCGAAAACAAAATGTCATAGATTTCTCTTTAGTTTGAGGGTTTTCTGATGATTTGAAGAATTTAAAAGTGTTTCTCTAAAAATATTTGCTCTTTGCATCAAATGGATGAAAAACAAACTTCAATAATACTTTGAAAAACAAAAATCTGTTGACGGACAGAGTTTCATCAAAAAAACAAATATTTTTTAAAACTTGCTCGAACTTTTAGAAAATGGAAATTTACGATGACGTTACTTATGAAATGGTGAAAGCGATAAAATAATAAAAAGGTTGACTTCCTTGACATTACCATTGTTTAAAATTAATCTGTTTACCTGTTTCTCTTGTTTATTTAACTAAATACTCCTACAATTCGCCTACAATGCAATTCACTCATTTTTATTTTTCAATGAAGAACCCTAAAATCCAATTAAAATACTAACAAATTCGCAGTCTGCAACTTTTAAGAAAAAAATCCAATTAAAAACAAAAAGTTCTAACGAATTTTTAAAACTTTGATTGAAATCCTACGAAATGTTATTGCTTCTTATCAAGAAAATTCTGCTTTTTATACTTTTCGGCAACAAAAAAAAACATCGAAAAGTTTGATCGGTAATTCCATATACCATAATCCAATATCTATGTTGGAAAATCAAAAACCTTTTTGCATTTTAAACCCCTAATATTGATGGTAAGTAAAAATGGAAATTTATTCAGAATTACACCAGAAAGTGTGTGCTAAAAGAGCTTCATTTGGTTTTTATGGAGAATTGATAAACATCAATTCAAAATATAAATTTAATAAATGCCGTTTTTTGTGTACAATATAGCTATTGAGATTTTTTCAATATATACGCAAATATTTACATGTAAATATAAAAACAGGATAACTTTATGGAAAATGAATGGAGTCCCCAGGTATACAGCATATTGAATGTTCGAAGGTAGGGATTTTTATTTGTTGTGTTTTATTATTCTTCCACTTTAATCCACTCAAAGACTTTTTATGAGTCCTTATTTCGTCGCCAATATATGTATATATCACTACAATAGTGAATTCAACTAAATATAGTACATATTTTTCCATACTAAACATTCAATTACTTCCTGGCACTGAAAAACATTAAAATCTTAATATCTCTACCTTTTTTAATGAGTTTTTTTTTAATTATATATTTAATTTTGATGTAAGGTAAGTTTTGACTTTTTCTTTAATTTTGATATAAGGTAAGTTTTGACTTACAAAGTGTAAGTACTACATGACTTTTTCTTTAATTTTGATATAAGGTAAGTTTTGACTTACAAAGTGTAAGTACTACATGACTTTTTCTTTAATTTTGATATAAGGTAAGTTTTGACTTACAAAGTGTAAGTACTACATGACTTTTCCTTTAATTTTGATATAAGGTAAGTTTTGACTTACAAATTGTAAGTAGTACATGACTTTTTATTTAATTTTGATATAAGGTAAGTTTTGACTTACAAAGTGTAAGTAATACATGACTTTTTAATTAATTTTGATATAAGGTAAGTTTTGACTTACAAATTGTAGGTACTACATGACTTTTTCTTTAATTTTGATATAAGGTAAGTTTTGACTTACAAATTGTAGGTACTACATGACTTTTTATTTAATTTTGATATAAGGTAAGTTTTGACTTACACTTTGTAAGTACTGCATGACTTTTTCTTTAATTTTGATATAAGGTAAGTTTTGACTTACACTTTGTAAGTAATACATGACTTTTTCTTTAATTTTGTGTGCAGGGTAATAAGGAAAAATCATGTAAGGTTGAAAAACCCTGAAAATGCTGGAACGAAAACAATACTCCGTTTTGCGGGGAAGTAAAAATTCATGTCAAGAGCAGTGTCACTCAAGAAATGTTTTTAATTTTCACTGATGTGCTTTTTGATACTTGTTTACATTTTTGATTGAAATGTTATATTGAGCCTACTATTTTTTGAAACGAGACCTTTAATTTTGGAATGAAGTCTAAAATCCTGCTGGTTTTGATTAGGTTTTATTGGGAATTCACACTTGTTTATTTTGTACAAAATCAATCCAGGGGCATCACAAACCTTAAAACAGGAAGTCCAGTTATAATTCAAAAACCAGTGATTAAATCATTGCATAAAAAAAGATAATACAGCGCAAAATGTAAAAATGTACAAAAATGTAAAAATATAAATTGAGCTTTCCATCAATCACTAAATGAAATCATCAAAATCACCAGAATCTACAAAAATGAACGAGATCTAACTAAATATGCTAATGGCTCATTTTGATGCATTTAAAAAAATCTACGCTAATTTTTTCATTTATTATCTGTAATTTATAAGAGACCATGATCTCGCGCGCGTTTACCATTTTATTCTCCAGCTTTACATTAAATTTCATTTATCGGTTTGATGTGAAAAAAATGTTTATTTTATTCAGTTATAAAAGCTCATAATTCACAATGCTCGCATAATTATTTTGTCTACTTATAGCTTTATTAAAGCTGGAAACTCCAAAGGAATTTCCCCGAAATATAATTAATAATCCCTTTGTATGAAGTCTTCTTTTCATGGCAATCAAGAACTTTTTGCAGGTTTTTTGTTAATTTTGCTTTCAGATTTCAGGCCTCTTAAAATTGTTCGAAAGAACAAAAAATCATAGACGCACAAAAACAAAACATTATTTTACAAAAATACAATCTCATTAAATTTTAATTGGCCATTTTCAATTAAAGCTTCTAATGTTGTTAAGGTGAAGGTGACTGTACTGACCAGTGGTCTGAGCAAAAACGGAAAATAAACAAAAAGTGCCAGAGGAAAAATTATGAATTCTGATTCGCAACCGAAATAAATATTTGAGCGGCCTTTAAGATGTTTCACTTCACAGAAAAACTCATAATGGAACACATTGTGAGGAGTTAATCAGCACGAGATGTTTTTATAGCATAGTTGGAAAAATAATCATTGAGACTCCGCACTCCAGTACATTAGTGTAAATGTGAAATTGCATTTTTATGGTATATATTTAAGGGATGTGGTTTCATTTCCAGATATCTTTTAAAAGCTTTCTTTACGAAAATAATAAAAGTGTATTTTTAGAAAGCCTTTTTTTATCTTTTCATATTTTTAGATTTACGATTTTGATAATTTACGATGAACGCACGTATATAATGAATTTAAGCCTTAAGCTTGATAAAATGTAAGTACTTGGAATTTACGCGAAATATTAAAAGTCAAAACCGTGAACAAAAAAAAATACATCGCTGAGTAAAACTTTTTATTTTCTTTACAGAAATTCAATAATGGGATGCAAACAATTTGTCTTTGATCATCTCAAAACAGATAAATCCCACTAGAATTCTATCTGCCCCCTCTAAGAGCATCTTGAATTATTTTCTTAATCATATCCGGCTTTCTGCCTTGAAATTCGCACTCATAAGTTTTCATTAAAGCCAACCTATATTGCCTACAAGTCTTTTTAAAAAATTTCACAACATGTGCCAATTCGTAATTTTTGTAATTCGACAAATTGGTGAAATTAACGATTTCAGTAGATCTTGTGGATTAGCTGCTTGCATTTTAAAATTTATATGTTTCTACAGTCTGAAAGAACAACCACATGAATTTTCTATAAATCATTTGATCTATACATTAGCTAAGTTCACCTCGATAGAAATAATTTTTGGCAAACAAAAATTTTGTTCTTCATTTTCAATTTTGTTTCGTTTTCCCATTATTTTATGAAACTCATAATAAAATAAAATGTTATGATCATTTGGTTAGCTTTATGATAACTTCTAACACATTCTAAGGATAAATTATGAATTTTGCCTTCAACGATTTTGATTTTCTTAAAGTTTGAAAAAATTGCAACAAAAATTACATTGAATTGTAATTATTCCCAGGTGGAAATAAATGCCATTTACACTAAGACATACACTAGAGAAAAAACACTAGAACCTTCCCCGTAGAAACACTAAGCTTAGTGTGGTTTTAAAACACTAAGCGATTGTGTATGTTCTAGTGTATCCTAGTGTGGAATTTTTGAAAAATTAAAAAATATAAATTTTAATTCTACACTAGAATATTCTAGAAGTACATAATTTTCTAGTGTACTTTCTTTTTTGCATCTTTTTAAAATTTGGTTTTAAACCGCTGCCGCACATTTGTGAGGCAGCGCGCAATCCACTCGGCTGTATTGCCAACTAGTTTTAGGTGACTTTTAACTTACTTAAGTGACCACTAAACATGTAATATTTGAAAATTATTTATGATTAAAATCGCTCACATTTTTGGCAATAATTAATAAATATTAAACGAGTGATTGAAAAAACATTTTGGATATTCAAAACAATATTTTTCCGATAAATTAATATAGGGTTAATATTAAAGTTTTTCATGAAATTTTAAAAATCGGCAAAAATAATATTTTAAAAAAAGATTTGAAAATCATCATTTTAAAATTATGTTTTAAAAAGAAGAAATAATTTTTAAGCCCAATAATATTTCAAAATTAAAAAAATTTTATACGCTAAAAACATCGCAAATACACAAAAGTAATACCAAAAAATGCTTTCAACAGCAAATTCTATAATATAAAATCTAATATTTCGCCAAAAATATGAAAATTTGAATTTTCAAGATATTAAATTTTCCACACTAGAAAACACTAGAATACACTAGAAGGAACACTAGGAATTTAAATGTTCCTTAGTGTATTCTAGTGTGGTCATACACTAGGATACACTATAGAGCACACATTTTCTTAGAAGCTAGTGTGTCTCTTAGTGTATCCTAGTGTATTATTCTAGGAAAAAGTGTACTTCCTAATGTATTCTAGTGTACCTACATTAGGACTTGAACCCGAATTCCACCTGGGTTATCCTTTTTCGAGTATCCGAGTTTAATCGCTTTTAAAAGGTTTTAAAATTTTAATGACCTTTGGTTTCCCTTTTTTTGAATAAAAACACTCTGATAATGGTTTCCCATGCTGCTATTTTACATTTCATGTCATCAGATTTGTTTACACTAGAAATACGCTTGTAACTTCTACAATGTGTACATTTTTTGAAAATTCATATATTGTATATAATATACTCAAACATTCACTAAATATGTTTTTAAACAGATAATATTTTTAGAATTGTAGCAAAATTTGAATTCAAAATATTTCCTTTACATCTTCTTCAACCTTTCTTTTTTTTTGACTAAGCGAAATTTCTGACTTCTGTGCTTTTTGATTTTGTATATCTCGAAATTTGCTTAAATTTCTGGCAATTTCACACATTTCTTCTGTTCCCAAATATATTTTCCTACAATTAAATAATCGAAAACCAAAATCCTAGAGTAAGCTTGAGCAGCGTCTATCACGAGATTCGGATGTTAACTGACTTCAAAGTTTGTTTCAACAAGATATATTTTCAACGCGTTCAAACAACCGAACAAATTATTTTCGAAATTTTAATGCTGAACATTTTCAAGTTTTGCTGGCGTAGAGAGAACGTTTTGGTCTCTTTTTGGATGTGGAGCGGCGGAAGCTCTCTGAATATGAGTTGCTATAAAAATATGGGGAATCTCTTTGGATTGTTTGATGTATTTATTTATAAATCTATAAGCTAGAAAAACTTTTTTTTTAAATCTTTCCATCTCACATCAGAATTACAAGCAACTCTAAAGACAAGATAAAATCACAGCTAAACTTTTGCATAAATCCTAATTTTCAAACTCAAGGCGATGAATTGCCAAGTTAATGATGATCACTGAATTAAAACTTTGGTGTAAAATTCAACATTTCTTCGAGTTCTTCTGCAAACACATTTTGATTACAGGAAAATGGTAAAAGTTCAAATTTTCATTTCAGTAGATAATTTATTTCTACATGACATCATCGAGTTAAAAATTTGTTACGAGTTGAAGCTCAAAGGATTAATTATATAATTCATTAGAATTTTTGGTGGATTTTGTCGCATAATCTCAAGAGATTAAAAATTTGACTTTCATTTCAATCATTAAGTTTTATTCTGTCTAATAAGACTATGCTTCTGCAATTTTACATTATGAAGTCTTCATAAATTTTAAAATTAATTTAGTTATGCTCGAATGACTTATATCTCAAACTTAATTTAATAAAAATATTTTCACTTGAGCAAGGGTTTTTCTATGGTTTTGCTGTTTGGAAAGCTACATCATATGCTACATTTTATCTATTTATAGAAAAATTTTACGTTCATCTAGATCTATCAATTTGCTTACATATCAAATCAGGGTTGATTTGGGTTTTCTTTATGAATAATATTCCCAAAAGTTTTTTCCGAGTTTTTCACATTTTTAAACCTGAATTAAATCATCAAAAGCAGTGTATCCTTTTTAAAACGTACAAATGCTTAGAACAATTACTGAATAAGTCAACAAAAAATTTAATATGAAGCCCATCAACGCATATGTTTTGATAAATAAGAAAACATTTTGATGGAAAATTTTTAAATTCCAAAAATAGCTGTTTAGCCATGTTTAGCGATGTAAGTCATGGCACATTATATTTTACCTAAAAAAGCACAGATTTAAGGAAACATCTGAATTTGCATGATTTATACAGATTCCTTGAATCCCCCAATGTGCTTAAGTTTAACCTACGTCACCTTGCGCTCGCCGATCCAATTGGAAATAAACTTTTCTCTAAACGTTTTGTCACGCTAATTTTAGCTGCTTGTCAAAATATAGATTCTATTTGGATTTCAAACAAATGCTAAAAAGTCGTTGTTTATTTGTGTACATATTTACAGAGAATCTGTGGTAACATTTTGGCATTATAAAATAAAATAAATAAGTGAAATGAACACGAATATTTTTCTCGAATACATTAACATCAATTAATTTTCGATTTGTTTTCTAAATTCAGAACTGCAAAATTAAATGATGCTCTTGGACTTGAGACATGAGACTATTTTAGTGATGTTTACGACTTTGCCAAGCATTTGGAGAAGCTGGGAAAGCAATTTTATTTATTAATAGATTCACGGTTGAAACTTGCGTATTCGGAATAAAGAATAAGAGTCAAATTCTTTTCACGATTCACTTCGTTGCAATTTTGGGACGAATTGTTCTATTGAAATATTCACTTTCAGCCAATCGGTGCTAAAATCAGTGCTAAAATCACTGAATTATTTTGGTCGTTCTATTGGAATATTCCGTTCACACCCTAGAATTCCCTCTTAATTTGGTCTACACATAAAGGATAATTGAAAATATATCAGAATTTTTCTGTTTTTCAGCCAATAGCAAATGTTTTTGATTACGTTCTTGTATAAAATACATAGAATTTAAATAAAATTGCTGAAAATGTTTTAAATAAGCCGTAAAATTCAATTTTTTGTTTCGAGTTGCATTATTGGGCCTCCTTTCATTTTAGTCTTGAACATGTTGACAGAAATAGTTTGCAGAACATTGCCCAGATGGCGTATGCTCTTTAACAAACAAAATTGACTTTCTGGGACTAATAAGTTGTGTTTCTAGCTATAAATAAGTGTGCCAACAGATTAAATTAAGTGGCAACAAAAATTATCAAGTAATCTCAAGGATTCAAAGGAAATTCTCGAGATCAATTGAATATTATTGTTTGCTACCTCATTTTGGCTGCTAGTATACTTATTTGTTACAAGGAACTCAATGACACAGCTTAATGATCCTCAAAATCTAATTATTTATTTGTAAACAAAACAAATTTGAATATTTTTGGCGCAATTCATTGAAATACTGATCCCTGCCTCATACTGATCCCTGTCTGCTTTCAAACTATGATTGAGGTTGATTTTGATTAATTCACAAATTATTTTTGGTTGTTCGACGTCAATAGATATGAAAATGCATTGGCTATTGTTTATAATGCATAACTGTAATGGTTTCAATCAATTAAAATTAATTTTAACATCAGAATAGGTGATAATCTGTTTTAGATTAATCGATTAAGTTGTCGCTTTCTTAGCAGTTTTCGAGGGATTTGCCAACTTTGAACAGATCGGAATATTCATGTGATTTTCCCAAAAGAACATACTAAATCAATGATTTGGTGATGCACCGATTGGCACCGATTTTAGTACTGATTTATCATTCACCAAATCAGTCAAAATCAGTTCAAAAGAAAATGACTAAGGAATTAAGGTGAAAAAATTGAAATATCAACGAGCTTTTAACGAGCTTAACATGTCTGGATGGTTGATATCTTTATATGATTGAAAGGTCAAAAAGTTTACCATGTATGGCTTTTATAATAAAATAAACGAGCTTCTTTGAGTATCTAAAAAGGTATATTTAAAAGGTTTTGGGAAATAGTTCAATCAAATCAATCCTTTCAAAGTGATCTCAAAATAAATTTAGGTTCCTCAAAAATATCTTGTCAATATTTTCGTAAGTTACGATTTAAGTATAACAAATGATATACTCAAACAAATGTATACCTTTATACTCTTACAAACTTATAACCTTTCTCACTTTTACCATCTGCCATCTCAAATTCTAAATAAACAATCTCAAAAGCCACTTGAAAGTAATGCCCAAGGTTATGCACCAATTTTATGGTTCAATGGCTGCAATTCTTGGCACTTGCTGTTAATTTTTAACACCACCTGCATGAATAAGCTTGCTCTCGTGCTGCATTAAACAATTATCTGACACTTCATGATCATGAAAGTCTCAACAAACGTACTTTAATTATTAAAATGGTTTTGCGAGAATAATTACTTTGGTTTAATGTCGAACGTTATAGTAGAATATATTGTGAATTCAAAATTGCAACTTACTAATAAAAGGTTCTCAGTAATTTGATTTGAACAAATGCAAACATAATTAATTTCATGGTACGAGGAAATTGAAATGAGATATATATATCAATGCAACTAGGAGTACACTTTCTGTTTAATCAATCTATTTATATGTAAAATTTCCCAAGAAAAAACATATTAATATTTCCAATTTTCTACGAATCCTTTCAATGCTACTAATTTTACAATTTGCAATTCTCGTTATACAATTTCATGCATGATCTGACTAAGTTTTTATTCCATATATTTTTGATTCTGAATTTGAATTTATTAATGCAGATTAAAAAACATCAATAATGACTTTGTTAAATGTTTGTATGTTACATTGTTACATTGATAAAAAAACAAAAAGTCAAGAAAATATATTAAACCCTACAGAGAATGTATAATATTTGCGTCTTGAAAAATAGTGATACTTTTTAATGGGAAAGCTCTTAAAAATAAAAATGCAGAACTTGTTCAAACACATAATTTATTGCAATGAATGTAAGCAGTTAAACTTAGAAACAGATAGTAACTCCGTATAATTTAGAAGCCCCAGAAGTTCCATAAGCATCATGAATTACAAATTCTAGTCATATCTTGAACTTTCATCTAGCTCTTCAAAGGATTTCTGAGAAATGTCATTAATGATAGTGCACTGCTCTATTGTGTATCACATCGTGAATCTACGTCAGCTTGCTAATATTATATGACAAATTGTGGAAAGTTTGGTTTAGAGTCTAGACTCTCGACTGATGGAATAAAAGCAAATAGAAAGACAATTAAACTATGATACTCTTTAGAGAATCTTAAGTCTAGACTATGATCTACTCTCCACGAGAGAATACTCAGAAAACATAAAATAAACATCGAAATTTCGAAAACGAATTCTAAGATGTTTCGAATGTTTTCCGTGGTATTCATGTTTTAGTCAACATTGAAGATTCAAGACGAGTGCTACGAATTTTCTTTTGAAATTTATCGTTGTTTTTAAAGCTATTTAGATTATGCTTTTCATCAGAACAAACCCGTTGAAAAATATTCACATACCAACGAAAACATTTTACACCAGTAAAATAATTGAATTTTTAGGCGACAGGTGACAACTTTGAAATTTGTTTATTAAAAGCATAAAATGTTTTTATGATTTTTTAAAAAATAAATAAGAATGATTATACCTTGAGTATCCTGTTAACGAATAATTGATAAGGGCTTAAAGTATAAAGTACTGAAGTTATCATAAAAATGTGTGACTATTAAGAAGTGATGATTTTCTAATCTGCTACTAAAAATTATCTTCTTAAACTACAGAAAATCAGTTAAGCTCACTTTTATATAATCTCACACCTCAAGTGTTTTGTTCTGTCTGAAATTTAAACGGAATTCTATATATTCTGAACTTTTAATGGTCAGTTCTGCTCTTTTAACTAGAAGCTCACCATAAAAGCTTTTAAATTTTATTGGCCGTATTCTGCTTGAAATATTTAATGAATCTCAAGATTATATGCTTGGAGTGGAAAAATTTTAAGTTCAGAACTTCTCACCATAACAAAAACCACTTTTTAGCAACTAAGAAAAACAGAGCAAATAAACATTTAGTTTTATTGCCAAAACGTATTTATATTCAGCATCCAAACGTATTTCAAAGAAAATTGAATTGATGTATGCTAAAATGTTCAAATTTCGAATTTATGAACATTTTGATGTTTTTTAGTGGTTCTCTTAAGAAGGCTTGAATGAGTTCTTTTTATTTAAATGTACAAATTTAACTCATTGTATATTTCTTTAAATGAAGATTCTTGAATGAGTATAAATTGGTCCGTAAACACAATTAAAGTATCAAGTCAAAAGGTTAAATTCATTGCGTCATAACTTTTTTTCAAAAAACATTCAAAACAGTCATACTCTGGTATTCTTCGCAAAAATGTTTCAATTAAATAATTCATTTACAATATTACAAAATTCCATGGGACTTTACATCACATTAAAGAATTATTGAAATATGTTCACAAATTTATTTTTAAATCTCAAAGTATTCGGTTCCATGGTTCTCGTATCAACCAATTCAACTTTACAAATTTTAATCAGGTTTAATTGAAACATAGGCGGTCAATTTAAGAGCTAATGAGATTCTGATTATTCATCACAATTGTCTATTTTTTTGTACCTTATGTCTTGTCTGTTTCGTATGAATTGTATTTAAACAATTATTTTTTTATGTTAATGATCAGACGGCAAAAAATCACCCAACAATTTTTTTTTTGTTATGCAACACATGCGAATTTTACAATTTTTTTTAACTTATTGTAGTGTTTTTAACGGATTTGCTTTAAAAGCCTTTGAGTCTAAAATATTGAATATTTTTTGTTTAGATGATTGAATGGTTTTGGAACATGTGAAAAAAACTAGTATGTTTATATATACAGTTCAAATTATTTAACGAGCAACTTGCTTTATCAAACAGGTTAATAAAGTTTATTGTTTACTCAATGTTTAGTCAATGCAAAAGTTTATTTATAAATTTCGAACCATTTCATGTGAGTTAAATCAAAGTCTCTTAAAGCATGTTAAATTGCTCCCAAGGTAAGATCCTTCCTAGAAAAGTACGGCGTTCAAATAATCTCACTAATTTCTTGAAAGTATCAAAGTCATCCATCTGCTTCGCGGAACTTCTGTTTTTGAAAATAAAACTGTAAAATCTACCCACAGTTGACATCTATTGAAATATTTCAGTGTGCTATTCAGAAAGCATTTGAATAGTTTTATTTCCGTAATTTGAAACCATATTTCTCGTATTAATGCCATATTATTTGAATTTAAGGTGAAATTTATGAAAATATATACTGAATAAATCATACACAGTACTATAAAAATATATTGCAGCGAGCAAAGTGAAAGCATTTATTTTATTAAGGATGTAAAATTGTAAAGCATCACAAAATACGAATTGTACCATACCACTTTGTAAAATATTTCATTGATGTGATATGTTGCTTTGAAAACTATTTTTATTATATTGCAAAGATATTCAACAATAGTAAACGGTTCAGTAAAAATATTTAGATTTTACACAAAAAGGGTTTAAAAACTACTCATGCGAAATATTAAAATCCCAAGTTTATGTTCTCAAAAACATTATTTGAGTATATTTACTCTGAATAAAGCTCGGCATTCTAGAGAACACAAAAAAATTAATTTCCAAAAATTCTCCCAGCTGTTTTAATAAATCAACAAGAATAATTCTGTAGGTCAAATTTTTTTTTAAGCATTAAATTAATTATAAATTGGTATTTCAGTTTGCTTTGGGAATTTTATCTCTTGGGGTTTTCCCAAAGCAAATACTTTTTTCAACAATATATTTTATAACGAACCGCAGCGTTCAAATAATAAAATATACATATCAAAGGGTGATAACCAATGGCTTAGAGCACCGTTAAATTGCGTAAAATTTTAATATTCCGTAAAATGCGTGCATCATCGATTTAATACAAGATTCGCTTATGCTGCTGTGCATAAAGCATCCATCAAATTTTATGATGCAATGAACTGACCTAGAATCTTCAAGGGTAGTCTTAGAGAGCGTGTGTATTGTGTTTATGCTGACATTTTTATGAGGTCCATTAAGTCAGAAAAGTATTGTTATAGGTTAATAAAAATGAATTCTCTCAAGTTGAATGAGAATTCCTACAAGATGAAACATTAAATGGAATGTTCTACATTTAATTTGATTTTGCGAACAATACCACAATTACACATCTGTCTGGATATTATCTTGTTTTTGTATTTTCTCCGTGATTTGGCATTTTTGGCTACAGTTGATTAAAGGTTCAAGGACAATCACATAAAACACTCTGTGAAATATACGTGATGCATATAAGTTTGTCTTCAAATTTGTTTGTTCTATAATCTCAATGTTTTTGAATGTTTTGAAGTAGAAATGGCTATTAATAGAGTTGAAGTATTTAAAGCGAAGAAAATTGTATCAATCAAAACGTGTCGACTTTGAATATTAAGACATTTACAAATTAGACAAATAATTCATTAGCTTTTATATTGTAAGATTGATCTTTTTGAATTTTCTGATAAATTTGGAATTCATCATTTAGTTTATTTCATTTTCTAAATTATTTAACTTTATTTTTTGAAAGGATTAAAATTCAAAGAATTTGTTGAATGTTTCTTAAATTTATTGTATGAAAATATTATTTATCTTAACTTTTAATAAAGTAATTCATTTTATAATTTAATAGACAATCATAAATACATTAAATATTAAACCTTAAGGATGAATAGAACGGTACTCCGAAGCAAGATTTATTAGTCTTCCTGTATTACCCTTGAGGCTCAATAGCAAGACAATAAACTTGCTAGGACTCTTTTGTCCGATTGAAAAAAAGGCATAGCAGCGTGAAACATTGTACAATGGAACATAATAGAAACATGACTGAATTGTTTGAAGGCGTCAGGCGTCAAGGCGAAGCTTTCATTTTATATGTATAATTTTTCCTTAGAACTTTAACAATTTTTTTAGTGAGCAACAACTCAAAGAAATATTGTTGAATATTTTTATGAAATCAGAATGAAATTATTGTTGGGTTTTTCAACACAAAAGAACGTACAGCTCAAGTGATGTTTGCAATTATTTCTTAATTTAATATTTTTGAGAAAAATTTTATCACCAATCGGAAAGATACTATTTGGCCTTTATACAATTTTCCCTTAGGGGAGATTTTTATATAAACTTTATGAAAGGTAACTCCTTACTCAATTCTAAATTTTCTTTAGTGGACAAAAAAAATGTTCTCTTTAAATTGAAAATTGTCTGATCTAGTAGGTAGGTAATCAATATTCAATTAAATTTTTGGCTGTACATTATTGCTTTTGAGATAGGCTCGGGTAAATCTTTAAGCTGTAAACAAAATTCATGAGCTAAATAGTAATGAATCATCTAGAAGCTTTTCCCACGCAATATCCTAACTTAATCCTAATCGATTGATGGAGCTGTTCTGTAATTTCTAGAATGATCAATAGTTTTATCACATCTTTGTTGGATTGATTTTAGTTATAGTCGCATTGGAACATTCTCAATCTCAAATTCAACTACGTTCATTGAATTCGAAAGCTGACATTCATAAGTTTTAAACGTTTTAAACGCAGTGTTTGTTTGATACTATTTCGGGCATGCTATTTTCCGAACACTGGTTGGGACCCAAAAACCTAAAATTCGACCCACGAAACCTAATTTTTAAGAATTTTTAGTCAAAAACCGAATGTTCAAAAAATATTATTATCCATGAACCTAGGTTCATGAATACCACTACTTCGAAAATTTAATTTATGAATGTTGGGACCCAAAAACCTAAAATTCGACCCACGAAACCTAATTTTTCAAGAATTTTAAGTCAAAAATTGAATGTTCAAAATATTATTCATGAACCTAGGTTCATGAATACCACTACTTCGAAACTTTAATTTATGAATGTTGGGACCCAAAAACCTAAAATTTGACCCACGAAACCTAATTTTTCAAGAATTTTAAGTCAAAAATCGAATGTTCAAAATATTATTCATGAACCTAGGTTCATGAATACCACTATTTCGAAAATTCAAATTATGAATGTTGGGACCCAAAAACCTAAAATTCGACCCACGAAACCTAATTTTTCAAGAATTTTAAGTCAAAAATTGAATGTTCAAAATATTATTCATGAACCTATGTTCATGAATACCACTATTTCGAAAATTCAAATTATGAATGTTGGGACCCAAAAACCTAAAATGCGACCCACGAAACCTAATTTTTCAAGAATTTTAAGTCAAAAATCGAATGTTCAAAATATTATTCATGAACCTAGGTTCATGAATACCACTATTTCGAAAATTCAAATTATGAATGTTGGGACCCAAAAACCTAAAATTCGACCCACGAAACCTAATTTTTCAAGAATTTTAAGTCAAAAATTGAATGTTCAAAATATTATTCATGAACCTATGTTCATGAATACCACTATTTCGAAAATTCAAATTATGAATGTTGGGACCCAAAAACCTAAAATGCGACCCACGAAACCTAATTTTTCAAGAATTTTAAGTCAAAAATCGAATGTTCAAAATATTATCCATGAACCTAGGTTCATGAAAAGCACTACTTGAAAAATTTAATTTATGAATGTTGGGACCCAAAAACCTAAAATTCGACCCACGAAACCTAATTTTTCAAGAATTTTAAGTCAAAAATCGAATGTTCAAAATATTATTCATGAACCTAGGTTCATGAATACCAATACTTCGAAAATTTATTTAATTTATGAATGTTGGGAATCACGAGGGTCATGATTTATTTTATGGAAATTAAATTGTATTGCCTCAAAGTAAGTTGAAAATATTTTAGAATCTTTCTTAATAAGCTTTGTTGCTAAATCTAACAATTTTTTCTGATAATCCAAAGTATTTTTATGAAACATCGTCGAAGCAATCCAAGAATTCAATCAATATAAAAAATGTTGGTATTTTTAAGACAATCCGATTCCAGAAATAGCTTAATAAAATCAGTACAATTTATCGGTATATCTGACCACGTTCAGTTAACACGAAAAATAAACTCTTGGCAGTTTTCCACAAATACCAAAAATGTGAACGACTAAAAGCTCTGAGAATTCCACAAATCAAGCAGAATGAATTTAATGTTATTTGTCTTGACCGTTTATTCGATTTTTACAGTTCTGAGAAGTTAAAAGATTTTCTGAAGTTGAAAATTGATTTTGAAGGACATAACAAAGCATTTTTTCGAACATTTTATGTAACTTTTTGTTTACAGGGTAAACTCGTTCAAATTTGTTCTATCGCTGTGTAAGATTGATGTCCATTCAGTTTCTGACGTTAAAAAGAATGTTTAAAATATTAAATCAAAAAGATACGAATTAGAGTGAACGCACCTGATTTATATTTCTCGAAGAAGATGGAAAATAACGTTTAGATAAAATCATGAAGGAAATAATATTTGATATCAATTTTAGAATTCTCCATTAAATTTAAGCAGAAAAGCTCAATTTCATTTTTCATTGAGTCAAAGAATAACAAATCAATATGTTTAAGCTCCTATTGATTACGATTTCTCAGCACAATTTCAGGATTGCTTTTGATTGCTTCTCAAGTTAAAAATCTCAAGTTGCAAAAAAATGATGAAAATGTAGCAAAACAATCATGAAAAATATAAAGTAAGCTTTTCAAATCGCTGCTATGGATATTTAATACCAATTAAATCGGTCATGAATTATGATCGATGACCAATCAAGCGACTAAACTTTCCAAGCTTTTTAGATAATAATAGGAGTCAGTTGAAACAAATTTTTAAGCAACAACTTTCTGACCAACTATCTGTACATACTGTTGCGTCTGAATTTAACAAATCGATTTGCATTACGTTTTTGTGGCTTGTTTGTAAATAATTGCTTTTTTGGTTGTTTGTAAAACGCAAAACAGCGTAAATACCAAAACACGGCTGGATAGTTTTCCAGTTTTCAGAGATTTAGCGATTCACATTCTCTGTATTGTGTTCGAACTTGTGTTGCTTGTTTTGAGTTTATCAGATAGAAAAAGCTTTCGCAACAAAAACGGGACTCAGCTAAAATCGATGAACTTTAAAAACTATATTTTTTAACAAACCGAAAGCTGACGTAAAACTTTACTGTGTTATGTGAACTTTCACTCTAATTCCACTGTTATGGGGCAAAAGATCAGATTATAATGTTCGCTGTACTGCATTTAAATTGAATTTATATTCAAACCACAAAAAACTTCATACAAGAGTTTGACGGTTCTCTAAATTGAGTCTGTAAAAATAGTGAAGTAAAGTCTGAGTATTTGAAATTTAATTCACTATTTCAATTTTGGATACTTGAGAGAAATGCACACAAAATCTATCAAAATGTAATATAAAATATATAATAATTGCAGTAAAATTCGCTGAAACAAAATTTTAATTCCATCATCCATAAGTGTTCTCTGCTAAACATAATTATATTATTCCACAATTAAATTTGTGGTTCATCAAGTTACAATTCAAAAATTTTACAATTTTATCCTTAACATTCTCTGCAATTTCTATGTGAATATATTCACCCTTCAAAAATTTGTGTACAATATTAGCAAATTTCATTATTTCAATCAAGGCACTTTACAGAATATGTTGCAAAAAAAGCTCTCAAGAAAATTAACAGCCAATTTTATTCAAAGATCAATTTAACCTAGAAATTCTTTAAAATCTAAAAGCTTTTCATTTTCTTTGATCTGAAAAAATGAATGTGCCTTCAGTCAAATTAAATTATCCAAGTTTATGCTTGTGGACGCTTTAATCGTCATGATTTATGAATTTTGAAATTTATTGCATCTCGCGATAATAAATTTCACTCATTTGTAAATTATGAAATTTTCAATTTAAACTCATAATTTTACGATCTTTTTTATGAGAAGCACTTTTGTTGAAACAATTAAAATCAAATTTATTCGGACTTTAACGACTGCTGAAGCTTTTTCAGCTTTTCACAATATTCAGTAAATAGAGTTAAAATTGATGCAGCTGTACATCCGTTCTCCATCATTCCAGTCATAAAAAGAAAACTCTAAAGCTGTCAGTACATTTCGTACAATCAAGTTTATATAAAACATAAATTTGATGCTTACATAAAAGCTTTGCTCTAGATACATGATTTTTCAATAAATCTTACGAAAATCTATGATGATTTATAACTTCCAGACACGAAGACTTTCTCATAAAGATCTTTTTTAAAGCTTTTTAGAACTGTTACAAATTTGTCATTTAAGTATCCAAGTATATATGTATGACATTATTTTATGATTTATGAACCATTTTTCATGCAAAGTTGTCTAACTTTTTTAGTTTTTAAAATTAACACAAGAATTTTTGTGTTAGCAACTTGCTTTGAGTGAACATGATAGAATTTTTGCTACAAGTTTGATTTTTAAACAGATGGTCCTAAAAATTTTTTAAAGTGAATTCGTTAAACAGCACATCGCATCTATAATTGCTTTTTAGATAAATTGAAAAGCAAATACCGTAGTTTCAATATCTAATTTGAATATATCGCGTAAACATGCTAATAAAATGTAAAAATGATGTATGAAATTACTAATTACTAATCACATGTTTGCCTAAATAATTCATGTAATTTAAACTGTGATGTAAAATGTACAAGCTCTTGCTGAATTTATATATCGCAGTATCAAATTGTAATGTTAAACAGCTGATTGTGACTGGTGATGTAACATTATTGATTCAACAATGTAAATGGAAATAAGAGTATGACTAGCCATTCTAAATACGTAATGGATTTTTTCTAAAGAAATCTTTTGCTTGAGTAAATATAAAATTACTTACTTATGTCCGCTTGACGAATTCAAGAAATGAATAGAATTTTCAATCTTGTTTCTCATTCAAGAGCTTTCAATAATGGTCAACATGTTTAAACAAGACTGATAAGCTTTACATTGTTTGCACGTTGTGTTCAAACAAGGACCTGATAGTGAGTGGTCTGTAAAGTAAGTACATGGATATAGTTATCTTAGAAGTGGTTGATGCATAGATTAAATTATTTAAATAATACCTCCAAAGATTACCGTTCAACAATAGAATGTTTACTCATGTAGCATATTATGTGTTTACTTACATCCTGTACAACACGAAATCAAGATTTTTGTTTTTGTGCTATACGACTAATTCAACACTTTTATGAATCTGCTCATACTCCAATACTCCATTCATGTTGCAAGACGATTTTATCCTTTAGCATCTTAAAGTTCTGTTGGAAGAACAAATTGACATTATTTGCATGAAAAAGCTAAATAAGTTTGTAAATCTGCGCTTTATACTGTTGTAGACAATTCAAATTGAAATACCCAGTCAAGTTTTACTTAATTAAACAGAAATAAGTTACAGATTCAATAGCAAACAACAGACTAAAAAATCGCAAAACGAACCAACTTAACAAAGAAAAAAAGTTATTATGTACATTTTTTAGCTCTTTAAATAGCTCCGGAAACGCAAAATATTTTTCAAATGTTAGCATCCTTTTTTGTTCTTTTTATTCAACAAAAAAAAACAAATGCAAATATTGTACTTTCAGAATAATCTGATTGTGCATTCGCAGATTTTTATAAAAAGTTTGCAAACATTGTTGTGAACAGACTGCTCTTCAGATATTTTAAAATAAAAGTAAAGTTACAAATAAAACAGATAAGTTTTCTGAATAAGCAAGGCACTTTGCATAAATATATTCTCTGTTCAGGTTTGCTGGGTCTTATTTTTGGTTCTTGAGTCCAAACATTCATAAATTTAATTCTCGAATTTCTAGTATCTAAAATTATCTCAAGCTCATTCAAAGCCACTTCATTTATTTTAACTTTATATTAACATTCCAAAAACATTTAATTTTATTATCTTATTTCACCAAAAATTCACCCGAATTCTAAAGCTCATAAATTTATTATAGTAGCAATTCCCGACACCCACATAAGCACACCACATCGATGAAACTGAGCTTCTCCAGACCTTATTCAAATATGTAAAATATGCGAATGATTTATGGAACAGATATCAGCTTTATTTCCTCTCATTCCTATTCAATTTCTCCGGAATTTCTAGGCACAGACACATAAATCCATGTGCCTAACTGAGCAAATAATTTTGGAAATCATTTTAAATGTATTAATAGGCATCCCCATAGACAGTGCTGGAAGCAATAAACAAAAAGCAATATAGCGTCTCAATTGGAAATTGATCGTGAAAGAGTTTATTTCAATCTAGGAGGACGATTTTTCATTTTAATGGCTATTCCAGCACAAATTATTCCTCCTTGTGATGATAAATAGAGGTTCCTTTCTTCTATTTCACTTGAAGGGAACTTGAATAAGTTATGGTTGTAATTGGCGATGATTCTTTTTTGGGGGAAGCTTTTATTAGAGCTTTTATTGAGTGACATTGAAATATGTCATCTGTTCTGCCTTCTTTTTCAAATAAAATTTCACTGTCGCCTTGGTTGTAATAAGGATTCATCGTCATCACTGCGTGAAAATCCAAAAAAGAATTTTACTAGACACAGGTATCAATCCCAATGGCAATCTACACGGCTTATAGAAAGCTTTTGTTTTTCAATGTCTACATTTGTATTAAATTTTTTTCCATTTATCAAGTAAATCCATGTAAATGTCGACTTGTTTGCATTTAGATAAAGTTTTTCTTCGAATTCGTACGATATTTTCTACATGTAAACTTTTCAATAGGAAGCCAAAATCTTCCTTTTGATTTAAATTTATTTGTTCAGCATTTCTGCTTTATATTTGAAACTCAATAATAATCTAGGATTTACACGAGATTTGTTGCTCGAAATGTTTGACAGATTTATTCACGCTAGTAAAATTCAAAATTCAAACTCGTATTCAATGTATTTATTCCTTCTGATTGATCATCAATCTTCAAGAAAATATTTCAAATAGTCTTATTTGTTTGCTTATTCATTCAATACAAACAGGTTGTCACTCTACTTTCAGATTTAAAACAAATTTTTGGAATAAACTGTTTTCGATCGGTAAATCGTGCATAACATGCTAAAGAGATTCGGAGCATCAAGTAAGATTTGTTTGTTTACTCAAAGTAAAACATGTATTTGGAGAAGATTTAAATATATGTCCATAAATTCAAAGTAGATTTGAGAGTTTATTTGTTCTTGAAAATTAAAATATGCTAATAATAAGATTTCCACTGTATTAGACGTTATTTTCTTGAGATATCGAAGTGTATTTTGTAGTATTCAATGATGCCACTTGAAAAGTTTTATAAAAGAATCGAGTATTTATTTTGAGTGTTGCTGAGCAACATTAAATCTGGGCAACATCAGAAACATAGCTGAACTTTATTTAGCAAAATGCACTGAAAATAACATTTAAAATTATATATTCTAAACTGCATTTCATGTAGCATTATTTAAACATGTTCCGTGTCTAGACCATTTGTAAAGTCAGTATAAACTGCTCTGAAAATGTTCAAATGTTCATACTCCTTTTATTCTAACTAGAATTCTGCAGTTATGTCATTATGCATATTTAAAATTCTATACAATTAATATTCAGTGTGCATCGCTTAAGTTTTAATTGCAATTTACTGAAACAGTTTAGTCAAGAAAATGGTCAGTGAATTGTATAAGAAATTTTGGAAATCTCCAACTTTTAACTTGATAAAATAATAAATTTAAAAATAGTAAAGGATGTATGTAGGATTCTTTTATGTTTTAAAAGACATGAACCAGGAAAGCATAAATTACATATTTTGTTGCAGATAATAAATTTTAAATTTAGTAGTTTTTTCAATATAGATGAACAATTTGCCAATTTACTGATAAAATTGAAAGATTATAGATATTGACATCCTTATTATTTAATAATAGTCCAAACTCCAGTTTACTTCTTATAAATGTTTTATGTTGAAAGCAGTTGTCCGTATCATAAAAATAATTGTTCTGCAACTTTGTAAAAAGCAATATTGGATATGAAACGAGTTATATAATTTCATCGTTTTTCAAAACATGAAGTTTTGATTACAGTTATTATTTTCTTCCTTTTATCTAAAAAGCAATAATGAAACCATTTTTGCCATGTCAAAAACAAATTATTTCTAAATGCGTTTTTTTTTTTTAAAGAATGTCAGTTTCAGATTTAAAATCATAAAATATTTTCGATAAATGTATTGTCAACACATTTACGTGATCTTTAAAAATTTTATTTGTCTTCAAGACCATGAGACTTTCAGTGATTGCATTTTTGTTTTGTCAACAAAATCAAATCAATTCTGTCGAAACCTTTTCTACATTCCATAAAGAATGAAAATGTCGTAGGTTTCATAATGAATTTAAGTAAGCTTTCTTCATTTGAAAGCTCCTCAAAAAGCAGAGGTTGATGTTTTGTACAGTTTGTTTTTGTTTTGTCAACCCATCTTTTTTTATTGAGTTTACGTAGACTTTTTATTTTCTAGTAAAATCCGTTGCAAATGAAATTTCAACTTAAATCTTTTCTGAGTGAAAAGTTTACAAAATATCATTTTGCTCACAAATACGCTTTTCTAGAATTTATTTTATTTTCATGTTTCAGAATTCAAATCAATGATCTTAAAGAGATTTAGTCTTTCGGACAGTTGTTGGTCAAGCGCCGCTTTTCATTTAAAATTGCTATCACTTATTTTTGATGAACTATAATCACATGAATGACTAAAAAGTTCTCAGATCGATGACCGGACCGAGATAATAAACAACATTATCAAAGCATGAGATAATAACAGAGAGGCAAGAGTAAATTTAAATAAATGTAATTCGTTATCAACTTTACTTATTATTTACAAACAGAATTACAATTTCATGAAAACTCAAATTTTTCAAGAGCAGTGTCTATCAAAATGCCAACGATTCAAGTGCTATACATTTTGCTACCCTTTCTTTTCATTGCATTAGTAAATGCTTCATCTGATTTGAATGTAAAGCGCAATTGTCCTAACTTTGTTCAAGGTCGCAGTACAATAGTGCATCTTTTTGAATGGAAGTGGCTGCAAATTGCTGAGGAATGTGAAACGTTTTTAGCTCCAAATGGTTTTGGTGGCGTTCAAGTGTCTCCAGTGAATGAGAACGTTGTCATTGAGAACAGACCGTGGTGGGAAAGATATCAGCCAATATCTTATTTGTTGAAAACTCGATCGGGAAATGAAGATGAGTTTCTTAACATGACCAAAAGATGTAATAAAGTTGGTGTGAGGTAGGAATACTAGCTATTTTAGAGACCTCATTATTAAATATTCATTATATTTTAGAATATACGTTGACGTAGTTTTCAATCATATGGCTGCTGACGAGCCTGAAGGTTCAGTGATTGGTACTGGTGGATCAAAAGCTGCTCCGTTTTTCAGAGATTACCCAGGGGTTCCATATGAGCTAGACAATTTCCATCCACCGTGTGAAATTTTAGATTACAACAACAAGTTTCAAGTGAGGAACTGTGAGTTAGTTGGTTTGCACGATTTGAATCAAACTATCGAAGACACTAGATCAAAAATAGTAGATTTCCTCAATCATCTAACGGACCTGGGAGTGGCAGGCTTCAGGGTTGATGCAGCAAAGCACATGTGGCCTTCTGACTTGGAAGTAATCTACAACAGGCTCAAGTCATTAAATACATCTTATGGATTCAAAGAACAGTCGTTGCCATTCCTCATACAGGAAGTGATCGATTTGGGAGGTAAAAATTTACGTTAATTTATTCGTTTGCTTTGAATTTTAATGATGATCAATTGTGGTAATTTTTAAACTCAAAGAAAAGTATTTTTAATCATTAGGAGAAGGAGTTTCAAAATACGAATACAACGCAATGGGAACGGTTACTGAGTTCCGTTACTCCAAAGAGCTAGGAAAAGCATTCCAGGGAAACAATTCTTTAAAGTGGTTGAAGAACTTCGGTGAAGCTTGGTCTTTTTTGCCATCGGAAGATGCTCTTGTCTTTGTAGATAATCACGATAATCAAAGAAGTGGTGGAGATGAGATTTTAACTTACAAGAAACCGAAAAACTACAAAATGGCTCAAATTTTTTCATTGGCTTTCCCATTCGGACATCAACGCATTATGAGCTCGTTTGCCTTTGAATCTTCAGATCAGGGTCCACCAGCTGACAAAAATGGAGACTTATTACCACCAATTGTTAATGGTTCCTGTGCAAATGGTTTTGTTTGTGAGCACAGATGGCGTGAAATATACAGCATGGTCAATTTTCAAAACGTTGTTGCTGGGTTAGAAAATATATTTACCAAAAAGTTTCAAACATTAATTTATCATTTTTTAGAAACCTCGTCACAAATTGGTGGGACAACAATAACAACCAAATTGCTTTCTCACGCGGAAACAAAGGCTTTGTTGTGTTCAACTTGGAAGGAGACATGAATAGTGTGACAATTCAAACAGGACTTCCTGGGGGAATTTACTGTGATATTATTTCTGGCATGAAATCTGGTGAAGTTTGTACTGGAAAGACTATAAAGGTGGTTGCGAATGGCATCGCTAGCATTACTCTGCCCCAAAATGACGAAAACGGAGTGATAGCCATTTTAACATCAAATATAAGTAGATTAGATTATCCGGATAATTATAATGTTGTTAGCTACTCTCATTATAATTAGTAAAACGTATTAATAAATCTTATCAATTAAAGGAGTTTAATTAATATATCTTTCAAGGCTACTTGCTAATCTTACGTAAGGTTTAAAACATTCATTGTCCAAAACGCAAGATTATTCCAGAGAATTATTTTTTTATCGGCTCCATAAGGCTTTATGAACGATTTATGCGGGTGTGATTTTAATAGTCTTGAATTAAGTTTAATTCTGAATATCCAATATCCATTCTTCATCAACGTTTTTTAATTGCATTTGCAAGTTTTATGGTTTACTCCAATTAAATATCTTTTCTATTTACCTTTATTCCCATTTATAACAAAATAGAATGTATAATTAACCAGTTCCAGTCTAGGTTTAATTTGAATGCAAATTAAATGAAGTTTGTCTTTTGGCTTATCAAATAAAATTGTACAAAGAAGTGTTATGCAAACCTCAAGTATCTTTTCAATTTGACTATGAATTCTACATTTTCTGATAGATTTTATGCAGATTGGTGTATTCTTCAAACCAACAAAGAAACTAGAAGCAATGAACATTGAATTTACATTGTGTTTCAATCAGGATTTGAAATCACAGTTTTTGGTTCACTCAAGCATGTTCAAGGTAAACTCGATAAATTTGTAAAGTTCATAAAAATTCAATCAATCTCTTTTATTCAGATTTTATCTTTACGCCTTGACAGGAGATCAGAAAATTGGGAAAATATTTCTATAGAAAATATCAAAGTTTCTTTACAACATGTATGCTGGTAATATTTAAGTAAGTTTGATATTTTTTTGATAGCTTTAAACTCAATACTGCCAAACTTTTGGTTAATTTCATATCATCCAAATATATCTCAAATGATAATCTCGTTAGTTGATGGCGCAGTTTCCAAATTTCCCGAATTTCTTCAGATTTCATACAAATGAAGCAATATTCTTTATTGCGCAATTTGGAATTTTTCAACATAATGGGACGAACTTTATTTGAAAATTTTCACAGCAAATTACTTCCGATTTGCAATCATACTTTCCAAACAGCTTCACATGGTTTATGAGCCTTGAAGCGCAAATCGGGTTTTTAAAATAAATATTGAATACATCAAAGATTAGTCGCATCATATACCACGTTTATAAAGATTGAGGGATTTTCTATGAAAAGCTCTTTAAATATCACCAACAGTTTTTCTGTAAAGCTTCCACGAAGTACACATAGGGACTAAACATGCAATAATATTGGTATATCTGAACGGTAAAACGGACACTTCCGCAAAATGCTCAACAAAACAAATATTAATATCAGAGTGCACAACCAGAACATTCGTTAAAATAGAAAATACTTCAAAAAATGCTTGCAACAGAAACTTGAGAGATTAATGGAGCATCAAACTAGAAAACTTTTGTGCAAACTTTGAAAAAATGTTGGTGTTTAAAGTTTTGAAATACTTTCCACATTTTCGAATATTTTCAATACAGATAGTTTCGATGAGAACGATTCACTTATAGAAAATTGTTTCTTTCGGGAATTTTATTTTTGGAATGTTTGTGAGAGAAAAGTTTTTGGCTGACTTTTTCGCTTAATATAATTTAATTAAATAGATTGATGGTATTTGAAATTTTGTTGAAGAACTTAAATTATAATAACAACTTGAACAATAATTCTAAAAATATATCAATACTATTGTGTAGACTAAAATATACTCAAAGCTTTTTTTGTTCATCCTATAATTCAAATAACTCCCAAAATTTACAAAAGTAATATCTGCTCCAAAACTGTGGAAATCTTTCCTTTTCCAAGGTTCATTACATTTTACAGATTTTATAAAGAAACGAATAGAATATGAAACTAATGAAAAGAAAAAAATGTTTGAAAGCTCTTTAAAAGTTTCAATGCATACAAATAATATTTCAATGGAGAAAAATCATTGAAATGCGAGAATATATGTGATATTTTCCAAATTGAATAGAAAGGTATCGGAGGTATCATCAATATTTTACACACTGATTTAAGTACACATGAATGCAAAGTGAATATCAAATTTTCAATGAAATCTACTTTGAAAGTTTGCATACAACAAAATCTGATACCATACGAGTTTCTCACAGGTTTCTCAAATCACAGCAGAGAAGACCAAAAAGTGTCTTATTTTTATTTGCCACGTTCTCATTCAGTAAATTATTCAAAGGTTACAAGATTATCCCAATTTTCCTAATTTTGTAAATTCTGAAGAAATGGAATTATCAATATTCACAATACGGAATACATTTAATCAATTTTTTGATGCGTACCTGAATATAATAATACTAAGATTTTGAGTCATGGCCTTCCAATATTCTATGATTCAAGGCTGATAATGTGGAGGTTTTTTTTCTTGAAATTTCAGCGGTAAATGATGGAAAATTTTGCTAGCAAAATTCAGGTGGAAGCTGTATAATTAACATAATTTTAATGAAACTTCGTTGAGCACATTATTTTAACAGTTCGTCTTTGAAGTGAAAATGTTGGTTGACATGTATATGAATATATTATAATGTATAATGAAGCAATTTTGTATAATAATTGAACAAACTAAATGCATTGATTGCTCAATTATATTAAATTGAGTGGGAAACTGTACAACTTGATTTATTAATTAATTAGATGTCTACATTTGAACATCGTAATTATTTATAGATGAATCGAACATTATTAATTTGTTATTGATTGGAAATGAAGAACTGTAATTAGGCATTTAAATTTTCACGCAGAGCGCTATCGCACTACTATCTAAATAGAGGTGTTAATTTTAAGTAAATGAAGACAGCATTTCTGACATTCACAGTCAACAATTTTCGAAAACATTCCATGGATAAAATTTTTACCATTAATCAATTTTGCTAATAAAAATATTTCCTTTGAACCGGAAGGAATATTAGATATACTTTTAAAAAGAAAGCAAAAAAGATACCATAAAATTTATGTCCAAAAGAAAATTAGATCAGCTTTCCTTCGTATTTATTTTTCACGCTCCAGAGATGATAGATGAGAAGATTATTTAATTAAGATGATTTAGATGCTCCTTTTATCGTAAAACTTAGTAAAGCTCTTCAATGCATTCAACAAATATTTAGGAAGAATGAATTACAGAAGGAGTGCAAAAGCTTTTCATTACGAAACCTTACAAAATATTACCTTCTTAGGTTAAAAATTTATTTTTGGTAAATGTGTTTACTCATTTTAAACATGTTTTAAACACATTTCTAGCCAGAATTTCGACATTAAATTCATTATCAAATTTTCATTTCAGTTTTAGTGATTCATATTTTATCCTTCTCATTTTACAATCCTTATCTCCACCCAAATGCTGAAAAACCAACTGAACGTAATTAATGAAGAAGAAGCATAATTTATTGCGACTTCCTGAGTCTTCAAGATCCAAAAGATCCAAAGTTGCATCATAATATGATAATAGATTAGTACAACAAAAAGCTAACATATTTGATAATAATAATTGGGACAAAATAAGTTGCCTTTTTCAACTAGGGTAAATTATTTATGAACTCAATTTGCAGTCTGAAACACAGTATAATTTGTTAAATTTATCACCTAAAAACACGAGTCCAGTACATAATTTCTGTGTAAAATAAAGCAAACAGATGGGTTTAACATTCACCTGAAATTTTTAATTACTCGGAATTATTATTATTATCCATTGTTCTGGTTTCGTGTCAAATTGAAGTAGAACATTACATTATCCAATTTATTTTCCAGTAAAGTCGATGAGAACATGCTTCAGAATTTCAGATTTTTAATTAAATTCAAGGGATTGGCTTATTGGTTGAATGTTTTTAGTGATGTGCTGTGATTTAATTGCACCGCAAATAATTGAAGTTTTAATTAATTAATTATTTGTGAATAAATAAACACACTTTACTGTAATACAAGTCATCACAAACATTATAAAACACCCATGTTGATCGAATTACTGACATATTACTTCACTCCTCTCGTGTTATAATTTTTGAGCAGTTTAATTCTGGCACGGAGCCAAAAATAATGCTTTTCCGAGCAACGAGCAGTATTATAATGTCTGGTTTAATGATATTCTCCTAGCATATTTTCGTTTGTTACAATATGCAAATTTACTTTTAATCCCCATTTTCTCACATCGTTTATGTGTTTTCCACTTTTATTACATGTTGCATTTAGGATTGTGCAACAACAGGTGAAAAAAAAAATTAATATACTATATATGAAGGCTCATCTTCTGTATCACGGACTCATTAGAAAACTAAAATTTTGAAATAATCATTTAATATTGCAGAAAAGTAAAGACAGAAAAGTTTGTGCATTTTAATCCCAATAGGCTAAATTTTTTAAAGAAAAACTACTTTATGAGCAAAACTCATATTGTATGTAACATTTACTTCAGCAACATGAACATTCTAATAAAATCTGAAAGATTTGATTTATATGTTCAAAAAACATTAAAATTCATTCTTCTACTGAATTCTGTCGGAAACATAATTTAAAATTATTTTATTATTTGGAAAGCACAATTTTGCAAAAAAATTTTTGCGATAAGACAATTTATCATCTACATTGGAAAATGTAAAGTTAATTCTACAAAAAAGTGATTTGATGTTGCAGTAACAATAAGCGAGAAATAATATGACAATTAATGTGGAATTCACTATATGGGTTTCCATACTTTTTTGTAACGTTGTTTAACTGTTTCAAATATTCAAATTTTAAATACATATATTAGCACAAACTTATTTTAGCACAAATTTCATTTATTATTGTGTCAGTGTCAAGTAAAATTTTTAAATTGTGAGAAAACTCAATTTTAGAAAAAATGGTCTCCGCAGCTGAACAACTGATCCAGCAAAAGCAACAGCGTACAGCTGCTCTTCGCAAAGAATACATCAAAGCAGCGACAAATCCTCATCGCCATGCATCTGCTGAAGGAGGAGTTATTGTAAGTTCCAGGATTATATCATTTTTTACTTCTGCCATTTTAGAGATGCTTTAAACTTTATTGATTATATATTTATTTTAGTTCGACACTGGCTTAGCTCGCTTCCAGGCTATGCGAATCAACAACTACGAGCACTTTAAGCCAACATTCAAGTCTTTTAAAACTGGATTCTTATTTGTTGTGTTACCAATTGTTGTTTACGCTTTAGCTATGAAAAATGAACGTGATGGACGTGAGAAGTTGTATAGGACAGGTCAAGTGTCTTATGCTGACCGCAAATTTAAGTTCCTTTAAGGAGTCAGCTGCTATATCTAAATATAATATGTGAAATTAGTAACTCCAGGGGGAAAACATTTTTGATGTAAATAAAAATTATTAAAATTCAAACTGTACGTTTGTTAAATACTTTATTTGTATTATTTATCGTCCAATTGCTTATCTCGACTGATAACATGCTCCTCAAATTTCACCATGTAAGTTGTTCCTTTATGAAAATGAGATGTTACTTTGCAGGGCTAAAAAATAAATCATTAAAATTATATTTAAAATATTAAAATACTACATTTATAAAGTAAACTCACGAATCCAGAAAGACAGAGAACTGATTCAATTATTCCAGCTGAGAAAACAGCACAATTTAAAGATCCTTTATCCTTAGGAACACTTATAAACTTGTTAACTAATGCATCCGTCTCAATAATGTAATAAATACGTTCATCGTCATTTGCATGCTCCAATTTATCGATTTCCTTGCCAAAAAGTGTCTGAAAGTGGATATTCAGTATACATACAATAGAGATCATAAGGATCTTACCTTCCATAGAGTTGTTTTAATGAACAAAAGCATATTAATCAATTTAATTTCTCTTTTTGAGTTTTTCTCTCTCAAAGTGTAAAGATCTAGAATTCTCGCTCCCACATCTTGTCCAAGGTCATGAAGCCTTTAAATTATAGCCATAATTAGTTGAAATCTTTTAAAGCTCTTAAAGTTACCTTGTCTGTAAATCTGAAACAGTATTTACTCTAGATTGACTATATTGCACAATTTCGGAGAAAACTAGAGCAAAGCAGTTCAAGCTCACTTCGTTCTTGCCCTTTGGTATAGCTTTGTCCAGGATTGAGACTTTTGGACGTGATGCCATGATTGGAATGATTTAAATTTAAATATCAAATGAATTCGAGTGTTTAGTGAATTTTGATAAATTTAGATTGGTTTGTTTTGAAAATTAATCAGATTATTTGATTTTAGCACAAATAGTCAGTATGGATTTGTTTACAAAACAAAGATCGAACAGTATTCGTTTAAAAGTGTTTTACTCAAGATTTCTCAATTGAAACTCTAGCAAGAATGGATCAAATTTACCCACCACGTGAGCCAAAAGTATACCGAGTGAAAGAAGAGCTTGCCAGGCTCAAAAGCATCGTAGAAAACTTCCCAAACACTAAAGAAGAAATTCGCGAACTTTGTCAAATGAAAGCCTCTGATTTTTATGACTTAGTGGATGAAATAAATAGTGTTGTGATTGCAGACTACCAGGTTGTTGATCAAAACATTGCTGAGGAAGATACTGGAGATATTTCTCGCTTACCGGCTGCTTTTGCTGCATTTTCTGAGGAAGCTCGAGAGATGCACACTGTGGAAAAGTTGAAGAACCTTGCTTACAGAAAGAATATGTTTGAAACAAAAACTGACAGTAGACTTAAATACACTCCAATAATGAACAAAATACCGACCACATCCATCAAAGATCTTGATATTTATTCTGAAATCGTACTGACTCTTCGTTTTTACGAACCATTCCGATTCACTTCAGAGAAAAGAATAAATCTTCCTAAATTTCACCAACAATTCATGGTTCTTGGTACTCAGTTTTTAACAGAGCTTCGAGACAAGATTTATTGCCAAAGCAACAATGGTCCATTTGTAGATATAAGTGAATCTCCTTTCGATCTTCCAGAAGAAGAACAAGCCGCTCAAGATCTCATACCGGACGATGTAACCTCAGATCCTGGTTTTTTCTTTGTTCATGATACCTTCTATAACGACCATCGTTTGAATAATCCCGACTATTCCCAAATTATCATCGACTGGAGCAAAAAATATTTAAATTCCGCGAACTATAAAAGTCAGTTAATGGAGGAGACACAATTTGAAGAGTTAAACTTAAGAATTGGTTATCCTTATGTATGTATTCCTGGATACTTCAAAAAGTTCATAAATAATTTTAAAATTATTAATTCTAGGTCTACCAGCACAAAGGAAACTGTGAGCATCTATTTGTCATATCCAGCATGCACTTACTTACAAAAGCTGACTGCCTAACCAGAAAAGAGTATCCAATTCTTTCTTCCGTTTCTCGAAATCGCATCTCAGTTTGCAACCTATGTGGCTTGACCGAAATCGATTACGTAGTAAAAGGATGCAAGCAGCACGTCACTGATCCAATAAGTCTGTGCGCTAACTGTCTTAAATCATTCCACTATGTTAATGGCAAGAAAATTGGAGATTTTAAATGTTATAGATTTTACAATGTGAGGCCATCATAATTTGGTGGCAATTAAAGGTTATTATTCAAAAATAAATGTTTCTTGAATGAAAATGAAACCACTTGTTTACTTTTTATGATGTTAACACGACATCTTTACATGAATCAAATTTTTAGACAATTTTTGCATTAATTATTTGATTGAACTTATTAAACTTTTATATGGCAATCGTCCAAAATTGCGTATGGTTTAATAAAATTTGGAGGATGAATCATTCATAATTTTTATAATTGGATCTATTACTTAGAAAATAGATTTTCTTGAGTGTTTTATTGTATTAATACTCTTGACAGTGATTTGCACTCTCAGGAATCTTCAAATTAAAAAAACAATTGCTACACGATCTCAAAATTGCACCCGCACAATTTAATACATTGTATTTTGAGCATAGAGTTGAAAAATATAATTGATCTGAGAAAAGGCAAATCGGAGATGCTATTTTTAGAATCCTGAATTTTCTCATTCATATTTTTTAAATTCTGATTTAAAAATTTAGTTTTAAGAAATCTCACGAAGGTGAATGATGGGTGAAAATTGTGCTGTTTGTGATGTCGCATCATCTTTGAAATGTACTGCTTGTAAAAATGTGTCATATTGTGGAGCCGAGCACCAGAAAAGTCACTGGAAAATCCATAAAGAATCGTGCAAATGTTTTGAAGTAGGTCCAAAACCGATTAAAATGAATCGATTGTAGAAACTAGAAAATATCAAAATTTTCATTATTTTCTTCTAAAAATAAAATGCGAATATTCTTGAATTTTTTGAATTTTCTCGAATTCTGCAAAGTCTGATATTAATTAATATTTTAATTTCTCATCCGTAAAGATCAAAACAGATAAAAGGTGTGGCAGATTTTTGGAGGCAAAAAGAGTGATTCCTGCCAAAGGTGTCATTTTGTCAGAGATGCCAATTGTAATTGGACCAAAGTGGAATGACGACGATGCTGAAGAATATCGTTTTAAATGTGTGGGATGTTTTGAAAAGATTAAAGTTTTGCAAAGTAAATGTGAAAAGTGTGGATGGCCTGCTTGCAATGCTGGATGTATTGGGCTGGAGAATAAACTTTTACATGATATTGAATGCCAGATCTTGAGCATTGGGATGGGACCGAAGAATAGAACAGATGTTAGGAGTATTAATGATTATTTTAGGTATGAACATTTGATTGATTTATTATTGTGTTTTAACTTCACCTAATTTATTATGCAGGAACGATGCTATGATGGCACTAAAATGTCTAATTTTGCAATGCAAAAATCCAAAGAAATGGAAGCAAATAATGGAGATGGAAAGTCATGATAAAGAAAGAAGGTCGACCGCTAACTATCAGTAAGCCATGGCCATATACTAAAATATGCAAAAAACTTAGAAACATCTTATATTTTATAGAGAAGCAGAAGACCGCATCACATACTTACAAGAGAACTTTCTAGATCGTCTGAAAACAGTTGAAGAGAAAACCGGACAGAAGATACTTCCACAAATGGACTCAAAAACTTTGCACAAAATTTTTGGTGCCCTTGAAACAAATGCGATGTACATCAGTTTATCATCTGGTCAAGAAATTTGTGGACTCTTTCCAACCGGCTACTTTTTGGAGCATTCTTGTACGCCCAATTGCTATTACACTTTTGACATGAGTAATGGATTTAAATTGACTGTTAGAGCCGCTAGAGAAATTCAGAAAGGAGAGCATTTAACTACAATGTACACTCACATGTTATGGGCAACCAACTTGAGACAGCAGCATTTAAAAGAGACCAAGTATTTTTCTTGCGCTTGTTTGAGATGTTCTGATCCTACTGAGCTTGGAACTTATTTATCTGCTTTGAGGTGTTTGGGTAATGATCATTAAAAAGTATTGGTGAAGCATGATCATTAATTTTAACATATTTTAGGAACCGAAGACGGCCCTTGTAATGGAATTCAAGTACCAGCTGATCCACTCTCTGAGACAACAGATTGGGCGTGCAACAAATGCCAAGTACGCGTTGAGATCGATCAAGTACTTTCACTTACAACAAAAATGGGCGAAGAAGTTGATAACGTCTTGACACTTAAATCTAACGCTAAAGATCTAGAAGACTTGTTGCAGAAGCTTGCAACTTTTCTGCATCCTAACCACTACCACATGTTTGCCATTAAACATTCTCTGATTCAAATTTATGGAAACCATAAAGATCTTTTAACGCAAAATTTACCAAATGCAATTTTGGAGAAAAAATTGTTGATGTGTGATGAATTATTGAAAATTGTACATGCCTTAGATCCTTATAGCATTAGATTGCCGATCTACACTAGCATAATATTATTTGAGAAGCATACAGTTATTGTTGAGTTAGTTGATCGGCAATCAGGATCTGATGGAGAGGAACTTAACCTCAAAAGCGCATTGCAGTGCCTTCAAGAAGCAGAAATGATTTTGGTAAATGAGCTAGATCTTGTGGAAGCCAAAAAACTAAACCAGAGGATCATTCAGGCTATTTATAAGTTAGAATGCATTGTTACAGTGTGAGCCTTAAACATTTTATTTAAATTTCATAGTAATTTAGAAGCAACAGTTGGCTTCAAACATATTGTTTCGTAATTTAATTTTTGAGATCATATACAATTTCACATTTGATAATTGCTCTATTAAAATGTAAAAATGATTAAATGCCGGCAGATGCAACATAACATAGTTTTACTACTTTTAAATCGTTTGTGCTCAGATAGCTACTCCTGATTAATTTAATGTATGTTTAATCTTCAAATTAATTTGTCAAATGTAACGGATGAGCATAATGTGAATAATTTTAAGTTGAAAACACTTGAAAGAAATTGTTTACGTTTCTCGAATTTTCTTCTATTCTAGCGAAATTAATGTCTTGCGGTACGGTATTTTTAAAAAATATTTTGTTTGTGGTATTTCATTCACACGTGTAACATATATTTTTTAAATAGATTGAAAATGTTTTGAATAAGCGTTAAAAATATACTTAAAATATAATATTTTTCTCACGCATTTTATTTCTATTAAAAGCGATAAAAGTCTTTTTACGACTTTCTAGATGATTGAAGATCTTGAAGAATTTTTTCTAAAGCTTGTCTTTGATATTTTCTATTTTTTAAATGATTTGGTGAGTCCAATTTTAGCTCTATAATCAATTTTCCAGTCATCAACTGTTCGCAATGCAGTGGCTCTTCCAGTGAGATCCAAAGTAGTTGATTTGTCCATAGATTTCCACAAATTTGTTGTGGCGGAGGCATCTAAATTATGGCCAAAATCTTTAGTATTTATTGCGCTTAAAGAAGCACTATGTCCTCCTTGTCGATTATAATATATTCCTGCTCCAGTCTGTTGGTGGTCAGGTGTGTTCATCGAGTTAACGAACTTTGTATGAGTGGCAAATGCTTTGGCGTCTAATTTATTAGTATTATCGTTTATTAGGTTCAACGTTCCAGCAACTTTATTGGTGGCTGAAACTCCATGGTCAATCGATCGGGAAAATGAAACGTCGTGACCATTTTCATGGTTGTAGTTTATACCAAAGTCAGTCAATCTTGAATCAGGTCCGTATTTATTTTCGGTGTGGCTTACCAGAGCATTTCCTTCTAAATTGTGAGCATCACGGTTTAATAAAATGGCTCTGCCAGATAAAGTATTAGTTGTTGATACTGCACTGTCGATCGATCGTGAAAAGCTTGCTCCATTTCCAGCTTCCTGTTCGTATTTGAAACTCAAATCAGTTACTCTGCTTTCTGGAGCATCAACATACTTAGTATGGCTTGAAATAATATCTGCCTCCAATGTGTGTAAGTCTGTATTTACCAGGATAGCTTTTCCTGCTATTGTATCTGTTTTGGATACCCCGGGCTCAATAGATCTAGAATATGAAGCACCATGTCCCCCTGCATGTTCATAATTTAATCCATAATCTGATTTGCTAAATTGTTCACCATTTTCTTCAAGCGTTGTTGATTTCTCTGCAGTAGCTTCCAATTTATGCGTTATAGTATCAATCAAAGTTGCGCTTCCAGCAATTTTATCAGTTTTCGATCCAAAATTTAAAGATCGTGAAATTGAAGCAAACCCTCTTTTAAAGAATAAACTGAGACCACCGCCATAAGATTGTGGAATATCATTTGAATCTTTCACAGCGAAAAAATTGGCATTTAAATTCCGATTTGATTGACCTATAGAATGTGAAAGGTCAAATCTAGATTTTTCATCATTAGTCGTGATTGATGTTTCTGAATGGATCAGGGATATTGAGACGAGAAGTAGAATCAAAATTATAGATACTCTGAAAATATGAAATAAGATCAATGAACGTTTTTAAATGCTTTAGTAAAAACCTTTTCAGCATCGCAATATTGTTGAATAAACTTTTTAATGTATTTTACGTCCAGCTTCTTATAAAGAACTGAACGATCATTCTATAAAATAAATTTTCAATAATAACTGATAAAGATTGTGAGCGAGTTTACGTGATCACTCGCAATATTAATTAAAATGTACATCTTCTCATTGAAAAATCAAAAATGCGAGAAAGATGACAATCAAACTCGGATCATAGAATTCCTACAGAAAAGATCAAAGCTTAAATGGAGAGTCTTTTCATTTGTTTCTAATTATTTTATTCGAAAATATTTAATTTTAAATAATTATTAAACATTTTAATTCATTTTCCGAACCACTTACTAAATCCTAGGTTTGCTCCGTAATTAACTTTTCCATCATTGAATGGTGAATTAATTTTTGTAGCGCTTCCAGTTAAATCAAGAGAAGAAGAACGATCAGGAGATTTCCATAAATTAGCTTTTGCAGACGCATCATATATTTGCCCAAAATTAGGAATATTCGCTGCTCCAGCTGATAGCCCGTGCCCAGCTCTATTATTGTAGTCCAATCTTCCTCCTGTTTTAGTAAATTCAAATCCATTGTTCAGTTGAGTTTGGCTTCTGAAGGCGTTTGCGTCCAATTTATGATTTTCGTTATTCAGTAAGTTAACGCTTCCACCCAACGTGTTTGTTGAGGACACTCCAGGAGTAATGGATCGTGAAATTGAAGCTCCAAGTCTGTCGACATTGTAGTTGAGTCCTCCACCAAATGTATCCTGACCTTTCAAATCTTTATGAGCAAAAGCATTCGCTCCTAAATTGTGATCCGGTGTTCCGATAGCTTGAGATAATCCTACTCTTGTTCCTGAACCGTCGGTTATTATTGAGCCTTGGGGTTTAGCAGTTGTTGAAGCAACCAATATAAAGAATATGATGAATTTCCTGATTTAAGAAGATAAAATTTGTAATCTTGAGATTAATAATTCTTTTTAGAAGACTTACATTTTTAAAATTGGTCGGGTAATAAATATTTTTATTGTTTGGTTGTTAGAAGTTTGTAACTTTGAATGATGCTGGAGTCTAACTTCAATCCCAATTTATAGTAAGGCATTTGGTACAATTTAATTTTTTGGGATTTACTTTAAAAAACTTGGGATTGCATTCATTATATATTTTTGTTCCAAGAAAACAAAACTGAAAGGAATCCCCGGAATCGCAAGACAAAACAAAAAATGTAAGTTAATGACATGATCAAGTTTGAACAGCAGCTTATACTTATGTATGTATGTATGCAAATAATATGAATAATATAATATTTATTTTATTGTAAACTCTCATTTGGTGGTTTCTAGAAACATATTCTCATGGAATCTTCCTCCATAACTAATTTTCATTACCTTATGGTAGTTTAAATTTGGAAGGAAAAGCATCATGAGGTTTTACATGTTTTATAGTCTGAATCTGGAAACACTTCAAAAATAGAAAACTGCATCCCTATTTTGAAATTAGATAACAAAAATGGGAGGAGACAAAAGAAAAACTTATAGAAAATTTATATTCTGGATATTTCGTGTGACCATAATCTCTTTTATTTTAATAAATGTGCATTACAATTCTTACATGAAAAACTTAGCTATTTCTCTAAAATTTTACAAACTCAAACAATTTAAACATGTATTGATATAATAGACATTATTTCACAATACACGTACTATCTGTCAAATCAGTAATCAAAGTTACAATCATGCAATATCATGTTTAAGGTCAGTATGGGGTCATATTTTATTTTTGGACAACAATCACATGCATTTACTCATTATGCATTATTCCGCAAAAATTATTACACCAATTTGAATTTGTGACCCACGACATGAATCGATAATTATGACTTTAAATAGAAAAAATGCTGTTTCATAATAATTGAAGGATTTTATTACTCAAACTTTGCACTTAAAACCAACGGTGTCGTCTATTAATCTAAAAAAGTCGACTCTAACCCGTGATTCAACACAATTTTAACTGATTTTTTAACGTTAGGATAAAATTGTAGGACTGTAAAGTGGAATTTACTTTTATTTAATCTAAATGAATTAAATTAACCAACAATAACCCAAACTTACAAAAATGTATCGATGATATTTTTTATTCAATCCACCTCCCTTAGGTTCCCAAGCTCGAATAATATTTAGGTAAAAGTTTCTTTATCACAATAAAATAATAATAAAAATTAACGAAAAGAATTAGTTAGGGAGAAATTAAAGATCCATGTCGTGGAGTTAATAGTTGTTATTCGGCTTTCCTACTCCTAGCTTGTATAGTGAGTCGCAGGAGGGCGTTTTTAATGCCTGCGCTTGAGCGTATTGTGATCTACTGCCGAAACTGCGGGCGCGCGACATCATGGCTTCACCTAAAATAGTAATTTGAGTTTTAGAAAGTTTTATTTGAAAAATAATTTTATTACAAAAATTGAAGAAAATATGGTGGCCCAGAAATGTTGGGAAAGCTTTCATAAAAATACTCACGATAATTTTTTTCATTGAAGCACGCCCTTTTCATATTAACTATATACTCTTCTTCCACCGCATTTTCTAATCGACCAAGAGATCCCTGGTACTCCTGGCCAAATGATTCTTTTACGTAATACGGAATTCGGTGGTTCAAGGTTCTTCGTTCAACGGGATATTTGCTAAAAAGTAGAGAAAAGTAGGTAATTAGAGCAAATTCTAGATAGTAGTTATACTTTTAATGTAAATATTCAATAAGGCGGTAGCTTCTACAGAGCAAGCAGGATAATTTAATGAAATATTTATAAATTTTTTTAAATAAAAGAAACTTACGAGGTTGGTCCTAAGCTGTACATAGGGTCAGAAGTGAAGAAAGTCGAAAGCATGGAGACGATGATGAAAAGCAGGATTAAACCGAAAGCCAAGCTGGACTGTCCCTAAAATACCATAAATCCAATCAATCAGTCTTCCCCTCCATTAAAGTTAAATTCCTTACATTTTGAGCTTCAGTGTTAGTGTTGTATCTCCTGTATCTTGTCTGAGCAGCTTGTTGTGGGAAACCACCACCGAAAAACATATTAAAAAGCTCCTCAGCAGTGAATTCAGATTCGAAACCTCTAGCATAAGCATAATTTTGATTTCCGTAGCCAGTATGACTGAATCCGTTGCTCCTGCGAACATTCTGGTGTTGATCATCGGATCCGTACATATCGTATTGCTTACGTTTATCGGGATCAGTTAGCACAGCTACGGCATTTCCAATCGCTTTAAAAGATTCAACAGAACCAGGCGCCTTGTTTTTGTCCGGATGTAGTTGTAAGGCTAGTTTTTTGTATGCCTTTTTAATTTCAGAGTCGGTAGACTCTTTGGTTACTCCCAGAACTTCGTAGTAATCTTTGCATCTAAATTTGTTTCAATAATATAAAGTGGTTAAATTTATTGCAATAATTAAATGCTATTAAATATTTAGACAAGAAATTTATTTTAGTTGTTTTTTTTTCAGTAATGCGTTGTATTTTTTATCACATAGATTTTTGGTATTTTTCAGGGGTACAAATGATATCTATCTATACTAAATATCGATTGATAATACTTTTTGTCTGAATGTTTACGAAGATACAAAACCAAAAACTTTCCAATTAATTTACTAATTTATTCTTACGTCTTCAACTTTGTCACCATGTCCATCTGATCTTTTGTGTAATCAATGTCCAATTTAGGTTCTTCTGGTTTTTCAACAACATTGCGTTTCCGAGTAGTGTTTTCGGGTTCTTTGGCACGGTTAGCATAACCACCTGCCTTCAGTTTGTTTAATACATCCCTACACTTCTGAGTAGGATACAAAGACTCTGCTTTGTTCAGGAATTTTTCTGCTCTTTCTATATTCCCTACTTTCAAGGCGTTTAACGCGATTTCAATGCATTTGTCGGCCTCATCACGGTTTCCTTCTATCACCGTCATCGTATGGCCAGCTATAGTTTGAATAATTAGATTATCATGAGTCTGACGCAATTAATTAAAAGTAAATTTTTGGAAAGGGAAGAAATGAAAACGAAATAATCCACGTAAGTCACAAAGTCACAAAGAAATTTATAAAAACACTAAAATAACACGCACTCAACTGGTTGACAAATAAGAGGGATCACTTATTGCCCTAATACGAACTTAAATCCTTATTTACTATTTGATCTAAATTTAATTTTTTCCGAAATTTTATTCCCAGCTAAAAATCTCATCCCAGTTTTGTCAGCTGATGACAATTAATTTCGATCCCACGAAAGATTTGAATTTTGAAATTGATCGTTATTTTAGCACACCGAATTTTTATATAGTTATCTTAGCATAACGGAATTTACAGAAAATTCAATTCTACAATTTAGAGTTAAAGAGCGTGAGACCATGTGAGACTCTATGGTGAGACTTTACGATGTACAAAAATGTTTTAAAGAATATTTTAAGAATTCTGTAGCGAAATAATTTCCATATAATAACATTCATGAAATTTGATGATTTGTGATTAAAATTTTTTTGAATGTTTTTTGAAAATTGAAACAAAATTTGAAATATTTTAAACCTAAAGGACCTCATTAAAGTCATGACTTCATTGGAATTGAAGGCAAACAATCATCTCACGTAGTAAATAACTAAAAAAATAAGCAACAACAAAAACGCTCCAACAATGTATTCTTTTGTTAAAAGCATCAGGTGCCACTGGCCAAATTTTCTCATTTTATATCGAAACTCTGAATTTCCACAGATGATGCTCATTTTATTACTTTATTTCTCCGTTCCAACAATTTCCACAGTTTCATTACAAATATTTCACAAAATTACAATTTTAAAACAAATATAAATTTTGTAAATTACACCAAAAACTATAACTTATATCACTAACTAAAAGTAATTATCAAATTATGACTCAAGAACATGATTTAAATAAGCGATGTAACATATTGCCAGCTTGAGAATCTCAATTTTGCTTAATTTCTTATCTGGTGGTAAAGTTGGCAGTAGTTTCCTTAAGTCTGAAAATGCAACATTGAAAGCTTCAACTCGAATTCTTTCTCGAGATGCATGAGCTGTTCGATATTTTTGAGTGGCTCGACGTCTTCCTAGAGAGATTAAAAATTGAAAGTGTTAGTAAAATAAATTTTTGGTGGTTTTTTGAATCCATAAAAGAACTATTTATAAATTGGCTACTGGCTAGACATTTTCCAATTAATTTTGATATTTTTCTCTAGGTTTTTGTGAATTCACTTTCAATTGATCTTAATATAAAACTCACTTCTCCTCTCCTCCCTGGTCAATCCAGACATATTTTCACTAGACGAAATATTGCAAATCCCCTTCGAAGCGGAATTCTTCTTTCCCCGGGTGGAGCTGATTTGTGGGTTTAAAATATTCAAATTCTCACAAGATAATCCATTTAAAGACTCCCGGTCATAAATAGAAGTGGAATGATGTGAAACTAACTGATCAATTCCATAGACCATTTTTTGAGGAGTAATTTTCGAAACTTCTTATCCAAATGAATGCTACAGCCTAACTGATGAAATGGAACAGAAGCGACTGCAGTTTTATTCAGGGGATCAATATTTTCACCCATCTTCCTTTTGAGATTTTTTGGTACAGCGCAAATTTGTGCACGCCCCGTAGGAAAATTCAACCAATGAGGAAAATTCATTGTTGCACAACAATTTGTGTATTTTCACAGTATTAAGTATTTTATCATGATTCTATGTAAAATATGAAATATTCACGGCAAAAGGTTGTCAAATCCTGCAGGATAAAAAAGCTCATAAAATTTTGTCAATTTTGAGTTTATGAATGTTTTATAAGATTGATTTTCTCATATACTTCTCGCAATTTATTTACATCATTTTATTGGAACATTCACAAAGTTTTGATTTATCAAAACCCTAAGAAGAATTTCATGATTATATCATGAATATTCAAGTGATTCATTTTTCAACATTTGATTTTTTATTGAAATAAATAGAATTTTGTTCAGGATCACTTGCCTGTTCATCAGTTTTTTTTAATTTTCGAAATTCTCGGTTTTTGATCTCAAATTTTCAAAAAATTTCGTTTCGTGTGCCAAATAACTCAAAAAATTCAACTTTTCTTATTTTCAGTTTTGTATTCTAAAATCTCGAAAATTTACTCTAAATTTTCCTAAACTCAATCGAAGTAAGTTTAATCAATCAAAATGTAGTCTACAAGCAAATTTTACAACAAAGTGCGTCAATTAAATTCATTAAAAACTTTACCCATATTATAAATTCTCACACACGCTATTAAAACAAGAAACCATGACTCCTGTCGGTACTTTTCATTGTAACTCTGGGTTGCAAAAACATGTAAAACATTTTCAAAAGCAAAAAAACGAGTAATTATCCAATTTCAATGTTCAAAAAATGTGTAGCGGCTTCCAACACTGGAATTTTTGTTGAATCGATAGGATTGTCTCCAATGCAACAAGGAAGTTTCCTCAAAAATTTCATAAATTTTCGAAAATTTCAACAAATTCCAATTCAATAAACTACCAACGTTCAGTTGCCTGGAAGACTTTGAAGAATTCAAAAGCAAATTTCGATAGTGCTCCACTTAAAAAGTATTTCAAGGATATTTAAGGATCAATATGTCTAAAAACTCAAGTGCAAACAATAATGTACGTTAATTAACAAAACCAATAATAATCGCACTCCAGCCACCAATAACTTTGATAATAATTCAATAATTCATCATTTATTTAGTGGTGAAGGGTTGCAAAAAAAATAGTCCTTCAAGCCAAAATAACCCCACATCAAGTTCGAACAAACATTTCATGGTTGTTGTGGCATTTTCTGTATTATTTTTATTGGATAACATATTTTTCATCAATATTTTATCATTTTGTTATTTACACGACGAATTATTCCGAGTTGAAGGAATTATAGGAATTATTTTTGAACACATATATTTTGAGGAGCATGAAAATCAAAAATAAACAATAAAAATACGAACATTTGCGATTTAGTGGATGTAGAACAGTAAAGTGTAGCAAGTAAATCCCTTTAATTGCCAGTATTAGCTTTATAAATGATTTATATACAATTTATTGCATTAAATACAAGTTGGGATTTGAAGTGAATAGAACCCTTTGGCTAAGAAATCGTATTTGAGAAAATTTTTTGATAAATTGGGATTTGATCAGTAGAGTCACTCTATTGACTGAAACTAGAAAAATCATAAATAGATTTTTAAAATCCTAGGAATTAAATTTTGAAACCACAATCATCGGAAAAAGTAATAAATATCAATATAAATTTAAATTATTCAAAAACTAATTGGTGAAAAACCTCTAACAATTTTTAATTACATTGTAGAGGCTCGACCAAACCTTCCCACGCAAGAAAAAGTCATGACACATGATACTTCAGACACTAGTCTAATGCACTGCACCGGAAAATTGACTGTGCCATGTAATTGAATGAAAAATGTACATTGTACGAACTTTGTACAAAAGAATAAAATTTTAAACTAAATAACGAAAATCGGAAAAATGTAATCCTCATCGACTTAAATTGCCACCTACAAATAATCGCATTGTGATAAATTGCTCCCAGTTGAATTGAATGTTGTACTGGAAGCGCCCCTTGAATTGTTTTTTGACAAGCGACCATGCAAACAAACATGCAGCTGCAAAAAATGGATTTGAGTATTGGGAGTAAGATAGAGATGGTGATTTTTTTAATATTTAATAATTAGTGATTAATCTGGTTGATCAATTAAGAATACAATTTAAAGTCAGGATCTGAAAAATTGGCACATTCCAATTTTGATTAAAAATTTCAAGTTATAAAATCAAAATATAATTTAATTATGTGGGTCCTTGAAATTATAGAACTATGTTAGATATTTTTATAATATCCACTTTTTATTTAAACAAATTTTTTTAAATTTATAAATTGATCCAAAAATCACCATTTCTCTTCAAATAGACAACTCATCTCATCAAAAATCTGTTTTTATGTATCACATCCACCCTTCATGTTTTTTAACACTTGTTCCAATTGAAAATACTGGAAAAATTTGTTTATATTTGAATTAAATGTCGCCACCAAACAATAAAAAAGAACACAATGCATGGCATATAGAATTACATGCTATGAGGATTGAGGCATTAACATATTATAAAGAGGTGTTGAATGAGATTACTTTCTAATTGAATTTGTTGAATTCGGAATCAATTACGCCCCATTTTTGAGTAATTACTTTGCGGCACCCTCGTTTAATGCCTTAATCTCTGTTTTTGCTTGGAATTCTTGCAGAAAAATAAATACGTGCCTGGTGATATTACCAGCTACATAAATCAGCATCCGTCTAGAAGCGTGTTGTACACCAAGAAAGACAGTCAAGATAAATGTGAATCCATCATGTTGAATGACATGAAGCCACCGCAAAAGCAAAACGTCAGTTTGGAACCCATTATTGAGAAACCAAAGAGATCAAGTTCAAGGAATAGCACCAAAATGAGGGAGGCTAGATCAAAATCAGCTTTTGCTGCTGCCTTCCATAACTTTCAAACGGCCAAGAAAATGCATCAAGATAATTTAGATCATCAACCGCTTCCCGATGCAATTTTAGATCGGGCTTTCCTGAAAGCTCAATCACAAGGAGCAACTAATCCTGGACTAAATTTGGATGTTCAGGATGCTGCTACAGGATTGGGGTATAAGTCTTATAAAGCTGGACCAACACAGTGCACTAAGTTAAGAGTATATCGACCAAAGACTTGTGGAGTTATTCCCACTCACATGGATCAGAGCACAATGGCTGAAGCGGATGGAGAAACGATGCAGTTGCTCAAGAAAGCTGGACCAATGGATTTAGCTATAAGATGGGATTTCAAGTGAGTTTTATTGAATTTTTCTTTAATTTGCATTTATTGATGAAGAATTTATAGGCCAAGAAGAGAACCAAGAATATCACGAAGAATTGATGGCACAAATGACAGAGTGCCGGCAGTTTTCAACCGAGTTAAGCCAATTCCCGAAAACAAAGAAAATTTACAACAATTTGAGAGATCTGAAGGAGTGTTCATGAATACCGTGAGTTCAATAATATGAATATTTTGTGAGAAGCTAACATAAAAAATTTTAGATGGGTGAAGTTGATTTCTTTGATCGTGACTTGATTCTTAAACGCAAAGAACATGTGAATAAATTCGAGAAGGAAAGAGCCTGTACATGTGGAACTTCAGTTGCTAGCTTCAACAATGTGCCAGGAAGTGAGAGCGTAAAAAGTGCTGAGCAACGTCCAAAAAGCACTAAATCTGACTCTTTGATAATGCTGCAAAATGGAGGTCAAAGACGTTGCAAAAGCTCTCCAAATTTATCGTTAGTTCCAAATCAAAGTGAGAAATTAGCGGAAATTAAAACTGGTTTCAGTAAGGAGGAGATCATGAGCACAGCAGTGAATAATTTGCCAAGGGAGTTGACGGAAGCAAGAAGAGTTCCAAGACAGCCAAAATATGCTCACCAAACTATTCCAAGGTTTGTTTTATACTCACAAATTTTAATTTAGTATATATTCACTAAATTTCTTGTAGACTTTGCTATCAAATGAAACAAGACTACGAAAAAATGCTGAAGAAATACTTCTTGGCACAAGAAATGATGATTCAACAAGATGAGAATAATAACTACATGCCAATGCCTACGCGCAAAGTAAAACCATTAGTCTCCGTACCAAAGCCAAAACAACCTTATGTGAAAAAAAACTATATGATTGATACATTGGCTCCACCATTTTGTAGCTGGACAGGAGCTCAGTCAGAGTATCCAAACCATTGGCGGCTTGCTAGCATTTATCAGCACGCTTATAAGCCAGTTGAAAATAGGAAAAGATCACTGTTGCAGTCTGTTTATCAATAAGAAAGGATCTATATATATTTTACTTGTAATATTCATAAGATAATTTTCAAAAGATAACTCACGATCTATGAAAAAAAAGTGACCAATTTAAACATAGTTCAAAAGCATATTCTAATAGTTGATCGAATAACGCCAGCAATTTTAAATTCATATTCAGATGCTCTAATTATTGAGAAAGTTCCACTTCAAAATTCTTGAACACATAATCTTAACACACAATTCCCAAAGCTTTTAAATTCACTAATTTATGAGCTTGCATTTTTGCGCTCTTTTGATTATAATAATTAATATTCATAATTCATCTTACACAAATCACAAACAGAAGTTAAAATAGTGTTGAATTGAGAATTAATAATTGCAAGTTGTAGTGCATTTTCTAGTAGTAAACATTTCCAGTCTGTGCGCTCACCTTGATGAACAAGCATCGATTCTTTATTAAGTGACTCGGAGTTTTCTAACGATTTTAAAAGATTAAAAATTAAAAGTATCTCATTAAATTCAATATATTGTCGATAAATTGCTCAGCTACGCAGTGTAAATGTTGATCAAATAATAATTGCAATTCCATAATGAAGGCAAGTCTGTTAAACATCTGTTTTGATTATAATAATGATAAGGATGTAGATTAGGTGTTTGTATGAGAAGAAAATATTTTTCTAACAACTTTATCGGAATTCAACCAAAAATAGAATAAAATATACAAGCAAAATGTGTTTGTATTGTATTTTTTAGTTCAAAGTGATTCTTGAGGATTTTTTTAAAAGTTTAGATCATATTTGATTTTCCCAACAAAAATTTAAAGAGATTCCATAAAATTTTACGTTAAAATGTGAATAAATTCCTTTTAGAAGTTTTGAAAAAGTTTTGATTGCAAAAATGTAAATCCCATTTTTTTAGTGTGTGTGTTTTGTTTTCAAAGTAAATGCAGAATAAATGTATAATTAAATCAAGAAAAATATGATTTTTATTCAAAATGTGCTGAATGTTTGGGTTTACCGGAAAACTCATATTTATTGCGTTTGTCATATTATTAAACGAGTGTATTTCTTAGAGCTCTAAATAAAATATTCATTAGAAATTGCATGCCAATTATTTTTATCAATTTTTTAATAATTCTGATTTACTTTTAGAGACTTTATTTCTGTTTAATATTGCTAACACAATCCAACCTGTCTTTGAGTCAACAAAAGACATCACCCTGTCCAAGTGTATTCTCGTACAGTTTGAATAACGATTCAGAAGACACCTGGTATGGATCCTTGAAGCTGCAAACTAAAGTGCCACTGCATGGAATTATAATTGACGTCATCTTTGATAGGAGGGTTCGATTGTTTGGGGTGAGTGTGATATTTTATGCAGTTGTATTTGATGATAAATATTGTTATAATTGAAGATTAGATTTAGGAATGATTTATTTATAATAATGTATCATTATTTTATTTTTAGGGTTTATATTCAAATTCAATTGAAAAAATTTTTTTCCTTAAAATAAAATAATTACAACGTTTAATTTTTAGGCTTACCACTTTGACGAGTCAACAACCAGTAACAATGTAGAGTTCACCCTTGAGAAAAAGAATTATAATTTGCAAGCGGACGAATTGCTGCCAGTAAATATCTATGTGCGATTCAATAGCCAGGACGACTATATTCCTTTGCTGAAACAAATTAGATTAAATGGACAAAATATTTGTGTCAATTTGCCAAGACTTGTAACCTCAAGGATTCAAACTCATCTAGAAGAAAGTGATGACATTTTTTTCCCTGAGAAAACAAATCGTAGAAATGGCAGTGTGGTTCCATCGCATTCAGTTCAGCCAATTCAATCAAATCAAGATTATGGCAGAAGTGTTCAGCAAAACCAAAATGAGTATTCTTCGGTGACAACAAGGAGACCTTTAAATTCAAATAAAATCGTTAATCCTATTCGTAAACAAAACTTTACCCTGTGTAAAGTTTTGGTATACTTTATTTCAAAGATTTTACTTTAGTACAATTTTAGTATACTTTTCGAATAGTATAAAAAAGGGTACGATTATAGAACGTCCCGTATGAAAAAAGTAAGAACATTTTTATACTGTTTGTATAACAAACTTTTTACTACTAGAATTTTCTTCAAAATAATACTAAAATTCAATCCATTTTGTTTGAAAACAAATTACCTTGAAAATTTGTTATAAAATGCTACAACAACCCAAAAGCTACTGAGAACTCATGATACTTTGCTTTACAAATTAAGCAAACTAACTTTTATCAAGTATTTGAGAATTATAAAAAACTTTAGAAAAACTGATTCTAGACCATGAATCAGTTTGAACAGCTTCTCTTACAAAGATCATGAAGTCCCAATATACAACCTATAACTAATTGATAGATCAACAAATTTGCACTTTCATCTTCATTTGTAATTCATCTACTCAAGACACCGCTTCAACGAAAAAATAATGTCAAATGAAATTCAAAACAATAATCTGAAAATAGGTATTGGAAAAGTAAAAAAATTTTACCAAAAAAATCTTTCTTTATCTCGAACAAATTTTTCTCCATTTGCTGATGCGACACCTTTTCCAAATTTTCATTAATTATCAGGAAATTTTTCGTGTAAAAATTTTGTTTTAGAAACTTATTCGGAAATCAGTCTTGTACTTATTTGTCCAGCTTTGGTATACAGAATGTATACTGTTTTCGTTAAGAAAACGTATACTATTTGAGTAAAACTGTAGTATACAAAACGTATACTATTTTTGATAACTAAACGTATACTTTTTGGGTATAACTATAGTAAACATAATTTGTTCTATTTTCGTAAGAAATAAGTATACTACTATAAGTTAAAAAAAAGTAAAATTTCAGTATACTCGCTAAGTTGAAAAAATGTATACTATTTTTAGTACACTTTCCGTTCAACGAAGGGTATTGAAAAAGTAAACAAAAAGTAAGGGTATAGAAATAGTATGAAATAGTATAAAAAAGGTAAGAATCCCAATAGTATACCCAAAGGGTATATACCCATTTGGCGGCAAGGGCTTTAAATTCAAATAAAATCGTTAATCCTTCACAAAACTTTGAGTAATTTAATTTGAAGATTTTAAATTAAAGAACCTTCTCAAACTTTTTTTCTTATTACAGTCCTCAAACATTGAGACCAACAACTCCAAGAAATCAATTTGACACCGCTTCGAAAAATAGTCAAAGAGATTCAAACAATAATGGGTTTGTACAATTAATTCTGTTACGACACCTTTTTAATTGAAATTCTAATTGTTTTAGAAACTTTGATAATGTGTTTACTGGAAATAGCAACAATAATTACAGTCCACCTGGTTTGCAGACAACTACTCAAAGAAATCAATATATCACTACTTCAAGATCAGTTCAGCAAAATATATACGGTATTAGTAGCAATACAAGGTTATCATTAGAAGAATTCTCGTTGAGTAAATGAAATAATTAAACCTTAAAATTTCAGAAATAACGACAACGTGTATACCGGAAACTCCAACATCAATAACAATAGACCTGAAGAAAGCAGCCAAGGAAATGTAAGAAGTACTGGCTCACAAACCGTCAATTCTGGAAATACTTTTAACAGTGGCTCTCAAACAAATAATGATCGTGCAAGAAACTCTGAGACAACGCCACGAAACAACTATGAACAAGAGTTTGAACGTAGACCAACACCTCCCAGCTATGGTAGGCCACAAGTAACCACAAGAAAGTCTACGTATTTCCAAGGAGACTTACCATTTTTGCAGAGTGAAACTACGGTTAGCTCATAAGTGAATATTAATTTGAAATCTTAATCTTTAATTTTTAGACACCACATCCCATCTTATCTGTTGATCATGAAGCTCAATGTGGGACTGTGGTTCCTAAGTCCCTTCCATTGATAGTCCACGGTGGTGGATCCTATGAAGGACAATTTCCTTGGCATGCGGCAATTTTTATATCAACAGTTGGAACTTTAAAATATATTTGTGGTTCATCTTTAATCTCAATGTCGGCAGTTGTCACGGCGGGTAAATAAAGTTCTGACTTCTTTGAAAATTTTTAAAAGGATATTAAATGGAATTTTCAATCTTTTATAGCTCATTGCGTAGCCCATGAAAAGTCTAATCGTGCCATCAATCCAGAGAACTTACTTGTCTATTTGGGAAAACATAATCTAAGAAAATGGACAGGACAGGAGCAAGACGGGAAAATTAATGATGTGAATATTCATCCTGATTACAACTATGAAAACTTTTATTCGGATATAGCTGTGCTAAAGCTCAAGAAAAGTTTATTGCATTCAAATTTTGTAAGACCAGTTTGTCTTTGGACATTCAACAGTGATCTTAAAGCGATCGTGAATAAACTTGGCGATGTCCCTGGCTGGGGATATAATGAAAATGGGTTGGTTAGTGAGGAGTTATCCTACATCAGTATGCCAGTGGTCACTCATGAGACATGCATTTGGTCCAACAGAGACTTTTTCTCTAAAATAACATCAGAAAAAAGTTATTGTGCTGGCTTCAGGAATGGATCTAGTGTCTGGTAAATGTTCAGTTTAGTAACATAAATAATATAATATAATTATCAATATTCAATTTATAGCAATGGAGACTCTGGAGGAGGAATGGTTTTTAAACAAGGATCAAAATGGTATCTCAAGGGAATAGTCTCTGTTTCAATTGCCTTACAAAACCAATTGACTTGCGATACAAACAGTTATGCAGTGTTTACTGATGCTTCCAAATTCACTAATTGGGTGAAAGATAACATGTAATTTCATTATTTTTTAAGCGCATATCATTAAAACAACATTTGAATACGAGTTTTCTTTTCAAAAACGCAATTTTAAATTAGCAAATAAATTTATACAAGTATTAAAACAGTTTGTTCGATTTATTTATTTTATCATGAAAATTAAAGAGATTTTCTAGAGGAATTGACAGGACATCAAAAACTATATTTTTTATATTTAGGTAACACAGATTCTAGAGTCATAATCAAACTGAATTAAATTAACGGCGTCTCAAACTTGTTTTTTGGTTCCGCACTTACACTTCCGTAGAAGGTTATAAATATTACTTCAGTCGCAGTCAGACAACAACTTTTGTGTTAGAGAGAACTTTGTGAGTAAATAAGCAACATTAACATGATAGCATCACGAATTTACAACTCAATTGACTTATTGTGAGTCAGTAATATTTCATCGTTCGAACTTTGAAGTGATCAATTGTGGCCTTTATTTTAATTATTGCAGATAATTTTAAATAACAAGATTACCATCGAAGTGATTTTATGTTAATTGTTATGACTCTTCACTTACGATAATCGTACAATCAAAATGATGGAAATCAAGGTAAGATCGAGAAGATATTCAAAACGAAAAACTAAAGGTCGTGATTTATCTATTGATAAAGTTCGTTATCATAATATATTTTATTTGTATATTTTTGGTAATTTTGGTATTGCATTAATTCATTATTTTATTTCTAGATTTTGTGCCTAATAGTAGTAATTGGTTTATCAAATATCATTAAAGTAATAAAAGTAGCTGGACAAGAATCTCCCTGCCCAAACGTTTTCGTTTATGAAAATTACACCAGAGAAAGATTTTATGGCAAATTGTACTTGGAGAGTGATATCAACATACAAGCGGTGAAAGTTGATATATTTTTTGATGCCAAATCTGATGCGTTATCTGTAAGAAAAGAAGTAAACATTATTTGTTAAAAATAATCGATCTAGTTTCTGTTTTTGTAGAATGATTTTGGTCCACTTGTGAGCCACGATAACAAACATTACACAATCAATGGAGATAAAAATTTGAAAGCAAATGAAGTGCTTCAGATAACACTTTCTTTAAAATACACACAAACTACTCCAGCAATCTCAAAGATATATTTGAATGACAAGCAAATTTGTCCTTCAAGTTTTACTGAAACTTGTGTATTATACAAAGACGGTGGAATAATCTCACCGGGTAGATGGGATGGGAGTTTAGTTATTTATCCACAAGTTTCGAGGAATGGAATTCAAATTGAATTAGTATTTGATGAGAAAGTTTTGGCTGTTGGAGTAAGTTATTTAATTATTATTTTTGTTCTTCAAGTTCGCTCAATATGAAATTATTTTTAGAACAACTTGGGGAGCTCTACCACTTTGGATAGCCTACGATTTAAAATCAAAAATGAAAGAAAATTAATCACAAAAAATGCGCCTCTAAGAATTGATTTCTTTGTGAAATTTAATGAACTTTTCATTGTCCCAGATTTGAAAGAACTTTATATTAACGGAAAAAAAAGTTGCATTAAAAAACCTGAGGATGTTGCTGAAGCTTCTTCGTTGCCACCAAATAGATTTGAAACATCCACGGAAGATTTTTTGTTAACGGATCTGAATTTCAATGAGTTTCCAGCAATTAAGCAGATACCAACAACATTTAATAATGTAAGATTATTTCATATAGACGCTTTCAGCTACAATACTTTTTTTTAGACAAATGTGGCTTGTGGGGAACCGAAAAAGGTGATTGGTGTCAGGGTTTCAAATGGAAGACTAAGCTATCCTGGACAATTTCCTTGGTTAGCTGGACTTTTCATTGATTCTGTAAGTTTTTAATCTTTTCATAGACTCGGAGATTTTATTGTAACCTTTTTTAGAAATTCAAATGTGGTTCAACTTTGATCAGCTCAAATACACTCATCACCGCTTGTCATTGTATAACAGATAGTCATAATAATGATGAGGCCTTTGGAGCAAATCGCTTGAAAATCATGTTGGGAATGCAGCATCGAAAAAAGCTCAGTGGAAATGAACGGCTTAGAAAAGTAAAAATACTTCGATTTAATTCATCCTCTAAATTAAAATTATTTTTTAGGTGAAAACAGTCATCAAGCACCCGAATTACAACACGACAACTTTTATCAAGAATGACATTGGACTATTGATACTTAAACATGATGTTCAGTTCTCATATTACATAAAACCAATTTGCATGTACAGCCAATCGAATGGATTACAAGACTTTATTGGTAAAAAAGGAACAATTGGAGGTTGGGGGAGGAATGAAAATTATCTATTAAATGAGGAATTACATTACGTTCAAATGCCAATAGTTGAGAAAGAATCTTGTGTAGCCACGAATCCTATTTATGGTTTCTTTTCTGAGTTAACGACCTTTTGTGCAGGGTATCAAAAGGACCAGACTGGTAATTAAATTCATTAAATTATTTTTAATCTTAAATCTAAGTAAAATTTTTTTCTAGTCTGTGACGGAGACAGTGGATCGAGTTTAATATGGCCAGGATCAGGCAATGAATTTTATCTCAAAGGAATTGTCTCAGTTTCCATTTCTGAAATGCAAGGGCGATGCGATCCCAAACAATTTGTTGTTTTCACAGAGGTGACACACTATCAAAAGTGGATTTATGAAAATAAAAAATAAACAATACTCACCAATTAGAACGTTCTTTGAAGCCCACAAAAACTCCATCAGTTTTCAATGTCAGTTGGAATTTTAGGACTGGAACTTTTTGGCTAGGGATCAGCTCGAAATTTTTTATCACCTTCAAGATTGTTGTCTTTATTTCAAGCTGCGCAAACTTCTGCCCAATGCAATTACGGTTCCCTGCGCTGAAAGGTACGTAGCTATATATGTTCTCGTTTCCATTCATATTTTCATTGCTAAATCTTTCGGGAATAAATTGCTTGGGATCTTTAAAATATTCTGGATTCATGTGCGCATCAATGATAACCATATTGAAATTACTATTTGCTGGAACAATAAGTCCATCTCCGAGATCCAGCTCTGATTCCAATCTTCTTCCAATAATTGGAACTGGTGGGTACATCCTTAATGTTTCTTTGATAATCAACTCCAAATACTTGAATTCTTGAAGTTTTTGATATGTTAATGGTGCATCCTGATTTTTATCAAGGACTTCATTTACTTCTTCAAGTAATTTTGCTTGAATATCAGGGTTTTGAGAGATTTGATACAATGCAAATGAAATTGTTGTAGTTGTCGTATCATGACCTTCAAATAAAAATGTGTCTACTTCATCCTTGATCTGTCTATTAGTTAATGGAACGCCCTCAATTGTTGATTGCAAAAGCACATCCAACAGTGCCATTTTCTTTTTTAATCCAACTTCTTCAATATCTAAAAACAAAAAGATTTTAATGCAAAGCTCATCAAAAGTTTACAAACATTTCATACCGAAATTATCATTTTCATCACGGGGTTCTTTCAGTAGGCTCTCTCGACGCTTGATGATAATATCAGTTGTGAAGTCATGCAATATTTTAATGCATTTGTCATGAGTCCGTTTTGCTTGCGTCAAGTTAAAAAAAAAATCTACTCTCTGCCATATCTTAACAAGGCGCGAACTCACGATATAACTGATCCTATAAGCACAGTGGAAAATTTTAAAAAGTTTTCATTATAATAAATTTATGAAATTTACTCTCTCACTGCTTTCACGTACTCTGAGTTTTCATCTTTCTGAGCGTTTATTGGACATCCCATTGCGGTCTCTGACAAAACTATTGGGAAAATACAATTTATCTTAGAACTATCATGTCTTTCAAGAAAAGTTATCTCATCACAACATGCATCAGTTTGTTTATCTCATTAGTAAATCATTAGATCATTAGCTCTTCAATTTGAATATTTACCATCAAGCGCCAACAAAGTAACCATTGGATAAATATCAAATGGAATTCCATCTGATTTTGTCTTCAATTGTTGAACGAACGTGGTGCTTTGTCTGTCAAAAACTTCAACAAACTGCTCTAGAATCTTAAAATGAAACGTCGGCGTAATTATTTTCCTACGAATGAACCATTTTTTGCCGGTGCTGAGTAGTAATCCTTCACCCAGCCAAGGTATTAAATAATCATAAACATGATTTTTTCGAATATGCTTTGGACTGCTAAGTACGAGCTTAAATTATAATTGAAAATACTATTTTCAAAATGATCTTATTTCCGTTAGTTTTCAGTCATTTCCGGGCACTTTGAATTTAATTGCTTTTATCAACGTGACCAAATTGACCAATAATTATAAAATTTGTTAAAACTGTATGTATACCTCAAAATATTTTGGATCTGAAGTTAAAATTGCAAATGCTGGACCGACCCAAATTCTTATTGTTTTTCCATATTTTTCAAACAGCTGGGTTGTCATACCAAAAATTTCTGAAATGTATAGAAAATTTTCTATTTAAAAACATAATCTCATGTACGTCAAGGCTTAACAAGTTACCTTAGTTCAAACTTTTAGGTTTTATATCAATTGATTCAATGTTAAAGGCTTTTTTATCACTGTTAAAAAATCTCAGAAATCGATAATTTTCTATTAAAAATCATTTAAAACGATAGAATTTTTAATTGAGAATAGCTCACTAACAACAAATTTTCGAAAATTACGATAAACAAACAAAATTATCTATTTAATCCGTTGAACCATTAAACGGCAACCAAATTGCTGTATTTATGCACATTTGACCTCCACAAGCTATAAAAAAGCCGACATTCACTGTGCAGGTATTCAAACTATTGAGATATATCTATATGAACTTTTAAAATTTTGTCTAAGCAGACGAACCTTCAAACTACGAGATTCATTATCAAGGTTCCACTTTAATTATTATGAACCTCAAACAATATGTTAAAAAATACCAGAAATACGGTTGAGTTATCTTCATGGGAACTGACTTACGCTCTGGTTTTTTGTCCAAATAGAGATATGTATTTCCGATCACAGGTATTCTTAGTGGTCCTTTAAACTTTTTGGCTAGCTCATGCCTTCGAGTATCTTTCATCATATAATCACACAGTAGAATTGCTAAGACAACTCCAATTGCGTAATACACAAGCATCTCCATTCTTACTTCTTAATGCTTGATGTTGTAAAAATAAATATTCCTTGTTAAGATTTATTTCTACACGATTTTGTAATAAATATATGGATTTTATTTTAAAACTTGTTTCTTACCTGACTTAACTAAATGAATGATACAGTAGTTTGACTATCACTTAGCTTATATCAAATGTGTAGTAATTCTATAACAAATGCACTTTATTATGTTCGACTTGTTCCGCAGCTAAACAGCAACTGAATATCATATTAAAGACTTTTCCTGAAAGGTCTCAGTTTATTTTTGCTTTATGTGCTGCCGCGTTTGTTAAGAGTGGTATATTCTTGGAGGCTAAATTTGTATTTACTTTATATACACAGAGAGTGAAACTGAAATAACTAAATAATTCTCATATTCTATTTCAATCGGTCGTTATTTCCATGTTTTAAATGATATTGTGAATTTTGATGCGTTTCAAACACAATGAAATGCGATGAGAGAATTGTTTATTAGTCAGATTGCGACAATCAATGATCGAAAACTTCTCTATTTAAAACAATTCTTATCATATATTCAACCTAGATTAAAGTTAATAAGTCACAAAAGCACGAACAGATAACAATTTAAAAATATTTTGAGAGTATAACAACACGCCAACTTGTTCCTACAACTGGTTGAGACTGAGAATTTTATAAAAACCTATTTCATACCTAAAAGAGAATCTATGCTAGAGAAAATTTCTGGAGAAGAATGAGTAACAAATTTAGTTATCATCATAATTTTTTATTGTTTAGTATATCTTAAAAAGCTTGACAATTTTTTGTACAAACTTTTTTCTTTATATTGTATTGAATTCATTGTTTCTTTCTTTAAGAAGCCTGAGAATTCATTTTAGTTGAATCAACCGTTATGATTCATAAATGTTTAGTTCAGGCTTATTTATTTGCAAGCGCCAAGAATAAAATTTAAATAATTTAAATTCATCATCTGTCTTTTGTCTGAGACACACAATTTTTAATACAACGAACTTATTTAAACCAGTATTGTTAATGAAATTCAAATTTTGTATAATACCAACAAAATAAAGACTTTATTATCCTATTTTTTTAATCACATTTAAGTGGAATGTTCTTGATTATATCTGTATCCAGGAAACACATATTTTTTCATGAAAGTACTCTCAAACTTTGGTAGCATAGTTTCGTTCCTTAGAGCTTTTTCTTGTGACACCATACGTATAACTTCTGTGCAAAGATCTAAAAGGTGTAAGCTTTCATATTTTTCTTTTATCATCTTACAAATGATTTGAATGAACCAGGAACCATCTGTAGTATGACGAAAACTAGCAAAACCTTCAATACTGGACCAGAAAATTAGAAAGTCACCAAACATTGAAGCAGTTGAAGAAGATGTCGGACCATCGTGCTCAATTTTTGGTTGGGGCTTTTGTGTTTTAGTTAGAAAATCCATGCCTTGACATGCTTGAATCAATAAGATTTTCGGTTTATTAGCTAAAAGTTCAGTGGACAGGATACTTTTAATTTCTTTCACTTTGACAGGGATGCTGTTACTATAAAAAATACCAAAAATGTATTAAAACATTCAGTGATGAATTCGCTAAAATTTTACCTTCCATAAACATTTCCTTCAGAACCGTGTGATAAAATACAGACTAAAATTGAATCTGTTCCATCTTCAGATGATTCCTTGACTAATTGTTTCACAGCCTCAATTATTTCCAAATGCGTCAAGTTTTCTTTTACTTGAACTTTGTAACCAAATGCTTCAAACTGATTAGATAGAGCTTTCTTATCTGCATTAGTACCCTGTCTATCTTTAAGAGAACTGGGAGGTAAAAGTGAATTGAACTTTGGATGCTTTTCTCTGTAGAATGTTTGTTGATTTATGATTAATATTTTTCCACTCTTGATGACGTAGAAGCCTGAATCAGCACCAGCTTGTGTTGGGAAAGTTTCAATTGGTTCAGAATCAAGCTTAAATAAGGCGATATCACCTGTTAATACCCCAACAACATCATCTTTTTGGTTATTTCTGAAGAAATCTAAAAGAAAAGTATGCTCATTTTGCTCGAGCCTCACCAAATTGTTTGAAATACAAAGGAACAGTTGAAATTCCATGTATCTTGTTTTTGAAACCTCAAAAGCTATGACCTGTGGAAGCTTCTCTTGAATATATTTTTGGAACTGTTCAGTAGTCTTTGTGGTGCACTCTTCACAGGCTTGATATAGCCGTTTCAGTGTTAAATCTATAGGTGAACTCATCAAATGAACTTGATCTTTGTTCAAGCCGAGCTTTTCTAAAACTTCGAAGGCCCCAATAGTTTTAAGTCCATCAATGATATACTCTCTCCAATCATCCAGACCGCTTGCGAACTCCCTGAGAAAACTTGAAGAAGTTTGTGGGTTCTGTAGAAAGCCATAGAGCTTTTTAATTACTGATTCAATGGTTAATTTCGTGGAATCACCGTAAATCAGAAATACTAAAGAAACCTTTTCTTGAATACTCAAATCATTTTCCAGATAATTCAAATCTTCTAAATCAAAATTCATCTTGCCAGTTTTTGCTAGAAGACAAAAAAGAAAGGAATTCTTGAGCTGTCTAGAGAATCAACCGATTTCAAAACAAACGATCAAAACAAACACAAGACTTGCCCCTCGATATAAAAACACTGTCTAAAAACATTGTAAAATGGTTGTTTTTCATTGCACCGCCTGGTTGTTTCATTGGTTGATTTTTTAGAACTCAAGTGAATAAGTTTTAGAACTGATCCGATAAATTAAAGGCGAGTTTTTAAGGCTTATAAGTATACTTTAATATACTTTAACTCAATTAGTGGCTCCACCATACGTTTGAGGAGGGACGCTCAAAAAAGGTAATAGCAGCAAACATAAATTAATGGATTAAGGAACAAAGAAAGAACCAGATAAAGCAAAAATTGTGGCTTACTCATTGTGTGAGCATTATTAGTTCTAAATGTAATTATTTAAACTATTTTCGAACCTAAGCCACTATTTTAGTGGGCGGCGAGTGATCCCTTCATTTCGAGGCTTGCTCAAAGATACTAATTGATAAAGTAAACGGCTTCAAAAGTGGTAATTGAGGATTTGGGTGCTCCACACACTTCCATAAAACACTGACAAAAAAGTTGTCATACACTGACAAAAATACAAGCTTGATTGATAAAACATTAGCAAGAACCCCTATATCTAGCCGCTTTATTGCCTTCATAGTGGTGTGTTTATGGTTTAGTCACAAAGTCAAAACTATTATTTGTACTGACTTGAAGAGTTTTTGGAACATTCCTAATTTTTATATTTTATATTCTTCGTTATTTTCAGAATATTAAGGCGTGGAACAACGAACGGCTCAACTAATTAGCGGAATTAGTAAATTAATGTGCAAGTGGATATTTGACTCCTGAAAACAGTGCTTTAGTGCAATAATCTCTTTAATTTAGAGCTAACAAAAGAGTGCAGAACAGGTGAAAAATCAAAAAACTTGTGAATCTAGTGAGGAATCATTAAAAATACAGTCGGTTTGTGTTAATATTATTCGTTAAAATCCAGCGACAAGGTTCCCAAAATGCGTGAATACAAAATTGTGGTACTGGGGTCTGGTGGCGTCGGGAAATCAGCGCTCACCGTGCAGTTCGTTCAGGTAAGCCCACATTTCGCAAACTAAATTGAACGCTGACCAAGCAGTAGACCACCATCTGTTAGTCCAGTGCGTTTTACCCACAAATTCAATGTTTCAATTGACTAACTGTTGTTGCTCCCAAAAACTCCCACAGCCGCTCATGCAAATCTGAATTTGTGTTGTTGTAAACTTTGTTCGAATTTCGTTGAATATTTGTGAGTTTGGCTTATTTTGTTGAGTTTCTAGTGAATTCAGTCGTTTTGCATAAAATTATAATAATACATTGGTTTCGTTTTCATTGCCTGCCCAATGTTTTTTCGATATCTTCAAGATACTTTTCGATTTGGGCATGATTTGAGGCACTTTTCCTTTCGTTTAGTGTGAGGGCTGCCAGATGCTGGTGGATCAAGTCTAGTTTGATGGGCGGTGAACATGAATAAAACAATATTTTAAATTTTTAAAGTGGGCAAATTATGATTGATTAATAATCTGTGATTAACCAACTATTTATTAAATCATTGCTGAAAAAGTTGATGGTTTCTATCTCATATTTAATTAACATTTATTTGTTGCAACATTTTACAAAACAATAAAGCCGATTAATCGATTCAGAAAATGCCTACAATCGCTCCTTTACTCAACTGGCCAGATGCTGGTGGATCAACAATTGTTACACGTGATTCATTAAATTTCATTAATTAATTGCCCAGTGCCCTTGCCTAACTCGGGTAATTGGCTGAAAATTGAACTAATGAAAGTAATGGCTTAATTGAGATGAATCCGCGGGCATTAAATTCCATTAAATTTCATCAAAGCACCAATGAAATTCCCGCTTTCACAATCGGAAATTCACAAAAATCAGTGTAAAATGCGAGAAAATTTTTAAATCCGTTTTATTGCCGCTGCGTTTGAAAATGAAAAATTATATTTTTGTTGTATTTTACAAGCTCATTTGTTGTTGTAAATTAAAATCACGAATTTACAATTTTTTTACAAATTCAAACGATTTATGAATGAAATCGAGAGAAATGATGTAATTGTTTTCCAACCCACAAATAACCAACATATCAATTTTTGGTTAATGCTTTTGAATGATTTTTTCCATTTCTACCAATTTAAAAATTAAACACACGAGCTTCCTATTTAATTTCTGTGGCTTTTTGTAGTTTTCTGATTTTCACTGTGATTTTCGAGATGAATTTGGGAATTCGGAGAAATGCTTAATTTTGCGGTTGATGTGACGTCACACATCATAAATTTTTCCTTAATATGTGCTTTCCTCTGTTTTCCTCGTACTTTTTTGTGTTTCGAAGCTTAAAATAGATTCGTGTGACGGAAGTTTCTCGTTTTAGAACTTTTTGAAACTAAAAATACTTTATTAAACGTCATTTCCTGTCACATTAGAGTAGAGAATGAGTTTCGGAAAAAGACGTGGGTGTGACGTCACCCGGAATGCTTTTTATCTTTTATGTTATTTTAATGTGCTTTTAGACTGTAGTAATGAGGATCTATCGTATGTAGTTACTCATTTTTTACAGTAGACTAGACGTGGCGCTATAATGAATGTTTTCACCTTAATGGTGCAATAAAAAATTCATAAGTGGTGATGTCATTTCTCCTGAATTAAAATGAAACATAATTTTAATCGGTTCTTTGATGATATTCTGAATTGAAAGTGACCTCATCGTTTCATTTCTTATTTGTGAATTTTAATGAGTCTTTTGATGGTAGTTGTTTTCAAGGTGAAGTCGTATCAGGTGCTGATACTAAAAGTACATTGTTTGATTAAAAATTTGTGATTTTCTTATATTTTCAAAAAACTTGTAAAACATCAGGGATGGGCAAGCTTTAATTTCAATTGAGTAAATATTATGCAATTTCTCTTTTGTTTGTCACTCACTCATAGATAAAGATGTTTGTTTTTGTTTTAACGATCACAAATTTTATATCGCGATAAAAATGTTTACAATGGAAGTCAGGGGTAGCCAATCTTTGTTATTTTTAATCCAAATACTCCATTAAATGTTTTATTTATTTGTTTTCAACTAATTTGTTAATAAATTTAATTAAATCAAAACCTCCACAGTTCGACCACCTCCACCTCTCGCTCACTCGTCATAAATTAAACCAACAATATACCTTCAACCCAGCTTTGAATTTCATCAATTTATAATTTTTTCTTCCGAACCAATTAACATTTTTCGATAAAATGTGTGGAGTTTTGTGAAATTTTGTGGAATTTGTTAAATTGGCGCTCGTCATTTGGCTGTTTGATGAATTTCAGAAAATCTCCAGAGCACAAAACATTTTTCGTGGAAATACCATAATATTGATGTGATAAATGGGGGCAAGCAGGGGTTATGTCAACAAATCGAGTTTTTTTTTTGTCTTCTCAAAACATCTTTAAAATTTTGACAGAAAAATTGCGAAGCCCTTAATCACCACAATTCTACAAATTTCCATACTATCGAAATGATAAGCGTTCGTGTCTTGCGGTTGTGACAACAAAGGTTTTTTTCCGTCTGATAACAAGTGCTGTCTCCGCTATACTCGCTATTAATAACTCGGTTGCTACTTGACAGTGTATGTGACGTAGAATGCATATATGGATAAAAAATAATCGACTGCTTCTACTGTTTTTGCTACTTCACTACATAAACGTTTTAAATGCTATACAAACTAAATGCCAGCCCCGAATTGAAATTGGAATTAATAAAAATAATAAAAATGAATGAATTGACTCGGAATTGCCTACAAATTTGTTCGAAATGCTTGAAATACCCGAAAAACCGAATTCTTCTTTCTCCTAATTTGGATTCATTAAAATTCAATTCACACGATTAGAATATTCATATGAAAGCAGCGAATACATAAAAACTATTATTTTGTATTTTATACATTTAATGAAATTCCAAGGGCAGGGTTCTGGTGGGCTTCAGGGTGGATAATTAATTAATTTGTTTTTTAGGGAAATATTTGCCAAATTTCTGAATTAATATTCTTGAAATTTGCTGATAATAACCAAAACAAAGAAGGAAACAACCCTGACCATGCCTTAACCAACAATTTACTGCTGCAGATAGCTTTCAGCCTTTTATTTCTATTTTTTCCATATTCATTTTTCTTTATTTGAATTATTTGAACAACAAAAGAATTTTTATGTTTATTTGCTGTTTTTAGCTGTATTTTAAGAATTTGCAAGCATTTCCAGTATTCCGTACAAACTTTTCAAAAAAGAGCTCAAATTAAAACTGGAAACTATTTTTTTTCATTTCCACACATTTTCTGAATTCTTGAGATTGTTGGCAGATATTTCCTTCAGGCTGGGTGAAATGAATATTGTTTGATGATTTTATGAGACTTGTTGGTGGAGTTTTTTTGTTTGTTTGAGCTTTTTTGGCTGAGGAACTAAATGGTTAGAGTCGAACCCATGAAATTTGCTTTTGTAACGCTCTTTTAATCGCTTATTTTGGTTCAAATCATTGGACCATTAACTGTTACTATAAATATAAATAGAGACTTGCGTTATAATGTAAATACGTGCTTTTCAACAGAACGAGCAACAACACGTCTTTTGACCTTTTAAAACGCGACAACGCAATAAAACCACTCAAAACATACTTTTTATCTCCCTTGTCACCAACACCTGAAACACCCTCTAGTTGCACTTGTTGCATGACTATAAATTAGGTCACTCATATTTTAATTACAATGAAACTATCCATTATGAAATTAATAAATTTTTACCATATTTTTAGGGAATTTTCGTTGAAAAGTACGATCCAACCATAGAAGACAGTTATCGCAAGCAAGTGGAAGTTGACGGCCAACAATGCATGCTCGAAATTCTGGATACCGCTGGAACCGAACAATTCACGGCAATGCGCGACCTCTACATGAAGAATGGCCAAGGATTTATTCTGGTGTACTCGATCACTGCACAGTCCACCTTCAATGACTTGCAAGACTTGCGGGAGCAGATTCTGCGGGTTAAGGACACAGATGATGTGCCAATGGTTTTGGTGGGCAACAAATGTGATTTGGAGGACGAAAGGGTGGTGGGCAAGGAGCTGGGGAAAAGTCTGGCCAACCAGTTCAACTGCTCGTTTATGGAGACATCTGCTAAAGCCAAAATTAATGTTAATGATGTAAGTTTTCCTTTTTGAAATTTTTTACAATATGAAAAATTCTGAAAAATGTTATACTCACCTTTAAAATTTTATTTTAGATATTCAATGATTTAGTTCAGCAAATAAATAAAAAGTCGCCGGAGAAGAAGCAGAGCAAAAAGAAGAAGTCCCTGTGTACCCTGCTGTAAGGTGTCACAATTAACACCACAAATCGTGCGCCCCTCAAAAGAAAACATTTTTTAAAAGTTTTAAATTTTAAAATTAAATTCCGACCTATGTTTTTTGAATTTGCGCGCCAAAAATTAATTTTCAACTTTAAAATTTTACCTTAAGTGTGAAAGTATGTGGTGTATGTGTGGAAGTTAGCAGGTGGGACCGCTGGAGTGAGCTGTCAGTTCTACCCTAAATACACCTGTCTGTGTCTGTCCTAGATAGTTTACAAACTTACTTCCTCCTACTACCTTTGATTCATGTTTAATCGCTAAATTTTGAATGTTCGAGTGCCAAGCTCAAGTCTACAGTCAGTCCCATTGCTGTTCTGCACAATAACCTTGTACATTGTGTCACACTTTCCCCACAAGTCGTCGTCCCTCAAAATTTACAAAAAAAAAATACAAAAAACTAAAATAACACAAATTATGGCAAATCAGTCTATTTAGTTTAATTAATGTCTTCTACTTATTTTTCGGGAAATTTTTTGGGATTTTTTTATGGGAAGACCTTATTGATCTTGGTATGTTCTGTTGAGAATTTATTTTTGATGTTTTTGTGTGAAAATTGACAAAAAATCTAAACTTTTGAAGGCCAATTTACATTTTGTGTTAAACATCGTGTGTAAAACTTTCATACACAATTAAGAAATAAATTCACTACAAAATATTCTTAGAATCTTAAAGGTCATATTGTATATTGCAATGTTCGTTTCCTTTTGTAAAAAGGAATAATTTGAAATCGATGTATTGCAAATGAAAAAAAAAATATTAATTTTTAGTTAAAGATTAAGGAGAATCAATTCAGTTATAGATTAAAGTTACAAAGCCAGGAGACCATTTTGACTATCCGCAGATGATTAAAAAAGTGAGAGTTTATATATATTGCAAGAATTGTACATTTGAAGGGGGATTTACATGGTGGAATGTTTTTTGATTGGTCAGGAAATATAATGTATGATTAATCAGATTCATAAAAATCACATTAAGAAAATTTACCGAGTAAATCCACCTTCAAGAAAAATAAATAAAACTATCATTATTTGTGTTAACTGTACGTTTATCTTTAAAATTTAAATCTGAATCATTCAAAATAATTACAAAGTTGAGTTTTTTTCTAAAATTCAAATAAAACCATAATTATTTTTCTATTCCTAATAAACTTTTTACAATATTTCCGATTTTTCCAATATTTGGGTTTTTAAATAGGAAATAATTTAAATAACTTAAATGATTCAAACCAATTGAAAGTTTCTATTGTTCTTAGAAGATTATTTAATTTATCTTTGAGAAGACAATTATAAAACAAAATTTGTAACAAGCACAGGCCATTTTATCATATTATATAATTTCTTTGATTTTTTTTCTATAATACTGTTCATTCATATAAAAATTCATTAAAATGGACAAATCATTAATTTAACCGAATTGAGCCTTTTTCCCATTTTCCGAGTGATTTATAAAATTTTTGTTTGTCACAAAAATCTTTGAAGAAAGCTTGGAAAAAGTTAATTTAAGTTTTATTTTGGTTTAATCAGCCAAATGGATCACAAAACAATCTAATAAATTTTGCTATAATTATAATATTACAATCAAAGGTTTTTATTCTTATTCACTGATTTTATTTTTAAAAACATACTTATTAAAATTTTAAATAAAATTGAAATTATTAAAAATTCCAAACCATTTTTTTATTGTTTCGTTATCGTTTTACTTATTATTTGTCAGGGTGGTTTATTTGAGGTGGTAGATCACTAAAACTTTTAGACAGTAATTAGCACTTTACTTGTTTTTACGCAAGAATTTAAAAACGGATAATTAGTTGGAATTAATTGAATGTACTGGTAAATGTTATTTAATACTTGACTGCTTTGGTTTATCACCACCTTTCATATACTACCTGGACTTTTTTTATAATTTCCTCCAAATTATAGCATTGGATACTCAATTTTGAACAACCAAACTGCCCTAAACTTCCGAAAATTTTTTTTGTGAACTTTTTCTAAAAAATGTATTCAACTTTCTAAAGAAACTGTAGATTTTTATTTTAGAAAATTAGAAGAATGACATGAAATAATAGCTTTTAAGTGATGGGGCTAGGTTGAGTGTGATGTCATGTTTTTTGAGTTGAAGAACTCTTCAAGTTTTTTAACAACAAGTCAGTTTTCTTTATCTCGTTTCTTCAAGAGACTGAAAAGAAGTGTTAAATCCTCTAGATAGGTTGAAAAACTGAAATAAGGAGAACTGACCTTAATGGATATCTGTAAAATTTAGAAACTCTACAGATACCTAGAAATTATAGAAAGTATCAAACGTGACTTCACTAAAAGAGAGCCCCAGAATCCTTATGAAAAACGTATATATATATAAACAATTGAAGATAAACTAATTTTAGAGGTTAAGTATTGTGGGCTTTTCTGGATTTGAAACGACTTAGAAGTCATTTCAGGTTAATTCGCTGAAAATGATTTCAAAAATGGCGACTTCGTTTTTTCCATAAATAATGTATTGTTTGATGAACCAGGATCCTTACATTTTTTGCTGTAAATCCTTGAATAATTCAAAAGTTTGTAGAAAAATTTCCCGCCATTTAAAAATTCAAAAAGAAGAGCCGACATGTTTTAGCACGCGCTCAGTCACGTGGAATTATTTTATAAATTTGCGATTAAATTTGTTGTTATTAAATGCTTATACAAGAAATTATAATTGTTCGTCTGGAAATTTTTTGCTCTGTTCATGTCTGCCAAGTAACCAATTATCTTACTATTTTCCAAAACCTATGAAAAATGTAATAGTCTCAAACCTAAAATTTCTCTTAAAATACTGTTGTGATTTTCCAGTTTTCTAAAAATGCTCAGGCCACTGAATCTGAATTAACCAATTTTCAAGACAATCAATTAGTTTCATAGCTAATTTCTGTCTTAGTTGTCTTAGTTTCATTTCCAATCCAATCACGCTGCTGTAGTATTTTGTTTACTTCCGGTACGTTTTTAATGTTTTTCTATTTATTTTTGAGGGAAATAATCGGTAGCGTCTTTGTTTGAAGGCTGGGATTAAAAAAAAATTAAGTTAATCTAAATCCCAGTACAAATAATTGAGGTTATACTTATCAAGTCCCTCCCTTTCTTTCAAATTAGCACGTTAACACAGTTTACAAAATATAGGAATGTATAAAAGTAACATAATTCAAACAAGAAAAATGATAACTCATCAATTTCATTAAAAATAAAAGAAGTCATTAAAGTATTTGTATGTAAATCAAATAAAATAAAGAGCTATGGGTGGTTATACACAATTTGTAATTTTGGACCCTACAAACTTTTTAAAATAATTAATTCGGTTATGAATTTGCTGAATAGGATAAACATTCTGAGATGTTTTTGAATAATTTTTATGAGTAAAACTAAAAATAAAATGTTTAAATTTTCCAAAATTCCAATTTATAAAAATGTCTGTAAAATTGAAAATTTCATTAAAAAGTTTAGTAAACGTGAATGTTTGTATTCAAAACTTTATAAAACTTTTAAACCTTATTAAAAATTAAAAAACTAAATTTATTTGTTGTTAAACAATAAGATACCCGTTATCAACGTCACTACAGTTTTTATTGCCATTTTATTGGAACTTGATGATTATTAATTATTATGAAGCAAAAAAATGTTTGAAGGTTTGAAGTTATTCGATTTTTAAGGTTATTAAAGATTTTTCAAGCAAAAGACTGTAGAACTTGCTGACGGGCTCAAAAAACTAAATGAAATATTTTCCTTGTACTACAATTTAAAATGTACGAAATAAAAGAAAACTCTAAAATATGGGAATGATAAGTCTTTTTTTGCGCTTCTTCATTCAAATTTTCAAAAGTTTATTCAATAATTTTTTGATGCTTAAAAATTACATAAAGTCATAAAATAACATTTTTCATTGCGATAGAAACAAATTTCTTAGATTTAGGAGAAACAAAAATATTATTAAAAATTTAAAAAGCAAGTAATCCTATCATCAGCTTGTCTTGCTCTTTTCCATTAAATGGCACAACAAAATTTTGCAAATATCATTGCTTCAACAACATATTTGGGAGCTTGATTAGGTTTGGCTCGAATCCAGGTCAGAGATTTCGGTCTAATGGCATTAAGTTTATCTAAGAAGTTATGTTGATAGTTAGGCTGCCTAAATCTTGGAATACATCAGAAAGTAGTAAATTCATTATATTTTTATTTAATTCGAATAGCTATATACAATTTAACAAGTTTCAACAACTCTATCAAATTCAATATGAGCAAGCTCATCCAAACATATTTTCAATTCAAAGCTTAGAGTAAACGAAGCTTATGACACCAATAATAATAAAAAAATCTTATCTTTAGTCAACAAAAACTCTCATCAATCAACATAAAAGTTTTATAAATTTAAAAAATGTCAACAATCTATCATTTTCTCATGAACCAAATTCCTAAGTCAAGCCCAATCGAGCTCCTCATTCAAACCAGAAGATATAAAAATTCATAAAAATTAACAATTCTTCAAAAACTAAAATTAAAACAACTTTTCGCCAAAAATCTTTGCACCATCTTCTTAGAGCACTTGAAAATCTCAAGGTAGAGTTTGTGAGGGTGCGACTTAGTCTTTTTATAACTCGATTTTGCGTCTTTACCAGATTTATCTGAAAATGTAGCTTAATCATCAGATTTCAATTAGTGAATCGATTTATTTTTGTGATGCAGTTCAAGTTTGACGTCACCTCTCATAAAACACTTTTGTTCAAAGAAAAATTTATGTCTTTTGAAGCTTTTTAAAAATCTTTGTAGGCGATAAAAACGAATGATAAAAATATTAAAAAAATAGAGTTAGTTTATAGCAAAACTGACTGGCAAATTCACGATTAGACACCAAATGACAAAATGACACGAGTTTTTAAAAGAGATACAAAAATACGAAAGATCTGCTACTAACGGGAGGGGCTCAGTGACGAATTCCGCAGATTGAGATGAATGTGCTGAAATTTTGCAGGTTCACGGCGGGAATAACACTGTATCCTACACGCGCTATCTCTTGAGCGCCCTCCTTGAAGTCAGTCAGTGCTTGAATCAATAGATCTGGTCCAGGCGAGGCTCCCACTTGGTAGAAAACGCGGAAGTGGATGGCAGGTTGTTCGCCAACCGGCGGGCTCGGATAACCCTTGAGTATTTTGGATAGGCTGTACTTGAAAATGTCAATCAGTTGGGGTTTCGTAATAGTTTGGGCGAGATGCTGGTGACGTTGCTTCACATCATCGTTTAGGTCTGTTAGTTTGGTGGTGGAGGTTGTTTGGCCTAAAATGTAATTGTTATTGTTGAAGAATAATTGCTTACAACTTTTTTTGCTTAATTTAATGAATTATTCATACCAGTTGATACATAACAAACAATAGCGGCGCAATTATTTTCAATATTCCACCTTCGACGAATTGAAATTGTATAATCAGCAACTGAGCAGCCAGTTTCTTCATCTAAAAATTTAAGAACAATAAAATATTTACCGAGAAAGCAATCTTAAAATACTTACAGTCAAATTTGTCGTTGTGTGCGTGCGTCCAGACTTGCCATTCAATAAGAGCCTTGCGGGGCAAATTAGGAACCACAATAAAGTCCATGAGAGCATTAGCACTGCGCCTCTCCCATTGGCGTCTTGCTTCCGTTATAAAATTCGGATGAGTCACGAAACAAATTCCCTGCACTACATCTCTTAGCTGACCGTGAGAATTCATCGCTTTGGCGATTCTGGTGACGTGACGTAATGTCAGTTTGCATTCTTGTTTAATGCCTCCTTCAATTACGACCATGTTTCCCGGAATTAATGCTATTTGACCAGAAATGTAGGTTATGTCTCCGATTCTTGTGGATTGAGAGTATGGCCCGATGTTGGCTGGAGCCCAGTGGGAAATACCTTGGACGTGTAGTGTGTGACGTTTATGTTCGATTTCACCAGCTAAAATCAAAGAATATATGAATTAATAAAATAATAGTTTTGAAATTTAACAACTAAAACTTGCCTTCAGTTGGTGATTTAAAGGCCACTGCATCTAAGATCACATGGCAATTTTCAGGCAAAGGACATTCCACCTAAAATATAAATTAAACGTTTTAATACAAAGGTAAAAAAAATAAATAAAACAAAAATTCTTACACAAACTCGGGTTGGTGGATTCTGGAAGTTGAGCTTTTCTCCGTAAACTTGATTCAAAACCAAATAATCAGCCATACTGCGCACATACAAAGTGATGTAACATATATTTTTCAGGTGCACAGAGTGTTTGGCCACAATTTCTATAAATAATTTTAAAATATTTCAAAAATCCAGAAATTCTATGATACTTAAGTATTGAATATGATTAAAACAGTAACTTTTTTAATGCTCACCTTCTAAATCAACCATTGCTCTAGTAAACGCATCCAACTTATTTTCTCCAATACCCTGAATTCCACTTATCCAGTGCCATCCTTTTGAATTGGCCACACAATGCGGTTCTATGTTTAACTGAATGCTTTCATACTCAATTTTCAAGGGACTTTGAGGAGCCATCGATTCATCTACACTATTCATCTTAGTGATATCTGGCTTTGGCCTGGGAATATTAATGCTGTTGCTCCTGGAAACTGGATCCCTGCTTAATCCTTGCAACAATTTGGCGTTGTTTTCTTTTTCTATGAATTCCAATTCAGTTTCACTTAAATCTGGATCACTTAGGTCACAGTAGCTCGACTCATTTAGATCTATGATAAAATCTATTGATGTGCGAATAGGCAGCTCAGCTGATGGACGATCTTTTGGGACTAGACGCAGCTTCAAGAAATTAATGTAACCAACTTCGCAAACTGGATCTGAGGAACTAATGACGATTTGTTGCTCGTCACTAAAAAAGTTAAAAATATATTTGAATTTAATTTAATTTAAGAAGGCAAAACAAAATTTAAAAACAAGAGAACAAGATAACTCACATTACAATCCTTTTACTTTTATAAAGGGGGCAATCCAGCGTAAAAGTTTCATATTCTCCCCCTTCACCGCAAATATTTAATCCATATTTATCCTGCATCTTCACTAAATGTGATTGCATGTCCTTTATGGATTTCCCGAGATGGCGATCAGGTGTCAGCCCTAGAGAAGCCACTTTTATAATAATAGCGGACACATTACAATCGATCATCTCCTGCATTAGTTCAGCTTGCTCGCGTCGCCATAAAAACGCCAAAGATACCAACTTTAAGCGGGAGCAGCTGAAAAAATAAAAAATAAAAAATGTATTTAATAAAATTGTCAGTGACCGGTTGATGTAGATTATAACTATAAAATTTTTAAGTGATATTTTTGAAAGATATTTAAGGCAATTTTTTTAGGATGTATTGATATTATTGTCTCAATAATTAAAATTGAGAAAAATCTCTTTTTTAGATTAAAAGTATAAGTAAATCGAAATACTCATACTTATCGAAATTGAGGTCATTGTCCATTCTTTGAACAAGGCACATGGATTGTACATTACTATTATTGAAAGTGCAAAGTCCAAACTTAAAGTAACTTACACATTTTCAACTCTAACTCGTTGATAGTCACTAAAGATGGCGCCAACTGATACAGCCTCGACCTGTAGTTCATCTTTGGTTTGCTTCAAAAGCTCATAAAGATCTTCCACTTCGTCAAATGCCGTGGGTTCATAGAATTTGCCAGTGGACAGTGATTTTCCCAACGTTTCTCTTCTGTATAGTGGGAGCTCCATTGCCTCAGCCAGCTTCTCTATGCCTTGATGGCCCACCGTCTGGTACATATAACTGTCCAACTCATCTGGAAACAACATAAATCAGTCAGAATCATTGTAATTCGTCACGTTTGCTTGTGTGCCACGAGACTGGTTTTTCTGGCAAATGACAATAATGTTATTAATGAGTGATGTTGGAGCAAGTGGTGAAACTTTATAGCCGAATTTTAAATTGGCTGAAGTTCAAGAAAAACCTGAAGCACTCAACACACACAATCTTCATAACAATGTTTACAGTTTACACTTTTGGCTGAAATGTTTGTGATTTATTGATTTGCTGCCACCGTCCAAAAACTTTTAATTGAGGGGCTGTGTAATTAAGACGTCATTACCTGGTGAATTACAAAAGAATTCCAAGAATAGCTCAACAAACAAGAAAATAAATTTTGAGTTAAAAATAGTTATGTGACGTATTTGATGACCAGCCCCTGAACAATCAACAAATTTGTTATTCCGAGCAATTCATTGATGATTGAGGCAAAAAATGACTGCGTTCAGGTCAATTAGCTTAGTTCCAAAGGAAAATTTCTGAATGAATTGAAGATCAACAAGTAAATTAAAAAATTAAGCTTTTCAGTAGTTTATGTAAAAAAAACCTTTGTCTTTGGGATGAAGGTTGGCTAGAGCCACGATCTCATGGCCTTCAGCTTGGCACTGCATCATGTTGAATGTGCTATCTTTCCCTCCACTGATTAGGGCCACTACACGCATTTTTAGGCTGGTGTTATCACTTGAAACTCAACTTTATTTTTAAATCGCAGATTTGACTATTTGAGGCAATTTAATTTTGCTTCTAATTATATAAGTTAGTTAGGTCTTAATTGGCGCGGCGCACTACTTATTTACTAGTATTATGTGGTTTATTTACTAATTCACTACAACGGAGATGACAATTAATTAAAATAAATTTTTTAAATAAGAAAATATTAGAAATCCATGAAATTCCTTGGAAACGAGTTTTTAATTTTGGAAGTCTGCATTTTACACGTTGTAGTTAACGTTCTAATTGAACCTGTATGAATTAATGAATTAACAGCAAGTACAGATTCTCCTTCGAGAGATAAATATTACTAAATGAAAGTATCAACACTGTGTATTTATAAACTTCAAAAAATCATCCATTTGAGCAAATTAGACGGAGAAATCAGTAAATGGAGGGATGCACTAGTGTTTACAATAATGTAAACTATTTACAAGAGTCTCTTAGAGATTAGGTGGCTCTAAGTAGCTAGAAATGTTAATTTACTACTGTTAATTCTTTCTTGGAGAGAACTTCAGTTCGCTTGAATTCGCCGTTAGCTTTTTGGCGGCGAACAGAGACTGAGCCCCGCGAATTTAAATAAATGCGGGAAAAGAGCTTATAAGCTCAATAAAAGCTGCGTTGTTATCTTATCACGTTAAGATAATTTGTGGAAAAAATCGAATCGACTGATAATATTGATAAGTTTTGGTTGCTCCAGTAATATTTGAGAATTTGAAATGTGATAACTCTTTCAAATTTATTTAACATTTTAAAAGCTTTTAGCGCTACTATTAATTTTATTTGTATAGAAGGGATCATTCACGAATTACGGCTTGTCATCAACACTTTTTGACCTATTCATGCTTGATAAAAACTCGCTTATGAATTTACTTGCTGATAGTAACACTAAGTGAGAGCTGAATTAGTGTAAAATTAGGTGTGGAACAGTTCTGAAGCAAATTATTTGTGCGAAAAAAAAGATGAATAAACCAAGATCCCTTACCGATGGTTTCTCAAATCGAAGGAAAACTATTCAGTACGATGAAATTCAAGGAACGGGTTTTGTAAGTTCATTCAGTTTTTCATCGATAAATAAAATGGTTAATTTTCATTGATTTAAGAAATCAAATACATTGGATGTGAAGAAAGGAAATTCTTCCAGCTATAATACTTTATGTAAAACCAATGAGGTGCAAGCGACCAGGAACAGTGTCTTATTGAAGGACTTAGATTGTTACAAAGAAAAGTATTTCAAGTCTGAAGAGTCGAATCGAATTCTTGATGCTAAGTATGTATTGATCACAGATTTGATTGAACTGTAGGTTGGTTAACTTTTTTCCAACATAGATATCAGAAGATTAAAGTGGAATATTGGAACCTTAAACGAGAACATGAGAGCCTTTTGCTTGAGTTCAATAAACGGGTATGCCAAATTCAATCATAAAAGGTCAATTAAGTTGTTAGTAATATTTTGATTACAGCAAGGGCTGGTAGAATCAAAGTCACGCAAACTATACCAAAAGCTGTTAAATCGTCCAACACTAGAGTTTCTTCAAAAAAAGAATATAGTTAAAAGTTAGTATTACTGAAGTTTAAAAACATATTTTTATCAAAAAGAGATAAGAAATTGATAGTTTCATTCTTTTTTTAGATGAGCCGTGCTTCAATACTGATCTAGATAAAGTGTGAGTGCACAAATTCATTGCATAATTTTTTGACATTTGTAACAGCATTTAGTCATAACATAAAGAACATTAGTGTATCCTTTACGAAAATTTTTACTTCGGCAACAAAAAGTTGTGAAGTCTTGGTTTCATCCAAACTTTTTTTTTTTTTTTTTTTTCTTATTTTTGCCTAAAACAAAAAAATTTTTGGTCTAGAACCCGAAATTTTGGGTCCTTGCGAAATGTCTGTCCGTGGTTTTGACTTCTGAACTTCTGTGTTCGTAATCTCAGAACCCATCCGACCGATTGATCTAAAATTTTCAAAATAAGCTTTTTTAAACCATAAGCAGCGACGTACGAAGAGTTTTTGATAATAATACAGCGCCATCTAGTACCTGTAGTGCAAACTACCATTTTGCCATACAAAATTTTTTTTTTCCTGAGAATATTTTAAAACATCTGAATATGCAAAAACGTTGTTTTTGCCTCAAAATGATCAATTCCAGAAGATTTTATGGAAATATTTTACCATGACCAAGTTGTCATGCTTACAAAAATTTTGGAAAAAAAACTTCTGTTTTCGTAATCTCAGAACCCACCCGACCGATTGATCTAAAATTTTCAAAATAAGCTTTTTTTAACCATAAGCAGCGACGTACGAAAAGTTTTTGATAATAATACAGCGCCATCTAGTACCTGTAGTGCAAACTACCATTTTGCCATACAAAATTTTTTTTTTCCTGAGAATATTTTAAAACATCTGAATATGCAAAAACGTTATTTTTGCCTCAAAATGATCAATTCCAGAAGATTTTATGGAAATATTGTACCATGACCAAGTTGTCATGCTTACAAAAATTTTGGAAAAAAAACTTCTGTATTCGTAATCTTTGAACCCATCCGACCGATTAGTCTCAAAATTTCAGAATAAGCTTTTTTCAACCATAAGACGGTCGCGTTTGCTAATTCAAGAAAATTCTACAGCACCATCTAGTACCTGTAGTGCAAAATACCATTTTACCATACAAAATTTTTTTTTTCCTGAGATTATATTGAAACATCCGAATATGCAAAAACATTGTATTTGGCCCAAAATGATCAATTCCAGAAGATTTTATGGAAATATTGTACCATGACCAAGTTGTCATGCTTACAAAAATTTTGGAAAAAAAAACTTCTGTTTTCGTAATCTCAGAACCCACCCGACCGATTGATCTAAAATTTTCAAAATAAGCTTTTTTTAATCATAAGCAGCGACGTACGAAGAGTTTTTGATAATAATACAGCGCCATCTAGTACCTGTAGTGCAAACTACCATTTTGCCATACAAAATTTTTTTTTTCCTAAGAATATTTTAAAAAATCTGAATATGCAAAAACCTTGTATTTGGCCCAAAATGATCAATTCCAGAAGATTTTATGGAAATATTGTACCATGACCAAGTTGTCATTCTTACAAAAATTTTGGAAAAAAAACTTATGTTTTCGTAATGTCAGAACCCATCCGACCGATTGGTCTCAAATTTTCAAAATAAGCTTTTTTTAACCATAAGCAGCGACGTACGAAGAGTTTTTGAAAATAATACAGCGCCATCTAGTACCTGTAGTGCAAAAATTTATATTTTATATATCTTGAGTTTTTTCAAAGAATCAAAAAAACTGTTGGAAAAAATATTTTTTTTTTTTTTGAATTTTATATCAAAACAAGTTTTACGTGTTTTTCGTTAAGAAACTACCAACTCAAGTCGATCAGAAAGTGGTAAAATTTGATTCAACAGAATTATCAGCAATAATACACAATATTCCCGCTCGGCGCTCTAATCGAATATTTATATTTTGGTTACATATTTTTGAATTTCCTAGAATTTTATAGCTTCATTTAAATGAATTATTCTAATCAAGCATTGGTATTATGTTGCCGAAGTGCCTGCTAAAGCTTCAGCTTTTCCGATTTTTTATTTACAGCCCAGTCCATGAAATTCATAAAAACGTACCCAAGATAGTGGTTGAATGCATCAACTTGATCGAAAATAATGATAAATTCATGAGGACACCAGGAATTTACAGGTAACATCTATCAAATTATCTATCTGATTTACTAAAAGCAATTTTCTAACATTCAATATTTTTATATTAATAGAATAAGTGGCGACCACACCAAAATCCAGAATTTGCGATACGAGGTTTTATTCAGATTTTTAATTAAAAATAAATTTTATGCCTCACTTGCCAACAAAAATAATAAAAATATTTTTACATTTTTAGATAAACAACAACCACTATGAGAAGTTGCATGCCCTTAAGTCTCCTCACGAGATCACTGGCCTTTTGAAGTTGTTCATTCGTGAATTGAAAACACCTTTGATTAGTTTGAGCCATCTCCAAGCTTTTTTGCCAACAGACGATGTTCCAAGGAGTTATGAAGACATGTTCGAACGAATCAAACAAATGACTCAAGCTTTACCCGATATCAACAAAAATACTCTTCAATACATTATGAGACATTTGAATCAGTATGTTTTTGATATAATTCTAATTTCATTCTGAAATTAAATTTATATTTAATTTTAGTGTTGCAAAAGAAGAAACCCAAACGGCTAATGGAATGGACATCAGAAGTTTGTCGATTGTGTGGGGTGCTGCAGTTTTCTATGAGACTCTTGGTAGTAGCCACCCAGAAGATTCACTTATGAAGTCCAAGCTCACTAGCTCTTGCATGCAACACATGATTGAGCATTATACAAAGATTTTTATCGAAGAGAATGTGCGTCAGGACCCCATCAATACTATTCAATCAACCGATGTATAATTTTAATTACTGAAGTTTTTATTAATTGTTGCTTTGTGCCAATCTATTTAATTGTATATTAAAATCTAATCAAAACATATTGATATTCTTTTTAATATAAAGCAGTGTTCCTTAAATGTGTCTTATTTTCAATGTAACAGCACCAAAGATTGCAAATAAAAAATTTTAGTTTAAATTTAAAAATACCATTAAAATGACGGTAATTCTTAATTCAATATATATATATATCTTATATAATAATTAAAATACATTTAAAACTAAAACTAATTTTCCAGTACAACAACAAAAAAGATATAAATATACCATGATAAATACTTGATAACAACAAACGTTTCTACATGGTATACGGAATTCACAGATTGCATGTGAGAGAGTTAGACAAATTATTGAGCGAGAAACTCTGTAGATATCCACTCCAGAAACAAATAACGCAGGAGGTATAGTATGTCGTGACTAAATCAGCTGAAAAATAGAATCGCATATTTTTGACTTATCCAGTTTTCATTAAATTGTGTTAAAAACTTAAACCAAAAACAATACAAACAGATTTCAATCATGTGGTATTTGCTGATACTTTTGGCAATTGTGCTGGTGTACTATATTTACGATAAAAACACTGACAGCCGAAGAAAAATGTTAACCAGAAAATTCAATGGCCCAAAAACATACATTTTTGGAAATGCATACGAATTCCTGAATATTAAGCCTACTGGTAAGTTGTCAAAATTGGTTTAGTGAGAATGCTACATATCCATCCTGTAATGAAGAATAACTGCTTAGTTAAATGATTTTTGTCCAAAATAATATTTTATTGATTGCATCTGAATAACAACAGAGAGCTTGAATAAATGGTGGACTCTCATTTATCAGCGATTCGCGCATAAAGCAGAAATGAAAGAGAATTTTTACGAATTTTGTTCAAATCAAGTTCAATGCCACTTAACAATATATTTTACTTTCAGAAATATTAGACAAATTGCATGACTATGCGAAGCAGTAAGTTTTAAAGATAAATAGTGCATTTAAAAATGTAGTCTTATTAAGTTATTAATAATCATCTTTGCAGATATGGGCGAGTATACCGATTGTGGTTTGTTAATGACTTTTGGTTAATGTTTGGAGACCCAAAGGATTGTGAAGTAAGGAGATTTGTTGTATTTCAAAAAATATAATCAAGGGAATTTTAAGAATTTCCAAGTTCCTTTATTTTTCAATATTAAAGCTCTGAAATCATATTTTTAATTATAAATATTTTTAATCTTTCAGATAATTCTAACTCATCCGAAATTCATGAATAAAAGCACTGACTATGATATACTCGCGCCTTGGCTAGGTAAAGGCATTTTACTTAATGTTGGGCCATCCTGGTATTCTCATAGGAAAGTCCTCACTCCAGCTTTTCACTTCAGTATTCTCGAAAACTTTGTCCCTATCTTTGAAAAACAAACTTTAATCTTCAACGGTAAAATCAATAAGATGTTGGAACAAGGAATTACTGATATTGATGTCGCGTCGATGTTTGGGTTATTGACTCTGGATATTATTTGTGGTAAATTAGTGTCTTGTTGAGTTATTTCACATAAAGGTTAAAGCTGACCTTCAAATTATCTCGTGTTTTTGTAAATCAAACGTCTTTATCTCAACTACAACTAGCAGTTTGATTCTAATGTGGACCAGCATAAAAGGTGAAATATAATTTGGACAAATAAGGAATTTATTTATTTATGAAAAGTATTTTGACTTCTAAGAGTGCAGTTTCAAAAATCTTAAAACTACCTTGAAAACTGGATTTTTATAATGTGTCCTCGTTAGAATCAAATTGCCACATTTTTGATACGATAATACGGAAGCAAAAGCATGAAAATTATGTTATCAAACTTAAAGCAATTAAAATTTATCTCTGTGGTTATTCAGAAACATCTTTGAACGTATCGATAAATGCTCAAACTGAAGAATGCGAATACGCAGAAAATATCAAAGAACTCACTTCTCTTCTCATGTGGAGAATCTTCAACAACTTTGCAGCCAGTGACTTCATATTCAAACACTTTTTTCGAAGCAAATATCAACAGCAAACACTTCTCATTGAAAAAGTCCATAAGTTCACCAACGATATAATTGAAAAAAAAAGAGAAGAGATAAAGACTCCAATTGGTTCTGAAGATGATAACGATGGAGTTAAAAAGCGAATGACGTTAATTGATGTATTGATGCAAGCTAAAATTGATGGTGAACTTTTGACAAACCAAGCAATTCGCCAAGAGTTGGATAGTTTCTGTTTTGCTGGACATGATACTACTAGTTCAGTGCTCTCTTTTCTTCTGTATAATCTTGGTATGAATCCAGAAGCTCAAGCGAAAGCTTATGAGGAAATTGTTGATAAACTGCCAACTGAAGAGCCTCTTACTTTGAATTCTCTCAATAACCTAAAGTATGTCGAACTGGTTATAAAAGAAAGCATGAGGATCCACACAACAGTACCTAATATTGGTCGACAACTTTTCGAGGAGGTTGAAATGAGTAAGTTGTTTATTATACAAAATTTGTACTTTTTCAAAGATCACTATCACAGTGAAGAATTTGTTTTCTGATTGCGATAAATTTGCATCTTAAAGGGTAAAATTTTACATTTGTTCTTGGTTTGTTGGTTAATAATACTAATTTAAAAGTAATGATCAAACAACAAAACTTAAGAACTATATTTGATTTTTTAAATAGATGGAAAAATAATTCCGGCTAACACAAACATCACAGTTGGTAATAAAAGCTCATATTCGTGGAGAACTATATACTAATAAGATTTTTAATAGGAATATATTTTATGTGTCACGATCCTGAATATTTCCCTGAGCCTGAGAAGTTCAAGCCTGAAAGATTTGATGTCGTCACTAGCTCTGAAAAGTCCAATTTCAAATATATTCCATTTTCGGCTGGTAACCGGTAATAATATTAACAAAATATTAATTGTTGAATAATTTTTGCAATATGCCAAAAATTTTTACAATTTTTCAAGTTCAAAGTCACACAACGTAATGTTAAATGATTTATTAGGTCCATAAACAAGTCATTGTACATATTTTATTTTTATAAATTATCATTTAAATTGTAATGAGCTTTGTATTTTAAAGATTCAATTAATGTTTTTTCAGGAACTGTATTGGCCAACGTTTTGCCATGAAGGTAGGAATTATTAGAAAATACAATTTTTTTTTTGTCATAAATTCTTTCTCTTTAAAGGAAATAACAGCAGTTCTGGTGGTAATTCTTCGAGAGTTCGAAATTTCAGTGGTTGAAGGATTTTCTCCCGTACTTACTGTGTCCTTGGTTCTTAAATCCGAGAATGGTATCCATTTACAGTTTAAGAAGCGATAGATCATCACCAGACTCGAATTTGAATATCAAGTTTTCAAGAGCTCGACTGTTGACACTAAAATTACTTATGAAGATGCTTCATAAAAAGTGAAACGATAATAATAAGCTCTGATTGAAGATCATTGTAACCGAAGTTGCTTGGTCAATATTGGATTTGGTGTGTTTAAAAATATGAATTGAAAAATTTGATAAAAATAAATATTTAAGTATTTAACAAAGTTAAAAATTTTTACTACAAAAAGTCCAGTTAGGGGCATTGAAGCAAAAGACCTTCATATTTCTGTTTGCAATATCATATAGTTTGAATTTTAAACAATTATTTAATCAATTATTCTTTTTAAATTCTTGCAGAAATGCAAGTTGCAATTTGAATAACAAAACGCAACAGCGATGAATTCAAAATATTAACTGGAAACTTACATAAAAGGATTGATTCACAGTGTAGACTTTGTTGACCAACAGCTAACAAAGTCCAAAAATTGACTTGTTTCATACTCTACTGATAACCACTATCTGTCAAGTAAATGACCAAGTCAATGCAATCCTTCTAAATCCAGTCAAACTTGATTGGATAACAACAAACAAAAGTTTTGTATTCGGTGTCTCTCTCAACTCACTCCAAAATGATAATTGCCTCAACAAACTTTGAAAATCGCCAGAACGACGCAAAATCATCTAAGACTCTCAATATTTTCATACAAAGTCTATAAAGCTAAGGTGTAAGTTTCTGCTAATTTTAGTATTTGAAAAATTTTCAAGCGATCAACAGCGGATTCTTAAAACATCTTAAAACATCTTGTAATTAGTTTGATTATATATGATCGAGTTTTTTTTTGTTGAGAATAATCTACCTGGAATTTCTTGCTAATTAAAAAATGGAATCGGTTATTTTTCTTTTGACTGCATTTTTAATAGTGATCGGTTTTTACTATAAAAAATATCAGCAAAGAAACTTGTTGATCTCAAATATTCCTGGTCCTCCAGCTTTGCCAATTTTAGGCAATGGGTTATTATTTCTCAACAAAACACCGAGTGGTTAGTGCATTTAGTACTTTGTAAAAAATAAGTTGAAGTTGCATTATCATTTAATTATAGTTTGTGTTAAACTAATGTAAGAATATGAGTTCCGCATTAATTAAGTTAAATGCACTTCAATATATTTATTACGTCTATTGTGCAAATTTGACTGAATGTGTGCAATTAAGTGTGATTAAATTTTGAATATGTTAATAAAGTGCATTTTTTCAAATTTTAAATACAGAAATTCTGAAAGTCCTTCAACATTGTTCAAAAGAGTACGGGAAAATCTTTAGAGTTTTTCTTGGACCTCAACTACAAATTGTCCTCACTGATCCAAAGGATATCGAAGTGATCTTGAGTAGCCAAAAGTTTATTGAAAAGTCTGATGAATATAAGTTTCTCAAACAATGGCTTGGTGATGGATTATTACTCAGTAATGCCAAGAAATGGTTTGGAAGGAGAAAAGTCATTACTCCGACGTTCCACTTCAAGATATTGGAGCAGTTTGTGGAAGTTTTTGACAAACAATCTTCTGTTTTTGCTGAAAAGCTTGCAGTTTTAGATGGTCAAGAAGTTGATGTTTTTCCGTTAGTGTGTTTGTGCGCTCTAGACGTTATCTGTGGTAAGTTATATCCATGAGTTTAGATAAGATTATTATTAATCAATCAGCAGTAAACTTTAGTATAACATTATATTATCTTTGAATTCTATTATTATAATGAAACTTTTTAATTATGTCAATATATTTGAAATTTAAAAACAAAAATCAACAAAAATCTAAACAACACGAAGAAGTTTACGGAAACATTTGCTTTAAAAACTGGTCCACACACTTTTTATGCGTCATTTACAAAAAGTTTTAAATTCTGAAGTTTTAAAATTTTTTGCGTTGCTCTCAAAGTAGGAAACAGTTTTTTATTAGCAGAGGCAACAAGTGGTCTGAGATTTTATATGGTTATGAACAAAAGAAAAAGCTGGAATTTCCTTGCATTGAAAATGTATAAACAATATGTTATGTGTTATATTTTAAACAAATAAAAGTAAAATAATGAAGCATAGTTCAATATTTATAATAATTTAATATTCTTGAAAACACATTGAGTATTGCGAATTTTAAACTTGGACATGTATTTTAAATTGAGCTTAATTTCACAGAAACATCGATGGGAGTAAAATTGGACTCACAAAGTGGAAACAACTCGGTAAGTTTATAAAAGTTTATTAAATTAGATTTGACATTGAAATTTGCTAATGTATCAAATAATTTTTGCAGAAATATGTGCGAGCAGTTAAAGAGTAAGCCTTTAAATTGTTTTCCAATCAATTTTTGTTGCAAAGTTCGTTTGAGTTCCGTTTATTCAAGTAATGTTTTTATTGTTGTTTGGCATTTAATTTTTGCAAACATATGGACCTATGAACAGATTTTTTAAGATATTCCTAAATATTTGTTTTTCAACTACTTCGGTACTCAAACGATTGGCCAAAAATTGGTTGCTTACACGATTTTACACGTAAATTTGATATTGATGCATGAAGCTATGAAGCTAACATTTTATGTTTTTACAACTTCAAGGATATCAACTATTGTGATCCTCCGAATTTTTAACTTCCTATCAAGAAACGATTTTATGTGAGTTTTGCTTGAAAATATCATACATATTTTTGCTCAAAAATAATAATTAAAACAATTCTTAATAATAATTAAAACAATATTAGTTACAATTTAACACCGACAGCAAGCCGTGAGAAAAAAGTTGTTAAAATTTTACATGACTTCACCGATGCAGTTATAGTGGCGAGACGAGAGCAACTGATGAAAACGCAGCAGCAAGAAGAAGTTATTGAAGATGAATTTGGGCAAAAAAAGAAGTTAGCTCTTTTAGATGTTTTGCTACAATCAACTGTTGATGGCATTCCTTTGACAAATAATGACATTAGGGAAGAAATTGATACTTTTATGTTTGAGGTAGTTTTGTTTGTAGTTTGTATAGAAATTTAAGAAAACATAAAATTTTTTATTTTAGGGTCACGATACGACAACTTCTGCTATAGCTTTTGCATTTTATAACCTGGCTAAATACCCGGTTGAGCAACAAAAGGTATTCGACGAAACGATGAAAATATTAGGAAACGATTTGAGTAAACCTGTAACTTTGGCCCAATTAAATGATCTGCATTACTTAGATCTTGTGATTAAAGAAACGTTGAGGTAAGCTTTCCTGTCTAGTTATGTATACATGTTTTTGATACATAATGAGCTTTACAAGCTTTTAAATATTAAAAAGTCATATTATAAATAAATAAATATTTTAGGATGCATCCATCAGTACCATTGTATAGTAGAAAAATCAATGAAGACTTTGAGTTAAGTAAGTTGTGCTTTTATTGCTCGTCGGGTGTTTTTTTATTCAAAGAATATTTGTAGATGGAAAATTGATTCCAAAAGACACAAATATTGTGGTCGCTGCATTTTTAATGGGACAACGAGCTGAATTATTTCCAGAACCAGAAATTTTCAAACCAGAGCGATTTAATGTCACTACTGACAATATTAAGAGAAATGCTTATAGCTATGTCCCATTCTCAGCGGGTCCAAGGTACGAAATTCTAGAAAATCTGTTCTAAAATTATAAGTCTGATTTATTTTTATTTTTAGAAATTGTATTGGGCAGAAGTTTGCTATCTTGGAGCTGAAGTGTAAGTTTAAATTTGAATATTATTGATTTTATAATTAACTTTTAATTGAAATTTTGTAGCGATTATATCAAAAACCATCCGAAATTTTGAGCTTTCATTACCGAAAAATCATCAAGAACCTATTTTGATTGCTGAACTGATATTGAGACCAGAAAATGGCATTAATCTCAAAGTAAAGAGACGGATACATTAAATCTGAATATGAAAAAAATGTGATGAATGTAAGTTACCGTACATTAAATATTCCCAAAAAGGTTTACGGAGGTGACGATACTTAAAGGTACTACACTTAATAGACATAAGGCAGAACATAAGGTGTACAAATACAATAAACAATATTATTATAAGCACATGTAGTCTGTAGATGATATATATATACATACATACATGTAAAGAAATGAGTCATATTAACGAGATACTGGAATTACGCTCAATAAATTTATATCTGCCTATTTGATAATCTCTCTTAATTTATTTAAATTCATCAATAATTTATTATTCGAGAATCAAATGTTTGTGTTGTCAAACCTCTCCATTCTAGCTCGACCATATCTCTTATTTGTGGAAAGCTTTCAATGAACTTATTTCAAAGTGCGTAAAATACAAAAATAATCCTGATCAGCACAAGATCAACATAAATATTGATTAACATACAAATAGTGTACTACTTTTTTTCAGACTGATCTTGACTTATTTTAATTGGACAATTCCTCACGAGATAACAACAATCAAATGAAATCACTAGATCACATTCTAGTTCCGTTTTTTGCACTTACGCAAAACAAATATTGTGTGTAAACAAATTTATTAATTGATAAGAAAATTAAAATTCTCCTTTCACATTCATTTAAAAAAGTTTCAAAGAGTAAAGTATCACAAGTTCAGCTTCTAAATACACACGTTATTAATTAAAAATGTCTACAAATCATCATTATTGGCACTTTTGTAAACTCTCTTAGTGATCTTAAGTTGAACTCCATTGTCTGATTTAGTAATTATTTCAAGGATTGGAATAGGCGCGTAGTCATCTGGAGTTGATATTTCAAAATTTCGCAAAACCTATCGTGAAACATTTCGAGTTCGTTGAGAAAGGTCAGTTATATAATATAATTAATGTACCTTACTTTAGATAGTGTGCTCTTCATTTCCAAAATTGCAAACTTTTGGCCAATACAGTTTCTATAAAAAGAATTAGAGATTCAGAGATTTTTATTATTTCACAAAAATCGTTAAACGTACCTTTGGCCTGCTGAAAATGGTATGTAAGAATATGGATTTGTTTTGTCAGCACTCGTAACCACATCGAACCTTTCTGGAAAAAATTTCTCCGGTTGTTCGAAAAGATTAGGGTCACGTCCCATGAAAAAGGCTCCAATGAACAAATTTGCGTTGGCTGGAATTAATTTTCCATCTATTTTATAAATGAAATGGTTTAAGAGAAATAAAAGGATATTTCAATGAAAAATTTTAAAAGTAAACTAACTAAGCTCAAATTCCTCAAGAACTTTGCGTCCAAAAATAGGTACAGAAGGGAATAATCTCAGAGTTTCTTTGATAACCAACTCCAAATAATGAAGTTCATTCAATTGTTTCATCGTTACCGGCACATTCGGATCGTCTCCCTTTAGATGGAGAAAAAAAAAATTAATAATAAAATCTTATTCGTCAAATCTTCGGTCGCTTACGATCACTGCTCTGATTTCTTCCATAACTTTCTTTTGTACGTCTGGATACTTGGCAATGTTGAAAAGACCAAAAGCAAGACCAGAAGTAGTTGTGTCATGTCCCTAGTAAGTAAACCTAATATTAGAACAAATTGAGGATCATGTAAAGATTTTCTCAAACCTCAAACATAAACGTGTCAACTTCTTGTCTGATCTCTAAATTAGTTAAAGGTTTTCCATCAACAGATGTTTGCAAGAGCATGTCCAACAAAGCCAATTTTTTCTTTTCGCCAAAGTCATTAATATTGGCCACCTCGTTGTTATTGTTTTCCTCGACCAATTTGTTACGCCTGTCAACGATCACTTTTTCAGAGAATCCATGCAATATTTTCAATAAATTTCTTTGTTTGTAATAAGTAGGAGTAAAACGAAACAAAAAATCGAATCGCTGCAAAATGTTAAAAGATCGCAAATGGACCAGCTCGCAGATCCTAAGGGATAAAAATAAACTGCTTTATAGAGATCTTCAATGTAATTTTCAACAACATACTCTTTCACAGTATGGACGTATTCTGAATGTGGATCATTTTGGCTGTTCATTTTCACTCCCATACTAATTTATTATACAAAAAAGTTTAATTAATTACTTTCATCAATAAAAACTTGTTTTAAAATTCATGATCGTTGAACGATTTATGTCAGTGATTAAACCGACTAAGTTTTCAATTCATACCTAGTTTCACAAATAACATCTAAAGCACATAAACAAACGAGAGGAAATACATCAAATTGTGCTTTATCCGTGTATTTCTCCAATTTTTTCACTAAAACTGAACTTTCTCTGTCAAAAACTTCAACAAATTGTTCCAAAATCTTGAAGTGGAACGCTGGAGTGATAATTTTCCTGTTAATTTGTAAACAACAACAACAAAAAATAAAATATGTTAAAAATGCATTTTCCTAATTAAAATTCTCATTATCTAAGTTTTGAGCATAAATCACCTGTGACTCGCCCAAGTACCACCTGTACCTGTTAAAAGCCCTTCTCCCAGCCAGCTATAAAATAATAAATATTTAATTAAAACAGGTCAATGCAAAAATTAAGCAACTATTTACTAGCTTTTTAATACAAGGATTCACTAAACTTTTAAAGACTTACGGTTTCAAATAATTATATTCATCAGATTTAGTGATCAGCTTAGTATTGGTTAACACAAACTATTGATATAAAATATTGTAATAATTGTGAAAATGTTTAATTCTTGGAATTACCTCAACATCTTTAGGATCACCCATATAAATCAAAAGTTGGTTTCCAAGCCACAGTCTCCAAAAAGTACCAAATTCTATTTCAAATCCTCTTAATATTTCAACAAACTCTACAAAACAATTTAATTCATTAATGTCATCATTTTTATTCACAATTTATATAAAAAATAAATATTATTTTGAAAACAGACCTAAAGAAGATTTGTTGAGCAAATGAAAACCATTTCCAATTAATGGATAAGCTCTTGGTCCTGGCATTTTCTTAGCCAAATATAAAGCTCTTGAAAACTTCTTGTACACAAACAAAGAAGCCACAAGACAAAACAATGAAAATATAGTTATGATTTCGATCATATTCGTTTCAAAATTATTACACGACATCTAAAAGTTTTCAAGTGCTATCACTTAGAAATTAGGATCAGAACTGAAATAGTATTTTGAAAATTCTAGTTTATAATATGCATTTATATAAAATTGAGCTTGAACATTGCAATTGAATAGCATTTAATATATAGAACATTTTTCTACGCTCTAATCGACAGGCGGTTTTTATTGATGGATTTTACAATAAACAAATTTAACAAATTAAATTTAACAACTTAACAAATTTATGCAGAAACATTAACATATTATAAATTGAATTTTTTGATTGAATTCTGAAATTTTTCTGTTTATCCTACATACATCCTTTTTACGCAACTGATTTATTCTTTTGAAGTTAATTAACTTCTCAGATAATACTGATACCATAAAATAGTATCACTTAATTCCATTTTTATTCGCCTTTACCAGGCTGAAGCAAAAAAAAAATAGTTTATGTAAACAAATAACAAAATAATTGATCGATAAGAACATTTTAATCTATTCTATATTTACATTTATTCGAAATAAGTTACATAAAATAAAGCATCACAAGGTCACACGTTATTTGTTATTAAGTACACTTAAAGTATTAACACATTATTTTGATTGAATGATCACTCATAAACTCTATTGGTGATCTTAAGTTGAACTCCATTCTCAGATTTTGTAATTAATTCAAGAACTGGAATAGGCGCGTAGTCATCTGGAGTGGATAATTCATAATGCCGTAAAACCTATCACAGATTGAATGTTGAATTGAGAAAGGTCAGTTAAATAGAATCGAGTTTTTGATGCTTACTTTGGAAAGTGTGCTTTTAAGCTCTAAAAGAGCGAACTTTTGACCAATGCAATTTCTATAAAACAAAATAAGATATATGCTAGGTTTTATTATTTTGTTTTACATAATAGAAAATCGTTTAAACGTACCTTTGGCCTGCTGAAAATGGTATATAAGAATATGGATTTGTTTTGTCAGCACTTGTGACTACATCGAATCTTTCTGGACGAAATTTCTCCGGTTCTGGAAAAAGTTTTGGGTCACGTCCCATGAAGAAAGCTCCAATAATTATGTTTGCGTTGACGGGAATCAATTTGCCATCTATCATGAGTGCAGGTTAAATGTTAATCAAAAAAACTCATGTTTAGTAAATATTAGCTACTTTTAAGTAGATGTCAAGAATTCAACAAATGAGACTCAAAAGACTCTGAAATTATAAAACATAGCACTTACTCATCTCAAATTCCTCAAGAACTTTGCGTCCAAAAAGAGGCACAGAAGGGAATAATCTCAAAGATTCTTTGATAACCAACTCCAAATAATTGAGATCATTCAATTGTTTCATGGATACAGGTGCATTTGGATCGTCTCCCTTAAGGTTAAAGAACAAAATTTAAACTATTTTAATCTCATTCCTCAATTCGTCTTACAATCACTGCTCTGATTTCTTCAATGACTTTCTTTTGCACGTCTGGATACTTGGCAATGTTGAAAAGACCAAAAGCAAGGCCAGAAGTAGTTGTGTCATGTCCCTTCAATATTAAGGAAATTTATTAATATAACAGATCGAGGATCATGTGAAAGATTTTCTCAAACCTCAAACATAAACGTGTCAACTTCTTGTCTGATCTCTAAATTCGTTAAGGGTTTTCCATCAACAGTTGATTGGAGCAGCATGTCTAACAGGGCCATTTTTTTCTTTTCGCCAAAGTCATTCATATTGGCCACTTGGTTGGTATTGTTTTCTTCGACCAATTTGCTACGCCTGTCTACGATCACTTTTTCAGAGAATCCATGCAGTATTTTCAATAAATTTCTTTGTTTGTAATAAGTAGGAGTAAAACGGAACAAAAAATCGAATCGATGCGAAATATCAAAGGATCGTCGGTGAATCAATTCACAGATTCTATAAACAAAAATAAGCTTTAAAGAAGATCGTCAATAAATCTTAAGAGAAGCTCACTCTTTAACTGCATGAACGTATTCGGAATTTGCATCATTCTGGCTGTTCATTTCAACTCCCATACTTAAAATAATATTATTAATGTGTTCATTTAATCTAACATATTTATAAAACATGGAAATTTATTTATAGAAATGGGATTTTTGTCCGCGTGTTCCACTCAATTAAAATCTGATTACAAGAGTAATAATTTTAATAAATCTTGTTAAAATTTGATATAAATAATTTTTTCACATTAAAATAAATATATCTGATCACATTTAATGAGATTCTATTAATATTATTACCTGGTTTCACAAATAACATCTAAAGCACACAAGCAAACGTGAGGGAAGACATCAAATGTTTCTTTGCCCTTGAATATCTCCAATTTATTCACCAAAATTGAGCTTTCTTTGTCAAAGACTTCCACGAATTGTTCCAAAATCTTGAAATGGAACGCAGGCGTGATGATTTTTCTGTTGAATTTGAACAAAAAAATGTGATAAATGTTTCTAATCAATTGCTGTCTGATCTCTTAATTTTTAATTGTTACTTGAATTTTGATAAAAATTAAGATATTTTGCAATCTCATAGAAATACCTGTGGCTCGTCCATTTTCTGCCTGTACTTGTTAGAAGTCCTTCTCCCAACCAACTATGTGATAATTTAAACATATATTTTATTATTAAAAATCTGATACTATCTGAGTGTGCTAATTATAAAATTAGTTTATTAACTTGTTATTTCAAGGGTTTACTATTTATATCTGGCAGTTTGTTAAATACTTACGGTTTTATAAAATTATATTCATCAGATTTAGTGATCAGCTTAGAACTGGTAAACACAACCTATTAACTAAAAGTTTTAGAGAGGTTCTTTTTAAATCTGATAACTTTTACATTACCTCTATATCTTTCGGATCGCCAATATACACAATGAGCTGATCTGCGAGCCACAATCTCCAAAAATTACCATAATCTCTTATGTATCCAGCAAGAACTCCAACGAATTCTAAAAGCATAATTTTTCACATAATTAAACTTTTTTGTACATTTTATTTTCTAAACTGTTTTTCGCTTTTTCACGCATAGTTTAAAACATAAGAAATATCAAGGATTTTTTGTGCACACCTATAGATGATTTGTTGACCAAATCAAGTCCATTTCCAATAAGTGGATAAGCTTTTGGTCCTGGCATCTTACCAGACAAAAACAATTGTCTTGAGTACTTCTTGTAAACAAATAAAGAAGCCGCAAAAGAAATTGTTAAAAGTATGCAAATCAACTCAATCATTTTTGCTTTTAAGTTGTTTACAAACAGTCTCACTATTTTTTTGAAAATTGAGAAGAGTACGTTTATTAAGTATAAATATTTTTAGTGTGATCACTTTCAAATCAGAATCAGAACTGAAATATATTTACTAAATGTAAAATAATAATTAATATTATAGATACTTAGATTTTTAACACACACAGTCGGTGTGCATTGCATTCGGTTATGATTCAATATATATAGAGACATTCTGGATGCATTTTTGTGTATCTCTACAAATTTCACACTAGTTAATTTCACACTATAGTTAAATATTTGGTATAAATTTTTGTTGCTAATTTATGTTACGTTTAAATTTTGAAGGTTCTATTTTTTTTTTTAGGAACAAGAATCTTATCTCGTAAATTTTGCCAAAAAAATCAAAGCTTTTACGCATATATTTTTTATATTTTTAAACTTTACCATGAACCGAACAAACAAAATTGCTTTGAGATATTTTAAATTTAAGACGTAACTTTTTACACGAAAAAATTGTTTATGTTTTGATATTTATGTAAACATAGTCGATGAAAAAACACAATTAAAAGGATTACAAACTGAATATACCCTTAAATCCAGTTCAGGAAAAAACTAAGATTCATTAACAATTATTTGCGATTCAGAAACCAGCTAAATGCTTTATAAAACTTCATTGTCGTTTAAAGATGCATGTAAATTGCAGAAGAACATCAATTAAAGAGGCAAATAAACAATCGATAATCAATTTGTTGCACGAAGAACTAACCAGTAATTAACATTCACTAATGTTTTTTGATTGACCAATCAAATTTGATGATGAGCCAATATACTTGATGTTTTAATCATTTTATTAAACATCAAGTTAACGCAATCAAATTAAGCTAGATTTTGATTTTCTAAATAACCAAGATAGATATATAATTAACGAGAGAGTAATTAAATACTTAACAAAAGTCTTTGAAAACATTCTAAAAACATTTTCAATATCAGGGCTATTTTGCTCTACACTGTTAAATTCTATCATTGTGTGATAGTGTAAATAAACTTTTTCATTCATAAATGCTCAATGTAACGCAAGCTAGTAGATTTAGTGACTTTCAACAAACTTTACATGTTTTAGGTATGTATATTGATTGTAAATAGACTTATCAAAAGTCTAAATGTGATAGTTTTATAGTATATTGTATATTATTGTAAGTAATGTGTAGTTTACGTCGTTACTCATAAGGCAGCAGAACATATTCAAAATAATACAAATAAATACTTCTTATGATAAAATCAAATGCGTTCATTGTTGAACTTGAACTTGGGTAAACTGCTTGAGCTGTAAAGTGGTTTGCCGCGCAAAAATATGCACATGTTCTCGGTCAATTAATAGTGTACATAACATTTGTTACTAGTGATGCTGAGTAGTTTTGTAAATGACGAAAATGTTTGAAAAAAAAATTTTATTCATTTGTTTTCATAAATTATTATGATTAATGATTTGTTTCATAACATATTTTAAAAAAAATACAGAATAGCATAAAACGCTACTGATTTTATTAAAGAAGAATTTTATTTAAAAAATAGTATTCAGTATACCACTTGTAACTTGATCTTTGCATTCAGCACTAAAGGACACTTAATAAAATCAAGTTAGCATTGAAAATAATCTTTTATAGATATATTGTAGAAAACTATTATCTCACTTCAAGCTGATTTTTTATAGATTTAGATACATTTTGTACTTTTGTAAGAACGATGGAGCTTACTATCGACGAGCTTAAAACTCAATTGGAAGAATCACAGCAGAAAATAAAGATCATGAAGCAACACAACGAAGAAATAAAGATTCAACTGCATGTAGAAAAAAGCAAAAATGAAATGAAAATTAGTAAATATTCTTATTATACAAATTCCCACCATTAATTGTTTATTCTGGTAGACTTTGACTCTTCAGACGAGTCGGATAATACATCAAAACGTCAAATACCTAGATCCATTCCAGGTGAAACTTGCTGTGAAACTTTTGGAACAAATAGTGGATTGTTAATGCAATTTAAATATGATGAACTGCGAGAAAGTTACGGTAGGAGCGTGAAAAATGTCTGCAAAAAAGACAAATATCTGCGCCAGTTGATGAACGAAGCGGAGAAATTAAGATTCCAAAATTATCAGATAATGGAGGAAAATAAGGAGCTGAATCTGAAAATTGCTAATATTTGCTTTAAGTATCTTGACTTAATGAGTCGGAGGAGCGATGAACAACTTCAAATGAAAACTTGTATCGAGAGCTTATCTAATCAGATAAAAATGTTAAAAGGCTTTCAGTAAATTCTAGAATGTATATAAATAAATTTGGCTTAATGATGAATTAAAAGTTTTTCTTCAAAAATGCTCCACAGAAGTTTTTCCAACTATCTATACAACCTTCAAAATCCTCGAAAATCTAAAATAAAAAATTCTTTCGCATTAAAATAAATGTGTGTTTTTTATTTAGTATAAACTTTCACTTTACAATGAATGAAACTTTACAATAAATCCAACTGAAATTCCCGGACGAATTATAGATCCTATCCGCTAATAACTATTTTTTTCAGTTAGACTCATACTAGCGGGTCTAAAATTCAACGTTCTTGTACAAATCGAGTAAATCGAGCCTGGTTTAACTAATTTTAAAAACTAAACAAATAAAAATATAGAATTCCGTAAAATACTAATGTTGTCGTCCCGCATTTTAAGCGATTGACCTTAAAACTCGGGTTTAAAATTATCTGTCTAGGGTTTAGCACTTAGCAGCAAAAATCAATTAATAATAATTTAAAGATTACTAATTCTCTAGCTTATAAAAAACTTGTTAGTTTATTTTAATTTTTGCTTACAAGCTAGCTGGCTAATCCCAAATTTATTTATTCCTTGTCCTAATCGCTTGATAGTCTCGGCACGAGACTTCCCTTTCTCTTATAGCTTAAGCAGTTTTTTAAAAATTATTTTCAATTTTATTTCAGACTAATCCTGGGTTAATCCAAGGTTAATCTGACTTTTAGTCATTTGTGATCTTATGCAAAATTATTTAGTGAATTAATTATTTTGAATAAAATTCAGAACCTTCCATAATATTTACACATTCACGTTGCCTAGCATATACTACAATGTTGCAAGTACAATTTTAAATGAAAAATATATGTTACAAGTGCCTTTTCTATTCTTCGTGAAGAAACTGAGAAAATATGAGAATCGAACTAAATTATTATTCCTTTTTTATAATTTGTCGTATAAAACTATTAACCAATTTCTTAAATAGACTAATAAGTCCTTAAAATATATGTAAGATTAGTTAATGTAAGTAGCGAATTAAATAAATTAAAATAAATTGTAACAGAATTATTTCGAATTTTTAGGTTCGAACTGATAATTGCCGAGCCCTGCAAGAAAAAAAGCGACAAATGTTTGCTTAATTATGAAATCAGTGCAATTTTTCAAGCTTTGACTTTTTAGTAGGTGGAGACAGTAACACTTTCAAACTTTTAACATATTATAAGATGTAAATATAAATAATGTTAATTAAACTGTATTTACTATTTATAACTTGGTTGGAACTTCTTTTGTTTGATTAAAAAAATTGTTTTGTAGCACTTTTAAAGAAAAAAATCACTTCTTTAATGTTTCTAAAAATTTCTAGGGCTGTCCTTGAATGATGCTTATAACTACTGTAATAATTCTACTAAACCTGATTTAACGATATTTTTAAAACTGTAGTGACTGATTTATCAGCTAAATTATTATTTTCAGTTAAGATTTGTTTCTAGTCGATAAATTTTTATACTTAATGATGCTGATTTCTATTTAAAATGTACTCCTTAAATTTTATTTCAATTGTTACTTGAAATGCACTTTACTAGCAATAGACATCACTTAAAGACAGCCCAACGCTCCTCAAAATCAAAACATAAAAAATCTCTAACCCTCACAAACTAATCAATTAAACAATTAATCAAAAGCCAGTCTAAGTTTTTTGTTCCATGCATAATTCCTATATTCCTGCTTCCCCCAATTATTTCTCGCTGGGCTGCTGCTGAGGCGTTTCAGGCTTGTCAGTGCAACTATTCTTCACAGTTTTATCCGTGTTTGGGTTGGTTGATTTTTGACTGAGTCGTACGCAAGGCACGCAAAGTGTTGCTCGATGCTCCTCAATTTTAGTGAGAGGATTTTTCTGGTAAGTGTGCATCCAATTGGCAATCATTGATAGCTCTTGGCGCTGTTGTTGCGTAAGTGAAGGATCTGGGTGGCCTTCAGGGTTTTTTGCGCCGCAGTCGCCGCAAATTGTGCAAATATCACAATGCCAACGTCCTGAAAATTTTAGACAAGGATTAGTTATAAGTCATCATGTCTGGAATGAGATATTTTTACCTTCAGGCACATTCCTGAGACCCAAGCAGTAAATGTGATAGCCTCTATCGCATTGTTGACAAAAGAGCATTTTGTTAGTGTCCTTGGATTTATGACATTTGCAGCACTTTTTGCATTGGGCACATTGCCAATCATACTCGTTTGCTCGCTGGAACATTTTAGCAGACATTTCTATGCAACTCGGATGGGCTGAAAATTTAAATAGTGATTAGAATATTAAATACCTTTTATGCTAAATTTGTATGACATACCTCGATTTTTACAACCGGAGCACCTAACAAATCGCTCTGGTTGCTTGTGCTGGTTGCAAGTTTGTGATTTGAGGCACACACTACACAGCTTGTTAATTTGATCTTCGTCTTCACTGTCGGTATCAGAGTCAGAGTCCTGTAACAACAACAAGATTCATCAATAATTTTCGAAAAAATATAGAAAAATAAACTTACGGATGAACTCGAACCGCTACTGCTATCGTCACTGTCAGATGAGCTTTCATCACTAAACTCGTAAGGATTTGGGTGGGTGGCTAGATAAGAATCCAGCTTATTGTGATCGAGGAGAACTGTGTTCAAGGGATAGCATCTAGAATATAAAACAACATTAGTGAATTTCAATACAATTTCCAGGAATTTGAAAAACTCACGCTAACTCCTCGGGCGTGTACTCTCGACAACTTTCTGCAAACTGACCAGGCACCAAAGCCACTGGGTATATAGATGGCTTAGCAAGCGTCACAGTCATTGTTTTACGTTTTGATTCAGGAAGTTGCACTATAAAACTCTGCAGGTCCATGCAACATCGACGATTTTCTCGACGACTAAAAAAAAACAAATTCAGTTAGAAATTAAATATTTAGAAAGAATCTATTTAAAAACTTACTCTTTATTAAAGTTGACGTTCCAATTGGAAGCTGACTGAATGGCTTTGTCTTTTTGCAGCTGACTTTTATCTACAGGCTCCATGGCTTTTAATCGGCTGCGAAGATGGAACTGCTTTTCTCTCTGATACCTTTTATACTCTTCATATTTATCAGGATAGTCATTACAAATTATGTCGAGGATTTCGGAAGCATAGACCGCAGTTAATCCAAGATCGCACATTTTCTCAGACGCCAATCCATTCTCAAATAGATAGTTTCTTTCTTCCATGTCAACCGGGCGTCTCATAAGATCTGGGTACTTCCGTTTAAAACTCTTCACGCCTAAATATTCGGCAATCTGTTCTTGGATCATGAAAGTGTCCCGAGTATGTTTACTAGCGCCTTCAGGTAGTTGTTGTGGCCAATCATACTCAGCTAGAAGATCAATCGTCATTTCTACACCGTTAGGATCGTAAACTTCCAATTTGGCGCGTTTTCTGGAGCTGCCATCAACTGTATTGCTGGCACTGCTCAACATCGAGCTCTGAGATTCTTCATTTCCAAAATCGCTGAACTGGCGACCTGGAGTGGCTAAAGGATCTCCACCAGCACTCATCCGAGTCTCATCCTCGAACATAGATGGCGTGTTTAGTTCCCCGAAAAAGATCTTTCTCCTGATACCGTCCTGCAATGATTTTAAATAATTTTAGTATAATTTTTATTTGGAATAATAAAATCTTACTTTTGGTTCAGATGATGGTGACATAAATTCTCCTTTCCTTCCGCTATTACTACCTGCTCGATTAGATGAGCCTCTCCCTCTCAATTTTCTTGCTCCCCTACCACTCGAATTTCTATTCCATATTGAGAAACTCGGAGAGTCATCGTCATCATCCCGATCCAGTGTAATTTTAACGGGTTTTCCATCCTTGATAACTTCAATGGTGCGTTTCGATCTGCCCCTTCCTCTTCCTCGTCCACTTCCTCTACTTCCTTTAAGTGCTAAAACTTTGTGATTCTCTGGACCTTCTTCAGGTTTTTCCTTTTTACGGGACTTTTCTTTTATTTTATCTTCACTGCCTTGTGTTGGCAATCTCAACGGAATTATTTTTCCTTTTCGGACTTTAGTTTTAGGTGTGTCATCATCCGATTGGGGGACTAAAGTAGGCTGTATTTTCTTCGGCCGACCACGTCCTCTTTTAGGAGTCACCAGATCTACATCATTACCTATAGAATTGCTGAGGCCACTATTTAAAGGGTCATCTTGGATCATCACACAATCAGAATTAGATCCTTCATTGTCTTCATTAATCAGTAGTACATTATTCCCGATAAAGTTTTCTTGCTCTTCTTCCATTTGATTATTTTGCTCAAACTCTGGATCAGGAGATTCAATAGCCAGCTGAATTCTTGTTAAAATACCCGAAAGATTTTTCTGGCTCGTTTCTAGCTTCGACACATTATTTTCCACTATCTGCGCTTCTTCATCTCCCGAGGTGGTGTCATCATTGATCATAATCACTTCATTCTCTGCAATTTTTAACTTTTTCGGCTGCTCACAGTCATCATGATTAGCTTTAGCTGTCCGTTTGTTATTGTGAGTTGAATGGTTGTTAATGCTACTCGTAATACTCTTCTGTTTCTCTTCGACAAAATTGCTCGTTGCACTAGTTGAGCCACTTGAAACGGATGAATTTGTTGTGGTTGAGGTGGGCGCGGGAATAAATTCCGAAGTGATTGTCTCCTTGTTGGTTTTATTAATTTTCAAAATAATTCTGGGCGAATCTTGCCCACTGTCCATTGTTTTTACACCGGAAGTGTTGACTTCAAGGGGCGGAAGGTGAGAAAAATTATCATGAACTGCTTTTTCCAGTTTCTCAAGTTTTTCCGGTTTTTCTGCTTTTTCCAATTTTTCGGCTTTTTGATGATTGTAATGCTCTTGTTGAGGAATTTTTAAGTGAATCTTGGGCACTGGCGACAAATCTTGCGGCATATCGCTGGGATAAGGAATCGGTTTGATGTTGAGCTTATGCACAATTGGTGGGGATGGCGACGAGCTATTGGAAGACAATTCAGTTTCCGTGTGCTCGGAGTAATCGGGTGTTTGGGGTGGGATTTTGACAATTAGCTTAGGCACCACTTTTTCGAATTTCTCGAAATTATTGCTGTTGTTGCTGACCGTTTTGATCGTAAGTTTAGGGATGGTTTCGTTGTTTGAAGGAGGTTCTTCGACGGGCTTTACAATGGGTTTAATGTTCAGCTTAGTGATAGGCTCTTCTTCTGGTCTTATGATTGGTTTTATCGTCAACTTTGGAATAGTATCCAGCTTACTTGTTGCCTGAAATTGTTAAAAAAAAGTTATAAAATATATTCCTTTAAAAATCCAAAAATTCTTACCGATGTTGAATTTGTTGCTTTAATAGTGAGCTTAGGAATGGGTGAATCCACTCTCATAGCGGCTGGTGAGTAAATATTACTTGTAGAAGACACAAAATGTGCTTCATGGTCACTCGTTTTGATCGTCAACTTGGGAATCTGTGGAAGTTGCTCAGGCAACTTAATTTTCATTTTGACACCTTCTTTCGACAAAATGGACGAAGCCGGTGCGTTATGATGATTAGTAGCTGTTTTGATCAACATTTTTGGCACCGTTTCATTAGATCCACCAAAATGATGATGAAAATTGTTGTCGTGGTTGTCCATTTTAATGGTTAGTTTTGGAATAGCTTCTACATTGTTTGTAGAAGGAGTCACTCCACGAATCGTCAGTTTAGGCACAGTTTGAGGTTCGGAGGGGTCACAATGGTTGGATCCACCATGTTTTATGTGCAATTTGGGAACTTTCATTGTTTCTGTCATTTCTGCGGACGATTCTGAAGTGAACGAGGAGGAAGAACTCGTTGGAGACACTGTGGTTGGAGGTTGAGGATTCAGCACCGACTTAATGGTGATCTTCGGGATTGCCAGCGGCTTTATTGTTATTTTAGGTGAATTCGGCGCTGTAGGTGAATTACCTGATGGTATTTTGATGACAGTTCTTATTGGCTCTCGATGTAGTAGATTTATCTTGAGTGGCTCTACCTTTCGCATCTCTGGCGAAAAGGTTAAGGCCGATGTTGAAGGATGAAAGTTACCTTCGTCCATAGCGAGCAGCTGTACGGGGGGCTGAGATTCTAGCCTACTGGGCTGTGATAACAGTCTGTTCTCCAGAATGCTTTTAGTTGTCGTGGTGGATGCTCTTGGTGCCAATAAACGTTCTACTCCAAAAGAATTGTTGGAGTTGTTTGAATTATTTGAATTATTATTGTGGTGCTTATTTAAGTTATAAAGTTGTTGCACGTCCAAATTGTGATGAAAGCCTTTGTGCAGCAGCTGGGCGGTTATTGGACACTTGTTGTTTACGTCATTACTTTGAGAGTTGCTTTGGTTCGGCACAGCCGGAGCTAGCATGTGCTTTTCAGCATTGTGGACCTAATATAGTTATATTTTAATATTTAATGAGAATGAATGGTTGAATCTATTTTAATACCTGAGGTCGGGTTAGATGGTGGTGTAGCTGCGGAAGCACGTTTATATCTTCTTGGCTGCTGCCCGAATCATGACCGCCCATTATAATGTGTTGCACATGGTTGGGCGTCTCGTACTGCTTTCCGTTTGCTTCCTTGGCTTTTGCTTGTAGCAGCGAGGAGAGCAACGGGGACTGAACGTTGGACTCTGCTTGAGCTTTCAAGTCTGCGTTATTCTTTGGCTGTTCACGATGATTATCCACATTCATTTTCTCATGCCCGTTTGTTGAATTCACTGATTTTGTGGCAATTCCATTGTTTTGTGTGGAGCAGCTACCGACCATACTTTAGCCTCAGCTGCATTTTGACTGTCTAAAAATGATCAAAACAATTTTATTAAATTTTTTGTTAAATTTGTAGATTTGTTTTGGGATTAGAAAAAAGATCATAAATAAATTTTCAAGCAGAACACTTTCCATCTTTTCTTAACTTAGTTCTTGAATAATAAAGATCCGTGAAAATAACATAGTAAACATTCATGTACCAAGAAAATAAAAAAGCGTAGAGGTGATTTTACATGACATTAGACAGACAAAAACAAATTGATTAAACTACAATAACTTTTTAATATTCAGCATAGCTAGGTACTCAAAGGGCCCGCATAATTGCATAACTGCATATAAACATCAATTAAAGTCAATCATGTAACTTCCCCTCTCCAAAAAAGTTTCAATCATTGCCCTAGAAACCATAAATTTCCCTCTTAAAAATCGTAAAATTGTAAAAAAAAATGCGTTCGCAAAACCATTTGTGTATTATTATTTTTTTTCAATGAAAATTGAAAACACTAAAACTGACTAAAAGCAGTAAAAATAAGATATTGCAATGCGCTCTCGCATTAGTTGAAAGCCGTGAATGGGAAAATGTGTACAATATGCACTTTTGAAAATAGAAAATACTACATCTAATACTATAAACTAGGCACTCGGAGAAGTAACAGCTAGTCAAAATATGCTCATTTTGATAATTACATAAAAATATTACAATATATATGAAGTATCGAAGTATGAACATGTTGTAATATGCTACAGACACACACTCAAACTGCTTTTCTGTGTTTTTTTACGATAGAACGAGGAAAACTCTGCAATCTTTTGTTTTGCTGAACGAGCGCTGAAATAACTTTTTCAATTTACCCGCCAAATTAGTGGCCACAACTACATGACTGGGACACTTATCACAAAAATTTTGATCACTCTAATAATTTTTAATATTTTTTCTCAATTTCCTGTTTCCATTTTAATTTTCGACTTTAGTATACATAAACATACAGATGCACAAACAACCACATCAATCACTTTTAGAGCTTCATTGGTCATACTGTGGAGACCAGCTGGATCGGCTTTTTATGAATCTAGCACTAAGGATAGCGGCTCAAATGAAAATATGTCGTAAATTGCTTATTATTGATTTGTTATATACTTGACGTATGATTTTTTCAATGACCTGGCTGAACTTCTCTGTAGGGAGTGAGCGAGAGCATTTTAAAGGCTTACTTGGAAGGCATCCGGTTCAAGAAGACCCACAATAGAGTCGAAAATCGCGGGAAAAGTCACAATTGTTGCAAGCGGGCGCACGGATAAGAGGAAATTCACGCGAATTTGTGATAAAATTGGAGGCTAGCCTCAAGTTATAGCGGAGAAGTTTTGGGTCACGCACACACAAACACTAAAGTTACACAGCGAAGCAGCAAAGCACCAAAATTCTTTTCTTTTATCTCACCTTCCTATGTTTATTTTATTTTGGCTAACTATGCAACAATGCAAATCCACCGAATGCAACTTGGGGAGCACTTAGGATCAGTTGAGATGTCTGGAGGCGGCGCAAATCTACTTCGACGCTAACCGATTTTTCGGGGCACTTTCACTGTTATCCTTGTGTTCTGCGCGATCTGTCCAACTGCATAAAAGTTGAATGATTTGATTGAGCACTTAAGCAATCACTAATTGTGCTTGGAAAGAGTTTAAACTTTTGATCTTTTTTTAAAGCGATTTTAGCTGATTTTTAATGTATGCCGCGAGTGTGAGTGATAGTTTCGTGTTGTCTGGGATTTTTAGCTGTCAAAAATTTTTAAGAGCGAAATTTGCTGGAGAGTGTTGTCGAGAAAAATAAAGCAAAATGACTACTTTAAGACCATTTGTGTGCAACGATATGTTTAAGTTCAACAACGTTAATTTGGATCCATTGACAGAGACTTATGGACTCTCCTTTTATATGCAATATTTAGCTCATTGGCCGGAATATTTTCAAGTTGCCGAATCTCCTAATGGACAAATTATGGCTTATAGTGAGTATAACCATTAATTGATCGATTATTATTACTTCAACGTACTGATTGTTATTATTGTCTCTAGTTATGGGTAAAGCCGAAGGTCATGGAGATAATTGGCATGGCCATGTAACAGCTTTAACTGTCTCACCAGATTATAGAAGACTTTCACTGGCTAAGAAGTTGATGATATTCCTTGAGGATGTTTCGGAAAAGTAAGATTGCTTTTTCATTTACCACAATTTCTATATATATGTCATTTGTAGGAAAAGGTGCTACTTTGTGGATCTTTTCGTAAGAATCAGCAACAAAGTTGCAATTTCTATGTATACAATACTCGGCTATATTGTTTATCGAACGGTACTAGAATATTACTCTGGAGACGAGGATGCTTATGACATGAGAAAAAGTTTGGCGAGAGATACCTACAAGCGATCCATGATACCACTTACTCAACCAGTACGTCCTGAAGATATTGATTAGGGAATACAATCTTTAAATAATTTTCATAAAATTTAATAAAATAAATTTAAAATTCGCGCCAATACTAAAAAGTTTTTATTGTCCCAACCGACCAATATTTCACGTAGTGAGTTGTCAAAGCTTTTTAGCACAAGAAATTCCAAGAGTATTTTATTAAAGTTTAGTGCTTAACAATGAACAAGAAAGATGATAAAAAGAAAGCCATGCTTGAGGAAAGGTGTCAGACCATCCTGCTAGGACTCCTTAGAGACGTAGACAAGTGAGTTTTTATATACTGGGATAAAGAATAATTTTATCTTGATAGTAATTTTTTTTCGTTTTATCCTGAATCTGTTCCCTACTGGTCCTTGACCTATTTAAGCTAATAGTAAAAGATCAAAGCAATTTCACAACAAACATTTTCAATAAGTTTTTGTTAATTGTTAATTGTATTTTTAGTCTTCAGTTATCTCAACTCAAATAACATTTAATCCCTTTTGCATCCACTAAGCTTCTATCAAATGTGTCCAAAACATTTTGAACTTCTATCTTTCAAAATCACATCTCCAAATTTAATAATATTGGTTTGATAAAACATGCAAATATGCAATTAAAGGATGGGCGGTTATTAAAAAATTTGATCGGATGTACAATCAATCACTTAAGATCTTCAATACTTGAACTAATAAAAGTTTTTTTTTTTCATAAACTTCCTGCCTGTGATCATTAAACATCTGAAGCCGTTATTGTGTTGATTGCGATGCAAAAGGACCACGATGGGCAAGCTGGAACATTGGAATTTTTTTGTGTATCAGATGTGTAAGTTACTATTAAATTTCCCATCTCACAAATTCTACAATAATACTTATAAAACTTTTTATCATTATAACAGGCTGGTATTCACAGGAATCTAGGAGTGCATATTTCAAGGGTAAAATCTGTTAACCTTGACACATGGACTCCCGAACAAGTGGTTAGTATTATTAATTAGATTATTTTATTCACTACGTTAACCAAACATTTTTAAGGTCTCCCTTCAACAAATGGGTAATTCGAGAGCGAGAGCAGTTTATGAAGCTCTTTTATCGGACGGCTTTAGACGCCCCCAAACTGATTCTGGACTTGAAAGCTTTATTCGAGCTAAATATGAACAAAAAAAGTATATTGCTCGTGAATGGGTGGCACAACCTCTGCCAAAAGTAAACTGGGAACAGGAAATTGAAGAGGAATTGGAGAATCAGAAGCGTAAAAAGAAACCTAATCAACCGTCTCCAATGATCGAGTCCAGCACCGTTACCCCTAGAGTTTCAACACCTGTGGCCATTCCAGCTCCACTGCCCAAGTCAAAGGTAACTATTTGATTGTATGATATTGATATATTGGCTTTTAAACAACTGATATCATTTCTTATCAGTAAATCACTCCCCTTACTTGAAAAATCAATTTAAACACCGGAAATGCTTTTTGTTACTTTTAGGGAATTTCCAACAGTCCGAAGCTGCGCAGTGAAGTGAAGCGAACTCCATCAGCCGCTAGTTCCCTAAACAACTCTGATCTACTCGGTCTCAACACATCAACTATCAGCTCCAGCCCGGCAAACAAATCAAACTTTGATTCCAGCGTAAATGACACTTTCGGCAATTTTTTGAGCGACATCAGCTCACCAGCTCCAGCTAAAGATACAATTATCCCAACGATTCCAGCAGTTGCTCCTAATTCCGGGAATTCTGGTGTCAGTTCCGGCATAAATTCATTGCAAAAGGAGGAGGAAGATTTTTTCAATCAAAAGGCCACAAGTGGTCAGGACAGAAATAAAATGACAAAAGATAGTATCATGGCGCTTTACGGGATGAACAACACTTTTGCGGCTCCGAACGCTTTTTTACCACCAAACACCAACAATTTTAATATGGGGCAGCAGCAACAACATCCACAACAGCAATTTGGTGCAAATCCTGGTCAATTCTTCCCAGCTAATGCTCCACAACCCCCACAAGATCAATTCTTTGCTCAGTTCAATTCGTTCCAGCAACCTCAGCAAAATGGCAACTTTGGCAATTTCGTCCAGCAACCATTTCAAGCTAATTTTGCAGCTCCCGTAGCAAACTCATATCAAATGAACACACAGAAACTGAACGAAGACAATATTAAGAAGATTGAAAGTCTGAATTTCAACAATTTTAAGTAGTAGCAGCGACGCTATATAGATGGAATTATTCATTATATATCAATGTTGGTAGCTGGAATTAGAAGTTTTAAGTGTCTTGATGAGGAAAAATTTGGGATTTGAAAACTTGTAAACAACGACTTTCAAGACAACACGATTTTAATGAAAAGTGCAATTTTTTAACTATTTAATATATCTTTTAGGTATGTTGTTTTTGCACGCAATTTTTATATCAATAATTTATTTTTATTTAAGTTTGAACACTTTAAGTGTAACTTTTATATTTTTTTTTAAATTACTTTTTCAAGGTTCTAAAGTGTGCAATTGAATTTTTATTTATCATATAATTTTGTGTCTATAACGTTGTTTACAAAACGAATTGTATTAAATTTCAAATGACGGTATTCTAAGAAAAAATTAGGTATGTTCGGAAATTTTACGAATGTAAACCTTTTGAATTTTACCAATCCAACCCATAATATCAAATAAATGTATTTTATTAGGTTAAATTCTTAAAAGACACTTGAAATCCCAGCTATCGCACATTTACTTAAGTTCGTTTTTTTGTATAACGAATCATTGATTGTTTAAATGTGTAATGGAAATGACTAAATCAATATATTATAATTAATTGTAATGGAGCACTTATCTGGAAAATAAAAAAGTATTTCTTAGCAAAAGTTAATGGAAATTGGGAGCCTTTTTAATTTGGTTTACGTTTTAAGCAAACTGAAAAAATTGGAAAACTAAAGCTATAAATATGTTAATCAAGTGTTCTGATTGATTGATGCAAGGAATGTGAAATTTCAAATTGTAAATTTGTGAATTTTGATTTATGTAGAAAAAAGATTCTGAACTTTTCTAACTCTGAACTATAATCGTTCATTAATGTAAACATATATTCTATGAAGATGTTTGCGAAAAACAAATCTCAGATGCTAATTTCATACAAAAACTGGCAAACATTATTGATATTCAATTTATTCCAAGCAACCACAAAAAATTTAAATTCCAAAATATACCAAGTAAACGATGTTTTGATGAAAATAACAGCATAGAATTGTGTCCAAAAGAAAATGCGAAACTCTATCGCATCTTTGCACAAATATTTCTCAAGGTTGACATTGCAAAAGGGGAAGTAGAAAAACAATGCAGCAAATGAACTCGAATTGGGTTCTCCTTTATTTAAATTCTTTGAAGGTCATTGACATTAAATGCAATAGATAATAATAAATCTAGTGTAAGAAATGGATTATTTTTGTATTTTTGTTGTAAAGAAAAAGATTTTATTTAGGTAATTTGTATAATATGGAACACTCTAACCAGAGATGAAATTAACATACTAGAAAAAGGTCTTGTGAAGAAGAGCAGTAACTGGTTATTTGGTAGTAGTGAATTTGATGGAAAGGATGTTTATTCAACCTTTAATAGCTCAACGTCAAAAGTGAGGGTTGAGTTTGGTGGGATGATGCCTGGATGGCCTCGGCTGCCGTAAGCGTAGTCTGGAGAGCAGACCAGTTTAGCGCGCTGTCCAACAGACATTTTGGCAACACCTTCGTCCCAACCTTTGATGACCTCTCCTTTGCCTACAGCAAACTTGAAAGGCTTGCCTCTGGTGCGGGAAGAATCAAAAACGGTACCGTTGTCGAGAGTTCCAGTGTAATGGACGACAGCAGTTTGGCCAGTTTTGGGGAAGGTCCTGTCTGTGAAATGAATTAGTACGGTTATTAGATTTCCAGAAAACTATAAATAATTTACACTTTTTAGGTAGAAGAATATTATATTCAAAAGATCTCGCTTAAATCTATAAAATCAGTGAAAACCTCAGAGGATGACTTTTTAATTTTTATTTAAATTCTTATTTTAAAGGGGTCACTGAAAACGTTCTTTTCCAGCATTAAAATGGTTTTTAACATTAATATTTGACAATTTTACACGTTATCAGAAACCAAAATATCACACCAAACGACTTGTAAATTACTCGAAGCCACTAGATCAAGCCGCAAAGTAACGCCATTAAAATGAAAATTTTCTAAAAGTAATTCTCACCATCTCCAGCGGAAATTGGAATAACGTCAACGCCCATTTTTCTCTTGTTTAACAAATTAACACTTAATTTGCACAGTTAACACAGGCAATTAACCCTTTAAATAATTTCGGCAAAATCGAGCAAAAATTTTTCTGTACTCCTTGTGGCGGCGCCTGTGCTAAAAGTACCGATGCTGATTAAGTTTCTGGTAAATCAACTTGTGAGATTAATCTATTCTAAAATATCTACTTATATTGGAACTAGCATATAAATGTTTATTAGAAAGTTGATTGACATGTATGGCTTATCAAAATATTTAATTCGTATAAACAATGTGTCCAATCTAATTAATTGATTACTGTAATTAAATTATCAACATCATTAATCTAGTAATTTAGCAATGCTAAAAGTCAAAAAGTCCCGCCCAACCAAAAAATATTAGCTAAAATTTACGCGCCTTTATTTAAAATATGAAATTAATTCAATTTATAATTATTTTCTTAAGGTGAAGGTCTTTCTTCTACTGCTTGTTTAGATGGTCCAGGTTGATCAGTTTCTTGAGGTTCTTCGCCATTCTCTGAACCAGTAGAATCACCAGAATCTGAATTTTCATCTCGTTCGGCAGGTTGAGGGATTGGCTCAGTCTCCTTAATTTTTTTCCAGTTCTTAGCAGCAGCAAGCAAACGCAAATTGGGCTTGGCTGCCAGATCTTCTGGGAATATGTAGTCAAAGATCTAAAATATTCAGGAATTAGTTTAATGATCAAAAATCTGAAAAAAGATCTCACCTCTTCCCATCCCTCTTCGACTCCACTTTCTGATACAATCTTTTGCCTTTTCTTAACTCTTCTCGGCATTTTGGCCAGAACTTTTTGCATAGAGTCGTCATCACCAGATTCTTTTTCAAAGTCTCGCCAGGCTTCCAACAACAATACTCTCGATTCTCGGTCATTTAATGTGCGTAAACAGTCATTCGCTCGTTCATAAACTCTTCGAGCTAGTGCAGCATTCATATCTTCACTATCTGAAGTCATCTCAAACTTGGCAAAAGAGATCCAAACCTTCACATGAACTGTTCTGTCTAAAAGTCGCTCATACAACTGGCGAGCAAGCTCGGATTCTCCTTGAGACACTTCAAAATCGATGAAACTTTTCCACAATAGCTCAGGCATGTCAAGTCGCTGTTGATTTACAGCAAGCTCAAAAATTGCCCTAGCTCTCTCAACATCTCCCAAAAGAGTCTCCAATTCAGCGAATTTCATCCAAGTGATGCAGTTTTCAGGTCCAAACTCGAGGAATTTCTCGTAAAGGATACGGCAACGATCAAATTCACGAAGTTGAATTTCCATATCAATGTAACCACGGTAAATTTTGTCTCGAGGACACATTCCAATTGCCATTCCGAGGGATTTGCGGGCGACCTAAAAAATTATTATTTACTTGAATAACAAAACAATTCCTTCAAATTATTTTAAAACAAACCTGCAAATTCTTCTGCCTGACTTCAAATTGAGCATAAAGAAGCCAAATCTTTCCGATTGTAAATATTTTATGTGGAATGAGTTCCAAACAGGTCTTGTAAATCTGCCTGGTCCTTTCAATATCTTCCGTCTCCAACTCTTCATAAAGCGCATAATTAATCCACAAATAAATGTATCGTCTCCAAAAATTCTTATCTTTTGCTGGTGGAACGTTAGCAATTGCTTTCTCGTAAGTTTCTCGAATATTGTCCACATCCCCTTCACCTTCAATCAATCTTAAGTAATCAAACCAAGCATCGTAATTGGTAGGATTCTCTGCAATCTCCTGCTCGTATTGGAATTTACGTTTAGATACAATTACATCTTCAATTCCAGCACGGTCACCATATTTCTTCTCGTGCACACTGTATGCTTTGTACAGATCCAGAGTCTTATCCTTGGGAAGGTGATCGAGTGCATACTTGTAGATAACTTTAGATCTATCATGTTCTTTCTGATTCTCCTCAAATTTAGCAAAAGCGATGAATAATCTTTCGTCCAAATGGTCATCACCAAAGAACTCAATAGCTCGCTCGTAAACTGTCCGAGAACCGTTAATAAAACCATGAGCTTCTTCAAATCTTGCGTATTTGATCCAATTCTTAACATCGGGATGAATCATCACAAATCTTTCGTAAATCTTCCTCGCACGATCCAATTCCTTGTATCTCAGCTCAAAATTGATGTAAGTTTGCCAAGCTTGTTCCTCCGGTTGCCATTCCATCCATCTTTCAAAGACTTGGCGACTTCCCGCAACATTTTCTAGCATTTCCTCCATGTAGGTGTACTTGTACCAGAATTGATTTGTTCGAGGCATGATTATGACTGCTCGATCCCACAAATTACGAGCGTGATTCACCTGCCGGTTCTTCATCTCCATCTCGGCGTACTTGAGCCAAATTGTGATATTACGGTGGTCGTTGTCTAGGGCTCGCTCCCAAATTGAGCGTGCTCTTTTGATCTCTTTTTGAGACTCTTCCCATTGTGCGTATTTGATCCAGTTGCTGACCACCTAAAAACATAAATCGTGAGTAAATAACAGGTTCAATATAGCTAGATTTCAATTTTATGCTATAGAAGAATGAAAATCTTCCTTATCAAGCTGAAAATCATTGTCTTCATCACAAAAATACGATTAACTTACGCTTCGATTCTTTCTGAGGTTATCCTCGAAAACTTTTCTCTTCCTCTGTTGATAGTCGGCTAACTCAGCTGGATCTGCGATTTTCTGTTTTGGCGGTGGTGGTAGAATCTCCAAGTCTCGTTCTTTGGCTTCCCTCAACAATTGCTCAGCGGTGATTTGGACTTCCGCGGGCGACTTATTCTTTACTTTAGCCACTTTAGGCATCTTTGTAGGCTTCTCCATGATTGCGATGGATGCTTTAGAGCACTAATCGAAAGTCTGATCACTAATAGTTGAATTATTTAACTTTAATTAAATATTTTAGGGATGTTTTGTTTATTTTGATTTAATTCTTTCTGAAATTCGAAGTGAAGTGAAGTCAGTCGATACCAGGGACCTGGATTTTTAAGATACTGAAGGCCGCCAAAATTTTTTGAATCAATTAAGTTGATTATGGAAAACTATCATTAATTATTGTGTAGTTTATATGTTTTTATTGGATAAAATATAAAATTAGTCTAAAATGCTAGTGTATAAATAATTTAATTCCATAATTGATAAATATTATTCATCCTTCTTTGTGCTATTTTTTGCTGATGATGTGATTTCTGTACTTCCTCAAAGTAGATGAGTAAAGCTTCAAATTTTATTCCACTCCTTTTTTCAATGGATTCGACGTTGCTACTATAAATAAAGTGAAATTAATAAACATCTCGAATTTAAAACTAATTATCTTACTAATTATCAACAGGAACCCTTTGGAAATTTGGAATGCATTGCAAACGGTTCTTAAGTAAATGGAATGCATCAGTTTGCGGCAAAAGCATTAAAATTCCATAAAGTGCTTGCGATAAATGCTGTCCTTCAATGCCTTTATGGTGTGATACTAGCGTCAATCGTAGTGCTAAAAAATATTACTGGCTCTTGAAAAAGCTCATTATTAAATCAAAAAGTGATCTTACATGCAAAAATAGGTGATTCAATTAATTGCACCAATTTATCAATTTCAGCCAAAAAGTCCACAGTAATCTCAAGGTTGCCGCTAAAATTAAAATTCAGATTAAAGATCTGTAGCAAAGATATTATAATACTTACAAAATAACAACGAGATCAGACACATGTTGATAGCACTGAGCCAGCAAACAGAGCGAAACAGTGCTAACAGGACAATGTGCCCAAGAATGATATAAAATCTGGAACAACTTTGCTGATTTTGGATCCGTAATATTCCTTAAAGATTTCCTCAAGTCAAACAACTCGCTAGTCGTGAACAAAATCATATTTAGGGTTCGCACCATGAGAGAAGCAAATTTGTTATCCACCTTTTCACACAATATTTCAGCAAAGGTGCGATAAATAAACTCTGCGTTAAGAAGTACGCACAACTGACGAATGATCAAAGATCCTCGATGATCTAGGAAAAGTTTATCTTCAATGAATAGTTTGAGGAGACTTTCGAGAAACTCGCGATATTTTTCTTGGTTGAAGTCTGAGTCTTGTTGTTTGGTGGATTTTACGATTTCTGCGAGAACTTCCAAACCTTGTAATACCACTTCATCTGAGTTATCTTTCAGAATGCCGAGGAGTACGGGGAACAAATTGGTGGCGTGATTAGACATCTACAAATAAATATTTATTATTAGTTATGGAACACATAAATATTTTTTAAAAGCTACCTCGTTTTGAATATTATGACTGATAAACAAATGGTGGATCCACTTTAAAACTGCAACTTTTGTGTTAACCGAACTATGTACCAAATACTGCTTTAAAACCTCCATAACAGAGTCCAAATCAATATTCTTCAGGTTCTTGGTTTTATCACCATCCGAAACTAAATCAAGCATCAACTTATTCACAGATAAGGCGCATTCTTTGATGTGCTTTTTGGATTCTCCTTCATAACTAAAATTGTTTGAAAAGATTAATGGTAATTTTCATGTTTTCAACAAAAGTTATACTTACGCTAAACATGGAAGAATAGCAGTAAAGATCCCACTAGTATAGGCTAGCATTGTTGGCCCCGAGAGATGAACAAAATCTCTAATCCAAGCTATCTAAAATGTTAAAGTAAACTTTAAAACTGAATCTTTTAAGAATTCTAAAACTTACAGCAATGTACTGAACAAGCTCGTTATTTGCCTGAGCATGTCCAATTAAAATATTGATCATTGAAGGCATATCAGCAGCTGCTGGATCATGTTTAATACTCTTCAGAAAATGAGACAATAAAGTCTCGCACCTAAAAATTTATCATTTCTGGTAAGATAGTATTCAAATGAATTAATAACTAACATTTTTTGAATCTCGCTCATGTTATCTTCCAACATCTGAAACAGACCATCCAAAATTTCTGGCAAGAAATTGATCATGTTGATTTCTGGAACTGCGTTAAGGATCTAAAATTGAAATTATTAAAATTTATTTTTAGTTAAAGAAAGTTATTCTCACAGAAATCCAAGAAATCACAAACTGTCTCCCAAATGAATTTTTTGTATAAACTCTATCCCTCAATAAAGGAATGAAAGATGTCAAATCGAATGTTTGGGACGACTCGGTAACGATATCTTTCAGTAGTCTATCCAATAATTCTGAAGCGTTCTTCACAGAAATATCAGCATCAGTTACCAAGCGACTCAATGAAGTAAAAATATCAGGGAAAAGTGGAATTATAGCTCCTCGAGAAACTTTGACGACATTGTAGAGCGATTCAGCAGCAAAATACCGAACTCTAGTATCGACATCTAGTAGGCAGTTCAAAATTGGGTTCACTAGATCATTGATGTATTTTTCAGAATCCTTCCCAAGAGCAATACTGGTGGCAGCAAGTGCAATAAGTCCCCCCTTTCGTTTGTTCACATCTTTAGAGGAAGCGAACTGCTTTACAAAAACTTCTATGAGTCGCTAAAATATTAATTCAAATTGATTTATTAAAAATTTTATTGAATGATCATAAGTTACCTTAATCTGTTGATTGTTATTATTGTTATTTGCATCAACAATCATCCTAGAATTTGAATAATTATTAAAACAAGACTTGAAAGATATTTTGTTTTGGTGTTTACTTTTCTATTTCTTGAGCAGCTAATTTTCTTTTTTCATAGGTCTTATCTCCTAGCATCTTCCCACAAGCATCAGACAAAGGTGCATACGATGAATTATCCATTTTGGATATTTAGGTCTTCCTATTCTTATCAAACCAAATTAGTCACTCACTGGTTTATTTACTTTTTGAATGTCGGCACCTTAAATTTTTTGAAGTGAAGTCATCTCGAATGTCAAAATGTCAATATTATTGTTTTGATAGATTAAGGTGAAATTGACTCATTAAATTTTTAACAAATTCAAAGAATTGTGCAAGTTAAATTGATAACGTAATCAGTAAAATATCTACATAGTATTTTTTTTAACCACTAGAATATCAAGCCGTGTTCGCAATTTATCAAAATGAAGTCATTTTTTGAGAGAAAAAATGATCCAAATAAACAATTTTTAAAAGATCGTAATGCTATTTTAAAACAAAGTTTGATCTACAATCTAACTGAAAATGTAAAAGAAGTTGAATATGAGTTCCAGGAAAATAATGAAAGTATGTAATCATTCTTTACAATTTTACAATATCATGAAATATTTTTTTTTTTCAACCACACCAATATCAAGCCGTGTTCGCAATTTATTTTCAAAATTGAAAGATCATTTTTTTGAGGGAAAAATTGATCCAAACCCTAAACAATTTTATATTTGCAAAATATCATAGAAGAGGTCAGTTAACTTAATAAACTTTACATTTACATTATTGGGACCAAAAACCAAAATTCGACCCACGAAACGTAATTTTTCAAGAATTTTTAGTCAAAAAACGAAAGTTCAAAAAATAATATTATCCATGAACCTAGGTTCATGAATAGCAATACTTCGAAAATTTAATTTTTGAATGTTGGGACCCAAAAACCAAAAATGCGACCCGTGAAACCTTTTTTTTCAAGAATTTTTAGTCAAAAAACGAAAGTTCAAAAAATAATATTATCCATGAACCTAAGTTCATGAATAGCAATACTTGGAAAATTTAATTTTTGAATGTTGGGATCCAAAAACCAAAAATGCGACCCACGAAACCTTATTTTTAAGAATTTTTAGTCAAAAAACGAAAGTTCAAAAAATAATATTATCCATGAACCTAGGTTCATGAATAGCAATACTTCGAAAATTTAATTTTTGAATGTTGGGACCCAAAAACCAAAAATGCGACCCGTGAAACCTATTTTTTCAAGAATTTTTAGTCAAAAAACGAAAGTTCAAAAAATAATATTATCCATGAACCTAGGTTCATGAATAGCAATACTTCGAAAATTTAATTTTTGAATGTTGGGACCCAAAAACCAAAAATGCGACCCGCGAAACCTATTTTTTCAAGAATTTTTAGTCAAAAAACAAAAGTTCAAAAAATAATATTATCCATGAACCTAGGTTCATGAATAGCAATACTTCGAAAATTTAATTTTTGAATGTTGGGACCCAAAAACCAAAAATGCGACCCGCGAAACCTATTTTTTCAAGAATTTTTAGTCAAAAAACAAAAGTTCAAAAAATAATATTATCCATGAACCTAGGTTCATGAATAGCAATACTTCGAAAATTTAATTTTTGAATGTTGGGACCCAAAAACCAAAAATGCGACCCGTGAAACCTATTTTTTCAAGAATTTTTAGTCAAAAAACGAAAGTTCAATATTATCCATGAACCTAGGTTCATGAATAACAATACTTCGAAAATTCGATTTGTGAATGTTGGGACCCAAAAACCAAAAATTCGACTCACGAAACCTTATTTTTAAGAATTTTTAGTCAAAAAACGAAAGTTCAAAAATTTCTATTATCCGCGGACCTAGGTTCATGAATAGCAATACTTGGAAAATTTAATTTTTGAATGTTGGGATCCAAAAACCAAAAATGCGACCCACGAAACCTTATTTTTAAGAATTTTTAGTCAAAAAACGAAAGTTCAAAAATAATAATTATCCATGAACCTAGGTTCATGAATAGCAATACTTCGAAAATTTTATTTATGAATGTTGGGACCAAAAAACCAAATATGCGACCCGCGAAACCCTATTTTGCAAGAATTTTTAGTCAAAAAACGAAAGTTCAAAAATAATAATTATCCATGAACCTAGGTTCATAAATAGCAATACTTCGAAAATTTAATTTTTGAATGTTGGGACCCAAAGACCAAAATTGCGACCCGCGAAATCCAATTTTTTGAGAATTTTTAGTCAAAAAACAAAAGTTCAAAAATAATATTATCCATGAACCTAGGTTCATGAATAGCAATACTTCGAAAATTTAATTTTTGAATGTTGGGACCCAAAAACCAAAATTGCGACCCGCGAAACCCATTTTTTTTTAAATTTTTAGTCAAAAAACAAAAGTTCAAAAATAATATTATCCATGAACCTAGGTTCATGAATAGCAATACTTCGAAAATTTAATTTTTGAATGTTGGGACCCAAAGACCAAAATTGCGACCCGCGAAACCCATTTTTTTTTTAATTTTTAGTCAAAAAACAAAAGTTCAAAAATAATATTATCCATGAACCTAGGTTCATGAATAGCAATACTTCGAAAATTTAATTTTTGAATGTTGGGACCCAAAAACCAAAAATGCGACCCGCGAAACCTATTTTTTCAAGAATTTTTAGTCAAAAAACGAAAGTTCAAAAAATAATATTATCCATGAACCTAGGTTCATGAATAGCAATACTTCGAAAATTTAATTTTTGAATGTTGGGACCCAAAAACCAAAAATGCGACCCGCGAAACCTATTTTTTCAAGAATTTTTAGTCAAAAAACGAAAGTTCAAAAAATAATATTATCCATGAACCTAGGTTCATGAATAGCAATACTTCGAAAATTTAATTTTTGAATGTTGGGACCCAAAAACCAAAAATGCGACCCGCGAAACCTATTTTTTCAAGAATTTTTAGTCAAAAAACGAAAGTTCAAAAAATAATATTATCCATGAACCTAGGTTCATGAATAACAATACTTCGAAAATTCGATTTGTGAATGTTGGGACCCAAAAACCAAAAATTCGACTCACGAAACCTTATTTTTAAGAATTTTTAGTCAAAAAACGAAAGTTCAAAAATTTCTATTATCCGTATAAAAATTGAATACCAATATAAAAATTTAATGAATGAATGTTGGGATTATCTAATAATTTTTTTCATCTTCAGTTACAATCCTTATCTCAACTAAAAACAGAAGTAGGTTATGGTCGAGCTTTCGTAAGATCAGCCTTGAACGATTCTCTCTTGTCTTCATATTTCGCAAACATCCGCAAAAATCAGTCACTCCTCAAAAACTTTTACAACCGTTATGCATTCTTGTACGACACGGAATTAATGGAAATGGCTGAAAAAGTTATTTCGGGAATCGAAGCGTTCGTCATCTTTGATTTGCCTTGCAATTCAAGTCTATTGAATGAATGGCCCAACGCTCCACTTCAATTGTCTGGAGTTTGGACTCCAGCATTGCGATCTTGTCCTGTGGCCCATGGAGTTGATATCGCCAGTTCATTGAGTGACGAGCCAACAACTTCCAAACAAATAGACATTCCAAGGAACACAGCCAACATGGACGATATTTATTCCAATTCAATAACAAACAGCATATTTTCTAATTCTCCAAAAGCCTGGATGGATGCTGATGATCGATTGAATAGATTATTGAGAGAATGTGATGAAGTTAGTCCAACAGAGGCTGATGAAGAGCCAATAAAAAATTTAAATATAAAAGTTCTAGAGTCGACTTTAGAGGTCAAAATTCCAGAAAAAGTTAAAATTTTGGAGCAAAATCCACCGAAGCCAATTTATGTGGAAAAAAAAGTTGAAGGTATGGATGGAGTGATATAATATTTCATCTATTTGACTTGCATCTGCATTTATATTTTTAACGTTTGTTTATTTTCTTCAATTGATAGCTTCACCACCAAGAGCCAAAATAGAATCACCAATCCAAGAAACCAGCCACTTCTCTCCGGGAAACTCTTTAGCGATGAATCGAAGTTGGTCCATGGACGAACAAAATGAAGAGCAAGAAGAAGATGAAGCCAAAGAAGGAATTGAAGAAATGGTTTTCATACCAAAGAGGGAAACTAGAAAAGAGTCTATTCTATCAGAGGATCCTAATATCGTTCATTCTCGCAAAAACTCGCGTTCCATGTCAACTAGTTCTGTTTGTTTTACTCCTGATAGAGTCAGTTACAACACTCTCCTAAGAAAATGCAGTAATGTGGACTATGAAGCAAATTTTCATGAAGTATGGAATCGTTTCGAGAGAACTTTAAGCTTAGGAATTTCCAGAAAATCCATGTCTGTGGAAAAAAGTGAAGATGATTCGGACTACGAAGTGATTGATCAGATAGAGAAGTCTAAAATGATGGAGTTACAAGAAATGGTGCAAATGCTTTGTAAGCTTGGATTAGAAAAGGGATTAGATTCACAAGGATTTATGTGCAAATACTGTAGCACCACATTAGGAATAGACTTCTCTAAAGCGCAGTGAGTTAAATATTCATTCAGATATTATTATAATAAAATTTAAAATAAAAATTTTATAGAGTATGTGCGTTCAGCGGTCATTATCTCTGCAATTCTTGTTTGAGTCCTGACAAATTCCAAATTCCCGCAAAAATTGTATACAACTGGGATTTCAAGTCATATTCCGTGTCCCTTAAAGCCGCAGAATTTCTGACTGAATATCAATTTGAGCCGTTAATTGATTTTAAGGTAATATATTTGGAAATATTTTGAACATAATCAAGCATAAAAGGTGATTTAATTACAGCTTCTGAACCCGAATGTTTACAAGAACATTGACAACATGGCCAGACTTCAATCTCTTCGCATACAATTAAATTTCATTCGTGCTTACATCTTCACTTGTAATGAAACCATCATCGAAGAGTTGCAAAAGAAACTGTGGTCAAAGGAATATTTGTTTGAGCACATTCATCAATATTCCATTTCTGATTTGTCACTGATCAACACAGGAAGTCTGGAAGAGCTACTCAAGAAGATAGTTAATTTTGGCAGGGATCACATTTTCAAGTGTGCTTTATGCAGTCAGAAAGGATTTATTTGTGAACTTTGTCGCAAGCCTAAAGTCATCTACCCTTTTGAAATTGATGATACCTATCAGGTAAAATTTTTTAATCATTCAAATAAAATGATCTAATTTTCAAATAATTTTTAGTGTAAGCTCTGTGGGGCAGTATTCCATGTGACTTGTTTTGGAGAATGTCCTAAATGTGACAGAATTTTCAAACGTAAAAGTATCTTAAGAAGAACTATATCAAGTGAGGACCCCGTCGAAGATAATCTGAAGACACAATAACATGACAAAAGATGAAGATTTGGCAAAAGTTTATCCATAGATGTTTTTAAAACTTTATATGGACTGGATATTTTAAAAATTACTAACTTGTAAGGAATGTGATTAATTGATAATTAATATCAAAAGGACTAAAAGTTAGATTTTATATTTTGAATATCTGCATGTTTAGAAATTTTTAAAGATTGTGAGAAAAATACGAGACTTCATCTGTGGACAAACCTGGCAAAAGTTTACTAAAGGGAAAAATATTGCTTGCGATTATATAGATTAGTTATAGTTATAAAATTTATTTAAATAAATGTTTTTTCTGCTAAAACTAATAATCTTTTGATTTACATTTCCATTGTATTTCAGTCTTAATAATTCTTAACTAAATTATAGCTAATTTTGATTCACGCTTTTAATTTAAATGCTTAACTCATAAGAAGGAAATTTTATCACAAACTTCCTTCGAATTCTTAACTAATCCTAAATATTTTATTTTAAAATGTAAAGTCACTGGCCAGCAGCGAATTCACTCTTAAAACCTACAGGTAGATGGAAAAATCAATTACTGTTAGCTGTAGCCAAAGCCAGCTGCTTTCTCGCTGAGGCCAATTCAAATTTAAGTTCAATATTTTCCCTTTCCAAATAAGCAGCTCTAATGGCAATCTCATCTTCCTTTATTCTTCGTCGGTCACGAGACTTTTTGGCGGCTGCATTATTTTTCTTCCGCCTCTCGAAGTAAGCTGGATCTTTGCTGGATCCAAAAGAGGACATTTTTCCATCGCTGTGGGTAGGAGATTGAGGCTCATCGAAATTTTCTTGAATGTTTAGAAGGCTTGAGTCGCCAGAATGATTTTTTGAAGTTATTCTTCGCATTTTTGGGTTTGAAACGGTTGGAGTGCCTCCGTTAGCTGCATGAATCTGTTCTAACATTCTTTTTCTGAACATGTTGTATTTCTCAGCTGATTGTGCGTCCAACATGGTTCCAGCGGCCAAGCTCATAGGATCTCTTGGATATGCTTTGAAAGGACGAGAAAGTTTTCCGTCCCTGCCCATGATCATTGGGTACTTAGAAGAAGGTGATGTGGAGTTGTTGGAGGAAGCAGAAGAAGAACAAGGAACTGGTGAATGGTCACTGAAATTATCGGTGCTTTCGTCAAGTTCTCTTTGTTGGATTTGATTGTTTGAGGTTTGCAGGTAGTAAGGTGGGATTTGTGGGGATTTTGGAGTGTCGTAACGTTCATTTTGGATTGGAGAAGGAGCTTCACGCTTAGCCATCATTGGTACTAACGAAGGAAATCCGTTAAACTGCTGGTAGATTGGTTGAGGTGATCTTAAGATGTTATTGGTGGGAATTACCACTGGCGTTGGATGATACTGGTTGTAATGGCTTGGCGAGTGATTTTGGGGCAAGTAAGGATTATTATTTGGTACAGTTCTAGGAGAACTATTCTGTGTACTTAAAGGAGATCGATCTTCATCTTCAAAACTTGACGCGGTGTAAGGAGATGGAGTTTTTCTCGTTTCAATTGAGTCGCGGCGCTTGGATAAATCAAGAACTTGGTCGGGTTGTTGTACGTGTCGGTAATCAAAGTGTTTTCGTGCTGCTTGAGCTTTCATCATGAGGTTTGCTTGGATAGCTGATAAAGGTTCTGTGGAGAAGAAAAATAAAAATACGTTAGAAAATATTTTAAGGAATATTAATTTATTTTTAGTGACTTTTAAGTTAATTAAAAAAAAAATTAAAAAATTTAGAGATGATATTTTTTATATTTTGAAATTCATAATTTTTTAAAACAAAAAGATTTATTTATTAGCTTTGTTAATTCATATTTTGGTGCAAAAAAAAATCTTAAACTTACCAGTTTTTAAATCCATAATAAATTGATTCATCATTTTCACGATATTTTCACTAAATTTTCTTCTTGTTCAGTAGTTAAATGTTTTTAGCTATTTAGCTCACAAATTGTCTTTATTCTTTGATTATTTCCAGAACTAAAATTATCCACAAATTCTTCAAAAACTTTTATAAATTCCACAAACAAAAATAACTTTGTCAAATAACCTATTTTGTGTTTCGGTAGTAACAGGTACAAGTTCCATAAACTAACTGACCAAAATTGACCACGTTAGCCCTTTTATACCACAAAACTTTGCTAACATTCCGACCAATCACAGGCATGTGAAATTTTGGCAAAAGAGATTAATAACCGAAGAATAGAAGAAAGTGGTGAATTTTTGCCTTTTGCTAAAACTAAATTGCAGGCAACTGAACGAACTGCACTTGAAAAGGGTAAAAATATATTTTTCTCTGTGTCTTCTTTACTTCGTCATCTCATTTTGGTTTTGTTGTGGGTGGAGTTAAAAAGAAAATCCTTAGAGACAGCAAAGAAAGTCAAAGAAGAATTGGAGAAAATTTCCTTATTGACAATTTTTATGTTTCTTTAATTTTAAGTAAACTTTGTGTCTTTGACTTTTTGCTATGTTGCTATTGTAAATAAATATCATGTTACGTTACAGCATTACAACATAGCACAGATTAACCGAAATGTATCCATCGAAAGAAATTTCCTTAAAATAGAATCATTATCTCTGAACAAATTTGTTTAACAAGCTGTGTCTTACAATTTGACATCATTTTTCATTTTCGACACAAAATTAGTTAGAAATTGTTTTGGTTGTTTTTGTTGAGTGATTACATATATTTTGCTTTGAGAAGTTTTTTTTGTTGAGCTTTAAAAAGAGCATTTTGAATATTGATAAAAACATTTAATTCCTATGAATCTGTCGGTCAATTTTTGGTGGATTGAAAATTCTTCTCTATTTATTTTTGCACAAATCCATCAAAAAGATGGTTCGAAAAATTATTTACAAACTAATCTAATCGAAATGCAAACATCATAAAAACCATCCAGAAGTTTAAAAACTCGAAAGAAAGCACAATGTACAATCGAGTACAATGCAGCTAGAAGCATTGCAAACAAACCAGAATCGAGCAGAAATATTCAAATATATGTTTAAGATTGTGTCACCTCCTTCAAGCATAAACATAAAACATAAATATTTGTTGGGATGACATAATTATAAATTTATGTGCAACTTTTACTCAGTAAGTTTCCACTGATGAGTTGGCGTTTGGCAACAGGATTTGCTTGTACTTCAATGTGCTTACTTGTACTTGTACACAAGTTAACAACCAACAAGTTTAGTGGCTTTGGTTGCAATTTTTACGAAATTTTAAATTACGAAATCCAGAAATATTGGATTTCTAGTTGACACCAAATTGCTGGAAAATTCAAAATTGCAAAACGAAATGAAAGTGTTTTGACAGTTTTGGGTAAAATACAGTTTTATTATCTACAACGACATTGTCATTAGGAACATCAAAAGGTTTTTGATGACTATTAAAGTTATAAGTCCGTTATTACATGTAATGCTTATAATGTGTTTGAAGGAAATGCAATGAGGTCGAATGTGCAATTATGTGTTGCAATCAGCAAATCAGTTTAAGTAATAAAACTTTCTAGGCTGTTAATGTTCATCTTTGTTGGAATCTTTTCAAATTTAAAAACCAGCAATTTTTGTCTTAAGATGAAAATAGAAGAGAATAGCATATTATAAAACAATCCCGAAAAACTGACCAGGACTAATAATTACAATCAACAGTAAAAATGGCACATCTGAAAATAGTTTTTTCACACCCAGCCATTAAAATAAAAGCCTTTTACTCCCCTACATTATGTGCAATGTGTCCAAGTGAGACATCAACCCTTTTTCCCGTAAATTTCTTGCCATTTCATCAATTGTGAACCCTTCAATAATAAATAATAAAATTAAATACAGCAGAATGTTGGAGAATGCGGAAGATTATTGCATTGTGCTCTGCTATGAATAATGGATTTTTTGGGTGATTTTGTGCAAGATTCATTTAGATAGATATTCGTCATTTGTGAGAATAATAAAAGATGCGGTTGAGTATTATGGAATTAACTACGTTAGAATTAATTAAAATTAACTTAAATAACTTTGTGAGAAACGTGAGCATTAAATTTATATGTACTCAAACAATTTCACTCATTTTAATGAATTTGCATCATTGTTCGATCTTTTTATGATACCAAAGATAACAACTAATAGAGAATATAAATTTTATGTATCTGATCAAAATATCCAATTAAAAAATTTTATTATTTAGAAAATTTCAATAAATTCCAAGAACGCCACATAAAATCAAAATTCTACCTAAAATCAGGTTGCTTTCTTAATCTTGCGTCCAAGTCTTTTATATGTGATATTTATTGAACCAATTCGTCCATCCCGTTACTCTTTATGATGTAACCAACGGTGCCTTATAAGACAAATTTGTCCTTGAATTTTCTTCATTTACTGCACTTTTTTCAGTAGAATGGTCAACAAAGTTTTAATGACTTTAATCCTTTAGATTGACTTTGACTAATTTTTAAATGGTCATGAAGGATTTGGCAGATACAAAATAGTATGGAATTAGCATAGAATGTTGAATAGCAATAAATATCATGAAAATATTATACCTAGCACATTTCATGCTTGAATTTGGGAAAATGATGTAATTGTAAATGATTCTTCTGAGAACAGTAAAAGTTTTAAATATTTCTGAGGGCAAATTTTATGGAGCTTTTTAGATCGTAAAGCTTTGTGCTTTTTACCTCGCTTCAACATTCCATCTATATCTTTGAGAACTGTTACATCGATGATATTCAGATGAAAACCAACGAATTTAAATTTTATAAAATGTTTCTAACATTTTACCACATTCCCGACTAGTAAAGCTAATCATAAAAATCGCCACGCGTCAAAACCTTATTATTTATTTATCTAAAGTTCCTCCAGTTGAAGCAGTTTGAAGCATCGGCAGAGATTGATTTGAAAATTGTTTTATTTATTTATTTATTTAATAAAAATGCACATGGCCTTTCTTAATTTTCTTTATATTTCTCTCCTTTGTTGTTCCTGGTACAGGGTGCGTCTAATAATCCTCAAAATATATAATTTCCAACAATTTGTTTAATCCTTCCTCGATATTTGACCAAGTTGCACCTTGTGCTCTAATAGAGATGCATTTTGACATTTATTACAGTTTTTCTCTTAAATTTTGTTATATGAAATGATGGAAATATTTCAAATATATCAGATGGGGGTGTTGTGCATGTTTATTCTAGAATTGTGGACAGTTATTCAAAGGTTTGTAATTTTAGATGAGTTTTTCTTTTATATCCAGTTTTATGACATTCAACCCTTTTTCGGTGAGTTTGCTGCCTTTCATCAATCAAATTAGTTTATGCTTTCTACTTTGTGGCAAACAAGGAACTGATAGTTTTGCAGCTTTATTTTACAGTTTCTGGTTGTTTCGAGGAAATAGCTCAGATGGGAAGTGAACTGCGGAAAATATTAAGGGAAGCTTTTATTTCAAAATATTTATGAATTTTAAAGTGATTTTTAAATTTTGCATGAAAATTTATGACTTTATTGCGTGTTTTTCTTCTTAATTGAAATTATTCCAATAAGTTTTGATTTTTGCAAAAGTTTGATTCAAATCCAATTTTCCAAGAAACCTTCAATGCAAGTCAACTTGTCAAACCAGAAACTTAAAGAAAACTAAATCTTGCAATCTCTCTCAATAAATTCTAAATAGTTGATCCAGGTTGATCCTTCGAGACTTTTATTACCCAAAGTTTGAAGCCTGATGATTTAGCCAAATATTTTAGGTAAAAGGATTAAATGCGCTTTGTGTGTACATTTTGCATTATTTTTATCAAGATCTCTGTGTTCTTTAACTACCTTAAGCCACCTTAACTCTCTTTCCATCCTCTGCATAAGTCCCAATATCGCAAACAATGCATAATTTTCATCAGCAGGAAAAAGATCAAAACAATTCAGTGAGAGCTGCTTTAAGCATCTTTCGAGAATGGGAATTTAAGGAGCTTAGTGTGTTTGGTTGAAAGAAAATTGAGAAGAGTTTTAGGGATTTGTTGGTTGGCCATCTCGGCTTGCAATTTGTGGCTCGCGTCTGCGAACGCTTCAGTGCGTTTTTAGATCAGGTTGGGTTTCATTGATGAAATATTTGCACATTTTAGAAGGTTTTTGGTAAAAAAATATATATATGCTGTTTTTGGTCTCAATAACCACAACTGTAGCAAAAATCATGGATTATGATTCGAATTATATACCAAATTGCATCAATTTAAAAATGTTTCTATGCAAATACCCAAAATTTGAATAAAGGATATAATAACATAATTGAAACATCCTCCTTGCTCAAACAAATATGAAGCAAATGAAGATGGATTACATTTTTAAACCTGATTCATCATTTTCTGGTTGAATAATAATTGCTTCTTCCTCTATTCCTAGCAAAAATTTAAAAACATGCCGTAATTCCGTAATATATCCAGTTTTATGTTTGCTGATATATTAAAAATTTAAAAATTCCAAAGAAAGGAGTTTGAATGAGTTTTAAAGATTTTAAGGATTTGAAAAAATATTACAAATACACCGGAAATAAACATCATTAGAAATTAGCCATAACAGTCAAACATGGAAATGAAGATGCAGCACAGACCACCGCAAACTGTCTGCCAATCATCTTGAATGACTTAGACCATGTAAGCATCACATTTCCTTGAAATGTGTCATTTGAATAATATAATATCAGAATATGTAAGAAAGTTGCAGAGAAAGAAGAAAGCATCGAAGAAAGCAAAAGAAAATTTTGAGCACATGCGCGAACAGCTTTAGGAAAGGGGTGTCCATGCATTATTTGGATATCTTTAGATAATTAGAGAAATTTTAAAAGTTACAAGTTGGACTAATGAAGTTGAACATAAAAGTTAAGTAGCATATAATTAAATTTTAAATTCAAATATTTCGAATAAAACTTATCTAAAAATTGATGGAATACTTGAACGTCCCCTCACGATCTTTTGAAACTTCCTTAAGAAAAATATCAAAAATCAATTAATCAACATTTTGAAGCATAGCTGCAATTTCTGCTGCAAATTGTGCATTTCTCTTGCAATTTTTGTCAATTTTCTGCTATTTCTAACCATCCCAACTATTTTCAAGCAAAACTTGCACATTAGAAATAATTTGCATAAAATTTTATGTAACCTTTTCTCTAGAATTTCTTTAGCAGTTTAGCAGACTTTTCAGGACATTTTGGACGTTTTGAAGCATTTTACAAGAAAATAAATATTTAAATACATGAAAAATAATGTAAAATATGCAAATAAACTTTCTTTTGATGCTTCTAAGATTTGCTGCTCGAGCAACCCTTCTTCATTATGCTTTGGTCAAGAAAATCGCATTATTTGGCAATTTCTTAAAATTGCTTAAAATTGCTTAGCTCTAATACTCCTAAAATGTAAGATTTTGCTTCAAAGCACTGTCAAACTTCTCAGAAGGATTTGTGTCACAAGACTCTGCAAACTTCTGCAAAAATTATTATTTTCCATATTTTTGTGAAAATAACAATGACATTATTGTGGCTTAATATTCAATTTTTCCATTTCTCCGAGAAAATACGCAAAACTATGTTTTCTGAAGACTTTTTGAATATTTTATGTTAAAAAGGACTTGACAAAAAACTACAAAAACAGTTAAATGTTCAAAACTACTTCAAAAGACTAAAATGTGATCAAATATTTATTCAACCATTATTTCTGTTGAAAGATCAAATATATTGAGATTTATTTAAAATATATTAAGAAAGACTGAACAAACCTTAGAATAAACGGAATAGTTTGAAGAGATCCTTGAGATCTTGAGTGGTGTCTTGCGACATTTCGGCAAATCTTAAAAGTCCTTGCTGGGAATAACGGTTATGTAGTTTCCTATGGCACTATTATGTGCTTGACTTTTATGTTTCCCAAGAAATCAAGAATAAAATCGAATGAAATGGAATTATGATTTTTCCAGTTCTTCCCACAAAAACAAGTCTTGCTGCATTTTAAGGAAACGAATCCTTTTTCGCAAATACACATCTCAAGTTTCTCGATTGTATTCTCTCACAGATTCACATCCACCCTGAAAACTGTAAGCCACAACCTCGATAAAGAAACTGTAACAATTCCTGAATATTACAAATAGTTATTAAAACGCATAAAGGTAAATTCTTCATTCAAAATGTACAAAAAAGTTGTCATAAGCGATGTAAAAGATCCATTATATGAATTTAGCAAACCGAATCAATGCATCAATGCGCATAAATTTAGCACAATCGAACCGAGAAATATGTCCTTTTACTCCTTTCAGCCCTTTTGTTCTCTAAATGTCCTGGCAAACTGCTCCATGAAATGACAAAAGGACGAGTATGTGGGAAGTGCAAAAAGTATGGGAAATTTGTGGTTTTATAACTGTATTCAGAGGATTTAAATGCATCTCAATAATGTCAACAGCTTGTCGCTGAGAAATGTTGGTAAAATTTATGGTAAATTGTGGTAAGTTGGAGGAGAGATGTAGGCGCAAATTTCAGGTATTGAGACATAAAATTGATTTTTCTATTTATTATATATTTAATAATACAGTTTTCCGGCTTGAGCAGATTTATTTGAACATTTTATAATAAATCACATATGTGGAATGATATAGAACAACTACCGGTAAATAATGATATGTAAGCTTTGCTTGAATATAAATTCTACACTGTTTAGACTATTCCATTGAAAATATAAATATTGTATCTACATATGATACAATTATATTTAAACACTGTATCGGAATCGAGTATAGATTCTTAAAGAATTTTTAATTTTTTTTGTACATTTTAGAGTTAACAACGAAAATCGATTGAAGCCTTAATCAGAGAATGTTTGTAAAAATTTTAGATTCCTGTGATAATATTAATTTACATAGCTTCATTTAGTTTATTTTTATGGAAAAAATACTGATTTTGAGTACTAAGAGCCTGTCTTATAAACTACTTAATTAAAGATCAACTAAAGATTCACAGCATTTTTTGTTTTTGTTGCATCTTTAAGGTAAATTTTTGAAAAATCTGTAAATTTTTCTATTGAATTCAATAATTAATATTCAGACTTTTTCGTCAGATTGAAGTAATTTTAAGGCATTAAACTTTAAACTTACATAAATAGCACTTTGTGTTATTGAAGTCGTGAGAAATTTTGTATAAATTTTTTCATACCTTAAAGCTCTCTAGATTCATGATAATCCCGATTATTGTTGAAAGACACATTACGCATCATTTGATGCATCTCGATAATCAAATCGTTAAACAGCACGGAATTCAAATTCATTTTTATCTGGCGGAGCAAGAACCATGAGCCCAATGTTCCTTGATTGGTTACAACCTCAGCAGTGCCGTTGGATTGCATTGAGTTTGTCATTTTACGCACAGAGTTCAGTCTTCGATTTTTGCTAACGATCAAAAGCAAGAAGCTGATAACCTTGTACGATGCGATAATCACCAAAAGAATATACCACAAGTAAATAAAAGCAAAGATCTTCTCGTTGATGATATTCTGTGGTAAGAGGCAGAGAGCATCACGTGATTCTACAGAGCCTGAAGATCCAAATTGATAGAAGTCACATTTAACCATCTTTGGGAATAGCAAAGAGGAATACTTGTTCCATTCGTCCCAATTCATCTGGAGCATCGCATTAAGGGCTGGGATGAAATCCAAGAAAAAATTTTCCAAGAAGTATTGCAACATTGTCACATTTATTGCCTAGAACAAATAAATTATTATATATTTTTAATTCTTACGAACCAAATCAAATCAAATTAATTAAAAAAAAATATCTTACCACAGCGCAGTAAGACATAAATTCACAGGCTAAGTACTTCAAAGCGTAGCTGCGATGGGTTCTACTAGACATGTTCATGTAGTTAGATATTCTTTGACGATGTTTTTCTGACCAGTCATCATTTATGTATGGTGTTTCTGCAAAATTTGACATAAAATATCATGAAGTTAAGTTGCGGATGATCTTACCGATTCCAGAGCAAAGAAAAGCAATCTTGCCATTTTCCAAACTACTCCACAGAATGTATGGAACGTAGAAGATGAGAGCTTGTAAAAGCAGAATGGGAGCAACCCATTGGTAGTAACGTTGGTACTTTCTGGGGGCTCCATGAGTTTCAGTACCAATTCCGTAAGTGATGATGTGTTTTCCAACGGTACCATTCAAGTACTTGGGATTAATAAAAGTTCCAGTCATCCAGCAGAACGTTTCAGCCACTTTTTGTCTTTCTTTGCTGCCATCAAAGATACATTCTATGGGATCGCCAAAGTACTGCTTTAGAGAAATTAGTGTAGCAAAAATTACCAGGATTAGAGCAGATAGCTTGGTGATCGTCCAGAACAAATTATCAGTTAGTTTGAACTTGTCGGCCTTCACTAGGCTTCCGACTTCTTTAAATGTTTCATTCAACATGTTTTCGATCTATGATAAAGGAGAATTTTGCTTTTAATAGAAGTAGTAAACAAAGTTTAACTATTTTTACAGAACTATAACACATTTATAGGCCATTATTGTGCGGTTTCAATTACCTTTTTAGTTAATCAATGATCATTTAGTGAAAAATTCCAAGTATGCTTTCTTAAAAAAAAGTTAGGCTAAATATAAGCGAGGGGTTGCTCTTGATCATTTCAAAATGGAAAAAAGCAGATTTTTGTAAAAAGCAGAAGAGCAGATTAATGAGCAGAAAAGCAGGTTGGTAAGCAGAAAAGCAGTCTGAAAAGCAGAAAAGCAGATTCTTAAGCAGAAAAGCAGAATATAAAGCAGATGAGCAGAATAAAGATCAGATGAGCAGAAATAATAATAAAATTAGGTTTTCAATGCAATTTTTTTTTAAATCTTGAGTAAACTTCTTCCTGTAGTACTCATATTAATTAAAAGTAATGAAAAGTATAAAAACTTTGACGGAATAATGTTCATTCATCTTGAGCGCCAATTTTATTCTTTTTCCTAGCTTCCCAGCTGATTTCTTTCATTGTACTGGAAAACTTTTTTTTGCTGAAAAGCTCACCTTCAAGGCTTTTCGAAATATTCAAAAAATTTAATTAAAAAAATCTTGAAGACATCTTAAATTTTTGAATTTTCACAATTATTCTCAAAAGTGAATTTAATAAACATTAGTTGAGTGAATTTTTGGAAAGATCCTAAAAAGGGTTGATTTTAAAAAGTACTTCTAATTTATTCCTTATCAAACCAAAAGTGAGTGGACAGAAAGTTTCGTTATCATTTCCTTAATATTGGTCCACTTTTAGACTAGGATACAAAATTTCAGACTTTTCTGACAACTAGATACTTTTTTGCTAAAAACTTTTTTGTCGAAAAAAATATTTTCGGAAGTACACAATTTAAAATGAAATATTTGCTCTTTAATTATTTGGGTTTTATATTTTTCTAATTTGTGACCAAATAATCGTTCGCAGTTTGATACAACAATAACGTTTTAAGGAATTATCAATAATTCTCAACTTTTGTCAATAAAATCTTATACAAAATGTCAAATCCATCCGCCAGCAGAAATTCTCCCTAATTTTAGAAGTTTTATGAAACTCGGCCATTTACAGAATAATAACTCAGGATTTAAAAAATATGCATCCAAAACCTAATTTTATTATTATTTCTGCTCATCTGCTTTATATTCAGCTTTTCTGCTTATGAATCTGCTTTTCTGCTTTTCAGACTGCTTTTCTGATCACCAACCTGCTTTTCTAATCTTGAATCTGCTCACCTGCTCACTAATCTGCTTTTCTGCTCTTTCATCTGCTTTTCTGATCTATAATCTGCTTTTCTGCTTTTCAATCTGCTTTTCTGCTTTTTCTGTCAATTAAGAGCAGATTTTGCAAAAAATCTAAAAAAGCAGAATAAAGAGCAGAAAAGCAGATGAGTGAGCAGGTGAGCAGATTCAAGATCAGAAAAGCAGATGAAAGAGCAGAAAATCATGAAGTAAGCAGAAAAGCAGATTGAAAAGCAGAAAAGCAGATTAAAGATCAGATGAGCAGATTTTTGCCTCGGGTAAAAAGCAGACTCAAGAGCAACCCCTCGAATATAAGTGAGTCAAAGTGATGTAAGTGAATCAAGTGAGCACTAAAAATTATTGTACAAAATCATTTCTTGTATGCTGCTTATTTCGTTAACGCATATACCAATTAATATCGTGGTAAAAGTTAGGTAAAAGAAATTATTGATAATCAACGATGCACTGATTTGCAATGATTATTATTTGTTTCACATATTCTGCTCATTCGAGCCCCTCGTTTATAACGGTGAATTTCAAAAACAGTCAAGACTCGCTTGAATCATTTGCATTTACTGAGTAAAATATTCGTGATCAGACGCTATCATAATTAATTAATTATCCGCAATAAAAACATTAATTGACAAAGGTATAATATTTTAAAACATTCAATTAAAGTCTCATGTTTTGAGTAAACTAACAGTAATCTTTCAGATGGATTTATTCAATATTGTATTGAATCAGAAAGAGGAACCAGCGAAAAGATTCAAAATCAGGGACAATATCTTCAAGCTGATGACTAATTACTCAACAAATATTATGCTGTTGTTTGCGTTCCTGGTGACTTGCGAAGGATATTTTGGGTAAACATCGAAATGTTTCTTCTAGTATATTCAAGCTTATAAATCTTTCTCTTTCAGCGATCCAATCCATTGTATTTCACAGAATTTCAATAATGACGTTCTTTCGCCAGACAAGCGTCAAAAAGTTATCGAGATGTTTTGCTGGATGACTGGAACATTTATCAATCCCGCATCCATGAATGGCTCAATTGGAGGCTCTTTGATGTCTTACGGAATCGGGACGACAACATTTGGCCAAGAACGAAAGTATCAACGATACTACCAGTTTATAGGTCTCGCTCTGCTTCTTCAAGCCGTGATCTTTTACTTGCCCTATGTTATTTGGAAACACTGCGAGTCTGGAATGATGTCATATTTATTGACTAATGACAACGGCAAGGATGCGGATAATGCTCCAGGTAATTTATAAATAATAAGAATTTGAAAAACTTTGATCATCTGTTATTTCAAATGCATTTTTCAGATACGAGATACCTGACTCTTAAGGAGTTTATGGACAAAAAAGGTCACAGAATGATCAAGTACATTATAAGTATGCCTCAATTCATGCACCGCAGCTACGCCCAGAATTATCTGCTCTGTGAGCTCATGTTGGTGTGTAGCGTTGTAAGTTTTTTGTAAGATTCAGTTGTAAAATGAGCTTAAATCTGTTCTTTTCCAGGCTTTGAACGTGGTGATGTGGGAATTCGTCTTTGACGGATTCTATTTAGCTTTTCTACCAGCTATCCAGTCTATTTTCACCTTGGATTGGAATGTCCACTCCTCCTTGATCTTTCCGAAGCTTGCCAAATGCGACTTTTATCAATTTGGACCATCTGGAGGTATCAAGCGTTACGACGCACTATGTGTTTTGCCTCAAAACATCATCAATGAGGTGATCTTTGCGATTATCTTCTTCTGGAACATCTTTATGGTGCTTCTCTGCGTCTACAAAATATGGAATTACTTGCTTTTGGTCTGCTTCAAAAGCTATCGTTTACGACATATTTGCCAGATGACTGATTACAAGCACAGCAAATTTGTAGCTTTTGTAGTCACCAAACAGGGAACGTATGGATTGTGGTTCTTATTGCACATGATTCGAATGAACATCAGTTCTGGGCTCTTCAATGAGCTCATCAGGAATTTGTTTGAAGTTTTGCAAGAGGGATCCTTCAAGAATTCTTAAATGTGATTATAAGTGTCAATCTTAACTTTATGCAGAATTTTCTAATTCACGTTTTCAAAAGTATTTAAGTTTGAAGTCCAACTATTTATTATTTCAAAGATTTGAGCACAAAAATGCTCATATTAAATTATTTACAACAAATATTAATTAAATTTTATTCCTATTTAACAAAAAAAAATTGAAACTTAAAGGACTATGTTATTTAAATCAAAAGTACTATCAATGACTATTTCTAATGTTAATTTACTAGGTTAATTTATTTTTAAAATATTTATGAAATCGAAATAAATGTATGTTTAAGGTAACATAATAGCTAACATCAGAATAATTTACATACACAATAAATGACTGTAACATAATAAAATGCAGAAAATTCTAAAAAAAATTTAATTCTTGACAGCGTTCGAAAATTAAATAGATACTTAAATAGAGGCTTTTCTAAAATTTGTTGTTGGCAATTACCCTCAAGAAACCAAAATATTTGAATATTTACTTGCAGGTAGTTGAACCAACAGTTCTCATGTATCTCGTGTATTGATTCCAAGATTATATAATTTTCTTAAACCTTCGGTTCGGTAATCTTTTGACATTTTCTCTAGAAACTGCAATTCCACAATTTTTCCTACCTACAGGAATTATTGCTACTTAGCTTTAAATGTGATCTTTTCATGAAAACCTGTTCGGCAAAGTTGTTTTCTTAAGAAAATTGAAATGCAAATTCAAAGCATGAGATAAATCCTTAGAATTTAAAGATTGATTGTCCACTTTGCAGTAAAAAGCTATCAATCATCTCACCTGATTATCCAATAGATCGTTTCTTTGGTTGTAAATTGGATAACGGATATAAAGATCATTTGGAATTAAAGATGCAACAATTGAAGAAATAAAAATAAGAGGATGAAAGACCCACCACATTAAGATGTAGTTGAAGATATTCATATCAAGTTTCCTGTATCAAGTCGATGATTTTCTCACAATAATATTTCAATTCTTTAGGTTTATTGATTGAATAATAATCAATCAATTCATCAAGGTAAGATCTCCTAAGAGAAAATGAAAATTCTTCCCACAAATAAATGACAAGAAACGAGCAATATCTATACTGTAAAAATATTTTAGGGCTAATTCAAATCAATCGAAGGATTGAATCCTAAATTGAAGCACGATTGAAGGATTTTAAACCTTAATCAAGTATTTAACAATAGAAATTTGCAGTTTTCCACGAGCTCAAACCAAGGTTGATACTTTTTGAATTTTTAGAAATTTAGATCCTTTTATATTATTTTGATGCCTTTGATCCTTTTTGTTTGCTGTTGCTGGGACCTTTTGTGGTATTGTTGATCATTGTGAACTTATGAGAAAAGATGTTTTACCGTAAATGATGTAGGAAATGTGAAGAATTTGTGGTGTATTCCTTTGTATCCTTTTTAATGTGTGATTTGGATGAAATTTGGATGAATCAGCATCCATAACTGTTTTGACCTTAAATAATTGGAATAAACTCGTTTGATTTGGAAGGGATTAAAGGGTTTGTCTCAAAAAAAATAAATTTGGTTTGGCTACTTAACTAGTAATTTTATTGCAAGATATTTTTTCCACGAGCATAAAAATCCTTTATTTCCTCAAGTTCAAAAGAATAGTAAATGAATCCAAACAAATATTACCTTTATACTTTATTTGCTCATCCACCATAAGTTTGCGAAAAAACTTTCTCATAAGGACCAGGAAAGAATTAGTTCCCAAATTGTTAGGACTCACATTAATTTCATACTTGAGAAGTTGAGAAAAACCACTTCCTGACTTTCTATTCTAATAATTTTATCAACAATATCCGACAATGAAGACCATCTCCTGACATCTCTTTCAAAAGTTTTGCAAATAATAATTTAATAATTGTAAATTAGCCGTATATAATCCGCAATAACAACATAATTTTTGTCATTTAAACTGTTGAAACATATTTTTCTTTCATTTTCTGGAAATTTTTTGAGAAGTTTTCTATAAAAGAAGAATATTTTATGTCCTAGTTGGGTTCATTAATTCATGTAAACTACTTAAAGAATATTCCCGCATTTTTCGGTTGCTTTTATGCTATTTTTGTAAACTATATCTCCTTTTATAATAATTTATTTAATAATTGTTAATGAATTGCCGAAAATTCATGAAACTCCATTTTCTTGCTTTTACAGTTCAGCAGTAACTGCTTGACCAAAATTCAGATGACGTTGCAAGTTTTATTAGTAATTGTGTCCATTTATTCTTTTTATATTTTTTCACATTTTGTGGCCAGTTTTTCTGGAAATAGCCACTGAAACCATTGAAACGCAGATGTTAAATCATGTTAAATCCTTTCATGTTAACTCAATTTTCGGCTCAACATGAAATATCCTTTTACCAATTTTTTTTTGCAAAAATTTTGCAAGATTGCGCCGAGCTGGAATGATATGCAAAAAGTTGGACATTTCTATTCCATAAATTTCTTTTATGAATTTAGAACACATTTCATAAAATTTTATGGACTTTATGCAAGATCTGCAAGACAAAGAAACAAATCTTGCGGTAAATTTATGTTATTTTTCTCAAGAAAGTCAAAAAATTTGATGCATTTCTTAAGATAAAGGAAAATGCCAAAAACTGTTAAAAATCAGTAAAATTCGGTGAAAACTGTAAATTTCTCAAGAAGACCTGTGACCGAGATCAAATCGAGCTGTTCAATCATATTTTAGATATTCCTAGAGATAGCAATGTGACATCATGACAGCTCAATTCTAGAAACTATGGTCAGGCAACAAAAGATCCAGTAAAAATAATGGATTGCAATTACATATTTTGACCAAAATTTTTCTTTTGATTTGCATTGTGCACATTGTTCGTCAACAAAGCCAGGATCATAAAGGATGAATTGTTTAAGAAATGTTAAAATGTGGGAGAAATTCTGGTTGTAGGTTTTTTAACAGCTCCATCAAATTTCATATTGAGTTTACTTGGAAGTTCTTGTTCCACAAAATTGATTTATCTTTGAGATGCTTCGATCTTTTGCGATGAAGTCGCAGAAGACACGAGTAAATTACACCTTGTTTGGTTGTTTGATGCAAGATAACGAGTTTTACAAGCAGCTACAAGGATTGAAGGAGACTTTACATGTTTTTTAATCAATTTTGTTGAACATTTATCATTTTTTCACTAAGTTCAGTAAAAGGCTTTAAAAACCATGTGAAATCTTCTCAAACAAAACTAAAAATCTCCAAAAAATATCAAATTCAATCCCACCTGCCATTTTAACTGTTTTTCTCGAGTTTCTGGAAATAATTTCTGTTTGTTTGCCAATCCAGAAATGGGAAATAAAATCATAATCCTTTTGCATGATATTCTATGCATTATTGCCGTATGCTATGGTCAGTATGGTTAATATTATATCGTTTATCTTAAACAATCTTACATTTCTGGTTTTTTGAGCAGAATTTAAAATTTTGGCAGATGGTTTGATTGACTAAGCTGATGCGGATCATATTTTTAAACAAATAAGACATTTCAAGTTTTGGAAAAATTTTTAGTTTTTTGGAAAAGCTGGAAAAGCTGGAAAAGTTGCAACTCAATAAAATGCAAGTACAAATTCAACAGTAAACCTTATCCAATTTCCGCAAGAATATTGACTGTCATTGTAAAATATATCTCACAGCCATCATCTGCCAAGAATAATTTAAAGATGTAAATCTGCAAAAAGAGATGTTCAATCATATTTCTTAGAGATATCAGTGTGACATCATGACAGCTCGGTTCCCAAAACTGTGGTCACTGGAGATAGTTAACAAAAGATGCAGCAAAAATTATGAATTTGCAATTACATGTTTGACCAATTCTTATTCTGATCTCCATTATGCTTATTGTGTAGGACACGAAAAAAGTCTAATGGTTGGACAAAAGCTAACAATGGAAAAGTTGAGGCACAATTTGGTATTAAAGCTGGTTATTAAAGATTCAGGCATAACAGCATAATTCAACCCTTTTATTCAAATGTTCCTCGAAATTATCAATTAAATAAAACTGTGGTAAGTTTGCCATTTTATCATTTTAGGGGAGGTTTTCTCGATTCAATCACAATAATTTTGCAATATCTCCGCATATCGCACAATCACCCTCAATATTTATTCAGCCCTTGCATTATGTCGAAAAATTGCGAATAACTGTGAACAACTCTTGAAAAAGTGCGGAAGGAATAATATCAAGGAAACTGAATATGTGAATTGATGAAAAATTTTAGCACGCCATGATTGTATTGATGATGCTGCCATCATATTATGGAAATTAAATCAATCTAATATTGGAACGGTGCTGTTGCGTGGTGCCTCCATTTTGTGGTTAAAATCTTTAGAGTTTTCATATTAAAATTCTTTGGATTCTTTTTAATATCATTATTATTTTTGGCTCGTAACATAGATTATGTTAGTGACCTTAGTTAACATGCAATTTTGGTTTGTAGAAAAACTGAATTACTGTAAATTTGTGTAAATTTCACTTTCTTCAACAGACAACCAAATTGTTTTTAAATTGATTTCTCATTTGATTTCGATAAGGCAATATGTATGCAATTCTAACGTTTCAATAACCAGCTATAACAGTTAAATATTCATTTTCAATGTTTTCATGACAATTAATGTGTTTATGTACATAATTTGTTTTACTGTTCATTGCCATTTAAAGCTTTAGCAATTTCAATTCAAATTCTTGGTAACTGAAGCATACGCAGCCACGAGTCTTTTGCAATTTGCAGAACTAAAGATAAACTCCATAAGCTTCTCTTCTGCTTTATGTTGAAAAGTGATTATATTTTTCCTGGATTTGGAGCTGAAATTGAAAATTCATTGATCAGCTTTGATCTTTTTTTGTTGCTCGTACTTGCTTATGCAAAAATATGTTTTTTCGTGCCAGCAATTGCTTGTTCAAGATGAGGCAAAGCAGATAAAGTAACTTAAATGTTTGGGCATGTCATAACAGAATGAACAATTGTTGTCCTTAAGAAATATTAATCCTTTTACCTAAATATTGGCAATGGGTTTGGAAGTTCTGAGTATTAATTTTGCACAAAAATACAACATGTTGCAAGCATAAGTTGGAAAATGAAGAGACTTCAAGTATTTTATGTTATTATTATGTTCAAGATAGTTTTATTGAGATGTATTTCATTCTCAAGATATTTTACTATAACGAAGAATTCAAGTAATTACAGAATCATAGCAGAAAATATGTCAGGAGATAAAAGCTTTATCGAAAATATTGAGTTGACCAAAAGAGCCTTTGAGAATTCTTACCTTACCTTAAATGGCATCTTTATTCGAAGCAGCTCGAAGTGTTGAAGTTGCTGACCCTAAATAAAGAATTCTCAGAATAACATTTTTAATTACATCACTTTTGTTGAGGATTAGGGCCGTTAGGTAAAATATTTGTCCTTTTGATTTATTATATTGGTGTTTGCCTACAGAGTTTGCAAATTTCATAAGAAAATGCCATAAATGAATTAGTTGAAGTCAATCTAAAGGATTAAAGACATAAAAGTATTCTTGACCATAGTCCAAGGATGAAATATTTGCATCGACCCTTTGTGTTACATCATAAACTGTGAGGGATTAACGGAGAAAGATTTAGAAAGAACGACCTTTATGGATGGTTTGATTTTTGATGTATTTTAACTGTTTTGTACATAAAAATATAAATATGCTAATTCAAGAAATACATTGAGTGATCAACCTCATTCAATTGGGTCAAAACTGCTTTTGCACAAAATCCTGTTCGGTGCGAATGGAAATTTACTGAGTGAATTACATACAAATCGGAATTTGCTGCGAGTTGCGACAAAACATTTGACTGGAGGCTATTTTTGTTGAACACTTTATATTGGAAAGTTTCAACACTTTAAACTTTTGAGAATTATTAACTTATTTTAATCTTGAAGCATTTTTAATGTATGCTCAATATTATTTGCCAGGATTATGAATGTTCAAAATTTCAAGTAAACCCTCGGTAAGACCCAGAATAAATTATCAAAAAGCTTAAAGTCTCGCGCCATATTATATCGCACTTTCAAAATTTGCTGTAGAGTGAAGTTACCTTCTTTTTCTGAAGATTTAGGTCCCTTTGTTATTGTTTTGATTAAATCGAAATTGCGAAAAAATCAAGAAAAATGAATTTTAAGTCATTTCTAATACTTCTCGGTATAGTTTGTTGCATTTATCAAGTGGCATCCATCGAAGTCAAGACATTGCAGTACCTTATACAAAAGATCAGTTCAGAGCTCTTTTCAAATGAGAGAAAACCAGTGCCAGTGAAAATATCTAAAGGATTTTCAATTTCCAAAGATTATTATCTAATCTATGAAGATTCAAGGACTTGTAGTATCTATGATGAAGAGAAGCAAATGCAGCTGAATGCAGACAAAAAGAAAGAAATAAAGGTTTCGTGTATTAGAGAAGAAAATTCGACCGGTTTACATTTGCTGACGAGTGTTAAAGATGTGATGACATTATTGGCTCCTATAGGGAATCTAACAAGACGGTCCACTAGACATCCTGGAAACTGTGTAGTCATGCTTTTTTATACCAAATCTTGTCCAGGAAGTGCAATGGTTGCACCACATTTTAATGCACTTGCAAGGAATTTTCCAGATATAAAGGTGATAATTCATTAGAATTTATGAGTTTCAACTATTTACTGAGCTATTCTCTTTCAGGTAGCTGCAGTGGACTCTTTTGAGCATCATTCATTAAATACTGAGTTTGGAGTTATTGGTGTTCCATCCATTTTACTCTTCTTTCAAGGTATCCTATTCGAATAAAATTTACTAATAAATTGTCTTGATTAACTATTCATCTCAATTGTAGGAAGACCAATAATTAAGTTTAACGATACATCAAACGTTAACAATTTCATAAAGTTCATAGTAAAACACACAAATCTAGTCCCAACATCCTCAAAGAACATTTTTGTCACTTCTGAAGACTTTGAAAAGCCACTCTCCAGCAAAGTGGAGAAGGTGACTGATTACTGGCTATATCTGGCGTGGATTTTTATTGTTGTCTGTAGTGGGCATTATTTTAAAAAGCCATTGGTAACAATATACTCCCAAATAGCTGAGATTCTAAAACGAAATTGGCGAGAATCGGAAGAGGCTCAGCAGCTATAAAATCTCTTTAGATAAATTATATTCCTAATAAAGTTTCAATTAGACCACTTAGAATTATATTCTGTTTATTTTAATAATACTTTCAGGTTCATGAGAATATTTATGAGTCACATTTTAATCTTACAGGAATTTTAATAGATTCTGCCATGCCCTTAATCCTGTTGACAATTTTTTTTTGTGTTGACCATTCAACATGAATTATGAAGATATGTGAACAAACAAAATGCAATCAGAAACAACAATAGCAAATTTTTTGAAAAGGACATTCAGGAAGAAAATAAATTGAATCTTATTGTTGCCCAAAAATAACAAATCTTATAAGATGCAGGTGTTGCAAAATAACAATAGAAATATTGGTGTGAAAATAATTGTATGTGAAATGGTCAATAGTATTGAAAAATGTCCAATAGGATTAAAAAGTGTAACTGATTTTCTAAAGATTTGTGGAATGCATCTAAAATATAAAAAATATTGAATATTATTCATTTGCATGAGAAAAATGTTTCAGGAAAAATCAAACTTCATGGGAATTATTAAATTTATTGTCCATTAAAAAAATATCAAGAAGGCACATCAATAAGACCACTTTTTGAAATCACAAATTTAGCACTATTATCTTCCAGGTATCCAGAAAAAATCACTTGCAATTCTCTCACATGAGCAGTAAGATATTGTTCATTGAATTCACTGATCTGTACGATTTCTTTTGTTTTAAAGATTTGAAATCTCACATTAATCAAATTACTCCAAGCTAACCCTAAACAAGGCACAAAGGTTTCTTTTGCATCTTCATTTTCATCGTCGATCACTGAAGTAACTTGATTTAATATTAAAACAGCGCAATTATAGCGGGTGGCTAGGCTGGAGAGAACTTGCGCGAAATCTCGTAGGTTGTCTGATCGCTTGAGATAGTCGTCTTCGTTACGAAAAACACCAGCTATGGAGTCAATAATTATAAGACCAATTTCTTGTTGAGCAAGGAGTCTAGGGAGGATAGAGCATACGCAACCCATCAGATTTTCCTGAAAATGGGAATGATTTTTAATATTTTTAATTTATAAAAATTGGTGTGTCGCTTACTGGTTCCAATATATGCTGCACCAGGATATTTTGAGAAAACTTTATTTGACATTTTGTAATTCTCGAGTACTTTCGATTCATTTCTACGATCATTTGTTCGAGTCTTGTTGAAGGAAATCTAGATTCAGTGCAAATAAAGACAATTTTCTTAGCTACTCCTCCATGGTTCAGAGGAAGTTGAGTGTTAAGGGCTAGTTGAAGAGCAATTTGAGTTTTTCCAGTTCCTAAATTAAAACTTTTTAGTTCTGTAGCTATTTTACAAGAAAATAATAAAACAAACCTGCTTCACCATTAATCTCAGTAATTTTCCCACAGATGATTCCACCTGTAGTAAGCTCATCTAAAGCTTTGCAGCCGAAAGTAATACATTTTTCATCCGGCAAATCGAAAACTGGAATAATCAAATTTATAATATAGATTGATAGTATTGTAGAATTTCAGCTTACCTGACTTAAATCGTAAGACAGCGTTTCTAGTAAAATACCACTTTATTTGTTTAATATCTTCTTTATTAGCTCCATGTTTCATGAACATAGAATCTGGGCTAGTGATGATTCTTCTGGGATTTTCAGATAAGTTAGCTTTTGTCATGATTACGAGGAGTCTTGATGACAATGGAACTGGATTTTTTGATGCATCTTGTAGGTATTCCATTTAATCTTTTAATTTAAACTTAAAATCTCAACATCAACAAAAAAGTAAACATCAACAAAAACACAAGGGGCTAATAGTTTAAATTTTATTGATGATTTTGACGGATTTTGAAACACCTGCATCTTATAAGATTTGTTATTTTTTGGTCAACAATAAGATTCAATTTATTTTCTTTCTAACTGTCCTTTTCAAAAGTAGCTATTGTTGTTTCTGATTGCATTTTGTTTGTTCATTTTACAACCAATTTTTGAATGGTCAACACAGAAAAAATCCCAACAGGATTAAGGGCATAACAAAATTCACAAAAATTTATATTTTTTCTATTTTATTGAATAAAACTCAACCTTTTTACAAATTCTAGATAACTTTCTCATTTCTGTTTGATAACGTGAGCAAGATCAAATTTGCCTCGAACACATTTAATCTTAACTCCTGACAAATCTTGACTTCTTCCTACTCTAGTTAGTACAACATTATGTTCTTGAAGATTATGTCCAATTCCAGGAATATAAGCAACCATCTCTTTACCAGTTGAAAGTCGGACTAAAACGCATTTTCTGTTTGCTGAATTAGGCTTCTTTGGTTTTTTGATGAGTGTCTTGAGAATAACTCCCTTAGCGAATGGTTTGCCTTCTAGAGGCTGGCGTGGAGGTCTAGTTTTGTAATGAATTCCAGTTCGATGCATCTGAGCTAACGTTGCCATGTTACATTTTGTTGAGAATGATGTTATTGCTAAAATGATCAAATTTCTTAATAATTCAAATTTATAAAAAATCAACATGCACTAACCTTCTTGTGTTAAAATTCGGGTAATGTTGAATGTTTGCCTTAAAAAATTCATTTCTCAATCGATGCTTCCTTTTAGTTATCCTAATTTCCTTGGATATTGATAAATCCTTGCGTAATAACTCCAAAAACTGATACAAATTACAAATTTTTCACAAATCACAATGTTATGATTTACGAACTGTCAAAGTCTTGAACACACACATACGTAACTCTACAAACAGTCAAAAAACTCTACAATTTCTCCCGCAATTTTTCATTTATTTGAATTTTTCATTTACAATACATTTTATTTTATATTTTCTGAGCTGAAATTACCACTTCTGTTATTTCCAACAGAAGCTTTGAGAATTTCAATAGCAGCTTCTACGGTTTTCTTGACATCTGATTCTGAACCAATTTTAGGATTAACTTCGACTAAATCAACTGCCTCAAGTCTTCCAGTTGCAAAACATTCCTCCATAATATATACTCCTTCCCTTAATGTTAATCCACCACGAACTAAAATCATAAAATTTCATAATAAAACCATACATAAAATCATAAAAATAAATATACCGGGTGTTCCAGTAGAAGGAGCTTCCAAACAAGGATCCAAGCTGTCGATATCAAAGCTAACATGTAACGATCTATTATCATAAGGATCGATGGCCAATTTAGCCATCCTCATAACTTCTTTGATGCCAAATAATTCAATTTCTCGCATCCCAAAAACCTTAACGCCGAACTTTTCAATCATAAATTTTTCATAGTCGTCAACTGCGAAAATAAAACGAGGAAAATTGTTTTAAGTTTATTTAGCGAAAATTGCATGGCTACTATTACTAACCACTTCTAAGGCCAATCATTACAAAATTTTGTAAAGATATGCTGAAAATAAATAAAATAAATCATACAGAAAAGTAAATTAATGCCAGATATGCAATCTCTTTAATTTCAAAAGTATGCTAAAATCATATGTACTTATATACTCGATGAGTGAGTATATATGCTACAACAAATTTTATAAAATTCTCTTTCTGCTATTCTTATTATTTTTGTTGTTTTTTCTTATAAGAAGCATTTGGTTGGTCTAGCTTTATTGATTTTTAGCGTTCGTTGTTACTTCGTGTTTCGAAATAAGGGTGCCAGAAATGCAATTGCGAGTTTTCATCGCAGTTCAAATTGAGGTTTCATTCATAGTTTGGTGATTCAGCGTGTGATATAACTAAGTCTAACTAATATTATACAATTCTACTGTGTTTTGCATCAGTCATTAGTAATATTTTGTGGAATTTGTGCAATTTTCCGGTAAAATTGTGCTCAAGAACTTGGTCGACCTTAGCGGCGGGCAACCCGAAAGAACGAATGTACAGTTTTCACAAACATCAAGCCATTTAATATTGAAAAGTGGAGACACATAGTTGCTATTCAGTCAAGTGAATTTGTTTTAATTTCCTTAAACTCTCATCATTTTTAGTAGTGAATTAGTGCAAATTGGAAACATTTGAGCTCATTAATTGCGTGGAAAGTGTTAGTTTCGAGAGTTTTGTGAAATATAGACGGGAAATCTGAAATTGAAATCACACGCCCTTTTTGCCCATCAAACTAAGGGAGCATTATTTGATCAATAGTCAGATTCATTTGTTTGGCAGTGATATAGTAACTTGTGCAAAGTGTTTAGAGAATCGCGAAAAGTGTTTTCGATCAATTAATTAATTCTAGCCAGTTCAGTGTGCATATACTGAAAATTACATACACTCTCTCAATATCATAAATATATTCCACACCATACAAACACATAATGACTGGAGGAGTTGATACAGCGATTTGCCCTCAGCAGCAAGCTCAGCAGCAAATTCAAAATGGCGATGCTAATGCTAGCATGTTATCTAATGAGAACAGGACCAACCTGATCGTCAACTATCTCCCCCAGACCATGACCGAAGAAGAGATTAAATCCCTATTCTCAAGTGTCGGTGAAGTGGACTCTGTAAAATTGGTGCGCGATAAAAATGTTACATTCCCCAATCCCCTCAACCCAAACGCTTTGCGCGGTCAATCCCTGGGTTATGGTTTTGTCAACTATCGTCGCACACAAGATGCTGAGCAAGCTGTAAATGTATTGAACGGTTTGCGGCTGCAAAACAAAACGATCAAAGTGTCGTTTGCACGACCCAGCTCGGAAACAATCAAAGGCGCTAATCTGTATATTTCTGGATTGCCCAAGACAATTACACAGGAAGAGTTGGAAGAGATTTTCAAACCTTTCGGCGAAATAATTACATCCCGCGTTTTGACTCAAGAAGGTAATGACAAACTGAAAGGCATTGGATTTATTCGATTTGACCAGAAAAAAGAAGCTGAACGTGCAATAACCGCTTTGAATGGAACCACACCAAAAGGATTAACTGAACCAATTGTCGTTAAATTCTCAAACTCTCCCGGAAGCAATAAGAACAGTCAGACACCTGCAGTGCCTGCTTTCTTGAATCCTCAGTTGACTCGACGACTTGGTGCAATTCATCATCCAATTAACAAGGGATTGGCGCGCTTTTCACCTATGGGTGGAGAGGTATTAGATATGATGATGCCAACCAGCAATGGAATTGGAAGTGGACTTGCTACTGGTGGCGGATGGTATGTTATTTCAATTAGAATCATTCTTATTAGAAGTTATTCAAGATGGGGTCATTCAACTATCTATGATGTTTATTAAAATATCGAATATGAGACTTTTTTGACATCACATTTGTACGGCTCCTTTATGTTTTTCAGAAAATTATTTATACTGTTTTGAGCAAGAAATCTAAACTGGACATCATTCTTGAATGGCCCTCCAAAAATAAAGAAATTTCATTTTTATTTATTTTCAAATATCTAGTTATTGAAATTTTTTAAGAGCTGAAAATTTGTGTTTTAGAATTCTTATCAAAACTTCTGAGAAAATTTCTCTGTTATCAATACAAATATTATAATAACATACTTGAATATCGTGCTAAATATACATTTCCTATAAAACTTTGCCCCATTTGAAAAAAAAAATGTTTTTCTTGATTAAAATTATATTATTATTAATTGGTTCTTTCTGTTTCTTTTTTCAGGAGCATATTCGTGTAAGATTTGAGACGTAAAAAAATTTAATCCTATTTGCCACACATTTACACATAAAATTATTACTTAACATTATTTACATGTATGAACTACACTTTTTAAAGCCTTACTGATCTTTTCTATAATCAAAAGAAAATTAGTATTTTTTCGAATTTAAGATAAAACTTCTAAATTGTTATTATTGAGAAATTTCTCTAAATTTACTTAACAATGTTTTAAAGAAAATTCCAAGATCGTCACAAAAATGTGTGGCAAATAGAATGAGCATAGAACTTAGATATTTTATGAAGCTTTTGCTACAATTTTTTTCATGTTTCTGCAGCTACAATTTGAGTCCTGAAACCGGTAAGCACTATAAATTTACTTATGATTCTGAAATAATCATTATTCGTCAAATTTATTAGCGTATTTCAATTAAATAACTAATGTGTGTTATGTTTTTACAGAGGAGAACTCTTTATGGCAACTTTTTGGGCCCTTCGGGAGTACCATGTCGTAAGTATTTATATTTAAGAAAGTAGAACTGATAACAAAAGTTAAATCAGCTTAAAGAGAAATCTCATGATCAATGATTGATAAATACGTAATCTCTAAAGATTTATTTTTTTTAATGCGAATATAAACCCACTCAAAGTACCGACATGATTTCGTTTTCCAGCTACCTTTCATTTATTCCCTTTTCATAAATATCATGCTCATAAATTGTAACCAGATTACTAAAGAATTCTACACAATCATAATAAATACGTGATCACTCATATTACATAGAGTTTAAATTAAAAAATAATATTTTATCATCTGGATATTTTTCGGCAAATTATTCAGTGGACTGTATTTTTTAATGATTAAAGCACGAAAAGGATAATTTAAAATAAAACATTACATTGCGAATGGTCAACCCTATTCTAGTTTCTGAGTCATGTATAGTTAATTCACAAATTTAAATACTAGATACATACTTTCACTTGTAAAATAATTTAAATTCGACATCCTGCGCAAAGCACATGTCTTTCTATTTAGGGTTATTCCCTGTTATACTTTCTCGCTATAAAACAAGTTATATCGCATATCTACTAAATATCCCTTTGTTTGAGTCTCGCTCCCAGCCGGGAGAATACATAAAACATACAATTATCATTTTTACATGTTTAAAATGTTGTTTAGCGATCGGGGTTTGTAAAATTTCCATTTTCGACTTGCAGTGTAAAGATCATCAAGGATAACGCCACCAACCAATGCAAAGGATACGGATTCGTGACGATGACAAACTATGAAGAGTCGATGCTGGCCATTCGAGCTTTGAATGGTTACACTCTGGGCAATCGAGTGCTGCAAGTCAGTTTTAAGACAAACAAATCAAAGTAAATTGAACCTTTTATTATACTAAAAACATTTTATTGATAATTATAATAGTTTTTAGGTTTTAAATATAATAATTATTATGATTTCTTTAAACTTCTCATTCGCTATTCTTTCAAACTCATTTTTACGTATTTTGCTTGTTAAACGACAATTCGAGTAAAGTAACCATTCAAATAAATTAACACGAGCTACTTAGATTTCCCGGCCGCGATTATCACACATACAGATGCACGCATCTGGCTGGTGATAAGAAATCTTGCCTAGCTCGTGCTTTTTCCTTGTGTTTATGTTACAACAAAAATCACACACAACTCAAAAAAGGAAAAAAGGAAAAACTTAAAAATTGTACATGCAACATTCCCAATTCTGACGATGTGCCGAAAAGGACGAAAAGAGAGACCAGCATCGCGCGCAAAAGAGAACGCAACACCCGAACCGAACCATAGGATAATGACCTTTTCCAAATCTCGCCCGTACACATTTTGCACATTTATACGGAGCGATTCTGAATAAATACACAAAAGGGGTTCTTTTCTCGGGCAAACATTATATACCGAATAACTTTTTCACCCTCGTCAAAATCGAGCGCAGAGCAACATAAAAGAGGCACTGAATTATTATTACAATTTTTTTCTTTCTTTTTTTCCTTTTTTGGTTGGCATTTTTCGACTGATATACTCATTACATATATACATATAAAATTTTGTGCTACATGAAAAGCATTAAAGAAATCTAAATAAGAATTGTACCATTTTGAATATATATATACGTTTCACCATTAACATAATTTTTCATAAAACCCGATAATTTTATGCAACTTATGAGCTGTGCCACCAAAACTTTTTTTGGCCGGCTAATGTAACATAAAACTAAACATTCTTGACAATAGTCCACACCATGATCCAGAATATAATAATATAATTTTCATAATTTTAGTTTCGTGTTTGATGGAAAAGATGTTGCGGAAGCTATCGGAAAAACTAAAACACAATGAAGATGTTAATTTGTAATACTAAATCTAACGCATTCAGTCCCATTGATTAGCGTACCCTGATTTACATGAATAACAAGATGAATTAGCAATTAATTTTACAATTATAATTTTAGTTTGTAAGATGACCTAAGCAAAAACCAAAAATCTAGTCAAACCAATATTTTTTATCTCCAAGTTTACAACGTTTACAACCACGTATATATTTATTTATGCAACATTTTTGCGCAAAAATTTAATTTAATATAATTTTGGTTTATGGAACGCTCTGCATATTGTATATGCTCTATGGAAGCGAATGCATAAAGTTATTTATTTATTTATTTAAAAGAAACGGCTAGATTTCTTCAATTTCTCTTTATAGTTTGACATTATATACACTAAAAAATCAATCTGGAATAAATGTCTCCACAATTAAATATCACCCTAACTGTGTACTCTACAAAAGTTCAAACGGGGTGCAAACATCAAAGCAAAAGTAAACTTCAAAGAGGAATTCAAGAAATTTTCCACATTTTTCGATCAAAAATCCTTAAGAATCCTTAAAAATCTCAAAAGCAAACCAATCAGAATTACATGAAAATGCATGTAAGTACATGAACATGAATACTTTTAAAATTCCATTGAGTGATTAGACATTTAAACAAGTAATAATATTGTAATAATTTAATAATGATATTTAAAACCAAATCTATGATAAAAACAGAATAGTCATTACCACTTAAATAAGATAAACTAAAGAAATTGAAGAAACCAAATGGAGATGGCAATTTATACAACAAAAAGATGCTTTAGTAACAGTTTTTTTTGTTGTTAATATCTAGTTTTATGTACTTATAGTACCATGTAGAAAAAACCGAATACCAGAATCTTTTAGCTGAACAAAAACTTCAATTCAAACAAAACATGGAAATGATGGCAAATGAAAAGAAATTAAATGATCTCATTTTATTTGAATAAGAAAAAACTAAAGATATTTTAATAATTTATGTAGATTTTTTTTTGGAATTAGTTGAAAGTATTTTTAAATTTATTTTAAATAATAATAGAATAATTTTTGTTTTGAATGGATGCGAGCACTTGAGGTTTCCACCGGATACTCAAACAAAACTCAGTCATTAAGTGGTTGCTCTTTGTTTAACATAAAATACTATAAAAGAAAAAGAGAAAAAGACACATTCACTCAAAGTTCAGGGATGAGCAACGAAATAGACTTTGATTTTCGTTATAAATTTTGTTTACAAAATTTTGCACTTTATTTAGGTCAAAATTGTATTTAGGAATTTCTAGACATCTGTTAAAAACATTATTCGACAAAAATTTTCGGAATTTTATTTCATTTATGTTTTTTCTAACCCAAGATCATCAGTTGACTAGAAATGTAAATTTATAGCAATTTACTGTAACCAACTATAAAATTCAAAGCCTATTGACTTCCTCAACCCAACGAACTGCAAAAAGTAACACATTGAAACCACTCAAAGTAAAATGAATAAATTAATTCTACTTGATATTCTAGTCTAAATTGTCGTATTAAATATTATGTATGTGAAGTTGAAACAAAAAAAAATTGTGCAATGTAAATATTTAATTTTAATTAAAGAAATTCTTTTTCTTTCACAAAAATCGAGACAAAACAAATGAACGCAGCCATACTTTTTTGAATAATAATTTGCTACAATTTGCATTCAAGTGCAGGAAACACACTTATTGGTTTAAGGTTTGGGTTAAAGGGCTCCTAGTACTACAATCTAGTTTTCTACAAAATTATTGTTTTCTAGAGAATAAGGCGTTAGACGGAGCCACTCACTAATCCAGTCCAAAACGCTAAGTCATTGCTAAATTGCTAAGTGAAGAATGTTCAAACAAACAAAAATATCCATATGTGATGATTTACTTATTTAGTAAATTTAGTTGGCATACAGCATAAAAAGCATAAAAACATTAATTAAAGGCATCACATAGGAAAAGAAACCAAAAAAATCACAATTTCTAAATTATTAAAAATTAAAAAATTAAAACTAAATAAGAGTCATATTAGGAACAAAACCCCACCAGTACATGAAACACTATTTAATGATGACAAAAGAAAAGTTTCAATAAAAAAAATATCATCGCACATTTTTACTGAAGTAAAAAACCAAGTAATTATTATAAATTTAAAAAAGAATCTTAAATTTTAAGAGTTTTAAAGAGTTTTGAACACTATGATATAATTAAATTATATCTATGCGGAAAGCCATAAAGAAATACTTTGTAGGATAAAATTCTTTCATTAGTTTGTCGCTTTTTTCTCGTACTTTTAAGCTTTTCTGTATTTTTTTGTTGACTTTGAATATTTCTACTGAAATTTTCCCAGTTCTTTGAACCGTACTAAATTAGTTTTTAAACATTTTGACATTTCTTTTAAGTACAGAGTCTTGATTTGAAATGATGGTTTCAAAGCCTGAGATTCAATACCTAGACTGACTTACTTCAAAGAAATCAAGTTGAAATTTAATGAAAAAGGTGGTCTATCCATCATAAATAAAAGAAAGCTAGTTAACTAATCTTTGGACTAAATCTTTTGAAAGAGACCACCCTTAAAATTTACTTAAACTTTGTCAAATGAATCTCATTATTGAATATTTGACGTAAAGAGTGCAATAGAAGTTTAAATATATAATTATTGTAATTTATTTATATTTATTGTAGCATTAATTTCTTTTCCCTAAATTATTATCTACAAAATCTACCAAACATGAAAAAACAATGAGAGTCTGCTTTAAAAATCCACGAATGAAATTTTGAATTGAAAATTGTATTTTATTTTCTTTTTGTAAAACTCTACAAATTTCCTCTATCAGCCCACGAATTATAATTTTTATTATTTTCCTCATTTCTTTAGTTTATTTTATTTAAATTGTATTATTTATCATTATTATAGCATTATTATTATTTTTATAAATCTGCACACTCTTGTGAACCAATTTGTAAGAAAAACTCCTTCTAAGTGCTTTCTAAATGATGTTAGCTAGTTAACTATTAAATATTTAGTTATTTAGCTAGCACGTATAGATTGCATTTTAATTATAATTTTTAATCTAGATGCGGTCCATTCATCTCAAGTTACGTAACTTCTATTTAGCTAGTAAACTTTTTAGTTAGTTAACCAACTTTTGTCGTATAGACCGCACCTATATTACAACTTTCGATTTATTTTCGAATTTACTTGATACAAAATTTACATTGGCTTTAAAATTGAGGAACTTCATCTAAGAATTTTACAAAATATCAAAGATGAGACTTCTCGATCAAACAAAAAAGTATTTTTATTATAAGTTTTTTAGGTTTTCAATCTAAAATTTCATTTCACCAAAAAAAATTGTCAAAGAACCTTTACAAATTTATTAAATTTAAACAAATTTAACAAAACATACACACAATTAAGAAAAATCTTTCAAAGTTTCCAAGTTTTCAAAACGTTTCAAAGAAGAAATATTTAAAAATAACAAAGTTTCTTGAAAAATCATTAATAATTAAGTATAATTAATATATATGGAAGATGAGATACATTATGATTAATCACAATATCTTTATTTTTGTCGCTATTTATGTGGATGTATTTTTTCTTAGTTTTCCAACAAATTCTTTTAATTTGTATCCTTGTGTGTTTTCCTTGTTGTAAAAAATACTGTGTTTTTAACATTTAATAATTTATTTAAACATAATTATACACTTAGTAGTAAAATTTTAATTGATTTAAACAATGATTTAAAGGCTTCAAAATCCCCGTGTAATAATTTAATAATTTATTTTAATATATTGTATTTTACTATTTTGTAAAGTAAAAGATTTTATTTATTATATTTTGAACAAACAAAAAAATTAATTATTTACAGCCAATGCTTATAGAAATGGTAATTTATTTTCATTTATTGATTTTTATTTTCCAATCACAATTAATCCTAATATTCAAACATTTGCATACTTAGACATTATGTGGAATATAAAAATAATATTAAATCAAGTATTTTACGAATATTATTAATATTAAATTGCATAAAGATGAAAAAAGTAATTAAATGTATGGATTTTACCTTTTTCCGCAAAATTTCTTGATAAAAATTTCTCATTATTTGTAAAAGATAAAGCATCAAATTAATTGGTTTGAAAAAAACACAAATTTGAATAACAAAAAAAAAGAAATAACTGTATGATTTTGTTTTTGAGTAAAATTTCAATAAAGTAATACCTATATTGTATATGTATTAATTATCTTTTTATTTTCCTTTCGTTTGTCCAATTAACACCGTTTTATTGGTTCTTTCAGATTGTGGCTAATTTAACACCTTAATCGCATTTTACTTTTTCAGTTTGTAAACCGTGAGTTCTTTAGTTTGGAGCAATTATTGGTTGGTTTTTTCATTTGCATCAGACGTAATCCTTCCAATGAATTAAGCTAGAGACTAATGTATGTAACTAATCCTAGTGGACAAACTACCAACTAGTTAAAGAAGGGTTGATGGATAAAAAAAAATTTTATGCGACTTTGATAATGAATCTCTTTTTTAAAAGGAGTGTTGATTGGTTTGGATTTGAAATCAGAGTTTTTGATAATCAGTAATTTAATGTCTTCTTTAAAAAATCAACTAGTGCTCAATGTCCCTACTGTAATAATTCAAATCTAATCAACACTAAAAAAAAAAAGAACAAATCCTTCTCCAAACTCCTTTGGCCCAATCAAATACCAATCAAAGTATTCTCCATCCAGGAGACGCCACGTGGATATTACTCTTTTTTGAGGTTATCTCCACCCCCAATTTTATCAATCGAATCGAAAAACAACGCACAACCCCACTAATGTTTGTTATCAGAGTCCATGAACTTGTTGTTGTAGATTTAAATTTAATACATTTATGAAACATGAAGCATTAATGCTCGGGAGGATGTGGACTAACTCTTCCCAAGCTCAAAGCCCGGCAATATCGGCAATTTGGTTGTTAACTCCAGAATATTTTTGTGTGTGTTGGAACCTAAATCAATTCTTTTTCTTGGAGGCAAACTTATACCTTGGATTAATTAAGTAAACTAATGATAATATTTAAAAATAAATTTATAAGTTGTCGTTAATTAACAAAACAAAAAATACCCAATCGTTTTTTATTAGCTGAATATCTATTTTTGGTCGATTCTTTGAGTTTTGTGTATATGATTACGTGTATGATTAACACTTGAGTACTTCACCATAGCAAATATCATTTCCGTTTCCAATTTCCTTCAAATTTCTTTCAATTTAATTAAGGAACTAATGGGGAAAGGTTAAGAAATTCGTTTAGTTTAATAGACTGACTTGTAGTTCTTATGTTTTGCTTTGAAAACTTTTAATTTGAGGTTAGAATTGGCATGTACTGAAGTATAATTTCGTATATCGTACATCTAACATTAAAATTTATTTATAAAGATGAATGATAAAATTAAGCTTGAAAAATGTAAATTGAAATAATTAAGCCTCATTCACCTTAACTATAGATTATTAAGAAAAACCAAATGTCAAAACATAGAACAACATGTCACTCATAAGTTATAACTAAAAAATTTATTTCACCTTCCCAAATTAGTCCCTTTATTTATAAATTTTTCAATTAATGATATCGTTTGATCAGTTTGATTTTTAATAACAGTCAAAAACATTAAAAATTTAATCTTTCAAAAAATTATTCGTATTCAAAATTCGTTTATCTGTACCCTTGATTTGTTATGTGATTGAAGAAAAACAAAGCCAAAATACTATATTATTTCCTTTTCGGTAAGTATTAATATGATTAATTACATAATTTTTAATTTCTATCAATTCCCATGATTTTTGACAAATTAACATGTCTGGTTAATTTGGTTACCAATTATACTTTTTTATGTACTTTCAGGTAGAAATATCACTTCTGTTAGTAAATAACCATTTGATTTAAATAATTGATTGCAACATTTGATTTTGTGACTTGTGTTTCCATCCAGTTTACACACACTAATGATTTCGTTTAACCTATCGCTAATTTGCTATTTTGCTAATAATAATAATCAATTATAATTTTCCAAAAATAAATTTGAAAAAACACGCAACGGAAATTGCGGAAATTTTGATTTTTTACGACTTTTCTGAATATATCATACTCCGATATTTTTTCCTAATTTTATTCGACAAAAATCCAAGTGCCAAAATATCCGAGGCAAACGAAAAATGAATTAAAATAAATATTAAAGCAAGTTAATTTAAACTAATTAAGACAAAGTACTGATTTAAATGAAATATTTGAAATATTTGATAAATTGAAAATGTGATGTAAACTAAAGACTGACCGTTACGGTGATAATCAATTAATCAATTTGTAAATTAATGAAGATAGTTTTTGAAACAAATAAATCAAACAAAGCAATCGATTGTTTTATTCTCATTACAGTACACTTATACTAAATAGGCTGATAACCAGAGATATAATCAGAACCATTCAAGAATTGCTCAATAATAACGTTCCATTACTGAGTAATTTATGAGAAATAAAATTATGAATTATGAAGGTAAGTGTCCCCATAAAAACTCGTAAACACCTTTTTGTATATTTAAATACTCCACCCAAAAATGAATAGTCATGACTATAGTTAATAAATGATTAATCTTAGGCAGCCTTCATGGAGATATACATCTTGGGTTACAACATAACTAAGTTATGTTTATAATTAACGGAGTGGCTTATTTATCGCTACATAATTATTTAGAAACGACCTAGATATTTTTATTATATAGCAACTTAGCCAGAATTAGGACACCTTGTTCAGAAAAATGTCCTATGTTTTTAAAACCGTAGTAAACTTATTTAATTGAAAATTCTTTAATTATTAAATTTTTTTTGAGAACTCACTGTGGCTTTTGCCAATCCATGCCTGGAATGTACGGCCAGTAATCTTCCATCTCTTTTGCCAAGAGTGCTACAGGCATTCCTAAAAATCCCAAATAATCATCAAACATATTTTAAAATATTGTCAAAAAATAGAGTCGTCACTTTTAAAAATCATGACTTTACCATGTATATTTCCACTTGGCGATGACGCGTTTGTGTTGAAATCAGCATGAGCATCCACCCAGATAACCGAAATATTTCTGTTGTGCCTCAGATGGCCATCAATTGACCCGATGGCTATTAAAAGTTTTAATTTTATTCATGTATACAGTAAGATAACTTTCGTACCGATCGAGTGATCGCCACCCAAAGTGAGGCAAACTCTGTCATCCTTGAGTATCTCCTCAACCTTATCTGAAAGATTTCTGTTGCAAGAAGCAACATGTGATAGCAGTTTCATATTTGTAACATTCCTGCCACCATTTGGTTCCTCCTCGTATTTAACGTCTCCATAGTCTTTTACGTTAATCTTAGCGGAAATTAATTGTAGTTGTTTCACTAAGCCACCATTTCTGATCGCTTCAGGTCCTTCACCTGTTCCAGCTCGATGCTGACCTTTATCAAAAGGGACGCCGATAATACCAACCTTTAATTTGATTTCGTTAATTTAGTTATTTCTAAAGTAAATTGTCACGTTTATCAATTTAAATGACATGCTTAACAATTCTAATTTCTAATATCTACGATCTACAAATAATTCTTACATTATGCGGTTTCAAAAAACTATAATTTCTTAAAATCCTAATATTTGGAACTACAAATTCCGTGAGAAGTTTCATAATTGCGATCTCGAATTCAACTAATGTGAAATTGCCAAAAACCTATTCAAAAAAGACGCATAGATGAGAATAGTAAATAACTGATAACCTAAGGGTCGTGGGTCAGAAAACAGTAAAAAGAATATTTGTCGAGATTAAATTATTTTTAAAGGGGAGAAAAATAACCATTCTGTCGAATTTCATTAAAATCATAAAAAAAAATTTTGGTCGACCGATTAAAACATTTTAAAAACTTCCATAACTTTTTTGTTTTAATAATTCACTCTACAAAAATCTTGTTTTCCCCTTTATAATAAGTCATCCTTTTGGCACTTTAAAGATCAGTTTAAGATAAAGAGACCACAATTTATTAATTTTCTTAAGATTTTATTTGTTACTTTTTAGAACATTTCCAATATTCAAACAAAATTCACTGAAAACAGCAAAAACATTGCAAAAATTGCGTAGGGCAGTACTAATTGCATAATCTTCAATAAAAATAAACAACAAAACTTATTTAGGTCCCAGCATATTCTCTGGCTTTACCCAATCGTTGAATTGCTGCTCCGTTAAGTATCCGAGCTTAAGTGCGCTTTCTTTCAAAGTTGTTCCTTCTTTGTGAGCAGTTTTTGCGATTTTGGCGGCTTTGTCGTAACCAATGTGTTCGTTAAGAGCTGTCACCAGCATCAATGATTCATTCATGATTTTGGCAATATTCTCTTTGTTGGCTTGAATACCAACCACACAGTTTGTTGTAAATGCTTTGGAGCAATCAGCTAAAAATAAAGAATTGGTTAGAAGTCAAAGGTTATGTTGAGCAAAATTAAAATAAACTCACTAAGCAACCTGATTGATCTCAGGACGTTCGAAACGACCAGTGGCTTAAAAACATTAAGCTCAAAATGTCCGCTAGCTCCTCCAATAGTAACAGCGACATTGTTTCCCATAACTTGAGCGCAAACCATAGTCAAGGCCTCACACTGAGTAGGGTTCACTTTACCGGGCATAATTGAGCTACCAGGCTCATTTTCAGGTAAACTCAATTCTCCCAAACCGCATCTTGGTCCAGAAGCCAAGAAACGGATGTCATTTCCGATTTTCATCAAACTGCATGCAATTGTGTTCAAGCAACCAGAAACTTCGACCATGGCATCACGAGCAGCTAAAGCTTCGAATTTATTGGGTGCAGTGATGAATGGAAGTTTGGTGAGATCTGAAATCTTGGCTGCGCATTTTTCAGCGAATCCAATTCTCGTGTTCAAGCCAGTTCCTACGGCTGTTCCTCCAAGAGCCAACATGTAGACGCGAGGCAAAGCAGCATCAATACGATCCAAAGCAAAAGCAATTTGCTGAACGTATCCACTGAATTCCTGACCAAGAGTCAATGGAACAGCGTCTTGAGTATGCGTGCGACCAATCTTGATAATACTAGTGAATTCATCGGATTTAGCCTTGAGGGCATCGTGCAAGCCCTTAAGAGCTGGCTTCAGGTTATTGTTGAGCTCACGAGCTACTGAAATGTGGATGGCAGTTGGGAAAGTATCGTTGGAGCTCTGAGACTTGTTCACGTGATCGTTAGGATGCACGGGAGTCTTGGATCCTAATACTCCTCCCATCAGCTCGATGGCGCGGTTACTGATCACCTAAAATACAAATATTTTATAATTTTCTCACTTTGAATCAAAAACAATAAATTGAAGTGTAAAAACATAAAAAGAAAGTTAAAACAAAAAAATCGTTTGCATAAAGTTTACCTCATTAACGTTCATGTTGGATTGAGTACCAGATCCAGTCTGCCAGATGACCAATGGAAAGTGATCTTTATCGTAAAGCTCTCCAGAAATAACATCATCAGCCGCTTTACTAATAGCGTCAGCTACTTTTGGGTCCAATCCATAATCCTTGTTGACCAAAGCTGCTGCCTTCTTCAAGATTCCCATTGCTTCAATAACTGGTTTCTTAAAAAATTTAATCAAATTATTAATATGGGTTATTTTGAATAGAAATATTTGATAATTACGGGCATTCTCTCGGATGGTCCACCAATTGGGAAGTTCATTGTTGAGCGAACTGTTTGAGCACCATAGTAACGATCGTTTGGGACTTTTAGCTCTCCAAAAGTATCGGACTCAGTCCTAAAACCAACATCTTTAGCTGCCTACAAAAAATGTATAGCTTTATTATAAGTAATTAGTGGTGTCTCAAGATAATTTGTATAGCATGTGATTAAATGATTAATTGAAGAAAAACTGTAAAAACAAACCATTATTCACTGGATTTTCAATCAAATAATAAATTCAACTGGTCAAGCAAGCTTTCTTACAAAATTGATAATCAACAATTCTTGTTAAGTGGTTATAAATAGATTCACATACAGTATGTTATCAATATTTTAAACCGGTTCTAGCAATCATAGCTAGTTTGCCGAGATCGGAGAAAAACCTAAACAAACTTCAAAATTCGAGTTTTTTTTCAATTTTTCTCCACTTTAAATAACTTGATAATAAAAACAGCTGACTCGATAGAACAAATATTCAATAGAATGTTTAAAAAGGTGCAACAGCATCAATGTCATCAATCAAGAAGAAAATCTAATTCAAATCGGAAAATTGCATAATCAATAAAAAAAAGTTCTCACCATTGAGCTCGTCGAAAATAATTGCTTGATCAGCAACTGCTTAGTCGACAACGAACAACGAGAGCTTCCAGCTAGTAATGCCATGCTGATAAGAGTTTTATTTACTAATCAAATCAAATTACACGAAGATTTTCAATTTTTGAGATTGAAGTTCACGACCAAAATATTATGCTTCAAAATATCTCTCACTAATACAATAATACCAAAAATTCGCAACGTCAAAAGGAAAATTAGCGGGAAATTTAAATTTAAAGGAAAATCTTCAAAATATTTTATTCATTATTGACATAATTAACACTTTTTCCAATCCACCACATATTCAAGGAATTATCTGAAGGAACAACTAATTCTTCTTCATCCTGATACTCCTCCTCAAAATGGAATTGTCCTGAGCTTGTAGCAATTATCGGATAAAATGGATGAATTGAGACACCGTTTAAGCAGTCATTGTACAATGGAAATTGTAGTTCGCTAGGAGCACCTTTATCGTTCAAATCATCAATATTCCAAATATGAAGGAGTCCTCGGGAATCTCCGCTTAAAATCATTGATGTTCCAGCTGAGTTGTCGAAGTAGATTCTCCTGGAAAATAATTTAATTTATTAATAAATTACTTTTTCACCAAAAAAATTCAACTTACTGATTATTTTCAACTCTTCTCTCTAAAGTATGGAGTGGTTCATGCAACATTCTCAAATCCCAGCAATACATATGATTATCCTTTCTAGCTCCAGAAACCAGTAAACTACCATCTCTCGAAAACTTCAAGTACGTCACACCACCTCTATGGTGAGTCATCTCATCAGAAGGATTCGCTTTTAAGTTACGAATATCCATAATTGAAATAGTTTTATTCCAACTTCCAACCACTAACATATTCTCTTGATAATAATTTGTGGCGATGCAAGAAATGGAGCTCTTAAGGTTAACGAGCTTATAATCTCGTCCAGGAGTATTTGTGTCGAATATTTTAATGGATTTCTTGTAGCCAGCGAAAATTTTCTGTCCATCTGCTGAAAATGCGACACTGATAGCGGCTTCGATTTCATCTACATTGTTGTAGCCGCGGAAGGAACACTTATGAGAGCCGTTGAAGGCATCAAACATCTTAATAGGCTCATTTTGGCAGGTGGAAATCCAACTAAAATTAAATAAATGTTAAAATATATGATCTGAACTGCTTGTTAAAACATACAAACAAGTTTCTGCATGTGAACTGTTCATGAAAGGGTACCAAACAAAATCATACAAATTTCCAACAGTCGGTACATGAATGACAGGCTTCAATTGGGTGATTTCTCTATTCACATCGACTTCATCTTTATTGTAAAGATCCAGAGGTAGTTCAAAAACAGACATTCCAGCCAAGTTAGCGCTTGAAAGCAAACAAGTTCCATCAGGGGAGAATTGACATCCTTTTAAATAATGCTGACCAATATGATCATTTTTCCAGGAAACTGAAGCAAGCTCAACGAGCTGATGCTCTTTGAAATAATCAATTTCCCTGAACTTCAGCGCTTCCCAATCTATTTCTGGAGTTTGTAACACTTCCTCAACAACAGGAGCATCCAACATTTGCTCATCTGCTTCAAATTCAGAAAGAGTAGATTCTTCAATCAAAGCCAGTGCCATTTCTCTCTGAGCTTCAAGGTTTTCATCTTCATTTTGAGGTTGGATTGAAGATTCCTCTTGATTATCTGTAGATACGTGAACTGGTGGTTGCTCTGCAACTATTTCTGCCATCACTGCATCTTCATTTTCAGGGATTTTATCAGTAACTTCATCTTTTAATTCATCTTCTTTGATTTCCAGATCCACCGGTTTAATTTCACTGTTTTCTGGATTCAAAACAAACACCAGTTAGGTCCTAATATATAACGGTGCTCAAGAAGTATACTTACCACTCCAATTAGTTGTTTCCATTATTAATCAATGCTTAATTAACCCTTAATTCTAAACTTAACAAGTTTGTTTACTTTTTGATCACAACGCTTTTGATACTTTTTGTAGTGGTATGCGTAAGAAAAGAGCGCCAAAATAAATTCAAATAAGTCTACAAAACATAATTTGATCGGAATTTTTCTTTAAAATAATTTTATTTCTCTTTATTTATCTATATTCTTAAAAACCCTTACATAATCTTCAAATATAGAATTCAGTAAATTTTCGGAGTGAGCACAGCTTTTTCCACCAATTTTGAGAATGTGTCTTTCACTTCATCAACCAGCTTCTCGGCATTCTTTGATTTCTTGTTGTGCGCTTTCAGCTTTGTAGGACTCAAAAAAAGAGCTGGCATTGATACTGATCTCCCTAAAGCAGCTTGTGACTCCGAAATTCTTCCCAGTTGCATCAAAAATTGAAGACAGTCATCAAGAAGAGGTGGAAAAGCTTCACCGAAACGAACTATGCAGGGCAAAACAGCTCGAAACATCTCTATTCTAGTGTCGCCGGTGAGAACTACAAAAAGTTTACAATTTTATTACTCAATTTAAAAATTATTTTAAAAACAAACCTCCAAGCAAAGTGGTCAAAGTATTCAGGCAAAGTTTAGCCACACTCAGTGATTTAGGTAAAGCATACTGCAGTGATAAATGAGATGTTAAATCGATTGCGAATATTTGTTTATCCATCTCAGTCATGCTTAACAGTTCTGCTATGAAATCTAAACAAATATGCATCGATGGAATTCCTCGAACAGTCATGCTCAGCAAATCTCTCGGGTATCCTTGAAAATGAACCAACTTGGCCAATGGAGGATCAGCTATGAATACTTGATGAATGTATGAACAAATAACTCCTCGAATTTCTCTCAAAGCATGTTCCTTGCCAGTTTCTCGATCTTCAGGTCGTTCCACACAAGCTTCCAACAATATTTGAACAGCAACACTTTCTTGTGATGCAACAAGTGCCATCTTCAACTCTTCCCGCTCGTTTTCTGTTTGCAGTTGTCCTGATTTATCCATCAATGGTTTATCCAAGATATGCCTTGATAACTGACTCTTAGAAGCTGCTAAACTGGCTTGCAAGATCCTCATGACAATGGCTAAAGCATCTGGACACCTGAAGACTCTCTCGTCACAACGTAAAACTTGCAAAGGATCAATCATGATATTTTCTTGACGCAGTTTAAAATGTCTTGTTATGCTGTCATCAGGCATCAAAGAAGTAATTGTCATACCCCATAATCTTCTTGGCAGAACGGTATTTAATTTGATCCAAATTTGTTTGTAAAGCTCTTGAATTAATCGAGGAACTGTGTCCTCTAAAATCTTCTTGAAATATTGGATAAATGTTGGAGCAAGTTTCCAAAGCTCAGTGGGACAGGTGGCCATCATTATTTTAAGCAGTTTTATTGTTCTGGACGGGCAAACATCAATCTCTTCAAAAGCTTCAACGACATTATGCTCAGTTAAATGTTTGCCGTGATTGTAAGTGCTTAACATTTCCTTCTCCTCGTCTATCCAATCATCCACCAGCGATAAATGCGGAAAATGCGTCACCAAGAGTCTCAATAATGGACTGAAGAGTGGACCATACTCATATTGATTTTTTTGGGCTTGCTGCAGCAAATATTTTATTGGGAGTTCAGAAAGAAATTCAGTTGAGTAACTTTTGACTTTTCTTCCGTTTTGTAGGAGATTGGTCATATTGCTGAGCCGAACATCCTCGTAGAGCAGCAGATAGTATAGCAATAGAAGCTGTGAGGTCACGTTGGCGTTAACTGTTAGATCATCATCCTCGATATCTTGATCTTCCTCAGTTTTGGTCTACAAAGAATACATTTTTTAGTCAAATCACTGAAAGCCAAATTAAATTTCACAATTATTACCGTTCCCACTTCAAAAACAGATTTAGCAAAAACTTTTTGTATCTCCATTTCTGAGAGTGGCTTGTGCGTGTGTTCTATTGGTCCCTTAGCATTAGGTACAATTATTGAGTTAACATAAACTTCAATCAAAGCTGGTAAAACTGGATGTAGCGGAGTCGTTGAATTACAAACTTGCTTGTAGATCCAACTTTTGATAGGTACTTTGTGCTTTGAAAAAGCTCTGGACTTGAGCAGTTGGTGGATGCAATGAACTGGTAAATAACCAGTGATATTAGAGTTAAGTTTCATCGTTACTGGAACTTTTACTGCGTGTTCTGTGACAACTTGCTCCGTGAACAGCTCTTGAGTAAAGATTTGCTTCATTCTGGATGTATTGTTTGGTCTGAGAGGGATTTTCATGCCAAGAGTGGAACACACCAATTCGCAAATGTTTGATATTTGATTGCTGTGGAAGTGGATGGCCATAAGAAGTAACATTTCTCCAAAAGATGCAGAAACCTTAAAAATTTAATAAATTTTAGTATTTTATAACACATTAAACAAATTTGAATACTCACTTCACTAACACTTTCAAAGTAAGCTTCTTTCTTCATCAACCACTGAACCCACTCCACACCTTTAGCTTCGAGAGCCGGTTGAGAAATCAGAGATGGACAAGCAATCAGCATACATAACCCAAGCGACACAAAATGAATTCCTGCTGGTGTTGGAGGTGGCTTTGTCGTCACTAGTTTGATCAGTAGACCAATTTCATCATCATTAAACTTCAAACCAGCAATTCCACGGAGAGCACAATAAAGACGCAGAAGAGCAGCTGATTGAACCACATACTCGTCAGGCAGATGAGAGTCAATAGCAAATGATACCACAAAACTAAGTTGTCTTAAGAGTACTTCGCGAAGTGCTTGTAGGATGTCGTCCTTCTTCTTAGCTCTTTGGGTGGATTTGATGTATTGAGAAAACCAACTAAAATATGAAATAAATTTATATTTTATTCAACTAATAAATCATTATAAACAACTTACCCTCTAACATTCTGATCATTTCCAAGCAGCAAACCAGTTACAAAAGCGATCAAATCTTGGGGATCTCTTAAACTCAAATTGATCATAAGTGATGGCATTTTAAGTAGCTCCACACATAAAGTTCTTGTCGATAGAGCTTGAGCTGGATTCATCTCGCACAAAGCATTCAGTGCAGCCAATCTCAGAGGTGTTTCTTCATCACTATTGATGATCAAATTCGAAACGATTTCTTTGAAGCAATCTGGCATGTTGCCAACGACCCAGCAAATAATGCTGGTCCCATTATTCACATAGAGTAGAGTATCAACGACATCTTGAACCTGAAGTAGTGATGGTAACTCAGCAAGTGCGATACAGAGTATATCCGAGATCTCTTCCAAGTAAATATCGTTATCGAACAGCTCTGATGTTTTTATGACGATTTCACTAGCTTTTTGGCCACTTTGAAGTTGCTCTTGGATTTGTGTTTGAATAAAAAAAAGTTCAGAGAGAACGACTCGAACCTTTCTAGTCACATCAGCTCTTTCGAATCCCAAAATGAGACCATTTGGAAGGCTGTGGAAATGTGCAGAATCTTGTTGTGTGTAACCGATTTTTTGTCTTAATTGTTGCTCTTTTTTAACATCTGGTTCCAATTCATGATAATTCACTTGTAGAATTGATACAATGTTGTTCACTATTTCGTTTCCCACTAAAATTGATAAAATCTGTTTCCTGGTCTCAGATCCTTCTTTAGTGTTATCTGTAATATGTTTTATTTCATAAGTTTTTGTTTAAATCGACTTATTGATTTGATAGAAAGGAAAAATTCTACTCACCGCTAATTAACAAACTCATTCTCGTTAAAGATACTAAAAACACCCGCACTTCTTTCTTGTCGCATTTCGCTAGCTCGACTATATCTAGATTTTGAATAGCCTCAAAAGTCTTTGCACCAACTTGAGGAAAGGCCATATTTAATTAATTAAGCATAACAAGCGATTTTTAAATTTATTTTGTAGCGCGATCCCTGGAAAACGTAAACAAACCCAGTGAATTGCAAAACTGACAAATTCCCATTGAATTTATGTGTTTCTTTGTTGACATTACATGTTTTCAATTAATTAATTTGCTAACTAATTTCTTATCAGCTCTAATACTAATTGTGCAATATCTCTTCAATCAACTAAATTCAGCACAATATTGCGAGGTCACCAACATGGAGAATTCGTCATTAAACGCAGTAAGATTTTTTGTATCTAAGGAAGTGAAGAAAAGATTAATCCAAAAGCTTCTCTGTCCTCATTTTTCATAAATTAATCATTATATTCGTTTTAGGCACATTTTTGTGGTAGAAAGGCTGAAAATCACTTGAAAAATCTAAGATTTGATGAATCAATCGACTGCCACCAGCAAGCAGTAAATAATCTTGAGCTGGCCCTTAAATCAACATCGAACTTAAAAATTATAGATTCCTTGCAACTTCAAATTGCTTATCACAAGAAAATGAAGGACCTTGTTAAAATAAAGAGTCGTCAGTATGAAAAGTATCAAAAAGCGATCCAACACCAAAAACTAGTGCAATCAGTTGGAAGTGTAAATTTCTTCAAAGTAAATGAGAGATTCGAGAACTCGAACGAAGCACAGCTAGAAATTTTTAAGACAATGGGCAAAGTAGAGGATATGCTTGAAGTATTAAATAAATTCAAGATGAGCAGTACTACTGAGGACGATGAACTATCTTCGCCTAAAGCAAAAGAAACTGTTCAAGAACTTAATTCACTTAATCAACAACTACACATATTAATTTATAACTTAGTCATTAATTTGGACGAAACTGTTCAAGAAAATACAACATTGAAAACTAAAATCTCAGCTCTTGAGTCACCACAAGAAAAAAGTCCATACGAAATGCGTATGAAAGAAGAAAGGTTAAATGAATTTGCTTTGTCATCGGATCACAGTCCATTAGATGAAGGAATCGAGGCATCAGAGTTGCCACCACTTGATTTGCCCACATTTGACTTAAGTTCCTTCGAGAACAAAAATGAGCAATAATATATTAATGGAGTTTCAACTTATGGTAAAATATTAAAGGGAATTTACAAAAATAAAGTATCTATTTAAAACTGATTTAAGCAAGATTGTTTACATTGTGAAGACTAGGATTGAAATATTTTGTCTTGGAAATTTTAGCATCTGACCAGTTGTTCTTCTTTGCCAACTTTGTGAACTCATTCTCTGGCTCCCTCAGGTAGCCAACAGCTTTTATTACTTTGTACTCGATTTTTGGAATTTTCGATCGGTATGTCCAATTTGAAATTTCTTCTGCAATATTATCAGACGTAATCACAGAGTTTTTTAATTTCTGGGATTCGCTCAATGCATCTTCTTCTACTTTTCGCTTTGTAATTGGAACTTTCTTCCTAGATCTCAGATATTCTTGTTCGTCAAAATTTTTTAGAGTGACAGCAGTTGTAGAGTCAGCAAAAAGACGAACGGTATTTTCTTCTTCAGTATCATCAATCAGATCAAGCGTCGTTGCTTCTTTATTTTGAGCATTTTGCTTACTGAACTTGATTTTCTTTTCGATCATTTCTGATAGAAAGTTGTTGTCTGAGAATACCAAGTCATCTTCATTCTCTTCATCCAAATATCTCTGTGATTTTTGTAATGTTTGCTTAGAATTTGTTTCTAAAAGAGTTTAGAAATTTATAAAAAATGTTTATAAAAAGAAAATATTAAGATATACCTTCTTTATTTTCATAATTAATAGGATCATCTGGTTTTAGTAGTTTCCTTATCTGTTCACCTTCTGATTCTGAATCAGACATCCTTAATATGCTATGATAATTGAACACTTCAACTCGTACAACTTAAATATACGATACATAACCCAAAAAAAACATAAACAAATAACTGGACCGTAATTGGAAAAAAAATGCGACTGCTTGAAATTTTATGCTTGAACTTGAATCAAATTTGTGACTTTCACTTTTCGTGGGTTAAGTTTTTGATTTCAAAACTTCATGAATTAAATTTTAAAATTTTTGGTTTTCCTAATTCTGGAATCCTAAATTGTTAATAAATAAAAAAGGATTCAATTTGCTTTTCGATAAATACCTTTATTGCATTCAATGTTTAAATTTACAATAATTTGTTTGTCTTAACGAATAATCATAATTTTTAAAACAAAATTATTATTAATAATTGGTAATTCTTCAGATTCTTCATTTTTTATTCATACTAATGCTTTAATTATTTTAAATCAATCACAACGTACAAATCCTTACACTAAAATTCGTGTGTTCATGCAATTTGTAGAAAAGAATAACTGTTTGAGATATAAAGGTTACGGTAAATCGTAAATGTCTTGTAAATGTATAAATTTGCGTAAATTTGAGTGTTTTTGTTTAACATTAATGTGAATTATTCTGAATTTGAATGACGAAACATGACTTACAAATACTGTAATTATCATATTTGCTTTACTTAGCGATAATTTTGGGAAATAATTGATATACTTTTAGAACTTTACGATAATGAGTTAATGAGAATGCGTTCAATGCTTGAAGTTACTTTGGGATATATTTTTTAGGTTAATTAAACTTTTTTTAGATTAGCAATTCGATCGGTTGGATTATTTTTGATATTATCGAAGCGAGGCTTTTAATGGCAGGTGCTGTTTTCAAAATTCAATGTTTTCAGGATTTTTCAAGTTCGTTCTAGAGAACTACTAAAGGACAATCAGATACAAGAGTCACCGGGCCACTAGTTTACCTATTCGATGTAAATGCTTAATTAAGTTTTCTTGTATAAATAGGAAAGCGTTGATATTTAATAATTGAATATTTAGTGAGTATTTTATTTGTTAAAATAATATAAATGAAAAGGTTTTTAAGAAGTTTTTTTTGAGAAGGACCGAAAGGAAAGGATGCTAGTTTTTATATAATTTTTAATACGTTTCAATAAAAAATTCATTCGTTCAATAATTGATTATAATCACTCTCTTATTTTTGAAGCTTCAATAATTTTACAAGCTTCTTATTATCCGATTCCATGTATAAATTGACATAAAGTTGCAAAATATTTAATTTAAATAAATATTATATCAACACTAACGATTTTTCAGATCATTTTCCAATACCCAAATTATTTGGCTTTTCAACAACTTTCCATTCCATTTAGTCTTTCCAAAAAGAAACTTAAAAGCCTTAAATACTTCTACGAAAGTATGAAATCAACGCGAGATTCAAAAATTTCATAAATTTCAAAAATGTTTATGTAAAATGAGATACAGAATTATAGAAACCAACCGCCCAACTACAACTCGCTTCTAGAGCTTCTTACTATTAAGACCTACATAGAGACAGATTGAGCCTAAAAGTATTACTAACAGAAGTAACAGGGACTACTAATTGTTCGTTACTGATGCGCTGATCCTCACCCTAAGTCTATTATTCTAAATGATTGTAATTTGTATAATTTTTTAATTGGTAATAATTATAATATTGGACCAATTGTGTCACTTTAAGCTAGATAGAATATTTTCCAAAGCATAAAAAATTCATGTTAAAAAATCAAACTTTCTAGCTTTGAATAACTCAATTATTCAGTCAAATTGTACTAAAAGTTAGGAAATGCTGATAAATAAATCATATTTATGAAAAAACTATTTAATGTAAATTTAATTTGAAAAACAGAATAATCGGTTAATCGATTTATAAAAATAAAAATCAACTTCAATAAAAAGTTAAATTAAGTCCAAAATAAAATAATTCATTAAGGAACAAAAAAGCTACTAAAATATTTTCAAGAACTTTGTCAAAAATTAAAATTAAATTACAAAAATCGAATAATCTCTAAACAAAAATATTAATCAGCATTCCAAAAAGTCTGTTTTGGTTAAAAACATAAAATCAGAGGATCAGTCTGCCCCGCGGAAGAGTTTAATTAAATATATTATAGTGCATGAATGGGGAGATCATCTTAACTATCGTAACTGGAGCTCAGTCTGTCGGCAATTGGCGAGGGGGGACTGGACACGGAACTGTTGCTTGTGACACTTTGTCGCGACTCGGATTTTCTGTCCGAAGATGCCTTGTGCAGAGATGATACACTGCTGCCCAACGGGGATGGTGATCGGGGAAGTGAAGAGGACGAAGATGGAGGGTTTCGTGCGGGAACAATTGGGCGCTTGTTTAATGTTGTGGGCATAGTATTGGGTCTTGGAGGAGTTCTTGGAGGCGCTGTTGGAACATTTCTGATGGCAGCGATTCTTGGGGTTGTAATCGTCGCTGTACCAACTGGAGATTCATCAACTGTGGTTGGTAGGTCAAGAAGACGTTGTTTTTGGATGTCTGGACCCATGTGAGAAATGTGGTTAAAGTTTGTTGGCGCAGAAATTAACTTGGAACGTCTGTCGGAGCCACTAAAAATTAATAACAATTAGTTATTTCTGCTAAATTTAAGGAAAACTGTTTTATAAACTTACGCTCTCAAAGTTTTGTTAATTTCTCGCAATGAGAATCTCCTCTTTGGTTTTACACGTCCTTCTCTATCAAAACTGCTCGTGTTCAATAATTCCCCTAGAATGAAAAATTTGATAAAAATAATTTAATAAAATTAATGGTTGGACTTTTAGAAATTAAAATAAACTAAACTTACTCGTGTGCATATTGGCTAGATAAATGACGCAGGGCAGCTCATTCATAAACATCAGTGATAAATTTCCATTGAAACTTAACGGTCTAGACTTCTTCAGTCCAATTGACTGAACCCATTCCCCAGTTTGTGTATTGAATATATCCAGATGAGTCTCAGAGTAAACCAGCAAATGACCATCACAGTAATCTACAATTAAAATTGCATGTTGAGTAAAGAAAACTATTTTAAAGTTTAAAAGATCAACTCACTAATATGCGTAGGATGGCCAGGATACATAATTTCTCGATCCCTAGATTTTCTTCCCTGAATATCTACGTAAATAGCCAATGTTTGGAAAACAAGTAAAAACTCGCCGTAGCCACTGCCAGCCTGACTAGACTGAAGTTCAATTACACGCCAAGCATCTACTCCGGAGTAGTGCAGGAATGTATTCAGCTGGTTTTCAGGATGAACAAGAGCTAAAAAGTGAATAATTAATTAGAATAACGTTGTTTCATAATTGAATCAAAACTTACGCATAGCTTGCGCTTCACCCTGCAGATAATAAGCAGTGAATCCAGACTGATGTCCAACAGCAAGCCTCATATCGGATAAAATTTGCAGACTCTGTACAGTATAAGCGACCATAAACTCGCACATTTTATGATGTCTAATTTTATTTCTATTCACTTCATAAACGACAATTTGTGATCCATTGGGACGTTTGAGCGCAGCCACAATGCAGTAAACATTCTGGGGCACACGACGAATGACACCTGTGCAAGCAGTTATACAATATTTGGACTCGGATACCTTAATCCACTCTACATCTGGAGCTTCCAGAGCTCTAATCGGTAACAATCGAATGTGACGTTGTTTGCCACATAAAACTACCAACAACTGCTCTTCGTTCAGATACCAGATCTGGTAAATTTTCTTAGATTCGCCAATTCGGTAAATTTCATAGCGATCCAATTCGACGGAGTAGAGGCCATCTTCAGTGCCCAATAAAATCCGATCCTGGTCTAGAATTAAACCACAGAGAGCGTTGCGAACAACGCTCAAAGAATTATCAAGTATTTCTTTCACTCTGAGTATAGCTGTGTTTGGTAAATTGTTGCGCTTCAAAATACGATGAAGTTCACTTAGAGCCACTACCCATTTGGTTTTTTCAGATTCAGAATCGGCTAACATAAGAGTGTGCAATGGCATCTGATCCAACAAAGACGTCGTCACCTAAAATTAATTTTTTTAAATAAAATTATTTGAAAATTACTTAAATTGGTTGATTCAAAACTCACCCTAAATATACAGGGCACATCTTTCTTAGCGGCATGTATAACATCACTTTCTCTAACTCCAGATACTGCGAATTCAATATCACGCATGTCTAATACTTGAGCAACATTAACACTAGGTAAAGATCCTCGATCAGCTGTGATATCATACAGGAAGAGTTTGAAGTCGCAAACGACTACAAATTGACGGATCCAGCCTCGCTTCACAGCACCTGATTTGGGCACTTTTACATATCCCTCATACGCTGTTCCCTAAAAATTAAAGATAATGTATTAAGTAATTCAATATACACAATGGTTATGATATCTTACAATTCCTCGAGTTGGATCGATACCCAATGGTCTTTTTGTCTGATCAGCTGGAACTGGGCACTGTGTTGGAACTTTTTGGCAGCAAATCATGTGGCAGGCAAAGCCACAAAGCTCACAAACAACACCTTGCCGAGTTAAGCCAACCATTAAAGACGTGCAATGGTTGCTAAAATATATAAAGAGTAATCATTTTATATCAAGTAGAATTATTGTGATAAATTACCATTTGGTTGGGCTGGAGAAGGTTCTAACCAAAAATTGATGAATTTTAGGCTTAACCAATTGCTGTTGCTGCATAATTTGTTGTTGAATCATAGAACTATGAATACTGTGCTGTTCCAGCGAATTATCGCTCAAATTACTTTTAGAGCTACTCAAACTATGAATTCGATTATCTTCCACGTCTCCTTCGTCACTTTCATAGTGAGGCGCTTGTTGATTAGAATAATTGTGCTGGCCAGGAGCTTGCTGTAATTGAGCTTGTTGTTGCTGCAGAATCTGCTGAGATGAATACTGTTGGGGAATTGACGAGATGCTTTGGTTTTGCTGGTTCATCAGCAAATTGTTGGAAGATGAACTGGTAGAGACGGCCGCATTATTATTGTGGCTGTTTTGGTGTGAAGATCGCTGAGATGTGGAATTTGGGGATGTTGGCTAGAAATAAAACTATTAGTTGGCAGGACATTAAAAAAGATAAACAGTCTTACCAAATTGGAAGCCAATGGAGTGTGTGCTGTATTTGACGAGGAAGATCCTCCCCCTCCATTTCCACCACCAGCTGATTCTTTCAGGAAATGGTCCAAATAGGACATTTGTGAAGATGGACGTTCCAAAACTGAAACATGACAGAAACACGAAACATTGAACATAAATTATGGTTAGTGGCTTCTATACCAGCTAAATTTCCAGGATATTAGGAGTTTAAGCTCATTCCACAACCAAATTAACAAACTGTAAGTATGTTACTTGGGAACTGTCACGTAGTTAAAGATAACCAGGTTTAACAAACAAAAGGACAAATTTAATATTGTCCTAGGACTGAATAAGGAATTGAAGGATTTTCCTACACTAGATTTGGAAGCTTTTTTTACTGTTACATTTTACAAATTTGAAGAAAATTTATTAGTTTTGTGAAGAAATTTATTTCATTAAGCTTTGGATCGAAAAGATCCTTGAAATTTAATAATCCTAAAATTAATATCAAAATCAACTCACATCCTTCGCTGTGTTCCAAACGATACTGCATTTCTTTAATCTGGCCTTCTTTCCTCTTCATTTCATTAGTAATTGAATCCACTCTCTGCTTATGATCCCTCAAATCCTTCTGGGAGGCAATAAGTTCTGCTCTAGTTCGACTCAACTCCTCAGATATCATCGCCTTGGCTTGGATTTCACTTTGAAGGGAGCTTTGCAAATTCAGAAGTTCCATTTTATCAAGCTTTTGAGAGCGACGATTTCGCCAGTTCTTATCAGAAGTTTGTTGGAGAGCCCCAGAATGCTTCAAATATTCCAGTTCTTCAGTCATTTTGGTGGCTAAAGCCTGAAGGTAGCTTCGAGCATCCTTCTCATCGCTAACCCATTGAATAATTTCGGAGATTTGATGCTCCCAATGTAGAATAGCTTGACGCTTGTTCCTTAAAAATTTATATTTTCAATATTTTTTAAATATTCCACTAAAACAAAAAATCCTTACCTCAACTCCTCATAATCGCTCTCCATTTGCAGCCTCTCGTTCTGGAAGTGTCTATTACTTTCGCTAAGCATCTCCAACTCATTGATCAGCTTCCTATTGTCGTCCAACAGAATCTTCTTCTCACGCTCATTCCTTTTGCGCAATTCTGTCAAAGTTTCCTCTGAGTCGTTCAACGTCTCTAATCGACTCGAATCCATTTTTTCCCGCACTTGTTGCAACTAAGTGAGAAGAATTTTGAATAAATATTGAGTGGGTGTCAGATATTTTAAAATTTAAAAAATGCCAAATTTGAATAAATCAGTGTGAAATGTCAAGTAAAAGTCACATAAATTAAAAATAGATTGATAAAGAATGACACTTGATTGACCTACCTCCATTTGAAGCAAATTACGATGAGACTCGATTTCGGCTACTTGTTCTCTTAATGATGTAAGTTCCATATTGTATCTGGATTGCTGCTGGTTCAATTTCTCTGTATACTCAATCTCCATACGCTCAATTTCCAGTCTAAATGATTCCGAAGATAGACCAAGAGATTGAGTGGATCCCAACTCGGATGAGCTGCGGCTCCTGGTGTCAATCTGAATTTGTCTGGAATATTCTTCAGATTTCTCTCTTTGAAGTCTCTCCTTGTTCTGATCAGTATCTTGCATTCGTGACTCCATCTCCCTTCGGATCTTTTCAACTCTTCTCAATTCCGAACGCAAAGCATCAATTTTCTGCATCGCCACTTCTAACTCTTCTTCTTTGTCTCTAACTTGTCTAGACAGCTTCTGCTTTTGAGCTCTAAGATCAGATAACTTGTCAGCTACTTCAGTGTACTCAGCCATAGCCAACTTCCTCTGTGTAACAGCGTCTTGAAGCTCTTTATCTTGCAACTTCAATCTTTCTAGCAAATCATTTCGCTCTTTTTGCAGTTCGTCCTTCTCTTGTCTTAACATTTTAATAACCTTATCAGATTCTCTCAGTTTTAAGTCTACATGACCATCGGTCGAGTCCAAGTGGAAATTTTGTTGCATTTCGAAACTCTTCAACTGACTTTCCAACTCTCCATTCTTCTTGGTCAAAACATTTATCTCTTCTTGCAACTTCCTGGTGCTGTCTGGACTCAAATGTTTTTCTTCAAATGGATTTGTGCTGACCTTTGGACGCTCTACTAGGATTTGATGGTTCTGAATGTTAGTGTTGTTCAACAATCCTAAATCTGATAAACAGCTGTCTTTTGTAAACGTAAAGCCAATGAAAGGCAGATGGTGTCCTGAGAATGCTGGATTGCCATTTGGAGGCAAAGCGTCTGATAATCGAATATTGTCTGTTTCGTCCACCTAAAATTACATTTAACGTTTTTAAAAGTTTATTGTTTTAAATTTGAGATAACTCACGTCGAAATTGCTAGTGTCAGTAGGACTCGAAACTTCTGGGATGTAAGGGGCTTGGGTACTTCGAATTGTGTCCCAGTCAATACTTTCAAACCAAGGATGGTTCTTGAAATCCTCGATACCATTTTGACCTACAATTATTGATAAATCAGTTAGTTGGTGTACTTTTTAAATAATTTCTCCTCAATAAATAGAAAACTCACCTAATCTAAATTCCGGAGCACAAATCAATTTCCTGATCAGATTTTTTGCATTATCACTGACAGTGTACTCAACATCATCGTTAGGAAAGTCAAAGCTCGTCTTATGATTCATAATTTTTCCATACGTTTCTACCAAGCTCTCAGCATAAAACGGCGTCTCAGCAAAAAGCATCTCAAACATACAAACTCCCAAAGACCACCAATCGCATTCTCTTCCATATCTACCCTGTCCATCTTCCATTGCACGAAGAATTTCAGGAGAAATATAGTCTGGAGTACCCACCGCCACATTGGATTGTACCATTCCGTTGGCGCCAAGCTTTAAACACGAACCAAAGTCTGCTAGTCTAATGTGACCTAAAAGGATAAAAAAGGACATAATTATTAAATCGATAGTCCGCGGATAATAAAACAATAAACGTTGCAGAGATATAAATAATCTTAAGTGGGTTAATTTTGAACTTCAAGAATAGACTGTGCACCTCTGAGAATATTTTAGGTAATACTTTAAAATAAAAAATATATCTTACCAAAAACGTCCAATACAATATTATCTGGTTTAATATCGCGATGTATATAGTTTAGCCTATGAATTGAGTCAATTGCCAAAATCATCTCAGCAATGTCTAAAATTATATGATTGTCGTTAGTTCAAAAGTTTTTGTATACTAGGAACCTGGGAACTTACAAAATCGAGCCATATCTTCTGGTAGACGATCCTCAAATTTACTTAAGAGGGTTAACAAGTCACCACCACAATAATAGTCCATCACCAAATACTAAAATGAGAGAATGAGTATCATCCTTATATATAATATAAAAAAGTTCCTCACCAAATTAGTTTCATCCTGGAAAGCGTAATGCAAATTAGTGATCCACTCTCTATTACCAAACACTAACACATCTCTCTCTTCCCGGAAACAAGCAGTCTCGGCTCTCTTCAACATTTCCCACTTGTTCAGAATTTTCATAGCATAGATTTCTGGTGTTCCGCCACTGCTCCAATTCCCAGACTTTAACTTGACCACGCATACTTCACCAAATGCGCCTCTTCCTATTATCTTTAAGATCTCAAAATCGTCTCTCGAAAGACGTAACTGTTTAACCACCTGCACAGCATTTTTCACTAAAAGCATAAAAATAAGGAAAATTAATATTCAACACTTTGCCGCATTGTTTGTGTCGCCACCCACGTAAATCGATGAAGTCGGAGACAGTTTTCTCTCGACGTAAGGAAGAATTACAGCATTCATGGTGTAACACTACTAGACCATCCAGCAGCGTTTCCACGCTAATAATCTTGCCCGACTGAAGGCTAGAATTGACGTGAACCGATAATTGACTTGCAGATGAAGTAGAAGTGGTTTGTAGAGAAGCTAATAATGCACTGCTGGTGGCAAGTGATGTAGCTAAACTGGAGGGTACTAAGGTGTTTACATATTTTAGTAGATTAGAGGTGTTGCGGTCGGTAATCAGCTCTTCTAGTTGTTTTAGGCGATTCGCTACCGTTTCTATTGATGAAAAAATATTGTAAAGACAATGGAAAAATTAATATTGCATCGTTTATTAAACGAAAATATCAAGTACCTGAACCACTGTAACTCATCTTGGTATTTTTGGTTGCTGGATCTTAGTTGGCGGCTAATTAATTGCTACCAAGATTCAACAACTATACTTAGTAATAAATTTCTAACATTTGAAAAATTATTGTCGCTGTTAGGCTTCACCTGCAATTGATCAAGTTGTTCAATGGTAATTAATAAGTGTGATAAATGGTTCAATTTCAATTGAAACGAATGATTGATATTGAAATTGTAAAATTTTCACTTTTCACTCGAAATTTTCAACATTTTTTTCTCTAATGTATGTTGTAAGCTTTCAATTGTAATCAAAACGTGATTAATTGGTTGACTCATTGGTTCACTAGTCAAAAGAATTGCATTTGATTACAAAACTGTGCTAATTGACTGCGAAATGAATGATTAAAAAATTGAAAAAAACTCACTTAATATCTAAATAGTAATGCAGTAATGTAATTGGTTAATTAGCAAGTCGTGCTAATGTTTATCACTAAAATTAACTTATCAATTAACGCGATAGATGCTTAATTACTCCTTCTCTGGATTTTCGGTTAAGGTAATATGTTAGAAGGTGTCGACATCTAGCCGTTTGACGTTTCTAAAATTAAAGCCCCGATTTGGGTCTCAACTTGAAATCCGGTCGTTTATTATGATGCCGGTTTTGAAGTGTTTGTTGACAAAAGTTAAAATTGTTTAGTAAGTATTAAGTATGTTAATTAGTGAGAATATTTTTTGTTATTTCGGTAAATAGTGACTGAATCAAACAAATGATTCTATTGTATTCATCAATAATTATCAGATTTTCGATTCCATTACAAGTCTAATCTTTCACGTATAAATAGTATATGTAGATAACATTAAATCCATTAATTATTACCATCTCAACTACTTGAATGCATGCTTATCACACAATCAAGCTTATCAGAATATTTTGAGTATAAAACTAAAATAAAATGGAATCTTTGAAAAGTTAAAGCTCAAGTTCTGAAACTAAATTGATTCAATTAATGAAATTTGATGCACACAATTAAAAGACATGAGAGAGGTTCTAATTTCAGAAAGTACAAATTTTATATTGCCTACATAAGTTAAAACATACTTTATTTGAAATTGTATAACGCTCACAATTCACAATACTCATTAATCATAAAAAATAAAATTAATACCTATACGTTCTCTTTTCAGTTGTATTCGAACTTTCGAATGATCAAGTCGTGTATTTAGATTGTACTGTTACTACTTGCTTCCATGAAATCTTAGAGTTGCTTTTTATTGAAACTTTATTTAATTTTAGTGGTTTCTTCAATGGAAATAGTTTAACACGCACAAATCATCACATTTCAAGCATCAGCTGTTTTATCACCAATCACAAATTAAGTCGCACAATGGGAGCTGTTAATTGTAAAAACTTTTCTAGTTCCAAAACATCGAATGAATCATCTGGATCTGCTACTAAATCTAGTGAGTGCTGAAAATATTCCTCATTATTTTAGCAAAGTTGCAATTAAATCATTAATTGATAGAACTGATAACGGTTGATTATAAAATTGTATGTGCTTAACCGTGTAATTAAAAATGGACGCTATCTAATCATAATTAACTGTAGATGGTTGAAACATTAACCAAAAAACTTTGAAAGGCGATTGTAAATTTACTGATTTATTGAATATGTACAATTAGTACATTTCCAACTAATAATCCATTTAAAAGCCAAAAACTGAAAAATATGAGTATTAAAACAAGAAAAATGTGAACCGTTAAGAAAAAGTGAAAAGAAACCCAAGAAACACGAATCTGCGTTATAAAAGCACTCGCTGATTGATGTGGGTCAATGAAACTGAAAATTTGGCTTCATGTGCTGTCTCAGTGCTTTTTTCGTTATGGCCGTGAAACTGTTGAAACTCTTGCTGGAAGGCAAATTTTTTCTATTTGCAGAATAGTGGATTTAAAAAAAAAGATACGGTTTAACTTTAAAAAAATGGAGCAAACAATGCAAATGATCGAGTCATGTTCCTTTATAATGTTTTATGTTTGGTGGAAAAGCTGGGCAAACTGACTAAACATAACAAAGTGAAACCTTGAATATTTTGTGGCAAACAATTTATCTTTTAATAATTTAGCAAAAAAACTTCAAATATGTTACTCTTTAAAATTTTAAGATTTGGTTCTCCAAACGTTTGAATCTGGATTTATTTATGAAGCAAGTTTGCTATTGAGTGGGAAAAAAGCAATTCAGTTGAACTTCTGAATATGACTTAAATAATAAAGATACACAACATGATTCAATGGTTCATTTACAAAAGCAAACTTCTTTTTTTCTATATTCAATACAAAGATCGCAATAAACCGGTTCTACACTTGTAGTTGTGGAAATTCCCTCATTCACGCTTTTGCATCATCAGTCGTCATCAAAATAATTGACAAATTCCAAAGAAATTCCGAAGCATCTCTTTCAACATGAACGAGGACTTTTGAAAAGTTCGAAGTCGAAAAAAAAATACGTAAAATTACAACGATGTAGAATTTGATCTAATTTGAAGTCAAAAGTTGTTCTATCTTATAATATAGTATTGATAGTGGGAATTGTGAGATATTTTGGAATTTCATTGACGTACTATAGTCAACTAGTCATTTATTAGCGATTTGTTCAAGGTTTTCTTCTTTTGTCATTCACTGCGAGTTTTCCTACGGTTTCGTTCCGAGTTGTGTGTTATTATATATGATTTTATTTTATATGGAATTATGTTAAAGACCAGGCAACCCCACACCAGTCATCTATATTTTGTACGGATATATATTTTCTGTTTAGAGTTTCATTCGTAAATTGTCCTTCTATTTGAACAGAACGTTTCTTTAATAAGAATTTACTAAAGTCTTAAAGAGGAAGTCATTGGAAAACTATTTGGACAACCTTTTGTTGATAAAGTGTAATTTTTGGGTGATTAAAATGTGTAAGTTTAACGCATCAAATTTATCGATTAGATTTATGAAAAATTAATTAGAACAAGAAAGCTGAAAGTCAAACTAAAAACATTAGAGGTCGAAAAACTTGGGGTTGTGGTTTCGTCTTATCTGGAATGTATTATTTTGTTCACACGCCGAAGATAACAAAGCATTTTATTGCATTGTCACTTGTTTGATTAATTTGTTCAAGCTTTTTAAAGGCAATAAAAATGTTATCTATGCTGTTACTAAAATAACCAAGAACCCACAAGAAAAGCCTAGAAAATTAATAATCAATCAAATTTTTTTCGTTAACAGCCGAAACAATCGATAAACAGCCAACTGAATACATTGAAGGAATAGTTTGCCGTGAGGATGAAATCGCCGACAATGAGATGAAAAACTTTGAGCTAGGAGATGGAAAAATTCTCCTGGTCAAGCAGAATGGCAAACTTTCAGCTGTAGGCACCAAATGCAGCCATTATGGTGCAATGCTCTCAACTGGTGCTCTAGGAGATGGCCGTGTGAGATGTCCTTGGCATGGTGCTTGCTTCAATGTTGAGACTGGTGATATTGAAGACTTCCCAGGATTAGCTTCGATTCCTTGCTATCAAGTGACCGTTGAAGCTGGCCAGGTGAAAGTTCGCGCCAAGAAGTCGGAGCTGGAAACAAATAAGAGATCTAAATTGATGGCCAAAAGGGATGCAAACGATGAGAGAACTTTTGTGGTTATTGGAGCAGGTCCTAGTGGTGCAACTTGCGTTGAAACTTTAAGAGAGATTGGGTAAGAAATCAATTACAAATTCAACTGCTTTTATATCAAATTTCATTTTCAAAATTTATTTTAGGTATGGTGGTCGCTTAGTCATGATTGGCAAAGAACCACATTTGCCCTATGACAGAATCAAGCTCACAAAAACCATGGATGTGGACATCAAAAAAATTCAACTGAGAACCCAACAGTTTTATGATGACAATGATATCGAAGTCATGTTGGGTGTGGAAGCTCAAGACCTAAATTCATCCACCAAGGAGATCACTTTAAACAACGGTTATAAAATCAAATACGATAAAGTGTTTGTTGCTACTGGATCGAGCGCCCGTAAAATTCCAATTCCTGGAGCTGACCTTAAGAATGTAGTTGTGATTCGAGAACTCGCTCACAGCGCACATGTTCACTCCCAACTGTCCATTGAGAAGCATGTCGTTGTATTGGGATCCAGCTTTATTGCTCTGGAAGCTGCAGCTTATTGCGCTGGAAAGGCTGCGAAAGTAACGGTTATTATGAGAGATCGAGTCCCACTTAAACCGGCTTTCGGAGAAGCTGTTGGAAACCGAATAATGGACCTGTTTGTGGAGAATAAGATTGAGTTTGTCAAAGATAGTGGAATCAAGCAGTGCTTGGGAACAGATGGCGTTTTAAATAGTGTAGAGCTCAACGATGGTTCAATTATTAAAGCAGATATTTGCATTATGGGAACTGGATCTACCTTAAATACAGAGTTCCTCAAGTCGAGTGGCATCAACTTGAACCAAAATGGATCCATTACAACGGACTCTCATTTAAGAACGAACATTGATGATGTTTATGTTGGAGGAGATATTGCACATAGCCCCGTCTATTCTTCAGGACAAGAGTTAGCCACAATAGGACATTATGGCTACGCACAATATCACGGAAAATTAGCCGCTTTAAACATGGGAGGTCAACAAACTGAGCTCAAAGTGGTGCCTTATTTCTGGACCACTATTTTTGGGAAATCTTTCCGTTATTGCGGACATGGAAAAGCAGTGGATCAACTAATCGATGGAGAATTGAAGGACCTAAAATTTGTAGTTTTCTTTTTTGATGCTAAAGATAATGTTATCTCAGTTGCTTCAATTGGCAGAGATCCAGTTGTTTCACAGTTTGCAGAGTTTTTGAGCCAGGGATTGACTTTGACCAAGAGTGAAGTCGTGGAAGATGCTTATTCTTGGATTAGCCGAATGAATAAGAAGTAAACTTGCACAATCTTCCAATTTAAGTTTCTTGAGACAACACAGTTTTTAAAACTACTCAGTATTTATTCTGTTTTACTTATTATCAAAGAAATAAATGTTTTTTGTTTAACAAATGCTATCTTAAATTTATTATTCCCATCGATCTCCAACTGCTAAATGAGCTAATCGCTCCTCAATTGTAACGTGTGGTTTCATGGATCTTTTTATTTTATCTGTGTTCCATTTCTCAATTTTTAGTGGAGTCTTGTTGAGTGCTTTAGCGTGACCTGAAGATTGTTCCTAAGACATAATGAGATTGTTAGATTGCTAATTGAACAACTGCTGATAGGTATTTACCATGGTAAGGTATGGATTTCTCAGAAGCAGCATATTATTTTCTTGAAGTTCATATTCTCGAACTTTACTGTCCATAGCTGTTTTTGATACTCTCATCACTAGGCGATATTTGCCTCTAAAAATGTGACCATTTACACTCCGTTTAAATAAGTTGACCAGCGTAAGATGCATTTTATTGAATTTTCGCTAATTTGGTACTAAATAAATATTATGTAGCAATTTTAGTACTATCTCAATTTTGAAATGTCAGGGTTGCGTTGAATAAAAATGGGCGGGAAAACAGTTTGTTGTTGTGAATTTTAGACATAAATAATTCTATCGGCGTCTGAAACGTTGCGTGTAATTTCTCTACACAATCTATAATACTGAACTTGGTATCAAAGAATGCAGTATTTAGAACCAGAAGTTTCATCATACAGCAGTGACGATGAATTTCTCGGATTTAACAACAATGTCATTCCGCGAAGACATGAATATTCTAGAAACAGAGATTCTACAGATTCTGGCTTCTCATCAATACATCAAGACGTCATCAAAATAGCGTACCACCTAGATGAAGATTTGTTCATTGATCCTTTAGAAGCAGAAATGCAAAGGATTCACGATGGTATGGACTATGATCAAAATGGTAATGTGAATTGTTGTACGTCGGACTCAAAAGTTATTTTGAAAAATTTGAGTAGATCTCAAGTCGATGAGATAGTTACGAAATGTAAATTGGTTAACCTAAACTCGAATAGTAATAAACCTAATGTTAAGTGAGTATAGTATAATTATCTATATAGATGTCCTCAAACTAATTATTTCTTTAGTTTTAGCAACGGTGGAACGATTAAGATAAACAAAGATAATGCATTCTACGAAAACTCAGAATGGCAACCGAAAGTTGTTCTTGAAGTTTTTCCTAGTGTTGATGCTATCCTTGCCAAATACAATTTTCGAAAACATATGCACAATCGAATTCGACTGTAAGTTTTCAAATTTTTTTTCCAAAAATATTTTATCAATCTTGATAAATTTTAGGAATACTGGAAAACCTACTATAATTCCTGCAAAATTCAAGGAGCCCAGAATACCACGCCTTCGCAGAAGTTTAATAAAATCAAATGCCACCAGCAACATTCCCAAAAATACAAACCCAACTGTCGTTTTTGACTTGAATCCATCAAAAGACTTAAATTCAGTAGAGAATAAATATTGTATACGTCGTAGACATATTGAAAAAATGACCGAAAGACTTTCGATTTTTGATGAAAAAAAAACCGATATGCTTAAGTTGAACGCTAAAATTCTTAACAAAGTAACTACTCATGCTGGAGCTAAAAAAATTTTAGTTGAATGGTTTCCAGAAAATTGTAATGAAAGCTTGTAAGTAAAGTATACGATTGAATTGAATAATGTGTAATCCATTCTCTGCTTATTTATTTTAGATTTGACGTTGAGTTTATTGATTACCTTGGTCAAGAAGATACATGTCTCAAAAAAATGGTATCGTTCAGTAAATTGAACCATGAACAAAGGTGTGCTATTAAGGAATACATTTGTTTTGAAGATAAAAAAGAGAGACGGCCCAGAAAATATATGAAACCTGATGATCAACCAAATCAGAAAATTATTGAAACATAATTGTCAAAGTATAGTTTATATTATAAGTAACTTTTATTATGTTTTTCATTTCTGTATAGAAAATTCTGTCTAAAGTTTGTAAAATTGAAATAATTATTTTTATAAAAGTTTTGTTCTAAAAATAAATTAACGATTTTTATTCGAAACCATCATAATTTGACATTTCATTTGTTTTGATTTGAAGAAAATTTCAAGTTTGAATTTTTCAATTAAAATAAGATGAACCGGCAATTCGATGGTGGCCAGCAGCCAGTGGTGATTCCCCCACCTGGGTCACCTCAAAGAGACCGAGAGAATCAGTTGGTAAGCTTACAATACATAGTATAAAATTTATCTTGCGTCATTTTTGTGCAATTTGGAATCTTGAACATTTTTGTACGTAGATGGGCTATCAATTTTCACCAGAGGAGCTGATAGTGCTTCAGAAGTGCAACAGAGACTCGTTGTTTCAACGTTCTGTGCCACTTGGAACAACTTTTGGGCTAGCAGTGTGGTACGCAATAAAACAAGGAATGATGCAGGTAGAGGTTTTAAAATTGCATTCAATTAAAAATGTTTACCTTTTCTTATGATTGTAGCCAGGTGTGCGTTTTGGTAGTGGCCCCAAAGTTTTAGCTGGAATAACTGTTGGATACTTCATCGGTAAATTAAGTTACCAAAGCATTTGTGCTGAGAAAATAATGGCTTTGCCAAATTCAAAACTTGGTGAAATGCTAAGGCAAAAGAAAAAAGGAGGACTTTACGAAAGCTTCACTGCTGATGGTGGAATATCTCTTGCACCTTTTGGCTCGAGTACTGATCAGTACACCGATGAAGCCTTGAAACCAAAAGTAAGATATAAATATTTTTCTTAAGTTTACTCTAATGACAATGATTATTTTTTCCAGGACAACACCAGTTTAAATCTTGATATCACTCGGCCAGATAATTTCGGATTAGATGATACTTATAGGCCTTCTTTGGATACACCTAATCAAGGTTTTGAAGATTCCTTGCCACTTGAACCACCAAAAAATTCAAGCAGCTATGAAGAGTTACGTAGAAAAAATCGTGAAGAGTATGAAAAAAAGCAGGCAAATCCTTTCAACAGACCGATTCCACGGGAAGATTCTCCTGTTATTATTAGAGAGCCAGAAAGAGGCCAACCCCAAATGCCTGGTGGTCAGAAAAATAAATACGGAGATTCTTGGACCAATTAGTCGTCATTGTTAATTGATTTGTTTATAATAGTTGCTGTAGCTCTTCAGTCCAGATGATATTATTTGTTAAAATTTATGGATTTGAAAAAATAATGTACTTCTGGTAATTTTGTTTTCATGTATTTCTTAGAAAATGTCTTGGAAATGAAGGCCGAGGAATGTGCAAGGACATAAGCTATAAAATAGGAAAATAAATGCTTTTTTGTTTTGCCGTAAGAGCATTTAAATTTTAAATCACCTGTTTGATTACTTTTACAGATTATCCGTCTTAAGATTTGCTTAATCTTCAATCTTTTAAATTCCTAAATATGCTAGAGAACGAAAAATAAATTAAAGAAAATTTTACTACTGATTGTTTGATTGTTAATTGAAAAAAAACACGAGCTAACTCCCTTTATATAAACTGGTTATTGAATATTCTAGGTTTATTCTGTTTGAAAAAATAGATAAGTTTTTTCGAGAAAACTCCATAATTTCACAAGTTATAAAAATTAAAACCTTTTACTATATTCCAAAAATTTTTTATTTTGTTTGGAAGTGGAACTAATAAATCCATAAATGTATCTTTAATTTAAAAAATATGCTAATTTTGATCCTTCAGCAGTTTATGATCCTTTCTAAACCATAAATCCCTAATAAATCTTCAAAAAGATATTTTAACTAAAGATCCGAAACTATATTGCTCAAACCAAAACATTGTAGGAATTGAGAAACCAAAAAAAAGTTTATTACGGTATCTCTTAAAATAATTGCATAATTAAACAATTAATTTTTTTTGGAAATATTGACGTAATGCATGTTTGTCTCTGATAAGCTGGAAATTAAATATTGGGCAATTATGTAGCCATTTTGGAAGAATTATCAGAAAACCATCAAAAAGATAAGAAGAACCGATTTTTAGTGTATTTTCTTCAGAACAATCTTTATCGCAATATGACCAGCTGTCCTTACATGCAAATTTAAAATTTAGGAGTAACGACAGCACAGTTCACAAAGAAAATCTCTAAGAGCAGGTAGCAGCAAAATTTTCTGTATTTCTGCATATTTAGTTCCTTCTCCAATAATTTACAATTTCACAGACATTGTGTGAAATTTGCACATTCTTTCAAAAAGCAGTAAAACCAGAAAATGATGAATTGCAGGTAGAATATCCTTTTGTTTTCGAAACACATTTTTTATCGCTTCTTTATCAAATCCTGAAGATCTTTGGAGATTTTTCAACATTTCCAAGATTTCGTAAGAATCTTACAAACATAGAAAACTACAAATTTACATAGAAGTGTCGTAGAAGTGGGAATAAATTTCTATCTCGCTTTTTCAGAAAGAAAAAAAAAGTTATAAAAGTGGAGATGGCCACAAAAATTCAATCATTGTTGCTCATAGTTTTGAAGCAGTCGTGTTTACTTTTTAGCATAAAAGTGAGAAAAATTCCAAAACTGAGAAACTAAAACAACCTCATAATTCTTTTAATTCATCATTATTAACGAGTGAACGTGTAAAAATAGAAAAAGTAAAGATTTGTGCAATAATTATCTAAGTACTTTAAGTCTTTAAGTAGTACTTAAGTTTAATTGGTGGTTTATTCAATTCGGTCAATTTAAAAGTGAAGAAAAATCGTTGGGAAGATTAAAGACTTAAAATGTAGCGCAAATTATTATGTGGACAGTTTATTTGGAAATTATTTAAATCATTGTTTTTATGGACTAGGGGGCCAAATATTATTTGCATTATTATTTAACAAACTTTCAGTGAATTTGTAAATATGAGTGGTTTTGTGATTAGATTAGAATATTCTGGTGTTGATTGATTGGATTTTTATTTAAATAAATTTAATGTATATTATAAAAAAATTATTGTTTTAAATTTAACAATCAATAAAAGTGTCCAATATTATAAAAGACCAACATAATTATAATTGCGCCTTGTTCACTCCAGTTCAAAGAATTAATGAGTTTACGATTTTTCTAACGATCCATCTATTATTATTGACTGCTATTTTTGACTTTACTTTTTCGTTTGTTTGAAATATAAAACAATAAAATCTCGTAAAAATCAAAATTAGATCATAAACCAAAATATCCGAGAAATATCTGCAAATAAGCTGAAATTTATTTTAAATATTTTATTTTTTACAGACAGCTCAGCAAAATGGTTCAGTGTTCAATATTGCAAGTTGATGTGGCCTTCTTGACGTATAATTCTAACAGGTAGGCGATTTATTTATAGTGCTCTTAATTATAGTCTTATTAGGAATTGAAGTGAATGAATTTTTGTTCAAAGAATGTGATGCAATTCTGCAGATTTCTTAAGTTGTCGGAATTTATGGGAATTTAAATTCAAATCTGTATAATAATAATAAATCTTAATTGCAGAAACATCGCCAATCCTTCAGTAAAACTGGACAATTCTTGCGTTGCTGGAATAGCAGAACTAACCAAACATAGGATGAACAAGCGCCAACAAAAGCACGAAATGGGAAAAGATGCCTACCAGCACTACAAATAAGTCATCCCAAAACTATTCATAGAGCCAATTTAAACTAATCTTTACTCTTTTCTTATAATTACATGGTATAATAAAATGTTGATGAACGAATTGGATGCTTCTGAAGACTCGAGCAGCTGTAGACTAAAAATTGTGCACTGGCATATTGAGTCAGGCAATGCGGAAGCTTTTAAGATGAATGATGTTATATATAAGGCAGTTTCTATTATTATTGGAACGGACATGGAACACTGGTATTGTGCTAACACGGGACGCAATGCAACTCATTCTTATGGAAGCAGGTATGTTTACTTTATGACTGAATTATGACAACATTTATAATAAAACCATGAATTTTCAGATACCGCTTGACTAATCCTGAAGATCGACTCCTAGAACACACAGCTTCCAAACTTGCTCAATTCACAATAGGAACCGACGAGGAGCTTTTATCTCGCCTTCGCATCCATCATAATCAAAATTCCAGGAAATGTTCTCGAGACTTTTGTGCTAACAATTGCATAGAATGTACAAGGACTCGCTCTCCGTTTGGCAAGTCTAAAACTCCTAGATGCGTGTGTTATCAAGAAAAAGACATTGGAGTGATTGTTGAAGAAAGTGACGAAGAAGAATTAAATGACGAGGTAGCTCATGAAGTTACAAAGAAACATATTCCTTGTAAACCAATAAATAATAATTTGCGAACATCCAGCTCACCATCTAGCAGCAAATCTTCGCTAAGCTCTATTTCAGAGGAATAAATTGTTTTTATTAAATAACTTGTAAGATAGTTAAGATTTATTCAAATTTATTGATCAAAATTTCTAGATTTATTATCATAAGAATTCTTGTTAATTTAAGTGTTAATTTTTGTCTTTTATATTTTTTGTAAAAAATACATTCAAAATTTTCTTTGTGGAATATTTTTTGTTTCATTCGATTCTGGTATTAATTTATTAAAATTATTAGGTCTGAGTTTACATGCAAAATTCTAAAAATTTCCAATTTCATAATGAGCAATTAGCAATTATCTTCATGTAAATTTACCCTGCAGGACGGATATGGTCCTAAATCTACGTTTTCTCTTATTCTACTAACAGAATAAATTATCTTCATCATTTAAAAAAATTGTAAAATGTACTTCAACAGCAACAAGATGACAAATATAACAAAAGGATTCACATTTTGTCAAAACATCTAATCATAAAAAATCAGTCCGTTACTAGAAGTCGAATGTGCAAAATTTATATTTTTTGTCATAAAAAATTTCTTTGGTCCAATATTGTCATGTGAATCCACCTAAAATTTAAATCACTCATCTTTCGATTTATTTTTGTACTTATCGTAACCAATTCGCATTAAGCTTCTATTTTCAAACATCCAGGCTAGAAGTGATAAACCGGTGCAGATAACACCAACTAGGAGATGATATAAAATTGAGCGTGGAAGAAGGCGATCCTGTAGAAATATAAATTGTTAGGATAAACCAAAAAGTGTACGTCATTTTGTTGTGAATTTTTACAAACCTGAGAGACTTTGCAAATAAGCCCCATAATCACCAGCACACCAACAAAGATTTTTCCAGGCAGCATTGCTTTGATCAGATTGCTATCAATATTTTTATACTGCTTGATTATGTAAGACATGCTATAACTAATGCGGAAGGTCATATTACAGCAATTAGCCAAAATGAATCCAACCGGTCCAAGCCAATTCGTCAGCTGATAAGAAAGAACCAGGAAAGTCACTGAAAAGATGGCCATATAGTAGTTGTAGGTGTCGATTTGCTTGCTTGTGTTGGTAGCGAACATATATCCTTCAGTGATTCCATTAACAGCAAGAAGGACTATAGCTAAGGAGTGACTTCTAAGTAGTATTTCTGGAAGACCACCAGCAACAAAATCGGAGCCACCATAAAGTAAAAGGAGTGTGCCAGAGTAACTTTGCCCAAATGTAAAGCCAAGTAATCCAATCGATGTCACTACCTTGCAAACATTGCATAGGACTTGGCTGGCTTCTTTAACTTTTTCTTTCGGTTGATCTTTTAGCTCCAAATCTCTAGCAATAGTTTGAGTAAAATAGAAGTAACTGCTGTCTTCCATCGGTCTGAAGATAAATCTTGCAGCTAAGCTACCCATGTTATTCACTACATCGTAAGTTGCTTGCTCACTGAACGAAAGAACAGGGCTCACAGACATCACATACTTTTCGCCTTCTGTTAACACTTGTTTCAGGCACCCTTGTTTAATGAAACTTAACACTAGTCGATTGAGATCAGAGTTGAAAATACTGTCCTGAAAAAATTCAAAGATTTAGTATAAGAGTCGCTGTCAAATTACAAAGAAGACTTACTGGATTTTTCAGCATTCCTGGTAACATTTCTTTTGTGGATGTAAAAGGGAAGTCGTGCATACTTTCGTAGTAAGCACCACATTCAACAATCGCCTTATCCTTATCATTATCATGCTTTTTTAGCACATTTCGATAATTTAATAGCTTTTTAATATAAAAATGGAAGAATCCATAATTGCCCAACAAAATGGTCAAGCAACTCGTAAACTGAGCAATACCAAAAGCATAGATGGCGTACTCTTTATTGTTCATCACCAAAATGATGAACACTAGAGATCTAATGAAGATGTGTAGTGTGTCCAGTATAACTTTAAGCTTCACGAAGCAGAAAACTTGACCGACAAAGGCTGGAGTCTCGGCTGTCAGCTCCAAAATGCAAGAAATTGCAATCACAATAGCGCTGAATCGATAAGCACTTTGGTATACTTCATCCACCGGCGAAAGCACATTCAGCCATATGTAAAGGCAGGGAATGGATAAAAGGCAGCACATGGGAATCCTGAAATAGAAAGTTGAAAAGAAAAATTTATTACCGACTTTAATTGAGTGAAAATTGAGGATTTGGCTATTAAATTTATTTTGTGATGAATCATAGAAAATTAAAAATGACTTTGATTGAAAAATAATCTAATACGTTTGTGGTAAACTATTCTTGAATTTTAAATTTTCAGGGATTAAAACAATTTTAATATTTTCTGGAAATAAAAAAGATTATTACGTTATCCACATTTGATTTACGAGCTGTGGCCAAGAACATCGATTTTTCTGCTGCGTTGTTGAACTTAGAGCAGCTCTGCAAATTGATTCTTTTGATAAAAACAGAAGCGTGCTCTCCAGGAGCAATAATCTAACGTTCATAATCCCAAGCACATCTCGCCCCACATTTCTAACTATGAAGGCGTTGATCGCAAATGTGATGCCTCGACAGAATATCTAAAAATGAAAGTAAATTGGTTAAAGCTAATGAAAATGTCAGCTCGGATTATGATAACGTTTTTAAGATGAGTTTACAATGTTTGTTCAAGTGTCTCCGGCAAATAGCATAATATCAAATAAAAGACATTTTTGAAGTGCTTCTTATAAGTTTGAACATCTGTAATAAATTTCATATTTTGTCGTTCAGTGAGAATTATTTCAGAGTTTATAAATAAATTAACGAAAAAAGTACTTTTTGGCATCGAATTTTTTAGATTCCCAATGTAATTTTTGGTTTAATTTATTGTGAAAGTGACTGAGGATCGTTCTTACATTATTTACAATTTTATTTATAAATTTTAGATTTTAAGAAGTATACAATGTTAAGATATTAGCAATAAATAATAATTAGGGACATTACTGAAGAACAACCACATTCAAAACCTTTTGTTTGAAATCAAATTAAGCTATTTATAAATTTATAAACCATCATAAATCCCAAGACTCCAAGTCAAATTTTATTTTAAAAACTATTATCTATGAATGACTGAACAGGTGTAGAACTCCATTGAAGGTCAAGCAATCAATACACAAATTAATTATAGCCAAATCATCAAAAAAATTGATTCACAAAAAAACTTACTTGAAAAATTATCGAAAAACTCGCGTTTTGAAGACTGCTCTTCAGCACATTGCGACCCATCCTGCTCAAATGTTTTTAATACACTAATTTGAAAGCAAGCAACTGAGTGACACGCTTTTAATTAGCGGGACTCTGTGGACATCAGATCTTTGTCAGGTTTGTTTACAAAATACAACTGTCAGAAAATGCAGGGTCATGATCGGATAGAAATTTTGTAAGACGTCAATAGTGTCGTTCTCAAATCGAGAATAGCAACCCCTTGGATAACTAAGATTTTCTCACTAATTAGTGCATAAATCGGCTCAATTTGTTTTTAAAAAGCGTATTACTTAATATATTAGTATTCTATCTAGTTGATAGATATCAATAATTAGTTTAAAACTAGTGAAAAGCTTGAAACCCAAATAAATAATTAACAAAATGGATAAACGTAAACTCTCGTAAGTACTAATCAGTCAGGTGGCAATCTTCTTGAGACAAGAAATCAATTAACACCAAAGAAAAACACGAGTCCACCAGATTGAACGCTTTTCTTAGTTTTCCAATTTTCTTTCCCCATTTTCAAATTATCGATTTTCCTAAAACATGAAACATAAAAATTTATGCTCGAGTTTAATCTCACGGCATTTTCACGCCAATCTTATGGTTCAATGGTGTCATGAAGCCAAACAGCTGCTAGAATGCAATGGCATTCTTAAAAAATCCAGCATTTTCTGCTTGTTATATCTTGAGAAAACTATGAAATTGGAGCTTTATGCACTCGAAGAATTATTTCTGGAAACTCCTTCATTTTCACTACTACTGATCGTAAAGCTACAAAATTTTGATAGCACAAGTCTCTAATTGATACTAAGTTCCCGGTCTCACGCCTCAATTAATTTTGTTTTGTTAATTTATTAATGTTCAATTTAATTCTCAAGGACGAGTGGTGACACTCTTTATGCTGTTTTGGGAATCCCAAAGACGGCTACCGCAGAGGAGATTAAAAAAACATACAGGAAGTTGGCCTTGGTAAGAAAATTTAGAATATATTAAGTGATTGTGATTCATTTAGTTTCATTTTTGACCAAAATTATTTTCTAACAAAACTCTAAACTTTACAGAAACATCATCCGGACAAGAACCCAAATAATCCAGAAGCCACAGAGATCGTAAGTTATGTTATTTAAAAGTATTTCATGAGAAAAGATATTTTGGTGTGTGTATGCCTTAATGCTATTAACTAGCAATGAACTTATATTAGTCATCATACATTCCACACTAAAAAAGTTATAAAAATCACTAAGTTTTGTTTATTAAGTAATAAAATCTCTTATCTAAAAATAGTCTATATTCTTATCTCTTTTGCTGACTAACTTCATCCATACTATAGAAGCTAATATTATGATAAGAAAAAATGCAATCAGTTACATCCACTTTTGTGAAGTCTAGCCCAAGCCGCAGAGATCAAAACAATTGAACCCTAGATTTTTTTTCGGGAATATTTCAAGCAGAATCTATTTTAGATTGATATGGATTTGAATCATGTTTTTTTCTATCGTTTTTATAATCTCAGCTACAAATTATGAGCACACAATGTCAAGAATACTGGATTATATGTCAACAAGAAACTTGAAATAATTATTCATTAATGAATGTTTCAAAAATTAAATAATAAATCAAATTCAACAATTAAAATTCCATATAAATCTATTTTAAATTTTATTATTGTATTACAAATAATTTTCATGCACTTGAATTGTACAATGAATAATAGTTTTTTTTTTATATTCATTTATCTGCAACGTGGAAAATCAAAAATATAAAAATCCCAAAGAAAGTTTTCACACTCAATAAATCTATATTTTCTTCTTTTAGTTCAAAGAGGTGAATCGAGCGAACAGCATCTTGAGCGACCAGACGAAGCGAAACATCTACGATAATTATGGATCGTTGGGATTGTACATTGCAGAACAGTTTGGCGAAGAGAATGTGAACGCATACTTTGTGGTCACCTCACCAGCATGCAAGGTAATTTTATTAATTAATTAATGACTCGATACCTCTTGATAATAACCTTGAACTTGTAACACAAAGCTAATCAATGTTTAATATTTTAGGCTCTCTTCTTGTTCTGCTGCGTGGCATCGGGATGTTATTGCTGCTGTTGTTGTTGTTGCTGTTGCAACTTCTGCTTTGGAAAATACAAACCTGTACCCCCAGAGCATGGAACAGGTGGTGACTATCATCATCTCAACGTGAGTTTTGTTTTTACTTTAACAATTTGTCTATTTATGAAATTATTTGGATTTTTTGGATTTTCTCTTGGTTTTTCGTTATTAATTTATATTTTTGCAAACAAAACTTTTACCCAACTTTTAAGCAATTTTAACGGCGCTTTGTTTCAATTTGCACTTTATTCCAAAAACATTTCTTTGATTATTTGATTAATTAAGCATAAATACACATTTACACACGATTGTAAGACACTGAACTAACGCGTCACAGAACTAATTTATATCTTGTGGTAGTGGCAAAGGTAGGTGATTTAGAATAGGGTGAGACATGAAGCAATTCAGCACCTAATTTGACCAAAAATACTCGAAATTGGTGGAGGTGGTTTTGGATGAGTAGTTAAATGTTGGTAAATCATAATTTTTACTATTTATTTATTGAAAATTTTCAATAATTCTACATCATATGATCACTGTAAAATATTTTTATAAATATTTTAAAGAGTATTCAAGAATTTCCATTACAATCCGTCGTTTCCGTTAATTTGCCTTAAAAATCATCGAAATTTTTATAATCATAGTAAAAAAGAAATTATCCAATACCACCCCCCTTGTCGCTAATACGCTTTCACCAAATTACTAATTCACCAAGTCATCTAACTTTCACCCATTGATAAATTTGTGCACAATTAAATAATAATTGAATCAAGTAATTATTATCGCACACATTTTATAGTTTGCTGTGAATTTCCTTCGGGATATTTTTTGAGGCACTGCACAACACACCCTTTTGAGTTTTTGATGATTATTATTTGTTAATTATTAATTCAATTTAAGTTTGAAACACAAATTGTTGGTTTTTGAGGAAACCTTGCATTTATAGTTTGGTGGTTTAAGATGTGATATTCAAGGTGACGATTAAATAATACTAATTTAAAATCAATAACAAACTAACTTATTTAATGGGTTATAGTCAATTAATCGCCACCTCTAATACATAACATTGACTTTTTAAAACTTTTGATTTCTGTTGGATTTTTGATTTCTGTTCTGTAAATCTCATCGCCATTATTTTTTTCTTTCTTTTTTTGATTCTAAAATAATAATTAATTATTGACAAACAATCAAAAACTAAAAATCCCCATACATAAAATGGTCATTGATGGTTCAGCGGGAAGGTGGTAATGCATCTGCTGGAGGAGCCCAAAGGACTGGAGTAAGTTGTTGCACTTTTTTGCTAGTTTACTTTTTTTAATGGTAACTTAGTACCACTTAGTACAAGTTAGCTCCTTTTATGGTCCTTCAATTATTGTAAATATATTTTGAGATTATTTTTTATTGACTGTATTTTTAACAATTTGCAGTGGGCTAGACTTATAGAGCATGGTTTTTAGGAGAATTTTAATGAGAAACTTAAATATTATTTATTGAGGTCGTGGGCAACATTAATACAATCTTTTGTGATTGAATATGTGAGACTTATTGAGAGTTTATACTCAAATTGGTTAAATAATTAAAAACGTTAAATTTTTACAAAAAAAAATCCTCGAACAAAGATTCTAGTGAAGTTGCTATCGACATAATTCTTCATAAAAAAATTTCTAATCCAACTTTCTCTCCTCGAATTTAAAGGAAGACTTCCAAGAAACGGATGATGGCGGCAACCCCGTGATGTCGCAACCAGGAGCCGGACAGGCTACATCAAACATGCCCGGATTTGCGATGCCACCACCAAGCAGCACCAATCCGTTCGCAAACGAGAGCACCAACTTGAATACTGGAGGACAGACAGTCTACACACCAGGTATAAACTAATTCCCAAGCATCTCTCTCGCACCTCCAGCCACCACACTCTAGTCAACAAATGAACCTCTCTTCTTGAATTCACAAAAATAACCAAAAAATTAATTTGATTTATGTACTGAATAATTGATAACATGGAAGGTCACTAAAAGTCCTCGAGATAAATGCTGATTGTATGCGGCCATCTTGAGTCTCACCTTTTCTAGCAAATCACTTTCGCTAAAAAAAACATTATTCAAAGTTCATTCGAAGAGGTTTGTGCAGCATTTTTTTTTTTCTGTGAGAATAGTTTTTTCACCTCTTTCGCTAATTTTTTGAACGTATAGAGTTTAGAGTTCGTTTTCCTTCAATTATTGTTTTTGCGATTTTAGGGTGATGCAGGGAAATAAGTCTTGAATATTTTGAATACTTAAGAATTTGCAAAAACTTGAGGAATATTGAAAAAATTGAAAAAATTTTCTTTTTTTTTTAATCAAAAAAGAACAATACTTTTCTGCATCACTCTTTAAAAAAAAATTTTAATTCTTTTTTCATTCCAATTGGCAATTTGAAAGACAACCATAAATCAATCATTCAAATCCTTAAAAGGCTCGAAAAATGCTGTAGTAAAATCTTCATCCCTCCACCATAAAATTCATTCTACTTATTTCCAAGACCGATGATTTATCTCTGGAATTCCAGAGAAATTTCTTCGTAGTGATTAACACCTACATCTTTGCTAATTCTGCTAATTGACACTGCAAATTTACCTTATAATTTTATTCTAGACATGTTTGGTAAATGAAATGATTGCGATCTGCCAAATAAATAGAAGATTTTGTGTTCTTGCAAGCCTTTTGTTGTAAGTTTCAACAACTGATCCGTTTGTAATCAGTAATAAGGCAGTCTTGCCTATTTAAAAAAATATATTTATGCCATTTTCCTGTATATGTTGCATATTTTTCATCCACTTCCATCATTATTTTTTTCGTCCTCACACTCTTCTATACTTGTCTTGGATCAATACGAGATTAAGCATGATTCTGTACATTTAACGACTTGTCCGTCCCTAGAGCATTTTACATTATTAACATGAAGAGTGAGCATCATATCCATTTAAAATCTATCATTTCTAATTAAAATTTATTTTAAGCTCCAAGTTATTTGCTAATTTCGCTGAAATAATGATGCACAGAATTTATTAACACTTTCCTCGTTAGTTTTACTGGGTTTTTATCTATTTTTGATTGCATTTTGCACACATTTGAGGTTTGATCTTGCCGAACAATCTCAGAAATCCACCGGCTATTGTTTTAATTTCATTAGCAGCGAAGGGAAGCAAGCAGATTTTTTTTAAGTTCTTTTCATTATAAATGAAGTAGTTTAATATTATTTAGTTTCCCATTGAAATATTATACACTCAGTGAAAAATTCTATTGTTGTATACTTAAAAATGTTATGCATAGTTTAATAAAATTTTTCTGTGTTTTTCAAATTGTTATGCATAGTTTAATAAAATTTTTCTGTGTTTTTTAAATTTTTTCCAAATTCCATAATATATTTACCTTAATAAATAAATCCCGAGCAAACAATTCCATAACCGCCCCAAAGTCTACTTGACACACATTTCCCAAACAACTTAAACTAATCATTTTCTCGCTATTTTAGGTTTGAAATAATCTTGGCAACGAGAGGAACTCCACACATAAATAACACAAAAGATATTCACAGATGATTAAAAAGAATTGTTGCAACTTTTAGTTTAATTGAGCTCTAGATTTTAAAGACTTCAATGATTTTTTTCTTGACTCGGAAGCATGGAAAATAATAATAATCAGGAAAATCAGGATTGAGTATGAAACATAATATTCTATGATATTATTGAGAACAATAATTTGAATCATTATTATTGAAAAGATTAAGGAGAAACAATATAGGATGATGTATTTTATGTATATCGGAGAACTTGGGTAGTTATTGTGAGGTGATGCCCATTTAATACACGAAATTGAAATACATGCTTTTTCAAATATTTTACGTAATGGAAGTACTCTATATAAATAACACTTACATCAATAAATGTCACGTTTGATATAAATTTTGAGAATCGTCACCTTATATTCAATACCTTGCTAAATTTTTGTGTAATAGTGTCATCACCTCATATTACCTACAATGACATAATGTAAATTACCCTGTACACAAAGCTACAGAGCTGTTGAAGAGAATCATTAAAAATCATTGAACCTAATATAACTATACAAATCATAAATGTTTGGCTCTTGTAATCTATTTGTGTATTAAAGTTAAGCAAATTATCGTAACAAATATATTATATTGAAAGTCAATCCGTAAATAAAAAGGAACTGGATTAATGTTTAATTAATTAATTTTCGGATTAGTATTTTAAAAGTAATAAAAAACCTATTTAATTAATTCAAAGATATAAAGTAACTGCAGTTTATCACGTAAAGTTAATCCCAAGTGGATACTAATCCTGAGTGTGTGTTTTGATGAATTCGCTGCTTATAAGTTAAATTATATTATTAATTTTTGGAGAGCTTTGGCAGAAAATCAACAAAATACATAAAACATGGTCCAGTCCAGTCCAAGTTGTATAATCAAGATTGTAAAATTTAGCAGAATGAGTGTTTTAAAGTATTTGAATTAACAAAATTGCCATATAAGTAGTCACTGTATAAAGGAAACCTCACAAAAAAATAATTATTTGGGGTCTAAAGAATATTTAAGAATATAGTTTAACCGTTGTAAGTTAATTTTGATTAGAATTTACGAATTCTAGAGTTTTGCTTGAAGTTAGATGGCAGCTCATTTTAAAAGGTTTCCTCTTTGCAATTATTACTTATATGGCGCTAAAATTATGTCTATATTTTCCAAGAAAATATATTTTCTCGTCAACCAATATTGAAAAATTCGCTTTAAGTCACTTTCTCTTGTCTTGCTAATTTTGTCTTGCTAATTCTGCTAAATTCGTTAATTTATAACTTAATTAGTTTATTGACTGAAGACAATTTTTTGTTAATCAAAGTTGTATTTTACAGGTGTGGTAAAATTAACAAATTTAAGATAAAACAAACATTATAAAATTTCTATAAAAACAATACATTTCTTAAATTTGTTAGTGTCACTTATTTCCGAGTAATAGTTTATCCACACCTGACTAATAGAACCTTGAGTAATTTTGTTTAATTTAATTTTTGTACGCCATCAGGGAAATTTGTCCCTTTGACTCTGAGTTTTGTGAAATATAAATTAGTATTAAGTTTGTTCGAATGTTTTGATTATTTTCCAAGTCCTTCATACTAAAAAGTTGGTTCAAAAACTTTTTTTCGAAAAATGAATAAAGGACTTAAATTTTCTTCAGTTTTGTTACATTTTTATTTCTGCAAGCAAATCTTTGAAAAATATTAATGTTATCTTTCAATTTAATAAATTAAAGAAAAAATTTTGCAGAACAAATAAAAATTCTGCAAATACTTATGTTACAACAAATATTGTAAATGTAAAATTATAAATAAAAATTCCACCATTTACTTGACAAAAAACAAATTTAATTAAGCTCATCCATTTGAACTCATGCACCCTTCAGACTTTCCAGCTTCAATCACTGAAATCGGCTGAAAGAACAAATAAAAATTGGAACCCTTTATGAAACTATAAAAGTTATGCAAAATTTAGAAAAATCCATAGAGAATTTCGCGAACATTAAAATAGACAATATTTCTGGTTGGACCCTTTCAGAATACTGTTAATTATATAACTTTACTGTAATTTATCAAAATTGTAATTTCAACGAAAAAACCCTAATAAAAACAAGTTAAATTGAAGAATCTATTACTTTACAATCGTAGTTTGATTTTCTGAAACATTGAAATTGTGGTAATGTGTTGAAAATAAAAGTCAATGAAAATTTATCGAAAAAGCATCAATTTATTTAAAACTACTGAGTTCCATTTTTAAGAAAACTTTCATTGTTGGATCCTGAATTCTCGTTAAAATGATTTTCTTTGCCTTTTCTCCTCCATCATCGTACATTTTAGTAAGTGTTTCTGCATAAACGATCCATACACAATTTTGGCAACCTGACATACAGCAGTCAGTAGGTTCTGGTGGCAGCTCTACGTCTGCTTCATCATCTTTTGTTGGTATCGTAGTTTTCTTACAATTCTCTAATTGATTCTCATTAGGTTTTTCAGTATTTACAAGATTATCGCTGTTTGATTGTTGTGGTTTTCCGGGATCTTTGGTGGAGCTGAAAAAACGCTTCCCACAAGTAATTCCGTGTAAATCTGGCATCCTTGTAAAATTTTTAAATGTTCGTAGTATCATTGAACTTGAGACTAAAATAAGAAAATTTGATCAGTTATGCAATTTGTTTTCATTAAATTCACTACACACCTTGCATCTACTTATAAAATAATCAGTAATCACTTAGAAGACTAATTGGACACGAGACTTTACTAGAATTTTTTGGTATTTTTCGATGATTTGCTTCAATATCATGTACAAAATAATTTAAAGGTCATCGCTGCTTCTTACTTTTATGCAATATCAAAGATCTTGAGAATCTTCCACATTGTAATATTTTGACAAAATTCTTCCAAAATAGCACAATCAATCGACAAAATTTGTTTTAGATACAACACGAATCACCGAATCAAAACAAAACAATAAAACTAGTGACCCACTTCTATAACGTCAAAATGACTATGCGCATAGCAATATAGCAAGCTTTGAATGGAAAACTAAAAAAACTCGCGATAACAGAATTTTCATTTGGCGGGAAAATATTCGTCCGAAGATTAAGGCAAAAATTATCACAAAATCTAGAAATTTCTTAAAATTGCTTTTATTAAAAAAAAAATCCAATTTAAAAATACAAAAAATCCTAATTTAAAGCTTATAAGAATCAATCATTCCGATGTGTTAAATGATGTTGAGCAATTTTATAAGGAATTGAATCTTCTCTTAGCAAATTTGAGTTTCTGGCTGCCGCATAAGACTTCAGCAAACTAAGATCTTTCTCCACGGGACTCAAGTATCCTTCAATTCCTCCAAATACTTCTGCCTCTTGACAGTTAACGAACTTCATTGTTGAAACATATTCTGACCAAACCATTTTCCTCCATCTCATGTCATACTTCTGAGCCAAAGGGATCATAACCAGTAAACTAAAAAGATCGTCTCCATAACTGTTGCCTTGAAAAGTATCCAGCAAAATAGCATAAAGACTCTCAAAGCTTCTCTCTCCATTCAATTTTACGTTAAAGTTGAACTGGAAATCTTTAATCCTTTCTAGTTTCTCTTTTACTAAAATTTTCACGGGAGCATCGAGGAAGTTAAGGTCCTTTCCGAAATATACCAGCATCAAATACATAAGAATTTGATTGCTACTAATCAGTTGAATTTGATTTTGTTCGAGAAGATTGGTGAATCGTAGAGATGTGAGTATGATTTCTTCTTCGTTGAGTTCTGTAAAGAAATTAAATATTTAAGTTGTTAACAAACTAAAACTTTATATATTTTTTACCAGTTTCAACAATTTTCCTTTCAGCTGAAGTTTCTACATTGTAGAGGAGAATAAGCAGCATCGAGTAAGGCCACCAAACATCCAGTAGTTTTTTCTGCCAATTTTCCACAGCGAATCCTCGACCATCACTCTGAAATTATAAAATTTCAATAAACTTGATTTTTTATAAAATTTTGATTGTTACCCCAACAATCTTGAGCTGCGAGACCACAACTCCATTAAAATCACGCTTCCATCTCACGAAATCATAATTTTCATTGTTATCATCCATTTGCACCTCGTAATATTTCTCATTAAACACAATCTTATCGAAAATCTCAAAGATCTGCTTAATTTTATCCTGACATAAGCAACTCAATAAGTTGAAAGAAATTTTGAGCATCCATTGATCCAATTTTGAGATCTTTTGTGCGAATATTACGTTGTAGATGAAATCAACTTCCAACTTCATGAACCAATTTGTGGCGACGTGTTGATTAAATTCTTGAGCGAATGCTTGCAGAAAAACCATCAAATCTTGGTTGTAAAATATTTCAGTTAGAAGGCGATGATAATGCTCGTTTTTGATGTGATTAGCTGAACTTAAGCTGTGGATAAAAGTTAGCAGTGATTGCAGAAAGTGGATGGAGTAATCTCGAGAGATGATCATGTTAGGAGGAGTTTTCGTGGTTCTTCGTGAAACTGCTCCAAGGTTAGGCAAGGGCTTGTAAACTTTGCTACGATCGGTTAGGTTACTGAATAGTGAGGATGCGTTACTACGTAACAAGATAAAAATATTTTTATTAAATATTCGCAAGTTATTAATAATATCAATCTTACCACAGATCTTTAGTAAAATCCACATAACCATTACTCTTCAAGAACTTCAGCAAATAATTGTCGATAAATCCAAAGAAAAATGCTGGTGCGAACGAAATAAAACCAGCTCCAGCATCCAAAAGCGCTGAAAGCAACAATTTCTGGGAAAATTCATTAGATTCTCCTTTCGTTGCCATCGTGAACCATTTCGACATGCACATTTGCACCAGCTCTGAAAAACTCGAGTAGGTGACGATGTTATTGCCACAACTAATTAAATACAGCAAACTGGAGACATGCTGACGTATCACGAAATGGTTTTCTTGCTCGTAAGAGAGAAATTGGTAGTGCCATTCAAGGAGATATCGCATAGGTTGAATGAGAAGGCCGAATAACGATTCATCTGGAACCAGATTGAGATACATCCGCAGGAAGCGGAAACTCTCTATTTGGAGCTTTAGTAAGGTGACCTAAAAAAATAATCGTAAATTTATAATTGTAACGAAAAATTATTGAAGAACATACATTTATATCATTTTTAGTATACAAATATCCTTTCAAAACCTCCAGCAGCTGCAAATTTCTTAACTTTAAACAAAATGATACATCGTAAGATCCCAGAACTCTTAATAACTTCAAAACGATGAATTGAGGATTTTTTTGTTCATCTTCTGCAAAGAAAATATATTTATTTTAAGGAAGTTGACGTGATGAATTACTAACTTTTTTCAATTCCTGGCAAAAACTTTTTGATCAGCTGCTCAATCAAACCATCTCTATTGAGAATTTTCAACGCAAATTCTTTGTTGGTCCTAGCCAATCGAATTAAAATTTTGATGCAACTACTAATAGTTGCTTCTGTAGGTTCTCCTACAGTCAAAACATAAGAAATCCTCTCAATAATGTTCGTTCTCATTAAACATTGCATCAAATCGATTTCCGCCAATTGAAAATCTTTCACACTTTTGAAATCATCATCTGGATCTTCTTTGACATCGTCAGCTGTTAGTTTCCCACCCAAAAATGAGTTTCTAATCTCGTTCAAGTTCAAGTTTTCAAGTGATGGCTCCAACTCACTTTCTTGACTATTTGCTGTTAGTTCCATTACCGGCTGACGAATTCCGTTTTTGGTTTCGAACGAGATGTCTAGGAGTGTTTCATCCGTGTCGTTATAGAACAGGGAAGTTAGAGCCTTTGAAGTGGCTTCAACAATTGCTGGGGTATTTTCATCCAAAGCAAATCTTAAGAAAAAGAAGATTTTTGATATAGGCAGTTCAAGAATATCATCATAATATCCTTGATTGTATATACTGAGGACACCAGCGATAGCTGTTATTGCAGCCACTCTTTGCTGAAGAACATTTGATCTAGCTAGACGAAACAATTCTTGAAGTGTATAACCGGGACGATGAGGTTCTTCTCCATGTAAGTACAAATCCCTACCATCTGTGATTGTACTTGGAGCTTCTTCGGAGTCCAAATATGGAAGCATAAAACCTCGCCAATCAAAACGAGCCTCAAAAGCTTCACCTTTCTTCAATTTAGCGAATGTTCTTTGAATATCTTTTGTCCACTCGAGTTTTTCAGGCTCAAACACATCAAAATGCATCCAGTTCTTGGCTTGCTCATCATCCAAAAAGTCCAGAGATGGTAGAACTACATCTTCCTGAATTTTTTGTAGTTTCTTAGGAATAACTTCCTTTTCTTCTGGTTTCTTAACTTCAGGCTGCCGATTTCTCTTATTTTTCAAAAATTCCAATAGTTGAGGATCCAGAGATTGTCTCAAAGCTTCCTGTTCTTTCAAAATTTGATCTGGAGACATTAGATTTAAAGTCCTCAAATTTTCACTATGGATATTATCTGCGTCATGTTCTGTTAGAAGATCAGATTTCACTCTAATACTTGTTGATGAACTTGCAACATTTGCTACTTCCTCTGGCGGTTTATGATCAGGAAGATTCATCATTTGCGCAAAAATACTCTTTCCCTTCACTTCTTTCATATTTTGGAAGTCTTTAGCTCGAATATCGATCGGTTTTGGTTTGGGGAATCCAAAGTTCTCTTCAATTTTATCAGCAACATCAACATCCATTGCTTCTACACGACTTCCTTTGAATTTTTTCTCTACAATATCTCCCATGATAACATCAGCTCCAACTTTTTCTTGCGGCTTTTTTAAATTTCTGCGTTTTGCGAACTCGGATAGTTTAGGTTCTAAAAGAAGAATTTATGGTTCAATTACAGGCTAGATATTGAAATTTGATTTACCTTCTGGTTTATAACACTTCTTGACTTCAGCTGATGGTTTCAAGTTTTCTTCTTTTTCTTTTTTCACGAACTCGTTCTGCATTTTGAGAATATCCTCCATGGTGTCCGTTTTCTTCGGACGATTATTCATCTTGAAGGTGATCTTATTTTCTCCTAGGCCTTATTTAATTGAGTCGAGAAGCTGGAAAATGAAATGTATGTTATTGTTTTGATTGATATTTTTGAAAGTGCGAGGTTTAAACCCAGTGCAGGTTTAAATACTTTTCAGGTTCATCCGGTTCAGTTGGCTGAAGCTCAGTACTGAAAGGAAGGCCTGAGTTTCAGTAGTGAAATTAGTACTGAAACTCAGGCCTTCCTTCAGTACTGAGTTTCAGTAAGTACTATTTTCCGGCCCCAAAATTTATTTTCAAACATTGTTTGTTATATTGAGTGCAGGAAATCTCAATTTATTTTTTAAAATAATGAACCAACACTTATTTGAATTTAAAGCACACTTGGAAGGTTTAATTTTTGAAAATTTGAAATTTGAAATTAAAATTTTATAACCACCAAAAACGAATAAAATTAATAAAAATATCGACAAAATTTAAAAATAATTTTTCAATTTAACGGCCAAATTAAATTTAATGACGTCACACACCTGAAATTTACTTTCATGCCTGAAAATTGCTGGGCCTTTTAAGTTATTCAGTACTGAAAACCCATTTCCATATGAGACTCAGGCCTGAAACTCAGGGCCATCATTCATTGGGAAGCTTTGAGGTTCATCCGCTAGTTGGCAGCACTAGTAGTAAAGTCATTAATATGTAAACAAAGTTTTAAAATAATGAAATTATTTGATTGTGGTCAATTAAAGCGTTAATTGAATAAAATTATGACTTAAATTAGTCAGATTTACTGCCTGGTTTTAAGTTCTCCTCACAAAAAGGTAATTAATCGTGTACAAATGTTAAAATTAGTCATACATATTTTACATAAATTTTCCTACGTCCGGGTTATCAATTTTATATGTTAATTTTGAAAAAAATCCTTAAATCATACAAAATCTCGCACAAAGCAAATAATTGAATAACCAACTATTGATTTGATTCGATGATCATGTGATTGAATCACACAACATACTCTATAGGTCATACGATAGTGATAAATCATTACATTTTTCAAAACATTAACACCGTATAAATACTTTAATTGACCTAGTGATGACAACATGTTCAAACTTTTCTTCAATAGAACTTTTTTCTAGATACAACTGCTCAATACAGTCTTTTACAAATTAAGTTATAATACTGCTATATTATTGTATTTTTAAATAATATTTTCCCGCCAATTCAAATACAAAAGCCTGATACCATCCAGATCATATTTTGCTCTCTCACTTATTAAAATCATTTGATAAAGAATTGTAAGAGCATTTCATTTGATCACTTATTTGCTTTCACACTTTTCAGTCGTTAATTAATTGATAAATTTAAACTGATTGAGTTTAATTTCATCTATTCATTCTTTTTCTTTAACTTTGATTCATAAAGTTTGTATTGTTGAGTAAATGTTTTACTTCCATAATTTTTTTATTGAAATTTCGTTAAACCACAAGTCGAGCATAAATCAACCATGCAAAATTACCTATGGCATGCGAATATCAACAAAACTCGACAAAACCACAAATTTATTTAAAAATAGTAATTAATAATTATTGTAAGTAAATAAACTAACCACCGACTAATTTCGTCAATTAAAAAAAAATATATTTACAAAGCCAACTGAACACTCAACTTTATAGATCGAACACAATGTTTTTGCCGGTCATTTAACCGGTCATTAAAAGAGAAAAAAGTTTTTGGCAATTTATTATAAATTTTTTTATGGTCCAACATGATCAATCAAAAGTGATGTATTTGGAAACATCTTGAAGAAACAATGTTAACAAAAAAAGCTTTGCGCGATTAGTTGACTTTCTTTGGGTGCATCACAATTCAATATTTTTTTGAATTCTTCTATGGATGCATTTTTATAAAACCAGCCTCCTTAAATAAGCTTAAACTACTTTCGTCTTCAACTAAATAGCATTCGCTTTAAAAACACCCCACCCGTAAGGTCCACAAACCATACATTGTCGATTGTTTGGTTGTGTATTTATTTAAATTAATTTAAAAGTCTCAATGATCGTAAAAATCTACATTCAACCATTCAGAGTCTTCAGTTTGATTTTGTAAGCGAAACAAGCTTGACTGAATTTTAAAACATTGTTGGCGCGAAAAAGTATCAAATAAATAATATATCCGTTGTTCAGAGCTTTTTTTCCTAAAAATACGATAGTTATCTGTCGCAATACATCAAATATAGTTGAAGAGTGAATGATTAATTGATCAAAATAAGCAAAAAAGGTAACTAACTACTTGCAAGGTGATTTACACAGTATTTTTGGGAAATGTATTAAATATGCGATTATGCCAAATTGTGTTATTTGTGAATTTGTGAATCAACCATAAAAATGTGTTTCGAGACCGGTTTTTAGCAATGGAACTGGTTCCCTCGATTTTCGGTTTTTGATAAGTAAATTTTTGGAAATAAAAATATTTCGCGGACATTAAAATTTAATTTTGCTAGACTTTTTTTTTTGATGATAGTAAAATAAAACAACAATAATAAATACGTATAGAACGGTAAAAAAGGTGTCATTCAAGGTCAATGCTTTCATTAATTTTATTTTTATTGTTTGTTGAATGATTGTCTCAATAGTTCTCGTGTGATAATAAAAATGTGTTCTTGAGCAATTAAAAAACAGATGTTCTTACTCATATTGATTGTTATTGCAGCACTTGTTCCAAGTTTCTGTGATACTATATTTAAATTTTGTTCATTATATTATTTGTTTTTGATTTTTCAAATATTTGGTCTTCCCACTGTAGTTGTGAGTCACTTTATTTTGATGTTTTTACCATATTCGCATTAAACATTTTTTAATCGTGCGATTTTTTGTATCCCGCTGTGATTGTAACATAAAATTTTATAGCCGGCTTTGCATCTTAAACTTGAAGAGGTGTAGACAAAGATAGTAATTTTCTCTTCGAGCATTTGATTCATGAAGTATGAAGCAAACTAATTGAACTTCAAAACCAATGTAATATAGTAAATATCTTTACTACATATATCTCATATAGATGAAAACACTTGACGCTTAGTTTATCCGTTTTAGACAAAAAAGTAATGACAATTAATCTTAGAAGTACCTTGAAGTGATTCAAATTTAGTTTTGTCGAACAATTAATGCATTTAGGATACATTTCCAAATGATCCTTGAAGTATAAATCAATATCATGCGGTGAATAGACATTTTATATCTTCGGCACTAAAATATCATAAATTCTTATAGTCACGTAACACAAATCCAAAAGATCACAAATTCTAAGCTTAAATTGCGTAAAACCGGATTTGTCTGGACATCACTTCAAATTAACGAATAAGTCGACGCATCAATTAACCGACTTAATTATTTTCCAAATCCAATAACTAACACTAATTACTAATAAATCGTCCACCCCTCCTTCCAAATTCCAAGCAAATTGTAAATATACCTGCCAAGTTCGACACAACTGCTTAAGAAATGGAAAGTAGCGCAAATAAATCGAATTAACGTGTTGTTCTCCAATCTCTCAGCAAAAAAAACATGTAAGAATCTTTGCTTGAAATGCAAATACGTCTCAAAACTCACGTGATTCAAGTGACTTAAAATTAACATATTTTTTGCACTGGAGCTCATATTATGGTCCAAAACACCACAACAAGCCAATGGAAAAAGATTTGCCGAAAAACTGGTTTGATCGTTTTTTGCTGCAACATCCAAATAAGTGTTGCTCATTTTATTGTTTACACGTCCATTCGTTCGCTGATACTCTAAGAAATTGGTCTTTCAATTCTTTCAATTATTCCAAGTAGAAGATTTTTTGTGTTGTACGTGTAGTGTTTATGGGCTTGCGGCAGAGTTACTTGAAGGATCTTTAAGAGTTTTATTAGCTTTAGACTTGAGGTACTGCTTTGTTAGTTCTGAGATATTTTTGAGTTTTGGCGCGTTTTCATGGACAGTGAAGATAAACAAGAAAAAGTTTTTGTTTTAGCATATTTAGAATAATTTCAGTGATATATTTTTTGATCTACGATTCTATTTTTTATAACAGAAACAAGATTCTTACAGTTTGTAGTTCATCTTACAATCGCTGGATTGCGAGCATGAAATATTTTTAGTGTTTTAATCATTAATGAAACTCAAATTAATCCCAAATTAATGAAAACAGTTAATGAAATTTTGCCTGTTAAGTTTTGGACATCATAAAATATCAAAAAGTTTGAAAACCCTTTTATTCGAATACACTATATAAAATTGAAGGTCAATGGCCTTGCTGAATGAAATAAATTCAGGTTTTATATTTATTAAATTTAATCGTAATGAGAAAACAGCAAATGATTCATAAAAGCTTCGTTAGAGCTTTCTTAATTTCTCATCAATTAATTCGAAATTTTTATTTACTTTCACAGAGAATGGGTCTCACGCAAGTTGAGAAGTGGGTTCCAGGCGCCAGATGGCTTCGTGGATACACTGCCAAGTTTTTCCTTGCTGATCTGATAGCCGGTGTAACAGTCGGCTTAACTGTTTTACCACAAGGCTTAGCTTATGCCACTTTAGCTGGATTAGAACCACAATACGGATTATACTCAGCATTTGTAGGTGGAGTAGTTTATGCGCTGCTTGGAGGATGCAGGGAGGTCACTATTGGACCAACAGCTCTTTTAGCTTTAATGACTAGTAGGCACACTGGTCTAGGAAATGGATCTGGTCCACAATTCGCTATTTTGCTATGTTTTTTATCGGGAATTGTGGAGTTGCTGATGGCACTGCTGAAGCTTGGAGCGCTGGTGGATTTGATCTCTCTCCCAGTGACTGTTGGCTTTACTTCAGCTACTGCACTCATTATTGGTGCTTCGCAGATTAAGGTGAGGAATTCCTAAATATAACAAAATTGCATTAAATAATAAATGTATAAACCAACAGGGATTACTTGGAATCAAAGGTGGATCTGGTGGCTCTTTTTTCTCCATCATTCGTTCTGTCATCTCTAATTTCTCAGAAGCCCGAATTGAAGATTCAATGCTTGGATTGATGTCTATTGCCATTTTATTGGCCTTGAGAGTGGGTTTTTTTCAAATCACCAATAAGTCTTAATTAAACTCGTTTTTTTATTGTTGTTACAGAAACTAAAAGACATCAAAACACCCGAAAATGCATCACAATCCCGCAAAGTATTAGGTGGTGCAATGTGGTTAATCGCCACTGCAAGAAACGCTCTGTTGGTGCTTTTGACCAGTTTCGGAGCTTTTTATGCTCATGAAAATGGTATGAAACCATTTATTCTGACTGGAACTGTAAAGGCTGGACTACCCGATTTTCAAATGCCACCGTTCCAAACTACTCTGAATAATAATGGAACAATTGTAGAACTTGGATTCGTTGATATGGTGAGCACTGCTCACTGAGCAGGTTTAAAATTTAAAATTTAATTTGAAGCTCAAGGTTGTTATTTAAAGTTTTTTGACTTTAACTGAACGTTTATTTGTTTCAAAAGGTTAAGGTTTAGACTCTAAACTTCAGAATGATCCATTGCTAGATATTATTAAAAAACTTGTTGAACAAATAATGTCGGAAAAGTAGTAGATGTTTTAAGAACTTGTAAAAATTGTAAATGAATGTAAAAAGTTTATTAAACATAAAATTTAGTTTAAAATGATGATTTTAAATATTTTTATTTCAGATCTCTGAACTTGGTGGCTCCATCGCCCTAGTCCCGATAATTGCTGTGCTGGGCAACGTTGCAATCTCAAAAGCATTTGGTGGCTCTGGAATTGATGCAACTCGAGAACTTGTTGCTTTATCGTTATCAAACATCTTAGGATCATTTGTATCTTCAATTCCTGTCACTGGATCTTTTTCAAGAAGTGCTGTTAATCATGCCTCAGGAGTTCGTACGCCGATTGGAGGAATTTATACAGGAGCTCTGGTCCTTCTAGCTTTGGGTCTTTTGACGCCGTATTTCCAATATATACCTCGAGCAGCTCTCAGTGCTGTTATTATCTCAGCTGTGATATTCATGATTGAATACGAAGTGCTAAGACCGCTGTGGAGATGCAGCAGAAGGGAACTACTTACTGTTTTATTGACATTGGTACTCAGTTTGTGTATTGGTGTGGAAATTGGATTGTTGGCTGGAGTTGCGACTGATGTAGCATTTTTGGTTCATAGAACTGCAAGACCGGCGTTAACTGTTGAAAGATCTGTGGTAAGTTTTTTTAAGCATCTTTTTATAGCAATTAAATAAAACGATTAATTTCTTTTTTTAGATCCACTCAGGAGCAGAATATTTGCTGGTAAAGCCCCGTCACAGTCTATTGTATTTCCCAGCAATTGAATACGTACGTAGTGGAATTGCTAAAGCCATAAAAAATCATGGAAAAGCTCCAATTATTTTTGATTGCAGAAATGTTCATGGTATGTTAAAATGATAATTAGTGTTTGAAGACTATTAATTTACATTTTTTTTTTCAGAATTTGATTTTACTGCTGCTAGAGGTTTAGGATCCCTAAATACTGAGCTAGGATCCAAAGGAATAACTTTTGTTCTACTCGGCCCATCTGTAGAAGTAAAATGTGTGTTAAAAGGTGCATTAAATGCAAATCAATCAATTCCTGAAGCTCGTGATGAAGAAGAGCTTGATATTTTATTACAAGGTTTGATTTTCCTGCAATCCTCTTGAAGGTTTAATTTATTTAAGTTGATTGATTTCAGAATTATACGCAAACAACAAATATGAGCTTAAAGACGTGATATCTCCACTACTGAACCCAAATCGTGAGATGAACGATATTCCCTTGCAAGAAATTAATTCAACTACACGACGAAAATAAGTTAAATGCTAGGATCTCTGTAATAAAGCTCTACTAAAATATTAAAATATGTTTAAATGTTTTTGTATATTCTGATATAATAAAGTGTGCAAGTCAAAATTTTAACCGAGTATTCTTTATTTCGATGATAATTTTTGTCCGTTTTAAGGAAATTTGAAAAATACGGGAAATATTTCCCCTTTACAATATTCAAAATTGGCGCCATAAAATACAGTGACGCGCAACATATTTAAAGGGGCAAAATCAGCCTCTTGTGTTTTGAAAATTATTATCACGAAATTAATATAAAAGATTCCCTCAAATCGTCCTTAAATCGTTGATAATAGCTTTCTAACATTCCCCAGCTGTTTCTTATAAGTTTTTTAATAAGTTTACTGTGATAAAACGTGGTAAAAATGAATTAAATGCAAAGTTTTGGGAAAAATGAAGAAATGCAAATTTTCAAATTCTAAATCAATATGCTAAGAATCAACAAATTATCAGCATTGCTAAAGCAACTGTAGTGAATAGACCTCGAACTTCTAGACTCCGTAAACCAAGCAATCTCAAAGCTATCGTAAAGTGGGTTGTTGAATAAAATAATCTTGATCAGGAAGTAAGAAGAAGATTTTTTGGAAGTTGGTCAGCTGAAGCCGTAATGGGGTTTGAACTGACCAGGTTTGAGGATGTAGACGAGGAACTGATATGTCCTATTTGTTCTGGGGTGTTGGAGGAGCCACTTCAGGTGAGACCTGATGATATATTTCATTTTCTGATCTTTTTCAATCCTATTTATTTTTTAGGCTGCACAATGTGAGCACGCTTTCTGTCGTGGATGCATCACAGAGTGGCTATCACGCCAACCTACTTGCCCAGTGGATCGTAATCCAATAACCACTGCTAGTTTGCGTTCAGTACCGAGAATTTTGAGAAATTTGTTATCGCGGTTGAATATTAACTGCGATAACGCTGCTTACGGATGCACACAAGTTCTTAAATTAGATGCTTTGACAAATCACCTTGAAGAATGTGAACACAATCCTAAGAGGCCGCTGCCTTGTGAGAAAGGATGCGGTTTTGTAATTCCAAAAGATGAATTTAAGGTGATTATTAAGATGTGATATATAAAGATGTTGATTTAAGAATTAAGTGAATTAAGTGAATTTAGTATGCTATCAGTCTAATTGCTGTACAATGTATCTAAATAATCATCATCATAAAATATATTCTAATTTTAGGACCACAACTGCGTTCGTGAACTTCGAACAATGTGTCATACACAACAGCAAAAACTAAACGAAATGAAGATTGAGGTGACGGATCAGAATCTAATTATCAACGAGCTGAAGCGCGAATTAAATTTGATAAAGGATTTTATGCGAGCAATGCGAGTGTCTAATCCAGCCATGCGTGCTATAGCTGATCAAATGGAAAGAGATGAGGTTCTTAGATGGTCAAATACACTTCCAAGGGCAAGGGTTACTCGTTGGGGTGGAATGATCAGCACTCCGGACGATGCTTTGCAGGTAAGATTTTTTGTCTTTTCATTAATATTTTTATTTCGACAATTTCCAATTTTAGTTAATGGTCAAACGTGCTCTTTCCGAGTCTGGCTGTCCACCTCACATTCTAGATGAACTAATGGAAAATTGTCACGAGCGTCGCTGGCCTCGTGGTCTCAGCTCCCTCGAGACCCGTCAAAACAATCGCCGAATCTACGATAATTATGTTTGTCGACGCGTCCCCGGTAAACAAGCGGTGCTCGTCCTGCCCTCTGACAACACGCACATGAATGACGAAGTCATGGTAGAGCCAGGTTTAGTAATGATATTCGCTCATGGTATAGAGTGAATGAAATAAACAGTCTGCTAAATTGGCTAAGTAAGTTTGTTTTGTGATAAAAATATATTTTGTAATAATAATTAGGTATCTCTTTGACGCAAATTGTGTTGGAATTGGGAAAAATTCAGAATAGTTTCAAAAACTATATTCTTTCAATTTAGCAGCTTATTTAATTTTAAATAATTTAGTTAAAATAATTCAGACAAAATGATCAGAAGTACATATGTCTTAAGTTTCAATGAATTAATGCGTTCAATCAATTCATTTCAGGTAATTTATAAAAGGTGGTGATGCATTTTTTCATGTTAAAAATCCATAATTAATTCAATGATTTCATAAGAAAATTCATTTGAGAGATTTTTCTGAGATTATTTAAAAAGTTCATCAAAATCATTTAAATAAGAACTTTATTAAGTTAAATATTTAGTGTATCGCCACCTTTTTATTGCTTGGTTTTTTTTTTTTAAGTGCGCTGAGTTGTCAATTTGCTAATTCTCGATTAAAGCTCAAATTGAAAAATTTATTTTTGAGAATCGAATTTATAATTAAAACAAATTTCAATCCAAAACATACACGAATTTTAAAAATGTTTTTTTATAAAAAAGAATGTGATTTTATTTAAGCAAAATGAAAAACTAAAGAAATTAGAATCGCATGAGATTATTCATGACTAAAAAAAAATGTATTCAATCGAAATCTCAATGTTGGCGCACACTTGCTATGTTAAACAAAACATTTAAAAAATCAATCAATTTATATATTAATTGCTGTAACGCCTGCTAAACGTAAGTAGTAATTAGACAGTATTACATCAATTAATTTTCAACTTATCTTGTAAAATCCTCAAAATTCATAAATGGAACAAATAAAATGCTTTTGTAATAAAAAATCGTCTTTTGTGTTTACTGGGATTTATTTCTGTTTCCGAGTTTTTATTTTTATGCTATATGGGTTTTTTCTCAGGATCTGAATTTATTTTTTCAAATGAAGATAATATTTACCGAACTGCATCAATGACTTTATCATATTTATTAATACATCCAGAGCAACTTCTTGACAAAAAAATAGAAAAAACCAAACTTGACAATCTTATCATACGTTTTTTTGAATTTGACACAAATATAGATAAGCTGGTAGACATTTGTAAAAATGTATGATTGAATTCAGTTCAATTTTTTTCCGGGGTGAACAATCAATTATCAACAATTTTTCTATTCAGAAAGAAAGTGTATGAATGATAATAATCGTTTGAATATGTGTTTAAGTAAATAGTTAGAAAACTTCTAGATAGAACTTTTAAAAGCTCTTCACATCTTGAATTTCAACCTCCAAAAACTTAATAAACTTAAAACATGAAGAAACTAAATTATAAAATCTTGATCTTTTCAATTATTTTTTTTGGACTTCTTTACAAATCATTGAAAGAAATACAGAAAAGAATAGAGAAAAAAGTTGAGTACGAAAAACGATTGGCTGAAATTCTAGCTGTTGAAAAAATGGAAGAATACTTAGATGAAGCCTATCAGTACAATTGGGACCACGAGATGATACAGACTTTCGAACAAACTTTGGGCCTAAAATCTAATGATGAAAATAAAGATCCTTGCCCATTTACCACAAAGCATGTTGTCTCAGCTTTAAGTTACCCAGAAACAACTTTAGAAAGTTATGTTTGGACATATTTCTCACTATACTCACTGAGCTCTGTTGAATATCTCAAACCAGTGATAACAGAAAAAATTCATAATTTGCTAGTTAAACTGTTTGATAAGATAGAGGTGCCGGTTATCAACGAAATTTCTAGAAAATGCTATGAATTGGAAAACACAATTATTTTGGGGTATTCCGATAATGTTATGAATGTAAAACCCATAACAACACCGTTTTTGCTCGAGGAAAATGGGATGAGGTTCAAAGAAGTGCTTAAAATTCAGCAAAAGGATTTGAAGTTGAATTTTAAGTGAGTAATGTTTAAAAAAGTTCAAATGAAAAGGTTTCGATAATTCCAATTATTACTATCATTTTACGTAGATTCACTAAAGACTTGCATGATAGAGTTTACAAAGAGATGCTGGTAGACAGAGATCCAAAAAATATTAATAGAATAGCCATTCCAATTAACTACGTAGGAATATTCGTAGATGAAACAAATGAAGTTAAGGTGAATTGTGACTTTTTTAGTATTTTTCGCAAACAATATAATAACTTGTATTTTAGGCCACCAAACAATACTTTGATGATGCCATTAGATATACAACAAAAATAAATAAAAATTCTATTTTTCTGCTTATCTGTGACGTTTCAAAACCAGCATTATGCTCGAAAAAGTTTAAGCCTTCTGAAGACGCAACCGTTAATAATGTTCGGTTTATAAAGCGACAAGATGAAGCTTTTAATTTCGCTTTGATGGCATCTTGCAACCAAACTATTATTTCCAACACAGCGGGAGCTCTACATGCAATTTACAACCAAGGAAACGCCACAGTTTTCAGGCCGAAATATGACTATGAAAGGATGTACTATATTCCTCTTTTGATGTCCAAAAAGTTGCCTAAGTGGCATGTAATAAAGTAGTTTATGATCGTTTTAATAAGAAAATGCTTTTTATTGTAAGTAAAATTTTATGAATATTTTTGTTGATTATTTTTTTTAATGTGCATTATTTAAATAAATACTTTTAAAATAAAACAAGCAAATAATTTTCACTTACAATTTTAAATTAATTGTGTTTATGTGATTCATGATCAAAAACCAGCACATCAATACTTTCAGCTCAATTTATAACATTGCAAATACTGCATTATTATGATTTTCAAAGCAATTCATCAGGTGAGTATCTAGATCAAGTTCAAGTCAATTTATTTAATGCATCAATTTATTTGCATATGCACTTCACAAGAACAAGAATAGAATAGAATTGTCTCATAAATAATAATCACAAACTTTCATGCACATTGCACACATTTCTTATCGTTTCTTCATAGATAACGAACAAATACTGAAAGAAGACTGAATTAAACTAGCGTACGATAGATACGATAGATACTGAAAAAACACATAAACTTTTGATAAAATACATCAAAAACTCGTCAAAACTTACAATAACCATTTGACTCCAAATTTCCGAAAACTCCATTCGTTTGTCGGTTAAAAATAAACAAATAAAATATGTACACAATCGCTGATGTTGGTGGAAAAAATACGATTCAGTTTCGAATTTCTGTCGAGCAATTAACACATGAAATATTTTCAGTTAGCCGTGAGTTTATTCATTTGATTGGCAAACAGTTCATCAAAAAAGTTCTCAAGCATGCAGTATAAACGATTTCACTCTACAAAGCCTACGAGCTTGATCGGCTACATAAAGTTGCTGAAGATCAACTGCAAATCGATAATAATAGTATTCTTCTTCTTTATGGTTGTGTTCTTCATGTTAGAGGAGATTCAAGTGATGTTTATTAAAAAAGCTGAGAGATTGGCAGTAGAAAGAAGTGAAGCTTATTTAGATAAATCATATAGAGTGGTTTGGAATGGAGAAGTGATTGAACAGTTTGAAAATAACTTAGGATTGACAAAAAGTGTACAAAATATTCAAAAATGTCCTTATGATCGCCATATTTTATCGATCCTCACCTTTCCGGAACAGACAATCGATAATTACATCTGGGCATACTTCTCATTGTATTCGTTAAGCTCTCAAAAAATGTTTCTGCAACCTGTAATAACACAAATGCTTCGTAAACAACTGATAAACATATTTGATGAAGTGGAAATGCCTGTGATAAATAACGTGCCAAGAAATTGTTTTGATTTGAAAAATGCAATAATTTTGGGATATTTACAAGAGGTGCTGGATGTTCAGCCGGTAGCTACTCCTTATTTGTTGGAGGAGCATGGAAAGAGATGGAGAGATGTTTTAAGAATGAATAACATCGAATTAAAGAATAAGTTTAGGTGAGATTTTATTTATTGTTCATACAGAATTTAAATTTTTGATTCAACAAAAAAAACCTTTAGTTTTAAAAATTAAATTACTGTTTTTGATTAAAGTACTGTTTTTGATCAATACACGGCAATATTTTGTTCGCACGTTATAAAGTTATGTTAAATAAATTTATGTAAAAATACGATAAAGAACAAATCTCAATAAATTTTAATTCCATTGAAAGACTAAACTATATTAAAGTTGTCGTACTTCCGGTTTTGATAATTTAAATTTGACTCATATAAGCCACAACGATTTCTAATTGTAGGTTAAAGAAAGAACTTTTACAGGAAGTACACCAGGAGTTGATAGTCAGCCAATCGTTTGTTAATCTTTATAACGAAACATCAACCATTAGTTTCATTGGAGTTTATATAGAAAACGGTGACAGAGTAAGTTTGATTACACATGTATTTTTCATGAAATTTACGCTAAGTTTTTTTTAGCCTACAATCGACTACTATAAGAGATCAATGACTTTTATGAGAATACATCACACTAATCCAATTTTCCTAGTTATCTGTGATCCAGAATCCATTGTAGATTATGAGAATATTTTCTACAGTAACTCTTCGGATGTCCGGGTATTACGGAGAGCTGACCAATATTTTACTTTTGCCTTAATGGCTTCATGTAATCACACTATTATTTCAAATGAGGTTGGAGTTCTACATGCTATTTATAATGGTGGAGAATCAACCGTTTTTGAACCGGAAAAGGAAGATGATAAGGTCTTTTACATACCACTGTTGATGGCGCAAGAGCTACCTAACTGGTATCCAATTGCTTAAGTTAAGTATTAAATTAATAAAATATACGTTTTGTTCAAGAAATTGTGGGACTGATGTATTCTAAGTGGTAAAATTTCTAGTGATATGGATAGTAAAATTTGAATAGCCAAATTTAAGAAATTTAAGATGTTTTGTTACTAAATAAAATAAAAAAAATAAAAAATATGGTTGCCTCAAAATTCATGATGGCATTCAAATACCTCAAAGTTTATTGGTTCAATTACCTTTAATTAAAAATAAAGCTTAATGATAATACTTTCGTAAGAGAACTAATTTAGAACGTCAATTACTGATCGCATGCTTGACAAAAATGCTGCCCGAACCAATTTTTATCACGATAAGCTCTCCACTGATAACTCACAGATAACCAAAAATACATACATCAAACAGTTACCTAGTCAAAAACAAAACATTTATAAAAGTAATAGTAAAACACACGTTGAATATAACATAATACAATTACATTTGTCAAAAAATATTATCAATCGAAGTTTGTAAAAAATACAATTCAGTTTTCAGTTTTTTCCGTGCAATTAACATCGTTAAAAATAGGCCACGTGGTAATATTTTCATTCATAAGTTGTACGAAACTTTAAACAAAATGCAGTACAAGCGATCTAGTTTCAAGAAATCATATAGTTTAATCGACTATGTTAAGATGTTAAGGTGCAACTCCCGAATGATTTTTCTACTACTTTTGATAACAACAATAGGGTTTTTTATGGTTCATGGAATCAAAAATATTTTTCAAAGAAGATCACTCGGCCAAAATGATCAAGAAGATGCATATCAAACAATTTGGAGCAAAGAAACAGTTGCGCAATTTGAAAATAGTTTAGGACTAAAAACCGAGGATCCGAGTGGAGGAGATTGTGAGATTAATCACCACATCCTTTCTGTTTTAACTTCACCAGGTCTGGCAATTGATAATTACGTTTGGTCATACTTTGCTTTGTATTCGTTAGGATTAAGTGAAACTTACCTACAACCAGTGATAACAGAAATGCTGCAAACACAGCTGAAAAATTTGTTTGATAGTGTGAGCTTGCCTGTGATTAATAACGTGCCTAGAAATTGTTTTGACTTGCAACAAGCAGTGATTTTGGGATATGAAGAGGAAGTGCTAGAAGTGCAGCCTGCATCAACGCCCTATTTATTAGTTGAGCATGGAAAAAGGTGGAGAGATGTTATGAATTCAGATTCACAGACGTTTAAGGGAAAATTTAGGTATGCCAGATATTTCTAGTTTTCAAGGTTTTAAATAAATAACTTTATTATCAGGTTCCGGAAAGATCTGCTGGCAGAAGTAGAACATGAATTAGAAATAACTAAAAGCTTCATAGGATCTTTTAATGGAACTGTTCAAACTTCATTCGTTGGGATCTACATGGATCTTATCGACAAAGTATTGTTTTCAATTAAAATTCAAATACTATTATCTACTACATCTTAATTTATTTTAGCCCACAGTAGAATACTACAAAAGATCAATAGCATTCATGCAAAAATATCAAAGTGATCCAATTTTTATAGTTGTTTGTCGTGAATCCATGATGAAAGGTTGTGAGGAAATTTTCTATGATAAAGAAGATCCAACATCAATTCGTGTGTTACGCCATCGAAATGATTTCTACAGTTTTGCTTTGATGTCAATTTGTAATCACACTATAATTTCAAATGAAGCTGGAATATTACACGCTCTTTACAACGGTGGAGATGCAACAGTCTTTGAGCCTCCAAGTAAAAGTGAAAAATCAGAATACATTCCATTTTTGATGGCAGAGTATGAAGAAAACTGGTATGCACTAGCTTAATTCTCAATTAAGGCTTTAAATCAGAAAAATAAAATGTTTCGAAAATTATGTAAAATCAGGAGTTGGAATGTTTATTTAATTTAAATAGGTTATAATTTATTAAAATCAATCAATTAAAAATATTCATGAATTTCAGCATTAAAAACAAATAAAATGTGTACAAATCGGATGACATTAAAAAATATACAAAACATCGTTACACGCAAATTAAAAATACATGTTTATTGCGCAATAATTTATAAATCAAACAAAAGAGTAATTAAAAAATTGCTCCAATACAGAAAAATAATAAATTCCCAAAATATCCAATTAACGAGTGCTCACCAAATTTCATCGTAATTATGATAATTTTAATGATATATAACTCCACATGTGATGTAAAAATCATACAAAGTAGATGCCATGAAAATAAAAAAGAGCAAGTTCAATGTTTACGAAAAATTCAGTGGCTAATTGACTGATAAATTCCCATTGTCCAGTTGAGTTGTGAGTATTTAAATATTTATTGTGCAAGATAAATTTAATTTAATTGAAATATTCCAAAACGTGCAATCTCTTTTGTTCCCAGGAAACCAGGTCGGAACGCCATGCCAATGAATCATTCCACTCAGAATTCCGACACATTCTGAGTGTTAGAATTCTAGTATTCATTCAGAGTAGCGTTCCACTCTGCATGCCACTCTGAATGCTGAATGCATGCAACTTAGAATGATTATTAGAACCATTTTGAAAAAAATATTTTTAATGATTTTCTCACAAATTACTGTATTATTTGGTGTCAAATTGACATATTTTTATAAACTGAACGATAAAATTGTGATAAACAACTAAAAAATCAATGAAAATATTTCATAGCTGGTCGATATAAGTCGGAATGAACTCAGAATGCAACTCCAAATGAATGTCAGTATAAACACGGCGTGCAACTCAGAATGAATGTTAGATTGAATTCAGAATGAAAGTTAGAATAAATGTTAGTATGAACATGGTGTGCAACTCAGAATAAATGTTAGAATGAAAGTTAGAAATCAACGAAAATTAACTTATTGAATTACTTGATAGCGTATATGTTAATGGTTTAAGTCAAAGGATTTTGGTTTGAACTAGTTATGTTTAACAAATCTTATCAAATTTGATGTTTTGGGATTTTAATACTTTTTGGGGTAAAAAATAAGAAATATTGTTTAAAAAAATGGCAAAAAAGAGTGACTGTTTCTGGAATTGATCCACAAATATTTTTCAAACTTTTGTTGTTATTCTGTTTATTGTGTTTTATAAATCAACTTTTATTGAAATTACATTAATTTTCAGATTGACTACGCATATAACAATTTTTAAGGTGGATTTTTACTTCGCCATAGTGCAAACTATCATTTTACCATACGAAAAGTTTTTTTTCCGGAGAATATTTTATAACATCCGAGTATGCACAAACATGGTATTTTTCCCAATATGATCAATTCCTGTAGTTTTTTGGAAAATTTTGTACCATGACCAAGTTGTCATGCTTTAAAAAAACCAAATTCTAAACTCTCGTAAACGGTTTATCAGACTGCACCAAACCGATTGATTCTATATTTTCGGAATAAGCTTTTTTAGACCACGTGCAGGTCGGAAAGAACGATTTTTGGGATCAACCAACTCCTTCAAGTACTTGCCATGCAAAAATTTGATATTTCTTGTGTTTTTGCAAAAATTAAAAATAACTGTTGGAAAAAATATTTTTTTTTGTGCGAATTTTATATGAAAACAAGTTTTACGCGTTTTTCGTTAAGAAACTACCAACTCAAGTCGATCAGAAAGTGGTAAAATTTTGTTCAACAGAATTATCAGCAATAATGCACAATCTTCCCGCTCGGCGCTCTGATCGAATTTTTATATTTTGTTTACATATTTTTGAATTTCCTAGAATTTTATTGCTTCATTCAAATGGATCATTCTAATGAAACCTAGGTATTATGTTGCCGAAGTGCCTGCTAAACCTTCAGCTTTTCCGATTTATTTTATGTCGTTATTGTATCAATTTTCAAAAACAAGTGAAAATTGTAATAGTTAAAATTTTAATCGAAATTCTAAAACACAGATAAGATTTTCTGATTCCCAAAATAAATTATATTAAAAAAAAAACTTACTTAATTTGTTTATTGCGAACACTTGAATTCAGTATTTATAACATGCAATTTAAAAACACAAATTTGTAGAAGCATTTCAGTAGAAAAATTCTGTTAGAGAATATTTTCATTATAAGTAAAGTTTAAGCCATGGAGTTTTCAATGGTTAGGTAGTGTAGGGCATAGGGCGCTCGTCTCGCGAGCGAGAGGTAGTGGGTTCGAGACCCGAGTGTCTCGCAGTGTAAAGGGAAGTTTTTAGGTAAATAAAGATACAAATCAAGATTTGACAAAGATCGGTGGCAAAAAAAAGTGAAAATGCAGGAAAATCGGTGAAAAATTCAGAATTTTCCGATCTTTTATTTTTTGTTTTTTTTCATCCTTGAATCTCAGAATGAACTCAGAATGCAACTCTGAATGATTGTCAGTATGAACACGGCTTGCTACTCTGAATGAATGTTAGAATGAATTCAGAATGAAAGTTAGAATGAATTTCATTCTGAAAATTCATTCTACTCTGCATGATTGTGGAATGATTTTTGTAGACTCGGAATGCCATGTTGAATGCAGAGTGGAATGATTTTGAGCATTCCGACGTTCTGAAATTTCATGCAGAGTGGCATGCCGAGTCATGCCAACTGGTTTCCTGGGGTTTGCATTTCATTCACAAACAGGGAACAAAAGTTTCACCGGGTTTCAGTTGTTAAACCAACTTGAAAAAGCTTCACGAATAGAAGAATTATTTTAATTTGCCAACAATTTACAAAGTTGCTGCAGTGTTTTAATTTTAATAATTAAAATTATTTACATCTACACAAACTTGGCAAGTTAGCATAACATTTAATTTGAAAATTGAAAACTTGAACTTACTTTTCAATTATTATTATTAAGCATCTTTGCATATTAGCATATAATCCACAGCTCACCGTTAAAATGCTCTCGGGAGCAACTCTTCGAAAAGTGTAAATTTTTAAAGTTTGCATTTCTGAAAGAATCTTCAACAAACCAAACTAAATTAGTAAAATTGTGGTGGAAATTCAACTGAAACTTGTTTTCAAAATAAACTTAAGGGCTATAAGTGTTCATTCAGAAGGATTTTATCAAACAATCTGACCTTGCATTGAGAATAATCCATCATTTTCAAATAAAACTCTGAATCATACGCTTCTTAAGTCTGAGAAATTCATATTTTTAATTGTATTAAAGATTAAATTTTGAAAGAGTTCATTTTTACTTTTTAAGCATATATTACTTTTCCATATACCGTATTATTAGTTTTCAGAGCTTCCCAAGTTTTCAGTTTTTCAATTTTTTTTGTTCATTTCCTTATTTGCATGAGCACAACTTTGTGTGTTTTATTTGAAACATGAGAAAATTTAAATTAATTTATGAAAATTACAAAATTAATTTAAAAGTTTCTTCCGAGAAGGAAAAATTAATGAAAATGAGTTTAAAAATTTGAATAAACAGGAAAACTGCGTCTGTGAAAATTTGAGATGGTAAAATATTTTTTTCATTAATTAATAGCACGAGAAGCATGTGTTCAAAAAAAGATAAATTCACGATGTTAAAATACCCTGCAGTATCGAATCATTGAAATAAATCCCCTAACCCCAAATTCCAGCCTAAAAACAGAAAATATCCGGTAACAATGCAACTATTGTCCCAAATCCAATTCACATGTCAACCCAAAAGCACAGACATAACCATAAAAAGCACAAATGACAAGTTAGCTGTTGAAAAGGAAGACATAAATTTTCCCGGCAATGGTTTTAAAAATGATTAATGTTTTGATATACCTCACAATAAAGGTTGGTATTGTCTTCATCCCCTCAACATTTTCCCAGGCTTGTTTCCCAAAATATTCATTGTTCGACAGTAAAAGCGTTTTTAGATTTGTTGACTGATGATAAAGTGATCCCTCTAAAGGTAGGCAAATATTTATCCATAACCCAATCAAAAATTTCAACCCAGAAACCAGCCAATAAACGTCTAAAATATGCACATCAAAGCGATTTTGTGGCTGAATTTTTTTTTTTGTTGCGGCTCATCCTTTGAACTTTCTGCAAATGCCAATTTTCTGTTTCTAGGAAGAACACAATTTAGTTGTAGAAACTATTTTAGCAAAGTTCAGATGGTTGGAATTTTCAAAATCAATTCAATGGGAAAATCTCTGAATAATATGCATAATTCGTGAATATTGTTGGTGGTAGTCTAATGAATTTCAAACATATAAAATATGCAGACTAATAAAATATGCAGACTTTGATGTATTTCAAAAAGCTTTTAGAAATGTCTATTATTATAAATCTGCTGTCAAATTATAAATATTTGCATTGCATTGCGGATTAACACTGCATTCATTCTAAATTCTAATGCGCAACCAAACCAAAAAGCTTTTTATCCCATATATGTAAATTCATCCATGATTAATCCATCATATTTGTTATTAATTGAAGTGGAAATTTACTTGTGAACAATTAGCTTGTTGAAGTTTTGAAATGCATTTGTTTGAAACTATAAGCATGACTATAAGCCAGGCTTCCATTTGAATAGTTTATTACATTGCTCAATTGACATAGAGCAATTATTATAAATATCTAGTAAATCAGTAATTTAATGTACTTTATTGGATATTATGGTGTGACATTTATGATGAATTGACATTACACAACGGTAAATCATTTCAGATAATTAGATAGAAACTTTGATTGAGAGCATATTTGAATGTAGCAAATATTTGCTAAATTGAGTGATATGATCTTCTAAGGAAAAGTTTTATATATAAATTTGAAGTTAACATATAAAGTATATATTATTCCATTAGTAGGAGCTTCTTAGAAAAATTATAGAATAAATAAGTAGGAACTTCCAACTCACTCAAAATATTGCAACAAACTCACCAAATATTCTAAAGCCTACATCAAAATACCCTGAAAATATTCATTGAACTTAATAGTTATGGAACTACCTGAATGATGAAAATATTTCTCTACAAAATTACAAAATTCACTAGAACTAAAAACTTTCTCGTACTCCATGCAGAGTGCAGATGATTGCCAAACACTTTAGTACGGCTCACTAAATGTAAATATTTATGTGCAACTTATCCAACACAAAAGAATTTATTCGGAAGTAATTAATGCTAGCAACAAAGTAAATTTTGACTGCTCAAATTGTAACGAGTTAACCAACGTACTGCTGAGCAGTGAGCATACTTTATATAAATTTCACTTGGAGTAGTTGTAAATTTGAATACTTTGGAAGTTTTCAAGTTTTTTAATTAATCAGAATGATATTTGTAAACACTGTTGTAGTTTGTTTGTTACTCTGATAAGTAATCTTTAGTTTTGTACCACTGCATCATAAATAAATAATTCATTACAGTAAGGATAAAAACTTTTTGAACATATTTCTTAATCGTGCTAATTTCAATATTTTAAGGCAACCCCCTCGACATTTGCATACAACTTGCAACTTTTTACTCTTAAACATTAAAATTGTTTAGTTTATTTGCAAAGTTTCAAGTCACCACAATTCTATAAACTTTTAATTGCAGCTTTTCAGAGCAGTAAAAATTTTTAAGGGCCAGAAAAACTTTCTTCAAAGTGTTCGGCTGGAAGTTGAAGCTTGAGTTAAGTTGCTCGAAGTGGTGTTTCTCCAGTTTCTAGTTTCGTTTAACAATTTATTGCATGCTTTTTTAAATTGTGGCTAATTTACAGTTTTTGGATTTGGAGTTTCAACAGGAAATAGTGTAGCCAAGACATTTTTTGCATGGCGAGCCATAATATCAGAGTTAAACCAGATTTTTCCGATTCTGCAATCTCTATTTTTTGCCATTTAAACTTTCATGTCATCCACTGATTTTTATACCAATCAAAAATTCACAGGGAAGAATTCTACATTCAGAAAATCATGTAGAATATCATTTTAGAAGCTGGCAAATCGTGCTGAAGAATCTCAGAGATAAGTTAGCAATTTAATTGCAATCCTTTCAGGTGACTGTTATAATATATTTTTTTGTTTTTAAAAGCTCAAAAGATGTTCATCTCAATTTTCTTTAATTTGTTTCAATCAAGAGCAATGATTTCACATTCTGAGGATCATGCACCTGACACTTTATAAAAACCAGCAACTTACGCATTCACATTTCTTCTTCTGAGAATTCGTTAAACTTTCTTGTAATATTTATTTCTGCATAATAAATCTTCACAAACTGTTCTCTGGAGTGTGCTCGTCGTATTATTTCAAAGTGTTTCAAAGTCTGTGGGCTGTTTTAATATTCATTTCCACTTCCTTGTATTTCCTTTCATGTCACAGATGCTCATTTTCATATTGTTGGTTGTATCAGAAGAGCTTTTCATTCCGATTTCAATTCAGTTTGATGAAGTATTCCGAAGTTTTTTCAAAGCAAATTCTGAAAATGCCATAAAGCGTCTCCTATTGCAATTCCCTAGCTGTTCCTATAGTAAATAAGCAGTATTTATGTCTTTCTAGATTTTCCATTGTGTTTTTTTACCCTTCGTTCTTTTTAGATGAGCTTGACTGCAAACGGACGAGTGATTATACAACAATTAATTCGACTAGTTGTATATTCTTCGAATGAAATAAGAGTTTCTTTGCATCTGGTCCGCAGAGCATCTTTAATAGTTTTATTCTTGGATATTCCTTATCATTCCTATTGTTGTGGCTTTCAAATTGGTGGTTGGAGTTTTATGGAGCAAAAAAACAGAAGTATTCGTATGATTTTATGAAGCATTTATTTAAAAAAAAATCTAAATTATAATTCAAGATCTTCCTTAATTCAAGAAAATACCATAAAAAAACCATATTGTATTAAGAGTGGCAATATTTTCCATTAAATATCTATTAGAATAAACCACATGAATTTGTTTGCTAATCATAATTAATATTCATTAGGCCTTCCCAAACAATTAAATGATTCTCGATTATCACGTTATAATTTTTGGGTTCTTTTTGCTTCTTTTTATTATAGAAACAATTCAAGATTATTATAATTTATATTAATTATATTTTATTATCTAAAATATTTTGAACTAACTTTGAAAATTGGTACTTACATTTGATTATTAAGAAAAATGTAATAAATGTTTCATTAGAGAACCCTGAAAATTTTCCGAAAATCCCTAAAAGTATGAAGTTTGAATTTTAATGAAAACTTTTTTGAATATTGCTCTTACATTCTCGAAACAATGCCCTAAAGAACTCTCAAGTGACCAGTTAGATTTTAATTCATTTTATGTTACGGTATTTCATTTATTACAATCATTACATCATGCATAATAGATTTGAATTTCACCAGAAATATTTAAACGAGACAACCCTTAACATAAAACTTTCAAAAACTCAAGAACACAAATATTTCAAAATTCCTCTTGCAGAAAATTTCAATCCCTCGACAACTTTCACCTACAGAACAGGAAACAACACAAAATTCAAAGAAAAACTTGCATTTTGCCCACACTTCATGTCAAAGCGCTTTTAATTAGTATTACAAATTGAATCAAGCGTTGTTCCAGTGAATTGCACATTTAGCGTTAAAGAGCAATCACTCACAGATCATTGCATAATGTGTTGGCTCAATGCATATAATTTTATTGAAAATTTAGAAACCATCGAATTTCCCAAATATCTTTAATTCCACAAAATCGGCATACGTCAGACCAATAAATTCAATTTCTACTGCAGAATTGTGGAACTTTTGACCATAGCTTTTATATTTTACAGCAAAAATTAATGGTCCAAGCTCTTTGCTGTCACCTGAATCATGAATCATTAAGCAGATTACTATTTTTCAATGTCACACCAACACAAAAAAGAACAAAATCAATTTGCGCCAAAATTAACAAAATGCTTCGAAAATGTCTGGCACATAAATAACATAAAATATATCATTTGAGTGTAATCCCTAGTGAGAAATGTGCTTTCGCATATCATATTTTTTTTTGTGATTCTTCTCCTGGAAATGTTTCATAGCTGTTCCACATCAGTTTGGAGCAGAAGGACAGAATCGTGTACCATTAAAATCATTTACAGAGAAATTCATTTATTGCAGTTTATTTGATATTTTTAATTGCTGTAAAAGGAAGATCGCAAAAAAATAAATCAAGAGTGAAGTTTTTGGGTAGTTTAGTATCTGAACGACATAAGTATATGCTTGTAAAGTATATGCTTGTATATAAATTTTGAGTGACAAAAGTTAGTGTATTTTTGACTAAATTCATGTTTAATTTTCCATGTGAAATTTCCGTCGACTTTAAGCCCGTAAAAGTACTTTGAGACGTCTCAAAAAGTCTTCTTTATGACAACTCTCAAATCAGCTTTCCCTTACCAATCACGAATCTTTTTCTCTTGGGATTGTCTTTAATTCAAAAAAAACTCTGGAAATTTTTTTTCATAACAATATTTTAATAGCGAGGATGGCGGAACTCACTTCTATTCTACAACAAACCCTTCAAAAATAACCTCCCTTGATAACTGAAAAGTGTTACAATATAAAAATAGCATAATCTGCTAAAATTCTTTCAAACTTCAGCTTTTTTTATTTTCTCATAAAAACGTCCGTTAAGCGCATTGTATATTCAAATGTCCTCGTTCACAAAAAATATGCTTGATATTTTAAAAATGCATAACCTATTTAATGTTTTTTACATGACTGAAGGAAATTGTGGCAATTTTCTCTGAAATGAAAGGGCAAAATATAAAAAGCACAGAAACAAATTATAGTTTAATTCAAACTCCAATGGCAGCGTACACAGTTGATTATATTTTTTTAATAGCATTAGATATTATTTCGTCACTCATGCAATTTTCTTTTATTTCTGTGGAAAAAGCTCAAACGAAAAAATATCTTTTGGAATGCTGCGAATTCGTTTAAACCACCGTTTAAATTTTGCCTAAGCTCGGGAATCAAAGGAAGTGAAACGATTAATTTCACCAGATTATGCAAATTAGAAGGCAACGAAATGTTAAAATGCTGGTAAAATGCACAGCAAAAAGCTTTTGATTTAAAAGTGCCCTTTAATTTGGTTAATTTTGGCTTGTGGATTCAACTCTTTAGTCTTTTGTGGAAGAAAGTATAGAAAAGTGATTGCTCGATTAAATTGAATATGGAAATTGAATGGGAAATCTTAATTTTCCTGTGAAATTGTGAATTTTTTTTGAAATGCTAGAAAGAGAATTAATAAAAAGTTTATGGATTGGACGTTCATTTAATTTATGCAACAATTTTCAATCGTTCTTTTAACGGGTAAATCAATCAAATTTATTAAACGCGCATTTAATAACAAAATCCGTATGAAGGGAATATTTCGTGATTACTCAACTAGAATACGCGAGCGAGAATACGCGAGAATACGCGAGCGCAATCTGGAACCCGCATTATTCCAAACATATAACAAAAATTGAGCGAGTGCAACGTAAATTTGTGAAGCAGCTCTACTACCGAAAATTAGTCCCAAGTCCACCACCTGAATGGGACTATTTAGTCTGTTGCAGTCTTCTCAACATTGACACTTTGGAAAAACGGCGTATCGTAAATGGACTAAGTTTTGCAGTGAAGTCTCTGCAAAAACTAACGGACAGCCAACAATACTTGCATTTCTTCACAACAAACGAGCAAACTCACAACACCAGAACCAGTCGAGACTTCAAATTGGCCAAATCTCGCTCTGACGTCGGCCTGCACTCGCCAATCAACACGCTTATGAGCCACCTGAACAAATTCTGTGAAAACTGTGATGTTGGCAAAGAGGAGTATAGCTCGGTAATGTCGAAAATCCGAGGAAATGTAACAACATCAACAACCCCTGACTCTACCTAATCCTCTTGACAACCAACTAATGTTCCTGTTATATTATTTTATTTTGATTTTATGTTTTATTTTTTTTGTTATTCTACTTATTTTGTTTCAAACATGATTTTATTTCTAAGCTGTTTTATGACCAAATCCAAACAAGATGTGATATTCTAATTTAAATTTGATTTTTGTGATACCTGATGATTTACTCGATATAACTTTTGATCTGATTACAAACTAAAGGTGTAACCTGTACTGTAATTTAATTCCCAAATAAATAAATAAATAAATAAATAAATAAAATTTGGTAAATCGAGAAAACACCCTAATTTACATTTAAATTGGATATTCAGATATCATTTCTTTTTAAATAGCCATAAATATTTTATGTTTTTCCATGAATGAAATTAATCATGGTTTTTCAGCGTGCGATAAATATCATAATTAATACATGTTTTGGGAAATTTATGGTATCAGTTTTTGAACATTTGAATTGAATATTTATTTGAAATGGTTGAGGTCCCTGTGTGCTCTAATGGAAGCTCTAATTACATAACATGTTAAATGTTGATTTCATTGATCATTTTCTTAAAATAGCTTATGATGTGTGAATTAAAAAGGTACGAATGAGTTCATATAACTAAAACGCTTCAAAAAATCAAGAATTTTTTGTTTCCTGAAACCTTAGCGCAAAAATTACCTTCTACAACTCTATCTTATTTTGCTACCGTTTTATATATAGTTTAATCTTAATCCAATAATTTATTTTTCAAGCATTAAACCCGTAAATCCAGGAAATATGACATCATTTCCGATAAACTAGCTTGCCAATAATTTATGCAAAAAACTTTCATCCTAACGGGTTGTTTTATTTCCATATTCTGTGCTCCACACACGATGTTCCGAGAAATTATTGCACTCATATTTTCCATGAGAACATAATATACATGCAAAGTTATAAACGTCTTAATAGTTCAGAGATAGGTACATAAAATCATATGAAACGTTTAAACATAGGGATCACAAAGCTTATATCATTAAATTGAAATATGTTCATTATAGAGATTTACAGCTTTTTAACTTTAAATTCTTGGATTAGTCCCATTAAATTTCTAGTAAATCTAGTAAAAATTGCACAATTTGTGATATATATTTTACAACCTAAAATCAATGAATTTCATGATAACAGGATTTTGTAAATTAGTCTGCCCTCATATAAAAATCTAACATTTACAAAATATGTAAATTTCATTTGGAAAATGTAAAAACTGATAAATATGTTAGCTCGATAGCAGCTAAAGCTCACCAAGCTATTCAATTCCATGAACTGAGCTTTTTTGCAGAATGCAATTACGTACGAATGTAATAAAGAGTCAACACTACCCCGGTCGGATTGTAAATTTATTTTCAGTTTTTTATTCAGTAAATTCAGTAAATATACAGAAAATACAGTGAATTGTTAAGGTCAGGGTGTAAAATATGGGCTATGGGTAAAATTAAGTAAACTTGCAGTAGCTTTCAGTTAATTGCGCTATTTAAAATGGAATGAAGTAATGGCCATAAATTATTGCCATTAGCTTCAGTATAGAGGAATTTACACTGATTGCATCTGGAAATTCAATTATTAAGGACGGGGTTCGGATGTTGAATTTGTGGCAGTTTATTCGAAAAAGGAATGGGTTGGATAATTTTCAATGCATAATTACAGTCACGAAACTCCAAAAATTTAAACTAGAATTTACTTACGAGTCTCTTGGAATGTTTTAACTCATTCTTTAGTTGTGTTCTATTTAGAATATTATTAAAAATTAAACAAACCTTAACGAAAGGACAGTTTTACTAAAAAGGTTCTCCGTATATATGTTTTCTCATTATTTATCCAAATAAGTACCATTTTATAAATATTCTAATAATCAAAATTCACATTGACCTAAAACCAAATAGTAGTGTGGTCGTTTATTAAATTAATTAACCTCCAAGGACATTATTACAACCGAATAATGCTTAAGTTATTTAAACCATAATTTAATTTCTCAATATAACCGACCCTAATTTGAAGCCCCCCTCAACGAAATCCAGTAGCGGAAAATACTGATTCTTCAAATATCAAAAAAATAAATAAAATTATTAAAAATATCACAATGCTCGTTGGAAAGTGGAAAAGTTAATTAGATACGCTTGAAAGTATCGTCATTCAATTAATTCTCGCCCGCCAAGGCTATCGTTTATACGCTTTCAATGTAGACAAGTAAAACATTAAAAGCATCAAGAGCATAAAAGAGTTTCTCCACTTTCAATATAATAAAAATAATTTTTTGCCGTGCTCGACATAAACATTTGCCAGACAATAAAAAACATTCAGAAATCCTTAATTTCTTACCACAATGGATTAATGGAAGCGCTTGATATTTATGCTATTTATACAATTTTCGCTGCTCGAAGAAAGCATATAGCAGTATCTATACAGACGAAATTTATAAAAGAATTCATCAAAAATTGAATGCCAAGCATTTTTGTCGACACAAGAAATTTCTGCTTCGTCCTTCCTCGCTTCACGTTCAAGTGTTATTTTAAGAATATACAAAATTGAGTGATTAACAAGACATCGTTAAGTTATCAGAAAATCTTCATGAGAAATCCAAGAGCTGTCTTGCAAGATGTTTTGCCTTCATTACGATGCAAAAGACCACTTTAAGAATCCTTTTCTACTTAAATCGCTAGCTTTGTTTGGCCTGTAATAATACTGGTAATCGATTTGCTGGCAGATTTATATTTCACCCTAAAATAATCTGAAAAAGCTGCAAAAAATTTCTAAAATATTGTGAGAATTGAAAAGGCAGAATACATTAAGGATTAAGCCTATAAATAAAATGCAAAAACAATCACTTTTTATACCTAAATATAAAACTACTGAAAAATGACCCAAATTTCCTACTTTACCAATTTTCCATCAATATGATAATTTTTTAATTTCCATATTTAAGTTAATCGAGATTAAATGCAAAAAAAAACAAAACGCTCAAATCTCCCAAAATAAAAAAATTCAATTATTTTTATTGAATTTTGGTTGTTCATCTATAATCGTCTTGTTAAAGCTTAAAGCTTTAAGGCTGCTACAATATTTTGGAGCATTTGGGAAGAAGAATAAGACTTGTCTAGCCAAGCTTTCAATTTAAACTATTTTGAATGTCGTGCCCTTAAAGTTTAGTTGAGCTTTAGTAGTAAAATTGTGGAAATGTGCGAGCTTTCTCTCTGATTATTGTTGTTGTTCAAATTACTCTCTTTTTTGTATGCTGTCAGATGAAAGAGACCATTTTGAAGAGAGAACTTTTTCAGAGCTTTTCCGAGCTTTTTCTCTATTTTGTTTATTTTTTAGGAAATTTTATTTTGTATATTATTAAATACAGTGAGAATGAAAAGTTTTGTAAATCTTCAAGTAAAAATCATTTTTTATGGTCATTTCGTAGACCAAATAAAAAAACCACTCTAAAATTTTACTTATTTTTGACATCTCAATAAAGTACAAATTTTGTAAATACGGTATGAGCATTGAAAAAGTTCATAAACTTAATTAAAATTATTTGTGTAATAAATTAATGTTGTATTGAGTCAAAAATAATCAAAAGCTTCAAGTATTGTACGAGAGCCAAAACTTAATTTTCCAATTAAAAGATTTCCGAATGATAAATATTTTGGAAATTTCATTTGAGAAAATGATTTGTTTTCTACCACAAACAAACAAACAAAGAAAAATTATTTACGCTATATTTATTCCAAAAATACAATGTTCAAAGAAAACTCCCACTCTCAAGACCAATTAGTAGCAGTTCTAGTGCTTTCATACCTCCCCTGTATAGGGCAACATGAAATCTCCTTCAATATTCTATTTGAAGTCATTTTCAAAGCATTTGAGTGGTTACAGAAATATTTTCATTTCCTCCATATTTGCACACAGAGAATAAACCATAACACAGATTTATTCTACAAAGCAGACATTTGTGAGGTATTTTACACCATAAGCACAGGAAACCCCGAAAACCATTCAAAGCCTAGTAAGAGAATTCAGTATTTTAGCATGACTCAAAAATTCTCTGTGTACTTGTTTGTGCAGGTGCACCGCTTTACGGCTAGATGGTAAAAAATACTTTAAACGGTTTAAAAGTATCAAAGAAGAAGAAATATTTTGTTGATACTAATTTTTGTTTCGAATACTTTTGCCTTCACTTCGTTGGTTTCAAATTTTGAATGAAGTATTTTGACCTTCCTCTCACCACTATCACCCTTAAAATGCCATATCAAAAATTCAAAACCAAAACCACAAAAGTTAAAATATTTGCAGATGGAATTTAATTGCCTGTTCCTTCATTAAAAGTTTCGTTTAACAGCTTAATCAAAAATTGGAACGGAGAGATTTCTGTAGTTTTCAAAAGCTTTCTCCAGCATTTCACCACAAATTTTAACGATTACAAATTACAAAGTTTACGACAAGTACGCAATTAAAAGTAATAAAAAGCTCATTGAAAATTTTTATAAAGGATATCTTTTCATTAAGGAACTACGAAGAACTGAAGGATAAATTGAACTGAAGTACACATTGTGCAGTGTTCAATGCTTAAGCTTTTATTTATGCAGTATTATGCTGGATTTACTTTGTGTTTGAAATGCTCGCAAAATAATTTTTTTGCTGTTACGGAAATAATTTTTATTCAAACAATGTGTTAAACTTGCGTTATGCGGTTTACGAAAGTTTGTTGGAGTTTGTTGGTATTTGCGGCATATACTGATTTTCTTCACCATTTGTCTTGTTTTTGGGAGACAACTTTGTTCTAACAGATTTTTGAGAAGTTTTTACTGTATGAAGAGCATTAAGGAAGTTTTCACGAGATTTTTTTCGGGGTAAATCTCTCGGGGTTATCAGATCTAGGATTATACCAAAAAATTACAAAAATACTTGCAGGTAATAAATTTTCTCCCTGAAGTGTTTAAACAATAAATATTTTCTAAACAAACATAAAATATTTTCGAGAAAATGCATCCAAGACGCTTTGTAACACATCATCAAGCTTAAAAAATTACTTCAGGTCAACAGTCTCCAAGCACCACCTACCCAAAACCGCCTCTTCAAATACTTAAAGTCCTCCAAGCATTAAATTCTACAGAAACATTTTTTAATGACGTTCAAGTTCAAAAAATTGTCACTTTTCTGTTTGCCTCCACTAAATGAACAGAGAGTGAAAGTTACTGCAAAACTCATAAAAACGTGCAAATACTCTAGTATGCTTATTGCTCATTTCTACATTTTTTATTTTATGCAAAGTTGTTTGCGAAGTAATTAGTGTAATTAAAAAAAACAGGCTGAAGAAAATTATGAAATATTTGTACTCTGGAGTGCTTCAACCAAATGTTTGCAAATCTGTTGATCAGTTTCATAATAAGTCTCGTGTAAGTCGAAAGCAGCGTTTTAGTGCAAATTTGTTTTTATTGTTGGAGTAAAGTACAGTTGATTTATCGGGTATTTTTGGAGAGTTATTAAATGTATTGATTAGTGTTTTATTGTGAAGGTGTGATAATTCAATATTTGTGACCGGTGAGTTCAAAATAATGATAGAGTATAGTATATAATTTCTTTGGAATCGATCAGTCCGTTGGTTGTCGTGAATTGAAATAGTTATCTTGATACAAGGTTGTAATAAAATCATTGTGAACAGTTGCAGCTGAAATTTTATTGATAAAAATTTTCTCAAAACTCTAGAAATGGGAAGAATAGAAAATGTATGTATCTTAATCTTTCTAAAAGTAAAATTCTTGTTGGTTTGTGATTAAAAAATATTAAATGTTCATTTGAGTCATGTTGTGGAATTATTGATCAAGTCCACAAAAACAAATGGTTTTTATTTTAAAGGAGTGAAAATCTTAGTTTATTCCATAAAAGTGTTCGATTTGTTGGACAATCGTACATAAACATTTTTGAACTCCATTGCCTCTATTATTCTGTTTTTTTCAGTCTAGCAAAAATAATTGTCTTGATATTGTTTTGTTTGCAGAATCGAGAAAATCAGATAATATTTCATGTGGTTTAAATAAGTAAACCCATACAATTAATTAAATTTAAGATGTCTCGCAAATCCATATCAGTCCGAATCAATCAAAAAGTGAACAAAGAGAAGCATCAGAAAAACAATTAGATAATTAGAAATTTGCACACAAAAGCACCAACAATTAAAAACAATCCAGACGAGACTTTCAAGCACAAATTTTTGCTTTAAACTAATCACTTAATTCTTTGAATAAATCATTTTAAACACAGAGACGGTAAAAGTTCGAAAACATGTGCTGAATATCAGTTTATAATGTTATCCGCTCATCTGTTCATATTAATATGCTGCTGGGAAAAGTTTTCGAGTACCTTCATGTATATTATGCAAATATAAATTTGTTGGAAAATAAATTTAATCTTGTCCATATTAAATCACCTGCAAACTGAGCAAAAAACTATACTTTTGAAAAATAAAGAAAACATAAAAAATCATCATTGAAATACGAAGGAACAACTTTTTTAATCACATTGAGCCGTTGAGGAAATATTTTGCAAAATACGAACAAAACTCTCCTAAAACTTTTTGTGAACATGAAAAGTTGATCTGTAGGATCAGCCTTATTTTTATTATACCGTATTTATGTAGGATCTGATTTGCATACTCAGTGTATTTGCATTTCACATAGATCATATTTTCGATAAACATACATAGAATTTTCACGTTGATCAACTTTTGCTGAAAGTTCCGTTTGTTTCGATGATATTCAGGATTTACCGGGATATTATGCCAATAGTTTTTTAATAATTCAATTTGATATGTATTTTAAAGGGTATTGCTAGTAGATATTATTTATCTCAAATTATGCAGTGTATCATTCAATAGACTGATAATTACCTTTTTGTTATTGATGTGGGCTTGTTTGATTGAAATTAAGATCTCAAATGAAGATATTCATCAATAAGAATTAACAAACATACGAAAATAGCTAATCTGTAAGTACCTGAATTCAAAGTGCGTACCATATCCAATGCATAAGTCTGTGAGCAAATGAAGATTGATTAAAAACTTCACTTCAAGCTACTTCTCAGAATCAAAAGCCAGATTATCTGATATTAATGTTTTTGCAGCTTATTTCAAACATCATGGATCGATTAGTTTTGATGGTGGTAATCGCTTTCACAACCAACTTAATTGCACACAGAGTAGATTATGCCAATGCTGAGAGTGTTTCTTACAAAGTGAGTTATTTAACTCATTATTTACTCGTTAATGTCATATTTGATGACGATATAAAAGAAATGAAATTAATTAATCATTAATTTATTCAAGCCGGTTGTGATTGAAGATAAGCTGGAATCTATCTCAGCAGCAAAACCAGTGAAGCTCACACAACAAAGATATCAGAACCCAAGAGGCCAGCCTGTAACAAATCAAAAGCAGCAACAGCAGTCACAAAAGCAACGGCCCAAACCCAGTCAAAATTTCCAAAGACCAACAGTCTTTACTATTTTAGGCGTAAGTCAATTATTTTAAATTCATTCAAATTTATCATAGATTTCCCAAAATTCTTAATTTTCCCGCACAATTTGATATGAATGCATGCGAAAAATTTCATGAATAATAATTCGAAACGTAAATGATTAATTCATTGAGCTCATTTGGTTGCCTATACGATACAGCAACGTCTTTGATTTTATAACGCAAATCTGTGAACAGATGAATATGAAACCGGATTATTAAACATGTTTGCTTTAATGCTTCATGCTTGGTTAGTTCATTGAATTTAATAGAAATTAGACTTCATAATTTAAGTAACAGGTTGCGGGGTCTCATGAAAAGTTTATTTTGGGGGTAAAGACAATATGAATTTTTCCAGCAATAATAAGCTTCATTAATTTTGGCAGCTCACCGACTTCTTATACATATTTCTTAAAAAAATTATTTTAAGAGTCATTAGCTTATTTGGAGACACCTGAACTATTCAACTCCAACTAAAGTTCAAAACCAATTAAATAAATAATGAAACTCTTTATACCTCTTTTAGTTTCCTATCCCAGCTCTCGGTGACTTGGTACAAAGTATAAGTAACGTCGGAAGGCGACCACAAATTCAAAAGGAAGCACAAAAACCTGAAGTATACGTTAATTAATTAGAAACGTGTCACCGGATCATGCCAAGAGATTATTTAATTAAAAGGTAGAGTATTGTAGCAAATTGTTAGAACACATAGAAAATTAGGTGAATCAACAATGTTGTGTTTAGGTTAAGGATGGTTTATTAAAGTTAATTTTATAGAACGATTTGAAATTGTATCATTATCCTTTTACTCAGCGCTCTACCCGTCATCTACTATCTAATTTGTAATTGAAATATTTCGGCTTTTGTGTGATTTTATGGTTTAGATTTGGTTTAGATACTGTTCATTAACTTTTTTTGAATTAAAAACATTGTAATCATATTTAAATTATTTCTACGTGACAATTTAATTTCTGTCCACCTTCGTGACTACGAAAGAGCTCAATTTGAAGAGAATTAACCTCATTTTGGAATTGAGAATCTTTGTATTAATGTGTAGCATATATCTGCAAAAATCAGCCATTTCAATCTTTCAACATTTTAATTAAAACGATATTCACAGCTCAGTTACTGCAAGTGTCTATTGTCGAGTATTTCCATCCGCAAATTCCGCATGCATATATTCCACAATTCAGTCACTGTACAATCCTAAATAAATTAAACTAGTTCATTGGAAGGATAAAGTTTTAATTACTCGCCTTTCGTGTATAACATGTAGTCACCATGTTCATGTCCGAAAAACTCATTCAAATCGTTTAACTCATTCATTTTGTTACAAGTTAGAACATAATTTTCCAAGTTCCAAAGCTTTTTTTGCTGATTACGGATATTGTGTAGTCATTTCTCATGCTATGTTTAAGCTTCGTGGTCCAATATAATTCCAAGGATTAAAAAGTTATTAATAGTCGACATTCCCCTTCTTCTGTTTACATCTCTTTTTTATAAGCAGCTCCAAATTGCTCCTGCCCAAAGACTATCAACAGCCTTAAATGGCTAGAGAACTTTTCCAATATTCTGTTCGTTTTCTGCTTTTAATGCTATTACGGTCCAATATTTACTTTTCATTTTTGCCTCTCCATTTTTTCATTCATTTATTTATTTTTAGACGACTTTCTGTTGTTGTTGTGAGGCTCGCTTAAGCTTCTTATCGTGTAATTTGATGATTTGTTTTTCGTATCATACTATGTACGGTGAAACAGAGTTTTTTGTTGGCTTATAAGTAAATCAAATTATTTGCTTCAGAATCGAGTTGTGGACGGCAAAAAGTGAAAAGCGCTCAGCAAATCGTGCAGTAATTTCATTTGGATCAAAAGATACTTCCGTATATTTACAGAAAAGGGTTTGTTGATGAAATTGGATAATATGCTATGTTTTTTTTCATTGTGAGGCAAGTTTCATATACTCTAGGTAAAATTGATTAAATTTATTTCACTTGTTCAATTTATCTTGAGAACACCAAAAATATAAGACAGAAAATATAACCAATAATTGCTAAAGCTCTGAATTCCCATGAAATGCTCCCAGCCTGTACAAACAATTCAGAAAGTATCACAATTGTTCTAAAAGTATTTAAAACCCACAAATATTCGAATATTGAAAACCCAAAGCTTCATTAATCATCATCAGCCAAAAACACCATACACTTGTGCTGTTCTGTTGTTATTTCAGTTATGTCTGTTATTTTTGCTGTGCAATGCATACAAGGTGATGTTGATAACAATTGAATTTTGCAGCTAAATGGGAGCAAATACAGAAAATGCCATCTAAAATACAAAAAGCGCAAACATGCCGGTCATCTCAACACAGCTAATGCACTCAGCATAAACTTAATTAAATAACAAAACTTTTTGAATTTGGATTAGAATTTGTGTCAAATAACCACGTCAGATAGGAGCATCAACGACAACTCATTTAAATTTCAATGCCGGTGCACGTAGAACGGTTCTCAAATGAATTTGAATTGGCAAAATTTTGGGTTTCGTTTTTTCTCAGGGCTTGTGTCACTGTGTGTTTTTTGTGGTTTTAATTTTACTTTTTTATTGATATCTTTGTTGAATTCAAAAATTTCCAGAAAGGTACAGAAATTCCGTGTGGTCATAAAAACCCCTGAAAATTAGAATAGATATTGTTTTAAGATTTCAAAATGTGTGAATTAAATATACGCGAACTATCGTGTGAAACCCGGTTTATTCGCTTTAAAAATTGATAAAACGTTTATCATCCCAAGAAAATATAAACCCCAATTTATTTATTGTGCATGGGTTTGCCAATAGAATCTATAAATAACTATAATATTTAATATCATAATGATTTGACTAACGATCTCTTAAATACCACCTTCCACCACACCCCTGAATTTCTCCACGCCCGAAGAATAATCATGAATTATTCAGTATCTAAAAAGTCTAAAAAGTTGCTAGTTTATGTGTTTTCCTCTGTTTAAAAAATCAGTTGACCGCTTTCGGAGATTTTAATTGCGTCAGAACCCATTTGCATAAACTAAACTCGTTCATCACATTAAACTCGTTCAAAAAAGTGGATAATTATGTTAATCTCACAAGAGACCAAACACTCTAAACACTCTAAAAACTCTGAACTGACTACAGCAACGCCAAACAGTCTAAAAAAAATCAATGAAAGTGCTGAAAGGAAACAGTCGCTGCGTCATCATCTTAAATTGCCAAATTAGTTGAATTAGCACTAATTAGCACTTCAGTCCACTTCAACATGGTTACCACACCTGATCGGACTTGAAACTGCTTTCAAATTACATTGTTGTTTTGAGTGGACTCCAACGAACTCCAGAACATTGTTACATTGCCAAGAATTCTTGCAAAAAATAACCGGAAAAGACAAAACACTCGAAGACTCGTTCTATTAATTATTTTATTTTTTAACAACTTTAATGAATGGACCAATTTTTTAACCACTCTTGATTTCAACTGATGCAAATATTTGTCTCGTTAAATATTTACACACGTTTGTGGTATTGATGCACCAAAAAAATTAAATGAAATATTTATTTCTTTAAGCTTCGATTACACCGCGGAATATTTCTATTTTTAATATTGACTTATTTTAAATGTATTTTGATACTCCCTCTTTCCAGGATTAAACCTAAATTTTCATAACATCAAAGTTCTGCTTTAAATTCAGCGAAATAAAACTTTTCAACCAAAACTGAGTGAGGTAAAATCGTTGCTTCATCATTGCAAAATATTGCAAAACGCAAAATTATAATTTTTCTCCACATAAACTGGTTATGCTGCTTTTTCGATGCTTCAACAGGTGAACAACATTTATGCAAAATATCGGTGAATTATTAATATTCAGCTATAATGTCTATGAGGAGTAGAGGAAGCAGCTTTTGTTTTTTTACTGGTTGGGTAATAATTTCTGAATTTGTGAGTTTCTCTCTTTTAATTAAAAAACTTTTACTTGCCGCTAAAAATACAAAGGTAAGATGTTCCCCTTAAAGTAAGCATAAATTTTGCTTTGATAAAAAATATGCTGAGCAGTGAGCACTGTTGCTCTTTTTTGGTAAGAAATTATGTGCACTGGCCAGGTTTCATCAAAAAATTTGATTTACAAAATTTCTTTCAGCAGTGCAAATCTGCACAAAGTTAAAATAATTCTCTAAAAGGTAATTGTCTATTTATTTGCGTAGTTCCCCATCAATGAAAGAGACTGCTCAGAAAAAGTTCGCAAAGAACTTTTTGCTTCATACAGGAAAATCACGAAACTTAAGAACAGAGTCAATTTTCAAAGTCATCCAGTCAATCAATTTGCTCAAAGAATCTCCAAAAGAAAGAATCAAAAAAGTAAATACAATTCTCGGTAATCTTTCTTACGTCAAAGCACACAAATTAATTAGAAAAAACCAGTCTAATGGCGAATAACACGAGCTCAAATGGAGAAGACTTCGCCTTGGATGGAGTAATTACCAATTTGCTAATTTCGGCATCAATAACCGTGAATAAAAATAGCTATGAATTAGTATACTTGTTATTTGCTTCTGACTTTTGAGCGATTTTTAGGATGTTTTGGCGAGATTTGCAGGAGTTTTTTCATTCTTCGGATTATTCTTAATGTTGTTATTCAATAATCTATACACTAATCAAACTTGGTCACAATACTCCATTATACATAAAAATTGATATAAATATCTCGAATTCAATGTCTTGGTGCTATTAATCTTTAATGTTTTCTTTTGTAGCCAGAAAACCCATAATTTATTTTAAATTATCATTGCTTTATCAGTAAACCAAGGGATCTTTTAATAGCCTCTAGGCCAGTAATAATAATCGATATTGACCTAGATAGCAGATAAGCTAATAGGCATGTCATTCATTGCCTCAACCTATTAATTCTTGAATTCATAAATATATTAATAGGATACTTAATCTTCAGCATGAATGCGAATTCTAATAATTGGCTGATGCCCACTAGGCACTATCCAAATCCCTGAGAATTAATTCCAAAGCACAAAAAAACACTACAGGTCAATCTGCCACTCTACCCCAAACAATCAATAACCAAAAAAAAGCCGTTCCACATAAAACTATAAAAACACGGAAACAAAGTCAAAACGTTAATAGAATCAATTCAAGTTTGCAACAAATTCAACATATTTTTAACATCCACGAAAAAGTTTTTATTAAACATTTATTGGCCTGTCTTATTGTCGTCAAACATTACAAACGTGCAAGATAGATTCAAAGCACTGAGAACAAAGCGGCAGCTTTATAAATTCATTAAAGCTAACAGCAGCTTTAAGCAGAACCACTTAGAGCAGCAAGTTCAACTACAATTAAAGCCAGAACTCGCGGCAGAACAAAAATCTACACAATTCACACAAGACAGTGCGAGTTTAACTGTTGACGGGATAACATTGAAAAACGTTGCAGAACAAATTGATACTTTGCCGAGTTTAAAATAAAAACTGTAGCTATTCCATACAAAGTTCTGTGTTACCAAAATTTTTCAATATTTCGTTCGCGTAAATCGGTTATCTTGTGAATAAATTTGCCTTTCCAATAATCAGATAGACAAAGAAAACGGAATAACTTTTAAATTTGTTAAATTTGTTGAAAATTGTTTGCGCAATAAATTAACAGGATCCGAAAATGTTTGTGAAAAGCGTCGTTTTGTTAATTGCAGTAATTACTCAGACTGTCTTGTGTGCACCTCAGGTAAAACCTTTTTGTTCTTAAGATAGTTTCATAGTTTAAAAAACATAATTTAACAGTGAGATAATAAAACCTGATAAAACCGAAAAACTTGATCGGAAATTTGTGCTTAAAGTTTTGTTCTCATAAACTTTAGGATCCGACAATTCAATTAAAAAATCTTGGAGCATAAAAGTTTCGGTTGCTCTAGTTCCTGCTGTACAAGTGATTTGTGTGGGCACTGCTTGAATGGCTTAATTTTACTGTGGTAAAATAATATCATTCTTCTTCAAAGGATCTTTCAAGTATTCTTGTGAATTTTAAGAAAATTTCATTAGAAATTTTTCAACAGTGTTTCAATGCACTACCGGATTCCTTAAACTATAAAATTGTTCTCTCATCCAAAAAAGCTGCAATAAACTGTATCAGCGGGATAAAAAGTTTTTCGTTTTAATTATTTCGCAACCAATTACGTAAGCCGTAATTTATATCGAACTGTTTAATTAGAAATTAAAAACTTTTCCTCCTCCAACTCCTGACACAAAGTTAATTTTATTGGATTTGTCTATTTCCGGACTTTTATGGATTTTGAACTGCAACACAGGAATGCAAGCAATTTTACTTGAATCATGAAAATTCAGCAAATAACTTTTTAATTACGCTCTTGAGATGAAATTTGTGGAAAAGTAGCAATTAGAGTTTGATGCTATGAGTCAAGTGCAACACTTAGAAAGCAAAGGTTGCACAGAGTTTTGATGGCAAAAAAAGTAATATTTGAAAAAGTCTTAATATCTGTAAAAATTTTTATTGCCACAATAAAAAACTTTTGCTTAGAAAATCTCAAATAATATCTAACTTCCCAACCCTTGACAACAAATAACTGGTGCAAATGCAGCGACATTTCTGATTATATTTATTATATAGGGAATTCAAAAATGCCCTTGAATTGTGATTATCAGAGAATAAAGTCGAACCGGTTTTAATTCGATGAACTTAGCAATTCAACAATTTGTCGTAAATTATTGTATGCTTAATTAGGTTTTTAATATAAATCTTGAAGTATGAAACGGGTTTATCGAGTGATCAGCAGCTAAGCTAAAATAGATTTAATTTTAAAAGTTCCAGAAGAGTTCACGCTAGGTCAAGTTGTTTGCTATGTTTTGCGTGTTTGTCTGTCTGGAAAACTTTCTGTCTAGTAATACTCTGGCATTTTTATTATTGTGGATTTATGAACATTTCCAAAATATTTTAAGAATTTTTTTTTTTAAATTCAATGTTTGAGTTTGTCGTGTTTTTCTGAGATTCTCGAGATCATTTTGATTTTTTCATGGTAAAGATGAATAACTGAATAACAGATTGTAAGCGAAGGATGTTGAAGGAAATCATTTTGAGTTGGCAAATACCTTTGTCACTTTAAACACACTTTAAGCATGCAAAAGAGTTTGTCTAGGATGTTGCGTCTTTCAGCAAGCTTTGAAAAGGGTTTGTCATCTTTATTTATATTGAAATTATGGGTTTATGGTGTAAAGCTACAAAAGATTCACTTATCATTTAATTAATTATTGTTTCAAGTTTGATTGCGGTTATGTCGCATTCTTTGAATTGTTGGGAGATAAGAGAAGCAACAACCCTTTTCGAGTTTTCTATAGAATAATATAATTAATATGTCCTAATGAAAATGGTTTGTTGTTTTTTGTTCAGAGCAATAAATGTCGGCTAATTCTATCCTTAAAGAGCCATCAATAAAAAAACCCCAGAAATCGCTCCAAAGAAATTAGTTCTCTCATTATTTCCAATAATAATAAAGCACAAGATTTCTTTGCCAGTGACTTGAGTTATTGAATGATTTTTCACAGTACGGAATTCAAGGAACTTTTTCTCATAGCACACAATTTATTTCATTATCCTTAATTGAATTTTCCAATTCTACAATTTTCACAATTCTCTCAAATTCTGCTGATTTTGGTCGAGCGCATAGGGAGCAAAATTATTTAATAACTTTTTTGCCATAAAATATTTTCTGCCATGAAAACTTAAATAGTTTTAATTTCTTTAATTCGCTTGCAGCTGACAACATTTCTTTGGTTGAATTTTATAAGTTTGTGTTATTAATGTCATTTAAGCTATCAGAAGAATTTCCTCAATTCATTTATCATTAAATGGTCTGAAAGGGGGATTACCAGAATAATGTGAATTTCTACCAATTCAAGAAAAAATGGCACTTTTTTGCACATTATTCTCAAATGGAAGGTGTCTCCATAAATCAAACTAACGAATACAAAGTTTTTTTTTGTCAATTTTAAGCAATTTTAAAGCTGTTTACTATTTATAGAGTTTAATCAGATTTAACGTTCAACTTGATGAATATCTATACTCAAGTTGAATAAAACTCATAAAATAAACAAAAAATTGGCCGTGTCGTGCTTGATGATCGTTCATAATTATAATTTTTACAATTACGCGGGCTTCTAAATATCTTTTTTTTTTTAAATCGATGGACCTTGAATTTGCTCAACTTCTGTTAAATTTGTTTTTGATGAGGGGAAAAAAGTGTGCAATAAATATTTATACAAACAAAATTCGAAAAGTCAAAAAGTCATAACTTAGATTAATTAGCAATTTGTGCATCATCATCTCAAGCGCAATTCGTTAGTCAGTGGAATTATATGTTATATTGTTAAAGTGCAATTAATGATTTCTACGTACGTGAAGTGACGATTTCCACTGCTTTTACGTGTTCACTTATTTTTTATAGAAATGAGTTTCACAAGTGATATTTCTGATTTCAAAAAAAAATATTTATAATTGATATGTTTAATTGCAAAGTGTAATTGCAATTAAAAAATATAAATACACTGTAGAAAAGATTATTTGCATTGTTTGTTCTTAAATTTTCTAAATGAAAAAAAATTCCAAAAAGAATGTAAAACCAGAATTTCTTGTATTTTAAAGCAATTGATGGCTTAGGATGGAATAAAAATATAAAATTGCTTTTCTCATCGATTCTTAAACCAACTTATATCGTATTCCAACCAAAAACAAACGTGAATGGTTTTTACGCTGTTTTGAATTCAAAAACTTCACGATCTTTGTTCGATTTAATGTCTTGAAAAAACCCAGAACGAGAAATACGATAAAAATTGCTAAAAAATAGAGACACAAGAGAATAATTCAATAAACGAATAAAAACATTTTTTTAGTGCTTTATATCTTGAATTACAATTATTTATGACTTTTGGGCTAATGTTTTCCCTGGTTTGGCTATAGTTGAATAGTTTTAATGCTATTCAATACATTGCTTTTTTGATTTTTATAGGAACAATTGAATTATTACTGAATTTATAAAACAAACTATTGACTTATCGAGTTTGGCTTCTGACAGAGATTTAGGGGTTTTGTTGAAATTTTGTTTGAACAACTTTAAGAATATTTTATTCAGTTGTGAACATTATTTGTAGCTTTTCGTTCCATTGAAGCAACGAATTGATGTTATTTTGGTGTAAATGCCAGAAACAATATTTCTACTCTTTTAAAGTTCTGAATATATTATTGTAGTGGATTTTAACCTTTTTTAGAGGTTTAAATAAAATATCATGTATTGTATTTCAACTTTTAACATTTTCTTTTTTTCGATTTTTAAAAGTTTTGACGTATACACAGTTTTGTGTTAATGACAAAAACTTAACAAAATCCATGTATTTTTCGCAAAAACTTATATTTGAATCTCAAACAGAGCCTCAAACAATTAAGGGCTTTTTTCCCTTAAAATGAAATTTTCTGATAAAAAATTAAGTAACGTGTGAAAACTGAATAGTGATTAGAGTACAGCCTCCTCACGTGTTTTTGAACAAATTAAAAATTCAAGTGACTCGTATGTGTACTGTGTAGTCATTTCAAAGTTACCGGAACTCTTTATGACGAAATTATACTTCAGTATGCGAAGTGTACTTTCTTCGAAATGTTTTCTAACGCATAATCGTAATCCTTACAATAATCTGTTTCTATTTAGTCAAACGCTTAGTGTTCTGCATAATGGTCTAGTAGAAGCTTTTGAAACAGTTTTGAAACTACAAAAGTGCAATAGATTTAGATAAACTGTTAAATGCAGTAAAATGCATGTTTTATGCAAATTTCGATGAATATTTAATTTTATCGCATTTATGAATAGCAGAAGATTCTTGAAGATAGTTTGTGCTTGGCATTTGTTATTTAATGTCAGACAATGAAATTGCGATTATAATCAATATTCGCAGGCCAGTAGTTTGAAGATTTATGGATTCAAATTGTAATTTTTACAAAAAAATGCTGGTAATTTATTTTTAAATACAATTTTGTTGGTACTGTAAAGTAATTCAAACAATATTTAAATATTTGAATATCATAGTTAATCTTTCAAGGTTCCTAGCAGTGACTGGAAACTGGAGAGTTTCCGTGTATGCAGCAGGTTTCAGTTTTTTTGGTTTCTGAGTTGTTGTAACGAGTATAATAAATTAATCATTTAATACATCTTAATTACTATTATTCGGTCGTTATTGCATGTAAAAACAAAGCATATTAATGACTTAGTCTGGGATTTTCTGAGATTTGATGTTAATTTTAATTTGACTAGATTTTTAAAATGTGCACAAACTATCTCATATTCATAATATTTCACTAGCAAATGCCAGATAAAGGTGCATTGTAATTTAAAATGATGACAAAGTTGAAGAAAAGTCAAAGAATCTCAAAAATATCTTTTGGCATTTCTCTGCTCACAGTCTCTTGAATTATTTTGACGTTCAGTTCACAGAAATTCAGAAAATGTAAGTAATTCTTGTAATGTCAACCAAAAATGCTGTAATGGGAGCTCATTCCAATTTAAATCACAAGATTTGTTGCTCAAAGTTTCTCAAAGCACAAGCTGAAGTGTGTGGAATAGCTTAAACAATGTTAATCAAAAAGGACTTTAAAGTGCTGGAACACTTTGAGGTGTAAATTGAATGGAGCATTTTTATGATGTGGGAAATGCGTGTGCCATTTGGTAAAATCAAAGCGTGCTAAATTTGGCTAATTAAATAGGCAATGTGGTAGAAAATGTCATTAACGAGAGTTTTATACAAAAACGAGTGGTTTTAAAGATAATGGAGAAGAATGACAAACAAATTTCCATTTATTCGGTTTTACATCAAAAGTATAGATCTGATTCAAGTATTTTTTCATTGCAAAAACAGGTATTAAACAAAAAGAAGAGCATTCATTGCGATCAACTTTCACTACAAGATAAAATTTTCAAATCATGTTCATTGAATCCATCAGATTGTTTTTAAACAGCCTACTATCAAGCGGCGCCGTGGTCTAGTTGGTATGATTCTCCATTAGGGTTGGAGAGGTCTCGAGTTCAATTCTCGACGGCGCCCTATTTTTTGCATCTTTTTTTATAATTTTTGTTTTGTGCAGAATTTCTTGAAAAAGACTTTAATTTTTGAAGATTGAACGAAATTTTTTTGCTTCTGAATAAATTTGTTGGCAAAAAAGAATCATAGCAAACATTTTTTTCAAGTAGAAACTTGTTTAAAAACAAAAAAAAATTGATGTTAAAAAAAGCAAAAAAGAAGTGGGCTCAACCGGGACTTGAACCCGGGACCTCCTGCACCCAAAGCAGGAATCATACCGCTAGACCATTGAGCCGCTTGTATGTTTGCTGTTTAAACGTAGACACATTATCAGTGGTTTTTGTACAATGTTTTTTCTTCTTTGAATGCTTTTAGAACATTCTGTTGTTGTTTTGATGTTTTTGGAGCTCAGATTATCATTTGGAAAAGCTTAAATCTCAATAGATTTATTTGTTAAGAGAAAATATTCAACTCCTTGAAGATTGATGGACAAAATTGTATTTCATATGAATAATTGAGGTTGACCTTCTTAGTAATATTTTTCTTATCTGTTGATGTTTTCATATCGTTTACTAATTGTTTTGTAAATAGATAGGAAATTTTACTTTTATTTTGAAAGAATTCAATTGAAATCTGAGATTTCCTATAAAATATTGATTTTGAAGTGTTTTCAACAAAAAATTACAGAACAAGTTTTTCTGGTTTTGAACGTTACAGAAATATCAATTAACTCAGAAATCACATTACTGGGTATTTCCCACTAATACGATGCATCATCTAATATATTATAATTTAAAAGTCATTAAATTACAAATAACAAAGTCAACTGGTCACTTCTTAATAAAAAATTCTTCATTCTGTAATTAAAATGATTAAAAATGAGTGTGCAGTATAAAATATTGATTTCTCATTAAACTATCGATATGTGTTAGATACAAAAACTACCTCAAATTACATTTAAAACTGATGAATAATAACATGAAATTGTTATTCTGCAATCTTTCAATCAAATCATATTCGTTGTGAATTTGACTTCCAAAATTAAACCATAACAAATCAAGTTCATGTTCTTAAAAACTTTTTGTTACTCCATCAGCAAAACAATCAATATTTTATTTAGATTTTTGTTGTATAATGACTTTCAAACTTACACAGAAATGCTGAATGAATTAAACCAATGATGATTCGTGATTTTTGGTCGTGTAAAAAATAATTCTTTGCTTCTTCTTCCTTTACGTAGTTTAATGTTTGAAGAAATAATGAATTTTTGAGCCACATTACATAATATCAATTTGAATAAAAATATTTTCAAGACTTCTCAGTATGTTTGAAATAAATAATGAAAATGTTCCCAAGAATTTTAAAAAACAACCTAAAGCTTGGTAACCAAACAATAAACAATAAATTAAAAAAATTTGCATTTTACCATCAGAGAAAAGTTCATCATGCTTTGCAAGCACACCAAACAAATATTTTCGTAAGATTCAATTATAAAATTTGAATGTTTTAAATGAAATTTCAGAGCAGTATGAAATATTATACAATATTTATAAAATGATTTTGGTGGAAAATATGCAGATTGAAGAGTTTCGCACAACTTTTCAATTCCATTCCAGCAATTGCGTGGAAACTTGTTGCTCAGTTATCTTGAAATTTTTGAAAACTCTGTGATATTGTTTTTAAAACAGCATCTGGCAGCCTTTCCACAGCTAATTTCTTGATTATTCATAAATATGCTGAGAATATTCATTAAAGAAGCATTATGCAAAAGGAATCCGTTTATTTGGCAAAGAAATATTTGTATTATGTGTTAAAATTTTTTATTCGAACGAGAAGTGTAGGGGGGAGTGTTGATGAATGCTGATGTTTTGAAAATAAAATACTTCGTTTATTTGTATCTAGCATATCATCCCACCATGTGGTATAAACTTCTTTCAATTTCATTCTGAAGCAATCATTTTCATCGCATAATTCCCCAGCAAAGTAAATAACAAACAAACAAACAGTATTTGCATAAAGTTAGACAGAAAGCAAAAAGCAAAGTTCATTTCAATTAATGTTTTTATAGCACATCATAATTCATAAATTCGGCAAAATCTTGGGAAATCATAAAAAATTATCAAGAAACCCGAAAAGAATTTCTAAACTCCCAAAACTCCAACAAACATCGAAAAGCTTCCAAAACCCAAAAAGTTTATGATTCATTGAAATGTTCCCAAACAGTGCTAAAAGGTCCTTACACAGCAAAAGATCATCAAATCAAGCTTAAAACGGAAAACAACGTTAAAGAATGAAATTAAAAAGTTTTGCAATAATTATGAGTTTTATGTTGGCATCATCAAATTATGATCTTTTTATGAATTTATACATTTTGTTAAATACACATTATACATTTCACACTTTTTAATTAAAATTGTTTTCTTTTCAGTTTTTAACCTTCCAAGATGGTAAATTTGGAGTGAATTTCGGAGGATATCACGCTGAAGCTGGCCTTGGAGGACTCTTGACAGGAAATGCTGCTCACGGTGGCTTATCTGCATCAGCCGGAACTCCTTTTGGACAACAAGCTGGAGCTGGCCTTGGAGGCTCTGTTGGTGGACCAAATGGTATTGCAAGATATTATGGATAAGCTTGAAATTTATATAAATAAAGAATTTATTATTCAAATTGTCCAATAAAACCTTAATGAGTTTATCACAAAAAATAACTTGCTCAAAGCTATATTATTTTCTGAGGTGAAAATTATGTAGCTACTTTAAATTTTTTTTCAAAATTTTAATTATACTTTTCGACGAGTTTTTCCTAATGGTTTTAAGGGTTTTCAGAAGATTATGTGAAATTACATTTTATTGATGATTTCGAATTTATTTAGACTTTTGGCAAATGAAATTTTTTATATTTACAAGTCCGTATTTCATTGAAACCCCCTCAAAAATGTATCTCGATATAACCACAATATGCTGGAAAACATAAATCATTAATAAACGAACAATTCCCATTAAAGTATCATTTAAATTAAACCAGAGTAATTATATCCTTCATTATGATAATTTACTGGATTTAATTTTAATTTTGGATTTTTGGCCGAAATTTATGAAATATTTATTGTTAATTAATTATCATTATGGCGACTACATCAAAAAAGAGATGTTAAAGCACAACAACAGATAAATCGGAAACCAGTTCATGCAGAAGCACAAACACAAAAGTGCAGGTCAAACATGAGCACATAATAAATAATAATTAATTTCAATATTTTCAATGACAGCACATTTATGGATTTTATAAAATATCAAAATTGTCAAATTGGCCAAATTCAGCAATCAAAAATAAGTCTCAGCTCTTTTGTGCAATATTGCAATTGTTCGATTGTTCCCAAAATATATTTCTGCAATGGGAATTTTTTTCTATGTCAGACAATGAAAACTCTCAAGAATTTGTGGGAAGAAATCGGATGTAAGAATATGGTTTTCAGATTGTTTTGTTAAAGATATTATTTCGCGGAATTGTTGTAGTAGACATTTTTACTTCAAATGTAATAAGCTCTTGTATTCATTTAGATTCTAGAAAATACTAAATTTTGTTTTAAAATTTTTTAAGATTCTCCCAAAATCCATGTTTACCACAGAAATAATAAATTTTCGAAGAAATGTAGTGGCGATAAAATCTCCGGTTAAAATATCTGAAAACGGAGAATTTAACAGAATTAAAAAAAAAAGCAATGAATGCTGGCTGGCTCATAATTCTGAAAAGGACCCGAAAAAATTGAATCTTGATACCATTATTAAAATGATATTATTAACATTATCAAAATGTCAAACAGATTGTATGCTATTGTCAAACATAGGAGAGGCGAATTAATTGAGAAACATTGCCAATTATATTTTATGTGTTTTATTTGGGAAAACTGTGGAATTTGTTGAGAATTTGTAGATTTTTTTCTAGAAAATGTGCTTCAACGGAATGAAAATGTCATGAATTTAAAGATAACAAATTATAGATTGTGATGTTAAAATGGAAAAATAATTATTTTATCGTTCGTTTTTTCATCGCTTTGGGAATAATTAGAGTTTCTTGAAAACGTAGATGAAGTTTCTACAGAATTGAATTCAACTTGATGGAATTGCTGAAACATCAAAGTCCGCCAAAATCAATTTAGCAAAAAGTGGAAAAGTTTTCTTTATAAAGGCGCCAAACTTGCAAAAGTCTCAAGAAATCTTGATTCTTGAAGTGACGAGACTGAAAAGCTTTTTCATCTCAGACCAATCTTCAAAGCTTCCGCGTAGAAGAAGTTTCTCACTTTTTCATTTCTCAGTTTTTTTTTTGATTAATGGTTTTCTCAAGTTCTTCTGTAGAGGAACTTGACAGTTCTTGAAGAGAAAGCTTCATTAATTATATCTTTAAGTTTTTCAAAATTAATTTAATTACGCTTTTTGTTCCTTGATGATAAAATATGATCTTTGAAGCTTAACCTCTTTTTATCATTAATAGGTGCACGTACAGTAGGAGGACTTTATGCTGGAGCATCAGCAGGAAATGGTGTCGGAGCTAGTGCTGCATTAGGAGGTATGATTTGCTATAATACATACGATTCAATTGAAATTAAATTAATTTAAAATTTGTAGGAAGAGTCGCTGGAGACGGAGCATATGGTGGTTCAGGTGCAGAAGCTCACGCCGGTGGTGTTTCAACTAAAGTTGTGAAACTTGCTCAAGCTCCACAGGAACAAGTATACACCAAAGAGTTCACAAAGACAGTTAACTTTGGCTCTAGAGTTGATGTTCAAAGTGATATCCCTCAACCAGAGGTTCACCAAGAAGTTGTGTATCAAGGACCCCAAACTACTTACGAAAAGAGAATCTACAAAAAGAAATTCTTGCGCCGTAATCGCCCAAAGGTAAGCTGAAAGTTTGATGAGTGATTTTAATTCATGAGATATTTACCATAAATCATTTTAAAACTTTGAACCCATTTTAAAATAAAAATTCCCTGCACTTGGTAGTTGGTTGTGAGAAAGCAATTCATTGCCCAAGCCCAACCTCAGTATTATGAGGAGGTTCACTCCCAACCCCAGCCAGAGTTTGATTACAGGAAATTCTTGGATTTTGGATTCTTTGCCAACACTGCATCAGGATTTGGTGGACCTCAACATGCCGCTCCAGCTCAAACTTTTGTACAGAAATCTTACGTGGCTCCTCAACATGAGGTATTAGGCAGAGCCTCAACATTTTGGTGGTTTTTCTAAATTTTTTATTCCGTGTTTTTAAATTAAGCTGAATAGTCACTAGCGCCATCTTCTTTCACCTTATAATGTTATGATTTTTGGGTTATTATTTCTGTTGGTTTTTAATGTTGCTTGGTTTAATGTTTAAGGACCATTCAATGAAAATATGAACTTGAGCTTTGCACGTTAAATCTCCCATTGCACGATACATCTTATACAGCATAACTGATACATTGATCGATCAATTTGCAACTATAAAGCTATCTACTTTAAAGCAAAACATATTTCGTGAATGGTTCCTTGGAAATGATATCTTAGTTGAAAGCAGTTTTTAATTTTTCATTGATTTTTTATCATAGGTCGTTTATGAGAAGCGAATTGATGTTCAGAGCGATGCACCAGTGGTTTCTGCTGGAGCCTCAGCCGGAGCAGTTGCTGGATCAGTTGGAGGTGCTGGACATGGTGGTACAACTACTTACACAGCCACTAAAAACTGGGGAGTTGGACCAACTTTCTTCAATGACATTTTTAACGTGAGAATAATTCATTATTCATCAATCAGCATTAAATTTGATCATTCACCAGACAGATATTTATTTGAATTATTTTAATCAAGCTTCAATTATCTTTTACTTCAGTTCTATGTCATCAACAAGTATTGATCATTCTATAGATTTAAATAAAAAATTTCCTCAAATAATTGATTTCCTGAAGCTTCTCATTTGGAATAATAAAAACGTGATAACTCAAGGAAATAAAATTATAAGTCAAAATAATTTTCCCCCAATGAATATTTCAATTCATGCAAATTACAATTTTTCGACCCAAATTTATCTCAAATTTATCGAATTTACAATCAAAACCCAAAAAATATCTACCATTTTTTACATTTTCAATTATGCTTACTTTCTTGTAGATTCCAATTTCAACCTTAGGCGCTGTGAACCAATTCCTTAATAACAAAGCGGCTGCTGGTGGAGTCTCAGTCCACAAATCTGTAGAGGTTAACCATGCATAATGGTCTTTAGCTTCAAGCAACCACAAACAATCACAAATAACAAGAAATTTTCAGATTGGAAAGCTCAGAGCAGGAAAAACCAAAATTATGTGCTTTCTAAATTATTTATCAAGATTATATTTTGCATTTTTGTAATTTGAAAATAAAAGCACTGGTTAAAATCATTTTTGTAATTTTGTAATTCTGTAATTTTGAAATATTGGATGAAAATATTTTTGTACTAATTCAATAAATAAACGAAATTAGATCGAAAGCTATAAATTTTGTTTTTTTAAAAACTTGTCCTTTTAAACTTTCCTTCGAAGCATTCCTTCGCTTAGCAGATTTTGATACTAAAAATAAATAAGTTTTTGATATTACATTAACTGGCAAAGAAAGCTGATCAAATTAAAATGGAAAACTGATAATCTTTAAAACAAAAACTATGTAATTAATACAAAGAAAACTTTTGAATTTAAAAATAGCTAATAAAAAAACGAAACGCTTCGATCGTTTTATAATCCTGCCACTAAATAAATTTCACATTGGACCCCGATTTAAATGTTGATAAATTTTGCACAAGTCTGCAAGTTTGTAGACGACAAAAAATAATAATTTAGAAGAAATTGGAACAAAAAACTCGGAGCTACTGTGAAACTGTGAAACTACCCAGAGCACCCCAAGCACCATAAATTGCCATTTGTCCCCATAAATATTTATTATGTTTTATAGTTTCTCTGCTGCAAGAAAAGTTTCCATTGTTTCGCTTGAGCTCGTTTAGTAAGCGAATTTATTGTAATAGAAAACAATAAAATCAATTGGAATGGAAAAAGGGACTTTATCGTTGGCGAGTGGGAAAGTGAAAATGCTTAGAAAAGTTGGCTCAAAGTTGCAAAAAGGTAATTGCAATTCATTTAACCATGGGAGTAGGGTTGGGATTTTCTTTTATCACCTATAAAATTGCTTTAAAATAAATAGGAATTGCGGGGAAATGATCGCTTATTCAAGTAGGTTAGTCATGTGTGGTTTGGATAGTTTTTGTGAAAATATTACAGTATTTTCAGAAGTTAAACTCTCATTGTAATTTATTCGAACAAAGTTGAACGCTCAATTTATTAAAAAATAGTAAAATATGATTACAAAAGCTCATACTCCACATACTCCATACAAGACATTCCAGCAGTGTCCTCTACAGAAAGTCAATCCCCGATAATTTATGACATAACTTTACCAATATTATAAACTTAGTAAAGTCGTTCAAAAAACGTGCTACTAGAGGTTCCACGTATATCATACATTTTACTGTTATAATGTGTAATAATGAGAAACATTAAATAAATGGCCATACATTACTCGAAAACTCCAGAGGAACGAGAAACTCTGAAAATACTCTACAAAATACCCGAAAAATACCCCAAAATATCCATCCATACAAAATACACATTAATGAAAATTTCCCAAAGTTTCCTTCTAAACAACGAAAATAGCTGAAAAGCAATTTGCGTATTAATTATCGAATATACCCCAATGTACCGACCATATTTGCTATTTATACGAAATGACAAATTGGGCAATATTTTTGTGTTTAATAAATTGCTACATACTTTAAAACACTAGCTAGTTGCAATTACCTTCAGCGATAAACATACGCCATAAATCATTTGACTATCGTTCCATTGCTTTTGTTCTTCACTGTTCTTGAAGCTTATTGCAGCAAAATAATTACCGATATTGATTTTACGAGCAAATTTAAGCTCTTAATTATTATCGAGCACTGGATTATATTTTATTAATATAAATGTTTTGTTTCGGATTTCACTCTCAATAATAATACATTTGTGTGGGAGTATTGTAGTGTTTGGATCTATTTCATTAAAGTTGTTTCTTGTTCTTTTAGAGAAGCTTTTTAATATTTTTACAAAATAAGTTGGTTATTACACTTCTGGGTAAAGTAATCGTCACTTATGGTCTTCAATATTATAGGGATCTACCTTCCAGAACAAAATCAACAAACAAAATCAATTGCAGCCTGAAGGCAGCTTACATGTATCAAGCCATACGTAGTAATTGAGGAGTGGAGACTGAAATATCATAAAAGCAACAATCATCCTTTTCACAACAGAAAACATAAAATATTACGAACAATAGTAAAATTTTATGAATGAAGTGGCAGAGATATGTGTTAATTATTATTATGGTTGGATGTTTGTTCTTCTGTTTGCTTTTGTATTGCTTCTAGCCTTATGAGAATGAGATAAGTAGTAAAGTAGTAAAGTAGTAAAGTATTATAGTACCCCTTTTGTTCTTAAATTGAGCAATTTAAATTGTGGTGTTGGATTTAAATTGGCTAATTTAAAGCCTTCAAAGTTGAGCTCTTTCATTTATTAGTCAGTGAATTTAATACATTTCTTGAAATTGTGTGCTTTTTGAAGTGATTTCGTGTTGTTTGTGAGTGAAGAGAGCTTTAATGATTCCTGAACATTTTTTTAAAATCAAGATTTGATTGAATCAGTTATTAAGAGCTATGAACTTTAGATGATGACTTCCATACAATATTTGACCCCAAAATATTTTCCTGGAACAATCCACTTATTCAATTTACGGATTTTTTCCCAGAATGAGAAATGTCTCCATAAAGAGGCTCAAAAACATATTAAGGATTTTTCTATAAATATTTTTTCACTCATTTTCACCAGCCACTCGTAATTTCTCCAGAAATATTCCACTTCTTATTTAATCCAATCCTCATTAAATGAAAATGGCTGCAATACATCTTCAAATGTAATTTTCCATCCGTTTCCCGCAATCCAATTTAAAGCATTTGTAAAAAAAAAATTACAAAAAACTTTCCACACAAATGTGAATCACTTAGCAAATTTGATGATTGATTTGCTTCATTTATTAGCAAATTTAATTTGTAAAGTTTTGTATTCGAGCTAGACCTTTTTTCGCTAGGAAATTTATTTTTGAGGCAAAATTGACAGAAGCATTGATCATTAATAGAATTGGTTTGTTGCAAAATATTTGTGGAAGCAGAAAAGTGTGAAATGTAAGTACAATAGCTCAATATTTTCTTTATGGCTTTCAATAAATCAAAGGAAATGGTTAAGAACCTTTTTTGTTTTGAAGTTGGCAAGGGTTGTGCGGAGAGTTTAGCATGGAAGAAAAGGGAGGGACATTTATAAGTTCTTTGTTGTGTTTTGATAAATAATGTGACAAAAAAGTATTAACTACTAATTGGAATATTGTTGTGGACTGAGAAAGCAAAATAGTTTCATTTAATTAACTACTAAAGTTTAAAAGTTATATCACTGCAATCTCTATAATTGAACATTTTTTGCTTGAAATATGTATAGATTTTTGAGTATCCACCCTTCATAAAACAAAAAATTTCACCTAGAAATTGTTGGCAAGCAATAATAAGCAATACCAGATAAGTACTGAACAACAAAACATACAGCTATACATCTATACCACACAAATTCAATTAAGAAAACAATATTCTCGACAGTCGTAAACGAAAATTGTTTTTACTTCTAATACAATTTTTTCCTGTTGTTTGTCACAAAATTTGTTCAGATTTCCGCATTTCTCCATTCAATTATATATTAATTTATTTTTTGGCCATACCGGGTTGCAAAAAAGTTTAGGCTCTGTTTCACTGTTCTGCCAGGTTTTTATTGTTTTTGCCCGGTTTAAGCGTGAGAGAAAAAAGTTATCCGTTTCACTTTTATTTTGCTGTCATAAAAGCGAAATAATAAATTATATTTGTCAGTTTAATTATTTTTGGCCCCGAGAAAACCAACAAGAAATTAGATTGTTACAGAGAACAGTGATTTTTTTATTGGATTTTCTGGATATTAAACAACTTCTGAGCAGTTATAAGAGTGGAGCTTTTTGTTGTTGTTGTTCCAGAATGTTTTATGACAAAAACAAATGCCTGCGGAGGCATTGAAGGAATAAAAAAGAATTTAGAATTCATGTTGAAAAATGTTATTCTTTGGATTCCTGAAAATTTCATTGGGTGGATATTTCTCACATACTCGAAACAAATTCCTGCTGATCGACAAGTGGTGAATATCATAGTTTTACCAAAAAAATGTTTACTTATCGTTACAAGTAACATGTTGTCGAAATTTCGTCAATAATTTTTTGAAGAACGAAGAACCACAATCAAACAGCACACGCAAACAGAAATTACCAGAAAAACAATTTCATGGCACGACGAATTGTATCTGATTAAAATACCCACATATCAGCACAAAACAATTTGGCATGGTATTTTTTCGATGCGAAATTTGATGAGTGCTTGTCTAACGTTTAATAAACAATGATTATTATATATAATAATAACTTGTTGGAGTTTCTATGGAGCTTTTTATTTTTTTCTGTATGTTGTTTTGGAAGCAGATTTCTTTTGTGGGTTGATAAAATGATATCAAAATCTGATATAAAGATGTATGCCTTCTCAACTGTTTCAGACGTCGAAGAAGCAGACTCAACAAACCTACTATGTATTTGATTTGTCTGTTTGTTTATCTTTCAATGCATTTCAATTTTACATTTTGAAATGTTTCACTTAAAAAACGTATATTTCTTACGTAATTGCATACGTTATGCTATTTAAGAGTAAACTTTTCTATATTAAAACTTCCTTGTTGCATCACTTTGAATATGTAAGCTTGTTTGCTAAATGCTTTAATTTATACAAAATTCTTTAGAAGTGAACATTCTATTCATTGCTGAGAATCAACTTCTATAGACATATCTATACTATAAGCTTCCCAAAAATTCAGGCACATACCATTAACATAATGAATTCTCCAGGAAATTTTGCGGAAGTGTTTCAAAACTTGAAAAGGATTAAACTATTCTAAAGATTTTTGCAATTCAGGTTAAGCTCAAACTTCTTGCAATATAAATGTTTCTCTATCAAATCTCATGTATTTTAAGCATTAAGTAATTCTGAAAATCCATGTGTTTCATGTAATTAATTATTTTGTTGAACTTTCTTTAACTTTCTATAAGCTTTTCAAATACTTAATTTAATTTTTGTATACGATCTTATGAGTTTTTTGTAAAGCACTGCAGTTTTACAGGAAAAATTCAAAAAATAAAAAAATTGTTTTTGTAAGTGTAACATTTCCAAAATTGAAAAATGAAATGAAATTCATTCACTAAAAAATTACAGAGCTTGTCGAGATTTGCAGAATATCTGTTCAATGTTCTATAAAAAACATGAAAATTATTATCAAAGTTCTTATATATAGCCAGAGTCTTTCTTCTTGTATGAATTTAATACTTTTAGTCTTCTTCATGTTTCATCATTAAATTTTTTGTATTTTTGCAAGCTACAAAAAGCATCACATAAATTATATGCCCTATGATAAAAATGATCTTGAAGATTGTTTGCCTGTAAAAGGACAATAATTGTTGATTGTTATATTTTTGTCAATCATAAAAAATATCATTCATGAATTTATCAGAAATCTTGAGCAATGAGGCTCTACATCTCAAAAGACTCATCAAAAACCGCCACTCAATAAATTTTTCTTACAAACGCAATTTTTTTTTCCTCTCAATCATTAGTCTCTTCCATGAAAAATTATTGCAAAAAAAGAAGAAATCTGAAGAAATAATTTTTGTAAATTTGTAACGCTTTCATGTTTTTATCGGTTATGTTTCCTGTTTGACACAGTAATAAAATTCAAGCAAATGATTAAGCGATTCCAGATTTGTATCAGAATTCGCGGAAATAATGAGTTTTTTAATATAATTAATGGATTTTCAATGAATTTATTGATACGATAGAAATGAGATATTGTGGGAAATTTGTTTTGAAAGAATGGATTGCGGCTCATAAGTTTTTTTCATTTATATCAGAAAATAGACTTTTCAGGCATATCGGCTACAAAACCCATAAGATCGTTAAATGAAAAAATGTACTTGACAAACTTTAAATACATATTATCATAATTTCAATTCAATTATGAATCGAGGCCAAAGTTCATTAGTAGCTCAAAATTTAATTACTCAATTAAAACTTCAAAATTAGTTATAATAATTAAACATCATAATCATTAAAACAAAATTTTGCTCCATCTCAAAAATTACTAAATAAATTCTTCGGAAATTCCTTAAAATTATGTGGTGGCACCAAAATTTCAATCTTTGGAGAACTTCACGAAAATATTGTTTCAAGCTCTTGTGCGTGCTGATATTAATTTTACTCGTCAACAACCAGCTGTTCTTCTTCATCTTCAGCATGATAACAGAAATTTGAAACAAATTAATTATTCACGTACTATAATAATCTTTCTTGATAATTTGCTGCCATATTTGTGTCTCTCGACTGAAAAACAATAAATCATGTTTTAATGCGAATTGCGAGAAGATAAAAAAGGTAGATTAAAGATCAGCTTATTTGTTAGAGCTTACTTGGAGATTCTGTAATTTTTAGGAGGTTGACAGGTCAACAGATTAAAGGTCCATTTAGTGATAAGATTTATGTTTGTTGTTGACTTTACGCTCTTGAATAATTGTAGCATTCAAATTATCTAAATTAGCAAGGATCGGAAGAGCTTTTAAACAATATTTAGGATTACTCTAACCTGTCTTAATGGAGTTCACTTACAACATGCTTACAACCCACTCATGCAGCCACACCTGAAAATTACTCTTATAATTTAATAAAAGGAATACTCGAGCATTATAATCTGTTGCATTATAATAATACATAAATGTTGATTACATGTTTGGCTAACAAAAGCACAACACAAAAAAACATTTTGTACAATGTACCTGAGCGTCGTTATGAATGTTCTGGTAATACTGTAGAATAAAAGTCTATGAATCTTCTAACATGATTTACTGTGTAATTCGTATAAAAATCATAAAAAGACACTGCAGTCTGGAACAGATCGGCTCTGTTTGGCTTTTCAAGTTTTGAAATTCGTTAACAATTTTCCACAATTTTCCAGTTTTCAGGTTTTTTACTGAGGTTTTAAGCTTCAACAATGAAAATAGCTTTTGTTTTAAATCGGCTTTTGTGTACACTCTTAACATTGTATATTGTACACTTTTCATTGTGTAAATTCTAAAATGGAATTAATTACTGAGAAGAGCTTTTTGTGCATGACTTTTGCTGTACTTCATGTTTCTAGCTGAAGTGAAAACAACGATGTAGTTTTTAATTTTTTATGTTGGCTCAGGAGCGTTTACCTGCTGATTTTTCATTTTTAATTTTAAAAACAATTCACAGAAATGTTATTTTTTCACTTCAAACTTATTTTTTCTCTTAAAAGTACAAACATATAATTGTTATAATACGACTTTAATAGCCAATTATAAGAAAACTACAGTAAACAAATGATTCAACATTGTTCCAGATGAGAGAGCATTTGAGAATTACCATATTAATGCTCATCCGTATTTACAATGGGAGGATGCATAAAGTTTTATTAAATTCATTCAAGTGAATCAACAAAGCTAAACAATTTTATATTAAATGTTTCCTTCAATTTGTTTTCCAGCAATATCACTCAAAACAATTCCAAAGGAAATATTGCATCATATTGCATTCATAAAAATAATTTGTTTCGTTCGAGATAAATCAGAAATAGCAAAATGAATGTTAAACCACTTGAAAGCATATAAAACTTCTGCAATGCTGGTGAAAATCCCTGAATGGGATAAAAAGGTTGAAGCTTGTAAATAGATAATAAATTATTTTATGAAAATTGAGATTTATTCAACGTTTTTATTCTATTTATATAACATAGTTGAATACAAAGTTAAGAAGTTTTATATTTATACATTTTGTAGCTGATTTTTACTCTATAATATAGTAACAAATTAGCAATTAAGATGAAGTAGATTTGCCTTTTTAGATGCGATTGGCATTCTGAAGCAAATAAAACTGGTTAATTTAAGATTCAATTTATTCTTGCTTGAAGGAAATCTTGAATAAATTTGGTTCACCCTTTTTGCAGTTTCAAAAAAATATTCAAAAGGTTTTGAGCGTTTTAATATGAGAAATATATCTCGAAGTCAACCAAGAACAACCCTTTTGAATGCTGCTGCTATGATTTTTGCTTTGTCAATACGCGCAATAGATTTAAATAGGAAAGCTCATACAGCAAAATCAAATTAGATTATGCAAATACTTACCGTTCAATCTATTTGCATATATTTGAACAGACAATATATTTGATTCAACACTTTAATATCAAATATTTGATTTAGACGCAACCAAGACAGTTAAAGCAACCAAAGAAACCTTAAAGTAAATTTAAGGAAACCAACAAAATTGTCGGTAAATTCTCTCGAAATTATTCGCAAATATTTGAAAGCAGAGGAAACTTTCGAAATAAAATTGTCAAAATTGTCCTAAAATTGCAAACTTTTAAACTTCTCAGCAGTTTAAAATGTCAGATACCCAGCTAAGACCCAAATCTCCAGTAATATTAGATCCAGTTACGATAATGACCAAAAAACTAACGCGGACCGAGCAGTCGGAGTATAGAGAAGCTTTTGATTTATTAGACTTAGATAAAGATGGGTTTTTGTCTACTAGTGATACTATCATGGCTATTCGAGGTGTCGGCTTTAATCCCAATATAGTAGTGCGAGAAATGCTTCAGAATATGAATGAGGAGCATGCCAGTGGAGCGGCTCAAATAAGTTTTGAAGAATTTGTGAGGTTGGTCTGCATAAACATCAGATATTCTTATACTGCTGAAGATGCTAGAGCGGATTTTGAAGATGGTTTGTATTTTTTTTAAACAATGGATTTGATTCGTCCACAGTTTTGATAAACAACGGAAAAGTTATGATGTATTTTTATTCTATTCTTATTTTTTCAAGTGGATATCGATAAAGACGGATTTATAACAAGAACCGAGCTCCAAGACTACCTGAGAAACCTCAAAATTCCATTCACGGATGAAGAAATTGATGAGATAGTTAATGAAGCAGATCTTGATAATGATGGTAACTTTTTAAGGGTTTATTCATCGAGTTTCTCATGAACTGATTTTCTAGGCAAAATTGATTACGAAGAGTTCATCATCATGATGAAAATCAAATAAACGTGCGGTTGATTTTGTGAGATCTTCAAATTCTCCGACTTTTCTTGATTTCACAACAATCTAAAAATTTATCAAAATATTCAAATTTCTCGCAATTTCCATAAAATATATACTCTGTTCTATCTACCAATAAACTCCCCAGCCGTAGCTTTAAAACACAATTTACAAGTTGCTTCAAAATTTAATGAGTTTATGAGTATTTGCTATACTTAGCTAAGTGTTTGCAAGTGCAAAATAAGATCAAGAAACTTTGCATAAACATCGCAGTTCTTATAGCTTTTTTTGAAGTTTCAGAATGTTTTGAGATATAGCTCATAGATGCTCAAGAATACTTTGCTCAATTGAATAGCAAATTCTTTGCAGCTCTAGGATTCACATTTTTTGAATTTATTGAAGTTATATATATGAATATAAAAATACTTGGAAGCTTCTTTGTGTTTATAAACGGTTGAATAAATATGCAAACACATTTGCTTGGAAGTTTAGAGATGATATATATGTAGTGGGGATTGAGATAAAGGTGAATTTATTTGTGAAGATATTTCAGTAAAGATGCACTATATGAAAGGTTTGTTTAGTCATCTACAGAAGTACAACATCCTTGAGTTGCTATAAGTGACAAAACCATAAGTGTGTTTGTAGTTACTTGGCAAGCTGTTGTAAGAACTTTGTAAAGCTGCAAATGCACAAATGTACCTCCTATAAAATGAAACATGTAACGTTTGACTAGACGATTACCATAAAATCTATAAAAGCAATCTCTGCAATCTAAACATCTTCAAATAACCCCATCAAACCTGTCAACATCCCACACACAATATTCCAAGAACATCAAGCACATCCTAGCTTCTCTATGGAGAGCATCTCAATCGAACTTCCTGGCTGGAAGGAAATTGCATTCTTTATGTGTTTTCATCGTGCGCTCTCCAAAACGGATACCGGATACATTCCTTTAATCGAAAACTGATATTTTTGCATTTCTTCGTTGCATGCCAAAGGATAATAAATCGAATAAATCGAGCTCACAACATTGAACAGTTCACAAACAATGTTCTGACAATTCCAGCTATGAATATTCAATACGAAATTATTTCTGGCATAAATATAAAATATGCTCCGTTCGACTATGAAACTTTTTTATTAGTAAACCATTGAATATTCCTCCGATATTTGTTAACAAATAAATAAAATGGAAATGCAATAAAGCAATAAAGGGATTAACTGGAAAATTTATAGATGTTGTTTTGTATATTTGCTTTATGATCAATTGCATAATTGGCTGGAGTTTGCGGTTTATTTTCAAAATCACTGGAATCTAGATATTTGTGTTGTCAATTGAAAAGGCTGCGGTTAAATGGTTTTTCAATTGCAGTTCAAAAGGGTTATGCTTTAATTTAAATTGTTAATTGAATAAAGTGCAGTTTAGTATTATAAATGCAGTTCTAAAGGAGGTTAAAACGTTAATTGAAATGGATTATTTAACATTTTCTCATAAAATATACAGTTATCTTGTTAGCTTAATTAAAATCTAATTAGAATTTATGACTGTAAGCTTATTGAAATTATGAATACCGTGTAATTAAAATTGAAAACCATTAAACCATTCCAGCAAACTAATTACTTGAATTTCCTCTCTATAGCTAAAGGTTCATTTTAAAATAATATTAGTCTATTTTAATTTAATTTATTGAATCCGCACAAAAACTTGAGAAAATATCTCCACGAGGAAAATTTAATCTGAATAATGTATAATTTTTACTCAAAAACATTTCCTAGATCTTTACTCAATCAAAACCAGATTCAACAATATCGTGCCACGTGCCGAATATTTTAAATAAAAGTAATAGATATGAAAAGACTGTATTTGTGTTCAATCAAAATAACAATTTTTTTCTATTGCAAGTAAAGATCGTTAATAAGAATTAGACGTATCTTCATTTCCCATCGATGGAAAACTCCAAAAAAAAAATTAATTTATGAAATAAATCAATCACAACTTGGTAAAGTGACGAGACGCTCCTATATTTTGGCACTGAAGTGAAGTCTTAAAATCAACACTGTTTCAAAAAGAGACGCCACTCATTCATATTTATTAACTTTCATTTACTTTATTTTCAGTCAAGTGAAAAAGGAAACGAGCTTAATATATTTAAGTTCTGCCTTCAAGTAGAACTGTTGACATAATAATATATGCTGAGCATTCATTTTATTCTCGTTTCGCCTTGACGCTCCAACAATTACATATAAGCCTTAAGGCTGGGAAAATATTTAATCATTTTCAGAGAATTTTTAAAAACATTTTTTATTTTGTTTGATGAAGTATTGCTAAAGATGCCTCCAGGTTTGAATGCTGTAAACCCTTAAAGTGTCTATAATTTTTAAAATGTTTGCAAAGCTAATAGAATGTAGAAATGTAAAATATTAAATTGTATAGGCAGAATCTAGATTGAACACATATTTGCTGAACAATTCGCGGAAAAAGCGCTTTAGATTTCTATATTTCACACAACCACATAATAAATGTAAATGTCTGTTTATAAACCTTTCACATTGAATTAAAACGATAGCTTTTGTGAAGCATCCCCACACGTACGTTTTAACCATAAGTGATTGACTTCACGATTCATTTGTTTCAATTTAACTATGTGCTTGTTCAATTTAACAGCCACAATGTGCCCCAAAACAGTTTTATTGTGCTTTCCATCGAACAGATAATGGGAGCATTCATTTGTTTTTTTCATGAATTTCCAGCTTTCCACACTCCTTTAACTCCGGCAAATGATGTCAATTTATTTGCTATCTGCTTTTATTTCAATTTTAAGCGATTTCCAAAAGGCAATGATGTTAGCAAATAAAATATAAATAATCTCATTACTTCTCTTTTATCCCTTAATAAACATTATATTTAATTTTATGTTCGCTAATGCAACATTTTTCACTTATATTATGTTAATCGAGAAGATAAAGGTTTTTAGATTATATGTGTTGTTTGTAATGGGAATGTGAAGAAATTACATTTTGGAATGGATTACACAACATATTTGATATTTTGTATAGTTAGCTCGTTAGTTCGAATGATAAAATTTATATTTGTTGCGTGATAATTCTGTAAAGTCATTCAAACAAAAAGAAGCAAAATGGAATACTAAGTAGTAATCCGAATAAGAAGATGTTTGGTTAAAATTTCTGTATACACGTTGACTAAAAGTAATAGAGAAGTCAATATTAGACCTATCCTGATACTTTGTCTCAGCATGAGATTTATGGTTTAGGTTAAGGTTTTAGTTGAAAATATATAAAAGATCACATGAGAATGACAACTATGTAGCTACTTAAAACATTATCTATGAAACCCTAAACGTCTTGTATGAAGCTTCCAAAAATCATTATATATTTTAATTAGTAAACATTTTGTGTTGTGACAGAGTTGGATGATTTTTACCTCTACATTAATAGATGAACTTCATTAACAAAAACTTTCTTAATCAGTAGCGTCTTAGTAAATATGAATTTAATACGGAACTAAACAAGCAAGTGCTGTTCCGACTTTCTAAATTAATATTTGAACGAAGAGAAAAGCAAACCGAATATATTAAAGCACATATTATTAATATCAGATCCTACGAATCGACTTGCAAACGACTTAATGTAAAGTTTAAAAAAATGGAAATGAGCTTACAGCAGGTTTATATCAGCCAATACAATTGCTCAAGTAGTTGCTAAACTTACTTAACTGCTTCATGATGCTCAGAGAAACATCTTTTATACTTATGAAGCTTTCACAAATCTGCATGTATCATACAGCAAGCAAATGTAACGCAAATATACGGCAGATCTAAAGATAATCCTTTTTTGTTTTCATACTCTTAAACGATTACAGATATTTGAATAGAAACTGTTGGAAAGAGGATATTATTTCAAATTAAGTTTTTATGGAATCCTTGAATTTTCGTTAACTTTTGTTTTGTAAGATTTGCATGGATTTCAATAAGCTTCCAAAAGTACATTTTTGACTCTTTTGGAGTTTCAAGATTACACGAATTTCTGGCAATTTAATATTCCACAATCTAGAGTATGCTGATTTTCAAGGATACATGAATCCGGATTTAAAAATAATATACAAAACTCAACATGCATGTATCCTATTTTTATTATTTTTCTTATATCTCTTTGTATATTATTTCTCTAGTAGAATTGATAGAATTTCCTGCTCATCCCAGCTTCCATTGAAAAGACTGTTTTTGGAATATTAAAGGATTTACTCGAATAAACAGTACTGACGACAATGAATCGCAAATCCCATTTTCCTTTTATATTCACTGTTTTTTTAGTAAAAAAGAAGGGATGCTTATAGGATAGCTTTGAGGGCCATCCATCAATTACTTTTGTACATTTTTTGATTAATGTTGTGTAAAAAAATATTTCTATAACTTCTATGAAGTTTAAATGAATCTTAGAGCTTTTGAACACAAACCAAGTTGCATTGTATTATACTTTGTTTGAGAACACTAGTATGGTTTCATTTAAAACATCTAAGGAACGCGAAAAACAACATAATTTAGCACAGCAACTTTTGTTTGTAAGACATTTCTTTAACTGGAATTATTTATTTAAGTACAGCAGAGAATGGAGTTGTATGCTATTTAATTAAATATACAGAAAGTTGAGCATATGAATTGCAAACGTAACAAAGAAATTAAAATGATAAATATAGACTGTGTTGGATGCTCTTAGGGAAATGTGAGCTATTTATGCGAAGAATGCTTTTCGAAATTGTTCAGAACAAATATAATTTTATAATAATCTTTGAAACTCGTTGAAACCTGATATGTTTATGTATTTTTAGAAAATTCTGAAATGTATTTTCTTGTTTTTTTCATTATGTTTCATTCAAAGTATTTTATTGTTAACATCTTTATTTTTTACACAAATTGATGATTCATAAATAATTTAAATTTTTTAAAGAATATTACTCTAAAGAATCTTATCATAAGTCAACCCATATGCATATAAAACTTATGATTTAATGAACAAACTGTCAACACGCCAAACATACCCGCATGACATTATTCCTAGAAAATCTATCCAGTTGCTTCTCTGTTTCTCTAGTTTCACTTTAAAGTCAAATATACTAGGGTTGAACAACGTAAATGTTTATTTATTGTGTCATTTTACAAGACACGATTTATTTGCTGAAGCACAATGTTCAAACACAATTCAACCATTTAACTGCATTTAAACATTTAACACAGTTTTGGTGTGCAACAATAGCGAGTGCTGCAATGATTTGCTACAGCAAAGTTTCCATAAAGTTTCACTAGTTTCAAGAGTCAGCTATAAATTCTGATAAATTCTCGGATTTCATGAATTTTAGTCGCCAGTTGTGATTTGTATATCATGTAACATCATTTCGCTTGGATAAATAACAACCAGCCAGCAGTTGAGTTTGCGTTAAAGGGCGACAAGACAAAAATGTATGATTTATCTTTTGGTAATTTGGCAATTTAGCCCAAAAATGAGAACACAAATGATTTGAGGAAGTTATGAAAAGTTGTACAATTTCTATCAATTCAATATTTCTTTTATTTTGCTTAAAAATCTTTGATCTGTACCATCATTTGAGTGTAATTTACCACTCATAAATCTATCCAACCTTTGGAACCTCTCCTCAAATCCAAAAATCTGTCACGCTAATGCAAACACATGTTTTGCCTGGTGAAAATTTCAGATGGAAAATTTATCACAATCCTCCATTCTAATTTAGTTAGTTCATTCACAACTGGTGAATAACTGGATGGCTGTTCGAAAGCGATTATTACTTTTTTGAGTACTTCAAAGGGCTTTCACTCCATGTCACAATTCCACAAAATTCAACAATTTGCCTTCATGAATTGCATAGAATCACATAAACTCAGAGAGACGAATTTAGTATATATGCGGATTATGAATGGATTTCTGTCAGCGCTGTGGTACTGTGGCCTTTGACATGAATCTATGAAACTCATGAAAACTTGCAAGCAATAAAGTTAATGAAGTTGTTTATTGAGTTGCCTCTCTGTGAATAAATAGTCAACCAGATTGTGATTCAATTGAAATTCATCATGGCTGTTACTGCATTTGTTGCAGTGTCGGAGATTTGTAGCTTTTGGCTTAATGGGGTTGTTGGGTCATGGAGCATGTACTCTGTGGTTACATTTAGTTATTCATAAATTTTAAAGAGAATATTATACAGACTGCTTTAGTTTTGAAATAATGGGTTGACCAAACTTTAAAGATGGAAGTTTTGTTTTGGTTTTTGAGAATAATTCTTAAAAAAATAGGTTTCGTAGGACGAATATTTGGTTGTGGGTCTTGATAAATTAATTTTTCGAAATATTGGTTAATATAGGATAATAATTTTTTTTGAACTTTCGTTTTTTGATTGAAATTTCTTAAAAAATTAAGTTTCATGGGTCGAATTTTAGGTTTTTGGGTCCCAACATTCATAAATTTGATTTTCGAAGTATTGCTATTCATGAACCTAGGTTCATGGATAATATTTTTTTTTGAACTTTCGTTTTTTGACTAAAAATTCTTGAAAAATTAGGTTTCGCGGGTCGCATTTTCGGTTTTTGGGTCCCAACATTCATAAATTTGATTTTCGAAGTATTGCTATTCATGAACCTAGGTTCATGGATAATATTTTTTTTTGAACTTTCGTTTTCTTAAAAAATTAGGTTTCGCGGGTCGCATTTTTGGTTTTTGGGTCCCAAGATATTCCAGATTTTTATTTTTGTGAAACTCTGGTCTCTTTCCCAATAATAAAATTTGAAACAAAGTTTGGTCACATCTATCTCTATAACAACAAACCATATTTCATGTACAACACCAACCATAACAAAAAGATTGTTGAAAATTCTAAGGAAGTTCTCATTTACTATTCAGTCTTGCATGCGATAATATTTCATTATTTTATAAAGAAATCAACTTGAATAAAGATGTGTTTTTATATATATGTTTGGTGTTAATACGGACTTTTTGTATGAAAAGGGTGAAACTAACGCTTTAGAAGTTTAATAACTTTTTTGCTATTAGAGTTAGGATCTTGATTTTTTTACATGATACTTATAATCTTACTCCGTACCCATTTTTTTGGTTTTCAGGTTGGTATATTGACCAGCTGGTGTCCAGGAATTTTTTTCACGAACTTCCATTTTTTCAAAAACATAAAAATAACGTTCACCATGTGATGAAACTTTTTATGGCTCTAAAAATTGAAATTTTTTTCCTTGGAACATATATAACAGTACAAGACACAACTTTTGAGCTGAGTTTGGGATTTTTACCATGCACCGCTGATCCACACACATCCAGAATCCATGCAAAATCGTGAATTTTCCATGTTCCCTGTGTAAAATTTGTTCATTATTTGGAATATTTTGATTTTTTTTGCTCAACAATGTTTATCCATATTTTTTACACAATATCTGAAGGAATTCACGAATTTTTAGTCACGCGTCTGAGTCATATGAAAAAATTGCTAGAATTTTGAATGATTTCTGCTATCTATATTATGTTTCAATATTATGTTTTTATTCTCAAGTGTGTCATCTACCCCTCATTTTTGAGGGGATTTATGCTACTAGTTTATCCATAACTAATGGTCTTCATGTCTGAAATTTTAAAATGGAAATTTTCTGAAATTCAGTAATTTTTATCAAAGCGAATAAGTTATGAATCAAATTCTTCACAGATCTGAATAATGCATTACCCACCAATAAAAGCCTCAAGCCACAAACCTTTACCTTGACAAATGTCAAATACACTTAAATATTTAAAACTTTTAAATTTGTGTATTCTGTCAACTCAAAATACCTCGAAAAAGGTACGATGGTGTCCTGTAATTACGGCAAATTGAAAGCAGCAAAAAATCATTGTAAATGGTGTTAATTTTCCAAGTGAAGTGATTTCAAAGCAGAAAGGATTCTGTGTCAACTCAAAGGTATAAAAAGTATGAAAAATTAAAAATATGTATAAGAGCAGTGGAACTTTAATATAATTAAAACATGATTAAAATTGTGCAGGTAATCAACTCCTTTTGAGAGAAGAGTACCGTCATTAGCATATTAAATACTTTCTTCAATGTTGTTGCTTTGAACTATGATTTTTTGTTGATTCGGTCAGGAACTTGTTGATGTTTTCAATATTCTTCCAACATCATGATTGATACTTTACTTTCTTTAGGCCTTAAAAATTAGATTATGGCTGCTCTTCCATTTTTTATCTTAAATTTTATGAGGAATTGGTCTACAAGGAAGCCATAAAATTAATGTCAACTTCATGCATTTCCTTTCTAGAGCCCGCGGTAATTTGACAGGCCATTTATAAATTTTTTTCATTATAAGCCCAATTCATGACTCAAAAGTCAAAATATATGAATTAAAAAAAAATTAAAAAACACAATCAGCATGTTGCTTTTCCATTAAAAAAAATTTATTGAAATACGTTTTATTAAAATAAAATTATTTATCAAATTTTCCCACAGTAATAAAAATCACCCGAAAAATATTATGAAAAAGCTTTACTAGACTTCAAACCCAGATGAAACCACAGAAAATTAAACGAAACTTTTAATGTCCTGTTTGAAAAACATTAAAGCTTTCTGACCTTTCCGAGGTCAGACAACAAACCCTAAAAAAACACAAAGTATTAAAAGTGTAATCGTTCAGTCATCCCAACATACCTAGCTTTGTAAAAGTAGTCGAAGGTTGGAAAGTTTGCATAAAAAATATAAAAAATTAAATGCGAGTTAAACGTTTGAACCTTTTTGACAAATAACTTGATATGTGGCTTCGTGTCGGTTAAAAGAGTGAAAAACTGAATAAACTGAATAAACTGACAAACATTCCTTTTTTGTGAGCTTTATGGTTTGTGGGAATTTAAATATAAATTTTGTCACGTACGAAAAAACTTTTTATGAGTAAACAGCATGAGATAACCTCTACACTGTCTACATAGCATTCCTTTCAGATCTTTTCAAAGACATATTTTACCAATTTTTCACTTCATTTTCTATCCGACTATCGCACAGACTATTTAAATCACAATTTTACATTATATAGTGAAAAATGGTTCTCTGCCATTTTTCTATTCAGTCTATTCAAGAATTCCAAGCAAAAAACCCTTTCATAATCTAAAGTGCCCTAGGGACTTACTTAAGTTTAAAAAACGAGCCAATTATACCACTTAAATTGTTGACGAAATGTGTATTTAAGAAAATGTAGAAAATTGCGCAAATGAATGGATAATTCTGGAAATGATAGAAATGGTGAATAAAGCTCGTAATACATAAATTAACAAATGATTTCCATAAGTTTTTTCGTTGTATTTACAAAAAGCACTTAATTTCGAGTGCCGAGTCATTAAGCAGATTTGTTGCGAGAGTGCTAAAAGATGATGTTTTTAGCTGGGATTAGGATGAAATTGTTTTAAATAATGGGTTTTAAGTTTTTATGGAATTTTTTATAGGAACTCACTGCTCAATGCAAGTGAAAAAACTATGCATTCTAGATTTTTGAAGATAAATTTTAGATTTTTCGGAATTCTTGTCTGGCATCAGTGCCAAATAAATTTATTGCAGGAAAAGTACAAATGGAAGGTGATTAATATTTTTTTTACATTTCTGCATTTCACTATCATGAGCCATGAAAGACTTCCAGCAACACCAACTTAGTTTGAAAAACGTTACAATCTAGCTTTCAGCACTCCCACGCGCCCTATTTAAAATAAAATCTCAAATTTGCATACCAATGATTCTAATGACAATGAAATAATGGATAAATTGTTTCGTTTGTGCCGAAATAATTAAAAGCCGCATTTTTGTAGATTTCAATGAATTTTTTGTATTTCACTGTTTTATGTTTGTATTCATTCATTTCATGGTACTAAAGATTTATACATCCCGACTGACTCATTTTAATACGAATGCTATAAAGGGAACTCTGAGCAGCTTAATCGTGCTAAAAGCTTTCCTGGTTGTGGATTTGAGACTTGAAGCACTGCGATACAAATTGAAAGATACACCCACCAGGTTGGCTTTTAAATTTACTTATTATGTTGAGAATTTGTAAATCAATTTAGCGAGGCTGCTCAAGATGATCAGGTAATTTTACAGCTCTTGAAGAGTGCTATACAATAATAACTAATTTATAAATTTAACTCACAATAAACACCTGCAAAATCTGTGCGTTACAGACAATAATGAATCTACTGATTACTGCAAAGAACAAACAAGAGATACAGAAGAATAATTGCATTTTCAAGTTTGCATCGAGCACTGTAAAGCTCGTTAGTATTCTGTTCAACAGTGTCTATTCCTTATTCTGTTTGTAAAACTAACATATTTACTCTGATAAACAATCCTACAACATTACAATCCCTACATATACATTTCATACTCCAACACGAGACTATGGAAGAAAAAGGAAGGAACTAGCAAATCAACTGAACCAAGGCATATTTGCTTCTACAAATTTCCGAACCATTTTCTATACTTTGTCTGCCAACTGGCGTTTGCAATTCGCTACACGTTTCTTCGATAGAAGCGAATCCCAACAAGGAAACCCATATTTTTAGATTATCATGACATGCAATTGCTCCACACTCTTTATTAAATGATGTTATTAAAGTTTTATTCCTCAGCTCCAAAGTGAATTCACCGTGGTTTCACATAGTCGAGCACATAATTCGCTTGGATCGTGAGCATAAATGGTTGCAGCATGTGTCGTTTGTTTTCGCAGTTCTTCGCGGGGGTGGATCGTTAATTATGTGTATCTGAAATTATTATGGGAATAATATGATTTTCAATTAAGAAAAATAAGCTCGGCATTATGTATTGCAGTTTTCACAATGGATATTATTGTGTAGCTTTTACATTCACAGAAATCTTTGTTAAAAAGAGAATAATACAAAATAAATACACAATTTACAACCAACCTCTCCTTCCAGCTTCAATTTTTACCATGTGTGTATACCATTCATAAATAGGATCTAATTTAAAATTCAGACGATCCTGGTCCCAGGCCCGCCAGTAATATTGCTTTCTCCTTATGCTTGAACATATTTTTGTAGCAACTTTCATTTGCAAATGTTTGTCTTGCTTATACATGAGCCTATTTCGTTATGCTTATATTTGCTTTGTATGTTCGACAATTATTATTGTTCCGTGCAAACAGTACCTCTTTCGTATTTGTGATATTTCTGTTGAGAATTGTATTTCTTTAAATATTCCAGATAAATATATTATTCATGTTTGCTCGTTTTGAAGCTTTGTCTATTCTATATTTGGTTTTTTAAGAAAAACTCAAAAGTAAAATGGGTGGATTTCATTGATAAGAATTAAATTTGTAAGCGTTGTATTCCCAGAACTTGAGATATATATTTCTTCAAATCATTAAAAAATAATTCAATCCAATCAATTCAATCGTCATATCTTCAAAAAAATAACAAATTCTTGACATGATTTCAATTCATCACCATTATATGTTTTACAAAATACACCAAAAAGATCTTAATATAAATCATAAAACTCAAAATAAATCATTGCTGGCAGAAAATTGTCGAAAAAGGGCCATCCATCTTCATTATTTTGTACTCGGTTAATCTTCTGATTCTTTTCACATTATTTTATACTCCAATTTGGGTGATTCTCTGAAAAACTTGAAAATTTTGTATGCAGCATCGGTAGTTAAATGTGAAATTAAATGTATAAACGTAATGGATAACAGACCATTCTCCATAAATCAACCTAATACAATTTCATTCAGCTAAATTTAACTATCTAGCAGTTTAACATGCTATGCATTAAAACGTCTTCTTGAATCTTTGTACTTGTAAAAATTTCAAGAAATTTATTTATTATATGCATTATCCATAAAGCTTTTTAAATGCTGAATATTCCATATAGTTTGTGCATTGAAATTTAATTGCATTGTCGTACGTAGTAAGCAATAAGAATTTTATGCCAAAAGACATAAATTATGCCCTGCAGCTTCCAATTTCAAGACACTGAATAACTGAACTCTGCATATATCAAAAATTCCTTAAAATTAACATCCAAGCAATTTATCGAAATTCGTTGTTAATGATTATTCGATATAATTTAGTTTGTCGTAAAAAGGGTTAGACTATATTTGTAATTTCTTGTCGGGAGCTTTTGTGAGCTTTATTTTAAGGTTTTTGTATTATAAAACTTTAGGATCCGACTGTACTGTACAATTTTCTCAAAAAAATATTTTTGTATCATTATATTCATTTATCAAATTAAAGTATTAACTCTTTTGTTCATCCCTCCTCTTACATCCAAAGACTCATTTTACTCAATGCAACGACAAAAAACAATAAATTCTCATGCAAAAATACACATTACTCTATTTTCTTTTGCATGTAACATAATAAAGTTTTGCAGTTGCATAATCAAGAGAATATAAAAGATACTTAAATATTCAAATTCTATAAAACTTCTTGTAATTCCAGCAATTGTAACAGCGTAGAATTGCAGCTACTAAATGGCTGCAGGAAAAATCCTGTTCATTATTTACAAAAAGTGAGCATTATTCATCAAAATTCAAAAATACATTTTATTGTTTGTTCTATTTTTAATGTTCGCTTCCTTCAGCACCATAAATGATGACTTGATAGCTCTCATTTTGCAGTTTTGCACTTCCATTGAAGCGGAAAAACCAGCGAAATTCTTTTATTTGAATTGAATGGAGCCAACTATAATGGAAAAACGTTTCTGCCTTTTTTATAGCTCGCATGCTTTATTATTTTACAGTTTTACAATCTGAAATACTTGGAATACAAGATACAATCACAATAATACACTGCTAGCGCTTTAAATGGTTTATATAATGTATGAAATACATTAAATTCCCATTTTTCCTTTTTTGTGCGATTTTGAATGCAGTTGTGCAAGATTTTAACGAGAATTTTAATTTTTCATATTTTTAGTACAATCTTTCTTACAAGATATTTTATGCATTTTCTAGATATTTCAATTACTTCATACACTTCAAACAAAATTGTTGTTTGTAGTTTTAAAGAGTTGCAGACTGCATTCAGTATATTTGCAAAAGAAATAATAATTGTTGTGAAGTATATGTAAGTAAAACCATTATGGTTCCAGATTTCTGGAAAACTCCTTTTATTGCATTTTATTTATTCATGTGATGTTTGTGAACAGTTTTACCATAGAGTTTTACGCTTTTAAGAATAATTAACAAGAGCAATTTGATTATGAGGTATATTGTTATTTAGTTTGTTTTTCACAGTTATATGTTACCTTAAAATTTCACTCTATGAATTCACTATTGAGGTGTTTAGATAACCTAAGTTGTAGCTATTAGAAATTTGCAACTCTAAAGCTTTAAATAATGTGCAAATTGTGAAGGAAAAGTTTACCTACATTTTATGCACTTTAGAATGTTTTGTTGTTGAAATTCTACATAAATTCTGCTTCATATTGAAGTTTCCAAAATGTTATGGAATTTCTACTTATGTATAATTAATTTACATCATACTTGTTAATAAAGTCCTATACTCAGTTAAAACTGGAGTACAAAGTTACTGCGAAAATCAAAATCTGAAGGAAATTTAAGATTATTAGATTATTATCAAATTAGGGTAATAGCATAGACTAATAGCTTCCAGATATAAAGTAAATTCTTATTACTTTGTTGTTGCTCAACAGGAAAATTGCTTCTCGCATTATTACTTATGGGATATTCTGGATCTAAAGACTACTGATTTACTGAAATTGAAATTAAGGGGATGCTTCACGCTTTTGTTGAATTTCTTTGTTCTCTGAATAGCTTTTCAAGATGTTTTTATTTTTCAAAATTACAAACAATTTTCTTTTATTAAAATATAGATCAAAGATTGATAATATTACGTGTATAAAAGTATGCATCTGTAAGCTTTCATGTTTTACATGATAATCACATTATAGCCCACCCACACTATTTAAATGCATAGTTATGTAAATGAAATGTCCATTAGATTAATGAAAAACTAAATAAAACTCCATCATCATAAACATGACGGGAATGTGAGAGCAGCAATTCGATTATACAGAAAGCGTAATAACAGATAACACATTACTGATAGCAAATAAAGAAAACTGCTTCCTAGCTAATACACCATTTCACATAATTCTCAGCTTTTTATTGCAGCTGACTCTTTTTAGTGAATTTTTATTGCTTTAAATATCAGAATATTAGATCGTGGGAGCTTTTACGGATTTTCTGACTGTATTTTAGTATTTTATGCTTACACCATAGATAGATAGCTCATGCGAGATGTATTCAGAAGCCGACTTCCACCAAAGTGCTTATTCCAGATTTTGTACCATCCACCAAAGTGATTACTATCCCGCGTATTCAAAATTATGAGGCTCTATAATGAAAGAACTTTCGAGTCATTTCAGAAAAATTGTTCAGATCTTTTATTAAATAAGTTCACGGGCTATGATAATATACTCAATACCTTTGATTAATTCCAACAAACAAATTGTATTATAAAAAAAGCGAGATATATGTAATTTTTTTAAGTTTTCTTAAAAAATTTCAGTTGAGCGCGCACTTTCTTTCTAGAGCTTCTTCATTTTTCGACATTTTGTCACTGGGAATCGTTTGGCGCGAACTCCAGGTGAATACTTAAATTGGTGGATTTTTTGGTATTCATATGCATGAGCTATCTATCTATGGCTTACACGGAAAATATTTTTTGATTTATTGCAATGTATGTTTGAGCATATTGGAAAACACAGCAGTAAGTCAGATAAGGTGACCTTTGATGATTACTTGTAGAGATGAATTATGCTGCAGGCAGGGTCGATCAGCTCTTTGCATTGCTCTCACAAAAATAATCTCTTCTTTATCATAAATCATATATTGTTGAAGCGGGCAGTGGTCATGTAATTGGGATTGATATAAAGGAGTATGAAACATGTTTTAGACATTTATAGACTTATTTTAATTATTGAATGAAATTTTTAGGTCGAATTAAAAACACAATCATATATCTATCAATTTTCAATAAACGGTTTTAAATTCAAGAGTCGTTTTATTATTTTCAGTGGAGCTTTTTCTCCGTCAAGATACATTGTATATCTTTACTCCACGCTTGCCTCCTTCCATGACCTACCACAAACCAAATCAACATGATAGATATTTTTTTCATAAATTCCCACAAGAAAAGCAATGACGACCGATGTATTCCCTTCAAAATTCATGCAATCATCGAACATGTGGCAAAATTTTCGTGCGATATTATATTTTATGGTTTCGCTATCTCATCCTTGTTTTATGGTCAATTGACTTTTTTATATTCTCCATTTCACATAAAACCAAAATCAAAATTATTTTACTTTTTTCTGTGGGAAATTTCACAGACTGGATTTTCATGAGACTTGACTTGCACCCCAATCTATCAGAAAAGCAACCAACAGTGTTGTTATCAGAACAACATCGAATAAACAATCAATGAGTTTCCATTCATCCGGTTCCAAGGAAAAATTTCTTGGACAACCAGCCGGCCAGAACAAACATGTTATTTAACTGACATCCATAAAAAAACATAAATAGATGGGAAATATGATCGCAAAAGTTAAACTCTAATGAAAAGGAAAAATAAGATAATCTCTCTAAAGTGTGGAACATAAAGCCTTTTTAACAAGTAAATAAAATTTTCCAGGTCATATTTCAGTTAAAAGCACTATAAAACAAAATTGGAGATGATTTTGTTCAATTTATCAATTTATTAATAAAGCAGACGCCAGTCGCGGCTATAGTGCTACATTACGCTAACTCGAACAAACGGAATTTTTTGACTTTATTCTTGATTCCGACTAAAAATAATACCCTCTTTCGATATCCGTTGAAAAATTTTTGATTTAAGGTCCCCATTCTTATAAAATCAAATTTTAAGATTTTACATTTTAAAAATTTTTATAACCGATAAAATTCAAATCGTAATCAGATTAGCCCAGTAAAAATTTTCACGCTACTGAATATTTAGTATCAGAGTTTCTAGTGAAATTCAGTAGTGATTTTTATGTAAACACAAAGAATCTCCTTATTATGACAATATTCTATAATTTTAGTGATCATACTTATCAGAAAATATCTGATATAAGATTTACAATAGTTATTGACCTTAATTTGTGGAATTTTCTCATTTTTGAAAAATAACTTACTAATGTAAAATTTGTTCGAAAAAAAAGTTCAGTGGTGAGTTTTTTTGTATGTAAATTTTGTAAAGTGGTATTTTAGTTATTTAAGTCGTATTTGATATAATTTGGGTGTTTTCCTGATATAGTGATAAGCTAGAAAGAGTTAGAATTCAAATAAATAATAGTTTGGACAATCTAAAAGCTTCAAAATAGTGATAACATTGCCAAAAAATATATCAAACTAATATTTTCTATTATTTGCTTGAATTAAGTGATAGCTCTCAATTAAAAGCAATAAAAGTTCTTTTTAATTAAGTTCCTTTTGATTTAGAATCATATTCATGTTCAAATTTCCTTCCAAAGTGTCAAATCGAGAAAATAAAAATTTGCCCTTTTACGCTAAGTCACAAAATCCGGAAAAATATTTTTGATTTTGTATGTAGATGCCAATTACGCTAACTCGCAGAGGCTTTTTAAAATATTAAATTAAGATCTTTTAAATTGACTCTTCGTCGATTTTTTAGTCACAAATTGTTGATTGTATGTTGATGATCATAGAATATTCGCAAAAACCAGAATTCATTACATGGACTGATCTCCAAAACATTTTAAAACTTTACTTGCGTTTTCCTCGAAATATTTTCAAAACAGTTAGCGTAATGTAGCACTATAGCCGCGAGATATCTATCAATTTATGGATATATATACAAAAACATGAAAATACTCGCTTCCAGGCATAGTAATTTAATTTTTGATGTTCAACCCTCCATTTAATAGCAATGAACTTTTAAAGCTTTGCGGGCTTTATTGTGTCTTCGAAGCGTTGTGTGCTGTTGATATGCTTCATAACGAGGACAATGACTTACACTAATTATAATAACTTAACAAAAATAAACTTAACAAAAAATCAACTTAACAAAATATTTACTTAACAAAAAATAAACTTAACAAAATATTTACTTAACAAAAAATCAACTTAACAAAATATTTACTTAACAAAAAATCAACTTAACAAAAAAATCAACTTAACCAAAAATTTACTCAACAGAAAATAAACTTGACAAAAATTTAACTTAACAGTAATTAATTTAGTAAAAGCACATAAATCTAAATAAAATTTGATCATAGTTTGCTTTGATAAAATGTATTATGAAAAATTGTTGAAAATAAATAAAATGCACTGTAAAATGGTTTGTTGAATATTATAAGTATAATGGTTGTTTTACTGGTTGGGTGGGTGGGTTTAGTAGATATTTACTCAAGTAGATATTTACTTAAGTTGAATTTTACTTAAGTAGATATTTACTTAAGTTGATATTTACTTAAGTAGATATTTACTTAAGTTGATATTTACTTAAGTTGAATTTTACTTAAGTAGATATTTACTTAAGTTGATATTTACTTAAGTTGAATTTTACTTAAGTAGATATTTACTTAAGTTGATATTTACTTAAGTTGAATTTACTTAAGTTGAATTTACTTAAGTTTATTTTTTGTTAAGTAAATATTTTGTTAAGTTGAATTTTTTGTTAAGTTGATTTTTTTGTTAAGTAAATATTTTGTTAAGTTGAATTTTTTGTTAAGTTGATTTTTTGTTAAGTTGATTTTTTGTTAAGTTATTTTTGTTAAGTTAATAAGCCTTTCATAACGAGGAGGCGATGACACATAATGTGAATTCAATTCGCATGATACGACAGCGACGGATTCATCTCTTATACATTTATTTTTGTTACAAGATTACATGTTATATCAGTGTTATTTTGTTATTTTATTATTATATTATTTTGATACATTTTTTGAGGGTTGTTTGTCTTTAAATTTGGCTCGTATGTTTAGGGGAAAGTGGAACTTGTTTGCTGGTAAATTTATTGTCTGTATGGGGCTTGGAGCATTAATAATTTGGAGTTTAAAAGGATTTTAAATGTTAGAGCAGTTTCTATACAAGTTGGGTTACTTTTTTTTTTGTATTAAATTACAAAGCACTTCTGAGATGTTGAGATAATCCAATGAAAGGTAAACAAATATGAAACTAAAACATACTTAAAGTTAGTTTAAATATTGAAATGTTAGATCAACTCTAATGCAATCTACTAGTCTGCTACTATGTTTAATATTTAATTTACATTTTGATGCAATCTTACTCAAATCTTACAGCTGAATTAGCTTTGAATTTTTCAATTCGTCATAATTTAATTGAAAGATTTCTGAAGAAGACAAAATTAAATTCAGATTAAATTTTATTCATCTGGAAGACATTTCTAACCTTGAGTGTGATATCTAACATTTGTATAACCTCTAATGAACTTATTTGAAATGAAAATTGGAAAAAAGGACAAACTCAATTTAAACATTTTCAAAATAGATCTGTTTATGAAACACTTTTGAAATGAAATAAGATATTTACATTATGTTTTCTGAAATGTCAATCAAATCCTCAAAATTATCAAGAACAATCAGATTTAGACAAAGAAACAGTAAAATTGTTTTCTTGTAGAATTCCTTGTCCTCTTATTATGCGTTAACAATTAAAGCTTTGTCTAAGCTTTTCAATGTCTCAAGATTTCTCCCCGATTACAATATTTCATCCAGTAAAAGTTTTCGGGAAACATTAACTCAAATTTACATAATTTATATCTCAATTTAAATTCTCCAAATTTCAACAATAAATTTTTTCAAGTACAATTAACCTTTACAATCTACAAATTGACGTAAGACCATTCAGTAAAGTCGAAAATTCAACCATTCAAAAAGACACAATGTTGAATGTACACAAAAGTTTTGAGAAAATTCTGAAAATACATCTTTTCAGTGCCTTCAGCTTTATGTGGTATTACGTCTCTCTGTTGTGAAGCTTACGGAAATGGTTGTGATGGCCCTTTCATAATAACTCTCAACAATGTTTGCCCAGAGAAGTTTTACTGAAATTAGAATTCCATGAAGGTATATAGGATTCACGTAATGTAGGACAGAAAACTGTCCAAGCATTTCCCTCAAATACCTTACTAGTTTTTTGCAGCGTTTTATTTTTCGACTTTTGGTTGTAAATCCCTCTTCAAAAACTTCAAGTTCAAAAAATGTCTAAATTATTTTCTGACAATTTAATTACATATTTTAATTTTAGGAATTTGTTGTTGCAATATCTATGGAAATGTAAGAATGAAATAGTAATGGTAATACACTGAGCGTAAAAATGTTTGTTTTAATAAATCAAGTGTCAAGATTTAAAATATTTTTCAAAATTGTTAAAAGATATAATATTACATTTATATATGATGAATTTTTCAATAAAATGTTTAATAAAACTAAGACAAAGAATAATAATTCACAAAATTTCTCTCAGTGCCCATTTCCTCCTTTAGAATTATTTTCATTAAGATAATGAGTTCCATAAACATTAATTTGAATACAAAGGGTCCTTCATTATTTCGCTGTTTTGTTTTATTTCATTTATAAAGATTTTTTTCGAGAAATTAGAGAAAATTTGGCAAATTTTGAGAAAACTAAGAAGATTTAGAAAATTGTCTTTTTATCTGCTTTTCCTTGTTAAAGATGATTTTCAAGTGTTTCGAGTATTTCCAGTTATTTTGAAGTGTGCTATCTTTTTTGCAGATTTATTGAAGCATCTTTTTGCTTTCAATTAAACTTTTCACGTTCACTCGCTTCAGGCCGAAAAATGTGAAGTTTGTCATTCAGCTTGGTATTGAGTCTTTTTCTCTAACGATAATATAATTAGCGAGTATTTAATACTTTTTCCGCTTTTTCTCGCGTTCTTCCAGAATCCAGAGCCTTTCATGTCACAAAGTAATTTTCCATTATGAGTCTTACAAAGCATTTTGACCCCATTCGGAATGAATAAGCTGTGATAACAGCTCTGAACGAGTTTTCCATGAAACTTTGAGTAATTAAAAACTCGAGATCAAATTATATTTGAAAGACAAAGAGACAATGGATTTGAACAGAATAAATAAGCTTTTTGTGATTATAGATTGTAAAATAATTATTTCAGAATTTTTAATGGAACTTTTTGATCAAGCTTAAAAAAACATTGAAACCATACAATTGTTAACCTCTTAATAATTCCTGTGGGAAAGAAAATAACCATATCTCCTGTTCCACTATATTGAGAGCAAAAGCTCATTAATTTTTATTAGCTCGATCACGGCAAGTCCCGATCTCATTAGAGGATTTATCTTTTTGCTAAGAATAATTTATTTTAAAGACATTTTCCACATAAATCTGATGGAAAATTAATTTATAATATTAATTTCAATTATCAATTATTTCCAATTAAGCTAATTGATAACCCCAAATTTTGATTAAATTTCACATTAGACTTTTTGGATAATACTGTGAATTCAAATCATAATAATGTATCGAATTTCAATATTATCAGAATCACGTAATTAACGTGAGTTTAATTAAATTTGCCGGGATAATAATGATAGGATGAAAAATATGGTATGATTTGATATATGAACATATTTTGTTTCTAATATATAATGCGGCTTTTGATTCAAATTGGATATTATGCTATATGATAAAGCTCATCGTATGATTTTAATTTAGAATTTTGTAATAAAATGTATTTTGTAAACTTCATAATAAAATAGAGGATTTATTTTAGCGATTAATTTGTTGCATTCTCATCTAGCAAAATCAGAATAATCGAAATTTTCAAATTATTTTCATCAAATCACCTCTCCAGTTCCCACCAATCAAATATCATTGAATCAAAAAATATTCATCTCACAAGCAATATTGATAATTCTCATGATAAAGTGATTTCCATATATTCCTGAATTGGCACCAGTCATAACAGATAGAAGCGATCATTCTTCCTATTTCCATAAATTAAATTATTGAATTGAGTTATTGAACAAAAATGCAAATTTCAATTCTTCATTCGTTTACAGATTCACAAATTATGCAAATCATTTTATTATGCAAGGAAAACTTATTGCGTTGGGTAAATTTTTCATTCGTTTACCATAAAAAAAGTTGTGCCAGCAAATTTCCCGTCTATATAATGGATTATTCTCCACTAGAAATCAAAGTGCACTGATGCCAAAAGCCACATTCATATTTCATCAGATTTTACTGAATTTAGCAGGAATTTTGCTAATATCAAATTTTACAATGATACCATCAATATTTGAGCGAAGTTGATGCGAGAAAGTTATTCAATTGTTCTGGAGCTTTTTTGACATTCTGTGGATCTTTTTTCTTGAAAAGAATTTTGTGCAGATATGAATACTTGTTGGAGCGTTAATTTGTGGTTTTTGATATTTATGATGTTTTGGTAGTTTTGCTAGAGACACATGTTAAAAATCATTAAAAAATTCTTTATAGCACTTTGCGTCAATTTATTGGCCACTAATATGTGCATCAATTTATGAGACACTTCGATTTTTAAATGCTTTAAATTATGATTTTGAAATTTGTAATGATGCAGTTTCGAAGCTTTGCGAGTCAGCTACAAAACTGCATCATTACAAAATTCAAAATCATAATTTAAAACATTTAAAAATCGAAGTGTCCCATAAATTGATGCACATATTGGTGGTCAATAAATTGACGCAAAGTGCTACGTTATGTAATATTTATGGTCAAAACATTGATCATTAAAATGGAAATTATATATTAAACATGTAGTCTCATATTATGCAGTCATCTAGTTGTGGCAACAATTCAATTATTATTTATTTATCAAGCAATTAGGTATGCTGTTTATTATATCACAAGAATATATCGCAAACACCATCTTAACAAGGCCTACATCAATGATACTATCCCAAAATTGTCGAAATCACAAATTTCCAATGAACATTTGAATCAAAGCTGAAACAAAGCACCACAACCGAGCAATAAATAGTCTCAGGACTTTCAAACCGTAATTATTATTTTGGGCTTCATAGCTTCATAGCTTAATTTATTCTGTGTGTAATGCCCAGATTATCATGTTGTGCTTCAAATTTAGCAGACATTGCATGTTCTTCTATTGAATAACATGTCGAGCTACCCTCTGTTCAGTCTACATATATCTTTTGTTCGTCTTCTTTAAATGTAACACTTGTACTTGGTTATGGTTGGATATGGATACGGATGTGGTTTATGGTAATGAATGTGACGCTGACTTTAAACTTAATTCTTTGTCAAGAAACAAAACCCATCCGAATACTACCATTTTTGATTTTAGATGCTAAACATACTCTGAATCAAATTCTACTGAAAAGCTTTAAATCTGTAGTTCTTTTAAAGTCTTCTAAACATCCTAATTCTTCCACAATGTCTCTCCAGCAAACTGGCAACAACAATTAAAATATCAAATAACATCATTATAACACACAGATTTGCTGCAGATTAAAACTTGTGACCATAAAACTTTTATCGTAATTGCATGGAGACTAGATCTACATTTATGAGCCACTTTTCTCGTCATGCAAAAAGCTCTGCACCAAATTGTGCCGGAGAATATTCTGAGAAGAAAATGTGCTTGGGTCGAGCAAAAACAAAAGGCAAATTATTTGTTGGTCAATTTGCAAGAAAGTTTAAGAGCAAGTAGATATTATGTGGAGTATGGAACAGTATAGAAACTAACTCATTTGAACATTTAAAAGTATGTTTGTGGTCAAATGGTACAAGCTTGTTTGTTTACATTGTTTTTGCTGGTGTGTTTGGAGATTCTGAGAAGGGTGATGGTTTCATGAGTAAAAGATACATAATTAAATAGATGTATTTAAATTTGCAATTTTAATAGTACCACATTTACATCATTTTTGCATTTGATACACTTTGTTATTTGAGGAGCTATTTAGAGTTATTATGGTTCCATGTTTGTTGAAAATTCTAGACTTACATTCTATGTAAAATGATATTTTAATTAAAAATCCTGGAAGGAAAGTCGAAACCACTATATTTAAATTCTGCATAGATTTTATTAAAAATTCTTGATATTCAAATTAAAATATCGTTCGAAAACACATAATAATAACAACATTGTGTTATTTTTGCAACATGAATATAACTGAAAGATTTATTTTTAATAATAGCCAGTTAAAATACGGTAAACGTATTTTGCATATAGACGTAAATAAATATTAATGAGTTTTGTAAATTGAAATATGAATAATTAATTTAACATAATATTGAAACAAAAACATGTTATTTTTTAAAATAACGCAGAAATTTGTGAACTGTAATCATCAAAAAATAAAGGAAATTTTTTCATTCCTATAAACTGTTTTAAATTACAGTCCACCTAACAAATTCCAAGAATTCACAACTGCAACCTACTTTTAATTAAAATTGCACCACAGCAATTCATTAGTTTGTGTTTTACATAATGTAGAAATTGCAACTACAAAAGTACTTAAACCTCAAACCTGAGTTTGCTGACCGTAATGACAAAAAATAGGAAAAGCAATTTCCATTTCAATTGCTGGGAGCAAATTCCAAGAAAAGTTGGTATAAAAGTTACTAGACTGTATCTAATTGCCATCCGTAATACTATGCCGTCAGTTCTAAAGAAAATATTTATCATGACATCTCAACAACAATACAAGTAGTGAACAAGAAAAGAATAAGAAAAATGAAGAAATTGTGTCAATGTTTTCGGATTTTGGGTTTGTAAAAAAATGAGAAAAGTTGAACGATAGCATAATAATGGACATCTTATATCTGGTATGAAGTCAGTTTTAAGTCGGTATGTAAATAAGGTGTGGTACAACTTTTTCTTAATTTTAATTTTAATTCATTTTTCATGACATTATGTTTTAAAACTCAAAACATGTTTCTTCTTAGAATCTTCACTGCATAACATGGCTCTAGTTTATTGTAAATTTGTCCATCCCTGATAAACCCTTGACTTCTATGATCATGTTTAAGAAAATAAAAATAGTTTTTCAGGAAAGGTTGCAACAAAATCTCACATCGTCTTTATTTCAGAATTTGGAAGAATCTCATTTTATTGTGTCTGTTACCATTCAGTTGATGTCGTTGATGTAGTCAGTAAATGTAGTCAGTAGTAATGCTAATGGCGTTGTTATGATGTTATAATAATGTTGGCATTTTTTGATGTTATTTCTGGTTTGTGTCTATTCCTGATGTTCTCTTTAGAGTTCCATTGCTTTATTCATGCTACTTTATGGTTATCTAGTGTTTGGTTAACAGTTACTGCTAAGTAGTATAAAAATATTCTTATTTCATTGCAGCTTTGACTATAGTCAATAAAATATCACAATGGTCATTTTCACGCCATCCTACTTGTTATGACAAACTTGTTGATGAAGAATAATTTTTTTGAACACAACTTTTAATATTTGTTTTCATGTTATGCATCTACCCCAATTTATAATACATAGTTTGCTTAAGAGCCCGAATTTTTTTACAATTTTTTTTTATGTTAAATATTATGACCAAAACTTCTATATTAAAACTTGAATACAATAATTTTACAAAATATTAGATTGAATATTAAATTGAACCGATAAAATTTGAATTTGCAGCACTGCAGATGTTTTGCAAAGTGATAAGAATACATTGTCTAATGCTCTTTTCTTAAATAATCTGTATAAAAATGCAATAATTGAGATTGCGCTCCTTTTTATGCTGTTTTAATATATTTCTCTATCAAAAAAAGCAAAAACAGCCATAAAGAGCAGACAACTTCATGAAACATCCAAAAAACATGTTCATATGGTGCTACAAAATACAACTACAAAAAAACTAACATAAACTCCCATAAACCTACATAAAAAGCTCATAAAAAAGCAGCAAAATGTTGAGGTTGTGCTCAGGATCAAAAACTAAAAAAGTGATGCCAAAGAGCCAAAGCTTATTGCCAAACATTTATTGCCTCATCCACTGCACAAGAAAATGTGGAAGGTCAAAAACTAATCTCATAAAACAATATTGTGAGTGAAACATTAGAAGCACTGAAACAATGAAAATGGTAGCTTATAGGAACCACGGTTGTGCAAATGGAACTGAGGTTTGTGGTTGTTTGCTCATAATGAAGAACGAGAAGCGATATTATAGCATAACCACATCACAAAATTTAGGGAATAAACTTTATTATAGAGAAATGGAAGGGGTTTAATGGAGTTGGTGCAATTTCATTAAAACATTTTCTAGTGATGTTTCATTTAAATTGAACAAATTGTTGCAATTTTAAAATTCATGTATAAAAAGAAACAATGAATAATACTCTCAGATCCTGCACAAAAATCTGAAACACTATAAAACCCAATTTTCATACAATTTAGCCCGGAAATTCCTCAAACAGTGCAGCAAAAAATAAGCGATACCCATTTCAGATTTCACTAAAAGCATTCAATTCGTTTATTATCCGATGTTGTTGGCTTTTTGCCAAAAATTCAATCTTCCTTTTAATAAAAATCCGAATTTATGCAAATTGTTTGATAAAAAACATAAATTTGAAGCCGGGAATAAATTGTTTGGATGCTTGGTGGGAAAAACAAATTAAAAAAGCGTTATTTGTGGCAAGGAATTTTCAAGGCTGCAAAGTTAGTCGTTTAGTTTGTTCAGTTTTTAGTTGTTCGGCTTTTAAGTTTTGTTCAAGGTCAATGCCAGTGAACTTGACTGTAAGATAAATGATTTATCGTTCAAATGCCAAGCGAAAATAAATCTTTTAATGGACATATCAGTTCGGTTTATGTGATTGTTTGTTTCTGGTGGATTTAGAGAATGAGAGAAATAATAGGATGTCTTTAAATAGACTATAAGTCGAGTATTATTTTGAAGATGCTTCTAAGTGGTAGTGCTTTATAATCTACGATCTATATTGCTCATTTACCATAAAAATAACTCAATCACTTGACAAGCCAAAATTACAACAAATAAACCATCAACAATCTCCAAGAATTGCTCTGGCTCCGAATTTCGAAAATTACTTTTGGCTTTACGAGGAGCAAAATAAGCTTTAGAACCCTATTTTATCATTATTTCACAATATCTTCCAAAATATACGATTTACACGGCATAAACAAAATAATGCAAAAGTATTGCCGGCTTGATTTAAGATTCCTTATGGAACAGCCTTCTTATCAGATCAAAGGACTACAATTTTATGACTTCCTGCAAATTACCTTGGATCCTGATTTTGCAGTAAAATTTGAGATATCCACAATATAATTTATGTTTACGTCTTTTCATGTAGAATTGTTCTTTGACTTTTTTTTCTTTAGAAGGCACAGAGAAAAAAATTTGCAATCTTTTGGGAAGGAGATCGCAGACTGTATAAAATTCCTTGTAAATTTTGATTTAAAAGTGCAGGGAAGACTAAGAAAAATTATTTAAAACTCCTAGTTATATAGTTCTAAGATGTGTTATCTTCAAAGTAAATTTGTTCTCTTGGAAAATTTTTAATAACTTATTAGTCTTTTATAATAGCCATATTCTTTTTACATGAATATTCAGTTCTAAAATCGGTGCCAATCGGTGCATCACCAAATCAGTGATTAGGGTCGTTCTATTTGTCAAATCACTTGAATATTCCGATCTGTTCTAAATCAGTACTAAATCAGTTGGCAAACCCCGCGAAAACTGCTAAGAAAGCGACAACATAGATTTCCGAAATCGATTAATCGAAAACAGATTTTCACCTATTCCGATGTTAAAATTAATTTTAATTGATTGAGACCAATATAGTTATGCATTGTAAACAGTAGGCAATGCATTTTCAGATTTATTAACGTCGAACAACCAAAAATATTCTGAGAATTAATCAAAATCGGCCTTAATCATACTTTGCGAGCAGACAGGGATCAGTATGAGGCAGGGATCAGTATTTACAATGAATTGCGCCAAAAATATTCAAATTTGGTTTGTTTACAAATAAATAATTAGATTTTGAGGATCATTAAGCTGTGTCATTGAGTTCCTTGTAACAAATAAGTATACTAGCAGCCAAAATGAGGTGGCAAACACAAATATTTAAGTGATATCAAGAATTCTCTTCGAATCCTTGAGATTATTTGAAAATTTTTGTCTGCCACTTGTTATTATCTGCTGGTGCACTTATTTTTAACAAGGAACTCAATGACACAACTTAGTAATCCTCAAAATGTAATTATTTTGTTTGTAAACAAAACAAATTTTAAAATATTTTCGCCACAGAGCATACGCCATCTGGAGAATGTTCTTCTAACTATTTCTGTCAACATGTTCAAGACTAAAATGAAAGGAGGCCCAATAATGCAACTCGAAACAAAAATATTGAATTTTACGGCCTATTTAAAACATTTTCAGCGATTTTATCCAAAGTCTATATATTCTATACCAGAACGTAATTAAAGGCATTTGGTGATCGCTAAAAATAAGCAAATAATTGATTTTATTTAAAATATCCTTCATATGTAGACCAAATTAAGAGGAAATTTTCCGATGAACATGTCATGAACGGAATAGTTAAATAGAACGACCAAAAATATTCAGTGATTTTAGCACTGATTTTAGAACCGATTGGCTGAAAGTGAATATTAAAAAGAACAATTCCAACCAATTTAGCACCGAAGTGAAGGACAAAAAGAATATGGCTATTATACTCGTAATATACTGAATTTTACCATTTTTACATCTAACATCTAAAAAGTCCTTAAAAACGAGCAGTACTCCTTGAACTTGAGCAAAACAGCGATAATTTGCTATATCGCAATTAAGATTCCATTCACCGTGAGCTAAATTCACAATCTTAAATTTAAATATTTTATGGCATCGTAAAAAGCTGGCTCACAGCAATTTAAATTGAATTTTATTCGCAGCAGCAACACACAAATTTGCCTAAATTTAAATCAAGCTTAATTTAGTAGATTCTGTAAATTCAGTGAATACATCGCTGAGATGGTTTAGCTTAGTTGGAGCGCGAGAAAGAGTTTGATTACAGAATATTTTAGGGAAAACTTTCTGCGTTGAATATTCCGTGAACTTGGTTTGTGATTATTTCCCTCAAATTGCAAAACTTGGCAATTTTTCGTAATAAAATTAAATTTCAAAAGTTCCAGCAGGCATAATAAAATATTATTACTTCGAAATCTTGTTGATTATTAAATGAAGTACTAAAAATTAATTGTTATTATGCGCTACAATCATTTGTTATTTATTAATTGTAGGGAAGTTGTCTGACTCATGTTTTATGAGCTTTACGTCTTAATTCTTGATTTAATAATGTATCGAGAATCGTAGACACTCCATAAAGTATAAATTGTATTTCAAGATGGTAAGTTCTCTTCAGTAATTTTTTTTGTAAAAATATCTAATTGCTTTGTACCCAAAAAATGAAATATTTTATGACATTATTTTGTTAGCTCTCTAAACTTTCATGTGAAAAAGCTTGTCTGCTTGATTTTTAACATGACTTTTTACAAGTTTCGTTTGAAACTTGAGAACACTTTATTTGAAACTGAAAAATATATCATCGATAAAATATATTAAAACCTTTTTCTGGCTCTAAAAATATCCCAGACTTTCTACTCAAGTTATTTTTAGCACATATCACAAAGCATGCTGCATGTTTGTGCAAAACTCCAGGGATCTTTTTTACTAAAACTGATTTCAGTGTTATCGAGTGTTATCATGTAACATATTATATATTTTATTTGCTATAGAAGCTCAAACAAAAACTTTCTCGAACTTTCTTCAAAATCTTCTGGCAAGAATATTGAAACAAGTTGATGTATCAGAGATTGCATTCCCAGACATTTCCTTTATTCAATATACTTAACAAAGTTTCCATAACTCAATGACCTTTTTCAAAACAACTTAACTGTGTATAAGGTTGTATTAACCCCTAACCTATAAAGTCGTTCATGCTGTTTAAGAAATCTATTTTTAGTATTCAGTCAAGCTTAAAATGTTGTAATAAATAATATCAAGTATGCATTGCTTCATATTCCAGCAGATTTCTGAATTTTACCAAACTTCACCAGAATGTTACAGGCTCACCCTCTGTTACCCTCTTAAGGACATATAGAGCTTTTCCATACAACAATAAATATCTTTGGTTTATTATTTTGAAACAATGTATCCCATGTTTTTGACACATTTTCTTGTAGCAATGTGTCTAGAAAAAAAGAGATTACGGAGAACGGTTTGTCTACAGTAGAGAAAAGCTCTAAAACTAGCTGTTCTAGGAAAACCAAAATTACCAGAAAATACTTAAGTTTAACAAAATACTGCTAAATACTTCAAAAGTACCGAAAACTCAGAAAGCTCAGAATTCTTAGAAAACTGGGGTAGCAAAAATCTCTGGAAAACTGCAAAAATGTATTTTTTCTCCCTGAAAGCATAAATCAGATATAAATCTCACCGAACCAGACAGAACATGAAATTATTTCATATCTTTCTGCTTACATATTTTTATTAAGCATATTTTCATATTTTTTTTTAGGTCGACGAAGCATCAACAATTTATTTTCTTGAAGTACCAGCAGTTATTTTTTGGAAAATTTTCTTGAACATTTTTGGATACAAAAAATTTTGAACCGGAATTTCAAAAGTTCAGCAAAACGTGTGTGAACTCAAAGTAAACTCTTTTTAATTGGGGGAGTATATTTTACTAAAACTGTTTGTATGGTTCATATCACTTTGTTGTTCTTTATATCGAAAGTGAAGGAAACATGTTTGACTTTTGAAAGTTTTGTGAGTTTTAGGAGTTTTTGCATGTTTTTATTAGTGTTAGGGCAAATTAATGTTAGCTTGCTTGCAAAGTAATTTTGTTCCATACTTCCTTTCCTTAAGCATTTTAGACAAGTTTGACAGCAAAGTTAAACATTGTTTCATGAAATATGTTGATCCTTACGCCTGAATTTATTTATTGTGAACTTTTCCGGAAAAATGTTATAAATTGTGGATTAAAAATAGAATTCAATGAGGAAATTAAAAATCTAGATTAAAGGTATTTTTAAGAACATTTAATCGTTCTTCCAACCAAATCACGAACTATGAATTCGTTATATCAAGCTGAATGAAGCTGCGTTCTTGATAAATGACATGATAAACATATCTTTAGAAACTAAACCATCCTTACATTAAGAAAAATTTACCACTTGTTGCCCACACAATTCACCATCAACAATTCTCCATGAACGAATCTTACACATCCCAACAAAACCATGAGATTCCTTGAAAAAACTTTATTTTAGTTGTTCCGTAATTATCTAGAAGAAATGTTTCTCAATTATTTTCTTAAAAAGTGAAATAATTAAAGAACAACAAAAAGTATCTTAGATACGTCAAGAGAAGGACAAAGTTTATCATAAATGTTGTTTTATTAGGCTATTTGAACTCTCTAAATATTTGAGAAAATTGTGATAATTGTGTCAATAGAGCAATAGGCACAATTTCACGATAAATGCCCAACCAAATATAAATTGTCTGAGATCATGTTTTCCTCGAATTACCACAATAACCAGAAAGCTTTCACCGAGAGAATTTCTCTCTCCTAAGTAAATGCTGTCAGTTACTCTCCGAAGTTCTCCAAACTTTCCACCTGCTTTTCCAGCTCTCTTCAATCCACAAACAGCGAGTAAAATACAATTCATTCAGGTTTCCCTTTTGTCTGCCTCTTGCAGAAAATGTTGTGAGCTTGCCTTAAAAACGCTTTTTGTGTGTCGCTGTGCTTTCCGTACTTGGAATTTTCCTTTCGTACATTCAAATTAGTTTTATAGCGGACCTTTCAGTGATCGGACGTGTTTCCTTAAAGCGCTCGGGATTATTTTGTCAGTCAAAGTCAATTGCAAGGCAGGATTACTTGCAATTTTGGATTAATGTTGGAGTTTTTGGTGGCAATGTAAATTTTTACGGAAAAATATTTTTAAAAAAATTGTGATTGATGGAAAAATCAAATAGTAGATTATTATTATTTCTGAAGGAAATGAAAAATATGTGAGAATAGAAAAATGTATCAAAACAATCTCGAAATAATTTCAAATCCGTGATCGATTAAAAAAAGTATTTTAAAAAAGAGATTTGTATTGTATCACTAAAAAGTTGCAAAAAACAGTTAAATTGTGCAAAATACGGAAAAACCGCTAAAATGAATAAACCCTTAAAAAGATCTAAAAATAGAATTTTACGTCTAACGATCGAAAAAGCTAATGAATACCTATCAAACTCCCATCCATCGTTAAAAAGTGCGGAAATGAATAAACTGAATAAATTCCAAAATAAAATTAATTGGCCATAAAAGTTAAGAAGGCTGGCAAACTGATTACAAAGCAAATTTTCTTAATGAGCCATATACACCTCATGGTTCTTAAATTCATCAGTATACTCAGCAGAATTCTTCCAAAGTCAGGAAATTAGTGTTGAAATTTGTTAGAATTTGCATAATAAGTGAAACGTAAATGAGTTTCCAATATTTGTATGCTTGCTGAATTTAATTACGGCACAATGAACATTGTCTAATTTTCTAATTATTTTAATTAGTTTCCATCTCCCCCACAATGTGTCTTCAAATTTACTGAAAAAACTTGAATCCTCAAAAACATTTGAAAGTACTTGTGAAACCTTGAAAATACTTTGAATTTTTCGGAATATCGGAAGAAGTTGATAAGGAAATAATTTATCAAACAATAATATTCCAAAAGAAGATCCACAATAATTGAACGATATTAATTCAGAGCTTTTGTTGGCAAATTCTCACAGCACTTGAAACCTCTCAAACACAGACAAAAGCAGAGCACAAAATCGATGAACAAATTGAGCTTTAAGCAAAAAGATGGAAATGATGGAAAATCACTGCTGGAAGTTATTTGTGCTTAAATTGTTTGATGAGATTTTGTGATGGTTTTAATTTATGTGCTGTTTTAAATGATTTTGAGGGATTAAATTTTTTAATCGTTTTTGGAAAACGATTCCTGTCCTAACATATCGGAATTTTTTGAGCAGCTTGAAAATAAAAGCAATTTATAATCTAGATTGTAGATAACATATTTTCATGAAAAATAAAATTTGTGAAATATTGAATTAAATAGAACATGAATTTTTAATCAATGGTTAAACTATTTTTATTAAATTTAAAATTGTGATAAAATTATGAAAAAATTTCTATCAGTGAAAAAAAAATTTCCAGAGCTCGTTCCACATTGTGCAAATTATTGAAAATGAATTTCAAAATTCGCAAATCTTCTAAAAGCTTAAAAAACTGTTAAATATGCGACGAATGTAAAAAAGGTCTTTTAGCGTGCTGCTATAGGGTTTCTTTCGTTTACAGAGCTTTTCCGGATATTTTCAATTCTGTCAAAAATATGGCAATATTTCATATTAAATTTGATTGTTTAGGCGTTCGCTGTTGTTAGCAAAAAGTATCTAAAAGTATCACTTTGAATACAAAAAATGGATTTATTTGGCGTAAAATGTTCCATTATAACATTTAATTTCAAACACAAGATAAACAGCAAAAACAGTCGACACAGCAGATAAACATATTCTTCTTAATATTTTCCGAGATATTTGGCCCTAAATTACTTTTCGAGGAAAACCTACATTGTTTGAATATTTCGGAAAGTAGAATATTTAAACAAGAAAGTCAAAATAAATGATTATTGTCAGACGCAGAGATCTGCTTGATTGAAGTTAACTCAGAGTTTCTTAATGAATAATCAAATAATAAATTTTGTAAATAAAATATAGAAAAGGGATCAAGTTATTTGGTGTAATCTTTCAAGTTGATTACTTCGAATGGACCTTTTGGAGCTGGAGGGGATCCAAACAATTAATTAAGATCTATTTATTCACCTTACTTATCGACTTATAAAACTAAAATTATTAATAGAAAATCGCAATTCCATTTAGAAGTTTTTAAAGAAAAATTCTGAAAAATACAAATGGAGAGATTCCCTCCCAGTTCTCGAACGTTCAAACAAAATGTTGATTACAAATTCAAGATTCCCTCCTTTCTAAAGTATTTCAGGAAAGACTTAAATTAGAAACACAAATAGTAGGAATTTAAGGAATCCCAAGAATCCCAAATAAAATTTTTTCCCTCGATTTTTCTAATTTCGTTCAAAATTGTTAATAAGCTCCAAAATAAAAATCCAATTGAAAAATTATGAAATTGAGCAAATAGCCGAAAAATTATTAGAGCTCGTAATTGATAAATATCGTTCAAGATGGGAAAATGAAAGAAAAGTTTTGGGTTCAAAAATTTACGGAATTGCTGAATTGCTGATGTTGAATTATTAAGTATAAAGCGTTCAGATACTCTGCAAATATTGTGATAATAAAATAGGTGTATTGGAGATTACGTAAATATTGCAGAAGGCTAGAGAGGCTCTTATTTGAGCCTTTTGGGATCAAGGCGCGTTCCACAAGAGATTTTGATTTGTTTTCATTGGAGATGCTATTGAAATTTATGAAATCTTGAATTAGAATCAGTGAAGAAAAAAAGCTTTTATTTGCTTATTGTTTTTCATGCTTTCTAAGGTTAGCAGACATTGTGGGCGTTTGAATGCTTTTCACCACAAAAAGTAAATACTAAGATACTTGGATATTTCTTAGTAGTAATTTTGAAAGTTTTTGTTGTTTTGGGTTCTGTTTTTGTTTGAGTAAGTTTTATCCACATGAACAGAAAGCAAATTTATTTAGTGGATTCAGCGAATTTTGTAATCAGTATTATCATATTGAAGTGTTTTTGTTTATAATTCTTGAGGAAGGTATTTTTAGTGTAGATGTGGAATTTTAGAGTCTATGCTACTTTTAGGCAAATGCTAATTAAAATTAACATTCAAAATTGGTGATTTAATTCGTACTACATAAATTTCATGCAGAATTCATTATGTTGATTAAATATTCAGGGCCTTGGGTGTTTTGTGAATTAACTATAACGTTTAGTTATAATAGGATCAATAAATTGGACTTATGTTTTCTTAGGCTTATCAGGATTATATTTGTTAATATGATTATATCAATAAAATAATATAAAGTTGGAAAAAAAAAATTAAAAAATAATAGTTAGGGGAGCCAACAGTAAAAACATCTTTATGCCCCTATAAGCAATTTATAAATTATTCATGAACGCATAAAAACACAACAATTTAATATAAAAATGAGCTTGTCTGACAAAAAGTCCATAAAACTCCATAAAAAGTCAATAAATTCAATAAAACTCGATAAAATAATTAAAAGTGAATAAACTAAATAATTCAAATGCACATAAATCGTATTATAAAAGTGTTGAGTTGTACTGAAGCCATTACACAAAAGGAAAACTAAATATTTTACAACACTCTATAAAATACTCCTAAAATTTTCCCACAATTTTCACAGTTTTACTGAAATTCCACAGAAATTCAACGAAAATTTTCCACAAAAACCGGAGAAAAAATCTCGTAAAATTACCCATAAACACAAAAAGCTTACGAGAACACCAACCAATTCGATAAAAACACAAAAGACGCTTTAAAAAATTTGCTAAATAATCATGTTATTTTATTGGCGGTGATCAGGCAACAGTGTCGCTTGCCGACAAAAAGGGCATAAAAGCAAATTGTCTGCAATATTAAAAATGAAATGATGAGCACATTATTTTATGCCATGAGATAAAGCATAAAGCCCCATATTGAAATAAATTAAAAATACAGAAAAACACGCTCAATATTGATATGTATAAAAATTTGTGATACAGCTGGAAATTAATGCTTTTGTTTGCCATGACAAAGTTAGTAAATTCACCATTGCAAAATGACAAAATGATAAATTTATAAATTTAACTGAAAAACTTTTTTAGGTTGGCAAAAAAAAAAGTTTTGTTGCTGAAAAAGTTGTCCGTGTTTTATGGGAGCTTTATTTATTCACATATCCTGTGGATCCTGGATAATTTTTGTATCTATTTATAATAGCTTGTGTATCGTTAGCAGTACGTTGGAAATCAGAAATAAGTTTCTAGCTTTTTTGAGGAGTTTATTGTTGCTCGTTGGAGTTTATGGATTTTTTTAGATTTTGAGGCTTTTGGTGCATTTACTAAAAGTTTGCCTTTTTAAAAGCAGGGATTGATAAACTAAGGATTATTATACGATATGTAACATATTTTGTATAGAAATATGCATAAATTAATAGAAACTATTAACAAATGCTTGCTCATCCCTGAAACTCAACAAAATGCATCATTTAAAATTAATTTGGTGGAAACAGCAGAGTTTAATTTTTAAAATTTAATCTCCTCGGCATTTTTCTGGTTAAACCAAAAAAAGAGCTTCCCACCCACAAATGCATTTTTATAAACCGATTTAATTATTCCGAGTGAAAAAATCGGAAAAGCTGAAGCTTTAGCAGGCACTTCGGCAACATAATACCTATGCTTCATTAGAATAATTCATTTGAATGAAGCAATAAAATTCTAGGAAATTCAAAAATATGTAACCAAAACATAAATTTTCGATCAGAGCGCCGAGCGGGAATATTGTGCATTATTGCTGATAATTCTGTTGAATTCAATCTTACCACTTTCTGATCGACTTGAGTTTGTAGTTTCTTAACGAAAAACACGTAAAACTTGTTTTCATATAAAACTCAAAAAAAATATATATATTTTTTCCAACAGTTTTTTAGATTCTTTGAAAAAACACAAGATATATAAAATATAAATTTTTGCACTACAGGTACTAGATGGCGCTGTATTATTTTCAAAAACTCTTCGTACGTCGCTACTTATGGTTAAAAGAAGCTTATTTTGAAAATTTTAGACCAATCGGTCTGATGGGTTCTGAGATTACGTCAACAGAAGTTTTTTTTTCCAAAATTTTTGTAAGCATGACAACTTGGTCATGGTACAATATTTCTATAAAATCTTCTGGAATCGATCATTTTGGGCCAAATACAAGGTTTTTGCATATTCAAATGTTTTAAAATATTCTCAGGAAAAAAAAAATTTTGTATGGCAAAATGGTAGTTTGCACTACAGGTACTAGATGGCGCTGTATTATTATCAAAAACTCTTCGTACGTCGCTGCTTATGGTTAAAAAAAAGCTTATTTTGAAAATTTTAGATCAATCGGTCTGATGGGTTCTGAGATTACGTCAACAGAAGTTTTTTTTCCAAAATTTTTGTAAGCATGACAACTTGGTCATGGTACAATATTTCTATAAAATCTTCTGGAATCGATCATTTTGGGCCAAATACAAGGTTTTTGCATATTCAAATGTTTTAAAATATTCTCAGGAAAAAAAAAAATGTGTATGGCAAAATGGTAGTTTGCACTACAGGTACTAGATGGCGCTGTATTATTATCAAAAACTCTTCGTACGTCGCTGCTTATGGTTTAAAAAAGCTTATTTTGAAAAGTTCAGAGCAATCGGTCTGATGGGTTCTGTGATTACGTCAACAGAAGTTTTTTTTTCCAAAATTTTTGTAAGCATGACAACTTGGTCATGGTACAATATTTCTATAAAATCTTCTGGAATCGATCATTTTGGGCCAAATACAAGGTTTTTGCATATTCAAATGTTTTAAAATATTCTCAGGAAAAAAAAAATTTTGTATGGCAAAATGGTAGTTTGCACTACAGGTACTAGATGGCGCTGTATTATTATCAAAAACTCTTCGTACGTCGCTGCTTATGGTTTAAAAAAGCTTATTTTGAAAATTTTAGATCAATCGGTCCGATGGGTTCTGAGATTACGTGAACAGAAGTTTTTTTTCCAAAATTTGTGTAAGCATGACAACTTGGTCATGGTACAATATTTCCATAAAATCTTCTGGAATCGATCATTTTGGGCCAAATACAAGGTTTTTGCATATTCGGATGTTTCAATATAATCTCAGGAAAAAAAAAATTTTGTATGGTAAAATGGTATTTTGTACTACAGGTACTAGATGGCGCTGTAGGATTTTCTTGAATCAGCAAACGCGACCGTCTTATGGTTAAAAAAAGCTTATTCTGAAATTTTGAGACTAATCGGTCGGATGGGTTCAAAGATTACGAATACAGAAGTTCAGAAGTCAAAACCACGGACAGACATTTCGCAAGGACCCAAAATTTCGGGTTCTAGACCAAATTTTTTTTTGTTTTAGGCAAAAATAAGAAAAAAAAAAAAAAAAAAAAGTTTGGACGAAATCAAGACTTCACAACTTTTTGTTGCCGAAGTAAAAATGTGGGAAAACTCAGGATAACTGGGGAAAAAAAACCTACCACATGGTTTGTAATGTGCATGTGTTTTTATTGTGGGAGTTTTCCAATTACTTATGAAATGTTATATTATTCAGCTATCAAACACATACCTAGAATTTAATTAGGATTGAGCAAACTGAGACAAATCTCAAAAAAGCCAACTTTTCCCATTTCCCATTTCTGAGATTTTTCTGTTAAAATTTAATTTTGGTTCCACTTTCATTTTGTCAATGAAAATTACCTTCAATTCTATATTTGATGAAAATATTCCAACAAAATTAATTTTGGAAAATTTAGCTGGAATATTTTTATGAATGAAAATATTTTTATTTCATAAATACAAAAAACAAAAATTGGTGTAGCAAAATTCCATCAAGTAGAATTATTTCGAGGTTTTTGATTTCAAAGGTTTAATTAAAATTTCAAACCAATTTCTCTTTGATTTGTCCAGCGAGACCCATTTTCACATAATTTTCGTTATACTCTCTATTATTTGCCGTTCATTCACAATTTTCACATTAATATATCAGTGTCATGCTAATATGCAATAATTTAATAAAATACAATTATTTTCAGCAAATTAACAAAAAAATATGTGAGTGCCGAAAAAGCCATTAAAGCTGAATTATCCTGATTAATGTGTAAATAAAGCGAGGAATAAAATGAGAAAAAGTGCTCTCGAATTACAGTGAAATTCGCATAATATATAAATAACCAGAAACCATGTATCAACGAACATTGTAAAATATAAATTGAAAAATATCACACGTATAGTTCAGATACTTTACGCGGCTGAAAATACATGAAACAAATGATACAAATGAAACAAATGAAAAATATGACAATTCCGGGAAAAGCGGAAAAATGTGGATAAATGAAAATGTAACAATTGGCAGAATCACAAAAAATGCTCTGCAGTAACAAATTTCGGAATATTTTGTGATATTTTCGAGATATTTGAGCTTTGTCGAATATTTCAATTATTTGAAATATTTGTTGGAAAGCCAATGTTAAATTGAATGTAAAATAATAAATTGAATGTAGTCATAGATACGTTTCCTGAATGTAAAAACCAAATTTTTTAAAGTGTTTCAATGTGCTGTTAAAATAGTGGAAATTGCATTGTAATAGAATCGTTGCCAAAATGCGTGCGAAACAAATTTCACAATACTCCAAATATTGTTACAGAATGCGCAATTGTTGATGCAATGGTTATAGAATTTCCTGGACATTAAAAGATGATGCCAGATCGTTGTGAACTATTGGTTATTCTCTTTTATTTGCTGAATTTGGCTTCATTTGACTGTCAGTCTACATCAGAAGTATTAACAATACGACACGGTAGGTCGAGAGTCCGTCACAATACGGAGAAGGATCATGTGAAGTTGGTACTGAAAGTCCTAGATAATTTGACTTTGATTGATGGTGGCGAAAGCACAGAAAATGAGACATTGGGGGAATACAGCACTATCACTTACGCAGAAGATTTTAAGAATGGATCTGACCAAATTTTCATAAATAATCAGTCTGGTGAGTTTGTTAATTTTGAGGCCGAAAATGTTTTTCACAAGATTCCAAAGCTCCCTAATAAATTTGCTATGACGACAGCAATTCCATTATGGTCTTCGAAGAAAAAAATTGGCAAGAAGAAAGAAATCAAAAGTACCGTGTACAAAGGTATTGAATACCACAAGGCTCACCAAAACCTCACTGATATATTACTTCATAACAGTTCAGGCATAAATAGCATTAATGATATTAATAACATTAAAAATGCTAAAAGCATTAAAGGTATTAAAAGCAAAGGCAGCAAACGCTCCCAGACCATCCTAAAAAGTGATTTGCAAAAGCAAATCAAAATGAATGAACCTGTAGATGCTAAATCTGATGATAATTCCAAGAACGAACCATTTAGTCTAATGAAAGTTTTCCGAGATAATCCAGTAGAATCTCAACCTATTAAACCTATTCAATCTATCCATTCGTCGGCATTTTTTCCACACATAGAAATGCGACAATCAGAAATGACTGCCATCAATCCCATAGAAGACTTGGAAGACAAGCAAGCGTGGAAAGATAATTTAATGCTAAGCGACCAGGCCGGACATGATTCTTCCAACAACGACGCTATGTCTAATATACCAAACATGCCAAACGCTCCAATAAAAGAGCAATACAATCAACATTTAAAGAAAACTGTTGCCTCGAGCTTCGATGAACAAGCGAAACAGAAACACGATTTGCATAATCAGTTGCGAATGCCAGCCAATGAGGTCGACATGGATTTGAATATATTTGTGCGCGAGAATGACAGCTTCAATGAACATCAGCAGGATGAGGCTGGCAGTGATCTGGATAATGCAGATAACGCTGTTTATAATACAGATAACTCAGATAATGCCGATGGAGCCAATTTAGGATGGGAAGAGAAAAACAACCAGAATTTTTATCAGCTCGAAGATGTGGATTTTGGGGAATTTGATGAGACCAGTCAGCAAAATAGGAAAAACTTGTTGAGGGGTAGAGATGTTTTGACAAGGTTCTTGCAGATTGTTGAGAGTCAACATGCATTGGGTGGTAATTGTACCGCCGGCACGGATTTAAACTTGGGAGAAGGCGTGGTGGATCGATATGCCCAGGATCGATTTAGGATCGAAGCGGAAGTGGCGGTTAATCGAGCCAATATGTTGACCAGGTGAGCATGTTTCTTTCCCATTTCAAAATATAATTTTACTGATACCGTAGAAATCTTTTGCTAAGAAATTTCAAGAAATTTAATATTTAATAAATGCCAGCTTTAAGAAGCTTACGGCAAAAAACTCAAAGCTGAAGTATTGAAATGGAAACTTCCAAGAAAAAAAACATTTAGATTGATTCGATCTCATTTATTTTCTGATGAAGAAAAATACAAATTTCAGCAATAAATTCAATCTCAACAAAAATCTCAATATTAATTTCTCAATATTCTCGGTAACCTTTCAAAAGTGATTACCATTAAACAAACCCCTCAATGCCAAATAATTTTCTTGTGTTTACTCCTCCATTATTTACTTAATACGGCAAACAATGTTGAAAGGTTTGTAGTAACATTTAGAACACCCACAGTCAATTAAACATAACCATCTATGTCCACACAATAACAGAATCATAGATAACCTAATTACAATGTCTGGATGTAATATAACTGTTATTAACACCAAAATACATTCAGAGTCATAACTATATGTAGAACTAAAAGCTAATGCAAACGAATGCAAAACTATTGGTTTACATAAAATTAAATGCTAAAGTACATAATTTCCGGAACATTATTTAATTTGTAGCGAATTTCGAGCAAATGTAAAGCAAACTTTATTAAGCTCGACTATCGTTCGGCACTTTTCCAACTATGTAACTAACTAACTTAACTAATTTACACAGGCTTGATTCTGGGGCAATATTTGCAGAATACATTAGTGAAGTGATGATATTATTTAAGGGAAAACACGAATATGATATATTTGCTATGATTTAGTCGGAATTAATTTGGTAATTTTATGTTATTCAATCTTTTGTGGGTTTAGCCCCTATTTGATCATTTTATTTCAAGAGTGTTTAATTAGTTTATCCCTTTTTGGGATTAATAGGAGATATCTAGCTTTAAGGTCTAATTTGAGTTCTGTTTGAACTTTGATTCTAAAAATAGATTAATTATCTAGTTAATTAATTTTCTCAGAAATTTGGATGAATGTCATTAATGTTCAAAATTGAATAAGAGTGGGCGAAGAAAATTCTTAATTGAATGGCAGATATAGTTTAATTGGTCAATTTAATGACTATATCGTTTCTGATTACCAATTACCCATTAAAGTGAAAGTCCCATCAAAAAAGCACTACATCTAACACATCCTCCTAACCACTTCAAATCCTAATCTAAAAACAAGCAATCTGGAGCAAACATAACATAATGTGAAATAATCTCAAAGAACCATACTACAATCATCCTAAAAACTACTTCAATCTCGAATCCAACCAGCAAAAGTATGTCAAAGCGATGATCAATCTTGACAAATTTGTTTTCCATTTATGAAAGTTTCTCCACTTGTCTGTAAGTTCTCTATAAGTTCTTCTTATCTCGTTTGGGGTTTTGTTTTCATGCGCTCGGTTTCAATGTGTTCCATGTCTCTCAGCTTTCCAGCTTTTTTAGTTTTATAGTTTTTACAGTTTGGCAAGTTGTGCTTGGGGACATGAATATTTTTCAATATGGGATTAGAAATTTGGCACTTGGAAAAGTCGTATAAATGAAATTGGTTGATTTGATAGGTATTGAAGCTTTGATAAAAGACTGGGATTTGATAGGGTCGTAAAACTACTGGAAACATCAGTTAGGTTTTTTAATGAAGTTTTCTATTTTCCCTATCATCTTTTGAGAATGTGGATGGTGTTGGTTCGTTAGAATGATTTATTGATAAAAACTGTTTGGTAAACTGTCAAAGTTCGAGATACTCACTTACTGGATTGGTGCAAAACTTGCTTACTTTGAACTTGCTTTTGTTAAGATAGAACACGCATGATTGATCACTTTGTTAGGAAAAAGCAATGTACAATCGATACGTTTATTAATAATCCCATCTATCCTATAGTTGCAAACAAAATCCTCTCAACAACATTATCCTTGATTAAAGATTGGAGTGGTTTATCCTCTAAAAAGCTTATAAAAGACTGCACTGTTTGCAACATATTGAATCTGCTGAAAACACAGTTTCATTTTATCGCATCATGGCCTTTTGTTTGCAGGCTACTCAAGCTGCCCTACATTTAAAACTGTCCAGCAAATCGCTTTACGTAAATGTATGAATCGTGTAAATTGTTGCACAAGCAGCACATCAAATATTATTAAATAATTCCATGAGCATAGAAAATATGGAAATACCAACAAAAACGTTTTAAACATCAAAACTTCAACAAATTTTAGAGCCCACTCGATGCATCGAACATTTTACTGCTTTCAGCTTTTGCCTATGTTTGTTGCTATGTTATTATATGGTTTATAGTCTCTGCATGTCCCACCATCTAATCTCCACCATGATTCAAAAATGTTCTCGTATCATTGCGATAATGTGCATTTTATTGCATTGTCTATTGAAGCAATTTCGTCGCAAAGACATGACACATATTTGCTGCTGTATTGTTTTTTGGGCATGCAAGAATGTTTATTCGAGCTTTAACAGTGGTTGGAAATTTCATTTTTTGTTATATTTAATATTTAATGGAAAACGTGAGTGACTGACGTTTTCATCTGAATTTGTCGAATTTTTTTCTTGGTGATGATCTTTGAAAAATATTTAAGACGTTGTGAGAATTCAGACATTTTGTTATATGTAGATCAAAAACTTTATAAAAAAAACCTCCCAACTCCTGCCCGTAGCCGAAACCTTCATATTATGTGCATTGCTGATACATGCATCGCATACACCCAAAAATTAGTCAATGACAATGTCGGTACCCGAATCTCAATCATGGGCCAGAAACATCTCATTTCAAGCCGTTTATGTGTGCGGTGTGTGATTATATGATGTTCAAGCAGTGAATGTGGATATATAATTGCAACACTCCAGCAGAGGAAAATTTACGACTGTTTAATGTTGCTCCCTAAAAAAACATTTTCATGCTTTTGCCCTGGACTCGTAATGTGATTTTATGTTTCTGGTGTACATTTTATGGGTTTTGTGGAACATTTAATGTTTTTATTCCATTTGTGTTTTTCGTAATCATTTTACATTCCTGGTCAGCAATTCTTGGGTGAAATATTTATTTTGTGGTCATTTTTACAGTCTCGATTATTTTTTTATTGCTTGATTTTCATGTCTTATCTGGAAAAATGATTTTCCATTAATATTCTTTGAATTAAAATTTTTTAATTATTTTCCAAAATAAATCAAATTTTCAAAAAAAAATTCCATCCATATCGACCTCTTTTTCAAAAAAGACCCATACACACGATTTGATGCATAGACTATGTGAAAAAACGATGAAAATGGGCCTTACTCAGCCTAACTGATAATAAATTACGATAACTTTGTAGCTCGAATACCGGCACGCAATGCACTTCTCCTGTTGTGGTCAATCAAGTGTGAGTGAATTTATCCAAGTGATTAGGATCAGTCGTTATGCAAATTGTATGCACGTACATGTGATTGCGTTTTATGCAAACCTTTCGTTCGAGCTTAACATTAATTAATTGTTTTATTCTGATAAAAGTAATGAAATGTTGAATTTATGGGAATGCATGGTTGAATAATTGGAATTTTGTGTTTAAAATTGTGGAATTGTTAAATAAGGGAGCATTTGAAATTATTTTGCTTTAATTTAATGAAATAAATTATTTTGAGTTTATTGATTGAAAAGATTAAAAAATCCATTAATAAAAATTTAGATTGTGTTAGATTTCACCTAGAACTCAGTAAATAATGAATTTTATTTTTTGCTCTGATGATTGAGAAATTAACTTTATATTTATATATATCACTACAAAAATCGGAACAAGGTTCTTCTCAATTACACATTTTAACAAAAATCAGCACACAGTTGTAATAGTTATTATTCATGATGCAAAAAAAAGTGTTGCGTATAATAGCTACCGTAATTAAAAATTTATTTGATTACGTTTGTAATCTGTATTCATCAATATTTTAATCCTTTATAAAAAACACAAAATGCAAATTTTATTGTATAATTCAGTTTATTTATTATTAATGTTTGTGCGAAAATTTAATCTGTGGCATTTTTTAATCGGAGCTTTAAACTTGTGGATTTCACGATTATTTGTAATGAGATGATCCAGCCAAGCTTAATGTTCGAATTGCCAATAACACACATTTTCCAGGAAAAATGTGAACAACTTTAAAGCTTCAAAATCAGAAAATTCCACCGTTCGTTCTAAAACAAATATCATATACAGTATCCATGGTACGTGCGCCCATAAATATCAATTTTTATGTGAAACTGTGAAATCGTTTTATTTTTTGAAGTTTCGCAATTTTCCCAATTTCCACAATTTCAGAGCATTTCCAAACATTTCCAAACATTTCCAAACAATTCCAAATAAATTAAAGCTTTATCAACATTTCTAGCATTTCCAGCATTTCCTTCGAACGGAATAATGAGAAAGATCTTTAAACAATTTAATGGAAAAATCTTTGTTGTCGAGGAAGAACGTGCTTGGCACAGCACTCGGATGCATTTAAGGCTTGAGATCTATTACAGCTATTTTTAGTTTCAGTTCAAGAGCAAAATCAGTTGATGCTTTCAAGAGAAGCTAGACAGAAAACACAAGCACAAATTATTCGATTAATGAAGGTACTTTAAGGCTTCTACAGCAGATTTGAAATGTTTCAAGGGTTAACAAATCTGTGCAAAATCTTCTCTTGTTCATAAATCTTATAAATCAAGGAGTTTGCATTTATTGACTTGATGGTTGAGGTAAGATTAACAAGAGATTATGGGCCGATTACTTTGTTGCTCTCATAGTATTTGCAATTTCAATAATGATGTAAAACTAGATTTGGGGGTAAATTGAATTTGAGATCATAGGCCATAGTTGGAAAATTGAGTTGAATAGACAGAAAAGAAGGTTGAAAATTATGTCCAAATTGAATATGTTGAGTAATTTTTTTAAAGCTTTAATCCTTATAATCCATACAATCTTTTTTTGAATGGAAGTGTCTCTTCCTCAGAAAAATCTCACGATTCAATAAATCGACTAAAAATCTTTAACCTGTTTCAAATAATTGTACAAACATTGCTCACATGTTATGTGAAAGCAATTTGCTTGAAGGCAATTCAGGTTGAAGCTTTCTGTCGACTGTACTTAGAAAATCCAAACTGAAAATCTTCCAGAAAGTGAAGTTTGGATTGTTTTTATTGCAATAGAGCTCATGTGGATTTTGTGAAATATAGTTTTCTGCATCAACTGGCAGGGCCAGATACTGCCTCAAGTTTTAATAAATCTTGCCATCATTTCGGATTTATTATAAATATTGCTAATTTGTCTGAAAGCTACGAGTGGAAAGTTATGATAAAATAAATGTGTCGGAACAGTTTTTTGAAATGAATGAGGATGGCTCTGACTTTGATTTTTTAAGGCTTCGACTTGTTTCGAAATATTATGAGAAGTCCAAGTTTTAATCGATTGAGTGTCAAGAATTGTTTGATGATGATGATGATGTTGAAAATTGTCGGTTGTTTTTTTAAAGACGATGAAAATTTTTATTATATTTTTCTTCCAATCCAGTGCTATAGCTTTATAATGTCTACCAAAAGTCTACTTCACCAAAATTCTTAGAATACATTTTGAAATCCACTATAGAAAAGTATAAAATGAATGGTAAATTGTGAGAATTCGTGAGATTGCGTGCAAATCGAAGTCTTTTTATTAAAATTTAATTAGAGCTTGGGGAAACGAGTCCATTGGATTTTTTAAATTAAAACTTTGTACGACTTTGTCAGTACAAGAGTAATTAAAGCATAAATTAACTACTAAAAAAAAATTTATATTGTGTTGTTGTGCAGCTCTGATGATATGTTATACTAGATCATGTAACTTTATAATAATTCTTGGAATGGGTATAGCAATTATTTTGAATGGAATTGCATTTAGTTCCTAGAATTTATCGTCCCAAGAATTTATTGGGATGCAGCAAATACAAATTATCAATTTCTATCTAGTTCAATTATAACTTGAATAAAAAGAAAAAATTTTTGTATGTGTTGCTATTTAAAATTTTCCCAGTAAAAACAGTCTGAAACATGAATTCATCAAATGTATGAGAACAATGTTGTAAGTTATTAAAACGCATTGTTGCTACAATTCAGACATTTCGTTTCATAGGAGAACCAAAATATTAATGAAAAGTTAAGGATCAAAACTACAAGACCTCTTGAAAATGTTCAACAACATTGTTAGAACAAAAAACCAACGAAACCAGCACAAGACTGCCTGAGCAGTTTTAATTAATTTTGCTTTTACATTAAAATGTACGATGTTTTTGTCTTTCGCTTGCAGCATTTCTATTAACAAAGCTTGCGGCTGTTTTCTCAAGCTGAATGACAAATTAAAATCATTTCTCTGCGAAAAATCCTTCAAAGTCTGCGAACTCTGTTTTGTGCACTCATTAACAAAGTCAGTTTTGTAAATTTGCGGGTTGTTATTTTTAAGGCTGCGAAAGCTCGGCGAAAACGGCAAGAATTCAATTAATCATGGCCTGTTGAAGCTGAGCTGGAAATATTCTTAATTTGTGCTACAGCAGAAATGTTGGTAGAATGTATTTAATTAGCGTTTTAACAAATTCTTTTTCTGGGGAATCACCAACATTACTGCCAGAGGCAACTTTTTTTTAAGGATTCGTTTGGTTGAGTTTTGTGATGGTGAAAGAAATGACTGTGATTCCTGGGATTACTAAAAAAATTACTGGTCTTTATGAATGGGAGACTGTAAAAAATTAGACAAATTGTTTAAATTCTACAAAAAATATTTATGAAGCCCTAAAAATGCTCAGTCTAACATTAAAAACTCCTCTTAATGCTTGAATTATTACCTAGAAATCCCTTGAAGTTGTTTCTGAAGCTCATATAACCGGAAGGCGGAACAACTTACATTAATAAAATCAAAATATAGAACCAATCGTTAAAATAAAATCCGGCCCATCTGATTGAAAACACTGAAACTCTCAATTCTAAAAATAGAATTCCATTTTTATTGAAAATGCGACCCCCATAATTTACATAATAAACAACAGTTTCACACCAACCTTTTCCGAAAACAATTTCCTTAAAGCAATTTGCCTAATTAAGATAATCGACTTGGGATGGCAAATTGGTTGAGTTATGGGCCATTACCCAATTAATTCAATTCACTCAAGGTTCATGAACATTTTAATAAACTCAAGAATTTGCTCTGTTTTCTTCCAGAATCTTCAAGTTGACATCACCAGCCGTGCAAGAAGACATCAACCTCCTTCACGCGTCCGTGCTATCCATGGTAGAGTTTGATGATGATATTTTTGGGGCAGGTCACTGTTTTGACTGGAACCAGCATCCAAGTAAACGAGGCCTTTTCTGTCCGTTTGCTCATCGTTTGCCCGCACCAGAAACTGCTTCGCTTGCTAAAGATCTAGCTAATGAGTATCACTACCTGGGGAATTCATCCGAATGGTTCTTTCTAGCCAGAAAAAATGCGGAAAAAGTTGTGGCACGCAACGAGCAGTATATTAAAGGTATATGGAGTGAGAGTTTATTATTAGATTCAGGGCATCATCTTTCTTTGGTGAATTTTCAAAATATTTGTATAATAATGTTTTTGAAAAATGATAAGATTCGTATTATATTGCGTTTTATATTTCAGTAACCTAGTCAAATTACTTTCAAAATTCCGAAAAATGGCTTTAAAGCTATGTAGTCGATAAATACGCTAAAAAGTCCCTAAAATATATTGAATCCTTAAAAAATTTTTGGTCCCTTCTCTTAAAAAATAAATCCGTTAAAATTCAACAGTCAAGGTCCGCTGAGCATCTGGAAAAGCTGCTTTGCCAAAAAACGATGAAGTAAAAAACGAACGCAAACTTGAATTCACTGAATAAAATCCACATAAATCAAGCTCGTAGAAAGCGGATTTGATTTGGATTTATAACTTTTGCTTGTTTCCGTAATTCCATGTGCTTCGTGCGCAAAGATTTTCCCTGGTTTTTGCCTGGATTTTTCTACATAGATACATTTTGTAAATAGATAATGATGTCACGCGAAAGATAACTTGACTTCAAATCCTTCAAATGCTTCAAACCCTTCAAACTAGTCATCAATCATTCTAAATCCACATTTCAGCATTGTAGTATATTTTAGAAAGGTTTGAAGTGTGTGGAATATTTGAATATGTGTGAAGGGTAACGTATGTTTCCCAGAAATAACACAATCATCACGATAATCAACTTATGACAGAATGTGGTTTCTTTTTGTGAGAGAAGGGTTAATGGGTGGTATTTTATGTTATTTTGGAAAATTGGCTTTAAGGTAGTCAACAATTTGTTTAGTACTGAAACTTTTATCTTTCGTATTAAATTTTGTTCATGAAAAATTAGCGTGACAGATAATAAAAGAAAAACAATTTAAAGCTTTTTGTTTCATTTATAGTTTCTATTAACTTTATGCTTTTTTGATGACATAAACGAGCCCTTAAACCATTAACCCACTAAACCACTAAAAACCCGCAATCATTTAATTAAAAGTTTTTAACAACCTTTCACCTTTTTTCTATAAAATGTGTCGTTTATTAACAATATTTTGAATATTTATCTACTGCTCCAACTTTGTTCCTAAAATATGAAACAAGCATATTTCTATCCAATCCATCACGAAAAAAAAACCCAATTATTTTTCCTGGGTGTGTTTCATTCCATAGTATCATTCTCCACAAAGTTCCACGCAAAAATGAATCCAGAAAAATTGATGTGACAAGAACGACTGGGAATGGCATCCAAAGTTATATCCATTTACATTTTCGGCCGCAAATCACGCAAGCAATAAATTACAAGCACAACAAGAACGACACATTTTACAGACTCTATCAGAATTTTCATAAATTCTTCAATTCTCATATATTTTTGGTTGTACTCAAGTTGAAAATTAGCATATTCTTTCAAAATTTAGAGGCAGAAGGGGTTGTGAGGATTCGTCATTTGTACACTTTATTTCAATGAATATGATACAACAACCCAATTTATTTCTCTCTTTTTTCCTTCAAGTCAAATTTCTATTAAGGAAATTCAAAAAGTACTTTCTTTTATGATCCATATTTCACGAACTTCCAAATTCCAAAGTAACTGCCTTTAATACGCATCTCTACATCTTTTAGCTTCCACTTCCATTTCTCATAACTCAAAAGATCTCTTCATAAAATTCACGAAACTGCCCACAAAATAACAATTGCTTCAAGTTGTCCTCATAAAAACTCTTTATCTTTACCCCAAAAAGGCCTCAATTTACTCGACAAATAAATCTCACGTATGCCAAATTTCCGCTTATTTCTCATATATCAAACATTTTTTCATACTTTTCATATGCCATCAAAATATATATTTCATATGTTATTCGGGTCTTTTATCTGCACACCAAAAATGTAATCACATTCCGGGGTTCATAATTTATCTTTAATGATTGCCGCAGATGATGATTACGCTGCATAATCATACGCAAATTACAAGTAGCTCCCATTCAATCTATTCTACTTTTATCAGAAGAAACATTTGCTGGCAGCTTTTCAAAGAGTTTGCTGTTCTGATTTATTGGCCCATGGGCAAAATACCAGCCAACATTATTCATGTAATTCATATTTTGCTATTCTTCTTTATTTGCAGCTTATCATTCGTATTCAAACGACACGGAGAGGCATGCAGAAGAGATTTTGTCGGTGAAATATGATGACGGCAAGTGGTCCAAACCATACTATGATTGTGGCGGCGGAAACATTTGGATGCTTACCTACACCGTTCCGTTCTTTGGATTTGAAAATGGAACATATTTTTTCAAGTAGGTTGATGTTTGTTTTGATAGATTTATATTTGTTTTGTTGGGTGTATGTTTAATTATAATAATTTCAGGAATCTTATGTTTTTTTTTCTTTACGTGTAATTGTGGGTAATGAGTTTATCATTTCTCAAAATGTGAGCTTTTGTAATATATTCTTGCAAAAATTTCGCAAATTCCAAACCACGAGGCTGTCAGCTGCTTTTACCGTACTTTCAATATTTTTCCTGCGCATTTTTCAACTTTTAATTCAAAATTGAATTAAATTCCGTTTGCCATGCTTCCCTAATTCTTTGGGCTGTTTTAAATCCAACAATCTGTTTGTAGAAAACGTGTAGTAACAAATTTATTAATTTTTCAAGATACGGATGCTTTCGCAATAAAAACATGAAAAAAATATTTCTGAAAAATTAATTAAGATTGCAAGATAACATTTTGGGTATTAAGGGAATTTTTAATCTTGACTTATTTCATTACTTGTGCGTGCCCTTACACATAAATATGCCATATGGGATTTCAGTCCATCGAGGAGATTCTTTAGATGGAAACCTTAAATGGATCTGCTTTCATAAATTTCTTATTAATGGGTGGAAAACTGTTGGGGAGGAAGAGGTTGTAATTTTCTGAGATTTTTATAAACATGTTTTTCTATTTAATTAGATAGAGCTTTTAGGAAGCTTTTATCGAATTGTTGTAGGAAGAGCTTTCAAAGACCTTTTTGAGGCTTTGCGGAGTAATTGGATTTCAGTATCGAGCACATCATGTTTAATGTTGTGAAAAACAGATCATTTTGAAAAATTGTCCTAGTCTCCTTTCCATCCAGTCTCCAAAAAGAAGGTTCCCTTTAAAACCACATTAATTCCAAAACCTCATTAACTAATTATTTAATTTTTGACTAAGCACATAATTTGCCGTCTGAATTTACGTCCCCAGGGCCATAACTTTATATTCCTCAATCCAACATCCTTTCGGATAAAAATAATTAGTTTTTATATAATTTGAAAGAAAATGTCGTTAAATTTTACGAGTCGGACGGAACGAGTAGCATCAGTTGAATAATGAGTTGTTTTTATGTTGCCATCAAAATTCATTAAAAATTTGATGGCATTTTGGCCGCTGAAATCAGGCAGACTTTTAGTTCGCTGCTGCTGGTCGGCATAATGAAAAATTGCATTTAATTAATAATGCGACAGTGGTGATTTCACTTGTTCTACACAAACTGTTAATATTGTTTATTTATTTTTGCAGAGCTTTTTATTCAAAGGTTCCCGGGAAACCAAGACATTCCGGTTATAAATTCATTCTGAAGAAAACATTCCAAATATAATCTAACTTTCATTCTCTCTGCAGAAGGTTTTATGAAGAATGTTCAAAGAAGTCTAATTGGTATGCTGAAAAACATTCTGATTTAAAGTCTTTTTGGGATGTTCCGTAGAAAACCAATGAGAACGATTTCTGGAATGTAAAATATGTAATATGTCGCAATAATCCATTTTTAGAGCTCAAATGGGATTTATAGGTGAAAAACTTTTAAAAATAACTTTTAATCAGTTTTAATGCAACAATTCTTTCAAATTTCATGAAAATGAGATTGAAATATTTTACTCGTGATATTCTCTAAATGCATTCTTCAAAGAATGTTCGAAGAGTCTGTTAGATAGTAGTAACTAACGTTCTGCAGAGCATCATATAGTTGGAATATAAAAATTATTGAAATTATTAATAGTTTTTTGGCCTATTTTGTTGAAAATATGTATCACGCTTACTATTTTTACCATTTTTATCACTAAATACATAGCCTGTAGTAAAAATATAGGAAGTTTATGAGATTCAGAAAGTAAAACTGAAAAAAACCTAACATATTGTGAGATATCGAAAATTGATTCCAGATAGTGTTCTATGAAGAATAAATTATTGGAATGTTTAGTAGACCAAAACAAACGCGGAGAAAAGCAGAGCTCTTCGTAAAATTAATTCTTTTTGTGTGATTTAGTGAGTTTAAATTCAGAAATTGTTTCTTAAACACACAAGTAGTGACCTATAAGAGTAAAAGAAGTGTAGATCAAACATTTAAAAGTGATAAAAGTTAAATTTTCAAGTTATTTACAAAATATCCTGTTTGAGTTTCTAATCTTGTGCCAATCAACCAACAAAGCAATCCAACCATACTACAAAACAATCAAACAAGATTTACTGGTGCTTGACCTGGTGCTTGACGTTATTTCAGTTGATTCTTTTGGTGGAGACTAGAATTTTTAGGTGAGTATATAATTTGGGGCTATTTTTCGTATTTTTACTTTGTTTTAATCTTTCTAGGCATTTCGACGATTTCTTAATGTGCTGAGCTTCAGAGTTCGCAGAGTGTTAGACTTTTCGGTGTAAAAAAGTACTTCAAGTTCATTGGTAAATTTTTTTTAATATGTTGCATATTTTATTCTAACATTTTTTTCTCATCACAGAAAATCCCCAAGAACGTGAAGTTTCAAGCACCAGCACCCTAATTTTAGTTTTCAACAACATTTCATCTATTTATTGTCAGACTTTTTATATCATTATATAAGATTATAAGCAGAAATAAAACTTTTAAATGGAATATGAATTTTATTTTGCCACCATCAATCATTCCAGCAATCATTCGAACAGTATCCAAAAATAAATACTAATTAGTCTACTAAAAAACATTCTAATTACGTTGCTTTTAATACCTATTTTATAGAATATAATTTAGAATGAATTTCAGTATGTCCACAGAATGTTCACAGAATGTAATTTTATTTTTGGCGGTATGTCTTGGAATAAAAAATACATTCTAATTAGACATTCTTTTTAGAATGTATTTTTGGGCACTTTGAATGCTCTAAGGAATGTTCAGAGAATCTTTACAGACGTTCTTCCAGCATGAAAACGTTCTGCTCGGAGATTCTGTGATCATTCTGCAGACATACCGGTTGGTTTCCCGGGGTTGGCAAAGGACGAAGTTTTTATTTTTTTAGTTTTGCCATAGTTTAAGCTCTAGTTTTAATAATTTAAAAATGAATTTGCACCCACTTAAACCCCTCTTCATATAGTGTACACCAATATGCTCAGTTGAATGGTGCTTTCCAGCTCTTAATGGCTATATGTTTAAACCATTGTGTTTTTATTATATTGTGTCATTTTGTGCATTTTTTCAGAGGAACATCTGGTATTGACGTCGATTTACGGAGAGTGGATATAGATCAGTGTCCGCAAAAGAACATGGTGACTTCATCGGGTGCACCGCAACCGCTCAATATTTTTGCAGGCACTGACAAGTGCAAGCAGCGCACAACTGAGGTAAATTAAATATCATAAATTTGAAGTGTTTTGTTGATTTGTGTGAAGACCGTTTATGAACCTTAGCATACATATTTTATTCCAGTGCCTGCCAATCCCTGCCATGGGTTTTCGTCGAGGTTCCTACAAATGCATTTGTCGCAAAGGTTTCTACTACCCAGATCCTAAGATGGAATTCCGTTACTTTAACGGAAGCACACTGGAAGAAGAATACGCAAAATTGATGCAAGTAAGTTCGACTTCCAAGATTTCAAAAAATAAAACTTTTGCTCGCTGATCTCTTACTGATTGCTGTGGGAATTGGCATTTTTGCCGCCACAAGCTCCCAACTCAATTAGAATTAATTTAATTGAAATTGCTGTATAGCATTGTTAACATTTTTGCTGGCGTCCGGGAGGACAATTTGCCATTCACGATCCTTTTATAATGATGAAAATCTGCCATGTCGCATTTTGATGGGAAACTAATTGTGGTGCTTGCCTTGTCGTGGCAGTTGATGATTTATTTACTCATTTTCCATAAATAAAATTATTTTACTCAATTGTATAAATGTCTCGTTTTGCGGCTAGGATGAAACATCGGCTTACAGCGAGCCTCACTCCTTTGAGTGTTTGCCATGTGCTGAGGGATGTGACTACTGTGAAGACTCGTCACCTTGCGTAGCGGAGCTTAATTGGCCCATGCGAACCGCTATTTTATTGATGGCTATTGCAGTCATAGGATTCTTGCCCCCTGCTGTCGTTTTCACCTTTAGGTATCAACAAGTGAAGGTAGGCAAAGTTTTTTAACATTTAATGGTGTGCAAGATTTATTTCATATATTATTTATATTCATAAGGAAATAGGGAGAGCCCCTATAGGTACAAGAATGGGGCATATATTAAACGTAGATAGCTTCAAAATAACAGATATAATTCTTTTCATGATGCCTTTTGCACGAATAACGTAGATTATCAGAATTTATAGCAAGATATTATTTATCATCACGCGTGGTAGACAACTAAGACAGAAAGGAATTACTCATCTCGTATCTTAAGTTGTTTTGAACGTTCTTAACTTTAAACCTGAATCAAGAAATACTTCTGAAATATACAGTAAATTCAGAAATTTTTGAATATTTAGCCAACAGTGATGAAATCGGTCCCAGAGGCCATATTTAAAGTAAATATATATGCAAAATTTGGTATGACTTTGAGACACAATGAAAGTCTAAAGAATTTTCAGGAAAATTAATATTGTTGTGTTCTCGATTCCCTTTATTTTTAAGATATATATTCAGGTGCCAGACATCTTATATTCTCCTTATTTTGTTTAGAAGTTTGTGAAATTTACTGAGTTTTGTGAATGTCTGTTAGATTTTCTAATTTATGTGCAAAAACATAAATATTCGGGTTTGGTTTGCTTTTGAGTAATGATGGCAAGCAAAGTTGGCAAATTTGTTTCATTAATAAAGCAACCAGGCTTTTTGCTTCTATTCCGTGAGTATTTTTCGGCATTTAAAATTTATGGGATATTTATATTTATATTTCAAGTTTGTGCTTTGTTAGTAAATTGATCAAAAATATGGAAGAAAAAGAGCTTTTGCTTTCAAGGTACACTGAATTTGTAATTTGTTCAACTTTTACTTGGGTTTACCTGAACTCTAATTTATGAGTACAAAGTCTAATTTATATCAATTATACAAGCCAAAAGATGGAAACTTTTACTTACCATGCAAATTGAGGGTCGAACTTAAAAGAAGATCTAATTATAAATTTTCACTTCGAAAATGGGCAATTCTTGAAGGGTTGGAAGGAATGAGGCTATAAATAAATTTGTCTAAATTATACATTTTCAGATTAATGTTAAAGTCCATGTCTTAGTTGAAAGCATTATCTTAAAAACCTTCATATCATGAAAATGTCAAAAAGCCACTGAATCATCTAAAAACTTCAAAGTACCATAAGCAACTGTCACTATCAATCACGAAAGTCTTTAAAAATATCATCATCTTAATTAAGCATTCTTTAGTTTCTTCCATCTTAACACACTTAATATAATATATACACCATTACACGAGCCTTTCAGTAGCTTCTTCAACATTATCATAAAATCCCTGTTGATTTTCTGAAAGCATTCCAAGTTGATTATTTTTGGGTAAACGATTTTCACCATACACTCCAAATATCCGTCTTAATTATCTTTATGCCATATCTGATGAATACTTTAGATAAACATCTCATATAGTTGATACATAGTTGTCGTTTTATCATTGTGTCTTGAAGAAAGGATATGATATATTATACGGTTGCAAGCTTTGGGTATGACGGGCTGGGTGAATTTTGAATCTTAAGGAATTGTTTTGTGAAATATTCAGTAAATTTTTGAAGAATGTAGAGAATTACCTTGAAATGTTTTGGTTTAGGAACTAAATTGCAATTTAGAGGAGTTGACATAAATTTTCTGACACGTGGAACACGTGAAGGTTGACGAAAATTTTAGAGAAAGTAATTTGAAATTTTTCTGAAGTTTCAAGAGTGGAGTTTTTGAGGATTTTGCATGTAGACATAGCTATAAGATTTATGAGATGTGGTACACTTTGTAACTTTTTAAAGCCCCAAGCATAAATGTGTAATTTTTGTCATACGTAAAATGAGAATGCATTAAAAAGTTTCAAAACAAAAAAGAAAGATAACCTTTAAAATGTTCAGAAGATTTTTACTCGCTCAAGTCCTCAAAACTCAAACAACTCTAAACTTACCCGGATGAAAAATCTTCAAGCAGTGCAGAAAACAAGCTCGCAACGAAATTTCTTACGAACTGTGAATAATAATTATTCGACAATTTACGTTTGGGGCGCACAAATCTCGAATTTCTCTTGTCGCGTGCAAAACATTATGAGCATTGCGAACATTACAAGCTACATTCGATGGATAAATGTGAAGAGGGAAGTCTGGAAAAGGGAGGCATCTGGAAAATAAATTATGATTGTATGTTTAGAGAAAGAAATTCATAGCAAAATTTTCTTTAAAAAATCCCCTGTATCTTAAGAAATTTTTTAAAGAAAAATCAAAACCGATCTATAAAATAATTTTAAATATCTTTTCCGTCCATACACCTTCTTCACATATGTGATGCGCATATTTCTAAGAAACATTATATGAAACATTAATTACAACAAAAGTGTGAAAATATTCACAAGAGTAATTAGAGAACAGTCTTCTTCCTGTCTTGCAAATACATTGTGCATGAACAAATTAACGAGATGGAAATTATGTGCGAAATATTACAAACATCAGAGATGTTATTATGGTATTTTGAGTAAGTGAATGACGCAATTCTAAGATATTATTCCTAGAAGATCTTTGACTAATTTCTTTTAATATTACGAAGAGCAATCAGAATGTATATGAAAATGTAATTTGGTGTTTGATTGTTGGTGGTTTTCAGAAATTTTCACAATATTCAAATTGAATTGTTTGAATCAATTTGAGCAATTGAGTTGGGCAAAATTTATTATGCTACCAAGTATGAAGGATCTGCTTGTTGATGAATTCCAGGAAGATCATGCTTTTATATAAGGATATATTTGTTATTGAAAGTTCAATGAGTTTTGTTGTCGGACTCATTCGATGGTTAATTTGAAACGGAAGTATGTGATGGGTGCGCATGTAAAAGATGTAGACATACACATTACACAAGCTTGATCCTTTTATGACCTTTTTATTCATAGTTAAATATTTGTAGAGCTTTCCTCATCAATGAAACAATTATTTCTCAAAAGTGACTCTTCAGGCATGTTTATTCAAATTTTTGATGTCAACCTTTCCAGCTCTTGAGATTGCTGGTCAGTTGTATATTATAAGTTATGATAACCCACTTCAAGAAAAAGAACTCCAGATAAAAATTGACCTTTTCATGCTATGAAGAAAATTACGTTATAATGTATCCCATTCAATCTTAAGAAAATGTTAAAAAAAAGCTTTATATATGTCTTTCACAACAACCTACAAGGACTCTTTAGTATATCAACTATAAATTAAGTAAGGTAGCCAATTTGGCAGTAACTTGACCTTAACCTTTCATCCGACAAAACTTGAAAAAAAGCTCGAGAAACTAGAAAAAAGATACTAGGAAAAACACCAAAATTACATCAAAATCATATCATAATATCAAGTTCAGAAAATTTCCATCGTCTGGGATTTAAATGGCATCTATTTGCTTTCATCGGAACCATGGCAAACCAACAAGAAAATCGAGCAAAAAATAGGAAGGCAAAATCCTGGCAAATTTAAGCAACAAAAAAAAACATTTCCCTATCCCATTTCTGCCAGATTTCCACAGATAAATTGAATTAACCCTTTAAAAATGGTTTAGGAGGCGACAAGAAAATAAAACTTTTAGTTTAGAGTTTCTCTAGAGGATATCGTTGAGTTTCGTTTAGATTTTTGTGGATTTTTTAGAAAACCAGTTTAATATTTTTTTCGGCTTGGCACAGCATAATGTGGAGAGTTATCGAGTCACATCTCTTGTGCAGCAAAAAAAAGACTTCAGATTATGACTGACTGGTATATCGTATGTTGGGGATACATTCCAGTATTTTTAAAGTCTGTAGCTGAGAATAAAAGCCAGCATGAATGAGTTGTCTAGTGCTCTGGAATGTGATTAAGGGAAGTAGAAGTGAAATTGCAGTAGAGTACTTAAAACTTAACTATAACTAAGGATTTCAAATAAAATTCAACTGAATGAAATAGATGACAATATTTAAATAAGAAGGACAGTCGGACATTAAGATGTGTACAAAAAAAAGCAACATAAAAGTCATTCAGAAGCAGATAAATATACGTTCTGTACTTGCAAGATAAATTTTGTAGTCATTTTTTTTAAGGTTCTTTTGCCTGGAAGAACAAGAAGAATTCTATGAAAATGTCAGCATGCATACTTCCCCAAACAAATATCTTGCAATGACACAAAAGGATTTAAAGGAGATACGGCTGGTTGGTCAAGGATGCTACACGAATGCTCTTGAATGCTTTTTTATTCTTCTTAAGCTTTATAAAATTGTATGATGAGCACTTTTGAGGTATTCGGTTGCATTAAATACAAAATATAGCAAATAATTAATTCTTGAAAATTGAGAAAATTTCATTTTATGTTCGATTAATGGAGGTTTCGTTTTCTCAAATTTATCATGTCTGTTTTTGCTTGTTGCCTGAATTATAAAATTGAGAACATCTTGAAGATTAACTTTTAAATTCGATTCTGGGAATTGAGATGTTAAAGCTGATTATTCGTTTATGCGCGTATTCGAGATACTAAATTATGTATAATTTATGAGCTTTTTAAGCTTTTACATGAAAAAAATAATTCCTTAAAGTGTGAAGCACTTCAATACATCCGTTTTGTTCATGATTTACAGATGTTTTCATTGATTTATAAACAATATCATAACATTTGAATTTTTGGCAAAAGTTTTTTAGAAGCTAAAATTTTTAAGATTTTTTGTTTCATGAAATTCAAAACATAAAGATTTTTTTGGTAAGAATATTTTAATTTTTTAATAAAAAAGTGGAGCTTTTCTGTTGTGTCACTTTTGATGAAAACTTATTCATTTTTTACGCAAAAAATTTACAACATACAACATAACATCCCAGGTGGAAATAAATGCCATTTACACTAAGACATACACTAGAGAAAAAACACTAGAACCTTCCCCGTAGAAACACTAAGCTTACCCAGGTGGAAATCTGGTTCAAGTCCTAATGTAGGTACACTAGAATACATTAGAAAGTACACTTTTTCCTAGAATATTACACTAGGATACACTAAGAGACACACTAGCTTCTAAGAAAATGTGTGCTCTCTAGTGTATCCTAGTGTATGACCACACTAGAATACACTAAGGAACATTTAAATTCCTAGTGTTCCTTCTAGTGTATTCTAGTGTTTTCTAGTGTGGAAAATATAATATCTTGAAAATTCAAATTTTCATATTTTTGGCGAAATATTAGATTTAATATTCTTGAATTTGCTGTTGAAAGCATTTTTGGTATTTCTTTTGTGTATTTGCGATGTTTTTTTAACGTATAATTTTTTTTTTAATTTTGAAATTATTTGTCTCATTTTAAAAAAGTATTAATTCATCCTTTTAAAACTTAATTTTAAAATGTTGATTTTAAAATCTTTTTAAATATAATCCCTTAAATTTATCAAAAAAAAATTGTTTTGAATATCCAAAATGTTTTTTAAATCACTCGTTTAATATTTATTAATTATTGCCAAAAATGTGAGCGTTTTTAATAATAAATAATTTTCAAATATTACATGTTTGGTGGTCACTTAAGTAAGTTAAAAGTCACCTAAAACTAGTTGGCAATACAGCCGAGTGGATTGCGCGCTGCCTCACAAATGTGCGGCGGCTGTTCGAATCCAAATTTTAAAAAAATGCAAAAAAGAAAGTACACTAGAAAATTATGTACTTCTAGCATATTCTAGTGTAGAAATAAAATTTTTATTTTAAAATTTTTCAAAAATTCTACACTAGGATACACTAGAACATACACAATCGCTTAGTGTTTCAAAACCAAAATTAAAAAAATTTTATACGTTAAAAAAATCGCAAATACACAAAAGAAATACCAAAAATGCTTTCAACATATAATTCAAGAATATTAAATCTAATATTTCGCCAAAAATATGAAAATTTGAATTTTCAAGATATTAAATTTTCCACACTAGAAAACACTAGAATACACTAGAAGGAACACTAGGAATTTAAATGTTCCTTAGTGTATTCTAGTGTGGTCATACACTAGGATACACTAGAGAGCACACATTTTCCTAGAAGCTAGTGTGTCTCTTAGTGTATCCTAGTGTATTATTCTAGGAAAAAGTGTACTTCCTAATGTATTCTAGTGTACCTACATTAGGACTTGAACCAGAATTCCACCTGGGATAGCTCAGTTGCGCCACGAAGTTTAGAAAACTCCCGTACCTCTAAAAAAACTTTGGAAATTGTAAACTTGTAGTAACACAATAAAGTTTTCGAGCTCCAAACTTTTTAATTTGCTGTTACAACTGCTGAAAAGTGAAAAATGGAAAAGTTAAACCCGAAATACAACGAAAAGTATGTTAAGTATGTTTCATGTAAAAACTTTGAGTTGGCTTCACAAAATATTTTTCTTAAAAAAAGTGCAAATTACACTCTTTACAAAAGCTTTGGCATAATAATAAATATTTTGATCGTCACTTTTCTGTATTATTATTAAATTTGAAAGTTTTTTATTTAACAGTGTCAAAAATTCTTTAAAAACTGCAAAACATAATGAACATATCAAGCAGAAGCTCATAAAAAATACTTTGAATTTAATATTCATGTATTCAAGTTTATGAGCTGCACGATAAACCTCGTCCATTATGTGCAACTTTGCCGCTACCGTTTGGATACGGTGTTCACGTTTTGCTTCACCATGTTTTTCCTGGATTACTCTGTATAATTCCATAGTTTTTATCTCAATTTTAACGAGTAGGGACTTGTGATTTCTGCAGCTAGTTGGATCAGTTTTTTTTCTTTTGGTAAATGGTTCAGGCTAGCGGTCTTTGCTTTGATATGAGTTTTCAGCTTTATAAGAGGTTTAATAACTTTCAGATTTAAAAAAATCTGATCAATGGAACAAATCATTTTCTTACAGAACAAAAAATCATTTTTGAAAAAATTTGAAAAATTTGAATTTTTTTGAACGTTTTAGCAGAAGCCAAAAACTTTACCCACTCAGAACTCATTGTGAACTACTAAATTATTTTTAAATGAACAAAAACACGACAACTATTTTTTATAACCTCAAATAAAAACAAAAACGCAAAAACTTTATAAAAACCTGTAAAGTAGTAAAGCTGAATGAAATCCGGACGATAACGGAAAGAATGACAAGTAATTTTCCCTAGAACTTTATTGGAGCGCAAAAAGGCACAACATCATGAATGGTCTGTGTAGTCTTGCAATTCATTAAGTTTTTTTTCCTGGAAGGTTTCAGCACAATCATGACCGTAGGTTGTGTTACAGTTATGTAGAAAACGTGGGTTTAGAAAGTCGGCAGTTTAAAAAAAAACTTTAATTTCATTTGCAATGCCACGATGAACTTTAATTCGACCCATAAAAATATTTCCTTTACGTTTAAAAGTTTTAACTTTTTCATTTGATTTTATTTACTCAAAAACTACTTGCGGGAAAACTTTTTATTTGATTGGAAAGTTTTCAATAAAAAGTTTTTGTGGAGAAAACAAACTTTGTCGAATTATAATTTGATATAGCAATTATTACTTATTACTTGGAAATGCTGGCTATTGTTTAGAAAGTAGGATAGTTTATCGAGCTTTTTAAAGTTTATTGCTCAGGAAACTTGAAACTTTCTAAAGTTTGAATCCTTGAAAATCCCACAAACTTCAGGCAAATTCAAAAACTGGAGAGTAACTTTCAAAAGCTCATTCACAAAAAAAAATTCCATTCTTTTTAAAGCAGAAGCTTTATCGAATACTTTAAGCTTTAGGAAATTGATAATAAACAAAATTTTACAGTGAAGAATTTCCTTCAAGTATTTAGAGATTACACCCCATAGTAATTTACTTGCTCTTTTTAAGTGCATCATAAAGTAAGATTTACCTTCAATGATACACCGCTTTTCATTCTAAACGCGCTTGCTGCCAGTTTGTAGGAAAATTACCACTTGGATGTAATTTTTATAATATTCCATGTTTTCTTTTTTTTGCCTCTGCTTTTTATACTCATATTTTTTTATGCTGTCTATGCTTTCTATGAAAAAATATCAAATGGTTGTGTACACACATTTTTCATACAATTTGCTTTATCAAGGCGAACTCATGATCTCGTACGGTAAAAACATATTAACTGAGAACACGAAAAGTGAAACAAAGTATAAATCATGAAGCTGGAAAACATTTATTAGTATCCACATAAACATAACGTTAGGAGGGTGGAATTATTGTAAGTGGAATTATTGTAAGATGCTCTTAAAAGCTTAAATGTTTCCAAAATTTGAACCCAACATATAAGTAGATATAAATATAAAAATTGGAGAAATGTAGTTAAAATCCATGTACTTTAACAAATAAATATTCATTCAAAAGATTCTAAAGATTTTAAATGTTTGGACAAATTTCAAAATTTTATACAATCGAGAAAAATTTCACCTTTTCAAACCGCTGAAACAATAATTATGATGTTATAACGCGATATCTTACGAAGTATACTTCGCTAGTTTTGTTTGGTTCAGCTACAATCATAAAAACTTGCTTTATGTTTTACTGTCTATAAACTTGCCTTTGAGAGCTGCTCAAATAGTGTACTAGAGCAATTTAGTATATTGCTTTCGCTGTTTCATGAATTTTTCAATTCACACAATTTCACAACCATGATCTTGGCGTTTTTATTTCTGTTGAATTAATTATTATATTAGCCGTTTATTAGCGAAACTCGCCCACTCTACAGCTCTACAAGATTTAAACAAATTTAAATTTACCTAATCTATGCTTAAAAAGAATTTTTTTATTTTTTTGGATTTTTGGATTTTTGAAAAAATTTCGATTTTTTTCAAAATTTTTTTGTCCAGACCTCAGTAACTCGACTCTAACCTCAAAAGTGCAGTTCCAGACCTGTATAAGAAATAACTAATATACAGTTCAGGGGACCTTGATCTGAATATGCAAAAATCTTGTATTTGGCCCAAAATGATCGATTCCAGAAGATTTTATGGAAATATTGTACCATGACCAAGTTGTCATGCTTACACCGAGAAAAATGTTGGTGGTAGTACGACACAAAGTTGTTTCGAGTGCAACTTTTTTTTGTGAATTTTTTTTGGTTGTACGTAGAACAAACTTTTGGTGGTATGGTGGGTTTACCTGCAACTTTTTGGTGGTAAATTTTTCAGGAATATTTTGGTGGTAGTTGGTGGTACCTTTTCAACTTTTAGTTGTAACTGTTGCAACTTTTTCATACTTTTACAAGATCAAAAGAAAAAATTTTTTAAAGTAAAAAATCAAACAGAAGGTATCAAAAATTAAGACCAAATAAAAAATTTCAGAATTTAGTAAAAATTTTATGGTAAATACCAAATTCAATAAAAGATCGTATAATATCGGGAAATAAAATAATTTCTGCAAATGTGAAAGTTGAGTCTGCAGTTTAGTATGAACATTTAAAATTACGCTATCAGTAGAAATCAACAAAAAAAATTCAAATCATATTAGTAAAATTAATTAACTAAACTTTTTTGAATTTTGCATATTGATTATGAATAATCACTAATTAATTTGTGATATTTAGTAAAATAATTCATTTTTCTTCAAACGAACTGAAAACTTTATTACATTGATTTGTAAAAAAGTTAATGACTATAAAATTGTGAAAACAATGTTTTATCGTTAAGTTAGTATATAACCTTGTGTCTATCACAAGTCTCCATGGTCAAATCGGTACGCGCGCGGAAATAACAGCAGAAAATTTACAAGTCCCCGGAAGTCAGCGGTTCAACTCCAGGTTCAGTCAAAAATAAAATGTTTCTACCGGTTAGTATTGATGAGGGAAAAATGTGTGTATGTGAGTTTTTTTTTGCTTTTTTTTATTTTCCACTTTCATGAGTCGAGTTTTCAGAGTTTTCCGAAATTTTCTTCCAAAGTTGTACTGAGTACAACCAAAAATTCCTGATTTTTTTCAAGTTTTTGTGTCGTACCAGGTTCAACCAAAGTACCACCAAAACCCAAAAAAGTTGCATTCATTATGAATAGTGTCTTAGGTCTATATACACCACTATGTGTCATAATGATTGCAACTTTTTTTTCTCGGTATACAAAAATTTTGGAAAAAAAACTTCTGTATTCGTAATCTTTGAACCCATCCGACCGATTAGTCTCAAAATTTCAGAATAAGCTTTTTTTAACCATAAGACGGTCGCGTTTGCTGATTCAAGAAAATCCTACAGCGCCATCTAGTACCTGTAGTGCAAAATACCATTTAACCATACAACATTTTTTTTTTCCTGAGATTATATTGAAACATCCGAATATGCAAAAACCTTGTATTTGGCCCAAAATGATCGATTCCAGAAGATTTTATAGAAATATTGTACCATGACCAAGTTGTCATGCTTACAAAAATTTTGGAAAAAACACTTCTGTTTTCGTAATCTCAGAACCCATCCGACCGATTGGTCTCAAATTTTCAAAATAAGCTTTTTTTGACCATAAGCAGCGACGTACGTAGAATTTTTGATAATATTACAGCGCCATCTAGTACCTGTAGTGCAAACTACCATTTTGCCATACAAAATTTTTTTTTTCCTGAGAATATTTTAAAACATCGGAATATGCAAAAATTTCAAAAATTCCAGGTCAAAATGAGAAAGAAGAAAAAAAATTTTTCAAGAGGGGCAAATCATTTTTTAAGGTAATTTTTGATGAAAATTTGAAATAATATTTTTTTAAAAGTGGTAACAAGTTGGGTCGATTTTTAATTTGTAAATTTCAAAAATTCAAGGTCAAAATGAGAAAGAAGAAAAAAAATTTTTCAAGAGGGGCAAATCATTTTTTAAGGTAATTTTTGATGAAAATTTGAAATAATATAAACAACCATGTCATAACACTACTGAACAATCGAAATAATCGAAAGAATAAATTAATGCATTTTAATTGATTTTAGTATCATATCCAGTACTTTAGTAAAACCAAAGCAGCTTTAACCTAAACTTAGAAAAACTTTTACCTCAATAGCACCCACAAATGGTCCGTAATTGAATAAATTTGTTATTTAATTACATTACACTGAATTCCAGACATAATCCTTACATACTCTCTTCAAGGTTATTACATTTATTTCCTGCTTTCCTCTTAACTCTTTAGCTAAGCTGTTTCTTATTACTGTACTGCCACTTTTAACGATCACTAGAGCAAGTTCCTGAAGCAATAACCCACGAATAAAAGCAACAATCTTGCTGCCAAAAACCACATTCAAATAAAAAGCAATTTTATGGGAATTTAAGCCGAAGTAAAGCCACAAACACGTAACAATTTCTCTCAAGTTATTGTTTCTGGAATTGTTGAAGTAGCGGAATTCATATACGGGTATGTTTTCTCTATGACAAAACTCTTTATGGCGTTATCCTCTCTATCGCGTAAAAATTTTTCAGTCCCAAAATTTCCTTGCAAAAAGTTCTCCCTGTGGCAACATTCTCTTTATGGCGTCGAAACCTTTATGGCGTTTGGATTTTCCCATACAAATAGTACTCTCTATCTCAAAATCCCTTTTTTGACAAGATTGCTGCGATTTTTGCTTAGATTTTTCAAAGAAAAACTGAGGTTTCGAAATTTTCGAAATGTTAAAAGTTGATTTTCGAAATTCTGAATAGTGTCACATTCGCATCAAGGTTGCTGAAAATAATTTTTGAAAATTCCATTTCACGTTGTTCTCTCTATCACAACATTTTTTTGCGGTCCCAACCATCAACGCCATAGAGAAAACATACCCGTAATGAATTTTATTACTGTACAATGTAGAATATTGAAGCTTTTTAATATTCACTGTCGGTTTATACATTTTACTTTAGACCGCAAAAAAAACCTGGACCAAACAAAAAATAGAAATACTGATCCATATAAAGGAAAACGTGAAAAATCAGTAAAATAATAGTATAGGCTGTTTCAAAGCATTTCGGCAATATCTCTCCATAACTGAATGGTCTGAAAGCTCTCAATGGTGCTTTGATGCTTTGACGACTTTTTGCAGTGATTCACATTGATTGTTTTTTCTGTTTATCCATATGTTGAAACACGTTTTCCGTATTTTACGCTTTTTATGGAATTTTATGTGTTTTAGAATTTTTATGAGCTTTTGTTACATTTCAGTTTAAATTAAATATTCTCTGGAATGGAAATATAAACGATTTTGTGTGGGAATAACGTTAAATTTTGTTTGTTCCTGCAATCATATAGTAAGTGCCTTTTATGGCTTTCAGGGGTTAAAACGGGTTGGTTTCTTAATAATATATTAAAACTAGTAGCATAAATCCCCTCAAAAATGAGGGGTAGATGACACACTTGAGAATAGAAACATAATATCGAAAGATAATGTAGATAGCAGAAATAATTCAAAATTCTAGCAATTTTTTCATATGACTCAGACGCGTGACTAAAAATCCGCGAATTCCTTCAGATAATGTGTGAAAAATATGGACCAACGTTGTTGAGCAAAAAAAATCAAAATATTCCAATTAATGAACAAATTTTACACAGGGAACATGAAAAATTCACGATTTTGCGTGGTTTCTGGATGTGTGTGGATCAGCGGTGCATGATTAAAATCCCATACTCAACTCAAAAGTTGTGTCTTGTACTGATATATATGTTCCAAAGAAAAAAATTTCAAATTTTAGAGCCATAAAAAGTTTCATCACACAGTGAACGTTTTTTTTATGTTTTTGAAAAAATGGAAATTCGTGAAAAAAAATCCTGGACACCAGCTGGTCAAAATATCATCCTCAAAATCAAAAATCTGGGTACGGAGTAAGATTATAAGTATCATGTAAAATAATCAAGATCCTAACTCTAATAGCAAAAAAGTTATTAAACTTCTAAAGCGTTAGTTTCACCCTTTTCATACAAAAAGTCCGTATTAACACCAAACATATATATAAAAACACATCTTTATTCAAGTTGATGATATTGCTTTTAAAAAACTCCTTGAACTTCTCGATTTGTTCAAGAAGTGATTTTTGAAAACGAAGGCACACCCTCTCTAATAAAAAAAGATGATCAAATTTGAATTTAAGCTATAAAAGGACAAAGTCTCAATCAAAGTTAATATCTCTAAATTAAATATTAAAATTGGGTCCATCTTGAAGTCATTTCTTGATAAAATAAAAATCATGAGAAGTAGGACAACCAATTGCCTCTTTTTGAGTCATAAAATGTTATAAACAGGCTCTTTCTTAGAATAATTCCATCCAAATCTTTATTTCACTCAACCTGGTAGATCAGCTACAAAAAATCTTATAAACGAATTTAAATTTGAAAGTACATTTTCTTCTTGAAGAAAGAATCCATAAATCGCTACTTGATAAAATGAATAAAAATATTGATGTTACATAGTATCTTTGTAACTTTCCTGATCATTTTCATGTTATATCTGTTGTATTATTATTATCACACAAAACAGAACAGTCGAGGGGGAAACAGTTTTTACATAAAATAGTCGACATTTCTGTTGGAATTTATTTTTAAAGAAAGGTCTGTCAATCTCTTTGAAGATATCATCCCCTCGAGTAGAATGGAAAAGTATCAGCGTCATAAATATTATGGCTAAAAAGTTTTTTTGTGTGTTTCGGTTGCACGCTTATCTTTTTACCCTCTTGAAGCTATGTAGAATATCATCTAGAAATTTTTTATGTGCTTTGCATAACAACATACAAGCATCAGGCGTGGATAAATCTATAAATTGACTTTACGTTGAGACAAAATTGGCCTCGTTATTTTGCACATCCTGTTGTGTGTTTGATTTACCGATTTCACAAGATTCAAATTTTGCTTTCCCTTCAGTTTTATTGCATTTCCCAGAATTTGGTATGAAATTGAATACATTGTTAAACAAATCTTTGCTCTGTAAAGGAAGTGAAATTACTAAACTCATTGAAAGATCTTCACTTCTCAAGGGATTGAGGATTCAAAAAAAGATTCAAGATGTCGGTTTTCTCGATTTGAATCAAATTGCTTTCACGTGTTTTGTGTACGTTTTTTGAATATTTTGACACATTAATTTCATACACGAGCTATACTTTTGAAATGGTAAACAAAAGTCAAGAATACGACAAAAAATATCCGTAACTGATATATATTTTTTTGATAAACAATCTTTATTCTTTTTAAAAATTGATTGTTTACTTGATCTGTAGAAAGAATTTTCTTTTTAAATATGTATTGTTGTCTCGAAATAAGCTTAGATGTTGGTCAATTTTGTAGCCACAGCTGGTTTCATATAATTTCTCTAGATACAAACACAAAACCATGAAATTCTGAAATCCAAAGCGGACGGGAAACTTTGAAACTTGCGGAAGGAACTTGAGGAATTTCCTGACAGATTGCTCACTTCACGGAGCTATTTGAAAACAATTCAAGCCATAAGGAAAACTTCTACAATAATAAAGTTCAACACAATAAAAAATTTGTGAACAATAAGCAAATGCTTTTTACGCAGGAAATTCGAAAAATCCATTGCAAAATATAATTTTATAAAAGTAATAGAAGCTTAAAAATTTAAAATAAAAAGTTAGAAAAAGTTAGAAAAAGTTAATAAATCCGGCAGCTCCAAAAATTTTTGATTTGTTGATTTTACCAATTATTCCTTCGCTTGTCCGAAATACCGAGTTTTCCAATTTTCACAATCTGACCAACTTTCCCACAAAAAATTCTGAAGCCATAAAAAAGTGGAAAAATATCATCACCATGGAAAAATCGCGGATCGCTGATATTTTTTTTGCAGCTGAAACAGTTCCCAGAACGTAATTAACAATTTTAATTTTATTCACTTAAAGGTTGTGCGAGCTGCGAGTCCAGCGTTGTTAAGAGTGATTGCTTTGGGAGCATTTCTAATTTACTGTACGGTATGTATCAATGTTTGTTTGCTAGGTTTGATATGTCATTTATTAGTAATGGTTAACATATGAACATGGAAGTGGTGATGGGTGAATTTTTTAAATAATTGGTTTCACTATAAATAATAAATGATATAGTAAAAATGATATAATTTGATCACTAAACGTACATTTGGAAAATGAAACTTGAAAATTAATCAAAAAACTTCACCCACTCAACTACCTTTGACTTCCAAAACCAAAATAACACACACCAAATGATAAATGGTTATATTTACATATTTTTCCAATAAACTTTAAATATCCTTAATATCCTTAGTTATTATTAATAGTCGCCACATTATTTTATCATGTCCTGTTGTCATTACACTATCTCCATATTTTGATATTTTTCAGTCCATCGTGATGTACCCTCCACCCTCCATTTACACATGTACGGCCCGGATATGGCTACGGGAAATTGGCTTTTCATTGACATACGGAGCTTTGATGCTGAAAACTTGGCGGTAATTGTATAATTCAATGATCGAGTTTTTACACACGTTGGTCTCCCGGAAATTTGTTGAAATTTGTGGCAAATTCCAGGCGTGATTTGAAAATTGGTCATGAAGATAATTTCTCCTTTTATGGTTGCAACCTAAAATACTAGATACAATTTAATAACCATAGATGCAAATTGTTCGGTGCTTCAATTTTGTATATTTTGCAAGCACATAACAAATTTTATGAAATAATAGTTCAAAATAACAGTAGACAAACTTTATCCTGAAAATGAGGAAATGTGTTGGCAGAACAAGGATGGCTACTAGAAGTTTATTAATTAAATAATGTGCAAAAAATATTTAAAAATGGTTCAATTCAGTCTAATCAAATCTGTATCATCCTACAGATATTAAAAAAAAGCCCAACCAATCCCTGCCAACCTATTCAATCACTATCAAAGTTTCAACCCCCAGCAATTTGTTAGTTTGGAAACTGTTTCGTTTGTTTTCTGCTATCCTACTCTCTGGCAGTGACAACTGAATTGCAAAAACCAACCAATTTGCGCGTATTTTCGAATAACTTAGTAGGTTATTGCAATTTGAAAATCAGTGCCAGAGAGTAGGATAGCAGAAAACAAACGGTTTCATATTTATACCACATATAAGTGGCTATTCAATGATTAATTGACTGAAAGTAAAATGAATACGTTAGCTTGAAATTTCAGCCCAATTTGATGCATTGCTGCTGCTCTTTTCAACAAGCTTTAATTTGTAAATAGAAAATTGATTTTGATTTAATTTTCAATTTATTTCCACAGAATATCGGTGATTTTTCGAATTCGTTCTGCGAAGGCTGTAAAAATCACGGACGCTTCATTGATCAAAAAGCTGGGAATTTTGTGTTGTTTTGTTGGAGTTGCCCTGCTGATTCGAACTCTAGTTGCGCCACCCGTTGTGATTGTGGGCCGCACCGCAGACAATTTGAAAGCCTTCCTATGCAAAACCGACTGGTGGGATCACACGTTTACGTCAAGTATGGAATTTTTGTGAATTTTGTTTTGTTTTGATAGTCAAATATGAAATATGTGCACATATCGAGCCAATCAATATCTGGAAGATATTTCTAGATTGCGTAATATTTTGAAATATTTTTATTAAATAATATTCTGTAAATAATTCAGTGAAGCCTGAATGATTTGTAAATAACTGAAAAGGTATCGATTTTCACATTTTGCAACAAATTGATTAAGCGTGTTTTGCGTACATTCTTGGAATATATTTGGTGACACTCTAGATCGCAAATTGTATATTCAAGCAAGGATTTTATCACACGTGAGAAAAATATTAACATTTGATACATTTTCAATGTTTTATTAAATTTATTTACGTAATATCAAAATGGCTTTTAAATCAGAAGAAAAGAAGGAAATCACGTGTCCATCCTTTACTATGAAAAACTCTTGCAAAACTAAAAAATCCCACAAAATTTAATTAATCCATTAATCCTACAATTCTAGTGGAAGTGCTGTTCCTGGCGTGGGGCGTTCGCTTATGCATCGTTGTCCGTAAAGCTCCCTCTGAGTTTAACGAGAGCCGATTCATCTCAATGGCAATTTACAATGAGTTCCTGCTAACATGTTTCCTGAATGTGTCAATGTAAGCTCAACCAAAAATATCCCAAATTTCCTGAAAAAAGGGAATTTCCTGATCCTAAACTAATTCCTTAGTTCATTCTACAAACTCAGATTGTGAACATAACTCAAATAATTCCCATGTATGTTTAGTGTTCGACACGAGTACCTTCAAAGTTGAACCTTTTTTGTTTGATCACTTTTTCCATAAATCCTTTTTGTTATTTCACTTCTTATCTTCAGATGTTTCTCAGTTTTTCACCAACTTTTTCATTTTTATTCCATTTTCATTTTTCAATCGAATTATTGTTAAAAAAGGCCATTTTTGTGAGCTTTTGTGCTTTTCTCGGTTTTCACATTTTTTCTTACTTTTCGGTTGTCCATTATAAATATTTCGCACGTGCGAAGTTTTCCATACAAATTGACAAATGGTCTAACTAATCAGGATTCTAATAGATGGTCCTTTCTTACCCACTTACAGGCTCTTCCTGCAGTCACCGGCTAATCCTGATTTATTGTACATTATTTTCTTTTGTCACTGTCAGTTAACCGTAACTCTGTTATTGGCTCTGATATTTGGCAGCAAGGTGAGTAATAAAGCAAAATGAAATGAAGGTAGCGACGTTGCTTGCATACTAAAGATTCGGGTTTTTTGAAAAATCAAAGGGCAATGGTTTGGAGTATATGTTTCCAGCTACTAGTTTTCTTAAGAATTGTAGCATGATACGATATATCCCTGCTCTTGCATCCAGAATCGTAATCACATTACAACCAAACAACCTAAATCCCTTTAATTTTCATTTCTTTGTCCAAAATTTAATTATAATGAAAATTCCAAGAAAACCAAGAAAAACATTGTTATTTATCCGTAATTCTATCAGAAAAGCTTCATCGTCCGTTTCACTTTAAACTGAGATTTTTGCTCTAAAATCTGTTATTTGCAATTTGTGCCGGTATTTGCAGCACGTTTACGTTTTAACAGATTTTTCCAAAGAAGCACAGAAGTAGATAATTTATTGACACTACAGGGAAGAGTAGAACGTGAATAATAGCGTAAGCGTCTTAAAGGGAACTCTCTGAAGATGTGATATTTACGCTTGAAACGTTTTCAACTCTACAGCATTCAAAGCTCAAATGCCGTCTGTAGCTGCGGCAAGCAATGATTCTAATGAATTCCTCTTTCATTCCATGTGGCATGCAATAAAAGGTTTATCTGGTTTACCGAAGCGGAGGCAAGGCGTTGGAAGAGAGCATGAACAACAAACAAACTGGCGGGGCGAAATTCATCAGTCGGTCGCAAATTCGCACGTTCGCTAGTGCTAGTAGTGTGACAGCATCCACTGGACAGCTGCATCCGCCTGCGGGTGAGTGGTTCTACATAATTGCTTTATTATCATGCATTTTTAAATATGTCCTTCAGTATTTTTCAAGGATTTGCACAGGAGACCTTCAATTAATTATTATTTATAAACGAGCTTTAAGTAGTTTTTTCTAACTGAACCTTTAAAAGTTTGACGAACATAAACGAGGGTAAAACATTTTTTTGCTATTATCGCATCAAATTTTTACAGTTTGCTCAGTTTCCCATTTCCTTGCAAAAATAAATTACATTTTTGTGATTTTTACTAAACTTCAATATGGGATGTTGCAAGAAAATACAGAAGGGCTGTTGCGAAAAAAATGCAGGAAAATGTAGGAAATTTAGGAAGAAAAATTCCAGCAAAGGATATTAAAACATTTTTTATACATTTTCCAGCAGGTTGTGGAAAATTTTTCTGAGTAATAGGTATAAGCTTTGTTATCTTAGACTGAAAACAAATATAAATGGTTTCCTAGCAAAAAGAACTTCTCAATTTTCAAGAATATTATTACTTCAATAAAGTTGCGAAAACATTTTTTATTGCAGCAGCGAATTTCAATATAAAATATATTTGTTAACTTAATTCATGGAATCATGAAACTTTTTGAATTTCAACGACAGCGTCTGGAAAAACTTGAACTCATAATGCTCAATCGTTCAGTTAATAAAAATGTAAAGTTTATGTAATCCTTATAAACTGAATAACATTTAAAGTGTAATCAGAGTTGGAATATGAATATCAAAAAGATTTTCGGAATAAAATCAGTGCAATCGTAAAAGCATTTCATTTCTCTAAAAGCTCCAGTTTAAAGTTTAAATAAATTTATGTCAATAAATAGATTTTAATGAGATTTAAAAATGCAAAAGTTGTTCTCAGAAAAAAATTAAAAACTTATGTAAACCTTTGATAAAATATTATCAAACGATTCAAATTACAAAACTATTTGCTGGAACGTTCATCACAGATTAATTACTGCTCGTTTGTAATAATTTGCAGAATACCTAAAAACAAGTTTCATCTCCAAATTCATTTGAATAGAACATTCCACAGGACCAAAATAATTCCCCAAAAACTCCCTAAATTACTAACAGAAATTTTAATGAATCCCACAGGTGCAGAGAATCGGCTGAACGAGCATGAAGCTCTTGAAGAGATTAAGCAGCTCATTAATCAGTTGCAGCGGCTCTATGACCGCATTCCCCAGCGCGGTGCAGCCACAAATGTTATATTAACATTGATAGATGTGTGCAAAGGATCTTCCGCCAACAACAACCAGTTGGCCATAAAGCCAGTACAACAACCACCACCAAAAGCTATTTGTAATTCAACCGACAAAGAGACGAATACAAGCCTCGAGAATTTGGTGTGGCAGAAACAACTGATGGCAGCTAATGGGTGCCAATTCATTATATCAGACAATTGTGATAATCAGATAGTTAAGGCTAATAGTAAGAGTTGTAGCGAGAAAATTAATTGCAGTTCAAATAGCATAAACTTTGAGAATTTGAAGCTTCCGTGCATGTGCAGCAGTGACAGTAGTATTCCTGACGAGTTTCCCATGGAAACGTGTCACAATTGCCACGCCAAGCTGAAGCAGCACCAACCTAGTAACGGCAAACCGGCCACCGGCAATGGAAGCAGTTTCCGAGAAAAACTCATTAATTTTACTAGCCAAAACCACCAATTTTACCAAAATTACCCAAACCAGCAGCCACAACGCGTCAGCAATAGTTTAGTTAAACGCAACTCAGAGTTGGTGTTGGGCACAAATTTCGAAAATATGGGCAGCAAACTGTATAAAAATAAAACAAATAAGAGCTATGACTCGTGTGATAACATTTACCTGAATCGACCGCCCAGTGAAGTCGAAGGAAGAGATAGCGGAAAGATTTACTGGTGAGAATTTAGGGTTACTGTTTTAGTTTTGTTAAAGATATATATTCTCTAAAATTTTCATGAAAAAATTGTTAACCTCAAATATTTTTTCACAGTGATCCAATAATAAATTCAAATTACCAGCCAGATAAAGAAGAGCGACCAGCTTTGAAACTCTCGCAATCTGATGACACAAACCTAAAAGAGCTCAAAAAAGCTTTGTCAACCTCCCTAGCAGCTGCCAACAATAAAAGTAATTGTAACGTGAATAATCGAGTGCTAGTCAGGCAACAAAACTCACAAAATGCTCAATCCTTGACTGAATGTACCTTGACGTCTATCAAAAGTACAACGGCAAATAAATATAAATGAATTAATAATCTTTCCAATCTTTACCTAAATTAAAAAATAAATAAATTATTTTTACCTTCTTTACCTAAATCTTTTAAAAATCTTCTTTATTCTAAAAGTAAAATTATCGTTACCTTCTTTACCTCTATTTATAATTTTTTTTTAGTTTTTTAAAAGTTTAGTTAAAGATTGTAAAGATAATTTTATTGACAATCGAGTAACAATATATCTATCACACTCTAGATGAAATAGACGACGAACCAGTTGCCTCGGAAGACTCTGAAGACACCACAGCTAGTCAACATACTGAAGATATCACGCAAAGCAACCCACCAGCCAGCAATGGTAAGAAGCGCAAATCGCCCGAGGGAAAATTGGCGTTAGATTTAAACGATCGATCCAAATTCACCGAGGGAGTGTCTGTATGATACACAGCCATTTAAAGATGATGAGAAAGCAGTGATGGTTTTGTGGTATGGCATTGTTGAGCATTTCGCGGGAATTGTGGCCTAGAGCAGTTGGAAATGGTGTCGAAGATGCGAAATAATGCTTAAGAAAATAAACAGCAAATGATGAAGGAAAGAAAAGCCTTCAATCAGAGCAGGATGGGATTGGGAAAGCTTTTTGTTTTATAATATTTTTTATTATCTGACTTTAATTTATAAGTAGGATATTCAATAAGAGCTTTAACTCTAATGTTTAAGTGCGATTTATTATTTCATAAGAAACGTGATTTTAGTTGAGTTTTGAAATTTCCTTAAATATCATTTTTATGGTACTTAGATCGTAAAATTAGAACGCACAAAACAATTTAATATGTAAGATAGCTAGGTTATTTACACTTTCTGTTAGTTTTCTTCAAGACTTTTATTTTATGATGTTATCTTAAGTGTTTCTGCTTAGAAAATTATATCTCTTTTAAACTTATTTTTACTTAAGGTGAATAAATATCGTGATACTATGATAAAAATTTGTGTTGTCTCGAGACTGAGAAAATTTAAGAAGGAAATATGTTTTTGTTTTTGAAAAATAATTTTTTACTATGACTTAGTAAAAGACAATTACTACGCAAGATAAAAAGTAGCATGTCAAAAAGCATCAAATAAGCACTCAACTATGACTCAACCCTTCATAAACCCAAGATCTTCAGCTTAATAAACAAATTCCTGTGGAACCAAAAAACACAAAGCACAGAGGTTGAAAAAAGCTGGAAAAAAACAAGAAAAAAATCATGAAATTCCCATAGCAATAAGAAAAAGGTTGTAAAAACTCCTGAATCGTTGAAACTGTGCAAGAAAAGCATAATTCATATTTGTATTATTCCACAAAACTCCTAACAATTTCATGAAATTGATTTAGTAAACTCTTTCAAGTCAAAAATCAACTGAATTAATTTTTTAGTTGTGGAAATCAAAGAAGTCTTAAGAAATCAAAATAATTGGGAACTTTCTTTTTAAAGAAATTACAGAAATTAAAGTCATTGAATTTAATTAATGAATGAATTAAGTTGCACACAATTTTCCACCAGACAAATTTCAGGAAAAGATTTGAATGCAAAGTTTTACTATACCAACGCCAGATTATCACAAGAGCAACATGAGACTGTTTCTAAGAGTGAAAAAACAAATATTCCAACGTGAAGATTTTTAATCTCTCTTGTTTCAGTGCAGGTGTTCCATTGAGTACGCAGGGTTTTAAAATGGGATGTAAATTTGTTCTAATCAAGTCAAACAAGATTTTAGAGCAAACTTTCTTGTAAATAATGAGTTTTTTACTTACATCAGAAAACAAGTCTTTAACCAAAAAAATCCAAAAGTCAACAGAAGAAATAAGCCACAGACCCCATTCTTGGCAAAATAAACATAAACCTCGAAAAATCTCTTTCCAGTATCTTAAAAGATCTTTTTAATTGTAAAAATGTAAACTTTTTCTTATTTTCAATTGTTCTGTGATAATCCTTCGAACTTTCCAGTTTCCATTAAAAGTTTTCTAATTGCAAGTTTAAAAGAAATTTCTAATAATGGCAAAAAAATTGCTAAACCATGCAATGAAAATATATTTTTATTGAACTTTAAAAGATATTTGAAAAAAGCGGAAAAAAAACTGTTGAACTCTATATTAAAGTCTATACATAAGTAAGTTTGAATAAGTATAAATTTTATGTAATTTATGTAATTTAGGTACAATGATGTAATTTAGGTAATCCGGAAAAATGAGAATAAAATTTAAATTTAACGGCCGTTTCCAAATCTTAAATTAAATGTAAATTAACGAGCCCTTAATTTACATTTCATTTGATGACTATTTGGCGCTCAATGTTTGTTAAATGTAGCGAATGAACGTTTTTTAACTAAGAAAAAACAGTGATCGTAGTCGGGTTGGTTTTTTTGGGTCAGATAGGTTTCTTTGATCAGTTTTATAAATAATTGTAAGTTTTTCTTGTATGGAATTATCTCAGAAAATTTTTTCTTATAAATTTGATCCCCAACTCTAATCCGATGCAGATCACTAACAAAAACATATCTTTTAGCAAAAAAAAATAATACTTTTAGAAATCAAGTATAAGAAACATTGTAGATAATAAAATAGTTGGTATGATGTTAAAAACAAACTTGAAGTTTTAGAGATTTTAACAAAATAAAAACTAAACTTTCTTTGTTTGTTAAGTATGCGAATTTGCTAAAGAAATTGCATAGATTTTCCATTAATTGTACATAAGAAATAGTTTGGGAAATAAATGTTCTGGTACTAGATTTAAACATTGTGAAAATGAAAAAAATTGTGAAACTGTGAATGCTGGATTTCATTTTATAGTAAAATTGTATTATAGGATTAGGAAACATTTTCATTTCAATAAAAAAACTCATGGAACGAAAAGATGGGCGTTTTTCTAATGAAACATTTCAACAATATTGAATTTTTGTATTGTTGCTTTTTGGTACAGCAATATTTTGCAGGAAATTCAGAAAAGGTTTTTGTGGCGCTGAGTTAAAAAATTCTCGGTATAGAGTACTCTCGGAAAAATGAAAAACAAAAAAAAAGCACGGAAATGCGGCGTATTTTACAATATTCAGGATACCTCACCAATTTTATGCAAAAAGGTGAGTTTTAAATTTCATAAAAAATTTAATGTCGGAAGTGAGCTTTAATTTCTTTGGCAGCAAAATTTAAGAATTTATGTTTGGGGCTTGTTTTGAAAGATTATGCGTCGATTTCAGCATTTAAATATGTGGGTGCAGATTAATTGAATATTTTAACATTTGATTATTTTCCCCCGGGTTGTAATTTATAATATAGGTCAAACCAGTCGTAACAACGTTCGCGTAGAGATTATTACAAAATAATGCAGAAAATGGAAGACTTTAAATATGTAACAAAATCTCGTAGCCTCGAGAAAAAGTAAAAATAAGTTGTAAGAATTTCCATAAAGGTCTAGAATGCTGGAAAAGAGCTTTATTTCCGAGAACCCTTTAAACCAGCCATCAATATTTTACAATACTTTATTATTTAACAGACGTCTAACCGGCTCAACTTGAAGGGTTTTATTATATTTTACATGAGAATGAATAGCTGGCTAGAATATTTAATGGAAGTAAACTGACTCGATGCATTCAATAAAAAAATAAGCAATGATCTAAATGAAATATGGCGTTTTAAATATTACTAAATTGTTGTTTGAAATGTAGTGTAGGACTCAATATTCAACTGAACTTCATAAACATATATTCAAATATATTAGGAGTTTATTCCTTCAATTTATTGAAATATGTTAACTGTTTTGAAAGTGAAACTGTTTGTAAATTGATTTTAGCTAAATTTAAAACACTTTTTTGTTTCACAAGATTTTTATTTATCCTATAATTATTTCAAAAGCTCAACGGCTTTCATCTTCAGGGAAAATTTTCAGACTAAAGATTTTCCATTTTGAATTTCCAAGGGTTGCTTTTAATCGGAAATATTAAATAAAGATGACGGCTTGATTCCCAAAACATCTCTATTGACTAGTTTCACATTATTTTCCTTATGATATTTGTTAATGTAAAAGCTCTCCATAACATTTAATTCCATCCAGTTTTCAGATCGAAACTCCTTTAGCAATTTGATTCTTCCTATTGAACAACCATCTTCAATGCAATGTAGTGCCATTGCTGATCCTTTTCTATTCCAACTACGATGATCAGCTACATGTTCAGCTAATCGTTCTCTAAGCTTTTGCTTCGTTTGACCAATGTAAACCGCGCCACAATCTTTTGATAAACAAACCAGTTCATATACTCCTGATTTGTCCTCTTCTTCTACTTTATCTTTGACAGATCCCAACAGGTCACTCAATTTGCCAGTTGTTTTGAAAATTACACGGATATCACATTTCTTCATTTCATTTTTAAGTTGAGTTGTGATTTCTGAAGCAAAAGGTAGAATCATAAGCTTATTACCCAAGCTAACATCTGGCTGTAAAGTCGTACAATTTGTAACAATTGACTTCTTCTTATGTCTTCTGAGTATGTTCATGACAGTTTTGTGTGTGTAACCATTTAAGTTAGCCGTATTTAAGATGTATTTTAATTCAGTGTCGTAATCAATTGGTGATAAAGGAATGTTGACTAGTCTATGACACATTGAATGGAAAGCAGCATGTTTGTGTGACAATGGATGAAAAGAATTAGCTGGAATCATCTGTTGGGTACTTGTGCTCTTTCTAAAAATTGAGAAAGTTAGCTTTGTTCCACTCCTTTTGATATTTAGGTCAAGAAAAGGTAGTTGCATGTTTTGTTCAATTTCCATTGTAAATTGAATTTTTGGATGGATATTATTAATTTCCTGTAAGATCATTTGAGCATCTTCCTTTTGAACAATTGCAAAGATATCATCTACATATCTCAAGAATATCCTTGGGAACCATGGTAGACCTGCCAGTTTCTTTTCTTGGTAAACCATGAATGTTTCAGCAATCAGCGGAGAGAGAGAATTGCCCATAGCAGTACCTTCGATTTGCTCATAAAATTTTCCATTAAACTTGAACTGTGATTGTGACATGGATATTTTAACAATCTCAAACAGAATTTTGGCTTGGCTGTCACTTATATCCTGTTCACATAACCATTCACTGAGTATTTCTAAAGCTTCTTGCACTGGAATGCTTGGGAATAACGAAACTACATCAAAGGAAACCAGAATTTCCCCTTCAAGTAATGTGACATCTTTTAGCTTTGATACAAGCTCATTTGAGTTTTTAATTGCAAATCCTTTTGGAGGATTGAGTTTTCTAATTTCTTTAACAGCATATTTAGATGCAATACTGCAAGGAGATTTGATTGTAGAAATAACTGGGCGCATTTTATCACCAGCTTTATGAATTTTTGGTTGACCATAAAGTATTGGGATTTTTGGATTTGAGACAGTCAGGTATCTTCTAAGTTCAAATTTCAGGCCATAATATTTAGCAAGGTGTTGTAATAGCCAAACAAAATCATTCTGCATCTTCTGAACTGGATTGCCATTGCGATAACGTTGATCAGTGATCTGCTTAAAATCTGGTGTGTTAACCATTCTCTCCATTCTCTCAAAGTATTCTTTTTTGTCAAGAATCACAATTCCATTTCCTTTATCTGGTTTAACATAGACACAATCCTTTGATTTGAGACTCTTCAAAATGTTGGTTTCAATTTTTTGATATTTTTCAAATTTGATTTGTTTGGGATTGGTTAAGACTTTCCGACATATTCCTTCAATGAACTAGAAAGTTTTTATCATCAAAATGCGGAAATGCCAAATCTGTTTTTCCTTATACATATTTTATGTTTATGTATCTTCTGTACGTTACGTAATAAAAATAAATGTACTTTTTGCTAATATGCGAAATGATATTGAAATTTATTGCCAAGTGCACTTTCTCAGTTGCTTCAGATTCCCATATAAGTTAGTGCCTTTTCTGCAAGATGATATTTTATTTCTGCAACTGTAATTTATTTGTTTTCAAATTTCTTCATGTGCACTGCCATTTGCAGCTAAAACAATAAAAATCATTTATGATAGATGATACTTGTATGATATACGAAATTTTTTGAATTATATTTGAGCTTTTGAATTTTTAAGCGAACGTCTAAAATAAATAACGTCGTCGGAATGAACAAAAATATTCATAAAACATATAACTCACTAGCTGCAAAAAGTGGGAACGATGCAAAGATTCTGTAGATTGGCATTCAGATAAAAATGAGAACAAATGTCTATCTCAGTGTTTTAGTAATAAGAAGTTCAATTTTTCAGTCTGGTAGACACGCATATAAATCTTGCAGAAACAATTGAAAAATTGGATAAAATATAGAAGTTGTTTCCCATTCAATAACATAAGATTGATAAAAGCCAGATCTCTATGTGCACGCCGCGTTTCCAAAGATATTCAATTTAAATAGCTCTTATTTGAGTATAAATCTTGGGTGGCTTGCATCAAGAACTTGAACTAAATCAGCCGGATTTTTGTAGAATCAAGAACAAAAAATATATTTTCGCAAAAGTTTCTGTTAGCTTCCTCATTAAAATCACTTTGCGTTCTTATAAAATTTAAATATTTCTAAAACTGTTTTCGTTTCTTCAAATTTGAATATTGAAATAATTAAAATCCAATCGAAAGAAACTCCCTTAAGTGCATTTTTAATGCAAAACAGCACACAATTAAATCAAAACTTCCAAAACATTGGTTTCATTATTATTTCAAACACATTTACTAGAAATTTCAGCAAATTGCACTGAATAAGTGAAAACATTAAACCAAAATTTAGAGTGCATTGAAATATTTTGAATTCTTGAATGCATGGAAACTTTGAATAGGATGAAGTGGTGGTGATTTCATATGCAAATAATATTTTAAACAAAATATTTTGCAGACAAACTTTCAAAATAAGTTGCAAATCTGTAGACCACGTCGGCACAACTGGAAAGCTCAAACATGTGGAACAACTTAGAAGATTGTGTATTTATGGAAGGAAATCAGTTTAAATGAAACCGGTGTTACTTCATTGATCTCTTGAAAAGGTTCGATGACTCACATCCTAATTGAACATTTTTTAATGCTTGAAGCTAAACTGTTGAATCATTTTTAGGCATTCTTAAATTTTATGAGAATCTTCTTGGTAGGAGGTATTTATAAAAATGTGTAATCATAAATAAAAAGAAAGACTTCAAGTGGGCTGAATTTGATACAAGTCTCAAAACCTTCGCAGAAAACCCGAAAATTCTTCCAAAATAAAATCGCTGTAGATTTACGTTTATCTCGCATTTATAGGCAAAGAAAGATAAACACTGCATATTTGCTTTACTCATGAGTTTTCTTCATACCGCAGATTAAACCACAAACCAGCTCAACATAACTCAAAATAACTCAAAGCTTGGAAAATTGTTTCAACCCGTTTCTAAATCAATTCGAAGAAAAGCTCCCTGTAAATACAATATACTAAATTGATTCAGAATCTGTTAAGTATTTGCGAGAATACGAAACTAATGATTTATCTGTAAACAGAGCAAGTTTGTTATTTGATCCTATTCCTAGTTGTAGCATTGCGATATTTCAAAAAGATAGTATTTTAACATTTTCGTTGTCAACACAAATCTGAACAGCTGAAGCTTGTTGAATGCTCTGTCAGTTATTTACAAGTATTTAATTTAATAGAAATCTAATTTGATTGATTTTGGACTGGTTCACAATCTCAAAGCAAATTTGTAGTGGAATTCATTGGAAATTGCTTTGAAATTTTTGTTGGCATACAAAGTAATATATGCTAGATAGTAGAATTCTAATTTTGGTCAAAATCATACAATTTTATTGATTTATTTCATTTCAAATATATTGCACCAAAATACTGTACATTCGAGTGAATTGGAAAAATTGTGCCAGCTGCTTTATGTGCTTGATCCGCTTATATTTTAAAATGAAAGTTATCTCTTATAGGAGTCCTGAAATCTATATAGGAAATATATAAATACATATTTTTTTTTTTTTTTTTTTTTTTCAGTGATTTATTTTCATTATTTAATTACATGGTTTGGTATTTTGCCTTCAAAAGACTATCATTGCAATGATACTCTTATGCGAAGAACATTTTTTGTATCGTATTTTTAGTTTTTTGAACTGAAACTAATGCTAACTTAAAACTAACAATGACTTTATTATATTTCTCTTAGCTCACCTAAGAATTGTATATGTATAAGCTTTTCCAAAATGCAATCAGTTATTTGGTATTTTTTCATGCTCTTTTCTGTTTATTATGCATTTATTCGAATGCATCTTGTCTATTGCAGTCTAGGTTTAACGATATGGGTGGTTTGAAGCTGCTTAGTATTTATGGGCACTTCAAATATTGGATATTTTTATATTTTAAATAATAATGGGGAGGTTCTGGAATTTCCTATGATCTGATCCTGCTAGGTATTGGAGCCTTTAACTCAGGGATGTAGAAGTAGTAAATTAACAAGGTAGGCGCTGATGAGTTTTTGCAAACAAAATTAAAAAGTTGCACTAAACTTGCACTAAACAAAATTTTAACAAGGGGGTCGCGCCTATTCGCGCCTACCCACTTCTACAACCCTGCTTTAACTGTTATTAACATTTGATTTTTTTGAAATCAGGCTTAACAAAGGTCTGAAATAAAAAAATCCATCTTAACCTTCCATTTTATTCCTTACAAAATTATCTTTCGGGCTCCCTACCAAGAAAAAACTAAAGAACCTATGTCTACAAAATTGAAATTGAACTTTTATTACCAAAGCCAAAAGTTTGGATATTTTATGCTCAAGAACTCTTTTCGTGCGGAAAAAGTTCAATATTTCAAATTAAAGTCAAATTATGTTCTCCAGACTTTTCTTTTACTTTCGAATATGTATAGAAGAACTTGGCAATCAGAAGTATATTATGCAAGAATTCACAATGTACAGTTCACCAGGAGTAGCTGGTGAATAAATGCGAAGGAAACTTTTTATTACGATATTTCATACAAAAGAGACAAGAAGAGTCTAAATTGGTATTTTATCGAATGAATATTATTATTTAGCAAAAATATCATATGGCATAATTTGATCATTGTTATGCAAATCAAACACATTCACCTATTAGTCTTCAATTTCATAAAAAGCCAAGAATTGAATATTATTTCTAAAATATTCAAATGTGTTTCCTTCTCGACTCAAAAAGCTCGTAAAAATCGTCATCTATACCGCTCTCAAACCAAGAGGTGATACATGTGCATGTAATTTTATTTATAGCATAGTCGTCCTTTCTGCCAATTTATATTCAAACCAGAAAAACCAATTACACAAATTTAATTTATTCCTCACTTTTTTATTACACTTACACATGCTCGATAGAGATGCAAAGAATACATTGAAAATCGAGGGAACTGGGAAATGAAAAAAATGTGAAAAACTTCATTTGGCATAGCGAGTTAGCAAATAGAGATGCGGGCTGTTTTGATTAGTTGGTGGGTTTCGTTTGAGTTCTGCGGAGTGTAGATGTTGTGCTTTTTGCTGGTATTTTCGAGCATTTTGGAAAATGGATAGATGGATAAAAAATTAATCAAGTGGAAATTAAGTGTTGATCAAATAGCAGAAAATAAACAAATTTCATTTCCATTTGATCCTTTTTCTGGAGGAATGTAATGAATGTGTACATTGGCTTGAATGAGATTCCACAAAAAGCAATAAAGCAAAAATATTTGTATCGGCAAATCTTTTTTTTTCCCAATAATGAATAATTATTGCAAAGCTCTGTACAACAGTAGTATAACAGTTTAACCAAAATTTAACAGTTTCTAAAATCATAAGAGTTGCTCTTCTTAAATTGTAAAACATTAGAAATTGTAATGCCAAGTTTTATTACAAAAATATTATTTAAAATTTTTAAACTTTGACTCCTTACATCACCAGAGACCCTTAAAACCAAAATAAAGCTAGAAAGTAACTTCAATTTTATGAGCTCTCAATCTACATATCGATTTTTCAAAAACGAACCATGCATACCAAACCATCGAATAAAGCATTTGAAAAATTCAAATTTATTTTTACATTCAGAAGGAGCATTTTTCCTATTCCAGGATTCCTGAATCTAAAAATTTGCTACAATTGTACACATGTTGAAACAATGAATGAATAAAGCTAACTTGATTTATTCGTTTGCCCATCATCATATTGATATTCCGGAGATCATCCTAAGGGAGAAACAAACAGATTGATTGCATGAACATAAACAATGTCCGCAAGCAGCAAACACGATGAATATCAACGATATCAATATCAATATTGGCTCAGTAAATACTGCCAAAGTAGCTGGAGGCCCCTAATATGTTTACTTGACACAAATTTAGAGTAAATTTTCGGAAAGTATTCATCGAGTTAAATAAATGAAAAATCGTATATTAGAACGAACAACTAGGAATACTTTGGAAATCACTCCAATGAACCCAACTCAGTGTCAAAGTCGGAAAACTAAAATATGGTGACTGAATATAAATTTCATTTCAAAGAAAATTCACAGAAAATGTTACAATGCCAAACAGGTTTTTGTTCACAACTTCAAACACAAAGGAAGTGTTATTTCAATTCCTAAATTGCTTCTGGTTATTCCAGCAAAAAACACAAAGATTTTACACCAAACACGAGCCAAAAACATTGTTAAACATATTGTAGAGCAATTGAAGCAAGTAAGTAGAAGGAACTGCATGAAAATGTGTAAAGGGCAGGAAATTTACTTAAGAGTTCTTGTACATACAACACAACAGTACTGCAAGTCCTGTATTGTGCAGAGTAGAAATGTGGAAATGTGAGAAGAAAAATAGTAAAAACTTTCACTTCACGTTTTTTTTTGGTTTCCTTTGAGTATTTGCAAGGAAATTTGAAGTTTACTTGAAATGAATATATGTTTAAATTGTTGAATGCATATCGTACTATATCAAGCTTTCTGTGATTTTTTCGAATCGGAACTAGATTTCTTCACTCAGCGTTCAACAGATGTTTTGTAAATATTTTTTTGTATTACATGCAAGAAATGGTACGATATATAAAACAGTGATTAGCAAGCGTTCTTTAAAGAAAATGTTTTTTAATAAATCCAAAATTCTGTCTTATCATCTGATCTGCTTTAAATTGATGCATGTTTATAAACAAAGCTTCAATATCTTATAAAATCCTTCCTTTATTTAAACACCGACAGGAAATTGTTGAAATATTTAATTTATCTCATCTACCATATTCTCATTTTACCTGCTATATCATTGTATCGTATTCAACAATCGTCTACATTCTACGAAAATTTAATAATAATTTAATAATAGATCAATTTCTCATATTTATTGGATATTCCAGACAAACTCTTCTTCAGAAATTCCAAAAAACTTGAGAAGCAAGAAACTCGAAGCAGAATCTAGCTCATCTTGCCGGTTGTGTCGCTTTGATCGAATGAAAAATAAATTGAAAATGACAACAGCAGCTTTTCAGTAATATTTTTGTTAAGGTTTTTGAAAGTTTTGCTAGAAATGTTGAAACGCAGGTTAAAGCGGTTTGAAAACTTTCTGCTAACTGCTTAGATGATCAAAATTAGTGCTAATTACAATATTGTATGATAAATTTATTTTTGGATGAATAATAATCAAATTATAATAATTAACGAGCTGAAGCTTTATGGCAGCAGAACTTTCTCCTTTACCGGTCTGTATTTATTGTATATTGACTATACTTTGTACTTCAGCTTTCAGTGGAATTCAGAAACTCGAAAATTTCGTTCTAAAGGATATGGCTCAGTAATTAATTTCAATTATTATTAAAATCAACGATTATTGAATATTTTATATCCTTTGAGTAAAATTTCCAGGTAATTTCTCTTAAAAGATGGTTCTAGGTACGAGTCAATAACCTGTTATAATTTTTTGATGATGATTAAATAATTTATTTTCTGAGCTTTGTTTCAATTGAAATTAATTGAAGGAAAAAATTCAAGCGATTAAAGAGCTGACGATGAAATACGCGAGTGTTGAAAAATAAAAACTCCAAATATCAATAAAAACCGGTGAAGATGAAAATACTGAAAATAAAAAAAGCTCGATGGAATTCGCGACGATAAGAAAGAAATTCATAAAACTTATCAAAAAAATCCCATCCAACTCAATTAAACCTCAACCATATCCGAAGCACTAAAACTTCCCTATTTTAATAAAAGTTTTATCACAATTGACTCATAAAATTGCCTTGTCATAAAGCCATAAAGCACAAAAACGCATCAGAAACCTTGATTTGCAATAACTTATATCCCTATAACTTTGCCAGTTTCACAGCCTCGCGTGTAACAATAAATTTCACTTTAACGATCAAAGTTCATTACAGGCACATAATAATTTCAAATAATTCGCTTGCATACATGACACATTCTAGCATAAATCCGAAATGGCGAAAATAACAAATATGTTAGAATGGCAGGCAATAATTTTAATTTATGGATTTTGCTGTACAAATACTGCAAACAAAAAACAATTTACCCCCACTGATCATCAGCTCCCATAAAAAAAGAATTTCTATTTCCATTTTCTTGGCTGCTCCAATAAATTTCGCTTAAAACAATGTCGACAAAAGTATTAAGCTTCGCGTCACAAATCAACTTGGATCAACGAGTGATAAGTCTTTAATAGCATGAGCTTTTTATGGTGCGTTATTTGCAAACAATATCCAATTTTCTTCCTAAACTCCCCAGCACATTTACACTTGCTTAATACTTTTTGATGTTTTTCCAATTTTCGCTTGATTTTGCGTGATTTTTGCGATGGTTTTGATGTTTTGCGATGTTTTGTTATTTATTTTCTGCTCGATGTTTATGCGATGGTTTTGGAAAGCAAGAGCAAAAGAGTTTATTAGATTTATTGCTTTATTCGGCGCAAATTTTTTATAACTTTTTTGCTAGTTTGTTTGTTTGTTGTGAGCTCTAAACTTTTCCTCGAGCAGGGGTTTAGTGGATTTTCCATCACATTTTTTATTTCAACATGGAAAGTTCAAAAGTTTGAAAATTTAATCACAAAGTTCACTAGAGTCATACATTTTATCGTAAATTGATAAGCAGTTCGGGTTGTTTGAAACAATGTTTTTAAGTCCTATTATTAAAGGCCTTTTTTATAAGCTTCTTTTTCCAAATTTTAAAAGAACAATATAAAGTGAATCTTCATTGTTTAACTTTGGTTTTAATACTTTATTAGATACATCTTAGCGATTGAGCTTTTGTTGTATTAAGCAAACATATTAAATGCGATATTGACGTAGACTTTGATACACAAATATTCGCTTTAATGAAATATTTAATGCATAGAGATCTTCTGGAATGTTTTTAGGTTATTTTATTAGTAGTTCCATGTAGACTTTAATTTTAACAGCTAGATATTTGCTGATATTTTAATTGTAAATAAAGGAATCTGTAAATTTAATTTCGATGATTTATTGCTTGATTTTAATTCTTTAAATTGTTCGCAAGATTTCCAAAAAGGCCTTCATAACTTTTAAAAGTTTCATTGACAGAACTCAGTTAAAATCTTAAAATAATTTATACACAACTGATTATTTCATGAAACACAATCTACCTCAATATTACCCAAAATAATCCAACACCTCTGCCTTCAACCACCATAACAGCAAAAAAAGGTATTTACTCTGTTTTTATGTATTCAAAGTGAAAGTGATTTTTTTTTCTTGAGCTCGCCGATGAAACAGCTAATGAGTCTAGTTATTGCACTGAAACTGAAAACTTGAACAAGAAACAAATCAGACACAAACCGACTAACCGAGTTCCAGCAAAATATTGTAATCTTTAATTGAGTGTATCGAATTTGTTATATAATAATTTTTTATTAATGTTTTAATGTTTCAATGTGCGTCGTTATGTCTATGAATCTATGAAACTTAGTCTTTACTTTTAGTTTTAATTGTACCTTTGAGGTGAACACTTCTGTTTTAGAATTGATAAAGTTTGGTGTAGTTTTAATAATTTATTCAGTAGAAGGTGACAATATGCTTTAATGGTTTTTGTGGGACATGTGTGAAGAAAAGACTTGAGTGATTGTTCCGTTTAAAGTTTGTGGGACCAAGAAGATTAAACTATCTTCAAATAACAGAAATCAAAAGGCTAAAATTGAGAAAAAGTGCAAATAAAGATACAGATTTAGAATAGACGTTACTTCAAATAGCCCTTATTTAAACAGTTACTTTTGCTGCTTAACTTATTTAACTAAATAATTGTAGAAGAAATTATTAACAGATTGAAACATTTTATTGGCCCTTGCACTCGACTGAGGTTTTACAAAATCTCAAGGTTGCTTGAATGACTCTCTCTTATTTTAACAAATTTAATTGTAGAATTATTTCTTAATTTGCAAGTAATAAAAACAGAAGCTTTGCTAATTAAAATAAAGTTATTGCTGCTTAGAAAACTTTTAATGGACTTCCAAGAATAAAAAGAAGTTTTTTCAACTCAACATAATTTTAAACAGTCAATTCACATTGAACTCATAATTTAATCAAACTGAAAATTCTTATGTTATAGATTTTAATCACACTTCATTTTCTTTGGGAATTCTCTCGAAATATTTGGGAAAAGATTTATTATCATAAAATTTGCTTTATGGCTAATTTATCAAGAAATTTATGTACAATTTTAGAAAATTGCTTCATAAGAAAAATTATCAAGGCAAATTTATTCGGAAATATGTAAGAAAAATGTTGGGCTGGGTTTTAACTTCGACATAGGAAGATACGATGAGCACAATGAGTAGACAATTGTTTAATCAAATTAAATATTTTATCCGCACGAGTGAATTTGCGATTTCGCAATTTCCTTAAAAAATAATTGAACATCTTTTGTAAGAAGTTATTAAGTGAAACATTCTAACAGTTTTCTTCGATTTGAAAATTGAAGAAAAATGGAATGTCAAAACAAAAATTGTTTCTCATCCTAAACTTTCAAAATTGCAAAATGTCAAAAAATCAAGAATCCTGTCAAACAATTACCTGCAAAATTGTAATACATGCTGCCAAAAATCTTACATTACAAAACAATGCTTTTTATGATTTTATGACTATAAAACGTGACGTCATGCACCATATTTTCCCAGCATATTCCCAGAAAAACGAAACCACGTCAACTCACAAGTGCCTTGTAAAATGAGCTTCTTTAGTTAGTTAGTTAATTTGGGTTTATTAAGGTCCGTTCAACACTAAAGGTTATATTAGACCTAAATCAGTTACAATTTATTATCCATTGCTAGATTTGATGATTTTGAAACTTCTGTTGGCTACGCCATCTTCTGCCTCTTCATCCAGTTGTGGTTTGGTAGCTTTATCCCTTGCTTTAATCAGTTACGTCTCTTGCGAAAGCGGGGTTTGAAGCTTTTCCTTGCTTTTGATCAGTTACGTCTCTTGCGAAAGCGGGGTTTAAAGCTTGTCCTTGCTTTTAAACAGTTACGTCTCTTGCGAAAGCGGGGTTTGAAGCTTTTCCTTGCTTTTAAACAGTTACGTCTCTTGCGAAATCGGGGGTTGAAGCTTTTCCTTGCTTTTAAACAGTTACGTCAAAGTTTGAAGCTTTTCCTTGCTTTTAATCAGTTACGTCTCTTGAAAACAAGCTTTTCCTTGCTTTTTCAGAACTTAAATTATTTTTGTTGGAGTTCTATCAAAATTCGAGTGGACTCCATCTTCCACAGGAACAAGTGTGTTGACCAAAGCTTTTCATGCCAAGATAATTGTGAATGGACACCTTAAATTCAGTTTTTTGGAAATTTTGGCCGGAGCGAAAAATTTCTCAACTGACAGCAATGAAACTCAAAGCCAACTTCTTTATTCCATACTTTTAGCTAAATCATCACAAAATGGCACGAGTCACCATAATTTTCGCTGTAGTTTGCGCAATAAGCTTGGTTGCAGCAATAGAGCCAGTTTTCGATGAAAACAAAGACGTATAATATTTAAGGTATTTTGTGCTAGCGAAAGAAATTAACCTGTCTTTTTCAGTCCACCCAGGCCACGCCAGCTAAACAAGAGACCGTTGCTGTAACGCGATCAACGTTGTTGGACAACGTTTTCAATGTGAGTTGTGGGGTTTGGTGGTGTTTTTGAGAGTTTGGTCAAGGTTGACTTTCAAATATTACTTTTTTAATTTGACATGTGCCATTCAAATAATGTGCTCCAGGCTTCCTTCCTTGATAAAAAAGTTGAAGCTTTAATTTAAAGCTTTGAGGAAATAATTACATATTGGGTGAAATCAAATAAAACTTTCTAAATAAATTAAAATATATTTTAGATCCCGATCCAAACTCTAAGGGCTGTGAATGATTTGGTTCAAAGCATATCTGGAAGTTTGCAACAAGCTGGAGCCTCCACATATTTCCGACGAAATGACAATAAAAGGTACAACGTAGACACAAAGGACGACAAGGATTCTAAAAATGAGAAAAATGACAAGTAAAAGGATTGAAATGAATTTTTACATAATGAAATAGCTTTAAGGAGAAAATGTTTTTAGTTTAAATAAATATGAATATTGTATAGAATATTCAATATGAAATAAAAGTGCTTTTCAAGAAGATTATCCTGTTTTGGAGCGCTCAGTAACATTAAGCTTTTGACAATTTTGCTTCAGATTTTTAGACTATCTGCAGAAAAAACGACGAGAAAAATGGTAGTAACTGGATAAAGAAAAATTTCCCAGAAATTCCTAAAATTACGTATTTTATGAGCTGATTTGATCCTGCACATCAGAATTTAAAACATTAAAAGCATTCAAATCCATTTGAGTAGGACGCAGAAAAAGCTAAGTTTTATCCAGTTTAAATGCTTCCTTTCAGATTATAATCGCTAATACCGCTTTCAAGTTTATTTATAGAATTAATTAAAATCCGCTCAAATCACAGATTCATTAGAAAGTTTAACTTTAATAATAGAAAATGAACACCCGTGGGAAGATTACAGTTTTAGTTGAGAAAATTGATCTACTGATTGATATATTTAGAGAACTACTCTTGAAAATCTAGCATTTTTGATGATAACCTGCTTATCACAATATTTCTAAAAGGTAAAGTAAACGAATTTTATCTTAAAATAAATTGAATGCTGTTACCTCCCACTTTTTTAGACAAGGATTTAATTTATGAATATAATATAAAAAGCATCTCGCGATGATAGAGTTTAAAGTCATCTCATCATAATATTGCATAAATGCATAATATCATACTTTCAAACATCTACAAAGTTATTCAAAATTAGATATATTGAAAATGCTCCCTGAGCGTCGTTTTGAAGCCAATATAAATTAATGAACATTTGCGTCACGAAAATAGAAGCTCTACTCCAAAAATGGAGCAAGTATTCAACAAAGTGTATATGCAAACTATATCATCAACATATATTCATGTTTATACAGAGCAAGTGTTGAAACTTGTTTTTCCCGCAAACACCAGAATGCATTTTTAGTTATTCAGCTACACAAAAATATAATCAAATATTAAAATTGCATTTAAATTCACCGAGCTACGTAGAGAGTAAATTTATGAGTTGCTCTGCAGTTTACCAAAATGCTTCTAAATGTGTTTTAGGATGTAGCAAAAACGAATAGCAAAAGTTGAATCGTTAGGTGATTTCTTGCACTGCACAAAATACTGTACGAAACACCACTTTCAAAGCAAATTGTGGAGCAAAAATTAAATATAAATTTATTTGAACAAATAGGAGCCATCCGCCAACTGAAAACATATGATTGCACATTTTGTCATACTTAAAATGTATACTTGAATAACATTTGTTCAACAGAAGCTGCAATCATGTGAACACAAGTGAGCGAGCACACAGCAACAATACATAAAATATAAGTTTCTTTGAATCATTCAAGCAAGAGTACACACAATCAGTCAATCAGCACATCAATTATGCATAGACACACAAGATAGTCACAGACAATTCACCTTATAATCAAAATGCTGGAAATGATTCGGTATTTATAACTAATTTTCATCATTTATTTAAAGCATAAATGGCTTTGCTTCTAAGAATTATAATAAACTAGAAATGATTTCTTTTCTTGGAAAATTATCTCAACTTGCAAGCAATTAGCTTTCATGACTGAGCTCCCAGCTGAACTGGTTAGAAGAGCTTTTACATATAAACGTTACAAGAAATATCTAGGATACATGAAACTTTTCTTGGTACAAACTTTGTTTAGAAGTTCCTAGAAATAATGAGTATGTTATTTTCTATGTGTTAATGAACCCTGAATTCAACAAATTTTAATAATTCATAAATTGTGTACGATTAAGTCTCTAGCTATCAATTTAAAGTTTCATGAAAAAGTATCTCGCTTTCAAAGGAACAAACTAAAGTATTGAATTAAATTGCTCTCCCAAAAGACTAATGGACGTTCATGAAACAATGCGACAGTGTGACATGTTTTATAAATATTTGTGTAACCTGAAACTTTGACCTGAATTATTTATGATTTCATGCAGCTCATGATTCAATAATCTAATCATTCACTTAAATTTTATATTTGCAGTTGTTCCAATTTTGCTACAATGCAGTGAGTACGATAAAGTGATTTATTCAGTTTGTGATCAATTTTCTAATGTGTGAATTTGTTTTCAGAACCAACTGAAATTATAAATGTTTTTTAGCTTGTCGCAATCACTTAAAGCATTAAGTATGTCTAAAAATACTTGCACAGGGATCTCACATAGAAAAATAAATAAGTGTTATTATAGCTCGTACACATTTCCTACAGAAATAAAAGCAGCAAAAAGCGATTTAATCTTTTTTGCCGATAAATTGGCTGGTGAAACGGCAAAACAATAAAAAGCTGCAAGTTTGGCGTGTGTACAACAATAAAGTATTAAATAATGAAATATTGAAATATACACTGTTTAAGACTTCCACAGCAACATTAAAGCACAAACGTTCAGAATGTTGATTGAAAGTTTATTTTAATTTATAGCAATCTAATCATATTTTATGGCATCCTAATTGGTTTTACAAACATAAGAGTAGTTTTATGTGAACGAAACTACATTTCAGGACAAATTGAAATATTTTCCCATGATTTTCGAAAATTGAGGAAACGATTACTTGGACTTTTGGTTTTTTAACTTTTGGGTATTAAGATGCCATGATCATCATACATGATTGTTGTTTGAAAAAAAAATGTAGTCGACTGAAAATTGTTTTTTTGTTTTCCATGTTAAATTTTAAAAATTTCGGTTCAAGACAAAAATGTACGGGCACCTAAATATTAAAAACAACAATTTTCAGTGGGCTGAACTCTTTTTCATTTTTGGTGAACTATTTATGTACGGGCATCTTTTTGCGTGTTAGGTTCAAGAATATTTTTACTCTTTTATCAAAAATAAACCAAGCAATTTTATATTTTTTTGAAAATCAAAATGATTTTTTACCTCAAAAATGTAAAGTGAAATATCAGGAAGAGTCCTACTGGAACTCCATATATGTAAAGTATCATAGACTAGTATGCTTGAATACTATTTTTCCAACAATTACAGAAAAAAATGCATTGTATCATGAAACATATTTTATGTAAAACATATTTCTCAGGAATGTAATAAATTTGGAAAATTCTAAAATATCTCGTCCAGCAATAACATCTCACGTAATATTTCAACGATTTCTGTATTAAATTTTTCTGATGCAAATTCCTTACTTTTGAAACTGTAATAATATAATGCGAATGAAGTTTGAAAACTTCTGCAGAATTGTATTTTACAGAGAATTTTTTTATATAAAAAATTGTTGTGTTGTGAAAACTGAGAAAACTTTTCTAATAACTTCTTGAACTATACAGAGATAACAAATAAATTATTTATAAGTACAATAATTTAGTTCACTAGGGTTGTACTTCATTTATAACTAATTACATTCTGTTTGATTATCAAAACTGTTGTGTTGTTTAAATAAATTTAGTGCGATTCTTTTTTCTGATAGATAGCTTATTATTCAAATCATTTGAGAAAGTCTAGCATATTATAATAGTGAAACGTGAAGATTATTATTAAGCTTTAATAGAACAAACTATTTTTTCTGGGATTTGGATGTGATTATAAGTTATACTTTCCATAATATTATTTCATATTATTATTTCATATGTATATGAAGACAATGAACCATAAATTGTTTTTCTAAATTATGGTAAACAATGAAGTTCGTGGAATTTAGATTAGTTTGAGTGGTTTGAGCGGTTAATTTTTGAATATTCATAATATTTTCTAATGGTTGTATTTTCAAACTTTTCCATGAAATTTTCTATTTGTTTACACATCATTTCTGTATTTAATTTAGACTATATGGATATATTTAAAGCGGAACCAAAACAACAAAGTTTTGAGCCAATAAATTAATGTTTTTACAAAACTTAATACTTTGAGCTGTAATATCAAGTTAATGAATAATTTCTACCAGAGTAATTAATCGTGTAGATTTAAAACAATACTATGAAATTGCAGGTATTACTGAATATACCCATTAAATGGAATTTGATTATAAACCTCAAAACTTAAGTGCTTGTGGTTGAATATTTAATCCTTTCAAAAAGGATTTCACAATAATATTCGAAAATTAAATAAAATAAATTCAAAGGCGATTTGCATAAACAATTTTAAAAGCTTTTTTCAAAATTCTGTGAAATAAATATATGTAAAATAATAAAATACGATAATGTATGTTGAAAACTGCGAAAAAATATTCCACTATACCCAAAAAAAACATCCTAAACCGTTTAAAAACGGATCAAAAACTGAAAAATTAAATGCTCATTTTTCAAATGAAACTTCTATGTAGACTTTTTTATGATGCAATGAAATATGGGAATTATATTTAAATTTTTCCTTGAAAATGTATGAATGGAAGAGCTGTGTTTGCTTTTATGCTATATGGTATTTGCGCAACATAAACACAATAATCTCATAAAACATTCAAATGGCTGGAAACTCCAAATTATTAATATTTATTTAATAAAAAACCTTCTGCTTTTAAGGGAGCAATAACAGATAATAAATAAGAGAAATATTGAAATCTACATGTCATATTTTAAATATAAATTTTGTACAAACTGGGAAATTCAAATTTAACATTAAAAAAAGGTATCAAAATTGAGAGGTTTGCTTCATCTTTCGAACTTTTAAATACGTGCACTTCCTGAAGATTGGTCAAATGCTAATTTACTGAAGAAACTTTGCTATATATGCTTTTCATATTTACGACAAATCTCTAAAAGCTCTCGCATATTCCTCGCGTATATGTTATAAGTTTAAGCAACATATATTTTGAGAGCAACTTCTAAGTGGTATTATTACCTACTTAATACATCTAGAATACTAAGCGTCGGGAAGACAAACTTAAAAGCTCCTCTGCTGCTACCATTTAGCGTTATGCAGGCAAAAAGTTTTACCAGACGAGAAAACTTTGCTATAAGATTAATGATTTTCACAGTAAATCCTGTAACGAATGGCAAAGTGTTTGCGAATTTAGAATTATGCTCTGAAAATAATGTAGAGTTGTGCTGGGTGCCACATTTTCCAATCAGCTTATTTTTCGTGGCGTTGGATTTAAAGTTTTGGTGACTAATCATGTTAAATTACATTGGGTGGAATTAGGTTGGCTTGGGTAACTTATTACTTTGCCTGTTTGTCGCAGTTTGCTATTTAGTTAATACTTTTAGAAATTTATACTTTATGGTGTTGTTGTTGTTTTGGGTAAAAAGTTTCAAGCGGTTTCAAATTTTGCTGTATGGGAAATATTTTTACAAAATTTTGAAGGATTTGCTTATGGAGAAAAATATATGGTTGAGTGGTTTTGGGGAAATTTTATGCAGTGGAAGTAATCTCTATCACATGACTGGTATGTTCTCAATAAAAATCTGGTTATATTAAATCTTATGAAAATATTAAAGCAAATTGATTGTAAATTGATTAAAGGAAAAATTCTAATATTCAAAAAAGGGTTTCTAATAAAAATGTAATTAGATTTAGTTGTTTGAATTTTTAAGTATATTCAATGAGCTTATAGCTTCTGAAAGCTTCCAGGAAGTTATATATCTTATCAAGAACGTACCTTTTTGCATTACAATATTTTATCAATAATTTCAAACAAAATTTCCTGGAAACTGCTTAGCTGTGTTCTTGGAATCTACACCATAAGAATACCCAGATCTTGAAAATCTTAGGAAAAAATCCTACCAAATTAAATTGCTTTTGGATCGAAATAGAATATAATGTTAATCAAATAAATCAAACGGAGAGCTTTCGAAAAAATGTATTAATTAAGAGTAATGGGATACCCCCAACACAAAAATGCTCCACTAAAAATAATAAATTCTCGATTTGAGTCAGTTTCGATGACACAATACAATTTTTTAGGGGATTAAACATAATTTGTGAGTTTTACGAAAAACTAGAATATTTTGGGAGAATTTGCAATAAATTGTAAAAGCTTGGAGAAATTTGATTTTATTGGCTGAATGCCAATAAAAATTGTTAGACGAGAGAATGAATATTAATAAAAGTTGACAGTGCATGCTCAAAACGTTCGTTTAATATAAATTATTCGATTTAAATTTTTTTTAGATTTTTGCTCGAGTGTTTGATTGAATAATATTGATTCTATATAGGATTGACAAAAAAAAATTATATGTTGTCACATTTGATAATAGTTTTTTTACTGCATCAATTTATCATTTTATCTGAAATTCAATCAATCGGGTAATTTTTTAAATAATTTATTCAACGTTGAATATTTGAAATTGGAATTCTAGAAACTTATTTGATTTCCAAAAACAGCTTGGGTTTTATCAATATTTTATGTAGTCCAACTTGGAAAACCCAAGAAACTTAAATCTTTTTAAATTGTTAAATTTATCAAGATAATTCAATTGCTCTAACTTTTGACTATAAATAAATTATGCTGCACCTCTCATTTCACATAATTCTATTTGAAGACAACTTGGCACTTCTCCATCATAAACTTCCCTCCAAAAAAAAACAGAAAGCCTTCATTAATTCAGTTTCAAAAGAAGAAAACTTGCTGAGATCTCTACTTTCTGCCTTTTATGTTGAAGCTGGCACACCTTCAACACAGGTTTCATCAAAAGTTACAAAAATGTTACGAAAAGTTGCAAAAAACTTACAAATTATATTGCATATAAAGCAGAAAGCTGAAAGCCGCACAACTTATTTTACAAGCTTTCAACGACATTTTTCTGTAGCCAGGCAAAAAAGATGGCAAAGTTTATTGCCGGTAACTTTTTAAACTAGAATGTTGACTTCTTATTTCTTAGTAACAATTTGATTAACATTTTTATGGGAAAGTTTTGCTCGTTTTTGACAGTTAGTGGAATGCTGAGGATGTTCTATGATCAACTGGTTTGGAGAAGGACTTTAATTTAATATATAGAAGTTATGATAATTTTTAAAATAACAGATTCGAATAATGCATCGTGTTTTGAAAAGATTTCATACATCCTCCCAAATATTAGTTTAAATTTCAAACACTGATAAGTAGTCAAATTTATGATCAACAAAATTATCATAAAACTGTTTTAATACCACACCACTGTACACAATTTTGTTGTCTCAGTGTTATCATTATCATGCAAATATGAAACTAATTTTGAATAATATGCAAAGGATTAAAAACTCGGATTTATGCAAATATCTTCCGTCAACAATGATCCCACCTACGTCCTTCAGTCTATACACCTAATTTATATCCAGTAGCTAAACCATAAACCACTCATGCAAATATTTACATCTACTTTTTCGCCCTAAATGTATGGGAGAGAATATTTGAAAAAGCATGATTTTCATTGTACACAAGCTGACATACCATGGATCATACCAATAGACTTTTTGCTGTGATTTTTTGCCATGGACAACATTATATACTAACGCTACCATCGTAATTTCAGACAATAGCCATATTCTTTTTACATGAATATTCAGTTCTAAAATCGGTGCCAATCGGTGCATCACCAAATCAGTGATTTGGGTCGTTCTATTTGTCAAATCACTTGAATATTCCGATCTGTTCTAAATCAGTACTAAATCAGTTGGCCAACCCCGCGAAAACTGCTAAGAAAGCGACAACATAGATTTTCGGAATCGATTAATCGAAAACAGATTTTCACCTATTCCGAAGTTAAAATTAATTTTAATTGATTGGAACCAATATAGTTATGCATTGTAAACAGTAGGCAATGCATTTCCATATTTATTAACGTCGAACAACCAAAAATATTCTGAGAATTAATCACAATCGGCCTTAATCATACTTTGTGAGCAGACAGGGATCAGTATGAGGCAGGGATCAGTATTTACAATAAATTGCGCCAAAAATATTCAAATTTGGTTTGTTTACAAATAAATAATTAGATTTTGAGGATCATTAAGCTGTGTCATTGAGTCCCTTGTAACAAATAAGTATACTAGCAGCCAAAATGAGGTGGCAAACACAAATATTTAAGTGATATCAAGAATTCTCTTCGAATATTTGAGATGATTTGAAAATTTTTGTCTGCCACTTGTTATTATCTGCTGGTGCACTTATTTTTAGCAAGGAACTCAATGACACAACTTAGTAATCCTCAAATCGTAATTATTTTGTTTGTAAACAAAACAAATTTTTAAATATTTTCGCCACAGAGCATACGCCATCTGGGCAATGTTCTGCAAACTATTTCTGTCAACATGTTCAAGACTAAAATGAAAGGAGGCCCAATAATGCAACTCGAAACAAAAATATTGAATTTTACGGCTTATTTAAAACATTTTCAGCGAATTTATCCAAAGTCTATATATTTTATACCAGAACGTAATTAAAGGCATTTGGTGATCGCTAAAAATAAGCAAATAATTGATTTCATATAAAATATCCTTTATATGTAGACCAAATTAAGAGGAAATTTTGGGATGAAGATGTCATGAACGGAATAGTTAAATAGAACGACCAAAAATATTCAGTGATTTTAGCACAGAATTTAGAACAGATTTGCTTGAAGTGAATATTAAAAAGAACAATTTCAACCAATTTAGCACCGAAGTGAAGGACAAAAAGAATATGGCTAATATGTTCACAAGTTTGTATGAGATTCAGATTTTGCTGCATGTGGGACATTTTTGCCTTCGTTGGGCTGGAGTAAGGATGCTGTATATTGAATTGAAGATGAAACAATTCATAGATTGTGATATCATACATCATGAGCAAAAACATCGGATAAAAATAACGATAAATAATTTCAATACTATCATAGTTAAACTTGATCTTTCATATCTCTGCCTAATCTCCATCATATTTTTATTTTTATTTATTCCAGTATATAAATATAGGGACATTTTTGTGAATAATGTCAACGTTTTATTTTTTGATGCTGGTTTGTTGTATTTGCCAAGAAAAAGGTAGAAACAGGTAAACACATTCAGGTTACAGGTTAAATCCAGAGTAAATTTTGATGGGAAAGAATGTTGCATATTTCAAGGAACATGTCGGAGCATAACCTTAATCGTTAAAATATTTATCATTTCTGAGGAAAGCAGCTCTGAAGAGTTTTAAATTATGTGTTAATTTTAAGTTTTTCGAGATTCTCTCATATCCATAAAATTGTAGAAATTGAGTTACTTACATATATATGAATAGTGAAATCACATAGTATATGATTCTTAATAATTGAACAAAAACTTCGAAAAGAGCAATCGAAATTCATTAATAAAAAATCACGTCTTCTTCCTGGAACGACATGATGAGACTAACAGAAATTTTCTGAATGCCCTGAAAAAAAAAACTAGAGCTTTTACGCAGGCTTCAGTTCCGAGAGCTTTTAATGCCCAGAGAATGTTTTTCGAACCATTCTCTGAAAAAAAATAACTGACAGTATTGCAATAAAGAGAACTAAAAATCTAAAATACTGAGAGAAGAGTACTTATAAGTTCACTTTCACTTTCAATTTTAGTTAAACTAAGATTTGAGCGATGTTTGGAATGGTTGCGAAGAATTTTTGGTTATGATAAATATTTTTAAGAGCATCTTGAAATTCATCATTTTCCATAAATTTTGCTGTTGCTGAAAATACAGAGGTTTCATCAAATCAATTAAATTACAATAAGGCACTTCCACTTGAAACAATACAAATTTGCTGAAAACCAAACCAAATTCTAAGTAAGTCAGGATTATGGATTTAACTTTACGTACTTCCTGTTTGTATGTTTGTTTATTAATTCCTCAAAATTTACTGCGAGGAATCTTCGTACCTTTGTTGCTAGTTACCTGGTCCTAACCACTAAATTCCAATTTTCTTGTGAAATCATACAAATATCCGAAAATACCAGAACGTTCTCAGCACTCAACACGTTGAAGTTTTATCCAAAACACTTCATGAGTCCACAAACTATATGTAACTACCAAAACCTCACAACTCAGCACTCCACAAATCCACCAGAAACTTTATGCGACTTGGTAATGTTTGACCTAAATGCATCGTAAAATCCCTATTTAATTTTAATCTCCAACTTCCGGCAACCAAATTTTGTTATTTTGCAAATCAATTTGAGAAAACCGCAAACCGATAATTGGTGCATGAAAAGTTTGACCATTCGATGCAGCCGCATGTTAGTTAAGGAGTTTCTCGTCAGTAATGAAGCATGTCTGGTATAGTAATAGAGATTTTGAGTGAATTTAACAGAAAGCTCATTGAGTGTTGATGATGCTGTGTGAAATTTTTTGCTGAAAAGACAAAAACCTGTTTTTGAGGATTTTTTTAAACAGAGTTTTTGTTGCTATATTTTTAGGATAAACCTTGCATCAAATTTTTTTGACAAAGTCAAATAAACCGCAGATCATCTTATAAAGTGGTCTGCTACTTAAAAAAGCTTTAAAACTGAGAAGCTTATAAGCTTTTCACATATTTTTAGACCCTTGATATTTAATGATCGTCAGAGGCACCCACCGTAAATTCTTTGAATAAAATATGATTCCTAATTTATTTATTCAAATTTTTTTGAGAGCACTAATAGCTCATTGCATAAATTCAAACGCACGTTTTCATTTTTAATACATTTCAAAGAATCCATTAAAATAGGAACTCAACTTAATGACAACCAATTTATTAAAGATATATTTTTCATCATGGTAAAAAATTGTGTTTATACTCTGTTCTTGAATGACTTAAAATCCTCTTCTTTATTTTTTCTATAACTCAATTAGTTTCTGGTTTCCATTCAATGTGCAACTACAAAAAGCAAAGTAATAAGCTTAAAAGAGAGAAAGTTCTTATGGTTTCCCATAATTGCCCTGGGAATACTTTTTCAAGTTGTCTTCGAGTTGCTGGGACTGTCGTATAGCTTCTTATACTTCCACTGTAGTTTTTTTGTAATCTTTTCTTGTAGAGTTTTCCATGTTTATGAAAGGATATATGAGACTTATGCTTCTTTTGAAAAAAGCTTGGTTAAATGGTTCAAAGAAAAGTATTGCCCAGCTTTGGAAAAAATACATAATAAATTGCAATTGCGGAAGAAACTGGTGAAAGGGTTTATTGTTTCAGACGTTTGTGTTTTTAAAAACCTTTTTATTGCTTGAGAAAGCTTTGTTCTTAATTTGTTGGATTACTTAGTGAGTATTACGGCAAGTAGAGATTTATTTTCAGAGTTTTATGGAAGCTGTCGAATGAATTTCTAATTATGCATTGTTGATAATCTTTATAAACATAAAAATGAAGTTTGAATTAAATTTATTTTTAACAAGTTTACTTTTTAAGCTTTTGCAAACAGAAGATTTGTTCTGAGAAATCTAATGAATCCCAACAAATTTACAAAATTGACATCATTTGAGCAAAACATTTTCTAAATTTCTATTTATTTTAGTTTTCCGGTTTTTTATTAATCTGAGCGTATTTATTAAAATAAATATAGTTATTTTATTTCCATAGTTTTCCGAGAATTTCAGTTTTTGAAGTTTTTCGTGAATGTCAAATAAAAATAAATCATTCTCATGTCACGTTCCAAAACTTTTCAGATAAATAATAGATTTTTTGTTTTTAACATTTTGCTAAAAAATGTGATCAAATTAAATGTTTGAATTTGAGTTTTAGTGAAATTTTGGGGAAATCGTGTAAAAACCTCCAAATTCAATTATATGGAAAATGTATAGCATTTTGTTGGTTTGCTTTTAGATATTCACGATGAATAGTCACTCCAATGAGTTATTGCTAATTTGATGTATAATAATTAAACATGCAAAACTATTCAATTGAATATATTTGTATGATTGTATTTGCTGGAATAATCATAAAGTTCACATATAGTAGAATCGATTAAAATAATATTAATGTATTCCATATTGTTTTAATCAATATTGAATTCCAAATTCAAATTTTTTCAAAGTTCGATAGGCCAAATTTTACAGGCCAATGTACCTAGAATTATCTGTGCCATGGTATGACTTGAAGCAATTTTCTTTTCAACTTTCCGTTGAGAATAACTATGACGACTATCTTTATGACTTTAAGCATTGAGTTCAGTATTATGGGAGTATTATGTTTTGAAATGATTGGCAATTTCTTTTTGAGGCAAACAGAAGCAGCTTTTCAAGTTGCCCTAAAAGTTATTTGATTTTAGGAGTGTTTGAAAATCGTTGAAAAGATAATGACTTTCTGAATATTGGTTGACTGCAAAATATGTTCAAAACAACTCTCGAGCCAATAATGAATATTTATTCTTTTTTAAATAGTGAAAACCATTTAAAATCATCACGACGCAGAAAAAATTTAAATGAAAATTTTTATTTTCTGTTTACATTTTTGCTTAAAACCCCCAATTTTATTTTACTTTTCATTGGCTGCTCTTTTTTGATGTAAATTGACGCTCAAAAACACACACATTGCCTTCCAGCACATTTTTCTATGGAAATGTCAATAAAAAGGCTGACACAAAAAATAAATTAATTGAGAAAATTAAAATTGATTTTTTATTGACTTTTCACAATTTCACGCAAACATTGTTTTCAATGTATTTTTAATAATTTTATAGCGAAATTTCAAATAACCCACAATATAGCCAGTTATACAGTATTTTTTTATAGCACTTGTAAATTACCAGAAGTAGCGATTTATGCTTGAAAAAATTCCCAATTGTTGTCAGAAACATTTTGTGATTGGTTTTGGATATATTTACTGAAAATCATCACTCCATTCAAAAACAGATTCTATCACAAAAATTTATAGGAATTTCTGAGAGAATTTAATCGCTAGTTTAGAGGAATCGTTGAACATTTATAAGAATATTTGAAAGAGTGGGAGTGAAATTGCATTGAAGAAGTTATTAACTTCTCCTAATTGTTCCTCGTTTTACCAAACATTCATAAATTAAATTTTCGAAGAATTGGTATTCATGAATAATTTTATATTTTTGAACATTCGATTTTTGACTAAAAATTCTCAAAAAATTAGGTTTCGTGGGTCGCATTTTAGGTTTTTGGGTCCCAACATTCATAAATTGAATTTTCGAAATAGTGGTATTCATGAACCTAGGTCCATGGATAATATTTTGAACTTTCGTTTTTTGACTAAAAATTCTCAAAAAATTAGGTTTCGTGGGTCGCATTTTAGGTTTTTGGGTCCCAACATTCATAAATTGAATTTTCGAAATAGTGGTATTCATGAACCTAGGTCCATGGATAATATTTTGAACATTCGATTTTTGACTAAAAATTCTCAAAAAATTAGGTTTCGTGGGTCGCATTTCAGGTTTTTGGGTCCCAACATTCATAAATTTAATTTTCGAAATAGTGGTATTCATGAACCTAGGTTCATGGATAATATTTTGAACATTCGATTTTTGACTAAAAATTCTCAAAAAATTAGGTTTCGTGGGTCGCATTTCAGGTTTTTGGCGATCTTTTGGGTCCCAAATTTTACTCCGTTTGTTTATTTTAACACAAATGGCTTGAAAAGTGATTGATTTTTTAAAAGAGATACGTAATGTATTGTACGCTTTTTCCGTAAAATTCCTTTAAAAAATCCAAGACTCTCACTTCCAAAAATTTAAACGTAATACATGGATGCTCTCTACTTTAGAAATCAATATATTGTTTGTATGTATATTAATTTAGAACACATAAATATATTTTTAGATAGATGGGACCAAAACCAATTCGGCTAGAAACTTTCATTTTGGGCAAATTACCAAGTAAAGAAAATCGTTTCATATGAAATTAAATTGGCATAAATACTTGTAGTTAACTACAAAGAAAATTCATGAATACTTGAAATTCTAAAGCGTTAATTGAATTATTTGAATTATTTGATTGAATCAAATCGAAAATCAAAGCGAAAAATTTATTTCCAATTAAAACTTTGATTTTCGTCTAAGTTGTAAAAACTTATCGTCTTTACGATAAAATCTGCAACACATTCTAGAATTCTTTGAACTTACAAAATAAATCAAATTTTTGAACTAACATCAAACCATCAAACTTTCAAGGAACATTTGAACCACGAGTAATAAATTTAATTATCCATCGTACTCGATAGCTGGCCAACCGAAATGTAATTTGTGTATTTAAAGGCAAACCTCAAGTTGTTTACTACTCAGTTAGCTTTTGCCATCTACACACAATCAAAATTACATTGCCGCAAAAAGCTACCATTGATCAAATTTAACAAAGTCGTCCCATTAGTGATTGCAAAATTACACTAGAAGTTTCAGAACGAACTACAAACTATGTGAGTACCATCATGCGATACTCATGATTTCATCGGATCAAACTCTCGAAGTTTGAAAAGTGCAGAGCAAATATTTAAAAAAACTCATGAATTGAATGAAAAAGCTAGGATGATAGATTTTGTAGCAGATTTGAAAATGAAAATCCAAGTGAAGTGAAATTTGATGAATGTAGTGATGGATTAGTGCAATTTTAAATTATCATTCAAATCATGTCTGTCTGTCTCTCGTGATTTTACAATAGATTTTGTTCTATGTAAATTTATAATTATTCAGTGTTGTTTCTGTCGAGCTTCAATTTTCCATACCTTAATGAGATTGAAGCTAATGCTAATGAAGCGAAAGTGTTTCTGTAGCTGGTGTCTAATGAATATTATTATTTAATTACCACATAAGCATAATCTCTCGCAAACCCTACCCCTAAACTTGAATAACTAAACAGCTCGCTCGCAGCTCGTTCGGGAAAAACTTTTTAATCAACATTCAATTTTGATGAAAAGTTGAACGTTTAAACGAGATTTTTTATGGAGATCATACTACGATCATATCGTCTATATGAGGTTTTGATTCTACTACCTAAAAACATTATCCGGCTCTTGGATTTCTGTAAAATTCCATCAAGTTTCCCACTAACTTTTCGTGGAAATAACTTAAATGACCTAGTTGAATTAAATCGGGGGTTAAAGCAATTATCCAAAACTTTGCAATCTGGAAAAAATAGAGAATAGCGCATTGTGTTTTCGCAAAAAGGAATTTTAATTAAATTTTCATATGGAAAACCATTTTTTGTTAACTTAATTTATAAGGGAAAAATTGCGGAATATCTGATTCATAAATTGAAAGTCTTGGTAAATTATTTAATACAAAGCATGATTATATCTCCTTTAAGTCCAGAATCTTTTATTAAAATATGCGTCCAATTTTCATTCATAGTATTATTCATTCAACCTTTTTGAAAAGAATCACAAAAGATTTAAATTCAATTTCCATTTAAAATAATAAAACCATGATAAAATCTTTACATCAAAGACTATATCATCACAAATACATCACTCTCTAAATGATTTCCAAAGAAAGCATTTATCCTCTCATGAATCACAAAAAATCTAAACTCAGAATTAAATAACATGAAAAACACAGAAGATCCTAAGAATCTAAGAAATTCATGTCTATCGTCTATCCATCTTCTAAAAATACTTGAGACATTTCCTAGGAACTTCTAAAAGAAAGCCAAAAGTACATTCAGTAAATTTACGTGGGTAATGTAAATCTACCATTTTGTATCATTTCTAGTAAATCAATCAGCATGAAGCACTTCAGTTCATCAATCTTCCTTTTCTTTGCAATTGTTTATCTCGTCAGTGCAGCAACAGTACCAGCCGTAAAATCCCAACAACAAATCTTAGTTAATGCTACGCAATCGAATCAAGCAGGAGCTGTTCCGGTGACCCAGAAAACTATAGTAAGCCAAATACAGAGCAAAATGCTTGAGATTAATTGACAGCAGATTACAAGTGGTTTTAAGCACTGTTGAGAAACTTGTCTGTGTTTGACAGATTTTTTAATTTTGGATGCATAATGTTCAAGACGTTTTTCTTAAATGTATTACTCATCAAATTTTCCAAATTTTTCAAATAATATCAAAATTTATTTCAAATAGTGCTAGATCAGAACGGAATTACACTTTATTGATTTTAACTTAAAACACTTCTACTTGAAGGTTCTACTCAACCAGGAGCAAGTTCAAGACCCCCAAGTCAACAGAGCTCTGCTTTTCGACAGCATATTTAATGTAAGTACAAACCCATAATAAAGCGTTAATTGATATTTAATTAGCGTGTTTACATTTTAATAACAAATGCATAATCATAAAAGCAGCAACAACATTATCAAGTGCGAGGTTTCGCGCATGAATGGTTCTGAAACCATTAAGCAGAGCAGCGTGTGAATTAATTAATTTTATTTCAATTTAGATCCCAATCAGCACATTGCGGTCGATTAATGAGCTAGTAAAAAACTTTGCCGTGAACTTGCAAGCGATCGGATCGCGATTTAGTAACAGGAATGCAGCCGTTGTGGAGGACATGACCGAGGTGGAAATACTTGAGCTATAATGTACATTGAGCAAAAATGTTTTGTGATTTAGTGTGATTTACAGTATGATGTTGTTGTGTTTAGTTACGTGTTCAGGATACAATAAAAATATTTTCTTTTTGTGGTGCCACTATACAAAGTAAAGATTTTGTGTTTTCTTAATGGGAGCGTGACTTACAAAAATTTGCAATACAAATTTTATTGACATTTCAATACCTTTGATGTTAGGTTTCATAAGAATGACGAATCTATTTTAAATGTATATTAAAAGATTCTTAAAGCTCTTAAAGCACTTAAGAAAAGAATTATCAAAAAACATAAATTTTAGGAGTATTGAATTCAGAGAATCGCAATGAAAACCACAAAAAATTCAGTTTCAGCTGCAGAATTGCTATGAAACGATAATCCACTGCATGCATTAATATCAACTTCAGCAATGCTCTTGAAAACCAACAAATAAATTGCATTTCATAAACCAATTATAATCCAGCAAAAACTTGGAAACCAATAAACCCAATTTCCTTTCTGAAAACCCACCACCTTTTATTTGCTCTTCAATGAAATTCGCATGGAAATCACATCACGTTCTTCAACAAATAAAGTGTAAAAGCAAACTGAAGCGAGTAAAAGGTTCATAGAAATGATCAGCTTTTTGTGTCAAAATATATTTTATTGAATTACACTAGAGTTTCCTTCGATTTGAAGGTTCTACACGTTTTCCTTTAAATCGGAAAATATGCAGAAAAGTATTGCTGATCGATTTGCAGTTCTTTTTCTATTCCATTAGACTCAGTGGAATTTTAAGTGTGGTTAGAGTTTCCTTTTGAGAAGAAAAATTTAGCGATATTTTAAGGTCAAGACCACTCTTTGAGAATTATAACCAAAGCTAGTTACTAGCTTTGTTGAAGTTTTTGTATCATCATGATTCACATTAATTTGCAAGAATCCTCAAACAATTTTGCTTGAAAAATTTTCTGCTGAAAAAATAATCAGCATTAAGAAACAATTATGATACGGAGCTCATGCGAAATCCCCTTAAAGTCGGAATAGAACGCTTCAAGAACTATGAGTTGAGTTAATGAGTTATTACTCTTTGACAAATTTGAGCTCTTTGACGAAGCTGTGCTTGTTGATATTTTTGAAGTTGTTATTTTTTGCTGGTACGGAATTTTAACTTTTTAACAAGATACGTGAATTTTCTTCAAGGCGGAGGAAAATAGTACTGGCTCTTGAGTATACTCTTACTCTCAATTTATTTACATTAACATTATAACGAAATTTTAAATTTTTTCCTTATCATCACAATTATTCAAAGTTCAAAAAATATCTTAATCTTACAAATTTTAAAAAGTTCAGAATATATTTACTTGAAAATCTAATCTTATCTGGAGAATGATTTTTAAAAATTAATTTACTGATAAAATTAAGACTGATCTTTTATATAATATAAAGATGACATTTTTACAATCATAAACCCAACAAATAATACACTTCCAAGAATTGCCAACGAAAAAGCATAAATCCTGATACAACCTATCAATTACTTCAGTTAATAAATTACTCATCTATATCTAAAACAAAAGCCCTTCTTGAAATTCCCATGACACTGGCATAATAAATTGTTCACCACACAAAACAAGACAATAAAGTTCTCACAACCTAAAAATAACCAACCAAAATATCACTAGTCTCAGGACACCAAGTAAATAAGCTTCTTTTTGCTAGCAATAAGCTGCTTCTTCATAAAACTTGAAATAGAAAGCCGGTAAAAGAAAATAGGAAAATGTGAAAAGTATAATATAAATAGATATATATATATATTGGTATTATTGTAACATAACAACGAAGAACATAAAACGTCCATTGTTCATATTAGATAATGCAGAAGAAATAAAACATGTTACAATATCATGACTTACGACATTTATGACAGCCCAAGGACACTTCAATAGGTGATTAACACTTTGCCTTTTGCTATATATGGAAAAAGATTTCTATTTAAATGTTGGGATGGTCCCATTGGAGGGAAAATACTCAAATCTTAATTTTGATTTGACAAATTTTATTATTTTTCAATCAATTTGAAAATTTAAACTTTTAATTATTTTATAGTCTCCATCACCTTAAAAATAACAATTCTTCTTTATTTACTAATTCCCCATCTCCTCATCCAATTCATCTATTATATGATTGTGTGGGACATCATATGAGATTCCTAGCAATAAAACGACGATAAAAACATGAAAAAGACGTTCGAGTGACTTCAACAATTGTGATGACTCAGCAGATACTCAGCTGTAAGTCTTCTACATAGCTCGTGCATGTGCCTTTTATCGGATGTTGCTGGTAAAACAAATTTTATAAGCTAGGTGATGCGAATTTCCCAGGCTTTTATATCGGAGCACACAGTATTAATACAAGCTTACACGTTGTTGTTAAACTATTTTTTGAACATCTTGTCGGAATACATCTTGTGTTCGGATTTATGGCTTTATCTAACAATATTATAGAAATCTGAGGAAATCTCCTACAATCTCCAAAGAGATGTTATCATAGTTTTTTGCTATCTGGAGAAGATCATGTCAATAAGGGATTAAATGAGATAAATCTTTGAAGGAGATTACTGATAATTGGAATATTCAATATTGACAACCATGACAAAAACTTAATGTGTTGTTTTATTTTTAAGCTTTTTGAGCCATGAAAATAACTCTCGAGATTTTCAGTTTCACAGCGAAAATGCTTTAAAGAAACCATTTAAATCTAAATTAACAATATGAACATTTGAATCCCTCAATTCTCTAAATTCATCAACTCTGAATAAAACCATTTAAATTTTAAATGAATTCCGAAGAAAGCCTCGAGCAAATGGGGAACATGTTACATGGGATCTAATTCCAATTTTCATTTAAGCTTTTAGTAATGATTGGCAAAACTATACTAAAAGCCACATGACTGTACAAAATGCAATTGTACAATTTAAATGGCAAAATAATTGGGTTCTTCATGGGAAATCCGCATAGATTTCAGTTATTTAAATTTATTCAACTTAACTGTGCATAGTTCCATTAAATTAGTATATTACAGTGTAAATGGAATAGTTTCCTATTTGTTGCAATGCTTCGGAGAATTTTCACTTAAGAGAATCTGAAAAAGTGCTAGAAGATTTGCATAAAAATGCTTATCCTTCTGAGATTTTTTAAATTGCTCCAACTTAAGAAATAGTTCCTTGCTGCAGCTTCTGGCAAAAATAATTCAGTTAGAAGTCAAAAGTTTAAAGTTTACTGGAAAAATGTACAAAATAAATCCTCGATAAAGCGAAAGAAATTTTTGTCCATCTGACGAAGAATCTGAAACTGCTTCAAGGTTTTAATTAAAAATAGCCGAGCAGTTTTTCCGTTTCTCGCATTGTTTGATAATATTATGGTGAACCATCAAGGGAAAATTAAAAGACTTCACGGCGATGACTTTTTTAATCAGCATGAAGACTAAAAGTAAAATTGTTTAAAGAGGAATGCAAAATAAAATACCAAGCATTGCAGCAAGTTCAGTTGGTAGCTCAACAAAGACATTCTGAAACTGTTGGAAATACGACGAATGCAGAAAGAATGCTTTTTGTTGACAGTTTCTTTCAATCTCTGGCATATTTTGCCATTTTCATTAAGAATGATGAAGATTTCATTTATAATAAGTTGAAACATATTTTCAATTATAATAAATTGATATCTTCACTTGCATCACCGTTTATAATTATTATACCAAGAAACATTTTCATTTAAGAAATCTGCAGAGATTATTGCTAATTAAATATTCATTAAATTCTATTTTATTTTAAAATTGCAAATTTTACAATTTTTCCACAATTTTAAAGCGTTTCCATTGGATTAAGAAGAAAAAAAGCTTACAAATTCTCTGAAAATGAGTTGCGGTTTAGTACCACGTTGCATAATATTTGTTAAATCTATTTACTCATAATTTAAACATTTTGTTGAATGTTTTACAATTTACAAAGCTATTTAACTTAATTTCAGCACTCATTTCACCAGTCGACAATTTAGTTGTTTGACTGACATCTGAATAAATTTGTCACTGCATTCGACAGATTTTATTGGCTGCGTGGTTGTTACTGTGAAATGGAGTGCAAAAAACACAACCATTCCGCAGAACATTAACAAAACCTGACAAAACAAATCAAGTGAATATTGTGAATGACACAAATTGCAAAATAAAATGAAACAAAATCAATTCCAACGAAATTTCTGAAAATTTATTCAAAATATACAGGAATTGTTTTAATTTGCAGGAGCAAATAATTGAAAAATAGAACGAAATTGTGCTTTTGATGAGCTTTGGATTTTGCATTATTATTGGTGCGGTTGATGAAGTGGTTGTTGATAGGACTATAAACACAATGCATAAATATGAAACATTCACAAAATACGGCTTGCTAAAATATGATTTTCAAAACGACTAGAATTGATTAAATCTAATCATCAAACAAATTTTCCTAACAAAACCCCATTCTATTAAAAAACAGTGAAATATAATCACAACTAAAGTGAACAAACATATCATAACCACGTCTATTGATTCGAGCTCAATATATCAAAAATTGAATGAAGTTGTCATCAAATAACGAGCCATGAACCCAATGATAAATTCATTTGGCTCAATAAAACATTTACTTATTTATGTCATAATAATATTTTCTTCAGCATTGAACTATTTAAGGCTTGCCTCCAGAGAATATCCCATGTTCGAAATCTTATTGATTTATATCGGACTTATGTCCGTTTGGTATTTATTCATTTAAAAGGGAATAAAATGCTTTCCAATCAATTCTAATGGACATTTGCTGATGAAGGTAAATTGGAGACATGTTGTATGGTTTCTATAGATTGTACAGATTGTGTGGATTGTGGAGCTCCTGCATAATTCACAAGAATAAGTGGGTTTTTTTCGTCCACATATTTATAACAAGATTTACAACAAAATGGAATGGCAGAGTAAAGGCAATATGTAGGAATTTTGACATAAGATATCAAAAATTTAATAATGCTGAACAGATGAAATTGCAGGGTCCTGTAAACAATACTAAATTCAGTTCTTGGTTTTTTAGAAAGATGACAAATTTAGGAATACAAAATGTTTTACCTGTAAATATTTAAATCAAAATTCAAAATTCTCCAAAGCCCTGCAATTTTACATCATTATGAACCAACAATTCACTGAAAACCACCTTGTTCGAGTAAATTTAATATGAAAAATATTTTCTGAAGTAGTCTTTGAGAACTTCTCTGACATCAGAAAACATTTTCGGCTCATTCTGAAGAACATCCAAATTCTTCGTGCAAAATTCTTAGTAAACTCGAAAACTTGAAAAACAGAAAAAATGCCATCAAGGAGTGGTCCAAGTCCTGCTTCATATCACATGCGGTCGTTGGTGGGCTTCAATAACCATGAGGAAAATAGTTTGAAGCCAAGACAACCTCAATGGACCATTGGTTCGAGAATTTTGGATAAGCATCATGGTGTTGGACCAGGGCCTGCTGCCTATGATCCAAAAAATAGAAAGATAGAACCTCCTCAGTTCTCACTCGGCAGGAGGATTCATTCAAGCTGTAAGTATAGATATTTCTTCTCTAGTTCATCCAGAAATATTTCATCAACACTCTTTTACAGCCTCAAAAAGATCTCCAGGACCAGCTGTCTACGATATCCCAGAATATAACAATATCAGGTTCAAACCTCATGCTTACTTCATTGGACAACGTTTGCTCGAAAATCGTTATAAAAGCTCCAGTCCATCCCCAAATACTTACAAGTACAAAATTGACATCACTAAACCCCAAGCACCACTTTTCCAAATGCGAGGAAGAATCAACGAAAAATCATATGCATGTTCACCTGGCCCAGCCCAATACGATTCAGGACCGGCGAAAATAAAATCTCTGCAGCAACCACCATTGTTTTCGATGGGACACTATACTAAGGTTATAACTAACAAATCCAATACACCAGCACCAAATCAATATAATATTAGCTCTTATAATCCTATGGACACCGCTCCAAGCTACTTTATGGGTCGCAAGTTCAATCCTTACATGCATGTACCCATTGTTCCGGAAGATAATTGTGTTTGATAAATTCGAATAAAATTAAATGAATTCACTTGAAATTTAATACAAGTAAATTGATCGAAACGAATATGGATTTTTATTAACTGTTTTTTTGATATTTCCAGTTAAAATTTTTACCTGCCAGATTGGCATCAAATTTTAATTGAAAACATTTTTTGCAGGGAGCGAGCTCAAAGTAATCATCGTAAATGCCAGGTTTCAATTATATTTTTATCAGAATTTTAAATGAAAGTTCCAAAAAAAAATATTCATTTTTAATTATTATATGAACCATAATAAAATATTGTGAGGATATTGTTGACAAGGTGATGATTACCCAGATATTGCCTGGGAACTCTGATTTTACGTTTCAGTTTATTAAAAAAGTTTTTTAAGGTAAATTATTATTTTTGTGTTTCTAAAGGTTAAAACTATTAACATTCATGGAATATTAGAAATTAAATAGTAAAAGCACACAAAAGGTTCTGAATGTTTGAAAATTTACACACAAATTAGATTGGTATTTATTCACCTTCCTTACATCAAAAAAAAAACTCTTAAACTTCTAAACGTCTTTAAAATGAACGAACTGTTCAAACGAGAAAACAATACATTTATTTACCAGTTTACGTAACATTATCCAATTTAATCGAGCTTGCTCTTGACACAAAACCTAAATATTTTATTTATGGTGAAATTGAATACAAAATACAGCAAAAAGTAAAATTTTCTTTTCTGTATCAGTGTATCAGGTCGCTCCCATAAAAAGCTGGAAAAACTGGAGGAAAAAACTAGTGAAAGAGGAAAAATTGAGGAAACTGAAAAACTGAAAAACTCGTTGAGAAAACTCGTAAGAAAATTGTGGTCTCACAATTTCATTATTTATTGGCAGATTCGGTGAATTTTCTTATTTTTATGTTCTTTTAATACGATTTTTCATGTTGAAAAATCCCAAAAGGCCAAGTAGAGTAAAATTCAACACCAATGATGATTTATTTAAACTTTTCGGCGAAAGCTCGGCGAAAGCTCGGCGAAAGCAGCCAAATTTATTCGTTTTTTACCATTCTTATACGCTTTACATAAGATATATAAGTTTAATTTGTGGTTTCTCTTGAGGTTTTCTGAGTTTTATCGCCTCTGCAGAAAGGATACCCATTGAACATCAAGTTTTCACTGAATGGCATTTAAAGTGCGTCAATTCTTAAGTTACACTTGAAAGTGTAACACTGAGAAAATTTTCATAAGTCTGATCGGTTATTTGAAGATTTCAATATAAACCACAATTTTTTTAGAAGAAAACTCAATTTTCTTAGTGTACCAGCAGCCTTATCAATTTTTCACGAAAGCAATGAAAAGCCATTGAGAAAAGGGTCGAAATTTGTGCGGTAAAAGGATAAGTAAAAGATTTATAAGTGATTTTTTCCGGACTAAAATTTTGCAGTTTCAAGTTTTATTACACTGTTGAATGGGTTTGATCTTCTTTGATCGCCTATTACTGAGTTTCTCAAGGATCAATTATATGTTGCAAACTTCAGATGATTGGATAATTGCTTGGGATTGCATGAATATTTTATTAAAAATATATTTGCCAATAAAATTAGATATTGATGGATTGTAGGTTAAGTGTTTTTATATAGACGTCTACCAACTTTTTGACCTTTTATTACATGCTTGAATGTAACATTAAGAGATGTTTTGTCAAACTTTGATCCTAATCAAAAATACATTTTGTGAATTTATAATAATATAATATTTATAATATATATAATATTTTCAACCAATAAAAGATATTCACATTAATGGTGATAAAAGTTAATGATCAAATAATATCACCATAAAACATTATCAAATATTTAAATACTCTGTAAAACATAAAAACCATAAATGCCTGTACATTAGTTTACATTAACATATTATCATAATTTATGTAATTAAGTAATTCAGCGCACAAAAATAAAATGTGTGCATAATTGCCGCTCTAATAATAATTTCAAATACAGTTCCATGCATTTTATCATCAATTCTACAACATTCTATAAAATTTCCCAACATAAATAAACTTTGCAGACTTCAGTCAGTGTTTGAAAAACTCCATTAAAATGTAAAAACATTTTATGTATTCAGCTCAACAACATTGAATAGCAGTGCAAAATATTTTTATTTCTGTTATGGACAATCCTTGCTAAAATTACAGCAAATACTAAAAATATGTGAAATAGCTGTTATTATTTTAAAATTGCATAAAACATGTACAAATTACAGTTTACTGATGAAAAGGGCAAAAAGCCACTGTAAGTGCTCGTATAAATTGTGGAATACATTTTATTGCTTTTTAATGTTTGTATAAATCAAATATAAGGGGTATTTTTATATTGTTCCATAACATATCATATATGAGCAAATATCGTATTTAACTTTTTTTCTATAGAAATGATGCCATAAAATATCTGGCAAATAAATACCATCATTTGGCTGCTTCAAAATAATTACGATATAATTTTTGTACCAATATTAAATAGTAAAGTTGACTAGCAGTCTCCATTCATATTATGTGCTTAACAGTTTTTTCTTGTTGATGGCAAAAACGCTCCTTAACAACAAATTAAACCAAAACCAAAACCCCTAACCAAAACTAATTGGTGTAAGCTGAATACCCAAGAATGTTCCCAGGGCAATTAGGAACAGTGAAATCTGTTTTGAAGGAAATTTTGTGCTAAAAAATATGTTGTTCGTATAAATATTATTAATAGATAATAAATGAAATTAGAATGACTTGGAAGTTGAAGAAGGCAACATCGGAAGACATAACAATTTATTTTTAGTTCGCCTTTTCTGTTTCTCATAAATCTGAATTATTATTGTAAAATTATATAAGTTTTGTAGAACTTAATTAATTGAATTCTAATTTTCGAAGAATCGAACCTTTTTGAATGCAATAATAATCTCGTAATAATCATAAAATATTCTAGGAAATTGGGGAATTTTAACTGTTATTAAAAGAACAAGTACGCATTCAAAAAAATTATTGTAGGCCGACTGTAGGCGTATTCCTTTTTTAATTTTGAAAAAAATTGTTTCGATCCTTAAGATGAAATAAAAAAATTCTGAAGAAGTGTCTTCTACCGTATTCTAATATAATTTCTATGACATTTCAAAGCTAAAATTGTTACAAACGGAATATAAATGCCATATTTATTTTATTCCTCCAATCGCTCCTTAAAATTGTACGCTTCTCAACCCAATTCTGAGAAAAAGCCGACATTGAACATATCACAAAAATACGCGACAAACTCACGTTCAATTCTTTCAAGTGTTTCTTGTACACAAAACTTTATTTTAATGACACAAATTTTCAATTTTCGCTCAATGAATTTTCCATTAGCGCTTTTTATTTATTTTCACTTTCATGCTTTTCTAAATTTTTACCACTTTTCACCATTTTTTGCCACTCTGAAGTTTCACATTTAAACATTAGAGCGTTTAAAGTACATTCGTTCATATTCTGTATACTTTCACAAAGTCTAAAGAATTTGAAGAGGCAGCGAAAGTATTTACATCGATTTTAACTTTGGGTATTCGAATATAGAATTCTAGGAGAAATATATGGAACAATAAGGAATTCAATGAGTTTTTTGTGTAAATTTTTTTCGGGTGTTGTTTGGGTGTTTTTGAGTTTTGCGTGGAAAATTTTTCGGTAAAAAAGATGAAAATCTAAAGAAGCTTTTTTGGTTTAAATTTTGTTTATTATATTTAATTATTTATCAATATAATCCACCTCTTGAAACACCTCCTACATTTTTCTACTTTTCCAATTTCTCTCTAATGATGATGAATTCTTCACATAAAGTAGGATTTCCCAGTAATTTTACATTGTGGCTGTTAAAAACTTTTTTTATTTCACTGCTAAAAAGACTCACAAAAAGTAACGAAGCAACCAGAAAAGTCTTTAATCTTGGTAGCAACCTCTAATGGATCCACGTATAATGACATAATGGATCGTTTGGTGAAGATTTTTTACGCACAGTTGACAAAGTTTTCACCAAAGTTTTAGATTTAAAAAAGTATTCTTTTCATTTTTTACTTTACTTTAAGTTAAGTACTTATTATTTTGATTAATCGTAAATGGTAAATGTTTCTATATTTAGGTTATAAGGAGCAACTTTAGAAAAATTCATTTTTTAAACGAAATATTTTTAATAAAAGTGGGATTTGTATTTTCATGAACTTTTTGTTTGCTTTCGATGTTGAAATTGGGTCGCAATTTTTTGTCATTTCTGAGATAAATCCATCTTTTTATGTTTTTCTTTAATTGTTATGGCTTCAATTTGAATTGATTGTGAAAACTTTTTAAAGTATTGAGGGATCGAGCATATATCTTGTCACATTTATGTCACATTCTCTTCAACACTTTTGCAATAATACTTTATGGCATTAATTGGTTAAATTTATCCATTTCAAAAATCCAGTAAACGTAACCAGACATCAGCCCGACTCCTATAACAGTGATGAAAAGTAGATAGCAAAAAAATGTGGTTATAGCATTAAAAGTTTAAACTTTTATTTAAATGGAGAATGAGCTGGAGATAAAAACCAGGGAAACGTCCAAACTTCTGGAAAATGAAATAAAAGTTCATGGTTTTGTTTATTTTGTAAAACCATCTTTGAGATATTTTTTTTAATGAAAGGAAATCCTGATTCGTAATTTGTAAGTAGAAATTTTTTTCTGGGAAATTTCTTCTAAATTGAAACCCCAATTTAAGAAATCTTTAATTCTAGAAAATTGCTTGATTTCAGTAAACATTGGTTTTAAAAGTAATGCTCATTCAAGCTTAAAAAAGTCAACAGCTGATTGAACAACTTGAAAAACATCACTCCACTAAAAGCTCTACCCAGTTAACTAATCAACAGGACCTGAATTATAAATATACTTTACAACTCAACAAAATTTCATGAGCTGATAGAAAACGTAACTTAACAGTAAATAATTGAGTACAATTTGAAATAATCCGATTTGCGGAATTTATTTCCCAAAAAATCAAAAACAAACAAAAGATTATCCTTTCTCATTTTATGGGTTTTATACAACTTTACAATCACTTTTTAGGAAAAATTCAATGTGAGTTTTCATCCTTTTTGAGGAGAATAGCAGAGCAACTGCCAACCTAGGATCAGCCTTTCTCTGTTTGCTCCAGCAAAAAAAAAGGAAAATAAAGGATTGAGATATTTTTTGTCGGATTTCTTCGTTTTGCTGTTGAATCTGCTGTACTAACTGCAGTCACTTTGCTGACATGGTATATTTAATCACTTTGATAAGAATTTATATTTACGTAACACATAAAATTTAATATCGTGGAAACTGAAAAGGGTTATATTAGATTAGGGATTTATAATGTCTGTGTAAAATTTTTATGTTCCGAAAAATCCTTAAATTTTAAAAGCTCTAAAGCTAACAGCGACCTGATGCGATGCTTTATTAAATTTCAATATAGAATATGTATCTATGGTGTTATGGTGTTTTAAATATACTAAATATGTATGCCATTTTGAGGTTAAATCATATTTATTTTAAATTATTGGATTCTATAATTGGATTCTGAAATAATACGGCAGCGTTGAATGTAATTGAAATTTGGATAATTTTTAATCTCTTCATAATGAATTTTAATACATACATGATTTAATCTCGAATAATTTTTATTGGCTATAAATCGAATGAACCCTTTTAATACGGTATTTCAATGTTCAATATTTTTGGCCCCAATTTGGGAAATCAGATGCGATAGAATAATTTTCCAAAATTAATTATTGCTATCAAATTACTGATTTGATGTGTTGTAGTTCTGATGAAATTTTCATACAATTATACACAACATCTTAGCAAATTTAGAAAAACCTTTTGCACGTCTTTTAGCGGCTTTTTTATGTATAACTAAAATGATTGAATCTTTAGTACTTTGAGGTCATTAGAGTAAACACAACAGCATCCATACAAAAATCATTTATATGCGTAAATTAAGAGAATCTTCTTAGAAAATTAATTAAATAAAATGTAATTACATTTATTACACACTTTGCACATTGAGTAAATGAGAGTGCTCACAATGTGCAGACTTCTTTTAATCAAGCAAAGTATCAGTCGTATAGCTCGAGGTATCTTGTGATTGAAAAGCAACAAATGGAAATGCTTTTATATGCTTTATGGCAAAGGAAATCTCAAGATTGCTGAAGAGAATTGGATTTTTGTGTTCCATGGAAAAATAAAAATATATCAAGTTTCTCCATCACAAAAATTATGAACCTTTGTGAGTTTTCTTAGGGTGGAAATCTTAGATGGAAAAATGTTTGGGGTAAAAAAATGGTGATGTTGTAATTGACCTTGTAGCCTAAACATAAGTTTGTTATTTAATTAGGTATGACTTATGTGTTTCATTTCAATCTTCCATAATATTCAGAAATCAAGCATAAGATGAGAATGTAACCAACATGTTTTTTTGCATTCTATTATAAAAAGCTGTCATGTTTCATTTAAAACTGCAATCGCTACACTCATTCTAAAATAATTGGAAGAAGCATTTAATGTAGTCTTCCCATCAAATTGAAACTTTATAAACAAACATGACATCATAATTGCAATGAGTTCGAGCAAATTGCAAAAATTAATGCTGCATAAAACTCGTGAGAAGCTTAAGAGAAGGAAACAAGCAATTAGTTTGTTAAACTTTTTATATCAGACATAAACAACTACCGTAACAACAAAACTGTTCCTAGAGCTTTTTCTTCATGATAAACTTTTTTAGTTAGAAATTTCATTGGCCTGAATTTTTGTTTTTGACTCTTATAATTCTATTGATACCTTGTTTATTTATGCAAAAACAAAATTATCACAACATGGTGGAAGAGTTTTAGTCGATTTCATTAAGTTATTGATATGAATGATTCTCATCACTGGATAAAAATATTCATTAGAGTAAAATGTGTATTGTTGTATTTTGATTATTAGGAAAATTTCAATTTGATTTTAAAAAAACGATTTAATAATTATAAATCGTTTTGTTATTTTACGAAATACTTCGTAATATTACGGGTTTGAAATACAATATACCTCAGATAAAATTATATAAAATATACAGTATTTTACACGCAATGTAACAAGATCCCTATCAAAATAATTTGAAACCCATATCTGAGTGCTTTTGATCAAAAACAAATATTTATCCAAAAATAATAAATTTCAGTATCAAATTCAAAAAGAGTTAAACCTCACCGCTTTGATTTAAACAAAAAACAGTTTTTTCCATACAAATGTTTGCATAAACGAAAAATGACACAAAAACAATTATTTGTTTTTTCTTGTTCAAATTGACAAAGGAAAATCGTATTTTTATTCAATTAAATATTATGTTTGCTCGCAATTTCAGCATTTTCAAACTTCTCTCCATATTTTCTCATATTTTATGACTTAAGGCGTATTTTTGGTAAACATTTTTATGTACCCTTTATTCGGGCTCCCATTGTTCTTCCGCTTTGATTGAAATTTTTGTGAAAATCTTTTGAATATCGTCAAGTTATCTTGTATTTTCAGCTTTGTTAAATCAATGGAAGTGTTTTGATGAAACGCAACAATTTTTGTTTTATGATACATGGTTGTTCAAATTATTTTAAATTATGTGTGGGCTTAACTTTTCAATGAAATTCTATTTTGGTGTCCATTCATGTTTTATTTAAACAGTTTCATCAAATTGAATAATTTCTCAATATTCGTCATTATATATGATTTATTATTTAAATGCGAGAGTACAATTTTGCAACAATGTTCCAAATTAATTGAAAATATAAATATTTTTCATTAATAGATAACATTTTATTATTACATCACAGAGTATGGTCTCATTTTAATCTGTATACACAATTGAATTAACTTTTCAAAAGAATAGCAAATTATTGAGTTAATTTTTTGCATACGTATTTATCATCAATCATGAGTTGTTTGATGAAAATGCTCATTTTTTATGTGAATTTTCCCTTAAAGGTAAATATATCACTGTATTTTAAGTTCCAACCGATTTATTGCGATATTACGATTAACAATAACTGGAAAGATCCAGAATAATCCAAAAAAGCTCATAACGAGGCAAAAATTATTTACTGTTTAATTATCCACAGTTCGTTCATCCAATCTATTCAAATCTTTATTTAAATAGGAACAAAAAACATTGCTAATTGTATTTCTGCCAAGAGCCCAAAAGCATAACATAGAAAAACTCAAACAATTATAAAATAACATGTTTCCTAAAATCGCTTTTAATTATGAAATGAAAGCACACGACAAAAACTGTTGAATCAAAAATTGAACAAAGTTGCGAAAAAGTTTTGCTGAACCATTAATTTTCCTGTGTAAATAAAAGCGCTCGTGGAACAGTTCAAGTCACGTTTAATTAAAAAGAAAAATAAAACTTTTCAAATTGTGAAAGTTTCGTCCTTTTTTTCGAGCAAATATAAAAATTCTGCCTTCAATAATCAGCCCCATCACTAAATTTGCTACTTAATGCTCTTGAAATACCAATAAAATCAAATAACATACTTTATTCCAAAAGTTAAAGTATTCTTTAAAAATTCACTGACCGGAAAGAATCAAATCTTGAATATATTTATGTTCCTTCATTATAATGTTGTGGCGCAGTGTACGATCAAAATTTGGCATATTGGAAGTCACACGGCATGAAAATGTAATGGGGAAAAGTTTCCGTCCACGCAATAAAAAAAAATCTTCAAAAATACTTGGCAGCTTCAAATGACAGATGGTATGCGGATGTCGTTGATCCTGCAATAAAATAGAATATTAAAGACTTCAGAAATGAAAAAAGTCTCCAGGATTTAGTCGGATTTTCGTATTTTTTGAAACTAAGTTAGTAACTCTCTTAGATGACAATAGCACCAAGTGTTGATAACGAGTGGAAAAAACACCAAACAAAGAAGAGTTTTTCAGCATTGGGTTTAGCAACACCTTTTCAATAAAGTAGGTTACAAAACAAAATTCTCATCTTGTAGCAAAGTCAAATTTTCATATTTAATTCAAATATTTGATGAAAAGAATCTTGCCCTTCTCCGAAGCCTCATATTCAAATAAATTCTATTTCTATTCACTAACCCAACTTCTGTCATTGCTAAAAATAAATTCAGATTCAATGGCATCGACCAGTTCAACAAGAATCGAAACGACGTGACCGAAATCCCCCAAAGGAATATTTTCCCTTTGTGGTGAGAATTTTACGCTTTTGCAAATTTTTTAGCATTCACTAAATTCATCGAAGAACTCACAAATTCACAAAATGTACAGAATTCTCCCAACACCCAAAATTTATGGAAGCTTTCACCACTCTGCAGTAATTCCAGCATTCAAAGTATTTGAAGTTATCCAAAGTATCCAAATTCTGTCCAACAATCAAACGCAATACAAACATAATTTAATATTGAATGTGTTCAGAGTATTCAAAGCATCCATTTTTATCGAATATCACCCGAGGTAAATAACTTAAACGTTTTCAAAGCATAACCCGAAAATACAAAGTTTATTGGTCTATAAAAGCAAAACTTTTATGCTCCAAATATCTAAAAATATTCCAATACGTAAGTATCCATATTATTTGCGAAAGCTGAGCAATAAAAAATTTAAATTGAAAATCGTGTTCCTCAGCATTCCCGCAGCTTCCACCGAACATTTTCAGTTTCGTTGGCGTATATTTTGTGATTTAAGTGGTATTAAATTTGCCTCTAAGTACAAGCGTGTAACCTCATTACATTGATACACTCGCTTTATAAATAACCAACTAAATATTCAAATAAATTTTATTTTATATTATCGCGACATTTAAATTTGGTAAGAGCAAGTTTTATTACTTGGGAAGAAGGGTGTAATGTACTTTATTGTTAAAGTTAGTTCTTTAATTCTTCACATCAATGGCATTAAAACGTAACTAACAGTCTAACTTTTCTGTCCAAAGGACTTTTATACGAAAACTCTTCATTTGATTGCCGGAAAGACATTATATTTCAAGGATTTAAGTTCAACTTGAGTCAGCATACGAACGTAGTCACTCCAAGTCTTAAATCTGCAGGTAATGAGTTTATGTTAATAACAATCATGAAACAACACAAGATAATACAAGTTATTGATTATTAACAACAAATAGCATCACAACAAAGATAAGAACATCTTCAGTTGTTGAAGGATCCAGTAGCTCGTAAAATCTTGATAGCTCCTTATAATAATACAATATTTATGTCAATTAATTGATAACATGTTTTAGTTTGGCAGAGAAACGTGAGATAAGAAGAAAGAAAGAACCGTGAATTTGCCATATTTGCTGAATTTAATGACTTTTACATTTATGTGACATTTCACACAGTTTCATACCCACATATGTAGCTTGACATTAAACTGTGGGATATGAAGATATTCTTTGAGTATTAATAATTAATTCGACTTTTCAAGAAATTCAGTGAAAAATTAAGAAGTGTAGAGCAAAATTGTCGGAAGTAGAAGAGTTATCAATAATTACTACAATACATGTCAAATCATTTATAATTAAACTGTCTACAGAGAGCATGAAAATAATAAAAGAAAGTTTAACCGTATCTATACCGTATACATTAATAATATTAAAAACCAACGTTCATCTAATTCAATAGACTAATACCTTTCATGACCTAACATACCACTCAATTAATCAAGCCAATCAATTTATTCTCTATCTAGCATCCGTAAATAAACTCAATTATTCCACACTTTGTTAGAAAATGAAACCAGCTTGAAATTTCCCAAAGCCATCAAAAATGAATTCGATCTAATTGCATTGCATCTGCATTCAACTGTACTGTACACTACGTTCAACTGCGTTCAACTCACCACTTTCTATTTAATTATTGAGCAATTAAACTGATGTGATTCCATTAAAAATAAATTATCCTTATAATGTGACAATTTGCATGCTGATAAATAAAATAAATACTGGAATTGGAAGCTTTCAGCGGGGCGCATTTAATTTAACGATTCAAAAATATGGGGCTTTATTTATTTTATTTATTCGATGATTAAATTGAATAAAATACTTTACTTCCATTGCGAGAAATTGTAGTCATTAAAAAAGGACAAATGATGATAAAATATAATCAATGCTCAAAATAAAGGTTATTCGCTTAACCATAAAATGACCTTGAAGTTGGGTAATTTCACGTAGGCAGAAGAAGATAAATGGTTTCAAATCTATGAAAAGATTGTTCAAAATACAAATTTACGATACAAAAAGTTCGTTACATACCTTATTTCACAATCTGCAAGCAAAGATAAAGACAGGAAAAGTTTTCAATTTAACTTCCTTCAATTTAAAGACACAAAGAATTATTAGACAATTTTCTTGTCAAATATTGTTTGAAGGTTTTTAAATCGTTTTATTTAAAATAAAGTATATACCACTAACAGATTTATGTTGAATTTTTTACATCTCTCACCTTACATAGCAGGTATTTATTTCTACAATATGGATCTGATAAAACAGCGGGTTACAATTTAATGGCTAAAGTGTGCAATAAGTATTAAATATGTTCATATGAAAACGGAGCAAAATTCAGATTTTATATCAGAACATGGTTATGTGAAATTTGTTCAAAACTTGAAGATATCTCCTGTCGTTCAATGATGACTTTCAATTAAGATAATATATATTCAGAAACAGGCAAAATTTATAAAGATTTCCTCAAAAGTAACTAATGTCAAGTAAATACACACATCAAAATAAATAACACGCACTAGTTCACAATATTAGCTAAATACACGAGCGATATCAGCTTTTTAAACAGAAAATGTTATTAACATCGCATGCAGCAAAAATGCGCAAAGCATTCCATTTAATATCTTGATGTTCGATTATGATAATGATTCTTTTTATTGGCTTTTATGAGTTCTTTTTATTTGATTTTTATTTGATTTCCAAAACATTCGTTTAGCATTGATTTTTGGTTCTAAAATGTAATTCTAGAAGTCATTAATAAAAACTTAACTACATTCTAGAGCAAGTTCAAGAATTTAATAATTTTATTAGAAACCTTTAAAAAACTTCGTGAATCGTGAACTTTAATTCTGAATAGAGTATTTTGAATTCATGTATTTAAGCTTTAAGTTGGATAAGATTTTAAACATTCATTATTCTAGTCTAACTGTGAACGGAGTGTAGTGTTTCCAGGTATCGCTTAAGTAATTGATATTTTGGATATATTTGTGATTAGTGTAGCTTGTTTATCTTTGAAATAATCTGAATAAGATAGGATCGATAAAAGAAGTACTTGCTTCTTAAACTTTTATAGCTTTTATCTGGAATAAAAAATCCCTACGAAAATTCAAGTAAAAATAGAAAGAGATTAAAAATTTATTTTTAACAAAATTTCCAACTGAACAATCTTAACAAAAAGTTAAAAGAAAATTTAGACAAGGTGTGAATTAGGCCAAAGTATTAATTGAATTTGAGTGGGGGCTTGACTCTCTGTCTAATTTCTATTAAAATTAAAAGTGCTCAAAAGTCTTCCACTTGTTAAAAAAAAATTGATTGAAATATCAAGTAAATTGAAAAAGGACCAGGAAATACCAGGAACAAATTTTCAACAACCCTTGCTCGATTAAAAAAACATAATTGGGTATTAAAGATTATTTTCATATTTCGATGAAAAGGAAATTGAAGTATAAAAATAAAATTTAAAATTCATCTAGACTGGCTTCCAAACTTTTCCAATAAAAATTCTCACGGTTTTATTATTTTTCCCGAATTTTTCAATATTTGAAATGAGAAAAGTTTCAAAATTATGCTTTGTTATCGTCTGAGCATTTTCTTAAATTTTTAAGCTTTTGCAAGTTGTAGAAAAGTTATATTTTCAGCTAAATTTTTTTAAGCTCTTTTATTCACTTTAATGGATGAACTGAATATATTTCTGCCAAAGAACAGGAGGAAACTTGTAACTCTATCAAACTTTATGCAACATAAAATTCGATAAAATCAGAAAAGAAAATTGAAAAGTGGAAAATCTGATTGCAATGTTTCGCTTTGAATATTTCAGATTTCCAGACAGAAAGATAATAGTACAGTGATTGCATAAAGATGAGCTTCTTCAGGTCAGTGATTATTGTGGCTTTGATTGCGATAGCTGCTGCCGATGGCCCTTTTTCAAGGCATTTTCAAAATCATGAAAATGCAGAAAATCAGGAAACTCAAAGTGAAGGAGGGGAATTGAGACAAATAGATGGTAATAGGGAGAATCTCGGGATTTTTATTAGGCATGATGACAAAAACATGAGAAGGTTTCAAAATCATGAAGAAAATAAAGAACAAACCAGGACTTCTCGACCTCGAGGGCTTGGGAGAAAGGCTGGAGAGCAAGACGAGAGCATAATGACAAAAATTCATAAACATGTTCATAATCATAAAACTCAAAAGCATCAGCGAAAACAACAGCGTACATCATTTGTTGAATCGTTGAAACCTGTACAAAAGGATCAAGTGGATACTAAGCAGGGTGTTGAACTTCCGAAGGTAATTTTACTTGAAAGCAAAAGAAAAACGTTTCATCTTAAAAGTATGAAATCAGCCTAGTTTTACATATGTCCAAAAAAAATTTTAGAATCATCAAAAAATTAATTTAAATATTTATTACCTCTTTTATTATGTTACAACCACACAAAAAATATTTTCCACAGCCCTTTTCCCGCCAATCATCAACTCGCAACCAACAGACTAAAGCAGTTCAAGATCTTGTCTTCGACAGCATAATCCAAGTATATGTTCTTCCAAGCATTATAAGTTAAACATTAATTTGCACTGATTAATTATTTAAACAGTTAATTAACGCGTAATTAACTACGCTCCGGCAATTTTTCTACAAATAAGAAATATAAGCAAATTAATTATTTTAATAATTTGTTTTTGTTAGGCACTTTGTTGTATATGTTTTTGCTAATGTTTAATTTTTTCTTGCAGATTCCAATTTTCACTTTGAAAACCATCAATGACTTGGTGAGAAGTTTTGTACTGAATCTACAGACGGTGAGAACAAGAATAAATCCTCAGAGACCGATCAGCTCTGATGTTGATTTATTAGATGTTTAAATATTCTAGACGGATAACTGGCGGCAAAATATTTCAATTATTTTTTTATAGCGATATTTTTTATTAATCGTACATTAAATAGTCCTGAGAGGTCCATAAATACTCAATAAATTTTTTTAATGTTTTATTTACTTGAATTTGATTGAAGTTATTGATGTGTCTTTGGTCCAACCTTTTTGATTTCATACACTTCCACTCCTTTAAGTAATCTCTGTAATTCTTCTAGAAGCACATCCTTTCTTGCGCCCGTGCTTTCACCGTGAAATGCACCTGATTGTACATTTCAACATTCATTTTGTCCAATATTTTCATCTAGATACTTATTGAAGCACTTTATCTCTAGGAAACTCAATAAAGTAAAACGTAATTAATTGCGAGTAATTAAAAATTTAAAATCATTCATTACATGGCATATAAGAAACAATTAAAACATGATTACTTCACGTTTCGTTTTATATTTAATCAATGTCCAAGCACTTCATTCGAAGCTTTTGCACGTTTGAAAATATTTTAAAACAATTATAAATAAATATAAAATTATTTGTATTGTTGCTAAAAAGTAGAACATGTAAGCTTACACCTACTTACCTTGCTCGTTGCAATTGAATTTAAGGCAAATAAAAGCTTTATGCTAGCTCAAGCACAACTTTTGCATTTACCGAGTGGCAGCGCAAATTTTTCTCTATCCAATTTTCCATTTTTCCAACCGAGAGTAATTGAATACATATTTTATCCAGCTGCAAGAATTAGTTTAAATTTAATTGTGTTTCTCCTTGTTTAACAAAATAAAAGCACTTGCTTTTAATTAAGTGGGATTTGAAAAAAGGTTGCTTGAGAATTTTATACATTAAGTTTTAATTTTAGTGGTGATTTTTGCTCGTTTCGCAATTGTTATTTAAAAACTTTTGAAGATGTTGAAATTTAAAGTAAATTATGAATGATAAAATTTTGCTGACGTAAATGAATCTACTGATTAGTGATTATGTACATTTTTTCTTCAGATTTTGAGTTTTAGGCAAAGACTTTTTAATTTGATATCAAAATTGGCAATCATAGCGTAGTATGGCAATCAAAAATCTATTTTAATTTGAGAGTGTTTTAGAACCTAATGAAGTAAAACATTTCTAGATAATTATTGCTTATTAAAATGCTTCGTATAATTAACAATTTCATCCTTCTAATGAAATTCAAAATATCTTATAATTATTGTTCAAGATATTGAAAGCGTCTTCTACTTTCTAAAAATTCAATAAAGACAAGAATTTCCAATTTTATTTAATTGGTTTTGAGTCTAGGTTTACCTATTGGATCCAAAAACATTGAATGATCAAAGGTAATCTCTAAAAAAGACATAAACGCCGTGAGCAGAAATCTGTAATGAAAAAACAAACAACAAATTTTGACAAAATTATCTTTGAGGAAATTTCATTAGATAGCACGCTTTTATTAACAAGAGCTTTTCGCACTCAAGTAGAAATTTATAGAATTGATTTCGGAAATAAGATTTATTTAGATTATAATGTTGTTTAAAGTTGAACACGTGTCTGCAAGTTAGTTTGATAAAGTTTAGATGAAATATCAATGTAAATTTGGATAACTTTGATCCAAATTTTAATACATTCTTGAACAAAATATAACAAAATAATTAAACTTCCTGGCACTATACAGTATACATGTACATTGCACAATGTTATTTTAACCAAATCAATTAAACATTTCTGAACATTTTTTGAACTTTGAAGCATTATCAAAAGTATTTACATGCTTGTTGGTTACAGTAATGGAGAACAAAGAAAGATTAGTTCTTGAAACTTGAAGAAACTTCAAGAATCTGGCACTACATAACAACTTTTCCAATCTGCTAAGCTTTCACAAAAGCCATAAACTTGACATTAACTTTGCAAACTTTTACTGGCTGATTATTTGCCAAATCGTTCAATTTCAAGGAACGTTAAACAAAAGGCATCAATATATTGTTACAATAGTTTAATAATCTCTGATATATTAAGTTAAGAACATTAATTGACTGGAAATGGATTTGAATTTTATTGCTTGTGTGTTAACTGCGGCAATTATTCACAGAGTTCTACCAATAATTCTAGTTAAAGCTAGGCGCATTAAATCTAATGGCTATTAAAATATTATTTCTTTATCGATTAATGTATACAGCTCTGTATTAAAGTATCGATCAGTTTGAGCGTATGCTAATACGATTAACTGAATAACCAGCATTCTTTTCAAAATTTAGAAATATTAATCCCAAATATTTCTATTCTCTTTCAAACAATATCTAAAAACATATGATATTCTCTGAAAAGACTCTCTTTTTCCAGAAACCGGATTTATTTGTAAATAATAAATATGCAATGTAAACAATATTTATTTGAAAACAGAGAGTTCTAAAACTGGTTGATTACGAATTCAAACAGAAAAGGAATGCACAATAATTCTTCAATTTCGGCAACCAAAAAATGTTATGGATCTAAAATTTGACTCTCAATTTATTACGGTAAGAGAAATACTTCTTTAGTCTTGCTAAGTTTGTGCTTCACAGTGGCTCGTTAGAATGTTCTTGAATATATTAGCCACGTTGCTTTTTGTCATCAATGTTGTGAAAATAGTGAAGTGCGAAGAATCGTGCTCATCGCAACCACCAAGTGTTGAGCTTGACACAGAAGATTTCTCCCAAGTTCTAACTGATGCAAATTTTGATAAGATAGTTAAAGATAATAATGTCTTCGTTTATTTTTATGCTCCGTGGTAAGTAAATGTTGTAAGACGTTGTTAGATTGAAATCTGAGTGTGTATTCAGCAAACTGTTCTATGGGGAATGTGCGATAAAGCTGTTATAGTGTAATGCCTTGGTAACACGGGAGTCGATTTAATTAAACGATATAACTTCCAAGTTTTATGCTCCTAATGGTACCTTTGTCAAATTATCTTTTAATCTTTAAATTATCGTTTAAATAAATATTATTCAACTTTCAGGTGCAAAAACTGCAAGATTATTGCACCAGCTTGGGAGCAACTAGCAGAAACATTCAACCAACCAGACAGTCCAGTTAGAATCGCTAAAGTTGATTGCACCAACACCGGAATGTTGTGTCCACAAAATTCCATAGCCACATATCCAACATTCAAACTATTTTTACTTAAAGACGATGAGCCGATCAAATACAAAAGTGGTCGAGATCTCATGAGCTTTAAAAACTTTCTCAACGTTCAATTAAATGATTCAGAGGAATCAAAGGATGTGGTGCATTCCGGGGAATTCAAGCACAGAGAATTAACTGAGGACACTTTCTTGGAATTTACTTCAAAGAAAAATCACTTTGTCATGCTTTATGCTCCGTAAGAAGTTATTTTATGTTTTTGGAAAAAGTTTTTTCAAATTGTGTTTACTTTCTTTGAAGATGGTGCGGATTTTGTCAAAGAATGGCTGGTGCTTGGGAACAGCTTTTTGTTAAATTTGATGGAGACGAAAAAACAGCTTCAATCTCTAAATTAGATTGTACTGAGTATCCTAGCATATGTGGATTGTTTGAAGTAGAGGTAATTTAAACTTTTTGTGTATAAAAATCAAATATATCACCTCAAATCAAATTTTTAGACATATCCTACACTGGTGTGGATTGTAAATGGCAAAAAAGTTGAAACATATTCAGGTGGTCGTTCTTTTGAGTCTCTTGTGGATTATGTTGAAAAAATGTCTGATCCAAAAAATATTCAGGAAAGGTTTGAAAACCATAAGATAGCTGCACAAATTGAAAGAGACTTGCAAAAAGGAGTCAGTTTTGTTGAGTTTTATACGCCGTGAGTGTTAATAAAATAAGTTTTATCCTCAACGGATTTTATTTTAATCATTTCATAGATGGTGTGGATTTTGCCAGGAACTCTCTGAAATTTGGGAGACGCTTACCGAAAAATACAGTGAAAACAAATCAGTTAGAATTATCAAAGTGGATTGCACAAAACATGCAGCGATTTGTCAAAAATATGAAGCAAATGTAGGAAATATTACAAACTTTCTATCCATCATCAAATAAAAATTTTATTTGCAGAGCTACCCAACCTTACTGTGGATCGTCAAGGGTAAAAAAATAGACTCCTTTAGTGGTGATCGTACTTTCGAAGAACTCGATGAATACGTACAGGTGATGAGTTCTCCAGCTCACATTAAAAATGTAGAAAGTTTTAAAAAGAATACAAAGACTGTAGAAGCTGATTTGGATAATATACACTCAATAGAGTTCAAAGAAACAATCGAAGATGGATTTACTTTCGTAAATTTTTTTAAGCGGTAAATATCATTCAAAATATTATCTTTATTAATGTTATCAACTGATTATATTTCAGACAATGTGGATTTTGCAAAAAACTAGCAGGACCCTGGAGTGAGCTTTCCACTACATTCATAGATAACAAAAACATCAAAATAATCAAAGTGGATTGTTCATCAGAAGAAACTAAACATGTTTGCAAAGAACAAGGAGTTAATGGATATCCCACAATGAATCTTTATAAAAATGGTAAAAAGCTGGTAGAGTTTGAAGGTGATAGAACATTGAACAGCCTAGAAGAGTTTGTAAAATTATATGTCGAGGTTGAAGAGGAGGAAGCATATATTGATGAAGTTCATGATGAGTTGTGAGATGTTTTTAACATTATGATGCAATAAATATATTTTCTTTATAAAATTGTTATTCTGTTTATCCTTTTCTCATGTATGTAGGCAAGGTAAATATTTAACATCAAATGAGCTGAAAAATCAACTACTGTTTATATTATCGAGTAAAACATTCCAATTCACTTTCCAAATTTCCCCAACTCACCCGGATATCACCTAATTCGAATAAATTACCTAGATATATTGTAGAGCATACCTTATCCATTTTCCTTTGAACCCGCCAGTCAATCATGCAATCAGATTTTTTTTCCATATCAGATTATAAGCCTATGCTATTTTCAATGTTTCACCAAAATTCTCAATTCAAAACTGCACCTAACTTGCTGTTTTAAATTCAACCAGTTTACTCAATTAGGCTGCGTGGGCGTTTGCTGTTTTCACAAGCTCAATGTTCCAAAATTTAACTCAGTTTTAGAATTTCCAATTTTTGTGCGACGTTTGATGGCGTTGTTGTAATGGAAAAATTTGTCAAACGGAAAAAGGTGAAATTTCCCGAATATCTGTCGAATCGTAAAAACCATGAAATAATAATGTCTATGTGCTCAGCATGTTATTTTGTAGCCATTGAAAAATCAATTTGGTTGTATGCAAACTAGGGAGAATATGGCTTATGAGGTGTGACTCCAAATCTACCATTCTCGACGGAAAACTACCAATTTGTATTGGAAATGCTTTCGATCGCTCGATAAAAAAAATGAAAGCACCAAATTTCCACAAAAGCTTGCAAAAATTATTCCAAATTGAATCCTTTATAAATAGGACACAGGTGCTTCCTCTGCTACTGGTGTAATGTGTTGTGTTCAATTTTGCTGTTGAGTTTTGTGTCTAACACCAGAAAAACAAAAGATTCAATTATTGTTATTATTATTGGCGTACTAGAGCAAAGTGTCAAGAAGAGAATTAATAGAGCTGCCTAGTGTTTAGATTTATGGTTATATTCGGGTTTCACTCCAGTTTTCCCAATTTCGGGTGCTTTTTACAACCAAAAGTGTTTACCTAGGGAAAATGTTTTGCTGATTTTCCTTTAGTGATGGAAAAAATTCCAGCAACGAGTTTTGATTCACTTTTTTGTCGAGTTTGAATAAATTCAATGTTTCGAGAAATTGGTATTTTTTACACAATATTTTATTTGGTTTTGAAAAGGAGCTTTACAAAAATTACATTATTCTTACATTATTTTAATGGAAAAGTACAATTTATGATGGGTTTTATCCTTTTCTTGAAATAAAATGTTTTTCCATCAAAAAAACATGAAAATGTTTGCAAGCCCATTGAAGGTGAGTCTTCATTTTTGAGAGAGAAAACCGTATAATAATTTTTTTTTGGCCAATGTTAACTTTATGCGGTAAAAGTCCATTCTCAAATATAAAAGTCTTCTTAAGATGCTTTTCAAGAGTGTAAAATAATTATTCTTAGACAAACGTTGAGATAACACGTCAACCAGAGTGTCAAGAGGCCCAAATCATGCCAAACCCAAATCTTGCAGAGACAATTTTTACTTTTATAGGCACTTAGTTCATAGCACCGAGCAAATAAAAAGCTAAAACTGTATTGCTTATTTGACAATTTTAGGTGTAAGCTTACAGATATTGAACGAGGCAGGATTACCCCTTGAGATCCGTAAAGCTCTTCCGACGATAAGGCATTCGAATAAAACAATTGGAAAGGACAGAGACGAGGATTAAGTGGAATCATACTCAAAAGTTAATTACCTCCATACCGTTGCAATCAGATTGCTCGCGTTCGTAATTGAAAAGGAATTAACGGGAGACAATTCATTTTAATCGGTGTTTAAAGTACTGAATGTTAATCTGAGAAGATCCTTGGATGAATTCTGAAAATTGGTACTTGAGAGGAGACAAAAAAATATTATGTTGCGTCACAGCCGGAAAATTTAAAATGGAAAAGCTGATATGAACGAGAAATGAATGAAATACGATGGAAAAACAATTAAAATTTCCTAGAAGAACTTGTATGTTAAAAATAAAATATATTTGTTTCGCATTTACTGATTCGTAATGAAGTTTTAAACATATTTATTTAATTGTTCGGAGTGGATAGAATTTTGATTTATGAATATGAACAAAAATTATTTTTCTTCAATTTTGAAGGAAAAACTTCGAGACTTTATGTATGATGAAATATATCAATTATTACTATCATATGTACCATTTTAAAATAATTATCGAATTCACCTGAATATTAATTAAATTTTGATTGAATTGACTTCTGAAATCAAAAATGTTTGCAGAAATTTGAAAACTTTAGATTTCAAATATAAAATGCGATTTACTAGAACGCTTCACATATACAATAAATATACACATAAGAGCTTGTTTGAATTGAAATTATATCATCAAATTACAAAACCATGAAACAACAAAACTTTGGAATTACAAAAAAGCCAGACCTACTGGACATGACAAAATGCACATAAAAAGCAAATTATGCTCGAAAATATGTGTGAGGATTAAAAGTTTCCTTGTTCAAACACGAAATTGAAAAATATCAACAAAAAGTAGAATTGTTGGAGTGCAAATATGAAAATGCTAAATTAAATAGTGGGAAGCTTTTATTCAATGAGAACTCATTCTGAAATGTTCTACGAACTAGGAACATATTTAAAATTTAATTAAAGTTTCCATAAATTTAAAGGCCCTTGAAAAAATTCAAACTGATAATCTCTCCAAATTGCCTCTCTAAAATTTATTAAAACATCGAGGATGCTCAGTGCTCACTTTTAGTTAAAAAAAACATTGTGAACAATAATTTTACATTTTGGACAATATTTGAAAGCTCTAGTTTCAAATTATTATTTGCCAAAAATTACCATCAAATGGATATTAAAACTGAAAACAAAAACATGTGAAACTTCAAAGTACACAGATATTTCAGTTTTAATAGTATAAACAAAAGCTTTTAGTGGCCAAAACTTTTGTGTCATTAAATTATATAATTAAAAACCGCCAACAATAACTAATGGCAGCGCTTCAGTCCTTTGGTCATAAATGAAAAAGTTTCCAGCTCATGAATAGATAATTGTGTGTACACTGCTCTGTTTGAACTAGCACTGCCAAACAAGGCAAAACTATGTAGACAATGAAAACTCCAAACTAATGAATAAAACGCCAGAATTAAACCAACTATTTAATTAATACTATGCCAGCGTCCCAGCAGTTTGTTATAATTAAAAAAGCACACAAATATGTTATTGTTCTCATACATAATTGCACTGTTATTAATTTCTATGCTCAGTGAAAAGCTTAATGGTGTTTAATTATTTGTACTGGATTAATTAGTGGCCTTTTAATTAAATCACCACTAACGACCTGCTATCAACGCTTTTGGTTGTATTACAAATCACATTGACAAGTGAATTATCAAGGAAGAAAGATCATACATCAAATTGATTTCATTATTGACAGATGTTTCGGAAGATGAAGATTTATGATTCAAAGAAAATTGAAAAGATCGAAGAAGCTTCTTTAATCAAAGCTTTCAGAGAAGCATCTTTAGAGTTCTGTAGAGAAACTTCAATTCACGGTCTTAAACATGCAGTTGCTCAGATTGAAACTGAAGGGTTGACCAACGGACAGAAAATCTTAAGAAGATTATTGATACATCTTTTGTGGATTGGAGTCGTCATATTTGGTTTGGTGTTCGCTCTTTGGTTGATATTTTTGATTTGGACTCGATTTAGGACTACCCCAACAATTACAACGGTATGTTCTATTCACTACTAAAATTCAGTGAAAATTTAAATTTTTAGAGTTCATAAAATTCGATATCCAAAATATTTTAACAAAATGTGTGAGATTTAGATTATCAGAAGCTCAGATTCAATTTGCTTGTGTGAAAGAGCTTCTGAAACAATTTCAAAAATCAACAAAATCTATTCCCCATTTCCCAGATCGAAACTACAACCTTTCCAATCTACGAGGTGACTTTCCCAGCTGTTACAATTTGTAATGTCAACAAAGTGCATGCACCAAACGTTGGAAAAATAACAAAGCTTCTGTAAGCAACTGTGAAACTATAAAAAGTTGATCAAACATCACAGGAAAAGTTTTGTAATCTATCTGATGCTTATTTTTTGGAATTTTTCTAGAAGACAAAGCGCTATCTCCGAGCCAAATATTAATTTTTACCTTGGCAATCTCTCGAAGCTCATAAACTTTCAGTACATTTCTGAAACACATGTCAAGACAGATTTTTTACTTGACAATGCAGGGTATGGAGCAAGTGAAGTTATGTTGGAGGTTAGTTGGATTTATTAATATGAGGTGGAATATTTTAGTTTAGTTTTTTGTAAGTTTCTTGCACAACTTTCCAGAGATTTGACAAAAACCATTAAAATTTGATTACTAAAGTGCTATTTCATAAATTGTATTTTATTATTAAAAACCTTAATCTCGCCTTAATCTATATATTTTACAAATTCGTTTGTGGTCTGCTTTCCTACTCTACGGTAGATATTTTTGAATTGCAACAACATACTAAGTTATGCGAAAATACGCGCAAGTTGGCTGGTTATTGCAATTCAATTGTCACTACCGTAGAGTAGGAAAGCAGACCACAAACAATAACAAACATTATTATTTATCTGCAGTTAGCCCAATCATGCTCATCCCTCCTGAAGCATTGCATTTGGCTTGGAAAAATAGTAGAATGTGAAAAGATTTTTCATCCAAGTAAAAGCTCCGAAGGATATTGTTGCTCTTTCAACTACAGGGCTTTAGAAGCGGACGCAGATTTGTTTTTATTATTAAATTTTTTATTTTAGTAGAAAAATTAATTTGATTTTTTTAAAGGAAAACTTCTAAATCTGACGAAAAACCATTAAGAATAGCAGGAGCTGGAAAACACGTTGGATTGTCAGTCATGATTGATGTGGAGTCCAAGCATTATCTGTCACCTACAAGAGCTTTTCCGGGAGCTGAGATCTTAATTCATGATTCTCAAGACTTTCCGACGATCTCTGATGTTTCAACCATCGCCCAGCCAGGCCAAGATGTTAATTTGGCCATTACTCCTTCAGTTATGGTCAGTACAACTGACATAAAAGATTTGGCCATGAATTTGAGGCAGTGTTGGTTTTCGGATGAGAAGAAAATGCGGAACACAAAGCAATACACTTTTTCTTCCTGGTAAATTATTTAAGGAGACGTTAGAAAAGAAAAATTCATAAATAAAAAACAATTATAGCATGACTGAGTGCCGCGTTGACTCGATCATAAACAAGTGTCATTGTATCCCGTTTTTCTACCCAGAATTGAGTAAACTGGAATTAATCATAAAAAGCTTTTATAAAAGCTTTTTCTCATTTCAGATCTTAAAAAGTTTTCCTCTCAATTTCATGATTGTGGATTACATGACATAAAGTGTCTCCGAGACCATCAAGGTATCACTTTTTCATAGAAAAATATCAAATTCACATAAAAGTATTTTCGCAGCAATTTACAGCAGTTTACAACCACCTACCAACACACCTGGGTTTAACGACAGCGACGCTGAAATTGGAATGACTTGCAATTGTTTACCAGCTTGCTCCACTCAGATCTACCAAGTCGACTCCATTATTGGCCAAAGGATGAAAGTCAACTCACTGGAAAACTCTCCGGAATTGTGAGCAAATATCTACCTTAAGAAGCTTTCAGCTTACAGCACAAAAACATTGCATATTTTAGCGAAGATATTAAAATCGACAACGTAAATGTCTCAACTATCCACATCTACTTTAAGGACTTTTCGTGCATAAAATTTCGTAAGGATATTTATATGTCTTGGGACGGTGTTTTCTCATCTTTTGGAGGTATTTTCGGACTGTGTTTGGGTAGAGATGCAATTTAAATTTAAAGTGCCTGATTAATAATTCAATAAAATGTTTGTAGGTGGATCAATCGTCAGCTTGGTTGAATTTGTGTACTTTCTTACCATCAAAGTTTACATTTTATTCAAAAAGCAAAAGCAACAAATTAAAATTCAGAATAAATTGGATGGCTCTAAATGGGTTCAAGTGCAGCAAAATATGAAAATAGTTAAAAAGCAACAACCAAATAAGTTTTTGTGGTAGTTCTTTTGTTAACTGGCTGAACAAAAACAAACCATTAACAATGCAAAAATCATGCTCAAGTTGAAATTTTCACAAAACCAGCACATTTTCTAGCAATACCGCAACTATATCTTATTTATTGATCTTCAAAAGCACAATCCATGTTTAAAAAATAAAGTTTTTTCACCAAAAAATGCGGGTTCAAGCTGTCTCCTCATCACTGAGCTCTTTTAGCATTTTCAACGTTTCCTGCTCCAGCATCATTGTTCTCAACTCCATTTCCTTGGCAAAAAATAAAAAAACAGTAGAATAAGTGAAATAACAAAATAACGGAATATCAAATCAATTTGGAAGCCAGAAAAAAGGTTCAAACCTTCAAGCTGACGTTGGAGATTTTTTGTTCTGGCTTAGTTTTCCGTGGTGTGGAAAATTCTGAGGAATTTGAAGAATAATTGGATTCAGGATGTTTCGCAGCTCGATTGTTTGGGAGCTGCTCTTTGTTTGGGCAAGTGGTCCCCAACTATATGAAATTTATAATAAGAAAAGAAAAGGTAAGAGCTTTGATGAAAAAAATGTTAAGCTAAAAATGTTCAACCACTTTTTGAATAAAAAATTCAAGAAGTGTTGGTTTTCAAGGGTGAACAATTTTTTTCTTCAATACTTGTTAAAGTTCAAGAACATTTTAGAAATTTTCTGCTACAATTTAATTTTGCTTTGCAAAATCTAAAACTCTTGAAAATAGAAAATCACAAAGCAAAAACCATTGAATATAAAGAACTCTCCTAAGGGTCCAATTCTATTTCAATTCACCGGATGCGTCATTAAATTCTCACGCCAATAACTGCTATAGCAATTGTTCCAAGTGTAGGGTAACAGAAGAAGACCCTTGAGGATTTTGCGGCAACAATATTCATAATTTCCATAATATGCTTGAATTTCCTTTATTGTGGAATCCACAATGTGGATCTATATTATTCCACATATTTGCAATTTGTATAATCTTCTCGCTAGAGCACCCACCATAAGGACAAAAGCTGCTACTCAAAAAGCCATAAACAGCGCATGATACAAATTACTTTAAATAAAAATTCACGCTCAGTTTGCACGTTGTTTGATCCCCCTAAAGGAATCAAACAAGGCTTTATAATTTTATCTTATTTAACATGGAAAAAGACTGTCTAAAAATCGAGAGTGGAATTCACTAAGAGGTTGCCGGGATTATAATTCACAACAAAGGTTCCAGAAGCTTAATATCGAGTGTAAACATACTTCTAACTTTTGCACAATCTTGATATTTTTTCAAGTTAAACTGAATTTTAAATTTCCATGACATTGTCATCCATACTTTTGATATATAACAAAGATACATTACACAGTTTAAAGAAGCTTTAAAGAGCTTTATGGATATTAAAAATACTTATTTCTTATTTTGAGGATATTTATAAAATTATTTACAGTATAACTTTTATTGTTTATTTTAAGAAGATTTTCAGATCAAAATAAATAAAGAAATGAATCTTTTAAAAAAATTATGAACAACAAAAGAAGCTAAAAAATATTTTTCTGGACTGTTAAAAAACAATTTAATCCGCCCACATCAAGAAACTTAACATTTACCTTTATGAATAGCCCTAAGGAGCTTTCTTAACCTTTTTCTCCTGCCCTAAAGGAGCTAACCTTATGCTAAATAAAAATTCCAAAATATTAAACAAATCTCACCATATTTAACTCGCGCATAAACTTGGACCTTTGACAATCAAGTTGCATAGCATTAGCTTGATATTTATTAGCTAGCGTGTGCTGTGTGTACATTTCTCCGTTCAACTGCTTTGCCATGGCCTCCATTTCCCTAATTTTCAACCCTTCTTCAGCCAGCTGCAGCTCCGTTTCCTCGCGTATTCGCTATAATATTTAAATTTAGATAAGACCTCGAGCAAAATGATTAAAACAATGGAAATGAAGACATTACAAAGGAGTTTCAAAGAATTTAAGATGAATCAGTGGGACCTACCTCCTTCTCGAGATTTCGCATCAAAGATTCCAGCTCACTTTCACGTGCCTCGGTGTTCCTTCTTAGAAAGCTATTTTTTGCCTCGATTAGCATTTCATTTTCCTTCTGTCGAATTTTTCTCTGATAAAGAAGCAAAAGTTTCCTTTGATGCGCTAACCGCGATTCTTCTTTTAAAAGTGCGTCTTCATACTTCAGCTCAACCTCTGCAAAATAGGCAAGATTATTTACTTATTACTCGCCATGGCTTTTTATCTGAAAATCGTGAGCTATTTAAATTTATGTTTTGCTCGTATTCTGAAATCTTGAGCATTTCTGCGAAATTCTGTTGATGGATTGAAAGATTTTCAAACGTTTTTTGAGATTTCTCCGAAATTGTGGAAAATACGAGGAAAATACAAATTTGTGATAAATGGCAAAGGTTATTGTCTGCAATACTATATTTTGGATTATATTTAAAGATCATCAGTATTTTTAAGTCAAACTGTTTATTTGACATTTTGGTCGTATTTTTTATTTGTTGGTATACTATTGAAAATTCCCATAATGTGTAATTGTAGAATAAGATTAAAGGTTACTACACTCACAGTATTTCAATAAATATCTTATCTGAGAAATTTTTGTTTCATTATTTGTATGTAGGATGCTTTCTGAGTAAAAACTTTATATTTCCATTTAAAAAAAAAACCTTTTTTTAAACCAAATACCAATTGAGCTTTTTTCTTATATTTTTTTTGAATCTCTTCCGAAAAGTCCAAATTCTTTTCCAAAGAAATTTTCTGTGCAAATATTTATTCAAGAAAATTTTATTTTAAAACATTTGATGGATCAAGTTGAATCCTACGATTTTCCAAAAGCTCGTTTGAAGTTATTTTTAGAAATTTAAGATTTACCAGAAAAAAACCCGGAAAGATCAAGAAAATATTGTTACGAGCAAAAATTTAGATTTCATGTGAAATTTCCAACAAACGATTTATTATCACAATTTACTGCCTTGGGAATATTTAGTACCATTTCTAACCATTTTCAAAGAGACTTGGCAATAAGTTACCACAGCAACTGTAAATGATTGTCAATTGTGGGAGCATTTAGGTGAACATTGTTTGAATTCTTTTAATGGTCTTTCTACCTGAATAACTATAAATTCAAGCCCAAGTTTATTATAACTTTTTTGAATGAAAACTTTATCAGTTTCCCTGGAATACTAAAAACTTCACATCATAATAGATTCCGCATAACTTAATCCTGCATCAAGGATGTTCCATTCAACTAAAAGTTTTGTTACAGAATGAAAGATTTACATGTTCTGGAAGGCTCAATGCTTTTCATGTTTTTTGGGTTGCAAGTTCCTGGATCTTGGTGCATTGTTCGCTGGAAATGCGAGCATAACTTAGTATGATAACGGAAGGAAATTATTTAAGTCATTCATATTTTGAACTGAAATATAGCTAAGAAGCTTTTTGGGGTACTGAAGGGATTGCGTATCTGTTTTTATGGAAAGGTCAACTGCTTTTTGAGCTGATTTGAGTTCACTCGAGGTTAATTTCACTTTCATTGAGCAAATTTTTATAGATCTAACGGCAAAACATTTTTCACTGAACAACGAATAAATCTCTATAAAATTCTTTATTTTGAAGCAAATTTGTGAAAACAATTTCTAAAAACATTAGAAGATGAAAGCAAAAAATTCCAGATGGTACTACGAACCCTATTTTTTTACGTCACTCCAAAAAACTTTCCGACAAAAGCTCTAAACTTTACATGTTTACAACAAACCTCATTTTTGATCTTTATTGAGCATTTTCATTCAAAAATATCCACCCTCTTTGTTTCCTACCCCATTCACAAAAAACTCACAAATTCACAATAATGTTCCCCAGACGACAGCTCACTAAAAACATAAAATTCCAAAATAGGTCCCGCACAGTAACACCGAGTTTCACAGCGAGTAACAAATATACTGTCATAAGTCATAACTCGCCAGGAAACTTTTTGGCATAAATTTTTTTTAATGTCTCTGCTGTAAGTCATCCAACTTTAAATGGCAAAATATTTTTGTTATCACAGTAAAAAGTGTTTTTAATCCCAGCCTAGCTTCTAAGAAAGTAAAAAGTGCTCGCAGCTAAATGGAACAAAAAATGCTACAACGACTTTTTTTGCATGAAACGCGTAGCATCAAAAATGTTTCCGTCGTCTGTCTGGAGGAATTTCTTTGGAGTAAAATTGAAAAAATAAAAAGATATTTTTTTGTGCGAGAAAATTACACGCTTCAATTGATTTGCGTTTTTTTCGAGTATTTTTTCAGTAATTTTTTTCTCTAAAAGCTGCTTGCCGCAGGTTGTTGGAATACATTAATTTGGTAGGGGTTTCATTTTTGACGTTTGATGTTTGTTCAGCTCCGATCTAGAATATTGTCAGCTTTTTGAAAGAATAGAAGGATAATGTTAATAGGTCTCAAAAACCAAAAATTCGACAAACGAAACCTCATTTTTTGAAAATTTGAAATCAAAAATGAACAATTTGAAAAAAAGTATTTTTCAAAACTGCGCAATTGAGCTAGCTCAATAATACCCGCTTTGTTATCTATTCACATTAAGATAATTTGTGAAAAAATCCAATCGACTGATAATATTGATAAAGTTTGATTTTCCAGTAAAATTTGAGCATTTGAAATATAGAAATGTTTTAAAATTTAATATCATTCTAAAAGCTTTTAAGCGCTTTTGTTAATTTTAGTTTGTATAAGAGGGATCATTCACGTAATACGCCTTGGCATAATCAGCACCTTTTGACTTTTCAAGAAAAATCTAACGAAGTTTTAGGAGAAAAATAAAAGCTTCGAAAAGATGTTTATGCGTGACATCGCAATTGATTGCCCCAAAGGATGTTGCTCGCTTATTCATGCTTGATAAAAACTCGCTTATGAACTAACTCGCTGATAGTAACACAAAGTGAGAGCTGAATTAGTGTAAAATTAGGTGTGGAACAGTTCTGAAGCAAATTATTTGTGCGAAAAAAAAAGATGAATAAACCAAGATCCCTTACCGATGGTTTCTCATATCGAAGGAAAACTATTCAGTACGATGAAATTTTAGGAACGAGTTTTGTAAGTTCATTCAGTTTTTCATCGATAAATAAAATGGTTAATTTTCATTGATTTAAGAAATCAAATACATTGGATGTGAAGAAAGGAAATTCTTCCAGCTATAATACTTTTTGTAAGACCAATGAGGTGCAAGTTGCCAGGAACAGTGTCTTATTGAAGGACTTAGATTGTTACAAAGAAAAGTATTTCAAGTCTGAAGAGTCCAATCGAATTCTTGATGCTAAGTATGTATTGACCGCAGATTTGATTGAACTGTTGGTTAGTTAACATTTTGTTTAATATAGATATCAGAAGATTAAAGTGGAATATTGGAAACTTAGACGAGAACATGAGAGCCTTTTGCTTGAGTTCAATAAACGGGTATGCCTAATTCAATCGTAAAAAGTCAATTCAGTTGTTAATAATATTTTGATTACAGCAGGGGCTGGTAGAATCAGAGTCACGCAAACTATACCAAAAGCCGTTAAATCGTCCAACACTAGAGATTCTTCAAAAAATGAATATAATTAAAAGTTAGTTTTTCTGAAGTTTTAAAAACATATTAGATCAAAAAAAGATAAGAAATTGATAGTTTCATTCTTTTTCTAGATGAGCCGTGCTTCAATACTGATTTAGTTAATGTGTGAGTGCAAAAATTCATTTCATAATTGTTTGATATTTGTAACAACATTTACTCATATGCATGTCATAAAGAGCATTAAATGCATTATAGTGCATCGTTTACTAGAATTTTTTTATCCACAGCCCAGTTCATGAAATTCATAAAACCGTACCCAAGATAGTGGTTGAATGCATCAACTTGATCGAAAATAATGATAAATTCATGAGAACATCAAGAATTTACAGGTAATTATCTAAATAATTATCTAATTTATTAAAAGCAATTTTCTAACCTATAAAATATTTATTTTCATTAATAGAATAAGTGGCGACCTCACCAAAATCCAGAAATTGCGATATGAGGTTTTATTCAGTTTCTTAATTAAAAATAAATTTTGTGCCTCACTTGCCACAAGAATAGTAAAAATGTTATTACATTTTTAGATTAACAACAACAACTATAAAAGGTTGCATGCCCTGAAGTCTCCCCACGAGATCACTGGCCTTTTGAAGTTGTTTATCCGTGAATTGAAAACACCTTTGATTAGTCTGAGCCATCTCCAAGCTTTTTTGCCAACAGACGATGTTCCAAGGAGTTATGAAGACATGTTCGAAAGAATTAAACAAATGACTCAAGCTTTACCCGATATCAACAAAAATACTCTTCAATACATCATGAGACATTTAAATCAGTATGATTTTGATTTAATTCTGATTTCTTTCTAAAATAAAATTTTTATTTAATTTTAGTATTGCAAAAGAAGAAACTGCTAATGGAATGGATATCAAAGATTTATCGATCGTGTGGGGTGCTGTAATTTTCTATGAGACTCTTGGTAGTAGCCACCCAGAAGATTCAGTTAATAATTCCAAGCTCATTGGCTTTTGCATGGAACACATGATTGAGCATTGTACAAAGATTTTTTTCGATGTATAATTTTAATTACTGAAGATTTTATAAATTGTTGCTTATGGCGAATTGAGTCAAATGTATTTGAAAATCTATTCAAAACATATGCTATTCATATTCTTTATAATATAAATGCACTAGATATAAAATAAAAAAGTTTAGTTTTAGAAAAATTTCCAGTTCAATGTTGTTCGAAATTTATCATAGTTTTCATTAAATTTCAATATATTACCGACTTCCGATTTAAAATTATATTTTTACAGCGGACAAAAAATGCATGAACAAAAAACGACTTGAAAAGTCCATCCCAAGTTCACTGAAGTCGTATTTTCACTTTCTAAAAGCAAACAACCCACCTTTCATTCTCTTCTCGTGTTCGTCGTTAATCAAATTGATCTGCATGCGCTCAGAAATTGACTTCTCCAGCAATTCTAACTCATTTATTTTCCCATCGAGCAGCCGTTGCTCATCTTTAAGCGAGTCAATCTCCATAGCTTTAATGCACAGCAAATTTTTCGGGAAATTGGTGAATTTTTGGTAACTGCCTGGGAGTAGAGGTACAAATGGTTTAATGTATCTTCTGGGGTGAATTGAGATAGGGCAACGTTCCATCATTGAGTAGCAACGTTTAATGTATTTTTGGAAATTCACGTGGTTTTGATCATGGAAGAGGTAGTTGACTGCCTTTAGGAGAAAGAAATTTAATTTTAAATTAACCTAAAATTTTTCTTTTTCATTGAATTTACCTCAAAATCTTCACACTTGAGAATGGTGCTTTTGTTGACTGAGCTATAACCCACAATAAAAAATACCAGGAAATTAGGATCGTTCGACAAAATATGGTCCCATAACGCCAACCATTGATCCACATCAAAAACTTCTGAAAACGCACTTTCTATCAATCCCATCGCATAAACTTTCGCTGTAACTCCCAAAGCTTGATAGAAATTTATCAGTTTTGGCTCAAACTCCATCATGACATTCTCTACAATACCCAGGAAATTGAAAGGCTCCAATGGTGTGAATTCAAACCAAAGTTGGCAGTGATTCAAAAGAATTGTTGCAATAACTTCGAAGCAAGCAATCGAGTCGCTTTTAAAAACTTTAAGAAAAGGGAAAAGAAAAGCTGGAAGGTAATCCACGTGCCCAAACACCTTTGACCAGTTCGCAACACATGAAACTATTTTTTTAAGGTTATTCAAGTCTTTGAAGTCACTTAATGGAAAAGAGTTGCTGTAGTTTGCAGTACATGAATGCGTTCCTCGTTTGAGAAGGGCAGTGAAGGCTTGATGGTTTTGGGGGATTTTCAGGATGGTTTTCCATATCATGGGACGATAGGCTTCGGGATATTGCCCAAATTCCTTTAAAATAGGAAGCATTCTGGATTTTGGAAGCGTTTTACTAAGCTGAGGAATTAAAAAGGGTTAAAATGTATTTTAATTAGAACTATGGGGATTATGATGATAATTCGATACCTCATGCTGTATCCTATAAATCCTCTCGTCTACATTCGTTTTAGTAACTCCTCTTCTAGATTCGTAGTCCACTTCATCCGTCATGACGTTAGCCAAAATAGCGTCACTAAAGCTCTTTTTAAGAACCGCCAAGTGATATTCCAAATTGTACACAAAAATCTCCCCCGAATCCAGAATTGAACATAAAATTCTTCTGGACAGAGCAAATTTAATAGCGCTTCCTTTCTCTAGAACAACTTTCACGTTCAGTGCTTCCAAGTTTAGGAGCAGCAATGAATCGTTCGATGTCAATGAAAGCAAAAGTTGATCCTGTACGTTAGAAACGAACTCGCTTTGCACGATCGAAAGGTCAGGGAATTTGATTATGCGTTTCACATCCCACAGCATGGTAGAGAAAACTGTCAAAGTATTATCCAAGAAACTAACGACCATCGATTTTCCATTGGAAGAAAACGAAATATTTTTTATTCTCCCATTGCAGTAATCGTGCGTGACATTTTTGATGAGCTTGTCAACGGATGCTTCGTCCGAGTCGTAGATGTGGTCTAGAAGCTCAATCTAGAAGGAATTTAATGGATTTTTATGGTTTGATTTATTAAAATAAACATTTTGATTAATTTTGATAGATAAGGTGCTTTCAAAGCTTTTAAAAAGCTTTCGCCGTCAAGAAGCGTTTGAGTGACATATTGATGCGTTCATGAACTCAAAACAAGTTCTAATAAATCACAAATCTAATAATCTTCTAAATCTAACGCCCAATCCTTCAAAAAATTATATAAACCTTCCACTTCATCACCTTCTTGATAAATGACATTCTTACCTTATTGCTTGCCTTGAGCAAAAACTTTTCTTTCAATTTCACCGGCAAAAAAGTCTTGACAACCTTCAGAGCGCTCGTAACCACGTTAATTGAATCATCAGACAGGCACAAGACAATTCTGTCATCACCTGGAATCAGCTCTACTGAAGTAATTAAAGCTCCAACCTTTGAATTGACCGCATGCTGATTTTTCCTAATAAACCGTGCCAAATCATATTTTTTCATTTCGTTGCTCGATGCGACCAAAAACGTGTTGGATGTGGGAAAGAGTATTTGAATGACTGGAGCACCATTGAATGCTTGTATGCTCCTCAGGACATTTCCGGTATCTGGTCAAGCACAGCACGCAAAAAGAGAGATTAAAAGAGTTATATAAATAAATAAATCGCCATTAAACGACCCATTTGCTCCGGCTACTGTTGAAACCAACTATATTTTAATTGCAATGATCCGTGACTAATCGTCCAGATTTTTGTGAGAGCAGTCCTAGCAAATGGGCTAACACAAAAAAAACACCACCAGCAGGAAATTAATAGCAGCATTAAAATGTCAACGTTAACAGAATTTCCACTGCGTGCGATGGACTTTTTGACTTGAACCGTCCTTTTTGGGGGAAAGTTGGATTTATAAAAGGTATTGTTATTTTTTATACGATTTTGTTTGGTAAACATGACCTAGATTCCTTTATCACATATTTTACATGCTTGGAACGGAGTAGAAATGGCAAAGAATTGAAAAAAACTTGGATTTTAAAATTACAGCATATTAAGTTTCATTTTATCTACTTTGGATTCAGGTAGGTGCTGTTGCAATTTAAGATAATTTCAAAATCCTCGCAAATTCCCGAACTTTTCCCCAAAAAGGTCAAAAACCCAGACTTGTACAATAAAATAAACTCACAGATATCAATCTCAATAACTAATCCCGATTTGTTGCCCACCAGAATCGTCCAGCTCTTCACAAATTTAATTATGGTACTTCCAGTGGGAATCACTGCTGGTAATTGCCAAAACATTTTGTCGCTCAAGTGGAAAACGAATGCATTGCCACTAAATTAAGGATGAGATGAAATGAGTATAAAATTAATGTAACGTACGAAACATGTGAAAGTGCATTATAAAATGTATTAATATTGAACGAGTCATTAAAAAATTGGTCAGCACGCATTATGGGTGATCGGGTGGTTAAATATTTTTAGTGATGGTTAGGTCACCAGAAATTAGCCCAAAGTCGAATTTTTCAAACAACAAAATTTTTTTTTAAACTAGAGATAATCTGGTTATCTGGTGGTATACCAGACAACTTTTTTTTTGGAAAAGTCTTAAATCTCATGATTCGTCCAGAAAATCATAAAAACTGCGAAACTAAAAGTCTGAAACGCATATGTTAATCGTTCAAAAAAATAACATTTTACGCTGCGTTAAAAGCAGATTTGGCATGCTGATTTGCCTAAACATATTAATTTGTGCATTTATTCGAACCAAAAAGTACTGATCATTTAATTGAACTTGTGCCAATATTAAACTTTTTCAAAGATAATTAGTTTTTACTATAAGTTTTTAGTTTGGTAAGATCATTTTTAAAATGTTACACAAATCATTTAATAAAATCAATTATTAATTTAAATGCATTCGTTCTTTTATAATTACATAGTTTTGAATAATTGGCTAACGACTAATTGATTGTGAGTTTCAAGAATTCATCAGCTTGAATACTTTTTTCAAATCAGCCCCTTGTTTTTACTCTGACTTTTACTCTGTTATTACGTAACAAAAAACTTTTTCGTATTTTCCGCAAAATCCTTAATCTACATAAAGCAGTAAGTAATTCGAAGACTTTTGCGATTCCAACAAAGCATAAATACTTGAAAAAGCTTGTGGTGTTATTGTTGTTAGGTATCTGGGTGTATTTCACTGGAAAATTTTTATTTTCATCTGAACCCATAATTTTTGGTTAATTACATAATATTAAACTCGACGTTTAATTTTTGGTTACTATAGCATAATTTTCAAGTTTTAAGCAATTGTTAATTAGTACGGCTTTGTTCTTAAACATAAAATGTAAGTGTTTATTGAAATCATTATTTTTAGAAATGTCTGGAGGAGAAGGAGGCGAAAAATTGACTGGCATGGCCAAGATCTTCAATGGAACCACTACTGCTGGTCGCGCTAATGTAAATTATTGAATCCACCTATCATCAACAAACACAGCTAATCAATTTTCTTTATTTTAGGTCGCTAAGGCGACATATGCAGGAGTTGGTCTTTTAATCCTTTATCTTAGTCTGAAACCATCGAAGAAGTAAATTATAAGGATAAGTTAAAACGTTAGATGCATTAATTTAAAGTTAATAAACAACATCCAATAAACAAAGATATGTAGAAAAGTTTAATATCTCTTGATATATTTTTTTTATAATTCCTGATTTGCTCCCACAGTTCTTCAGAGCTTTTTGAATAGATCCGAGCTTTAATTTTCAAATTCTATTCTTGTCATATTTTTTCCCCGTGAGGAGTATTTTTCAGTTCTACCTTCTGTTTTGCTCCAACCCACAAAAAAAATGTATGAACTTATAAAACAAAGTTTTGCTGAATTTGTGGAGGATCAGTCTGGTATTGCTTACTCTGAGCTCCAGAACTCGAGAACGACAAAGATAGCACTTTGGTCTTTTCCGAAAAAAATTTTGGGATGATGGGATGATATGTTCAGTCAAGAAGTGCATCGATATTTGGTATTTTAATTTTTGAGTTTTTAAAAAAAATATTGAAACCGATTATAAATTCGTCATAAATTCTCATTTTTAAAATGTTAATTGAAATTTCTATACAGAAATTCAGCTCAAAGTGTTTTCCGGGTAAAATAATTGCCCTCCCTAGAATAAATCGCTTTTCACGTATTTTTCATTCAAAATGCTAAAAATGTGATTTTAATGGCAAATCAATTTAATGAATTATTCAGTTAATTTCTCGATTTTCAAGCATCGCTTGTTGACTTGGGCTCGTAATACGAAATTACCGCTGATCAATCGCCAAAATTGTCTGTTCTAAATTGATTGCACAATTCGAGAAGCGAATTCTCTTCATGCCTTCCTCCGTTTCTATGGTGTGATGAATCTTGAGTAACAGCCTGAAATAATAAGAAGCATTATTTATGTGAGATTGATTTTAACTTGAAAATTTTGAGACAATTAATTTGGTAAATAAGATAAAACATTAATTTGAGATCATTTTTGGATGAAATAGGAAGATTATGAGCTTTAACAGAATTAAGCGTGTTGTGAATTCGAGCTCACATAACATTTGAAGCGTTGATATACATTAAGGCAGGATAATCGATTTATTTAGATTTATTAGAGTTTAAATGTTCAACATAATTATTTTTACCATATTTAAACGCGTAGGCTTTAAATAATATTTTTCCATAGAAAATTTGATTCTAACAAATTTCATTAAAAAATTATCAAAATTACTTTTACTTCCATTTTTCCTAAAAATACAACAATTCCATTGTGACGGCGTAAATGAACTAAATTAATAGCCGTTGGTGTGTTTTCCAAGTCAAAATTAAAATTATTATCATATTTCAATCATTTCTAAAATTAGAAAAAATCCATAAAAATTGAAACTTGACATTTCCAAATTATGAACTGTGTATCTAATGAAAATTTCCGATTTTACGACTTGAGTGAACTGATGGGTATATTTGGCATCACATGCTTCGAAATGGCGATTTAAGTTGCGTTTTACATTCATTTTGGTGATACTTTCGCAAATGAAATTTTCAAATTTTATATTTTTGCTACCAAACTTTCAAAAATTAGGTTTTGTGAAGTAAAACAAAAAATCAAAATTAATTCATTTAGACGGTCAAAATAAAAAGAGTCTGCCCGCCGCTCCATAAAGTCCTCACATTCAACCAAATCAACAATGTGAACACTTCCATTATGTGTTTGTTAAATCGAAAGGTAATAAATATATCTTGAAGGTGAAATATTAAAACTGATGCTAAACTTGAATTTTCCAACAATTTCCACTTGAACTTTTCTAAAAGAAAACTCACCCATTCTTCTCTTTCTTAAACTTCAAAGGTCTGCGAATAATCGTTGGTAAATCTTCTACCTGAATAATTGAGCTGGAGTCCATAATTATTTGTTTAACTGTAAAAGTTCACTGACTCAGAAGAGACAACTAATTTTCCGGTATCAACAATTTTCCACAATTTGTTGTGCAATTTGGTTGTTAGGAAGATTTTCCTCATTTTTGTTCAGGCGGAGTACTAGATTGACCGTTTTTTTAAAAGTAATTTCATCGAGATTTTACCAAAACTGCCTAGTGTTGAAAGTTTTCCTTTAATTGACTCAATTCCTTGCTGATCCTTCAATTTATTAAGACTATAATATAAAACATCAAAACAAATTTTTCCAACATATTTAATTATAATAATAGTCTTTGATATGTCTGCGATAATGTCAGAGCGAGCAATACACATAAAGCTTAAAATCTAATAATTGCATGCAGCTCAAAAGCCTGTCATGTGTGGAATGCAATCACATATTCACATAATAATTTATATAAAGTCCTTCCAGAATTTTTTCATCGTCTTAATTCTAAATGTAATCATCTATTTTTACTAGTAACATCAATCAAGCATTCAACATCAAAATAATATCAAAACTAAAATCGGTAAATTCGTGTAGATTTCTGAAAAATGGTTCGTTTTCCTTAAAATATCTTTCACAAAGTTTTAAGCAATAATACTTGCAAAATATCACTTGCTAATGTTATGCATTATTATTTAGGTAATTTTTAAGTTAGGTGGAGGAAACATTTTTAAACATAAAATATAGATTTGGTCCAAGGAGCTTAACAAATGGAGGATGTATTAATAATGACAATAATCAGTGGCGGCTCGTCGGGGTGTGCAAGGTGTGCACTGCACACCCTAAGGTATTTTGTGATCCATACAAGATCAACAAATAATTATTAATTGAATATACAAAATATGTTTTTCTACAGTTTACATAATAATTTTCATTATATTTCACTTTTACTTAATGTATTTCTTGCTAATAAACTCTAATTTTATCTCTTACGATTCAGAAAAGGTGATTGAAAAATTATATTTAAAAAAAAAATCTCAAATGATTAATGGTGCAACATTTGAGAATGCACCATATTTCTGAATATTGTATGAAAATTAAAAAAAATTATTGCACTGTATTGTGTAGAAATTTTATACTTTTTTGGTTCAAATTTGACAAATTTGATGATTTTCAACGTAATTTCATTAAAAAATCGTAAACCAAGCTAATAATCAACTAAAAATCTTTTTTAGGGTGTGCATTTTAAATTTTGCACATCGCGCGCTTTTGAGAATAATCTTTTTTGAACATTTGCGCCCCCTTAACTTGAGTTTTAGAACTAAATTTGTTCATAGAGATTTTTCCTATATTTTTAATTAAACAATAAAAAAAAGGATTATTTCTAAAAATTGCACACCCAAGCATATTTCTCACGAGCCGCCACTGACAATAATTGACAAATTAACTACGTCATAAAATTAAAATAACTTAAACGAGTAGTTTTCAGGTTTCCAAGAATACTGGATTTCAATATTTCGCAAATTCGTTGCACAAGTTTAATAAAAATGTTATGTTTTGGTATTTTTCGCGAAATATTTACCCTACATCGAATGATTAGAATTTAATAAAAATTTATATTATTGGATCCATCACAATTAGAATTGACCATCCTCCAAAAATACAATCCTTGTTATAAGTCTTATAATAATCATTTTTCATCATTTAAGTAGAGTTCGTAAAACTAAAAAGTGTCTAAATAAATCTAAAACATCCTAAAACATTCTAATAGCAACACCATCCAGATTTTTGAACATCAGCGTGAGCAATGTGATCAATAGAATGTCCGATCAGCTCCAATCTGCCCTCTGCATTGGCTGTGACATCTGGCGAGTCGATTGCTATGTGAACTCCTTCTTGTAAGTAATTCAGGTTGTTGTTAGAAGAATGTGCTGACAGCATAGATTCATTGCTCTCGTATCTTCTTAAGGTTGAGCTCCTTGACTCACTAAGGTTAATAATTCCCAAACCAACTGAAACGAATACTTGCTCGATTCCCTGATCTTGAACAACGGAAGTTTCTACATATTTGGCGCCTATACTTTGAGCGTACAGAAAAGCTTCTTCTCTGCTAACTGCCCGCAGCTCTTCGAGATCAATTTTATTGCCTACAAGGAGGAGGAACATGGATTCGGCTACGTTACGCTGAAGCTCCTGGATCCACGTTTTTACTTCTACAAAAGAATTGTGTTGGGTAACATCAAATACTAGCATTGCGGCATTCGCGTTGCGGTAATACATTGGCGCCATTGCTTTGAAACTAAAATACAGAAAAAATGTTTTAACGTTTTAGTTTAAGTTTAATTAACATTGAGAACTTACCGTTCCTGACCAGCCGTGTCCCAAACCTTAAATTGATAGAAAAGAAATATGTTATGTCTTTTTAGCTTCTTAATTTTAATGAAAACTACCTGCATCTTAATCTTGCAATCATTTAAATTAATTTTGCAGGTGAAAAAACTAGCTCCTATAGTTGGACCCGTCTCTTTTGTGAACACATTGGAAATGTATTTGGACACCAGGCTGGTTTTACCGACACCTGAAAGAATAAGGAGGAAATATAATCTAGTTATATAATTTAAAAACAAGGTACGTTATCGAAAGCGGCAAAATTTTCTATAACAAATAATATATTTTGTTCAAAAGTCATATTTTTGCAGCATTTTTATCAAAAAAGGTATAACAGCATGAAATTGTCAGCAAAGCATAAACATTCAAGTTTCACCTTAAAAATTTCTAAGAATTTGATAATATTTAATATTTTAATCCAAAACAGTATTCCAGCAATCCCCATCTGATAAAAAAAAGTGATAAGATATCAACATGTCTAATTACTCCATCGACAAGAAAATACTGTGATTTTTACTGCACAAGAGAAAATTGCGAAAAACTCCATCTATCATCGCAGAAACCGCCAAAAAAACAAAATTTGCAACAAAACCTTCGGACATTCCTCAAATTTCTTATATTTATCGCAAGATTCACTGACCGCAGCAAAATCTCGCCATAATGCTTCTGAGAGCTATTTAAGATTGCAGAGCTGTTCGAACAAAAACAAAGAGCAATTTAGCGAATTTGGTTATCACAAGAATTTAATTGCAAATTGAAAGAAATTGCATATTCCAATTAGTCTGGTGTCGCTTAATTGAATAGATTAAAATATTAATGTTAGCTTTATCGCTTTGTTCAAGCAGATCAGTTGGTATTAAAGCTGTGTTGTTGATGAAACCATTCAAATCGCTTCAGTAAGTTTCACTAGGCTTGTTAAGTTAATGGAGTGATTGAAATTAATGTAATTATTGCACATTAGTGCAATAACCTCCTGGTATTCTGCGCAAATACTTCAAAAACAAGTAAAATTTAAATTTAGTGAATATGGTTGTTGGGGGGTTATTTGAAAATTTACAGGGGCCATTTCTTAAGCAGAACTGTTTATGGGTTAGGTTAGTTGCAACTTATAGATCAAATTTCAACTATACCATCATTAGTACAAATGATTCTAAAACTCAAGAAAGAAGTCTTACAAGAACATTTCCCCCTTGTCATGGTTGAACTCCTTCTTTGAAATTAAAAGAACAAAATACAAATGAATGGTTTATTTTCGACATATCATTTTCCTTTTAACATTTAAGCAGGTTGTCTTTGAGTGACATTTTTATTTCAATTGGATTGTTATGCTGGATTACTAAACTTTATGCATTATGGTCAACTGTATTGGGTAATTATTAACGAAGACTTATGTGAATATGTTTAGTTTGTTAGGCTAAGAATAAATTTTTAAGACTTTAGGGAATACAGAAATTAGAATTGAATTTGCTAAAATATTAACTAACGACATAACATCTAATCAGATATCTTTCTTTTCTACAGTATCTTTTCAAAAATTAATCTTATTATCCCAAATTCACTTTTACTTAAAGTAAAACCTTCGAAGACTCATCAAAGAAAACAATAGCAATTAGAAAACAATTTCTCTATGAGAAAACTCCAAATCAACAATCTAGTTTTTCTACTTTTAGGCGACTTATCGGCCTTATTTACCCAAGCAGCAATCTATTATAATCGATCTGTACTTTGAGTTTGTTTGTGGTGTTTTTAAAAATGTAAACACTAAACAAAACAATTTCAGGAGACTTTTTGCGATCTCTAGAAAATAATAGGAAATTAAATTTTTGTTGTCTGTCTGGTGACTTCGGGCTTGTGCTTAATTTAATTAAATGACTGATTTTCTCGCAATTAAGACAGATTGAGTGCTTTGAAGAATTTACGTTTTAATGTCATCTTATAAGGAGAAGGGTGGAAAAGGTCTTCAAATTTCATCGAGATATGAAAATTAGGGTTGATGTTGTTTTACTAGAGGATGGTAAGAAATGATATCTTGACCCTCAGATTATAGATGTATGCTATCCATAAAATATTTCATAAACAATTTCTGGACGCCCCTCAAATGAACTTTGGATTTTAGATAAAATAATAAAGCCATAAACAAAGCACTAGGAAGTTGTTCAGCTGTAGAATCTTTTGCGTACAAATGAATCCAAATAATATGCATATAGTTTTGTTGTGAAGTCCAAAGTTATAAAGAATGATAATCATCACAATTGCGTCATCTGCAGTCTCAACTCACTTAAGCACATTAAAAGTAGCCTCAAGATTCCTCAAGTTCAAGTTCATTGCCATTTCTTCATCTTTTATTGGGTTTTTCTCAGATTTAATAGCTTGATCGAATTAAATTGGATTTTGTGCTCAGTCGAAAAGTTTTCTTTATAATTTATAAACGGTTTAATAAATTCGGAATTAATTTTGAAACATAAAACATAAAAAAAATTCAGAAACATGGAAAATTGTAGAAATTGAAAAGTAAAAGTGAGTTCGTGTATTGCAGTAATTCAATGTTTAAGTACGCGAAAACATATTTTGTAAACAAGTAATCTAACTAATTGAAATGTATTGTTAATAGATTAATGACTAAATACAAGATGATTAATGATAAATCGATCCAATTCTTAATTCCAATAGTAAACAAAGCTTTGTTATATATCAAATATCTAAATGCAAGGGTTGAAGGTGACTCATTGTCTCAGTTGCAATTTTATTAGTTCGTTGCACCATTGAATTAGCCTGAAATTAGCGCATATCTAATTGAAACTGAGAAGTTTTTACTAGTTTTATATTAATTGCTTTAATATCTTCTTGAGAAATAAATAATTTTGTTGTACATTTAGCTCAAACAATTAATAAGGTTACCTTGAGCCCCCAACACCACTATCTTGGCTTCAATTGCCTTCATGTTGTCTTTATTATCACTTTAATTAACTATTGTAAAAGTCCTTTGAAGTTTCCACTCAAAACATAGATATTCACAATTTTTTGAACACAGAACTGAGCTTAACTAATTAGTTTTATTAAAAATCACTCATATTGTTCACTTTAAACTGTTTATCGCGAGTTTTCTTTAATTAATTGCTTGAATTCACGAAAAAACACTGGAGCTCCAAAGAAGTAAATATCATATGTTATTTTCGATGTTGTTTGCGATGTTTTTCGATGTTTTTGATGACGTAATAGTTTGAGGTAGCCTGTGAATTAGAAAAAGTCTTGAAAACTTATTATCGAAAAATCTATCAACAAAGAGAGGAATTAATCTTTCTATTCATTTATAAGTGCTTTAAAATGTCTGTGAAACACGATTGGTGTAAGTAACAGCTTGTTCATCCTTCCAGCAATCTTTATAACCTTTCAAAACTTACAGATCAATCAGAGCAGAAAGTTGTTATTACAGTTTTATTGAAAAATGCAGAACAAAAAAATTACGCAGTCCAAATCGAGCCCCAACGAGTTTCGATGACTGCCACAAACTACCAGCTGGAGTTGGATCTGGTAAAACCCATCAATGTCGAACGGTCTTCTTACAAAGCATATCCATCCAAAGTCGAAATTACACTCGGAAAAGTAACAGGAGAACGATGGGATTCACTAGAAAAGATAGTTGTGGCTAAACCAGCTCCAGTTGATACTAAGAAGAAAGAGTTTAGCGAATGGGATAAGGTTGCCAAGGAGGTAGAAGCTGCTGATGAGAAAGATAGACAGGTGAGAACTTGAAAAGCTATATTTAGAAATTCTTTTAAGTAACCATGGTGAGTGAGAATTCTAGGCAACTTTCTCTACATTGTGAAATTGTTTTGAAAACATCTTTTTTATAAGTTTGCCAAATCTCTTATCAACAAATTAGCAAACAAATTTTATTCATTTCCTGCCGTTGAGTAATTTCCGTATTACAAAACACAAAAAAAGAAAGTCTCTCATCAATGAATATTCTTAAATTTTAGGGCGAGGACGCTTTACAATCACTCTTCCGCAATATATACGATTCTAGCACTGAAGAAACTCGCCGTGCTATGAACAAATCCTTCCAGGAGTCTGGTGGCACAGTACTCAGCACTAATTGGAATGAAATCGGCAACAAACCCACAGATATTAAGCCTCCAGATGGCGTCGAATACAAACCATGGGATAAATAAGATACTGCTTCAATGCTCTCTGTACATTAAATTTACAGATTCTACACCAAAACCATCCAAAACCACTTTTCTAATCGATTAATTTTTATTAAAAGGTTTTCTGAAACTTTTTGCGATTATTTCAAAAGTTTTTGGAATCTTACGTAAATTTTTAAAATAAACGTAATCTTTCAAAAACCATAAAATTCTCATTTCTACAAAATTTTCTTAATCTTTAAAAAGCACCTTAATTGAATAAACAAAATTAATGTTATGAATTAATGTAATAAAGTAAATCAAAATGAATGAATCACTCTTGAGTTTCTTCTAGTTCTTTTGGGAAAAAAAGCTTTATGGTGTTGTTATAGTAGATCTCGCTCAGCTTTTCGGGGGACTCATTTTTGATAGCGGCTAGTACTTCGAGGACTTGGCTGGAATTTAATTAAAGTTGAGATTAGTCAATTTATCGAAATTTTACGAAAATAATACTAACATAATCTGGACAGGCTCACTACGACCCTGCACGAGAATCTCACGCTGCCACTTTTTCTTCTCCTTATTCTTTACAAACTCAAAGACAGTCTTTACGTGTTTGTGCCCTAGAATTTAAATTGATTTTGTAAGAAAAAATTAAAAAAAGTCTCAGAAGTCTCAGAAAAACAATAAATCGGTTAAATTTCTTTCAACACATTTTGATTTTTGGGAGAAAATTAAATAATTTTGAACTTTTAAACAAAGAAGAAACACAAAAATTAAAAAAATGCGATTCTGTTGGGAACTAGATAAAAGAAATTGCCCAAAATTGCAATGAAATATTTTAAAATAAAAAAACTAGATAGAACATAAACAAAATAAAACTATATCTTAATATAATTTACCAGCATGAGACTTCCTGATTTCGCACCACGGGGCATCAGTCTCAATCAGAATCTTATCATCAGGAATTGCCGCCACAACTTTCAAGTTTGCTTCTGTCTTGAGTGAGCATCCATTAATGCCAATATAAAGTCCCATATCGATAAGTTTCTTGGCCTGCTCCAAAGTTCCGTCAAAAGTGTGAACAACTCCTCCCTTTATCTTATCTTTGTTCCGGCTCAGAATTGTGATGAAATCATCGTGCGCATTTCGGCAATGCAAGAAAAGAGGCAACCAAAATTTATCGGCCAGATCAAGCTGCCTTTCGAAATATCTGAGGAAGGAAAGTCAAATTTATTAGTGTTTTTGTTTACCAAAGTCAATTCTTGTAAATATTTGCTTTGTTTTTGGAATAAATGCATTTCGTAGAGAAAATACTCACTGCTTTTGAATCTCAGCCTCACAGAAATGCAAACGATCGTAGTCCAGCCCAATTTCTCCAATTGCAACTACCTTGCCTTTGTTTTCTTCAATTTGTTCAGCCAAATTGTTGTAGTACTTATCTGGTCCCAATAAAAATTCACTGCACCGCGTTGGATGGCATCCAATGGTCGTGTAAATGTTTTCTGCAATTGGTTGTTAGGAAAACTGAGTTTTTGAGCTAAAACCACGTTGTTCTGGTTAACTTACCATATTTACTGATAATTTTGAAAGCAGGTTCACAATCCACGAGTGATCCAACTGTCATGATGATCCTTTTCATGCCAATTGCCCAAGCGCGCTCCAAAACTTGTCCTCTATCTGATTCATGTTTCCAATTGCCTCCGTAGTTGCCATCAAACATAGGGTCTGTCAGGTTTACGCCAATATCTAAATTCATACAGGAATAATTAGAAAATAATAAAAAAATTATTGAGTCAAATGTAAAACATCGTAGAATTAAAAATATACACTCAAAAAATCAATCATCAAACAAATTTAGAAAACTTTTACAAAAAAAATTGCTACAAATTTAGTCAAATCTAATTATTTTCACCGGAAAATTTTTAAGGCGGTCAGCTGTTGCAAATTTTTTAGTATTTTGGCTACTTTACTCGTTTAGTGTTTTTTGCTCGAGTTGTTTTCTGTGCTGAGGTGTCAATGGAAATTTGGAAACTGTCCCAGAAAAACAAGACTAAGACAAAATAACTTAATAACACAATAAATCATCGTTTGAGCCAAAAATTAAAATTTACAAGAACAGCGACAAATTATTAAATTATGAAGCTTTGAGAGGACATTTTGTGGTTTTTGTTCTCTTTGCAGAAATTATTGTAGGGTTCAATTAAAGATAAAAATCTTTTAAAAAAATTCAAATGTTTTTTAACTATTCTTTGAAATATTTTTTTGTTTTTCCCGCCAAGTTTTCTTAATAAGTGAAAATGTTTATAATCACCCCTAAAGTATTTTACAAAATTTTCCATAAAATTTGCACTTAACGAGAGTCAGCAAGCCAACAACTGGCTACTATGGCGAATAATTAAAAAAAAAACAGCGTGTAGGTAGGTAGGCAAAATAGAGGAAAATCTATTTTCTCACAACTCGTGTTTATTTTTACACAATTCAGCAGTTTTCTCTCGTTTGCCTTCCAATATTGTAAGCAGGCAGAACAAGACAGCCCCAAAGTAAAAAGTTCAGTTAAAGAAAATCATCTGAAAGTTTTTTTCTTCAAATACTAATTTTCTTTATCGCATCGGTCGGTGGACTCAGAGACACACGGAAGGGTTGGCAGATGCAATTTTTTATTAATGATCCTTTTTTTTTTTTTTTTTTATTGAACCCCTTATAAGGGGCGGGTGAGGGGATACCGAGAGGTATCCAAGCACGGAGGCCAAATGCGGCCCATTGTACTATCCTCAGAAATGACAGGTTATCATACAATCTCTTTTAATCTTCCAGATTCATGTATGAATCTTAGAATAACAGAGACGTTGATTCTCCTGTAGTCAGATAAAGTTATGACGAAGTGTCCATAAACTTTATAACGAAGATGCGTATAAGAAGGACAGCTGCACACAAAGTGATTAGCTGTTTCATATCTGCATTATTGGGACTTTGTTACAAGCCTAGTATTGGTCATGCTTAGACACGTCTTACCACTAGTGTAACGACGTGTTTTACCGCATGACTCGATCTCAATTATACTATTAACTTCATGAAGCAAATTGGAAATGTATGCGTGACAAAGACACATTCCCATTTCCTTTGCAACAATTCGTTGTCCAATTTCGAATGCGTTCGATCAATTCGCATTTCGAGGTTCAACTCCACAAAGCTTCCACAAGTTATTTTTTGACACCAACTTTCATGGTGAAAAATTGATGTCAAAAATTACTCGTGTCGACTATGAGAATCAAACCCAAAATTCCCAGCCCCTATAGCAAGCGCTTTATCCACTCTGCTACAGGGGCTGTTGAATGATCCTTAATAATTATTTTAAAATTAAACTTTCCAATAAATCGAAATGATGTCGATGATGAGTATGAGGATGATGGACCATCCAGTAAAGAAGATTTCTCTGAATTGGGAGCTGTAATGTTCAAGTTTTTTAGAAATTAATCATTTTAAATGTAATTTAATTTTGGCGCCAAAACTTCCATCAGGTACCTCCGTAAAGATCGAAACATGAAGTATAACCATACGTTGAATAACGTTAATAGCTGATTTTTTTATGTTTCATTCTAAATGAATATCGAAATGTTTTATTTTTACTTCAAATGAGATTTAATTTAGTGGCGAAAGCAACGTGGAAAATCATAACATGAAAATGCTTAAGCACAACCAACTGGTCTGAATTTGCTAATATACTGTTGATGCTTAATTCAGTGAAGAAATAATGGCTGGTTGGACTAGTTCGTTGCTTGAGAGCTCCAAATAGAAAATATATTCAAAAATTTGTAATTCTATAGAACTTTCAGCGCAACAATATAAAAAAACGGAATTTAGCGCTAAACCGACATTTTTCAGAAATGAAAAAAAAAATTGTGGAAATGTTTCTGTTAATAAATGTTGGAGCTCATTAATCTTTTTTTTATTTATTTGTAGATTTAAAATTTCTTTTTGAGTAAGAAATTAAAAGAAAGAAAATTTAAAATTAGATTACTTTTAAAAATATACTCTGATGCAAATTATTTGTAGCAGTTAATTAGGCCAAGATTAATTAAAATTAAATAATTTCGGCAAATGTCAAAAAGGCTGATCTTGAATTATTCTTTTTTGCTCGAAAACTGCAAAGACACAAAAGCTAACAAAAGATTTTATTTCCTTGAACTTTTTAGACTTTAATTGGCGGTTAAAGGAAAATGAAAGCAAGAAATAAAATGAAGAAATTTGAAGGAAAATTGTTCTAATTAACAATGTTAATTGATGAATCAAGGGATTTTAAAAATAGCATCGATGATGCAATTTGAATGATGATGAAGCTTGTTTATATCCAAAATGCTCACAAATCCAAAATATTACTCGTTAAAGTGACGTCACATCTTTTAAAATCAAAAAAATAATTAATTTCTCGAATTTTCCACTGAATGCTAACTTAATGTATCATTTTCCGACATTTATTAGTTTTTTTTTTCAGGAGTATAGAAAAAACATTTCTTGCAATTTGTTTATGAATTTGGTTTAATTGCTTGAAATCATAGTTTGTTTTTCATTGATGTTTATCGTTTCAATTATTTGCTAATATTATTGGCTCTAAATTGAATAAATTTTGAAAATCTTAAATATTACTCGGCTCATAAGTTCTGAATTTAGGAATCGAGTGTCGAGATAATTTTACTTTCTTTTTCTCAGTTTTTTTTCAAATTTTCCGAATTACAAAATGTAGGTCATTATTTCAAGAACTCGCTATTCTTTGAATAACTGGCTTCAATTAAAGTAAAGAAAGTTCATCCTTAAAATCTTCATAGTTCTTGGTCTTTCCTGCAACAAACTTCTGATGCAAATTGCATAAGATTCTAATCCACTCATTTTGCACGGTTTATGTTTTAATTAATGCGAGAATTAATGCTAAAATTAGACAAGTATTTCAACAAGGAACAGTCAGAGTGCTTTACAACTTTTAGTAACTCAAAGTAACGACATTCTTTTAAAAGTTACAAAGATTTTCCAACAGATAATGTGAGAATAATGAAAGCAAGTCGCATTTTCCGGCTTGATATTTATAGAGATTTAAATGTTGCCGACTGTTGTAAAAGGAATTAAATTGAGTGTGAATTTGGATTCTTCGAGTTTTTGTGGTTGACATTAGAGATCAAGCTCAAGAACTTTAAATATTGTTGAAAATCTAAGAGGAAATAATTTCTTTCCGGAAGCTTCCGCAATAACCTCATTTTTAATTTGAATTCACTGTATTTCTCAGTTTTTTTCCATTCACATGATCTTCAATCAATATTCTGCAGTCTGTGCTAAACTCACCTATAAACTTAAATTGTGGTGCTGCCATTCTTATTAATTTCTTAATTTTCTACACTTCTATTTAAAACTTATTTTATCACTCTTTTCACTTTAGTAAGTGGAACACCTTTATCTCTGCTTATAAATCCGGCGTTCTTCTGCAAATTCTAAATTAAAACTGAATGGAAAATTGCTTTAAAGTCGGGAAATGTTTTAATTTCGGAAAACTCAAATTGTAATAGAATATTTCTTGTTTACGTTTCACTTTCATGACGTCATTTTATTTTGCGGTCTGCCTTTATTTTAAAATCATAACAAAGAGAATCATTGAAAATTTGGGAAGTGAGTCATAAATTAAATACTTACTGACAATGTCCGACGATTTCCCTGGAGAATTTGAATTGATAGTTGTTGGCACAGGTTTGACTTACAACATCTCTTTATGGCAGTGATTTAATCCTCTTTTTTAGGCTTTTGCGAGTCAATTGTTGCTGGAGCTGCTTCGAGAATTGGAAAAACTGTACTGCATCTTGATGAGTCTGAGTATTACGGTGGCTTTTGGGCATCATTTAATCTAGAGAGTTTATTGAGCTATATGGAAGAATGTAGATCCTCTAGCAGTGGCTCCAAGTATATTTTAAAAAATGTTCAAGAAAGGTGGTTCGACTTTAATGAAGAAGTTACTGATATTAACGAGTGGAACAAGGAAAAGGTGCTTAAGGAGTCCAGAAAGTTTAACATTGATTTGGTTCCTAAGGTATGTGTTTACATTGAAAACTTGAAAATTATTATTTAAAAACTTAAAATTACAGCTCCAATTCGCCACAGGAAAACTAGTTGAGCTTCTAATATCCTCCAACATCTCTCGCTACAGTGAATTCAGAGCAGTTGATAAAATTCTCACATTACTAGACAACAAACTGATAATTGTTCCTTGTTCACGTTCTGATGTTTTCACCAACAAAAACGTGAACGTCGTAGAAAAGCGACTTCTTATGAAATTCCTGACTAACTGTGTGGAGTATCAAACTCAATCTAATGATGGTGATACTAAGGAAGTTAATAAGGCGAAAGAAAAGGTGAAACACGAGTTTGATGATATTCCTGAAGACAGCAAATTCATAGATCTCCTGATTAAGCTGAAATTGACAAAAAACTTGAGCCATTATATACTTTACGCTATTTGCATGGGAAACGATGAAACCTCTTTAAAACAAGGAGTTCAGAATGTCAAGCAGTTCATTCAAAGCATCGGTCGATACGGCAATACTCCATTTTTGTTTCCTATGTATGGATGCGGAGAATTACCACAAAGCTTCTGCAGACTCTGTGCTGTATTCGGTGGAGTTTATTGCCTAAAAAGAGAATTGAGTGACTTGCAAGTCGTCGAAGATCCAGAAAATGGAAGAAAAATTTCCGTAAAATGTGGCGATCAAACAATAAAGGCTAAAAATATCGTTTTTGGAAATAAAGCTGAAGACGCGACTAAGTTTTTATCGAGAGGAATATTTTTGACAACCAGCCCAATTGGAGGTCAAGTTATTAATAGTCCTATGGATGGAGGTGGTGTAGTTTTCTTGAAAATGGCACCAATTAAGGATGTTAATGAAGGAGGAGCTTTTTTGATCCAACTTTCTCATTTCACTGGGACTGTGCCAAAAGGACTTTGTAAGTATTTTATTTATTTTTATTTTTATTTAATTTTTAATTCAATAATTTTATTTACATCCAGACATGATTCATCTGACATCACAATCAAAAAGCACAGCAGAAAATGACCTACAACCTTTCGTGGATTTACTTTTCAAGACAAATCTTGACATAGAATCAACAGATGACACAAAACCAACTCTCCTTTACTCCTTATACTTCAACATTCCTTGTGGTGACACCTCTAGCTCCTCTGATCCTCAAATAAATTATGCATGTGGACCATCTTACGAGATAGATTATGACGAAACAATCCGACAATCAAAACTATTGTTCGAGAGAATTTATCCGAATGAAGATTTTTTGCCGAGAGCGCCAGAACCAGAAGAAATTATCATTGGGGAGGAAAATGAAGGAGATATTGGAGTTATTAACTTGGGAGTATTGGCGGATATCATCGATGCTGATAAAGTTTCTCAAGCTGGCGAAGCCGAAGAAGCAACTGGAATTATTGGGGAGCTAGAAAAAGCTACTGAAGCACTAGATGTCACTGAGGAACCAAATATTGATGAGAGAGCTGTGGAAGTAGTGCCGGATGCTAATGGATCTGCTTAAGATTTTCAAAGATTTACGTTTATTTTACAGAAGTATCAAATATTCTCAAAAAACAATAACCTGTAATAGCTTCCTGGACTATCTACCTGCAATTAATTTATTTTAAATGTTCAAATATTTAACCTCCAAAATAAAAAAAACTTTGCTTACATTTTCTCATTTTTCCTTTATTATCAATTGTTTTTAAATTATTTTTCAGATTATTCTGCAATTTTCTACATACAGATATTTGTTGAATTAATGATTTACATATAGTTTTATTTAAATAATTATTAAATTATTATTGATCAATAAATTTATTTGATTAAAGATTTTTGTTTTAATATTAAAAATTCATTACAAACGAAAATGTGTGAAATTCAGTCAGAAAAAAATAAATAATTCGCTTAAAGTCTTAAACTAGCAAGAATCAGTTTATTTTTAATTCATAAAACAGAGTCTCTAGCATCTATAAAGTAATGCTACGCAACGCAGTAACGCAACTAGATTCTATAATACCATCCAGTAGCCGGAAGCTTAAGGAGGCTCATCTAAATCATCTAAAAATAATTGAATTCTCAAGCTGTTTATTTAGGATACTTTTATCTTCTAAATTTCTTAAAATGGACAGTTTTTGGTTATAATTCTTGCATCAATTTTTTTTCTTCATAATTTCTTGTTTTTTAAGGAGTCTATAGATTTTTTGAGTTTCTTCCAAGTTTAAAAACTGTATAAAATGAAAATGTTTGAGATGATTGCCAAGGAATTCGTGCCAGGTGATGATACACTAACACATCTAAGCTAATTTTTCCTAAAAATATGTAAATGTATCGCCACCTGGTTAAATTACCTTGCATTTTAAGTCGGTTTTTGAGCTTTTGGGGGTTATTTACCAATCACTAGAATTGTGATTGAGCGACCCCCTTCCTGTATTCTTCAGATTTTTTAGTTTATGAGTTTTCCACAAGCTTTGAAATTTAAGGTGAAAAAAGAACACACACACCTATTAGGTTTTGATCACTCACACATGCAAATAAATTATGAAAACATAAATCGATTTCAATTTTATATGGATGTGTTAGTAAATATATTTATCATAGTGTTATCGATCTTCACCTTAAAAATCTACCTTGATTAAAAGTTTTCCAAATTTCTCAATCTTTGATAGTGTTTGATGATTTCTAATTGAGTAATTAGGCGAATAATTGATATATTTCGTATTTCTCAGTCAATTCATTAAGTAAGTTGTGTAATTTTCATGTTTTCAGAATTTAAAATTTGATATGTGGAGGTTCGGAGGATCTAAACGTTTAATTTTCGTAAATTTTTTTGTTAAATTGTTTGTTAAATGTTGTGTTAAAATATTCAGCGAATTAAAATCCTATCAAAACTTTTTGTTGCTCATTCCAATTTCGAAAAGTCTAAAAATTTATAATAATTAATTGAAGGACGTGAATTTCTAGGTTTTCCATTTTATACAGAATTAATTGATCGCGGATCAGTACATCAGTCTAAACAGATATTCTCTAATTTGGCGGAAATAGGAAGAGATTGTCCTTTGAAAAAAAATTTAGTTGAAGTTTTTTTGAGTATCTTCATCGCAACAAAATATTTCAAAGTACAATTTCCCCTCAGTCAACCAAATCTACACAAAAATGAAGATTATTCCTCAAAAGATTTTTTTCACCGTTTACCTTCTAAACTTTCTAATTGCTGCAATTAAATTGTAATGCACATCGAAAACACATCAAGAATGGTTTATTTACGTTTTTACGTTAGTTTAACTATTTGGATATCTTTACATATAGCCACATAAACCACATAACCTCTACTAAATACCTCAATAATCAGACATTAATAGCCAAAACTAGTTCTCCGTTATAAAAATATACGATTCCAACATTTACTCCAGATTTCTGATACAAATGCATTTATTACGCGCAATATGCAAGAAACTGGCTAGCAAAGTAACCACATGTATAGAATTACCAAGAACGTGTAAGAATATGTTTATTGTTTTAGTTTTTAGTGTTTTTTAGCGTTTTATTCAAGGTTTATCATTAAATCCAAATTTTTCTAGTATTTCTAGTATTCCAAGAATAGTCCTAAATTAGTCCATTCTTTAATCTGAGATTATATAATCCAAGTTTAAACAATCTTTTAATGATATTTATTGATTTTATAGTCTAGACTTCTATAGAAACGAGAGAATTGTGAAGTTATGCTTAAAAAAATATATTTACACGTCCAGATATTTCGCAGTTTAAACAGTTTAACCCGAAATTATCGACAAATATTCGAATTTCCTTTCGAATATGGGAAAACTTGACTTATGAGCTAAAAATTTAAATAAGTTATTCCATATATATTCTTTAAATATTTATTTTGGGAAACATACCAATATTTTAAATAATTTACAAATTATTGTTTTCATTTAATTCGAGTTATTTCGGGAAAATCAGTGAAAAGTTAATGAAATGAAATACTCGAGAAACTTTGCCGAATAATTACATCAAAATCATTACAAATTCAGAAATTCTGCAAATCAAAGCGAGGAAAACCAAGAATACCATTATTTAACTTATTATTAAAATGTTACAAATATTTACACGGAAAAGTCACTGGACTGTAAGTTTTTTGCAGTTTCTGTTGAATTTGTTGAATAAACTTTCATAAATAATTGGTTTGCTTTAATTATTGGATTAAAAATTGTTGTTTGGTTTTTTAAACATTTTGCTAAATAAATGTTGTATATTATTTGTTTTTTGTTGTGAAAGTGGGCAAATAAAAATCGTTCGAACCCACTAAAGTTTCCACAGTGAAGATTTGATAATCGTTAACATAAATAAATACAGTTTTATTGATTATATTTTCCATTACACAAATCTCCAAGAAAAAGATGTAAAGTTACACTGAAAAAGCTTAAAATTTGCAGCTTATTATGTTCATTTAAGCATTGAGCACTAAAATCCATGAAACTTCTAGACCATATAATTTGTAAAATCAATAATTGAAAAATGAATGCAACACTTGCAAAAAAGCTTCACAAAAAAGCACAGTTTTTTCTATAAAAAATAAAATCTTCCATCAAAAACAAAGTTCAACTAAAATTTGCGCCAAAACTGCTTTTAAGTTTGAATTCACTGGAAAATTTTTTGAATCGAAAAGTCTTCACGAACCAAAGAATGCTTAAAATCTGGCTTAACATCCTTAAAGCTGGCTTAAATCTTCCTTAGAAATATTTAAATCCGACCTAAATCCTTAAATCCGACTTAACTCATTATTATCCTTCAGTTACTTAAAGTTTGCGTAGGTTACATATCCTTTGGGGGTGCGGCCGATTATTGTTGCGAAGTTTCGTGAATTATTTGCGATTAAATTTGTGATTAGAGTTTACTCGAGTTCATTATAGATTATTAGTGGAGGCTATCGGAGTTTAAAGGATTTTGGGAGCACTGCGATCGTTTGTAGTTGAGTTTTGCTTGAGTTCGGCGCCACGTTTGATTTGATCCATGAGGGACTCGTGGCAAATACGAGGATCAGGCTAAAAAGAAAAATTTGAGGTTAGATATTTGATGAAAAATAAGTAAGATTAGTAAATTACTCCAAAATGTGGTTAGAGCCCGAGTGGAAATTGATTATTAAATAATTTTGAAACACATGCATTTTTATAGATATTAAAACGTATTAAATTTTTTAGTTTTACCAAAATTCCACTCAGGTTTTTGTTTAATTCATAAAATTTAGATGAAAACATATTTATTGCAATGTAAAACACTCGTAAAATTGCGAATTAGTGAAACAACACCTTCAGATTTTAGCCGTTTTAAGTCGTAGTATTAAAGTAAAAGAATTTTTTAGAGGAAGAACGAGAACTTGGATTTTTTGATACACGTGACTTTTCCACAAACAATCCTTTCCTTTATTTTCCAAAAATCCTTTTCTAACAAATATTATTACGTCAAATTTGTTATTTCCACCTTGTCGTGGCTGCCACCGCAAAACAAAGCCAAAAGATCACACCTTTTTACCTGTCACCTCCATCTCATCTTCTTCAAGGATCTTAACGGGCACATACTTTATATTATAATTGGGGATTTGGCTAATATTGCTTCGCTAGACGACAATTACATGTACAAAACGACAACAAATAGTTTTAAGGACGCTTATTGGAAGATATTCAAGGTTTTTGATAATATCTGGTGAATCAATATAATATTTTCATCTGAATTATTGATTCGCCACCTATATCAATCTTGAAACACATTTTTAAGGTTATGTTACTTACCAAAGCTTTTCCATTAATGTAACTGCGCACAGCATAAGCTTTACCGGACACTCTTGACTGTTCCGCCAGCTTAGCGTTCAAATTGTCCAGAAAGCTTGGATTCGTCTTTTGCAGCACACTTTTATCGTACTGTCCAGTAGCTTGATAGTCTGTAAATTTACGTTAGAAGGGTTAAGACATGGGGCTCACAATATTTAGTTTAGTGATTTAGCTACAACTATATACAACAAAACAATAATTATTTAGCAGACAATAAATTGGTGACTTGCTGGGTGAGCAAGTAGTTTGTCATCAGGTACAGTGAACTGCGACAGCAAACGATAAGTTCGAGGAGGAATGAGGTTCTAATGAAAAGTTGGAAATCTGCTGTTCCTCCTCTTAAAACAAAACAAAAAACGCACACAAAACGCAACGAAAAGTAAAACACGTAAAATCTAGCATCAGATGGCGCTGCTATTCAACACTCCACAATCTGACAAACAAAACGAAGCAAAACGAAGTGAATCCTAGAAATTACTTGAATAGTTGCCAGTCACATCCTTGCCAAAACTGGATGGTGAGTAATTGTTGGAGGGCGGTGAGATGAACGGATTTGTAGAGACGTAAATATTTTGGTTAAACTGACTGAGTGGCTGCTGTTGATTCTGTTGCTGGTAACTTTGATTTGAAGACGAATAAATGGGATTTTTACCGTCAAAACTCGACTGCTGGCTGTAACTATTCTGGTTTTGATGGTCAAAGTACTGAGGCGTTTGAACCTTTGGCGCGGGTATTGGAGGTTGAGGACGTCGAGGCTGGTAGATCGGTTCACTTGGTGGCTGGTAATCTGGCTTACGACTCCTCTCTGTAAACTCAGGTTGGGCTGGTGGGGGTACCTGTGGTTTATTTGGCGCAATTCTGGCAGCGAGTTGAGCCATTAGACCAGAACTTTGCTTAGGGGAACCTGGAAAATGAATTATTTTAGTATAATGGGAATTTTAGAGGGAAAATTTAAAATCTAACCTGATCCTGGACTATTCCGGAAACTAGATACGCTGGGTATTTGCTTTGGTTGAGCATAGATTCCTTGTTGCTGTTGTTGTTGAACCTGTGGTGGTTTTGGCTGGCGTGGGGTCTGTTAAAAACAAAAATTAAATAATCTTTTCAGGACACTTAGAAAAAAAATAAACTCACTGTCCCATAAATATCCGTATTACTGCCAAATGTTACGCTAGAACCTTGTGTAGTACTGCCATAAATAGAGAACATGCTATTGCTCTCACTCTTTGGTAATTGGGCAGTCTGATTATACAAAACGGTCTGCAATTTAAAATATTTAACACGTCAACGAATTATTCAATGATTAATTAACCTGTGAACTTTAAAACTCAATTATTCAAAATCAAAAATTTATGAAGTCTGGAATAACTGCAAAAAATTTATTATAATTCAATTCATTCAATAAATTCGATAAATATCAATGAAACTCCAATAAAACCGAAAATAAAATTTGAGTGATGCAAAAAAAGTTTTGGGGAAAAAACTCAAAATTAAGAAAATAATAATTACATGTGACTGTGGTGGGTGAGAAGGATGATTATTGGAGGAAGCTGGATGATGGTTTTGAGCCAAGGAACGTCTCTGAACATTGGGACTAGCCGGCGTATGCCTCAATTCATGTAATTGCTTCACCGCACCCGCTACATTCTGCAAGTGTTGCGCGTGCTGAGCATTGATAGCGTTTTGTGCATTTTGCGCGTTCTGAATACTTTGCAAAAGCTGGAAATTATTGGTTTGAGAGGCGTAACTACCATTGCTCATTCCATTCGTTCCGTTGTTCATTCCATTGTTATAGTGTCGCTGCTCATTGTTGGACGACAAGTAGCTTGGTGAACTTTGCACAGAGCGATCTAGCAAATATGCGGGCGGTGGTGGCAAACTTTCAGTCGACACGTTCACATGCTGATTCTGCAACAAATTTTGTGAATTCTACGAACGGAAAAAGGTGATTGTTTGGATAAATTATAAAGTAAAATAAAAGCTAACATAAAACGGTGATGAGAGTGGGATGAAAAATTAAATGAAAGATTCTCGACTTAATTAGGATTTGAATAAAAAATTAAATTCTTATAAAAGTCTCAGTAAAGTGAAAATTTACATTAAAGAACGTTGAATTAAAAGGAAAATGTTAAACAAGGATTTGTCATAATGTTTTAAGGATACCTGAAAAATGAAACTTTTATCCACCAAAAACTCACATTTATATCCACGTGATGACTAGGCGTAACACTTGAACTCCTCCTGACTGGTGGTGGTGGTTTGACTGTGTTCACTGACGATCTTCTAGCAATCCTGGACACTGCGGCTGCTTTTACACAATAAAAAAGGTAAACCCATTAGAAAGCTACCCTTTATCATGCACCCAACAAACAAAAAAGATTACAATCAACATCACGTTCCCTCCCCAGTCTTAACTAAGCACAGTAATTCAGTTACAAAACCAGTCTATCTAGATATTTCTGAGTATATATTTTGATATCAAACCACAAAAAAACTCTGGTCAAAAGTGCAACTATTCTTAAAGACTAGATCCCTAAAGACATTAAGTTTCAAAGCTGACAGCTTTAAAAGCTATCGTACTTGAAAAACTAAGTTACTGTATTTTTCTGATTCCCCTGGCGTTTGAGGTTGGTTTCTTAGAAAGTTTTACATAAATAATTAAAACTTTACAGAGAATCATGTAATATTCAATGATTTTAATTAGTTTACTGTAAAAGATTTGATTTACACTTTAGTGATTGCAAATGAATAAATTACCATCAGATTTATTAAAGAAAAATAAGCTGATTGTTTATTATACATAAAACTTCACATTAAAAACTTTTGAAAAATATTTTTTCCCTGAATTTGAAACTTTGCAAGAAACCACCTCAAATCCTGTCCCAAAAAATTCATTTTCCCAATCATTTAAAAATTTATCCAAAAATAATAAGAAATAATAATAAAATAGAAAATAATAAAGTAACAAACAACCAACCAGATGCCAGCGATGCAGGTCTTGGTGTTATGGCCGGCTTTACAACATTTATAGTATTGTTAATATTGACGACATTGAGTTGGTTAAGGAAGCTGACGGGTGGATCGTCATGAGCGAGGAATGGATTTTGGTAACTCGAGATAGAGTTACCTGATCCATTACTAGTGACTGAAGCGTTCATGGAATTATTATTCTCGTTCTTGAAAGAGCTCAATCTTTGCTTATGATCACTGTCAATGTTACTCAGATCGGTGATGCTATTATTATTGCTCGATCTTCCGCTCTCTTTGCACCTCAAAACGACAATTTCACCAGGATTGTAATGATTAGTGGCCGGAAACTCGTTTTCCCTAATCACTACGATATTGTGGTCGTTCAGGTGCAAGAACGAGGGGTTTTCGAACCCTGCACTCGTATAATCTGTGCAATCGTTATTATTATTCCAATACTTGTTCAACTCTCCGTCGCTGTAATTAAACTTGGAGTTCAGGTCCGTGCTGTTCACCGAGTAATTCAAGCTTTGGTAGCCTTGCATCTTATCACCAGCCACCTTGTCTCGTCGACGCTGCTCCAGGTTGTGCAGAGAACTCTCGTGTTCTTTTTGAAATAAATCCAATTCACCAATTAAATTATTGAGTTCTTCAATAGTGTCTTTATCTATTTGATCTATTGTGATGATGATGATTTGGTTTTTGATTGGTTTTAAGGTAAAATCGGGTGGTTGGTAGGGTAAAACATAAAAATAAAACAAAAAAGACGACATTGCAAACAAATGAAATAAATTAAAATATGAATTAATAATAATGTAATAATGGTTTTTGATTATATTTTGAATTTTGGTCGAGTCTATTTCAGGAACTTAAGGAAATAATAAGTTAAGTAATCATGATTTGGTGTCACGTTGATGAAATGCACGTTTAAAAGCGACAGGGCATTCTTCGAGCAACAATCATCGGAGTTATTTTTAAAGCTAGCTTTTGGTAGTGGGAGTGGGTGGGATTGAATTTGGCAAAGAAGATAATTGTATTATTTTTATAAAATTTTGGCATTGAAGAGCTTAAAGCTTATTATTAAAAATGTAAGCTTGATTTCAAACAAAAATTCCTTTTCATCAAATTTTGTTGAAAAAGCATATTTGAGCAAAATAAAGCAAATAAATTTTGAAAACGAGCCACTTTATTTAAACATAGACTAGAAAAGTCGTTTTAAATTACAAAACCGCTTAATAAAAAAGTACAAAAGGAAAACATTGAAAGAAACACCGATTTCCAATTAAAAACATTTCCAAATAATCTCATTTCTCAGGATGTTTACAAAATTCTCAGAATTTAAATTTTAATCATTTTTGCCAAATTCGATCAACACCCACGAGCACCTACTACAGGAAATCGCAAACTTTTCTGTAGGATACCCAAAAATCTGCCTACACTTATGATTCACGATTTCCTGTTTCTATTAATCCCCAAAAAGTTGTAAAAAGTCACAAAATCTAACAGTGCCTTAAAGTATAATAAAATCTACAAATCTACCTTGCAAGCATTCACAAATATTTATTATCCATTTATTTTTTCAAATCTCTAACAAAAATATTTTAAAATATTCCAAAGAAACATTCTGAAATACCCTAAATCATCCTAAATCATGACAAACTCAACAAATTTTTTACATCCACGCAATTTCCCAGTTTCCCATTTTTCCCCAGCAACAAAGCGACAGAATAGATTTCCCGTCAATTTGGATGCTTGTATAAAGGCCTCATAATACAGACGACGCTTTTTATCATATTTTTTGCTCCCAAAATTCTTTTAAAATATTTTTCGACATTTCTTCGATATTTTTCTGCCCTTAAACTAATAAGGAAAGATTGCGATGGCAGAATTGCTTCTAATTTCGAGCTTTTGGCAAATTTATGGGAATTTCTCGGTATGCTTATAATGTGTATCAAATAACATGAATAATGAATGGAAATTCCGGATCTTTTCGGAAGCTTTTCCGAGGCAGCATTTGCAAATTGGGAGCGAGCATTAATGCAAAAGAGAAGTTATTTGCAGGGATTGAAAGTGAAAAAGATGAAAAATTAAAAAGTGATTATTAAAGCTAATATACATTGAAAAGCATGTTGTGAGTAAGTTAACAAATTTTATATTAAATTAAGGAAAAAGAAATCATTCAGTAGATAAAGATTTTCAAAGACAAAACTTATTCATATCAGTAAGCTAATCTTTTAAAAAAAATGGACCCAAAAAAGCTCAAAATTAAATTTTTCACAAAAAGCACACGTAGAATTTGAAAAAAAAACATTTTATTGAAAAAAGCACAATAAAGTGAAAAAATGTTTAAATCTAATAAATCCCTTCTCTAACTCTGATATTACGTGGAAATTTATTAAAAACCCAAATACCCCATAAAAATCAGAAAAACAATGTTAAGGAGTTTAAAAATTCTTGGAGGATTTAGGCAAATAAATAATTCATGAGTTCAAAAAATAACGTTGCAGACAACAACATAAAGCTTTCAACAAACTCAGAAAATTCATTGAAATCAAAATATTTAAAAAGTCGAGTAAATCTGTAAACCGACCAAAAAATCAGCTTAAACTCACAAAATTTCACGAAAAGCTCACAATTTGTGGAGAACTTGTGGAAAACTCGAAAAACTCGGCAAATTTGAAAATTTTGCCAAATTAAAGTGAAACATTATGCGGAACAGGAAAGAAAATAAAACTTGTGGGCAATGCATAATGCAGTGCGAGCAATTGAATCGTGAGCTAACTGAGAAACGGCTTGAATATTGTGTGAAGTTTGCTAAATTGCATGCCCGAAATTTTATTCAGTCCAATGCAAACTGGAGCAAATCAAGCACCCAGTTACGCTCATTGATTTTTGTAGCAATTTTAAAGTGAATTTTAGGCCTTTTCAAATTGTTGATGAAAAAAAGTGATTCAGGGGATTCGGAATCGATTTTGAAGTATGATTGAGCTTAATTATATTTTTAAAAGTTTTTCAATAAACTTCTCGGATATTTCTTGGATCCAAAAATTTTTATCGGGCACAAATATTGCAAAAATTTTAATTAAAAATACTTTGATTAATCACTTCCCCTAAAATCATCTTAAAATCATCCTCCAACAAATTACAAACTAGAATTTCATAAAAAAAAAGTTCAAAAAATTCACTTTACAAATAATCAATTTGATGAAACAATTGCCCAACAAAAATAAATCAAGCAAGCGCCGAACAGTTGTGTATTGCATGCCGAAACAGCCAACTCATCGTGGCTAATGAATCGTCCAAGCTCAAAATACTATTCTTTTGATAGGAAATTAGGAAATTGCGATATTGCGAGTCTATAGAGTGCTACGCAACAGTGATCTTCAGTCTAGAGAGTTCGATGTTAAATTTTTGGTTTGATTGATTTTTTGTTTGTTTCAGATTAACCGATTATTGGAAATTATTAAAAAAAAATTAGAGTCGAATTTTAAATTACTTAAAGTCATTGAAAAAATAAAATCAATCAATTTATCTAAAACCTATAAAATCGAACCTCTTTGTTAATCCATTCATAAAGTGCCAATTTGGTGCGATTGGTGAGTGACTAACCTGGATCTCGTTCGGGCGGAGCAGCTGCTTTATAAATCTCCTCCGTCTTTTTGCCATAAATGGACTCTAACCTCGCCACAGTTGCCGGAGTTAAATTATTATTAATCGCCGTAGGCAGCGTGATTGCCGGTTTAATTGGAGGCGGAGTGGCCTGAACAACGGGATGCTGCTCCAGCAGTGTCTTCTCGAACATGGATAGTTTTTCTAAGACGGAACCAGAACTCTTAAGATCCGCTTCTTTCACCTCATCCTGGTTAATTTTGCTATCGCTACTGTAAATCATGTTAGTTGCGCGATCCGGGCTCAGATTTCTCGGCGTAGTGGAAGTGGACTTAAGATCATCCAAACTACCACATTGACCAGCTAAAGGAGTGGTTGGCGAGCCCGGCTGAGGTGTCTGTATCACGCTACACGAAGAAACATCTGGCGAACTGATCGAGATGGGATTTGTGGCGGAAGAGTCCGGTGAGACCAACGAAGAGGTCGTACTTAGTGCAGGCGAATTAGGTTGTACCATCAAAGGGATCATGGACAAGATTTGCTGCTGCAAGTGCTGGTTAATGCTAGTGCTAGTGGAGTTAGTATTTTTAGAGGCTGCCATGGAGGCAAGCTCTGTCATGTTCACGTAGGTGGGCTGCAATGGCGGATGCTCTAGAAACACACACGGGCGGAGGATTAGTGGTTAGTTAAAGGCGAGTATTTAGAGATGCTGAACTGATTAATTTATTTAAATAATAAAATACGATTAATCTAAAAATGATTAATCAAAAGGAAAATAGAAATAATAATACTCAGCATCCCTAAAATTCTGTTAAAAGTGCTGCCCAAAAACCATCAAAAACTAAAAATCTTGTTAAATTAACTAAAAAATCAAACTCAAAAGTTTAAAACCGAAAAACAAAATAAAATCTTAAAATAACGTTTTTACAACAAATTATGAAAAAAACATTCTACTTGAACTCAGCTGACTTCAGTTTTTGAGGAATAACATTTATCAATATATTTGAGGAATTCCCCAAAAAAATATTCTAGATGTAAATTCCCCTCCGTGATTAAGCATTTTAATTTATTCTCACCTTTGGTAACCCGACTAGGAATAGGTGATGGACTGCCATTCCTGGGAATAACGCCATTATTCGTGATTGTCGGTCTTGTGTTCGAAGTGGCTGACAAGGGTCTCTCCAAGGAAGAGCATCTCTACAAGAAACCGTAAGAAAAAGACAAAGTTCGATAAATTCCCATAAAAGTGCAAGTGGTAAGTTCTAAAACATTTAGGCGGACATATTTGGTAGGAGCCAAGAAGTTGATCCAATAGATGCAGAAATAATAAAATAATAACAGGAAAAGGGTGATTTACAATTGGCAATGGAGGTCTAGAGAGCAGCGTGACTGGCGACTTTTGCGCCTCGTCGATCGTCTCGGGGTTTTGGAACGTATATACAGTGAGAGCTGGACGCTGGTGGCCGCGTTCGTACGCTGTGGAGATTGTGTGAGGACGATCGGCGTTTGTAACGGCCTCTTGAACGTGTGGAGGCCACGTGGACACTGCGTGAGATTGACCTGTAACCGTTGAAGCCTAGAAGTGGTGCAATAGAAAATGGCATTTATGAGAGATGGACGCTAATGACCAACCAATAATAAATTAGGGTTCAAGTAAAAATTATTAAATAATAAATAAAAAGTTGTTTTAAATCATAATTGAAACGAATAGGCAACCAAACAATTAGAATCCACCAAAAATATTTATTAAAACAGTAGGCTCAGATGAGGGGTGATATTTATTGATTTTTCTAAGGGTGATTGATCGGATATATTTTTCAATATGATTTTTGATCAATTTGAAAGCTTTTACAGTTCTTCTAAAGTCACATTCTAGAAAAATACTAACAAGAAACTAGAATTTTAACAAAAATCTATAAATGTAATGACTTCAACAAAATAAAGTTAATGAAAATAAATCAGAGAAAAAATAAAAAAACTACAATGATTAGATCTGATTCTTAATTAAACTAGATTTAAAGATTTCAATACAAGAATTCAAAAAATACCAAAAAACCAACTAAATTAATAAAATCAACCTTCATCCCAGTCTAATACCTGCTAAAACTATCCATAAAATCAAAATAAAAAATAATGACCTGTGACGTCAAGGCTGGAGATGAGCAAAATCCACTATCGCTCGATTCACCAGGCTTAAGGCGAATTGCTGGTGAGTACTACACAATAAAAAAATAAAATAAAAAACCAAACATATAAAAATCATAAAAACTCTTAATAATATCTTACTTTTAAAATAAGGATTGGTAAAATAAAACAAAAATAAGCTTTAAAAGCTCAATCACATGAATTGCTATATACTCTAAATTCTCAAAAAACACGTCTAACATTGTTTATCTTGCAGAAAAATGTGAAAGAATATTTTTTTCACATCATCAGCAAGAAATATAAAAATTTTACTAACATTTAGCTTAATCTTCTAACATGAGAAACTACTTTAGAAATATCTGATGGTTTAATAAAAGACCATTCAAAATCTTACCTGTGAGAGCGACCTCGTGAACTGATGTCCTGGCGAGCCACTAGAGCTACTGTTCATTGAACTGATAGAACAAACTGAGCTTTTTCGTGAGCCAAGCGAGTTTGAGCCACCACCTTGTGAATTGGATCCGCTGGGAGAGTCTGGGTAAAAGTTGAAAGATGTCTTGGACTCCAGGATCAGCTCTTCGGAGGCTTGAGGTAAAATTGTCGGATCTTTGGTTACGTTGGAGATGGTCTGCATTGCTTCCTGGAAATTTTCGTAGATTAAAAGTTAATTATCGATAAAGCTTAAAATATTTAAAAGTTTTGAAAAAAATAACAAAACTCACTTGCAAATGACCTAGCTCGTACATCACTTCATATTCACTTTTAACAACTGGCTGCAGCATGTTGACAAATGAACAGTACCTGGTGCGGTCTTCAATCATCGCTTGTCGCAACGATTTACGCTCCACTTCCTCAAGCTCAGCGCGCTGTAACGTGACTGTTTGCAGGGAGGATTCCACCAGACCTTGTAGGTTGTCTGATGTGCTTTTTTTCGCTTTTTTCTGCAGGCGCAAGGTGTCAGTGGAACGTTTCTTGAGTTCGCTGCGGCAGCGTTTGTATTCTTTGGTGTGCTCCTTGTCAATGCCAGCTACTTGGCGCTTCCATTCTTCGAGTTTTTCCTACGGGGGAAATATAAGTTTAAAATTTGTGTTTGGTCTTTTTCGTGTTTTCAAAAAAATATTACAGCGTTTTTTAATAATTTCGGGTAATTAAATTCTCTAAATAAATCTGTTTACCTGCAGCGGCAAAATGAGGCAGTCCATTATGGCGGTGGTGAAGGTCTTCATACGCGTTTCCACGGCTTTATGACGCAGGCATACACGTGTCAGTGCAGTTCCGATCTCTTTAGATGCTCCTAAAAATAGACATAAAATCCAAATGGGAAAATTAGTAAAAAATTAGTTAAATTTACTTTCAAAGTTAATTTAAAATTAAAGCGGGGAAAATTGAATCTTCCACTTTACTAATCGAATCAGCTTGTGCTCCATAAATTCTAAAACGAGGCACCAACTCCATAAATTTGCCGTCGAGTCGTTGAGCGCGTAAATTGAATTATTTTGGAGGAAAATGAAATGCTTCGACTTTCAAGACTTTGGGTCTATTTTTGGAGACATTTAGTTTATTTTTTGAGTATTGCATAACATCTTTGTATTTTGTGGAACGGTGTTTTTATTTATTTTTTTGGATTTTTCTAAAGTAAAGATTTTTGCGATTTCAATCAAGTTTACGCGGTATAATCAATTTGTTAGTGATTTCCTTATGGTTTTGTTCAATTACAATTTTTAACAGCTATTTTTTCATTGACTTCTCACTGACTCCTCATTAAAACACTTTTCTCCATTTACACTTATTCTGACCAAGTATGAATATTTTAAACACATCCTTACTAAAATAAACACCTTGACAGTAGAATTTTGCGACAAAAAAAAATCTCAGTGAATTCTAAGACATTCTAAAATTTCTCTCTATGATTATATTTCTAGGTATCTTGTAAATTCCAGCAAGAAAATGAAAACATCTTATTCTTCAAGAAACGTGCGATAATTGCTTTAAGATTGTGTAAGAAAATTCAAGTCGTTGACATCTGAGAGATTGTATTAAAATACAAAAACTTTTTAAAAGCGTCTTAGAAACCCTAGATCTTATTCACAGCCTCAAAACTCACAATATCACAATATGACAATAGTCTTATAGTCTCTCGAGTGTTACTTTCCAGTCACACTTGTCACCGTTTCCATTCAGCTCATTCATATTTTCATGTATTTCGTCATATATTTACCGAGATAAACCGTTTTTAATTAATTTATTAAAAATTTCTCAAATTTCTTCAGAAAATCTTCAAGAAAACTTAAAAAATTTATAAAAAGTTAAAAAGTGATACTTTCTTTACATCTTTCTTCTTAGCTGCTTTGTTTGGTACTTGGATTTGTTAGATGACAAAACAAAAGATTTTAAAGACTCAAAGCTGCTTGAAGATTTTGGAACAATTAGTTTGGCCATTTGGAAATTAAATATGTAAGTTTCCATCTCCACTGTTTTGGAAGGTTTTGAGACTATTGTGTCAGTTTTGCAGGCGTGCTGAAACTTTCTTTAACAGAAATATTCTATGTTAAGAAAAAAAAAGTTATATGAAAATAAGCTTTTAAGAAGTCTTAAAAAATCATAAATACTTGGCCACCTCTGCCATTTTTCACTTGAAAGCGACAAAATTCTAGTAATATATTTCCGAGCATGACATTTCCACTGAAACAAATGCCGAGCACTCGAAATGGTGCAAAAGGGGAAAGAGATTATGAATTACATGATGGATGACTGGCAGAAAGCTCTACAAAACACAGAATACTCAAGTGTAGTGTTGAGGAAAATACTATGAGCATCTGTAAGGATTCTTTTAATTAACGCCATGCATTGAAAAAGGCTCAGGCGGAATTTTAATTGCTGATTGTAGACAGTGTGATAAGGCCGGGAATTTAGGAATTGAAAATTTAAAAGGTTTCAAAAGGCTAGGAAAAGTTTAAAAGGAGTTTTTTGCAAATTAAGGTCTACGGATCTAATTCTATTATTCAATAAAAAAGGTTCTTGTATTTTAATTATGTTTCTAAGTAAAATTAATAACCGTATTTTGAATTATAATCAACAACCTCAATTTTAACCAAAAACTAAATTTACTGAAGATTCTTCAAATTTGATTATATTCCAATGAATTGAAAATTTCACTTAATTACAATCAATTGTTACGTCCACTTAAAATAAAATTTCAATTAATTTGCATCAAAATGGTCGAAGAAATTCAATAAACAAAAGCGCTCAATAAAAATTCAAATAAATTAAAACTTGTAACTTTTGATGAAAAGTTTTCCATCTCGCGTCAACTTAAAATTCCCTAATTAAAACTGAATGATTTACCGAGCACTGCACGCTGGGAGAATGCAGCAAATAATTGGAAAAATTAAATTGGCTAGTAAAAAGCCAATCAAAAGGCAATCAAGGCATCAAGTGATTTGAAATCAATTTAATCAATTGTTGGTAGAGAATGGTGTTCAATTAATTTGATATTTATGTCATTGTGTTTTGTCCGGTGATATCAGATTTTTTTTTCGCTTAAAAATATGAAATAGATGAGTCGTAAATGAAATTGTTCATGATATTGACGAATGCTTCTCGAGTAAATGGTGAATGCTTCACAAATACTCGACAAAATACAAATATAAACAGTTTTTACGTATTTATCGCGAAATGTCAAACAAATATAAATTTTTTGCTATTTTGCATTTTCGCACATCAACTGCCTGTCTAATCCGATCAAGCTCTTTAAATGTAAGAATCAGTGTCGATAAGCCGAGCTCCACTTATATAACGTAAATTGGCAGAAAGGGTTTTTACTGCTCCGTTACCCTTTGTTGGGTTCTGTTGTTTAATTTCACAAATTCTCGTAAATTTTACAATGAAATGAGCATTGAATTTGGAGTTGGGTCAATTTTTTATCAGTTGCGTGTGCTTGCTTTGTGATTGATGATTGCAGCGTTAACTTGAAATGTGTGGAATAAATGAAATGACTGAAAAGATTAAAAAAGATTGAAACGAGTGTCTACTGCGATAAAAAGAGCAGTTTGATCTCTTTTTTTCAACGCGATTATCTTTATGATAAATTGATTAAGTGATTAAACGGTCTGGGTTGTTGATATTTATGATTGTTGGATACGTGTGGGGAGTCTTGGTTAAAATGTATTAAATTGTGTGGATATTTTTTTAATCATCTGTAGCTTTTCATCATTTTTAATCTGAAACATCCTAAAAGGACTAGAAATGTGGTACCTGAAAAAAAAAAGCTACAGAAATTTTAAAGTTTCTAAAAAGTCAAGTAATTTCTCTGAAAAACCTATAAAACTCCTTTTTAATTCCAGCAGCTTTGCTTATGCATGTATTTTTGCTTTGATTGCGAATTATGTTAAATCGTTTTCCAAGGCATTCAAAAATAAACTTTATATGATATTCAAACGAAATTGCAAAATATAAAGCATTTTTAATGCAATTGATATTCTAATTTCTCGGTATAATTGAATTGAATGAATTTGCAAAATTTTACATAAAACAGCAAATGTCAGTGGAAGACTATTAGACAGTAGAGCACCAATAACTCTGGCATGTAAAATTGCAAAACAGTTTTGCGAACAAACGGAGGTTGAACAGATAAGGCATAATGCTCAATAATTAAATATTTTCTTTTAATTTTCTATGCATTGCACAAATTAAATCTTAAATGGAAATTTTTCAAATATTTGTTGAATACATTTCTATTGTTTTCTGATGGAGTTTTTGATTCTTATTATGCAAATTTGACATATGAATTAATTTTTCTTTTGAAATCATGAAGGAGATTCTGATTAATTAAAGTTGAAAGGAACTTTTGCAGGAGAATGAAAATTACAGGAAGTCATTAATGGAAAAATGTATTCAAATGTATTCATATACTTTCTTGCATTTTAATCAAGTTGTAACAAATTATACACAACTTAATATTCATATGTATTCATGTTTATTCATGATTATTTTACGTTTTTATTGATTTATTTTAATGTATTCATGTGTATTCAACTAGAATAAAATAAGACTGAATTTGTATTTATGATTCAACTGTTGATAAATCAATAATAGTCTATAAAGTCTATAAATCTAAACTAAACCACTGATTTGCATAAAAACAAACAAAAAATCGACCATTTATCTGTGTTGCCAAATTTTCCCCAAATGCAATAATAAAACAAAACGTGACTTCATTGCATTTAGTATTCAATTTGTAACTGAAAGCTTGTGGCAGCAAACAGAATTGCTTTTACGCTTCTTTGTTCGCGTGTTTGAAGCCAAAGCTTTATGTCTATGCTTTATGTTCACTGTATATCATATTATCATATTCATAGATATTTTCCTATTTGATAAATTCTTATACCTTTACGATTATCACCAAATTGCTCAAACTGCCAGAATATTGTTCGAAATGTGAGCATTGCGTTTGTTATGAGCTTTTAATGGCTTTTATGCTGATATGGGAAGTCTAGCGAGGGAACAAACAACAAAGAAGCTTGATCCAATTTATTTATTTTAACGATTCTTTGGAGAGGAAAAAACTATCATAAAAGTATAGCGGAAGATTGGCGAGGAGGGTGGTTTAGATCAAGGTTTGTTGATACATTTCTATTATTTTTTGGATATAGACTTTGAGAATTTTTTAATTTTTTATTAATAAATATAAATGGAAAGATTTGAATAAAAAATAACGCAGTCTAAAACGGCCGTAAGATTACGATGAAATTATTTTTATGGAAGTTTATCCCCAACAATTGCAAGAAAATTGTGAATTTTCACAACTAAAAGCTTTAGTGAGGTCTCGTTTCACTTCATTTCTTGAAACTCGCTATTGTCATACCTTTTGTCATAGTTGCGATAAAAGAAAAGTTGTTTATCCGAGCCTATTGCGAGTTTTGTTTGTTAAAAGTTTTGTGCTTTTTGCATGACGGCAGAACTGGCAAGTCAACAAAACTTGAAACGAAATGTGAAAAAAACTTCTTAGGCATGGGGATTTCACTTTTACACTATAGCTTTTTATTTGAGTCTTTTTTACATACAAAGCTTTATGAGAATACTAGTAGCATAAATCCCCTCAAAAATGAGGGGTAGATGACACACTTGAGAATAGAAACATAATATTGAATCATTATAGAGATAATAGAAATCGTTCGAAATTCTAGCCATTTTTTCATATGACCCAGACACGTTACTAAAAATCCGCAAATCCTTTCGAAAAATGTGTAAGAAATAAGGATAAACATTGTTGAGCAAAAAAAATCAAAATATTCCAATTAATGAACAAATTTTACACAGGGAACATGAAAAATTCACTATTTTGAGTGGTTTCTCGATGTGTGTGGATCAGCGGTGCATGATAAAAATCCCATACTCAGCTCAAAAGTTGTGTCTTGTACTGCTATATATGTTTCAGAGAAAAAATTTTCAATTGTAAGAGCCATAAAAAGTGTCATCACACAGTGAACGTTTTTTTTTAAGTTTTTGTAAAATGGAAATTCGTGAAAAAAAATCCTGGACCCCAGCTGGTCAATATATCATCCTCAAAATCACTAATTTTCAATTTTAGATAAATTTTGAGTATCGTGTAAAAAATTCAAGATCCTAACTCTTATAGCAAGAAAGTTATTAAAGCTCAAAAAGTGTAACGCTCTTTTATTTTAATTTTCCTAATTACTGTGTTTTATATTACTTAGATTTGAAATGATTTTAAGCAACATTTTTGAAAAGATAATGGTAAAAGGTGAAGCCTTACGGACTCGTGAGGGATTTCTAAGTGAAAAGTTTTGTTGTTTGAGAATTAATTAAAAAACTTTGTACACAAACATCAGCTTACTGTTCAAATTTATCGTTCCATTTCAATTATATTTGATTAAAAATAAAAATAAATTTGCATGCAAAAGAGTGGTTTGGTGATAAACTCAACAAATTAATCCAAAATGACCAAAAAGCACGAATATTTGCACTGTCTAGTGTTCTAGTGTCAACTATTACTTTTAACGACCGGAAACAATAAAATGAATTATTGTTATCTATAACGCTTTTGTATGCTAATTTTATTACATCACTGATTAATTGTTTAACGGTTCCGTTGGTTAAATGTCAATTAAAATGCAGAAATTGGAAAAATTCACAGAAGGTTTGAACTATTTAGATTTGAGTTGTTTATGAAACTAAAAATTCCAAATTCTAGTATTTCAATCAAAACAATTTTAAGAAGGATGTCAAAAAAAATCTAAAAATTTATTTTTTACAGCAAATTTCAGAGATTTTATCAAAAAACTCGATTAATATTGAAAACCACTATTTTTACCAGCCAAAACATTTCCTCAGTAAACCACTCAACTGAGAATAAACCACGTCCCAAAACAAAATAATTCCTTACTTTAAAGTTTTCAATCCTATAAGCCTAGAAATCTAAACCACAAACAAACTTCTCTGGGGTTTACTAATGCAACCAACACCAGACCAAAATAAACCGGATTTGACCAAACTTCCTTCAATAATTTTAAATGTACTTCGAATATTTAGATACACCAGAAAATTTGCTAAGAAGCTTTATGTCAATATTTGAAATATAGAAAAATATCAAATTCGATCCATTACCGCATTCAAATTAGAATAACAAACAGTCGCCAATTCAAGTGAATAATATTCCCACAAAGTCTCATATAAATTTTCAGTTCCTCAATTCACTCAAATTCACTCAACTTGCAAACAAAAATAATTGTTGTCAAAATAAATAGTCGCTCGCTTATTTGAGGTTTCTTGAGGTTTTTTGATGTACTCGAGTATAATTTTGAGGAAGAACAATTGAAACAATCGAAAAGTGGAGAGTCCTCCAAAATTATGGAATTGGTTGAAATCTTCAATAAATCTTGAAGAATAAATTAGCAAAGAGGAATAACCCCTTGAATGAAGTTTTGTTACGGGGAATTGACATCATTATTCTTCTCAAAGAATTCCTTCAGATTAAAATAGATTTCTGATTTTCTTAATTAGATTAATAAGTTTTTCAGGTTATTCAAGTTGATAAGGTCTTTTCTTGAAAAAAGATTTATAAGCAAAATTGCCAAAGAAAACTTCTCAAATGTGAGCAGAGCACTCTACAAAACTACGAAGAATCGCGTTAAGTAAATTAAGAAAAAATCATTTGTTTTCTTTTGTTCAAGCAAAACTTATTTCATAAACTTTTAAAAGATTTCTTCATATTATTTTGTTCTTAACCGCATAACCGTAATGAAATATTAAAATAGCAAAAAACATCTGAAATCTAAGATTTTATAATCAATCGCAATGTTTGAGTTCTTGAATTGTTTGAATATGTTCGGTTTAAAGTTTCTTGCTGGCAATTAATTTAATTTATTGCTAACCATTCTATAAGCTAGGCAATTCATTAATATAGCAAAACTGATTTTTCTCAAGTTTTACTCGAATTTGACTGCAAAAACAGTGAAATAACAAACTCGAGTTACTGAAATAATAAAAACCGCTAAATTTGTGGTTGTAAAATGTAAATTAATCGAGACTTTATGGAATTATGAAGTCATTTCAGAATATCTAATTAATCATTCAAGAGCCGTAAATATTCTATTAATGGTGTAACATGTAGAATTATAGCGTTTATTGAAGTTATTCACTTAATTGTAGTTGAGATATGATTATTGTCAAACTAATGGTAAATTCTAAGCCATATTTCATTTTAACGGTTATTGTCATTTTTGGGCAAACATCAAATTAACATTAATTTTTAAAATGTTGATTAAACATAAAATTCTACGTCACAAGAAAATTGTCAAACAAATTCCATAACTTGAATTCATTAAGTTATTGCTACATAAATTGCCCATTTTATAATATCTAAGTCAGTATAGTAAATATTGAAATACATTTTATTGATATCAATCGCACTATCTGAAAAATCTTGAACCTAATTAAATGTAATTAAAGATCTGTGATGTCTCTATTGACAATTCACACTGAAGTTTGCTCCAATTGCTAAATTTACTAAATTGAGTAAATTGCTTAATTTCCCGCCAGCTTTTTACTACCAAATCAATTAAAAAACTAATAAATAAGCTTTGTATCAATTAACCAAAATGCTGGAAAAAATTGAGTAAAAACAAAAATTCGCTTTGTTTGGTTGTTGTTGTTGCTATTAATAGCTATTCATGGAAGTTTTTGTTGGTGGTATTAGCTTTCAATCTCTCGTTAATTATTTTTCATTGTATGAAAATTAAGATTTTTTAAATTACAATTTTGCTGATTGAAAATTGAAAACTGGAAAATTAGATGAAATAATTTTGAAAGGGAAAATCTTTGAAAAACTGAGCAAATTGATTAATTAAACTGTGTTTTTCTGTGCTGTTGATTTAAAATTTCTTAGCGTTCGTATCTCGTATTATCCAGTTATCTTTTTCAGCTTTTTCAATTTTCAGAGCTTTACTCTAATTAACCATTATATACACTTACAGTTTTGCTTATCTTATTGTAATTTTCCTAAACCAAACTGAGTTAGTGAGCTAAAGTAATCTTAATTGTAGGGACCTGCGAGCCCAAGATTTTCGTCTCGAGCCGAGTCGCGAGTCGAGTCAACAAAAAAGGTCGAGTCGAGTCGAGTTTCGAGTCGAGCCTTGTTATTAAAAAATTTTAAATTTGAAACTTTAGACTTACAAAATTACAAGTAAAAAATTGTTGTATACATTTTCAGGGTTTTTCAACCGTATCTGATTTTTCTTGACTTCCCTGTACACAAATCTCAAAAATATCCGGAAAATATTGACCCCCTGACCCGTGTGATGCGAAAAACTAAGGGCCGTGTGGTTTGGTGGATTACTGTAAACGCTCGATCTGACCTCCCACCGAACCGATCGGATTTTTTGATGCCAATCGACTTGGTATCTTTTCCCATCGTGCAACTGATATTTTTGGTGATGGTGACTCCACCGGTCAGGTCACCAGAACCACTTCCGTGACCCAAAGTCGGGTTTCCCATACAAAAAAATCCATCCCCAGTGTTTTAAAAAAATTAGAGATATAGCTGTGGTCTCTTCAGAAAAAAAAAGTGTTTGAGATGATGAATTGAGTCAAGAAATGTATCGATGTTTGGTCCACTACCTGCTGGGAGTCAACTGGGGGTCATCTGGTGGTACCAGACAACTTTTTAAAAAGGCTTAGAATCTCATGATTCGTCCAGAAAATTCTAAAAATAGGGTATTCGTGATTTGAAAACAACAAGCAATCTGTTTGCTGCATTTGCGCTCAATTTTGAATAAAGCTGCCAAAAATTAAAAAGGAACTCGAAAAGTCGAGTTGAGATTTTCGAGCCGAGCCGAGTCTCGAGTCGAGGCTTGACTCGCGAGTCGAGTCGAGTCTCGAGTTCTCGCAGGTCCCTACTTAATTGCTCGCTCATATTGAGATTAATGGGGTTTTATAGCTGATTGCTACAGCTTTAGGAGAAAAGAAGAGTAGAGATTTAAATGATTGTCAAGTTAATTAGTTGATTTGGGGCGGATTCGGAGTATAACCAATATGTCTATGATATTGAAGAAGTAAATTTAATTTTAATTTAGAAAATTTTTCGGTAGCTCTTTTTTTTACTAAAATGCTTATCTTAAAAATTTTTACAAAATTTACACTCATAACACTAAAACGTCCCGATAATTGAACTAATACCCATTATAACATCTTCAAAGTGTGATTATCAAAAACTCCCCAAAGAGCGATAAAACTGTACATAACAAAATCCAAATAATATTATCTAACAACCCCCCGCTTTCCTCCCACACTCAACTAGCCTTCCAAATGACGTCACAAACATTGAACTACAAAAAGCAAACACATTGAGCTGTTCTATCCAACGAAAGAAACCATTAATCAACCTATTCGTTTTGACCTTGAACACTTTTGCGCCCTACAAAGCGCCTCACCGCTCGCTCACAGCACGATGAATCCAAAGAGTGGAAAGAAAATGGCTTATCAAAGCAGCAAATCGCTCGTCATTTGAGGCACAAATTGAAAGAATCGAAGAATGGAATTTTAAAAGAAAACTCCCCAACAACCTACAACATTGCTACAACCATTAAAACCAGTCAGAACTTCGATTACAGTCTTTTAGGCACTTTTTTATTGTTGTTACACAACCCAAAATTCATGTAGTTGGCAGCCAAGTTTGCAATTTTTATTGAGTTGACTTTTTGCAAACATTAGTTGTGCAAAAAAATGAATAAATCCATCACTTAGCTGTAGGAAAATGTGGAAAATCGTTGAAAATTGTCAAAGAAAAAAAGTTGTGCAAACCTTTTGAGTTGGTGGCGGCGTCGGCAATCTTCTGGAACGCTTCCAAGTAGGCCGAGATGGCTTGAATAGCGGCTCTGTAAATAAGTAAGAGAATGACAATTAGGTGACACGTACATTTTGTTTATTAGGTGATTAGCAGTTAAATACAGGAGAAAATTAGATTAACGGTCACACAATGCGGAAGTTTTGTATTGTTGGATTCGGAGCAATTTCAGGACATGGATTTTATTAATAGAAAGTAATTACTGCAGCGCTATCTATTATAAAAACTGAGACAGTTGTAATATGCATCAAAACCTTTTAGAATTAATTAGGTCATAAATTTAGGCGAAAGTTATTTTCAACTCAAATCAATCTTCTTGCTGTCCATTTTTAACAAGAAAATAAAGTAATGCTTGGAAAAATGCTCCTTTTCAGGATCTTTCAAGACTTTCAAAGACTTTTTCATAAATCTCCTTTTGTATTTTCTCATACATTTTTAAATAAATTGTGTAATAAAAACCACAAGGTCGAAGCACAAAAAACCTACTGCGATGATTACCACCAAGAAGCAAATTGCCGCATGAATCAAGATTCAAGCAAAACTTTTTAATAACAAATTGTCAAACTGAGAAATTGTTCGGAAGTTGAGGCATCCAATATGATTCTGAAATAACTGAAATAATAAATAAACAAGGCAGCAGCTGATGCGAAAGACGACAGATTGTAAGCGCAAGATCAATGCCAGTCAGTGTGTGTTTTAAGTTTTCTCAGCTTCTCAGCATATTAATTCATTCTTTTACAAAGACTCTGTTTTTGCCAAATTAATTCGAGAATAACATAAATGAGTGAAATGGGGTTGTTTGGCGAATTTCATGATGGTTTTTGGTGGTTTTGCGTATAAACTGATTTTCTATTATTTTTTATCACTGTAGACAATTTTAGGATAGCAGCAGATAGACAGTCAGACAAAATTCAGCCAAACAAACTAATAAAATAAAATACAAAACAAACTTTTGCATTGAACAATAAATAATAGAATAAATAAATAAACAAGAGATACATCTCAACTCTTACAATCTTAATGTTTGAAACATCTCCACGATTACAAAAAGGCACGAAACAATTAAGACAAGACTTTATTGTTTTCTTGGCTTTTATCTGCGTTTTCATTTGGAAGAAATTAAATTTTTGTGAAAAATGTGAAATACATTAAAACACATTAAAGTCATGAAAATTCACACGAAGAATTCTCTTGAGAGCAGTCGGAAAAGCATTTGAAGCATTCAAAGAAGCAGCTGAGAAAAGTCGTTTAATGGAGAATAATGACAATGTTTGATGACTTTCCATCATTAAGGCCTTTAAAGTATTTTATACACATATTTTGAACAGTTTTTTTACAACTCCAAAGAGATTTCTCGGATGGCGTTTATTTGTCGGAATTACCTTCACATTAAAATTGTGGCATAATTCCGATTAATTCTATAGTACGATGAGAAAATTTGAAAGAAATTTTAATTCGTCGAAAAAATTTAAATTTAAAAATATTTTTAAGGTAAAGAATATTTTGTGCAGAAAAGTTGGAAAGAAGAGTTCTGGAGCTCGTTGAATTTTGAATTTTTTAGCAATTTCTATGGAAATTTTGACTTCATAAAAAATTGTGATGAATAATTCAAGAGTTTTTAATCAGAAAATGCTTTTCTCAAGCTTTTCGCACAAAAGTTCAACATATTTTAACCAAACAAATTTTATTATACACAAGAGATACTTATGATGGCTTAAAAGTTCAGAAAAAGCGCCAATGCAAGTTGACTGTAATATAAAGTTTAAATCTTTCCTACTTCTTTCTCTCCATAAATTTACCTAAACACCTCATAAACAAAAATCAAAATGCAATAATTAACTCACCTCAGACACGCGTGTAATTTGGTTGCTTTCAATATGAAGTCTTCCCACACTGGACTCGAATTCTGTAAATAGAACAAAAGGAAGCATTTCATTAGTTAATTAGCTTAAGTGTTACATATGCATGTTTTGTGTATTTTAAGCTGCCATTAGCTGACTGTACTAATAGGTCAACTTGTGTATTACAAAATTATGTAGAAAATCGTTATTAGAAAATCGTTTAGCACATTTCTGGTTTTCGTGACTGGGGTCAGAGAACTGTGTGGGGATTGTGTATTTAATGTATTGTTTTGAAGCATTGTACTGGCATTTTACTGTGAGACCGTGAGGAGACTATATGTTTTCAGTATAATATGTTTTCGAATATTTTTGGCACAATATGGATAAAAGCAATTTATTTGGCAAGATTTCGAAGTAAGAATTATTTGAAGCTTCAAGAAAATGTTCAAAAAAGTCGAATAAATTGGAAGAAAAAACTCGTTGAAAAGAGTATCAAAATGGAGAACAACGTATTTATGAAAGGTTTTCACTGTCAAAAAGGATGAACATGGAGAAATTTTTCACTTTCACTTTAATTACGATCCTCATTTTTCATGAACCGCAGACAAAATCTCCAAATTTATTTCAAAGATGAAACCACAACGAGAAAGCTCAAATAGTTCAAACCTAACAATGACGTCACAAAAGCCCCGCAAACTCATCCAAAAACCACAAACTCATCGCTTACGAAAGATATATTGCTCAAAAAGAATGTTACTCTAATTTCATTACATTACCCACGAAAGAAGAACTCAGTATAACTCAGCCGAGCAGCAATTAATTCAAACATTAATTTTGTTTTGGCAGAAATATATTTCACATCAAGCAATACAATAATAATATATTCATTGTTTGGGCTGCCGGGAGAAACAGCCGTTGATTTGACATCCGTTACTTTTTCTGCTCATCCAATTTTCTTTGGCATTTCTTTAAGATTTTGCACGATTGTTAAAAAAATGGAATAAAAATGTTAAATTTTTATAATTAACACAAGAATCATCATATAGTGCGAAATCTGGCGAAATTTCCAAAGAGATTAAAAGAAATTCAAAGAAATTTTAAAAATCCAAAAGAAAAAGAATTATAAAGACCATTTGTTATAGTTTTTGAGTTTTTGGGGCTTCAAGATATTTAATTTCTTAGTAAATATGTCAAGATAGAAATCTGCGAAGCCAATCACGCAATAAATCATGAAAATTAAATCAAAATTTAGATAAAGTTGGCTAGAAGCAACAGCTACCTTATTTTGTTGCAAACTTTTGAGCAGGGTTGGGGAGTCAACATATAAATTCAAGTGCTAAGATTTCTGAAACACGAGTATTTTCTATACTTGCATTTCTCATTAATTTGTTTTGAGAACTCTCAAAAAGTTTATTGCAAAGTTTGCTTCAAGTTGAAGTTCGTACTTCTCATAAAAACTTGTTAATTAATTTATGAAGTGTAATTTATGAAGATCTTCTGTTTCTGCGGTAAATGCTGTAAAATTGGAAACATTCGTGAAATTTCAAACAATTTGAGTAAACTTAAGATAAATTGTAAATTCTATGGAAACGGTGTTTTCTGTAAATTTAAATTTTACTGAATTTTACTGAAGTGCAAGCAAGACTGAATTTACTTGATTTACGATTTAACGATTTGTTGAGCTTCACTGTGTTTTAACTGATTTAATGTTCAAAGCAAACGAGAAACAATCAAGAAAGCAGACAATAAATAAATTAATTAGTACAGACTCAGAGCAATTAGCAGGTAAATGAGAATATATTCTTGTTGATGCGGATTAGCACGAGCAGCACCAAGTACCTGAGATTTAGTAGAATATTTCAAAAAGACATTTATGCTCCATTTTGAAGATTGTTGATGTCTGCTTTAATTTGTAATCAGACGTAAAAGCATGATTTTATGCGCAGCATAAATTATTTAGAGCTCTAAGAAGCCTTTAAGTCGTAAAAAGAACGTTAAATTGAGCCTTGCGAAATCGTGCCAAATTACTTTTTTTCGAAAGCGACAAATAATAATTTTTTACTATGGTTCTCTCTGGTACACAACTTTAGCCAAACAAGAACATTCAAAACCAACACTTTTCCGAATTTTCCAGTTTTACACCAATTAATCCTTAAAAAGCTTTCAAAAGGTTCCAGACAAAATTCAGCGAGAGCCAAGAAAAAAGTGATTTATACCTTTATCTGCATTTTGCACAATTGCACAGTAGCTAGAATCATTTATTCTGCACTGTAGGTCGACTCACTACTAAAAACCCTCTATGAATTTAAATTATTTTGTTAAGCATAATTTGCTATAAAAGATGAGAATCAAATGATGAAAAAATAAAATCAATGTTCTGAAAATAGTACTAAACCAACGAACACCAGCAATAGCAATATATGAAGCTGTAACTCTTGGCACAACCACCATAAACCATTTCAAAACAAACTATCGATTTAACTTTACGATAATATTTTCCCTCCTTCTTTTAAACTTGAAAGTTATTAAAGCTTTTGCTAAACCTTCAAAGTTTTTCTCTATCCAACTTTAGTGTGTGCTTTGTTCCTTTGCAAATATTCCGAGTAACTTTTCATGTGGAAACTTATTCGCAGCTTTCGTTCCGACTCGCAATGGGAATTTAAAAGGAAATATAGAAATGTAGAAAGATATTTCTGCTATGTGAAGCAATTGAAAAGAGCTGCAGTACCAGACGAAAGGATTGAAAGTATAAACTCGTGTAATTTTCGAGTAGCAAAAAACGTTTTCTCGCTTTATAAATAATAATTTATTGCGGTTCATTCTCGCTTACAGTGCATGTGTAATTTCATTTCATCCTTGCAAGCAGTTTTGAGTTTTTGAGGGGGGTGAAGTTTGTTCTTTGTTGATGCAGTCAAGGAACAAAAACATGTTGGAAAGCATAGGAAATAAGCTTCAATTAAAATGTAAAGACTTGAGCTTTTCCACATTAACGTGGACATAAATAGAGGAAATTATGGATAATTAGCATGAATGCTGTAAAGCGCCTACATGTGTAATTATATTAAATATTTATTAAAATGTGTTTTTAAGTAGCTCCTATAGAGTAGTGCTTTATTATTATCCCCGCCTGTAGATATTATCACACCAACTTTTCCTTTTTTTAACGATGCTAATGAAAATGAACTTAAATAATAATCCTTATTACAGAATTTTTTCTCATACATTAAATGTTTTAAAAAGCTTTGCAAACACTTAACAAATTTGATCAAATAAAGTGATGTCAATGCGTCATCAAAATGAATGAATATTTAGTTGAGACAAATCACCAAAAAACTCATTACTCAAGTTGATAAGATGAAAGTCTACGTTTTGGCAAAAATTAAGAAAGATACCCTTTTGTTTTTGCCCTGGGACAATAAAAAAATAGTCAAGGCCTATCAAAAAGAAATGTCCCAAAATTATATGAAATGAGAAAAATTTACAATATTTGGTGATTCTTGAGTTCTTGATCACTGAATTGATATAAACTAGCGATTTGTACCAATTTTAGTCAGCTCAGAACTTGCAAAAAACTTTTCTGAGTGTTTACTAAGTGGTTACTAGCCGCTCAGTTTGTTTTGCTTTCATTGAGCTGCACAATAATAGAATGTATTGAGAAAACCACTCAAAAGTGGAGCAAACACTCGAATTTAAATTTTTGCATTTAAATGAAATTACTTGAAAATCTAAAACTTCTATTTACTTTTCAGTTTGCAAATTCGCAAGTACAAAAATAGCTCTCATTGTTTTTGATTGAGAACAATTGTTGGCAATTGTGGCTGCAAAACAACCATGAGGAAGCAAAAGTCTTAAAGTTTAGACGCGTTTGCTTTCAATTGAAATTGATGGCTGATTAAAGTGATTTTTCAATTAACTTTTTAAGTCTAAAAGTTTTTAGTAGTTTGTTAGCATTTTTGATTGAATTACGCGGAGATTTCGGCGTTTGATATTTCTGACTGAATTTTGATTTAATTATAGATTTTTATTTGGAAAGAAATGAATTAATAAGACTTTGCAGACTTGGCAAGAGTGGCTTATTATAAAATTGCATGTTGTATTTAGATGTGGGCTTGGAGGTGAAGCGTGATTATATCTAATTTGGAGGAAAAAGTGTGTAGGCTGCGAGTTTCATGAGAATTGCTTATTGGCTGCAATTTATTAATTTATTAATGGAGATTGATTGAGTTTCCGTTTCCCTTTCTAACGGATTTTTTAGTTACGCTTGTGAAAAATTACAACATATCAATCAATAGCAAGCAACTAAGTAGCAAAGTTCTATCTATATCAATGCCCCTATAAATATTATTGTTTTTCTTTATTTGTGTTATGTTTCAATTGGGTTGTATAAAAATAAATCTGATACTATGTAATGATTTTGGTGTTCAAGTACTTTATGAGGATTGATGAGTTTTTAATTTCAAAGATTCTGTGATATTTCTGGAGATTTCCTGGTAATTTAGAATATGTATGATTTTTGAAGATTGAGCTCTTCGAAGAGCTTATTTCAAGGCTTTTAGAATTTTAAATAAAGAAATCTATGCATCTGTAATAAATGTAGATCATAATCATCCTCAGCATCTAAAAGTACTTCATGTTTTTTATAAGCTTCAACCAGATTGCTTGCAAATCCACACTTATTATTTTTTTGCAAACATGATACAAAAAATGTCTAACAACAAAATAATCCGTAAAATCTCAGATTCCGCTGAATTATCTGCTATACAACAGAGCTACAACCTTCAAGAAAAAATTAATTCTTGGACTCTTCTTCACTTCATCACATTCTCAAAGACTTAAAGAGTTTCCCGGCATAAAGCAATTTCACACCAAACTATAAACTAGTTGAACAGCATAAACTATTAAAAACTATTTAATTATCATCCGCTCCAATCTCCAGCTGCCGCCTGTTCTATTTTAATTATATTTCGTACATTTTCCATAAAATTTTGTGTAAAACACCAAAATCAACAGTACTTTCCGGCTATTTCTTTCTCGCAGCGATCTCAATGTGCCATTTTCCAATTTTTTTTAGATTTTTACCATTTGCCATTATGTTTGGTTTTGCTGTTAATTGGCCACTTAATTGTTCTTCTGCTAACCAAGTTAAATGAGTTTTCTATGCGCTAAAAGTTTCACTGCTGATTAAATCTGCACATCAGCACAACCAAGAACATAAAACATAGAAAAACATAAAAATACTTTACAAAACTCTGAAAACTAAAAACAGAAATTGCTCTGGAAAAATGCTTGTAATGCTTCTATTCAGTTGGAAAAGTATTTCAAGTATTTTGAGGTCGAGCGGGCTTTTCGAGGTGTAATTAAAGGTTTTTCTCATTTTGCTGTATCGACAATACCTAATGAATTGAGTTAAACATTGAATAAATGCAATCAAATGCAGCAATTTCGATGAAATTTCATGTTAATTGATTAAGATGATTTTTACGTAAACTTTGTTTGATATTGCTCTGTCCGACTGACCATCTGCTTTGATAAAAAAGTGTTATTGAGGAAAACAAGATTTTAAAGATCACCAGACTTGAATTCCACATTTTTTGATAAAATTGATATTTTGTCTTCAAATTATCAAGAAAGCTTAAAAAAATTTGTTTTTCAAACTTGCTATGCAATCCTGATTCCGTTAATTCATCTAGATAATCATTTTAATTCATTCACTTGTTGATTCAACACTCAAAATGCTCTAAATGATTCAATCTGCTCCAATACAACTAGCCGATAGCAGATAGCTGACAATTTCATTGCTTTCTGCTTTGGCTCTGTGATTGGAATTTGTAATTGATTTGTAAATGAGCAAGCAAACTTTTGATCCAGATGTGTGTTTTTTAATTGAAATGACTGATTACATTCTTCTTTGAATTATAAATTTATTCTATTATTTTCGAATAAACTCGAAAAAAACAGATTCAATATGGGAATGGGAATGAATTATTTGAATAAATTGAATAAAATGATGATCTGGACACAAAACGATGAAAATGAATTCAATTATGTGTTTTTCTGTGTTTCCTCTGAAATTCTGTGTTATATCTGTATTTTTTCATTCACAGCATGATTTAGACATAAAATTATAAATTAAAACATTATTTTTCAAAAAAATATTCAATATTGATTATATTTATCATTTTTATTAGGTTTTTCAATTAGGGGTCTATCAGTTGACCCCTGCGGTTTTACTCTGTTATGAATGGAATAAATTTTCCATTTCTTGAAACACTATGTTTAAATGTTAAGAGTGTGTGAACTTTTTTGAATAAATAAATAAATTTTAATTCCAAGTGATCGATAAAAATGGAAATTGATATGGGTTTTGAATTGATGAAGTTATTGTGTTATTTTGATGGCTCTTTTGGATGAAAAATTTTTTTTTGAGAAGGGATGTTTGTACTATTATTGATAAAATTTTTTATATGTTGTGTTTGAATTCATTGAATTTTATTGCCGCCCTTGTCGAAAAAAAAGCGAAGCGCAAAAAATTTATATGAATCAATGTTTAAACAATATTTCAAACAAAAATTACGGAAAACATAAAATTTATGCTTAAAAAGCGGAACGACATGGAAGGTCATCTAGCTAAAATTTTGCTCGCCGACTGTTAAAAACAAAAAACATCACAAAGCTTCATAAAGCTCCATGTACTCCATAAATCCAACAAAAAACAAAATAATCAAATAATAATAATTAATTAACTTGCAAAACTTCGCAAAACCTCGCAAAACTCGCACAATAACATAAAATGGTAGAATAACAAAGCACGAAAAAGTTCACTGGCCTCTTTTACAATATATCGAAATTATCCAACAAATTCATCTTCTACTGGATTGATTTCGCTTTTACAGCTCCCAACCATCAATAAAGCCAAACTGCTAAATTTAATTGTCTAAACTGGCTAAACGATCACTTAATCATTGTGGTCAAAATCAGCTGGTAATGATTCTTTAACCGCTTAGATTAGCTCGCTCAACCTGCCCAACTCGATTTAGAAGCTTCAAGTTAAAACATTTTCACAACAATTTACAAGTTATAAATAAACATCTTTTCCAAGAAAATCCTCTTGCGATCCAAGAAATTTTAAGAAATGAAGGAAATTAGAGGAAATTAGAAGAAATCTTCTTCCATTCTTCAAACAGGCTTTGCCCGTGAAACAATCATAAAATCATTAATTCATCCACTTTGTTTTTATTTGCGGCGATTCTTTCGCGATTCTCCGAAACCTGTCCAATTACATAATGCTACAATGCCATAATAACTGTGGTTTTGCTAGCTGTTGTTTGCTGAAGCTCGTCCGCATCAATGCATGTAATAAATGTATAATAAAAGTACTAAAAACTCGGAATAGATCGTTAAAAATTATTTTCGTATAAAAATACTAGAAATCACAATGAAAATTCGTAAAACTCTGTTCAAGTAGCTGGCGGCCAATCTAAAAAGCAATTTAGTTTGTTCGTAGGTTATTGTATAGAAAATGCTTAAATGCGAGCTAAATGAGCAATTTGTTGACTCAGACGTTTTGAGACTGGACAAAAGAAAAGCTGGACAAGCCTTAATTATTGATTCATTATTTGAGTAGCTTAGCTTGTGGATTAAGTTCAATATTTGTGCATGACTGTTTACTGTTTCGGCTTTTTGTGTTTAGGTAGTTTATTGCAGCATTTTATCATTACAGGAGTGTTTCTTGGGGATTTAAACATAAAAGAATATCCAATTTTGACCACCGATCAGGATTCATAAATTAATCAAAACTTTTTCGGGAAATGTAAAATTCGTTCATAGAAAAGCCATTAAACATCAATACTCTAATTAAAATAATGTACAAAGTAAATCTAATAAATTATTAAATCAGAAGAATAAATCCAATTAACAGAATATTTTCCAGTAATCGATTGACGCGCACTAATTCATACCGCACCAGAAAAATCTACTCGAAATACAAAAAATATGAATAATTAGCAAATACCTGCTATATTTATTTTACATGAGTAGTTTGAAGAAGTTTTCCAGCTCTCCAGTTTTTCAGCTAATAAAATTTTATTAAAAGCATGAAAAACTGCGGTAACACATGACGCAACCAATTAATAACTGTAGCAGAGTAGCAATTGCAAAACAACTAATTAGACCGTGAAAAATTGGAAACAAGAAACCCAAATTATGAAAAATCTAATTAAAATGTTGGAAACCGAGTAAATTGGCTTGAAAATGCGATAATGTTTCATCAATTTTGCTGCTTTAATTTTGTTCAAATTTTCACAAACTTTTGGATTGACCAAATTAAGTTTTAGTGGAACTTATGGATTTGCAGCGGTTTGATTGTTCGATTGAGATTTGAGATTGTAGTTTTTCATGAGTAATTTTGAGGACCATTTGAATACCATGTGATTCCAGGCCACTTATCCGGTGGACTTCGAGCTGCCACCAGAAGCCACCAAAAATCATTATTTACTTTTTTAAACGGTATTATAATCAGAAACCTCAGCGAATCTCCTCCAAAACCAACATAACTGATAGAAAACATTAATATTGCTTCGCATAACAAAATTTTCAATTAATTCAGAAAAAGTTATTGACATTAATTGACATGCAACCTGACTTTGATTTAATATTATTAATTTTAATGGAAAAAGCTTCACCGCCAAATAACCTCAAAATTCCGTCGTTTAATTTCTTTGATGAGGTTTTACGATTTATTTTCGGATTTTAAATTGAGTTTTCAATTTCTCTGCGAAAAGAAAAACTTTCAAGAGCATTTTATTTCCGATCCAATTATCTTATGTTATGCGATTTTGAAGAATCGCTTAAAAGGAAGGACAATTTCAAATTGAAATACGCTCAGCATGATTTTTCTCTGCGATCCATCATTTGCGTCATTGTTGTTAGCTGTTCTGTTACTACCTAAACAAAAAAGTATCAATCAATCCCCCTAGAGAATAAAGCAATTTGTGATTTGGAGCTTTTTTTCGCGACTTGCTCTGAGTTTTTCAGAAGTTTTTCTTTTGCAACAAAGTTTACGAGGGCGGTAAAGCTCAATCAAAGTCACATTTAGTTCAATTTACAGATGAATTTGCTTTCAATTGATTCTTGTAAATTTTTTTAATCTTGTAATCTTAAAATATCCACGCAATTTTTTCCAAATTGTTAGCTATAGTAACAGGGGTAATGGACTCATTATTATAGTCACGTGTTTCAAATAACGTGAAATTGGAAAAATTGGGAGTCTGTTGAAGGCAGTATAACCTTTGTACGACCAAAAAACAGTGATGCAATTCTATGGTGATTAAAAAATCAATTTCATAAAAATTTGACTGAGTCACAACTTAGAACGTCACAACAAATACCATTACTAATATTACCTGTTTTTATATAGATTGTAAAGATTGAAAGAAATCGGATGTTCAAAGATGATCGCTTTTCTTTTACTTCGTATCACAGTATGAGTAATGTTTATAATTCTTGATCTTTGCAAGTAATTTCTTGCATCCGCAATATTAGATTGAATGGATTGTACGAAGATTGAATGGATTTGCGTGTTCTTCATGGAAGGAACTTATCTTACTTAAGATTCCTGACACGATGCGGTGTTGAATAAAATACATTTGTATAAATTTGTTTGTGGAAGCTAGTGCTGTTTGGATGTTGTAACTTCTAATGGGAAGTCTCATCCTTGTCATGAGAATGAAAAAATGATGAGGAATTTATGAAGACAGTCATAAATTATGAGCTCCAAGAATTTATTAGCAATTTTATTAGCGGGATGAATAAAGTATTACAAATTTTCATATTAAAATTGTATTACATGTATTTTGTGGTTATAAAGTCATTTAAGTAGATTAAAATTTTTCATTGGTTATTACTCAAATATATGGGTTTGATGAACAAATAAATAGAAATGTGATGAATAATTCTTCAATTCAATCATTTTTACTGTAACCTTTAATAAATCCAATACTTCCAACACATGAATGCTAGGAACATTAACAAGCATGTAATGTTCAAAAACCACCTCGAATCAATCAGAAACTACGATTTAACAAGGAACTTTGACATCAACTATCAACAATCCATATTAAATTGTTTACTCTAATCAAACAACACTTAATGAGCCTCGACCACTCTCTCCATCATAATCGCTGGGCCAACAGTTCAACAATAGTTCAACAAACAATCCAAAAATAGTTTTCTCAATAACCATTCAACGAAACTCAAAACTCAAGTGCATTTTTGAAGCAGTTCTGAAGCGCTAACTCAATAAGCAAACTAAAAAACAGAAAAAATACAATGTATGAAAAGAAGAAGCTTTTTGCTAGAAGTGGTCAAACTTTCTGAGGCTTTACTAAGATATATTAGTTTCTTTCACTGTATTTGTAATTTGAAGGAATATTTCACGTTTAACATGTAAATATGTTCTCTTAAGCTACAATTTGGCCACTTCTGATTTGACCATACCTCATAGAGCAATCAAATCATCAAACAATCGACTTTTTACACTCATTACAGCATTTTCCTGACGATTTCTGATGGATTGAGTTCTTGAGTCTCTTTTTATCAATTCGTTGAGCAAATAGTGCTTGCATGTGCTACCATAGCTTCATTTCATATTTCCCTGCATTTTCCATGTTTCAATGCATTCCAATGTGAGCCAACAAACCAACACAAAAATTCTGTTTGCACTCCCGGCAGTATCGAGCTATTCACTTTTTTTATATATTTCTGATATGCTGGATAGGCTGCCTGATAAATGATAATGCTGGAAGTCGTTGACTCGGCGGTGAAAAGGAAATTGTACAAAATTTTATAATTCTTTTTTGTCGCAAGCATTAATTGTGCTTGGTGCAGTTTAAATACATTAATGCAGTATTGCAGTCGTTTGTGCTGCTTTCATTATGTAAATGCACTTCAAATAATGAAATAAATGAATTTAAAGTTGAAATGAGCGAGCAGCACTGCAACAATTTAGAGTTTTTGTAGCGTTTTCAGTGTATTAGAGTGCATTGTAGTTTTTTGTAAGTTTTGCTGTAAATTTTGTAATTGGGGCAGAATCATAAAGTAAAGCATTTAAAAACATTAAAGCATTTATGCAGCGTGAAGAACGGCGAGGTTGCCAAAATTCTGGTGCTCATGAATGTGTTACAGTGTTAAATTGAATTCGGTTAAAGTTAAAGAAGCAGAACCAGAGATTTGCTGTTCATTAAGAATAATTAACACAGTTATGCCAAACTAAAACAAACGATAAAAAAGCTCATCAAACTTATTGAGCGGATAAATTATTAAAACAAATAAATTCATAATTGAGCAAAATTTTAATCGGATTTATGATTAACTCCTCAATTAACAGGGTTATTTGTTTGTTTGAATATTTTCGAGTAATTTATGTCAGAAATTGGAATTAACTTTTCAAAGAACATTTCTTAAACCATTTGTTCGATAGAGAGCTAACTCGCATCATAAAAAATAAATTAATACGACAAATTAAGCTTTTTCAATCTTATAATTTAATAATCAAACGAAGCGAATCAATATAATTTAGGCTAATTTGAATAAATTTAATTATATATTTTGTCGATATTTTATTTCAAAACAATTAGTACAAGAAATATGTAAATTTTTGAGCAGTTGAGAAACCAAGAAGAAACCGAAGAAAGTCCAAAGCAGAATATCCATATAATCTTAATGATCCAAATTATTTTGAATTAATGAACTTAAACGGTTTAAAAACATTTCCAATAAAGTTAATGGTCGTTAAGAATTTTTTGGTCTCTTTATTTGGTTTTTGGATACAAGATTGAATTTTTTTTGTAAGATTGAAGTACAATTTTTTCCTTCAGAAACTCGAAAGATTTCTCAGGATCTTATCTAAGTAGGGTTTCTGATATAAATCATTGAAGCCACATTTTTCTCACATTTTCTTATTCTGAGAAAATTATCTCATAAGAAATCTTCTTCACAAAGATCGTTTTCGTATCTTGTTTAGCCCAAACTGTCAACATAAAGAAACAGAGAATTGTGTCATAACATGTAATCTATTTTTATATTGCTTCAGTTTTTATGCAATGTTACAACATTCGGTCGTTGTCGATTTTTTTGTAGATGCACTTTGTAATGCATCAAAAGATTTAATTAATTAAAGAAATATCAAACTGCCAAATTTAATTAATTTTGAAGATGCAATGTTTGCTCTAACATATTTCTTCAATTTTCTTTGTAAAAAAATTAAAGAAGAAGTCGGCAACATAAACAATTTTGAAAATTACTTCAAAAAAACTAGATTTTACCAGTTTTACGCAAAACTGTAGCAAATTTTCGTAATTTTATGAGTTGAGCCAACGCTACAATATTTTTCTCAAATATTTGCACTTCAAGCCAGCACAAATGGCAAGTTAGCAAGGCCAATATTTGCATAATTACTATACTATAATTATTATTTAATATTTTGCTTTGTAGTTGGCGCTTTTGATTTTTTGGTATTTGAGGTATTTGAGGTTTATGGTTTATTAACATATTGATGAAAGATTTTTGGTTTGTGGGATTTTTGTTTGATATTTTTATTTAGATCTAATTTCATGAAATTTAATTACATTTTCGAGCACTTGTTCTATTATTACAATTCATAAAAAAATTCTGCAAATTTTTCTTTAAGTTGTAAATATTCCCGCAAAAAATCAGATTGGATTAAGATTTAATATCTTGCGTATTTCAAAAATTCCAAGACAATTCCTAATTACTTCTTTAATTATCTGTATCAACGACAAAACTTCCAGTCAAATATTATTCTTGCTCAATTTGTTGCTTATTTTTTCTGTACCATACATAATTGCAAAGTTAATATTTGAACTTGTACTTAAAGAAGTCTTTGCAGAGAACAAAAAAAACTGAATTTGTAATTCCTTTTTTTTCATTTTTGCTAGCCCAGAGATGTGTAATGTAATTTTGTGAAGATGTAGATATAGCGAGAGATAGATACATAAAGATGAACATTAAAATTTCAAAAGAAGAATCTTTCGCCAAAGGAAACAGAATGGAAGGAAAAAAATTATGTTAAAAATATAAAGCGAGATATAAACGATTAACTCGCGGAAAATTGTTATTAGCTTTTTTTGCCATTTTAATTGAAAAAGAAGTGCGGATTAATATTTTAAAAGATTTTGAGTGAATTAATGTTTGTATTAGGAGAGTTTTAGTGAAATAATTTGGAGTAATGTAGAGTAACACGAAGTAATGTATCATTACATGTTGTTTAATTATTCTATTAATAAATTCAGTAATTAAAAAATGTTATTTGATTTTATGTAGATATGATTGTCATAAATATATACATAAGATGTTTTGGGAATTAATGGGACCTTGCTTTTGATGATCTTGGTGCTTCTGGAGCTACTGATGAAAGATTGAGGAAGCTATGTAAGAAAATATGAGAAGATGATTTATCTGACAGATATTAGGTTGCACGTCTTTTATTTGATTGATTCAAATTTTTTGGCAACATATTTGAATAATTTTGAATTGCTCTTGAGTTTCCAAAAAAATTTCAAGAATTCTTAAAGAACTATAAAATTTTCGAGAGAAGAACAATCTTTTTTATTTATAGCAAATTCTTCGGTTACGTATCAAAACTGTCAAGATACCTTGACAAGCTCAAATCATTCGAAAATTCTTCATGCATTATTACAGCAAAGTAAACTTTCAAACTTTCAAATGAAACCGAAATTTATATTTTATGTAATGAAATGAATGTTAAATATTGACATTTTTCTACATAAATACCGAAAAACTCAACAAATTCAACAAAGTTATACAAAAAAACTTAAAAAGTCAAAAACTGTATTAAAAGGCAAAAAGGTATTTCATGAAAAGTAAACAGTACTAAAATACAATAAGCCACAATAAATATGAAAAGTCAAAAACTGCTTGGAAAATCACAAAAAATAGAAAAAGTTTTTGTTTCCAAAAACATTCAAACGATTTGAGTTTGGTTTTAAATATTTTTTTGATTTTTATGGTTTTTGGGTTTTAAAAGATATTTTGTGTTTTCAACTATTTTTTCTTTTTTACTTTATAAATATTTTCGGTTCAGAGAAAATATTCTAAAAATAAATCTCGAGACGTAAAATTCTTTCAATCGGCTAGAAAAAAGCGTTACATAAGGGAACGAGCTCGAGCGACAGTTGATTATTTAAATTATGAGGAAAGGTTCATCACAGATCATTTCCAGTTTTTCTATAAAGTTGAGACATTTAAGATTCAATTTATGCTTTTCTGTTTACTGACTGCTTCAACTTAATTTCATGAGAATCATGAATTTAGGCAGAGGAATCTCCGAAGAATTTAATTAGTGTCAGATTTTCAGGATGTTTGTCCTTTTCGGATAGAATCGGTTTCGAATTTTTAATGTCTTTCTTTCTGTCTTTCACAATCAAATTCGTTCGAGACAACCTGAGATGCCTTTTCAAGTGTTTTTCCGGTATAGAATACATAAATTAGTGAGATAGAATTTATTCTGTGAGGTTAACATTTTTTTTTATATACATAAATGTTCATTTATATTTTAATTTAAATGTAAATTGTTTAATATTCAATTTAAAAATGAACAAGATAAGAATTCTCAAAACATAAATGGGCCACAAATCAACCAGCATCCTAGTACTACTCCGTAAATTAAAACCACTGCTTCATGTGATGTGAATAAATTGTTTGAAGGTTCCATTTGAACAATGCAATAACAATAAATATAACACACAAATATTGAATTTCAATTTCATCGGCGGAACGGGCGAGAATACATAAAACGTGAAATAAAATCGAAAAAGACTGAAAATGTTGAGCCATAGAGCTGCTAAATGACGAAACATCTGTTCTGAATTACCCGACTATACTTAGTCCAAACAGAAAATGATCTACCCGAAAATTTACCCAAATTTTCATATATCATTGCACAAATTGGAATGTATTGAGTTTATCGAACACATCTCTACCGAATATGAAATTTAATGAAACAGAAAAGAGCAGAAAGGCAGCAATATAGACAACGAGGCAAAAGCCGGTGGTGAAGGCAGTTTATTGATTTTTCATGCTTTGTACAAGCAAAACGCTACAATTCTCGAATTTTACAAGTTTGTAGGCAAAATAACAATAATTTTTACTACTTTTTGGGTAAATATCGACAATGATTTTTATGCTAGGCACGATTGACATCATAAATAGCACAGAACTAACACAAAGAACATAAAAGCACAGCATGACCTGGCAGAGATGCATAAATTTTTATAAATTGCATAATTCGTTTAAAAGTTTAATATCCTGATCAGACAACCCGAAGCTGTCGCTGATACAGACCAAAAACCGCAAGCAGCCAAAATTGGTATCAGATACTTTAAAATAATCTATTTTAGTTCAACAATTTTTATGGATGACATAAAAACTCAAAATCCTAGTTAAATAAGCTAGCATTCCCGTAAGAAAAATAAAAATACCCAAAATCCATGGGGACCTCTCATGTCAAAAACTATGAAATCATTAAATCACGACGCAAATTGCATAATGAATTCTGCAGAGAACATTCTATTCAAATACAAAAATATTCCAAAAAATCCAACAAAAAAACACTATGAATGCCTAGCTCAGCTAGAAAAGCCGAATGGCACGGAGTTTTGAGGTTAAAAGTTCGCCCGAAACTCAAGCATAAACAGCTTAACAACTACTTAATTTCCGTTGCACAACTTTATGAGGTTTTAAAGTTCTTTTTGAGGTTATACTTTAATTTACATTTTTTTGAGGAAAATGTTTGGGGTTTTGTTGAAAAAGCAAAAAGTTTCTGTGTCAAACGTTGCATTAAAATGTCATAAAGTTTGAGATATGGAGCATATGGAGCATATGCTTTCTTTAGGTGGCTTTTTACGCTTGTTGATGTGTTTTACTCTTAAATGAATTAAGACTTTAATTGATATCAATAAGACTAAGAGATGAAAGTCTTAAGATTTGAGATTGTTGGGAATTTCATGTGAATGTTATTTTATTTGTTATAGCAAAAAACGACGTTTCAAGACAGTAATTTGGCATTTTCGGGTAATTTACAAAAAATTTGGTAATTATACACTTTTAAATTATTTAACCGTTGTTTCTCAAAATAACATGTTTCATACCATCAAATTTACACATTTTTACTTATCCTTTAATTTAGTAGCATCTCAGATCTTGAGATTGCAACTATGAAGTTTTTATAACACTTTCTTGAGAAAAATCATTTCAAACCCACCTGAAAATAGAAAAAAAGGAATAGTAAGTTATTTTACCGAAAATTCTAAGTGCAATTATCATAAATTAAAAATATTTGTGAATCGAGCAGCTTTTACTCAAAAACCCAACAAAATTAGGAATCCTTCGATAAGACTGGAAGCCGTCTACAAATTTCAATTAATTGATATACTCTTGAAAATCTAAACGTCTTCTTTCTTAAGTATTTTCAACCTTTTTAACAAAAATTTTATCCGATTTTAATCTGAAATTATGTCAAATTCTTCGTGTGCTCAAAAAAAGCTTAAATTCCTATAAATTAGAAAAAACGTTAAACTCGACTAAATAAAACGCCAAAAATAGCACAAATCGCTCACAGTGGAATGCATTGAAGTTCTGCAGTAGAAAAAGCTTAAAATGCCAACAAAACTGAAAAAATGCATCAATTTTTCCATCGATAAAGATAAAGCATTTCAGCGTTGCCATACTAAAACAAAAAACTAATAAAAGTCTATTTTTGGTTTGTTGCACTTAAATTTCAGCTTGTATCGCTGTTCAGCTCAAGCTTGCAATCAAACGTAAAGAGAACATAAAAACATAAAACATATACAGAAAACATGGAAAGCATCGTAAGCAAAAGGCATGCAACGTTATAAAATCTAATAAAATCATAAAAAAGAAAAATCTGGGAAAATCACTTGTTTCGCAGTTGGTGCATGATTTGCTGCAATTAAAACCAACGTTTTTAAAATGTTTGTAATTTTTGCATTTTCATTCAGTCAACAAATCTAGTAAAATCTAATTTATTTCTGTAGGTTCAACTCAAAAAAAAAAATAAATCTGGATTAAAAGTTGACCAGAAAAAGCCAATTCAGCGCGCTATTTGGAGCAGCTCGATATAAGAATATAAGAACACAAAACAGCACATGGCTCCGACCTCTTTTCGGTCAGTCGCAGCTTTTGTGCAACCACTAGCAAAAAATAAATGTTTATAGGAACTCAACAAACTACACAAACTACGAAGTATCAGATGGTGGTAACCTAAATTTCGGGTTGTATTGCAGATAATGACAGGGATTAAAGAAAAGGATGAGGAAAATGTATAGGGAAGTTTGCACGAGAATTGAGTTTTACTTTTTGGACAAGGCTATGAAAACAGGTGGAAAAGACAAATTTTTGATTTATCAACAATTACTGTTAAAACAATTTTTAGTCTTATGTTTGATTTTTGAAGAGTTCGGTTAGATTTTAAAACCAACAAAAAACCAACCAAAAACCACTGAAATACCGCAAATTCCTATACGATTCCTATATTTGTCCCACATTTTCACATGCTCTCCAACAATTAAACCGAAAACAGCAATTTGCCAACAAATTTAAACATTGTGGATGATAAATTTTCAAAGAATTTAATTAAAAACTTTTGTGAAATATAATATCTACTATATCAAACATTTACGAGCATTTATAGAAAATAGTTGGGAAACAAGGAAAACCGGGGAAACAAAACATTTTCATGGTTTCGGATTTTCATAGTGTTTTCAAGTTTTTTAAATGTAGCTAATGGAACATTAATGTCCACGAATGTAATTAGCAACAAAATAACGGACGTATACATTAAATTGCAGTGCAGCGTTTCAAGAAGAGGATGGCAATTATGTGCAGTTATTTAAAACTTTGTGTGGGGGAGGTTAAAGGTTAGAAGTTACTTAATAAAGTGTTTATTTCACTACGATAATTAGAGAAATGGGTTTTTCTCAGCAAAAACAGAAATTTGCATATAAAATTGCTAATTTCACTTAATTAATTTAGAAATATTGCAACTTCATTTAGTTTCAATATTAATCTCAAAACTATAATTATATGGCATTTTCAAATCATAATATTTAGCATTTTTGAATTTCTTATTCCTTCATTCTTCTATTTCATCATAAAGTATTAATAAAAATGCGCAGAATAAATTATTAATAAGAAAAAAATGCCAACTTTAGTTATATGTTTAACTTTATATTGTGCAAATTATAGTGCAAAGAGACGACAATGCCTTATAATACTTTCAGTGATTTTAATTCTTTAATAAATTTAATAGAGTAAAAATTGTTATTCTTGGTAATTCTTGCAAGTTGCCGAGGCGGTGCGCTGTTTTGTTGTTTTGCTGTTTTGTGATGCAGATGCAAATAATGTCAGGCAGACGGTAGAAGACATGCAAAAGGTATTGAGACACATTCGTCACGTTAAGATTTATATCTTTAAGGTTCAATAAGAATTTTAAAAAGAACACAAAACTTTGATTTTTTTACTTTTCTCTCTCTAGAGTAGTAACTGTCACAAAATATTACCCAAAAAATCTACGCGATGTAGTGTGTTGTCATGCGGATCAACGAAAATTAATTTTTGATTTGCTAACTAAGTCTAAAAATCTTCCCAATTTAGATTTTTATGGAAAAACATCAAAATTAGATTTTCATCACAATCAATGAACAGCCAATTTAGGTTAATTGTGACTGAAAGCCGCCAAAAACCATCAATCAATATAATTTGCTCACAAATCTCTTTCATCACACTTTTAAATTTTAAAGTGATGACTAACACCAAATTCACCATTTAAGGAGTTTTAGCTTACACGCCGCATAATACCCATAAAAACCATAAAAATATAACTTTGCGTTTAAATGGGTTAAACATCCAAAACATCAAACTCGTGCAGTAAATCACCAAAAACCGCCTTACAAATTTCCATTCCCAATTTGTCTGTTTTTGAACACGAAAAATTTACGCGAAAAATGTATGAAACTCTGGAAATTTACAACAAATCCATAAAAAGTCCATGAAAATTCAAAAATACATAAAACTCTAAAAATTCCAAGAAATTCGAATAAACTCCTCCAAATTCGAAAGAACAAAATCCAATGTAAATTAACTCGAGATTTGGATTTTGGACGCAATTTGAATACAAATATCCAAGCCAAATTTAAATTTTCCATCTCAAATACTTTCTATTCTTGTTATTTAGGTGCCATGCACATGTTTTGTCATACTAATAATTTTAAAGGGGACTTAGAGTAGCTTTAATGCAAGATTTATGTAAATGAAGATTTATTTCGGGATTTTAGTGCTAGAAAGAGCTTAATTGTAAGATACTGTTTGAACGCACTCCACAAGGTTTATTTAATTAATTCCCTTCCAAATAAGCAAGATCTATAAAAGAAATACAAGCAATATTGAAAACAACAAGCAAATAACCGAGCAAAAGCACAATTTTGAATTTTCTTTTGTTTCTCCCAACCTTCATGGTGTATTCAATGTATTTTCAAAGTATTTTCAGTAAACTCAGCTAACGCGGTTTGTTGCGAGCATATTCCAATTCCTTATGCTTAGATCTTGCATTATGAAAAAGTCATTACTTCCCACGCGATTGTTTCTCGATTTTTGATTTATCTCGAATCAAACAACCACATTCACCCAGCAATACATTATTAATGCAAAGATATTCACCAGATACTCGAATATTCAGCGTTTTCCACTTGGGCAAAGCTTCGAGACGGCGGCCAGTAATTTATGCACATCTTAAAATGTATTAAATTGAAGAAATTGTAGATATTCAAGAAAATTGCTTTATTTGTTCAATTTTTGTTACTTTTCCTCAGACAAGCTGGTTGGGCTTTTGTCAGCACATTTTTATTTGTTACTTTTCAGAGTTTTTTAGATTCTTCAGCTATTTCCATGCAAATTAGACGACAGTAAATCTACATATGAAAACAATTGAGTGTGGAGAATGGAGATGATGGGTGTTGGGGATTTGAATTGAATTATGCGATGGTGTGATGGTAAAGTGTCGGACAGTTCCAAGAGTGGTAAATTAATGGATTTGTTAGGATAGAAAATGGGAAAAAACTGGCAAAAAAAATCTTAAGTCAAAAACTATATTTGAGTTCGTGACTTTTTAGATTGAAAATAAGAAGAATCTAGTGACAGAGTAAATGTAATTGAATAAATTCAAATAATTATTATGTTCAAAAATTTTAAGCCAATTAAATATTGCACCATCACAAAACACTCCAAAAGGCTACAATACCAAAAATCCTTGGTTCCACACCCAAAACCTAAAGTTCTACAATAAATTAAATCTTCAAAGCATAAAATCATTAAAATTTATGTGAAAATCCCTCATAAATCCAACAAACAAATGCTGTCTCTATAAACTATAAAGTGAATGACTTTTACTGGGAGTTTTGGCCATTCATTAAATTCATTACTAGCTCTTTCCATTCAATTGCAAACAATTCATTCGCCAGTTGAAATTATATGAAATTATATGTTGTTCAGCTCTTTTTGCGCCAAATCGGATTTCGAGTTTCAGTTTCGTTTGAAATTTTAATGGTGTGGAATTTTAGTTTTGGAGTAGGTGAGGGGTGGATAATTTTTAAAGTTCTCTACCAAAATTTAAATTTATAATTCTAAGAAAATTTATCGGAATCTTGAGCGTTATTGTTGTGATTAAAATGATAAACAAAAAACTACATAATCCAACGACCAAAGATATTATACCAACCATTGCCCCCTTAAAGTAAACTAAAAAGTAGGAGTGAAAATGGAATATTTAAATTTTATAAACTTTTTTGTCTCCATTTCTTCCGGTATGAAGAATGCTAGAAAATTAATTAAAATTGAAAGAAATGGAGAGTTGACGCTCAACTTTTCAAGCAATTATACCAATTTTAATTGAATAGTAAGCTAAGAAGTCTAGTTGATATTAATTGCGAGATAGCCCGTCGAATGCCTGTCTAAATGGCTCATGAAAGCAATTAGCAGTCTTGAACTTGCTTTTAAATATTGAATTATTTTATTTATTGCATTCTCTCCAATATATTTGAAATAATTTAATTTTCTAGCAATTTCCTGAAATTGAATTAAAGAAACTTTGAAGCAAGCTCAAGAATTTATAATTCAATTAAAAACTTCTAGCAGCAGTTCATGCATAAGCTCGATAGTACACAATCCCTTCACTTCCGGTACAAAACCACTACCAGCACTACTGAAAATAAACTTTATTGGCTCAAAGTTAAAAAGTCATGTTCAAATTGATTTTTCAATTCTCCCCATTTACCGAGATAAAAATTCTGTTTTACAGAAATTTCGCAGAGAAAAGTTTCGCTTATGGGAAATAGTGGGAAAATGTTTATGCTTTGAAGTTTGAACTTTGTTTGCTTAGTACTTAGTTTCTTGCTACGGACGTGCAGCATAATATTTTGTAATTAAATCGAGCATGAGAACACATATAATCAATTATAAAAGTTTATTGCAACATGGTTGAAAGTGAGTATGGAGCATTGTACTTGGGAATTTTTGGTTGTTTTAAATGCTATGAATTAATAAAAATTAATTAAAACTTCTTTTAAAGTTTTGATCACTTAAAACAAAATTTTCCACTGTTTGAATGAAATCTCAAGTTGTTGTACAAAACTCTTTAAAATTTTTCTCAAGTTTATCTTGAGAATTTGAAAGATCTTGAAAACCTTCTTAAACAACGTTCCACAAAAAAAAATCCGAAGAAACTATAAAGTGCTCTTAGAAGTGTAGAGTGCATGTAAGCATACAAAGCGTGGGCCTCACCGCCAACATGTCTGAGGAAGTGCAGCACCACAGCATCTAGCTATAATTAAATCGTCATCTAACCATCTATCGATTCTTTCTCTTTAATACTTCAAACTTTTACATTTTCCCACAAAAAACGAGAAACCGTTTAAAAGTTGAATAATTTGAACAATTTGAAAAACTTTAAACTCGATCTCTTATCAGCTCTTCCTGCTGTTTGCTGTTTATGTGAAATATTGTAAGCTCCAAAACTAAATAGTATTGTTTCTGGCGTTTTGAACCCAATTCACCTCCGCTTGATATGATAATTTTTTGTAAAACTTTTAATAGTTTACAAAGCATTTTCATAGCTTGTGCAGCTAAACACTATTCATTAAACCTCCAGTTAGCTTAGCGTCACGACTCCACATTCGATTATTACCAACAGCCAACGGCGTAAAGGCGCAATTGCCTTAAAATGTTGAATAAGACTGCAAGAGTCGTGAGCTGTGCCAGAGAAATTTCCATTTTATTTGGATTTTGTGTTCGTTCTTCTCTAAAGCAGAAGTATTTATGGATTGGAGGATATCTTATGTCTTATACCTTCAATTAAGCGTTATGCGAACAAATATAAAACTCCTACAGTTTTATTGCAACTGAAGCTTCTTTCTAGTTTATAATTTACTAGTATGCCGATGTATATCCAAGTACATCACGGTTCGCTTCATTTCTAATTAATTCGTCTTTTAACAAATTCAATAAATTAGCATCTGCCCCTCAGGACGTCTTGAACGTTCCACATAAAGTTGCAAAACTCTTAGATTGCTTTGAATTGGTTTTATAGTAGCTTTGAGAGGAAAAGACTGTTAATTAATTTTTTAAGAAAGCTGGGTTTTCTTAATATTTAATCATAAATTTTTTTCAAATTGTTTAGAAAATATTTTAATGAAATTTAATAAACTTTTAATTCTTAGTTAAAAAATGACAGTCTATGCCTCACAAAGACTTTCTCCACGACTGCACAAAGGCACAAACAACCTAATTTCAAAATGTTCTCCGAGCAATCATTCTTCTAATTTCATGGTGCAATCTTAAGGAGGTCAAACAAATCTTCTGCTGTAGCTCTGATTAAATTTCAGCTAGTGTACTTCACTTGAAAAATCTATGTATTTTTAAAGATTTTTCTCATTATTTCACATAATTTTAGCATGCGATATTGCGATTTTACAATTTTACGATAGAAATTGAGATGCTTTCGTATCAATTACTATTCATTTTTTTAATATTACGAAATTACTGGAATAAGAAAAAGCATTAGAAGCGCAGAACAAGCAATTTGCATAGATTCATTACAAAATCATTTATTTAATGATTATTCCATCGACGAGATAACGGTTTTGCTATCTCAGCACAAATATTGGCGACCAGAACACAAACACAGACATAAGTGTTTAATAGCAGGTTTATTATTATTTTTTGGCCAAATTCTCGACCGAATTAAAAGTTAATTTTGCGAAAAAAATAAATCGTAAAAATCGTAAAACATACACACAAAAAATACCGAGAATTGTCAACTTGGAACTCCCAAAAATAGACTGAATTGTATTTTGATGGTCGTGGGGCGTGAAGGTCATCAAATAAAAAGCTGATGCCAATCAACGATAACGACGCTCCGTGATTTAGCATTGATTTTCTACCAATTTCCCTCCAAAAACATGTAAATGGATGAATAACGGAGAAAAACTTATAAAGTTGATGAAAAAGAGCTTTCGGCACAAATGGGCTAAATGGGCAAAAGAAGCAAAAGAAGCAAGTGGAGCACGTCCATAAGCATTTGCTGAAGCATGGGAGGATTATATTCATATTTATTCAATTTGCCTGAAAGCTGGGAGGAAAGCTATATGTTGCTTAGTTATACGAGAAACACAGAAGCTCGCAACTGTAGCTAGTGTAGCCAAGTGGTTCGTTGACTTGCTCGAGCAAACAATCGCTTATTTATTTTAATATAAATCGAATTTGTTCGCAATCGACGCGTAAATATTTGGATGGAGATTATAAGGGAGATAATTTGTAGGAGGTGGGGTTGGTGATGGATAGTGTCTAGTGGAGAGTTATTAATGTTAAATGCTTTAATCGAAGGTTATTATACAAAAGGTTAATGGACTGAATATATTCGAGCATTTTTCTGCCAAATTTCGATGGAGCACTTTTTGAATGAACCACATTAATCAAAAATTCGATCTTTTTAGAGCAAAACAAGATCATGTAAATAAAACTTGTTGAAATTTCATCCCTATCCTGCCTCTTGCCAATTTAACGTAAACCTTCAAATTTAAAGCAAATAACATGACAACAAAGTAAAAGTGAGCAAACTGAAGCATCAAATCAGCTTTTTCAGAACTAATTCACCAAATTTCCAAACAAGCCTCAGGCAACTTAACCAATATTAACCTACAATTCCTTAAAAATTTTACCTCAACTTCCCAAGACCTTTCCCTAAGAATAAGACGTCTCTCTTCGAAATTCTTCGAAGATTTTGCAAAACATTTTAATTGGCAAAGTTTCCTAATTAAATTCCAATAATTCTGACAAAAGTTGCTTGTGAAGCCTCGACAAATTCAGACAAACTCCAAGAAAATCCGAAGATTTTCCACAATTTTACATTTAAGAAGTAGACGATCGAATTTCATTTCCTTTGCACAAATCATGGCGAAAAATAACAAGAAGCAGCAATAACATCAAGCATAACCACCTCTCACGCTCTTTATGGCCTGTTGTTTGCTGGTGTTAGTCAGTGACCATAATAAATGATTGATGGCAATACACCGCTTTGATTTGGCTGGGGTATCTGAAAATGGAACTCGTTCGATAGTTCAAGGTGAATCAGCATCCAAATTTGGATGAGTTAGTTATTTAAGTAGATCTTGAGCTGAAGTTGACAGTATGAGCTTTGAATTTGTTGCAGTATTTTATATGTGGATCAGGAAAGTGAGATGGATTCTAGACAATGGTTTTTATATTTTAAAAGTATTCTTAATAAGTTCAGTTGCAATAAAATTATAGGTTTTTTGGTGATTAAAAGTGTTTAGAGTGATCTACAGTTTTTAAATCAGAATAATTTTTTTAATTGGGAGATTATTTCGCATATGAATAAGAATCATGTTTTCTCAGAAAACATAGAATTATTAATATCAAAAATGAGCATTTAATAAAATATCCGAAAACTGATACAAATTTCAAACTAAACACCCTCCCATAAAAATCAGTGATAACTGTTCGCACGACTGCACTTCAGCGATAATAACGCAAAAAGCTCCCTAATTGATTTATCTTGCCTTTGCGCAAATCGAGCATAAATCATCCACCATCATCATCTGCCATCAATTCACAATAATGACTTTTTGGTGATTTTGTGTGAGCGGAATTCATAATTTCGTTAACTTTATTTTTCATCTTTTCAATCTGTTTTTGGTCATTTTTGAACATTTCGTGTAAAATTTTAATCGGGCGTGTTTGGTGATGAAAAATTGCGCCATAAATTGATGCTGTTTTTTTGAAGCTGTGAGCTACTTTCCAGACAGTCCAGTGGACAATTTGGAGCAAACACAAATCATCTGCTAAATTGATTTCGAGTAGTTTTTAGGAAGATTCACACTTTGACGGTTTTTAGCTGTAATTTTAATTTTTTGATGATTTTCTCAGGCTAAAAATAAAAGTAGATAAATGGAAAGCTAATTTAAAATTATAACTGGATTTTCTAATTTTTGACCAGTTTTTGGTAAATTTTAACGATTTTGAGTAAATTTAAGCTGAAAAATTAGCAAAAACTAAAGAAAACATCAATTAAAACTGATAATTAGTGGAGTTTTTAATTAGAAACAAGTTGGGCCAGTCGGCATTACGTTCGATTACAAGCACCACTTTCTCACTTGCATCAAGATTTAATTTTTTACTAGACTGCACGAAACTCCAAACATTATTTGTAATTACAGCATACTTTTGTCGATCACAATTTTTTTGGTGTTTGCCTACGCAAAAAACTCAGCTTAAGATACTGCTGAAGATACTGGTGTTTCGAGAGTGTTTCTGGTGTTTTTTGTGCTTTGGCGCTTTGGAATGGAGCACGTGGGCTCAGTCGCTTAATAAACTTTATAATCGAGACTCAAAAATTCATAAAAACAATCTCGGAGATCTCAGAAATCAATAATTCGAGCCACCTACACGTGCTCGTGCTGGATTAATCGATAGCACAAAATATTTTTGGTTTCTGGTGCAACATTTTTGGATTTTGGAGTATTTGGAGTGAGAGCTGCGGTTGTGAATCAGAGGGTGATTTTCAATGATCGTTTTTATGATTAATCATTTTAAAGATTTTACGTGGTCGGTGAACAAAATAAACAATTAAAATAATAAAGCATTTTTTATAGGCTTCTGATTAATCAACTAAAATATAAAAAGAATGCATTAATCACCCACGAACAAATTTCCTCATCAAAATAGTTCAAGGATGCACTTTCAAGTTCTATTTTGAAGTCTGTTTTCAATGTTATGCATCCCCGCAGACCGATTAAATGCCTGCATCCCCATTACAGTCTACAATTGATGTTTCTGCTGAATCATTACAATATTTTATAAATTTAAATATTATAAATATCACTACAGCACAACATTTCCATCGTTGCCACGAATTCCCCAGACCAAAAACCACCAAATTACTAGAACATTGCAAGTAAACTACAAAATTCAAAGTAGAAAAAAAGTGGAAAAATCCTCCGTCATGCCCGAATCACTCAACCAAGAACCAGAAGAACACAAAAAAATAACGAAGCAAAAGGCAAACAAAAAAAGGATGCAGCTCGGGAACCTTGAAAGACTAAAACAAAGAAAAACTCGTTATGCAGCCGCCATCTCGCACTACCAACCATACCGAGCTACGCCAAGCATTCAACACACAAAACCAGAACACGCGAAAAGATTCACGGTCTGCTCGTTGCGGTCCATAAAGCATGGCAAACCAGGCACCACTCAATCTGGCATATTCGATTATTTGTGTAAATAATGTTTAATATCGCAGAAGAATTCATTTCCTTGGTGCGTTAGGTCTTGGATAATATTTTCGAGAAAATACTGAAAAACGGTGTTTACAGTTTGCACAGCCAAACTGCCAAAGAATGAGAGCCAGAACCAGTTTGCATGTGTAGCTTGCTGTAGCTATTCTAGATATTCTAGATTTTGTTTATGTTTTTTTCTGTACAGTTGGCCTGGTGAACATCATTTCATATACAAGATAACTAGAAGCTCAAGCCTTAGCTACACAGGAATGAATGAACACTTTTGTTAGTGCATGTTCTTCTACGGAATTGTGTTTTTGTGAAGTTCACATAAATTTTTTTGTTTTGATGGTGAGAAGAAGGCAGGAGTTGGAAGAGAAGTGATTTAAAAAGGCTCATTGAAATTTAGAAGTCATTTTTTATTTTTATTTGATGAACTGTCAAAAAAATGTAAATTACAATAACGTTAGACACTACATTCAAAACAAACCCCTGCCATTTTCCTCCATATTACCAACCAAAACCTCTTAAAACTCAAACAACCAGCATCTCTCTAGCCTCGCAATCAATTGATTAAGGAATGAACATAAGAACACATTTCTGGCAGCCATTTGGCTGTTGTACCTTCAAGTGCTGTTGCTTTTTATCTATTGCTGATCTTGTTTGCTTTCAGAAAACCAATGTGGATGTTTGTACTATAAATATGAAAAAATTTCGTAAAGTACCAAAAGCGAACAAAAATTACAAGAATCAGAAAAGTTACGATAAAATACGTATTTTTTCGTGAAATTGTTACAGCAACTCCATGGCAAGCAAAAGGGCAAATCTGAAAATTCTTTCAGCTGTTTTCTCTTGCACACTTTTTGTGTGCTGTGAGCATTTACAGCTTATTACAATATGTGTGCATGCAAAGTCAATAGTTTATTAGTTTATTTTGCTGCAACTAGTTTTATAGATATGAACCAGATGTGCGGAATGATGGATTTGGAAAGAATGGAGGAGGTTGATGGTGAATATTTTCAATGCAACTTTCTAGGTTAGTTTGAGCGTTTTTTTGGCTTGTGTTTGCGATGTACGACCTTTTTAAGATTATGTTTGGGTTTTTTGTTGGTTTTGTAATGAGAATCGCTCGGATTTTCGCTTGATTTGGTTGCTTGTGGATGGTACATAAATAAGGAAACTGACAAAAAAAACAGAAATAAGAATTGAAAAACCAGCTAAGCTCATCATGATTATGGATATTCAATCATCTGAAACCATTTAAGATTAGCAAAGTATTCAACAATTAGGTCAAGAATCTCTCTAAATTCTCATCAACACACGCTTCAAAATCATAAACCAATTGATCCCAGAAGTTTCCAAAATAAACACATCTTTCAATCACATTACATAATGCATTTTTATCTTACCCGTTTCTTCGCTCGTAATAATTTTCGACAAAAAAAACACATTAAAAGTTATGTTTTTTCCTTTCAAGCCCCAAAAATAAACGCGCTCGATGCGTTTTATGTTATTATTAGGAAACTCGAAATTCGAGCGCGGCAAACGCCGAAATATCAAAAAATGTATTAAAAATATAAAAACGTATCAAGGAAAGAATAGTAACTGGTAGTAACTTGTTGTTGTGCTATTGCTCAGTCGCTTAAAGTCGCTGATATTTGTTGGGGTGTTGATTTTACAAGAAATTTGAAGAAATGAATGAAAATGTTTTTATGGAAAATATTTAAATGTTTTTAAAACGGAAACACATTTTTTAAATCAAGGAAATGGAAAAAAGTGAAGCAGCAACAATTATTTTGTATTTTGTTGGAAATTATGAAAATATAGAGGTTTGATAAGGTTTGTCGATGTTTTTGTTAGCTTTATTATTATTTGTAATGACAATTGAGTGGAATATTGTTTTATCGAGTTAATTGCTTTATTGTACCTTTGTCAATAATAAAATCAAATTGGACAGAAGTTTCTTTAAAAGTCTATTCGTTTTTGGAATTGCGATAAATCAGATTTTAATTACTTTTACAACATTTGACGAGGTATAGAATTTGTAATTTGTGAAAGTGTGTTTTCATAAAGATTGGGACGTTTTACTGTTCTCAACAAAAATGTAAGTTTTTAATACTACTGATATTTATCCTGCAATCAAGTAGGAAAGTGGTTTTCGGAGAAATTTCCATAAAAAATCTCATGAATGCATTTTTAAAAACTCTACCAAAAGAATAAATAAAACATCTCCCACTTAAAATAATTACTCGAAAAGTACTTCCAAATCCATCTCAACTTGCTTTTTCAAGCTCCAACAATAGAGAAATTGCGTTTCCCTAACGACTTCTTTCAATCTTTCAAGTCTCTTCCGAGTCTTATTCAGTCTGCAGAGTAATTACATAACATCCCGCGCGCACAATTGTTTTCTCTGGCCAAAGTGTGAAATCGGACCTTAAACCGAAATTAATCACTAAAATAATGGAAATGCTGGAAATTCACTGAAATGACTGAAATTACAACCGAATTACAATTTTATGAGGTTGGCGCTGCTGAATGATTTTGATGTGCTTTATGGGCATCAATTAAAAGCGGAAGTGAAATTGTTAAGACAATCCACAATAGACGGCTTGAATAAATATAGTTTCAACAAATATCAAATGCAGCTTTTCTAATATTACAGTAAAGAGCAAACACTCACCTTCATATCGTTGATAATATGCTGGAAAAGGCTACCGATGGTGGTGCCATCTGCCTTCTCGATGCTTATATCCATTTTTACTAATTTATTTGCAAACACTTTGCACTGAAATTTTCACTTTTATCTTTTTCAAACTTCTCTAACCTTTAGTGTGGTTTTATGAGGTTTCTTTAATTATTTTCTTTATATTTTGTTGATTATTTTAATCACAAACTAAGTTATTTCTTTTAATTCATCTTTGGATGATTTTTTTCGATGTTTCGGTTATTCACTTAGTTACTGTATTTTTATCAATTCACTGGGTATTAATGCGAATTAATGCAATCAATTAGATGAACCGCTTTAGTGGAGGAAAGAAAAATATTTGTTTTGGTTAATAACGGCGATTTTTCATGTATATTTTATAAATTATGCGAATTAACGTCAATCTTAAAGTTTTTAAAACTGAAATTATCCGTGTCTTAAGCTTTTATGTTTGAAATTGATGTCTTCAATAATAACAATAGCATACTAATAATTTTTATTTCAGAAGAATCCTTCTGAACTTTTCCTATCACCATAATATATCTCTGCAAATATCTCACAACAAAACTCTTCATAACTATTTGGCATAAATTCCAAAAAGTCCAATAAATTCCGAAATAAATCCATAAATTCCAGAGATTGCGGAAATGAGATGAAGAAAATAGTTTCGATTTGATTTATTGGCCACAGCTTCAATTGTTTGTGCTCAACTTCTCATAGAGCATAAATCATTTTAGGTACAAGAAATGCGAAGCATCTTCATGTAAATTTTTTAAACAAAAACTATGGAAACAATAATATACAAAATTAAAGATTCTTGCAATAAGTTTGGTGAAAATATTTCCATCTTGTTATGTAAGATAACATTTATTCATTTATTGTTTATGTTTTGGTTATGAATATGTTAGTTTTATTAACCATTAATTATAAATATAAGTGAAATATGCCAAATATTTTTTTATGTACTCTCAATTAATTAAATTTACAAAAAAGTATTATAAAATAAATGGTAAGTAATATAAAGGCTACATTACGTGACTGACATTCCTCATCATAATCAAACCAAAATAATGTTGAATAAATCTTAAATAAAATCACAGGGACTCTTTCTTAATGAATTTGCATGACAATCCCCATCCAGCTGTTCAGCTTTCCAGCTCTATGCAATAGACTCGGAAGATTGACTTGAACTTTCATAATTCTCACAAAAAGCAAATTTATTTGCACTGAGCAGACCCACAATGAGCAGGAAACCGTTAGACCATTTTAATTCTAATTTCTTTTATATTTCTTTTATATGCCTTTTAATTTGCCTTTCAGCTTCAAGAGCTTCAAGAGCTCCAAGATCAAATCTGGCAATTGGAAATATCGTTTCTGGTTTTCTCTGTGCTAGTTCTTTGGCAGCTTCAGTTGGCCATTCAAAACTCATGTTTTATTGCAGATTTGTTTCAAATGTCCTCATAAAAGTCACTAGAATCATTTTGCTTGGTTTGCAGTGTCTTTGAATGCTTTTTAAAATGGTTTGGAAACGCTGCTGATAGATAGCGATTTTTAATCGTTTTACTGACTTATTTTAATTTCATTTAACTTCTTGCTAGTAAGTTTGAGATTTTGGAGGGAAACTTGATAGTGACCGAGTTTTTATAGTTTAAGGGTCAAGTTATTTCAATGCAAATTTGTTTCAGTTTTGTATACAATAAATAAAAAGAAAAGAACAACTTGTAGTAAAAAAAGCTTACATTGCAATTAAACCGCAATAAAGCGAATCAACCCCTCGCATATACCAAAGCTCATAACTTTCAAATAAAACTAGATTTTTCGAAATGTTTACGTGGAAATGCCAGTCAAAACCGTCTAATTAATATAAAACCAAAATATGTTTAAGCAGCTCTAACAAAACAATTTTCATCCAATTTTCATAATTTACGAGTTTTCCTTCATTTACATTTAGTTTTCTAGAGTTTTCTTCTAACAGCCAAATAAACAAAAGCTTATAAATTTTGAATACTTGAAAAATTCTGAGAAAAACTAAAATTAATTGGATTTAAATTACAGAATTCTACAGTAAACTACAAAAACTACGAAATCACTAAATAATGATATTTGTAGGTTCAATGACTTGCAGTTCCGAGATTAAATTCATAATTTTGTAATTAACGATTAATGACTGAAAATTGAATAATGTTTAGATTCTTATGAGCTATGAATAAAGAATTTTCATTTCGGGCGCAGAAAAGTGCGACGCTGCCAGATTTTCGAGAGCGACCAATATATTTTAAAAAAACAAACAAATTATTTTATTAACTGGTTTCTTCACAATTATTTAATTGCAAATGTTCTGCAGAACTGAGGAAACAGGGAAATGGTGTAAATTATGCAAAGCAACGGATGAAACGTGATTTCTTGCTGTTTTTGCTTTATTTATGGTTCATTTCTCGTTTTTTAAGGGACTGTCATCTTTTTGAACTTTACTTTAAGGATTTTTTACGTTTATTAAGAAAGGTTTATGGTTGTATTAATTAAAGAAACGTGTTAATACGGTAAAAACCTTGAAAAATTTATTTAGGCAGGCTAATTTATTAACAAAACCCCTTAATAAGATCCTTTTACGAGACGGTTTAATTTGTTTATTATATTATAATTCTCTAAAAACACCCTCGGTTTTAACTAATTTTATGAATGAACAATAATTGCTTAAGTCTCAAATATCCTGTGAACCATTCCAAACACAACAAATAATCGATTGCACAAGTTATCCTTGAATATCCTTTCCTAGTCTCGAATTACAAACTTTTATTGGAAAATTATGATTTTAATCCTTTTTGTTGCTTTATTTCATAAATAGCCCATAATTTCAAGCATAAAAGATATCCAGACACTTTAATTTCACTTTTAGGACCGTCATTAAGGATCAGACTTTTATTGTCTGGCTTGTATTATTTTTGTGATGAAAAATCAATTTTTTTTTTGAAGCCATTATTGTATTTTCCGATATTTAATCCATTTGCTTGTTAATTTCACGTAGAAACACTTTATAAACCGTGAAACACATTATCCAATTTTGAACACAACTAATATTTTTGCTTTATTTATAGATTTTAAACACTTTTTACAACTTTTTTACAACTTCATACAATTTTTCGGGAAAACTTCAACTGAAGAGATTTTCCTTATCAAACATGAATAGATAAACACAAACGAGATCAAATATAATTACTTTTCATTGAAAAAACCTTTTAATTGACCGAATTAAGATTTTAAACGCCACTAATTGAGTATTCCACTTATACGCTTAAGAGTTGTTTCTATACTGACCAAATATATTCAACACACTAAACCAAAACTAATTCACCACAATAAATTCTCTACACAGAAAACAACCGGCGTTTGTTCCTATCTTCACGTGATAAAAATTTTAAGATGCGTTTTTGAGAAAATACGTTGACGATTTATTATAATTTGAGGAAAAACTAAAATTTCTTCAATAGAAACCTAAATTTTTAATTTGGAAGCAAAAACCAAAAAATTCTTCCCCCGAAACTAAATTTTTAAACTTTTAAATATCTTATATCCAAACATTATGTTAATAATTTTTTTTAATGAAAATTTCAAATATATTTCAAAATTTTGATCATTTTTCAGGAAATTTTATTATCCTCGTGCAAAAGGAGACACAGCATTAGTGGTTAAAGCAAAAATACCCTCCGTTCCTGGAAGATTTGAAGGCTCACCACCCAATCTAGCACCTGCTCCCGATGAAGTGCAAGAATTAGTTTCAATTTGACCAAAATTCGCGCACCGAATAGCCCAAAAATTATGGTTATTTATGGATTCTGCAAAAAACTCAAATGCACGGTCATGTGCACATAAACCAGTGATATCAATTCCACATCCAGGTTGACTAGAAATAAATAATTTATGATTTAAACATCAAGAATTACCTAATGAATAAATTTACCTTCTTCCACCATTACAGTAAAAAGTTGCATGTGCGAGTGGCTGCCAAAAACCTGCAGTTCCTCCGTTAGTTGTAATTTGTTCAGTATAAATTGCATCTGTTCTATCAAATCTTGTTTCAATTGCTTCGACTGAAAATTAATAAAACAATAATCCTTTTGATTGAATGTCTTTGTTCAGAAATAATTACCAGAAAACAAAGGCCCAGCAGGATCAATTCCAATTATAGTTGGTATTCTTCCTCTGGTCACTCTCTTCCCAGCTACTCCAGTAATGTGAGCTCCAAGGGAATTTCCAATCAGGGCAATTCTGGAAAAATCAGTTGGACCACTGATATGAAGAAAGTCCACAAATCTCGCTGCAATGTTATTCATTGAGAGATCAGATATACATTATTATGTGTTATTTTTTATAAAACTTTACCTAGAAATGCACCGACAATTGGGACTCTGTTGCGAGCAGTGATATAATTAATAGTAGCAGCACCAATTCCCCAATCAACAACAATGACGTTAAAGTCTCCCCGTCTTAGGTAAGCACTGACTACAAGACGATTAAAGGGTATATCTAAACTGCCAGTCCATCCGTGTACCAAAATTTTTGTTTCTAACGCAGCATTAAAATGAGAATCTCTGATTGAATCAACATTGTTAAGAAATACTGCTTGTGGAGTCACTGGATTCATTCGCGTGAATAGAAGAAATTCAACATCTTGCTCCACATCAAAAGCAGGCTCGATTTCAGCTCCAGTTGATTTTAGATCAGCGAGATAAATTTGCCCATTATCGTTAGGAATAAGTTCCCAACGGCTCCTAGGGGCTGCAGCTTCCTTGAAAATTACTGATCCATAAGCTGCTGTGGAAAAAAAACCTTACAAGTATATTCTAAAGAACAATAAAAATACTTACCCAAAACGAACAGCAAAAAGCTCAAATATACCACCTTCATCGTTTATTTTTCACAATTGATTGATTTTCTTGGAGAGAGCTCGCTTATATTGTCGTTATCAATAGATCGATTAATACTTTACTAAGCTCTCCAGTAATTTCAGATAATTTGTGAACTAATTATAGAATATTTAAAAACAGTGAAATTATGGAATCTTATCCATACAATGCAATCTACGATAAAAAATCATTAAGATTACAGCGGTTTGGTTTGTATAAAATTGGCTCGTGGATAATTTGAAGAATTTTGTAATGATTGATTGGTAAATTGATTTTCACTTGAGGTTGATAGACGACACTCACGGAAGAATTGACTCCATTTGACTTCACATTGGAAGTAATCCTGGAATATTTGGACCACATTTCTTAGAGCATATTATTGGAAGATCTTCCTTAATGAGGAATTAAAAATAAATTTTTGAGTAAAGAAGAGAATCGATCAACTTTATTTTCAAATAAAATATTCTTTGTACATTTTTTTTATCCTCTTGCGAATGGAGAAGCATTATTGGTGTCTAAAGCGAAAATTCCTTCAGTTCCAACTGGATTTGCTGGGTATCCTCCCATACGTACTCTCGGAGTGAGTGAGGAGCAAGTACCGCTGTTAACATTATCGAAGCTCGCACATCTTATAGACCAGAAGTTATTGCTGTTAAGAGATTCAGCGAAGAACTCAAATGCGCGGTCATGGGCACAGACTCCAGCTATATCAATTCCACACCCAGGTTGGCTAAAAAATTATTAAATTGTAAATAAAGCGAAACAAACTTTATATAATAAATTTACCTTCTTCCACCATTAGGGTAAAAAGTTGAATGAGCTAGAACGGGCTCGCAAAAGCCTAAAGTTCCACAATTCGTGATGATTGCTTCAGTATAAACGCCATCTTCACGATCTAACCTTGATCCTGGTGCACCAACAGAAAACAAAAGAGAAGCTGGATCAAGTCCATAAACATTCTGAACACGTCCACGAGTCACACTCTTGCCAGCCATTCCAGCAACATGACCTCCAAGTGAAAATCCAATAACATCAACTCGGTTGAACTGAGCGAGGTTGTTTAGATGCAAGAAGTCGATAAACCGACCCATGACTAGAAAATTGAAAGGTCTAATTAAATTTATCTTAAGAACTCGTTAAAACTCGTGACAATCTTACAAGCTCCAACATCAGGTGCTCGGTTTCTAGCAGTGATATAATTGATAGTAGATGCACCAACTGCCCAATCAACTACAATTACATTGAAGTCTCCACGTCTCAAATAAGCTGCAACTACTTGAACATTGAAGGGAATGAATTGACTTCCTGAAATGATAATAACATTGAATTACCGTTGTGGTTCATTTTATTTGCAGTTAACTGTGAAAAATCTGTTTTTTAAAAAGTCTTTACCAGTCCATCCATGGACCAAAATTTTGGTTTCTAATGCAGCATTATAATGAGAATTAGTTATGGAAGCGACGTTGGAGTGCAAAGGTTGTGGAGTAACTGGATTAAAGCGAGTGAATAACAACATGTGTGTATCCAATTCTACGTTGAACGAAGGTTCCACTTCAATGGGAGCTGTTAAGTCAGCCAAATGCATGTTGCCCTCAGAATTGGGTGCCAAAGCCCATCGAGGAGATGCCGACACTAAAATTAAAACCATTAATATTTATTCTTGAAAAAAATTTGTGGTTAAACCAACCAGCAGCCACCAAAAACGCCAAAACTAGAATCACCTTCATTTTCTGTTATTGAACTGAAACGTTGAACCACAAAAATTCGATTTATATTAAAACTTTTTATCAAATCAAAGTATATTTTTAGATACACCTTATCTTCAATAAAATCACTACATTTTAAAAGTAAGCTGAGCAATATAATTGAGATAAGACGCCAGTGTAGGGGATATTCCTAATCAAGCTTTTCGCACAATGTTTGATATTAAATTCATGAAAGTTTGATTGAAGTTTCAAAAGTTATAAAGCAATTGTAAATGTTTCAAGGTGTCCTTATGAAATATATAGCTGAATTAAAAAAGTTAAGTCAATTTATGTTCAACGGATTTTATTATTTGCGATCAAAGATTTTCAGATTGCATCTTAACCCTGGTTAACAAATGGAGAAGCTCCATTTGTATTCAGAGCAAAGATTCCTTCAATGTTCTGAGTGATAGGCTCTCCACCTAACCTAGCAGGTGCTCCAGTTGGAACACAATTTCCTCCAATTTGACCGAAATTTGCACACCTGGTAGCCCAGAAATTGTTAGAGTTGATAGATTCAGCGAATAACTGCAAAATATTTAATATTGAATAAATATATACGTATTTAAGAATTTTTCTGTTCATCTACCTCATGGACTCGTTCGTGTGAGCAACTTCCTGTAATTTCAATTCTAATGGAGAAAACTTGATTAATATCGATCAATCTATTTTTATTAAAATAAGTATCTGTTCTTTACCCGCAACCTGGCTGAGCTATAAATTAAAAGTAAAGTTTAATTCTAAAAATTCAAACTTGTGTTCAATGACAATTTGCTTACAGCGTCCTCCATTAGGGTAAAAGTTTGCTTGTGCTAATGGATCAAAAAAGCCTTGTGTTCCTCCGTTTGTTACAATTCCTTGAGTGTAAACTCCATCAGTGCTATGAAATCTTTCTGACGAATCTGAATTTGTAAATAAAGGACCAGCCGGATCCATTCCCACTACCTAATTTTTAATTAATGAAAAATTGGATGGAACCTAAACATATCTCAAAAAATACCGTTTGAACTCGACCTCTAGTGACTGTCTTTCCAGCAAATCCTTTACAAAAGTTATAATTAGTTTAAGCAATTCTATACAAGCTAAAGTTCCAACCTGCAACATGGGCTCCCAAAGAGTGTCCCATAACTTGAACCCGATTAAATTGAGTGAATCCATTTTGATGAAGAAAGTCGATAAATCGTCCTTAAAAGCACAGAATCGAGGATCAAGTAAGTATGCAATGTGAATGAACCGTGTACAAACCTATGAAAGCACCAACGGATGGAACTGTATTCCTAGCTGTGATATAGTTGATGGTTTGAGCTCCTGCAGCCCAATCTACACCAATAATATTAAAGTTTCCGTTTTGAACGTAAGCATCTCTGGGACCAACTGTAACGTTTTTTATTAATTGATGTTGGTTATGAATATATTTTTTTTATGTTACTGGGGACCCAATGGGAATTTCTCAGATATTTTATAAGAGCACTGATATTTTTAAGAGACTCAAAGCTTTAGAGAATTTTAAGCAAACTTATTAAAAAAAGATAATTTATGCGCCACCCAATTGGAAACTGGGAAAATCTTTTCAATGTATTACCTGGCTAACAATAATTTCAAGATTACTCAAACTCACCCGCAAAACTCACTTACCCATATCAAACCCTTAACCCTCAAAAGAAACAATAAACGACCAACCCTTGAAAGCTTCCCGAAACTTAACCCCAAATAAAACACTTTATAATTTCTGAGAATCAATCTATTTTCTATATTTTCTCAGTGTCACTTCAGTCATAAACCCCTATCTTTCGCGATCCTTTCCCCTTACTCCCCACTCTTCCTATCCTTCCACTTTCCTTCTAGGGCTACGACACTCCACTTCCTGACACTAGATTTAATTTTTGCTCTAAATTAATCTCACACGTCTTATCACCTCAACAGTTCGAACTAGAAAGTCTCGATTCTTCTTTCTATCCGATTTACATCATTGCCATCTGATCTTGTTGGTATGCGTTTTCGTCAGTTCAACCTTATTTTGCTCTTAAGGTGGTTTGGAGTTGCTGCATGTCATTTGCTCACCACAAGTCAGTCGGTGGTTGGAATTGGTCGAGCAGGCGAGTTTGCTGATCATCTCTCGTCTATGATATCGGTTTCTGACTTGACCATGACATTCTAGCTTACAATATTTTTATGCATATTTTGCAACAAATCCAAACAATCTTTTTATTTACTTTACTGCGAACATTACAATTCCCTCGGCGGGGTCAAAAAAAAATAGAGGAAAATTTTAATTACATTACAATTTTATACATTTTTTTTTTTTTTTTTAAATTAGCTTGGTTATTCGCAATCAATATAAACTCTACTAATCAGAACCCACGACCTCGAGATCAATTAGATCTTACTTTTTTTTTTTTACACGAGTGGATTTTCATAAAACTACCAGATTAGTAAAATTTCAAAAATTGGCAATAAACATTCACTATCACAATATATTTCTGGTTTTTTAATCCTAAAAAGTTGAATTTTACAATTAGCTTTCAATTCGCTTCAACTTTACTATTCTCTGTAAATGAGCTTAACAAATTTCAAACAATCTCAATTGCCTTTCAAAAAAATAAAAAGTACTGAAATATGAAAACAATTTTTTTCAGTGTAAAAATTAATTATATATTTGCTCTTTTCCAGAACACTTAAATCAATCTACTAAATCTCTTGAATTAATTAATAGCTCACCTACAAAAAAATATTTAATCAAAAAAATTAAGGACAACACAATTTTTTCAACATAAATTTACGCTTAACGTCCGTAAGACTTTGCGCCCCCATAGGCAATTGTCTTTCCTTAAAGACCATAATTCGGTTTGGTTTGAGCAAAAATTTCTCAAAAAATTTATATTTTCGACTTTCGAGTTCGATCAGATCAGAGGCCCTCACCAAAATTTTCAAATCACAGCTAATATCCCAAAACTAAATAAACTAATCAAACAAACAAAAGAGAATGTTACTCTCATTCTCGTTTGACAATTTCTAAAATCAAAATTGCCAAAATTGCATAATTTAAACACGCTAACGCCAAAATGACCCAGCAAAAATTCAAAAATAAATGTGTGTGCCACACATTCCGAAAAATTTTCAAAAGAAAATTGTATCAAACGAAAAAAAATTAAATGTTTCCATATAAAACAAAGAAAATGGGCTGAACCTCTAAAACTCACTACTTGATGTCATATTTAATTATGTCTTCCTTTATCTTCATACTAATTGTCGCTCTACTTCCTGAACCGCTACCCAAGACAATCCCTTTTGGTGCAAAACCAATCAAATCTTGTACGTTCTTGTGCACAACAGTTTTCTCTAAAAATATATAAAATGTTATTAATAAACCAAAATACAAAAAAATTTCAATAATAATCTCAAAAAAAAATTTCAATCTTTTCAAAAATTTATTTTCACCCTTAAACCCTGTAAAAAATTTTATTATTGCATTATTTTTATTAATGAAACTTCACTATATTAATTAACTTTTAAGATCCTTTTGATGATAAGTACCAACATACGTTCCATTCACATCATTCACACTATAACTAGACCGCCCAATCACACTCACAATTTTACATTTTATCCATTTTGCTCCTAATTTGGCGCTGAATTTATTAACTTTGTCAGACAACGCAAAGTTTCTTCGCCACACAATCTCACCAATTTGGAATTTATGCCAATTTACATTTTGCTGTGTTGCTTTATTTCTTAAATTATAATTTCTGGCATACTTTTTATAAGCTTTTTCTAAATTTGCTCGCACATTCTTTCTAATGTTTTTCAAATGGTCATCTCTCACATAATTATCTAAATCACACACAGGCAAATTTCTATACTCCTCACCATTAATAATCATGTTGCGCCCACTTTGGTTTAAATAAAACAGCAGCAAGAATTCGAGAACGTTATTATTGGCCGCATATGTTTCCTGATATAAAGTTGTATGTAAGCAAATGTGAGGTGTGTAAAGCAGCAAAAAGTACGAACCAAAGACTTGTGCCGGAGATGGGGTCGATGAAAAATGCGCGTCAACCATGGCATATGATTTCGATCGATTTTTGGGGTCCAGTAACGCGATCAAGGGCTGGATTCACATGTTGTCTCGTAGTATTAGATTTGTTTTCCAAATTTGTTTTGATTTTTTTTAAATAAGGGAGGCGACTGCAAAAATTACGTGCACTTTGCTGGAGAATGAGGTTTTTCTGCGTTTAGGTGTTCCACAATTCGTTTACAGCGACAATGGACGGCAGTTTATAAGTAGGCAATTTGTTGAATTGCTGGAGAAATATAAGGTTAAACATAAACTGAATGCTGTTCACCATCCTCAAGTTAATCCTGTTGAACGTGTGATGAAGACCATAGGGGCTTCTCTTAGATCGTACGTGAAAAATGATCAAACAAGGTGGAGTGATAGAGTCCCTGGAATTGCGTATGCAATTAATTCGGCGAGACATGAAAGTACGGGATATTCGCCTTATCATGTAAATTTTGGGGCAATTTTGTAACGTTTTTTATTAATTGATGTTGGTTATGAATATATTTTTTTTATGTTACTGGGGACCCAATGGGAATTTCTCAGATATTTTATAAGAGCACTGATATTTTTAAGAGACTCAAAGCTTTAGAGAATGTTAAGCAAACTTATTAAAAAAAGATAATTTATGCGCCACCCAATTGGAAACTGGGAAAATCTTTTCAATGTATTACCTGGCTAACAATAATTTCAAGATTACTCAAACTCACCCGCAAAACTCACTTACCCATATCAAACCCTTAACCCTCAAAAGAAACAATAAACGACCAACCCTTGAAAGCTTCCCGAAACTTAACCCCAAATAAAACACTTTATAATTTCTGAGAATCAATCTATTTTCTATATTTTCTCAGTGTCACTTCAGTCATAAACCCCTATCTTTCGCGATCCTTTCCCCCTACTCCCCACTCTTCCTATCCTTCCACTTTCCTTCTAGGGCTACGACACTCCACTTCCTGACACTAGAATTAATTTTTGCTCTAAATTAATCTCACACGTCTTATCACCTCAACAGTTCGAACTAGAAAGTCTCGATTCTTCTTTCTATCACATCACATCATTGCCATCTGATGGTGTTGGTATGCGTTTTCGTCAGTTCAACCTTATTTTGCTCTTAAGGTGGTTTGGAGTTGCTGCATGTCATTTGCTCACCACAAGTCAGTCAGTGGTTGGAATATTGGTCGAGCAGGCGAGTTTGCTGATCATCTCTCGTCTATGATATCGGTTTCTGACTTGACCATGACATTTTAGCTTACAATATTTTAATGCATATTTTGCAACAAATCCAAACAATCTTTTTATTTACTTTACTGCGAACATTACAATTCCCTCGGCGGGGTCAAAAAAAAATAGAGGAAAATTTTAATTACATTACAATTTTATATATTTTTTTTTTTTTTAAATTAGCTTGGTTATTAGCAATCAATATAAACTCTACTAATCAGAACCCACGACCTCGAGATCAATTAGATCTTACTTTATTTTACACGAGTGGATTTTTCATAAAACTACCAGATTAGTAAAATTTCAAAAATTGGCAATAAACATTCACTATCACAATATATTTCTGGTTTTTTAATCCTAAAAAGTTGAATTTTACAATTAGCTTTCAATTCGCTTCAACTTTACTATTCTCTGTAAATGAGCTTAACAAATTTCAAACAATCTCAATTGCCTTTCAAAAAAATAAAAAGTACTGAAATATGAAAACAATTTTTTTTCAGTGTAAAAATTAATTATATATTTGCTCTTTTCCAGAACACTTAAATCAATCTACTAAATCTCTAAAATCAATTAATAGCTCACCTACAAAAAAATATTTAATCAAAAGTTAAGGACAACACAATTTTTTTCAACATAAATTTACGCTTAACGTCCGTAAGACTTTGCGCCCCCCTAGGCAATTGTCTTTCCTTAAAGACCATAATTCGGTTTGGTTTGAGCAAAAATTTCTCAAAAAAATTTAAATTTTCGACTTTCGAGTTCGATCATTCAGAGGCCCTAACCAAATCTTTCATATCACAGTTATTATCCCAAAACTTACAAACTAATCAAACAAACAAAAGAGAATGTTACTCTCATTCTCGTTTGACAATTTCAAATATCAAAATTGTCAAAAGCATAATGTTCATCCCAACTAAAGCCAAAATTGACCCAGTCGAATTCAAAATTGAATGTGTGAAGCACACATTCCAAAAAAATTTTCCTAAGAAAATTGTATCAAACGAAAAAAAAATTACATATGTTTTCATAGAAAACACAGAAAAATGGGCTGAACCTCTAAACTCACTATTCAACGTCATGTAAATTAAGCCTTTCCTTATCTTCCCGCTAACTTGTCGCTCTACTTCTAAAATACCGCTTCCCAAGCCAATCACATAGGGTGCAAACTCCCTCATGAACTCATCTGTGCACAATAGTTTTCTCTAAAAATATATGAAAAGTTATTAATAAAATCAAAATTCGAAAACATCTCAAATCAATTTCCATAAAATACTTTAATTTTAACCCCTACTCTAACCTAAATATATTTATTCATTTATTTTTTTTTTCTTTTTTTTCTTTTTTTTCATTCCCATTATTCCCATTTTAAAGTCAACAATCATCAAAATTTTTACTCTACAAAAACTAATTCTTAAAAAAATTATTTTTATCCAAATTCAAATAACCACAATGAAGAACTAATTCTAAATCAAAATTTTCAATCCGCAAACTACCAAATTTATTTTTCCAGCGCTTGAGTGCAAAAGGCTCAGCACCAGCTCAAACAAACCCAAATTCTAATTAAAAAACTCTATTGTGCACAAATTCGTCCAAAAAATCATTAGCAATTTTATCTCGGACAAACAAAAAAAAACTTCCTATTCAAAATTCTAATTGCTTTCAAAAGTTGATCTCCACGTTAGACACTCGGTTTTTGTAACGTTTATACGGATTTAAGTTGGTTATGAATATATTTTTTTTATGTTACTGGGGACCCAATGGGAATTTCTCAGATATTTTATAAGAGCACTGATATTTTTAAGAGACTCAAAGCTTTAGAGAATTTTAAGCAAACTTATTAAAAAAAGATAATTTATGCGCCACCCAATTGGAAACTGGGAAAATCTTTTCAATGTATTACCTGGCTAACAATAATTTCAAGATTACTCAAACTCACCCGCAAAACTCACTTACCCATATCAAACCCTTAACCCTCAAAAGAAACAATAAACGACCAACCCTTGAAAGCTTCCCGAAACTTAACCCCAAATAAAACACTTTATAATTTCTGAGAATCAATCTATTTTCTATATTTTCTCAGTGTCACTTCAGTCATAAACCCCTATCTTTCGCGATCCTTTCCCCCTACTCCCCACTCTTCCTATCCTTCCACTTTCCTTCTAGGGCTACGACACTCCACTTCCTGACACTAGAATTAATTTTTGCTCTAAATTAATCTCACACGTCTTATCACCTCAACAGTTCGAACTAGAAAGTCTCGATTCTTCTTTCTATCACATCACATCATTGCCATCTGATGGTGTTGGTATGCGTTTTCGTCAGTTCAACCTTATTTTGCTCTTAAGGTGGTTTGGAGTTGCTGCATGTCATTTGCTCACCACAAGTCAGTCAGTGGTTGGAATATTGGTCGAGCAGGCGAGTTTGCTGATCATCTCTCGTCTATGATATCGGTTTCTGACTTGACCATGACATTTTAGCTTACAATATTTTTTATGCATATTTTGCAACAAATCCAAACAATCTTTTTATTTACTTTACTGCGAACATTACAATTGACGCGCATTTTTCATCGACCCCATCTCCGGCACAAGTCTTTGGTTCGTACTTTTTGCTGCTTTACACACCTCACATTTGCTTACATACAACTTTATATCAGGAAACATATGCGGCCAATAATAACGTTCTCGAATTCTTGCTGCTGTTTTATTTAAACCAAAGTGGGCACAATCATCATGATTTTCCTCCATAATCCTATTTTTCATTGATTCAGGCACAACTAAATTCCATTGTGGGTCAATTCCATTCACAAAATGCTTAAACAACACATCATTCTCTAACTTAAAATCAGGATATAATTCAGGCGTATTCACAACTCTCTCTTTTAATTGAGCATACCAATCATTCACATCAAGCAAACATATTTCCAGCGCAGCAATATCACGAGATAAACAATCAGGCACTACATGTAATTTACCTTTTCTATGCTCAAAAGTCAAATCATACTGTTGCATTTTTATGCTCCATCTGGCCAATCTTCCATTAACATCTTTTAAATTTGCAAGCCACAACAATGATGCATGATCCGTAATAATTTTCACAGGAGTTCCTTCAATATAAGGACGAAATTTATCCAAAGCTAACAAAACTGCCAAACATTCTCGTTCGCTCACTGTATATTTTTGTTGTGCTGGCGTCAACTTTTGGCTAAAATAACCAACAACATACTCCTCATTACCCTCACCTTGAGTCAATACTGCCCCCAATCCAATATCAGACGCATCACACTGAAGTATCCATGGTTTATTAAAATCCGGATTCCTCAAAACAGGTGCACTTACCAACGCAGTTTTCAATTTATTAAACGCCTCATTCGCCTCCACTGTCCATTTAAATCTTTTGTGTTTGTCTTGAGTACAATCAGTAATCGGTGCAGACAACGAAGCAAAATTTTGAATAAATTTTCTATACCACCCTACAACACCCATAAATCTCCGAACACCTTTCTTATTACACGGAGCTGGCATCTCCAATATTGCAGACATCTTTCCAGGATCTGTGCTAACACCTTTCTCTGAAATTATGTAACCCAAATACTTAATCTGCTTCTGACAAAATCTGCTTTTCTCTAAATTCACTGTCAGTCCTGCTTTCTTCAATCTCCTCGCCACCTCAATCACCAATCTCATGTGTTCTTCAAAAGTATCTGAACAAATAATAATATCGTCCAAATAAACAAAAACATACGGCTCAAGATCATATCCCAACACCATATCCATTAATCTAGACTGCGACTGAGCAGCATTCACCAAACCAAACGGCATCGACTTAAATTGGAAATGTCCTCTTCCAGGAACTGAAAACGCTGTCTTCTCTCTCGCATCTTTTGCTAACGGAATTTGCCAAAACGCATTCTTTAAATCAACGGAGCTAAAAATTTGTTTTATTTAATCGTGCAAAAATTCTTCCCATGTGAGGTAATGGATAAACGTCCCTCTTCGTAACTGCATTCAATTTTCTGCTATCCAAACAAACACGCATTGTACCATTTGGCTTAACAGCAACCGCTAAATTATGACACCACGGCGAATTACTCGGCTCGATGACATCCAACAGCAACATTTGGTCGATTTCCTTATTCAACGCAGCTTCTTTATGTGGAGAATACAAATGTGGTCGTATTCTTACAGGCGCAGCATCTCCAGTCTCTATTTCATGTTGTAAAACCCAAGTCCTACCCAACTTTCCATCATTTGACGTTGGCAACGTTGAAATAGCAGCTAACAACTCCTTCTTCTCAGCTTCAGACAAAAGATGTTCCGTTCCACAATCTTCTAAAGAAAAACAAGATGCCACATTCGCAACCATTGGAGTTATTTTAAATGCATTCCAAAAATCCATACCTAAAATTAAATCTTTAGATATCGTAGGCACAATTAACGTTCGCACAATTTTTGTCATACGATTAAATATATAAGGCAAGTCCACACAACCAATCACACCATGTTTCGTTCCATCAGCAGTTTTTAAAACACAATCGCTCTTTATTAATTTCAATCCATTTCTTTTTACAAATTCATTCGATTTTCTTCCCATAATTGTACATGTTGCTCCACTATCAAGCAATCCTACAATATTCATACCAAAAACATTCACACATGCATGCGGTCTAACATCATTATTAATCTTATAAATACTCAAAGCACATACTTCTATTACTTCACACTTTTCAGAATTAAAGGCCAATTTTTCATTCATCCTCCTCAGTTGACCTCTATAACCTTTGGAAGAATTATTTAGTTTTTTTGACACACTGGACATTCGGTCACAATCACATCCTTCTTGCCACAACCGTAACAAAACTTTTTACGCGCTTGCTGACAATCGCCAAAAACATGACCTTCACCTTCACAATTCCAACAAACCACTGGTCCGCTTTTCTTCTTAGTTTCAGAGTTCCCACCATTTTGCCTAAAATTTCGCAAAGCAGCCACTTCATCTTCCCCCAAATCAATCAAACTTTTGTCTTCATACAATTCATGAACACTTGGCGAACTTTTGTTGATTCTGTTGTAACGAGCAACATTAGCTCTCGCTGTTTCTAAATTTCTGCAGACAACATCCAACTCTTCCATACTCTTAACACTACCAGCAGAAATTTTGTTACTAAACGCAGGATTCATATTTCTAATAATAGTTTGAACCATTCTTCCTTGAGTCCGCTGATACGGCAAATTACGATGCAAAACTTTCATCTCAGCCAAGTAACTGTGCAAAGCTTCACCAGGTCCCTGCATTCTGCCATCAATTTCCGTCTCCAACCAGTACTCATAATCATTTCCCAGAAAATCGCCTTTCAACGCTGTAATTAATTGGCACCATGTTGAAAATGAAGTTGAATTTCCAACAAACCAATCAAAACCTTTTCCAGAAAATAAAACAATTCCACCTGCAAGCAGCTCAGCATCACTCACACCTTCAGCTCTAGCCAATAACTCCACTTTATTTATGAATCTAAACAAATTTTCCTTACGACCATCAAAACTCGTTCCCCATTTTCTTAACCGACCAGTCAAGTTTCCAGCATTCGCATAATGTGAATTTTGTTGTCCATATGAATGATTTTGTTGATATCCACGAGAATATTCAAAACGCTGTTTTCCATATCCCCGGTAATCATCATTTCCACTACATTCACCAGCATTATTGAAGCTTTTAGGGTTTCCTTTGAAATAATTACCATTATTTCTTACCGAATCTTCAGACAAATTCTTATTTTTGTGACTCACATCATAATTTCCCGCAGTTTCTTGAGACCTATTCTTATAGCTAACCACATTCTGTTTCTTGCTCTCTTGCTGAGCTTTCAATGAATTCATCACATCCTCAAACTCATCATCAATCAAATTTTTGTTGAGTATTTGGTTCGAAGGAACACTTACTGAAGGTTTCCTAGTAGATTCCTTATTCTTCAAAAGATGTTGGTAACCATCAAACTCATCACCACCAGACTCATCACTAACATCCACCATCTGACAAGAATTTTCATGAATTTTCTGCAACTTATGCTTTTCAAGCTTTTTGCACTGTTCTCGAAGTTTTCGAATTTCTTCCTCAACATTATCGTAAGCGGAACCACTCATGCTTTCAGGATAATATTTTCTTTTCAACGCAACTATCTTGGAAGTCAGTTTTTCGTGCCTTGTAATCTCCTCTGCAAAAGTCGGACTTATTCTTGCCGCGCGAGCTTCAATATGCAGAAAACGGCTGAACGAAGACACTAAAACTCCCCTATTTCCCTTATTCACACTTGCACTCAAAAATCCTTCAACATCCCATAATTTCTCTTCACATACCTGCATTTCATCCATAACATTTGTCTCATTCAGAACATTCGGAAACAAGCTGCAATCTCTCCTTTCTCTCTTCAAAGCCAACCTCAAATCATGCCTCTTTATCGCAGGATCAGCAGACCAAATCCCTCTGATAAGACACTCTTGGGCTACTTCATCATCTTCCAAAAAATCCACATTCATCTTGGTACTTTATTTATTTATATTTCACCAAAACGATCCTAAAAATATAAAAAAGTGTAAATATTTCTTATATAAATAAAATTTTTATTAAACGGAATCTCCAGCAATACACCGTTTTCCCTTTTAAATTATGATCCCAAAGATTATTTTAATTTCACAAAATTTCTCAAAAAACTAATTTAAATTTATTCAAAAAATAATAATTTTCTAATTTCGAATAACCACAATCAAGAACTAATTCTAAATCAAAATTTTCAATCGGCAATATACCAAATTTATTTTTCCAGCGCTTGAGTGCGAAAGGCTCAGCACCAGCTCAAACAAACCCAAATTCTAATTAAAAAACTCTATTGTGCACAAATTCGCCCAAAAAAATCATTAGCAATTTTATCTCGGACAAACGAAAAAACTTCCTATTCAAAACTCTAATTGCTTTCAAAAGTTGATCTCCACGTTAGACGCCACTCGGTTTTTGTAACGTTTTTTATTAATTGATGTTGGTTATGAATATATTTTTTTTATGTTACTGGGGACCCAATGGGAATTTCTCAGATATTTTATAAGAGCACTGATATTTTTAAGAGACTCAAAGCTTTAGAGAATTTTAAGCAAACTTATTAAAAAAAGATAATTTATGCGCCACCCAATTGGAAACTGGGAAAATCTTTTCAATGTATTACCTGGCTAACAATAATTTCAAGATTACTCAAACTCACCCGCAAAACTCACTTACCCATATCAAACCCTTAACCCTCAAAAGAAACAATAAACGACCAACCCTTGAAAGCTTCCCGAAACTTAACCCCAAATAAAACACTTTATAATTTCTGAGAATCAATCTATTTTCTATATTTTCTCAGTGTCACTTCAGTCATAAACCCCTATCTTTCGCGATCCTTTCCCCCTACTCCCCACTCTTCCTATCCTTCCACTTTCCTTCTAGGGCTACGACACTCCACTTCCTGACACTAGAATTAATTTTTGCTCTAAATTAATCTCACACGTCTTATCACCTCAACAGTTCGAACTAGAAAGTCTCGATTCTTCTTTCTATCCGATTTACATCATTGCCATCTGATCTTGTTGGTATGCGTTTTCGTCAGTTCAACCTTATTTTGCTCTTAAGGTGGTTTGGAGTTGCTGCATGTCATTTGCTCACCACAAGTCAGTCGGTGGTTGGAATTGGTCGAGCAGGCGAGTTTGCTGATCATCTCTCGTCTATGATATCGGTTTCTGACTTGACCATGACATTCTAGCTTACAATATTTTTATGCATATTTTGCAACAAATCCAAACAATCTTTTTATTTACTTTACTGCGAACATTACACAACAATGCTAGGAGAGGCCTGAGAACCAGTCCAACCGTGAATTAATATCCTTACAGGCCACTGAGGATTAAAGTTTGAGTTCCTGATCGAATCTGCGTTGTTAAAAAGTCTCTGTCCAACAGTTGGATTATTTCGAGTGTATAGCAGCATAAGGATATCAGTCTCCGGATTGAATTTTGATTCTACTTCCTGTTGTTCTAGATGTAAATCCGACAAGTGCATCTGTCCATCATCGTTAGGAATTAAAGCCCAGCGAGGTGTTTTATCAATTGGTGATCCGTAGACTTAAAAAAATATTTATTAAAAATATGTAACTTAAAAAAAAATTTAATTTCTAACCCCCAGCAAGAGCCAAGACAGCCAAAACAACGAACACTTTCATATTCAACAGAAGAATGAAGAAGCAAGTCAAAATATTTCACCTTTTATCCTAAACTTACCGACTGATTTTAAAACACGCAAATTTTAAAATGCTTATCTTTTGGAACAGAAGAACAAAGGTGAGTATCATTTGGTTTTCCAAACTCTCTTTAGATATTAAATTCTTAAGATATTAATTTCTCAAGATTGTGTCTGATAATTATATTAAGTCACCACCAGTGCCTATAAGATAGTACGATAAGATTTAAAATATGAAGGTAAATTATTAGTGAATATTGGCGCCTGGTTGAAAAGTTTGGCAACCAATTTGAAGTTAAATATAAAGACATTCCATTGGTCGTTTTATTTACTTCCTAGTAACTTTAAAGTTAACTTTTTTTATTATTACAGTTAGTTCCTGGCAACTTAAATTAACTTTTTGCGGACCATTGAGAAAAGTTAATTTTACAAAATTATTTTTTGATTAAAGTGAATTTTTCTGGGCGGACGGGATCAACTTTCTAAGTAATATCTGTTGTTCAATGAACTTGTTGAACATCGTACAGGCTTTAGATTCACTAATTTATGGAGTTTTATGAGGTTATTTGATGATTTTATTTTGTAAACAAATTATTTCTATGGATCTTCAATACTACTCTTTTAGCTAGTTCAAAGCCTTTGATTACAACTGTGATGGTCTATTACACTTTCTTTATCACTGTGAGATCGTTTAATTGGTATATCTAAGACTTTGAAGACTCTAATCGCGATTAATAATATTCTTATTTTCAATAACAAACAATTTTCACATATTTTTTTTCAAATTTGATATTATTGGGTTTTTGGGGTTAATTGACACTATATCACTAATTAGAAGGCTTAATTACTACGGCACTAATCACACCAAAGTATATTAAGCGAGAAAAGTCAATCCAAAAAATTTAATTTTCAAGTTACTTTTAACTAAACGGAGATTTTGCTGAATCAGTTAAAAGTAACTTCGGTTGTTATAAAATTAAAAACTGTTATAATTAACTTTTTCAATGGTCCGCAAAAAGTAACTTATAAGTTACCAGGAAGTTAATAAAACGACCAATGGAATGTCTTTTATCTTGGTATAATTTTCTAACATTACTCTACTTTTTATCAGTCAAACTCAATAATAAGCAAACTTTCCGGTACTTAAGCTTTCAGTAAGCTCCCTGGAAGTCAAACTTTATCATGATCAATTTTTACTTTTATGAAACTTGCAACCACCAAAAAAAATCAAAACATTGCTAGAAGTAGCTGTTCTGGAAAAAATATTGAACGTTATTAATATTTTTATTTAATAATTATTTAGATACTTTTATCTAAAAATGCCAAAGCTCTGATACATAAAAATGTACAAAACTTAATTGATAAAACTCCTTATCAGTTAAGAAGGATTCGTATAAATAGTAGAAACGCCACTACAGAAACTACATTTTAAGTTTTCAGTTGAATTAAAATGAAGTTTTTTGTAGTTTTTGCTAGCGTGCTACTTTTTGCCACTGTTTCTGCAACTTCGTTCAAAGAGTTGCAAGATGCACCTAAAAACCATATTACAGACAACATAGTTATTCGATTACACACCCGCGGCAATCAAATTGGAATGATTATGGGAAATAACGCTAATGAAATCAGAAACTCGCATTGGTCCACATTGAGAGACATAAAGATCATAATTCACGGTCACGGTCATTCCTCAAACACTTTAAGAATCATTAACCTCAGAGACGCTTTTATAAGACGTGGAGATTTTAATGTGATCGTTGTTGATTGGGCTGCTTTAGCTGTTGGAACCTTACCTGCAGGTAGAGTGAGAGAAGTCGGAGAACATATTGGGGCATACATAAACTTCTTGCAGCAAAATGGATTAACTACATTAAGGCGAATAAGCATAATTGGACATCATGTAGGTGCTCATGTAGCTGGAATAGCTGGGAAATCTGTTGCAGGAGGAAGAGTTCAGTCAATTTATGGTTTAGACCCTCCATCTCAAGGATTTTCTTTAGATTTGGTAACTTTTTTTATTCATTGTTAAATGGTTAGCTAATTTTATTAATTTTACAGCCAAATGAGAGGTTTGCTGCAAATGATGCTGTCTACACAGAAGGAATTGTCACAAGTGCTGGAACTATGGCTTTTTCTGAAAATTTGGCTCAGGCTTCATTTTATCCTAATCGAGGTGTTTTTCAACCAAGTGAGTGATATTGGGATAAATTTTTTGAGTCTCTAACATTTATTTCCTCTAGATTGTGGTCTTGATTTAGTTGGAACGTGCACAACTTTATGGGCTCTTACGGTAAGTACATTTACATTAAATTTACAAAATTGCAATATATGATCTTATTTTCAATGAAGCTATTCACTGAATCCATAACGAACAATCAGTTTTGGGCTCAAAGGTGCACAAACTTTCAAGAGATATTATCGGGACAATGCGTCGTAACTGAACGAACTGGAATCACCATGGGTGGAGAACCAGGAAATCTTCCTGGCACTGCTGGAATGTTTTCGTTGATGACAAATGCATTTTCTCCTTTCGCTCAAAGTTTTCCTTAATTTGATTGTTTTCGTGAATAAAAGTTTATATTATTCAATGACGATATCGTGATTTTTAATTATTTTTTTTAAATTCTACATTGGTCTACGTCAAGAAAGGCGGAACAAACAAAATGTGTAGGAATTTGAAATATTTCTATATCAAGCTATCAAGCTTATACCGGGCTTGAAAAGCTTATTAATTGTTGATAAGCTTTCTATATTTATTTCCAAAACAACATTTATGGGAGAAGAATTGAAATGTGGTTATAGTTGTTTAAGTGGTTATTCAAGTTGATTAAAAAGAATTGTTGAAATCTTAAACATGAATTTTGAAAGTTTGGAAGCAAAACCCAAAAATTTGACCCACGAAACTTTCATTTTCGAACGTTAAAATTTTTCACAATTTGGAAACATTTGAAATTTTGAAATTTTGAAATTTTTGAATTTTGAAAGTTTGAAACGAGTTTGAAAGCAAATAATTAAATGTTTGACCCTCAAAAAAGCGAATTAGATATATCAATTTTCAATCTTTCAACTTTCAGCCTAGAATATTTCGGTATTGAATAAGTTTCATTGCTTACGATCCCCTCGACTTCTTTTGCTTTCTTATCAAAAACTTATCGAGAAATCTTGAACAATAGTTGATAACAGCCACAATCTTTGATATTCTTAATCTTAATGGATCCATTGTTCGCCAACATTTCATTTTCAAAATTTCATTTTAGAAACCCAAAAATAAATTTTATTCGTTCTTCATTCTTCAAGCAACATGAAGGTGCTTTTGGTTTTCGCTGGATTGCTTCTGGCAGGTGAATTGAAAAAATAAATCTTCCGACAAATTATACTAACGCAAGTACTTTCCAGTCGCCTCTTCTCCATTGACTCCACGAACTGAAGCTCGTTGGGCTTTATTAGAAGATGATTCTGGACGCAAGCACTTAACTGATTTAGATCCATTGATGGAACCAGAACCAATGTGGAATATTGGAATCGACCTTAGATTCTTGCTTTACACCAGAAATAATCCAGTTACTCCTCAAAGACTCGATTTCAATCCTGCTACAATTTCAAGCTCTCATTGGAATCGAGCCAATGGCGTGAGATTTATTATTCATGGATGGAACTCTGATGCATCTTCTCCCGTTAACGTTGCCACAACTGCAGCTTATTTGAGAGCAGGAGATTTAAATGTAGTCGTTGTGGATTGGTCAGTTGGAGCAAACACCATCAACTATATCACTGCTAGAAATCGCGTCACTGAGGTCGGAGCCTGTAAGTTTATTCAAATTGGACTTTGATCTCTTATCAAAAATAATGAAAATTTCTAGTCTTGGCCAGCTTCATCGATCTTTTGCATTTGAACCAGTTCACTCAATTCAATCTTGTGCACATTGTTGGACATTCATTGGGCCCACATATTGCTGGTGTTACTGGCAAAAGAGTGACACGTGGACGCATTCATACTATTGTTGGACTCGACCCAGCAGGTCCTCTATTTTCATTGAATTCTGCTGATCGTTTGGCTGCAGGTAAGAAATATTTGAAATATAATGTAAATCTTGATTAATTCATATTCATTGTTCTTCTCTTCATCAGGTGATGCATTCTACGTAAGATCTTTGTAAAATCATGGATTTAGATAAAATAAAATTAACCGTTATTAATTTCGTAGACCGAGGGCATTCGCACTGAGACAAGCTTAATTGGATTTGACCTTCCATTAGCTCAAGTGGATTTCTATCCTTCATGGGGTGGATCTCAACCTGGTTGTGGTATTGATCTGACAGGAAGCTGTGCTCATTCAAGAGCTCATCAATTCTACGCCGAGTCCATTAATAACAACAATTTCTGGGGACGTCGTTGCGCAGGAGGTTTCGCTGATATTCAAAACAGAAGTTGTCAACCAGGAGGAGCAGTTTGGCCAATGGGAGGAGAGCCTGGTAATGCTGGTAACGGAATCGATGGTGTGTTCTTCCTCAGTGTTAACGGCAACAGTCCCTTCGCACAAGGGCGATAATAAATCAATCAGGGATATTTCCATTTGAGATTGGACAATCTTATCACCGTTTTAATTTATTTAAGCTCTGGTATTGTAATTTAAACCATGTCCAATGTACGTAAATGAGATAATAAAAAAAAACTCAAGAGTACCTCATTAAATGACGGTTGTATTGATTTTGATTAAGTAGTATCTAAGTGCATGAACTTACTTTTGTAGATTATTTTATCTTGGAGATTTCCTGGTAAAAATGTTTGGAAAGATTCAGTGAAAGGCAATAAAAAAGTTCAAAGTTTTATATTTTTGTTCAACAGCAATATTCTTAATAAACTTTTATTCAACTATTTGCTTCGATATTTTATCAATAACATATTGTTTGCATTTTACATTTCATTGAACTCTTTTTGAGTTACCATTCCAAAAAATTGAAAATAAATCTATTTTGAATAAATATACAATTAAAATTCTGCTAGGAATCATCTAAAATTCAATTAAAACTTCAGAAGACAAATTATTGCAACTAATTAAACTAACATAATCAACTTAACGACATCAACAAATAAAATAATACTTAAAAGATAATGATGGAGGCAGAAGGTGAGAATAGAAATATGAAGGATAGAGCCCTTCAGTTATTCACAAAAAGTGAAAAGGACGGTTCATATGACCAAAGTTACTTTTAACAGACTTTGGACAAATAAAGCGTTTCTTGAAAAAATCATTATTTGATTATTAATCGAGTAGAGTAGAATTATAATGATGCTCGGATGCAAAATGACGGAAAAGATAGTAAAAGACAAAACAAAAGCGTAAACAATTCAAAGGGTCGCGGTTAATCGTTCAACTTTCTTCAAATTGCGATGCAAGTTAATGGTTTTAGTTATTGGCCAATAGCTACTCACACATCAAGCAGAGAAAAATACAGCATAACCTCAAAGTTGATATTTTTACTTTTTTATAAATTTAGTTGTTACTGCTGAATTTTGTAATTAAATTGGCAAAACTACAGATGTATGTTATGTTAAAATTGTCTAAGATTGCTTTACTATCTTTTAATTTGATTGGTTGAAAATCGATAAAAAAGAAGTTTGAGAATTCAAAGAGATTTGAGGTTATGCTCAACACATCCCATCCAAAAACAATACAAAAATGATCCAAATCTTCCAAAGATTATGTCGCAAAACATAAGAAGGTACTTAAAACCACTAAGATAGGTGCATAAGTAGAAAAATCACAAATAAAAACTCCATTCACAAATCTCAACTGAATATAAAAATCTCAACCGCAAAAGATCTAGTTAGAGATCTCAGAATTTGGAAACTTTGATGCTCGCATGATATTTAGATGGAGAGAATTTCCTTCAGATCCTGCTCGATCCCTGTAAATATTTGAATTTAGAAGAAGAAAAAAAGTTGTGAAATGATTTATTATAAGTTGTTTGGAGTGAAATATCGAATAATCAGATTCTGTGGGGGAAATGAGGATATACGTCCATTTGAGACATGAAGGGGTCATGAAATGAGTAGTGAAAGGTAAGGTCGTATAAGGCTCACGATTTAATTTAGAAACTAATTCATTTGTTTCTAAAAAGCTAAGTTTCTTGCATTTTTGAAAATTTGAAAAGTCTTGAATGTCTTTTTGGAATTTGTAGAGTTTTTAGCTTATTAAAGCTTTTGGGTTGTCCCTCATCGATTTTATTATGTTTTCTCCCACCAAAGAACCTCTATAAGCACCGATGTACATGGACATATTTCGAGTCTGATATTGATCCACCAAAACTTCACAGCCGCCTTTTCCGTCAAAAAAGAAAATTAATACATGCATTAAATTAGGTCATTGTCTATTAATGTCTAATATGAGGCGATTTCTTCCAATTTTTTAGGTGACATTTGTAGGGTTTTTGATTAATTTCCTCATTTTAAACATTTCAAATGATTACATAAACAAAATGCTTATAAACCCATGCAATTGTCTTCTTAAACCATACAAATGTCAAACTTTAACAACATTCCATTCTATTTAACTTTAAAAACAATACAATTGTATGATTTTCTTGAAACCCTGATGTACATAAATTTTTCAATAAAACCATACAAATGCTTTCTGTGAATTTGTTGTTCATTTGTTAAAATTTTACTTAACGAATAAATTGGATAAATCATGATTTGGCTAAGAATGTATTAGAATATGTGTTCCTGAAGCATCAAGGATTTACTCCTTGAGCTAAACTATAAAATATGAGCGATTATGATTCTATAAACTTATCAAGATATGTCATCTTTAGGGTACTTAGTATATGTGCTATGATCTTTATGTTATAGGTGACGTTGTGAGAAGCTTACATTCTTTTGAAGTCAAAAATACATAAAAACCTCTCACAAATTCACCCAGAAGTGCACTAATGATATTTTTATGTTAAATGTAAGTCTATGTCTAGTCTAGAAAGGGATGGCGCTTCTCATTTAGCACAAAAATCTATGCTATTCGATCCTTTTTATACCAATGCAGCGTCATTATTACACTCTTCTTCAACGGTGAGGTACAAACCTTCTTCCTCATATGTGCTGTCATGTTTTGCCAAGATTCTCAGAAGAGGACGCAACTTAAGCCACCACTGGTGCTTCGGGATACGTTGACTAGAATGAATGGAATTAAAATTAAAATTGCGGAAACTAATTAAAAACAAATCTTACTCAAAGTTGGTCTCAGCGATAAGATCCTTCAGAGGTGTGAAAGAGTACTGACGCTTTACGAGACCCAACAAGCAGCAAGTATCAGCAGATGTAGCGTGTACAGTGCCATCAGGCTTGGTGTTCTTCTTAAGTTGTTCAATCATCCATTCAACAACTTTAGCGGCCATCTTTGTTCCCATGTTACGATCAAAAGGAGTTGGTGATCCTCCTTGTTGCATGTGTCCCAAAATATTCGAGCGAGTTGAGAACAAACCTTTACCTTCTTCCGAATACAAGCGGTAGATAAACTCGGTGTTGTAGTTATCGGAAGCTTTTTCATTACGCAAGATCAAACCACGTTGTACACCGTCCGCCATTTTGCTGGCCATGTGGTAAACGTCTTGTTGTAAGTCTTTGATGGAGAATTTCTCCTCAAAGATGTAGGCAGCATCAGCTCCACCAGCAAGACCAGCTACTGTTGCCAAGTAGCCACAGAAACCACCCATAGTTTCAATGACGAACACGCGACGCTTGGTTCCCTAAAATTTTATCAAAGTTAGGTTCTGTAAGTGTACAAAAATAGTTGAATAATGTTACCTGAGCAGACTGCCTAATACGATCACAAATCTCAGAGATTTCATTCAAGCCAGTATCGCATCCCAAAGAAAAATCAGTTCCCGGGACATTGTTAGAGATGGTGGATGGGATGACAGCCATAGGGATGCAGAACTCATTGAAATTATCACGCTGATCAGCCATTTGACCGCAAGCATGATAAGCTTCAAAGCCTCCAATGATCAAAAGACCCTGAATATTAAACTCCTTCAAACGAGCTGCAATTTCCTTGAATTTTCCTTCTGGTAGCGTTCTCTTGGTCCCCAAGAAAGCACCACCTTGTCCAACCCAACCAGTAACATCACTCCAATCCATACGCTTAATATTTCCATTGACCAAACCTTCAACGCCATCATGAATTCCCAACACAACATCACCGCGATAAATCGAATTTCTCACGAAAGATCGAACAGCAGCATTCATTCCACAAGCTGGAGCTCCAATGTGCATCACAGCCAAAGTGTATCCTTCCTTTCCTTTGCCACTAGCATCAAAAGCATCCGCTGGAGGCTTCAAACGAGTCAACATTTTGTAAGTCTCCAAGTTGCGGGCGAAAGAACGACCTCTAAGTTGGACAGCCAACTCCCAATTCTTCTCTTCCATGGCTTTGGCAACAGCTTTGGTGCGCTCTACACACTCCATGAGTGGCACACGAACAGCTTGGTTGCCATCAAGTGATACTACACAAGGCACAGTATCATCAGTGGCTTCCATTAAAGCCATCACAGCTTCAGCTCCCATGCGACAACCCTGCACAAATAATTTATCGGTTAAAAAATATAATAAAATATTTAGCTATAGTTAACTCACCAAAACGCGATCAAAAGCAGAAGGATTTCCTCCACGTTGGACATGACCCAACACAGTAATCCTGGTGTCTTGTTGCAGTTCATCAACCACCACTTTCTTCACCATCTCAGCTGTGATTGCGTTACCATCACGATCAATGGCACCTTCAGATACAATGATGATGTTCAAACGCTGACCAGCAGTACGTTCCTAATAATTCAAATCAAAAGAATGAAGATTGACGTTAAATCAATGGACTAAACTATTTTTTTTATTTTTGATGTTACTCAGCACATTTTGTGTCATAGATTTTCAATGATATTAAACTGAAATGGCATGAAAATGAGTTTACACAAAGAAACCGAAAGAAAGCTTGAACAATCAATTATGAATGAAAAATAGCCAATTATTTGATGGGTGATGATAATTATGCAACACTTTACAATACAACTCGAACAAAACTATAAATGTATCAATCAAATTTTCAATGTCATTAATTTCTGCTATAAGGAAAAGTTGTAGCTACAAAGTATTATAATGTTAGAATTAATGATAACTAGGTTATTTAGAATCAATTAGTAAGCACTTGTTATAGATTTTATTCATATAAAAGAATTCAGTTCCCTTAACCATATAATTACCAACTAAGCTACTTTTTCATGTTATTAGAGACAATGTTGATACTCTTAAAAATCTCATAGCTGAGAAGTTATCAAAATATTTAATTTCAAGGATAAAATATTAAAAGTGATTTCAACAATTTTTACCTTTAAAACTGCCAAATTAGAAAGAATAAAACATTATTCCAATTAATCAATCCAATTTATAGAAAATATAATACAGTCATCAGCACACCAAATTATAATTTAGTTTAGAATAGAAACATTTTTAACTTTTAAAAGAAATAAAAATAGGTCAATCAGGCATTAGAAGTTCCCTTAGCTCACAACAGCGACACTAAAATATTCCAAAGCAGGAGAATTTGTGATCGAATCTACCCAAATTTTGTCCCAAATTTTAAAAATATTATAAGATCCATCAAATAAAATTATTTAGAGATGCCCCAGTATTTGAAACTACCAAAATAATAGCTGTCATTGATTTCAATGAGAGATGTAAAGTGGAATATACCTGGAGTAACTTTTTACAAAGCTTTTTCTGCCAGTTCACTTCGGCTGGATCTTCAGGGATAAACACAAAGTCTGCTTCACTAGCCAAAGCCGCGACTAGCGCTAAGTAGCTGGAATATAATGGGTTTGTTAGTAGAGTGGGTGCATCTATATCAGACTATATATTGCAGGCATCAGGCACTTCTGTAAATTCATCGCATATATCTTCTTGCAAAGATCAATAAAAAGCTCTGCAGGTAAATAAAATAGATCGCAAAACACATGTTATCTTTCTTAACCTAATTAATCTGTTACATGGTTTCCACACTAACTCCACAATATCAGCATCATGACAAGGCACACAACAAAGCCAATTAAAAATAGTCAGATGATAAGAAACGACAACAAACCAAAAATGAGAATATCTATTTGGAAGATGAGTGATTGAGTGAGCTATGCCAAGAAAAAAAAAATTGATAAAAAGAGTAAAGTACTGTTCATGTAAAAGTGAACTCAAAAAAAAATTTGTTGAGTTTACTTTTTGATTAAAGTACTTTTTTTGAGAAAACCGAAAAAATACGAAAAACGATCGATCAAGACGAAAAAGTAGCAAAAAAATAATTTGGAATAAAAATTAAATAATCTGAGAATAAAACTACTTTCCCGCCAAAAAAAAAATCGAATTAAAGAAATCGAAAATGACCATAACCTTCATTAGGAATGATATAAAATCATAGATCAATGATTAGAAAGATGATTCTGTGCAAATGATCTTGCCTGTTTCAATTGCTCGCAAATCCGTTTAGGCCAATCAGTAGCTGGTGGATCTTCTGGGATGAAGATGTAATCCGCCTCGGCGCATAATCCAGCCACAACAGCCAGATAGCTGCAATTTGCAAAAAATGTTGAGGGCGGCAACACATGATACAAAATGAGACTTTTCAAGTACAAAACCGAGCACTATTTGGATACTTTACCACAGGGGATCATTCATCTTCAAATCTTTCGCAATTATTTACAAAACATTTTACAAAATCATAAAATTACATGGGTGGGGAGTATTTGGGAATTACTTTGGAGGTATTTGAGGTATACGTGGCAAGAACTTTGAACAAAAAAATGGCTAGCTGGCTTTTGCATTTAGAAAAAATTGATTTGTGGTTGCGCTTTCACGTTGTATTCATATAGTATTCAAGTGTATTCAAGCAAAGCGACTTTTTTTTTATAAAGGACTTTTAAAGAGACGAGATAACAACTGGCACTTAAGCAAATTCTTTCTACTACAGAAAAGTTGGTTCATTTCATTCAAAAGGTCTAATTTTTTGTGTATTCATGTGTATTCATGTTAATGAATCGATCCAATTTATAATATTGCTTTTAAAACAAACCAATTTTTTCACATAAAAGAAATAACACGACTGTAAAGGACTTTTCAAAGTATTTTAGTTACATGCCAGCCACAACTGACTTTACATCTTTAAAAAGTTGAATGGAGCAATTTTGATATGATTTAGATTTGCCTCAAACGAGCATTATGAGCTTAATGAACAAGTAGTCTGCGATTTTTTTTTGTGTGCACATTTTCCTTGCCTGGGTCAATTTATTGCAAATTCTAGTGGGCCAGTCACTCGGTGGTGGAGATTCTGGAATAAATACATAGTCGGCCTCGGACACGATACCAGCTACTAATGCCAAGTAACTGTCATATTTAAATGTGAAAAATAGAGCGCGCAAAAAAGATAAGAATAATAAACTTAAAAATACTGTGTAAAGCTCAAAGATTCAAGACTTTTTCATGTTTCGTGCCGCATCTTTGTTTGTGAAGCAATTTGAAGGATCAGTTATCAAATTTCCAATACGATCAATCCTTCAAACAGCTGTTCTCCCGCCCATTCTGGAACAAAATTTTAGAACACAAAACTCACCCACAATGCCTGCCCATAACCTCCATAATGAAAGTACGTTGATGTGAATAAGCTGTGCTCACAATAGCATCAATAGCTTCAATAATACGATGCAGTGCAGAATCTGTTCCAATGGTCATGTCTGTGCCGCAAAAATCGTTGTCAATGGATCCAACCTAAAAATATATTTCATTTTATTAGTTTTCCCGCCAAAATTATAAATTACAAAAAAATCTAAAATACAAACCATTCCAGCGATGTGTAAATTCTTTGTCTTGTTACGTTGCTCTTGTGTAATTCTTCCAGTAGACACAAGCTCATCTAGCAAGCTAGTCCACTCCATACGGAAACAATTAGCTCCAGTTAAGGAACCATCACCTCCAATAACCACAAGGTTTGTAATCTCGCGGGAAACCAAGTTAAAGGCAGCCTTCAAGCGACCCTCACGCTCCCTGAAATCTGAGCAACGGGCTGAACCAATTACAGTTCCACCACGATGAATGATGCAGGAGACGGAAGACCAATTAGCTTCCTCAATATTTTCCCCGCCATCTACCATTCCTTGGTAACCTTCTTTGATGAAGTAGACCTGTAGAATTAATCAATAACATTAGTTTCATTGTTTTTTTGTTGTAATCATCAAAATTTCATTAATATTAAACACAAAAGTAGGATTGGATATAAATCGTTTATAAAATAAACAAATTTACACTGAGAGCATAAATTTGAGTGTCAAAGCTCCCTCCTAGGAAAACCGTCAACCATTCTCCACTATTTTCACCTCGAACTTTCCCGCTAACGAAATTGAAATCGAACTCAATGCGCGATAAAATGTATTTACTTTACACCACAAATTGAAACGACCTTGTAACACGGTCACTGTCGAATAAATTTGCCATTGGAATTAGGAAGGAAAGAAGAAATTTTTTTCAAACATTCTTTTCGCGAAATTGGTTCAATAGACTTTTGTCAGATGAATAAATAAACACAATAAATACAAATCAAGTTAAATGATCGCAATTAAATGTGCACTTTTATTGTGAGCAGCTTCGAAAAACTTTATTGCTCAGTATTTTTGAATGAAAAAGTGAATTTACTGTTGTATTTCATATACATTGCGTAATATTGTTGAAATTCTTGCAATTCTTACGATTCTGCAATTATTAAAAGATATGCTGCAACATTTTGAAGCAACATAAGAATTTGAAATCTTTCCAAGAATATTTGAAAAAGTATTTCACATTTCAAGGGTAAAATAGTTCATACACAGATTTTATGATGCCAAACAATTTTAATATTTAAGTCCAGGGATTTTTGAATTGTCTTTGTGCTTGAATTTTCTAGAAATATTTATTCAGATCTGGAACAATTTTAATGTTCAATTGTTTTCGCCCTTACTTTTAAAGCATGCAAGACTTTTTGAGATCAAGAGGTGGAACTAAAAATATTAATGAATTGATTATTTTGGCATTAAATCAAAACTTATCCCTATTTTAGTGGTGAATCATTTCTAAAATAGCGTAGAACAAATAATTTCAATTGCATACAAAAATAAAATGTTGAAGATTTATATTTTTAAAGCAAACAATTGAAAAAGCTTATTTATTTATGGGAAGTATTGAATTTATGTTAGTAATTTATCATTTGTTTATGACAACATTTTAGAACTCAAAAAATTGTTTTTTAAATTATTTTGCAGTTATCATCTCCTAATTCCTGCACTTTACATGCATTTCCCTGAAGATTCACTCAATCTCTCTCTCTAAATTTTGTGTATTTGAACTTGAAAACTAATTAAAAATAGCATTCAGTGTTTTCATTCGATTTCATTACATTTCATTCATTGCGTTAAACTCGCTCGAGATACTTTTTTTAAGGACTAACAAACAAACAGACAAATCAAGAGCCACTACAAGGCCGCTCATCAATTAGTAATCAATATAAATTTGCGCGAAATGTATGAAATTGGAATATTGCAAATTTTTTGAGATTTTCTAATGGAACTGAAAAGGTGTTTTGATTAGGGAAGATTCCCCATATAAAAATTCATTTACTGTTGCATGAAATATCAAGAATTTATGAAAAAAATTTTTAATTAAATTAGTTAAATCGTATCTATACTGAAAAATTTTTCCAAATCTGAAATTCCACTTAGTTTTCCCGATTCAAATCCCCGGTGTAATCGATGTATGTATTGCACAACAATAAAAGTTATTTAATCGATATCTGGAATTACAAACAATTATTATTACTTTCACTTGAGACTTGATGACATTGATTCTTCCATACAAGCTCACACAACTACTGTGTTGCTGTTGAAATTGTTTAGACAAAAAGCCGGTAAGCTAAGCAAGATCTTGCTGAAGATAAGATTATAAGCAAACGCAAAATATTTTGTCTGTTTTGCATTCACAAATTAGAAATTGCAAAATTTGCACCATTTTTCTTCTCAGGACGATTACGTATAACTTTTTATTAAAAGGTGTTGCATAATCACTTTCTCGACGTTTAAATCATTCAAAGTACTTACTTTGCATCCCAGATAGATGCCCATTCGAACAACTGCTCGAACAGCAGAGTTCATTCCTTGGGAGTCGCCTCCGCTGGTGAAAACTGCGATTCCTTTGCCCTTGTGGGCACCCCGATTAATGAACGTTTTCTGCTCCTTCTGCTTATCCATCTTGAATTTGGTTGAACTTCTGTTAATTTGCACAATAAAATAGGAAACTTCTTGAATCAACAAAATAAATTTTGAAAGATTAAATTCACTCACTGCTCACTTTGATAAAAAGAAAATTAGATGTTCTAGTGTTGAGATGAAAATTTAGAGTGCTTGCTGCACCGACTTTGAAGAATGATTTAATGGGTTTGGAAATATTGGTAAAGTTGTTGTTCAAGCAATGACAATAAACCACTTACTACCCAGAATCTTAAAATCAACGTAGACCAAAAGTCCTCTGAGCTGACCTCTAAATCGGTAAATGATGATTCTAGCTAGTGAGCGATTAATCAGGAATGTTTTTGTTGCAGATTCATCAGAAATTTTTTCAATATAATATCATCAAATCTTTTCATAAACATTTGCTTTTTTGTTAATATTTTCTATTGATGGAAACACGCATGCTCAAAGAAAAACCTAAATAATATATTGGAAAATAAATTTTTTTTCATTCGATATGTGCTCTGAAATGGGGATATTAATTAAATGAGTCTTTTGAAAATGTTCACAGAATTTGTAAAATTACCGAATAATCCATTATTTTTCTTAATTAATCGATTAATTATATATCGAGCGGTGTTCAAACAAAAATGTGACATTCATGGGGTATAATGATGCACAATAACAAATGTTGCTAGCTAAACGTGAGTTTTTGGAGAGCGCAGCGTATCTAGACGTTTTTGGTCATGCTCAATTAGTCCGTTATAAATCAATTTACAATTTTCCATCATGTGTTTTTATTGTTTTAATTAAAATTTGGCACGAATATTAAAAACTTGTTAAATTATTTCTATGTTAGTGAATGTTTTGATGAAACCAAAAGAAAAATGAAATTAATATCGGAAATCATAAATATTTCAATATTGTTGAGAAATGAATTATTGTTAAATTAAGTTTTTGTTATTAAAATCACGTTGATTCTGAAAATTAAAAAATAGTAAAAACCTTTCATAACTTTATTTGAAAATACATTTATTTAATTAATTCGTAATTTTACACTTTTCCAAGAATTGACAAAGTTTACAACAACCGGGTAATCTTGTCAATTTTCTTTATTTACTTGTACAGTTTGTAAAATATTTTACCAAAGTTTTTCATAATTTAACGTTTATCAAAAATATATTTAACTTGTAAATGATTTTCAGAAATTATCTGTAGCAGTTTGAGTTTCTTCCTCACGGTTCCATTTTATTACTTTGCTCATTATATTTCGTTCTAGTCTGGCAATCTATAATTCTATAAAGGAGCTTTGTGCACAACAGTAGCACAAATACAAAAATTTTCCATCTATAGTGCTTAAGCAGCGTTTAAAACATCAATTATTAACATTGAATTAATATGGTTTTTACATTATTTCAACAGTTCATTAAAAAGTTTTACTCAACTTGTATTCAAATATTGTCATGAAAACATGTTTTATGTCAAATGTATAAATGTCAGGTGCCGACACACTAATACTATTGTAAACTAATCTTTGTATGTATTAGTAGTTAAAACTACAAAAGCATTAGTGCACCAACCACCTTAAAATCAATACTTTGACTATTCAGCTTCATCAATTATTTTTAAATTTTTTTGCGCTACAAAAATTGTGTGTTCATTAGTTTTATGGCCGGTGGTCGACAGCACTTGCGCCAAAAGCTAGCTGCCCAGCGCACCGCGATTTTGGCCATTTTTGGAATATCGTGGAGTTTCTCAAAAAATCTTCTAAATGATGTAAATACTTGTAAAATTGTTTAAAAACATTAAATTTTAACTTTTTTTAATATGCAAATAATTACTTATGAATTTGCAAGGATATATTGTAGGTGGAAGATAAACAAACACTCATTTATTATGATATAGTGTTAATGTATCGGCACCTTTATTAAATACCTTGAATTCAATCTATTTCATGTGTTGTGGTACGTAAAATGCGTTTGTGTGTGTAGGTGGCACGTCTTTCGTTTTAATTGGTGATGAATTAAGAGGGGAGAATTATGTTTTAAAACTTTTGCACCTACTTTAACTATTAATATAATTCTTATAAAAGAAGCTCGTCAATTGTAACCTACATTTTACATTCTCCCCTCGCATATCTCTCTGTATTCTTAATTGTAATCAATTTCCACTAAAAAGTTCTCAGTACTTGAATCGGATTCACTTTACAATTAAAGAGACACAATATTCCTCCTGGCTAAATTTTGAAATATTTAAAAATACTAAAAATTCATTTAAAATTCATGTTAAAATTTTAAAAACAAATAAAATCTAATTTATCACAATTAATCAATTAATGCCAAGTGCTTAATAATTAATAATGCAACATAATAGACGAATAAGAAAATAAATTAAATAATCAATTGCTTCTGGAAATTAGTCGTTCCGCTTCCAAAAATAGAAGAAAGTGTCCTTAACAGTAAACGCAAAATCTGAATCCGTCGGTTGGGCTCCAACTGGCTGCACCTCTCGCATCAGCAACATAACTTAATACTTAATCATTTTAAAATTGTGGCGACGCTCTAGAACAGTCCACAGTCCTAAAATAAATTTATTAATGTATGTTAGAGAATTGTTTTCTAATATCGACTTTAATGGAAATTCAAATTAAACTTACTTTCAAATTATTTTTGATAATAACGTCTGTGACCGCATCGAAGACAAATTTAATGTTGTTGGTGTCGGTGGCACAGGTCAGATGCGTATAGATTTCTTTCTGGTCTTTTCGCTTGTTGAGATTTTCAAATTTCATCCTAATGTAGCTGCTCGCTTCTTCGTACGTGTTAGAGCCTAAAAAAGTTTGATATTTGATTAAAAATTGAGTTTTACAGTAAGTTATGCTAGAAAAACGAACCCGTGTACTCTGGGAAGCAAATGGTGAGTGGAGAGCGTTGAATTTTGTCTTCAAAAAGATCTTTCTTATTCAGGAACAGAATAATGGAAGTCTCTACGAACCACTTTGAGTTGCAGATGGAGTCAAACAGCTTCATTGACTCGATCATTCGGTTCATTTCTTCGTCTTCAGCTAGCACCAAATCATAACCTAAAATGTCGTTTAAATTAATTTATCACCTCAAAAATTATGATATTGGCAAAATTTAAAGTTTCCAAGAATTTCTAGCAAACAAGTTGATTGATCTGAAAATCATTATTTTAATTGTTTGATTAAGAAAAGATTTATTAGCGAAAATTTACATTACATTGAATATAAAAATTAAGCCTTGGCCTCTCTTGTTTCCACAGTGTTAATGTTTTTCACCGCAGATTTCTGTGCTTTTCTCTATAGTAATAAAAGTTGTGGGAAAAACGGAACAAAAGACTCTGAACAAACTTTTTATATTTTGATGAATGATTGCAGAAAATCAATTGAATCGTTTCCAAAGACTGTAAGCCATTATTTTTAATGGTCCATATTGTTTAAAAACAAACAATAAAATGAAATTGAACAAAGATATAGGAAAAACCTAGGTTCATGAATAATATTATTTTTGAACTTTCGTTTTTTGACTAAAAATTCTCAAAAAATTAGGTTTCGCGGGTCGCATTTTTGGTTTGTGGGTCCCAACATTCATAAATAAAATTTTCGAAATATTGCTATCCATAATATAATATTATTTTTGAACTTTCAATAAAAACTAAATTTTTTTCATCAGAAACTACTAATAAATCAAATCTACTAATAAATTTGCTCCTGCATTGTAACAGGATGGTTGCACCAGTTTATAAGTTTTCGATTTTTTAATCGTGTTTTATTTATTGAACATTTTCATATTATTTTTATTTGGAATATTTACCTGACATTGCCACACAGAAAATAATGGCAGTGACACCTTCAAAGCAGTGAATCCACTTTTTCCTCTCAGATCTCTGTCCACCAACATCAAACATCCTAAAATAAAACAACAACCGTTATTACTTATCCAGATCTTCGAATATCGTTGAAATCTTACTTGAAATGCAGTCCCTTGAAGCTGAAATGTGTCTCCACAATACCGGTGGTCTTGACTCTAGTTCTCAGCACATCTTCCTGTGACGGCACATAGTTAGGCTGCGCAATATAATCCAATGAGTTCAAATAATATGCCGCTGAATCATTCAACTGATACTCGCGAGATCTGAAAAAGCATTGTTGGACTCCTTGATCGGCCCATAGTTTCTTCATCAATCTGACCAGCTCTGGGTTCAATTCCCCCTCTTCTGCCGCCGAAGCGTATGTGAAAAATTGTCTCGCAACATCTGTGTTTTGTTGCTCTCGGAAGTCAATTCTCAGCTGTCCCATGGCTCGAATAATTGCCATCAAGCTCTGAATTGTGTTGCTGTAGACCACGCGTCGGTACTGTTCGCATTCTTCTTGAGAGTAACCCGACTCGTGTATGATCTTCATTTGCTTAACGATCGTCGACTTGCCTGATTCGCCAGCACCTACATTTAATCAAAGAAAGAGATTAAAGGTCAATAAAAATTTGAAAGAAAAGATTTTTATTCATGAAAGAGGAATTGAGTTTGCTTCCAATTAGTGTCGTAAATTTAATTAATTGATTTTTGCATTGGTGTGCGTGTGTGTAGTTTTTTTGCTTCAGCTTTTCATTCATGATATCACGCACATTGTATGAAACAACAACAAAAACTTTCATTCATAAACGGTTTTTTTGTTTTTTATTTGAGATTTTCTGTGTCTTGTTGGGAGAAGATATGAATCTTCGCTTCTAATTAAGTGCGGCTTGTAAGATTCTTCTGCTTTTGGCTTTTGGGGGCATCGTAAAGTGAGATTTTTTGATAAAAAGACAAGAGTTGTGGAACTTTGAGGGTGACCGCGCTTATTAGTTGAATTATTTATTGGGTTGTTGACGTATTTATTTGTTCAAAGCAAAATTTTCTGTTAACCAAAGTAAAGTTTATTAAATAAATACAGAAAAAAGTCAAATAAAGGAAAATCGATGAACTTATTAAATTTTAATGATAGATTCTTTTTGAATGAAAATCACTTCATTTAATTTCATCGCAATATGCCAGTTGAATTAAATAACAATTTTAATCTTGATTTGTTTGAATCATTATTTTTGTGGGAAATTTAGATTCTGAATAAAAATTATTAAATAATTTCGACAGTGACATCATTGAGCTTCATAGAAAGAACACAAATTTGATCAGAATTTTTGTTTTTGTTTTTTCAATGTCGACGTTTTGTTCGCGAAACTCCCTCACTAAAACTAAATACGTAATAAGGATAAAAAGACAACTAGTGAAATCAAAATGGAACCAAATACATTTATATCTCATGCTCACTCATAAAGAAAATTATTAATTAACATCCTTTGATAAATTAAAATTCTTGACGTATATCAAACAAAAGTTCTATCCAGAAAGCAATCAAAGCAAGTCGTGATATTTAGCGCGTGATCATTTGGGTAGTTTTTCGTATTTTTGGCATTTCAACCAAAACCTAAGCATGGTCTTTTGTGATTTATATCTTGATTTTTTGTATCTAAATAAATTTAATCACAAAAGTTCCCAGTATTTAGAATACTAAAAAAAAATTCCATATAAGTTCAAATGACGTTATTTACTTAGGAAAACTAGAACTCATTAATCTAGTAACAAACTCAATTAAAATATCAATTAAACCATAACTTGTCATAGTCAAGCCTTTGTGGGCTAAACTTCTTTAACTTCTGCATGTGTCCGTTTTCCAATTAAGTCTTTTTAACTCTTTTAACATTTTCAACTTTACTAATTGTTTTATTTACTTTAGCTCTTAATTGTGCTTCATTAAAGGCAAAATTTTTGCAATTGCTACTGTAAGTGCTGACAGCAAAAACGTGTTAATTAGCAATTACTGCATGACAAAATGTACGTAATTCCATGACTTGGAAGTTTTTGCATCATTTTACAGCATCAATCAATTCTTTTGTTTGATTTCGTCAAATTTCATCTACTTTTAAAAGTTAGAGCATCCAAAACACATTAATGCTCTGTAAATAATTATTTATGTCGTAAATATTATGAACATGTGTAAATATGTGTAGATCTGCTAAATTAATTAATAATGCTCCAGTTTACATTGTTTGGAGTAATTGCATTATTTCATCAGATTGCCTGGCGAAATTTTCGATCGATAAATCTCAAGTAGAGAAATATTTTCAATTGCGACATCAGCAAGCACGTACACAAAGTACTTGAACAAAGTGCAATTGTCAGAAATGTATGCTCGTGGACAGTAATAAGTTAATATTAATAAAGTTGAGGGGGGAATTTTTGTTGTTATGGAATTTTACATGTTTTTTATCGGATATAGGCGAGAAACTAGTGAATAATATTGTGATGCACTTTGAAAATTTTTTATTAAAAACTGTTATTTTGTTATAATTTTTTATATTTTAAACATAACTGAAGGCAACGAAAAAATCTGATTTTTTGAAAATTAAATTTTCTTAGTTCTGAGAAAATTGTATGGCTATTAAAATACGTGCTCGTAAACTTTTTATGTAAAAGCATTAAAACCAAAATAACATAAAAAATGTCCATGTAACTTCAATAATCATCTTCCCCCGCACTTAAACCAACAAAACCATAATTTCCCTTTGTTCTAAATTTGGCTTCAGTTTCCTGGCACCTTCATTGGCTCGCCAATATATGCGTTTATCAACCACAAATGTGTCTGGTGACATTATAAAGCTTGAAACATTGATAAAACAAACACACAATTACTCAACAAATTCAACAATATTCAGTCAACCTAGTACATTTATAATATTCTGTACATGAAGTACAGCGGTGAGTAAAAAATGACAAAATAAACCGCATACCGTTTTGCTTTTCATTCATCAAAAGTAATCAAACAACGTTCACACAAAGCCAGCACATGGGCTCATTCATGAAAAATTAGAAACCCAACAGTGTGCGTGGCCATTCAACAATTGCTCATTGATCTACTGAACGAATAAAACATATCAGAAAACCTACAAAAAGCATCTTCTTTTTTTGATGAAAAAATAAAAATATTCAAATTTGCGGTCACATTATGGGTTCAATTGAAATTAATTCGATCATTTCTGAACAAGCTCCAAAAAACGAAATATTTATTAAATTATTAACGAAAGATACGAAATTGGAGAGGCGAATATTAGCTTTAATTAGTTAAAAGTGCTGTTAGAGATGCCGCAGTACTGTATTGGGTGTTACACTTTTATCTATTCAAGCGGGCCGGTATTGTTTGAATATTTATTGAGCTTGTTTGGTGTTTTGGGAATACTATAGAGATATACTAGAGATACTGTTGCAGATTTCGAGTATATAAAAAATTTCTCTAGTCATCAATATTCATCAAACTTCCTGCAAAAACATAATCCACTTAAAACATTATGAGACATAATTAGTGCATTAATTATATAAATCAATGCACATTGTCACATCGTCACATTGTTAAAAAGTTTCTACAAAAAAAAAACAGTCTCCAAGTTTATTGCAAAGTGTTAAAAAAAAGTTTAATTAATAATAAACAAACAAGCAAAACTGGCCATAAAACAAAAATTTCCCAGAGAGGCACCCAAAAACAATAAACCACAAAATAAAAACCTTCACTTCCTTCCAAATATATTTTAGGTTAATAATATTTGTTTTACCGCATATTAAAGTATGATTCTAAAAATCACCAAAATATGTTAACAAAAATATTACTTAAACAATCTTACAACCACCCCCCTATATACTCTTGATTCTCCAAGCATTCATGCACATACTCGTTTTTTTAAGCCATATAGCCATATAATACAGCAATTCTCAAATTAAATTTCCAAGTTATCCAAGTTATTATTACAGTACGTGATTCATCAACATTCTCGCTTGTTTGCTGTATGATGCTGCCTTTTCTTCCGAGTTAAAACCAACGAACCTAGTATGCATCATTGTTTGGGTGTTTTACAGAGAAAACGCTGCTTGATTCACTTTTGTTGGCGCTAATTTTAGTGTGAACAAGTGAAGAGTAAATATTGGGCGAATTTCACTCCAATTCTATAGTATTTGCTCAATTAAATTGATTGGATTAAGATTGAAGAGCAAAATCGGAAATACCAGGTGCTCAGGTGGAATAATTGCTCGATTTCTTGAATATGCTTCATATTTGCACAATTTACGCTAAAGAATGGAAGAAAAACTTCTCATACCACTTCCCAATCTAATTTTCCTAACCTTTAATTATGAACTCACTGTAATTTGCTGCATCTGTTGCAGTTTTGCATTATACGCGATTATATGCAAATTCTACTCTCACATTTCCACAATCAAGCTGAAATTGTTTAATAAATTAAAAACAAAAGTAAAGTAACAGTCTTAATCTACTTTACGAGCAAAAAAAACATTCAAACAAACAAATTGGAATTTGCGATTAGATTTATAGATCATCCTTGACCTTTCTTGATATTCGATATTTATTGTTTATTTGCACATACAGAAAGCAGAAAGCTGTGTGTAACCAGACTCAAAATGTAATTGCCAGGAAAAAGCTTTCAATCTTCTATTTATTTGGATTGCGGGATCGATTTTCACTAAACTGTGTACTTTTAATTTTGTTTATATTGGAGCTGGGACAGAGTTCGGCAAATTAAAATAAAAAATCAAGAGTGAGCATATTGCGGCTTGTGAAAAAATACTAAAAGACAATGATTGTTTTTCATTAAAAGCATAGATAAATTTGACTTATGAAATAAATAAAATGACAAACATATAAAACAGTTTGACCACTCCCGATAAATTTAAAGCATCTATATAATTTGCAATTTGCAATTTCGTCGTAATGTTATTATAATGCGCAAAATGAATACAATAAGAGATAGAACAAATTTTCGAGAGTTATTATTAACATAACGCTATAACGGACAACTTAATATTTTCATCGCCACAGGGGTTGAACTTATGCTAAAGTAGCTGAACTCGCCAGAATAAAAATAGATCACGTAAATTCAACGAATTTAGCACTAGACAAGTTTTTGACAGTTTTTCTCTTGAAATCTGCACGAAACCTTCACAAAACACATCGAAAATCAAACAAAATCCACCTGGCAATTAAAATCTACTTGTATCTCGCAGTTTTATTGAAAAATCGTTTGCCACTCATAATTTCTTTGATTCAGGCACACTCAGAGCTACCCAAACCCAACGAAACTCTACTATATCCAACAATATCAGTTGTCTCAAGACAATGGTAATAACAGTATCGCGTAAAGTTTGAAAGATGTGGAAGCAGTCGAAAAGTTCCCACATAAAATTCCACTGTTCAACAGCAAATTTATAGTTTCACCAGAATTTGCGTCTTCTCGATTTTCACTTTGGATTTCTATTTATTTACATTTCTATGGAAAAGTCGACGAGTGAATTTCGCTGAAGCATTGAAAAGAGATGGGACGAGGGGGTGATTTTCAATCATGTTTTATATTTATTAGTTAACGGGTTTTTTAGCATTTTTTGATTTAAAGTATCAAAAGTTCATACGGTTTTAATGGATCGTCTTCAAACTTGAAGTTTTTGACTAAAACAATTTGGAACAATTCAATAAAAAGACCCGGAAGCAACAAGTGAACCATACAAATACTTCCCCCTCGGGCACGGTCAAAAAATCTGTCCGTTTGTTTTGATGATTTTACACTCATTTTTACCCTTCTGAAAGCAGCAGCAAAATTTTCAATTGAATTGACTGGTTTTCATATATTAAACTGATGACGGAAACTTTGCCAATTTAGGAAAATTGGTGTAACACACGTTTGAAGCAGAAATGAACGTTATTTAATATTGCAACAAGCACACAAAGCGAGCCAGCTTAGAAGAGTCTACCAACAACAATTTTTATGCAAAAACTGGAGAATTCGTGGGTTGGCGTTTGAATTTGGATCATATTGACAATGTGATAGCACAATGAGCTTATCAGACGGTAATTAATTTTGAAGCATGCCTAAGGAATGACTAAAAACGTTGATTCTAAGAAATTTGTTTGCATTTATTTGAAAAAGTTGTTGTTGCCGACGCGACACACACACATTGACAAATACACTTTGAAACTTTGGATGAATCTGGGAATAAATCACTAATTGTGCAATTCTTACAGAGTTTGTAGGTTACTTATGAATTAACGATTACTCACCAAGCAGGAGCAATTTTACTTCGCTTTTGATCTTCTCTCCATCCTGCCTTAATTTTCTATCAATGTTTTTTGACCGCTCTATTGCCTCCTTATCCTTGCTGAAACCGCACCCCATGTTCTTGAGCAGCTTAATTTTCCCGGATTTCACTAATAATCACTGCCCCAAATATCATGAAGCACTAATTAGGTGCTATTCAATAAAAACAATTTTGTAAATTCCGACACACTTTTCACTTGTTTTTGGCTCAATTTACGCCTTTCTTATACAGTACACCTAAAGTATACTATGCATCTAGTGCTAATTCACTTTATTCCACTAATTGGCTACACTAAGTAGCTTTTATCAATTAAATCAGCGGAGCTCTTTTTTCACGACTACTGACCGAACTTTACAAAAACAACTAACAGCTCACATTAAAGCTCACGACCTGAGTAAAAGCGAAATCAGTCTGATATAATGCAGATGCTGATTGAAGTATCAAATATCATAAAATTCGATTAATCAGATTGATATATGGCTCATAATATTTCTTTCAAATTACTGATTTATATCGGATTTATATCAGTGGAATTAATAAGTGCAGCTTAAAATTCAAACTGCAATCTCGGATATCTGATATTTTAAACTTAATTGATATAATATATTTTAGAATAATTTGATATTCAAAACCAAATTAATCAATTTTATCAAGTTGTCGCCCTGTTTGTTTTAGGCGGGAAATTATAATATTTCATTTTTGTTCAATCATAGTTGATAATATACTCAAGAGGTATTCCATTTATTTATTGTATCTCTGTAGCTGTACAATTCCGAATCATTATGTAAACAATAAAATTGCAGTGGATCGATACAAAGAAAATCTGTTCGCAATAAACTGAAAATAGAATTTAAGAAAAGTCGCGGAAAAATCGCGAAAATTCAGTTCTTCCAAATAGTTCGCGAGTGAAGATCATTCTGTTAAATTAATATTCAATAAGCAATTAAAGTCAATTCCAGGTAAGAATATTACAACTAAAGTTTAGCTAATTGAGCAATTATTGTTATTGCACGCTTTCGTTTCTTATAATGAGATATTTTCATGAGAATTTACATGAAATTTTTCACCGAGAGTCAAAAATCTCGCTATAAAGCTCGCAAAAAACAACAGAATTCTAAATTTAGAAGAAAAGTCGTGAGAGGAAAACAAAATAATACGCACAGATAAACTAAATAAAGCTGCATGTGCAATAAAATAAAATAGTGCATGTCTCAAGTATATGTAAATGTTTACCTTAAAGGCCCGTAAATGGTTGACCGAAAATCTGGAGAAATCAAATTTTTGTATTTAAGAAAATTCTGTCTACTAAGATTGTTGTTTTCCAAATTATTAGTTTAAATACATCAATGTACGGGCATCTTTAATAGCCTTTAAGTGGTTTTTGGTAAATTTAGGAAACCAATAATTGTTTAATTATCATCTAGTTGTTAATGCAGCAAACCAATCTGTTAAATCTCGTATTTTAATATATTTAGGGGATTTTTACGGAATTCTTAAAACTAGACATAAGATGATGTCATAAAAGTCAACTGTCACCCATTATTCTTAAATTTTGACGAAAATGTTAATACCGTATATTCAAAATGTGTACGTCAATACTCGGCCAATACCATCCATTTAAATAAATTAATTATGAATGCAATATATCTGGGTTTTAGAGATGGGTAGGTGCGTCATCTTGTTGAATAAAGGTTAAATGATTAAAAACTATGAAGACATTAGAAATATCATAAAGATGATTTTAAAATATTTTGAATATGTATTTAAAATATTTTATCAACAGCTGTTGACATTTTATATTAAACATTATTTTAAATTCTATCTACAGCCCTGCAACATATCATATGACGAATGAATTTAGAAGGAAGTCAGTGACTTCCCATCTAATCAATTTGTCAATAGAATCTTATAGGTTTCCAATGAACAATTTTAATCTGATCGCATGTGATCATACTATTTCTGTTGCTGCAATTAAATATATTATAAGCTGTTTAACTTTGCCTGGCTTTTGTGAGCTTTAATGGCTGCACAGTGCACAAATACAGTAATAATGTATATTTTTTAAAATTCTACAGATTTAATCAAAACACGATAAATGTTTGTACAAATTGTGATAGAAAATTAATTATTACATAACGAATTAGCTTTTAAAATAAATTTTTTTGATGTATAAGTCTATTAGTCGTGAGGAGATGATATAACAGATTTAATTTTCAAGAATTCCTAAAAATTACTTAAGATTTCTCTTCAAATATTAAGTTAATGTGAAATAATAGTAAAAAATTTAATTATGTCCATGGTTAAAATTTTTTATAAAATTGCACGATAATGATACATAAAGTAAAATACCACAAAATCATATATCGTTTCAAACTACAATTTATAAAGTAATTAATTGAATTTAAAGACTCACTACTAAACTAATTAACAATGAAACACAATGTCAAAGACCACTGGTAGAAGTGACCGCTTGACTCATCTCTTAGCTCATTGTGTGCCAAAGCATCTCTGTCGATAAATTAAGAATTTAGTTCAGTCTCAAATTAAATTAAAGTTGACCCCTCACCAACTGTATGTTATTTATTTTAGCATAACAGCAGATGAAATGCTGCTCTCGACAATCTCAAGAGAATTTTATTGTAAAATCGAATTGAAAAGACATTATAAATAAGTTTGCTTCATTTATATCAAATGATTTGAAGTGTTGTGAATGATGCTTTGTGCTGTGAAAGTGTTCCTCAATAGTAATTGCCATTTTGAGTTTATCGACACTTTGTGAAAAACCATTGATAAAATAAAGTAAAGAATTAATATTTGATAAAGTTTTGAGAAAATAAGTTTATTATCTGATTTGAATAGTATACATCGGGAAGTAAATAATTCTACTTCGGTTTACCTGAAAGTGATGGAAATTACTGTGGAAAATCTAAACATGAATAGTTCTGGTAATATCTGAGTTTTTCGCGGGATTACTGAAATTTACCTGAATACTGTGGGATATCCAAAATAAACCAAGCTCAACTGGATTTTGTGGATTTTTAATTATTTGTAATTTCCTTGAGTAGAAATCATTTGAGAAATATTTGCTCATAATTAAATTTAATTATTAAGTCTTAAATTCTTCAAATTTAAAGTAAATATACAAAGCTTCATCAAAAGCTTTTCTTCAAACAATTTTCAATTAACATTTATAGCATCTGGCTGAAACCATAGAAGTATTGGTTAGACCTAGTCTCTCTGAAAGCTCGTGTAATTACTTGTGGAATCACATGAGTGAGTTTTCCACAACGAATTCACGCGACTTCTCTTCAGTCAGTCTTGAATCGAAAGCCGGGCAGCTCAGTACTTCTCTAAAATATGAGCCTTGTTTTTATGCGGCTAAAGTATTAATTGCGGTTACAAAAATTATTATCAGCCTTAGTTGAAAGTGAATTTATTCTGTGTAATTTGATAAAAATTGGATAAAAGAGAATCGAAAATTGTTTGTCATTGAATTGCGTCTGTAAGTTTGATGATATTTCAAAAAATATTTATTAAATCTGAAAATTCTTTAAAAATTGAGTGATTAATTTTAGTCAGTTAGTATATTATTACATGATCTGGAGTTTATTACCGCACTGGATTTGTTTCCTGATTAAATGTTTAATAAGACGTTATTTACAACTGAAATTAAATTACATTCAGTGTAGAACAGAGCACTTGAATTGCTAGAAAAGTCATGAAACATATTGTAATGCACCACATTCTTCAATTTAAAAGATTAGATAATAAGAATAGATAAATTGAAGAAATTATGTGTGTGATCATAATGCAGTGAACTCAAAGCAATAAGCGCATGAGAAATAATATTTGATAACGCTTCTGGTTTGGAGTTCAGATGGAATTTGGTTGCCTTTAAAATATTTTTGTTCAATTTTGTTTCTATATGCTATAAATGCTGTTGAACTCAAAAAACACCCAACAGCACTTTGTAAAGCATTAAAACAAAGTGAATTAAAATTATATGCTTATCAAAAATATTGCAAAATATTAATTGATGATTTTTCATTTTAATTTTTTGAAGTCAAAAAACTTGCTAAGTATTTATAAATTGTTTGTCATTCTTGTACGCGCGCTCAAATAAGAAATTGAGTGTTCTGTCAGTACACTTATGAGTATTTTAAAGTGTGGTCAGTTCGCAAACAAAAAATTGTTGAGATGATAGGCGAACAAAATCTTTGTTGAGGTAACCGACGACGACGTTAAAATTCGCTCAATTAAGCTTATTTGTTTTAAAGAACCTTAAGAACAATACAAAATTAAGCTAAATTCATGAGATACAGCTTATTCTATCGCCAAAAATATTAAAAACCTTATTTAACAACAATTGAGCATTTAATCAAAAGAATCCAAGATCGAATTAATGTGATGCTAATTTGAATTATTATTACGACATAAAAATTTGGATTGTGATATATGATTTTAGTTGTTAATTGACATTTCCATGTGGCGTTTTTATCATATTTCATTTTAAAAGATTAGCAGTTTTTATTAAGAATGTCACGTTATGTTTGGATAAATTTTGAATGTTTACCATAAAACTCACGATGATGATAATAATTCGGGGAAATACAGCTTGCATCAATATTTGCGATAAAATTTTGCATTGAATTAATTACGGAGAGGTTGAAAATGCAAATGTAAACCCTGATATTGAATATATTATGTCTACCAAAAAATAGTATCAACCGTCAAATTACTGGTTGACCGATGGTTGACTCATTTTTGAATACAATCAAATCAAATCGGTGCGGTTTTTGCGAGGTTTTTGTTCAAATTAACAATTATTCTTTCAAATGAGAGAGATTAAAAATACAAAAGGCTCTCTTTATGTTGTTTTGAATAACCAGAACAATCTAGATAAGCATTGAAGATAGTGAGTACTCGTGCAAACAACCGGTAGATAGTCGGTTTGTTTATCCTGTGTTATCTATCAATTCATCTATAGGTAAAATATGAACTCACGAATTATTATTACCTGTCATGCATTGACTTACATTCTAGAGCAAAATAATGCTGATTGTATCTTCTGATGCATTTTTGGAATTTTATCAACTAAAATAAATGTTAGTCTTGTTGCATTATTTGTATCTAAATCTGATCATTACCGTAATCAATCACCAATAATAATTTATATAATCTACTAAGTTTATACGTTTCAGATATCAAAAACATCATAATATATTTATTTTTAAAAGTTCCTCAAGTGATTATTTAATATTCAATTTATATTCTGTATTACGTATAATGAATATATTAGCCCGGATATATAATTAAGAGATTACTCATCTTTGATATTTCAGAAGCAACTTTTAAAATATCATTCTAATGTAAACAAACCACTAACAAGTGGCATTTCAATCATTAAAATTTAATACAATCGCGGTTTTTATGGAGGTTAAATTATAATACAGTTAACATAGCATATAATTATTGTTTTTGTAACTTACCTACACCAATTATTTTATTTTATTTTTAATTATTAAAGTAATCAAATCACTTACGATGTGCCAGGTGAAATTAAAGTTGTAACTAATGTAGTTTAATAAACATTCTTATCAAAGTGTGAGAAATTCTACGGAATGCGTAAAGTACATTTTTACAACTTATAAAATATTTATTGTTTTTCTTATCATTTGATGACTTTAACGAGCATAGTTTTATTACCGAGACCTCGATTTTATGATAATTTCATTAGTTTTTTTTTGCGGAGTCACAAAAAATCTGATTCATTGTGTTTTCATAGTACAGTGCTAACTATCGAATAGAATTTTGGGTAATACTCAAAAACTATAAAAAAACCAACATGTTTATAAATTTGAACTTCGAAACAACCGATGGTTTGACGCACATGTATTTTTCCTCATTTATGACGTTTTTTTGGGTATTTTTTTAACTAATTTTGGAGGAAATATAATAGGTAGCTAGATTTTTTTGATGAATGTAATTCTCCTTGACGTATTAAAAAGTCATGATTTTGAGTAACCTTCACAATTTGATCGGAACATTTCAAACAATCTTTTTAAGTTGTTAAATTCTTCGAGAAACTTCAGATGAACTGCGCTTCGAAAATATTTAATTTGAATTTAATGTGGATAATTGATTCATTCTCTTTTCTTTGATCGATTTTTTTTTAATTATTGTGTTCCTTATCTAAACATTTATCGATATCCAAGAATATTTATCAATTTGGACATTGGTTTTGGTTTTTTTTTTATTTGAAGATTTATAAGAGCTTATAGAATTATTTTTGAATTGTCACGTTTCACGCTAATAACTACCTGGCTTGGTTGAAAGTAAAAATCTCAACAAAAAAAAATTAAAAATTCGCTAAAAAATTAATTTAACATTATGGTAGCATATCTCAATTCTTAAATGATTTGCAATATTTTTCAAGCTCGATGTGGTTAAACTTTTAAGTGTCGAATATTTCAATATAACTTATTGGATGTACCTCTAGCATCTGAAAAATCTCAATTATTCTTAATTATAATTTAATGAATCTTCGAAATTCAGAATCACTCATAGGTCAGAAAAAATTGTTCTAAATGATGCGTGAAGGTTACCCTCGAAAAGACGATTTGCTTAATTTGCTTTAGAATTGTTTTGCTTTACCAGAAATAGAAGCTAGTGAATTTATGAATTTAAAATGTAAATGAATGCATGCAAACATATTGCTATATTCTGACAGAAAAAGATCATGATCAGTTGAGTTAATTTCACAAATTTCTAGAGTGTTATTGGAAGAGGGGCAACTAATTGATATTTTTTATGTGAGGTAAAAGATTTTCCTGGATTTTCCTTAATTTAATGCGCGCTGATCTTGAATAAGTTGGGAAATATTTTTATTTAAAATTTTATTGTTATCATTGTTTGACTCAAATTACAAAATAATAAATTCTGAAATTTTTGAATAATCATAAAAACAATTTTAATTGTTCTATTAAAGAATTAATTGTCATAATTACCACTCTAATTTAGCAATTAATGCTATTTACAGCTATTAAAGATACATGTCGTGCTTCTGTAGCAACAATGTAAAAAAATTATTAGCTATGTCAAAATTGATTAATTCTAACGTATTTGTTTATTTAATTTTCAGAAGCTCCAGAAACTCCAACAGTAGCGCTCAAGATGGTGAATAAAATACATGATGGACCTTGTAAGAAGCGGTGTAATTTGCTTTGCTGTTTGAACTGTTTCGGGATCTTGTTTATTGGATTCGGCATCTCTTTTGCCATTTTCTGGCCACAAATTTTTGAAAACATCTTTAGCAATCAAATGAAATTACAGCCAGGATCGAAAAGCTTTGAACAGTGGCAGAAACCGAATATCGACCTTTTCATGGATATTTATTTGTTCAATTGGACGAATCCGGAGAGTTTCTTGAATCACAGTACTAAGCCAATTTTACAAGAGCTTGGGCCTTATAGGTTGGTCTAAAATATATTCAAATTTCTAGTTCCATTAACACAATATTTTGTTTTTTAGATTCCGAGAAAAACCAGAGAAAATTGACATTACATGGAATAATGATAACTCTACGATAAGCTACCGTAGCAAGAGCATGTTCCAATTTGTCCAAGAAGGGAGCAAAGGCAGCTTGGATGATGTTTTGAATACTGTTAACATTGTGGCAGTGGTAAGTTTTAAAAAAGCAACAAAAAATTACACACTGAAAAGTTTTGAAAAGCTTTGAAAGCTCTTAATTTCCACTTAATACAACCTTTTTATGAAATTGTTCTTCAAATACTCAAAAAATAAAACAATTGAAACTAAATATTGATATTTTTAGTCTGCAGCTACAAAATCGCGCTACTGGAATTACGTGCAGAAGAAAGCTGTCTCCGTTGGATTAACAATTTACAATCAGGAAGTTCATGTAACGAAAACTGCTCGAGAATTGTTGTTTGAAGGTTATGAAGATGATATGGTTACATTGGCTAAAGATATGCCTCTCCTTGACGCTGGTGATATTCCATTTGATCGAGTTGGTTGGTTTTACATGGTGAGCTTTACTAGTTTCTGTATTGAAGGGAGCTTTTAAATATCTTCTTTGAACCTTAATTTAAGTTATTAACGATGATAAATAATTTTAGAGGAATAACTCGGGTTTGCTGACTGGTTTTTATAATGTGGACACTGGAATGGCTGACATGGCATCATTTGGATCGATCAAGAACTGGAATTATGACTCTCGAACTGAATTTTTTGCTGATAAATGTGGAGAGCTCTCTGGATCTGCTGGAGAATTTTATCCTCCTCACCAAACAAGAAATAAGTCCGTTGCTTTTTTTACTCCAGACATGTGCCGAACGTTGTTCTTTGATTACGAAGAGGATGTGATGATCAATGGACTAAAAGCATTCAAATACAGTGGCGGAGAACGAACTGTTGACAATGGATCGGTTTACGAAGAGAATGAATGTTTCTGTCATGGAGATTGTATGCCCTCTGGTGTCTTGAATATATCATCGTGCCGCTTTGGAACTCCAGTGTTCATGTCTTTTCCTCACTATTTGAACGCTGATCCCTTTTATGCTAATCAAGTTGAAGGGATGAAGCCGGATAAGGAGAAGCATCAATTTTATCTCTCTTTAGAGCCGGTAAGTTCGATAATCTTCCATCATAAAATAACATTTATTATCTATATTTATGAATAATTCTTGTTCAATTGAAAATATAATATGCTAATAGTAAATTTTATTTTAGACCACTGCAATCCCAGTAGATGTTGCAGCTCGATTCCAAGTAAACGTGTTGGTTCGTCCTGTTGCTGATGTGTTTGGTTTTGACTCCATCCCTGAGACTTATATACCAGTTTTGTGGTTTGAGCAACGCGTTACAGCAGATCAAGATATGGCAGACAAACTCAACATAGCGCTCGTGATTCCATGTGCTGGTAGATTGCTAGGAATAGTTCTCGCATGTATTGGTTTCTTCATGATCCTTTACAAACCATTGATATACTACTTGAAAAGACAATGTTTTACTGAAAAGACAGATTCAAGCAATACAGAAAATCCAGAAGGTCCTAAAAAAGAAGGCTTGCCTTTGCTCGTAACTCAAAATACAGTTAAATTTGTACCTAGAGAGCAAAAGTCCATAAAAAGCAGTGCCACCTAATCCGTTCAAACAAAAGATATGATTATAAAAAGCGATACGCTAAGCTTGACCGATACAATATTTCGAATATTACACTTAAAAGACAAAGAATTTAATTTTCTTAATAATTGCAAAAGTGCAATTGTGTAATTGTGTGCCTTGCGCGGGACTGATACCATTTGTTATGATTGGCTTTGGACTACTTTTATAAAGAAACTGTGATTAGATTAGATTATATATTTAAGGTCTTTAACGGTTTGGATTGACAGCATTAGTATTTTAGTTTTTTAAGTCGATAAGATTTTTTTTATTTGTATCATTGAAGTATCGTTCACACTAAACAAGTTTTGTTCAGGAATATCTTTTGAAATGTGGTTCGGTTAAATGTTTCTTTGATGCAAAGAAGGCCTTAAAAAAACCTATTCATAAATTTCCAAAAATAGCTTAACTGGTTTTTGGCAGTTAAAATAAATCCCCCAAAAAATTTGAATGTGCAATCGTGTTTGTTGTGAAAATTTTTAATCTACTTTAATCTTCGTTAATGCGATTAAGTCACAATAAATTCGATAAGATAGTATTATAAATTTATTGTGCTGTTTAACAATAAACTTCCTTCATCAACACATTTAAAGATTTGCATCTACGTGCCAATTACAACAATAATCAAAATCAAATACCTACTCAGAGCCAAAGTCCGAACTGAATGATCAATTAGTATATTTTAAGGACACATTTACCATCTTTAATATATGAATCTTCTTTAGACTTTAAGCTATTAAAGCTTATAAATTTAAGTTGATGTTGAAGCTTTTCGAAAAAATTCTCAAAGAGTACACAAACTTAGCTTAAGCGCAGTCACAACAAACTATAAAATATTATTGAAATTAACTAGTACATTTTAAGATTTTGTATGAATTTACTGAATGAATTAAATATAATTTTTTTCTATTTAAACCTGTTTTTGATTGAACATGTAAATTCAAGCTCACGATCATTTAAATATTCCACTCATGATCGCTCACACATTTTTCTCAAAAATTCCATTAGATGGCATCACAAACACAGCTAAAAGATAAGACTCAACCAAACGAGCAAAAAATTTACAAGCCCAAAATACACACCGAAATTTTTCTACCTAACTAGTTTGTGAATTGGCCTACGCAGCTGCGGTTCATAGAGACGCTCAAAAAAGTCGTAGCGACGAAAAAAAAAAGACTATACTTCTTACAACTCGTAGTGGATTTGATTGTACCGCCTTGTGCAATATTTTTCTAATTTTTCAAGTTCGCAGTTGTGTAAATTGTTTAGTTTAGTCGCATTAGTGAATTGATTATGCACAGAGTGATTTAAAAGTAGATTTGCATCTTGTTTGTTTACACATAATCTAGCTACATTTGTACATTTAATCGTTGCTTGAGCTAAATGTGAAGAGTTTCTTTATCAGTTATCAGCAATTCAGTATTTATTGTGACTCATACAGTACAAAACACAGATTTAGTGGGAACATGAGTGAAGTGGCGAGTTCCCAGTTCTATGAAAAAATCCTAATAATATCGAGAAACATCATAAGTAAATAGAGTTCTCCAGCAGTCAGTGTTTGATAGTGCTAAAATTAGAATGAGTGATAAGAAAAAGAAAGGCTGTCTATGCCTCAGCCAGCAGTGTTGCCTCAACACATTCGGTATTATTTTGATAGCTTTTGGAACATCTTTTGCTATGTTCTGGCCACAAATATTCGATGATATATTGAGTAGTCAAATGCAACTTAGGCCAGACTCAGCCAGTTTTGAGCAGTGGAAGAAACCTTCAATCCCTATATATATGGATATATATCTGTTTAACTGGACGAATGCTGAAGATTTTGGTAATCACAGCAGTAAACCTATAATGCAAGAGTTAGGGCCTTACAGGTAAAATTTAATGGAATACAATAAACGTCGCGTCACATATATTAACTATTTTATCACCTGTTTTTGAGTGTATCAGTTTAAAAATTAATTTGTATTAGTGTCTCATTAATTAATACAAAAAGGTAACACAATGAAATTTAATGAGCTGATTGTTACATTGTAGGTTTCGAGAGCATCCAGAGAAGATGAACTTAACTTGGAATGATGATAACTCTACGGTCAGTTATCGGGGAATGAGCATATTTCATTTTGATGCAGAAGGAAGCAAGGGCAGATTAGATGACATTGTTAAAACTGTTGACGCCGTAGCTGTGGTGAGATTTGAATATTCTGATGTGGGATGAATAACGAAAATATTAGTAATGAATTTGGACTTTAACTAAATGATTAAATTTTTTGAACTGAGCCCAGTACACACTCATTCTTACAACCTTTATCAATTTCGTTTCAAGCGTATAGTATTTAAAGTACTGCTTGATTGTAGAATGTTGAAAAATTCTTTTAGTTAATTATTATTATTGAATAAATGAATAAAACGATTTGTAAGAATGTTGCACAGATAAGACATTTATTCAAATCAAGATGACATTTTATCGACAGAAAAGCATCTATATTAAAAATGTAAAGTTTCTTTTCGTCATATTCTGTAATATTTTAGACAATATGCTTTAATCAATTTAAAAATCCATTCAAAAAATGTGCGAAATTTTCAGAACTTTTTTTTCTTCTTGATATCAAAAATATTTTATGAAATCTGCTGGTTTTACTGATTAGCAAAATATTTAGCATGTTATTAAGAAAACGAGATTTTATATTGAAATGTTCAAACAAACAGTTTGCTATTTCACAATTGAAGCATCTGAATAAATCAACATTATCTTATTATTATATTCAAACATAATCTGATTATTCAAAAAATTAACTCTTAAAATTATCTTTTAGGGAGCAGTTCATAGATATTCCGAGATGGGGTATTTTGAAAGAAACGTTTTTAAGTTTAGTTTTTCATCGCTCCAAGCTTATGTGGAAAAAACCGCTGCAGAACTTTTATTTGATGGATACGAAGATAAAATCATAAACGCAGGGTTGATTTTTAAACCAGAAGAAACTCCTACTGATAAAGCTGGGTGGTTTTATAGGGTATGTATCAATAACGTTTTTGAAAATTACAAATGGAAATAATATTTTATAATATTTTAGAGAAACGGATCATTGGTAGCGAGTGGTTACTATAATGTTCATACAGGCGTAAAAGATATTACTCAACTAGGATCCATCAAAAACTGGAACAATTCTTCACGTACCGAAGCTTATTCTGACACATGTGGCAACTTATCCGGGTCTGCTGGTGAATTCTATCCACCTAATCTAACAAGAAACAGAACAATCGCTCTAATAACGCCAGATATATGCAGATCCTTATTCTTTGACTACGAGGAAGACGTCAGTGTAAATGGACTCAAAGCTTACAAGTTTAGCAGCGATAAGCGAACTTTTGACAATGGTTCTGTGTATAAGGAAAATACGTGTTTCTGCCCAGGAGAGTGCATGCCTTCTGGCGTCTTGAACATTTCATCATGTCGCTACGGAGCTCCAGTATTCATGTCATTACCACATTTCCTTAGTGCAGATCCTTATTATGGTGAACAAATCGAAGGAATGAAGCCAGATAAGAAGAAGCATCAATTTTTCATGTCTTTGGAGCCAGTAAGTTTATTTTCTTCTTGGACCATCTTAACGTCTTTATAATTCAAATTAATCTTTGTAGAGAACAGGAGTTCCAGTTGACGTAGCCGCACGCCTCCAATTAAATATTCTAATCCGGCCAGAACCCGGAATATATAACTATAGAGACTTCCCCAAGACATACATTCCTGTGATGTGGTTCGAACAACACGTTACAGTGGATAAAGAAATAACTGACAACTTACAGAAAGCTCAATCAGCGTCTTGCTATGGCAGATTTGCTGGAGCTGTTTTTGCCTGTCTAGGACTCATAATGATTTTATATAAACCAATCAAGAACTGCCTTTTAAGACAATGCTCGGGATGCTCGGATGTCCCTCTTAGTGAACCTGAAATTAAGAAAGATGAATTGCGACTGATCAATAATAATTCCGTAAATATTGTGGCCAGCGATAAAAGACGAATCACAAGATGATTTTTAGTGTTTAGAAAATGTATTATAATGTTAAATCTACCATAATGGCCAAAAATCGAAAATAAAATGTTTTACATTCGAAACTGTAGAACAATTAAGACAATAACGTACAAAGATTGTATTTTGATGTGATTAGACGTATTTATTTGATTAGACTACAATAAATTTTTATCTTTTTTACAATACTTTTAGACGAATGTTTTTTACTATATTACTCTACTTAATAAAATTCTCGTTAGAGACTTCCAGGTGCAGGTGTCATAATTAATAAAACAAATTTGATGAATTTTGATTGTGTTTTATTGTGCCATATGTGCAAATATATAATTTAAAACTTTCAAATCAATCATATTAAAAAATTTGATTCCATTCGATTTTTCATTTGTCATTTTTTGGTCGGTTTTTTTTTTTTAATTTAGTGAATCATAATCATCATCAAAATGGTAAGTAACGACTTTTAATTCGATTCTCTGAATATATTTTAAAGCAATAAGTCGTTTTGTAGAATTAAATAAAATAATGATCTATTTTGTCCTAATGAGTAAATTTATTGCACTGGCTACATTTTTATTTTTTGAACGATCAATTTCTTCAAACAATATTTTTGTCAATCATTTAAATAATTTTATTCACAAAACACCAATATTTTCAGTAAGTATCTAGTTCAAGACAAACAAAAAGTGCCTACGGTGTGAACAAAGTCTTAATACGTTAGGCCACGCCTTACCCGTTCATTATTATTCTTCAAGTTCTCTTCAAAATTTTCTTCTGAATAAAATAATTTTGCTTCGAGTAAAATTTTATGGACTTTGTATGAAAAAATAACTTTCTAAACAATTTGAATAAAATTTCTTGGCACTTGCTCTTGAAACTTCATCAAATTTGAAATTACAGACAAATTGAAAAATCAAATAATCAAAAAGAAGAAATGAATCAAAATCGACTAGAAATTTTCCAAAAATAGAAAATGATAGATTTCCATTAGAATAACTGAAAATCAGAAAATATCTATAAAATCTCATTCTATCAATTAATTAGTTAAAAAAGTTGCTTTGCTGCAAATTAAAGAAAAATTCCAAGACAAAAAATCAAATCGGAAATCCTTCAAAGAACATTTTTTCTCTTTGAATTCATTGAAGATTCATTGAAATATGTATTTCGTAGTTTTGTTTACATTTCATAATTTTAAATGGAAAATGTAGATCAAACGAATCGGCGTTTTAAGGCAAATCAGTTTGAATTTTTATAAATTTTTCTGTAATTTTTCAAAAATTGGATTTATTCTTTGTTGGATTTCATCAATTTATCGTAATTTGTAAGGAAATTGTTTTCCAAGAAAAAACTGAGATTTTTGTTTGGATTTTGGAAAATTGTTTAATTTTGTTTCTTCACCTTGTAATAATTACATTTCAATCGATTTCATGAATGAAAATTTGTTAATTTTGATGAATCAGATTTTAGTATAATTTTTGAGTGACTAAGTAAAAAGTGAAATTTATTATTTTAAACAGTTTTATTAATAAAAAGTTTGAATTGAGGTTAATTTAACTATGACATACATACAATAGTTTCTGTTAACAATTTTAGAACACGTAATTAACAAAGAACATTTAACAAACGATAAACACTCCCCCCTCATCATATCAACCCTAAAAGAATATTTTCCTTGAACTTTATGGAATACGTACACCGAATGTTTACAAAAGCTAAGAAAACACACTAAAAATTCGTAAAATAAAATCTTTAGACCAAACAAGTGCAACAATCTGCTAGAAATGCCAGATGATTTCAAATCGTTCAAAATAGTTAGATCTCAAAGATATCCAAGCATATGCAATAAGATTTTAAAGGCCCAGAAGAACTAAAAAAAAAACTACCTAGAAGTTTGAAATTACTCTTTAACCCAAAGATCATTTCCTCAATATGTTTTAAACTGTGTAAACATCAAAGGTCGTAAAAATTACAAAATTGAAGAAAAAATTAAAATTTTCACTTGCATCACTATTTACCATGATGCATATGATTCTTAATGTTTTTTATCTGTTTCATTAAAATTAAATTTTTGTGAGTAAAAAACGATCAACATGTTCAAAAACAGTTCAAGAACAGTAAAATTTGTAAATGATCCTGCAATTAATTTTTTTATTACGAAATCACGTATTAAATCTGGAACTTGGGAACATAAAATTAGATGAAATAGTTTGTTGAAATCTTGAAAAGCATTAAAAGGCAATATAAGATTTGATTCCTTAATTATCGTGAAATTACAAAATTTGTTGTTTTGTGAATTTTCCGTTTTTTTTATATTCAAAATTTAATGTGAGGGATTAATATTCATTTTAAATGGTTGGAATGATAAATTTATAGTTTGATGAAATCTTACAATTACTCTTCAAACTTTAAGATTTAAAAAAAACCTACAAAAACTTCTGAAAACCTATCCAATATTACCAGAAGTCTGATGAAACCAGAAACGAAAAGTCTACGCCATAAAACATGTAGCAGCTACCCAAAAAGGACACAAAAGATCTATGTGATGCTTTTAGAGTCAATATTGTGACATTTTAAATTTTAATTTTTTTCATGCAAATTTGAAACCACTTCAAAGCATTTCTCATTATTTATCCCAAAAATCCCTTAAATTTGTCGACACACGATAATTCATAATTTAGACAAAAAACACAAACTCGGCAATTTGTCGCAGCCAAGTGGCGCCTAAGACCACCGGTCTCGGAAAATACAAAACATAGTCGAAACATAGTCCAAATATTTAAAACCGTTTTGAGAAATATTATAAACATTTTTCAATTAATAAGCGAGCCAATTGTTTATGACTAGGGAAGCCCAAACCTCATGCTTTGGGGAATCGCTAGAAGTTGATTACTCCAATTATTCCAAATATTTATCCAAAAGAACCACCAAAACTGCGATAAATTATTCACGTAAATATTATTGTTATCAGAGACCTGTTAATCAAACAATTTTCCCAAGTTTACACATCACCAGCCAGCTAGTACAAGTGGTGCATGCGAATTGTGGCTGGCTTGGAGTAATTGATACAATCAAAAGGAGGAGATTCCGTAAACAGAAAGTGAAACCAAAATTATTGTAAATATTTAAAATGTAATTATGCTCAAGCAGACTGGATGGTTCTTTATTGAGTATTTCAATTATTAGTTTTCGGATTTTGAATGTTTTGAATTCATAGAAATTCATTTATAGGATTGTTTTCACAAAATTAAGGAGGGGTATCTCAAGATTAAGGAAAATAGTGCTATCAGTATGATTTCATTGAGATCACCGTGTTTCTTAGTAGTATGCAATAATTATGATTACATTCTACTTGTTGCATCCATTTTGATAAAATATTACACAAATAATTGTTTTTTTAATATCCGGAATATCAGGTCTTGTTCGAGAAATTACTAAAACAGCAAAACAGGCGTGATACCAATCTGCAGGTTTCAAATTTTGCTGAGCTCGGCAAATATCAAACAAATCTTTACAGTAGGTGGTCTCATCTCAAATACTCACTATCTCACATGTTAAATTTATAAAAAATAAAAATTCAATGATTTCAGATTTTATGAATTGAATTCCTATTTAACTTAAATTTAACTTGGATTTTACTCGGCTTTTACTTGGTTCTTTTTAATTTTTTGAATAAAAATTTATCTAGAGCTCTATTTCATCGACCATATGTAAATCATAAATTGCTTAAAAAATATATCTTTATTATTTTAAGGATTCATTTTAATTGTTCATCTATTTTCAGAATTTTTCAAAAAGATATCCAACATGTTTATTATTTCTACTTTAAAATGAAAATAAATTTCAGATTACAGACCGTATTGTTTATGAATTGTGGAGATATATGGAAAGATGTTTGTAGATTTCCAAGAATTTATCTTGTTCAGATTTTCTTAAAGTTTGGTGCAAGTTAGGTGTCTGATTGCTTGATCTTGATTTTCAGTTATTTTATTGTTGTTTTAGTTTGATGATCAAAGGGATTCAAAAATTTTTTTTTTGAAAAAAATCTGTGATCAGCTCAAATAATCAAAACGAATTAAAATGTAAAATATTTTCAATACTTAGACTTCTTTCATTTCTCATAACTTACCTAAATATAAAAAGTCTCCAAAATTTTTTTAAAAGATCTTCACCAAATTATGTCATAGAAACAGAATTATATCTCTTTGGTCCTCAAAATCATCAAGATCATCAAGATTTTCAAGTTTAATTTAAATAATTCTTTAAACACTTGAAAAATCAAACATTTCGGGTATTTAAACAATTATAACTGAAATACAAACTATTTAAATAACAATTCTAAACCATAATAATCAACTATTCCTCCAGCATGTGCCACCATCCAGTCTAGCTGGGCAAAAGCACGGTTTTTAAATATTTACAATAATTTTGGTTTCACTTTCTGTTTACGGAATCTCCTCCTTTTGATTGTATCAATTACTCCCAGCCAGCCACAATTCGCATGTACCACTTGTACTAGCTAGCTGGTGATGTGTAAACTTGGGAAAATTGTTTGATTAACAGGTCTCTGATAACAATAATATTTACGTGAATAATTTATCGCAGTTTTGGTGGTTCTTTTGGATAAATATTTGGAATAATTGGAGTAATCAACTTCTAGCGATTCCCCAAAGCATGAGGTTTGGGCTTCCCTAGCCATAAACAATTAATTCCAAGATGTTTATAATTCTTTCGAGGAACTCTGTTTGCGGATTTTGTTCAAGTTGCTACATAATTTTGTATTTTCAATAAATATTCATGGATTTAGTTTGAAACATGTTCTGCACTACATGAATTAAGTATAGCCTAATAAAAAAACACATCCTCGATTATCTGGGCATGATCTCATCTTCAAACTCTGGTGACCTCGTTCCATTATGTATTTTTAAGTATTTTTCAGCAATCTTCCAGACTATCGATATTATTGGATGTTGTGTTGATATATGTTTCCCATGCACTTATCCATTTATTTGTTTAGTTATTAAGTTTATTTTAATTTGAAACAATAAATACTGATCTCGCATATTCAGTAAGTTCTCAATTCTTTATTCCGACATTTTTTTCATTTTTTAATCTGCATGTGAGAAACTAAAAAAGAATCATTCAGTTATCTTCCATATGTGTGACTCTAAAGCTTTGTTAATTTTTCAACGCATAACATCATTACGGGCTATTTGCTGAGCCAAGATAAAAATAACGCCCACCATACGAAATACGTCTGTTTTCTGTTCTCGCCACAAATATTTTTAAATTTTTATGGGGGAAACGGTTGAAGATGAATTTACACGGATAATTAATTGTAATTGGCTGAGGACCAATGGGAACGAGGGAATGAAGTGTTTTTTTAACCTTCGTAGGAAAGGTTTTTGTTGTAGAATAAAGGCAGCGCGAGAATCCATCAATAGAGATTGAAACAACTTTCCGGAATTTTGGTTGGATCTGGATATTCTCCATTTTAAAGCATTATGTTTCCTGGATCACTAATTTAGTAATTTCAAATAAATTTATACAATTAATTGTTTTTTGTTCTCTAATATATTGCAATCACTTTTAGGAATTACTTGAGAGAACGTTCAAAAATTTTCCTTAATCCATTTTATTCCAACCTTCCGGTTCAAGTTTTTCACAAATACACAAGTGAAGAAATTCTTGAAAAAAAATCCTACTTCATCGTAAAACTTCAAAGAATCCTAAAAAAGCCTTCCTCAAATTCTAGCAAAAATATTACTCAAAGCTGCCAGCTCTACGTCATCCTAAAAAGAATCTTCAAAACCAATTCAGTTATTTATTTGTTTTAATCCGAAATGATACATGCAATTCGCTATTTCTTCGATATTTCTTGCAATGAGTTTTTAATTCTCGTAGGATTTTTTGCCGTTTGCAAGAATAATATACAGAGGTTCGAGCAGGCTGTCTTTCTTCTTTGCTCTCCACAGCTTTTTCTCAAGATTCAAAGAGTAACGGCTTTCAGTGATCATGCGTTATATTTAAATATATTGTAAACAATTGGCCGGCTATTAAATCGTTCCATTTTATTAAAATGGTTGTACGAGCCTACATAATGAGAAAAGCCGAGGCTATATGTGTGAGATCTTTTAAGGAAGAGGGGATGATGCAGAGGAACGATATAATGTTTGTCTGATAGTTGTTCAATTTTCTATGAAACTTCAAATATGTTATTAAAAAGATCAAATTTATAAATCTTTTAATAAAAATATTATAGATCTCACTCGAGATCCCAAATGTTTCCCCCTTTCCCTCGATTATCTTGATATTTTTACGAGCAAAGAATTTTGTTTTTGTTTCTTCTCGCTTCATCTGCATATATCTTGGACGCAACCAGAGCAAATGATTTTCAAATTATTCTCAATTCGACAGTTCTTCCAAACGATGGTTCAGTTTGCGGTGTAGTTTTAAACAGAGAAGACCTTTTCTCGGGAGGATCCTTTTAAGGGTCAGTTTTATGAAATATAAATTGTTTTAAAAATATTATCGGAATCTGTTTTCATATGTGAAGATTTAGAAAAGGAAAAAATTAAAAATATTTTTGTAATATTGGTGATCCTCATTGTGAATGTTGAAGAAAACGTATTCTGAATGTTAATGAAAATCTATGAAAAAAGATGGAAAATAAAGTAACCAAAATTTAATTTAAAGTGTTGAAGTTTTAAAATATAAATACATAGAAATTTTGAGGAAAACTTAAATATTTAATTAAAAGTGTTGAAAAGATTTAAAAATTAATTTGATCATAAAAGACAGTTAATAAACAATGGAAAACCGCTCGCCATTATCATCGCCAGCCCCTCCAATTTTATACAGCAATCATCATTACCCTTCGCATCCAATAATTATGCCTTCCTCCCCACAATCGATGCAAGAGGAGCATCGAGGAGCCATAATCACGCAGATCGGCTCATCCAACATGGAACATTTACAAACCGACCACAAGATTGAAATGGAAGAAAAGCCGTCGCCAATTTTCCACATGTCTAACATTTCAGATGAAAAAATTTCGCATCATTTTGGCCCTCCTCATTTTGTGGATGATCGATTGTCTACTTATCAGCATTATCATTTTTCGCAAAATGCTCATAAGTTTGAAAATCATTACATGAATCGACATCCTTATAGTGTCTTAGCTGTAGCTTCTCCTAGTGGAATGGACTCTTCATTAAGAACTCCATATTTAACGCATATGGAGCCATCAATGAAACTTCCACCAGTTCCTACCACTTTGTCACCTTTAACGGTTATACCTAATAGCATTACCCACCTGGGACTCAATCCAAACACCCCGAACATCAAGTATTGTTCAAATAATATCATGATGGATAATTATGGAGATAGTGACTCTTCCATTAAAGATAATCACAGTGGATTGTCGCCAGGAGCTTCAGCGATTGGAATATCATCTGAATCCTCGCCCGTTTCTTGCATTATTACAACCACATCTATCGCCAACGGAGAAATGAAAATTGGCAGCTCAATGCAATCATATAATAGCTCAAAAAACTCAGCTATATCCTCGTCCTCAGTAGCTCCTACAAGCACTTCTTCCAGTCAACAGAATATAGAGCAACAGTTGAGTAGCACCACAAGTGATACAATTAAAAAAACAGGAGGCAGAAAACCTGAAAAGCCAGCGATGAGCTATATTAATATGATTGTTTGTGCTATAAAGGACTCTCCAAACAGGCGACGAACGCTTAGTGAAATCTACAAGTACTTGCAGTCAAAGTGAGTGTGATTTATATTTAATTAAATTGTGTGAATATTCAAAGCACAATTGATTTGAACGATCGCTGATTTAAAATCGATTGCTTAAAATAAATTTTAAAGTTTAATTGAAATTTCTAAATCAAGTTTTGAAATGGTTTTGAACTATTGATTGATTTGTTAGAAATTAAAAAGTCTTATGATCAAACCAATCATCTATGAGTGCACAGACCGACGGCTATTTTATGTTTCTAGTTTTAATTTCTAATCTCTGTAATTAAAAGTTGATTTGAAAGTATTTAGTAAAATATCTTTTTAAAATAGTGCCATTAAATTTAACAGCATGATTCTTTGAACGAATTATAATTTGTATTTATTTATTGCACCTTCAGATATTCATTCTTCAATGGCGAATACAACGGCTGGAAAAATTCAGTTCGACACAATTTGAGTCTCAACGAGTGCTTCAAAAAATTACCCAAGGTAAATTAAACTAGAAATAAATTTATTATTCTTTGAGAAATTAGAACTACTTTCAATAGCTCCTCTACAAATGCACATATCACTAAATTTCTTTAAACTACAATGAATAATTTCATCAATTATAAATTAAGGAATGCGGTAAACCTGGTAAAGGACATTACTGGACAATTGACTCATCCGCTGAGTACATGTTCGAGGATGAAGGGAGCTTACGTCGTCGACCACGTGGCTTTAGACGAAAGCAACAGCAAAAAGCTTACTCTGGCTCTGCATCTTCCTTTTACTCCAATCCAACACCTTTCGACACCACTCCTATCAATGCCTCAGAGCTTCCAGCTTGTTATACCTCATCTCCATATTCTTATGAGTATAGTAACGCAAGTGGTCCACCAGTTGGTCCTCCGTTTGCAGATGTTTGGTATCAAAACAGTGAATACGTGAAATCTCCTTCATCTCCACAAAATCCACCAACAATTATCGAATCTTACGGAAGCTACCAGTATCCAAACTCCTACAGTCAGCAAATTGATAATGGTGAGATTTTATCTGAAACTGGGTCACAATGTTAACAAGTGAATTTTTTCTATTTTAAAAGTCTCGACTATTCGCTTCTGGAACATTAAAACCATTCATTTAATCAATAATCAGTTGTAATTAGTCAAAAGTCAACAAGATTACAGATTTTCCTAATTTATAATGTGCTGTTGTTGAATGAGTCACATTAAGATACAGTTTTCAAGACTTTAGATAGAAAAGGAGTGAATTTTTGATATAATTTATTTGAATATAAAATCCCTCAATCAACCCGTTCGTAAACATTTAAATATGATATTAGACTCCATAGTCCATAAGGTTTATTACGATAAAATAATTTCATGAGAAACATGAGAACAAAAATCATTTATTTGTTAAATCATTTGTTATCATTGTCATACGAGCTATTGATTTAGATAAATCCATCAAAACTTCAATCATGAAATCAGAGAATAGTTTGTTATCATATTGTTGCATAATTTGTATGCTTCATCAAATTTAATTTCATTCTCAGAAATTCTAAATTAATAGTTCCTGACAATTTAATAGCTGTTTTGCTTTGAATTTTTTCCATTCTTCACCTCCATACTCCTTGGCATTCACAAATCTCTTAACAACCATGTAAAACATAAAATTTGAACATTTTTTCTGTGTCGTAAGCGAAGATTCTTTCAAGATATCACCCCAGTCGTCTGTCAGCAATTTTCCACTTGATCGCTTAGAAAAAAATCAACGCACCCAAATTCTTTATTTTCTTAAAATCTCAAGTGGCTGGGTGCTGGCTGATTAGGGAAACCATTTCTCTTTACTAATTTAATAGTTTGTTAATTTGTTGTATGGTTTCTGTTACATTCTAGGCTCGAAAATGTCTCAAATGTCAGCACCACCGCCGGGCCAGCCAGGAAACATGAACAGTAACGGGGTGCCAATGGAATGCAAGACGACGATTTCCAGCACCTATCCGACTTCAAGTATCAGTCCATCTCATCATCATGTGGGATACCACTATGAACATATTAAGTATGCAAATCAAAATTAATTGGCATTTATTGATAGTTTGTTATGTTTATAAGGGGGCGTTCATTAATGATATTAGTTTTGATCAAATGTTTTAAAACTTTGTTATAAGTAGCCTGCAATATGATTATAGCATAGAATTATAGTTTTCCATATAAATTTTAGCATATTTTTATACTTTCAGTATTCTCTTTTTTCGCCTAAAAACAAACATTATTGTATCATTTATGAAAACGCAAATTTGCAGTGTATTGGCTTTAAATACCATTAAAGTATTTCTTTAATTAATAATAATTACGCACTATAAATGTATCTAGATTCTGCATAATTATTTCATGAGGATGACCAGAGACGAAAAATTCTATAAAATTTTTAACAGAATTTTCTCGAACGTACTAATGTGCATATTATACAATTTGATTTTCCACTTAAAACTCGCTTAATACTCTCTAATAGATTTGTAGAAAATGTAGAAATCAACGCAAACTATTTAGTAATGGAAGAATAATGACAAAACTTTTGTCACAAAAGGAACAAATTACAAAAACAGTTGCCAAATAAGTTGCAAGTATGCCAAAGAAAGGTCATTTAATCCAAATCATGCTAAAACCAAAAATAAATCATAAAATTGAAAAATGCACCAAAAATTAAATTCAGCCAAAGAACTGTTTCTGTTGTATTTCAATGCGTTTCACACTTTGAAAGTATTCCATATTTTCACACCAAAATTTTCAGTCTGTAGTTTTCAATTTAAAAATTTTCCATAAAACTTTTGATGCTTAGGAACCAAAAATGCTGCTATCGATATTACGTTTGAAATACTGTACAGAAAAAAAGTTTTTATGTTTTTTTTGGGCAATAAATTAAATTATAAAGGATTTGTATACATTATCACGGTGTAAATATTTACGTTATAAGTTTTTGAACGTTTTCTTAGTAGAAAAAATATTAATTTGTAAAAAGAAATCAAATGAAAATAGTAATAAAGCAGAATGGAAAGAATAAAGAAAAAGTGAATTTGTAGTTTCTGTTTGAGATAAATTTTGGTTTTTTCCAGCTTTGACTTGCAGTAGAGAATTTATCGGTGTAAAATTAAAATTGGTATGCGCTGTTTATTTTGTTTATATAAAACATTAATTTAGATTTTAGATCATAAATGATACTTTGTTTGAGATATTGTGTCGCCAAGTTTCATATTGGTTGGATAAAAATTTTATTTACGATATTTTCTTTATAATAATTTGAGTTCGGATCATTTTATGTCTTTCTTATCGCAAAATGGTGCTCAAAACTATATAATTTATATTTTTTAATTTTTAAGCAGGATTGGGTGAGTTACAAAGTAAAAGGAGTATTGTTCTCAAAAGTGATCCAATCATTTTAAAATAAAACTTTATAGAAAAACGGAGAGTTTTCATTAATTATTGAATACTTATTACCAGGTTACCAGAAACCTAACAATAATTGTTTAAGATAATTAGAGTTTTTTGCATCTAAAATAAATAGAAAGATATTCATTAAATGTATCAAAAAATTATTTTAAAAAATTTTTCAAGATTAAATTTAACATACCACGAATTTGTATATCGTTGTTTTCTAATCCACAGGTAGAGCTTGAAAATATTTAATCCATTCAAAATCAACTTATTATTCATGCAATCCATCAAATTTCAGTAAATTGGCAAATGAAACAACTTTGTCCTCTCAAACGTGATAACTGAATTTATAAATGACTAGCTATAGTCAATTTACTTGTAGAATGTTCAAACAATTAAACGTTATCAGCATATCAAAGTCTTATCACGAGATGCTCAATGAGGGGAGGTTTTTGAATTTGTTATAAAGTCTTGTAAGGTATTTACTGTATCAAACGAGTGATCTTTTAATTCTGAGACTTCGATCAAAAATCAGGAAGATTAGAATTCTGTTTGAAGCTGAAAAATCCTATTTAACATTATCCCCTCATCACTCGGGATTGATATTTTAAACTGCGGGCTCGTCCACATTTGAAGCACGCTTTGGTTGTTATGTTAAGCCTTATCAGTCCAAAAGATAGGCGATATAAATGGCATTTCAATATTAATTTATTTCCTTGTCGTTTGATAATTTTGAAGCATTTTCTACAATTATTGTTGGTTTCTTATTATTACCAGCAAGTTTTTAGTGAAAATTGTTAGGATGATTCACAGTTTTTTTGGGAAATAATCTTTTTGTTCTTTTCGTGCGTACTGCGTCTGTACGGACATGATTTTCACATGTCCATTGTAATCAAATGAATTGTTGGCTTAGCAATTGAGCTATAATAATTTGGCTTTTAGTTTTAATGTGAAAAAATTAAGCACTTGACAATTTTCAAGGAAACCTCATGATTGATAAGAAACATTGAAACATTGAACTCTGATGTCTGATCGTAAGAGCCACCCGCATGTCTAGACTGTTACGGCGGCCTAGATCGAAGATAAACTTTGATTAAGACAACAAGTTACTTGATTAGTAGATTTAAAATTGTTGAACTTTTAAGATTTTTTAACTGCTATACTTAATCCGGAGCGATCATCATCAGAATTCACCTACGATTATGATCATTCATTGGCTATAACTATATGCAATTTCTGATTAACCTTTGTAAAATCGAGATATCTTAATTAAGTGAGTTTATTCTGATTGAATTATTCTTTAATCTATTCTTACCAATAAAAATGTCCCCTTTATTTTCAGATCGTAGACATTTATAAGATACTAGATTATTTTTGCAATAATAAATAACAAGATAAAACTTAAATACAAAGTTGCTCTATCTCTTTCTGAAATGTCTGTCTTATACGATGCAAGTGATTCTTGTTGACCATAAATCTTAGCTGATAAAGCTATTTTATTGCACGCTGCAAGAGAATACATAATTATTTTAGTGAAAATCCTCTCTTTAGTAATGTTTTAATCAGAGCTTATCCGTTTTATCAATCCTCCAGTAAGCAAATAATCTCCCACCTCAATGCAAAAGCAATCAATTTCAAAAATTTAGGTTCAGTTCAACCCACTTTTCCATGAGCTCAAAACCTCATAAAAACGCAAATTATCTCTAAAAGAATTAACCAAAATGTAAAAAGGTGACATTGTACACGTGAACACTCGGCTGCAATTCCACAAAACTGGAGGCCAACGCACGCCGTTATAAATCAAGCAAACATTCCTTGTTGGTTGCTATCATAGCTAAAACAACCTGAAACGAATGCTAGAGCTTGTTGATTACCTGCAGATAAGGCAATCACAGAGATTATTCCATTATTTCCCAGTTTTTAGGAATTATTTGGATAAGTTTTGTTCAAAATCCAACTGCCAATTTAACCATTAAAGCCAGTGATAAGATAAAAATGCCATTAATCGTACAATTATCACATGCAAAAAACGTGTTACACACCAAAGATATATAATCGTTTGAGAGGTCGACAAGGAAATCATTCAAGTTTGAGCTTTTGCGAGGAAACAACCTAAAAATTATTAAATAAAGACTCACATTGTCGAGAATTTAGAAGTTATTGAATAATTCAAGTGAATTAAAGTTATTTCAAGTGAAAACACAAAGCTTCCTGCCTCCATTTTCGAAAAACATAAATCTAAGTGATCAAGTTATTCCGCCTATTCCTGCCAAATTCCTACCCACAAATTTGTTTTTCCAAAAAAATGTTTGCTCATGAACGTCTAATTGATTTCAAACAGATCCCACGCAAATCAAGATTCAAACTATAGTTGCTTTGTCAACTTTGTTGTCAATTAGAAATTTTATATCATTATTTATTTTGAAAAAGAATCTTATTTTCGTTGAGAGAATCCATTAAATTTTAGTTAAACCTCAAAAATACTCGTGATATATTTTTGAAGCAATTCAGAAGGAAAAGCAAATTTAAGTTCGGAATTCCCAAAATCCCAATTACCCAAATCTAATAAAAAGAAGAAAAATGGAACCCTATTTGGCCGCCGTCTTGTGGATCGTAATTGTTGGATTCGTGATCGCCTTTGTGTTGGCCTTTGGAGTCGGAGCAAACGATGTCGCAAACTCCTTCGGAACAAGTGTTGGCTCTGGAGCTTTAACCATCAAACAAGCTTGCATCCTAGCTACAATCTTTGAAATCGCTGGAGCAATATTAATCGGCTATAAAGTATCGGATACTGTAAGAAAAGGAATAATAGATGTTGATCTTTATGAAGGAAGAGAAAAAGAACTCATGCTGGGAAGTTTATCTGCCTTAGCTGGATCTGCCATTTGGCTGTTGGTCGCAACATTCTTTAAACTGCCAGTTTCTACAACTCATAGTATTGTTGGATCTACTGTTGGATACAGCTTAGTGGCTCATGGAGCTAAAGGTGTTCACTGGAATCAAATTTGTAAGTAAAATTTTATTTGTGTCTTGATTCTAGATCTTTAAGGAATATTTTTAAAGCTTTTAAAATTTAATGGTTTTTATTCTAACTAATCTTGAATTTCAATTTCAGATATCATCATTGGTTCCTGGTTCGTTTCACCCGTTTCTAGTGGTATCGTTAGTGTTGGCCTATTTTTCATCATCCGAAATTTTATTACGCGAGCTGGTCGACCATTAAGAGCTGCTTTGATCGCAATGCCTATCTTTTATGGCCTAACTTTACTAATTAATGTCTTCAGTATCGTTCATGATGGCTCCAAATGTAAGTTTACCTTATATTCACCAAAATATTATCATACCAACTAATTTAAATTAATTTCTTCCTTAATTAACAGTGCTCGGACTCAACAAAGTGCCATTCTGGCTTGCGTTAACCAGTGCTCTAGCTTCAGGAGCTGTCCTCGCTATCATAGTTCAACTTTTCGTTGTGCCATGGCAGCGCAAAAAAATTCTTAAACCATCTGCTCCAAAACCAGAGAAAGATATCAGCAAACTCGAGATGTCAAACGGCACTATTTCTGAAAAGCAAAAGGGAGGTGATATAGATCCAGAGCAAAACCCAAAAAGTGTCCACACAGTTTTTACATCACTGCAAATTTTGACCGCCATCTTCGGTAGCTTTGCTCACGGAGGAAATGACGTTAGTAACGCAATTGGACCATTGATCGCAATTTGGATGATTTACACAGAAGGATCCGTGAAGCAAAGATCTGAGAGTCCTCTCTGGATTTTACTTTATGGAGGCGTTGGTATCAGTATTGGATTGTGGGTCTTAGGAAGAAGAGTTATCCAAACTATCGGAACTGATCTGGCGAAGATTACACCAACAACGTGAGTTATTTTTACTATTTTTCAAATGATCGAGCATGATCGTCATATATAATTACTTAATCTAATTAATTTATCATTTATCTTGCAGAGGCTTCACAATTGAAATGGGCTCAGCTTTAACTGTTCTTTTGGCCAGTAAAATCGGAATTCCAATCTCGACCACTCATTGTAAAGTTGGCTCCGTCGTTCTTGTCGGCTACTGTGACTCCAAATCTGACTCAACCAGCACCGAGAATTTAGTCGAAGGATCTGAAGAAGAAAAGAAGCAAGGAGTAGATTGGTCCCTCTTCAGAAACATCTTCTTCGCATGGATGATTACTGTACCTGTTTCTGGACTACTTAGTGCTGGGCTCATGTGGGCTTTAAGCTTTTCTGTGTAATCTTTATGACTAAATTTTTTCAAAGTTTGTTTTATTTGTTAAACCTTAGTTTGTTTTAAAATTAAGTTGTTTTATATTTATGGCTGGAAAGCAAAATAAAGCTTATAAAGAAAACATTGTTGAGAATTACCTCTAATTAAATTCAATCACCAAAAAACATTAGCAAATTCCGATGTATTTGCTTAAATGATTTTTCGATAAAAGGTCTATTAGAAATGACGATCATTCTTTTCAAATACTCAATCAATCAAAAAAGTTTGATACTCTACTTAGTGCATCACTTTCACTATCAGCCCCAGATGTCATTCATATCAAGACTGATTCAATAAAATTTATGACCACCAAACTTTTGTCGCATTTTTGTATTTGTAGAAACTAGATTGATGTGATTGCAGAAATTGATTTAATGACTTTCATGAATATTGTGGTTATCTTTCGTATACTGCGATATTTCTTGAACAATAATTTTGCGATCAAATATAATCAACGAGAGTTATCAAGTTTAAAACTTTGTAATTGCTTGAAATTGACAAAGTGATAAGAGTTTTATATTGTCAATCTTTCACAATATGTTTGCTGATGTCGCTTTGATTTATAGTTCCATTTATTTGAGTGAACGCCTCGAGCAGGTTTGAGCGATAAAACAAATTTTGTAGATTTTAATAAAAGTCCAGTTTTTCAAGGAAAACTGATCTGCAGATTGTTCAGAAAATTTTTAATTATAATTTAAACGTGAGTCAATTTCTAAATAGTATTTAAACAATTATCCAGGAAATAGAATTCATTTTAGCTTTTCAAAAATAAACTTCAACAAATTTCATGAAGCTTTTCCCACCAAAATGCTTATCAGTTTTTTATCACCAAAGCTTTTTTCGAGCTTTTGTGCTTCAAAATATATTTCCCAAAAGCTCCTCTTATAAAAAAAGCTCCAATCGTCTCTGAAACCTTTAACCACGAAAATAAAACACAATCCATTGGCTTTTTTACTTATTAATTTTATTTGTTTGCCGTTTATTTAAATTCCAGTCTTAAAAATTTTAATTACTTGTTTTGTATTCAAAGAAATTCTCTCAAATGAAAATCTAAAAAAACTAATCGAAATGAAAATCAAAAGTCTGTCTTACTTTGTTCATCATTCATTAAACTGCTTAAAAATTTATAAAATTCATGAAAATTCAAGAAAAATTATAAAATTTCAATAAATTTAAATAAGTTTTAAGAGTACGTACATCTTATTCTGTTTTGGTTTGACATCCGAAGAACTATCTCGATTTCTTCCAAAATTGCAAAGCAAATCCATCAAGTTCCACGTTTGTGCATCTAATACAATCAACTACGTAATTATTTTCAAGAATTCAGTTGAATTATTGTGAAAAAGGACAAATAAAAAATTTGAGTTTTCTTTTAGAAAAGGGGAAAATAAAGTTCAGTGAAAAAGTTCAAAAGTTCAAAATATTACAAAAAAGCTCGAGAATCTCGGTCAACAATTCCTTGAGTGGCGTTTGTGGCCATTTTGGACCATTTTCATCAAATTTTACCATTTTTATCAATTAATGACATTTATTAGCATCAACATATTTATGCACTAACAGCTACTGTTTGTAATTATAATAGTACTTTCACAAGTTTTCCAATCCAGAAAGATATATGAGCTCCATTGTGAGCAAGTTTGGCGTTTGGGTAGGTTATAAAAATTTTCCGTGATTAAATTTCAGGGATGTTCAAGAAATGTACTCAAGAATGTGATTATTGTTTTCTGAATTTTTTAGTGTTAATAATTTTTTCGGATATTTTTAAATTCAAAAACTCCCAAACACCTTATGAATACAATGGAGCATGAAAAAGAAAATTTCAATTATAAAGTTGAACAAAGTGTGAAAAATCTTATATTCCTACAAATAATGTATACGCCGAGATTATATCTAATTATCATAAATTAAGTATAGTAATTTATTTTCGCAAACACGTCTCATCGACATCTTATGCCGCAAGAACAGTCACCTCTTACCAACTCAAAACTTAACACAATTTCTTGTAATCTCTTTTCAACATTTTCTCTTGCATTTCATCGCAGGGCTTCTACATTTTTTTCTGCATTGCTTAATCAATTAATCAATTAATCGCTTTTAAGGTACAATAATAGAATTTAAAGTGAAACAAAAGATAGTTATAAATAAGAACCAACGGTTGGATTCACACACAGTAAACTGAAAACAAGGTAATGTAAGCTTTTTTTGATCTAAGGTTAAAAATGATAGGTGGCGACATAACAATATGATTAATTAATAATTAACAAATAAATAATTATGTCATTTTTTAACAAATAAATTATTAAAAATTTCCTTAATTAATTTTCTACTTGTCAACGATTCAATTAAACTTGATATTATCATTAAAGAAATAAACTCTTGAATCTTAATATTTTCTTAAAAGTATTGAAATATCACCACCTAATATTTATTACCTAATATAATAAAAAGACTAATTTCTAGTTCAAAAAATATTAAAAATCCTCATCTCCCTTAAATTGAATAACTATTTTTTCAAGAAAATCAGTGGGAAATTGTTTGTAATATTTTTTAAATAAAAAATTCTTTTTTTCAAGCACAAAACCTTAACAATATTATTTTATTTTTAGTTTCTAGTCTGAAATTAAAAATTTACGGTCGTATTTTTTCAAAAAAAATTTGTTAGTTGGTTTTGGAACTGTAGCTTTGAGTAGCTCTACTGAAGCATTATATTAGTAGCTTAGTTTTGCACTGTTAGTATTATTTAAAAATATTTAAGTTGTTTTTAAAAAACTTTGGATGGACTTTTTTAATTCAAAGCATTTGTTAAGATTGTGGCATTTTTCAGGAATTTTGAAGGTTTTTAGATTTCACAGCAAAATTATATCTTATTTGTTGGACAACTAAATAATTTTATGAAGATCTTTTAAGGTCATTGAATTAATTTATTTTGCTTCGCGGAATTTTGATGATTCAAGCATTTTGGTGTTTAAGATTAATTTAGACTAATTAAAAATTTTAGGCTGTTAACTATTTTTTTTCTCTAGAGGCCTATTATATTAAATATAAAGTTTTGTTAAAAAATCTATTGGAATTTTTAGTGGCAAAGAGAATCTTCATAGAATTATGCAAGTCATCCAAACCAAATCGAAATACCCTACTTAAAACCTCGTAAAACTAACAAAGCTACGAATACAACTAAAAAACTGTTCCGTTTGCAAAATGTGAGTGTGTTGTGAATGTTCTTATTTATAAGTTTCATTAAAAACTGCAATTAACTGTAATTAAATTCATAAAATTAAAAAACCTCGATCGCCAGCGTTTTGTTGTGATAAATCCAACAAAAAAGTCACATAAAAGTGATTACAAGACGATTTTACACAGCACATACATAAATCCAGCACTGAGAAGTGCAGCCACTGGGACAGTAACCACCCATGCGTACACGATGTTTCTGAAGAGAGACCAGTCTACTGAAGCCTTCTGATGGGATATAGAGGCGCGATGTCCGTTGCTTTTAACTTCGGCGACAGCTTGTCGCTCTTCCAGTTTTGAGTTGGCGTAACCGACGAATACTACGGAGCCTACTTTGCAGTGAGTTGTTGATATTGGGATGCCGATTTTACTGGCTAGGAGAACCGTCATGGCAGCTCCGATTTCGATGGTGAAACCACTAAAAAAGATTTATTATAAATTTTATTAAATTTTCATTTTTAGAAGAAAAAAAACTCACGTTGCCGGTGTTATTTTGGTGAGATCTGTGCCTACAGTTTCAATGACTCTTCTTCCCCACAACCACAAACCCACAGAAATACCGAACCCTCCAAAAAGCAGGATTGCTAGCGGTGTCTCGCTTTTTTGCATGACAGTTCCTTCAGTATAAATCATCCAAAGCGCAATCAATGGTCCAATCGCATTACTCACGTCATTTCCTCCATGAGCAAAGCTTCCAAAGGTCGCCGTCAAAATTTGCAGAAAACTGAACAGTTTGTTGGTGTTTTCCTCGTTTGTCTCAGGATTAATCATGGTGGCTGTGCCGACGTGGATCAATGGAGCTCTGCTAGAGTTTGGCGACAAATTGGCGCCCAAATTGTTGTTTTTGAGCATTCCATCCAAACTGACGCCACTCTCGATGTTTCCTATGCTATTTTTGGCCATTGTTGTGGTGACTTTGTTGTTGCAGGTGGAAGTAATCAGGTCGTTAGTGCCATTGTTGAGAATGATGTTTGGAGGCAGAGACAACTCGGTGGAGTCGCCTTTCAAGCATTTGCCGTTGGATTGAGGGGAAAGTTGATGATTCGATAGTGGAGATTTTTGATTTTGGTCCCTGGAAAAATAGAAAATTGTGAAGTTTCAGCATTTAGTCAATCAAACAAATTTGTTATTATTATAATTACTTTTTATATTCCGGCGAATGCAAATAAATGTTCTGGAGATTCCTTCCATTATAAGAGCTTTGGTATTCATCAATATAATTCAAGCTGGTGATGGTTAAATCCGTATTATCTAAGCTGGTCTTGCTATGATTGCTTCCGCCCAGCAGATCTTCTGCTTTCTTCACAATTTGAGGATCAATTTTGTATTTATCGACATTTCCGTTTCCTTTTTCGTTGGCCATGCGGAACTTCTCAAATGATAAAAAGCCGTTGTTTGTGGTTTGGTTGGGCGTTGTTACCGGGTGATTGGTCAGAGATTGAAGCTCAGTGGTCTCGGTGATAGCAGGAAGTTGGTTGTACTCACAGACAAGGGAGAGGGGTCGCTTGGAGCGTTTTGGACTGGAGTTAGCTGAAGAATCTATGAAGGAAATTGAGGTAATTAGAAAAGTTGTCAAAAACCGGTGACTAATCAGAAGAACTTTTTGTGTTTTTTAGATTTAGGAATCGATATTTCAAGAAAATTTAATTTTTGAGATTATTTTAATTAATTGTTATTTCTTCTGATCAATCGCAAAATTCTACAACAAAAATCGCTAATAATTTTTATAATAAAAGTCCAAAAACAAACCACCATAACGATTTCATACCATTTAAACTCTTACCGTCTGAGTCGCCGAGAGAAAATTCTACCGGTTTTGACGATTTTTTTGATTGTCCCAAGATCTTACGGCGCTGCCAGGGCACAATGAAGAGTTGAACTAGAACAGCAATCACAACTCCAACCGCTAAACTTGTAACTATGGCAACCCAGGTCTCGATTCCGTCCATGTAGAGCACTAAAACATTTAGTAAAGCATGTTATAATAAAAATATTTACGTGTAATTAAAAAAGTTATAATACTCACACTTTGGTCCATCATGCATAATGCTGAAGAGATTGATAGCAATCGTAACGCCATAAAAGACGGGCAAAGCGTAAAGTCCAGACTTTAGTGGATTAACAGCCAGCAAAATGTACTTTTTGATCAACATGTAAAGTACAACGCTCACAAAACCGCTCATTACAGGTGAAACGAACCAGGAGCCAACAATTTTGCCTAAAAATATACAGTTAAGTTAAAATATACAGTTTTATTTACTATAGGTAATATTATTAAAATAATATGAAACTCACCCAAAGCTGACCATTTAAGACCTTGTGTGCCTTTAGCCACCAAGCTGTAACCAATGGTGGATCCGACAATGCTGTGAGTGCCAGAAATAGGCAACTTCATAAAAGTTGCGACCAAAAGCCAGAGGGCACTACTTGCTAGTGCCGATAAACAACCAAGCATTAACATTGTCTCTTCGCCGGCGTAAAGTTCAACGTCCAGGATGCCTTTCCGCATCGTGTCCGATACTTTGTAGCCTAAAAATATTAAGATTTGTCAAAAATATGTTTTATTATTATTTAATGTTATTTTCACTAACCAATCAAGACAGCTCCAGAAACTTCACAAATAGTTGCCAAAATGCAGGCTTGTTTGATGGTCAACACCCCAGAGCCCACACTGGTACCAAAAGAATTCGCCACATCATTGGCTCCAATACCAAATGCGAGGATAAAGGCGATCACAAAGCCCACAATTACCAGCCACAAAACGGCTGCAGAATAGGGATCCATTTCCCTTTATTGTACGTATTACGGTTTGATGAATTAAATTAAGGATCCAGGACGCAGGACGTTTTAAGGATTCAAAGGAGAAGGATATTCGACTTGCATTCAATAAATTCGATAGAACGCGCCAAAACTTTGAAAAAATTTTATTTTGGCGCCAAAAAATAATATTATGTGATATGAAAGGAGAATAACGTAAAATGAGAAATAATCTTTCCGAGATGAAAAATTTGTGGTAGAAACTGAGCTAAATTGTATCAAAATGAGTTAATTTGAGCTAAACTGAGAATGTATGAACTCAAATGAACGAAACAAACAAACAAAACTAAAAGTGTAAAAAAAACTCAAGTAACGGAAAAACTTAAGATTACAAAAAGATTAAAAATTAATCTTCGCGAGATGTTGTCGATTAGCGTTTTAATTTAACAATGTCGGGTAAACATATTCTTCTCCGATAAGTAGTCATTTTTAGGTGGAATTGTTTGTAGAAAACTGTTGCGCGGGTTTTTTAGGTTTTTGGAGCTTCGAGGAAGATCCTTTGGTCGGGGCGCAGAAAGTCCGTGGGTAGTAAAGAAACTGTGTTGTGCGTGGGTAGTAAAGTTTCTTTGTAGAGAAACTTTACGGTTGGTTGAGAAATTTTCGGTTTTTTAAGCACAAAATTGATAAATTAGATTTCTGTGGATTAAAAGGATTACATTAGGAGATGATTTTTATTTTGTCTTTAAATCGATTAATTTATCAAGAAAAGAAAATTTTGAGGGGTTTGGATTTTTGAAATGATTTGAGGATATAAATTTACGATGATAAGAGTAATTTTGAGATAATACCGTAATAAATTTAATTAGGTGCTCAAATAAACGAAAAATGGAACACTTTTCAAATTAATGTAATAAGATAACACTAAAGATAACGTAATTACACCAAAATCAATCCACCTCATAAATCATGCAAATTAATCGACTTTATCAAGTTTTTGATTGAATTCAGAAGAATTATTTTCACCTGCTGCACGAACGATTTGATAGCGCTATAAACTGTTGATTTTTGCCTGGAAAAGAAGAAAAGCCGGAGATTAATGAAATGTTTGCCTGATGCTCACAATATTATTTTAGCGTTAAATTTCCTACAAATAAAGTATTATGGATTTGATCTGAAAGTGCCTAACGAAATAAAAAGAATTTGCAAAGAAGCAAAAATCTTCAAAGTTTTCTTCTTATCGAATATTATTGATTGTCTGTAGAGATTTGTTTGAACTTTTTTCTGATTACTTTTAAGAAACCGCAGTAAAGATGATGTTAATGTGAAATTTGGAGAATCATCAAAAATCATAAACTTTAATTAAAAATGTAAGAAAAAGAAACATTCACACAATGTTCTGCAATAAATCATTATTATTTTTTTGCTGTTTGTTGGTTTGATTCCGAAAATGAAAACAAATTCGCTGATATCACGTCCCGAATGTAACTTTTCTGCAAATTTTGCTAATATTATGAATACTTTGAATAGTAAAATTATTCGCTTCAATGATTCTGATTCCTTTCAACAAAATTTTGTGGTAACGTTTAAAAAGCCATAAAAATATTCAAATATTCCGAGAAAAATAAAAGAATTTTTAAAAGTGGAGCAAAACTAAGAAGAAGTCGTTTTAACATCTATCAGATGGTAATAGTTTATTATTTATGTTGTAATATTATTTTTTCAGTAATTTGAGTAATTTGAGTATATGTATCACAAAACGTAATTGAAAGGAAAAGCCCAAATTGAATTGTCAAAAATCCAATTTGATTCAAGCATCAAAGAGAACATCTTCATCACTGTCACTTTTAACTCCTTGAAAGCCATTCTTCCATTTCTCTTCACAATTTCATTACAAGCCCTCAGGAAAAGTCCTCAAAAAGTTAACAATAAATAAATTCCAAAGCCATAACCATCAAAAAGCCTTGGCAAACACTTCCTCTTCACTTTTTCATCAAATATAAATTAAATCCTCCGCAAAAATCATCACAACAACAACAACTTAATTTCTACTCCAGATTTTCCACGCACATAAAACTTAAATAAACACATAAAGTATGAAAAAAGTCAATAAAAGTCAACCTTCTCTAAAACACATGAAATCGTGAAAAACTCACAAAATTGTGATATTAGGAAAACTCGGCCAATTCTAGAGAATCTCTAAAAAATCCACAAAATCCACAAAATAGAAAGCAAAAGCTTGTTTGCGACTGCTTCCTCTCTCCTTGATCTAGAAACTGAGTTAACTGTGAAGAGCTAACAATACCAAAAGCAACAACTTTTATTTTGTCTTCTTATTCGCTTCATAGAAATAATACAAGCGAGAGGTGGTTGATGGAGGGAAATTTTTTTCGCAAACACATTGAAAAATTTTGAAAAGCCGTAGTTTTAACATCAAAAACCGCTTAAAGTTTACAAAAATGATATAGACGGAAAAATTCAGACTCAATTAACCAGAGCTCGTGTAAACATATCCGAAGCAATGGTGCATGTATTGAATACCGCGTCATCTAGCAGTTATTAAAAATACATGAAAACACATAAATTATATAAAAAATAGTCAGCAAAAAAGCCGCGAATACTAATGTATAGTGAAACATCCCAGAAACATCGGCACAGCGGCTTGACTGATGTCCAAAAGTTATTTTTGAATTTAAAACGACAAATCGGAACCCAAATTACACCAATTTTTCATGTTTTAACCCATTTTTCAATGTTTTTGGGAAAATTTAAAGAAAATGCTAATGAACCCACTTGAGAACTTGGCCTTAATAAATTTTAAGTTGGTCCTTGACTGGTGGTGATCGATTTGCCTTGAGTTTACGCAAAAACTCAACATACTTTGTAACACAATCTCATATCAGCTGTTGCAACTATGTTTTATTAAAACTACTGTAGAAATCATGGAAATCAATTTAAAAAAATTAAATGTTTTTTAAATTACTCAAAAAGAAAAGTCAATATCAATTCTGTGGTTTTCCAGTCAAGAACTTGAAAGTCACTTTCATGCGCGTTTTCTTTAATTTCAGTATTTTTCACATTATTTTGGTTTTATAATTTTCTTTTAATTTCTCTAATGATTTCTGGAAACCCACATGAAATTTACAAGTTTTTTATAATTTGGAATATTACGCTTTATTTAACATCTCCTGAAATAAAATTTCAGAATCTGACGTGATTTTATTGCATTCAAAGAATTAATTCCAGAAGATGATTCAATTTGCCATGAATATGCAACGTAATATATCAAAATTATGTAAATATGATGCATTAATGAATTACTGTAGAAACATTGCAGATACTTTTAAATGTCGCTGTTTGTTTTTCATATGATTACAATATTTAGTCCGATTGACATCATTCAAATGAGTAAATTTACTTTAGAGTGATGCTGAAGCAGGTGAGTAACCAAAAAGCTTGTTTTTTTGTCCAGAGTGTTTGTTCAGCATTTACGAGTTTTAGTTACAAAATATTGCAGTTGTTTTTAATTGTAATCTAATTAATTTATCCGAAAAATAACTTTTAAGTACTTTTGTTGTCTATATTTAATTACTCGACAATAAAAACAAATCACAGTCGTCTACTTGAAGACTAATCACGATCATGTAACTATCTATATTAATTGCTGCCACTCAAAGCACTCAAGACTAGCCGGGGATAGTTGCTTTGAAGAATTCTTGTTGCTCTTATCGTCACAACAGATAACAAAGTACTGTTTTCCCTTTTCGCAATTAATTAAATATTTTTGTGAGTAATGGTTGTAGATGTTTGCTTTTGCAGGCTTGTGCTGATATTTGTTTCTGATTAGTCGTTATTGGGTCACGAACCTTGCGAAAAGATGTTTCAAACTTCAGCAGTATAACATTCACTTTAATTACAATGAATTTGAAAGAATAGAGGGGAAAATTGAGAAGTCCATTTAATTGTTTTTGTGGAGAGAGGTTTTTGGTCGGTAATGAAATTAGGGAAGCTTGGATCATCAAAAACAAATAATAACATTCAAAAATAAAGAGAATATGGACCTATCGCATTTTTCCTCTAACCACACCAATAACTATCGATTTTCCCTCTTTACATAGAAATTTAATATTTTCCACAATGTCTGTCTCTATTACCCCCTCGCATTTGCCAACTAATTTTGCAACTTGTGCAATTTTTACAATCATTTTGTAATTTTTATAATTTCCCCAATTTTAGCAATTTTAATTTAATTTGGCTATAAAATGTTTGTGTTTTTCGCCGTTTATTCATTTTGATTTATTAAAGCCAATTGGTCGACAGACAATCAATTGCGGATTTCGACTCAATTGGGCGCCTTTGTTGCTGGAACAAAAATTGGCATCACTTAATGGAACTTTTTGTGCAATTTAATTGAGATTAAAATTTGTTTTGAAATTTAGTTTTCAGCGGTTAGTTCTGGAATCTGCTGGACATTTTGGAATTTTTCCGATTTATTTGTTGTCTATTGTCCAATCAAGTAAAGTGCATCGATCCAAATCAGCAACGTCATCATCATCTGATGCTGTAAATTGCGATGAAACAGCGATACGCTTGGGTTTCTAATTGTGAGCTGTAGCGTGACCCTTATACAGCTTTTTCAAAGATTTTGTACTTGTTTACTCTGGAAGGAAGTTTTTCAAGTGAACTTGACAATTAATTCTCTTGGAAGCTTGTTCAACAGATTTTCTGGTTTCTTCAGTATTTCAACCGAGTAAAGTCATTTATAACCTTCGAAAATGTATTCACTGCAAATTTGAAAATTTATCGCAGAGGATAATCGACATTAATTAAAAATATATTGATTATGTATATGATTTCTTTTGAAGTAAATTAAATGATTTTTTGAAGACTGTTGGAGAATTAATTTTCTATTTAGAAAAAATTTCCCATGATTCAATAATTTTACAAAAAAGTAGAAAAATGATTTTGCTCCAATTAATTAAAACTGTCTGAAAATAGTTTGACAAAACTTCATATCGGCCGAGAAATGGAGCTAAAAATAGAATTCATCAAATTTACGTACCAAACCAAGGCAAGTTTAAAATTTTATTAATTGCTGCCAAAATCAATTAATTCCCAACAAAAATTCGCCACAAATCATACAAATCCAATTTTCCCGCCATTTCTCAGCTTCAAACATTCGTCAAATCCTACTAAATCAACAAAAACCAACAAAAATCCAAAATGAGCTCCCTGAAGTGATGCAACAGGTGACTCTTCACATCTGGCTTCCTTTATAATCCTAAAATAGCCTTTACGACGTTATAAATTCACAAAAGCAATTAAGACATTTTCACCTTAAAATCCCTCGTGAATATTATATACAATAAATTTTATTTTTATTCTCTTAGAAATTCGCAATTCACGGAAATGTTATTCTCTTCCACTTTACATCATTCACGAGCAACATGAGCAACAATATGAACAAAATCCTGATGTCAGACTCAATTTTTATTTCGCTAATTTAGATGAATTTAAAAAAATTATGTGAAGGAAATATTCAGGGAAATTTACGAGACTAGCTGTAGAAAACAAATGTACAAATAAATTTAGTTGAGGGAGGTGACCAAACTGTAGTTATTGATGGGAAATGTTAATAAAATCTTTTTATTCGAAATTATCAAAATCGACCAAAAACCGAAAAAATTGAAAAATTTAGTTTAGCCATCCCTGTTTCTTTCTTAAAAAGCTAGAAAAAACTGAGAAAGTCGACACGAGATTTGTATATCGTCAAGCGTGATGTATGTGCTCTCTCGACTTTCAAGACGACTCATTTTGTGATTTATCTGCAAACATCGTCAAGCATCGGAAATTTCGGTAAAAAATAAATCGAAAAGAAATTCAAAATAAAGTGAAATAATCTATTTTTACGAGCCGTAAGAACAAGAAAGACTAAGAAAGATTGCAAGTATTTGTGTCATCTCGAGATGCCGCTAAGGTATCAATGTGGAGCATCAAGCGAGTCTTCAAGGTGGATGCAAAGTTTTTGTGTATTTTGCTTGAGGAATCCTTGGAAAAGGACAACCCCAATGCTAATATTTGCGCAAGCATTTCCTTCAAATGGATTTACTGTCTGTTTGTACAGGGGGGTATGTTGAAAAGGTCATTTGGCGATTTTATTTGAGATGCAGTTCTTTTAAAAACTTAAAACTGTGTAGAAAATAAAGTCCTCAAGTTAAAATCGTGAAGAACATAAATTTCATTGAAAAACTTTATGGCATTATTTTCTTTCGTGGAATACCACCCCCCAAAGCATCTTATAAAAGGTTTTTTTTGTACGCTAATTTTGTGGGAAAACGAACGGTAATACTCGGAAAATGAGTCGAGTTAATTTTACCAAGAAATTACTTGTAACTGCCAATGTTGTGCCATTTTCGGGAAAATGTAGTGACTTTGATGTTGCGATGGTGAAACTTTTTTCGCCACAAGATTAGCGGTGAGTATTATGGATTTTTTCGTAACATGATCTATATAATGGAGATTAAGGTTGAGGCTGGCAGATAGAAGGTTTGGCGAGTGTTTTGTATCGATGTCATGGAGAAATGGAGATTTCGCTCAATTTAGGATTTGTTTTGCGATAATTTATTCAAAAAGTTAAATTTTCAGTAAAAATTAAGTTTTTTTTTGTATACAATTTTTTTAGAACTTGTACTTGATGATCTAATTTTTAGTATTATATAATTTTGCTTTATTGCCGAGGGGGTAATAAAGGCCACTTATTCTTGTCAAGTCCTCTAAAACTTATTCAATTTACTCTTGCTTACTCTCACTTATTCTTTACTTATTCTTATTCTTGTGGGCCATTTGGGCCATTTATTACCCCCTCGTTTATTGCATATAAATTGACTAATTTTGCTTAAAAGTCCACTCATCAAAATTCATGAAAATAACGATTATTAATTTAATATGTCAACCAAACAAAATCGTTTATAACGTACCCAATAAAGTAATTTATGGTCAACCTCAAAAATCCAACGAAAAACATAAAATATTTGAAGTCCCCAAGAAATCAACAAATGCTCTCTAATACCCAGAATTAACGAATAAAAAATTCTACACCCATCACGTATTGAACTCTCCAACTATCATATAAATTAACATTTATCCCACCACACGTGACTTTAGTTCATGTGGATTTGATGTGGTGTTTTAGCACATGCGACAGTGCCACAATGCGTTCACAACCGAGTTTCATAACGAAATTATTTTCAAATCATTGTATTGGCCACCGAAAGCATTTGCAAACATTCGCAGCACACACAATCATCACGAGCACGTTTAAAATTAGCTTCTTTGTGGCTTTTGTGCAATCAAAACCAGAAATTTATTCAAAATGTATTTAGGTGTGCAAAAAGAGTAAAGTAAAAGAAGCAATAAAAGTTGAATAAAAGTAGGAAAAAGTTAAATGAGCTATAATCGTCCGTAAAAGGCCAAAATACCGAAATAAACTGAAGACTGTTAAAAACCTGAAAAGCTTTAAAGAAAGTTCATTAAAGTATATGTGGAGCTAATAAGCCGGTTGAGTCATCACTCAAGAGCCCGAAAATTGCAAATTCACGGCTATTTGTAAGCAAACCTGAAAAACAAGTCAGATATCAGTTGAGTGCACTTCCATTCAAAAATACTCTTGATACGTGGAAATGGAGTGCAAATAATAAATATTTAATTTAAGCTTGAAAATCAATCATTGCCGGTTTTACGGTGTTATTTCCGTGGAATGCATGTAATGTTCCGCAAAATACTTGAAATTCTGGATTTTTTAAATCAGACGTGGGAGCGTTTGAAAAAAGAAAATGAAGGAGATTTTTTAAGGGAAATTAAATTTAAACCTTTTTTCAAAGTATTTATCTATATCGAAGTATTTCGTTTAATTTGACTGTGCCATATGGATTTTAAAAAGTTTTTACATAAATACATATCAACGACTTTTACGGTCTTTCATAATAATATTTACAAAATTTTGAATAAATTGATTATGACTAATAAAATCAACCGCTTTATTACAACTTCTTTGCAAACAATGACTCAAAAACTATTTACAGAAATCACATGCTTCTCTGCACATGCCATGCAAACAAGGACCCTACCAACAATAAATAAAAGCATACATAATCAAGGTCACAGCACGCGCAAAATCGAAATGGCAACGCAGGAGCATAAAGTACGTTATAAAAAAGCTCAAATATTACCGAATATAACAACAATAAATGTTAGCAAATAACAATAAAATTCAGTTTCGCAATGCTTTCTGATGATTCTGAATAAATGATTGTATAATAATTTTCATAAAGCCAGTAATTTGACATAGCAACCGTATTTTCAGTATTCTCGGTAGAAGAGCACTCAGATGTTAAAAGTTGGAAGGTGGAAATCAATTTATTCACTGAAAAAATTTGTATATCTGTACACTAGTAAGTACTACATAAAAGTGGTAATAAGTATTACATTTATTGTTGAGGTGGTTTTTGCATTAAAATCTTGATCTTAAAATAAAAAGAGAACACTGATAATTAACAGGAAGACCTTGTGAGAGTTCATCATCTTTTAAAAATGAATCATTTAGTCGCATTAAAAAGCATGATAAAACAAAATACAACTTTTAGTGGTACACCAATTTAGTATGTTAATACATTTCCCCGTTTGTCGTACATTCGCTTCAGTGTCAAATTACATTGTGAAACTTGTGATAAAAGCGACTATATCTAATGGAAAATCGGACAGTTTTGCGTTTGCACGAGATAACATTTTTCATATATTTTTGGTTCATATTTGAGTTGGTGACTCAGCTTTGCGTACATGCCTTGCGTATGCTTTTCTAATTAGTGAACTAGTTGGTAGTTGGTAGCAAACGAGTATTAAATGAAATTCTTAGGAAAATCCTACTAGCTTGTATTTAATACAATAATTACAGCATTGTACTCGATTTCTGAGAAGAAAAATTGGACAGAGTGGGAAAGTGGTGCAACATGTTGATGATAAAAATAGAGAGATTTTTGGAAATTCAATAAAATTTTAAAACTACTCACTGAACTTTTTATTGTTTCGATGTAGAATTTCGAATTGGAAAATAAAACAATATTTTAAAGGAACCAACAAAAACCAACATAAAACTGATAAAACATGTATAAATTGATAATAATAATTAGACTACGTAATTTTGTTTAAAGTCACATAATCAGTGAATAAATAATAAACGTTGGAACAGCTGCTGATTGGACTTTTATTTATGAAAGGAATTTCCCAGTTTCAGATTGATTTGAAAAAATATGAAAATTTCAACGGAACTCCCCGACCAAAAGGCTACTAAACTTTTATCAATTACGAAATTGCCCATAAATTTCATAGAAAGTTCACGCTCAATAAGTTTTAACGAGCGCCACGATCAACCGACAGGCAAATTAAAAATTGAAATTGGTGAAAATTTTGCATTTAATCTCGCTAAATAATGAAACGAATATTGTGAAGAATATTTTTTAGCGTCAATTAATTAAGCAACCAAATTCCGTTCAATATTTGCTTCAAGTTTATATTCTTCTATTTTACTTGATTGCTTTAATTGAGAACTCGTGCTTCTTTTCATCGCTATATCTTTCAATGTTTTTGCTAATGTGTGCATGCAGGCACAGAAAAACGTATTTGGGGCTGTTGGGGGTGGAAGCTAAGGGGATTCTCAATCGAGTTTTATCTTCTCTAGAGGTAAATTTGACACCTAAGTGGTTTGATGTCGAATTAATTGGATTCGTTTGATGTAAATTAGCTTGTTTAATGGTGAGAAGTTAAGCGAAGTTGCCGGGGCGCATTTAAGATGTAGAAGTGAAGTATATCAAGAAAAATCGTCTTTGTTAGAATTTGGTTACAAAATTATTATCTAAGAGATTGAATTTTGTTGGATCGATTTCTTTAAAGATCTAGCAAAATACTGAAAATTCAAGAAATTATTGATATTGTGCTAATTGTATCGTAATAATAAAACTTCTTGGCTCATAAATCACCCCTTCAACAAATTTTTCTGCCATTTACGACATTCTTGAGACATTCTTCATCATCAAGGCATAAAACCACATTTCTAAAGAAAAACACAAAACAGCTGTTTGGCATTTACCCACACAAATAAATTTACTTTCAAGTTTCATCTCACTTTGTCACACTAACTGCTCTCATTAATTTATTAAGGCAATGATTGCGCAAGTTGGAAAATTTCAAATAATTTTATTATGTTGTCAAATTTGCTGATAAATTTAAAATTCGGACTCTAAATTAATCTTTGGTTTATTTTGCAAACTCATTTCATTATTTTCGTTATTTGGCAAAAATTTTCTCGTCAACGTCAACAATTTTCATCTCCAAAGTGAATGCTGCTTTATGGTCATTTTGACTGATTTATTGTGAAAAAAAGTAAGGGACGCTTGTGAGAAAAATAATTGTTTACATTTAATAAAAACTTGTGACAACTTTGGATGAAATATTCCAGAAAACACCAAAAATATCAAAACAGATGTCTGGCAAAAAAATATCTTTTAAAATCTTCAAAAAGGAGACGGCCATAAATAATTGACTAATCACGCCTCAAATTTCTAAAAACCGATTCATCCAACAATCACAAGCCTCCATCAAATAAGTACTTATCAAAAAGCAAATGACGTGAGTGTACATTCTGTTTATTAATTTATGACCAAGCCAAATCTAGGCTCGAGTTTTCGAGTTTTGTTGATAATTCCGACGATAATTGCTATCTAATCAAACTACATAGATTTCCAATTATTTTTCAATTACCCCTGAATCAAAGAATTAATCAATGAATCAATCAATTAGTGAGCCATAATTGCGATAAACTCCCGAAAAGACTGGAAAATTGCTTATAGGTCGTTTGTCATGGAAACTGTGTCGTTTAATTAGTCGCAATTAACGTTGAAAATTTTCATTACCACCAATAAAAACAAAAATTAATAATACGCAAATTAAACAGAAAATAGTGCAATGCTGCAACCAATGCTGGAGCCGAGACTCTTTCAGACAAAGGTCATGGTCAATTGTTAGATTTTATAAATCTGAGTTTTCCCGCCAAATTTAGATAAATGAAAATTTTCTGTTTTGGTTACCTGATTAACTAGAGGTGTTCTTAATTGAAAATATCTTTGAAATTAGGAAGTCTGAAAACTATCAAAGATCCAAAATAATTGAAAAACTCAACCTTTTCTTCTAGCCTCTAGATTTAGCAAGATATTCATTTTCCGCACTTTTTTGTTCATGGCGCTTGAAAACACTCTGGAACTAGAAGGTCAGCTAGCAGTACACAGTACACAATCAAGATCTACAGCAGCGTCTCGATTCAATAAGTTTTAATTTTGCAAATTCGAAAATTACTCTTTTCGATTCAACGGCAAGGAAATGTGTTTGAAATTAATCATTGGTGCATATGGAACATTCAGGGAGGAGGTAAGACTGTTTTATTCTTTATGTAGGGAAATATATTTTTAACTGCGAGCAAGATGTGAAGATAATTGAACTATTTTTATAATTTTGTATTTTGAAGGAAGAAGTGCTACTTGCTAGTTTGTTTTATAGGCAACTTTGTACGTTTATCAGGTTTTAGATTATTATTTTCGAGCTTATGTAGCCTTCAAAGTTGCTGTATAGTGGATAACTGATTTTTAAATTTGGTAGAATATTTGTTGAGAAATTTAAGAACAAAAAACAAAATCTCTGAAGGGGTTTTCATAAATGGCACTGAAACAAGTTAATTGAATTTAATTGAAATGCGACTTTTGGCGCCAAAATATTCTTAATTGATCTTTGGCTGTCATTGGCTTCATAACTTATTCTATGAATTATAAACTTCACTAAACATTTCCAAGTTTTATACTCTTGAACAAGCAATAACAAAGAACATGTTGAACCCCCGCCCTTGAAAGTTTACTTATTCCACGAAATATAATTTCCAAATAAAACTTTCATTGCAATTTCACATCAACAACCAAAAATAAACATGATATAGGCTATCATTATTCTTGAAAAACAAATTTTGAACTTTTTAATTTACATTTGATGTTTGTGCACATTAAGCAAAAAAAATCATTTCCTAGCAGGAAAAGCCACAGAATTCGACAAAACCCAAATAAAAAGCATTCAACAGCCAGAAAATCGATATTTTAGGGCCAGCTATCAAGGAAGTACCAACATTTTATTATGCTTCGAACAAATTCTGGGCGAATTTCGCAGTTAATTCAATAAATTTTCAATATTTTGGCTTCAAGGAAATGTTTGCAGAATTTCTATTTTGCAGAGCTCAACCAAGAATTTGTAAAAAAACAATGTATAGGACTGCTGAGCCAACATTTATATCGAATTCCAGTATTTCGCCACTTCGCCCAGCTATTGCTTTCAATTCCGTGTCGTTTCAGTATTTCATGCAACATTTGTTTATTTTTGGGTTGTAATTTGTACATTTTGCATTTTAATATGACTGGTTTACATTATTACCAACTTTGCAGCTAATGAACAGAATATTTAAATTATTTAGATTGTTTGATAGGCGGAAAGAAAATGCAAATAATGAAAGCTGAAAACATGAATGAAAAGTTTCAAACAATTTCAAAACAATCACTTTTCTATCGATTCTGTAGAGCATTCACGATTTGGTAGCCAATTTTCAAGCTCAAGGCTTTAATGGCAACAACAAATTATGAATTTATCGCACTATAAACTACCGCACTTTTAATTCCTAGAATTGATAGTTGATTTATTTACTTTGAAGCTTGCAGTAATAATTCATTCTCTTTAATAAACGATGATTACTTAATTGGTGCTTTAAAGATGATTATTATTTTAATTATAGTTTAATGGCTCTTTTAAGCTTGATTTATCATTCCTAACCTTTTATATCACTCTTCAAAGAAATCGTCGTTAAGTAAATAATTGCACTATTTACTCTTTCAAAACATTTCGATGGGTTTTCCAGAAAATGAATTTGTATTAGTCATATTTCCGATTACAATACGCAAAGAAGAAGATTCTGGATGAAAATAGATTATGCTCAATTTTGCGTTTTGAATTAGAGAGCCACCTTAACAATGTGAGATTCAAGGAAAATGTGTTGCAGATTTGAAAAGAACTTTAATATTGATTTTCCCAACCAGGAAAAGGTTGTCCTGCCTTTTTTCAAATATGCTTGTTAATTAGATAACACATGAGTTCCTAAAATTCATTCAATCACCAGCATTCACTAACACTTTGTTGTAACTTTAAATTTCTTCAGAAAAGCCGCAAAGCGAATGGCTAACTTGATAAAATTATTTTAAAATAAGCCCCAAATTGCATCACTTTTTGTATGATAATTGAAAGAATTAAAGAATAATACATACTCTGAATTAATTGATTAATAACTCCGTATTAAGATTCGACTTTCCACTTAATTCGCTTTATGAAACTTGTTAATTTAAGTACTTTTTCAACTGTTCAGACTCGGATATTTTGCAAGACTGGTTCGCAACAAATTGAAATATATATTAATATATACGGTATATATATTTTTTTGACAAGAGGGGCAAATCGGGAATCTAGGTGAACGGTTCACTTCTCTTCTGAAAAAATGTTCGCTGGGACGAGTCAGTGAAAAATGTTCACTGGAAAAAAGAACAACAAACTTCATAAAATTGTTGAAATTGCTTTAAATAGCTAAAAAATGGGAGAAAGTGATACTAAACCAGATAAAACACTGCACTATGGCACCACTCTATCGATGGAGTCCATCAAAGTTATCGCGGAGAGCATTGGAGTTGCAGTTTTGGCTGGTTAGTGATTAAAATTTTTACTTCGGCAACAAAAAGTTGTGAAGTCTTGATTTCATCCAAACTTTTTTTTTTTTTTTTTTTCTTATTTTTGCCTAAAACAAAAAAAATTTTGATCTAGAACCCGAGGGGTTGATAATGACAATTTATCGACGACAAGAGTAAAAATAGACGAAGAGTAGGCAAGAGTAGCCGAAGAGTAGGGAGTAATTGGGAGTAGTCGGGAGTAACTCGAAAGAGTAGGGAGTAATTGAGAGTAACCCAAAGAGTAGCATGCTGAAAAATTTTAAAATAAAAATAAATAAAATTAATGCATTACTTTATGTGTATTTTAAATAAGTTTTGCCAACAAAAAACATCAAAAAAGTGCAAAAAAGTGCAGAAAAATAATTTATGACAGGATTTGAACCCGTGTGTCCAGCATCAAATATTTTTTTGCTTGATGGTTAGAATCTTGGTTGCTTGATGGTTCGAATCTTGGTTGGGGCGTATGTGTTTTTTGCCAATTTTGCAAAAAATTTTGTGATTGTTCAAAATAATTGATTTAAATTTTTTTGATAATATCTTATCTAGAGTGATTTATATATTGGGATAACTGATGGATAATTGACATTTCCAATGATCTGTCAGAAAAAATATCACCGACAAAAGTGCGTGTAAAAATATTATGAACACTTTTGTCGGTGACATTTTTTCTGACAGATCATTAGAAACGTCAATTATCCATCAGTTATCCCAATAGATAACTTATCCCAATATATAAATCACTCTATTTGGCAAAAAAGAGTTCAATTATACTTCCAACATTTGTTAACATAACTTCATTAAATTACAAAACTTTAGTTAGTTTTAAATATTTAGATTTTAATTTGTATGTTTCAATTAATTTTTTAGTTTTTTATTATAAAAGCTTTAAACAACAACCATAAGAGGTATTTATTGTTGATTATGGTTAAAAAAATTTTTGTTCCTATAGTTTAATTTTTAATGTTTAAAAAACTGAATAAATTTTTTTAAATGTCGTTTTCGCCAAAATTATCAAGGAATAATTTTTAAAGATGTTTTTAAAGATTTTCTTAATTTGAAAATTTATTATTTCCCTCAAAATCGAATTCAACTTGAACAATCACCAAAAATCTTGTAAAAACGGCAAAAAACACATCCGCACCAACTAAGATTCGAACCATCAAGCATAAAAATATTTGGTGCTGGACACACAAGTTCAAATCAAGACATTATTCACTTTTTTGCAAATTATTAAACTTTTTTGCTTTTTTTTGTTGAGAAAACGATTTTAAAATGAAAAATAATTAAATCTGGACTTGGTGAATTTTTGCAAAAGAGTAAAATTAGACAAAGAGTAGGCAAAGAGTAGCCAAAGAGTAGGGAGTAATCGGGAGTAATTGGGAGTAACTCAAAGAGTAGGGAGTAATCGGGAGTAATTGGGAGTAGGACAAAGAGTAGGGAGTAATCGGGAGTAATTTTGGGAGTAGGCTGAGGCTCGACAAGAGTAATTGTCATTATCAACCCCTCGCGAGAACCCGAAATTTTGGGTCCTTGCGAAATGTCTGTCCGTGGTTTTGACTTCTGAACTTCTGTATTCGTAATCTTTGAACCCATCCGACCGATTAGTCTCAAAATTTCAGAATAAGCTTTTTTTAACCATAAGACGGTCGCGTTTGCTGATTCAAGATAATCCTACAGCGCCATCTAGTACCTGTAGTGCAAAATACCATTTTACCATACAAATTTTTTTTTTTCCTGAGATTATATTGAAACATCCGAATATGCAAAAACCTTGTATTTGGCCCAAAATGATCGATTCCAGAAGATTTTATGGAAATATTGTACCATGACCAAGTTGTCATGCTTACAAAAAATATGGAAAAAAAACTTCTGTTGACGTAATCTCAGAACCCATCGGACCGATTGATCTAAAATTTTCAAAATAAGCTTTTTTTAACCATAAGCAGCGACGTACGAAGAGTTTTTGATAATAATACAGCGCCATCTAGTACCTGTAGTGCAAACTACCATTTTGCCATACAAAATTTTTTTTTTCCTGAGAATATTTTAAAACATTTGAATATGCAAAAACCTTGTATTTGGCCCAAAATGATCGATTCCAGAAGATTTTATGGAAATATTGTACCATGACCAAGTTGTCATGCTCACAAAAATTTTGGAAAAAAAACTTCTGTTGACGTAATCTCAGAACCCATCGGACCGATTGATCTAAAATTTTCAAAATAAGCTTTTTTTAACCATAAGCAGCGACGTACGAAGAGTTTTTGATAATAATACAGCGCCATCTAGTACCTGTAGTGCAAACTACCATTTTACCATACAAAATTTTTTTTTTCCTGAGAATATTTTAAAACATTTGAATATGCAAAAACCTTGTATTTGGCCCAAAATGATCGATTCCAGAAGATTTTATGGAAATATTGTACCATGACCAAGTTGTCATGCTTACAAAAATTTTGGAAAAAAAAACTTCTGTTGACGTAATCTCAGAACCCATCGGACCGATTGATCTCAAATTTTCAAAATAAGCTTTTTTTAACCATAAGCAGCGACGTACGAAGAGCTTTTGAAAATAATACAGCGCCATCTAGTACCTGTAGTGCAAAAATTTATATTTTATATATCTTGTGTTTTTTCAAAGAATCTAAAAAACTGTTGGAAAAAATATATATATTTTTTTTGAATTTTATATGAAAACAAGTTTTACGTGTTTTTCGTTAAGAAACTACCAACTCAAGTCGATCAGAAAGTGGTAAGATTGAATTCAACAGAATTATCAGCAATAATGCACAATATTCCCGCTCGGCTCTCTGATCGAAAATTTATGTTTTGGTTACATATTTTTGAATTTCCTAGAATTTTATTGCTTCATTCAAATGAATTATTCTAATGAAGAATACGTATTATGTTGCCGAAGTGCCTGCTAAAGCTTCAGCTTTTCCGATTTTTTTGCTTGAAACACTTTAATAACATTGAAACAAAATATTGAAAATAACAAGAAATACTGAATAAAACCTCATTCTAGACGATGCCGCAAAAGAGCTAGCTGACGATATCTCCTACAAAATAAAACAAATCGTCCAAGATGCTCAAAAGTTCATGCATCACTCCAAACGAACTAAATTGTGTTTAGCCGACGTGGACGAGTCATTGAAGATCAGAAATATGGAGCCTCAGTATGGTTTTATTACTCCAGACTTCATTCCGTTTAGATTTGCTTCAGGAGGTGGGCGTGAATTACACTTTGTTGAGGAAAAAGAGATTGATTTGTCAGAAATTAAACTAGCAGCTCCTCCAAAAATTCCACTGGAAGTTTCATTAAGAGCTCATTGGCTATGTGTTGATGGAGTACAGGTACGGGATCTTATTATTCAAGATTGAAATGTTTTGTTAAGTGTTGATTTGTTAATTTCAATTTCTAGTCATTCAATTGATCATTTAGAAAATGTAATTAGTAAATTTTTTGATTGTTTAACACTTAAATTTGATTAATACTGATAATTATAAAACTTCACTCAGTACCAAATGCCGATTCATAACTAAAGATAAATAAACCAATTGTAAATTATTTTTTAGCCTACAATTCCTGAAAATCCGCCACCACTTTCCAAAGATGTTCAAGCTCAAGACTCCGTAAATCCCATCAAGAAATTGGACAAATCTGATGTAAAAGATACCACAGGGAAACCAGCAATTGGCAAAGCACATAAACTAAAGAATGTGGAAACTGTTCATGTGAAACAATTAGCCACTCACGAGCTCTCCGTAGAGCAACAGCTTTACTACAAAGAAATCACTGAGGCTTGTGTTGGCTCAGATGAAGCTAGACGAGCGGAAGCATTGCAATCTTTGGCCTGTGATCCGGGTATTCATGAAATGCTACCTAGAATGTGCACTTTTATTGCTGAAGGAGTTAAAGTCAATGTCGTTCAGAACAATTTGGCACTACTAATTTATCTTATGAGGATGGTGAGAGCGTTGCTGGATAATTCGGCGTTGTATCTGGAGAAATATGTTTGTTTTTACTAGAAAATATTTTTGGCGGGAATATTGAATTTACTTAAAAATTTATTTGTAGCTCCATGAACTCATCCCATCAGTTTCTACATGCATCGTATCAAAACAGCTTTGCATGCGGCCCGAACTCGACAACCATTGGGCTCTTCGTGACTTTGCTGCTCGTCTTATGGCTCAGATTTGCAAAAACTTCAACACCTCGACCAACAATTTGCAAACTCGAGTCACAAGATTATTCAGCACTGCCTTGCAAAACGATAAGACTCCTCTTTCATCACTTTATGGAGCATTAGAAGGACTCTCAGAGCTTGGTCATGAAGTCATAAAAGTTTTCATAGTGCCGAGACTAAAGTTTATTTCCGAAAGAATAGAAAGTAATCTGACTGGCGTGAACAGCAGCAATACCGATAAAATTGCAGCGGGTCACATTCGCGCAATTCTACAAAAAGTTTGCGCTTCGGTCTTGAAGACTATTAGAAGTCCACCAGATGTTTTGGAAGACTATAAGAAAGATTATGGATTTTTGGGACCAACTCTTCATCAAAGTGTTATTAAAGCGAGACAAGCTCCGGCTGTTTCAAGTACAACTACCTCGAGTGCTTCTTCGATATCGGTTCCATCAACTGGTCCTACATCAGCTGTTAGTGCCATTTCAAGGCCTCAAACGCCACAAATTAGCACGAAAATGTGAGGAATTTGATTTTTACTTTCTTTTGGAAGGGTCTAATTTAAATCTCATTTTTAGATCTGGTACACCAACAATTCAACGGCAACAATCAACACCAGGAACTCAGCAAAAATATGTTATAATGACGTCTCAGCAAAGACCTCAAACTCCATCGCAAGGAGCAACTATAGTACAAAAGCCTGTCCCCAAGTTCCAGCCAACTCAGAAGATCATCATGGTTAACCAAGTACCAAGCACCAGCAATGTGAGCTCAAAATTTTTAAGTTGATTTTATTGCACAAATCTCGACAAAAAACTTTTTTGTTTTTTAAATTTATAAATTAAATTTGCAAAAATTATTTTACTGACGTTAATGAAGTCGATGAATTTAAAAAGACTTTAAAATATCTGAGATATTACAAAAATAGAATTTTTAAAGAATGATTCCTTATAGTTCCAACCAATTTATAATTAACTCATAAAATTTCATCAATAAACTTGTTTTGTAATTATTTTATTGTTTTCATCGATCCAATATTTTTCCAACTAATAGAAATTTTCCATCACTTTTCAGGTGAAGCAAAGCTACTCACCACCAGAATTCGATGATTTGTCACATTTAGCATAGTTCTAGAATTATTTTCTTATAAACTGTAACAACTCATTAAAAATCGATTACTAGAATTTTTTTTCAAACATTTCATATTTCAACTTTATTTTTTCACAAAATAGAAATCACTGAGAAATTACATATTTATCTAGATTTTAGTTGAATTTACAATAAAAAAGTTCTGGTACAAAAACTACATTTTAAGTAAATTTTATTTGACTTATCTTTGATTCGAGGCTACATGAAATATTTTACTAGGACTAACATAAAATATTATTAAGAAAAGACTGTAAAATTGATTGGCACACTAGTTGCCTTGCACAGTCACATTTTTTTGCTATCTTTAAACTTGTGATGTATCTTTAAATTTATGAAAGACCCATATCAAAAAACAAAACATTTTAATTCTATAAATTATTTTTTCTATGCCTTTTACATACATTTTTCAACATATTATTTATGTAAAATTGCATTTGAACATTTATTTGGTGAAGATTTTGTTCCTGTGGTAAGTTAGTTAGGGTCTATCAAACAATCACGTACATAAAAAATTATTAATAAGTACGACCCTAAAGTCTTCTACTTAAGATTCAGCCACTCAATTAAATAGATGCCTTTCAATAAGGCAACAAAACAAACGGCTTTACAAAAAATACAAAAACGTAAAAACTAATGGTTTGTTTACATCAAGGAATATTTCTGTATTCCTAATTCCCTACATGCAAAATACTTAATATAAACTAATATTCAAGGACAATAAACTATAAGGATGAACTTAAACATCCTTAAATTTCCAAAGTGTGTGCTGATCTTTGTCTTTGTTAAAAATAACATCAAAAGAGTCTGCTGCGATCTTCTTCAAGTGACCAGCTTCATCTTCGCCGGTAGCTTCAACCATATCGGCAAAAAGTCCGTTTGGTTTCTGAAGCAATTTGTGTGGAATATCGAATTCCTTGGCATATCCACCTTCCATTACCAGAACTCGATCTGAGTCCATAATTGTATGAAGTCTATGGGCAACTGTACAGACCGTACAATCAGCGAATCGCTTCCTAATTGTGTTTTGAATGAGAGCGTCCGTTTGAGGATCGACATTGGCAGTAGCTTCGTCTAATACGAGAATTTTATTGTTTCTTAAGATTGCTCTTGCTAGGCAAACTAATTGTCGTTGTCCAACACTGAAATTGCTTCCTCCTTCCGTCACCATGAATTGTAAACCGCTTATTGACGATTTCAACTCCACTTCCTCCAAAGCACGCCAAATTTGATCGTCTTCGTAAAGCTCAAAGGGATCTAAGTTGTAGCGGATGCTTGCCGAGAATAAAACAGGATCCTTAAATAAAATAATGATATCGGTTATTAGACATGAGAATATCGAATTATTGATTATTGAATTATAATATTTTATGGTGATCATACCTGAGGAATAATAGAGATCTTGCTCCTTAACCCTTCAAGAGAAATTGCACTAGTGTCAATTCCATCGATCAAGATCTTTCCTTCAATATGAGCTAGTCTGAATAATGCACCAATAAAAGAAGATTTTCCAGCACCAGTTCTTCCACAAATTCCAAGCTTCCAACCTGGTTGGATTATTAGATTCAAATTCTTCAAGACAGGAGCACTATTTGTATCATAATACAAGCTCATCAGTTTGAACTCGATATGACCTTTCCAAGGCCAATCTAATGTTGGAAGTTTGCCGGGACTTGGCTCAGCTTCAAGTTGGGTATAAGAGAGAACTCGCTCTACGCTAGTCATTTGCTGAATAGACTCGGTTGTTTGTCGAATTCCATATTGCACCATTCCAGTGAGAATCAAAGCTTGAGAGATTGCCAAACCAACATTGGAGCTTTCAGTGTCCCCAGACAATACAATGAAACTGAAGGCAACGCAACCCACAAAAGCAGTTGAAATCATGTCCATCCAAAGTCCGAGAGCAGTATTTGAAGCCATTGTGAGTTGCCAAACAGCTGAATGAACATTCTGAAGATTATCGAACTCTGTAGCTACTCTGATTTGTGCTTCGTTTGCTCGAATTGTTGAGATTCCAGATAATGTGGCGGAGAGATGAGAAAACACTGGAGACTTAGCTATAAAGTGGATGAATTTTAGATAAGAAATTTTGATGGAAATTTGTAAGACTCACTTATTCCTTCCAATCGCTTAAGATCTTGAGCAGCTCTTAAATACAGATTTAACACAGCAGCAAACAAGAACACAGCCACAACCAGTGGAATCATCAGTAATGGGTTTACAATAGAAATCATTGCAAGAATTCCCACCATCACTAATAAAATTTGAATGGACTCCATCATTGCTTTAGGAAGTAACTCATCAATTGCTCCCATATCTTTAGAGAATCGGTTCAAAATCCGACCAGATGGATTGGTGTCGAAAAAACGCATTGGTGCTCGAAGAATTGCAGCAAACATTCTATTGTGTAAAGATCTTGAAGCATTCATGCAAATGTTAAAGAAGAGGTAGCCTCGGAAGCAGGTGAACTGAAAGAATAATGAATTTAAAATCAACGTTATTTCATAAATATATATTAACTTACAATAATGACTCCAATGATCAAAAGTCCATAAAACCAAAGTCCATCTAACGTGGTAAAGTACGTTGGTTCTTTAATCAGCCTCAGATACTCTTGATGCGTCCAGAAAGTAACAAAATAGTCAGATCCTGATGTAACAATTTGCGACAAAATCAAAATTACTAAAGTGAATGTTAAGAACCAAAGGTTGTTGCCAGCAGAGAAATATGATTTCCAAACAGAAAATGCGATTCCTCCTTCAGCTTGATCTTCATCGACCTCACGTCCCGCAACTCCAACTTCACTAACATTTGCCATAGAAGATTGTAAAGAAATCGATTCTAAAGATTTCACGCCGCTTCTGATCGATCCATCACTCATTTGGAGTCTAGCGTAACCTTTAGCGCCATCTATGTATGGAATATCATCGTCCTCCAATTCTTCAACTTGTTCTGGATCTACAGGATCTTCAATAGCTGGAGTTGCAATGAGCTTTGAAATGTCTAAATCATCTTCCTCCATAATCTGCTTGAAGGTTCCTTGCTTTAAAACTTTTCCTTCATTCAAGACAATAATCCAATCAGCTGCTTTCAGGAAGTGTACCTAAAAGTTGTTTATGTTACTTGCTTGATAAGAGCTTATTTATAAGTTTTACCTGGTGAGTAACCAAAATCCTGGTGGCATTTTGACGCTTAGCTAAGTATCCATTTGGTCCAATGCAATCATCAAAAAGTTGCTTTCCAACATGAGCATCAACAGCTAGGCAATTAAATATATTTGATAATATAGCAGACAAAAGATTGATTAAGTTGAACTTAAATACCTGACAAAGGATCGTCCAGTAAATAAATGTTGGCATTTTTGTAGACAGCCCTCGCCAAACTGACTCTAGCTTTCTGTCCACCAGACAATGAAGATCCACGCTCCCCAACAAGAGTCTTATCTCCATCTGGAAGCTGTTGAAAGTCTGTTAACAAAGCACAGTGCTTCACAACTTCTTGGTACCGGAAGCGATCGTAAGGCAAACCGAAAAGAATGTTGTTTCTTACAGTTGAAGTGAATAGCCAGTTGTCTTGACTACCATATGAGAGCTCTCCATTAATAACTACATCTCCTGAGTAGATTGGCAGCTCTCCAAGCAGCAAATTTAGGAAGCTAGATTTTCCTGAGCCAACTGATCCAATAATTGCGTATAATTTTCCTGCTTTAACTTTGATGTCGAGATTATCAAGAGTTTTACGTTTGTAATCATCCCAGGTGGCACTGACGTTTTTTAGTTCAACGGCGTTTGCTTTGGAAATATTATTAAAATTAGGTTACGAAAAAATTGCTTTAAAAATATATTTTTCGCCAAAAATACTAACCATCTTCATCTACGATCGCCACTTCATTTTTATGCAGTCCAGCAATATTAGTGTCCTGTTCCTCTAACATCAACAGATCTTGAATTCTTGAAATGGACACAAAAGCTTCAGCACAAAGTGAAAGAGCCAATGGATAAAAGATAGCAGCAGTCAATTGAAGAACATTGAAAAATTGTGCTATTGAGAACACAACATCAGCTGTAATAGGTCGTCCTTCAAACACACAAGTTGCTAACACCAGAAACAGAGTTGATCTTTCAGTAAACACCATGGTACTCAAATAAAGTCCTCGAATATATGAAGCGTATTTGATCTGTTCCACCTCTTTTCTTCTTGCTAACTTAATAACTGCTTGGAATGGTTTCTCCCACGCATACATTTTGATGACTTGAATCCCTTGGATTAGCTCGTTCATTATTCCAACTCTTTTATCTGTTCGGTTAGCCACTCGCATACGAAGGATTGAAGAAAGGCGGGAAAGTCCTGTTTGCACGGGAACTGTTTTGAGAAGCAAACCAACGACACCTGGAATAAATCAATAACAAAGAGTAAATTAGTAAGTGAAATGATCTGACAATAGAAAACTTAGGCTTACCAACAACAGCAGCATATTGCACCTCCCTCCAGATGAGCCAGCAAATAAAAACAGCTTGGAATGGTAAGATCCATACATAATGAATGTAAATAAATCCATAATCCAGGCGACCAACATCATTTGAGAGTAAATTCACCAAATATCCTACAATTTTAGAGAAAAATTTAGTCAAACGTTCGAACCCTGATAGACCCAATAATAATTACCAGCTCCAATTTTATCTGCTGCTTTTTTAGATATCCTCAAAGTTTTTCTATAAATGGCACTACAGCAAGCAATTCTCATTCTCGCCCCAACCATTCTCTGTCTAAGATCTGCATGATGCACAACAAAGCAACTCAAAAGCGTAAGCACTACAATCATCGCTGAAAGCCAACCAGCATCGTTCCACATGAAATTCATGTAATCTTGCACTTGGTCGAAGAGTTTGTCGGAAGCTTCGGAAGAAGGCAGCTGATCCACATCAACATAATTTGAATCTTCATCTTCTGATTGCCGTTTAGAGCGGTTGAATTGTTCAAGGGAATCAAATGTTGTCGTTATAAAAGAATCGACAGTTGTTGACTCTAATGCTGGAGTAGTGGAGTTCATCATCATTGGAGGCTGCTGGAATTGTCGAAGAAGTTGAGCCAATACAACTGGCATGATGGATCTAAAGATTAAAGTCGTAATAAATATTTGGAATAAATATTATAAAGTCAACAAACTCACTTCAACACCACAAACAAGAGGATCAGCATGCCGTCGATGATGCATGACTTCCAAAAAGTATTAAAAATCGCACGTTTCAGTTTCGGTTTGCGATTCTTCTTCCTACTGAGCGTTAATTCTCGTTCCCAATGTCTGAAAGTGAATGGAAAATTGAAATAAATTAAAATCTAGACTTCAGATAAGAATTGAAATTCTAAACCAAATTATCATGGAAGAGATCGCTCGCTATGTCATTATTAATTATCGTAACTTGACACGGTTTTTAAGAATTTACTGCAATTATCAGGTCAATTGCATCATAAATTTTGTGTTATCTGCAAATTCTTATCTTTATCTTGTCAAAATAATTTTGTGTAGAAATGTTCTGAATGATTTTGATGGGAGATTAAAAAAGGTGTCAAATTTACGTTTTGTTTTTTCTTTTTGCTCAAACAAACTTAGTATCAAATTTCAATGAATTAAATCTTCTTTTCTTTTTTTTTCAGCAAATCTACATAATATTGAAGCACAAGAAACAGATACGTAAGAACTGTGTCAACTTACTAAACAATTTATTTGAATTAGTTTGAATCATACAATAATTGGTTTTAATCAATCTGAGACTCGCAAAACTGTCACAATCACATTTTTCTCGATTATTATTTATTATTTATTATTTTGTAGGAAAATAATTTATTTAGTAAGAGATTTTATTGTTTTGTGCTATTTTGCTATTTTAGAAGAAAAATTCCTACATAAATTTGAAATGTTATTTCATCAAAGCTTAAGGGCGCAAAAACCACACAATTTGATTTTACTTAGTGAAATCATCAAGATAACCCAAACTAACCAACAAAAAACTGTGAAAATTATATAAAACTCAAAAACCAACAATTCTAAGTTCATAAAACTTATCATTTTCTCTTGAACTTGAAGAAGTTCAAATAAAACCTGAGACTTATTTTGAAGTTCTTATCATTTCCGCCTCAAATTAAAATTTGTTTTTTCTAATCTAACTCTAAAAAATTCGCATAACCGCATTTGATCCCATTAGGCTAACATTTTGGTTTTAATTGCTTGTTCACTTGATCGTCTTACATTTTATTACCAAAAGATGCTTCATGCACACTTCATTCATAAATTAGGGAAGCGGACAGAGGTGGACTTCCAGGAAAAGTTTTTTTAAATTCTCGAATATTTGAAAGGTGAATTAGTTATTTTTAAACTTTTTTTAAATTTTTAGAAGATTCAATTTGTGTTGATTCTAATGTAAACTCTAATTCTGTCCTAATCTTTGATTTTATGTTCAAACAAAGAGTTAATTTAATCTTTGCAAATTTGAAATTATTTTAATTTTCTTTTATAATTTCTTATCATTTCATTAGAATGTGAGTCTAAAATTTCAATTACTATAAAATAAGATAAGGAAAATTATTCGTTCACCTGAAAGCCCCTAAATCATCACCATATCACATCTATTGAATCATAAGCAAACTTTTGTTATAACTTCCAATCTGATTTTAATATTCTAGACAAGGAACTCACTAAATATTCTAGATTTAAAAAAAAAATTGAATCTAATTTATATTCAAAGAACCAACCAAAAAACATCAAAAATTGCTCGGAAGGTCACACAAAAACATATTTTATAAAATATTTAACAGTTTGGCTTATCTTGCCTTCGAGCTATAAAAACAAGTTAACAGCTTACAGCCGGCGCACGAGCTCCGGATCAAATTCGGATCAAGTTGATCCGGGATCAAATAAGTTGATCTGATCCACCGCACGAGCTCAAATTTTCAGAAGGATCAACTATTCAAAAAGATAATTTTTTTTTGTCCCAACACAACCCTAAATCTTTAGCCCCGCGATTTGACAGATAAATTGCATGCAAAATTGCAAAATATGCTGAAAAAAAACAATAACATTGAGAAAATATATGGGAAATATCAAAAGAAAAAAGTATGTAAAATTGAGATGGAGCTTTGATGTCTTAAGCAAAAATGCACAAGATGATGAGCTTAATATAGATTATTTTGAAATCTGGAACCACTTGGTCAGTTGGAGAAGAAATGATGACTTTTCATGAAATTTCAGATAAATAAGAGAAAATAAGTGAAATTATGTGTTGAATCTCATGTCTTGTAAGTTTTTTCTCAAGCTGTTTTAAGAATTTTAAATTATGAAGATGAACATTTAAAGCAAATATTTTTATTAAGATTGGGTCCAGCACCAGCTCAGATGGATTGGATGGTGATTAATTTAGTTAAGATTTCTGAATATTGCTTTATTGGTTAACACGATTTTTAAATTAAAAATTAAAAAGAATTAAAGATGAAACTGTAATTTTTGTTAATTTGTATAAACTATCTAAACTCCGTTGATATGTTTGCTTACTTCTTTCCAAATACAGTCTATATTTTTTTAATTTAATTTTAAAAAATTCAAAAAAAATTCAATATTTGCAAGACTAAACAAAATATGGGAGGAAAAAACTGCCAGCTGGCAAATATGTTTAGAAAGCGATTTTTTTGGAAGTCGGTAATATATAGAAATCTATAGAACTATAGATGCATATTTCAAGCCATCTCTCGCCCCCATTTATGCTCGACGAAAAAATGTATTACTTGTATTTCTCTTAAGATCTGGTAGAAATACTCCTGGTCAGGTGGTGGTTCCATCTTCCAAAACATGAAATTGAAGTTTTTCTTAACGAATGACATTATTCTGAACATTTTTCCAAAAAAAGTGTCTGGAGCCACCAGATCCTCCCACCAGCTGGTGGAGCAACCACTCCTGACCATTATCTATTTTCTTCAACTCATAATTCTTAACAATTTTGCTCAAGAAACCGAATCGCTAACTTGTACCGTTCAAAAGTTGATTTTGTACGGGAATGTTCTAAAAAACCAAAGAAATGGCCACATCTCCTCAGCTGATAGACCCAACTCCACCAGTTTCGTATTTAAACTAGGGTTGATATGGAACATTTTGGTATCAGGAATTTTGGTGCGACTATCTATTTTTTCCAAAAAAATCGATACAAATTTTAAAAATTCCACTCAAAAATTTTTATAATAGAACATCATCATCCGTACTTCAATTTTTTTTATTTAATTATTTTTTTTTATATTCACTTTGAATTATTCGAAAAATTTCATAATAATTTTATTTTTTTGGAAATTTGAATTTCCAACATTAAATTTCAATTAAATTGTTTGAATATTCTTTATAATAATTTTTTTTTCTTCTAAAATATCCAAAATTTACTGAAATTTTCATACATTTTCGACTTGATCCTGAATTTGATCTACCATATAGCAGGATCAAATTTTGATGCCAAAAGATCATCTTTTTAGTGAAAAAAAGTAGCTCGTGCGCTGAAAAAGATCATCTTTTTTCCCATTCTTCTATTTCCCATACAAAATCCCACGGGATCAAAGACGGATCAAATTCGAATCAAATTCGGATCAAATACGGATCAAATCGTTGATCCGAATTTGATCCGAATTTGACCGAATTTGATCCGAATTTGATCCGAAAAAGAGGATGATCCTGAGCTCGTGCGCCGGCTGTTAGAACTTTTACCGAATAAAAAATTTTAGCAATAACTTGATTGTTAATTAAATAAATTGATAAAATATAATGTATTGCAAGTTAGTTATGGTCGAATAAATATCTTTGGCACACGTTGGCTTTAATTGGATCAACCTGCTTTCTGTATTTGTCGCCTTTTCGTAATTTTAGAGACTGTTTAATGATTTATTTTTTGTTAGATACTTTGTGAGCCATTTTTTGGCGAAAGCGATCATAATTCGATTTGCCAATTTCCTGGACTTTTTATGGTTTTCGCAGTTTTTGTTGGTTTGTGAGTCACACAAAAAAAGTCTCGCAACATAAATCATAGAGTGTAATTGATTGAAAAGATTCAACCACTTTTAAAATGTGGACTGTTTTAAATGTGCTCGAAAATTTCACATGTGCTCAACATTTGGAATATCTTCTGTGGGAAAAAATGATTTCTGTATTATTTTGGGTTTAAGATATCAAGTTCAAGAAATTTATTTCGCATTAAGTTGCATTCTTTAGAAGAAATCTTTATCTGTAGCTCTCTGTTATCTTAATGGACCAATTTCTGGTTTGTTTTACATTTATCACTCAAGAATTCAAGATAATTTTTTGTTGTTTTACCCCGAATCAATGATTTATAATATTTGGAGGATGTCTCTGAATAAATGAATGAACTCTCGATTTTCACATGATTCTCTGTAAATTCTTTGTTGTGCCAAGTGCATAGTAACCAAAATAAAGACAACAACCTTGACCTGTGACGTCACTTCTAAGTTCATGGAATCAAAACACCGCAATATCTACTCACTTTTCTAGACGATCAGCCAACACGTCGGATCTATCTAACCTCAGACATTTAGTTAAATCATTGGTGTTCAGTCCATTTTTTGATCCTTTGTATAGTAGTGGCACAGCCCACCAGAACAAAAGTTGTGATAAGCTAGAGGCCTCTTTGCGAGGATTCTTTTTCTCTGGCTTTTTAGTGTAATCCATTGTTTTGATTGCTTTTCAAGCAATTAACATTCTTTTGACCTAATTTGTCACTAATATCACTGCTAATTGCTTTATAATTGAATGCAGAGTATTCCAGTTCTATCGAAGATTCACCACATTCTCTGATTTCATGGATAAATGTCACACAGTTCTAAAATATTGTTTTAATTAGTATTTATACTCAGTTTTACTTAAACAAATAGTTACATAATGCCTTAGTCGGCTTCCAATCTTAATTCTTCACTTCGTACTTCCAACCGAAAAATCACGCACTAGCAAATCTACTGAATCAATCAAATATAAGAAGCATTTAAAACAAAATCCAAACCAGTCACAATCAACAGTTGATCCACCAACAAAAATTAATACACAAATTTCAGTAAATCATCAACGAACCGGTCTCAACCAAAGGCACTGAGCAACTGGCACACATTTTCACATTTTTAGCTCAAATGTTTTTTCTCTTTTGTGAGCAAGTGGAGGGGGTGATATTTTCTTGTTTTCTATGATTCATTTTTCTAAAATTTTATTTATTTAAAAAAAAAATTAACATGCTTAATTTCCTAAAAATGCAAGAAGAAAAAGATTTCTATTTAAAAAAAATATAATTTCAACCCTCTCCAAATTCCAATAAAAATTATTCTACAAATATTGCATCTCAGCTGTTTCCTCAAAATTGTGCAAAAGAGACCGAAACCCTAAGAATCTCAATTCTCTTTAAGCTGTTGCTTTTTTACCATGTGCTTCAAGCTCAAAATTATACAATAACACTCGCCGGTAGTATAAACTTGAATATGTGCAAACACGACTCACAAGTGTTGTAATAAAAATAATATTGAAGCATTTCTTATCGGACAATGCATCCATTTATCGTTATTGTCAATTTATTAGTGACTCTGATTTATTATGTTGTCAATCAGCTATGCAAGTACATCAACAAATGTACAACAATATCGTAATTAAATAGCAAACATTTTTAATTTTTCAATTGATTGGCGTTAGAGCTCCATAATTTTAGGAATAAAAGCTCCTATTCCAACGAAAATCCCAAATTCCCAAAGCTTCAAGTTGATGACGAATTGCAAAATAAAAACACAAAATATAATCAAATGATAATTTATTTCGAACTAAAATGTATGTATAAATAAAACATTAAACGGCAAACGCGTTCAAATTAAACTCAATTGAAAATGTGATGCTATACAATTCTCGTTTAGTCGTATCGTGTGCCTTCCAAATTCAAATATACAATTACATGACAAATTACTGTTTTGATATGTTTATGGGATTTAAGTGTTACCTCTTTTGAATATATTTAATGGACTCATAAAAATTTGGCGTACTAAATTAGCTTAAGTAATCAATTTAGTATATTCAATCATCTGGTAACACAGCAGTATACACACCGAAATATCTAGTATACATAAATTCGTTCAGTTTACTTGGTGAAATATTCGAGGCATTAGAAGGAATTTAATTTTATTCAGGGAGTCTTTTTGTATATTAAATATTGAAGACAGTTTAATTAAGTAGTTTAAGCAACATAATTTAAGTATTTTCAAGATTTTTAAGATAGAACTTAATAATTAATTTTAAACAATTTGTTGCACAATTTAGCTTAACTTGAGAAAATGGAAGACAGTTATCTTTAAATCGCCCACAATAATTAATAACTTAACATAAAATAAACATAAACATATTCATACATTGATCCTCCACTTTCAAAACATCTTGATTCTTCTTTTTTACATCATAAGTACTTTAAACGACCTTAACTACGTAATGTTTTGTAACAATATAAATCACCCGAGCATGCCGATGATTATCTGTATAGAATCTTTTTGTAAAGGTCACTTACGTTCCTCACATAACTTTTAGTTGCTTAATTGCCATAATCGCTAAAATCTTATCTATTCAGTTTTCATCATTGAATTGTATGCTTCAGTTGCAATCTTTTTCAATTGTTCAGATTCCTGGGGTCCAGTGGCTCTGACCATGTCTTTGAACAATCCCAGAGGTAGTTGAAGGAGTTCATAAGGAGTTCCATATTCTTCTAATCTTCCAGCGTTCATTACAAGTACTCGATCTGAGTCCATAATTGTATGAAGTCTATGTGCTATTGCCAATACTGTGCAGCCCAAGAACCGTTTTCTAATGGTTTCTTGGATAAGAGCGTCAGTTTGAGGATCTACGTTGGCAGTTGCTTCATCTAATACAAGAACTCGATTATTTCTCAAAACAGCTCGAGCTAGGCAAATAAGTTGTCGTTGGCCCACACTGAAGTTACTTCCGCTAGCTGCTACAAGAGTTTGAAGTCCCTGAGGACCAGCAATATCCTTCAACTCGACTTCTCCCAGAGCACGCCATAAATCTTCATCGGAGTATTCTTCAAAGGGATCCAGATTCTTCCGCAATGTGCCAGAGAAAAGAACTGGCTCCTGTATTAGTAAAGAGAAAATTAGCATTTTCAATCATAATTAACATTAATTAATATAACATACCTGAGGAATAATCGAAATTTTTGATCTCAACGTTTCTAAAGTTATCTCGCTTGTATCTACTCCATCAATCAATATTTTCCCCTCCAACTCTGCCATCTTAAACAAAGATCCAATCAATGAGCTTTTTCCGCTTCCAGTTCTACCAACAATTCCACATTTCATGCCCGGCTCAATCTTAAAGCTCAAATCTCTCAAAGCTGGTTCAGCCTCTTCGTAATATTTATAAGTAACATTTTTAAATTCGATAGCACCAGCTGCTGGCCAATTCTTATCAACTTGCTTGGGTTTTTCTGGCTCCTTCTCTTTTGTAAGATTTTGATATTCCATAATTCTTTCAACACTCATCATTTGATTGGCAACTTCAGCACTTTGTCGAACGCCCCACTGTAACATTGCTGTGAGGAATAAAGCTTGAGTGATGGCAAGTCCTACTCTGTCTCCAAGAACATCTTGATCAACAACTAAAAAGCTGAATGTCACCACAAACATGAATAAAAGGCACATCATGTCTAGAGCAAAGCCAAACGCTACTGAAGACGTTACGAACATAAACCAGCTTCCAGTGTGCAAGTCTTGATGATTATCGAATTCTTGAATTAATTCAGATTGGGCGTTGAATGCTCTTATTGTTGATAATCCGTTCAGTGTTGCTCCTAAATGAGTAAATGATGGAGATTTTGCTGCAAAATATTAAAGTTAGAAATGATAAAAAGATATTTGTGCCAAAAACTTACTTATTCCTTCCAATCTTTTAATATTCATAGAAGTTCTTAAGTAAATTTTCCTAACTTTGAAAAACACCACACCAATCAAGGCCAACGGGATCAAGAAGTAAGGATTTACCACAGATGTAACAATAATACTTCCGAAAACAGCCAAAATAATTTGCAAAGCATCTAAAAGTGTTTTTGGAAGAAATTCATCTACGGAACCAACATCTTTCGAAAACCTGTTCAAAATTCTTCCACTTGGATTGACATCAAAGAATCTCATTTTGGTGGCAATTACGCCGTCAAACATGTCATTATGTAGATTTTGTGATGCTCTTACAGTAGATTGGTAAAAACAAGTTGCTCTAAAATGAGAATTATTTGATCTTAATACTGGTTATAATATAAATCAGTTTTATTACCTGAAAATCGCTACAAAGAAGAGCGAAATTACGAGACTTCCGTGAATGTACATGCACATTTCTGTACTCAACAATCCATCTAGTCTTTCATCTCGAATAATGGGTACACTTTCCGTAGCATTAAAAGAAATCAAATCAGAAGTATCTGAACTATTTCCTTTGAGATAAAAAGCTCTCAGTTCTTCTTGTGACGTCCAAAAAGCTACCCAAAAATCAGCAGCGCTTGCCAAAAATTGTGTAATTATAAAAAGAAGAAACAAGAAGAACATGAAAATGATATTGGGAGTTCCAGCTTTAATGTAGTTGAACAACACATTTCCGTTTGCTTTTCCCTCAGACGATTGCTCAACGTTTTCAGCTTGTTCTGGACTTTCACTTTTGTCTTTTTCTTTTTCATCATCATCAATGCCCATTTGGGAATTTAAAGATTCAACGGATCGGGATGAAGCTCTTGAGTTCTTACGACCTCGTCCAAATATTGAGCTACCATCAAGCGAAGCTTCCTCGTTTTCTTCCATTAATTTAACAAAATCCACGCCGGCATTGGCTAGGTCAGCAGGTGCTCCTTGGCGCTCAATTTTTCCCTTTGAAAAAATTAATTGAATCATTGTAAAACATAATTTGTAGATTTTAAAAACTTACATCCTTCATAATAATGACATGATCAGCTTCCTTCAAAAAGTGAACTTGATGAGTGACCAAAATCCTAGTAGCTCTTTGTTTTCCCAAATATCCTCTTCTACCAATGCACTGATCAAACAAATGTCTTCCAACATGTGCATCAACAGCTGATAAAGGATCATCCAGCAAATATATTTCAGCTTTCCTGTACACTGCTCTCGCTAAACTAACTCTTGCTTTTTGTCCACCTGATAAAGATGATCCTCTTTCTCCGATTATGGTTTTGTCGCCAAAGGGTAATTGTTCAAAGTCTTTAACTAAAGCGCAAGCTTTCACTACATTGTCATATCGTTCTTTATCCATTTCTTGACCGAACACTATGTTTTGGCGAACCGTGCCAGCAAATACCTGAAAAATATTTTAATTAAAAAATTACTGAATTTGTTTTGGCGCCAAAAATTAATTAATCATACCCAAGCTTCTTGCTCCGTGAATGATAAACTGTTCCCCCTAACTGTGATTGATCCGGATTGAATAGGAAGTTCCTTCAATATGGCCTGCAGCAATGAAGATTTTCCTGCACCGACATTTCCAACAATTCCAATGAGAGATCCTTTCTTAAGGTCCATAGATATATTATTCAACGTCAAATGTCTTTCAACTTTTTCTTCCTCTATAGCATTTCCATTTTGTTTCCCATTTTTGACAATCTTGTGAGGTTTTTTATGTGCCGCTTCTTTAACTTCCTCAACGGATGTCCATCTGGCAGTAACATTCTTCATCGAGAGGGAAATATTTTCTGGAAGTTGAGTTTCAGATTCAATCAATTTTTCTTTTTCATCGCTAGCTGCTTTTCCATTTCCTAAATTTTGTTCATGTTGCTCAGCTTTTGAATCTGGTAAATTATCTTCTTTCTCATCATACTCTAGGAACTTTCTTAATCGTCTCATGGCTACCATTGCTTCAGCAATCTCTGCAATTCCTCGGACAAACATTTGACTTAAAGTCATGGACAAAATGTTGAAATACGCAGAGACCACAAAGACCTTAGAAGCGGTAAGTTGGCCACCAAGAAGCACAATCGCCATCATAGTGCAAAATAAAGCTGCTCGCGTTGTAAATAACATAAAAGTCATGTATAAACCGCGAACATAGGAAGACTTTTTGACAATTTTTAACTCCATCTTTCGGGCAAGTTTGATGAGGGTTTGGAATGGTTTTTCCCAGGCATATAATTTGATCACCTAAATTAAAGAAAATTTTAAAATTTTATTCACATGATATTTAAATATAACAAACCTGCACTCCACTTATAATTTCATCCATCAATCGAACTCTTTCATCTGTCCTTAAAGCAGTCTGCATTCTATATTTACTAGTAAGCTTTCCAGTAAAACTCTGAATAGGAGTAACCACCAAAACAATAATGCATCCAATAAGTCCAGCTAATCCAGCTTCCTGATACAGTAAATATGCAATGACGAAGCTGAGAATAGGAGCAATCCACATAGAGTGTATGAAAATCGAGACAATATCGAATCTTGATACATCATTACTAAGTAGATTAACGATTTTTCCTGGTGAAGTGTCACCTAAAGCTGTACTTGATAATCTCAAAGATTTTCTGTAAATCACACTACAAACAGCTATTCTCACTTTCATGCCATTCTCGAAGCTTCCCAAGATAAATTGATTGATTGTAACAACGCTTAGTCCATTAAGTGCAACTAAAATTCCTGCATACATAAGAGCATCTGATCGAAGAACTTTGGAATCTTTCTGGAAATAGCTTAGTAGCCATCCCAGGAATATTGGCTGCAGCAGTCGAATCACGAGGTCATTAAGTACAGCCAAAAAACCAAGCGTGAAGTATTCGAACCAGAATGTTCTGATGATTGCTTTGACCAAGGACGGTCTTCCAGGTTTCTTCTTTTCTTTGAACCATTCTCTGAAATAAATTAAGAAAAATGGCAATGAAGTATGTTTTAAAGATCAAATGAATTTGTTGCATTTATCAATACAAATATTACAAATGTAATTCTCATCAATAAATTTTAGATTTATTTTTAAATTCTAATTTTATCTTTATTTTACTCAAATAATCAGCTTTTGATTAAAAGCTCACTGAATGTGATGAATGAGTCGATTAAATTGCTATATGTTTAATTGTTTGTTTTTTAAAAAATGTTTTGGAGTTTATTTTTATGCTTGTATGTTTTGCTTCACAGTGCTATTTAATTATTATCTCAAGAGAACATGATAGAACGTGTGTGAACCAATCGGCAAGTTGTGTGCTATGCATGTGGTATGCATGACTCGCAGAAATTTGATACAAATGCCGACCTCGGTATAAAGTCAACTACAAAATACAGCTAAACATCGGCTAGTCATTAAAAAGTGTATTATAAAATGATCAATTAATCCGTTAATTGAATTTTCGTAACGAGCACGCTTTTTATCATCTGGAATTCCTATAATATTAATCACTTCTCAGCTTTGTGAGGGTTTCCCTTAACGATTTTATTGATAACTTATCAGTTATTATCTAATCTAAGTTATTATTGTCCAATTGATTTAACTTTTTCTAGATTTATTTTATTAAAAGATATTATTCGAACATTCTAATTAATCAGATCAAATATTTAAAATCTTTAATATGATAAACTTTAAATACCTTAAATAAATAATTCAAAACCAGAAGCAAGAGTTAAATCAAACAGAATAATTAGTTGTCGACAAACAATCTAGCAATTAATAAATCAGTGACTAAATCTCAGTTGTGCTATCATCAATTAGCAATTTGAATTGTGAGTAAATTGTCGCAATAAAATAGCCGGGCTCGTAAAGAAAAGTTAATCTATCACACTCAAAAATCTGAATTACACGCTATCACGAAATAAAATAGCGGCATTCGGCGAGATGGACAACTGTTGATTTAAATGACTTTGGCCAATTTGTGTAAAGAAAAACTACACGGAGCGTGTAATAATGTATAGAAATAATAATTGATTGTACCATCAAGGTCTGATGAAAAAACTAAAAATGATTAGAATTCAGCTATGTCATTCTTCAACTAGCGTCAACAGCATATGTGAAAGCAAACATTTGATATAATTTATTATCGCAAAACTGGTATCTTATCTGGTAACGTAAATGCAACTCACTTTTCCAGCCTGTTTCCGAGATTCTCCGACTTATCTGCATTCAGTGGCTTGAAAAGATCACCAACATCCAGTACTTTTCTATTTCCTCGTTTGAATAACTTTACAGTCCAAAAGAATGTCAATACTGATAAGAAATTTGCTTTTTCGCGAGGGTTCTCTGTTAACTGCTGGTGTACTTGATCCATCTTCAAGCTGTTGGCGCTTACTAATTAAATGATCGAGCTAGCTTTATTAATATGCTATGCAAACACAAAATATCCACAGCACTTAATTGATTTCAATTGAAATATGAAACGCGCTATCAAATTACTTTGTATTACTGCTTCTTCATTGAAACGTATCGGACAACAAGTTAACGAGTAAAAAACACTTCTTAAGTTGTCGACAAATTATATTGAACTGAAGAAAAGACTGCAAAAAATACTTGCAGGTTCTTATCAAAAATCTTATCGGTAACTGATAAACTTTGTGATTGTATGTAACATATTTTGAGGTATAATTAAGACTTTTTGTGATGTAATTAACTGTCTATTAAAATTGTAATCACAGCGTCACGAAAACAACAAATATTGAAACGGCAAATATACACCCGTTGCGTATATTGTAGTATCACAGATTCAAATTTAATTAGTCTAAATCAAGCCTTAAATCAATTAAATTAACACCGCAGGACATTGCAAAACAAACTCGACAAACTTATAAACAAAAAAGTGTATTCATACTAAATATATATAGACACATGAATACAATCTAGTGAAAATTTTAAATCCTCTTTTGTAGCTAATCATAATATTCTTGGAGTTTAAACAAGTGGATCCAATCTGAAAGCGATTGAAGATGATCAGCAGAAAGTCACCACACTAAGCGTTTAGCTGGTGCAATAATATTAAACGTAATTAGACAGAGAAATCGAAAAAGTACTTCAAAACTAAAGTGCTGTTTCAAAATTTCAACTACTAGGTAAACAACCAGTGAATTAGAAGAAAATCCAGTCCCCTGCAGTAAAGATAAAGTCCAGCAAAGGATCTACTGCAAATCTCACGTCCCCAAAACATTAATGGTAAAATTTTGAAAATGCAAATTTTTGTATAAATTTCTCTTATTATTTTGCAATAGCATCTCCACTTCAAACTTACCTGAGTAAATAACCTAAATAAAATGTTAACAATTTTGGTGAATCGAAGCAAGTCTCTTAAAAAAGTTAAGATAATATTATTCATAAATTCTAATACATTCAAGGAAAAGTAAACAAACCTGATAAACTTTCAAATTTTTACCTTGAAAATAAATGTGATGAACCTATTGAAGAGTGTATATGGAGATGTTATTGCCAATTTATTGATTTCAGTTAATAATTAATGAGAAAAATATTCTATTTCAGTTTTAAAAGCAATTTATTTCCCGCCACTTTGCAAATATACCAAATAAATCGAAACACAAACATGACAAACAAAATGAATCCCGGCTCTATAATTAAGAAGCGGTTCGCTCAAAAAAAGATTAAGAAAGTAGAAGGTATTTGCTCATCAGCAGCTCAACAACATGATATGAAATAAATTTACCCAAGGATTATTGAAATATGTGGCGACAAACTTGCACAAAAGAATATAAATTGTGTAACTTAATCGTCACCTATAAAATAATAACTGGAAATAACTCCTGGCATTTGGAATGTTTGCAAGCTCTAATAATTTAACCTGCAAAATAACCCACGAATTGGTTGCTCAAACTAATCCTCATTGCATGCCGACATAGCTCTCTAGTTTTTTCTCTAACTTGCCTTATTTTGTTTTCATTTTAGTCCTTAAACTTTTGGCTACCATAATGGAGAAACAACAACAGCAGCAACAAGATGGTGCGAATGGAGCAGAAGGCGGTGATTCTAAGAAGAATGATCCCCAATATGAATCAGATTTCTATACCACTGGCAGAATTGGAAGGAGGAACGCATTGCCAGATATTTTAGGAAACAATTACACCACCACCAAAACTTCGGATCTACCTTTAAAATTCAGTGCTCTTACGACGAATGGTAAGTGATTTTATTAATGCTTTTTCCAAAAAATCTTTAACAATAAACTATTTTTAGATACGCCAAACCAACCAGGACCCAGCGGCTCACAGCCACCCAACAACCCTAATCCCAATCCTAACTAAACAATTGGCACAAAATGCACATCAGCCAAAGATTATTTTTCTCGCCTAGTTTTTATTGCTGATTTACTACATTAAGGATAATTAAGAATACTTCTCATCCTCGACTAGTTTAGTAGTGGTTTTAGCTTTTTTGGTCGGAATTGGTCCTGAATTCAATTGATTGATTAGACGGTTTGATTGAAATCAAGGATTTAATGACGATATAATCCTTTTGATGTATTTTTAATTTGTTTCTGCTGTGTTTTATCAAAATGTTGATAACTTATTTAATTAACCGAAATTTTAAAGCAACTGAATTAAGCAATTTTTTGGAAACTGTCTAGTTGTATTGATTGAAAAGTCATTGGATTTAGTTTAAAAGAAGTGACAGTGTAATAGTGACCAAGTCGAAAGTACACAATTAACAAAACTAGATTTTTAAGAAGTAGCAGAGAATGATAAGCTTTACTTATTTATTGAAAACTTAAGGAAGATTTACATGATTCACTGAAAATAATTTTTTTGGGGTTTCGTTGAATTTAGATATTCAAACAAAATATTCTAGATATAATTTTATCCTATTATCTATTTGAAAAATTACTTTTTAAGTTTGACCAAATTGATTTTTATTTATTTATGATTTAGTGATAAATAATCGATTTAAGACCAAATGATATTTTTTAAAGAAAATTAATTTTCCAACCGAAATTTCCTTGAAATATATTAAAAAACTCAGTCGATCATGTAAGTCCCCCTTTTAATCTTAAGCCCTAAGTTAGTCTCTAAGTTTAGACAACCCAGAATTTAGTTTCCGATTGCATTTACTAATTTATTACATAACTTTACAGAAAAATCGCGTAAACGAAATACAAAAACACTTTTTGGTGATTTCTCAAGTCAATTATGAAGCTACGTGCACTGCTAAGACAGTGATTCTTTAATTTTCTAATACAGGGATTAAATCTCGATTAATTACTGCGTGTAACAAATTTATAGTGTTTAAGTGAAATGTGGAACAGAACTTTGGACGGAAATTGCAAAAAGAGTTTAGTTTTTTTCGAACAAAACACCAAACATAAATTTTTGGCTGACTTTCTGTTGTTATTTGGATCTTTACAGGTTTTGTCTTTTGGTGTCCGAATTTTTGTGGAAGTTGAGATTGTTTAAGTTGTTCCTAATACATCGAATAATTAAATTCTTTCAATTATTTTGAAAATTTTAAAACTTTTCGCATATGATTACAATTTTGAGTTGAAAGCACAACTAAATAACATTTTTCAATTCACCTTGGTCGTACCTTCAGAAACTGAGTTTTTGCTCCTTACTTCACTAATGAGATGCAAACTACCCTCACTCGGGCACCACAACAAAAACCTCACAAAACAAGTAGTTAGAGACAATAAACCTAAGGAAAAAAAATACAAAACGGATAGAATTTCTATAGAATCGAGTGAAAAGAGTGCAATGAAAATTATGTTTAAATTTTAAAATGGATAATGTATCAAAGAAATGTTTTTGGTTGGACTGTGACTAGACTTATAGTGAGAAATTGGAATAAAATATATATTGTATATGTTATAAGGACGCTCAGGTGCCCAAATGGAAGCACAATTAACAGTTTTGTCCATCGTATTTCGTTGTGGGCTCGGCTGTGATCTGAAAATTCGGTGATAAAAATCGAAATTTGAAATCATGGTTGAGTCAATTAGTCTTAAAATTTTAAAACTTAATTCAAGGTTATATATTGTAGGTAGTGGCTTCATAACACTATAAACAAAAAAAAGTTCGTGCTAAATATTTAATTATTTTGAAGAATTTTCGATTGATAGTATAAAATGTTGCCACCCTTCATCTATAACCTTGATTTAATTTATATATATTCCAAAAACATTGATATGTGTGTCAATATGTCGAGCAAAAAGGCCTCAATTTACTCTTTTTAACTTTATTTCTCAACAAATTGCATCAAATCATAAAGAAAAAATCTATATGTTTTATACATGGAAATCATATATTTGTACTTTAAATTGGAGAAAAAAATGCTGTATGAACATGATAATGGAAATTTTACACAAAAGACCTATCGCAAGCAAACAAAACAATTTAAATGTTGTAAATACTATTAACCTAATTGGATTCATTGGATCAGCGAGTACGTCTAGAATGGTGTACAGGATATTTTGGTGAAAGCTTTGTCAAAATGCTCCAAATATTCTGCACGTTATCATTCTAGAACGTCTCTCAAAAACATTTAACAATAAAAAATGAAGTAAAAAAACATAAAATTAACATTTTAGTGTTTCTAAATAATGAATTTTCTAAATTCTTGATTACATACTATAAGGACTATTTAGATATTGGCTTTTTTGTCGCGTAAATGAAGAAATATTTTTCACAGAAAAATTCTTTTTAAGCTTGAAAAATCTATCGATATCTGAATCGTCCTCATTAAGTTTTTAATTAATCTTTGAAACATTTCTAGCATATCTAGCAGCTAATAAGAAACGTAATTGATCACAATTTTATATAATCGTCATTATTTTACATCACAGTTTATTCACAACTTGATGGCCGGAACTGAATTATCCAGTGATTCATTTTCGTTAGTTTTGTAGGAAATGAATGTGTTCCAGAAGATGGCCACGAATTGCACGAGAAGAACTTGATAGTTGAGCGGAACCATATAGAAGTTGGCGAGCTGGACAGCTGGCCAAACATAATAATTTGTGATTAAAATTGGTTTATATTCTGCTTTCAGCTTTTCTTTGATTTCACCGATTGATTTTCCTTGCGTCATTCCGATCGTACCGATCATTGTGCCCTAAAATTTCAAGAGAGATATTTATTATTGATAAATAAATTTTTCTAATTAATGAATTATTCAGCGGCGTGGAAAACTTACCAAGAAAATAGGAGCAAAAACAAATTGATCCAGCCCCACTTTTTTCAAAACCAGGATTGATTTTGTGGGTCCTTTAATTAACTTATCAAGCACACCGTACCACCATCTCAAACCAGGTCCACCAATAAAAAATCCAATAGATGAGAATTTGGCAAGTCTCTCCAGATCTACAGATTTTCTTTTTTCCACATATTTTTGAGCAATAACATCACCAGTTCCCATCAATAGGCCAGATTGGATAGATTGCATTAGGATAGGGTGCTTAACGAGAGCGTTCTGGTATAATTTAAAAAGCGTCATTCTATAAATTAATTATAAACGTAATTAATGTAAATATTAACAAAACATGAAAATTATGGAAAATCGATAAGTTCAATAGAAATTTAGACCGCTATATATCTTATCTTAGAGATGAACGGTTTAACTTACTTTAGATTCTTGATAACGATTAAATCATCAATTAAAAGGCCGCTAATTAAGGATTTATACTTCGATTTATACTTTTTAACTTGAAGCGCCTCAAAAAGTGTATTCACATGAACTGTCAAAAATTAATACTACTGTATTATTTGCGTGTTTACATGAAATCGCTCAGAAATTACGGTAGTATTTAAATTTAAAATCGGGAATAAAGTTAGAAAAAGATTAAAGTGATCAAGTACTGGATCAAATATAGGTGCAATCAGCTAGCCAGATACCGAGACCAACTAATTAGAAGCCGCACCTCATGTAGCTGATAAATGTGAGTGTTGGAATCCATAATTTATGCTGCTACGCATAATATTCTTCCACTTTTCAATTGTGTTCTAATTAACCCGTCTGATCGAGATTTTCAGATACTTATCTCTTATTTAAGCAACAATCATTGCTTTAATTACAATTCAGTGCTAATCAGTGCCACCAGGAGCCTTTATAATTATGTTTTTGCTACCACCCACTCGATCTGATTAATTGTTGTCGTTTTCATTTTTATGACTTTTATTATTAATTATTCTATTTTTATCGTGTTTATTTATAAACTGCTAATTCATTTGCATTTACCAACTATTTCTACAATCCCCTCAGAATCAGATCAGCTAGGTTGAACCCACTCGGTCTTGAAAATATTTTCAAAACATCTGCGAAATTAAGAAGAATCATATATTCAATCACATTGAACTATTCGCCAGCTTAATGATTATTAACATAAGTAACAACTGATCAATTAAAAGTGGATTCCTCTAGATCATAAGAATATTATAATCCAGTAATTAAAGTGCTAATGGTGTCTGAGCAAGTGAATCTTGTGGATGGAACATAAAGAAGTTCTAAGCCGAAGAAGATGATGGGAAAGCTTCAGAAAGTAAATTTGGTTTGCGAATGTCTGTGTGTTTGTGCAGAAATAATTAATTGTGTTAATACCATGTTTAAGCTGTTAATGTTACGATATTTGTGCAAAGCGTGCAGCAAAAACAATAAAGCTTTCTAGTTAGTTGAGAGCTTTTTAGAATAATTATGGCATAAAAGCTTTGTGAAGAAGCTTTCAGGAAATTCTGGCCAGTGCGTCAACATCATCATAACATTTATGATTCAGCTGCTGTAGAAATTGTAATATGTTTGATATTATATGTTGTTGTGCTGTATCTTTAGTCGTGTGAATCACAGGTTATTTTTAATCTGAAAACACAGAAATACATTAAAAATACATGAGAAATACAGAATATACTCCAAAAGCGATAAACAGATGACGAAAGGGCCAGCAAATATTTTGTTTTTGTCCAACTTTTTATGGTTTTGTGATTTTTAAATTAAAATTGAAAGATTTAATGAAAAGTTGTTTTAAGCATTTCTGAAATTTTGAGGATAATTGATTACTTGCTGTGTTTTATTGGCGACAAAGACGCTGATTTAATCTCTGGTGAACTTTCTTGTACTTTATTCAGCATATTACTTATTGGGCATATAGTGTTTTATAGTGTTCCATTAAAGTTTTATTAACGACCAGCACGATCTGATCAATAAAATCAATAAGTTTCATGTTTTGCTGACTTTTTCGATGTAAAAAAATCTTTTTTATGCTGTTTGTGCCCGTTTATTTTTTATTTTATTTTTATTTGGGATTTGGTGAGTGTTTTGTAATTATACGTGCTTGATTTAAATAATCTCGTTTGCCAGTATATTCATTAGTTTCGAATATTTTTGAGTATTTCGATAATTTTCTTGCCAACAAGGTTTTGTTTTCGTTTCTACACAATGTCTTTAATTTGAATGTAATGAAAGGAATTGAGTAGATATTAGTTAGGAAACGGCGCCTTGTGATGTTTTGAGTATAATTGTTTAAGTTAATTACGTGTTAAGTGGCGTCATCTGTGGGGTGGAGTGATCGATCTATTTTAGGTAGCTTATTTGTTTTTTAACCTAATTATTGTAGGTTGATGGACTTTGTTCAATATCACATAGTAAATGTGGACATCTGTTAACTAAGAATGTCTGAAATTTCTCAAAAATAATCCTTTTAGGCTCAAAATTCCATAGTGGCAATTTTCATAGCATTGAAATTTTCTTTAAAAAATTACAATAACCGTAACAAAAAAAATTAAATAACAGATAAATGACGATCACTTTCTCCAAAAGAATTAAGTAGAAAATACCAAAAGCACCTTCTCATATTATTTCAAGTTAAATCAAATTTATTACTTCACACCTGGCCACCCCAATCAATTCAATTAAACACCTTTTCACAGCCACTTGAATCAAAAATCTGAAAAACAAAAAAAAACAAGGTGTGTTTATTGTATTAATCAATCAAAAACTACTCGATACCGTTCAATTATAATACAATCATAGGTTCTCCTTGATCTTTAGACAAATTATTTGAATAATTTGAATTGTGCAATGCGAGATGTAAGAAGAAGATTCCCTTCTAGCCGAATTAAATACGTTTATTAAAGCACAATTGATCCGAATCGAGACCATCGATCTCTGCCTTCTCGCCGCAACCACCTATTCAATCAGCCTCACAGCAAATTGTGAATGTTTCTACACTGTTTGTGATGCTCGTGGGGAAAAAGCACCCAAGAAAATGCTCTAAACACTGCTAGCAGAATTAGTTCGACGCTATAAATAGGATTCGTCACAAAAACAAAGTCAAAATGAATTTTTATTTTACAAAAGAATCATCGGCCAGCAGGGGTGTGATTGAAGAAAGTTTTTCTTTCTCTCTTGGTTATATTTTATTTAACCAGCTAAATTTTTCTAATAGATAATAGCCAATTATTCAAAAAAATTAAATTGTCAGATTTGCTAAATAATTTCAAAAGAAAATTTCATTTGAAACCAAGTCTCTATGGATTATAATAATTTTTGAAAAATTCCACTGTAAACCGCAAAATCCGCTCAAAAGTCTGACTTTTCAAAAACACGGCGATTTAACACATTTACAGATCGCTTGAGCAATATCGGCGAATGTTCTTCATCCATATGAATTTTTTTTTTTGAACAAGCAGGGCATAGAGCAGCAAAAAATCATAATAAAGTAAAATATATGAGAAAAAAACTAAAAAAACGGGAAAAGTTAAAAAGAAAACTAAAACGCACTCTGCCAACAGAATTAACGATTGAGCAAGTGAGTCGGTGTAAGTAAGTGCTGAGAATGCTGGGTGCTCCTCCGCAGCAAACGGGGCGCAAAATTATAGAAAATCGTAGTCAGCATCAGCGACGACTTGTTGTTTGTTTTTCATTCAGTAAAATATTTATCTCGCGATTTTCCAACATAAATTGGCCGATTGCTGAGGCACAAAAAACTAAATAACAAGCCAGCATGAAATGTGCCACTGAGCAGTGGGGGAGTCGTGAGATTTTAGTTGTTATTTTTGATTTGTGGGTTTGGTTTTCATTGATTATTTAACTTAGTTGATTTTAGGAAAATTTTGGAAATTTTTTAAGCATGGTTTCTTGGTTGAAGGGTGGTTGGAGCTTAAAGGATTTTCTAAGTTCACAAAGAATAAATTATTTGTTGTTGATATAAGCTTTTTAATGATTTATAGAGCTTTCTGGTACATTATTTATTTCTAGTTCTATTTTTTGAGGGTAAAGCATTAAATATTTCAAATATTGAATTTTTAATATTAGATGAAATAATAAGCAATTTCTTCAAAATTTATCCACAATTTCTATATGTTTATTAAAATTTAACTGAAATAATTTGTTAGGCATGAACAATATTAGAAACTATAAAAGAATTATTAATTCCACATTTTATGAGAATCTTTGTACATAGCATAAAAATCAGAGCTGGTCAAACTTTTTTGACAATTATTGTTAATTTTTCTATAATCTTCTGAATTCAAATTTTCTACTAATAAAATTTGCTCAACATAAGTCTAAATTTATCTTACATGTTGTTGTAAAACATAGTTTTGCCACCACCTTTTAAATGCCACAATAAACCAATTAATTTTATAGATCTTCTGTAAATTTAGTAGAGCATATATACAATTTCAATTAATATTGCAAGGAAATATTTAGTTTAAAACGCGTATTAAACTTGGGGGATGTTTAGAAAGGAAATATGAAAATTTAATTTTTGCCTAGTGTATTTTATAACATCTGTGGCAATACTTTCTACGAGTTAACTTTGTACTAATTTTAAAGACCAATTAAATATGATTATTTTATTAAACCACCGAATAGCATCAAAATTCTGGATTAATTTACGTTCGAACTATAAACATACAGTTTCAAAATATTACTAAATAAATTATTTCAATAAAACTGACCAAGTAATTGCATTATCAAAATATTTTGTATAAAACAATAAATTCTTATAATTCTCCAAATAAAACAAAATTTTAATAAAAACCAAAACTAAACACGAAACATTTGTTATTAGTGCAAAAAAACCTGTTTAAAACGTTTCTTTTCAAATGAAAATTTAATTAAACTTTATTGGGCACTAAAAAGCTATGAGGCATTTCCTTTGGCTCACACCAACAATATCTACCAAAAAATTTGCGATCTTCCTCGGATTTTCCTCAGTATTACCGATTTTCCCGAGAAAAACAATAAAATTCTTTGAAAATAAATTCAAATTCAAACAATTCAGCAATTCTCAGGCAATTGGCGAGCCATTCCGCCCCTGCGTCCATCATACAGCAATATTTTTTGAGTGAGCGATCGTGAGCCGACCGTTGAGATCGTGCGTAATGTTTTCCACCGAATTTTCCCGATTTTCCCGAATGCCGCGATATTTTCAGAGAAATTTGCCTCTAGGCAGAAATTTTTATTTCATCCCAAAGTTTCGCCTCGCATCGTCGGTGAATTATTTTATTGGTGAAATTGCTAAAGTTTTTCCTTGTAGTTTTGGAAAATCCCTGATTTTCCTCCAGAATCTTGAGAACTTTGGCAAAACTACAATTTTCTGTGATTCTTTGCTTGGAAAAAAGAACTTTTATGTCGGACGGAAAATTCGAATTAAAGTGCGAGGAAAATGTTGTGCGGCAATTTTCCGGAACAGTTGCGTTAGAATGAGTTAGTTGCGACTTAGTGCGTGCTCCACTTGATGTAGAATGATTAAGACATTTTAGCAGAATATTAAAAGTGTGAGACTCTACGAATAGTTGCTGTAGATTCCAGCAAATTTACAAGAAACTGTGATTTTTGGTGACCTTTGTGATACTTAAACAACTGCCCCTCGAGTGGAATGTGCAGCGATGATTCACATTCTCAGTGGAAATTAATTAGAAAGAGGATTTTCTGGCCCAACTTTCCAAAAAGAAAATTATTTGTGAGAGAAAATGTGGCGATCTTGAGAGAATCTTAAGATCACTACGATCACTAAGAACACTAATAACATTAAGAGGGCGCTTCTTAGTGATATCTTACATAATTGTGTAAATAAAGACTGCAGCCTGCCAAATAGCTGAAAAATATAAAAAATATAAAAAATAAAAAAATTACTCGGTCAATCATTCTCAGGCTAATTCTAAAAAAATAAATAAGATGTAAAAAAGTGGAAAATACTGAAAAACAAAAATCCGCAACCACCAAACTCAAGAAAAGCAGAAAAAATCTACGACAATTTTTTTTTCACGGACTTTTCTCTGCGAGTTTCGACTTTTCCGATTTAAACATATTTTTTTTTGATTTCAAAAAAAGAAGCAATTTTTGACATACAAAAAATAAAAACACGCCAGTATTAACCAAAAATTACGGGCGACGGGCATAATTTATGGTGAAGCTAAGAAGAAGCAAGATTGGGGGGCCAACTATGTGAGTGTTTGGATGCCGAGCTCAGGCAACCATGCCAGTCAGTGCAGCCGACGACTTTGATGAACCGCCTGCCAAGTGCTGCAAATATTGTGATGGTAACAGCACTAGATTTTTTTACATTTTTGCTGCTCGTGTGACCACTTCCTCCCACGCCCAATCGCAATGCCATTGAATTTTTCGATGCAAAGAACGCTGGCGATCATTGCGATTGGATTAATCGATTTAACTGAATTGTTTATTCGATGATTTTAATATAATCTTTAAAGAATGTGTGATATTTGAATGATAATTACTCCTCTACGTAAACCATATAAATACTAAAAAGATGGAAAACAGTCCTCATAAATCACTACTCGATTCGCTTCCGAAATGAATCACCTTCCCATTTCCACGCAAATATTAAAAATGAAAACATATAATCTGTGCGCTAATTCCCCAAAAATTCTTTTTACTAATTACTCTGTGACCTTTGCACTTTCAGACTCTTCGGAACGCGAAGTGTGGAACATACAAATAGATTCCGACATTTTAGACGCAATCAAGGACAAGTTTCCTACTTGGTTCGTCTCACCTGTTGCCTCCACGTCTAAGCACACGCCTTACGAGGCCTTTGGGGACTTTCCTGCTTTAATTGCCAGTATGGCGCATCACGGGCTGCCTTCGCTGAGCGAGCTGAACGATGATGTGTTGTCAAGCGGCAGTGGGAGTTCAGAGTCCAGGCAGTCGCCGCCCAAAGCGATTGTTGACTCCAGTCCTCTTGCCATGGATAAGAATAGGGAATGTAAGTATTTTTACGTGTCGTTGTTTGATCACTTTCACTGCTTATAATAATAAATACGATAGTGAAACCATTTTGTTTGTAAAGAACAAAAATATTAATATAAACAGTGGAGGAAATCCTCCAACCATTCATAAAAGTTTGATGGACTCGTGAACTAATTAATAAGTTTTGTTTGTTATTTCAGCTTTAAAAGTGAAACTGATGGTGAGGAGATCAGTCAATCAACTGGTAGAGCAAGGAATAATGCCACGTAAGTTTTTTCTTTATCATAATGAATTACACATGCTTTCGATATATTTGCGAACATATTTGTGAATTTCATTCCAAGTTTCAACGAATGTTTACAAATTCAGAATTTCGATAGTAAAAGTGAAGTCATAAACCGCTAATGTCGACAACACAGCTCGGCTAGGAGGTAGTTTATGATGAATTTTATGTTTTATCTGAGCTTAACGACACTTTTTCTATGTTTCGGGAGCTATTTTAGTTAGTTTGTTATTATATTCCGCAGTCGAGTATAGTATTTGAAGAAAATAGAGTTCTTTAAATAAACATTAAATTAATTGAATTAATTGATTATAATTTCAATTAAAATGTCTATAGAACTCACAGCAGTTAAGGAAATATTATATAAAAGGGGTTTAAGGTGTTTTGAATTGTTATTTTGTCGTCTGAATCATGATTTCAGGCAAGTTTTTTTAATTATGATTATTTATTAGCAATATTTATTCAATCTTAAATACTGAAAAATTCAATAAGGAATTAGGTCATAGTTTCGCTTTTTGATATAAAATGTCATTTTTGCGAACATTGAAAAGAAATTTAACCTAAATAGGTATGAAATGCTTGGGTAAAAATAATCATCGTAAATATGTCGAAAACTTGTGTTAGGTACCATCCATGAATTAATTAATGATCTTTTGTCAGAGTTTTATAGCTTCATGCAATAAATAAATACTCTTTTTAACTTTTCAACAGCTCTCAAAACCTCCCCGGCCATTCATGAACAGAAAAAGCTGCTGGAACGTGCTAAAACGGGTGACCTCCTAAAAGCCAAGATCCAGCAGCGTCCCGACCGCCAGGAGCTTGAACGTCGTCATATTCTAGAAACTCATGAAAGTCATATTGATCCCAGTTTAGCAGATAAATATCGTATGCTGGAAAAGGCCATTCTTGTAGATCAGTTAAATTCCAAGATTTCACATCGACCTGGTCCACTAGAGTTGATTGAGAAAAATATATTGCATGCTGATGAGCCAATAGAGAGAATTGTGAAAAATGGACTGGTGACTTTTAAAACTTGTTTGGAGGAAGGGGAAATTCCTGCTTCCTCCAATTTCGTGCCTTTAGAAGATGATTCCACACAAAGCTCTGAAGGTGATGCTCAAGTTCAACAGCAAGTTCAAATCAGGCAGGCTCAGCAAATTCAGCAAATCCCACAAATTCATCATCAAGTGATAAAAACCGAGCCAGATGAGCAAATGTACCATCATATCGTTAAAGCTAATATGCTTGAAGCTGCTGCTGCTTCAGCTGGCATTATCAACATACAAGTAGCGCTTCCTACCCATGAGATCCATGAAATTCAAGCTCCAATCATAAATTTCTTCCAGAATTTGCAGAATCAGCAAAATCAAATCAACTTGCAAAATGCACAGCAGCATCAACAAATTGTGCAAAATGTTCCTCCACCACCTCCCTTGCCAATTAAAACAGAGACTATCACTTATCACCTCAAGCAAAACTCTCAACCAATTCTTAACCAACAAATCCCTAAAGCGGAGCCACCTAAATCATCCTTTATTCCAATGGAAACAAAACATCGAAATGATCAAAATATGCAGCAAAATATTCACAGTCCTGGATCAGTGTCATCAAGCATGAGCCCAGCTTCCTCAATTGCATCTCCTGGGCCAATTTTGCCAACCAAGAATAGCATCGCTTCCTTCCTGCAAAGCAACCAGAAATATTCCGCACCGGGTAAAGATAAAAACCGGAAAAAGTCGAAGAGCAAGCCAATGAGCAAACTGCGAGCAATAAAGTTCCATGAATATAAAGGGCCACCAAATTCTAAAGGTGGATCTTCAAGCTCGTCTGGCTCCAACGGAAATTCGTCCAGAAAAACAGGAGAAACAAATTATGAGCTTATTTTGCAACAGCAATGTTTGTTAGAATATTTGGAAGGAATTTACAAGCCACCTCATCAAATTCAACCAAAAATGAAGGTAGAGATGAGTGACATGGAGGAGCCTGTTCAACAGCAACATCAACATACCATGAAGTTCCATGACTCTAGTGGCTTGACAGAAAAACATAATTTAGTGATGAACCGGCCGCCAGCTTCAAATACCGTGCAGAAAGCTCAAGTTACCATTTTTCCCTCGCCCGCAGTTTCCAGTAGCACTAATTCAAATATTGCAGTTTCTGCACCTGCTGTGACCACAACCATCACTGATCTAGCGAAGTTGAACAAAATGAAGGTTTCAGATCTCAAAGCGCAACTTAAGAAGCTTAATTTACCTGTTTCTGGTCCAAAGCCGCTTTTGATTGAGAGGCTTAAGCCTTTCCTGCCTTTTGAGACTGTTACAGCGCCATGCAGTGTGGCTTCAACTAATATTGTGGTTCCACTTACTGCCAATATTGAGGATGAAACGATCAGCAGTAATAACTCACATAATTCAAATATTTCACACGACTTGGACAATTTCAACTCGTCACAGCATTCTCAGCAATCTCAACATTCAGTGAGCTCAGAATCCGACGTAGATTACATGGAAGTTCAAAATTCTCCGGCACCACCAACGCACTACATGCAGATGCCATCTAATCTATCAAATATCTCAAACATCTCAAATGCTTCGAATATTTCTAATATCAGCGTCACAGAAGAAGATATTGTGAGAGAGCAGCAAAGAAAAATTGAAGAGTTACAGAGACAGCTGCAGCAAAGTCAGTTGGAATTGGAGCAAATGAAACAACATCAATTACCAGAGTCGGAGCATGGGTCACCAACCAATATGCAAGATAATATTCAAGATGACGAGCTGCCCGAACCTTTGCAATTCTCCCAAAACGTTGTAAAAGTGGAAAATCAGGGAATTTATTCTCCAACTCCATCAAATTTCTTGCCAGCCGAAGAGACAAAGAATTTCATGCGTTATGAGAATAATCAGTTTCAGCTAAATAATAACAATAATAATCAGAACAGCTTGAACAATCCTTCGATGTATGTTGTACAAAAAGAAAAGATGGTGGAGCCTTTGGTTTCAAATTCAAATGTTGGTAATATTGTTAATGTGGCGCGACCCTCAATGATTGAAAAAGCTCAAAGCCAGTCGCCAAAATTGCTGAGAATTGAAAGTCCACCGAGGTATGAAGATGCTGCGAAGGAGAAAAAGCTTATGATGCATGAGTTGCAGGTGAATATTATATTTTTGTTTCATTTTAATTTTAATTTGAATTATATTTATTCAGTGAACGTACAAAATATAATTAGTTTACATTCTTTCATTCTAAATTAAATTTTTATAATAAATGTGTTGAAATTTTTGTAGGACATGAACGATGTGCTCGAGATCCTAATAAAAAACGGAGAGCTAGATGAAAGAACAATAGATTCACGTCTTCCAAACTACTCTCATCTAATGATTGATCCCAACGTGATGTTTGACAGCTTATCCAGCCCAATAATTGATGTTCCAGATACATCTCTTCTTGCCTTCCCTGACGATTATAGCATACCTTCGCCAATGCAGCCGATGCAGGAAGATCATCATATTGATCATACTGATCACAATGAAGAAACGATTGATAAACTGCTGGGACAAGCTCAAAACAATATCCCATTAAACAGCATGCATTTACCTTCAAACACTGCAAAATACCAGAATATGCACCAGGAAAGTGTACGCGAGCCGCCCATCCACAACCTCACTGATTTTACGGACATTGATTACATGGAGTTTCCCATGGAGATTGAGGAACCACAGAAAGCAGACCATTGTGATAGTAGCTTGAATAGTTTAAATAACTGCTACGGGAATAGTTTAAGGTTAAGCGAGAATGTTGAGTTAGATAGATTTACGAATAATGTGAAGAGTCCGAGCATGCATCGCTCGGAAGTGGAACAGAATCACCAGCAGCTGCTTTTGAATAGCTTTATTGAAAGCTTGAGTAACAACAATAATCCAATTTCCGCGGGAAATCCTTACTTGACGAGTAATATCTACGGACAGATAAATATGTTGGGAAAGGAGCCACTTTTGAATGATCCTTCGACCATCACCCCAATGGACTTTGATAACATTTTATCGTTTGATCTGCAGACTAATGGATCCTTCGATAATGATACGTACATGAACAATAATTTGTTGATAAGTGATGATTATCGGATGGGAAATGGTGACACAATCATGAACTGTGAGGTGGACAATTTGTTGTGCAATATTTAGCTGAGACTAAAAGATTGGGGAAAATACAGGGTGCCTTTATAGCAGAGAGAACTTGTGAGGATTTGTGAATAAGGGGAATATATGGCGCTGATTTTGGATGATGATTTTAAAGTAACATGTTTAAAATTTCTAAATGTTTTTCTAGCTAAATTGATGAAATATTTATAATCATGACAACATTTTAGAGAAATCTTCTGATTAATTAAAAGCACGTTCAGTCATATCTTAAAAATAATTAATCAACGATATAAAATCAATTTGTGATCTTAGAAAATGAGTAAATCCAAATAATTTCCTTATGAATAATTATAATTTTGAATAAAAATTAATTATTGACCTAAAAATTATACGAAAACTAAGAAATAATTATAAATACCAACAAGAAGCGAAAGTCAGCGCCACCTACCTCGAAATTAATAAGTTAAACTGAGAATATTTTAAAAAGTAGGAAAGTTCTTGAAGAACCACATTGTAACGAATGAATAGTGGGTAAATTAGTTGCCAACGTCTGCCAACCCATTGAATGATACTTGAATTAATTAATAATATTATAACTGAGTGATTTTGTATTTGCAAACTGTACTTAAGCCGATAATCGTAAAGAAAATTCCATTTAAAAAGAATTTACCGTTTTATATCTTGATAAAAGTATGATGAACTAACTAATTGAATTAATTTAATAGATTAAATTAAAGTTATTGCAAAAATGATTGAAATTAACACATTTAAATCGAATTAACCCCGAAAAGCATGAACTACTGATTTAAATTAACTGAATTTTCTGAATAATGTGAAATAAAAGGTTTTCTAATTAAATTAAAATGACTTAGAACATTTAAGTTTGATTGTTGCATAATTTCTAACTTTACATTTAAATATTTGATACGATTTCATAAAATCATGGTGATGAAATGACAGGTGACGATTTGCTAACACAAATATAAGTGGAAAGTAAAATCACACACACATTCAAAGAACCTGATGTTTGAATGTTTTAGAAAAATATTATTTCCAATTTTGTTGGTATTTCGCCACTCCTTATGAATTACCTTGATAACTTATGAAATTTTGAAATTGTCCTAATCATCATTAGAATCCAAAAAGTTCAAAGAAATGAGGATTTTAGTGTATCGACAATTTTTAAGATAAAAACAAATTTTTCTACTAAAAACAACTAATTGCTTAATCGTGCACGTACAGTTGAATAATAAGTTTCATTCCTTTACTTGCAAAGCTTGCATGCCTAATTTATTTTGAATAATTTTTTATTTCATTCGAAGCAATTAATACTTAACACAGTTATAAATCAATTTAAAGACCAATTAACGAGAAAATCCCTGTCGATTGACCACTTCGCGAGACATAACAAAACAAATACTACATTCCAGTAGATGTCAATTAGAAGAATGGACCAAATAGCAAAGAAATTGACCAAGTGCAAATTTTGTAATAATTCCGATTTATTGTGTAATGACAAGAAGAATAGTTGGCGAGTGCGAAATTGAAGGGATTTTCTAAAAACACATTTCAATTAAGTTTACTCTAGAATAATTAATTAATTTAGCTTTATGATTAATCTTTGACAAGAGCATACATACAATACATTAACCCTCAAATTTAATTTAATTAATTTGTAAGAAACTAAAGCTTCATTATCGTTTTAGGAGAATTCGAGCGAATTGGGCAAATAGCTCCCGCTTGAATATAAAAAAATAATGTAAAGTGTTAAATAATCATACAAGTAAAATAATTGACAAAAAACATTAATAAAGCAAAAATTTATCAAATAAATGAGTTGTTTTTTATTTATTGAAGTGATCTAGCTGTATTTCGTTTTAATTGGCGTTGGTGGAAGAAAAAATTCGAAATAAAATAAAACAGTTCAATAAACACAAATTTTATTATCTATTGCTGGTGTTATTACAAAGTGTGGCTAATTATAAAGTTTTAGACCAACAAGAAAAGATCAAGCTTTCAAGTTTTTCACGTAACTCGCCGTTTTTTAAGAATGTTTCATGTTTAATGATCCATAATTAGGAAGAAAAGTTGAAATTTGTTTTCAATTAAGTCATCAAAAATGCCTCATTCTATTGTAATATCCACATGATTTAAAGTTCTTTGAGAGCTATAGTTAGTTTGTATAAAGTCTATGATATAGAATTAAAAGATTAACATTTTTATTTGCAGTCCAACATGCGATAAGTATTAAATGTTTTTAGATATAAATATTGTGTTATTCACTGAACTTGAGTGCAACTTTCTACCACATTCATGTAATTTTTAATTTACTTTTTAAATTTTATTCGTTTATGAAAATTTCGGTGCTGGATTGTTTGCTAATTGATTCAAATTTTTAGATTCAGATTGTCTTTTGGTACAATATAATATTTAAGTTGAATAGATTCCAATTGTTTCAAAGTCTTTGCAAAGTCTTTCTTATGTTATGTTAGGTAAATATTCCTAATGGCTTGCAGAAGTTGCAGAGCCAGACTAAACTGCTACAGTAAACGTGGGCTTAAAATACACCATCTTTATTTCTCTTAAACTTCTAAGTAGGTTTTTTTGAACTTTAAACGTCGATATATTTGAAAATATGTTTTTTACTTTTGTTTAGGCCAATATTTCAGATCAGTTACTTGAAATTATTGTATAAAAGATGAAGGATTTGCCATTTCTGTAAAAAAGCTTATCTCACTAACAATTTCAATATTCTTTTTGATGTAAACTTTAACCAACAATTTATGTCGTTGTATGTGTTAGTAGTTTTTTTAAATATAAAAAGCTCTAAAACATGTTATGCTCAAACTAAACATAAAATTTTATAAATTTCCCCAATTTCGAATTTGACGTCATACTAACTAACACATACAAGACATTCAACTCCTTAAACTACGAATCTTTTTCAACAATCATTATATCCTTCTCTAAAATCTCATCCTTAAATCTTTTTGTGTCTACAATTGTCAATTTCAACTACACATTCATGATTAAGTACTTATTGAACATTCTATAATTTTCTAGTTACAACAGATCAATACTTTCTCTCGATATACTAATTTAACATCATTAATTGTAATTAAAGCTTGTAATATGTGTGTTTTCCTTTGATAACCACGTTCATCTACAAAAATACATGTTTTATATTTTGCTCCTGAAACTCTTCGTCCATTATATTTCCCTAGAAACTTTACTTTTATTAAAAAATTCTTAATTTTAAATATTTTTAGAGATTTAAAGAATTTTTATTGTATAGATTACAAGATTGTCTCAGAAGTATCGAATGAAAAGATGAGTATGATTTTACGTCCATCTTGATTTTAGTATTTTTTTTTTGTATAAATGCTTACACTTTTCAAAATATGCTGTAAATGCTGCTAAAAAGGTTTTGAAACTTTTATATCACACGAAATGTTTTTTTTTGGCAATTTATAAAAAAATTATTACAGGTCCAATCATTCAATTAAACAATTTTCCAATTATTGAGCGAGTGCAAAAGGTATCTAGCATTATATGTGTTTTATTGGTAATTGACAAATCTTCAGTAAAATATAATAATTTACAATTTTGTGTTCGAAGAATTTGATGGACGACAATTTAGCTCAAATTTGTTAGAGTTAATATTAGTAAGTTTTGCACAACATTAAGAGTTTTTCCAATAGTTAACATCAAATTTATTTGTTTTATAATTTATTTATATTTTATGAGGTTTTTTGAAGAGGCGGTACCATAATTTCGATGTTTTTGAATAAACACAGGAAAATTAAATTCTATAGTTTGATTTGGTAAAAAAGGATCATCAATTTTTAAGGTGACGCCACTTCAAATCCCCATCTGTGTAAACTAGGCCATTTATTAAAACTATTAAATTTTTCAAAGTGCTCATGCACAATCGCTTTTTTCGTGCTTAACTGCGCGATGAAGAGATAATAAGGATCTCTTGCAGCGCAAATAAAGCAGACGAATTACCAAACAGTCCTGACTTATTATTTTTGGATCAAAAGTCAACTTTTTCTATTTTTTGTTTTTCGAAGTTCTTTGCTCCAAATATAAATATTTTTTTATGTAGAAAACTCTAGGTTATAGTTTTTATAAAATTTTTAATTATGTTCCAAATTTTTGGGGACTATAAATTTTGGGCAATCCAATTATTAAGTCAAAAACTTTTTTGTTTGAATTTTTTAAATTTCTCAATACTTTGATACAGTACTATGCCAATATTTTATTTATCATGTAAATTATTTCCGCTACTTGGAAGGTTTAAAAATGGGATAAAAAGTCAAATTGGAAATCTTTTTGTCAAAAAATATTTGATGATTGATTTGTGTAAGCTCGTCAATCAGAATCTTCAGATCGCTTTAAAAAAAGTAACGCGCGATGATTCAAAAGTCTTTCAAAAATATTTCAATAAACTAAAATATCCAGAAAAATATCACTATGAGGTTGTATGTGTCGACATTGTAGTTCTTGGAGCGTGCTTATTGTATCAGATTTGTTCGGTCAAGGGGAGCTGGTGTCTAGGCCTAAGGAGTACATGGGGAATAATGGATACCAGCCAGAGATGTATTGGTTTAAGTTGAAGCGGTCAAAATACAGCTCGCAACCTCCTAAGCCTTGGTTTTGCTCAAAGCCCAAGCATCTTTGCCACACCATTATAATTATTGTGCGGCCTAAGATCTCGCTAGTCTAGAAAAACAAACAAAGAAAAGAGAAACTTTTAATAATTTGATTGAAATAGATATTCTTTGCAATATTAAAAATATTTCTAGGGCAAGATTGAGGGTTCTTTAATCAAAAACTCAAACAAACTCTATAAAATATTGATATTATAAAGCTCACAAACAAATAAAAGCATATTTACAGCATATTTTATTATCTTATTGTAAATTGGCTCTGCAGAGTTTCTCACAATATCCGTCTTCTTTTTTTGGCGCATTCTATCCGAATCCTTTAAATAGCATTTCACGTAAGTATCTGGAGGATCAGCATTCAAAGGGACAATTTTTCTAGCCATTAAGATCTAAAAATATGTTTTTAAAATTTTTGAAGAATGGACAACATTGAACAAAAGCTTTTACCTGCAATTCTAAAGCAGCCTTGGTAACTGTAAATCCTAGCTTTAATTCCCCAAACCTCAATGTCCTTAAAGAATACCCTCCTTTTGGCTGAATTTGCCCTGGTCCCATTATAATTTGAGGAGGTTCCGGTAGAGCAGTAAAGTTGCCAGATCCTCTGAAATTGGGATCCATCTCGTTCAAATTGGTGATACTATTTTGGTTCGATGTTCTGCTAAATCCTGTGTAGTTTAGAAATTGATTAGATTTGTGCTTCAGAATTGAATGATAAGCATAGAGATAAGTGGCAGAATACTTTAAAAATAACTATTTCACCTTGTTGCCATTGATGAAATTGATGAGATAACTATTGATAAACAGTTAGTAAACCCAAAAAATATAAAAAAACTATAAGCCACTCTTCTTTATCTCTATGAAAAGAACAAATCTCTTGAATAAATCCTAAAACTAAGCACATTCCATAAAGCAATATTACTAAAAGCTCGGTCAAAAAGCTCTCCGTAAGGCTTTTCGAGAAAGTTAACTAATAGCATGCGATCAATTTGCATTGCAACAGAAATGGGCAGCTACCCGATTCAACTCAAACACGGTATCTTGAGTAGAAATCTTACCATGTCGACAAGTGTTTTTATCAATATGGAAAATTTTGCACATAGGTTAAAGATTTTGTGAAAAAGTTATATTATGGTGATTTATTTATTTAAAAGTCCATATAAACTGTAAATTGTTGAATAGTTAAAGAAGGTTTTTGTGGTTTGGATAAAGAAGAAGAAAATTATTTTAGGTTTTAGAGATGAGAAGGAAAAAAGGTTCAAAAATAAATGGTTGGTGAACTCACGTCTAGAAGTTGATCGTTGTAGTTCCGGTTCCTTGGGTAAACTCATCGTTCTTCCTAGCTCTCCACGCACCTGTTTCAATGACCTCAATATTTCATCAGGATCCTTACGAATACAAGAAGATCTTCTTCTTCCACTTATGTAAACAACCGCTGGTGTCGATTCACCAGTTTTTGTTCGATCATCGTAAGATGATCTGCGAGATCCTGGCAGTGATCTAGAGAAATCCTTACTAAGTTGATAAGTTTCTACTTCTAATGTTTCAGATTGAGAGGAGCCACGTCTAGAGCCAGCTATATAAGCCTGTAAAAACAATTTTAAATGTTAAATTATTATCAATGTCAAAGATTTGAAAAACTTACATGATCTGGATGTAATAAAGAACAGCCATCTCCTAGAGAGTCTTCAGAAGCAGATCTTTGATAGTCGTTTCTTCTGATAAATCGAGACACATCGCCACTCAACTGAATCGATCCTCTTGGAGAAGCGCTAGGAGTCTTTACCATCGTAGCACTTCTCAAGCCTTTTGGATCTTCCAATCGATACCAAACTGCTCGATCGTCTAGAAAAGCTTTTTGTAGTTCCACCATGCATTCACCAAGAAAAACTGGCTCACAGTGAGGAACCAAATCCCACAGACCAATTTCGATCCAACGATCCATCAAAGATTCAGCTTTGACACCAGCAAAAGTTAGCGTAGCATTCCAAATAGGACTCAATGTAGGACTAGAGACTTCTGTTTGAGCCACGTGGGAGTCGCCCAATATTTTTACTTTGGCATACGCTTCTGGTTGGTTTCCATAACCAATACTGTCATCTCTGAGTGCCAGATCATCAGCGGCCATTAAATTGACCACCAGCTCCGATCGATCTCCATGATACCACACCTGAATTTGCACACGTCCAGAGACCTGTCTTTCGCGCGCAATTTGCTCCTGAAAGGGTGGCGATGATGCAAGAAGTAGGAAATTAATACGGGCAAGGATTTGATGTGTGGGTGGTTCAAAGAAAAATGTATATATGTACAAAAAGAGTACAGGGATCGGAAGTTGATGCAATCGCCCTTCCCATCCCCGTTTTGGTTTCACAAAATCCACAAAATTCACAAAAGTAGAGATATGTTCAAAGAATTGCGTGCAAAATATCGACCAGATTTATGGCCAGCGGCTTCTTGAACGGATAGAAAGGCAAAAAGTCTCGAACTTGTATGGTAAAATTAGATTATCACGGACAACTGATAGATTGCCTCTCATGTTCACAGCAAATGAGATGGGAAAAAAAAGTTTGCTCGCACAAATGCTCCATGCTCGGGCAGACGTGGTCCATCATGCTTTAAAGTACCCGACTTATCCACTCAATGCCACAAGTAGAATAAAGGAGATACTATGAATGTGTGCCTTTATGTTGATTTCGCATTGCCATGCATCTTCATGAACTGCCACAGCCAACCCAAACCAACAAAAAAATAAAAATGAAAAATTTAAATATAGATTCAATGGCTTATGGCTCCTTATTAAATGTAATCTGTGACATTGGCCAAACAAAGTATATATGCAGTACGAATATCTAAGACTTGCTGAGACTTCTATGTGGTGAACAAAGCATATTTATAATATATAACAGTTATACAGAAAAATTTAATACTTTTATGTTTTTTTGTTGTATAAACATGGAAAATTATCCTTTTTTCGGGGCAAAACAGAAGAATATAAATATATAAACATTCCAACAAACACACAAGATCTTAAAGAAGAGGCTATCCGGAAAAAGGAATTAATTTCTAGAATGCCAATGGAGTACTTGGGCCTTTGCTGCCTGTTTTTCTTATGTGCGCGGCAAAACAAATTCCATTCTCATAAATATCATAAACCAAATACAGTTCTTTTGCACAATTGTAAGGCAAAATGTTCATCTAACAATGAAATACAATGAAATAAAAAAAAATGGGAACAGAATTGGGGATCCATTGTTGGTGAATGTTTGGTGAATTTGGTTTTATTTTCTTGCAACATTAGCCGCATTATTTCATAAATTGGTTCAAAGCAGAATGCGAGGGTGTATTGGGATTGGTGAAAATTGTGGTTTAAAAAAGTTTATAGCCAAAAAAGAGCTTTGGTTGTAAACTTTTTTTTTGGTTTGAAAATTGCGTATGTTTTTCTTTCGTAGCACCCCGTACGTAAACTTTTTGAATTTTAATGTGGTGTAACTTTTTACCCGCCTCATTGATATTTTCTCGCATTGAAAAACACTCATTGTTACTTTTAAAGCAACAATTTGTTTTATTGGAGGAGTTTTTGGGTGGAATTTTTTCAATATTTTAACAAAAATTTATTCAAATTTATTTAAGCTTGAATCAACGCAAATTACTATTCATAACAAATATGTTAAGCGTTGAACTTTTACAAAATGCTTATTTGTTTTTGCGATCTGTTTTGACGTACGTTTTGACGTAAAGGAATTTTTATAATATCTGTTTTATTGACCTTTCAAACATATTACATCAATTGCTGTTCAAATCCTTTACCATTTCAAACCAATGATACAAATTTTATTAAGCTATAATTCAATTTCCAGGTAAAGCGTACAACCTTTAAAAAACCACAAGCCCACACATGTTTCTTGAATTTTTCTAAAATGCTTCAACAACATACTCTCTTTTGTAAATGATGTAAATTTTTAACATTCGTAATGTTTTCAAAAAATTTTTAAGCAAACATTCCACTCAAATCCAATTTTCCTCAAATTTTTTTTTTCCAAAGTTCACCAAACATAATTCATCATCAACGTTTCCCACGCCCACCATTTTTTCGCTCAACTGCAGTACTCCAAACTAATTATGCAAAAAATGCGTTAATTAATCAATTAACATAATAACTCATGCCAGTGGGATATAATAATATTGAAAGTATATAATTTAGTTTCGTGCCAAAATCATTCAAATGCTGTTTTAATAGCCAATTTGCGAAATGTACGAAATTTTGCCACGTGATTTGCCACGGTTTACAAAAAGGTAAAATTTATTCAAAAAACTTTATGCAAAAAACTGGAAAAACTGTATGCAAACTGCTAGAAAGCCCATAAACTAACAAAAAACATGTTGCAAATTTGTATTTGGTAATTGCGGATGCAATAATGCAATAAAAGAATGAATAAAAATGCAAAACCTATAAATGGGTGTATGGTTGAACTCATAACTGAGGGTAGTGAATCAATAAAAAACAAGGTAAAAATTATACTATTTCACTTTAAAGTACGTTTATTCAATGGTTTTCTTTTATTTATTGTCACTATATATAAAAAATCTGATAAATAATTCAAATTTTATAACCTTCCTCCAGCCAGGCCACAAGCCCACAAGTAACTATTTGGTAAGTCCAACAAAAATATACTCTGTTATGCTACAATTATGAATTAATCTCGGATAAATTTGACTTTTCGTTCTGGCAAATCAAAATTCAAAGTTCAAAAATTTTCGCTGCTAACCACAATGGCAAAAACATTGTAGGCTTTCTAGGAAAGCCACACAATTTCCTGCGCCGCCCTTGAAGGTACTACCATGAAAACATTTGAGTATCAGGTACTACGCTTTGTTAGGCTCGCTATGTTAACCACGTACTTCAGGGACTTGAATTAAGTTGGGATTTTCAAAGTAAATCTGATCCTTGATATATTTATGCAGCTTTTGATATGAAAATTACGATATAATTTTGAAAGTTCATTAACCTTTCTAGTGATTTATCTTGTAAACAAGAGGCTTTAAAGATATTTCCAGCAGATTACTGGCATAAGTCTTTGTCACTACTTTACTTGGTTAAATCTCTATAAAGGTTCTTTAATAAAAAGGAAATTGAAAAAGAATCATCCTTAAAACAAAAACCCGATTCAAATCCCTGGTACAGTCTTAAAGCATAAAATCCTGTCAAATGGGAAAGAAAAACTATTTATGGAAAAATCAAATTAAATTATGTAAATTTTCACTGCGGTTTGTATGCCAATCGGCGGTGGGTATGCTCGTTTGTTAGACGCGCGCTTAAGCACAGACAAGTGGAGGAGAACGACGCAAATGATATGCAAATTGTGTGAAAATTATGAGTAAGCGTTAATGCAATTTACATTGGTTGTATGCAAATTTTGAGAACTTATGAGAACAAAAGGGAAGCGTTCGCTCAAGTGCGCATTTATCAGTGCTTTATAGTCTTTTCACAGGCGGGAAAGAAAGTTTATTGTGGTTAGTCGTTTCCGCTCCAAAAAACTGAAACATGGCCCTCAACGGCTCATCAGCGTCCATTTTTTATGTCAAATGTAAACCAGAAAACAAACACAAATGTAGAAAATGTAGAATAGTACGAATTTTATGCATAAATCATACGGAAAAACTATAAATGGCATCAAATTATAATAAATTCCAAAAACAACTCAAAAACTATATGAAAGGGATTAAATTTTGAAAATTTTGCAACAGTTTTTTCGTCATCATTTTCCACATAAAAATTATTTCCCATCTGACAAGAGTCATTTAATAAATTATCCTATTAAATAGAACCACTAACTTTTCCTCTGGTGGTTATATTAGGTCAGGGCTGCCGGAAAGTGTTTTTATTATTTCAACTTTTATGTGCATTTTATGGAATAGGTCGTATATTCATGAAAGCTTTCCGGTTAATTAATTTTTGAGAGCTTTCTGAGAAAAAGCTTTTGTTCATAATCCAATGTTGGATTTGATGAAAAAATTAATGACCTCCTTTGAATTTAAATTATTGAAGTGCTTAGCTTTACTAGCATTCGTTTACAAAACCAAGTTTAAGCTGCTTTCAGACCTGACAAACTCCTGAAACCATTAAAAGTTTCTAATTTTTTGTTTTAAACAGTTGATTTAAACATTTGAATAGTTGATATATTACCACTTGAAAGTCACAGTTCTATACAAAAGATGCAATTTAGATTCCAAATTAACTGTTTCAAAGTTTGTCTACGGCTGAAGCAAAAACTGGCAGAAAATAGAGAGACTATAAATCCAAATTTCCAACTGCCCTGATAAAACTTTTCACCAAAGTGTCCAACAAAAATTACCATCAAATTTAATTTAAAATAGGAGCATCCCTTCCAGCCGCATGTTGCAGTCCAGAAAATGATCTGATGCTCCTTTACATTTTTCCATAATTCAACAACACAAAGTCATAAAATATAATTTCAACTTTTCCAACATATTTTTCAACTTCAGCAATCTCTTAGCAATTTTATCCTTAGATAGATCTTTAGATATTACACTAGATAGATAGTCTATGTTGAGACAATTCCCAAGTAAGTCTGTTCTTTTGCTACATTTTTTAGAGTTAACATTTAATGTCGCATGCAGCAAAAAGAACGTTAATCCGTACCAATGCTGAACACGACACAATATTAAGGAAAACCGAGTTTCAGTGTTTAATTTAGCAATTTGCTTTAATCATTGTGTGAAAATCCTTGAAAAAGTTGTTTTTCTTACGTGGGAAATTTGCTGCTTGAAAATTTTTGCTTTGTATTTTCAATTTCGTAATCTAAAGTCTAGTGTTTCAATGATGCAACTCTTCGTCTACAATATTATGCTTAATGTTTTATCCATCTTATGACATATTTTTTTTTCTCTTGTATAATATAATATAATTTCATGTTTTAAACTCTACCAACACAACAATATTTTTTTTTGGTTTCTATAAAGTTTTCAATACAAAGTTTATATAAATGCTCTTCTCTTGAGATATAATCAGGGGTTTTTGTGGTGACAGTTCAATTAAAATTAGAATCCTTAATAAAGTAGACCAGTAAACATTTATTCAAGCCCTGATTGTGTGTTTTAAATTTGTTTTCGGGAAGACGCACAAGGTCGGTGGAGTTTAGAGTTTAGCAAAGTTGTTTCTATGGTTTTTAGCCAAAAGAGGACTGATGGTTTTTAAGCTTAAAACAAGTTCCAATAAATTTATTGTTAAAATAATCACACATTGAAATTAATTTAAATTGGAAGTGATCAATACGCTGTCACTTCATGGAGCTTTCATTATATAAATTTAAATTTCGATGGATTCCGTCAGTTATTTGTAAAAAACTATTATTATCACAGAAAATTCAAATTAATGTGAATTTTCAGCTTATTGACAATTTTTCTTGGGATATAGAGCCTTTGGCTTAAAGATTTTGTATTTAAAAATATTTTACATGAATGATTGACGTCACAAGTCTAAAAAAACTAACAAGATACCCCTTCTGAAATGTAGCCTTCGCAATAAAGCTCGTTAGTCGTTAAGGGAGCTGTAACTTGAACCTCTGTTTTCTCGATTATGTTTCAATTGAATTGAATTCCTAATAAAACTGATGACGTCTATATCCTTATCCACAGACACATGTTACAACACCATTTGAAAATTTTATCTTGTCATCAACATTCCTCCAATTTGTAACTAGAAACCTCAACACATTTGATATTTGCTCCCTAATCGGGTTCCTCCTGCCCATTCCACCCACCTTGCGCGCTTCCTTTTTTAATTGGGAAACCAAAATCCTCTAGATATGGGGGAAAGCCGAGAACTTTAGAACATAATCTGAAAGTCTTTAACATTGCGTGTTTTTCGTTTGCCTGGAAAAGTATAGCAAAAAGCTTTGTAGATTGATTTGACGCCTTAAGTTTAACAACAACACTGTTTGTCTCACAGTTTTTTTCCTTACACATTAGATAGTAGAAAAAGTTTCTTGTTATATTTTTCTGATGAAAACGAGTGGATATCAAAAGATTACAAACAATCATAATCCAACAGCTTCACAAATTGTGCTTGAGTGTCGACATACGGGAAAAGATCTCTATTTGTGTATTTTTTTGTTGTTGCTGTTGGTACACTTTTGCCAAGCTTTTGATGTATTTTTATGGCTGATTAAATCTTGGATTTGCACATGTCTTGTTGAATGCTCAAATTGCTGTAATCTTAATATGCTCTACTTAACGACTAATTAATTTATACTAACTTTGGGTTTTGCCTTTTAATTGTGTGATTTTAGTCTTAAAGCAATAAACACTGATTGAATATACAAATTTCATTTTCGATTCGCAAAATACTTTGACACAATTTTCACAGGGAGGAGTTACCAGGTCAAGGTTTTTCGGGGTTTTTGGTGCATTTTCATATATTTTACAGTGCATTACTTCGATTAATTCAAATTGTGGAGTAATATAATTAAAAAGCTTTAAAAGCTTCAAAAGTATTTTTATATTTCTCAAGCTCTAAACAAGTAGCCTTTCTAACAAGCAAACATTAACCATTTCATAAATATCTCAAACTTTGCAATTTTCCTATAACTCTTTTTAACAATAATGACGTCATCTTATTTTGCAACTCTACAATTTTGCATCAAAAACGATTAAAAATATCAAAATGACGTCATTGCACCGCTAGCTATCTACCTTGACCCGCCTGTTTAGGATACTATAGATTTAGGGTTTACGCAACTTTTTTGATTTCAAATATCGACCAGTCTTACCAGAGAAAACTTTTCGCAAATTAACCCATACTGTGTGCGAATATCAAGAATAATTTTCCTAAAAGTTTGTTTAGGCTCTTCAACTTTTTGTCGTGGACTTTCTTTTAATTTCATGTCTAAATAGAAAGGTATAGGTAATTTTGATTGCCATTGTTGCAAATAACTGATGTGGAAGTGTCAAGCCTTTGTTCATCTAGCAGCACCTCTAGATACTTGATAGTTTGATGGACTTGACAAGCTTTACCTTGAGACTTTTTGCGAGACTTTTGGGAGAATTTGCTGCGAAACTTTTTCAAGACACTTTTGGGATGAAAGTTTGTGTTCAATTAAATGTAGGTTAAAAGCTTACCCAAATTATGGGCTTTTATACCATAGGGAATTAAAACTCAATTTGGTTTTGTGGTAAAGCTTTAGTTTGAGTTTTTTCATTTTAAGCTGAGCTTTATAAATTAAGAATAAATGAAACTTTTGCAAAGGCAAACCAAACTTTATCGGATAAGCTATAATTGTATAAAAGTTGGATGAAAGACTGCTTTTAATTACTATTGACATGAAAGCTTTACCTGGGAAACAAGATCCAAAAAGTAAAGTTTTATGTAATTGAAATTTCAATTAACTTTTTAAAGTTCCACCTTTTTCAAATACTAACTTATAATATGAACCTTTAAAATAATAAATACTATTAATCTATCTCTGAAACTATAAAGAGACCGAATTTAATTACTTAAATTGATAGTCTTGAACTCTCAGAAACTTTTTCCCAAAAACTTCTTGAATTAATCTCGAAACTCCCGCAACAATCTCAAAGAGTCTTGAGGCGAAGCTTGATGAAACCATAACAAACTCTTATCAGGGATATGTGATTCTCAATAAAAGATGAAAATATGTCTGAAATCACATAGTTATCAGAAATGCCTCCTTATAAAAACGCTTATCGCTTAATATGTTTTAAATTTGCATGTACTGTTATGTTTATAATGCTTGCAATTTTGCTGGAGTCGTTATCAATATATTTTGTAATTCACTATGTATACAAAGAGTAAAAATACATTGTAAAATTATCACAGGAGGATCTTTCTATAAATTGCCAAGGAAAAGACGCAGGAACCGAAAAATTAAAACGTTACTTTTAGACTTTTATGAGTTTTTATCCGGTATAGATATTTTATGCCTTCCTTGCAAGATTCTACGGATTCCAAGAAGGTTCGGTTTCTCGGCATTCTTCTGTTAACAGACTCATCGATTTTTATGAATTTCCAAAGAATGTTCACCGTAAGTTTTGTCTTGTGATGGGGTTGAAGTTTATTGGAGATTTTTTTAAAGAAGGGGTGGATTCTTAAACGTTCATTTGAGATTTTGAATAATTGATTCTAAAAAAGTAACTTGGCGGATGATTGTTTAACTTTTTTTTTGTTTTTGACTTTTGAGAAAGGTGGATGACTTTTATCTTCTCAAGTAACGCAGGAATTTTAAAGAGGGGTTGAATTATTTATGGGGTGGCTTGTAAAAGAAAATTTTGGATTAAATTCTTTTGGCGTATTTTTGGAAACATTTATTTTCTTTTAAATGATGAATAAGTTTTCATTAAATATTAGGCAAGTTTCAAAGTTTAAGGCGGAATAAATCAGTCATCCACTAGAAAGCTTGAAATGTTATCAATTTAAACTGTCAAGAAATAATTTTAATTTTTAAATAAAATAAATTTGAATACAAATAGTGAAGCTTCACCTATTGATTAAAAGTGATCAGTTATAATTAAAATAATTAAGATGTAAAGCTCTACCTAATTAATTCAAATGATCTCTATCTGTAAATGAGAAGAAGAAACAGAAAGTTACTCTTTTACAAGGAAAGCCAAAAGATTAGATAATAAGTATTCCCCGAAGCATTTCTGGATCCTCAAGCCCCTCAACATCCAATTAATTATTCTTCCAAAAACAATTTCAATGCTATCTCATTTCTCAGACAATCAACAAAATTATCCAACCCTCCATCCTCCATCATATCAAATTCCCCATAAAATCTAAGTGAAGATTTCAAGTCCCCAAGGAATTTGCCAAGAAAAATAAATGTGCTTTTTGTGTCGTTCTGCGATTTTCAGAATTTACTTTATTTTACTGTATTTTCGGTGTTTAGCTGTTATTTTATGTATTTATGATTATAATTTATCCAAAAACGTCTTGATGTAGTGAACCATTAGCAGCTGAATCAAGAGAAACAGCAGAAAAATGGTCGTTTTGAAACAAAACTGTTGTCTACGAGTGCACAAATTCCAGAACCAGTAGATTGACTCGAGCAGCAAAGTGAGAGTATGCAGCATAATCCACAATTGCATGTACATTGTCTTAAAAGTGAGCAACCCATAAGTCAGCAACAGTTCTGACTTGATGGTGAGTGCGAGTCCGCAAAATCTGCCATTTCTACGAAAGTGTGCCGGAATGTTTGCATAGGATCGGTTCAAAAAGGTTTTTGGGGCACCACACGCCGACTTGTTTGTGCACGTGCTGTGGAACTCCACAATGGCTATCGCTAGCCCCACCAAGCACATTAGCAAACTTGTCCAGTAGAGTAGCACAAAGTAGTCTTGGCAAGACATGCTTGCTTGAAAATGGTGCAAAATTTCGTTGAGTTGCTGGCGAAATGGCATTTGCCAGATGTTTACTTCATGCTCATCTTTGTATTTGTCACAATTGGAGAAATGCATGCGAACGCTTGAGCAGGCGATCTGCTGAAAAGTCCTTAGTTTGTACATTATGGCTTTTATGTTGTGAATTTAGAGTTTTTAATTAAATATTTTAAAATAAATAGACTGACGATTTTTATCGCCTGCTCCGATCACATAAAATAAATTCGAGATTTGTGAGATTGAATTTTTCGCCAAGTAAACAAAGTTTAAAAATAGGTACCCCGAAAAAGTCGTTAAAAGGCTTCGCAAGCTATCCGCCCACTCTAAACCTTACTTTTGCACACAATTTTGATTGGAATTGATTTCTCGTGTCGGCCTCAAATGTGTTCAAAAGTGTAACAGCAATACAGCACAAATAAAAGGATTTTACAATGCTTCAAGTAACTTTTATGTCTAACATTAAATTATTATGTTTCTTTATGCTTTTTTTTATGATCTCCTTTTTTTGTATCAGTGTTAAAACATTTGTTGAACATTTTTTTTGCTGACTTTTCTTTTTGTTTTTCAGTTTTGTTCAGATTCTTTTTTTAGTTTATGTAGACAATTTTACGATATTGAATAAAAAGTGTTTTATACCGGGGTCTTTGGCAATTTCCTTCGCGTGGGTGATGATGGCGATTTGTCTATCGTTGACTCGGATTCTGGAATTGACGTAAAAGGAAAAGACAATTTAATATCATTTGATTGGGCTCATGGAAGCAAAGAACAGTATGATTTCCAAGCCAAAGGCCATGAAGAGAATTTAATTTTCCAAGAATTGTAAAATTTAATTATATTTGCTGAAGCTTTAGTACAGCTTCGTTTGTTACCTGCAACAAGTCCACCACAGTCACTGTTTTTCCTCTGGCTAACTGCAATCATTGGCCCGTTGCCAGAATTGCCACCAGGGTTGGGGCCACCACCTCCACCTCCTGACGATCCATTATCTTCCAATAAATCGCACATCCGGAAATCGGGGGCATGTTCGACAACAAGTTCAGCCATATCACCAGTGCGATCCATTATAGAACATACTTCTTCGAAACTTCGGTCGACTAGGGATACTCCACACCATTCTAGGATCTATGAAGTAAAATTTATGTTAAAGAGTTCATATAAAATACTTTTTTGAGCTTTTAAGAAGCTTAAAACGCCGATTTTCGAGATATTAAAATTTATTATTAATTGAAAATGCTAAGATTATTCAGATTTATGCTAATTAAAAGTAGAGAATGACAAATAATTTCCTAGAGGGAGAAATTTTTATGAAAGCTCTAGAGTATCAGCTTTTTTTAAGCTTTTACTTTTTGAGCTCAATTGCAAGTAGATAAGTATATCCTTCAACAAATAATAAACCCTTGACGTTTAATTTCTGACTGCAAATAAAACTCACCTTATCGCCTTGTTGCAACCCTCCTTTTTCTGCCGGCCCACTGGGAACGGTCCACACAATATGAGCAAACAATTTGCCGTCTGTGCCAGTCTTACCGCCCACCACTCGCATTCCGAAGCCTCTAGCTGCAATTAGTACACATTAATTCCCAACAAACCGATTTACCCGACGCCTTCACTTACTTCTGTGCGCTTTATCGCTTGGATCTCGCTTCAAAATCACTCGACGTTTGGATGTGTGCATAGTGCCCGAGTCAAAATCTACATCGTGAATCACAATTTTGATGGCTTCACCATCTAGAGAAGTTTGTCTTTTTGGTGCTTCGAGATCCTCTAATGCTGGCCCTTGATAAGGATTCGTAGGATTTAAGGACATTGGCGTTGGAGTGAGTCCAAGAGCACCTCTATCTCGTAATGCTGCTATATCTGGCAATTGGGATCCTCGACGTCGCATACGACGGTCTGGATCGTCAATTAACAGTGTAGGCCCATTGTCTGGAGATGGAGAATTGTCATTTTGGAACGAATCCTCGGATGGCGCCACTCCTCGGTAGGATGAACGACGAGATGAATTATCTGGCATGTCTGAAGGACGCTGATTTTGTTGCTGCTGCTGAAGTTGCTGTTGGAGTTGCTGAGCGTTACCTGTTGCAAAAACGTCGTAGGCCGATTTTCTGTTAGAATGAATAAAATGTATTTCAAATCAATAATTATTTAGTGAACAAAAATTACCTTCTTGGTATAGCAGGCATGACCAAACCCAATCCAGTATCTCCTGGAAAATTATTAGCACTTGCCGCATTTTTTATATCATCATCATAGCTATGTTGTCTTGAGACTCTTGATTGTCTTCTTGAACCTTGTCTTGTTGGTGGCTCAATTTCTATTCGACTACATCTTGGAGGACTGTTAGCTCGACTATTAGAAGTGCTCCTAAATTCTGGGTTCGGAGTTTTGCTACCACCTCCCTTGAGCTTTTCAAGCTCTTTAAGTGAGGCAGGTGAAACATCTGAATGTCTTCGTAATTCTGGACTCCTAGGTGGGGCCAACCCTAAACCATTAACAGGAGCGACATTCAATTTGACGTCCGAATGACGTCTTTGTAAAGCTTCTAAAATCGGAACATCTAAGCTAGAATCCGTTGAATCTTGTGGAATGCAAATTCTTGATGCCATTTTTCTTCTACACACACTGCAACGCCATGTGTTTAAATCCTCACTATCGTCCATTTTACTGTAACTTGCACAATCTTCACACACTCTTTGTTTACACTCAAAACAAGTTTTACTGAAGTCATCTGGCTTGAAGGATTTTAGGCAGACTCGACAAGCGCCTATTCTCGTTGGTGGTCCAACAGCTTTGGGTTTTGGCGTTAATTTTTGAACAGGCGGTTTTTCGGGTGGCTTTTCTTGTTGATGAAGTGCTTGCTGATGAGCTTGCTGGATGATTTGGGATTCTGTTGAGTCTGGCACTAGGGAGGGTCGTGGTGATATTTTGTTGACTAGGGAAGAAATTAATAAAGTTGAATTTTAATTATAAAGACTTTCATAACTGTTAACCAGCTGTAACCTTGAGTAAACATACTGAATAAATAAAAACGGCCTATTAAAAAAGGTCAAGAAAATTACAACACTTTAAAAAGTTTATTAATTTCTTCAAGAAAATAATTCAAAACATTCTATAAATTATTAAATTCATATTTCTTTTGAATAAATAATGGTAATTTTTGGAATGAAAATGAGTAAAAGTGGAAAAGCTTCTCTTCATCATTTAAATATTTAATTGGATTTAGAGTGCAAAAACCCAAAAACATATTTAAATATGTTATGATCGTATCAATTTTATCAAGCTCGAAGCTCCTTAAGAAAAACTTCTCATTATATTGAAATTTTCTTATTATTAAAAACTCTTATCATACTGCGATACATGAGCATACACGAAAAGCACACATCATAACTTTTTAAGAACCAAAAACCTCTCATTTTTAAAGAAACTTTAACAAACTCAAATAAACAAAGATGTAGCATTTCTCACCTCTATCTTGTGCAGTCAGTAATGATGATGATAGCGTCTGCTTGAGCTTGCCGAACGTGCCAGTGTTCTCCTGTGTGCTCTGGGGCGCCTCTTCTTGGGCCACCATCTAAATGACAGTCGTGAAACAATGAAACAAATTATCATCCGAAAATGTTTATGTAGCTTCATGAGGAACGAACAAACAGAAAGTGGAGCTTAATAAAACAATAAAAAAATTATATTTGGCAACGGCATTTGCTGGGGGAAATATGGCACTTGTTGCATTAAACATTAAAGCATATTTCATCGCAGAGCATAATTACATCATTTAAAAAATGTATAAAAATGTATATTTTAGCGAGGGTTTGGTGCTTGAATATTGTGTCTAGAGATTTAATTTTCCTTGAGATTTCTAAAAAAACATTTCAAGTACAACATTTGAGCACCAAACGAACGGGAATTATTATTTTTTAAATACTATAATAGCTTGCCTTTTTCATGAACGACATAACATTGGAGGGCAACATTTTGAATTCCGCGCGTTAATCAGTAATGTTATAAATCAAATGGTCTGTTGCGTTCCTAGATTTGCTGCTGATAGAAAGGCGAGCTGTTGTGATTAATCATACGTTTTCTACACTGATACATTTTTGGATGATTCCTGATGATGTTATGATGGATATGACGAGCTCTGCATATATTTATCTTTATAAATATAATTCAAATATATTCAGACGGGTACTACGAATGATATGATGCGTCGCTGTGAGAGCTAAAAATAGAAATACACGTAAAAAATCTCAGCCAATTGTTGCTCGCAACCGTGTCTCCTGGTGAGAATAAACAAAAAAAACCGTCCGTGAGCAATAACCGACGGGTGTTTTTTTTTTGTGTTGCTGGCACTCGTGCTACACCCAACAAGAAAGCCCGACTGGCCCCTTTTTCTTTATCTCAATAATGTATTACATAATTTTCTATTACATTGAGTATAAAGTGGGAGACGGTATACCGTATATATTTTCATTTTTCATGATTTTTTGTCTGGCACAGCTAAGCAGCCAGTACTTGGGGCAGTAAGATTGGTCTTTGGAGAGAATTTCTGCCTCGCCACCATAATGTTCGTAATAAAAGCTTGATATCCTTATGATTGAATAAACTGTAACGGAAGTTGCTGCTTTTTTTGGCCGACAAATTAAATCAGATATAAATGCGGTGAGACGGTAAAGGGTTTAAAATAGAAAGGATGAGATAGTGGAGCTTTTATGAATTTATTTTATAGAAAATTTTATGAGTTCTTTGGTTCTACGGATGAGCTTTTAGTTTTTAGAAATTAAATTCATGTATGTAATTGAAAGCTTTCCCAATATAATATGAAAGCAGAATCAATCTGTTAATGGATTTTCCTAACCGATCAATTCTTTGAAACGTATTCTATTCAGTCATAACAAAGATCTTTTGTGCAGTCACTGCTTTCAAACGTTTTAATTTATTTTATTTAAAATATAGATGAATTTGTCCTTGAAAGCTTTTATGCAATAAATAATTTCTTTATCACCTCCCCCTTTTAGAAGTGTTTATGTGTTTAAGGCTTTATGTAACAGTCTTTAGGCTATCTTCAATTATTCATTAGATCCAGAAGGTAACCACAAGAAATATGTCAGAGTTCAAGGATTGCCGAAGCAATTAGTAACGGGAAATAATTTTCTAAAATTCATAAAATTTGGCAGGTTTTGTCTAAAACACATTGTTTCTAATGAAAATGGTTAAAATATCATTTATGAAATATTATTATTAAATTTCTAACTCTTACTGCTAAAGCCGATTTGACGTGCTTTCATGAAATTGTTTTCAAAAGTTTCAAATAATTTCTGTTTTAGATTTAAATTCCTTGACCAAAATCCTTGAATGCTATTTTAGCTTTTTGGATTTCAATACATGAGGTATAAATGTTCCTTAAATGATTAAAAAGCTTTTACTCGCAATCATCGCAATAAAAAGCAATAAAAGCAAAACTTTCCTACAAAAGCACTAAACAATGTATAGAGATACATTGTCTTGACGTCATAATAACCAATAATCCAGCAAAATATTGAACAATAAGTATCCTGTAATATGCACAATGATAACAACTCTCTAAAAACAAAGAAACCCTAAGCCTTCAAGTGTCATATACACAGACCACACAGATAATATTCCATTCAGAGCATATTGAAAAGCTCCATTGTCTGTGATCCGTATGTTTTTTTATTTATTTTATGTTTCTGTATCGCCTGCACAAGAAGATTGCCTTCATTTTGATGATGAAGATATCAAGGCACATCAAATATGCTGCCGGCATAAATAAAAAATTATCTCTGATCATCCGTCGCGAATAAAATGAATGATTTGAATGATTTGGTTGTTGTACAGTCGTGATTGTTATCTGCCATCTAAGTGTATGGTCCTGTTGACACAATATAGATTATCATTGTATGCATAATAGAGCGCTTCCCAAGGCTTACCGAAATTTGACGAAAATCGAAGTTTACATACATGAGATTGAACCATATGTGTTTGTATCTACATATATATATATATATGTAGAAGAATTGAAAGCCTTTTATTGCGTGCCTACGACTCACATGCCAAGCTGCTGCACGTCATGCATAAATAATTGAAGTAATAACGAAATTTGTCAATGAAAAATCGGAAAACAGTCAACGCGGGCTCTCTCCTAACACAAATCCACTATATGGCAGCCTGAATAATTGAGTGTGGAATTGGGGGGGAGGGTGTTAGAAGTGGAATATTGTTTTCGTAAATGAACTTTTAATTGGCAGATCAATGTGGTTGAAATTATAACATTTATAGAAATCGATTCAAAAGCTTTTTAAATGTCAATATTTGGATTGAGATGAAGTTTTGAACTATTTATTTATTTTAATTGAAACTATTTCTATGTAAATTTAGAGACATCTTTCAAGCATTTGAAAGTGACAAACATGAAAATCTAATTTATAATGAACAAAATTTTTATTTTAGTGTAGTGAAAAAATATGCAAATTATTTCAAATAACCATCGCACATCTGAATATTGAATGATTCCACATGAAAACAAAAACTCTTTCAAAAGCAGTAAACTGAGGAAACATTATAAAGCTTAGCTGCCAGATGCGCGCATTATTCTCATCAAACTTTCACATCTTCCACCCATCAAGCTCCTGCAAAAGCACCAACAATCCGCTGTTACCTCCAAACAGAACTCTAAACGACTCTAATGTCTATGATTATCAATTATTATGCGCAAAATCGAAAAAGTTCGCTGGTAAATGTATGCTGCCTGTGTGCTTTTTATGCTGTTCATGTTTTGGCAATAGCTGGTAAAACCATCTCTGTAGAGTTTAAAGGATTCAAAAGCAACAAGGAGCCGCTTGTTTGTATTACGATTTTGCGAAGCATGCAAAGCTTCATGTGCTCGCCTTTGTACAAATATGTGAACAGCAGAAGCATATTGAATGGCAGGGAAAATTCCGTAGCATAAAAAGTGCCAGCATAATATCATAATATGAGGTGTGGACAGGTGGGAGCAGGGAGTGGAGTGTTTTCGAAGGTATTTATGGAGAGCTTCTTGGTAATAATATTGTTAATTCGACTATGTGCAAAAAAAGGTTTCTTGGGAAATTCTTCGAGTTCGGTGCCAACGATGGCATAAATATACTTATTGTCTGTTATTTTGGGACTTTTGCGCCAAACCGATTGTTCAGCATAATGTCGGCATAATGTTAGCAATGTTGTGTAAGTTTCCAGTTCAAAAGTATTTTTAAGAGGTTTTCGAGTTTTTGCCCAACTTTCGTCAAGTTTGTTCTTTTTTAAGATAGCTGGTTCGAAAACATATATTTATATATATTTCCTACTTAGGGTATTTTTAGATTCTTTTGCAATAATAAAGCTTGAGAAATGTTTTAGGTTATGGAAGTATAATAATCTTTTGGGTTTAGCTTTTTTATTTGGGAATTTTTTGTTTGCGGAATTCTGTTGTTTAAACATAATCGAAATATTTTCGAGTATTTTGAGTATTTAGCATATTGCTGAGCAATTGGGACAATGATTGAGGATATAAATTTTATTCATTTTTATGAGTTGCTTCTATGGATCAACAGTTGGTCAAGCAAGAACAATAAATGGTCGGTTGTTCAGACTTTATCAATTTAGGTACATTAAAAGAGTAGTTACAACTTTTCTATTCCAAACTAACGCGTTTGATAGTTAGATGTAAGTAAACACTAAGAAGCATTCCGAGAGACTTCAAGAAGTTTCAGCAATAGCTAAAGTTGAAGACTCAGCAAATTGAAGATTGATTGAGTAGCTTCTTTTGTAACTAATTACCAGTCCCATGCCAATTTTAAAGCATTGAACAAATTTCTATGTAAACTGCTACATAAAAAAAAAAGAATTCAAATACACTTCAACCTTTTTGAACCTTTCTCAATGAATTTAATATTAATAGTACAAGAAAAGTCCGGAAAAGTCAGAAAATTAAAAAGTTTCTTATACAAATTTTATAACCAATTAGCATAGTATAGAAAAGTTTAATAGTAATCCGATCAATACTAGTAATAAAGTAGTTGAATATTCTGGACAAACTTGAGCTACACAATGAAGTTTCCGTATTCCAATATTTGCAACACAATTTGCTGATGGTTACACTAAGAGAGACATTGTGTTGGTTAATTACATGAACATTTGGTTGAGTAATTCTATTAACTAGGAACTATCAAAACCATAATGTTCTGGAATCGTTTAAATAATTTGTTACACTCTGTTTCATGTTTTTCAAGAAAAAACCCGGCTCTGTTTTATGTCTGGAATTTATGAGGAGCTATTAGTATCTAGGTAAGACATCATATATCTGTAATAAGATGTGCTTGTGAACCTTTTCAAGATATATTTAAAGATATGCTTAAAAAGCTTTGGAACTACGGGTGGAATCACTCAAATTACTTCAGGAGATTCAAAACTTTTTCTGTAGTTTCGTGTTCAAGGAACAACTTTCGTAAAATGTTATTTTTTAGACTGTACTACTTTTTTCTAGCATAAAGATTCTTATAATCCAAAAATGCTTTCCTTAAAAAGTTTTAGTTAAGTAACATATACTTGCCCCTCAGTAATGAAAACATTTCCATGTACAAAAACTTTAAATATAGATATAAACGTCCCTTGAGATTTTACCAGATCAATTCCACCTTTATTGCAACTTTATTTCGATAAACTATTCTATCTTAATAGCTACTTTATTTTTCTTTGATATGCTTGCTATACTCACAAGTTGCTTACATAACATCTGATAAAATATTTTTCATTTTCAAAGCTGAATTGGAAGCTTTCCGGAATTAGCTTCCTTGAATCTGTGAATTTATATCTTGAGATTTTATCGGAAGGTCTTTTGCAGTAGCTTTTGCATGGTGAATGAATGAAACTGGGCACAGTTATTTTCAAAAAGATTTCTTTGGGTTTTTGTGCTCTTATCAGAGAGCTAGGTTTCTGTGCGAGTCGGAGCTTTAATCTTTAAATTTAAATGAATTTCTTAATTCAGTAAGAATTCAATTTCAAATAAAATTTTGCCATAGCCCTGAGTTGAAATTGGTTATACTTTATTATATTTATCATCAAATTGAATTTCACTTCCCAAAAACTCGAATGCGACATAAAATTTTCCGCAAAAATGAAAATAAATGAACCTTGAGAAGCACTCGGACATCATTCAGAGTCATTTAGCGTCATCAAGCGTTCCATTTATATTTATTTTATGAGTTAACAATAATTCCTAACATTGACCAATGACAACGGATAAATTCATTAATCAACTAGAATGCCCATTAGGTTTTATTAGCCTCTTAGAAGTCATAAGTTTACAGCTTTATTTAGATAAATTCGGGAAGTTTTGGAAGGTTTTGTTGTGCAAAGCTTTCTGAGAAGTTTCCGAAGATATATTGAAATTACCATTTTGATGAGGATTGCTACCATTTTTAGCTTGTCATTTTAAATACAGTAAACACAGCTATATGTCTTCAAAACGAGATTTTGAAAAAGATTTTTGGTCAAGAAAAATTAAATTTTCTTCATAATGTGTACCAAATCAGCCAAAATAGATGTTCTATATTTGTCTACACGATTCTCATCTAGATAAAAAAAAGCTCATATAGACGATCCATAAATATATTTCTCAGCAACCTCTCCAGTCATATCACGATTTTGGAAAGATGTTGTTACAAGCATCTATAATAAGATTGAAGCATGGCAATTCATTGGAACTGTTGAACTGTTATTACCATAATTTTAATAAAAACACCCTAAACCAGAATTGATTGGCCATAAAGACCAAAGGTCATCTCAAACTCGTATCAAAATCAAAATATCAAAAATCTTGATATTCTCAAAATTTACTCGATCCCAAAATAAACTAACCTTGCATCATTGTCAAAGAAGTCGTAAATTATTGATGAAAAAAGAAATCCTCTCAAAATAAAGAAAAGCTGAAGAAGCTTCGAAAGTTAATTTATATTCTTTCTGTTAAAAACTCATCAAAAGTCTAGAAAAGCTCGTAATATCTTGACATAATGTTTTGAAACATTTTTTCAATTGACATTTTCCAACAAATCCCCGAAATCGCTGAGAATTTTTCGTTAAAATTTCATATCAACTGGCCCCCACTACGCAAACAATAAGGCATCCACCTTACTCCTAACCTACCCTCCTCCCTTTAAATAACGAATAACGAGAAAATTACTGAATTACCCGCAAATAACCGAAAAACATGAAAAAGCGAAAAAGCTGTTGCTGCCTTGCCATCACTTTATTTTAATCGTCCATTTTATGAGCTTTTATATTATTAATATGATCAATGAATATGGCATGAGCTGATGTATGGTGGAACCTCAATTATCCTTTGTTCAGTATATTTTGAGCATTTACATGGTTTCTGATGTTTAGGATATTTTGGTATTTTAGACATTTTTGGTCGTCAGAAGTTGCAGAGAAAGAGATCGGATTTGTTTTTATTATGATCAACATGAGATCATCATTTTTTTTTAGAGAGTTAGAAAATAAATTTAATATAGATATCATCCAACTCAGATTAAATTATTTACTTCATACATGCAGTATACCTTATCTTCAAATCCAATCAAACCCAGATTCGTGGAAAAATCAACTGCCCCCAAAAAATCGAAAATCTCCCCAAAATAAGCAGAAAATATATATTGAAAACAACGAAAATAATGGAAAAATCCAAATTCATCACAAAAAAAAAATTCCGAAATAAGCTCAAAAAGCAATAATCACCCCGTCGCGCATTTCATTCCAACGTTGATTCCTTGGGTACAAAATACAGAAATACAGCGAAACAGTCAAACAGAAAAGAATCCCCAGTCGCTTATTGTGAGTTTCAGTACAACACAACTCTCTTCTTAATGGAGTTGCTTATACTTGTGCTATGCCGAGGTGCTCAAGTATGCTTCGATCGTGGGCTGTTGTTGTTGCAAGCTGTCCGCTTTTCCGCGAAGGTAGAATACGGAAAATTCCCACAAGTCTATGGATTTTTGCTACAGCCGATTGCTAGCTCGAGCTCCTACAAAATATAATTAGAAGCAATTCAACGGGCAGGTAATCTTCCCACATAATGATTATACTGTTTAAATACGAGGTTTCCTTTCTCAACCGATTTTATTGCATGTTTTTGAAATTTTCAATGGTTTGGTAAAAAAGTTGGGAAATGGAGAGGGATTCATGATAGAATTTCCTGTTAAAATTAAATTGAATTTGATGAAAATATGGGAAGGAAAGATAAGGATGCAAAAGAAAAAGATTTTTTTATCAAAATTATTGAACTATTCATTTATGAGAGAACAAGGTCAGAAGGAGGATTTAATTTTTGTTATGTCACAGCTTTTCTTTTTGTAAGATTATTTTAATTTATTTATGAGATATTTATTTTGGTCTTGATGTAATAAAATCAAATTCATGATGAAAAAAAGAGACGTGACTTATCCTTTAAAATGTTGTGTGAGATCACAGGGACTTTCCTCCAACTCCAAATTAATTTGTAAAAGTATAATTTTTATGGAGCAATGTTACATTCTTTGAAATTTTCACCTGCTTTCGAAGATTAAATCAATCTTCAACCCAATTTAAAAGGCAATCCCATTAAACAAATTTAAATAGGTTAGTTCAGTCACAGGGGCTCCCATGTTTATCATCACATTGTACCTTATTTGGTTCAAGAACGAGCCATGAGCAACACATATCCGTTCGGCTGAGGCAAATAAAAGCAAAAACAACCTGTTAGAGTTTCAGAGCGCATATCTAGTTCGGTATGTGGCATTCTATATTATGTGCTAAATGGTTGCCAGTAAATACATAGGGCCACATAGACACACATTCCGAAAAATTGAAAACTCTGAGCTGTATGTATAGCGCTGTGTATCCAGAAAATGGCCTTTATCGCTAGCTCGCCAGCTCTCAACAGGCGAAAATATATGTTAGACCATTAGTAGCGCTGGCTTTTTATATTATTTTTGAGCTTTCGCTGTAATTTTTTCTCGTTTTCCCAGCGTTTTCCGCAGTTTTCTGCAATTTTCCTTAATTTTCTGTAATTCTCTGTAATATTCACATAAGCTGGTAATGAATGCTTTATGCAAAAATTACAAAAATAGCACACACAAAAAAACTCTCCAGGAGATCACAGAATACTTTATCAAAAAAATATCTTTGGCTACATTTAACAAATTTTTTACATTTTTCTACTGTTGCACTTCACTTCTCCTCTTAATTTTCGTTTAATTTCGTCGAGCTGGGAAAAAATCGCAGAGCTCGCAAAATTTCCAGCGAATTTGTCTCACTTTTGCACTTTGCATAAATTAACATAATGGAAAATCCAATATTGCGAGCTGGCTGATTCAAAAACTTGGGTGTAAATGGTGTAACGAACAATTTAACATTTTCACTTGGAACCACTGTTGCTGACTTAATTATTAAGCTCGCTTAAGCTGCAGCTTAAAAGTTTTTATTGATGCAACATCTTTTTATTTTTCACATTTATCCTTGATTTTTCAGACAGACTCGAAAGAATATTTTTTATTATTATACATATATTTTTTTTATGAACGTTACTAGATAATAAATTTAAATAAACTTGAGTAAAAATGAAATTTATCACTGGTGCTGTGCAGCCGAAGAAAAGTGCTTATCGCTCCACGTAAATTCTCTGACTAGCTAGAAAAAAAACCGAATATCCTTTTAGTGCTTTTTCTGCTTGCTTTGCCATACACCCGGACAGGAGAGGTGGGAGTTTGCGCGAACACGATCGCTCGCCAAGTATACTAGCACACCGTACTGAATGCTACTAAAGGAATTTTGGTTGTGTTTTGTGTGTGGAAATTAACATATAGATTAATCGCAGCCTGCATGCACTATTTGGGCTTTATTGGAATACAATTGGAAAAGAGGCCAACTGTAGTTACAAAAAAGGCTTTTAAAAAATGATTACAGGTTGTTGGAAAATTACATTGTTTTACTGGGGGAACGATGCAAGCATAGAAAATTACTTTAAAATTTATTAGCAAGTTTGTTTGGAAGCAAAACACGAAGCACACCTTCGTGCTAAAAGCTCGGGCGAGTAAAAACGGAAAAGTGCGAGCTTTAATTTAATCTCGAATGTCTGCTATGAATTGTATCTTCACTTGTTGTACGGAAAAACTTGTTGAATTGAATACACTGCCATATATTTTGCAACACTACCAGATCTATCTAGAGATAGCTGCCTGTTATGCCCATTTTATGGAATATAGCATGTAAGAATGTAAGAGAGATTTATTAATTGTCCGATAGCACTATAGCATGAGGCTATAAATAGCGAAGGCTCCGTATGCTTTCTGATGTAGCATTGAATTACCCCAGTATTACTGTATTACACTGTATATGTGGAGAATGAACTTTAATCTCTGGAATTCGATTTTATCTGTTGCTGTTTTGGAGATGAGAGTGTTTAGGGGTGGTTTTACATTGGGGAATTATGATAATAGTTTCCTAAAGAGATGAATGGATAAAATAGACGACTGTATTTTCTGTTTTATTCATGTGTAGAGATCTTATTTATTCTAATTCAATTTAAAAATCTCAATGAAGTGTTTTTTGATACGTAGAAATTTTACATATTGGCAATTTAAGGGATTTTATTATGTTATTATTGAATGGAATTGAGATAAAAGATGTATTTAATTCTTTCTCTGTCACTATGACATCTTTCATAATTTTATTAATCAAAAGCATTTTAAACTTCGACCTCTTTACTTCACTCCTCATTTCTTAAAGCTCTGCCCACCATATTCAAATGATTTACTTTGCCGATGACACTGAAAAACATTCCAAAATGAAAACACCCCCTCACTCAATACAGGATGTGTTGGCAGCAAACTATAAATTGCTGTAACCTTGACGAGCTTTTTGCTCTGCTGCTTTTGCTGGGAAAAATCTGTTGATCCTTGAGGAGCTTTAGTTGGAGGGGGTTTTGCGATACTTTATTATGATATTGTTCTATTTCGTTTACTCATTTATTGCTATTTTGGTATTCTTAGTAATCATTTTTCTTTTAGAATTTTAAGCTTCACGCGAGCTTTCGAGGTTCGTAAGAACAATCTCTTGAAAGTCTGGAGAAAGTATAGAATTTTGTTTAGAAAATCATCTGGATTTTGTGCTTGCCACACTTAAGCTAAGGTGAAGGTGGATGTAGTGTGAGAAAATTCATTTAGAATGGAATAACGTATGTATGTGGTTTTATTTTGAAGTGTCGTTGAGTTACTGTTTTTTAAAGGTAGTCCCTATGGATCATTGATACCTTTTTCATGAAATAATTTCTTATTTTGATGGAAAAATTTATAAAATTTTTAATTCTAATAAATTTATAAATGAAAACTTTAATTTTCAAGTTTTTATAGTACTGATTTGAAGATTAGAGTTTATATTCCATATCATAAATAATCCTTGATTAATACCGCAAAATATTCAACAAAATGATTTAGTATCGTGAAATTACAAGTTTTAAATTCAAGATATAGAATATGTGCTGGAATTTATCAAATTTGAAATTTCAGAATTGTAGATGAAGAAGCTCAACTCCTTAATTTAATTAATAACACCAGAAAACGAGTGCTTAAAATAATAGAGCTTTAAAAACCCAAGTTACTAAAGACAGAAATCATTTCAGCGTAGCATGTTTTCAGAATTCTCAATCCTATGCTCAATCCTTTAACCTAATTACGTTTCGCAATAAAGATCTTTAACATGAATAATTGAAATATATTATTCAACAGATGTTTTCTTCTTGAGTAATGCTCATACGCTTGTAAGTATGAGGGGACAGGGATTTGTTATGTAATATAAGTAGAGGCGGAGACACTTGGACACTATACATTGCCTAAATAAATTCAAAAGGAACAGAAGATTCCCTTAAAATGTGACATAATATGAAAAACGTCTCCAAATATGTTGATGTGATTCTTCTGTGCCTAAAACCTAAAAGGGATATTTTCCATCAAGCATTTAATGAAATTCGAAATGATGTTGCTGTTTTATCAAATAAAGAATTCAGAAAGGACTCAAGTTATAAATAATAACAATAATCAATACTTGTTGGTTCAAAAGAGTCAACAGATATATGCGATTCAATTTAGAAGTCATAAAAGTGATACATTTTATGTGCAGTTTAATATGTAGCAAATTATTTGTTTGGAATTCAAGATATTTTTTATTGCTGTTTAGCTGAGGTCATCAAGGAAAATTTATAAAGGCTTTTCAATTCTGCCACATTTTGTAGGTATTGTAAAATTTCTAGAAATATCTGAAAATGTTAAATCTACAGATGAAATAATAAAAAAAACCCGCGAAAAAAGATTTTGACAAGCGCCATCTCTCCAAAATACTTTTCTGATTAATCAACTCACTTTGATTTTTTACGCACTTACTCATTTACTCACGAGTAGTCTTCTAAAAGTATGAGTGTCTGGCTAAGTAAAAGATTTACTCGAATCTAAAAAATTAAAAATCTTTCGGGAACAGTGTTTCAAAGCCTCCAATAAGGCTTCAAATAGTCACAATCGGTTGCAGAGTATCCAAAAAAGTGCAGAGAAGTGTTAGTGGCTCATTTAATTATAGCCTTGAACCAAAAAATTGATTTTGAAAAATTTCAAAATATTTTTAAATTCAGTTTTTACGTCTTAACTCGTCAATAAATCAAAGTTTTGAAAAGTTTGCAGTTGTCTAAGTGCTTATTTGTGAATTAGTGAGAAAAATTTCCATAAAAACAAAGGAAATTCATAATTTTCAAATTATATGAAAGCATATTTTCTCTATATTTTCATTTTGCGCCATTCTGGGCTCAGCAAGGTTTTTCAGACCTTTCTAGAAGACTTTTTTATTGGAGCAACTCCTTTTATGACTGTTACCTTGAAGATTTAGCGATTATTGCGATTTAAAAGAAACTTTCCAATTTTTTTTTCATTTCATTCATAAAACTTATTTCAAAATATTATCGTAATTTGCGTACGTTGGAATGTATTGCATAATTGTAAATGACGCATCGATTGTGAAATCCCGAGAATCCAGGAAATAACGTCATGACTGCTTGTGGGGTTTTTTTGAACTTTTCTGCAGGATAAACATTAAATTGCGATAAAATATCGTAAATTTAGCACGAAATGGTCATGATAGTTTAGCTTTCACAATCGTTATGTTGATTATTTATGAATAATTTGTTATTTATAAATATTTATTTAATTAATTATCGTAAAATTTGCAATAACATGAAAATTGTTAAATTGATATCAATCAAGTAAAATAAAGATTACCTAATCGAATTTGACATGGAAAAACTATTTATGAATAATTGAAGAAATCAGAAAAATTTCTAATATTTGATAAAAAGCAAAGTCGAGATAATTTTGAAGCAATTATTCGATTCGCCCACCAAACCACCCACCCTCTTTTACCAATAATTTTTCTTCTCGCATTTTTAGTCTTATATCGGGGACAAAGACGCCCCTAGAAAGGATTTGCAGACGCTTCTCCACATTGCAGACGACAAAGAAATTCACGCGATGAAGAATGACGACCTGAATTTAAGCTTGAGCAAGAAAATATTCTGCAATAGCAACAATGTCAACACAAATAATAATATAAACTGCAGAATGACTTCAAAGTCGTCCACCAGTGCTGCCAATCACAACATTAGGAATGGAATTGACTCTAATAAGGCAGAAAAGCCTAAGATTACAGCTGACGATTACAGGTTTGGGAGGATGATTGGTGAAGGAAGTTATAGTACAGTGTACTTGGCAAAAGATATACACACAAATAAAGAGTTTGCTATCAAAGTTTGCGATAAAGAACACATTGTAAAAGAGAAAAAGCAGCAATATGTTAAAAGAGAAAGGGAGGCGCTGCACCAACTTAGTTCCACGAGAGGATTCGTTAATTTGATTTGCACCTTCCAAGTGAGTTTCATTTTTAATTTGGTTTTAAATTTTGAATTTTTATTCTGAAAATATAAAATCTAATTTAAAATATTTTTCAGGACCCCAAAAACTTATACTTCGTCACTACGTTCGCCAAAAATGGTGAACTCTTACCAAACATAAATAAAGTCGGCTCATTTGACCTTAAATGTACCAAATTCTATGCCGCTGAGCTCCTTCTATCCATCGAAGAAATGCACAAACGTCGCATCATTCACCGCGACCTTAAACCAGAAAATATCCTTCTCGACAGTGAAATGCATTTGATGGTTGCTGATTTCGGCTCGTCAAGAATTCTCCCAGAAAGGTATGATTACGATAAGGAGTCACAAATTGCGTGTGAGCGAGCAGCCAAAGAAGCCGCTGAAAAAGGAGCGAATAGTGATGATGAGGAGTGTCACCGAAAATCTAATGGTCGTTATGAAAGGAGAGCAAGTGAAAAAGAAGGCGAGTACGCTGGAGAGAGGAAGAATAGTTTTGTGGGCACTGCCCAATATGTGTCGCCTGAAGTGCTTAAATGTGAGTTTTTTACAATTAATTATAAATTCTTTAACTAAAATTAAAATTTTCCAGGTGGCCTTCCACACTTGTCGACTGATTTGTGGGCCCTCGGTTGCATCATTTACCAGATGATTTCGGGCCTTCCACCTTTCCGTGGACCTACAGAGTTCCTCATCTTCCAGAAGGTGCTCAAATGTGAATATGAGTTTCCCGAGGGGTTCGACGAGCACGCCAAAGATTTGGTCAAAAAGCTGATCCGCTTTGATCCACTGCAAAGGTTGGGTTCCAGCGATGATGATTCTTGTCGCTATAAATCAATCCGTAACCATCCGTTCTTTGATGATATTACGTGGGAAGACTTGAGGAGCCAAAAACCCCCAACTATTAATCCATACTTGCCGGGAAATGGACACGATGAAGAGTTAAGGAGCGATTACCATGTAAACTATGATGCAATTGAACCAGGATTGGGGTCTAGGCAGCTGAAAAGACTGCTCGAAATGGAGCTGGGCACTAATATTTCCGTTAAATATCCAAGTTAGTATTTTGTTATATATTTTCATAAATCTTTAAAGGTTTGTTTTGAGAGGTAACCTAAAATTATTTTACCTCTCATAAACTAATTTGAGATCATTAAAAATTAAAAATTTCTCTGGATTAAATAAATTTTATTTATTAAATGAAATAATTTAACTTCCATGAAAAATCAAATCAAATTAATCAGAAAACATGATTTTATTAAAAGTAAATTTTTATTAATTTTTGTCAAAACTTTCACTTTGTAACTTTTTTTATTTGTAAAATCTTTAGCTCATGATCCTAAATCATGACTTGACCATTTCCCCCAACTAATCCCCAATCGCAATCAACTTCCAGATATTCTAAATCTATCTGATCACGAGATGAAAAGAAAACTAGAAGCGCAAAAAGAGAGTCCGTGGAACGATTTTGTGAAGCATAATGAGTTGATATTCAAATATGGTTTCATAAATAAGCGCAAAGGTTTGTTTTCACGACGCCGGATGCTGCTGTTGACCTTAGAGCCACGCCTGATTTATATTGATCCGTCCACCAACATTAAAAAGGGCGAGATACCATTTTGCTCGGCTTTAGACTGTGAACCCAAGAATTTTAAAATCTTTTTCGTGCATACGGTGAGTTTATTTCATATTCTTATCAACTGTTGAATATTCGGTGAGAACATAAATTTAATAACATCTTTTTATTTTTCTCGTAGCCAAATCGAACCTATTACTTAGAAGATCCCGAAGGTTTTGCTCTCGAATGGTGCAAACAGATTAATCACATCAGAGACAGTGCGTTCAACCAGCTGAAACTGAATTAACCCCCAGTGAGACTGTTTAGACCACAATATCACGCAGCTATAAACTGGCGCAAAATTGAGAAAGCTGAACAAACCACTCAACACAGTGAAGCAAACCAAGTAGATAGGCAAAGAAATATGTAAACTAACCTTTTTGAAGCCCCAATTTTTGTGTAGATCCGTTTCATCTTTTTTGGTGTACCTTTCGTTTGTTTCGTGTCCGTTTGTTGCTTGTGACCACAAGGTCCTGCAGCAGAATTGTTTCAGAAGCAAGCTTTACTTATTTAAATGAAAAATTATTTAAAATTTTAAAGCAAAAATAATTAAAATTGTTGCAAAACTTGTGAAAAATTTAACATTTAAATACTAAACAATTTAAATTTATGTAGTTCTGAGAGAAACACACAGGTAATCTGTAAAACTAGTTAATTTATATGCCCAAAACTTATTTTTAAACAACCATTGTGTGGTGAACTGAAGCTCCGGCCATTTTTGAGGCTGCGTGAGCTTATGAAAGCTCGTAAAAGCTCTTGAAAAGCTCTTAAAAATGATTTTTAATTGTGCTAGAAGGGAATTTTCTGCTGACATGTCTTTAAAAATTTTTTTGTTGTTATTATTGTGAAGGTTAGAAAAATTATCAATCAAAAATAAAATTTTTGTTTCATGTAAATTTTTGTTACGTCTTCGTTATTGTTTATATTCTTACCATATAATTTTTTTTGGTTGTATTCCTAAAGCTCTTGTGCTTTCAAATGTTCTTGAACATTTTAATCTTGAACTTATAACTAACACTCTTGAAATTATTGATTATTTTATTGTTAAAATTAAGACCCTTTCATAAACTATGAATATATCTCAAGAATAAACTTCTTCAAAAGAAGCTCGAATAATGAAAGACATTTAATTCAACGCCAAACATAGAAAAACCGTAAAAACAGATTTCCCTTTGTAGCTGAAACCAAGGTTATAATAAAACAGGTCACACCATGCACCAATTTTATTAAAGTTTACCAATACATTCAAATATAAAATATTGTAATTATGAATTGGTTGTACTTTGAGATGGTGTCAGTAAAATACTAAATAATTACAGATTTTACTGGAAAAACCTAAAATAAACCCGAGCAACACCCAAGACTAATAAATAGTTGAAAATAAAGAAAACCGTTGACAAAAGTCCGGAACCATAACCCTTGAATTATTCAACTGAAATATACAGACTATAACAGTCGACTAGACTAAACTACTTACCTTGCTGCCCATCCGCTGAAAAGTTCACCTGCAATGACTATAATTAAATTAAATTATAAAATGGCAAATGGAAACGAAAATAGGAGCAATTATTATTGAATATATTTATTCTCTACTTATTATATTTATCTTTAGCAAAAATATGTTTCCTTTCCCCAACACAAAAATCCAAACAATCTCTTAAATACCCGCAAACACTGAAAAAACTCTAAAATCCCCAATAAACACATGTTCTTAAAGTTCCAATACAAAAATGATTTAAAGTTAAATGTTTCCGTATACAAAATAGTTGTATTTAATTATTTATTCTACAGTTTAGTTCTTCTTGTTCTTTTGCAAAATCATGAAAATGGGGGCCTAAAAGCCGGTGACGTCACAACTAGGAGAGAAATTTTATTAAAATATCGTGACGTTGCTAGGCGATTGACCCCTTAGTTATAATCATAGGAATAAACCAAATGTGTCCCAATAGAATATTTTAGTTTATAACTAAATAGAATTTTTGAATTAGTAACCTCTCACAAAAAAAAATAAGCAGAGCAAGCAAAATGTTGTAATTGTGGATTGGAATGAGAATGAAGTAGAGGGATGGAGAGTGGTGATGCAATGCTCTAGAATTTTTAATCGAGTAGAAAAATACATTTATGGAGAGACGGCATTGTAACGTTTTAAATTTTCAAAAAATTAATAGGAGAAATATATTATGACGTCACAGCGTACCAATTTCTCGCTACTCTGTAATATAAGGGTTGACCTTAGCTTGTATAAATTCTGATTGAATCAAATAAAATTTAGTAAAATTTATTTTGGGTAAGACAAAAATAAGCATCACACTTCAACCTTTCACCTCGCAAAATAGTTGAATCCATTCACACACGGCAAACTACATTTAGAATAATTTGTTTCAAGAGATTGACCTCGCTGAATGGGAGCTTTCCAAATAAGGATTTGTTCTGCACGATGTTTTTTAAAAAACATCTTAAGTATCACCTCCTTATTCTCGGTAACCCACTTTAAAAGTCCTCTATCTACTCTATATTATTATCGGTGAAAATAATTAATTAAATAATTTAAAATTAATCTAATTAATTCAATGATTTTTTGTCTTTCAATGGATCGGCTCCGAGCTCCTTTAAAAGTGGCTAGCAAATTTGAATACTTTGTGGGTCAGGAGCCGCCATTGGTTAATTCAATATTAAAGGATTTGTGTATTTATTGTATTTTATTTTTTGTAAAACAATTAATAATTTATCTATATGAAAATAATAATTTGTTAAGTGAAAAAATTAGAAATGTTTGTTTTATTTTGACTTCTGGTAAGATTTAGAAAATATATTGGAAATTTCCTTTCGTCATGTAATCTTGGAAATGTCCACAATTTGAACTTACAGCAATAATCTACTCCATTCTTTTCAGCTATACATTGATACAAAACAGCGTCTTTGTTCCCGGCACGACAATTTTATGGTTTCTACACTTTCTTACTTTACCACTGCTAAATAAAACTTTACCATCATCTTGAAAAAAAAACCCATCTACGCAAATGGTCACGTTTCCAGCTCACGTTCCCCGTTCTTTGATGGCGAAATGTGCGGTGATTCAGTAATTGTGCAATTATTCTAACCATAAAAGCATAACTCAGTTCGTGTGCATTGTTTTGGAATTCTTTTGGAACATTTTTTGTAAACATTGTAGAATCTCTTCTGTTAAAATTAAAATGTTGCTTATATTCTTTGTATAAACTTCTTGAAACTTACGCTGGTTGAACTTTAAGCCAATGTTTTTTGGTTTTTTCAAATGTTTCTCTCTCTTTTGCTTAGTTTTTCCTCACTTTCACAGTTGTTTGGCGAAGCTTTTGATGTGGTTGGAGACTTGCGAGTTGTTGAGAATTGTTCACAAGAAAAATGCTTCGTTAAAAAGTTTTCTAGAAAAAGTTTTGTTGATTTAATGGAAAAGAATAAGGTCGTGCAAATTGTTTTGTAAACAATGAGAGATTGTATATTGTTGTTTACAAAATGTGTGCTGCAGCTTTTATTACAAAAAATGTTTGATGATCAAAGCTTTGTAAGCTTTCGCTTTGTGATCCCTTTGGAAAAGGTTTTGGACTCTTTGACGACTATACTAAATTTCAAGTTTTGCTTTATTCTTTTTAGATCAATTTTAAATTACATTCGAGGAAGCAAAAACCCTCTTAACTCACAAAATTAGATTAGTTGTTTTAAAATTCTAATCAAAAACTTCTACCAGTGTTGAATATCATTTCTTACCAAAACAACTTGAATCAAAAAACAAAATTACCACCAGACTTTACAAGAAAACCTCAAAAAAGCCTGAAGCTCCAAAGAAAATCCACAAAACGAAGTGAAAAGCTCTGTGGACTTGCAAAATAAAATTCCACAACAACTTTGCTGAGTTTCACCCAATAAAACATTAAAAAGGAAAACAAAATTTTTTGTTGTTCGCTTAAGTACTTTCTTAAAAACAGATTTATTATTTTTCTTTACATTCAATTCTTTTGCTTTTTTAATTAATACAATTAATTAAATCATTAATTTATTAGTTCCTTAAATTGGGATATGGCAACATTGTTTTCAAATATCAATTAGTTTCATGCAAATATTTACAAAAAATCTTATAATTTACTTTAAAATTGTAAACATTGGAATTTAAGTTTATGCTTGAGGTAAAGTGGATCTGCCAGCATCTTGAAATGACTTTTGACTACTGATTCGACTTTTAAAATTGCTGGCAACCTCACTTCACGGTTGAGTATATTACCTTTTCATTATTCTCTTAATTTATACGTAAAAGAACCTTAAGAGCTACAATTTTTTACACTTTATTCCCAAATACTTTTGGTTTTGGTTGAGTATCTTGAAATTTTTATGAATTTTATTCTTTGAAGCTTCTTAGTTTTTTGGTTTCATTCAGATTTCGAGCCCCCACCGGCTGGCTGCTTTCATGCGGATTCCATTAAGCTCTCCAACATCCTTTCGTACTCACTTTTCGTTAAATCATTCCTATATTAAGAAATTAAAGGGGAATTAGATAGGTGGATAAAGTTGTTCAATTGAAAATCTTTAAGGAAAATTGTTCATAAAATCTTGAATCTCCTTATTTGAATTCAAATCTTTAAGATGTAAAACTTACACACTCAACACCCTCACCCTACTATGAATACACTTTTACTTAAAAACATGAGCAAGGGTTAACATTAAAAGCAGAGAATAGTTTACAACAAAGTGTAAATTTTAAATGAAGAAAAGCGGAAAGTTAACAAACAACCTCATTTTATAGCATTAGCTGTTAACCTTTGGCACTTTGCGAACCTTAATGGGGGTTGCTTTGCAATTAATCAAATCGTAAATTCTGTTAAAATCTTAAAATGTGAGATATTATGCGAATCGCGTGGAAATTGTTGAAATTCTGAAATAACTGAAATTGCGCTGGAAATCTTTGGTTCAAGGTTCAACGACAGGAACGTGATTTCTTGTATTTTTATTAGTTATGGGATAACATTAGGAAGTCGACATGGTGTTTTTATTGCGGGATATTGAATTGTGTGCTGATTATGCTCTTTCTAAGGAACCAATAATTGTTTTGTGACCTCATAGCCATGGGGGTGAAGACTAAACGAAAAAGTTTTAATCAATGAAATGAATGACCTTCAAAAAGATTAAGACAAAAATAATTGAATGAATATTGGGCACAATTTCTAAATGGATATAAAATCTAGATTCGTCAGACATCTCTAATGAATTAAATTTTATGACCATTGTTTCAAATCATTTCACAATTTTCTGGAATCATCTTCATTTATTTTCATTCAATTTACTCTTTGAGCTTAGGATTCAATTGAACTTAAATGCTTTTAATCTCCGAGCTGTGATAAAATAGATTGAAGATTGAAAAGAAACTTTTTTTTTTTTTTTGAAGTTGGCTTTGAGTTTCATTGCTGTCAGTTGAGAAATTTTTCGCTCTGGCCAAAATTTCCAAAAAAACTGAATTTAAGGTGTCCATTCACAATTATCTTGGCATAAAAAACTTTGGTCAACACACTTGTTCTTGAGGAAGATGGAGTCCACTCGAATTTTGATAGAACTCCAACAAAAATAATTTAAGTTCTGAAAAAGCAAGGAAAAGCTTCAAACCCCGCTTTCGCAAGAGATGTAACTGATTAGCAGCAAGGAAAAGCTTTCAACCCCGCTTTCGCAAGAGACGTAACTGATTAGAAGCAAGGAAAAGCTTTCAACCCCGCTTTCGCAAGAGACGTAACTGATTAGAAGCCATGACAAGCTTTCAACCCCGCTTTCGCAAGAGACGTAACTGATTAGAAGCAAGGAAAAGCTTTCAACCCCGCTTTCGCAAGAGACGTAACTGATTAGAAGCAAGGAAAAGCTTTAAACCCCGCTTTCGCAAGAGACGTAACTGATTAGAAGCAAGGAAAAGCTTTCAACCCCGCTTTCGCAAGAGACGTAACTGATTAAAGCAAGGGATAAAGCTACCAAACCACAACTGGATGAAGAGGCAGAAGATGGCGTCAGCCAACAGAAGTTTCCAAATCATCAAATCAAGCAATGCATAATATATTGTAACTGATTTAGGTCTAATATAACCTTTAGTGTTGAACGGACCTTAATAAACTCAAATTAACTAACTAACTAACTAACTTTTCTTTTGAAGGCTTGATAAAAAGATTTTATAAAATAAAAGTTTCAAACAAAAAGTATTTTTCTAGATTGAGCAAATGAAAGCATTTTTGATGAATAGTTAGTTCTTAGCTAGATTATTCAGTTAATTGGTTTGAGATCTCAGTTTTAAAATTTTTAATTACTTAAAATTCATTCTTCATTACTCCCTACATTCATAAATTAAATTTTCGAAGCATTGCTTTTCATCAACCTAGGACCTAGGTTCATGGATAATTTTTTGAACATTCGATTTTTGACACAAAATTCTCAAAAAATTTGGTTTCGTGGGTCACATTTTAGGTTTTTGGGTCCCAACATTCATAAATAAAATTTTCGAAGAAGTGCTATTCATGAACCTAGGTTCATGAATAATTTTTTGAACATTCGATTTTTGACAGAAAATTCTCAAAAAATTAGGTTTCGTGGGTCGCATTTTAGGTTTTTGGGTCCCAACATTCAATAATAAAATTTTCGAAGAAGTGCTATTCATGAACCTAGGTTCATGAATAATTTTTTGAACATTCGATTTTTGACAGAAAATTTTAAAAAAATTAGGTTTCGTGGGTCGCATTTTAGGTTTTTGGGTCCCAACATTCATAAATAAAATTTTCGAAGAAGTGCTATTCATGAACCTAGGTTCATGAATAATTTTTTGAACATTCGATTTTTGACAGAAAATTCTCAAAAAATTAGGTTTCGTGGGTCGCATTTTAGGTTTTTGGGTCCCAACATTCATAAATAAAATTTTCGAAGAAGTGCTATTCATGAACCTAGGTTCATGAATAATTTTTTGAACATTCGATTTTTGACAGAAAATTCTTAAAAAAGGTTTTTGGGTCTCATAAAAATTAACAAAATAATTTCCCACGACTCCTTCTCACAAAAAATCAAATCTCAACAATGTGATTTCAGCAAAAATCACAAATTGAAATTTCTAATCAAATCTGAGTAAAAAACATTGACTGTTTCCCTTTCAATTCAGTGAACCTCCAAAATTTTCTCATCATCAAATTAGAGTGTTAAATTCATCCTTATTCCCAATTGATTTAAAATATTTTTCTTTCTATTCGCTGATTTTATTGTCTGCCTTTTTATTTCATTAAATTTACAAGAAATAACAGAAAATAAAAGGAAAATAACGAAATGAATGAAAATTGCGCAAGTTTTGATAGCAAAATAAATTTGTTCGAGCTTTTTTGTGCTGAGCTGTAGAAAATGGTTGCAAATAACCAAATTAGATTAAACGTAAACAGTCTGTGATTTTTTATAAATTTTATATATTTTTCTCATGCTTTTTATGCTTTCCGTGTAAATTTGCGCATTTTATGTATTTTTTCAAGCATTCTGGCCCAAGCAAAAAAAGTCCCTCGATTACTGAAGATTACGATAAATACTTTAGATTAGAAGAAATTGGCATAAAGTCGTCATAAAATAAAACTTTTTCGATTCCAGCAAACCGAGCCCCAAAAAAAATTAACAATTCATGAGATTTGCTTCTTATTCTATATCTTTACCTTTCGATGTAATCTTCCACGTCCTCATCTTGCCCATCTTGACTGTCTTGCTCGTCGCCTACTTCTCTTTTTCTGCGCTTGGTCTCATGAGATACCGCCTCAATGCACAACACAATAAACTTGCTGTGGCACGGATAGTTTTCTTGATCCAGTAGCTTATTACCTAAAAGACTGCTGGCCAGTCCCATTTTGTCATTGTTTGCGTTGAGCCAAGCATCACAGTATGTGTCGATGGCTCGCTCACCGTTACTTTTGGAGCCGTGCCATACCATTTTTCGGGGCCTATTGAGAAGGAATAAAAAAGTTTTTAATGTGGAAAATATCTGTATGAATAAATTGGTTTGATACACTGTTGAAATAATTTGTTTATTAATGGTTTTAAAATAAAATAACCTTCTAACAGCTGTTTTCAGTTAACTAAATATTTTTAAACTTTTTCTGTAAAATATCTATCGATTTATTTTTCCAGTGCCATTTTTACAGAAGGTAGTGGGAACCCAAATTTTCATCATTCAACTTGATTTCTTTGAAGCTTTTGAAGGATTATATATTGAATAAAATATTCAAGCTACAAAATCCACATAATGGAGCAAATATTGAAGTGATTTCACAATTTCTCATAAACAAGAATGGTACATTGAAAACATGAAAAAATGTATCGGAAAGGAATCAAAACTGAAAAGATATTTTCCGTTGTATCGTAAGCAAAGTAAGAGGCATGATTGAAAAATATTTATCAAAATTTGCTGGTAAAAATTGGAAATCTTTTGGCCTGCAATGTTTGGCCTGCAATGTCGATATTGGATACTTCCAATTATGAAATTTGGTAAAAAAAGTAAAAAACTTACCAGGTGGGATCAGTGAGTACATTCTTGCCATTAAAGCTGTACAACCTTGGAACTTGCGAGAAGAATCCTCCTTGTCCATTAAAAATGCTATTCCAAGAATTGAACAGAACGTCACCCTTAGTGTTAACCACTGGTAGCTCTCGATCTGCTGGCCGCACAATAGAGTCCAAGTTTTGTACCCTACCGGATAAAAACGCTCTAAAGGTACCCGAAAGTCCAGCTCGTCGAGCTTGCCGGTAACAAGCAAAGTCAGCTCCTCGAATTCCTTGCATGTCTCCGGTGTAAGGATCGTTCAGAGCAGCAATTCGCAGCTAATAAAGTGATAAAGGAAGGAAAACATAAACTGATTAGAATCCAAACCCAGAACTTCTTTGATCCAAACATCCTAAAAACTTTATTATCGGAACATCTCAATTAGACCGAAAACCTCTTTATTTCTTTATTCCTTTATTTGGGCAAAATTCTCAAGAAAAACTTGAGATCAAAGACATTCTCATCCCATATGTGGAATCTAAAATTTCGGCAAATCTTTTGAATTTGGAGAGTTTACAAGATTCAAGCAGATTAGGAGATAAGGAGATAATAGCACGAGTTTCAAGTAAGATAAATATATTTACCATTTTTGGGTTCCACTTTTTTATTTTTTGGGTTTGCGGATATATTTTTTTTTGTTGGAGAAGAAGAGAAATTAAATATGTTGGGAATTAGTTTTGAATATTTTGGGGACTTTCAGTAAATTGGTTCTTGAAATATGTAAGGTTCAATTAAATTAAATAAAATATATTTTTTTCTAAATTGAAGCTATGACGCATTTCAAACGATTTGAAAAATGGAAGGATTTAAAGCAGTCATCCAACGATCTATCCACAATTTGTACCACAAACACATTATAAACCAATTTCCCAGCTCTCCAGAACACTCATGTAGCTAAACTACAACATACCATAACGATAAACAGCTCTACACTATGGACTGTGGGGTTAGCAACGTCCAAAAGTTTTATTAAGACAAACTAATTAAATAGAAATTACCGGAATAGCAGAGAAATTATAATTGTCCGAATTGTTTTGCGTTTTATGAAAACGGGCCAGGGAAAATAAACTTGCAATAATCACAAAAGTTTTTTTTTTAACTTTGCTGTGCGCTGTTAAATTGTATTTTTGCATTTGAAGGGAATGGCAATTTAATTTTGCAAACAGTTTTTTAAACAGCAATACCATAACAAAAATATAAATGGAATAAATACACAACAATGGAAATGAATGCAAGAGCACCGCACAGTACTGCAATTGAATTTTAAATCTCGTGGTTTTAAATGTGTGACCGTTCAAAAAAGAATTGTTTTCATAAAAATAATTATATTTACGTGTTACATTATTTTTGAAATAATAATGAGGGTAATTTTTAATCGTTGAGCATCATTATAATTCAAAAGCTTTTTGAGCTTTTCAATAAAAAAGTTCAATGGAAAAACATATTTGATAGTTCAGATGTAATTGATTGTTAAACATTGCCATTCATTTAATTTTTATAACATCAAAAACCCTAGAATTTAAATACCCATTCAAAAACCTAATTAAAGCTCTGACTAATTATTAACCGCAAACTGTTCTACACTCAATATCCACAAAACACCAAAAACTCTAAATAATTTAAATGTTTAGTTGTCCACCAATTAAAATTGCATATTTGTAGGAAAATCCTCAAATTAAGTAAAATATTCAAAAATAGGTAAAATGACATGAATGCAAATATTTCCTGCTGGCCAAGCAAATAGAGCACATAAAATATATCATCAATTCATCAATGATTCAATGGCCAACAAATTAAAAGCATAAACACATAAATAATACGCTGTTTTAAATGCTGAAAATAATGTAAATATATCAACACATTTAATTTAACAGAATAATTGAATCACGCGAGTTTCCATCTATTTCCATTATTTGTTTTATTCAGAGCTTGTTCCAATGCATTTCACAATACTCCCAAGTATTTTGAGTTATTTTCATTATTTGGATGAATGGACATTTAACGAATATTAAATTGATTAATAATTTCGCGAACATTATGGCATAATAAATTTTTACTAGTACTATTTTGCATTATAATTGGATTACAAGAGTTTGTAGCGCAATTGTTCCTTTATTCAGTGAATAATTGAATAATGCTAATTAATTGCATTCGGACGATTAATCTGAGAATTATTCATGTGCTCGGGTGTCGTGCTTTCAGCGGCTAAAAAGTCACTACTTGCCGAAATGCATAGTTTACGTTTTGTTGACAAAAATACAGGACTTCAGTGTAACTAAAGAAAAACTCAATGGACAGCCTCTAAACTACATAACTTTACAGTGAAACTCATATAAACTGCATAAATTGCATAAATTGCATAATAAAACTCATAAAAAGTATGTTCGCTTATGAAATAATTACCGATTCATATTCCGGCGTCGTTTGCTATGAAAAATCGGAAAATTCAAAAAATTTGTAGAGAAAAATGCAAATGCGAGAGTTTTCCAAGGATTTGAATGAATTACTGTACAGTAAGTAGGAATTAACTTTGAATTAAGCTTCTGATTCTCGAATTACTCAAGTAACCGAAATGATGCTTGTGATGCAAACACAATGTAATTTAAATAAATTATGGTGTAATACTTACGAAGTAACCATCCACTGGTTTTTGCAGGTTAGAAATTTGAGGACCTGGTCCATGATGTGGTGAACTTGTTGTGGACGATGAATGTTGTGTGGCCAGTGGTAGTAATGAGCCCAGCTAGAGAATAGAACATTATTTTAAGCAAATGTTTATTAAAGTAAATTAAAGAGCTCTTGCTTAGTTTCCATAAAAAGAAATAAATAAAACACAAACTAATCAACGTTTTCTTTAACCTTCTCTTATCCTTCTCAAATAACAACTATAATGATTTAAGATAGTCTTCAACTCAATTCTTTAAATTAAGATTCTTCGAGCATTCTAAAAACAGTTTTCACTGACTATCACGAAAATTAAACTTACTGCAATATACTGCCATCCTTTGTTAACTCGAACCAGCAGAGCTTCTTCGTCAATGATGTATGCTATTGTTCCCACAGCGTGTAAAGACTGGTGTGAAAAAAGAGACGAAAAACTCATTTAAAATTCAGTTGACAAGGGTAATTATTTTTTAAGCATTTCATTGCAGTTTTTCTGTGCAGTTTTCGCCTAGTTTTTGCTTCTTTTTGCGCTTGGAGGATAATTAGATGATAATACTATTTCAGAAATTCTAAAACTTTAATATTAATACACATTTCTGCATCATTTGCCTTGGCTTGCATTTTTAATTTAAATCAATGCTTTTTGGTTTATTTTTCTGTTCAAATTTCAGATTTTCATGAATTCAGATATTGTCCAAGTTTTTAATTAAATTTCTGTATTATTCGAGCATTATTGCATTGTTGGCTTAAAATATTAAATTACCTTCATCATTGCGTCAGTGTTCTGAAATGTGATGGCGCCCGGCACTACCTTTGTGTTTGGATTGAAGCCACCAGTATGAATATTTGGTTCTAAAATGTGTTTTTTTAAATATTAGATTTCAGCGTTGTATCATAATGAATTTCGTCGTTTTTCAAATTGTAATGTTTTTGAAGTTTATAAAAATTTTTGAAATGTGAGCATTTTATGATAAAATGATTGATTTCATGCAAAAAGTTACGATGTTGGACTGGTATTAATTTTCATTTTTGTATACAATGTATAGATCTATCATGTTTAGGAGTTTTCTGCATTCTAGAAAATTGTCAGCGAGCAGTTCATATATCCTGTTTGTGTACAGTTATCATGCATATTGACTTTGTAAAAAAATTCTTTTCCAACAGAACCAAGCAGTAATTTTCCAAATCAAACAAAAATTCAACTAATATTTTTCTAACTTCCGGACAAAATTGCATGTGCCCCAGCATTTAAGTGACAAAGGCAAACAGGTAAACAAAAAGGCAAACAGAAATCACGAGCAAACAAATTAAAGTTTAGTTTCAGTTATTGTTGTCGCAGAGCCAACAGAAAGCCACATTCACTGCACATATACGTAACATTCGAACTGAATTTTATTTTTACCGGAAGCTTCGTCCATGTCGACCTGCTGCTGTTGATGCATTACTTGCTTTATTTGATCGATGCTCGACAATTGACCTTTTGTTATGCCAAAATGGGGAAGCGATTGTGATTGTTAATTGGTTTGCTTTTGTAGTTTTGCAAATTTCAATAGGTTTAAACTCACCAGAAGGATAGTTGCGATTGTTGCTGACCAGCCCAGGTAATCCACGAGGACCTGAATTTGGATTTAATTGAATTGGTTATTATTGCGTTGATCATATCGTATTTTATGAACTTTTGATCGACTCAGAAATATAATTTGATATTTTATTTTAGAACTTACCTGGAGGTCCTGGAGGTCCTAGAAAATAAAAATCTTATTCAGTATATTTATATAAATTAAGCTCATAAAGTTATAGTTCAAAAGTTAAGTTAGTTTTATTCAAAAAATAATTTTAAAAGCTTAAAAATCACCTGGCGGCCCTGGTACGGCAACATAGCCGTCACCACTAGCTGCTGGCATTCCTGGTAACCCGTCCCGGCCGTCGTTGCCTCGATCTCCTTTATCGCCTTTGCTCTGTGAATAATGTAATAGATTAAATGGACCTGAATTATTTAAAAATGCTGCAAAGACTCCTCGAAAACTTGAACAAATAAGCGAGGAAAGAATTGCCGATTGGTACGATAAGATTTTATTTTTGGTTTCAATAATTTTCTGGCTTCATCGAAAAAACGGACAGACAGACAAAGTGAGGAAATCAGTGATTTACAATAAAAGAATTGCTGTAAATTTGAAGCAAAAAATGGGTAAAAGCACAAGCAAATACACCAAAAATACAGAACAAGAAAAAGTTCTGGGTAGAGAAGATAAATAATTCATTATTGAAAAAATGGGATAAACTAAGGATAAAGGAAAATTTTATAATTAAACTTACTCCTGGCATACTGATACTTTCACCCCGATCACCTTTTTGGCCTGGACGTCCCTGCAATTGAACATTCACATATTTTAATTAAATTTCTTGCTAGTTTTATAATAGTTTCGGGGAACTCCAAGAGGTTGTGCTAATGAACTTTTATGAACTATTAAACTATTAGTTTATTTTCATTTTGCATTGGCTGATACATTTTTGAGATATATAAAGTATTTCTTGGTTTAACCTCACTTGACTCATTCTTAACCTTTATTTTGTAAAGTAGAGAATGAAAAATTGAAAGGTTGTGTCATTTATGATTGATGTTTTAAAAATGTTACCCTATTTTAACATTCAGAAACATTCTTTCAAATTTACTCTTAAAAACAAATCTAGATTTCGGATGAATGAAGAAGAAAGCATCATTAAATTAAAGAAAATTTCAAATTCAATATATTTTAGAATTTTATTTAATGGGACCTATAGACGAAAATCATCCATTCCCGCTAAATTTTAAATCTACCTTTTTTTACATGCTTGAAATTTTTTACAGGTGATCTGCTATATAAAACTAAACTTTTTTGTAAATTGTCAAAATTCTAATCCTTACCGTTGGAGCACAATACACGATTAAATTTTTAGAGAAAATGCATGTATTTTTGACATGTATAACTTTAGAGCCTTCTGTATTTTTAACCACCACTTAGATTTTCACCAAAATATTTATTTTAGTAGATTTTGTCTAGTAGATCATCAGAAAAATATTTTTGGACTTTTACCTCAAAGTGGTTTTTTGAGCTCATGTAAGTGGTCAAGCATGCAGATTAAAAGGGTGACGGCTGGTCCAGAATTGGACCAAAATTTTTTCCTGAATGGCTGAATGTATCATCTTTAACACAAAAAAAATTTGGAGGTGACATTTTATAACTTTGACCACAATTGAATTTAATGTGATGCTACATTTGTGAATTTGGTGTGTTTTTCAGTAAAAATCTAATGTTCCACCATCAAGAAGTTGAGAATGAAGTGAATTTGCCTCAAAAATATTTTTAAGTGTTCAGGTACCTTCTAATTGATCAAAATATACATTTATTAAATATTATCCAGCTTCAACTATAGTAGTGAACTGCTTATGCATAGATGACTTCTAATTTGGACCTGTAGAGCAGATTCTCCTTCAGATATGCGATGGATCATAAAACTGTCAGAACAAACTTTTATTGGTAGTGTTTAACAAATACTTCTGCATCAAAAAATTTATCAGTTTGCACAATTTTGTGCTTAAGGTCAGTGTGATGGTCGTTCACCAATAGTTTAAACCATCAATATTATACTCATTACAATGGTCATGACATCAGTAAGGTTTTAGTAGAATCAAATATGGAAGTTTTGGTTACAGGAGGTATCAAGATGGTTTAATTCAGCTTTCATGTAAATTTTTTTGTACTGAAAATGCTTTATTTGAATAATTTAGGACCCAAACCAGCCATAACTTCCATATTTTATTTTATCAAAAATTTACAGATGTTCAGACCTTTGTAATGAGTATAATGTTGATGATATAAACTATTGGTGAACGACCATCACACTGACCTTAAGCACAAAATTGTGCAAACTGATAAATTTTTTGATGCAGAAGTATTTGTTAAACACTACCAATAAAAGTTTGTTCTGACAGTTTTATGATCCATCGCATATCTGAAGGAGAATCTGCTCTACAGGTCCAAATTAGAAGTCATCTATGCATAAGCAGTTCACTACTATAGTTGAAGCTGGATAATATTTAATAAATGTATATTTTGATCAATTAGAAGGTACCTGAACACTTAAAAATATTTTTGAGGCAAATTCACTTCATTCTCAACTTCTTGATGGTGGAACATTAGATTTTTTACTGAAAAACACACCAAATTCACAAATGTAGCATCACATTAAATTCAATTGTGGTCAAAGTTATAAAATGTCACCTCCAAATTTTTTTTGTGTTAAAGATGATACATTCAGCCATTCAGGAAAAAATTTGGTCCAATTCTGGACCAGCCGTCACCCTTTTTAATCTGCATGCTTGACCACTTACATGAGCTCAAAAAACCACTTTGAGGTAAAAGTCCAAAAATATTTTTCTGATGATCTACTAGACAAAATCTACTAAAATAAATATTTTGGTGAAAATCTAAGTGGTGGTTAAAAATACAGAAGGCTCTAAAGTTATACATGTCAAAAATACATGCATTTTCTCTAAAAATTTGATCGTGTACTGTGCTCCAACGGTAAGGATTAGAATTTTGACAATTAACAAAAAAGTTTAGTTTTATATAGCAGATCACCTGTAAAAAATTTCAAGCATGTAAAAAAAGGTAGATTTAAAATTTAGCGGGAATGGATGATTTTCGTCTATAGATATATCAAATATTTATTAAGTATAGGGATAATTTATAAAGTTTCCGATTTCTCTAGAAAATTGTCAACAAGAAACAGTTACTACCCACAACTCTGAAAACTTTATTCAATTTCTATTGTACTTGGTATTTAATTGAAGTCTCATTTGTTTCTTGCTCCATTGCAGGAATAAATCATGCACCAAAAGAAACCAAGGCAACCAGAAAACTCTTAAAGAAATCTTTGCTAACGGTCTGCTGAACAAAAACGTCAGCAGCTAACAAGCAAGAAAATGTTCGAAATGAATTTCGAGAAACTTTTTTATTCATCATCAAAAATGGATTTGAGTTCTAGCAAATTTTGTTGCCATTAGTTATTGAACAATCATGTCTTAATTAATATTTGATGATAATAATCGAAGGAAGAAACTTTTCCACAGAAAAAAACTTCATAATCCAAGTTTTCGGTATAACTCGCTTTTAAGGATAATAATCTCGAATAATTCTATCAATTCAATATCGATTTAATCTTATTAAATATTGAAACGGAGCTTCTTTTGCTAGCTGCTGCTATCAGCTATCACTTATCTGTACATGGGTTGCAAAATGTTCGAAAATTATATCATTAAGAATGTGGAGCATGTCTAAAGTTCGTTAATTAAGAAGTTAGAAGGATGATTCAATTCAATAAGGAGTCAATTACAATTAGATTTTATTTTATAGAGTGGAAAGGTGGAAAACTGGAAAACGTATTTTTGTTCAAAAATAGGTTGAGCTAAAATGGGTTATTCTATTATTATGAAAGATCTTTTAATAATAGATATTTAGAAGAAGTTTAAGGAAAATTATACTTTAACACGGAACGTGTGATAATAATGGTTCAACAATGTATATTAATGGTAGGATATTTAAAGAACTTATATATAGATAGCTTTAATATTAAATTCATTCGTAAGTATTTGCTCATCAGACATGAGTTTAATATGAAGTATCATATCATAATATCAAACATATTTGAAATTATTACCTGGTTGTTATTGCTCTATCAATATTGTTAGTAAATTGAATAAATAAAGATAAAGTTAGTGATTTATATAATAATGATGTCAAATCTAGTTTAAACTTACCGGATAACCTGGATAACCAACGTCACCTACTATAGAAACCCCTGGTGGTCCAATTGGGCCAGATTTTCCTCTGCGGCCTCTTTCTCCTTTCAAGGACCTCGTAATATTTTGTATAATTGGATCATCTAAGCTTAATGGAGGACATCCACAATTGGAACTGTTGTTTGAGTCTGCATATGAAATTGGTCCAGCTGGACCAATATCTCCTTTCGGACCTGGTTGGCCATCCAAACCACTTATGCCTTCAGCTAAAGGTTTAAATTTATACATGTATAAATGAAAAAAACTGTTAGAATTAAGTAACTTACAGCCTCTGTCTCCTTTCAGCCCATTTAATCCTCTTTCACCTATGAAAAAGCGTAAAAAAGCACAAATTTGCCAGTCATAATGTTCTAATATGTAGGTTAAAACTTTAAAGATTTTAAATTGATTACTAAAAACATCCATTAACTGAGCTTTAAATTTTTTTTCTTAGAATAAAAATTTGTGATTGCAAAATAATTTATTGAAAACTTTTAATATAATATATTTTAAATCTTAAAGCTCCAAAAATTACCTTTAGGACCTTGAAAACCTCTTTCTCCAATTCCGCCTCTTTCTCCCTTTTCTCCAGGGTCGCCTTTTATGGAGGTGCCTGGTTTCGATAAGCCTGGCATCAATGATTCCTATATATTGACCAAATGCACAAACCAAAGCAGATACGCAATTAGAATAAAATCCAAAGAAACGACAGTATAATGGCAGCAGCATAAAGCAGCAATGTATTGCATACGTTATTCAATATTCATTTCGGGTTAAACACTTTCTAAATGCTTTATCTTTGCCCTAATAATTAGATATTCATTCAATGTTTGCATCCTTGGTCGTTCATCGTATACTCGTTTCGATAAAGGATATTGTTTTTAGAGGAGAGTAAACACCTATTTTATAGAGGTAGCATACGTATAAAATTTCAATATTGATGCTAATGGCTCGGAGATTTATCTGGCTCCCTTTGCATGAGAGCTTTGTGGATGAGCTGTCTTGAATAATAACATGTTTTGAAGTTTCAAATTTGCTCGACTTCAACATTGTAATTTGCAAATATCCAGTGAGATGTTTAAATTTGATTAATCAGAGAGGTTTTTATTGACTGTTTCCGACTTTTTTTGGAAATTTGTCTGAATAGAAAGTTTTTCTTTTTTTTAAATTAAACGGTCATAACAAAAATTATGATTTCTGGCTTATAAAATCAGTCTCTTTAATTAGGAAATGGATCTTAAGCTATCAGAAGGATAGCCATCATTCTACGAAACCCATTCATATTTAAAACTTGAAAACTGCATGCAAATTTGAATTGTTTGAGCCATTTCACTATCATCGTACAATTCTGTGTATTTTAAAATAAGAATCCATTTGGGATCGAAAATTAACAATAAAAGCTGCTTTTTGCTCTCTTTAGTTCGTATTCGTATTTAAGTAATGCTCTGATGGAGCTGGAACTAAGAATTTGTTCAGATATTTGGAAAATTGTAGGAATTTTGCATGGAATATATTTGAAGCAACAAGGGATGGAGCCAATTAAATGGGATTTCCATCAAAACTCATAAAATTGTGTTTTACTGTCGAATCAAGCAACGAACTGTAGATATAAGGATAAAAAGTCTTTCCGGAAGAGAACTTTGAGATTTTGTTAAGGTTGAGAGAAAGGGGAGAGTAATGACTTGTACTTTATGATTAAACATGTGAATAAAATATAGGATGTTTGATAAAGGAGCAAATAAGCTTATATTGCCTGTGACTTTTCGAATAAAAGTTCTTCAAAACCAAAGAAAAACTAAAATTCTTTGGATACCATATAAATCACTAGAAAACGAGAGTCATTTTCTTCCCTCGCACCTTCATAAAAGCTACTTTTTACTCCCATTGTCGATAAAAAGCTAAATATGCAAATTGTATTTGGTAAGGAGTAGTTTTGATTACGGTTGAATGGTTCCGCATTATCAGAGTAAAATGTTTTATATTTTTTGCTCGATTTTTCCTCTATTTGAGTAAATCCATCTAAATATTCCTTTACTGTGTCACAAAGTTACAGCAACAGAAGCATATTTTACGGCATTTTATGGTATTTATAGCATTTATAGCATTTATGCTGCTTAGCATATATTTCAATGTTAGCAAATACATTACCCACTCTTATATATATGTCGTTTTTATACCTTAAACATCCTTGACGGATTCCAATTTGACTAATAAAAATGAAGAAAGCATGTGAATCGACAATATTTCATCATTTATCACGCAAAATGTATGCTCGAGCTGTGTGCGCTGTGATTTACGGTCGAGCATACATTTTTGTGACAAAAATCAATGGCATTTCAAATATAAAAACGGAAATATGGGAAATATGGAGAAAGTCTCTTTTGTAAAATATAAAAAAATGGAAAATGAAAAGTTCGCTGGGAAAATTTTATATATTTGATAAAAGGATTGGCACGTCATCATAAAGCTTAAAATATGAAAATAAACGAAAATAATAAATCAAATTCTATTTGAAGAGCATTTTGAAATTGTGAGGAATTATAGATGTCCAATGCGTTTGAGCTCAAATTTTGTAATGGGATTTTCGGAGGATTTGAACCCAATTTTTAATGGCTTACAGTTTATTCATTTCTACTTTTATTGCGGATTTGTGTAAAATTAAACTTGTGATTTAATTTTGAAATTTGGAGGAGATTTATATTTTTATTTATATTTTCACCATGAATCGATGCTCTTTTGTAAAGCTTTTGATTGGATAAATCCATGTAAAAAATGAATAAGCGAAGTAATGTATAAAAAAATTATTAAATTATTAATTGGATTCAAGATCAATCGTGTTGGACACTCACATAAAATTCACATAATTTCAATTCATAAATATGTCGCTGTAAATTATTTATTGGATAAATTGAAATTCTTTTAATGTTAGTAAATGTATAAAAAGTATCATTGAAATGTGACTTACGTCGTAATTTTCAGCTGTTCCAGGAACACCAATATCACCTTTGAGACCTGGTGTGCCATCAACACCTAATTAATTCGAAAAGATATTTGTTTTAATTATTCAAATTTTAGTTTTGTTTGTGAAACGCAAAAAACATTTTTGGAAGTTTCGTAAAATGTTTACCAAATCGTTATGATGCCTGTTAAAATTTTGAAATGATGAAAATCTTCCAAAAAACAATTTAGCAAAATTAAAATGAAAAAAATTTCTGTAACGAACCAGCCTCGCCCTTCATTCCTTGAATTCCTTCAGGACCTGAAAAGATAGAGAAAATGATGTTAAAATCAAAAATTCATCACAAAATTTTTTCAAAACTTTGAATAATTTTAATTTCAAAAATTACCTGGAGCACCAATATCGCCACGATCGCCTTTCACCCCAGATAATCCTTTTTCGCCCTGCAATAATAAACAAATGCGTAAAAAAAAATAAAAATATAATGTATTTTTAACTTACGATAGGTCCTTGCGATCCCTAGATGAACAAATGAACAAAAAACAAAAATATTAGAAATATTTAAAATTTATTCCGTTTAGATTTGTGCATGTTATTTGTGCATGTTTAGTGTCGAATTTTTTTTGAGAGATTAATGAAAATGTCATTTATACATTGTGATAAATATATCACTCACTCTAAACAAACAAAAATACTAAAAGCTTTCTTTCTAATGCTAGTATTTAACTTACCGGAAGTCCTGTTGCTCCACTTCTTCCTGGTGGCCCCCTGAGAAGCTCACGAACACTTTCATTTTTAAGGACTTCCATAATGTTTGTCACATTGCAGCCACACTTTCCACCACTTCCAAGTTCTGAAGACTGTAATTGTAAATTGAGTGATTTGAATATAAAAATTATTTGGTTCAAGCTAATTGCATTTAAAATAACAAAATAATTATTAAGAAAGTGATTTAAACTTACAATAAGATTCCCAGACGCATACTCGCAACTTCCTTTTTCCCCTTTTAATCCTGGTGGCCCGATTGGACCTCTTTCACCAGAATTTCCAGGAGGACCAGCAGCACCACGCACACTGGATCCTTTCATACCTTTTTCACCTTTTGATGCATAATTGTATATTTCTGAAATTTCAAAAATACATAAGATATAATTTTATGATCAATTTGAGTATGTTAAAACTTACTTTTTTCTGTTGAACTTTCTTCGGGATAATCAGGATTAAAATCTTGATCGTCCGTACCCTAGAGTTAGAAATGTGTAATATAAGTATTGAAATAAAATCGTTTCAAGTATAGAAATATATAATTTTTTGCTAATCGGTGAAAAGTCGAAAACGATTAATTTGATTTGAAGTTGCGTGATAAAAATAATAATCCATTCCAAACAGTTGGCAATTCTCCTGCAAGTTCATTTATAAAATATTTTCATCGACATATATTTTTTTTCTAACGAATTTCATATGTTATAGAACTTTAAACGGTTATCCAGAATCGAATTAAAGTTTCAAAGAAGGGTTTGCAATTTAATATTTTTATACCCATGATAAAAATATTTTTGCTTGTATAGCACACTCAATGAACACAACGTTTATGCAAATTTTACCTATTATTCAGTTTTTATGTGTGCATTTTTTAAAATTCCCTGTTTGGATAAAATTAGGTACAATAAATGTCCTAGAATAATGTATTTAAATAAATCAAACAATAAAATAAAAAACTTACAAAATCAAACCCACCAGAGCCATCATCTGGCTCATCACTTGGAAAACTATCGGTGGTATCCTCATAATCAAACTCCTTGGGGTCTATATTCTAGCATTAACATATAAAATACAAAAATCATAAACAATTAAAAATTGATCAAAATTATAATACAAATTAATTAATAGAAAACTTATAAGCATAGGTTTGGTAGTCTATACAAAAAGCGATAAATTTCCTGAAATCGTAGTCAAATAAAATTGAACAAGTTTTAAATAAACTTCAACGTGAATTTCTCTTTGAGCAACATAATAAATATAATTTAATATTAATGTTTATGGGCCTTTCAAGCCATTAAATCTTTTGCAGTTTAATTTATTGGTTAACCTTCACCTACAACCTGCTAACTTGCGAAAATCTTTACAAAACATGCAAGAACAACATTTATATGGATGTTTTAGGCATGGATTGGAAAGTGAGGTTAAAGTCCTTAGTTTCCTGGTATTTTACGAATACGTAGTTGTTTTTGATCCTTTCTCAAGATTTTTTTAAAATAAGTTTTTCTAGTGAAACTAATCTTCAACCGAATATTTTATAATTTAATTCATTCATGAATCTCATTGTTTGATTAAAATGAAATAATTCAACAAATTACAAAAATAAACAGAATCCATTAAAGCTTCCTTTAAATTTACATTACACCAACGAGAATAAAATATAAAGAGTTTATTCACAAAAAATACATTTAATTGATTGGTTTGAGCCTTCCTTATCGAGTTACATAAAATTTCTCAGAACAAAATCCTAAAAAGACAACCTAAATTGGGTGAAAACAACAGCAGAAACTCGGCGTAAAATTACGTAATCGAGTTACATGAAAGTAGACTTAATACCAAAAATACTCGAAAATACTGAAAAATAAACAAAGATGAAAATACACGAGCATTAGAGGCATAAGTTGCTTGTTCCTTGATATCAAAAGCGTCGATTGAAAACAATTGAGAGGTGCTATTTTTGGATTCTACATAAGAGTGAGCTGACAAAATATTTGCCTGACATGCCAACATGTCAAAAACTGAAAAACGTGCTCGGCGAAATTCTATATTCGAATTTACCCGCCTCTGCATCTGTTTGCCTTATTTCATGGTTGAAGGATCGGAAAATAGCTCGCAAATCTTTTGAATATGAAAATTCAGCGAAATGTAACCTTCGAATTGGCTTACGTTGCCTTGGTGAATTTTCTGCATATATCAGTTGGAGGTATAGAAAATGACAAATATGTATTTTTCGTTGAAGGAAGTTTTTGATTCAAAATACCGTAATTTTGAACAATGTTTCAAAAAGTTGAATAATTTGCACAAAGCAATAGAATTTTCATTACTATGGTTGGAAGGATTGGAAATTCATTGTAAAGCTTCAAGGAGTTTGTAAACAATTTTAAATGAATTTTTGAGGGGTTTTCCAACAATTTTACATTATTTCGGGAATATGTTTGAATGCGTTGTGGAACATTTTAATCATTAAATTCAATTAATGCAAATTTATATCAGAAACTTTCAGAAAAGCTTTTCCTACATCAGACTGGGCCAAACATTGGCTTGAAAACGATTTTTGTGTTGATTTCCATCTCCGCCATGCTAGCATTAATGAATGAAAAACAATTTCAGGTTCAATCTATATTTCACTTGTTAACAAGCGCTCAAATTTTGCAATATTGCAACTACAAAAAACCCGGAAGCTTTCTGAACTCGTTGAAAGAAAAAGTCAATAGCGGAAATTTCTATTAAAAACTGCTTCAATGTAAACTGCATTTATTACCACCTCCAACCAAGCAATTCTGACTCTTTAAAAATGGTGAGTTATTGCTATATTTGCCTTATTCCCTGAAGAAGTTACCTAGAGTCCCTATATATTTACTCATAATATAGCACTGCAATAGGTGCTTATTACAGCACGGTTGAAAAGTAAGAAATAAACGAGCTGACTTCAATAAAAAAGTTTTTCTTTAAACTCGCTTAAATTTTTCCGAGAAAATAACGAATACTGAGAAAGTACTTGGAAAATTTCGGAAATTTCAAGCTTCAAGAAACTTTATTGAAAGCAAATGCGAGTTGAAGTACTTAAAAGAAATTTTTTTTTGTGTGAAAAGCTTTTTGCGTTTGAAGCTTTTATAGGTCACAAGCTCTCAAATCTTTCCAATGTTTGTTATGATTTTATTTTTAATTTCAAATGAGTTTCATTGAAAATTATCGTTTAGATGCGAGTTATATTCTCTGTGAAAAATTGAGTTTTCTATGAGAAAACTTAATTTGTGATAAAATTTTAATTAACATTTTTGGTCAGCCACAATCTTTCTGTTGCTTTATTAAGATTTTATCTTGAAGAAAACTGTTGAAGCGTGGAATTAAAAAGATTAACTAATCATAAAATTGAGATAAGGTCTTATAAGAAGGTAACCGACATGTGACAGCATAATTTTCTAAAAGGACAATTAAATTTCATCTCAATCTTTGATATCTCTGACCTAGTTAGTATAACATCTCTGGTAGAATTTATATTCATCTCCAAGAATCTAAAAATATTATTTATAGCAAAAATATGTTCAAGACTTCACAAAAAGTCAAAGAAATATAACAATGGTAAGATCTTACGAGGTAAGTAGCTTTATAATTGGAAGATTTTCTTATCAAAAAAGCATTTACTTGCTGCTTTTTGCTGTTTGAACTTTAATTTAATTTCAGCTCAGTTGCTTTTCTTGTCTGATGTTTAAAGGAGAAGAGCTTATGCAGTTTTAATTGTAAATTTAAACATTTCCTCGTTGTGCTAGCAAACATGCAGGGTTGGGAATTCATTTTCTACATTTCCGTATTAAATGCTTCAGTAAAAAAAGCAAAACGTGACAACATAAGTATTTTTTACTTTGTAAGCCCTGCAGCAAAATCAGCTTATTAAAACGTTCTATTTACTTTTCTCGTCAAATAAGCTTTCCTACTGAGTGCAAATAATGAAAAATAATAATTGTACAGTGATTTTCTTTTTGCCTTCTCAACATTTCAAATGTTGAACAAAATAAGACAATATTTTGTAATGGAAAAAGTACATTTAAATAAAAAGTAGATTTATTGTTGTTATATATTGTTAAAAATAAATGGTAAAAATTAATGTCAGTATCCCTGACCTTGCTTTTCAACTTACATTTTTAATTACTGAAAAACTAAATATAAAGATCTTACCGTTTTGTTGCAAAGTGTGTTGATGACATCTGGGTACCCGTACAGTTTTAACAGCTGGAATGCACCCTAAGCTCAAAAAATTATGTGTTAAGCTTCTTACCATTTTTGAAACTTTTTATACAGTAGTTGTTTAAGGTTTAAGGTTTAAGGAAGTAAGATTGCCATTTTCATGTTTTTTGGTTGAAATGTTGCAGAGATTATTTTTTCAAAGAATATTGTGGACATATCATTTTTATGAATAGTTTATACTATACAAATCAAAAAAAGGAAAGATTTTTTATATGTAATCGAAAATCATAAATAAATTGTTCCACCCCTTTTCCCCTGCTGCTGAATTTTCATCCAATAACAATCCCAAAATCGTTGATAAATTTTAGTAAACAACATTGAAAACTCATCCAATTTCTATTTATGTAATAAAATACACCAAAATTACCTTCAAACGCTTTCATATACACCAACAATTGATTACAGTGACATATTATTTGGCCACCGAGAATTCACCAGCTATCACAAATTCCAAACAACAACAGCCATTAAAAGGCAATCAGCAGCAAAAATGTGATAAATGGCAACATAAATAACTGAAAAACAATTATGAGGAAGCACAAACAATAGAATGGACAACATAAGCACACCTTAAAGCTCCCGCAGGAATTTATCGAAAAGTTCTTTAATAACCAAAGTTTTCAGTGAGTTTGATTGACAGCAAAGAAGAATTATAATTAAATGTTTGGTTGTTTATTGGTATTTTTTTTAAGGTGTCAGTAGAAAGCCAATTTGATTTTTTTTATGTATATATTACCATTTTTTTTCGATCACTCCTATTTTTACATTATCAAGATCTTCCATACTTTGAAACTAAATTTTTCATAAAGCCTTTATACATTATACCTCCATTGAGCTGTCATTCAAATGTGAAGTCACTTTATTCTACTCCGCTTTGTTCTATTTACAACTGTGAATCTTCATTTCATTGATAACAAAACAAAGCACCTATTCATCAAAGCTATTGTTGACGCTTTACAGGTACTTAAGTGGCTCATTCACAAAAAGATGAAACGTAGATTCTGGTTTGTTTGGTTTTATTTATAATTCCATTCATCCAAAACAGATTATTTTGCGAGTTCGAGAATTCATGAAACTTGAGATTATTGAGTAGATCGTTTGCGGAACTCGTGTGGAGCTCTTGTTGTATGCAAGCGAGCTTTGAAGCTAAAAAAGTATTAATCTCTATTTAAATTTCTTTGCAAAAAATGCTTTAAAACATGCGAGCTTTGCAAAACAAAGCGTGGGTTTAATCGTGAAATGTTTTTTAATGATTGAGTTTCAAAATAGGCATTTCTTATGTTTCAGGATATTTTGATTTCAAAATAAAAATAAGAACACGAGAAATAAATTTTGTATCGCGCCAAATTTTATGTCGTCTAAATTAGGGGATTTAACTCAATAATCAAACTTTTGTCGCTTGGGCATTGAATTGATATAATAAAACTTTTCTTCAAAAAAAATTTAATGAAATCTGATAAATTTAGATTTTGCTATTTTGGTATTCATTTGATTTATTTCCGTTTCAAGAATTTCAAAACTTCTAAAATTAGTATTATAAATATGAGCAACAATTTAGTAAGTTCTAGCAAAGAACATGTAATTTATTACAAAACCCCGTAAATTTCAGAATCTCAAATAAATTGTTTTCTGAAGTTTTTGAGTTTAAAATACATTTTCGCGTTACAACAAAAACAATCATAATACCTAAATCTGAAGCATTTTGTGAAGAAGTACAAGATATAATCAAGTATGCAAAACTAATTATTTTGCTCTACATCTTCATCTCAAGAGCATCTTCAGGAGCATCGATGAATATGTAATTTTCGCAGTAATACGCAATAACACAGTAAATGTAACCAGTAATTGTGTGCCCCATTTTCTTAAGTTGAGCCTTTAGAATCCCACATAATAACTGTGCGGTAGATTATTATCTCAAAGTGTTCTGCTTGTGGTTTTGTTTGCTGCTAATTAGGATGACAACTTTAATTACAATTTCGCTACAATGCTATCTGATTTACTTAAGGGTTTTGTTATTGTGAAAGATATTACTCACTTCCTATTGTTTTGATTTAATTTGTGGAATCGGTATCGGTATCAATCAAATTTGAGTAGATTGAGCAATTGATTGTTTGGTGTGTGTTTAATCGAGAATCACGTAAAGATTTTGAAAGCTTTTGCACTGAGAATATATTTTATCAATAATATGTTTTGATTTAAGTTTGATGTACTTGAGTTTCTACAAAATTTCTTATAAATAAACTGCTAATTGGCAAGGCTTTAAAAAGTAAATCCCCATCTCCGTTAGATAATATATTCGATTTAATATAAAAAGTACCCCTCCAAAATCATAAAACACCAAACATTTTTTTGGTGGCAAAATCCTTGTCTTATAACACCAGCCTGTCTAAAGATTTTTTGCCTATTCGCCATAATTTTCATCCAATTATCTTTCCTATTTTTCATTCTTTCATTATTTCAATGGAGCTTGGCCTTTTCAGAGCATTCAAGGCATTCAAGCTGGTTAACATTTTCATTACGGGATGTTTGCTGCTAAATCGACTGAATTCTTGAAAGCCTCTTAATCAACTTTTCTAGAAGAATTTTTGATAGTTACTGAAGACTTTGGAGTGTTGCTAGATAGATGGATGAATTGGGGCGTAATTTGTTAAATTAACTTCAAAGTTACTAAACTTGCAACCCCGCACTGTTTGGAAATATTTTTTATGTTTTTTTATCTACTGTATCTACTTTTCAGCTCACCCTACATATAATTAAGGAATCAGGAAATGACGAATAATGGGGCTGTTTCAAAATTTTTCTATTCAAACTTTTATGAGTTAATTTGCTGAAGAATTCTGTAGCACAAAATTTAATTTGATGCCGGATTATGTTCTAAAGAGTTTCATTTATTAGATAATTTGAATATGTAATTAAGTAAATTTGTCATGGTGCGCCTTTGTGCACTAGGGAAAATACTGAAACAGACGATTATTCTAGAGATAGGGATCGTTGAATATTTTCGTTTGATGTGAAATATTTTGAAATGAATTTGAAGATGAAAAATATTAGAAAGTTTTGTTTAAACTTTGTTGAGATATACTGATTTAAATTATTTAATTTGATCTGTAAGATAAGCCGTGATTCAAATATGCTAATAAAATATTTTTTCTTGAAAGTTCTGTAGAATAAAGTCCAAAAATTTGATTGGTATTATAATAGCCTTCAATAAATGATTTTCCATTATAAAGTAAAACATAATCTATCGAAAAAGCTCTCAATTTACCAAAAAACCAAAAAATTTATCGATAGCAATAAATATGTGCAATTATTAAAACAAAAAAATGGCAAAACTTTGCCCCTCGAAAAAGCCAATTCATTCAATTTTTTAGCAATTGATAAATAATGGAAGGCAATTAATTCCGCTTTAAATCAAAATAAACACAAATTGCTTGCTGTTACGGGTTTAACGAGATATTTGAGCAAGCAATAAAAATATTTCACATGAACGGCGCGCGAGCTTTTTTCCTGTGTAATTTACATCCGACAGGCAACAAAATTGTTTTATATAAATTTGAAACAATAAATTATATCTGCTTTTTGTGTTTACTCGTGCTTTTATATCCCTTTTTGCCAGTAAAAAGTCCTTTATTTCTTTATTCATGGCATGGAAATAAACGAGCTCGAGCAAAGTGGAAGGTAAGATGACACGGCGATACATCAGGCAAGATACACCCGAACACCAGCTTTGCGAGTTCTTTCGAATGGAACTAGCAATTTTGCGTCCCAATTAATACCCTCCTTTTATTCCGATCTTTATGCCAACTTTATTCCTTTGGTTGGATGTTTTATGCGCAGCACATGAACATTCACATAAATTTTATCCGACATTGTTCGAACCAGGAATAGAAAAGTTTGGAATGGATTATTTTCTTGTACCTTGCGAAAAGTTTTTGCTTTACCAAGAAAACCGCTCAAGTGGATTATTTGCATATCATATTAAAGCTGATTTTCTGACGGTTATTAGATTTATCTGATTCTCTCTTTATTATATTTGTATACTTTTCTACCTGAATTCGTGCTGCAACTCGCTCCGTTTCATCTAGATTCTGGAGGAACCAGCCTTTTGTTGAAGCTGCTACCAAAAAACCGCATAAACTGACAAGAAGAAGGAACGCGAGAACGAGAATTTTCGACCGACCCGATATTATCATTGCCATTTTTGAAGGATATTTAAGGATCTATCTAAGATTTAAAGGATATCACAAGATTTATTTGTTCTAAATTAGTGATTATGGTCCGTATTCACTTATTTACATGTAATTTGTTACATAGATAACCTCTATAAACCATAACGACATCGTTAAAGAAATGGCGCATATAAATTTAAAAATGTGCCGCCAAAATAAATAAAACAAATTTGAAATTTCGCGCTCGATTCAATTTATTATATTTCTTTTTTTTACTTTCACGCCATTTCACATTTCCACAAAGTCTATCGCGAAATGCCCCACAATTGCTCCAGAACCAAAAAGTCTAATAAATCTCCACAGATAACTCCAAGGAATCCACCAAGATTATATTTATTATTCTTGTTCTATTCTTTTTATTGGCCCGCACTTGCCAAATGGAATCACTTCATAATTTTAAATCTTTGTGAGTTTGTGCGAGTTCCCAAATTTGTGGTCTGCGAAGCACGACAATACGATTTATGGACACTTTTTTACGATTCTCTGGGGACATTCTACGATTGTCTGATTGTCTTTTTGGTTTTTGCCTTATTGTCCAAAGCAATTAAATGTTTCTAACAAAGCTGCTTGCCTTCGTTTCCATTGTTTCACATTTCTAAAGTGTATAAACTTGTAACACAAAAAATGGGTTCATAATTGAGATTATCTTTGGCTTGATATATTTTCAATGTATCACTTAGTCACTTTCACTTTTTGTTTGCTTGCCATAAATCCTTGTTGGCTTGTTATATTGCTGCTGTATTGTGATGCTGTGATGTTGTTGATCACAATCAAATAATCTCGAACATAACAAACATAACAAATTTGTATGTTTCTCGACTTTTTGCAGTCATGTAGCAATCTTGGGTTTCAATAGCTTGGGGTTTTTCACCTCAAGATATATATCTGTTAATCTTTATGATAGTTATATTTGTAAAACAACACTAAGCACTAACATAGTCAACACTCCCTTATATGTGTCAACAAACTTGATACAGTCAATATTTAAGTACTGCGTCTTTCATTAAATATATTTTTGTTGAAATATTTATTGATTTATTTATCCGGGAGTTAAGGTTTATAAAACTTTCTAATGTTTTTTAACGTAATTGTACTTATGTAGAATGTTTTTTATGTTGACACAACAAATTCATGTCACTATGTGTATGTTGCCTACGTTATATTGGCATTGTTCTAAACTTGGACGTAATAATATTTTTATGCTTTTATGTATTTATCAATGATGAATTATTTATTGTTCGATTATTCTCGGATTACTTGGTTATACGATTTTGAGTGGGTTTTCTGACCTTTTATCAGCTTTTACTAGAAAGCGAAATAACGAATACAACCAAAGTACACAAAAACTTTTTCAAGAATTCACCAATCTGTTATCATACACATTGAAACGCACGGGAAATTTAGGTATTCAGGAGTTTAAGGATTTGTAAGAAGTTAGCAAAGAAATTCATGTGTCATCGGGGACTAGTCAGTCTTTTATATTTTCTGAAGGTTTCTGTAGATAAGATTCTTGTAAATAAATTGATTTCTCTTGTAATCTTGTAAATAAATCTCTTTGCATTAAAATAATGTACTTAATAAAAGTCCAAGTCTAGTGATTTATGTGAATTGAACTTGAACGAATTTTCTATTTTTGCACTACCAATAAATTGCACTAAGTAATTTTCTAAAAGTTCTCTAATCAAGCATTTTTTAGTATGTCAGCACTTTCGCGGATCAGATGAGCGGTTCTTTAAAGAACACAGCATCTCTGTTGTGCTTCATCGCGGTTCGATATCGACTGCCTGTGATTGAGCGGGAAAATAGGGAAACTGCGTGTTCAATCGAGAGAAAAGTGAGGGAACCGGGAAATTGAGAGATTTGAGGATGAGTTGAATTATTGTTTGAGTGACTATGCAGGAGAAATTGTGAAGAATTGTAAAATATAAGGAGTTTAAGGAGAAGATAATGAAATTTATGCGAAACTGGCGCTGCAATCGGAAAAAGGACGCATGTGCAATAAAAATGGAGAATTGTATGAATTTGCGAGCTATTTGAGCAGAATCTCAGTCCTTGACTCCTTGTAAGTAGAGCTAATATCTTTATGAGTTCAACTTTCCCGCCACAACAAATCGACTGTAACACTACATAACTAGTCATAAAAAATGCACTACTGACTGAATGACCTCACTGCCCGAATTCTGATAAAAAACTAAAAGAAAGAAAATTAACTTGTGGATTCGTTTCCCAAATTAGCTCTTAGCTCTACTTATGCTGTTTTTTAATCTGTTTATAAAATACATTTCATGTTTATTTATAAAGAAAACATTTTTATTGATTTTTAATTTTTACTTAGTGAATCTGGTTGCTGGTTTCAAAATTAATGAATGTGGTGAGTTTCCAGTAAATTTTGGTAAAATTAGAACTGATTGGTACAGTTTCTACAAAAAAAAATGAAGTATCGACCAAGCCAGATGTTAAGCTCTGCTATTTTAGACCGAAACATGAAAAAAACACCAAATCTCTTGACAAAGAATTTATTTTCTAAATTGAATAAGAAAATAAAAAATTCATTGAAATTCATTGAATTTCGAAGAAATTGAGAAAAATCGAATCTAAAGAAAATAAAAAATTTACATAAATTTGATGATGTTGGTACAGCAAAAATATGATTGAATGGTTTTTCTATTTTATTTGCTGTATTTTCATTGTTATGCTTGGTTTATTTGCTTTGTTAAGGCGGAGGGGTGTTAATGGTTGGAATATTGAGTTTCTTCTATAAATCCAATAAGAAAAATTTTTCGCCAATTCAAAAAAAATGGTATCTAGAATAAAAATTTCCGCCCGACAACACCACTTTCCCATTTCTTGCTAACAAACCTCAATTTTTTCCGGAAACATCCAGTAAATTTGTCAGAACAGAAAATTCAGTAAATTGAATAAATTTAATGAAGCAAGAAAGTTTTTCTAACCGAAAACCCAAGGATTTCTATTCATCCAACAGATCTAAATTGATCTAAACTGACAAGACTAAAAGACTAAAAGACTTAGAGTTGAGGTTGAGTGGATTTTTTTAATAAATATGTAAATCTATGGGATCTTTTTTGAGGATGAAATAACTAGAGAGTTATTCATATTTTTGGTTGAAATGATTGTAATCTGCATATAAATAAATAGTTGACCAGTAAAAATGAACTTAGGATTTCAAAATAGATGCATTAAAGTTGGAATTGGAGTATTATCATGGTTTAGGCTTTAAAAAGTATTTATAGTAAAATTTACAGAATTTCATGAAATAAATTCAGAAAAATGTGAAATTTTGTAAAAAAAGCAGCGCATCTCCATAAAAACGTAATAAATGTACCCTTAACTCTTCCTGTTTACATAATAAATATTTATACTCACAATGAGCCTCTTTATCTTAATTTCTTGATAATTCGTTGAAATTTGATTCATCTTTAACCTTAAGCACCATAGAATCTTACGGAAGTTCAAAAATAAGATAAAGGTAAAACCCACGCTAGAAACAATGAAATTCGAATAACAAAACCTTCATTACGCACCATTATGCCTTTTTTAAAGCGCCCACATCTGGAATAGGTTTATCTTAGGATGCTGTAATTGAACGGAATCTATGCTTTTCTAGTTACATGATCTATTTTTAGACGAAATTCCAGGAAATCATAACTCTGCCGTTTTTTATCTAAAATTATCTGTTCTGCAAATATTTTTCCCAACCTTTACAAAATTCGTATCATATCTCAAAAATATGTAGCTATTTCTTCAAAGACTGAAGATTTTAAATTATGAAATAATAAAACTCAGAAAATGTACTCCCAAGTTTTTTTCTTTCTAAGATTTTATACTTAATATAATCAGTAACATATTTCTGCAAAATATTGTTGAAACTAAATTGTAATTGAAATAATTTTAAATGTAAATCCTTATGTAAATCCTCTCATAACAATACCTAAATACATAAAATGTGACAATCCTACTTCCATTCCTAAACACGTGTATAATAATTAATGAGAAAGAAAATTACCAAATTACCAATAATATTCATAAAGATTCGACACAACAATTTTTCTTCTGTATTAATTATTTATTTAGTTTGCAATGTGAATTCATAAATATGATTTTCCAAACCGCACAAGCCAGTTAATTTAATTTAACTCATAACAATAGTCGTTTCAGTTTATTAATACTGTAAGAGCAATCTAAAAACGATTTTCAATAGAAATTGCAGAACAAATTTATGAATGGTGATGGAGCTCAAAAGCTCTTTTTAGAATTTAAGATTTAATTTAATTAATGTATAGAATCAAGATTTGAATTCACTACTTATTTTATATAATTTGAAATTGCCGCGAGAAAATGTATTCAGGTTAGAAAGAGAAAACTATTTGTTATTTTGCTAATTGTCATTGAAAAATATATTTCTCGCTCACTTTGTTCGAGACCATCAGAGCAGCAAGTCGCATTTAATTGCTTTGCTAAAGTAAAACCGTAAAAACTCTGTTACCTCAAAAACTACCTTTTAATCTTAATAAACATTGCTAAGAGTGGAATTGCTGTGTGTTTCATTGCCCAGAATTCCAGAATTGGTGAGTTAGAGTGCGAAAAAGTGAAAGAAGCGGAAGATCCCGAGATTGCAAATTGGGATCTGTCCGAGAGAAAAGCGCCATTCTAGCAGCTAGTGAACCTTACAACCCACTAGACGAGTGGTGCTAGTGTTGGGAGGAGAAGGCCCCAACATTTTGGTCCTTTGGAGCCGAAGTAGACTAGAAATTCGGAAAAACGTTTGGAAACGTTTTGGAACGTTTTCTCAGAAAAGCGGCGTTGCCACATTAGACTTGTTGAGACAAGTTTTGCTTTGAATGAAAAAGTGTTTTCTAAGTGAAAATTATAAAAATTAATGCAAAAGAAAGAATATTGAAAAAGATTTGCTCAAGTTCTCGCATCAAATAATACAGTGGTCATAGTCAATAGTTAATGCTTGTTGAATAGCTGCTCACAAGTACTTTGGCGCAAACTGACAAATACACTGAGAATAAAAAAGTGCAAAAGAAGGGATACCTGAAAAAGATTTATCAGTCCTCGCAATAGTGGTTAGTAAGAAGTCATAGTCAATAGTTAATGCTTGTTGAATAGCTGCTCACAAGTACTTTGGCGCAAACTGACAATAATTCTGAAAACTGAAACGATTAAAGCTGTGTCGCAAAGCAGTTTCACCAGTATCGTGCAGCTGAACAACACACATGTCGAGTCCAATCAATACAATCTAAATGAAGAAGAAACTGGAGAATCGAGCGAAGGTTCTGCAGACAATGGCCGATCAAGAGGATTCGTACCTGTTAGGTGACGTTGAGCAGAGGCATCAACGGTCAAAGAAGCCTGACAGCCGGACGCTTGTATCGCTATCTCAGACAGCTTGTGTGGTTTGCTGCGGCAACCACAACCTAGCTGATTGCTCCATGTTTCACAAAATGAAGGAGAATCGGGCGAGGGTTCTGAAGACAATGGCCGATCAAGAGGATTCGTACCTGTTAGGTGACGTTGAGCAGAGGCATCAACGGTCAAAGAAGCCTGACAGCCGGACGCTTGTATCGCTATCTCAGACAGCTTGTGTGGTTTGCTGCGGCAACCACAACCTAGCTGATTGCTCCATGTTTCACAAAATGAAGGAGAATCGGGCGAAGGTTCTGAAGACAATGGCCGATCAAGAGGATTCGTACCTGGAAGGTGACGTTGAGCAGAGGCATCAACGGTCAAAGAAGCCTGACAGCCGGACGCTTGTATCGCTATCTCAGACAGCTTGTGTGGTTTGCTGCGGCAACCACAACCTAGCTGATTGCTCCATGTTTCACAAAATGAAGGAGAATCGGGCGAGGGTTCTGAAGACAATGGCCAATCAAGAGGATTCGTACCTGTTAGGTGACGTTGAGCAGAGGCATCAACGGTCAAAGAAGCCTGACAGCCGGACGCTTGTATCGCTATCTCAGACAGCTTGTGTGGTTTGCTGCGGGAACCACAACCTAGCTGATTGCTCTAGATTTCACAAATTAGAGATTGCCGAGAAATATGAAGCACTCAAGAAAGGAGGAAGTTGCTTCAGATGTTTGAAACCAGGACATGGAAGTGCACAGTGTCGAGCATTGTTAGGCTGTGACAAGTGCAGCAAGAATCATCATGCGATGTTGCACGTAGCTGAGAAGACCGAATCACATGAACAAGTCTCAGTCACCACGCATGTGAACCATGTGAATCCGGACCAGTACGTTCTGCTATCCACGGCCATTGTTTGGCTTCGTGATGACAAGGGGACTACGTTCAAGTGCCGTGCGCTCTTGGACAATGGATCACAGGAACACTTCCTGACTGAGAATATGGTGCAGCGCTTGCACCTACGAAAGCGAGCACTTTCCTTCCCCGTGGGGGGAGTTAATGAGACGTCATCAAGGATTACGTCATGCACTCGAGCTACGATGATGCCAGCTCAAGGAAAGGCAAATTGGAAAATGGATTTCCTGGTGGTAAAAACAATTACCGGACAGTTGCCTTCAATGCAAGTGGCAGTGAACAACTGGAGCATCCCAGAGGGGATTGAACTGGCGGATCCAGAGTTCTTCAAGCCTAGAAGAATTGACATGCTAATCGGTGGCGCACTGTTTAGCGAACTCCTAGTTGGAGGAGTAATGTCACTTGCTCCCGGGTTGCCTAGACTGATCAACACCCAGCTGGGGTGGTTGGTATCTGGGCCAGTGATGAAGAACTGGGCTCCGCAAAAGAAGTTGACCTTATCAAGCTTCTGTAGCTTGGTAACCAATCAACAGTCGAGTCAGCAGCTCGAAAGATTCGTCTCAATGGAAGGATGCGATCCTGCCAAAGATCCTACTGAACGGGAACTGTGCGAGGCACTATTCAAGCAGTCTTCCAGTATTGACACAGATGGTCAATACGTGGTCAAGATGCCGTTGAAGGACAAGTTGTCGACTTTTGGTGATCCAAAACGTATTGCGGCCAAACAATTGGAGCGTCAGCTGACGAGACTGGATTGCGATTCAGTGCTCAAGGAGCAATACGAACAGTTTATGGAGCAGTACGAGGAGCTTGATCACAGGGAAGAGGTTCCAGCTGATGAAATAAATCACAGGCCGAGCTACTACTTGCCTCACCAGGGGGTAGTGAAGAACGAAATGATGCACAATGGTGTCATTCCTGATGACTTACTAAAGGTGGTTAGGTACCGCCAGATGAGCCACCCAAGTCAGCAAGACTTGCAGAGGATCTTGAGGAAAAAACCTGGAGACTCGGAAGTTGAGAGTTTCCGATTGAAGAACGAGACGTATGGGACAGCTAGTGCCCCAGTCCTGGCAACAAAGGTGCTCAGGCAAATAGCGATGAACCACAAGGACGAGGTTCCATTAGCTTCCAAGGCAATTATGGTGAGCACTTACTTGGATGACGTGCTTGCAAGACACGATGACATCACAAAAGCTGTTGATCTCCAGCATGAGTTCAAAACGATGTTGAGAACCGCCAAGATGACCCTAACCAAGTGGTGTGGGACAAAGCAACCGCTGTTAGACCACTTGCTGCCTAGTGAGCTAGAGCAGAAACAGTTTGATGAGCCAACCAGTGGAAAAGGCAGCACAAATAAGGCTGTAAGAGTTTGCTGGAACCCAGCAAAAGACGAATTGTCGTTAACATGGACGATGCTCACCCAAGCAAGAGTGACCAAGAGGACAATGTTGTTGAACATTGCGACCACATTTGACCAGCTAGGGATCATCAGTCTAGTAATAGTACGGCTGAAAATCTTTATGCGAGTGCTTAGGGCATTGAAGACAGGCTTTAACGAGCAGCTCGATATTGGTGTTCTGAAACACTGGATAGACTTGAGCAATGAGATGAGAGAGCTGTCCACACCATTAATGTCAAGATGCCTCAAGGAGGCCCCACCCTTTAAGAAACAGTTGCATGGCATTGCTGACGCATCCACCGAGTTGATGGGAGCATGCAAAACCCGTGTGGGTGGCAGGTTGAAACACACCCTAATACTAGAGCACCAGAAGCCTCTGAAGTTGCTTCCAACCAAGCATCCCTTGACGAGAGGGATCATTAAAGCTACTTACAAGCAAAACCTGCACTATACCCTTGGAGCATTAGCTGCCTTTATTCGGCAGTCTTACTGGATCAGTCATCCAGGACCAGAAATAGTGATTAGATCAGTCACTCTCCCTACTCAAGAAGGCTCATTAACAATAGACACATCCGTGTTACAAGTCTATCGTGGACAAGCCACTCGGCGGGAGAATGATGGAGCTCAAAAGCTCTTTTTAGAATTTAAGATTTAATTTAATTAATGTATAGAATCAAGATTTGAATTCACTACTTATTTTATATAATTTGAAATTGCCGCGAGAAAATGTATTCAGGTTAGAAAGAGAAAACTATTTGTTATTTTGCTAATTGTCATTGAAAAATATATTTCTCGCTCACTTTGTTCGAGACCATCAGAGCAGCAAGTCGCATTTAATTGCTTTGCTAAAGTAAAACCGTAAAAACTCTGTTACCTCAAAAACTACCTTTTAATCTTAATAAACATTGCTAAGAGTGGAATTGCTGTGTGTTTCATTGCCCAGAATTCCAGAATTGGTGAGTTAGAGTGCGAAAAAGTGAAAGAAGCGGAAGATCCCGAGATTGCAAATTGGGATCTGTCCGAGAGAAAAGCGCCATTCTAGCAGCTAGTGAACCTTACAACCCACTAGACGAGTGGTGCTAGTGTTGGGAGGAGAAGGCCCCAACAAATGGAAAGCCTCATAACTGCAATAAAATACAAATTTAATAAACTCATGTTTGCAGCATAAGTTCCTCTTCTCACAAGCAAAATAATAATAAAACTAATATGTATTATTATCCCGCAAGAAAGCAAATTCAGTTTATTTTCAAACGACTGCGATTATGTTATGGAAAACTTGGAAATGAAAAAAATATCAAAACGCTTGAGATTGTTCTGTGAATTGAAGAAAAGTATGAATATGCTTTTATTTCCAAGCATTTCATAAGAGCAGGAAATTCTCATAATAAATTAAATATATATGAATTTCAAGAGTACACGAGCATATAATACCAAATAATACCAAATACGTACTTATTCGTACTTATGCCATAAAAATAATGAATTTATATTTTCCGTTTTCATTCCGTTTTGTTCTCTAATTCCCAAAATATTAATGCTCCAGCAATTTCCCGCAAAAAACAGCATAAAAGGAAGTATATTCTTGAGAATAAATGCTCCACAATGCTTTTATGCGAAGCCATACCGTGAAATTCATAAATTTATGTGCTGAAAAAAATAATCATCATGAGTTTTCACAACATTAACTTGCATGCGATTTTTATGGGAACTTGGACAGATGGCTTGTGTGGTTTCTTGCACGAAAAGTTGTGTGTCGATTCTTTATAAATATTTTTTGGTAGCAATTTTACTTAATTTGGTGATCATAAATTATCCTAAAAACTTACCTCAAACTTTCCTTGTAACTGTGGTCCAGCTTGTGCAATATAAAACGTAGAAGCGGAATCAAATACCAGCTCTTTAGGATCCTTGCTAACTTCAACGGTTTCCATGCTAATGCAATTATGGTAAAATGTAATTCTTTCATTCAGAACTTTGAATGTAAAGCTCATCCATGTCTTGATATATGGCACTTGAAATGTAACCAAATTGGGATTGGCCGGTGGTGAACTAGCGTCCGCATAAATTAAGGTTATGTTGAGTTTATTGCTGGCCGTTTTGACCAATTTTATTCCCAGCTGAACAATCGTGTCTAATGGATTTACTACCGCAAACAAATATCCATCTGGTTGAACGTCAGGTCGTATTGTGACCATTAGTGCAAACTCGTACAGCCTTTCGGGCAGAACAAAGCGATATGGTGTTTTAATGTCGGCAGCGGATGACATTCTGAATGCTGGAAAATGGTCGGAGCCTCTGACTATTGTGACTCCATCTGTAGGGACTGTTATGGCTGTCATCATGTCAAATTCCAAGAATGCATCTGTTTTGGAGGAAGGAAAATTGTTTTAGTAAAAAACACTTTTGAAGCATAAAAAGAATGCTCTTAATAAAAAATGGAGCAGCATAAAAGCTAATAAATCCAACAAAACATTTACACCAATCTAAAGCCAAGTAGCTAGTGCTCTAAAATTCCCCTAAATAGCTTTTAAATTGGCAAAGCTCACGTTGAAAGTGTTTCTGCATACACGATGCTAAACTAGTTCACTCATTCATGAAACCCCTTTGATACACTTCAGTCATCAGTTGCATGTCTGAGTGGTGCATTTATTTTGCATTATTCAAAGAGAAGAAATTGTGAAAGAGCTTTTTCAACGTTGCTTTTGGAAAATGCAAGTGTAGACTTTGTTGCATTTTTAAGTCTCGTATAAATATTTGATGTGATGCTGAGTTGTTTACAGATATAATGCATTTTTCTAGAGTGCATTTTGAGAGAGTGACTAATTTCATTTCTTTGATGATAACTTTTTAGTTTGATGACCTGGTCACACTTTGTAATATTTTGCAAAATATTTCTCAAAAACTTGTTATTATTTTAGGACATGATTTTACTTAATTTTTAATTTATATTCTTAACAAATATATCACGGGGTGCATAAAAGCCTCAAGTCAAAAATTTTATGCATGTTGAAAAGCTTCAAAAAATGTTAAAAATAATATATGTTATTTATTTTACCCTCTCAAAATTTTAAAATGCTTCAAAATTGAAGAAGACTGAAAAAAACTTTATTCCTGCTTTTTTACATTTCAATTAGATGTTTCTCAAAGAAGAAAAAATAGAAAAATACCGCTCTAAACTATATTCAAATAAGCAACATATAATTAATAAAGTTATAACAAACAAATTAGCATAAAATAGATATTAATTCATTAAACCTCCATCACTCACCTTTAATTCCCTGCCCATTTAGACTTGATTGCAGCGTGCTGCATAAAAAGCAAACAATCCAAACCGTTTGCTGTTTCAACAACCTGCAAGCGAAAAGAAATAAGATCTATTAAAGACGATTGAAAAGATTAAAGAAGAAGATTTTTATTGATTTCTGTCTCGACATCATTTTTGAATTTTTCTCTGAAATTGTCGTGAAATTGTCGTGAAATGATGAATTTATGCCTAAATGAGACTTGAATCTCTCAAGTATCTTTAAATGTTTAAATACTATTTAATCAAGATCAATGGTGTCAAAAGTGTCAAGCCCATCTCTATTTGTCGGTTGGGATGAAAAACATCGTTATAATTAGCCAAAATGACATAAATATTAATGAGTCTTGAATAATTCATAAATCACTGATATCAATATCACTATGAATATTTCGAAAAATTAATTCGGTTTCGAGAGATTTGTGCAAATTTATTCATTCAACAAAACATTAAGAAAACATTTAAAACAATTTATGAATTCTCTTCAAAATGAGCAAAATTCATAAATCGAAAATTCGCAAATTAGCAAGATTGAAATATTTCTTCCGGAAACTGTCTGCAACTATTTAAGTCTGTATATTTTGAGGTTTGTTTTGCGGTTGAATCTTGTTTAGTCTTTCGGAATCCGAGGAAATTCTGTGTGTTTAGTTGAATTTATGGCGAAAACGAGAAATCTATTTTAATATTTTATAATAAATTAATAATTTAGAAAACGATAGTTTATGCTTTAGCTCGATCGGTCTTTTAGGAATGTTTTATGGGAGGATTTTTGTAAGTAATTAATATTTATGTGTATTTATACAGCATTTGAACAAATTATTTATTTAAATAGTTTTATGTTGAATTTTGTTTTGATCAGAAATAGAGATAAATAGAATCATCAGTGAATTTTTATTTTTATTGAAATCTTTTATAAATACATTTTATTTTTAAAAAATTTTAAATTTTTTTCAGAATTTCGACGAAGATTCATTTGAGACTAGTGAATAACTATTTTTATTTTATTTCTAAATATCTGAGATTCGATGCTTTATGGCATTTTTATTAACTGTTCAAAATAATTCATCATTGTTATTGGTAAAATATTGTATCGAATTTAGTTAGATAAGAAAGTTTGGTGAGATTTGGTCATTTGAACTTTATTGAGTAAAAAATAATATAAGATTGAGATTCAATGAAGAATTCTAAGACATTGACATTGAAAATTTTTATTAATGTTCAAAATTTCATTAAATATCTCAAAAAATTTTATTAACACGAACTTTTGTCTATTTTTCTGATATCTATCCTCATTTCCCACCCAATATATAAATCAATTTATCCTTTTACAATTTCTTAGTCTATTACCTAGAATTATTTTGTTCAAATTCCCAAACAATATATCAATATACAAGAGTCATAAATATTTGGATTTTATTCTTTGTCGCTATTAGTTAAAATGTGCCACGAATAGTAAAAATCTCAAAAATTTAATCAAAACCACTTTTAGCTAATAAATTACAAAATTATGCAAATATAGTATAAATTCATTCAATTCAGAACGCATATCTTGCACAAATGGAAAACAGTGGAAATATTGGCAGATTGCTGGCGCTATACCTTTACGGTCTTCACATGCTTTGATCACCAATCAACCGAGATACCATGTTTATTTATTTTGAATCAGATTATAATAAGTCATAAATCATTTTATGGATATATTGCGGCAACTTTATTGCACTTAAAGATTGAATTATTTTATAATAATCGATTGACTGAGGTTTAATCATTTTATTGCATTTATCTTGCAAAATGAATTAAGTGTTTCAATCCAATTAGTTTTTTAATAATCTTCTAAAATTAGAAAATTACATGGAATTAATAACCATTTTCATTATAAAACTTTAACGAACTTTATGTAAAATTTTACTCAAACTTCCACAACCTGTTAATGAGTCACTTAGACTTGCTCAACATCAAACTCAATATCAATTAAATTTATAGTTTTTTCTAAAGTTTTAACATCTAGAGTTGGTTTTCTTTGAATGTTTTTTGAAAAAATATTTGTTAAACGTTTGAATATTATGTTTTACATGTACGGTAGATTTTAATTTGGTGATTAAAATTAATTAGAGATAAACTTTTAATTTATTGCAGCAACAAGCGAGTCAAGAACAAGTTTGGTGTTTGATAGAAATTTTTAATTTTAGATATTGATTTTTGAGGGTAGTTGGAAATGAGGTTTTTTTTCAAAATTTCTCTGTATGGTTTGAAAATATTATATTTCATAATTTTATTACCAATGTATGTTCAAAAAAAAAATTAGATTCAAAAATCTTCTTACCAAGAATTGATAAATTTTTAAAAAATCGGCAACATCATTAATGGGCAGCCCTTAATTAAATATGAACATTAATAAATTACAAAGTAACATTCCCGGAGACACCTCGATTTTTTTATAAAACCATATTATCGTTGCTTTGCAATTAAGCGTAAAATATTCAAAAGATGAAATTTATCTACTGTTTTATGTGAGTTTTATGATCATTTACACAAAAATCATTTGAAAACATTTCAAAGAAAAAAGAGCGCACAGGACAGATCAAAATAAACTGCATAATTTACGATAAAAGCAGAAAAAATAAACAAAAAACGTTGTTAAGTGAAAAACTAGTAACTGATCGTTTATTTACTAATTTCTTCTGTTTCACAACTTGATTTAAAAACTTGCCCCATTCAATGCACTGTCAATATTATTTGATAATTCAAAAAGTCGATTGTTCAGTAAACTTATTAGTTTTCTTATCGCCAGCACGATTCCATATTTTCAAAATTTCTTATAAATTAAGTTAATAATAAGAGATTGTTTTTCTCACAGAAATAGCCAATAAAGATGATAAGAGGCATTTCTAATAAAGTTTACATAGACAATTTATAAAGTTCCTACTATCTATATATATTGATAACCACTCAATGCTAATATTATTTACTGGTAAATTTACTGAAGTTATAAAATTTGTAAATTAAAAGTCTCGGTTCATCGATTCTTATCCGAGCACGCCCGAAATATCATTAAACAAGCGCTTGAGCTCACTTCTTCCAGCATTTTTAAACACTTTGAACACTTCAAGAAGTGTAAATGGTTTTATTGAAATTTTCTTCAATGACGAGGTGGCTCAGGAAAGGTTGACGGTTCGCACGATTAACATTTAAATTGTTATACGAACCAGCGATTTAAAATATATTGTAATTTTATGGAACACTTGAATGTAATTTTTACAACAAAACTGTAAATATTCAACGTATAAACACCTCATAAAAATAATTCGCACGCAATTCTGGTTGTCTGTTGAGCTGAGGAAGCTTTCTGAATATATTTCTGAATTTATGATTACAAAAATATACGAAAAATATCAAGCATTGAAGCTATAGCTCTGTCTGTCACCATTACATCTGATGCAACATATTTTTTTCAACCTATCTCAAGAATCACAAAATCTTTAAAATTCGAAGCAATCAAAAAAATCTTTAGATATTTCAATAAAACTGAAAATAAACTAGAGATAACTGCTAACAGATTGGTGTAGTGCCTAACTTGCAAGCTGGTACAAGTGGATAGATCTCATCTATAATTTAAGATGTTATGAAACAGCGCGCATCTATTAAAGACTGATTTATAGCAATCAGATGTGTGTGCCCAACAAGCAGATCAAATCTCACTAAAATTAATTAAAATCATTATTATTCAAAAACCCGAAAATTGCGAAAATGAGAAATTGTGTGATGTTATTAAAAATGTTTAAAAGTTCTTTCAGAGTTTTTTTGAATTCTTTGAATTTTCCTAACATTAAAAATTTTTCAAATGATGTGGTAAATTTCTTGAATAAATAAATTACAACCTCAATTTAATCTGAACTTTGGCCAAGTATTTTCTTATTACCAAAAAACTTTCTTAATAAATTTATTGCAAAGAAATGCAAACAGCAAACAGCAATTTGACGAAATACTTTTATAATGAGTACAACAGAAATACATCGTCGCCTGACTTCTTTACGACTTCATCTAATTTATTTAATTATAAACCTGTTTGCGGTTCAACAAAGATTTATTAATAAATATAAAAATACCTTCTTTAAAATATTTCTGAATGATGCTAAAAATAATGTTTATATATATAAAATGCTCCATAAACGTTAAATGGGATACAGAGATCACAAATTCCCTGAATAATAAATTATACATTGTGTATGTGATTTGAAAAGTTTGTTTTAATATGAATCATAAAAATTAGATTTTACGAGCAAAATTTGCTGTTTTTCCTTTTTTGTGCAAATTTTAATGATTATAACTCCAAAACAAGTGATAACCAAATTGGTAGGCGAACACTTGCTTATTTAAAATATTTTCAAACTTCTGAGCTCTGGAAAATTTCTAGATTTTTAGTATACATGATGTCGCCGAAAATCCTACTTATCAACTTATGATTATTATTTAATAACAAAATTTAAATAATAGGCCGGTAAATACCATTTAAAAATTTCACGCTCGTACGGTAGGGAATCGTAAAGTAAGCCTGAAGAATTAATTTTATTGTAAATTATTCAGTGATTAAGCTTCAAAACAAGCCCCTGTGATTTGAGACATATGTATTTCCATCTTTTGTGTATTGACTCTGTTAAAACATTCAAGAAGCAGAGCCATAATTTTTAAGTACAATCAACAGATGTCAAATTGTGCAATATCACTTAAAATAAATATTTTATGCATCTTTTCTGAATTTTTTCAAGTTTCATTTAAAAGACTTGCTGATGTGTACAATGTACATTCATATTGCTCAAACAAAAATAATAAATTTTCATCTGTCAAGAGATCGTGAACTATCCGATTTTTATTGCATTTATTGCAGTTGTGGTGTTTTTGCATGAAATTTCTTAGCAGGAGCTGGAAATGATCTTTCCATATTTATAGTTGACATTGAACTAAAATATGTTATTTTTAATCAAATCATGTCAACCAAAAGTTTGCATGTAGCATTTCTATAAATAAAAATATTATTATGCGATTCTGATTACATTGATGATAAAAAAATCGAAACCGTTTCATAAATAAATATTTAATCCAAAAACCCATTCTCCGAAAAAAGATTTTAAAATCTCAGCTATTAATGATTTTTTTGTAACACATTGCTTTGATGTAAAACCTCACCAACATACTCAATAGATTATGCTACCATTCCATGACATTTTTTCCAAACACCACAGATTATTTTAATATTCCCTTTTGGAACGTGACCTTTTGTTACACATTCATTTATGCATTTTTTTCATGGCGCTGCATTTTATAATCCACAAAATGATGCAACTATTCAACAATACATTTGTTTCGATACAATGCTTTTTTTCCGCAAACTGTCTCAAAACCAGTGAAACCAAATCCCTCGGTTGTTAAATATTAAAATGTGTTCACAAAATATTCCATGCACGAGCTGCAAAAAATTGAATAAATGGTCCCAAAAACCACATAAAATTCTGTAGTTTAATTAATGCAAATCTTCCAACAATATGGTGACAAGCGAAAGCTACCTTATTAGGATCTAGCTCTATTTTGTCTAAATTACTTAATATGTTCCTTTTGATATGGAAGCCTGTAAGTTGTTCAAACAATTCAAAGCTGAAAAAAACTTGAACTATAAAAATTTTAAGAACCGCTGACGCCAAATAATTTAATTTGCTTGCAAATTACTTATTGCTCACAAAATTAGCATAAAATGTAATAAAATGATAAAACCGGCAAAATATTTCGTTTCAACGTTTTTTCACTGAATTAAGCTTGTCAACATATTGTAGCACTTTGATCACTAGTAAACCACTTACGTCATGCTAGCCGCTTGTCTGATGATAATCCTCTTTAAATTCCTGCACTATTTCTATTCTGCAATTATAAGCAGTTGGCACATCCTTTTGCACTTGAAGCCAGCTAGTCATGAAGCACTTTAAAACACTTTAACATACTCTGCTCTTTTTTTTATTTCTATTTTGTCTACACCATAGACATAATATTTATTTATTTTTCTTTTTCTTCCTTTATTCACTGGTTGTCACTATTTAAAGTCCCTTCGGGAACAGAATCCTGCATAAAATATACAGCAAAAATGTATTAGCACATATATTCTAGAATAACGAACTTCCTATTCCACGTGCATTTGCTTCACGCATGTCAAACACATAAAAAACATATTAAAAATTTATCAAAAAAGTTCGATTTTGTTTCTGGGTTACAATATTGTAGCGCAAAACTCTGCGAATCGAACAAAATCAACAAAATTTATTAATCTCTTGCTACAGGCAAAAGCCCAGCACACTGCCAATGATCAAAAAATAAATGCCGATAATGCCGAAATTCCCAACAAACAAAAAAATACACACAAATTCACGAAAAACAGAGAAAACAATCCGTCAATGAAGCAAGCGAGCAATCAAATTACGAGAATTTGAGTATTAAGTAAAAGCCGAGGACTTTTCATTCATGAAAAAGTCGTAAAAGCACTATCAGCACTATAATCAACTGTATAAAACTAGAAAATTTGAGATTCACACAAGCCAAAAGGTCCCAGCACGAGCAAAACGACGCACCCAGCTAAGCGAGACACAAGTGGATGGCTTCACAACAGACAAGAGACTGAATGAAACATATCAATTTTCCAACGATAATACCTAACAAAGCACACACTAGCATGCAAACGTATGGATTCGCATATGATCAGGGGTTGGTAAGGCATTTTGCAAACATATTTTGAATTGCAAGGATATTTATTTTTAAGCAAAAACTTTGAGAACTTAGTAAGCCAGACAGGAGGTTAGAATGTCATATTTAAGTCCATAATAATCTTCCCATAAATTTTTTTAACAAAAAACGGATTTTTTTACTAATAAAGAAAATTAAATTCTCATGAAATTTAAAATTTTTGTTTTTTAAGGAAAGTTTTTTTGAGGTTTTTTTTTTGCATAAAATGTCGTAGATTGCGGAGGGAATAGACTCGCCTGAAAGTTTTTCATCATGAAACTTCTATCTATTATTTAAATTATCTAGAAATACCAAAGCCTCTCGATCTCTGCACGCGAGCATAATATATCACCACACCGTGAGTGTGTTTGCTGATACATTTATATTTCGCTAGAAAATATCTGTATCACATGAACCCCTTAACTCTACTATGCCGACTATGAAGCATAGAAAATACAGAATGTGTGACAAGGCTATACATTTGGTATATATGCAGTACATAGAAAGCACACACACCAAAACGATCCCACGAGTTCATTCAAAACTTCAAATGAGTGGATTAAAACGGTGACGTGATTTATTTATTTTCTGTGCTTTACACTTTATTTTATCGCATTTTGGAGGTGACGAGGTGACGAAGGTGTGCACCGCCTATTAACATAAATTTGTCATATACTACCTATATAATTATTTATTATATTGCGTACATTATTGTTATATCACTTTCATGCAAGTTTGAAATTAAAGAGCGGTGGAACGAGGTTTTGCCGTTTATTTTCATTTTTAACGTTTTTGTCTTGGTGTTTACTGGTGGTGCACAAGCTGTTGTTTATATTTTACTAGCAAGCTTTTTATTTGCGATTATGATGCAACTTTTCATTTCTGGTAGAATTTGATTTTCTTTTAGTTGTTTTTGTTCAGTAAACTATTGTTGGTGATAGCAGGTGATAGTTCAGAATAACGAACTGCAGTTGCAAACTTTTTTTGAAAGATTTTATTTTGATGTAAAATGTAGAAACGTAAATTGAATCATGGCGCCAAAATCATTGTTATATTGCTACCGTATGTTTTACAGTCTATATCAGAATTTAATCAAACAAATGTTGTAATTTTAGACTAAACATGGGTGGAATTAATTGAAAGCGCCACTTTTCAACAATTTAATAGATAAGGTGGTGATAACTGTAGCTTTATCAGACGTGAATTTAAATAGACATGTTGTTTTTGATCTTTATCAATTCTAAAAAGAATGTAGAAATTTTCATTAAAAGCGGTTATTTGCTCAGTATGCAATATAATTTTACCACGTTTAAATATAACGAGTAAAGCATGTAAATCATTCTGTTACAGCAAAAGTTCGACAAACCTTCCCTCTTAAAAGTAACACCCTTTGCCTCAGTTCCTTAAATTTATGAAGTCACACATTGCAAAGCGAGTGGAAGTCAATTGATAGCTTTCCATAACGCTTGGATACATTGTATTTCATGTATCTAATGTATCTCATATATTTCCTACATGCCATATATGTTCCGTAATATTGTATTTTGTGTATAAAGGCAAGCATTCAAGCAGTATCAAAGCACATCAACGATGCAGAGCGTATTAATACAATTTGTGAGCTCATAAAGTATGCAGAAGCTTCACCGAAAGCAGCAAATATCATTGAACATACTTTGCAATATGGTTTCGTTCCATAAGAGGCTTACGGTATCCCTGACATAAATCCCATCATCCCTCGCTCTCTCAGGCTTCTTTGAATTTATTTAGAAGGAATTAGATGTCATGCTCTGGGATGTCTACCAGTTTTCTTGCAGATGAGATTATCGATTTGAATTTAAATTGGAACAACAATTTTAATGCTGAATTTATCGAATAAATATATCGTAGCCGGAAACGAAACATGCTGCTGTTCCATCAAAAGAAATTAATATTTAAAAACTCATTTGGCGCGTTCTCGCATTTTCGGCTGTTATTTCACATAAACATTATTTGTGTACATGTGCGAATGAATTATGCGAATTTTTCGAGTTTTTTCAAGTTTTTGTTATTTTTTGTAATATTTCGTAACATAGTGCAGACCTCGTAATTTGTGGTGCGATATTGAACGATTCCATTAAAAATTGATTGGGAAATTTGGACCACACAGTCACCCACAAAATAATCGGATCTACAGAAACCACTATAGTAACCACTAAACGTTTTTATGGCAGGGGGTTTTCGTAGTGGAAAAAAACTTTCAATTTGTATTTTTTTTTTGCAATTTCATGTGGTGTTCGGAGAATTTTGTATGAAAGAGTTCTTATTGCAAAATTGTAAGATTATGATGCGATGCTCCTTTTACCGCCTTACTTACCAAACTCTGAAAAAGTGCTAAGCAATTTTTCATCTTGAAACTTATCCACCCCTTGATGGCAATAATTCTCACCACAAAACTTGCAAACTTGCGTGGGTATATCCCATTGATACAATATTGGCAAGTAAGTTATTATCATTGTAGATCGCGAAGCAGGTTCCTGTAATATTGATAGCGTACATTATCCGGTTGAAGCTGCCTGCTGTTTCTCCTGAAGTGTTCCAAACCAATCGCATAATACCATGGTGAACATAACGATCAATAAATTGTAGCAATAAAGAAAGAAACATAACAATTCGTTCTAAAATCCATTAAAGAATAACGCAATAACGCTTCACTCTCGCTTTCAAGCAGATTGCCGAGATATCGAGGTACAATGTCGGATTTTATTGGGATGGTAAAAGATGTAAGCACACGTGAACTCAATTTTGGAGCAAATTTACAGCAAATACTGAAACAATGATGAGTAAGCAAACGAGTTTTATTAGCAGAAATTATTTTGAGATCATCATTTCAGCTGATTTAGGCGAGCCTTTAAATGCTTTTATGTTTCAATGTGAAGGAGAACAATGAACAATAAATTGAATCATCAAAATTCAAAATACAAAAAGACTTGCATCATAATCATTTCGTTCTTTTGGAAAATGCTTCAGGTAGGATTTGCATAAATGAGTTGTTTGTTTTATGATGAGGGATTTTGTTATGTTATAAATTTATTTTTATTCAGACTTTATTGAAGAATTCCGAAGAAATGAGACGTTTTATTCAACAAAGGTCTTGATTACTATTTTATGCTGTTGTGCTTTATGGTTCTTCATGGTCTCAAATTTTATAATATATAAAATACAATGTATCTAAATTAAGTTTTAATCAAGTTTTGATAAAAATAAAAATTTTTTATTTCAATCCATAAACTAAAAATTTCATGGTTGAAATGTGCAAGAAAAAATACATAGGTACCTTAAACAATTGTATTAATCATCTTTAATAATTCCAACAAGTGTATTTGTCAAACAAATTTAGTATTAATATTTTGAGCGATTTGTCTTGTTCCAGGAAATTCTTATCTCTCAAATAACACAGATTGAGCTTTATTTGAAAACATTCACAGCAATTCTAGAAAAGCATTACTTTGATCATTTTTTCCAACAAAAATAAAGAGACATTTCAATATTTTAAATTTCTTAGAAGAGCCGCACGAATAAGCATCTTCCATGTGTTTTAATGTTTTTTTTTTCTGTCTGTGTGTCACAAAGAGATGTGTTTACTCTGTCAATATTTAATTGTAAATATTAATAAAACAATCTTCCACAAAACCGTGCCATTAAATTACCAAAATTTTATAAACAATATGAGTGATGACGAACCCGGGAAACCAAAACATTCCGGTTAAAATTCATTCCGATATATTCATTCCAAATATACTGAAATTTTCATTCTGTATGCAGAAGGTTAAATGGAGAATCTTTAAAGAAGTCTAACTCGCATGCTAGAAAACATTACAATTTATAGTTTTTAAAAGATGATAACTAGAAAACCAAGTAGAATGATTTGTGGAATGCAAAATATGTAACATTTCGCAATATTCCGTTTTATGCGTTCAAATGAGATGTATAGGTAGAAAAACCTTTTTTTAATTACTTTTCATCACTTTTATTGAAAAAATTCCTGCAAAATTCATGGAAATGAGATTTAATTATTTTACTCGTGATGTTCTCTAAATGCATTCTTCAAAGAATGTTCAGAGAGTCTGTTAGATAGTAGTAATTAACGTTCTGCGGAGCATCATATAGTTAGAATATAAAAATGATTGAAATTATTAATTGATTTTTGGCCTATTTCATTGAAAATAAGCATCAAGCTTACTATTTTTACCGTTTTTATCACTAAATATATAGCCTGTAGTAAAAATATAGGAAGTTTATGAGATTCAGAACGGAAAACTGAAAAAAACCTAACATTATGTGACATATCGAAAATTGATTCCAGTTAGTGTTCTATGAAGAATAAATTATTGGAATGTTTAGTATACCAAAACAAACGCGGAGCAAAGCAGAGCTCTTCGTAAAATTAATTCTTTTTGCGTGATTAAATGAGTTTAAAATCATAAATTGTTTCATAAAACACCAATAGTGACCTGTAAGAGTAAGAAAAGTGTAGATCTAACATTAAAAAGTGAGGAAAAACTATTTGAAGCTAAAATTTGAAGTTATTTTGAAAATATCCTGTTTAAGTTTTTAATATTGTGCGAATTAACCAACAAAGCAATCCAACCTTACTACAAAACAATTAAACAATATTTACTAGTGCTTGACCTGGTGCTTGACGTTTTCTCAGCTGATTCTTGCAGTGAAAACTAGAGTTTAAGGTGAGTTTATAGTTAGAGGTTATTTTGAGTATTATTACAAAGTTTTAATCTTTTTAGCTATTCGGACGATTTCTTAAGGTTCTGAGCTTCACAGTATCTACGCAGTACAGTGTGATGGTTTTTTCGGTGTAAAAATTTCTTCAAGTACATTGGTAAATATTTCTTTATATGCTGCATATTTTATTCTAACATCTTTTCTCTTTACAGAAAATCCCCAAGAACGTGAAGTTATAAGAACCAGCACCTTAATCTTAGTTTTCTCAACAACATTTCATCTTTCTTTTGTCAGACTGTTTATATCATTATAGAAAATTATAAGCAGAAATAAAACTTTTTAATTGAATATGAATTTTATTTTGCCACCATCAATCATTCCAGCAATCATTCGAACAGTATCAAAAAATTAAGACTTATTAGACTTTTAAAAAACATTCTAAATATGTTGCCTTTAATACCTATTTTCTAGAATATAATTTAGAATGAATTCCGGTATGTCCACGGAATGTTCATAGAATGTAATTTTATTTTTGGCGGTATGTCTCAGAATGAAAAATACATTCTAATTAGACGTTCTTTTCAGAATGTATTTTTGGGCACTTTACCCGTTAAGTGTTATAACTGGAGAATATTTACAGACGTTCTTCCGGCATGCAAACGTTCTGCTCGAAGATTCTGTGATCATTCTGCAGACATACCGGTTGGTTTCCCGGGGAAAGTCAATTTACATAAATATTAAAATTACTACATTATGTGCTCAATAACCCATCTGTTCCAATATTTGATGGCTGGTAATTAAACCTCTGGTTAGCACCTCGTGCAATAGCCAAAGAATCTACAATAATTTCAAACGAAATAATGTTGCGTGTGTCGTAAGTGTGACTTCTGAATTGTGATTCATAATTATTTTTAGACACTTGAACAATAAACATTAAAGAAGTATAAAGCTCACAGCCATTAAAAGTCTAATTTTTAAACAATTTATAGTTTAGAGTAGAGACTAGAGAGAATGTGCTTGAAAAACGGTTGAGAATTGATGGCATGATTAAAAGCAATATTTTAATTTTATAGGAAAATCGGTTTCAAAGAATTTGTTCATTGAACCAACTAATGACGAATACATCTTGGAGTAAACGATTCATAGGAAAATTGTTTTGAGAGTTTTGTCAATTGATCACTTTTCTGCCGAAGGGTGTCCTTCATTTAATTACCTTTTGTTTTGCTTTTTAGAAGAATTCCCAATTATTTGTTTCCCAATATGCCAATGATTTATATTGTCTCGTTTAAATTCATTAATAATTGGTTAGGTTAGTACTGGGTGAATTTTTTTATTAGAAAACAATTCAAATTATCAAAAGATTAAAATCTACATCAATCCAACTTCGATATCAAAGAATAAAAGACATCAATACTTTTCACAAACTCAAAGAACAAAATTCAATAATAATCCACCCACTGAACCACTCCTTTCAATAAATAATGTCGCTAACCCAACCAAGCATAGAAACCATAGAATATCCACAAAAGATCTCGTAAAACCCAAAAGATAATTGATTGTGCTCATAAAAAATGACGCAACAGAAGTTCCACAAACTTGAAAAGTGATGAGACAAATTTGAAAGCCCATAAATTAATTAAATTTTAGATATTTTTAACAAAGTTTAATGTTGACATTCAAATTACAGAGTGCTTGAAAAATTCAATTTAAATTGTAAAATCCAAAAATATGCCGATTAGTGTACAACTACAGAGTGTTTAACTCAAATTTATTTCATTTAATGGGAAATCGGCTCCAATTTCAATAAAGTTTTATTCCAGAATCAAAACCAGCATCTCTTTACGAACAAAAAAACAACTTGGGCTATAAAAATTTGCACGCAATCTTGGATTGAGCAAATGTAAACTTTAAGCGCTCGCTTTAATAAAAAAAACAAAAAACTGTGTTCGTTCGTTCAAAATTTTTGTTTTATTTGTTTTATTATCTTCTGAATTGGCCGGAACAACCAAACAAATATGTAGAGGTAGGTCAGGGAGTCAATCGATTAACATGCTGTTTTTTTACGTAAGTCTCGTAACACATTAATTTTCTGTTCTTTGGAAGAGATTTTCATTCATACAAAATTCATTAAACAAATTTTTAAGGGAATTTTGCGTTGAGTTGATTGCTTTTTGAGATTAAAACAGATACGGGCGGTAAACCATAAAAACTCGCGAATTAGAGTTATTTAGGAATGAATATAAAGTAGAAAAAAATAATTCACAAAAAGTCGTGAATCGCTAAAAATATTTTTTCTTTTATTGGAGGTGTCAGTTTGTTTGATTTATTTCCTACAAACAATCATCAAAATGTAATTGGGCTATCTTTTGCAGGGTTCGGTGATTGTAAATAAGGGACTTGCGAATTTTTTCATATTTTCTCGTTTCTCCTATAAATAAATTATTCCATCAAACTGTCAATTTTCGCAAGTTTCCACATAAATCTTCAAATCTTTGATGAAGCTTCCTGACAAGTCCATTAATAACTTGTCAAAAGCTGACATTTTACTGTCAAACAAATAAATAGCGATAGACAGTAAATAAAGCTGATATGACATAATTGCGTTAAAACAATCCAATCCCTGCATTCTACTGAAAATTATCTTTTAGCTCATTAAAATATAGATAGGTCGTTTATATGTTTAAAAAAATACTTACAGCCACAATAAAATCTTGAAAATTTTAATTTGGAATAAAATTATAAAATTTTGAGTCATATCTTGGTAAGAGTCATCTAGACTATTGCCAGAGAATATTGCTCATCGATTTGAATAATTTTTTTCAGATTAATTTTGTATGAAGTGTAAATAATGGAAATTAAATTAATTATCCAGCTTGACAATTTGTTCATTGACAAAAGTATGAATGTACATTGTACAAGAGCAAAGATTGAAAAATTGAAAGATGTTAAACTGATAGTTGTCGGAAATTTGTATTCAATATTTGCGCCATTAATATTTTTGCATGTTGTACTAAGCCATTAAAATTGTTTATGTATTTAACATTTTGCATATTTAACCGAATATTTACATTTTTAATGCAAAAGTGACGAGATCAGCGAATTTTTAGAATCTATAAATCAAAAACGTTAAATAAAAAAGAATAAAGAGTTTAGCACCACTTTTCGGTTGCAACAAATAGGAGCAGTCGCATGTCTAATTTGTAAATAGTAAATCATGATAATTTATGACTTAGGTGATAGTTAAAAGTGGCAGCTAGTAAATAATATGTAAATCAGTATTTTTAGATGATGTTGTTGATTACTGTTATACTGAGTTTTTTTGAGTTTTTTTATTAATAAAAAAATGAACACACTCATTAGAACTTGAGTGCGAACATGATCTTGAAGCTATGAAATAAACATATTTGCATTAACGTCTAGTAAGTTTTGATATTTATTGTACCATTGACATTACCGTCATAAATTGTTCCCACAAAATTATCCGATAAAAACAATTCCAAGAAAACTTATCCTCAACGTAAAATCTAAATGTGTCAAGAAATCTAGTGGCTTTGCGTCAGAACTAGAAAACTGTGATAAAAATTATACTTTACTAGGAAAAACCAAAAATATCAAAACAACTTCAAAATTATTGAGAGTTTTGTAGAATTGAACGATATACGATATCTAAGCATCAACAACATGAACACAACATGAAAAAGATTTTTTTTACAATTTTATTAAGCAACTGTTGATTTTATAGCCGAAAATTATATTTATTATAACTTAAGCCTAATGTTTTCAATAAAACATAAGGTTTATTATTTTTATGAGTTTTGAACACATTTTTTCATCATGCTCTGCTATAATAATGAATTTGTTTTGGTTGGAAGATTTATAGTGTAAGGTTATGAATTAGAGTTATGTTAAGTAGTTTCATTTATGTTTTCAAGCATAAATCTAGTTAGCTCATAAAATATCAGCTCGAAAAATTGACGCTACCTTTCTAATGAAAATTAATACATTGCAGAGTCGATATATTTCAAGATAATATTTGAAAATGGGTGCAAGGCAGTGAGATGTTGGTTCAAAAGAATTAATAAATTATTTTACATTGGTAATTTAGAAGAACAAATTCAAATGTTCCTAAGAAACTTTGAAATTTTCAAAGAAAAGTTACTTTCATGATATCCTTAAAAATGACTTAAGTAAATATTTACCAAGTCAGCAACTCTCAGAATTACATAAACTATTTAACAGATATAACTTTACAGTATTGAAATTGAATTATAACCATGTTGAGGGAAAACTTTGCAAATCCATGATTATCCTTTTCTATTTTGCGACTATTTTCTCAGTATTTGGTAGCTTTATGACTGAGATTAATAGAGAAAATGGTGAATTATGGGGCGTTTAAGCTTTCCTAATCCTCTTCTCACCACTTGAAAATTTTGCTTTGATCCCCTAACAACTTTGGGATAGATTTATTCGAGGATGTAAATTGTAAAATTAAACAAGGGCAACTTTCGTTAAGATTATTAAGCTTTCTTTTGTATTCAAATTAAAATTAACTTGCAAATATATATGAGAATGGTCGAGAATCTAACTGTTGCATGGAAAAGTATATATTGTAGAATTGATGTCATTTTGATTGCAAGAAAATTTTGATAAATTATTTGCTATTCATTGCAGCACACGTTTGAAACGAAATTTTTGAACAATAACCAAGGACGATTCAAATCTAATAAGTCGAAAATGCGCATTTAGTGCAACGCGAGAGGCAAAGTGTACTACAATGTTCCAATTAAATTGGCCAAACATGTTTTACCGTTATTTAACATTTCCTTGACAAATGTTTTTCTTCCATTTCTGAGAAATTTTTTATCATTTTTGCGTAACAATTGATAGTTGACCAAATTTGCAAAATTTTGTTGATAAGAATTTAATATATAAGCTCGTTGTATTCTAGATGAACAATCATTCAAAAGCATTATTTGGCTCTGTAAAGTGTATTTTCAATTAAAGAAACTTAATAAGTGAAAATAAAAATCAAAATGAATTCATTCGTTTTATTCGTGAGTGTTGCAGTCGTTTTGATTGCCTCTTGCCAAGCAATCCCAAGGTCAGAAGGTGATTTGGAAAATGCAATCAAAGTTCTTGAAAATTCAAACATCGTTATTGAAATAAGAGAAGGTATGCTATATTGTGAAATTTCCTATTTATAAACTTACTGTCACTTTTCTGCTTTAACTGGACATCTTAATATTCAGAATAAATCAAAAAATTTGTGTTTTCTAAAATCGATTATTAACATATTTATATTTTCAACTTAAAAGGTGGAGCACATGGAGTAGTTCCGACTAATAATAATGTGCAAAGTAGATGTGGAATGACTATTGGTCAATTTCGAGAATGTCAAAGAATATGTACATTACTTGGAACAAGATGGACTACCTGCTCAAATATGCGTTGTATTTGCCATAATTAATAACTAATATATTACCAATAACTTCCGTGCTTATTGGTTCTCGCATATTCAGGTTAAAACTTAAATAAAATTAACAACACAGCTTATTAATTACAATATGTGAATACACATCAAATATTTTAATAAAAAAAGATGCGTCTTATACACAAGTGTTTTTTTTTAACTAACCATGTTGTTACCGTCAAAAAAAAAATAGTTCAATCCGAAAATATTAATCGTTAAGACAGTTTGAGGTAAGTTTTTCATACATTTTTGTGATTTAATTTACCTAGGTTGGAGAATTGGATATTTTTTCTCATTTGTAACGCTCTATTTAATCATCTCTCATCTCAACTTTGAACAATAAAATGAAACGTTTGAGATAATATGTACATGGATATGTTTTATTTTATTAAGTTGAAAATCCTCACAACAAATTTAATATCACTTTATTTCATTTCGAGTACTCCTCAAGCATACAGAATTTATGCAATGAAAAATATAATAAATGTATACTTCGTTTTATTTTCGTTTTGTTCTCTAATTCCCCAAAATATTAATGCTCCAGCAATTTCCCGCAAAAAGGAAAAATAATATTTCTTGGAATAAATGTTTCACAATTCTTTTATGTGAATTTAAACCGTAAAATTATGGATTTTTCTATTAAAAATCTTATCATTGAGATGCGAAGTTGTATAGAAACTTGCAAAAGTTGCTTGTTTGGTTTGTTGTGTTATTTGCTTGTTAGATATTTATTTATTGGAATTATATTGCTTTTGATTTAAATGTTCCATTGATTTGATTGTTAACAGTAAATCAATTAACTATGTGTGACAATATGCAGATTCAACAACCAAAACATATATATTTAATTTCATACTGACTGAAAACAATTTATGTTATTGAAATTTGTTTTTACAGACCTTCCAAAAAATACAACTTGAAATATTATTTTTTATAGGTCAAAATAAATTTTTTGTTCTGTAAACTATCACAATAGATCATAAAAAGACCAGAAAGCATAATTGGTAAAGGTCATAAAAAATTCCACCATATATGTGAAAAACTTGACAATTTGTCAAACATCGTAAATTATCAATTAAAAAAGGCGTAAATAATTTTGGAGTTTTATTATTTGCTTTGCTATAAAATTATTAATATACAAAAAAAGGTTTTTTATTTATTCTTGGGTTTCAGTTGTGATGTTTTATGTATATTCAAAAATAATTTTTGTTTTTAAATGTATCACATTATTCAAGATTGTTGATAAACCACGTTTAATTAAAGAAAACATTTTTATCCGCTGGGAAATGAATAATTGTTTAGACGTTTGAATTTCAAACAAAATGTCATAAAAAAAAACAAACTAAGCAGTGAAATTTGTTATGATGTACGATGTAGAATTTAGAGTATCCGAAAAAAATACTGGAAAATTTAAATTCAAAAACATATACAATTTAAAATTCTGCATGATGCTCTTCTTCGAATTCTTTGACATCTTATAACACAGTCCCTAAATTGTCGAGCATTCATTAAACAAACTGATCTGCTTTGCGCCATACCATCAATCATCACATTATTATAATCTGTAAGGTATTTTAAAAACACAATCAGTCAATAAGATATCACTTTTTTCATTAATCATCTTTGTTTTGGCGTTTAATGTGACTGAACTTAAAATCCTGTGTTCACACTTAGTAAAATGAAATGTAAGTTTACCTTTTGTTAAATTTGCGGTGCTGTCTGGTGAAGTGTTGTCTACCTGAGTTGCATAGCAAGATACAAAGAATATCGTTGCAACACTTAGAAATAAAAGTGCTGAATTCATTTTGCTTTACTTTTGCTTCTTTTTTTGCAACTCATTAACGTCCACTTGAGCTCTGACGACGTTCCAAGACTGATTTTGTATCGGCATTTGGGCCAGTATTTATACTGAGCTCTTATCAGCTCTCAAACGGACTTTCGATAGTGTTAATGATATCAGAGATACATTTATCAGAGAGCTTTTTTTTCGACTGATTTTTGTAAATCAGGATGTATGATAACGATTAATCTTAGAATTATGAATGATTCGAGTTTATAAAACAATTTGGGAATTTGTATATATAAAGGTAACGATACAGCAGATACGGGCAATGTACTTACTTGGTAGTTTGAGAATTGAGAACATTTTCAGAAGACAAGTTAAACTTTGTCTCACACAACATCAAATGTCTGAAACCAAGCAGCCAGAGTGAGACTGTACAAGGTCCTTCGAAAGAAAACACACAATAAGCTATACAGGTTGCTGCACAATCTAAAATATTTTAGTTTTATGAACAAGAAAATTATTTGATGGCACAATTTGACACAAAAGCATTCAGAAATGATTGTAATTTCTGCTTCATAAATTTAGCTTGGAGATAATTTTATTCTAAAACCCTCATCAATTCAGAAAATAAATTAATTTGCAGAAATTTTTTGAGGACTATCATCAATTTTGTTGATTATTGTCATTCTAGAACCTAGCTTATAAGATTTTTAGCATAAAAATATTCCTTGGAGATTTGCATATGAACATTGTATTTAGAGCAGGCTCGAATATATTTTGTGAAAAATTTTATTGAAGATTTTGTGCTAAAATAAAGTCAATGGTTTAGGGCCTATAAATTTTGGTTTTTTATTTGGAAATTCTGCTGATCAGGTAGGTTTGTGTATTTTAGTGAGGAAACTGTAGCAACAACTTGATTTATTTGTTAAGAAGAGAGCTGCAAGTTCTAGTTTTTTTTAACTTGGTCTAAGAAGGCAAGATGTATGTAGAAAAAGGAACTATCTATCGAAAATAATTCAAAGAACCATTAAATTTCAACAATAAATTAAAAAATAAAACTGAACGGCAGCTTACAAAATATTAATAAATAATTCCCTGCCAATTAAGTGAAGTATAGCAAAGTGGAAATAATAGAACATAAAGTGCAAACAAAAAACTAACTATAAATATAAATTAAATTAAATAAAACAAACAAACTATAAATTGTTTACAGAAACAAGTAGAGAGCAGTAGAACATTTTCCATTATATTTATTATATTTCATTGTAAGTTTACATTTTGAGAAGCTTTTTCATGAGTAAATTACAAAGATCGTCTTAGAAGCTTATTTTGTGGCAGGGGTTTTAAAATTCTGTTTTATGTATTTCTGTAGTCAGCCATTCAGGTCGTGGTTGTACTTTTAGCTTTGAGAAAATGAAGAATTGTTTCTATTTTTATACTCAAACTCAAGCAAAAATAGCGTAGTCGAGCTTGTAAATATTATTTTGATGATATTTTTTGCTTTGTGGAAAAATTAAATATGAATGCAGATTTTAATGGTTTTGTGGTATTTTTGGTATTAAAATTGGAATTTGTTAAAAATGTGGGATGCGTGAATAATTTTTATTAATAAAATATATATTTTTTAATAACTTTTTATGGTTAAAACCACCATGACATAACTTTGTAGCATTTAATTACAACATGATATTTATTCTGGAAAATTCTGGAGCGTACATTTCTGACTTAATTATTGTTTGAATTGCTGGAAAATTAAAACAACACTGGAATGATTTTTCGATTTGTAATGAATATTTATTGAAATATTTTTCGAGATTGATTTTAAATGTAAAATATTCAGAAGCTTGAAAACGCTTCAATGCAATGATAAAACCTTAATAATTTTTTGTAGCTATCTGTATTTTCAGTTTTTTTTGAAAACTCTTATTACTATTGAACACTTCAAATATGAAAACTCTTCGATGGGAATAATTAGCAAAAATAAAAAAATAAACAAGTCCCATTTTCTCATAATAAATTTCAAGATTTACTGTAGAATAAATCAAAACTGAGATACATGGAAATGCATCCAATTAAAATTGCAGTTTGTTTCAGGTGGTAATTAGGTTAATTAGATGTATCTTCAGTTATTTCTGATTTATATCGTTTTACTTTTAATTTAAATTGACTATAGTCAATTATTCAGGTTAAAGTTGGCCAATGAGTAATGAAAACCTTTGTTACGTGTGATTGCTAACATTATTTTCTATCTAATTTAAACAAATCTGAATGCAAAATATTTTATTCAAAAACATCGTTCCAAAAAGTTCCTCATTGCATTTCTGACTCTCCTTATCTTAAACTTGTTTTATTCACTGTTTCGAACAATTTTACTTTTGAAGTAATCTAAATTATGTAAATTTCAAAAATAATAAAACTTATTCTGACTCGGAGAAATACGTTTCATTTATTTCTTGCAGTTTGCATTTAACAAATTGTTTGGAAATTATTGTAAAACAATCTTTTGGTTGTTTGTAATTTAAACAAAAGTTTGTGCATGCAAAGTATTAGTGGAAATACAAACATAAAGATTAAAAGTGAATTAAATCTTAAGCGGAATTTCATAAATCAAAAGACATCCCATAAATATAGCAAAAATATCTTTTCACAAATTTCTTACAAACGATTTTCCACAAAAATCTTTTCTTCACATTTGCTCGTAATAAAATCACTTCTTAATAGCGGCGCTTTATCATAAAATCTTAATTTATGACGTCGCCCTTTTTAGCACATCAATCTGTTCGCAGTCATCCATAGTCCACTTAATATAAGAGCCGCGTAATAAATATAAGCACGTTCTTAAAATTATGATCTGGTGATTTTTGCTAAAATTGTGAATTTTTGTTATAAAAGAACTATCAAATACGTTGTCGGTATCAGATGTTTGGAATGTTGAAAAAGTCATTATGCTTCAACACTATACATTTTTTAAGTTTCAAGATCTTCCCAGCAAACTAGCGTGCGAATTATATTCATCGAGTGTTTATTCGTTGATTATCGTAAATTTAAATGGAACATTGTAGCAGTTTATAGATCAAATTTGGTAGATACCACAATACTGTCAACGCTAAGCTTTTTGTATCGCTATACAGGAAATTTTAGTAGAACCATTCAGTTTTCTCAGTCGTGCTTTGATAAAAATCTGAACATTTTACCTACAAGCTTACTTGCAAAGTTTTTAGAATTTTATAGCAGTTTGTTTTGTTTTTATCTAGTGACACATTTGACTAACGAAAACTTATAGGAACATTGTGTATCCAAGTTTTCCTCTATTTGAATGTGTAAGCAATTTTATTTCACCAATCTGTCTGACTCCCACAGAACCAAACCATAAACTTTTCTGCTTATATTATCTAAAATGCATCCCAACTTCCAAATAAATTTTTGGTTGAACAGCTTTTGAATTGAATAATTAGATCATTAATTTTTGGGATAATCGTTCAATTTACCAAATTGGGTAACTTTTCTAAACTTTTTTACGTGCCCAGAATTCTCTAAAATGTTCAAAAATTTTTTAAGCCTCAACATAAAATATGTGGATACTTGGAAGAGATTCATGCTTCGACCACAAAATTTCATTAAATTTGGTTTAAAATTTTGAATTGAGGATAGTTAAGAATATTCAATGTTTTAATGTTAGTTATGGGTTGAACCTGGTATTTTAATGAATTGGTCGTTTTCATAAATAATGTAACATCTATGTTTTATGTTTAATTCAAAAAGCAAATTTTGCATAAATGTTTCTATAGTAGCATTTCCTTAACAAAATAAAACACACACACTACCTACAAATTACATTAACATATAAAGTAGACCAATTGTAACTTGAAACCTTCAATTACCTTCACTTACCTTTTTAAATATTAAAAGTTCAAAATGTATAAAACTGTAGACAAAAGTTAAAAAAATCGGAAAACTAAAATTTCTGTACAAAAACTGCTCTCACAGCATCAAAAGCAGAACAAAATCATCAAATTGTGACGGAAGTGCTGTGATTGACATTGAATAATTTGGGTGAATTGCAAAAGCGCTTCATTCCCAACAAACTGGCTAGTTTTTGCATTTTAGCATTTTTTTTCTATTTTAACAAAATTGCCAGGAATTCGGTTTGTTAGATGAAAACAGTTTGGATTTTCTATTTTCCTAGAGAGCATTCACTGAAAACACATCGGATTTCCAGGGATTTCCACATTATATCCAATATGAAGGCTCATGCAGTTTCCGCAAACTCGAAAAATGTTTCATAAAATATTGAGTCATATAGAGTGTGCTCAGCATGCCCAGCTGCAAGCTTTTAATGCACGATTTCCTCTCAGATTTTAATTAGAAAATGATTTATGGACTTTTTTCGGGACTGAACTGTAAAAAAATTGCAAAATGTTATTCAAAATAATTTCACGGATGCTTGAGTTAGTTTGGGTTTGGTGATATATCAAATGATGGGGGTATTTTCAAATATTTTTGTTATAGGATTATTAGGGTGAGATACTTGGATTTTTATAATTAACCGTCAAAAAAGAGATTTAAAAACTTTGTTATTTGAACACAAATAAGTAAAACAATGACGTCATTTGTATTTGGGTTCTGTTTAATATATTTTTATGTAATTTATTTTGCGTTCAACTGAAGATACATAAAAACATTTCAAATTTTCATGAGAAATTATGAACATTTTTGATCAATTCCGAAAATACTAGAACACGTTAATTCTCCATTAAAATATATAATTTCATCTACTTTCTACTTACAAAGCATAACCGTTCAAAAATAATGTTAACAGGGTGGTAAATTTTGTTGTAATTACTAGTAATTTCGGCATAACACCAAACGGCATCACCATTTCTAATGCCGAGGAAGACATTTGAGAAAATTAAATAATAATGGAGCATGTTTCGTAACGGTTACGTTTTATGCTTCACTTGGTACGTGAGCAAAGCATTAAAGCATCATTGACTCAATAATGAACCGAATAATACGATTTTAGTACAATTTTTGGCAGAGTATTTAGTTAATAAATGTCATAATATTCATAATTTGAGAATTGCTATGAATTTAATCTTGAAGTAACAAGAAAGCTCTTAAAAAGCTCACACAAAAGTTTATATAAATTTACTTTGCTAGTTTATCATCAATTTAAAGTTTTTTATGTTTTCAAGTTTTTCTATTTTACTGTACAGAACAAAAAAAAATATTTATGTGTGACGCAAATTATTATGGGACAATTTGTGCTCATAAAAAATGTTTTATTACTCTAGTTTATCAGGAATTTTCCATGTTTTCTGTTTACACAAAAAAATATAAAAGAAATAAATTGTTTTTTATTGTTCTCCAAAAAAGTGCAATGAACCGCGCAATTTATTTATTTTTCTGAGTTTGACAGGTAGGTGGATTGTGTATTTATTTTGTGTTGGCAAATTTTACAGATATATTTTTATTTGAACAATATAATTTTAATTTTTGGGCTTTGGATTCACAAATAAAACACCAGTCAGTTTTCCTTTACAAAACTTGAAAGCACAAAAAGTACAAAAAAAGCTTCAATTTGCCAAATGTGTCTCCATAATCAAATAATCAGCTGCCATTAGCCTCCTCATAGCAAACGAACCAGAATAGCTTCATACACAATATAAGTGGAGAAACATATTCAGCACAACAAATACAGCAAACTCAGCGTATTTCATAAACTATGTAATTCCCATAATGTTCTTAATTATTTACTCAACGAGTCTATTTAATCTCTTTAAGAAGCTTTTGTCTCGATGTCTTAATTTACCAAATTTTCTGCAAATTTCCGGCCTACACAATGGGAATGCTTCAAGGAAGTGCTCGATGTGCTTATTTCTAACTCTAAGCAAACATTTATACACAAACGATGGTAATTTTTATGCAAATTAGTTTTCCAGCTGAAGTTTTCATCATCTTGCTTCCTTTCATCATTGTCTTTTAGTTATATTTAATGTTTTAAAGGGAGGTTTTTTCTTTATTTTAGAGATTTTACTGAGGAATTTTAATTCATCTTTTTATAATTAATTTTTATTCAATTCAAATTGGACTCTGAGCTTATATTTAATCATTTTGTAAAACAGCAAAATATCAGTTGGATTATCAGTTGGATATTCTAGATTTGAATTTTTGCCAATTCAAGAATCCAAACTTCCTCACTCAATTAAAATGGTTAACCGTAATGTAAACAAGAAAATATGAAAATTCGATTCATTGAACTGCTTAATTACCCGAAGCCTTAACAAGCAGAAATAAAAAATAAGTTTTATTTATATTGCAGGGTGATGGAGCATGTAAAATTATTATGAAAGATAAATACTCCAATAAAGATTTTGATCAGAAAATTTTTACTTCTACGTCTAAGGAGTATTATACCAGAATGTTTACATATTATAATATTTTCTCAGCTATAGAACTTTCATGTTAACAATGTAAATTAATTTAGCACAGTATTGTAAATTTGCTCACATTATCCAGGATCCATGCTGTTGATCAAGTAAATATTCAATTACTGGATAAATATTTACTACAGCTTGATTCTATGATTTTGTTAATTGAACCGGAGAAATAGTGAGAAGTTACGAGCTTTGGATTATATAATATGAATCGTAACCATGAACCAATAAGATTATAATTTTAAACCCGGAATCACTAACAAACATCATGACGTTAAAACGCTTTCAAATCAAAATTCTAGAAATTCAGTTAAAAAATTAAATTTCCATGAAAACTCAATTCAAACTTTGTTGAATATCTAATCTAGAAAGTTGAGTTTTTTTGATTAAAAACATCATAAACTCAAGTAAGCACAATGTGATGCTCTTTCAAATCTTCTGGAAGCTGATCCAAAGCCCGGTTTTTTTGTGTTACATGGAAAAATACAATTAAATTGCAAGCATATCTCTATATTGTGTACTTATTTTGAAAAACAATAAAGATTTGTGATAAAATCAATTTTGATGAATTGTCTTGGTTTTTTCTCCTCCTTCATTCTTAAGCTAAACGTCCTTATATTGTTGTTCGAACAAGTAAATACACGAATGAAAATATTTTCGAGCCTCACGGCACTCTACGTGCTTCTTAGCGCCCCACTTTATTTGTTTACTTCTTTATTTATCCGGGCGCTCAGCATGAACCATCATCACTTATTCCTTCATTTGTGTCATTTTGTGGTGTAAATATTTTCGTGATATTTTAAGCATAACTTTGGGCATTACAATAATATTTATAATGAAAATTGTGTTGTTTTATGAGGAAAATATAAGGTAAGCCCCTATCCTGTATTCTGGTTGGCTTAAAATTCAAATTGAGTTGCCGATAAAGTAGGAAAACTAACGACTCCTATATTTCTTTTTTATATAAATAGACGATGATTCTTTTATTTATCGTTCTTACCAAGTTATTTATTTTTACCTTAAATTAATGCATAAACATAAAAATTAGCATTACTTTCTGTTCTCTCAGCTTCTTCAAGTTTTTTTTTTAACCTGCTAACCTAATTTGGAAATTTTCTTGAGTATTTCAAAACATGAAATGTGCGATACTATTTTTCCACAACCCCAAATCTCTAAAAACATCTAAATATATCAGAGGCATGAAATTTATGCTTCTAAGCTGAGCATTTATTATGTGTGGGAATGTTTCCAAATAAATTATACTGACAAGAGAATAATTGAATCATAAAAATCATATTGTCATAATCGTAAATCAAGGACTTATTAATTTATGGCTTACATGGCTAATATATGGAATAAATCTTGATCGAAGATTTTGTGAGACGTTGATAAAGTTGCGTTCTTTTAAAACATATTCTGTCGTTCCTTTTTTATTATAGGAAACATAAATACTGAATGCAAATAAAGAAGCATGTATTATTCATATAAAATTGATGTTTTAAGTATTTTGACTTATGAAATGTATTAGCTCTGTTTTATTAACAACACTCGCATTCAAAGGAAATCTCAATTTGAAACCTTTGAATTATCAAAAGAATTTCATTGAACATTTCATTAAGTTTTATTGTATTTGTATTGTATTGAGTACATTTTTTCATTAATGGCAATTTTATTCAATCTGTTTGAAATGTTTAAAGTTCGATGAGTAATTTCTAATAAATTTCAAAATTTGATAAAAATTGGAGCCTTAATCTTTAAACTGGTTTTCTATTGTAACGATGACCTCTATCTGACCTTCATAAGTCCTTATGAATTTTCGAAACAAATTTCATCCATAATTTTTCATCAAAAATTACAAAGCAGATGCTTGTTTTACATACAGACTACAATAATTTCAAATAACTCGTTCGTTTTCATTCCGCTCGAGAAAAACGCCAAATGTCATGATAAATCTTGTGATAAAAAAGCTTGAACAGAAAGACAACAAAAATGTAGAAAAAGCCGAGAAAAAGTGAAATCCAATTTCCATAATTTTAGGAGATGTTGCTATACAATAAAATATGATTGAATGGGTTTCTGGGTGTATTTCATTGTTATTCATGTATTTTACGCCAATTTTTCACATTGCCGGCTTTCAAGAAGCGTGAATTTATTATTTGCTAATACATTCGGAAAATTCGGATGTTTGGGATATTTGGAATTTTCGCTAAATATTTCTCGGAAAATGTGGAAAATTCATGAAATGTTCTGCAGTACTGGCAAAAAATTAATGAAGCAGGAGCTCTTCGGTAGAGAACTCTTGGGATTGCTAGTCTTTCCAACAATGCTCCATTTACGCAATTTGTTCAATTTACCGCAGTCAAGGTTCAGTAAAAAATCTAATAAACATGCAAATCTATGAGTAAGCCGCATGGATATAAAAGCTTTGCAAAGCTTCAGTCCAGAATAATAATGATCCACTGGGTTTCTTCGTATAGAATAATCAGTTTAAATCAAGCTATCCGTTAAACTGTAATGTGAAGAGTGTTTTCAGCAGAGAATTGTTTATTTTTACATTTTCAGGAATTATCCCAAAAAGTCTTTGATAAATATTTTTGCTTAACTTGTGAGCTTTACGCATTAGTAAGCAAAATAATTTTTGAAATATACGTTAGCTTGATAATATTATTTATTCCTAGAATAATAGTTAACCGCAGCACCAATTAAATTGAACCAAATTGGAACAAAGTAGCTTGAGTAATATTAATCTATCCCTTTGCCGCTTTTCCGCCCTAAAATAATAAAACTAATTAAAAGCATCTAATAATTTTCCAATTCCCCCAAAGTTTGCTATTCAAATTGGCGAAGCTGAACAAGCGGCAGTAGCGGCATCTGAGCAAATATTTAAACTTTAAAACCATCTGAGAAATTAAATCCAAAACAATTAATTAAATATTTGTTTGATGTAGGTTTGTGACTTGAAAAATTTTACATCATAATTTTTATCTCGCAATGAGTCGCGCTTTCTGAATCTTTTAGTTATTACACAGATAAGCTCAGTCTACTCTCAAGTTTTGTGTTTAAAAATAAAATTGTATTAAGTATTTGGAGAGTGCTGGGTGATGATTGTGATTTAATTCGCGGAAATTGTGAAGTAATTCATTTGAATTTGGAACGAGTGTTGTGAAATAAAAGCGACAAAGCGTTTATTAATTAGTTTGTGATTCAATTTAATTGTAATTAATGAAGTGATTTCGTTGTTCATTTAATTATTAATTGATAGAGGGTGCTTGCCTTCAATTTGTCAAATAAAATGGCTCCAAATTCAAATAATATTGCAGTAATTGATACCTCGTTGAGTGATAACCTTGAAAAAGCCGAAAATGCTTCATATTTGAATATGACAAGCTACGAAGAAGCGCTGCAAAAAATAGGTTAGTAGTAATGTTTTGGGGTATCGATTAATTAGAAATTTACAAAGAAAATGTGAAGATTTTTGAAGACAGCATAAAATAATAAACCAAAATATTCATTATCACATTCCAAAGAACAACTTATCGTTTGTTAACTTCTTTCACAGGTTTTGGAAGAGTACAAGTAAAAGTGCTGATCATGGCAAGTTTGTTTTGGATGACGTCTGTGAGCGAAACCATGGGAGTAGCATTTTTAGTACCAGCCGCTAAATGTGATTTGAGCTTGACAACAGCTGATAAAGGACTTTTGTCAGCAATGACAATTTTCGGTTCGTTTACACAGTTTAAAATATTTCAATTTAATCTAAAGAAATTTAATGTGATGAAACTTTAATAGGTTTAATGGCGTCATCGCACTTATGGGGATTCCTAAGCGACACTCAGGGGCGGCGAATAATTATGCTGTATACTTTAGGAGCATCAACTTTCTTCTCAATTTCATCTGCTTTCGTGCAGAATTTTACATTATTTTTAGTTTGCAGATTTATGGTCGGATTTTTGTGAGTAAAACAATTCATTTCACATTTTAAGAAATTTTTTAGTGAAGATTGAGACATTCTGACGCAATTTTAATCTTTCTTATCAGCGTTTCTGCAGTATCATCAACCGCGTATTCTTTTATTGGAGAATACAATACAGTCAAAAATAGGTCAACATTTCTGTCGTGGGCGAGTACATCAGTTGGACTCGCTGCTACCTACATGCCTCGTAAAGTTACATATCTTTTATCACTTTTTATGAGTTTATTAATTTGTTTGTTGATTTTAGTCTGTGCTTGGGGAATGCTTTCATTTGACTGGTCCATCAACCTTTATGGAGACTTTTTGTTTAGGCCATGGAGAGTTCTGATTATTTTATATGTGCTTCCTGGAATTATTGGGGGATTTTTGCTGTGGAGTCTGCCAGAAACACCAAAGTATTTACTGGCACAGGTTAGTTCATTGGAATTTGTTCAGTTAGAGTTTAATGCAGTTATACTGTTTCCTTTGAATTGAAAAATCATTTAAATAAATAGATTTATTACTTTATCGTGCATCCGTAAACTTTTGAAACAAATATTAAATGCTTATCTTATCTAATTGCAATCAAACTTTCAGGGCAAAGATGATCAAGCTCTGGAAGTTGTTCGATGGATGTGGCGCAGAAATAATCCAAAGAAAGAAGATGCAGACTTTAAAGTTAAACGTCTTATACCAGAAATGTTGGAAGATCGTCAAGCACTGAAAAATGAGAAAGGAGGGTAAGAAGAATTGTAATTTTACACAGAAAATTAATTTTAATTTCTATTTAAATTTATTTTAGAACATCAGTCATAAAATCAATGTGGAACCAAACAATTCCTTTATTTCAACCTCCTTATTGGAAACATTGCTTGACCGTCTCAGCTATTCAGTTTGGATGTATTGCAGTGTGAGTTTTAAAAATATTTTAATTTAAGAAGACACTACCAGTAAACAAATGATTTCTAAATTAACAGATCAGGTGGAATGGGTCTATGGTACCCCACAATAATTAATAGTTCCTCCCAACCCAACCCAACCGACAATGATTTGACAATTTGCGGACTACTTGGTAACAGAAAAGCTGTAGGAAATGCTACATCATCGGCACTGGTGAGGAAAAACCTTTTTACCATAATTTAATCAATATGCTCGATATTCGAAATATGCCATAACTTTTTGCTTTTTTCCAAGGAGTGTGATGATTCGATAAGTAATAAAGTTTTCATTGACAATATCACGCTGGGTCTCGTTTATATAGCAGCTTACATTGTGCTGGCTTTGATTGTTAAGCCGCTGGGGGCTGGCAGAGTTCTTGGTAAAATATTAAATTTATGTTTGTGGGAACTGTTACTGGAAAGCAGTGATTTTGAAGTAATCTAATATATTATTTTATTTATATTCATGTTACTTCAGCAAGCAGTCTGGTCTTGTCAGGACTTTCAGGATTCTTTTTATTGCTTGCTTCAAACACAGCACTTATAACAGTCTTGTTTGCTGGATTCTTGGTATTTTCTGGAATATCCGCAGGGCTCATAAATGGAGCTGCTGTTAATTTGTTCCCAACTCATTTAAGGTTAGTTTCTGAATATTATTCAAAATAATTCAATATTCAGAGCCTTTTGATATTTTAGAACGATGTCAGTTTGTGTCACCATGTTTTTTGGCCGTAGTGGAAGTGCAATATCAAGTAACATAATTGGATATATGATAGATCAGAGCTGTCAGTCCACATTTGTAATATTTGCATCAATGTCAGTTGGTAAGTTTTCTTACATTCATAAATTAATTAAATCATTTTCAGATCTATAAATAAGTCGAACAACATGATACATATTCTGAATTTGAATAATTACAGGTGCTGGGCTGCTTGCTTTGACGCTACCTTACAGATAACAATTATTATTGTTTAGATTATCATGTTATTAATTTATTTATACTCCTGAATAAAATCTCACAGGGCAACAAACTAGTGAAATATTATTATTTTTTAATTTTTTTCAAAAGAAATCCAGTCCTTAAGCTTTAATTTTAAAGAGCTTTTATGAAAACTTAATTTACCTGAAATAACTTACAAATGCCTTAAGTTCTTTGATGAGAGAGTATAAAAATCTAATAAAAATTTATTATATCTTTGTTGATTATTAGCGAATATTCCCGTTCTCTAATGTAGATTTACTACAAAACTATTCTCACGCAGCACACAAAAAAAGAATACTTATTTTACCCATTAAAATATGACTCGACAGCTTTGTGTGGCACATAAATATCAGTATCATATTTATTACAAATATTACAAGGCCTTAGTGCCAATTTATGTTTTCGGCAATTACAAGGATTTACCTGTGCAAGCTTTTAACCTTTTTTTGCTCCGTATATATAATGACTTTTTCTAACGATCTCTCCATAAAAAATAATCCATTGTGAGCACATGTCGTCTTAAGGAGTCCAACATTGTTTTTATGCTTTCTTGAAGAGACTTTACTATCCTACTAGATTTTTTGCTATAAAATATGGAATTTATTTTCATAAATCCTTCCGCTCCTTTTTAGCCAATATATCTCTTTAATTTTTTAGCCAATATATATTTGAAAATCAACAAATTGAAATTTTATGAGCTACTAAAGCAATTCAAGCTGGGATGATCAAACACAATAAATAAATAAATAAATTCATCAAAAAGTATTTTTGGTGAAAAATAGATTGAATTCTTTAAAAACTTTGGGAATTTCTCATGTTTTTGTTATCAACTCAAGCACAACTTGAAAAACTGAAAAACGAGGAAAAGTTGCCAAACAATAAATATTTCAGCCATAAAAGCGCCCAGAAAACTTTTCTTATTATTTTATTTATTTTGTTATTTCATCGTAATGTTTGCTAAAGTGATTTTAATTCTATTTTCGTTTATTTTGCTTTGTGAAAGAAGATAAAAATAAAATTGCTTAAAGCTTGCATTTAAGACATCTCACGATTAAAGTGACAATCAAGAGAAGTTTTGCTTAAGAAATACGTTGAAAGTTCTTAAGACTAAAGTTGTATTAAATTTGGAGTAAATTATTTTCTAATTTAAAATGCAAAATCTCTGAATAAAAGATTTTAATTTTTTAATTTTTAGTTTTAAATCCAAAACTTTCGTGGGTCGAATTTGAGCTTTTTGGTTCTTTGTGGACCAGCGGGCAAACTCAAAAATAATATGATTAATGAGATTTTCTAGTTAGTAAAAAAAGTGTAGTAGTTTCTAAGAAATATGTCTAAGACGAATTGGTAACATATTTTGTTGCAGACACGCAATGTTTTATCTTTGCAGTAGAAAGTTTATAAAAAGCTCATTTGTTTTCATCTTTGATTTTTGCAGAAATTTTCCCCATATTCAGAAAACTATAAAACCAAAGTTATTCAAAAAATCTAGTTAAGTTAAACAGACATCTTTAAGGGGTTTAAACTTAAAATCAAAAATTTTAATAGACAATTTTAATAAGACATTTTCACATTCAAGAAGCGAGAATTTAGCGGAAATCATAACCATATACTTTCCTACTTTCTCCCCTAACTTCAACCAACTTCTAGAAACATTCAAAAGCATTTAACAACATTTAACCATTACTTTTGTGAGAGAACAGAATGTACTTGAAGTATAATGAAAATAATTTTAATTATGAATTAAAAGACATAAAATGCTGCTGAAAATTATGAAAATGAATAAAGGCATAATGAGATGCTTTTATGAGACATTTTATGATTTTATATGTATTACACGACTCTTCGTTCACGGAAGCATAGTTGACAAAAGTAATTAAAAAGTAGAAATGGAAATTTTTAATGTATTTTATGAATGAGAGAACTGTGTTTTTAATTGATATGACAATTTTTGAAGTTTATCGTATTGCTACTTTTATTTTAATAATTTTGGAAATGTGTATGACTTCAACTGAATTGCTTTACATGTTGTAATAATATGCATTTTTTCCAACTCACAGGATTAGCATCAGTATTCAGCATTTTGGTCACAAAACCAACTTACAAGTGCTTGTTGAGTAAGTTCTGACACAAACACAAAAAAGTAATCAAGAGACTCCTCTTTAATTCAAAATTTTTCATTAAACTGCCAAATGCACCAGGTGGAAGCTTTCAACTTTAAAATTTTTCATGAACTCTACTGCAAAACGAGGACTGAAAAAGTGTAAAGCACAAAATTCACAAGAGCTGCTATTAATTGCATTTTATAGTTGAACACTACATCATAGAATTACATCTTGCAAACGTTTCCACAGAACTTTAAACGACTTATCCAAACGATTTTAATAATTTTTGCTGTGAAAACATAAATAAAAAATGAAAATGGATGTCAACACAATTAAATAAATGGCAACACATTGAGTGCTGCATCATTTTGTGGCTAGTTTCTGCGGGATTATGCTGGATTCAAAGCCACATGTTTTTGGAATGGTGAATTAACTTTTGCGGTATCAGATTTTTATGAGGTTGAAGGGCGTGTCAAGGAATAATTGTATTCAACAAAGGTACATTTTTGCTAGAAGCATTGAGTATGATGCCATTCAAATCCAGAGAAAAGCTATAAGTATGATAATATTAACATATATTGCACGTTTTCCCACATTCCATAAAAAGCTTATCAAATTGAAATTCTACGTAAAAATTTTAATCAAAATACTTTTCCTCCATAAGGATGCCTTTCCTCAAATCCCATAACTTTCTAGCTACAAGCAAACAACATCTAATTCACAGAAAGTCCAGGATTTAATAAATACATGTCATTTCAACATTCTTTTGCCTCCACGCCCTCAATCTATTTTAATAATTGAACCCAAAGAGCTTAGCATGGCTTTCTTAGAAGTACACTTTATGTCATTAATTTTGTTGATACCTAAAGTGCTTGTTGACATTTGCATTACTTAGCTTCATAATAGCTTCCTGAATTAAAAATATTTTTTCAAGGAATTCCGGCAAACTTCGACAGAATTCTCTAAAATACCCAAAAGTTAAAAAAAAATCCACGAATTTATCGACCAACGGAATTTTCTCAAACATTTTTGTGTTTGATCAAGCTAATGCGTGTGTGAACAGGTGTTGTGATTTGCTGTTGATATTTTCCCTTCAATCCATTTCTTAATTGCCTCTTTTTAATTGCACCAATTCATCATCCGTATACAGCAGCACCAAGCATCAGAGCAATATGTTTATTGTAAGTTATTGATTCTGCCTGCTTGTACACTCGTTTGCTCGTTCTGTTCATATGCGGTAGATGTTGGTAGCAATAATTCTTCTTTTTATTTGGCGTGTACACAAGCAGTTAAAGAGACAACAAAACATTGCTTAATTTATGGGTAAAGTGAGCATCTAGTCTTTGTGGTTAAAACTATAAAAGAAATTTATCAAAAGGACTTTCGGGGGAACAGCACAGCTTTTCTGCTTATGGAGCTTCGAAATTATTTTTTTTGTTAAGAATTTTGCTGTACAAATGTGTAAACTTTAAATTGAAAAAATTTACACATAATTAATATTTGCATTTTACAGTCATAATTCCTTTCATTTTTATTAATCATAGCTCGCTAAACACCACAATGGCCATTGCACAGCTAATGGAAGTTTGTTCAATGGAGTTTTTTTGCAAGTCACTTGAGCTGGAAAACTTTTTTCGTTTCAAAAGTCTAAAATCTTATTAAGACAAGTCAAGTTTTCTGAAGCTTTATTTTCATTCATCGGATATTTTTAAAAATGATTAAATGTGCACTTTCAATAAATAAAATATGCTTCAATCCAAACCTAAACAATTTTATGAAGTAAAGATATATGTTTCCATTGGTTAGTTAATTGCTATCGTACTAATTACTATAATACTTGAATATGCAAAATTTTCCATGTTTTACTTGCAAAACAACCCAAACACCATAACTTTAACTTAAATTTTCAATATGTAAATAACTTTATGATTTAAAACTTGTTTAACTTTGATTTATGATGCAGATTATAAATTGAAAAATTAAAACGCAATTTTGCGAAATTTTCCGCCTCAACTAGTTTTCAGGAATATTAATGAATAATTAATTTACTCATTTGTCGCCAGGCCTAATTATTTTGTATGTTCATTATATGACATGCTTGGTCAGCAAACACCAAATTCAGCAAAATTTTGCAGAATATCCCAAAATTTAGCAAAATTCATATATTCCAGTTATCCAGATAAATTCATTATTTATTGCTTTTTGCTATTTAGACTGCAAACAAAAGCGGAAAATCTGCATAAAATATTAATGAGAATTATTCGAAATTATGTCCTTTGTTCGCATTAATCATGAATTTCTGGCACTTTTCGTGTTGATTCGAATTTAAATTGATAAAAGGCGCCAAATTCTACAATTTTCTACCAAATTCAAAACACCCAAAACAGAGAAAAGTCCATGAATTTCCATAAAACTTCAAAACATGAAAGGTCGAAAGTCCTCGCAAAGTGAAATTGAATGTGAAAGCTCTGAAAAACAGTTCAATCGTTGCAAATGTCAGCATGCATCAGCATCAGAGCTTTTATGTACTGCTTTGGCTGCTTCAGCTGTAGTACTGTATAGCTTTATAGAGTGGTAGTAGAGCTGTTCATTTAGAAAATACGACATTTCATCCAAAAACTGTAGAACTGTAGAGTGGGCAACGAGAACAATCACATCATGAATCATGGCTTTAATTTGACAGTTTTGGAAATTCAAAAAATTCACAAATAAAATAGTTTAGACAACATTGAGACCAAGTAAATATCGAGATTGAGGTTCTTAATTAAGCATTTTCAGAGTATAAATAGAATTTTGTTGAGCTACAGGACAAGATATTTGGTAAACTTCCACCGGACATTCATTCGTTTACTCTTTTTGCATTTATAATGACCTTCACTCCAACTATAAAAATTTACAAGGAAGAAGAAAAGCAGAATTTTAAACATCTTATAACTGAAAATCACAATGTTACCTATAGAACGAGTATAGAACCAGAAATTTATTGAAAAGCTCGTTATTAATTTCAGATTTCGTAACATTTTACAAAATATGAGCTTTTTAACAATGGAATATTTCTTGTTATTAAAATATTTGCAGAAACTCGTCATTGTTGCATGATACTGACGTTGACGATGATGAATTACGAAAAGTTTTCACAAGTTCCATTTAAAATTTATTATGATTTTAATGAATGACAACATATTCACAATACAAAATTGAATAAATGTAAATATTTGTAAGAATTCTCGTTTATTTTTCAATTTTAAATTACAGTGTACTTTTGAAATTAAATTATTCACAAAAGTCCTTGGAACGTTATTTAGTTGTGCAAGAATTATTATGCTTATGGGTTGTCCAGACTTTTAGACTGATAGGATTATTATAATGCTGAACTAACTAAATTACAGAGAACAAAGGGCTTTGTAGAAAGCAGTAATGAATATAAATAGATGGAAATGGGCACTAAAAGTATTAACTGATTAACTGAATTTCAGAGTATCAGCGTCTATACTGTAACTATTAAATGTCATAAAACACTCAATTAACTTCTACGATATCTCTCCAACATGTTTTAACTCTGCCATTGACCAAATATCACAATATGGCATCAACATATCAGGAATACGATAAAACTTGCAAGCTCCAAAAATGCAGAAAACCATTAAATACATTTTCGTTTTATGAACAATTCTACAAAATGACATGCAAGATTTACAGCATGGGCTTGGTTGCAATTTTTGTGTTTACTTTTACAATGTGAATGTTAAAAGTTCTATTTAAAATTGCAATGGTCCATGAAGCCAAATTAATTTGATTGATGGTTACAAAGTTTTATGATAATTAAAAAAATATATAATCATATTCCGGCATCTCTACAATATTTTTCAAGTGGTATTGCTCTGCCAAGTCCTGCTCAAATAAAATGTAAAAGTTAGTTTTATATCCTAACAAATAAAACAGAGCAAATAAAGTTATATATTAATTGACTTTAATTAAAAACAAACAGTGTTTAGCTTTTAGGAGCAAACTCTGGAGAAAAGCAAATAGAATGTTGATTCCAGTTTCTTGCCATTGCCTGAAGTTTCTGCAAAACTCCTCAATAACGACAACTGCGTATAGCAAATAAAATTTAACAATGGCTAGCATAAGTAACAGTAAGTGCTCATAACTTTAATTAAAAATAATTAAATAAATTCTTAGGGAATTCATTTACTTTGGGTAGTCTTCATGTTGGTTTTATAACTAAAATACAACTCAAATAAAATATTGTTTTAGAATGGTTTCAGTTGAGTTCTATGAACAATTCGTTCAAATTAAAAAGCTTCCTGGAATACCAAAAAATTATTTTAAACAGCATCATAAGTTTTTTGAATGTGGCTATTGACGTCATCCTATTCCTCAGATTTCAATGTAACACAATCGCTTTATAAATAAACTCTTTTTATTTTTTTATTATGCAACGTAAAATTTCTTTATTTTATTTACCGTCACATTATTTTAGTAAATGTCAAAAGGACTCTTTCATTAAAATATAAATGACAAAATATGTTGAACCTTACAATTTCTGTGAGTTCTCGTTTCTCGATGCATAAAAAAAAACATATATTGCAAAAACAATATTCAATGTGCTTTTAGATATACATTCAGTATTACACGAAAGAACGATAAAAATGAAAAAAGCGTTTTAATTGATAGAATGTTGTACTGCTGTAGTCATTAAAATTTTTAAAGTTAATTCTGGTGAGTTGCGATGTTCTATAGAAGCAATGTATGAAGAGAATTTTTTTCAAAGAGTTCATTGTGACTATTTTCCATTCTTGAAAGGTGTTAAGAAAAATGTTACTAGTACTATTGTTAATTGCTACAAACTTTTCTACATTTATCTACACAGTCTGATGAGAATGATCTATGCATGTGTTACTTATTTAGCAATTTCATCGGGTTTCAAACTAAAAGCGAACGATGTTTCAAAAACATACTGAGTTTGAATTTGAAGTTGTAACCACAACACTTTAAACACTATCAAATAAGATCCATTTTCAGATGAAATTTCAAATCTATTGAATTTGAAAATTTTCATATGCTTTTGCTTTCTAAAATCTACAAGCCATTAGCATCAATATTGAAATTTTATACACTCACCTCTATAAAATTGTGTTTATTGTTTATCTCCAGCAACATTCTACTATAAAAACGATTAAACCCAATTCTTCGAAAGCTTTATAACAGTCCAATAGAAACAATAAACAGGAAAAGATACAAATAGATCCTTTTCAAACAATCTGTGCATCCTTAATTAATAGGTTGGAGATAAAGCATTTAGTACCACAATGAGTAAAACTCTGCTTTTTGTATTTTTTTTGTAGCTATCTTTTTTGTTGCCAATGCAAATGTTTTTCTTGTTATGAAAAAATAAAATTTTTTAAGGAATTAATCAGTGAATCGTGAGAAGATACATTTTTTATTAATTAACACATTTATTTATACAATACTCACAGTTGTTTTTTATTAGGACATAGCTTATATGAAACATAAACGGTGGTAGAATTGAGCCAGTGCAAATTCCCTAAAGCACAGCTTCCAAAATAGTCACTCATTAAGAATAAGATTATTATCCTCAAAACAGAGAAACTTGAATACAATGATTACAATGCTTTTTGTAAAGTTTCACCCCAATCATCATCAAATATTAATTAAGACATGATTGTTTAATAACTAATGGCAACCAATGTTTGCAGCACGAAATTGTATCAATTTTATCAATTTTCTCAATTTGCCGATATAAATAAAAGTATCTATAAAGTTGCTTCGTTGTAATTTTGTTTGCCAGCTCAGAGCTTTTGTGTGGCGGTTCATTGTATAACGTTGTATGGAGTTTTTGTTCTACAAACCTATATTTAACTTGTTTTCTTGTTTCCTTGGTTTCTTGCGAAGTTGTGGTAATGATTAACTCGATGTTTGCTGTGAAGTCTGCAGTAAAAAGCAAAGATTCGAAATTTCAATTAAGTGCTAGAAACAATGAACATTACATAAAGTTTCTCTAACTCATGAAATCGGTAAAACGAGAGCTTGAGAGTGAGATAATAAATGTTTTTCATCGAAATTTATGGAGCTGGTGTAGTTTCGAAAATTTTAAAGAATCCATAAAGTTTCCATTTGGGATATTTTGGAAATTTCATGTTTTAATAATCCATTAAATGTTGAATGCTTGTATGTTGTTGAGCCAATTAAAAGTTGAAAATTTTATGAAATTATGAATGTGAAGATACCATAAAAATTTTATAGTTTTGGCTTATCCCTTTTTGCTTGTTAAAATTGATATTTGCTTGAGAAAACAATTAAGAAATTTAATCAAGTCAAATTTATGTTTTCTAGTTTTAATCATTTCTCAGTTTTGAATGTACTTTTGTTTAATGTTTGTTTTTTATCTTTCCTCTGGGGTTCAAGAATAATTAAATTATAGTATTTTAATTGATAAAAGAATAATTTTATTGTTTGGTAACAGTTTATAATAAATAATAATAAAGGTAACATTTTTTATTGAGGTACAAAAAGTGATCTAAAAACTGAATAACTAAGCTCCTATTTTATCATCTTTAACTTTATAAGCCATCCAAGAGTCTGGTGTTTGCAGGTCATCAGGGTAAAATGATTTTTTATCAGGCTTGGCGTATGTCCGTGGACTTGTAATCACTCCAGTTATTATTGATCCAACAATATTCATAAGTGATAATGCAGTCTGAGGTACTAATTGGCCAAACATTGAAGTGCTGCCAACAAATGGAGCTGCCAGTAGCCAAATTCTAGCCCACACAATTGTAGAGTAGCCACACATTCTTTTCTTTTCAGGATCCACTAACTCAGTTGTGCATGTTGTTAATATTGAAAGGGTTGAAGAGATTGTGATCTTGGCCACCATTGATGTAAGCATTAACAGGAAAATTCGATCTGATCCAGTAACTGATAAATAACAAAATTTTTTATCAGAATATGAATAAATAAAAGCTGTCTTGAATGAAACTCACCTGACGATGGAATAAAATGCGCTGAAAGAGCAACAAATGATGCGATAACATTCAAAATGCTTGTCCAAAGCCATTTCCTTGTCGTGCACAATATGAGCAAACATCCTAAAAATGTTCCAATAATCTCACAGATTCCTGCAACAACCGTGTTAATTTCCAAAAGATTCCGACCAAATCCACGAACATTCAGCAAAAAACCTAAAACGAGTATTCATAAAATTTTAGTTTTGTTATACAATCTTCAATTTTAGCGTAACAAACCGTAATAAATGATAATATAGATTGACCAAGACAAATGACACGCTATCAAATTTTTTTTGACTCCAGGACCAGCCCACATTGCCCACCAAGAAGGTTCTGGAGGAACTTCTGACATTGTTGCTGCCTGAATTTGAAGCTGTTTATCCAGATCGTTGGATGATGGTAGCTCAGATAACTTTCCGTTGACAGTTGCAGACTCAATTAATACTTCTTTTGCTTCTTGAATCCGCCCATGCTTCAGCAGCCATCTAGGAGAATCTGGAATCCATCTGTGCAGGAATATTAGTGCTATTGTTGGGCAGGAGATTGCCATGTAGAGTTTCGTCCAGCTGTAGGATTTAATGATTATAAAATTACATCGTAAACTTATAAAAATTGTCCTTAAAATTACCTGCTTGAGAAATATGCCAATCCAGGCAAAAGAATAACTCCAATAGACCAAAATTGTTCGAACATGCAAACAGTGACTGTTCTGTACTTGCCGCTAGTTATGTCTGAAACTGTGTAAATAAAACAAACACGATCAAACCAACTGATAAATAATACATGAATATGTATTCAAAATTTATAAGATCAAAAATATTGCTCTAGAACTTGTTAATTATCCTTTAATTAGTAAAATAAACACTTTAACATTTTGTGTGAACTCAAAAAGCAAATATTTAACTTACATATCATTCCACCAGCAGTGTACATTAATCCGCAGCAAATAGCAGAAAATGTTCGGAACAGCATATGAAGTGCAAATATGGTTACCAAACCAGTAACATTACCGCAAACAATTTGGCTTATCATTCCTATCAGCATTACTTGTCTTGGGCTGATGCTGAATAAATAAAAGATCGATAAACTCCAAGTTCAAGGTCATCTTAATAATGTCATTTAAAACTTACTATTTTAACATAAAAGTAGCAATTATACCTCCACATAAAACTCCAAACAGATGGAAAAATTGTGTAACAGCCACCAAAATTTCTTTAGAGCAAACTAAGTCAAATTGGGTAATGACCGATATGTAGTTTGTAGATGGTTCATGTTCAAAATCTTTGCACGGAATCAACTTTTGAGATGAAATTGAGGTTGTGATGTTGGAAGGATCGGCTGTGACAGCTTCTTCGTCGTCCATCTGATAGTAAGTCAAAACACTCTCGTAAATATGACAAAAGTCAATTTTATAGTCTTTGTCGTTAAGTTCTTTCACAGGGTGACTCATTTTAATCCACTCTGATAATATAAAATAATTAAAAATTAATATTTTTATTTATCCTTTTGAAACATTCAGTTCAGGAATTATTTCAAATAATTTTATGATAATCACCTGTTGAATCCATTGGAAGGTTTACAGGAGGTTTACAGTAAACATCGCCATTTTGGGGAACTGGTGCCGTAAAAATGATACAGGCCATAAACCATGACGAAGGAATTTTCACCAAAAATATCAAGAGAATAGTTCTGAGCTGCCATCGACCAAAAGGTCCACAAACATTCCCGATCACATCACTTGAGTCCGACATACTTTGGTTAGCTTTATTCACAATATTAGGATTCTTGTTATAATTTATTTGGACGTGTTTCAGCTTCTCATTCACAAACTTATCACCATTTATTTTCTGACAACGATCATCCTCTTTGCTTGAAGGAGCTAGTGAGTTTTTTCTATGACGGCAATTACATTTAATGTATTGCTCCTCTTTATTCACTTGGGCTTTAGTTTGACTCTCACCCTCGTTGTTGTTTAATGCACTGGAATCCACCTGTAAGCAAAAGTTGGTGTGATATCTAAACTTGCTTTCTCGAAGTATATAATCCAATCGATGACGCACTTAATTATTGACCGAGATTCGGATTTATTTTTATTGGTCCAGGGTTTTGGAAGAACTGAACTATTTTAAAGTAACTTTGAAAAAGCTCACTCAAAGCACAAAAAATGTTTATTTAGCGTTTAGTAGTTTCAAAGTTTTTAAAACCCTGCAATTTGCCAGAACTGTAGTTGCGTCTTGTTTTTCATTAAATGCATTCAATTCAAATGTCTATTAACACGTTCTAGTATCGATAAACACTTTCTGATAAATATTTTTCACTCGCTTTAATGTTATTCAATTTAATTATATTTTTCTATTTTCACTTATTTATTTGTTTTTTTGTGCACAATCTTATTATAATATCCTGTTTCAACTTGACTCTCAAAACTGATGAAATTTTCCCTATAACTTACCATTTTATACGAAACCTCGCTTGATCGAAATGAATCTGCAAATTAGTTGATCACGACTGCTACTTTAATATTATTCATGCATTTGAAACATAAGGTGTTTTTGCAAAGCGTCCAAAATATTTCAATTAATTGGTGGCGTTTAACAATTAGCACTTAATTTGTGCGGTAAAACTACGAATTTTTTCTCGAGTCGCAGAGTTTATATACTTGAGGTGTCTTATATTTGCACACCAAAATGTTTTAAGTAACTTAATTAGCAAGCAAATTGTTTGCAAATGTGCTCGAATTTTTTAATTAATTGAAAACGTGAGGTTGTTGGTTTAATACATTTTATCATCTGCAAAACAATATTTAATTGAATTCTATGAGAAATTCAGCCAAATTTCTGAAAACAAGTATGAGTAAATATTGTTTTGAGGTTTAAAGATGCTAAATAGTACTTCTTCTGTATTATCGGTTATTGACGCACAATAAAAATGAATTGTTATTTTGTTGACACTCATCCCATACTGCTCATTGTTGACAAGGTTTTAATTATTGTTCTAATCAAAGTTGATGAATGGAATATTTTTTCAAATTTTTGTTTTTCATTGGTAGAACCATTTGTAGAACCGAGTAAAGATTGACTAAAATTCAATATTCTGCGAGTGCTCAGTGAAAATCAAATCTTCTGGATAAAATGCTCGTAGAATACAAAAAGATTTCGTGGAATCTATTAAAGACCGTTATAAATAGAAACAGCTTCTTTTTAAATTAATCTTAAAATTATACTTGAAATTATACCCAAAATTACGACGATAATTGACATTGAATAATTTAAACTTTTAAGTAAATCGCGAAGACAAAAAATGCAAACAGCTAAAAGCCTTCATAAACAGAAAAAGCTTGATGAAGTTGCTAGTATTTCATTTTCCTGAATTAAAATTTTGATAGTCAGGAAATTGCGGTTCACACATAGTTATATAAAAAACGAACGGTCCAAGAGGGAAGTCAGCATGCAAAACGGATTTCCATTTTTTGGAATTTGAAGGCTCATGCGGCTTCCGAAAAATAGAAAACGGATTTTAAATATTGAGTCATTGAATGTGCTCAGCATGTTAAAATGCAAGCTTATCGTGAATGATTTCCTCTCGATTTTAATTAAAAAATGATTTATGGACTTTTCAGAGTTTTATTTAGCAGTGAAATATGTATTATGGTTGTTTTGCATCGTGGAAAATAGTTTCGTGGTTGCTTGCAAAATAATTTAAATTTTCAATGAAGTTGTGGCTTTACCCAGGAAACCAGTTGGCATGAATCAGCATGCCACTCTGCATGAAATTTCAGAACGTCGGAATGCTCAAAATCATTCCACTCTGCATTCAACATGGCATTCCGAGTCTACAAAAATCATTCCACAATCATGCAGAGTAGAATGAATTTTCAGAATGAAATTCATTCTAACTTTCATTCTGAATTCATTCTAACATTCATTCAGAGTAGCACGCCGTGTTCATACTGACAATCATTCAGAGTTGCATTCTAAGTTCATTCTGAGATTTAAGGATGAAAAAAAACAAAAAAATAAAAGATCGGAAAATTATGAATTTTTCACCGATTTTCCTGCATTTTCACTTTTTTTTGCCACCAAACTTATACCAAATCTTGTTTTGTACCTTTATTTATATAAAAACTCCCATATACTCTGCGAGACACTCTGGTCTCGAACCCACTACCTCACGTTCGCGAGGCGAGCGCCCTATGCCCTACACTACCTAACCTTTGATTACGCATTGGCTTAAACTTTACTTATAATGAAAATATTCTCTAACAGAATTTTTCTACTGAAATACTTCTACAAATTTGTGTTTGTAAATTGCATGTTATAATTAATGAATTCAAGTGTTCGCAATAAACAAATTAAGTAAGTTTTTTTTGAAAATATAATTTTTAGGAATCAGAAAATTAAAATTTCGATTAAAATTTTAACTACTCTATAATTTTCACTTTTTTTTTTAAATTGATGAAATAACGACATAAAATAAATCGGAAAAGCTCGAGAAAAGCTGAAGCTTTAGCAGGCACTTCGGCAACATAATACCTAGATTTCATTAGAATGATCCATTTGAATGAAACAATAAAATTCTAGAAAATTCAAAAATATGTAACCAACATATAAAAATCCGATCAGAGCGCCAAGCGGAAGTATTGTGCATTATTACTGATATTTTTGTTGAATGAATTCTCACCACTTTCTGATCGACTTGAGTTGGTAGTTTCTTAACAAAAAACACGTAAAACTTTTTTTCATATAAAATTCACACAAAAAAAAAATATTTTTTCCAACAGTTTTTTTTTAAATTTTGCAAAAACAAAAAAAATTGACATTTTTGCATGGCAAGTACTTGAAGAAGTTGCTTGATCCCAAAAATCATTCTTTCAGACCTGCGCGTAGTCTATAAAAGCTTATTCCGAAATTATAGAATCAATCGGTTCGGTGCAGTCTGATAAACCGTTTACGAGAGTTTAGAATTTGGTTTTTTTAAAGCATGATACAACATTTTCAAAAAACCTACAGGTATTATTTTGGGAAAAATACCATGTTTTTGCATACTCAGATGTTATAAAATATTCTCCGGAAAAAAAACTTTTTGTATGGTAAAATGATAGTTTGCACTATGGCGAAGTAAAAATCCACCTAAAAATTTTTATATGCGTAGTTAATCTTAATATTAATGACGAAAATCATCCATTCCCGCTAAATTTTAAATCTACCTTTTTTTACATGCTTGAAATTTTTTACAGGTGATCTGCTATATAAAACTAAACTTTTTTGTAAATTGTCAAAATTCTAATCCTTACCGTTGGAGCACAGTACACGATCAAATTTTTAGAGAAAATGCATGTATTTTTGACATGTTTAACTTTAGAGCCTTCTGTATTTTTAACCACCACTTAGATTTTCACCAAAATATTTATTTTAGTAGATTTTGTCTAGTAGATCATCAGAAAAATATTTTTGGACTTTTACCTCAAAGTGGTTTTTTGAGCTCATGTAAGTGGTCAAGCATGCAGATTAAAAGGGTGACGGCTGGTCCAGAATTGGACCAAAATTTTTTCCTGAATGGCTGAATGTATCATCTTTAACACAAAAAAAATTTGGAGGTGACATTTTATAACTTTGACCACAATTGAATTTAATGTGATGCTACATTTGTGAATTTGGTGTGTTTTTCAGTAAAAAATCTAATGTTCCACCATCAAGAAGTTGAGAATGAAGTGAATTTGCCTCAGAAATATTTTTAAGTGTTCAGGTACCTTATAATTGATCAAAATATACATTTATTAAATATTATCCAGCTTCAACTATAGTAGTGAACTGCTTATCCATAGAAGACTTCTAATTAAGAGCTGTGGAGTAGATTCTCCTTCAAATATGCAATGGATCATAAAACTGTCAGAACAAACTTTTATGAGTAGCGTTTAACAAATACTTCTGCATCAAAAAATGTATCAATTTGCAAAATTTTGTGCTTAAGGCCAGTGTGATGGTCGTTCACCAATAGTTTATACCATCAACATTATACTCATTACAAAGGTCTTAACATCAGTAAAACTTTGGTAAAATCAGAAATGAAAGTTTTGGTTACAGGAGGTATCAAGGTGGTTTAATTCAGCATTCATGTAATTTTTTTAATACTGAAAATGCTATATTTGAATAATTTAGGACCCAAACCAGCCATAACTTCCATATCTGATTTTACCAAAGTTTTACAGATGTTAAGACATTTGTTATGAGTATAATATTGATGGTTTAAACTATTGGTGAACGACCATCACACTGACCTTAAGCACAAAATTGTGCAAACTGATAAATTTTTTGATGCAGAAGTATTTGTTAAACACTACCAATAAAAGTTTGTTCTGACAGTTTTATGATCCATTGCATATCTGAAGGAGAATCTGCTCTACAGGTCCAAATTAGAAGTCATCTATGCATAAGCAGTTCACTACTATAGTTGAAGCTGGATAATATTTAATAAATGTATATTTTGATCAATTAGAAGGTACCTGAACACTTAAAAATATTTTTGAGGCAAATTCACTTCATTCTCAACTTCTTGATGGTGGAACATTAGATTTTTACTGAAAAACACACCAAATTCACAAATGTAGCATCACATTAAATTCAATTGTGGTCAAAGTTATAAAATGTCACCTCCAAATTTTTTTTGTGTTAAAGATGATACATTCAGCCATTCAGGAAAAAATTTTGGTCCAATTCTGGACCAGCCGTCACCCTTTTAATCTGCATGCTTGACCACTTACATGAGCTCAAAAAACCACTTTGAGGTAAAAGTCCAAAAATATTTTTCTGATGATCTACTAGACAAAATCTACTAAAATAAATATTTTGGTGAAAATCTAAGTGGTGGTTAAAAATACAGAAGGCTCTAAAGTTAAACATGTCAAAAATACATGCATTTTCTCTAAAAATTTGATCGTGTACTGTGCTCCAACGGTAAGGATTAGAATTTTGACAATTTACAAAAAAGTTTAGTTTTATATAGCAGATCACCTGTAAAAAATTTCAAGCATGTAAAAAAAGGTAGATTTAAAATTTAGCGGGAATGGATGATTTTCGTCTAATGTTATTTCAATAAAAGTTTAACTATAAAACACAATAAACAGAATAACAACAAAAGTTTGAAAAATATTTGTGGATCAATTCCCGAAACAGTCACTCTTTTTTGCCCTTTTTTTAAACAATATTTCTTATTTTTTACCCCAAAAAGTATTAAAATCCCAAAACATCAAATTTGATAAGATTTGTAAAACATAACTAGTTCAAACCAAAATCCTTTGACTTAAACCATAAACATATATGCTATCAAGTAATTCAATAAGTTAATTTTTGTTGATTTCTAACTTTCATTCTAACATTTATTCTGAGTTGCACGCCATGTTCATACTAACATTCATTCTAACTTGCATTCTGAATTCATTCTAACATTCATTCTGAGTTGCACGCCGTGTTTATACTGACATACATTCGGAGATGCATTCTGAGTTCATTCCGACTTATATCGACCAGCTATCAAATATTTTCATTGATTTTTTAGTTGTTTATCACAATTTTATCGTTCAGTTTATAAAAATATGTCAATTTTACACCAAATAATACAGTAATTCATGAGAAAAACATTAAAAATATTTTTTTCAAAATGGTTCTAATAATCATTCCAAGTTGCATGCATTCAGCATTCAGAGTGGCATGCAGAGTGGAACGCTACTCTGAATGAAAACTAGAATTCTAACACTCAGAATGTGTCGGAATTCTGAGTGGAATGATTTATTGGCATGGCGTTCCGACCTGGTTTCCTGGGTTAGTTGCTAAAAATTTTAAATCATTAATTATTTTTGAAGCTTTTGAAAAATTATACTTGATGATTTATCATTTTCATTGAAGAGCAGCTACACATGGGCTAATGGGATACTGTAAAAAATAAAAACAGAATAATAAGAACTATTCTCGCCAACATTTATCAAACTTGACAAAAACTTGAAAGAAAAAGTATTCGAAAGACCAAAACCCACTCCATTTTCAAACAATTCTTTTTTTAGTGTAAACATTAAAAATAAAATTGTCTCTCATTCTCTTTATGTGAAAAATCAATTTTAATACTTTGCCAAAAACAATTTTGCTATTAAATGAATCGTCACATAACCAACCATCTTTAAAATGTTAATGTCACAAACTGACAAACACTCTACTCTATGGTTGGTTACGTCCCCCCTGCCAAATAAGCTATCCTACCACCTATCGGCTTAATTAAAGTAGGCGCTTAATGGCAGAGGTTGAATGGATACCAGTCGAGCAGAGATATTCATCAATTTCGACTGTTAAGGCTCAAAACCTGTTTAAATTAAAGTGATGTTCCATTGGGTCCTTGTTTGCCTGTAATAAAGTGACTGCAAGGTGTACTTTACAAGCAAACAAAAACCCAAAGAAACATCACTTGGGTGGGTGAGAAAAGAAAGTGACCAACAAGATGCAGTTAATAAATCAAGGCATCTCGTTAGCCAGTTCCTTTTCCCACCCACAATGAACCTCCAACCTCCTTTTTAAAAAAAACCTCCAAACCTCCTTGATTTACATGATATGCTACGTTAATAACTTTAACTATAAGCTATTACAATAGCTTTGATGAATAAAATTAAGATGCTAACAAATTCAAGTTTTGATGATGCTGTAGTTGTGTTCCTTGATTCCTTTGCCATCAGCCTCGTAGTAATGGTGATGGTCACCGTTAATACTTTCAATCGTAGCCGTTGGGTGTGTTGCACTTACTTTGTCCATCCTCATCGTTGCTGTAGCTCTCCATGGTTCAGTAGAGTTCTGAAATTAAATTTGGGAGGTTAATAATCAATGTCTCCTTGTGTCTATACTATATTTTCAACAATCCTTACCTTAGTAGCTGACGGTGGTAGACTTTCTGCGACGACCTTGGCGGGTGTGCTCTTGAGGTTGACCTTATCAAGCGTAGAGCATCGATGGAACGGTGAGCGAGTGAGCGCTTGAATGATGTTGGGTCTGTATTGATGCTCTACCATCCACAACGAGCCAATACAACTATATTGATTCATACTAACCGCCACTATTTCTACTTTTTGGAAGCATTTGTGTAACCATCTGTAAATAACGGGAAAATATTTAATTAATACTCTCAATCTCTCAGATCAAAAAATTTAAATTAAAATCACTCAGACCCCTTAAAAAATTAGCTCAGATCCAAGCTCAGACCCATAGACAAATTACTCAGATCCCTTAGAAAATAAGCTCGGACCCATAAAATAGAAGCTCAGATCCATAGAATATGACGCAAACTTACCTCAAAAGATCTCTGTTTGAATATCAGTTTAGTTGTTATCTCCTGAACGGTTCGAGTGTGAATGATTTTATTTCACAAACACTCCAGAATTTATATACAAAAACTCAGAGAGCCAAAATAGAGGGAGAGTGAGAATCTGTAAGAGAAAGAGAAAAATCTCATTAATTCTCTCATTCTCTCAGAAAATAAAATGAGTAATTCAGATCCACAAATTATTTACTCAGACCCATAGAAAATTTGCTCAGATCCCCTTCAAAACTAACTCAGATCCCCAAAAACTGTAACTCAGATCCCCTTCAAAATATAACTAAGATCCCCTCATCAAACTAACTCCGATCCCCTTCATCAAACTAACTCAGATCCCCAAAAACTGTAACTCAGATCCCCTTCAAAAAAACTAACTCAGATCCCCAAAAACTGTAACTCAGATCCCCTTCAAAATATAACTAAGATCCCTTCATGAAACTAACTCAGATCCCCTCATCGAACTAACTCTGATCCCCTTCAAAACTAGCTCAGATCCCCTTCAAAAAAACTAACTCAGATCCCCTTCAAAATATAACTCAGATCCCCTCATCAAACTAACTCCGATCCCCTTCATCAAACTAACTCAGATCCCCAAAAACTGTAACTCAGATCCCCTTCATGAAACTAACTCAGATCCCCTTCAAAACTAACTCAGATCCCCTTCAAAACTAACTCAGATCCCCAAAAACTGTAACTCAGATCCCCTTCAAAATATAACTCAGATCCCCTCATCAAACTAACTCAGATCCCCTTCAAAACTTACTCAGATTCCCTTCATCAAACTAGCTCAGATCCCCTTCAAAAAAACTAACTCAGATCCCCTTCAAAATATAACTCAGATCCCCTCACCAAACTAACTCAGATCCCCTTCATCAAACTAACTCAGATCCCCAAAAACTGTAACTCAGATCCTCTTCATGAAACTAACTCAGATCCCCTTCAAAACTAACTCAGATCCCCTTCAAAACTAACTCAGATCCCCTTCATCAAACTAACTCAGATCCCCAAAAACTGTAACTCAGATCCTCTTCATGAAACTAACTCAGATCCCCTTCAAAATATAACTCAGATCCCCTCATCAAACTAACTCAGATCCCCTTCAAAACTTACTCAGATTCCCCTCATCAAACTAACTCAGATCCCCTTCATCAAACTAGCTCAGATCCCCTTCAAAACTAACTCAGATCTATCAATGCTTATGCAAGCTTACCTTAAAGTATGACTGCTTGCAGCACTATCAGATTTGAAAGGTGACTTATTGAGATCAACAGGAAATAATAGTTCGGTTGTTGTCTCTTGAACAGTTCAAGTGTGAATGATTTTATTTCACATACACTCCAGAATTTATATACAAAAACTCAGAGAGCCAAAATAGAGGGAGAGTGAGAATCTGTAGGAGAGAAAAATTTCATTTATACTCTCATTCTCTCAGAAAATAAAATGAGTAATTCAGATCCAAAAATTATTTACTCAGACCCATAGAAAATTTGCTCAGATCCCCTTCAAAACTAACTCAGATCCCCAAAAACTTTAACTCAGATCCCCTTCAAAATATGACTCAGATCCCCTTCATCAAACTAACTCAGATCCCCAAAAACTGTAACTCAGATCCCCTTCAAAAAAACTAACTCAGATCCCCTTCAAAACTAACTCAGATCCCCATAAACTTTAACTCAGATCCCCTTCAAAACTGTGACTCAGATCCTCAAAAACTGTAACTTAGATCTCCTTCAAAACTGTAACTCAGATCCCCTTCATGAAACTAACTCAGATCCTCTTCATGAAACTAACTCAGATCCCCTTCAAAACTAACTTAGATCCCCTTCAAAACTAACTCAGATCCCCAAAAACTGTAACTCAGATCCCCTTCAAAATATAACTCAGATCCCCTCATCAAACTAACTCAGATCCCCTTCAAAACTAACTCAGATCCCCATAAACTTTTACTCAGATCCCCTTCAAAATATAACTCTGATCCCCTAATCAAACTAGCTCAGATCCCCTTCAAAAAAACTAACTCAGATCCCCTTCAAAACTAACTCAGATCCCCAAAAACTTTAACTCAGATCCCCTTCATGAAACTAACTCAGATCCCCTTCATCAAACTAACTCAGATCCCCAAAAACTGTAACTCAGATCCCCTTCAAAAAAACTAACTCAGATCCCCTTCAAAACTAACTCAGATCCCCATAAACTTTAACTCAGATCCCCTTCAAAACTGTAACTCAGATCCCCTTCATGAAACTAACTCAGATCCCCTTCATCAAACTAGCTCAGATCCCCTTCAAAACTAACTCAGATCCCCTTCAAAACTAACTCAGATCTATCAATGCTTATGCAAGCTTACCTTAAAGTATGACTGCTTGCAGCACTATCAGATTCGAAAGGTGACTTATTGAGATAAACAGGAAATAATAGTTCGGTTGTTGTCTCTTGAACGGTTCGAGTGTGAATGATTTTATTTCACAAACACTCCAGAATTTATATACAAAAACTCAGAGAGCAATGTAGAGAGAGTGAGAATCTGTAAGAGAAAGAGAGAAAAATCTCATTAATTCTCTCATTCTCTCAGAAAATAAAATGAGTAATTCAGATGCACAAATTATTTACTCAGACCCATAGAAAATTTGCTCAGATCCATAGAAAAATCACTCAGATCCATAGAAAATTTGCTCAGATCCAAAGAAAATCACTCACACCCAAAGATTCATCTCATTCAGACCCAAAGATTCATCTCACTCAGACCCAAAGAAAATCACACTCAGACCCAAAGATTCATATCACTCAGATCCATAGAAAATTTGCTCAGACCCATAGAAAATCACACTCAGACCCAAAGACTCATCACACTCAGACCCATAGAAAATCACACTCAGACCCAAAGATTCATCACACTCAGACCCAAAGATTCATATCACTCAGACCCAAAGATTCATCACACTCAGACCCAAAGATTCATCTCACTCAGACCCAAAGATTCATATCACTCAGATCCATAGAAAATTTGCTCAGATCCATAGAAAATCACTCAGAACCAAAGAAACAACTTAAGTTAAAATTTAAATTTTATTTTTCTTTTAAATTTTATGTTAAAGCTTTAGTAAATTTGAGCATATTTTATTTGATTGCCGAATCTTTGAGAGGATTTCATGATGATCGATGAATTTTTATCGAAATTGGAATCAGATAAGATGGAGTGACATATTTTTGGTAATGTAAAGTTAGATTTCAATAAAAGTCGATTTTTTTGTTTGATCCTTTTATTTCATGAACATTTTATGAACACAGATTTTAAAAAGATTATAATTTCATATATTTGGTAATTTTCAATATGAACGGAGTTCATCCTAGTAAATAGGATTATTTATCCCGATATTACTTAATCCTTTGTTGAAAAAAAGCCCAGTAGAATGGAATTTTTCCAGGAATTTTACAAAAAATTGATCCATATAAATCCTTTATTTATAAACTCTTGATCTATCAATTAACTCTCACCGTACTTTTCTTTTGTAATCTCGTCTGTTATATAAATTCTTGATAGTTTTTTCCTTCTCGCTAGTTTTTCTACAATACAGACAAACTAAATCCTTCCATTAAATCAATTTTTCAGACTCATTAAATTGCTAGTTGCATCAATTGTTTATGTGTACTCTCATGCTCAACTAGATAATAAACGGTTTAGTTGCAAAGAAGTTGAAAAATTCCAATTAAGTGAATTTTCTATTCTATTCACAGTAATAAATTTTTCCGTAAAATTACGTAGATTATAGAAGGTAATTATGTTGCCTTCTATTATCTATGTAAAATTCAGAATGTACGTGAATTTACGAATGGTTTGTAAATTCACGGATTCTTTGTAAATGTGATTTACTAATATTTTGTAAAAATTTAAAGCCGTAAAATTACGAATCATTTCTGTAAATTTCAGTTGTTTTGTAATTTTCAATAAAAAATTCTTTTTTGATGTTTTCTTTTTCTTAAAGTAGTTTATTCATGTATTATGATGAAATAAATTATGTTACAGATTTTATGTAGAAATTAAAAATTAATAACATCAATGAATCACTAAAGTAGATACAAATTAACAAATTAAATGATGTAGATTACCAGCATTTGTCGAATCTTCAAAGCCCCCACAAAAGTTACCTGAAAAGAGTCTTAGTTAAAAATAATACTGTTAGAATTTTACACTCAAATAAACTAAAAATTTACTCACCATAGCGTTCATATTGAAACTTTCATCAGGTCCTTCGGCAATCTAGCAAATCTCAATTTGTGGCAGAATATCAGCTAGACGAAACCTTTTCGGTTTGGAATCTAGAAAGTAGCAATATGTTAATATTTAGTTATCTTAGATGTTTTAAATATAATTACGTACCAAAACATGCTCTTTTAAGGCTCATCATCCTAATGTTTTGATTAAATCGGGCACAAAAACCATCTAAAAGTGAATTTATTGTTTAAAATTTTATCACAAAATATATAAAAAATTCACTTACGTCTTCGGTATCTAGAATTTAAGTCACACTCCCAGTCTATAGAAATTATCAGCAGCCTTTAGAAGGAAGCACAAGAAATTTTGTTAGAGAGCCTAAAAAATATGACTTTAGTTTGGAATTTTTATTTGACATAAATATCAATAAAGAAGCAGATTATGGTACTTACTTGAGGTTAAAAGAGTTGAGATGCCAGCTTAGCTCAGGTCAAGCCACTTTTTATCGATATAAATACTGTTTAAACTACATAAAAAGAAATTTTTGACTAGCTAAAAAAATGCACGCTTGTTTTCCAAGCAACAAGAGTTTTACAATAAATTGTAAAATTCCTAATAATTTTTAATTTTACTGCTTTGTGAGAAATTTACGGAAAAAAATTAAAAAATTTCATACCGATTAGGAAAAATACTTGGAAAATTGCAAAAAATTCGTAAAATTACTATTAATTTGTAAAAACGCATGTGCATCGTAAATTTACGAAGATATTAAAAGTGAATTATTAGATATAATAGAATTCAGTTGTATATATATTTCTATATATGTTGTGCGCGAAATTCTGTCGTGTCGGTGTACTGAAGCTTAATAACTTTTGAACGGATTAAGTTTTTCAAGAATTTTTTTCACCAAAACTTCTTACAACTATGTAAAGGATGAAAACTTTTTGTTTCAGACCTGGTCCACTCACCTGGTGGTCACCAGAGCTGATCCCGTGATCTTCGGGAAAATCAGAATTTTCCAAAAAAACGTTCACGATGTGGTGGCACTTTTTATTAACAATGAAAATTAATTTTTTTTGATGAGATCTTATAAACATTGCCAAGTCACACATTTTTAGTCATTTTGAAGTTGGTTATCTCGCCGCGTCTCTTCCTCAGATTCCAGAATCTATGCGATTTTTGCACTTTTTGCATATGATATGCACAAAATTTGTTCATTGCTTAACTTTTCTTGATTTTTCTTCTTTTATTAATTATTTGGCATCACAAGAGATTTGATTTTCACCAGAAACCCAAGATTACCATGCGCTGTTGATCTGAAGATGAATTTATTGGTTTTTTTCAAGCTTTTCAATCATTTTACTATTTAAAGAGAACGGAACCACTTAGAGACTTAAAATTTTTACCAAATGATCAGTGAGCCCAGATAATGTTGGTGCAATAAGTGGAACTGACATCACGGGTCTACCACGGATCTTGAAAATTTCATCCCTATCCCAAATTTGTTTTCGAGATTTCTTCGTCTTATGAGTTCAAAAAAATGAAATCGTGAGTGATAATCTTAAAGAAACTGAAAACTTGCTAGACTCCACATCCAGAAGCTATTTTTCAAGATCCAGAAGCATTTTTTTAAACTTTTCATAGAGATTTCGTTTCTTAAGCGAATATATCTAATTTATTGGATTGCTCATGAAAAATGTATGGGATCTTTTTATGCTGATCCTGGTGACCAGCTGGTCGCTCCAAATAAAAATGTAGGTGATCAAAATTAAAAAATACGTTTTTTTTTCATTAATCTGAAGTTAAAATAATTTTAAACTACAAATCTAGGTTATTTGATCTAGATTGATGGCTTAAAGTTTATTACAACCAAAATATTTAACTCGGCATTTTTGCCGAGACGGGATAACTAGTTTAATATAAAATCTGTGTAATATTACTGATTTTCAATTTCAATTTTTAACTGTGTTCTTTTATTTCTATATCCTTCACCACAATTGTAAGCTGAGTTGCAATTCAATTGAATTTTTTGTAATTTGCATACATTGCATTTTTGCTGTGAATTTAAATTGCTGCTCCAGTTTTATTGATTGGATGGAATTTTATTTAAAAGATATTGAACTTCAAGCGAGACTTCAAGTTTTTCATAAATTTTTGTGCAGTAAGTAGCAAAGGAAATATTTAAAATTTAAAAATGTTAAATGCGAGTTAAATGACATAAGTTCGTTTGATAAAAATATACAATTTTATATTGCTGGTAATATTTCATGATGGTTTTTACACACAAATAAAATAATAATTTGAAAAAGCTTCCAAATCATTATTTTAATGTAATTGACATGAAAATTGTGAGTTCGAAGTTTAAATAAAAAGTGGTGAAAACTTTGAATGATTGCAATTACAAATATTTGTTTTTGAATCCAAAATCAAAATGACTTTGTCAATTAACTCAATCAGCCCGTAAAGCAGTAACAATAATAACATATTATAATTCATATCCAATTGATTGAGAGTTAATTCCAAAATAAGCTCACAAGTTTATTTTGTCATGATTTTATAACGCAATTTGATTTCGTGCCCATCAGTTTAGTGGAAACTAATTGCTTCTGGTCACCAGATTGATGGAAAAACTGAGATTTCGTCAATAATAATGTAATTACGAACAATTTACCCCTATACTACTAATTCCACTCTGTTTTTATTTAAAGATTTAATAAAATATAACCAGTTCTTACTGTCACTATAATGCAGATAAAATCAATGAATAAACGTGAACCTCGACCTGAACCATTAAATCCAATAGAAACATCAACAATTCTACACAAAAATATTTATTATCATAGACACGAAGTCAAGAAATACCAGACATTTGACAACAAAGGTCGTGCCGAAAAAAATTATTTCCAAAAAATATCAGCACATAAAATATGGATGACTCAATATTTCAACTCGAACGTAAATATTGATTTATGTGTCACCGCATCTGAAAGGCACAGAGTACACATTTTCAGTATCATCAATATTTTCAACATTTCAAAACATGTTTCCCTTTAAAATATATCTGATCGGTTTTAATTCATCTACAAACATTGCAATCAAAACTGCTGCCATTTCATGTTTCATGATTAAATGCAACGAATGCAGGTCACATGTAAAAGTTTTAGTTGCATATTGTGATTGGATGGGGATCAATTGCTATCGAAACTTTGTAGAAAATACTTTTAATTGATCCAATCAGATTTATTTTCTATTCCATGCATCCTTGCTAAACTAATCTCAAGGGATTTGGATATAAAAATCTGCAAGAAAGTAATAGAAACAGTATTTAAAAAAGGTTAATGAAAGCGTGGCTTATGAAGGTATAACGAGCTATTTAAGCAGGTATTACAATTAAAATATTATTATATATCCATAAAATTTTCTTATACTTTACTTAGAAGCCATTATCTCTTAATCTTTAGCACTTTGGAAGCGTTAATGCTTCAATTAACCAAATCTTCGAAAACGTTCACCTTTTCGCTACATTTTGAAGAACTGGAAGTGCTCAAAGTTCTATTAAAAGTATCGTAAAGAAATATTCATGTCATCAAGGGAATTTGTGAAAAAGCTCAAAGCTAACCGTTGAAATAAACCAGCATTTTTGAAATTTTCACGTAACTACTAGCATAATTTAATTAATTTGATCCGTTCACATTCTATGACCTAAATATCAAAATTAAAAATGTTCGCTACTGTTCATTTCTTTTATTTAAAGGCCAAATACAACCGGACACCACCATCAAAACTATGCAACAACTCTCAATCGTCCCCGAGCTTCGAAATATTTAAAAGAATTAAAAATGTGCAGAATATTCAACGCAAAAAAAGGAAACTTAATTAAAAACTTGGTTGACAGGAATAATTGGTTTTTAACTGTTTTATTGCACTTTTTGCAAGCGTAGGATACAATGAAGAGAATTTTTTGCTTCCTCAATTTGCAAGAATTTATGCTAATTTATGCAGATGGCATATTTTAATTTTTCTCGTGACAGTGTTCCAAAGCATGCTCCTGGAAAAACTGGCGAGAGTTTCGAGAAAGACTTTTGAGTGTGTTTTGCAATGAATTGTACAAACGCAAATTTTTTCGCGATCATGCTTCAAGCTTTTATAATATCTTTTTTTTTCCTTTTTGTCTCCAGTTTAGAAATTTTCAAATCAAAAGCAAATTTATTTTAGAAAAAATAAACTGGGTCAAGGGCTTTGAAGTTTCAAGTTAACTTTGTGGATATTTTAATTTCCAGGTTATCATTACACACATTAAAAAGCATCATCGTTTCACATAAAATAATAATGATAAAAGTAAAAATTCCTGGTAAAATATACTTTGACCCTAATCAACTTTAACCTGACAACTTCCAAAATCTCTAGAGTATATCTGTCTGAAGATGAATTCAAACGTTTAATTATGTTGTTTGTTTTTTGGCCAAGAACTTTTAACAAGTTTCAGGAAAGTAAACATTTCAGAATCTTCTTTGAAGTTTTGAAAACTTTCTATGTTATCTTTTGAATATTTACACAGTTCTCAAGTTTTTGAAACTTGTCCATTATATATAATTGCTTGAAATGTTTATCACTTCGTATTTTTAAACTTTTTCAAAGCTGCCAGTTTAAACTTTACACCTGTCTGAAATAATATAAAGCTTATTGAACAGTCGTGTTATTTTTAATTTGAAAGCTTAAAATAGGCTTTTCACAATCTACACAGTTGACATCTTCTGCTTTAATGTTTTTGAAAAGTTTGCATAAAGAAATTCTACGTCATTTGTCTGCAAACATCTCTAATTTTATAAAAAATCTCAAAAACTTTACAACAAATACATTCTTCAATAAATGTTATAACACCGTTATGATCTGTTTTTTCAAGTAACGTGAATTACTGAAGCTCAAGTTATGCCATGTTTGTACTCAATATTGAATAATCATGTCTTAATTAATAATTGATGATTATTGAAGCAAGAAAACTTTGATAATCTCTTACTGAATTATTCAAGAATCGATATTGATTTTATTTATGAAATATTGAAAAAGGTTTTCCACGAGTGTGCTCGAGAATTATTTAGTATTCTCTCAAAAAACTCTCAATTATTTCATGTCAACTGTAATAGATATTAAATTAATGTCAATTTAAATCAAATTTTAATATGTTTCTATTTATTATGACAAAACACATTGTTAACACATAGTATTTTCCTAAATTCAAGGCCAATACTGTAATTATTCTAAATGTGAAGTACTAGCTAAGGTTTATCTCTAATTACTTGCACAAGCCTAACATTAATTGGTTTTTAATCAAAAATCAAATTCACGTACAACTGAAATAAATTTTCCACCCTGAACTTGCTTTATGTTAATAAAAAAGCGTATTATGTTCTTCTCATGCTCTCTAGATCTCATTGAAGATTACGGTGTAATTCAAAGTGTCATTGTGAATTTATGCCACCGGTGCTTAAACAGGAAAAACCGACAGCGTTAGCGACGATAAGCCAACTACTTGAACGTTTGAACAGCCACAAAATCAGAAGTGAAACTTTAACAAGGAAAACGTGGCTTAAAGGCTGACTGGCTGTTTAATGAGTTTCACTTTCGATTGATTAGGATGTTAATTTTGTTTATAGGCCATACATTTGTTAAACTTAAAAAAAACTTCAAAACTTCAAGACAGTCAAAAATATTGAAATAAAATTATTTTCATCTTTATAAAAACCATTATATTCCACCATATTTATGAAAATTTAAATTTAATAACCATAGTTCAACAAACTAATAATTACCAACTCAGATTAAATTAAACCCAAGGGAGGTTGCATTTGAAAAACAAGCTTTAAAATAATCTGATGCGTATTAAATTTCATGAAATTATAGAATTATTTTAGCTCAAAAAAGCATCTTTCCAGACATGTATAAAATTACATAAATCATAAAATTTATAAATAAAATATTGTTTTTTGACTCTTGACATTCACTTGTGCTCTTGATAAGCAGAAATGCAGACTTATTATAATGAGAAAAGCCAGACATTTCTTATTGAATGTCTGAAGCGAATAAAATGGACATTCGCAAACAAATTAACTTTCTTCTGGAGGTTGATTCTTGCTCCTAGGTTGGATATTTGATTAAACACCCACAAGCTTTTACATATCTTTGATCATAGCAAAAATTCCTTTGTAGATTATGATGCTTATAATCTTTATAGCCCTGCTGCTGCTACCATCTTTGCTATTTGAAGACTGGGGTGGGCAAACAAACAGACTAAATGAGAATTCAAAGAAAGCAAAAAATCCAACTAAAACTCACTTTAAAGCAATTTGTAGAAAAAACACATAAAATTATTCAAAATTACAAAAAGCTCTCATTTTAAATCATCTTTTTTATGGCTGTGCAATTTTACAATTTTTACCATAAAGCTTCACATAAATCCAATTTCAAGAAATAGAGAATTTATGGACTCAATAAGAGTTTGATAATAATTTTTAGACAAAAAAATGGAAGCTCAGAAAGTGAATAACTTACAGTTTGCATCCTTCATATCGTTGATTCAGAATGCAAATAAATTTCCACTTGATTGCTATGATGGTAAAATGCTCCTTAAAATTATAGCAATGATTTTCTGAATGGAGATTTATAAATTATGAAATAAATTATTTTCCTAATTTTTCATTGCGATAATATTTTGGCTTTGCTAGATCGAATATCTTTTGATAGCTTTTGAAGGAGACTCCAGAGAGTTAAAATTAAATTTAAAAGATTAAGATATTTTTAGACTTTTAATAGTTACAAAACCTTGACGAGGCTAAGCTATCGAATTTAAATATATTTTTGTAAAAATTTATTCGATTTTTATGCGCATCCGTTACCTTACTTTATGAATGCTAAAATACCAAAATACCCAAATTTTATGACAAAAAACACATAAAATTTAATTACTACCTCCAGACCATCTCAAAATTAATGATTAATATATTTTTATGGGACAATATTAATATTTTCAGAGAATTTTGGAAAATGTGCAAATTTCGTGAATTTTCATTTTGTGAGCATTTTTGGTGTTATTTCCAACATAAAATTGTGAAATACATGAAAAAGTAATTATATCAGCAAAAATTTACGCTGGGACATCAAACGTGATCAAACGAACATCATAAATTATCATTTTAAAAACAATTCAAGGAATTTCAATCAAAAGCAGATTTTTTCGCTTCGTTGGGAAGTATCTCGTCTCCGTTGACAACGTAAGAACAGTAAAAACAGTCGAATACCAGCACAAATTCATAAAAAAGTAGAAAGCATTTTAGAGATGTTGAAAATATATAGGACGAGGGAAAGAAGGGTTTCAAATATATTTTTAAATCCATTTTTTTTCTTTTCTTTTTATTCGTTTGGATGGAAAAAGACCGAAAGGATGAACTCCATTTAAATGCAAATTTAATGGTTGATTGATAAGATTTTTCAAAAGGATCGAAACACAAACGAAATATCAAAATATCGTCTTGCATTCAAGAGAATCAAGAGACTGATTTATTTTTTTTTTAGACGTTCTATCAATATCAGATTTTGTTTGAAAAATTTTGGTAATGGCGGACATATGTTTTATTCAAGGGCATTATGTAAGACAAATATATATACAAAATAATTACTGCGGGGACAATTTTTTCAATAAATTTTCGTAGAATAAATAAATAAAATTTGGTCGAATATGGGAAATATTATTAATTATTTAATTTTAAAATGTCAGTCATTTATTTGATTACAAACATTGAAAATGAAATAAATATTTGCCAATTAAATGGAGTAATTGTACACAATAATCATTTTCAATTTATTACAGAGTTCTGAAAAGTTATGAAAGTTTTCATAAAAATTAATAATGAAAATTTGAGCCACAAAAAACATAACACAATACATTTTATTGAGAAAATGAGAAATCCATCAAAAATTCATAATAAATATAAATCTTTATAATATTGTTGCTTTGTCTGCATAAAAAATAAATTGAATTTTTATATCTTTGTGAATATTTTGTGTTTTTGCTATCAAAAACTTGGTAGATAAATATCCATTAAAAATAAATTATAAAAAATTCTAGGAAAAAAGTTTGTTTGCTCATTTTCAAAGATTTTTGTTTGTGTTTTGTGTTTTTTGTGAGTGTAATATTTTCTAAGTGATTTAAAATTATATCTGCTTTTTCTTTTCTTTTGTGTGAAATCTCTGGAGAAGTAAAAAAAATTTAAAAAAATTAAACCTAATTTTGAAATATATAAATGTTTGAAACAGAAAGAATGTGATGTAATATATGCTAATTCTCTTAATATAAAATTAAAGAACTAACAATAAATACCCGCTTTAAACCTACACTTAACAAAAGAATAGCACAATTAGTTCAAAATGCTTCATTTAAAAGGCTCAAGTAGCTTCCTCGTTTAATTATCCAAATTAGCACCATAATCAAGTAATCTCAAGCTATTATCTGAAAGCACATCCAAACATAACAAACAGCACAAACAAAACAAAGCGCAAATATGGCGTTTTAAAAACTATTTAATTCTCAACGAGTCTATTAAGAAGCTTTGTTCTCAATTTACCAATTTATTTAGTTTTGCTCGAATTCTTGACAATTTGGCTCATTTCCAGGCTAAATGGAAAGGTTGCAACACTTGTCAAAAAGCCGGTGAAGTAAACCTTCGGTAAGATGAAGAAGTAAAGATGGTAAATGATAGATTGGATTAATTTTTTTTCTCACACAAAATGCATTTATTATAAATTTTCATTATCTCCTTTCTGGTTAGTTTTTAATGAAAGAAAACCAAAAGCATATAAAACTCCAAAACTCCAAGGAGGTGATTATTCCATTTTGAGTACTTTACCATTGCCATGCTAATAATTATGTAAATTAGTTTTTCCAGTTGAATTTTCATCATTTGGATTCGCCTCGTTTCATCCTTGTGAAAATCTTCCAGCCGAAGAATCATTATTCAGATTTTCATTGTTCTGCACAAAAGTAGCTCATTTTGCATGTCGAGTATCTATTTGTATTATTTGTATGAGCTTCTAGGGACTGAATAAGCATGAACTGTGTTTTTATGATTTTACGGTTTCTTACAGCTTTTATGGTTTTATGAGGAAAATTTTTTGTCAAGCTTTCTAAGAATTCAAGAAGCTTCATTTCACTTGATTTTCAGCTGCAAAACCATAAAGAATTGTCTAAATCTTGGAATTATACAAATGAGCAAAAAATTCAGCGACTTGTCAAGATCGGGAGGAACATTTCTTTGGCTGATAAAATATCTAGGTGAAGCATGAAACACATAAAACAAGGTGAATTAAGGAATGTTCGTGCTTCAAATGAATTGTCGAATTTGAATTATTTTTTTAAATAGGTAGCTAATGGTTAATCGTCAAGCAATACAAAGAATTTTTGTTGTGTTGAAATTTTGAAATGCTTTTTTATGTTTCGTAGGATTTTAGTTTGAGCAGTTTGAATTATTTTAATTGATCGTCAAAGTTTCCCTAACCCCAATTTTCGTTCTTGATTGACTGAAGTGTGTGAAAATTTTCACTCTATTTTGTATAAATTTATTTTTGATTTTGATCATGGTTGTAGCTTTTCACGCTTCATTTTATATTCATGAAAACTTTTAGTTGGTGCTGTAATTATCTAATTATTATTTAATAATGCTTTCAACACGAGCAGGGCTCAAAGTTTTTAAAGGATTATGTAGGAAAAATGATAATCCAATATGTAGCTTCAAAAATTCATTATTCCACATATTTAAAACACCAGAAAAACAGAATTATAATTCACATAGACGGCAGGGGCTCATCTCGTCAGAAAGTAATTTTTATATTGTATGTAAATAAATAACAGCAAAACTAACTCATGATTATCTAGAACAATATTTCTACAAAACATAATAGTGTATGTTAAAACACTCAGCGTACAATAATTGGAATATCAAGTGAACATTCCCAAATTTCTATTTAAATAATTTGAAAACAAAAAATTCATCAGATATTCTAGAAAAGCCTCAAGTTTTAAATGTTATTGCTCCAATTTGGAAATAACAGCACGATAATGATCCAATTACCATCATTACAGCCTTACAGCGTTACACAATGCTTTCTCAATTCAAACTCGTTGAAACAGAATAAAAAAGCCTAATTATCAGATGCTTCGGGTTAACTTTTAATTAAAAATTTTTTAGAATAAATATTTAATTAAATTTCATTTGAATTCAATTAAAATTAATTTCAATAGAAATCTATTGTGAGAAGCTTTTCTTAGAGCTTTTCAAAGCAAAATAATTCAATGAAGTTAAAAGATATCCTTGATCCAAGATAAAGAATAAATCTTATTTGTGTGGCATTATCACAGTCAGATGATTCTTGTCTTGAGCTGGAAATTTATGGGTGTATTTCTAAGTTTTATAAAGTGGAAGCTTAATGGTTGGATTATTATTAATGAATTTAAAAGCTTCGTTTCAAGTAACTTAAAGTTTATTTAAAAAGTTAAAATACCAGTAATAAATGTCAGTGCACTCTTGAAGTAAATCATATTTTGATGATATTTCAAAAAGGAAATACTTTTGTTGTTTTGCCAAAAAATTTAAAATTCTGTGGAAGTAAAAGTTTCCAAAGAAAAATGCAAACAAAACAAATTACATTCCAGGACACTTGACAGACTTCCACCGTTTTGGACACTGTGATATAACATGCATGTCTGAGTACAATTCTCGAATATAATGTAAAAATACAGCAAAAAAAATATATAATAAAATTCCATATTGAATATAAATTTTCAGATATATTCCAGTATTTATTTATATTTTAAAATATTCCGATACAATAACAGAAAACAGCAAAAAAAATATAAAAGAACACAAAAAAGGGAAAATTTTATTTTTATATTTTTTGTAATATTATTGTATTATTTTTATTTTTGTATGGGAGTTCATAAACATTCAGATAAGATTCAGAAGGATAACCAAATTTCCTCAATAAAATTAGCATAAAAATCGAAATGGTTTACCCAGAATCCGCAAATCCAAAAATTATGGAGTCACAATAAAATGAAAACCATTCAATCAGTATTATTACAATCTTTTCAGAGTTTTTTCCTCGATAAAATTACGTTTTGCATAAACAGATAGTAATTTTTGGGGGAAATATTTGCCGATGATGAAGATGATGGAAGATTTTGATGAAAAGGGTTTTATGCATCAAATTTATGGTGATTTATATGAAAGAACTGGTTTATAAAATGAACTTTTATATTATTATAATATTTTTATTCGAAAATTGATGGTTGAAGAGTCCTTACGGGACTTCAATTTGTTTTTTTTTACTATAATCATTCTCAAAGAGTCTCTATAATCTTTAAAATTTCTTAAAACTTCAAAGTATTTCACTTTCTTTAATGTTCTTTACATCTAAGTCCAAAATTCCCTTTTTTCCTTCAAAACGAAAAATTCATCCAAAAAACCTATGTTAGCAAGTAAAACTCCCTTTATTCTACTTACATTCAGATTTTCCAACTTTATCTGCTTCTTAGCAGTCCATAAAAAAGTCTCAGCTCATAGTTCAGCAATATCAAAAAACTTTTTCTATGATCGCAGTTAAATAAAAATTAATGTACATGAAACTAGGCAACTATGAGCAACTATGAGCAACTATGGGCTAAGTAGCATAACTCGCATATAACAAAAGTTCTCTAAAATCACTAAAAACTTCAAAATTGCTAAAGTTCTAAAGTTATTAAGTTTAGCAGTAGAAATTCCCAAACGAAGATAAAATCAAGTAAGTTTGGAAAAATGGATAAACTTCTTGTTGATGACAGCGCCACTTTTCATATAAGTTGGTAGCAGAGTTTCTTGAAAATTTTATGAACTGAGATTTTTCAAAATTATCCATTTGCAAGTTTTCAAAAGAAAATTTGCTTATCTTAATCTTGAGTTGAATTAATTAATTGAATTCATTAAAAAAATTTAAAAAGAGTTCGCAAAAATTCTCCTTAAAAAAACATTGCGCAATTTTACTGTATTAAAGAGAATTCATAGCAAGAGAAATGTCGGAGATTCGCTCTGATTCATTCCTGGTATAGCATTAGTTTTTTTTTGCGAATCAGTAAAGATTCAGTCGACAAAGTGAAATTTTGCGATACTCCACAAAAATTTGGTAAGCCCGTAAAAAATGCGGGAATCTCCTTTGGTTTGTAGGAAAAAGCTCGGAAAAAGCTGAAAAATATTTTGTTGAAAAATTAAAGTGTTAACTAGAAATTTTTCAAATTAATTGTTTGTTCAGATTCTTTGAAATTTTTTCAAGTAAAATAAAGACTTGTGTGAAGTCACAAGAAAAATGTAAAGAAAACTTCACACAGAATGTTGCCATAGATATTCATTTTCCACTCAAACACTCGAAATCTTACAATCCAACAAAAAGAAAAAGTAAACCGACAGAAAAAAAGAACTGAAAAAGGTTTAACAATAAATTTTTCGTATAAATTTGCTCGGTCTTTTCTGGCAAAAGGCACAGGCAAAATATCTTTCGAATGTAATGCCATAAAAATAACTCTGCGAGTTTTGTGTTCACGTTTATGTAGATTTTTATTGTTATGAGTCCCAGCAAGTCGATCTGTAGCTACGGCATCAAAAATTCATTATAACAACATATTGCCAGATATTGCGTAGGATAAAAGTTTGGGCGCACATAAACTACGGTGAGGTATTGAGGCATAAGTTACAGGAAACACTTGAAAGTACGGATTGCGCCACGTACTGCGGTGGAATAAAAATCAGCTGATATTTGATTGTGATGTTGGTTATGTTTGGGAATGTTTTGTAATGTTCGCAATTTAACACAGCACAAGGAGGGTTTGATGGAGTTTGTCGGGTGTTTTCCATTAGAAGTCAAATTTGCTCAAACGTTCAATGACTATAATTATCATATAGTGGTGGAGTAATTGCTCATTCTATTATAATTACTCGAAAACGGGGAAGATGATGATAGTTAAGACGATGTTAATTGAGGAACTGACGAGCTGAAAAATTAAATAATAAATAAGGTTGAGAAGTAAAGGAGTGAGGAAGGTAATTAATGCTCTATAGTACTAGTTAATGAACTGCCAAGACCTTTTTGCAGCAATATTGTTGAACACTAAAGCACTGTAGCAGCTTGTGTGAATGGTGGCTAGAAAAATGTAGCCGAGCTTGGTTATTGCTTGTAATTTCGTAATGCAATGAAACCTGCCAACTTTAAGTGCTCCAGACTTTTATCGGCGGGAATGAAATGAGGTGCATGAATAATTTATTTTGAAGGGATTTGTAGAAAATTGGAGAAAGTAGGTTAACTGAAAATGATGTAGACTGTCTGAATTTTTCGTTTGAATTCCGTCAAAATTTCATATATTTTTGATTCTTCTTCATCCTGAGAAAGAACAAGTTTGACTTTTAATATACAATACCATAAACCAGCACATATATTTTTTCCATGCAATAAAATTGAACTCGTACAAAATGGCAGGGTTCCAAGAATTTCATTGAAAATTTGCTGCATAAAAGTTCAAACCATTTCCATTCTGTGTTTATTGGATTATGTCGAGTTTGACTCAGATTCCGATTTTTATGAATTTCATAAAATGGTTATTTTGTTATTTAAAGCTCTGCACGCTTCTGAATGCTTTAAACAAGATCTGTATCAAATCGCAACTTTAAGGACTTTTCAACTGACTTTAAATAATTTTTGAAAAAGTTTTTAACTTAAATAAGAAAAATTATTCAAATTCCATTGAAGTTGAATCATTTCTTTCTTACCTTTCCCTTCTTATCATCGCTCAAAAATCGTCTAATAAAACTTTTCATTTGAAATTTTTGAACAAAAACATTAAATATTAGCCAACTTTTGTGTTTACTTTGAGAAATGTTGAATATAAAATCTTGAAGTTTTCAAAGTATTTTATAAACACATTATCTTGAAGACTTTTTGAGTTTTTGAACCCAGATAAACGCACACAATCACAAATAGATGTGATATTCATTGGAAAACGTTGAAGTAAGTAAATAAAATTGTTACGAGTTTTCTCAAAATGATACAATCATACATCAAAGCACTTTCTGAAATATATCTTAGAGTTTGTTCAAATAAAATTTTTATAAGTTTTATTCAATACATTTATTAATCACTCACTTACATAAATACTACCAAGATTTCCCTTTGAATTAAATTTAATAAATAATCAAACTTAAGGAGCTTTCAGTGACATGTGATACAATTCGTAATATAATCTCATTATTCACGCCATAATAATTTAAATGTGATTAATAAATATTCCAGGAAAAGTAGGAAAATGATGAAAATCAAAAGTATAATACGATTTTGTACGATAATGACTTTACATGCTTCACATTATTTTCTCTCGCAGTAATTATAAAGAGGATGCAAATTAAAAGCTCTGAAAAAGCTAAAGGAGATATTTAACAATGCATAGTACTTATAAAGTTTCAAAGAAATATTTAACAAAAATGTATATCATTGATCATTTTAACCAAAACATAAATCACACCAGAGCTTCGATCAACATACACTGAAATCGTCGATTAATTGAAAAATTTCAGGATTTATTGTGTCAATTCATGACCATAAAAGTAATGATTTACACATCAAATATCAATATAAATTCCTTTAACATTGAATAAATTCTATTGTTGCATGTTATTTTAATTAATTAAATAATGAAAGCAGTGGTATTAAAAATGACAAAACCCAAACATCACTGATTATTTTAGTTAAATCAAATAAACATTAAATACCTAACATATTACAAATTCAAACCACAATCAGAACATCCCTAAAATAACTTCATGCAGAGTAATTTCAGTAATTGGACATGTGTGTAATGTTGGTTCAATAAAACGTTCACGTTTATGCAAATGAATGTTAATTGAGTTAATGAACTGCCACAGTTTGTACTTTGCATGAGTAATTATTGTTTGCATCTCATTTGCAAAGAGTATGTGAGATATTTGAATATTCCTGAAGTATTCCGATGAGCAAATCGAAACCAATTATAGCAATGCATAAATCTTTTTCTCCCCCAAAATGTTGGCTTTGCAGCTTTCAGCATTTGAGGATTTTTAATGAATTCCACCTAACAGTTTGTGGAATTATGCGGTTGCTACAAAACTGAATCTAGTGTTTATGAAGGTGGATCTGAGGCACGAGATGGAATATTTGCGTGTAAACAGTTTTCTAGGAATTAAAACAAATCAGATTAAATTCTGTGAGTTAAATAAACTTTGCTCCTATGCTAAAAGTGGAAAACGCTACAGAACCCCTTCAACATGATGTATCTTACATTTCTTTATTTTGGATAATATTCTATAAAAATTTCAACACCCTAACTTTCTTTTAAACGACCTTCAGATAAAATTTCTTTTGTTCTGGCAACTAAAATAGAGTACCCATAAAAGTTTCAGCAATGAAATTCTGCAATGAAAAACTGGTCTTAAAAATGTACTTCTTAATCTTTATATCTTCATAATTTGCACCAAGAATGAAAGTTCAATTGCACAAAATACCTCAAAAAGGCAAATAAAGTCAAAATTATTTCAAAACAAAAAAGTTTAAAAACAAAACTTAATGGAATTCAATGAAACTTAAAAAAAAACTTTCAAGAAAATATGTTTTGAAGAAATTCCCAAAATAAATGCTTTGTGCAGCCATCCCACGAAAATACTTTAAGATAACACTCAAAAGCAGTTATGAGCTCCTGAATCTTTCTCCCACATTCCTGCAACAGCACGATAGCAACTTTTGAGCTTTGTGATGCAATGAAATGAACAGGTGCAGAAACTGCTTTTAATTGCATTTTAGAGAATTTCAGAAATGAAAACATTATTTATTTTTTGCTAACTTTTGCTTAGCTAAGAAATTTTACGAAAATGCATGGAACTGGAGAAAATCTAGAAATTCATGAAACTCTCCCTGTTCGCAGAAATAATGAAACTATTTTAACTCGTGGGGAGTTTAGCTACAAGGCTTAATGAACAATGCAACATTAGGAATTGAGTGCTACAGGATTTGGTTTGAAAGTTAATTATTGAGTTCAAGATAAATCCAATTATCTTACTTGTTCCCGGAAGGTGAGTAATATATGGATTTGAAATGTTGTAGATTAAACATTATTACATTCTGGTTTCCTCCTTATCGAATAAAATGGTTTGCGAAGAATTTCTTAATTGTATAACTAGCATTTTTATGTGAGCAAATGTTGTAACATTTTTTATTGATAATTCATTTCGACAAATATACTGATACCGTCATTGAAAAAATTTTAAATTGGATATTGTCCAACAACTAATATTTCCCTTGAATAAAATAAAGTTAGAAAATATATAACGGAAAGATACAAGCACAATCAATAAAACTGGAACTTTTTTCTACAATATTTTCCGAAAATCTCTTATTTATAAACTTTAATTGAAAAAGAAAATTCCATCGAAATACTGAAAAGTTTTGATCAATAAACTTTCCATATTGCTCCACAGAATGCTCTGTGTTTTTGTTGCTTCTGATGGTTCGACGAAATTTTACGTAGAGGGATTTAAAAAGCTTTTTGGAGCGAAAATAGCAAAATTGCTTGTAGCAAAAAACTAAAAGTAGCAAAAATTGGTAAAACTCTCAAAAACTATAAAATAATGAATAATTCATAATATTTCACTCTTATTGGAGGATTTTGTGGACCATTAAATTATTTTCAATATGTTGTCCACCAGATTACCAGATTATGTTAATAAATTACCTCAGCAAGTTTGTGCCTGCTTGTTAGTTGATCAAATTCTTCGAATCCTGCAGACGCAATCATTCTTTATTTGATTCTTAGTTTGGCACATTATTCATGTCCAAACAACAAGCATTTGTATCGTCAGCAATCGATAATCAGGTCGACACACAAATAATCTCCTTGAAACCAATAAATGGTGTGACCAATAATTGATGGCTGCAGGATTGATTCAGAGCTTTAGCGAGCTTTGTCGTGCTGATATTAATTTTGTTATTAATTGGCTTCGGTTCAAATTAATTTTACGCAGTTTGTTGGTTGATTTCGAATAATTTGATTGATATTCGAAGCTTTTATTGAAAATTGAGCTATTTAAAACCTCTATCCATTAATGAAACATTCAATTTGTTAAATGAATGTATTTATTGTGGTGGGCTCAAAAATTACTGATACCTTTAGTTCCTGTTCTACAGATTTTTTAACCGATTTACCTGAATTAACTATTCGAAGGTTAGTGTCTTTAAAAATAAATTTTGGGTAAAATGTCTTTAAATATCAAAAAAAAAATTCAACAACCTTCGAAAACAACGACTCGTGGTTCAAGCAAAAATCCACTTAATATTTTACAATCTAATATTTCCAATAATATGAACCCCATTTCCTCTTGTCCCCAATTTAATTCAAAAGAAACCCCATTTTAATAAAATTTAACTTTTCCACTTGGTTGAACACCACTTATTGGATCCAAAGCTTCTTGCAATTTGTTTGCAAGTCAAGAAGCGAATCGTTTTTCTGGAAAAATCGCTTATAAATCACCAACTAAACACAGTTGAGCAACTGCATTTTGTTCCAATAAAAGCTCCAAGAAAGCAGAAACTTTTAGTTATTCCACTTATTCTCAAATATTTTGGTTATTTCCAGTTATTTTTGCTGATTTTGGAATTTTCGTGGGGTCTGTTCAGAGAGTATTTTTCCATTAAAATAGCCTAATGGTTCTAAGCTCTCAAAGCTACTCCACACTTTTTGTTGTTGTACGGTGATCCACTTGAAGAATTTTATTAGTGTGCCATCTCCAATGTGACATCCTTCAAGCAAAGTCCCTCACCATGCTCAACTTATTTCCTCTTAATGGAGAAAAATGAGGAAACAAATAAAAAAAAGCTTTCCACGTCAAAAAGTTTTTATTGCAGAAAAAATGTGAGCAGTAAAGTTCTTGTTTGTTTAGGGATCTTCCAGGAAGTTCCATTCCATATATTTTAGTATTTCCAAATGTCTTTAGCAGAATTCGCAGTTTCTAAAATGCCAAATTGCATAAATTGATAGCAAAGTTGCAAGAATAGTTAGCAAAATACAATTTTTTCTATGAAATGTTGCAACTGGTTTAAGAACAAAATTGTAATTCCTCTTCAAAATTCTATTTGGAAACTCAAAATAAACAATAAATGTTAAGGTTCTTGGAGAGATGTAATAGCAATATTGACACGGGATTTTTTAATACAATTAAGGGTACTGAAATATCTTAGAGCTATGTGTTTTAATTTAAGTAAAGATGAGCTTTTTGAAGAAAAGTCAGGAAAAGATATTTTGCTTATAATCACAAAATTACAAATGCTAATTGTTTAATTAGAAAATAAGATTTTCAGAACGCAGTGAAGGTTACATTTAGTGTACTCTTCTGGCACTGTTTAGTAACTGAATTAAATTTTATTTCTCTGAAGATAATATTTAATTTCTTAAATTAAAAAAACAATTCAAGCTATGTAAATGTTAGCGAATATTTTATTATATCAATGAATATTTTATTAGCATATAGTTATTATTTCTAGTGAAGAACTGTTAAACTTGCCATATTTTTTCGAAGAAGCCAAACCATTTTCCTTTTATTTTGAAAAAGTTTAAGAGTTCAATAAAGTGCAGTTTCCTTACAAATATACATCACAAAGAGTTGTTAGTAGAAATTCATGCTATTTCGTAATAATATATTCAATATACAGAATAAATTCAATTTCCTATGAATATGGTAATGCAATAATGCAATGTTCTTCCGCAATGTAAATGCAAACTTCCTGCATGTTCTAAGAATGTATGGTCAAGTCATATATTTCTATGCTATTTAGCTAAAAGCGTCGCTTGGAGCTTTAAAGCTCTGCTTTGAGAACATACCCATCAAAAAACTTCAATATTTCTAAACTAAACTAAACTGAACTTTTTAATTTGCTTGCCTTCCAACTGAATGCAATGTGGATGAATGTGGGCTTGTTGGCTTAATTTTTCACCACATATTTCATTAAGATAATTAATTAGAATCCTTATTATTCATGGACTTTAAAGTTTCTGAATTATTCTGGAGCAAGTTGTTTATTGCAATATTTTTCTAGCATCGTTTTGCTTGCGCGGGCTGTATCTGCTTCATAGTCTTCGCTTGTGGGCAGGGGTAGGTAATTTTATTTGTTGGAGTAAGCGGAAAACATCGCTACCCATCAGAATAAAAATATAACAGGAGGTTCCATGTAATATTTAGCAGCCCTGCCAACTACATTGAAAGCATAAAACAACATAAAATTCGTTCAGTAGTTAATTAATTTGCTGTTCAGCTGCTTCCAGACCAATTTCAGAGCAGCTCATGAAAGAACAATTCTGCAGCCAAAGGTGCTTGTTAGCTTGTTATATTGTTATGCAACATTATTTACAAATTAAATTGAGAATTTATCAATTAATTACATCTTTGGTAATTGAGGACGACCTGCATCCAAGTATTGGAAAGTATTTACACATTGAAGAAGGAGAAAACATTGATTTATTGAAACAACTAGAGGTGAAGTGAACTAAAGGGAATTATTTGCATTTTGTAGGTAATTTATTGTAATATTTCTAGAGCTTTTAGATGAAAGAATCGTTTGAGGTGCACTGTAGTGTCATTTTGTGTCATTTTTCAGAGAGATTGAAACAAAAAATTGCTGTGAGTACAAAGCTATAAGTTTTTCTTTTTTTCATCATAAATAAATCGAGTGAATTCACTTGTGAAAATAGCTTTTACATTGCAAAATAAATATGTTTTCAATTCTTTTTCCAAAGTCATTATTCAAACGTTCAAAACAATGTATATGTAATGTATGTTGATTCCATCAGGCATGCTTGACAAATGCAGCAAATGTGAAATGACTTACAAATGGACGAAATTTACATCAACTTTAGTTTTGGATTCGATTGCAATAACATCAACATATTTTCATGCAAATATACTAAAACCAATACTAATAAAGAAATTTAAATTACCTAAATTACGACTAAATTATTTAAAATACGAGTTTTTGATATATGATGCTAAATTCAAATACCGTTCATAATTAAAAAACCAAATTTGTTGAATTTTAATGACATTTTGTGCAATTACGCATGCTAATTGTTTTTGCTACATTTAATGCATCATTATTTTCCAATTAGCTGGGTAGGGACATATTTTTGAAATATTATGTTCTTTTAGCACTTTTATGGGGATTTCGGAAATTTTTGGTGTTTTGGGCTACAATAATGAGTATTGATTGTGTTCTATTCAAATTCAGTTTAACAAGTGAGGCAAGTTTTGCCAGTTGGCAAGTACATAAAGCGTTTTTTTTTTGGTCAGGTGGTGGCTCCATCTTCCAATACATCAAATTTAGGGTTTTCTCAACGAATTACATGATTCTGAACATTTTTCCAAAAATAGTGTCTGGAGCCACCAGATCATCCCACCAGCTGGTGGTGGACCCAATCCTGATCCTGATCTGTTACTAACTCATCATTCTCAACAGTTTTGCAGAAGAAACCAAATCGCTAACTTGTACCGTTCAAAAGTTGATTTTGTATGGGGAATGTTCTAGAAAATCAGAGAATTGACCACATCTTCCCAGCTGCTAGAGTCACCTCCACCAAAAGTTTCGTGTTTAAACTAGGTTTGATATGGAACATTTTGGTACCAGAAGTTTGGGTCTGACTCTATCCGTTCGAGAGTTATTTTGTAAACGGACGGACAGACGGACGGACGGACGGACGGACGGACGGACGGACGGACGGACGGACAAAGTGAGATTATATAGCGTATTTTTTCAAAAAAAAAAACGCTAAAAATGAGCTTCCCACTGAAATCTACTGAAATCATAATTAAGTCTCATTCAAAATTTGATTTTCTATCTTTTTTTATAAAATTCAGTTCCCAACACATATCTTTGACTGTGTCCTGATCAACTATAAATCTCCATTCGCAATCATCCAGAAGCAATAAAAATCATTCATTTCCATTTTCTAATAAAAGGTTCATTCAAAAGCTCGAAGAGTTCTCGAAACTCGTCGCTCTATCCAAAAAGCAACTGAAAATCGTTCAGTCTTCGCAAATGTCCACAATCATCAAGCAGTTGAACTGTCGTATTGCTGCATCTACTGTATTTTCATTATTTTCTGTATTTTGGTGAAATTGTGGAATTGCAACAAATGTGGAGCTAAAACACACTAAAAACGTCGAGGAGCAGGCAAGCGCATCATGAATCACTGTCTGGATGCAATTCACTGAAACTAAAACCAGCTAAACAATTTAATCATAAGCAACAGTGACTTGACTGGAAATTGGTTGCATTAAGGAGCATTAGCTGTTTTAAGTGGTTGCAACTCAGCTAGGAATATAATAGGACAAATCGAGCTTAGGGGTAAAAGTTTAATATTCTGGTAAACGATTTTCGTGGGAATTTTTCGAATGTTAATTAAATCATTTAAATAAGGTTTCAAAACATGGATTTTGAGGAAAATTTGGGTTTTTATATCTATTTTCAGATATCTTAGACAATTGAGAGGTCAAAGTATTATTAGTTCTTATCTTCCAAAAATTTACCAAAAAACGTCTCTGGGAATTTTTCGAGTTAAAGCGAATTATCAGAGTAAAAATCAGCACAATTTTCAGATAAGATTTGAGAAGAAAACCACGTATCAGGAAGCCATCGACAATTTGGTCTTTAATGTAAAATTCAGAGCATATACTGGTAATCGTTATATTTATCAACTATTTATTGCACTTTACTAGTAATAGCTCTAAACGCTGACACAAATTGTCAACAGTACTCTGAAGTGCTTTCAAAAAATACACATTAACATCCAATACGCTATATAAAACTCTTAACGAAGCATTATTGTTATCCTTTCTGCATTATTCATTAAAAACTCTCATTATTCATCTCCTCTTGATTCAAAAATACCACAATGCCACCCGAATCAAGTGCAGAAATCAATAAATACAATGATCTTGCCACTTCAAGTGATTGATGCCACTTGATTGATTTTTGTTTGACTTCGTTTTACTTAGTATAGGGTTTTGTTTATTAAATATAACTGACGTCAAAAAATCAGAAACTTCGTAGAAATTACAGGAAGAAGACAATGAAATGAACATTTTATACATTTATAAATCCAGCTTGAAATTTTAAGACCATTCAAAAATCTTATAATTTCAGAATTTCATCAGAATTCGTCCAGCAATCTTATGTGATATTTAAGTATTGCAACAAATCCTCAAAGAACAATGAATTATTATCCTCACAATGAGCTTATTTATGTAAATTAAAATTTTACTTCGCAATGCTACGCTTCTTATACTTTCATCACAATTTCACAATCCATGAATCCTAAAATGTTGCACGGTACACAATCCTTAAATTTTCATTCCTGCATAAAAACAAAAGCTCATTTCGCATTTTGTCAGTTTCATTTGTTTTGTGCTTTTGCTTCCAAATTGAGATGAAATATTATTTCTAAAACAGAATACTTTCGTATTCTGTAGTCTTGTATTTCGAGTATCTAAGTGGTACATACAAAAAGCAAACACAAGCATCTCATGCATTTTAATATGAGCTTTTTTCGTATTGTTGTGTTGCGCTGACGATTCTGCACGAAACATGTTAGAATTAAATAAATGAATAAAATGTATAAAATATAAATGTAATAAATGTAAGCAATACAATGAACAGTGTGCTGTAAGCTTCCCTCAATGTGGAATATTAATATCCTTTGTCATAAAATGTTTTAGTGGCGTCATTATATTCAAACAGATCCTAAAAATATTTGCGTTTCATATTTTCTGTAAAGTCACAAAAGGATAGTTCTTGTCATTGTTATCTCCAAGAAAATTTCTAAAATGAAAATATTTTGTAGTATCTCAATTTTATTCTCATCAGATAAATTAATCTTCCATTTAAAATAACTTTAAAATAAACTAGGGCGTTAATTCACTTGTCACTGATCTTTGAGCAAGTCTCGAACCTTAAGAAAGCACTTTAAATTTGGACTCTAAAATTTGCCTCATATAGCTTTAATTCTTTCGACATGGACTTAAAAAGAACTTTTGTAGAACTTGGAGTCTTTAAACTTTTTTTGATCTTTTGATCAAGTGAGAATATCAAGGATCCATTGTTAACCTCTTCTGTGTCTAATATTTCATTATCTATGCATTTGAGACGTCAAAAAAAGACATGTATAGTTCTTTTGCCAAGTTCAAAAGAGTGAATGAAGATGGCATTTTGAAAAATTTGGGTTTTGGTCTTACATTTTTTCTAAATTAAAACTAAATTATTGATCAAATGAATGAATTAAAAACCGGTATTTTTGTTTTTTAATACCGGTTTTCGAATACCGGTAAATCACCCAAAAAACCGGTTTTTCACTACCGGTAAAAACCGGTTGAGAAACCCTAATTTTGATACGGTAGAGTCAATATTTTCTGGACATGCAACCATATATTTTAATAAAATAATTCAATTTAGTTCGGACAACTGAAACTGCTTATAAGGTAACTTGGGAATAATAATTGATGGTTATATAATAAGTGGTTTTCATGAATGTTTTCAGTTATTTCGTTTACATTGAGAATACAACTTCATCATTGATGTTTAACATTGTTTTTCTTTACATCTGACGTCTCTTGATCTTTTCATATTTGTTATATTTGAGGAAACATGATCAATACATGAATGATTTAATTTCAAAAGTACACTAATGAAATATAATCATTAAGGTTCAATTTACTCTACTTCCAGATGACAATTTTCTAAACAACCACCATAATAACTCGCTATAATACATACAAGATTGCTATTTTATTATAAGCAACAAATTACCAATAACTGCTGCTCAGTAACATTTAACTTAATTACTTAAAACAATGCATTGCCTTATAACGAGCTGTCCATACCAAATGCATTGACCGCAAGGACGAGATAATGAAACAGTTGCTCCACATAGTTGATGTACTTGCCATTGTTATTATCCACAACAGACACTGCCAGCTTTAATTAGATAATGAACTATTTTGTGCTATGGAACATTGGAGCAGAAAGCAGACTGTGGGACGACAAAGTATCTTTCGATTATGTCAAATTCTGCAGAATTTTAGAAATTCTGCCAAGCAGCTCTTTGCATAAAATTTCATCTTTAATGCTTTTTGATACTGTATAATGCTTTAATGCGACGGTTGACATGGCATAAAATATATGAAACCTTGAAGAGATGAGAATGACACGATAAATGATTCAGCTGGAGAACAAAACAGATGGTGAAGGACATTCGAATTATAATTTTTTTGTGGTCGTGTTTGTAAAGCTTACCAAAAATTATGAATTTTTCAACATTTGACTTTACTCTTGTGTTGAATAAGCATCAAAAACGTGGAAGTAGTAACACGTGTCTAGTTTAATATCTAGTGAAACCAATAAAAATATTATGTTAATGATCTTGAGACACCAAAAGAACATTCAAAACAATAAAAATCTTTATTACGAAAATTCTTCGAAAACAACAAACACAAATTACTGGAAAACCTTAAAAAACCTTCCTAAACTCTAGGCAAACAGAACAAGTCTAATTTCAGATTGTTTGCTTTAATTTTGTGTACCTCGCATAACTTATGCTGGCTTTCCGCTCTGCCAATAAAACTTAGATAAAAATAATATAAAAATAAGTTATAAAGATAAAAAGTGGATAAAAGTTTTTTAAGGCACGTAAAGTAGTAAAATATCTTAACAAACTGGAACAAGTGCCATTGAATACTACAGTAAACTCAAGTGGTGGTTAATAACATGGTCAATTGTGTTTACGTCGGATATAAAGTCAATTAATTCAAATTCCTGTTATTAAAATCAATTTTCATGAGCTTGAGGTGGCTACTTTTAAAACGTGACACGATTAAAAGTACGGAAATAAACACTGACCATAATCAAACCATTAAGTGCTAAAAACGCTATAAAGTACTTTTACTCAACTTTTCCACGTAATTTTCAAACGTGCTTTATAATTATAGATCCTGAATTTGCATCGGAAAAAGGATTTCTCGGTATTATGGAAAGTATTTCAGAGTTTTCAAGTTTTTTGTTTCTCAGTTTTTCAGTTATTTTAATATCGTTGCAAACTTTTTTATGGCAGAATGTTCAGTTTACGATAAAAGGCAAACAAACTTACGTTGGTTCATATTATCCATCATTAAACCCGGTATATATATTCAATTAGATTATTTGTAAATTACAACAAGATTATATAAGTTATCATATAAAGATTAAAAGTTTATAAGTCATTCAGTACATTAAAAAAACAAATACTTTACATGTTTCATAAACTCGGTGCAAGTAATTCGTGTTTAATACGACCTAATATTTAATGAAAACATTTTTTACAGGTTTGTTAAACGGAAAATTTCGTAATTTTTGTGAATTTTGACAACTATTTGGGGATCGAGCGACGATGTTATTAACGACACATTATGTTTTCTACAAAATTTTTGGAAATTTTGCTGAATATTTTACTATTTTCCGGGTATTTTCAAAACTTTTTGACTGTGTGGCGCGGTTTTTAATAATATTTTAAGAGGCTCTTTCATAATATAATTTAATAATAATATTCAACTCACTGTCGTGGTCCTTTTCAGTGCTTTTATGTGTACAAACATGCTTGGTTGATCATTAGGAAATTATTTTCACACATTTTCTACCATCAAAATATTTAAATGTTTGGCAAATACGTGGAAATTTTTGCTGAAATCCCGAAATTTATGAACATTCATGAAATTGAAACTCAAACGACAAATGTTTAATTAATTTCAGAAACAGAATATCCAACTGAAAATGCCGGTTTCAACGCAAATACGAGGAGATCAACCACCACCATTTCGTTCCAGGGCACTGATGCAATGTTGAAGCACCAAAATTAAATACTAAGCTGATTTCATTGCAAATATTTAATTAAAAATAATCAAAAATACACAATTTTTAACTTACAAACTTCTATTTTTCTTTCAAATAAAAATATCCTAGAGTCCAACAGCGAATAAAATTGAGGAAGAAACGCTCTTAGTTCGAGTCAACAATGGTTGGCAGTACATAGCAGTAAGTGCTCTTAATTCTAATTAAAAACAATTAAATAAATTCCCAACCATCTCACTTTCCACCTCATGAACTTTTATGATCGCATTTTCCTTTTAAAATTAAAAGAAATCTCGAGGAAATCGAAGCTAAAATTAAAATAAAAGAATTTACAGCAATAAGAAGAAAATCCCGAAAAACATTTATTTCCCATTTTTGTTTGTATATTTTTTCTGAGAATTAAATTAAACGATTTGTATTTTTATTTCTCCCAAAAAAAAACCAAAAACTCAAAAAAATTAGCTGGGCTCATTATTGCCGTTGGTCACGCAAGCTCCCAGCACTACCACTGTGACTCCATCACCGGGACCTGACTTTTTGGCATCCAACCTGGTGAATGTAATTCAAAAGCAACTGGATGCGTTACTGGTAAGTTTGGCCAGCTTTTGCAGGTATCACTGTAAATAATTCCACAAAAATACAGAAATTCAAAATTGACACTCGATTTGCATTTTCCGTTTTTCACGAATATATTTTTGTATTTTGTATTTTGTAGTACACAACGCCGGAATACGAATCGGTAATTATTTACCAGCAATAAGCATAAATACATAAATTCATATATTTTAGCATTTTTCCTGGTTTTCGTTTGATTCTTTATGTTATTCATCCGTTAATTGTGATAATAGAAATGAAATATTACAATATTCATGATTCACTGCAATACTAGCACTTTTGCCTCAAGCTTTTATTTTGACATGGAAAATCGTTCAATAACACATAATTTAATGTTTTTTTTTTATTTGAAAAATACGCTGTTTTCTCACCGTGTCCGTACGTCTGTCTGTTTTTGTACGAAATTTTACAGAACTTTCTGAAGACTCAAAACTACTAAAAAAATTAGAGATTTTTTTGAAAGTTTTTTTTATTTTATTGCTTAAAAACAGAATATTACAATATTATATAAATGAGGATAAATTGGTTAAATTATAACTCAATTTATTTAAAAAATTGTGTAATTACTCGGTAATTACTAATTTACATCAACATAAGCTTGATATCTTTAGCTAAGGGCTAACAACTGATCACACAACTCTTGATCAATTTTCATAATTTCTGATATTTGGTTTTGATCTTTTCTAACCGACCTTTCTGTGTACTCAATATATACTTCGTCCAGATTCTCGATTCGTTCTGTAAAGCTCAAGAAAAAATTGCCTAATCTTCCAAAGTGGCTTTTGATCAGTTTCAAATTATTCTCATGCGTAAAAATTTCCACCATTTTTTCGTTTCGAATGAAGAATTCAGATTTTTTTCTTAGGTCCTCCACCTCACCAATTCCCAATGCATTAAGGAAATTAAAGCTCGTGACAGCCACAAACACAAAGGCAATGAAGAAAATGAATCGATACCAACGCTCAATGGTAAGTGCAGCGGCTTCAAACTCTCCAGTCATCATAATTAAAACTTTAAGAAATGTATAGAAAAATCCTTGAAACTTATTCAAGTCATGTGTATCGTTCTTTGTTTCTTGTCCATCCGCGAGTGATGCTTCTTCAATACTTGTAGAGTTAAGTTTTTTTTCTATTTCTTTGCTGTTCGGGGAAAATATCAAGATAAAGCTGAAGGAAAATCCAATTAGAACAAAACTAAAGATAAATATCAGCTTTGCATACATTCTTGTGACTCTGGTAAACATGCTCATAGTGATAAGAATATATTTCCATAACTTTGACCATAAAAGAATAAGCTCCAATACAGTACAGATCATCAAAATTGCAGTCGACACATGAAATATGGTTTTATCTTCACTAAATGCATTCCACAAGCCAACAAATCCACTTAAAATCAGACTGAATTCAATCCAGTTGATCACTGATTTAAAGTAAACTTTCTTTCCATTTATTATTAGTTGAATCACCTCTCGTAAGCACACAAATGTTGGACAAGGAAGGTAAAGAATATAAAATGCAAGAGAATTTACATACGATACACCAACGCAAAAAATTAACATAATCCAAAATATTACAAAGATACCAAAATTCCACTGATTGTACTTCGTATACTGAATGTCCATAATTTCAATATAAGTGATCAACACTGGATGATTATTTGCTTTGTTCAAATTCTCATTTTCAGCTATCAATTGCAATGGGTGTCTCAATAATTCACTCTGTTCGTTTTTTATAAATGTTGATTCAATCAGAATTATTAATTCCACCACTGATAACACCAGTAAAACAGGAAATGCGATATTAAACATATCCTCATCTTTGAGGTAAATCGCACTACTAAAGAGAATTCCACAAGCAATCAAAAAGCAGTCCAAAAATATCTCAGAGCTCAGAAATTTTTTCAAATTATTACATATTTGGAAGGTTGTTCTAAGCACCACGAAAAAGGGGAAGATGATCAAAAATATTGCAAAAATATTCAAACCAGTCAAATAATAAGAAACCATCAGAATCCAGAAAGCACACAAACTAAGGAAACTTAAAATAGTAATCCAACGAGGCTCTAGTTCTTTTGAAGCTTCACTAATTTTTAAGGGCCCCTCTAGGTTCTTTTTAGGTTTTTTAAATTTTTTTTTAGTTCCATTCAGTTCTCTTTTGATATGGTCATCTTTAAGATCTTCTATATTCACGACATATTCACTCGACCGGTTTTGCATCGAAGATAACTCCATGCTCTCCTGTTCATTATTTTTAATGTCGTTTTTTCTCAAGTTCTTTTTATGTTCTCTTAGGTTTTTTTTCAGTGGTTTTAGGTTCTTTTTATAATCTTTAAGTTTTTTTGCATGCAAATTATGTCTATCTTTAGTTTCTTCTTCTGGCAAAATATTGTCATCCGATTTATTTGGTATCAAAGGTATTTCCTCATGTCCATTTTTTTTCACATCGTTTTTTTTAGAATCTTTAAGTTCTTTTGCATTTAAGATTTGGCCATCTTTAGGTTCTTCTTTTTTCTTTTCAAAATTTTTCTGCTTATCATCACACAAAAATCTAAAGTCAACTCTTAATTCTCTCAAATTTTTAGTTTGCTGGTGTCTTACAAGTGTGACACAGTTATCGAGTATTTTGCGAAATAATTCCTCGTTAATGCAGTCAGTCAGAAACGTATCATTATTTTTGTTTTTTCGACCAATGTAGTATCCATTCTTTAAGATGTGCATGATGATATCATCGTCTCGTAACTCCAATGCTTGTTTCATGAATTGAGTGGCCATCTCATTCTTTTTCTTGAAAATGATATCAAAGCACAAGTCGTGGTTAACTGAAGGATTGAAAGCTTCTCTGAAAGTTCTTTTTTCCTTGCGCAATTTTATACCATTCATAACTGCCACCATCATTTTCTTGGCTATAGAACTAGAGATATCCTTTGATTCTTCAAAGTCACAAAATATTTTTAATACCTCATGGAGTCCTGCTTGGCAAACCATAATAATAATCCAAGATCTTAACTGCATGTCAATGTTTTTGTTTGTTACAAGATATTCCAAAATTTCCTGATTAAAGTTTCTCATTGCAATCACTGCTACGGCCATGCTTTCACTTTTAATTTGGTTAAAAAGCGGTTTTATGGTGCTTTTTTGACTTTTCGTAATCAACTGCTCGAACTCATGTTTGAAATCTTCAAAACGATTTTCTTTTGCAAAAATGAGAATTTTCAGGGCGGGAAATTCCAGAAACTTTCTTTTCAAATCTTCGTAATTATCGGAACCATTCACTTGCCAATATTGTACTAAAAACCATAACATCTTAGATTTTGTTTCAGTATCTCTGATCTTAAGAAGACTATCAATATCGTAATCTTGAAGATCAGCTATATGAATTAATCCATTGTCTGTAGCAATTTGTAATAAATTCTCGAAGAGATGTATCATATCTTTAGCGTTTGTATCGTCCGTGCTATCAAAAACTAGCTTAAAAATTGAGTGATGATATATTTGTTTGTAGACTAGCAGAACTTTTTGGCCTTTTTCCATCAGAAATAGTTCCACCAAACCGAAATACATCATTTTTTTGGATAATTCAAATTTCAATTTCCTTCTTATGGTTGTCATCACCAATTTAAGTTCAGATAGCTCGTTGATATCTTTGACTTTCTAGATTGAAAATTAGAAAAAAAATTGAATCACAACTAATTAACTGATCAAAAGAGCTTAAAAAAAGAGCTGTTTCATGCTATAACTTACCTCCAATTTGAGTTTAAATGCCTGCTCTAGATATTTTTCATTCAACTTATCCACCAATTCTTTAGTGTCATCTTTATTGAAACTGGCAATTTCTCCGGGAAGAATATTGATTTTGTTGTATTTGTTTAGTTCATTAAGAAAGTTTCTGAAATACAGCGCTATAAGTTGCAGTTACTTTCATTTTTAAGTAAAGATATTTACCTCAAAGAATCAACCGAAAATTCTTCTGCCTCCAACAACTCAAAACTTTTAATTTCAGTTACACTTTTTATTGACTTGAAGATTTCTTGTAATTTTTCCTATAAATTTGCAAAATATGGACAAATATATTAAATCTGCAAAATTGTATAATATATTTACTATGATCATATTTCTTCGTTTTTGAATCAGTGCATTTTTTTCATTCATGTGCTTAGTTTTTAATATGGCAAGAGCATTTTTATTTTTATCTTCAAGATCAGTCAATTGGTTTTTCTCTTTTTTCTCCAGCTCATCAGCTCTTAACTCGATTTGTTTTGAAGAATCCGGTGAATCAGCGTGTTCAACTGCTTTAATTTTTTTGCGGGATTGTTGTTGTTTTAAAGTCAAAGCTTCATTCTTTTTTTCCAATTCGATAAGAAGTTCTTCTTCTTCTTTCTTTTGATTTTTTGTCAGCTCATTTAACTCTTTCTGTTTCGTGATATTTTCGGCAGAAATAACCTCACTCTCAATTTCTGAATGACCATTTAATGATGATTCACCATTTGTAATGGGATTATTTCTTTTCTCTACACCATTTCTTATTAAATTCACTTTATTGGCATTAGATACCAATGATTTAGAGGTACTTTGCACCTGATCAGTTCCATACTGATATCTTTTGGAACTCATATTACACAAAATAAAAATTTAAAACCGCAAATAAAAACTACATGTGTTTTGATTAAAGTTCTACGCTCAACTGAGTGTGTCAAGCTACTTAATTTTGTGCGCGATATGAATGTATTTAATGATTCAATTGTTGATGTATTTGACCAACCGTTTCAAGATTATATTATGCTCTCAAGAAATAAAAAGTCTAATAATAATTTTTCAAAGAGAGCCTAGTCGAATATTTAAGCTCAAGGTCACGATATATTTATCAGTTTTGCTAAATAAGCACATATTTACTCTGCGGAATTCGAAGAATATTCACAAAATTAATAATTTACTTTTTTATAGATACATTATCGTAGATGTTGTGTTTACATTTTAAAAATTAAATCAAATAACTGTTTTTCTCAGATTTCAAAATATACTTTCGAATATATGAATTGAAATATTGCTTGGTTTACTATAATTTTATTAAAATAAGCCAAATACGACTGACTCATTTAAAAATAAATGTAACATATTTTGTATAAAAACATGAAACCACGATAAGATTATTATTTTTTTATCAAATTTTTTTTTACATTTCTTGGAAATTTGTTGGGCTGCTAACCAACACCTACTCCATTCCATTCAAACTTATTATTTGCCTCGTATTTGCCAGAAATTTTCCCATTAAAAAGGCTTACTATGTAACCGAGTTGTTTTCTAAAATCCAGAGCATCATTTACCAAGAAGGTTTTTTTTGTAATGTTTTTCAAGCCATATTGCTTTACTTATAATCCAACACTCCAACAGCAGCAGTAATATACCATTATCCACAAAGCTTTGAGGTCGCATTACATTCAATTCCATTCAATCAATACCTCAAAAAGGATGCCTCATTCAAAATGTTTCGAGTGCAAAGAAAAAAAACTCCACAACCAATTCAATTTCAGCCCGTAAAATACTTTCCAAGCGAAATCACAGAGGAATTTGGAAGCCAAAATGACTGTGTTTGTGAAAACTTAATTTCCTGTTGGCTTTCCGTCGTTGATTGATTGTTGTACGGAGCTCGTTGAGCTTGTGCTATTGCGAGTGTGCAGTGTTTGCAGAGTTTTATGTTTGCTGTTTAATGGACTCTGGAGCTTTCAACTTTGATGTGGTCACATTTTATCTCAATTTCCACAGAATCATTCACGACGATTGCAATGCATAAGCATATTGGAGATTGTTTAAATTTCTTAGAATTTTCCAGTTCATTGAATGTTGCCAGGAAAAATTAGTGTTCTATTGTCCAATCATTTTAGTTTTAGTTTTATATTACAGAATTTTCATCAATATTGTGGATGGATTGAAGTTTCCATAATATATTTAAATTTGCACAGATTCTTAAACCACCAAAAAGAATTTTTACCCCTTATTTTAATAACTAGATCAACGGAGAACAGAAGCATTTGTAACCTCAAAATTTAAAATTCTAAAATCTCAATTTACATTTAACGTACAAATCCATGTTCATTCCTTATCGCAAATTGCAAAACTTTATGTTGATTGTTGTCCCCTTTTTTATTCAAAAGTTATTTTTACTTTTCAGTCGCTTTTAATGTCAGCGACAACAAATTCTCAGTGAAACATTTTAAAACATTTAAGTAACAACATACAGTAACATGTAAACCTTAAACATGAAAAGGTATAAGGCTTTATTTTAACATGTTTTTGATTTTATCGCAAATGTTGCAAAATTGTAAAATCGGAAACGGTGAATAAGTTATACAAAAGTTCTAACATGCGTCGGGGAAAAAATCAAAGAGATGCTAATAATTTTAATGGTGTATGAACAGAATGAATGAAATGGTTTCAGAAAGAAATAAAAATGTTTTTTCAAAGAGAACCTTTTCCGTCGTATTGCTGCGTTTACATTAAATCCTGCTCATTTGTAACGTAGCTATGCGTCTGTAAACCAAGTGAAAAACTTGTAACAAATTTTATAATTTATAAAAATCTATTACCTTTTTAAGCGTTTGAGTGCAGAACCACCTTGCTTTAAAAATGTCTTTTTGTGAAGATTTTGTGTAAGTGTTTATTTGCGCTCGGAGAGCTCCAGACAGGAACATTATATATTGTCAAACCACCCAACCATGGTATTTTGAATAAATGTTACTAAAATTTTCGAACTCAAATCAAAATTCATCAAAATTCATCTTATAATTTCAAATGAAAAACTTGTTCAAATTGATGACAAATTTCCATTGAATTTCCATTGAATTTCCATTGAAAGCTGAATGAAGAGAAAATTGATCGCATCATTTTGCAACGGATATTAAAAGTGGCAATCAAGGTGAATTAAATGATTTTTCAATTAATTAACAAATTTGTTTGATGACTATCGATTTATTCAAGGGTCTGATAATTCAGATTGAACTTTTATTTCAGGTTCAAGGGTAATTTATTAATTAACGGGAGGTTATTCAGGAAAATATTACTCCAAAAACAACAAAAGCTAGTTCAACTATCAAATAAAATTACCTGAAGTAGGTCTCTGTTCCTGGATGTGTATCAGAATTTGTGATATTGCTACACCAGCAACAATACATGTTTGCTTATTTAATGAATGTTAGTACCTGAAAAATGTTCGAAAATCTGACAATAAAAATTATTTCCATCAAATGCGTCTAATAAACCGTAGTGCACTCTCATCATGTATTTTTTTGCAACCAAGAATAAAATTAAGTGATGCGGAAAAGCGACGAGCAAAAAAGAAAATCACTATAATTTTCCGCTGAATGACTTTTCTGAATGATTGTCTCGAGACTTCGAGAGTAAAAATATTTTATTTATCAAGATCAAAATGGCAACCAGCAATGACGAAGGTTGGAAGGTTGAAGTGCTCTTATGAAAATCACCATGAAGCTGCAATTGCTGTCTGAATTGCTGAAATATCGACGCTATCAGGAAACCACGTCCCGTTTGGCTGACTCAGCATTTTCAGACATTTCTGATTTTCACCCCAGATTTTGGCTCGAGCTTGCCATTCCGAAAGATTTCGTGGAAAATTGCGGCGCAAAAAAAAATTGGTTGAGGTGCTTCACACTTTGATTCAATTTTCGTATCCTTTTCCGCAATCAAGCGGCTGATTTTCCACCTTATTAGTTTTTCGTGCTTGGCTTTTGTTTGAGCGGAAGCCGGAAATCAAAATCATGTAATTTTCCACTTAGTAAATTGTTTTTGGTTGGCCTTGTTATTGAGTTACCTAATACCTTTAACAATTGTTCCTTTTTAACTGAAGAAGATTATTTTGGGAGGTTGTAGCATTTTATTCAGTTTCCTGTCTATACTAGAGCTTTTAGAGCATTGTATGGTTAATTCAAAGATTAAAATAGATTATTTACTGGAAAATGTATTTTCTGTAATTTCTCTATAAGTCTATGTAATTAAGACATGATGAGCTTATGGATTAAAATTAATTTACAGCATTATAATAAATAATGCAAAGCTTTTTAAGGCAAAAGTAGTTTTAATGTGGAAATGTTCTTTTTCAATAAATACTTCTCTCCTTTCAGTTGAATACATTAGGGTCTATTCAATAACTTGAAAACTATTTCAATAGCATATATAATGAATATATGCTCAAAGAATATTTACTCAAAGTACTTGAGCCTAAAAACAAATATCAAATGGTCTAATCATCTTCCATCTCGATGGATCTGAAAATAAAATTGAAACTTGAAATCTTTATAAAAAGAATCTTGAATAGAAAATCCCTTAATCCCGAATAAAATGTTGGGATTAGAATGGAACATAACGTGACATAATCTCATCAGATGAGTATCAGAAATTTACAAACTCCACAACTTTGGGATTAAAGAATGTGGATCAAATAGAATCGATATGAAGTTAAGAAATAAAGAATGAAGAGAGTTCCAATTAAAAGCATAATGCTGAAATTGTGGGCGCAATCGCATAAAGGATCCTTTTCTCTTGAAAATATCCTAAAACCTCGATACCCTGTGCTTCACTTTAAATACATTTTCAGTGGCCCTTGAGCAGCAGCTTGAACCACAACCTCGATTATTACTAACAGCTAATTCTCTTACCATTGCCTCCTCGAATGATGTCATGATTTGTCAAAAAATGTGTTGACTAGCTGGCTATTTAAAGGCCATTATTTATTCAAAAATTGTTTATGTCTTTAATAAATCAAACTCAACTGAGCAACTGAATAATTAATGCGAGAAAAGGACGAATGGTTTTCAACGGCAAAGCAAATTGATTGCCACCGAAAATTATTTGCCAAGGATTTGGTGTTTTCAAATGTTACAGGGTTTTGAAGGATAATTCGAGAAAATTTTAAGAGTTCACGTTTCTCTTTACTTAAATTAACTTGTCAATTGGCACCAATACAAACCTAACAAACAAATCAATTGTCACCAAAAACCACCGAGTCACCTATCAATCCCTGAAAATATCTAAAAGCTTGTTATGTTTGTAGTATTTGGAATGAAAACAGCATGATTGTTCAATTTCTTGATAAAACGATTTATTTAATTATACTTCCGTAAATTGATTTTGTACATGCAATTGACTCGCAAAACAAATTACATAATTAATTACATAATTTTAATCTCAGTTTTCTTTCATTTATTAATTAATGCTACTTACTTTACTTACTTACAAATAGAAATTTCTCCTAAATTTATGTCTTCAATTAATTTAAATGGCATTTTTCATAAATTTCACATTCTTTCATCATTTTTCTTAGTTATTTTTTTTTTTGGCTAAATTTCAAAAAGGATTATGTACAAAGTGTTTGATAAAACTTCTTACAAACTAATATCACAATTGTTTTTTTTTTTTGCAAGATCTCGAGCCCGTCCCTTTTCTGGTAATCTTGGTGAATCTTGTCCTTTGATGGGCAAAACTGGGCAAAACTGAGAAACTGGAAAACTTTTTGGGGTTCAGTGTTTTGTGCCCCAAAAAAGCTTCCAAAAGCTCCACAATCTCGAAATCTTCCATCTTACATGTCGGTTGGCCATAAAAACTTGATACATTTTTGCATAAGTTTCTGCGGTTTCTTCAGCAAGTCCTTAAATCCCCCGAAATAATATTTTATGTGGCTCTGTCAAGATACTTTTTGCTTCATTCCTCATCGTTTTATACTTTTATACTTTAATACATCTATGGCTTCCGTTCGTGTTTAGCCTGCAACCAACACCAAAAAAAAAGTACATGAGAAAAGATGAGAAATGGTGAATTGTGGGCAAAAAAATAGCAGAAAGATAACAAAAACCATAAATTGCTAACCTTCGGGGTTTGAAAGCGTTAATAAGGGTTAAGTTAACAATTAATCACGCAATAAATTCAGAGTATTTACTTAGCATTTCAGCAATCTCAAGATCTTTCATTTTTTCCTGGAAATCTTATTCAAATCTTGTTAAAAGTCATGTGCCACCGTTCCGTAGCAAAACGTGTATATAGTTAATAGGAACCAAAATCTAGGCCTCGTTACATTATTGATTTATCTGCACGAAATCTGTTCCATGCCACCATAAAATATAGTTTGTTTGAATATAAAAGCATAAAAGCATACAAGGCAAATATTCAACATTATGTGACACTGTAAAAGTTTGGTATAGTTGGTGATGGTGATTGCTTGAAGGGGGAAATCAAATAATTTACGGATAATGTATTTTTAATGTTATTCGCTCGAAATTCTTTTTATATCAATTAAATTCTTATTTTAACTTTAGGATATAAGAGAAGGAGATTAAAAATTATTTTCAAGAAGAAGACTTGAGTGGGTGGAAAAACTAAATATAATTTTCCATATAACTTTTAATCGAAAATGTTTCTGTGACTCTCATGAATCTTTAGCACTGAATAAACTGAATTATCCAAAAATAACATGTATTTGCTAGAACAATCTTATCTAAATCATTTTTCCATCATTTTTGTAGATTTATGTATAATTTATGTTGACCTGAATAGCTTTTGTATAACATGAATTTTTCATTTGAATATGATTGTGATATAATTCAATGGATCTAATGAATTTCCTTGAATAAAAATTTTCTATTTTCATCCAGTCAAACAATTTTTATCCAGCTCGATATCCAGTAAACAGAAAAATTACCTTCCTAAATCAGATAACTTTCGCTAACCAATCATAACTTTCCCTTGACTGTCACATAAATCAACATCGGACGGCAACATTTCCCAATTAAATATTTAAATCCACCCACAAAACCACCCCTCTCCAAAAATCACCATCCCCAAATTCACAACTTTTTCTACACACAAAAAAAAGCTCTAATGGACCTTGTTGCTAAAATTTTGCTGTTTACCGAAAAAAGGACCGAGCAAAAAAGGAAACTGAACATAAAAAAGGAATAAAATCAAATTTAATTGAATGACGAAAAAAGCGGAGACAAAATAAAGTGCCTAGTTTATTGCGCCAATTTATTCGGCACTTTGCCGACAGTGGAAAAAGCTCTCGGCTTTAGAGCAGATGAAGCTTTGTAGGTTTTTAGCACATTTTTTTACTCTACTGATAAGGAAAATCGCCTTGACTTAAAAAGCAGTCGAGCGAATTGAAATTGCGTTTTTCCATAACCATAAATTTCTCGCACTCACAAATCAACGCACAATTCCCATGCAAAAAAGTTATATAGAAATGGTTGATATCGTGATACGATCGCTGTATCGTATCATCGTGATTATGCAGGCAATCCAGGCATTTCAGGCAATCGGCGCTCCCGTGAGTAGCTTTTTTCGAATTAAAACAAAAGTCAAACAAAAACTTTTTCGATTTGGATGATAAGCAGCAGCAGCGAAAAAGTATTTTTATAAAATGTTGGAGAATGTATTTACATGGCAGGGGTTGGGTGAGCTTTCCAACATTTATGGTACATGCAATTTAAAAACATCCTTCAAAATATTCAAGAAGCTTTTAAAATTCTATTACTAAATGCATATTAAAATCAATCCATCATGAAATTTCTGAAATTAATTATTGACCTAAAACCCAAACCTACCGACCCCTCGCAAATGTCACATTTTATATATTCAAAACATTAAAAACATAAAAAAGCATTTAAGCGTGATTTGGAATTCAAATTGGTGAATTACCTTGTGGGCTCCTGAGCAACTGTTCAGGCCATCCTTTTCCGCCGTGTCTCATGGGACACGGCCTCAATGCACAGCACCACGAATCTACTATGGCAGGGATAGCTTTCCTGGTCCAACAGCTTATTTCCCAGTAGACTGCTGCCCAGCCCCATCTTGTCGTTGTTCCCGTGCCAAGCGTCACAGTATGTGTCGATTGCTCGCTCCCCGTTTATTTTGGAGCCATGCCACACAATCTTTTTTGGCCTGGAAATGTAAAGAAAACGAAAATATGGTAAAAAATGAAAGAATCCATTCAGAAATTGGCTGAATTTATAAATGAAGGAAGGAACCGGAAGCCGGATGTGAGACGACAGAATAAACAAATTGCATGAACATTTCGAACGGATCTGGTAGATTCCCCTCCAGGCAACATTTTGCACATCGTGGCAACACGAGTTTGGCAATCAATCAATGAAGGAAATGGAAAGTTTGCAGGACAGAAATAAACTTGTGTGAGACATTCAGATTAGCTTGTGATGTTTTGTTCTGCTTCCTGCAAATCATTTTGGTGGAGTAGGGTTTGTGATTGGATAAGTATGGGGAGTTTTTGGATTGTTGAGGGATTAAATTGGATTTTGAGTTGAATTGAATGTATAATGGAAATCTGATCGAATGAATATTTTGTGTGTGTTGGAACATGTTATTGGTTTATTATTTTTATGTTCCATGGTAAATATTTCAGTAAATATTGCAATGTACATTTTATTATTTTACTAGTTATCCCGTCTCGGCAAAAATGCCGAGTTAAATATTTTGGTTTTAATGAATTTGAGCCAACAATCTAGATCAAATAACCTAGATTTGTAGTTCAAAATTATTATAACTTCAGATTTCTTATAATAAAAGTGTTTTTCAATTTAAATTACTAAAATTCAGGGATCTTTTCAAGGAATATAGAATCAATTTTCGATTCCGAAGCAAATTTCAAAATCGATTCCAAAATCGATTCTCAATTTTCCAACGTACAAATTCCGATTGCGATTCTCAAAAAATGATCAATTCCAATGGTTTCTCGATTCCGATTCGAAATTTTTATTTGGAGCGACCAGGTCAACAGGATCAGCATAAAAAGATCCCATAAATTTATCATGAACAATCCACTGAATTGAATCCACTGAATATATTCGCTGAAGAAACAAAAGCTCTTTTGAAAATTCAAAAAAGCTTCTGGATCTTGAATAATAGCTTCTGGATGTGGAGTTTAGCAGATTTTCAGTTAATGTAAGATTTTTACAAATAAGATATACTTTTTTAAACACATTCCGCGATGTCAGTTCGACTTATTGCACCAACTTTATTTGGGTTCACTGATCATTTGGTGAAAATTTCAAGTGGTTCTGTTCTCTGTAAATAGTAAAATGTTGGAAAAGCTTGAAAACTAAAAACAATAAATTCATCTTTTTCTGGTGGAAATCAAATCTCTTGTGATGCCAAATAATTAATAAAAGAAGAAAATTTTAGCTAAATCTAGATCAAAAAACCTAGATTTGAAAAAATATTTTTTAATTTCGATTACTTAAATTTTAATTTTGAGCCACCAGCTTTTCACCAGGATCAGAATAGAAAGATCCTATAAATTTTTCATGAGCAATCTAATAAAGTTAGGATCTTGAAAAATAGCTTCTGGATGTGGAGTTTAGTAGATTTCCAGTTAATTTGAGATTTTTACACATAAAAATCTATTTCTTTGAACTCATTAAAAGAAATAATCCCGAAAATTGTTTTTGGATAAGGATGAAATTTTTTAGATTAGTGGTGGACCCGTGATGTCAGTTTCACTTATTGCACCAACATTGTCTGTACTTACTGATCATTTGGTAAAAATTTCAAGTCTCTAAGTGGTTCCGTTCTTTGAAAATAATAAAATGTTTGAAAAGCTTATAAAAGAAACCAATAAATTCATCTTCAGATCAACAACGCGTGGGAATCTTGGGTTTCTGGTAAAAATAAAATCTCTTGTGATGCCAAATAATTAATGAAAGAAGAAAAATTGAGAAAAACCAAGCAATGAACAAATTTTGTGCATGTCATATGCAAAAAGTGCCAAAATCGCATAGATTTTGGAAGCTGGGCTAAAGACGCGGTGGGATGACCATCTCAAAAATGACTCAAAATGTGTGTCTTGGCAATGTTTATAAGACCTCATAAAAAAAAATTCATTTATATTGTTAATAAAAAGTGCCACCACATCGTGAACGTTTTTTTGGAAAATTCTGATTTTCCCGAGGATCACGGGATCAGCTCTGGTGACCACCAGATGAGTGAACCAGGTCTGAAACCAAAAGTTTTCATCCTTTACATAGTTGTAAGAAGTTTTGGTGAAAAAAATTCTTGAAAAACTTAATCCGTTCAAAAGTTATTAAGCTTCAGTACACCGACACGACAGAATTTCGCGCACAACATATAAATATATATTAGTGTGGTTCAAAGTTCTATGGAGAATCAAGAGCATGTTAGAAGTGCGCTCCCAAAGCAAAAGTTTGATTTAGATGACAAAATAAAAATTCAGTAAAATTTTCAAATTTTTTGATGCACGCTTTAGTGGTGCTCATCGAGCTTTTAGTTTTGACATTTTTACAGTTTCAAAATCATCAAATTTTTTGAGTTCCACGAAATATTTTATTGGATTTCATAAACAATTTTAATTCATTATGTTTATAAGAACTTCAAAAAAAAATTTCAGCCAAAAATATAAAGAAGCTAAAAAGTTATAGAAATAGTTTGAAAAGTCGATTTTATGCAAAAGCTGTCAGAGCCGTCAATGTAACCTCATGAGCCTCCAAATAATTTCAGCTCGTTTTTTTTACCTTTACATGCAAGTTTATTTATTCCTTAACCAAATGCAAGTGGTCCCGTGACTTTTTGATGACGCAATCTGAAGTTATTGAATTTTTAGTAGACTAATGATTTTATAGGTCGCTTGTTGTTGTTGTAATCCTCAAAAAATTCATTTCTGAATATTTACAAGCCCAGTTTTTATGGAAAATTCACCAAAATTTTTAATAATTTTTTTTTAATACTTTTCTATAAAAATCTTGAAAAAAATTTTGAAATTTTTCACCGAGAGAGTAAATAAAAAAATTTATTGAGGATTACAACAACAACAAGCGACCTATGAAATCATTAGTCTACTAAAAATTCAATAACTTCAGATTGCGTCATCAAAAAGTCACGGGACCACTTGCATTTGGTTAAGGAATAAATAAACTTGCATGTAAAGGTAAAAAAAACGAGCTGAAATTATTTGGAGGCTCATGAGGTTACATTGACGGCTCTGACAGCTTTTGCATAAAATCGACTTTTCAAACTATTTCTATAACTTTTTAGCTTCTTTATATTTTTGGCTGAAATTTTTTTTTGAAGTTCTTATAAACATAATGAATTAAAATTGTTTATGAAATCCAATAAAATATTTCGTGAAACTCAAAAAATTTGATGATTTTGAAACTGTAAAAATGTCAAAACTAAAAGCTCGATGAGCACCACTAAAGCGTGCATCAAAAAATTTGAAAATTTTACTGAATTTTTATTTTGTCATCTAAATCAAACTTTTGCTTTGGGAGCGCACTTCTAACGTACTTTTAGTTTATGGACCACCCTAATATATATACAACTGAATTTTATTATTTCTAATATTGATTTTGCTCTTGTTTTAGCGAGATAAATATAGATCTCACGTACCAAAATCATGTTTCAAATTTATATGTAACAAATCATTTCCATCAAATTTATTTTCCATTTCAATCTAATTTTCATTCTATAACTTCTCAGAATCTGAGGGATATTTGATTAAAATGTATTGTTAAAACTTTGAACATGGAATTTAGTGAAAATTCAACTTAACTGTTCAGGAAACTAAGTGCACAATTGCTCAAAGTGTTAAAAAGTTTCAAAATTTATATGATTTTCAGATTAAATCCGAGTTATTACTATTTTCCCGTTATATTCCAAGCTTTTCTGTACTTTTCAATTATTGTATTGCACAACATTGCAATAAAATCAACCCAGACATAATAATCAATAAGAAAATAAATATTGAAAGCTTATTATTTACAGTCAATACTACACATGATACAATTGAAGTTAATAATTGAAATGCAAATCACGTTTTCAATAAATATAATTTCTCATTGAATGTTTTGAAATTGAATTTCCAAGTAATGATTCCTATAAAATGTGATTTTTCATCAGTTTTCCATATTTTCTATGAAAATATACATTATTAAACTGTGATTGAAGTTTGGAGTACAATCGAATTCTCGTTACTGTTCATATTAATTTTCAACTCCTCAAATTGATAAAGTACTTTCCATTGACTTACTGAGAACTTAATAAATTATCATTTGTGAACAACAATATCAAGCTTTCAAAAGGTATACATAACTACTTTGATGCAGTGACTGGTTCATAAAAAAATATATCACTGACTTGCGTCAATAACCAAAGAATATCTCTAAAATCTCATCACTTCTCTCCACAAATGGATTGGCAAGTGGAAGCTGCTTAAAGCTACACCATACAAATGTTTAAGGATTATCCCATGTGATATGCTGCCCTGAATAGAATTGAATGTAATGCGACCTCAAAGCCTTATCCCAGCCTTGATCCTTTTAAAGCAGCACATTATCGACAATATGGAAAATATCAAAACACATTCTTTCTGGTGGAAAGCTGCTCAGGATTTCAACACAAAACTTGTTTATCTGTAGTAAGCCTTTTCAATGGGAAAATCTCAGTATTTTCAAGGCAACATAACTGAACATGAGCAGAATGGCAGGGGTTTGGTATTTAAGCGAACAATCAATGGTTCGGAAAAGTCAATCATAGCATAAATTAAAAATTCGAGATTTACTAGAAAACAGAATTTTACAGGGAATTTTACAATTTGATTACAATTTGATTGGAATTTAAACGAAATTGATTTTCCACTGTATGATAAATTTTTTTACATTTTTGACTGCATTTCATTGAAAATTTTAATTTTCATGAAAAGGCCTAATTTCGAGGAAAATCGTAATTTTTTACAGAGAAAAATTAAATTAACCGGATAAATTTATTTCTGAAAAAAACCGATTAAATTTAATCAAAAATTGCAGTTTCAATTTCAAAGAGAAATTTTAGTTCGTTTTCTTTTCACGAGGAATTTAATTTAAAACTGAAAATGTAGGATTTAAATAAATTTACAATAAAAATACTCACCAGTTGGGATCAGTCAGCACATTCTTCCCGTTAAAGCTGTAGATTCTAGGAACCTGCGAGAAGAAACCTCCCTGTCCATTAAAAATACTATTCCAAGTATTAAACAGCACATCGCCCCTCGTGTTCACAACTGGTAGATTGCGATCCTCTAGTCTTATAATTCCATCCAGATTCTGTATCCTGGACGCCAAGAAAGCTCTGAAGCTAGTCGATAGACCGGCTCTCCTTGCCTGTCGATGACACGCAAAGTCTGCTCCTCTGATGCCCTGCAAGTCTCCACTGTAGGGCTCATTCAGGGCCGCAATCCGCAACTAATCCAAAGAGAGATGTGAATCTGATTACAAATTTTCTTTCTCTATGGCAAATTTATCAAGATCTTCATGTGATTTATATTATCAGGATGGTCGTCTTTGTAAATGGAAGCAAATAGATGAAAATAGCTGGGAAATAAATGAAAAATATCTCGAAAATCACTGAGCTGCTTGAGCATTCAGTGTTGAAGTGAGAAGCTGAGAAGCCTACACTGATGGCATAAGATTTGCCGCTTCACACGATAATTTATGGCGGCCATTAAAGTGGCGGTAGAGCAAAATAAGATGCTTTGGTTTGTGGTTACAAACAAAATTAGTTTTGAGCAATAATTACCATCTTTGGGCTCCACTGTGGTGATGAAGGCGGGTTAAAGGGAAGAAAATAATTTTTTGTTAGTTGGCAAGTATGGCAAGTTTAAAAATTATCAGTTTTAGCAGATATGGATTGCTTACAGCTAGAAAGACTAAACATCATAAATAAATAAATAAGTATTTAAGAAATACCTTCTTCCGTAAACCTTATTTACGTTTTCATAGTCATTTGCTTTATTTACATTTCTCGGAAGTAGAATCAATTTTATTCTTTCTACCTCTAGGCGATTAATATGATAAGTATGATAAATAATATAATGATTCAGTAATACTAACAGAAATAAAGATAAAGATTTACATTCAAATTTTTCCAGTTTCCTGAATATCTTTTGTTGTTTCCTGGAAAACCTTGTCATGTGCTCAGGGGCATTTTTTGTTTATCGACAATTTGACACAATTCCTGGTAACAGAGCTCGGATCTCCAGGAAATATGAGAAAATTACGGAAAGATTACAGAATGTAATATAATTCTTCTAGTCAGATTTTTAGATAAATCATTTTTCTAATGAATTAGTGTTTACGGTGTTTGCAAATCTATTTTAGGCATGCTTCCTTAATAAAGTACGGTAAAAGCATATTACAATGTAGTCAGTGAAAGCGATCGATATTATTTAACATTTTATATGTATTTTCAATTAATACCTTGCTAAATTTACATGAAACTAAAATTGTATAAAACTGAACAGAAAATACATTAATACGATATTATTAACTTAAAACCAATACAAAACACTATTTGATCCCTTTATTCTCAATCATGAAGTGAAACACTTCAAATTAAAAATTAAAACGTATCCATGCAATTTACGATTTATAAATAGGTCTCATACAAAAAGCTCAACCAGCTGTTTAATTTGCCAGAGTTCAATAATATAATACCCTTAGTTATTTAGTTATGCAGTGAAAACTATAAAATTAACCAACAACAGTAATCATTCGAGCCAATTTAAGCTTTTTCAGATTAATTTTGAAAAATCATTTAAACATCCAAATTGAATTAGTAAAAACAACAAATTTATGCATATCTCTGATATCGCATTTCAAAATGGTTAAAATTTGCATTTATGTACACAAAAATTTAAATGGATGTAGCAATTCATTAAAATCATAAAATATACACGGAATGCACGCAAATGCATTGAAAACTCATGCGGATATTCGTAGATGAGCATACTGTGCATGTAATTAAATTATAGAGAAACTGTGCGTTTTGTGGTGGATTTGGAATTGTGTTGTGGTGCTCTAAAATGTTGTTCAGCGCTTATTAATTAATTCATTTCAGCTGCAAAATTGCAAACACTGCCAGTTTTCACAGTTTTTTGAGCTTTCGGATTTTTCACGTTTTAATTAAACTGGGAAAATTCGAAAATGGGGGAAACTGTGAAAACTAGAGAACTGAAAAAAATTAATGAAATACTGGGAAATTGGTCAATAATAATTTTATGTGTGCTTCTGTGGCATACACAAAATTAAATCACCATTTTTAGATTTTTGACCGAGTTTTGTGTCAAAATAAAAGCTCGAGGCAAATGTGTTTGTATTGCAGTGAATTATAAATATTATAATATTTAATTTCTATTATCGGAATGAACGGATGAATAACATAAAGAATCAAACGAAAACCAGGAAAAAGGCTGAAATTTATGAATTTATGTATTTATGCTTATTGCTGGTAAATAATTACCGATTCGTATTCCGGCGTTGTGTACTACAAAATACAAAATACAAAAATATATTCGTGAAAAACGGAAAATGCAAATCGAGTGTCAATTTTGAATTTCTGTATTTTTGTGGAATTATTTACAGTGCTGCCTGCAAAAGCTGGCCAAACTTACCAGTAACGCATCCAGTGGCTTTTGAATTACATTCACCAGGTTGGATGCCAAAAAGTCAGGTCCCGGTGATGGAGTCACAGTGGTAGTGCTGGGAGCTTGCGTGGCCAACGGCAATAATGAGCCCAGCTAATTTTTTCGAGTTTTTGGTTTTTTTGGGGGAAATAAAAATACAAATCGTTTAATTTAATTCTCAGAAAGGAAAAAACATATAAAAATGGGAAATAAATGTTTTGCGGGATTCTCTTGAAATTTCTGTAAATTCTTTTATTGGATTTTAGCTGCGATTTCTTTGAGATTTCTTCGAGTTTTAAAAGGAAAATGCGATCATAAAAGTTCATGAGGTGGAAAGTGAGATGGTTGGGAATTTATTTAATTGTTTTTAATTAGAATTAAGAGCACTTACTGCTATGTATTGCCAACCATTGTTGACTCGAACTAAGAGCGCTTCTTCCTCAATTATGTACGCTATTGTTCCGACTGGACTCTGGGACTGTTTCAGGTTGAAAGAAAAATAGAAGTTTGTAAGTTAAAAATTGTGTATTTTTAATTATTTTTAATTCAATATTTGCAATGAAGCTTAGTGTTTAATTTTGATGTTTGAAATACCTTCAACATTGCATCAGTGCTCTGGAACGAAATGGTGGTGGTTGATCTCCTCGTATTTGCGTTGAAACCGGCATTTTCAGTTGGATATTCTGTTTCTGAAATTAATTAAACATTTGTCGTTTGAGTTTCAATTTCATGAATGTTCATAATTTTTGGGATTTCAGCAAACATTTCCACGTATTCGCCAAACATTTCAATATTTTGATGGTAGAAAATGTGTGAAAATAATTTCCTAATGATCAACCAAGCATGTTTTTTCATTGTGCACATAAAAGCACTGAAAACGACCACGACAGTGAAATGAATATTATTATTAAATGGATATCATGGAGCTTTTGAAAAACATTTTGACTGCTCGGAAAACTCCACAAATTTCTACAAAATTCTGCAAATTTTCGGTAATTTTGGCAGCAAAAACATAAACTGCGGTTCATCGCCGCTCGATCCCCAAATAATTGCCAAAAGCACAAAATGTTCCGTTTAAAAAACCCATAAAAAATGTTATTTATTAGTGCCTTGCGAAACACGAATTGCTTTATGTTGCTTTATGTAGTAGCAGCGAATAACAGGGGTGTGTTCAGATCTTAGAACACCATTTTTGCCATATCGAGTTCCATGACATTCTCAGAACATGTGAGTATGCAGCATTTTTCATGAGTTTATGGAGATGGTTTGAAAGCATGCATGTAAATTACGCAAATTACGTAAAAGCGTTGTGAAAACGATTGAAATAAGTGCTTTTGTGGTTGATTTCCAAGAGGGGTGTGTTAGAGGGGAAGATTTAAATATAGATTTCATTAGTTTGGGACGTTTGTGGAATAATAATGGAAAATAATGGAAATTTTTAATCATTCGACTAAATTGAAATTCTCAGAGGCAAATTGGATTTTTAAGTTTTAAATGAAAGACCCTTGCTCAGTTTTCACATGAAAAAGCTTTATGCAAATAGTAAATGAAGTCTTTCCACTATTAACAACCCAACGGTCACTACTTTCATTTAGTCCCTTGTGCTTTAATCGTTTCCCATTTAAGCACCACCTCCAACACATGAAAATTGATTTTAATAACAGGAATTTGAATTAATTGACCTTACATCCTGCTCTTATCCGACATGAACACAATTGACCAAGTTATGAGCCACCACTTGACTGTACTCGGCTATACTTTATTATAGTTAACTTGAATGTTTAATGGGCTCCGCTTTTTACTTAACTTTGTTACTACATTCAGCTCCTAGTTTACTGTATAACGTGCCTTAAAAAACTCTAATCTATGCGGAGTTATTTTTATCTCAGCTTTATCAGCGAGCGGAAACGAAGCATAAGTTATTCGACTAAATTCGAGCCAGCCAAGTAGCAAACACGGAATAAAAGCAAACAAACGGAAATTAATCCCATTTTGTTTGTCGGCTGTTTTGTTGCTTTAAGTCCCAATTAATGAGGCTTGAGAGTGCTTTTGTCTAGGGATCAGAATATTAAAGCATTAGGCAGCATTAAGCCATGTGATTGATCTTTTGATGGAAAGGCTCGTATAATTAGTATTATGTACTTATTAGCTCGGAAAATACATACCTGGTTTGACAAAGTTGTGAAGATTACCAAATTTCTCCTGTTCGTATATCTCTGACCACATTCCCGGCATTCCTCTAGGACCTGGTGGACCTGTGTAATTAAAATAGGTTGAATATTAATAAATTATTTGTGAAAAAAGAAATTTAATGACATTGATAATGAAAAGAAAGCTGATAATTCTTTAAGAAACATTTAAAGCTTTAAACCAGGCATGACCAACGTGTGACCACTTCTTTCATTTAAACATGCCAATTTATAGTTAAAGATTTATCATATTTACAAAAAATTAAATTATTCACCATTTTATAAATATTTAAAGGTTGGTCATGCCTGCTTTGAACAATCGTTTGTTAGATATTATGAGGTCATTTTGTCCATTACTCTTTTTTTCTACATACAGTATAAAATATCCACATAAAAAAATGGACTATGAAAGAAAATTATAGTGTTCTACTAAATATTAAGCATCGATTGGAGATCCGCAATAAAAACCTCCAATAACAATAAAAATAAATCACCTGGAGGACCTGGAACAGCAACATAGCCACTATTCTCTGCAGACGGTAAACCTGGCAATCCATCTCGGCCATCTATTCCTTTTTGTCCTTTTTCGCCTTTAATCTGAAGAAAATCAAGAAGAAAATTGAATAAAAGCTTTTTGGGAGCTTCTTAAAGCTTAAAACATTTAGTTCAAATTCTTCAGATTTACTAATGCTGAGACTTTTCGGAGACTTTTATGTTTTTTTTTGCACATTGTCAGATCTTTTTTTAAGAGCTTTAAGAAATTCTTAAAGCTTCAAAATTAAATATTTATCTACTAAAACTTCAATAAAGTAATTTAGATGATGTAACATGTAATTTGCTTTTAGTTGAGGCTACGATAGATTGGCAGAAGTAATCCAATTTCTGTTCATGTCACACTAAGTGTGAATGTATGATATCTCTACCAAATTGTCATAGCCTCGTTTTGCTTTAGCCTCATGAAATATTTCAACAGCTCTAGAGCACTTTTGGTTATTCAACCAAAACCCCCGAAGCCCAAGGAAAAGCTTCATAATAAACAAGAAAATAAACTGCAAAATTTGCATGAACTCACCCCGGCCGAGACGACGCTCTCTCCTTTTTGTCCTTTGAGCCCAGCTTCCACTTTCATGGCCTGCAAATTGAATATCAATGAATCATTTAGCCTTTGCCAACCTTGCGGGTACTCTGCATGCGACACGTGGAACAGACAAAGGCGAACCCATTCAATCGAAATTAATATTTCTTATGCATGAACTGTTGTCCGCTTCATGGTAAAATACAAAAAACTCGACAAAATTCATTGAGCTCTTGAAATTGTATTCTGCACACAGGCCAAGAGGCATGACTAGTAGAGAACACTGAACAAGCCTACACTTCATGAGTTATTGTGTGGGTCAAAGTTTATCGCCAGCAAATTAATAATTCAGAGCTTTTTCCCGGAAGCTTTTGGAGCAAACTACAAATTCACATTTAATTCATTTTAATGTGCTTTTTGTTGGAGGATTGGTTAAAGAATCTTTTACTAGGTGCTGTTGGATCCTGTGGTAAAATTTTCATTTTAATGAAAATATGATCATCTTATGATAAAATGCATTTTAAATTAATCTTTTTAAATTTAACATTAAACTGTGACAATGATTTATGCCAACCCATGAACACCCCTCATGAAATTCCATTTAAATTTCAAAAGGGAACCAGTAAACGAATGAAGTTTTGCGATAAGGAAACCATAAAGCTGTTTCATGGCTTGAAGACTTTTTTTGTTTGGTGTAGAAACTTTAATAACATAATCCTCAAAGACGGAAAGTATCCAAAAATATTCTGAAATTTAGTCAAACTACTAAAATAGCTCGGCTACAGGATACTGTTGGAAACTGGGTAACTATGGTATCACATTAAAATTTTACTAGTTTCAGTCATTAATTATTCAGAACATACACCAATTACACGTCTCGAGCCAAAAATATGTAGCCCAACAAAGTCTGAAACAGTAAAACACTGAACGTGTGGCAAAATTCAGAAAATCAATTTGAATGTTCTCCAGCTGTTTTGTCTGTTTTTTTCGTTTTCAAGCTGAATCATTAATCGTGCCATTCCCGAATATACAACGTTTCCATTTTATTCCATGTCAACCGTCGCATTAAAGCATTATATATAGTCTTAAAGCATTAAAGATAAAATTTATGCAAAGAGCTGTGCATAATGCTGAATTTTGTGAAATTTTGCTGAGAGAAATGCTTTGAACATTATATAATCGAATAATACTTTGTCGTCCCGCAGTCTGCTTTCTGCTTCAATTTTCCAGAGAACGACACAGTTCTAATTAATGCTAACAGTGTCTGTTGTTGATAATTATAGTATTTACAATAGATACACTCTTGAAATTATTTTCTAGAAGTAATAATTGATTTTTATAAATTTGTATCATGGCGGATTTCCATTTGAAATACCGTAATTATAATTTTAATTAATGTTTTTTTTTAATTTAAACTTTTTTGAGTGTACCGAGAATACATTTACAACTTCGTAGTTGCTTTCACTTTGCTCTTCAAAATCTCATTAAAGTTATTTAAGCATTTAATGCAACTTGCTATTTACCGGAAACGATGTGACACTTCCTGGTGGCCCAATTGGTCCTCTCCTTCCTCGTGGCCCTCTCTCACCTTTACTTGCTTTAGTAAGGTTCTGCAATTGCTCCATAGTATACGCTGAACATGTGCAAGCTGACACATTCTTCACTTGTCCACTTAATAAACTGCTTCCGGTCCCAGTTGCCTGTTTCATGAAAATCGCATCATTAAATCGTTTTATTTGTTTCCGTATTTTACACAGTTTCACCACAAAAAGGTGCCTATACTAAACACCATTCAAATTGAGGTGGTTATCTTGATTGCGCCCTGGAGTGGTCCATAAAAAAGTAACAAAATATAGGAACATGATAAAGGCGGTCAAGATTGGAAATGAACACTGTTATCATGTGTGCTAAAGAATGGTGGAGAAATGGGAGTAGGAAACTGTTAGTGACAACAATGTGTTAGAGATGAATGTGGCTGATACATGATTAAACTTTAAAATGTCACCAAAAAGCTCAAATCGTAGAATTTTCCCGCAATTGAGAAATGGATTTCTTTGGATGTTTCCTTGGGTGAATTTTCACCCAACAATATTATAAAGGATCAAAGTATTAAAAATTTGTACAATCTACATCAAACTATTAAATTCAAAAATCTACCAGTCCAGCACAATCTAGAACAACGACATGTCCAATGCTTGTGATGAAAGTCATTCAATAAAAAAGTTTTATTGTAAATGTTGCTGTCCATTTCCTTACAGAAGTGAATGCGAAGTAAAAGAAGAAAATTTATCCCGCACTAAACTTCCCAAATTAAGAAATAAAGATATAAAATAGAAGTTTTAGAGCACTTGGAAAGAATGACAGCGTCATAACTTTTTATGACAACGGTTATTAATATTGAATTGCTTACATTTATTACATTTATTATATTCATTCTCACATTTAGTACATGTTCCACAAAAGCTCATATTTTAATGCATGAGATGCTCGTGTTTGCTTTTTGTATGTACCACTCGTAATACTCGAAATACTCGAATGTTTTCCTGCTCGACTCCAAAATTGTTTTTTTTTTGGTTATACTTTGGAATAATTTTTCATTATATTTTAGAAGTAAAAGCAGAGAACAAATGGAAATGACAAAAAGAGCTTTTGTTTTTATGCAGAAATGAAAATTTAAGGATTGTACCGTGCTTAATTTAAAGATTCAAGGATTGTGAAATTGTGATGAAAGCGCAAAAAGCGTCGCATTGCTAAACACAAATCTAATTTGCATAAATAAGCTCGTTGTGATGATAATTCATAATTTTTCAAGGATTTTTTAATACACTAAAATAAATTTCAAAAAATACCTAACCAGAATGAAAAAATCGGAAAAGCTGAAGCTTTAGCAGGCACTTCGGCAACATAATACCTATGCTTCATTAGAATAATTCATTTGAATGAAGCAATAAAATTCTAGGAAATTCAAAAATATGTAACCAAAATATTAATATTCGATTAGAGCGCCGAGCGGGAATATTGTGTATTATTGCTGATAATTCTGTTGAATCAAATTTTACCACTTTCTGATCGACTTGAGTTGGTAGTTTCTTAACGAAAAACACGTAAAACTTGTTTTCATATAAAATTCAAAAAAAAAATATATATTTTTTCCAACAGTTTTTTAGATTCTTTGAAAAAACACAAGATATATAAAATATAAATTTTTGCACTACAGGTACTAGATGGCGCTGTATTATTTTCAAAAACTCTTCGTACGTCGCTGCTTATGGTTAAAAAAAGCTTATTTTGAAAATTTTAGATCAATCGGTTGGATGGGTTCTGAGATTACGAAAACATAAGTTTTTTTTTCAAAATTTTTGTAAGCATGACAACTTGGTCATGGTACAATATTTCTATAAAATCTTCTGGAATCGATCATTTTGGGCCAAATACAAGGTTTTTGCATATTCGGATGTTTCAATATAATCTCAGGAAAAAAAAAATTTTGTATGGTAAAATGGTTTTTTGCACTACAGGTACTAGATGGCGCTGTAGGATTTTCTTGAATTAGCAAACGCGACCGTCTTATGGTTAAAAAAAGCTTATTCTGAAATTTTGAGACCAATCGGTCGGATGGGTTCAAAGATTACGAATACAGAAGTTTTTTTTCCAAAACTTTTGTAAGCATGACAACTTGGTCATGGTACAATATTTCCATAAAATCTTCTGGAATTGATCATTTTGAGGCAAATACAACGTTTTTGCATATTCAGATGTTTTAAAATATTCTCAGGAAAAAAAAAATTTTGTATGGCAAAATGGTAGTTTGCACTACAGGTACTAGATGGCGCTGTCGGATTTTCAAAAACTAACGTGACGTCGCTGCTTATGGTTGAAAAAAGCTTATTCTGAAAATTTGAGATAAATCGGTCGGATGGGTTCTAAGATTACGAATACAGAAGTTTAGAAGTCAAAACCACGGACTGACATTTCGCAAGGACCCAAAATTTCGGGTTCTAGACCAAAAATTTTTTTGTTTTAGGCAAAAATAAGAAAAAAAAAAAAAAAAAGTTTGGATGAAACCAAGACTTCACAACTATTTGTTGCCGAAGTAAAAATGATAAATTGAAAAAATGATGAAAGGTCCTTTACGGAATGGATGGCAAAATTTATTCTCAAATTAAATGTCATCATTATCGTCGTTTCTGCAATTTCTGGCAGTTATGGCATCAGTTGGTGGTCTCCATGCTAAGTGGATCGATTATTTAGATTATGATGTAACATCAATCTTACCAAATTATTTTCTCTAAATCAACTGAATGTCTGGATGTCTGAATGTGAAGGTATTTGCGCAGTACTTGTAACATTGAACTTTGTATGGGTCGATGATATCAGAAAAAAAATAATAATAAGAGTCGTTCGGAAAGTGTTTTCAAATTGTACTGTTTCAATAAAAGGTACGATAAGAAAATACGATTTTTATGAAAAATCTTCATAAGAGAGTAGTCAAAAAATGTCTCAATATTTGGACTGTTCAAATCAAATACTTCAAGCAGCCTTTCCGATTAGACTTTTAAATTTATTGTATACACTTATAGCGTTAAACAAACTTGCAAGTACTGTGCCATAAACAAATCCAATAAAATTTGAAAAGCAAACAAAAATTCTTTCAAGCGCAAAATGTCAATGATGTGGGAGTTTTATTTATTTCATTTATTTTATCCGGAATTCCTGAAAAAGCTTGATTTCTATTCAAGTTTATAGTGGATTTGCATTTTTGCATTCAAACATGAAAGTGCAATTACTGAATGTCGAAGCTCAGATTGCAATATTGCACTGAATTTGAAATTATAATTCGAAAAGTCGACAACTTTTCGCAATGAAATTCCGAGTTGTTATGGAGTGGCAAGAATAAACGAGAAGCATCTCATGCATTTATTTTCAAGGGGTTTTGTGGAATTGTTGAATTGTTGAAAAATGGTAATTGAAGCTAACTTTTCAGTTTCATTATTTAATTGGAGCGAAACCACCTCAATTTTATGGAGCTAGATATTGTGTCTTAGTAATTGGAAGTATTTGTATCATACCTCGCCTTTTTCACCCTTGTCACCTGGAAATCCTCTATCACCATTGGATCCCTATGTATGGAAAAGTTGTGATATAGTAATTAGCTAATTTGATTTATTTCTAATCAATCATTATAAACTAATGGTAGAAATATTTTAATTGAAGCATAATATAATGATATTTCCTTACCGTTATACCACTTGGTCCAGGAAAACCAGGAGCTTTAAATAAATATGTAATATTATAGAAGTGCAATCAAATAACAAACTATATATTTGCAAAACTCACATCCAGGTGGTCCTCTCAGTTTTTCTAGTAAACTATCATTTTTGAGCATTTCTAAAATATTCGTTGCATTACAATTGCATGAATTTTCGACCGTGAGTCCATCTAATTGAGCTTCAGCTGCATCCACTCCCATGTACTCGCAAGATCCTTTTTCGCCTTTAGGTCCAATTCTACCAATTTCACCCAAACGACCAGGTGGACCTTGCAAACTTTCTCCACGATCACCCTGAATTAATTATTTCAAAATTATAGAGTTAAATTGGAATGGAAAAGGAAGATTTACTTTTATGGAATCATGTGAATATGTATTTGATTTTTCATTGAGATATAATCTGTTGGTTATATTCTATATTTTAAACTTTCTGCCACAAATTTATGGCCTTTTTTCAAAGAAGATTCTACAGAGCTCAGATTTATCTTGGACTGTCCATTAAAAATTAACACTCAACATTATATCTTCATGCAAAATACCACACTATCGGTTTAGCATCATCATGAACCAGCAAAAAGAGCATCTCTTTGAAAAATACTTCAATAAACCAGAAAGCTCACCTTGGCTCCTCGTTCACCCTTTTCGCCTTTATATTTTCCAAAATTGGCTGTAATTACACAAAAATACTTGAGCACCAGGTCCTTCAGACACCATTTCCTTCACTTACCTTTGTCGGGCGGTATTCTGGGCAACCCATTAGCATAATTACTAAAGCCATCTTCATCAAGTGCCTAAACGAGAGAGATACAAGTATTATAAACCAGTTCTTCAATTATAAGCTCTACGTAATAAATTGAGATTTTATTTTTCATTTTTATGCAAAAAGATTCTTTCTTTATAATATTTTGTAATTTTCGCCGCTTTATGTTTTTGAGGGAAACAAAAAATGATCGCGTGGAAAATTAACAATTAATGAGAAATAGCTTTTCGATAGAACATCCGTTATGTTCCATCATATAATTTCGTGACAATTTTTATTTGGAAATGAAGTTAAAAGAATAATGAATTCATCTGAAATTGTCTGGAGTCTAGACAGAACGTTGTTAATTATTTATGTTTCCGGCAACTCGGTACAACTATCACAATTTGTATGTGAAGAATTATAAGATCAGTCTATTCTATTGCTGCTAAGATACACTTCTTCACAAATTTGAAATCTTTGTAAGAATTCAGACCAAAATGTAATTTTAAACTTAAATATTTAAACTCAAATTTAAAAAAATATTCAGTTGTAAAATTCTCAGAACCTTATAGCTTCAAATTCAGTTTTTCGTTGGAAACAATTTTCTATGCATTACATTTTTCATCTGAAATCTAAATTGCACAAATCTGCTGTAAGCTTTTTAATGAATATTTCATCAAAAATTTCCAGGAAAGTATGAAAATTCGAATTTTGTTATCATGGAATTTTTTTTTTTAACAAGCAGCTTTTGATTATTGGTATAATATTTAAGCCTCATTGCAATCAAATTACTCTGACTGATGCGCTTCCCAAAACCAAATCCAACATATTGGTTGCCAACTATCATCATACACTACAGAGATAAAGGCTTACAAAATACAGCCAAATTGCATCAAAATATCAAATATTCCCAATTCCAACCATGCAGCTTAACAATGTCACCAATGTATTTCACCAAAATATTGCTGACATTTTTGCTGGTGCTCCAAGACCATAAATATGAGTTTAAATAATTGGATGTTTTGGATCACAATTTAATTATGGCATGATTTATGCTTTTGTTGCAATAGCTTTTACAGCCAAAATGCTTGAAATTGTCTACATTGTGTGAAGAATTCTGCACAGGCTATAGTCAAGAGTAGAAAATACATATTGTAGAGGTTGCTAGATAGCTTCGTAAAAGCCTTCATGAAGGGACGTAAGCCAAAATTATGAAAAGAATATCACAAGCATTGTTGCTTTTGATTAAATTGCTGTTTGTTTGGGCTCCATTTGATTGTAGTCAGTGATTGTTGAGAATTTTCGGAAATATTTTGCATGTCCAAAATGTGCTTCAATATGACATGTTGCTGATGCTTTGAAACAGTTTGGAATAAAACGTTTTTATGATTTCAGGCAGAACTCTCTTGATATTTTAATAAAAGCTGTTTCGATGAAAATTCATCAATTAATGACAGTTTTTTGCCAAAATTCTGAAGTTTTTAGTTTTTTGAATAACGCATGAATTTTTATTAGACTAATTGACATAATGTCCATTTCACAATTTAACTGTCAGTGCCTTATAAAAATATAAAATTTAAAGCACTCATTTTTTTTCAAAATTAAAGCTCGAAATAATCTATCAAGCGTATTTATTTAAAAGCGAGTAGAGCAAATTTTAATCCAATTCATAACTATAAAATAGCAAATAAATAATAATAATTGATTTATAAAAATTATGCAGATGACGTTCAGATCGAAATTAAAAAACGTTAAATGGCAATAAATAAACAATTTTGTCGAAATTTGCCATTTTATCGAAACTTTACTGTATATTCGCATTTTGGTGTTTTCCGGCCAAACATGTCACATTAATGAACATACAAAATAATCCTAGGATAACAAATGAGTAAAATATCGATTTATTTTTTTTTTGTTGATAAAAATGGAGCAATGGAAACAGTGGAGCAAACAACAAATATTGAAACAGTAGAGAGAAATTTAAAAATTCTCGAATGTTTGGTGGCCAATCCTGAATTGAATTCTTTGACAAATATATTATAAATTTAATAACTTATAAAATTTTTAATTAAAATTTTTTATCATTGTAAGAATTGATTGAATTTTTATCAAACATTTTTCCGTTTTGGACTTTTCAACTAAAATATATATTATAAATCAATATGATTAAAATCCAGTCATATACAACGGTTGCTAAAATCAATCGGTAAAACGAAAATCATTTTGCCTTTTAATTATCATGAAGCAATTAAAGCTCCTACATAAATTAAACTTTTTAACTAAATAAATTTAAAATCCCTTGAAATGAAATTTCATTGAAAAATCAGCAAGTTAAAATGTTTATTCAAGTCATGTCACAAAAACACCGAGAAACGTTTTCATAGCTTTTATTTTAAAAAAGAAATTTAAATCGCAATTTTCTATTCCTGCAAAAGACGTCCAAAAAAAACAAAAAAAAGTGGAACATTTTTATTAAAGATAAGACTACTTTCTTTTTGATGCACGGTAAACTGGAATAGCTTTACCAAATTTCGTTGCATTCTCAATTTTTATCCATTAAGGAGATATATAAACATAAGTTTGACTGGAGAAAACTATGTCAGCAGAATTTCTTAAATAACTGGAATAACTGAAATAACTTGGAGATTCTGTTTGCTATTTTCTGTATTCTCTTTTCATGGAGCTTTTCTGAAACTAAATGCCATTTGCTCAACTGTGTTTAGTTGGTGATTTATAAGCAATTTTTCAAAGCAAACTTTTCGTTCCTTGACTTGCAAACAAATTGCAGACTTTGGGTACGGAATAAGTGCTGTGCATGCACATATAGTAGATTGTGTAATGTGTATGTTTTAGTAGTAAAATACATGTTTTATGATTATAGGATGTAATGCAAATTGTTTTTAAAAATGCTGATCGATATGTTTGCATTTTATTCATTCATTTTATTGAGCTTTTTATTTTGTTGAAAATTTTGTGCATTAGTAATATGTTACAGACTTGAAAATTTAAATATTTGATAAACTATAAGCTTTTTATAAGACAATTAAATTTCGAAAATTTTCGACATTTCGAACGCTTAAATCAAAAATTCACCTTACGAAACATACATTTTTCGATTTAGAACAATTTTTACTGAAAATTTTAACTTTTAGAATGCAAAAACCAAAAGCTCACGACACGAAACTAACTTTTAAAAAATCAATAATTTGAAAAAGATTTCAAAATTTTGTAAGTTTTTTGAAGCAATGCTTTACATTCTGAATAATTCGTATAATCAAACAAAACTAGATCCTTTAAAATATCTATATTCCAAACAACCATATAAATATCCCCAGGTTTACCGTTCGGATAAACCAAAAATGCAAAATAAAGTCGGTGATCGAATATGCTCTGATATGCTCTCAATAGTGTCGCCTGCACTTTGTTGCTGCTTCTGGTGCACAATTTTGTATGTAATCCACACCATGAAAAATCCTTTTGAACTAAAAAACTGAAAATTTACGAAAAGTGCAAGCAGCAAAAAAAATTAAAAGCATAGAGGACCGAAAAAAGCATCGAGAGCAAGTATACAATAATGAATTATTCAACATGAGTTTCCACTTGAAACGAAGGATTTCGGGGATTTTCTATGGAGTCTGATGCTACGGGCTATTCTCAAAGCATCGGCTTTTTATAATTAGAGGATAAGTAACAACATAGCTTTCTGCTTGCAGACAGTATCATCATTCTAAATTTTTTGCACGTTATCGATTTCTCCCAGTTTTTAGGTTTTTCTGAAATTTCTAAAAGTTAGATATCAAATCTAGCACATTATTCGTGTTCATCCTACTGAAAGTTAAAACAAACAAACAAAACAGTTGAATCGTTAGTATTTTAGCAATTCTCCGTTAATTTGGTAATCAATAATATAACTGAACACGAAATACGCTCTCTGGACTTGAAATGCAAAATATCTGTATGATATTTATTATTGATGGCTTTTGGGATTGATTTGGAATTTGATTCATCATGTTTATATGCTTAGCCTCAAATTACCGATAAAAGCTGGTGTTAAGTAGGTTTGTGTGAAAATATCTTTGAAAACGTTTTCTGTTGGTTTTGTTTATTTTATAGGTATATCTGGGGACTTTTCTTAAAACTTTTGATAAGCCTTATCGAAAGTAAACAAAAAGATTTTCTCTATTTTTTTTAAGAGATTTATTTAGTTACTGTAGTTAAAAACTTCAAATCTAATACAATGAAATTTTTCTAACTAAAAGAAACCTTTCAGAAATAAAAGCAGGAATACCCTTGAAAGTTTGCCAATAAATATATTCCAGCGATACTTGGCAGTTCCAACACAACAAACAATAAATTCGGTGGTTCTAGTGGAGCCTCAACCACAAAGCCTTTGTGGTTTACCTCATGAATAATTTCTTTGATTAAATTCTTTCATCGTTCACCACAAAGACTTCATGCTCATTTATCCATAAATTCCGCATGTTTCGCTATCTTTCCAACCGATTTTCTACACGGCAAATAAAAAGCAGAGAGTTATTGCTTACAACACTCAGCACACGAGAAGTAGGAAATCAATAACCTTTTTTCAACGTTTTCTTGTAATTTTTGTAATTTTATACAAAGAAGCAAAGAACATCTTGTATGTGAATGATTAATTGATACAATTAAATGGGAGGGCAATTAAGAAATGAATTGAAGGAAATTGCAACCGCAAATCACACCTGTTCACACGCATTAGTTTGATCAAAATAAGGGGTATTAGGTTGAGTGTATCGTTTATCATATGTTTCAGAATCTCCTTCAAGAAAGCAGTTGTAGTATTTTGTTTTGTTTGCTTTTCTTATTGTTGTGAAAAATTATGAACTTAGAATTAGCGTCAAAGGCATAAGGGTGAAACTTGCCAAAACAAAAACAATGTGAATATGCCTAACTGTGAGGGAATCCAACTTCTATAAATTATGTTGATTGATAAACTTACATAATAATTTATGTAATTAGTTTCTTTCATAAATCAATCTTGCTCTAATTCTTCAAAAGACACTCAGAAAACTTTCCTTACTACATTAAAACATATATTTCCTTCCCACTAAGATATTTTCCAACAATTTTAATCCAATAATTCTTTTGTTCTTTGTTTCTCATCTCATTATCCTTTCATTCCACAGTTTTAGTATAGAGCTTTTAAAATTTTAAATACGATTATCCTCGTTCAAGCTCCTGTTGCATAAATAATGTTTTTGAAGTAGTTCCACCAGTAATTTCACTATATGAAGTATAAAGAAAAATATGTTCTCATCTCTGAAAATGCAATTAAAAGCAGTTTCTGCACTTTCTTATTTACAAAGCTAAAAATTTTGTTATCGTACTCCTCCAGGTAGAGCGCTGTGTATGAATTCTCCAAGCTATAAAATCTCTTTCATTTATTTATTTGTTTGACTCTTGTTAAAGCTAAGTAAAAGTTTGTTTAACCTCTCAAACATGAAACTGATTCCATAAATTTCTAAATTCTCTGTTTACCCGCAAATAATTTAGCTCGTGCTCCAGATCCACCTTCATCAACACCAGATACATTCAGCTATTTGCCGCATAATACCACAAATTATTAGGTGGAATACATTTAAAATTCCCAAATGCGACATGCCAAAAGCTGCAAAGCCAACATTTTGTGGAAGAGAACGATTTATCTTTTGCCTTAAGAAGTTTCGATTTGCTTATTTGAATATTTCAGGCATATTCAAATTTCTCATATACTCTTTGCAAATGAGATGCAAACAATAATTACTCATGCAAAGTACAAACTGTGGCAGTTCATTAACTCAATTAACATTCATTTGCATAAACGTGAACGTTTTATTGAACCAACATTACACACATGTCCAATTACTGGAATCACTGTGCATAATCCCATTTTGGGAATGTTCTGATTGTGGTTTATATTTTCTAGAATGATTTTAAGGCCTTTTCCATTTCAAATCCAAGTAAATATGTATTTAATTGTGCTTGATTTGTTCAGTCTAATTAATGTGCTGAACTTAAATAGGATAAATTTTATCAGAGGTTTTATGTCATCTGTTAATTACTTTCCTCATCAGTATTTTTATGGGAGTGAAAAACCATGTAAAAGCTCAATCATTTAATTGAGACATAAATTTTTTTCACATTTTCTAATTTCAAGTAATAAAGCCTTGAAATGTAATTTTACTGTTTCTCACTAAATAAAAACATAAATCAATATCAACCGCAGTCATTTGCTACATAAATCACAAAATTCGTATCCTCTCTAAATTTCTTGAAATACTAAAAATTATCAAAACTTCTCCGTCGATGTGTGAAAATTATTCTTCAAAATCAAAACTTTTATTTACTTTCTTCAACTTTCACCAAACTTCTTCCCAAAGATTTCATTCATTGAAAAGTTTCTGCTTTCTGGTTCAAAAAGTGTTTGCTGATAAAATTACAATTTGAGTTTGGTGAAGTTTGTGCGAGTTTTTTGTTGGTTGAATTTTTATACTCAACGGAAATACTCGCAAAAATAACGAAAAAGTTTGCTAATATTTAATGTTTCTGCGCTTCCAAATGCTTCAAATGCTTTCAAATGAACCAAAACTTTTTGCCAGCAAGTTCGTTTTCATGTTTCATGTGTGAGTGATGATGGTTAAGACATGATTTTATTCTTTACCCGACTTTCTTGAGTTTCCCCAGTATTTCCTGAGTTTTTCAAGTTTTACAAATTTTACACCTTTAAAAATTAAATGATGATTTATCTCGTCAGTATTATATTTTTTATGTGCTTTTTTGCCTTGAACCTAATTTGTAGAATTTGTAGGGAATTTCAACAATCTGTAGAATTTGAGGAACTTACAGAGCATAAATCCAGAAAGACCCTTTCAAAGAAAAAGGCTCAAAATAATCTAAAAAGGATAAAATTCACAAACTCGCTGAGCTGTAATACTCGTAATAGTGTAATGGACTTTATTTTCTCCTTCTTTCTTTAAAGACTCAACTTGTATACAAAAAAAAAATTGGAGCTAAATCAAATTCGACATAATCCAATAAACACAGAATAAAGTGATTTGAACTTTTATGCAGCAAATACGAGCAAGTAGCAAATTGAATAATATTTCTTGGAACGGAGCCATCTCCAGCTCGTTTAAATTCAATTTTCCAATCTTTAAGTCTTGTTAAATAAATTGTTGTTGAATTTTTATTGTTTCTTGAGAATATTTCTTGTAGGAGGGTTTGTGACAAGTTGATTAATTGGACGGGTGGAGTTTATAGTCTAGTTTCATGGAATATTTCACGGATTTTATTGAGAACTCACTTATGTTAATGATTATCAACATTGGGAAAATCAATAAAGTGATAACATATTTATGATGTCATTCTAGCTCAAAAAAAGGCTTTGGATCAATATATGAACACGCATTTAAAAAAAATCTATATGATATAATATACTATTACTTAAAATTCCATCATAAACAATCTTCAGGTCATTAAACCCTTTTTTACAAATAAGCAATAGAAAATATTTACAACCAATACATAAAGCATTAACTTATTAATATATGATCAACAAAAAAAATTTAACCAATTTGTATAATCCGTTCTGTTTGCCCCATGGAAAATGAGAAAATGTTTCCATATTTAATTAAACGGCCAAACGCAATTAATTTCCTGCCAGAATCCTGCCCAGAATCCCAGCAATGCCAAAATGCGGAGGAAAAACATTTTTTGTTGGTTACACCAATTATGATTTGTATCCGTATGTCCTCTTTTTGCCGGCCACTTCAAAATGTGCCAGGCATAAATGATGAAGAATTGTAGGCAAACGGACGGTCAAGAGGGTAATTTCAGGTAGGCGGATGATGAGATGTATCACATGTGAAATACGAATTAGCCGCATTTTTTCTAAACCTCAATTAAGGATTTCCTGCTCTTTTTATGTTCAAGCATCAACATTAATTTTATATGAGAAATTCCGAAAAATAACGCAAATGTTTTTTGCATGAAAAATATTCTGAAACAGGCAAAAAGTTGGCATAAAGTGGAGAGCACAAGAAGTGGAAAAGGTCCACGTTTTTGTTCTCAAGATAAAGCGGCTGCTGCTTTCGCTTGATGAATGATGGTGTGCTTTTTACCTGTGTTCTGGCCGCTACATGCTCGTCATTATCCAAACCCCCTTTTTTCAGTAAGAACCAGCCTTTGGTGGCTCCCACTAGCAACACTACACACAACAAGATCAACAATACAAAAGCAAAAATCACTGCTTTTGATCGACATGATATCACCATCGCCATTATTTCGGCTAATTGACACTTCCTCCTGCCTTTACGAGAATAAATACAATTATTTTATAATTGCATGGCTTATTTTGGGAGGATTTTATGGAGTTTTCCTTGGGGCGATAATTTTTATCCAATTTTGAGGATTTTCCAGCTTTTTGATATTTTGTCACTTTTGACTTTTTTGAGTCTTTTCTTAACAAATCCGGCTTAACAAACTTTTAAATAGAATTAACGAATTTATATTTATTTTTATTTTTCAAAACTTCAAATTTTTCTTTTTTAATATTCGCTCGATAAAACATTCATCACGAGCTTTAATAACTGCCGAACAGGTTTCTCAGCTTTTTCTCATATTTTCTCACAAGCTTCAACAAAATCTGCTTCACTGCTCCAGAAAGGTCATTAGGCAGTACTAGAACATTTAATTAGCTCCTTCACACAATTTCACAGATTTATTACTTTTTGCGATTTTCTCAATTACTCAATTATCTTCTTAAATATCACATTGTTGAGCACTTGAAGATACTTTAGACTGTAATTATCACTTTATTAGCTCCACCATAGTTACAGTAATAATTGCACTGAATTCCTTGGAAATTCTTGTTTAAATCACTTTCATGAACTTCCATGATTTAATTAAATTGCAAGCACTTCCAACTGTACAATCAGAATAACTTCCAAAAATATTCTTTTTTACGTTTCCTTTTAAGTTATGCTCCTTTGGAGGATACGCCATGTAGTTTATTCCATAAATTTGGCATGTTTTATTTGTGGGCAATATATCGTTTCGGTGAATATTTGATGCCTAAGCTACAGATCGGCAAGCGACTGGCTGGGACTCAAAACACTTATAACAATAAAAATCTACATAAACGTGAACACAACACTCGGCAATACTTCGCTCCAAATACTTGCAATATTCGAGAAACTCACGAAATATACAGAAAAAGTTATTTTTATGGCATTACCAACAATATATAGAAAATATTCCTTATATTTCCTTTTTGCTGAATTTGTGCCGAAAAATGCTGAGCAAATTTATTCCGAGTTTATTGTTTAACCTTTTCGATTTATTTTTTGCTTCACAAAGAATGAATTTCTATGGCAACATTCATGAATCCATTAGGTGTTTGACACTAGATTCAGGTTTAATAGATTTTCTTTGATTTTGTTTTTGCTCTACTGAAATTTCAGATTTTGATAAATTTCCCGAAAAATTTCAACAAATTTCACAAATTCTTTTGATATGCTCAAATGTTTCATTTAAGAACTGTTTGAATAACTTCAACTAATACCGGAGACTTGACTTTTAGAGCACAGGTTCACTTTCACGACTAACTCCATCGCGATCCAAGCAAGAACTAAAAGCTCAACCAAAAAATGAATCAGAGCGATTTTGATTCTCGATGGTTTCTCCTCTGAATTTATATTCTCGTGGATTTGCGCAACTCGAGAGATGCTTTCATTATTAAAAGTTAATTTTTATTGAGGAGCAAAAGGAAGCATGGAAAAAGCGTGAAATTTTTATATTAGGATAGTGTGTTATGGAAAATGGCGCTGAGAGCGCAAAAAAGAATTTGTTGAGGTTTTATAATATTCATGGCTTTATTTTCTAATTTTCTAAAACTAAAGATAGGTTTTAAAAACGATAAAAATAAATGCTCTTATTATTGTCATCGATGAAAAAAATCTACAGATCTTGCAAAGTCATTTTAATAACTTGTTTTGTTTAATTGGAAACATAGCGAAAATTTTTCTCCAAGATTTTTTTTTTCTCAGCTTCCTTCCTAACCAACCATCTTTAAAATGTTAATGTCACAAACTGACAAACACTCTACTCTATGGTTGGTTACGTCCCCCCTGCCAAATAAGCTATCCTACCACCTATCGGCTTAATTAAAGTAGGCGCTTAATGGCAGAGGTTGAATGGATACCAGTCGAGCAGAGATATTCATCAATTTCGACTGTTAAGGCTCAAAACCTGTTTAAAATTAAAGTGATGTTCCATTGGGTCCATGTTTGCCTGTAATAAAGTGACTGCAAGGTGTACTTTACAAGCAAACAAAAACCCAAAGAAACATCACTTGGGTGGGTGAGAAAAGAAAGTGACCAACAAGATGCAGTTAATAAATCAAGGCATCTCGTTAGCCAGTTCCTTTTCCCACCCACAATGAACCTCCAACCTCCTTTTTAAAAAAAACCTCCAAACCTCCTTGATTTACATGATATGCTACGTTAATGACTTATAAATATAAGCTATTACAATAGCTTTGATGAATAAAACGAAGATGCTAACAAATTCAAGTATTGATGATGCTGTAGTTGTGTTCCTTGATTCCTTTGTCATCAGCCTCGTAGTAATGGTGATGGTCACCGTTAATACTTTCATCGTTGCTAAGATCAAAGTCGTTTCGGAACTCTAATCCATTATGAGATGAGTTTAATAGAGTCTTGTGGCCTCAGCTCTGTAATTTAGTGGACTTTCCTGGCTCCTTTCATCGTGGACTGGACTCGGAACAGCTAGATGAAATATATAAAAGTGATAATTAGTAGGAGAAATATAAAACAATGAATCAAGTACTCAGATCCAAAAAACTTTGCTCAGATCCATTAAAAAATATAGCTCAGATCCCCTTCATCAAACTAACTCAGATCCCCTTAAAAATTAACTCAGATCCCCAAAAACTGTAACTCAGATCCCCTTCATCAAACTAATTCAGATCCCCTTCAAAACTACTCAGATCCCCTCAAAACACTAACTCAGATCCATAGAATATAACGCAAACTTACCTCAAAAGATGCCTGTTTGAATATCAGTTAAGTTGTTATCTCCTGAATGGTTACAGTGTGAATGATTTTATTTCGCTAATACTCCAGTATTTATATCCAAAAACAAGAGAGCAATGTAGAGAGCGTGAGAATCTGTAAGAGAAAGAGAAAAATCTCATTAATTCTCTCATTCTCTCAGATCCATAGAAAATTTGCTCAGATCCACAAATTATTTACTCAGATCCCTTGCAAAATATAACTCAGATCCATAAATGAAAAATAACTCAGATCCCCTTCAAAGTATAACTCAGATCCCCTTCAAAAAACTAACTCAGATCCCCTTCAAAACTAACTCAGATCCCCAAAAACTGTAACTCAGATCCCCTTCAAAATATAACTCAGATCCCCTTCATCAAACTAACTCAGATCCCCTACATCAAACTAGCTCAGATCCTCTCATCAAACTAACTCAGATCCCTTACATCAAACTAGCTCAGATCCCCTTCAAAATATAACTCAGATCCCCTTCAATAAACTAACTCAGATCACCTTCAAAACTAACTCAGATCCCCAAAAACTGTAACTCAGATCCCTCATCAAACTAACTCAGATCCCCTACATCAAACTAGCTCAGATCCCCCTCAAAAAATAACTCAGATCCCCTCATCAAACTAACTCAGATCCCCTACATCAAACTAGCTCAGATCCCCTTCAAAATATAACTCAGATTCCCTTCAAAAAACTAACTAAGATCACCTTCAAAACTAACTCAGATCCCCAAAAACAGTAACTCAGATCCCCTTCAAAACTAACTCCGATCCCCTTCATCAAACTAACTCAGATCCCCAAAAACTGTAACTCAGATCCCCTCATCAAACTAACTCAGATCACCTTCAAAACTAACTCAGATCCCCAAAAACAGTAACTCAGATCCCCTTCAAAACTAACTCCGATCCCCTTCATCAAACTAACTCAGATCCCCAAAAACTGTAACTCAGATCCCCTTATCAAACTAACTCAGATCCCCTTCATCAAACTAACTCAGATCCCCTTCAAAACTAACTCAGATCCCCTTCAAAATATAACTCAGATCTATCAATGCTTACGCAAGCTTACCTCAAAGTATGACTTGCTTGCAGCACTATCAGATTCGAAAGGTGACTTATTGAGATCAAACGAGAAGTGATAGTTCGGTTGTTATCTCTTGAACGGTTAAGGTGTGAATGATTTATTTCACAAACACTCCAGAATTTATATACAAAAACTCAGAGAGCCAAAATAGAGGGAGAGTGAGAATCAGTAGGAGAGAAAAATCTCATTTATACTCTCATTCTCTCAGAAAATAAAATCACTCAGATCCCCTAGAAATATAACTCAGATCCCCTTCAAAAACTAACTCAGATCCCCTCAAAAAACTATCTCAGATCCCCTTCAAAAAACTAACTCAGATCCCCTCAAAAAACTAACTCAGATCTATCAATGATTACGCAGATCTTACCTCAAAGTATGACTTGCTTGCAGCACTATCAGATTCAAAAGGTGACTTATGTAGATCAACAGGAAATAATAGTTTAGTTGTTATCTCCTGAATGGTTCAAGTGTGAATGATTTTATTTCACTAATACTCCAGTATTTATATCCAAAAACAAGAGAGCAATGTAGAGGGCGTGAGAATCTGTAAGAGAAGGAGAAAAATCTCATTAATGCTCTCATTCTCTCAGAAAATAAAATGAGTAATTCAGATCCACAAATTATTTACTCAGATCCATAGAAAATTTGCTCAGATCCATAAATGAAAAATAACTCAGATCCCCTTCAAAGTATAACTCAGATCCCCTTCAAAAAACTAACTCAGATCCCCTTCATCAAACTAACTCAGATCCCCTTAAAAATTAACTCAGATCCCCAAAAACTGTAACTCAGATCCCCTTTTAAAAAACTAGCTCAGATCCCCTCAAAAAACTAGCTCAGATCCCCAAAAACTGTAACTCAGATCCCCTTCAAAAAAACTAACTCAGATCTATCAATAATTACGCAGATCTTACCTCAAAGTATGACTGACTTGCAGCACTATCAGATCCAAAAGGTGACTTATTTAGATCAAATGTCTGCTAAGCAATTCATAGTAGTATTCTGATATTTTTTATTACCAGATCATTTCAAAATATGGAGCTTGGACCAACTCGTATTACAACATACAACTCAGTTTATAATCCCGAACAAAAATGAACATGAAAAATTTTTATTTATGAATGTTTGGACTCAAAGAGCCACCAGGTATGCCATTAGATGTAGCTGGATCAACCCGTGGTTTACTCACAAACTCAGCTTATCATCCCAAACAATTTACCTAAACACACGGAAACTGTATATTCAGCCGTTATAGAGTTCTCAAAGTAGCACCAGGTAGTGGCACATGGATAAATAGTCCAAGTGCTTACAAAAAAAATTTACTTGGCTTTCTAGATTAATTGTGGGATCTAAGACTTTTCTAAAAAAATTAGTCCAAAGCCACCAGGTCATGCCATGAGATGGAGCTGGACCAACCCGTTATGCACAAACAAACTTTGAATATCATCCCAAACAATGTTACCAAAGACACGGAAGCTGTATCTTTAACCGTTCTCAAGATCTGAATGTACCACCAAGTAGTGGCACCTGGATAAAAAGTCCAATTACTTCCAAAAATCATATACTTGGTTTTCTGAACAAATTGTGAGATTCTAAGACTTTTTCTAAAAAATTTGTCCAAAGCCACCAGGTCATGCCAATGGTTGGAGTTGGACCAACCCGTGACACAAAAACAAACTCAACTTATTTTCCCAAACAATTTTTACCAAGGCACGGTAGCTTCCTTCCTCAATAAATCTTCCAATAAAACCAAAAAAGCTAAACGTGTTTATTTTCTAAATTTTCAAGTAATATTGCAAAAAGATTGTAATAATACTGATTGAATGGTTTCCTTTTTATTGTAACTCCATTGGATTTGTGGATTCTGGTGAACCGTTTCGATTTTTATGCTAATTTTATTGAGGAAATTTGGTTATCCTTCTAAATCTTATGTTTATGAACTTCCAAATACTAAAAATACCCGAGAGAAATTTTCTTTTTGCATATTTTTTATGCTTTTCTGTTATTGTGTTGAAATATTCCTCAATAGTAGAATCCTCAAAATAAAACATTTAACAGGAACATTTAAATTTGATATTGATTTTATTCGAAGTTTTGTTTAATACCAATTCAATATTTTGGAATTCTCGATGAATAAACCGCAAACTCTAGACAAAAATCACTTTATCATGAACATCAAATATTTAGAACGTGTGTCAATGTGTCATATTGCGAGGGGATTTATTTGAAATAAAGTTGAGCGAACAAACTTTAGGTAATTATTGAAATGTAAAATTGAGATCTTATGATTAATTATTATCTTCATCAATCATCAACATTTCCCAGGTGGAATTCGGGTTCAGGTCCTAATGTAGGTACACTAGAATACATTAGGAAGTACACTTTTTCCTAGAATAATACACTAGGATACACTGTGAGACACACTAGCTTCTAAGAAAATGTGTGCTCTCTAGTGTATCCTAGTGTATGACCACACTAGAATACACTAAGGAACATTTAAATTCCTAGTGTTCCTTCTAGTGTATTCTAGTGTTTTCTAGTGTGGAAAATGTAATATCTTGAAAATTCAAATTTTCATATTTTTGGCGAAATATTAGATTTCAAATTCTTGAATTTGATGTTGAAAGCATTTTTGGTATTTCTTTTGTGTATTTGCGATTTTTTTGACGTATAAAATTTTTTTAATTTAGAAATATTATTTGTCTTAAAAATTATTTCATCTATTTTTAACACATAATTTTAAAATGATGATTTTCAAGTCTTTTTTTTAAATATTATTTTTGCCGATTTTTAAAATTTCATGAAAAACTTTAATATTAACCCTATATTAATTTATCGGAAAAATATTGTTTTGAATATCCAAAATGTTTTTTCAATCACTCGTTTAATATTTATTAATTATTGCCAAAAATGTGAGCGATTTTAATCATAAATAATTTTCAAATATTACATGTTTGGTGGTCACTTAAGTAAGTTAAAAGTCACCTAAAACTAGTTGGCAATACAGCCGAGTGGATTGCGCGCTGCCTCACAAATGTGCGGCAGCGGTTCAAAACCAAATTTTAAAAAGATGCAAAAAAGAAAGTACACTAGAAAATTATGTACTTCTAGAATATTCTAGTGTAGAATTAAAATTTATATTTTTTAATTTTTCAAAAATTCCACACTAGGATACACTAGAACATACACAATCGCTTAGTGTTTTAAAACCACACTAAGCTTAGTGTTTCTACGGGGAAGGTTCTAGTGTTTTTTCTCTAGTGTATGTCTTAGTGTAAATGGCATTTATTTCCACCTGGGTTGGTATAGATAATGAAACAACAACGTGTGTAGCAAAAATTATTTAATTATTATTAAATTTTAGGTTTTATTAACATCTCATATCCAAATATTTTTTATTAAGAAATTAATTATCAATTTATGGTGGAAAGAAATCTCTTTGAATTAAATTTTTGAATATTTGAACAGAATTCGACATCTGATAAGACAACTTTCTTTTTCAACTATGCTCGATATTTTGTCATCGACTTTATTAAAATTTTCAAAACATTTTCATTAAATTCTACTCTATGATTAATTATTATACTTTTTCTTAAATGTTTAGAAGCACAGTTTACATAAATTTAAGGAATACTTGAATTTGTTAGCATCTTAATTTTATTCATCAAAGCTATTGTAATAGCTTATAGTTAAAATCAATAACGTAGCATATCATGTAAATCAAGGAGGTTTGGAGGTTTTTTTTAAAAAGGAGGTTGGAGGTTCATTGTGGGTGGGAAAAGGAACTGGCTAACGAGATGCCTTGATTTATTAACTGCATCTTGTTGGTCACTTTCTTTTCTCACCCACCCAAGTGATGTTTCTTTGGGTTTTTGTTTGCTTGTAAAGTACACCTTGCAGTCACTTTATTACAGGCAAACATGGACCCAACGGAACATCACTTTAATTTTAAACAGGTTTTGAGCCTTAACAGTCGAAATTGATGAATATCTCTGCTCGACTGGTATCCATTCAACCTCTGCCATTAAGTGCCTACTTTAATTAAGCCGATAGGTGGTAGGATAGCTTATTTGGCAGGGGGGACGTAACCAACCATAGAGTAGAGTGTTTGTCAGTTTGTGACATTAACATGCTAAGGATGGTTGGTTAATCAAATACGATAATTTAAAATTATAAACAAAAACCAGGAAGTTAAACTTTGAGAACTTCAGAAACTGTAAAATCATGGAAATCATTAAAAACTGCTATGAATACGTAATAGCTTAAAAAAAGGGAATAAAGCGTAACTAGGGGTTCCTATAGGACTACGCAAATGAGAATAACATGATGAAAGTTTAAAATTTTTTATTCAGAAAAATATTAGATGGTATTATTCGAAATATATTTGCAGTTCATTATCAAATAATTTTGAAATAAACCTTGAAATTTGATGTAAAAGCGGAATAAAAGAATCATTGAATAAATAATTACGAAGCATTTCTAAAATTTCATAAACTCAGAGAATTTAAATATATCTTCATGCTTTGCTCCTTTCTATTTGGCTCATGTTGTTAGGATATTGTACTATTTTTGTTAATGGTCTGAGATTACTTGATTATGGAGCTAATTTGGCAATTTAAGGGCTGGTTCAGATCTGTTAGCCTTTAAGCTGGTGCCATTTGTTGTAAAGTAATTGTCGCACCTGCTTTCAAATAGTCTGTTTTTGGATTTTCCAGGGTAATTTAGAAATATTATTGTTTTGTGAAGTAGTAAAAAGCGAAATTGAGGCAAAATCTTATTAAAAATTTAATGCTCCACTCAAAATAAAACAACGGACTCAGAATCATCCTAGCTCTCGATTATTAAATTTTAGAACATTTTTTTTGATTCTCAAATTGACGAAAAATAACAATAAAAAGACTATCAAATAATAAAATTCCGATTTCAATTGTTTGAAATAAGTAAGTGGGATCTAGCCTTCTTCAAAAGCGTTGAATCTTCCAAACCTCTTAAAGCGAAAACCCTTGAGTTCATTGTCATTTAAAAAACATCATCAAATTCACTAACTTCAACATGAACGCTTCAATTTTGAGTATCTTATTTATGTACTTATGTAAATCTATTTCTTCTGTTGTTTCTTGTCTTTGACAAAGAAAACACAATTTAAAATCACTTTGGCAAACATTACACCATTACATTCACACAATGTAATAAGACAAACTTTTCTTCCAGCGATAAAATATTTTTCCGTTTTCTCATGAATGCAACAAAGTTCTCCTTGTTGTGTTCAAATGTTGATAACAGAACCATGAGCAAAAAATATTAGTCAAAGTTTCCAAATTCAATTTATTTTTTCTTCACCAAAATAATATATTTCGTGAATTTATGAAGGATTTTTCATTCATTTGTTATTCTGTTCACTCATCGTCTTTAAACTGTTTTTGCAGCTCATAATATTTACAATCGTTCATTTTTCGTTATAATGTAATATTGCCTGTGAGCACTCAAACTTTGTAAAGCTCATGTATTGCTCGAAAATATATAGAATTCAAATGTGATGAAAAAACAGGGTAATCAATTTGCGTATAAGCCGAAACTTTTTGTTGTTACAATGCTTTAAATGTTATTATAGAGCTTACCAACGAAAAACGATTAATTGGATTTGTTTACTAAAAGTTTTAATTGCATAACAATGAAAAGCACAAATTTGCTTGTTTATAAAAAGTTATAATTCGGAGTTTGAGTTACTCGTAACAACATATCCTCATTAAAAATGTAAAACAATAAATCCAATACTTTTATCGTTGTGATTCTTTGTTTTTTCACATCAGTACCAACATATTTTTCCAACAAAAAATAACCACCTTTGGAGGAATTTTAAGATACACCTTTTAATCACTTTGTGAATTTCTGCTTGTTGTGCTATAATTTCATTATGGAAAATTAGATACATTTTTCTCCTCATCATCCACGGAATCCTTATACCCAACAAAAACATTCAAACATGTGTGTCAGATTGAATTTGTTTCCAAAACCACAAAATACTTGAATGTAATGCTCAAATATAAAGCATTGTCTCGCGGTTTGATGTTTTCCTGAACAAATAATTTTTGAATGTTGTACCTACTTTTGAATAATTTTCTGGCGAATATTTTGATTTTGTTTATGTTTTTGGTTTTCTTTGAATGAAATATAATCAATCATGATTTAAATTAACGTTTGAATTGAGTTTATCTTTTTCGATTCCCTTAAAAACGTAACCTTTTTGATGGGATTTTACGGGATTTTCCCAAATTTTCACGATTTCCCGCATATTTTGTGTTGTCAACAGAGACGAAAATATTTGCGACTAAAACAAAATAATAAAAAACATTGATTAAAATTCTTGGAATTGTTTTTAAATGATGAAATGATGAATTATGATGTTCGTTTGATGTTTTCCAGTAAAATTCTTAAAATAATTACTTTTCCATGTTCTCCCATAATTTTGTTATGCTTCACAAAATAGGGCCCAGCATTTCATATCCATTAAAATAAATTAATCATGAATTTTCCAAGCTCGAAGCTTGAGAATATTTTTTTATTTTATGTGTTTTATTTTTTATTTTTTTTTATATCTAATCAAATGAAATATGTTAGCCCTCGCAACATTTAATTTCAACAATAAAAAGTAATGCCAAGTATCCGCAGATAATCATAAAAACCTGAAATTGGTAAAATATTGGAATTGTTCCACATAAAATAAAAGGCAGAAACAATTTTTCTGCGCTTTCTTATAATGATTTCACCGTACATTTTATGAATTATAATTTTTTATAGGGAAATTGAATATGAACAATTTTATATGTTTCAATAAATTTTTCATAATAATTCACGTTACATCCGATATCTTGTTAAAAATTTTATAGTAAAAATACTTTCATTTAATTTGGTTTTTTAAGTGTATAATTCATCAAACTTTCAGCCATTTTTCATAAATTTTCGATTCCAAAAGCCACTAGAGATTTTTTTCTGAGTTGATCTTTGATTCTATCTTATTCTCTTCAAACCGAAATATCGTTCCAATGAAATAGCATCAATTTTGATGCAAAGTGTGAAATATGCACTTTCTCAGCTTCGAGCATTTCTTTCTTTTTCTTTTGTCTAAAAAGAGTAAAAATTAATGCCAGTCTTTATGAGTTCATAAATTCTTGAAATTGGATTTATCTTTATGCTTAGATTGCAAGTTATGATAAAAATTTGTAGACCGTAACAACACGGAGTATAACATAAAATATGAACCTTTCTTTAGAATTTTGAATAATTGCTTTTCCAGTTATTCAGTTTTGCTAGGTTTTCGCAGCAATTGACGTAGATGCCTCTTTGGTAATGTTTCTGAAGTTTTGCTAGATTGACGTCAAACGAAGCCACTTACAAACTGTAAATATTTTGTATTCGTCTTTCATTTCTGTTACTGAGCCCACAATTATGATTTCTAAATAAATGCTCATATTTTATTACAAAACGAGAAATAATTGCGCAAGTTATCATCAAGCTTTTTCAACACGTTTCAGTCTTAAATATAGTATTATTTTTTTTTTTTGATATTAAAGTTTCAGATTGAAATAAGTCTTACCATCATACGAAAAACATTTCCTTACATTCATATTTGCTACTTCAATAAGCCTCTAACAATCCAACCCGTTTAACTTTTGAATTTTCCAAGAATTATTTCTAAGTGTTTGCTTGACGCTTGAAGTCTGGCACAATTTTGTTCTTCCAAGTATGTGTTCAGTACTCCATCTTCAGTTCTCCAGCTTTTCAAGCTTTCTCAGCCTCTTTGGCTTGGAATAATAAACTGCGTTCTTTAGGTTTTATAGAGAAACCGCAGGCAAAACTTCAACTTGAGTGGTTTTGCCCCATGTCTGGAGCATTATGTAATATTTAAAATTGTCCACTTGTCCTACGTCAGTTTTTTTGTTGATATTTCTCTTTTTTCTAGTTTTTTTTGTATATATTTCATACAAGCTTTTTTGAATAAATGTATTATTTTATTCAAGTGGAAAATTTATGTAAGTTGGAGATTGTTAAGTTGCAAAGCAGAAAGCAATTTAACACCAATTCAAAAACTGTTTGGAAAATAAACAACATACTTCACTCTCCTTTATGTGCCAAAATGTCATGCAACTAAATATGAAAAAAGTTTTTTTTTATTAATATCTCTCAAATCAGTTTTAGTTTGAATTTTATCGTTTATTGATTTACAATTTTTTAGGACAAAAGTATCTCTTAAAATAAAAATCTCATAAGGATCTTACATAAAAACAATCCTGCAAATGCTCCCGGATATACATAAACCGGATAATTCCTATTTAATCAGAATCTTTATCTTGTTCAACAAACAACAAGCTGCTATAAAGTTTCCGCATAATTAATTAGGATGCGACATGCTTTTGCTGTAACAAGGATCGTTTTCCTTTTTCAATTAAATAGCTAACAAAAAAGAAATTGTAGCAAATAAAATTACACAAAAATTTATGGGGATACCATGGATTTTTTCTGATATCTTGTAATTGAAAATGTTTTTAATTTGGTTCTTTTAATTTTTTTGCGAGCTCATTGGAAGGTGTTGAACACAATCTTACATTAAAAAAATATTAATAATTTATTATGTTTTGACTTTAAAGCGCGTGTTTAAAAGAAAACAAATTATTATTGGTGTTGTAAGTCGGCTTCAAAGAAAGATTTTAGGAGTTTATTTGACAATAATGTAGATTGAACAAAAAATATTTTTGAATGTTGACATTAAACATATTCTGAGATATCTCTTGACAAATAATGATATTTCGTCTCTCAATTTTTCGAAAATTTGCATAAAATATCAATAAATAATTTTATTTAAAAAAAAGCTTCAAATTTGTATCGAAAAGAAAACCTTTCAACAACCAACGCATAAAGTTCTCAATCAAAAAATAGAAAATGTCATCGGAAAGGTTATTCTTAGAGTACTGAATAAACATGTCCTTTAGGATGAAAGGTTATCTCTGGATAGACTTGTTTACAAGTTGACAAAAGACTTTAATAAAACGTTCTTTGATATTCAATTTATATTTATTAAAAAATTGCTCACTTTCAGGCAAAGTTTGACATGTAAAATTCTGAAACCAAGATGAACGACGAAAACCGATGAAATTTGTTAAGTATTCATAGAACTTGCGTCTTGCACAAACAACCAAAAGAATTGTGAAGAATCTTTGTGCATAGGAAAAACATCAAAGTTTCAACGCAAACTACAAAGAACAATGCACCTCTCTCTTTGATGTGTGCACTCAGTGGAGTGAAAAACCGTAAAACTTTAAGAATTTCTTAAAATGTCTTGGCAAGAAAATTCTATGCAAACATGAACGATTTACAGAATGCTTCATATATAAAATACATTTAATCTTACGTTATTTAATCTTATGTACACATTACAGCAAGTCGATTTTTTTGATGTCGTTTTAATTTACTCGGTAAGAAAGGAAAAATAATATATTTATTACAGCCCACTTATTAGAATATGAGCCCATAAAAGTGTCGTAAATTTTTTATAGCCTGAAGTGCCATAAATTTTAAGCCAGGAAAAGCTTTCATAGATTTCTTGGGGTTTTTACTGTAAAAATGGGAATTGAACGGTCTCGAGAATCTCATGAATATCAAACACTTCTTCGAGGATTCATAAAATGTTCTGGCTAAGTTATATATTATATTATCCTCTTATCTGTTAAGTATTGATTTATTTATTGAGGCAAAATGGTGTTTTGAATTTTTAAAGATGATTTTGGATGTTTTTTAGATTTTTATTTGCATAAAATAAACAAACATGATTTCACATCGTCTTTTGAAAAAATTCTAGATCAAATTTGCATGTTTTTTGATAAAAATGTTTTTCGCAGAGGGATTGGCAAATGTTTTTAAAATACCAAAAGTAAAATCAAAATTTTTAAGTAGCTTTATAACTTTTCTTCGTTTTCCAATAGTTTGCATTAAATATATTGAATTTTTCTCAATCTAGTAGTATCAACGTGAAACAAAAACAAATCTCTTTTTTTCAGTTTTCATCAAATTCCAACAAGACAGTATAGATTTTTGAAATCCCTGAACAAAGCAAAACCAAAATACACTTTAAATGCAAATTTGAATTATGATTGATTTTTCCAGTTATTCAAAAAGAAATCTCTTGCGTATTGCTGCAGTTTAATAACTTCACCGTAATATTTACAAATGTTTCAAAATTATAAGTAAGGAAAAGTTGGCAAGATCTGAAAGATGCATTCAATCATCTTGAAGTTGCATAGATATTTTACTGAGATTTTGAGAGATGAAAAATATTTACGACATTGCTTGAAAGTTAAAAAAAAAATAGAATAAATTTGATTTTGTAAATAAATTGTGCTTTATTGTTGATGGATTGGTTCCATTATTCCAAATCTTAAAGTCGTTGTCTGAGCCGCTGTATAAATATTTTCTTTGATATTATTATAATAAATAAAGTAAACTTAAAATTTATAACTGAGCCAAGCCACCAAAAACGCTCATTGCTATTAGAAGTGTGACAAATTGTCGATAAAAATAAAAAGAAACGACATCAATTGCACTTGTTCGACAGCTTTTCTTGTTAAGCTAAGTTTTGTCAGCTTGTGAATCTGCACTTTACAAGATTATCGATAGTACTCGATTGTAGTAGATTTATGTCCCATTCAGCACAAGATATAATGATAGCAAAAATAAATTGACACTCTCTATCATATCCTGCAGATTGCAGATTGCGACAACAGCGGAAAAGTTTTGCTCAGAATTGTTTGTTGAATTTTGGATTAAGTTTTTGGCTGAGAGCTGGTGTTTGTGAAATTGGTTTGGATTGTTTAAATTGTGAACAATATGGAGCTAGGAGCAAATTACTGTTGGTGTAGTTTTTGGTAAAATCAATGAACTGTTGTGCTTGGAATTATAAAGTTTGTGGAAACTAATGCGAGTGGAATCATTTTCCGGTTGAAGATTGTTATCCTTTGTATAACATCCTTGAATTTATAAAAAGTGCCCTAAACTAAAAACTAAATCCAATATGGAAAACTATCACTCGATGGATTTTTTGTAGAAAATTGAGAAAAACTCAGTACCATATTTGCATTTAAATATTCTGAGCATATTGTTCCGACATGAAATTTGAGTTTATTCCAACTTTATTCAGTTTATTCAAAAATTCAAATAGCACAAAATTATATTTGCACAGAGTGTCCTTTCCATTTGTTCTAGCAAAGCTTCATAAATCTTCCAATTTGATTATATATCAAAGATGTGAGCTTAAATTAACATATGCATGTGGAGTAGCTTGTGCATTTGACTAAATTCGAGATAGAAAATGATATATTATGAGTTTTTCTCAAATATCATTTCTCTATAAGATGAAAGAGAAAATTTTCGTCATTCATCATCTAAATGAGTTTGAATATAATCAGAAAAAGCTCAATGAAACCTAATTACACACAAATTTGTAAGGTAATTCCTAAAACTAACACAAATCCACAAAATGTCATATAATTGTTGGCTTTGCTTTTATTCTATTGAATCAAAAATCTGGATTGTTGAAAAACATTTTAACTAGTCACTTGATGTTTACATTAACCTCACAATTTGACCTCAATTTGGTTTTTCGTTGAATTCACGTCACCAAATCTGAATAATATTAATCTTATTGCAGTTCTATCATATTTCAGTACAAATTCAGTTATGATTGATTACACAAAACTGGCAAATACCAAATGCTCAAAATATTATTCAGAATAAGAATAAATTGCTATAATCTACATATACTCCAAGCATCTTACGAGAATCTTAGTAGATCATTATTATTCTGGACTGGAGCTTTGGAGATCTAGAGATCTGATATCCAAGGGATACACGTGGATTTACATATTTATTAGAATTTCACTCAGCCATGTCTGGCAGGAGTATCAATCCGAATAACAATCTAACTTGGGGCTTTTTTCATGGAGCTTCTCGCTTCATTAAAATTGAAAGATCCCGAATGGATCCTTAAAAAGCCGGCAATGTAAAAAATTGGCGCAAAATCGCTAGAAATACAAGAATAACAATGAAATTCACCGAAAAACCATTCAATCATTTTTTTATTGTAACATATCTCCCAAAGTTATGGAAATTGGATTTCGCTTTTTGTTCGTTTTACATTTTATTTTTTTTTATATTTTGAAGCACAAAAAAAGATGCTTGCTTTTTATCACAAGATTTATCAAGACGTTTGGAGTTTTCTTTTTTTTTGTAGAACGAAAAGTCGTTCACCCAAAAATGATTGGGGTCCAAGAAAAATGAAGCCAAACATCTGATTCGGCTGTTTTGGATGAAAGTCTCTGGAAAAAGATATGGGACTTTGATTTCTGGAAAATTCTGGCAAAAATAGCAATTAAAAAACGCTTCAAGGAAATTGCTACATTGCGCAATTTTCCGCTACATTTATTTTTTGTATATTTGTTTGAAATGTCTGAAATTTATTCAAAATGTATGATTGACATAAATTTCTTCGCAGAATATTTTTCACTTCGCTTTATAAAAACAAATTTCTCCAAACGATTCACAATAAATTCCACCCTGCAAATCACATACTTTCTTGCTGAAGTTAATGGCAGCTTATAGCTTGTACTTAGCACTTTATGCTGTTCTGTACTTCAGAGAGCTTTTTCCGAACAAATCATGATATCGAAATTCGCACGCAATGGTGCCATGAACTCATTGTAAGTCAAGTGTTTGAATGGCACTCTGTCCTTTTAGAAAAAACTTGCTAAATTTTAAGCAAAAAAGTTTTATTATCTTCACATGTTAATATTTGTCTATTGTATTTTACATAAATCGTGATTTCATGGAATATGCTGATTAAAATTCTTAGCTGTAAATTTTAAAGTCTCACAATTTTGAAATTAAAATTTTCAATCGAAATTCTGTGAAACTAAAATAGAATGTGCTAAATAAGCACAATATTAGATTAAAATATTAAACTGTCTGCAGAAACTCCACATACAACATATAAACAATAAGCATCAAGTCATGATCCTTTGTTATTTTAAATTACATGTAATGTATACGCTATGCTGAGTAACAAAATGATTCGCATTCCGCTTAAATTTATTAATAAATGTCATGCAACTTTACATTTATTTTAAAATTATTTGAATTTTCATGGAGGCTTACAGTTCTCGCAAACATGGCATTGTTGTGAAACTTGAATTTGTTTTATTATGACACAAACGAAATTATTTAGACATTTAGCTCGCATCTAGCAACGCTTACCATTCCTTTGAAATTCAATTTGAATCATCTCTGCAATGTTTTGGAATGTTCTGCAATATTTGGCGAACATGCGATTCAAACAATTTCATAACGTAATTTAGGAATTCCCAGCACATTTTTATCATCTACTTTGTATGCAATGAGGTATTTGAGCTTGTATTAAATTCATTTGAAATTTTCATGAGCTTTTTAGTCTTGATCCAATAACGTTTATGATGAAATCTTTCGAATCCTTGCGATGAAGTGAATATTATTTTTGATTTTATTTATCTCTCGTTGGTTAAAAATGTTTTATTTATATATTTTGAATACAATTGAAAATTAAACGTGATTTTAAACGTGAAAAATCTTTAAAAACTTGGCATCAACAGTAGATTTTCACTAAATAATGTTTAATTCTTCATGTTTTCAGACATATGATTTTTGTACTTATTCTAGCTTTAGATGATATATCAAAATGGTCAGGTTTACCAGTTTATCAAAAATCAAAAACCTAACCCATCTACTTGATAAAATACTTCTAATCATCTCCTAAATTAATTAGTTGATGTGCTTCCAGTTCAAAAACTCTAAATAAAACATATGTTTTACAAGCAAACCAAGTGCAAACTTTATCATGAAATTTTGTTGAAATTCATGATTTATTCAGAAATCCTTTCGCTAAATAAATTTTATTTTGAAATGGGTTCAAAGAATTCATAAAATTTAAACTTTTTGCAATTTTATTTCATGAAGTGATTCAATTTATTTCATACATTTCTACACGTTTATTTTGTATATTCGTTCAAATATATAGTTGGTCTATGAAGTACCAACAAACCTCACTCGGTGATGTTTGCATTAAAGTTTATTTATGAAATAAATATAAAACATGTGGGATTTCGTAAATAAACAGGGAAACCTCAACTGGACTAAACTGAACTGATTTTAGTTTATAATTTGTTCAAACTGCTTATAGTGTTCTACTGTGCGTAATTAGGATGGGAGGAGCTTTATGAAGTTTGTTCATTATTTTTGATAAAATAAATTCCATTTCAATTTAGGTTTCCTGCAAAGTTTCATAAACGAAATAAATTTATTCGAAGATGATGATTTAAAATTGTTTCTGAATTCCAGAAATTACCTCAAAATAACGAAATAACAAAAAACTGCAACATGTTTTGGTTTATTAATTATTTCTTTGCAAATTTTGGAATATTTTCCGTTTTGAAATGCATAGCTTTTCAATATTATTATTTTACATTAATTTTAAAAATATACAAATTAAGAACACATTTTCAAATGTAATGCATTTTGCGGATTACGTATACGAGTAACAAAAATTCTCGGAAATTCCATTAAAATTTTAATTTATATCTCGCGAGATTATTCGTAAACCTTTCAAACATTTCAGCGGAAATTACAATCCAAATGTTTTTTAATGCAACTTTATAAAGTACCTATCATCAAACTGAAAACCATTTGTAATACATATTTACAAAGTTATTTCGTAGGATTATTTTTTCGCTATTAAATAATAAATTTACATGCAAACTTTGCACATTTATTCAAAAATTTTAAAATAGGGCACTCGTAAAGGATTAAAGCATAAAAATGTAACCGTGGAACATATTTGAGAATAAATATATGCAAGGACTTATGACAATCTTATTTTACCTGCACAAATTCTGAAATACGACAAAAAATAAAATTTATGGACATAATCCGACATTTTTCTTAAGCCAACAGCTTCAAACGTGCGTTTTTTGTAAGCATGAAATGCTTTTTTCATGTGATAGAAAAGGAGCTTGTGAATGGCTTTAAGTAACAAATAAATACATAGTATTTTTATTGCAGTTTCTGATATTCTATGAAAATAGCAAAAACAATTGAAATTACAAGTTTTTGTTACTTTGTTCATCGAAGCTTTTTTTTTTTTCAATATCGGAAACTTTTCATTTATTCAAATGAATTCCTGTGCTTTGAATGTTGTATTGAATGATAGCAATTATTTGCAGAAATAGCAATAAAATTGAATTTTTAATTACATCGATGCCATCACTGATTTTTTATGCTGATTTTTTTGCGTGGGTTTTCATAGTTTCACTTTGTATGCAGTGGTTCGTTCGAAATATACAACTATTCAAAATGTTCTTCAGCAATACTTTATAATTCAAGCTCCTGCACCGTTTTTCATACCTTCAAATGGAAAATAAAAAATAATTTTCAATTGTTTTGTCTATTTTATAATGCCTTCATTTTTCATTTTTCAATAATATTTTTTGCAGGATTATTGTCTCTGTTTTTGAAAAAAAGAACTACATCATGATAAAATTGCATACCAAACACTATTAGTTTTTGTTGCATAGGCAGATGAGATTTTTTATTTTTAAAATATAATATAATGATACTTAATCATGAAGTCACTTTTATTTTAATCCATTGTTAAAATGTAAAGATTGCTAACATGATATAACATTTTTAACAATTGATTAAAATCAAAGTGGCTAGATTTGCTTAATTTGATCCGATATAGTTGTGACGTTGGAATTATTAAAGGATGATAACATAATACAGTTTTAAGCTTACCAGCTAGCGAGTCTCAAAGCTTAAAATAAAAATTGAACTAGAGCGGAAAATTGTTTAAAGAGTTAAATACAAAAAAAGAAATTTTTCATTAGTCATTGTATCTTGGCACTTCATCTGCAAGCTAAATAATTTGAACAATCAAAGTGCAATTAATTATTTAGTTCAGCTTCTTTATACATTTTTATGAAACTGATGGAATCTGGGATGGATCTCATAAAGTTTATAATTAATTAATTTAAACTATTTGTGAGCTATTTTTGATCTGGAACTTTTTTAAGAAGCTACTGGTTGGAAATTGGTATTATAAAAACTTTCAGAATTCCCGTACATTTATACAATTTTTTTCAGTGTACAAAGCATTTTTTTAATTTAAATTTATAATTCAAGAATGACCTGTAAAATTTGAGAAATATCAGTTTCCAATTTTACTTATTCATCGAAAATTTTTTACGATAACATTCGATAATATTGCATATTTTTTAAAATTTTAGATTGTTTACATACATTGCACGAGTACCGTTTATTAATTTTTTATTCAGTCATTTCAGTCTATGCAAACTTTATTTATTTGGCTTCGGTCTGGTTTGTGCTGAGGTACCTTTAAAATCTTATAATTATCATTTGGTTTATTTGAATAACGCTAAATCAACAAGTTTCGGGCATTACCCATTTTAGTTGTTATGTTCAATTAAAGTCTGGCAATTTGATAACTAATAAGGTAGATATATATCTACCTATAGTAATATATTACTCATTATTATGCGAATTCAATAAAATTGGCCGTTGTCAAATTTTACTTGAAATAGGCTTAGCAACTGTTTATAGTATACATTCTACTATAAATTTAGCTCCACATTTTGGATCACTATCAGTTTTAACAGATATTTAAAAGTGTCCGGATGAAGTTGATGAAGTTCCTAATAATTTTTTGTGCTTTCGTGGTATGGTAACCCGAGATTCCCAATAAAACACTTGTTTACCTGTAATTCCACTTATTCTTCCTTTATTATCTATAACACTTCCTGCTTCTAAACTCACTCTTCTTCTACTAATACTACTACAGTTATTATTCATACACACTTGCAAGTCACTGGAAATGAACGTTACTACACGTGGCAATATGTGTCGCAAAAAAACCAATTTCAGAGGAATCTAAAGCAAAGTTCAAGGCTTTCAAGGTAAGACTTTTAATAGACATACGCGCAATTATGTTAAGCTGTTCATTTCTTCAGGCTGAACATAAATTAGAATTTGAATCTTCTGAAATTGAGGCTGACCACCAGGAGTCTTTCAGTGAAAATCTGGAATTCATTAAGAATCACGATGGAAAATTATTCAAGTTGGGATTGAACAAATATTCTTATCTGTCTGCATCTCAATTTAATAAAATGAATGGCTACAAAGGCAGTAAATCCTCTCATTTACGAAGAGCCTCAGCTCCAGTTGAGTCACGTAAAAAGCGAGCTACAACAACACCAGTAGATTGGATCGCAAAAGGAGCTGTCACACCCGTTAAAGATCAAGGTATAATTCAATATTAAATAGGATAGTTTCCGACTAAAACATTATTGCAGGACAGTGTGGTAGCTGTTGGTCTTTTTCCGCAACAGGAGGCCTTGAAGCAGCTGTCTTTAGAAAGACTGGTAAGCTTGTAAGTCTTTCCGAGCAATTCTTAGTAGACTGCGCAACTGGATCATATGGAGCTGGATGCAATGGAGGAGATGAAAACTTAGCATTTGACTATATTATCAAAATAAAAGGAATTCCTACTGGAGCTAATTATCCATATAAAGCCAGACAAGGTATTTGTAATCAAAAAATCGCTAAGAATGCGACTATGCAAAGTTACACGATGGTGAAAGCGAACGAAGCTGCTGTCATTACTGCTTTGGATACTTATGGACCATTAACTGTTGCAATTCACGTTACGGGTAAAATTTTCCAAAACTATAAATCAGGAGTATTCTACGATCCAAACTGCAAAAATACCTATAATGATCTCAATCATGCCGTTTTACTTGTTGGCTATGGGTCTTTGAACGGATTAAACTATTGGCTGGTCAAAAATAGCTGGGGAAATACTGTAAGTTAATTCTATTTCCTTTCTGTGAGATTATCTAAAACTTATATGATGATTTTCATATGGATTTTGCCAAGTCTGTCACTCATGTAACCAGATCAGGCTCATACTTTGGATTCTTGTTAGTGCTCATAGTAGTAACATTTCTGCATATTCCGTTTTTTGATTCGATACATCAAATGAGTGGTGCATTTGATTGAAAATCAGATGTAAAGGCCGTTTTTCAAAAACATAGGTACTTTTGACAGAGTCTTGTGACTTAAGTAGTCATCCGATTGCAACCAAATTTTTATATGGGGTGTACTATGTCTAGGACCGTAAAAAAAACATATTTTTGAATTTTTCAATTGACGTTTAATTTATGATTATGACGTCATAATTATAGTATTGAAATTAAAAGAATTACCGTTGTCCCCGATTTCAACCAAAATTTCACCAAATATGCGTCATTTTGTTCAGATTCAAGAAAAAAAATAATTGGGGAGTATACCAAATAACTCAAGGAAATTTTCTTACTATAAGTGATAATGGATTGATTTTCTTATAAATTGTTTTAATGATAGTGTAATTTTTCCAAGGAAATATGCCCATCTTGAGTAATTTAAATCTTTTTAAAATGTGTAAAAATTAAAAATATATCAAAAAATTTCAATTAAATTGAGTCTCAGATACATCTTAATCTTAAAAACGTAAGAAAATGACGAAAAATAAATACTTTTCACTAGATTTCAAATCTTAAAGTCATAAATACATATTTTTTGAACTTAATAATTAAAGAGTTGATTATTCATTGTGATGACGTCATCATTATGTTAAATGACATTTCTATTGATCTGTCAAAAAAAATTTTTTCACCAAAAGTGCAAATTAATAGATTCATTCTTGTTCAGTAATAATATTTTTGATGACAGATCGTTAGAAATGTCACTTTTTTGTTGTAATAATGCTATGACAATCGATAAATCACTCAAAAGCAAAAAATAATAATCTGAAAATGAAAATTTTTAGTAAACATGTAAAAATTGTGATTTATCTAATTTAATCATATTATTACAACAAAAAAGTGACATTTCTAGTGATCTGTCATTAAAAATATTATTACTAAACAAGAATGAATCTATTCATTTGCATTTTTGGTGAAAAAAATTTTTTTGACAGATCAATAGAAATGTCATTTAACATAATGATGACGTCATCACAATGAATAATCAACTCTCTAATTATTAAGTTAAAAAAATATGTATTTATGACTTTAAGATTTGGAATCTAGTGAAAAGTATTTATTTTTCGTCATTTTCTTACGTTTTTAAGGTTAAGATGTATCTGAGACTCAATTTAATTGAAATTTTTTGATATATTTTTAATTTTTACACATTTTAAAAAGATTTAAATTACTCAAGATGGGCATATTTCCTTGGAAAAATTACACTATCATTAAAACAATTTATAAGAAAATCAATCCATTATCACTTATAGTAAGAAAATTTCCTTGAGTTATTTAGTATACTCCCCAATTATTTTTTTTCTTGAATCTGAACAAAATGACGCATATTTGGTGAAATTTTGGTTGAAATCGGGGACAACGGTAATTCTTTTAATTTCAATACTATAATTATGACGTCATAATCATAAATTAAACGTCAATTGAAAAATTCAAAAGTATGTCTTTTTTACGGTCCTAGACATAGTACACCCCATATAAAAATTTGGTTGCAATCGGATGACTACTTAAGTCACAAGACTCTGTCAAAAGTACCTATGTTTTTGAAAAACGGCCTTTACATCTGATTTTCAATCAAATGCACCACTCATTTGATGTATCGAATCAAAAAACGGGATATGCAGAAATGTTACTACTATGAGCACTAACAAGAATCCAAAGTATGAGCCTGATCTGGTTACATGAGTGACAGACTTGGCAAAATCCATATGAAAAGCATCATATCCTAGTGGGGAGACAAAGGATACATCAAGATGACCAGAGATAGTAAAAATAACTGTGGAATCCTTACTGAAGTTTCTTATGCAAATGTTTAATTCATTCACTAAATTGCTTTTGAAAATAAAAGTTCTCAATTAAAATTGTTGAACAAGATTATTTAGAAGCGACAAATACTCTTTTTTATTTAAATTTAAAATGACAATGCAATCACACTTGTTTACAACAAAATAAATATGTACATTTTGAGAAACGATAAAAGTTGAAAGAAATGTTGCTTAAAAGGCAGACCGATAAGTGGTTGTGGTACAGTTTTATGAATATTATGCTAATATGAAAGAACAATTAGCTTTCAACGTAAGCAATTCAAATTCTTCAAACAAGTCAACACTTAGTGGCAACAACACCTCAAAGCTGGCTATAGCTAATTCATAGGAAGGCTTAAAAGCAACAAAAAAATCAAGTATACTCAGAAATGTAGAACAGTTCCCATGTTTGTATTTTTATGCAATTTTGTCATGAACACTTTGTCACGCTGATTGAAACGTTTTTTTGTCAAACCTATGATTGAAACTTTAGGTCAACACAAAAAAACCATAATCAAGGGAAAAACAGAAAGAATTCTAGAAAATTTATATATAAACCGTGCTAAAATTTTGAAAAGTATCTTAAATACTGCCACAGCTTTTTTAAATTTTTCTAAAATAGTTGCTAGTTAAAATTAGAAATGACCCAGAGCATTTTACTCCCAACATTCATGACTTAAATATTCGAAGTATTGCTTTTCATGAACTTAAGTTCATGGATAATATTATTTTTTGAACTTTCGTATTTTGACTAAAAATTCTTTAAAAAATAGGTTTCGTGGGTCGAATTTTGTGTTTTTGGGTCCCAACATTCATAAATTAAATTTTCGAAGTATTGCTTTTCATGAACCTAGGTTCATGGATAATATTATTTTTTGAACTTTCGTATTTTGATTAAAAATTCTTAAAAAATTAGGTTTCGTGGGTCGAATTTTGTGTTTTTGGGTCCCAACATTCATAAATTAAATTTTCGAAGTATTGCTATTCATGATCCTAGGTTCATGGATAATATTATTTTTTGAACTTTCGTATTTTGACTGAAAATTCTTAAAAAATAAGGTTTCGTGGGTCGAATTTTGGGTTTTTGGGTCCCAACATTCAAAAATTAAATTTTCGAAGTATTGCTTTTCATGAACCTAGGTTCATGGATAATATTATTTTTTGAACTTACGTATTTTGACTAAAAATTCTCAAAAAATTAGGTTTCGCTTGTCGCATCTTCTCAATTCTCGATGTAATGTTTCGTGGAACTTTCTATATTCAATGAATAATTCATTGAAAATCAGAGCATTTGAACTGTTTTTACAAGTTCTGTAACATTTTGTTGACTTCGATCAAATTTTCAGTTTGTAACACACAAACGATATTCCAAATCGATTTTCCAGGTAATACAATTAGTTTTTTGAATCGATAGCACGGCTGGCACTCGTCTACCCTTCTATACTATAGAACTTTAAATATTTAAATAGTTAGTTAGTTCGTGGTTTGGTGAAATTGCAAGTAATATATATTTTAGTTCACACCGTGTACAAATCATTTTAAAACTTTTTGCAGAACTTTTTGCAGAACATTGTTTTATGACGGATGGATTGAAAAATAAAATATTCAGGTGACCAAAATTAGTATCATGGCTTTAGATATTTTAACCATCTTTCCAAAAATTCCTTACAAGTTCTTATATGCTCCAAATAAAAATGTTTCCAAACAAAATCCCAAATGTTCTCTAAAAATCTCAATAATTTATCCAATCCTGAAAATAGAGTTCCAAAAGTTCAGGTCGATTGAGTCAAACAAACAAATTTACGGTTCAAACACGAAGCCACAATAGAACGGGTAGCATGGAATAATGGATAAGTTTAAAATTCGTTCATCTGCAGGCTTAGAAACTTCAAAATATAAATCTATAAAAAATTCTTTGCACGTAAAAAAGTTTAGAAAATGTTTTCGCTCAACTGGCAAATCGAACGATTATCCCAAGGGTTAATTATCTAATTACTCAATCTCTGAGTTGTTCAACCGCACAAGTAATTTAATCTAAAATTTATTGGAAAATCAGCTGCATTTCAGTTGATGCAAACTTTATCGTTCGGTTGTTCACCGATAAATCTCATAAATACTTTAGAAACTGATAAGTAAACATTATAATTAAATGGAAAAGTTTGATACACTTTGCTTGAAAGTGAGTTTTTTCTTCTTCTTGGCGCTTTTGATCAAATTTGATGATCTTCAACCGCACATTTGTGGCATAAAACCGTAATTTGGCTACATAAACCTACTTGTTGGGCCTCCTATTAAAAGGTACATCGATTTCAAAGCTAAATTGTAGCATAACTATAAACTTGGAATAAATATTCTTTTAGTTTAAATAATACCACTAATAATTAATTCCTTGAAATATGGAAATAAACCTGTACCATGCTCCTTGTTAAACCTATTGTGTTAACATGTTCAAAGATGAGCATACTAAAATAATTATGGTTTAATTACAAGCCATGAAATGGTAATTCAGTGCAGTTTTGTCGAGTTTTGTGAAATGTAAATTTTACACAAAAAGCTGGAAATGAACAACGACCGAATAATCATTTATTCATTTGGTATGAAAATGTAATTACAAAATCGGAATATTAATGTGTACTCACGATGATTTTGAATGTATATTTTAGTGTACATTATTTTGAGCACATATTTATCGTTTGGATACAAGTCTTTTCTTTTCTATAGGTTTCTGAGTATGCTTACAATATTTTGACCTGCAAATAATCAAAAATTTAATGAGCTTATAAATGAGCAGCTTAATAATTGCAACATTTTTCTCAATAAAATACCATAACAATGAAATATGTTCAACAAAACTTTGAATGAAATAGAGCATTGTTATAGTTCATTACGTAATTTATAAACAAATTTTTCCAAGAACCTGACAAAGAATTTGAATAGTAAGTAAAATTGCAAATTAACATCTTTCTCTAAGAAAAATGTTAAAAGCTTATACTGGAATGTTGTTTTCAATGAATCCAAACTATGAGGAATTTTGCTAATGAAGCTTATTTATATAAGACTATTTGACTCAAAAATATTTTCCCATTTTTCTGGAATAGCTATCTCTTTTCCATTCTTAATGTTCAATTATTTCGACAATGTTTTGCAAAATTGGCTGGAATTATTTATTGATATTGCAAAAAACTTCTTTCAAATATTCGTTTACTCAAAAGAATGGTGAAATGAAGAAATGCACAAAAGTATGAATGGATTTTTCAATCATCTAAAGTTGAATGAAATGTTTGCTGCAACAGAAAGAAATCCCTGAAAAGTTGCAGCAAAAATCTGAGTATACTGAAGAAAACTGAAGAAAACTTTTGAATGACTTGCATTTTTAAATAGAAAAGTTGTTCTTCGTTAGTTTTTAAGTTTTTTAGTTATCCAGCTTTTAGAGAAATAAAGAAATAAGCTTGTTGAAGACATCTTCTGGAAAGTTTTCAAATACCATGATTATCTGTTTCTAGTTTAATGGCTTGGAATGGCAGTGAATGTTGAGTTATGAGGCTCTTCAGTATTTCCTAGATCCTTTGAAACTTAGATTTAATTTTTTTCTTAGGAAAACTTTTTAAAAGATTTGTTCAAGTACGCTGCAAATCTTTCAAATTCATTTAAAATAGATTATTTTGTAAAAATTTGATTACAGAATCGACAGCTTATTTTTAATTCACAGTTAAAAGCTTACCTATAATTAAGTTTTTTTTATAAAGGCCCTAAAATACAGAATCCATTAATATTTGATTTATTCGCTGAAGTTTTCAACACTTCCTGAAAGCTTAACATATGATACAGAATATTTCTTACATAAAGTTTAAAACTACAATAAAAAAATTTTTACTGCTTTTCGTACAAATCATATTTTTTTTTGTTTAAATGTTTTTAATGTTTCTAATTTTCGTTATTTATTAGTGCAGAAAGCACATTTTCGCCATCATATAAGCTCACACATGCAGTCCACTGTCCATTAATTTTGTCGAAAAAATAATAATCCTTCTTAAAATTTTACCTTATTTGTCGGTGCACAGCGTTGTGATGACATTTGAAATTGTAAAATCTGGAAGTAAATATATACACGGGAAGTTTCAGCTGTTAAGCGCCTTAAGTTCATAAATTATGTTTTTTATGGCTTTCAGGTTTTATGGAAAATGGAAGTAAGATTGCCAATGTTTTAAGTTTTATTCGCAAATGTGTTCACTTTTTTATATCCTTGAGTTTAATCCGTTTCGTGTAAATGCTTGTGAAAAGTGGGATTAACTTTTTGTTATCTTACAGTAATATCATTTCTTATGTTGTTGAGTGGTGAAGGTGCACTATTAAATACAATTTTTAACAACATAAAAAGTTTATGAGATTTTCTAAGCTTTTGCGAGCTCGCTCATATTTTTTAAAAACTTGGAATTTCATATTCAAACTTTAAAAGTTTGAAATTGTTTCCAAATACATAACTTTGATGAAGTCATCATCCTGTCATGACCTCGAAAATTTGCATTTAATTTCTAGAATATTAATTTATAATATTAATTTTCAAAAGTAAACATTTGCCGAATGTTCAAATAATATTTTGCATAGTTTGACTTATGACAATACAAACTAAAGGAAAACAATAATGTGAAGTGCCTTTTGTTCAACTAGAGACAGCAAGACAGCAAGAAAGGCATAAAATCAAATATTGTGACTACACCGAAATACAGCAAGACTGAATTGTTATTCATAAAATCCTAATTAGAGTTGTCTTCCTAATTGGCAACATACAAAATACACAAAACCAGAGCAAACACATTGTCATAACAATCAGCCACAGGTCTTTACATGGAATTCACAGATTCTGTATAAATTTTCTCATTTTCAGTCTTCTGCTCATGTCATTATCATGTTGGACAAAAGGAAGTGTTTTCGAATGTATACATAAGTATTTATATAGGTTATCGATAGACCATTATTCTAGGATAATACCAGAATACATATTCATTAATGCCTCTTGATGAAATGAAGTGGAAAGAGATCATTAGTTTTGCATATTTGATTGCAGGAAAATAAATTAATCTGGCAATGCTTTGTGAGTGTCTAATTAGCTAATGAAAATATTTCTTCTGCTTCAAGAGGTTCGATGAAATGCTTCATGGTAGCCAATTAAAAATAAAACTGCTTCCCTTTTGAAGAATAGAATTTGATGCAATTCAAACTGCAAACTCTAGAATTTTCATTTTTCAAAAAGCAACCTAAAAAGTATTTCCATTAAAATTGTTGCTCCATTTTGTTGGAATCTCGTTTCACTCATAAAAATAATCAAAAACTCATAAAAGCCATTTCAATTTTGTGCTTTTTAGTATTTCGAGACTCTTTATAATGCTTGCTCTTTTCTCATAGCAATATTTTATTATGGTATTTTCATTTTGATTTGCTAGAAAATTTGTTGATGAGAACTACTTTAAGTCTTTTGTGAAATTCTGAAATTCTGAATTCTAGTCTACAATCATATTAAATATGAACTAATTTCCTTACTTATTAATTACTCAATAATTTCACTAATTTTAATGAAAACTCCAGAACCTGGGAAAACCGGAAAAACTAAATTGAAATTTAATGACTTTTGGCCAAACATTTCTGGCTTGTCTCATTCGCTGGTCAATCTACCGGAGCAATTTTGCTTGCTTGCCATAATTTTTATCAAATTAACTTTATTTTTTCATATTTTCAAAGGAGCTGGGCTTTTTACTTGCTGAAAAAAATTTTGTAGCCAAATTGAGTTTTTTTTTGATAAATTTAGTATAATTTGCTTTGTGTCGTGTGTCAGATACGTCTGGCAAAAATTGTCATTTTTTTTAGGTTAACTATGACATCTCGCATAAAAAATAAAATTTTCAATTGAAAATAAAATAAATACCATATTAAATCCTTAAAGCTCAGCAAAGTACGAAAGTCCATTTATTTTCCGGAACTATGTGGTTCTAGTGAAAAACAGCCAACACTCCATAATATCAAGCCACAAAATGCTGCAGCACCCAATGTGTTGTTTTTTATTTATTTGAGCGAATACATTCGAGCTTGTGGCTGAGCAGTGGTTTAAGTTTGCTGAAAAAAATAAGCAATTAAAATAAATCTCGCAAGAATAAGTACTTCAGAGATTGTTTTACAAAAATTATTTATTGAAACATCCTTTTCAACTTTTTTTCGTTTTAAAAATTAAAAACAATTTCTAAAAGATGAAAGCAATATTTTCGGAATCAACCAACTAAAATAAAATTCATTCATGAATATAAAAACTTGAAGTGGTGCTCAATTCATAAAAGGCAACATGTTCAAATAGTGCTTCCAAGTTTTTACTCATATAGTACGTTATGGTTTCCTTTAAAATTTCATATACATTGTAGTTGTAGCAAAAATATAAGTTCTCAGCAAAAAATAGCAATATAATATTATCAAACAACTTCAACAATCAACGTCAGCACAAAAACTATGACAAATAAAAGGATTTCTAATTTTCTAAGAAGTAGAATTCAGTTCCATCAAAAAGTATATAATCATATATAATGTTGGAAAAATGTATTAAACATTGAAAAACAGTACAATTCTGAGAATGCCTTCTGTTGCTTTTTATTTGATATAATGTAAAGTGCAACAATCATTCTTTGTGCAACTAATGAAAACCTAGAATCATGCTGAACCTATGCTACAAGCTGTAATAAAGTTCTTCAAGTCTTTTGAAAACTTCATAGGAATTGTGAACTGCTTTTTTTAAAGAAAAATATTTTTTGAGCGGAAACTCTACTCAACATTTAAGTTCATCGTGAACTCTTCAGACAAAACTCTACTGTAAAGAAATTAAAATCACACAAATAATCCGAAATTATATGCTTCAGTTTAAAAACTCTCACATAAAGACTCATGAAGGCTCAAAAATAAAAACACACGTATTGGCTTTAAAATTGAAACACTAAAAAAATTCCCTCAAGAAGCAAGAGCTGGTGAAAATTCTCTATATTCACGATTTTCTCTCACTACACAATTCTACAAGTCTTTTTGAGTTGTATTGCTGCTGTTGAAGTAGTTGTTAAGAGTTGTACGGTTTTGCTGTTCAAGAGGTGGTATGGTGTACATTTCATTGACGGTTGAAGAAAAGTTGTTGCAGATCAAGATTATTCTACGCTTATGTAATTGTAGTTACGTAAGAAACTATTTTAGTTAAAATACAAATATAGAATATCAATCGAACTAAAAATAAATGTATATTTTACTGATCAAGTTTCCATTACATAAAACACAAATAAAATAAACAAACATTTACTTAATATTTATCAATACAAAAATAATAATTAAAACGGTAGATTAAATTCCAATCAGAACCTCTAATAGAAATATGAGTTACGCCGAGAACTATAATCAATGGCCATAAGAGTTTTTGTTATTATTTTTATTATTTTTTTGTGATTTCAATGTTTTTCCCCGTGTTTTCTCCGTGTTTTCTCAAAAGTTAAGCTACTTATTATTTAAAACATCAAAGTATTTAGCATATTATAATATATTTATGTTGAAAACTTTGCAAACTTTCTCTATAAATTGTTTTGCTATCAATATTTAAATACGATTTGTTTTGGTTATAGAACCAAAGTTTAAGTTCAGAAAATTTTCATAAAACAAAGCTTTCTAGAACAACAAGCAAAATAACTTCACCAAGCATGAGAAAAGTGCAAGCTTAATAAAGTTATATTTGAAAGCTTTAAGTTATTCATTCTTTTGATTGTTATTAGTTTATATAAAAACTTTAGATTAGGATATTTTAGAAAACTATTGATCTATGCTATTGAGTTATAGAAGGAGGGGATGAAACATAAAATGTTAAAGTGTTTTTTAGGAGTAATCTCTGTGTAGTCTTTATTCAAATTAAACTGCATCAAAATACTTCCATAAAAAAATTCATCTTTAAGTACACAATTTCATATAAAAGAAGATCTAAGGTGAAACTAAATAGCAATTCTGTGGTCGTAAATTTCAAGCATCAAAAAGTTTTATTGAAAGAAAATGCGAGTTTACGGTGTGGAGTTTTCATTTGCGGGGTAAGTTCAAGCGAAGTGGTTTATTTTCATGAGCTTTTCAGCATGATACCAATTCTATAGAAGGTTGAGTTCCAAAGGGTAAATTGTCGATTATCTTGGATTTGAAAGATCTCATGAATATTTTATACATCGTTATGATTGCGCAATAAAGACGAAGTGGAATGAATGTTGATTTTTGGATCTTTCTATTCTCACAAAAATTATAGAAATGCACTATAAAATACACTGTTCAAAATAATTTTCGTGTTTTTCATCAAATAGTTATGATGATTGTATTTTGATACAATATTTTTGTAATATCGTTGATTTAGTATTTACTTTAAAATATTCTCCAAAGTATTTTTTCCAACAGTGTATACGTAGAATCAAACCAATCAAAAATCTTTCTGAAAATTTGAACAAACAAACATTAAGCAAACAGTTTTGCTGCACGTTATACAAATATTTTTGTTATTTCACTGAGTTTCTGGAGTATCCCGATAAAGCTCCTGAATTGTTTCTACAAGCAATTTTTCTGGTAAAACAAAAATCAATTTATGGTTCTAATGCTCGTACATTGTTTGTTTTTTGGAGTATTATTCCCATTTTTCCCACTTACGTAATTTGATCAGCTTTAGGGTATTTTTCCAAAACATAGAGGTTCTGTTTTTCAATTTTCTTGCTATTTCTTAGAATTCTGCCATTACTTCATAGAAAAGATTCAATTTAATCTATTGTCCGCAGTATTATGAAACACAATAGTAGTGAGAGTGCTCAAACAAATTGGTCATGTAAAATACTATTTTTACCTATACTTTTTAAAATTCAGAAAATAGTAAAAATATAACATTTTTGAAATTGGTCACGTCCACAGGGCAAAATCATTCACTTGATTCAGTTGATTTGCATTGAAATGGAAATGTTATGGTAGTTATCAGTAACAAGCTTGTCGAGTATGCCGTTGTGGATAATGTTGAAAACTGAATAACTGATGTTATTGTCACTGTCTGACTGCAATAGTGCACTAGACATGCAATTAAATGACTTTGTTTCAAAACCGCATGCAAACGAGCGTTGAAAGGAAACATTTGTGATGATCTCCTGATAATAATAACCTTAAAATATTAATCAGTTGGAAAGAAATAATAATTAATTATTCTGTTACCTTTCAATTAATAACACGGTTAAATAAATGTTTCAAAAACAACCGAAAAGCATTCATTCTGAACTTTTCGTTAAAACATCAATTACTAAACATTCTGTTCAAAAGCTCTATAAAAACACAAAATAAAAATTTAATTAAAAAACTCCAAACAATATCAACAAAGCCTCAGAAAAAGTCTAGTAATTATGAGGAGCAAAAACCAAGGAAAAAGTTTTAAATGGAAAAATTTAGAGCATACATTCAAAACTTTGCAATTAAATCCCACATAATGTGAGTATAATGCTCCAATTAGTGGTTTTTATGTGAGTTATCAATCATAATTATGTGATGTCACAAACTCACAAATGACAAAAACTTTGAATGAGCCTGATGTTTTGATGTTTTGATTATGATAAAATAGATAAATCACATTTGTAAAATTATAAAATGACAAACTGTGTGCTTTTCAAATTTTCATAATAGGATCACAACGAAAAGCACTTAACTGGGTTAAAAAGTTATGATCTGCCGAATGTATACAGGAAAGAGAAATTTGATTTTAATCTTGCATTCTACCATTCAGTGCTTTGTTTTTGATCAAACTCGGAAAACTAAAAAATCGTTTACATCTTTTGTAAGAAACAATGGAGCTAGAAATTGTAATTTCAATAAAAATTAAAAATATTAGAGCGTAAATGCTCGAGCTTTAGATTTTTCTTTGATTTTTGTATTCAAATTGATACTTGTTTGATGGCATCAACTCCATTCATCAACTTTTGAACAATTTTTTATATTGCCTCATTAAAGTGATAAATCTGCACAATTCTCCAACAGAGAATAATTCATCTCTCATAAAATATCTTTTAAAAGGATTTAAATTTTATAAACTCATATATTATGATCATCTCGTAACCATAAACAAACTTCGTTACTTATTTTCTAGTGTTACCTGAGAAACCTTCAACTTCACAAAATAATAACAAAATGTTGGATCAATATTATCCTTGGCTATTGAAATTTCATAATTAGAAATTCCTTCACGAAGTTCAAGTTTGATTTTAGAGTGAAGAAATTCCTTTTAATTATAAAGTAACATTTAAAGTAGAATGTCAATCAAACAAGTCCGTAATGAGAGGCACTTGCCACACATAGAAAGTGAAGGCGTATTTGCGACTGAGCTACCAACGCCTCCACCATTTGAGAAGAATAGACTGTGGTTTGATAAGTTGCATCCGAACGAACGGTTGTATTACTACCAGACTTTGAGCTCGACTAGGAGATTCGCCAATTTCTTCAATTGTCCGTGAGTTGTTTATGCTATAGTAGCTTATCTATATAAGTAGTTTTACTTTATTAACTCTAGTTTACTTTAAAAATTAAATTTAATCGAAATTGAGCTTATTTACTCTTCAAAATATGTTATAGTGAAATCCCAAAAGACTCTTTGGATATTGTACTGGCATCTGAATATGATCACGCCACCGACTTTCTCTTCAAACGAGCAGAGGTATTTACTCAGCCAGAAACACTAGATAAGCGTACATTTCGTCGCCTCAAGAATCAGAAGGATATCATCATCAAACCGCCAGTTCCAATGAGCCATCCAAAGATTCAAGGTATTTTTTTATTTCCATTGTTATTATAACTGTGAGATTTATACAAAATATTTTGCAGGTGGAGTCACTGAGAGACACTCTATCCATGGAGTCAAGTTAATGAATAGTGGACCTCACACACAAATCACTAACCCCGGATATTCTAGGCAGACTGGAGATGGAAATTTCTTTAATTATTAAGTCTTCTGAACATATGATTCAAAATTATAAGAATAAACTAGATTGATCTCAAAACTCGTATTGTATTTTTGTTAATCAGAATCTCCTTCAATTTAAACTGATTCAATAATTATTTCTGATGCATTTTATATTTTTGATATAATTAACATCATTTAAAAATAATTTAATAACAAAATTTCCAAATTTTAACAAACGAGTGATTCATTAATTTGAAAATTGATAAAATGCATTTTTTATCACTATGCATATTAAAATTCAATAAAACAGTTCACTTTTGTTCGAACTTAAACCAATATTTTATTCATTACTTCAACCAAATTCAGATAAAATCAATTTTTTAATGGTCCTTCATGTTTAAATGAAACATTTAATACAAATTTTACCATGAAAAGTTAAAAAAAAGTTTTTCTTTGTATTTTACCGTTCCCTTAATCGAAACACATTTTTCCATGGAAACAAATAACCATGGTGCTCCGTTGCATAAAAACTAACTGCAGTTGCTCAACTGCATTTAGTTAGTGATTTATAAGCAATTTCTCTTGGAGAGCTTCTCGCTTCTTGGCTTGCAAACAAATTACAGCATTCTTAGCAATTCAATAATAAGTGGTGTGCAAGCAAATCGCAAAAATTCTAGAAAAATCTGCAAGCATTTCGAAAAACTGGATGAAATTGAATAAACTTAGAGAAACTTGGAACAACTTGAAGTTGCTACATAATACTATGAAAGAATCGTAAAAACTTGGTTTCTGATCAAAAGCTTGCATATTTAACTCAATTTAAAATCTATTCAATAGAGTGATTCTTAGTGAAAGCACATAAAGTTGTATTTAATCTTGTAAGTGCATTTGTAGTTGTATTGTTGGAACTTCTTTGCGTTTATAACAATATTTATTCTCGTATAATACAGAGTAATTTATGATTTATCTTTATTTTCACCTGAAGTTCATCCTGCAAAACTGTAAATATTTTTACCTGAGTAATTGAATGAGAAGATTTTCATTTTATTCATTGTAATGGGAACTGCAACAGTTTTCGTATTATACTATTTAGATCATAAATGATGACAAATTTTAATTATCTCAGAGACATCTATTAAGTTAATTAAAATATTCTTTGATAGCTTTCAAGTACATTCAAGTTCCATTCGTGACACATAAGTGATGCTCTATTTTCATCGAATTTATTCGTACATTTCTGACGTTTTAAGTAAACTTGCATCCAATATAAGTTTATAATTATAATTTTGTTGATGCGTTTTTTTTTTTGTAGAACTTTATAATTGCATTTCTTTACTTTAGGAGAAAAAATTTTAATTACGTTATGACTGACGTAGTTTATTTGAAATTCCTCGAAAAAAAGATTCAATATTTGATACAAAATAAATAAATTATACAAATCGAAATAATCTCCATGCAAAAATATATTTCTTCAAGGATTACACGATAATAACTGTTGACTCAAGCAAAATGTTCAACAAAAAAATGTTCTTTCTTCAAAAAAGCGTGGTTCCTACACTTACGTCGTAAAAAAATGATAAAACGATATAAATCATGGATAAAATAATTCTGCCATTTCATCTTCAAATTGCCCACATGTTCTCAGATTCACAATATTCCACAAGAATCAAGAATGTGCACAAACTGAGTTTTCAACTTTTTAAGTAAATGTTTGATCATTTTGATTAATTTTGCTCGTAATGGTTTAATGGCATGGGAACAGTTTCACTGAAGGAATTCTGGGAAATCAATCATCCTCAACATTTATTATTCAACATTTATTATCGCTGGTATTTTTATATGGTAGAAATTACTTTGTAGCAAAAGTTGGAGCTACTAAAAATGTTAAAATTATAAATTATAAACTCAATACTTTAATTGCAAAATTTCCAATAATGTTGTGGAAAATTCACTAAACAAGTTTATTAAAACCAATAGTTTCCTACAATTTTTATACATCGTAATGAAATATTTGTGGAAATCGTATACTTTGTAGCATAGTTTGTAGAATTCTGATAAAATTTGCAATTCAAATTCCATCAAATTCTGTTATTATTATTATTTATTGAAGTATTTTATAGATCATAAAGAGCATCTTGTGGTTTTGTTTGAGCTTCAAAAAAAAATCCAACAAAATATAGGAAATAGTTGCTGTAAAATAGCTTTTTACTAGGTTCAAGTTCTATAAATCATCAAAAATGCTCACATGTAAAAATGTATGTATTTTATATTTGCCACCATTTCAATATTACACTTTAATTGTACAATATAATCATACCCAACTTTTTCATCTAAAACTGCTTTATATAAAAAAAACATCATAACAACATAATCCTTTTAGGAGGAACTGTCAGATCTTTGAGTGAAGCATGAATGCAGCAAAAGCTAGAGACACAAAAGCTGCATCAAACGACGGCAACAACAAAGACTTTTCAGAATCAAAGACTCTACTCAGGTCTCTTTGACAATATCAAACACATAGAATTCATTTTTATTTTTAAAGCTTTCTTAAAAATTTAATAATGACTTTGGAGCTGCTGAAGTTTCATGAAATTGAAGAGCTTTATTATGAGTGTTTGCGAATAAATACAAGGTATTGCCAATTAGAGCGAAAAAATATAAAAAGCTTGAAAAATCATAAAGCTCTAGAGTTTCCAATTAAAAAGCCACAATCACAAATTTACTTTCAAGGTTGAGAAAAACTCAAATATTCGTAGAAATCAGACATTATTTTTCATGATTTGGAAACTCATAGAGACAATTTCAAACACTACCATATTATTAAAAACTGAGGATATCATTATCGGAATTCCCTGGCGCGAAAGCTTCAGCACAAATTAAAAATGCATATTTTAACGTCTATATTGTGAATAAAACAAAAAAGAAGCGCGAAGAACTCATTATTGCACTGCATCTTTCTCTATGTGTTTATCACAAATTTTTCATTCATTACAGTTACAAGAATTTCCGACTTTTCCAACACTATAGGCTTATCGTCGTTTGCTGTCGGATTTTCTAGGATTCGTGGTATACATATAATAAATTTTAAATGGCAGCTTAGTCTAACGTAATCTGGTAATTACTAGACATGGGCATAGTTTCTGCTGTGGGATAATGAACAAAAGCCTGATCACAGCTTAGTTTTGTCAAGGAGAATTGTGATTTCTGGTCAAAGGAACAATAGTTATAAATTCACAAGGATGAAAGAACGATAATAATATTATCCGCTAATTTCTTTTGGATCCCGTTGCCGTCGTGATAGTGAGTGCATACTCGTTTGATAATAATTTAATTAAATTAGAATACAAAATTATTGAACTGAATGTAATTACCGCAATAACATACATTTTCCAAATATCTGAGCATATTTAACTTTGATTCAAAACAAATTAATTAATTAATTTACAAGGAATTTACATTATGCATTCAAACATTACTTCTGACAATAGAATTATCAACAGAAATTAATTTAGACGCTTTAATAAATATTTATTGTTAACTTGCTGGTAGAAAATGAAAACATTATTAAAATGATTATCTAAAATAAGTTATCAAAACTTGTCACGTGAATTAACGTGTAATTATAGTTGGAGCTCTTATTTTCTACAGAAAGCTGTTCTATGTAGCTTAATGCAGCTTAAAGTAAATCCCGGATTTATAAAATAAGTACAGCTTGAACATAAGCAATTTAAATAATATTAATAATTCAGGAAACCTAAAATATAACTATCAACATGCATACAAATAAATAAAATGCAAACTGATTCTCGTGATGATAAAAATTGCTTAAACGGAAAGCAAAAAACAATTATCACATAATTAACATAGAGTATTGTTTAATGAAGGAAAAAAGTGACAATTGTTTAAAAACAATTATTTCTGAGTTTGTCATTTATCTTTTTTACGTTTGCAAAAAGTTTTTCTTATAAAATACAGAAGACTGTATTGGAAGAATAAATGCAAGTAAATTTATATGTTTTCATATTACATAAAACATTTATCGAACCGTCAGATTATCGCGTGTCTGCGGCAAAACATATTTTACTTCAATTATTCCTAATTCAAGGAAAATAAAAATGGTAAATTTGAGAAAACGAAAACTAAGATATTTGTGCAAATTGACAAATCACGAACCAAATGAAGGTGAATAATGAGAATTTAATGTGCCACAGACACGATATAAAACCATTTTAGAATCATCTGTTTGCAAAAATAGTTTTCACATTATGGTTATAAAATAGTTATAAATCATATTTTACTTAAAAATCAAAAACATTCAAATTAATTTTAATAAATTTATGTTTCATAAATCACAGGTCAATGTTTAAAATAATGTATAAAATTATTTTACAACTTTTAAATTAGTATTTAGGAACATATTCTAGTTTTTCACAGTCAAAAACTAAATTGTTTGCTTTTAGAATTTGATTCTTGAATGAATTTTTGTCTATTTCGCTGTGATATTTCATGATATGACCTTTTAAAGCATATGTGGCTTTCAGTTCCGTATGGCAAATTTCACATTCTAACTTTGTCTTGACGTGAGTTCTAAGATGTATTTTAAGGATAGAAATTGTTCCGAATTGTTTGTCACAAATTGAACAGGCATAATTAGTATTGTTTTCATGTTTGTTGAAATGTTCATCCAACTGATAGTTGTTCTTGAATCCTTTTTGACAAATTTTACAGAAAAATTTGAATGGTTTGTGACCATTCTGGTGTGTCTTTAAGGACGCAATTGTCTTAAATTTGGAGTGACAAGTTTCACATTCAAAGTTCTTATCTGTAATCAGGTGATTTGCTTCATGCGCTCTCAAATGTCCAATGCGTCCAAATCCTCTGCTGCAAGTTTTACATATGTGCCGTTTTTCTTTTTTGTGGACCACATCCACATGGAGTTTCAGAGCATAATTCGATTTGCAAGTAACTGGGCAAATTTTGCATTGAAATATTTTCACTGGTCTTACTTTTTTTTTGTAAGGGCCTCGCTTCTTTTCTCCAATAGATTTCATTTCTTTTTGCCGATTTTCACTTTTGGTATGTATATATGCTTGGAGATCACCTAGACAGAGGAAATAAAATCGTTTTTAGTAAAATATGCAAGAGATGTTCGGTTAGGGAATGATAAAATAGTCAAATACTTACGAGCAACAGCTTCAGTCTGATGGTCTTCCATTAACGGCATGAGGTCGACAAAATTGACAAATTCCAAGTTGCTTGATCCAAAAGAAAATTCTTGCTGTTTATATGTGTTTGAAGTATGAGCAACTTCTATCGAAGGCATAAATTCTTCAAAATGGATATCACTATTGCTCGCTGCTGAATTTACTAGTTCAACATCTTCTTGTACCCCCAAGATCCACTTAGTCCAATCCATATCGTTGTCTCTTATTTGCTCAAAGGATTCAATTTTCCCGCTCATATCTGCACTAATGTGGACGGTGTAATCCATCTCAATCTTTTGTACTGAAAATTTTAAATCATCATGAGTTCAACTTATGGATAAAATTGTTCATTCTTTTTCTTTTACCTGTTTTTTCGTTAAAACTTAGGTTAATCAAAGTATTTAACACACAAAAATTAAAATTCGAGCAGATGGTAGATAATCAATTATAATTAAACACTTTTTATTGAAAGAACACTAGTTTTTAGCTATTTAATTTATATATTTAGCTATTAATGTCACCAAACTAAAACTTTAAAACACGATTTTAATAAATTTTACATTCAATACTTATAACGACAGAGTTCAGTCATTCTGAGGATTTTATTTGTTACTGAACACAAATTTAATGTTTTGTTGAAATTAAAAATAAGTCAAAAAGAATGCGATAATGAGATTAAAAATTCATGCATTGTTTTCATAAATTGGTTAATTGTATGCAAATCAAAACTAGGTGGTAGATTTCGCTTTCTGTATAATTATACTAACTAGTGATTAAAATATTCATCTGATTTACAAAATCGTCAAAATTCTTTTTCTTCTTTCAACTATCTATTCATGAAAAAAATTGCTATAACCAATTTAGCTAAAAATAAAATTTCGAATATTCTTGCAATTTAGAAAAAAGTGAAATAAACACAGACAAAAGAGCAAACAGAATAAAATTCAGATCAAATGAGACGAAAAAGAATTTATCGCTTTTGATCCAAAGCACAATATAAATCAGACTCACTGATCTGGAAATATGAAGCAAATTCATTTAAGTTTAATTGAAATTCTTCTTTTTTCAACGCAATTTTTGACGTCACTCATTTTATCATTTTGATAAAAAAGCTAAAAATATCTCTAAAGAAAAATTATATTCAGAAATAAATGCATTTAGAATAAGCTTGTTATTTATCTTTGTTGCTAAATATAGAAATAATCAAGCATGCGATCCAAAAGATAATTTGATTAATTCTTTAGAGACATCGTCTATCATTTCATCTTTGCTATCAAATTATCATCAATACAGCATCTTTATTTTTAATACAATTAAATGGATCAAAAATTTATGGCTCAACAAAATCGAATTTAATTGGAAGTCAAACAGATTTTCCTCAAAAAAATATAATCCAATCAAGCAGAGCATTTTATGAACAGCTTTTAAAATATCCAATTATTTCCCGAAACATATTGGCAATAAATCTGTTCGTTAACCAAAATGAATCACATAAATAAATATCAAACGCAAAATTATTATTCTAGAGATAAATAAATCAGATTAATGTGTTTATATACGTGTTTTTAAATAAAGTCTTACTGACTCAGGACTGGTCCAGTGATTCTGAACAAAAAACAAAGATTCGAGTAATAAAGCATACAGAATTTTTTCTTTAAATTGTCTATCCAGAAATATCAAGAATCTTTTTTATTTTAAGGTACAAGTCAATAACTAAATAATTTTATAATTAATTAAGGTTCACACGGACGCAAAAATCTAACATTTTTGAACGGAAAATTTTGAAAACCATTTTTATTGTTAATATAAAGTAAACGCAGAAGTCTATGGCAAAAGCTTTTAATTTTTGAAATTGAAATGGTGTAAAGTCTGGAAAAACATTTTATCAAATAATTTGCTTGACGAAAATTTTAATAAAATTCCAAAATTTTTAATTCAAATGAATGCATTTTAATTTAGAGTGGCTGGTAGTCCACCACCTCTTTACATGTCTCATGAGTCCATTAAAAGCATTGCATGCCACAACTAGCTCATTTCCTAACTTTTAGCAATACAAGCAGCAACACAACAGCAAAAAGTTAGCAGGAAATTACATTCCCAAAACACACTATGCTAACGTTCCACAGTATGACGCTATGCTTCTACTTGATTTAAGCTTCCAGGCGTATTGTGTGGTTGGGGATTGATTGGGATAAGTAATCAAAGCTTTTCCATTTCGACAAAAAAGTTCAGGATTATCCCTTTTTGATATATTTACAACAACCATGGTAAATAGAATTTGAAATGTTAGGAGACCGAAGTTTCATTGTGGATTCTAAAGCTTGATCCTTTCAAAGGAGCACTTTGAATATTGTAGGATTTCAAGGAATATGTGGATTGTGGAAACATTCTATTTTTCAGGGATTTCATGGAATATTAGGCGGAAAAACAGTGAGCAAATGGTTTTTTTGTGTAAATTGGGGATTTTAACAATAAGTTATTGCTTAACGTACTGGCAAGTACTACCTGGCTAAACCTACTGTATAGAGAAGAAATGAGCATAAAGTGTTTTCAATCTATTTCAGCATCAAATCTAAATAATAAACAGCCAGCTTTATCTCGCAGAGTCTTCTCTCAACAGATAACTTTTTACAAATTATTATTCCCTGGAATTGGTTCCAAAAAAGTCCAAGCTCGTGTAGCAAAAATCAATTTAAACTTTTTCGTCCAGTTTTCGAATAAAAGTTAGTGTACACAATGTTTGAGCAACTTTTTAAAAATGTATCTGTGTTTCATCAATTTTTAAATTTTCCTCATACAAATCCTACAATTTGAAATGTTTTTCAAACCGAACTTTTTAAGAGCAGATATTTGAAAATGAATTTTACCCATACTCGCATTAAAAAATTGAAAATCCCATGTAAATTGCTGTAAAAAGTGTAAATGTTTGTAAAAGCTTTCAATTAAATCTACGAATTTTCACAGGAATTTTACAATAAATAAATTAAAAAAAATTGAAAATGAATGCTCAATGAGTATTATAAATTTTTATGTTGATGAACCTTTTGCAAATATTTATAAGGATTTTTACTAGCACTCAAAAGTATTTTTATATTAAATGTATCAATTAAAGCGGAATGCCGATAAAAATGCGATTAACTTTATATGTTCAGTATCCGATATTGCATCGATTGTAAATATTTACAAATGTATTTTTATAATTTCACAATGTGTAATATTTAATATTTATTCATCCAGACACATGATCAGATTTTTGTAAAGTGATTCGTACAATTTTCTACCAAATTATTAATCAATCCTTTTTTACATTAATTTTTCATTATGATGTATGAAAATATTCACATAAAAATTCAAACAGAATTTATTAAGCCTGGGAAAATGTTAACTATAAGTTGCCTAACAAAATTAATATCTAATTTTCATCTCAAACTATTTATTTTTAATGGAATGCAAAGTTTCAATTCCATCATTAAATTCCACATTCTCGTTTTAGAATATTATTACATTCAACTCTACAATTGTTCAAACATGCTACTTTTCAGCGACGCAAACTACGACTAGATGATGGTCACCATATTCATATTTGGATCAGAACCAGCATTTTTCGTGGAATATGCATTGTGCCGAAAGTTTAATTAAACATTAGTGCTGCCGTTCCAACTCACAGGAATTTCACGAGTTTCATAATTTACAAAATTCCCCTATATCCACACATCTGAACATTTGATGAGCAGAAATGTGTGAAAATATTTTCTAATTAGCAGCCAAGCATGTTTTTGTACAGCGAATATCATTGCATCATTTCGTAATTTCACATAAAGCGACCACGATACTAAAATGAAAATGAACATGAAGCCTTTAAAAAGTTGTTGTGACTGCTCGCAACTCCACTAAACTCTACGTTCTGCAAATTTGTGGCAATTTGGGCGATTCTGACAACAACATAAAGTGCGGTTCATCGCTGCTCGATCCTAAAATAATTGCCAAAAGCACAAAATGTTCCGTTTAAAAAAATACATAAAAAATGTTATTTATTAGAGCCTCGTAAAGCAGGAATTGCTTTATGGATGGAAGAAGCAGGGGTGTGTTAGACATTTTATGAAAAATCAATTTGCAGCTTTTAATTTGAAAATTCTGAGGGTATGAAGGCGGAAAAGCTTTTTAAAATTATTCACACTTGAATATTAACGAGTTTTGAATTTTAATTCATTTCTGCGAGAAATTTGTATTTTTAAGCAAGTTAAGCTGGTGGTTGATGTTGAATAACATATTAGAATTATTTATTTAGTATTTCACCATGTTTTTATATTTGAGTAAAAAATGGTATAAAGTGGTTGATTATTACTTAAAGACATCAAATTGAAACAATCCATCATATAGCTCGATTAAAGCAAATTCAGCGAGTGCAATAAATCATACACGCAAATTACGCCCGATAAAAGTCGGTATAAACACTCTGAAAACTGAAATGGCTACTTCGTGGTGAGATCGGTCAACGATTGTTTCCGTGTTATATCGAACGTGTCACGTTCAACCATTGCATCATTGCAAACACATGGAAAATGCATTTTAATGACAGGAATTTGAATTAATTGACCTGATATCCTGGTCTTATCCGATGGTGCAATATCCGATTCACATTTTCCACGAATTTGATACGGTTATTTGTGGATGATCAGGTTTTTGAGGTGAAATCGTGACCAAAATCTCTTTTATACGATTTTTTTATATCTACCATATCTACCTTAATTTTAAAATTTCTTGGTAAATAAGGTAGATATAATATATCTACCATATTTACCTAGAAATTTAAAAACTTAGGTAGATATATATTTACCTAAATTTTCTAATTCTTAGGTAAATAAGGTTATCCCCAATCCTTTATACACAAAAAGCGTGATGTTCTAAGATGAAGACATAATAGTTTTAAAGCTCCACTCATAATAGAATGATGGCCGGATAACTTTTTTTGACAACAGATATTAATATTCCACATTCAAGAGCATGTGAAGCGTAAGTTCATTGTATCACTGGATCGCTTACATTTATTACATTTACAACATTTACAACACGTTCCGAGCAGAGAATCGTCAGCACAAAAGGCTCATGTTTAAATTCATGAGAAGCTCGTATCTGCTACAAATCATTTTTCATCACACAAAAAGGGAAAGCAAAGGCACAAAAACAAATGGAACTGACAAAATGCGAAATGAGCTTTGTTTTTCTGCAGCAAACGGCGAATGCTTTCACTTCGGGAGCATTACTAAGCAAAAATTTAATTTGCATAAGTAAACTCGTTTTGCTTTTGTTTGCGTTTGGATGATAATTCTATGGAGAGACAGCAAAAATGACAAAAGGTCCTTCAAGGAGTCGTTGCGAAAATAAATAAGCAAATTAAAATGTCCTTGTCATTGTCCTATCTGGCATCAGATGGTGGTCCTGCTAAGTGGATCGATTATTAGATTATGAGACAACATCAATCTTCACTTTTTTTGCGAGCTTTTTCTGTTGTTATTGCAAGGATTAAGGATGTTTAAGAAAGAAAAAAGCTTCTCTTCTGTTTTTCCAAGAATATCCTGAATCATCCTTAAATATATCTTTATCCCGACCGACCTTTTGCTGTTTTGCTGGTTTTGCTATTTAGCTGTTTTTAGCTTCATTGTTTGCCATGCCACCAAAGTGAAGAAATAAAGCCATCCGGTAAGTTTATTTGAGGCTTTATGTGCCAACAAAATATCGAGTATGTGTGCTCAAATTCTTATGCAAAGTGCTCGCAGTACTGGCGTAAACATATAAAATACACCAAATAAGCTCGTAATATACAAAACAAAAATACAATAATTATGTAACAAATTCGGAAACAGTTTTCGGAAAAACCTGGAATTTTGATATTTAAATATTCATTCACATATAAAATTAACAAAAAATAAAAAAAAACAAATCGATAAAGTTAGGAATGGAACCAGAATATATAAATTCATTTGTAAATAATGACGATGAAGGAAGCAACTGAAAGGACACAGTCTATAAGAAGTTTTGTAAAACAGAATTAAACACGAAAATGCAATTATGGAAAATTGCGCTCATATAAAACTGAAACATCTAGAGTTATTTATTTATTGATCGCTTGAAGCTGCAGCGGAAGTGGATCAATGGATATAGAGGAAATATTTCATGCATCTAACACAATTTTACTTGATATAAAATTGTAGGAATTGTTTAAACAAGGAAAATGTGAATTACAATTTTTCAATATTGATAAATCAAATATGAATCTGAAAGCTTTTTTGATTCAAATTGATTTTTATGTTTACTCAGAGTTGTAATGTTCAAAAGTTCACATTTTATTTGGATTGCCATAAATGTTACAGAAAATGTATAAACCAAAAATTCAAGTCACAAAATTAATAATATAAAATATCTGAAATCATTCGTCTATATGAAAAATATCTTTGAAGGTCCAAAAAGCTTCCGTCACACTGCCAATTACTTAAAAAATTTTATGATGAAAATGTTAAAACTTAATTGAGCCTTTTATTTGCTTTAATTGAACATCGGATTGATGGTTGAGCTACCGAAATCAGCGGAATTAATTGAGTATTAAGTTCAATGCATGCATCCAATATTTCGTTGAATGGAAGCTCAATGGTAATATTGCTGAATATATCATATTAAGCATCATAATTATTTATTTTGGTTTTAAAATGTCATCATTTTATGTAAACGAAAAATGTGCTGATGTTTTCGTTGGTCCCGGGCGCTCAATATAAATTTTTTTTCAATAATTGGATTTTTTAATCACAAATTAATTAAGGGTGCCTTTCATGTTTTTGAAGCTGAAAATACGCAGAAATTGTAATTTTTTTCGTATGCTATATAATTATTAATTTGCTCCTACATCGTGGTGGGCGATTTTCTCACTTCTGTTTCAGTGAAGCTTTCATTAAAGCTGCAAAAATATTTATCAGATTTACCAGATTCCACTAAAATTTCAAATTTTTCTGGATATATAGCAAAAACCAATTTCAAGTATTATGGACTCAATAATAATGGCTAATAATATCTAATCGGATTTTCAACAAAAAATCTTTTCGTATAACTTTTAGATCTATTTTGCTCCGTTGAACGAATTCTTGCAAAATTCATAAAACTCACGAAACTCAGAAAATCACACATTCGACTGCACAAAAAATCTCGAAACGCTCTCGGAAAATCTGAATATTCATACTTTAAAAACGAATCATAATTTCATTTAAAAAGGAACTTCCCAGCTTCGCAACATACAAAAAATTAAAGCAAGAGCTTCAATTTCCATAATTTTGATGATGTTCGGATTTTGCGGGATTTTTGTTTCATCGCCAAAATATTGCAAAATACACATTGATGTATAAAAGGCGCGAATATCATTAAAAGTATGAAAAGTATGAAAAGCAAGAGTGTTTTGTCTTTTATTTTGTATTATTATTTTTTTGTTCAATAATAAATTTTAATGTTTTTTGCGTTTATCTGTGGAATTGCTATAACTTTTTATTGCACCACGAGTTTTATGTGGCGAGGGCAAGCATATTTTATTTGATTACAACATTTTGCCAGAACCACAAACCCATGAATAACTAAATTTTATTGATATAAGATAGAATGTTGTATACAGTACTCGCACATCTTTTAGTCTCACAAATATTTTATTTTCTTCTTGTAATTACATTTCAAATTAGCTAATAAAATTGCACAAATCTAGAATCTGAAAAAATCCCATATACTGCGACTGTATGAGCTTGATCTTCTGTTAGAAATATTTGAATTGGATCCAACAGTAGCGTAAGACACATGTGTAACAATTCCACAATTGTTCTTCCTATTTCTAGCCATTTTGATGTATCCTTCGTCTCCCCACTGAAAATAAAGCTTAGATAAGAATCTTACTGTGAAAAAAAATAGAATCAATTTACAGTTGTTCCCCAGCTATTCTTAACAAGCCAGTAGTCTACACCATCCAATGTGCCATAGCCTACCAGCAGAACAGCGTGATTAATACCATAAAAGCCATTTTTGCATGTCGGTTCATAGTAAACTCCAGACTTATAAAATTGGAACGATCGTGGTGAAGCGTCAATTGCAGCTGCTAATGGTCCAAATTTATCCAATGCTATAGCGACGGCTGCTTCATTTGCACTTACACTCGTGTAGCTAGTCAGTGTGGTATTTCTAGCAACTTTGAGGTTACAAGCTTCTTTGCGTTCTTTATATGGATAGGAATCTTCACTAGCAATTCCCTTTGCTTTAATATAGTCAAATGCACCACTCTGATCTCCTCCATTGCACCCGTTGCCGTAATATCCAGTTGCACAATCTACTAAATTTTGCTCGGATAGACTTGGAAGACTACCAGTTTTTCTAAAGACAGCTGCTTCAAGGGCTCCTGTTGCGGAAAATGTCCAACAGCTACCGCATTGTCCTATAATGTTGTAATGTTTTAGTTGCAAACTATTTGATTTGATAAAGAGTTCACCTTGATCTTTAACGGGTGTGACTGCTCCTTTTGCAATCCAATCGACTGGCTCTGTTGTAGTTGCTCTTTTGGTGCGAGCTGCTGGCTTTGCTGTTTGTGACGATTGACTACCACCTTTATAACCATTCATTATTCCAATTTGAGTAGTAGATAGATGGGCATATTTGTTCAATCCTAGAGTAAACAGTTTTCCGTCATGGTTCTCTATAAAGTCCATGTTATCACTGAAAGTTTCCTGCAATTCTTCTAGATTTCCAGTTGTACCTAATTCTAACTTATGTTCTGCCTAAAAAAGCAAAATTCGCTTGTATAAAAATTTCCTGAGAAATAAGAATGTTTACCATAAATGCTTCAAACTTTGCTTTGTGGCTTTCTGGAACTATTTTCCTTGATTTGTGGCTTCCTGGAATACTTTTGCCTGACTTGGACATGGACCTAGAATTATCTCCAGACTTATCTCCAGACATATTTCCTGACTTATCACCAGACTTATCTCCTGACTTATCTGCAGCAGCTAAAGCCACCGCGCATAAAATTATGAAGATCTTCATTATTACGATCTAAACTGTTTTATAATCTACTTTTGATTGACGATTTACCAAAAATTATTAAAATTTTATGAAAAACTAAGTGTATACTTTTTGCTCAGCTGCGTCAATGATTGTTGTTTTGCTTACTTTTTGTACGATTAACAACGTGCAAATTATATACATTTTCCACCAATTAAGGTGTTTAAATTATGGAAGCACTATTCGTATTCAGTGGTAACCAAATTCAATCTGCAATTATTTATTACTGACATTGGAGGAAAAGAAAAACGAAAATAATGTCTGATTTTAGAACAGAATTTTAAAAAGTACAAAACAGATGGTAAATCAAACATATTTAAACTAATATTAATCAAAAGTGCTGTGCAATAATTCTAGTCCATTAAAAAATATAAATTCTGTTCCTATCACAATGATCACCATATACTAGTAACTTTAGAAATGAATGAACAATATTTGTGCCAAACTTGTTTGCCATAAGCTTCCCTCAAGAATAAATTTATGGCTGCATGTTCTATACCAAAAAACGAATTATTTTCCATTTTTTTCACTTTTTAATTTTAAAACATTTTAGTAGAATGCAAATTGTGGAAAAATTTGTCCACATGAATTATTGTTTACAGTTTTCCGTTTGTTTTCAGTTTTTCAGAATTTTATTATGTTTGGGGATATTTTGCGCAGAACTTTTGCAGTCATAAATAAATAAAACAAATTGCTTTTAATTGTTCTCCATGTAATATTAAAATTGTTTACAAATGCAATTAACTGGAAAATTGTGTGGTGATCTGGATTTGGCAACGGTTTTTGTCAGAAAAAATGTATTCAGATTTTTAAATGTTTTGAACTCAGGTGTATAGACTTGAAATAAATTTTTTATAGAATGTTCAAAAAAGTCTATTATCGGCAATTGATTTGCCAATTCAGGAAGTAAAATCTTAATCATATAACAGACTTTCTTCTACATGAACTTAATAAATCACAAATTCGAATTAAAATATATAAATTATAACTTAAAACTTAATTAGAACGCTGCAGTTGGCTCCACACCCAATTTCAATCCAAAGAATTCGAAATGCATTCAGCATTTTCACAAAAAAAAAACTTTCTTTTTCTTTTTATACCAAAAACTTCTGCCGTTTTCATGAGAAAAAAAAATTCATTTAAGAATCGACGAAGCAGAAACATTTTTCATTTCAATTTCAAGTTTCTTAACTTCACCGAAAAGTTAAGCCAAAAAGTTTTTTTATTGCTAAAGTTAGTCATAAATTTTAAGTGAGAGCATGAGGAAATTTTTAATGATTGTTTTGATATGCAATTCTGGAAAATTCATGTAAAATAAATAAATAATATACGTTCTTTTAAGGATTATAGTCATTTGTAGTTATTTGTTGTAACATTTTAATAAGTTTGTTTATGGTTTTTGTTCTATGAAGTCAAATGCCCATAGAACCATTGAAAGAGCTAAATTATTTAGAAAAACTACATTTCCAAAAATGATGATTGATTGATTGCTCGACCAAGAAATGTCAAAGAGTACAAATAGACGAATCCATTAGTTAAATTAGTTCCGTATATAATCAAATAATCTTGAACCATTAACAAGAGCTATTTAATAGGAACAAAGACAAATTTACCGTTTTAAAAACTATTTAATTCCTCTAATGTCCGTAATTATTTATTCAATGAGTCTATTAAGAAGCTTTGTTCTCAATTCCCCAAATTTTGCTGGCAGTCAAAGCTACAAAACAACTACAAAGTGCGGAAAGCTCCAAGGAGGTGATCATTGTTCTCATTGCCTCGTCGCCTCATTGCCAAGCAAATAATTATTCACAAATGAGTTAATTTTTATGTAAATTAGTTTTTCCAGCTAAATTTGCTTCATCTTAATTCGCTTCGTTTCATTCTTGCGCATATCTTGGCATTTTCTTCTAGAAACATTATTTGGGTTTGAATTTGAATTTTTCCTGGCACAAAAGAAGCTCATTTTGCATGTCGTGTACCTATTTGTATTATTTGCGAGAGCTACTAGTAATTGTGGTTAAGCTTGCTCAACTTTTGGTGATATATTTTTGTGATACGTTTCAATTTCATTTTTTACCTCAGAAATACATTTTTTTAGAAATATTAATAAATTAATTATTTATTATCTTTAAAAATATTTTCTTATCGGTTGTCATGCTTTGACAAAACCAGTATAAGCTCATTTCTACTGCAAAACCATAAAGAATTGTCTAAATCTTTGAATTATACAAATGTACAAAAATCCTGCGCTTGTCAAGACCAGCAGGAGGATTTGTTTGGCTGATAAATCTAGGTGAAGCATGAAAAACATAACACTAAAAGAATGTTCGTGCATAACCAAGACTTGGTACTTCAAATGAAATATCGAAGTCATTAATGTAAATAATTCACAAAGATTTTGTTTATGGGAGATGAACCTCCGAGTCGAGTCCGCTTATTTCTATCGCATGAGAACATGAAAGCATTAACAACAGGAAAACGTTAAAGCAATGAAAGTATGAGAGAAAATAAATTAAATTAGCACATTTTCCAATAATTCCATATAATTCCAAATAACACTGCAAAAACTACGAAAAGCTTTTCTATAGAAAAATATAACTAAATGTGACTATATTTAGTAGAGTCCTGCAAAAACGTTTGGACGTTTTAAAACTAAACTCTGCAGTTTCAATATTTTCAGCTCTTTTTTAGGAAATTTTATTTAGTAAATTATACGACCAAACTCTCCTACGTGGCTCTATAACTTCTGTATAGTACTGTGAAACTGTGAAATAGAAGCAGCAAACGAAAGAATAATTTATTTGTTGAGTTCAGCAGGATCGAAGAGATCAGGCACCTGGAGCTCACAGGGCAATTTTATTTATTCCTGCATTTAATGCTTGAACTGCTATGCTTTTTTGGATTTTTCCCAATTTCTGCTCTTTTTTTCTCCATTTCCAGGATGTTTTTAATTTCGCCATCGGATTCACGAATCACAATTTTTGTTTTTTCATTTACAATTTTTCTGAAATTGCAGCTTTTAAGTGCTTTATCTTGCTGAAATAAATGCTCTTTCGTTGTTTAAATGATTCTGCTTCGATGGCTCGCTATTTAGACTTACTTTAATTGAAAGTTGGGACGAATTATTTAATTACACTCTTTAGCTCTCAAGCATTTGAATGGATATTCTTTAAAGCTAGTTGCATTTAAAGCACTCACACACATTTGAAGTTTCATAAGTACCAAAAGTAACAAAAGTATTATTGCATTCCCAATGTTTTTGAGAAAATACTTATAATGAAAACATTAATGTTGTAAAAGCTCCAGGATGTAAAACTGACATTTTGATTGCAATTTTGTGTTAATTAATTAGCTTATAATTGAAACAGTACAGCAATAACCTCAAGCACTAATTGTATGATATATATGAAAATCCTATATGAACTAAATGGGATGTTTCAATTTTTATATTAAATTCTTGCAATCCAGGGATAGGAATGTATGAAACTGATGTATGATACATAGGTTTTATACATACGTATAATACGTATGTATAAAACTTCGAGGTTTTATACATGTATGTATAAAACGTATAAAACTTCAAATTTGCTATTTTAACTCGTAAAATCTTCTAAAAGAACATATATTGAGTCATTTAATCAAATACTTTAAAACTGCAAGAGATTTAGCATTAGAAATAAAAATTAAAAGTGAAACGAAAAAAGTGAAATTTTTTGTTCTTAATACTTATAAAACTCTTAATATATCAACGTTTCGCAAAAAATATATTAATATGAATAACACCAGAAATCACATATTATTATACTTAATCTTCAATATAAGAAAATAAATAATTACAAAGTACGTATTCCAACCAAATATTCACTTGACCATTTTACAAAATTGAGGCGTTTTGGAACTCTTGACAACAAAGCAAAGCTTAGACAACAATTTATTAATTTAGTCTTTCCTAAAATCTGCGCAAGAATCGTCGAACTTTAATTGGAAAGATATGAAAAAAAATTATAATATTTATCATGATTCTATTGTAAAGTTACAAACATCCCGTACATCAGACGAACCTTATCATTTTCGTCTTTATAAGTTTTTATACTAACATATATTAGTAACTTAAATAGAATATTTTTATTTTGGAATTTCCATCTTGATTCATGAAAGTCTTGAAACACTGAAAAATATCACTGCTATTAGTTTCACGTTTACTACTGATAATTTTTTTAGTTTTATACATTTATACATAGTTTTATACATTTTTATGTATAATACATAGTTTTATACATAGTTTTATACAATGTATGTATAAAACTCAATCATACATGTATAATTCCTATCCCTGTGCAATACTTTTTGCATGCAAAATTAAAACTCACAAAGCTCGCATAATAATATTTGATTACATGTTATGCTGTCAACAAAGAAAATCATAACATACACAATTCTAACAAAAAGATGAATACACTGGATTCAAAATGACAATGTTACAATTTAATCATTCCACCCAGCCAATAAATATACCAAACAGTGGGATGATTGATTTCCCTCCTAAAAACCTTTTCTGCGAACAAAAATTCTCGTAAAACTCAAAAAAATCACAAATTTACAAACGCAAATAATTCCAGCTAAAAGCTTGAGAAAGCTTTTCTGCAATTCATCTTCATTTTTCTTTTTCTGTGGAGTGGAATCTCAAGAAGACGTGAGCGAACTCATAAGAAAACTTGAGAAGAACTCTTGAGCATGTGGGCAATTGGAAGATGAAATGGCAGAAATTCGCTTCCTGGGATTGCGGAAGTATTTGAAAAGTGATGGCAGAGGAAATCTCAAAAGTCATTCATGGATAATTTGACTAAAGCGGAAAAGTGTTCCATTTTGAGGATTGTTCGCTTTCAGGTGAGTTTTAATGGATGAAGTTGAAATCGATGGTAATTTCTATCTACAATTCTAGGACTTTTTATTTGCTTTTAAAATTATTGAAAACTAAATCAAATAGTTTTGAAATGATAATTCAAGTCTTCAAAACAATAAAGCAATTTACTGTTAAAAATTAACATTTAAGAAACGCTCCAAAATGACCAAATGTTGTCATTCATGCTTTAATGTTATTTTTCTTAATTGAGAATAAAAGCGAGATAATGATCCACATTCTAAGAATCACAAAGAACTCTCAGTGACGCAAAAACACAAAATTAATTAAAATCTAGATTCTATAAAAAGACGCTTTGGGTTAAATTTCATCAAATTCCCACATTTTCGAGAAATTACCATTCTTCAAACCAAATTAAAATCAAATATTTTGACAAACTTTGAAGCTCCAATATCTGTTTGCAACCACAAAAATCAGAATGGCTCACTGGCACAGTGTGTTTATGAAGTTTAATGAATTTTTCATCTGAATATAGATTTCGACAACTTGAACGTTCTTCACGGACAACTTTAAGACTTTAAGCTTATCGTTGGAATAGAATCTGTTGACAGATGATACAGTTTTTGTGATTGAGTGATTTTTTTTTTCAACCGTTTTGTGATAATTCAACAGAAACTCCTTATTATTTATAATGGAAATAAATTGAGATATTATTATGAAATGATTTCATGAAGGCTTTCAAGTAATGTGGTATAAAACCAATCAATGGTAGCTCTCTCAAAGCTTCTAGGAGAATTAACCAGCAATTTGAAAGAACATATTTATTTAATTACCCTCAATGATTTTGTTCAAGCTAATCTGGTAATCTTGTAATGTAGAACTCTGGTAAAACGATGCAGTGGGAGTCAAAGCAAGTTTTTGTTGCTAAATAGGCGTTCTGAATGATGATAAGCACAACAGAGTTACGCAGGTAAAAAGCACATCATCATTCATCAACAAAAAAGCAGCAAATGATTTATCTTGTTCAAAGCAGACCCTTCTCGCACATTTATCTGGCTAATTCTCATTTCAAAATGTGATACATTTTATCATTTCGCAACCATTTCAACGTTCTACAACTGGGAATTCAGACAATTTTACCTTCTTGACCGAGCGGTTTGCAGCAATTGTAGCCAGCAAATCATAATTTATTTAATGAATGCTTCCCTTTACATTCTGCGTAACAATTATGGCTTCCTAGTATTTTATTATCGCACCAAATTGTACGAAAAATTCCAAGTATTCTACCATAAATTTAATTACATCGCATGGTAAATCGAACGGGAATATTTAATTGGGAAACCAGTGATGCGGAACTGATTTCATAAATTGGCAGAATTCCTCATAGAAATTAATAAGCGAATATTTTGTAGAAATAACACATCTCATCATGTGAAGTATCCGGGTATGTTAACATTGTGCATGCACTGAGAAAAGGAAATTTATTTAAGATTTTAAAAATATTGTAATATCTTTGTGTAAATCTTAGTCTGATGGTTTCATGTTAGGGTAAATATTATCAATCTAGAAATTTACCTCAGTGCATCATCCCATATCAGTAGCCAAATTTAAATTCAGCAAAATACTTCCTCAAAGGATATTTTAATAAATTCGGCAACAACTTTTCAGCAGACACTGAAAAGTCGAAAAGTATGAAAATTTTGTGAAATTCAAAGCAACTCGGCAAAAATGTTGGGAAATTAAATTAAACGAGCTTGAAATGGCTTGGTTCCAAGAATCTCATTCAATTTGCTGCATAAAAGCTCAAATCACTTTATTTTGTGTTTATTGGATTACTTCTGGGTTTCTTAAGCTTTTCATATCGTCTTGGTTTCTGACTTTTGTCTAAATATTATATTTCATACCTCAAAGATCAAAAAATTTACTGAAATGAACCTGTTCGTAAATCTAATACGTAACTTTAAAACTTTAAAGAATTAATTGCATTAAAGATTATCGCACATTGAAGGTCGCATAAATGAATAAAAGTTTCAGAACAACTTTCGGCTCACTTCAAAAATTATATGAAAACTTTTTCTAGAGAAAATATTAAAAGTGATTTATAAAATTAATTATCATCAAAGACTTTTTGCACCAGAAACTCATAAATGAATTAATTCTTCAACAAAAACTTGCAAAAGTTTTCAGGAAAAAGTAAATAAAAGTTTAGATTTTGTAGTTTTCACACATTCAGGAAAAACTTTATCTTAGGGAGGAAGTATTTTCTCAAGAGAAAGTCATTAAACGGAGCCTTCAATGGATTTTTCATGAAATGAAGCTTTATTCTAAATTACTGTAAAGTGTGGAGTGAAGTCTAGTGATATTAATTTCTTATAAATATTTTGTAGTTTTTTAGAAAAGTTTATAGTCTTATAGAAATCAATTAAAGATAATTTTGAATTTTTTGATGTGTAAACTTAAGTTATTGATTTTAGTTACTTTTATTCTCCCACACATAAACATTCATAGTTTTACTTTCTAGTTGGCAATAGCAAAACTCCATTTTAATTTTCTTCTGAATATGATGAAAGCATTTGAAAGTGCTTCTAAAAATAACGAACATGCGGAATTCCAAATTCAAGGATGAGGTAGAGCTTTGGTATCAAACGATGGTGAAAGAATTTAATCAAAGAAATTATTCTGGAGAGAATCCACAAACTCACAAAGGATTTTTCCGTAAATTGAGAAATAATAGAATTTTTACCAGAAAAATTTAGTTGGAAGATTATCTTTGAGGAAGAATTTCTTGTATACTCATGGTTGTTTGGTTGAATTTCTCATTTTGAAGCTTGCATTTCACAGTTATAATTGGAATTTGGCATTTGAAAAGTATTGCATTAAGTTATTTTTCATTGTTATTTGTTATTGATCCGCATATTTTCCACAAATATTTCAAACCCACATATGTTTGGAATATCTGCAAGCTTTGCAAATAAATTCAATTTCATTAAAATATTATTGAATGTGCATCACAAAAAATTCGGAATGACAAATAATTATTTGAGCAGAATTCAATTGAACGAGATTTAATTAATCAAAGCTCAAAAATGCTTCCAATTCGATTTGCGAAATTCAATTTTCAAATTTCAATACAAATTGAATCAAACGAATTGCTGCTTTTTTATCCACCCAATTAATCAAAAATTTAATTTTCATTCCAGAAGCAGCTCGAAGAGTTCAGTTTCCTGAACCGTATTTGGTGTAGCATTATCGATGCTATCAATAACAGTTTTCTCTGTTTTGCTGTTTCTCCATTCCTCACACTTTCAAATTTTCACGTCTAAACAGATTATTTTATTGGACTATCGATTATTGGGATAAATAGAACTCATTGATGATCGACGATACATATAGGAAAGTATACCTTGGCTGTGAACTCCTGACATCATTCATCTTAAATCTGCTTTCAGAATATCATTTGACTATAATTAAGTTAGAGGCACGCTTCACAGCAAATCGCTCAATATCTACCTTTTTAGGAGTGAGGACACGAAACTCTTGACGTTTGCTTTCCTGTATGAATAATGTGTCGAATTAAAGGCAAATGAGGAATGATTGCGTCTCCAGACTTTTCAATGTTTGTTCCTTTCAAGCTATCAATAATTTATTGGTATAATCCTATGATGCCAAAATCTGAAGTGCTGGGATCTGGACATGGCAATGTTTTATACTTTGTATTTTCATTTTAAGACCATCGATATGGATTTAGTATTTAAATCATCAATCATAATTTATTTTAAAATTCCATTGACTATTTTAGATCCAGTAAAAGATATTGAAATCCTGGAATACATGCGAAGAAAGAGCATATTTTATGAGCACAAAGAGCTTTGTAAATAAAACAAATTTTATATTTTATTCAAGTGCACAAGAAACATTACTGATTGATTTTACAAAGAAATGTTCAGAATATTAAATTATTTACACAATGTTCGAGCAAGAATTGTTTCCTAGAAATAATTCACAACATAATATAAATGCACGATACTAAAGGGAAAGAAAAAGCTTTACCATTGTAAAACTGTTCAGTGTTCAACCTTTTTAAAATACACCTTACATTTCATCATTGCAGCAAAACATCACAGTCAATGATGACAGTCTATACTAACTTAAAATTTCGGGAATCTTAAAATTCCATCCCATCACTATTAAAACTAAAGCTGAGAACTAAAGCCAAAGACGAAAGAAGTTTTCTTGGAAAATTTACTGCTTATAAATCACAGAATTAAATACAGTTGAATGAGTTTATGCATTGCAATTTCCCAAACCTAGAAAGAACTCTTGAACGTTGAAAAATTCCAAGGAATCAGAAACTTCTTGATCTTTTGCTGATACAGTTTGCCAACTTCAAATATTCCTTTACGAATATTTATATTTACTTATATTAATTTTACCATTTTTTAAATTGTGAAAAACTTGTAAAAATTTCATGTATGGAAAAAAAAGTTTGGAATACACTCTGTGAAAACACTCAAGACTTAAGAGCCAAAATGATCTTTGCCTCAGTGCAATTGCTCGTCTACAAAAGTAAAATATAAATTTTATCTTCGCTTTTGAAGAGAAATGGACACACATCATGTATTTTCTAAATTTTCGATTGCTTTCCTGGAATCCTCAACATAGAAGATGCTTAAAGTCAAATTTGTCGAAACTTTTCTTACTGCGAAGGTTTTCGAGAATAAAAATCACAGGAATTGTCAGGAGATCAAATAGAAACCCACACTGATCTAAAAGGTTTATTTATTTCATACAATTCACTTAATGCCATATAACAGCATTTTACACGACATGTTATAAATGCCAAGCAAACTCAAGCTCGTAATTCGCAGAAAAACTAAATTCGTTCAACTGTGAAATAATGAAATCATAAAATCGCATAAAATATTCTTTTTATTCGCAAATCCTAGAAAATGGCAAAAGAAGGAAAAATCCGTTCAATGCTACTAGACATGATGTTTGTAACCAGTAACTTGTTCATAGTTACAGCTACATGATAATAGAATGTCGTCTCTATGCAAATAGCTAGCTCTATGAACTTGCAAACTTATCGACTTTAATGTAACTTTGTATGCTAGAGTTTATAAGTTTGTGCACACAATCCTGAATGCTTTTTCAATAAAATAATCATCCCATTATGTTATTTTCCAGCTACATTTTACTTCGTACTAACAGAGATTCTCAGTTTATTTTACGATGTGTTTGGTTGAAAATCAGCTTTTGTCGAACTTCGGCATATGCTTCAATAGCTGAATTGAACTTTCAGCAGACTTTTGGCTTCAATATCCTTTCTATGTTGGACAGGTTGCAGGTTTGTAAGTTCAGTCTTTCAACCAGATATAGTTCGTATTTAACAGAAACTTAATTAACATTATTTTTTGTTTACTTGTAAGACTAGTGGGTTGAAAGCCCCAGTGATAGCTTTTAGGTTGCCTGCACTTTATAGTTTTCATGGATTTTCAGAGTTTCTCACGAACGGTACAAATTAATTTTTTTACACTAACAACAACACGTAATACCATACAAATATATTATTCTTTTATTACATTAGATCAAGATTGTTTAGATCAATTACTTAACCAATTCTAATTATTGAAAGATGTACATTTTGCTGTACTTCTGCAATACAGCATATTTGCACGAACATGAAATTAACTCTACTAATTAGTTTGCTTGTTTGGTCTAAATTGAAACGAAAACAAAATCAATACTTTGAACTTGCTGGATACCATGAAAATTGTAGGTAAAGGAGCTTGTTCTCTCTAATATCTATATTCCACATATTACCAGTTTAACCACAAGGCAGTAACACTGTAACAAAATAATTTATATGGGAAATTTATCAATTAATTAGATCTATTAATAATTGTATACGACCAGCCTTGATGTATGGTCGAAAGGCTCAATGAGGTGGATAATTTACATATATTTACATCTATTAGGGTTTGATTTACTAACGAACACCGCACACTATAATTTGCTACTCATTTTGGAAATATCGGGAAAATTGCTAAAACAGAATATTTGGAATTTTAATCTATAATAATTATAGTTTTATCTGCTATTTTTAGTCAATTGATTTATGGGGTGGTTTTGCATGATTAAAGCTCGAAATTTATAATAAATTATTTATTGAACAAATTTCAATTATATTGAGTTTATGGTACGATGTTATTATTTTTAAATATAGACATTCAATAAAGGATACGCAATCTTCTCCTGCACAACAAAAAATTAAGCCAAAAAATTTCGCATAATTAATCAGGTTTAAGGATTCGATCCTTTTTCAATTAATTTGCGCTGCAAAAATAAAGCAAACAAAATACCAAACAAAACAAGCAGAAATTGTGCAAATTTATGGTCGAACCTTTGATAAAACTTCGCTAATCTCTCAATTTAGGTACTTTATTCATAAATTTAGACACAAAAATATTTGCTATAATTTTATTTATGAAATCTCTGATTTGCATCAAAATAGAATATTATATCATTACATGTATTTGTCACCGCATGCAAGTATATGCAACAACCTCCTTTCAAAACTTCCATTTTCATGCATTCAACAGCACAACAGTAGCATTCAAGCTGTATTTAAGTGTTGAGTTTGTAGTGCTCCAAATTTGTGAATATTTTAGAATGTTTCTAAGCAGCACTCAAGCACCATTGATGCCACTTCCTCCGGCATTTTATTTGTATGCACAAATTATTTTGCTGGCATTGCTAGAATGAAGGAAGTGAAAATTTTGTGTGCAAACAAGTTTGTTGAGTTTTCTGAATTTTATCTTTGAGTGAGAACTAGAATTTGTTTGTTTTGAATCAGGTTAATCAACGTTCTACGTAAGACTATTTTTAGATGCTGTTTTAAATTGATGTTTCTATTCATTATTTATTCAAACTTACTAATTGATTTTGAGTTTAAATGAAATCTTTAAATATTCTGAAACTTTTTGCCATGGTTATTTTGGAATAATTTCCATCATTTGTGAATGAGCAAAAACCAAAAAAGCGACCAGCGAAAAATAATTTGAAAAAAAAAAATTAGTCAAAAAACGAAAGTCCAAAAAATTATCCATGAACGTAGGTTCATGAATAGCAATACTTCGAAAATTTAATTTATGATTGTTGGGACCCAAAAACCGAAAATTCGACCCACGAAACCTAATTTTTAGGAATTTTAAGTCAAAAATCGAATGTTCAAAAAATAATATTATCCATGAACGTAGGTTCATGAAAAGCAATACTTCGAAAATTTAATTTATGAATGTTTGGACCTAAAAACCGAAAATTCGACCCACGAAACCTATTTTTCAGGAATTTTAAGTCAAAAATCGAATGTTCAAAAAATAATATTATCCATGAACCTAGGTTCATGAAAAGCAATACTACGAAAATTTAATTTATGAATGTGCGGACCCAAAAACCGAAAATTCGACCCACGAAACCTAATTTTTAAGAATTTTAAGTCAAAAATCGAATGTTCAAAAAATAATATTATCCATGAACCTAGGTTCATGAAAAGCAATACTTCGAAAATTTAATTTATGAATGTTTGGACCTAAAAACCGAAAATTCGACCCACGAAACCTATTTTTCAGGAATTTTAAGTCAAAAATCGAATGTTCAAAAAATAATATTATCCATGAACCTAGGTTCATGAAAAGCAATACTACGAAAATTTAATTTATGAATGTGCGGACCCAAAAACCGAAAATTCGACCCACGAAACCTAATTTTTAAGAATTTTAAGTCAAAAATCGAATGTTCAAAAAATAATATTATCCATGAACCTAGGTTCATGAAAAGCAATACTTCGAAAATTTAATTGATGAATGTTGGGACCCAAAAACCGAAAATTCAACCCACGAAACCTAATTTTTAAGAATTTTAAGTCAAAAATCGAATGTTCAAAAAATTATCCATGAATACCACTACTTCTAAAATTAAATTTATGAATGTTGGGAGTGTGAGGCCAATAATGCACTTAGTTGAATTGCTAATTATTGCACAAAATGGAATTTTTAGCTCTTATCGGATGAAAGCTCTCGAAGCAACCATAAATTCAAAAATTCAACGCAATCTCATCGAGACTTGTTTGACACAAAGTTTCATTGATGGAAAACAAACAATTCTGTTCTGAAAACAAAAAAGTCTGGAAAATATTGTTGGAAAATGCAAAAATTGCAGCGATTGACGTATGCATGCCTGTCTGGAGCTTTGAAAGAAGCTTCAAAGGTAGTTCTATAGTACTTAATAGCTCAGCGAATTATAAACAAAGGGGAGAATAAACAATAGCATCAAACAATTCCCACAAACCTCACTTACAAAGTGTTTCAACCAATAAATTCTCCCAACCACTTGCCTACTGGCTTGTTAATTTTCAAGCATTTAGCTTACCGTCATTATCTGAAGGATTTATCCCAGACATTCTTGAGAAGCTCGAGGGATAAAATTTCTTATGGCAGGTTAAATAACTGCATAATCCCCAACATAATCTTGTAATTACATGGCTCGGTCGATGTTCTATATTATGCTCGAGACAAGCTGAGCTATTATAAGGAGCACCGTGAGAGTATTTCAAGGTAATCGCTATCCCTCATTGTTTTTCAAGTAGTACAAAATAAATTTATTCCTAATGTTTGGAAGTGTTTGTCGTTGTAATTTAAATATTTCATATTTTATGTTGCATACACTTAATATACAATAGCGATATAGTGTCCCTATATTTCTTTCAATTAAAAATTCTTTCATTTTCCAGTTCTATACAACGATTTCAATACACTTAACACGACCCACTTTTCATTCATTTCATAATTCAAACAAACAGAAAACACTTTTAGAAATTTCCATCATGCAACATGAACATTTAAAATGTTTTACTTTTTCACAACTTTACAGCAATCAGCGAATGAAACATTTTAATTACGCAGAGGACCGTGACTTGTTTATATTACTTGAACCCAATGTATTCATTGCATACAGCAATTATGATGACACGTCCTTATAAAGTAGGTTTTAACAGTCATTCAGAAATATACATTATCCAGTGATGTAATGCTTTTCATATAATTTCAGAGTGTCACACGACAGCATTATTGAAATCGTGAATGTTGTTCAAAACGCTCATTAAATGTTGTTTTAAAATGTACCTGCACGTTTTTCACAGCATTAAACGTGCTTTAACAGTGCAGTTTTTCAATGAGTTTTCCTATTCATCTAAGATTAAAAGATTGCATTCAATGAATAATTTTGCAACGCACCGACTAATTAGTGTAGATGTAGTTCTTTCCCTTTCATAATTTATCGTTGTGTTGTTTTTCTATTTGAAAACTTTGTGAAAGCAATTTACACAACATATCAGCATTTTAAAATGATATCTAACTTCATGCCGACGGTTCATGTAGAATTTGTAAAATATCAGGATTCACTTTTCAATGATAGCTACATGGTTTGTAAAACATCTTTTATTTATTTTCATCCTTTCATTGTAACTTTTTCATTCAACATCTTTTGTATAAATTGTAGGTGGATTTGTCTAAATAAAATAATTACTACATAATATTTTAAAGTCTTTCATCAAAAAAAGAAAATACATTATTAAAGCCAAATTTTTATTTTAATATTAGACAGACTAATTTTCTTTACTTGGATTTAATTTATATTTGCACAATTTCTGAGAAATTATTTGTCTGTAATCAATTATGCAAAATAATAATGTTGCTTTATTTCCACCTCAAGAGACAGTGAATATGAACATTATGCAATTATAATTTAATTGAGCTGTTTCCATTCTTATCAAGACAATAAATAATTGTCTGTATTGTATGTTTAGTCTAGATAGTCGAAATATTACCATTTCACTAACATACATTAGAAAATTAGCTTTTCATGTAAAGCCTGGAATAAGTTGTATCGTTGAATTGCTAAGCAATGTGTCTTGAGGTAACGCCAATTAAGATGACATCCTTAACGATCTCACAGATTACAATTCTATTTATGCAGTAGTTTCTTGGTAGCTTCATCCGTCCTTAACTAATCTAAATGATTCAATTTCACTGAATTTGTATTCAAGAGCCACTACACAATTATTCCACTTCATTTTGTGGAATCTGTGAAATCTCGCAAATCAGAAATTCAAACTTGAGAATGGTAATTATTATTGAACGAACAATTATCTGCTTGAGAGACTGGAATTGTTCGTTAGTCAAGGTTCATTGATGAATTGATTAGATATTTCCTAGAGTTCATTTTATGTAAAACTATGGTCTAACTTTTATTTCTACTTACTATCTACCATTATTAGGAAGTATCTTCAAATAAAGAAAGTGAAAATCCGAAAATTTTGGAATATTTCTTGCAAGAAATTCAATATGCCCACTATTCTTTCGGTTCAAAGAACCATTTAAAAGAAACAATATCAAGAAAAACTTTTCAATCACTAGATAGACAATTTTGTCTGCTACAAACAAATACTGCAAATTCAATACACATCAGCATTAGAAAGCAATTCACCAGCAAATCCTGTATTTTATTTTCAAAGCACGTCTCAAAAGATTTTCTCTGGAATTTAAATTTTGAGAATAAATTCCTATGGAGTTGTGTTAAGAATATTCGCTTGCATGGAGAGAAATCCACACGTAGCTACTGAAGGTATTTTCAAAATAAAAGCTGCACAAATAATACAATAATAGAAGATAGATGTTTGCATAGAGTGTTTGTGGATATGCTGTATCGTTGTACTCCTGCGAACGTAGACTGTGTAGAGCTACTTCGGAATTAGAGCTACCTGGAGCTTAAATTTAAAAAAATGAGAAAACACAGAAATGTTTTTGCATTTTTCGCAACGTTATCATTATATTTTTCAGGTGAGTTAATCTCAAAAATGTGGTGGCCAATTTTTGCTTCGTGAGTATTTTTGCTTTATTTTATGAGTATTTTTTATTTTATTGATTTCTCTTAATTATTCCAAAAATGAAATTGGTCATTATAATGATTTCAATTGGAAGATTTGAGACCAATGCATTATGAAAATTATTTATCCAGGTCTGCCATAAAATATAACCCACTCACATAATATAATATTATTTTTAATAAAACTTGAAAAGGTAACATTCGAGATAATTTTATAAAAGGATTCACTGAGTATCTCAGCAAAACTAACAAGATTCAAAAATTCGGTATTCATAAAATATTCAAATGGAATTTATTCACTTGTGATAACCCTCATCAACTGGTAAATTAATTGCGCGAGGTGTTTCAGCTCAAAAATCTTGAAATCCACTAAAATCAGCTTGTTTGTTGAACCATGCACACAAAATTTCTCTCGAAAAGTTTCACAATCCGGATATTAACTAAAACGTACTAAATAAACATAGTGCCTTGCTCTGAAAATCCCCAGTTCAAAAGGATCCCAATTTAAAATATATTTTCCAATTCCGAGTTTTCATTTTAACTAGATAGGTTTAATGGTTTCTGTGTTGTGCACCAACAGCAAAATGGTGTAGAGTTGTGTGGTTCAAAGTTTATTATGAAATTGCAAAATAAATGTTAAAATACGGTTTTTCAGAGGTTTTTCATAAATAAATATCCGGCATAACTTATATTTAAAACGAGTTATTGGCGCCAATTCACACATATAGTGAAATAAAGGATGAGGTTAACTTTGGTGTTAGAGTTTTAGTTTTAATACTTAGTACTTTTATTGAGTTTAACAACATTTTCTGTTAGTTGTTTTGCGGTGAAGAGCTTTTTAATTTACCAATTAGTACGTTAAGAATTGAGACAAAAAATTGAGACAAAAAATTACCCCTCTAAAAATTTCCTCTCTGATTAATTGATTATGATTCGTATCGATTTAATATATTGTTATTGTTTATTTTTGGCGGGAGCTTCCTAATTATTTATAATTAGAACTATTACGTTAAGTGGTTTGTTTCTTCAATACAAATCGTTGTTTAATATTAGTGGACCTTAAGTACTATCTAAAGTCTCTGAGATAAATATTGTTACAGTGAGCAACCGACTTAAAATCTGAAACTAAGTCATGGATTCTATGAACTCAATTAATTCAGTCTCTCGAGGTACATTCCTTTTCAAAAATGGACCATCGCTTCAGCAAACTAAGAAAACAAAGCCAAGATCTCTGACTAGCAGAATTCCAGAAAGTGATCAGTGGTACGAGCCTTTTAGTAGTCTTTGGAATGAAATTGGCTCGCAAATTGAGAATCTAACAACTTCCAGCTACAGTTCAACGCTATCGAGTTTAATGGAATTTGTGCAGAATGCAAGCACTGACTGCCAAGAGACTCAAGGAAACTTACAGACCTCAGTTCTATTGACAGGGGTCAATCAAACAGATCACATTTTGCAGTTTAAAAATTTGCTTCAGATGATCAAGAACAACTCGTACTCCTTAGTAGCGATGCTGCCTTCAACTGCTTGTCCCACAATGAACAAAACAGTGGAAGCTTTGGTGACAGGTTTTATGGGAGATCATATCGATGAAGAAGCAGAAAACCCATTAGAAAATTTAAAAAAGAGTCAACTCACAATAAGTGTTTTGGAGGCTTGGTACCTTGAGAATTACCCTGATAATGAAGGACCGAAGCTGGTTTTAATTCTTCCAGATGTTGAACAATTCAATCAACAGGTGTGTTTAAGTTAAATCTCTAAATTATGGTAATTAAATATTATTTGTTTTTAGGTTCTGCAAACTCTGATGAGTGTACTAAGCGCTAGAACATCTAAACTACCACTTTTGCTGGTTCTCGGTATAGCTACATGTTTAAAAGCACTTCATCGGCTACTTCCATTTCACATCACGAGCCAATTGAACGTTCACGTTTTTCAAACAGAGTCGCCAACCATCTTGCTCAATAAAATTCTGGAACAGGTCATCTTGAATCACAAAAATCCGTTCCAGCTCTCTGCCAAGTCGCTGACTGTATTATTAGACTCATTCAGATTCTACGATTACAGTTTGAAGAGTTTTATTGCTGGTTATCGTGTTTTGATGTTGGATCATTTTTATCAACAACCTCACCATTCTATTTGTACGAATGATGCTGATGAGTTAAGAAAAAGACTAGCAAGCATGAAAAAAGAAGATTTGGATGTTATCAGAAGAACAGTTCCATCGTTCCGCTCTTTTGTAGAGTGCCAACAACCTCAAACTCAAATTGATCTCTTGACTAGTGATAATCACCTTAAACAACAACTACTGAAGCATGTCCCAAAAATAAGAAAGTATTGGTTTGGATTTTACTGTTGGCTTAGAGCCCTAGTCGTTATGGTAGAAGACTTACCGAGGAATAAATTGGGAAAGTCTCTGAGAGAACTGTATCCATACTGTGCTGGTGGAGAGATTGCGCGGATGGAAGAGTTTCAGGTAAAAATTTTAATAAATGAGTTACTCCCCTCACTAAACCATTTTCTCTCGAATTTTTAGGAAATGTTTAAGCTTTTACGTTTCTCCTCCAAAGATGTTCTACTTACAAAGCTGGAAAAGGTCCAATCCATCTTTGAAGAGCAATTAAAAGATCACCCAAAAGTGTGCCTCACCATTGAAAGTTTATCAAAGTTCCGAGAGCGAATATCAAATGGTGGCTCCGAGGTGGAAGTAATTCCAGAAAGTCCAGACAAATCAGGCGTTCCCGGGCCTTCTCTCGATTTAAAGGGAATATCTGGTCGTCAACAAATGCTCGAGAAACTTAAACAATCTGCAAAACAAAATCCGATTCATCAAATAAGTAGCTTTGAGCGCGCTGTAAAAGATTGTCTTGAATACCTCCAAATATCCTTTAATGAATTTTTATGCCCCTTATCTCGAGCTCCTGCATTCACTGAGCTCTTTGTTTTCCACGACATTCAAAGAGTTCGAAGACAAATCATAGGTGCCCCGAGAGGAGCTCTCCACACCGCTTTGAACGATCCGCATTACTATCTTCAATGCTCTTGCTGTGCCACCACCGACCAGCTTATTCTACCCCACCTCCCAGACGTCTGTGTCGCTTACAAACTTCACTTGGAATGTCCAAAATTCATCAATTTGTACGACTGGCTGTTGGCTTTTAAAACTGTTCTAGAAACAGACGACTCTGTCGATAATCCACAGTTGCAGGCTAGATTCATTCGAGCCATTTCTGAGCTACAATTTCTCGGATACATTAAGGCAGCCAAGCAGAAAACAGATCACGTTGTGCGTCTCACATATTAGAACGTTCATTGCTTTTCTTTTGTATATTATGTTGTTTTCTTATTTTTTTGCCACCAGAAGTTTTGAATAAAATGAATAAAAAATAAGTTGAAAATTTTTTGGAGGTGAGGTTTGCATAGCAAATTGGTATTAGCAATTTATCAATTCTTTTTAAAATGTCTTTTGTTAATTTGGGCAAAATAAAATTTCACTTAAAAACCAAAATTTAAATTAAAATAAAATTTTGATGGTTTCTGGAGAAGATAACACTAGAAGGACAAAAGGCTAAAACTTTGGGCTATAAAAATAAACGAAAAAATCCCCTAAGTCACCCAAAATTGTTTCCAAATAAAGTTTCTTTCGCATTCTTCTTAAAAACTGAAGCAGCACATAAAGCAAATAAAGGAAGCTCTGAGGTAATATATATACCAAATTCTGGGGTCGTAAATTTCAAACATCAAAAAGTTTTATTGAAAGAAAATGCGAGTTGTCGGTTTGGAATTTCTTCTGGTGAACAAAAGTTTAAGGAAAGTTGTTTATATTCACGAGCTTTTCAGCATGATACAAATTTTATTCTTTTGCTGCTTTAACTTGCAATTGAGTTTGGTATTAAAAGATCTCGTAAATATATTATTGTTTCTATGGTTTTTAATATTGAATGAAATTTTTAATATCTTGAGAGTTTTTCAATTAATTTGTATAAATGTTTTTGTAAAGGATTTAAGGTGGGTTTAAGATTCTGATACGAATGATTTCTTTTCCTGGTTTTTGTAGAGTATTTTAGCTTTTCTGGAGAAGTGATTATGTCACTTGAGTATTGTCTTTCAACTAATTTCAAAAATGAAAAAGAATGACATTATGTAACTACAGCCTCCACCCTTCATCAAAAACCTCCTAGCACCTCCCAAGGGTAAATAATATATTTTAACAGTTTCTGATTTCAAGATTATGTGAGCAACGAAAAAAATTCCAAAGGCGAAAACATTTCATTGTTTGCTGAATCATTATATCTACTTCTCAAGAGTAAACATCACTGTGAATTGTAAGGCTACATGGTATCACCACGAGCTCTTTGAACATTCAAAGCAAACGTTTTATCTGATTTTATGCTTTCAATTGTAAAATTTCAAACAAAATAACGAACAAAAAAAAGAATCGTTCCCAGAAATCTCACAAAAATCAGAAAACAATGGCGCAGGAATGTGAACAAACAGAAAATTATGCAAACACGTTTTCGACACGTTAACCAAATATTTTCGCTATTTTACTCGACTTTGGCTGATTTGTTGGAGCATCCCTGAAATAGCTGCAGGATTGTTTATATTTCCAATTTTTTGGTTTTATTTTTGTTTGAAGCAAAAACAATCAATTTATGCTTCTAATGCGCTTGTTTCCTGCTGGCTGGTGTTTTAGGTTATTTCAAGTATCTTATCGTATTTATTTGTTGTAGATATTAATCCCACTTAGGTAATTTGATCAGCTCGGGATGTTTCCAAAAATTTAGGTTATGTTTTTGTCTGTTTTTCGTCGATTTCTAGAACATCTCTTGTAATTCAATAAGAAGGACTCAATTTAATCAATTATTATTATTCGAGAAACACAAATGGAATTGGTCACGTCCACAGGGCAATAGCAGCATATTTTCCTTGATTTGCTTGATTTGCTAGCAATGGTTAGAGTTTTATTGGAATTGTTGTATTTCCATGATTTGCATTGAAATGGAACATATCCATAAAAGAAACGAGCTTGCTAACATAAGCGTTTGAATTACTTGCTATTGAGTGCTATTTGGAGAATGGCTTTGAACGTTAGAGCTTTTATGGCAAACTCATCTTTAGTCAATCCTTTTAGAAATACTTTACAAACAATTTATTTATTTTTGACAAAATTTGTATATTAAACAAAGAGAAGTAACTTACTTTATTGCGATGTGTTTTAATACATCGGTGCGATAATTATATAATCGAATTAGTATTAATATCCTGTATTCAATTCTAGCATTTAATCTCAAGTTACATGCTAAAATTAACGAATTTATGTTTATATATTCAAGATTCAATTGCGGGTAAATTATTAGAAGATATGCTCCAGAGAAGCTATCATTTCTATATTTTATTAATATATCTATTGAATATTTCCTTATTGCAACTACCATAGTTGGAACAAGTTTAGCGAGTTTTAAAGTCAAATGATTTGGGCGAATCAATTTTAAATTCATAAAATCCTAGAATTTTTGATACATTTAATTCATGGAAAAGTATAATTAAAAGTCAATTGTTGAATAACACATTTTGCGAGCGGCTTTGCAAACAAGTACAAGTCCTATACATCACAAAAAGCATTCTGTGGAAAAGTTATGAGCTTATAGAACATGGCAAATTTGATTTTTATCGCACATTATGTGAATTCATTCTCCATAGAAGCGAATGGAAAACTGTAAACTACAAGCTCGTTGCACCAGAAAATCTTTTGAATCTTTTGGCAAAACTAGAATGGAAGTCAGTCGCTGTTGTTGGAAAGCACCACCATAAATTGAAGCATAAAAGTTCATGCAAACATTCTACATTTATGAATTATAAATCCGTTTACTGTTTGCATCACATGATTTTAGTGCTTGCCAGTTTTGTGCAATAATAATTCAGTGAGAGAATTCAGCGGCATGGAAAAACGGATTCAGGCCAAAATTTGGGAAAATTTCTAGGAATTAAAATCTTTTGGAATAACGTTCTTGAGGTTATGTGAAAAGCTTCAAAATTCAATTTGCTGCATCACAAAGATCTTATAAATAATTTGTAAATTTGTATATATTTGTAGACATGGTTTTCCAAATTGCACAATGCACAGGTTACAGAGATCATTTCAATCGATCCATAATTTTAATAATTAAATTTAATATTATGGTACTACAAGTTCATTGAAGTCAAATTGGATTGTTTGCTTGAAGTTTACAAGCTTTACATAATCCAATAAACTATCTGTTATCTTTCCAATACTTGCTACTTCAAGTGTTTCAACTATGGAAAACCAAAGCTCCAAATATCTACCAGAAATGATTTATTAAAAATTTAAAGCTTTTAATAGACTTATAAACTTTGCAACTTTGCAGATAGATTGAGTTATTTGAGAGTTTTTGGAAATAAAAGTTTACGACTCAAAGTAAAAGCTGAATAAAAGCTAAAATATGGCTAAAATCTACTTAAATAACTCTGAGTATTCAATCATTATTATCATCAACTATTCATATTGTAAGAACATGATAGTAAATTACTAAATTAGAGACCAACAGTCATTAATTGAATGTCAATTTTTCTGAAAATAAATCGCAAAACAATTAAATCATTCTCATTTCCTTTAAATGCAACCAAAAGATAACATAAAAGTTATAAGCTCAACCACAAACTTTACCTGCTTGCCAACAATAAAAACTTTAAATTAAATTAAGTCAAATTTATTCGGGATTGTTCATTTGCAGTTGGGTCAAGAGAGATGATAAAGGTGAAAGTTTCTATTTAATCTTTATTTATAAAAGTTATGCAGAAAGTTATAAATTTTGAATTTCAAATGTTCTGTTGTTGAATTTGCTGTCGAAAATATATATTTTAACATTTAATAAAGTTTTGCTAGATTTTTGCGATGATTCCATTAAAACCATCTGAATTATTAAGAAGGTTAGCTCAAATTTGGTTCAGCAAATTTTCAATTTAATCCGGTCAACAATCTCGAAACTTTTTCAGCAAACCAATCATGTAGCACAATCGCTTTACATTACAAAAATGTTCAAATGCAGCGATTATAGTTCTCATAGTTTGAATCCACTTTCTAAACGAAGCATTGCACCAGGCAGGTTAAAATGGACGAAGTTTCTGGCAATAACAAAATGTTTTAATGTCATTCTTGTATAATTTGATGTTTGCTCGACGACATCAAGAGAACTGAAAAGCTGGAAGTTGGAAATGAAAGTTTTGTATTCTGAATTTGTTTGTGATTTCTGATGATATTTACTTTTTAGCTTTTCTCATTAAAGCTCCTGGTATATGCTCCTGCTTACACTGCAATCCACCGAGATTAATTTGTAGAATGATTTGATGCATGAATAGTTAATTTCACATGAACTTATTTAGTTCAAAACACGACTGAAATCAATATTGAACAGGAAAACTATTTTTAACGTGGAATTATGTTTTTCAAACAAAAAAATTGCAACATTTCGAATGTGCAAACAGAATTCTCTAGTGAAGCTCGAATTCTGTGAAAGCTCAGCAACAAAAGTCAATTATTCAAATCAATTCCGGTGTACTCGTTGTTTGTAACTATTTGCTAGTACAGCACAAAAATTTAATTTGTAATCAAAATGACGCCATTTCGCAAATGTTTTACTCGAATTTTTCCGCATAGATTTTTCTGGCAATTTGCAGGGGTTTATTCAATTTTATGAGAAGTAATAATTGAAGAGTTAAGCAGTTTGAATAGAAAATAGAGGAAACAGAACACAATTCCAGGAGATTATTATAAAACATGCAAGGCACTATTTCCAATACTTTGAAAAATTAGCTTTCCTGTAAACGAATCATCAACACCAACAATCCCTGGCCAAACAACAGCAAAAATACATTTTTCATGCGTGAAAATAGAAAATTGAAATGGAACGCTCCACTATATTTGTAGAATTGCTTTTTGCCATCGATACATTTAGCTCAGTAGGGTTGTATTTACTCATAACACCTAGAAGCATACTTACAACTAAAACATAATCCAACCCTCTCAATTTTTGGAGTTTTGTTGTCCCACCACTTTATAGAGGAATTTTTTGCGTTGGCAAAATGAATTGAATTTTTGATTTATCGCGATGTGAATTTAGTCGTTACGGAAGCCTTTTAATTCATTTTGTTCTTTTTATGGTTTTTGCAGTTTTTAGCGATTTTTTTGTAATTATTGCTGTTTTTGCAACATTTTTATCAGAGTCCTGTTGGGCAGCGGAGAGGCATCCATTCGATTGGAATCTTAATTGCATAAAATATAATTTATTGATGGAGTTTTCATGTTTTATGTATATTTAATTTTTATTTTGGATAAAGCACACTAGCAATGAAGATTCAAGGTTTTTGATAAGGTTTTTAATTGAACTAGATGATCTATTTACTTTGATTTTTTATTTCGACGCTAGTAAAAAAACTTAAAAGGAATCCATATTGAATAAATATATTTTTGAATCCTACAGGATACTCTCTTTTTTATTATTATTTTGTTTTTTTAGACTATAAGCAAACATTCTCTTAATATACAGCAAACTTAATCACAACACTATAAACAAACTCTGTGTTTTTAATATTCATATAAAGTTTGTCATCAACAAGCAGAGGTCTCATTTATTTTTCAAACGAAATGAAAATAATTACGAAGCAAAAACTAATAAAGTCTAATTGATAGTTTCACATGGCATAATATATAATTGAAAATGCAAGCATAAGCACATGAAGCTCTGCGAACAGTAAGTTTATAGTTCAAAGCTCTGTTGAAATTAAAAAAGCTTTATTTATATTTTGTCATGCAACTTCATCTTCAGCACGAAAATAGAAAAAATGCAATTAACTGATTATGAACGTAATACATGTCAGCTAAGAATTTAATTAGTTTTTATCTTAAAAATCTAACAAAAAAGCATAAATTGCTTCAAAAGTCGCAGTGAACAAAAACCCACTCAAACATCGAATTAACATGAATATTGAACAAGTAAAATAAATATTAATCAAGAATATACAAACTGACAAGCAAATGTCCTCATTTGTATGCAAATATGTGTGGAAAATTAATAATCAATTTATTATCCGTTAAAATGTCCATTCATGCAAATACTCCAAACAATCCGAAAATAATGAAAATAGATGGGAAAATCGCGTGATTCAATTATTCTGTGCAATTGGCCGGTGATGATATGTTTACATAATTTAACCGTTTAACATTCTCCATTATGTATTTATTTGTGTAGATTCAGGATTTAATTTGATGGTCGCCGATTTTTTATTTTTTTCGCCATTGGGCCGAGAACAGGTAAAATTATTTTACGATATGTTAATTAAATGGATGTGACATTTACCTGATTCAGCTGTCAATTATTTGTTAGTGAATGGTCATAGGAGAATTGAAGCATATTTGTAATTATTTTAAATTATCCGGAAATGTTATCATCTCATGTTTGATAGAGTAATTTGTTACTTGAAAATCTTTTATATCTTTAAAATATATAAATACAAAAAAATTAATGATTAAAATAAACCTCATTTTCAAAAATAACATTTTTAAACAAATAAATACTTGGTTAGAACCAAACAGTTTAAACCTCAAACTGGAATGCAATTGCAATCCTCTGAATATTACGTTTATCCAATCTAAATTTATACCATATTGTTTATGCATTTATTCTGTTTTAAAACAGTTTGGCAAATTATTTTCAAATTTTCCTTCGGCAATACTGAGAGCAGGCAAACTTTAGTGTTTGCATTGTATTTCAACGCTCCATTAAATTATAAATAATGCAGACGATTGTAGATGTTTTTGCGATTGCTGGTAGTTCTGGTAATTGCATTTTAAATAGTTTTTCTTGGCGGAAACTTTTGGACGTTGCTTGGCCTCAAACTGTATCCTAAGCTGTATTTGGCTGCTCTGACAAGTTACAAAACAATTTCCATTTAAAATTGCAAACTGATTAATAAAGTTTTGCAGGCAAAATTACCACAATTTTCGTTTTGCAGACAGATGATGCTTCAAATGCTTTCCATTTGGCGCTCACATTTGGCTTGAATGCTATACAAATTGTTTGATGTCGTGCTACTAGTTCATCATCTTTTTCAGTAATTTGTGTTGGATTTTGTTGTATTTTGCTTACATTTGGCCCGTGATTTGTCAATTTACAAGCAAATCTTACTTTTATGGTTAAAAGAAAAAGGAAAAAGATAATTTCGTTAAACTTTTCCAGCACGCCATTAATCCAACAAAAGCACAAATTTTAGTTGTATTTATTTTAGCCGGAAGTTTTCCTTGATAGAAGAATAAGTAGAAGAAATCAAAATCTTTCAAGATTTTAATTTTACACGCGAGCTTCAAATAATAATGGCGCTGTTGCTTTTAAGGTGGTTCAATGAATGATTGAAGCTTTTTTACAGATTTAATTTATATATTTATTGGCAACTTTTCTATAATCTATTCTCGAAATAATTTCAAAAGCTTCCAAAACATCTGACGGAAAAATTTCAAGCAGATTAGATCCTTTTCATAGACTAGCCTTTCAAGCTCTATAATCTAATTAAATAAAGTTCTTCAAAGCTTTCAGCATTGATTAGATTTATCAGCATAAAAGGCCAATCTGTAGCATCACTTAATATCTCTACCCAAAAAGCTCCATAAAAGCCATCAAACAATTTCAAACTGAGAAATTTCTTAAAAGCTTTCAGGACATAACCCCAAAATAGCCAATATAAACAACAATATAACAATCAATTCAATCTCGAAAAAAACTGGCAGAGCTTTTCTAAGTTTTTCCATCAAAATCAAATAATAAAAGAAACATTTTCGGGTCAATCTTTGTCATGGAATCGTCATGATTTCGAAATATTTGCTAAATCTACGATTTCCATTTATGTAAAAATCTATTAGAGCATGATTAGAGAGTATAATAGGATGAAACAGTTTTTCAACAACAATGGAAATTCAATCACATTTTCAAATATATTTCATTGAATTTAGTAAAGCTTACCAACAACAGCCACGAGCTAACGCAACAAAAAATAAATGTTACCATTCCAAATCCTCGCTCGAACGATTTTAATAAAATTTAAATCATTCAAATATCCTTTTAAATTTTTTCCCCATTATGCTATTTTTTCCTCATTTTTGTTATTGTATTATTTGGTATTTTTGTTGCCAGAATATTTTATTCAATCATTTTCGATTCAATAGAATTCTTCATTCTTCTGAAAGGATGTGCTGTTCACAAAGCAAAGGAGCTGTCGAAGGAATATTTTTGTCGCTTTTTGGCAACAATAATAGATTAATAGAGAATGAAAGTTATGTGGAGTATTGTTAGGGATTAACTGGACACTAGTGAATTTTAGAGAGTTTTTTTCGGGTAGGAGTTGAGTTTGGGAACATTAATCACGTTCTAAGGACCTTTCTTTGAATAGTGGTATTTATGGTAAACTATTTGAAAATTGATGTTTGCTTTCTTCTCGAAGTGATATTGACAATTTGCAGCTCTTTCAAACTGTTTAAAAGAAATTTCTATAAAGGTCATAGGGAACATACCTACAACAAAACAAAAACAATCTTTTGAGTCTGTCAACATCTCAAAATATTTTAATCTAAAATTGAAGAGAATGCTTTTCAAGAGAATCCATTAAATACAAAGAAATTTCAGCTATAAGCATCCATTCATCATAAAAATTAAAAAAATAACTAATTTAATAGGAAATTTCGTCAAATCTGCTTGTATTTCCAAATGAAATCAAATACCAGAAAATGAACAAAAGAAATTTAAATCTTTTGAGGAAAAACATGAATTTAACGCTTTTATTTAATGACAACATTTTGAAGGATCAATGAATTAGAAGAAGAGCAAATATATATTTTAATTTAATTGGAATTCTTCATCTCTGAAGGCGTTTCTTGTCACAGACATTCATTTGATTCTGATGGAAAATTCAACCCTTTAAATATTCAGAATTCAATATCAATCTAAATGAAAGGAGAAAATTAAACGAACTTGAACGTGAACGTTTATTTTTGGAATTTGTAAATTTCCATTTGTCATGATTTGCAAGAATCTCAGATTCATAAATTGATTTGAAATAATGAAAAAACAAAAATTTTAAGCATTCGACGAAATTATTGTGTTTGAACTTTTTCAAACTTTTCCAATAATTCCTGCAAAACATACTTCAAACCAGTTTTAAAGCTTTTTAGTCACAAATGTACAATTTCCTCAATAAATCAAGCAAAAACGTAACAACACCACGTTGAACATTTAATGTTTCCCCCGTCAAACATTTTAAATTATAGCTGTGAAACTCGAAAACATAGAATTGATAGAATTTGGGGAAATTATAGAAAATTAAAGAAAATAACTGAAATCACGCTCGTTGCCCTTGATATCCCACAGCTTTCCATTTTCCATCTGAAAATCTGAAATCTCCATCGAAACTTCAACCATTGCTTCAGGATTTTAAGATTTGATTAATTGTAAAGCAACCTCCATTAACGTTTCACAAAGTGCCAAAGGTTAACAGCTAATGCCTTAGCTAAGGAGGTTGTTGTGTAACTTTTTGCCTCTTTTTTAAATTTAATACTTGCTTAAACTATGCTTTTCATTAACCCTTTTCAGCGAGCTTCTTCTTGCTCTCATGTAGCTGTTATGCTGTTTTAATGTTTCAAGAATGATTTATCAAAATGTGGAAAACGAGGAAAAGTGGAATATTGTGGAAAATGGCGCCAAATTTGATGGAATAAATCATGTCTTGTGAGGATTGCTAGAGGGACTTTATTACGTGAAATTATGATATTAAAATGTTTTGGAGAACAGTAAAGAATGATTAAAAATAGAATATAATTAAGATTACCGAATTTTTGGAGTGTAATCAGAGATTATAATCATGTAACAAATTATGATACAAACGCTGTAACAAACTCTATAACTCTGTGCACAATTACTCATTATGAGTTTTTCACACAACACCCACTTCATAAACTGTAAATGGTCAAAGAGACAACCCACCCAAAACGCTAGTATCCGGTGACATTCGGAAAACTTTCATTCATAGCTGTAAAAAATAAACTCAGCATTTTGTCAGCTTTTATTTTTATTTTTTCCTCATCATTCAATCAAATTTTATTTTATTCCTTTTTTATGTTCATTTCATCCTTTTCAAACTGTTCTTGGTCCTTTCATAGTCCTTTTCTCAGTTGGGGGTGCAGGAAGTCCACAGCCAACAACAATATCGCACAAAAGCTACTCGAGCTTTTTTTGTTGGCGGGAAAAGTTGTGAGAAACTTTGCACAACATGCTTTGTGTTTGAATGAATGGCTTTTATGTGCAAACAAACTATGTTATAGTGCTATCATATTATATCCCACTAGCATTGTAGTATCGAGTGTACGACCAAGATGAAACATATTGAGCAGATAAATCAATAATGTAATGAGGCAGTGTTTTTGCTTCATGGATATACAATGGCACAGTTTTTCTTCTTCCATTTATTCACTGTTAGGAGTTTTTGAAAAAGTACGGGTTGTTTTTTGCCATAACGTAAGATTTTTTTAAATTTAAAATAAAACAAACAATCAAAAGTAATGTAAATAAGAACTCTCAATAAAACACAATAAAATCATAATTATCTTTCCACAGTGTCCGTCTACAATACAAGGTTGTGCCATTCAGTACTTGTGATATTCGTAAAATTATTGCGTGATTAATTGTTAAGTTAACCCTTATTAACGCTTTAATGGCCAGAAGGTTAACAATTTATGGTTTTTATTATCCTTTTTGCATAATTTTACATTATAATCAGTCATAACTCTTCAGTCTCCATTTTTCATCTTATTATCTTTTTGCTTTTGCTGTTACCAGCATCCAAAAGAATATATAATGTAGGAAATCGAGCAGAATTCAGCCCAAAATTCAAACAGAAACTCATAAAAGATTTTTGGGGATTTTTGGGACTTATGGCGAACTTCGGGAGCAACCACATGTACAAACAAAACTATTTCGGATTTTGTGTTTGTACATGAATACATGGCAAGTTTCTAAAGTTTTATGATTGGTAAAGTATTTGAGATATTAGAAACTTTAGAGATTTTTGGGGGAAAAAGTTATGAAACCACAAAGCAAAAGTTTGCATCAAAAGGACGAGAAATCTTGAAAAGGGACCATATTTGCACAAGCTTAAGACTCGGCTATAAAAAGTTATCAGTTTTTTACTCACTAAAGTGATATAAATTGTTTTTTGAGTGATTCAAAGCTAGGATGAGAAGGTTCCATTGTTATTTATTTGTTTTGAATAATTTTGATGTTTTTGGGTAACATTAAAAGTGTTATTCAATTGAATATTGATGGTTATATTTTTTCTACATCTAAGACTTTCATGAATAATTTACGTTCAACTTATAATGACAAAGCAAGATTTTAAACAATGTCGTATGAGAAGTAAAAACAAAATCCTGAATTACAACAATCTTGTCCACTTTTCTTTTCAAATAATAATAAATATCTATTAAAACAGTAATTTCTTGAATAGCCTGTCTAAGTTAGTCTATTTACAAATTAAATTATTCAAAGAAACCTATTTCATGACTATTTACAGAATGTTAATTAATTAAATCAAGTATTGATTGTATGAAGGATAAAACATAAAACCATTAGAACAATCATGTGGCTAATTTCCCGAGTATTTCCTGAGTAATTTTCTTTCAATATTTACATGACATTGTTTACAGAACTGTTACATTCATCAATTATGATTTATTCATTTAATTCACCAAAGTTTGATTGATTGTCAAACATTTAAATAGAATTGTAAAAATATAGCAATATTCAAATTATATTGATGCGGTTGGATCATTTATCAACACTTTTTGTGGTAAATCTGATAAATCGAGTTTTTTGTATTTACTCAAAGGTTTTTGAGAACTTTATGCCACAAGCTCTCGAAAAGCACTGAAACATGAAAAAACATATTAGAGACTAAAATTACATTCCAAGAGAGCCAAAAATATCCCCAACGCGTTTGCGTAGCAACTTCTCCACTACGTTTTGTTCCCTGCTCTTCTCTTACATATGAGATCTCACATTCCACACTTAGTTGATTCCACTGAGCAAGTCCTGTCACATCATAACTGGGTTAGAAATATACTGACCTGCATCGAATCCACCGCAGGAAAAAGCAGAACGTTTTGATTGGGAAGCGTGAATGGATTTATTTCTATAATTTATGGATCAATAGTGCTCTTCGCTTTTGAAATTGTGGTGACACATAAATCAATCTTTTGAGCTTCAGTTTGAGCTTCAAGTGCGGTTATTGAACCATCCATAATTTATGAGCTGGAATGCTTTTTATTTGCTGCTATTATTAGCAAAATACTTTCTGGCACGACTTTTGATTTCGATCTCTGAAATTCTTTGAAATATTTCTGATATATTTCTTTATTCGTGTCGTCATAAATAATGTGCAGATGTTTTATGGGGATTTTATTAGATTTATGGGGTCGATGATAGTTTTATGGGGTTTGACTTTTTGGGGATGTGAATCAAACATGTAGGTAGGAAAGAAGGAAATTTGGGTATTTATTGCTTACTGTTATGGTTTTAGTATCAAATATTCAACATTGAGCCTAGAAATGGGTTGTGAGCAAGCAAATAAAATTTGTTTTTTTGGAAAATGGGAGCAATTTGAGGAAAATGTGATTTTATTTATTTTGAACGACTCCTTACCCAATTTTTCAGTTTTGTTCATGTTTTATGGATATGAACTTGAATAACAGAGTCTTCTCGGAAAATTGTCTACTTACTTTCATTAACGCAATCAACTTGAAATATTATTAAATTCCACTGCATCTGTTCAAATATGAAGAAACAAATATTAATGTTGTATAAATTGGTACTACAATAATTTTTGTTAAAGAAGATAGTTCATAAATTTGTTATCCTTTAATTAACTCCGTTGTTATTTTCATGCTTACGAAATAAAAGTAATCTTAACCCTTGTCTTGTATCCCAAAAAATATACAAAACGCAATAAAGCTATTAAAAAACACCCCAAGTCAACCTCAACAATGTTAAATGCCACAATTATCCATAAAACATTACATTTGCCCCAAAAATCGGTGACCAGAGCCATTCAATGATCCGTAAAATTGAGCATAGGGAACTCAAGAAAACAAGAAGTCAATAGGAAACAGCAAAAGTCTGCGCGTGAAGTGGGAAGTCAAAGTCCTTCATTGAGAAGTTGGATCAACTTGGTTTTAGAGTTTATAAAATAATGAAATAAAACTTAAAATGAAATCTTTAAACATAATATTTTAGAAAATAAATCTAAATAGAACAAATTTAATTCGACTTTTCAACTAAAGGTGTTTACTTCAAAGGACAAAAACATATTTATAGTGTCGGTTCGGGTTGGCGTAGGCCGTAGGATATTTATCTTTTCAAGCTTCAGCACCCTCAAAGCAGGCAACAAAGAATTTTCAATGAACTCTTAATAAACTGAATCAAATTGGAAAATTTCACTTTGTTTGCTGGTAATTTTTGGTTAATTGAGCAGTTCAATGAGTCGCAAATTATTTGCTTGTTTATATTTGTATATTGGGGTTGAGCTAATTGGATGAACCTGATTTTTGTCATAAAACAAATCAGTTTATCCAGCATATTTCAATTAAATTGTAGCATACCAACTTTTAATCGACATTTTATGCTATTTACGTCATTTTATAATTTTAGAACGACCGAAATTGCCCGCAAAAACAATCAATCGCAAATTATTATCATTATCTGCAAATTGCTTTCAATTATAGCTATAGCACTGGCGATTTGGTCGTAAATCGGCTGTAACCAAGCAAACACTAGGCCACGGCTTTTATATCGATTCTTTGCCAATACAACACGAATCTACAGAGCATTCGATAGCCCATCTAAAATGCCCAGCATGCTAATTGTTGCACAATCACCGATATAATGAATGTGATAATTATCCGATTACACAGAAAAGCCTCTAATTTCAGCTAGCAGATAGATAGTAAGCAAGCAAATCGTCACAGATTATCGCTATCCGATAATTACGACCAAACAACAACAGCGAGCATTACATAAAACCTTTTGGCTGATACATTTTATCGTTTTTCCCATAAATCATATTTGAATGACAAAGTGCTGGATATTTGAATGCTAATGGTTTTTTTGTATATTTTATCTCTGGTATCTGTTTCTGCGCTCAGGATGTGTATTGTGTTTGATATTAGATAGTATTATGCATAACATTATTGCTATATTGCACTTGAACTTTGAAAAACTATACTACAATGTGATAGAAATTGAATTTGTCATGCAAAGTGAAAGCACTTGTTGAGGTTCTGAAAGCTTTCTCATGTATGTTCACTATTACTTTTTGTTTCAAGTATTTAAAGCTCGCTTTAAGCTAAATATATGAGGAAATAAAATGATTTTATCTTATAATTTAAAACAGTAACACAATAAATATCTGACAGGGAACCAGATACTTGCCAAGCAATTCATTTAAAGCTTTCCGTAAAGATCTCCATGTGGAACTCCACTCATTCAATAAAAAAAGCAATGCATCTGCATTTGACATAGCAGCAGCAAAAATGCAAACAAGACACCAATTTGCTCGTTATCTCAGACTTAATGAAATTACAAAGATTAAATAATAATCGCTGCCATTAACTTCAATTGAATAAATCTCGAGAAAACTGAAATGCAAAGTCAGTATAGAATAAACAAAATGTGGAATAACGTAGAATTGTCTTTATGGCTCGAGCACAATCTCATCAATTGCATTCAAATTGCCGGAGCTTTCGTTTTTTCTCTGAAATTCTGAGATATAAAAAATGAATGAAACATCAAGTACTTCAAGTACATCGAGATTCGACTATATTATTACAAGAGTTTGTTGGTGCTTTTGTAAGTCTGTAGATCAGTGCTCAAACATTAATGGCAAACACCGAAATAAGAAAGATACATATTTCTAAGTAAATATAAGCATATTTGTTGTGTGTTTGTTGTGTCCACATTGATAATCGTGAAATTGGCATATAAATGAGTATCTTGTAGAAAGTTGATGGAATATTTGTTGATTTTAAACAGTATTTTATTTCTACTATTTTTACCTATACTTTTAAAATTCAGGTAAAAATAGCAGAAATAATTTTTACAATTTTTACCAACACTTTTTTAAATTCAGGTAAAAATAGTAAAAATAATTAATGTTTGAAATCTTCAACTTCTCCTACACCACCTCAACATATATGCCAAAATTCACACACTTGAATATTTTTATTAACGAAACTTTTTCATTTGTTGGCTTTATCAGTTGAAAATCAGTTATCATGCTGATTTCAGTAACGAGTGGTCGCATTTTTTTCGGATCGCGATAATTCAGTTCCGTTGCACGGTAATTAAAGCTCATTAATTGCGTGGGTGTTTACGACAATTCAGCAGTAGCATTGTCTTATCAGTTGCGCCTGCATAATTGTGCATAAGGCACCGCTACAGCATAAACGCGAGTGCATGTTAACGTTTTAATGTTATTACGTAACTAAAAGAGTCGAAATTTACTCATCTGGTATTGTTCGACAAACCTTGCGTCGCCGATAAGCGACTTTCGACAGTTCGGCTGATAATTTTTGGGACACATTTTCTTTTCACGTTATCTGTGTAGTCACAGATAATGTGAGTTTGTTTGGGACTTCCAATAAATCCAGAAATTCCAGAAATTCTTGAAGGAATTCTTTCCAATTTTTTGAATTTTTGGAGTTTTTCGTGATTTATGAGTCTTTGATCCCATCTTTCAATTAAGGAACTTAAAAATTCTTGCAAACTTGAAGAATCGTTTGAGAATTCAATGTTCTAGTTGACGAAAGTGGCTTATAAATGGCCATAAGTTCATCTTCTCTCTCGGGCTAATCTGCTTCGCGTAATATATTTAATACATTTTAATATGTTTAATACTTTTGAATTGTTTAATGTGCTTAGACTGAGATTCTGGACGTTACTTAAATATATTATAAATAAAACATTTTGTTGGCGAAGCATAGTATAAGGCAATAGAGATTTGATTCAATAATGGCAATAATGGGCAAAATATGGAAATGAAGACGATATTGAAGACACTTGGCTTGACTTTGTGCTAGTGCATTACACGCTCAATTTGATCAGTGTTAAGTGATCAGTGTGATTTTGTTGAATTTGTGATGATCGCGAATTGTGACGACTTTCAAGATCACTCACATTAAATTGTCGCCACCGTGCAAATTCACTCCAATAACTATTCTGTAGTTATTAGATATTATCTAGATATGAAGATGTGACATGAAGACGCTAATTGGCAGGGCAGATCATATCTGAAATGATTGCGCTATATGCGATGAACAAGAAGAATTATTTTGAAGTTCAACCAAGCGCTTAATTGGTGGAGCTAATTCAAGAGATTCTCCGTAAAGTTAATTATCTGATGAACTGATGAACTGATGAACTGATGAATTTTAGAGATGGATAAAGCATCATAAAGTTTGCAATGGAAATAAGTGGTGATGTGTGATTATGAGTCTTCATAATGATTATTCCAAGAAATTATCGTTTTTAATGAGAAATAAAATACTAGAACACTCAATGAATGAAAGTTATTGCATTTACAGAAGGCAAATTATATCCATCAATGATTTTGTATGAAATAGTAAAATTATTTATCAATCCCAACAAACCACAAGCTTTAATGAATATAATTATGCCCAGGAGCATTCAAATCTGTTCTTCATTGTTTCAATAATAAATAATAATTTGATTTAATGGCGTCACATTCAAGCATCAAATTGAAAATTTACATACATTTCATACTTGAAAGTTCAAGCATCAAGAAAAACATGAGAAAACACTGCTCACTTCTGATTTTGTTTATCTTGTAATTGAGCAATCAGTGCTTCCTCCAAGTTTAATATGGTTTCGTTTATTATGTGAACTGACGTCACTTTTCTCTGAACCATTAAACTAGAACAGTTTTCGAGACACACAATAAAACTTATAAACAAATTATAAAAATTAAAGCTCAACGTTGTCAATCTACTAAAATTCATAGAATGTGTCATTATTATGGCATTATAAATATTTATGCACTGAAGTTTATTAATATGTTAGTGATTAGTGATTTTAATTGCAACGTTTTTGTGTCGATTTTTATTTGTATTTAATATTTTGTAATTTGTGCAATCAAATATGGATTTTATCGAAGAATTGACGCAAAACTTGTGCTTTAAAAAGTGGCTCACTATTTTTCAATAATTCTTATCTGTGCAGAAGCTTAAACACAGCCGAGCAAACATTGGGAAAGTGCTTCTTTAGAGATCCAATTACACATTTTGTGATACGATACTAAATATTAAAAGTGTTCATTAAATATTCTAAAATTTCTGGAATCAGGAGGAATAAATTGATAAATATAATATAGAGCAGACGTTCATAATAAATTTAAATTTGATCAAACATTCAATATTTGTGTTTAAATTCAAAAGTAAGCAATAACTAAGCTGCTAATGATAAACTGAAACAATACGGTAATTCCCGAGTTAATTCAAAAACCCTTGACTTGAAAAAACCGCATGTTATTGTTATTCTTGCTCCACATACTCCGCAACATCAAATACCGATCGTAATCTTAATTAAATGCTCTTCAGTCATTCAGTGACATCACGACCAATTCAAGTTTACATTCTGTATTCTCGCTTTTCAAGAAATTACTAACATTAGACGAGCAAAAAACACTCATGAGGAATCAATTTGAGCTTAAATTGTTTTGCTTAACGACATAACGACATAACCAGATTCAAAACTACACAATAAAACACTGAGTTGCAAGTAGACATTGAGTACATAAGACGCTCATAAAACCCACTTGATACTTAGATAGTAAAAGTGTGATTAAAGTGCTTCCACTGTTTGTTCACTTGAACAATGCTTTGATATATACAGATTTGCAAACAAGCAGCAGAGAAATTGTGCGTGAGAGAAAAACATGTTGCTGGAATTGATTTGCATCAGTGCGGTCGTGAGCTTAGCTAGAATAAATGCATTGCCGACTGGCACGGAGCCAAAAGTGTATGAAAAGTGTAAAGGACCAGCAGAAACAGGAACGTGTAAGACGTGGCTGCATAAGTGGCGGTTTAACGACACCACAAAAGAGTGCGTCACCTTCATTTGGGGAGGATGTGGTGGAAATCCTGCAAATTTATTTAATAGTGAAGTGGAGTGTTTGCATCACTGTATTGGAGAACCACGTAAGGATTTATTTTATAATATCTTAATTGTCTTTAATTTGATTCGTTAGAATATGTTAATGCTTAGATTTGCTAACTATTTCTACTATACCAAACAGTTTGATAAATAAATTAAATTTTTAGATACCCTCTACCCTTACCTAACCACACCAATAACCCCAATCAACTCAACTGCCACAATTTCACCCTCCGAGGAGCCGCCAAACGAGGTTAGTTTAGGGCCTACTTCAGTTCCACTTGAAGAACGAGGCTCTGAGCTTACTTTCAATGAAACTGGAAGAGAAAAAACATTTATGTTTGCTCAGAACAATACTTTCATCCAAATTGACGGCGACACAATTCAAACGTTCCAATTAAGGTGAGAATATAAATCCCGTTTGAAAATATAAACTAAAAATTGAAAAGGGAGTGTTTACTCTTCAAACTTTACACAAAAGAGCTTTTATTCGAATGTGGGAAAACAATTTTAGTGACAGGGATGGATAATTTGGATTAAATTTAAAGTTTGTAGCAACAAAACTTATGGTACAAACAAATTTTCAATTTCAAACCCCTGGCAAACACTTGATGGCTCGGCATCGTACATAAAGCTCCTGAAGCCACATAATAATAACACATAATTCTTCATTACAATTCTTTTTCTTTGCATTCATTTCTTTATAGGTTGTGTAGAGAAATCTCATTTTCCTTCCGCACCTCTCTAGCACACGGCTTGCTCGTGTACCACAATGTGAAGAACCCAGAGAAAATTGATCTAGATCCCTATGCGCTGTACGTGATTGTGGAGAAAGGGCAGTTGAAAGTAGTGCACGTGTTTGGCAAGCACTCTACCTCGGTGATTGTCGGCGAAGGCTTAAATCGTGATGAATGGCACAGTGTGATGGTAATTTTTTCTTGAATTCTTTAAATATTTACTTTAATTTAAAAAGTAATGATAGTAAAGATAGTAAAGATAATCTCTACTATCTTTACTTGAATTTAAAAAGTAATTTATCTCTACTATCTTTACTTAAATTTTAAAAAGTAAAGATAGTAAAGATAATTTTTACTATCTTTACTTGAATTTAAAAAGAATTTTATCTCTACTATCTTTACTTGAATTTAAAAAGTAATGATAGTAAAGATAGTAAAGATATATCCCTTACAAATAAACCAGAATCAAATTATGGTATTCTATCTTTGCTTACATTAGGTGCGAATCGATGTTCATGGCGCTCGCTTGATAGCCCGAGTAGACACCCATCAAGAAGAAGTCTACCTTAAAGGATTGAACCATGAAACTAATTATGGAGTGTCCGTTAACCTACCTTCTGTAGTTCTAGTTGGAGGATTATCATCAGAAGAAAAATTGCATGGAGTAAAATACATCATAGAGTCTTTCGTTGGATGTATCAAGAATATTGTGTTAAGCTCTGGCAAGGCAGCTTCTGATTTACTGCCAATTGCTCCATTGGTAGCGTCAAAGCACGAGAATGTTGAGGAGGGATGCTTAAATAAATGCCATACTAGAAAGAATCTATGCTTTGTTGGATCCAAATGTGTCAATCACTACCATGAAATTTCTTGTGACTGTTTTGGGACCAAATATGAAGGAGAGCAGTGCGATATTTATTGTAAGATCACCCAAAATCTTCAACTTTACTTTATTTTATCAAAAATTATCTTACAGCCGCAACAGTACTTACCTTGAGAGGTTCAAGCTACGTCTCCTACAGAATCTATGATTGGAAAGATCGCGTGCACTCCTCCATGACTCGAATCAGTTTGATGTTTAAAACCATTTACGATGACTCAGTGCTCTTTTTTGCGTCAGGAGAAAGCTTTAGGTCTCAGTACATTGCTGCATCAATCAAAAATAATTCAGTTTATGTCGAAATGTAATTATTTACTCTTATCTTATTTACAGCAGTATCTTATCTTTAATTGATTTTAATTGAATTTTTCAGGAAGTTCGACGATCACGTTTTAACCACTGTTTTGGGAATAGATTTGACTAAAGGCTATTGGCACAATTTGACATTCTTCCATTATCAAAAGACTGTTAAAGTTGTCCTAGATGATCAAATGAAAATCTTAGATGTAAATCAAACACTGCTTTTTGATCCTGAAATTTACTTTGGTGGTGGACCCGACCTTAACAAGAAGAAAGGCTTGGCTTCTCATAATAACTTTGCTGGATCCTTGAAATATGTTTTCTACAATGATATTTCTGTGCTCTATGAGCTCAAGAAAGGAAACCCCAAAGTTCACTACCTGGGAGTGTTATCAGCTGAATTTTATGAAACTGATGTAGAAGTTATTCCAATCACTTATCCATTTGCCACATCTCATATTTGGTGGCCCATCAATCAAACTGATGAATTGGTTATCAAATTTGACTTCAGGTCTAGCAGAAATTCAGCCGTGCTTGCTTACAGTGAAGTGACTACAAAAGAAGGAACTGGATATTGGGAGATACGTTTGGCAGTCGATAAACTGAGCTTCGATCTCATCCCTGATGCAAATGCTGCTAACGTCTCTCATTCTACAGTAATAAAAATAGAACGTGCCACTGAATGGCATCGAATAGAGTTACGCTACAAAAATGATGAAATATTCTTCTTGGTGGATTATAGACAGAATGCTACTCAAATGTTTGGCTTATCGTTTAACATCGGTAACAAAATTATCATCGGAAGTAGTTTGAAGCAAGCATCATCTGGATTAGTTGGATGCATGAGAGATCTTGAGATTAATGGAGTGGAGATTGAACCCAGAAGGATTGTGAAAACAGGAAGGGTGGTTGGAGAGATTGCTCTAGACAACTGTAAATACGTCGATCCTTGCAAGAGGCCAAATACTTGTGAGTTTTCATTTAAATAATATTTGAAATTCAATGTAATGATTGTAAATAATTTTTAGGTGAGCATGGTGGAAAATGTTTCGTGAAAGATGATAGAACAACATGCGATTGCAAAGGAACCGGATATATCGGTAAAAATTGTCATTTTACTGAATACCGCAAAACTTGTGAGGAGTTGGCTTTACTTGGTTATACTAAATCTGATGTCTACCTTATCGATATTGATGGTAATGGTATTTACCCACCTGCTCATGTAAAATGTGATTTCCAAAGCTTAGAAGATGCTACAAAAACAATTGTTGAACATAACTTACCCAGTCAAGTTGACGTACGATCAACCAATAATGAAGATTTCAGTTTTACGATCAAGTATCGTGAGTTCTCTACAAAAATGTTGCAAGAACTGATATCACACTCACTTTACTGTACTCAGTACATAAAGTATGATTGCTTCAAAGCGCCTCTGGAATTACATTCAGCCACTTGGTTTACATCTTCACACAACAATTATACAGTCGATTACATCGGTAATGTAAAGAGGTAAGATTTCAATTGTTACTTGAAAAATGTATACATCTATTCTATTTTTAGAGGTACATGTCCTTGCCAGGAAAACAAAACTTGCGAGGATCCCAAAAAATCATGTAATTGCGATAAGCTGGATAACAAATGGTTTTCTGATGATGGTTACTTCAGTGAGCCTCTAAGTTTAGGAATAACTGGCATGTACTTCTTACAGCAAAAGAGTTTGGAAGAGACTTCACAAGGAAGAATTACACTAGGTCCTTTGGAATGTGTTGAAACAAGTAAGATTTTTTGAATATTTTGTTTCAAACTTTTACATTAAATTTGTTTTAGATACCCAAAGATACGTGGTAACATTCACAACATCTCAATCGTACATAGAAGTACCTGGATGGCGTAAAGGTGACATTGCATTCAGTTTCAGAACCACTGGCGAGAAGGCTATTTTACTCTTCCAACCACCAATCCGACAGAATTTCCCTTCGTTCATGGTTGCTTTAACTGGTGAAAACCAACTGACTTTCAATTTTACATTGAGCACTGGAAGTACACGTGAGCTGGTCATAAACTCTGCTAGAAAATTAAACGGTGGTGAATGGCATAAGATTTGGATCGATTATAATGTAAGTTAAACAAAGATCAATTTGATCAATCAAAATCAAATTAATCACTTATTTTTAGGAGTATCACGTAAGGTTCATGATCAACACCGAGAGTCAAATGGTGGACTTATTGGAAGAGGAAGAGTTTGGACCTTTTGAAGGCAGCATGTTTATCGGTGGAGCAACAACAGAATTACAAAAGAAATCATCATTGAAGCAGGGACTGATTGGATGCTTCAGAGGATTGGTTGTGAATGGAGAAATTTTGGATATCTACAGCTATATGAGTGTTCACTTATCAGAGATCATAAAAGACTGCAAACCATCATGCGTGAACTCTCCTTGTAAAAATGGTGCCAAGTGTAAAGAGCTCTGGTCGACTTTCCAATGTGTTTGTGTTAATCCTTGGGCGCATATAGGAGAGTTTTGTGAAACAAGTAAATATCCATGGCTAATTTTGATAAGTAAATTCTTGACCTTGAAATAATGATTTTCAGATATCAACGAGAAGGCACTTACATTCATAAGTCGTGAGTCGTATCTCAAGAAAAACTATTTAGGAGCTAATCAAGATGATAAAACAGCTTTAAATGCAATCTTGAGCCAAAATCTCCTTGTTAACATAAGGACTTATGATAAACACGCTTTAGTATTATACGCCAATGATCACTTCAATAATTTCATTCATCTTTACATCACCAATTATAATGAAGTCGTGTATTCTTATAACCATGGCAAGGAAATCGTAAACCTGACAGTATTTAGTAAAGAGTTGAGCAGTGGAAAAAGTATTCAAATAGCTGTTATAAGGTTGGAGTCCTCCACAACACTCTTTGTCAACGAACTAAATGTAACTTTAGACAAAGGAATACTTTTACTTGACGAATACTCTAACAAACCTTGGAACAACCCAGAACTAGAAGTTTTATCACCAATGCGACCGCCATCTCAACCAACGGACTATTTCCAGTTCAATATTGGAGGCTACGATTCAACGAACTTATTAAGAATCAACAGTCAACTTCCGGAATTGCTTGGTTTTATTGGTTGCGTTAGAGGTTTGAAAGTTGGTGATACTTTGATCGATTTATCCGAAATATCCAAAGAAAATGCTGCTCATAGTTAGTATTTTAAGAAAATATATTTTTAAGACTCTCTAAACTAATTTCTTTCTATTTCAGTTACTGAAGGTGTTTTGGAAGACTGTCAAATGAAATGCGACAGTGAACCTTGCAAAAATGGTGGAGTATGCACTGAAAACTTTGCTAAACAAGAGAGTTTCTGTAACTGTGAGCATACCAGCTTCAGCGGAGAATTCTGTCTTGAAGAAAAGGGTGCAGAATTTAGTGGTGAAGCTGCTCTTCAAAGAAAATATATCCTTAAAAGCTCTGACACTGGCAATGTAGATCATGTTAAACTGCAGTTGGCATTCTCTTCTCCTGATTTACGTAGAGTCAATCGAGTGATGCTTTTAATACAATCAGAGAACTTGAGGAGCTACTACTTAATGGTTGGAATGACAGTAGATGGATATTTACAGTTTGAAGAGGATCGAGAAGGATCTACTCACACCGCGATCGTTGACAGAAACTTTTTGAATAATGCTCGGCATTCTGTACATTACGTAAGAGATTTTGACAATGCCACGTTATTGATTGATCGAGTAGAAGTACCGATGATTGTAACTCCCGGAAAACCAATCATTCAGGTGTCAGATACTGGTGCAAACGAAGTTTTAATTGGTGGATTAAATACAACTGATCCTAGGTTTGCAGTTTACAAAAGTTACAGTGGATGCTTATCGAGTTAGTGATTTTTATTTTATATTCTATTGCATGATCGCATCACTGAAATTTCATACATTTTTAGACATTTTCATCGAGGTCAACGATCAATCTATGAAGCCAGTTGAAGAATACATGTTGTTCACCAAAAGTGGATCCGAAAACATATCCGTTATAAATCCACAAGGTGTTCGAAGTGCCCAATGCACAGCTGCCTTTGACGTTACTCAAAAGCTTCAAGAAGAGCCTTCAAAGAACGCTAGTATGGGCACAGGAACTTGGGTAGAAGACTCACCAGCTCGAAAACCTTATAGATCAATTTATATTGATTCTAAACATAAAGAGGAAAATACAGATGTGTTCATTATTCTAACATCAGTATTCATTATTATCATAGCGTGTTGCATTATTGAAGTTTATCGAACTGATCGCCAACACAAGAGAAGAATTGAAAGAGAAACCGATGAAAGTATTATTTGGTCCAAGGAACAAGCCACTAAACTGCATGAATCTCCAGGTGCTCCCAAGGGACCAAGACATTCTATTAAAGCTGTAAGCTAGTGTTTAGTCAATCATCTGTTGCTTTTTTTACTGAAATACTTTTAGATATCATTTGAAGAGGACAAACCTAAACCACAAAGCATCTTGAAGAATGGAAATGCTAATCACGTGAAAGTAGTTCCAGTTCCAACGTATGAAGAAGATAAGGAAGTTCAAGCAAGGGCAGGAATTAGAGGCAAGTTTCTATGTTTTTCTTATTTTCCTTGGTAGGTCAAAATAGCATTTATCTAAATAAAAATTTAGAGAGCTTTAAGATTCTTCAAGCAAACCTCAAAATTTATAAAAGCTTCAAAAGCTCGGTTGAAAAACACTCTGTTTTTATCAACAAAAAAAGTATCACAGTAACTTTGCAAATTAAATCTACTAATATGTTACTTCAATTAGTTTTCAAACTTTGAGAAGCAAAGTTGACTTTCCCAGTTATTCAAGAAATCTATCTGAGAATTTTCAAAAACAATTAAAATGGACACTAAGCGGATTAATAAAAGTAATGTGCAGTTGACAAGTGCTGCGCTTCAAGAATTTCCTGAACCTGTTAGCATGAAAAGAATATTGACCAAAATGATGTCTCAAATGAATCTGCCCGTAAGTTTACAAGGAAATTTGAGTAAAAAAACGTAGAGCTAAGCATTACATTTTTTCAAAGGAATCGGTTGAAGATCAGTATCAAATTGAAAATAGCATCAAGAACATTGTTCGTCGAGGTGCACGCAACGGTTACTTTTTTCAAGTAGGCCGAAAATATAGTGTGTTCCCATTGGAACAACCAGAGGCAGAAGATCAGAATGAATTGGAGGAGGAAGAACCAGAAAATGATGTAGAAGATTTCGAGGATGAAGATGACTCTGATGGAACACCTTCTGATAGAATGGCTCCAAAAAGACGTCGCATGGCTTTGACATCACCAGCTCATCATAAAACTTCGAAATCTCCAGCACGTCCTAGAGCTTCGAAAGCTCCAACTCGTTCTAAAGTTTCAAAAAATCCATCACCTAAGAGGTCTTTGAAATCTCCAGGAAATCGAAAAGTTTCAAAATCTCCAGCACGAAACAAAAAGCTCATGAACAAGGGAGCAGAACAAATGATGGCAACTGCCAAACCAATGATTAAACGCAAAAGAGCTGCCAGAAGTTCTCGTAAGATGAAACCAAAAAAGACTGGAAGAAAACCTGCAATGAAATCTAAGCTTCGTAAAACTAAGAAAACTAGACGTTCTTCAGAAATGAATAATTGATGAGAATAGACTTTTCAGCGGCTCCTTCTAAATTTTCAATATTTTATTTTTTAAGTATTTTCGACACTAAATTGAACGATGACTAAATATATACACAATATACACAATATGTGCTTTTTTCAAAACTTTTATGTATTTTATGTGACGTGATACTTTATAAGATTCTATAATTTACTTGACCTAAATTTTTGATTTCTTCAATATTTGTACACAGTGAAAATTTATGGATTTTTTTCATGGATTGGAAAAAGCAAAAGTTCGACCCGCGAAACCAAAATTTTCAAAAAATTTGGATCGATTCGAACCACAAAACCAAAATTTTGTAGTTTGTCACCGCCTCGGATTTATACTTCTTAAAACTGAGAGTTGGTGCTAGTTGTAAATTAAATATGAACAAATTATCTAAAGAGCTTATTGTATTCAACAGACAGCCAACTAATGGATCATGAGATTCCTTGGGACTCTGCTGAATCTCAAAACCTGCTAGACTCTTCTGATCCTCAATCAATCGACGATTCAGCTAGCGATGATGATGATACCAACAACGAAATGCTGGTAAACAGTAATTCTCTAAAGGGTGCCGCTCCTCTAGCTTCTATCTCGGAATTGACATTGGACAAGCTCGAGTTGTAAACTATCTTATGAATGAACTAACAATAATAAGAAACCTGCATTAATTATTTGTAAATAATCACAAATTGCATGTCAGAGCATCCGAAAAGTATTTTTCCTGAATTTTCCCTAATTTATTGTTATATAGTAATTAGCCTACATGTACTTAATTATTGCATCTCTAGCTCGTTTGTTAAATCTTCTGCTCGTTGAGAAACATAACTTTATAATTATAATTTATTTGTTTGTTGTAACAATAATTAGTTTAATTAGTGCTTAATTATTATGGAAGCATGCAAGCAGAAGAGTTTTCCTCCTTTGTTGCAAATAGACAAATAACTTTCGATTAAATTTATCTCTGCTAAACAAAACTTTGAAAATAAATTCAATAAGTTGAGAATGGTTCACTTCTTTTACTTCTTACTGTCTTTTCTGATTACTTGCAACATTTTCTAAAGGTTCTATAAGCGTTGAGCATGTTTGTGGCTTGTGTATGGTGAGTAAACTTTTATTTGTTTGATTGCAATTTTGAAATTTTGTATTTTATGTTAACCAAGAATTATTTATTTAATAGGATAAAATTCATTTAATATTTTGAGATTTTAACCACCTGTTTACTATTTTATTTTACACAGAAGAAAATTCTTTTACAATTTTAACAAAAATTTCACAAAGATACTTCATTTTATTTAAAAAACTATAAAATTCTCACCTATTATCTAAAATTCTCAGGTGAAAGACAAATCAGACCTAGATGAGAAACTAAGCAGCAAACTGCTTATGTTAGCAAGAACCAAGCAGAGACAACTGTCCTTTGGACCACCACCAGCAGCCATAAATTCCCATCAGTTAGATGCGATAGCAGAATCACCTTGTCCATCACCAACCATCAAGACCAAAAAATTTGATCAATTATTATTAGAAACGATAGCGAATGAAGCTTAACAAATCATTCACATCCTCAAAAAGTATCCTTAGAATCCTTTTAAATCAAGGTTGTACATTCGAGGTCACGAAACTTTCAAAAAGGGTAAATCGTTCCCTCTCAAGTATAGCCTTGACAGAAATCCTTTGTGATAAGATTGTAACTAGATAGAATATGTCCCTCAAAAAATTAAAGAAATAAAAACTCCGTATTTTCTTACTGTTTAAAATTTTGAAGTCCAAGTTTATTCAATCTCGTTTGAATTAGGTTCTGAAGTAAATTGCTTATATCGTATAATTTAATAAAAAAATAGGCTTAAATTAGTGTAATTAAAACTAATATTTTAGTGTAATGATGGTGAAAACTCCGGGGCTAGAGGAGTGTATGCTGAAAAAGATTTAGGTGACCATTGGAGTTTCTTCTTTTGTGTCTTCTGCAGGAGTTGGTGGTTTTACCGCAACTGGAGGTGCACTAGTGCCATTTGTCTCCTCTTTTGGTTCAACATCCACTAAAATGTAGAGAAAGAGATAAAATTAGAAATTTGAAGAAAACCATAGTTAATCAAATAATTTATTCCAAGAATGAAAAATCCATTCAAAAAATTACCATTTATAAACTCACCTTTAGTCTCCTTTTCTTCCTTAGCCACATTGTTTTCAGTGCTATCACTCTTAGCATCTTTGTCCAACCGTGGTCGCTTCCTTTGATTCTTAAAACTTCTCTGATCACGTCTACCACCTTCCCCTTCATCTTCCGAGTCTGAATATTCGTTATCGGGTACAATTCGCTTGTCTTTGTCACTTTGAGGTAACCTCTCGTCCTTGTCCAATTTATCCTCATCATCTTCCTCATCGTTCACGCCATCCTCCGGAATTGCTTGAATTTGTACTCCAGGAGCATGAGGAAGCATTCGGAGGTTCTCAAACAGTCGATTCTTGATCTTCTCGAGGTATTCGCTGGTGTTCTGATTGGACATATTTGAGGGGGAAATATGAAGTTTGAAATCTGGTCCAAAATACTCAAAGTAGTCGTTGTAGGGAAGCTCATTGGCAATTTCCACTCCCAGGGCCACAGATGTTTCATAGGTCCAGCAACGAGATACATTGCGAATTGTATAGCCTCCTCCACCCACCATCAAGAACGGTAAATTGTATTTTTTGACAAACTCAACGCACTTTCCGTGTCCTTTTACGGTCAAATTGAAGCATCCTAAACGATCTCCGGTGAGAGAGTCAGCTCCGCATTGCAGGACAACAGCTGAAGGTTGGAATGTCTCCATAACTTTAGAGATGATCGGCACAAAAATTGAATCGTAAGAATCATCATCCATGCCATCACGAAGTGGTATGTTTACTGCATAGTATTTGCCTTTGCCAGCTCCAATGTCTCGCAAATCACCTGTACCAGGGAAGTACTCTCCGTATTTGTGGAAACTCACCTGCAATAATAAAAAATTATTAAATTTTTTTTTAATTTCTAACAAAATAGTTGGAATTTAGCCAATCACTCAATAATCGATTTGAAATATGGATAAAAAGAGAATTCTTTGAAAATTATTGGCAACTTGAAGAAAATTCAAGGAAAATGGTCTGGGGATGTCGAAAAATTATGTTGTGAATGTTAATAGTAAGTAAGACTATTTGATAAAATAATGAATACTATATTTGATAAACTTTATAAGAAAATAAAAACTTGAAATATTCTAAGGACAACCCTTCGAAGAAGATATTGCGTCTTGTAATAAAACTTGATATATGGAATTTTCTTTGTTAACTTTAAAGTCTTTTTGTGAGTTTAACCAAAATTCTACTAATTTTTAAAAAGCAAATTCCAATATCAGCAAAATTTAAGTGACTCAGCATATTTTTTAAATATTATTAAAATATTTTTGTTAACGAGACTGATAAATTTTACCATTTCCATTAAAAAAATATGTTCTTACCGTCATCACACGATCTGTAGTGTAAAAAGCTTCCTCAACACCATCTCCGTGATGCACATCGATATCAATATAAAGCACCCTTTGGTGATACTTCAGCAGCTCCAAAATACCCAAAACGATGTCATTTACATAGCAAAAGCCAGATGCCTCGGATTTCTTGGCATGATGGAGTCCTCCTCCCCAATTAATGCAAATTTCTGAAGCCTGTTTGTTGAGCTTCACGGCAGCAGCAACAGATCCACCAGCAGACAGCTGGCAAAACTCGTACAGACCATCGAATACCGGACAATCTTCGCCCACGTTGAAACGCTGCATTTGCTTGTTATACTCGGACATATTGTCTGGTCTAATTGAGCGCAGGAAGCGGATATAGTCATCCGAATGGAATTTGGTCATCTCATCCGCGGTGGCTTTATGAGGTCTCTGTTGAAAAATTCGGAATTAGGGAAATTCGTACAGTATTGGAAAAGATGCGCAATGAATTAATGAAATTTCCAGAGAAAGAAACGTAATTTATAAATGAACCTTGAATAAAGGAATTGGCGGCATTTCTACTCACATAAATCTCCATTTTCCTGTACAATCCATAATTCAAAAGAAGATTGTGTGTCATACGTATTCGGTGTGGTTTCATAGGATGACCTTGCCCATAGTAATAGTTGCCGATGTCGCCTAATTAAAGTTAAAAGTGATATTTTATTAGATGAGTTTTTTTAGGAACGCGGTTTTCTCAGGTCACTTTGCAAATGGATACCCGTAGTTTTTAAAAAACAGCATTTTATTGATAATTACACCAAATATATATTTTTTATTTAGTGCAAACTGATACTTACTATCGTAATAATAGCAGACACGTTTTTTGTTCATCTTGGAGCCTCGAAATTAAACCTTTAGATTTAATTTGTTTCGGCGTCTGAATTTGCTCTTCCTCGAGCGAGATGCACCAATACTATGATAAATGTCATGATTCAGTCAATCAGAAATCATAATTTTTGCTCTTCAACTAGTAAAGTGAAGCTAGTTGCGATTCTTCACTGTTTAACATTTATTGCTAAAAACCACATTTTGTTTTGATACCCTATTGGTTCAGCCCTATTTACTGCCTCTATTGAAGATAAAATATTTCTCCATTTTTAATGAGCAGATCAATGGTGATCAGAAACATTATGCATTTTTGTAACAATTATAAAATATCAAAGTGTCTACAATAAAAGCATACAGTTGCAAAATAGTTTTAAAATTTCAACAGTGAAATTTAAACAAAAAGTTAACATAAAAATAAAACCTAACTTGACATCAAAAATGGCTAAAATGATCTTCCAGCACCAAGTGGGGACGGCAATGGAGTGTCTATCCGTAAGTAGCTTGCTTTAGAAACTATAAAATTTGAAAATGGAGGATTAAATCATAATTTTTTCTATTTTGTATGAATCATTTATTAAATTAAATTCTTTTTTTAACAGATACCGATTACTTTACACAAAGAGTCCGAGCTGGACATGGAGGGCCGTGAGATAATGAAATGTGGATTCAAGATCGGTGGTGGAATTGATCAGGACTTTACAAAATCTCCACAAAATTATACTGATTATGGTAAAACAATAATCCTTCTGATATCTGAAGATCTTAACTCATCCTTGATATTTTGTAGGTATCTATTGCACTGAAGTTCACGAAAATTCACCAGCTGCAAGATCAGGATTGCGAGTGCATGATAAGATTCTTCAATGCAACGGATATGATTTTACGATGGTCGTAAGTATCTTTACTGGATCTTTTGTATCATTGGTGTATAATTTTTTTCTTTTCTTATTTTAGACCCATAAAAAAGCCGTTAGCTACATCAAAAAGAGTCCTGTCCTTAATTTGTTGGTAGCCAGGAAAGGAGTGACCTCAACTTAATTGATTTTTGTTATGGTTTTAACTTTTTAAGAACATTAAGTTTTTTATTAATTGATTGATAAAAGTTTATTGAATTTCTATTATCTAGTGGAAAGTGTGGACATAAATCTGTTAAAAATTAATTAAATTACGTAATTAAATAATTTTATGAATCAATGTTACAACCACAAGTTAGCACAAGGTAGCCACAATAATTTACACTTTGCAAACCAAAAAGAGGAGCTGATCGTGAAGCCTATAATATTTGTACGTTAATTAATCAAATCAATCATCAAACCAATTTATGAATTAATATTTGTAATAGATTTAAATATGTAAAAGTTTTCAAGTAAAATGGAACGTTATCAAATAGCAAACTAAGTGAAATGAAATGTATATCAGCTGTACTTTATTTTAAGAATTTTATTCTATTCATTCCATTTTTGTATGCATTATATCTAGTTTAATAAAATGGTATATTGGACTCATGTATGTATAATTTGTGTTTATTTCTATTCCTTTTTGTGGCTTAAAATTTTGATTTATCAAATCAGACTTCAATGTATAAAATAAAATTTATTCCGTCATAATTTGTGCAAAATTACACTAGTAAATTACACTCTTCAAAAATTATCAGGGAAATGTGTAGAAAGTAAGATAGAAAATGATAATACGAAAGCTTCTGAGAAATAACAAACCAAAGGCTTCATCAGTTTTGACTGCCTACCTTAAACAGTGTGAAGAACCTCCATGGACATCTTATTTTATAAAGGTAAATCAGATTTAAATGGAAATCGGCAAAAAAATATAACAAATAAACTTTTTATCAGCTCAAAGACTGTCAGAATGATCAATGGGGCAGATCACATTTTAATTGGACATTAGATTCTGGTGCAAATTATGTAATGCATCAAGTCATAAACAACCAAAACATGGGTATTGTATAATTTTCAATTTCAGCATATTTTAAGGACAACTTGTTTACCTTACATCAAATATCATTGCACAAAAAGAGATGTGGCTGACTTAAAAATAGATGATTATTTCTTTAGAACTTTGAAGATTTTGAACTTAGGTAAGTTTTTGGTCGTACCAGCTGACAATGTTCAACATGACATCTAATTTCAGGCATCCCAATGCTTTTCTATGGCATAGCTGCAATCTTTTTGATCAAACATGTAGAAATAGTTACTATGAAAGATACTGATCAAAAAGTGAAGATTTACTTTTTGTATCCAGAAGATAAAGGAGCAGCATATTGAATAAAAGATTAAAGTGATTTAGATTTGGAATATATTTTCGTATTTATTACATTTTCTTCATCTTCAAATTGTGATTATCTAACTCTGACAATTTTTCGGACAAAAGATCAAGCAAAATATCAATTTTAATCTGATATAAAGAGTTCTGAGTCTTCAGTGCAGCAACATCTTTAGCCTGAGATTTCAATAGATCCACACACTCATCAGATTTGCTGTTTTGCAAACACACCCAATTTCCTTCGACAAAGTGCAATTCCTTGACATCACTGAGTCCTATCTTGATTTTGCTTCTGAAGTCGTTTGTGGCTTCTTCTGATTTTGGTATGTCGATATTGAGCCTCGGTTGTCTAGGACTAGATAATTTTGAAGAAAATTTCTTGACAAAAATTGGCATTTTGACTTTGGGTTTATATACAGAAGGCGCTGACAAAATAAATTGCCAAGGCAACCAAAAATAAACATTCAGTCATTTAAATGGATGTAACCAACAGGTTTATAATAAAACAAACAGTTTCGTTCATTGATTAAATAATTAAATATATTCTTTATAGAATCCATTAGGTTTTATTAGGGAATAGACTAGGAAGCCAAAAGTTTGTTTCAGGGCTTTGATCGTCAATCCACGCCAAACCTTCACTTACTAGCTGATCAACTGCTTGTTTACTTCGTGTTTCTGTCCAACTAAAATTAAAATGAAACTGTCAATATTAACCTATTACCGAGGGGTTGATAATGACAATTTATCGACGACAAGAGTAAAAATAGACGAAGAGTAGGCAAGAGTAGCCAAAGAGTAGGGAGTAATCGGGAGTAATTGGGAGTAACTCAAAGAGTAGGGAGTAATCGGGAGTAATTGGGAGTAGTACAAAGAGTAGGGAGTAATCGGGAGTAATTTTGGAAGTAGGCTGAGGCTCGACAAGAGTAATTGTCATTATCAACCCCTCGCCTATTACAGTATAATTACGGATTAAATTACCCCAATTCCTTGATCAAGATTGAAATCGTTACAAATCCTTCTTCTTGATTGGCTGCTACTCCCAAAACGTTGGTAGTTTGCAAGCTTAACTCTCTAGGAATCGACTGAACCAAATAACGATTCTTTCCAACAGGATAAACTGTAAAGCTGTTTCCAAATGTTTTCAATTTCTTTGATGCCAACAAAATATCCTCTTCCGTAATCTCTTGATGCTTAGAACTTTGCCCTCTCGCTGCAATTAATCGTTTTCTTAGCTCACTAAGCTCCATAACACCACCAGTAATCGGATTGGCCGCTAAACAAGTCTCTACAACTTGAACACTTATTTCGTAGTAGAAATCGCCCATCCCCAAAATACTCCAAAAACCTTTCCCAGATGTCAATGGATCCACACCGATAGCTGCACACATCTCTTGGAATTGACGACGAAAAACTGCATTCTTTTTGATCTCTGATTTATGCTTGGTGGCAAACTGTTCCAAATTATCTCGAAGCACTTCCATTTGTTTACTAAAAATATTTACCATTTTGATATGATTTCTTTTAATTTCACAGTGAATCTTACTTTATCTGCTCAAACTGGGAGTCTTGAAGCTCTGTTCCTTTGTCTTTGTACTTCTCTGCCTCCAGCTTTTGCTTGTGAATTGCACCTACTCCTGCTTTTCGTCTCATCTTTCCTGACTTGTTTTCAAAATATTTACTTCTTTTGACAAAAACTTCGAAATCGAAGATATTCGAAACTAATGAAATTTTTCATGCGCACTGTTGAAAATAATTTGTATTCGTATGTATTGTTTCTATTTTCATTTTACATTGATATTCTGGAAAATTGTAAAATCTCCTAAAACCATAAAAAGTTAATGAATTGCTGCAATTTAATAAAACACTTTCTTCTGGTATAAAACTTTATTCGCCAAAAATCTTGTCCAAAAAACACTCGCATAATACAAAATTTAGAAAAATTTTCTAACTTTAATTGGTTGTACAAAATTGTTTCTTTCACTCGTGGATACTTTGCATAGTTTCATATTTTCGATATTCCATAAAAATCTTACGTTTCAAAGTTCAAATATAATAGATACTATTAATTGTAAAATTGCAATATTCGATTAATTAAATCAACTTCAGTCCAATAAGTTTTGCGTCATCACCAAAAACTTTCAATATGCACCGTTTATAATATTATATTGTTCACAAGGTATATGTTATTTTAATAGGTGAAGACAAAACAGTTGTTTATTTTGTGATCACCAGCATTAATTATTAATTAATTCTATATAATACCTTGATTTTATAAAGTGGTGATGACATTCTATTAATTAATCTTCAGTTTTTTGCTTTAAATCTAATATTTGAATATTCAATGATGATTTCATTATATTGGACAATCCGAAAACTGGAACTAATTCATAATATTAATTAATTATGGCTTAATCAATAAATTTAGTTTTATAATTTTAAAATTCCGAAAATTTTGTAAATTCTTTAAAATTTTGAAATAATTTTGCCAGCTTATAATTATGCTAGGAATCATTTAATTTTATAATTTTGTTTATGATTTGAGACCAAAGCGCCAGAATTTCTGAAAGTATTGAGGATACAATTTTGAAGCTTCCTAGAAGCTTTTCCTTCAAAACTGAAAAATTCTTTTGCATTTTTACGACACATTCTTAAAAAATCCTTAACATATTAGTATTGCTTAAAAGATAATTAATTTAAACTATATTTCAATAAATCAGTCTTTTTCCATTACTGGCATTTTAATGCATTCCATTACATGACAGTATTACAGTATTAAAACTCTTTCAGTTAAAATACTATGAATAATTATTGCAATGCATTCAATTTGTTTTAAAATTCCTGAAATTGAATTTCATCAATTAAATCTTTTTTCTTTTTCATTAAATTTTTCTCAACTTTTAGTCATCGTTCAAAAATTTTCAATTTTCTCAAATTATTTTTTCCCAATCTTTCAAATTTTATTCTTTGTATGGCACTGGATTTTTAAAAAATGGAGTCAAACTTTCTCTGGAAAAATTATAAAACAAGTCGGAAAAGCGAAAGTCCTTGAAGGATTCGCTGTCCTTGTGCAAATATGTTAAATTTTTAATTTTTTGTTAAACTTTTACAGAAAAAATTACAAAACTACAAAAAAAATGATCAAGGTAGAAATTAGAGGTGGAGATATTACCAACATATTGATGGAAAATAGTAAAACACTACACATTCAAATAAATTACTTTGAATGCATGTATAACTTTACTTTCAAAATTGTTAGTAATTAACTACCACCTTTCTTGAGCAACCTTGAAAAAATGACAAAAATTACAAACAAAGAAGGAGCCAATCGCTAAAATTTAAATTTCCGCAATTTCTCCTACAAAATCACAAATAAACGTTAATTAAAGTATTTTTAGTTATTTTTCAAATAAACTGTAGAAGTCTTACCAGCCTCTTTTTATAAAACAAGGTCTGTATTTTAGTATTTAATTCTTTAATAATAAAAATTTTCATCTTTCCAATTTTTTTAAAAGTGAGAAACTGAAATTTTGAATTTTCTTGGTAATTTGTTTTGCAATGCAAAAGATTTTTGTTTTTTTCTAATACAATTTTTTTAGATTTTTTGAAAATTCCATCACACTTAACTTATTAATGTTTTTTTCAGTTTTAATTGTTTTCGATTCTCAATCAATATTTTCGTTTTGAGACTTTAGTTAGTTTTTTTCCTAGACTCTTTATTTTCATTCAAAACTTGTGGATTCGGTTAGAAAACTGTAGGAATTTAAGTAGGAAGTTTGTACAAGGTAAAGTTGGCTTAAAAAAATTGTCTGATTTGATAAGTTTAGTCGAGTATAATTAATTTAACTAGAGAGAACATTTGTAAATCAGATATTATTGTATGAATTGCATATCTTCAAACTCAACAAAATTTAAAAATCATTGTTGAAAGTTTTTACAATTAAAATGTGTCAGATGTTTTTAAAATAAATTTCTACTACAAATCCACAAATTTTGTGCAGTGTTCGAATTATATTTTCATTGAGCTTTTTACACTGGTCATTTATAAATCATCTTTAAAGAACTTTGTCGACTCATTTGTTACAAAAAAACACATTCAACTCTGTCTTTGGTTTCAAAAAAACACTTCATATTCTCATATATGTCAGCGATGACGAAATTGAATCTTTAAGATCAGGTTCAAGAAACCCATTTTAAGTCGCTTTCTTGTTCAACATAATCCTAAAATTCCTAATTTTCTTAATACTATATAGCCTTAAATATCTAAATATTCGTTGAATAATTGTATAAAAACTTTTAAAAATTTGATTATTTAAAAAATTGTTCCAATAATGAATTTGCTACTTATAAGACAATAAACGCACACATCTTTTTTGTAATACTATGGTACTCGTCGTTTTTAGCTAACCCTAAACATTTAGTGTTTTGCTTATGCGATTTCGCTTCGTCAGCAGTGTTTTTTTAAATCAGTCTCAATTTTTTTTTCTCTTAGTCTTGTAGTAATTATAAAAAAACAACAAACAAAAAATACAATGATGCTAAAAAATTTGTCTAAACCACACGATTTTTGTACTTATCTTTGTATTAATTTTTAGGTTAGTGTTTTGAGGTAGTTGCGGTTGCGCGTTGGCCCAAAAGCCATAGTAGACCAGGGAAGGTCATTTTTGATCCATATTTTGAAGAACTTTGTGGATCTTTATCGATCTATCGTTATTTTGAAGATCTTTGAAGATTTTTAGTAGACTTGGATGAAAGTCTTGTGAGGGCTGCATTGGTCACGTGAGTCTGGTGAAGTTTCCACAAGCACCACCAAACGACCATCTAGACAAATACAGACAAATTTGATTAATTCGAAATTTATGATTAGTTAAAAGATTTTTCGATGCAATCAAAATGTGAAAATTGAACATTAAAAAAAGAAAAAAATATTTACCTGGCAACAAGGAGACATCAGACGGACGATCCTTTTCATCCATATTTGCAGTCAGAATGTTGTGGGAACTGGGACGAATTTCCACCTGCAATATTAATTTAGATATGAAATAATAACATTCATATAATAACTAAACATCAACTTACCGCCCATAAGAACTCCAGCAACGGTGAAAAGATAAGAACTCTTTGGTTCTTGGAGTCAGCTACAATAACGCGACCATCATCATCGCAGCAAATTCCAGAAGGACGGCAGAACTCATGCAAGGCTAGAAAAATAAATATTAGTACATTTTTCTCCTTCTTTTTTCAAATTCAAACTCACCAGATCCCTCATGCCCCTTAGTCGCCATAACTTTCGTTAATCCAGCATCAATCAATATCAAGCGATGATTCTCAAAATCCGAGATAATAATGTCACCTTGTGGATTGAAGCAGCATCCTCTTGGAGTAGTCAACCCCTTCAAATATCTACTGTGATTAACGCCATCAAACGAGAATCTTGAGATAAAATGGCCGTCCGGATTGAAAAGTTGAATGCGATGGTTTCTAGAGTCAGTCACTAATATCTCTCCTTTGAAGTTGACAGCCACATCCCATGGATATTGAAACTGTCCGCATTCTTTGCCAAAGCTCCCGAATTTTAGTAAAAACGCGCCAGTTGATGAAAAGATCTGCACGCGATGATTATCCTTATCAACAACCACGATTCTGTTTTGAGGATCAGAGCTAATCCCAGCTGGTAGATCGAATTGCCCTTGAGCGGTTCCCTTGCAGCCAAACTTGAACTTGAATTGACCATCAGCGAAGAAAACTTGCACGCGATTATTACGACGATCAGCGATAATAATATTACCATCTTTATCCACGCAAAGTCCCCATGGACGAGAAACTTGTCCATCTTCGTGTCCATCAAAGCCAAAAGTAGTGCTGGGTCCCAAAGCTGGTTTAGCTGAAATATGCTGCTGACTACCAGGAATACATTGTCCCGGGAAACTTGTGCCGTTAGTTCCATTTGCTGATAAAGCTGGAGTCAAACTTGAGGTGGATTGAGCGGTTGGATCCCAGGGAAGACGCTGGCCAGGTGCAAGCATAGTGCGAGACACGATTGGTCGACGAGATATCAGACTATGAGCGGCAGCTAAAGTGTTAGTGGTAGAAGATTGAATCAAAGATGGAGTGCTCCCATTGGATGATGTAGAGGTGGTGCTGTTGCTGCGCACGTTCATCACGATTTCGCCCTAAGGATTAGAAAAGAGTATTAGCATTTTGATATTTTTTAACAGCCATTGCAAAAAATTTTAAATTTTTGTAAATACAAACACGAAACAAAAATCATTGAGCATAAATTAAATTTAACTAACCTGCAACCTTATCTCCTGCAGTAATTCAAAGTTTGGCTGAATAAAACTGATAAACTCTTCAGTCGGCTGTAAATTCTTGTACATTGCTGCAAACTTTTCAATTTGGCTCTCAGCAGTTGTCAAAGTGCTGGCAATATCAATACAGTTCATATTATGAACTGAATCAATTGCTTTTGACAATTTCTCCGAAGTTTGCGCCAATCCAGCCAAAGCAGCTCGTAATCCCGTCATTTGATCTGATAAGTTTGTCAGCTTTTGCTGACGATATTTGTCGACTTGCTCCAATAGAGAGCGTTCTCTGTCTTCAGCGGCTATAATGAAGTGGCGCATAGCCTTGCGGATTCTGCTTGAGGTATCCAAAGCCTCACGTTCGACGGATTGCGAGTATGTCACGGCTTGATCGATACTCGTTTTGATGTATTTTATCCCCAACTTTCCGGAATCCAAGACGGCTTGTAGCTTATCCTTTGCTTTTTCACTAACGTTGGCCACAGGAGTACAGACGTGATCTTTGTGGTCACGCAATGTACATTCCTGACAAACCAGCTTCTTGCAAGTTTCGCACAAGTAACGCAAAACTTCAAAATGAATGTCACACTGGGGATCAGTCAAGCTTATCTCGTTAACTGTGCCGAAAGAAATTCCACCACCAGCCCTTCCTAAGTGAGCCAACTCTGGAGTTATCTTCCCCATACCAATAATGTAATGGTCTTTCGTGAAAGAGTTGATTTTGTGCAAATTAACGCAATCATCACACAATGCGTCATTGCAATCCAAACATCTTAAATTAGCGCTAGCTTCACATCTTCCACAAACAATGGAGTGATTACTGCTATTAGAGCTGCTGGTGTGGGGTGATGTACTTGGTGACAAGTGAGTTGCATGACTGCCAGGAATCAGCGTTCCAATGGCACCGTATAAATCAGTCGAGTGTGCTAGCCCGTTATTATTGTGCAAGTTTTGATTCGAGTAGGGACTGGAAATTTTGTTCGTATTGCTGAACGGATCCAAGATGTTGGAGTACAAAAAGTCATGGTTGGCGAAGACGTTATGGGTGCTGAGGAAGAGAAAAAGTAGTTTGAGTGATTTTTCTTTAAAATTTGTGACAAAAAATAGCGAGAAATCGTGAAATCTTGAAATTATTGAGAATTTAAGATAATCGATACATTATATTATTAAATATTCACTTTTCCACAAAAAAAAGAACTAATTTCAAAATTCACTTAAGTTAAAAATACACACAAGTACTCACTCATTAGTTTCCAACATTGTGCTCCTTTTAGGAAGTCCGTTGATCAGATTGGATAGGAACAAGCCATTGGACACATCATCACTGAGCTGGTGCACGGAGCTCTCATCTTTGGAAGTCAGTACTTTATTGTTTAATTCCATGGCAAGCAGTTCCATAGCTCTCACTGGATTTGCAGTTTATTAGCTGGTTTGCTGCAGTTTGCATGTGTTCACTGCATCGGTCCTTAAGAAAATGAAGCGAAGAAATGTTATGTTCGAGAACTGGATAGAATATTAATTTTTTATGTGTGTGGATATATTCTTGGCAATTATAGAAACAGAAACGAGAGAAGGATCATGGAATGTATGCGTGAAATTTGTAAAATTCAATTTTAGGATATTTTGAATGATTTCAACATGTTTTTCTATTTCAAGTTTTCTAGCTGTATTTTTATTTGATATTTTTTGGATCCTTTTCAACTGTGTTCGACCGAATTCTTTGTCTTTCCGACTCAATGGGAATATTGGAAGAGAATATATGTTTCGCAAAAAAAAGAATTAACAAACGCTGAACAATAAAAATAGGAAAACGCACAAAACGGAATGTGAGATAATAAGGATCTGGTTTCACAGCAAATGCACAAAGCTTCAATGTAAGTGGAAACATCTTTCAAATAAATCTATGAAAATAGGAATTGGAATAAATAAGAATCTACTTTGATGCTTCAATGTATGCAGGAAGATTTTTAAAATCTACCTGATGTTGGAGATGGTGAAATTTGGAAAAAACTAATCGAATGTATTGGAGGATTTATGATTTTTCAGAGATTTCGTTAATTAGTTATTTTTCGTGGGGAAATTTTTTTCTTTTAAAGCATTTTCTTTTCTCTACGGAATTACGGGACATGAATTCGATTTTTGGTAATTAAAAAACCTTTTAAAAACCTGAAGCTTTAATATAAAACTCAATTTTCAATTTTTAAGAAACAAGATATCTATTAAGTCGGATTCATCGTGAAGCGAAAAATTTTAATTAATTTTTTATTAAGTTTTATCGAATTCTTGATATAATTTGTTTTCTTGATTTACTTACAAGCACAATCTATTATGATGCTTATCTATGAAAACTTATTAAGTCGATGCTCTCTTCTGCCAATCAGATAATTGAAAGATTCTAATTTACATAAACATTTCTTTGTTAAACAATTAAATCAATTAAAAACTGAATCAATTCACGAGAATAACTTAAAATATCATATTTTAAGTCAGTTGAATTAGAAAAGTGCAGAAATTCTTCTTAACTTAATGCAAAACTGTGATTTGCAAGCGAATAAATCACCATTTTTCTCTTAACCTATCCCAACAAAAAAATCAATACCAACAACAAAATTGTTTACACTATAAAAATTGCAAAGAAATTGCCTAAATTATAAAATTGCGTCTCAAATATAATGTTATGCAAACTAAACCAACCATAAAACTGTTTGGGTCTTGCAAAGCAGTGGTAAAATAAGGACTTCTTGGAATAAGCCATATATAAAATTTTTCCGGAACGAAAGGAAAAAATCGATATTTCCGAATATGGTGTGAAAACGAGTTTAAATATTGATTAACAATAAACCTTCATGCTCCACTTATTACTAAATATTCCCTTATTAAGATTCAAATCAATTAATACTTACAAATAGCCATTATTAACACAAAAACACTAATTTTACTTTCGGATATATTTCCCGAAAAATACTTTTAAAATAATATAATACGGTGTAGTCGAGGTGTCTCTGTGATATGGTATTTTCTTCAGGCGCAAATTTGTAGTTTTAACTTATTTATAATATAACAATCTATTTTTTGAAATAATTGTTATATTAATGAATGAATGGTATCGTATTCGTTTCAGCAAAACCATTTATAAACACTTTTTAATGATTTAATTAAAATAATACGGAAATTTAAGTACTCTCTTACATTGATTCGTCGAAATCTATGCGTAATTTGACAATTCAAACAATTTTTGCAGCACAGCTTTGGTTGACAGCTGTGTTTTTCCCGCCAATTGTTTTACAAAGCTTTCATTGAAAGTAGTGCTTTCGAAAAAATAAATATTGCAGTGTAATTAAGTGAAATAAAGAAGTGGAAGTATCGAGGAACTATTTAAGACCCTCCATTCATCATGTCGAACTCACAGCCAGCTTCAAATCGAACTCCTCAGCGAGAAAATATCACTCAAAACTCGGGTAAGTTATTTTAACATATTTGTCGAATGTCTTATTTATTAATTTTATGGCTCTTTTATGAAAGATATTGATGAAACTCCTATGCGCATGGGAGCGCCATCGCAGCTGCCTAACTGCACACCAATTTACGAGAATTCAGATGGATTCAGTTTGCCTTCAAATACTCCTCGACATCAAAACTTCAATACTAGTGATATTGATTTGAGCTCACCACTTAATTATGGAACACCAAGGTAAGACGTAGCAATTGTTGATTAGTTCTATCTTTAACTCTTCGTTTAATTTAAGTTCAATTGGCTCAATCCGTACCCCTCACTCTGGAATACAAAACACTCCAATTCGTTTACGTCCAGACATCCGTGTGGATCGTCGTATGCGCCAAGTGGAAATGGGTCAACCTTCATCTCAACTTGAACCTATCGCCGAAATGGAAACTGACTCTCAATCGGAAAATGTTGGACCTCAACTGGTGATTTGGGGAACAAATGTAGTTATCAGCGACTGTAAAATGAAGTTTAAGCGTTTTGTAATGCGATACATTGATCCAGAAGCAGAAGCTGACGAGATTGAAGAAGGAATGAATCTCAATGAGCCACTGTACTTGCAAAAGTTAGAGGAGATCCACACACTTGAAGAACCTTTTTTGAACGTCAACTGTTCTCATCTTAAGACTTTCGATGAGCATCTTTACAATCAGCTTATCTGTTATCCTCAAGAAGTCATTCCAGCTTTTGATATGTCCGTCAATGAAATCTTTTTTGAAAAGTATCCAGCTGCCGTTTTGGACCATCAAATTCAAATTCGTCCATTCAACGCTGAGACCACAAGAAACATGCGTTCTTTGAATCCCGAGGATATTGATCAACTCATCTCTATTAGTGGCATGGTCATCCGAACCTCAAACATTATTCCAGAGATGCGAGAAGCCTTCTTCAAGTGCATTGTTTGCGCTTACTCAGTTGCTGTAGAAATTGATCGTGGTCGCATTGCTGAGCCTACTTTGTGTACTTACTGTAACACGAATCATTGCTTCCAGCTGATTCACAACAGGTCACAATTCACTGATAAGCAGCTTATTAAGTTGCAGGAGTCGCAAGAGGATATGGCGGCTGGACAAACTCCCCATAACATTTTAATTTATGGTAATTAAATTTTTCTTTTAAACATTTATGAGATTTGGAAAAGATTTTTGAGAAAAGTATCTGTTAAACTATTATTTATTTGTATATCACAGCCTACAACGACTTAGTAGACAAAGTTCAGGCTGGAGATCGTGTAACTGTCACCGGAATTTACCGTGCCATCCCAATTCAAGAAAATCCACGTCAGCGTAATGTTTGCTCCGTCTATAAAACTCATATTGATGTCGTTCACTACCGTAAATTAGACAACAAACGTCTGTACGAATCTGAAGATGGCAAAGAGCATCTTTTTTCCCCAGAAAGAATTGAGCTTTTGCACACTTTGTCTCAAAAGCCTGATGTTTATGAAAGATTGGCGCGAACTATTGCACCTTCCATCTATGAGAACATGGACATCAAAAAAGGAATCTTGTTACAGTTATTTGGAGGAAACAAAAAGAAGCACTCAGCTGGTGGTCGAACCAACTTCAGGGCTGAAATTCACATCTTGTTGTGTGGTGACCCAGGAACTTCTAAGTCACAGTTGTTGCAGGTAATTAATAAATTTGTTGAGCAAAATATGCTAATTGAATATTACAAAACATAACTATAATATTTGGATTTAAATACCACTGTTGTGCTGATATAATTGTATTGGCTCATTTTTAATGTGTTGTGTAGGTTTTCAACGGTCTTTAACTTTAATTTGGACCGGTTACTATAGTTTTACATGGTTTTATATTTCAACAAGTTGTCGCAACAGTACTTGTTACCGGTCAATTAAACAAGCGTGTTTTTTCAAGTTGAAGGTTGAAAAGTGTGTGGAGTGCATGGAAATGCAGTCAAACTACAATCTAACTCAGAACATCTTAAGCAATTACATAAATGATTTACATAAATTTACGAGTTATTCATAACAGATAAATGTTCTTTTTAAGTACAAATTTTGTGTTAATGTTCTAGTTAATTACTAGTTGTTCAACTTGAAGATAGTAACGCAGATATTCTACTAATTTATTTGAAATTCGAAATTATTCATATTAGCATACAATCTTGAGCTAATCAAGTTATTAATAATTAAAACATATTTTTCCTAGAAAATCAAATATGCAAATAGCAATTAATTACACCGGAAAAATATTAGCACACTCCAAATAACTAATATTTTGTATTATCCAACAGTACGTTTACCATCTGATGCCTCGCTCTCAATACACTTCTGGCAAAGGATCCTCCGCCGTTGGTCTCACTGCTTACGTAACGAAAGACCCGGAAACTCGTCAACTGGTCCTTCAAACTGGTTCTCTGGTGCTCGCCGATAACGGTATTTGCTGCATTGATGAATTCGACAAAATGAACGACTCCACAAGAAGTGTCCTCCACGAAGTGATGGAGCAGCAAACTTTGAGTATTGCCAAGTCTGGAATTATCTGCCAGTTGAACGCAAGAACTTCAATTTTGGCGTCTTGTAATCCTGTTGAGTCGCAGTGGAACAAAAATAAGACAATCATTGAAAATGTCAACTTGCCGCACACTCTTATGTCCAGATTTGACTTGATTTTTTTGATTTTGGATCCTCAGGATGAGCTTTTTGATAAAAGATTGGCCACGCATTTGGTGTCTCTGTATTATTCTGGAGGAGCTGAAGATGTCGATACTTTGTTTGTAAGTTCTTTACATTTAATAATCCTTGGCAGTTTTATTTTAATTTTATTGACATTTTCAGGACATGGGAATCCTGAGAGATTATATCGCTTACGCCAAGGAACACGTTAACCCAAAGTTATCTGAGGAAGCTCAGCAGCGTTTGATCCAAGCTTATGTTGACATGCGAAAGGTAAACTTTTAGTAAAAAATTCCAACCTAAGATTGATAATTTATTCAAAAATTTTCTACTTTCTCTCCAGATCGGCTCTGGTCGCGGCCAAATTTCTGCCTACCCTCGTCAACTTGAGTCGTTGATCCGGCTCTCTGAAGCTCACGCTAAACTCCGTTTAAGTCAGAACGTTGAACTCGTAGATGTAGAAGAATCTTGGCGCCTGCATCGTGAAGCTCTCAAACAATCTGCAACCGATCCTTTGTCTGGCAAGATTGACGTAGGCATTCTCACAACTGGTCTTTCAAATGCTGCTCGTAAGAAACGCGCAGACCTGGTTGCCTTCATCAAAGATAGTTTGAAGGACAAGGGAAAAACAAAGACTATTCCATACACCAAGTTGTTTAATGACATTAAAGAAACATCTCAACTTTTAATCACTAGAGAGCAATTTGAGGATGCTTTGAAGGAGTTACAAGATGATGGAGTTTTGGTGGTGATGGGAAAGAATACTGTTCGCATCTGTTAATTTTATTAAGTTTTGATTAAGTTTTAATTTTTAAGATTTCTCAAATTTTTCAAGTTTTTTAGTTTTTCAAGGAAGGTTTTTTCATAAAATTCAACCAAATTAACATATTATTTCAGAAATAAATTTTATCCTAGAAAATTAATAATTGTTGGTATTTCATTTACACATAAAATACACTTTTTATGGCAATCTTCCTTCAAATCAAATAGCATCTTGACAATCATTGAAAACTATTCTAAATTGTTAATTACAGATTATTTTATAGGCTCTTGCTAGCACCTCAATAAAATTCAATAAAATAAATTCTTTACGTTTATTGCTATTTTAGTCCGCGACAAAAATTCGAAAACTCCCGCCTGTTTCATTATTTTCACGCATCTATCATACTGCAGCAGCTGAGTGAGAGCTCGTTTGCTTGCTCTAAGCTTTTTATTTTGTTTCTGTAGAGCTGTTCGGTAGTAGCGATTTGTTCCCCAATCCGTGCGGTTGATTCAATTGTTCGCGCCTAAGTTTTGGTTTATTTGGTTCGGATTTCGGAAAAACTGGTTTTTAAGGTTCAAAGTGTACTCCCTTAACCTTTGGATAGAAATTGCAACGATCTAAAACAATAAATAGCTGCTATAATACCATAAAACCTATAATTTTTACGTCTGAAACAGAAAATTGGTAATAAAATTGTGCAATATTCTGGACTATTCAATACAAAGTTCAATTGTCGGTCACTTCCTGTGAGACTAACGATTATATATTTTGGAATGTTTTGATGGTTCTACAGTGAAAATTCACATAGTTTAAGTTTAATTTGAACTTAAACGCGATCGAATTGTTTATGATGATTCGGCAAATCATTAAAATTGCTTAATTGCCGCATAATTGTGCTGAATTGGTAGAAAATTGCGCTTAAATGTAGTGAATTAAACAGCAAATCTTACATGAATCGATCAGTTTTAGTGTAAAAGGTTTATTTACATCAAGGAATGTTTATGAAGAACCATGGAACCAACTTGTTGAATTATTAAAAAGAAAGTTTTTATATTTCCATAATTTGTTAGTTTCCTGTGGGTATATGCTTGTGATCGATAAAAAGTTAATAAGTAATATATCATTAGAATGAAACTAAGGTCATTTTGCAGCAAAGTAATTTCAAGTTCAAACGATAATGTTAACCTGTCTCTCAAAAGTCTCAGCAAAAACTTCTAAAGTTAAACATCCATTAATTCAAACTGGTAGATCAAAATTTGACATGCCATGTACTCACGATTAATTTGCTGAGATTCATAAAAATCCATAATTAATTACCTTAGCATTACATTTATTATTGCCAGTCATTTCTTTCAACTCGACCTTTACAACTCATTTAAAATCACAAGTACACAAAAATACTTCGAAATATCGCCGAAATAACTCTGTTAGTAAACACTAAAGCGAAAAAAAGATCCGAATAAGTTTTGGTAAAAAATTAAAAGAAAAAAAAAACATAAAACAATTGTGTTTTTTACGTTTCTTGTAGATTTATTATGTTACGCAATTACAGTTTGTTAATTCACATCCACATTTTGTGTTTATGAGTTCGAAATTGTTGGAGAGGATTGACGAAAGATTTGATTTTTGGTTGAGCTTCTTAATGTTGTTTTTCAAATATTTAAATTTGAGCTGATAAGAACTTTGGCAATTTTGATTATATTTATCTACATTTTTACTTTATTTCTTCTGTTAAAATAATATACCAAAATCTACTGGTATTTTGCACAATATCTGCGACCAACCCCTAAACAAAATTTAATATTTAACATCACATAATAACTTATAAGTATGCAATTCCAATTGACTATATGTTAAATTCTAGCCAACTTGTATGGAGTTAAAATGAATTCGTCTTTGAAGATCAAAGTGTACTCTTCATAGTTGTTGAATGATTTCTGGGTTTTTTGTGTGTTTGTCTTTGACGTCTTTTCTGTATGATGCAAATATATGTGGTATATAAATGTAAATATTGAGCAACAAAGCCAACTGTTGAATCAACTAAAATGTTCGCGGGGATTTGCAATAAAAATCTCTTGTCCTACCTTTGAATAACTTGCTGAAAAATTTGAAAAGATTGAATTATGACTAAACATATAAAATTTAGCATTTCATAGTTTTTAAAACTTTTTAGAAAAAAAAACCTTTACAAATAGATGTCGTTACATTCTTAAAATTTATTTTATTGTTTCTGAGTTATTAACGATTTGGCAATAAAATCTATTTAATTTTTAACAAAAGTTTTAAAAGTATGTAAAATCCTTGAACCAGTGTAAGATTGTTTTTCATAACCAAATGTATTTAATTAGCTTCTAGTCAAGTACATATTATTTACTAAGTTCTTAAAAAAACTTGGAAAGAAAACTTTGATAAAACCTCTTTCTTAAAAGTATATTAGATGCATTGCATTTTCTACCATAAGCGTTTGAAATTAACACTGAAAACCTCTTAGAATTATTACCAGTATATACTTAAAACGTTCTCTTCGATTGTATAAAATAATAATACGATTTGCTTAGCATAGAGGTAAATTTAAGTCTCAAATGTTTAAATTTCAATTAGACCGAAATTAGACATTGTTATTTTATAATTAACAGATTATCCTCTACCCAAATTTGTTCATAATAAAAATTTTATATTTAAACATCACAAATAAGTATCATCACTAATTTTTTATTAAAACATGTCTTGGATTAGAATATATATGTTAAGTTCAAAGTGCTAATTATTTATGATCTACTGATAAATGAGATACGTTTAAATCCGTGAAAAACTTAAAAATAGCCAAAAGATATCAATAATTGATAAACAAATAGAGCTCCACAAACAAACCGGATTCATCCTTAAATAATTATTCTTAGATTTTATAAATTCTGAGAGCCACAAGAGGTTCGCGCGTTTACAAATCAGCCAACTCATCTTCTTCACGCGGTCAAAAACACGCAATTCTTTTGTTTACCTGTTCTTGAAGACGAACATCTGATGAACTTGATCTCGGCATTTTTGTGTATAGTCATGTAGTGATATAGTGGTGGTGCTGTTAAGAATTTGCATAACAAGTTCGATGAAAAGTGTGTTAATCTTAAACAACAAATGTGTCGGAACCGTGCAAAATTTCAAAATATGGACAGCCATGTCATAAGTTGACAAATAATTGTGTAGCTCATTTTTTATCTATACTTAGTGTTAAAATGCTTACTGACTAATTGTTTCATGAAACAGCAGCTTAATACAAAGTTTAATTATTGGTTGTTCGTGTTGAATTACTTATATACAGGGTTAAATTTGTTTTTGTGATGTTTCTAATAGGAGTTGAATTTAATTACATTTTAATAAGTTTTTGATCTACACAATGAATTCAGAATAGCATAAAATTGAGAAAAAAACAATAACAGATGTAGCGAATTAAAAATATTACACTTTCAAAACGAGATTGCATAAAAATAATAATAGTCTTAAAAATGTTTATTATGTAGAAACTGTTAATACAGTACACGTAATTGTTTAGTTACTGTAGTTATTGTGGTTATTGTGAATACTTAAAAACTGAAGATTAAGTTATATAGTGCTTTCAAGTAAAAGTGAGGCTGGATGAAGATTTCCTCAAGGTCATATTTAATAAGCTAATCATATGGTGAAATATATATCTTAATCTTTTTGCATGTGCGATAATAATTTAACTAAAAAAGAAAATTATAATTTGCTACTTAGAAAGGTTGATTTTAAATGATAAAGATCACATTTACGTCCAACCCCGATCATGAACAACAGAAAAAATAATAAAAGCAACTAAACAGGGCGGTGTGAAGTTGGCACTAGCATTAAAAAAAATTTAATGCTGGCACAAAAAATTAATAATGCTAGCATTAAAAAAATCGGAAAAGCTGAAGCTTTAGCAGGCACTTCGGCAACATAATACCTATGCTTCATTAGAATAATTCATTTGAATGAAGCAATAAAATTCTAGGAAATTCAAAAATATGTAACCAAAATATAAATATTCGATTAGAGCGCCGAGCGGGAATATTGTGTATTATTGCTGATAATTCTGTTGAACTTTCTGATCGACTTGAGTTGGTAGTTTCTTAACGAAAAACACGTAAAACTTGTTTTCATATAAAATTCAAAAAAAAAATATATATTTTTTCCAACAGTTTTTTAGATTCTTTGAAAAAACACAAGATATATAAAATCGGAAAAGCTGAAGCTTTAGCAGGCACTTCGGCAACATAATACCAATGTTTCATTAGAATGATTCATTTGAATGAAGCAATAAAATTCTAGGAAATTCAAAAATATGTAACCAAAATATAAATATTCGATTAGAGCGCCGAGCGGGAATATTGTGTATTATTGCTGATAATTCTGTTGAATCAAATTTTACCACTTTCTGATCGACTTGAGTTGGTAGTTTCTTAACGAAAAACACGTAAAACTTGTTTTCATATAAAATTCAAAAAAAAAATATATATTTTTTCCAACAGTTTTTTAGATTCTTTGAAAAAACACAAGATATATAAAATATAAATTTTTGCACTACAGGTACTAGATGGCGCTGTATTATTTTCAAAAACTCTTCGTACGTCGCTGCTTATGGTTAAAAAAAGCTTATTTTGAAAATTTTAGATCAATCGGTCAGATGGGTTCTGAGATTACGAAAACATAAGTTTTTTTTTCAAAATTTTTGTAAGCATGACAACTTGGTCATGGTACAATATTTCTATAAAATCTTCTGGAATTGATCATTTTGAGGCAAATACAAGGTTTTTGCATATTCAGATGTTTTAAAATATTCTCAGGAAAAAAAAAATTTTGTATGGTAAAATGGTTTTTTGCACTACAGGTACTAGATGGCGCTGTATTATTATCAAAAACTCTTCGTACGTCGCTGCTTATGGTTGAAAAAAGCTTATTTTGAAAATTTTAGATCAATCGGTTGGATGGGTTCTGAGATTACGAAAACAGAAGTTTTTTTTTCAAAATTTTTGTAAGCATGACAACTTGGTCATGGTACAATATTTCCATAAAATCTTCTGGAATCGATCATTTTGGGCCAAATACAAGGTTTTTGCATATTCGGATGTTTCAATATAATCTCAGGAAAAAAAAAATTTTGTATGGTAAAATGGTTTTTTGCACTACAGGTACTAGATGGCGCTGTAGGATTTTTCTTGAATTAGCAAACGCGACCGTCTTATGGTTAAAAAAGCTTATTCTGAAATTTTGAGACTAATCGGTCGGATGGGTTCAAAGATTACGAATACAGAAGTTTTTTTCCAGAATGTTTGTAAGCATGACAACTTGGTCATGGTACAATATTTCCATAAAATCTTCTGGAATTGATCATTTTGAGGCAAATACAACGTTTTTGCATATTCAGATGTTTTAAAATATTCTCAGGAAAAAAAAAATTTGTATGGCAAAATGGTAGTTTACACTACAGGTACTAGATGGCGCTGTATTATTATCTAAAACTATTCGTCCGTAGCTGCTTATGGTTGAAAAAAAGCTTATTTTGAAAATTTTTAGATCAATCGGTTGGATGGGTTCTGAGATTACGAAAACAGAAGTTTTTTTTTTTTTTTTTGTAAGCATGACAACTTGGTCATGGTACAATATTTCCATAAAATCTTCTGGAATCGATCATTTTGGGCCAAATACAAGGTTTTTGCATATTCGGATGTTTCAATATAATCTCAGGAAAAAAAAAAATTTGTATGGTAAAATGGTATTTTGCACTACAGGTACTAGATGGCGCTGTAGGATTTTCTTGAATTAGCAAACGCGACCGTCTTATGGTTAAAAAAGCTTATTCTGAAATTTTGAGACCAATCGGTCGGATGGGTTCAAAGATTACGAATACAGAAGTTTTTTCCAAAACTTTTGTAAGCATGACAACTTGGTCGTGGTACAATATTTCCATAAAATCTTCTGGAATTGATCATTTTGAGGCAAATACAACGTTTTGCATATTCAGATGTTTTAAAATATTCTCAGGAAAAAAAAAAATTTGTATGGCAAAATGGTAGTTTGCACTACAGGTACTAGATGGCGCTGTATTATTATCAAAAACTATTCATACGTAGCTGCTTATGGTTAAAAAAAGCTTATTTTGAAATTTTTAGATTAATCAGTCGGATGGGTTCTGAGATTACGAAAACAGCAGTTTTTTTTCTAAAATTATAGTAAGCATGACAACTTGGTCATGGTACAATATTTCCATAAAATCTTCTGGAATCGATCATTTTGGGCCAAATACAAGGTTTTTGCATATTCGGATGTTTCAATATAATCTCAGGAAAAAAAAAAATTTGTATGGTAAAATGGTATTTTGCACTACAGGTACTAGATGGCGCTGTAGGATTTTCTTGAATTAGCAAACGCGACCGTCTTATGGTTAAAAAAAGCTTATTCTGAAATTTTGAGACCAATCGGTCGGATGGGTTCAAAGATTACGAATACAGAAGTTTTTTTTCCAAAACTTTTGTAAGCATGACAACTTGGTCATGGTACAATATTTCCATAAAATCTTCTGGAATTGATCGTTTTGGGACAAATACAATGTTTTTGCATATTCAGATGTTTTAAAATATTTTCAGGAAAAAAAAAATTTTGTATGAGAAAATGATAGTTTGCACTACAGGTACTAGATGGCGCTGTCGGATTTTCAAAAACTAACGTGACGTCGCTGCTTATGGTTGGAAAAAGCTTATTCTGAAAATTTGAGATAAATCGGTCGGATGGGTTCTAAGATTACGAATACAGAAGTTTAAAAGTCAAAACCACGGACTGACATTTCGCAAGGACCCAAAATTTCGGGTTCTAGACCAAAAATTTTTTTGTTTTAGGCAAAAATAAGAAAAAAAAAAAAAAAAAAAGTTTGGATGAAACCAAGACTTCACAACTTTTTGTTGCCGAAGTAAAAATAGAAATTTTTGCACTACAGGTACTAGATGGCGCTGTATTATTTTCGCTGCTTATGGTTAAAAAAAGCTTATTTTGAAAATTTTAGATCAATCGGTCAGATGGGTTCTGAGATTACGAAAACGTAAGTTTTTTTTTCAAAATTTTTGTAAGCATGACAACTTGGTCATGGTACAATATTTCTATAAAATCTTCTGGAATTGATCATTTTGAGGCAAATACAACGTTTTTGCATATTCAGATGTTTTAAAATATTCTCAGGAAAAAAAAAATTTTGTATGGCAAAATGGTAGTTTACACTACAGGTACTAGATGGCGCTGTATTATTATCAAAAACTCTTCGTACGTCGCTGCTTATGGTTAAAAAAAGCTTATTTTGAAAATTTTAGATCAATCGGTTGGATGGGTTCTGAGATTACGAAAACAGAAGTTTTTTTTTTCAAAAATTTTTGTAAGCATGACAACTTGGTCATGGTACAATATTTCCATAAAATCTTCTGGAATCGATCATTTTGGGCCAAATACAAGGTTTTTGCATATTCGGATGTTTCAATATAATCTCAGGAAAAAAAAAATTTTGTATGGTAAAATGGTTTTTTGCACTACAGGTACTAGATGGCGCTGTAGGATTTTCTTGAATTAGCAAACGCGACCGTCTTATGGTTAAAAAAAGCTTATTCTGAAATTTTGAGACTAATCGGTCGGATGGGTTCAAAGATTACGAATACAGAAGTTTTTTTTCCAAAATTTTTGTAAGCATGACAACTTGGTCATGGTACAATATTTCCATAAAATCTTCTGGAATTGATCATTTTGAGGCAAATACAACGTTTTTGCATATTCAGATGTTTTAAAAAATTCTCATGAAAAAAAAAAAAAAAAATTTGTATGGTAAAATGGTTGTTTGCACTACAGGTACTAGATGGCGCTGTATTATTATCAAAAACTCTTCGTACGTCGCTGCTTATGGTTAAAAAAAGCTTATTTTGAAAATTTTGGATCAATCGGTCGGATGGGTTCTGAGATTACGAAAACAGAAGTTTTTTTCCAAAATTTTTTAAAGCATGACAACTTGGTCATGGTACAATATTTCCATAAAATCTTCTGGAATCGATCATTTTGGGCCAAATACAAGGTTTTTGCATATTCGGATGTTTCAATATAATCTCAGGAAAAAAAAAAAAAAATTTGTATGGTAAAATGGTATTTTGCACTACAGGTACTAGATGGCGCTGTGGGATTTTTTTGAATTGGCAAACGGGACGGTCTTATGGTTAAAAAAGCTTATTCTGAAATTTTGAGACCAATCGGTCGGATGGGTTCAAAGATTACGAATACAGAAGTTTTTTTCCAAAACTTTGTAAGCATGACAACTTGGTCATGGTACAATATTTCCATAAAATCTTCTGAATTGATCATTTTGAGGCAAATACAACGTTTTTGCATATTCAGATGTTTTAAAATATTCTCAGGAAAAAATTTTGTATGGCAAAATGGTAGTTTGCACTACAGGTACTAGATGGCGCTGTATTATTATCAAAAACTCTTCATACGTCGCTGGTTATGGTTAAAAAAAGCTTATTTTGAAAATTTTAGATCAATCGGTCGGATGGGTTCTGAGATTACGAAAACAGAAGTTTTTTTTCCAAAATTTTTGTAAGCATGACAACTTGGTCATGGTACAATATTTCCATAAAATCTTCTGGAATCGATCATTTTGGGCCAAATACAAGGTTTTTGCATATTCGGATGTTTCAATATAATCTCAGGAAAAAAAAATTTGTATGGTAAAATGGTATTTTGCACTACAGGTACTAGATGGCGCTGTAGGATTTTCTTGAATTAGCAAACGCGACCGTCTTATGGTTAAAAAAAGCTTATTCTGAAATTTTGAGACCAATCGGTCGGATGGGTTCAAAGATTACGAATACAGAAGTTTTTTTTCCAAAACTTTTGTAAGCATGACAACTTGGTCATGGTACAATATTTCCATAAAATCTTCTGGAATTGATCGTTTTGGGACAAATATAATGTTTTTGCATATTCAGATGTTTTAAAATATTTTCAGGAAAAAAAAAATTTTGTATGGGAAAATGATAGTTTGCACTACAGGTACTAGATGGCGCTGTCGGATTTTCAAAAACTAACGTGACGTCGCTGCTTATGGTTGAAAAAAGCTTATTCTGAAAATTTGAGATAAATCGGTCGGATGGGTTCTAAGATTACGAATACAGAAGTTTAGAAGTCAAAACCACGGACTGACATTTCGCAAGGACCCAAAATTTCGGGTTCTAGACCAAAAATTTTTTTGTTTTAGGCAAAAATAAGAAAAAAAAAAAAAAAAAAGTTTGGATGAAATCAAGACTTCACAACTTTTTGTTGCCGAAGTAAAAATTTAATGTTGGCATTAGAAAAATTGAAATTTAAAATTTAGTGCTAGCATTAAATTTTTTTTTGAATTTTCAATTTTGCGTCAGCATTAAAAAACAATGGTGTGAAGTTGGCACTAGCATTAAAAAAAATTTAGTGCTGGCACAAAAAAAAATTAATGCTAGCATTAAAAAATTTTTAAATTCTAGTTTTTTTTAATTTTAAATTTAGTGCTAGCATTAAAAAAATTTATGCTAGCATTAAAATTTTTTTTGCTAACCTTTAAAAATTTAATCCTTGATTATTTTTTTTCTAATTTAAAATTATCAATTTTTATGCCAGTCGAATTTTTTTAATTTTTTTTGTTTATTCCATGTGAAAAAATCATATGAAGCAAAACATCCATATACTCAGAAAATCAAATCTGTATTTTTTACAAGCTTGAATTTTTTTTCAGGTGATCTGCTATATCATACTAAACTTGTGTGAATTTTCAAAATTCTACTGCTTACCGTTGGAGATTATGTCTAGTAGATCTTCAGAATAATATTTTTGGACTTTTACCTGAGAGTGATTTTTTAAGCTCATGTAAGTGGTCAATTTTTTCCTGAATGGCTGGATACACATTGATTAAATTTTATCCAGCTTTACGACTTCTGATTGAGAGCTGTGGAGTAGATTCTTCATATATAATACAAAACATCGATGAGAAGAATCTACTCCACAGCTCTCAATCAGAAGTCTTAAAGCTGGATAAAATTTAATCAATGTGTATCCAGCCATTCAGGAAAAAATTGACCACTTACATGGGCTCAAAAAATCACTCTGAGGTAAAAGTCCAAAAATGTTTTTCTGATGATCTACTAGACATAATCTACCAAAATGTGCATTTTAGTGAAAATCTAAGTGGTTGTTTATTTATTTATTTATTTATTCATTTATTTATTAGTTCAATATAGACTATAAGACAGTTTCCCAATTATATAGAACATCTAAAATTATCGCTGAGTGATCAAAAAAATTCAAGCTTGTAAAAAATACAGATTTGATTTTCTGAGTATATGGATGTTTTGCTTCATATGATTTTTTCACATGGAATAAACAAAAAAAAATTAAAAAATTCGACTGGCTTAAAAATTGATAATTTTAAATTGGAAAAAAAATAATCAAGGATTAAATTTTTAAAGGTTAGCAAAAAAATTTTTAATGCTAGCATAAATTTTTTTAATGCTAGCACTAAATTTAAAATTTAAAAAACTAGAATTTAAAAATTTTTTAATGCTAGCATTAATTTTTTTTTGTGCCAGCACTAAATTTTTTTTAATGCTAGTGCTAACTTCACACCATTGTTTTTTAATGCTGACGCAAAATTGAAAATTCAAAAAAAAATTTTCTGCTAGCACTAAATTTTAAATTTCAATTTTTCTAATGCCAACATTAAATTTTTTTAATGCTAGCATTATAAATTTTTTGTGCCAGCATTAAATTTTTTTTAATGCTAGTGCCAACTTCACACCGCCACTAAACAGCGAGTACATTTAAGAAAAACTATTTTTTTTGCGGAACAAACGAGAAATTGTTACAAAGACCAAAAAGCGCCAAGCTTAAAGCTGAGAGTGAAAGTTGTTAGCTAACGCATCATATTGCATGTGTTTAGTCCATTATTTTCCGTGGATCGTGTATATTGTGGGCATTTGGGTAGTTAAAGTGAGTTAAAGTGAGTTAAAGTAGTTGAACAAGTCAGGCAAGTTGCATGAGGCTATTCATTAGATTGTTCGGAAGTGGAAACTAAAACCGATTATACTGGTCAGTCTATGCGGTAATTTGTTTCCCAGTGGAAGGTATCGTTTATTCGTATGGTACTTGAAAATATATCATGTTTGATTAGGTGGTTAGCGCAGGCAGAGACAAGTTGTTTACTTTTTATCGGTGTGGACTTTGTATTAAAACTTTCTGTACGAAAATAAATGTAAATTGAACTTTTGAGCTTCTTATCATGTTTTTATCAGTATTTATTAAAAAGAGCCGAGTCAGGGAGAGGATTGAATGGAACAATGAAACGATTTATTTTAAATGATTGATGCAAAAATAAATATAACTGCAATATTAAAACAAACAAAATAATCTATTAAAAAAAATCACTTTGGTATCTAAAAAAAAACATTCCAAAAACATCAGAAATTTCATCCTTCAAACTCAAAATTTATGACATAACTATAGCAAAAATTAACAAACAATAAATTCCTTGTAGAATAAACCATGAAGTACGATGACATTATGGAGAAGGCGCACGCAGCTTTCGCAAGTGGAAAGACACGCGACGTAAATTTCAGGGAGAAACAGTTGCAAAATTTACTACGTTTGTATGAGGAAAATGAGAACGAGATGGCTGAGGTGCTAGCTCAAGATCTTAGACGTCATAAACAAGAAGCTACTATTCTTGAAATTGAATTTCTGATCAATGATATTAAAAGCATTCTCATGAATTTGAAGGAGTGGGTAAAACCTGATAAGGTAAAGCGACCTTAAACTTTCTTGATTTATGTAATTTTAATAAAATTTTAATAATTTTGACATTTTCAGCCAGAAAAATCGATTGTCAATATGTTGGATGATGTCTCCATTTATAAAGATCCTTATGGTGTGGTGCTAGTGATTGGAGCTTGGAATTATCCCCTTCAGTTAACACTTTTACCAGTAGCTTCTGCTATTGCAGCTGGAAACTGTGTCGTCATAAAACCTAGTGAAATTGCAAGCAACACAGCCAAATTCATCGAGAAGATGATTCCAAAGTACTTGGATAACGTAAGAAATTGTTTAAAATTCCTTCTCAGCATAAATTTTAAAATTATTTTTTGTTTAAAGGAATGCTACCCAGTTATTTGTGGAGGTGTCCCAGAGACAACTGAACTCCTAAAACAGCGGTTTGATTACATTTTCTTTACCGGCTCCTCGTCAGTCGGCAAGATCGTTCACAAAGCAGCTAATCAATACCTAACTCCATGCACACTTGAGCTAGGTGGAAAAAGTCCTTGTTACATTGATAGCACTGCAGATATACCAATCGCCACCCGCAGAATCTTGTGGGGAAAACTAATCAACAATGGACAAACTTGCATCGCACCAGATTATCTTCTTTGCACGAATGAAACACAAGGTCTTTTTGTTGAAGAAGCTAAGAAGGTACTGCTTGAATGGTATGGAACTGATCCAATAAGCAGCCCAGATCTATGCAGAATTGTGAACCAGAACAATTTTCAGTCTGTTAAGGAATTTTTTCATTTTGGCGGGAAAATCAATTTTCTTCTTCTTTTAGACGAGTCAGTAATTTGCTCAAATCTGGAAAAATTGCGATCGGAGGAAAAACTGATGCTTCACAACGATTTATAGAGCCTACCATTTTGATTGATGTCCAAGAAAACGATCCTGTGATGACAGAAGAAATTTTCGGACCCATTCTGCCGATCGTTAACGTGCAAAACGCTTTTGAAGCCATCAAGTTTATCAACTCTAGGTAAGGTTTGGTGGACATTTTTAATCATAAATTTCAACAAAGGAAAATTTCTTTTAATCATCTTTTTGTTTTTGAGAGAGGGGATGGTAATTGTTATTAGATCGAGTGATGTAATTTAGCATATTTTTCTTTAAAGATAACTTTAAAAAATCTGATCCCAAAGTTGAGTTTATGAACTTAAAAGTTAAACATTATCATCCCCTTTACAACTTTCTCAAGTTCCATTAATGTTTTTTATTTGAATTATTTTCATGATTTTATTATTTTCTCACCAAAAACCTGTTTTCATTCATCCGTAAAAATCCACAAATCATAAAAACCACAATTCGGACGAAAAATTCAAAAATGGTCATGCATCACCGTTTGATCTGCATAATTTTACAATAATCTACGCTACTTTGTACGACAATGTGGGATTCTGCAGACATTGTCCTCTTGTTCTTTATGTTTTCACATCAGCCGCGGAAGTGCAAGAATTATTTATTAATCACACTCGCGCCGGCTCAATGTGTTTGAATGACACTGTGATGCAATACGCCGGTAAGATTAGGAATCATTTCCATTTATCAATCAGCTGGTGTTAGAGGTTTCTTCTTTGGGTCGTAGTGTTATGGTAGTTTTAAGAAATGCTTAAACTGTTGATCTAAATAATTTAAATTGTGATAATATTTCGTGTAGTTTCAATTTCATTCTCAGTAGAATTCTCGTAAAATTAACACTTTAAGAATTTTGTCAGAGACTCTATAAAATCTAGATTTTTTTTGTACTATTGATAAATTACTGTGATGTAATTGTAAAATTGTGAATCGTCAAGGTGAAGGATTTTACTTTTTATTCATAGTTCGTCCAGATTAGATGCTGAGCTGATTAACCTGCTTTTGCTTCATGATGAATCATTTCTATTTTAGTTTTTTTATTTTTATCAAGTGATTAATTATATATAAACTTATTAAAGCTTAATTAATGCTAATTCTGTACATACATGTTTTTACTACAGGGATAAGCCATTATCAATGTATTTATTTACAAATAACAAAAATGACAAAGCGTTAATAATTAACAACACATCCTGTGGTTCAATCTGTTGCAACGATACCATGATGCAGCTTGCAGGTGAATTTTTTGCTAAGGAGTTTAGCGTGTTTGTTATATTGTGCTGTTATATTATCTAAAAATATACAATAATCGATTGGCTTAATAATAATTATTTATTTTGGATGGGTAGTTGACTTATAATTTTTTTTTATATTAATTATTTTGTACTCATTTACCAATCTAATGGTTATTTTTTTTTGATAATCTTGAGGTAAATGAGAACAAGACTGTTAAAAATTTGACTAAAAAAACCAGTAAAAAATTAATTATGTTTCAAATATTATGTTAGAGTGATCAGATTATGATCATTTTAATATCTATTGCATGTTTTTTGTACAAATTCTATGTATGACCGACCTTATAAGATACATCATTAAATTATTTTTCAATCCTTCGATTTTTAATAGTTGACACTTTGCCATTTGGTGGCGTTGGAAACAGTGGCATTGGATCCTATCATGGAAAATATACGTTTGACACATTCACTCACAGAAAATCGTGCCTCACCAAGAATTTCAACGTCTTGGGAGAGAAATTGGCTTCGTAAGGAACTTTATCTCTTTTGTGAAATAATAAATCAATTAAACCTATTTCTAGTGGACGCTACCCACCCTATTCTGATGCTAAAACCACTTTCCTGACCACTTTGCTGCGCAAGCGACGAGGAATCTCTTTGACTTACTTGCCGCATATAATTATGTTTGGCTTGGGAGTGGCTTCTACTATTTTACTGCAAAAATACGTGCTGGGAGAGGTAAAGCAACCTAAAATTCTATTCGAGTACCTCACAAAGTAGAACAACATGTAGAGATAGTAGTTGCGAGTCTTGTGAAAATTTACACTTTAAAAATATTTGAATTCGATTTGGAATATTTAGGAATTTTTAATATGCTCAGCTTGTTCAAGCCACTCTAATCATTGCAATTTTAAAGAATTTGTAAAAGAAAAAGTATGTAATTCAGTGTATTTGCTGTTAGTATTTGCTTTTTGGCACAAAAGAATTTAAATGAATAAATTAAGGAATCTGTTTGAAACCCAAAAAAATAGTAATTGCATTTATTTCGTTATAGGATGGACAAAAACGAAGCTTTTAGTGTGATATACTTGTGTAACGGCTATAGTTTAACATGACTTTCTATACTTTCTTGGAGATCATACTAAATTGGGAAAGGTCTTCAGTTCTATGTTTTATAATTTGTTTTGAATAAAGTGGAATTTATATTGTAACTTTTAGTTTTGTTTGTTCATATCATTATTTACGCTCATTTGTTTAACTAAGTTTGTTGATTCACATCTTTTACAATATATCCAATAAGTTTTACTCAGTAACTTCATTGTAATAAACTTTTAATTTAGTTTAATAGTCCTTCCCAAATTATTCATATCATCCCAAAATTCAAAATAACGCGCCATTTATACGCGTAGCGGCTGTACTACATCTGTTCACCAAGGATTTCAAAATAGAAGGTTAAAATCATGATTACAGCAAAATTGTCTATTTTATGTTAGGTAAATTTTATCAATTGGTAGAAATTAATCATTAAATAAATATATATTTTTGATAAAAAATTTAATTTTTACTTTCTCTTGTTAAATTTCTCCATTGCTCTTCCTTGTGAATCAAACAGATCTAGTTATTGAAGAAAAAAACACCAAAAAATATTTTATCTAGAAAAGTTCTAAATAATCAACTAAAAGCTCCAAATAACTGTGTTTCGTGATACAAATAGTGTTCTGGGCCGAGTCCTTATCTGTAAATGTTCAAGGTACTGCAAACAAAGCACCTTAAACTGTGAAATTAGGTGAAACAGTGAAAAACATATCTTCGAAAAAAGTTAGGAGAAATTGTGCGAAAAGGCAGAATAACAGAGCTCAGTGCAGATGATTGGTAGTGATACGAGTGATTAATGGAGGAAATGCAGGGAAAATTAGTAAGTTTGGGCTAAAAGTGTACTAGTTCTACTTTTCCAAACTATCTAGTTTATTGACATGTTTTTTCATCTGCCTTTCACACCTCGCAAGAGGTCCACTTAATAAGTGTTTGTATTATTCTTTGTATACTAAATTATCAGCAGTAAAAGCAATAAATCATGGATTAGACCTATTTACAATGAAATAATCCTAGTTTTCCCTAGTTTTTCTATTGTTTTTCGGTTCATATTCTTTGTTTGCCCTAATTTTGTCCATTTGGTGCTGCTTTATACACGGTTTTCAAACATTCTGCGTGCACTTCCAGAAAAAATTGTTTCCTAAAGACTACATAGCTATCTACATATAGAGACACACACTTTTTACTCTTTACTGTTGTGTATTGATTAAAGTGCTTGTGCTATTATTAAAATATAAAACCAAGCCCTGTGTGCAACATTTGATAAGCAGTCTAATGTAAAAGTACACAAAAAATTTCTCGGAAAAGTGGAAAACCACTCAAATATATCTGAAAATAGCTCTCGAATGGCTGGAAGTTGATTATAAAGTTATAACTTTTGAATTATTAATTCATTTTCCTCAGATCTGCTGAACAATGCACATTTAACGCCGCCAAATTGACCTTTAAGAAGTCAGCAAAAACTCTTTAGTAACTTTAGTAAACTAGCACCATCCCCGATTTGGATTATAATCAATTAATTAAGACAGGAAGCTAAGGAACTGTCTTGTAGAAGGAACTCGTTCTAATCATGGGTAACAAGTGCTGCAGTAAGCGTCACGACCAGGAGCTAGCGCTGGGATACAAAAAAAATGATCCTAATTTCACGTCCAACTTATCCGGCCCCAAACACAACAGCAACTCTCTAGACTCAAGATATACTCCAGACCCAAATCGCACACAGATCAAACACACCAAGCATGTGGACATCATACGCCCACGCACCGCTTCATGTGAGTATAGACTTTTACAGTTAGAATTATTGTATATTGGCTGGAAGTTTGTATTTTGACGAAAGGGGGGAATGTGGGGTGATTGTTTCAAGTCCTTGAACTTTCTTCTTGTTATTCTGAACTTTTATGTGCTATATAGCATTAGCTAACCTTGATGGAAAATTAATGAGATTTAACTGATGTATTCGAAAAATGTTTTTAAAAGTGAAATTTAAGTTTCCGCTATTATTATACTTTGACCATTTTATACAATTTATTACATTTTCCCTCAATCTCCCTCAATTCTAAAAATCCAATAATATTGTATACTTGTGTAAAGCTCCCAAAAATGTTTAATAAATCCTTTTGAATGTCATACATTATTTAAAAAAGGTTAGATGTAATAAATAACCAAAAATCCTACTTAAAAAATCATATGATACTCTCCCCGCACACCAAAACCATAATTGCGATAACGATTAATTAATATTTAATAATTATTTCAGCACATCCCACCAGTGGATGCCGGCGTGTTGTACAGGCTCTCTATAATTATAACGCCCGTGAGGACACCGACGTGAGCTTTGTTAAGGGTGACCGGATGGAGGTTTTGGATGATACAGAATCTGATTGGTGGCGAGTGATTCATTTGACCACACGACAGGAAGGTTTGATACCTTGGAATTTTGTAGCAGAGGAAAGAAGTGTTAATAGTGAAGAGTAAGTGGAACTAAATGTTCATATTCTTTTAATAAAATCACTAATCAACTTCCAACCTATTTCAGCTGGTTCTTCGAGAACGTTTCACGCAAAGAAGCGGACAAATTATTGCTAGCTGAAGAGAATCCGCGCGGTACTTTCCTCATTCGCCCGTCCGAGCACAATCCAAATGGCTTCTCGTTGTCTGTTAAGGACTGGGAAGAATCGCGTGGCTATCATGTCAAGCACTACAAGATTAAGCCACTAGATAATGGAGGCTACTTTATTGCTACAAACCAAACTTTCCCGTCACTGCCAGCTCTTGTTATGGCGTATACCAAAAACGCTCTCGGACTCTGCCACGTGCTGTCTCGTCCTTGCGCTAAACCAGCTCCACAAATGTGGGATCTAGGACCGGAGCTTCGTGACAAATGGGAGATAGACCGCAGCGAAATCCAATTACTTCGCAAACTAGGCCGTGGAAACTTTGGTGAGGTTTTCTATGGCAAGTGGCGCAACAACATTGAAGTTGCTGTCAAGACGCTGAGAGAAGGCTCTATGAGTACAGCAGCATTTTTACAAGAAGCAGCTATCATGAAGAAGTTCCGTCATAATCGCTTGGTGGCGCTTTACGCAGTTTGCTCCAAGGAAGAGCCTATCTACATTGTGCAAGAGTTTATGAGTAAGGGGAGCTTACTGGACTTTTTGCGTGAAGGTGATGGCAGGTTCTTGCAATTTGAAGATCTCATTTATATTGCATCACAGATTGCTAGTGGTATGGAATACTTAGAATCAAAACAGTTGATCCACAGGGATTTAGCAGCTAGAAATGTTCTTATTGGCGAGAATAATGTTGCCAAAATTTGCGACTTTGGTTTAGCTAGGGTTATAGCTGATGATGAGTATTGCCCAAAACAGGGCTCTAGATTTCCCGTAAAGTGGACCGCACCAGAAGCTATTGTCTATGGAAAGTTCTCTATCAAGTCGGACGTTTGGTAAGTTTACTTAACTTAACAATGATTAAGAAGATAAAAGTTGCTCTTTTCTAACCTACTTATCTCCATTTCAGGTCCTATGGAATCCTGCTAATGGAACTCTTCACCTACGGACAAGTGCCATATCCTGGTATGCACAGCCGTGAAGTTATTGAGCAAATTGAGCGTGGCTACCGTATGCCAAAGCCCACCAACCATCATCTACCCGACAGTATATATCACCTGATGCTACAATGTTGGGATGCCATGTGTGAGAAACGGCCCACCTTTGAATTCCTCAATCACTATTTCGAGAGTTTCTCCATCACCTCTGAAGTACCTTACCGAGAAGTCCAAGATTAGGCAGCTGACGGATGTAGCTCAACATTACCAAAACCTTAATACATGAACAAGCTTTTAAGTGAGTAGGGTGTGGACAATGTGGATTTTTTGATGAAGTTTGATATGAAAATTGTCTTTCTAGAAATTTGTAGAGATATTAATTATTTCATCAAGGATTCGAAATTTTTCAGAAAATGTGATCAATTTTTCAAAGATTGAGTATCAAAAATGACAAACATTTTCATATTATGTGACAAGTTTTCTTATAAATTTGACAAGTTTTTAGAATGTTCTGATTGAATTTTTAATATTTCTGACATTTTTCTGCGAAATGACAAATTTCACATCAATGTTCACAAAAAACTCCACCTATTAGCACATCCACACTTAAATATGAGGAATAAACACTGATATCATGAATGGCGCGGCGACATTCGGTTTGAAAGCGTAAAGCTCACCGGTGGCGCCAACAAAAGTTTTTAAGATAAACATTTAAGAATTAAGTTTAAAGTGAAAACAATAATCAATTAACCGAGATTTAACTGAAAATTAATGATTATTCTAATTGTGTTGCGAAGGAATGGAAATCGAGGGTGATTGAGGAGATTGGAAATCGTTGGGTTTATTAATTTTAAACATTTATAAATCACAAAATTCGGAATGAAAAAAGAAATTATTTTTAATTCCCAAATACTCCCAAAAACTCAACAATCATCATCAATTAAAATTCTCTCTCGCAACAGTTTTGAAGCACAAAAGTCAAACCGGCGACAAATTCTCTAGCAATTTACTTCCGGGCTCTTTTTTCCTAGAATTTCAGCATTTTTCCATGTAATTCCACGTATTTCCATGTAATCTCAATCCAGTTGGCATTTAGAATATTTTTAAAAAACGTCTCTCAGCTCACATTAAATGTACAACACATCACACAAATGATTAGGATTTTTTGTCTGTAAATTTTTGTAGTTTTTAGTAATTTTCCATTAATTCCAAGTATTTCATGTAAATTCAGTAGATTCCGAGTAATTCAGTAATTTAAGTAAATGTTCCAGTATTAATTTACAAATTTATAGATTTACTCATTTGGGATAGGAAATTGTCTCGTTTTGCGTTCTAGTCAGCAGTTATTACAGAAAACAGGCGGTTTAGAGTGATTTGCAAGCAAAATGATTACTTTTCTATTTCAAAATTTGATGTTAGGGTTTTTTCAATTTTAGAAAAATGGTCTCGAAATATTTTCAAGGCATTAAATGAAGATGGCGACAATATTTTAAAACTTCATATCAAGGCGGATCTCTGAAATTAATCGGATTCAATCGAAAATTTGTAGTTCGTCGTAATCTCATATTTATTGCCTTGAAAATTATTATTTCTAAATTATATAAGATTTTGTTAGAATGTATTTCAATTTATAGTGTTCATAAGTAAAATACTGATCTTTTCCAACTTTTCACTTTTGTACTCGGGATTTTGAGAACATAAAATTTTTTACGTGGGATTTTTCATACTGGAATCTTTTCTTACTGCATATTACTGATTTTGAATAATTTTTCTTAAAGTATTTTTTCACAATGAGATTTTTTTGTTGGATTGTTTAGCACTTGGGACTTTTTAATAAGTGCTCAAATATTTACATTACAACTAACAAACATTTACAAAATAGGTAGTTTATGGGTTGGTGGGTATTTTCTGATGAATTATTTACTAAATACTAGTAAACAGTTTTATTGGAAAATCGTCACCTTCCATATATTACCATGCATTTAACGAACAAAAAACAATTCGTTTTCTTAGAATTTTTTCTATAATTTTTTTCTAATTATGCCAAAGTTTCTTTAGTTTTAAGTTTATACACATAAGAGTCGATAGTTTTTTCGTCGAAAAATCATAATTTAGACTAGCATAATTTTTCTACTACTTTACTACTATTTATAATTAATTAATGGATTAATTTTTCTGTGTAATTTAAATTTAAAATGAAGGAAAATGGCAAAAAAGACAAATTTCTTTTGAATTTTGATGTAAATCTTTTTTCACCAAAAATTTTAACAATTTAAAAGCTTAAAAATTCTGTAGAAAAAAACTAATTAAAAATTACCTATTTATCGACTAATTATGAGAAGAATAGAAAATTTTATTTTGGGCGCCGTCAAACAGTGACGTCACCTTTGAGAACACAGTGAAACCAAAAAAATTTAAGAATTTTAAGCAATACTTTAGGTGGGAGCAGGCCAATTGATTACAATTATTGATAATTATTGATCAAGGTGATTTAGGGAAGGTTGCGATTTTTGGGAATGTTTTTACAAAAAAAATTTACTTGATTGTGTTTTTGACAGCAATCAGGTATTTCATTGTTGGTACTGATTTATCTACTTAAATAATTTTAATAGATCGCTACTTTTCGTAAATAACCATGATCACAGAAAAAAACACACCTTTGTTGTAATTTCCCAGTCCTTTAGCAGTTTTGCATTGAAAACGTAATTCACAACTATTCCTGCTATATTATACAATGAAGTATATAAATATTTAATTAAACGATTTATGAATTTATCGCAAGTAGTTGAAAAAGTATTTTCTGTTCAAATATTTCTTTTGGGAATAAGAAGCTTCAAAAAAAAAATTGGAGCAAAAATATTTTAAAATGTGCCCCGAGCGGAAATGAACAGGAAAGATGCATTTAGGGGTCGCCCATAAAATTATGCAGCAATTTAGACATTTGGTGGGCGTGGCTTAGTGTATATTTTGCAAGAACTCTTTTGAGTCTCTTTTAGTTCGAGAAGTTTTGAGGAATTTCTGCAAAGTTTGCACTCGGGTCAAAAATTTATTACAATATATTTACTAAACTAGGCGTAAGATCTTAAATTAAATACCATAATTTATATGTAAACTGTAACATGATGTAATAATGGTAATATTACGTAAATATTTGGTAATATTGGTAATATTGATGCTAGAGCCAAGTTAAAGGCTCCAAAACTGCAGAACTTTTATGGTTAAAATACACACACACTCGAGTAAAACGAGTAAACGATTGGTGAAGAAACATTCAATGATCTCTATTTTATACTATAGACAGTCACGACTTTGTAGAAATGTAGTGTAATGTAACAGTTTATTGCTGGGACACACGAAAGAGTCTCCAGCTAGCAAGCATTTTCTTATTGAAACTTTAAAATTAAAATATTATTGAAATGGAGAGAAGTTGATTGGCTGATTTCTGGTGTCTCTTTGGAAATTTTGCACTAGGGATTTTTATTTCATGTTTTGTTTCAAATAATTATAACTGACATATTATAAAAAGTTATTAAAATTCTCACAAAATTTTAATGTATAATTTTTCACATGGATTTCTTTCAAAATTTTTATTTGTTGTTGCTGTTTATATTCTTTAAATATTTTGATTCAAAATTTTTTTATTCGCAATTCCAAAAACCTCTCAAATCAGCCTCCTAACCTCCAAACCAAACCAAAAAAGCAGTTATTCCGCTTTTCCAAATCTTTACGCTAAAAAAAACCAGAAAAACTGAAAATCTGCAGAAAATCGAGATTGCAATCAAATGATACTTTTACAACAAAAAAATAACTACAGTAGTAAACACAAAACAAATAATCGTTTCCAAAAAAACTCCAATCATTTCGTATAATTTTCACGCAATAACGCATTTATAATTGCAACATTGCTGTTTTTCGTCAAATTTGTCGATTTTGTTGTCGTGATTAGGATAAACGGACCCGAGTGAACCGAAAAAGTAATATGTAAAACTGTAGCATCCAAAGAAAAAATGTTTTGGAGTTTGCACTCGGGATTTTTCACAAGTAAATTTGAAAATTTCTGAAATGGACAAGTGTAACTATTTGATATAATAAAAGTAAATTTTTTGATAAAAATTATAAGAGGTGTTTTATTAAAATTATTTCAGGTTAGAAAACAAATAACTTCGTTACTCACAATGGAACATGCACGATTTATTCTGAATAAAATCATCGTCTGAAAAAATTAGTGGAAAATGTGGAGTTGAGCTGGCGGTATCTGAGAGTGGATCATAGTACTTGAATGAGAATTTACACTTAGAGTAGAAATAATTTAGAGTGATACATTATAATTTGATTCAAAATTGAGGTCAAAATTGATGTAAGAGGCTCCAGTAGTAGAGTTTCGTAATATTTTACTTTTTATATAGAATAGTGTTTTTTTTTGAGGCAGAAATTGGCAGAAATATTATTATTTTTATTTCTGCCAATTTCTGCCAAAAATTTAAAAAGTATTTTTAAATTTTATTTCTGCCAATTTCTGCCTAAAATTTTAAATATTTTTAAATTTTTATTTCTACCAATTTCTGCCTCAAAAATAATAAAAAAAGGCAGAAATTGGCAGAAATAAAAATTTAAAAATACTTTTTAAATTTTTGGCAGAAATTGGCAGAAATAAAAATTTAAAAATCCTTTTTAAATTTTTGGCAGAAATTGGCAGAAATAAAAATTTATTTGTAAATAATATATGAGCAGCTGATTTAAATCATTATTGAATAAAATCATCGTCTGCTAGAATTACTAGGTCTTGAATGCTTGTTAGATCCTCTATCATCTTTCCCCCCAGTTTCATTTCTTTTTCTCTTATTCAGTGGATTTCTAGGGTCAAACATATCAAACCAATCGTCACCCTTCGTTGATGCATCCCTTGCTAGTTTAGGTGTCTCTTGCACAGTTTCAGAAAAGTCCAACTTATGAGACAACCAATTTGCGTCAGCGTCGTCATTCAGCTCTCCTTCTTCGATTGGCTTAGGTGGCACGCCTTCAGTATCTTCTTTAGCTGAACTCAGTCTATTTTTAAACTTCTCTAGAAGCTGCATGGTTAGTAATTCACGAGCTGAGGTGGTTGACTTAGGGATTTTCTTCTTTTTGTATTTTTCTTTTTCATCTAAGTAAGCTTGAACAACCTCTTCCTTAGGTTCTTTGGCCTTGGCTTCCTCTACAAGAACTTCAGCTTTCCCTTTTTTCTCATTCTGGTACTGTTTTTTGACGTCTTTGATCTGATCCTGGATCTCTTTTCTAAAATTAAAATGTGTGAAACATAATTTTTAGTAGAGATGAAAATGTCATACCTTTTTTTTTGAATCAACTCCTGTTTCTCTCGATCTACATTAAACTCGTAAGATTCGTCAGATTCAGCTCCAACATCTTCGACAACTTTTTTGGGTGAATCTGGAGGTGACTCTGAAGAGTCTCTCTTTTTTTCCTTTTTCTTATCTTTTTTGTCCTTCAACTCCTTCTTGTCCGACTTTTTGCTCATTTTATCACGAACAATATCTTTAACGGATTGAGTTGGAACCACTGTCTCTGCTTTAGAGGTGCTGGGAATTTCTTCTCTAGGTTTTCTTGCTTTGACTACTTCATTTTCATCGTCTTCAGCTTCATCACCGAACGAGAGAAGAGCAAAGTTCCTTGAATGAGGTAAAAGTTTTATTAAAGGACCATTTAACTTTAAATAGAATAGAACTTACTTTACACCTTCCTTTCTTTTCTTGCCCTCTTTTGATTTGACTTCTTCCTTAGCAACTCGACACTCCAAATCAGAAAAAGGATTATTTAAGATAGTAGCTTTGAGAATCTTATGTGGATAAAGAGGTCGATCATTTGGATCAGTTTGAGAATCTTCCAACTTGAGCATGTTGTAGATAGTTTCTCCAGTAATCTTTCCAAATATAGTGTGAGTGTTTTGTAATTCAGGAGTGGCTCCAAGAGTAAAGAAGAACTGCATATTGTTTTCGTCTGGGTCTTTATTTGCCATAGCAGCCAGACCTCTTCGCATGAAACGAAGTCGAGAATGAACCTCATTTTTGATTGGCTCGACAGCCTCTGGAACTTCTTTATTTGTTTCTCCACATTGTACAATAAAACCTTTTACTAATCTGTGGAACAGTGAGTTATCGTAAAAACCATCAAGGACCATCTGAATAAAGTTCCGGCATGTTTTTGGGCATTCCTTGCTCCACAGTTCTATGTCTATGTCTCCAACACTCGTTTTTAATAAAACTTTACCTACAAATAGAATAATCTTAGTAAAACTTATTCTTCGTAGTTTATTTTGAGGAAGGATAAATTACCATTAGTAGGAGGCTCCTGGATGTAAATGTTTGACATATTTACAGCTAATTTACACTACTAATTACTCTTTAACTTAATTTTTTAACCTAGAGTGAAAATGTTTGTTTTGCGAATAAAACGCGTACTAATCGCTTAGTCAAAACATTTTATGGCGGTAAATTTGAAGTCTCAATTTTGTTCTCTGCAAGGGCATCATATTATTGCACCTTTAATTAAGCAACAAAGTTCTATTTTTAACTTAAATAACCAGGCCTCAATTTCGTTTGATAATAAAAATTTATTCATTTGTTTTATACGGTAAATACAGACAAACCAAAAAGTAGTAATATTACCTACTCATTAATTTTACTTTATTTATTTCCTCCCAGACCACCCATCAAATTTCCTAGTCCACCAAGCCCAGCTGTAGCTCCAGTTTGAAGTTGCCTCATCATACTCTGGAGTCCATTCATACCACCCATCTAAAATTAAGATAAATAATTTAATTTTAATAAAACAAAAATTATTTATAACCATCTGATTAATCAATATTTATTATATACCTGTTGCAACATCCTAGGATCAATCATCTTAGCCATCTGCTGATTTAATTTTGCCATTTGCGTAGGATTAACGTTTTTGGTGACATCTCCGCTTTTAAAGAGACCCTTAATTCCTCCCATCTTCTTGACAACCGCCGCAAATTTCGTGTACTGTGAAACCAAATCCTTAACCTCACGCTCTGTTACTCCTGACCCTCGAGCCACTCGTACTGCTCGGCTAGGTTGTTTACTGAAAAGTTTAGCACCATCTCGGTTATCGAGTTCGCCGTCGCACATACTGTCCATCATTGTCATAAGTTTCTTGATACGAGCCATCGATTCTTGTTCGCTGCCTTTCGTCATGAAATCTTGAGAAAAACCGGGAATCATGCTCTAAAATTAAAAGCAAACAAATTCATTAGTTTTTGGTTATCAACTAAACTTATCAAATATAACTTCAAAAAGAGAAAAAGTTCAAAGTTGAATTACTCATTCAAAGCAAAATCTAGTATCACTCATTATTTCTCTAAATCATCTATAAATCTCTTTCTCACCATAATTTGTGAAAAGGGTCCCATTTTCATTATATTCTGGAACTGTTCGTACATGTCACGAATGGTAAACTGGCCATGTTTGATCTTTTCGAGCAACTCTTCGTTGTCGTCTAATTTGAGCTCATTCACTTTATCAATTAAACCTTCAATATCTCCCATACCCAACAATTTACTGATAAATGGTTTAGTTTTGAAAGGTTCCAGGTCGTCGATATGCTCGCCAGTCCCGATGAAGATGATTGGGGATTTTGTGGCGGCGACACTAAAATAATAAGGATCTTAGTTATTTTAGGGTTCATTCATAAAGTACGCCTGCAATAGAAACTCACGCTGACAAAGCACCACCTCCTTTCGCATGCCCATCCAGCTTAGTAATAATAACGGATCCAATGTTGACCTTCTCTTTAAAAGCTTTGGCTTGAGCCTCGCAAGCTTGTCCGATAGTGGCGTCCATCACGAAGATAATATTGTCTGGATTCTAAAATGACCAAGAAACCATTAATAATAACTTGAACCCATTAAGAATCCTCAAAACTTACCACAGCAGTGGCAACTGCCAACATCTCCTCAAACAAGGATTCTTCTTGCTTATGCCTTCCACTAGTATCCACAATAATAAACTCGAACCCTTCTTTTTTGAACATTTCAACTCCATCTTGAGCAATTACGACTGGATCAACTTCTGTATAGCTACCGTAGAAAGGAATGCGCGCTTTTGTGGCGTTTTGTTTGATTTGATCATAGGCACCAGCTCGGAATGTGTCAGCGCACACCAAGCATGCCTTCCAGTTCTTTTTCTGATAGTAGTAGGCTAGCTTTGTGCAAGTTGTGGTTTTTCCAGATCCCTGCAATCCGACGAACATAATGATGTTGGGTCTACCTTTGACTGGCTGGTAGGGTTTCACACCCGAGTCCACAAGCTTTACAAGCTCCTTGAACACTGCCGATTGGATCATTCTTCTTTTGTTAAGACCACCAGCCATCTCTTCAAAATCAATCACTGCTTTCACATTCTCACGCAGCTGCTTCACTAATCTAATGTTAACATCGGCTTCCAAGAGGGCTGTACACACCTCCTTAAGCATAGCATTCATTACCTAGAAGAGAAAGTAGAAATATGTTACAATGCAAAAAAAAGGCAATAAAAATTGAATTTACCTCCTCATTGATCACTGTGGCCTTACTCAGCGAGTGCAGAGCCACTGTGATCTTTCTCCCCAGATCCGCAAGAACCATTATGCCTGTAGTTTTTCTCCCTACACGCTAATTAATTTGGTTTCTTGTGAAATTATTATTTAATAAAATCTCAGAGAACTTGTTTTCGAATCGTGGCCGATATTTTAATGGGTTGACTCTTTATAAGTCGATATTTTAAAAGACCTAATTTTTATTGAATAAAAATTTTATAAAAACATCGACTAAAATTGATCACAAAACGTGTAAAGTTAATTAAGATTCTTCATTTTTAGGATTATATGACTAACAAGTCGAGTCATAGATAGTGGACCCGTCTGAATAATAAGGTGCGATTTTTTGACGGATGCGATTAATCGCAATAAGAATCGCACAACAAAATTTACTTCCTGATTTAAAAATTGAAAAAGAAAAATTGATGGTAAAAATTGTATAAATTGAAATAAGAAACCATAGAATTACACAAGAGATTATCGGAATGGAGAAACAGATGGATTGCTCACGTTTGTGGATTGGCAACCTGGACAGGAATCTTACAGAGTAAGTGTTTATTGTTTGTATCAGATCGTAGAGCGATACAGTTATTAAAACCTGTTTTCATAGATTTTCTATGACTATTCTAACTGCACAATGCACTTAAAAGCATCTAGTAAAGTTCAATCATATTAAACTTCTATTTTTTCTCCTTTATCGGTTTCATTTACTGCAAATCTTGCAAAAATATGGAAAAATTGATAAATTCGACTTTCTGTATCACACCACTGGCCCTTACATTGGACAGGCTAAAGGATTTGCCTTTGTGCAGTACAAAACGGTAATATTTCATTTATAATCCAACGAGGCAATCAGCCAATATATGAAGGACAAAGAGATTATGAACTTATTTCAACTTCATTTTTAGGTTGAAGACACAGCCAATGCCTTGACTAGACTGAATGGAGCTAAAGTTGGATACAAGAACATAGCGGTTCGATATGCCAATAAAATGAACTATGTAAAAAAACAATTAGACTTCAAAAAAATCATTCAGTCATTCAATTAATTATAATTTTAGGAAGAATACGACAAAAATAAATCCCGTCCTGATATTCCATGCTTAGCAGCTGGTGGTGCATCTAAGATTAACGCTCAAGATCAGCAATCAAAGATCCATGAAATAGAAGAGAAACTACGATCAATGCAAAACTCAACTACAAAAGATCTCATTATCAACAAAGTAGCGAATCACTCAACGACACAGAGCTTACTCAGTAAATATCAATTCAATAAAGTGGCTAAGACCACAACAAAAGAATCCTATCGAAGACACTACAAAAGGAAAAAGTACTGAAACCATTCAAATTAATGTCTAATATATTTATTTCAAATAAAAGCTAATTTTAATCCAAGACTTCTCTAGTTTTGCTGAAAAATGTATTTTCCTCGCATTTTATTGGGCATTGGAACAATTCCTGGACAAGGTACTTGATCAGGAATCTCACAAATGCATCCACGTTGACATCCTTGCCCAAAGTTCGCTGGATTGTCCTTCTTTTCAGCCATCTCTGCTTCAGCTTCGAGAGTTGCTCTGTAAAAACACGAAATTGAATTATTTTAGTACAAACGAACACATGCAGCTACTGGATTATAAAGAACTAAAAAAAACTGATATTAAAACTTACTTGGATTTACCAACTACATTGATAAGGTGCTTCTCAATCTCGTCGTGTGTTTTGCTGTCCACATCAATCAGTAGCTGCTTTCCATCTTCATAATAACATTTGATAAAAGGTGAGGGAGTCATATTTTTGAAAGTGACAATTTGAACTCCTGGATTTTTGTACTGAAGCTGAGGCACATTCCAGAAGACAAAGTTTCTAGCTCCATCGTGATGATCTCCAAAAGTATTGTAGTTTATGCTTATGATTTTTATATTTTCCTTAACCATTAAACGACCAGCACTAAGATAATTAAGGGTTCTACGCACTGGAGCTTTTCCTTTCATAAAAGGCATGATTGAAGTTGAAGAATTAAACTTGTATCAAATAAGAATCAAGGTGTGATAAGCTGTAAAAGCTTGAAAATGCAGAACAAATTAGTGAATTTAAAAATATTTATTTGTGTTGTGGATGCGTAAAATTTATTAGCAACCAACTTCATGCAAGCGATTTCAATTCAATTTAAAAAAAATTAAAAAAGTGTCAACAATAACATAAAATAAAAAATGAGACGGTCCGGAGCACCTTCGGTAAGAAAGCCAGATGAGTATCAATATGAAAGTAGCACCATAAATAACCAACCAGAATCAAGTGCTAAAGAAAATTTGACTCAAAACACGGGATTAATTAAGTTTAATGTAGTTTACGGAAAAGTAACTGGCAGAAAACACAAACTTTACGAAGAAGATGGAACTTTAGAGTTCACCGGCAGTAAGTCAGTTACCCTGCGTGATTCGAATGGCAAAATTATTGGCAGCTCGATGACTGTCAAAACCTCTGAGATCGTTGAAGGTGCAACATTGGTGGTCGGTAGTAAGGAAGTTGAGGTGATAGATAGAGTCTCTGAAAAGAACAATCCTGTTAAAGTAGTTACAACAGTAAAGCAGAACATCGTTAATATACCACGATCTTCATCTCCTCCACGAAAAATATTCAAGTGCCCCATGCAAAATTCGTCCAATTACGCTAAGAAATCCCCAGAAAATAGTACACCTCAAGAACGCTTCATTCTACCAGCACCTACATATGCTCATCAGTGGAAGTTCAATCCAGCAAAGAATGCCATAACAGATGTAGTAGTGGCTCCAAAATTAGCAGCTGTTTTGAGAGATCATCAAAAGGAAGGAGTCTCGTTTTTGTACAAATGCGTCATGGGATTCAATTTAATTGGACCCACCGAGTACTTTGGATGCATTTTAGCAGATGAAATGGGACTGGGTAAAACTTTGCAGTGTATTGCTCTTTTTCACACTCTTATGAAGGGTGGACCGTACTCCAAGAACGTTGTCAAGAGGATTCTGGTAAGTTTCATTTAAAATTAGGTGTTTCATCATGATATCAATTTAAATTTCTAGATTGTCACTCCCAGCACCCTCCTCGAAAATTGGAATCGGGAGATCGAAAAGTGGCTGAAAAATGAGCGCATTTACACTTTTATTGTGGACGGCAAAAAGAACAAAGTACAAAACTTCAAGCAATCAGCTCATATTCCCATCATGCTTATTTCTTATGAAATGTTAACTAAACATTCTGATGAGATTGAGACTATTCACTTTGATTTGATGATTTGCGACGAAGGACATCGTTTAAAGAGTGAGCAGTTAAAAGTCACAGTAAGTTTAGATAAGATGGATTGCAAGAGAAGAGTTCTGCTAACAGGAACTCCATTTCAGAATGATATGCAGGTAAATTGTTTTTTTTTTAATTTTCAAAATCGAATTCATACCAGAAATTTTATTTTAGGAATACTTTACATTGATCAACTTCGTCAACCCCAACGTTCTCGGCAGCTATCAAGAGTTTAAAATTCGCTATGAGCTTCCTATTCTCCAGTCTCAGCAGTCTTCCGTATTGGATGAATATCGTGAGCTGGGCGCCCAACGTAACAAAGAATTAAACGAGATTACTTCTAAGTTCATCCTTCGTAGAACACAGGAAATCATCAATCAGTATTTGCCCAAGAAGCAAGAGCTCGTAATTTTTGTGAAACCATCAGTTCTACAGAAAAAGCTTATCGTTGATTTACTAGAAATTTATGATCAACAGAAAAGCGAAATGCGGTTGGAAAAAAATTTGCTGCCTTTGGAGATGATTATTTCTTTGAAGAAATTATGCAATCATCCGAGTTTGTTGCAATGTAACAATAGTGCGAGAGAGAAGGAAATTACTCAATTGATGGACATCAAGATTCCGAAGGTATGTGGTTTTTTTTTTCAAACTGGAGTTTAAAAATTTATCAAATTTTTATTTTTAGGAAATACGTGCACAAGATTCTGGAAAACTCCTTGCCTTAACTGAACTTTTGTTCGAACTGATTCTCAAAAGGGAAAAAATCGTCATAATTTCTTATTTTACCAAAACTTTAGATCTTTTGGAGTGTCACTGCAATAAATTGGGCTACAAGAACATTCGAATGGATGGTAAAACGAAAACAACTGACAGATTAAAAAACGTGACAAAGTTTAATGATCCTGCCACAGATATTTTTGTTTTCTTGCTGAGTGCTAAGGCAGGTGGTGTTGGATTGAATTTGATTGGAGCATCGAGATTGTTAATGTTTGACAATGATTGGAATCCTTCGAATGATCTTCAGGTTTATTTGCGAAATTAATTATCTATTCAAATTTTTATATACATTTTAAATCTCAGGCAATGGCTCGAATTTGGCGTGAAGGACAACGACGTGATGTCTTCATCTATCGAATGATTACTACTGGTACAATTGAAGAGAAAATCTATCAACGCCAAATCACAAAAACCAGCCTCAGTGATCAAGTCATCGATACCATGCCTAATCTCCAGCAAACAAAATTCACTAGCGAAGAGATGAGAGCTCTTTTCCAAGTGGAAGAAGAAAGATTTGACTTCTGCCATACTCACGATATTATAGAGTGTAGTTGCGATGGAACTGGGAAGATTCCCGAGCAAAATGATGAGCCCGTTGAAGAGCAGGATGAGGAAGAGGAAGGTGAATTTAGATTAAATTTGTTTATTAAGAAACCTGAAAAGAAAAGTGCATTAAAGCAACACGAGCTTCTTAAGTGGGAGCATCATAAATATCCTGTAGCTGAAAATATTCTGGAGGTAAATTAATTGATTATGCGATCTTTTACATTTAAAAAGCATTCATTAATCATTTTGTTTATTGCAGGAAATTTGCTTACAAAAATGCCAAAGATTAATTACATTCATCTTTAGGAACCAAACAATTTCAGAAAAGCAGATTGATAAAACTTAAGTGTGGATCTCGAAATTTTAATAAATTATATGAATTTAATAAAAATAAAATGTTTTTTTTATTCGTCATCATTTTCCAGATAGATATGACTTCCAAACTTTCCATATAGTGAAGCTTTTAGTTCCCCCATTATTTCCTGGATCTCCTTAGACTTAATTTCAATTTCTTTAATCTCTTGAATTTTCTGCTCTTTAGTTTGTTTAAGCAATTCTTGGGTTTTGGAGACACTGTTAAGGATGAAAACTTCACCCATCAAGAATGGAATGGCATCACCATCATCATCAGCTAATTCTAGCTCATCTACAGCTTCTTCGATGTTTACAAGCTCGCCCTGTTTGAATTTTAACTCTTCTTTAAAATCCTCAACTTTAGCGTTGTAATTGGCGAACCGGTTGATCTTTTGCTGATCCCCGTATGTGATTTGGACGTCGGAATCCTGTAATAATATTTTGAATTTTAATTACTTTGCGTTTATTTTGGATCTGTTTTTAATTTATCTGATTAAATTAGAAATTGTAGGAATTCTCGTCATACTTTGAGTGCACAATACTTACAGGTTGGAAAGTTCCCTTATTCTTGGATTCTGCAGCTGAAGTCATTATGATTTATATTTTTATTTAGAATTTTTAAAACATAAATTTGTTCCAGAAAGAAATTAGTTTTAAGGTTATTGATGCGATTTTAGCGCAACACATTTGAATTTTGTCAGGTAAAATCAGGATTAAAAACTCAATAATAATTATTAATCACAAGTACATTATTAATGTTTATTAAATTCAAATCATAAGTTACATTAAAAAATATATTATCGAGTGAAGTACTTTAACTTCGCTTGGATGTAACCTCCCAATTTTTAGCGGTTCAATTGAATATAAATTATCGTTCCTCCAACATGACTGTCTCTTGCGGAAACAGCTTTAGAGATTTGAGTGTTTCATTGGGATTCATAGAAGTAAGCTGAAATTATACACGAAATAAGTAAACTGTTGAAAAAAGAATTATTATTTGCATACATCTCGTCGCGGAAAGCTGGAAATGATTTTGAACTCGTCCACTAAGAAACCATTGGCTGTGGCAAAGTTCAGCAAAATCTTGAGTTTGGTCTCCACGATGAAGCGTCTCTCAAAGAATTCACCGGTGGGCTTGCGGAAGCGAATCATAGTAACATTTTCCAAGCCAATTGGTGGCTCTGGTGGCAAAGTGCTCTCGGCCTACAATTCAAATTTTGTTACTATATTTAATATCCAAAAAAAAATTTGTGAGCTTACAGCTTGCATTATAGCGTCTCGTTTGGCTTCAGACTCTGCTCTTTCTGACTCCAATCGTTGTCTTTCGGTGGCCATCATTTTTTCTTTTCGCTGCTTTGCTTCTTCTTTGGCACTAAAAATTTCAAACGGTATTTATAAAAAATCTTTTGTATAAAATATTTTAAAAACTACCGATCTGCCTCCAGACTCTCTTGATAAGCGGCATCTTGCTCACTCTTGACATTTTCACGCTCCGCTCGGTCTTGTTCTTCTCTAATTTCCACCTAGAACATTAATTTTTTTAAATTTTGTTCAAGCCATTAATTAATTTTAAATTTAATTAAATCATAAATATTAACCTTTAGTTGTTCATGATACTGATCTGTGTTCATCATTAGGTGAATATACAGCTCATCTCTATTGATATTTCCATGGATCACATCAAAGACCTCATAAGTGCTACGCATCTTACGAATCACCATAATTGCGGGCAGTTGATTCACTGGAGTGCTGCGAATTTGTATAGAGGCAGTATCACCCACACAAGCGGTCAAAGAGGATAAGAATCTACAATTTAACAATAAAAATATTATTTAAGAATTTCTTTCAATTGATGAAAAAACTTACAAATTCTTGTTACTTTCACAGGTCAAATCCCATCCATAGATCACATAGTTATCTGAGAGCAACTTAATAATATTTTCGTTGTTCAGTAGCTGACCGCAAAACACGTTAGATAGCACACTTCGATCGTGGTGCAAATAGATCGCCAACATTTTTCTCTACAAAATAAAATCAATTTCTTTAATGCTGTGAATCAAACCGGTAAATAGTTTCTTACATCTCTGGCCTGCTTGCTGCAAGCTGTTTTTAATGCATCTTCGAGGCTACCTTCAAAAAAATTTGGTCCCTGCCCATAACGTTCTTTATAGTTTTCAATAAATTGTAGGCATCCAAGAATCTCTTCGTCACAGTGATCATCAACTAAAATAAATAATTAATATTTTTCAAAAAACTTTCAGTATCAAAACACTCACTCAAATGTTTGATGCGACTTGTGGCAGGTGCCTCTGAAAAAATATCATCCTCCACATTTAAATCCTCAGAAGCATCTTCAAACTCCTCTACCGAGCTATCCGAGTCAATTTCATGTATACCACTAGCATGTCGACTGGGTCGAGTAGTTGGCGCCGTTGGAATATCTTCTGATCTACGCAGCTCCAAAAAGTGATTTGTATCGATTCCAGCGTCCATCAACATTGTAGCATTGTTCACTTGAGGTGGCCAACCAATCCAAATTTGATGACGCACTGGGATACTGGTGACGGTGTAGACGTCTGATTTTACCTCCAAAATTGTTTTGGTACCGAGAAAGTTGAGCGGTATTGTGCGATTGTTCTCGTTCACCACCTTTACGTGTAGCTGGTACGAGGGTGGCTCAGTAGGCACAAATATTACATCACTAAAAAATTCAATAAAAAATTAGATTTTTTAAATCTTTTTTTCTAAGATCAAAACATTACTTATCATCCGGAAATCCATCCTCTGACAAATCCGTCAGAAACAAGTTATTGTCTCTGTTTAGCTTTAAATTGCGCAGAACTGTCGTTCCACATTGAGCTTCCCTCTGGGTTGGGAGTGACCATCCTTTGAGCTGCTGGCGACAAACTGGCACTTTTGTGCTGTCAAAAATCTTGCTCTTAAAGTCATCTAAAATAAAGTGTTCATTATTATTTAATTGCAAATTTTTTTTATTTTATTTTACTCACGAATCGTCTTCAAATTAGAGATGGTGACTTTATGAACAATGTTGTTAAAGTGGACGTGGAAAGTTTCTTCACGAGGTTCTGAGATCATCTGGCTAGCAACACTAAACGCGGGGTGTGACGAAGTGGATGGTCCTGCGAAAATTTTATAAATTGAAATATTACGAGATAATGAGACAGCTGAGCTGAACAGCTGAACGAGCAAAAACAAATAATTTGAAAAAACACTGAAATACGTATAAAACACCAAGAAAGGAGGAAGAAGATTTGACATGCGGAAGTGATTGAATGACGACTGTTAATTAGTGAGTTGGTGATGCAGGGGTGAATTATTTTATTTAAGTGATGACCATGAGGGCGAATTTCAAATTTTCAAGCTTATTTTATGATACTGATTTTGTGAGTCATAAGATCTGGAAATTTCTTTGAATTAAAAATTTATAGTGCAGAACTTATTTACTTGATAACGATGCAATAAATTATACACAGAAATAATATAATTGATCAATTAACGATAGAGTTCGTTATATTAAAAAAAATCGATTAAAAAGTTTTAATCAAAACTGAATTCTGAATAAGTATATAAAATTAATAGGTGAAAATATCAGACCAATATTTTTTTCTATTATGTCTTCAAAGAAATTATGTCGTCACCTCTTATCTTAAATCAAACTCTGTTCTACTTAGTGGCAGTAAATAATTGAAAAATCATTGAATCAGAACACATCAAATTCAAAATGAGACACATAAAGCTAATTTTTTCAATAAAAATCTTAATACCTGTAAAGTTATTGAATGACGAGGAAAAAGAGTTGAAGTGAACGTCTAGAACGAGTTCAAATTTAAATATATATGCTAATCTTAAATTTCCAAATATTTTAGCCAATTACCTGCATCAATATTATTAAGAATATTTTGTGGAGCTGGTGTATCCCATTTGCTGACATCGAAGCGATTATTTATCAAGGGTGGAGGTGGCAAATCACTCACGTCTTCCATATTTACATTGTTTGTGTTGAAGTTAATAACTGGCTCCTCCTGGGGAATGGCCAGATGAACTGCAGCCTAAAAATTAGCATAAGTCAGTTATTATAAGTGTTGAGCAATAGAAAATGTTGCAAGAATAAGAAAAACTCATGAATTTCACAATACCTCCAAGTCCCAGTTATTTGTTTCCAAGTGGTAAATAGCCAGCGCAATGTCGTCAATAGCAGTGATTGCCTGTAATAAAGGAGAGACATTAGATATAAGCTAAGATCAATAGAAGCAAGAATTTCATTCAAAATCGAACGCAAACAAAGAACCAAAAATCCACTAAAATCAGTCAAGTCACGAAAATGTGCAAATTCAGATGAATCCACTCACCTGGAAGTTGGCCAGGATGCTTTCTCGGTTCTCCGACATCTTTGGATGGTTCGTCTCTAAGTGATGTAACTATTTCTTGCCTGCTAGGAATTTTATTCAACTTTTTAAGGAGCAATTTATTAAATTTCCTACTAAGATACTCGATTATTTATTCAGAATCCCCCCCTCGTATGATTTTGTGTTTATGATTAATCAGCATATAATTTTCTAGCCCTGATTCAGTCCTGTTGCAGCTCTGATTTGTTTTTATAGTATAATAAAACAAATTAGGCGTTTATTGAGCGTAGTTTGAAATGGCGAATTTGGTTTATTGAAATAATTTCTTTGTTAACAATATCTTGGATCTTTTTCTAAACGTGGGTTCCTGTTTTCATTGAAATCTTTGTATTTTACTAGTATTTTTGTTTATTTCAATTCGACTCTGTATTAAAAAGTAAACAAACTTTGGTTGCTATACGAGATCTATAAAAAATTACTGCAATCTTGTTGCAATTTCTGGATACGAAACAAAAATGATTAAAATGTTAAAACATTTTTGTTGTCGAAATAGTGTTTACCCTAAGACAAACATAGAAAGATTTTCAGTTCCCGACGATCTTGTCGGGTGGTCTCAACCGTTTGAAGCTTATGATCCCAGCTTTTACGACTCAGAAATTCTTTTTGGTAAAGAATGGGCCGATCCTCCTTTGAGTACTCCAGGATTTAAGCCAACGTTCAATGAACTGGACGTTAAACATTACGTTAATAGAAAAAGCTTTATCGGTCCGTATCAAATTGAAAACAAATATCCTCTGAATCCTGCTGGTCGAACAGGACAACGAGGGCGAGGAATTTTGGGCAGATGGGGACCTAATCATGCAGCTGATCCAGTTGTATCAAGGTGGAAGAGAGATTCGGAAGGTGTCGTTGAGCATAACCCAGAAGATTTGCGGCCTGTTTTGCAGTTTTGTGCAATCGAAAGACATGATTGCCATCAATGGGCTATTCCAGGTTTGTTGATAAAATAGTTGAGTTTAAAATGCAATCATTACATAATATGTCTACATTTTTTAGGAGGAATGGTGGATCCTGGTGAAAATGTTTCTGCTACCTTAAAAAGAGAATTTATTGAAGAGGCATTAAGTTTAAACGATTCTTCTGTACATATTGAGGAATTCTTCAACACAAAAGGAGTAGAAATCTTTAAAGGTTACATTGATGATCCTAGAAACACTGACAATGCTTGGATGGAATCAGTTGCTTACAATTTCCACGATGAAACTGGCGATGTTGTCGGAAAATTGAAGTTGCATGCTGGAGATGATGCTCGTAATGTAAAATGGATCGATATTGATAATGCCCTTGAATTATATGCCAGCCATTCCAAAATTTTGGAGCAAGTTGCTCAGCGTTTAGGAGCACACTTTTAACTTTTGGGATTAAATTTAAATGAAACAAATACTTGAATGATTTTTAAAATTGTATTTGATTACTTTTTGTTTTGAGGGTTGTTCAAAATTTCTTCATCACCACAGCAATTTAACATTTGGTGCAAAATTAGCAAACAACCCTCACCTTAAGTGTTAAAATATCTTGAAAGTTCTAGTTTGCCTATCGTTTTGAGAAGAAATACTTGATTTTCTTAATCTTTCACATTATTAAAAGCTTTGTTAGTTTGTTCGTGACTAGTTCGGGAACATCATGGAAGTGCCTTAGCTAACTAACGTAACCAAGACAAAATGTTTCAACCAACCTCCAAGAAATGCAACAAAAATTTCCTGCTGTTCCTTATTGACTATTTTTTAAATATTTATGCTCATCGATTCTTTCCGGATTTCACAATTATTCGTCAATTAATATTTAAGCATAGGAATTGCAAAATGATAACGTCGTTGGTAATTTACTGCTTAATAATACACATAAATACGTTCAAAGAAATATTATAGATGTATTATATCAGCAGTAAGCCGACGATTTTTAAGTAAATAATTAACATTCAAATAAGGTTGCCCTTTAAATATATTCTTAAAACTGTTAAATTGTAAATAATATAAGTCAAAATATATAAATAATTTAGTTACACTTAAAAATTGTTTCAAAAAGTACGAAGCGATTTAAATTAAATAATAACAAATTCGGTTTTGATACCGAATATCTAACAGTAATTTTTCACCATACAATGGTCACATAAAGTGGTTCAAATTTTCCAACAAAAAATATGCAATTCGAAAATTTTTAACATAATCACAATTTAAAGAAAATATCCATAGCTAAAATTCAGTTTTCCTTCAAGAAAATTCTAGAGCTGCAAGTTAACAAATAAATGCAGATCCTCAACTCAATCCAAACAATCCGTATTATTAAAAAAATGTAAAACTGGAATTTTCTTAGCCTATGTACAAATACTAAATGATTCTGGCTGCCCCAGGTTTAGTTATGGCTTGTTACAATCAAGAACATATCACTTAACTGACTTAACCCTTAGTTTTCCTAACGTTTGCTAAACTTCCTTAAATAAATCTTTGGATGAAACAAGATGATAAAAGTAATTAAACTGGGCGCAATAATTAGTTAGTTAATCAATTAACGGGATTTGAACAAATATGAAATTTAAATCGGGACTAATTTTCGTCTCGTTCAACATCAATTACTTCTTGTTGCGCTTGTTGGGCTCATCATCATCACTGTTTTCCTCTTGGAGCAATAAAGAATCAGGGTGGCGCACGTGACGCGTTGTAACTGGTTGCTTTTTTCGTTTGAAGACTTTTGCTGAGGAAATATCATATTACAAATTTAGTGATCATGAATTATTTATTTAAACACAACAGAGTGAATTTTTCCAATGCCATCAGATCATTTTCTGCTGAATATGTTAGCATATTATTTTTACAGATTCTTATTATCGAAGCAAAATTTGAAGAATTTTCAAAATTTTATTTTATACGTTTGCGTTTAAGTTTTTTTTTTGTAATTGAATAAATTATACTAACCTAATTGCGTAAACTTCTTCCTTGAGGTTTTTCCCATTTGGCGCAATCTCTCCTCAAAAGTCTTTTCATCTGGTACTTTGCCCTGATCTTTCTCCAGTGCTGATAGAAACTCCTCGTTTCTGAACAGTTCAGTCATAAATTCCTCGTTTTGAAGCATAGTAGCGAACTGTTCATCGCCCAAGTCAAATTCACTTCTTGGATCGATTGACAGTCGCAGGAAGTTGGCTGGCAATGGGCATAACAAAGGAGGCTTCCACTTAGACTTGCTGGTTTCAGCACCATGTGATGGACTTGCTTGATGTGTGATGCTAACGATTTTCTTTATTTTAGGGGACACTCCAGTGTTAATCTTTGGTGATATGCTGGCAGTAGCTTCTTTGATTGGAATTAAATCCTCCGTAAAGTCTGTGTCTAATAGGTTTACCTCTTTCTTCGGCGTGTTGGATTGAGAATCTTTATCCAACTCTTGTCTGAGCTTTTCGTTCTGATTGTCCACGGACATGGCTAGCAGTTGATCGATTGTTGCATCTACAGAGCCTGAAAAAAAGATACATTTTTAAAATAAGAAGCTAGATGATTGAAATTATCAATTTCACCTTGATTTGCCCGTAAAATAGCTTCAATCACATCCTTGTCCATGTCGGGAAACATAGTGGCAAAGTCACTCATTGCTTGTGCAAACTCTAGTTGCATCGTCGTCATTTTGCTGCGTATTTTGGCTACGACACTTGGCTAATTGTGTTAATTATTTGATAAACAAGATAAACACTTTTCACTATACACCATTAAATAGTATAAGGTATTTTCAAGCCACTGAACTTAATATATAGTAATCTATAGTTGCTATTATCCTAATAATAGAAATTTATTAGAGAAAAGTTTACAGTAGCTTGGAAGCTTTTTGGAGAAAAATTAAAGACGGAAAATGAGATTCGCAATTTTTGATTTTTCACATAAAAAATAAACACAGAATAAATGACATGCGACCCAATCGCTCAATAAATTTACATTCGAATTTTTATGGCGCAACTGCCGTTAGTATTTAAGGAAAACTGGAGGAAAATTGTGAAAAAAATTGTAAAAAAAAATGTCAGCAATATTTGTAGCAATGTTAAAAATAATTTTGTATCTTTTAAAAATCTAGTCAAATAAATTTTATTTTAAATTTTATCCGAGATTTTATCTTAAAATCTCTTCGCTGATAACTTGAAATTTTAATGAATATCACACTCAAAATATATTAGATAGTTTGAGCTTTATTTTTTCTAAACTTTTCTAAGTTAATCTCATATTATTTGAGTTGTTCAAAAATACTTTTGGTGTATGTAATCATTACTAATTGATATTTTGAAAAAATCTATACGGACGGATACGTTTTGAAGAGGCTTGAAATCACGAGGGCTATTAATTTTTTAGTGTTCTAGTTCTAGGCAGATTTGAGATTTCAATTCTAACAAGCTTATACCGTATCAGCATTTTTGACATATGAATGAACAATTTTTCAAAAACCTTATCAGTTATTATTAATTATTCTCGTATGATGTTTAAACACAAATCGTAAAATTTTTTAATTGCCTCCACTTCATCTTAGCTCACGATGTTTCATTACTCGAATATTAGGTCAATAATCTCGTTTAAATTTAAAGTATATAGATTATTGACTAGATTTCAGTGGAATTCCAACATAATAATGTAAATACATGCCTCCAAAACATTCGTAACTCAAAGTTTTTTGAAAGTTAAGAATTTTGCAACTGCGTTGTTGTTTTCCAGCTAAATTCAATCGACTTATCAATAAAAAACTGTTTTTCTATTAATAATTAAACTTTCAACAAAAACAAATATTTCGTAATCAAAAACGTTTCCAATTTACTTTTCATTGTTCATATATTATATTTCTATTTTTCCCAGTTTGAATTTCTCGAACACACCCACATTTCCTTCCATCTTGAGCGAATTTTCATTTTGTTTGACAAACAATTTCTAAAAGATAGCAGCAACTTAAGTGCATTCGACCGATAACCTTTGTGTTTCTAGAAAGATCGAAGGGGATTAAAAAGCGATCTTCATTTTAGTACACATATTTTAGCTATTATGCTTATTGAAATCATATTATATACAGTTGAAACACCAATGATACATGATCGTGATACAATTTATATAATATCTTTTCTTTTTTTTTTATTCAATTTAATTCAATTTTGCCTAGAAACACAAAATTAATCATGGATCAATAGTGAATACATTTAGATATGTTAATAAAAAATTATATTTATAATAGTGTTTACAATTTGATGATTCAAGATTTCAAAAACATTGACTCCAGGCATGGATTGCAAATTTGTTCGTTAATATAAATATCATGTTGCTATATCGTATATAAATTTTAGTGAACCATTTAATTCGTATCATTTAAACGAAACTTTCATCAGGCTACAATTTAACTGTACAATTGCAATCATTCAAATACATAATCTTCTCACCCGAAAATTTGCATAAAGATTTGACAACCGCAAAATCAATTAGCAACAAGCATTAACTAAAATTGCAAAAACAGCTAAAAATACCAACAAAAAAAATCGAGTCAATTATTTTCCAGAAACCTGTAACCGAATTTATAGCTGTAACCGCGTCATTGACTGCGCACAATCTTTATTGCTGATTATAAAGTAGGCAAAGGATCTCATGTGCTGCGCATTTAATATAATTTTGCCAACATGCTTCCACCTTCGAGCTTCTTTAAGCTATCAGTACATGCTTTTCACCAAAAAAAATAGATGCCGAAATAGCTTCTGAGCAATTTCTTACTCATTTTTTAATTTCGATTTCATCATGAGTTGTAGCTTTTTCAAGACTTAAGCCTTATCAGCTCAATTTTTGTCCGAACAATCGTATATGCTGAATACACGAGATTTTTATTTAAATCCAGAAAAGCTCCGACGATTCATTCAGTATCAGTTTACAATTCAACACGAGAACAGCTAGATTCATACTTATACAACACATCAATTTTATAAAGTGACTTAATTATTACTTCTTTTAATAATTATAAAAAAAGGAAGTTTACAAGTGCAAAAAAAAAGAAGAAACTTGAAACATAAATTTTACAGTTTGATTCCTGAGATAACAGAAAAAGGTAAGACGAAAATACAATATAAAAGCTTTGTATAAATTGTAGCCAGTTTTTTGAAATTTCTTAGAATTTTAATTTTGTATTCAATTGCTTCCCGGCAATCGCAGTTTTGTGTTTAGTCTATCGAGTATTTTGTATTTATTACAAGGTTAATCAAAAAATAAAATGTGGTGCATCCAGAATAACTACTAGAAAGTGCTAGTTTACTTAGATAATACAAAACTATTCTATAGATTATTTTGTCTGTGTTTTCTTTTTAAAAAACTATTAAAATCTTTTTTTTTTTAAGTTATGGTCACACATAAATACAACAATTAAAATTTGTATAAACCAATTCAGGAAACCACTCAGATGAATTGGGAGGCTCGAATTTCTTCAATTGAAGAATTAAATTTAAATTCACAATAAAAAGAAGACTAAACTCCGTCACGAATAAACTATAAAGTCTTCTATTTTACAAGATATCTTTCCACCTACAAAATTTCTGTTGCGCGCTTTTCTTACAAATAACCTTTCCGTATGAGTTTAAATTTTCGCGCAAATTCTGTATAAAAAGGAAATGTCTCGAAGAAATTGCTTCATTTCTAAAAGGTTTTTGAAACAGTGACAACCAAGAAATCAGCTCAAGGCTTGAACATTTGTGAATTTTCTCAAATTATTATTATATTTTCTATTCGAGCGTTTTATTTTCAAGTGATTTCAGAGTGATTGCAGTTAATATTCTTGGACTGTGAACACTAATTAGTTTCGTTTAAATAAAAGTGGTTTCGAACTGATAGAAGGATTTTCAATATAAGTTCGTTGGTGATCGTTTTTAAGTTTTTCATCAGTATTCTTTGATCAATCACTGGAAAATCAAAAAATCGTGAGTTTATTGATTGAATTTATAATATTTGGATTTTTAGAAAATGTTTTAAACTTTGCCGCCGGAAAACCTTTTAAATTTAAAAATTCACGAATGTTAATCGAGATTTGTGAAGAGCTTTTACAATAATTTATTCATTAGCATATTTCCTTTTGTGTAAAAATCATGACTGAAGGATCTTTTAAATTTTAGATTTTTTTTCTATAAAAGTATAAAACCCCTGTACTCATTTATATCAAATTGTTTTTTTTTTTGAATAAAATTTTTAATTTATGTGAGCAAGTTCATAAAACAACTGGCATATATTGAAATTTCTTCAAATCAAAATCCAGGCTAAAAATTATCATATTAAGATTTTATCGGTAATCTTTCGATGTAAATAATATTTTATCTACCTCATAATCCCACGAAGTAATTCACATGTTCTAAATAAGAATAATATTAGATGAACTTTAGGAAAAACATTAAACCAACAAACAAAATTAAAATCATATTTAGAACATTGCATAAGATGATCTCATAATTTTGGTAAGGCCCAAGGCTTCTATGTTATTGAACCCTTTTGCCTCTATAACCAAATCCAGATTTAGCTGCTTTTTGGAAAATTTACGCAACTACGTTACTACATTTTGATAATTAATCAAATTAAACAGATTTAACTGAAATTAGACGCAAAAAAGCTGATAACATTTTTAATTCATGAATGACATTTTTACTCGTGTTTTACGATGTGTTTTTTGGCACGACCGCAAATGACCTAAAAAGTCCGAAAATTCCAAAAAAAAATTTTATGAAATTTATGATGAAATCGTTCGAAGATTTCTCGTCATTATAGTGTTTCCTGTCGTTCAAATTGTAGACCATAAATCGTATGATGAGCATTTGTAATTTTAATCGCTTTTTGGGAAAACGAGGGTAAAAGTAGATAGTGATGCAGACTTAATAAGTTCATTATCATTTTTATTCGGCAATTATGCAAGATGACTTTCTGACCAGAACAACGTCGATAATCAGAATTAAATTATTGTGAACATTTTTCAATACCATCACTTTGTAATAATGCGGTGATAAAGTTATCGAATGTTCGCGAACCATATCGAGGTGGTGGTTGAATCAAATTCGTTAGCAAAGAGATTATGCAAGTTGTACAAGTTTACAAGTTTTAGGATTAAAGTTTATCAAAAATATGAGCCAATATCCATTGTATCAGAAAACTATGCAAAGTATGCAAACTATCAACAGCTATGAACTTATCCAATTTTTGAAGGATTAGGTATTCCAAGGGTTTCACAAATTTTATACATTTTTATTTAAAGAATTATAAAGTATATCAAAAATAGTCAGTAGATGATTTAACATTATATCGAAGATGTACAACAATTGCGAGGGTTTTTTGCAGATCATATTTTTGGTCCAACATTAATGGTACGATATTAAGATAGGCATGTGTTTTGAAATGTGAGTTTCATTTCATAAACTTTTAGTTGCTTTTAGTTTTAAAGAAACCTTAGAATTTATTTTAACATGTGATCCTAATAATTATAAGGAATTGGAAATTTTCAAAAAAACATTCAAACTTTCCAGGGCAAATGTTTATTGAATGGTAAAGTATGCTAACATATAACAAATAAACTGAAAAGTTCAATAGATTCAATCTAGTGTGGATCAAATGTCTGTTTTAAATTGATAAGTATTTTTCCACGCTTTCTTACAGTTTTTTTAAATTTTCAGTTATTTTTGTAGCATTAGAATCAAATCGTGTTTTCTCCATATTTTCAAGAAAATAAACCCACAGTTTACCATATTCATTCCACGCTGTTTTTCTATTTAAGGTTATTATTTTTGTTTTTAAACAATCAAACAATTTTTTTTGTTCTCAGTATTCGTGAACTTTGAGGCCGTGGATACTAATCAATAAAAAAAGCGTTCTGTTCTATCTATTCAATGTTAACATTTTTTGGAGAACACCCTGAAGCATTTGTGGCTGAAATATTAGCTTCATAATGTTGCAAATGAAAATTCAGCAAAACAACAAATCAGATTTTGGGAATCCTCAGTCAAATATCACTTAAATCCGCAGGACATTTTAATAAATTATGAGATAGACAAATTGAAATGAAAGGATTTGCGGGGCAGTTCTTAGAAAATTAATTATATTCAGCTGTTTTTCATTCTATTTCTATAGAACAATCAAAGTTTTTGTATCTGTTATCGTTTTTTAATTAGATACTGCACAATTTAGGGAGGGCAAAAATAACCTAAAATGTAGTAATGTGTAAAATTTTTAAATAAAATATACCCAGGCCTGAACTGCGTATTTCAAGCAATATGTCAAAAAATGCTTGAGGCATTAAACTTTTTATTTCTCATGGATTACATTACTACCATATCACTGGATCATTTGATGAGCTTTTAAACTTTTAATTTATATAATTATGACTGTTCTTAATCATCTTAAGAGAAGTTCAAAGAATAAAGATGATTACATCTTTTTGCAATATTTTTTGATAAATTAAACTAATTAGATGTTTTATTATTTCCAGACTTGTAAGAAATGGCTGCTGTCCACTGGATCGTATTTTTAACAGTAACGACCGCTGCTTTCTTATTTTCCGTGGATGCTTCAAAAATAATGGACTCTATTCAGCCTTCAATTGACGATTATTTTGTGCCTCGCCAAGACATGCAAGACCTCAATCCACCTAATTATGATGAATATAGCGAGATGGTAATAAAACAAATAATATTTAATAATTAAAATTTAGAACTAACATGGCTTTATTTTAAATTAACAGAATCAAGTGGCAGCACCACAAAAATACCCTAGTTTTTATTCCCTGAAAGAGCTTCTCGCATTAAATGCGATTAGAAATGCAAATATGGATCCTCAAGCAAGACGCTTCAGCTCAGTTCATTCACGACAAACTGGGGCCGAGGCGGAACAAAATGAGATACCAACTGACATCAAACCTTACCAGAACAAACATATTCAAGTGCACGAGCAGAAGAGAAATGCAGGAAACAACAACTACTACATGTCACTTTGCCATTTCAAGATTTGCAATATGGGAAGGAAGCGCAATACACGGTTCCTCCAGTAAGTTGAGCCGGGAAATTCAAACAAGCATAACTGTTTTCTCTTTCAAAGATTGCAGTTGATTAAAAAAATGCTCCATTTTTAGGACTACTTGATCCTTTTTGGCTTAAATCTAATTTCATTTATTTATTCTTTCATTAATTTGTTTTTATTAATGTATTGTGCTGTCAACTATATAAGTTATTCAGGATATTAATAATTTTTAATGAAACTTTATAAGGCAGCTCATAACATTGCTAATTGAAATGTAAGTTTTTTTCAATATATGCTATAATTTTAAGGATGCTTATGGCACAATTTACCGTAATTTTGTAGTATTTTAATTAATGACCGCCCCAATTAGTTTTTAATTGCTTAAAAGCAGAATACCAGTATGAATATTTATTAATGTAAACCACTTGCAAAGCGGAAATGACGTCTGACTAGAAGAAAAATAAAAATGGCTGACTTCTTGAGGATTTTACTTCAAGATTATTTATTTTTCAGGCATTTCCGCTTTGTGAACTTGTCTATAGAATAGTATATAAGACTTAGTTTTATGTATTTGAAGAGATTTTACTTAATATCCAAGTCAAAATAGAGAAATTTATATTATTAGTAGAATTTAACCTGAAAATAAACAAATTTATTGAAATCTAACTGCATTTTGAATTTTAACTAGCTTATGTTTTACCAAAACTCAGTGTATTGCTAATGTTTTTTTTATTTCTTCTGTTTTTACAAATACACATGAATTTTTTTCAATTTAAAATTTAAATATAAACTAATAGACTTTGAGAGGGTTCTAGGACCTACATTTCATGATTTTTCCAATTTTTTCATTTTATTAATATTTTTTTGTTTTTGTAAATCTTAATCAGTTAAAAAAGTTGCATAATAATTAAATCTTCGCTAATTTTTTTAATTTATAGAATGCACATTGAATGGGAGAGAACTAGAGCTAACGATGACTTTCTATTAGGTGGTGTTTTAGTTAAATTGATTTCAAATAAACTTGGAACATCAAGTTATATCGTTGATGAATCAAGTTACATCAAAAAAATCGGATTATTTCTCAAAATTTTAATTTGAACTGACATCATTAATTGTTTTCATAGTACATTATGAAAAAATTAAATAATACATATTTCGCACTGTTAAAAAAATAATTTCTATTTGCAAGAGTATTAAAGACCATCAATAAAATGCAGCACATTACGATCTAAATAAATAGGCCTTTTCACTGGCAATACTCTGAAAATAATTTGTTTAGATCCTGACGATCAATAAAAATTTCAATAGTGCAACTTTACTTCCGAAACTTAAACACCACCCATTTCTATTGTAACGACATGGAATTTTTGTTGAATGTGGCAATAATTGATTGAGCACAGGTCCCAGAGTGAGCAGATTTTCAAAGCATCTACTTCAACAATCCCTCACTCCACTATGTGGCCCAAACGACTTGAAAGTTTTTCAAAAACAAATTTTTTACAAAATTATACAATTACTTTTCCTTTAACTGCTTCCGCTGTTCTTCCAGTTCTTTTATCTCATCCTGCAGTTCGCTTTTTCTCGTTAGCTTTTCCAGCTGGTCCTTTTCGGGCACTAATTCTCCAGCTTCTATCTTTTCTTCAAGGATTTCCGTGTCTCGCACTCTTCGCCTGAGGCGCTTCAACTTTTTGCTAACTTCGATAGTGGGATCCAGTACGGCATCAGAGAGCTTTTGCGACAGTTCATCCATTTCAGTAGTGGTATCAGGTTGAGCTTTTTTCGGTTTTTTATCACTTTTAGCTTCATTCTTAGGCGCTTCTGGTTTTGGAGTCTTTTTTTTCACTTCCTTCACTTCTGGAGTGATGATTAGACCAGGAATAGGGTTTTTCTGTTTTTGTTGAAGATCCTTTTCTCTCTTTTCTTTCATTTCGGAAGCGACGAATGGACACTAAAAAGATTCTCAAAATTAATTGTAAATTAAATATTATAGGAAACAAATTACCATGCCTGGAGGCAATCTTGCTGATCCAGATATAGCTGAACAAGCTCTGCCTTTACTTTCATATAATGGCACTTCTTCTTGAGGTACATATCCTTCTTTCACTCTTCTAGGTTTCCGCCATGATCCATCTGGACGCTGAGATGCTGGTATATATTTTCCTGGATCAAAACAAGTTTCATTAGAACAATACATTTAATAAAGTTATTAGTTAAAAGGTTTGATATTGTTATTGTGTGAACTCGAATTAAGATGGAAAATGTTCAATGCATGAACTGAAATCAATAGAGTCACTGAGAGATAAGTTCAAGCCGAGTTTAATGGAAAACCCGAACCAAGATAAAAGACGCAAAAACATCAAAACTTTTGTAAATTAATAATCCACTCCAGTTTTAATAAGTTAGATCTTACCTTGACTATCTGTGGAGTAGGTAGTCATCCTAGTGGCTCTATTGTTTATGGACCAGCAGATTTTTTAGTGGCTAGAATGACAGGAGCTTTGTGATCGATGCGAAAAATCGCTACCTTGACAGCTCAAAAAAGCGTTGACTAAAGAAACAACAAAAAACAACACGAAAGAAATATTAAAATTAAAAATCAGTTTATTTATGTTAATTAGTGTTCTAATCCGTTGTTTGGTTAATTGTACAACACAAATAGATAGAAAGCACCTATGCAAAAATGAAGGTAGTACGCAAAATCTTATTTTAATCATTTATTTGAAATGTAATTTTAACTTTGATTTTAGGAACTAAAAATTAATAATAACTCATACTATCTGAAGGATGGTTACAATATCCTGTCTAGTGAAGCTGGTACTCGAAAGTACAACACCATCTTGATTCCCGTAAGTTATTAGAGCTATCTTAGTTTTCTGAACGGAAATTAATTTCCTTGTCCCAAAACTTCTGGTTCCCATAATAATCTTCTTGGAAGACCTTCATTGCAAACTGCGATGGTGACAAAATGTCCATGTAATTAATTGTTTTCCCTTCAACTGGTTTAATGGCTGATCCTCCGAATAGAGCTTGATTTGTGTTTGCAAATATTGTATACATCTCCATGAGTTTGAATTCTAAATCCGTCTCATCAGAATTGAAAGGAACCCGTCCTCCTATTGGAAATACTAAAAATACATCTTCACCATGAGCAATACCTAAATCTGTTCTGCCACCACTAATCATTTCTCCAAGGGCATATAGTGATTTAAACTGAAAGAAGTAAAAGTACGTTGGGGCTATTGTTGATTGGAGCTGAACTGCTTTGGAGATTCCATAGTGGTACAAGCGATCTGATATCATCTGAAAATTAAACTTAGTTGATGAGTTTATAAAGGAAAAATTACCAATCTTACTCTCGTCAAATCGTGGAAGTTTTCTGATGTCATTGTGCGATTCTCGAAATATTGGTCTTTGATTGCTTCAGCAATTTCAGATTTTTGTGATTGTTCGATGAAAGTTCCGTTAAAATCCATGATATACTGAGCTATTGTGTCCCAATTCTTTGCAATTTCTGGTAAATATTCCTCCTTGCTCACGAATTCAGCAGCTGGATAGAGTCCTTCATCTAAGGTTGCTGAGGCGATCCAAGGTGCTCTATAAATCTCGCCTCTTTCCAAAAGTTTGCTTGGAAAATCCAAAAGGAAGGCATGATCACTAGGTGGTTCCACTACAACGCCAAATGGAGAAAATGGATTGTACAGGAAAGGAAGGAAAAGGGCCACTGAACTGACAATCTTCTCAGCTGGTTGTTCCTTCAGGCACTTTAGCATTTTCATGTGATCATCAGCCGGACAATTTAAATGAGCAGAAACTTTATGAGCTTTCTCTTTCGCATTTTCTTGTATCACCCATGGATTCAAAGCTGATCCACTGTGTGAGATTCCATTCTTGAACAAATTCTTAGTTAAGGGTGACATGTAGAAAAGGTGAGTACTTGCACCACCAGCTGAGAAACCAACAACTGTAATTTTTTCCTTATCTCCTTGGAAGTTTTCGATGTTATCATTGACCCATTTCAAGGCAAGTGCTTGATCCTTTAAACCCAGGTTTCCAGGCATAACTTCATCTTCAGTACTCATAAATCCTAATGGTCCTAATCGATAGTTAAAAGTCACAAGGATCATCCCACTTTTCATCATATTTATTGGTTGATTGGAATCGGAACCACCAAACATGAAAGCTCTGAAATTAAAGGACTTTGTTGTGGAAAATTGTAAAACTAAATTAATTAAAAAATACCAACCCCCCATGAATGAAAAAGACTACTGGAGCCTTAGCACCGGACTTTCTCACTGATTCGGGTATATAAACATTCAAATAAAGACAATCTTCGTTTCCACCAAGTCGGTCAGGGGTAAAATGATCCCACTGTAAGCACTGCGCCGATATCTTTCCAACCAATCTCACTTCATCCCAAGTTTCGTTGTAAGTTTTCGGTGGTTCAAATCTATTTTCACCAATCGGAGCTTCTGCGTAAGGAATACCTTCAAACGCAATGAAGTAGTCACGATTTACTCCTTGATAATCTCCTATAATAATTACCACACAATAATTACCACAAAGAATTGCCAGAAAATTATTTAAAAAGAATGAATACTTAATAGATACAAGATTACAAAAAGAAATAATATAACCTAAAAATATTTTAAATTTGATATATATGATACTTTCCGTTAGCTAAGGACACTACTGTTGGATCTGGGCTACAGGTTCTCCAAAGTGTCCACGAAGCGCAAAGCCACTGGAAAAATTTTAGGTAGCCTACCATCTCTACTTTTAACAAAGATCGAAAAATTTGTGGGAAGAATTCACGTTTTCGACTCTAATTTAAAGACAACAAGATAACGACTTTTTAATGTATTGCTTATGAGGCGTAAAGAACAACTTGTTGATTACAAGTTGGCGTGACCTTTAAGCGGTTTTTGGATTTTGGATTTTGAATTTATGATAACAATTTCAAGTAAAACAAATATTCTTACACCTACTCATTTAAACAGAACTTTCTAAATTTGTTTATACAGTAAATACATAAGCAAGTAAATAGGCAATTAAATAGGCAATTGAATGCATCCATTGTCAGCTAAACACTGCAGTTATTTTAGTTTTCCAATCTATAATTAATATGCTTGTCCCAAAACTTCTGATTGCCATAATAATCTTCTTCGAAAATTTTCATTCCATATATATCTGGCGATTCGATATTCATGTAGTTAAAGATTTTGTCTTGAACTGGTATCATCGGAATCCCACCAAACTGCGCTTTACTTTTATGAGCGTAAATCGAATACATTTCGAGAAATTTTAAACTTAAATCCGACTCTTGAGCGTTAAATGGGCCACGACTAGATATTGGATACAACAAAAAGTTGTCTTCCCCATGCGCTATTCCTAAGTCTGTTCTGCCACCTGAGATAAGTTCACCAAGAGCAAATTGAGACTTAAACTGAAAATAATAGAAAAAGGTTGGGGCAATTGTTGATTGAATTTCTACTGCTTTGGCAATTCCATAGTGGTACAGGCGATCAGAAACTATCTGTAATAAAGTTAAAAATATAATTTAGCAACATATAAATCAATGTTCAGCAGATCTTACTCTTGTTAAATCATGGAAGTTTTCTGGTGTTATTGTTCGGTTATTAAAGTATTCTGATTTGACTGCCTCAGCAATCTCGTTCTTATGATTTTGATCAGTAAAAGTTCCATTAAAGTCCAAAATGTGTTGAGTCAGTGTGCTCCAATTTTCGTCAACATCTGGAAGATATTCCTCCTTGCTCATAAACTCCCCAGCTGGGTAAAGTCCTTCGTCAATTGATGCTGATGCGATCCAAGGTGCTTTATAAATTTCTCCTCTTTCCAAGAGTTTGCTCGGAAAGTCCAAGAGAAATGCGTGATCACTTGGTGGCTCCACTACAACGCCAAATGGTGAAAAAGGATTATCTAAGAATGGTTGCAGAAGTCCAACTATGCTAACAATCTTCTCAGCTGGTTGTTCTTTCAGGCACTTGAGCATTTCCTTGTGATCTTCTATTGTACAATTTACATGAGCAGCAACTTTATATGCTTTTTCTTTCGCATTTTCTTGTATGACCCATGGGTTCAAAGCTGATCCACTGTGTGAGATTCCATTCTTGAACAAATTCTTAGTTAAGGGTGACATGTAAAAAAGATGAGTACTCGCACCACCCGCCGAAAATCCTGACACTGTGATTCGTTCCTTATCTCCTTGGAAATTTTCGATGTTATCATTGACCCATTTTAAGGCAAGAGCTTGATCTTTTAAGCCAAAGTTTCCAGAGATTACTTCATCTTGAGTGCTCAAAAATCCAAGTGGTCCCAAACGATAACTGATCGTTACAAAGATTATGTCCAATGTCATCATTTTCTTGGGATTGCAGTAGTCAGCGTATCCCCATATAAAAGCTCTGTAAAGGGAATTATATTTATGCTCTATCTTGAAACATGATTTCATTTCTTACCCGCCATGGATGCAAATAACAACTGGAGAGCTAGCAGTAGAATTTTTCACAATGTTTGGAACATAAACATTCAAATACAGGCAATCTTCATCTCCTTGCAGTCTTTTTGGTACAAAATGGTTCCATTGTATACATTTTGGGCCATAACTTTTTGCTTCTCTAACGTCACTCCAAGTTTCTGTGTAAGGCTTTGGTGGCTCGAACCGATTTTCACCTATCGGAGCCTCTGCATACGGAATCCCCTCAAACGCAACAAAATAGTCTCGATTCTCACCAATATATTTACCGTTAGTTAAGGAGACTATAGTTGGATCAGAATACACGCAGATGTTCAGTGACCAAAAAACACAGACCAACAGCAGAAACTTCTCGAATCTACCCATTTTCGAAGCAATCAATACATTTATGAGCATATTTTGAATTTAGGATTGCTTCAAAAAAAGCATTTTACTTTTTGACCAAATAACCTTTTCAACCTCAATTTACTGATAAGTTTTTTTCAAGTTATTTTGGAATAATACACGATTATTAAAAAAAATTCAGATTTCTTTATTGTGTTTCGTCTGTTTAATGAAATTTATTAATAAACACTTAAAAATGAGAATATCTAGTTTTCTAAGTGGAAGTTAAGTTCCTTATCCCAAAATTTCTGGTTCCCATAAAATTCGTCTTTGAATAAATTCATTCCAAATTGTGATGCTGATTTAATATCCATGTAGTTTAATGTTTTACCCATAACTGGCGACATCGGAACCCCTCCAAATTGAGCCTCATTTCCATTTGCAAACATTCTGTACATTTCAATCAAATTGGAAGATATCTCCTCTTCATCAGCGTTTAATGGAGCTCGTCCTGCTAATGGGAACACTAAAAACACGTCTTCACCATGTGCTACTCCCAAGTCTGTTCTGCCACCACTCATCATTTCTCCAAAAGCAAATTCAGATTTAAACTGGAAGAAGTAAAAGTACGTTGGGGCTATTTTCGATTGAATCTGGACTGATTTAGAGAGGCCGTAGTTGTACATACGATCCGATATTATCTATTGGAGAGCAAAAGAAAATGCAGCTTTATTATTTTTTAGTAGCTAAAAAGTAATTAATATCTTACTCTGGTTAAATCGTGAAAGTTGTCTGGTGTCATCGTACGATTCTCGAAGTATTTAAACTTAATTGCCTCAGCAATCATGCTTTTATGCATTTGATCAGTAGATGTACCATTAAAGTCCAAAATGTGTTGACCTAGTTTGTCCCAGCTCTTTGCAATTTCCGGGAAATATTCTGCTTTGGAAGCAAATTCAGCGGCTGGATAAAGTCCTTCATCTAAGGTTGCTGAGGCGATCCAAGGAGCTTTAAAAACAGCCCCTTTTTCTAAAAGTTTGCTGGGAAAGTCCAAAAGGAAGGCATGATCACTAGGTGGCTCCACCACAACTCCAAAGGGTGAGAATGGGTTGTACAGGAATGGTTGGAAAATTGCAACAGTGCTAACTATATTCTCAGCTGGTTGTTCCTTCAGGCACTTGAGCATTGCTAGGTTATCGTCAGTTGGACAGTTGAGCTCGGCAGCAACTTGATATGCTTTCTCTTTCGCATTTTCTTGTATCACCCATGGATTCAAAGCTGATCCACTGTGTGAGATTCCATTCCTAAACAAATTCTTTGTTAATGGTGACATGTAAAAAAGATGAGTACTCGCACCACCAGCCGAGAAACCAACAACTGTAATTTTCGCCTTATCTCCTTGGAAATTTTCGATGTTATCATTGACCCATTTTAGGGCAAGAGCTTGATCTTTCAATCCAAAATTTCCAGACATTACCTCATCTTCAGTGCTCATAAAACCTAGTGGCCCTAGTCGATAGTTAAAAGTTACAAGAATCACATCCTGCTTCATCAGATTCATGGGATTATAAAAGTCCGAACCACCCCACATAAATCCTCTGTGAAAAGTTGGAAGATTCAATTTAAGGTCATCTTGATTTGAACATAGCTTTCAACTTACCCTCCATGAATGAAAAAGATAACTGGAGCACTAACACCAGATTTTATTACTGAAACAGGAACATAAACATTCAAACTCAGACAATCTTCATCTCCTTGTAGTCTATTTGGAAGTGGAGTTAAGTGATCCCACTGCAAACATTTTGTCCCATACTTTTTTGCTTCTCGAACATCACTCCAAATTTCTGTGTAGGGTTTCGGTGGCTCAAACCGATTTTCACCTATCGGAGCCTCTGCATAAGGAATTCCTTCAAATGCGATGAAGTAATCTCGTTTCTCGCCAATATATTTTCCATTAGCCAAAGAAACTACCGTTGGATCTTCTGCACAAGCACTCAGTGACCACAAAGTACACTGCCACTGCAAAAACTTTACAAAGCCGAGCATCTTGCTAGATAGACGGTTAAATATTATATGAGCTTTATTTGAATTTGGGATCTGAATATAAAGGAAATTGATTTTGAGAGCTTTATGAAGTAATGAACGACCTTTTTGCTTAATTTTCAAAGTGGGAGAACCGATGAGTATTATATTGTTGCGTATTACATGATCTTTGACTTTTCCTTGCAATTTTCGGGAATAATGATAGGATGATAGCAACCGTTCTATAAGGGGGTCGTCATTAATTCTTGACTAAAAATTAAAAAATTAAAAAAAGTGCATCACAATTGACCAGAAATCAAGCTTATCAAAAAATAAAAGTGCTTAAATTGTCGGAGATATAATGTAACAACAGCCTCTGATGCACTTTTTAAAAGCCATTGATCTCTATATTTCCGGAAATTTCTGAGACTTGTTTGTTTGTTTGTATGTTATTTCTTAATCTAACTTAACCCAATTACATTTCCAGGGCCTATCCAACAAACATGCCGTCTTTCTTCTGCAGAACAACAATTGTCAGCTGATGGACTTGCTCAGCGATGACGGAATTACCATCAACAATCAACTTTTGGAGCCATTAAAGTGGAACGCCTTGCAAGACAATGCCGTAATAAATATTGGATCAGTTGTAGCTAGATTTTTCAACCATCAGGAAAATGACAGCGAAATGATATGTGCCAGTCCTGAAGATTCTTTTTTTGCATCACGCTTCAATCAGTTACCGATGGTGACTTCATGTATTCCAGACACGGAAATTTTGGACGAGACTTTTGAATCAAAAACATCGGCAGCTGACGAGTTAACAAAGACTTTTATTCCTGAGACACAGACAAATTCTTGCAGGTAAAATAGTCATTAATGAGGATGATTTTAATGTACTTTAATCTTTAATTAATTTGTTAAAGGCTCACAGACGTTTTCAACTTGGACGACAGCGATCCATTTATGGATCCACCAGCAGAATCGCAAAGTCTTTTCAGCCCTGGAGGTACAAAAAATCACGTCAATTCCACCGACAAGTTCATTGCTTCGTTCAGCCAGCCAGATAGCGATGACGAAGAACTGGCACGGTTAACTGACCTGGGATTTGCTAAACCCATGAATATTTCAAGTACTCAAAAAAACCCTGCGACTCCAAAAATTTCAAACATTCCAGTTCAGTCACAAAACTTAAACAAATCATTCCTACCCGTTTCCTCCATTGGAAATGATAGAGAGCGATCAGTGACACCGGAATTAGATTTGCCTTCGACTTCCGCTCTTGATGTTTCTACAAAAGAAGAGAGGGCACACTCAAAGACTCCAGAGCTGGAATTTTCGTTTGCTATGTAAGTTTATTTATAGATATAAAATTACTTTCTAAATTACTAAATTTTCACTTTACAGCCCATCGAGTACACAAAGACCACCAGTAGCTTTAAAAAAGGAAGAGGACATATTAACTCAGAAGTATGTGCATGAGTTTAGTCAGCCAGCTCCTAAAATTTCAGCTGAAGTTCAGGAGGATGATCCTTTTGAGTGTGCCACGCAAGCTTTGGACGTAGGAAGTTTAAAGTTGCCAACTAGAGTCACCAGGATCAAGTCAGAGTTTGAAAAAAAGACTCAAAGGTAAAGATTTCTTCATTTTTATTATAATTCCAATATAATACTGATTCTTATTATTCTTTTAGGCCTAAACCAGTTGTCAAAACCAACATTGATTGGTCTAGCTTTGATCAACCTACTCAACCTTACATTGAAGAGCTCACTTCAACTCAAGTAACTGCCAACCAAAGAGTTTTCGACATGGACACTGAACCTTGCTTTTTTGAGACACCGATTAAACCTATCAAAAAAATAAATCCCATCCAACGAAACCATATACTCAAAACTCTATCACCTGATTTGGAGATTGTAAGTTTAGATCTGGGATATCAGTTAAATCCTACTATTGCGTTGGATTCAACCATTGAAGAAGATTTACAAGCAAAGAAGAAATCAAATAAAACTAAAAAGGTGAAAACTGAAGTGAACGCTCGGAATCGAATATTGGATTCTTCAGATGAAAGTGACGACGAAAGAGCGAATCGTTCAAAAACTCCTCAAACTCCTCGGCATCTTAATTTAATCTCGTCACAGGTAATAACCATCTTAATTGAATGACTTCCAGCTTAAATACTAAAGCATCCAAACATATTATTGCAGGAAACACAAAATACTCCAGACCTACTTACTGGGTTTCCAAGTCAATCACAGTTGGAATGTGCTCTGGACGAGGCTAATTTAAGTCAAGCTGTCGAAAAGCAACCTACAGATTTCGACGAGTTGTCTGACAATGAAGAAAAAGAACTGCAAAATTACAAAGAGAAGCAAATTGAACAAAGAAAGGAGAAAATTGATAAAGTTGCTATCATGAAGTATGAAAAAAAAGATGACAAGAAGGCAGTCAAAAAGGTAATTTATTCTACATCATATAAAATATTGATTTTAATTCAATCAGATTTCTTCAAAAATTTCCAGGATAAGGCGAGCAAAGTCAAAGTGGAAGAACCATCAAAACCATCAACATCAAGAACAAAATCCAACTTTAAAACAGAAACAGAAAAAACTAAAAAATCAAATCTCAAACAGAAAGAAGAATCAAAGCCTGGTCCTTCAAATTCAAAATTAACTCAAAAATCTAAGCCAAAAGAATCAGAACCAGAAGTCCGGAAAGGATCTCGTAAAAGGACTCCCAAGTATGATGATATTTACGTGGAGCCAACTAAAGCCAACACTTCTCCAGTTACCTACAAATCTTCCGTTAAAGATAGCAAGAAAGCTATTGAGAAGAATGAGTCAAAAGAACGAGCCGTCCGAACCAAGCAGCTAAAGGTTGATTTAGATGTTTCATTGGTCTCCAAACGCACCAGAAGCAACACTATCGAACCTTCTGAGAAGAAAGACAGAAACCAACCGACAAAAAGAGCAGCAGCGGATGATCATCCGGACGTTGTTATCAAAAGATCAAGACAGGTGAGTTCTTAGTTGTTGAATCCAATCCACTGTTATATAAAAATATAAATTCGTGGCGAGGGAAGAATATATCGTGCCATTTAATTATAAATAATTTGTCCAATTAACCAAAGTAACGTAATTAACGCTTTTGTCTATTTTAATTGCAGACTAAAATTCGTTGATTTTTCCTGAATGGTTGAAAGTCTTGCAAGCAAACATTTTTCAACATTCTATCTATTAGTTGTGTTTAGAAATTTTTTTCTTTCAATTGAATTTGCTGTTTTTAATGTTTTTTTTTTATTTTGAAACAAAATGTAGAGAAAACAATTTAATTCTATAAAATTTCTAAAAACATTTGCATAAATGCTTTTTCTTTTAATCTCTATTAATACCAACAAACATACCTTAAGTTTTCTTGAACCATGAAATCCAAATAATTCCCTAAAGTCTCCAAAATGAACGAGAAGCTGCCACCAAATATATCCCAAATATTCTCTTTTGGTCTACTGCTGAATTGAAAAGACTCCACTTGAAATTGCAGGAAGACTCCAGTAAACTAAGAGTGACTCTTTCGAATCTTGGCAAGCATATACATATTTCTAATGAGCACATTCAAGAGCTGGGTGGAATCGTGGTCAAGGAGGCTCAAGAAGCTGATGTACTTATGACTTGTGATGCAGTTAATTTGACTGTGAAAGTACTGGCAGCGATTATGCTTGGCATACCAATTGTCACTTTTAAGTGGTTGAGTAAATCTGTAGGAAATGGGGAGTTTGAAGGTGAGTGAATATTTTCTTTCATAAGTAATTGTTTATTTAACCATTGTTTTAGATCCCAACGAGTGCATAATTCAAGACAAAAACCATGAAAGACGACATAATTATTCCATGAAGAATATAATTTATCGTGCTCAGAACCATCAGTTATTCCGTCACTATTCAATTTTTGTCACCTCTGGCTCTTTGCCACCTCCTCAAGAAATGAAATGTAAGTTTTATGTTGGAAGTTTTCCGTCGTTATCTTGAGCTGATTGAATAATTTTATTATTTTATGCAATGGAATATTTCACGAAACTAAAAAAATAATATTTTTAGACCTTATCGGATTAGGCCACGGCGAATGCATTACCTTCGATATGACACCTAAACACCAGAAAATGTTTGTGGTTGGGGAAAATCAGGAGGAAATTCAAAGCATTAGAAGCAGATTTAAGGATATTAAAGTTATAACCTCCGTTCATTTCATTATGAGATGTTTGCTGAAACAGAGAATTGATCTCGAAATGCCTAAAAACGGTACCAGTTAGATTGCTTAAGGTTTTAAGTCTTTTAGTTTCAATTAATTAATTAAACTTTTTTTGGACTTGATTTTTTATGTTTAGAAAAACGGTAGCATTGTTAAATTTTTTCTTTAAATGGTCAATAATTGAAACTTTGTTAATTTATCTTTGTTAGAATTGATCAAAATTAATCGTAAAATACCTTTTTATAAAAACCTTTCGAGTACAAATACTGAATAAAAAGCCAAACTATTTTATTATTTAATTTTAAAAACTATGTAGGATTATTTATTTTTTGCAATAATTTTCAGTTACAGACCTTCACTACAAATTTACGCCAGTTTTGCTGCTACATTTGGGGTAATTTAGATATTTTACAAAAGTTGATTAAATAGTTTCACAAATGCAACTTCTTTTTGGTAAAATTTTGTTCTAGGTTTGGACATTGGTTCAGTCGCCAATGGATCCAACTCAGGGGTGTGTTGAATTTAAAACTTATTTTGAATCAATTAATCGGATTATTTAAATTGCAATGGATAAATCAACCAAAATAGTCAAACAAAATAAATACATCCGATTATTTAATTATTGATTAGTCAACAAGTACCCCCAAAAATCTAATTTGTTTTGAATGCAATCGTTAAGTCTGGATTTATTATTTTATGGCTTATCGTGGCATGGGTGGCATTGATCCACCACCAGCAATCGCAGCTGATCCCGGGCCTAAAAGAACTGACTTTTGTTGGGAACGTTGCATTTCCTCCATTTGGGCTCGTTCTGTCTCAAATATGATGGGAGCGAATAGGATCATGGAGCTGGTGAAAAAGATCCAGCTGGCATTGCAAGAAAATCGGTAAATGGCTGCCACACTTTTGCCTGTCAAGTCAACGGCGCTCGAAGTAACGTTGCGCAAAGGCTCTGGGAACATTTCTCCTAATGCCAAAAGTCTTTCTGCAAGTGTCTCATCAGGTTCCTTGAAAAATGCAAAATTTCAATATTTATCTGAAAAATCAATAATCACGCACTCGCTCTGAGCCACTAATACTTACATCATCGTAGTTCTCGGAGTGGTCGAATATTTGCATTGTTTTAACTTCAGCCTGAAATACTAAAGGATTAGGTATGTTATTAAGGAGTTGTCAAGAAAGGTCACTTACAGGCTTCCGCTCTGGACTAGAGTCTTCTTTTTCTGTGTCTACTAACGATTCCATGCCGCTATCTTTCTCACGCTCGATAAACTCAATATCTGGATCAGAATCCATCAAAAACTACCTTCAGAGTTGCTTTAATTAATTCGTTTAATTGTGAGTTTGAGTTGAGTTTTTCAATTTTCCACTTTTTAAGCATGAAACTTGCATGAAAGAAAATTGAAACACAAAAAATGACAAAGACAAATGCGATAAAATCGCACTCATTCGTTTGTTGGACCACTTTTGCAAAACTTGATCGTAACTTTAATTTCAAATCTAGCGCGAATAATTTTATAATTTATGCTTCAAGTTTTTCTTCACAGCTGGATAACAGTATAATCCCTTATGTTTATAGTTGGTTTGATATAAATCTTGAACTCAAGTGAAATACATATTTTTGCAACTGAAAAAGCAATAAAACCCCTTATTTATTTTTTCAACTTATTAAATCTACGGTTATAATATATTGAAACAAACTGCCTTAGTTGTGCTTTTTACATAAAGCTAAGAACAATGTCCCTGATGGCAGTATATGTTCCAGATACCAGTCCAATAATTGACACAATAATTAATATTATATCTTTCCACAATGTAAAGTTCGAAATTGGCTTATCATCCACATTCCACAAGACACAGATTTCCATTATTGCTGGGAAAGCAAGTCCTAGTGCAGACAAGCAGAACGCTCCGAAGAGTGATATGAATAATCCTAAACGAGGGATTGCAGCAGCTAGTAAGACTAAAATTATAAAAGAAAATTTTGTTAAATTATTGGAATTATCGTGAAATTCCGCATGAATGAGAAAACTGATCCTTACAAGTAATAATTGTGATAACCAGCCTCAAGACAAATTCGTACAATGGTTTCTTCTCAGTGTTGGTGATTTTCTTTTCAATATAGTTTTGCCAAATAATTTGTACAGGAACGAAACATTGCAGGGCATAGCTGATAAAAATTGCAAAAGCAAAGATCAGCTTTGTTAATTGAGCGATTCTGTGGAAATTAAAAAGAAGAAGAAGATTAAATAGATTAGTTCAATTGAAAAATTAAGATACAAAATTGATTTGAACTTCATATTGATTGAGAATATTACATTTCCTCTTGTGGCAGATCCAAAGTGATTGAGCCTTGACTGGCAGCTCCATATTTAATATATCCGAAGAATCCAACCAGAGCTAGAATTGCATTTAATCAAATATATGTTTGAATGTACCTCAAATATAATACTCACCATATAAAAAGACGATGATAACCATGCCTACGTTAAGCACTCCAACAGGCTTGCCAAAATCTTTTGGATTTTCCATATTATTCTCAAGAGCAATTACTACACCAACAGCTTCCAACGCAAACAAAGTTGTTCCAAAGTACAATGGGTATCTTGCAATTGGTGCCATCATTTCACGATCATTTATAGATGGTAGTTCTTGGAACACATAATACAAGACTAGACCAAGTCCAACAAAAGTGATCAAATTTGCAAAACTAGAAAATGGCGCCAAAACTTTGAGGTTCTTAATCGAGTTCCTAAAAATGAACACAAATGAATAGATATAATTACTAAAATGACAAAATTCTTACATAGCCAACAGCGGAAGTAGAATGATCAGCATGTGAATTTTAACGTCCAGTACTACCCAGTGTACATCAACAATCTAAAATAAAAAAAATAAAAAAAAAAGTTTGGATGAAACCAAGACTTCATAACTTTTTGTTGCCGAAGTAAAAATTATATTAATATGTTAATATAAATAAAAATAATGTTGTCAGCTAATTTTCCATCTTTGATTTTAAATATTAAAAATGGAACCTAAAAATAATTTTCCGTTTACTATGTATGTATGATGTTAAATGTTAATAATAGAATAATCTAAATGGCTCATAATTGATTGAACCTGTGATGTTTCAAATGTTAATGAATTTAAATTTTGTAATCCATAACATTTCAATTAATCTAATGTTTCTTATTTCTATTGATTTTTCAATTAGCAAGCGGCATCGTGGAAAATCACTAATTGATGAGTATCAACTCACACACAAATTTCAAAAAATTAGAATCAATAAAAAATATCGATTCAATTCAGCTAGGTATTTTAGAGGTCAATTCCAAAAATATTTTCCAAAAACTTCAACATTGACTGAAAATTGATAATTTTGAGCAGTTCATGCATAATTTATGTTAATTTGAAATTTTACCTGTTTAATATTTGAAGCCACGAAAACAATATAACAGACACAGACTCCTAGTTGATAAATAACCAAGAATCCATCAACAATTGGAGCAGCTGAACCGGAAAACTTCTTCAAAGCATTCGGTCCAGATTCAAGTGCCATTCTCATTGAGTCGGGATAGGAAAGCAAAGGAACTTTGTGTTTTTTGCAGAGCAAGTATTGTGACCGAATCAAGACATGGAAACAATAGGTACAGATTATTCCGATAACAACTATAGAAACTAAACCGTTGAGGTAGCCAGAGTTGTAGAAAGCCTGGTGCATCGCGAGGATACCTAGAAAGAGTATTAAAATTTATTAAATGAGAGAACATGCATGAAATAAAATATTATAGAGGAAATACAACCATGAAAACGCCGTTCCAGCAAGACGGTTGAGCACCCACTTGAAACTTTTTTTGGTTGATCTACTATATAAGACTAAACTTTTTGTAAATTTTTAGAATTCTAGTGCATACCGTTGGTCCACAGTACATGATCAAATTTTTGGAGAAAATGCATGTATTTTTTACTTGTATGACTTTAGAGCCTTCTGTATTTTTAAGCACCATTTAGATTTTCTCCAAAATACATATTTTGGTAGATTATGTGCAGTAGATCATCTGAATAATATTTTTGGACTTTTACCTCAAAGTGATTTTTTGAGCTAATGCAAGTGCAAAAGCATGCAAAGTAAAAGGGTGAGGCTGTCTTCAGAATTGGACCAAAAATGTTTCCTGAATGGCTGAATGTATTATCTTTCAAACAAACAAAAATTTGGGTTGTAGACTCAATAACTTTGACCACAATTGATTTTAATGTGATGCTACATTTGTGAATTTAGTATGTTTTACAGTAAAAAATCTAATATTCCACCATGACGAAGTTGAGAATGAAGTGAATTTGCCTCAAAAATATTTTTAAGTGTTCAGGTACCTTATCGATCAACCTTATTGATCAACATATTCATTGACTAAATTTTATACAGTTTCAACTATGGCAGTGAACTGCTCATGCATAGAAAACTGCAAATTTAGAGCTGTAGAGTAGATTCTCCTTCATTGATGTATTAAATCATTAAACTGTCAGAACTAACTTTTTTGGTAGCATTCAACAAATACTTCTACATCAAAAAATTTATCAATTTGCACAATTTTGTGCTTAAGGCCAGTGTGATGGTCGTTCACCAATAGTTTGAACCATCTACATTATACTCTTTACAAAGGTCTTAGCATCTGTAAAGTATCGATTACATGGGTCGTTCTTGCACTTATTTTGACAGATTTTGTATGGGCTATCTGTCAAAAAATAAGTACGTACTTATTTTTTGACAGATAGCCCATACAAAATCTGTCAAAATAGTACGTACTTATTTTTTGACAGATAGCCCATACAAAATCTGTCAAAATAAGTGCAAGTACGACCCATGTAATCGATACTTTACAGATGCTAAGACCTTTGTAAAGAGTATAATGTAGATGGTTCAAACTATTGGTGAACGACCATCACACTGGCCTTAAGCACAAAATTGTGCAAATTGATACATTTTTTGATGTAGAAGTATTTGTTGAATGCTACCAAAAAAGTTAGTTCTGACAGTTTAATGATTTAATACATCAATGAAGGAGAATCTACTCTACAGCTCTAAATTTGCAGTTTTCTATGCATGAGCAGTTCACTGCCATAGTTGAAACTGTATAAAATTTAGTCAATGAATATGTTGATCAATAAGGTTGATCGATAAGGTACCTGAACACTTAAAAATATTTTTGAGGCAAATTCACTTCATTCTCAACTTCGTCATGGTGGAACATTAGAATTTTTACTGTAAAACATACTAAATTCACAAATGTAGCATCACATTAAAATCAATTGTGGTCAAAGTTATTGAGTCTACAACCCAAATTTTTGTTTGTTTGAAAGATAATACATTCAGCCATTCAGGAAACATTTTTGGTCCAATTCTGAAGACAGCCTCACCCTTTTACTTTGCATGCTTTTGCACTTGCATTAGCTCAAAAAATCACTTTGAGTTAAAAGTCCAAAAATATTATTCAGATGATCTACTGCACATAATCTACCAAAATATGTATTTTGGTGAAAATCTAAGTGGTGCTTAAAAATACAGAAGGCTCTAAAGTCATACAAGTAAAAAATACATGCATTTTCTCCAAAAATTTGATCATGTACTGTGGACCAACGGTATGCACTAGAATTCTAAAAATTTACAAAAAGTTTAGTCTTATATAGTAGATCAACCAAAAAAAGTTTCAAGTGGGTGCTCAACCGTCTTGCTGGAACGGCGTTTTCATGGATGTATAGATTTCATATAATTGTTTTCATAATTTTAAAATTTGATAATTTTGTTAAGATTCATGAAAGACATCATTACATTTGTGTAGCAAATATTTGCTCAAGATTAGAGCGTAAAGAGTTTTTATATTTTTCAAAAAAATGTTGTTATGAAGATGTTGGAAACACAATAATTTTAGTGTTTAAATAATTCCTGATGGAGTTGCATGCATTCTTGACACAATGTTGATATATTGGCACATATTTCCGTATTCAATCGCTCAATATATGCCCTAGCACTTTAAACAGCTTATCAGTAGCATTGAAAAATTCAAAACATTATTTTTCACATTTTTCAAGATCAACACAATCATCTAATGTACTTAACTGTCCCTAAGCATCCTTTCAATAAATGGGTTAAAGTTTGGAAGTTTCTGAAATATACAAGTTCGAATGTAATCTAGCACTTCAAATTTGTCGATCAAAAATTCTCTTACGTCGTAGGATTTGCAGTTTTTCTGTGCAAATGTGGATCATAATTTTCGTAGTCTGCCCCCTCGACAATCGAAAGTTTCGTCTTCTCTGTAATGATAACTCTGGCGAGAAAAAAGGCGGAAACACAAAATTAGTCAATTTAGACGAGCGCAAATTGCTCGCAAATTACTTATTATGGTCTGTCAACTCTTCCATGTCCATGTTTAATTCAATCCGCTTAGGCCGACAGTCACTAGACGAATGTACACGCTGTACAGATGCTGCAGTTGCTCAATCTTTTAGATTTTTCAGTTTCTAAATGTGTTTTTTGCTTAGAAAACATGTGTGCACCAGTCGACAGCAATTTTACGTAAGAATGCTTTACTACTCTATGAAAAGACGAAAGTATAGAAAGAGAATTCTTTCCCCTAACCTCAGCTTTTAGATTTTGGACAACGCGTTCGGGAAATTAGCGGTTGCGTATTAAGGCTGTATTAGAGGGGGACGGCCATGCATTGTGTATTGTTTTGTTGTTTTCTTCTTTTAGAGTCTTTGAAGTGTTAAGACCTTCTGACAAAGTTTGAAGCTTGAGAATTTTATGTTCTAATATATTTGTTAGAAAGCAAACTTCAGTATAAATGGTACAAAAAGCAAATGAAGCCTCATTGATGAGCAGCCCTAATGAGATTGTATTTCATTATGTGTACTATCCTAATGTTTGTTATACTGAATGGAAAAATGAGAAAATGTATAAACAATTAGACACGAGAATATAAAAAATAAGAGTGACGGAAATAGAATTAAAATATTACAAAGTATGCCTTTGACAAGTCTTTGAACTAGTTTCAATGCATTTGGGTGTTTGGTGCTATAACTTCTTCTTTTTTTGTCAGTGTTTTTCGATGTTTGCGGGAGTTTAAGTAATTTAACAACTTAATGGACAAAAAGATAATGTATGATGATTTCGAATGGCGAGAGGTTATCGCTAGAACACACATATTGCTAAAATTCCCCTGCATGATGAAAAGTTGCAGCTTTGTTTTTAACGGTTTTTACTTCAACAAAAAAAGTTGTTGAAGTCCTGGATTCATCAAAAAAAAAAAAAAAAAAAAAAACTCTGGAAATTCGCTTAAAATGACTAAAAATTGGTTTTTGACTCAAAAATCTAAAAAAAAATGATTTTTGAAAAAAATTCAAAAAGTGTCCGACTCGGTAAAATTCGCCGTATTCTGTCGATTCCACCTTCCAGGGCCCAAACCACTTGACCGATCTTGATGAAACTGCGGCCTTGAGAGTTAAAATACCTTCTAACTATGCACTTTTTTTTTGTTGTGTTTCATCAGCGCCATCTAGTAGCTCTAGTACAAATGATCAGTTTTTCATACAAAATTTTTTGATGAACCGAGAAACTTTTAGAACATCTGTTAATGCAAAAACATTGTATTTGTTTTAAAACAATCAATTCCAAAAAATTTTCCGAAAATATTCAACCATGACCAAGTGGTCAAGCTTCAAAAAGTACAAAATGTCAAATTTGTGTGTTCGCTCCAGGCAACTGTGTAATTCCGATTTAGCTCAAATTTTCAGAATAAGGTTTTTTTGATCATACGCAGAGCGGAAAGGCTGGTTTTTACGATCGGGCTGGTCCTTCGAGTACCTGTCATACAAAAGTTTTGATATTTTGTACTTTTTAGCAATAACATTTGTTTCATTAAGGCAAAGATCATAAAAATATGTAGTTAGGCTGTAGTTGATGCTAAAGATTGTGATCCAGTAGTGATAAAACCTGATTGTCAGTCAGAGCGCTTCAATTCAACACAATTATCAGAAATGTTGCACATTATTCCCGCGCGGCGCTGTGATCGGATATTTAAATTTGGGTTACATATTTTCGAATTTCCTAGAGTTTTATCGCTCAAAACAAATTCTAATGGACCTAAGTTATGATTTTGTTGAAGTGCCTGCTAAAGCCCCAAGCTTTTCCGATTTTTTATTTTGTTTGTTGCAAATAATTTTTGTTCGCGCGGGAAATTGTTAAACACAATATAGCTTATACAACAAAAATGATGCTGAAGGAGCATGCATTTGCTATTTTTAGTTTAGCAATTACCAGGAAAAAGATGACGTCATTGTGATTAAAAATAATTCATAAACATTCCGAGTTTCGCCTTCGTTATTATTCTGCAGTATTATCTTATCAAGCTTTCAGACGAATTGAGCACAATAATGAGCATTTAAATTTACACATTAAACACGAGACTTATTTGTTCGCTCAGAAGCTAAACTATATAACACAAACCATGATCGAAATTAATGATGTTTTGAGTGAGGCATACAAACAAATCTTCAATCTATTCACTAAATATTAAAATGCTCCTTTTATCACCTTTATACAGTATACAACTGATTCTTTTCTTAGCTGTAAATGTTTAATAAAAGTCCCAAATTCTTTGTTTGTTTAAATATGTTTGTTGGAATATATGCTACATTTTAAGCGACTATTCATGCACGCGTAGTTTTTCCAACTGCCTTTTCTTCAAAACCATGAATTTCAAATCATAATTGAAATGAAGTATGTTGCTGTTTCACCCCGCAAATTTTTTTTGGAATCAAATAAACTCTGTAAGTTTTAGAATATTTAATATGTTACTAAATGTAACTGATTTACTTAATAAAGCCCCTTAAAAATAGAAATTCAAAACCTATTTAACGTTATTGAAGATATAAGCGGCTTCATATTTGGGATGAATGGTTTGGGACTTGTGTCCATGACACTATATATCGTGAATTAATTCGTCGGTTGAACAATTTGGGCCTAATCTAAGCAAAATTATTGTGAAATATGAATAAATAAACCTTAAAAGCCTTAATTTAAAATCGTTTTATCTTCAGTGATTAAAGGTTTCGTGAATTAATTAGAATTTACTACTAAAAAACTTTATTTGTTAACCGAATGTCACTATGTAGGTCAAAATAAACTACAAACGCTGACATTTAAGGTTTGAGTTTGACAGATTTAAAAAAACAAGAGGAAAAGTTATATATTTACGAAAAACAAGTGAAAACTTAGTGAAAAACGGTCAATTAGCGCGCTAAAACCGTACAACAAGTGATATTAATTGCCCAAATGACTGACTAAGTGCTGAGTGTGTCGCAATATTTGCTGAAAATAGGCAATTTCGAGTTTCTGCTGAGTGGTTCCGAAAATGTTCTTATAAATTATAGCTCGACGCAATTCAAAACAAGTGATACAAATCTATGGATATAACAGAGAAAGGTGAGTGAACCCTATATTAGCATCCCAGGCTTCTAGCTAGGATTTCCTTCACACTCCGGAATTGCGAGTGGACTTTTTTTGTTATGTTTGGCCTTATTATTTTCTTTTAATGGTCGCTACACACTCACTCAATCTCTTCATATACTTTTAAACAATTTCACTTTACGTTCGTTTACGTTCGTTTGACTTTCTTGTTGGCACAAATTTATTCAGATTTTACCATTAACCATTATTTACCCGAAAAGAGTATAAGAGTGAAGTATAGCGAAAAAGCGTACATATCCTGCTAATTAATACGGCAGTGCTGATTGTGTGACTGTGTAGCTATACTTGGGCTTAAAGACGGCGTAAAAATGTTGCAATCAGGAAATTCCTTAATGAATGCTGTACTATAGGACTATCTGAATTTCGACTCTACTTGGAATAATTCTTGAAATTCTCGAAAGTTTTTGATGTGATGCTATTTCGTAAACAATCAGATTGAAATGGTTTATTTTCAGCTCAAGAAACTCGAACAAATTTGGGGAATGTATGTATAGTGTGAAACAGTTTGTAAGCTATTCAGTTTATGTATGTGCTCTATTGATATATTGATATTGTGTGATACTTTGTGCTGCGATTTGCGTGAATGAAAGTGAGGACTAATTAATCACGAATGCTGCGACCACTTGCCATCCCAACGCCTACGTTGGACTTTTCTTCTAAGCAAAGTTTGTAAAGCGTTTCCATGTATCGTCCTTTGGAATTGTTTTGCATAGTTCTTTAGTTATTGTTAGTTATTTTGTATTCTCGGGGTCAATGAATGGAGAAATGATTGTGGCTTTTCTGTGAAATTAAAAAAAAAGGAAACTTGGAGAACTACGTGTAAATAATTATTTGTAGAGAGTTTTAAATGTTTTCCGAGTATTTTCAAGGATTCAAAAGTACCATTTTTCCGTAAAACAATTATTAATGTCCTGAAATAGAATTACACTGAACACTTAGTATTGGTAAACAGCGAGCAAACAAGCTATTGATTGATTATTTTGTTTTTTTAGACACTTACTACGGTATCCTTACGCAAAAACCGATGCTTTTTCTTGATTTTGCCTCAAAGTGAATTTACATAAATGATGTTTAACGAAAATCTCGAAATTTAACAAATTTCAGTCTGTGAAATTTTTTTTTTGATCGACCTAGTTACCAATTTTTTGGTCCAAAAAATATAATATCGATCATCCATTTTAATGTACCCTTAAAGTAAAGATACATTGTGGCTCAATTTAATTTATTTAACGAATATTTAGTTTTTGGACGTTTAATCATACAATTCAAGAAAAACTGCGCAAATGCTCGGCAAAAATACATTATTTATTTACTTATTTATTGAGGTCAACGATTGTTGATTAATACTTTTATTTGAGGACTATTGAATATCTTATTAAAGCGAGTAGAAAATAAATAAAAGGTTAAAAAACGATAAAAGAAGTTTAATTTCGAATTCAGGGATTGTTCACAAAGTACTCTCACTATTTAGTCAGAATTTGAAAATATTTAAAAAAATACAAATATCTTCATTTTTCCTCTGTCTGTTAGAACATCTAAAATTTCGATAAAATTAATTCTAGTGATTACCATTAGCAAAAGTTGTATAATGTCAATGGTCAGATATTTGCAGCATCTTGTCCATATAAAACCAACCAGTTTCATTAAGAAACGATCCCCTATAAAGATCTCAGCTGTAAAGATATTCAAACTTCCTTCTTAAAGCCAAATATCCCAAAATCTATTCTAAAAATAATAAAAAGTAGCGTCTGCATTGTTGGCTGCCTATTTTAATTTAATTTCGTTTATTTATACTCGCCGGATGTGATGCAACCCGAAAACTCTTCAATCAATGCTCGTTGCCAGTTTTGCTTCCGAAGTTATAAGAAAATTGCTTCGAAAATGAATCCTCTTATTTCATTCGATTTATTCCATTAAAAATCTGATTGTTCCTGCCTCTGAAACATGGGCAATTGGATTCCAGTATGTGTAGCGGCAGACGTTGCATATATACAGTGTATATGCGGCTGGAAAACTGCATGCACAATTTGAGACAAAATGAGCTGCAACACAAGAACGGCAAGCACAACGAGAACGGGAATAGGCAATTTGTGCAAAGATTCAAGGTCAAGCCGGGATTTTTTTCGCTATTTCTCGCAAGACAAACGAAACAGATTAAAAGTTGCAGTCAAAAATTCTGAACATGTGTGCCACGAAAACGAAATAAGTTTGGAAAATACTGATCAGACTATCGGGAAAGGTTGTGATTACGATTCGATAGTTTAATAAATCAGAATTTTCTTCATGAATCTGAACTTTAGAAAGAAACATTTCATTGAATTGATTTTAAGTAGTTCTGATTTCTGAATAATACCTTTTCAATACAGTCCCTTTCGGAAAATTACGAGCCACCAGCCACAAGAATTGAATTTTTGTATTTTAGCGATATTTTTGTGAATAAAACAAGTTCAGTTTGATTTTTAGACGAAATGAGAAAGACGAGCGAGCAGGGTGGGATTTACTAATTGATCGGGGACATCTTGGATATTAATTGGATACATTGGAAATTAATTGCGAATATTAATGAGTTCTTATTTGTAGAATGTGAGGGGGCGGCTTTTAGTGTGGATTGATAGTAATAATTTGAAAGATATGAAATAACAGATTGTGAGAAGCTGAGAAACTGGTTCAGTTTTTGTTGCTGTTGCTTAAATATGTATTGAAAAACAAAATCTTTTATAAATGTCTTAATCGTCGTGTTCACAAAATTGGCAAAAACATTTGTCAACTGCTCAACTGTTTATTTGGGTCAAGTGAAGAGCACGTTTATCTTGGTTAATGTTTTTACTGGGAACATCCTTTCTAATAAATCAAATCATGCAACATTGTCTATTCATTGCTTCTACAAGATTTATGAAGAGTGGTTGAAAGGAAGAAGGATTGAAATATTACTGAAATTGATTGTATATTTTGAGAGGAATTTAGGTTTTCTTCGAAAAAATTGATACTTGAATATTTTACTCACAGTAACATATTTTTTTGCTCTTATTATTAATTTTAGTTTATTTAAAACTTTAAATATTAAAAGCTCATATTTTTTATGGATTTCAACTAAAGCTTCGATAAAAGCTCATATACAATAATGTTTACCATAAAAAAAATCTAACCTTTATTAATGTTTATAAAAGTTCTCATAAAAATTCTTTTACCCCCAACCACCCCCCTGTGTCCATTTTTAAATACTTTAAAGAAATCAAAGCACAAAAATATTCCTCATTTTTAGCGCAAAAAAAACTGTGCAATAAAATAAACAAGAAAATAAAATCAAAAATGCAAATTCTACACAAAAACTGAAAAACTCCAACATTAAACAAGGGAAATAAGATTGCTTCAGCTTTAGAAAGTATTGGGTGTTTTTTGAAATAAATTTATTAGAATCACCATCTTAAGGTTTTTAAGTAATTTATTTGTAACTCTTAACCTTTCCTGATCAATCAGAAAGACAGTCTGTCATAAGCCAAGACATGTTTGTTTACAAATCCGCTCTAAGGAATAAATAAGTAACAATATAAATGGTAGACTGGAATATTTTCCAGCCAACTATATCCAAGCAAAGGTTATTTTGTCGGCGCACATGCATAATATCTACACGAAATTACCAACAATCTAACAAAATGCCCAAAAAATCGCCAAATTTAATAATTTTATTAATTTGAGAAGCTTCTACCTAATTCTGTTCAATTTCAACAAATTTAGCAGAATTTGCAGTAAAATAAGCGCAAAAAATGGCGAAACTCGCAAAGAGTGCAGAAAATTGATCCTCGAGCTGCCGAACAGTGAAAAATGATCGATCCGCGCGATCATAATCTAGATAGGTAATTGCTGTCTGTTTCCCTTTCAAATATGTTTCAAATGTTTTAAATTGTTTTGCGCGCAAATTGTGCGGATTTGGAGCAGACAGCAATACAGCGAGCATGCATTTTCCCGGCTCTATTGGTCTAGTGGGGAATTGTAAGCATTTTGAGCATCTCGAGCGAACATCAATTTGTTGGAAAACTCTCGTGTTCCTGGTGTTTTCTGTTTATTTCAGTGTTTTTTTTTTTGCATTAATTGCGCAAAAATTTATAAAATTCATCAAATTCACGCATACTGGTGCATAGGTTTGCAGGGCTGCATATTTTTCAACTTATTAAAATTGCTTTTGAATTTGAAACATCTTAAAAACCAAAAATTTTCTATTTTTAACGATGTAAAAAATTATTATTGTTCAATTGCAAATCCCTGCAGTTTTGTTTTGAATGAAAAATTTAATAATATGTTTGTCCCGCTCTGGCACGCGTGATTTGAATTTGGCGGGCTGCCCGATGTGAGGATTTTCTGCGAGTGCATTGAATTTAGTGCAATGTTGATTATTTGAAAATTGGAAAATGTGGAAAATATTGAGCAAGGTCATAGGTTCTTTAAAGAAAAGTTTTGCGGAGAAAACTTGCGGGGAAATATCGAATAAATGCGGCAACTCAGAAATACTCGGACTGGCAAGTTGAAAAGGAAAATTATTCTTTTTTATTTCAAAAGCACAATTTTAATATTGTTTTTCAGTTTTTCTGTGTTTTGTATTTTAGTTGGATCGTTCATTGTTGAGTAGACGGTCGCGAATTTTGTGCGCGATTTCTCGGAAGAATTATACGGGCGTTCTTTTTTGCAGTTTTTCCATTTGTTCGAGTTCTACTACAGTACTATACACAGCTTTTCAGTTGTTTTTCGCTGTGTAGTTTTTTCGATTTTTTTTTGAGTGAATTTGTTGGTGAATAATTTTACAAGTTTGAATATTTTTTAAAAATAAACATTTTAGTTTGAAAAATTATTCTGCAATCGTTGACATCGTTTTTCGGTTTATTTAGTTTATTTAAGCTTTTTGGTGTGTAAAATACTGAATACTCATAATACTTGATGGCACTGTGGTATTGTGCCCAAATGACAGCCAAACATTCAAATCAATCGTGGAAATTGTGGAAATTGTTTTTCGAAAGCATTTTTAAATGAAAATCAGTGTTATTTATGATTTTCATGTGCAAAACTTTTCCTTGAGAAAAATTTGAAAAATCGAAAAAAAATATTATTTGAAAACAAGCAGTGAAAAGAATTTCCAATAAATTTCCCAACAACAACAACGCCGGGCAACGAGTCGGTCGACTTAAAACTGTTTGAAAACTGCCTGAAAGTGCATTTTTGTGATTTGGTGTTGCTGTATATTTTCTACATAATTTTTCCGTGCAATTTTCCATGCAGTCGACAATGAACTCCGCTTTTGTCGGATTTTCCTCATTCGCTGTCTTTTTTTGTTTGAATGAACTAATTTAATTCATTATTCAATAATAATTATAATTATTGGGGGGAGAGTGTTGAGTAGTTTCGGAAAGTTGTTATGTAAATTGTTGATATGATTAATGCAATTAAAATGCAATTTTTATTAGTCTGCTCGCAACAAATTATACAAACAAGGTTTCACAGTTTATGACCTTTAGCACTCTGCTTTGAGTAATTATAATTTTTGGACAAGTTATTGTATTTTATTGTGAAGATAAAAAACATTTCTGGATTATAATTTAATTGGATAGTGATAAATCATATTATCCTGGAAAACATAACGTTTATTTCAGTGTCACTGTAAAAAAGCTCTATAAAAATGAATAAATTATTAGAATATTAAATATTCCAACCATAAACAAACAAATGTAACGTAATTCTTACAAATTTGAACATCTCCAGAATTACAAAAACATCGTTAAAACCTCCAAGCTCCTCGTGTTCATGCAAGTTTGTAGCAACTTATTGGTAGAATCAACATTCTTCAACAAATCTCCGAAAAAATATTTTGTTTGATTTAGCGACGAGCAAATTAGCGTCACAAAATTTGCTAATACTTGAATTCATTGACCTAATGATTCATTAGTATTTCATAATGCATTGGCATATTAAAGTCACAACAATTCTATTTATATAATTCTAAACAAAGTGACTTTAAATGACTGAGCTTGCATATTCAATCTTTTTCTGAAAGAATGAAATCTTTCGAGATCATTAAAAAATCTAAAACATTTTATAAATAAATGAAAACTCTTTCTCTTGTGATTTTCCATTAGTAGACATAAAAAAAGTATTTCACTCTTATCAATGAATTGTCGTAACGATTCTCAATCGCAATAATGACCGATTTCAATGGCAAAGCTGTAACTGTGCAATAAAAAAATGAAAAACTGAAATTGTAGTTTTTGTTTAAACAACTTTTTTGTAACAATTTCGCAAACGCTAATCAACGTCGATATGAAAATACATGACTCCCGGAGTTGAGTGGAAATATTATGCCATAGTTGTGAAGTTTGTGGAGTTTTTAATAAATTAGCGCAAAATTTTAGATTAAGGCCTATGCTATTATGGCCTTTGAGAAGTAACGCTGATAAAAAGAGCATTTCTGAGAATCAACGAAGATTTATTTGCACTTTATAACGTAGCGTGATCTAACAAAGTGACTTTTTCCTTGAAGAATTTTACGTTTAAGTATTAATACATAAGTATTAAACTAATGGAAGCACAAAATAAATGCAAAGTGTGTTATCAGACGTTGCAGTGTTTGTTGGAATTCTTGAACGAAAGTGAACAATTTTAAAATTGGGGCGATTGATTTTTTGAGGGAATCTTAGCTGATGTTTAATCGATCTTGCTGAAATTTATTTTTAAATTAAATTGTTTAAAGTTTTAGATAATTCTTACAAAATTTGACATTCAACTTTAATTTTGTTTATATTTGCTAGACGTGCAATTAGAATTTTATAATTGATTGTTTCAATAACGTTAAATCAGTTTTATTTATGAAAATTGCATATTTAGGTCAAAGATCTTTTGTAAGCCGATAAGAAATGATAAAAACGTTTAATGTGCATGTTTGCACTCTACTAAGCTAGTTTAGAGAATGTGAAAAAAATTTCAATTAAATGATCAAAAAACTATCGATTAATCATTGACACTGCGAACCAAATCACCGAATTGCAAGCAAACTAAAAAATTTGTTTTCAAACATTTGTCCAAATTTGTCTTGCTGTTTCCCTCTGGCGCGCCTTATACTCGTCTCACAAAATATTTTTCGAATATTCCTACATCCAATTTATTTATTCTACGCTATTTCTTTGGAATCAACAGCAAACACACCAAACAACAAAAAAAATGCATTCTCATACGAAATCGTTCAAATTGAGCCAGTGAGACGTAGCAGCGAAAGATAACACAAAAATATCACAAAAAAGTTTTAATCGTTCGAAGACAGAGCCGAACCATCTCTTGAGCGCAAAAGCTCGCGCGCGTTAAAATTTCTAGTGGAAAAGTGAAAATTTAATTACATGCACATTACAGTTTGGATTAATTGATGGAAATTTATGTGCAATTTTCATGCCCCAATTAGTGCGCTAAATTGCTAAATTGCAAATTTGCAAGTGAGTTGTGTGGGGACCACACCACTGGTGCATGGTATTTCAAGAAGATGTGAGAAATTGCAATTAAAGCAATAGATACCTGAACGCAAGAACCTAGTAAGAGTTGTAAGAGTGAAGAAAGTGTAAATTTTCTCGCAAACATGATCAAGAAGGAGAAGCCAATGTTATCGGTGGCAGCGCTCATTGAAGCTCAGAACCGATGGGTGGATCATCAGATGTTTCAACAGCATCATTTGGGGCTAGCAGGTATTTTGGGTGATTGTCTTGCTTATTTTATACACATTAAGATAAAGTAAGATAAAATTAAAAGATCGTTTAAATTCTTCTTCTCACAAGTGAAATTCCAAATATCTTAGTGCCCTAGTGCCTCAACAAACACTTGCACTGAATTTACTGTTTTCTCCGCATTCCCCGATAATTTCGCAATATATTTCTGTACTTTTGTATTTTGATACTTTTTTTGTTGTTTCGTGTTGATGAACCCTTGCTGAAATGAAAAACCATCCCTAACCTATCCAACCGAGTTTTCATTGAAAAACAAACGAACGCTTTTGTTGTTGGATACTTGGATAGCATGCGAAAAATTTATGGCAAAGGCGAAAGGGAGCTTCAATATTTTATGAATTTTATGAGGGGGGCGAATAATAATGGTTCTTATGGGTATACTTTGTGCAAATTGTGGGTTTTGAATCACATTATTAACCTTATTGTGTAATATTTGCTTTAAAATATGAAGAATCGTATTTTTTAATTATGGTACTTAGCTCTTCTCTGCGTTATATAATTAATCTTTTAGAATTTATAAAAATGGCAAGAATTAAATAGCGAAAAATATTAAAATCTATATTTTCAATGTTCTCTCTTTAGCTCCATAAATACAGAAAACCTTTTAAAAACTTTATTGAGTCGTTAAACTTTCAAAATGTTAAACCAATTTAAAGTTTCCAAAATATGTATAAAAACTTCAATCTCTTAACTTCTTAAGTTTAATGGACTCGTTTCTTCCAATTCCACAAATAAAATGCACTCCCCTTGCCCTCCCGCTCTCAATATCTCTAAGTATCTTCACCCAGCACACGTACAAGCCACGGTCGTAGCAGTGTGCACTTGCTTTAGCTGTGTGGATTAACATTTAAACGTCCTTGACATTTGATGCTCGAAAATTGTATGCTCAAAAGTATGGAACAATGCTGATAGGTATTGCAAAAAACGTTCAATCACCTTTTCTCAGCCGGTACAAATACTTGGTTGTTGCATAACCTCAATACTTTTGTAAGTTGACCAGCCTGAACGATAAATGTACGAACCCAATGAATGATGGCACTGAGTTTCAGGCCTGAGTCTCATATGGAAAGGGGTACTGCCATTCAGTACTGAATATCAGGTGTAAAAGGCCTGAGTTTCATATGGTGGCTTGCACCCTATTTTCAGGCATGAATATCAGGTCTATTACACCTGAAAGCCAGGCATGAAACTCAGTACCTATTTCAGGTGTATGACGTCATCAAATTTGAAATTTTGGCCGTTAAATTGGAAAATTATTTTTAAAATTTTGTCGATATTTTTATTAAAATTTTTAAAATTTTTTTAAGATCTCTTAAGAATTCCGTTTTTTGGTAGTTATAAATATTTTTGAATATTAAAATTCAAATTTTCAAAAATTTAAACTTTAAGCATAAGTGTGCTTTAAGATTCATAATGTGGTTGTAGTAATTTCATAAGTGTTGGTGCATATTATTCATTAATAAATTAAATAAATTGAGATTTCCTGCACTCAATATAACAAACATCACAAAGCTTTATATAGTGCAGTTTATGTCTTTTGAAAAAAAATTTTGGGGCCGGAAAATAGTACTGAAACTCAGTACTGAAGTGAAGGCCTGAAACTCAGTACTCATTTCAGGCGTGAAACGAGTACTGAAACTCAGTACTGAAGGAAGGCCTGAGTTTCAGTACTAATTTCAGGCCTGCAGAGGTACTGAAACTCAGGCCTTCCTTTCAGTACTGAGCTTCAGTACCTCTTCTTTATGAACTTCAGGCCTGCAACTCACGCCTGAAGTCAGGCCGAGTATTCAGGCCTGAACACTCTTGCACTGGGAATTGTACGAAAATTATTCAGAAATGCTTCAGAATGATACAAAATAATTAAAAAAACAAAAATACAAATGAACTTGACTTTTTTTTCACATTTTATATTTTACACGTTTGGTGGATAGTTCTGTAGATGGCATTTTTGCCGTAGTTTCGCTGCTTTTTAATTACCGCCAACTCGCTAATTGAATGGTTCATTGTTTTCCACCTCCTAGTCGCTTGTAGTTTGCTTGAAAAGTCTTTGTGCAAAGTTTTTGATGATATTAGGCTAATCCAGAATAGTCTTTGTAATTAAAATAGTTTGTTGGTATTTTCGAAATTTTTGGTTTGGTGATTTTAACATCATAATAAATGTTGTGGAGCTTTGAACTTCAAACCACATTAACTTGATCAAATGTGCAGCATCAGTTCATCGACCAGGTTCAAAATTCTGTGGAAATTCATGCAATTTTTGAGTTCAAAATGCTCCTAAAGCTCCCATAACTACAGTTTTCAACAAAAATACACCGAAATGCACGCGCTGGCGAATGGCGGAGTAGCTCGGCATGATTATGGCATTATTACACAATTCTGAGCCACAACCTAGGACAATAAACTGCTTGCACGAGAATGTATTACAAGATAATGGAGGCAACAAACGGCAGCGTAGTGCAGAAACTGGGTCGTCCTTTTTATCCTTTTAACGACCTTGGTGGAGGACAAAGAACTATTTGCGAATTGTGTGGGGTGTGAGTAGTTGGGGACTTATATGGGAGTGTTTTTGGAGAATCTTTTGGGAAAGCTCTTCTTCGTTTGATGGTTGATTTTAATGATTTTGATTTTTATAAAAACCTTGAATTTTTCTGTTAAAGATTTAAAAAATAAATAAATTCTTGTAAGGAATATTTTCTGTTTTGTGTTGTTTGCACTTTCCAGCATTTAACAAAAAGGCAGTCATAAATTTTAATGAAATTCCTGAAGTTTTTTCAAAGATTTTTTATAAGTTCAGATTTTATAAATATTCATGTCATTTTTAATCATTTTTGCAATCTTTTCATACAAAATTTCATGTAAAGTTCCAAAATATTTGTGAAAAAAGTAAAAAACCCAATTTATAGCTTCAGTTTTAATTCTCTCTCTTATGCTTTAATTTTCTTATTTATTGCATTTCTGCATGAAATTACAATCTTTCTGGCTGGTTCGGGAATTCCAACTTTCATTGCAATTATACTCAATTATTATAAATGATTTAAATGAAATAAAACTGGTCATTTAACCTCAAAACATAAAAAAAATATAAGAAATGTAAATTGCACTCTGATGAATCATGTGCGATGATTATTGGCAATGAAATCATCTGCACCTCGTCGTTGAATTGCATGAGCTCCATCAAGGCGAATTGGGTTGGGCTGCCTGCCACTCATGGCTTGCACCACCGCCTTTTCCTCGCTGTTCTACTGCTGTATAATGTTTGTATTATATTTTTTTAGTTTGCGGCACTCTAACGTTTGTGCTTGTGCAATTGAAACGGCAAGTGCATCGCGATGGCGCATGTGTGTAACATTGAAAAATATAAATTGTAGAATATTGTCGGGCCGGGCGATTGTTGTTGGCTCGCTGATTATGCTTTTGTACACCAAGCGAAGTTCATTGTACGCACACAGTTGCACAACACCAATTTCCCTTTCGATTGAAGCCGATGGCTTTTTGACTTGATGTGCAGGGCAAAGCTTGATAGTGTTTGTGGATTAAGTGGATGCTGGTGGGAATTTCAATTTCCCGGGCTTTTGTTTGGGGAATGTTGAGGTAGTCCGACGTAGATAAACTTTTTTCGTTCATGCTCAAGCTTTTTAATGAAAATCAATCAATTACAAATGAATAATAGGTGCAATTTTGGTGAAAAGTAATTGATAGCATTCAATGACGTTTCTTGAACGTAAAAAATAACATGAACCGTTATGATTTAAATAAAAACACAAAGATTTTTCAAGATTTGTTCATGTTAACTTAATTGTGAAGCATTCAAACCAAATTTAAAGTCATATTAAAAATTCCTAGATTTATGCCGAATCAGTCCAAGCCTAGTATAGTCCCGGGAACTCAGCTTCGTGCTATCACTAGTGCACTTAAAGCTCCATGCTCTTCATTCAGCTAAAAGTGGTTGCTTGTGTGGAACACTTTTATGAAAACGCACACAGCACTTTTGCACAAATTTTCATTTAACGAGCTTGTTCCATTATTTGTTGGATGTGCTCGAACTTTTTGGCATTTTTGTGATATTTGTGATATTTATCCAAACAAATGAAGTAAGCGAGCGGCACAACCATGACCAGCGACAACAATAATTTTCGTACGTCTTGTTATCAATAAATAAACGTTTATGAGCAAAATACTTCTTGTAAAAATATTTCTACTAAAGTATTTCTTTTCAAGATAGAAATATTATATTTCTACTAATTTTTTATTTCTACAACAACAAATAAAATTTAGTAGAAATATGAGTAGAAATATTTTTACGAGTAGAAATATTATATTTCTACAACAACAACAAAAATTTAGTAGAAATATTTCTACTTCGTAGAAATTTTTTATTTCTACAAAAAAAATCTAATAGAAATATTTCTACCAAATTCTTGTTGTTGTACGAAGTAGAAATTTTTTGTAGAAATATAATATTTCTACTAGTAAAAATATTTCTACTGATATTTCTACTAAATTTTATTTGTTTTAGTAGAAATATAAGATTTCTACCTTGAAAAACCGTTTTGTGCAATAAAAGAAAATTCTGCGAGTGGCTGGCACACAAAGGCGCGGTGCGAAAGTCTTTGTCCTCTTTGTTTGCATCATTGACCTGATTTCGAGTGCGAGCTGATTAGCGGACTTGTTATCGCCTGCGCTCACTTGTGTGTAACTCTATTTGATTGGCCTCAAAAAAACGACACACTAAGCACAAAAAAGTGCACCAGACAGCTCCTTTGAGTGGCTCGGCAACTCAATTAAATAATGGCTAATTCGTTTTAATGCCTCGTAATGACTGCAAATCCAATTTGCAAGCGGTAACGGTGGGTCAGAGATTATGCACATTGATCCTTTTCATTCTACTTGCTAGACTTTATTGCATCGCTGGCAAAAATGCTAGAATATGCAAAAAAAACTAGTGCCAACCGAGCAAAACGCTTGAAATCCATAAAAATGCAAAAACAGCTAAATTGCTTATTTATTTTCCAATATTCACAATGTGCACGTATTAATCGCTTGCTGGTTGCTATACAGGCAAGGGGAAAATATAAAGTTTTTAAGCCAATTATTGTCTAAAGATTTTTGATTAAATCTTAAAAAAAGTTGTTCATTAAAATTAAAGCAGTGAAATTTTTATGATTTTTTTAAGAAAAAAAAATACGAAAAATTAATGAACGAGTAAACATATAAAATTAATCATTAAGTAACTCCTAAGAACCCTCAAACACCCTCCCCTGGACAATAAGTTGTGCATGAGAACGGAAAAATATTGAATAACCACGACCAACACATGCAACATAAAAATTTTCAGAATGGAATTAGAATTGAAGCATGAAAAAATTCAGTTAGCTAAAAAACTGCGACATTTCTTCCAACAAAACTTTACTTGAATTAAAAAATTGTTGAAAGTTCTTAACCAAACATGATGTGCTTGAAGCTATAGCCACTTAAAGAAATAAAAGGTGTGGATCAAAATGTCAGCTGTTTAGAGATCTTCTAAGATTCCTTGAAAAATTTTTATTTGTGAAACTAAATGCGCTATTGAGTAAAGTTCAATTGCAAGATCAATTATAATTCGTTGAATCGTTGGTTGACTGCAAGATCAAAGCCGAGGATAAGCCATCTGATCATTCGTATGCAAATCAGCCAAATGCCAGCTCATCTCCTCCGTCTGCCTCTAAAGCAGCAAATACTTTAAATAAATGCCACCAGAAGCAATATATTTTAGCTTCAAGTTTTGCAGGCGAAAAATGCAAAACATTCAGCAAGCAATATCGCAATATGGACGACTCGGCACATATTTTTGCATGTTGTGAGCTGCCATTAATTATTGCAACTCTCAGGGCAACACAACAAAAAAACTGAGGCAGAAAGAGCACTGCTGCTCGGTTTGTGCAAAATCTGAATAAAAGCTTTTTTTTTGTTTTGTGCCTTACAAAAATAGAAAGAAGCGAGCAGTATCGAGATAACCTTGAAATCGCAAGAAATCGCTGTTTGGCTGGCTGTTTGTGTATTCCTGCTTTATGGTCGTGAATATCAAGCGGCCCCGAGGGGGTGGTCTTGAAGTATTGTGTTAATTCGGTGCATTTGGAGTCTAGGCATGAGTTTGTGAGGCTTGGAAAGTGGTCGATTGTATGAATTTCCTATTTTTGGTTTTTAAACAAGTTTTCCCGCCAAATTGGGAGTTCTTGCGATGTAGAATTATTCTAAATAATTCAAAGCTCAAAAATATTTTTAAAAAATTTAAATTTGAAAAACATGCATAAAAGTTTTTGAATTCCTGGTATTTGAATATATCAACCACTTTTTTGAAATAAATTAAGGAGAAATCCCAAATAAAACATTTTGTATAATTTATGCAGCTTGTTTTGGGCAAAAACAACTATAAATTCTAAAACTGACAAGAACTATAGTGTTGGTAGCTTTGAATATTTTGACGTGAGAATGCACTGATAATACAGAAAGCTTTCAGCTTTAAAAAACTATGAAAAACTCGCAACTATCCCCTCGACTTAAGCTTGGTTTTTCCATTATAAATGAAATTACATGTTGAAAATCTGGCAACCATTCAGCCTGTCCGCTGTGTTTATGTTTACTCTATGCCTCTATGTTCTCTCACAGCTATAGCTTAAGAAGAAGCAGCCGAATGTGTGTAAACAAGTCTTTGTTGTGGATCAAACTGCATTATTATTTCTATTTATGGAAGCACCAAGTGCATAGCACATTTTCCTATTCCGCCAGCGATTTTTGTTATGTTGCTCGCAATTCATGAATGAACCAAATTTTTTGTGCAGTTGCTGGTGGAAATGTGCAGGAAATATTTTTGTTTAAAATAATTGTGATTGACGGGATTAGTCATCCGAGCCGAGTTTGAGGATTGTTTTGTTTTTAGGTTTTGGCATTAGTTTAATTATTCCTGGAGGAAGTCAGATAGAAATTCAATTGAAATAGTTGGGAAGTTTTTGAATTTATAATCTTGAAATTGGAGAGTTGATTGTAGAAAAAAGTAAAATTGATGTTAAAAATGTATTAAATCCTCAAAAAACTAACGAAAGGCTTAAAAGAATTTTCCGAACAACAAATTGCAACAGAATTCAAAAAGCTTGCCCGTTCCAACCCTAGTTCGAGGGGTGTGACTCAGTAGCAAAGCTGAAATATTCAATATGGCTGCAACTCTCACTTACTTATTGTAATTTGATTCAAAAATTTTGATTTTTGCTTAACTAAGAAACTTTATAAATATTCTAAGATCTAAACCCACTAAATCAGCTATTTCTAAAAGTTCTAAAAAGCAATCTTGCATCATGGCTACTTAAAATTCAAATTTTGTTGCATATTTTTCATATAAATCTTTAGCATTTGCCGAAGAATTTAGTTTAAAATGTTTTTTTTTTGAGGAAAACGCGACTTTGCCGCAAAAAGCCATGAAAGCAAACCTGAGATGCGCACACCAGCGCAAATAATAAGGTGACCTTGATTCTTGATTTTTTTCCTCTACTCGCCGCGCTTGCTTCTTGCTTCTTGCTCTTCTGGTTGAGTGAGAAAAAGTATCTCTACAATTGCGTGTGTAAATTAAAGTAGAAGCAAGCAAAAGTATTGTAACAATGATATATTTACTGTGGTCGTTTGCGAGGTGGAACTGGCAGTCTCATCTTGGCTAGTAATTGTGGTCGATTTTCTGCTCTTTAGGCACCGGCTTGAAGGCACTTCGCTGGATTGATGAGCAGGGCGGGAGGATTGTTTGTTGCAACAAGTTGGGGTGAGAGACAATTGGGGTAATTAGAGGTGATTTCCTGGTAATTAAGCTCAGAAGCGTTGACAAGAACCTGTTTTTTGAAAATTCTTTGGAGGGGAGAGAGCTTGGGAAAATGGTTGTTTCCTCACAGTGTTTTTTTTCTGCAGACAATTTGTTTTTTCCAAAGACTAACACAATTAGTTAACAAGCAATATAAAAACAACACAAACCTTCCCCCTCGCTACCGCAAAGACAACTTTTTCTCAATGGATGATTAGTGGACTTGATCTTGTTTGTTATGTCACCTGGGTAATATTTAGTTGCTGGAATATGTATATATTGTGCGTTGTTTGTTGTGCGAGAAAAGCATTGCGGCCAGCGTTTGTGTGTATACTGTATTCTTACTATTTAGTCATTCTATGTTTTTTGTATTTATCGTGCGACATAAAAGCAAGTTTTTCCGCCTAGATAGGCAAATGTTAAATGCTGTACGAATACATTTAAATACCATATAGACGAGCAGAACCAGTTGATTTAAATAATACAATGTAAAGTTTTCCGCGTAAACTTGTAGCGCGGAAAATTGCTAGTTGAAATTATATATGATTCAGGTGGAATAATTATGGAAGGGAAAATACTGTGGCTGATTTAGTAGTTGTTTTGGCCAAATGTTGCGTCTCCTGGCAATATCTGTAAATTGTAACTTCCAGGTACTCATATTGAGCACGGAATTTTGACCTCATAACCTAAAAATTTTTTACACGAGGAAAAAATGTAAACATTGACTCAAAAATAAAAGCAAACAATATTAGTTGTTATTAAATACTTAAATTTAAAATAAAGACAAAAATTCTTAATAGCCTGCATAATTTACCCTCACAAAAGTATTCTTACACACTTATTAACAAAAAACTCGCAAAAAGCTGCGAAATTTCTCTGCCAAACGAAAACAAAACGAAACGATCAAGAAAGTGCAAGTGACTAACAATATTTTACTTTTATTTCATTTCTTAGGCCTTGACCCCGCAATGATGAGTCAGATGGGTCCCATTTCGCCGCCTGACCTCAAGCCAGATTTGTCGCTGCTCAACTGCAACAACAACAACAGTAATATCAGTAATAATAACAGTAATACATCACCCACGCCCTCTGGGCAGGGCACCTCATTTTCGCCCATCAACCACCTGATGAATCAGAATTCAAACGGATCTGGGAATAGTCCGCTGGGCGCTATTGGAAGTGGGTCAACGGTGGTGTACAGTCAAATGAAGATGAAGTCACCATCGCCCAGTAACGCTTCCTCCTCGTCTACGCTAAGTGGACCCATTACTACGACACCGCCAAACACTGCCTCTCTGATACTGGGCAATGGAAACAGTAATGGGAAGCTTCAGCAACAGTATCCGCCCAATCATCCGCTCAGCGGATCAAAGCATCTGTGTTCAATTTGTGGTGATCGTGCGAGTGGCAAACATTATGGAGTGTACAGGTAAAGGATTAGTTTTTGATGATTAGGTTGACATTTAGGTGAACGCTAATAAAATTAGATCGTAGATTTGGTTTATTGGATGTTGTCAAGAATGGTTGAATTAAAGGAGTATTTTAAAATGAATTTTTTAAGTAAGTTGTGCAACATAGCAAAAGCTCTTTCAGTGAGAAAAATTTTCGTTGTTATTTCGATCCAAATTTAAAAATTATCGAGTGGAATTTTAAAAATATTTATCGATTTATCCATTCATAAACACAAAAATAATTAATGTGACTTCATTGATTCAAATACTCTGTTTGATTTTCAGTTGATTCTTCTCCGTTTCCACTGGTTTGCTTACATTAAATAAGTTATTCAAATAAACTGTGATACATATTGATGATGTGTTGATTGAACTTTTAATATATTATATAAACCAATCAATTGTTAATTTATTGCGTCTAGTCACAACTTTTGTAGCACAGATTAAATAAATATTTTACATTTTGAAAATTGAGTTTCTTTTGAGAATGTAATATTACAATAAATTTTATTTAGATTCGAGTGAATCAATCTTTTAAATCAAAAAATTTCCGCTAAATTACATTTTAAATAAACTACTTTTGCTGTGTTGCAAAATTCTAAATCCTTTCAGTTCAAAACACCTTGCTCGATAACAGCAATAATGAATCAAAATTTTGCCTCAAAAACGTGAAATATTAATAAAAATTACAATTACCAAGCTGTTGTTGTTTTTCCTATATTTTTTTTTTATCCTCAACCTTGAATATTTTAAATAACAATAAAAAAACCGCGATTTGCTAAATATGTTAAAAATTTGATTCTATTTCTACGATATTTCTACAAATGATTTTTTCATCGGGTTTTTCGGATTTTTTCATTTTGTGTACTTTTATCCATTTTACAGAAGCTTTTGTAGTTTTTGATGGAGTTCTCGTGTCTTTTAATTAAAAATTAAGAAGTCGGCAATTTCATGCTGGTGTTTTCACCAAATATTGTTCTTTGCGAGAACCCGCAGAATCTCAGCTGCGCACCTTGGATGTTGAATTTTTCGAATTTTTTTATGTTGCGGATTTTTAGAATGATAAATTATTATTGATCTTTGAAATCTACTACGACTATAAATAGTTAGTTAGTTATCTTTTCTGAAAGAATGTGCTAGAAGTATAGAACAAAAAGCAGTTTTTTGTGGTATTTTTGATATTTTTGATGTTCAAGGTCATTACAAAGCACCTCTTTCCGGTTTTTTGTTGTTGCTAGTAGATTTTTTGTTGCTAGTTTGTGTTTCTAATGGCGCCAGGGATCATTTGTTTGAAGGATAAACATATTTTTTTTGATTAACATTAAAGTTCAAAAATAATTTAATTGAAACGAAATACTTGAAAGATATGATCTTCCAAAAATCACCATATATACTGTCAAACCTCCCATTGACTCAAAAATTCTTGACCATCCTCACAAACAAAAAAGCTAATGAACTATTGTTTATATTGTGAATCTAATTTATTTGTTTTTATTTCGTGTGAATTTTTAGTTGTGAGGGATGCAAGGGGTTCTTCAAGCGAACAGTGAGGAAAGATCTATCGTACGCGTGCCGTGAAGACAAAAATTGTGTTATTGATAAAAAGCAGCGCAACAGGTGCCAATACTGTCGCTACCAGAAATGTCTCAATTGTGGCATGAAGCGAGAAGCGGTGCAGGAAGAGAGGCAACGAGGGGCAAAGCTCCAACAAAAGGTTTGCTTTAAGAATAGTTATGAAAAATAAATTTGAGGACTTCATTTAAGAGCCGCTAATTCTCTCTTCGAATAAATATCTAATTTTTCTTTTTTTTGCATCATTGCAGCAATTAGAAGAGCAAAACAACCAGGCAGCTTCCGCACCTTTTGTGTCCAATGGACCAGCTCGCGATCTCACACTTGAACGAATACTTGAAGCTGATCAGCTATCTGAATCCAAGATGGGTGATAATTCGATACCTTACATACGAGTTGGACCCAACTCGATGGTCCCTAATGAATATCGAGTAAGTCTATTTACATTTTAATTCGAGTTCATCCACTTATTACTTTTCTATTTTTAGGGTGCAGTTTCCCACATTTGCCAGATGGTTAATAAGCAGATCTTCCAACTTATTGACTTTGCACGGCGATTACCCCACTTTCTCAAACTAAATCGCGAAGATCAGGTGATGCTGGTCAGATGTGGATGGAACGAAATATTGATAGCGTCTGTGGCATTCCGGAGTTTAGAGGTTTGTACTAATAATTTAAAAAGAAAAACTTCATATTAATCACCATTTACTCTCAATTTTAGTACATCGAAGGTGACAGAAAGAGCACAGACGTGAAACCGCAGCTAATGTGCCTAGGAACCAATTTTACACTTCACCGGAACAGCGCGCAGCAGGCTGGCGTTGCACCCATCTTTGATCGAATACTCTCCGAACTGAGCCTCAAAATGAAACGGCTCGAGATAGACCGAATCGAAATGTGTTGCCTCAAGTCCATTATTATATTTAATCCAGGTTGGTTGATTGATTCTTACAGATTTTCAAATTAAATTATTCCTTTCGATTACTCATAAGCTGATTTTTAAAATTTTCCAATTATTAATTACCTTAAATTTTTAGACATTCGAGGACTGTTAAACCGACAAGAAGTGGACGTCCTGCGAGAAAAAGTGTACGCTTGCCTGGACGAGCACTGTCGACAAAAATACCCGACCGAAGATGGTCGCTTTGCTCAACTTTTGCTGCGTCTACCTGCCCTGCGCTCTATAAGTCTCAAATGCTTGGACCACTTGTTCTTTTTCCGCCTAATTGGTGACAAGGCTCTGGACCTCTTTATCGCAGAGCTGTTGGACACGCCGTTCTAGGCAGCTGGGCCGAATGCAATAGAGAATAGTTGATAGTTGATACTTTGATTAGTTGATAGTGCATAGGGGATAAAACTGACAAGGCAGCAACTTTTTTTAATTAATTTTTGCTTATTTTAGACTAAATTTTTATATTTTTACTTTTAGTTCTTTTTCTATTTCGGCGTAGACAATTAGTTGAAATAAATTGATTAGTGGACTATTTTACAATTAGGTCTAATTTGGGCTGGATATGAGTGGAGTTGGCGTTGTGGAACTTTTGATTTTTCCCAAGTGCAAATTTTCATATATGTGTAAATAAAATTTCAATGCTTTTATTGGTTTTTAAGCTTTAACTGCATTCTTTTGGTGCGAATCTGATCAGATTTAATTTCAAAATTTGACTCGATCTTAAATTGATGAAAGTTTGCACTTATGTCAAATTATAAAGTAATTTTCTAATTATTTTTATTTTACTCAGTGATTAATCAAATCTATGAGTTTTTAAAATAATTTTAAATCCACTCCCAGCAGAAGCTCATTGCAAAGCTTTTTATGGCGCAAAAAAAAATCATTCCAAGTGTACGAGACGATTGACTAACAAAATTTATTTTTAAATTCATTTAAATTATTAAAGTGAAGAGGGTTGTGTGGCAGGGCTGCTTGATGGTTCCTAAAATCAGGGGTGTAGAAGCTAGAAGTAGTTGTTACAATTTTATATTCATTCGAAACCGCAAAAACGCAATAAAAATTTTCTAGTTTGTAATTAGTGTGAGGACATTTCTGATCGCATTAAAGTTAAATGACACTTCTACACCCCTGCCTAATAATATTATTCAGCGATTCGCTTATGTAAAAACTGCAATTAAGCTTCTAAAACTACAAATCTAATGAAAACTTCATGTACAATCTGTTAAATTTCGAGGTTAAATTGTAAATTGATAAAATTGCCCCCAGTGGAAACTGCAAAAATTTGGGTTTTAGCGCTACAATTCTTCACTTGTTTTATCTATAACTTCAAAGCAACTACTCTTTTATATGTTTTTTTAAATCGTTGTTAATAATCATTGCTATGTAAGTTTTATTGTAGATTGTAGACGAAAAAACAAACAACAACAAAATTCAATGTGCAACAATTTTTTTAGTTTTTAAAAATGAACATTAGATATTATGTAGAGACAAGGAAATCTTAATTAAAATTAAAACAATTGAAAACATTAACATTAGGGCAATTTACATTTTTTTTAATGTTAGGAAATTTTTTTAGTGAAGAAAAATCTCATGAATCAAATTTGTGTTTGGAACTTTTTGTTTTAAATTTTTAGAATTTTTTCAGAAATTTTCTTGGAATTTCTTAGAAACTTTTGTATCTTTTGGATTTGATCGAAAATCTTTTGATTGTTTTATATTTTGATTCAGAAATTATTGCAAAAATTGCAAATTACGCATGAAATTGCAAAAACTCCCTGTAAATGGAATGAAAACCAATTGTTATAAAGTATTAAAAAATATTTATTGTTAAATTTTAAGCATACAATCGGTAAAGTAGAGACACTGACGAATTGCGATAGGTATCGGTGGTAAAGTAGACTGGCAAATGTGTTAAAGCAGGACTTATTGGGATGAAAATGAACTTTGAGATAAATTAACTCCAATCAGCATGAATTTTTTATTGCGATTTAAACGCATTCATTTGAATTTTTATACATCATTAACCCGCCTACTTTGCCACTTACAAAAGGGAAATTAACAATTTTAGAAGATAAAACACTTTCAAAATTTTTTACTAATTAAAAATAGTAGATCACTCTAGATTTTTCTAGACGCTATTTCTAGAACGTTCACACGATTTGATGATATTTTGAAGAATATTTAACTTAGAAATTTTAAAGACTGATTGACGCACAGACTAAAAACAAAAGAGAAGCAAATTAAGCAAGTTGAATGAAAACAAAACAATTGGCATACAATGATGTGTTTTTTTTACTATATATCGTTTTTTCTATATATTGAACTTAGAATCCACATGAACTTGTGTAATTATGTAATTTAACTAATTATGTTTCACAAAACAAAAACTTTGTAGATTATTGAACAGAAAATGAAAAACTTGTAAAAAACCAACAAAAAATGTTTGCAACTATTAAACGATGATGAAAAGAGCAGAGAGAAATATATATTTAACGTAAAATATAGAAGAAGTGTTTTATTATGATTATTACCAATTTGACGAGCTCCTGAGATTGATGATAATGGCAAAGTGGAAACCCCTGAAACTCATTACAAATTATTAAAAGGCTCATCTGTATACATCAACATCAAAAACTTTATTTGAAATAAATTATAATTAAACATTAAATTTGATACATGTTCGGTTTCTTACACAAATTACTCTACGAAACTACAATTACAGTCAGTCTGAATGTGAACTAGATCCTTCTAAAGTTTTTTTTTTGTGAACTAAACTACGGCATTGCAGTATTTTAGAAAATATGCATGCATCAACATTAAACGAAATTGAAAGATTACGACGTGATGTTGAAAGGATAACGACATAAAAACTCTTCTAAATTTAAATTAAATTTGTAAATTTTTTGAAATTTTGAAGAAAACTTAAACTAAAGGAAATTTCGAGCATTATATGGAAATTTTGAGATATTTGAAAATTGTACTTGTGTGTCGCCATCTTTAACAAATCAATTTGTCTAAAAGAAATACTACAAAAATACCATGGATTGGTTTTCCACTTAATTATAAAAGAATGAATGTCTTTTTAGCTTTGCTAATTATTGAATGAGATTTTCTTATCCAATATCTTATCCCTAAAGTGCAGTCCTCTCATCATAAACCACAAAAGCATCCTCGGATTGTTGAAGAAATTGTGCGATATTCTGAGATCTGGATCTGGCAATTATTGCTGCTTGATTGTTTCTCATTCGATTCTTACTCTTTTTACAAAAATTTACTTTAGAGTAGAGTTCATCGAGATCCTCAATAGATGAGACAGGCCGCTGTTTGTTGCGAGAAGGTAGGGATTGTGTTCTCTTGCTGTCGTTGAGATTTGAAGTGGAGGAAGATTGAATTGGTGCTGGATCATGCAAGCCTTAATAAAAAACAAACCGTTAGAAATATTTTTTCTTCGAAGACATAATTTAAATAATTGGAATAAACGAAAAAAGATTAATCAGCAAAGATTTCTTTGCTTACCATTTCTGGAAGCATACATTGGATTACCTATTGCCCACATTGACTTATAGTGTTGCTGATACTCGATTGGTTGCTGCTTGTGTTGCTTTTGCATGCTTAAAACAGCTGCAGGAGGATTTGTGTATTGAGGTGGTTGCAGTAGCATCGTGTTAGCTGGTGATGCTAAAATTTTACGATTAAATCTATGGTTCTTTTCTGGTTCTACTTAAATATTGAAAAATTGGTATTTTTAACTTACCAGAAAATGTGATATTCTCTCGATTTCCGTTGATGACAACTTTTTGATACTTTCTCTGGAACCAACAGTAACAGCAAAAAGCAACGCTAACAATTAAGATAAGCAAAAGAACACTGATGACTAGAAGAATCCAAATGAGAGGCGGAAGTCCCCACAAGTTTCCCGATAAAAACTCTGGTTCGTGAAAGTTCCTTGAGATTTCAGAGTTTGCTTCCAAGAGGGTTTGATCTGTTACAGGTGAATTATACATTCGTGCTGTGAATTCTACTGACTGGTGAAGAACATGCTGCCGGTAGGGGCGCTCTTTTGGGATCTGGTTGTCTCCTAAAATTATTCAAAAATTGATAGCATTAATAGATAGCAAAGAAATTGATATCTTTTTTCAGAATTTTTCAGAATATTGAAAATATCTCAAACAGCAAAAAAGCTCACCATCTTCAATCCATCTAATATGATTTCCAAATTCTCTAGTTGGCGCCATTTTTATTATTATTTTGTTATTCCCAATCCAATCAAATGAAATCAAACTATTTATTCAATTCATTTCCTTTAAGAGATCGAAAATATTGCCAAGATTTTCCGGCGAATATTGAAAACATTGGAAATATTGCAAATTTTCGAGTTCATCGACATTTAATTGGTCACATTGTTTTCTTTTAGGCACATTTCCGAGTATTCTGATTATTACCAAAAAATAATCTACAAAAGTACATTCAAGCATTCAACAAATTGAGATCGATTTCACAATTTAATACACTTTGGCTGGATAATTTTCGTAATGCTCCACAATAATTTTGCACTAATTCTGCACAATTCGATTAAGAACTTCAAAAAATGAGCAAATCAAATTTGTTATTTTATTTGTAATTCGACCATGCTTCTTAGTTAAACTACTGAAGTAATTGATAGTTTGTTTGAAAGAGTTGAGTTTTTAAACATTTAAGGTTTCTGCAGTTTAGAGTCCGCGCTGGAGTCGAAATAAACCAATTAACGATCATTATAGGAGTTTTCTGGATGAACCGACATACTTTCCCAGGAAACCAGTCAGAATGAGTTAGCATGCCACTCAGAATGAAATTTCGGAACGTCAGAATTCTAAAAAGTATTCCACTTTGCATTCCATTTGGAGGCCTAGTGCACAACAATCATACTGACAATCATTCTAAGTAGAATGAAATTCAGAATGAGTTTTTATTCTGACTTTCATTCTGAATTCATTCTAACTTTCATTCTGAGTTGAATTCTGAGTTCATTCTGAAATTCATTCTAATTTTCATTCTGAATTCATTCTAACATTCATTCTGAGTTGCATTCTGAATTCATTCTGAGATTCAAGGATGCAAAAAACAAAAAAAATTAAAATCCGGAAAAACCTGATTTTTTCCCTGATTTCCCAACATTTTCACTTTTTTTTGCCACCAATCTTTACCGAGCCTTGTTTTGTTCCCTTTATTACCTAAAAACTTCCGTTTTACTCTGCGATACCCCGGGTCTCGAACCCACTACCTCTCGTTCGCGAGACGAGCGCCCTATGCCCTACACTACCTAACCTTTGAGAACGCGATGGCTTAAACCTTACTTATAATGAAAAAATATCCAACAGGATTTTTCTAGTGAAATGTTTCTACAAATTTGTGTTTTTTAAATTGCATTTTGAAATAATGAATTAAAGTGGTCGCAATAAACGAATTAAAAGATTTTTTTTGAAAATACAATTTATTTTGGGAATCAATATTTTATTATTAGCAAATCAGAAAATCATATCGGTGTTTTAGAATTTCTATTAAAATCTAAACTGTTCTACAATTTTCACTTGGTTCTGAAAATTGATACAATAACGACTTTAAAAAAATCCAACTAAAAAATTTTAAATTCATTACACACAAACTTAAAAATAAAAATAACATAATAAAATAAATGCATTTTCATAATAAAAGTTTGAAATATCTTTGCCGATCAATTTCTGAAATAGTCACTCTTTTTTGCCATTTTTTTAACAGTATTTCTGATTTTTACCACCAATATTATTAGCATCCCAAAACTTCAAAATTTGATAAAATTCGTAAAACATAACTCCTTCAAACCTATAAGTTAAACTTATAAGTTAGTTTTTGCTGAGTTCTGACTTTCATTCTGAGTTGCGCTCCATGTTCATTCTAATACTCATTCTAACTTGTATTCTAAATTCATTCTAACTTACATTCTGGTTTACGCACCGTGTTCATACTGACATTCATTCTGAGTTGCATTCTGAGTTCATTCCGACTTAAATCCACCACCTATCAAATATTTTAATTGATTTTTCAGTTGTTTATCACATTTTTAAACAGCTTATTGACGATTTTACACCTAGTAATACAGTTATTCATGAGAAAATCATTCATTTTATTTTATTTAAATTTCATTCTAATAATCATTCTAAGTTGTATCAGAGTGGCATGCAGAGTGGAACGCAGTTGGAACGCTACTCTGAATGAATACTAGAATTCTAACTTTCCTTCTAAATTCATTCTAACATTCATTTTGAGTTGCACTTCGAGTTCATTCTAACATTCTATCTGAGTTGCATTCTGAGTTCATTCCGAATCATATCGGCCACATATCAAATACTTTTATTGATTTTTCAGTTGTTTATAAAATTTTCATAGTTCAGTTTTTAAAAATATGTCGATTTTACACTTAATAATACAGTAATTCGTTAGAAAATCATTAAAAATATTATTTTTCAAAATCGTTCTAATAATCATTCCAAGTTGCATGCATTCAGCATTCAGAGTGGAACGCAGTTGGAACGCTACTCAGAATGAATACTAGAATTCTAACACTCAGAATGTGTCGGAATTCTGAGTGGAATGATTTTTTGGAATGGCGTTCCGACCTGGTTTCCTGGGTTTAATATTTTGTTGTCCACATTTTTACACACAATTTAATAAATATCAGTCTGATGATTCCGTAGTAACTTAAAAGGCCTTCTAGACAATTAACCGACACAACATCTACTAAAATTCTGATCACGTTTTAGCTGAATTTTTAACAATTTCTTTTAGTAATTCAACTTTTGACAAGGTGACGAAATTAACAAGAGTTTTTGGAGAAATTCTGTCTTTTAGTATAATTTTCAATGTGCTAGTGCTACTCTAGTGCTATTCAATATTATTAACATAGCCGAGCACCGACCACGACGACTGTTTGTTTGGTGACTGCGAAACTGGAGAACAAAAATGTTTGGAACCCATACCAACTCGGGTGTATAATACATTGATGAGCTTATTGTTATTGCTGAGTTATTTTAAATATTGTCAATATTTTGTTATATTTTATTTTTGAAGCGAATGGAATGAAATTTTATTGCAGAATATTGTATTTTGTTCCCATACCAATTGCTTTTATATAAGATTAATATGATTATTGGCAATATTTTTGATTTAAATGCTATTTACAGCTTTTTATCAAGCTTTTATTACAAAAGTTAAAAAGTTATAAGTATTTTACCTCAATTTACTACCAATCTCCAGCTAGATTTGCTTTAATTGTTTGCTCCACGCTAAAATTGAAAGCTTCAGCAGGAAAATCGATATTTTTCAATCAAAATGAATGCTGTTTTGATTTCTCTTTTTTTAAGCTCCTTAACTCCTCCCAATCCTCCTAGAAGACAAACACTAAACTCTTAATCAATAAACAACACTTTTCCAGCACTTTAATAATGTTATTGTTTATTATGCATTGCATTTAAGGCAAACAAAAATATTTGCCATTAGAAAATTGATTTTCTGACTGTTTTGCTTTTATTTTCATTCATGACTCAACTTGCTGTGAATTTTCTCCGAGTTTTCCGAGCAAGAGAGAAAAGCTCTGTCAGAGCTGCTCTGATGGTAAACGAAGTGTAATGTAAACAGAGAGTGGAATGTAAATGCTTGTGCAACAAGTAGGTACATAAATCTTAACGTAAAATTGGAAAATGGTCTTTAAGGATAGTATTTTACATTAATTTTAAAAATATGATTATCCCGCCAAAAATATTAAAAGAAACTCACACAGCCGAGATTATGACAAACGAAACTTTCAATAAATTTGAGTGTTTTTTGAATCTTTGAAAGTCAATTTTATTACATTTTAGTCTTTTTGAATCTTTTTGAATCTTTTTTAGTCTTTTTGAATCTTTTTTGAGTCTTTTTGAGTCTTTTTGAGTCTTTTGAGTCTCTTTGAATCAATCTTAGTAGCAGACTTTTAGAAATTTTTTAATCAAATTTGCTTTGAAAATTCTGACATATTGTTATTGTTTTGATTATTTTGGAACAATTCCTATCAATTATGATCAACCATGAAGTCTCTATTCCAAGCAAAAAATTTAAATATATGCACAGTGATTTTATGTTTTAAAAAAAAAAATTTAGCATAAGCTGTGAACAGTTTTGAGATATTGATTGTTTATCAGTCACCAGCAATATTTAACAAGTTAGGAAAGAATAACTAGTTGGCAAGTCCTTTTTTGGAAGGCAGTCATATATAAAAATCTTTAGAAAATTTTTCAATAATTTTTCGATCCTGGAAATTTATGCTAAATAACTAAATGTATAACATCCCAAAATGTATCTGGAGTGACCAGCTAATGGTGAACCCAATTCTGATCATGATCTGATATTAACTCATCATCCTTCATAATCCAGCTAAAGAAATTAAATCGCTAACTTGTACCGTTCAAAAGTTTATTTTGTATAGAAAACCCAGAAATGTGGCCACAACTCCCTAGTTGGTGGACAAACTTCCACTAAGATTTTCATTTTTAAACTAGGTTCGATATGAGACATTTTGGTACCAAAAGATTTTGTCTGACTCTATTTGTTCGGGAGTTATCTTTCAACCATAATCACCTTAAAATTCCATTGAAAAAAAATTTCTTGCTTTTTAATATTGAGAATAAATGATAAAAAATGAGTATTCAAAGATTGTTTAGGTGTAAATTGATCAGCAGTTTTAAATATCTTGAGCACATTTAATTTTTTCAATTTTTTTGAGTCTCAAAAGTCTAAATAATTTACTTTTTAGTCGATTTTATTATATTTTATTATATTTTATTGAATTTTATTAAATTTTAATCTTTTGAATCTTTTTTGAATCTTTTGAGTCTTTTTGAATCTTTTTGAGTCTTTTTGAATCTTTTTGAGTCTTTTTGAGTCTTTTTTATTACATTTGAGTCAATCTTAGTGTCCTCAGTTTTTTGAATCTTTGGTTTGTCATAATCTCGCACACAGCGATAAAATCGCGTGAATATAAATAATAATTCTTTCAACTCAATTATTGAATAATAAAAGCTATCAAAAAGCATATTATTAGATTAAGATTAAAGTTCTAAGAGGTATTTTGTAAGCACAATGATCATCAAAAAGGTATTTAATAAATAGTTTTTAATGGTTTTAGCACATTTTTAATTTTCCTTTCTCCAGTTAACACTTTTAGGATTTAAAGACTCTCCAGAAGAAGTAACTTATGATTACTCCACTGAGGATATCAATTCATTATCATCAAATGAGCTGCAGGCTATTCAATTGCTTTTTGATCCGTTTTATGGTTCCAATCAAGACTTGTTTGAATTTGCGAATCCTCTGCTTGGTTCTGAACCAAGCGTTCAAATAGAATGCGAGCAAGATGAAAAAAGAGTTTTTCTACAGAAACAAAACGTGGTCCTCAAAAGAAGTTTAAGAGGAGATTCAAGGTGGATCTTTGTGAATGGTACCAAAATTGATGCTAGTGTTGCCCTAAAAATCTTAAGCGATGGATTCCTGGAAGCTGATAAACTAAATGTGCTTAATATCCTTGACACTGCTAAGATCATGATTATGGAGCAAATGAATGGCCGTCAACACTGGAAGACCATTCTGGATCTTTTCGGACCAAAAAATCTTATTAAATTAATGGGAGATGAAACTGTAAGTAATCTGATTTATTATTATCTTGATACAATAAGTTTAATTTTGGATAGGTTATTGCTAAAGCCTTACGTGAGCAAGAGGAACTACATCAAGATCGCAGAGAGCTGAATGACGAAATGGAAACAAAGGAAAAACAAATGGAGGACGCAAAAGTTCACAACAAACTGGAAAAGCGATTTAACACTCTGCATCACATCTATTCTACTCGAGAGCTCGCCTTGCTTCAAATAGATCATGCTAAGGTATTTTATATTGTTGTCAAGTAAATTTAAACTTATTTTACAAATAATTTTAATTTTAGATGCAACCACAAATTGAAGAGATCGAGTTCCAATACGTTGAAGCACTCAGAGAAAAAGCTGAGAACAAAAAAAGTCTCTTTGATTATGAAGTCACCATCAAGACATACCAGCAGCTAGAAAATATTCAAAGACAGAGAATCTTCGACTTAAAGTTCCAGAAAGATTTAATCTTCAGAAAAATTGGCAAAAAAGAGGGATTTTTAATCGTTGCTGACAACATCCTGTTTTCCAAGAAAAACCATCAAACATTATTGATGGAAGCTGATGGAGTTTACCAGAAGATTTGTGGTATATTTGAGCAAAGCAAAGGAGTGCTGGTGGAGAAGAATCTACTGGAAACTCAAATCGACGTTAATTTGATGAAAATACATCTTACTAGATCTACCGAAGAGACTTTGCCTGTTTTAATGCAGTAAGTAATCAATTTCTATAAATCATCTTTTTTATGATTATGTTAATATTGCAGCTTTATTGAGGCAAAACTTCCTCAACTGACAACAGAAAAGGCAAAATGGGAGCAAAAAATCACAGCTATTAACGATTCACTAACAGCTGATCATCAAGCATTGACTCAGATTCGAAAAATGGAAGCTCGATTCAACACTTACATCGCTCAATTTTCAAATTTACCAGAAACTGCCAAAAGATTTCACGAAATTCGCTTCCAAAAACTTCAACAGATTGAAATTGCAACCAAAGAAATTTTGGAAAGTACCATGGAGAAGCTTTCTATCGTAACGGAGATCGAAAGTTTTCGCAGTATTGGCGGTTTTGACAAAAAAATAATTGAAGGACTCGTGAATGTGGAATTTTTCATAAGCAATCTAAACGAGGATGATTTGCAGGATCGGTTATTAAAGGAGGATTATATTGGTCCAGTTTTTTTGCATCTGAAAGACGACGAGATCGAGCTGGAATCGCATTTTTGGGAGAAGATTCGAGCGATTGTTACTCATCTGATGTTTAGGCAATATCTATCCGTTAGAAGTTTTAGAGCGAGGTTCAGAGGTGATATTTGAATATATTTTTAAATATGTTTGTTTTTAAAACTCTTTCCCTCCATAATAGAGAAAAATTACGCGATGTTTGCTCTGGATGAGTTTTACTCCACTGAACCACAAGGACTTCCAAATGATTTCAACTTCGAGAGGGCAACCCAACTAGTTTCTCCCGATTTTGAGCATTCCGGAGTTTTAACAAGACTCCTTCAAGATATCATTCACTTGCAAGATCCAGTGAATCTTCAATTCTTTCTGCAGCGACGCAATTTTGTGATGTATGATGATGGCAGTCAATCCTACTGCCAAGGTGAGTACTCTGGAGGTGCCATGGCAGAAGATCAGATGATTCAACTTCCGGACATCACCAGAATTCAGCTTTTAAAAGAGATTTATGAGAGAATTACAACGAAACTGGTGCCAAAAATGCAGAAAATTGCAGCTAGTGAGATGAAGGTAAAGGAGGCTCAGGATTGGTTGATGGATAATTTGGAGCAGCCTCTCGTTGAAGAAGAAATTGAGTATGAAAAAAATAAATATATATTAAAGTTCCCTTAATCTTTAATTTTTTTTTTCCTAAAATATCAATCACAGTCGAATTGAGATCAGCAACTCAAACTGCTACCTGCGGTCCTTTCAACACACTAAAGATCTGATTCACGCTCAATCGATGCTTCAGATAACGGACATTAATCTTAAGCAATATCAGGAATTGAGTCAATTTAAGTTGGGAGATGCTCTTGATGTTAATTTATCCCGACATTCTACTGAAGGATGGAAGAATAAATTGGCTGGATGTAACAAGATGCAAGGGATTCTTGACAAGATGATTAAGATGCAGGGCCAAGAGTTGGAAGGGATTGTGGAGTAAGTTTTTTCAAAAAGTTCATCCTTGATTACATTTATTTTTTCATCAATCTTTATAGTTCTTTACACAACGAACGCCTGCAATTGATGACATTGTTTTCTCTGCATTCCATTCATGAGCTTGACAAACCAGCAAACAGCATAAGCTTGGATTTCCTCAAAAAAGATCTAATCTTTGTCGATCAAAGTTTAGAGGAGTACCAAGAGCTGCTTCAAAATGACTTGGAAGAAATTCAGAGCAAGGAGAATCTTCACGCAGCTACACTAGTCGCAATGGAGATAAAACTAAAGCAATTGCAGAACAATCTAGCCAATCTTTATCATCGTGCAGGAATCACGAGATCGTACCGCAAATATTTTCAAGATATTATTAGTGGAATGTCTCCTGAATTGATGCAGTCTCAAAGATCGTATGACCAGATGGTGCTAATGTCAAATGAGGATCTTGTGCTAGCATTGCTGGCTAGCCAACAAGAATTACATGAAGCTCCTGGGCCATTGAGTGCAGAGCAACGAGAAAAGTTGAAAGATGCGATCGAAGACACGAAAGAATTTCAAAAAACAGATTTGTTAGTATTTAAAAGTATATATCGAGGGCTTGTACCATTTATAAATTTTATTCAAGGAATTTAAAGCAACCTTCAGTGAAAGTGTTTCCTTACATGAATCGTTATTTGATCGCCACTATGCAAGAAATTGCATCACGTCTGGAAGAATCTTGTAAGTTCATCTTTGCAGACTTCATTACAAATTGCCAGTTTGTATTAAATATGCAGACAAATTTTGTTCATGGTTTGACTTGGGTGAGTTATTTGTTGGTTTGAAGACAACTATTAGATATTAATGTAATTCGTATTACAGCAAACTTTTGACTATGCCTCCGTTAAATCGATGGACCTAAAAATGGATTGGAAAGAAGGTATTGAGCTACCTTTTGAATCCACCGTGAACTGCATCAATACCTTGGCTTTAATTATAATGCTGATTCAGCATGGATCCAAGATAAAGTATTTGATGATTGATCAGGAGATTTTGACGGTTTGTTGAAACGATTTATTCATTGTAAATTGAAATTGATTCTTTTTAAATCCTTCTATTAGAAATTTGGACCTGTTTTGGAAGCAAAAGTAAAACATTACTTGAAGATCATCTCGCCTCAGGTGCAAATATTTTTTTTTTCGAAAAAATTAGATTAGAATCATATTATAAATTAAGATTATAAAGCTGATATATATAATATTACACAAATCTTAATGAAACAAAAGTTTATATTTCCATAAAAAATTTATTTATTTGAATATTTTCTCCGGTTTGATCTTTTGAATCTTTTGTTAAGCAAAATTATTAAAAAAATTGTTAAATAAAATTTTCAGGCGAAACCAATTATTAGATATTATTGAATTTTTAATAAGTAATCATTCAAATATATTTTTCAAACGCCAACGAAATGAAATATTTCTGAAAGATTGCAATGAGCATGTGTGAATTTTAATAAGGACGATAGTGATCATTTCTTTGCTGATTGTATCCTCCGCGTCTATGATTAAAACCACCTCGACCTCCTCTATTATTGAAATTTCCTCGACCACGTCCTCCTCGATTATTGAAATGGCTTTGCCAGTTGTCAACAATTGGGATCGGTTTTTTGGCTAACGCACAATACTCCATAAAAACAACATCTTCATCCGAGAATCTATTTAGGAATTCACTTTCGAATTCCTTAATTAATTTGACATGCTCGTCTCCTAAATCTTCATCGGAGCTGTCTTCAGTTAGTTTTAAATTGATTTTCCTGTTTGGGTCGACCATTTTGTTGGTTAAGTGTTAAAAATCAATTACCATGTAAGATAACTTCTTTCATCAACAGAGAATTGACGTCTGAAAAGATTTGGTGGTCAGAAAAAACTATATTTAAAGAACTGTTTAGAAACTTACAAGACTCGGATAAGAAGTTCTCCAAAATGATAGCAAAAAATCCCTGCTCTGATGGGAAAACTGTGTTTATTGTTGCAGTGGCTTCGGGCTCAAATTGCCAACCTAATTGGAAGGAGCAACGAGGACAAAGGCAAAGTTTCCAGGAATAGTTGGGGTACCACGAGCTATCTGTGTGCCACTACAATAAATTTGTTAGTATATGTTAGCAATATTAACTTTTCACTTACCGGAACTACTTTAGAGCAATTGGCTTTTTTAAGGATAACTATTTTAAAAGTTCTTCCGTAGGGATTTCTTACTTTCTGAACGACTACAGTTTTATCGCTTATAGTGATGTTCGAGATTGAGAGAGCAAGTGGACTAATCAGATCGTTAATCACAAAATTAATTGGACTCAAATCAGCTCCACAGTAGCGACACAAAAGAAAATCTGAAATTATGTAAATTTTCAAAGTTTATGTTTTAATTGCTACATTGAGCTTGTTAAGTTAGAAAGATACAAATTTTTGAGCCACTTTCATAGCTTTAGTTAGAAAACATTGGCCAACAATCCAACAAAAGTGCAGAATGCCGAAAAAGTCTTAAAAAGCAAAAGTTACCCTCAACAGAAGTTTCCCCGATTGTATTGTTGGTCAAAATATCTTCTTGGTAGCTAATGGAACTTTCTAAGCTACTTATTCCTTGTAAAACAATTGCTAAACACACAAAAATAATTCTGAACATTCCGTGAATGAATGTAAACATTGGAAACTATAACCCTGCTTTGTTGTTATATGCCCCTCGAAATGAACTGACTTCACTTCGTTATAAAAGATTAACCCCTCGCCGAAATTTTTACTTCTCCGTCTCATATTATAAATGAAGCTCGTTTCTAAATATTTTCATTAATTATGAATATTGAAATCAATTAAAAATCAATAATATTTATTGAAATTACACATGAATCAACACTAATATATTTTACAAAAAAAACTTTGTAACATCGTTGACGGAGAAAACCTATTCAGATCCACTAGGAGCTGCCCTACTAGAGTTCTATTTATATTTTCAATTTTACTTAAATTTAATTGATTGCCTTGGGTTTCCAGGACTCTAGCCATTCTGTTATCCTTTTTTACTCATCATTTCAACCATTCAGTTGCCTGTCATCATTTTGTGTTAGTCGCTAGACTAAAGATCCTTACTAAATAAAATTCCTTCACATAGTTCGTCTTGGTGATGAATAAATTTTAAAATAATGAATGGAGTCCAATGCCACCACGAGATGCTAAATGATGGCCAGCAAGAGATGTTAAGCAGTAATCCTGTCAAAGTAGTGAAGAATGGTGAGTGAAAAAGTTGAAAGTGCGAGGAAAATTGGAGCGCTGAAAAAATTTTCCAAAGGACATCCAGTGTCAATTTAAAATAAAAAACAAACATTTCTGATTGCAGTTTGCAGCATTTGTGGTCAGAAGCATTACACCAGAGATTGCTTGGAGCTGTCCAGGTTCTCAGAGCACGTAAGTAGTGGAATCCAAAATCAGGTCAAATGTGGCGACTCCAGTTTTTTAATTTCTTATTACTTTTTAAGGTGCCAGATAAACCCTTCCAGAATTTGTCTCGCTACTCAGTTCCGAATGGGCTACTTATCATCGACTCTGACGATGGCAACTCTTTTGTCATCACAACTCAAAAGTTCGCCAAAGGAACCAGATTCGGTAGGTTTTTATTTTAAATCAAAATTCAGGATTTTTAAGGGTCTTTTTATATTTTAGGACCAGTATTAGCTCCAAAGACTTACTCGCCAGTGGACTCGCCTTTTCCATTGATAATTTTTCTGGACGAATATGAGGAGTTTGGCTTTATGGAGGATCTCTCAGATGATATTAAACAGCTCTTTTCAGTGCGTAACTTCTATTTAGATACTGCAGATGAAACAAAAAGCAACTGGATGATCCACGTAAATATTGCAAAATATTCTAATGAGCAGAATTTGATGTGTTATCAGGTAAGATTGCGTGTATTTCGTCCACCTGTTTATCTCTTTAGTTTCTTATTCAATAGTCAATACTGCAAATTCAATTAACAACACATTTTTTCTAGGACAACGATCAAATCTACTATACCTCAACGCGTGACATCGAATTGGGCGACATTTTAAAAGTCTGGTACTCTCCCAACTACGCCAAGCGGATGGGTACTGGTCTTTTGACCACCTCTAACTATAATGTCTGTAACAACATACTGCGGCAAGTCTCACTAGATTATGGCTTCAAGATTGACGGCGACCAGCCAATGGACTCTCACATGGAGGTAGCCTACGAAGCCAGTGGACCACCAGCAGTTTCTTCAGAGATCTCTCTTCCATCCATAAACAGCCTAATGAAATCTCAGTCATCCAGTTACAACAACATTTATGATTTTGATAATCTCAGTCCAATGGTTACCACCAGCAGCTACTCTAGCGTCACGACGCCTTCTACATCTTCTTTGGTTGGCTACAGTGATTTTGGGTTGCAAGATGACGCCACTTACATGGACCTAGCGGAAGATCAAAAGCACAACTTCTCATCACCTGATTCTGGATCACAGAGCATGAGGCTTGGCAATTTGGATGTGGATAATTCTCACAAATACTCGTGCGAGTTGTGCAACCGAAAGTACATCACCAAGAGCAATCTGGAAAAGCACATGCGATCTCATGATCTGTTTATGTGCGTCGTTTGCATGAAGGTGAGAATTTTCTTATGATTTATCTATTATATACTAGGTAGGTATATACTTTTAACTAATTTATTTTTAAATAATTCTGATTCACATAAAATCTGATTCATTAGTTAGTTAGGTAATATAATTAAATCATTATTATTTTCATTGCCCAGATGTTTTCAAGCGCCGACGAGCTTAAAGAGCATGACTGCTTTAAGCTGAAAACATCCTCAAAAAAGTCGTTGTTGCATTGCTCAATTTGCCTTAAAGTCTTGTCCAACGCTTGGTCGCTACAACGTCACATGAAGATTCATCGCAGTGTTCTCAATATTAACGAAAAGTGAGGTTTATCTATATTTTTGAGAATAAACATGTAATAAAACGGGTAAAAATTCATTCCAGACACGAAGATATGGAAGCCAAAATTGATGAGGTCCTTCATTCTTCTCAGCCACCCCAGATGCTACCCATGGACATTAAAATGGAGATGAAAGAAGAACCTGAATTCACAGTTGATGATATGATCGCCTTTGAATCTCCCCCCATTAGTGAGGTTCCAGAAAACTACATGGATAATCATTGCTACGATAACCCATCGCCCACGCCATCTGCATCCAACTTTGAGAAGTGCATTGTTTGTGCCAGAATCTTCAAAAACCCCAATTCGCTGGAGAAGCACTTACGAAATGTTCACACTGGTGAGTTAATTTTGAAACTTATGTTAGTAGTCTGATTAGAAGGTGTATTATTGAACATCTCTCTATTTCTCTAGCTCACATCATTCGCCCAGAACTGACTACCTCCATCAAGAAAACGTCTGAATACCGTCGCATTGTTCTCAACAACACAAAACCCATCAAAGCTGACGTAGCTAAAGCTTTAGCCAGCAAACTCAACAAGAGACATCTAGGCAAATGCAAGGACCAAGCTTTGCTAACTGCTGAACAGAATATTGTCATCAATAATGTGGAGTACAATTTGGACACAATGACACCAGTGATGGAGGAAAAAAGTGACTCTAACAATAATGTAAACGAAAATCGAATAATCATCATCTCAAATGTTGATATTCTGGCAGCAGGAGTTGGAAATGGAAGGAGTCCTGGTATTGATCCAAATCACTTATTTAATACACCAGGAGCTTTGGATAAATATAACCAAAACAGTGTACCAAAATTGGTACCTATCACAAAACGAGCCTACAACCATAATAATGGATTAGAGCTTAGCAATGGAGGCGAAAATGAACCCAACACCGATGAAGAGCACGAAAAGTCACCCAAAGTTTTTATTATTGATAAAAGTGGGGGTGAGAGTGATGCAGCTGTTGGGGGAGTCAGTAATGTGAGTTTTAAAATTATTTTATGAAGTGTTTTCTTGCAAAATTGTTTTGATTAAAAATTTATTTTGCTTCTATGTTTTTTTCTCAGGACCAACCAATCATTGTTGAACAACACAAGTGCGGAGAATGCGACAAAGTCTTTGCCAAAAAGTACCAGCTCAAGCGTCATCTGGAAATTCACGAAAATCTCTTCTACTTCTGTCCGTTCTGTTCACGAGCGCCAGTTAAAGCACGTAGCTCACTTCAGAAGTAAGTTTTGTGTTTAAATAATAAACTTTTAAACTTTCAAACTTCCTTTTACAAGAACATTATTAATTATGAAATTTAATCTAGACACTTCGTGAAGGACCACAACGACCAACGTGATGTGTGGCACACGAGTAATTTTATGTCTAAACTCCTCAAGAAATACGACAAGCCAGAGAAGCTTCCAGAAACGCCCAAGCCCCAAAACCCAAAACCCCAGAAACCACCCAAAGTGCATCATGAATCTAAAAAATCCAAAAATGAGACACCTAAGAAGCCGCCCAAGCAAAAGAAGCCCAAGAAAAAAAATTCTGATGATTTAGATTGTTGTGTTAAGGTTCACAAACTGATCATTGATGATCATGAAGGGAAATATAACGATCAAAAGCAGAATTTAGTGAAGAATGAAATGGTTATGCTTCCGCAAGCTCCACTTCCCATGGAGGATTTGGAAGATCAACAAAATCAGCAGCAAATATCCCTACATAACCTCTTCCTCGACCCCATCACACTCGACGAAGAGAACAATTTAATTAAGTACAATCTCAACAACGATCAGGAGATTGAGAGTCAAGCAACCGTAAATCCCATCGACAGCTATATCCTCAACGAAAACTTCAAAAACAGCTTTAACGAGATCCAAGAAAAGTTGGACGCTGAGCTGGAATTTAATGAGCAGATTTTAAACTGGTCCAATAATTTGAATGATGATTCGTCTGAGGCTAGCTCCACCTCGTCTTTGTCCTCCAGGGATTGTCGTTAGCCTTAAAAGAGTAAAAACAAACAAGATTGTGAAAAGCTCTGTTGAAATGAAATGTGGAAGAGATTTGGTTGGTTCATTTCTAGCTATTGTTTGATTCGTGAAAAATCTACGTTCTGATTAATCTGTTTTTATTGATTAATCAACATATTTTTAATGAAAAAAATGAATTAACCAAAAAGCTTCCCAACATATTTAAGAATAAGTAACAGAAAGCCTAAAACCAAAGTGCCATAATTATATCAAAGAAACTCTCAAAGTGCCTTACTTGAATACTATACTTGTCGTTTAAAAATATTAAGCCAAGGAGTGTGCCACGTGCAAGGAGGTGCCATATTAGATTAAATTTGTTGAATTATTGTTTGCCTTATATTTTACAATTTTATTAGAGGAATGTATTACATAAATCGTAAATTATGTAAATATTGATAGATGACGTCATCGAGATTATAAAAAATGTTTTTACCAAGAATTATACATAGAGAAGGATATTGAAATTTTTTATTACGAGAAACATCAGATTATGAAATCTAAGAAAAATTTATTTTACATATATTAGATTGTGACGTCACACAGATTTTAAAATTATAATGACGCCAAAAAACTATAACTGAAACTGTTGATGAGCGCAGCTATTAAAAGAAAAAGAGCAACTGAAAAGTATGACGTCATACAAAAAACTTTATTATTGTTAAGTTACCAAATTAAATTATAAATTAATTAATAATTATATGTTAAGGAAAATTCTACAGTTAATTAAATAATTCGAATTTACTACCCAGAGTTCACCCTCCTTGAACACTGTTGCACTCCTTGGTGCATTACCAAAAAAACCTAGCAAAAGCAATATGATTTTAATTTTTAAATTATCTGAATTTATTTAAAGAATGTTTTTTTTGAGATTTCTTTTATTTATACAAACCATTACATTACATGAATAATAATTTACATACAATTTAAGCCATAAACGCATAATTACATTAATTTAATTAATTTACTTGTTTAATAATTTAATATCGATTTATTTATCTTTCTTTGTTCTTTTGATTAACCAGAAGTATGTAAAGTCATGAATTTTATGAATGGGGGTGGTGAATGGGTGGAAGATTATCTTCATACATTAGTTTTGAACGGAAATTTTAGATTTTTATTCTTTTAAATTTCCACCCTATTACTGCCCCCAAAAAATTTTCTTTTAAAACAAATTTCCGTGTTTTTGGTGTGTTTTTCATTTGTTTGTGTGAAAATATTGGAATAATAGTAAAGTAATGAAGTACATCTGAGTAAAAATACTATCGTCATAATAATTAAGAACAGCTTTTCCGTAGCGTAACAAGCAAAGTCAGTTGCCACCTGGAAGAAGATTAAGTTGCATTTTTTACAGGAATTTTTCAGTTGAAAAGATTTTTTGTCTAAAAAACCCCCAAAAGTAATGAATAAAGTTGAATGTTTTTCTTTTTCAATTTGTACATCGAGTTTTGTTTATTCTAACAACGATAAGTAGTTCCAGAAGGTCTGCTATGGATTTGTCTTAACTGCCAGCCAAACATACGTTTTGTAATTTCAGCTGAACTAGTTTATAATATTGTATTTTATTCAGTTGTTTGGTTTCCGTTGCGCAATTTCTGTTGGAAAATCCATATGTTTTGGAATATTGAATGTTTTTAGCATCATTCTCTATTCAAGAATTTTGATTTTGAAGAATGACCAATTATAAACATTTAATGTAAATTATCTTAAGGTATTATTCCATTTTGACATTTATCATGAAAATTACTTGGTATTAGCATTTTTGGGACTGATCTTCCGAACGTTTTTATGGATTACAGGATCCTTACAGAATTAATCTTTTATGTTGATATATCTTCAATATAAATATTCTGAGGTTATTAGTTTTCAATCATTTGATATTTTAAGAGGATCATTACTAGTGATACACTTAACATCAATAAAATATTATTAATCGGACTCAATAACCTACAAAGACTCGTGGCTAAAACAATTACTCATCCCAATATTTAGAGTATCTTCCTCTTTATTGGTTTCATAGGAGCTGTTAGCTTGTTGCTGCTCATAATTATCCAAGATTCTGTAGACGTCATACTGTTGATCTTCTGTGTTGCTCTTTAGATTTGTCATGTTAGTCAAATTATTACTGCTGTACATATTACAAGTAATAGTTTCATCCAAGTTTGCCAAGTTATGCATATGTTGAGACTCAATTTGCTGATGAATTCTTGAAGTGGCTGCTGCTTCATGATACGTCAAAATATTATTTTGTGGAGTATTTTTACTTGGAGCCGGTGGACGGCACATAAAATTTCCTGAATTATTCACCGTTTTTAAGATAGTGGTTGGACTGGGACTGCTTACAGGTTGAGAGTTCATTTGAGAGTTCATTTGTGCAGCATTCATCATCATCCGTGATATTGCTGACCCGCCTTGGTCATCATCATTTTGGCCTCGATACTTTGAAAGACGTTGGTAGACTTGTTTCATTCTATAATAAAGTTTCATGTTTCATTTTTATAAAGTTAAATAAGGATAATAGTTTTTTGTGATTGATCTCAATAAAATACCTTTCTATGTTCAATCGGCTTTGGACGTTGTGATTAACCATGGGACGCGGATAATTTACTCCAATGATACATTTAGCGGCTCTCTGTATATTTTCAGGAGCGTTAAATGGTTCATGAATCCAACGGGTTGGGAAGTTCTGTGACATATGTAATTACTATAATAATTTTTCTATAAAATTTAAGACTTAATTCACTAACCTTTAGAATTGGCAAGTACTTTCTAATATAGTCTCCTAGAAAAGAAAATCACTTGTTATCACTTGGTCAAAGTTACAAGAAAATAAATACGAACCGTTTGGATCAATCCTCCTTGCAAACTTAACAGGACAGTAGCAATGAAAGAATTGCTGAAAGAATGAAGAACAGCTGAGCCACATCCAAGTGCCTGCGTTAACAGACCAATCAGCGTCCAACAACAGTTCCTCAAAAACTTTCATACCCTCTTCCCAGCTGATCCATAAATCACCTCTTGTCAAAAAGCAGGCGACAGCATGTCTGGCCAAATGATGGATCCATCCTTCTTCTCTGAGCTGAATCACTAAAATTAAACAAATCGTTAATGAGATTTGATTATGGTTTCAAATTTTCTCATTCAAAGATAAATACTTATTGAATCCAGCCACGGGTACCCTGATTGACCATTAGCCCACTTAGCGAGAGCTTCTGGATTTTTGTCCCACGGTATTTGAACACATACTAAAATTAAGAAATATTATTTTCACCGTTAATTTTTTAATTAATGAATTTTGTTACTTGGGTTGCCAGACATTTTATCAAAGTTTGGATTTTTGGTAGCGACACAGTAAAAGAATTCTCTCCAAAGGATTTGTCCATGCAAACTGAGGGGAGGACAAGTGTTCTTGATTTGCTTGTAAAGATCTGTCAGCTGATAGTAGAAAAGTCGAGTACTCAAACAACCAAATCGTAAATAAGGTGAGAGACCTGTTGAGCTTGCCATCAGAGATTGAGGATTCATCTTTGGACGAGCAAACGAGGCTACCCAAGCTTTTCTTTCCAGATGACGCTTTAATCGTTTCAATGCTTCATTCTCACCTCCTTTAAAAAATATTTAAAATTTATCACTAAAGAGATCTGATCTATTGTTCAGATAATTGATTCAATAAAATTTACCAATCCAAACAGGTGGCTTGACATTATCAGTATCAAACCCAAGTTCCTCTAAAGTGGGCACGCCATATGTATCATCATGATCCTCTGAAAGGGGAGTGTAACTGTACCCAATAGTATCCAAACTTATTGTGGGTTCAGCTAAAGGTGGTGCTTCCATTTCCGCAATGATTGCTTGAAACTGATGATATGTCAGAGGAGACTTGTTGTTATTTTTTTCAATGATCCTTGTTAATAGAATAAAAGGTTTAAAGTTAATATAATTAAATCTTTTTGATATTAATGAAAAGGGTTCAATCACACTTACTTGTCCAAAGAATAAAGTGTGTGAGAGCAAGCAGTGATTACTTCAATGTTAAGATCCTTGCAAATTTCAGTGATATTTTTGTCTCGAACTCTTCCAAAAGGTTCAGCGTCCTACATCAGATAATGATTATGCTTTAATATATTTATCAAAGAAAACTTAATCTTCTTACTTCTTCGAATGTCAAGCAATTTGTGTTCCATTCCTTGAATAGTTTTGGCAGACAATCAGCTGGTTGTCCACGAATGACAAAGAGGCGAGAATTTAAAGCTCTTAAGTTTCTATCCAGATCTTCTAGACATTGCAGCAAAAATCTTTTAAATAATAATATTCATAAATTAAAAGTTGATTTATGCATGTTGCTAAGATTTAATCAAATGAAATTTGATACTAAAAGACTTTTACATGTATTTTCTAGACAATTAATTTTCATAAGGTGACGCCATAGCTCTACAGTCTACTTTTAAATTCTCAAAGGGGACTGAGTTATCCTTCAAAAAAGTTTTAAAGAAAATTTCAAAAGGCTTTTGTGATCATTATTCCATTGTTATTCCAAGTAGACAGATGTTTTCTATGCGAAAAGTGTAAAAGCAACTTTTTGAAAGAAAGTAAAAAGATTTCTTAGAATTGTTTTTTGAACAAGGTATATCTTGAGAAACCTTCAATTAACTTTTTGTTTCATATTATAATTTTAATGATCCCAATGAATGATGGCACTGAGTTTCAGGCCTGAGTCTCATATGGAAAGGGGTACTGCCATTCAGTACTGAATATCAGGTGTAAAAGGCCTGAGTTTCATATGGTGGCTTGCACCCTATTTTCAGGCATGAAAGTCAGGCCTTTTACCCCTGAAATGCAGGCATGAATATCAGGTCTTTTGCCCCTGAAAGTCAGGCATGAATATCAGGTCTATTACACCTGAAAGCCAGGCATGAAACTCAGTACCTATTTCAGGTGTATGACGTCATCAAATTTGAAATTTTGGCCGTTCAATTGAAAAATTATTTTTAAAATTTTGTCGATATTTTTATTAAAATTTTTAAAATATTTTTAAGATCTCTTAAGAATTCCGTTTTTTGGTAGTTATAAATATTTTTGAATTACAAAATTCAAATTTTCAAAAATTTAAACTTTAAGCATAAGTGTGCTTTAAGATTCATAATGTGGTTGTAGTAATTTCATAAGTGTTGGTGCATATTATTCATTAATAAATTAAATAAATTGAGATTTCCTGCACTCAATATAACAAACATCACAAAGCTTTATATAGTGCAGTTTATATTTTTTGAAAAAAAATTTGGGGCCGGAAAATAGTACTGAAACTCAGTACTGAAGTGAAGGCCTGAAACTCAGTACTCATTTCAGGCGTGAAACGAGTACTGAAACTCAGTACTGAAGGAAGGCCTGAGTTTCAGTACTAATTTCAGGCCTGCAGAGGTACTGAAACTCAGGCCTTCCTTTCAGTACTGAGCTTCAGTACCTCTTCCTTATGAACTTCAGGCCTGCAACTCACGCCTGAAGTCAGGCCGAGTATTCAGGCCTGAACACTCTTGCACTGGGATGATGCAACAATTTGTCATAAACACCTCCACAAAAATGTACAGTTACATCTGATCCACCATATATGTCCAAAAGGAAATTTCAACAAATTTTATTGAATAGGAAAAATCAGTAAACAATAAAGATGCATGGTTGCATCGTGAAGAAATTTATAGAAATATCACGTGGCAGTCAATGTGTACATTTTTGAAAGGCAATTGTTTTCTCTCATATATTTATACATATAGATTCGAAGATTGCATAATTTAAAAATGGGAACTCTGCAAATGATATGTCGTGAATATTTAAATCTGTTGAATTTAATTTTTATGTCACTTTTTATAATTGGATGTTTTTTTGAAATATTTAAACAGGAATAAAAACATTAATTGTACAAAAATAATAAACATATGTTGAAAAATATACAAGAAGCTTGGAAAGCTTATATTTTGAAAATTATGATATTAACAAATAATGAGTAATAATTACCTCCATTTATTGATACCAACATTGGACGATCCTGCAAAATATGGATCAATAACAAAAACACAACGAAAGGTCCTTGAGTTCTTTAATCCTTCACGAAGAGATGGATTGTCGTGTAGTCTTAATCCTTTTCGAAACCAATGTACTGTATTCTTTCCATTTGCACCAATACTGGATGGTTTAATTAGCTGAGGTTTGTGATTTAAGGGGCTGAGTGGAATGCCGCTCATTTTTTAAAAATTTTTTTTGTCGCAACAGTTGTTTGAATAATAACTTTTTTGCACCCAATTGATAGTTCACTTCAAATAAAGTTTTCAGTTAATTCACAAAAAATGCACTTCACGGGATTCCAAGTATACTGTTCAGCTTCTTTTTAATGTAAATCTATGAACAAACATTGACAACTTCAAAACTTGAATTTACTAAAATAAAATCGAAAAGCTTTTTCAAGCTTAATTTATATATAAACTTTTGTACTTTCACTTTTCAATTTACTGTGTAATTTTATTCCTGATGCATATAAAGGCAACCACTTCGAATCAGAGTCAGAGCAAGACTGAATTGAGTAAAAGAGTCAACTGAGCTGAGCGAACAATTTATCATACTATGGAATAAGCACACCGGCAGCAACGTGACCAATACATAACAGTTGAAAGGTGAAATGTTCTTTTTATGTATTTTTGGGATTCATTTACAATACTGAATTTGAAGGGTTTTGAAAGTTTTCATAAAATATGGTAACTGCGAGTATCACAATTTCATCTCAAAAGCTTAACTGGATATAGGAATTCTAAAGTGTTTCAACAAAAACCTATTGCTTAAAAGTGTCTACGGTGTTAATGGTCCGTAGTATGGTTTTTAAAAGGTCACGTGGATTTGGTCGTGCATGTTAACTGTGTATATCTCCACCCTTTTACCACAATATTCTAAGATAATATAATATAATATCTGATAGAATTTTTAGTTGTACAATGAATTTATTATTGACCTTACGAACAGCTAAATCTGTAACAATATAACCTAAAATCTAAAAAAAGAACGTTCTTTTAATTATCCCACAACCTTTCAACGTTCGCCAAAACTTCTGTTTGTGTTGCGAGTTTATGCATCATAAAATATCCTTGAACTTGCGCTGGGCTAACATTCTTGCCATGTTTCAGGGCTGATTCAGCAAAAATAGTTGCATTTTGTAGGACTTCTGGTCCATTATAAAATCTCTTGTACATGCTTTCAAGCTGATGCTGAGAACAATAGCCAACATACTCTTTCAAATCTACACGCCCAGGACGAATTAAAGCAGGATCTAATCGATCCAAGTAGTTGGTGGTCATGAAAACAATGCGAGCTTCTGTTGACGCAACTCCATCGAGGCAGTTGAGAAGACCACTGAAAGTTACACGATTTAATCCTTCAAAGGCAGCTTTTTGCTGTTTTGTGTCCTCGCGAGACACAAACGCAGCGTCAATATCTTCTAGAAGAATGATCGACTGCTGAGGAGCAACGCTAGAAATTACAATTATGATTATTCGTATGTAGTCAAAATCAAATTCTCACTTTAACAAATGATTAAGTCGATCGTCTGTCAGTCCTCTCTCCGACAAGTTTAGTAAGCAAATACCAAATTCAATTTCCCCAGCCAGAGCAGTGATGAAGGATGATTTACCACAACCAGGTGGTCCATGCAATAAAAATCCTCTGCGATAAGGAATACCACGATCCGAGTACCATTGAGGATTTTTAATAAACTCTCGGCAATCAGCTAAGATTCGTTCGGAAACACCAGTGTCCAATACTACAGAGTTCAAGGGACGTCGCTTTCGTGGGTGTCCGAAGGGTCGCCACTCAGATCCCATTGCTTAAATAATAATAAGTTTTGACGGTTGTTTCCTTGTATGTAGGCATTAGAATTTGCAAAAACTCACCAGTGTACATAATGGTCTTTCCCTCAGTATGTTTCAATGCTAGCTGTCTCGCTAAAAGATAATGTAAATTGAGATCCTTCATGAATTTATAATTTATAACAAGTACCTTCTTCAAGCATTCTAAAATACATATTTTTATTTCTTCCAAAAGCAGTAAGCGTTACAGTCTCCCATGGCACTCCCATATGAAGATCCAAAGTATGCTGCTCTCGATTTCTCTCAACTTTAATCCAAGTGCCTCCATAATACATAATATGCGTTCCAATGCTCGGAATAAATGCATAGTTTGTCTTCACATGACCAGTGTCCTTTTGCTCAAAGGTTGTTTCTACACTAAGATGTTGAGTCTGTCTAGCTCCTTTGACTGTCATCCACTGTAGAAGCCACTGATAAGATTTATCTCGACAAGGAACTTCTAAAGTGATCATGTAATGTCGCCGGAAGAGAATGAGGGAGCCTTGAAGTGCACGACGAAGAACAGCAGCTCCAGCACCTAAAATAATGATAACAATATGAGAATGTAAACAAGAAAAATATTATGAAATTACCAATTCCAAAGAGTCCAAAGCCAGCGCCAAAATACGGGTTGTCACTCAGTGACGAGACATATTCCATAATCGTCATGGTTGATTAGAAGTATTTAATCACTTTTTAAGGAATTGCATTGCCTTTTTAATACAATATTAGTAAAAATCTTGTGTAAGGAGGAATCTTTATTTACATTTATTAGACGATTCTGCTTATTGGTGTAAAATCGACTCGTCTAATGACAGCTGACGAGCGGGGTTGAACATTAGACAAGCAGTGTGAAGTCAGTTTTTAAAATTTTCCAATCTCATTTTAAAGGATATCAGGAGTTTCCAATTAATTCAGCCTATTAATTAGTGTACAACAGTTTTGTGATCAAGTAATAAGTGTTTGTAAAGTGATCAAATAGTCTGATACTCATCTCATACTCTGTTATTATCCAAATTTTCAAAAATAATTTTCTTTATATCACATTCGAGTTCCAATTTAAAAAAAGCAAAATATAAATAATTATCGAAAAGTCAGCGAAACATCTAAACAAAGAATTATAATGATGGGATTACGCTGCTTCTAGCAGTCTCTGTGGTGTAATAAAACGATTATCAGTCATTATCAAGTGGTGAGTAAATAAACCATAAATTTTTTTATTGGTGTTGACTGTGAACCTTACATTAATTAATTCGAATTCACGATGAATTAACTCGAAATTCAATGTTGCTCAAGTTGAACCAGTTCAGCTATAAAGTACTGTAAGACCACTTAAAATACTTCCTTACGCAGAGGTGGTCAAACTTTCTGTGAAGTTTTTGAATTTTCCAAAATTTTCTTTCAACCTTTATAGTATTAAAGCTTACATTAAAGAGAAAATTTTATTGTATCTATTAAAGGTGTATTTGAAAAATTGGACCCACCCTGCCCTAGAGCAGTGTTCTTGACGACACTTCTTAAGTTTCTTGTTTTGTGGTCAAGTATTGAGTTCGTATAAAATCTTTCAAGTGCTCTAACAGCTCTATGGGTGGTTCAAGTAGGTAGTTAAGTACGAGAAATTTCAGCAAAAAACAATTTGCAAGCTAATTGCTCAGGATAATTGCTCTTTTCGTGGAATAATAGATGTCTTCTATGGTTCTTCTTAATAAATAATTTTGTCTGTTTTTGGTGTTTTGGTAGTGCTCGATATTTGCAAGATTTTCTGTTCGTTCTCCAGTTTTCGGGTAAATCGATAGACTTGGCTTAAAACAGTAGCGAGCATTCAAATGGCAGGACTGAAATATGTCTGAAACATAAATATAACAAAAATACAGCACCAGGCACAGCAAGAAGAAGATAGTGTTTTTTATGGAAAACTCACAATTGATTTTCCTCGGGCAAATAAATAACAATCTATATTAATCTAGGAATTTTGTTGCAAACTTCTAATTTAGATTTCTAAAAAAAATCTTTCAAGATTAATTGAAATTTCATCAACTATGTAAATTAAAGTGTTCCAAAAAATTATTGTTGTTTAAATTTTTAAAGAAATTACTCAAAAATGTGGGCTACTTCTAGAAAAATTGATAATTTTCATGTTTACCAAACAAGAAAAAAATCAATGCTAGTCCTATATTTATTATGTCTGAGCAGCTAGCTGATTTGGAAGTTTACATGCTGGCGTCATATTAAACAAGCTGTTTATCAGGATTGTCCAAAAACTTTATCAGCTGATCCAATTATAATTTCGCTACATGATTTGCATCTCATATTTTTCAAATCCGTTGTCCTCTCATCTTCCTTTTTCGCATTAGCTTTGAAATTTGAATACATATTTTATAACCGTGTACAACAATTTTACAACAAATAAAACTTTGTTGATAAGTTTATTGCAGACTTTTCGCGCATTTTCGATTGAATTAAAAGTAAAAACAATCAATTGACAGAGTAATCGAATTAAATCAGAAAGTGGCACTCAAAACAGCTGTTTCTCTTTAAGCACAACAGAAGCGACAAAAAATAAAAATAAACAATTTTGTATTTAAAATAAATTGTATACTGTATATACAGTTCAGTTTTGAGTCATTTGAGTATATAATGTTTTAAATGTAGAACTGAACGCAAGCATCGTGAATAATTTTTGGTTTTTTTCTTGTTATTTGGTTTTTTGGCAACCTGCACATAAACCATTTATTGCTTTTCCGAAACATTTGCGCAATTTGCGGGGCTCACTAGCGTGTGATACACCTTTTGACTGGTTAAGCCGTCATGGTGTTTTTTTTGTTTGTTTTTGCCTCTAAAAAGGACTTAAAAGTCATTACTGATTCATTTGAAAAAAAACTATTTTCTGGTCAGAAAATCTGAATCTTTTATCAATAATCTTTGAAATAAGCTCCAAAGGCATTGAATTCTGCATGCAAATTTTTTAAAATTAAAATCTTAGAACTTTTCTTCAATTCTTTTGTCAAGCGTATGCTTTTGCGTCTGCTATGAAAAATATTATAATTAATAATATTTTCAATACACACGAATTTTTTTCCGAACATGTTGCCAAATTTTCATCAATTTTCATTGATTTCGTAGAGCCTATAGTAAACCCTCAGCTATTATTGCCACAAAAACCACACCAAAATCTCTCACACAAACTATAGATACAGATTGTCAATCCATATTGCCTTTATTTTAATTGATTCGTTCGTAAGGACAGTTCGCTTTAATGATGCACACGCACATCTCATGCGATAAAAGTCGAGCAAACGTTGGTTCAAGTATTGACTATTTACTGCGACCATTGAATGTAGTTGTGCTGTTGTGGTTTGGATTTTTGTGTACAAGTAAAATAGTTTTGGATTGTAATCTGCATGCAAATAGTAATGAAAGGAAAATATAGCTGGAATGTCAAATGAATACAAGAATATTCAAATTTATCTGTTTAAAAATATATTAAATTTATATTATGATAAAAAAAAGAAGAAGCTTTAAATTCCAATCAGTAACAACCCCACCAACAAAACATTGATACATGAAAGAATTACTTATAAAGTATTGAAATATTGAATTACTCGCGATAACGACATAATTGTAGTTGTACGAGATAACAAGCAAGACGTTCAGTTAGGCTTGAAAGCTCGCTCTGTGAACATCTTCAATGTTTCATTTGCACCACTATAATCGCGTTTAAACTCTGTCAAGTGCCAATTTTGCCAAGCAATTAGTTACAAAGGCATCAATTAAAAATTATTTGTAATTTGTTAAATTAATTGAATTAGGAGAATTAAAAAATTGATGAACATTTACAAGCTATAGTGCTAAGTCGAGTGGAAGTGCCAATTAATTCATTAAATTGTTTTTAGTGTCTGGTTGCGGTATCAGTGATAGGTTAATGAATTCTAAGTGACTCACAGTAATTCACGAAATTTTAATCAAATACGATTTACAATTAATTTAACTGCGGTGAAAAGGGGCAATTAATAATGCAAGGATGCTTCTTTGAGAAATTTACTATTTTTCTGGTAGATCAAGAGATAAAAAAACAATAAACTATTTGTTATCTGAAGTGAGGGGAGAATAAATTACTTATGAAGTGGTAGGTTAATAATAAAAAAAGATGTACGAAAAATTATTTGGCCTAGAATACTAGGATATACCAATAAAAATATATTGTTCAAAAACCTTCAATGCCACTCAAACAGTTGCCCCGCAATCAAAAGCGATAAGATTATAACGGCAAACATGCTTTTCATGAAATGCGTTCTTTTCAATCAAAGCCCGAAAAGCCTTTTGTGGTTATAGAAACGGTCTGATTTGCAGTTTGATTGAAAAACATCCTTTCGAGTGATTCAAAGTGGATGATATAGTCATTTACATGGAACTTGAACTTGTGCTCCTGAGTCTGATACGAATAAGTCTTACATTGATTGCTTTAGAATTATATTCTTTATTTATTCTATCTACTCAAGATACCATCAAAAAGCGATTGTTGTCGTTTTAGTTCAGCTTCTGTGCACAAATCAAAGTTATTATAGAATGGACTTGTGTATTTTTGTATTTGGCTCGTTTGTCTCGAGTTTGTTTATTTTCCCTTTGCTTGCATCAAAAATGGGAATTTTTTGTGATTATCTATAGAAGTATTTATTGAGTTATCTTGAGCGCAAAAATTCACTTGGTTCGTGTTTATAGCAAATTTGAGCAAAAATAAACAAAAACGGAACGTCCGAGTTGGCAAATTCTTGGCTGCTATGGTTGCAGTGGCTTCCTAAAAAATGGGATTTTGTTTTATTTTTAAGTTGTTGTAAGATGCTGTAGAAATATTCACGGGATTTTTCAGATTTTTAAATAATGTTGAAAATTTAAATTCTTTTGGAAGAAATTCAATGGGTATCGTGGGAAATAGAGGGTTGGGATTGAGTTGTGGCAAATATTTTTTGGGAACCTTTTCAGAGTTTCTAGACGAATTCTTTATTTACCATTATTTGTTTAATCTCGCAATTCAATGACGCAATTCGGGAAAATGCTTTACGGCATAAATAAATACAAACCTTCTATAGAAAAGCAAAGGATAACAAAGATCTTAATGAGTTTCTTTATACATTTTAATACATTCTCCGTGTTTTTAACGACTATAGAATACTTTTTACGATATTAATGATTTTAGTAAAATTCAAGTCATGATAACAGTATCTCACGAGTATCACAGACATATTTAACGATTTGTAACTTTTTCGTTGTCGACACTTTCTACAAATTTCTCTAGTTGGCAGACGATGATTTGTCACGATTTCACAAATCCTTGTAAGACATAAAAAAATGAACAAAATGTTCTCTAAGAAGTTTGTTGAAATAGATGTAAAGATTTTGTCAATTTTCAACATTACTTGGAAAAATGTTGAAATTGGAGAAAATACTTCAATAATTCAATAAATCATTGAAATAAATCCCAAGAAGAAAACTTCTCTTTACCATCCGATGAAATCCCGCCAGTCGACTTCGACAACGAGACGCTCAGTTCAGCAATTCATAGCATTCAGCCAAACAAAAATATTAACACACAATATTTGCGTACGTAAATCATCATTTCTTGCTATATCTTTGTTAAATATTCCGAACGAGTTCTTATCAACTCATTAGCTCGGTAGTTGGCTCTTTATTGAACGACAATGAAACCAACAACACAATCAATTTACAGCAAAAAAATGAAAAACGTAATAACTTGGAACAAACTTGAAATAATTGAGGAATACTCGAAAACGCTTTCAATGAACAGGCGAGCGACAAAAATGTTTCGTCGTCGAGATAATTCAATAACTTTTAATTCACGGAAACAATTTTTCGGATGTTTTATTTTTTTGCAATATTAGCTGCTTTTAAAATTCACTTTTCCGTGCTAAAATTGTGAGATTGCTCGCTCAAGTGAGTTCCAGTGATAAGCTGATTGGACTGTTGGAGGTTTGTCTGTATCAGGAGTTTCTTGCAAAGATTGCGGCACACTCAATAATGCGTTATTGCCTTTTGAGAACACAAGGTGAAGTGGCTTTATTGGCTGTAGATTGATTGTGTTTTGGAATAGAATATAAGTGGGTTGCTGTGAATTTCGGGGTTTGAAACTTCCCAAAATCTTAAAACTCTTTGTGAACAGCTTGAAACGATTAGAAATCATAAGGAATTGATTGAAACTTTCCCACAAAATGAATTAATTATGTAAATCTCTAATTACAACGCATATTTGATTGAATAGTTAAATCTGCTGTAATGTTTTTTCTAAATACTTGATACTTCCTTGTTTTAAATTATCTTGTAGAAACAAAAATTACCTCGACATCCTCATAAATTATAAATTTCCTTAAATTGTTGCACATCTGGGTCCAATTAAGTATTTTGTAAGACATGAATTATTTAGTATGCTGATGATTAACTTTGATGAGTATGTTATACAACTTGAAGCACTGTCAAAATTCTTTTGTTTCGCTTGCAACTATTCCAGACTTTTTGGTTCCTTATCACCGCTGTGCAATTAACCTTTGACCAATAAGCTCAACGCTCGTAAAGAAGCAAAAAGTCGATCGAGAGCGTCTTCAAAGTGTTTAAATTATTTTAATCGGTTGTTTGAGCATACGTTTTACAATTTCTGGGTTGATAAGGAATTTAGTCACTTGATACTTGAAGTAACATGTGCTTTTAGTAGCGTTTTTTTCGCTCTAGTTGCTGACTGTGACCTTTGTCCTTATACTTTTTTGTTTTAATGGATTTGTCAGATGATTTGTGGAATAATTGAATTAAATAGAGTAAACCTTGATTTATGATCTAATTTATAAATTTATAATGAAATTTGAGTCAATTTAATATGATAAGTGCCGCAAAAGCTTGAATTGAACAAATGAGCTGATAAAAAGTGTTGGTATTGTAATTAAGCTATTAATATACAAAAAGATAATGCCATTTACCGTGATTCAGTAAGTCGATAAGTCCATAAGTTAATTATTTCAAATTAAGGTAATTGACTTATCAAAAAAACACATTTTTTAAATCAATAATCTAAACGAATTTTTCGATTAGTTAAAAGAATTATCAGCATCAATTTGAAATAAAGAATTTTTATGTATTTTAAAACTTCTGATGTCGTTAATCATAATTTAAAATGAGAGCTGTTCATAATTTTCACTTCATTATGATTTATAAAAAAACATAATCATCTTTGCTATCTCTAAAACACGTCACATATAAATTGTTATCTCCCCTTCAATAAGTTTGTTGCTCCTTCTAAGCTCCAAATAATCGTTGAAAGCCAAAAATCTTAACTCTTGCTTGTATACATGATTTCTTTCACTTAAATTTAATTCAAAATCTCTTTTATTCCTTTCACAGACTCGGCAATCAGGTCAATAAATTATTCGCTTTGTCTGCGTGGTGGTTACGTCGATGGAGGAAGCATTTTGGCGCTCTATAACTGGTCCACACACAACGTCGTCATACCAGAAAGGACCTAATACACGCACTAAGCGATCCAAAGGAAAAGGTTTTAATTCAAATAAATTAGAAGTGAGTATTTCATTTGATACCAAAATACCTGGTTGGAGGTGATCTTCAATGACGTCACGATTATTGAATTTCATGTTTTCTTTCTATTTCTATCATTCGTAGAAAGTTGTACTCAATTAAGCATTTTTAAGCTTCCTTTTGATTGATCATTATCCTTGATAGTAACAATTTTTTATGAATCAATAAAAACTTTTCCTAAACAAATTTACCACATTTCTAGACAAGCTTCCACAAAACTTTCATTAATCTACCTTTCCTTATTAAAATTTTAGAAAATCCGCATGATCGCCCCCACATTTCGCACCAGTAGGCGATTCACACGCCAACCCAGCAGTAATCCAACATGGATCCAACAAATAAAGATGAAACGGGCCAGCTCATTGACTTTGAAGTAATTGAAGCGAACGCCCAATCAACGCCGCCAAATAACAACTCCTCAGTAAGCGGCAGTACTACGAGCACCACAAGTAGTAGAAATTTATTAGAAGATGAAGGAAGAAGTGACTTTGAAGCGAGCCAAACTGTTTTAGGATTAAGGGATTACAACGACTATGTTAATCAGCTTTATGAAGAGCAGGTAAGAATCGATTCATTGATATTTCAAATTTTTCCTCAAATTAATAAAATTACAAATCATGCAATAAAATATTTAAATATTTTAGAACTTGTCCACCGACTGTGATTATAAACTGCAAACACCAAATGTGATTGACCAGCCGAATGGCGAAGAGGACAAGCCTCTGCTGGACCAAAGAAAACCAAAAAGTATTGTCAAAAGCCCTTCAAGCGTTAGTTTTAAACTAGCAACAGATGAATTGGCTTCGAAGAGACTCAGTTGGCAGGCCCATGGCCATGAAGAGAGTGTAGAGCGCCCAGTTTTGCACGTACAATTTCAGCAATCATCTGAGTCCGAGCCCAAAGCTTGCAGCAGCGGCAGTAGTAATAAATCGTACTTTAATAATTCAACCGTTGAGTTGGTCTCGGAGGTTGGTCCTAAGACTTCAAATTCGTCTAGTTCAGATTCATCTGCACTTGAAGATGACTTTATTGATCAGTTTTCGGACGAGTATAAGATCTTAGATGGAGGCTATGGATGGGTTATCGTTTTTGCGTCGTTCATGGTCAAGTAAGTTTCAATGTTATTTCTGATTAATCGATATTGATTCAACATTTATCATTTTAGTTTAATTGCTGATGGAATCACTTTTTCTTTCGGCATGTTTTACGTGGAGTTTCTCAACTATTTCGGCGAATCTAAAGGCAAAACCGCTTGGATTGGTTCTTTATTTATGGCGATTCCTTTACTATCGGGCCCTATTGCCAGCTTCCTTACGGATATGTATGGCTGTCGAAAAGTCACAATTGTTGGTGCTATACTTGCAACAATTGGTTTCCTTCTTTCTGCAATGGCCACTTCGATGGAAATGCTTTTCATCACTTTTGGCATCATTTCAGGCTTTGGCTTGAGTTTATGCTACGTGGCTGCTGTTGTGATAGTTGCATACTATTTTGAGAAAAAACGCTCATTTGCTACCGGAATATCAGTTTGTGGATCTGGAATAGGAACCTTCATCTTCCCACCAATTATTCAAATTCTCATCGAAGAGTTTGGTTGGCGTGGAGCGATTGTTATTCTAGCGGGCGCTTTCCTCAATATGTGCGTCTTTGGTGCGCTTATGAGATCTCCAGATTTTATGAAACATCGGAAGAAGAAGAATAGTAAGCTGAAACAAAAAAAAAATATATCGGCAGACTCGCTGTCTTTTAGTAATAGCACGAATGCGGGAGGAGGGACTTTAGGAAATATTCCAAGCACGTTGTTTGGACCAAATGAAGACTTTAGGACAGCAGAGCTGCACACTCAGAGATCGGAAGATGATCCGCATTTGTTTAGCTCGCTGATTAATTTGCCAACTTTCATCAGGAATGGAGAGAAAGTGAGTTTTCTAATATATTCAACATTTTTCAGAAAACATTATAATAAATTAATATTTTAGATACCCCTGGAAACTTTAGAACTTCTTTCCAAGAATCGAAATATTAATGACGTGCTTCTTCAGTATCCACATTTGCTGCAATCAGGCAGTTTTGGACATTCTCCAGTACCAAAAGACAAGATTGCTGTGTCACCTCTTTCTCCAGGAACGATGGATAATTATATAACAGATAGTTTGCAACACAAAGATCGAAGAAGTAACAGTCACGCATTCCTAAAAAATCTTAGAGTTCATCGGCAGAGTTTGACTTATCGCGGAGCCATGTTGAATATAAACAGGTATAAGTTAATAAATAAATTTTTTTAAACGATCCTTTATTTATCTCAACTACCCTCTCTATCTAAAAGGTACCGTCTTCGAGCTTCCTCTTGTCCTGACGTCTACAAAAACTCAATGACCACGATTGCCAAAGAGAAAACAGCTTTGAATCAAAGATTTGATGATTTCAAACGGCTTTTTGTGGACATCTTGGACTTTTCATATTTTCTGGACATCCGGTTCTTACTCTTTGCGATCTCCAACTTTATACTTTACACTTGGTATGATGTCCCTTATGTTTATCTGGCGGATCATGCTATTGAAACGGGTGTGAATGAGACTGATGCTTCAGTGTTGATAAGCTTGATAGGAATACTGAATATGTTTGGAGAGATTGCCTTGGGATGGGCGGGAGATCGGAAGGATATGCTGAAGCCAAATATGATCTACGCTATTTGCATGGGGCTGTGCGGAATTATTGTTATAATGATTCCTTTGTCCAATTCTTATCAGGTAATTAAAACCTTAAATTAAAATTGCTGTATTTAATGAATTTTGTTAATTGTAGTGGCTCTGCGCTCTCTCTGGAGGCTTTGGATTGTTTATAGCGGCGAATTACTCGCTAACTAGCATTATCCTTGTGGAACTGATTACTCTGGAGCGATTCACAAACGCTTACGGACTATTGCTCTTAGTTCAAGGTATTGCTAATCTGGTGGGTCCACCATTAGCTGGCTGGCTGTACGATGTGACTGGAACTTATAATTTGTCGTTTTATTTGGCGGGCGCCATGATCATTGTAAGTTTTCAAAGAAATTACTTGCAAGAAAAACCAGTTCCTGATTCAGTATTTTAATTTTAGGTATCTGGCTTGCTGTTGCTGATTCTTCCAAGCATCTCAAAGTATAAGAGGTATCAGCAAAAAAAATCAGATGCTGAAGCTACAAAAGAAAATGGAGTTGCAAGTCCAACTAGCCCTGAAAAGAAATTAATTGATGTAAGTTTTTTATTTAACTCAAAGAAATTTATTAAATTAATTTTTATTTAAATGTGTTTCCTTGATTTTTCAGGAACTGAAGAGCAGAAACGGCACAATTCTCAAAGATTGCTTTGGAAAAGATACTACTAGGGCTAGCGGAAGCGTGAGCGTCTAAGATTCCGTATAGTCACTATTATTCTCCTAGAATTTCAAGTTTACAATTTATTGGAGTTCACGAGTCTTCAAGATTTCCGGACTTTTCTCAAGATTAATCAAGTATAATCGATTAATCGAGTATTTCGAGTTCACAAGACCAAAATCAAATAGATTAATCGACCGCCGTTTATTAGTTTGTTTAAATATAGATAGAAATAGACTTAGGGTCCAGTTTTGCGTTGTGTGTGCTATTAAACAGTTTTAAAGGTTTGCATGGTTATTTTTTTGCGGAACGGTTGCAGTTTGAGTAGTGTGACCAATTGTTTTTTCTCCAGTAGCTCCTAAGGCAAAATTTTTATTTAATTGCACTATAAGACGAAATAATCAAAAATCAATCATTAAGTCAAAAAGTAATAAACAAAATAATTAAATAGTTACGAACTCCATTCTGATAATTAAAGATCTGGTCTTCTATTGAACTTTGTGTTAATATATCTTAGAAATTTTTAGTAAAATTTCATTCAAAAGTTTTGTTCAATAATTCCCTTTAATTTGTAAATTATTGTAAATCTGATTTTTGTCATTTCTTTGAGAAGCGTTCAATGATTGTATTTTAACCTAAGTGGAAAATTTCAAAAATCACTAAAAATTTGTTTTCAAAACCAATTATGTCATTATGTGAATAATTTTGTGCTTGAAAATATTTATTTGGTACGTATTATTGTAAATTTTGTGAAAGATTGGATAGAAATTAAATGTAAAAGTTTTCTAGTAAGTTCAATTTTTCACTTGGGATTTTGTACAAATTATTGGTTCAAAAATGTAATTGATGTTTAAGCAATTAAAGTAAAATGTATCTTAAACACACCAAAACCTGTAAAACAACCGAAACATTGGAAGTTCATAAAATTTGTGTCGAAATTTGAGAAAAAAATTTTAAAGTCTGCACTATTTTTTTGAATAGCCCTGCCTTTATTTAATTTTCTGAAAGTTAGATCGTTAAAAATGATTTACTAATTCAGAATTCTTTGCGTAAATACCTGACTTGGATTTTTTTGACGAAAAATGTCGAAAAACGTTACCAAGAATAACCAATAACGGATCTTGTGATGTTGAATCATACAGTTATCGCAAGGTGATATATTAGAGATGTTGACAAATTTTTGATCGATTAATAAGTTTATATGCTTCCTTTATTCTAATATAATTATACTAGCAAGGAAGTTAAATAGAGTAAGGGGAAGAGATTTGTGACAATATTTTTTACTCACACAGGAACAATTTAAATTATTTGTGCATACAAATTTTTTCTTCTAAAACATTAAAATGATGTCACCATCTTCAATAAAACCACCTTGGGTTATCGATTTAAAATTTAAGTTAAATTTTCGGAGGCAAACTATGAACTTTTTCTTATTTTGTAAAAAGAAATCACCAACTGTGATCATTAAGCGATAGCATCTAGACGTTAAGCTACCAATTATGATATAATGCAAGCAAAAAAAACTAATAATGAGAAAGTAAACTAAAGACAGAAGAAGCTAATAATTATTAATTAAGGAAGTTATGCAAATAAAGCTATAAGCAGCTCACTGAAGGTGTAACATGGAAATGCTAGGATATTTTTAAAAATTTGTCTTGGAAATTTAGTTTTAGTGAAAAAGATACCAAAATCACCGAAATAATGATTTTTTTTGAAGAATTTATTTTTGTACAGAATCACAAGGAGAAAGGAGGACACAATTAAGAATATTATGGATATTTATATGGACGTTAGGGAGTTTGTAAGAATTAAATGGATTTGCTCAATTATTAGCGTATTTTTCCAGTTTTTGAATTAAATATTTAATTATCAAGGTAATGCTTCAAGGGTGGCGATGCACTAAAACTATTAAACAGATCATATACTGGTTTTACGGAATTCTTAATCGCTACCTGTAATGCATACCTTGTTTCAGTATAATCACCAAAAATATAATAAATTCCATCGAAATTCGAAGGCACAATTTTTTTGTTGAAAAATTCCAAAACTTTCCCAATATTGTCGAATATTCTTCAAAAAATATATAAAAAATTATTGAATTAATACATATTTGAAGTTACATTGATAATAATTAATGCATGCAAAATCAAATAAATACAAAATATAAAATTCACATAAAATCAAGTCTAAATCAATAAAATATTTAATTAGAATGTTCGAATCGCAAATAAACTATTAAAGTATGAAACACAATTTGTCTTCTAATATCTGATAATATGAAGCTAATATGTACTCTTGAGACACTCAACCTGTAAAAAAATGATTAAATAAAAGCAATTCTGTTTGATTTAGAAGTTTAGAATATTAGAAATATAGAATAGAAAATTCTTAGACAACAAATTAATTTAATTAATTCAATAATTGATTGAGAAAATAAAAAAATCTCTAGGAAATATTTTGAAAATTATGAACAGTCTTTTTTTTTTCTAGGAGATATTCATCGAAATAAACGACAAACTTAGTGAATTAAAAAAAATTTCATATTTTATTAGGTTTTTATTTTTTCTCAAGGATTTCAAGATATAAACCTTACAATTATAAAATATTACATCTCAACCCCTTACTTTACCACAACATTCTCCCCTCTTTGCAACAAAAAGCACACATTTTCCTGAACTCTTTGAATAACAATGCGATCTGATAAATTGTGTTCAATAATGCTGAAATCAACTCAAAATGGTTCAATAACGATTGTGGGTGAAATGCCGATGAATTCCAGGAAAATTGGGTCATCTGGCTCGGTATCAAGCACCAAGTATCACCAGGACTTTTTACTAAAAATTTCATAATATTTTATTAAACAAAACACTCGAAAAGTACAAAAACCTATAAAAATCCAACGAAACCCAGCAAAACTCAAAAATCAGGAATCATAGGGAATGTTTGAGGGTTATCTGATGCAACAGGAATACTAGAAAATTAAACAGTTAAGTATTTTACCAAAACGAGACAACCTTCATGTGGCAATAATCTTAGTAACTGACGAATAACCATAGACTGAATATAAACAAATCCGTTATGCTGAATTTTTTTGTTGATAGCAACATATCACAATCTAATATATTTAACTTTGTGAGGTTTTTGAAGCTAGTTTTGATAATATTTCGTAAAGGAATAGGGTAGAAACCTGTGAAATAAAAATTGTTTGATTTAAAAAAAAAATTCAAGTCGCATCAGCATCAAAAAGTTCACATAACATCCAACCCATAAGCTTGAATTTTAAGAAATTTGGCTCTGATGCAATTAAGGAACATATTTTAAAATTCCAATGATTGAATAACTTGGGCATAAATTTAACAAAATTTCAAAAAATTTACAACAAAATCGTGTGTTATCAGTTCTTTTCCCATAAAAATCGTTCAATATCCTTCAAAAAATCACATTAATTTCTCCCCAACGCAGCGCTAACGAAAACGTTAATTCAACAGCGACTAAACAAGCCAATTTTCATTTATTTTCTACCAAAAACTGTAAACATATTTTAGTTTCAAATTGGCATTCGCGTGGTGCAGAAGAAATATCAGCTTGATGGACTCGTTATTTCTGGAAAAATCCTTTTGTGTAATTTCTGAAAACGCAATCATAATAAAAAGGGGGATGTGAACCATAAAAAAATGAAGTTTTAATGTAAAATCATGAATACTGAAAAATTCTATCAAAATTCTATCAAAAGTGCAATTCAAATCGAATAAAAAATTACAGTTTTATCGTTTTTCCACAAACTTCAAGTGAGTTCAAGTAATTTCAAGTGAATTTCCATGGCAAAAAGAAAATTACTACTAAAAAGGTATTCCGTGATTGTCTGAAATGCTTGATAGTTAGTTTGAATGTCGAAGAGGTCAAAGTGCCTCAAGTGTGTTAATATCACTCAAGAAAAGGAAAATATCACAAATGGCCGGAAGTTGTGGTGGTGAAAACCTGAAAACCTTATAAGGATATCTTAAATAATATATGCTTTTTTATTTTCCACCAAAAAACATCAAATCACCAGAAACACACGAGCACACTCGAATATATCACAAACAAAATAAAGGGAAATTACAAAACCGCTACAAAAATTAAAAATAAATAAATTAAAAAGGCCATAAATTTATTCATTCCCCCATTTAGAGCGATGTAAAATTGTAAAGTGAGTTAAAGTGAGCCGAGCTATTTTTAATCTTCTTTCAAACATTCATTCGCCAAAGCGAGCCAAAGAGTCATAGTCAGTTGATAAGTGAAGTGTATTGTCGACAAAATGCAGTAGAATCTAAGATTTATGATCGTTTTAGAGCAGTACCAGGAATATCTGCTCTTTTCATGATCCGATATAAAGATTAATAAGATTACTAGTGAATTTATTGTATGTAGAGTCTCGCTAGATAGCTCGCAATTCAAGGAAGCGGAAAGTCTTCCAAAGTGCAAAAATTCCTTCGTAACCAAGCAAAAAGTTTGTAATAAAATAATAAATCGACAAAACTTGTGCTTTAAATCGTTGAAATATTTATGTAGAATTGTAGAGATCTATGTGAAGAAGTGTAATAGGTGGAAAATCTTCATATCTTTATACATGATAGAAAACTCAGAGTCTTAATTGACTAAAAATCACTAAAATTACCAAAAGTTTTTTGACATGGCAATTTATAATTTTTCGTATGAATTTCTCATTAATAAACCAGTAATGAGTGATTTTTTAATAAATATTTGTTAATATTTATTTCATAAATATTTTTTCCATTGTATGCGAGTTATTTGCCATTAAACCTTTTTTTGAAGATTTTTGAAGATACGAGAAAGATTTTCTATCACATTAAATCCCTTAACAAATCTTTACGTATAAATCAAATTTTTGAAGGTTAAGCGCTAATCTCCTTCGACCAAGCCTTTAAAGTCTGGATTAAATACCTGGGCTTGGTTATAAGGACCTTCACCACAAGAATCCATCAAAACTGCACCTCGATACCATCCAAAACCAAGTGCTATTGATTTAACAATCAAAATCGATTTGCGCCGAGTGATATTTAAAGCTAATAGGTGCCTTCAACTTAATCGTTCAGCACATTTTCCTGAAATAAAAATTGTAGTAAAAATGTGAATGGCAATTTATAAGTTTGTATGAGAATTTCAGGAATTTCGTGAATTTGGCGAGAATTTCGTGAATATTCCGCCAAACAAAAGATAATCAAAGCTAAAAAGTTTTTAAACAACAAAAGAAGTTCAAACTCGTTTATGTAGATTCAGCTGATAAAGAAAGTGTATAATAAGGAAATGATGGGAATTATTGCTTCCTTCATAGAAAAATCCTTGACCAGCTTGACGTGTTCCTAAAGTTTCTAAGTTTCATGCTGAAAATATGAAAATAACTGGATTACTACAATTAGGAAGTGCTTGAGAATCTGATAATGATAGGCATTTTAACCAGTTTTCGACTATTTCCGAAAGTTTTGCAAGTAATTTCCAAGTGTTGTTTGAGTGGTTGTTTTCAAGGATAACGGTCTCTGAGAATGGAAAATAAGGATAAAGAGGATAGGAGCACTACAACAACTAGCAGCTCCATCAGTGGAATTTATAGAAATCTTTTGCAGGTTTGTTGTGTCTTTAATAAATTAGTTCATGATTGGTTGTGGTGACAAAATTTATATTATAAAAGTACTGATGATCTGAATTGAAAACTAATATCTAAGTATGATCTGATAAATGCATATAACAATTTTATTATTTTCCAAACTTAAATTGACCTAATACACACTGCTTTGCAGTATGTTCTTCCGGCTTTGGATTAGAATCTGGAACTATTACTGGAGCGTGTCAATTGATTGAACTAAGACGAAGTGATTGTTCTAACATACTGTAAATCTGGAACAAATTTATAAATTGTCTTTTGTAAAACATTCATGCTAGAAAACTGCAGTAAATTCAAACATCAGTAGTCAAAGTTCCGCTTGCATTCAAATCAGATCACATTAGATTTTATTGCTGATTAAGAAATAATATAGTTCAATTCGCTAATTAAACTTCTCTCCACAGAGTCCAACACCAATCTGCATGTTTTACTTCTCGCATCCTTTTGGAATCTCCACACCACAAACAGCTGGTAAAAATGCAGATGGAAGTAAAAAGAAGGCGAAGTATACAACAACAACCTACTTGATCACCGAGATCCAGAAAAATTATTGCAATGACGATCAAGAATTGGAAAAGCAAATTAATGCGAGTGGTCTGGAGCAGCATCAATGCGATGCATGGCCGAAAGATATGTTTGGCCCTGAGTTTGTGCTGCCACCACTGTTTCAGGCCATTGAAAAGAGACGTGGTGAGTTTTTAATTGATGTTTTCTTTCGACTCTTTTGCTAAAAAATTGAGAATTTTAATGGACTCTATTCGCAACGAGCTTAATGGAATTTTTACCAAGAATTATTGTTTTAGGGCGAAAAATGAGTTACTATGCGTAACGTTACTCCTTTGAGTTCAAAAACCTTGGAACAAATTTAGTATACATATATATTGAAATTTTCATTAAACATTTCCCGAAATGCAACGTCGTTATAAGCAACCGAACTTACAATATTTTATTTATTTTCGCATTTTACATTTTCTGTTTGTTTTTTTTTGTTCATCGTTATTTGTTGTTATTTATGTTTTTTCCAACAACAAATTGAGTCAACAATTTTCCACATGCTATTTCAAATTTCAATGATGCTTTGGTTTTATTTTCCATTTTGTTTCAACACTCAATTGGAGAGCGAAATAGAATAGCATATGAAATGCTTAGAACATTAACATGTTAACATGCCTTGGTATTTTATGGGTGAGAAATTTAAACCAATTGCATAATAATTGATTTTTAACTACTTGAAAATGCAAGCGTGATTTTCTATAACTTTTGAAAGGTTAAAGGATTTATTTCACGAAAAAAACTTATTTGTTACGAGTTTTTGGTTCTGTTATTTCACAACTGTACAAAATTAATAAATCATAGTGCAATTTAAAAGTTTTGATTGAATACATGCATCAAAATTTTTTAATTTTATAAAAGACGAAAATCATCCATTCCCGCTAAATTTTAAATCTACCTTTTTTTACATGCTTGAAATTTTTTACAGGTGATCTGCTATATAAAACTAAACTTTTTTGTAAATTGTCAAAATTCTAATCCTTACCGTTGGAGCACAGTACACGATCAAATTTTTAGAGAAAATGCATGTATTTTTGACATGTATAACTTTAGAGCCTTCTGTATTTTTAACCACCACTTAGATTTTCACCAAAATATTTATTTTAGTAGATTTTGTCTAGTAGATCATCAGAAAAATATTTTTGGACTTTTACCTCAAAGTGGTTTTTTGAGCTCATGTAAGTGGTCAAGCATGCAGATTAAAAGGGTGACGGCTGGTCCAGAATTGGACTAAAATTTTTTCCTGAATGGCTGGATGTATCATTTTTAACACAAAAAAATTTGGAGGTGACATTTTATAACTTTGACCACAATTGAATTTAATGTGATGCTACATTTGTGAATTTGGTGTGTTTTTCAGTAAAAAATCTAATGTTCCACCATCAAGAAGTTGAGAATGAAGTGAATTTGCCTCAAAAATATTTTTAAGTGTTCAGGTACCTTCTAATTGATCAAAATATACATTTATTAAATATTATCCAGCTTCAACTATAGTAGTGAACTGCTTATGCATAGATGACTTCTAATTTGGACCTGTAGAGCAGATTCTCCTTCAGATATGCAATGGATCATAAAACTGTCAGAACAAACTTTTATTGGTAGTGTTTAACAAATGCTTCTGCATCAAAAAATTTATCAGTTTGCACAATTTTGTGCTTAAGGTCAGTGTGATGGTCGTTCACCAATAGTTTATATCATCAACATTATACTCATTACAAAGGTCTTAACATCTGTAAATTTTTGATAAAATAAAATATGGAAGTTATGGCTGGTTTGGGTCCTAAATTATTCAAATATAGCATTTTCAGTACAAAAAAAATTACATGAAAGCTGAATTAAACCATCTTGATACCTCCTGTAACCAAAACTTCCATATTTGATTCTACTAAAACCTTACTGATGTCATGACCATTGTAATGAGTATAATATTGATGGTTTAAACTATTGGTGAACGACCATCACACTGACCTTAAGCACAAAATTGTGCAAACTGATAAATTTTTTGATGCAGAAGCATTTGTTAAACACTACCAATAAAAGTTTGTTCTGACAGTTTTATGATCCATTGCATATCTGAAGGAGAATCTGCTCTACAGGTCCAAATTAGAAGTCATCTATGCATAAGCAGTTCACTACTATAGTTGAAGCTGGATAATATTTAATAAATGTATATTTTGATCAATTAGAAGGTACCTGAACACTTAAAAATATTTTTGAGGCAAATTCACTTCATTCTCAACTTCTTGATGGTGGAACATTAGATTTTTTACTGAAAAACACACCAAATTCACAAATGTAGCATCACATTAAATTCAATTGTGGTCAAAGTTATAAAATGTCACCTCCAAATTTTTTTTGTGTTAAAGATGATACATTCAGCCATTCAGGAAAAAATTTTAGTCCAATTCTGGACCAGCCGTCACCCTTTTAATCTGCATGCTTGACCACTTACATGAGCTCAAAAAACCACTTTGAGGTAAAAGTCCAAAAATATTTTTCTGATGATCTACTAGACAAAATCTACTAAAATAAATATTTTGGTGAAAATCTAAGTGGTGGTTAAAAATACAGAAGGCTCTAAAGTTATACATGTCAAAAATACATGCATTTTCTCTAAAAATTTGATCGTGTACTGTGCTCCAACGGTAAGGATTAGAATTTTGACAATTTACAAAAAAGTTTAGTTTTATATAGCAGATCACCTGTAAAAAATTTCAAGCATGTAAAAAAAGGTAGATTTAAAATTTAGCGGGAATGGATGATTTTCGTCAAAAACAAAAACCTGGAAAGAGTTTTACTTACACTTTAACTTAACAGAAAACCTATTTTCTAAAGGCCAGATTACATAGCATAATATTATGCCAAATAATATTATTCTTAGTGTATTTACTTGGTTTGATCACACAAATGTGAGGGCATAATATTATTATGGCAAACAAATGTGAGCGCATAATATTATGTGCGCAAACAAATATGCGTGCAAAATCTTTTTTTGTGCTAGTGTGAGTCTCGTAATTTTTTACTGCAGGGATGACGATCGGTACAGAAAATAACATTGACTTTTTATAAAAACATGAATTAATTAACATGGAGCAAAACTTGTTAGATTTTGCAAAAAATTTAAAATTCCAAGAAAATCGTTCTCCCTGCACTTTTGGAAGAAATGCAAAAGTGTGAGTGTGTAAAATGCATAATATTATTGTGGCATAATATTATTCTATCTGTTGTCCCCTTAATAAATATTTAAATCATGATTACTTTTTCCACAACCAATAAGCAATCAATATATAATCGTTAGAAAAGCTCCCCAAACGATCCTCAAACCATTTTCAACGCTTTTCTGCTCCATATTCCATTCCATTTTAAAGCCTTACGAAATGCCTTTTATAGAATTTCTTCCAAAAAGCGAAAATCGCCAGCAAAACATTCAAACATGTTACGTCTACGGTTCAGTCTGCCGCGGTCGTTCCAAGCATATCTAATCATTTGGCAACAAGAAAGGCAAAAAATGTGTGTTCCCCATAAATTCAGTAAACTCTGAAGTGCTCAAAACGTGCCGAATCTCCAAAAAGCACACAGAATCCTAATAAATAAAACAAATAAAGTAAAAGTGGAGAAAGTAGCAAAATAACCTTTGGGCCAACTTGGCGGAGCTTTTAACATGTTCTGCCAGTTTTAGCTGAGAATTTGTGTACTTTTGGATAATTTTAGTGTTTTTTGGATTTTTGTGGATTTTTGGAGGCGCAAAAGTTTAATCTAAACATCAATCACCGGCCAATTACATGAGCAGACGAATTATAATGTTAAGGATTATCAGTTAAATGTGCTAATGTCGACTAATGTGATATTGTGGTTAATGGATTAAAAAGGTGAAAGAAGTATTTTTTTGTATCTTCTTTATTGGTTTTTTGTTTATTTTGCTTATCATTGCCAAAAAGTAATCACATTGTGATATTCGCATATTCCGCATATCAGAGCAATTACTTTGAGTTCCGACTATTTCGAGTCGATTTCGAGTCTGTTGACTTTATTTGCCTTACATACTTATACTATTTTGTGAGTTTTTGTGACTTTTCTGTGATTGTTTTCGGTTGAATTGAAAGTGACTCACTCAACAACAAAAAAGCCCGAAGAATGTCGAGCAAAAGTGCTTAGAACAAGTGGATGGAAATTGGAAAAGTTGGAAAGGGGTTTGGGTTTTCGCAGTTTTTCGGACTTTCTTATTTTTTTGAGATATTGTGAAATTGTATTTTGATTGTTGAACTATTATTATTTGTGTTCGAAAGTCAAATTTCACTAGATCAATTACATGTTGCATTATGCAGTATATGTTTCCACAAAATATTTAATTGCTTTTCATGTCAGATGGTATTTTTTCTCCATGAATAATTACTTGTCGTATGTATTAAAAATTAATTTTACTTCAATTTTAAGATTGATATAAATTCTCATATTTTTAAAATTCCCTCTGAACAAAACCACAAGACCTCCACTTATTTGCAAAAAATTATGTCGAATAAAGAAGCTTTTACTTGTAGATTTATGGGAGCTTATTTTTAATTTTGTGTATAAAAACGAAAACAACAAGACAAATAAAAAAGTTCATAAATTTGTCAATAAAAGCTTCCAAAAAATTGATCGTAAATAACAAAAGGCTCAAAAATGAATGTAAACTTTGTCATATTTTCTCCTTAAGCGCGCTTTAAGTCCTTCCTCAATGTCTCGTAAATAAATAATATTACAATTTTAGCCGTTTTTTGGTGTTTTGCCAGCTTTTCCTTGAAATTTCTTCCAATTTAAATAAACTAGCATATTATGTTACAAAAATTCAGGGTAAAAATTTTCTTTTCCAACCGGTTGCATGTTTTAAGGATCTACAAGGACTCTTATGCTTATAGTATGATGACATAAGTAATAAGTGATAAGTGGTACAGTAATAAACAAACAATTGGAAACATGAATGACATTATTACTGAATACCAATTTTGAGGTTGACATACGAATCTTGAAATAAGTTATGGTAAGCTCCTCAAAGTGTGCAACCAGCAGTAAAAGACGATAAAATTACCTAATACCTGGTACTTAATACTAAAAATGTCGTTCAAATGAGAACACCATACACAAAGTGTTTTATAGTTTTATTGCCTATAATTTGCCAAATTACTAAACAAAATTAGGCTAAAGCCCTGTCAGCCTATTCCCACAGCAAATAATAAATTGACTTGCCAAATAGCGAAGGCATGTGAGCCATATGACCATTTAAAGCGCAAAAAATTCATAAACATTCCGTGGATGACTAAACGCAATGAAAGTGAACGTTTTAGTATTTTATGATGCCTATTTTTTGCTTTGCTTAATTATTTAAATTGTGTACAAGCAGCTTGTTTGTTATTCTATTGAAATTAATGAAAGCTGTTAGAGTACAAGCAGCAGATAAGCAACAATTATAAATAACGTACATCTGAATTCTTAATTCAGCTTTGAATAACTTTATTAGAGCAACAAAAATACACAGAAGTTTTAGTTGAAAAAATTCAATTGCATTTTTTCTTGAATTCATGATACTGTAACAAAAATACAAAAACAGAAAGTATCATCAACATAGGCTCATCTAGTAACTAAAAACACCGTCGAAGGAAATGGATTAAACAAATATTATTTACCAAAATGAATAAATAAACAAACTCGGAGTCAAGTTCAATCCGCCAGGGACTTGCACGTTATGCCGTGAGTTGCGTGCGATCATTTATCAGTCGGTGGTGGGTGGAAGCCTGAGAAACGGGTTTCCTGCATGCCGATTCCATTTCATCTATCTCGCCTTAGCCAAACGTGAATTAAATGGATGGGATCATGCAACCCCATAAGTACAACTCAAACAACTGAAACACAACTGAACAGATATTAATTTCAATTTAAACTTTCCCATCATGTGGAATCAAATTCTCTGTTGCAATTTATGTTTTGCAAAAAAAAATCAGCATTTTTATCTTGATTTATGGCAAATTTTTATTTAAGGAATATCAAAACTTCTATACATTTTGTAAATTGTGTTTAGTGAAAAATCTCTCATTTTCTAAATTTCCATAAAAAAGCTTCACAGAACTCTAAAATACACTTTCTACAGTGCAAATTTTTTCTATTCATTGCAAAATCTTCTTTATAAAAAATAAATGAAGCAATATAGTTCTTCCAATCAGTTGTGGATATATGTGGATATTGTTGGCTCAGTTCATTTATTAGCAGAACTAACGCAAACTGAGCACACAATGCAATATGCACAATATGCACTTAAATATGGACTAAAAACTAAAAAATGCATCCGTTTGCAGGTAAACTCGTTCCTTGTGAGGTTTACATAGAACAATATGACAAATGAAACAAAATATTTCTTGGAGAATAAACTTCTGCCAAAAATCATTATGTATTTATGAAAAATAAAATCCAGTACAAGGTTTTTATTTTTAATAATAATATTTTAAATTAAATGTCATGGAAAAGAAAAAAGCTTTATCAATTTTTTCATGCTCTCCTAAATCGTATTTCTAGAATCTAATTTCAATAAAAAATATAAACGACGAGTCTAACATAAAGTTCGAAAAGGAAGCTTTTATGGCGCGACCTTTCCGGCGCTAAAAAGAAAATAAACAGCACAACATGTACTGGCATGGAAAAAATGTGCACATTCCACATATATTGACCTCTTGCTCCACAGTTCCACGTAACAGAGCACAACGATTAAATATCCATATCCACAACAGTCACAACAAATCGCAGTATATGCATATATAATGCTATTGAAATCAATATTCGTCCATATGATGGTTGTTGTTGTTGAATACTGAAATGTTTACAGAATTCTATTATTACTCCAGTTGGTGTAATATTGTAATGGCTATTCAGTATTAAGGCACCGGCATGGGAGAATTTACTTGAAAGTGAAAATCGATACTCGATTTATACTTTTTCCGTTTTTATCGCTTTAAAGAGGCACAGCACGTGAGGGTGGTATCAGCTGCCGCAGTATTCAAGTAGTGTGCAAGATTAGGATATTCGGAAGCTTTTTTATTAGTTTCGATACGGAATTTCCAATTCATCCATTGACGTCACTGAGCCGACTAACGAGAAATTCCGCCTTATGATGTTGTTGCCAAATAGCAGTAAGAAGGTGCGTTGTTGTTGCCGGCAGGCCGGCTTTTCCTTTAAACAATAAGCAATAAAATGATTGCCTTTTTTGCTCAATACTTTCTTGCTTGCTTTCTTGGGAGTGCAAAGATAGATTAAATTGAGGAAGGGTTTTTTATGACTCTTCGTTAATAAAAACAGTAATTAGACTTAAAATAACTGACCACTTTTATTTATGTTATAGGGTAGACCTTATAGAATTTATTCTTTGAAGGATTCTTTTGAACACGTGTTGTGATTTTCTTTATTCTTCAAATCGGATAATTTTCATGTTGGTACTCTTTTGAAAAGCATTTAGCGAATGGCGGATATCATTGTTTTGGTGATGTTGTAATTAAAGTGAACGTCTAATGTCTATCCTTTAAAATATTGTTGTCCTTGCAAGTTGAAAATTTTATGTATTTTTTATTGCTTTTTAGGTAAAAAACTACCAGAGTTTGAGACAATCCTGCAAACAGTAAGACAGGCATGGAATACACCGAAATCTCAACAGCATTGTTTGAAGTGAGTATTAAAGAACTGAGGTAGTTGCAAGTATCCCCACATTGCATGAATTGCTTAAATTGATCAAATTGCTTGTAGTTTTTTGTTTTCAAATTGTTTGAATGAGCGCCAAGACTGCTGAAATAATAGAATTTTATAAATTCAGTAGAATTTCAATCATAAATAAATGGTTCAGATTCAGAGAAAGTATGCTTGCTCACAGCTATAAATAGCGACTAGTGGTGCATTCTTCAAGTGCCACAAAATTTTGTTCCAAAGAAAGAAAATAAAAGTTAAGAATTATATTTTATAGAGACTACATTGATAGAGACTAAAACTTAAAGTTGAGCAACATAAGTTTTGGTTTAGAAACTATCATTTTGATTTAGAATATTTTTAAAATGCATTCAGTTATAATGAGATATTTTCCAAAAACATTCTTTGTATTTTAATAAAATCATGATAACATAATCAAAATTATACTTTAAATCAAACCTCAGAAAGATTTCGCGGGAGCAAATATTTATTCACTTTAAAATGTTAATTCTCGTTTAATTCTAAATTTAGTCAAATGTTCAGTTTATTATTCGAAAATGAAACGCTCTGTATTTATTTATACTTGGATATATACTTTATTCTACTTGATTATACTTGGAGCGATGCACAAAAGAGAATATCGTAATAGTTGGAACAGTTCGAATAGAGCTCGAGCTAAACGGTGGGCATTCTAAAACATAAGAAAAGCAAGAAAACAGTCCAAGTTTAGTTGTTTGCCGACACTATCGCTTTAATGGCAAATCGTTAAATTCGTTTTTCTAATTTTCCTTGTTTGCTTTGAGGACAAACTATTCGCGATTTTTGCAATTCTCCCATTTTTCGCATTACTTGGAGTTTGTGGTAGCGTTTTCCACCATTCAGTGGCAAATTGATCGCTGGTGGACAAACACTAGCTATAAAAAAAACTTTCACCTAAAAATAAAAAGAAAATTTTTAATTTTCAGCCGGGAATCTTCAGTTTCGAGTTTTAACTTATCCAAGACATCAACACCAGACCTCAGTGTAACCGTCAGTAAGCTGAAAGTTCGGAGACCCAAGAAGCCTAAAATGAAGTCGACCAGCTCGTCTAGTAGCGAAAGCACGAGTAGTTGCAGCAACAATGTCAGAGTGTTACTCAAACGACGTTACTCAGTCCCAGAGATCATTATGCGAAAGTAAGTGCTTGTGAAATATATTGAGCTCTTTCTAGTGCTTTGAATATTGATATGTAGGTGAAAGCGCAAAAAGACTAACCTCGATTATAATATCAGAATTATAATTCTCATCAGGGGTAGGGATGATTGAGAAGATTTTGGTTTTGATTTCTTTTTTGTTCCTGCTTATGAACATGAATCATATTTTCACATTTTATAAAAAAAAACAAGTATTTTTCTTGTTGTACTGTGCTTTTTTTATAATAAAACATTTTTTTGAAATCCTGAAAATTCAGAAAAACACATTAAGAATTCTCAATCGATGTTTTGATGAGTTCTACTGAGTTTTTAAATATGTTTTTGAAATATCATGGAAAAACAAAATTAAAATCGAAAAAAAGTGTAAGAGGTACCTCTTACTCTTTTTCTTGACAAAAGTAAAACATTTTTTTGAAATTCTGGAGAATCAAAGAAAATTCACAGGAACACATTAAGAATAATAAATTTTTTTTAAATCTTAAGTTTTGTTATTTCTAACTATTTAACTACTATTAAAGTAAAATATATTATTCAAAGGCTTAAATTTTGAACCAAACATGTTTGTTAATACTGAGGGGTTTAATACTATTCAATTTCTGTATTAATAAAAATTGTCCATAAACATGTTTTTCTCAAATTTACACCCCTGCCTTCCTGAATCGTGCTTTTAATTGTTTTCTCGAGTAAAAGAATAAATTTCACACAATAAATTGTGTACATTTGGCAAAAGCACATGCAATCCTTATTACAACGGTTTGGGTTCAAATCAGAGTAAAATTATTAACTTCAAGTTCTTTCCAAACTAAAATCAGGTCAATCCTTCTATTTTTGGTATAATAATTTTTACGTAATTCTATAATTTCACATTTCAACTAGCATAAGTTTGAAGCCGTTGGAAGTTTTGCCTCTTGACTTCTTAAGATTGTTATCGCCCGGCGCTTATTTGTGTTTGTTGCCCGTTTGTTGCGATACATCAGCACGTAACTCATAAAAGTGGAATAATATAATAATAAGAACACTAAAGGAATAAGGAATATTAATTGGTGGTCATTAAGCAATAAGCAAATAGTTTTTGGTTAGCGCTTTGCTCAGATTTATTTCCATAACGAACATATTCGAGGCCCTTCACCTGAAATTTGAATTAATTCTTTATCCTTGAACGTTGGAATACATGTTTTGGCATTTGAATAACACAACTTTTGGTTTTCAAATTTTTTTATAGTTTTGTTTTTGCTAGACGATGGAAGATTTTGTGAAGGAAGGGACATTTATTTTTATTATTTTAAATTGAGAATTCCTCAACACAATTTTCAAATAAAAGCATATCTACAGAGGAATTTAAATAATGTAATCAACAGTTTCTGAATATAACAAATTTAAACCTTTTTTAATTTTCTGCATTTTCCAAAAAATCAATCAGGATTGAATTAAATCTCGTAGATTTTAAAGTTTTTTAAAGTTTTGAAATTTTTTATAAATATGAATTGTTTATGAAGACGGTTGATAACGAATTGTTTATTTTATATGCAGTTAATTAAATGATGCATGCTCTTGACTTCAATCTTTGATTGTAATTCTTTGAATAGAAATGAATTATGCAACAAACTAATAATCGACCCCTCTCCCACACAGCTCAAAACGTAAAACTTTTACAATCGACTTAATAGAAACATTACAAGAATTACACTACTTTGCATTTCTCCTTTGTTTTCTACAACTTTCTCCCCACAGATATTCGCTGGCACAACAAAAGTCGCATTTTGAGCGATCCGCCGCATGCACTGCAAAGGGACGGTTTACCTCTACCACCACCAAGTCGGTCATATCGGGCACATCCACAATGTCAACACAATTTGCATCAAATTCTGATACTAATATTTCGGGGGGAGACTTGGCACCAGCGATTCCTTTTAATTTGGGTGGGACGGTCAATGGGGGCAGTGGTGATTTTTTTTCGGAAACCTTGCGAAAAGAAACGTTGCTGAGGCAAATGTGGAATAGAGAGCTCCAAGAGCAACAGCAAACCAATCAACAGCTCAAGTACGCGGGCAGCACAGGCAGTTGGTCGCCGCCAATGGTGAGGCGAAGAGTGAATACACAGAATCGCCGTTTGAATAAAGTTAGTACGTTACCTGAGTTTAGTTTACAATCGGCTTGCATTGAGTGTCGTAAGTTGGGAGTGCATTCAGCTGATAATAGCTTTGATTACGATAGCAAAGTGGATCTTATTGCTTTGGGAAAAAGTGTTGGTGAAGCTTTTTCGCGCCATTCAAATTTTGGCTCGTCGATAACAACCGTTAAATCAATATCTCATTCCTCGAGCGTGTCAACAATCATCGATAGCGTTAGTAATAACGAGCCTCCCAACAATAAAAATAACGAAATCGTTAAAAAAGATTTGAAAAAGACATTAAGTGATAAGAGTAGCAGTGAAGAAAAAGTTCTTGAGCGCAAAAATTCTGTTAATTCAGATAGTTCTAGGAAAAGTTCCTTAAAAGATATTTCAAGGAAAAACTCTCTTAATGATACTTCTCGCAAAAGTTCTCTGAATGATAATTCAAGGTCAGTAGCTGTTCCAGAGAGCGCGAGCGATGAAAATGGCAATAGAGTGTTAAACTACGATACAGTAACGTTCACATCTTCAATACCAGATATTCCAAAAAACGAGAAGCCGACCAGTCCTTCTGAAGATCCAGATACTGATAGGAATAATAATAATAATTCTGGTATGACCTCCACCGATGATCAAACATTAAAGAAAGTTGATAGTATCGATTCACAAGATAACACAATAACTTACGGAGATGACATGGCTCAAATCGATCGCAGAGCTTATAATTATCATATACTTCAAGAAGAAAACGTGTGTGACAATGAAATTGACCATTTTATCTCAAAACTACTCATTGACAACCTTAACAATGTAATACAAACTGTTAATGAAAACTTGCAGTCGAATGGCGAAAACAACCTTGTGCGCATAATTGATTACCAGTACAGTCAAGTCAAAGACGGTGGGGTGGCAGGCGATGGGGCCAGTCCGAAACCAACAAATTCAAATAATAAATTAAACCAACACGCAACAAATCCGAATAATCAATTGGCCAAAAATGAAAGAAACTGGGCCAACCAACATAAAACCTCAAAAGAAAATCCTTTAACTCCATCAGTTAGTCGCAATAGTTCAAGACGCCCGGATGCACATAGCTCTACCACTTATCGCCTTTTCGACGAGCAGCAAAAAGAACGGCAGAAAAATTTCGTTACTTGTTACGGAACAGATCGCGGAAGAGCTAGTGCATTTAGCAATTATTCATTCGGATCCACCGACCAAGAAAACGATTTTGGTGCATTAGTGAATACTGGTAGCTGCTATCCAGAGCCAGCAGAAGGTGAAGGACACGCATTTATTCCTCGTATGTCCGCTATTCCTAGAACTGAGAGTATGGAAGTTAATCAACCCTCTTCAGCATCCGCTTATGAAGAGGACATTGATGAATTTAATTCTGATTCAGATATCAGTCTAGTGGACTCACTTGACTCCATAAGAATAACTCAAATGCACAAACAGCAATCTCAAAAACGTAAAATGAATGCATTCTACCATCGAAGGGTGCCTCAACCACCTCGTCCTATACCTCGACAGGTGCCTTATGATAAAGCACAAGCATTTTTTGTTCCCATCGTTGACACAGATCAACTTATTGACGAGCATATGGTGGTTGCTGAGTTAATGCCTGAAAAGTTAAAGGAAAAGTTAATAATGCGTGAACGAAGGCGTGACGCAAAAAAATTATCAGATCAAAAAATTAAACAGTGGCGCATGCAAAGATTTATTGAGCGTAAAATGGAAGAAGTGAATGTGAATGAAGCAGCCTTTGATACTGGTAATAATGCTTTCAAGATTATGGGATTCAGTGGTGCTAAGCAAACTAACGTAGTGAAAACTGAATATTCAGGACAAACTGAAAGATTTGCTGAGGGTACAGGATGGGCTCCAAGAGCAAGGGCACCTCCAACGGCGCTTCCTGCTCGACTCACTTCTTCCAAGAAAAAAAACTTGAGAAACAATATTGGAAAATTAGAATCTTACAAAATTGATTCTAAAGGCAAGATGCAAATTCAATTGCCAGTAAAATCTTCATCAGCAACTCCAGCTGCTCCTCCAGTTGCTAGGCCTGTACCGACATTTTCAGCACCAGTTTCAATTCAATTAATAAACCCTATACAAACAATCAAAAAAACAATCATAACGACCAGTCAAAATGATCCTCGATCCGAAAAAATTACAAAGAAAACAGCAGGCCCTATAAAAGTTCCGATTCCTTTGAAAAAACGAGGACAATTGGACACACAAGGCAATTCCTTTGAAAGAAAAATGGACGCTAGACGCAAACAAATACTTAAAGATGTTCAACAAATGACAATCTATACACCCGAGGAGTCGGATCACGCTGGACCCAGACGTGTGTACACCAAAACCGAGATAAAAGAAGGTGACAAAAATGTTATTGAAATCCTTGAAATTGTCGAATGTGACGCACATCCACCTTCATCGTCATCACCACAATCTCCATATCATAGGTTTCATAGCTCATCTAACTTTCTTGGCCAACAGCCAACAATTGTAAATAATTCGTTTAATTTTCATTGTAGTAAGAACTTAAATACCAACCACAATCACTCTATTTCTAACAAGCAGCAGTTCGACCAGCACTCTAAAATTCCAGTATATCGTGCACCCAGGGTGAATCGCTTTGGCCCAAGAGACTCTAGTCCTCGTCTAAAATATTCTAGCTCTTCAGCAGGTGACTCACCTCTTGAGGCGGCTTCCAGCAAGGTAGATCGCATGATAGCTGACTTGCTCATCGAAGCTTTAAAGAGTCCTGAAGTAAGTTCACCAAGAGGAAGGTCAAAAAGTCGATTTGCCTCGCACCCTTCTATCCTAGGCGCTGAGTCTTCATCATCTACAGGTTATGGCACTGGTGGAGATAGCAGTAGTAATTCAATATCCTCAAATAGAAGAACTGCTAGTAATAGTGCAGGTGCCAAGTATTTACAACGGTTTGAAGTGATTCCTGAGGAGAAAAGTAGTTTTTCTGTAGACTCATCTCCAGAAGATCACATGCACGATGAAAACACATCTGATTGGAAACTCAAAAAAAACCTCGAAAACAATGACATCAAAAAAAGCCAAAGCAATGACTCCGCCTATAAGGAGGAGGAAAATTCGTCAGCTGATGCTAGTCAAAATGAAAATAGCTTTAATAGCCCTAGTAGTCAAAATCACAATCATTCTGCACCTCTAAATGACCAAATTGATAGTCCCCCACCCAATGCTTTCTCTAATATACCTTTTACATCCACACCAGATGCTGCCCCCAAATCACCGAGAAAACCATTAAAAGTTGTTCAAAAATCCGCTGTGCCTTCTCCGCAAGTCTCTAAAGTAAAGGCTGTTGAAAAAGCCAAACAGTCTCCCCCCATGAACCCCAAAAAAACGATCAATGTCAAGAGTAAAAATGTTGGGCTTAAAATTTTAAATTCCGCAAAAGCTGCATTGTCAAAGGTAAAAACCCCAACCGAAACCCCTAAAATGACTCCTTCTAAACGTTCGTCGTCTGTTGCTAAAGCTGAACTTGAAAATGAAGAAACTGCTCCAAAGTGGGCTGGTTTCTTCAAGCAGCAAGATCAAAGTTCGCTTGATGACTATGACACCACCACAAATGACGAAGACGAGAAAATTCATCAGCTAGCTCACAATGAAGAACTCATGAACGATGAAAATGAGAATCAAAATGACGATGAGACTTCTGTCTATTCTTCCAAAGGTTCGTCGCATGGTCAAGAACCAGGTATTGCCATGATTATTGACTAGATACCAAGTATTACTTTAATTCATTAATATGAAATATTTCTTAAGCCTTGTAGACTCTTTCGAGCATTAGACGCTACTTGTTCTTTTTGCACTTATTTATCAATTTTTGGAATCAACTGTTATGTTTTAACTTTTAAAGTTATTTTAATGACCTTTTAAACTCTTTCTAGGATCAAAGTTAACATATTTCAATAAATGTTATCTTACTTAATGTAGAATTTTTCGTCGTTATGACACTACTCATAAATTTTTCAATCTATTTGGTTATAGATGATTATAATGCATCCTAAAAATTTTCACTTTCTTAAATGTTTTCAGAATTTTAAATAAAATATCAAATTTTAAAGAAAAATTTCCCGCCTTAACATAATATCTATGATATTTAATTTGTTAATTAAGTTCTTTCATTATTTCGTAGTAATTTTTAAGCACTCTATTGAACTGCACCAGAGAAATTTTAATAAATAAAGACAATTATGAATTGTATCAAAATAGTTTTTGCTTCAAATTGTTTGAAAAATATTGAAAATAAACTTTTGAAAATTTTGTGTGTTTTTATTGATTTTTGTTGGATGGACTTTTTTGGTAAAGGGTTGTCTTTGAATGATGTTTTACGTAAATTATTTACTATTGCATTTCTCAAGAACTTTGAAAATTTCTTTTTGAGATTTTAAAATTTTTAAATCATTTTCAACAAAAAATAAATATTGTGTCAAGTGCATAGATATTCATCAAATGAACAAAAATATCCTGCGTGTCATTTTCCGATTAAACTTTAAATTTTTAGCACGAAGATTATAATATTTACATAATATTTAATGAGGATATTTCATGCACGATGATTTATCAACATTTTAATGTTTTTCTCACGACCGAACGTTTAGTAAATCAAATCATTCAAAGACGTCACCTGAAGCATGTAACTTAGTATTTTTTTTGGCTGTTCATGCTCGTTCTATACTTTCATATCATTCCCCCAACAGATGCCACCGCAGAATCGCTTAGTCATCCTCATCATCTCATCCATCAGTTCATGCAAAGCAAGAATTCATCCAACAATCATTTCCATTACCATTTGTATCAGTACACAAATAACTCTGTGAATATGTTCGATCAGCCAACTCCACCAGCCACTTCAACGGCCTCGACGGCCGGCAACAACACACCCAGGAGCATTTTCACAACTAACGATCATTTCTCACATTCCATGGCTTCAAATCCATTGTCTACATACGAGCATGAGCTGCAGAACTTGAAGTATTTATACCAACAAACCGGACCTTCTACGTCCAGTCATCCCAACTGTTGCTTGTCCAGCGCTGGATCAGATCTCATGACAATAGTTGAGAAACGTAATAAAATTGATTATTCGGTAGGTGAAGAAGAGCTGCTCGCAACGCCTTTGAGTGATCAACATCAGTTCAACAAAACTTTGTCACCAGAAGTCACTCCACGTAAAGATCGTGCAGCAAGCCAAGAAAAAATCATCAACGTGAATTTGCAGGAAACTGAGACAAATCTCAAGAAAACGGATATAGACTGTTCTTGCATGAAAAAGACGATACCTTATCAAATTAATGAGAAAAATGTTTGGCAGGTTTATGAGACGAGTGACTGTAAATTCACACAGTCCAAGTTTGAATATTATCAGACGTATCAGCCACCTGTAGAAAATTCCAATGAAGGTTATCGGGAAGATATCAATAAAACAGAACCAGATGAAAGCCTTGAAAAAACACCAGAAGTTCACAATTCTTACAGTATTTCCAGTTTTGATAATAATCAGGTATGCTACAATTTATATTTCCTAATTTTTTACAGTTTCAAATAAAAGGAAGTGTCCTTATATTTCTTCAATCTTTATCTTAAACACCCGCAGATGTTTCAAGATAAAAAATTCATGGATCCAGGAGAAGCCCCAGAAGACTCTAGAGATGAATTTCCACCACAAACTGGCCAAACGTATGCATCAAGTTGTGATTTTTGCAATACTGCTCTTCCCGATAACAATCTTGAATCTACTTGTAATTTATGTAAAATCAAAAACTCGCCAAAGAAAGAGAATATTATCTTAGGTAACTTGTGTAACATAGGAAGCTCAAACAAAGTTCCAACACCAGAACACACTCCAGAGACTTCTCAAGATTACTTCCAGTTGCTTAACAAATCAAATCATACGCACACAACTATCCAATCGAAAGACAAGCAAAGCATAAGCACAAAATGTATAAAGAGTAGCGAAAGAATCAAAACTAGAACGAGAACTCCAGCTACTGGAACTACAACTACCCCAATTGTTACTGAAGATTGCTGCGAAGACAAAAGGGAAGCTTTTAAACATAGATCATCAAATTTACTTAACCGGCCTAAAGAAGTAAATAATCTTCCAAGAGATCGCGTTAAATCTGTTAAAAAAGAAGATGGTATCACCATCGAACCAAATGGGAAACACAAAAAAATGACAAAGAGATCTAAAAAAATTCGGCTGCCTAGTCCTAACGTATCTCCGATTAAACGACAGCAAGGTATTGACGAAGAATCTTCAACTTCCAGCACAACTTGCTCTTCAAAAGCTTTCAACTCGATTAAAGTCTGTCCAGCTAAAAATGCAAAGAATGGATCCAGTAAGGAAGAGAAATTGGCACAAGATGAAGACGTTACTATTAAGAACAAAAGTGCAGAATCTGTTACAGAAACGGGTAATCTCCAAAATCAAGGTTGGTAAATTAATTTAATTTAATTTAATAGTTATTTTAATAAAATTAATTATAGGTTGGTCTGTAACAGTTGCTGGTGCTGGTCAGCACATGGAAATGGATGTGGAAATGCGTTTAAGTTTCCCTAAAAATAAAGCTTCAACCAATCTGATGCTAACAAACAAAGAAAATCCGTTTTTTTTGGAACACAAAGAAGAAACACCCACCACATCATATTTTGATCAAAGAGTTCTTCCTACAGCTTTGAATAGATACTCTAGCGGTGGAAATCCCAAAAGAGCTTTAACAAGAGTGAATACAGGTTATAGTGTATTAAAATCATTCGATGATTATAAATCAAAAATATTTTTTTTTCATTTTAGGAATCAACTCGACCACTTATCATCTTCCTAGTGTAAATAGTGGATCTGTGTTAGGAAGGCAGACTGCTAGTCATGCGATTAAAGTAAAAATAAATTGCAAAGATTTTTTGGTTTTTTTTATTTGAAATTTAAATAAACCATTTTAATTTTTTAGCGCATGGAAGTGACTACGATTTCTGCTTCTCGACCTCCTCTTCCAAATCCTTTAATTCGCACAAATAAGCGAGCAATGTCTTACCAATCTCTAAATTCTTTACAAAAACGAGAGCCTTCCTTGGAGAATAGAAGCAGAAGAATGTCTTTTGATAGCCAGAATTGCACGACCACAGTTACTCCAACCAATTTATCAGTTGTTGGATCGGAAATTATTCGAGGAGCAAAACCCAAAGTCAAAACAATGAGCGAAAAGGACGTCACCAGGAGACCACATCATAATTGCTTCGTTAGAACATCATCTTACGTTTAAGAAATATGTTGTTTTTTATTTATTAGCTGTAAAAACTTAATTCAATGAATTCTTTTAAAAAATATATAATTAAGTGTAATGAATTAAACAACATCTATAGTAAAATAAAATAAATAAGTTTAATTTCATAATCATCTAGCGTTGTTTTTTGGACAAAGCATATTTTATCTGTTTTCTAGAAATATATATTTCCTTTTCCCATATGTTATATCAGGGTTTCTCACGCCAACTTTTTCGACTTTTTCTCAACTTTTTTATGAAACTGCAACTTTTACCAACTTTTTGTAAAATTTGCAACTTTTTCAACTTTTTTCAAAATTTAAATAAAACATGAACTAAAGCCATAGAAAAAATAGATTAGAATATCATGCCGATGAAGATCAGAAATTAAATTGAATTCAGATACTTCTAACTTTAACTTTTCATGCTAAAGTTACTTTTTAAAATTATTTTTTTCATCTAAAAAAAGTTACTTCCATTTTAAGCTTTTTTTTGATAAATAATGTTTGTTTTAACTTTTGACTCAATTGTCTATTACATTTTTTCTGACAAATCAATAGAAAAGTCAATTATCCATCAGTTATCACAATACATAACTTATCACAATAGATAAGGGACTCTATTTAAATTTTCCAACTAATGATACGCCGTCGTAAATTTATGTTTTTTTGATCTTTTTTGAGTCAAAAGTTAAAATTAACTTTATTTCAAATGAAAAAAATTAATATTTAAAAGTAGCTTTAATTTTTATAAAATAAACACATAAAGTTAGCAGTAACTTTAACTTTTCATTTCACGAAGTTAGAAAGTGGAGAAAAGTCATCTTTAAAACGCCAAAACCAGAATTTCGTGGAGCACACACTTGAAACTTTTCTCAGTTGATCTACTATATAAGACTTAACTTTTTGTAAATTTTTAAAATTTAGTGCATACCGTTTGTCCACAGTACATGATCAAATTTTTAGAGAAAATTCTTGTCTTTTTGACTTGTATGACTTTAGAGCCTTCTGTATTTTTAAGCATCACCTCAAAGTGATTTTTTGAGCTCATGCAAGTCAAAGGGTGACGGTGTGATCAGAATTGAATCAAAAATATTTTCTGAATGGCTGAATTATTATCATTTGGGTTTGTATAGCATACTCCATAAAATTGACCAGAGTTGATTTTAATGTGATGTTACATTTGTGAATTTAGTATGTTTTTCCTTAAAAAATCTAATGCTCCACCATGACGAAGTTGAGAATGAAGTTAATTTGCCTCAAAAATATGTTTAAGTGTTCAGGTACCTTATAATTGATCAAAATATATATTTATTAAATTTTATTCAAATTTAACTAGAGCAGTGAACTGCTTATGCATAGAAGATTGCAAATTTAGAGCTGAAGAGTAGATTCTCCTTCATTGATGCATTGAATCATTAAACTGTCAGAACAAACTTTTATCAAAAACGTTCAACAAATACTTCTGCATCAAAAATTTTATCAATTTGCACAATTTTGTGCTTAAGGTTAGTGTGATGGTCGTTCACCAGTAGTTTAATTCATCGACATTATACTCATTACAAAGGTTTTAGCATCTGTGAGACTTTGGTTGAATTAGAAATGGAAACTTTGGCTGGTTTGCATTATAAAATAGTCAAATTTGACAATTTCCGTACAAAAAAAATTAACATGAAAGTTGAAATTAACCACTTTGATACCTCCTCTAAAACATCAATTTTTGATTTTACCAAAGTCTTGAATATGTTAAGACCTTTGTTATGAGTATAATGTTGATGGTTTAAACTATTAGTGAACGACCATCACACTGGCCTTAAGCACAGAACTTTGCAAATTGATAAATTTGTTGATGCAGAAGTATTTTTTAAACGCTACCAATAAAAGTTTGATCCAATGTATAAAAAAAATCTACTCTGTACAGCTCTAAATATTTTTGTATGCCTAAGCAGTTCACTGCTCTAGTTGAAGCTGGATAAAATTTAATAATTGTTTTTTTTGATCAATGATAAGGTACATGAACGCTTAAAAAAATTTGATGCAAATTAACTTCATTCTCAACTTCGTCATGGTGGAGCATTAGATTTTTTAAGGAAAAAAATACTAAATTCACAAATCGTTTGTGGTCTGCTTTCCTACTCTACGGTAGTGACAATTGAATTGCAATAACCAGCCAACTTGCGCGTATTTTCGCATAACTTAGTATGTTATTGCAATTCAAAAATATCTACCGTAGAGTAGGAAAGCAGACCACAAACGAAATGTAACATCACATTAAAATCAACTCTGGTCAATTTTATGGAGTATGCTTTACAAACCCAAATGATACTAATTCAGCCATTCAGAAAATATTTTTGATTCAATTCTGATCACACCGTCACCCTTTGACTTGCATGAGCTCAAAAAATCACTTTGAGGTAAAAGTCCAAAAATATTTTTCTGATGATCTACTGGAAAATATGTATTTTGGTGAAATTCTAAGTGATGCTTAAAAATACAGAAGGCTCTAAAGTCAAACAAGTCAAAAAGATATATTTATAGATGATTTTCCTCAGTTGTTATTTCTAACTGAACTTAACATGCTTTAATTCTGATCTGCAACTACATTTTCAATTCATTATTTTTTTTATAACTATACTATCACTTTAGATAAATCTCTATCACTTCAGGGATTTTCAGCAAAACTGAGATTTTCACTGAAATGCTAATTTTAATAGATTATCGTCAGAAAAATATTGTTAAAATTTATATCTAAACGGATTTTCATAAACATAAAAAATTGGTTTTGAATTTTAAATTTGATCACTATTAATTTCAATGTTTTTAGTTTCTCAAAGTGGTACACTTTTTAGTCAATTATTGATTGTTGTACTACATAAATAAAATATAAAGTCAATTTTGCATTTTTCCATTGAAAAGGTAAATTTTCCGACTTTTTTTCGACTTTTTCGACTTTTTTTTTGTAAATCAACTTTTTCAACTTTTTTTTTTTTCGACTGCGTGAGAAACCCTGTATATTTAACGACATTTTATTGCGGTTTGATTTTATCACATTTATGGTCGTATTTTGGCGAAAATCTCGTGCTTGCGCTTTTACAGCAAGTAAGTATTGGTTGATTTCTAGTTCATGTGCGCAGTGTAGCAGTAGTAGTTCTTTATCAAAACAAACAAGCTAAAATGTTTAAACTAGAAGTTTGCGTAGATTCTATCGAATCATCAATTAATGCTGTTGAAGGAGGAGCAAGTCGGCTAGAGCTATGTTCTGCTCTGAGTGAAGGAGGACTTACACCCACTCTAGGCTTGTTCAGAACTATCAAGAGAGCTGTAATCATTTATTATTTTTATTGTAAGTAATTTCTAATCTTTATTTCCTTCAGATTAACTCGAAGATTCCAATATTCGTAATGATCAGAATTCGTAGAGGAAATTTTAATTACTCGGACTTAGAAATGGATGCGATGCTCGAAGATATTGCAACATTCGAAGAAGCTGACGGCTTCGTCTTTGGAGCCTTGACTGATAAATTTGAGATTGATGTGCAGAAATGCAGGAAGTTCATAGAAAAGAGCGGGAAAAAGCCTAAAACATTTCATAGGGCCTTTGATTTGACTGCCAAGCTGAATATTGAAGAAAATTTGAAATTATTGTCTGATCTCGGATTCTCTAGAGTACTGACTAGTGGTCTAGAGAGTTCCGCTGAATTGGGATTGGAGAATTTGAAGCTGATGATGAATTTGAATTTGCCAATCACTATAATGCCTGGAGCTGGAGTATCCTTCAAAAACTTAGAACAAATTCTCAGAGAAACTGGAGCTAAAGAATTTCATGCATCTTGCAGATCTAAGAAAATGATGGATTACGTTGAAAGCTCTATTTCAATGGGAGGTGGAGCTGAGGATTTGGATCCACTTATGATATGTCATGCTGATATTGTCAGAAATCTTTTGTCTATAGCTCAATCAGTTAAACCTTAAATAAATTTTTTTTTTTAATAAAAAGAATGCAATTTTAATTTTGTGATGCGCTCTAGTGAGTTTTATGCATACTGTATATAAAATCTGGTCAATTTGCCTATTACTATTCCTTGCTTAAAAATACTTCATATTTGTACAGTATCTGCTACCAAAATGATGATGAAACTACTTACTCCAGAGTATTTGACGTTTGTTAAAACAGTATTTGATCTTGAAGAAGAGATGAAGATTGCCAAGGACGAGTAATTAACATGTTTTCTGTTCACAGAATTCTTAATTCTTATGAAAATATAGTCATGTAACTACGCCATCAACTCATTTCTTATCATTATTCATTTAAAAACTGCACATTCTTTATCATTAACTTACAAGTCTGTGTACTTTTACTTTCTTGATAATAATGAAGAGTCATTGCTCCAAAATCAGTACTTTTTAATAATTTTGACCATAAAGTATCTTTGAAGTAATATTTAATTTTAGACTAAAAGGATCCATGAAAAATAAAATTTCAAACCAATAAAAAAACTATCAAATTAATCAGAAAATGTTCAATGTTTTTTGTATTTTATGTGTTTTTTTTTCGTGAAAAGTTAAATTTTCCATTTCATTTATGAATTTTACGTTTAAAACTTTACAAATTGGGTTTTTCGTTTTAAATAAATATTTTACAAAGTTGGATGACCGAAAGAGACCCGTGCCGGGTCACTGGGGCTGGGCAAATCGTTGATGGTTGGCTTTGGCCGCTCAGCTTGTTCAGTGGTTTCCTGAATCTGGGAGTGGATTCTTGTCCAGCTTTTGCGTATCAATTTGAAACTCTTTGGGCACACGTCTCCAATTCTGGGCATCAAAGAAGTAGTAGGTGCCGCGCTCTATTGTGCCGCTTTTATCATAACTTGTGTTGCCGGGGACGCGAGTAATCCAAATTTTTTCCTCCATGTGGTACCGCCAGTCCCGATGGTAGCTAAAATCATTTTAGTTAATTAATAAATCAGATTCATCGATAATTTTAAAGCATGAAAAAACTGAAGAAAATATATCGAGGAAAATTCGATCTATCGTTTAAATATAAACTTACAGTTCTTGTGCTGCCAGTAATTGAATCATGTCGCTCACGTTGGTGTAAAAAAGGAAAAATAGCAAGTCGTCCTTATACTGCTTCATCTTCATCTGTGCCAGTTTATCCCGAATGGACACGTTGATCAAATACTCTGCAGGCACTGGATAATCAATGTCTTGCGGCCTAAAAGTAAAATAAGAATTAATCAGTAATTTTAAGAAAAAACTAATTGATTAATTACCTCGCAGTGGAATCCGCGAATGGTCCTCCAAAGTTCTGGTAGAGGTTCTCCATTGAATTCAGATTCAAGCCTAGAGCGGTCAGATCTTGTCCCATGGCTAAAGAGACTAGATTAGGATCGGATTCAGCTGCTCGGATAAATGTGAGCAGGCCCACCATGCCAAACTGGTTATTCACCATACTCGCTGGAATATTTGTCACCAGGCCTGAGAAAATATGAAATTGTTGTTTGATCACGAAAAAATTTAATAAAAATATTTTAAATCCTCACCACTAGGCGACGTTTGCACGCCCCGCTTTGCCTTATCACTGACTCCACCGCCACCCAAATTAGCTGACGTAAGCGACGAAGTATCCATCGATTGCATCATATCCATACATAGCGAGTTTTTTTGCTGCTGGTCCATCATAGATAAACTATTACCGTCCTGCCCCATTGACATTTGTTGACCCACGATGTTGTTCGCGCTAATCACTGAGGAAACAGAATTGAGACCTCCAGCTGACACATGATTACCTCCTACTACACCCACTACACCTCCATCAGTGCCTGGCAACGCGGGAAAGTCTTCACTGGACATTTGAAACTCAGTTTGCTCGGATGTAGGTTGCTTGACCATGCCCACTACAACGACAATGAATTGAGAAAGGAATATTGAATTCAATTTTTGAGTAGAAAAAGGATGCTAGTGATTATAATTGCACCAGCATCCTCTAAAACTCAGCAATAAATACTTACCATAAGGTTTACTGCCAGGCGGCTGAAGCGCATTTGTGAGCTCATTGTGGCCACCTCTCGCATTTGTTAGCGATGGAAATTCGGAAAGATCCAGGAGGGGCGGCGTGCCCGTATCATTTGAACTGTTGGCGAACACGCTGTGGAAATTATTAATACTATTTCCAGTCTGAGATCCATATCCTCGCGATTGCATGAATGATCCCATGTTGGACTAAAAAGGAAATGAAAATGAATTTCACAAAATTTTATAGAAGAATTCGGATTTAAATTGGTTACTTGGGTTGTATTTAAAACCATTCATTGAAAGATTAAAATGTAATGAAAATTGAAAATGAATGACTAACTTTTCCGAAAAGATTCATAAATTTCTTGAACATTTTGATTTTCTTGATGTAAACAATCAGACTTTTCGAATGCCTTTAACTTTTCCTAAAAATTAGAAAGAATCTTTGTTATTGGCTATTACCATCGGACCTCCACCACTCCCTAACCCAGCCATCGTCCTCGATCGATCATTGTACGCTCGCTGCTGGCTGCCGGAAGTATAGATATTCATACGTGACATGGGATCGGCTACCATCGCTCGCGCATTTTGAATGCCTATCGCGGGAAGATTCCGGTTGGGCGACAATTGCGGAGGTTGGTTGCTACTTTGCTGCGGCTGCTGTTGATGCTGGCCGGAGGTGACATAATTGGAGTTGTTGGACGGGAACATGCCGGATGTCGGCGTAACATGCCCGGAAATTGCGTTGAATCCACTAGACCGGCCACTCAGCGTCGCACTTGATATTCTGGGGGGTTGTTGGAAATTCAAGTTTGCCATAACCTGCAAAACGGGATGGCACCACAACAAAGAGTTATTAAAGAACAATTCGCAATTGCGAATAAATTACGTATTTGTTCGGAATCTAAGGATGCAAGCAATTCGGAAATCAATGAAAGACTAGCAAATGCCTAGACATAGAGTTGGTAACAACCTAAAATCATTTTTATGAGCTCGACTTCTAAAGAGTTTAATTTAAATAATTTGCGTCAACAAGAAAACACTTCCGAAATGTGCCAAGCTCGGCCTTGAAATCCATAACAAACAATATTTCGTTGAACTCGCGCTTTTCCATTTGCTTGTCTCAGAAGATCCAGAAACCTTAACTGGTCGCAAGACTCACCTTTTGAAGATTTTCATAAACTAAGCTTTGTTGAGAAATTTTTTGTTTTGCTTTCAAAATTGCTTTGTACCTTCAAGCAATCCTTTAATACTCTACACACAATTACTGCAAGTTCAATTAGCTTTAATTCTTGCTAATATAATAGGCCTAAACCTTAGCTAGGTTGATGAATTTAAAGATAATTGCCAAGTTTTTCTGAATTTTTAAAATTGTCCCTTGAAATATATATCAACAGGATGCACACTATTAAAAACATTCAAAGTTTATCTAAACTAATTTTGCACTTTATATTCTAGATACGAGGCTACTTCTTACGCATTTTAAATTTGCATGTAATTGCTCTGATCAAATATTTAATAAACGGCAAACAACCGGCGTTAACGTTATATACGCAAATTGTAACTCCTTGTTATTTTAATGTTTCTTGAGCGGACATTTTTATTTGAATGATTGATGAAATAATCATCATATTAGTTGACGAATCAATTTTACAATGTCTTAAAACTTATATTATGGATATAAATGATGAATTTATCTCTAAAAATTCTTAAGCTTTAAAGGAAATAAAAAACAGTTTTTCAGATTTTGGTTAAAATCATCATTGTAAATCTTAATTAATGACAACACGACACCTTAATGTGTATCAATAAATGTGTTCGATTCTTGAAAACCAATTGCTGTAGAATCAAAAAGTTTTCCACCTAATTAGACAGTAATTAGAACTGAAAACAATTTAAAATTTAATAATTTCGATTATTCGATGCTGAAATATCAAAATCATAAAATATTTCAGCAACCTGTCATGTGAACTGTCAGCTCAGATTTAGTCGGTTATTGATAATTCTTGGAATAGAACTTACTCCGCGGAAATAATTGATCCGTGATTTAATTAATCTGGTTTAGTGCTTAAATATAATATAAGTAATTCATTAAATTCGGCATCAAGATGGCTCTCAGCGATGCAGATGTTCAAAAACAGGTAAAAAAGAATTGGAAAAATTTGCTGACATTGATAATTTTGGATCTTCAGTGGCCCAAATCTGCATTGGTTAGCTTGAAAATATCCTCGTGACTACCTTTTGGTAATTACAATACTTTTTGAAGGGTTTTCAGTAACTTTTCAAGATTTTTTCAGTCTGGCTCGAAGAAAGTCTTAAATTTCATAGTTTAAGCTTTCTAAGAAATTTCCAGAGTGTCTGAAATCTTCAAAGTTATTATACAATGCCAATTCAGTTTTCTGGACATGGATTCAGGCTGAAAATCAAGTGTAAATGAGTTTTTATTTGTGGTCATATGATGAATTTTCGTCATGTGAATTTTTCACCCGAAATACTATTAAAGATTTTATGGATTCCAAAGACATTATATCTCCTTCTCGTCAAATTAAAATATGCCTGAGGCCGTGCATCTTATTATCAATTCATTCTTTTTGCCCTAATATGTCCTAAACGCATAGGAATTGGAGTTATTGATTTTTATTTGGTCACGAGACTCAGTTCATAAGAGCACATGAGCTCAAAAATTCCACGAAAATTCAATCAGGCTCCTCATATTCTCCATTTGTTCACTTTAAATTCCGTTGCACAACAAAATATAATCAAATTTTACCCCGCGTGACTGTTTTTGTGCAACCATCTCTTTCTAAATGCAAGGCCATCTAAGAAAATTATTCTGGATCAACTTGAGAACTACATTGGAGCAACAAAACAAATCAACCAATATGAAAAAAAATTTATTAAATATTTTTTTTCTTCCAGATCAAGCACATGATGGCTTTCATTGAGCAAGAAGCTAATGAAAAAGCCGAAGAGATTGATGCTAAAGCCGAAGAGGAATTCAATATTGAGAAGGGTCGATTGGTTCAACAACAACGCATCAAGATCATGGAATACTACGAGAAAAAGGAGAAACAGGTCGAGCTCCAAAAGAAGATCCAGTCCTCCAACATGTTGAACCAGGCTCGCTTGAAGGTGAGGATTTTCCTCATGTTCTTAGGAACATAGCAATAATTATTAATTTGATCAATTGATATTGAACACAAAACTTGACAAACTAATTAACTAATAATATTCGTATGCTTTTAGGTCCTGAAAGTGCGTGAGGATCACGTAAGCTCTGTTCTCGACGAAGCCAGACGTCGTTTAGGAGAGGTCACCAAGGACCAAGGCCGATACGCCACCATCCTCCAAGCTTTAATCACACAAGGATTATATCAGGTTCAATTTACTTTTTTTCATCCTTATCCTTAAAACTAATCATTCCTATTAATTTTAGATTATGGAACCCAAAATCACCATCCGCAGCCGTAAAGAAGATGCTCAGTTAGTGCAAAGCGTTTTGCCAGCATGCGTGGAGCAGTACAAGCGTGAGACTGGTAACGATGTGGTCGTTACTCTTGATACTGACACCCATTTGTCCACCAACTCCACCGGGGGAGTGGAACTTTTCTCCCTTCAGGGACGTATTCGAGTGAGTAATTTTCTTGTTCAAGAAATCTATAATATGGTGTATAGGAAAAATTTTATTTGAAGTTCAACTAATTTAGTTCATAAACTAATCCATTCCCTTTCTTTGATAACCTAAATTTCAGGTTGTGAACACTCTTGAATCCCGCTTGGAGTTAATTGCGATGCAGCTGGTGCCAGAAATCCGTAACTCATTGTTTGGTCGCAATGTTAACCGTAAATTTACCGATTAAATCTAAACACAAAATAATTATTCAAACAATCCATCAACTAACTAGAATGCAATGTTGGAAGTTTTGCACTCAAATTTTGAAAAAACAATTTTAGAGAAACATATTTAAAAATCATACAAGTTGCCGGTAATTTGTACAATTAGTTTATTGAGTTGTAAAAATTTCTTTTTCGTAATTTTAAATTTTAATTAAATTTTTGGTTCTTGTAATTTTTCTGCAAAAAAAGACATTCCTTTAAACGTTTGTGGTCGAAAAACTCGAAATTTTTCTGTTTTGTTCTCTTTCATTTGGTTTTTGTTGAGTTTTGGTCATTAAGTGCAAGTTGGCGATGTTTTAACGTTTATGAGAAAACTACTAAAAATGCAAAGCAAATATTATCATGTAAAATAATAATGTTTGATGTTGTGTTATTAGTAATTTTGTTTAAAATATGGTGTCGCCACTTTTCACTCATTACCTTGAATCAATTTTTTCAAATTTGTTAGTTTTTGTACATTTGATTTTGCGAGTTGTTATTATTGTTTTTGTTCAATTTAGTAGTTATTCGGTTAATGGAATGGAAACTATATATTATTATATATACAAAATACTATATATATACAAATTTAATTAATGAAGGAAAATTTACTAAGTGTTCGTATAACAAAAGAATTAACTAATTACTGTATAATCAATCGTTTGGATCGACAAATGATGCATTATTGAATACTTGAATTGGGGTTGTTTGATTACAAGTTGGTTATTGTCTTTTTTCAAAAGTCTTTGATTGATATCGTTTAATTTATTTAAATTGACAATAACCACTAATCAAACAATTCAGCTCACCCTTATATCAAATTGTAATTCTTCTAAATGTAGACCAAATATGATATCTTAACGTTGTTTCGTTATTAAAAGGGTTATTTTTATTGCAATATGCGTCAAAATTCAAAAGTTCTCGTTACAAAAAATATTAATCGCCGGAAAGCGCGCTAGTGGAAGGATCAACAAAAGATACAATTTCACCAAAAAAAATTAAAAATTATTTAAAAAATGGAATGTACATGGAGCCAAAAAAGATCACCAACCGCTCAAAACAAGCAATTTATTAAACTACACTATGGCAATTTAACCTCAAGAAATATATAATTCATTTACGAAATAGTTTTATCCTTGGTGATTTATAAAATGTTTAGTTCCACAAACACTTTTTATAAAAACCTGCTAATGCAGGCGAATGAACCTAAACATTCATTCGAATGCGTTAGTTTACATATTTTTTTCGAAATTGTTGTTTTGACGTCACCTTTATAAATTACCTTGAGTTTAGCTATTTTGGTGGGACTTTTCAGTTTGAAATTGATTTCCTAGGGAATATTTTCTTCTGATGAATCCTCATATATAACGATCAGTATATTGTTATCTCTTCTTAAAAGAGTGACAACTTAGCATAGCACTTAGCAGTAGCTAAAGAGAATTCTACTATAATAGGTTTAGTTGACGAAAATCCCAAAAAAAGTTTAAAAATCACATAAAACGCAAATTGTATCTTCAGTGCAGAAAGTTCTTGGATAAAGTGTGTCCGGGCCCCGCAATTGACTCTAGTTACTGGTCTTCAACAGCATCAGCGCTCTTACGTCACCTGAATGAAATGACTCCTTTTAATGACATAATTTTCCTTATCACGAACATCTACCAAACAAAACGATTAAACATCAAAATACGATCAAAAAACCTAAATTACTTAATTACATGAACATCTTTGAAATAAGGGAGTTTATTCAGCTGTCGTGAGAGCGTTTGACTAACAGTAAAGCGACTTAATTGTCTTGGAGTGGTAGGTCCACTTTTTATCCTGAGAGGAGTGAGAAGAGCGAAAATGGGCGATAAAATATGTAACGGTTGATTTTGAACTTTTGACGCAATTTTTCTTATCAATTAAAACGATTAGGTAAACCCATTTAATGAATGTTCGGAAATTCAATCAATTAATTTTTATTCGAAAGCATGTATTGTTGAAAAAAAAAGTATTAACAAAATAAAAACTGGAACGTAGACCACAATTAAGACAAAACACACACAGAATTAATTTCTTAATTAGTATTTCAGACAATAAATGGCAGTTTTAAAACTTTTAGTTTCATTTACCTTCATAAATTTATCGCAGTGCCATTTTGCGAACATAAACTGGAAAAAATCTTACAAAGAGAACAAACCCTTAAATTAGACAAATTGACATCAAATAAAAAATACTTTGAAAAATAGTTAAAAAAACGAGCAAAATTGTATCAGAGAATCATTACATGGTGTAAATAAAATTAATGAAACAATAATGTATAGATGTGAGACATATTAATAAATCCAAGAAATATATTTGAGTTGAAACTTAAAATTGATGAGTTTTTTTAAGACGAGGAGTTGATTGTGAAGGTCAAGGTTTAGAGGTGAATGAAACTCTCCCAACTAAAATTCTTTGATTTTTTTATTGACTGGCTTTCTATCAAGTTTTTTTTTATAAACTAATAATTCTACTCTTCTACAGGTAGATTTGTTGTACAAATATGTAATTTAATCACAATAAAAATTTTCAATCGATTTCACAAATAATGCAGCATAACTATTTTATCAATGTACCCGGGATTGACATCTTTAATTAAAAGATCGCATCGATGTATCTACAATCTACGCAGTACTGGAGCTGGATTATCTTCGACCACAATAGTTTTCGTGATGATACTAAAAAATATAATTCATTTTTATAAGTGCTTTGTTATCAAAAATTAAAAAATATTACTCGTAGCCAGTTCGGTTGTGACGGAAAAAGAAAATAATGAAGTACCTATAAAGACACGTCATTAATTAAGAAATTTTAATACCTAATTTTAAGATTTAAAAAAATAGCTTACATCGGGAATAGTAAGGTCGTAAGGATATTTTTAGCAACAGCCCTAAAAACAATACAAAAGTTATAAGTTAAGTACATTAAACCAAGTCGAATTTTCAAATGAACCTAAGAAGTGCCCTTTGAAAATTCAGATTGGAAGCGGGAAACAGCAAAGCACGAATTGCAGAGTGATTGTTGACCGGTTGAGCATCTAAAGGAACAACAGCTTCAATGTGGAGTATTCTTAATCCCATAGCGAGTTTTCCTGGCGTTGCATTCATCTTGGAGGTCCAAATTGCTTCGTACAAACAGGCAAAAATTTTAGTGATAACTTCTAGGATTAAAAAATCTGATGTGAAAGACAAGATTTCTTTGTAGTCGTCTTCTAGGTAACTTTTGAGGGTATCGAAATCTAACTCAATGCCACTGAAATAAGAAAAAATAAATGTCAACCATTGGCTGGATTTGCTATACGAGAAATTTTATCTCTAATGCATGAATTTGGGCTTCAACTTACATGTTAATGTCAAACAAATCTATAATGACGAAAGCTAAAAGAAGCTTAATTATGAATAAAATGAACACGTCAACGATCTCTGCCACTAAACGCTTCCACAAAGGAGCTATTGAATACCTAAAATAAAATCAACATCATTGAATATTACATGAGTCAAGACAATTAATGAGAATATTACTCGAATCCTCCATTTTGGTTAATTATTTCTTCATGTCTAGCTGGGTCGAGAATGAGGTCTCCTCTCCTTGGATTTGCTGCAGCTCTTGGTTGTTGTGGGACTGTGGTAGGTTGCTGAGCTGGATTTTGGAATAACTGTGGGTATGTGGACATCAAATAGTACGGAAAGTATGCCATTGCTTTTGCCTGGAGGTTGCTGTTGTCGGTCCATAAGGTCAGTGCCTTAAAATATTCATCTTTTATATTTTTATTCAAAATATTATTTACAATCAGTGGCTTTTTTGCTTCTTCTTTCTCTGGTTTCACTTGATGGTTGATAGGTGTGAGATCATTATTCTCTTCAGCCATCGTGAAATTGAAATTTTCCTTGGAAAACTATGGTGAAAAGAAAAAAAATATCAAATTAAATTTCCAATAATTTTCACAACAAATGACTGGTTCTCGCCGGATTACAAAATAACGGCCCCTCGTAATAAATGCTAAATCGAAGTATAAAGCGAGGAATAAGTAAATCAACAGTTTTATAATCGGCTTAATAAGCATCTTATTATTTATGTCTGTTTAAGGAACAATCTGCTGCCTTATTAAGTTAATTCAAGTGCCAATCAGTGCATTATCCATTATTATAGTGTGCCAACTATGAGATTCTCAAGATTTCATTGAGAATTTGCTTTAAATTAAAGATGAACAAAAATGGGAATTCGGAGCTGACCATTTTTCAAGGTGGACCCAGCATACACATAAATACTAGTGGGCAACGCTTGGAAGAGGAAGAAGAATTGCAAGATCAGCAACGCAGAAATGCTGAAGTGAGCATTATTTAAAATCAATTATAAAATTTCATAAATAATATCTCTAATATTACTTGTAGCTTCAAAAAGAACTGGAGTTTGCTTTTGATGATCTTATCGATGATGAAGAGGACAACGAGACTACTCAAAATTCAACACATTTTAATTCGCGCCTGTCTCCCGGTAACCAAGACAATTTATTTCCGCAACAAAAGCACAACAAACCGCCTCAAAACGTGTTCAATGGACATCCTCAGCCAGTTCTCCAACAATTAAACCAACAGTTCAACGGTCAAGACTTTCCTCTAAGAGACGAAGTCACCCGACTAAAACACCAAGTAGAATCTAAAGCAAGAGAGCTGGAATATGTAACTTGTGAACTTAATAACGAACGACGGAAAAATAAATCTCAAGCGGACGAGTACGAAAAGCGTTTAGCTATATCTGAAGCTGAAAAAGAACGAGCTTTGATGACCAGAGGACAAACACACGAACTCCTGGTTGAAAACAAATCGAAAATGCTGGAAATGGAAGATGTTTGTGAGAATCTCAGGTCAAAGATCAAATCTCTGGAGAACAAAAACTCAGATCTGGTTGCAGAAGTTGAAAACACGAATCTATTGTTGTCGGATGTCCAGCATAAATATAGTATGGTCGAGAAAAATGCTTTGTACAATGCCGACAGAAATGCTGATTTAATTTTGAAGCAAACCCAAGAGAGACACAGTGCTCAGATGGTTATGATGCAACAGCAGATTGATAGCTTGAAGAGTAAACTTGATAATACGGTAAGAGATTTCTTAGGAGTCATCGTTTTAAGATCCAATTCATAATTATTTCAATTTTTAGGAGCACGAGTACAAAAACTTAGACGTTCGTTACAAGGAATTACAAAGATCTCGGGAATGTCTTTTAATTGAAAAGAGTGATATCATTAACCAACTAAACCATAATTTGGAGGAAGCTCAGCGCCAATGTCAAGGACTTTTAAGCAAGCCAAACATGACTCAGGAGAACCGTCGGCTACAGAACATGGTTAACACTTTAGAGGTGCAAACTGAGGAAATGGCAAAGACAATAAACAATCTCACTCAAAAATTGCAAACAACAAGCTCAGAATTGGAGATGATGGATAGTATAATTTGTGAAAGTGGCGGAAATAATGTCAGCTTTTCTGAGTCAAATTTTCTGCAAAGAAATCTTATGAAAAACTCGAGTGGTTCAAGTAGCACACCCATTAATCAGGACGAACGGCTCAAAAGATTGAAGGATGAGCTTTTCAAGTCTATTAATAACATCAAGATTAAGAGGGAAGAGATCAAAATCTTAGAAAAACAGCTCAGCGAGAAAAATAGTGAAATAAAGACCTTGAAAAATGATGAAAACAAAGCGCTGGTGGACTTGAATCACTACAAGGATGAATCTTGTAAGCTGCAAAGTAAATTGAATATTTTAGAGAGTGAACTTGAGAAAATCAGGCAGGTCAAAAGGAATAGCTTAGAACATGAGAAAAAAGATCAGGAAAAGCAAGATGAGCAGATTTGCACTCTCGAGATGAAAAATGAGGAGTTGAGCTTAAATCTCAAGAAACTTGAAGGAGATTTTCAAGAAGTAAATCTTAAATACAACCAGTTGCTTGAAGATGAACGAGAAAAAGAAGATTTATCAGAGAAAATGAAAAAAGATCACAAATTGGTGGTTGAGCAGTTACATCAAGAAATCAAGCAACTTAAGGCAGTTAGCAAAGATTTAGATGCAGAAAAAAATAAGGTGGCTTCAATTGAAGGTGCTTTGAAGATAAATGAGATGAAGTGCGACGAGTTGGTGAAAATGCTAGAAAAGGAGAAAGAAGATAAGCAAAGAAGGTTGAGTGATGTTAGAGGTGAGTGTACTATAGAATGATTGATGGTTTCATGGATTAACAATTTTTTTTTAGGAAAACTCCATGGCTCTTTTCTTAATGAGGATAAATCAATGAAAAATACTTCAAATCATTGCACTAAATGTGTTGAGTACCTCACTGAAATCACAAAGGTGAGTTATTCAAAATAAAATCAATCTCAAATAGCGTAATTATTTGATTTGATTTTTTTTTAGTACGAAATAAAATGTTTGCAACTGCAAAATGTAAATGCTGACTACTTCAAAGAGTTGACTCAAATCAAAATTGACCTACAAGACGCTCAAGTAACCGTCGATCATCTCAGCGAAAAATTGAATCTCAAAGTAAGTCGTGATGAGGAAATAAACAAACTGAAAGTGAAAGCTCTGGAGTTCGAAGAGTACATGCGGAATCAGCCTCGTAGTGGCTCCATGGGATCAAGCAATAAATCTTCTCCTCCTAGTTCCATTAATACGAATAATAATACATTGAAAACTGATGTATCTACCTCAACATCGCCTACTTCTTCGAAAAAAGAGTTGAGGGATCAAAGTTGCTCTACTTCACCAGATTTAGATGAAAAGAAAGATAAAAAGCGGCACCATACTGAATCTAAGCTTAGAGATGAAATGGCAAAGATTTTTGCTGCTGAGATAAAGTCAATGGAACGGAAATATCGAGACGAAAATGAGAAAATCGAGAATGCGGTCCAATTGTTAAGAGGAGAGCTTGAGAGTAAAACCAAAGAGCTTCACATACGCACCCAAGAAGTTGAATTGCTTAAATTTACGATATTAAAAGAGCGCGAGAAAATGGAGGAAACTCGAGGAGAATTTAAAGCAAGAGTGGACCAACAAAATGAAACCATCAAAAAGTACAGAAGCGAATATGAAAATGGACAGCAAAAAATTCGCAGCTTGGTGAAAGAACTCAGCGAGAAAGGAGCCTCAGTAGACACTGAAAGAGAAGCTGTAAATGACATGATCAAGCAAATAAACGAGGAAAGGAAAAGCTTAGCAAAAAGGGAAGATGAAGTGGCCAAGAAATTGAGAATTTTAGATGATGAAAGTAATAAGGTCATCGAACAGCTCAAAGAAAAATATTTATCCGCTAAAAAAACTGCCCAGAATTACAAACAGTATAGTGAAGATAAAGAAGCGCATATGCTCAAGGAGTACGATAGGATCAAGGAAGGATATACAGAAGCCTTGACAAAAGTTCAGAAAAGGATGAAAGAAGTGCTGGATAGTCAAGAGAAAATTGTAAAAGAAAGAATAAGAAAAATTGAGACAGATTGTGACTTGAAAGTTGAGATTATGAAGAATGAGGTGCTTAAGCACAAACAGGCTATTTAAGTTTTTATTTTACATCATTATAGTGTGTAAGTTTTATTGCCATTAAATCTGTAATATATTTAAATGCCATTGTAAGCCTTTGTTGATTGAATAAAAAGTATTATTACAAACAATTTAATTATTTAATTATTGTAAAATTTGAATCAAAAGTTTTGGCGGGAAAAACAAGTCAAAAATTGATTGCCGGATTTTCTGACAGGAACGGATTATTTCAGCGTGTTTCATTTGTTTTGATTCAGATAATAATTGAAATACAGAAATTTTAAAGCTTCAGGATGGTAAAACAACTCCAGAAAACACGCCAACGGAAGCAATATCATTATGAAACCAACAGGAAGAACCAAAAGAAGAAGCAGCAGAGTACTGGAAGGATTAAGTGGTAATTTCCTTCAAATACATTTTTCATACCAAATTTTCTTCAGATAGAAGCTAATCCCATAAATTTGTCTTTTTAGCCAAGAAGTCCGTAAAGCATATGATTACCGTAACACGATGCCTGGTAACATTAAAGATATGGGATTATCATTCGATGTCAACAAAACTATGGGTCTTCCCAACAACAAAAGCGAGAGAGTTCAGTTAAAAAAGATGCTATCCAATGGATTTGTCGAAGAAGACAACTCTGACGCCGAACCAGAGTCCACTGAAGGAAGTTTGATTAGAAAATCAAAGAAGTACGTGGCTGAAGGTTTGGAAAAAGACGCCAAGGCTCCCAGAGAGAGTAATTACAGATTACCGAATGGTCAAGTCAAGTGGATTTCTTATTTAATGGATACCTATGGATTGAACTACAAACTAATGGCAAAAGACAGAAAAAACTATGATCAGGAGACTTGGAGACAACTTAGAGCCAAGTGCCGTAAACTTATGTCAATTCCCCAACAGTTTTCTAAGTATTTGGAAGAAAGAAATCTTTTAGATGAAGAGGATGACGAGAGTAATCCAAGGTGGCAGGAAGTGGGAACAGATATTGATGATGATTTGTAATCAATTTTAAAGTAAGGAAATAAAAAGAAGAATTTTTACATTAAGTAATTTTATTTTCAAGCCTTTTCGGTTTTTTTAAATTGAATTAAATTTGTTTTGGTTTGAGATGTTGCACCACCAGCTGCGTGGTTGGCTAATTATCAATAGAACTGTTTTTCAGAAGAAGTTGTCGAATATAATACAATTATTCATTCTCTTTTCTCAGCACAATTTTTTAAGAATTTCACACATTTTCCTTAAAATTCGATAAAATTTTTATCAATATCATTCCATATTTTGAATTAAAAATTAAACAATTTTCCTTAAATTTTTTTGAAAACAAAAATAACTAAATTTGAGTGATTTTTTAAAATTATTTAACAGATTTTCCAAAAAAGAATTCCTCATTTTTTTATCACAAATGAAATATTAATATTTGTTAGGTTTTGACCAATTATTGTAATTAACATCACTAATTAATTAATTAGAAACAATAACTTTGATGTTGAATACATTTTAGATAATCATATTCACTGACTAAAACACATCAAATGGTTTAATCGATTATACTAAGTAATTATAATCAACACCACAAAATAAAATTAAGGAAAATTTTCCCTGTTTTTACAGTCCTGTGAATTAAATTCACTCCCTCAATCACCTTGAATCATGTATTATATTCGTAAGTACTGGAGAATATTCAAGTCTTAATCGTAAAATTAGTAGTATTAATAGAAAATCAATTAGCAGTGGAGTATTGTGGTTTTTCCTGCGGAACGGAAAATTTGGATGAGCGACAGACGGGACAGAGCCTTTATAATCAGAACCTTGAACATCAGCTGGCCATGCGTGGCGTTCTCTAACGGAATAATTTCTTTTGTCTTCAGTGGTAATTTTACGATTATAAGTATTAATAATGTAATTAGAGATTTGAATTGTGCCCGCATTTAGTTATTTCTTCTTCTGGGCTTTCTCCGCGGCTTTGGTGACTTTACCGCCTGCCGCATCCTTAAACAGGACGGACTTGATCACACCAACGGCGACCTTGAGTAGAAAATTAAAAGATTAAAAATAGCGACCAATCATGCTATTTTAAGAACATACCGTTTGACGCATATCGCGAACAGCGAAACGTCCCAGGGGTGGAAACTCCTGGAAAGACTCAACGCAGAGTGGCTTAGATGGGACGAGGATGACAATAGCAGCGTCACCCGACTTGATAGACTTAGGATTCTCCTCCGTGGTTTTTCCCGTACGACGATCACACTTCTCTTTGATCTCAGAGAACTTGCATGCAATATGCGCAGTGTGGCAATCAAGGACTGGCGTGTAGCCGTTGGCAATCTGGCCGGGATGATTCAGGACAATGACCTAGGAAATGAAAAAAGTATTATTACTTTTAGTTCGATTGCATAACTTAATTTGTATCTCACTTGAGCAGTAAAGTTCTCAGCTCCCCTTGGAGGGCTGGCCTTTGAATCTCCAGCGACGTAACCACGACGCAACTCCTTGACGGAAACGTTTTTAACGTTGAAACCAACGTTGTCTCCCGGGACGGCTTCTGACAAAGCCTCATGATGCATCTCAACGGATTTTACTTCAGTAGTCAAGTTGACGGGAGCAAATACGACAACCATTCCTGAGATGAAGAATCAATAAGTCTTAAGTCTAAAGTATTTTAGGAATGTAAGTAAAATTACCTGGTTTCATGATTCCTGTCTCAACTCGACCAACTGGAACTGTTCCAATTCCTCCAATTTTGTAGACATCTTGCAGTGGCAAACGCAATGGTTTGTCGGTTGGGCGAGATGGTGGCAAAATAGCATCCAAAGCTTCAATTAAGCACTTGCCATCAGCCTTGCCTTCTTTACGCTCCACAGACCATCCCTTGAACCAAGCCATCTTTTCTGATGGTTCAAGCATGTTGTCTCCATGCCATCCAGAGATAGGCACAAAAGGAACATTGGCTGGATTGTAACCAATCTTTTTGATGTAAGAAGAAACCTCCTTCTTAATTTCTTCATAACGAGCTTCGTGATATGGTGGCTCAGTGGAATCCATCTTGTTCACTCCGACAATCAATTGTTTCACTCCCAAGGTGAAAGCCAATAGAGCATGCTCGCGTGTCTGACCATTCTTGGAGATTCCAGCTTCAAACTCTCCAGTACCGGCTGCGACAATCAAAACAGCGCAATCTGCCTGAGATGTTCCAGTAATCATGTTCTTAATGAAATCTCTGTGTCCAGGAGCGTCAATAATAGTGACGTAGTACCTGCCAGTCTCAAACTTCCACAAAGCGATATCAATGGTAATACCACGCTCGCGCTCTGCTTTCAGTTTATCCAAAACCCATGCATACTTAAATGAACCTTTGCCCATCTCCTGAGCTTCTTTCTCGAACTTCTCAATTGTTCGTTTATCAATTCCACCACACTTGTAGATCAAATGGCCGGTAGTTGTAGACTTTCCAGAGTCAACATGTCCAATAACGACAATGTTAATATGAACCTTCTCTTTACCCATCTTGTGGTCCTTTAAATGCCTTTTTGTGGAATTTCTCGAGAGTTTTCTATTGGTTTGTTCAGCACAAGCGATCTAGAAGAGAAAGATTTGTTTGTTTAAGAATAAATTAATTTTTAATTTCAATAAAATTTTATTTTAACAACATTCATCACAAACACGTGTAAAATAAGAAACGTTTATCTTGTACAAAATTTCTTATACATTTTTAACGATTCTATAGAAATTATGTGCTCTCTTTTCTAGTGTAACGAACTGCATTTTTTTTTAGAAAACGTGTGCACTTTTACATGTATGCCAAACTCTCGCGTTTTTCACTTGAAGTCATTTTCTTTTCGATTCTACGAAAACATATTATGCTATGTTTCATTTTTGCCGACAGAATTTTTTTCTCATTATTGCATCATTGTGTTATTGTGCGTTACTGGAGCTTTTTGGGCTGCTTGCCATCTTTTCTTTTATAGTGATTCTAACGAGAATAATAAGAAAGTTTTAACTCAGAAATCGAGATGAAAACTTTTCCTTTTCATTAACGACTTCAATTTAGCATTTTTATTTGTGTTATGTCAAGTTTATGTGACTTTTATGGAGTTTTTATGCGAAATATGTAAATTACGTAAGAGATTGTAGAAAGAATGGAGGATTGAAAGGACGTGAGATGTCAATTAAGATTGAAACAGAGTGTTTTCTTTTGTTGTCCAGTTTTTCATGGACTTCAAGGTTTCACCAAGATTTACTTTTGTTTTCCCTTTTTGGGAAAAATACCACTATGGCTTCCATTAAGATTTTAACGTCACAATTTGTTGGAGTTTGAATTTAGTTTAAAGATCAAATCTGCGTAAAGTCATCCATCTTTTTTATGTAAATTCCGGCCACCATTCATTTTTGAAGTTTTTTTTAATCCTTTTCACATAACTTTGAACGAAAAATGTACAAGAAAACCCCATTTTTACAGTACAGGTAAAGTCGCAAATTCTTGATTTTTATTTGTGTAATCATGATCTTAAATCCATTTTTAGTAACCACATTGGAGGTATCTGAGTAATTAAAAGATTCAAAACAATTTAAGAATACTTTCTCAATGCAATGAAAAAAAATCGGAAAAGCTGAAGCTTTAGCAGGCACTTCGGCAACATAATACCTACTATGCTTCATTAGAATAATTCATTTGAATGAAGCAATAAAATTCTAGGAAATTCAAAAATATGTAACCAAAACATAAATTTTCGATCAGAGCGCCGAGCGGGAATATTGTGCATTATTGCTGATAATTCTGTTGAATTCAATCTTACCACTTTCTGATCGACTTGAGTTGGTAGTTTCTTAACGAAAAACACGTAAAACTTGTTTTCATATAAAACTCAAAAAAAATATATATATTTTTTCCAACAGTTTTTTAGATTCTTTGAAAAAACACAAGATATATAAAATATAAATTTTTGCACTACAGGTACTAGATGGCGCTGTATTATTTTCAAAAACTCTTCGTACGTCGCTGCTTATGGTTAAAAAAAATCTTATTTTGAAAATTTTAGATCAATCGGTCCGATGGGTTCTGAGATTACGTCAACAGAAGTTTTCTTTCCAAAATTTTTGTATGCATGACAACTTGGTCATGGTACAATATTTCTATAAAATCTTCTGAAATCGTTAATTTTGGGCCAAATACAGGGTTTTGCATATTCAAATGTTTTAAAATATTCTCAGGAAAAAAAAAAAAAAAAAAATATTGAATGACAAAATAGTAGTTTGCACTACAGGTACTAGATGGCGCTGTATTATTATCAAAAACTCTTCGTACGTCGCTGCTTATGGTTAAAAAAAGCTTATTTTGAAAATTTTAGATCAATCGGTCCGATGGGTTCTGAGATTACGTCAACAGAAGTTTTTTTTCCAAAATTTTTGTAAGCATGACAACTTGGTCATGGTACAATATTTCTATAAAATCTTCTGTAATCGATCATTTTGGGCCAAATACAAGTTTTCTGCCTAATCACGTGATGTAAAATAAGCTAGTGACAAAAAAAAAGTCGTGCGCCCATATGGTAGTTTGCACTACAGGTACTAGATGGCGCTGTATTATTATCAAAAACTCTTCGTACGTCGCTGCTTATGGTTTAAAAAAGCTTATTTTGAAAATTTTAGATCAATCGGTCCGATGGGTTCTGAGATTACGTGAACAGAAGTTTTTTTTCCAAAATTTTTGTAAGCATGACAACTTGGTCATGGTACAATATTTCCATAAAAACTTCTGGAATTGATCCTTTTTGGGCCAATACAAGGTTTTGCATATTCGGATGTTTCAATATAATCTCAGGAAAAAAATTTTGTATGGCAAAATGGTAGTTTGCACTACAGGTACTAGATGGCGCTGTATTATTATCAAAAACTCTTCGTACGTCGCTGCTTATGGTTTAAAAAAGCTTATTTTGAAAATTTTAGATCAATCGGTCCGATGGGTTCTGAGATTACGTGAACAGAAGTTTTTTTTCCAAAATTTTTGTAAGCATGACAACTTGGTCATGGTACAATATTTCCATAAAATCTTCTGGAATCGATCATTTTGGGCCAAATACAAGGTTTTTGCATATTCGGATGTTTCAATATAGTCTCAGGAAAAAAAAAATTTTGTATGGTAAAATGGTATTTTGTACTACAGGTACTAGATGGCGCTGTAGAATTTTCTTGAATCAGCAAACGCGACCGTCTTATGGTTAAAAAAAGCTTATTCTGAAATTTTGAGACTAATCGGTCGGATGGGTTCAAAGATTACGAATACAGAAGTTCAGAAGTCAAAACCACGGACAGACATTTCGCAAGGACCCAAAATTTCGGGTTCTAGACCAAAATTTTTTTTGTTTTAGGCAAAAATAAGAAAAAAAAAAAAAAAAAAAGTTTGGATGAAATCAAGACTTCACAACTTTTTGTTGCCGAAGTAAAAATTACCCGCAATACTATTTTTCGCATATTTTTTTCAGCTGTGATTCTAATTGTCTAATTTTAGCAAATAATATATTCAATTCATCTATTAGAATTTTCATCTCGTTTGCTTACTCAATATCAAATAAAATCATCGCAATTTACTGAAAATGATACAAAATACAGGAAGGAAAATAATTGCGTGTTTAAAGTTGCGAGACCAAAAATATTATTGAATAAAGTTCGAAAGTTCAAAGAGCATTTGAGTGCACTCTGAGAAAATTTGATTGAGTGGGATTTTTCACTTCACCAGAATAGATAATGAGATTTTGCCACCCTTTCAGTCATTTGTTAATTTTGAATATGTTGATTTGTTTATGTGCTCCCTAGTTTCTAAAAAAGGGTCCATTAACTGATTTCTAAAAATTTCTTATTTTAATTAAAATTTAATCTTTTTGCCGGCTTCCAGTCTATCAACACATTTTTTTCGTTATTGTTGTTGTTTCTGAGAAGAGTTAAAAAGGAAAAGAGACGAACTTTTGTTGTTGTTGCTTGATTGTGTAATATGGAGTTAGAGGGCGCTGAGTTTATTCATGTTTTGTTATTATTTCAAAAATATCAGTTTTTTTCATTTTCATCGATCTTCACCAAGTGAAGCTTTCATCGACGTTCAACTGGACGGAAAATACTTCCAGTGAAATTTTAATAAAAAAGATTATCAATAATAAACGTGTACAGATAATTCAGACAATTATGGTGTTAATTGTTCATTTAAGCTTTGAAATGGGATTTGTTATTTATATTTAAAATGCGTGTAGGTCGCAAAAGTCCCACGCCATCGTTCATCATATCGATCGTTTTATAATATCTAAAATATAGCCAAAACTTCGGCATAATACAGTTTTCCAATCACATTTTGCGAGACTGATTAAAATTCGATAAAAATTATTCAAATTCACCGAAAAGTTCTACGTAGAACAAAATCCGTAAAAGTTCTGATTTTTTTTTTAGATTCATGGAAAACTCGGGAAAGCTAGAAAATTAGAAAACGTGGGACTGTTCAAATCAATTTGCCAAATTTGCTATACCTGAAACTTTGATAAAAGTTTTTGGGCTTTCTAAAATTTAATCAAAAACTACCTGGAAAATTAGTTTTGCAAATGTTTGCAGAACATTCTCGAATTTTCCAAAGTTCACAATTTTCACTGCGACCGGCACTATTCAAAAAAAATCATTATATCGGCAAAAGCAGCTCACTAGACATTCCCAACCCAACAAATAGTTTATGATCACTCAATTTCGATCAAATCAGATCAATCTCTAACCGTCAATCACCCTTAAATTGTAATAATTCACAGATTTTCCAAAGAATTTTGAATAAATTGTGAAAAGGTCTACGACATTGCGAAAATTTCACGTCCACTCACCACCAAGAACGACCAATAAAAGAACGAACATAGAGTTTTCCTCGAGGCAGTGCATGCGCAAAAAATACTTTGTCGCTATTTTTAATCAAGCAAAGGCAAAGTCGAAAAATTTCTCACACTGAGCTCAAGGTTTTTTCTTCGTCTACATAGCTATGCACTTTTTTCTCATGAGAGCCGGTAAATATTTCATATCCGTCAAAACAAATAGGTACCCTAAAATTATCAATTAAAAATTTACCTTGACAAATTCACGGGAAATAAACTCAAATTAAAATTAGTTGTATCACTTTAATCAACTCCAGGCAACGAACTGATTGAACTAAATCAACTGAATGTTGTTTTGAAGCCGAACATCACACATTAATCGATCTGAAAATTATTACCCCACTCTCTCCTTTTTATGATGTTGGAGAATAATATTTAGAGAATATCATAATAAATGTGCAATCGTGTGTCTTCGTAACGACAAATGAAAATCTACTGTATAGCTTCCGGAAAAGTATATGCTTTCTTTTGGCGGGAAATGAATTTTTTGATTTTTAAAAAGTAATTTTTAAATAAAATTGGATACTTATTTATCTTTATTGGTGTTTTCAAGCTATAATAGATTCAAATGAGACAACAATTTAAATACATTTAATATATTAACTATTAAGGTGAATTGTGCAGACGGATAAAAATCTTAATTGCTGGACCACAGCATACTACCCCAACTTGAACCTATGAAAATGAAAAAAAATTTAATATTTTGTTAAAATCTTATCAAAAGTATTGCTTACCTTTAGCAACATTTTGAAGCAATTGGTTCTCTTCCGGGCTGAGCTTTAAAATTGTATTTATTACAGGAACTAAACGGGACTTTTCGTCACCAGTGTTAAGTGTCAAGAACTGAAAATCATCGAAAATGAAATAAACAATTTCACAATTAAAGAAATATTCAATCGAACCTTAATTATCACGTTCTTGAGATACTCCGAGTTGTAAATATGTTGCTCTCTTTCAATGCTTCTCTGTTGCCTCCTGATCTCTTCCTTCAACATTTCATTCAACTGCTGCAGTTTCGCCAAATCCTGTTCAGCTTCTGCAAGCAGAGCAGTTAAATGCTGCACTCTATTCTCCTCCTTTCCCAGTCGATCTTTTGTCACTTCAAGCTCTTGCGTTGGCGAGATTGGTGGCACAGCCTCATCCGGAATGGAATTGTAGTTATCGTCAAAAGTTGAGTTTAGTAACTCGTCTAGTGGCATTAAGTCGCGCTTTCGATTCGGTCCAGAGGCAGAGATCTTACGACGCATTTGAAGGTAAGTAGAGGAGGTTTGAGAGGTGTTCTCTGAACCTTCTCCTTCTTGGCGTTGCTCCATCAAGCAGAAAATCTTCTGCTCGTCTGTTTTCTCTTCACGAGAGTTGTATCGGCCTAAGTGGTGCTCATAGTTTTGCTGGGATGTTGAGTCCTTTTTTATTTTTTCCTAAAAATATTTTAATGAAACTATAAGAAATAATTTTAAAAACGAAAAATGGACCAACCTTTTCTTTAATCGCCACAATTTCTAGCGAATGTTTCTCAGTCATTTCTTCAATCTGCCTCTTATAACAATTATTAAGTGTTTCAACTTGCAGTTGATTAGCTTTCACTGCTTCTTGGTGCTCCCGATTCCTCTCTTTAGCATCTTCTAGCACCTGCTCACATTGCAACCTCGCCTCTTCTAATAAATCCAATAAATCTTTGCATCTATTTTGAAGTCTTTTCTTATCTTCTGCAAGTTCGTTGTGACTTTTAAGGAGAACTTCATGTTGATCATCCAATACTTTATTTTTATCACTTTGGAATTTCAAAGATTCTTGCATTTTCTGCAAATCTTCTTGCAGTTCTTGCTCTTTGCCAGTGTCCTTGCTTTGATTTTGTCTCAAAACGGATTGCGCTCGGATCTTATAGCTGGCAAATTCCGTCTTTAAATCCTCAATTTCCTTTTCATGTTCCTTAACATTTCTTCTAGCCATATCTAAATCGCTCTCTAAAGTATTCACTTTTTTGAGGAGCTCGTCCTTATCATTTTCCATAATCGCGCAAAGCTTCTCTTTCTCGTTAACGCTAGTCGTCATCTCTAGGCGAATCTCATCTACGTCCATCTTCAAAGTTTCATGATTTTTGGTAAGAATTTCTAGCTGTATGTTTGCTTCGGTGCGGTCGTGCTCACTTTCTCGGAGTTTGGCCTGTTGTATGTTCAGCTGTTGTTTCATTTCTAGGAGATGAAATGTTTTGTTAGTGCTATTGTAGAATAATTTATTTTAAAATGACTCACCCTTAGAATGATTGCTCTCTGAAGCCAAACTCTGCTCCAACAGAACTATTTGATCTTTCAGTGCACTTATAGTAGAATTCATTGCATCTATGGTGAGCTCCAGCTCACTGACCTGTACTTTTTTGGCTTCAAGCTTATTATTGGTCTCTACCATCGATTTTTCATAAGCATCCATTTCCAAGCTCAGTACATTCGTCTTCTTAACAGCAATCTTAGTTTTATCAAGCTCAGCTCTCAATTGCTTTTGCACTTCCATTTCATCGTTTAAAGACTTTTCTTTTGCTTTCAGAGAATTTTTTAGGTCTCTGACTTCATTTTCAAGCTCCTGTTTTGCTATATTAAAAGCTTCTTTCTCTTTTTTCAAGTTTTGTAACTGGTTTTGGTATTCTTTAACTGCGTTCTCGTAAGATTGCTTGTCCTTTTTGTTGGTGTCGCTTTCCGACTGAATTTTAACGTTAGAAGTCTTATGAGAGCTCACCTCTCCTTCTAATTTACTCAAAGCTTCTTTAAGTTCAATCACACTTTTCTCACTGGCACTTTTTTCTTTCTTCAGAACATCCATGTCATCTTGAAGCTTATCATTCTCTTGGTGTAAAGCTTGCACATTTCGGGATTGAACTGATCCATCTCCTGTTCCAGCTTCTAGTTTGGTAATCTGGGCTTGCTGTTCGGCAATTTTCTTCTTCATCTTGACGGCAAAGGCTTTCAATTTGTTGTATTTCTCTTCAAAACTGTCTTCTAGCTCTCGGAATCTATTGTGAATAGAAATTTTGATTAAATTTTTATTTTTTCATGGCTTAGAAAAAAGTTAAAATGCGTAATTAAATAATAAAAAAATTATAACTTACCTATGGGCTTCATCAGCTCTTGAAATTGTTGAAGATGACATGGTATCCATCATTTCCAGGCTAGTATTGAATTTTTCCTTCAACCCAGAGATCTCTTCTTGCATTTTAGCATTAAGAGCTTCCACTCCCAACAATTTTTCTAACTTTTCATCCTTTTCTTTTAGCTTCAGCATATGAATTTGATAATTCTCATTAAATTCACTTATTTGTAACTCAAGCTCATTAATTTTAGAAGACTGTCTAGAAATGACCTCTCCACGTTCCTTCATTATTTCATTCATCTCTTTCAGTTCATCAATTAATTCTGAATTTTCACTTCTGAAGAGTTGAAGCTTCAAGTTAGAGTTTTCCAATTCCTTAATTTCAAATTTCAGATCATGAATCATTCTGTCTTTGAAACAAGAGTCTTGAGTTTCCTGGTCTATTTTTTTAGTTGTCATATCTTCGTTTTGCTTCGACATTTCCTCAATTTTATTTGCAAGGATTGAGTTTTCAGTTTCCATTTCCTTTAAACTTTGGTCAAGAGAATTTTTGCTGCTGACTAACTCCTGAATTTCCATCTGAAGAGCTTTAAACTGAGTTAAGGCTTCTTGCTGTTGCTTCAATAATATATTTATTTCCTGTTTTTGTGCCTTGTTCTCAGATTCTAACTTTTGGATTTCCACATTTTTGGAATTATCAGCAGATTCTTTCAAAATCACCAATTCTTCTTTCAAATCTCGAATTTCTTGATCTTTAATTTGTATGATTTGAGAATCCTGGAGTAAACTAATAGATGTTAGTTTTATTTCCTCGTTTTCTTTTGACATTTCCTCCAACTTAATGGTTATATTGGCAAGTTCAGCTTTTGTGGCTTCCAAAGAATTATTGCTAATGACCAATTCATCAATTTCTGAATGAAGATCTTTGGATTTTGCCATCAAATCTTCTTCACGCTTCAATAACACATTAATTTGCTCCTTTTGTGCCTTATTCTCATTTTCCAGGTTTCCCATGTCGAAACTACTAGAAGAACTATTAAAAGACCTCAGTCTCTCTAGCTCTTCTCGCAAGTCCATAATCTCCTTATCCTTTCCTTTCATCTCTTCAGTCATCAGTTTCAACTCGCCCTCGTACTTCAGCACCTTTGAAAAAATGACATTAGATGCATTAAGAATTTCCTTTTGCCACCTGGGGATGGTTTCTGCGTATTCGCGTGCAGTCACCAGCAATACTTCCCGATCAGATTTTAAGGATTTGACGGTACCAGAAATTTCAATGACTTTTTCGCGATATAATTTTAATTTCCTGATTAGTTTGTCGTATCTCACCTGCAGATCAGTTTGGTCGATTTGCTGCTTGAGGTTCGAGTTTTCTTGGATTATTTGCTTAATCTTGGCAGAATTCTTTTCAGAGACATCATTTTGTATGATTTGTAGGGATTTAAGCTCTTGGGATTTTTCTTCAAAGCATTTGTTGATTTTGTTAAGTTCAATATTCAATCTCTCAACCTCAGATTGAAGGTCATTGTTGGTGATCTGAAACTTTTTAAGGTCTTCTTCTATATTGCTCGAGCCTTTTTGGCTTTTCTCGAGGCTATCCAAATCTGCTAGTAAAGCATCATTTTCGTCAGATAAACGTTGGACCTGCCTTTTCAAACCTTCATTCTCAATACTCAAACTAGACTCTTTATTCTGCTGATCTTTCAGTTGCACTTCTAGTTTTTTGATCTGTATATTTAATTGATCAATTTTAGTCGCCGATGTTAACTTATTTTCTGTTAAACTATTAACCATTTCTTGCAAGGTTACAAGACAGTCTTTATCAGCAGTCTTTTGTGTGGTAACGATATCGATTTCATCTTTTAGTTTTTTATTTTCCAAGGCAATTTCTGAAGAAGAAGAATTATGAATTAATATGGTATTGCGAAATAATGTATAAATTTATTATGTTTCAAGTACCATCTTTAGCTTGCTTGGCTTGTTTAGCTATCATAAGCAAACTTTTACACTTGCTCACAAGCTGTTCCTTATCCATACTATCAAATACACTCTTCTTCACAGGATTTTCCTAAAAATCGATTTTAGAATAATTTATTTATAAATAAATTTGGCCACGAAATCAATGTTCTAATGAAATACTGACCGGGCTAGGAGCGACTCCCTCCATTTCAAAGCCGATTTATTAGCTAATAGCACATATAATGCAGCAGAGATGACTAATTAAGGACGTACATAGACCAATTAAGAGATAACTTTATTTTCAATAACATTTAATTCAAGTTGAGAACTTGAAAATATTATGACGTTTCTACTAGTACTTTTGAGAACTTAAGTCTTTTTGAAAAACAAAAATCCTATACTGAAAGTACGTACATGTTGTAGAAAGTAAATATAAGAAATTTAATAATTTATCTCTCTTTTCTCATTTTGCCCATAATTTTTTAAAAAATAATATAATATCTAGTCACTAATACATCAGAAACCGATTTTTGCGCAAGAAAATTTTAAAACGTCACTTTGACAGATAGCTCTGCATATTTTTCGAAGTACTAATGCTTTCCATAAAGATATTTTTATTTTACCCAAGCCTAGTGATAAAATTCTTTTAAAATCATATTAAAAGTGATTAAACGGACTTTTTAATCATTTTTTAAGGTCATCAAGTAAAGCAGTACAGCTTGGCAATGACGGATGCATTCGATGTGTCCAAAATTTGCCGTGTTTGTCTCTCAGAGTTCCCGGAAAGTCCTGTAGATTTTAGCACAAATGTTTTTTTCGAAGGTGAAGATGAGACAAAAATCAATATCACCGTAAATGAATGCTACACTGAATGCACTGCAGTAGAAGTGGAATTAAGTGAAGTAGATGGCTCTAAATTGTGCGTATACTGCTACAAAGAGCTTGAAGCAGCGTATATTTTTCGTAAACGAGCTCAGAAGGCGAACGATGACATAGTAAACACCGTTTACAATTGTGAGGTCTTAGATGAGGAGTATCAACCAGAGCAGGAGATAAAATGTAAGTGGAATTTAAATGGGATAAAGATTGATATTTGTTTTAATATCATTTAACATAAACTAATTACATTTTTAAACATTTTCTAGCATCTCTGAAGTTGGAAGTAGTGTCGAGAGAGAAAAAAACTTCAACATTTCCTAAACCAAAGTTGCATCATAATGCCAGCTTCAATCCACTATCGCTTCCTGATGAGGTCGAGATGCAAAAATTCAACATTGATTTTGAGCATGAAGTTCCACAATTTATTGAAGAAAGCAATACCAAGTCACTGTAAGTTAAAAAGTGGATCTTTTAGAAAATTATTTTTATAAATATTTTTTTTCTCTTGAAGGTGGGTCTGCGGATGCGCTTTCCCCAACTGCACTAAACGCTTCAAAAAAGATCTCTATTATAAAATGCATTATATCCGAGATCACTTGAAAGAATCAATCATGTTCAGTTGTAATCTTTGCACGTTTAATACTGCGAATGTCTCGGTAATTCTCTACCATTCAGACACGCACAATGTTGAGAATATTGAATATAGATGTGAACATTGTCCAACTAAAAAGTTCCGCCACAAGCGGGCTTATTTGGACCATATGAGGAATGCCCACTCACAGGTCAAAAAGAAGAACGTAACCGACATGGTCGTTAGTCCTGATATCATAGCTCACAAGAAAAGAGGAACATCAGAGATTTCACCAGATGCTGGTTCAAGTAAAAAGGTCAAAATATTTGTAGAGAAATTGCCCCGAACTGACGAGCTCACGGATGATGAGGAACCTGAGGATGAAAATGATTTGTTTGGATTTTTGGAGTTAAGCAAGAAGGAAGAAGGTTACGAAGAAGAAGAGGAAAATGGAGGAGGAAAGGTGACCAAACTAATGAACCCCAAGAAAGAGAGTAAGGAATATATTAAATCGAATAGTTTAAATATAAATTAATAACACTTCTCACTCTAGAATTCATGTCGGATGACGACGAACCAGAAGAACCCGTGGACGATGAAAATGATCATGATTATGTGGTCGAAGAGTACGATGTTGCTAGTATTGATGTCAAATACACAAAAATCCGTGATAAAATCACCAATAAGATCAAGTAAGCAATTTTTTTTTCAATTTACAAAATCAAAACAATTCTCTTAATTCGAACCACAAAATCACTTAAATGTTATTTTGATATTGATTAATTGAATGGTGTTTGTTTTTATAATCAGTCGTTTAAATTAATCAAAAACCGATTAATCATCATTAACTCTCCTGTACCAAAAAAAATTCAGTATCTATTTCTCGATTATTTGTGTGATTACTTGGCCGGTTTTTTAGGATGTCAATAATAAGGCAAACTTTTTTAATAATTTATTTTTCTTTTTAAGAATCCTTTGCCAAACTTGTGGTTCCAGTTTTGCTACTCGTGAAAACTACAACATTCACTACACGATTCAGCACATGAAAACTGCCACCACAAAGGTGAAGAAAAGTCAACTGCCACAAAATGACGAGTCTGATTATGAGGAAGTTACTGACAAGGTGAAGGAAACAAATGCCACTCGCCGTACGATGACATGTAAACATTGCCAAGAAGTCATGCAAAGTGACTTTAATTTAATCAAACATATGAGAGAGCAACATTCTATTGATCGAGTGTTTAAATGCGAGATTTGTTCTAGACGTGAGTTTGAGAATCCTTCTTTAATCAAATCCTTGACTTATTTCTCCATTTTTTTAGGTTTCCTTTTGCGCAATAATTTGAGCTACCATCAGCGTAACGGAGTTTGCTTGAACTTGGTACCCAAGTCGGGAGTAAAAAAAACAAAAGAGTCTAAAACGCCATTAGATCGAGTGCCACCACATGCTGTTACTCTAGACTCTGATACTATGGCCACCAGACCAATGTGCTCTGACTGTGGAAAAACTTTTTCCAACAATTCCAACTACAAGACGCATTATGTCAAGGCACATTTAGAAGATATGCAGGTTAGTCTTAAAATATCAATGTTATTTATGAAAGTTAAAATAATATTTTTGAAATAAATTTCAGCCCGAAGAGCTTCTTGACGAGGTCGAAGCCACTGACGAGTCGATTGTCCACGTGAAAGACGAAAACGAAGTTTCATACAACGATCCTGAGATCATTGAAATGGACATACCCGTTAGTTCTACTGGAGTGCCACAACCCGAAAAAGTCTTTGATATGACAGCCAACAAATCCAAGTTCATGTGTCGTATCTGCAGGAAAATGTTCCGCTCGATTCCCACTTATCAGTTCCATTACGTGCACAAACATTTGGGTAATCCTCCGACTGATGAAAGCTTTAATGAAACGATGGAGAGCGAGCCTTCATCTTCTAAAAAAGAGCCACCTAAGGATAATGAAGAGTCAGATATGGAGGAAGTCAGCACTGAGAATAATAAGAGAGTTTACAATTGCAAGCATTGTACAGCTGAGATTATTGGAGAACTAAAAATGCTGAGGCATATGAAGACTTTGCATGGCGTGCATCGCCCATTCAAGTGTAGTGTGTGTGGAAAACGTAAGTTTAATAAATTATTGCTTTGATTTTGATTTGAAAATGACAAAATTCTAAAATACCTCTTTCTTTAAACATTTCAGGGTTCAACTTACGAACCAACTGGAAGGCTCATTTGAAGCATCATCCTCAATTGTTCAAGGATGAGCATGGTCAACAGTTAGTTGGCAACGACGATGATAATTGGCGCGAATATGTGGATATGCATTGTGAAGAGTGCCATGAATGCCCCGATGTCTTTGCGTTTGCTAGGCATGTTCTGCAAGTCCATGAAGTTGAAAAACCTTTTAAATGTTTGGAGTGCAATTTTAGTGAGTATTTTATTTTTAATTTAATTAAAATTTAAGTTAATTGTTTTTTCATTTTTTTCCTCCAGAATCTGCTCGCACTCAGTTACTTTTCTTCCACATTGATCGAGCTCACACTAATGTTGTTCATCAGGTAATTGAATATGACTGATTAATTAACAATTCCTTGTAAAAAGAATTCTTACTTAAAATGACATTATCCCGACATTATCCATGATTTCAAAGTAATGAGATATTCTCAAAAGTTTTAACTGCAAGTTTTTTTTCAAAATATTTATCATTTTTTATGTAACCAATTGAAAGTAATAAACTTAACTTTTCTTTACAAAATTAAAAATTATTATTTTCTTATCATTTCTCCTTCTTTTTCAAAAATTTAAAAACTTCAAATTCAAGTTAACTGAAGACTTATAAGTAGATAAATTTGGCATTGTCTTTGAGAAGCATCTAATATCTTTGATTTAACATGAGTTATTTTAATTTTAGTGTGACGAATGCGGCGCCCTTTTAAGGTCTAAACGCGCTCTACTGTGCCACATGAAAACTGGTCACAACACTCAAGAAAAACGTGTTTGCTCCACTTGCGGCGAAACTTTTGTGAATGAGACACTATTACGTCATCACCACAAAGTGGAACATTTGGGACTGAAACCAGCCAGCTGCTTACTTTGTGACAAGGAATTCACACGTATTGACGCTTGCCGTGATCACATTATTGCTTCCCACATCAAGTTTAGCATTTCTTGCGATTTGTGCAGTGCTAGTTCAGCCACTAAGAAAAGATTGAAGCATCATTATAATAAACATCATAGACAACACGTTGAGTACTTGGACAAACTTAAGTCCATCAAGACTATTCAAATTCCCGATGTGGAGGAGCATGTCTTCAAGAATCCTGCATTCTTCGATGCTTAGATTTAAGAAGTTTTTGGTTTTTTCTTCAAAGTAATATCTTGAGAGTGGAGATAAGAAAGTTAAACTTTAAATTAATTTTTTTTTGTAAGAATTCTACAAGATTCATAGCTTTTAATTCTTATTTAGCAATACTATTTCAATAGTAGAACTTGTTTGCCACTTTTCATAAATTACCTTGATTAAGTTGATAAATTGTTAAATTAAGGATATATGTTAAGGATATAATACTTTCTGCATTTTCCAAACCTCACAATAAATAAATATGAAATTAATTGATAGTTTTTAGTTGCAATAAATGAAGTTTTCTTGTTCCTTCATCCAGTAGTATCTTTAAATTTTAAATAGATTTTTTTTAAAGAAATCCTGAAACAAACATCTGAAACCTTTATCTCAACAACTGGTGTAGGCATATTATCCAATGAATGTTTGACACTCGAATTTTAAAATACCAAATTTCTAGCACAATTTAATTTATTTTCTTAATAATCTTTAATATTTCTAGCACAAATTTCTAGCACAATTTAATTTATTTTCTTAATAATATTTAACATATTCTACTTTTTGGATCTCTTTCCTTCACCCTTTTTAGGTGGTACTTTGCCTCTAAGAGCCCTTAATCTCTTCATCTCTTCTTTAAAATCAGCATGCTCATCCCTGAAAAGTCCATATTCCCTCAGCTTCTTTGTTAATAGATGAGTTTCTACGTGACGAGGATACCAGTTGACGATTTTTGGTCTCAAATGAACTGGTTGCTCACTGAACATCCGAACTACTTTCATAGACTTGGTGTTTGTTGGACGAGCTGGAATGAAGAGATGAATCAACATTGAACTTGAAAATATTTTTAATATAAGACTAACCAACTTCACCGAAGATTCTATTGGAGAGGTAGGTCATTCTTTTTGCATACTGTGTAGGTAGCTTTATGAGGTCTAAGTATTTGTAAGTTGACATGTTCCTTATTTTATTATTCTGAAATTTATTACCAAGTTCTCAATTAAAGAAAATATTGTACATCTATTACAAAATATCACATATGAAGTACTAAACTTTTTGGCGTGTAAATTTGAAATCTTATATTATGTACTAGAAAAACTTTGAGAACTCAAACGTAAACAAAAACATTGGAATTATTTAACAGATTGATTATAGTGAATTATTAATTAAAGAATCTCTCTTGGAAGTTTACAAGTGCTTCAAGATGTGGAACTCTTTTCTTTCGAGTACCTGTCGTGTTTGTTTATCTAAGACATCCGTAGATTCTGTTCTATTTGAGTCTAAAGTTTTTTTTGATGGACCGGATGAATTAAAGAATATATCAATCAAAGATTGTTTTTTAGACATCACAACAATTCAAATAAATATATCTGAGGCTCAAAATACAAAATTATGTATTAAGTGCCTGATCAGACTTCAGGAAGCATACCAATTTAGGATAGACTCTATAGCAGCCAACGATCATTTAAATAGAAATGATAGTAACTTTCTTCGATCCAGTGAAAATTCAGATCCAGACGAAGATCCTTTGGTAGAAAGTGATGCATATATTAAAATTATTGGGGAAGAAGATGTTCCTGAAGCTCTCATGAGATTAGAAGAAAACAAACTTAGACCACAAGAAGAAAGGTTCATTTATAATTATATGAAATATATTTAAAACTTATAGTTAACTTTTTAGATTAGTGAATGTTTGTCAATATTCTGACTGCCAGAAGCACTTTGAAAAGAAGTCTCATTATAAAGCCCACTATCTAAAGAATCATATGAGCAAGGAAGCGATTGTCAGCTGTACTGCGTGCACTTTTGTTACAGACATCATTCACATGATGTATAAACATATTGATTCTAGTCATAATTCAACTGCCTTCTCTTGTGCTTTTTGCCCAAAAATTACCTTTGAAACAAGTATTCTATATCAGAACCATTTGAAATATTTTCATCCTCCAAGCATCAAAAATAATTTAGAATATTCAGAACCAGACAACGAAGAAACTTCAACAAAACAAAAAAAATTAGATAAGGTTGAGAGCTATAATTCTGATGAAGATAAGAGAGTGAAGTCTGATTCTATTAAACTAGAAGATGTAGAACTTGAAAAATTTTCTCATAACAATGAAGAGTCTGATCAAGAATCAACAAGCAGCGAGGAGAGTGAATCAAGTTCAAATAATGAAAATAAAAACTCCAAAAAAGCATCGACTTCTAACAAATTTTCATGTAAATTGTGTGGAAGCTGCTTTAAATCTAGGTGAAGCTTGAGCTCTCTTTTTTCCATGAAAACATAGAATAATTTTAATTTTTTCTTTTTCTTTTTCAGAAATGGCTATCAAAAACACAAACAACAAAAAACTTGTGAAAATAGCAAAGAATTTCCTGATCCTGAAGATAAACTCGATGAAAGAGGAAATTTAAAAAAAGTGTGCACTACTTGTGGTCGATTCTTCAAAAACGTCCAAGGATATCGTATTCATTTTTTTACAGTTCACATCAAAGGAACCGGATCTTTACAATCCGTAGGAGATTTTTCATGTGATAAATGCCAGAAAAAGTTTAATTATAGAAACGCTCTAAGATACCATGAGCAGCATCTTCCTTGCCAGAAAACCAAGTTCAAATATGATGAGGTCATTGATAATTTGATTAAGAAGAAAAGGGAGAGTATTCCTCAATCTTCTGAAGTGTTAGATGAAATAACGCAGACGATTAAATCGAGTTGTCCTGCATGTGCAAAACTTTTTGTTACTCCATCAACTTATAAGATTCATTACACCTATCAACATCTTAAAATTGAAGGTATTTATTGAGATTTCATTGATTTCAATTAATTATCGTATTATATTTTTAGAAATTGAAAATGTTGGAGAATCATCTAACATCAAAACTGAGAATGACGATGCTGACAATGAAATTTACTTGGAAGATGGCATTCCATCTTGTAAAAGAGTACTATGCAAGAAAACGAAGAGAATCAAGTAAACGATTTTTGATTAACATTTTAAAATTAATTTATTCAGCGTATCTTCACTTTTAGAATGCAATGCAAGGTCTGTAAAAAACTACTCGGAGCTTACTCAGCTTACAAATTACATTACATCAACAAACACCTCTTAGCAACAAACATACCATTGAAGAAAAGTGAAAAACCCGATCCAATTTTGGAAGGCGAGCAGCTTTTCGAAGAAATCCATTTAAGTTGTCCTGAAGAAATCAAATGGCGCCGCAAATCATATAGATGTTTGAAGTGCAATGACGAAGAAACTTACAAAGGAGAGTTAAATTTGATTAAACACTTCAAACTAGTTCACAGAATCGATCGAATTTATAGTTGCATAAAGTGTTTCAAGAGATTTAAATCCCTTTTTCAATTGAATCTGCACCTCTCTTTGCCAATTTGTCCAGCTTATGTTGAAGGAAAAAGGCAACCAAATAATGATGGCTCTGAATTGCAGCCCGATAAGTGGAGAGAGTATACTATTGCGGTAATGTGTGAAGACTGCAAAACGTGTTCATCAGCAGTTTCTTATAGGACGCACATGATGGAAATTCATAATATTGACAGAGGGTTCCTGTGCGATATGTGTGATCATCGTAAGAATAACTTGAACTTAGGATTTTTTGTTAAAACTTGTACTTAACAATTACGCTTTTTTCAGGCTCTAAAGCAGTGGATAGTCTCTTTAACCATATGCTTGTTCACGACAAAACCGCAAAATTCCAATGTGAGCAATGTGGACACAGCTTACGAAGCATCAAGGCTTTGAAATTTCATGTGCTGTCAGCTCACAAGACTGAAGGGAAGCTTTTATGCGCTCATTGTCCCAACACCTTCGTCTCAAAATATCTCATCGATTCTCACATCAAAATAAAACACTTGGGTATAAAACCAGCAACTTGTAAACTCTGTCAAGTAGAGTTTGGTACTGGTGGTGCTTGCAGAGATCATGTAGCTGCCAGTCATCTTAAGTTTTTGGTTTCCTGTCAGCTTTGTGGAATAAAAGTTGGAACTAAGCTTCGTCTGAAATATCACTATGGAAAATTCCACAAAGACGATGCTCGATACAAAGAAGTAATCGAAGACTATAGGAAGATTAAAATGCCAAATGTGGAGCAATATATTCAATATAATGTTAAGTTCTTTGATAAAAGTTAGAAAATCTCAACATGCATCATAAATAGTATTAGCGTTTGATCTGCCTGGAAAATTTCGTTGGAATAAATTAAAAATTACATTTTTTGTAAAGTGACTTAATAAAAATATATCGAATTAATTAAGATTGTAAATTCTTTATTCTTGACCTCAACCTAAAACCAACTCGAAAAATATATTGATTAAGAATAACTGATTTCTTCTATCAACAACATTCAGCGTCAAAATAAACCATTAAAATTACAAACCAGTTATTCAAAATCGAATAATATCATTTCAATAACCAAAAAGAAATTGACCCACAAATCATGTATCAGTTTTTTCTCGCCCGTAGAGCAGTTAATGTTAATTTTACGCAACATTTCTAGCTCTCCAGAATGATTATTCTAAAGTGCATTAAAATCACTACTTTATTGATCCTTTTATTGATTGATGGTTATTTTTCATTTCCTACATCAGAAGAAAAAACATTGTCATGCTCAGAAATATTTGGTGATGAATATGAGAATGGAAAGTGGGATGGTGTCATCAACTTGCCTAAGAGCTTAAAAAATGAAAAATTGTACAAGCTACAAGTTGAATTTATGATTCCAGTTAAATTGCAAACGGTAAGATTAAATTTATAAGAAAATTAATTTAAGAAGTTTTTCAAACTGAATACAAATTTTTTTTACACTTTTAGATCAACAATAACAACATAACAATTTCATTTTCAACCATGATTAATGAAATTTGTTTGGATAAACCAAAAGAATACATTGAATTTAATAATCCTTCGTCAAGCGCATCAACGGATTATAACATAACTTCAATTATATACAATGACCAAGAAATCTGCAGTAATCCATCTATTAAGAGTGAAGAATACACAACTATAACTTTTGAACAAAACTTCCACGTTATTTCGGATGGTCCTGAGGAACCAAATTGTCAAGTAGACTATGAAACTTCCGAAGACACTGAAGATCAGACTCCAATGAGATATTCCACAAAATCTTTAGCAGTGAAAGCAACACCAATGCTGACATTTTTTCAGTGGTTAAAAGCTAGCACATCATTCCCAACTTTTTTTAAAGCAGCTCCTGAAAAACCGATCACAGAAAAATTAGTTCCTGAAAAATCAGCCACTCCCGAAAGAGTCACATACTTTCCAGTGACAAGGTTTACGACCACAAGGAGAACTGCAACAATTCGACCTCCACTTTCCGTTCAAAATTTAGGAGGAATCCAAGCAGGAATCCCTGCAGGAGCTTTAGCTGGAATGGCAAACAATAATAAGAATCAGTTGGTGCAAATAACTAATATTTACATAATTAATAATAGCTCAACTGGCGCACAAAACATTACGTTCGAAAGCATCAACAATAGTAATTCAGTTTTTAAAGTGCTGACGCAAATATGGAATGCATTTGTGGGCCAACCCAATTTTAGGAATAAACCGGCAAAACCAACTGCAACCTTTTAAAATTACAGGCTTCTATTATTATTTATTATGATGATGTTCCAATGCTGGGTTCCATGTCTTTATAGCTTGGTCTATAGTTGGTCTACTGTACCACTGATGATCAAGTTTGGCTGGGAAAAATCAATAAATTTAATTTAAAACTGAAATTCTAGAGAGTATGAAATAAAAATTCTCAATTTAAGACAAATTTTTGAATTATTTTTGCAAAAAATTTAACTCAATTTTTTTTTCTATTACAAAAGGTTCTAAATTTTTTTTACAATTTGACATGAAAAACTCTTAAATATTCCTTAAATAAAATCTCTAAGAATTTTTTTTTGTTTCTATCAAAGCTTAAAATATTGCGCAGGGAATGCCTAAAATTAATATCTGATAAAAATTATGATTTATCTTAATTGTTCATAGGCTTAGTAAACGCCTTTAGGATTCCTGGTCCGAACATATTCAGATCGAATGTCAAGTTTATGTCTCGCGATACAATGTTTGAACAAATTGCTCCATGAAGGATAGCGATCAGTACAACCTTCAACAGGACAAGCATAATTGTACTCTCCTGTATGAAGTCGTTCGTGAATCTAGAATATTTCAAAAAAATTAATTTAAATAATTCAAGTTCACATGTGAAAAACTCACCACCAAATCAGAATTACTTCTGAAGCGCTTATCGCAAAAACTACAACCGAAAGGCCACTCTCCCGTATGTGTTAACATATGCCTGAAAATAAGATAATCAATTAGTAAAATGTTCTTCTTAACAATTATTGATGGAATAATTACCTGGACAATACAGCTTTGTATTTAAACTTGATCTTGCAGATGTCACATTCAAACTCGGGCTCCTTATCGGAATGCAGATTAATGAGATGATACTTGAGTACGTATTTTGAGCTGAATCTGAAATTGAAGACATATTTAAAATTTAATCTTTACGATTCGAAAATTCTTGGTTTAAAATCCAACTTACGTTTTTGAACAAATATGGCAAGCAAAAATCTTCCCAGTATGAACAGCCATATGTACTTGCAACTTGGACCTCGAATCGAAACTTTTACCGCACACTTCACAGATTGCCATTGCTTTTTCCTTTCGCACTTTCGAGTTAGCTCGGCAGCCATGCTTCTCATAAAGACTTTTCTTCGTAAAACTTTCCAAACAAGTCACACAATTGAAAGTCTGCGGCTTATTGTAAGTTTTAGGGACAAGATCGTGAACTTCAGCGTGTTTCTTCATTCGCTGGAAGTCATCAAAGAGCTTACCGCAGTGTAGACAAAGGAGAATCTTACTAAGAGGATGTGCAGATTCGTAGTGCCGGAAGAGAGCGGAGAAGTTCCAATGAAATTTCGAGCACATGTAACAGGAGTAACTTAAAGTTGAATCATGGTTCTTTGTGTGATGCATAAGGTAGGATTTCACGTCACCAAATTTGTTACGTTCAGGACCGCCACTTACCTTTAAAATGATAGATTTGTTTTTTCAGTTTTAATTGCTCTCAAAAATAGAAACTAACCTGACAAGAAACACAATCAAAGACCGATTTAGCCGAAGGATGGGCCATACTATAATGCATCTGCAACTCGTGTGGCGACGATAAAACATGCATACACTCATTGCATCTCATCTGCAAATTTCGCCATTGTGACATGTTTTCAGCAAACTCGATCGCCACTGAGCCATCTGAATTTTTATGAGCATCTTCGATTGGTAAATTGAAGGAACTTTCAGACATGCTAATTTCCAGCTCATTTTTGTAAATGTTTTCAAAACTTTTGTAGGAGTTGCTGTCTTTGCGCTTGAAGTGAGTGTACTTGTGAATTCGTAGGTCAACGATCTAGAAAAAATTTGAAGTTATTAACAATTTACATTTATATTATTATTCAAACAACTTACCCCATCAAAATAATGCCCACAGATCAAGCACGGAAAGATTTTATTTACATCAAACGGATGTTTGCTCTTATAATGCTTGTACAACGATCCAATATTCCAGAAGATGTCGTTGCATTTCAGACAACTAAACCGCAAATGCTCATGATGTTTCTTTGTGACATGATTGATGAATCTACTGCATCTCTTGAACTTTTGATCTGGTTGGTCTGGACACTCTGAGCAGCTGAAAATGCTATCAATAATTTCGGGATGAGAGGAAACACAGTGACTTCTCAGATCAAGCATAGATGGAAGGAGTTTCTGGCAGTTATCGCACTTGTATTCAAAATTAGACCATCTTTTGGGGTTGATTGTGACAAGTCCTTGGTCTGAAATTGTTCCATCTGGCATTCGTTCGCAATCGAGGACACTCAGGAATGCAGTAGCCAGCTGAGAAGAATTCTCAAGTTCATCTTTGAACAACTTCTCGACAGTATTTGCTTTTGAGATGTCAGTATCACCGTACTTCTTCCATTTCCGGTCTTGTGATTGAGTTTGTTTCTTTCCAGCGTTCTTTTTTCCAGGTTTGGGTCCTCTCTTGGCTGGTGTCTTCACTACAGGTTTTTCATCTTCTTCTTCTTCGCTTGAATAAACTACTTTAGGCTCGAAATCTGGATTCATTTCTGTCTTAAAGTCCACTTCAAAGTCAGGATCCATCTTAATTTTCTTGTAGGCAACTGAATCGTCACTTTCATCCTCGCTTTCTGATATTTTGTGAGAAAATTCGAGCGGCTTTCTGGACCTTTTTTCTGAAGTTGGTTCTGATTTGAAGCTGGGTCCTGGTGGGGCGGTTTGAGATGGAACGTTCTGTAGAAAATATAAAAATTAGCGTTTGATTGAATTTTAAAATGAAATGATAAAATGTTCAATTTATTAGTTTTAAAAGTCTTGTTTACCTTAATCTTGGGAATATATGAAATCTCTCCACTGTTTTTATGCATTCCTAAGTGCTGCTTCACTTTTTTCAACGACCTTTGATGTCTTCCACAAATCAAGCACAAGAATGGATTATAGCAATCATGAACATTCAAATAATGTTTATGCAAAGCCACATAATTCCAATAAACCTTCTGGCACACAACACAACAATAGCTGAGCTGCTGATTATGAGCTGTAGCTTCGTGACTAATAAAAGTCTTAAGCTGGTGGATCGGATCCTCTTCCGGGCACTTTTTACAATCAAAAATTAGAGATTTGCTGGCAGGATGCGCGGATTTGTAGTGAACCATCAAGTCATAGGGAGAACCAACATCCAACAAGCATTCCAAGCAATTCATTTTCAAAGAATCCCATTTAATTAAGTTGTACTCACAGCTAGGCTCAACACTACCATCTGGAAGCTTTAAATGTTCCGGAATCTTCAAGTTGAAGCGACAATCTTCCATTTTCGTATCCAACTGCGGCTGATTTAGTTGAATGTAAGCCTGCATCGTTTTTGAGTTTGATTTGTTAACATGAATAACTTTGTGATCCTTAATCACCGACATAGACTCTCCTAGAACTCCGCAACACAAACAAGGATATATCCTACGCGTTTCATAAGAGTGTTCGGTTCGAGAATGATTGAATAGAGCCGGCAAGTTCCAAAAAAGTATTGAGCATTGTAGGCAGGAGAATCGAAGATGATCGTAGTGTCGCTTGGTAACATGGTTCACAAAAGATGAAATTTGTCGGAATTGTTCCCCACATTCACACGAAAATACGTGTTTTGCAGAATCTTCGTTTTGGTGCTCAACATCTGGAAAATTATAAAATTATTAGAAAATACAAAAAATTACAAGCGATTGAAACTAACCAAAATGTTTTCGCAAATCTAGCGCCGAATCCAGTTTCTCACTACATTGCTGACATTCAAAACTAAAATCACGCCATTTTTTAGAGTATTTAGCTACTCCTTCTGCAGTCACAGTGCCATCTTGATTTTTCTCATGCTCAAAAACATCCAAGTACGAATTGTTGACTGTTGAAGTTCCGGCTAACTCATCGGCAAACAAAGTTTCTATGCTACTGACTCCGTGATACAATACAGCACCTTTCCTCTTACGTTTATGCAAAGTAAGTTCTTGAGATTCATTTTCAGAGCAATCGTCTTCTGAAGGTTCGGAATTTTCGGAGGATTCTGGTTTTGAGAAGCGTTTTTTGAGTGGTTTTTTGGAATGTCTGGAAAATTTAAATTTAATTGTAACAAAATTGGATTTTCATCTTGCAAGCTCATCTTACTTCTTGAAATTAACAATATCCATTGAACTTGGCGGTGCAAAAGGATCCTCATCTTCAAATTGTTGCACACTTTCCGGAAGTTGAATAAACACATTCACAGTCGATGTAGTTGCTTGAGGAACTGGATCTTCATATTGTTCATTATCTGGCTCTTGAATCTCTCCACCAGATCCTTCGGAATCAGACTCCATTTTAACGAGATTCTTGGATTTTACTGAGTTTCCACCATTTTTGAGTTGCTGTCTAAGAGCTTTGTGTGACTTTAGATGAATTTTGTACTTAAAAGAATCGACGTGATGTTTGCCACACATTAAACAAAGGTGAGTAGTGTAATCAGCGTGATGGATAAAGCTATAAAAATAATAAATCATTTATTGTATAAATTGTGAAATTTAACAAAATTAACTTACTAGTGATGATGAACTGCCAAATAAGACCAAAATATCTTATCACAAAAAATACAACAGTAGCTCAAGTTGTCATCATGCATCGCAATTTCATGCATTGTGAACGAAACAAACTTTATGATTGGCTGTTTCCTGCTCGCACAACTATTGCTCTTGGAACATTTATAAACCGTGTTCTTGCAATCGGGATGAACTGTTTTGTAATGCTCCATCAAACTCCTCGGTGATTGAAGCTCTACTTGACATTCATTGCAAGTCATTGTTATATTGTCCCATTTCATTAAACCAGCGGCGTACTCAGGAGTAACACTTCCGTCTGGTAGTTGATGAGCTTTTGGCATTGCCAGATCGTACTTGGTTTGTGGGACTGTAAAGATGTAATCTTCACCGATGATTTCTTTGAAAATCACTAGGGGCTCACACGAAATTTTTTTTTTGTGAGAACCTAAATGGATTTTGAGATCACTAAAAAATTTCAAATGTGATTAAAAAATATTATTCTATTTTCTATTAAATTTAATTTTACCGGAAATGATCAGAATACGCGCCACATAACAAACATGGAATTATTCTGGTGCATAACTTCTGGTGATCAGCTAACAAGTGCTGATAAAGAGCCGGAACATCAAAGAACATCATATCACAGAATAAACAGCTAAAAAAAATAAAAATATAAATAATTTAAATAATTTAATTATTTATAAAACTGAGAATTACTGACCAAAATCTCAAATGCCCATAATGTTTCCTGCTGACATGATTTAAGTAAGATGACATCAATTTACTACTTTCTCCACACACTGAGCAATCATACTTCATGTTACTTCTATCATTTACATGCTCTGAATCATAATGGCTCTTCAAATGAACCACTGAAGAAAAAGTAGTGTCAGGGCAAGAGCTGCACGCATACTTGAGGTGTGAGTAACGCATCGGGCTAATTTGGCTGGTTAGTTCATCTGTAATAGTGCCATTAGGATTTCTACCTTTCTCGAGTAGTCCAAGAGTATACGGCTTGAGAGCGGACTTTCCATCAAGCTCATCTTTGAATAGGACGCCAACAAATCCGGTGCTGTTGAAAGTGTCATCCATGTTGAAGTTCGTTTGAGACTAAAAATATTTTTGAAAAAGGATAAAAATATTAATAATTTAAAATTAAAAGATTGTTAACTCACCACATCATCTTCAATCGCTTTTTTAGAAGTACCCGCAACCTCATCGAAATGTTCCTCTTTGCACCTTCTCTTATCACTTCCATCATTGCTATCATCCTGTACATAATCTGGGTCTAATTGCTCATCATCCTCTTGTTGCATGCCGTCAGATCCATCAAACTGCGTTTCTTCCTCGCCATACTCGTCATAATCGATTTCCGTCTTCACAAAAGCCAATTCGGTGGAATTTGCTGCAGTTTCTGAGCTGTCTTGTATTGATTTTGATTTTAAACTTTTGTTGGCCAGATAGCCTTTGTGAGATTTGGCGTGCTCTGAGACAGCGATAAAGTTGTCATGGTGTCTTCCGCAAAGCAAACACATAAACGCTTTGTAGAGAGTGTGGCAGCGTCGATAATGGTTGTGTAGGCCAACATAGTTCCAGAAGTATTTTGAGCAGATTATGCAGCTAAAATGAAACAAAAGTTAATAAACCAATTAAATTTTTCTTCCATCCAAAAATATACCAATAGCTTAAATTATCATTATGCACGTTGACGTGATGGTACAGATAGGATCTCAGCAAACTGTAAGAACTTCTACACAAAGCACAATCAAAGTTCATTTTATTGTCTGGATGGAATGATGCATAATGAAGCATCAATTCATACGGCGAATCAACTTTATCAGCACATATCCTGCATTCCATACGAATCTCATCCCATTTATCCAACCTCGAAGCGCAACTTTCAGTCACACTACCATCTTCATTTTTATCGACTTGAGATAATTGCAAATTGCAAACAGAAGTTTCAAATTTAGATTTCAACTCCAACGAGAATGTTGACTGGAACACTTGGCAGGCTCTTGAATTGTCTTTCTTGATGTGAGAGAGTCGATGCAGCGTTAGGTCACGGAAACTGTCGAAAACAGTGCCACAAACAAAACAAGGATTTACAGTTCTAAAGTCTCCTCTGTGTTCACGTTGGTAATGAGCAAAGCTACAAATTAAATGAGTTACGATTTTTAAACATTGAATCAAAAAGAATATAATACTTACAGTGCGGGGATATTCCAAAACATTGAGTTGCAACTCATACAGCTAAAACAAAAGAACAAAATTTGAAATAATTATAATCAAAAGTTCACCGTTCAAAAGGGTAAAAGTACATTAAAAAATAATGTGTTTTTGCATCACAAAGAAAACACATTTTACTATAAAAATATAGAAATGTATTGCGCAAATGCCATAAAAATAATGTTTTTTCCCATTAGAACGAGAAAACCGTAAAAAAGTTATGAGACTCGTCCATTTTATCATAGGATATTAAAAACACTTACCAAAATCTCAAATGATCGTAATGTTTGAGTAGAATATGATTAATTAGAGCGCTAATTTGCCTGAAGTGGAATTTTTCACAGATTCCACAAGAAAATTTGTTCTCTGCGATATTTTTTCCATGCTGATTATCTGTATGAGTCTTAAGTTTGGATACTGACGTGCAAACAGCTCCACATTGCTGGCATCTAAAATTGATGTCACTCCAGCGTTTAGGATTTATTTTCTGAAGAGCAGCTTCGGAAACAGAGCCGTCAGAAATCTTTCCAGATTCCATGATAGACAAATGTGTCATCATCAAAGCCGAGTTACCTTTAAGTTCATCTTCAAACACTTTATAGACACTATTTACATTTTTTGGAGCCCTTGGACGCTAAAATATAAAAAATTTGAATAATTAGTTTGAAAACTCAGGTTTAAATTTCAAACCTTCATCATAGTCTCGGTCGTTGTTGAATGATCATCACCATAGTTGGTAGCTGATCCATCAAAAGTTTGACTCTCACTATCATCCAAATAGTCAGAAAAGTCGAACATCACTTCTTGTTTAACTAATGGCTGAGCTTCGGAAAATCTGTCCAGAACAATGAAGCAATCCGTTGTCGGAATAGGACAGAGAATCTTATCCCTGATGGTTTTTTGTGATTTTTCAATCTCATTCGTGAATTGAATAAAGTCTGAAAAATGGAAAATTTTAATAATTTTATGAAAAAATAAAAAAAGCTGAATCGCACCCTCAAGCACCGAAATGCATTTGCTGCAGACCTTCTGCGGTAGAGTATCATCATTCTCTAGATTAATGTGGCAATAGAAGGCTAACGACTCTTCTATGTTAATTAAAGTTTGATTAATGAACTGCAAGTCGCGACTACTTTTTTCTTTGGCACAAAGCCGGCAAAACTCCCTCATTTTGAAAGATTTCTTCTAATGGTTAGTATTATTGAGGAATTCACTTATTGATTATGTACGAATCACAACTTTAACTCGCTTATTTTAATTGTTAATCAAAGAAAATTGAATATTTGCGACATTTTCAATTACAACAACAAAAGTCAACAAAAAGTCATAACGCACAGCGGGGCGAATTGAAGGCTGTACTGCATAGCGATATATTGAAAACATATATATAGTATAAATCAGAGGGAGGCGGAACATAATATAAGTTCTCAATATATGATATAAACAAACTAAAATAAATAAGTGTCCCATACAATTAACATATTATTAAGCCGGTGTGTGACTAATTAACGGAAAGGATGGATAATTTAGCATTTTGTAGACTGTGTGGAGATAGAAAACCATATTTGGTGGACCTGAAATTAGTTAAATCTTTTTTACAAAAATATTCTAATATAAATCTCGAATTCCACGTCAATTTGCCTGAAACAGTTTGTACTGATTGTGTCCTGGTTATAAAAAACTTTGATACATTTACCTTGAAAGTGAAAGAGACTCAATACCGTCTCTTATCTTTGATCGAAGATCCACAAACTTTACTAAATTTGGATGATCTTAAAACAGAACTACAAAATGATACAGACGAAGAAGTTGATGCTCAACCTTTAAAATTCTTGGTCAGTGACATCAACAGCACAAATCAAACGGCCACTAAACAAGAAGACTGCTTGGACATTCCAACAATTTTTCTGGATACTACCCACAACTTATCAGGTGATGAAACAAGTCCTACTGGAAGTGAAGATGAATCAGATGAAGAAAATAGAACCTCTCATACTGGATCAGATGATAGCTGCGTAAAGACGAGAAAAAAGGCTAAATCTAAAAAAGTTTCTAAATCCTCCAAGAAAACTCAAGTAATTTTTTGTGTTTAAATTTAGACCTCAATTAATCTTTCTATTTTAGGTTCTCACATCAAAAAAATCCCTGAGAAGTCAGAAAGGATCACTGAAAAAAGTTATATCCCAAGTCTCTATAATAGACTTTAAAAGTAACAATACATCCACAAATTTCCTCGAAATTTCAGAAAAAGAGAAGAATCGTGATGGATCTGTAACACTGGAAGGCAGTTTACGATTTTCTAAAGGTTGGGATTTGCAAATGAAATGTTTGGAATGTAGTGAGGAAGTAGGAAGTCCATTTTTGATGAGACAACATTTCAAGAAAACTCATAATGCAATTGGCTTGGAAAAGTATCGCTGTAATTACTGTGAGACTGAAATCAACTTTTACAATAAATTTCTGAACCATATTATTACATCTCATGAAGATCATCTCAAATATTGGTAGATAATTATTATTAATAAATTTCTTTGATATTTTATAAAGTCTAAATATTTAATTTTAGTTGCCTAATTTGTTCTAAGATGTTCTGGAATTTGAACAATCTTTTTGAACACTATCAAAATATTCACACAGCAGATAGTGGAAGAATAAATATGTGCCTCGTGTGTGGGAAATATTTCAAAAAGCCATATGATCTGAAGGAGCACGAGGCTAGTCGTCATCTCATCCAAATCTTAAAAGATGAACCTGAAAAAATACAACCTCAAACTATCACTGTTGAAAAATTATTTGCTGTGGAGCTGGCTAGTGATATGCTTGAAAATAAATATATCTTTAACATTCCCGACAACGAAAAAAATTCTGATGGATCTGTGACTGAAGAATGTGCTTTAAGATTCTCAAATTGCAAGTGGAGTGATTATAATCTAAACTGCCATAAATGTTCGACTGACTTCAATTCTAGTTTTGAGCTAAATAATCATTATAATGCAAAACATCCGGATTTAAAAGTTCGCTACTTTAATTGCAGAGATTGTCCTGAGACAAAGCTTTTCAGTAATAATGAGTCTTATATGAATCACATTTTTACTATGCACAAAGAGCATTTGAGATATTGCTGCTTCGTCTGCTCAAAAATGTTTTGGAACTTCAAAGCTTTGTTTCTACACTACAAAAAAAATCATTCCAAGATTCGTTTGCATATCTGTTTGTACTGTGGTAAAAATCACAAATGTGGGTATGATTTAAAATGCCACAAAGAAGTTCATTTTCCTAAATCAAAGGACAATGAGACAAGGTTTCATTGCAACTTGTGTTCAAAATCTTATAATAAGAAGCATTTGCTGACAAGACATATGGATTATCATAATGATGTTAAATCGTAAGATTTCTACTTTCAAGTAGTTTGCGTGATAAATTATTTATTTATTTTTCAGTTACGTGTGCGAGATTTGCGGTAAAGGATTTATTACCAAGGCTACGCTCCAGAACCATAAATTATGTCATAGGTAGTTGAACAGAAACCTTGGATTTTTTAATTAAACGGGAAATTTTCCCTTGTACTTTCCTGTAATTTTCTATTTTATTCTTTTTAGCGACCTTCGACCATTTGAGTGTGATATATGCAAGGAAACGTTTAAGAATAAATACAAGCTGAAATTTCACCGGACTATGCATTTTGATGAAAGGGCATTTGAATGCGAAGTAATTATGGAAATTTATTTTATTTTATGCAGCTCTTGAATTTTAATCGATTTTAGATCTGCAAACAGCGATTTAGGGCAAAAGGTACCCTTAAAGGTCATTATATGACCCATACAGGGGAACGTCCTTTTGCTTGTGAGTACTGTGAAAAGAAGTTTTCTGCTAAGCATGACTTGGTTGTCCATACTCGTTTACATACGGGAGAGTTTTCACATTCTTGCACAGTTTGTGGAGAACGATACCCAAGTTGGAGTAATTATAGCAAACATATGAAAGGTCGCCATCAAATAGACGTTCGATCTGAGAAAAAGAAAAAGTATGATGAGCTGCACAAAAAAGTTGAGACTCGAGTGGAAATGCCCGGAAAATCTTCAGAGGTGAGCTTTGGAGATAATTTGCCTATTCAGAGCTATTTCAGTGGAGATCAGTATTAGAATCAGTAGTGATAAAAAAGTTTTCACAAATGTTTTCAATAAAAGTTTATCTATCTAAATAAAGTGTTTTAATGGCGCGATGATCATAGGGACTTAAGATGTAAATTCAAAAGTTTAATTTTTGTCTCAATTTTATTCATCTAGTGTAATGTTTTTAATAATTATAATTAATAGACATAATGCATCCATTAGCAATCAATTAATGAATAACTGTTCAATAAAGTTGAATTAGGGTTTAGGTTTTAAAGGATTCTACAGCAACTCACGAAAATCTCAATTTTATCATTTTCATAAGAAAATATTTTGCTCTGTCTATTATCCAATCATTCATTTAATGAAATATAGTTAATTGGATCATTTCATTTAGTGAAATGGTGTAGTAGGGTTTTTTGGTTATTTGGTAAAAAATATGACATCAAATATTATTAAGTTAGTAATATCATTACATTTCTAAAACTTTTGAGGAAACTTCTACAAATTTGAATTTTATCCAAATATTCTCATTTTATTACCCACGAAAAAATTTTACAGCATTTTAAAATAACTGCATAATAATTTAGGATGGAACAATAAATTTAAGAGAATTTTTAAAATATTTTTGAATGAACAGAACAAAATAGTTATCAAACAAATTAAAATTTATGCTGAAATTCTGAAACCTGCCAATTAGTTTTCTTTAATTCTCAATTAATGAATTAATTATTGTTTCAATGAGTATACTTAAATATTTGCTTCATTTATTCTCTAGAGAGTTAGTGATAGTTTTCTTCAAGTGACCAACAGCATAAATAATTAGGCAATTAGTGAAAAATCAGCAAATTAGTTTCGAAACTAATAAATTGTTGCTTTTTACTCGAGAGCAAAACACAAAAAAAATATTATCCTAAATTCCTAAACGCTTACATGTGACATGATTCAATTAATAGAATTAACCAATTAATCAGTAAATATAAAAAAACAAACAAATGCAAAACTACAAAATGTCTTTAGAGCGACAAAAATTGCAGAAGAAATCTTCCAACAATTAACACTCCAGGCCTTACTTGGCTACACAGGTTAAGTGAGTTAACATTAAATTAAATCAAATTAATCATAAATAAAAAACTTAAACAATTAAAATTTATAAAAAACAATCCATCAATTTCTGGTTGCATCACGAGGCGCCAACTTTAAGAAACTTTTTAATATCTTTCTTAAAGTAGGCGTGAGAATCTTGAGAATCTGTTATCTGAATTTAAAAATGCTTCATGTCGAGACTGGAAACCAATACTGGGACTTATTCTATGCTTCTATACAGTTAGCAACTTTTACTTTTGCTGTTTGATGTGTGCTAGTTTTTGCTGCAGCAACTCCAAACGGTTAGCATTCATTTGCTCGTTTTGAACCTAAAAAGTTACAAAGAAATTAACTATGAAAATCACACACTAACTGATAAATGCATACCTCTTTCCTGGACATGGAGATTTTGGACTGCACTTGATTGAGGTTGAGATTTTCATCCGTCATTCGATTGTCCATTGGATCGCCATCATTGCTGGGTAAATTAGCTCGAACCTAAAATATTCACAAATAAATATTCGTTAGACTTTAAAAGTTATTAATATGCAAAGAAACATACTCTTAGCGAGTTAAGCTTATCCATCCAATAATCTGGATTGCCTGGAGTGGAGGAGTTTGTTGAATGGAAGCGTTGCTGAGGAGGATTCACATGATTATCGCCGCTACCAACCAAATTGTCATGTCCATGATTGTTATTTGTGTTGTTTTGCGACATTCGCTGTATTCCTGCCAAACCATCTTGTATGTACTGCTGGAAGTAAGGGCTGGCTCCTCGTAGATACAAATTAAGATCCACTTCTGGATTCTTGATTTTGAATTCATGCAGCTACAAAAAGGTGGAAATTTGTTAGTTAAAGGTTTTTTTGATGTTTTAAAAATTAATGTGAATATTTACCTTGAGTATTCCCTGTTGAGCCGTCTCTTTCTCTGATATAAGCTTAAAGATGCTAGAAATCTGATCATGAGTGCTACGACTCAACCTATCCTTCTGCGATCTCTGTGTTTGGACAGGAGCTTGTTCAGCCCCTCCATCATTCTCCTTCTGCAAGTTCTTGAGTATTCGCAGCACATAAGTGTTCAACTCTGAATGCTTGGGAATATTATTCAGGTGTTGCATTATCGCGGTTCCTTTGATCTTGGTCATGTTGTGAATTATTGTTTTGATGGTGCGATTGGGAGTGTCAGATGGTCTTTGTTGCCACCATACGCTGGGCAATTGCAGCATAAACTCGTGAATTTCCAGAAGAACCAATTCGTAGTCCAGCTCGTTGACTCGCTCAGGCATAAGTTTCACATTACGCCAGATACATTTCATAAGGAGTTCAGTAAATTTGGGCAGGCAGCTGGATGAGCAAGTTTCTTTCAAGAGTCGGACGAGGGCACTAAAATAAATTGAATTTTTGTTAAATTTGTCAGTCATCTAAATTTCACAAATAACAACTCACCAGTTCAAATACGTGAAGTTGCAACGATCTAAAATCTTAAGACAAATACTGTTGATGACTTTTGTGTAATCTTCGCTATTCTCGCCTATCATGTTTAATTTTCCGTCCGCCATCAAACCCAGAAGTAGAGCTATAATGTTCTTGATGCTTGGAATGGTCAGCGTTTGTCCGAGAGACTTGGAGCTGAAGAACAAATAGATACTGTGCAAAAGTGGCTGATATATCACTACGGCGTTGTTGAGGGGCTTTTGGCTGAGGTGCTGTGAATATAAAGTGTTGTATATTAATTTAAATCTTCAATGCAAATTTTGCAAAAAAAATCGATAAATTTAAATTCTAATCTTATATTACCTTGAACTGCATCATAATGCTCTGCATGTAAATCTCCTCGTAATCGCGCAACACTGCTTGTCTCTCAAGGGACTCTAAAATGTCACTGAGTTCATTCAAACTAGCATGAGCTACATAAGAGTCTTCTGAAGAAATTCCTCTGATGATATGCAGCAACTTGGGATCCAATTTGTGGAGATTCTCTGTCGGTCTGAAAAATAAGAAAAGTTTTTGTTAGAGAAATTCCAGGACAAAATTTTTTACAGAAGTGAAAAATTTTAGTTTTAATATGCAAATTCTACATTCTGAGCTCAAAAAACACGCAACACAAATCTTACTTTGGAGGCGTAGTTACAGGACGATTCATCTGCCCACTGAGATTATTGTGTTGCGGACTACCAGCAGAACTATTATAGACGGTCACATTAGCGGATGAAGGGCGCGAAGTAGGACTGCTGTGCAATAATTGATTTAATCGGTCCATTGGGTAAGCGGTCGAATTGCTGCTGATTATTTGGATTGGCGCGTCCATAAATGATAGGTCGAGTGGGGGAAGAGGCTGCTCTTTGACTTGGTCAGATTTTACCCAGCCACGTTCAATCTCGGCAATGATGTCTGGATCCAAGCCAAAAGGACCACGATGGATGACTTGTGGGGGTGGTTCATATCTAGATTCAAAAGGACAGCACAAAATTAAATACATTATAGGGTCAAGTTTCCTTTAACAGATAAGAACAACAAAAATTTATTGAAACAGTAAAAATTTACGAAAACATTTTTAAAATTATCTGAACTTTTCCCAATTATGAACTTTGAGTGCAAAGTTGAAACTTTTACAAACTTTTAAAAATAACGAAAAACAAAAAAACAAAAATTTACAAAAATTACTACAAAAATCCAAAAAATACATTGCCACATTAATATATTTAAGACACTTGAATCCTTCGCTATAAAACTCATTATCCCAACTAATAATTTAAAACATTTAAAAACTTGAGACAAAAATCTTGAATGCTTGAACTCAACACGACCAACATAAAAAGTTTAAATGTGGCCTACGAGTTTGCGGGACAGCCTTTGAGCTCATTGGAGAGATTTTGACGATCTTCAATACATTCTCTTTCGAGCTTTACTGCAGCTCTAGACGATTGAATTAAACATTGGCGTCAAAATAAATAAATGATGAATAAAAAATAAAATAAACAAAAATTGTTCAATCAACAAATGTGAATTTTCATCGAATTAAAATATTTTTTCAGACATTTTCAAAATTATCAGGAAATTGAATTGTTGATTAATCAATCTGTTTATAAAAAACCCGAGTTTTCCTATATTCCAAGCATAAAACAAATCTTACCTGTGCTGAACTGGAGCTGGTTCTTCCTCAGTCACTTCTTCTTCCTCCTCGTCATCTTCAGGTGACATCTCTTGCTGCTGTTGTGCTCTAGCATTTTCTACTGGAAGTGGCTTAGGAGTTCGCTTAAAACGTTTAATACGTTCATCCAACATGCTCAAATCTTTCTCAGAAAGCTGACCAATCAGTTTGTAAATCTTTTCGCCGGCAATATCCCAGGCTTTCACTATCGTGTTCAAGGCAGCGTTTCTTACAGAATTATCTCGATCAGAGATGTGACGGGCGATTTCCTGAAATTGTCAAAATTTGTTAATAACAGTAAGACTCACATGCAAAACATGAGATTCCCTTACCTTCAAGGCATGTTGAGGTGTTGGCTGGCAAACGGTCAGATTATAAGTCTCAATCAAGTACCCCAACTCGTCCAAGCACTCTGTTCTCTGTCTAGCATTTTTAGACTTAAGAGCGTCCATCAAATACACGAAAACCTTAGAGAAGGGGAATACCAAGCAAATTTGTCTCAACAAATTTCTTACGCCATTACGAACAGCATCTTTGGGATCTCCAATTTTGGTCAGTAAGTGTGGAATAAAAGCGCTTCCTTCATTATCAGTCAACACATAAGAATTCTCTACCAGCATTTCAAACACAAAGTTCAAGTAATCCAGGCCACGCAGCAAGACGGATGGATTTGTGTCATAGAAACGAAGGGAAAGCCATTTTAGGACGAGATCCAAATTACAGATGAGGCCATTTGGATTGCCAGGCAAGTCATCAGTAAGAGAGTCAATAACCTGAAATTGGAGCGAAAAACATTTGATATCAAGGATCGATAAGTGAACTAGAAAATATGATTGAGTGGTGAAATATGATAATTTAATTGATAACTTTTCTTATTTTCGTCAAAAATACTTTTATCCGGTTTAACAAAATGTTTTCGATAAAAAAATATATTTTCAAATGAACTGTCCTAGTTGTTGACTTTCTCTTTCAGTGATAATTTTTGGAAGACATCTTTACAAACTTTCATTCTTCATCAAAACTCACCTTCAAATGATATCTGAAGTCATCATGGAACATATTAGCCATCATACTCTTATTAACATTAGCTGTGTTCATCTGCTCTTTCAATAAATCTGTAAACTCCTCTCTCGGTGTCGTAAAAGTCCACTTTAGTACCTTCAATTTCTGCTCGTCCAACAATCTTTGATGTTTAATATTGTTCACGTTAAACAGTGGCGACAAATCTACATCCTCTTCCTTCTTTCTTGAAGCAGCTGTAGCTGATCCAGGCTTTGGAATTCCAACAGGCTTCACCACCTTAGCACTTCCAGGTTTGGCCATCTTTGATTTATCGTCCATCACTGGGGCTTGTTGTTTACTCTTCGGCAAAGGCTTCACAGGCAAGTTGGGTCGAGCTTTATCCAAAGCAGCTTGAATGTCTTTCTTGGAAGCGGGCTTTTGCCTTTCAACGGCTTTCAACATGGCATCATACCCTAAGTGTATCATGAATCCTAAGACTGCTTCATTAGCGTTCTTTCTCACGTCCACATTACGATCACAAATGTTTGCATAAAGATGTGGTAGGCAAGCAGTCAACTCGTCTTTGGTGATGGATTTTGTGGGAATGTCCGGGAGTTTCTCAGATAACCAAGACCAGACTTCTGATTTTAAAGCGGGAGTTCCAGCTTTCAAGCCATCAGCGATCATTTCACCATCGAAAAACTCTTTGTAGCCACACTGGTCACCCCAAGTATTAATACAAGTAATGCAAGCAATTCTTATGTAGCTCTTACTATCGCCCAATCCTCTCAAAACACCCGGAAACAAAGCTCTCACGTGAACTCTGCAAGGAGGTCCCATGGCAATCGCAATTTGTTGGCAAATTTCCACAGTTGTCTGAGCAATTTTAGCGTTACTGTCAACCAAGCGCTGAGTGAGCACCTGAGGCAAATCACCGAGATTCTGTTTGATCAACTTGTTCTCCTGCAAAATAGTTTGGAACTTGATAAGCCCTTCATTACGAGTCTTCCAATTTTTATCCATAAGTTCGGCCAACAAGGCTTCGGTAATTTGTGGTGAGATATCGACGCGAGGCAGGAGATCGGTCAAATTGATTGCGGGCTGGTCGTCGCTGATGTCGTCTCTATTTAAATTAATTGGAATATTTTTGAGTTAGATTTACTATTGCCAAGGATAAGATTTTTTTTTTTGTTAAAATAAAAATGTTGGTGCAAAAGATTTAAAAAAGAATAAAAATAAATACTCACTCATCATCGTTACTGGGGATTGAATTTTTGCTTGTAGTCAAATCTCCTTTTGTTGGAACTGGAGGCTTTTGCCCAGCAAACTTATCAAACTCGGCCTGAATTTGCTGCTTCAAGGCTGGCTTTTCATTCTCAAAGAACATCATCAAGGTATTTCCCACGTAGAGGTACATAGTTCCCAACAAAGTAATTCCAGCTCCTTTCACCACCGGATTTGTGCTCAAAACTGCCTTTTTCGCATCATCAATCATCATTTTTGGATTTAGCTGGAAGCCAAACTCTTTAATGGCATTGTTAACCCATAGCAAAGCTTCTTGTTGTACTTTAGGTGATTTCTGCTCAAAAGCAAATGACAAAACTTTCGAGACTACGTATTCAAGTCGAATTGATTCGGCGATAGCAGTTAGAGCTTGAGATGCAGAAACACTGTTCTTGGGGTCACCTAATTTTTCAACAACTTCATTCATGATGTAATCAGTTGTTGTCACAGAAACGCCAAGCTTTTCAGATATAATGTTGATTGCATCCAATTTAAGCTTCAGCACTTGGAAGTTGGTGTCTTTCAAGCCAGGCTTCTTGGCAATTGTTCTGATGAGTATTTGTGACACACCAACTTTAGAATCCATATCGCCGAGCAAGCTCATGAATGTTTCCATCGACGTTAGACGAGTCTTCCAGTTTGCATCTCCCAGGCCACTAACTAGCTCTGGAGGCAGGATTTCAAGGACTTGCTCGTCAACCTCTTCTTGGGATAAATCACGTTCGGTAGGGAGGACTTTAGCAGTGCTGGCGGACTTAGCTAGTGCTGAGTTTGAACTAGCTGCAGGCCTTTTGCCGGCAGGTTTTTTACCAACGGCAGCTGATGCAGGACGTGTAACTGGTTTAGCTTCACTGGAGCCTCCTTTAACTGGCGCGGCTTTCATGGGCGCTGTGAATTTGAAAAATTGAGATTAGATTTACAATTCACCAATTTTCTAAATAAAACATCAAAACACATAAATAAAGAAAAAAATACGACGTCACCTTTACCTGACTGCGGTCTCTCCTTTTTTACTCCAGCAACCTTAACAGTGATGACAGCTTTTTCGAAGTATTCTTTTATCTTCTCCATCTTCAAAGCATCCACTTCAGTGAGATATGGTGCAATAGCTTTCTCACCAACCAATTTCATGGCGGTTCCCAAAGCATCAGCTGAAGCATCTCTCACAATTGGATCAGACTCGCTCAAGGTTTTCAGCAAAGCAGTCACGTACAATTTTAGCAGCTTTTTAACGAGGATGGCAGGTTGAGTTTTTGTAAGGGAGCGGGCTGTGAAAATAAATAAATAAAGGGTATAAATAAATTTTTTAGGAGTTTCTTCATAATTCTCAACAAAATTGAAAACTCAAGGGAGAATGCCGAAAAGCGAAAATCTCTAAAAATCGATAAATTATCTATCTTAAGAAAAATTTCAAGTTTTCTTGCCAAAATTTTTTATAAGACAAATCAATAATCAATCAAAACTACATTACGTTTCCAAATATAGATAACTCACCTAAGAATGACGCTGTCTCGGCTTTAACATTAGGATTTTTATTAGCCAAAGCAAGTACAACATCTTCCTGAATTGCCTCCAAATTAGTCGATGGATAAATTGCATCCAAAGCATCTCTCAAAGCAGTCACCACGTTCAATTTCTTCTCCTTAAACTTCTCAAAGATGGCCGATATACAAACAACAGCGTAGGGCATGAATTTTTTGGCCAAGCCTTTTGCAATTAAAGTCAAAATTTTACCAGCCAACGCTACAAGTATAACATTCGAGTCTTTAGTGATGACTTTTTTCAAGGCTTTGATGATATCGCCATAATCTCCAGGTGCGAGTTTTGGGCTCTGAGCAAGTGTCTCGAGGGCTTCTAGAGCTTCTTTACGATCTTGCCATTTCTTGGCTTCTAGTTTTTCATAAAAATCTTTTGGTAGTTTGGAGAGAATGTCAACTGGGTCGATCAAATCCATTGGATCCATTTCTTCGACGGGTTCTTGTTCGTCCTCTGTAAAAAAATATTTTGAAATTAAACATAAATTAGAGAAAATAAAAGATCTTACCATCACCCTCTTCTTGATCTCCAGCACCAATAGCTGCAGCTTGTTGAACTTGCTTAGCTTGCTGCGATCTCAGGTACCTAGTAGGAACAGCTTTATCACTCTTGACCTTGTCAAACTCTGTCTCCAATTCAGTCAAAACAACGGCAGGTAGCGAAGCTATTTGTGTCTTAAAAACGGGACCTACCCATCTGAAAATCTCCACCGTTAACAATTTGGATTCATCTCTAACCGCTTTATCACGATCTTGAAGAAGTGCAGGGATTTTCTTGACCAGTGGTTTCAAGTTGATCACTTTGCTCCCAAACTCACGAAGTGCTAGCACAAGGGCTGAAACACATGCAATTACAATTTTGGGATTTTTCTGATCGAAGCCTTTAATTAATTCTTCGACAACATTTTCATGCTTCTCAATCTCAATGTACATGAGGGTGATTTGCACGGCCAAGTCCTTGGTTTTCGTTTTTGGGGCACCGATTGCTTTGGTTACTATGGCGGTCATGGCCTAGAAATTAATATAAGGAATTTTGAATAAATTAAGACAAAATCTAATTTTACTGTTGTAATCAACAATAATATTATTGAGGATAGAATTAACAGTCAATAAGAAGTTTTACGATTCACAATGAATTATTTGATTAATCATCACTTTTACAAAACAAATGATAGTAAAACTGACCTCTCCAACAGTTCTGCCTGCACTACCGCAATTCTCGACAAACACTAAAGTGGCTTCAAGACCTTTCTCCTGAGCTACCACATTGCTATCTGTGATGAATTTCTTGATGAGCCCCAAAAACTTATTCCATTCTGGGGCCTTCTCATCGTCTATAGTGCGAAAGAGTTTGGTAGCTTCTTCGTAGCCATCTACTCGAGCCTTCCACATTTTGTGGACACATCGCTCCTCCACTGGCAATTTCTTGTACTCTGTTTCTTCCTCCATTCTTTTTCTGATAAATTAACAAATAAAAAGTCTATTTTACAGCGCTATTGTATGTTGATCATTTAGTTGGTAGCTCGAGCTGCAATCAAAGATAAATACTGTTAAATAAATTATAATCCCACTTTGTCCGCAATTAAATTGTTATCATAAATAATAGAGCTGATGTACTTAAGGTTTTGCACCATCGGCATTGCTTGAAAACTTCAAAAGGCAAGTTATGATAAAACTGCAAAAATTCCCATATAGAGCAAAAAGTACAGAACCGCGCAAGTCGAACTTGAAAATTTTATATTTTGTTGTTTTTTCTCTCAATAAAACATGATGACTGATTTTTCTACGCCATTTATCGTCGTTTTGACGAATTAGGTATTTAGACGAGTATTTAGATATTTTGGAGTGTTGCTGAAAAGCAGATTGACTCCAAAAATAGTTAAAATTAGAATTGTGCAACACTCACTTTGATTTTCTGTATTTCTCGACAATTTTGCTATTTTGGATAATTTGTTCGTTTTGGAGCGAACTAAAATGTAATATGCAGAGGAGTAACCTTGTAAATGTGCTTAACCAGCAAAAGATAGTCCAAACATGATTTATTGAAGAGAAAAAGCCGAACAAAACAAATTAACGGTTCCTAAGCTACTTCGTATTTTTATACTTTATTGCAACTTCTCAATCTGAAAGTTTTCACTTAGACTGAAGGAAATTGGACGCTTACCTGGTTTTGCCTCCACTTCCACAGACTCTTGAGCACTTGAATATCCTTGTTTGAAAAATGAAATCACTGAGTTAATAAAAGAACCACTTAATTAAAGCTTTTTGCAGATTTCTTCTCCAATTTTTATAAATTACTTCTTCTTTTCTCAGCTGCTGTCAAGGCGACGCACCGAAATATTTGAATTTACGTGTGAAATGATCAACGTTTTTTAATGCTTATTTTAATAATAATTGATCAATTAACCTGAATAGTCCGTGGGTATGCAATCAAAACAAGTTAACTTACTGCTGGACAGAAAATTTTGGCATATTTGATCAAAGAGCAAAAAAATGGATCAACTAAATTTTTATAAGCTGACCCTGAAATTAAATCAATTACCGCAATTAGCATCATCTTAAAAGTAATAAAATATGGCCAATAATAGAAAAGGTTCAAGCAGTAAAAGGAAGCAAAAGTATAGAAATGGACATATAAAGTATTTATTTATAATGTTCATAACTCAAGAAATTCAAGTTTATAATTTTATTAACACAAAGAATGAACTCATTTCCGGTTCTAAGTCCAGGTGTAAATCATACATCTAAATGTAAATGGTTTTATAATAATGAATATATGCAAATACCTTACAATCAAAATTTATTTTCGTAATTTTTATTCCGCATTTTTATATTTTTGCAATGCATTAGCTCCCTGTGTCAAGCACAAGTTGGAACGCAGCTACGCATTTTGATCATTTTTTTGGTGTACAAAAGTGCAGTTGCCGCTTTGAAAGCAGAGACGCTATTGGTTTTTTAATGTTTAGTTAATTTTAAATGTTTACGAATGCATATTAAACACTAGAGAAGTATTAAATATTTATGTTTGTTGAATTTCAATTTCATTGCTTCGTGTTCTACTCCAAATTTGGTATTTGTTCATCGTCCGAGTCTGCTTCCTCATCTGAAAGATCATCGAAGGATGGTTTGCCACCATCACCTTCTTTAAGGTTGCCCACTCTTTTGATCAGTCTAAAAAAAAGAAATGTAATTAAAATAAATATTATTGATCTTGTACTGAACTTAAAAACTTACTGGTCTAAGTTGTTGTTGCCTCCCATTCCTCCGAGACCTAGAATAGTAATTGGAGTTAATAATGGTTTTTATTTAGTTCTTTTATTCAATACTAACCTCCCATTCCCCCCATACCGCCCATGCCACCCATCATGTTGGCCATTCCTCCCATTCCTCCCATACCTTAAAAAAAATTGAATTATTGTATATGTTATACAATTAGAATTACTATCAAATCTACACTGAAAAAAGTTATTTTTGATACTTGGCTAAAAAAAATTGTGAACTCCTCCTAAGAAATCATTCACTCTTGGAAGATTCTTTGTCTACATTTTTATATTAGCATATTGAATGAAACTTTTTTCAGTGTAGGTCACAACAATCCACACTAAAAACATGGAATAGGAATTTGTTAAGGGAATAAAAACAAATCAATTAGTTACCTCCCATGCCTGGCATACCACCCATGCCTCCCATTCCACCCATACCTGGCATACCACCTTCCATGCCTCCCATTCCTCCACCGAAATCGCCATCTGAAAATAAATAATTGAAAATATTTTTGAAAAAAAGAAAATACAAGGGGATTGACTTAGATAAAGTAAACATTGAAAATAATCATGAATGACTCACTAAAACGACATAAAAATTATTTAAATGAACATTTTTTCAAGAATTAATTTCTTAACCTTTTCAACTTTTGTGAATAAAATAAATATAAGGAATGAAGTATTGAAAAAAAAAACATACCTTGCTCATCTTCCTCATCCTCATCCTTCCATTTGTTGTAATCAACCTTCAGCCAATGTGGTTTTTTAGAGTCCTTGGTGAGCTTATCCCAGTAATTGGCGCTCGTATCGCCTTTTGTGATAATGAATTCATAGCATCGGCCGGCATTTTTACTTTGAACGTTTTCGGGATTGATTTTCTTAAAGAAGCTTATCGTGACCTCATGATTTTTCTTTTCCGGAAGACCAGTGGCCTTGAAATGCAGGGTGTCTTCTGTGAATCTAAAAATATTCAAATAATTTTAATTAGAATTTTAATTCATTATCTCTTATATTGCTGAAGTTTTACTTGAACTCAGCATCCGTGGTCTCGACTTCAAAGGTGAGGAAGATAACATCGTTGCGTTGAGCCCAGATCGCTGGCGGTGGAATCCTGTAGTGATTAAAAACATAAATTAGAATGATTCTAGATTTTTATGGTATTGAGGTTAAGTTATTTAAATGCAAAAATCATAGCGAATACGCCTTCTCGGCACTAATAATCTTTTTACTAAGATGAAGAATTATGCCATTAAAAGATTTATCTTATTTACAAAGAGATATCAAAAGCATTAAATAATTTTCTTTTGTGTTTTCTAGATGTTTCTGAGAATCGATTCAATAAATGGAGACGCGAAAACACGCCGCCGGAAAAACGATTACCGGCTAAGCCAACTCGTTACCGATAATAGTACACGTTTAATTAAAGCTATTATCTACTAATTCAACTTACACAGGCGTTACAGACATTATACGATATCAATTAATAGGTTTTTAGAAATTTAAGTAAAATTGTGAGTTCTACCAATACACGCGCAAACTGAGCGATCAAGCCAGGCGTTCACGCGTTTTGACGTAAATAGACAAGAGACAAATTTTCGTGTGAGTTAAATTGTTACCTAATTTTTCATATCCGATTTAAAAACTTTAGATTCTCTCCCATTTCTGTAAATCAAAGTGTTCTCTTTAGCTGTGCTACCAGCTAATCATTTTTTTCGGTTTTAGGCACACAGCAATCAACCAAAAACCTTGAAAATGTTGCGAACTACTGCTGGTTCTTTAATGAACGTCCTCCGCTCATCTTTCGGAGTGACTGCTGCTCGTGCCAGCGCAATTGGAGCCATCCGTCACTCATCTCACTCCACCGAGTCCGATTCGGAGTTTGATGCTCGTTATGAGGCTTATTTCAACCGCACTGATATTGATGGCTGGGAGTGTCGCAAAGCAATGAACGACTTACTTGGAATGGATTTGGTGCCTGAGCCATCTATCATCATTGCTGGATTAAAAGCTGCCCGCCGTGTTAACGACTACGCTTTGGCCATTAGATGGTTGGAAGGAGTTAAGGACAAGTGCGGCGAGAAGGTAAACGAAATCTATCCATACTTGCTGACAGAGATCCGTCCCACACTTACCGAGCTGGGTATTGAGACTCCAGAGGAGCTGGGATACGATCAACCAGAACTTGCTTTGAAATCAGTGTACGAGATGCACTAATTTAATACATTCTACCTATAATTAAACTCTGCAAGCTTGATGTATTGATCTTGATGTATTCTGCAATAGTGGGAAAATTGTGTACCCACCAAGTTCTGGGTTAATAGCAAAACTTAGTTTGTTCTAAATTATCTCTGTCACTACCAAGCGAAGAATAAACAAATTCGTGTTATATAATTAGAAATATCTGTTTTTATTCCTCTGGAAAACGAATAACATTGATCGGGTATAATATCAAAAAAATCGGAAAAGCTGAAGCTTTAGCAGGCACTTCGGCAACATAATACCTATGCTTCATTAGAATAATTCATTTGAATGAAGCAATAAAATTCTAGGAAATTCAAAAATATGTAACCAAAACATAAATTTTCGATCAGAGCGCCGAGCGGGAATATTGTGCATTATTGCTGATAATTCTGTTGAATTCAATCTTACCACTTTCTGATCGACTTGAGTTGGTAGTTTCTTAACGAAAAACACGTAAAACTTGTTTTCATATAAAATTCAAAAAAAATATATATATTTTTTCCAACAGTTTTTTAGATTCTTTGAAAAAACACAAGATATATAAAATACAAATTTTTGCACTACAGGTACTAGATGGCGCTGTATTATTATCAAAAACTCTTCGTACGTCGCTGCTTATGGTTAAAAAAAGCTTATTTTGAAAATTTTAGATCAATCGGTCCGATGGGTTCTGAGATTACGTCAACAGAAGTTTTTTTTTCCAAAATTTTTGTAAGCATGACAACTTGGTCATGGTACAATATTTCTATAAAATCTTCTGGAATCGATCATTTTGGGCCAAATACAAGGTTTTTGCATATTCAAATGTTTTAAAATATTCTCAGGAAAAAAAAAATTTTGTATGGCAAAATGGTAGTTTGCACTACAGGTACTAGATGGCGCTGTATTATTATCAAAAACTCTTCGTACGTCGCTGCTTATGGTCAAAAAAGCTTATTCTGAAAATTTTAGACGAAGCGGTCGGATAGGTTCTGAGATTACGTCAACAGAAGTTTTTTTTCCAAAATTTTTGTAAGCATGACAACTTGGTCATGGTACAATATTTCTATAAAATCTTCTGGAATCGATCATTTTGGGCCAAATACAAGGTTTTTGCATATTCAAATGTTTTAAAATTTTCTCAGGAAAAAAAAAATTTTGTATGGCAAAATGGTAGTTTGCACTACAGGTACTAGATGGCGCTGTATTATTATCAAAAACTCTTCGTACGTCGCTGCTTATGGTTAAAAAAAGCTTATTTTGAAAATTTTAGATCAATCGGTTCGATGGGTTCTGAGATTACGTCAACAGAAGTTTTTTTTCCAAAATTTTTGAAAGCATGACAACTTGGTCATGGTACAATATTTCCATAAAATCTTCTGGAACCGATCATTTTGGGACAAATACAAGGTTTTTGCATATTCGGATGTTTCAATATAATCTCAGGAAAAAAAAATTTTTGTATGGTAAAATGGTATTTTGCACTACAGGTACTAGATGGCGCTGTAGGATTTTCTTGAATCAGCAAACGCGACCGTCTTATGGTTAAAAAAAGCTTATTCTGAAATTTTGAGACTAATCGGTCGGATGGGTTCAAAGATTACGAATACAGAAGTTCAGAAGTCAAAACCACGGACAGACATTTCGCAAGGACCCAAAATTTCGGGTTCTAGACCAAAATTTTTTTTGTTTTAGGAAAAAATAAGAAAAAAAAAAAAAAAAAAAGTTTGGATGAATTCAAGACTTCACAACTTTTTGTTGCCGAAGTAAAAATAAAATTGGCCCTGATATGGACAATAAATTGTTGAAGAGCCATTCCAATAATTTTCAAGATCTTATTCTATATATAAAATATATTATCAAAAAACCATTTAAAAAATGTCGAACATTAAAAATAATTTGGCAATAGAATATGTCTTTAAATAAATGCAAATCTGTGTTCTTTTGAATTATATTCTACATACTATAAGCTCTGCTTAGTACTGTTGCAAATCTCTCTCTTTTCATAATGTTCTTCACTTTTTGTACCAATCTTTCAAGATTTTAGCTGCTTCTTGTAGAGTCTCATTCTTTTTGATGAAACAATAACGAACAAAATCCTCTCCAAGAGGTTTGTTGGGAACGCTGTAGAATGCAGATGGTGGGATTCCTTGCAAACCAATGTTCCTAAAAATATTTAATATTAATATTTTTCAATTAAGATCGACTATCGTAACTCGTTAGATGCAAGAATCACAACAAAAAAAAACAAAACATTCTTAATTATAGAAGAAAGAAATTACTTAGTCATCCACTTGGTGAACTTGTAGTCTTTATATGTGTCGGTTTCCTCAGACAAATTTATCTTATCAGATAGTCTGCTCCAATCTGCGATCATAAAATAACCACCTGAAAGCAAATAATACAAAATTAATATATTGTCTTGAGATCACGTTATTAAGTTTAAGACAATAAATGCACCTTGAGGGATAGTTGGTGTCATTCCTACACTTTGAAGGAACTCGGCCATGTATTCCCGTTTGTCGATCAACTCTGCAGCGATACTGTTAAAAAAGCAATCGGTTGAGTTTAAGCGTTCGAGCTCAAGTTCAAAACCAACGGCACAAGCTTCCTGCAGAGGAGTCGCACAAGTGTAAACACAATTTTGATGAACCATTTGTAGATTACGGATCAGTTTTTCTGGTCCATAGGCCCTAAAATATCCATGTTATAATTAAATTTGAAATTTATTCCATATAAAAATGTATACCAGCCCAATTTCCATCCAGTCACTGAAAAAGTTTTACCAGCTGATCCGATAGTAATTGTTCTATCCCACATGTCAGGTAGAGTGTCTAAGAACGTCCAAAATTAAAGAATATTCTTGTATATAACATTTAAAACTTACTAATACGAATATGTTCGAATGGTTTGTAAACCATATGCTCGTAAACTTCATCAGATATGCAAAGGACATCCCATTTTTTGCATAAATTAGCAATCATCTCAAGTTCTTCCCGATCAAAGACTTTTCCCAAAGGATTGTGGGGTGTGTTCAAAATAATTGCCTTTGTTTTGTTGTTGAATAGTTTCTCGAACTCTACTACGTCCAACTTCCAGTCAGCCGAGCTAATAGATTTACCAGTTTTTGTAGGTTTTAAAGGAATAAATCTGGGAATACCACCAGCACCTCGAACCATAGGCTCATAACAATCGAAGAATGGCTCGATAATAATAACCTCGTCTCCTATATCTACATGACCTTGAATGGTTGCAAATAAAGCTTCATAAGCTCCAGTTGTAACTAATACTTCAGACATTGGATTAATTTGGCGACCAGTCAAAGTGGAGTAAAGCTTAGCTAAAGCATTTACTAAACGCGGGTGACCGAATCCTCTAGTGTACTGATTCAACAGATGGTTGCCATTTGCCACATCACTAAGAGCTTTTGTTACATAGCTTGGTGGTGCATAATCTGGAAATCCTTGTCCTAAATTCAATGGTTTGTACTTAAGAGCTGTAATTATAAATGGATAAGATATGTACACCCTAGCTATTAATCTATAATTACCTAACGCAATATATTCAACCCAAACACTTTCAGAAGCTCCTTCATAACGTTTTGGAAGACCAAATTTATCCTCTGACTGCAGGCTGGATGACATCTCTAAACTGTTAATGGTACTTCTGGTCACTAATCTACTCTGCTTCAAGATACTTTTCAAACTATTCAACATCTACGAGAAACAGATTAAACATGCAAACTGATTAAAAAACCAGTTTTAAAATTGATTACGATTGGATAGAAATACCACCACAAATACAACCAGAGTTAAAGTAATGCTTACTTTGAGCAATATAATCGAGGTATTAGTAATTGATGCTTCAAAAAAAACTTACAAAGCGATGAATATAAGGGATATAAGCATTAAGCGCTTGTTTTTAAACACAAATTGTAAATAATTAAGGCACAAGGTCAATTAGTTAATTACGGCGAATTCAAAGCGAGTTCGCAGCCCAGGCGTTTTAACCTAAAAGAGACTTTCGTGCTGACTTTGTTTTGATCCCTTAAAATGATGAAATTAAAACCAACTAGCAAGTTACCAGGTGTGAAGAACTTCTGGGCAGTTGACAAACCACAAGTCAATACTCTAAAACATAAAACAGATGACGAGGATGCTTCACAACAGATTGATAGCAAAAAACCTAAACTCACTGGATCAGATCGTTTTAAAAACTTTGTGGAGGAGGAGAAAAGAATCAGGAAAATTGAAGATTCAAATGCTGATCCAAATGCAGATCCTCATTCACCAGATCAGTTTGAAAGGCTGCTCATGAAAGATGCCAACAATAGTTTCTTGTGGATTAAATATATGGCTTATTACCTTGAAACAGCTGATACAGAGAAAGCTCGTGGAGTTGGTAAAAAAGCTCTTCAACAGATAAGTTTTAGAGAAGAAACTGAGTTATTGAATATTTGGATTGCTTTGCTGAATCTTGAAATAAGATTTGGTAGCGAGGAAACTTATAATGATGCACTAAAAGAAGCCTGCCAGAGAAGTGATCCCTTCAAGATTTATACCAGAACATTATCAATTCTACTGGATGTTGGAAAACATAATGAAGCTAATACTACGGTTGATATTTTATTGAAAAAGTACAAACCAGAGTCTGAAATGTGGTTGACAGTCTGTGAAGCCTATTTGAAGATGAATCAGCTCACTAAAGCCAAACAATTACTCCCCAAATCTCTTCTTAGTATCAAGGACACTGAACGTAAGTTTTCAATAAATAAAAATCTTTTCAAACTAATTAACAATTTTTGAATTTTAGATGTCGACTACATGGTTAAATTTGCTCTTCTTAGTAATCGTCACGAACATTCAGAGTTTGCACAAATTATTTTTGAAAAGATCCTCACAACTTACAGTAAAAAGCTGAACATTTGGTTCAGCTACATCGACATGCTTGTCAAAAATGGTGACATTGAGATTGCTAGACAAACTTTTGAACGTCTGCTGACCAACCACTTTCCCCTAAAAAAGATGAAATCAATCTTCCAGAAATACGTCGACTTTGAAACTAGAAGCGGAGACAAATCGAATGTAGCTAAAATCAAGAAATTGGCCACTTCAATGGTCGACAAGGATCAAAAGTAAACTATTTAAGAGTTCGTTTAAATATAAACTTTATTTTATATTTTTAAATTAAATTGAGTTAATTTACATTTTTAAATTGAATAAAAAAATTGCCACAAGATTCTCTTGTTCTTAACTAAAAAGTGTCATCGAGAGTCAACAAGAAAAAAACATACAAATTTACATAATATCAATTTTACAATAATTCATGCAGCTAAATGAATTAATGATTCTTAAAAGCTATACGAACCAAAATGATTCCCTGGAGGTCCTTTATGTTGAAGTGTTGAGTCGTTTTTTGTGTTTATAATAATTCAAGTGACAGATTTGAGAAATTTACTGAGGTTTCGTTCAAAAGTTTAAGTTGAGCAGTTTTATTTTCTATTTTAATTTGAAGATATTTTCTTAGAAAAGGGTGGAATTTATTAAAATAACATATTTGTGATGTTAAATTTTAAAGTTTATACCTAAAAACTTCAAAATGCGACTCAAAAGATTTTCACAAAGGACTGTATATCGATTAAGATTAAATATCTTTACTTAATACTATCTCACAAAATTTATTTCATTAATCTGAGCTTCAACAAGCACATTTAACATCAAAAAGTTTAAAAAAAAAAGTTGCACCAAGAATCAAAAGATGAGATCGTAATCGATTCGGGGTTTCAGTTGTTATTTGTCTTAATTAAGGACAAAGTCTCAGTCGATAAATAAAATAAAAAATAAGCGGGGGAATATTGAAATATTGCTTATGAAGCCTCGTTGAGGTATTACAAGGGCAGTCAAGCTCAAAACAACCATTTCAAATTTTCTCAAAGTTCCAAAAAGTCCAATAACCAAAAAGTACGGAAAAATATTGAGATAAATAATTCACTCAATTCTTGAAAATGGCTGATTTTCAATTTCAGTTTCTCTCGGCAACACCCTGCTTCAAGGCTTTCGGGTCATCGTACTCACCAACTAAAATTAAAGAATTCAAGAAATTAATAATTTTGCTTTTAAAAGCGATGATGATTTTTTTAAATAAAAATAAGACTGAACAGTTTTATTTAATTGAAACTTACTATCTCCCTCCTCTTCAGCTTCTGGTCCTTCCATATGCAAATCTCCCTCTTCTTCTGGATAACCTCCGTGATCTCCAGCTATTTCGTTCTGTAATTTGTCATTCCCTTTATGCTCCTGTGGCCTATTAATAGTCTCTAAGTCCATATCATCGTTTTTTGAGTTTTTCTTGTGATTCAAATTATCATAAGTGTCTTCTTCCGCCGCATTGTTTAAATTATTATTATTGTTTATTTTCTCATCCTGGACGTCATGTAAATGATCGTGATCCTTGTGACCTCCTTTTTCATCAATATTAAATTCGTTGTTGTCATTAAGTTCGTGAGCTCCATTCTCCTGCTCGTTTACCGGAGGAAAGTTTATTTCATTGGGATTTGGAGGTTTGTTCAAGGATTTATAGAATCTGTCGTTGGCTCCAACTTCATTCGCAGCATTAGCAGCCGCTTCGTTAGCTTCTCTAACCATCTGATACCGATCGTTCTCATTATCATTCAATTCTCCATTTTCTGCTGGTATAGGAACGAATCCACTAGGTACTTTTACTGGTCTTTTAAGCTTAGCTTTCCTATCATTCGAGGTTGTGGATTTGTTCTTTTTATCATTTTTTTCTGGAGTATCGGGAGTGACTGTTGGAATGAGAGCTAAAGGTAATAAATTCTTTTTTCCGCCATGATCTATATTACTAGCTGGTGTGGTGGAAGTTGAGGAAGACTTCAAGGCCATCGGCTGCTGCAATACATTATTATCATCTGCTATTGCTTTGGGATTAACCATCTGAAAATTTTCCACAGAATTAATAATTCCACCAGCACCAACTCCAGAAAGTTTGCCCACATGCCCCGAAGATCCCAAAAGATGAATATTTAGATGATTTAGGTTGTTAGTGTTAGGTCTAGGATTTAACGGAATTTTATAGAGATCAGAGCTGACTAGCACCTGCTCGTGAAAGTTTTTTACTACCTCGATGGACTTTTGGGGAGCCGGTACTTGATGATGTAACTGATCATCTTTGATGTTCAATTTTACTCTAAGATCGTGGTTATCGCGCTCCAATTCAAAGTTCTTGTATTTTAATGTTTTCAAGAGGTCAACGCTGTTTCCTCCTGATTTGGCTTTGAGAATTTGTTCGAGGTTGGTTTTCTCTTTTAAAACAGTTTGATGTTTTATCTAAAATAAAATAGAATTATTGGTAAATAAAATGTATATTCATATGAAAAATTTTCAACCAGTATAGGGTAAAACTTATAGAAGCTAATTATACCAAAATATTGATTAATATTTGATTACTGATAAAAAAACAATCTAAATTATTAGTTCAGCAAAATTAACAAATAAATATGTGATAATCGAAAAAAGAAATTTGATTCATTAATTTATGAGACACGATTCAATGGTTTCATGAATAATTAATTAAATTCGATTTCCAAAAATATATACAAAATATTCACCTTCCAGAGTTCAATATTACTATCTTTATCTTTTGTTATTTTCAGAATTTGTCCTTTTAACGATTTAACCTTATGATCCAGCCCATCGATGTTCTCCGATTGATCCTTCTTGGTTTTGGTACATTCTTCTGTAAGGTCATTGTTCTGACTCTCCAAAATCTTGTATTGTTGTTGTAAGGATCCGAATCTAAGATTCAGATCTTGTGATGCTTTATCATGAATATCTTTTTGTTCTTTAAGTTGAGTGTTAAGTTCTCGCTTAGTTTGTTCGTAGATCACTCGCTCTGACTGCAATGATTTCTCTAATCGAAGCTTGTGCTCCGTAATGGCTGCAAAAACAGGAATATAGTTGTTATATGTCAGTTTCAAAATAAATTTTATGATCAAGAATAATTTGGAGTTTAATAAAAATCATTCCAAATGGAATTTAACGCTACAATCAAGGACTCTCACCATCAATTTGCTGTTCACATTTCAAAATTATCTCGTCCTGATGGGAGTTGGTTGAATAAAACGCTAAGAATGATATGCTAAGTAAAATAAGGAGTGCTAAAATCACTAAAAACCTGAAAATTAACAAAACCAATTAACAACATCATAACAATTGTCGCAATTTAAATAAATAAAAAATAATGAGAAACTTGAAAAATAAATACCTTGATTTTCGAGCTACTCTCGTTGTGGTCATATTGTTTGATACACTCCTGAATTCACCTAATTAATTCATTTATACTTAAGATATTAGCAATCCAGGTGGCACTAGAACTATTTAATTAAATATTTTTTTTTGTTTTTGCTTTACAATTTCCAAAGTCTATACGCTACGGAAACGCGTGAAGCTCGTGCTGCAGGTCAATTTAATTTTGAATCTGAGCGCTGAACTGTTAAATCTGAATTACTGATCTTTAAGCTTAATAACTCGAGAAAACACTTATTATTATCAAAATACTTTATTAGAAGAAAATTTTCATAGTTTTTGCTATCAAGTCGTTCACAAGTTGATTTTCTAAATTAATTGCTGCAACCGTTTAACTCGAAATAGATTTGTTATTAAATTAAAAATTATATAAAAGATTGATTATAGAAGTTTTACACTGGATTACTGAATAATATATAAACATCAAAGAATTTAATTGGTTATGGATAACCAAGGATGTGAAGATACGTCGTCCAAAGGCATACGCTCTTCAGGATTAAAGACCAGCAATCTAGAGATCAAGTGGATGGCAGCTTTAGAGATGCGTTCTGGCACACGGTAATCAACTTTCATAATCTTTCTATAAGTTGCATCGTACCCATCGCTATGGAACGGAGCTCTACCGACAATCAATTCATACATCAGCACTCCAATTGACCATAAATCAACATTTTTATTGTGAGGCTCTCCTTTAACCATTTCAGGACTCAAATAATCCAATGTTCCACACAAAGTGGTGCGACTCGAGCAAGGTTCATGAACACTCCACCCAAAGTCTGCAATCTTAAGTTGATCGTCATGCCCCAATAACAAATTCTCTGGTTTGATGTCACGATGAATCACATTACGCTGGTGCAAGTAAATCAAAGCTGAGACTAACGACTTTATGTATTTAGAGGCACGCAATTCTGGGAGACACTTGTTAGGTTGACTATCGAGAAGTTTGAATAATGTGTTGCCTATAATTAAACAGATATTTATGTATCTAACAACTTTTCGTGAAATAAAAATTAAGTCAAAATAAACTATAAATATAAATAATTACCTGGAGCATACTCAAGGATCAGATAGATTCTAGCTTCATCGTGGAAGAAACCGTACATGCGAAGAATATTATCGTGTCGTAAATGTGATTGGATCTCGATTTCACGTCGCACCTGGTGTTCAATACTTTGGGTAGCAATTTGTTTCTTGAATAGAACCTTCAGGGCAATAACAAATTTAGTCTCCTTCTCTCTGGCCAAGTAAACATTGCCAAATTTCCCTCTTCCCAAAGGACGGCCTTTTTTAAAATTATTATTTATTTACTACAATTGAAGCATGTCAAAGATTTATAGAGAGTACAACTTACCAATATCAAAGTTGACCAAAGACCATGATTTATTAGACTTTGAAGAACCAGCGGCACTATTGACACTTTCTTTTAGTCCTTTGTTGTCTGGTACTGTAGCTGGACGATTTTCAGCATTTAACTGGACTTGTGGCTTAATTGAGTTAGACGGTACTTCAGCACGTGGTTTGGTACCTGGAACCAACTTAGTTTGCTGGACCTGAGCATTCACAGAAAGTGGTGGCTTCATTTTATTATTGGTAGTAGAATCTTGTCGCTTCGGAAATGATGTACTTTTTACGCTTAGCTCCTTGTTGCCAGCATCAGAAGTATTTTCTTTGTTTGGTTTTGCTTCCGGTTTTTTATTCATTTTGATAACTTTACTCAATTGCGGTCTAATTAGCTTTTAAACACGGGATTGAATTAATAAATATTTTTTTTTCCGTTATCCGATATTTTCCTCTAGGCTGTCCGGTGGCTGTGCTGCATGTAACTTGACAGGTAGAAATTTTTCAAAAACTTTGGCCAGTTGTCCGCGGTAGTTTGCTATGCACATTTAACCTGTGATTTCATCATTTTCACGATCTACGATAATTATCTATTTAATTAACTTGATTCACTGTGATTTTTGCAAAATAATAGTGGATCACATACCTAAATACAATGTCGTGGTTATTCGGTTACAAAAAACAACCACAAGAGTTTCCACAGGGACCTCCTGAAGGTGGAAATAATGCGGCTCAGCCAGGAGCTGGCCAAGCTTCTAATGATCCCCAGCTGACAAAGGCTGAGAAAAAAGCAATGGAAGCTTACAGATTCGACAGTTCTGCACTTGAACGAGCTGCTGCGGCTGCCAGAACATTAGAAACATCCAGTATGGGATTACGCAATTTTGCATTGAATGTTGTTAGATGTAAATGATTAATTAACTAACAATATTATTTTTATTTTAGAAAACGCGAAAGAAGCCTTGGAATTGTCGAAGTTACAGGAAGTTACAAGGCAGAATGAATACTTAGCCAAAGTGAGAGAATATGAGGCACACATTGAAGGCTCCAAAGTTGATCAGAAAAAAGTGGATCATGAAGAGCGCCGGAAAACTTTAATTGAGGAGACTAAGCAGCAACAGCAGAGAGCTCAATATCAGGATCAACTATCGAGAAAACGGTATGAAGATCAGCTCGTACAACAACAAAGATCCCAAGATGAAAATTTGCGCAAGCAAGAAGATAGTGTGCAAAAGCAAGAAGCTATGAGAAGGCAAACTATCGAACATGAGATGGATTTACGAGAGAAGAATAAGATGAAATTGTTGGAAGCAGAACTAAGAGCTAAAGCAAAGGTTGACCGAGAAAATCGTGATCTGAATTTAGAGCAAATTCGATTAAAAGCTCAAGAAAATCGTGTAACAGTGCTGGAAAGTATAAAAACTGCTGGTGCTGTTATTGGTGCAGGAGCAGAAGCGATGCTGACAGATTGGCAAAAAGTTATCACAGCCGCTGGAGGACTTTCCTTGCTTGCTCTCGGAGTTTACACGGCTAAAGGTGCTACAGGAGTGACAGCTCGTTTTGTAGAGGCTCGAATCGGAAAGCCCACTCTGGTAAATGAAACCTCTCGGTTTTCCATTTTAGAGGCCTTCAAGCACCCAATTGAGACTATTAAGAGATTCCAATCAAAACCTTTGGATGCTTTACAAGGAGTTGTTCTAAGACCTAAATTAGAGGAAAGGTTGAGAGACATCGCAATTGCCACTAAGAACACCAAGCAGAATCAAGGACTTTATAGAAATATTTTGATGCATGGACCACGTAAGTTAATTCAATGGTATTTATTTTGAAGGATTATTCTTTAATTAATAATATTTTTTAGCTGGAACTGGTAAAACGATGTTCGTTAAAAGATTAGCCCAACATTCTGGTATGGACTACGCAATTATGACTGGTGGTGATGTGCTGCCAATGGGTAAAGAAGCTGTAACTTCAATTCATAAAGTTTTCGATTGGGCTTCTACTAGCCGACGAGGTCTTCTCCTCTTCATCGACGAAGCAGACGCTTTCCTCCGTAAAAGATCTTCCGAAAAAATTTCTGAGGACTTGCGAGCTGCTTTGAACGCTTTCCTTTATCGTACTGGTGAACAAAACCCGAAGTTCATGCTGGTACTGGCTAGCAACACGCCTGAGCAGTTTGATTACGCTATCAATGATCGTTTGGATGAGATGGTTGAATTTACACTGCCTGGATTAGAAGAGAGGGAACGTTTACTTCGACTTTACTTTGACAAATTTGTGCTTCAACCAGCAGCAGAAGGCAAAAAGTAAGTTTATTTATAAAACCAATTTGTCCACCATTTTAACTTCTAATTATTTTTCCAGACGCTTTAAGGTTGAACAATGGGATTACAGCGCAGTTTGCAGTAATATGGCTAAATTGTGCGATGGGATGTCTGGTCGTGAGATTTCTAAGCTTGGAGTAGCCTGGCAAGCAGCTGTGTATTCTTCCGAGTCGGGTGTTTTAACAGAGAAAATGGTATTGGATCGATGCACTTCAGCAATTTATCAACATAAACAAAAGGTAAGTTCTAAAAAATTATTTCTGAAAAGTACCTTTTGTTAAAATTTTCCTTTGAATTCGTTATTAAAAATCTATCTTGAATTTTAGATGGCGTGGCTATCAGAGCAAGAAAAGGTGGATCATAAAACTATCACTCGTGAACTGACATCGTAGACGAATCTTTGAGCGTGCAGCTAATTTTTGTTTTAATTTGATCAAAATCCTACTCACAACAACTGAAAGTGTTCATGCTTTTTTTTTTATTACTAGACCAATTAGCAGTATCAGTAAAACCTTCAACTTTGTATAGAAATCTAGAAAAGTGTAATTATATTTTAAATCTCGCTATTGAAAAGTTTGTGCTGGTCCTGAAAATATTCTAGTATGAAGATTAAAATTGCATTTTGTAACTGAGTCGCAGGAATATCTTTAAAATTCAGTGTTTGGCGCCAAAAAAAGGAAATTTATATTAAACTTCCTTGAGCATTGAACGGAATTTTATTCTGCTTTGTTTTTTTTTTTAAATCCAATTTGTATCGATTTGTAGAATAAGGTATTTAAGTTGATAAGCGGTTTAGCCCAAGATTCCTTTAATGTTACGCTGAACTGCCTGATCATCCATTCACCCCCATATGATCCCAGTGAAACCCGTTAATTGTTATTTTTCTAATGGATTTTTACTGTAATCAAACTTCTATTCATATTATTTTGATATTTGTCATTAGTTTAGATTTACATGGATGTGTAAAATATAATAAATTGCAATTACAAAATATTGAACAGTTTATAACATAATATCTAGAGAATAAAAATCTTAATGCAAAATGTAAAATTAATTTTTTTAATACTGTTATTTTAAATTAGCGCCAAAGGCATCGATCAGGCACATACTATTTTGAAGGTGTATCTTAATCTTCAGAAAATTCTTAAAACTTATTTGTATAATATAAAATAGATATGGCGGCAAAAGTAGTATTTCTCAAATTTAAATGATATTTCTTGAATTCTTTAATTTCTTAAATAACGTGAAAATATCAAGAAAGTCTTAATTCTCTAATTGATGAACCAATTTTTATAAAAGTTTGGCTCTACGTAAAATCTTTTAATTTTAAAAATTTTGCCGCCATTTTTCAAAACTTTTTAAAGATATATGCTAATATAGTTTTAACGAGGATCACCAGATTTCACACTTCTTGACGGGATTCATGGGCGTCCCAGCTAAACATTTGAAATCTTTTGAAAATTCTCTAGAATTACTGAGAGTTCCGATCACTCGATATTTATTCAAGGTGTGAACGTCGCTAGTCATTATGTATTTTCTGACTTCTGGTCTCTCAACAGAGCACCAAGTTTGAGCAGCTGCTATCCAAAACAGTTGTTCAGGAGTATAGGAAAGTCCAGGTAACATTGGATCTCTTTTCTTTGCATGGGCGATCACAAATGCTCGATAAGCTAGTTTTAATCCGCCATTATCTGCAATGTTTTCTCCTTGAGTGTTGACCCCATTGACACTCATATTGATAGATTTATCTGTGTAGTTTCCGTATTGTTCGATTATGCATCTGGCTTTTTCTAGATAAGCTTTTTTAGTATCTTCTTGCCACCAGTCGTGTAAGTTTCCTTCGCTGTTGTATTGTCTACCAAGATCTGCATAATAAATGACAAGAATTATTAATTTTTTCATCGTCTGATCACTCTAAGATAATAATTTATGTGTTATAAAAAGCTCACCATCGTAGCCATGAGTAATTTCATGACCAATAACGTAGCCAACTCCTCCATAATTCATATATTTGGGATTGTCTTTTCCATAAAAATGTCCTTGAAGCATGGCAGCAATAACCTCTGAAATGAAAATAATCTGTTAATAAAGCCGCCATTTTAAAGATTGCTTCGATAAACTTACGAACACTATTTCCTTTTCCGTTATAATTAGCGTTGACATAAATTGTGGTGGTATAATCAATCCAATCACTTCTATTCACAGGTTGATGATATCTTGAGCAAATAAAGATCTTTCCATGTTTATCTATGTTTATCGCGCTTTGCAAATAATTTGTATCGTTCAAATGCAAATTCTCGTAATATTTCTCCAACAAAGTTTGATTTAAGAGCTCTGGAGGATAAGCAATATTATGTCCCATTGTCTTCAATTTTTTCAAAGCTTCTTTCTTCGTTACGTGGTCCATCCAATCCGTATCCTCCAAAATTTTCTGAAACTCTGAAGCGATTTCCACAAAAATTTCACTGACATCATCCTTTATTGACTTGTCTTTGAAGTAATCTCGAATATACATTGATGAAAGAGAGAGAATGAACATACTAGAAGTGGTTTTGACACACTCAATCCAACGAGGCTCTTTAGTATTTTTTCCAGATAAACGCTTCAAGAAGTCAAATTCAAGCTGTCGAAGTGGAGCTGTTAAATACGGAACGTAATCTCCAACATCTCGGTAAAGGATGTAGTTTGCCAATATACTGTAAGATATGTTCATATTATAACGGCTTAAAAAATAATTATAAATATGAACCTTTTATCAGTCCTTCCTAAAAGTTCTTCAAGCTGTTCATAATAACTTGGTGGTTGTAAAATGACCGTGTCATTCTCCGAAAATGTCAAACCACTCTCCATTTTACTGTTAACATGCTCAATCCATTCGATGTAGGTGTAATTATCTATTAATTCCTGAATTGTTCTGACATTGTAAAGCTTGTTTGGATCTCTGGCTTGTTCTTTAGGCACGGTAATCTAAAAATGCAAGTATGCAAAAAATTACTTTAAACGAGCACATGGAACACTGAATTATCAACAAAAAACAGGGTCAAATTTGAATAACCTCATCATAACAAAATTGTATTTAAAAAAAATATTTACACTATTACTCAGCAAAAGTTATTTAAAGACTTACATTGGCGAGTTCAATCTCAAAGTCCACCACTTTTCTGAAATCTTCTTCTGCACGACTTCTATTTGCACCAAAAATGACGCTTACATTCACCATGTATTCGTAGTAAGCTTGAATGAGTGAGTCATTAGCACCTTTCATCAGCATATCTCGACTTAATCCTAAGTGTGCTTGATTCACCTACAAATAATAATAATATTTAACATGCAATGACTTTTAAGTTTCTCAAATTTCAAGCTAACTGAATGATATTATTACAAATTGTTAGAATTTCGTGATATTTAATTAGTTTTGATAGATTGAATAATTCATAGAAATAAATCTTACGTATAGAACTCTTTTTGTGGCGTTTTTGAGGTCAGAGTCGATGAATAGATCTACCAGGTACCGGTGATATTCATGGTTTGCCCAGGATGATTCATTCCAGGACCCTTTGTCTGAAAGAACTGGCCACATCCTAGTGAGGTTGAGCTTGTTGAAGACGAAACTTAGACCAGCTTTCTCAATTAGTGCTAAAAATGTAATGTTTAATGTAAAATTTAATGTACAAAAGTTTTGCGCATGAATTCTAAAACATGTATTTTATAATGTAATCGACTTACATGTGTTCAAACATTGTTGATAATATCTCTTGGCGAGCCTAAAAGGACGGATATCCGTTTTCTCATCAATTTCTGCATGAAGTAACGAATGCAACTGGGACATCACTCTGCCTTCGATTATACTAATAGTATTTACTCTTCCACCATCTTCAGGAATGATAACATGCTTTTCAAAGCTCCCGCAAGCAAAATTGTAGAAATCATCGCAAGGATGCTGAGACTGGTTCATTTTAGAGGACACAACAGAAGCTGTAAATTATTTCGAAATATTTATATTTACTATTTAAACTTTATAAACGGTACTTTTGTTTATTGAGCATAAAAACATAAATATGATAATTATTAAAGATTGAGTACGCAAACGACATTGACATAGAAATAGAGACTGTATAAAGTGAATAAACGCATTTATGCAAGAAATCAATTATAGCTTTTACTTTTAACTAACTAGAGGTGAAGACCCACTGTTTAGATTGACATAAATTTGAACTTTTATTTTTTTTAAACCATTATCTCATTACTTGTCTTTCTAAACCAGACAGTAACTCCCATTTATCAGAAACTCTTAACATTTTCAAAGTGCACACTTTTTACCGAATTTTTACGGAAATTATTTATGATCGCGGCGCGCGTAAATGAAGTATTTTATTAAATTGTAAATGTTTCCAAAAGATCAAAACTTGCATTCATAAATACTTGAAAATACAAGATAAATAGGAATTATGCAACACATTTTAATCTCGGACAAATCACAATTCCAATCCTAAAGAATTAGCGAATTAGAGAATGAGACCAGTCAACGTTCTTGTCAATCGTTTGAGTTCAAATCGCAAATTGCAATCATAGAATTGCAGGCTGGAAATATGAAAAAGTGATTAAGATTGGCCGTTTAGATAGAAATACCGAATGCAAATAAATTTTTATAAAATTGTGAGAATAAAAAAAAAATTAATTGGGTTGCGATAATCTCGAGAGTATTACCTAAATACTTTCCGCCAATCAAGCTGAATGTGTCGCGATCTGCTGAAATTAGAGAAAAAAGGTTTTATAAAAGTGGTTGCTAAAAGAAATATTTGGATTAGTAAATGTATTTGTTAAATTATATTGGAAAATATAATGTTTGGATCATGCTTTTGAGACAAAAAATTTCACAATAATTCAAAGAATATTTTTATTCATTCTTGTCGAAGCTTTATAAAAGCTTTGTGGTTTTGTTATTATAATCAGAATAGAATCTGTGGAATTTTTAAAAACTTTTCAAAACATCCTTTGAAGCATATCATAAATCCAAATAAAATTCTTGAAAATCATAACGGTTCAATAAAAATCCATACATTTTCAAATTATTTACATTTAGTCCAAAAAGCTCTGTAAAATGGCTTATATCTCCATAACCCAATCTTTTAATCCATCTGTGCTAAGTATTAGTTTAAATATTATATTATTATTGGGTTCATTGACTTACTGTTACTTTCATTAGCTAATTCTTTGTAGTACAGCACAGTCACTGCAAGCAGCGCAATAGCAATTAGGCATATCACCAGTAATGTCCATAGCAACTTTTCCACTGCTCCACGACGCAATCTTAGAGGAGAAATAGGTTAAATGGACCACATTTTTGCAAAAACTGTGAATTAATGCAAGCATGAGTTCAGAATTAAAGCGCGCATAATCGTCGTGTGTTAGTTAAAACTTGTAAGGTATTATGTTGTTAAATCGTAAGTTGAAAGTCTCATGTACGCAATTGTTTGGAATTTGTGAGCGTACTTTCGATGCAGAGCGTAATTGACGATTCAGTTTGAATTATTGCTGGTTGCAGGTTTGTTTAATTGAGTTGTGTTATGGTCTATTTGTTAATTAATGTATCGTAAATTACAACATTTGTAAAAAGAAGAAAGAAGTTACATATTGAAATTAATTTGTTTGTAATGGATTTGACATTCTTACACGTTCAAAATTTAATGACAGAATTCGAGATACTATAATGTCTTTGTTTTATTACTACTCGAAAGCCGGGGTTCTTGAGAATCCTTGAAACAATAATATGTATTACAGTTTTATTCAATTGATTGCGTCCTCAACTATTTCGAATTATTTATATACTTCGTATTCATTCCAGAAATAATCATTCAAAAGATCTTTGGAACAATCTAGAATATCTGAGTTTTCAAATCTGGGATTTTTCGGACTAATTTATTCACTAAGTATCAAATTAATATATTCGTTGCTAAATTATATATAATTTTTTTATGATCAATTAAAAACCTTTACATCTAAATCAAATGTGAAAACAAAATATTCTTAAATTTTAAAAGCTCCGCAACAGCAAAGCCAAAAACTGACCGTAAATGTCTATCAACCATAAATCTGTGTGAAAAATCATTTTTGTGGGATGAATGAAAAGATTTAATCAATGCACATATTCGATTTGCATAAAAATTAAATTAGAAAAAAATGCTAAAATCTAAGCTTATGTGATAAAAATAAATTGATGTTATGCAACACCATGCATGCCCAATAATAATAATCAAATAATAAACCAATCGTTAAATGTCTGTACAAATTGGCTTTAAATGCATTTTAACTGAAAACACATCGTTAATTGGCATTTTACATGATATATCGATTTTTGGCGTTTAACTGGATCATGCAAAGTCAATAATTCATAATTTCATTCATTTCATCAATTACAATTATTCATTAAGTGAGCATAATGAGTCAAATTAATTTTGAACATTTGCCTATAAAAAACGACACTGAAATTAAACATTTTTAAAAAAAATTTTAAGTTTTTTGTAAACTAAGGTTTAATTTGAATGATTTTCCATGAATGTTTTAAAACTTTTTTTTGTAGAAAATCAATCATTCAATTTTATTCTGTGAAAATAAGCCGCAAATCATAAAAGCCGCTTAAAATATAATAGTTAGAAGATTATTGCAATTTTGTCGAATTTGCATCTTATTTATTTACTATTTTCAAGCCTATGAGTGTTATTATGGGTGATTGCTTAACTTATTTAAGAAATTGGATCAATTAATTTTAAGAGCCGGGAGTAAAAGTTTTTACTTGTGAGCTTTAAAATAAAATATTATGACAATGGGGTTTGATATATAATAACCAATATCATAATCAAGACAATAATTCTCTAATTCCCGCAATTAATTTGTTTAATTACGGATCAGATTTATTGTGATCAGATATGCCAGGAATTTTCATTTTAATAACGTAATTAAAAAAGTTATCAAAATTTCAATAGTTTAGTTCTAGATTTATCTTAAAAATGATTTAACAAACATCTCAGGCATATTATCAATGTATAAAGTTAATGCAATTAAATAAATAATTGCATTTAATTACACCACACGTTTATAACGGTTAAAAAATAAATGCATTAATTTAGAATTGACAATTGAGATGCAATCAGTTGTGGAATATTACAATATGTATTTCCTCATTTTCTACATTTCCCGCGAAATTTTCCGGTAAATTTTATCTTTCCTGCAAATTAGAATGATGTAAAAATGTTTAGATAACCTTTATTCAAACACTTGAAAATTGTGCCAATTTCTTTTAGAATGAACTTCAGTTATTGTTTGATGTTTCAAGTTTATTTGAAAAAAGTTTGCTAATTACGTGCACTATATCTAATCATTTTCAAACAAGAAAACATGTTCTAGATTAAACCCTTTCATAATTAAATTGTAAACATATTGTTTCAGCAATTCTATTTTAAGTATTAAACTTGTACTAGTAAACTTAAATTATCGACCTGCATTTTGTATCACATACGGTTTAAGTATTTTATTTCATAAGATTTTTCAAAAAAAATTACTCATCAAAGCTCGCATCAAAGCACATTTGCACGATTTGAGCGATTCTTTAAGTCAATCAATAAATCGTTATTTGAACAGGTTTCAAAATTCTGCTGAATTATGCAAACTGTTCACTTATCAGAAAAAAAGTAAATCGTCACTAAATTCCCCAATTTATTCAGAAATATTTCACTATACCTTTAATTCATCATTTTCGATCTAAAATTCTCCCTAAAATAACTCACAGTACCTTGAATTACTTCTAAAGCATCAAAATTTAAATCCAAATTGATAAATTGACAGAAAAAAGCCAAAAAATGATACGCAAAATGAAAAAAACCAATAAATCTTGAGATAATTTAAGTGTTCGTCTGTTGACTCCTAAATTATTATGTTTATGATCAACAAAAATTTTCTCGTGAGAATCCAAAAATTAATCATTTAATCATCTTAAATTGACATTCTTTTAAAAACTGAGTTCAAAGATACGCAGCAGAAGCCTTCAACCACCGTCATCAGCGTTGAAATTGCGATATCACTGATATGACTCTGATATTATCATGTAAATGAGAACAATTTTTCTGCGCGCTTGTTATTTAATTAAAACATTTAAGCCGCATAAGTATCTACATTGTATTCAAATCATTTATTCCATTGCAATCCAACACTTTCACTAATTTTTCAAGAAAAATTGTCTGTCTAAGTCAATAAACAAGTGAACAAAATGACTGGCAATTGTCATGTAATTTATGAATTATGCGCGCTCCATTCAACCAAAGAGCTTTGCCAAGATTCTGATGCAAACTGCACTTTATTTGTTGTTTATTTGGAGGGAACTTCGAAGAGCTTTGCGGTCGGAGTAAAATATGTATTCATGGAAGTGCAAATGATGGCAGTTTTTAGTTTATATTGAAAAGTTATTCTTGGTGAATTTTTTGGAATTAAATTTGAATTTAAATTCAAAACTTTAAAATTCTAAGATTTCAGAAAAATTTAACAATTTTTTGTTGTTGTAAATGTTTCACTTTTTCAATTATTATTTTTAATATTTCAAATACTAGATTTATAAAATCTTTATTTTTCATCATTTGTCCTTCCATAACACTCTAAAAAGCCAAATCCATACTTCATCAAATCAGGATGTGTATCCAAAATCTTTGTTTGTTTCAAAATCATCTTGAACTTTGTATCTGGATGAAAATCTCAACTGTTGATTTAATTATTTATTGAGCAAACAAAATTAAAAATTCTAATAGAAATCAAATTCAAAATCAGAATTTTATCACTTCAATCACTTCACTTAATTTATTTATTAACTTGTAAACTTGTAAATATATAAATAAAATTATTCAAAAATTCAAAAAAAAACCGAAAAAATGTTTTTAAATTAAATTGCAATTTGCAATTTTTTCGCAAAATATTACAAGTTAAACTATTTTGTAATTTAGCTGTTCAAGTGAACATATTTATCGTTTGAGCTCAGATATTCGACTGAATTATATTGAGAATAATATTTCGTTATAGCGAATTTGTTTCAATTTTGAAAAAAAAACATTATTACGATATTAGCAGTTTTATATACAGAATGTATGATTTGTGTGCTGTATAGTTTTGCAAACACTGACAATATTCAAAATATACAATGTATTTTCGGAGGAAAGGGCATGTAGTTAGAGTGTAGTGGAGTTTTTGATATTTTTAGAGATGTTTTTAGTGAGATTTACGAGCTTTTAAATTTATTGAAAAATTTTAATTATTTTGCAAAAATTTACATAAAAATATATTGAAAATTCTAAAAATTTAAATTTGACCTTGGAAAGAAATTTTGTTACAAAATCGTACAAATAATTCCAAAATCGAACAAACAATTCAAAAGCTCTTAAAAGCTTTCGTTTTTAGAAAGCTTTCTATTCGATTGGTTTACAGCCTACACCCCTTTATACATAACTAAAACTACCAAAATACAACATAGCTCTCTAGCTAATCCACCATCAGCAGCTTATAATAATACGACAGTTTACAAATTTCTGAATTGGCTGATGAACTGCTGCCAAATAAATGATTCATTGACTCGCGAATTTTGAAATATTTTTTGCGAATCGGTTTATCATTAATTCGATAATGAGGTTGAAATTGAATTATTTTATTTATATTTCGAATATTTAAATTTTTTTTTCAATTATTCGATTTTAGTGGATTTTTTAAAGTTAATCGTTGTTTCTGGTTTTTGTCAGTGTGTCCTGTTTGATATGAAATCAGGATATTAAAAAAACTATTTAGGATTTTTAATCAGTCTTATTTTGCATCAAATTGCTAAATGTGACTGAAATAATTTCAACGGCTACAAAAAGCTTTTAAGTATCTTCAAATATTTGCTTTGCATTTCTAGCCAACTTAACATTTAATTGAGAGGGAACCGCAAAAATGGCAAAATGTGATGCACACAATGGACTTTACTGAATTTAACCACAAGTTTATTTTTATTGTCACAGTCGAAAATTGAAGAGTTTTACATGCTTAGCATAATAAATTGATTATAGACATTGGGCAGCTACGTGATTTTGCCTAGTTAGGTCCAAAAAAGAGTAAACATATTTTTTTTTGCGCAAAAATTAAATCCCAGTGACGTTGTTTTTCGGAACCAAATAATCGAGAACTGTGAAATATCAGAATTCAAAATGTTTGCAAAAAAATCAAAAAACATTCTAAAAACATTCCTGCTGATTTACGAGTCAGCAATTCCAAAAGCTGAGATAACAATCGATTTTATGATGAATTCGTCCAACAATAATAATGATTTTCGGTTTTTTGAGGTTTGCGCGTATGAGCTGTAGAAGTGATGGTGAAAGTCATTTAGAACGCTGAATGAGTCAAAAGTTCTGAACTCTAAATGTTTTGGAGTGTGATGGATTGGATGAAATTCAGTTAGTATAATAACAGGTTAGGTTATTATAACAGGAGATAAAATGATGGTTTTGGATTATAATGTTTGATCAAGGTAAATTGGATATTTTTTGATTAATATGATTTTAATATATTGTATTTTTATTCTTTACACATATCAGGTGACATAATTTAATAGCCACCCTAAAACTATGATCTATTTTAATTTATTTACATTAATCAATTTCATCGGTTTCTCCTCAATCAAACAAAAACAATCTGAAATTTTCCAAAACTTAAAAAATCAATGTATAAGTTCAAATTTTACCTTTAGCATTGACTTTGAGAAAATTACCTTCTAAAACAATTTAGCACCGTTTTGAGCTACAAAATAGTATGTTGCAATTGACTAAAATTCCAGCCAAATTGGAAACTGATCACTTAATAAAGTATTCTGTTATTTAATTGATGCTCTATAAACTAATTTTTTTCGCAATTATTGAACTTCCGAATATCAAGGATGAATCACCGTTAACCGTGGAGCAATGATTTCTATGTACAATGATTTTTGTTTTGATTTTTTATTTTGTTTTGAAAATCGATGTGAACTTATTTGTATGGCTTGGAAATGCAGACGATGATAGGACATATTCAAAAATATTCTGTTGTATTCACGAATTTATATATAATATGTTATACTTCTTGAATTTTAATTAGTTTGCCATTCATCACCTTTTGTGTGTTTAGCTGCATCAACAAGATCTTACAACAATTGGATAAACAAACAACATTGAAGATCTTTACAAAATAATTTTGCATGAAGATAATAATCGAAATTACAACACCTGAAACTACCAGACATGCAATATGCATGCATGTAGGAAAAATTTAATTAAGCAAACCGTTGATGATTTGAGATCTGCAACCAGTGTTTCTTTATTTAAAAAATGTGAGTTCGAATTTTCGAAACAGAGCATTAGTTTCTTGCGTTCATTGAAGTCAGTTGATTTATTTTACTTTAATTAATTTGATATTGATGGGCGCTAAAAAATTAATTTTGTTATTGACAATAAAACTATGGTCTGAAACTACAAAATTTTCATTCCAAAACACAACTGTGAATAATCTAGCAATAATATCAAAAAAAGTAAAAAAAGTAACTTTTTATAGAGTTTTATTTTACATGTAAATAATATTATTAACAATGTTTCACCAATTTATTACCGTTGTACGAGACTAATCACTTTAAAAGTGATACACACAATTTCACAAAAAGCTTTTCAAAAGCTCAAAATTACACACATTTATCTACACGACTATGAGCTATAAACTAAGTATGTTAAGTACTTTAATGATTTTGAATGATGTCCAATGGTTCTACCACATGTCACATTTTTTTGTTGGATTCATTAATGAGCCTTCTGGGCAGTTGTAATCAACAGCAAAATCGTGCATGTTGCTCAGTGGTCCCAAAATTCTGAATTTATCTGGTGCGTGTTCGTTGGTTGTGATGAGCATCTTCATGGCCTCTGAAAAATTTGTGAACGTAATATGTGGATGCCTCCTTAAAATTTTGATTAAGATTACCTGGTCTACTAACGGAACACCAAGTCTGAGCTGCCGATAGCCAGAAAAGTTGCTTTGGAGAATAATCAAGTCCAGGAAGTTTTGGCTCTGCACCATTTTCTTGAACCAACCTTTTGTAAGCTAAATAAGCCTCTTTAATTCCACCATTATCAGCAATGTTTTCTCCTTGTGTATTGATTCCATTCAGTTTAAGATTAACATTCGTATCAGTGTAGTTGCCGTATTGCTCAATTATGCATTTGGCTTTGGCCAAGAAAGCAGTTTTAGTCTCATCTTGCCACCAGTTAACTAAATTACCATTTAGATCAAATTGCCGACCTTGATCTAGAAGTGAAAATATAAAAATATAATAAAACTAAAATTAGTATGAAGTAATTGAGACTTTCCATCATAACCATGAATAACTTCATGTCCAATAACGAAGCCAATGCCACCATAATTTAAATATTTTGGCTTATCAACATTGAAAAATTGTCCCTGTAAGATTCCAGCTGGGAATTGGATTGAGTTTTCAACGGCCGCGTAAAAAGCGTTAACGACAGCTGGTTGTGCGTGATCCCTCCAGTCGGTTTTGTTTACTGGCTCGCGAAGCTTTTTGAAAGCTCGATCATATCCAAAAATATTAATCTTCAGAATGGATTCAAGGTATTTATTCTCATCAACAGTAACTGATTTGTAAAAATCGATTATGTTTTTATCATCCATTAACTCATCAGGATATCCGATATGATTAGTCATTTTATCTAATTTGACCAAAGCAGACTTTCTTGTGGTATCGTCCATCCATGATAGATTGTTTAAAATCTCTCCAAATTCAACTTTAATTCTATTAACCATATCCAAAGCAGCAGCTTTCGAGTCTTCCTTGAAATATTTGCGAACATAAAGAGCACCAGCGGCAATCTCTAATCTCCCGGAAGCGATATCAACGCATTCTTTCCAACGTGGTTCCATTTCTAGCTTACCACTTACAGCTGTGCTAAATTTCAATTGACGCTTGCGGAGCTTTTCATTCAGGAAGAGAGTAGAATATGCAGTAATTCGCCACATCATATAATTTGCGATGGTTCTAAAATTATTGAGTCTTTATGTTGGAGTCAGTAAAATAAAAAGTTTACCTTTTGGGAGTCTTGTCTAATAGTTTTCCCAAATTTTCAAAGAATTTTGGTACACAAACAACAACTATCTCATTTTCATCAGCTTGAACTCCTTTTGGAAGAATTGCGTTGACATAGTCTAGCCACTCCACATAAGGGTATTTAACTTGAAGCTCCTTTATACTGAAGGGGTTGTACTGTAAGGTTGCGTCACGTCGTTCTTCTTGTGGTAAAGAAATCTAGTAAAATGATAAAAATACTGAAATGTTCTTTAAAACATGATATAAATTTACGTAAGCCAAAGCAAATTCAAAATCTAAAGCTTCTCGCATTTCTTTTTCAGCTCGAGTCTTATCAGCTCCATAAAGCACAGCCACATCAACCATGTAACTATTATAGGCTTGAACTAGTGAGTCGTTCATTCCTTTGATCATAAATTCACGTGACAGTCCCAATTTGGCTTGATCAATGTCAATGATTCTTTTTGTAGAGTTTTTAGGATCAGTATCTACAGAAAAATCGAGAATGTAGTCTGTACTGTATCCATTTTTACGGAAATCCTGAACAGATTTAATCCAAGTCCATTTTGATTCATCCCAGCTATCTCCCTTAACAACTGGCCATCCTCCAAAAGAATCAACTATCTCAACCAGAGGTTTCGTGCCACGTTCTTCAATTAAAGCTTTAAAAATAAAATTATTTACAATTCAACTCATCTTTTAAGCTAAAATTTATTACTACTTACTTTTATTCATGCATGCCTTATAAAGTTTCTTTGCCAATTTAAAAGGTTCAGCTTCATTCTCAATTATGGTTTCGCTCAGTAAGTTTCTCAACTGCTCTTGCAGTTTATCCTCAATATAAGAAATCGCATCAACCTCGGTTTTATCATCTGGAATTTTTGTCTTTTTAACAAAAGTTCCACAAGCAAAACTGTAAAAATCATCACAAGGCTCAACGCTCATGTCCATCTGTTCCAACATTTTTGATGCAGCGTGAATGCAAGCTGGAGTTAGACATATTCCATCAGTTTTTTTAGTTTTGTCAGATTTTTGTTCACTTTCTGGAAGAACTTTAGCATAATTGCTTCCTAGCGATGCTGTTTTTATTAATTCTGTGTAAAAATTTAATTTAGTTATACAATTTATTGAGATTCTGTAAGTTTTAAGAAAACGCACCAGTTTGATTGATTTTATCTTGATTGTTCATCATACATGCCAGTGAAATTACAAGAGCAATCAGAGCTAAGGAGCATACTATACATATAATAGCCAAACCCTTCTCCAAATTTGTTCTGCGTCTCCACCAGTTTGGATTTCTGTAAATATAATGCATATTTTTGAATACTGCACAATTACGTGAGGTTTGCGTAAAGTTTAACAATACAACGCGATGCATTTAAATTTAAATTTTTTGCAAATTTTTCGAGTTTATCAATTATTTTATGGAAATGCACTTGAATTGCACTTGAAATGTTTTACAGCATTTGCAATGTATTTTGCGGCCACTAAGCGGTTTAGTGATTTATTGCAAACAGTCCAATGTAATTCATGAGCTACATTAATTCAATTCACTAAAAATCAAGTTGTTACAATAAAAGCCCGCATTAATCTTGAAAAGACGACACTTTTCCGACGAGAAATCAATAATTTCCCGCGTTTTCTTTCTGTTCACTTCCAAGTTATAAATAAATTAACAACATTTTGCATATAAATCAGACTCTGTGTTCTATAATGGATGAGAGCTCTGAGTAATTTCCGATATTTCTGATTTTTGTCTGAAATTTCTTTTGTTTGTTATGAGTTTTTGTTGTTGGTTACACAGTTGACACATTATTAATATGTTTGGACACTTGTTGCAAACCATCAATAGACTCTCATGCGCTGAAAATGAGATTTATCATTGAGTTTTTGGTTTTTGAGCTCAAAAACTTTGTACACCGGAAACCTACCATTAAAATGCTTATAAGAATGATATTTTGTTCTAGCAGCCGAGTTCTAAAGGTCACTTTTTACGAGCTTAAAAGATACGCATGATGATGTCTGTGCTCTCATATCATGGCAAGTACAGTAGTAATTGTATAATTTTAAAAAATATTATCATTTAATTAAAATTCAAGAAATTTGATCTTTACGGAACGATAACTAAACAAAACAAAAGATGTACAGATTATGTATATTTTATGACAAAAGGTAATATTTTTAAATTTTCAATGTTACTTGAACAAATCCCGAAAAGGTTGCTTTTTTGAGCAACGTTTTATCTAAATCCTTCAGATTTTCCGAATACACTTCAATAACACATCATAAAAACATCTTCCTCTTTTCTTGTAAATTTACTCCTTAACTCACTTGATATCAGTTTGCATTTTGTTACTGCTTAATCTTTAATCTAACTTTTATGTAATCGATGATGGTTTGTTATTGCTGTGTCTGAGTTGTTGTTAAATTCACTTATTATTTCCAGTTTTCTAGTTTTTTCTAATTATCATAATGTTGATTGGATAAAAGGGTGCTAATCAGCTCGATGATAATTAAATTAATAAAAAACTACAATTGCTAGGTGATTGCGCACGTTAAAAATAGTTTTGCACTTTTATATTAATTTGAAAACCAAACAATCAAAAGTTCTAATTAGTGATGACTATTGATTCACTTTGCAAGGAAAGAGCTTTAAAGCTTCAACTGGAATCGACGACTAGTAGCTGCTAATAACTGTTGACGGCAACCAGCATACACCAACTGAATTAAATAAAATTTTGCTTTACAACTTTGGCGGAAAGAGCGACGGGCGTTTGTTCTCTCAAAAACAGAGAAAAATGCGAGCAATGTGGTTTCTAGGGATTTAAAATATATTTTACTTTTTACTTTTGATTTATTGCCGTTTTGCTATGATTTTGATACAAATTCGATTGTATAATTAGTACAATATTTTATAAATGCTTTCTGTACAAGCTCAAATTGTATTTCAGTAACAAAATTTCTCCATATAACAATATAACAATATTACCAAATCTCACATCTTTTGGTGGGGTTCATTACTGAACCTTTTGGACAGTTATAGTCGATACTAAATTCCCTCATATTGCTGAACGGCCCCAGAACTCTAAATTTGTCTGGTGAATGAACTCCAGTAGTGATATCCATCTTTATAGATTCTGAATATTTCAAGGATTAAAATCAATTTTAAATTAAAATTAAAACATAAAATACCGGGTCTACTGACAGAACACCAAGTTTGGGCTGCAGAAATCCAGAAGAGTTGTTGTGGAGTATAATCAAGCCCAGGAAGTGTGAGTTCTTTTCCAGTATCATTTACTAACTTCATGTAAGCAAAATAAGCCTCTTTGATTCCACCAATGTCAGCAATATTTTCTCCTTGTGTATTGATTCCGTTTAGTTTAAGATTAACATTTGTATCAGTGTAGTTGCCGTATTGCTCAATGATGCATTTAGCTTTGGCCAAAAAAGCAATCTCAGTCTCTTTTTGCCACCAATCAACCAGGTTTCCGTCTAAATCAAATTGACGTCCCTCATCTAGAAATATTGAAAATTTCTTGTTGTTTAATTAAACGGAAAATTGAGGTATCTACTTGCCATCGTAACCATGAATAATTTCGTGAGCGATGACAGACCCAATGGCTCCATAGTTTAAATATTTTGGCCAGTCAACATTAAAAAACTGTCCCTGCAAAATTCCAGCTGGGAATTCAATCGAATTTTCAATCGAGTCATAGAAAGCATTCACCTCAGCTGGAATTGCATGATTTCTCCAGTCAGTTTTATTTACAGGTTCACGCAATTTCTTGAAGACCCGATCAGTAGCAAAGACATTAATTTTCAGAATAGATTCAAGATATTTGTCTTCGTCAACGGTATCATCTTTGTAGAACTCAATAATCTTCTTGTCGTCCATTAGCTCATCAGGATATCCAATATGAGTCGTCATTTTATCCAATTTAACTAAAGCAGAGTTTCTGGTGGTTTCGTCCATCCATGGGACAAATTTTAAGATCTTTCTAAACTCGATTTTTATATGTTGCACCATGTCCAAAGCAGCAGTTTTAGAATCTTCCTTGAAATATTTGCGGACATAAAGAGCACCAACAGCAATATCAAAGCTACTAGATGAAACGCTTACGCACTCCTTCCAACGAGGTACTTGGGCTAGATTACCACTGATGACTGTGTTGTATTTCAATTTACGTTTACGTAGGTTTTCAGTCAAAAAGTAACTTGAATATGCAGTAATTCGCCAAATCATGTAATTTGCGATGGTTCTAAAATGATTTCGCTTATTAAATAAAAAATTCAAAAATCATTTTCTCGAAAAACAAACCTCTCAGGAGTATTTTCCAAAAGTTCACCAAGTTGCTCGAAGAAACTTGGGACAGAAACATTAATAATCTCATCTTCATCAATTTGAACATCTTTATAAAGTATAGAATTAATGTAGTCTAACCACTCCACATAAGGAAATTTATATTGCAGTTCTTTAATGCTAAAGAGATTGTATTGTAAAGTAGTATTACGTCGTTCTTCTTGTGGCAAAGATATCTGTCATAAAAGAGCAAAAACAGTAATAAGAATAAATTACAAAGGTTGAAACTTACATTAGCCAAGCCAATTTCAAACTCTAAAGATTCCAGTATTTCTTCTTCGACCCTAGTCTTATTATCAGCTCCAAAAAGTACAGCCATATCAACCATATATCTGTAATATGCCTGCACAATGGTATCATTCATTCCCTGAATTAAATATTCGCGTGATAGTCCTAAAAATGCTTGATCGATATCGATGATTCTTTTAGTTGAGTTCTTAGGATCAGTGTCCACGGAGATAGAGAAAATTTGGCTAGTGCTGTATCCATTACTACGGAAATTTTGAATAGTTTGAGTCCAGGTCCAGTTAGTCTCATCCCAGCCATCTGCTTTAACTACTGGCCAACCACCAAAAGTATCAACTATATCATCAAAAGGTTTCATTCCTCGTGCTTCGATTAATGCTGTTAAAGAAGGATATAAAAATGTATATTTATAGAACTAACATAAGCTAAAGTAATTTACTTTTATTCATGCATGTCTTATAAATATGTTTAGCTAACTTAAACGGTCGAGCTTCAGTCTCAATTATTTGCTCGCTCAAAATGTTATCAAGTTTCTTTTGCAATTTGTCTTCTATCAAAGTTGAAGCACTGACTTCAGTTTTATCGTCAGGAATTCTCGTTTCTTTGATGAAAGTTCCACATGCAAAATTATAGAAATCATCACAAGGCTGAACCATTATGTCCATCTGCTGAATCATTTTAGATGCTGCATGAATGCAAGCAGGAGTTAGGCATATCTCATCTTTCTTTATTGCTTTGAGCTTTGGATATATTTCTTCGTGGGCTGCGCTCAGTTTTTGTTCTAATGATGAATTAAATCATTTAAAATCTGTTTTTTAAGTATTTTGAAAGGGAATCCTACCGTTATCGTTTAACTTATTATCCTGGGTCATCAAACCAACCAAGAAGATTATAAGCGCTGTTATTGCTAAAAAACATACTGTACATAGAACAGCTAAAGTCTTTTCTAAAGTTGTCCTGCGGTGCCACCAGTTTACATTTCTGTAAAAATGTGAAATTGACAATATGAATGGAAGCTGCATTAATAATAATTAATAAACTTAACTATGAAATTCGTGCTAACAATTGATTATTGTGATAATAGAGTAACATACATTTTCAGGAATAAGTTTTTAAATATCATATTATTAATGAATTCACAAATTAACTTGTGTATAATTAAAATATCTTAAAATCATTGTTTTTCCACAGAATGTGGTTTTATTCTTAACTGTATCTAAATATACACATTTTTGCTTTTGTTAATGAATTTGTGTGGTATAATTAATCAGTTGACATTGATGTGATAAACACTTGTTACAAGCCATCAAACATGCAAGACATAAATGTTTTTATTGTTTTAAATAATCCCACTACGGTCACGTGGATCTAGACTCTTATAAACTGTGCTCGACCGAAATATAATTATAAGAGTGTGCTATTTTTTTTTATAATCAACGATCAAGTTTATTAATAGGAAAAATTTGGCAGACAAATCGGCAGACAGGTTGCTAGCGATTCACACATTGAAATGCTTGTAAAACTCACCTTAACTCGGTTTGCACTATTTCACTAGCTTGCACCATGACTGATATCTGTATCTAACTGGCTCCTATTCACCCGACTTTTTGATATTTTAAAAGCTTGTAACAGGTTTGAGAATTGATCTAATTATAACCGTGCCATGTAAAAAAAGATCCACGCTTTAAAATGCTATTTTTTGGGGTTTTTTAATGAATCGATAATTTTTTTGCAAACATTTCCCTTAACTTCAACAAATCAACCTTGATGAAGGTCATATTTAAAAACTAAGTAGAATATAAAACTTTTCTAAAAATAATTCTTTTTCATATTTTTCTGCCTTTTTTTAAAAACTTCGAGTCTTCAAAATCTTTATCACTTATTTGTTTTTAAAAATATGGATAAACTATTTTTATGTTAAAAATTGACAACGGTCATTAGTTCACAGTACGTATTTAAAGGAAACTTTCGATTTAATAGAGGAATAACTGATATTGGCAGCCAGCATACACCAACTGAATTAAAATAATTTTTATGCTGCAACTTTGCGGAAAAGAGCGAGTGGTCGGCGAGTGGCGTTTGTTCTCTCAAAACAGAGGAAAGTTTGAGCTATGTGGTTCAAATTTCAATACGTTTTATTGTGTAATTTTGATGTATTATAATTTGGATATGTACTGACTATAATAATTATGATTAATGATACTATTCAATAATCTAAAATCAATCATAACATAATTTCATAATGACATTTTACCACATTACACATTTTTTTACTGGGTTCATTGGAGATCCTTCTGCGCATTTGAAGTCAACAGAAAAATCTTGCATGTTGCTAAATGATCCTAGAACTCTAAATTGGTCTGGAGCGTGGACTCCTGTTGTAATTTGCATCTTCATGGTCTCTGTAAACAACACATGGAAATTTCAAGATTTGTAACGAATTGAAATAATATACCTGGACGACTAACAGCACATGAAGTTTGAGCAGCGGATAACCAGAAAAGTTGCTCTGGAGAAAAGTCGAGTCCAGGAAGTTTTGGTTCTTCGCCAATTTCTTGGACAATCTTTTTGTATGCCAAGTAAGCTTGTTTTACACCACCATTGTCAGCAATATTTTCTCCTTGAGTATTGATTCCATTTATTGACATATTGACTTGCATGTCAGTGAAATTCCCGTATTGATCGATGATGCATCCGGCTTTTTCCAGAAAAGCAGATTCGGTTGCTTCTTGCCACCAGTCAACCAGGTTTCCATTCAGATCGAACTGACGACCTTCGTCTATGGAAATTGACTCATAAATAAATAATTAGATATTTTGAAATAAAGCTAAGTAAATACTCGCCATCAAATCCATGGGTGATTTCATGACCTATTACAGAACCAATGGCTCCATAGTTCAAATATTTTGGCCTGTTTGCTGCAAAAAACTGACCTTGCAAAATACCTGCTGGGAATTGGATAGAATTTTCGATCGCATCATAAAAAGCATTGACCTCAGCTGGAAAAGCGCGATCCTTCCAATCAATTTTGTTTACTGGTTGACGTAGTTTTTTGTAGGCTCGATCTTGTTCGATCACATTGAGTTTCATTATGGACTCAAAATATTTTTCATCATCAACTGAAATGTCTCTATAGTATTCAATAATTTTTTTGTCGTCCAACAATTCATCCGGATATCCGATGTGAGTCGTCATTTTTTTCACCTTGGCCATAGCAGATTTTCTAGTGGTCGCTTCCATCCATGAGATTGTCTTCAAAATCTTCTCAAACTCAATCTTAATTCTTTTAACGATATCCATAGCAGCAGCTTTTGAATTCTTCTTAAAATGTTTTCTTACGTAAAGAGCACCAACAGATATAGGAAAATACTCTGATGTTATGTCAACGCATTCCTTCCAACGAGGCTCTTGTTCCTGAATTCCATTAACAGCTGTACTGAACAATAATTGACGCTTACGAAGATTTTCAGTTAGAAAGTAGGAAGAAGAACGGACCACTTGCCACATCAGGTAATTCGCAATAGTTCTGAAAAGAGATTGTGAAATGATTGCTAACAGTCATTTCTAAAAATTCACTTCTTGGAAGTTTTGTTCAGTAACTTTCCCAACTCATCGAAGAAACTTGGTTCGCTGACAATAATTGTCGCATCATCGGTAACTTGAACCTCTTTAGGAAGAATGGCGTTGAAATAGCTCAGCCATTGTATATAAGGATATTTCAGTTGCAGCTCTTTGATAGTCATGGGGTTGTAGAGCGCTGTCATGTTACGTCTTTCTTCTTGTGGTAGGGATATCTTCAAAAACAAATATCGTTGATATCAGTAGTAGGAAGAAATGTATAATTATCAATTCTTACGTTTGCCAGAGCAAATTCAAACTCCAATGATTCTTTCATCTCTTTCTCAGCATTAGTTCTTTTGGCTCCATAAAGCACAGCCATATCCACCATGTAACTATAATATGCCTGCACTATTGTATCATTCATTCCCTCGATCAAGTACTCATGTGATAATCCTAAAGTTGCTTGATCTATATACATTACTCTCTTGGCTGAATTTTGAAGATCAGTGTAGACAGAAAACGAAAGGATGTGATCTGTGCTGTATCCATATTTACGAGAATCCTGAATAGATTGAAGCCAGTTCCAACTAAAACTATTCCAAGTGAATCCTTTTACAACAGGCCAACCACCAAGAGTCTCAAGGATTTTTTGAAAGTGATTAATGCCACGTTTTTCAATCAAGGCTGTTACAAATAAAAATTGGAGTTATTAAATATCGTTTTGCAAAATATTTTAAATATATAAATACTTTTATTCATGCATGACTTGAAAAGACTCTTGACCAACTTAAAAGGTTCAGCTTCACTCTCATTGATTGGCTGGCTTACCAAATTTTTCAGTTGTTCTTGTAATTTATCCTCAATGACTGAAAAAGTGTTGACTGAAACCTCCTCATCTGGAATATTAGTCTCTTTGATGAAAGTTCCACAAGCAAAGTTGTAAAAATCATCACAAGGATCAACGCGCATGTCCATCTGCGCCAACATTTTTGAAGCTGCGTGTACACAAGCTGGAGTCAAACAGATTCCATAGTCTTTTATTTTATTACTGCCCAAGAAAAGCTTCGGAAAAACGCCTTCTAGCACTTTAACTGTTTTTTCCAATGATTCTATGAATTTGCATTTATAATTATTCGTTTATGATCAACTTTAATTAGAGTAAATATAGTAAATTCGTAAAGATGCTTACCATTTACTTTAGGTAAATTCTGAAAATTCTGAGTTATATCGAATGAGTAGAGCTCACGTATATGATGACATCCAAGAGAAAGTATGAGCGTAATCACAGCAACGGATATTCGTGTCATTTTGAACGCTCAACTTGCAGCTAATTTTTTGAGCTAATCTGTTTTTGCTTAGTTAAGCTTTGGTTGTTGCTTTTGGACAGTTTTGCTTTTTTTGTTGTTAAATATCAATTAGCTGTAAAAAGCTTAAAAAAAGTTCTATTTATAGAACAATTCGCATTCCTAACAAAATTTTCCGCAAAACTGATTTATTTGGTGAGTTTTAGAGGTCACTTTTTAGTATAATGCTTTTAAAAATTATTAAATAAGTATAACGTAAATGATTGTAAGAACTAATGTTCCCGTATCAACTCATCACTTACTAGTTTTGATCAGAGAATTGTAAATCATCAATAGAACTAAGAACGTTTTATTCAACACTTTTCAATCAACTGACGACTTTATACCAACGATCGATGACTGTTGTCAGCAGCCGTTATACTAGAATTGATGCTAATAAATTTTGTGACAAACTTTTATTCGATTGAGCGAACGGTTATTTTATTCTCTCAAAATAAACATTGAATAGTTATAAAGTATTTAACCTTTACAAATGGTTTACTTACATATTGTGTCATTTCCAAGCTCCATTCATATGTGTAAAAGTTTTCATTCTAAATGAGCTTGAAAGTTCAATATTCATTATCAATAAAAATCTGAAAGCATAAATAGAATTTGTGAGATCCCTATCAAATTGTCAATTTATTTTTAAAATTATGTATGTTAAGCTTGTAACATGTAAAATAAAATCTATGACAGATGAAAATATTAAATAATCGTTCAAGTCAATTATCTCTATTATTCCAAATTCATCTTCTTTTTTGATAGGTTTCATGGGTTTGTGTATGCCTACAGATTTATTTATGTGAAGAAAATGTAAGTAAAAGGAAATAATTGATAGTCTTATGTTATTTTTTTGTAGATTTTGTGGATTTTTATTTTACACAAATATTATCATTAACAAATTTCATAAAATTTCATCGCGAGCTAAACTTTTAATAAACTTTAAAAAGCTCTTCAAAAGCTCTAAAATTAAAAACTTTTTGAGATGACTTTAAAATTCTAAATTGTGTACTAACTTCCTTTAAGTACTTAAAAAATGACTGTGGTGAGGTTTTTAAACTTTATGTCTTAAGATACCTTCAAAAATTTGTTTTTGTCTGAGATTTTCTTTCAAGTTCTCTAAGAAATGCATCAAAATTTTATTACCATTTTAATACTATAAATAAGTTTTGTGGTGCATTCACATACATTTTTTCTCACGATTTTCTTAAATTTCTTAATAAAAAAAATAACTAAAAAATATGTGTCAACTTGTCGTTGGATGTTTTTCATCTACCAAATTTCGCATTTCTTGGTGGGATTCATGGGCGAACCTTCTGGACAGTTGAAATCAACAGCAAAATCGCGCATGTTGCTCAGTGGTCCGAGAACTCTGAATTGTCCTGGTGAATGCACTCCTGTTGTGATTCTCATCTTCATGGCCTCTGAAAATTTAAAATATCTTTAAGATCTTGTTGTCTACAAAAAAAAAATAATTTTATGTACCTGGTCTGTAAACGGAACACCAAGTTTGAGCTGCCGAAAGCCAGAAAAGTTGCTCTGGGGAATAATCAAGTCCAGGAAGTCTAGGCTCATCTCCATTCTCTTCGACCAACTTCTTGTAAGCTAAATAAGCTTCCTTAATTCCGCCATTATCAGCAATGTTTTCTCCTTGTGTATTGATTCCATTTAGTTTGAGATCTACATTTGTTTCAGTATAGTTGCCGTATTGCTCGATGATGCATTTGGCTTTGGCCAAGAAAGCAGTTTTAGTCTCATCTTGCCACCAGTCAACCAAATTTCCGTTCAGGTCAAATTGTCGTCCTTGATCTGATATATAAATTAAATGTTAATATATGATTTAAAATAAAAACAAAATATTTAAAAACTCACCATCAAATCCATGGGTGACTTCATGTCCAATAACAAAGCCAATGGCACCATAGTTCATGTATTTGGGTCTGTTAGCATTGAAAAATTGTCCCTGTAAGATTCCAGCTGGGAATTGGATGGAGTTTTCAATCGAAGAATAGAAAGCATTGACGACAGCAGGCTTAGCATGTGTGATCCAATCAGTTTTGTTGACTGCCTCGCGTAATTTCTTGAAAGCACGATCAGTACCGAAGACATTGAGTTTTAAAATTGATTCAAGATATTTAGTCTCGTCTACTGTAACTGTTTTATAGAAATCAATCAATTTCTTATCGTCCATAAGCTCATCAGGATATCCAATGTGAGTCGTCATTTTCTGAACCTTAGCTAAGGCAGATTTTCTGGTAGTTGCGTCCATCCATGGGACAGTCTTCAAGATTTTCTCAAACTCGATTTTAATTCTGTTTACCATGTCCAAAGCTGCAGCCTTTGAATCTTTCTGGAAATGTTTGCGAATGTACAGAGCCCCTACAGAAATGGGTACACTTCCGGATGAGATATCAACGCATTCTTTCCAACGGGGCTCTTGTTCTTGTTTGCCACTAACAGCTGTACTGTATTGCAGTTGACGTTTGCGGAGTGTTTCAGTCAAGAAGAAAGATGAAAATCCAGTAATACGCCACATCACATAGTTAGCAATGGTTCTAAAATAGAATTTTATGTTAGATAAATTCTTTTATTATCTATAGAAAATCGAACAAACCTTTTAGGGGTCTTTTCCAGCAATTTTCCTAATTCATCAAAGAAACTGATCACACTAACAACAATTGTTTCATCATCGGTAACTTGAACTTCTTTAGGAAGAATGGCATTGAAGTAGTCCAACCACTGAACATAAGGATATTTGACTTGCAGTTGCTTGATTGTCATGGGGTTGTAGAGAGCAGTTGCGTTACGTCTTTTCTCGTTGGGCAAAGAGATCTGCAAGAATATTCAATAAACAATTAAAATAATGAATATACTTAAAGCATTAAATCTTACGTTTGCAAGATCAAATTCAAACTCCAAAGACTCTCTAAGTTCTTTTTCAGCCCTGGTCTTATCAGCTCCATAAAGTACAGCCATATCCACCATGTAACTATAATATGCCTGAACAATTGTGTTGTTCATACCTTTAATCAAGTATTCGCGAGATAATCCCAATGCGGCTTGGTCAATATCGATGATCCTCCTTGTGGAATTCTTGAGATCAGTGCCGACAGAAAAATCGAGAATGTAGTCTGTACTGTATCCATTTTTACGGAAGTCCTGAACAGATTTAATCCAATTCCATTTAGATTCATCCCAGCTATCTCCCTTAACTACTGGCCATCCTCCAAGAGATTCGTGGATTTGAAGAAGAGGCTTCGTGCCACGTTCTTCAATCAAGGCTGTTAAAATGTGAAATTGTGAATAAAAGTTATCACATTAAAATCCAATTTACTTACTTTTGTTCATGCAAGCGGTGTAGACCTTCTTGGCTAATTTGAAAGGTTCAGCCTCATTTTCGTTGATAGTTTCGCTGACCAAATTTCTCAGTTGCTCTTGAAGCTTATCACCAATGACTGAGAAAGTATTAACTGAAACCTTCTCATCTGGAATATTAGTCTCCTTAACGAAAGTTCCACAAGCAAAGTTGTAGAAATCATCACAAGGCTCAACGCTCGTGTCCATCTGTTCCAACATCTTTGAGGCTGAATGAACGCATGCTGGAGTAAGACATGTCCAGTCTCCAGATTTCTTATTTTTTCTATCATTAATGTCAGTTTTATGGTCACTTGTTACTAGAATTTTAGGAGATGTGCCCTCTAAAGCTTGTGCAGAGCTTTTCATTGAATCTATTGGTGAAACGTTATTAGAATCACTTGAATTATGTAAATTTAAGGTACATACCACTTTTGTTCATTTTATCCTGGAGAATAACAGTGACCAGGGAGATTACAAGCGCAATCAGAGCTACGCAACATACTATGCTAATTAAGGTTAAAGTTTTCTCTAAAGTTGTTCGGCGACGCCACCAGTTTGGATTTCTGTAAATAAATAAGGGAGATTCATCAGTAAGATATATAAGTCGCAATTACATCATTAGATGTTAATTTTTTGTTCTCTAAAGAAGTCAAACAAGTTTTTTAAGTTTATTTGCGTTGAATTGTTTATTTTTACACGATGTAATTATCTATCAAACGATCATGCCATTTTGTTTGATAAATGAAACATTCTACCTAAATTAATAACCAAAACTAATTAATCTTTATTCTAGTTCATATAACATAATCTTTGAAACAAAGTTTGATCTAAAAAGGCTCATTAACCTATCAGAACTTATCATAGTTGTTATCGAGCCTTTACAAACAAAAAGTGCATAAATATTGTATGTAAAAATGTAGAACAACCTTAATATATTTTAGATATTTCAACACGCTCATTTTGCTACGTTTTGTTTTTAATACATGTAAGTAGGAAAGTTTGAAATGAAAGTGTTCTTGATTACCCCAAGATTATTTTCATTTTCAATTCAATTTCCATATTTTATTGTGAATTCCACAACCTGCAAACAACCCTACTCATGTTTATTAATGAAAATGTAAATAACAAGGGTTAATTACTCTTTATATTTTTTTTTGTTGAATATCATAAATGCCGAAAATGAAAACAGTTCCTTTATATTTATAAAATAAAATTCAATTATTTATTGGAACCCATATAAAGAGAATTAACCTGTTCCTCAACAAAATTTATTTGAGTATCAAAGCAGACATCAACAAACATCGCGTTATAAAAAATCGTGATTTGCTCTATAATGAAAGTTTATGGAACATTATTCATTTATGCAATTATGTAATCCACTCATTAAGCTTTGTTGTTCACGATTCACATATCGGCTACAGAAGAAACCATACATCAATGTATAATATACACACTAGAAGCGTGAACGAACAAATCAAAGTAAAAGCGCTGAAGCGTGCCTGCCCTTGAATTTGATTTGAAAATGCAATAAAAACATTGACGGCACGTTGAATGCAAGAATTTAAAATAAAGATAAAAATTTTCACATTCAGAAAAAATATTCAAAATTTTAAACTTTAATTTCGCTTATTTAACTTAACATATAATCGTAACAAGACGATGAACCTGTGAACTTACTTGCCGTTAAGCGATTGATAAACCACTTCAGAATCAACGTAATCTCGGTCACAGCGAAAGGTGTGAATCGGGCTGGCCAGCATATTGAAGCGGCTTCTTAACACTTTAATCAATTTTTTTTTAACCAAGATGCAGTAAAATATTGTTATTAAAGTTTTAAAGACTTGAGGTGAACATCAATATATAAGGTTACTTTGTGAGATTGAAAATTCAATTAAATCCACGGAAACTAAATTCAACCTTGTTCCCTGTCAAATCCCTGAAAATTTTTTAGTGCTTTAACAAGTTAGTCAGATTCAAACGGTTTTAGCTCGTAATTTTGGGAGGACAAACCAATTTGTTTTTCGAGTTTACAATGAAATAAATTTTGTAGCACGCAAAAGTTCATGATTACAAAGATATTTTGTTGTAAAGAGATGGCAAAAATAAAGTGTGAAATATATATTGATTGTCACTGAATTAAACATTAAAAGTACATTGTAATTTTAAATGTGTATAAGCGTGGATTTATGGATTTAAACAAAATATCTAAAATTGAAATTATAAGAATCGTTTCAGAAAAAATTTTAACTTTGTATGTTTGACTATTTAGCAAAAAGTTGTTGTGTCAAAAATAGGATTTTACCACTATTCGCGAATAAACAACAAAAAATTTTTTTTTTGTGGCTCACTTTAACCAGCTTCAACCCCAAAATATTATCATAAATGTGTCTAGAACTGAATTATAATTTTATTTTGCATCTAGCCCCGCATTAAATTAATCTAAAAATAGCTCAGCTAAAATAGTGAAACAATTACTACCCCACTAATACATAGCAAGCAAAAATGGAAAAATACAAATTATTATTTAATGTCGTTCATAAGTAATAAAAGCAATAAAAAACCACGACTATGATTATCATACAAAAATAATTGCGCCAAAATATGTCAAAACTTGTTTTGCTGTATGATGTGAAAATAGGCTAGATTTTCGCGTCTTTTCCATTTACTTCCGAGTCGAGTTAGTTCTACAATTTGCTGTTACTTGCTATTTGCGAGATATTATTGAATACGGAAAACTGTGGGCAAAATATTCCGGAAGGTGGTGAAATTATTAAGTTAATAATCTGTGGTGAAACCTCGCTTCAAGTTTTTTGAAATATTGAATTTATTTAAATATTCATAAAAGTATGAACTAGATTTTTATGTGAACTATTTTTAGTTTTGCAGAATGAAGTTGAGCTGAGAGGATATTAAAAAAAAATATCCTCTATACGGCTTAAAAAACAATATAATAGTCAGCTCCGGATTAGATGCAAACAAAAGCAAACTTGCCATAATGTTTAACGACTGTAAATGTGAAAATATTGTACAAGAAGTGTACAATAAATTTGTAGAAAAATGCGTAAAATAATGTTTACGGATCAAATTTATGGATCAATGTTGGTTTCATTGCATAATCAAACCTATTATTATAATTTTTGGGTTCAACGAAGCTGTTTAATTATATTGATTATGTTTTTGTAACACTTTTGCTTTTTTTGGGCTAAAATTGAATTTCTAATAATTGAATGAATTGTTGTGTTTAATGGATTGGGCTTAAACAATAATATATTATGCCATAAAATGTAACATTTATACATTGAATCTTATTAACATTAAAATGGTTTAAATTTTCATGTACAATTATAAAGAGAATCTAAATCTGATGCTACATAATTTAACCACAAATAGCCAATAGATTCTCAAGTATCAATCTTTATTGAATATTAATAGTAAATAACTACTTAAATTTATGGCTTGTGAGTTATCTCAGCTATTTTTAGCAAAAATGTCGACGTATAAATAATTCAATGAATGAAAAATATTTTCCACATTTTGTGTTGCTTCGTTTTTAATACATTTACTATCAATATTGTGGATTTATGCACTCGTCAATATTTTTATTAATATTAAGCTAGTATTTAGCGACTGGGTGATCATCGCATTTTTGTTTGCATGAAGGACAAAATCCAATAACTGAAATTTTATGTAGACTTTACTATGCTTTGTTAATAATCGTTACAAGGAATATTTTGCGAGAAATAGCATATAGTTTTTAATAACTGATGAAGTGTTTATAAATAGCTTTGTCAGAATTCCAACGAATTCTAAGTTTATTGCATACTTCATAGAACTCCATCAAAATAAATAATTTACAACTTCACCATCCACTTCAAGAATGAAGCAATATTTAAAAACAAAAAATGTTTGCCAAATTTTTTCAGCTCCAAAAATAATTTGATTACTTTTCACTTGACCAAAAAAGAAATACTTGAACTGCATGATAAAAAATAATGACTTGAAGTTTTTGCTTTGAAAAAACAACATTACCAATCACCATGCAAAATCAATTCAAACCGCTTATTAGTTATTCTTTGATTCGTCGTTTTGAGTATTTTGCTTTTGGCGAGCCATAAACTGAACAACTGAGTAACTGGCTAGCCAAAAAATCTATAACTATAAATGTACCTGAATGGTATTGCGACATAATATCATTATGGTTTGAAAATACACAATGAAAGGTGTACGAACTTTTATTGCAACTATTAAACTATTTAACTATTTAGCTGTTTTCAGTTCACTGACAGCATGTTAAGATTGCTTATTGAGACCAAAAGACTTTATGACTGTGAAAAAACAACTTACAAGCAAACTTACAAAGCCATAAATCAAATGTCCAGCAAATTGGATCATTATTTGAGCTTTTATACTTTTATACTTATCAATACGTATATACAAAGCAGGGAAGTATTTCTTAACTTTTAAAACTTTTTAATAATTTTGAAAAATTTGACTTTTTTTAGAACTTTTGAGATTTATAGAATTCTAGAGTGTGTCCCTGCCTCGTATTAATAGTTTAATTTCCGTGATTAATAATATATTCTTGTAAGATTCATAATAGACGATGTATTATATTAAAAAATATTAAAAACTATTTTATGCAACAAATCATGTGTACCGAGTTTGTACGCACTTCACATATAGAGTGCAATGTTTCTGCCTTTTTAATAGCGTTATGGCTTAACGAAAGCGACAATCAATTTTTACGCGTTTTATCGCGACCGGTATAGTTTTTATCGAGTTTACTGAATTCAATGCAAAAGTTTTCATTACTAACATTATTTTTACATTGAACAGAGTGGCGTATTTTGTTATGGACCAACTGAGTTCTTAAAAAGAATACTAAGTTCATAAATTGAATAAATATATGAACTGTAATATTTTTTAAGATCGACTATTAAATAAATTCCTGACCACAATAAAATTCACAACTCCATTGCATAAAATCAGTGACTGGTTACGAAAGTTCATAATTTGCGCGCCAAACTTGATTTTTTGATCTGGAGCATAAATGTTTGATTTGAGTAAGCACTGAGCTGAAAGGCTAAATTAGCTGAATTAAATAAATAATGGGTTGACGGATCAACGGTAGATTTACTTAACAAACTACAATTTCAACAGCAAACTCATAAAAAGCAAAATTTTCCAGACTATCGAGATTTTACAAATCCAAGAGTAAGTGCCGATCAATTCAATTTAATGGGGGTCTCTAAAAATTTATGAAGTTGTTACGATAGTCCCAGGAAACCAGTCGGCATGTGTCTGAATGAATTTCGGAATGAACCCTCTGAATGTGAGAATGCTGAAATGAATGCCATTCTGAAGGCTGAAGAATTCTGCCTGGCATGCAAATTCAACAACATTCATTCAGAGTGGAATGCGACTTCGGAATGAAAAAAACATTCAGAGTCACATTCAGAGTTCATTCAGAGTTGCATGCTCACGGCATGCCGAACTTTATTCAGACTGGCGTGCCAACGTTCATTCAGAATGGCATACAGAGTTTCATTCAGAATGGCGTTCAGAGTTTTATTCAGACTGGCATGTTCAAGTTCATTCAGAATGGAATGGATATTGAATAAAAGATTTCTATATATTTTTTCAAATTTTATTAATATTTTATTAGAACTCTTTTTAAATCTAAAATTATACATTACACTGGCAATTACAACAAGTCTTCACTCTTATAAACTAGACTTCTTTGACTCCATTGAGTACTTCAATTTTCCTGGAAATAAAAACAAAAAATTTAGAATCTTTATTGAAATTGTGAAAATGTTTGGTTTTCCACTTACCGAAACTCCCAATGCAAAAACTATCAGCTAGCAAATAAAACATCACTCGACTCCAATTAACTAGACTTCTAGGGCTTCTTTAAACGATTTATTCTGAAAATCAACAAAAATATGTAAAATCCCCACAAAATTTTTGTTTTGCATTCGTACTCACTATTAATGCTTAAATCAGCAATTAACTCAGCTCCTGGATCCACTTGAATACTATTTAATTGATTATGACCAGGAAACACACCCAAAGCACACTTTAAACTACCAATAAACATAAATTTTGACTAGAAAAATATTTTTGATCCGCTCTTCGTGACGTCTAAATGACACTAAACTTGGCGCGTTTTCTAAATATAACCTATTCTATTCTGAATGTCTCGGCATCCCACTCTGAATGATTTTCAGAATGCGACTCTGAATGTTTTTTCATTCCGAAGTCACATTCCACTCTGAATGATTGTTGTTGAATTGGCGTGCCATTCTGCATTCTTAAGCCTTCAGAATGGAATTCTGAACTGCGCCAAAAAGAAAAATCGAATATTAGTATATTTAGGACTTTTTACGCAATAAAATTGCTCAAAATCAATGAAGTACTTCGAAAATCATGATATCATAGATTCTATATACATCTTAGTGCTACGCTTGTTGGAAAAACCAATAAAATAGGATTTTACATATATCTTTCTGAACACATTCAGAGTGGCATTCTGAGGCATTCCGACTTTTAGGTAGATCCACTTCAAAACAATGATTAACTGTAATTCATTCAAAAAACCATGTTTTCACATGAAATAGAACTTATGATAAATAAAAGTGGTGAGCAAACATGGTATAGTAGTATCGTCATCTTTTTCGTTGTTATTTATGAGAAAATTGAAAAAAAAATATTGAAAAAAATTCATTCTGAAAACGCATTCAGAGTTGAATACCACCACCCTCCAAATGGAATGCCAAATAAAATGCATCTCTGAATGTGGATTGGCATTCTGAAGCCCTGAATGTGTCGGCATTCAGAATGGCATGAGCTTTCAGCATGACATTCCGACCTGGTTTCCTGGGAGTTTTAATGACTTTAAAAGCTCTTATTATATAGCATGTAATGACTATAAAAATTTTTCTAATTGTCCGATATCTAATTGTCAAAATATATTTTCTTTGTTGCTATAATTCTAAATGTTAGGTTTTTCCAATTAATAAGTCTTCACCAAACTTTTAGCTACTAGAAAATAAGCTCGTGATCAAAATCGAAGCTAATTAAAATATTATCCAGTTATTTCAAGTTTCATTCATTATGCAATAAAATTTGAAATTATCAATAAATAGCAAAGTATCAATAAATTATGCAAAATATAGAAATTAAAAATTAAAAGTGGAGAAGAAACGGCAAACACTAGTGACGTCACGCGCAAACAATCAATTAACGTTTTTTGTAAGGCCGATTCAGCATTTTTTCGGTTGTTTTAAATTGTATAATATTGTTGTTAGATGGTTTATTTAAAAATAAATTTATTTGTTATTTATTGTTGATACTTGAATGATAACATGGTAAAAAGTCTGTAAACAAGAAATAAGTAGTTTTTACTGAATTTTGCGCATATTCACTAAAAAACCATAAACAAAATAGAAACAGCTTTTGCGAGCAGGAAATTTGAAATTCCAGGTAAATATGAAATAGTGGTAATTCACTTTTCGAAAATTGATCTGAAACGTACTTTGCTGTAATGCTGTATGTTCAAATTCTAACATCGTTTATTTTTTTCAATTTTTCAACCTTTCATGAATTCAAAATGTTTAGTTTACGGTCGGTATTAGGCTTTTCGTATTGCACGCTATAAAATAACAATTAGAGTTAAGCTGATTAAAGTGGAAAAGATGTTAATTATGGCGCTATTTGCAGGTTTAAGCAGTTGAAACGCTTTGAGCGGCTTTTAACAAGGAAATATTTTTGGTACGGTAAGCAGGAAAAAAATATTGTGACGTCACTATCTTACAGAACGATTCCAAATTTTTTTGATCACTTACATACCAGCACGCCACTTCAATTCATCCAAAACTAAGTAAGATTTAATATTTTTATTTAAATTGGAGATGGTACCATCTTTGGTACCATATTATATTATTGAAAATTTTAGAAATATTCAAAATTTTTCAAGTTTAATTGCTGAATGAGCTTTACAAGACCTCAAGCTCTGTATGCCCATTAAAAATAAATTTATCAACATTTTTTACCGGTCACGTTTTGGTTCAAAAATTAGCATATGATGGTTAAAGATGATGTATCATAAAATATTATTGATTATTTTTATTATAATGGAACTGTTAAAAATCCGCACAACACAAAATAACAACATGCCATGACAAATCGTTCATAGAGATTTAGTCATTCAGTCATCAGGAGTATTTTGATAGTTTTTTACACTCATTGGCTTTAACCCGCCTATAAGCTTAACAAAATTGCAAGAACATTGTTTACAGGTGCTTCACAGGTTCAAGTTTGTTTGGAAATTCCGTGAATTTCGCAGAAAAACTTATTCTTAAGCATTCTTGAGCAGATCTTTAAATTCTTATCCAAACAATCTTTTTGCTATAAAAAATCTAGACAAACAGTATGGAAACTATTAAATTAGAATTTAATTAAAATAATAAGTTGAAAAAGTTGAATAAATTGAGTAAAAAATGAAAAGTAACAATCAATCATCTTTTCAATTGTGCGCTGACCTTGACTCGAAAACTCAGAGAAACTCTGAAAAACTCAACAAATTGTGTAAATTTATTTGTGAATTTGTTTGCTCTTAAATCTTTTTCTCTTTATAGGAAAATTGTAAGAAAGATGTAGCTATTATAATGTTAAATGGCTCGTGGTTCGGAATTAATAAGGAAAATTTGCTATAACTGCCGCTTTTTAATTAAGAGCTTTTAAATGCCATAATGTTTTCGGAAGTTGTCTGAGTATATGACATTAAAGAAAAAACATTCGAAACTTTTATTTCGAACATTATCTTTACTTTTTCTTACAGTGATGAGTTTGGGGTAGCTTTAGAAAAATTTTTGAGAATTTTTGCTGAAATTTACAGAATCACACCCTGGCCAACTCTATTATGGAAACAATTACAAATTTTATGATAAGAGTACGTGCGAAACCATCAAATTGTGGGTATCGAGAATAAATCCTATTCAAACCAATAAACTCAATAGTAATGCACTAATTTTGTTATTTTTATTAACTACAAACGATTGCAATCAATTTTATAATTTTATGAGCAAAAATTGTTGGCCCATAAAATGATTTTCGAGCATTAAACACTTGAATGCAATTAATGAAGCTATTTCCACGATAATTTTCTCTAATATTCCAACATTTACGATCAAACCGCTTGAGTTTCAAGTCGTTGAAAAAATGTATTCTAATTTTTTTTGTTTATTTGCTTGTTCTCATGTTGCTCACTAATTTCTTTAAAATTCAAGTAAATCACATCAAACACCGTATAAATCTTCAAACTTGAGATAAAACTTTTGATTCACTGACGAAAAATCAATATATATTGTCGCGTATTAACTTTCTGACGTATTTATTGTTCACTTCCAAGTTATAAATAAATTAACAACATTTTGCACATAAATCAGACTCCGTAATGAAATTGGAGCACGGAGTATGTTAGATTCTCGACTATTGTAATTTTTGTAATTTTCTGAATTTTTAATTATGGTGGTATTTGAGATTGATCGTGTTTGTATCAAATCTGTATTCACATTTTGTTTTGTGTTTGTGCGTTTCTTTATGTAAAGTAATGTTTGCAACTGATCCCAGGTGGAAATAAATTTTATTAGAAGACATGAACTGAAAAAACACTAGATTTCCCCGTAGAAACATAAAAATGATTTAAAAACACTAAAATGTCATAGCGTTTTTGTGGAAAGATGAAAAATTAAAAATATTTAAATTTTTAATTTTCTATGATTTTACAATTTTTATATTTAAAGCTTAAAATTTGGCTTGCACCTCTATGAAACTTAAATGTTTGCAACTAGTTTTATGTGACTTTTAACTTATGAACGTAACCATCAAACATGTAATATTTGAAAATTATTTTGATTAAAATCGCTAAATTTTGGCAATAATAAATAAATATTAAACGAGTGATTGAAAAACATTTTGGATATTCAAAACAATATTTTTCCGATAAATTAATAATTTACTAGTTACTTTCTAAAGTATTTCATTAAATTTGGAAAATCGGCAAAATAATATTTAAAAAAAAGATTTGAAAATCATCATTTTAAAATTATGTTTGAAATTAAAATAGTTTTTAAGATAAATAATATTTCAAAATTAAAAAAATTTATACAAAAACATCATTAATACACAAAAGAAATACCAAAAATGCTTTCAATTGCAAATTCAAGAATATTAAATCTAATGTTTCGACAAAAAATTGAAAATTTGAATTTTCTGATATTAAATTTTCCACACTATGGTAGAATACACTAAAAAGTATTTAAATGTTCCTTAGTGTATTCGTGTTTGTATCAAATCTGTATTCACATTTTGTTTTGTGTTTGTGCGTTTCTTTATGTAAAGTAATGTTTGCAACTGATAGCATAGTAATAATTTTATTAGAAGATGAATGAAAATTTATTTGTAGCGGAATGTGTGATTGTCTATCTGTCACGCTTTTTTGTTGAAAGATGACATGTCATCAACTTTTTATGTCAATTTTCTATGATTTTATAATTATTATATTTATGTTGCTAAAAGTATGGCTTGCGTCTCTAGTTTTTAAACAATAAATACATACAGTGTATGAGTATAGAGCAGTATTATTACCTTTACTCTTTTCAGCTCCTTATCTGCATAGCTGATTAGATAAGCATAACACTCACCACCGCAAAATTCAAAAAGAAATTATTTTAATAACAAATATCTATGAAATTCGCAAAAACCAAAATAAACAAAAATAGCAAGCTTCCGTGTTATTCATTTTGAAGCAAATCTATCACCTTCATTAAGACGACACACTTGCTTTATTGATATTTTCATGGAGCTCATTAAAAATCTTTGGTGAATATAAATGAATGCAATTTCTACAAAAGTGCGGAATGTCTACCCAAGTCTGTTTTGTCATTTATCCGATTTGGTATTTGATTGTTGTAATTTTTATTGTGAATTTTGTTGAGTAAGGCATTAAATTATTATGGTCATTAGTGACATTACTGTGGCCTGACATTAATAAAATTAAAGGTCCATATTTTTTTTTAGTTACTGTGATACGCATAAATAATTATTATTAAATAATTATAATTCAGGTATTTCTCGGTTATTTTATTAAATTCGATATTTGCCACTGAAATTCGACTGAACTAAAGCTATGTAATTATTCCAAACAACGATCTGTGCATGCACTTTATGAGCATGATAATATCAACGGCTTGATTTGTGTTTACAAAGAAAATAATTATTGTATGTGTAAGAATCAATTTCTTTTCATTTAGATTCCCAGCTTTCCCAAAATGTATTCAAAAGCTTAAAAATTATTATTTAAATGAAATCTATGAACTTATTTGTAAAATTTTTTCAAATCGTAGACAGACAGGAGCAATTTCAAATTTCATAACAATACTTTCTTTCAAATTGATTACAAATTCAATAAACAAATCTGTGGTTATTTTAAGAAGTTAAAGACAATTATGTTGATTATTATTATGGTTGCTGGAAGTTGCAGCTTAATATCGTAAACGGAGAAAACAAATAACCTTTTAATAAATATTCACCATAATATTTAAACGCATCAAATAATCAAAAATATCAAAAATCCTTGGTTTAAGTTTATTAACATTGATCAAAACAAAATTTTATTGTATTTTTGAATTATATTAAAAATTCCAGTCAAATAAGCAACATCAAAAAGTCATTGAAATTACCGAAGATATTATCGCAAACACACTTTATTGCATATTTACAATTTTATCAAGTTTATTGGTGAAGAATACAATAAAATTTAAATAATTAATTTGCAGTATTCTCAACCAGTTCTCAAATTCAATAACACTTTGAATTGTTTTAAATGTTATGCCTCAAATAAGCCATGTAAATTTAAAAACACATCAAAAATATCAATTTATTCAAAAAATCAGAAATTGAATGTTTTTATTAAAACTATAAAATACAGAGAAGATAAAATACTCGTAAAATTCATTTAATTTGAATGCAAATATTACCATTTTTATCAAGTTAAAATCGTTTTGCAATTCAGACTAAAAATTCTCTTAAACAAGTTTTACGGAATTCGGGACAATAAGGAACTAACTACTTTTGGAATATTATTTCTTTTTACAATTTCTTTGCCCTCATTCTTGAAAACTGCATCAAAAATTTTTTTTCGGAATAAACTCGGAATAAACTTATTTGAATGGAGTGAAAATGTTACTATATAGGGGCTTTTCCATCAGTTAAAATAAAAACAAAGTAGAATCGATTGTTTAAAAAAAACAATCACGATGTCATCAAAGTTCAAATTTGCATAAATGAATCGCATGCCAGATAATCACTTACAAACTTTATAATTAAGTAACCAATTTTCCTTGATCGTGAAAGTCCATGACGAAAGTCCTCCAATAGAAATCCATATTAATTTACATTGTGTGTTCTTGAGTACACTTCGAAAGAAAAGTCTGAGCTTAATTGCCTCAGAACCGATTAAATAATTAGCGTTTTATGATTTGCATTTCCAGACTTCAAGAAATTCTAAGAAGTTCTATAACAAAGAAAATTACTTTGTTATCACTTCCGCGTTATTTTTCATGTTTCTTTAAACTTACCGTAGAAGCTTGGTAGAAGTTTTGAAAGTAATTGCACCTTTGGAAGCAGAAGGTAACTTCTCTTTGGAATTTGAATAGATTTAGTTAGAGGGAATGATTTGATACCATGTTGAAATCTAATTAGCATGAGAACATTATTCAAAAACGGACAAAAAGATTACACTATTCCTGGTAATACTTTGAATGTTTTAAATGTTTCAATGTTTAAAATGCTCCAAACGCTTCAATTGCCTCGAAAAATACATTTATGTTTTGAATTTAAAAAAATCGGAAAAGCTGAAGCTTTAGCAGGCACTTCGGCAACATAATACCTATGCTTCATTAGAATGATTCATTTGAATGAAGCAATTAAATTCTAGGAAATTCAAAAATATGTAACCAAAATAGAAATATCTGATCAGAGCGCCGAGCGGGAATTTTGTGCATTATTGCTGATAATTCTGTTGAATCAAATCTTACAACTTTCTAATCGACTTGAGTTGGTAGATTTTTAACAAAAAACACGTAAAACTTGATTTCATATAAAATTCCAAAAACAAATATATATTTTTTTCAACAATTTTTTAGATTTTTGCAAAAACACAAGAAATATCAAATTTGTTTTTTTAAATCATGACAACTTTGTGATCGAACAAAATTTTCCAAAAACCTTTAGGATTTGATCATTTTGGGTCAAATACAAGGTTTTTGCATTTTCAGATGTTTCAATATATTCTCAGGAAAAAAAAGATTTTGTATGGGAAAATGGTAGTTTGCACTACAGGTACTAGATGGCGCTGTCGGATTTTCTTGAATTAGCAAACGCGACCGTCTCATGGCTAAAAAAAGCTTATTCTGAAATTTTGAGACCAATCGGTTGGATGGGTTCAAAAATTACGAATACAGAAGGTAAAAACAAAAAAAATTTATAAGCATGACAACTTGGTCATGGAACAAAATTTTCCAAAAACCTTTAGGATTTGATCATTTTGGGTCAAATACAAGGTTTTTGCATATTCAGATGTTTTATATTCTCAGGAAAAAAAAAGATTTTGTATTGGAAAATGGTAGTTTGCACTACAGGTACTAGATGGCGCTGTCTGATTTTTACAATTAGCAAACGCGACCGTCTCATGGCTAAAAACAAAAAATTCTGAAAATTTTGAGACCAATCGGTTGGATGGGTTCAAAAATTACGAATACAGAAGGTAAAAAACAAAAATTTTTAAATGTTACAACTTGGTCATGGAATAAAATTTTCCAAAACCTTTTTAAATTTGATCATTTTGGTTAAAATACAAGGTTTTTGCATATTCAGATGTTTCAATATAATCTCAGGAAAAAAAAAAAGATTTTGTATGGGAAAATGGTAAAATGCACTACAGGTACTAGATGGCGCTGTTGGATTTTCTTGAATTAGCAAACGCGACCGTCTTATGGCTAAAAAAGCTTATTCTGAAATTTTGAGACCAATCGGTCGGATGGGTTCAAAGATTACGAATACAGAAGGTAAAAACAAAAATTTTTATAACCATGACAACTTGGTCATGGAACCAAATTTTCCAAAACCTTTTGGATTTGATCATTTTGGGTCAAATACAAGGTTTTTGCATATTCAGAATGTTTCAATATATTCTCAGGAAAAAAAAGATTTTGTATGGGAAAATTTAGTTTGCACTACAGGTACTAGATGGCGCTGTCGGATTTTCTTGAATTAAAACGCGACCGTCTTATGGCTAAAAAAAAATTCTGAAATTTTGAGACCAATCGGTCGGATGGGTTCAAAATTACGAATACAGAAGGTAAAAACAAAAATTTTTAAAAGCATGACAACTTGGTCATGGAACAAAATTTTCCAAAACCTTAATCGCATTTGATCATTTTGGGTCAAATACAAGGTTTTTGCATATTCAGATGTTTCAATTATTCTCAGGAAAAAAAATTTTGTATGGGAAATGGTAGTTTGCACTACAGGTACTAGATGGCGCTGTTGGATTTTTGCTTGAATTATTAAATAATTAGCGACCGTCTCATGGTTAAAAAATTCTAAGAAGTTTATTCTGAAATTTTTGAGACCAATCGGTCGGATGGGTTCAAAGTTTACGAATACAGAAGGTAAAAACAAAAAGTTTTTATAAGCATGACAACTTGGTCATGGAACAAAATTTTCCAAAACCTTAAGGATTTGATCATTTTGGGTCAAATTGAATAGTTTTTTAAACATATTCAGATGTTTCAATATATTCTCAGGGAAAAAAAGATTTTGTATGGGAAAATGGTAGTTTGCACTACAGGTACTAGATGGCGCTGTTGGATTTTCTTGAATTAGCAAACGCGACCGTCTCATGGTTAAAAAAAGCTTATTCTGAAATTTTGAGACCAATCGGTTGGATGGGTTCAAAGATTACGAATACAGAAGGTTAAAAAAAAAGTCTGGATGAAACCAAGACTTCACAACTTTTTGTTGCCGAAGTAAAAAGCTTAAAGCGTTAAACGCAGAAAAACTTGAATAGCACGCGATGTTTTCAATATTTTAAACAATTCCCAAGTTTTTCTTATATTTCGGGCGTTTTTCTGCAGAAAAATTAAAAAGATAACTGAATAATTTGTTAGAAATTTTTGTGCTTTTTACTGGAATTTATTGGAATTTGTTGAGGGTCGGTGGGTGGCAAAAAACAATGAATAACTAGTTGCACTTTAATTGTGGCTTTGAAATTACAAGGCTTCGATAAAAACATAGACAATGTAAGGATTTTTCTCTTCTGGTTTTTGCATTTATTTACAAATATAGGAACCAATCATGTCAAAATTCCAACATTGTAATGGTATTTAACCAAAACACTTTCTTTCCATTGAACATAAATTAAATTGAGTAAATTGAATTAAAACTGCCTTTCTATGCATTTTATTAAAAGAATTCAATTAACGCGGTGAATCGATCACAACTTTAATATATCATTTCTATTAGTTTATTGCCTCCAAGGCATTGGAGCATAAATTTCAATTAATTCCAAATAAATTCGCATTCATAAGCTGCTCGAGCATGCAGATCACTTTTTTGCATAGGAATTGTGTTGTTTTTTATCTGGAAGTGAAATCGGAACCACAAAGGGAGCCTTGAGTCCAATAATTTTTTGATTTCAAATGTTTTTAGGCATGTTGATCTACATTTCTCTGTTTAAGCTTGTTTGTATTTTGGCATGTGATTACAATATTTAATATTTTGAGTAATTACGAGTACTTTAACTGGGGCGTTTCGTTCATTATGTCTAATTTATTTGGTCAATTGCAACAACTTTAGTTCGTTTTAGTCTTCTCATTTGGTTTGGAATTGTGCTTGAAAGAGAAAAGTAGAGAAAACATAAAAATATGTAAATATCAGACATGAGCTGTTGACATCTCAATTAGTGACATAACAAATAAACCACCTTTTTACGTAAACAATCATTTTGCCTATCATAAATTGAAATTTGTGGGAATTATCATTTTCCATTTTCTCTAAAATTAATAAATTTAAAATATATATATGATTTTCAACCAATTTGTCAAGTTCGCATGACCTTTCCCTTTCAATTAGTACTAAATTTTACGAAACTTGATAATTTTGAAACTCCCAGATCTTCCACTTTGTTTGGATTTTGCGCCGAATTCCTTATCTCGTGACTTTCGCGAATCTGACCAATAACATTGAAAATATTCCGTTGATTTATTCATCAAGTTTGTTGAAATTTAACCTTTTTGCAAAAGTTCTAACTCATCTGCATTACAAAATGATTTTGATGAGTTTTTTTTTCTATATTGAATAAATTCACGTTTTCAAAATATTAGTTAGATAAATAGAGGAACGTAGGTCAGGATTTCAGATTATCTCACTTTTGCCTCCAAATTTCTACAGACGAGTTGCTTCGAGTGCTTAAAAACTGTAACTCTTGAATTACTTAAATTGTACTCGAAATTTATAATTGAAATATTTTTGTGATTTATGGACTCATAAATATAAATATTTTATTGAATTTTTCACTAAATGGATAAATATTTAATAACGAATTAATTTGTTGCCACAAACTCAATTAGCCGTAATAAATCGCTGTAAATCAATGTTAATCGTGAAATATGACAGCAAAACATTCAGAACTAATTTAATTCGAATTTGCCATGCAATTGATCATATCAAACGCTTCATTTCCATGAAACGTACTACATTCTTAGAGATATATCTAAATAAAGGAAGTTCCTAAAGTTTCAAATCAAATTGTATATTAATTTATTCAATTTGTCTCTCCATCAATATTTGCATGCAAACTTACTCAAGCGCTAAATTAATTAAATCTCAAATATTTTGCTATTAATAAATATTTTCTTATTTACTCAGTTTTCTAATCTTTTGCTCATGTTTGTTGCATATTTTTCTCAGCGTTTTTGCATCTAACACATCATTAAAACAACTATTTTTTAATTGAAGATGATGTGAATCAGTGCCATCAATTCAAATGAAGAGATAAATGAGAAAAGCCAAAAATGCGTAGAAGTCTTCAGAGAGATCACTGTTAGCAATTATTGAAGATTTCGTATTCTTGAAAATAATCCAGGAAACCACAATCATATGGAAAGTAGACAAACGAGCGTGTTATGAAAATATTTAAATCCTCTAGTGGACGCGATGCATAAACAAAGGATATTCAATGAGTAATTAACAGAGATGAAATCCCAGAATATTCATTAAAAAAAAAAAATTAAATAGTGCCAAATGAAAGTAAACTTCACAGTTCGTCGCAGTTCGTCAAATTCTGCTGCAAAAACTCAAAATCTGAGAAATCTTTACTAAATCCATTATAATTATAGCAATTTATACGAAAAACTTTTCGCAACATTGTATTCCCTACTTTTTCTTATTTTCGATACAAATTGGTGGGATTATATTTTAATTCACTTTCCGTCTCTTCCAAATAGTTCAACATAGTTCAAAGAACTTTACAAAAACTGGCTGGCTATCATAGAAAAACATAAAATGATTTAAAAAATATAAAAACACATAAATTTAGCGAAATTGACCATAATAAATAAAACATTTTTTTGTTCGTCATTTGATCGTTTGGATGAGAAAAGCTGAAATGAATTTGGTTTTATGGTTACAGTGTTACGCAACTTTTGTTTCAAATTGCTGACCGACACACCTGATTGCATTTCAACTTTACGGGCATTCCTGAATATAATCCACCGATAGCTCGATTTGTAAAACAAAAGGCTTTTAAAATTAACTTTTTTAAATTTTCTTTATGATTTAGGTAGAGTGTTTTTCTATATTCAACTGTTCAATTGTTTTAGCTATAGAACCAATTTAAGCATGGTTTAAGAAAAAAAAATTTATTATAAAAATTGACGTTGTTACGAGTATAGGGAACATTTCAAATTCAAAAATTCCTATGAAAACTCTGTTTTAATCTTATTTATTGGAAACTAGATGTGAAGAGGTGAGCAAACAATTTACAAAACCATTTAATACGTCTAACCGCATCCAATCGAACCTTCCTCCCAAAAGAGTGTCATAAACCAATCACTTTCTTTCCGTTAACTCTTTCACATAACTCAAAGATCAATATTAAGAGACTGTGCATATCGTATGACACAATTTTTATGGGTTAAGCTTTATTCGAGCTTTTTCAAGTTGCAAGTAATTTCTTCGATAAGACTGAAGATTATTAAGATTGAAGGTCATACTGACATACCTTGTTAACCACCCCTCTCTAAACAGCATTGAATACCACTCCGCACGCATGCAATATTGATCATTTCCATTTTTTCATCCATTTTACATTTCAAATGCTAACTTTGCGTGAAAAAAGCGAATACGATGGAAATTCACTGTAAACTGTGGCTGGGGAACGGAAATGTGGCTAATTTGCCCGCAAATTAAATTTTCAGTTTTTCACTAGAAAAAACTGAAAAGCTGCGACTTTCTGGTAAATTGATTCAGTATGGATTTGAGTTTAATATTTTATAAATTTCGTGAGTTTGTAAAAAATATTGACAGGTGGTTTATGGGGGATCATTTTTATGGGTTTCACACATGCCAGGCAATTTTGGTGTGGAATCTTAAGTTAAAAATTGTTAATGAAATTAGCAATCTGCTTAGGTGATTTGGTTTGGTCTCCCAAATTTGCTATGAGTATTAATTTCTCAATATTTTTTCACAATTGTTTTGATTTCTTGGCCTACAAGATCGATTTTTCTATAATTGAAAGTAAATTGTATGGACCCTAGAAGCTAGTCAACACAACCTTTCTAAAAAATTGTGAGTTAAGCTTAAGCTGATATGCTCGATTTATGGCTTAATCCTTGACATAATATCATTTTGTTTAGGTCAAATCTGAGTAATGTTTATTAATAAAGTCATCCATCTATTCAGCTCTATTTACTTTAAAAAATCTTTCTAATTTCACCAAAAGTCATCAACTACGTATAAAGTTTTCAGTACAATAGATTTTTTTGTTGAACAGCAACACGGGCCTCCACCCATAACTTTCTATGAACACATCGCGATAACAGGAATATTTATGAATATTTTACGCATGAACGTCGGTAATCCGAAACATTGATCAGCACTTGAGGCTGGTAATAAGGCAATAAGGCGAATAAACTGAACAAGCAAACTAAACTTTAATCGGATTGAACTCAAGCAGTCAAGCTTCAACTGTAAAATAACTGGCAAACTGGTTATTGGCAATGAAGAAATTAAATACAATTTTGTAAATCTTGGTGAAAGACTTTTTTCCAGCTTCAACAATTTTTCGATTTTTCTACTTGAAATTGTTCCATGTCGAGTCTTTTTCTGCCTATTAAAATTTTTCTTGCAGAGGTAATTTTGACCACGCGACTCTTTGGTGAATGCTGTGAAGTTTATGATCCGAGGAAAAAACCAGAATCTCTGCTTTGGATTTAATACTTTAATCGGGTTAAATGCTACCAAATTGGGATTTCTCTGCGGTCAATTTATGTTTTTATCGATACAAAGTAGCGGCTGTGAAGATCAAGTTTAAGTATTTTTGAATGTAATATGGAACATACGGTTTTAGGTATTTTATGGACTGTGGGAGGTTTCGACTATTCACTTTTATTTAAATTCAGATACTTGATTTCTATTTTGATTTGGTTCTGTAAAACGGTTCTTAGCTCATGATTTAATAGATTAAATATGTTATATTTAAAGATACAAAAATGTTCTCAAAAGTAACATATGATTTTAATCCCATTTGCTATCAATGTCTTATAAGTTATAGAACGTGTATTTATGCTTTTTTTAGAACATTTTGAAAGAATAATAGTATAGCATATTATAGCAGACTGACACAGCCGCAAATAAAAATAAAACTGGAGACCACAACAGGTCTATTTAAACATGTAAATTATTGTTTGTTGTGCCGTTCAAAATGTCATAACCAACATAATTTATTAATTTGGGAGTTATGCATCCACTCTAACGACACTTTAACACTGTCTAACAAGACTCTGAGCTACTCGATCTCATTTAAATATTTTTTTGTATGTTTGGATGTTTTACCTTTTAGATAATCTCTTGAAACATATTTTATTTCAGAGTTAACAGGTCCATCAGTTTACTCTCAAACTACAAATTATTTTAAACAGCAAAAGTTATGAAGTCAAATAAAGTAAAATAAAGTGAAACCTGTTTCTAGTTTTCGTCTCCCATAGATATATGCTTGAAATTTAATATTTCTTTTATATCTTTCAGCAAATATATGCACGATTTTAAGTTCACACAAATTAATGAATAATGAATTAACGGGAGATTCGCTGTTTAAACTCGGTGTGGTGATCTTTTTGGGCAAGATAATTGTCTTGAACTCGCTGTGCTGCTCTCAGAACTTTTTTGGGCACTGGTCGAAGTTAGTTTTGTAGGTTTTGAAATTTTGAACTTATTTAAAAAATGTATAAAATCTTTTCTTTAATGATTCTGCATTTAGCTTTATAATAAAATTTAATAGATAATTCAAAAAATATGTTTAGTTGTTTAATGAACTATTAACTAAATATTTTAATGTTTTTCACCTTTAAAAATTTAAGAAAATATTTTGTAGATTTAAAATTGATAAAAAGTCATTTTTACAATTACTATGTTATTACTTGTATTTCATAGGCGCGATTATTATTAAAACAACATTTAACAGAAGATGTTGTTCCCCAGGAACTTAGTGCGACTGAAGACCTTCGTAAGTATTTAATTGTAAGATTATAGAACAATTAAAGATTAGTTAAACAAATCCACAATTTGATTCGAATAATTAAAGTAAACAAAGAGAGCTTTCAACGGTAGTAGCTCAAGTATGAGTTAAGATCGCCACAATTGTGAAACGTCACTTGAAAATAATTAATTGCTAGCAGAACAAATTCGTGATTAGAAGCCAATTAAGCTACCAAATTAGGTGAGAATAGCAACAAAGTCATTAGAGCCCTTAACTTATGCCCCACGTTAGCTGGAGCCCAGAGTCCAAATACCCGAAATTATCGGGAAAATAGAATCAGGAATATAAAACGCTCTCAATCGGTAATTAAAGACTTTGTGCTAACTAAAACACCATTAATTTACTTAAACACTCATGCTCAGGGAAACCAGCGAACGTAATTTGGGCCAAATGTGCTGGATTTTTAATGGAAGTTAGTAGGAAACTTAAAAAATCGATTGTTCATTGTTTGGTCATAAAATTAATTCATTGTATTTAAATTCTAGGAAATTCAAATCTGACATTGTATTTAGTAACAAATGAAACCATGGGCATTTTGCCTCACCAACTAAAAATACATTTAAAAAATGCAAACAGATCTTTAATTTCGAATTCCATCGACTCCAAACACTTTTTCACAATTTATTTGAATTTCTTTAAAAAATCGAAACATTCAGCACCACAGTAGGGCCGAACCCAGGCCAAAACAAGTCAGTAATCACTAAGCAGTAGACAGGGCCATAAATTAATTCGAAGCAAACCTTTTACGAACTGTAGAAGCCGAGCAAGGCTTGAAACCACCGGAGTGCACAACCGGCAAAACCAAGCGGACAAACGCTTCCATAAATCCAGAAGCTGGGGAAGGAAACGAGCAAAGGCGATCAAACCGCCCAAACCTCGGAAAAATCCTCCTCACCTGAGCGATTATGAGTTGAGCGAATTACCAAGCCATCGAAGCTTGGCGAACCAGAAATGAAAGGTGTCGCAGGAAGTGAACGAGAAGCAGGAATTCAACCTTGCCCACTTGAAGCGAGCCCTTTTGTCACAAAAGTGCAGCAGACGCGGAAATTCCAACTTGCCCACCCAAAGAAACGAGGCCCTTTTCAAACTCCCATAGTTTTTAAATGTAAACGCTAACCCATTGTGTCCTCTATTTCTAGCCCACCCTCCGGCAATCAAACAAGCCTACAAGTAGCGGACAAGCCCTTGTGAAACCAATTCAGGGAAAAACCGGCGCGATCAGGAAGACATATGGGAGCCAAGATAAACCGCCGGATCCTCCGAGGAGCAAGCAAAGCAAGCAGAACCTCAGTGAAAGCCGTATCGGATGCGCTGGAAAGGATTGCAGGAGAGGGTGGAGCTGAGACAACAGATGCTAGAGCTACTGGAGAAAGGAGTTGCTGACTCTCTAAAGTCGCTGCCCAAATTCAGGATCTATACTGTTCCTCCCTCCCTGACAGAACGGAGATACTTGGCTGGAAAACAACGCTAAAGAAGCCATGGAAGCGTTGGAAATCGGTAAAAACTAATTAAACATCACATTTCTAGCAAAGGAAACGAAGACAGCCAGCTGTATCCGCAAATGACTCTTGCCGTACCACAGATGGGTACGGCTCCAACAAAATTCCCACAGCAGTAAGTCAAATAGTTATCGACAAATTACAGGGAGTTCAAGCGACGCAAAATCAAGCCATCGCAGCGATACACAAGGATTAGGTAACACTAACGCTCTAATCAGTTCAAAAATTCATTTTTAGGCCAAACACCGTTCCCCCTTTAAACCAAATGAGCAACAACGAGCCCCGAATCAACAGAAAATCAGTCAGCTATCGAACCTGTTAGCCAAATAACGATTCCTAGACGTTTACGCGACGCCATTTTTACCTGAGTTTGACGGACAGCCTAGAAATTGGCTCTTCTTCAAGTCTGCGTGTCTATCACACAATTTGAGAACAGGAATGCGAAATAGCCTAATTCGTTAAAACCAGCTTTATATTGGGACAAGACGTTTAAGAACCAAAACGGTCGTTTGGCCGTCCGGATTTCATCATACGTGAAATCTTGAAGATATAAGTTTTTGCAACCTGAACCTACAGGTAAAAATTCAGGCGACTATTTGGGAACCTTAGTCGAGTATGCCACCTCCGTCCGAAATCTTATCGGAGCGATGGCAAATTTCGTATGAACTATTATCAAGAACCATCTAAGCTTCCAATGAACATGAAGCTAGAATGGGGTCAGCTGGTGAACAGCATTTCAGGCGTAAGGCTTTTCTGACTGGATCGAGAAATTACGCAGAAGCAGCCCAAACAATTTCTACACAGCCGCTTAATCTCCAAAAACAGCAAGGCAATCTATTTATCACGAAAATACCGATCGCGAATCAGAAACCAGAACCGGATTCAGGCGAGGACAATTTAGAATCTGCAACAAAGGCAAACACTGATTAAACTACTGGACATTTTAGCAACGAACCATTACGTAGAAAATGCCGCAATAAAAGGAATGCAGCGTAGGAAATTGTGAAAAAAGCACCACACACTCTTGTGCATATTAAATCTCAACCCGAAAAACCAATCTGAAAAAATTACGAACTTGAAGAAAACATTTTGTTTAAAAATTTTCACATTGCATGGACCAAATCGGAATCTCGTTACGCGTTAAAGACGTCTTCAATCAAGACATTGCCGATAAAGTTAAATGGCGTGAAAAACGACGCTGGACGAGAAATAATTCCCGAAGTGTCTCTGAAAATATCTTGCAGCAAAGTAATATTAAAAATTTACGAACAGTCGAAAGGCTAGCAAATCAGCCGCAGACTATTAATTTAAACAGCTCACTAATCGTTTCCCTTATCTATCTTCCTTAGACTTGCCGATCCTCACGAATGCCAAAGCCCACCCTGCTGATTGGACTAGACTATGCACAGCTGGCGTACCACTCAAGACAATCGAAAGAGGCTGGGAAGAGCCAATCCGTAAAATCGGTTTATATGGAACGTTAAACAGGGTGCTAGGACGAATCTGCACCAAGCGAGCTGCAATTTCTGATTCAGCAGGCAGCTTTTCTTTAGTACCGAGAGCTTTGGTACAAAAATCACCGGATTCCGCTAGAAAAATGGTCCAACACGCTCGGGAAACATTCGAGAAAACTACTCGAAGAATTCGTTGGGATTTAAGGAAAGAAACTCCGATTTGCACAGATGGCACTTTCCAAAGGAAAATGAATCGAGGATAAAATCAATGACCGATACCATGAAAAATTACGTCGAGAAAGGTTACGCACGTAAAATTTCCCAGTCAGAATAACTCGAGAAGCCAAAGACAAATTATCTACCAGTCTTTGGAAACGAAAACAAAGGTAAATTCCGGGCAAGTAAGCGACGCATTGATGAAAACGATTGCCTATTTTAAATTTTGTTATGTTAACTAATTTTAGGCTGGGAAAATTGGCCTAAAACATCCGAGAGATGTTCCAAAGTCATCATTTTAGAAAATCCAGACACGAACGCGCCACCTGACGAATACAAAATGCTAATGACATTCGAGCCATTTTCCCAGTATCGCTCAGCTCAAAGAATAAAAACGCCGAGGAATTTTACGTGAATAAGCACAACGAGTACATTTTTTTCCGCTGCTAAGGATATTTAAATCCATGCCAAAGGAGGTTTCGAGATCAGAGGATACGTCTCGAATTCTAGAAAGGTCATGCAAAGCTAGTTCAATCCTGACACAATCAGCTCAATAAAACCCTCAAGCTAAATCAGACCCGAACGAAATGGTCCTGAATATAATCACATTTAAATTCCAATTAAATTTCCAAAGGTTAAAAGACGTCATTTTTAGCGCAATGGGAAGCCTGTATGACCCTTTAGGCTTTCTAGCACACTTCCGGATCCCGCTAGCGATGTTAACAAATCTGAACTGGGATGATACAATCGACGGATTTTGGAAACTTTGGCCATTACCAGCCGTCGGAACAGTCTCAGTTCCCAGGACCTTTAGCCCGAAACCACTTGTAGAATTGCACGTATTTGTGGACGCTTCAGACCGAGCATTTGCCGCTGTAATTTTCAGTCAATCGTATGGAACTACAGGCATTTTCCATTTCTATATATTGGTTCAGTCAAACAGTTGGAAAATTCGAGCCATCGAACCTACAAGACTTTCGTATTTTACGTCAATCGAACCAAAATCCAGCAGATCTTAAGCGAGTCGGAACACCAAATTACGACCCGGAAGGATTCTGGTTCCAAGGCCCGCCTTTCTTATGAAAATTTTTTTCAAACCTGGATATCTTGGAAATAAAATTACGTCAAAAAATTTTCACGAAGAGTTACGGAAATTTTGGACATTTTCATGGAACCGATTAGAGCTGAATTCATGATAGCAAATCTTTTAAGCGGATTCAATAAATATTCAATCTTGCCCATTCAAATACAAAACCCTCTCTTATTTTCTTTGTCTCCTTTCCTAGGCTTGACAAAATTTTGAAGCCGCCAAAGACGTATTTGGCTTTTCCGGAATTTTCCGTGCCATTTGGATGCCAATAAAACTTTTTGGAGCCAAAATTGCGCTTTTTTAAATACACCTGGATCGCTCATTCTTTAAAATTTTTCATACAAATGTATTCCAGATACGGAACAAATTTGATGGAGAAAGAATAGCAGGAAGCGATGAAGATTTTTACAGAAAGCCGCAATATCACAATTGGAATCAACTTCAAGTCACAGCTTGGGAATTTGAGATCAAAATACCGTTTATGCACGATTTTAAGTTCACAATAAATTAATTTATTAGAATTTGAATGAATTAAAGAACGGGGCGAGATCTCACAACACAACTTCTGGAAAAGTGGGTGAAAGAATACACCCCGATTTTAGGAAAACCAAGATTTCTTCCATCAGAACCAATTTTAGACTTGACGAGAATGCTCCACAGAAACAGTTGGGAGCTCGATAACTGCTATCCACCCAAGCAAGCTGGCATCATTCGTTCCGCAGAACTTTTTTGGGCATTGCTGACATCCCTGGGGTGCAATAATTACAGAAAGCATACATACTTTTGTTTTGAACTATATTTGAAATTTCGTAAATATTTAATTTTAAAAAATAGTAAAGAGAGCTTTCAACGGTAGTAGCTCAAATGTAACGCGATTTAACTGAATGATTCTGCATTTCGCCACAATTGTGAAACGTCACTTGATAAATAAGCAAAATTTGATTAGATAATTCAAAAAATATGAGAATAGCAACAAAGTTTAGTTTTTTAATGAACTATAAAACGCTTAATTAAAGACTTTGTGCTAACTAAAACACCATTAATTTACTTAAACATTTTAATTTGTTTTGGATCACCGAAATTAAGGAAAACTTTAAAAAAAGTTTAATCGAAATAAAATTAATTCATTGTTGTTAAATTTAAAATTGATAAAAAGTCATTTTTACAATTACTATGTTATTACTTGTATTTCATAGGCGCGATTATTATTAAAACAACATTTAACAGAAGAATACATTCTTCTCACTTTTTACCATAACTTCAAGACAATTAGAATTTAAACAGTGTCGAGTCCAATGATATTTGCAGATAAAAATCACGAAAATATTTTTTTTCAATACTCACTTAATAACCGTTTGCATTGTGTTGCTGGTCATGCTGTTCAGCTGAAATATTTTTTACACTGAGCGGCACTTTAATCCTCAGAATTTTAGTTAATATCAATTATGACTTCTTTATCAATTTCTCACTTAATTAAAAAATATAGAATTATAAATTAGCAAATGCAAGTCACCAAAGTTTTCTTGCGGAACTACTTTATTAAAATTTAAAATTTTAATATTTTTACACTTTTATGTTAATGAAAACGCTAAATAGCATCCAACAGTATTTATGGGAAGTTTGTCCACTGAATCACTTGACAAACAGAAAGGTTTTGCTTTAGACGAGCAAGAGTTGACGACTTGAGTGTTGTCCGCGGCCAGCATACACGAACTGAAAGTTTATTTCAATCGCTTGTCGATTTTATATATAATTTTTTCCTACATATTTTTGCGCTACAACTTCGTTAGAAAGAGCTGCTTGGTTAGAGTGGAGTGTTGTGTTTGTTTCTTTTAGCTTGTGATGAAAAATTTGGCCGCGAGGGTCTCTTTTCGAGCAAGATATTTTAAAATTCATTAGAATTACTGTATTCTAGGTTTTCACAGATTCTAATATGATTTTGATTGATCTTAAATTTATTTTGAAAATTAAAAATAAAATATTCAACTGAAAGGTGTGATCCCCAATAAATATCTCAAGAGTTTCGAATCTAATCAGTTTTTGATATTTAAACAATATCCATGCAAAGATTTTATGATTTTATGCTCATGATTCAAAATTTGATTTCTTCAAAAAAGAACAATATTGTACAAGAGCTTGTACGTGATAAGCTGTGTAGGCCATTTTTGATGCTGAAATGAAGTTCGTAAACTAAAAAAATCATTTGACCTAACCTAGAATTAAACAAAAAGCTTTGTACCATAAAGTATACTTTTAAATCAAATTAACTAATCGCACTAAACAAGTTCTCGTGCCAATAAATTCGTTTAAGACACGCAATTTTTTGTTTTTCTAGGAAAGCACACACATATATTTAAATATTTACAAACATTACCATAATATCATATGCTAGCATAATAAACACTATGGAATTATGGAAGCAACAGACAACAAACAACCAAGTTGAGCTCGTAAATGAAGTCTTTCTATGCAAATTTTCTGCAAAAACAAAAAAGACTGCAACTTTCTTCGATACAAATCTTTAAAATAACTTGTATTGGAACAAAGAATTGATTCATCTTGCATTTTACTCATGAGGGTATACTGTTTTTAGCTGATATCAGATCTATGAATTTTATTAACAGCTCCATTCAAAGACTATGAGAATATTATAAATTATCCACAACATTATTCATCAAATACATAAAAAATAAAGATATTGTAAAAAATTTGAGGTATGTGATTACTGAGTTTTGATTGTGAGTCTTGTGCAAATTTGTGGTTCGTTTTGCAAACATGAATTATCGAAAAAAGTTTTTTATCCTTATTGACTCACTTTCAAGAATTGAGCCACCGGATAATTATTTAAAGTACTTAATAATTTAGAAGAGGCCAAGAATATTTTTGTTTGTATGGAAAGTTCATGTACCAAAAGTTATTTTGGTGTTCAATGTCAAATATTTGCTAAAAATATTTATTCTGTATTATTAAATTATTATTAATAATTTAATATGAAATGCGCCAAATTTGAATGTATGTTTTCATTAGATAGGATATCAATATTGAGCATATTTTCAAATTATTTGATTTAGACATAACATTTTCCTGAAAAAACATAAATAAAACACTATCCGCTTATTTTTTGATGTTAATACAACTCCTGATTTTTGTATTTCGGTAATTATTTCAGGTTGACAATGGAAATCAATATAAAAAGAAATATCAGTTTACTTCTTCTTTGAGACACCGACAGTTCGTCCACGACGACCAGTAGTTTTGGTGTGCTGACCACGTACTCTCAATCCCCAGTAATGACGCATACCACGATGAGCACGGATTTTCTTCAATCGCTCCAAATCTTCACGGAGTTTAGAGTCGACAATTGAGGAAGTGAGCTGAAAAGGGAAATTTATTAAATTTTAGTTTGAAATAAAGGTTACATTTGGTGAATTTATTTTTTGAAGTGATAACATAAAAGGAGAAACATTAAATAAAACAAGTTCTATAATAAATTATGAGGATTATAGGTCAAAGAGTATGAACTATTAACAGAAAAGTATGGAACTATTAATTTAATAAAAAAAGATAAACGTAGCCGAATGATAACACTGCAGTTGATTGAAAAAGGTTTCGTTCACAATTAATATAAAATTTACAAAAACATGTCGTAAATAAACATTATTTTTTAACAAACCTGAGAATATTTGCCATCAATGATATCCTTTTGTCTGTTCAAGAACCAATCGGGGATTTTGTACTGGCGAGGGTTGCTGATGATCGTGATGATCTTCTCAACCTAAAAAATTCAACGTCAGTTAAAAACTTTGCCAAAAATTTGCCTTGATTAACAAACCTCCTCTTCTGAGCACTCTCCGGCGCGTTTAGTCAAATCGACATCAGCCTTCTTGAGGACAACGTTGGCGTAACGGCGACCGACTCCCTTAATTGCAGTCATTGCAATTGGTACCTTACGTTTTCCGTCAATGTTGGTCGACATAATACGGAGAATATGCTGGAACTTTTCTGGGATGACGAGAGACTAAAATGGAAAATGATTACATTAGTTTAGTTTGTTTAGAACTTATTTCAGGATGAATATCAACAAATATTTTTAAATCGTGTAAGCGAGGTTCTGATGATTTAAGGAAAAAAGCACATTGGCCGACACGTTCAAAATTTAGATTGCGATAACTTCTATCTCGTTTATCATTGAGCAACCGCTTGTTGATATTTACTTGGCCTGATAGTTCCTTATTGGTTTCTTACCATTTTGAATGCTTTTTGCACAGTGGATCCGTGTTAAATAATTAATTAAGTGGGAACTCGAATACTTCGCTTTTTGTCTTTTGACAGCGGCGAATTGAAAAGGGCGAATTCAAAGCGTCAAAATGTCAGCTGCAGTTTGGAATTTGTACAGCCTATCAGAAAGCAACGCGCCAAAACAAATTAAGTTACTAAGTGATTAAGCCATTATTTACAGTATTCAGCAACCGGAAGACATTTACAGATTCATAGTAAACGATGGCAGATCAAGATATTAGCAAGATGAAGGTCGGAATTTTTTTAAATCATCAAAAAACATATTCACAAATAAAGTATTTTTCAGGTCGCCGACTTAAGGAAAGAACTTAAGCAAAAAGGCTTGAACACGGTTGGAAACAAGAACGAGCTGATGGAACGTCTGCAGGCCGCGTTATTGGGTAAGCATTTTACTTGAAACCCGGAAATAACTTTTATCTCTATTTTTTTTTTAATCAACAGATGGAGATAATTTGGAGGATGGTGTTATTTTGGATCATACAGAGGATGATGAGCTGCTTGACGAAGATGGTCTCATAGTAAGTTGACCTTGAATCAACAATTTTCTATTCAATATAAATAATAAATATTTTATCGATTTTTTAAGGACGATGACGACGATTTGGAAGACAAATCCATAATGGATACAACAACCGACGAGATTTTAAAATCACCAACTGGTTCTCTTAATTCCAACTCCCCCGAAGAAATCAAGAAGCCAGTTTCATTGAAGAGAAACATTTCAATCACAGCTCCCAGTCGTACAGAAACAACAGATTCAGAGAATGAACCCTCGAAAAAAGCGGTCAAGCTAACCGAGTTGACTGCTCAAGATCGTTTAGATATGCGTGCCAAGAAATTCGGTGGTGAAGTTGCCACTGGTGACAAAAAAGCTTCTCGAGCTGAAAGATTCGGCATCACCACAGAAACTACCGGAACAACTTCAAAAAAGATAACAAATGACGTAGCTCCTGCTTCTCTGGATCTATTAAAGAAACGCGCTGAACGCTTTGGTACCGTTCAAGCACCCGAGTTAAAGAAAACCGTGCTTGACGAGAAACTTCAGAAGCGCGAAATTCGATTTGGCAGTTCAACCTCAACTGCTGAACAAACTAAAAATACTGCTGATTATGCTGAAAAAGCTAGGTTGAGAGCTGAGCGATTTAAGACGGCTGCCTAAGGATCAATTACGGATTGGGACAACTTTTTTTGGTTAGAAGGTCTCTTTTTTATATTATTTCTCATTAAGAAGAGTTGAGTTGTAAAATTATTAATAAAACTTACGAATTAAATTGTAACATCCAGAAGTTTTTATTATTTACTTCTTTCTGTTGGAGTAGTTCAAAAAATTTAGGTAAAGGATCTGGAAAGGGTACTTTCTCTACTGAATAAAAACACGAATTTAAGAAAAGAAATCTTAAAACTTTATTGTGTTCCATTTAAATGTAATCTTGCAGAATTGGAAAATTGTTAAATGTTTAAAAAGTTTAATACAAATTAATTAAAATTAATAAAAAGAAGATCGCTGATCAAAAAAAGTTTTAATCAAGCTCGCTAGGACTTGCATCTGGTTCCTCATCATTGTAGATATTCTCTGCCATTTGCCAGACTTGCATGATATTGTCTTCAGAAACTGAGCAAATAACCCACGGTTCATTTGGATTCCATGAGAAATCCGAGATCTTGGCGGTGTGTCCACCGTGAATGAAGAGTAGCTCTGGAGGACCATCTTCAGCGTCTTCGGAGGATTGTTCTTCACCAATCTTGGACAAGTCCCAAACATGTAGACGACGATCGGTGCCGCTTGAAGCAAGAATTGTCTCGTTATGCGGAGACCATTGCACCTGGAATATCTCATCCTTGTGCGATTCGAAGGAATGCAGTTTAAGCTTCAAGTTGCGCAAGTCCCATAAAGCAACGGTCTTGTCAGCGGAGCCGGTAGCGAGGATGAATTCTGGAATCATATTTTATTAGTTCAGAATTCAAATCATTTAAAATATAAACTCACCAGAGTATGGATTGAAACTCAAGCAATTCACTTCAGCGGTGTGAGCATCAACAGTGTGAGACGGCTTAGTAGTGTTATTATTTCTTGTATCCCAAATCATAAGTTTCTGATCATCAGCGACAGATCCAAACAAAGATTCGTGCAACAAGTGCCAAGCTACGTCTTCAACTACAGCAGTGTGTCCAGTAAAAATGTTCTTGGCGTCAATAACACGACCTTCCTTGGGAGTGGCGTTAATATCCCACAAGCAGATGGTGTGGTCGTCACTGGCCGACAATAAGTAACCGTTGAGATTTGGATTCCATGAAAGACCGTATCCTTCCTTCAAGTGACCACGTAGACGAAGATCAGGTTGGCATTCGCCGCTTGGCTCCGGCTTGCTAGGATGCTTAGTATAATCGAAAACCAAAACTTCACTCGATGGTGTTTTAGTGGCAATGACGCAAGGGTTTTGAGGCATATAGCGAGCTCGGTTTACCTCTCCTTCGTGGTTAATTTTAATCTCGATCTCAATTTTGCCTGAAACAGAACCAAAACCACCGAATTCTCCTTTCTCATTATCGTAGTGGCTTGCATCGAATTGGAAATCTTCATTGGGTAGCTGAACACTAGCAATAAGCAGATGGTTTTGCTCATCAGAGGTGTGCGTTCCCAAAATTAAACGATGCACGGAATAGTCTTTGCCTTCTGGTTTGGTGACGTCTGGCAACCATTGAGCTGTGAGAGAAGGCCATTCAAGTGCATGAGTCATTACCAGATCATACAGGAAGGGAGTGTTTTTCTTCCAGATCTTATACTCTTCGTTAATGACTCGCTCTTCAATAGCATCGTCAAAAGGCTCTGCAAGGACAAAAATAATACATTAACCTTACTTTTCCCGGATATTTCATCATAATGATTAGCTATTGAACTTTATTTTTATAGAAAGTGAAGAATCCATAGTTCAGACTCACCTGCATTACGTTGATCCCCCATATCTGCTTTCAAATGAGTTTTTCTACTTTACCGCTTAAAACTTTTACTCGATGAATTAGATTTTCGTTCTGCAATAAATAGGTAAGCTGTAGTTTTGAATTTTATTTTTTCACTTGAGTGAATGTTCCAGGAATCAGGAACTACTAAGGAATTGAAGTTTATAATCACCTGAAACACTTAATTTACGGTACAAAAATTGCGTCGCCTTTAACTTGTATTTTATTTTTGGCTTGCGTTTTTGATAGTGTGTGTAAAGTTATAATTGTGTCAAAGTGAAAGCCACAGCTGAACGCATGGAAAATAGCGGGAAAAATTAAAAAGTCGTTAATTCATTAATTACTTTTATTGCTTCTTTTAGATATTTCCATTAAGTTCAGTTGATTCTAAGTCTAAGAACTACTTAATCAAAATAAAAAAGTAGCAATATCGGTTGCAAGTCTAATTAGAATTAGAAATTGGTCAGCGTCGGTTATTTTGAGTCCAGCGGGGTGGAGGTCCTTGCTGGCTTTGCTGCTGATTTCTATCACCCCATCGATCACCTCTATTTCGGTTGTTGAAATTATTATCATTCATTCTTCCTCGACCCATATTGTTCATATTATTCATATTATTCATATTGTTACCCATATTTCGATTTTGCTGAGGATTATTAGGATTGAATTGACCATTTGGAGGACCATTAGGTGGAAAATTGTTGTTGTTATTGTTAGGAAACGGTGCTGATTCCCATGGGCTAGCAACTTCTGCTTTCGAGATTTGTCCCACTTTTGGGGGCTCAATCGACATGTTAAGGAGAGATGGAATGCTAGGATTCCCAGCATGACTATTGTGATTATTTTGCTGACTCAACTGCTGCATCTTCGTTTCCCAATCTCTGCTCGCATCCACATTTATACCATCGTTTTTCTGATGCTCAAAATCATATTTAACACGCTTAGCATCAGGTTCTGGAACTGATTTATCTGATTCATCTTCGGCATCTTCTTCATCACCAACATTATTAAGTGCATAATCTTCCAAGTAATCTTCCAGCATGTATGGCTCAAGTTCTTCGTGCGGAAGTACATCTTCCAACTCTGGAATGGCTCCAGAATGAATATATTCCGTTAGGGCTGCAGCACCCTCTAGAATCACGGAAGCGAGCTTGGATCCAGCTGCAAATTTAGAAAATATTGCAATAATTAAAACCAACAAAAAAACATTAAAACTTACATTCAACTTGTAATACTTTGCCATAAACTATCATGCCAGTTGGTTCCAGCTTCTCCAAAATCAGAGTGCCTAAAATATTTTAAAACCGTTTTTATTCCAATGATATCAAAGGATTAATTTCGGATATATCTACCAGGCAATCCCTCAATCAATTTGGTAAGAATTTCCTTGTAATTGAGCGGCGGATAATAAATGGCTGGTCCTTGGAAGTCTGTACCTTCGTCAGATACCTTTGGCGCCTCATGTGCACTCCACTGTGCTTGGAAATTCTTTGGAATTGGTTTGCTGTAAGGGACTTTCTTCTCCAAGCCCTTCTTGTCATTAAGAGATGAAGTGTCGAGATCTAAGCCAGGAATATTGCCTTCTTCCTCGCCAACTGAAAGTCCTGTGGTCAGATCAATTTTATCTTCGGGTCCCATTCCGGGAATATTGTGGTCATCCAGCTCGTAGTCTTCCATGCCAGCCATGCTTGCTGGAAGTGTGTTCAAGTTGTACTTGTCTCGCATTCCATCACCAGGACGGTTTCTGGTCCAGAATTTTACTGTGTGATCATTAGATCCAGAACAAAGAATATGTCCAAGTGGATGCCAAGCCAAGGTCCACACTATACTCTCATGAGCAGCTTCAATGCCTCCTATTTCCTTATCAATCCTTGAATTCACATGAGAACTTTAAAAATTGCTCAAAGTTTAATTATAAAACAACCAACCCAACATTCCAGAAAAGTATCTGACCATCCGATCCTCCAGAACAAAACAATCCTTCATGAACTGGATGCCAGGAAACTGAGCTAGCCTCTTTTTTGTGTCCCCTGAAAACTTGAATCTCTTCCTTCAGATTTCTCAAATCAAAAAGCTTTAGCAAATGATCTCGAGATGCTGTTATTAGCCAATTGCCATTGTTATTCCACTTCAGATCCATAACTGTAGATTTGTGCGCATGGAGCGTAGCCAGAGCTTGACCTGATTTAGGATCCCATAGTTTAATTGGCTGCTGGTTGTCTTTGCTCCCCGAAACGATTAAAGCTTTTTGAGGATGCCAGTGGACACATTTGACGTCAGCTCCGTGACCTAAAATATTTAATGGTTAAAATGAATTATTTATGAAAAGGGCTAACAAATGCACTAATTATCGAATAAAAATTTTAATCACATGATAATTCACAACCAGGTGCCGACACATTTGGGATAATTTTAATAATAGATAAATTTAATGAGAGTATTTAATATCAAAATAAATAATTTAATTAATTTTCAACAAATAAAATCTCACCTCTTAAAACACGTTCCTCTTGACATCTCTGGAAGTCAATCACCCTCACAGTACCATCATCACTGCAGGAAGCAAATTTTGAGTCGGTTGGACAAAAGCTGTAAACAAATATAAAATTGCAAATAGAAAATAGTTCAATGTTTAAAATTATTGGCGCAATATTTGTTGGGGGACTCGACGACTTTATTTCATTTTCCAAGATATAAAACGAACGAAGCTTTCATTTATTTGAAAAATCAAAAATTCAATAGAATAATCGGCAAAACATTTTTGGTCAGCTAATAAAACTAGATCGTTCAATTTGTTCCACCTTCTTTTATTAATTTTGTGGGGCCGCCACAAATGGAGCTGAAGAAAATGCTGACCAATAAAAAACTTGATTTTAAATAAATTCTTCAAATTTATTCAGGTTCTTTTAAAAAATAGTTTTTTGATACACTCGTCAATTCTTAAATTTGCTTCAAATTTTAAAACTAATGTTTTATAAATTTCTTTATTGAAAAATAAATTGTTTTATTTCAGTTCTAAAATAGCGGTGCCAGCTCGGAATCGTCTGTCTTGATATTTTTAAAATTATCCCAGGATTTACTGCCTTAGAAGATGCTGGTCCTCATTTTTTAAAATCAATTTGTCGAATTGTCGTTTTTATTCATTCAATTCAAAATATTCAATTAAATTTTTAAAATTCTTATAAATCACAAGAAAATATCACAGATATTCAAAAATATTTAAAGTATAAGCATAGGAACTTTTTTATTCGTTTATTTATTAAAAATATATCACAGAGCTTGAAGTTAAATGTCAAGGTATATAAAACAGGTGGCACTATCAACAAAATAAGTAGATATCGTCATCTGCTAAATAGACCTTGAAACTTTTGTAATTGAGTCGGAGGTTTTTAATATTTATTTATTGTTCACCGGCCAAGAGTTATCAAGAATCAGGTTTAATAGAAACTTTGGGGTCAGGGGCTTGCATTTTATTATTGCTCTTAGCAGTACTAATTAATATATTAAAGAGATTTGGTACGATTTTTGAGATGGATCTACCTTATGCCGCGAATTGGCTCCTTGTGTGCCTGGAACATTTTCACATTATTCATGTTAGACTGCCAGTACTTGACGTAGCCATTGTGGTCACCAGTCACCATCCAATTGTCGTTGTGTGACCAAACCATAGTTCTAACTGGGACATCATGGGCCTGAAAAATGAGAAAAGTTTAAATCAAATCTTTGCTTCATATGAATCAGCTCTCACCTGCAGAATAGTCTCAAAGTTGAAAGTCAAACCATTCCATAGCGTAAACTCTCCAGAGCTAGCTCCAGTGATCAATCGTCGACCTTCCGGAGTCCAAGCGAGAGTAAATATTGGACATCTCATTTTATTTGTGGCTGTTTTTACGAATCTGGTGGTCAACGCGTTGCTAGGGTTATCTAAATAACTGGATGGTGGTAAAAGATCTGGGATGTAACTGCTTTCTGGCTGCAATGCTCGTCTATCTCGGTGATCTCTTTGCCAAATACGGTTCTGTAAATAAAAATCAAGATAAGTTAAGCAAAACTATTATTCCTTCAAAAAGTAGCAATAATAAACCTCCAGCGCTTTGACAATAGAAGAGTTATAATCAACTGTTTTCCTCATGACACTTTTTCTGAGTCTTTTTCCATCAAAATCATCTTGTATTCCACCTGGTCCACCATGTTTATTGAAATGATTATTATAATTTTTATAGAATCCCGGTCGGTTGTTGTTGTGATGATGACCTTGGTAATGACCACCTCCACCTTGGTAAGGAGGTCTTATGTTGTTATTAAAGTTTGACATTGGTGGCGGCTGGTCAAGATTCATAGGAGGTGGTTGAGAAAACTCCATTTTATCGCTGTTTACTTGAGCTTATTGACTAAAATTTATAATTAATTGGTTATTTAAGATATTGATGTACGCTAGTTCATCTAATTATCATTTTTCACTGAGATTGAAGCTTCACTTTTTTTCAAAATGCTTCTTAATTTGGTTGAGGTTTTTTAGAATAATTAGGACTGATTCACTCTTAACAATAGTAAATAACTGACACTGGGCACTTGATGAACATACAATAGTTATGTTGATTAGCTTTGGTGGTGTTTAAACCTTAATAAATCACAATTAATGAAAATATTTGAACTTTCAATCTATTCAATCTTCACAAGGCTGTGCTTCACTTGTATGGATTCGCCGTCAGCCCATACGTTTAGGCTACGCGTACACGTTCATAGAAAATTTTGATTGCAAATAATTATAAAAAATATTCTTTTAAATCAAATAAAGGCTAGGGAAGTTACGCTACAGTAGTTTGAAGTGCTGAGTAGCTACATAATACAGTTGCTCAGCTGCTTAGTGATTGTTTTTAAATAGGATTAAGGGCGGAATGGGCTTTTGAATTTTTTCAGGAATCGACATTTTTTTTACTCATACACATATATTTTTCTTTCATACTTTTTACAATAATTTTTAAGTTTTCTTTCATAAATCATTAATAACTTGAAATTGAATTAAACAATCTTGAATCCGCGAACCAATAAAATTGCACAAACATGAATATGCAAAATATACAGGACGTTAAAGGTAGGTTGTCTTTGATGTATTCTTTGACCTGTTCTAATTATCTTCTTTTTCTTCAGATGTCGTACCTTTATACTTGCCCCAGAGTCTTTACCTCAAACCCATTGCCAAGTTTAATATATCAGTGGCTCTGCCAACAAACACAATGGGCAAATCCATTTCAAATTTCGACGTGATGGAAAAGTTAAGGCAAATGTTGCTGCCCGATAAATTTTCTTTGCTCAAAGTAAATATTTTTCGCACCTGGATCTTGCACAAATAACTAAATATAACTTTTAAAGGTATCCAAGAGCACTCTAGAGTTCCTGAGATTCGAGGCTGAATTGGATGACAGAGCAAAGCTCAAAAATGCAATTGCTCGTATTGGTAAGTTTGTCGTATGGATAGCTATAACATTTCTCAGATACTAAAGTTATTGAAATACAGATGGTCGTTCCATAAAACTTAACGGATTGACTGATTACGTGAAAGTGCGAGCTTCCGAAGCTAAAGCAGAGTTCCCTACGCGACACGATTGGGACTCATTCTTCAGAGATGCCAAAAACATGGACGAAATGAAAGCTGGTGAACGTCCAGACACCATACACATCTCAAATCTTCCGATCAAGTGGCTAGCACCACGTCACATGGAAAATGAACCAAATTGCAAACCTAGTGAGAGCATATTCAAAAGAATTTTTGAAAAGTTTGGTGAAGTTCGAATGGTAGATATACCAATTTGTGACCCTTATCGACAACACATGAAAGCTCATATGACTGGTTCGCAAACGTTCAATTTCGATAACGAGATGTATTTTGAGGGGTGAGTTTTAGTCTGAAAATAAATTCAACTTTAAACTAACCAAATGTTTATGTTCTTATAGCTACGTACAATTCAGCGAATATGTAGCCTTTGTGAGAGCGATGGATGAGTTTCGTGGAATGAAGCTGCTGCATAAGGAGGTTGATAAAAATATGTCTATAAATATATCAGTAGACTTTGATCGCACCAAACATTTAAGCGATGCTAGCGTAAAACGCAGGAAAGTTGTACGAGATCGGATGATCGACAAAGAGCGATCCAAGGAAGAGGAAGAAAAAAAAGTACTAAGACTGGAAGAAGAACGCAAAGAGAAAGAAAGGTTTGCTTTTTATTTTTTTTTTAAATTTTAAGAAATGTTTAATAAATGAATTTTTAGATTAAAAGAAGAAGCTAAAAAACAAGCAGAGCTCGATAAACGACAGCAACGTGAAGAGAAACGTAAACAAAAACATCTCACCAAGATCCGTCAAACTGAATCCACTGAGCTAACACGTAAAATCCATCAAGAAGAAAAGAAACTCCAGAAAACTCAGCGGAAGATGGAAAGTATCAGATTGATAGAAGCGTTGTTTGAACGAATTAAATTAAAAATTGCTGTTGAGCTGAAACAAGTAAAGGAAGAGAAAAAGTATAAAAAAGATGATGAACTTCCAAATACTGATTTGCGGAACAAACTAGCTATTAAATATAAGAATGAGCAGGTAAATTAAAATTCTTGATATTTAAAAATACAATTAGTTGTTTCTTCAAATATTTGAAAATCGATTGATTTGTTACAGGAAAAGAAATTCGAGCGCTTGAAAGAAAAAGTTGAGAAAGTAAAAGACTCTGACATGCTTAAAACAATGTTGAACACCAGAGAACGTTCTCTTTCTTTGAGTATCACTAGTATAAGCTCTAATGATAGCGTTCTTGACGATAATCACGCTAACAAGAAGAAAAAGAAAAAGAAGAAAAATTCAGACAGCTCTTCGTCTTCCGACTCTGATTCAGATTCCTCTTCGTCAAGTGATGATGACTCTAAAAGTGCTAAGAAAAAGTATAGTAATGACGCACAAATGATGCCAGGTACGAAATTGTGATATGAAAATGAGATTTTCTATTGTAAAAACCAGCTAAATCATCAAACCATGGTATCACTAAGATTTGGCCTGTTTTTGCAATGATAAGAATATATAAAGATTAAATTAACTTTCTTTGCGCTTTTTATCTAAACAGTAATATCTCATTTCCAGGATATTTCTAGCCAGTATATAACTTAACCATAATTATTACGAACAATTACTTTAGGAATGCACCCAATGTATAACCCCGAAACAGGTGAGTACTTCCAAATGCCGGGAATGTATCCAGGAATGGCGATGCAAAGCATGTACCCATTTTATGCTCCAATGATGCAAAGAGGAGGATATTACCCTCAAAATAATTATCGTGGAGGAAGGGGCACTTATCAGCCTAGAGGACCCTTTATTAGAGGTGGTCGGTACAGAGGTCGAGGAGGCAGAGGGGGATATTACAATAATAATGAGGATGTCAGAGATCATAAGTAAGTATATTAAATATTTTAATATTTAAAATATTTCTAATCAATCTACAAATTTTCAAGGTACAATTATAATAAGAGAGACGACGAAGATGGATATTACAACAATCATGATGATAGAAAAAGAGATAGGTCTGTTAAAATTTTCATGGTTTTAAAATATTTTAGATTTTTAATCCTTTACATTTACAGAAGTCGTTCTGGCTCCCGATCCAATCGTCGCTCATATTCGCGCAGCTACTCTCGAAGTCGAAGTGGAAGCAGAAGATCTCGCTCCTCAAGCAGAAGCTCAAGGTCTCGCTCTAGGTCCAAACGGCATTCAAAACACCGCAGCAATCCTCGATTAGTGTCTACCTTGCGAGATGCAAAAAAATCAGCGCCATCTGGCAGCAAAAAGTCTAGATCGAGAGGGAGAGAATCAAGATCACGTTCTAAACATTCATCAGCATCTGGTTGGTCTCGTCATTCATCAAAATCCAAAAGAAAGAAGTCGAGGAAGACATGGAGCAGAGACAATACTCCTGAGCCTCCATTCAATGTCGTTTTGGAACCGGAGAAGTTGGTCAAATCTGCTAAAGAAATTCAAATTCACGTGCAAAAGAAGCTTCAAGAGCAACAGGAGATCCAGGAAAGAAAAAGGCAGCAACAAGATCTAGAAGAAAAAGAGGGAGAGAGTAATGGACACAAGAGATCAGCGTCAGTTGATTCTTCCAAATTCAAGTCTCCAAAACGAGCTACTAAAAGTAACACACCTGATTTGATGGACACTTTAATGAATTAAACTTCCATCATGTTACAAATTTTACGATTTTTCAAGAAGTTTCAAATAGTAAAATTTATTTAAAGATCAGATTTTGAAACAGGAAACTAAAACAATTGAACAAATTATGAATCAATGCGATGCATGTGCAATGGATGAACATAAAAATCCAAGATTTTAAAAGAATATTGTTTCTTATCATATTTTAGAGTTAATTCAAATTTAATTCAAATTTATCATTATAACATAATTAAATTATTGAATATTTTAATTTACCTACCTAATATTGTGAAAAAATAAAAACTAAAATTTGAAAATAAAATTCTAACTTTTTTTAAAAACATGTAATAAAACTTCCTTCTTCGACTTCTTAGTTGGCACTGATTGCTGACAATGTTCAACTTTTCAGTAAGATCTAAGTATTTCAAAATACTTCATTCAAAACTTGCTTCATAGAACCATAAAAAAAGAAATGTTTCAACTCAAAAACGTGTCAGTAAAATTGGGAAGGTCACTTTGGAAATTTGACCCGAAACTATATTTTTATTTTTAACCCAAATATAACCAATACGACCGTTTTGGTCCGAATTTCCAACCCACATCACCCGAGGTGGGGTCGCTATAAACATATTTCTCCCCATCTTCACAAAAAGTTGGGGAGATTTTTTTTTCTGCTAATATTTTTTTGAATGTAAATAGTAAAAAATCACCCTCATTTACGACCCATTTCTAACCCATAATTAGTTTTCCGGAAAACTTTATGAAAAACGTGATATTTATAAGAAATTTAATAAATAATATATTTTTTATTAAATAATATATTAAATAATATATTTTTGTGAAGTTGAGAAGAATTTTTTGATATCTATAATTTTTGATGAAAATTTTTTTAAATATAATTCTTGAGCTGTAACCGATTTATGACCAATGCTTAGTTTTCCGGAAAATTTGAAGAAAAACGATCAACAATCAAAAGAATTGTCAAAATACTCAAACTATTTTCCTACTGGTAGCCAATTTTAGTCTTGTCTCCCAGTTGATATCTCTCATTTTCCTTTATATTTTTCAAAAATTTCCTGGAAAGCTGACATTTGAGGCTTTTTGAAAAAAATTCAAAATTCAAAAAAAAAATTGAAAATTTGAAAATTTTGAGGTTAAAAATTATTTGGATTTTTTAAATTTTTTGTGAATCTACTAAACATTATTTATCTGAATTTTTGGAAAGATCCGAAAAAGGGTTGATTTTAAAAAGCAGTTTTTATCGACCCCTTATCAAACCGGAAGAGAGTGGACAGAAAATTTGGGTGACGTCATTTCCTTAATATTGGTCCACTTTTAGACAAGAATACAAATTTTCAGAATTTTGCGACAACTAGAAATTTTTTTGTTAAAAGCTTTTTTGTCGACCAAAATATTCTCTGAAGTAAACAATTTCAAATTTCATATCTTTTTAATGTTTAAAAATATTTCATTTTGTCTGAAAAGCATTCGCAGTTTGATTCGATTACGTTTTAAGGAGTTTTTAATTTTTTCCCGACTTTTCCCAAGAAAATCCCATACAAAACGTCAAATCCGTCCACCAGGAATTTTTGAGGCAGTGCCATCTACTGAGTTTTTATTATTAAATCTTGAGGTTATATATTTTTTCTTTTTTAAATTTCAAATATAAAAAAAATATAAAAATAAATATATAAATATATAAATATATAAATAAAACTTATATTATAATCATGCATATGTTTATTATGTTTATGAAAAACTCACATTATTGAAAAATTTCTCACTTACTTAAGTGTCTCAATCCAGAAAAATGATAAGGATACATTTTAGGTTTTTTAATTTATGTACTTAGATTTTTCCGAAAATTTGTTCTAAAATATGTCCAAAATTTCAAATTGGAAGGACAAGAATTTTTGAGACAGTGACCTTTTTCACTCAGTAGGAAAATAGTTCGAGCATTTTGACAATTCTTTTGATTGTTGATCGTTTTTCTTCAAATTTTCCGAAAACTAAGCATTGGTCATAAATCGGTTACAGCTCAAGAATTATATTTAAAAAAATTTTCATCAAAAATTATAGATATCAAAAAATTCTTCTCAACTTCACAAAAATATATTATTTAATATATTATTTAATAAAAAATATATTATTTATTAAATTTCTTATAAATATCACGTTTTTCATAAAGTTTTCCGGAAAACTAATTATGGGTTAGAAATGGGTCGTAAATGAGGGTGATTTTTTACTATTTACATTCAAAAAAATATTAGCAGAAAAAAAAATCTCCCCAACTTTTTGTGAAGATGGGGAGAAATATGTTTATAGCGACCCCACCTCGGGTGATGTGGGTTGGAAATTCGGACCAAAACGGTCGTATTGGTTATATTTGGGTTAAAAATAAAAATATAGTTTCGGGTCAAATTTCCAAAGTGACCTTCCCAATTTTACTGACACCTCAAAAACCTAAAATTCGACCCACGAAACCTCATTTTTAAGAATTTTTAATCAAAAAACGAAAGTTCAAAAAATAATATTATCCATGAACCTAAGTTCATGAATAGCAATGCTTCGAAAATTTAATTTCTGAATGTTGGGACCCAAAAACCTAAAATCCGACCCACGAAACCCAATTTTTTGGGATTTTTGTCAAAAAACAAAAGTTCAAAAATATTATTATCCATGAATAGCAAACTTCGGAAATTTAATTTCTGAATGTTGGCAGTTGGCACCCAAAAATACATAAAAGTATTAGGATTCTCGAGATGTTTTAGAGCAAAGTGAAAAATTGTCAAAATCTTTGTTTTTGGGGACTCTTAGTACTTTGTGGGTCAGCGGGATAGGAAACTTGAAGATTTTATATTTTATAGACACTTCCAGATAAATTTTTGAATTAATTTGATAAAGTTGTCTACATCATATCAAAGTATCATGGATTTTAAGTTCTGATTTATAAACGAAAGTTACCAATCTGCGTTACAGAATCGCCATTTGAAATGCAAGTCCGAGAAAAAAATTTTTTAATAAGAATGGTCGAAAGGGTTTCCCTATATATATATAGTCTAGAAACAATATTTTAATGGAATTATTTATCATTGTTAAACTTCTAAGTTGGTGGAATCGTTTGACCTTTAATGTTTATCGCATTCCAACGAAAAATGTCTTTATCTTTTGCCAATGTTTCAAACAGCAATACGAGCGGAAAAAGATGATTCTTAAGAAGTTTAAATAAAGACTGTGTTAAAAATGTAAATTTAATTTAAAATTCAAGATAATCCAAAAAACTTCAGGATATTCTTTAAATAAAGTTTCAGGATATGCTTCTCCAAACATCCAGTGAATGCATTCTGGTGGCGTTATCTATCTATCGAATTATAATAGCTGATGAAGTAATATCTGTCAGTTTTCTTGTCAAATCTCAGCATCTTATCTTCGAGTCTCTAGAGCTTTTTCTTTATTGTCACTGTGGAGAAAAGCTACAAAATGAGATTGATTTATTTAAATTTAAACATTTTATTTTAATACATTGGTGTTTATTCTATTCCAATTTTCAATGAGTCTAAAAATCAAGGAGAAAATTTATGAAAGTGGATGGTATAACTTGAGGTGTTCGTGGAAATTTTAGAAAGAGTATAGATCTAATAGATTAATGATCACTATGAATTTGATGAGGACAATAAAGCTCTGCTTATATTAGCAAGAGGATTGATCAATTTGAGTTACCAGAGTTTTATTTGAATGTAGGTTATAACCAGTGGCGGCTCGTGAGAAATATGCTTGTTCAATTTTTTAAATAATCAATTTTAACAATTTGCTTAATACTGCAAAATTATTGTTTAATTAAAAAAATTGGGAAAAGCTCTATGAACAAATGTATTTGAATGTAGGTTATAACAAAAGAAATATAAATGGAACATACAATGTTTCTTACTATTATTTTAGATCGTTAAAACATCTTACACTGTGACAGTCCTTGTTAAACATCGTGGCTAAATGTGAAAAATATTTTGTTGCAACCTAGAAGTTTAATTAGATAAAAATAAGATTTATATATTGTGAAAGGATAGTGTTTGATGATGAAAATTTATATATAAAAATATATACTTTTGATAAAGTAGAAAGTTTTCGTTATCGGCTATTAATTATTCACCCGCGCCACAAAAAACTGCTTTCTCATTCAAATAACTTTACTAAAAAAGTTATTCATGAACATTGAACATAGTTGATTTGTATTACCTAACATAATTCTAATATTTATAAGAAATTCATATAAGAAAATATGAAATAAGGTTCTAAGTTTTATATATAATATTGATGAAGCGTGATGTTTTCAATGCATTCAAGGATGAACCTGATTTTGTACAAAAAGCATTATTGAAAGAAGCAAACACCTCATTCCGAGTCAGTGTTTGAAGTGAAAATCTTAAAAGATCACCATGAAGATTCTAAATTTAAAAAGTTACCTTAAAAAGTTTGAGCATTTTGATCATGAAACTGATTTTTTCAAGTGGAACATAAAATTCTTCCAAGTTATTGGTAAAACTGATGAAAATCTCTAAAAAAATATTTTTGAAACACTTCTTTTGCAGGATTCTCGGTCTGGCATAACAGTTGGAGCTACAACATTTACAAAGCTCTGAGTATCGTGTGCCTTTCAAATAACCTTATCTTTCTCTTGACAAATCTGGTGCATTGTATTGTAAATTTTGATAATGGTGATCTTCTTTTTGATTGTGTGACTTACACAACTTCTTTATCTGCTGCTTGTCTAAAAACTATTTTTATGGTGAATATATTTGTGTCATGTTAAGATTGATCAAAAATTAGACCTGATTAGACGTTCCATTAGAAATACTTATAAAAATTTTATTTAAAGATTTCTCAACGCAAAACAATTTTCGAAATAATGAAATTCATTAACTCGAGGCCTTTTCTTAAGGATGATCCAAATTGTGCAGAGTTGCGTCGATTAGGTTTCAGATCAAACTTCTACGGTACTGTTCCATTTATCGTTTTGGTACAGTTCAATGTGATGCTTTTTAACATATTTCCTCTTTTTGCCGAGAAACGAGTCTTTGGTTTGCCATTGTATTATGGAATTGATTTTGAAAATAATACTACAGCTTACTACCCTCTTTACATAGTATCATCATTATCTCTAGCACTTGTTGGAAGTTTGGTGATGAATACTTGCTTGTTCATCAGCAGCCTGATGAATTTTTTAGCTCTTGAGTTTCAAATTCTTGGATTAACTTACGATGAAATCTTTGATGAAAAAATAGAAGAAAAGTCTTTTGAAACCATTTATGAAAAATTAAAGAGAAATACAATCCAACATGAGTTGTTATTGATGTAAGATCTTCTTTAACTAAACAATTGATTAGAAATTCAAATTAATCTTTGATTTCAAGAAATGCCCAAAAGCTCCAAGATGTTTTGTACCTACCAATGTTCACTCAAACTTTTGCAAGCTGTCTTTTAATCGCTATGGCTGGTTATCAATTCATGACTACTGAATTTTCTTTCGGTGGTATGATCCGATTTCAGCATCTTATCTTCGAGTTGGTCGAGCTATTTTTTTACTGCTATTGTGGAGAAAAGTTAAAGAATGAGGTATTGTAGATGATTCTATGATTTGTTTATTTAATGTTTCTTCAAATTTTCAGAGCTCAAAAATGCGAGAAAAAATTTTCCAAAGCAAGTGGTACAATTTACCTTACTCATTCAAAATGCACAACAAATACAAGAAGATTAAATTCATGCTAATGATGAACATGATCAGAGCTAACAAAATATTTCGAATATCAGCTGGTGGATTCACATTTCTGACACATGAAAGCTTTATGGGGGTAAATCATTAGAACTTGAATATTTTACTCTGGATTATGTTTTTAAATTCTAGATTGTCAAGACTTCGTACTCCTTATTGACAGTTTTAATGAAACAACGAACTGAAAAGTAAAATGTTACTAAAACGTTTTAAAATGTTTTGTATGGTAGTTTATTATTTTGCTCTGTAATTTGAAAATACTAATTGTTGATAACAAATAAATCATATATAGTCATTAGACATTGTAGCGTAGTATAAGACTTGAAAACTTGCATTTTTCTTATCCAATAAGTAAAATAAGTGCTCTGAGAATCGAAAAATTACAAAATTAGGTGAAGTTTATATTTCATTTATTCATTACACCAACTATTATTTAACAATTCCAGATCTTAAAAATTAAATTAAAAGTTTTCAAATGCAAATGTCACAAGTTGCAGTACTTCTGCAAAATTAAAAAAACTATCTAGAGTGAAATTAAATATATTATTTGATACATTATAAGTTCATAATCTCTTAAATTAATATCATCACAGTTTTAAATTATCTAGGGAGACAAAAATATTAAAAAAATTTTAATTATTCTACAGAATTGCTGAAAAATTTCGTCCCAATCTTGAATTTTAATTTAAATTTTCGATTGACCTAAAAACTTTAAAAATAAATATTAGAAATAGTTTAAATGCCTATCAATAAAATCTGAAATGTTATAGTATTCAAAAAAAAGTTTCTTACACCTTTTACTTAATTCAGTATCGTGATACCAAAACTTTTAATTATGTAGCCTCTTAATTTATTAAAATATTTCATTGGAAGGACGAAATATGAATAAATTGTTTCGTCGCTAAAATGTTAAATTTGATCTCATTAATGATTAATATTATATTAGTAGAAACTTTTCCATAGATTTATATAAAACTTAACAAAGTAGAATATTTTTGTTATCGGCTATAAATATTTAAATGCCACAAAAAAAAAATGCTTACTCATTTGTATCATGTTTTTAACGAAGTTTTACATCAAATCAGTTGATAATTTTTACTCAACAGTATTTATAAGAATGTCTAATAAGTTTAAATTCAAGAAGTTCTAAGTTGTATTTAAAAATTGATGAAGCGTGATTTTTTTAATGTATTCAAAGATGTACCGGATCATAGGTACAAAAAGCCTTACTTATAAAGAAGCAAACACCTCATTCCGAGTCAGTATTTTAAAAGTAATCACTCAAGACTTTGAAAAGGAAAATATAAAGATCACAATGAAAATTCCAAACTTGAAAAGTTACTTTAAAAAATTTGAGTATTTTGATCATGAAACTGATTTTTTCAAGTGGAACATAAAATTCTTTAAAGTTATTGGTAACTTTGTTGTAAATCTCTAAAAAAATATTTTTGAAGCACTTTTTTTGCAGGATTCTCGGTCTGGCATAACAGTTGGAGCTACAACATTTACAAAGCTCTGAGTATCGTGTGCCTTTCAAATAACCTTATCTTTCTCTTGACAAATCTGGTGCATTGTATCGTGGATTTTAGTAATGGTGATCTCCTTTTTGATTGTGTGACTTACACAATTTCATTATCTGTTGCTTGCCTAAGATCTATTTTTATGGTGAATATCTTTTTGACATGTTTAAAATATTTTTGTGTCGTCTAAAATGAGACTTTTCATTAAAAATAATTATAAAAATTTTATTTAAAGATTTCTCAACGCAAAACATTTTTCGAAATAATGGAATTCATTAACTCGAGGCCATTTCTTCAGGATGATCCAAAGTGTGCAGACTTGCGTCGATTAGGTTTCAGATCAAACTTCTACCGTACTGTTCCATTTATCGTTCTGGTACAGTTCAATGTGATGCTTTTTAATATATTTCCTCTTTTTGCCGAGAAACGAGTCTTTGGTTTGCCATTGTACTATGGAATTGATTTTGAAAATAATACTACAGCTTACTACCCTCTTTACATAGTATCATCATTATCTATAGTACTTGCTGGAGGTCTGATAATGAATACTTGCTTATTCATCAGCAGCTTGATGCATTTTTTAGCTCTTGAGTTTCACATTCTCGGGTTAACTTTCGATGAAATCTTTGATGAAAAAATAGAAGAAAAGTCTCTTGAAACCATTTATGAAAAATTAAAGAGAAATACAATCCAACATGAGTTGTTATTGATGTAAGATCTGTTTTTACTAAACAATTGCTTAGAAATTCAAATTGCTCTTTGATTTCAAGAAATGCCCAGAAGCTCCAAGATGTTTTGTACCTACCAATGTTCACTCAAACTTTTGCAAGCTGTCTTCTAATCGCTATGGCTGGTTATCAATTTATGACTACTGAATTTTCCCTAGGTGGTATGATACGATTTCAGCATCTTATCTTCGAGTTGGTCGAGCTATTTTTTTACTGCTATTGTGGAGAAAAGTTAAAGAATGAGGTATTGTTGATGATTCTATGATTTGTTTATTTAATATTTCTTGAAATTTATTATTTTCAGAGCACAAAAATCCGAGATAAAATTTTCCAAAGCAAGTGGTACAATTTACCTTACTCATTCAAAATGCACAACAAATACAAGGAGATTAAATTCATGCTAATGATGAACATGATCAGAGCTAACAAAATATTTCGAATATCAGCTGGTGGTTTCACATTTCTGACACATGAAAGCTTTATGGGGGTAAATCATTAGAACTTGCATATTTTACTCTGGATTATGTTTTTAAATTCTAGATTGTCAAGACTTCGTACTCCTTATTGACAGTTTTAATGAAACAACGGACTGTGAAGTAAAATTTGGTAGAAAAATTGGTAAATTTTAGGGGAAATTTTTATTGAAGTTTATATTAAATTAGCTGAAAATAACTTTTATTGATTGGTAAAACTTTGAACACCTTATTGTCAGTTTTAATGAAGCAAAGACTTGTGAAGTAAACTTTCGAAAAACTTATTTTTATCAAACTCAGATAAATCTGCAATTTCGTTACAAACATAATTACTATTGAATTCACACAGCTATGGTAGAATTTCATTTAGATTAACAAAAACCAAAAATAAAACAAAAAGTCAGGTTAACCGTTAAAATACAGGTCATCCAGCATTTAATTACTCAAAATATTAAATTAACACTGTAATGTTTAATGTTTAATAAATAATCCAATAAACAGAAAAATCTCATGCATTATTAAACTAAAATGAAAATTATTTCTATAAAATATTTAATTCGTTCTTGTTGACATTTGAATACATTAATTTTTTTAATACTTTTCGTGTTTTTTCAATAAAAATTTTATTTCATATTTTTTATTAGATTTCATCATTGTTTTAGTACACTTTGAATTCAAGTACGTGTTATCATTAATTTCATTATCTCTTACTTTGATTAATATCATCACAGTTTCAAATTAGGCAGATACAAAAATATTAAAATGTATTAAAATTATACTAAAAAATTGCTCAAAAATACGTAAGGTTATAAAAAATACTTTCATTATTAATGAAGTTATATCTAAAATAAGCTTTTAATCGATACGAAACCTTCAAATATTTGCCGATTGACTGCAGTTAACTATAAGTATTCTTAAAATATTACTCTGAAATGTTTGGCACAACAATTAATGTACACAATTGCAGTAATTGAGCAAAATTCCCACTCTAATTACCCATCAATAAAAAAAATACTTCACAAATTAATTAGAACTTGCTTATTAGTTGCTTTAAATACTCGCTAATTGATAAGATGACACTTAATTTGTTTTGCTTATCAGAATTTTTATCTTGTTAATGATGCAGCAATTTGAGCAATTCACGATAATTTAGTTAAGAATAAATTTTTGGAAGTGTTATGTTGTAATTTCTACTGAAAAGCTTAAAAAATAAAAACAATGCTTTTAAAGTTAAAATAATATGCTTAAGAACTAAAATTAAACTTATTGTTACTTCTAGCCAAGAATTATGGAATGATGAAGGATACTTTCTGATTTTAATTAAGATATGGCGTTATTCTAGTTATCAGATATGTTTTCAATTAAAGCTCAGTTAGCGTTGTTTGGGGCTATACTTAATCTTTTTGAGATACACGGTTCGAGGATTCAAGCATGAACTTAAATTTACTTAAAACTGTAATTGAATACAATTAATAATGTTATGAAATTTTAGGTTGTTGGACGATTCTAGTAAAAATCAAAATATATTTAAAAAAAAAGCTTGGACTGAACTTTCAGCTTTTAAACATTCCATTCTCTTGACTATGGTGCAACACACAAGCAATTTGACTGAGTTATTATTGACTCTTATTATCTTCGAAAAGTTGTTCCATCAAGTGTCACTAACTGAATAATAGCTTAATCCTAAACATCTCATACATATTCTTCTGGCGCTTGAGCGTCATCATCTTTGATCGTCGTATAGTGAACTTTTTTGGAGACTGTATCGAGAACAGGGTAGAACATTTTCTTCAACCTATCTCGACTCACATATACAAGAGCTCCCACTAATGACACTAAAATTGTGGATAAAATGACCAGCAAAAAGACTAATGTAACGGTATGTCCAACAGTCTGAGAATGTTTTGTTTGAATCTTACATCGATTTATACGGATCGAATAGATGTAAGATTCTTGCTTTTTCTGCACGTTAGTGTTAGTACATTGCAGTTTATGGTAATTTCTGATGGTGACATGAGACTTTTTCAGCCAATCTTGGATATTATTTATATTGCAGTCACATTGGATTAAACGTGACGTCTATGACCAGACTCTCATCCCGACCGCTGGTCTTTTCCAGAGCATCCAGTGCACTTAAATCTTTCATCTTTAGTTGTTCAAACTTATTTCTCTCTAAGTCGAGAAACCGCATGTGCGATAAGCAGAGAATGTTGAAGTTTATTTCAGGAAGCAAATTATCTCCTAAATGGAGATCTCGCAGGCTCGGAAGATCACAGAAAACTCTCCGATCCTTGAATTTGCGGATCTCATTCTGCTCCAAGTGCAGTTTTGTGAGCTTTGTTAGGTTGCTGTTCACAAAGATGTCATGCAGATCTTCAGAAAGCTCTGCAAGTCTCCAAAACGAGCTACTAAAAGTAACACACCTGATTTGATGGACACTTTAATGAATTAAACTTCAATCATGTTACAAATTTTACGATTTTTCAAGAAGTTTCAAATAGTAAAATTTATTTAAAGATCAGATTTTGAAACAGGAAACTAAAACAATTGAACAAATTATGAATCAATGCGATGCATGTGCAATGGATGAACATAAAAATCCAAGATTTTAAAAGAATATTGTTTCTTATCATATTTTAGCGATATTTTAGAGTTAATTCAAATTTTATTCAAATTTATCATTATAACATAATTAAATTATTGAATATTTTAATTTACCTACCTAATATTGTGAAAAAATAAAACTAAAATTTGAAATAAAATTCTAACTTTTTTTTAAAACATGTAATAAAACTTCCTTCTTCGACTTCTCAGTTGGCACTAATTGCTGACAATGTTCAACTTTTCAGTAAGATTTAAGTATTTCAAAATACTTCATTCAAAACTTGCTTCATAGAACCATAAAAAAAAGAATGTTTCAACTCAAAAACCTAAAATTCGACCCACGAAACCTCATTTTTAAGAATTTTCAGTCAAAAAACGAAAGTTCAAAAAATAATATTATCCATGAACCTAGGTTCATGAATAACAATACTTCGAAAATTTAATTTGTGAATGTTGGGACCCAAAAACCTAAAATTCGACCCACGAAACCTTATTTTTTGAGAATTTTTAGTCAAAAAACGAAAGTTCAAAAAATAATAAAAAACCGGCCTTTCCGCTCTGCGTATGATCAAAAAAACCTTATTCTGAAAATTTGAGCGAAATCGGAATTACACAGTTGCCTGGAGCGAACACACAAATTTGACATTTTGTACTTTTTGAAGCTTGACCACTTGGTCATGGTTGAATATTTTCGAAAAATTTTTTGGAATTGATTGTCTTAAAACAAATACAATGTTTTTGCATTAACAGATGTTCTAAAAGTTTCTCGGTTCATCAAAACATTTTGTATGAAAAACTGATCATTTGTACTAGAGCTACTAGATGGCGCTGATGAAACACAACAAAAAAAAAGTGCATAGTTAGAAGGTATTTTAACTCTCAAGGCCGCAGTTTCATAAAGATCGGTCAAGTGGTTTGGGCCCTGGAAGGTGGAATCGACAGAATACGGCGAATTTTACCGAATCGGACACTTTTTGAATTTTTTTCAAAAATCAAAATTTTTTAGATTTTTGAGTCAAAAACCAATTTTTAGTCATTTTAAGCGAATTTCCCGAGTTTTTTTTTGTTTTTTTTTTTTTCGATGAATCCAGGACTTCAACAACTTTTTTTGTTGAAGTAAAAATATTATTGTACTAGGAAGGGATTACACAAATCCAAAATTTGCTGTTATGAATTGTTCATAAGACTATATTATTAAGTGTTCCAAATGAAGGGATTTGCGCGAACGCACTTCCCTGCTACCAAAAATTTCGCGCACGAGTTATTCACATTAGGAATAATCGCAGAGGTCAACTCCATCCTAGTGCAATGACAGAGCCTCACTCTGGGGGAACGGCCTTAATGATCACCGTAACCCCTACGCCAGGTAAGTATGATTTTCTTCCACACTGCGAGAAGTATTGAAGAGAATTATGTGGCTTTAAGCAGTGCAGTTTAAAATTTTATGAAAAAGGCAAAAAGCAGTTTAGCATCGCTACTGGTGGTTCGTTTTGCTCTAATACAAACACCATCTCACAGTCAATACTAGTATAGTCAATACTTCTTGAATTTACGTTGATGAAATATGAAAATTTAATTGTTTTCTGTAAAATTGATAAACATAGAATTTGTCGTTTGGCTAGAATTCAAGAGAACCCATTATCTGTAAGATAAGATTACATAATGAATTAGAAAATTTATGATTCTGTGAAATATGAATGTGGTGAAATAAAAGATTGTTAATACCGTAGTATTATATAAGTTTTAAAACAATAAGTTCGGTTTTATGCAATTTATTGATTCAAATTTTCATGAGTGAATTGTTGATGTAGCTACATTTAAATATTGAAAATTGTTTTTGAATTTTGACATCACAATTCAATATTCTACTCGATAAAGAAACAACTATGAGTAGAAAGTAAGCACTGATGTTTGATTCCCTCTGACCAGCATGAAAGGAGGCATATCCTTGGTAAGAACTTCCAACCATGACATGTACAAAGGAGCCGATACGGAACCCTGAAAATAAAACATTGATGTGAAATATCTATCGAAGAATTCTTTTCTTACCTGTCTTGGCATTGGCAAGCTCATAACTATCAATGAAGCTTTTGATGAGTGCTCCTTCAACATTTCACGCAATCTCAACTGACGGAAAGTTTTTTCTTCCAACTGTTTTCTCTCTGTGTCCGAAACGAAACAGTTACTATTTTGTCCTTCCAAGAATCCATTTAGTAATTGAGAATGTAGTTGCATGGTAGCCTCTTTCGGTCTCTCAGTGACTCCTTGCAGCATAGTTAATGAAGAGTATGGAACTCGCAACTTGGATAATAGATTTGCCATGCTAAATTGAAAATTAAAATTATTTCACTGGTACATTATGCTCAATTCTATAAAAATCTTACTTCCTCTCCTCAATCTCCAGCTCTAATTTGCGGTTTGTTAAAGCAAAAACTCTTATCTTACAATCAGACCAAGCTGATCTTTGGGATAAAATGTATGGAAGTAGCATAGTGAGACCACCATCATCATAGAGCCACCAAACATCTATTGTTCCTTTTGGCTGTTTATGATTGAAAATATTTATTGCATCCAGCACGTCTTTGGGAACTGTTGATCCTCCTCTGGTAGCATACACAATATCGTTTGGAACCATTGACAACTGGAATTTGAGTTTCTTTTGGTTAGGCATGGGAGCTGTAATATCAAGGAGTAGAAATTTAAAGATCTATATTTTTATTAAATTCGTCATGCATTAACACTTACGTGGCATTGGAATCGTTAAAGTGTTTGAATTGCTGTTCATAGCTTCAAGGTTGAGATTTGAGTCACAGTGCATCAATCCTTTAGGTTTTAAGGACAAATAATCAGTTGGCAAAACGCCAATTTCTTGGAAATTTGATGTTGAGCTATTTGTGGTCATCATTCCGCTACTACTCGTTGCAGGAAGATACTCTGGTGTTAAATGTGAGTAATCAAGTCCGTTGGGCAAGCGCAAGAGGCAAACAGCCATTCTCACATCAAAAGCGTCGCTATGGATCATAAAAATAGTTTACTTAACATAAAATATGATCAATCTTGCGTAAAAGTTTTACTTACTGCAGAACATTGAAATATGTGATCAATTCCCGATCTTGGCAGCTTCTCCAGTCACTCTTGTAACCCATCATCAAAATATTTGGTGTAAGTTTTCCGAAGCCACTGGCTTGAATCAACGATCTTACTCCTTCTTCAAACCCAATATTATCCACGACATTATAGAAACCTTTGATCTTTCTAGCTTCTAGCCATTTATCAGCTTCCTTAATCATTTGCATGCGAGCTCGATAAGATATTTTATTAGCCACTATATCTCCAACCAGTAACAGGGAATGATTTTTGGTGATCATATTACCCAAATCCACGAGTGGAGGACGAGTATGTGGACCAGATAACACTAATACTTGTGGGTGGTAGTTTTTAGCATGATCACTTACTCTTTGTAGACGAAGTGCCGAAGCCAATGCTGTTTTGTAGGTTTGCTCTTGAGTTGAGGAACCTTATGTTTGAAATAAAAAAGTATCACAAATCGTGCTATCATCAAAAAATAATTTATACTAACCCCAATTTACATCCGGTTTCCGGTACAACACGAGCAAATACAAAGCTATGATGACTGCAATTGTTATCACAGAAGAACTCCAGTCCAACATGAACATGATGCCGACGCATAATAAACATCCGAAAAGACTCAAATATGAGTGATAAAACTATATAATAAAGATATTGAAAAATGTGCTTTTGTCTTGACTTTGAAATCTTACTCGGAAGGTTGGTCTCCATCCTAGAGGCTTCACAGAGGCAGCGTGGAAAGTGCAGAAGTTGATAAGAGCATAAGCAGCCAAATAGAAGTTTGAGATTAAAGGTGCGACAGTATTCAAGTCAGCAATAAGAACAAAAACTGCTGCGATAATAAACGTTAAAACATAGCCTCTATAAGGTTCACCATTTTTGCCATATCCTTTCGAAAAGAAAATAACTCCTGGATAAATCTTATCATTTCCCAAAGCCTGAATTAGTCTTGGTACAGACAAAAGATTTGTTAAAGCAGTACTCAAAGTTGCTGCAAAGCATCCCAAGTAAATCAACCAGCTCCAAACTGACATCAGCTGCATCACTGAGTAAGAGTTTTGAAGTCCATATTGGCAGGTCTAATTTCAAAGATAGATTGTGAAAATGTTATGCATTTAAAGGCGTTAAGTTAATCTTACATGATTAGCAATGCAGGCAAAATCATATTGCGAACTGTTGCCTATAGCAGAAACCATTCCTGGTGCATCACGAAGAGCTGCACCTCCAGCAAAAAGCACAAATATCACATAAGATACCATTGAAAGAGCCAGAGCCAATAAAGTTCCTTTGGGTATGGCGGAAGCGGGATCTTTTAAATCTCCACAAATATTGGCACCTGCTTGAATTCCAGTCACACTTGGAAAATAGATCGCAAACACTGTGAAAAATGTATGTTGGAGACCCTCAAAGTAACGGTAATCACTTTTCCAATTCATTTCAAATACTTCAGCTGCAATTTAAGTTTAAATTAGTATTAATTGAAAATGACTTTGATATAGTTAAATATACGAAACAAAACTTACTAGAAAATCCAGTGAATCCTTTTTCAACTTCACTGTCAGTACTTGGACCAAGAATAGTACCGATCAAAAAATCAGCCATGGCTCCAACAATTATAACCACAAGTACATTTTGAGCTTTAACTTCCCATTCCATACCAACAGCGCATATAACAATCATTATCATGAGAGCAATGATTCCTTAAAACGAAAATGAGGATGAACTTAAAAATACTATAGACTTTCTTAAGAGTGAACTTACCAACTAATCGAATATCATTCACACCTCCGTCAATGATCTTCCAGCCCTGAGATTCTGTAAAATATTATTTGAATATCATAATCATAAATTTGAAAAACATTCAATTCGATAACTCACTCAACAGATCATTCAACGAGCTACAAAAACCTATAGTATTCATGGAAGCAGCCACTGCATTAGCAATTGCAAATACCACACCAACAGAGGCTCCGAATTCTGGACCAAGTGATCTTGATATGATATAATAAATACCACCTCCTTTAACATCTCCGTTGGTACTGATTGCTGACAACGATGAAGTTGTTATCACACAAACGATCGCCGAAATTCCAATGATGATTAGAGATTCAAGAATTCCTGCTTGGCCCACCACCCAGCTTAAACGCAAAAAGAGCATAACACCCCAAATGTTCAGCAAAACAGGTATGAAAACACCTTGAATCCATCCTAGCTTGAAATGGGAATGCATCTCTTTTGCGTCTGGAGCTTCAGGACCCAATGCCTAAAATTAATATAAATATGATAAATATTCAAGGCTCAAAGATGGTTTTAAAGATTGTATTTATATGGAGAACAAATTCAAAAAAAATTAATAATATGTACATAAGAGATCACAACATTCTAGTATGTAAACTCAAAACTAAAAGATGCGTCACAAAGCCTTCATTAACGTCTCATTAGTTTACTTGCAAATCGAGCGAAGCTTTTTCATTTTTTTTTGGTGCTTATGAGTTTATTTAATCAGATTTTAGCACCTTTTCCGTCAAAGTATTAACAATTTATCAAATCATCACACTTTGCAGTGCATTCTGATTTTCTCCAGTTCAAACGAGATCGGTTGGTTTTCAAGTTTTTCATGAATCGATCGTGTTTTTTATAAATTTATATTTAATTTTTACTAATGATGTCTCAGGCATGTGTCGCATGACTAATTAGCAAAGATCGTATAGACTTCGGGGAATATCAATGAAAGTTCTAATTGACATTTCAAACAGTCTTGATGCATTTATAAAGATGCGACTTCTGCTTAGAAATGCTATTAATCATGATTTAATGTGACGAGTAATATTTTTTAGTATAAATATGTTCTAAATGTAAAATGTTGAAAGAGCATGAATTCTGAAGCTTTAAAGTCCAAATTTTTTTTCAATAAATTCATTAAAATGATCAAATTGAAGAATTTGAAGAGGTTCAATTAATCTGCAAACAGTCAGGGAATATATCCACATCGGATTCAATAATATTTGACAAACAAACTCTAAGAAACTCGATACTTGTGTTATTTGCTATAGTTACATAAGTAGTTTTGATTGTTTGATACGTGTGCTGAAAAATTTATCAAGTTTGCAAGCACTTGACGATAGGTAGATTTACTTTGAAATTCTGAAAGCAGCTGTTATCTTGTATTTATTATCATATTAATAAATTAATAAATTGTTATTTATTGATTATTTATAATCAGGTTCTAATCATTATTTTAATATTTTATGACATATGTTTAATTTATTATTTTAATATTGATATAAGATAGAAGGGAATACAGAGAAAATTTTCCGTTAATGTTTTTAAAGAAAAATCATAAAAATTATCTTACCGGCTTCTGTTCAAGATCTCCATGAAGCTCACCTAACGAAGGTCGCTTTAAAGCTCTTTTTGATATCCGGTAGTTGTCCAGACGTGGTAATGCTTCCCTAAAAATTAGCAAATTTGTAAATAAAATAATAAACAAAATCATCAATTCATACATCATTGAACATGAACGAATCAATTAACATCTACGAAATGTTGAAAAATGTATAAACATACAAATATGTGTTAATTATCCAGTAATAAAAATAATGGATGGATCTAATAACAGAGATTTAAATTTTAAATCCAAATAAGCGTCACAAAATTTGCTTACGAGAAAACTTTATGGATCAATAAAAAAATGGGTTAATGCTAATTTCTTAAAGAAGATGTCTCAGGTATAAATTTGTTCTTCTATTGATCCGTTCCTAAGATTATTTTATTAAGTGTTCCAAATGAAGGGATTTGCGCGAACGCACTTCCCTGCTACCAAAAATTTCGCGCACGAGTTATTCACATTAGGAATAATCGCAGAGGTCAACTCCATCCTAGTGCAATGACAAAGCCTCACTCTGGGGGAACGGCCTTAATGATCACCGTAACCCCTACGCCAGGTAAGTATGATTTCTTCCACACTGTGAGAAGTATTGAAGAGAATTATGTGGCTTTAAGAAGTGCAGTTTAAAATTTTATGAAAAAAGCAAGCAGCTTAGCATCGCTACTGGTGGTTCGTTTTGCTCACTTTTGCTTTAATACAAACACCATCTCACAGTCAATAATGCGCTAGTATAGTCAATACTTCTTGAATTTACCCTTTTGAGCCCCTAAATTGTGAATATATTCTGTTTTTGCATATAAAAGTGTAACATAGTAGGTATTTAAGTATTTCTTTCGTTTTGCAAAAATGCAAAAACTACATAAAAATTACAACAATTTGCTTCATTATGTGAATTATATTAAGTTTTTGCTACCGTTTTGAATTTAAATTAAATGATATTCCATTCATAAAATAGTTTAACTCATAAGTATGTATCAAATTCTTGAAAATTACCTTGTCAACTGCGCCAAGCTGAACTTCCTTCTGTCATGATCCATATTGGGAACAGTTTTTGAGTTTCGTCTGCCATTAAGATCCCCAACGTTCAACGCAATTTCATTCCTCAAATTGTTAACATCTCTATTTTTGGCCTGGTTCTTGTCGCTCACTCGTGACACTGAAAACCGCTCCATTTCGATGTTTTCAAATCCACAAACCTTTACCTTTTAAATGACTCTAAAGCTCAAGTTTTCCTACTTGTTTTAATTTGCACTTCAATTTATTCCAAAAACAACTTTTCAGTTTTTTTGTGTCATAACTTTTCAACTGAACATCTGGGTGGAAAAATGTTTTGGATTAAAAAACCATATTTATGATTTCGGTCAATGAAACCAAAAAATTTGATTGAAAAAAAAGTGAGCAAAAATTGAGTTTTGCGGTTTGAAATTGCACTGGCACTTGTTTGCTTATTGTAGATTGAACTACACATTGCAATGAATTTATGATTAATGGCAAAAACACTAAAAACAATGACTGAAGGGAAGAATGTGAATATCAAAGCATTAGTTTTTCAAAAAAACTGTTCAACCAAATAAAAATGAGTTTAAAATAAAACCATTCATTCCACAAGTATCTACTTAACACGCTTTTCCAGGTAAATATGAAAAAAGTCACATATAGAATTGTTCTCACGAACTAATTATCTCAAAAGTATCGAAGCGAAAGTATTTCAATGATATATTCCATCTCCATGTAAGTTAAAATTTTCATAATAACATACAAGACTGTTATTCGTCATGAATTTAATTGACTACTGTATTTAATAATTACTCATCAATAATTCAATCAAATCAATCAAGTTTAAATTATATAATGAAAGATGCGCTAGACTTAATACTAGCTAGACATAATAAAATCTGTTATTACTGAAATGCCGAGTTCTTGTGAAAAGTATTTCTCTTTTGTTAATTTATGCAATTTATCGATTTGTGATTGATTGTAAATTATTTGGTTAATTGTTTTCGAAAGAATTTTTTTTTGTCACGACTTTTACTTTTTTGCACAAAAGACTTTTTAAATATCAATAAAATTATTGTAAGTATCACGAGCTAATTTCGATTAAAAGCATCTATTTCATATGTTTTTACACAAAATATCACTGTAGATAGTCACAATTTAATTCTTAACTTTTTGGAGACCACTATTTATATGAATGAACGAAAAGTCCTGCATCTAATTATTTTGCCATCAATTTTTATCACATTAATTATACAACGACACTCCTTTCATCACATGATTTTTTTATCAATATTAAAACGATTTTAATTTTGACTTCCTTGAATTTCTTACTTTATATCCGATTTCTGAATGTCCTTTAACTTATTAAAAACTTCTTAGAAAAATCCTGAACCGTTTCAGCTTCAGCTATTTTTTCACAATTCTCAAGACTTTTATCACGAGATGCTTTCAAATACTTTATCACACAGTCCAACAATATTATATTAGAGTACCCGCGAGTTCACCCGATGTTTCCAGTGCGACAGTTGATAGTGAAATGAGAATTATTTTATTGATTTTATTTTATTTATATATTTAATGACACTTTTAAAATATCGAGTTGTTATTTGCTTATATCATAATAATTGTAGTTTTGTAGCTTTTCTAAGTTTCTGTAAGTTTTCAGCTGAGTGTTAAATATTTGAATCAAGATAGAACACAAATACCTCTAAAGCAGAGCAAGAGCGTGTGAGAAGATTTCTTTGGAGAATCTTTGATAAGGTTGTCGGAACTTTGAACATTTAGTTGATCGATGATTTTTACGCAAAACCGAGAGACTTATGGTTTTGTGTCTTCAGCTGTTAATTCATATTTGCATAAACTGTTAAAAGATTTTTGAATATGGAGAAAAATTTTTGAACAATGGATTGTTGTTGATGTTTGGTGTTTGACGATATAATATTTAACACAATTAAGAGTAGAAAGTAAGCACTGATGTTTGATTTCCTCTGACCAGCATGAAAGGAGGCATATCCTTGGTAAGAACTTCCAACCATGACATATACAAAGGAGCCGATACGGAACCCTAAAATAAAGAATAGGTACTTAAATAGTCACATTAGATATATTCTCTTACTTGTCTTGGCATTGGCAAGCTCATCACTACCAATGAAGCCTTTGACGAATGTTCTTTCAACATCTCATGCAATCTCAGCTGACGGAAGGTTTTTTCTTCCAATTGTAGTCGCTCAGTATCCGAAACAAAACAGTTACTATTCTGTCCCTCCAAGAATCCATTCAATAGCTTCGAGTGCATGTGCATTGTTGATTCTTTTGGTTTTTCTGTAACTCCTTGCAACATAATCAGGGAGGAGTATGGAACTCGCAACTTGGATAGAAGATTTGCCATGCTAGATTGAAAAATAGAATAAATACTCCGTTACATTATGTTGAAATCTATATCAAAACTTACTTTCTCTCTTCAATCTCCAGCTCTTGTTTTCGGTTGGTCAACGCAAAAACTCTAATTTTGCAGTTGGCCCAAGCTGATCTTTGAGATAAAATATATGGAAGTAACATAGTTAGACCACCATCATCATAAAGCCACCAAACATCTATTGTTCCTTTTGGTTGTTTATGGTTGAAAATATTCATTGCATCTAACACGTCTTTGGGCACTGTTGATCCTCCTCTGGTGGCATATACAATATCTTCTTGAAGTGCCGTTTGGCGAGCTTTTAGTTGATTTTGGTTAGGCATGGGAGCTGTAATATCAAGGAAAATAAATTTACTCTGATGACTAAACACAATTTAGGATCTTACCTGGCATTGGATTAGTCAAAGTGTTGGAATTGCTGTTCATAGCTTCAAGGTTAAGATTTGAGTCTGCGTGCATCAAAACTTTGGGTCTCAAAGAATTATTGTCTTCCACAGATCCGCTAATAGTTTGGAAATTAATTGAAGAGTTACTTGAATTTATCATTCCGCTACCATTCGTAGCAGGAAGGTACTCAGCAGTTAAGTATGAATAATCTAGTCCGTTGGGCAAGCGCAAGAGACAAACAGCCATTCGAGTATCAAAGGCATTGCTATGGAGCAAGGAAATAATTTTATCGAATATTAATAATACGCAAAATGTTTACTTACTGCAAAACATTGAAGTATGTGATCAGCTCCTGATTCGGGCAGCTTCTCCAGTCACTCTTGTAACCCATCATCAAAATATTTGGTGTTAGTTTGCCAAATCCACTAGCTTGGATTAAAGATCTTACTCCTTCTTCAAAGCCAATATTATCGACAACATTATAGAAGCCTTTGATTTTTCTGGCCTCCAATAAATCGTTAGCTTCTTTAATCATTGCTTTACGAGCTCGATAAGATATTTTATTTGGTACAACATCTCCAATGAGTAGAAGAGAGTGGTTTTTAGTGATCATATTTGCAAAATCTACAAGCGGAGGTCGTGTGTTTGGACCAGATAGCACTAATACTTGTGGATGATAATTTTTCGTATGATCATTGACTTTTTGAAGTCTAAATGTTGATGCCAACGCTGTTTTATAAGTTTGTTCTTGAGTAGAGGATCCTAGTATTAAGATTTTATGAGACATTATTAAGTTTTCTATATCATAAACACAAATAAGTATTTACCCCAATTTACATCCGGTTTCCGGTACAACACGAGCAAATAAAGTGTTATAATAACTGTAATTGTTATGGCTGAAGAAACCCAATCCAACATGAACATGATCGTAACACATGTCAAACATGCAAACAGACTCAAATATGAGTGATAGAACTGTAAAAAAATGTAATGTTCATTTAATCATTTTTATAAGATATGAACTTATAAGGATTTTACTTTAAAAGTTGGTCTCCATCCTAGAGGCTTCACAGAGGCAGCGTGGAAGGTGCAAAAGTTAATAAGAGCGTATGCAGCTAGATAAAAATTAGTAATCATGGGAGCAATTGCGTTCAAGTCAGCAATAAGAACGAACGTTGCTGAGACGATAAAAACCAAAACATAGCCTCTGTAAGGTTCACCATTTTTGCCGTATCCTTTCGAAAAAAAGATCACTCCTGGATAAATCTTATCATTTCCCAAAGCTTGAATTAGTCTTGGCACAGACAAAAGATTTGTTAAAGCAGTACTTAAAGTTGCTGCAAAGCATCCCAAGTAAATCAACCAGCTCCAAACTGACATCAACTGCATCACTGAGTAAGAATTTTGGAGTCCATATTGGCAGGTCTAATTTTAATGATACATTGTGAAAATTGTATACATTTAAAGACGTTCAGTTTAAACTTACATGATTAGCAATGCAAGCAAAATCGTATTGAGAACTGTTGCCTATTGCAGAAACCATTCCTGGAGCATCTCGAAGTGCTGCACCTCCAGCAAAAAGCACAAATAAAGCATATGAAGTCATTGAAAGACCCAGAGATAGCAAAGTTCCTTTTGGAATTGAAGCAGCTGGATCTTTTAAATCTCCACAAATGTTGGCACCTGCTTGAATTCCAGTCACACTTGGAAAAAAGATTGCAAACACTGTGAAGAAACTTTGAGATAGACCTTCAGAAAAACGATAATCGCTATCCCAATTTATTGCAAACACTTCAGCTGTAATAAATTTAATTTTTTTAATTTTAATAAATCTTAGTTTCTTGAGCTCTCCAATAAAGTGAGTATTAACTTACGAGAGAAACCTATAAAGCCTTTAGCTATTTGCTCATCAGTACTAGGCCCAAGCACAGTACCAATCATAAAATCAGCCATGGCAGCAACAATGATCACCACAAGGACATTTTGAGCTTTTACTTCCCATTCCATTCCGACAGCACAAATTATAATCATTATGAGGAGAGCGATGACTCCAACTATTCGAATATCATTAACACCTCCATCTACGATCTTCAGACCCTGCGATTCTGTTTAAAAAGATCACTCTTGATCAATATTTTTAAAATTCTGTAAAAATGATATAAAAACTCACTCAACAAATCATTCAACGAGCTACAAAAACCTATAGTATTCATGGAGGCAGCTACCGCATTTGCAATTGCAAACACCACTCCAACAGAGGCTCCAAATTCTGGTCCAAGTGATCTTGATATAATATAATAAATGCCACCTCCTTTTACCTCTCCGTTGGTACAGATAGCTGCTAACGATAAAGCTGTGATTACACAGATCATCGCAGAAATTCCAATAATTATAAGAGATTGCATTATTCCTGATTGTCCTACTACCCAACTCAAACGTAAGAAGAGCATAACACCCCACAAATTCAGGAGACATGGGAAGAGAACTCCTTGAATCCATCCTAGCTTGAAGTGTGATACATGTTCCGGTTTATCATCTTCTTCAGGAGCAACTGGCTATAAAAACTAATTGTAAAATACCTAGAATATTTGAGTCAGAAATAAAAATTACTGGTTTTTCAGGATCGCCATGCAGTTCTCCAAGCGATGGACGATTCAAAGCTCTTTTTGAGATTCTGTAATTGTCTATTCGTGGCAAAGCTTCCCTTTATATGAAAATTAAATCAGCAGTGAATTATTAACAATACATTTTTTACCATGAATGTTAATTTTTCGATAATAAATAATAATTAAATTAACTTTTCAAATAGATGAATCGTTTACATATGATAAGCACGAATGTTTTGGCTGGTAAAAACTTGATAAATCCTGAAATAGATTATTAACCTATTGCTCTGTTAATCCTACCTCGTCAATTGATTCAAGCTGATTCTCCTGCTATCGCCTGAACCAACCGTATTTGGATCACCCACGTTTACAGCAATTTCATTCCTTAAATTTCTGCCATCTTTATTTTTGCTTTGGTTTTTATCACTCACTCGAGATACTGAAAATCTATCCATCATAGAATTTTTTTTTGCTAATTTCAGGAAATTTCGGTCAAAATCCTAACAATTTTTCAAACCATTTTTTAAGCTGATCATCTAAAAAATTATTAAAATTAAAGAAAACTTTTTTTTTGGTCGATTGGCATGTTAAAAGTACAGACACCTGAAATTTTAATCCTACACAAATTTTAATGGAATTTGAAATTTTATTTAACATTAAATAATTAAATATTTTAATAAATTTATCAATTGCGTGGGACGGATTTTTGTTAAAAAATTTAGGTTTCGATGGTCAAATTTTTTTTTTCTTCCAAATTATTAAAATTTCTTTCGTGGGAGGATTTTGTTTTGAGGTAGTCCATTTTTTTTTGGCTAAAATTTGGTCACATGACTTCTGAGCTTTCACTTTTAAAGATTTTTTAAATGCTTTTCACATTTTTCAAGTCATGTGACTTTTTTCGGAAATTTTTAACTTTCCAAAATTCTTTTCAATTCATCTTGCATTCTTGCATCCAATAAACGTTACACCATGTTACACTTTCTCAAAAAGTCCTTCAAGATATTCTAATCACATGGTCTTTTTAACACTTTTATCACTTTATTCACCTTAAATTCACCTGATGTTTACACTCCGACAGTTGATAGCAAAACCTGAAAGATTTGATTGTTCTTCATTTATTTATATACTCTGGGGTCTTGATGATATTATTAGCACATTCATTATCTATCAATTAAAAGCTCTTCAATGATGAATGTGTATCAAGAGATTAAAAATCGTAGCATTTACCCATACATAGTTTTATTTGTTAAGGCAACACCAGAGCTCTAGAGTGATTTTCATAAAACTCTGAGAAGTTTGAGCAGCATTTATAAAAAATCTTCAATCGAAAAACTCACAAATATATTTTACATCTTCAAATGTTAATTAATATTTGCATAAACTTTTAAAAATTGGGTTTTTTATAAATTAACAAATTATTTTACCAGTTTTTCATCGAAACTGAAAACAATCAATTGTTTCTACTTATTTCGGTCGTATTTTGGCAAAAAGATATTGAACTTGATTTGTGGTTTTACATAAATTCCATAATGTGGTTGACTCAACTAATAAACACACCTATTCAATTTCAAATTATTCAATTTTTGTTCAGAAATTACATGCGACGTTCAAGTACCAATTGATAAGCCTATCGCGTTATCAAGTGTTGAACTCAATAAATCCTTCATACTTTTGTACTTCCTCAAATCATTTTTTTATCAATAATAAAAAATGAAAGTTCATTCTCTTAAAATACAAAAAACATTTTTTGTTCAGCAATTTTTATTCAATATTCACATATTTCTCTTGAGTTCTCTAATAAATAATTATCAAGCTATTAACATGGTCATTATTATGATGTATTTGAATACAAATCTAGCAAATCAAATTTAAGCTTATCTGTCTTCTTAGCTTTCAAGCAATTCATCAGTTTCTCTGGAGTTTCTTAAGGCTTCTTCCATTAACTTGGCAATTTCTGGTGGCAAATCTTCGAGCTTTTCATTTGTGACAGTTTCAGCGTCGTCGTCTTCATCGTCAATGCTATCTAGCTCATCGTTTGGTATGATATTTATGTGATGCAAGTAGTTTTGATTGTATTCCGAGGAAATATCGCTGGATTTCTCACCATACTCAGAGGAGATCATACTTCTAGTAGATTCAGTTGATAGATGATCAATGTTATAATTTCTTAAAGCAACACTTGGTTCATCTACATCTTTAGTGATTTTTAAATCTCGATCAACTTGAGATGAAGTGTATCCATTAAGTAAAATTTGAGATGGCGAGAGTAAGGCCGTTGTCGACTTATCATTGCTCAGCAACTTAATCCTATGCTCCAAATCCCCAATTTTTGCACCCAACAGTCTATTAGTCTTCTTCTGATGACTTAACGCCAAATTCTTATCGTTCAAGTTATCCAAAAGAGCCATACAAAGAGCTTTTAGGTCAGCGATTGTGTCTGCTTTCAAGGGCAGATCTGAGAGTGATCCACTTTCTACCAGTTTTTTCACTGTCAACGATCAAAAAAGTAAATTTATATCGGATTATTATGAATGTTGAGGTTTTACCTTGCTTATGAGACATTATCGTCTCATTATCTGTGCTGGTGTTGCCCAATTTAATTATACCCTTCACGCGTTTGGTTTCTAGCAGTGTCTAAAAATAGTTTTTGTTGTAATTTAATGTTTTTCAAATAAATCTCTAAAAAAATACATTTAATTTGTTAACTGATTGCTTTGCATGTTCCAGTTCACTTTCTAGATTGGAGGTTTGCTCCATTAAGAATTTGTTTTCTAAGATTAAAGCATCAACATCAAGATGTGTTACATCTGATTCACTTCCTTTAAGTACAACATTCAATTCGTGATTCAATCTGTGAGCTTTGCACTTGTAGACATCTCTTTCGGTTATTATTTCCTCTTTTTCATCCAGTAATGATCGGAAATCGAATTGTAGTTGAGCGTTCTAAGAATATTAATTTTTTACGAAAATTCAAATTAATATAAAATCTAAATCAACAAACCTTCTTCTTAAGTTTCTCTAGTTGTGCGATAAGTCTAGACTTTTCTTCATTCCAAACTTCATCATGCTCATTACAATTATTATTGATATTTTTCTTCTCCTGCTTCATCATTTCCAAGTTCTTGCTCCTTAAAATCTTAATATCTCCCTGAAGTTCCTGCAACTTCTGCTTCAAGTTCTCAATTTCAGTGTTCAAAGAAATATTTTTTTCCCTCGAGTGATTTAACATAGTGCCAACATTTGAGCCTTCTCCGTAACGCAGATCTTTGAAATCACAAGTTTCAACACTATTCTTTAAAGCAGAGTATCGCATCTGTAGAGTTTCGGCCATAAGCTTGAATTGGTCCCGTTCTGTTCTGAATAGTTCCAAGTCATTTCTCATGATCTTCAAGGCTTCAGATTTGCTTTGGAGTTTCCGATGTAGTGCTGAGCTCTAGACAATATTAACATTTTATTATAAATTAGCATATGCATATGTTCAAAAGAAAACTGTTGCCTAACTTACCTCCACATCGAAAGACTCCATCGGGAAGCCTACGCGATTTGGTTGTGACATCCCTATAATCTTATATTATTGCAAGTTAAATACATTAGTGATATTATTTGGTTTCAGAAACTTTTTAAATATTAGAAATATGTTAAAGATAAGAACTTGAATGCAGGATCTGACGTACTGGAGACCTGCGCAGTAGCTCAATTGGAAAGTAGAGCTGTGGATAAGAAAATAATATAATACGATAAATTCCCATAGATGGCCTTCTGATATAATGAAGAGTTTTCCTACTCAATCTATTGAAAATGAAATTTTCCCGCGCATTTTCCATTTAAAATATTTTTATTATACCATTTCTGTTTTTTCCTTAAAAATGACTTTGAAATCCAGTTTGTTTTAAATTCTTTGCAGAATTGAATAAAAGTATTAAAATGTTATCATTTATATGCAAAGAAGCAGAAAATCTCAAGAAATATCAAGAAGATACAACAAACTCATGAAGCACGAGAAAAATTATTTTTCTTCAATTATCTACAAAATTCTTTGAAGCAGAAACTCTGACCACAAATAATTTCTTAGAAAACATTTTTTCCCATCTAATACTTTCAACTTTGATAAAAAAGTATTCCTTTCATTATAAAATTCTTTAATCGGTAAAGTAGCAAATATCTGAATAAAATGCATAAACAGATGATACAATGCGCGCATATAATAAGTTGAATAAAAAGTATGAAAAGTTGTTCACTTTTGAGTTATCATTGAGATCATTCATATTTAGCTGGTGTTTCTTTTATGTAAACTTTGTCAGCTCATCTCAATTTACCAGTACGTATAGCATAATATTATCTCAAAATCTACTTTGAGGACTTCGAGAATATGATCTTCGTACCTATTCAATGAACAAGTTTTTAATAATCTTATAACCCCTAAGCACAAAGTTTAATAATAAAGATTATTCTTTACATATTAAAAATAGCTTTAATGAGGAAAACTTGAATTTTGGTCCACGTAAATATTTTCTTTTAAACTTTTCTTAAATTGCCTATGGTCATGATCCAAATCACGCACAGTCTTCGGACAGATTTTGGCCGCTTTTCGATGAAAAAGTTTTCTTTGAGTTTCAAAGGATTCTTTCTCTGTGCTCTATCAATACAGACATTTAGGCCAGTTAAGTATATTTTAGAAAGAACAAATGGATGTTTGACTTTTATATCAATTCATTACTACTAGAGTATCATTGAACCCTAACGAAATATCCCTAGAACAATGTTTATAATTTGAAGTGACGACGTTTGTTCAGAAATAAAATAAAAACCATTTAAAATCCCATTTGCATCATAGCTCTTAAAAATAAAACATATCTAAGCAATTACCCTTTAATATTCAACTTTCATACGTAACTCATTCACATATAGATTATGATATATGTTATTATCGTAATCCATAGATAAATAAATTCATAGGAACATTTTAACATACAGTTCAATTCAGTTTTTAAATCAAATTTACGGTTTCTGCTCCAAATAACTTCATCCCGAATGTACATCATTTTTTCTGAAAACAATATATTTTTAAATACCATACCTTTAATTATCATTTTTGTTCATAAAATTTAAAATTAAAAACAATTATCATATTAACACTCTCGAATCCATTTTTCCATTAATTAAACATGAACCGACATAAACAGCAATGAAAATTCTCAATGAGCTCATAAATAAATCCTCCATATAAATCGTGACACAGTTTGACATGGAAAACTTTCAAAATAACTGTTGCGCTTGTAATTCCCCACTTGTTTGATTCGGTGATTCCAATCAAAAATAATTATTCGCAATCTGTTGCATTAATTCAACAATTTCAACAAATCTAACAAATCATAATTTTATTCAACAGTTTTGCGAGTCACATTCAACTTGACATGACATTAGCTTTGAATGAGTTGCTATAGAAATGACTTTAGAATCTATTGTTTGGATATTTGTTGCGCCCAACTGTTGCACTTTCGGTTTTCCACCTGATCCTATTTTTGCACGAATTATTCATTCATGAGCGATGTTTTGTTATTTGATTCATAATTAAAGAACCGAGCACTTCTAAGCAACAGAACTTTGAAAGTATCAACAAGTTTTCAACCATCAACAAGTTTTTCATTCAAGTTTGATTCCATTCCATTCATGCAGAGTACTTGTAGATTCTAAAAATTCATGAATGAAAAAGTTTTATTTGGTGAGTTCCCATGACACTTATTTGATCAATATTTCTATCGAAATTAGCATAATACCTTTACCCCGGAAACAATTGTTGAACTTGTTTATTATTAGACTGTTGAATATAGAAAGAAGGTAACGATGCAATTGCATACAAATATTATCAACAGAGAACCCTCAAAAATGTTCCCAATTGTTCACAGCAAACATATATAATTTACGACAGGGTTTATGGCACATTTATTATTAAATTATACGCTCCACATTCAAAATTATTCAGGGTAAAGCTTTCTGCTTTATGACGTCACCGTTTATGATTGTATGATTTTGTGCCTTTACGGAAATATTTCAAGAAAGATTTGGAGGTTTTATGACGCCTTTCAAATGATATCAAATTATGCTTTTCTTGTCAGGTCATGCGTTAAAAATTCATTTACAGACTTTTTGATGACGTCATTGGTCGAATCGAAGCACTTTCTAATTTTCAATGAAAATGTTTGTTGGAGAGACTACTTCGTATATTTCGAAATTTTGGAAAACATACAAAAATATCCTAGATATGATGAAAAATACGAATCATGTTAACATTTAAAATCGTCGTGTGATTCCTCTAATAATATATGTTTACTTAAATAGTTTATCATAAAACATTCAATTTCTCCTGAATTTCAATGCAAACAACTTGAAAGCATCAAACCCACGATTCACAAGCGATCACCTCGACAACTCTGCAATTGTTTGATCAATATCACCTCAGTTTTACTGAAAGCTTCATCAAATAAGTTTGCAAAAAACCTACTTCGAGTATAAGGATAACATTTAAGAAGGTATTTGATTAAAAAACACATCTCGCGATGTTCCAAGGGGACATCGACTCAGACGATGAGGAGGAAGAAGTATCCGAAGTTGATTTGTTGCAGGTGATTCAGAGTTTTCTTCAAAACATTCTCTGTTACATAATTGCATCAAACTTTCATAAGATTGTTATTTTATGACTGTTTTCAGTTTTCACAGATCTTTTGCTTAAGTATCACTGTGAAATATTGACGTGCATGAAATTGCATGAAATTGTGTGATAAAATGTGAGAATGAAGGAATTATTTCAGATTTTAAGTAGATTTTCCAAAATGGCTGACTTTAAGCTTTCATTATGTAATTTGGCTGTTCAAGAAAAGTTTGGCATTCTCCAATATAACTTTCTCAAAATATATTTTATATGTTAATTAATTATGTAGACAGCAAGTTAAAACATTAATTATTTTTTAAGCTTTCAACCAAAAAAGTACTTTTTGCTTGAAAATTGGAGAAGTAAAATTGCGTTGCACTAAATTTTGTGGAACTTTCCCTCCCGTTGCACGCTTTTTGTTATCGATAAAATAGTTTTATTAGTGAAATTGTTGAGTTGGTTACATTTTCTACAGAAATAAATTGTTCATCAAAACTGTCTAGATTTGTAAATATATAGTTTTATATTGAAAGATTGATTCTAAAGCGAAAATTCCCAGTCGTCTCAGCTATTTCCAGCTTGTCCTAATATTTATAGTTTTTGATTGCATGAAATTAATCAACTTGATTTCATTGCAGCTCAATATTTTTATAGATGACCTATTTGTATACATATAGAAAATCGTTAGAGTATTGGAACTTTTGATGTTGTCTTAATTTGACTTTATTGCTTCATGATGTTATGAATTTCTTGCTTTTCTGCTTTGCTTTCGTCAGACATAATGATAGGATTCCCACACAATATGCATATTTCTAGTATTGCTAGATAGTTTTCTAATTCATTTGTAAGACTGAGAATCTGAATTGTCAATAGTATTCCAGTTAATATGAAATATTTATTTGTTATGATTTGGACGAAGACAATTTTTCGTTGGATGAGCTCATATGAGTCCATGTATTGAGTCTGAAGTCAATTCAATTTTTTGAGGTTTTCTATATGAAAATAAATTTGATTAAGAATACAGTTTGAATGAATTGTGAGAAATTTAATTTTAGAATATAATTCTACTTTAAGTGCGTAGCGAAATATTCAATTAACGAATCATAGATCACATATTTTGACCTTCTATCCATTTAATTAGTGCTTTTCGGTTATTTGTCACATTTATTATGTAATTAATGACCACAGAATTTTGACTATTTCATTGTACTCCATGTTTCATTATATTCAACCACAATATTATTATAATCAGGTTCAAATTCTATTTGATCAGCGGATTAATATTTTATCCATTTGGAAAAATATGGAACAACGTAACAGTTATTGAGTTATATCTAGTGATATGTATTTTATCTGTAGCATTTTCATGTGATACAATCGTAAAACCATATAGTAAAACTCTATCATCAAATATTTTTGCAAATAAATACAAAAGCACACAACGTTGGTGTTATGAATTATAATCTTTTTAGCACTAAAATAGACCTTTACACATTTTATTAGCTCAGCCTTTATTTGTTCTAAATTATCACTTTATTTGCATGGAAATGTATAAATAGTCTGAAAGCACCTTCTTTTAACTCTGTTAGCCAGCTCATTTGAGTCATTGCCATATTGGTTCACAAGAAAACAAATAAAACACAAATTAATGCAAGACTTGGTAAAAAGGAATCCTTTGAAGAAAATAGAAAGGCGGAAGGATCAGAGAATTCATCATAGACCAACATTTTGATGGACTCCCTTATTTTCTGTTTCAGAGTCTTTAAATCAATTTAAAGACTTTGCTCATGAATCAACACATTGGACGCATAATTGGACAGTTACAGAATTTTTCCCCCATCCTCCCCATTTTGTAGAATTTTTTGTCTGTCATCAAACATTTTGTATATAATAACCAGATTAGTGTATGATACACAATTAGTTGATTTTTGAATGTGTGTTTTTTGGTAAATATATCACAAGGACTACAAATATCCAAGTAGTGGAAGTTAGTGACCCTTTGGGCGATTTTAAATTTTTGTCCTTTCAACCATTTTGCTTTTTGAACGGAAATAATCCGAATAAACCATGACATCGTCGCCAAATGCTCAGCGCCGTCGAGAAGAATGCGAGAGAAAGGCGAGAAGAGGGGAGATGGATCCCCGGTTGGAATTCACATTTCAGCTGCTGATGGACGGTACTGGACTGCCCAGACATCAGATCATGGATCATATTTTCGAAGGAAACATGGTGAGTTCTTTTCAATTGATCAAACAACAAAATAATTTATTATTAAACTTGTATTAAAGCTGGATGAGATCAACCAGCTCTTTCTCCCTAACATGCGGAACAAGCTTCTGTGGTTCTACCAAGAAGTGGATGAAGTAGAAACCACAGGACAAGACGTAAGTCGCCCAGGACCATCGAGAGCAACAGCATCATCTAACATGTCCAAAACTCCTGTTGGAGGAGCATCTGCTGCAATGGCTTTGTGTAAGAGCAAGCTTTTCTTGACTGACGGCTGGAGCTGCGCTTTTACTGGAGTCTGCATTTATATGTTTAGGATTAACATTTCCAAGCAGTTGCCCGAGGAAGGATTCCATAAGGATCTGTAAGCATATAAATCTCCAAAATTATTCATAGCTTGCTTAATCTACTTTATGACTTGATAGCTTTGATTGCAATTAGAGCTTTTACGTAATTTGACATGAGACAATTAGATTTTCTTTCCACATAACTGAGCGTAGCGGAATTTTTCGGGAAATTATACGTTTTTTTTCATCAACCCGCGCAAAAGTTGAATAGATTTATGATTTTTATCCGCGAGTCATGGAAAAGTTCATATATCTGCTGTTGACGGGGAAAGTATTGAGCCTTGTAAAGCTACTATTCAAAAAAGTTATTTAATTTTTTTTCTCGAATTATAGATCAAAAAGCACAATTTAACCTTCTCATTAGTGATTAATTAATATTTGTAACATTAATCTCCCTCACTTATTAAATCCCAGCAATATGTCAATAAACTCCACTATTTTATCCGATGGTCCAGCAAGAATTTTTAATCGATGTGTGATGATCTGAAAGGAAATCATTTTTAATGAACTTTTCTCGCCTTTTCAATATTTCTGTGATTTTGCTGTTATTTTTAGTTATTGCGGAATAATCGACGCGGAAAAAATCGGCCTGGTGACTAGCATTGAGAGAATAGTGGAACATGTATTTATGCAAGCACTGGCCTTCCCAAATATTGAGAACGAGGATGAGGAGATGAACTGCAACTTGATCAAGCAGCAGCTGTTGCCTGGTTTGAGATCGTTTTGCAGTGCATTGAGGGTTTGCGAGCAAGTTTGTACCAAAAATAATATCTTTGACGATGGCAAGGTTGTTGTGACGAAAGTGGACTCTTTGCTGGAAGTCAAAGAAATGTCTAAAGAAGCTGAGGTAATTACTGAGCTAGAAGAGAGGGTTGGAAATTGGATGAAAAGTATTTCAAAGGTAATTTACTGATAAAGCTTTTAGATATTTTGGTTGAGGTTTTTTCTTTTAAATTTGATAGGTACTGATGGAAAGTGAACAGCTTCGACGAGAAAATGATTCTAGTGGTCCTCAAGATGAGCTAGAATACTGGAAAAGACGTGGTGCACAGTTTTCTCAGCTTCTCACTTACTTGCAAGTGAGTTTGTAGAAAATTGCAGATTATAATGAGCTTTTTATGAATTTTATGTTATTTGTACAGGAACGTGAAGTACAATGGACTCTTTACTGTCTCTCTGTTGGAGGATCTCGCATTATGAAGAACTGGAAAGAAACTGATAAGAAAATAACTTTTTGCTATAACGAAGCAAGAGACAACGCCAAGTTCATCGCGGCAATGGAACAATGTTGCCATTCTCTTTACTTAGATGATCCAGTTACCATGCAAGAATCTATTTTGAGCCTCTTGCAAACCGTCAGATTGATCTATAGTGTGTCTCAATTCTATAACAATTCAGAGAGAACTTCTACTTTGATGGTGAAGATCACGAACCAGATGATTGAGACTTGCAAATCGTATATTACTTGCAGAGGGAAGGAGACTATTTGGTCTCAAGATAGACATCTGGTTCGGTCCAAGCTAACCAATTGTTTGAAATTAAATCATGTCTACCGTGAAACTTACTATAATGTTAGATCGCAACCATTCCTTCCCGATCAAGCTCCATTTGCTTTTTCAGAAAATTTTGTGTTTGGTAAATTTGACACGTTTTGCGATCGTTTGTCTAAGATCATTTCAATGTTCAACTTGATTGAAGACTACCATCATTTGTTTGAACGAAGATTAGAAGGTTTGTTATTGGGTGAAGCTCTTGAAGAAGCTATGACCACTTTTGATGAAGCAAAAGTTGCTGTTTTAGTCAAAAAGTATGATTATTTAGATCACCGTAATTTGGAGTTCAATGAGGACTTTGAGCTTTTCATGAATAAAACAAATGCATTAAAGGTAAGCTGTTTGCATCTTACGAAACATTTTTCACTAAATAGATTTGTTCCAGGAATCCATCGCTTCAATGATCGAGCACAACTTTGATTCAGTTTGGGAAACTCCTCAAGGTATCCGATTCTTGATAAGATTCGAGAAAGTTAGCTCAAAGATCCCAATCAGTTCAATGAGTGAAAAATATGATCGCATTCTAAAATACTGTGAAAAAGAGCTTGATAAAATTTTAAAGTTGTTTAAAAAACAACGGGATGATCCTCCATTGGATAGAAATTTTCCACCACTAGCTGGCAGGATCAAGTGGTGCAGATCTTTGCAATCCCACGTCAAAGAGTTAATCTCTAATATAACTTCACATCCAATACTTGCAAACCACGCAGTTACAAAAGATTTGGAAAACAGATCAAACGCGATTAAATCTGTGTTGGCCGAGTACGAGCAAGAGATGACACAATTATGGATTAGCCAAGATGTTTGCACTGCAGATGCTTGTTTGATTCAACCTATTCTAGCACTACAAAACGATAGATTGGTAGCTAATTTGCACCCCACTATTCCACTTCTTATTAGAGAATCCAAATGTTTAGCAAAAATGGGTATTGAGCTTCCAATTGTGGCTACAAGTGAGTATCTTTGCGGTGATTGACATTAAATGACTAATTACATTTTTTATAGCTCTTTTATGCAAACAACATCACTTTGACACCATCACTGATTCACTTAATGTGAGATTTATAATATTTCTCATGACACTTTTCTGATATTTTTTTAAATCCAGGATTTAATAAAAATGTACTTCAACACTGTAAAAAAAGTAATCCAAGAAGTCAGACCTCTCTTCTTGCCTCAATTAGTTCGATTGACAACCATGCTAAAGCCTGGCTTGAAGCAGATCAATGTAAGTTTTCTATAAACTCTTAAACTGAAATAATTTTTTAATGATTTATAGTGGACCAATTCAAAATGGATGGAGTTTTATGAGCAGTGCAAGGAAGGAATTACAACTTTTGATGTTTTAGTAGGAAGAGTGCATGATATCTACACCAATAGAATTTTGTTCGTCTTGACTTCAATGCAGGATATAACTTTACAAACTTTACCTAATGGTAGGATTTAAAATGCATGTCCGCTGTTAGCTTTAACATGATCTAATAATTTTACAGATGATGAGTTATGGAGCGTTCAAGAATTTCTGGACAAAAATGAGGATGCTTGTCGCCAAGCTGCAATCGAGTTAAATCGAAAGAGTCAAATGGTTGAAGAAGCAGTCGAAGAAGTTTTAGATTTAGTCCAGAAAGCGAGTGTCATCTTTAGGAATATGATTGGTCCAGAAAACGATTTATTTGGAGATGAAGAACAACGCATGCATTCAGCTGAGTATCGTGAAAATGATGATGCTGCTGGATCCGGTCAGCAACAGGATTGGAGTCTGCTTTATTCTTGCTTCGAGAATCCTTTGAGTTTGTTTACTTCTTATGAGAGTGGGCTACCAAAAGGAATGCAGGACATGGTTTTTAATGCAATTCACGAAATGCGAAGATACTACAGCAGAAAGGTGATTGACGTTTTGATCAAGGTAACAAGAGCTGCATTGGACCTTTTGAGGAGAAGATTTGTATCTGAATCTGAGTCAGACATGAACCAGAAACCAATTTATATACTAAACGCAATTTTAATGATCCCAAATATCGCCATCAGACCAAGTTTGGATGATTTGCAAGAAGCTTTAGTTTTAGCTGGCAAAAACTTGGCAGGTGTTTCTAAGGGAGTAGCTCAGTGGAACTCTGGAAGTGAAGAAGCTGGTCCATCATTATATCAAGGCAGAAATCGAGGGCAAGGAGTTCAAGGAGATGAAAGGTCTAAACGACGTAAAATATATCGCGTTGTCTCTGAGCAAAAACCTCAGATGCCGCATATGACTAAAAGCTTTTACAATTATGTGATGGATAACAAAGAGGTTGTCAAGACATTGTCTCTACTTTCAACTTGCACTAGAAACTTGAAACATGATCTAGCAGAGTTTGTTAAAAAGTGGAAACCTTACCACTTTTTATGGAAGTGTGATAAGACTATTCGTCAGCTATTAGAGTATAATTTGATGGACTTTGAAGCAAACCTAAGATGTTTAGGGGATTTGGATGGAAATTTGGCTATTGAGCCGGATATGGAGTGTTTTGGACAAAGCGTTTGTTTATCGACTAATCAACTGAAGTTTGGATTGGCTATTGAAATTAAAGCTTTTCGGTAAGTTTTGAAGATACCTTTAAAAACTAAACTTGAAAGCATATTTTTCAGGCACAAAATTGGAGAAGCAATGAAGAAAAAATACAAACGTGAAATGGATTATGTGTACGCTGTCATCAACGAAATGGATCACAAACTAGATCGTCCTATTAGAGATTTGGATGATGTTAGAATGATCATGGATACTCTAGGAAAAATTCGAGAGCAGGAAGTTGACATGGAGCTCAAAATCGATCCAATTGAGGAAGCTTTCAACACTCTAGCAAAATATGAAATCCCTGTGGAGAGGACTCATAGTGATCTTGTGGATAATTTAAGAGACACTTGGTATAAATTGAAGAATCGAGCTTTGGATACCCACTGCAAGTTGCTTGAGATGCAGCCAATCTTCCAGACAGAGCTCTGCACCAATTTGGATAGGTTCAAACAAGAAAAGATTGAGTATGTGGATGAGTATAATAATACTGGACCAATGCAGCCTGGCCTAACTCCTAGAGAAGCTTCTGACAAACTAATTTTGTTTCAAGTATGAAGTGATGTTTACATGGTTGCAAAAAATATTTAAATTGAAATTTTTTTAGAATCGCTTCGATGGCATGTGGCGAAGACTCCAATTATTCCAAAACGGCGAAGAACTGTTTGGATTGGGTCAAACTGACTACCCTGAGCTCGGACAAATTAAAAAAGAGCTTAATCTTCTACAGAAGCTTTACAAGCTTTACAATGATGTAATTGATCGCGTTAGCAGCTACTACGATATACCTTGGGGAGATGTGGATATCGAAGAAATTAACAACGAGCTTATGGAGTTCCAGAACAGATGCAGGAAGCTTCCGAAAGGCTTGAAAGAATGGCCGGCGTTTCATGCACTCAAACGGTTTTGCTCGATTGCTTATATTTAATATGGAACTAACATTTTCTTTTTTCTAGAAATATCGATGATTTTAATGATATTTGCCCCTTACTGGTACGTAACACATTTTTTAAAACACAAGATAAGGCCAAATAACTTTTGAAATAAATAAGCAATTTAAAAGCTATTTAGGCTTCTCTTTGCTCCTTTTGGAAAACTATGTTGTTATTAATGATTTCTATTTTAAATTTTAGGAGTTAATGGCCAATAAGGCGATGAAGCCCAGGCATTGGCAGCGAATTGCTGAAGGTGGAGAATTGAATCAATTTGTTCTTGCTTAATCTGCTTTGATTGAACGCTTATGAATTCTTTTGATTTTGCCTTACAGCAATAGTTAAACATCTTTTCATTGTTGATTAATCTTATGAGGAAATTGAATAATCGATTATAAATATTGGTTATTTGATTTTTAGGGAACAAATAAGCTCGTTTTGAGCCCAATTAAAATTAACTTTTAAAACTTTCAGTGACAAAATACACATTTGAGTTCGATAGCGACGGTTTTTCCTTGAAAAACATTCTTGAGGCTCCTTTATTGAAACATAAGGAAGATATTGAGGACATTTGTATCTCAGCTATGAAAGAAAAGGATATTGAAGCCAAATTGAAACAAGTCACCAATGAGTGGTCTGGTCATGAACTGAGCTTTATGTCTTTCAACAACCGTGGAGAATTATTGCTGAGAGGTGACACCACTGCCGAAACCATTGGCCAGCTGGAGGACAGCTTGATGGTACTAGGATCATTGCTTTCCAACAGGTATATGGCTTTGACAAAAAACTACTGTCATTTTCTAAAATAAAATATTTTTAGATACAATGCGCCATTCCGCAAGCAAATTCAACAATGGGTCTACGATTTATCAAATTCCAACGATATTCTAGAACGATGGTTATTGGTTCAAAATATGTGGGTTTACTTAGAAGCTGTCTTTGTTGGCGGTGATATCGCCAAACAGCTGCCCAAAGAAGCCAAGAGATTCTCTAAAATCGACAAATCTTGGCAGAAAATTATGCAACGAGCTCACGAGACGCCTGGAGTCATTGCTTGTTGCGTAGGAGATGATCTTTTGAAGACACTCTTGCCTCATTTGCAAGAGCAACTGGAATTGTGTCAGAAATCTTTAAGTGGATATTTGGAGAAGAAGAGAATGATGTTTCCGCGCTTTTTCTTTGTCAGCGATCCCGCTCTGCTGGAGATTTTGGGTCAAGCTTCTGATCCACACACCATTCAGAACCATCTTCTATCAATCTTTGACAACACTCGCTACGTTAAATTTCACGATGTTGAGTACAACAAAATGGTGGCAATTACTTCTTCAGAGGGCGAGCAAATTCCACTTGATAGAGCAATTCGAGCTGAAGGTTCTGTAGAAACCTGGCTCACATCTCTATTGCAATCCTCCCAGCAGTCACTTCACTCTATTATTAGACAAGCCAACATTCAGATCAATGATCCCAATATTGCAATTTTGACATTCTTAGAAAAAATGCCAGCTCAAATTGGACTACTTGGGATCCAAATGATCTGGACTAGGGATTCTGAAGTGGCTCTGATGCAAGCAAGACATGAGAAAAAAATCATGTCTGAAACGAACAACAAGTTTTTGGAGATTTTGAACAACTTGATTGGTGGGTATTTTAGTATAAATAATTATTTATTGGTTTGAAATATAATTTAACATAATTTTCAATATAATTTATCTATCTTTTCATAGGACATTTAGAAATATTTAAACTTTCATTCTTTCATACAGTTAGAAAATATTTCATTATATGTACATGATTTCTAATCCCGTTTTTCAATATTACCTCTAAAATCTATACAGATCAAACGACTCGCGAGCTAACAAGGATGGAACGAACTAAATTTGAAACTTTGATCACAATTCATGTGCATCAGCGTGATATTTTTGATATTCTGTGCCGAATGAACATCAAGTCATCAAACGACTTTGAGTGGCTTAAACAGTGTCGGTTCTACTTCAAGGATGATCTTGACAAGACCTGGATGAGCGTCACAGACGTGACATTCAACTATCAGAATGAATACTTAGGCTGCACTGAGAGATTGGTCATCACTCCTCTTACAGATAGGTTAGTTTCTCGAATAGAAGATAAAGAAAATTGTTTGACGAGTTATATTTAAGATGCTACATAACCCTGGCACAAGCTTTAGCTCTATGTATGGGAGGATCTCCTTGTGGTCCAGCAGGAACTGGAAAAACAGAAACCGTTAAAGATATGGGAAAAACTTTAGGAAAATATGTAGTTGTCTTCAATTGTTCAGATCAGATGGATTATCGTGGTCTTGGAAGAATTTACAAAGGATTGTCACAGTCTGGCACTTGGGGTATGATTTTTCTTTAAATTTAAAATTAAGGGAAATTTCAACTTATTCATCATTGCAGGTTGTTTCGATGAATTCAACAGAATTGAATTGCCTGTATTGTCAGTAGCAGCTCAACAGGTGGCTGTTGTTTTGAGTGCTAAAAAAGATAAAAGAAAGACATTTATTTTCACGGATGGTGATACGATTGAACTTAATCCTGAGTTTGGTATATTTATCACCATGAACCCTGGTTATGCTGGCAGAAAAGGTAAATCCAATGATGTTTTAAATGTAATAATACTTGATCATAAATTACTTTTAGAGCTTCCTGAGAACTTGAAGATACAGTTTAGAACTGTAGCTATGATGGTTCCTGATAGACAGATCATCATCAGGGTGAAATTAGCTTCTTGTGGTTTTCTTGAGAATATTACCTTAGCCAGGAAATTCTACACTTTATACAAACTGTGCGAAGAACAGTTAACAAAGCAAGTCCACTACGATTTTGGATTAAGAAATATCTTGTCTGTCCTACGAACACTAGGAACAAGCAAAAGGCTGAACAACAAGGACTCTGAAAGCACAATTGTAATGCGAGTGTTGAGAGACATGAACTTGTCCAAACTGATTGATGAGGATGAACCATTATTCATGTCCTTGGTGTCTGATCTCTTCCCAAATCAATCTCTTGAAAAAACTATGTACGTTGAATTAGAAGCTTCAATAGCGCGTCAAGTTGACGATGCTGGATTGATAAACCATCCTCCTTGGACCTTAAAACTGATTCAGCTTTACGAGACACAGAAAGTCAGGCACGGATTGATGGCGCTTGGCCCTAGTGGAGCCGGAAAAACAAAATGCATTCATATTTTAATGAAATCTTTAACGGATATCGGAAAAATTCACAAAGAAATGCGAATGAATCCAAAAGCTATCGTAATTAAATTTTATATTATCTAATAGTAAATTTATTTATTTATTGTAATAATCTTAGTAATATAAATTTTATTAATATGATAAAATATTTACTTTACTAAAAATGCCTCAGACTGCAGCTCAAATGTTTGGAAAACTGGATGTAGCGACAAATGACTGGACTGATGGCATTTTTTCAGGTAAAACCCTTTATATAAATTATATTTCAAATTAATTTTTATGTGAATGTGATTGCATCATTTTAGCCATGTGGAGAAAAACTTTGAAAATGAAGAAGGCTGATAACATTTGGTTGGTTTTGGACGGCCCTGTAGATTCCATTTGGATTGAAAATTTAAATTCGGTATTAGACGATAACAAAACTTTAACATTGGCTAATGGAGATCGGCTAACCATGTCCCCAAATTGCAAAATCATCTTTGAACCTCATAACATTGACAATGCTTCTCCAGCTACAGTATCCAGAAATGGAATGGTTTACATGAGCTCATCTGGATTGGATTGGAAACCAAGTAACTTTTTTTGATTTGAATCTAACAACATGATTGTAATTCTTTGTTTTACTATCATAGTCCTGGCAGCATGGCTAAAAACTCGCACAAACCGCGAAAGAACTGTATTCTCTGAACTATTTGAAATCAGTTTCTTTGGAATATTTACCTGGGGAACCCAAACCCTGGAATTCACGATGGAAGTACTACAATGCAACTTCATCTCTCAAATGCTCTGCATTCTGGATGGACTTGTACCCTTCTCAAAGGATGTTGAGGTGAACGCCACTTTGAGCATCGCGGGTAGTAATGAAGGTATCGAAGATCGATGTAGGTGTCATATTTATCATTCTACCATCTCACAATTCGCTTGGATTATTTTATTAAATTGATCTTTTGATCTAACACCGTAAACTGATCAAGATGACATCATAAAACATACATTAAAACATCAATCATGAACAATAATCACAAACTTTTAGAATGACGAGCGTGATTTTTAGTCGATTTTTTTTTCACTTTCTTTAACAGAAAGCAAAAAGTTTTGTTTTTGAATAATTTTAAATTTTTTATAATATTATAACTTTTTGACTTGTAGAGCTAGAGTTTATATTAGCCATATTCTTTTTACATGAATATTCAGTTCGAAAATCAGTCATTTAGGTCGTTCTATTTGTAAATCACTTTCACATGCAAATCGGTTGAAAAATCAATCAGTCGGAAAATACAAAATTAAGCAAAAACTTGATGAACCTTTTTTTTTTCTTGTCTCAAAGTGAATGTCAAACGACCCAAGTGATTTGGAACTGATTTTGCTGAAAGTGATTTGTAAAAGAACAATCTCAACCAATTTAGCACTGAAGTGAAACACAAAAAGAATATGGCTATTGATTTCAACAAAATTTTTTTACTCAATTGCTACTTTTATTTATTGGCTTTTAACTAAATTAAGGTTCAAAAACTTCTTTTCAAAATCCCATTTTATGAATGGCTGAAAGTCTAAGTTTCTCTGCCCGAATAATTAAAATGAATTTTAACAACAATCAAAAATCGTTAAACGAAACTTAAAAATCACTCTCAGATTGAAGATTGTCTTTTTGAATTTTTCGCAATCTCAGCACTTTGAATTCCTTCTTATTGCGTAATAAACTAACTTCCAAGTAATTTTTTAGATGATCCTCTCGAAGAAGATGAGAATGAACATAAAAATGAAAACTGTACACCTGAGCATTTACATCGTCTCTACATCTTCTCTCTTGCTTGGGGAATTGGATCGTTCATGAACTCTACTGATCGTATAAAGATGGACGCATACATTCGCAAGAAGTACAAGACCTTTGACTTTCCTAAAGACCCTGAACATCCAGGTGCCACTATCTTTGATTTTTATGTTGGAGCGAATGGTCAATGGGAACATTGGAAGTATTTGGTTTCTACTTATGTTTATCCTGAAAGCACAACGCCAGAATTTTCAAGTATCTTAGTTCCAATTATGGATAACGCTCGAATTGAATTCTTAATCGGTGCAATTGCAAACCAAGAGAGAGCTGTATTATTGATCGGCGAACAAGGAACAGCCAAGACAATTATGATCAAAAATTTTATGAAGAAAATGAATTCTGACACACACATGGGTAGATCTTTCAACAACTCTTCAGCCACAAGTCCTTATCAGTTCCAAAAGACAATTGAAAGTTATATCGATAAAAGGCTGGGAAACACTTTTGGTCCAGCTGGGGGGAAGAAGCTGCTTGTCTTTATTGATGATATTAATTTGCCTCAAGTAAATGAGTGGGGTGATCAAGTCACTAACGAGATATTGAGACAGACCATGGATATGAAAGGTTTCTTTAACTTAGAAAAACCTGGAGATTTTACAAATATTGTGGATGTGCAGTTTATTGGTGCTATGGGGTTGCCAGGTCTGTTCTTAAATTTTTCTATTAGTACCGTAATTAAATTTTAAAAATACATTTTTTAGGTGGTGGTCGCAATGACATCCCATCTCGTTTGAAAAGACAGTTCTGTATTTTTAACTGTACAGTTCCAGACAATACTTCTATTGACACAATCTTTAGGACCATTGGAGAAGGTCACTACAATACTAAACGTGGTTTCATCCCAGAAGTCAGAAAACTTATTAAAAAGATGATTGCTATAACGAGAATGGTGTGGCAAAGCACTAGAGAGAAACTTCTTCCGACACCAGCCAAGTTCCATTATATATTCAGTTTGAGAGATTTATCTAGAATCTGGCAAGGCATGGTTGGAACACTTTGTACTGTAATCACTAATGAAGCAATTTTACTTTCATTATGGAAGAATGAATGCACAAGGTATATACATTGATAATATTTATGATCAACATAAACATTATTAGTAATTTTTAGAGTCTTTGCCGATCGCTTTACTTCTGTTCAAGATCAAAAATGGTTCATCACAGAAGTCGAAACTATAGTAGTTCGTGAGCTCGGAGAGGATTACGAAGAAATAGTAAAGCCTTGCCCCGTATTCGTAGATTTCATGCGAGATGCTCCTGAGCCAACAGGAGAAGAAGGAGAAGAAACTGATATGGAGCTACCCAAAGTGTACGAACCGATATATGACTACGAGCTTTTGAGAGATCGTTTAAAGATGTTCTTGATACAGTTTAATGAAATGGTTCGAGGAGTAGGAATGGATCTGGTCTTCTTCCCAGATGCAATGCTTCATTTAGTGAAAATTTCTCGAGTAATTCGTCATCCTCGGGGCAACGTGATGCTGGTTGGTGTTGGTGGCTCTGGCAAACAATCTTTGACTCGATTGGCTTCATTTATTGCTGGATACAAAACATTCCAGATCAGTTTAACTAGATCATATAATGTCGCCAATTTCTTGGAAGATCTAAAGCTTTTATACAGGACATGTGGAGTGCAAGGAAAGGGAACTACATTTATTTTCCAGGATCTAGATGTTAAAGAAGATATTTTCTTAGAGTATTTGAACAATATCCTCTCGTCCGGTGTTATCTCAAATTTATTCAATCGAGATGAGCAACAAGAAATCATCTCAGAGTTGACACCAATTATGAAGAGAGAGAACCAAAAAAGAACAATAAATCAGGAAACTGTTATGGAGTATTTCCTACAAAGAACGTGCCATAACTTACACGTGGTATTTTGCTTCTCACCAGTTGGTGAAACATTCAGATCGAAAATTGTTAAGTTCCCTGCGATCATCTCAGGATGTACTATTGATTGGTAAGATTCTAATTTTTGAATTAATATTTTTATTAAATCATCTCTTAAAGGTTCCAACCCTGGCCAAAAGACGCGTTGATCATGGTCGCTGAACATTTCCTCCATGACTTCGAGATTGAATGTTCTGTTGAAGTAAAAACTGAGCTAGTCAAAGCTCTCGGAACAATTCAAGACGGCGTCTCGGACACTTCCATCGAATATTATCAACGTTTCCGTAGAGCAACTCATGTGACCCCGAAATCTTACTTGAACTTCATTGCTGGCTTTAAAAATATTTACACCATGAAGTATAATGAGCTTTGTGAGGGCGCTGAGAAAATGGACACTGGTTTGGAAAAGCTTGCAGAAGCTTCAGAGAGTGTAGAAATCCTTAAAACTGATTTAGCGTTGATGGAAATGGATTTAGCAGAGGCTTCCTTGAAGGTGCTTACATTCTTTTGTTAATCATTTCAATAATATAATTTTTGATTTTAGTCAGAACGAGTGTTGGTTGAAGTGACTGAGCGGGCTATGCAAGCCGAGATCGTTAAAAATCAAGTCATGATTGTTAAAGAAAAAGCTGAAGCACTCGTGTCAAATATTGCTCTTGAAAAGGGTTGGGCAATGGAGAAACTGGAAGATGCTAAACCTGCATTGGAAGAAGCTGAGATGGCATTGAACAGTGAGTTTTTTGTTGTATTTGAAATTATTTTTCATAAACGTAAGTACTGTTAAGCTTCTAAGCATCAATCATTTCAATCATTTCTTAATATTATGTAACCTCTAGAGCTGTAAGTTCAATAACACAACGATATTTAGTAAAGTACAGTATTTGATGTTCAACAACCAGTTGAATCTGAAATACTATTTATCTTCTTTAGACTTTGAACATGAAGTCAATAAATCATAAAATATCATTATCAATTTATCATAATTTCCCTCAATTTCTCCAAAATGTCTAGAAGAAGCCGCAATATTTATTTTGGAAAAAATGCTTTATGTTCAATATGTGAGTGTAATCTGATAATATATTAAATTTCCTAAATATTTCAGCCATCAAACCAGCTCACATAGCAACAGTGCGAAAACTCGGTCGTCCGCCACACTTGATTATGCGAATCATGGACTGCGTTCTTATTCTCTTTCAACGGAAACTCCATCCAATCATCCCAGATACCGCGGCTCCTTGTCCAAAGCCTAGTTGGCAGGAAAGCTTAAAAATGATGGCGGCTACCTCATTCTTATTACAATTACAAAATTATCCAAAAGATTCGATTAATGAGGAGATGATTGAACATTTGACGCCCTATTTTAAAATGGAGGATTATAATATGGACACAGCGGTACATTCAATGAAATATTTTTAATAATCATTATCTCTAGTAATGCCGCAAAATTCTAAGCTAGCCTCTTTTTATATTTTCTTGAATATTATTGAAGAAGACTAGCATGTAAAGATTATTTTGCGGTACAAGCAGAGCTATATACAATTATTAATACGTTTCCAAAAAGCATTCGAGGAATTAGCCTATACATTTAATAACATTTTCCTTCATATCTAATAATACTTAAAGAGGAGAGTTTGCGGGGATGTGGCTGGACTTTTATCGTGGACTAAGGCTATGTCCTTTTTTCACGGTGTTAATAAAGAAGTGTTGCCGTTGAAAGCTAATTTGTTGATGCAGGAGGCCAGATTGAGAGTATGTTTGTCAATAATTTCAATTCGAATTAATAAGATTCTTTTCATATAAAAAACAAAATTTAAACTATTAGGTTGCCATGGAAGATCTTGCAGGTGCAGAAAGCCAACTTAGAGAGAGAGAAGGTGCTTTGCAGCTAGTAAAAGATTGTTACGATGCTGCTGTACAGGAGAAACAAAGATTAACGGACGCTGCTAATGTATGTTTTTGACTATGATGATTTTCCAGAGGATTATTTATTAATTCTAAACTTCGACTGTTTTTAATTTAATATGATTTTATTCGGTTCGGTTAATATTTCTTTGGGATATTAGGTTTGCTTGAGAAAGATGACAGCAGCCACAGCTTTAATCAATGGTCTTGGTGGTGAAAAAACACGTTGGACGCAACAAAGCAAAGAATTCAAAGGTAATTATTGTCTTTTATTGACCCAAAGCTTTTAAAAAATGAGGTTTCAAAAAATATTTAATTTTTAGAACAAAAGGGACGACTCGTCGGTGACGTTCTATTAGCTACAGGGTTCCTGTCGTATTGTGGTCCTTACAACCAAGACTACCGCTCAACAATGATGAAAAAATGGATGGTCTTAATGAAAGACCAAGTGATTCCATACACAAATAATGTGAATATCATTAGCATGCTGGTTGACAATGCGACCATTTCGGAGTGGACCTTACAGGGTTTGCCGAATGATGAATTGTCTGTGCAGAATGCTTTAATCGTAACAAAATCGAGCAGCTATCCACTACTGGTTGATCCTCAAATGCAAGGAAAAATTTGGATAAAAACTAAAGAAGATCAAAATGAGCTGCAGACCACATCCCTAAACCACAAATACTTCAGGACCCATCTTGAGGATAGTTTGTCCTTGGGCAGGCCTTTGTTAATTGAGGATGTTGGAGTAGAACTGGATCCAGTGATCGATAATGTGTTGGAAAAAAACTTCATAAAGTCTGGTTCAATAGAGAAAGTTCTAGTCGGAGACAAAGAGTGCGACGTCATGCCTGGCTTCATGATTTATATTACTACCAAACTTGCCAATCCTATGTTCAGTCCTGAGATAAGTGCAAAAACATCAATCATAGATTTCACGGTAACAATGAGGGGGCTAGAAGATCAGCTTTTGGGAAGAGTGATTCTAATGGAAAAATCTGAGCTAGAGTCTGAACGAGTAAATCTTTTTGAGAGTGTTATGAAAAACCAGAGAAGCATGAAAGAGCTGGAAGCAAATTTACTTTGTCGTTTAACATCCACCGAAGGTTCTTTGGTTGACGACGAAGCTTTGATTGAAGTGTTGAGAGAGACCAAGACCACAGCTGAAGAAGTAAATGCTAAATTGCAAATCTCTGAAGTCACTGAGAAAAAAATTATGAAGGCACGTGAAGAGTATCGATTAGTCGCGACAAGAGGATCTATTTTGTATTTCTTGATCGTGGAGATGAGCGCTGTTAATATCATGTACCAAAATTCATTGAAACAGTTTTTGAATATCTTCGATAACTCTATCACAAAGTCTACCAAAAGCAACGTAACTGAAGAGCGCATCAACATCGTTTTAAGGTAGATTTTTAACATATTTTGAAGTTTGATTATTCTGGATATGCGATTCAGAAAATCAAACTATAATTTGTTGAATAATTTTGCTTATTAACCATTTATATTTTAAGGTTTTCTTATGAATGAATACTATTTTAAACTTAATCTTTTGCAAATTAGTTGTATAGTTATTTTTCTTCTAAATCTGATCCATCTTAAAATTAATACTAATCCACCATCCTAGATATTTAACCTATGAAGTCTGGGCATTCACAAGCAGAAGTTTATACGAACGACACAAGCAACTTTTCACTCTTATGTTGGCTATAAAGATCGATTATCACAAAGGAATAATCAACCACACTGAATTCATGTCTTTCATAAAAGGCGGAGCATCTTTGGATCTAAACGCAGTAACTCCAAAACCTTTCAAGTGGATCCTGGATATAACCTGGCTTAATTTGGTTGAGATCAGCAAATTGAAGCAGTTTACTGAGCTTTTGAAAAAGATCGAAATGAATGAAAGGGAATGGCGTATCTGGTATGAGCTAGAAAAACCTGAAGCTGAAGAAATTCCATGTGGATACAATACAGCACTAGATGTCTTCAGAAAACTCCTATTGGTTAGATCCTGGAGTCCTGACAGAACCATTTCGCAAGCCAGAAAATACATTGAAGAATCTCTTGGACCAGAATATAGTGAGAACGCTATTTTAGATCTAGAGCTAACTTTTGAGGAGTCTGAGCCGAGAACTCCATTGGTTTGCATTTTATCAACCGGTTCTGATCCAACGAACCAGATTATTGCATTGGCCAAAGCAAGAAATATTGGTAAGAATTATAAACTTAATATAAAGGTTAATTTTAAAACTTAATTTCGTTGAACAGTTATAAAAGCAGTCTCTATGGGCCAAGGTCAAGAGTATCATGCTCGAAAGATGATGACTGACTGCATGGCTTCTGGTGGTTGGGTTCTTCTCCAAAATGTTCATTTGTCTCTAAACTTTTGTGCTGAAATTATCGATATACTTATCGAAACTGAACATGTGTCCGAGTCTTTTAGACTTTGGGTGACAACTGAAGTCCATCAAAACTTCCCTATTGGTTTGCTACAATTGGCTATCAAATTTACTAACGAGCCACCTCAAGGAATTAGAGCTTCCATGAAAAGAACTTACCAAACATTCACTCAAGATTATTTGGATTATACTTCTGCATTCCAATGGCCACCATTGCTTTATACAGTGGCTTTCTTCCACACTGTTGTTCAGGAGAGAAGGAAATTTGGGCCATTGGGTTGGAATGTTCCATATGAGTTTAAGTAAGTACTTGTTATATATTAAGTCCTTTGGGTGATACAATAACAAAAAATTTTAAAACTTACAGTCAAGCTGATTTTGCGGCCTCAGTGCAGTTCATTCAAAACCACTTGGATGAAATGGATCCCAAAAAAGGTGTCTCCTGGCAAACAATTTGCTACATGATTGGCGAAGTTCAATACGGTGGTCGAGTAACGGACGATTTCGATAAAAGACTTTTGACCACATTCTGTGCCGTTTGGTTCTGCGATACGCTCATGACAAACGCATTTGAGTTCTACAAGAATTATAAAGTTCCCATCACCAAAAATATCCAATCTTACGTAGACTACATTAACAATTTACCGCAAAATGACACGCCGGAAGTGTTTGGCTTGCACGGAAATGCTGACATCACGCATCAGATCAACACAGCTAAAGGTGGATTATTTGTTCACATTTCCTTTTTAAAACCAGGCCGATCGATTTTCCTTAAATTGAGTTTTCTGATGTCTGTCTAAAAATATTTTAGGAATATTGGACACAATTTTAAGCGTGCAACCTAAAGAAAGTGGTGGAGGAAGTGGTGAAACGAGAGAAACTATTGTTTATCAGTTGGCTGAAGACATGTTAAGAAAACTACCACCTCAGTACAACTCCTTTGAAGTTAAAGAATGTTTAGCCAGAATGGGAGCTTTGTTGCCCATGAATATCTTCTTGAGGTTTGTTTAAAGTTTTATAAAAGCTCTGTTAAAGCTCATTATAAATTATTAATTTAACTATATTCTTTAATAGCTTTTTAGATGTTTCAGCTATAATTTCATTTCAATTTGTTATCTTGTCGTTCATTATATGTTATTATTAAAACTAACATTATTTACTTCTAATAACAAACTTACTTCCATAAACAAACAGACAAGAAGTGGATCGAATGCAGCGTGTTATTAAGATGGTATATACAAATTTGTGTGATCTGAAGTTGGCCATTGACGGAACTATTGTGATGAGCCAGAACCTCCGTGATTCCCTAGATGCTATGTACGATGCTAGAATTCCAGACAAATGGCAGAGAGTGAGTTTAACCTTATGAATAATTAGATTGTGTTTCTACTGTTGCGAAATAATTGTTTGAATATTAAATTAAAACTTAATTTTCTAGATTTGCTTAATTCAGGTTTAATTAGTTTCTCTAGTTTGATTGACACGTAGTTTTAACAACGTGATTAAAAATTTTATTATAGAGACTAATTTATGAATGATGTAATATTACATGGAATATTTACATAATTTCTACAATTTCTAACTAACTATAATTGCATAATCTTCCATTCCATAGATTTCATGGGAGTCCACCACACTTGGTTTCTGGTACACTGAGCTACTTGAAAGGAATGCTCAGTTCAGATTCTGGTGTGCACACGACCGTCCAAAGGTAAAACCTTCAATTTAAATTTCACAAAAAATTTTATTGAAATCTTGCACAAAAAAGAGAAATTAAAAGAATGATGATTTATTCAGTCCCAACCCCTTGCCGCCAAATGGGTATATACCCTTTGGGTATACTATTGGGATTCTTACCTTTTTTATACTATTTCATACTATTTCTATACCCTTACTTTTTGTTTACTTTTTCAATACCCTTCGTTGAACGGAAAGTGTACATTTTTTCAACTTAGCGAGTTTCTTTTTTAACTTATAGTAGTATACTTTTTCTTACGAAAATAACAAATTATGTTTACTATAGTTATACCCAAAAAGATACGTTTAGTTATCAAAAATAGTATACGTTTTGTATACTACAGTTTTATTGGAATAGATACGTTTTCTTAACGGTATACATTCTGTATTTTTACAAGACTGATTTCCGAATAACTTCAATTTTTTCCTGTCAAAATTTTTTGCAGACACGAAAATTTTATTTTTCCTGATAATTAATGAAATATTTGGATATTGAAGTAAAATAAGTGATAAAAGTGATCCTCTGGTCTTCATTAAGCATCAGCAAATGGAGGCGAAAGACTAGAGTAAGTTTGTTCGAGATAAAGAAAGATTTTTTGGTAAAAGATTTACTTTTCCAATACTGTTCGTTTACTATTTTCATACTTAAAATTTCTTAATGTTAATTGCATTTATTTCCATATATTCAAGGTAAATTCTGTGAACAGCGTTGATGGAGCAGTTATTAAATAATTCGTTTTCTTTGAAGATGAATTACAAATGAAGATGAAAGTGCAAATTTGTTGAAAAATATGTATTAAAAATTAGTTATAGGTTGTATATATGGGACTTCATGATACTTTGAAGAGAAGCTGTTCAAACTGATTCATGGTCTAGAATCAGTTTTTCTAAAGTTTTTTTAATTCTCAAATAATTGAAAAGTATCATGAGTTCTCAGTAGCTTTTGGGCTGTTGTAGCATTTTATAACATATTTTCAAGGTAATAAAAATGGTTTTCAAACAAAATGGATTGAATTTTAGTATTATTTTGAAGAAAATTCTAGTAGTAAAATAGTATACTAAAGTTATACAAACAGTAGTTAGTATACTTTTTTCATACGGGACGTTCTAGAATCCTACCCTTTTTATACTATTCGAAAAGTATACTAAAATTGTACTAAAGTATTTTACCACAAATCTACTTTGAACGTATACTATCAGTATACTAAAACTTTACTACAGGGGTATTACTACTCGGGTATGGCAGAAAACATACGAAAGGTATCCATTCAGAGTAATTTTCGTTTACGAATAGTATACTATTGCATTTAAGTATTCGAAAAAGTATCCCAACATGATAATAAAATGTAATAATATTGCTCGTCTCCGGACAGATAAATTTCATTTAAAATATGTAACATAATGATACTTTTGAGTAATAAATTTTAATTTACAGGTTTTTTGGATGACTGGATTTTTCAACCCGCAAGGTTTCCTGACTGCTATGAGACAGGTATGCACAAATATTTATTAAATATGGCTTTTACTCTCATTTTTCATTTGAAATATTAAAAAAAAAATAGTTTTTGAAAAAGCTTTATATACATTAAATCATATTTTCGTAAAATAATTGAAGAACATGAATCCCTTCACAAAATGATTTAGCGAAATTCCAACAAATTTCCAATAATCGGCAACTAATTCACTTAACATGTTTCTAGGAAGTGACAAGAGCACACAAAGGTTGGGCATTGGATTCAGTGGTTTTACAAAATCAAATAACAAGGTAAACGATACAGAAATACTTTTTACAGACTCATTCATTTGAAATCAATAATTAAACGAATTATAATACTTTAAGTAGAGCAAAGTTCATTCGATGTATACATTTCCATGCTTTTTTTTTAGATACAACAAAGAAGACATACATGACCCTCCGACTGAAGGTGAGATGATTTGTATTTTTTTTTGGACCAAGGAGTGGACGATTTAAAAAAACTTAGATTATTCCAAAATAAGAAAAAATTTGAATTCGTCCAACCCTTTCCTCTAAAACCACAAAAACCTTCTAAATTTCTTTCACCAAACATTTTTATTTTTCATTGATAGGTGTTTACGTATATGGACTCTTTTTGGAAGGTAAATATTTGAGCATGTTTGATGTTTTCTCAGTTTTCTCACCTTTGCCGGCTTGTTGATTGTTTTCAAATTTCCTACAAAACATTTCTCAGTTTTCTGTTTTGTTTACAGATTGACTGTGTTTTTTGTTCGAATATTTGAGTGTTTATGTATTTATTGATCCGTGAAAAAATTGGGCAAAAGGATTTGATTACAAAGTAAACAAAAAAGCTAGGGAAATGTCTGCAAATTATTGGGAAATATTTTGTGTTTTGAATTGTTTGATTTTGTACACAACGTATTTCTTCAATGTTTTCAACTTTTCTGATACGTTATTATTCTTTGAAATTTAAACAGCGCACTGTTTACAAATTTTTAGATGTTAAAATTGTCGATGACATTTAAATCATTGATATAATATGTTTTAAATTATTTTGAGTGTGTATCTAATTACTTTGGGGAAGTCACGCATGTGAAGCTGACGTAGATTTTTAGCCTTTTTGCATTTATGAAAATTTCATCAGCAGATCGTTCGTTTTTCCACCAATTATTGATTATTTAAGGGCTTTTTGTTGACATTACGTTGGCATTCAAAAAAATTTCTTTGATGTTTGAACTGGAAAAAAACGTGACAAAAATTGTAAATTTGATTAGTTTGTAAGCTACTTGATAAAGCTCATAATATATAACCGTGGAATGTAACTTTGTTGCAATATCGTTTATACTTATATTTAAAAGAACTGAAACCTCGGCTGACCCAATTTAATCCAACAGGTTCAAAAGTTCACGAGGCAGCTTTGTGGAGACTATTTTCAATCTATAAGTTGTATGAATTTGCATCCTGGCATAATATTCAATCATTTATGGAATTTATAAAAATGTATCATGCAATATCAGAAAATAGGAAAAATGTTGAATATTGTGAAATTGCATAAAATGATTCTCGATTGTGTAGTTTTGGTCAATGGTAAATTCTCAATTTTTATTATTTAAAAAGTTTGATCTCACTAAAGCTAACTAAATTGAGATCAAAGTCTGAAAACTGAAAATTTTAATATTTAAACCGTTGTTCTGATTGATTGCTCAAGGAAATAACTGTGAAATTAATAAATAATCATGTTAATAAAGAAAGAAAAGGAGTTATCGATCAAATTAATCAAACAATGGAAAATAATAGTTAATTTAACCTTTGCCTTCAGTAGAAGTGTAATAAATTCAACAAAAAATAATATTTCCCTTCAAATGCTTTAGCTTTATCGCCGAAATATAAATCCACTTGAACATTAGCATATTATCAACAATAAATCATTCATCAGTGATTTTATGTGCCTCATGTTCCATGTCGTCTCAACACTTTATAAATAGCCGGTGAACTTATATTTATAGATAAAATCAATAAATAAGAATCAATATAAATAAACACCATGGAAAGCACATTCAATCATTCACTCAGCTTTCTAGCTTTAAGGCAAAAGAATAAAAAAATGCCTGGAACTAATTCAGTGGTGTCCTTTTTGTGAAAGTTACATTCATTTTATTTGAATTAAAAATATGCAAAGTTTCATATCGAATCACCTGTAACAGCAAAATATCCTGTTAAAAAGATGAAATGCCTTTGATATTCGAATAAGATTAGTATGATTAAACTAAAGCAACGATCGCAGTTGATCCTTTTGAAATTAGGATGCTATTTTAAAAACAAGACTTTCATTATAAAGTCCATGATACACCATATTTTTATTCTCAATTACAGGAGCCTCATTGGATCGCAAAAGTGGCAAACTTATCGAGTCAAAGGCCAAAGTCCTTTACGAGCAGATGCCGGTCATTTACATTTATGCAATTAACACGACTGCGGGAAAAGACCCGAGGCTGTACGAGTGTCCCATTTACAGGAAGCCCCAAAGGACTGACCAGAAATATGTAGGATCGATAGACTTTGAGACAGAGCTTAGTCCACGTCATTGGACTTTGAGAGGCGTTGCGCTGCTGTGTGATATCAAATAAATGGAAAAAATATTTTATTTGGTTGTTGATGGATGGAAACTGATATTTTTTGGACCATTGGTCAAGGTGATTGATTTATCTTACAGAGCTTTTTTCTTTCAACTTTTTTCAATACATAGGATTTTGTTTTAGAAATGATATTCTCCTCATTTACTCTGATTTATTTTTGGAAAGGTAACATCTGAAAGATATAATTCGATTGTGATGCATTCTGAATTAACCTGTATTTTCTTTATCATGACCCTTTAAGAGTATTTTAAAATAATATTTCCATTGATAAAATACCTGGAAGCATACAAATTACGCTTCTGTGTTAACTCAATAATTACTAGATCGTATAATGTTAGTGATAAAACAGCCTTTTCAGTAAAAATTGTATCTACTCTTTCGATTCATCACCTTGACCAATCACCCCTAAAATACATTCTGTGATTTTCCAACGGATAGAAATATGGCATATAATTTCACAAAGGATTTTTTTTTATGAAATTTGCTCACTTTATGTAGGAAATTTTTAGTGAAATATGCAAATTTAATGAAAAGCTTTTAATTGAGTTTTGGTAGAAATTTTTCAAATAATTTTTCAAATATTTTAGTCCATCTAGGACGTTCTAGAACTTTAAAAGCAAAATTCCAAAAAATATTATAAAAATTTAAACGTCTGATGTTGCTGGAATTTTCGGCACGGATTTTGTAGTGAAATCAGGTAAAATAGTAAACTCTCATAAATTTTAACCTACCTACTTATAAATGTGTAATCATCCAAATTTACGTAATATCTCCAAAATCCACACAATCTCTAAAACCTAGAGCTTTTAACATTAAAAGAGTTTTGCATTTGGGCATTTTTGAAAAATTGTTGCAAAATTGTTGGAATTTCAGATTAAACTCAACTTATACCTAAATTGTTCAACACTGAATACTTTTAGAAAAGAGCATACTTTTATTGCTATTATGTGGGATGAAAATTGGAATAATTTTTGTTAAGGTTGGGAAAGTTAGACAGAGAGTGATTTCTGGGCAGAATGGACTAAATGTTTATTTAAGAGATTTAAAACTTTGTTATTGAGGTTTTATTGATGATTCAATTTTTATACTACGAATTGAATGCAAATAGCAATAAAAGTTGTAAAGCTATAATAAGTAGGAAAAATAATTTTTTTTTGTGTCGTTTAAAATGGCAATGGTACAAAATTAGTCGATATAAATATAGCGTACGTCAAAATTTAAATTTTGCCGTAAAAGTTTAAAATTTGAAGAATAACTAACAGAATTAATAATAACATAAAATTAGACGAACATACCACATACAAACATTAGGTGAATAAACAAAAGTAACAGCTAGTTTTAATTAAAATAATAGTGGAAAAGTTTTAAATCATTAAGTACAGCAATTTTAAACATATTATGTACTTTAAAAATATGAAAAAAATGGTTTTAATTCAAAGAACAATTTTAATGCAATGAATGATTTAATTACAAATTATAAACGTTTTTATGTTACGTATCCCAACTATAACTTAAACGTCAACAGAATGCAAAAATAAATGTATTTAATTATTAAATGAAATTAAAGTCTTTAGAAAAGCACATAATATATTAAATGAACGGATGTATGAAATACCGGAAAAAATTATAATTGTGTCATAAATACATCCCTATCATAGTATATGGACGTAGTAGAAATTAACTGATTTCAGTTCTTGAATGTACTCTATTCAAAGTTCAAACCTTTAACACAACTTTTGTAGACAAAACAATAAATTGTAAATTCACGATACAAATAAATTAGAAAAAACAAAAAATGCGTCATTCTCTCGTTAATTATTTTTACAGGACGTGAAGTGAACAAAAATTAATGAAAAGAAAATGATGATTGTTTTCTTGGGACCAATTAACATTAATTTTTCTGACAATTTGAGATAAAATTTTTCAATTAAACTTACATGTAGAATTTTAGATGCTTTTCAACCCACGTAAGTCTTCCAAGGCAAAAAAACACAATTGTTTATATTTGAATAAATATCATGTATTGCTTAAAATTACATTATATACATACATATATATTGTTTGCATGTTTACTTTTTGCATAATTTTAATTTGAAAACATTTTAACATTAATAAATTATTTTTCAACATCCATGTAATTTTCTCATTGATTTTATTTAGTTATTTAAAATATTTAGTTGCCATTTTCCCTCAATAATTTTTTTTAGTCAATATGTTGAGTTCTTGTGAATTTTTCTCATACATATAATTATTTTTTACATTTTATCGCCTAATAAGTCATTTTTTAAGATCGTTCATGACTTTTCATTCTTTGTGGATTTATGTTTGTTTAGGGCTTTTTCAGATTTTTTTCAGTTTTTTTTTTGCTTTTCTAGGTTAAGCGATTAAACAAAAATAAGCAAAAACATTTAGTAAAGCAAATGTTTGCAGCTTGTCTTACATGGAGTGAGATTCCAGACCAAGCATTCAGAAGTCCATTAACAAGTTGTAGACTTTTTAGCTTGAATAAAAAAAAAAGATCTCTTGTTGCTACTGAGAAATTAGAACAATTTCAAAAATGAGTTAAAATGAAAATATCCAGTGACAAAGCTGTACTCAATAAAATAAATATGAAAGCTCTGAAATATGCTTTGCAAATTCCTTGAATTCTCAAAAATGTTTGACTATCTGAATCGTCCTTTTTTTAATGGATACAAAATCTGTTATTATATTATCATTTTCATGAAAAATCTTGGTGAAATAACAGTGAAGAAGATTTGCAATAATTAGCAAACTAACAGCTGAAAGCAAAGTAAAGATTAAAATTTTATTTTTATCTCCAACCGATTCGTTACAATGATGGAAAAGCTGAGAATTTGTAAATGCTTAAAACAATAATAGAATTTAAGGAGATTTATTTATTCTGTTTGACTGCATCTAATGCAAATCCAATTACAAGCGCTCTCCAGCAAAAAATTAACAAATTCTAAAGAACTAATTTGCGAACAAAAAATTTACTCTCAATAAATAAATTAATTGGAATCCAATTAGCTGATTCTGGACTTGGTAGCGTTATGTGAACTGAATTTCAAGAGCTTTCTGAAGAATACAGTATCTTTTTCCCAAGGAAATATAAACGTTTAAATTAGTCTCTTTAAATAGCCTCCTTTCTCTGCGTTCCAAGAAAATTCATAACATCATCTCAGTTCTGAAATCTGAATGACAAAACCATAAACTCTCGGATAAACTTCATTTATAAACATTCAAGTTTTTCATCCAGGAACGATCGTCCACAGGATAAGCGAAACAATACACAAATTACAATTTGGACGCTACCATGCATAAACAGCAAGCAAGCAGCCGACTGGAAGAGTCATAAAGAAAATTCGTTGCGCTAATAATTTTGCCCTTTAACCAGCAGCTTGTATATATGCTTTTTTAGGTTTGTCAGGTTTTACGCCTTTTACACTTTACATAAACTTGTCCCAATTTATTTTTGTGATGTTATTCTGGCACAATATTCAATTTCACTTTAAATTCACCTTCAATTTTATTTGTTTGAATTTTGAGTTTTTATGAGCTTTTATGAGTATTATTTTGTGTTTTCTTTTTTGTGCATTTTATTTTAACGTCTATGTTCTTTGTAATTTTATGACTTTATTTGTTTTGAATATTTGATCATACCTTTTAATCACCTTTAAACATAAATAATCTTGTACTATGTTTCAGCAACTTTTAAATTATCATTCAAAATGTGTGGGCCACATGATATAATTGGAATTGTAAGCAAGTTGAGGTTATTTGTAAGAATATAATTTATCCTTATATTTAAACGGATATTCTTTTTTATGTGCTGTTCAATAACTCATCAAAAAATTCTTAATCAATAAAATTCAATATCAAAAAGTTTTAAGGATAGCATTTTATTAGTTTTTTAGGAAATTCGATGAAGTAAAGTAAGTTCTTGAGTAAATTTTTGAGTATCGTTTATTTGGTAATCTTTAAAAAAATACATAGCCTCAACTTGCTTTTTGAATTTAGAATATAATTTAATAATTTTAGAATATAGGTTAATAAAGAATTTTCTTGAGTAATCATCATTTTAGTGCTTCAATGGCCCATTCAGTAGATGAATTTAATTGAAGGTATTGACAAAATCATATTTAATTGGTTTAATCATATATTTTTTGAGATATTCCACATAATACAGAAAGCACTAAAGTGAAGATTTAGAAAATTTTATTTTTAAGAAAAACCAAACCATTTGAGTTTAAACAATTTTCATGGGAAATTCTTTCCCACAACTAAATCACAATCAATGTTCAAACTTTTTCACTAAATTAATCTTTTCAAACATATCTTCATTCGCATTTTTCGAATCCACAAAGAATTTTCCAGAATTTTCATCACCGAAAATTTGTCAGTCGAATTCGAACGAATTTCAAAAATGAAAAAAAAAACTTTCCTAACTTAAACATTCGCCAGTCTATTTCTGTAAAGACTATACATGTACTTAAGTTGGAGATCGTTGTCGTCATAGTTATTCTCCATGACGCTATAATCCTTGCCCGAACTCACATCATTCAATTCGTCCGCATTTTGCGAATTTTCGGGCGCAATTTGCTCTTTCGCATGCACCTGTTGATCTTCAGGGATCTTCTCCTCTTGGTTTAGATTGTTGAGATTCAAGTTATTCAAGTTGTTCATGTTATTGAGGTTTTTCAGATTGTGATTGAACAAATTGTGTTTGATGTTGTTGAAAACTGCCTTTCTGCTAGATGGCACTGTATCTGAGTAATATCTGTTTGTGGGCAACTCATCAACGGAGTCGTATTCCAGAGCGTTGCCTCTTTTGCCGATGTTCTTCAGGATCGCTTTATTTATTTCAACCTGTTAATAAAGAGGATATAAAGTAAGGTTTTTGAAAGATAGAGTAAAAGACGAACGTAGATAAAAGTCATAATATTCTAAAAATAATCAAACAACGATCAAATTAGGAATTTCCGAGCAGACCCTTTTAAAAATGCTGTTTAACGCCAAACATTAAAATTTAATGTACCGTAACACTTGTCGCTTCTAAATCGAATTCAAATTAATTTCAAGCTCAAATTTAATCACCCAGAAAGATTTACAAATTTTAATCCAGCCAACTAAAGCAAATATTTTTACATCTGCTCAACCGAAAAATGGCAAAAAGATATTAATTTTTTCCTCAAACAGAATAAAGTTCACATTTTTGTACATAAAATTAATGTTTAAATTAATTTCAAAGTTTCATGCCAACTTTTTCAATAAAAAATTATGCTGTAAAGTTATGATCATAATTTTCTTCAATTAAGAGCTGTTGAAACTTTTTCTTACATTTGAATTTTCACCTTTTGAGCGGTGGATGCCAAAAATTGAAGATTAAAAAATCTGAAACCGCAAAAGGAATCTTCCACTAACATAAATTTGCGGTGATTAAGGACAACTGGATAATATTTCTCAATAAAAAAAGAAATTCGACGGTCAAATTTAATGGTACCGATTAAAATCTCAAATAAACTAAGGGCCGTACGACCCTTTTAAAAACGGTGAACCTTTCCAGCCTCATTTATGAATAATATTTGTGAAATTACCTGTTTTGTATTTTCTCGCATTTGTCTTCGCGCCATCTCGAGAATAATCCTTTGTCTCAGAACATCCAGGGGATTAACGATTGATAGAGAAGGCTTGGTTCGTTTGGGCGAGAGAAAATTTGACTGCAAAGGAAATAAGACTTAATTTACCTTGAAAGTAATTGAATGTTGATAATGATTTATTTGGTTTTTCCCTTCAAAATTTCATATTTATAATTGTTCTACAAAATCAACAAAATAACAATAAATCTTACTTGAAAATATTTTGATGTGTCTGGATACCGCAAATCCTCAGCTATGCAAACCGAAGTTGCACACAGCAATATCGCTACTAAAGACCAGAGCCCTAGAATGGCTTTCATACCTCTGCAATTAAAAAATAATCCTAATTGTTAATGAATGTAAATTGAGCATTAATGTAAATTGCTTCTAGTGAATTTGTTTTGAGAATTGAGGAGAATTGTGAACTTGATAAGAAACTTTGAATTATTCTCGTTGCTCAGATTTGCATTGTTGCATTTTAGATTGAAGTGGATTTTTTAAAATGTGTTAAAAGTTTCAACTCAAAACTTCAATAGCCTAACTTTTCTACAATTTATATAATATTGCTCGTTCAAAAACTTCAAAAGTTTTTAATTAAAGTTTTAAAATTTTGATACTTTCTAAATTAAGTCTTTTTTCATGGAGAAAGTAAAAAAGGCAAACAGACAACCAGTCTGCAGTTAACATGCTTATACAGTTTTTGATGAAACAGGAAGATGAAGTAAAAAAAAATAATAGGTATTCAGCAACAGAATGGCAGAATTTTTAATAAAATTCGTGATTTCATGAATTTTACCAAATATATTATTTAAATTGATAAAGGTAGGTTTATATATTGAATCATTTAAAATTGCCTTATATTCACGCCAACTTTTAAATAACTTTTTATAAAAAAATTTAAATTAAAATTTTTATTAAAACAGACTGGCGACAAAAAACTTTTCATGCCGGAGTCATGTTTAGCTTTACAAATTTTTACTGAAAATATTTTGCATAATACAGTTAATACACCTCAAATGTCAAACTTTTCCGGTACTGAAAAAGGTAGCAAATAAACGAGAAGGAAATTAAAGCGATAATTTCATCATTTCCGTATCTTTAAACATTTTCTCGTCAAACTCGCCCAAAAAGGACATTTTTCGTTTCACAGCATTCTAATTCAAACGCAAATTTAAATACTAACTCGAGAATCAAAGAAAAATCACCAAATTGTCGGAAAATCTAAAAGATAATCAAATCTTTTATGTTCTATCATTTTCATCGTATTTCAGCTGAAACTTTGCGGAATCTCCCAGGTATGCAGAATAAAGTAAATAAACAGTTTAGATTTATTTGGCTGCCGGGCAATTACCTTTGAATTGTATTTTTATTGCCATATTGCTAGACTCAAATGGGTAAACAGACGAATATTGGTGGAATTAAAATTCATGTGAATTTATATTGGAGGGCGAACATTTCGATTTAGAATTTAGATACCAGTATTTACATTCCATCTATTTTGTGTTTGCTTTGAGCTGGACGTCATCCAAAACATCAAATTTATAAAATTTCCTTTTCATCCATTTCCCATGTAAATGTCACAAATCAAATGGTTTGTATATTTTTTGGGGTATTTAGCGAAATATTCAGGATATTTGGAATATTTGGAAAATATCGTTGGCTCCATTCTATAAAAGCTTTTAGGGTTTTCTTTGAGGGAGCTCCTTAATGAATACAATTTAACAATATTTTTTAGCATACAATCGACGATAAAAAATTCTCAAAATATTTTAGAGTGAACCATACAGTAAATATTTTGTATGGAAAAATAGAGACTGACAACATTTTGATGGGAAAGCCGAAAGTCCTTCAGCTGAACAATGCTATCAAAAATGGACACAAATGGGTATTATGATTTCAAAATGTCTCTTATGGATTGCCGAATTCATGATTTTATCTGATTGAGCTTTATCCTGGTTGACTTGATGGACATTTGAATGAATTCTTTAAACGCAGTCATTATGAATTCGTAACAAGACATTTTTCTTGCTTTACGCATTTATTCTGGAAAATTACTCAAATCCAACAAAAAGATTGTGATCACATGTTGTATACTAAATATGTATTGCAGACCATTTGAATCTAAATTGTGAAGCTTTTTGGTGAAAATTGCGGTCGTTAAGAATTTCACACGATTTCATTAAAAGGAAAATGGGCGCAATATTAATATCCAAAATTCGCGTGAAATTCGTAAAATTTCTAAATTTCATAAAATTTCAATTTTTACGATAAAAATTCATAAAAATCTCGAAAAATTCGTAAAATTGTGTGTGGTCGACAGCGAAAATTTTAGGTATCCTTTTAGGAACATAATTTGTGCTCAGTGTGGGTTTTCATATTTAATTGAAAAAAGTATAATTTGGTTTGATAAAAAAAAGTTAGCTTTCCGGGAAATCTTCTGTTCGTCAAATTTAAAAAGCGTTGGTACACTGAGAAAAAAAAGTTGCAATCATTAAGACACATTGTGGCGTATATGGACCTAAGACACTTTTGTCTTAATGATTGCAATTTTTTGTGTCTTAACGATTGCAACTATTTTGGGTTTTTGGTGGTACTTTGTCGTACCCAGTGCAACACAAAAAGCTGAAAAAAATCAGGAATTGTTGGTTGTACACAGTACAACTCAAATTGTGTGGCACCTGTTACAATTTTTGGTCGTAATGATTGCAAATTTGTGTCTTAAAGAAAATTCCGGAAAATTCGGAAAACTCGACCCATGAAAGTGGAAAACCAAAAAAAATGCAAAAAAGAACATATCCACACACTTTTCCCTTAAGATATTTATCAATAGAATCTTTCAAATTTCTGACTGCATCTGGAGTTGAACCGCCGACTTTCTGGGGACTTGTTAAATTTCTGCTGTTATTTCCGCGCGCGTACCGATTTGACCATGGAGACTTGTGATAGTCTCGACGTTATATACTAACTTAACGATAAAGCATTGTTTTCACAATTTTGATTAAAATATTTCCCAAAAATATCTGGAAAATCATGTGAGAATAGTTTTTAGATATATTTTTCAAAATAACTACTATATGCAAAAAAGAAGTTTGTAATTAATTCAAAAAGTACATTAATTTATTTTGCAAACATTTATTAATTAAATGTTAAATTTTTTTTCATTCAAATTTTAAGATCTTTATAATTTTTAAGAAATTTTTTTTGGAAAATTGAAGATTTTTAAAAGATTTTCCTAAGATTCTTAAGAAATATTAAGATTTTAAAAAATTTAAAGATATCTTAGGATCAATAATGTAATAAAATCAATATATGAAATTTTCGTCAAAATTTTCGTTTGACTGAAAATAAATCGATATTCTACATATTCTCAGATAAATCAGTAATTATTCATATTCAATATGCTAAATTCATAAAAGGTTAGTAAAAATTTTTTTCTTATATGAAAACAAGAGAGTCAAAAATTGTCAGATGGCAAGTACACAAAGCGTTTTTTTTTGGTCAGATGGTGATATGATATCTCAAAACACGAAATTTAAGGTTTTCTCAACGAATGACATGATTCTGCATTTTTTTTCCAAAAAAAGTGTCTGGAGCCACCAGATCATCCCACCAGCTGGTGGGGGACCCAATTCTGATTATGATCTGTTGCTAACTCATAATTTTTAAAAACTTTGCTGAAGAAACCGAAGCGCTAACTTGTTCCGTTCGGGAGTTATTTTGTAAATGGACAGACGGACGGACAAAGTGAGATTATATAGTGTATTTTTTCAAAAAAAAACAACGCTTAAAATAATGTATAGAAACTATCAAAATATTAAATGATTTATTTATTTATGATTTTAATTTTTTTCGTGAATCTTATTGATAGCGTATAGTATTTTGATTTTCATAATAAACTGCAGACGCAACTTTCAAAATTGCTTAAGTAATTTTATTTTCGGATAGTATACGATCTTTGTTGAATTTGCTATATAACATGATAATTTTAAAAATTTCCTTCATTTTCGATTTGGTGGTAATTTTTGATGTTTTCTGCTAATTTTTTTACTTAAAAAAAACGTTCCTTTTGATCTTGTAAAAGTATGAAAAGTTTGTACCAGTTACAACTAAAAGTTGTAAAGGTACCACCAAGTACCACCAAAATATTCCTGAAAAATGTACCACCAAAAAATTGTAGGTAAAACCACCATACCACCAAAAAGTTTTTTTACGTGCAACCAAAATAATTTCACGACACAAAGTGGGACTCGGAACAACATTGTGTCGTACTACCACCAACTTTTTTCTCGGTGTAGTGATAACTGATAGCTCCTGGTAACCATGTCTTGCTGGTCTTAATTTGAAAATATTTCATAATTAAAACGGGATACGGTACTTATATATATATTTATTCTAATATGTTGAATTTGTCAAAGTTTTATATAAACATCAAAACTTTGTAGGAAACTAAAGTTTAATTGACTTTTATACTTTGTTCCTGTAACACAATACTCAAGTCACTTTGTTAAACTTATTTTCTTTAAAAAGTTTCTTTCAAGTGTAGCCTTCATGGTCTTCAAAAGAGCAGACAAACTGACAATTTTCATTTTTATCATATTGTTGGCAAGATGTTTAAACACCTGTTGCTAGTTGACTGGTTGATGATCGATGTTATTATTATTTCACAAAATATCTTCAATTGAAGTAAAATATTCCATTCCTACGCTCTATTTTTGTGTCGTTTCAAGAATAATAAATGTGTAAATGCTTTTCTATCAATGATTAAAAAATTTCACAGAATTACAATTCATAAAAATAAAGAGACCGATTCATGGAATATGTGCACTTGCATTTAACTAGATTTGTCCACGATTGTATGCATAAGAGTTTCTTTTGCATACGTCATACACTTCTTTTTAAAAGTTTTGTATGTTTGTATTGTGATTTCCAACTAAAATGTATGCAGTATTATGAATGATAATATTTTTCATCATGTGATTTTAAAACACATGTTTTTCATATTTATGTAAGTTGATAAAAAGTAGCACTGCATTATTTTTGCATTATTATTTCACTTCTTCGGTTCTTCCCAGATTTTCACTTTATATATTTTAAACATTTTGATGAATTTTTTAAGCAGGTTAACAGAGTAATCCCCTTAACGCTATTTGTAAGCAAAATAAAAATACAGGAGACATCTCCGGGAAATCACAAAATTTATAAAATGAGGTTTACATAAGGGAGCATCAAAAATGCACAAATTGAGTAAATGTGAAACATTCGCTACATATTTATTTTATTTACAGTTTAAAAGCTGAAAGTCTTTAATTTGAATTTGGTTCAACAACAATGTCACGTTTATGAACTACCAACAATAAATTGTAGATTATTCTGTTTCAGGAAGATGTGATACATAAATATTTGTATGATTTTGATAGGATATACTCAAGCGTTGAGTACACTCTAGCAATGTCCATTTAACATTCAGAGATAAATACTTCTAGAGCATCTGTCATCTTCATCATGTAGATGCTCGAAAATAAATATCAGAGCATTTAAAATCCCATTAATGTATTCCTACGAATTATACAAATTTTCTAGAAAATTCTACCTTTCATGCGGTTCATTCTATATTGCTTCATTTTATTTATTTGCTTATGCTGATGACAATTCTGTTTATTTAAGTTTTCTGATAGCAAGAAGATTAAAAGACTTTGCAATTTCGGACATTGCTAAGGCTGTCAAGCATAATATCTATAGGCCCGTATTTGCAAGCATTTGAAGGATGTGCAAAGAAAAATATTAATCTGCACCCAAAAGGATTTGAGAGTGTATACTGTGTAGCTTGTGGCTGTAAGGAACCAAATAGACACAAATGATTGGTTAGGACAACTGTTGCTTTTCTGTTTTTTTCTTTTTTTGCTCGTGTTCTCACAAAGTTCTTTGTTGTATTATTAGTTTTATGAGTAATTTGGAAGCTTTGAAGAAATAACTGAAGGAATTACGCAATCATTGAGGTGGCTTCATAAGTCATAAAACTCATTAGCAATTATCACAGTGATGAAGTGCCCATTTGTTAGATATTAATTGACACTAAAATGCAATAAAAACTTGCGCAATTGAACAAATTCTGCACTGTAAAAATCAATTTGTTTGTTATTTTTTATCAATGATTTTGGACACATAGAATATCAAAATAAAATAAATTCTGAATGTCATCCAAACACAAAACAAATCTATTCCAGGAAAAGAATAAAAATTCAAATATTATTTGAACAGTGCTCGAAATCAACTGAACTGAAGAAAAATTATGACTTTTCAATTTTCATTAAACTAGATAAATGGGGTTAATTTAATTTCTTTTAGAAAACTACTTCACCAAGAAAATTATGACATTTATTATTAATAGTCTCATCTATTATTTCATCTGAATGAATATTGCGATAGCAAGACAATTTGAAAGAGAAAGAAACTGAGAGTAAAAATAGTGAAAATGAAATAAAAACAGAAAGATTGGAAAAATGTTATTTATTTTGAATTGTTCTATATAGGATCAACTAAATGAACTTAAAAAAAGTTTTGATATTATTCTTTTAATAATGTTATTTTATTTGAATAAGTGGAATGAAGACGCCCCAGAGAATGATTTCTATTTTTCCATTTTCGTATTCATTTTTTTTTTATTGAGCCAAATTGAACGGAAGTCGAATATTGATCATAAAATTTCATAAATAATCTTCTAGCATATCTTTGTTTCACCTGAGGTAAAATAAATGTTGAATACTCGTTTTATACAAAATATACTTTTGAAAATTGATTTTCCTTCACCCATGAAATCTACTTAAAATCGACCAAAAAATATACTGAGAAATTTACTGTTTGTTACGTCAAATGTAAATATTCTTGCGGATACTTTAATAGGCCCATCTCAAACCGCTTGAACATTATTTACATTATTATATTAAGCCACTGGTTAATACCTCGAACTGATATCCTTCATTAGAAAAGTTTTTCTGAAATGTCTTAATAAGTTTTGCGGTGTAGTAGTTAATTACCGAAAAATCCAACTACTGAATTATTGAATATAATTTTGAAACTACTCAAGTCATCTTAACTTTTTTAATAAAGGACTCAATTATTATTATGCATATGTTTTACGCAACCATGCACATAACTTTGTAGGTAAGCTTTAAATATTAAATACATTGCGGCTTGCATATTCACATGTATTTCCATGTAGATTCACATTTACTGAACTGTTCAACAAGTGGATTATATTTTTCAGAATTGAATTTCAGGAATCGATAAATGCTATAAAGGTCATAAGCATTTTAAGCACCATTAACAGCTATTCTTCATTTTCAATTATACGTTCAAGTGAGTTCTGCAATCAACATATTTAATACATAGTGATATATGAATTATTAATGCGTGTTTTAGCTTTTGAGTTTTTCAGCTGATGGAAAAACTTATCTTGTGATCGTTTTTAAACTATTTGAATAGAACTGAATTTTAACATAGTTTATTCATTGAATCGAGATATTATGTTTAACTTATTCATAATATTCCAAATTGATCATTTTTAATCAGTTTCTTCGATTTTCCAAAGTCTTAAAAGTATAATTCCAATTTCAACAAGTCTCTACAAATGCCAAACAAACCGATTTGCTTTAAAAAATTTGGAAAATAGGTCTTAAAAGAATAATTTGAAAGCCCACACATTATTTTATTGAAAGCTCAAATTTTAGTAAGCAGAACGTTTTTTTGGACAAATGTTTGCATAATTTAAATTAATCTGAATTTACTTTTCTTAGTTACGGTTTTAGCTAAATAAAAAAATTTTACGTAAATATTTAGAGCTCTTGAATAAAATGTGAAGCTTTTTAATAAAATACTTAATAAAATTGTGAATCACTTTGTTTGTGTAAATGTTTGTGAGTTCAAAATCCTCTGCCAACAGTCCACATTCTGTAGGCCTTTCTAATTCAAACAAAATCTCTGGGAAAAAATAACAATGGTTTAATTCAAGTATAACTATAATTTCATTACTAGCATGTGCAGGAATTAGAGCATCAAGTTGTTAAAAACCCAAAATCTCAAACATTTCTCAAATTTCTCGTATTTTTGCATTGTTTTTCAAGCATTGCTGAGACGTCAACCACAAAGAACGTGGTAATCGGATTACTTAAAAATCTCTTATAAGATTTGTTTCATGAGTTTTTTGAGTATCCTATGTATTTCGTGATTTTTCTCTTATTTTAGAGTTTTCTCGCAATTCAGTGTGAATCTGAAAAAAATCCCCAATGCGACATAACTGGCATATTATAACATTATCTTAGGCCAAATGCAATAACATTCATTTAAGTAGATGTGCTGTAAATGTTGAATGCTACATCTAACTGAAGATAAAAATACTATGGGGAAGTTGTCAGCTTTGCTGACTTACCATGGGGATCTGCGTATAAATGACGTCATGTAGAATGGAACAGTCAACACAAATCCGACACGCTTTGAAGCACTTGTTGCTCCATTAATATTTAATACAGATATCGAATTTAATTTCGCAGCAAGCAAAGTAAATCTCAATTGGCCGTTCGGTAATCTCTTGGGTCTTGGTCAGGATTGATTGCATGGTAAACAAAATATTTTCCCAAAAACTAAAAATATGTTGGGGATTTATTGAGTTTTATTGAGTTTGTGAGTTAGTGGCGCAGTATGGATTATTGGCCACTGGACTTGCTTGAAACATTTGTTTGAACCTTTATTTGGAAAGCCTTCAAAAATGAATGTAAATTGAAATTATTATTGGTTTATGGGGTGTCTTTTGGGAATTTATGGCTTTTGGAGGATATTGAGACAAAGTGAATGAAAAGTTGTGTAATTTTGTAAGCTATAATAAATATGTTTGATATTATATGGCTGAAAGTTGAAACGTAGATAGTGAATAAACTGCTATCAAATGGTTTGTCCATTTGATCGTTTTAAAATGTTTTAAAATATAAAAAAAATTCTAAGTAAGAATAATGCGAATTAATTTGACAAGTCATCTTAAGCGTTGTACACACTATGAAAGTGATTTTTTCAAAAATCAAAGTTTTCCGTGAAAGTTTTTTTGACGTTTCAAAAAATATTTTCCTATTTTTCGATTTTTATTACATTTATTGTCTAAAGAATGCGTTTTAAACCATTTTCTACGAGTTCTAAGCATTGAAAGACCATATTGGGAATGAATTGGCATTAAAAAAGGGAAATGTGTCAAAATAAAAATTTCGGACTTTGAAAATCGGAGTAAATTAATCAAACTTGCAACGCAAAAATAGGAAATTTTCTATTCTTCGTGAAAGTTCAGCCTCGCAGTTTTTATTGTGGTTCATGATTTTGATCAGAATATTTAATCACCGCAACTGCACAAATCTGATGCATATTTATGGCAAGAATGATGTGGAAAAAAAAAATTCCAAAATTTATCATTTTTGAGGCAACTTTCATGGGCAAAACCAGTAAAAAGACAAAAATTCACTGAAAGTTGCCTGAAAGTAGAGTTTTTCCTAGAGTTTTTCCAAATTTTCTTCGAACATTAAATTCGTCTTTTTAATACGCAAATTTTGACTATTTTTTGAAAAAAATCCTTCCACGGGAAAATGTCAAGAAGTTGAAAAAATCGGAAAAAAGAAGAAACTTTCAGTGATTTACTTTCATAGTGTGTGGACTAGCGTGGTTCACAAAACGTATGTAAAAGCAAAAATGTTGAAATATCCTGCTCCACCAGCCTAAAATAATTTTTGGGGCTAAAACAAAATACCCGTATTTTTTTATTATTTTTTTTGACAATTTTAAAGGGGTGCGCAAATTCGTTGAAGTTTTGAAATTGAGTTTTAAGACGACTACCTTAAAACTTGGAAATATTTTAAACTTTTGGTAATATTTTTCAAAAACCTTAGTTTGTACCAACAAACTGTAAAAAATTTATTCAAAAAAAATATCAGACAAAAAAGATATGGAGAAATTTGTGAAATTTTTCTCCCATACAAAAATATCAAAATCTTACTTTTAAAGATAACTTTCAGATTTAGAAGTAAAATGTTGATAAAATACCTTTTAAAAAATAGTTAACTCATTAATAAACCAAATGCAAAAGAGTTTGCCGATTTACAACTTCCCGAAAAAAAAGTATAGTATCCGAAAGAGGACTATGTTTTCATAGATCACTTGTTGTTGCTGTAATTTGAAAAAATTGATTTTGACCGATCAGGAAAATAAATGTTTACGGGAGTTGCTGCCAAAAATTAAGTATTAAGATTACTAACATTTTTGACCAGGAAAAAACAAAATGGTGGATGTCAAAAAGGCGCGAATATTCAAATTATATGGTCAAAAATGTTTTCTTTATAGTTCTTTAATAAGATTATCGTTAATCTCAAAATTAAGTTCAACAAAAAAACTAACTTTTTGTGGTTTCAGTGGAAAATTTTTTTTCTCTTTGTAATATATTAAGCATTCGTCTTACATAACATTTTTACTATTTAATTTGAATATTCGCGCCTTTTTGACATCCACCATTTTGTTTTTTCTTGGTCAAAAATGTTAGTAATCTTAATACATTAATTTTCGTAGCAACTCCCGTTCGGTCAAAATCATTTTTTTAAAATTACAGCAACAACAAGCGATCTATGAAAACATAGTCCTCTTTCGGATACTATAACTTTTTTTTGGGAACTTGAAAATCGGCAAACTCTTTTGCATTTGGTTTATAAATGAGTTAACTATTTTTTAAAAGGTATTTTATCGACATTTTACTTTTTAATCTGAAAGTTATCTTTAAAAGTAAGATTTTGATATTTTTGTATGGGAGAAAAATTTCACAAATTTCTCCATATCTTTTTTGTCTGAAATGTTTTTTGAATAATTTTTTTACAGTTTGTTGGTATTAACTAAGGTTTTTGAAAAATATAAGCAAAAGTGTAAAATATTTCCAAGTTTTGATGTAGTCGTCTTAAAACTCAATTTCAAAACTTCAACGAATTTGCGCACCCCTTTCAAATGGTCAAAAAAAATAATAAAAAAATACGGGTATTTTGTTTTAGCCCCAAAAATTATTTTAGGCTGGTGGAGCAGGCTATTTCAACAAATTTGCATTATGGACCACACTGTGGACCGCTTTATGAAAGAAGTTTTTCTTTGCAACTATTTCAAGTTTCCATTTGTTTTATCTTAATAAAATCAGTAATATATGTTTTAAAATGTGTTTACAGTTTTTATTTAGATTTGTTTATATCGTAATTTAAAATACAATAAAAAAATACACTTTGTGTTGACATTTCTTTCATCGACAGCCTCTTTACAACATTTATGATGATTGATACTATAACAGTTTGTGTTCGATGTTTATTCAGTTAAACTTCTTTGAATTGATTACGCAAGTTGGAAAAAATAGTCAACAATATTCTAGACTTAATAGAACTATAAACAAATAAATAGTAGTTTGAAGAAATGTGTTTAAAATATCATTACTCCATACTTTGATTTGAAATAAAATACAATCCTTAAAGAGATTAATGGTTAGTCAAATAATAATATTTTGTTTTCATGGGATTTATTGCGTGTTTGCATAAAATTATGTTTTCATTGAAGATTTCAGAAGAAAATCTTGAATTGTTTTTGAACAAATAAAGGAGATGTAGATATCTCTTGCTCCATATTAAAAGGGTAATTTTCTTACATAGTTTCATAATAATAACACAAGAAGACAAGTAAATTTTTCAAAAAATTACAATAGAGGAAAAAACTATTCAGGCCAAATTTCAGGAAGAACATTGTCTTCTTTAAAGTTCCCAAATCCCAAACCATGAATACCAAAAATGCAAAACTCCTTGAAATTCTCAGGTTTTGGGAAAGAAGTCAAGATTGCTTTTTGCAAGGATGTTGCTGAGAATAGACGAACGTAGATGAGAGATTCTACAGTGAAAATTTTTTTTACTATTAGTACATACTTCATAGTAGTTATTTTAGATTACATCAACTAAGCTACATATAACTATGAAAAATATTTGCAGATATAGAATTAAGTATTATCAACTGACCATTTAATTAATATTAACTCATAAACACAGTTTATTACTCAGCCAACTGATTATAATCTTATTTATTCGAAGAAACATGTTCACCCTAGAATACTACAATTCTTGCACTTAATAAATTTTATTATGCAAGTTGGAAAACATGAATTTTAATAAGACTTTTGTGACATCTATTTTTCTATTTTTTTTTTCGAAACTTTTGTTAAGTTATCATTTGTTGACACAAGTATAATATAATAAAATTTCTCTCTTTTATCATGACGTTATATTTAGCTTTATGCGATATAAAATATTTCCTTATTTTGTTAGAATTGTTTCATGCAAATTCGACCATTTATTGTTTCTCTAATAAAAAATAATCATGTGTATGAAACATGAACGTCAAATGAGATATAAAAAATTTTAAAAAAAGATGAAAGAACTATATCATCTGAGCATTTTTTGTGTATCTAAATCAATCATATTTATTGTTTCAGATCATCAATTTGATAGATCGTTATTATCTGAATTTTTCATGAAGCTGTGGGAAGATCAATGATGTATGTTATCTTTTATTTTATTTATATTCTATTTGAAAGCTCAATTGAGCTTAAAATGGTTTCAAAGAACCATATTTTAAAACTATATATTCTTAAACTTGATAGTTGCTCATTTGTAAGTAAAATTGTGTACTTAGTGATTAAAAAACTTTATCTTGAAACCAACAGAAAATTTTCACTTAAATGAAACTATGACGTCATATATATAATTATTCGACAGCAGTTAAGAATTATGATGATGATTAATTTCATTTTATATTAATTACTAGATAGATTGCTAAACGCACAATTTATTGTTGTATGAAAGTTAATGTAGAGTACTTTTTGCAATAACATAAAAGTGAATGCTAACGAATGAATCATATTGTTAACATTCCACATGCCAAAATTTATATTTAATACATTCTTTAGGATTTCAGATCTTTGATCTTTCATGAACACTAGAAGTATAACAATATTAAATTAAAAATTAATAATTAAAGAAAAAAGGAATGTTCAAAAGAAAGTACAAAATTTATCCATAAGCTTGATTGAAAAATATTTTTGGCTGTTTCCTAAATGTTTCCAAAAAATTATAAAATTTTATCAATCTCTGACTGCAAAATTGATATTCTAGACGAAGAAAGATCCCACACATTAGGCTACATTCCTCATCCATTACTTTAGCATCCTCTTCTCTGTTTGTCAATTTTTATTAAGTTACATTATTGTTTATGATTCCGTAGCACGCTCTCAAATACAAACATTCCTAAAATTTTCAAAATTGCCGAAATTCTCTGAGTTGCAAAAATTACTAAGAACCTTTAATACATACCTACGAAAGACCAAAGTACTGAAATTCCAAGGAAAATAAAATGTTTGTGATCCAGTTCGAGTAACGCCGTTACAGTCCAAAATATAATCCTCACAGATCATAGAATAGCAGAATTATACGAATAATACCATACTGGCCAAAATATGGTCAATAGAGCATAGAAAGCTCAAAAAGCTTCTGTAATCGGCTAATGCTCATATTGTCTATACCCACGACTAATCAAACTAAATAAATTAATATCGTATGAAATTCTAACGTGATTTTACGAGCTTTCTGTGTGAATCAGGATTAATAGTGCGGGGAGATTTACGCAGAATTTGGCCCGAAAAATATAACTGAATGATTTCTCCATTTTTCTAGCATTGATCAAAATACGTTTACAGTCACAGCATGTGCTGTCGAGAGTTTCCATAATAATCCTCCATAATAATCCTTTGCCATTTTATTTGGATTTTGTTAACTCATGTAAGTTTGGCAAATGATTTTCACAAAACACTTCATCAGATTATTTGGAAGTTTTTCATTTGATATTATTAGAGCATAACAAATTGTTTACTGTAAGTGCGAACATTCAAACGCATCAAATCATGAAAGTAATTATTTTGGAAAGTTTTGGCTTATTGTGTTTATTGAGATCTTTTTTATAATTTGTAAAAGTTTTTAACAAGTTTAAATTCTCGAATATTTGCCTTGATAATCCACAAAAAAGCTTTTCCTACTGAATTAAGCAGAAACACCATGCAAATTCAGTTTAAAAATGGAGCTGACACAATTCCAACTCTAACCAGACTGATAGGACAAATTTAATCGGATTGCTATATTATAGCACATCTTAATAAATGAATGGACGACATAGAGTTAAATCCAGTAACATGGAACATTAAAAAGATAGCAAATTAATCCGATTCGTGCTTCTAAATTCAAATGATGCTACAAATAGATTATTTTCCCATCAAATACACTTTTTATCGAGAAATTTTCATGTCGCAGTAATTCAAACATTCCGATTTGTAGTATTGAGAAAGTCACTGTTGAATAAATGTATGACTCGATATTAAATTATTTTCCATCTACAAACTGAACAAATTGTAATCCTTTTAAATTCTGATAATTTGCAAATCCCGTTTGCTTTCATGTTTCTCAATGTTTGTGTGCTAGGCTGCTTACCAGAAGCCAAGTGTGGGAATGTCGGAGGCAGAGTGAAAATCTGCTGACATTAATACATAATAATTTGTCATGTTATGTCGCTGTAAGTGTTTTTACAGCAGATTGATTGCAGGGCTTGAATCATTATGCTTTTTGGTAGCTTAGCCCATTTAAAATTTCGTAGTTGCATGAGATGCACTCATTCTAGATGTTGTTTGATTTATAAAAGACATAATATGTATTTAATTTGGACTAGAATACATTCCATGTTAATTCAGATTAGAACAATTTCACGAGGAACTGAAATTTACCGAAAGCACCTCAAATATTTGATGTAATCTCGGTTAACATGGAATTTTGCTTCAAAGGCGAGAATATCTTTTGCTAATTGTTTGTAATGCAATCCTGATAGCGAGTTTGAGTAAGTTTGAGTCTACTCAGCTTATTCTGATGCATAATTGTTTTGAGTATTTGTTTTAATTAAACAGTGTGAAGTGTAAAACACTCGGTAAACTGTACTCAATATACAGTTGTTTGAGCTTTGTAGAACAAAAGAGGAATTACGTTTTGGTACATAAATGATCAATGTATTCATTTCATTAAAATTAAATATAATTAATTATCAATAGCTGTATTGTTTTGATCTGTTATTAAAATGATGTAATACGATATTACTTGAGGGGTCTTTCTGGTAGAAAATTTCACATTAAAGTTATTTAGATTAATTTTATATACAATAGTATTATCATACATACAAATCTTTTAATTCGTTCTGTAATATTCTAGAATGATGAATGAACTGAATAATTAAATAAAATTTCATCGAATTACGTACAATCTACAAAACTATCTATCACAATGTACTGATCCTTTCGATTCCTGCTTAACTTGGAAACAATTCAAGTAAAATGAACAAGTTGAAAAGGTTAAGCTTTTGGAAGTGACACGAAAAATAATAAACGTTCTCTCACCATGGTGTTTTCTGTTAACTAACCCACAATTAGTCAGCCCTTAATTGCGAAGCAATTAATAATTTAACACTTGATAAACATTGGTTCACGTTTAGTTAAACGTTTTATATTAATTGCAAGGTTTATGCTAACAGTTCAACTAGATGTTCTGTGAATTATGAACGTATTAGAAATTGTAATGTTACATTAAATTGCGGTACAATTGAAACCCAATTGAAAAAAACTCATTTTGATGAATTATTTAAACGAAAAAAGCCTGATTATAGGGATTCATTGCAGTATTGATTTCTAGAACGTTTTGTTTTGTTTTATACCGAACACAGAGTTACGATTGGAAGTGTGAAATTTTTTTAATGATTGCGTATTCAATATTCAATGTTTTTTCAACAATCAAATTTCAAAATGAATATATCGTGGAAAATCGATACACATTATGTTACCGCAAAATATTATTCATTCTTGGAGCTCAATTGTTGTTTAACTTTACTATTGTGAGGTGCGTACATATTAGGCTTCAGAAGCTTTTTTAAGAGGCAACTTTATTCTATAAATATCAATGTTTTAAAAGCCATTGTTTAAAAGAAACTTGTCTTGGTAGCTCGTAAACTCTTCACAAACTTGAAAGCATTACTTTAAATTTTAATTTATTTGCAGAGGACATTACGGATAGTGCCAATTGTAGCGATTTATTCTTAATTTAATAGCTGCACTCATTTATAAAAGTCAGTGACATTACTGGACATGTGAACAATTTCTCACCAACAAACTTTGCTTTTATTTTCTTAGAGTTGAGTTTGAACGTAAATTGTACTGAGAACATATATAATTTATGAATGGTTTATTATCATAGAATATAATGTTACCAATTTATTATTTAATTTTTCCAATATAACGCAGCCAACAAAATTACAGGTTTGTAAAAAGTATGTGAAAATTCTCGATACAAATATAATATTTCCTAATATTTACCAAATTTGCTTATATAACCTCTAAATTTTTGAAACGATCTTCATAAAACATATAATCAAAAAATCAAGAAAATCTCGAAAGAATTAAAATACCAAATTTTATGATTACACAAATGATACAAATTGGCATGATTAAATATCCGTTCAAATTGATTTCAAATCTCTTGAATTTGTTCCAATTTTGTGATTTTTCGCGAAAAGCGTCTTGGTAAGAAAAATAACATTGTCTAAATCATAAAACAAAGAAATGGAGTAATAGAAGAAACATGGGATCTTTTTATGGTAATTTGATAAATACAACTGAATTATTTGCTGAAATAAAACATTTTTTGTAGGTTTTTGGGAGTGATTTCGGTTTTTTATTCGTACTTAATGGAGTTTCATGGAATTTCGTGGAATTAAGTAGAAATTTCGAAATGTATAGGATGATGTCTTATGAAATTTCCACATTTGAAGTAATTTTTAGTAAATGCGATACTTTGATGCTTTTAATGTAAGTTCTGTAAATTTTATTATAAAATATGTATTTGTTGCTCGTTGTAGTTTTTAGTTTATGAAAGTTGTTTTAATTTGGATGGAAATTTGAGTCATTACTTGCAGTTGAACTCATTTAAGCTTTTGAACTAAAAATTTTCAAAATGATGAGCGTGGGAAACTAAGTACATTTCTAAAACTGGATCTGCAAACATATTTTGATATAGTGCATTCGAGTAGAATATGTATTTAGAGTAATAATGGATTAAAACTTAAAATTAACTTCATTTTCAGGATATTTCAGAATTCAAAATATCTTCTGGAAACAGAGGTTGAAGCACTGATACTTCAACAAATGATATTTTGCCTGCATTTTAATGGTAGTCCAATATTGATTGCACTCTTGATGATTTTTATTCTGATATTTTAATTAATGTTAAATGCGTAAATAAAGACTTAAAACATCAAACCTTTTTAAAGTCTGGGCAAACACATTGGAAGCTTAAATTCAATTAACTGTTGCGATATTTCGCAGCAAAGTAATTTTCTATTTTGTTAGGAAGCGTCTTTGAAGTTTAAACCCTGTATAATTTAATCAATTTGATATATTATATTCTTTGCACCGGAAAATTGAGCAAAGAACTTGATAAAAAAGAAACATTAAAAAACCGGCTATAGCTCTAGTAGAAAAATGTCTATGTCTAATAAATAATAATATGTCTTTAAAACAACAATACAGCAAAAAGTTCAATTAATGCTTTCAGAAAATATTTTAAACTCATTAAGGATCTATGTAGTTGTCTTGTTCATGTTCTAATTAATGTATATGTTGGATATTATGGTTTTTTGTCTTTGACACCAGTCTTCCTAAATAAACTCAGTTTATTTTCACAGCATTTAAATTAAATTTTAGAGATGTGCCGTCGGATCCACAGTCCCTAATTTTTTTTGTCTCAAAGGAAACCCCTTTCACAAGTTTCTTGCAATTTTCCACAATTATCACAATTATTTCTATTTTTCCTAATTTGCATGAAAAACAGTTTTCTTTTCTAAATTCACAATTATAAGTTTTGCTTAACACGTACAACGATAATTTGTATTCTTTGGTTATTTCGGTCGAAAGACTGGAAAGTTGGAAAGAACTTTGGAAAGTTTTTCTTACATTTGCGAGCAATTAATTGTTGCTACTGCTTCACAGCTTTACAGCTGTAATTATCGGAATAATTGAATTATTTTAATTATGGATGTAAATTGTGGGATTCAGAGAGGCTAATGTGCGGACAATTTGAAAGCGAGATTTTTTTGTATAGACCACGCAGAAAAGTTTGTAATTTTTAATTTGATTTCAAGGCCTAAAATAGGAATCTTTTTATTAATTATTTAACGTTTTAGTGGGTTTACCGGGAAGAAATTAGACTAACTGAATTTGGTTGAAATGTGTGAATTACCCACTACACAGAAGTAGATTTAAAATATTTTGATCATAGAATTTTCATAAATATTTAAGCTTTATGATCAAACAGTTGAACTTTTTTTTAGAAAAGCTTCTAAACCAGAACATTTATTCTTGAAAAAATAAAAACTCCTTCAGCTACTTCATACTGTAATTTTTAAATTTTTCAAAATATTATCTTATGCACGGAATTTTTTTTTAATAATTTTAGTCGAAGTTTAGTGATAAGTTGGAGCATTTCTTTGTTTATATGTTATGTCAAAATTTATTCAAATAACACATTTATATAAAAATTGAAATCAATTTATAATTATTCCCATAAACTTCAATAACAAATTAAAATGATTAGTAAATAATTATTAAAAGAAAACAGGTGAATTTTGTTACCGAATTGAATATGAATAACCGATTAAATTATTTATGAACAACAATTCTTCAAAGGTTTCATTCTCACAAAATTAATTAATTGGATACCTAACAAATTTAATATCAAGGTAACAGCTTAAATAATTAAAAACTTACACGACTTTTTATTGACTTTCCACTTTACAAAAAACTTTCACTTGATCACCGAAAACAGTTTTTGTTCGAAATTGACAAATTTTTATCACTTCCAACTTTAAATTGTCCAATTAGTATTTAATATTTATGCCACAATAAATACTTAAATATTTTAAATATTTAAATCATTCAAATCCACTTAGGAAGTCAAATCTAGATAATATTTAAACTCTTTTGCACTGATTATTATCAACCACTCTTTATATTTTATGTTTTTGTAACTCTTAAACCTTAAGCCTTATTCAACAAGTGTCCTGGGCGCCGTTTACTGGTGGAATCGTAACATTTCCAGCAAGTTGAGTCCTTTTATACTTTCATTCGTATTTAAGGGATGATTATACCGGTTTCTTAAATGATTGTGAAATGGTCGAAAATGGAAAAATCGAGTCTCTTTTGGGAATTCTAGCTACAGACAGAGGGCGGCATAAGATGGGTAGATGAAAACATAAAAAGGATATTTTTGCTGTTTGTGAAACACCTGGTGGAATTGTTAAGATTTCAAATTAAAAAACTGTTTTACTTGTTAGAATTTTTTAATCCTATACTATAGAGAACCTGTCGAAAACCAATAAAATGAGTATTATAAATATTTCCAAAATTCAAATAATCAAAAAATAATAATATGGGGTGAATTTAAACCAATGAACTTACTAATGATATATTTATTTTAAAATTTCAGTGATTTTGACATAGATTTCCACAGTAATAACAAATAAAATAAAAAATGTAGATTATTTCACAGCTCTTATAAAAAATCTTCTGCACTGAGCGTTTGAGTTTTGGCATTAATCAAAGCCGAATATTCATTTTGGAAGTCAGCCCAATTAGTTTGAGTTTGATTATCATATTTCTCAAAAACGTCAAGGTCATTTAAAGTTGTCTGCGTGTAATTATTATTAAATAGGTTTCCGAAGTCCGTCTGGCTTAATTTATTGTTAGTGGAATCAAAAATATCTAGCTCGTTCATGTCAGTTTGAGTTTCTGCACTGAAAAACTCCATGGATGAGTTGTTTAAGCTATCTTCATAATACTGCATGGCGCTGTTTAAGTTTACATTTTTCTTGTTTGACGAGATGGAGGACTCCAGACTATTACTATTCTCGTTATCGTTGAAAAAATCAATGGAACTAGTTGAAGTAGACGAGTTTTTATTAAGTTTAAAGGTGGCGGAGCTTACAGAGTCATCGAAAATTGGTATCATATCGTCTGTTGTTGTGGATTTAGTTTCGAATATTGTTGAGGGCATTGATTGAGCTAAAAAGGATAATTTTTGATTATTATAAACAATTTTTCTTTCGAACAAAAAGCTCACTAGTTTCAGTAAAACAAGAAGTTGAAGTCGATATAGATGCTTTAACTGTTGACGATCTTGTTGTAGTAGATACTGTCCTAGTGGTCTGCGATTCCAGCTCGGCGTTAAAATCAGCGTACAGTTCTAAAGGAATTATCGAAGCTTCATGTTGCTTCTTCTCAGACTTCTTCACCAATTTTAGCTTTGGTTTATTCTTCTTTACTAACTGCTCATGATTATGCCCCTTACGTTTCGCATGTGTGATCAAAGCTTCACAAGAACTGTAGGAATTATTGCAGACGCTACACGAGTAAATATTTCCACAGTTCTTTTGATGCAAATTCTTGAGGTACTCGGTTGAGAACTTTTTATCTAAAATAATAAAATGAGGAACATTTGAGATATTAATCCTTTTAGTTTGAGCTGTTACGTTGTCAATTACCACAATTATCACACTGGAACTTTTCTGAATTATGCACTTTAAAGAAATGTTGAACTAAATGTTTTCTAGATTCGAAATGCTGGCCTTGAAACTTTTCATTCTTCTTGCAGTTCTCAATTGGACAATAGTAGCGAGCTATAATTTTCATTTTTTTACTCTCAAAAATGTTGTAGTGCTCAATGATGATGTGCTACAGAAAATAATGTAAAAAGTTATAATTAACAAGTTTGTCAAAATATATTCTAATGTCTTTGGATCTTTTAGCTTTTGAAATATTTAGGGTATTTTGAAAGATAGTTAAAGGGAAAAAGTTTCTACAGCTGAGAAAACAACTCCTTTAGTTTCGCTAGGAATTATCTAGTCTAAATTACAGTCGATTATATTGAAGAACTTGTTTTTACCTTTTTTAGACTAATCTCACTCGAGAACTGTTTTGCGCATATACTACAATTGACCTCCTTATTCTCAATATCGTAAACTGATAAATTAATGCTAACGAATATAATATTTTGTGCCATTCTTATTTAAAGTTTTTTACTAAGTTTTTATTTTCATAACAAAGTTTCACTATTGACGCACAGCCTACGCACAGCTTGTACATTTTGACGTAAATTTTTGACGCGCATCAATTTTGATAATTTAAAGATTTACAGCATATTTAAGCTTTTAATTAAGCATTATACTCTTGTAAGACTTTGTTTGGTCCAGCTCTTCGTGACACATTCTAAGCTTTTTATTTTCCTTCGAAAATTGGAGTAAAAATAGTGAAAAATTTAATTGCTCATCGATTTTATTTGGTTTGCAGATCAGTTTACACTCTAACCATCTCAAAATCTTGCTTGAAATAATGTAATTCCTACAATATCGCATTAAAAATCCAGTGACTCATCAATTACTAGAAAAAATGAGTAGCAGTGAGGCTAAATCATCGCCAGATGTAAATAGCAGCATCACCCAAGTAAAAATTCGCGGTCGTCCTCCTAAGAAGCTACTACAAGCTGTGGTTAGCGTTTCATCTACCTGCACTTGGTGTGCAGAGAGCAAAACACCTCTAAAGTACGTTTTGCCCACTCAAACCGGCAAAAAAGAGTTCTGTACTGAAATTTGTATTGCTGAATTCCGAAAAGCCTACAATAAAGGTGCTTGCGTGGAGTGTGACAATGTGATCCGAGCTAATGCACCCAATCGTGAATTCTGCTCAACATACTGTTTGAACAAAAATAAGAAGAAAAATGGGGCCGCAGCGCTGGCCGCCCAAAATTCGAGCAATAATCTTTCGCTCAATAACAACAATGTGCCCACTGCTAGCAATAATAACAAGGAGAGTCGTGGGGGAAGTCCCAGCTCTGTAAAGGTTGTGAAGAGTTTAGTGGAAGCTAATAATTATAAGGAACATTTTGCTGTAAACAGGATGAGTCAGAGCCCTATGTTTCAGTATGAGCACTTTCAAGTATTTGATTGGAAGGATTACCTCCAGGTGAGTTTTTATTAATAACACGTAATTGAACAAACAAATAAATCTTATTGATTGTGTTTTAGGAAAGTGGTAGCATCCCGGCTCCTTATGAGTGTTTCAAACAAGCAGCAAGTCCACCAATAAATGAGTTCCGCATGGGAATGAAGCTAGAAGCAGTTGATCCACGTAATGTTAATTCAATCTGTATAGCCACAGTAGTAGGTGTTTTGGGATCTCGCCTTCGCCTCCGTCTCGATGGTAGCGACAACAAAAATGATTTTTGGCGCCTTGTAGACTCAAGTGAAATCAGCACTGTTGGAAATTGTGAAGCTAGCGGAGGAATGCTACAACCACCCCTTGGTTTTCGAATGAATGCGAGTAGCTGGCCCAGTTTTTCCGCCAAAACCTTAGAAGGTGCTGAAAGAGCTCCGAAAGAATGCTTTCAACCAGAGCCAAAAACGCCCAAAAAGAACACTTTCAAAATCGGGCACAAACTGGAGGCTGTCGATAAGAAAAATCCACAACTAATATGTTGTGCCACTGTGGCGGCTGTTAAGGACAATGAAATTCATGTGACGTTTGATGGATGGCGAGGAGCTTTTGATTATTGGACTAATTATGATAGTAGGGATATATTCCCTGTTGGCTGGTGCACAAAAAGTTGTCATCCAATGCAGCCGCCAGGACAGAAGAATAAAAATGATCCCAATTCAGGACAAAGGCAGAAAAGCTCGAGACCAACTTTCACAACAGTGGAGCCTTATCACCAACCGACACCAGTTACGGCACACTTTCACACTCGATGCAAGGGAGGAGTTTATATCAATAGTTCTAAGGTTAGTTTTTTTACTTCAAGCAACTATTGAGAAACTTATGCAACTAATTTTCAATCATTTTTAGCTTCCTGCAATGGTAACAGCACCCGAACATCGTACCTTAGCCAAGCTCTGCCTACAAGAAATTCTAGCTGCCTGCCGGGACACTGCTCAACTCTCGCAAATTTTATTTGCCCTGGAAGGTGACATGCACATTGTCACAGCAGCCGGTAAAAATTTCACAGTCAAAATTCCGCCATTTAATCGGGATAAGAAACCGGATGAAAAAATGAAAGAGTTCCTGGAAACTCTCGCTTTAGCCTGCAAAGCTTGCCGTAATTTGGTTACATTGGAATCAGAGCCAGAGCAGTGTGAAAAATGTATTGGATCATCTCCGCCGTTGAAAAGACCTTCAAAAGGAGAAATATCAGAGCTTTTGGTAGGAGCGGCTAAGAGAAAGCCAGTCTTTGAAAGAGAGACAGCCACCTCAACAACTACTGACTCACCGAATAGCACACCTAATAGAAAAGTCTCGACTCCTGTCATTGATACAACAACAATTTTATCGCCCGCGCAAATTAAAGAAGAAATCATGGATCCAGTCTTGGAAAATCCAACCACACCGAAGACTCCAACGAATTCGCATCTGGAAATAGTGGAATTGTTAGATTCACCAGTAAACAATTCTAACGCAGCAAGTCCAACTGTTCCTAAGGGATCAATCTCAGATTGGAGAATTGAAGATGTGATTCAGTATATTTCATCGGCAGACAGCTCGCTGGCTGTACATGCTGATCTTTTTAGAAGACATGTGAGTTATGTGTTTCACTAAATAATAATTAATAATTAAATTTTTTAAACGTAATATCTTAATAATCTCTTTTTAATTAATTTGTAGGAAATCGACGGAAAAGCTTTACTTCTGCTCAACTCTGAGATGATGATGAAATACATGGATATCAAATTGGGACCAGCGCTTAAAATATGCAATTTGGTTGAGAAAGTAAGCAATAAAAATCGCCGTCACCAGTCTATCAACTAGTTCTTTTTTAACACAACAAAAGGTGATGAAAATAAATTTTCTGACATTTCCAGCGAAAAGCTGTGAAACGAGAAATTTAATAGTACGGCAAAGCTGAGGTTCTAGCTTTTTAGAATTTTTAACTTGAACTTTTTTTTTCATTCATTCACAATTTTTGGATGCTACTTAACTTAAAAAGTAGCAGCTAGAGTTGCCGATGAGTAATTTCTTTCTCAAGGTATATAAATGAAGGTGGAGAAAAGCTCACTAATTTCGTCGTTAAATTTGTATGCTTCAGTATTCTATATTGAAAATCTTTGCATGAGTATAACGATGAGTTTGTTGATTTTCTGTTTTCCTTCGTGCACTACCACAATTAAATTTCTACGTGTGACATAATATTTTTGTCAACATTTTTCCGGAAAAATTTTCTAACTTTAATTTGCATATTGTGTTATAAAGTTTTTCAGGTATTCTCATAAATATTTTTACCCACTTATCGGGTAAATTGATAATTTTGAATTTCTACACAAATTTCTTATTTTGGCGATATAGAGTAAAACACAAAAACTAGATAGTTTGAATTCGCAAAACTAAATAGAAAACTAAATTGTACCTAGATTTTGAAAAAAAAAGAAATCGTAAACTCTATAATTAAGATTGTAAATTGGAACTTTTAAATTCTCTGAAAATGTTTAATAATTTTAACTTGTATTGATTGAAAATTATTTGCATGTTAATTAATTCATAATTAAGAGTTCCATTTTCACGAAGTGCACAAGAGGCATAAAATATTAAATATCCGAAATATTTGGACTATTGTTCTGCAAGTTTTTACACTGAAACACAATGAATTACTGAAATATTGAAATATTTGAAATAGAAGTAAATAGAAGGTAGCAAATCATTATTTTTTTAGTAAAAAATTAATTGACAATTGACTTGAATCTATAGTTGCACTGAAATATCCAATCCAAATCAACTTTAATTTAGATTATAATTTATCAATACTTTTATTACTATTACCTTAAATTTTCACAAAAATTTAATTAATGAACTGTCAAACTAATACTTTTAATTCAACATTTAGAAATACTGATTTTGCTACTTTCTCGAAACAAACTTCAGATTAATCAACTAAAGCACTTTGTAAAATCACCTCATAAATAACTGCATAACACTTGTCCTTACTAGAGAAATAGTGAAATAGTAACGTAATATTTGAAATAACTCACGCTTTTTTTCAAGTGGAGGAAAATATTTGCGATTTAATTGTGTATTAGGAATTTCATCTTAACTCATCTTGATTTTGAAAAAAAATTTCATTCTCTGATTTCATTTTTGTTATAAACCTACCAAAAAACTACACCAACAAATCCAACCATGTATTCTATCTTCTATTAAACGAATTCTTGCAATATGAACTCTCACCCCAATCAAATTCTTGATTTTCTTACAATATCAAATTAACACTATTATTATGAAATTATTATCAAAAACAGTAAAAATAAATAAATATGATTACAGAAAATTGGCTATACGTGAATAATCCGATACTTGAAAGCCTCACAAAGATTTATCAAAATGGATTTAAGTTTAAATTATAATTGAGTAAATGATTATACAAAAAATTCTATAATATTGTAAAATACTAGAAAATAAAGAAATTGGAAAGAAAATTTGTCTAAAAATGTTTTTATTGAAATTTAAAATGGCACAAAAATAGATTTTTGATAACAACAAAAAATAAAATACTTTCAACGACTTTTCAGTAACATAATAATAAGGTGGTTCAACAGATTTTACTCAACAATGGCGAATACGAAAGCTGTTCTGCTGGGCAAGTAACATTGGATGAAATTGTCACGACCTGCGTGGAATTCAGCCAAAGAAAAGTGTTTTGCTTTCGAGTCCACCCGGTTGAATCCTCCAAATTCAGAGTCATCAGTGCTAAGCACAATTTTATAGGCTCCAGGGAATTCCACACCTTGAAACGAATAAGATATTTTCAGATGAGCTTAACTTCTTACGATAATCTAAAGATTTTCCCGTCAAAATTTATAAACTGTACTAACCAACTCGATAATCAGTAAAGCTCCTATTCAAATGGAAATTAAAGACAAACAAATGTCGATTCCTTTCAAAAGCGATAATTTTGTCACCCTCGTGCTTCCATGTAACGAAAGCAGGATTTGTCCACAGCCAACCAAATTCTTCTTCAGTTTTATTCATGACCATGTCAAATCGATTCAGGTATTTGTATTTAAGCTGATCGTTATCAACCAAGTTCCATTGACGACGACAGTAATGGTAAGATTGATCATTGCCTTTTCGAGGGAAGTCAAGCCATTCGGGATCTAGAAGAAAAAAAGAATTATTTGATCATGAATGGTTTAACTTTGGATAAGTTACGTCCAAACTCGTTCCCAATGCTGAAAGGTGAATGAAAAATATATTATTATTAAATCAGCAAATTAAATTTATTATCTCTGTTAAGAAATTTAATTCACCAAACTAAAATACTCACAAATTAAGATAAGCCTCGCCTCCCAAAGAATGCGTTATTAACCTAATCATCTTATGAAGCGCCAATCCCCTATCAATCACAAAAGATGGCGCTGAATCCAACGCCATACTGGTGTACATTTCTTTATCCATAAGCCAAAAGGCTAGGGTCTTATCTCCTACTAAAGCTTGGTCGTGTGATTCTGCATAAGCTACCGTTTTTTCCATCCATCTACGATTTACAAGAGTGTGTACAATTTCACCCATAGACCATTCTTCATCTGCTTGAGTTTTGATAATTTCGATCCATTTGTCAGGAATTGCCATTCCGAGGCGGTAGTCAAATCCAATACCACCCTCATCAAAAGGTCTGCACAAAGTTGGTTTACCAGAAACATCCTCGGCAATAGAAATAATGTTTGGATCCATATCATGAAAGATTTTATTCGCTAGCGCCATGTAAATCAATGCGTCTGTATCCACATTCATTCCAAAATACTCGTTGTAATCGCCAGAAAATCCTGTGCCAATGCCGTGATTATGATACATCATCGAAGTCACTCCATCAAAACGAAAGCCATCAAAGTGGTACTCATCTTTCCACCAACGCAAGTTAGAGAGCAAAAACCGGAGAACCTTAAAAATTAAATTTTATATAAAAGCTTTGTGAAAGCTCATTTTGAAAAACATACTTCGTAAGATGAATAATCAAATAGTCTACTATCCCACAGTGGATGAGTTCCTCGAACTCCAGAATGGAAGTAACAAGCATCCGTACCATCAAACTAGAAGAGAAAATATATTATGTTAAAAGCTTATTATTTGATAGCTTTTCAAGGTCAAAACTTTCTTTCTCACTTCATAATTTATTTATTATAGCTCATCATCGATAAGATAAACTTACTTCATTCAAACCATCCATAACATTTTTGCTGGCGTGAGAATGAACAACGTCCAATAATACGTGTAAACCATTCCTATGAGCTTCATCGACCATCGCTTTCAAATCTTCTGGAGTTCCAAAACGACTACTTGCGGCAAAAAAGCTGGTGACTTGATATCCAAAACTGGCGTAGTATGCGTGCTAAAATAGATTTATGATGAATATTTTAAAAATAAACCAGAAACATTATCAACTACCTCCATAACAGCCATAACTTGAATAGTGTTATATCCTTGCTTGACAATTCTTGGAATAACATTCTCAGCGAAATTCTTATAGCTTCCTACTTCCAACTTCTCTGTTGCGATTCCTACATGACACTCGTAAATTCTTGGTGATCTTGGAGCTTTTGGGCTGTGATGTTTAAAAGTGTACCTTTCATGTTGTGGAGGATGCCAAATTTTTTGCTTATAATTATTTCCAAAAGTTAGATCAGTTGGTTGAACCACATAAGTGGCCCAAGGAGACAATCGATCTACGAGTAAACCATCAGAAGCATTTCTAATGATTACTTTCACTTCTGATAGATGTTTTATTTGGCAGGCACCATCAGTATAATTAGGTGGGATGATTAACTCCCATTTTCCATAGTCTAGCTTTTTGTATGGATTACGTTCCCATTGCCAGTTGTCTAAAAATGAGTCAAAAATTATGTTTTGCTTCGTGAGGAATTTTTTTTGAACTCACTATACTCTCCAGTTAAGAACACTTGCTTAGCTCCTGGGGCCCATTCCCTGCAAATCTACAAGAAAAAACATTATTTATTGCTCAAGTTTTTAAATCAAGCTTTAGAACCATAAACCATAAAGCAAAAAAAACTTGAAACAAGTTTTTCTGGAGAAAATTCAAGCAACTTGTAATGTAACTATTACGATGCACTTTACGAACTAATTAGTTTTGGTCTTAAAATTTTTTTCAGAAAAAAGCTCTCTGACGCTTTTTCACTAATATATACATTTCTGAAGAAACTTTATCCGAACTTACCACAGAATTATCTGGTTGTATGTGAATTCCGAAATAATCATAACCTCTGGTAAATCCATCAAGTCCTCCTTCTGATGCTTCAAACTTCTTGAGCCACTCCTTAACGCATCCATGCCTAAAAACAAAGATTATTGATTAATTTGGAGCTACGCAGCGCACAATCTTACATAAACAAAACCTTTAAACTATAAGCAAAACTCGTAAAGCGAGTAAAACGAGAAAAACTAGAAATTTTGACCCTGAGATGACTTTCAAAACTGATAAATGAAAAATTTGTAGCACTTCCGTGAAATTTAAGAAAGTTCTTATCGAAGTCTTGTGAGAATCTGCACTTTTATCACTCCGAACCGTTCTAGACTTACCTTCTTCTAATCTCCTGCTCAAAAGGCTTGATATAAGGATCCCTCTCCAGCAGCTGATCAATATCCTTAACTTTAGTGTCTTCCAAACTAGTCATTATTCACCCAAATAAACCACTAACTGCCAGACAATTTGATGCAAAAAATGCACTTTTTTACAACAGTTGAGCAATGAAACAATGAACTTGACTTGATGCCTTCTCGATCCGAATTGGTTGCCAAACAAAAATAGTCTGTCACACTGTAGATGACTAAATTTCTATAGACATTATCAGTTGCGTTGCCGGTTTTCTGAGAGAGCGAGAGTATGAAGATGGTTTTCAATGAATGAAATCAAGTAATCAAAAGCAGAGTATTGTGAATATAATTTAATAAAATTCTCATAAACTAGATTAAACTAATGAAACTAAGCTAATGTTAGAATTCAATGATAAGACAATTGTTTCACTAAATCATTGAATTGTTTATGAAATGAAAAACTTAAAATAGTATCACAAACTTATCACAAATGTAATACACTCTAAACTCATTTTATAAAAATTGTCATTAAATGTCTGACATCAATGTTTGATTAAAAGTTGAAATGAATAAATCATAGAAAGCACCACCATTTGTTGATAGTTTTCGTATCCCCAAAATTCAAGAGAATTTCAACCATCTGATTGCAATGAACAACAAAAAATTAAATCACTTTAGAGAGTTTCGCTCAACAACGTGACCAGGATCATCAAAACAACCCAAAATCATCTCAAAAATCACTGAGAAGAGAAATAGTCAAGAGATGGAACACCAGAACCCAAATAGTTCGAATTTTTTGTTAAAATCAGCCAAATAGCTTCACACAAAATTTGCGCAAATTCCTTTCGACCGAAACTCAACTACCTCGCTCATCCACGTTTTACTTCTTTTTTTCATTTTGTGTTTTATGCTCTCTGACTGTGTTTGCGACTTGTTTATTTCTTCCACACCGTCAGTGTGAATTCTCGCTTTACTGTGTACGGTAACGACTTTGCGCATTGCATTGGAATGACTCAAGCAGCGAAACAGCGTTTTCTTCATGTTTCTCAAGAATCCAAACGAGTTTCTTTATTTGATTTAAGTTCTGTTTTGGTACGCGGAGAGATTTTCGGAAATTAGGTGGTGAAGAGTTATTTAATACTTTTAAAGACTTTTGAGTGCAGTTTGGTGCGAAATTGTGGAGTTTCCCAAAAAACTCTTGAATAGAAATAAAAAAATCATCAAGACGTTTAGCAAGACGTTAGTGAACAAAGTTAATAAATCAGTTGTTTGAAGCTGTAAGACATCTTATGTGATTTCTTAATCAGTTCTTTAATTTCACTGATTTCTTAAGTAATTTGCTGATGTCTTAAGCAGAACGACGAGGTGGAATAATTGAACATTTATATGCCATTTATGCGAATCAAATGATATCATCTGAGCGAGGCAAGAGGTGAGTTGTTGTTCCATTTTCTTATTAATATTCTTCGCCTGTCTTTGTGTTAAAAATATATAAAAATTATTGTTTCTTGAAGCGAACGGTTTTAGGTGTGATGTGATAGGTGTGCTTTGGCTGGATGGCCGAATATGTGAAATTTGTGGGGTTTTATGGGTTTTCGTGGGTGATTTTATGACCAAGGTTGGACTTAACTTTTTGAACAATAGGATTTCATTCAAATTTTTTGAAGCTCTTGTGGTTTTTTGGTCAATTTATCTAGTTCATTGATTTTATGATAAAGTAGATTCTATTTTTGGTGGTTTTGATTGTTAAGGTTGTTAAAATATACCGCAAATACAATCGAAATGGATTTAACTGCAGGTAATCTACATTGATTAAAAGTAATATCTTATCAAAACGCTTCTAATTAAATAACAACTTGCAACAGATTATAATCCAGGGATTTAAATAGATATTTTCAGCAGAAAACGTTTTTGAATATTGATAGAGAAGGATTGCATATATACCTAGAAAAATACTAAAATCACTTTCAAATGAGATGCTCTGCAATCCCTACGAATATTCTTGGCATATTTGCAACCATATTCAACTAAAATATACCAAATTAGCATTTTAATAGCTAATAGCCATCATTTTGGTTAGCAAAATGGTTTTCCCATCGAAGCGCACAATTAATGATTTAAGCAAACGTTTAGTGAACATTTAGTGTGCAAACAAAATTCACGCTAATTCTGCAAATTTGACTAAAAACTCTTCCAAGCTTACCTACATTTAGTGCAACCAAACTTAACCATACATAACTAAGTAATCACCAAGAAACAAGCAAAACTGCATTCGTTTGCATGAAATCATAAAAATTCACTTCTTCTTCTCAATTCCACTTAATTTCCCTTATTTTTGTATATTCTTGGAGTTTAAAGCATTTTTTACTAAATTTTTTTGCAATTTTTTATTTGCTATTTATGCTGTGTAAGTTCAGTTCAGCGTTCCACTGTGTTTTCACAGTGTTTTAGAGTGTTTGCGGTGCTGGTGTGGCAAGCAAGCATTTAAAAAGAAAAACTTTTCGCCCGACTGCGATTGGCAAAAATTTAAATTGCAGTTGCACATACAGAGCATTGAGCAAAAGAAAAGCAGCAATGGCAAGCAAAATGTTGGGCAAACATGGCAAGAGGTCGTTTGGGTTACAGTTCGTGCAGATGCGGCTTAAAATTGGGTGCAGGGATTGGGCTTCAATATTATTTCAGTAGTTAAAAATTATGTACTTTAAAGAAAGAACAATATTTGAATTCTTATTTTATTTTATACAGCTCATAATTGACAACCCAGATCTTAGAAAGAATCAAACACTAAACATTAAATGAAAATGCAACTTAGCTTCCCTAACCCTGCCCCGCATTTACCTGCACTATTAATGGTTATGCAACTATCTACACAATGTGGCCCCCAACACCATCTCAATTAGCACAAAAAATTATAATTATGGTTATTACCTCGTCTACGAAATAATTCTTTGTGTGCCATTAGCGCTCAATTATTGCTTCATACCATTCGTCTGATATATACTTTGTACTTTATGTGTCGACCCAGAAGTGTGTTCACCGTGAAAATACTGGAGATTGTTACGGTTTAATAAATTCTCATGACAAAAAGCACGACCAACCAAAAAACCTAATATGTGTAGGAGGTGTCTTATGGGAGATGTTTCTTGCGTTGAATGATTTATGTTACTTTATTGAATTCATTGGGAAGTTTATCACGTTCTATAAAATATTAATCACTAGGAAATGAATCGATTGAAACGAAAATCAATCAAGTTTTTTTGGAAATGCCATTTTACAGAAAAATTTATTAGATATTATAGTATGAATGAAATATTTTAAATTCAAGATACTCTGATATTGTGATACACCAATAAACTTCATGATTTATTGCATTGCTTTTTTGATGCATTATTGCGTGTCAAATACGTCTCACTTTACAAAATGCAAAAATATATGATATAGCCTCAAATATAGCATTTGAGATGTAAAAGCGAATAAAAAAAGCTTTAAAAATCATTTAAACTGTAATAGTTTTCTCTTCTATTAACCACCCCCTCCCAAAATGTGTTATGATGTGTAATGAGGCGCTCGTGGATTAATAGGAATAATCATAATGGATAATACAAACTGTGAATGTCTCTAATTCGAGGGAGTTTAATATTTTTAATGGAATTATCGTTCAAGAAAAAGCACAATAAGCTTTAGAAGAGATGAAAGCGTGGTGTAAATGGTGAGGTGAATTATGTCGAGTTGCTATTTTAAATGTAGAATGATGGTTTCACAAAAGGCGAGTTTTAATGATGATTCATTTCGAGCTTTGCAGAACGAATTTGCATAATTTATGAAGAACTCTCGAGGGGATGTAAATGAAGCTTGATCTGAAAGATAGAAAGGTTCATGATGAGTGTTTTACATTAAATTCGAGTTTATCTAATTGTACTTTAGTTCAAGGTTAATTCAAGAAAATGTGATCACATGAATTCAATACAATTTTCCGTTGAACTTTATTGTTATTGTCGACTTGCCTAGTTTCAATCAGTTTGATATATAATTTGGAATTTCCAGTAAAAATGCATTGTTAAATTAATTAGTGTAACATTCAATTACTTGAACAAGCGACACTTATTTGAATAAAATAAAATTTTAATTGCTTACAAATAAACTTTTTCTATTATTTTTCAAAAGTTGGAAAATAAGTTGAATGACATGGTTATTGGTAAATGGTTTAATCAGCACTACAGTTAGCATATTTATTGAGAAAAACAACAACATTAAAAATATCGGTTCTTAAGATTTATTTTTTCAACTTCTGTATCTTATGACTAAAGTTTTATTTAACTTTTTCGTTTGCATAATTCATTTAACTTTAAAACTGTTCACATTGAATACACAAGTTGAAACTGAATAACCAAATAATTTAAATATCTTAAACCTCATTTTGTAGTTCTAAAGTAAGTCTGTAAATGCACAGAACATTTTCTTAATACAGAAATTACAGAAGTTTGTTCAAAGTTCTCAATACTTATCACTACAAAATGTGTTTTTCTTAAATCACCAAGTGGCTTTGGAATGATGACTAAGCTGAAACCACTAACACGTTTAAAGTCTTGCAAATTTTTGTGTTTTGAAATAAATTATAATGAAAAGTAAATACTCTATGGAAACACACCTTTTTGAGCGTACATCACTTTAATACTAATTTTTAAACAAAATATACTCAAAGTTCACATAAAATGCTTCAAATTAATTTTATTTCAATGAATCCAAAAAGTTATATTTATGAATTTGAATATTAATGAAGCTGAAATATAATGAATTATTATTATTATGCAGAAAATAAAACGAGGATATGACGTCACCAAAACTTCATAAATTTCAAAAAACATGCACTTTAAATCTTTAAATTTTTAATTGTGTCACAAAAAACCAACGAACAATGCAAAACATTTTTAATAGCTCAGATTTGATTTAAATTGTAAAAAAAACTTTTAAACCTAACAAAATGAACACAATTCATTTTTCAGTATTTTGTTTTTCATTAAATCTAGCAAAACTACCAGAAAATTCTCAAGAAAATAAAAAAAGTGCAAAGAGTTCAAAAACTCTACAATCTACAAAGAAATACAAAAACTACACAAAAATACATGAGACCGAAAAAGTAGTGAAGACGGATTGCTGGGCTAAATCACTCAACATATCTTATTCAGTAAATGTCACGACCTCTTGTACGAAGCAGTTAGATTCAATTAAAATAACAATTGGAGCTATACTAATGACCAACTGGTCATAAAGACATAAAATATATTTTTATTAACGCGATTAATAAAAATTCAAATCCGCTGAAAACTGCAAAAAACTACAAAAAATTGTCTGAATTCATGAATCCTCTTTGCCATAAACTATACAAACTCTGAAGCACAAAGCACAAAGAATAATACTAATGTATACATGGCAAGACAACTTGTCACAAACGAGTTTTGCATATTTTGCCGTAATTTCATTATATCGATACAACTCCCCGGCACATTGTTATAAGTTATTTGTTAGTGCAAGTCAATGAATTTTCAGAAATTTTCGAATTATTCCCAAAATATTCAAATCGTTGTGAGCCCGAAAATTTGATTTTCGTCATTTTCTGCCGCGTTTTATTAGAGTTTATTGCCAGTTTATTGAGTTTTGTTTGAAAATTGTCGACTTTTTGTGAAACATGAATAAATAATAAATCGTTTCCGCTCCCAAACTTGTCACTGAATGCGACTCTATGGTGTAGTTTGTCGCAGATTTTTGGGTCTGGTGCAATGACTGACTTGGAGATATAGTGTTTTAATTTGTGTGGAATGGTGATAGCTTTGTTTGAATTATTGTTTAGTTGATTTTTAGGAGAATTCGTTAAAAGCCTGTCAAATAATCTAAAAATAAATAATATTTGAATCCAATTTAAGAACAATAAAACCAAATAAAATTTCCATGTAAATTATGATAAAAAGTGAAAAAATATGATTATGATTCCTTTAAAAAAATTCATCCTCTATTTTAAAACCAAATACCAATCGACTGTTCAAACATAATAGTCCACTGATAAGCTTAATATAGCCCACACAAAGCTCCAATAAGCCAAATAATGCCTTCAGGAATTTATCCACTTCGCTAAAGTTGTCCGAAGTTGCCAAAGAAGCAAGAAATTGCAGAACCAGCTAAAATTGCCAGCCAGCTCAAGTTAACTCGAGCCAACTGCTCGTCATGTGATAATTATTAAAGCTCTATCCCGTCTATCGCAACAATCGCAATAAAGCCAACTCAACAATTTCAACCAACACAACCCACTCCAGATACTGAAGAATATAAAAAATATATAAAATAATGCTTAAAAAAACTCAAATAAAAGGCAAAAACTTTGCCATTTTAAACACATTTGGAAATTATTTGAAAGAGATTTTAATTTGCGAAAAGATTGGGAAGAAAAAACTTTTTTGTGCGAGCTCAGCGAGCTTTCTATTGTTTTTTCAGCAAATTGTCTATTTAGATAAATATTGTTATTGTGCGCTTTTTGCGCTTTTTTAACTTTTCCTGGGTTTTGCAGAAAGCGTGGGCTCAGTGGTTTCTTGGATAGCTTTTTAAGGAAAGGGAGAATATTGCCTTAAGGACCAAATTATTATGATTTATTTGGAATCTAATTGAATTCAATAGAATAGAAATATTAATTGAAAGATTCATCTTTCAAGTTGTAAAGTTTACATAAGTTGACTTAGTTCAGAGTGAATTGTGGTGCTAATTATGTTTATAGGTATGTAGAAGATATCTTCTTAATTTGTGTTTTTAGATCCTTTCAGATTTATTTAGTTCTGCTATTATGGTGATTTATGAATGTCTTTAATAAAATGAATCTTTTAATTATTAAAGTTTCCTTTGAATACATTAAATCTAATAACCATATCAGAAGATGTTTACTAAAATTCAAATATAAATATAATTTTCTTAATAAATTCCTTGTAGATAATTAATGTAAATTTTGCAATAAATTATTTAAATTTACTTAAAATGTGAAGTTGTGAAATTTAACCCCAAATGACAGAATATATACAAAGTTTTCCGAGAACTTGATAAAATATGCAATTAAACACAATTTTTCATTTTTGACTGTTGTTTGAACTAAATATATGACTATGAATAATGAACAAATTTTGAATTAAGTTTAGAAAAGATTTTGGAAATAGACATTTCCAATAAAAGCTTTACTCCCAGCATCTTCCTTCACCCTTCAGATAGCACCAGCCTGGGCCAAAGATTCCCTCCCATTATAATTCAAAATTATTTAATTTTTCATTCTTTCCGTTCATGTTTTTTCCAACAAACAGTTTCTTGCTCCGTTTCCTCTTATGACAATTCAAACAATTCAAATGGAATAAAAGAAATATTTTCCAGCATGACTCAAAAAATTCACAAAAAATCGCAAAAAAAATTAGAAAACTCACGAAATTCCACAAAAACGGCTCAAAAGAATCATTCCGAGGAAAACATTCTTTTCTCTTCTTTTCATATTGAATTTTATTTGTACACAGAAATTTTCTCTTCGTTCGCCTCCAAAACGACGTGATTTGTTTGTGAAATTCTTCCAAGTCTTTCAAGTCTTTCATACGGTTTCCATATTTTATTTATTTTCCAAATGGAGCAATCTAAATGATAAAAGTTCTGGTTGTCGTGTTAGTTAGTTAATTTGGGTTTATTATGGTCCGTTCAACACTAAAGGTTATATTAGACCTAAATCAGTTACAATTTATTATCCATTGCTAGATTTGATGATTTTGAAACTTCTGTTGGCTACGCCATCTTCTGCCTCTTCATCCAGTTGTGGTTTGGTAGCTTTATCCCTTGCTTTAATCAGTTACGTCTCTTGCGAAAGCGGGGTTTGAAGCTTTTCCTTGCTTTTGATCAGTTACGTCTCTTGCGAAAGCGGGGTTTGAAGCTTTTCCTTGCTTTTGATCAGTTACGTCTCTTGCGAAATCGGGGTTTGAAGCTTGTCCTTGCTTTTGAACAGTTACGTCTCTTGCGAAAGCGGGGTTTGAAGCTTTTCCTTACTTTTAATCAGTTACGTCTCTTGCGAAAGCGGGGTTTGAAGCTTTTCCTTGCTTTTTCAGAACTTAAATTATTTTTGTTGGAGTTCTATCAAAATTCGAGTGGACTCCATCTTCCACAGGAACAAGAGTGTTGACCAAAGCTTTTTTTGCCAAGATAATTGTGAATGGACACCTTAAAATCAGTTTTTTGGAAATTTTGGCCGGAGCGAAAAATTTCTCAACTGACAGCAATGAAACTCATGTCGTGTGTGTCTAATTGTTTGGTGCAATCTCGAGCGTTTTTTAATTCTCGAACCGCATTGGAGTGCACTGGTGAAAAACTTTGATTGATTTGAAGAAAAAACGTAATGAATACTTTACAACAGTTTTAATTAATGATGTTGAGAAAAGATTTCACCTTCTTTCATAATAAATAAGATTACAATTATCTAAATCCCAGAAAACAGTATTTTGTAAATTAATCTATAAATTTATTATAAACACAGTCCATAACGAAAGTAACATAACAAAAAGTCTCACCGTAACATTAAAAAAGGACTCAATCCTTCTTCATAACTTTGAATTAATTTAATTATCTACTGAACTATCATCCCTTTCCCCTTATTAAGCAGTATTGTCCGAGAAAAGGTCTAAGACAATAAACATTTATCTTTATCTCTTCGATCACACAAAAAGGTCACAAAACTCACAAAAACTTAACATAAACATAACAAAAGTAAACGGCAATTCTGAAGCCACACTTTCTTCTTTTGAAGAGTTTATAAGAGTGCAACAAACAACATGTTCAATGGAATGTATGTAACCTCCACCTCTCGTCAAAAGCGGTCTGAGCTCGTTAAACAGTTCAGTTGACAAAAAAAGCAAAAACACGATGGAAACAAATTCCATAATAGAATTATTCATCGGTGGAAAGGACAGTTTTTCATGTGAAATTTGGAAATAATTCAAATTAGAAGAACTTTATGCAGAAAGTTGGTTCTTTTTGCTGATTTTTTTTTTCTAACTTTACAATATTCAAACGAGGATTCTTAAAAATCCATACAACTTATAAAAGACTGATCAAAATGGGCCAAACCTTCCTAAGTAAGTACTTCTATCCAAATACTCGAAAACTCAGTAAATTCCGCTTGAAATTGAGAAAGAACCGCAAAGTGCCAGCAACGACATTAAAATGTGAGAGTGTAAAAACAGGACGATAAATTATGTTGGTGTAGTATGTTGGACGGCAACCAGCAGCAACTAACGGCATCCTGCATGTGGGAATTTCTGGCTACGCTTGTCGGTTTGTGATGATGGATTTGTTGGGAATTTGGTCGTGTATTTGATGGTCGAATTGTCGAAACTGGAATTATTTCTGAATTCCGGATGGGTGCTCTCTGCAAATTGCAGTTTTTCAGTTTTTACTGGATTTTTCCACAGATTTGCCATTTTTCCTGGGATTATGGGAGTTTTTGCAGGTTTGTCGATGTTTTTTCACTGTGCTCAGTTTAGTAGAATATTGCAGTTTCCAGTTGATGATCAATAAAATTGTAGTCAAGCCTGAAATTTGACAATCATTTTGATCCGCTAAAAAATGGGTAAAATGTCCACAAAGCGTGTTGCAAATTATTACGTTTTAAAAGCTTTTTGGACGGATTTACTGGAATTACGGTGGGATTAAATTATTTATTGATTTCATGGTAATTGGATGCTTTTTAAAAAATCGTTGCTTTTATGTAAAAATTAAGTTGAAAAAGCAAGTGAAGTTGAAATATGATTTAAAACTTGAGACAGAAAAAGAAGTAATACTACCAGGTAATAAAATAATGCTAAACAGAACAGAAATGTGCTTATAAGTGAGAAAAAATCATAGATTTTATATCTGAAATCAATTTGTTCAATCACAAGAATAACATAAAAATAAAAGCATATCTAAAGTTTCATAAAATAGGAAAACTATCAAAAGCACTTTTAGTATTAAATAGGAAAAAGATAGAAAAGCTCAAAAAATAAAAAACCCCATAATCAAAATCAAGTCCAACATAGTTTACCTCCATAAAACACTTAAATACCAATTTTCTGCCCCAGCTAGACAGAGTAGAATACATTGCAAACCCTTTTACTATTTATGATGTGCATCATCATAATTTCCAAATTACTAGGCCAATCTCTGCAGGAGCAAAAAAAACAAACAAATAAACTCATGAAAACATGAAAAATATGCAAAAATATGAAATCATACACAAAGCTCGTTTTCATGCAAAAATGTATACGAATTAGTTTTCTGGTCATAAAGTCCAATTTGCGTACTTTTAGCATATTCACATATTTTCACGTATTTTCCGGTTATTCTTCGCAAAATTCCATTTAAAAAGAATTTATACCGATTTTTACAAATTTCACATTTCTCGCATTTTTCCATATTTGCCATTTTTCTCCATTTTTCCAATTTCCACGGTTTTTCCAATTTTTCACTGAGCCAAATAAGCAAAAAAATTGAAACAGCAAAATCGCAAGTAAAATTTAATAACAACTCGATTTGCAGCTTTTTTGTTTAAAAAACTGGTTAAAAATATAAAAAATGGTTTACATTTATTTTGGCTGCGGTTGAGGAGTCAGAGTGTATATTTCAGTATTTTACCAGTATTTTCAGAATTTTCAGTTTTTCATGGATTTTTTTTTGGTAAATTTTGAGATAAAAGGGATACCGTAAATGTTTATCAAGCATAACATCCTTTTCTCTGCTGCCATAGACGAGCTCTCAAAAAAATCACAACATTAAAAGAGGGTTGACATGGGTGGAAAAATACATTTAAATATAATATTTTTCGTTATTACAAAAATGTTTCAAGATATTAAAGTTTTTTTTCATAATCCAATTTTATCCTAACGAAAAAATTCCATCTATTAAGACCCTACACAAAATCGTAGAGCTGAAATACAAAATACGTTCCAGTACTTGATGTGTACGTGCTGTTATCAAATCTTTCACCTGGAAAATGTGAAAATGCTCAAATGCTCAAACGTCCCAAGACCTGTGCGCCTTACCTCGCCGTAAGATTTCCAACAAAAGGATATTTGTGCGATATGTGCGAACTCACAAAACAATTTATAGAAAGTAGAGAAGAAAGCAGTTCCCCAGTTCGTTGGCTCAGAAGCAGCGAACAAAAATTGGCAGTTTAAAATTTTATAAAATATTTCGGGTCATTTATTGTGCTGCTATCGTAGCTAGCAATGCTGTGTCGGAAGACGTACTAGCAATTTGCCGGAGCCCAAGCGAGACAATCGATAGATTTGTTTGCAGGGAAGTGACATGAATGTCTTCATTATCTGATAAGAAAATGGGAAATTACAAAAGCTATTTTTGGGGAGCTTTTTAGAATGATGTTCTTTGATACTGTTTATGGTGCTCTTAAAAGTTTATCATTGATAAACTTCCATTAGAATAACTGGATTTTAAGAGAATGTATATTTAATCTATTTATACTTTATTCGTTGTTGAGTGAAATACATTTTAGGAAAAATAGATAAGTATTTAATCTAGAAACCCCCAACAAAAGTTAATCTCAAATCCACAAATTTACATAAAATATGGTAACTTAAAATATTTGATATTTCCATCCCTTAAAAGTATCAATTCCGCTCCCCTTAGCTGATACTCTTTGCTGATACGTTATTCTGGAAATGAATCCGCCTGAGCCCGACTGTGTGTGCCAACAGAGCACTTTATCATAAAAGGATGATATCAATTTTCAAGAATACTATCTGATGATTTTTTAATGTAGGCAAAGATACGTGCAGCCGGGTACCTTTATGATGTTCGAGCGACGCATTAAAAATTCAAATATTGGAATAATACTCAGATACGCAAGAAAAATCTGTAGAGATGTATGGCTAGAAAGGGGTTTGATTGTTGAGGTATTGATAGAGCTTTTTTACAAGATTTCACTCTTTTTCTTTGATTACAAAATTAATGGCAAAAGATCTTGATGTCTTAACATCTTTTGAAAACAAAACTACATCAACTTTTTTTATCATCATATTTCCATAATTCTGGATCATCCCTTCCTCTCAAGTCAATTTTATCTCTACCATTCCGAACGCTACTTTATTCCATTTGCGGGAATTGCGTCACCTAAACATCCAGCGCAATGTCAATATTTGTTCATTCAGTGCGCCTCTCACCGTCAAAATGCTGAATCCCATAGTTTAATTAACATGTCAATTTGGCAAAATATATTTTGCTTTTCGGCTGTGCGCTCCTCGGCTGTGCGCTCTTCGGCTGTGCGCGGGGTTGACTGGAAATGATTTCGGACAAAAGTTTTTGAATATTAAAAGTTTAAATGTTATTCTATAATTGAGAGGATCTTTGAAGTAAAGACTTATATCTAGAGTTTAAGATGACCCTTTTAATAAGACTGTTTTTGAAGGTTTTAACTTTTTCTGTCAATCATTCTTTATGTTTCCTTTTATTATTTTAGAAGAACAGATTTGAAAAAAAGTAAAATTCAGCAGTTTCTCAACAGTGATGTAATTTATGTATGTCACCCATGGCGTCGTGCTAAAACTTTTAATAGGCATACATGAAATTATTTAAAATCATACATTGTTTAAAATTTATATGTGCGGAAAAGTGGAAAAACATAATCAAAATGTATATTTGGCTCGTGTGTTCTTGTATTTTATTGTTTTCTGCTAAACTGGTAGTTGATACCATCACATTGACGTATTCTTTCTCAGTAAAAATACTTGATAACTTTAGTAATTGCAAAATCATTTTCTTTGCAAATGAAGCCCGTTTTGTTTCTCGATTCAGATTTAAGTGTTAATATGACTCCTTGTTGTTTCAAATTATTTCCAATCAAATTAACATAAGAACAGTTCCATTCTTTAGTGGATAAACTCAACTGCATAAGGTTAGGGAGCACTTCATGTGCATTATCATATTTCAAGAGTTGGTCCACATTTAAACTAGTGATAGGGAGCAAAGCAAATGCTTGCAAATCTAAATCTTTCAAGTTGTTGAATGATAAGTCAAGGTACGTTATCTTTGTGAGATCTGAAAAATCAGCTTTAGTTACTTGGAAGAATTTATTGCCGGATAGATCCAATTTTGTGAGATTGACCATTCTCCTAATGCAGTTCATGGTGCTGAGTAAATTAAAACGAGCATTCAGTTTCTCAACACTCAAGTTTTCTGAGCACTCTGATGATTCCACCATATTGTTCATTTCATAAAAAGAAGTAAGTCGATTATAACTGATGTCTAGTTTTCGTAAATTGGTTAAATGATCAAAAGCTCCACTCTCGATCACCGATATATTGTTACTCCCCATACAAATAGCGTTTAAGTTGAGATTATACCTAAAAAGCAGTCTTTTGTGTTAATAAGCTCTAAAAACCCTATCAAAAGGCAAAAACTGACCTGAAAAGATCGTTGGAGATACTTTTAATTTTATTGTGATCAAAGCTAATAATAATCAAAGATTTCAGATGATCAAAAATACCCTCAGGAAAGTCTTGAATTAGATTTACGCCTAAAGCGAGTATAAGAAGTTTCTTCAATCCATTAAAAGCACCAGCTTCTATTTTCTCAATTTTATTGATGAAAAACTGCAAATTCACCAAATTTGGAGTGCTTCTAAAAGTATCTGCCTTTATCTTAGATATTCTGTTGTAGTTGACTGCTAATATCTCCAAATTAACAGCATTCTTGAGGTCCTTAGCCAATACTCTTCTTAATTTTGCTTCCAATATCGACACAATTTTAAGATTAGGATAGTTGATAAAAAACCGTGTTGGAAGTTGTGTCATGTTACACGACAAGAATAGTATAATCGTTACATTCGACTTGGTATCCACGTAAACGATTGGTGTATCAGCATTGATATTCAAGTTAGTGATGTGACAAATGTTATTTTTATTCATTTTACCATTACATGTTACAATGGCAGCTAACGTTAAGCCACCTAAATTGAACAATGTTGCTAGAATAAAGTAAATTTTCATTTTAATTATATGAAGCGCTTTCCGGCACACTCCACAATAAATACTGAGCTCTCTGTTCAAATGATCTGAGTTAAATATAAAAACATCCGGGATTTTCCAATATTAAAAAGCTTTCAAAGCTAAATCAAGATAATGTCGGTCACTCATCAATTAATAAACTATAAACATCAGACTTTTAATAGGTTTTTAATATGCGAACCAAATTTTCATAACAAAGTTATTTAATAAAAAGCAAAAGTTTTATTCATTTTTAAATATTTGAATAAAGTTCAAATGAAAAATATCAAAAAGTCTATCAAAAGAGATAATGATGTCTCTAAAGGTTTGTTTTTAGTACAAGCTTCAAGTTCAATAAGGTACCATAATACTATTAAATTGAACCAAGATAAACTAGGAGTAAGAGTGTAAATTTAAATTTAAATATCGATAGAATGTTATTCCTTGCATAAATGTTTCTATTGCTCAAAAAATATTCATGCTTGGACAGGTGCCTAAAATGTTTAGCTGTCATATTTTAAAACGCTATGACATAAACTTGAAAATATTCCATTAAAAAGAAATCGTAAAAAATGTATAAAAACACGTGTATTTCAAAATGGCCTCCAAAAGCTCGTTACAATTGGACAGAATTGCCATTTAATCCTTTAGCAGTCCTGAAATGATTTCGAATTGCCTGCTTTTCGGCTTATTATCCTTTATACTTTATATATTGCCAATTTATAATAAATATCATTTTGGGTTTTCGCAAATCGATTTTAAAACATTAAAACAGCACTTAAAATTTATCCGTTCAAGAATCTCGCATTTAAACATTTAAGCATTATCCTTGACATTATCCCTGCTCCGCAATCTAGCAGTTGAGATTCACAATATTCGCATCGGCTCATTGGAGTGGAATTTTCAGAGCCTTGTCATTTGTCATGCCAAGAAGACACGAAAGACCAAAAATACCGAATTTATGTGGAAATTCATGCTGAAAACACCGACAATTGCCGGTAATTTTAATTTGTTTGCATATTGCCGGCGCACAATCAAATTATTAGGGTTATGTGGGCAAAATATTTGATTTAAATTTGGAAATATATTTTGCCGCAAATATTGGCACGTTATCAACAACAATTCCAAGTATTTTTAACTGAAAGTCAAAATATTGAGATTGTTTGCCATTCAAATTATGTAATAAGATACATCATCTCATACAATGTAAATTAGCAGTGTTGAGATGTTTGAAAATAAATTTGAAATGCTTGAGAATACTGAATATTCATATATATAAAGTGCTAAGAAGTTCTGTGTATTTAACAAGCAATCGCTAATTTGTAATTTTGTGAGCTTGTTGTGAGAATGGTGTGAGAACATGCAGCTGAATAAAGGCTTTTCGTTTGAAATTGTTGTGCTGAAAGTTGAGATTTGAGCAAGCATCAAAATTTGAACATTTTTTAAATAATCCCTGTAAATTTACACGACAATTAAAATTGAAGAGCAAGTTTCTGGCTCATTTGTTATAGATCCAATTAAATTATCATCCCTTCCAAAAATATTCATTTAATCAAGCTCATTATTCAATTCTGAAGCTTCTATGCAAATAGAATTTCTTGACCATCCATTTCACCACAAACATATTTTATTTTCTAACCGAAGGAGCTCCTAAATATCTCAAATATCTAACAAATTAATTAAATTTACTTCCAGTGTTGTGAGTTATTGATTCTCAATTATTCCAATTATTCAAAGTTTCTTCTTGCATATTGCTAATAATATTTCAAAAATGTTCCACAAGAAAGATGAAGCAAGTTTCTCTACTGCAAGTTTATTGCAGTTTATTGCCGTCTTGAGTAGAATTGAGTACATATATTTATTATTTGAATTTCTATTCATATTTCCTTGTTGTGTTGTTTGGAGATATTTGTATGCTATAGTGTACAAAAGGTTAGGTGAGGTAGTTATGCAAAATATTCCATAAACTTAGAGTTAAGCATGCATGGATTGAATGATGAGGTTTTCATCTTCTCGTAGTGATGTTAGTGATGCCAGTGATGTTCGGTTCTAGCGATGCGTTAGACCACATGATTCAATTATTCAAGCAGATGCAATTCTAGTTTTTACGATACACTATTAATAATGTTTGGATGCTCTCCAGCTATTGTACTAAAAGAGCTATAGCAGCACAATAAGGAGATGTACAACATGCAATGGAAAATTTTTGGATAATAATGTTTAAATGGTGATTATTTTTTGGTGTCATTGAATAATCAGAAATTTTGTTTTCTTTCAGTAGAATATATAAGAATATTTATTTATTTAAAGGTTTAAAGGTTTCTATATAAGAATATCTACGATCTTTCATATTCGACGATAATGAAGTTTGAATTTTGGTTTTTAAATATTTCTAGAGTAAATACTTTCTTATCAGTTCAAAACACAAATTTTCAAGGATTTTCGATTTTTCTTTTTAAACAAGCACCACTGAAAATTAAAAGCCTGATAAGCACATATAAAATTTGAAAATTTTAATTAAATTTTGAAGAAAATTCTACTTTTAAATATTGCAAACCCCATTATTTTCACTATTACTTGGCATTAGAGATGTGCTTTTCCCCAATTGCAAATTTTATAAATTTTAAATTTAACAAGCTCTAAATTAAAGTTTAAAGTTTGGTACAAAGCGTTTATGATATAAAATAAAGCACTGTAAAGTTTTAGCTAAAATTTTTGGAATATTCACAACAGGAATACCGAGTGTTGAATTCCGGATTAAAATAAAGGCAAATTGGGCTTCCACCATATTTTAGCTGCCTTTGAAGGTACAACAATGGTAAATGATGTGTTTTGATGGCAACCCCAGAATGTAGAATACAGAATGTAAATGTGAACGCAATTTCCGTTGCTGCAGCTTTAACTAAAACTTTTTTGTTACCAATGGTTCCACTCGTACAGCACTTTGTTTATTATGTGTTGAATAAATCAACATTCGTAGCATCAATTAACATTGTTACTGGGTTTGTAAGCATAACGAAGCACAAATTTAATGTTAAAATATTGTTTTAGTAAAAATTCAAGGATTAAGAGAATAGGGCTGACTAGATTTAGGATTTTTTTGTTACAACTTTTAGTTAATTTATTATTCAATTGGATTCACTGCTTTAAAAATTAAATTAGAAATAATTCTAGAAATCTTCGAAATCTCCCTTTCTTCCCTGTTGTTACAAAATGCTAGTTTGTTTGCAATAATAAATCTCCATTCCACACAAAAACCGAAATTAATAATAATTAACCAAGTTTTCTTTACATAACTCTTCCTTACTTTTTAATATTCTATGATTCACATTTGAATGCATTTCTAGAGTTTGCAAAACACTCAGTTTATTTTTAAAATTGGTTACACCGCACTAGTTTGAGTGGTTTCTCATTTACACTTACCCCTTTCGTTCTTAGCACAGGCAAGGCATAAACTTTTAGTTAGCAAGGCCATGTGGGCTCTTCAAAAACTCTCTAGAGTGCAATCAGTACTTTCTACATAAGTATGAAGACAACTTTGTAGTTTTGTAGTTTATGTAGTTACGTAGTTCACAAGTAAACAAAAAAAAGGTGATGACCATATTTCAACATACCACACGAAAAATGATTCAAATCCCACACGACGAGTCTGTCGAGACTTTTTTTCAGCAAATATGATAACACACGTTATGTGCAGAGTATTCGGACATCATTGCCAGTCCAACAACCATTTGTCACTTCAAGTCTGAATTATAATTCAGTTGATTTAAAATGGATTTCAAAGAAGGGCGGATGATCAACCTTTAGGAAAACTCATAAATTATTAATAAAATTTCATCATTCTCAGAAATAAGAAGAAATAAAATCTTGCTCGGAATAATGCAATATAAAACTATATTGTTAACTTTTCCTTAACCATATATACCTTAAAAACGAATTACTACTCCCCCCTGATCGAAATATTCGCCTACCAAAAAAAATGCCATGTCTTAACATTTTTATTTTTACTTTATTTTAGACTCGAAAAGAAAGAACACGAAAAAAATGTTGAACCAGACAGGAGCAATTCTGTTAGCAGCGTTCTTCTTGCTGCCTCTCATAGTGAGTGGGACCGACTGTGGAGCCGAATTCAAGAAAAAGTGCACGTGCGGGTTGGGAGAATACATCGATAAAACCCAATACATCGTAAATTGCACGAATTCTGGATTCACTGACTCTTCTATGCTAGAGTATTTGCCGTTACAGACGGAAGTGTTGATCTTTACTGGAAATTATATTCCGGAGCTGCCTTGGAATGTGTTTGGAGCCTTGAATGATCTAGCTAATTTAACTATTGTGGATATGAGCAACAATCACATTAGAGAAATTAGAGGGAAGAGTTATCATCATGTGCAGAATGTTAAGAGGCTTATATTAAATCATAATAATTTGACCATATCGGGTAAGGCAATTGAAATTATTATGTTAAAACTTAAAATTTATTTTAAAACAACATAATCACACCTCAATAATATTTCAGGAAACGACGATGACGTAAATCATCATCACCCAAGAGTGTTTTCAAACTTCATAAACTTGATGGAGCTGCACTTAACCAACGCTTTTGCAGACAACACTTCAGCAGAGCTTTCTGAAGATCTGCATGACATCTTTGTGAACAGCAACCTAACAAAGCTCACAAAACTGCACTTGGAGCAGAATGAGATCCGCAAATTCAAGGATCGGAGAGTTTTCTGTGATCTTCCGAGCCTGCGAGATCTCCATTTAGGAGATAATTTGCTTCCTGAAATAAACTTCAACATTCTCTGCTTATCGCACATGCGGTTTCTTGACTTAGAGAGGAATAAGTTTGAACAACTAAAGATGAAAGATTTAAGTGCTCTGGATGCTCTGGAAAAGACCAGCGGTCGGGATGAAAGTCTGGTCATAGACGTCACGTTTAATCCAATTAAATGTGACTGCAATATAAATAATATCCAAGATTGGCTGAAAAATTCTCATGTCACCATCAGAAATTACCATAAACTGCAATGCACTAACACTAACGTGCAGAAAAAGCAAGAATCTTACATCTATTCGATCAGAACAAATCGATGCAAGATGCAAACAAAACACACTCAGACTGTTGGACATACCGTTACGTTAGTCTTTTTGCTGGTCATTTTATCCACAATTTTAGTGTCATTAGTGGGAGCTCTTGTATATGTGAGTCGAGATAGGTTGAAGAAAATGTTCTACCCCGTTCTTGATACAGTCTCCAAAAAAGTTCACTATACGACGATCAAAGATGATGACGCTCAAGCGCCAGAAGAATATGTATGAGATGTTTAGGATTAAGCTATTATTGGAACGTGATCAAGTGACACTTGATGGAACAACTTTTCGAAGATAATAAGAGTCAATAATAACTCAGTCAAATTGCTTGTGTGTTGCACCATAGTCAAGAGAATGGAATGTTTAAAAGCTGAAAGTTCAGTCCAAGCTTTTTTTTTAAATTATAATTTGATTTTTACTAGAATCGTCCAACAACCTAAAATTTCATAACATTATTAATGTATTCAATTACAGTTTTAAGCAAGTTTTAAGTTCATCCTTGAATCCTCAAACCGTGTATCTCAAAGAGATTAAGTATAGCCCCAAACAACGCTAACTGAGCTTTAATTATAAACATATCTGATAACTAGAATAACGCCATATCTTAATTAAAATCAGCAAGTATCCTTCAATCCTTCATCATTCCATAATTCTTGGCTAGAAGTAACAATAAGTTTAATTTTAGTTCTTAAGCATATTATTTTAACTTTAAAAGCATTATTTTTATTTGTTAAGCTTTTCAGTAGAAATTACGACATAACACTTCCAAAAATTTATTCTTAACTAAATTATCGTGAATTGCTCAAATTGCTGCATCATTAACAAGATAAAAATTCTGATAAGCAAAACAAATTAAGTGTCACTGGCATCTTATCAATTAGCGAGTAAAGCAAGTAATAAGCAAGTTCTAATTAATTTGTGAAGTATTTTTTTTATTGATGGGTAATTAGAGTGGGAATTTTGCTCAATTACTGCAATTGTGTACATTAATTAATGTGCCAAACATTTCAGAGTAATATTTTAAGAATAATTATTGTTAACTGCAGTCAATCGGCAAATATTTGAAGGTTTTGTATCGATTAAAAGCTTATTTTAGAATTTTAGTTTATTCACTAACGTTTCTTTTATAACTTCATTAATAATGAAAGTATTTTTTATAACCTTATGTATTTTTGAGCAACTTTTTAGTATAATTTTAATAAATTTTAATATTTTTGTATCTGCCTAATTTGAAACTGTGATGATATTAATCAAAGTAAGAGATAATGAAATTAATGATAACACGTACTTGAATTCAAAGTGTACTAAAACAATGATGAAATCTAATAAAAAATATGAAATAAAATTTTTATTGAAAAAACTCGCAAAGTATTGAAATTATTAAAAAAATTAATGTATTCAAATGTCAACAAGAACGAATTAAATATTTTATAGAAATAATTTTCATTTCAGTTTAATTATGCATCAGATTATTCTGTTTATTGGATTATTTATTAAACATTAAACATAACAGTGTTAATTTAATATTTTGAGTAAATAAAAGCTGGATGACCTGTATTTTAACGGTTAACCTGACTTTTTGTGTTATATTGTGAGGGTTTTTGTTAATCAAAATGTATTTCTACTATGGCTGTGTGAATTCAATAGTAATTGTGTTGGTGACGAAATTGCAGATTTATCTGAGTTTGATAAAAATAAGTTTTTCGAAAGTTTACTCCACAAATCGTTGCTTAATTAAAACTGACAATAAGGAGTTCAAAGTTTTACCAATCTAGAAAAGTTATTTTCAGCTAATTTAATATAAACTTCAATAAGAATTTTCAATTTACCCTCAGAATTTGTTTCTTTCGGTCAAATTTTACTTCACAGTTCGTTGTTTCATTAAAACTGTTAATACGGAATACGAAGTCTTGACAATCTAGAATTTCGAAATTTAATCCAGAGTGAAATATTCAAGTTCTAGTGATTTACCCCCATAAAGCTTTCATGTGTCAGAAATGTGAAACCACCAGCTGATATTCGAAATATTTTGTTAGCTCTGATCATGTTCATCATTAGCATGAATTTAATCTCCTTGTATTTGTTGTGCATTTTGAATGAGTAAGGCAAATTGTACCACTTGCTTTGGAAAATTGTATCTCGGATTTTTGTACTCTGAAAATAATAAATATAAAGAAACATTAAATAAACAAATCATAGAATCATCAAGAATACCTCATTCTTTAACTTTTCTCCACAATAGCAGTAAAAAAAAAGCTCGACCAACTCAAAGATAAGATGCTGAAATCGTATCATACCACCTAGAGAAAATTCAGTAGTCATAAATTGATAACCAGCCATAGCGATTAAAAGACAGCTTGCAAAAGTTTGAGTGAACATTGGTAGGTACAAAACATCTTGAAGCTTTTGGGCATTTCTTGAAATAAGAGAGTAATTTGAAATTTTAAGCAATTGTTTAGAGTAAAAAGATCTTACATTAATAGCAACTCATGTTGGATCGTATTTCTCTTTAATTTTTCATAAATGGTTTCAATAGACTTTTCTTCTATTTTTCCATCAAAGATTTCATCATAAGTTAACCCAAGAATGTGAAACTCAAGAGCTAAAAAATGCATCAAGCTGCTGATGAATAGGCAAGTATTCATTATCAAACCTCCAGCAAATACTATAGATAATGATGATACTATGTAAAGAGGGTAGTAAGCTGTAGCATTATTTTCAAAGTCAATTCCATAATACAATGGCAAACCAAAGACTCGTTTCTCAGCAAAAAGAGGAAATATATTAAATAGCATCACATTGAACTGTCCCAACACGATAAATGGAACAGTACGGTAGAAGTTTGATCTGAAACCTAATCGACGCAACTCTGCACACTTTGGATCATCTTTAAGAAATGGCCTCGAGTTAACGAATTTCATTATTTCGAAAAATGTTTTGCGTTGAGAAATCTTTAAATAAAATTTTTATAATTATTTTTAATAAAAAGTCTCATTTTAGATGACACAAAAATATTTTAAACATGTCAAAAAGATATTTACCATAAAAATAGATCTTAGGCAAGCAACAGATAAAGAAATTGTGTAAGTCACACAATCAAAAAGGAGATCACCATTACTAAAATCCACAATACAATGCACCAGATTTGTCAAGAGAAAGATAAGGTTATTTGAAAGGCAAATGATACTAAGAGCTTTGTAAATGTTGTAGCTCCAACTGTTATGCCAGACCGAGAATCCTGCAAAAGAAGTGTTTCAAAAATATTTTGTTAGAGAGTTACAACAAAGTTACCAATAGCTTTAAAGAATTTTATGTTCCACTTGAAAAAATCAGTTTCATGATCAAAATGCTCAAATTTTTTAAAGTAATTTTTCAAGTTTGGAATTTTCATTGTGATCTTTATGTTTTCCTTTTCAAACTCTTGAGTGAATATTGTTGAAATACTGACAGTGAATGAGGAGTTTGTTTCTTTAAGTAAGGCTATTTGTACTTTTGATCCGGTACATCCTTGAATACATTGAAAAAATCAAGCTTCATCAATTTTTTAAATACAACTTAGAACTTCTTGAATTGAAACTTTTTAGACATTCTTATAAATACTGTTGAGTAATAAAAATCAACTGACTTCATGAAAAACTTCGATAAAAACATGATACAAATGAGTAAGCATTTTTTTTTGTGCATTTAAATATTTATAGCCGATATCAAAAATATTCTTCTTTAGTATTTTGTTAAATTTTACACAAATCTATAAAAAAGTTTCTACTAACATGATATTAATCATTAATGAGATCAAATTTAACATTTTAGCGATAAAATAAGTTATTCAGAATATTATAACATTTCAGATTTTAATGATAGGCATTTCAACTATTTCGAATATGTAATTAAAAAATTTTTAGGTCTCTCGAAAATTAAAATTAAAATCCAATTTTACGAACGAAATTTTTAAAATTTTTCAAATTCTGTGGAATAATTTTAACACATTTTAACATTTTTGTATCTCCCTAGATAATTTGAAACTGTGATGATATTAATCAAAGTAATTATGAACTTATAACTTATCACATAATATATTTAATTTCGCTCTTCATAGATTTTTGAATTTTGCAGAAGTATTGCAACTTGTAACATTTGCATTTGAAAACTTTTTCTTTGATTTTTAAGATCTGGAATTGTTAAATAATAGTTTGTGTATTTACATAAGGCATAAGTATTTATGAAATATAAAAACTTCACCAAATTTTGTAATTTTTCGATTCTCAGAGCACATATTTTACTTATTCGCCATGAAAAATGTAAGATTACAAATATATATACTACGTCTAATGAATATATATATGATTTATTTGTTATCAACAATTAGTTTTGTTCAAATTACAGAGCAAAAATATAAACTATACCATTATAAAGCATATTTTAGTAAGATTTTACTTCTCAGTTCGTTGTTTCATTAAAACTGTCAATAAGGAGTATGAAGTCTTGACAATCTAGAATTTAAAAACATAATCCAGAGTAAAATATTCAAGTTCTAGTGATTTACCCCCATAAAGCTTTCATGTGTCAGAAATGTGAAACCACCAGCTGATATTCGAAATATTTTGTTAACTCTGATCATGTTCATCATTAGCATGAATTTAATCTCCTTGTATTTTTTGTGCATTTTGAATGAGTAAGGCAAATTGAACCACTTGCTTTGGAAAATTTGTTCTCGCATTTTTGAGCTCTGAAAATATAATAAACCATTAAATACACAAATTATACAATCATCAACATTACCTCATTCTTTAACTTTTCTCCACAATAGCAGTAATAAAATAGCTCGACCAACTCAAAGATAAGATGCTGAAATCGTATCATACCACCTAGAGAAAATTCAGTAGTCATAAATTGATAACCAGCCATAGCGATTAAAAGACAGCTTGCAAAAGTTTGAGTGAACATTGGTAGGTACAAAACATCTTGGAGCTTCTGGGCATTTCTTGAAATCAAAGAGTAATTTGAAAAATAAAGCAATTGGTTTGAGAAAAAAGATCTTACATCAATAGCAACTCATGTTGGATCGTATTTCTCTTTAATTTTTCATAAATGGTTTCAAGAGACTTTTCTTCTATTTTTCTATCAAAGATTTCATCGTAAGTTAACCCAAGAATTTGAAACTCAAGAGCTAAAAAATTCATCAAGCTGCTGATGAATAAGCAAGTATTGATCACCAAACCTCCAACAAGTACTAGAGATAATGATGATACTATGTAAAGAGGGTAGTAAGCTGTAGCATTATTTTCAAAGTCAATTCCATAATACAATGGCAAACCAAAGACTCGTTTCTCAGCAAAAAGAGGAAATATATTAAATAGCATCACATTGAACTGTACCAAAACGATAAATGGAACAGTACCGTAAAAGTTGGATCTGAAACCCAATCGACGCAACTCTGCACACTTTGGATCATCCTTAAGAAATGGCCTCGAGTTAATGAATTCCATTATTTCGAAAAATGTTCTGCGTTGAGAAATCTTTGAAAAAAATATTAATATTTATTTTTAATGGAACGTTTAATTTTTGATCAATCTTAACATGACTCAAAGATATTCACCATAAAAATAGATTTTAGACAAGCAGCAGATAAAGAAATTGTGTAAGTCACACAATCAAAAAGGATATCACCATTGTCAAAATCCACAATACAATGCACCAGATTTGCCAAGAGAAAGATATAGTTATTTGAAAGGCACACGATACTCAGAACTTTGTAAATGTTGTATCTCCAACTGTTATGCCAGATCGAGTATCCTGCAAAAAAAGTGATTCGAAAAAAATATTTTTGTAGAGATTTACAAGATTTTTACCAATAACTTGCAAGAATTTTATGTTCCACTTGAAAAAATCAGTTTCATCATCAAAATACTCAAACTTTTTAAGGTAACTTTTTAAATTTAGAATCTTCATGGTGATCTTCTAGGATTTTACTTCAAACACTTCAGTATGATTACTTTTTAAATACTGACAGTGAATAAGGTGTTTTCTTTTTAAACAAGTCTTTTTGTACTTAGAATCTGGTTCATCCTTGAATACATTGAAAAAATCACGCTTCATCTATGTTTTAAAAACTATTTATATTTTATATAAAACTTTTTTTATTTGACTTTCTTATAAATATTACAATTATGTTAGGTAATACAAAATGTAATTGTCTCGATATTCTTGTGATATTCTTGTTAAAGTTTCAAACTATCAATAGAAATAAAAAAAAATAATCATAATTTGAGATTTCAAACATATTGAGTTTATTGAACATTTATTACGCACTTACATTACACCTTCAGATAATGTTTGTTTAAAAATAATGTATGTCCTTTTTACCAAGAACCATTTGCAAAGTAAAATTCTATTCCATACACCAATAACACACATCCATATTTTAAAAACAAAAATTTTACGTTGAATAGTTTATATTAAAAGTTCACAGTGTTATACACGATAGTTGATCAACAATGCCAGCAATGAATACGAAGTCTTGACAATCTTAAAGTATAAAATATTTATTAGTTTTATCATTAATTATGTTCACACAATTATTACCGCCATATAACTTTCATATGTTAGAAACGCCATCCCTCCTGCTGAAATGCGCACAACTTTGGTTGCCCTCATCAAATTCATCATCAGCATGAAGTGGACTTTCTTATACTTCTTACCCATTTTCTGCGAATATTTCAAGTTGTACCATTTGCTTTCATAAATCATGTCTATAATTTTGTAGTTCTGTATGTTTTAACAAAAATAAATTGACAAAATATTTTTAATAGCTATGAGAGAGCATATTCACCTCATTTTTCAAATTTTCACCGCAATGACAATAAAAGAAAAGCTCCAGGGATTTAAAAATGAGATGTTGAACTCGAGCCAGAAATCCAACAGACAATTCATCGGCTTTAATGAATCGATATCCACTGAAAGCCATTATCAAACAACTGCCAGTAACCTGAAACAGCATCGGTAAGTACAGAGCGTCCTTCATTTTTTGAGCATGTCTATGTGAAGAACGGAAACTTATTAGATTAAGGAAATACACGAATCACTGAGAGCCGGGAAGATAAAAGTTCATAAACATTAGTTTCTAGACTACATGACTAATTTTAAAGTATTTTAGTAAAAAGTATGGACTTTTATCCTTTTAGCTCTGAGAGACTCAAACTTTTCCTTTTTTTAAATACTTCATCAATAGTTCATGCTGAACAACATTTTTCTTCAACTCCTCGTGAATTCGATCAAGTGACTGCTCCTTCGTAAGCCCTCCAAAAACTTCTTCATAACACATCCCAAGAAGATGAATCTCATGACTTAAAAACTGCAACAATGTACTGATAAAAGTACAACTGATGATCACTAAAGATCCAGAAATAAAAGCCGAAAATGCTGAGATGCAATAAACTGTATAGTAAGCCACATCATTCGTTTGAAAGTCGATCCATGGATAGTAAAGCATCATAACAAACTTGCGTTTGCCTTCTACCAAAGGTGCCAAATTAAATGCGAATGAGGTAAATAATCCCAAGCAAATAAATGGAGTAATGCTACGCAAGTTTGAATTATAGTTTTGCTTCCTGAGCTCTGCAAATGTGGTGTTCTTTTTTTGGAATACTCTCCCGTTGATGAAGTCCATTACTTCAAAATAGGTTTTTCGATTAATAACCTAGAATATTCAAAAGCTTTTCAGAGAAATTAACTCAGAAAGGAGGTAATTATTTGTGGTCAGCTTGTCAGTGGTGGGCATTATATGTTTTATGCTGGAACAATTAAATTTATTTACCAGAGCCATGTATCTAAGTAAAACTGCACTGACAGCAACACTTAGGGTAAGATTTTCCAGGACCTTTTCCGTATTCCCTTCGATGATATTATTTAATAAGTTCCATAACGTGAAGAACATGTTGTTGAATAAAGCCAAAATACAAAAACATTGATAGATTTTGTATTTTACACTGTTGTTCCATAAAGAAAGACCTGCAAAAAATTGTTTTATGCAAGATACATTCAAAATTTAATTGAAGATTCACCAATTAACTCATATCCTTTCATGTTCCATTTGAAAAAATTGGTATTTTCATCAAAATGACGAATATTTCTTAAGTAAAGTCTTATTCTACTGAGCATATTCAGCTTTTCTTATTGATTAAACTGTTAACGACAAGATGGAAATAGAAAGTGAAGGAAACAGTCTTACAATTGATACTTTGTGGAAACTTTAAAATGTATTGTAAGTAATATTAAAGAAATGTATGACTGAATAATTCAAAGCCATTAATGTGCGTCTTCAATAGATATTGAAAGTTCACTGAAAAGTTTATAATAATTACGTCTATTTATTTATTTATATAACTGAGTTCAAAAATATTCTAAAAAAAACATTTCTCCTCAAATTTTATTCTTGTAAACATCATATTAAAAAGTTTTTTTTAACCAGCTTTATTCAAACAGTGACCAATTTCATTCTCTATCTTTTGACCGATATAACAGCATAAAATAAAAACCTCAGACAATAAATGGATCAAACATCAACCTATATTTTAGCACACTTTGTAGACCAATTAGTTAATTAATTGTCCATTCCACACAATTCACACACTTTTTATCATTCCAAATTTTTTTAAATGTTTCAACCATTTCACCGATTTTCGTGGGTAAAAATAAAAAAACTAAAATAATCTACTAAAATTGCAAAAAAATTAAAACAAACAAAAGCAAAAAGAAATAAATATAATGATAATAAGTATTCTGTAAGTCGTCTGGAGTACCCACTTCACATTCTGTAAATTTTTCCATTCACATTTGAAATAATGCTTTAAGAAGTTAGTTTTTATCTTAAAATTTAGAGGAAAATTTCCAATTTTTCTTGAAATTATGATTGCAAATATTACAGGCAAACTTCTATAATCTAAGATTGCATTCATACCATTTCATTACAAACATTAGCAATTTAAACGTTAAAAATTCTCTCGAAATTTATAATTTCCATTTTAAAAGCCAAAGCAACGGTAATCATAGTGTTTTTGAGCATTTTTGTTGTGCGTTCTTTTATCAATTCTGTTCAAAAATGGAAATTATGTGAGAATTGAATTTTAAAATTTTAATTGAAGAGCTGAAAAATTCGTGAAATCTCAGTTTAGAAAATGATGGTTTTTTGAGTTTAAAGCAGCTCAGTCTATAATCTTCAATTTACGACCAATTTAGTAAATTTTATGTATTAGCTAGGAAGTACTTTAATTTTTTCTTAATCCTATATTCCAAATACAATTTCAAGGTGTTAATCATTAATCATGGTCCATTAATTAATTTTCTCTCGAACTTCTTTGAAGCATTAAAATATTTTAATATGGTAAGAACTCGCAATTACTTCACAAAGCACAAAACATAACATTTGGTCTAATATCCACTGAGATGTGTTTAATGTTTGTAATGTAGTTCTTTAACCACAAGACATAATTTGTAACGCCACCAAATCCAGCCAAATCCGACTTACAAAATCATTAGCTGTTGTTATTATATTTGAAAAATGTGGAAAAATTGAAAAGAGCCAAAAGAAGGAATTTGAATAACAAAATATATGTTAGCATGAAAACAACATCACAACAAAACAACGCACAGCTCAACAAAGTGGAATTATTTGAATTGTATTTTCGAATTTCTTCTGCAGGCGCTGAGAAAAAACCAGTCTTTGGCTTGTTCAAGTGTGGATTATATCATCCAAGCTGCGTTGAGCTGATAAATGTTTGAACCAGAAATCCCACTACAAGTTTACTATAAAGTGCGCTTGTATTTCAATTTTATTGTTTTAGATTAAAGTTGTAAAGCTGAGGTGATTTATTTTGTCGGATCATTGGTTAATTGATTATAACTAGGTTTTATTTTTGGTTTTGACAAAAAATTTTAGTTAATGAGTATATGCTTTAATATATTATGAAAAGGAAGTTTCAAACTTTCAGAGCTTTTATATAATCAAAAAGCTCCAAAAGCTTGATTAAAGCTATAATTTAAAAAAAATTAATTTTCCCAAAAATTGCTGTTTTAAAAATTTAAATTTTTTTCAAGATAAGCTTTTAGAAGCGAGATTATCTAGAAAATTTGCAAATACTCATGAAAAAAACACTATCACCACTACATTAATACCAAAACATTGTACAAAATGTGTGCAACAAACATTTTTACGCTGAAACACACACAAACGGTTTAAGTTTTCATTCATTGTTTGACAGTACAGCAAAGTGGTGCTCCGCAAAGCTCTTTTTTGAATGTTTATCCAAATTCCTTACTAACTTGAATGGTCAAGTCCAATAAAAGCATAAAAATAGCTGCCTAAATTGCTCAAGTGTGCTGTAAATATCGCGTCGCTTCGGGAAGTGAATCAATTAAGAGCAGAAGCCATAAAGTTTGATAGTTTTGAAGGAATTTTATAGAAACAGAGCTATGGAAAATAATTTGTTACGAGTTCTGGACGGTCAATTTATTGATGAGCTGACCAGTGAACTGTGTGATTTTAGTTTGGAAGATCAAAATGCCTTGCTGGAAAGTCAGGGAGTGACACCAACTGCATCTTCGGATTACACACCTGTTTTAGGTGAGGAATTTGTTTGGAATATGAGAAAGATTGAAGTTTAAAAGGAATAACAGAAATATCACTTTTAAAAATAATTTAATTAAATTTTATGATATCATTTACAAATATTTTTAATTTTGTCATTTTAAGATGAGATCATTCTTTTGCATCTACCTTTTTTGCATACCATACATATAAAATTTATTCATTCACTGGTTGTGAAAAAATTTCTGCAATAATTCATATTTACAATACGTTATTGCAATTAAACAATTTTTCAAATGAGCATTATGTTAATAATTTTTCCAGGCAAAAGTGTTACCTACATCGTTGCATGCGTGCTCGTTAATGAAGACAACGAAGTCTTAATGATCCAAGAAGCCAAAAAATCTTGTGCTGGCCTTTGGTATCTTCCGGCTGGTCGAATGGAAAAGGGAGAAAATATAGTTGAAGCCACAATGCGAGAAGTCTTTGAGGAAACTGGCTTACAAATCAAAGTCACCACAATGTTAGCGGTAGAGTCAGCTGGCGGTTCATGGTTCCGTTTTGTGCTCACTGGAGATGTTATCGGTGGAGAATTAAAAACATTAGCTCAAGCGGATCCCGAGTCACTGCAAGCAAAATGGGTCAGTGATCTGAGTGAAGTAAGCTTAAGAGCGAGCGATATTGTTGGTCTGGTTGATTTAGGGAGGAGTTTCAAAACCCGAGGAAGTCAAGATCATTCCTGGCACAAAAATTTACTTCCAGCCTTTAAAGCACATTACAAGAGTTACCTCAGAATTGTTATAGCCATCAGAAAAAAATCAACCAATCGAGTCAACATCTTACTTAGTGAAAAAACAGCTTATCACTTCCCAACCGTCGAAATTCATCCTCAGCGCAGCATCCATTCAACATTAAGGAAATTTATGGTTGAAATGTTTGGATCTGAAATACCAGCTCACAGACCATTGGGCTTGCTGTCAGTGGAACATAATCCCGATCAAAGCACAGATGGAATTTGTTTGACTTTGCTGGTAGTTTTTAAGCCACCAGTTGAGGAAGTGTCTTTTATAGGGAAGTGCACCTGGCATGAGCTGAATAAAGAACTGAGTGATCGAGTGTCTTTAGTCGTTACATCTAAGAACTCAGTTTTTCCATTGCATGTTGTTCGTTAAGATTTTGGTTTTAAGATCATAAGCCTGATAGAGTATGGTGGATATATAGATCAAGTCAGTAGCAACTTGAATGGTAAGCGGGAATGGTCAGAAAATTGAACAAATTGATATTTTACATGTTCTGTTTTATCCCACCAAATTCAAGATTCTATTGATCATTTTCAAAATTTTTAATAAAATTTTAATAATCTTCACAATTCAAATGATCAAGTGTAGCTACCGCCTTTTGCATAAATATTCAACCTGATACAACATTTCTTAAAACTTTCTTACAAGCGACTTAAAAGAGAACTTTAAATCTGTGATTTGTGAAGCTTAAACATTGTGTCTGATTACAAACTACCATTGCTCTCTAAAATTCCCCGCTCTTGTGTTTTTGTATTTTCGTAGTTTTCATAGTTTTCATAGTAATTTTGTTATTTTCGAGATAATTTGTACTTTGCATGAAGCAAACTAAAAGAATCTTTGAATCTTAAGAAACTGAAGATGTAAGAAACTCGGAAGAGAAATAAACTGGAACGGTGAAATTGATTCGATTCATTAAATGTTGTAATTGCTCTGTCAGGAAGATTTACTTAAGAATTGAAGTAATATTAAGAAGATCTGCTCAACTTTTTAATTATTTTTAATTCTTATCTGAGAGAACTTAACTGCACAAGTGTTTCTTTCAATTTTAATTGTAGAAACTCGGAAGAAGCTCAAAAGAATTCTTATTGTTGCGTTTTTAGAACTATTTGAAAATATTTTTCAAAAGAAATATCTTAGATGATGTTAAGTATCGTGCGTTGACTGCTTTTACAAAGTGTCTTCAATTATCGTATATGCTATCGTTAGTTTTTCAATTAAAATTTTTGTATATATCACAAATCAAGCAGCGTATCAACGATTTATTCGATGCGCGTGCATATTATGTTCTTAAGCATTAACATTAGCCTCAAACCATATCCAATAAATTGTATGAATAAATTGTAGAGAATAAATAAATAGCGAACAAAAGAATACTCAAGAATGGTGCTGGAATTTTACCTTTCATATAGAAAAAATATAATATTAAATAATTTAAATGAATTAGTGATTGTTATAAATGCTTGGTTATACGTTGTATTATTGTATTAGGTGGTCAAACCAATAAAACTATGTACTTAAAGTAAAATGCAAGTTTTTATCAAACTAAACTATAATATTTTGCTTTTCTTCATCTGGTTTTTAGCAAGTTGGTCGGTGTTTTCAGTGTTTTTAGCTTCATTTGTCTTGTAAATAAAAATTTTATAAAACAAGAAATAGGGAGAAAGTATACAAAACAGCGATTTATTCAATTTTATTTATGTTTTTATTGAATGAAGATTTATCTACGAATAATCTACAGTTAAAAGTTATCAAAGCTCTGCGTAAATGGTTTAGAAAGTCTTGCTCTGCCTTTAAGCTACTCAAATGACAATATATACAAAATATCTTAAACTACTTATATCTACTCAATGTCTCTTCGAATTTGCTTCATGCTCGATGAGCTGTAATTAATTGTAATTAATTTAAATTGATGAGTGAATGCAACAATTTAATGAACATACTATTAGTTTTTCAATTATCATATTATTTCGATTAGTTCTTGAATGGTTTTGAATGGTCTAAAGTATAATTAAATGAATATGGCTCATTAATATTCAATTCATGGAGAAATTACTGCAAACTGTCGGCAAAACAGCAAGTAAATAGAATTAAAATACTCATGAAAGAATATATCATAATGATAGAGATGCTTTTTTTGTTGTTAATAATTGAAAGCTCAACAAAATCGAAACAAAATAACAAGTTAACATTGTCCAAATTTTAATGAATAAAATAAAATTGTAGCACATGATTAAAATGAGTGCAATCAAACAGTAAACTTAAAACATATTCATTTCCCGCCCAAATTTAAAATTTCATGAACGCTGCGACTTTTATTAAAGCTGTGCGTCGTGAATCGGCAAGTTTGTTTATTTTTTTAATACCGGTTACCCAGCTTCTAATATGGATTTTAACTTTGGCGAGATTGTTGAGCCATCATCACGTGCTTTTTACGATGACTATGATGATGAGGAATCTACAGGTTTTAAGATGTAAGATTTTAAATAAATTTTTTAAATATACTACAAAAACATAAATTGTAGGCCAGTCTGGAAGTGGAACAATGAAGACAACAAAGAAGAGTTCCCAAAAAAACTATCAAACTTGGTAATCATTGAAGGACTCAACGCATTAAACATTATAAACATGCCCATACTCAAGAAAAAATCTCCTAAATGTCAGCTTGATGGAGTTAAATTAAGCATTTATGATTTTCCGGATTTAGATCTAGCAATTTGCGTGTCCGAAGAGAAAGATCTAAACCTCTTCTCAATTTCCACTCAACTTCTCCAAAACTGGCTTGATAAAGCTGATAATGTTATTGGTATCTCTATCCAATCAAAATCGGATTTTAAAGGTGTCGATCGCGACTCAATTGATGCTTGTTTCACCAGATCCCTGCAGTCTTCTTTCAAGGATGTTAAGCCACTGGAAGAACCAAATTTCATCACTGGTGTGGTGGCTGGAGTCTCTACTTATCGCAAGTTCAAGGATCTGTCATTCTCCTGTTACATTTTCTACGTAGAAATTTTCGATGTCTTGTCAATTAAGTTCATTTTGAATTTCTTGAAGCGATTAGAGCTACCATATGATGATAAAGTCACTATTAGAGCTTTACACCAGAAATCAGATTTGTACATGTGATTCTTTAAAAGTTTTTCGGCAGGAAATTATTTTTCATGGAATAAAATATTTTAAAAATAAAATACACTTTTGGCTTATTGATGCTTACTATTGAAATAATAACCAAATACTGTTACGATTTTCACTGGAATCCACTAGATTTATTTGCCGTTTGTATATCAAACAGAATTTTTTAATTCAGTTAATATAACATAAAAGGATCAAGTTTTAATTTTATTATATTCACATTGCAACGAATTTAATTTGATTATGCGTCGATAATGAAAATATAATAATATTAATCCAATTAACGTACATTTTGAGTAAATTTGTTCGAAAAATTGCCCAAAAATAAATCAATATCATTAAACATATTTTTGAACAAATTTATAATAACTACATATTTACATATTTACATAGCATTCTCATGAGCCAATATTTGAAAGGGTAACCCTTCGAATAAATATTTTACATTTTTACATATTTTAATTCTGAAAGTTTATTCAATTCGGGTAGAAATATTTAAGTTGGATAGAAAGAAAGAAATACTATAGATTTAATTAAAAATTTTATGGATTGTCACACCCTATCATCCAGACTGACAAATCCGAGGTAATTCAATAACCGAAATTCATAATTCTGAAATTAGTTGCAAATATGAAAATTGAATTATTTTTGAAAACAAAATTTTAATTTAATAAACTATCTGCATAAAAGCCAAACTCAACCATCATTCAGTTTGAGTTGTTTTTGGTCAGTTAACTGTGCTATTCTATTTCTGCAATCTTATTGAAGGACTGAAGTAGTTCGTTGTCTCAACGTTTTTCTTCAGTTTCAAAAACTTTTAACTTCAAAGTGTAAATTTTGCTTGAATTGGATTCTACAAAAATTTAAAATGGAAGTAGTAGGCCCAATGTTCAGTGCTTATACCGCAATGCGAGGAAGTGGAAGAGGCAACATAACGGTCGTGGACATGGCAAGTTCTAAATTCCGTTAAAAAATCCGAGATAGTCTATTTTATTGGATAATTATATTGGTTTAGGTACCACAAGATATGTTGCATATGATTGATCCACATTGGTATCAGTTCCCACCCATGAACCCTCTGGTAAGATGTTTAACAATAAGTGCGATAAACTACTCAAGGTTTATATTTTTAGTGGCATTCACTACTTGGAGTCGTCACCTTTTTTCTTTTTGTGGTCTCTATAATCGGAAATGGAATGGTTATCTACATTGTAAGTATTTGAAAATTATTCCTGTAAAATAAATTCTAACGAACCATCCGTCAATTTAGTTTGCTGGAACAAAATCTCTACGGTAAGCAAATTGATAATGATGTTACAAATAAATCTCATCCGTTATTTTTATAGAACACCTTCAAACCTCCTAGTTATTAATTTAGCTTTCGCTGACTTTTTTATGCTGTTGACAATGGGACCACCAATGGTTTACAATTGCTATTACGAAACATGGGTGTTTGGACCACTCATGTGCGAAGTCTATGGAATGCTAGGCTCTCTTTGGGGTTGTGGCTCAATCTGGACAATGGCTGTTATTGCTTTTGATCGCTACAACGTCATTGTAAAAGGATTGTCAGCAAGACCAATGACTAGTAACGTCGCACTGTTAAAAATCTTGGGTGTGTGGACTATGAGCGTTGCATGGACTCTGTTTCCAATGTTTGGTTGGAACAGATACGTCCCAGAAGGTAACATGACCGCTTGTGGAACAGATTACTTGTCTCGGGACCTTAAGAGCGTATCTTATTTATACTCTTACGGATTCTTTGTGTATTTTGCTCCTTTATTGAGCATTATCTTTGCCTATTACCATATTCTTAAGGCTGTTACTGCTCACGAAAAAAACATGCGAGAGCAGGCCAAGAAGATGAACGTGGCATCTTTGAGATCAGCTGAAAATCAAGCACAGAGCGCCGAATGCAAACTTGCTAAAATTGCATTGATGACAATCTCTTTGTGGTTCATGGCGTGGACTCCATATCTTGTAATTAATTTTGTTGGAATAACAAATATGGCTTCCATCAGCCCGTTAGCTACAATTTGGGGATCTGTTTTCGCCAAAGCAAACGCTGTTTACAATCCAATCGTTTATGGAATCAGCCATCCTAAATATCGAGCTGTGCTCATCAAGAAATTCCCATCTCTGTCTTGTGCTGATCCACCAATCGATGATGGACAGTCAATGGTTTCTGCTACAACTGCAATTCAGCTGGAAGAGAAGGCTTAAGCTATTTAATTTATGGAAAATTATAATGAACGCTGATGAATTAGGACATTCTAACGGAAAAATAAACTTAGAATAGAATTTTCTTGTACATTTAATTTTTATATGATTTTCAAGATCTTATGTAATAAAATTTCAAGCAATTCAAAGAATCAAAGGTTTTTCTCTGTGATTTTCAAAAATATTAGATATTTATTTATGTTAGTACTTAGTAGTAGAAAATTTGTAAAATTACTGGAATGCTTTAACAAAATTACGAGTACGATGAGTTTTAGCTTCTACTTGGGCCTGCTCCAATATTTTAATGATGTGGCTGAGTGAACTAGGGGTAGTTTCCATGAGAATTTCTTTTTTTGTGGATTTTTCATCTGTTTCTTTATCAAGTAAACTTTCCCGATGTTGATGCACTTTTTCTGAATCCAAATGCAGTTTGATTTTAATTTTGGGCACAGCTTGAGAAAGTAATGATCGAGTAGCTACTCTTGCTTCTAATCGCCATTCTAAATTCCTGAATTTTAAATCATTTGGAGAGTGATTCAACTGAAGTGATTCAGACTTGTTTGATACGAAAGTCCATAATACCGAAACTTGCTCATCCGAAAATTTTAAAGCTCGAAGAGTCTGGAATTCCTTTTCATTAATTTTTCCTGTAGCACATTCTATTAGAAGAGCAGCCAAGGCAGCTACACAATCCTGAATAGTTTTCGGTTCCGTTTTGAGTTTATCTACAAATTATTTTGCAGTGATATTAGGATTTTCCTTTTTTAATTGGTTTGCTTTACTTACTAGCGGCAATTTCATATTTCTTTTCGTTTCCTCCATCTGTTATCAATTCCACAGCCATCTTACAGAACTCAGGCAATAGCTCTTGCGGTTGATCTACCAAGAACTTTAAATGATCCTTCTGCTCAGTATTCAGAAACGACATATTTGTATTAATATTAATTATTTATATTTTTGGATCCACTTCAAAAACAAAACAAACAAGATGCAAGGCTATGCTTCAGCTATGCTCAAATAATTATGTTTCTATGCGTCTTGTCAAATAATTGTTGTTGTAATTTTAAAAACTATATTTCCTTGTTTTTGAAAAGATTTAAAGACTTTCTAGTGTAACTAACTAATTAAAAAGATTGCTGAGAAGCTGAGACAACTCCAAGCTAGTTAAAATGTCTTCAATGTTGAAAGTAGGTCCATTTTTTTAGTGCCAACTTTCCTAATTAATTTGTGCAAAATCATTATTGCATTCTCTTTCTACCCTAATTACTCACCTTAACCTTCTTTCACAGAGTAAAGGGCAGCTGTCCTTCGAAGACAAATGGCCAGTTATGAGACCAATAGTGCTTAAATTGCTAAATCAGGAGCCGGTCTCTCATTCAGAGTGGCAAGAACTTTTTTATGCCGTGCATTCAGTGTGTTTATGGGATGAAAAAGGACCCACTAAGATCCATGACTGCCTACAAGAGGATATTGTAGCATTTATAAAACAAGCTCAAAGTAGAGTGCTTCAGAGTAGGGAAGAACAAGCGCTACTGAAAGCTTATATTATCGAGTGGAGCAAGTTTTTCACTCAAAGCAGCTACCTTCCGTTACCATTCTGGCAGCTAGAAACGGCTTTGCAGGTGTGGAAAAATAATTACTTTAATTTGTTTTTTAAAGTCCTTGACTTATTGTTAAATTTTTCTATATACAGGGTAAAAGTTCAACTTCCAGTCATCAACCACCTACAAGTTCATCAAAGAAAACTGCCAATCCAGATGATAGTATTGTTCGCAAACTGATGTTAGATTCCTGGAATCAAAGCATATTCATGAACATCAAAGATAGACTTCAGGATTCAGCGATGCGGTTAGTACACTCAGAGAGAAATGGAGAAGCTTTTGATTCCCAGTTGGTAATTGGTGTAAGGGAAAGTTACGTGAACTTATGTTCTAATACAGATGATAAACTCGAGATATATCGCGAAAATTTTGAAGCGGCATATTTGCAGGTATATTTCATGATTAAATGATTTTTTTTTAAATTAACAAATATAATGTATTTTTATTTTTAGGCCACCACAGCCTTTTATCGCCTGAAAGGTAACGAGCAATTGCAAGCCAACGGTGTACAAAGTTTCATGAAATACGCTGATTCCAAGTTGCGAGAAGAAGAAGCTCGAGCAAAGCGCTATTTGGAGCCAGTAAGCGGAAATGCTCTAGCTCAGTGCTGCGTGACAGTTTTGATTGAAATTCATTTATCCACGCTTCTCGCCGAATCTGCACCACTAATTGAGGCGGGAGAAACGGAAAGATTGCAGCTAATGTTTAGATTATTAGATCGAGTTTCTGGTGGTGTTGATCCAATGCTTAGAGATTTGGAAAATCACATTGTTTCTGCTGGTCTAGCCGATATGGTTTCATCAGCTGATATCATCACTCAAGATTCTGAAAAGTATGTTGAAAGATTACTAGAACTCTTCAGGAGGTTCAGCAAGTTAGTTTTAGATGCTTTCAACGACGATCCTCGGTTCCTAACTGCCAGAGACAAAGCTTTTAAAACAGTGGTTAATGATACAACTGTTTTTAAGCTCGAACTGCCAACAAATACGACAGCAAGAGGTACAAAGTCTACAACGCCAGAGAGCAAGTGTCCTGAACTCTTGGCCAACTATTGTGATATGCTTCTCAGACGCACGCCACTTAGTAAAAGATTAACAAGCGATCAAATTGAGATGCGGTTGAAAGATGTGCTGCTGGTGCTAAAGTATGTCAGCAATAAAGATGTATTCATGCGGTATCACAAAGCACATTTGACGAGGAGGTTTGATTTTCATCTTTATCACTTTAAAATATTTCTAAAAATTTTCTTTCAGACTTATTTTGGATTCAAGTGCTGACAGCGAAAAAGAAGAAGATATGTTGGAGTGGCTTAGAGAAATCGGAATGCCAGCTGATTATGTTAACAAACTAGCAAGAATGTTCCAAGATATCAAAGTAAATGGACCCAAAATTATAATTTCACAATATAATTTACAAATTCTTTTTATTTAAGGTTTCCGAAGATTTGAACGCTCAATTCCGTTCCCAGACGACTCGACACGATGCCATCAACATCAAAATACTAAATGCTGGTGCTTGGGCGGCCCGTTCTTCTGAGCGTGTCTCAGTCAGTCTTCCCCTAGAGCTGGAAGATTACATTCCCGAGGTTGAAGAGTTCTACAAAAAAAAACATTCCGGACGAAAATTGCAATGGTATCATCATATGAGTAATGGTACCATCACGTTCGCAAATAACGTTGGAAGATTCGATCTGGATGTGACCACTTTTCAAATGGCTGTGCTATTTGCGTGGAATCAAAGACCAATGGAGAAAGTTTCCTACGAAAATTTGAGATTAGCTACTGAACTTCCGGATCCAGAACTGAGGAGGACTCTCTGGTCGTTAGTAGCATTCCCGAAGTTGAAAAGACAACTTTTGCTTTATGACTCGGTGGCTCAAGCTCCAAAAGACTTTGCCGAAAATACGCACTTTTGGATTAATCAAGAATTTGCGATGGTGAAAAATGGAAAGGCGCAGAAAAGAGGAAAGATCAATTTAATTGGAAGGCTTCAGTTGAGTACTGAGAGATCGCAGCAAGAGGACAATCAATCTATTGTGCAGTTGAGAATTTTAAGGACTCAGGAAGCCATTATAAAGATAATGAAGATGAGGAAGAAGCTTGGAAATGCCTCGTTGCAGGTTTGTTAGAGAGAAAAAATAAACTGATTTAAATATACAATAAATAATTATATTTTAGGCCGAGCTCGTAGACATTTTGAAAAATATGTTCCTGCCTTCTAAAAAGATGATCAAGGAGCAATTAGAATGGCTTATCGAACATAAATACATGCGTCGTGACGAAGACGATATCAATATTTTCATTTATATGGCCTAAGCAACACAACCTGAATATTCTCATTGCATCGCATGCATTTTTATTTAGCATTATTACCTGCAGTCTATTGCAAAGTGATCAATTTTTTGGCTTATCTATTTTTATTTATTCTGTTTTTTGATTCATCCTACGAAAATTCATCAAAACTCTTTCCTTGAATCTCTTCATGAATGTTTGATAATAATCTTTAAAAATTATTTAAAATTAATTTTCTCATATTTCTTGTACTTAATTTTAAATGTTTTTTCTCGATGTTTTCTCTTTTTAGTTTGTTTATTGGATTAACTGAAGCAATTTTTTATACATTTTAATAGTTTGTAAATACAAAGGAATATCTAGATTTTAATTGTTGAAGAAAGACATTTAATTGAAAATAAAGGAAAAATAGTTGAGCTGAGATAATTAAAATATTTTAATATAAAAATATAAGATAATCAGATTAATCGATTCTACGCAAATGAAAACCACTTTATTATATTTTGGCGCCAAAATCGAAACGTCAATTCTAGTTTGTTATGATATTTTTTTATTAAGTTTTGTTTCTAAGCTGTATTTCTAAAATATGGATTTAAATGATATTGAAAGCAATTTTGAAGATGATGAAGAGCTGATCACTTCTCAAAAGGTAAGCTTGTTACAAAAATATTTATAATGTCACTGAAATTCTAATAAATTGTAGGTTTTGGAAAATCTTGAAATTGCTTGGTTGAATGAAAAATCAGCCCCAGATATTCTTCCTTATCAAGGAGAGATGGTGGAACTTATGCTTGGACAGATAACGCACATGGAAGAAAACTTACAAGCTGTTAATCAAAATGATTTTCGGATTATTACTCACAAAATGGAATTGGAACGAATTCGATATATTATTGTGAACTACCTTAGATGCCGACTCCAGAAGATTGAAGAGTACACACAACATATAATAAATGAAGAAAACAGTCGAAATGAAAGTGAGAAAAAGTTATCTGAAGATGAGCTATGTTTTGCAAAAGAATATTTTGAAAGCATCGAGAAGCATTTCCAGCTTTTAGCTCTGCGACACATTCCAGCTGGTCAGCAAGATGAAGATAATAAAAGACTGATTCGTCCTAACCTGATGAGCTTTGTTTTTGTTAGAGCTAAAAAGGATTGTGGAGTGGTCGTCAATACCAATGATCAAGAAGTCGATCTGAAGGAGAATACTCAACATCTTCTGCCTTATCAATTAATCCAGGATTTAGTGCTTAAAGGAGATTTACAGCTTTTATAGGCGATCAGTTTTTAGTTATTTTTTTAATAAATATTTTTTAATTAAATATTTATCTGGTCGGAGTTTTTCAATTTGCATGAATTTCAAGAATTCAAATAACCCACCCCACATTTAAGCAAACTTTGAATTTAATTTTTAAGTATAATCCGTCATGCTTTCATGAATTTTTGAATATTTTGAACACCTGTTCACTATAAAATAGAATAAACACAATCGATTTTCCTGCTTTCAATCTATTTTCTGTTTGCACCACTAAGGTTGCATAGTTACCGTTCAATGCAGCAAAACAAAAACATCATGTCCTACAACTGGTACCATAATTTCGCTCAATTAGCTCGCGATTCAGGTTTTTGCTTGCGAGACTCGGAGAGCGAAAGCTTTATAGACTGGAGATTTATTGGTGAGCTAGAAAGGAGACAGGAAGAACTACAAGGACTGATTTTAAATTATTTACATAATCCTTTTTATTTTTTAGCTTCAATCGATACCAACCGCATTATTAAAGAAAATGATTTCGAGAAGTTGGATGAATGTTTACCGCATATAATAAGCAGTGGGATTGGATCCATGCTCAATATTCGTGTTCTTGACCCAGCAATTGGGAAATATTTTGTGATATCTCAACTGGTGGTACAATTTCTTCTCTTCTGCAAGCAATTTTTAGATAAAACTGTAACGGAGTTGCGAGAAACTATTTTTCAAGGACAAAAGGACGCATTGAGGATGGAGAAGCTCCTTCAAAGAAGAGATGATGAGATCCACAACCTACAACGGAAGTTAAATAAATATGAAAGCATGCAAAGTGTATTTCCTTGCAAGAGTTGCACCAAAAATTTTATCAGCGAAGATTTGCTAAATGTCCATGTGAATAGGAAGCATCCAGAGAATTCAGTGAAATCTGCTGACATGGACTCGACGCTAATTAATACCATAAAACTTGAGCTAGAAATAAAACAGTTAAAAGAACGATTAAATGGAGCTGAAAAGCAATTGATGGGCCAGAAAGTTAGCTGCGAGGAGTGCCAAAACTCCCAGAAAATTCAAAAAACCAACATTTGCATCCAAACTAATTTTGAGGAAGTGAAAGAAAAGGACGAGCTTGAAAGTGGATCAAGATCTGAAGACTTTATTGAGAAATCGGAACTACAAGGGATTTTGAATGCTCAGTTAGAACAATATGAAAACTGGAAAAGGAACGAAGAGGAAAAATATCACATGGAGATAGAGGAACTTAAAAAGAGGTATCTAATTTGTGATTATATACCAAGATTTTTTGTAATGAATCTAAAATTTTAGGTTGGACAACACAATAGATCTTTTGAATGAAAAAGAACAACCCAAAATTGCTGAGCCAACTATAAAATCAAGGATACCGATTGTTACGAAAGTCCAACAAACTCTGGGAGTCGAGAAGGTGGAGAAGATTGAAAATGAAAAATGGAAACTGCGTTATAATCAATTGGAAGATAAATACTTGGATGGTCAGAAAAAGCTCAACTCTACAATTGAAAAAATGGAGAAGGATTACAACGAAAAACTCAAAACTATCGAGTACTCCGTGAATATGATTAAAAGTCGAAACCCTCTAAAACTAGAAACAACTGTTGAAACTGAAAAAAAATTGGATCCACCGCCTCCATTAGCTGGTCTTAATTATAAGAAACATGTGAGACCTCAGTCAGCACATTTTGTAAAAATTGATACACCTGTTGTTGCTTCGAGAAATCTTCTGAAACAAATTAGACCCAGTTCATTTAATGTTTCTTCATCATCTGCATCCTTCAGTCAAAGTGAATCCGAGGAAGAATCTGAAGAAAACGCTAGAAATCTCACTATGTTAGCTGAAATAACGGTGCATCAGGAAAATATTGAGCAGCATGCCTCAATTAAGCCTCTGAAAAGAGAAATTTCTAAAAAAGTTGAACAAAATTTACAAAAAGGACACATTGATCCACCACCAGCAGAGCCAGCTCCGAGAGAAGTTTTTTCAGCACAAAAAATAAATCTCAAAGAAAGGTCTAAGAAGAAGTCAAAGTCACCTCCAGCTGAAGATGTAAATTACAAAAATGCGGCATTATCAGCTTTCCAAGAAAGAATGAAAGCGATGGGACTTGATGAGAGACAAACCATAAAATCTAAAGATTTCCCAGCCATTAATGAAGAAATTGTTAAAAACAGAGAAGGAATCAAAAAGGTTTGGTTTTGTGTACCTTAACTTTGGTAATTTCTTCAATATATTTATTTATCTTATTTTAGAAATTTAAATCGTTCTTCATCACCAGAAAGAAACTTTCCATGGAGGTTGACAAGATTGCTCAAGAAAAAATCAAAGCTCCCACTTTAGAATATTCTGTGCAGTCGAGTGAAGAAGATCAAACGAAAAAGTTCAAGAGTCACCTCAGAAAATCTAGGAATTTGGGAAAGTTAAAAGGGCAAAAGTTTATGACTCAACAAAATGAATTTAAAGAAGAAAAGGAAGAGAAAGCAATTGAAGAATCTAAAAAGCCCAGTAAAACATTAAGCCTTAGAAAACTTTCGATCTCAGATCTTACAGAACCAAATCAAATTGAAGTGGAGTCACCAAAAATCTTTTTCGAGGAGATTTTACAACGACCAGTAGCTTTAGGCAGGAACCTTACTGCAAATATTGAATCTCCAAAAATAGTTGAAGTTCAAAGCAATATTAATGACGAGCCACCTGAAAGATCCAATTTGTACAATTTGTATAGAGTCACTAGCAACACAGCTAAGAAAAGAGTTGGGTTCAATTTGGATACAATTCAAGATGAAGAAGAAGGAAAATCAACTGCAGCTTTGCCCATTTTACCAGTAGTTAAAGATTATAAAGAATTGAGGAAAGAGTTGAGTGACTCCGATTGGAATATTAGTAGTTTTGAAGATGAAGAGATTGTAGACGGGAAATTTGTTAAGCACTAGGTGTATATTATTGCATAAAATAAAATTGAATTATGAAAATTTTTCCGCCTTTTTTTTCAAATTTTCATGCGTTCCGACTGTAAATAGAACCTCTCTTTCAAAAACGTAAACAAGAAGGTCTGCGAATTTTAGGAAAACAAAACGAAGCTACTAAAACTAGTAGAATGTCGATAGAACAAAGAAACTTCTTCAAGGAAGTTGTGGAGAATATCTTCAACCGTTGGACAGCTTTGAAATTAGCGGTGGAGCATGGAATGGGAGGAACAAATGGATTACAGGTTTGACAACATTTTTGGTGAATTCTCTGTGGATTCATGAGTTTAAGTTACCTAATTGGTATTATTTTAGACGGCAATCGAGATCGTATCTTATGTGACCAACTGCTGTATCGATAATCCTAAAGTTAGTGAAGAAAATCTTTTAGATCTAATGGAAGAAATTATGGACCAAGAATTTGAAACGATTTGCGATGATAATTCCCCTAAAGGTATAAATACTTATTGGATTTATTGGCTCTTAAATAATCGTCAATCATTTTAGAAATTAGTTACTACTTAATGAAATATCTTAACCTCTTAAAAGCTGGAAAAGAAGAAGAAATCAAGAAAGAATTGTCAGAAATGGCTCCTTGTGCGATGTGGATAAATCCCAATAATAAGATCAACTACATTCTTGATTCAGACAACGAAGAATCAATTTCAGAAGATGACGATGAAATGGAAACTGAAAATCAACCTTCTGCACCAAGTACAAGTGGATCTACTATGAAATTTGTTGAAGAAGTAGAAGCAGATCCAGGCTGGACAATGGTAAAGACGAAAAGGAAGAAGTAGATTGGATTATAATTAATATTGCAATAAAAGCATTGAAATAAATATTTTCAAAGTTTGCGTTTTGTTTGCGTTATTTGGAGCGTCTGACTTTCTTGCAGTGTAGGCTGAGAAGAAAAACAATATATTTAAAAAATTTCAGAAATATCTCCAGGAACTGATCCAGGAAGCCGAATAAAGATTAAATAGTTTAAAGTGAGTCTCCTGAACCCAGTTATCGTAAAAATATAACGAAAATATTCAAAACCTATAGATTTAAATGATATTTACAGGTATTATTTACGGCCAACAAACTCAATTTGAGTTATAATAATAAATAAATGGCTTGGAATCCAGGAGCAAATTGGAATACCGGAAACAGTCAAAACTCAGCCACACTATCAACTCAAGCTGGATATAATAACTTGAACTCAGATCAACAAGCTTATTACCAGCAACAACAGAGCATACAATGGCAGGCTTATCAAAAACAACTGTCTCAATGGCAGTCACAATATGGAGAACAGGTATCATATTACTTATAAACAATATCATCTTAATATCTCTTGGAACAATGTTTTTAAAAAAAATCTTTAATTTTAGTACGCCATGCAGATGCAAAATAATAGTGGACTAGCTATTCCTTCTAGCGCTCCTCCTCCACCACCTCCAGAACCTGCAGATAAACCTCCTGAACCACCAACTGATTCACAAATTAAGAGTCAGCCTCAAAACTCGAATAATTCAAATAATCAGCAAAAACAGAACTGGAATCAGGCAAATCAAGGAGGAAACCAGTCAAATCGAGGAGGGAATCAAACAAATAGAGGAGGAAATCAATCTAATCGAGGAGGAAATCAATCTAATCGAGGAGGAAATCAATCTAATCGAGGAGGGAATCAATCTAATCGAGGAGGAAATCAATCTAATCGAGGAGGAAATCAATCAAATAGAGGAAATCGTGGTAATCAATCAAACCAAGGAAATCGGAGTTTTCAAGATGATAGCACTAGCATAAAATCCAATAATTCTGGTAATTCTGGGAATCAATGGAACCAGGGACGAGGAAATACAAATACTCGAGGATCAAGAGGTTCGAATAATAATATTCAAAAAGGGAACAATAGGAATAACCAAAAAGGTGATCAAGACATTCCTAGTTTGCTATCTCTTTACAATAAAGGTACTCCTGGTGAATCCAATCTCCTTGGTCTAAAAAAAAATCAACAAGACCAAAATCAAGCATCCAGTCAAAATCAACAAGACTCTGGTAATCAAAATCAGCAAGGGACTGGTAATCAAAACCAACAGAACCAAGGTGGCCGGAGCTCCAATAATAATAATCAGAGAGGTGGTCAAAATGATCAACAAAATGATTATAATTCAAATAGTAATCAGAATCAGGACTGGATGAGTAATAACAGAGGAGCAAGAGGAGGAAATAATAATAATAAAAGAGGCAGGGGAAATAACAACAATTTTCAGCAAAATGACCAAGGAGACAATTCCAATTATCAAGGAAATCGTGGTCAACAAAACATTTCAAAGAATTCAAATCAAGGAGGATTTGGACAAGGTCAACAAAACAGTCAAAATCGTCAAGGAAACAAAAGAAGTAATAGTGGAGGCCGATCAAATAATTCTAATGACAATTGGCAAGGAAATATGGACCAGAACTCTGTTGGTTGGAACCAAAATTCTAACAATAATGCAAATAGGTCTAATAAATGGAACGATAATCAAGGGAATCAAGGAAATCAAGGATCCTGGAATGATAATACGCAAAACTCTCAAATCAATGATCCACCAGTTCACAATTGGAACGAAAAATCGCCTCAAATTCATCCAGATAAAATCCCTCCAGGTTGGTCAGAAAAACCTTCTGAACCACCAAAAGAAGAAATTGAGCCATTCAAGCCATCAACTAGTTCTCCAACCAAGGTAGCTGGTCCAATTATTCTTCCCGAACAAAAAAAAACTGATGAAGAAATACTGTTTGACGAGCAGTTCCAGAAATGGGAAGAAGCATTTAATACGTGGAAGGCGGCTAACGTAAATCATCCAGATAAGAAGGCTTACAAAGAGTACGAAGATAAGTTTGAAGATATGAAAACAAAATTGCTCAAGAGAAAAGAGACGATGAACAAAAAGAAAGAAGAAGAAGCTTTGGAACTGATTAAAAAGAAAATGGAAGCTGAAGCCCTCATTCAGCAAGTGGAGGCGACAAGAGCTCCCAAATTTCAAATTCAGAGTGTTCAAATGATTTCGGCGGGAGATCCAAAAGTAGATTTTAATGTTAAGAATATGGAAACGCACAATTCTTACAAAACAAATAATAAGAAGTCTAATACTTTGGCTATAGAAGGTATCAAATCTTAAGTTCAATTTATTCCAATGGAAACTAACTTTTTTTTTAGGCTGGCTCTCAAAATCTTCTACTGGTATTCCTGGCTTAGATTTGGTTATAGAAGGAGATAAAAAAGTTCAAAACGAAAAGCTAGATGATGACGTGACAGAAGTTATAAATCTGGTTGATGACAAACCAACGACTTCTAACAACTATCCTAGACAAATTCAAAAAAATGAAGAAGCACAACATAGTGCTAGCAAAAAATCCAGATTTGAGATTATAGAGGACGTGATAATTTCAAACGATGATCCTATGGATTTAGAGATTCCGGAAACAGAAGAACCAAAAGAAGCTTCTCCTACAAAGTTTACTAATGATATCACGCAAGGACTGTCTCAGATTTTGAGTAATCCGGGACTAATGGCTCTTATTGCTTCTGTGTCCAATCAAAAAGGTGTTGATGCTCAAGCAGGAGCTTCTGGATCTTCAATGTTGCAACAAAATCTTCAAAACTTCGTTGGACCTGGAATGGGTAGTCAAATTAATCAAGGAGGAAATCTAGAAAATCAGATGAGAAATCAAAATGTCAACCAAAATCAATTTAACTCAGGGGTTGGCAATCAAAGCAACCAGTTCATTCCAGGAAATCAAATGAACCAAGGCCAACAAATGGGAAATAATATGAACCAAGGAATGGGTAATCAAATGGGTAACCAAGGAAATCGTATGGGAAATCAAATGGGAACAGGTCAGCAATTTAATTTAGGACCAAGGCAGCCAGATCTCCGACCACAAGGTAACTCTTTTCAGCAAAATTCCCAAGGAAACCAGAACAATCGAAACATGTCGATGAATCAGAATAATCCCAATAATCAAAGGAATAATCAAAATTTTGGTAACATAAATCAGAACCAAAATCAATATCAAAATGATCAAGAAGCCGAGAATTACCAGGTAATTGAATAAACATATACTAGATTATTTTGAAATACTTAGTAATAATCGGGTTGGAAATTTAATATTCATAAAATTTTAGCAGGATTATGACGATGAATACCCAGATGAAGATCCTTTTAAGGACCAGTACGACAACGATTACTATGAAGATAATAATCCAGGAAGCCAGAATTTTAATCAGAATATTTCAAATAATCCAAATCAGGCTCAAATGCGCTCATTAATGGAATTAAAACCTTACGAAAATCAAACCAACTTCCAAAATCAAAATAACCAACAGAATTTCATGCAAAATCAACAAATTCCTATGAATTCTCAAAATAATCCTAATCAAGGCAACTTTCCTGGTAATTCTGCCCCTCCAGGCAACCAAATGAATCCAACAAACGAAAATGTTGACCTAAACGACCTCCAACAATATCGCATGGGCAATCGAGTGGATCAATTCTTCCGACCAAACCAAGTTATCGACTATGGAAATCAAAAATTGCCAGTTACTTTATTGCATGATGAAAAAGATCTCTTTAAACCTACCAATGTGATTGATTATGCACATCGCTCTAATGGACTATTGGACGACTATAGCTTCAAAACAGAAGTGCCTGATTTTTGTCCAGCAAGAAAAATTGATTATTTGCATAAAGGTTCATCGGGAATTGCTCCTACAACTCCATGGTCAAAGGATGAACCCAAACAAAAGACGCCTAAAGATACTAAATATAAGCAGGTGAGGCTCACTATTTACAATATGAAAGTGAACAAATTAAAAAATTTTTACTAAATATAATTATTAAAATATTTTAGTTGGCCACTGCTGAAGAAACTGAAAGCAAGCCAGATTACCCAGGAAAGTTCATTTTACAAAATGAAAGACCACCCACTTCAAACAGGAGAACCAAGAAGCTGACTCCCAAGATTCAGCGAATAAAAAATGAAATGGCCAAGAAACTGAGGAAAGCTCAGCAAGGAACTGGACATCTCGAAGACATTTCTTCTTCTGAAAGTGAAATTGAAAATGAACCAGAGCCAGTACAAAAATCAAGGCAATCTCATCCGGCAGTAAGGATTGTTTTCCCATCGAGTAAAGATCAAGGCAGCAATCATGGATATAGGCAGCCACAAGGAAGCCAACAAGCTTCTACACAGCCTCAAAAACCAATTTTCAATATTCCTATTGAAAAGCCAACAACTGAAAAAGTGAAACCACCACCTAGGAGTATTTTGAGCATTAGCCAGATATTAGATCAACCAGGAAGAAGGACAAGACCCAAAAAGTGAGTAGTCAAAATTAATATGCACTAGTAAATGTAAATTCATAAATACTGTCAAATGTTTATAAGCTAGACACCAAATCCTGAAAATCAATTAAAATTTCTTTTTCTTGCAGAATTGCGATCATCCTTCGTGGACTCCCAGGAAGTGGAAAATCTCATCTAGCCAAGCTTATCAAAGACAAGGAATTGCTTGAAGGTGGCTCTGCGCCTCGCATTCTCAGTATCGACGATTATTTCATGAGCGAAGTTGATGAGACGAAGAAATGTGAAAAGACTGGAAGAAATTTGCCCGTCAGGAGAATAGTGTACGAGTTTGAAGCTGGATTAGAGAATAATTACATGTTATATCTTGTAAAGTCGTTCAAGAAGAACATTTCAGATGGAATGTTCAATTTTATTATTGTGGACTGTAATTGTGACAGTTTGAATTACTATCACATGTTTCATGATGCTGCCAAAGCTCATGGATTCTCGGTATGATTTTTCTTAGCTATAACTTTTGAAAAAAACTTAAATTCTATTTATTTGCAGACCTATTCAATTGAGCTAGAAATGGACCATGAAGTGTGCCACAAAAGAAACGTGCATCATCGATCTTTAGAAGAAATTGAAGCCGTTTTAAAACGATTTCAGAGCACACCCTCTGATCATCAATTGCTCGACGCCTCATCCTTGCTGGTCGTTAAAAAAGAAGAGGTTATAGTTGTCCCTAAAGTAGAAAAAATGGAGACTGAAGAAATTTCTGATGATGAAAATGAAGATGATACGGTACATATTTTTTAACCCAATAAATTTGAGAAATATTTTTGTTCTGAAATCATTTATTGTGCAAAGTTTACTAATTTATTTCATTTCTCATTCCAGCTTCCCGAAGGTTTTGAGATTGTGGATGAAATTGGTGCAGATGACTCTGAAGAAGAAGAAATTCCCAAGGTAAGATCCACCACAAATATTTTTTTTACTCTCACAGTTTTGCATATTGACTCAATTATATGGTCACATCTTCGATTTGAGGAAAATGCGCGTGTATTTTCTGTACTTTTTGCAATTTACACATTTACTCGAAGTTTTTCTTGTATATTTTGAAATTTTCAATAAAAAATTCTTCTGGTAGTTTGACATGTTCAAGACCCAAAGTAAATGGGAGACAACTAATAGCGAGGAGAGCAAAGGTGAGTTTTATCGATTTTATGTTTATGTTGAACATGATTTTAATTGCATTTTTATTGAATTTACAGCTCGATTGGATGGTATCAGCAGACCATTGAAGCATGACTCTATTGAAGATTATCTTCAGATGGGTATGTACTTTTTCATGAAAAGTTTTGTCGATTTTTGTTAAAATATTTTTTTAGATGGATGGGAGCCAACTCCTTCAGCTAAGCCGGGAAAAAAGAGAGTAAGTCACTTAATTTATTGAATATGTTTATCAGAACTAAAATTTTTATTATATTTCTTAAAATTATTTTTTTAAAGGTGCGCTGGGCAGACATTGAAGAAAAACGAGAGCAAGAAAAAATGCGAGCTATTGGCTTTGTTATTGGCCAAGATTGGAACAGGGTTATGGACACTTCAGATGGAAGAAGTGCTCTAACTAAGACAAAATACATAGAAAGGACTCGGAAGAACTAAAGAAAAAGAATATTTCAGGATAAAAGGGTGAAAGTGAGATTGAAATGTCTATTTGATAGTTTTTGGTAAATTTTCTACCAATGAAATAGGAAGGAAAGTCCTTGAATTAAGTATAATAAACATTATCTCTTAAAATAGAAGAAAATTTTATTTTCTTCAAGCAACCACAAAAATATTAAAATTTGTGTTAGATGAAGAATAAAATGCTAGAATTTTTTTGTAAAAATATCTTAATTGGAAGTTATTTTTTTTGGAAATTCAGAATTTGCATGAATTTTGAGTATTTTCAAATATACATAACTTAATTCTCAAATAAATATGAAGTAAACTTGTAATTATTTTGCAATTTTGTAAATTTTTAAAATAATATTTACATTGATGTTTTTTAAAAGTTCTTGGAAAAATTTTAATAAACAAATTATGCAAATACTTCCAAATCTTCATTCACATGAAACTTAAAAAAAAAAAAGAAAAAAAAAAGTTTTGGTAAAACAAGTCTTTGTTGCCGAAGTAAAAATAATAAAAGACATGTAGATGTTCAAACATTCACCTTAAAACTCAGATTATGGTTTTATCTTCTCACATTTTAGTTCGTTAATTAAATTGTACAAAAAGTATATTTAAAAATATTATAATTTCCTTAATAATGAGATTGACAGATTATGCAAAATAAAAAAATGTGAACCTTTTTACGTAAAAAATTGTCAGTTAATTCCATTCGCTTCATTAATTGAATCAATAATTAATTAATAACCTCTGCAGTATTAATAAATCATCCCTCAGTAATGTTAATGAACCACTTCAAACCTATTTCAACTTCATTTTCATGTTTCCACCTTATTTCGCATCACACTTCAATAATAATCAAATTTCAGTCAAATTTGCGTTTATATTACATTTATGTTCCATCGAAAATTTATATAAGAGCATGCATTAATTTGGGTAATCCTGCAATTACAATTAAGGATCACAAAAGGTGAACACTGAACACCCACTAAATGCGGCGAAACTCATCCATATTCAATTTTCTTATTACCTCTCGCATAATTGATAGGAGAACTCCAAACTCGATAATTTTGGGCGATATTCGGTATTTTCGGGTATTTCTTTAATTTTTGGTGTATTTTCCGTAAATCTCGCGTGCGAAGCGAAGAGGATGGAATAATTTGATGAAAGTGCTGTGACAGACACTTAAATTCGTTGAGGGTGAGTATCCTGAAAACAAATTGTTTTAGGTTTTTTAAGTGTATCAATATTTACTGTCTGAAAAGATTGGTTTGTTGAATCCTAATATGTTTCTTGTTTCTACTAAAAACTTTGAAATATTTCGAGAATATATTATTTGGTATAATTATATTTGTCTTCAATATTGTATCGAGAAAACTTTAAATATAGTCTGTGACGTTAGAAAGCTTCATCAAAGATTTATCAAAGCAATATGTTCAATAATTTCTACTTAGACTACTTATTAAGTTTCAATTTCCTTAGGAATTAACATGGTTAAACTGTACATGGCTGAGCTTTGAAACAATAATGATAAGTTAAGATTCATAAAGTTAAGTATAGAGCATTTAACCGGTCATTTAATTTAATTTAATCTTGTATCGAATATTTCAGAAATGTATGTCGTATCCACATTATAAAATTTAGTTGTAACCAAACAGTATACCCAACCAGTTTAAAATCTAGTAAACAAAAAAAAAATTATGTTGGAAATTTTTAAAGATTCCCATTACGCGGACAATTCCTTTTTCTTCAAGTTCCACAAATACTTGATGAGATTCTTAGGGTATTGGCCAGGTGATCCTTCTGCAGTCCGGAGCATTTTGCTGTGCATTTTTGCTGAAATTTTTGAGCTGTTCTTTTGTACATTCGAATTGAACTTCGCTTATCAGAATTCTGATAATTTGGGTCTCATGTTGGATGCTTTGACGGGCACAACAACTAGAGTGGTCACGGCAATAAAACTTTTGATTTTGTTGTATCATCGGGAAAAGATTTCAGAGTTGTTGAGTAAACTGAAGCAATATTTTGAAGATGGTAACAAAACATTTTTATATGATCGTGAATTTATTCTGCACTGATTGAATATCCTGCAACATATTAAATTGATCATAGTCATGATATTAAATTGTGGAATCAAATTTATCTCCTTTCAGACCGGGATGAAGAATCGGTGAAAATCAACTCAAGGCTTTGCAAGGTGAACAACATCTTTGTACTCATTTTACTGACATTTACCACTCTTACTGGGACCTTCTATCTTATTATACCTTTGGTTAAAGACTTAATGCTATATCTTAATGGTCAACCGTTGGTGCGAGGGATGCCATACAAGGCTCAGTAAGTTGTTTAATGGCCATTTTATAATTACTGATAATATTTTTTATCTAAAGTTTCCCGGAATTTTTTCGAGCTGCAGAGTTACCAAATTATGTGTTTATTTTCCTTGGATCTGGATTTTCTGGATATTTGACCGTTGCCGGAATTTCTGCAGTGGATGGTATATTCCTTGGTTTGTGCCTTCATATCTCGGGCCAGTTTCAAATAATTGTAGTAAAGCTAAACCAGTTGATGAGTAATAATGAAAAATATTTCAAAATTTGAATCATTCTTAAATATTTTAATCTTCACTCAAAAAGCTCCTTTTGAAGCTACCGAGAAATGCACACCAAGAGAAAACAAAGTCATCTACACGGAGCTAACAAAAATTATCGATCACCACCGGGTTATCATTGGTCTTTCTAGACAGTTATCAAATGCTTACGCCACTATCGTTTTACTTCATTTTATTTCGGCTTCTTTTACGATTTGCATCTGTTGTATAACGATTTTACTATCGGAAGGCTTTGACAAACTGATCTTCATAAACTACATAATTGCTGCTACTACTCAGGCTTTAGTTTATGCTATTGGAGGTGAAATTTTAGTGGAAACAAGCACTTCTGTTCAACTTGCTGCGTATGAAACGGATTGGTATAAATGTGACCAGAAAATTAAAAAATCGTTGTTATTCATAATGATGAGAGCAGGTAAACCCAGTGGAGTTGATGTTCCATTTTTTAAAGTTTCGATGGAGACGTTTGCTTCGGTAAGTTTTGTTTATATTAAAATGACCTAAAATAATTAAGAATTCCTTAATCTTCTCAACAGATCCTTTATTCTGCAAATGCCTACATAACATTATTAAATAAGTTCTTGTAAAATTCATGCATTGAATTGTGAAAAATAGGAAACCTTAAATCGAATGAATAAAGAAAATATGAATAAACTTATGTCGTACTTTAATTTTGGAGCTTCAATTCATGACTTTATTAGGATTATTAAATAAACCAGTTACTAGTTCTAGCAAGTAATACAAGAATTACAACGAAAACTTGTAAAAAATTCAAATTGGTTTTAAATTAATTCTCTCATTTGTAATGCGCCATAATCCAGTTAGCATTATAGTCCTGCAAATAACGACTAACAAAGCTTTTCTGAGGTTTTCAAACATTTTCAACATCTGTTTGCTTGCAGCATTGTTAGTCAGAGTGAGCATTGTGCATACCTTTTTCCAACATTTTTTTTGGTTACAACTCTTTTGATGATATCAAAATGTCTGAATTTATGAATGCGTTGCATAATGAAAAATGCTGTCTTTTAAAGTTTTACTGGCTGTGTTGCTTCGTAGTTTGAGGGAAAAAAACTTGTCAACTGAAAAAGTTTTCACATCAAAAGTTTATGAGAAACGGCTTTATGTTCGAGAAAATGGTAGATGACGTGCTTAGAGACTGAATTTAATAAAACCATACATAAAAAATGGTTTAATTCAGTTAGCCCGGTATAAAACTGGAGCAAGGATTTTGAAAGTAAAGAAGGATTAAATTTACATTGGAATATGATATTGACATTGTAATTTGATTTAGTTTAAGTTACAAACACAGTAAATAATAGAGTATATCCTTTACAATTCCCCATTCCTTGAATTAACTTTTCCCAACAAATACATTTGGTGAAGTCGAAAGCGGAAAGTTTTCTTAAAATATGGCATTACTTTCCATAAAAAAGCTCAAAGATTGCAGCAAAAAAATGAGATTGGATTTAGGACTTTCTTCATACTCTAGCAATAGCACAACACAAGCAAAAACATGTTGGTGAAGAATTTAATAATCTCTGCAGTTTGTATTAAAATTTATAAAAATTTTAAATCTTCTGTATAAGTTGGAAAACTTTGAAACTCGATGAAGTTGGAAAAGTTAGAAATCTTTTAAGAACTATGAGTGAACTTTGAGCATATTATCTTATAAATTACTTCATGTATCTAAAATCTAAGAAAACTGTAATATTTTTCGTTTCGATTTAATTTAATTCACCACGTACGTGAAATGAAAATCATATCGATTGCAGTCTTGAAGTAAACTGAATATCTTGCACGTCTTATTGCTTGTGCTTCAAATTGAATCATGGTTAAAGCTCATTTCTTTAAAAATATTATTTTTATTTTTGAAAAAATGTTTACCATACCATCAAGTTTTCAATTGTAATTGTTGTAACAGTTTTGTATTTTCAATTCTGTTTTTTTAAAACGTTCCAATTGCATGCACACATAACCTATCCATAATAAATATCGATTTTAAAATGAAATACGCAAATAAATTAGTTTATTACAGAGCTATGAATGCGAAATGCTCTATATAATAAAATTTCTTAAAAGCTCGGGAAACTGGAAAATATTTCGATATATTGTATAAATTATTATATTTCCGAATACTAAATATTAAATATGGCAGATACAATATTGCTGTAAATTATTGCAACATTATTATTTTCCGGCCAAAAAAACGTAAATTCACTAAAAGTGCAATAAATTTCACTGTGGACAAATAAAAGCGTCATAATTTACGAAAACACATAACAATATGTCGAATATTGTTGAAATTTTGTCGACTATAAACATTTTGCCAAATTATTATGTTATCATTTAAAAGTTGTCAACTTATTTTTGCACACACATCATTCACTCGAGAATATGAATGTTGAAATGTAAAATATGTGCGATTCTGAATGAATTTAATTAAAATGTTGTGAGAACTGTAAATTGAATTTGTGAATTAAAAATAAAATGCTGAAAAGGTCCTTTGGTGAATTGAGGTGTTTTTTTTCATGGGGATTGTGGTCAGGCTGACTGAATGCAAGGAATTGTGAGAAATATGGAATTATTTTTTTCGGTATTAAAATCTCAGCATTCATTTTGGATTATGTTAAAGGAAAAAACAAAATAGAATGATAATTTTAAAATTATTTAATTGAAACTCACGTTTGTGAGTTTCCAAGTTCTTTTCATATAATTTCTAATATTTTATTTATTTGTGGATATTATTGCATTATACATTGGAATAATCTACACGAGCACCACAATAAAATATTTACGAGATTCCAGCTCATAAATCAATCATAAAATTCATTATTATTGAAGAAGTTATTGATTAAATTTACATGCTAAATTTGGTATTCAAAAATCTGAACATCAAATGGCAAAAATAGAATACAAAATATCAGCAAATCAAAAAACTAAAATCAGTAGACGATGCCAAATTAATACCAAAACAGATCTTTTTTCTTTTTTGGGGTCATAAATCAAAATATGATTCCTATTTCACTTAAGTGAGTTGAATTGTTTGATACATCTCTTTTATGGAGTGGTTATATGTAAACATTACTAGCAGAACAGAAATTGAATAGCCATATAAACATATAAACCTACGAAGGACAAAAAAGCACAAAATTTTTGATTCAAATTTTGGAAACAAAAACCAAATATGAAAATCCTTTGAATTGAGAAATTTCATATAAATCGAACAATAATTTATAGTATTCATTAACTCACCCTAAAAAATTAATTGCCACAATTACAGGAAATAATAAAAAAATTATATTAATGAGCCAAATATCATTGATGGAATAATTCCGGCGTAGATTTATTGGTGGGAAATTTGCGGGAAATCAATCCCGTTTACACTCCGCTCATAAATTCATTCAATAAAGCACAAAAGGACCCAAATGACTCCAATTTAGAGTAAATGCGAGCTAAATGTGTCTCTATTAAATACTGATTTTCATGAATAGATATTGCCTTTACCATAAAAACTTCCTGCGTCAATCTCCATAAAAGTTTATTAATTCAGTGATTCCCAGTAATTTTCTCTAACAATGTTAGCTCTGGGAGCTTTGTAAATTCTGTGAATTTGCTGCGCATTCGATTAGCACTGTTTGGAATTGAGAATAATCAAATGCGGAATTGCCACCCGTATCTGTTTTTATTGGGTGCGATATTATTTCTATTTATTTACGGCTTCTAGACAAGCAGCAGATGTGCTTATAAACAAGGATATTGACCGGATTTTATTGCCTTTTGGAGACTTTAATATTTAGGTCAATTATCTATTTCGGGAAAATGAAACCTGATGTAGTTAATTTTGTTTTACAATAATATTAGCTGATCATTAATAATATAAGCTACAAAATCTGTTTGTAAATATAAATATCATTGATTACATCACCATCACGAAATAATCACAAAATAGATTAGCGTGCTAAAATTTGTAAAAAAAACAAGGATTGAATAAATTTTTTTTAAACAGTCTACATTTTAAGATGTATGCGATCAAATGGATCTGCTGGGCTCTGCTCCATTTTATTTTTTATAAAGTAAAGTCGGTAAGTACGGGAAATGTTTCTTTTACAATCTTAAATACTCAATAATTTTTTAGGAACCCTATGCAGTTATTACAGATTTTCGAATAGTGAACAATCTTAAAATACAAAATACATCAATACGACCATGTCATAATGAATCAGACAGGCCATTCATGTTTAATTTAACCATATCAATGTTAAAAGAGCTCAAAGTAGTAAAAATAAGAATTTCTCTTGAAATTTCAATGAAAACAGGAGACATATACGCTAACAGTCGGGTTCTCTTGATGAATCAAACTTTTGACTTTTGTGGTTTAATGCAAAGTCGTGGAAGGAACTGGCAAGCTAGACTTTTTTTTGGCGAGTTGGATAAATATCCAGGCCTTCCAAAAAAATGCCCAATCCCAGCCGGTGTAATGAATTTGGACCAAATCACCTACAACATGAATTTTATTCCATGCAGACCGATACCAGAACTCAAATTTTATGTGAGCTTAGATTTCTTTACGTCAGAAAACAGAAAACGAGTTGCTGTATCTTTTTCAAAGATGGAAGGTTTTCTCAAAAACTCCGAGAAAAATGATTAACTGATGATGATACTTGAAATTTTTTTTTTTAAACTGCATAAATACATTTAATATATATTATATGTTATTAGTTATTTATGTGAATTATTTTAAAAATATGAACAATTCTTTCAAAGCAAAAAAATAATGATGATATAATTATATAATTATTTTTAATGGTTCAAAAATATTACAAAAATATTACACTCTACAGGACAGGATGTTGATCGTTCAATCTACATATTTTATTTCGAGTATAGTCAACGTGAGCTACAATCTAATACATTCCATAAAAAATAACAGAGTTTTGAGTACATTATAAATTTCTCCAAAAGGACGATAACATAAGCAGTATAAGCGGTTAAACTTATAAAAAATATTATAAAAATATTTTTAAATCAAGATGCATTTGATCAGTAGTATTCTTGGCTTCTTCATGTTCTATAATGTATCTTCGGTAAGTTAAAAAGTCTTTTAAAATATTTTGGTACATTTCCGATATTTTTAGGAACCATATGCAGTTCTCACCGATTTTCGAATACTAAACAACTTGAAGGTTCAAAACGCATCACTCGTACAATGTCATAATGAAACAGATAGAGCATTTATGCTGAATATAACAATACCACTGTTTAAAGAACTGTCGACGATCAAAATCCGATTGTCTATTGAATTTACTTTAAAAATAAGGGAAGAGTATTCTAACGAACGAGTAATGGTGATGAACCAAACCTTGGACTTGTGTGGATTGTTGAAAAGTCGTGGAAGTAATTGGCAAGCTAAGCTAATGTTTGGAGAGTTGGATAAATACCCAGGGCTTCCACGAAATTGCCCAGTCTCACCGGGAACTTTTATCTTGAATAAAGTCACTTATAACTTGAACTTTATTCCAATAAGGCCTGTGCCTGAGCTTAAGTTTTTTATAAATTTTGATTTTTTCACTTCCATGAACAAAAGACGAGTGTCAATATCTTATGCTAAGATTGAAGGATTAGTGAAGGATACTATAACGAGGAATAGTACAGATGAGTCTTCTTTAAAGAGGTTTTTGGGAATCATGTGAAATATTCAATTGCATCCATAACTATTTATTTAAGAGTTTATAATTTTACAAATGATTCAATAAAAATGCGCAAACTTCGATGCAAACATCTATCTTTAATTTTTATTTAAAGCACATATTCACCCTTTTTATAGGCGCATGACCTTTTCCTTGATCCGTCAATCATCGTAATAAATCAAGCCTAAATTCAAGATAAACAATTAAGCTAAAATAACAAATTAACAATTTAACGCTTGGTTGCACGTCAAGCATCAGCTTCATTGCTATATAGTTATTCCACGCCATGATTCGTTCCATCGGAAAAATTTCAAAACGAGGCAATTAGCGTTATCTTGTATTCTCTTTATTTTTCCAAAGAGTCAAAAAGTCAAAAAGTCGCATCAATTGTTTCAATAACTGCTCCAAAAACGATAAAATTACTAAAAGAAACAAATTCCGAAAATTCGAATTATCCAACTTGATCCTACGAATTTGAGCAGCTAACCGTTTTTTAATGATCCGAAAGCATGTCGCTGCCAATAGTTGTTGAATAACAGAATAAGTTAGCTAACTGACTTGCTACTGTGTCTTTCAGACGACTTCGAAATTCAAGGCGAATTTATTATTAAGGGACTGTTATTATTTCTCGATAGCCTCAATACTTGCAATACTTTCTCAATTCTTTCTATTCCCATAAAAACCCACAGTGTGGACGAATTGGAAGGAGCATATAATTTGGCTGGCAGCTGTTGACTAGCAAACTTCTAAATAATGAAACCAGTTAGCAATAAAAATACACATTTTATCGCTTGATTTTCCCGTTGGATTCATTTGGCCAGTGTTAAAACGTTTAAAAAGAGATTGCGAGAGTTTTGTCGAGTTTAGTGCTTTTTTGCTTGAAGGGAGAAGAATTTTTTGGTATAAAAATTTGGCAGCATTTATGAGTATTTTGAAGGATTTGGGTGGAGTAGGACACATGCTGGAGGAAACTAAGAACCTTTAAGTACCAGGATAGTTTGCCAAAGTTTATTTATTAGAGTCATTGTTACGACTTTTCATCCCTTGTTTATTTAACGTTTCACCATGGATGACTATAATTTTTAAGGATACGTTTTGGATGGATTGGTCGAAAAACATTGTTGTTGGAAAACTGGGATTAGACATGCAATCATTTTTATTATTCTACGAAGCCTTTAATAAATTTATTAAGGTAAAAGCTATTCACTTAAGTATTGTAATAAGCTCAAATTTATAGAGATAAATCACAAGACTCCATTGATGGTCGGAGCACTTCCTGTGATTGTTTTTTTGATTGGCATTTTTCAGACATTTAAAAAGCATCCTCTTTATAAACATATCCTTATTTTGTACATAAGAGTCTGCACTAAAAACTCATACTACATGTGCTCTAAATACTCAGAACGTTCTTAACCGTTGTCGGGTAAACGTTTATCTGATATTAGATGACAAGCAAAATAAATATATGCAAAACGGCAATTTTAAATAAATTTTATGCCGGAAAATATCATATAATGATTGAAATAAATATGCAAAATTGTAGAGAAAATGATCAAGCATCAACGCTTGCAAAAATGGAAATGCTAAATTATCGTAGAATATTGCAGAATTTCCGCAAAAACATACAAAATACATAATTGCTGTTCAATATTTTATAAATCCATTATACTGTTGTGTGTTACTAAAAGTTCCGATTTTGCCCTGATCTCTATTGAGAATACCATTAAATTTGTCTAACATATCAATATCAGATTATTATTCTATGGTTGACAACAAAATACATAAAGCTTATTATGTGTACTCGAGAGCATGGTGAACACAACTCGAAAAGATTATAATATTTATTGCGATATTGCATTAAACTTGAATCAATACATCATCCTTCATAAATTAATCTCTTCGTTTATGCCTCTATGATGCATCTAGTTTTGAAGGAGCATATAATTGAGATTTATATAGTGAACTTTTTTTTAAAATCTGGATTGTATTTTATATGATCAAATGTCTATTTATGATTATTTGAAATATGTTATAAATCAGTTCATCTCATCATTCAACCCAATTTTTTACTATTTATATGTTTTGGATCCCGAAAACATAATGAAACAATAAAAATGATGTCATATATGTAGGAACATAAACTATATTAAATCAGATTTTGAACATTTGCGATATTTTGATGTGAATTGTTAAATCATTTGTGATATTTAGTGAAATTTATGCTGAAAATTAATCTAGATGTTTGTTCGACAAAACGAGCAATATCGAGTGAAATGCTGAAATGAAAATGCGCAAAGCTTGTGCATAGAAAACACATTCTGGTGCGACATGAGAATATTATGTTAATTATTGTTTGAGAACATTCCTGCAGGATTCAACAAGATTGAATTCTCACGTTCAGGTTTCAGGATATATTGCTTATTTTAAATTTGCGGTAAAGTACAGCATACATAAATGGCATGAAAGTGAGATCGTTTAAGATTATGTTTTCTTACATCAAATCACCCTTTCATTCAGTAAAAATAAATTAAAATCCAGTATACACTATTCCATAACCAAATTTTAATATTTTCTTCACATTCCATCGCATTACGCTGTTATGATGTCAATTATAATTTCTAAAAATACCTAAATTTTTATTGTTTCACGATTGTATGATTTCGTTAATAAATAATTTACAGCTATAGACTGGTCAATAGTTCAATATAATTCACGACGTTAAGTAAATTAAATAAGGCAGCGAAATATGTCAGCAATGTAAAGAACTTTTAATCCAAAATCAATTGAACGACAATTCAGATGGGAAACTGGTAGAGTGCATTGTACAAAATACTTCCATGAGTTTTTGAATGAATGGATTCCTAGGAAACTGAAAAACAGTGCCAGTTAGTCACTAACGATGTGCTTACTTATATTTGCTTGGCTCGTTCAAGTAATAGATTATAATCTAATCAAAGTTTTCTCAAGTTTTTGTTTGAGAAATTCTTGAGACGAAAATCATCTATTCCCGCTAAATTTTAAATCTACCTTTTTTTACATGCTTGAAATTTTTTACAGGTGATCTGCTATATAAAACTAAACTTTTTTGTAAATTGTCAAAATTCTAATCCTTACCGTTGGAGCACAGTACACGATCAAATTTTTAGAGAAAATGCATGTATTTTTGACATGTATAACTTTAGAGCCTTCTGTATTTTTAACCACCACTTAGATTTTCACCAAAATATTTATTTTAGTAGATTTTGTCTAGTAGATCATCAGAAAAATATTTTTGGACTTTTACCTCAAAGTGGTTTTTTGAGCTCATGTAAGTGGTCAAGCATGCAGATTAAAAGGGTGACGGCTGGTCCAGAATTGGACCAAAATTTTTTCCTGAATGGCTGAATGTATCATCTTTAACACAAAAAAAATTTGGAGGTGACATTTTATAACTTTGACCACAATTGAATTTAATGTGATGCTACATTTGTGAATTTGGTGTGTTTTTCAGTAAAAAATCTAATGTTCCACCATCAAGAAGTTGAGAATGAAGTGAATTTGCCTCAAAAATATTTTTAAGTGTTCAGGTATCTTCTAATTGATCAAAATATACATTTATTAAATATTATCCAGCTTCAACTATAGTAGTGAACTGCTTATGCATAGATGACTTCTAATTTGGACCTGTAGAGCAGATTCTCCTTCAGATATGCAATGGATCATAAAACTGTCAGAACAAACTTTTGTTGGTAGTGTTTAACAAATACTTCTGCATCAAAAAATTTATCAGTTTGCACAATTTTGTGCTTAAGGTCAGTGTGATGGTCGTTTACCAATAGTTTAAACCATCAATATTATACTCATTACAATGGTCATGACATCAGTAAGGTTTTAGTAGAATCAAATATGGAAGTTTTGATTACAGGAGGTATCAAGATGGTTTAATTCAGCTTTCATGTAATTTTTTTTGTACTGAAAATGCTATATTTGAATAATTTAGGACCCAAACCAGCCATAACTTCCATATTTTATTTTATCAAAAATTTATAGATGTTAAGACCTTTGTAATGAGTATAATGTTGATGATATAAACTATTGGTGAACGACCATCACACTGACCTTAAGCACAAAATTGTGCAAACTGATAAATTTTTTGATGCAGAAGTATTTGTTAAACACTACCAACAAAAGTTTGTTCTGACAGTTTTATGATCCATTGCATATCTGAAGGAGAATCTGCTCTACAGGTCCAAATTAGAAGTCATCTATGCATAAGCAGTTCACTACTATAGTTGAAGCTGGATAATATTAAATAAATGTATATTTTGATCAATTAGAAGGTACCTGAACACTTAAAAATATTTTTGAGGCAAATTCACTTCATTCTCAACTTCTTGATGGTGGAACATTAGATTTTTTACTGAAAAACACACCAAATTCACAAATGTAGCATCACATTAAATTCAATTGTGGTCAAAGTTATAAAATGTCACCTCCAAATTTTTTTTGTGTTAAAGATGATACATTCAGCCATTCAGGAAAAAATTTTGGTCCAATTCTGGACCAGCCGTCACCCTTTTAATCTGCATGCTTGACCACTTACATGAGCTCAAAAAACCACTTTGAGGTAAAAGTCCAAAAATATTTTTCTGATGATCTACTAGACAAAATCTACTAAAATAAATATTTTGGTGAAAATCTAAGTGGTGGTTAAAAATACAGAAGGCTCTAAAGTTATACATGTCAAAAATACATGCATTTTCTCTAAAAATTTGATCGTGTACTTTGCTCCAACGGTAAGGATTAGAATTTTGACAATTTACAAAAAAGTTTAGTTTTATATAGCAGATCACCTGTAAAAAATTTCAAGCATGTAAAAAAAGGTAGATTTAAAATTTAGCGGGAATAGATGATTTTCGTCTTGATGCTTTTTTGATTCCTTTGATTCTTTTGATGTCGATGTCAATAAGAGACTGTAATCTAATTTATAACAATTTATTTTATTTGTTACAAAATTTGATTGTCATTCCAGTTTTTGATTTAAATAAATTGACGGAACAATTTTTTGGAGCGGAAAACAGATGCATAGCGAATTATTTGACAAATATTTAATATATTCAAGTCAAATTTGCAAAAAGCTTTAAACTGGAATATTTACAAATTATGATAATAATAGAAGATTTAATGGTTACTTAATTCCTCGTGCACTATTATAATTTTTCTGAATTTTTCAATTCAAGAGATTTTTTAATTTTTTGATCATTAAAGACTAACTCACGATAAAAATGTTGAGCACAATATCAAAACATGATATTATGTGACTTAATTTTTATCTCAGAATCAGATTAGAAGATGGTTAATTAAATTAATGTTGAGTGTGAGTCTTCTCTGAGAACACTAATGATTCATTAATATCATCTCATAGGCTGTTTGTATTTTTAGAATACTTTTGGTTTATAAAAACTTTCGTAGACCTTTAAAAAACCTAGTCTATAAAGCTAACAAATCCTGAGAAAACGAATCTTTTAAAATATCATATTTTTTGAGTGATTCACATAATTATATGAGTAAGACAGTAGATTTGCCCAAAACGTCCATTTGGCGTCGACAATTTAATTAATTTAATTGTTTAATTGCATTAACAACGGATTGCTGTTGCAAACATGAGAGAATTAGTTTTCAAGATCGTTCAAAGAACTTTTGTCAGTATGAATGACTGCTTTGGTGTTCTGACAAGGAATTAATGAGAATGGTCTCAAAAAATTTATAGTTAAAACCTAATTATTGATAAATTTTGTATTAAATAAACTTTTAACAATTTGTACATACCCTTCTCTTCATTCCTTGATTTCCTCACTCTTCTAATTTTCCGATTCTTTCCTAAAATTAATTGAACATAATTGCAACACACAGACCATCTCCAGCATAAAACTATTTTTCCGAATTTTATGTGAATTCTACAACCAATAACGAAATTCGTAAATATGAAGGGTCTGAGAGAACGCGCTTATCTTTCTTTTGCCATCATTGTACCACATCATCACTGCATCAGGCATGGCATCATAAGCATTATATTGTTTCCATTTATATTAATTCAATTTACTTTATTTACTTATTGTTAGATAATTTAAGTCCAACTGGCTTTTTTATTATTAGTATTTGAGCACTTTCTGGTATTTACACAAAAAAAGTATCAAAAAGGCAAAGACAAATTCCGTTGACAATAATTTAATAAATTGAAATTTATATCTTTATTATTGCTGTATTCAATGTATTCTTCTGTATTGTGGTGGCATTTGGAAGAAATCATATATAAAAACGATTTAGTCAGTTTTTATCGTCGGTTGAGCGCGGACCTCTTGCACTGAAAGATGTGGAAGCAAAATGTGTGGTCAAGAGATTAATTATTTAATCCCAAAGTAAATTGTGATTAGGGCTCAATCATTGCTAAAATTTTCACGAGTAAACAAATAAGAAATCAGTTAAAAATTCAAATGGACTTATGAAATTACAATAAAAAGACTGTAAGACCAAAATTGATGCTCCTCTGTGAATATAAGTGAAAATTTTACAGTTTGCAAAAAAAATTAAAATTAGCAATTATGGCCAAGTTTGAGTTAATTAAGATATGTATTTGTGGTGCAATGTTGATTGTGTTAATTAGTGATATTTTAGTGTTGGCCGATGTGAATTTTGTTAGTGTTCCAACGACAATAAAAACCTTTGAGAATGATAGTGTGTTGCTGCCGTGTTATTCAAAAGGTACCTACATGAAAATGAAGAATAGAGAAACCTACAAAAAAACTATGATATTTTTGGTGATTTTTATGCAAATTTGCCTTTCAAATACTGGGACTAATTGGAATAGAAGCTGGTTTGCTAGTTTTATGTCTTTATGAGTCTTTTCATGTGGTTTCATGCAATTGCGTCGTTAAAATACATTTTTTGTTGGAATTTTAGAAGATTTCAAATATTTGATAAATTAGATAATTATAGCCAATTTGATGGAACATCTGCATGGAAGTATATTATACGGATATTAAAATACAAATTCTTGGAAGATATAGTGACATGATGATATGAGAAGTTTTTTTAAAAATTGACTAAACACTTCCCATGGGCATTTCTAAATCAATTCTATGAGAATATTTTTTGAAACATTGAAAAAAGTCTTTGATTTAACGCACAGCTGAACATTTTAAATTTTGAAAATCTGTTTCTCTGAAAAACAGAAAAATAAAATCCTTGAAATATTAAAATGAAAAATATTTCGTGTTTTCTTAATGATTTAGTATCCTGTAATGTTCAAATTGATAGGTTGGACAATAAAAAGTATCCACCCATCAAAACCCTACTGTAAACCGACTGATCATTCTCAAATTACGTAGCGCAAGCCAATTTAATTAATTTAGAAAAAGAATCACTTGTCATCATCATGATATTCAAGCAAAACCTTTTAAACTTTGCATTTATGAATTTCTAAAAGTAGTTTAGTGGAAATCTCGCAAATTCTTTGAACATTCTTAATATTTCCACAAGATTTCAAAGTTTTTGCTACTATGAAGCTCATGCATATTTTATCAGATACTGCATAGAAACTACATGATTTTTGAGAAAATGTAGAAATTATATCCAAAGTATGAAATTCTCAAGTTTTAAAAGAATTTAGAAAATTTTACATAAACACTTCATTTGCATCAAAAATGGTTCATGTGTGCCAAATTAATTCATTTTTGCGACTGAAAATGTTTGCATAAAATTTGATAAAATTCATAAGTCTGAGGATCATAGAAGTAATCATTTAATTTTAATATGGAGTGTCTGCAAAACTGTGAAACTCTAGATTAAATTAAAATTTCATTCAATTTCATTTCTAAAATCTGATATCATCTGATATATTTCCCAAAAATCTTGTTAATATTCTGCAAAATAATTTGCACGATTAAATCTGTTTAGTCAATCAAATTTGATTAAATTATGAATTCAGCTTGAAAATCAGCATATTATTCAAAAAGTCAAAAACTATAAGACAAACTGCGAAGATGAAGTAATTTGCTTCCAAATTTGGTGTCAAAACTAATTTTGTTGGATGATTGATTTTGTTTATGAATCTGTTTTTTTTTTTAATTTTCATTTTGAAACACTTGTTAGAACGTTATTTATTGTTGATCACAGTATGGATAATTATTATCACTGCTGAAAATGTTGAAAGTGTTTTATTTTTCTAACTTTTTTGAATTTATGTTTATTACTTGAATAAGCTACTTATAAGAAATTTTCTTGTAATCGAGGAAAATTTAAATTTCAGCAAAAATGAGAAAACTGAAATACAGAAGTAAATAAATTAAAAGAATTTTATTCCAGTGACAACTAACGAACAAATGTTTCAAATTTTTTTTAATTTTGACACTCTATAAAAATCTAAATCACATGTTAATTGGTCCCTTGCATATTTATGGAAGATGATTGAAGTTTGAATTTAGAACTAACCAACTTTGTCGGCTTGCAAATTTCTGAATTTTTAATTTAGTCAATAATTTTCAAGCCAATTGGTAATTAAATTTGACAAACGATGGCAAATTAAACAAAAACAAGAATTTGTTTTAATCTAAAATTCCTAAAATTTGTTCCGGACAAAAAAAACCAAGAAACTCGAAGAAATAAATTCAAACCATGCAAAGATTTATTCCTTTTGATTAAAAATGCAATGCAATAACCATAAAACTTGTATCCAGTACTGAAAACTCAATTTGAAACATAAACCATGACCAATCCAACTAAACCATGAATTACAATTAAACATTATACTGAATTCCATGTATAGCTCCCTTTCGATACGTCCGTTGGTATCAAAGCCTAGATGATTCCAGAGAATCTGGTTTGCTAATAGATTCAAGATACCCTGAAGCAAAAACCTCAGACCGTATCAGATTGCACAACAATGGCAGTTTAGAAGTTATTGATTTGGTGACCGAGGATACGGGTGAATATGCGTTAGTTTTTTCCTTTCTTATTTATTTTTAAATTATGATAATCTAAAATTCAAGCATAAATTTTTACCATAAATTCGCTTTTCTTTAGGTGTGAAGTGATGGTTATCAATGGAAGTCTTGTGAAGCAAATTCATAATATTGAAGTTCAATGTTAGTTTCTTCTTTGTTGTATAATATAACGAGACATTTAATAAATTTATATTTAGATCCTCCTTCGATAATCTCTTCACCCAGTGGAACTGTGGAAAGTCAAATGGGCAACATCTTCGAGATTGTGTGTGAAACTAGAGGCATTCCATCCCCTGCAATTAGTTGGCGCCACAATGGCAGAAATAAAACAAATACTTATGAGAACAATAGACGGCTTTTGGTGGAAATTAAAGACTACACGGTGGCTGGACCAATAGAGTGTATAGCTAACAATGGGGTTGGAGATCCAGCAATCGCGGGAATTGTTCTTGTTGTATTGTGTGAGTATAAAGGATACTATTTTTAAATGAAAATTAGATATGATATGAAACACGAAAACGTACATGCAAAATCAACTCAATACATAGGCTTTTTAACTTGAAAAACATTAATAAATATTTTGAAATTTGCAACGCTCAATTTCCTAACCTAAAATAATTTTTTTTATACTCAGTCATCCCGGAAATTAAACTACAGAAAGAAGTTGTTCATACTGCGACTAATCAGCGAGTCCAACTGGATTGCATAGTTCATTCTTCACCAGCTGCCACAATTCATTGGTTCTACGAGGGACTTCCGGTCATCTCAGATAATAGAATTGTTAAGCATGAAGTTGACGTTGTAAGTTCTTAAATTTCAAACAAAATAATTTTATTTTTAACTATTTATTTTAAAATAGGGATCCAATGACACAGAGCCAACCTATTACACAAAGAAGAAGCATAGTTTGATCATCAAGAATGTCAGGGACTCAGATATGGGTAGATATGAATGTAGAGCTGAGAACAGACTTGGATATAATGGAGCATTTATCTCGTTATCTGGTAGGGATCAATTTATTTATTACAAAAAAGTAGTATAGACTTATGCTGATTTGAAATATTTACAACAGGTCGCCCAATGTCTGCAATATTCAAAACTCTTAGCCAAATAACAACACCAACAAGTCAAAATTTGGTCTGGCAAACAGAGAGCCTATCATCCATAATAGAGTACAAACTTAAGTTCCGCCAAATCATCACTGGCAATATTGATCTTCAACAACAGCGAAGTTCACTATGGAAAGAATTTACAATCCCAGCTGAAGAAGCTATGGGACCAATTCACACAAAAGGATACACTCTGAAGGGATTAGTAGCAGCTAAAGTTTATGAAGTTACAGTTCAAGCGAGGAATAAATATGGCTGGAGTGAGGTCAGCAAAATAATAAGATTTGCGACGCCCAGTGAAAGTAAGTTTTAAATCCGTTGAAATGTATCTTGAAGCACTTTTTGCTTGAATTAACAAATTATCCATCCTTAACCTACATTCTAAATTTTTTCTAGTCGACATCATCAACTTTTCCACAGAGTCAAACGATTATAATGAAGTAAACTACAGTGATGAAAGCTCTCAACCGAATGTACGACTGTATAACCGTCAGTACCAGAGCAGCTCATCCACCACCATCAACTCCCCATTCACAGCTTGCCTTCTATTTTTTATACTCTCACAATTGTGCCGAATAAAGTGATGAATAACAGAATAAATCAGTTTTTTGCTACTTTGCTTGTAATCTGCGATGAATTAAAGAACAATGGCTTCCATCGCGTTTCTCATTTGTCAACGCAACTCGCTAAAGTGGAGCAAGTGGACCAAAGTTTTTTCAAGAAAAGAAACAGCTTTATTATATTTTTTATATCAATTCATTTATTTTTCAGTTGATTGCATGCGAAACATCCAAGAATTCGATTTCAAAGTACAATTTTATTCTTTTCGATTAATGGCCTGTTTTTGCTGTAAGTTAAAAGTTTTCAGTACGTTCTGAATTTTATCAATTCTTTCCATAAAAAGAACATATTTACAAAATGTTTAAATTGTTATTGATGCCCACTTGTCTCAACGAAGGCGGATAATTAAACTCCAATGCTTCCAATTTCACAACATTACTTTTCATAATTTTTCAGCAGTTCAGCAGTTTAACTAAGTATTATTTATTCAATTTTAAGGCGCATTTACATTTAGATATTTTTGAAAGTCTGCTATAAAATTCTTTGTTTTGATTATATACAAGAAATCAGAAAACGTTAAAAAAATAATGAAGTCATCATTGATTAAAATAATAAACAAACAAAATTGTAATTAAAAAAATTGTAGTAACAAAATATACCCCAAAAAATCTCCATTGAAAATGCGCCCTAATAAAAAAATATACAATCAAAATATTTAAGAATTTAGAAGTGTTCAAACATCGACGTATAAAAATATCAAAAGTCGGAATCGAGCTCACAATATCGTTGATGCTAAATATCTAAAACTAAATAATATATAAATTACATAATGATGCTTTTTAGTTAATTTCGACTGTGATAGAAGTATTGTTTTGAATATTATTGGATTTTCCAATTATGTCCCAAAAAGAATCTTTCCAATTGCGAATAAAAATTAACGAGATAATAAAAAATAAAAAAATTAGTTAAACAACCCCTAAGCATTTCCATTTCGTTCCACAATAAAATATAGCTCACTAATTAACAAATCGATCTATTTAAAATGAAGTTTCGTCGTTGTAATCAGCTTAATAGTCCGAATCAGAGTTTGAATCAGACAAGTTCAGATCCTCCCGCAGCATTTCTGTTGTGCTGCCTAGATGATGGTGGCTGGGCGCCTGCGAGTTTGATGATGAATTGGCTGAGAATGAAAGAAAAAATATTAAAAATAAAAATGAGTTAATGGAAACTTTAGAATATTTTTAATTCAAATAAAAAAATACTCACTTTTTTTAATGTTACTGCTTAAATTACTTGAAATGTTGTTATTGTTGTGATTATTATTGATATTAAGACTATTGTTGTTGATAGCCTGGTGGCTTGGCTCATTATTGGCGCTGTCCTCACTATCTGAGTCTGAATCGTCGCTGTTAGAATTTGATGATGAAGACTCGCTGGTGCTTAGTACTCCGACATCTTCGTGAGGCGGCTGCTGGGAAGGCATTTGCTGTATTTGTTGTACTTGCTGCAGTTGTTGAATCTGCTGTATCTGTTGAGGCGGCTGAATGTTTGACTTGACGCGTTCCACTTGGTTTTGCTGCTGTGAGCTAGAGCTAGACGGAGGAGGCGCACTGTTGCTAGATTTGCTATTAGGGAAGTCGTTGGTATCATCCAGGCCTATTAAAGGGATGCTAGGAAGCGTTTGCTGTGTATTATTGGCGTTCCAGCTTCAGAAGAGAAGAAATTGATTAGAAAAAAAACTTTTTTTTTCATTCTTACTAACAATGCGGCTTTCAAAAGAACATTCACTTACGTTTGTTTCAACTTTAAATTTTTGTTGGAATCTTCTTATTTAAATTATCTTGAAAATCATTGCACAACACAATTTCACAAATAATACTCACAGTGGTGCTGAATGAGGACTCCTATGTGGATAATTACTGGGTAGGTTAGTTATCCCAGAATTGTTGTTTGGCGATCCTTGATGTGGTGAATGTTTGTTTCCAACAAAGCTTACCACATTTCTCCTAACCCCAGTAGAAACTCTAGTTTTTGAGCTATGCCTAGCAGTCTGATTCTCAACTTTTCCAATTGGAGGCGGCACATTATTTGAGCTAACAGGTGGTGGTCGTGCCACATCCGTTCTCGTCTTTTTTACTTGAATATTGTGCTGTAACTTTTCAAGGTAAATTTCATTCGTTTCACGATTGATAATTAGCACACATTCTTTCCTAGTATATTCTCGCTGATTTCCTTTGAACACTGTGTTTGGAACACCAGAACCGTCTGTGAATCAAAAAAATATATTTTTTTAAAACTTGCAACTCATGGAAAACTCGTAAATATAAAGAACTTACCCATGTGAGGAACTGTAACTGTAACTTGGTTGTTACTTCCAGTCTGCAATGTAGCCTCTTTGTTCTGATCCACACTGGCTGGCTTGAAATCATCTGTAAAAGAAAAATTAGTGATGTGTCAGCTGCTCAGAGCGCTGGGAATTCATCATTTTAGACTTACATTTCAGAGTGTGCAAGGCATTCTTAGAGTTGGGATTGGTGAAGGTAGCACCTAGCTTCAACTCTCTGACCTCAGTACCAAGGTTTAAATCCATGCTGTTGCTTTATTGAATTTCGTAAATTCGTTTAAAGTGAAAGCAACTTCCAAAATTCCAATGATCAGTGATGATAAGTGACTCTTGAAATCTTGTAGAACATGGTTTGGTGAATTTGAGTGGTGGTTGTGATGTTAATATTGAGTTAGCTATCCATTTAATCTAAGATATTTAGCAAAATATGGAATTTTAAATTGCACTGTCAAATTTACTCTAAATGTCACAACAAGCCCAGCGAACACAAAATTGTTGAAGCGAGGTATTTCTGTTTTCGATTGCCGACTCTCACTGATTTTTCCTTTTGGATTTTTTATAATTCTTATAATTTAATTTCTTTATAATTTATAATTCTGATTAAGTTAAATACTCTATACCATTGTAGGAAACGCGACCAAATAGGGAGTTACAAATTAAAAATGTATTATTGAACGTTCAAAATGTCGTTTCACGCTCTAAAAAGTAAAATAAACTGCATAGTGGAAAAAGATTTTTTTCTTCACAGGTTGAGACTGGCTGGTTTGCTGGGGAAAATATCACAACTTGATTAATCAGATACTTGACTCAATCTCGACTACACTTGACTAAAAATAGAAATTCTGCGGGAAATAAAATAAAATCATAGCTTAATACAGTTTCGAGCTTTATTGAATGTATTTAGCAAAAAGAAAACCTAAAGAATCTCTGGAATAATGTATAATGCTTATTTTCCACACAAAAGTTACAAAAAAATGAATTATAGTTTTTTAGGATTTTTAGCTTTTCAAACACAATTTTAATTTTACTGATTTATAGCTTCCAATTAGTCGCATGTAATGACTGTAAACGACTAGAAAAATGCAACAGATGCATTTTGGTACTGCTCATAATTTATTTTTCATCCTCTTTATTACAAGCAGTTAAATAATAATCACCTACTTAACAGAACTTATATGAAAAACTTCAAAACTCTCAAGCACATTCATAATTCCCATTAATTTCCATCAAATTATAATTTTCCCTCATTCTCGAGCTTCAGGAATTAAGAAGTTCGTTGGTTTCAAGAATTTTAATTAATGGCCTCATGAAATGCAACTAGAACAAACGTATTGCGAAAAAGTTTAATTACACTTTGAAAATAGTTGATGTTAATTAAAGTTATGGCCATTAAAATAGCAATACACAAAGGCTATAATGAATTTGTTAGGTATATGGTCAGTTTCAGTGATTCTCATGCACTTTCGTTGTATTTTGTTATATTTGTTGTTAATTTTTATTTTCATCTGTATTTGGAATATTTTTGAATATAAATTGAAAATCTGGCATGTCAAACAATTGCCAGGTCAATGAGAAATATAAATTATTATAACAAACAAAAAACTCTAACATAGTTTCATGTTTAAATTTGAATAATAGATAGTTTTTGATTTATTGGATGTTGGAAAATGGGAAATGGAAATTTTTGGGGGGTTGAATATTTTGGGCAAAGTTTACTTTAAATCCAACAATTCTATTAAAGCAGATTTTTTAAAACACATACTCGACAAGTCTAACAAAAAGTTGCTCTGCTAAATTTCTATTATTTTTTGACCGACATCCAACAATACAAAATCGAATACGCTACAATGTATCATTAATTGCGTAAACCGGAAAAGTATCAAAAAGTGAAATTTCAATCAACTGGAAAACACATCGATACAATTTATACGAAAAGTTTTAAATGATATTTTTTGCATCAAACAAAGCATCGAAAAGCATAATAAAATAGCAAACTGAATAGAATTTTTCAACGTTCAAAAAACCAAAATTGTAAAAAAATATGAAAATAACATAAAAGCCCCAGGAAAAGCAGGACATTCAAACAATTTGATATATTTGAATGTATCATAAAAACGTAGCAACGAAAACCTGTATGGAACAGTGATTTTTGTAATTTAAATATGTTGGCTATTTTTTAAGTTTTTTGTTATAAAAATATTTGATCGAAAATATTATGATTTTTCAATTTTTATTTTGTGTCAAATTTATAAAAAAAAAATGTACTCAATTTCTGTGAAAAATTGATTAACCAAATTAATTACATTTAACATAAAAATGAATTCCATGAAAGCATACAACAGAAAAACAATTTATTTACAACAATAGAGGTTTGATAATATTTTTGTAATATTTTTCGATATATTTTGGGACTTCATCACGTACGACAGATAAATCAATGATATTTATATGGTAATTTTTCACAGTGTATATTGTATGGTATTAATATTACATTTGTCTCATATATGAGTATCATATTTTGAAGAAGCACATGTGTGTAAATTTAAGGTTAAATTTTCTTCCAAGAAGGGACATGAAAATTTGATCAATTCAATTAAAAAAACTTTGTTAGTTCTATAATATTAACAGTACTATTCACAATGAAATTTTATATTATTTATAACAACAACCTAGTTTAATACAAACAATATATCTGTTCAGATCCTACTTTCACGTCCTGTCCTTACCAACCAATCATCTTTACGTTGTTAGCTTGTTATTTTATCATTCTTCTTCAAGACGCTTCAAAGGAGTTTCTACCAATTAAACTTTTAAAAATATCTGAACAAACAATCTGCCATGCCAAATACGTTCGTTTCCTCGTTTTACAAAATTTTTATCTCAAATTTTCAAGCTTATCAAGCAATTTTCTTGAAGCTCTCTGGAACAAATGTATTTTGTTCCATGTCTGCAATTTGCTGTTCTAGACCCACTTCTAGATATTTCAAGGAGTATTTGAGGTATTCAAGAATTCAGGTAACCAAGCAAATGTGTTTTTGATGACAAAAGTGGCAAACGAACATCTAGCGGCAAATAAGCTAGATAGATACAACTATTTTTTGCTGTTTTTCATGTGAAATTGTAAAGCTTTTTTATCTCTCCTGGACGATTCAATCGGAACAAATTGAAATTATTACTAGCTATGGAACGAATTCAATCCGACTCGACAAAAAATAAACATTTTGATCAATAATAATTGATTTCAAGTAAAGCTTGATTGGAAAGCTTTTGAATTTGTTTTTTGTCGGATCAGCTAAATAAATATTATTGATTGAAATTTTTTGCTACGGATTATTAACTTTTATATTTTGTTTTTAGCTTGAAAAAAAAGATTTTTATATATTTTCGATGTTATTTTACACGCTTGTTTTACAAATTTAAACCCAATTTTTTAATACTTTCTTGTAAATCAAAAAAAATTTAGCTACGTTAGAAAAACTTCTGATTCAACTTTGTTTCCATGAAAATAAAAAAAAGAACCATCCCAGAGTTTATTCTGAATATTTCAGTAATTTCTAGTTCAGCAAGAACTCGATAACTTTACTTATTTACTTGAATAATGCTAAAACTGCTGAAAAAGCTAAAAAAGCAACCAAACAAAGCACTGTAAACATACACGTAACCAAATGTTTTTTGCAAGTTTGTTGAAACAACAATTTGCTTACAATTTTTATTATTAAATTCAGATTTACAAATTTACAACTATTTTCCCAAAACTTTACTAGTTTTTCGAGCATTTTGGAGCATTTTATGTAGATCTTGCCATGGTTCTGTAGTTTTCATTAGCTCTGCATAAATTATATGGCATGTTTATAATGTTATGTTGCACATAGCTTTATGTGGTTTCCATTGAAAAATTAACTAGTTTGAGTCCCGATTCGAGAGTGCACATCTAAATAAGATCTACCCATGTTGGAGGTTTTGTTATTTAATTAGTGAGGTTGAGAAACAATTTGTAAGGTTTGCTACTTTTGAAAGACTCTGCTAGTTGGTGGATTTTAATTTAATTATAATTTTAAGATACATTTTACAAAATTATGCTGTAAACTAAAATCTCTGCCTTATTTAGTTGTTTGAATACTTTTGGATGTTTCCACTATGATGAGCTTGGAGTCAAAAAGAAGTTCCAGTTTTAATTACTGAACTCAATTATTTCAAAAATTATTCATTAGTTAATGTTACAATGATCTATTCAAAAATAAAGAATGAAAATAAGTAACGAGAAATTAGAAAAAAAAAAACCTTTGTATTTGAATGAGCAAATATATCCAAAACCTGAAATTTCTTCTGCATACATCTCAATTTCCATCTCCATTAAAAAAGCTTTTAAACGTATCAACAAAACTTTGCAACAATTTCAAATCGAGTCGGGAAATTTGCCAAATTTGAGCCAAAAACCCTCCGCAAATATCTTTGTGGCAATCGCATGAATATAGCATTAATTACACATAGAATTTGCATGCAATTTGCAACCAGAACTATCGCAAGCAAAACATCTATAAAGTTGTTAGAAAAGCTCTACAATGGTAAATTGACATCATTTCTCCTACAGATGTGCGATCGTTGTTTTTTGCAAACAATTGCTTGTATTTAAGGAACTTTATGAGGAAGGTGTGTACTTGCAGTAATCAAGGTTTTCGATTAATATTTTACATTATTTGCAATACAACCCTTTACAGAAAAGACCACTAAAATTCATTTTCAATACTTTATTCCAAATTAGAATTTATTTGTGTTTTATTGGTGAATGTCAAAAACCGCATTATATTTGCCTGGGACTTTTGAATAATTGGAAATGTATGTAATATATGCTATAAGAGTAGAACAATAACCAGAAAACAGGAATAAGCGGCTACAAATTTCCTAAACACAATACTCAACAACAAAACTCCACATAGGATGTATGAAATAATTAGGAAAGTTGGTTGGGGAGCAACAAAAAAGATATGAATTCTGGAGAATAAAATAGACTTCGTGACCAGAGAGTTTATAATGAGATTTATGGAATTCTGAGACTAAATAATGAATTTTTACAGAATCTGAAATTCAATGAATGTTTGAATCAGAGAGATTCCTGGACAAGCTTTTTGATGTTTTTAGTTTTGATGAATTTCTGTGTTTTCTGTGTTTTCGGTGCTTTTGAGGGGGTTTGTGGTGGAAAATATTTTTTGTGGTTTCACGGTGGATTTATACAAAATTATGAAGCTAATTAAGTGAAACCATTAATTACCATCGTTGAGTTTATAAATCGCTAATTATTAATTCGTTGGGACTTTAGCGGTTCAGGCTTATTAAGTTTGATTGATCCCAAGTGAATGATTTTTCTATGAAACGTCGTTTAATGTCACCAAAATACAAAAAAAAAAATGGACAAATAGATATATTGAAGGCAATTAGGGCAATAAAACTAATTCTATTTGAAAAATAGGAAAATTTTCCTTAATTAGTTTTAAAATTAATTTGCTAGCTTTACTCTTGGGATACTCTTTAACCATTCAATTTTTGATTGAAGATTTGAAAATCAAGATTTTAATAAAACAAGATTTTAGTAATTATGCTAATTGAGCCCTCCGGCTTTACTCCTACTGGAAAACTACCAAGCAAATAAATTACAAAATTTTTCAATCTATAAATTCACCCTTTAAATTATTTCCCACAAATCAAATCTCCCCTAAAACTCTCGTTTCTTCCACGAAAAGAATCCTCAATCTCCTTGAGTTCATACCAGCTAATATTACAAAATTAATAACTAATTGCAAACAATTGAAATTAATGAACTTCTTTCTACCCCCGAAATTTTTCTTCCAATTTACTCCAATGCTCCATTGCTCCATGGGTTCATTCCCCAGGAGCCACCTGTCTAAATCTCTATAAAATTAGCTATTTCTTCAAGATTAACTGAGAGAGGTAAGGGTAGGAAATATAGTAAAGTAGCTTCTGTGCTGGGATAGTGGATAATATATAATGCCCTTGTAATTATGTTCAACGTAAATTCAATTAACTGTTATACCACAATCCAGCAGGAGTTTAGGTAATTTGGAATATTCTGCTACCATAGAGGATGTTCAGCTAGATTATTAAGGCAAACCATAATCTAACAAGAGTCTGGAGGATATCCATAACATGCAGTACAATGTAACAAATTTTATAAACATAAAACATTCTCGATAAATTCTCGATAAATTCTCGATAAAATTTGCGATATTGTTATTTGGCACAAAAAATGTTCTTGATTTTATTTGCGATGAATCGATTTTAACATGTGCAAAAATTTTTATTAGAGAGATAAAAAAATTGAAATATGTTTTAAGTTTTCTTTGGGTCTTTTTTAGGTTTGACTTGAGTTTGGGAAACCATATTTTATCTTAACTATAGTTCATTCATAAAAAATAGATTCATCAACACTTTCGATCAAAAATCAGCATCTCAGTCTGAAGCTACAAATACGATTTAGAACAATTTGTATCATTCAGCAGCAAATTTACCCAAGTGAAAATATGCCATGTGTTATTTCCATGAAAACACACTGAACATACTGGAATATACTGGAAAATACTGCTAAACATATGAATTTTCAGTATAATATACAGCAATTACAAATGTTTACAAGAATAAAACAGAATTAAAACATACGAAAAAATTTATGAAATAACCTGAAATTGTCTTATTTAACAATTCATGCAAGAATTTCAAATTATTTTCTGAATGTTCAAGTATGTTTCGCCCAAAATTATTTTTAAATAAATTTACAATTTGATCATCATAAATGCAGCAAGTTGGTAGATTTGACGCGGCATAATGGATAAACGGATTGAAAATCAAAAATAATTTTGAATATGAATAATTTTAATATTTGCAATATTTTGATTCGGTATTTTTGATAAAATAGCGCGGTAAATGGGGAAAATGGGAAGAAAATTTGTTTTTAGTAAATCGTTAATTAAAATTGTTGTAAAAATTTTATTTATCATTACAAATCGCTTTCTCAAGATCTAAGATTTGTAAATCCTGATCAAAATGCTCATATTTCTTTTGTTTTGATCACCATCTAGTAGCTCCAGTACATACGATCATTTTTTCGTACAAAACCATTTGTACACCTAGAAGTTTTAAAAAATTTTGTTCATGCGAAAACATTGTTTTCACCTCAAAATGGTCGATTCAAGTACTTTTTGTACAAATGTTTACTTTTTTTGCAAAAACATTCATTTTAAGGGACAAAGATCATAAAAATATATAGTTAGGTGTGTAGTTGATTCTAAAGATTGTGATTAAGAAATGGTGAAATTTTAATCAAAGCAAAGCGCTTCATCAGAATTTTTTCCTTGAATAAATCAACACACTGTAAATTTAAATGATTAATAGAATGTTTTAGTATGTATTATTTTTTGCCACGGCTTATTATAATAAAAAATCGTAAAAGCCTGAGCTTTTGCAAGAAATCGACTGCGCCATAAATTTTATTAATTAGAATTAGAATGAAGCAATAACATTTTAATAAATTCGAAAATATGTATAATCAAAATATAAATATCAGATTAGAGCGCCTTACGGGAATATTGTGCATTGTTCCTCATAATTCTGTTAAATAAAAGCACTTTGATTGAAAAATCCAGGTTTTACCACTCAAAAACTACTCTATTACAGGGTGTCAACCACTCACCAATCACCATCCAAAAATCTTTTTTTAGTCAAAAACCATTTTTAGTCATTTTAAAGTGATTTTCCGATTTTATTTGTTTTGATAGAAATTTGTTTTTAAAATATCATCCTTTAATAAGTAGGACATCCAAATTAGAAAAGCAAAGTTTTCTCCTCATAAATTAAAAAATTTAAAAAACTTGCATGTATTTTGATTTATTAAAACTGCTCGTATTAAATGCGTTAATGCAGATTAAAAATGATTAAAAGTTTTTATTGTAACAGTTTTGGGTGCAATTATCTACAAACATTTTGTTTAACAACTTTGCAAATTGTTGGTTCATATTACGAATCAGGTTAAATTTATTCTATATAAACTCCCCAAAAAAGCGCAAAATGACCAATGAGACTTGCAAATTCTAAAATAAATTAATTTTTTTCCAAATTAAAATATGCTCAATTTACACAATTAGAAAAAAAAACTTCAACACCTTATGATTTGAATTTAAAATTTTCCAGATAAAAGCATAATTGAAGGTAAACATATTTTTAATCAATTAATTTGGATTGTTAATTTATTCTTCAGCACTAATAGCTATTTGATACAAGAATTCAGTATTATAATACCAAATTGGTTCAAAATATGCACCTCAGCTTATATAAGTTTTAAGCACTGCCCTCATAACAATTCCCAACAGCTTTGTGGTAGCAAGCAAATTCCTCGCGCGAGAAGTTCGAGTTCGAATCCTGAGTCCGGCCAAAATCAACAAGAAGAGCATCGCTGACGCCGTTACAATATATACAACATTTCCCTTTAAAAATTGCAAAAAATAAAATAAAATTATCTAAAAGACCTTAAAAAGTTAAGATTTCAGCAATTTGGAATTTCTTTTTTGCAAAATTGTCCTACCAAAACATACTTAAACATTCTACTAAAAATTTGAAAAAGCAGTGTGACACATCCGAAATTTCAATATGATAAGTAGTATATAAGTAGTGTAAAAAAATCCGAAAAGCAGCGTTATTTCGTGACCTTTTTAAGTATGTTTGAGCAGTATGATTAGCAGTCTTTTTCAGGATTATTTTCACTTGGGTATGGATTGTGCTCAAATGAATACTTTAGAATGTAAGATATTTATAAGGAGGTACATGAACAAGAACAATGTTTTATAATAGATTAATAGAAAATTCATGCAAGTAAAACCGAACATTACATTCTATCACCTTCTTAACTAAAGCATCGAAGCTTTCAAGCTGTCTTCTCGTCTTTTATCCTAATAGTCATGTAGCAGACGAAAATAAATGCTAAAATTGTTGAAATTGTTTAAATTGTGCATTTTGATGCACATTGCTCAGTTTATTGTGTAAATCTACAATCGGCAAGACTACAATGAAGTGCCACTCTCAACACTTTTCAATACAAGGCATGCATAAACTATAAGGAAGATGCACTGAGCCATGAATTTATTGTATTCATTGTTTTCGCAAAGTGCAGCTATAAAAATGAAATATTATGATACTAGAAATATGAGGGTTTTATGTATTTTTATTAATATTTGAATAAATACTTGAAATTTTTCAAGAGTCTTTAGTTAAGAGCATATTGGGCATTTTAAACTGTACGGTATTTAAATTTCACAATAAAAAACAAGAGAGCTATAAAAATAATAAAAAAAGCTCAGTGAAGGATTTTTTGCATTTTCTTTCAAGTATGTACTTAACGTTAATATTACGGTTGTTTGGGAGGATTTCATCAATCTTTTGAATGATGTTGATGAGCGATTGGATGTTTTTAATTGTGCTCCAGAATATATAAATAAAAAAAAGCTTCTAACTATAACTTTCTCTGTTTTATTTTGTGTAATTAAAATATGGAAACGATGTGTGTTAAATATTTAAATAAAAAAAGTTGAATTTTCAAAACTAAATTTGTTTGCAGCTGAATAGCTCCGAGATATATTTTTTCATAATATTTCATATTTAAATTATTATTATGGGTATTTGTATTGAAATAATATTGGACTAACTTATTTATTACAAACATGGTAATGCTTCAAAATTTAATTATGAAAACTTAGGTCTCCTAGAACAATAATATGAATTTGTGCACCCAAAATCATATCTGTAGAAATAAGAATGTATATTAATTAGTAGCAGATTACTAAATAAACTTCAATAATGCACACTTGTAGACCTTATCCCAGTTAGCCTTGCTGAAACAAATAAATTAAAATATCTGTTTTTTGCCCATTCTCCATAAAAACTGGAAAACATGTAAAAAATTTTATTCCGAGTTCATATTTTAATTTTAAGCTCCATACCGGGCTATCAAATTTTAAGCTTAAAATTGTAATTATTAAAACATTTATATCCGAAAATATCACTGTGATAAGGCATGAAACAAAAATTAATAAAGCAAAAAGTTGTATAAAAGTTATGTAGCCAAACGTTCAAATGGGTCGGAATGGACAAATTTGTATTTTGTGCTGAATACTGATATGCAAAAAAACCGAAATTCAGAATGAACCGAGAAACTGGAAAATCAACAAAAAAACTGTTGAAATTGGAAAAGGTAGAAAACTATTTTCAGCAAAAAGACCATTGGGAAATGAAAACCAAAATAATTTACATAAAAAGTATCTCACCAGAAGTTTGCGAAACAAACAAAAAAACTTGAATTATAACAAAATGGGAAATCAGGTGCTTTCCCAATTCGAGACTTATTGTTCTGCTTTACAAAAATTTATAATTCAAGACGTAATATTTTACAAAGAAAATAAATATAATATCTATCTAAAAGTAACTTTATAGTCTCTTTTGTTTAAAAAAATCTTCAAGTTATTTTTGTATTTTATGTGCTTTTATATTTTTGGATGTTTATTGTTGGGACATGGAAAAGGAAATTGTCATAAAAAATATCGACAGTTATTTATGGATGCAATTTATTGGGTATTTTCGATGTGTAAATTGCTAGGTGATATTTCAATACTTTGGCTTGGAGTGATATGGTATAAATTTGTTGATAGTTTTTACTAAATATTCAAAGTCAAGTGGAAATTAAACCTTCTGTCAAAAAATCCGATTTAAAAAAACCATATATACAATTTAATTTTGCAAGTCTTCAAGATGATTGCCTTTAATAGCTTTTGACTTTTGAGTCCAACCAAAATCGTTATTCAAATATTACATATATACTTAAAGTACCATCTCAATGGATTCTACATTGACTTCAAATTTATAGCCAATATGACACATTCAAGCGAATATTGATTCAAATATAGCATAATAAACAACCAAACACCAAACACGTAACAATTCAATGACAGCACAACAGGAATCTAGGCTGTCAATGCCTTTATTGCCTCATTTCTGCTTAACACGCATGGCAAAATCCAGTTTCGAATCTTAAATCATATAATTTAAATAACTCAAACACCATAATTCAAACCTAATACAAATAAGACTATATATCAAAATATATCAAATTGTATGATATTTTCAATTGTATATCAAATATATGTTATTTGAACAGATGTTTGCATTTAGATCGATTTTCTGGATGATAAAGTGATGAAGTTTCCCAAATTGCCAAATTTATATCCCATAGCTATATCGAAAATCCCACAAATATCTAAATATACCTCGAAATATATCGAAAATACACAGAAAATACCAACAACATTCAAAGAGATTTATGGATCCTCAAAATGAACAAAATGTGATGGATATATTATCACTATACTCTAGCTAAATATACTTACTATACTATATAAGATTCCATTCTTCAACATTGATATATAAATAAAATATGAATTCATTCGCACTTGATGAAATGAAAGCTCTCGGGAAATTATTTGCCAATCAATTTAATTTCAAATATACAAGTACAGCAGCACGCAACATGCTTTAGGTCGTAGCTGATATGTTAAGTCCCTATGTGGATCTCAATTGATCTCTTCATGCGGATTTCCTTTCATTTTAAATATCTAAAATACACCAATTGATAGAACATCTACCACTCCATTCAATAAGTCAATTTCAAGTCAATTTACACTATACATAAATCACAAATGTTACATGGCTATGTAGTTACAGGATTCAAATGTCGGTTCGTTCTTGGTGGTTTGACATCCCAAAGAAGATATTTTGAAATTGAATCACATTATATTCTCCCATTTTTATATAAAACTAGATAAAAAATATTTTGTCTATATAATCAAAAAATAATCCGAACATATTCAGTGAAATACAACATCATATAGGAACAAGCACTTTTTATTGTTGATTTGTTACTTGAGGGAACCATCCCAAAATGGGAATATGCGGATGCAAATCGTAATTATTCGGGTAATATTTGAGCTCAAAAAACATTAAACAATGTTTTCATTAGCAAATGTACACACTTTTCAACATCCTCTTCATACAACATTACATTGTTTCAGTCTTTACCGGAATTATACAATATTTCAAATAATTCAACATTATTTTAAATTGCTCCACAATCAAGCGTCTAGATAAAAAACAACAAGCATTTGTTATTTCTCGTTATTTCCTGTTCGAAGTAATTAAAATTTAAAGCTTTCTTATTTGTTTTTTCAGTTTTTCCACTTTTTCATGAGAATCTTTGGGATATTTTAAATTTGTGTGTTTTCCAAATTTTCCAAATATTCTTGAAATATTCTTGAAATATATTCTCAAAATACCCCAAAATTCAGAGTGTTCAGACTTTCAAGAGAATTTCCCATAATAAATTATGTCTTGACATAACAAAGAGTATTACGAATTTAATGAGACTGGCAAGTAAGAATTATATATTTAAAAATTACTTTTGGGTAATTTTATAAATGGAATATATTTTCTAGACTCGAATTTATATTATTTGCATAACAGGCGAAGACGTGTGTTCAGCATATTTATTTACTCTAGCAGAAGAATTAAAACAATTTGAATGATTTATATTTAAATCTTAGTTTGAAAATAATCTAAATCTATCTTCTATTATTATAAAACCTTTTCAGTTTTCACGAACATCTGAAAAGCCGATCAATTTTTCATAAATCTTAATACATCATAGTCAGACAGTTTTGCGCAAATAAATTGATGGAAAAATCCTTTTTCAAATAGATATTTTAATAAGAGCCTTCATGAGATTTTCATCAAATTTTCCATTTTATAATTATGTTAAAAATATTGCTGAGTAGAACATTTGAATAAAAATTTCCATTTTATTTCGCGCATATATGAAAAAGGAAGTTCAGGATAAAAATCTTAAATTTATTTTACAAAAGAAGATTTTTGGATTAATAATAACATTTAATTATTCATTAAAGCTGTACAAATATAATGCGCAATCTTTTCTTATAAATTGATATTTGCCAAGACGACTGAAAATTCTACATAAATAAATGATAAAATATACATTTAAAATAGTATGTGCATGTGGCATACAATATATTTCTTATTATTAAATATTCACTCACCGAATTTGCACCGAACTACAAAATGACAAAAGAATGTCTGTTAAACAGGTTTTGTTGAAATGAAAATTGAATTTGTGTTTGTAAAGACGAAATCAAATGGGATTTGATATTAAATTTATGTTACCAGTTTCCCCGATCGCTATGGAAACTTCACAATTTCACAATTTGTCATGGGTTATTGTACTTACTTATTATTCTCGTTGATGCCATCAAATAAATCATTTTGATTTCTATACGTTTATTATATCTATGAACCAAAACATTGCAAATACATTGCTTATACGTCTTGTTAGTGAATTTATCATGCAGTTTAATAATTGCATGAGAGATTACATAAATTCTGGATGATATGATTTGTGATGGTGCTGAAAATTTCTGAAATGAGCTTTGAGCTTTGAGTATGTCTTTGAAAGCTTTTTGATACAATTGAGATGGGAGAAAACGAGGGGCCCAATCATTGATATGTTTTGTGGTAAGTAAGTATATTAGGGCCTATTTTAAATCATTTATTCTCACTAGCTTTCTTTTTGTCTCTAGTTAACTATTTAACAATTGTGCAAAAATATGTTTTTAAATTCCTAAAAAAATCACTCAAAACTCAAAAGAACCTATTGCTAATACTCAAATACTTAACTGGCAACAATAGGCTTTTTGATTCTGATTCTACTCCCCACAACTTCTCAAGATAAATTACTTATTGCTTTAATGCCATGGGTAATATTTCAGCATCCATTAAAGTTAATTCCGAATTAATTTATGTATAAGCGCCACAGTGTCTGTATAGCTTGCATATTTCATGTGAATACCATCATTTTCAACGACTGCACAAATTTTCATTAACCATAATTTTGCCAACCACTTTCCACTTGATGGTACGAGCAAACTGTTTGAATACCTCAAATTTGGTTTTAAGTGAAATGTATGCAAATAATTTATTAATTTGAAATCAAATTGTTGCGTACTAACAGACGAGTGTGGGTTTTGGATATGGATTGTGGTGGGGTAAAATGAATTAATTCGATGGAATCCGAAAACCTTTTGAATTTTAGTGGGTTTGAATTTTTGAAATAATGCTAATTTGGTTAAATTTAAATCATTAAATAACGTTTACATTTTGTTATGTAGTGAAGTTTCTGTATGTAAACCATTTTTGTTTCAAAAGCTCTGATTGTTTGAATGTTTAACTGTACAAAACAACTATAAACAATATATTGCTACTAAACCGATTGATAGCTAGCTATACAACTGGGTTTCGCGCACCTGAACAAATTTTGAAAATTCTGTTAGATAGGTTCAAAAAAAATTACCCATGTTTCACAGAATATTTTTGGGAGGTCTAGGGACTTGGGAATTTCAATTCCAGCAACAGTCCATTTTTTTGATATATTTTTGAGTATTTCTCGAGAATCAGAAAAGTTATAAATTTTTTGAAACCTTCTAATTATGCACACATCATATCTATATATATTTTAGAAGTTTCAACTAAATCCATCCACTCATCTTTGCTCTATAAATCAAGCACCATTTTTCAGTCAATATTGAGCCACCAAAATTTCAGCTTAAATTGGAATTACAGTTTCAAAATTTCACTGTGGAACTTAAACAAACATTCTCATCTGGTACAAAAATCAATAAGGAACCATCTTTTGACTTGAATTGCTATCTGTGAAGTAATGTTTCATCTTAAAATAATATTTTTAATTCATGAAGTCCATTTTACGCGCGAAAAACAACAAAAGCTTCACACACCATTTTCGATAGAGAACTCGTTTCGCTGTCATGCAGGGTTGTGTTCAATATTGATAAATAAACAACAAAATATTTTTTTTCTCGCAAATATTGAAATTGATGATTGTAGTTAGTTTACATGCCTTACTCCCCTCTAAAACCCAATTAATGGAACCATAAAGTGTTGCTGGTGATGAGATGTGACGTGATATGATTGCAATTGTCTCAATTTCCTTGATTCTACTTAAATAAATCCAATTTTACTCTGTAGTTAAAGTTTTCACTCAACAATAAATCATCTCTATCACTTTCTACGATATTCCAGCTATATGAGCAGTGATCTTCCACTACATGCTTTATATGACCCATCAATCCCTTTGCCTATGAATATTAGATGAATCTTGTCCCTACAAAGATGTTTTATGTTGCCTCTATCTTCAAATTGTTACTTAAAACTAGATTATGGACCACAAGCAAGCACCCTGAGCTGTAAAATCATATAAATGGAATCATGTTTGATGTATCTCGACCAATAAATAGTTTTTAAGAACCACCAAAGTGAATTTGATTCCTGGATCTGCTCATAACCTTTGTTTATGTCATATATTCTATTGCATCTCAAAATCAACATTTGATATCATTTTATCACCGTAAATCCATCATAAGTAGCTTTATGAACTGATTTTATGCTTTATATAAGAAATATGTAGATCATAAAAGTTGTTTAATTCTTAGTTGATTACGCAAGCTATGCTTTTATGCTGTTGGTTCCATTTATTGTAGAATTTATTGAATTTATTGAAAGAACTAATAAATTCTTAGTCTTAGACATGATCAAAAATTCCAAACTTTTGGGATAATTTATAAAATATATTAGTCTATGAGAAAAAAATAAGTGTTGACCAAAGATCATATCGTAGCTTCCAGATTCATGATCTTTTGAGGAGTTCCATAATTTTGTTAGACCTTCTTATAACATAATTTTTTTTTGAATGTTACTTTGAAGAAATATGATCAAATTATCCAAAAAAAAATCTTTCATCGTGGTTTCATCTCCAGGATGTCTACCTCTTGGTACCTAAAGTGATAAATTTTGGAAGAACCGATACTTTTTGACTTTCGACATGTTGGAAAATTCTAATTTTTTGTGAGAATTCATAAAATCTATCAGTCTACATGAAATACATAAGTGCTGACCAAAGATCTTGGTCTAACTTCCTGCTTTATGATCTTTTGAAAAACCCTATGTTTCAGTTACTTCGGCTTTATGAATAAAATTGAAAAATCTTGGAATCCTCTTAAAATAACCCCAATTGAATATTAAAAGTGTCATCTCATCCCCGGAAGGTCAGGGATGAAATTTATTTTCCAGCTTTGGAGCCACTAAAAATTTTTCACGAAAAATATTTCTAGTTATCAGAAAATTCTGAAATTTTGTATCCAAGCCTAAAAGTGGCCAAATGTTACGAAAAAAATATTTTCAAAATTTTACGCCCACGCACTTCCGGTTTGGTAAGGGGTAAACTGAAACTGCTCTGTAAAATCAACCCGTTTTTTGATCTTTCTAAAAATTCATATCCTAATTGTTTATTAAATTCTCTTTTTGAAAAAAAATAAAAAATTCAAAAATTCAAGATGGCCGACAAAATAACGGTCAAAATATTTTTTAACCTTAAATTTTTAAAATTTTTAATTTTTTCTATAAAAATTAAAAAAAAGTTTTTTGAAAAATATTCAGTAAAACGGGAGATATCAGCTGGGAAGCAAAGTTAGACTAAAATTGACCCCCAGGATGAACGAATTTATCGATTATGCTGAAAACTTGTGAAAAGCTTCCTGTAATACTCATGTTTAAGAAAAATAAAAAAAATTTGACCGGAAAAAATTCCTCCATCTTGGGCGTCAATCATAGTCTTACTTTGTTTCCCAGCTGATATCTCCCGTTTTACTGAATATTTTTCAAAAAACTTTTTTTTCCTGGAAAGCTGACACTTGAGGCTACTTAAAAATATTTTTTAATTTTTATAAAAAAAATTGAAAATTTGAAAAATTTAAGGTTAAAAAATATTTTGACCGTTATTTTGTCGGCCATCTTGAATTTTTGAATTTTTTATTTTTTTTCAAAAAGAGAATTTAATAAACAATTAGGATATGAATTTTTAGAAAGATCAAAAAACGGGTTGATTTTACAGAGCAGTTTCAGTTTACCCCTTACCAAACCGGAAGTGCGTGGGCGTAAAATTTTGAAAATATTTTTTTCGTAACATTTGGCCACTTTTAGGCTTGGATACAAAATTTCAGAATTTTCTGATAACTAGAAATATTTTTCGTGAAAAATTTTTAGTGGCTCCAAAGCTGGAAAATAAATTTCATCCCTGACCTTCCGGGGATGAGATGACACTTTTAATATTCAATTGGGGTTATTTTAAGAGGATTCCAAGATTTTTCAATTTTATTCATAAAGCCGAAGTAACTGAAACATAGGGTTTTTCAAAAGATCATAAAGCAGGAAGTTAGACCAAGATCTTTGGTCAGCACTTATGTATTTCATGTAGACTGATAGATTTTATGAATTCTCACAAAAAATTAGAATTTTCCAACATGTCGAAAGTCAAAAAGTATCGGTTCTTCCAAAATTTATCACTTTAGGTACCAAGAGGTAGACATCCTGGAGATGAAACCACGATGAAAGATTTTTTTTTGGATAATTTGATCATATTTCTTCAAAGTAACATTCAAAAAAAAATTATGTTATAAGAAGGTCTAACAAAATTATGGAACTCCTCAAAAGATCATGAATCTGGAAGCTACGATATGATCTTTGGTCAACACTTATTTTTTTCTCATAGACTAATATATTTTATAAATTATCCCAAAAGTTTGGAATTTTTGATCATGTCTAAGACTAAGAATTTATTAGTTCTTTCAATAAATTCAATAAATTCTACAATAAATGGAACCAACAGCATAAAAGCATAGCTTGCGTAATCAACTAAGAATTAAACAACTTTTATGATCTACATATTTCTTATATAAAGCATAAAATCAGTTCATAAAGCTACTTATGATGGATTTACGGTGATAAAATGATATCAAATGTTGATTTTGGAGATGCAATTGAATATATGACATAAACAAAGGTTATGAGCAGATCCAGGAATCAAATTCACTTGTGGTGGTTCTTAAAAACTATTTATTGGTCGAGATACATCAAACATGATTCCATTTATATGATTTTACAGCTCAGGGTGCTTGCTTGTGGTCCATAATCTAGTTTTAAGTAACAATTTGAAGATAGAGGCAACATAAAACATCTTTGTAGGGACAAGATTCATCTAATATTCATAGGCAAAGGGATTGATGGGTCATATAAAGCATGTAGTGGAAGATCACTGCTCATATAGCTGGAATATCGTAGAAAGTGATAGAGATGATTTATTGTTGAGTGAAAACTTTAACTACAGAGTAAAATTGGATTTATTTAAGTAGAATCAAGGAAATTGAGACAATTGCAATCATATCACGTCACATCTCATCACCAGCAACACTTTATGGTTCCATTAATTGGGTTTTAGAGGGGAGTAAGGCATGTAAACTAACTACAATCATCAATTTCAATATTTGCGAGAAAAATATTTTGTTGTTTATTTATCAATATTGAACACAACCCTGCATGACAGCGAAACGAGTTCTCTATCGAAAATGGTGTGTGAAGCTTTTTGTTGTTTTTCGCGCGTAAAATGGACTTCATGAATTAAAAATATTATTTTAAGATGAAACATTACTTCACAGATAGCAATTCAAGTCAAAAGATGGTTCCTTATTGATTTTTGTACCAGATGAGAATGTTTGTTTAAGTTCCACAGTGAAATTTTGAAACTGTAATTCCAATTTAAGCTGAAATTTTGGTGGCTCAATATTGACTGAAAAATGGTGCTTGATTTATAGAGCAAAGATGAGTGGATGGATTTAGTTGAAACTTCTAAAATATATATAGATATGATGTGTGCATAATTAGAAGGTTTCAAAAAATTTATAACTTTTCTGATTCTCGAGAAATACTCAAAAATAAATCAAAAAAATGGACTGTTGCTGGAATTGAAATTCCCAAGTCCCTAGACCTCCCAGAAATATTCTGTGACACAAGGGTAAGCTTTTTTGAACCTATCTAACAGAATTTTTAAGTTAGAAGATTTTGCAAACGACTTTAAGGTAAAAAGTTGTACAGTGATAGTCCACAGTTTTGCGGCAATTACTATATTCAAACCAACTTGCTAACTGCTCAATGATAGAAAATTCTAGAACGTGTTAAAAATTAAATAAAATAATAAAAAGCTGGGAAATTTGGCCCTGTGAAGCTCTGATGGCATAATTTATTATTAAAACTGTACAATATTTACAAAAATTTAAAACATTAAAAAATCCATTTCCTCAATAAAAGATATCTGATAATCTTCCATCTATTCAAGATATTCCATAAAACAATTCCAATGCAAATAATAATTTCCATTTTGAATACAAAATCTTTTCTTCAAAAAGTGATCCTTTCTAAATATTAGGAATATTTAATATCAAAGCCATTGAGCTACACTCTTAGAGCTTTCTTCCAGGAAAGTATTTGGCATTTGCTTTGTTGTTTTAATCATTAGTGAACTTGAAAATTAGTTGCTGACTATAGTGGTGCCTTACCACTGAACACAGTAAAGTGAACCCAATGATTGTAGCCTAATAATACGCTTCAACAAAGTTGGCAAGTTTTAAAGTTGAGCCTTATGGATTAATTTTACCTATATTCTTTTGTATTCTAGCGTTTTGCTGGGAGTTTTGCTTGAAATTCTTGAATATATTTAAAGTTGGACCAAACTTTTCGCTCAACTTATAATTCAATTTATTGGCTGAGACGTTATAAATATTATCGTTGGGGATTTGGTTGGTTGAGAAGAATCAACTTTCAAGGTTCACTGCGTGGATGATTCTGATTTAATATCTTTCGTTAATTTTCGTGTCTTCAGATTTTTTTTTTAGTTTTTGAGTTGTTCAAGTTGTTTGCAGACTTCTAGTTGCTTTCAGTATTTTTGAGGAAGAAATTCAAATGATGCTTGACGCAGGAGCTTCAGGGCAAATTAGCTAATTTCAACTTTGTTGACTGCTTGACTTTGAAGTTAGGAGGATGTCGGAAACAGTTTGAAGCAAATAGTTATATGTATGTTTGAGTATGTTCACGGTAAGAGTGTGACGGCTGAATATATTTAAAAGTCAAATATGTTGATAAAAGCATTTTTTTGTATATTTAAGTTGACGAGGTTAGTATTTGTCTTAGAAGGATGGCAATAAAATTTTTCTCATAATGTCTGAAATTAGCTTAATATTAAAAAAATTAATTTTAATTTAAATTATGTATAAAAAAGTTCAACATTCTCAATTAATATTTTCATCATCCTTTCCTTAAAGTCTCTTTATTCATACGCCAACCATAATCCAACGTAACGAAAATTGATCTACAAAACTCAATTTATACATACAGGATCTTTTTGCTGCCTTGGCTCCACATGTTTACACCACTATCTACTGTATCTAGCATGTGTGACCACGTCTAGCATATTTTAGCTATCATTTCCCTTCAAAAGAATTCCTGGCAAACCTCTTTGACATCATAATAACCGTATACATTTCTCAAAATTGCTTTTGCTATCTCCTTTGTGTGAATCAATTCGATTAGATTTGCTTACTATTTATCTTTTCTGTGTTCAAAGGCAAAATTGGGAAAATTGAGCAAAATTGAAGAGCTTGAAAGCTCGCAAAAAGAAACTCTGATCAACACAATGTGTAGAAATGCCTTTTTTTTCAAATTTATAAAGGAGAACATCTGAATATGAAAATATGGAAAATATGGAAAATATATGGGAAGAAGTGGAAAATATGAGGAAAAATATTAAAAAAATATGAATTTTCAATTCCACATAGTCAAAAAATGCGAGAATATGAAAATCATTGAGAATTGCGGCTTTATGGCAAACAAACATAAAAATTCACTGAGTCGAGCAAAACTGCTCAGGAATATGTTGAAAAATACTGTTCGATAGACACTTTTTCTTTGGTTATTGTATCCACTTTGCATACATACCATTTTTTCATTCATTTTTCATTCAGTCTTTTATTCTTTTATTGGTGCAACTTTGGCACGTCTGTCTTTGGAGTGTGATTCGGATTTCAAGTGAAATTTCCAAAGTTGTTCTGCAATAATGATGATGGCTAGAGATGTGGGTGAGTTGGTGACTAGAATTTTGCTTTTTGGATAAAATGATGCACTGGGGGATGATCTATGTTAATTGGGGAAGTTTAGTCGCATTTCTTTTTGAAAATATTTATTTTGCTTTACTATTTTTTGAATTTTTTTACTATGCAATAAATTTAATCCATAAGCCGACCATAAGCTTTAAACAATTTATTCACACAAATAAGATATAGCTCTGTGTTACATCAAATAATATTGAAAATAAATTTCAAGCAATAATTAGCAAGCAAATTGCCTTGTTCTCATAAAATATTACCAAAACATCAAATCCACAAAACTTACAGCTATATATTCTTGACAATGGTCACTATAGAAACGAATAAATTACAATTTTGCTTTGTAAATCACAGAAAATTCTTCCTCAAGCTTCTATAACTTACAGTATTTCTATCTGAACTATTGTGCATTGCATGGAAAGTAATTCGATTATAAAACTGAGCGAAATTGAAACTTGGAATTGAATTGTTTCTTATTATTTCGAATCCTTGAAGACTCGTAGACTCTCATTGAATTAATTATTCATTCTAGTATTTGAACCATCTCTAATATTTTTACTATGATACCTTTATATATTTCTGGGGAAAATCCAATAAATTCCAATGAAAGAATCATTATATAAATTACAACATTTTTTCATTGTTTCGTGTGTGGTTCGAAATAATGCACATTCCGACAGAACTCATTATACCATTTTACCATTGTTCAGAGGATGTTTTAAAAGTATGAAATGTTAGAAATGTTTTCAATGTTTGGAATTTTGAACTATTTACATTAATTTCCCTCCGAATACATAGGAACTGCTGCATAAAAGCATTTTTCTGAAGTGTTGCTTGAAATTACAATAGCAATACTGAAAGTTTTGAGGTTTGATCAACAATTTTAATCCTTTTCATAGGTAAATTTTGCCAGGTTTTCTAAAAGTTTTTGATGGTGTTGAGATAAATTTATAAGGGGTTTCCTCATTAAAATTTAATATTAACCAAGGAATCAAAAGTCTTACTTTTGATTTATGTTTAGTTATAACCATATTGCTGTACAGTGTACACCTTAAATGAATTTTTTTTTAGTTGTAAATAATTCTAAAAAGCTCCAACTACTGACTTTTTTACATCACCAAAAAAAGTTAAATTTGCGCTCAATTAGTGCTCCCATGCCAAAGAATTATTAAAATGTGAAAAAGTTGCAGCAATGTTGCACCATCCGATTAACTATAATGGCATCATAAAAATTCTATTGGCATGGTTAATTTTATCAAAAAATATTCGCTTGCACAAAAGCCAAACATGGCCAAACTCTTTGTTCCAGAATCGTCCGAAAAACATTTCAGTTAAAATTAGTTGAAAAATGCAGAAAAAAATATGGAGAAAAATGCATTTTTAGTTTTCCCCATCATCATCGAGAAATTCTTTGGTATCGTCCGAATTTTATGGAAAATATTTCAACAATCATTGGATGTGTTCTATAAACATATCTTTAAATCTACAAAAACAAGATTTAAGTCCTGTTTATGAGCCAAAAACACTTTTGAATCTATAATTGCATTTTAAAAATATATTCTTGAATGAACTTGGTAGCAATTCCACGGCGATGTAAGATATAATAATATAATAATAATAAATGTATCATCACCGAAGAATTTTGCCTGAACGTGATAAAACCATTCCAAGTTTATAATGTAGTTGCTATTTTTTAGTTTCTCCTTGGTTCTAGCAGAAAGTTTCGATGTATTTATTCCATTTTTGTGTTTGAAATAAAATTTTATGTGGCTTTTCTCATCCACAAAAAGCACCGAAAGCACCGAAAAAGTACTAACAGCAAGCAATAACACCAAAAAACACTTAAACTTTCTAATGCTGCTCATTTTCAGATTTCACCCTCTACCCAGATTTTAGCTGGATTATAAAATCCTTTGCATAAAATGCGAAATAAATGGATTATTTATATTTTAGCTGGAAATTGTCCTTTTTGCCAGTTTATTATTTTTAGTATTTTTATTATTTTAATTAAATTGCGGACAAATTTCGGCAGAGTCCGGAAAAAGATTTGTCGGAGATTGAAGTGCCCAAAATCCAAACTGTGTGAAATATTCCACGTCACACCATAAATTATGATTACCCCGATTTCCTCACATCCCTTTGATTTGCTGGCTATATTTTGCTGATGTAGGCCAGAAAACTGGTAAAATATGCCGATAGTTTAATGGAGTGGCAAGTGTAGATCCACAATTTTTTTTTTGAAGTGTGATTACATCGATGTTTTCTTACCAAGATGGACCCCTATGTAAATTTTGTTTTTATTTTTCAAAAAATTTTATGCCAACATTAATTTTAATGTCAAATTATAATTTAATGGTCAAGACATAATTCCTGTGAGAAAAATATATATTATATTTCGAATATTTTAACAATCATCATGAATAAAACTGGAACCAGTCTATTGTACAAAGAATCTTATAACTAGAGGTAAGAGATCCTTGAAGCTGATAAATTCACAGACTGGATTTTCAGTTTGGCTATTTCGATATTTTTATATTTTTGTTTTTGGTGGATGAACTAACATATATAAATTTAATCAATCGCATCGGGAATCTGGTCACGTCACCAGTTGTGTAATCTACGCTGAGAAACTTATGCTGCTAGAGCCCATTAGGCTGTAGGAAACTATGCAATAAAGCTTCTATAGGCACCCGAAATATCGAGAATATTAAGAAATTGGGCTGAAAAGGTGCTGGTGATAAGGCTTGCTGGCAAATCTAGGTATAAAGAGGTATATATTTTGGTGTGGTCATTGGTCATATTTTGTATGGTTATGTTAGTGAACAGGCTTTGTTGATAACTATAGTTCTGATGAATTCTTTTGATGTTGGCAAAATATTTAGTATCATGAGATTATTCTACAAAAATAAATTGTATCACTGTATGTTTTTTTCGGGATTGCCATCACGCAAACTTCTAAAATTTTAGAACACTAGTAGAATTCAAAGCAGTTCTTTAATTTTTTCTTGTCAACCTTTTTTTGTCAACTTTCACCACTTTAAACGTCCAATTCAAATCTAAATTAATTCTTGCACCTTCATAGCTTCCATATCCTGACAATATTGAACTTCTAAACTCACAAGCCCTCCATCAACTAACCAGTACATTTATTGCAAACCATCCATATAAACCACCTTTAGATTTGCGAGCAAAACTGCGTAAAATAAATCGTTGAATTATTGATGTGCAGAGTCTGATCAACAAAAAAGGGAAAACTTGAAAGACTTGAGAATACATGTCGGACCACATTAGGCCTTTTGCTTCTCCGCAATTTATTTTGATATCTGAATCATGTATTTTTTCACGGACGAACACAGTCACTTGTGCGAGGAATACATAAAAGGTTAATGCCGAGTCAAACCAGCGCCCAAAAAAAAAGCCTATAGAACAAAAAAGATTTTTTTAACGATTCTCTCATACATTCATTTGATTGACTTAATTTAGTGTATTGTTTTTGTAAGTGCCATTTAGGCGAGTGGAAAAGTTGGCAGTCCTTTATTGAAAAGTAGGATAAAAGAGATTGCGGACGGTTAGCTGGCAACGGGAATACATAAACTCCGATAAATCGAAATGCCAATTTGAAAACGTGACGAGTGTTTCAAGCACAGCTTTTGCCACTTGCAAGAGCTTATCCAGGCAAATTAGAATGCTCGACAAATTGCCAGTGGATGATCAGAGCTGTAAATACGACTGTTTTGCATATTTTTCTAATTAACGAGTCGAGTGGATGGATTTCTTTATTGGACATGGGATAGAAGTTTTGTGCATAAACTTACAGCAGATTTGTGTTTTCAGTTGGAAAAGCTTTCAGCATGGATTTGGGGAGGTAAACTTGAAGTGAATGTAATCAAGTTACTGGAACTTTAGTAAGGAATATTAATTGGATGTAGGAGAGCATTTACTTAGAAGCAAAGGATAATTCTACGAATTTATTGCCATAGAGCTTTTCAAAATGCATTTTTTTGTAACATCTTTATAAACTATTGAAGGAATGGAGGGTTTGAATAAAAAGCTCGATGAATCAAATTATAAACTTCACTGGCAACAAAAATTTAACTTTTTGCTATTCTCACACTGAATTATAAATAATCTGGAATATTGCATACCTGACCTTGAGTAAAATCATATATATTAAAAAACTGAACAATATAACCTTTAATAAACCTTTCCATCCCATTAAACCGATAATAGCATTTCAAAGCAACAACCTTACCTTGAATAACCTTTTAAAAGCTTTTAGCCACTTCAAGTCTCTCACTTTTTAAGCACAATGTAATTATGTTCTAACAACTGTTGAGTAGAAGCAAAAAAGCTGAAATTAAAATAACTTTTTATTAATCAAATCTCTGTCATTCCTCTTGATAAAGTTATTTGAAGAATTATATAAGAGTAGCATTCGCAGACAAGTAATTTTCATAGTGAAATCACGGGTTTAATGAGGTGATCTTTTATGGGAATGTTTTGACAAAAAAGCTTCTACCTCGTAATTATCACGAGGAATTTCTTTGTCATGTTGAATTTTAAAGACCAGGGCCCAGGCTACGTAGAAGATAATTATCAATAGTTTAGTTGATTCTCAAATAGCGTAGTTGAATTATTTTTTAGCCAAACTATTTATCATGGAAACTAATCCCCTAAAACTCTTTCTAAATTTAAAAAATGCTGCAATCTTTTAAAGAAATTGTTTTTCAAAGCAGTTCTAGAATGTGACCTTTCTTAGGAAATAATTTAATAATCTGGCTAAGAATGTCATTTAAAAACATTTAATTTGCTTTGTAGATAATACGTCTCCTAATAAGAATTAAAAGCATAATGAAACATCACAAACATCAAAAGTCGAGCCCAGTTATCTAGAATTTCCTTCATAACAGTGAGTTTTAAAAGAGAAAAGTTTCAAAACCAAATTGAATTTGATGTGCGCATTTAAATAATTACAGTGAATTTCTGTGTATTTTTGTGAATTTCTGTGAATTTCTGTGAGTTCCTGTGAACTTTTGTGAAATGATCAACTCAGTGAAATGAAAATAAAAAAGTTTTGCGAATAAAGTTTATGGTTTTATGCTGCCAGAGGTAATGAGTGTAAAAAACAGCTAAAATACTAAAAGTCCACTTCAATTGAAAGTTTAACCAATTAAGAGCCAAACGTTGATTGAGATGTAAACTTTTCATGCCGTTGAAGGATTTTATTTAAAATTTGAGCTTTTAATTTGATTTGAGCTCAGTTTTAGCAGCTTTTAACTTAATTGACATTTTCTGGGGTTATGTTTTCCTACATTCAATTAGCTCCTGAAGAGTTGGCCAAAACATTTCGAAAGTACTTACATTACTTTGCTGATATAATTTTTCTTCCAGGTCCAACTTTACTGGAAATCAGCTTAGCATTTGCTTAAGAAACAATGCATTTGAATCATCGAGGTTCACATGTCTAGAGAAAGCATTGCCTGTAAATTCTTTGATTGTATGCGGGCATCAAAATTTTCACCAAACTCTCACGAGCGTAAAATTTTCACCAAACTCTCAAAAACTGAGGGGCACTAAAGTAAATTTTTGAAATATGTAAACAACAATTTTCAAAAATAGACACTTTTTGAAACGTTCTAATTGGGTTCTTTGAACCAATTAAGACTTGTAATTAGTAATGTATGAATGTCTTAAGGTCCTCTTCTACTGATTTTATGAGTTTTTGGGTGGTTTTGGTGGGATTTAAATCAACTTTTAGGTGTCGCTGGATCTTTGATTTTCCTAATAATTTGTGTTTGGCGGGATGTTTTTGGGTACTTGTTAGGCACTGGATCTAGACTTAAGACTTTTATTAGATAAGGGTAGATGTGTTTCATAGATTTTTACAGTTTTCTCAAGGTTTTTCTGCTCTTTTCTTTAATTATGTCTGTAGTGTATTGTTTTTATGCAAATTTACTTCTTGATCCAATGCCATGACACCAGAGTCTTCAGTAACTTCCAAAATTTTATAAATTAATCATATTGTGCATTAATTATTGATTAAAATATCTTTTTAATGTAACAAATGGAATAAATGCTATGTATTGGCTATCTTGTAACATTTTAACGGACTTTACATCAAATCTTTGATCTATCACAAATCAATTAATTTGTTTTTAACATAAATTTATGTGTAAATAATTATGTTCAAATATTTTATAACCTTTAAGTATATTCATTGTATTCTGTTAGAAGATGATATAAAGATCTATGCAATAAAATCATTTTCATACATGTATTTCGCTTAATTAATGAGTTTTTAAATTTATTATGTTAAGTGTCCTTAACGAAAGTGATCTAGATACTGAACTTGAAGCTTTAAAAGCTCTTAAAAGCTCTTAAAACAAGGTCTTAAGATCAAATGAAGGGAGTGTTTGTGATCTGATATCAAGATAATTCCAAAAATACTCCCAGAAGTCAGAAAGCTTTGAAATTTTGGATTCTTCCTTAAAAGTGGCCAAATATTATAGAAATGACGTCACCAGGAATTTATGCTCGACCATTTCCGGTTTTGTAAGGGTTCCATTCAAACGGATGTATAGAATCAACCCATAAGTGGATTTCTTTGAAAATTTCGAAAATTAATGTTTATCAAATTACCTTTTTGAAAAAATTTTAAAAATTCAAAAATTCAAGATGGCTGACAAATTAACGGTCAAAATATTTTTTAACCTAAAATTTTTGGAATTTCCGATTTTTTTTACAAAATTTAAAAAATTTTTTTAAAAAGCCTAAAGTGTCACCTTTACAGGAAAAAAAAGTTTTTTGAAAAATATTCAGTAAAACGGGAGATATCACCTGGGAAGCTAGACAAGACCAAAATTGACGCCCAGGATGAAGGAACCAGTCGATTATCTTGAAAACTTGTAAAATACATCCTGTAATACACATATTTAGGAAAAATTAAAAAAATTCGACCAAATAAAATTCCTTCATCCTGGGCGTCAATTTTAGTCTTGCCTAGCTTCCCAGGTGATATCTCCCGTTTTACTGAATATTTTTCAAAAAACTTTTTTTTCCTGTAAAGGTGACACTTTAGGCTTTTTAAAAAAAATTTTTAAATTTTGTAAAAAAAATCGGAAATTCCAAAAATTTTAGGTTAAAAAATATTTTGACCGTTAATTTGTCAGCCATCTTGAATTTTTGAATTTTTAAAATTTTTTCAAAAAGGTAATTTGATAAACATTAATTTTCGAAATTTTCAAAGAAATCCACTTATGGGTTGATTCTATACATCCGTTTGAATGGAACCCTTACAAAACCGGAAATGGTCGAGCATAAATTCCTGGTGACGTCATTTCTATAATATTTGGCCACTTTTAAGGAAGAATCCAAAATTTCAAAGCTTTCTGACTTCTGGGAGTATTTTTGGAATTATCTTGATATCAGATCACAAACACTCCCTTCATTTGATCTTAAGACCTTGTTTTAAGAGCTTTTAAGAGCTTTTAAAGCTTCAAGTTCAGTATCTAGATCACTTTCGTTAAGGACACTTAACATAATAAATTTAAAAACTCATTAATTAAGCGAAATACATGTATGAAAAATGATTTTATTGCATAGATCTTTATATCATCTTCTAACAGAATACAATGAATATACTTAAAGGTTATAAAATATTTGAACATAATTATTTACACATAAATTTATGTTAAAAACAAATTAATTGATTTGTGATAGATCAAAGATTTGATGTAAAGTCCGTTAAAATGTTACAAGATAGCCAATACATAGCATTTATTCCATTTGTTACATTAAAAGATATTTTAATCAATAATTAATGCACAATATGATTAATTTATAAAATTTTGGAAGTTACTGAAGACTCTGGTGTCATGCCATTGGATCAAGAAGTAAATTTGCATAAAAACAATACACTACAAACATAATTAAAGAAAAGAGCAGAAAAACCTTGAGAAAACTGTAAAAATCTATGAAACACATCTACCCTTATCTAATAAAAGTCTTAAGTCTAGATCCAGTTCCTAACAAGTACCCAAAAACATCCCACCAAACACAAATTATTAGGAAAATCAAAGATCCAGCGACACCTAAAAGTTGATTTAAATCCCACCAAAACCACCCAAAACTCATAAAATCAGTAGAAGAGGACCTTAAGACATTCATACATTGCTAATTACAAGTATTAATTGGTTCAAAGTACCCAATTAGAACGTTTCAAAAAGTGTCTATTTTTGAAAATTTTTGTTTACATTTATCAAAAAAATATGTTAGTGCCCCTCAGTTTTTGAGAGTTTGATGAAATTTTTACGCTCTTTGCGAAAATAAAACAGATGGTCAGTGCTCGAAAATGGTCTGTTTTTTTCAAGAAAATCGAGTTTTCTCCTTTATTAGTAATATTTGCCAGGAAAATTTCAAATATATAGAATAAGAAGGTCAAATGATCAATTTCTATCGAGGAAAATCAAAAATTATTTTAAAAAAGTTTTTTGGAATGCATGCTCACAACCCTGATATTTTGTCCGCTTTGGCCAGAGGGGTACGATAGCTCGTAAAATGTATGAAGAAATAAAACACAAATACACACATAGTTCATGCCGCACTTCTCTACAATTTCCATCAACTCCTCCCTTCTTTTGAGCAATTTTAATTTTGCATAGCAAATTCGAGTTTGTGTGGAAGCTACATTTTTTCATTTAATCTCATTTAGGACCACAATATTGCATTTTTACTAATGTATCATAAAATTTTAAGTTCAAACGAACCAGAACAATTCGGTTTGTCATCAAATAATTGATATATATTTTGATATTTTTTGGACTGTCCGACATTGTGTCTGTATATTTTGTTCAAAATTTTCAGATTGCCCAGTCGGAAATCACGTTTTGCTCATGTTTGTTTACGTTTATTTTTTATGAACTCAGAATCCAAAAAAGTTTCTTTAACTAATTTATTACTGCCCTTATTCCTTAATTCGTCAATTAGTGATATGATCTAATGTTCCCCCATCTTGGTAATTTTACAAAATGCAGTAAAAATGTGTTAAATATGGGCATTTTAGTTGCAATTTTGTCAACTCTATCTTTGATTGGATCCGTAAATCGGAAAAGCTGATTTGTTGATGGGATCTCAATCTGTGCTTGGTACCAAGAGCTTCTAGATTTATACTTAGTTTTATATCTCTACTGTATAGGGCAGGCTGTTGAATTGTGAGGTTAAATCCTAGCGCTTTTTTCACTACTTACAAAGACAAAATACTAGTGGAGAAACATTAAAAAAGTTTAAGGGGATATATTTTGACATTTGAAAACAGCTGATATTTTTTTGTTTATATTTGTTTATATTTTTTGTTTACTTTATTTTGCTAATCAATTTTTGCGAAATATCTAGTCCAAAATCCCTTAATTCATCAATTAGTGAAGCAGTAAATTGTCGTTGCATTCTTTTAACTCTGTTTATCTCTTTGTTGTTGGCCAAAATGAGATATTAATGAGATTTTTGCATCGCAATTTTGTCAACTAAACTTATAATTGAATCCAGAAACTCTAGAAGAAGATTGTTAGTGGACTCTTAAGCTGTGTGTTGGATACTGATTAAACATGTTAACCTCTTCTGAAATGAAATTCTTCTTCAAGGACTCTTTACTCTCAAATCTTTGGGTTTAAAACAATTTTTACAATGCTGGGACTCGGAATTTTCATAATATTGAACCAACTCTTGCTGATCCTGGATATTTCCCCAACTGCTTATGATCTTATAATGTACTGGATGTGTCTAAAGCGTAGTGTGATGCTGTTTCTCTTATAAATACAGATATAAAATGTTTCCCAGTCAATTTTCAATGATCTAAAGGAAGATTTATGGTTTCTTGTCCAACTTATGTTCTTTAGGGCTGATTTCTGGCTAGCTGAGCTGATGAGTTTATATGATCTGCACTTTTAATTGAATCTTGGATACATTGCATGAGTTTGTTGGCCTAAAATATCATATTGGTGTCTTTTATTACCAAACATGCTATACATAATTATTCCTCTACCTTTAGTTTCAATCTTTATATGCTTCCTAACCCAAATCTTGTATTATGATTAAGTTAATTATGCTTCCAAATAGCTTTATGCTTTCATATAGCTTCAAATATACTGTTTTAAAGTGATCAATTCTAAAAACTGCTTGACTAGTTCTCCATATCCTACACTTTATGCGTCAAAAGATCGTTATTGCATACATTTGCCAACACTTGTTCCATAATATGCCTTAATATTGCTCTTAAAATTCTTTCCTTGATAACTCACAAGTACGATAAAATCAATAAATATGAAAATGAACCATCAATATGAACCAACTACAGTTGGTGATGGATGCATCTCTGAAATTTATTTTTGTGTTTTTAAATGCTATCAATTAATTACTTCCTGAAATGCGATTGATCTGAAAATTCCCAAAAACTCGTAAAAAAAGGCAATCTTTCAAAATAAAATGCATGGTCACCAAGAATCTTGGAACTTCTTCCAGACTTCTTATCTTTTGTGAAATCTCAGAATTTCGCTATTTCTTGATATTTCATAAAATTTTTTTTATTGGCATTAAGACTTTAAATGATCAAATCATATGGAAAAAATGTTATGTGGTGAAACCAACTCCAGGATAGCTTCATCTTGGTACCAGAAGTGAATTTTTCTGGAAGAACCATGAATTTTTGCACTTAGACATGTTGGAAAATTCTGATTTTTTGTGAGAATTCAAATAATCTATCAGTCTTCATGAAATAAATTTGTGCTGACCAAAGATCTTGATGCAACTTCCTGCTTAGTGATCTTTTGAAAAACCCTAAGGATCTTCTACTTCGGCTTTATGAAAAAATTGGAAAAACTTGGAATCCTCTTAAAATAAACCCAATTGAATATTAACAGTGTCATTTCATTCCCGGAAGGTCAGGGATGAAATTTTTTTCTGCTCACGAAGCCACTAAAATTTTTTTAACGAAAAATATTTCTAATAATCAGAAAATTCTGAAATTTTGTTTGTTAGTCTAAAAGTGTCCCAATGTTAAGGAAATGACGTCACCGGAAGCGGATATCAGCTCATTTCCGGTTTGGTAAGGGGTAAACTAAAACTGCTATATAAAATCAACCCGTATTCCGATCTTCTCAAAAATTTATATTATTAATGTTTATTAAATTCACTTTTTGAAAAAAAATAAAAAATTCAAAAATTCAAGATGGCCGACAAAATAACGGTCAAAATATTTTTTAACCTTAAAATTTTTAATTTTCTAAATTTTTTTATAAAAATTTTAAAATATTTTTAAATAGCCTCAAGTGTCAACTTCCCAGGAAAAAAAAGTTTTTTGAAAAATATTAAGTATTGAGGGAGATATCAGCTGGGAAGCTAGGTAAGACTAAAATTGACGCCCAGGACGGAGGAATTTTATTTGGTCAAATTTTTTTTATTTTCCTTAAATATGAGTATTACAGGAAGCTTTTCACAAGTTTTCAGCAAAATCGATCGATTCCTTCATCTTGGGCGTCAGTTTTAGTCTTACTTTGCTTCTCAGTTGATATCTCCCGTTTTACTTAATATTTTTCAAAAAACTTTTTTTTCCTGGAAAGCTGACACTTGAGGCTATTTAAAAATATTTTAAAATTTTTATAAAAAAATTTAAAAAATTATAAATTTTAAGGTTAAAAATTTTTTGACCGTTATTTTGTCGGCCATCTTGAATTTTTGAATTTTTTATTTTTTTTCAAAAAGTTAACTTAATAAACATTAATTATATAAATTTTTGAGAAGATCAAAAAACGGGTTGATTTTATATTAAAGTTATAAACCACCCCTTACCAAACCGGAAATGAGCCGATATCCGGTTCCGGTGACATTTTTTCCATAACATTCGGTCACTTTTAGGCTTGATTACAAAATTTCAGAATTATTTGATTACTAGAAGAATTTTTAGTGAAAAATTTTAGTGGCTCCAAAAGCTGGAAAAATATTTCATCCCTGACCTTCCAGGGATGAGATGACTCTATTAATATTCAATTGGGCTTATTTTAAGAGGATTCCAAGATTTTTGAATTTTATTCATAAAGCCGAAGTAACAGAAACATAGAGTTTTTCAAAAGATCAAAAAGCAGGAAGTTGAATCAAGATCTTTGGTCAGCACAAATTTATTTCATGAAGACTGATAGATTCTATGAATTCTCAGAAAAAATTGAAATTTTAAAACATGTCAAAGTCCAAAAATTCGTGGTTCTTCCAAAAAATATCACTTCTGGTACCAAGATGAAGCCATCCTGGAGTTGGTTTCACCACATAAAAATTTTTCCGTATAATTTGGTCATTTTCAGTCTTAGTGCCATTAAAAAATATTTTATGAAATTTCATGAACGAGCGAAATTTTGAGATTTCTCAAAAGATCAGAAAGCAGGAAGAAGTTCCAAGATTCTTGGTCACCATACATTTTATTTTGAAAGGTTACTTATTTTCAAGATTCAATGTAAATTTTCAGATCATTCGCATTTCAGGAAGTAATTATTTGATAGCATTTATAGAAAAACAATAAAACTTTAGAGATGAATCCATCACCAACTGCAGTTGATGGTTCATTTTCATATTAATTGATTTTAACGTTCTTGTGAGTTGTTAAGGTAACGATTTTATGAGCAATATTTAGACATATTTTGTATCAAGAGCTGGAAAATGTAGAAAATAACGATATTTTTGCTTAAGGAGTGTAAGATCTCGGGAACCATCTTTGCAATTTAGAGAATTGATCACTCTAAAACTGCATATTTTAATGTATATGAAACCATAAAAGTATTTGGAAGCATAAATTTCTTAATCATAATTCAATAATTGGTTTGGGATGCATATAAAGATTGAAAATGCAGCAAGAGGATCGATTATGTGAAGCATATTGGTATCCAAAGTCACCCATGATGATATTTTCTCCTAATAAAGTTATGTAATATATCCAAGAATTCTTTAATGGTACAGAACATAAAACTCATCAGCTCAGCTCTCCAAAAATCACCCCAAAAGAACATAAGTTGGACCTGAAACCAAAAATCTTGCTCAAGATCATGTATAATTGACTGCAAAACATTTTAAAACGATAATAAATAATGAAGTATATACAAGATCATATGACACATCTCTTGAGGAAACAATAGACTAGTTTACTAATTGATGAATTAAGGAATATGGGCATTAAAACATTTTAATATTAAACAAACAATCTCAACAATATATTTTTTTTATTTACTATGTTAATTTAAGTGTAAATGCGACGTGAATGTACTTTAAATATTAGAATTAATTGAAATTTTGATCATAACACCGTCTAAAACACAAATTTTGCTAAATTTGCAAAATCTAAATTCACAAATTAGTTTCAAACAACAACAAAACAAAATAAAGACAAATCCCAGCAAAAATTTTTCGTTTCCCCCGAACAGCCTTTTTTCACTAGTGAACAAGTAGTGAAAAAAGAGCGGAGATTTAACCTAGAAATAATTTTGGCCTCCACAGCCTGCCCTATACAGTAGAGATATAAAACTAAGTATAAATCTAGAAGCTCTTGCTTGGTACTGATTGCACCAATTAAACCATTCTGCATACAATTTCATCCTCGTAAATTTTTATTCTGTCGATTTCTAGCTTTTAGGACTAACTTTAAATCGTTGGAAATCAGATTTTACAAAACATTGAACCAACTCTTGCTGATCCTGGATTTTTTTCTTATATCTTATGAGCTTATTAAGTGCTAGAGATGTGACAATTGTTCTGTGATGTTGTTTATTCTTTTAATTGAGATTTATAATGTTTTTTTAGTCAATTTTTAATGATCCAGAGAAAGGTTTTTAGTTTCTGGTTCAACTTATGTTCTTTAGGGCTGATTTCTAGGGAGCTGAGCTGATAAGATTATATGTTAGTACCATTAATGAATTCTTAGATATATTATTACATAACTTTGTTAGCTGAAAATATCATCATGGGTGACTTTGGATACCAATATGCTTCACATAATCATTCCTCTTGCTGCATTTTCAATCTTTTTATGCTTTCCAAACCTTTTATTTAATTATGTTTACATTATTTATGCTTCCAAATGGTTTTATGCTTTCATATAGGCTTACATATACTGTTCAAAGTGACCAATTCTTTTGATTGCTTGGATGCATCTCCATAATTCCTCCATTTTCACCCCAAAAATCCTGATTTCCTACATTTCCTAGCTCTTGATCCTTAATGTGTCTGAACTTGGCTCTTAAAATTGTTACCTTGATGACTGAAAAGTACGTTAAAATCAATAAATGTTAAAATGAACCAGCAACTGCATGTGGTGATGGATGCATCTCTAAAGTATTATCGTTTTATGATAAATGCTATCAAATAATTACTTCCTGAAATGCAATTGATCTGAAAATTTACAAAAATTCGAACAAGGATCCAATCTTTCAAAATAAAATGTATGGTGACCAAGAATCTTGGAACTTCTTCCTGCTTTCTGATCTTTTGAGAAATCTCAAAATTTCGCTCGTTCATGATATTTCATAAAATATTTTTTAATGGCACCAAGACTTAAGATGATCAAATTATACGGAAAAATTTTTATGTGGTGAAACCAACTCCAGGATGGCTTCATCTTGGTACCAGAAGTGATATTTTTTTGAAGAACCACGAATTTTTGGACTTTGACATGTTTTAAAATTCCAATTTTTTTTGAGAATTCATAGAAGCTATCAGTCTTCATGAAAAAAATATGTGCTGACCAAAGATCTTGGTTCAACTTCCTGCTTTTTGATCTTTTGAAAAACTCTATGTTTCCGTTACTTCGGGTTTATGTAAAAATTCAAAAATCTTGGAATCCTCTTAAAATAAGCCCAATTGAATATTAAAAGTGTCATCTCATTCCTGGAAGGTCAGGGATGAATTTTTTTTCCTGCTTTTGGATCCACTAAAAATTTATCACGGAAAATACTTTTAGTATTCAGAAAATTCTGGAATTTTGCAAGCAAGCCTAAAAGTGACCAAATGTTATGGAAAAAATGTCACCGGAACCGGATATCAGCTCATTTCCGGTTTAGTAATGGGTGAATAAAAACTTCTGTATAAAATCAACCCGTTTTTTGATCTTCTCAAAAATTCATATAAATAATGATTATTAAATTCACTTTTTGAAAAAAAATTCAAAATTCAAAAATTCAAGATGGCCGACAAAATAACGGTCAAAATATTTTTTAACCTTAAAATTTTTAATTTTTTAAATTTTTTTATTAAAATTTTTAAATATTTTTAAATAGCCTCAGGTGTCAGCTTTCCAGGAAAAAAAAGTTTTTTGAAAAATATTAAGTAAAACGGGAGATATCAACTGGGAAGCGAGGTAACACTAAAATTAATGCCCAGGATGAAGAAATTTTTTTCGGTCAAATTTTTTTTATTTTCCTTAAATATGAGTATTACATAAAGCTTTTCACAAGTTTTCAGCAAAATCAATCGATTCCTTCATCTTGGGCATCAATTTTAGTGTTACCTCGCTTCCCAGTTGATATCTCCCGTTTTACTTAATATTTTTCAAAAAACTTTTTTTTCCTGAAAAGCTGACACCTGAGGCTATTTTAAAATATTTTAAAATTTTAATAAAAAAATTTTAAAAATTAAAAATTTTAAGGTTAAAAAATATTTTGACCGTTATTTTGTCGGCCATCTTGAATTTTTGAATTTTGAATTTTTTTTCAAAAAGTGAATTTAATAAACATTATTTATATGAATTTTTGAAAAGATCAAAAAACGGGTTGATTTTATACAGAAGTTTTTATTCACCCATTACCAAACCGGAAATGAGCTGATATCCGGTTCTGGTGACATTTTTTCCATAACATTTGGTCACTTTTAGGCTTGCTTGCAAAATTCCAGAATTTTCTGAATACTAAAAGTATTTTCCGTGATAAATTTTTAGTGGATCCAAAAGCAGGAAAAAAAATTCATCCCTGACCTTCCAGGAATGAGATGACACTTTTAATATTCAATTGGGCTTATATTAAGAGGATTCCAAGATTTTTGAATTTTTACATAAACCCGAAGTAACGGAAACATAGAGTTTTTCAAAAGATCAAAAAGCAGGAAGTTGAACCAAGATCTTTGGTCAGCACATATTTTTTTCATGAAGACTGATAGGTTCTATGAATTCTCAAAAAAAATTGGAATTTTAAAACATGTCAAAGTCCAAAAATTCGTGGTTCTTCCAAAAAATATCACTTCTGGTACCAAGATGAAGCCATCCTGGAGTTGGTTTCACCACATAAAATTTTTTCCGTATAATTTGATCATATTAGGTCTTGGTGCCATTAAAAAATATTTTATGAAATATCATGAACGAGCGAAATTTTGAGATTTCTCAAAAGATCAGAAAGCAGGAAGAAGTTCCAAGATTCTTGGTCACCATACATTTTATTTTGAAAGATTGGATCCTTGTTCGAGTTTTTGAAAATTTTCAGATCAATCGCATTTCAGGAAGTAATTATTTGATAGCATTTATAGAAAAACAATAGAACTTTAGAGATGCATCCATCACCACATGCAGTTGATGGATCATTTTCATATTATTTGATTTTAACGTTCTTGTGAGTCGTTAAGGAAACGATTTTATGAGCAATATTTAGACATATTTTGGATCAAGAGCTGGAAAATGTAGGAAATAACGATATTTTTGCTTAAGGAGTGTAAGATCTCGGGAACCATCTTTGCAATTTAGAGGAATGATCACTTTAAAACAGTATATTTAAACTTATATGAAACCATAAAAGTATTTGGAAGCATAAATTTCTTAATCAAAATTCAATAATTGGTTTGGGAAGCATATAAAGATTGAAAATGCAGCAAGAGGAATGATTATGTGAAGCATATTGGTATCCAAAGTCACCCATGATGATATTTTTACCTAATAAAGTTATGTTATATATCCAAGAATTCATAAATCGTACTAACATATAATCCCATCAGCTCAGATTCTCTTAAATTACTCTTAAAGAACCATAATTGGACCTGAATCCAAGAATCGAGCTGTAGATAATTAAAAATTGGCTGGAAAAACATTTGAAAACTCGATTTTAAAAAAGAAACAGTTCAGATCATTTGATACATCTTTAACAAATGATAAGTTTATAAGAAACATGACAAATATCCTGGATCAGCAAGAGTTCCAATTCAATGTTTTGCATTTCTCGTATAATTAATTGTTTGCGCAGTTTTTAAATTCAAATAAAATCTCATTTTTGATGGAAACTCAATAATAGACCTTAATGCAAGCGCAGAAGAGTCAAAATTGAATTTCCATCAAAAACCCCCATTACACAAAGATATAAGCGACGCGCTTGAAGAATTTGCAGGGTCGTGTAAAAAATTTAAAAATTTAAACAACAATATATCCATTAATCAGTATATATCTTAATTTGTTTGGATGATTAAACATTAATATTTGCGTCTGGAATGCAATTATAAAAAAATCCTTGGAGGAAAGTGTCTAAAAAAGATTTTTGAGCATTTAAAAAAAATTTCATACAACCCTGCAAAGAAAAAACGAGCAAGAACTATCTGAGTATGATTTCTTCTGTATCATAGGTATGTTCTATGTATATGGCTTTGGCCCATTTTTCGTACCTCAATGCTTTCTCTAGACATGTAAAACTCGATGATTTGAATCAACAAAACAGAAACTTTCTCTGCCTAAAAAAGCAGATAACATGGAATTGACAGAAAATCCAAAACACACCGAACAATGCTCCATAAACAAAACACACAATGGACTTATGAGATCACAACTTTTAATCCTTTTTAGGGATTCAGCAAACATATTGAAGTGATTAACATATAAATTTAAATAACGGGAAAACATGGAATACATTGAATAAATTGCAAGTAGAACATGAATGGGTGGAACTGGAAAAACATGCAAAAGCTCAAAAAGGATAAGTAGCGTGGAAACAAACGAACAAATGAAACTTCAACTGAGCATTCAATCAAAGGATTAGCTCCATGGTGCTTCATACAACTTTATAAAATGATAACAGACATTTTATGCAAAATTTTTGATGTTCTCCAGAGATGTTGCTTCTCATATCATGCAATATTCAAACAGCTCGAGTAAATATTGGGAGCATTTAGAGTTTATTGGGAATATTTTATTGAAAATATTGGATAACTGGATTTTGTTTTTTGCACACTGAACAGTCAATATAAAATGTGAATGCTTCAGATTTGCATATCTCATTTTTTTACTGGATGCGAAACGTGTTTCCGCTGTTTCTTAACGACGCAGATTGTTTGAGGGATGTTTACCCCCAAAATGAAGATATTTTATTGAATTTTCAGATTGTTGTGATTCTGTGAGGAAATATGAATGTATAGTTGGGACAATTTACTAAAAAATGTCAAAAATAGGTACTAAATATGCTTAAATCTCCCAACATTCTTAAATTAAATTTTCGTATTGGTATTCATGGATAATAAAATTTTTTGAACTTTCGTTTTTTGACTAAAAATTCTAAAAAAATAAGGTTTCGTGGGTCGAATTTTAGGTTTTTGGGCCTCAACATTCATAAATTAAATTTTCGAAGTATTGCTATTCATGAACCTAGGTTCATGTATAATACTATTTTTCGAACTTTCGTTTTTTGACTAAAAATTCTTAAAAAATTTGGTTTCGTGGGTCGAATTTTAGGTTTTTGGGTCCCAACATTCTTAAATTAAATTTTCGAAGTATTGCTATTCATGAACCTAGGTTCATGTAAAATATTATTTTTCGAACTTTCGTTTTTTGACTAAAAAATCTAAAAAATTAGGTTTCGTGGGTCGAATTTTGGGTTTTTGGGGGGTCCCAACATTCTTAAATTAAATTTTCGAAGTATTGCTATTCATGAACCTAGGTTCATGTATAATACTATTTTTCGAACTTTCGTTTTTTGACTGAAAATTCTTAAAAAATAAGGTTTCGTGGGTCGAATTTTAGGTTTTTGGGTCCCAACATTCATAAATTAAATTTTCGAAGTATTGCTATTCATGAACCTAGGTTCATAAATAATATTATTTTTTGAATAAAAATTAAAAAAAAATTAGATTTCGCGGCTCGAATTTTGGATTTTCGTTCCCAACCAGTATTCGGAAAAAACCATGCTTAAAACGTAACGTTTAAAAAGTAGGTTTCAAACGAATCCTTCTTAAATGACATGCACTGCACTTTTGTTGTATAGTAAATGCACTCATGGTTTGAGTACGTTTTGCAGGAACACATCAAAAGGTGAAATGAAGAAACATTATATATGTATTTATTTCATTCTCATCAGTGAAAAGAGAAACCACCAGAACTGCTTTCTATATCACGATACTGCATTCCAACCAAAGACAACCTTTAAGAGAAGAAAATTTTTATATTCGTACTGCTTACAAATGTGAAGAATGTCAAATATCATCAGTAACTGTCAAGTACTTCCTCCGAGCTCTGCAGCTACATTTTAAACTATGTACATTTTGATAAGCAGCTTTAAAAATGCATTCATAATGAAATCATATAATGAAGCTTTTTGCTGGTAAGACTCCATTTGGAAAATATTTTCAAGTTATAAAGTATTTACATTTTTAAGAATTTATGGCTTGCAAATAAATTTATCAAAAAACTTACTTGAACTATTATTATAGGGAAAACCATCAATTCAAGACTTTCATATTAATTTCAGTGTTTTTGCCAGTATTTTTGGGGTTCGGCAAAAAGCTGCTTGATAAATTTGATAAATTTGTAAAACTTGTGGAAAATTGAAAGAAAACTTTTTGTCGTCGGCAACTTGAAAGTGCTTTTGGAGCAATTCAAAAACTATTAAGGTTACAAGCTATAAGTAATTTAAAAAGCAATTTTTCTTCCAGTACCACAATCTGTTATTATGTTTTCTGAACTTGTGCCAACCGATGACTTTTATATTGATTTTAGATTGTTTTTGGAGCTTCTTGCTTTATTTTTGGTGGGTTGGAATCATTTATTTTGCATTATTGGTTGCAAATTGTTACTATATGGATTTTTTTTTCCATTTTTTTCCATGTTTGAAAAATACTAGATGCGAATTTTGAGAATTAAATTTACAAGAATCTCAAAGTGTTTTCAAATGAAAATATAAATAAATCTCCCGTAAAAATTTTTGACATTCTTCATAAAGCGAAACAATTCTCTAAATGGCAATAAAAATTTGTGCTCGTTATTATTTTATGTTCGCAGTTATGCGTTACATTCGTTATTTTCCACATTGTTTATTTTCATTCGCTTCCTTTCACTTTTTACACTCAGTCTCGACTCCAGAAAATTCCCAAAAATTCTTAATAAAGTTTGCTTGAACTCATGCTTGTGAGAAAATTTTTCTTGATTTCTATTTGAAATTAGTAGGGAAAAGGTTGTTTGCATTTTTGATACGGCATCGCAAAACCCTAGAATATAAACTTAGTTCTTATTTATAAAGAGAACTGAAGGAAAAGTTACAAAATTAATTACTTGATTTATTAACATAAATAGGAGGAGGATTTAAGTTTTCCTCACATCATAAACCTCAAAAAAATAAAGTTCTAAATTGAATTATATTGCACAGGTGTGCACTTTACCTCATATTCTATACGTGCCCTCAAGCTACCAAGCTTTCAAACTTCAAGCACCCAAAAGTGAAATACTTCAATCTACTCTTTGAGCACTTGCAAGTAGTGCCAAGTGAAAATTAAGTTGTTACTTTTAATTTTATGTGCGAAAATATGTTCTTCTTCCACTTATACCGACATTCACTCAAAAGCTAACGTTGTTGCATGTTGTTAAAATGTAGTTGGAAGTTTATGAAATCGTAAATATTTTTCTTTTGGTTTTTCAGTTTTCTCAGGTTCATAAACAAGTTTCATGATAATACTTAAGAACTTACCATATATTTTGGTATGCTAGAAAATATTGAAGTTTGTGCAGTTTTATTCTCAGAAAAAGCACTATTTCTATAGTGTGGTTGTTCCTCGCTTCCCATGTGAAAATTATTTGAATAGAGAAATCAACAATGTGTGATAAAATTTAAACTATTCAGGTAGTGCAAATATTTTACTAAACCAAAATTTACTACTTTTCTGTGTTAACAAGTTTTATGCAAACTTTTCTGTATATAATGTATATTTCTCAAGGATTTGTGGCTTTTGAGAAAATATTACTGTATAGACTTTACATTGTAGTTTTTTGGAATACATGAATGAATACATCACTTCACATATAATATTAACTTCCGTATGAGGAAAGTTTATATTTATCAAACGATATTTTCTACTATAGATATATTCTATAAATGATAATTTTGACAAATCATTTTTTATCTTTGACGTCAGATAAATTTTTTTAATTTACAGTCATCAGCTAATTTGCGCGATATTTCACTAAACATAGTTGGAAAATACAATTACATAGGGTGCTCTAGATAAAGTAGAAAATGGCAGAAAACAAGCGATATCATAACCTGTTTTCAAAGGAGATGACATATCAAAAAAAGAATGGTTGAGTTGAAAGCTAAACTAATAGACGATTTCATGACAGATCAAAATATTTTTCAAAAAGTAGCAAAGCCAAAAAGCACTGAGATCTTTTTTGAAAAATTGAAAATAAAACATTTTCGATAGAACAATTTTCAGTTTTTGTTTGTAATGTTTATTATTTTGTGACTTTGTTACGATGTTTGTGATGTTGCCTATTTGTGCCGGTGAATGATTTTCTTGTTATAGTTCAGTATGTGCATGTTATTATTACCTTTGCATTGGGATTGGCTTTTGTGATGAAGCATCTTTTCGGAATTTTCTATGAACGGATTTTAAAAGGAGTCAATATGTATTAAATATGAAATATTTTGTAAGAATAAAAATTTTGAATCCATCTCGTAATGATTGTTGTTGTGAATGATACTTGTTTGTAGTTTGATTTTCTTTGATGTTCAGCAGCCACAATGCTATCCGAAGCTTTATGCAATTACAAAATATGTAATTGATATTTAAATCAATCCCTTGAGCCATGTTATCAATATTCCTGCTGAAGTGTGAAAAACTGAAACATTAATAAAACTATGAAAGAAAATTGCATTTATGGAGCAAAAATAGCCAAACTCTTCATAAATAATGTAATCTGCACCGAATAATACATTAAAACATTAAAGCGTTCACCATGCATATTTATGAATAAATTTTTGCTCCGGAAACATTTTGCAAAACTCGGCAAAACTGCAGAAATTTCACAAAAAGTGGCACATTAAAAATCATTAATAGATATATTATGGTGATTCGTTTTAATTTGCATATTTTTTGCATTTCAATTTAGCCATGGAGCTGTTTATTAAAATATTAAAAGTATTAAAAATTATATTAAAATACATACATCGCTACATACATAACTGCAAGATAAAATATTAAATAATTGTTCAGATGATACCAAACACAATTTATGGCTATAAAGTTTGTGCACAAACATATAAAAGTTTTCTGCATTTAAACTGCCACACAGAGTCTCATGAAAAATGTATAAAATAATATTATTTTGTTCCATAAAGCATATTAACATTTTAATATTTCCTCGTATTTCTAGAATTTCTACAGTACATCGTTCACATGCATTGCACATACAAATATTACAGCTTTTTGCCATGCATTAATACACTTGAAATATTTAAATTGAATAATTTCCAATTTATCCTTTTCATGTACAGTTTGAACCAATAGGAAAATGGCATTTATAATGTGCTTGTGGCCAAAAGCATAATTACACTGTGAAAATCATTTTTTGTATTTCTTAATATACTTCGTTTTAAAAACTGGATGTTAGTTAATCAAGGTTTAAAACAAAATAAGAACTGAAATAATTTATATTTAAAAAATTATATTTCCATACGAAGAGTCACATAAATCATATTTGTGGTATTTGTGTGAATTGTGTGATGCTTGTAATATTTTTGTACTGCATGTTTCAAGGACCGAGATAATTTATTCACCAGTAAATCATGAGAGAATCATTTAATTCTGTAAGACAAACTTCTACAGTCATATATGTTTAGGTGCTTGGTGATTAAAATAATAGAATATTTCATTCAATCTGCCTGCAAGGAGATGAATGTTGGATATGCAGGACATGCTGGACATACAACTTTATTAGGGTTTGTTTCCAAGAGATACAAGTGCCAGAGAACGGATGGTCGTAATTGAGTTGACTAAGTTTTGTATGTATAGTTTAACTAGATCAAGAGTTTAAAGAGGAAGGAAATCGTAAGAAAATCTTCACTCAATTTGTTGAATAGACAAAAGTAAATTACTTTTGATTATTTAGTTTAGAAAACTTACATCATTCAAAAAAGTTTTGAGTTCATAAAATTTTACATTTCAACAGAGATTATTATCCAAGCGAATTATGAGATTTTTACAGATACTTTGGAAACTATTTCCATTCCCCAAATCAATTCCAAATACCAAAACATTTCAATAACGTTTCCAAAAATCACACCAAAACTCCCCCAAAACATCACCATTAAAAAAAGCCGTTCAAATAGTTATGGGCACTTAAGCAGTCAAATAACACCAACAGTCATTGAATTATCATCATCCCTTCGTAAGTCCATACAATTCATACAATCAAATCCTTAAAGAATTCCCGCACAAGTTGACTTCTCCTGGTTGGATTCAATTTTATAGCACCATAAACATTTTTTATGGCTCTGTAACTAATAAAATCGTAAAACTAAAACGTGATGTTGCCTTTCCTGAATTTCACTAACTTTTCAAAAGTTTATGAAAGTTTAGGAGTGTTCAGCGGAATCTTCATTTTTATTCTTTGATTTGGGCATTCTTTAACATTAATTTCTATAAGATTTTGCAAGATTCTCGACATTTATAGAGATTTACCAAGATTTTCGGGTATTTATGGTCTTTATAGTTTTTATGGCTATTGATGGTATTTGAAGGTTTTTATGGTAATTGGCGATGAAATCTAAAAGTTTACCGAACCTGAAGGGAAAACATGAATAAATCCAATAAATCGTCAGATTTAGGATGGGGCGATCGAAGAGTTTCCATAAAAGTAGTTTTATTTCAGACTTTTCTTAAGTTTACTAATCCGGTAATCGATGTTTTAAAAATGACTTAGACAGTAGTTTGGCTACTCCTGACAGTGTAAGCTTTCCACTTTCATGAAAGTTTTCTCAATCCATGAATTATCGATTTACAACAAAACCAATGCAGAAAGCAACAGAACGAGAATTCTCCAAGTCAAATCCTGAAATCTTCGAAAGTACTGAAGTATTCAAATAGTCACAAGCCTGACTGATTGACTTGTTTACGTTAAAGAAGGTATTTGAATGAAAAGCAATACATAAGTTTTTCGGGTATAGTCTTATATTTTGTATGTTCAGTTTACTCAGGAACCGCTTACTCAGTGATCGATTTCCGGATTTGTGTTTAGAACTGTTGAGCTGGAAAATCAGGAAAATTTGCACGCAAGCAGAAAGTAATCTTGTTGATTCGTCAGTTTCTTTGTCTCGAGCGTGTGAGCAAGCTTTGAGACAGTTTGACGTGCTTTTGGCATTTTGATAGAAGAAGACTTTTCGGAAGATGTCATAATGTTTTTTTTTTGTTGGAAATATTTAAGAGAGTGATGTGTTCATTAGATTAAATTTTATTAATGAAATTTTTTTGAATTTTATTAAGATGTTTTTGAAATGACATATTAATCTAGACTTTAAAAGTAAATATTATATCAAATACTTTGTCATAAAAAGCTTGTTTTCAAAAATGTGTGCAATTTTAAGAAGGTATAATTTTCATGAGTCATGTCGAATTGAAAAGTCAAATTTTTGGTTTTTGCTTAAGATTTTTTTAAAATTCAAGTTTCGTGGATCGAGATTCAAATTTTCGAGAATTGAATTCTTATTTTATTTTCTCAGCCTCTAACATCACGTGAAAGATTTTCTATCAACCTTAATCTTATTGTTTGTAGCAGTGACAAAAAAAGCCTAAAGCACATCATTAATTTTATCGTAACACAAAATGGCTAAAATAACGCACAGTTTGTTCTCTTTATTTAGATTCCTCAGTATCATCATTGCAAAATCATGTCAAATCAGAAAAAGCAGTTGTAAACTTATGAGATGAGAAATTAATTAGCTGGATAATATGTTTTTGTGCGATTGGAAAAGCTCAAAAAATTAATTAGCATTTTTTGGTTTCTTCTTGCGGATTATTGTGTCTGTTTTGCCGTTGGGTTTTATTAATGGAGGCTTCTGAACAGGTCTATGAGATTTTTATGAGAATAATTTGAATTTATGTTTTTTGAATGTTCTTGTGGTAATTGATTTTATAACTTTTATAATAAAATTGAGGAGATTTATTAAGTTTGTTGAATATTCTTTGAGGATTTATTGTGTTTTTTCTTAAATTCACATTGTAAAATAAAAGCGTCTTTATTTTCAAAATATTCATGCAAATAGAATTTGCTATCCATACCAACTGAACGTCTTCCACAATCCTTAAACAAACCCTTAATAACCTCTTGAGACTGTGTACACAAATAACTTGCATCACAACTCGCATAAACTTCCTTTGTCAAGCATCATCAGCTGAAGAGTTCTACCAGAACTGTTCACAATTACTAAGCATCGTCATGGAAATTCCTTATTGGTCGTATTTGGCATTTTTAGTCTTTTTTGACATTGCCTGAGTATACTGGTGCGGCCCAAAAAGCACTAAAGCACAAAAATTATAGGCAGATTTGCCAACAAAAGATAAATATTATTTTCTTTTGTGCTCCGGTTTATATCCTTCATAAGATGTGCGAGTAAGATGTGATATTGATAATAGCCGTATATTTATCTAGCAGCTTCCCAGAAATCCCTAAAATGACGAGCTCGTATTCACGTTTCAATTTCTGTCTTGTTGTTGTGATGAATAAAAATATGAAATTGTTTCTGGGGACAAAATGTTCATCTTTAGAAGGGAGTTTTATTGGAAGAAAATATATAAAACCTATTTGTCGACAATTCTGATGAAGATATTATTTTAAACTTTTACAGACTCATAAACATTTATTTCTTATTTCAACTACAAAAAACACCCGCATCTGTAAGTCACATAAATGATTGGATGAACGTAAACGCAAAAGATGTTTGCTCTGGTTTTGTAAATATGTTTGTTTTCTTCGATTTTCCCGATTTTATTTATTTGCTAAATAAAATCCAAATAAATGCAGATTTGTCTAAAGCTCATTTGTATTCCTCTTGCACGTTCGATGCAAGTACAAATCACTGAAATGACAAGAAGCTCGCAAAAGAACTGACAAAGCTCACATTTCAACAAAATTCAACAAGATTTAAAAAGCTCTGATAAAATCAACGAACATTACAACAAACGTCTGTGCTTTTCTGATTTTCTGTTTTGTGAGGGTTTTGCGTTTTTTGTATTTTTATGTTTCCGTCAAAATAAATTGATTTCTTGATTGAAATGGCTCGAATTTTAACGATCGAAATGACATAAAAATCAAAATCTTAATGAAATTTGGTGCTTGAGCCGGTTGAGTGGGCGGGTTGGTTTTCTTCATCGTGAAATCAATTTTCAATTTTTCTTTGTTTATTTTGGAATTTTCAACATTTATATAAATAATGTTACACCGAATATAAAGAAAGTCTTCTCATTTTATTATCCTCTGGTATGCTATTATTTAGTTTTGAGTTTATTTTCTTGATTTTTAGAGCTTCCAGTTTCAATTTAGATTATAATAGAACAATTGTTCTTTTTTCTAGATGGTTGGACTGGCATGATTTATTCTAATTTTCCGCACATCAATTTAAATTGGATAGCGAATTAGATCGATTTTTTATTTATTTTACTGTTCCTGTTTAAAATTGTGTATTTTGTCATCTGTTTGAGATTCTTTGATTTGTGAGACTTGTGGCAAACGTGCAACTTTATTTTCTTGAAGGATGAAAATGTAGAAAATCAAGTTTATTGAATTGCTATAAATAAATTTCAGAAATGTGTTGTGAACGATTTGCGGTTAGTTCAATGCATTTGATGTGCACATTTTGGATGTGATGCTCAGAAGCACTTGACTTATTTCAACAATTTATCTTTATACTTTTTTAAAATGAGATGTCAATAACAAGAAATTGGAAATGAATTCAATTTTGGAATATTTCTTTTGATTCACGATAATCCCCAAAAATCTGTCGTTAAATCTACAAATAAAATGCGTAAAAAAATACAATATTGGTGAATTGCTTCCAAGCTCCAATTTAAAACAATCGCAACAAATCATCTCTCAAACATGAAGGCATAAAAACGAATACACATAACATAGCTAAATAAAAATAGGGGAAGAGAAAAAAGAAAATCCATGCATCTATATAATAAATAAAATAAAAATGTAACTACATACATGTTTGTAGTATAAGTAGTAAAATAAATATATAAATTTATTTAACTATTGCTATAAAGTATAAAATATCGTTAATAGTTTTGGGAAAATAAAGAAATCTCTGGTTTGGTATTTGCTTGCTTGAGTTTTGTGGATTTGTGATGAAACTATAAAAATAAATCAGCACGATACAAAGTGTAATAGCACTTCTCTTTGTGCTTTGTGTTTTGTGGCTTTGTGGAGTTGATATTTGTTTTTGAGAATGTTAGCATAGAATGCTTCAACAACATTTTGGCACAACAATGCATTGGTCATTGTATTAGCAGTTCAAGAGAACTCCCTATCATTTGTATTTGAAGTGTGATCTCAAAGAACATGCAATATATTGTTCAATTGTGGGGTCTGCTCGAATCTATTTTGCACAGAAGTATCGACAATGGATCAGACTCTGAGAACATGACAGAAAAGCAAAAAATTCCATCAATGGGCTCTTGATACCAACAATATTTCAAATATTCTCAGGAAGATACTAGCAAATTACCATCATCTGGCTGTTAGTGGTTTCACTATATCCTATAGATATGTTGGATCATCCCACCTATAACAAATTTAAGAAGGAAAACTAACAAAACTGCCAAAATTGAAAATGCACACAATTACTATATGCAAATTGAATTTCAAGCACCGAATATTTTGTGTTTTGTATTCATTCTGGAGAAACCGAGAAAAGTCAGAAAGGGAGAATTTAACTGAATTGATCACGTAATCGATTATTTTGAATATATTCTAATTTTGCATATTGGTTTGATTTCTGTGGCACACTGGCAGCTATGCTACATGTTTAACTTTCCAATTCTAGTCAGCTTTTATGGTAGAAGAATCTATCAAATTTAGGGATCCAATTATTATGTGCGGAGTGATGGAGATATAAATATGCGTGCGGAAGTATTTTATTTTCGGAGTTTATAATTCAGATTTATGCTTTTACATATTTATTGTGGAAAATATGGTAAACCTTAATTAACAGGAATCATTTAATTAGCAACATTTAAATGATATTAATAATAAAATTTTGTGCAAATTATAATTCATCCTGTGAACTGGGGGTTTTTGAGTTAGAATTTATTCACATTACTAATTCTATTTTATAGAATAACTTTTACAGTCATTGAGTAAATTCAATTTTTTTCAGAAAAGTCTCCCAATATAAATATCTGCACATTTATAGACCATTATAAATTCATAGCAATCATTATCAGCGCAAAAATGCTAATTCCAATTTCACACTTCCCGGAAATTTGAATTTTTGATCGAGCATTTTACTCAACCACCGCTTTTTGCATGGCAGTTTTGTATGGTTTTGTAATTATTATCGCTGGAACATGCTGCAATATTTGTGTGCATAATTTTTTGCACATTTTCGCTGATTGCATGTTTAAATTCGTTAAATTCCATGCAATTTCATAGAATTTGTATTCATTGAAATGTTTGTTTGTACTTAGTTATCTGGAATTTTATGGAAATGTGGGACTTCGTGTATTTTTTAATTTAGGAGAATTTTAGGAGTATTGCATCTGATTGCAATGGACATTGGACATGTTGACCGGATAAGCTTGAAATTATCACTGGAATTCCGAGGCAGCTAGAAAATTTGCACAATTGTTCATGTTTGTTGGATTTTGATTTATATTTTTACAATTATTTCTGTATATAACTATGTAATAAAATACTTTCATGTACATCAACATAACTTTAATCATATCCAGTAGAATGAAACTTTTTTTAAAGAATAAAATTTTTTCTAAGAGCATACTCATTTCTTAAGGAATAGTTTAACATTTAATTAATATTCACGAAACCAAATACGCTCATCCGCATCAGAGTTGCATGAGAGTCATAAAAGCTTATTCTAATGGAAATATATTTCTCTCGAATCTCAAATCAAACGTTGCAAATTTATGCTTTCAAAGGATGTAAGCTGATCATGAGCTTTATTATTTAAATATAATCGATTAATTTCTAATATTGAGAGTGAAATATTTTCTCTATGGATAGTTGATTTTCAACAACAAAAATCAATGGGAAACAGTTTTTATGGATTATTCAGTAATTTCGATGAATTGTTCGAAATTTATTATTGTGCTATGCAATCCTGCAAAAACTACCACGCATTTTCAATTTAATCTACTCTTAAAAAACATTTCATCAAAAATAACAAAATAACAATTTGTGAAAATTCAACCTGAAAATCTGAACACAATGCAAAATTGCGGATTATTTGAAAAATCTACAAAAGACAACAATAACAAATTTAACAGATTTAAAAAAAGCCACATTTTTCATGCATTGTTTATTTACGAATGAACTGCATACATTTTCTGTCAAATATTAATATATACAAAATTATTCAAATCATTCAAATTGTATTGATCTGATATTTTCCATCTTTTTTATTCATCATATTTTCAAAATAAATAACCAATCCATAAAAATATTTGTGCTATTTTTTGCTGGAATTTTTTCTTTTTTTCCAATTTTTTTAATCACATTTTGTGATGGCAAACGGTATGCACCCTATTTGTGTTTTTATGTGAATTTAAAGAGGATAAGTCATCACTCATCGAATTTAAAAAGCTTGTGATTCGCTACAAAGCGCTTCAAAAAGCCTCGAGAGCTCAACATTCGAAAAAAATTTGCAATACTCGCAATACTTGAAAAACTGCAAATGCAAATTTTATTCAATCCTCAGCTTGATCGCTGATTTTCGATTGAAAATGATTAAAGTGGTGCTATCCAAAGCGGGTGACAGAAATTTCATTTGGATGTTGTTTGGTTGTGCAAATTTTTCGGCGAGGAGTGAATGACAAAAATTAACATTGCTGGTTGCAAAAACGATGAAAACTTTTCAAAAACTTTTTTACACATTGCGATTCATTCAAGCTCGTGTTGGAGAGCTTTTGCACGGTATTATATTTTTCATATATTATAAAGTATGGCAGTTTTGATAGTTTATATAATTTTAAGTGATGCCAACATGTGGTTTGCAGGCACCACTAAGGAATTATTTACTAAAAAACATGTACCTTTCTTAATTTCCATTTTTGAGCAACAGAAGCTGTGAGATTGAGCCTAGCTGAACAGATATTAAAAACTGTAGTTTTTAGACTCCAATTTTGCTCCGAGCATTTTTGCTAAGACATGTTGAGCTTTTAAATTGGAATATTAAAGAAGTTCTTAAGTATTCCAGATTATTCGTGGATGAACCTTTAGCCAAAGATGTCCCGTATTTTAATATTCAAAGTGTGTTAGAATAAATATGCATTTCTACCTTTTCTTAATATTCTAAATATTTAATTAAAATTCTTTCTTAAATTGATAATCCAAAACATTGTTCAGTATTCTTTAATCAAAGTATCAACTCGATATTATTTCCTTACTAAATAACATATAAAATTTAATAAAAGTTCATGTTTAAATTTCTTTCTGTTGTTCTTTATTAAAAATTTTTAAAGATTTCTTCACAGCATATTTTCTTCTTAAAGTTACTTGAAAGTGCTCTCAATATTTTGCGCTCTAGTTTCTGCGAGTTTTCAAAGATTTCCAAGCTTTCAGTGTTTTCCAGTATATTTTTTCAATTTTTCAAGACATTTTCCGGAACATTAAGCAGCATCTTATAAGAACTTCTAAATTTCTGGATTTTTCAATTTTTCAACTTTGTCAAGATTGTTACAAATTGTGACACATTTTCTAAACAAATTTTTGATTATTATCAGATTTTACGTGATATTTAACATTTACCTAACTCTGTTCTATGTAAAATGAACCATTTAATGTTTCATTATTTTGGTTATTTTCATGCAGTACCGCTTCATGCCTAAAAATACATACCCTACAGCTATCTCACAATTCATAAATCATTTCCATTTCGCTTCCATTGTTGTTTAGGAGTTTTTCGAGCTTTTCGAGCTGTTGGAGCTTTTTGAATCCTTCCATATAGCTCTCTATTTTCTTGACAAGCATTTCGATAACTGTTTTTTGCATTTTCAAAATGAAAATCATGTGCAGATATTTGTTATGCTTGGGTGTTCTCATTATTTCGTATGACTTTTGATGCGATTGCACAATACAAGCGAGAAGGGTTTTGAGGATGGATAGAAGTTTTGTCTATTTTTTGATTTAAACTTTCTGAATTCTTCAATTTTTATTTGAGTTTTTACATTCCGTTTTGTATTCGGCCTTCACTTGTTACTTTAAACAAACATCTGTCAATGAAATTCGTGTTTCGTAGACATAATTGACATGCTTGCCTTCCCTATAGCATTTTTTTTGTTGTTCAACTTTCCCAGGCTCAACAAATACCCTTAGTGCTGGATTGAAATGGTTCAAAAGTTTAACACAATATCGTACAATAACAGAATATCACAATAAGTTTTTTGTTGGCCGTTCGCTGCTCCATTATGGATGGTCCGTCGTTGAATTGTATTCGTTGTGTATGAAACAATTTTACGAAATAGGCTATGTTACATTGTATGTATGCAAAATTGCTAAATATTACATACATTTATTGACATGTTCTCGTTGCTTAAATAAATGGTAAAATGTTTTTTAAAGATAAGGCGAGTACTGCTGAGCTGCATAAAATTGCTGCTTCAAATAATGGACTTACCCGGATTACAACTTTCAATCCTATTTAGCATAAGATCGTTTTACGTATCGTTCGATTTTTGCATATATTTTATATTCTGCAAGTAAAGTTGGTACAGCTTTGAGCTGCTTTGAGCTTACACGGGCCAAAGTTCAGTAAAAGGATTACGTTAAAGGGCTGCTGGCACAAGCTTATTCAAAATTATTTTTAGCATTGTGTTATTTGATGCTTCTTGTTGATGTTGATTTAATGTATGGTGCAAGGTGCTTCAGTTAATTATTCAATGGAAATATTGTAAATTTTGTTAATTCTAGAATTTCCTGAATTGTACATTTGTAACCAGGATTCAGTTGTTGATGTTGTGCTTTGAGCATCTCGTGATTTTAGCGGGAATTATTTATGTAAGCTTTTAATGCTTTCCATGTTTTGTGCGGATATCAGCAAAATTTGTTGAAATATTATAAGTAAGTCTGTTTTAAGCAAATACTGACTCAGTTGTGTGTTTAGTGACTTAAAGTTTTTTTATATCAGATTTTTTCAGCTATTTATTATTATAATTTGAAATATATATAATTGAACATGTAACATATAATATGTTAGAACAAGAGCAAAAATAATTTCTCTAACTTTTTCTAACAATTCAATCACCAGACAAGACAAACATGCTTGTAAACTTTTTCAAATACTACTTACATTCATTGCGTGTTCCGGTAGCTAGAACTTATGTATGTTCTATGGAATCATAAAATGAATTATGATATCAGCTAATGATCATAATGCTTCATTCATATTATACATTAGAGTAAGTTTAAACTTGTAATTATTGTTTAAGTTTCCATTAAATATATTAAAAATTAAATCATCCGATTCCAACAAAAAGTTAAAAACTTGCTCATGTGACACAAAACTAGCAAACTTTTGAAGTTTTTCATTCATGTAAGCACACACTCTTTCATCCAACAATTCACTAAGCAAGCACAACTTTTAGAGATTTCTTGGAAAAGTATTAAACTAAAAATGTTAAACATCAAGTATACAACTCTCTGATAAAACTTTCAAAGTCTGCAAACAGTCGTCTACATGAATTGTATACAGCAGAGTAGCAAAACTGAAAAAAGTCTGAATGTGTCAGTTTGATGGGTATAAGCGTATTTTGTAATTGTTTTTTTAGTGGCAAAAATGACACACAGGTACCATTGAAAACCCCTTTCTGCTTGTTAGCTTGCAAAAGTTTTAACTTGTTTTGACTAGTGTTTTGAAAGCTATGTAAGCTATAAAGCAATGGAGCGATGACAAAGTATTTTCTGGAATATTTATGTTGAGTGCATACATGCGAAGTTTTACATAGAGTGTATTCAGTTTTTTGAATTTCACAAGTTTTATTTTTTTTTTTTAAATATATAAAAGCACTATGAATTTTTATCAAATTGTCGTGTATTCAACAAAAAAATCTGAATGAAAAAATATGAATGACAATATAAATTTGAATATAACGAAAGTGAAAGTCAAAGTGATCATTTATCCAACATACACATAATCAGGAAGAATATCAAAAAGTTACCAAATAAAACCAGTCAAATCTGCTGCTTGAATATGTTTTTATGTGCTGATGGAGCGCATGTTATCAAAAACTCCGTCAAAACTATACATAATTTAAATCAATTTAAAGGAGATATGGGAAACTTTTTCTGAAATTTTGTTTGAAATTTAAAAACATTCATGTCTAGGAGAGCCATAATTGCACGTAAAACTCTTCTCTAGAATTTGATAAGCACATTCATGTCAAGCAAGCACATAAAACATTGTAACGTTGTCCTTTCTGCAATTTTGCAACAAAATTAAATTATTATTATTTATGCTGGACTTGTGGTTCATAGCACACAAGCTGATACAGAGGAGTTACATAAAATTGTAAAATTTCAAGCCAAGTTCAGAAATAAAAAGCTGTGCAATGTCATGATGCTTTAAAGCATTTTTCAGAGAATTTTAATGCAATTTGTTGTACAAATATTTGTCGTAAATATTAAAAGTTAAATATGATGTTTTGATGTTTACTATCATTCTGATGAACTTTTGTATAAATATTTTAGGAACGTAAATACGATAGGATGCATTTAATTATAAAGTTTTTAAGCACTTTATATTTTGGTTATTCGTTTTTGGTAATTCAATTAAATATTGAAACTATTTGATAAATACTCTATGGCTATAAACAAATTAACAAATTATCTTTTTGGACTTACCTTGTTTTCTATAGCTGTTTTAATATAATCCACATTGAAATAATTAAAATAGATTTGTTCAGTCTCTTTATGTAAACTGCAAAAGCTTTTTTAATCCATTTAATTATGAAACAAACAAAATAGTAGAAAATATAATGTAAATTATGAGTTAATTTACATAGTTTCATTAATGTTCCAGTTCCGTGGAATTAATTTCACAAAAGAATAAAAACATTTTAAAATGTGGAAAATATTAATAATGTTGATTATATTTTTGCATAATTTAATAACTTTTTTTTTGCTCGATAAATGTTAGGTTTTTGACTCGCATATCTAAAATAATATATCATTATTGTGCTTGGAGTCAAATATAAAGCTTATAATACGTTTCGGGATCAAACCTCATTAAAAACAAAAATTTCACGGAAAAAATTTAAAAAATGTAGATTTTGTTGTTTTTTTTGGATAAATCTCTTTATTCAAATATTCTCTCGTTATAATTTCCTTTCATCTGTCACAACATTAGCATAACACAATTTTTCATGCCATAAAATATAAAATATTTCTCATTCATATTTATGTTCCTTAAGAAAGCATTGAAATCAATTCAATTTGTAAAAAAATTAATGTAACAAATTCTTCGGAAAAAATAGGGATTCGTTCTGAATCGTTGGTTGGGTGCCAAATTTCTCTATTAATAAATAGGATTTTTAATTTATTTAATTTTCAATTTTTTCATTATATGAACTAGAAAAAAAATGTTGTTTAAAATCAATTAGTTTCAGACTAACAACATACACCCAAAATTTTCTCGGATACAATCATATTCACACAAACAATGATTTTATTCAAAATAATACAATTCCATTTATATAATAATCTTAGCATTAATACTTTTACTTTTGCTACAATATTTACAAATGTAATTATTTTTCATACAAAAACAATTTTTCTCATTAATAATTTAATATATAATTTATTACTTTTTACAAAAAATCGTATTTTCCCGATCATAATTTCTTATTGATTTGCTTTCGTTTGTGGATTGTATTTATTATTTTCTTTGCAAAACTTTTAAATCAAACGTGTCAAACGAAGAATATTTATTTTTTGCTGGCTTTTTTCTGATCACAATTTTTATTGGACAATCAATTGAATTGCTCGGAAACCGTTGCGAACAAACTGAGTTAACCTAATTAAATTTCTATGTTTTTCTCAGAAATCTTTGAAAAGTGGAAATCGAGCAAATTTGAAAGTTTTCATTAGGTTTCCAATTAAATCGATGGCATGCTCAAATAACACAATCAATTAAATCAATTAAGTCATTGATATCGACGCTTAGAGACACTTTACTGAAATACTGAAGCTTTTCGCAAATATATTCAACTGTTTTTACAATGCATTTCATTAAGTCGTCGAATAAATACGGGAACAAATTAATTAGTAAATTTGAAAACAGTGTCGGATTTTAATTAATGCGGATGCAAAATAATCATCCAATTATTTGCATTATTTTGTTTGAATGTCGTGCTACGAATTAAATTACACTGTTTGAAAATTAAATTGTTTTTGAATTATGCTTATTTTGATGTCAGGTGATCTTAGCTAAATTAAACCGAATCTTAATAGGATTTTTTAAATTTTATCTGTAGAATTTACAGTAGATTCAACTTTTTTTTTGGAAATTATTAATTATCCTTCAACACATTTTAAGGGTTTTTCAACTCATTTAAAATTATTTTCAGTTTATGTAACCTGAAAAATATCATCGGAGAAACTTTTTTGTCAAACAGTATAATAAACTCGATTAAACTTAAAAGCTCTGCTCAATTCATTTGTTATTGATTTTAAATTGGATTGATATGTTTGAAATACAAGTTTGTTGTTGAAAATACTCATCTCTATAATGTTCAAGTTTCAATAAAATACAATAAATGTTTCAATTAATTTTCGAATAATTTTCATTAACACGTTTTTAATTATATCACAATTAAATTTGACGAGTTTCACTCTTACTACTAGATATTTGTTTTCAATGATTATCAAATTCGTGTTCAAACGATTTATTAAATTTCATCTGAATTCATTGACGTCATTCGGCAAACAAATGAGAAATACTAGAGTTTTCGAGAAAATCTGTGAAAATGTCAGTAAAACTTGTTTTTCAACTGTTGAACTAAACCAATAAAAATTGTGATGTATTAATTATTTTGCGGGTGAAACTTTAATTGAAATTTTTTCCCGTTTGTGATTTCGTTTTTGCTCTGCAAATATTTTTCCAATTAAGAGAATTTTTCAAATATTGCACATATTCCGTCTTTGCGAACTTTTACAAACTTTTATTGGAAAGATGTGAACTTTTTTCTATTTTATGATATTTTCGCTTTTTAGTTAGATTTTCTTAATTTATGTTATTTAATTAATTGTTAGCTAAACGAAGAATTTTACAGAATTGTTATTATCTACATTTGTTCAGTTATTTTGCTGTGCTTTATACAAATTGGTCGAAATTAAATAGTTTCGGTGTTCTTATTGTTCAAGTGAAAAATATAATTTCAAAGGTTCAGGAATTTATATGAATATATTTTTGAAAAAGTTATGAAATATTTTTAATATTGAATCAAAGCTAGATTGAAATTCCTTAGAAATCATTTGAATAAGGAGAATGAAATTCAGGGGCTGTTCATAATATTCTATATATTAGAGAAAAATTTTTATTGGGGACCATAACGTCCATAATATTAATTAATATATTTATAGAGCATTCATGAACAGCCTCTTGAAATTTCATTATTTTCCACAAACTATACTTCATAAGGATCATTTCGTTTATCATTTCAACAATAATCCAATATCAAAAAATTGCAGCAAAAAAGGATAATCCTGAAAATTCAATTCCATTTTCTTCCTAGTTGACATAAATCCTACTTTTCTTCACCAATAATCCAATTCTTCAAATACTGCACAACTTTAACCAGAAAAATAAGTTCTTAATGGAAGACAATACAGCATTACAGAAAATACAGCCATGCAGCAAAAAAGGGATGATGATCAAATGTAGTTATGGCAGCAATTTAAAACAAATCAAATCGCAATCATCGAAAGTCTTGGTAAGAGAATCGTGAGGTCTGGGGGAAATTCTAAAGAATCTAATTTTTATTTATTTTTTTGTGCGCAAATGTTCAACTGTTCGTACTTCCTCAATCTGAAGTATTTTGATTTTGTCCGAGGAAACATTTAAAGAAACGTTTCATGATTTCAAGTGGAGGAGCGGCAGTTGCAGAAAAATATGCTTTAATGATTTGTACTGACAAGAAAATTGGATATAAATTATTCTAGTTTTGATTTTATCACGATCTGGGCTCGGTGAATCTACAGTATGAGCGACCTAGAATATCTTCGGGCGGTATTGATTGGTCAATTGGCAGCATACCTTGTGAGAGCAGCTGGTCTCTAACCTATATTCATGAATTTGAAGAGAATTGTAATTACGTATTAATTATAATCAGAAATAAATTACCAGCTCCACTTGCTTAAAAACCCTGATTAAGTTCCTTCCTGCTAATTTTGCTATGTCCTCTTCGTTCCATCGTTCTGATTCTAACAAGTCGGCGAATAAATATGGATACCTAGATACATCTTCTAGGCCTTGCGGAACTCTGTTTTAAAATAGAAATTGGAGCACATTAGTTGCTATTGATTTATTTATTTCCAAACAACTCTTTGAAAAAAACTAAATATGGATGATTTAAAATTTAAAGCAACCATATATTTTAATACACAGCAAAAAAACATAAAACGTTCCTAGAATATTTCACGGCACTTACAAATTAACTCCGTCATATCCAGCTCCAATCCCTACGTGATCTATTCCAGCCACGTCTCGAATGTGGTTTATATGAGCTGCAATCAAAAAAGCATGAATAAACATCATAATTCTAGTAGACAAAAAAATGTTGGAATTCCATAAATGTTCCATGGAATCTAAAAAATTTCCATGAAATTACAAAAAATAAAAATAAAACAAATCAAAAATTCAAATTTTCTAGCACTTATCCTTAAATCTCATTCATAATCCCATAATTCGATTGTAAAAAGTCTAAACTCCGACAAATTTCGAAAAAATTCACAAAACCAAAAAAATATTCAAATGATACCAAAAAAATAATAAAATAAATGAAATAAAATAATAACCAAGAATATTCAAGGCAAGCTCATGAATATTTATATTAATTTAATAAGCAACCAGATAAATTCAACCGCAGTAGAAGCCAAGGGATTAGAAGGAGCACAAGAGCATGACTGCATGAAAATTAAATGCCACCAGTTCTATTTAACAGTACCAGAAACTGAACAAGATCGTACATAGAAAATCTAGAAAGGGCATTAAAAAAAAATGAAAAGCGAGTATTTCAGATTTTTTTCGAAAATGTTTCCAAAAAGCAGAAAGCACAGATTTATGATAAAAGCAAATAAATCTTCGGGCAAATTGCGAGTGAAAGCTGTGGAGAATACTATTTTTTATATTTCTTGTTGACTTTGGATTTTGGAGGCAGGGATAATGATGTTTTTTTTCTAAAAGTTCTGCGCAGCTACTATAATGCTGCTAGAGCAACCTTTTTCGGTCTGAGTCCAACCCTGGCCATCCCTCCTTCGCGATAAAAACGTAAAATTAAAATGATTCCCTGAACGAAAATAAATCCAACTGTCCTTTATTGTGATTCCCTCTGCTTGGTTACTTGACTCTATGGCTATTTTGTGCCTACCACTGAAAATCCTCAAAAAAAGAAAACAAAATTAAAATATCCTCTCGACTCACTGCCAAGCCAGAGCTTTGCTTACATTTTTCATTATAAATCTCATTAGAAAGCTCGTCAGCCAGACATAAACTGATGTTTTATTACACTTAAAAATTCTAATGTTTTATTCTAATTTATTTTGTTGCTGGGCGTTGATGTCATGATGGAAACAAGGCGTGAATGAGTTATTTGCTTATTTATGGAAACTGGGTGGAGATGAAAAGAGTGACTAGATGATGTAATTTGTGTCCGAACAAAGCACCTCTAGTTCCATAGAGGAATCAATTAGCAAAGAATATTGAATTGCGGAGCTGCAGAAATGTTGAGGACACCACTCGAGAATTGAAAAATCGGTGAAATATGTTTGCAATTTGTGTTATCTGGAATTTTCTGAGTTTGTGCTGCATAAATTCACCAAGGAAATATTGCACAAAAATGCAAATCACAAAGCTTCCACAAGTGCCTCTATCAAGTGCTGTTAGGAGCAAGCATTATGCCATTTCAATTGCTTATTGCTGGAACAGATTATAATCTTGATAAATGCAATTTTGTATTTTTGCACATATTTTGGTATTTTCTGGGTTTGTTCAAGTTTTTCCGAGTACTTTGCAGATTAGTCGAAAAAGGGTTTGAATTTCATTTTAAAATTGCTCATTTGCTTTTTTGCAGGTAAATTTGGAGAAATTGCTGATTCAGTTTTTTTATGGTGGGTTTAAATTAGTTTTTGAGAGTATGAATTGCAGTTTTTCGTGAGTTAAAATTGTAATTTAAAATACAGAATCACTCGAGTGGCTTTTCGTATGGAGGATTACTTTAATATATAGTACTTTTCGTGAAATACGCTGGTAAACTTATTTATAATATATAGCAGGATTACTGTAGAAATTTTTTCCAAGCAAATATTCTATCAAAACAAAATGGAAAAAGATCCTTGAATTATGAATGGGGCTTAAACAAAAGTGTGTTTATGTAAGACAATATCACTAAACTTGAAAACACATTGAACTCTTCAAACATCTTCAATTTAAAGTCTGGACTTTCTTCATTAAAGATACATTATTTTTTTACAGAACAATCTTAAAATGTCATATTATGTATATTTTCGTTCATTGTATGAGTTCACCTTTGTTTTTTTCATTCTAACGAAAATAGTCATAATTTATATTTGATTTTATATTCTACATCTGAAGAATGTTACAAGATCATTAAAAAAAAAATCTCTAGAGTGTAGACCAAAGAATTTTAATCTACTCTGTTTTTCTATTATTCTTCGAAAATAAAATCAAAATCTGCAAAATAAAAAATGCTACCGAACCCCAACAAACTATATTAAATTTCTCATAAATCAGTAACAATTTAATCTCGATCATTCAATGCTATATTCACACCGCCATAAACACATTGTTAAATTGTTTATCTTACCCACAACATCTTTCAAACTTGCTGAGTCTGAGCAGGACACAAAATGTGGATAGAAAGCCACCATCACTAGACCGCCGTTCACAGCCTGAGAGACAGCAACAAATAGAAAGGCAGAAAATTGTCATTAATTAGTTTTTATGGTTCACCAGGCTGAATATTCCCAGTTGAAACTCACAATTCGCTTTAGCACATGGTCTGGCACGTTACGGGAGCTATTGCAGATTGCATGTGCGGAAGAATGAGAAAATATTATTGGTGCTTTGGAGGCGACCAGTGCGTCCAGCATTGTCGGCACGGATACGTGCGATAAGTCTACTATCATCCCTAAACGATTCATTTCGGTCACCACTAACTAGAAAGGGAAATGGAAAAGGGAAATAGGGGATTATTTGATTTTTGGGACATTTTGTGATAATATTATTTGGTTATTTTTGACTATTTTCAAATGAACGTGCGATTATGTTCCAATCCAAAGTGCAAGGTGAATAAATTTAATTTAAACATAACTTATATCTAAAATGGAATCTCAATAAAATAGAACTCACCGTGCCGAAATGCGAAAGCCCTCCGATATGCGGTATTTGCCCAGGCTCGTCCACCTTACAGCAATCTGCCCATGGCGTGTTACAAGTATGCGTGAGTGTCAAATATCTGGCACCCAGCTGATAAAACATCCTAAGCACCGCTAAACTCGTGCCAATCGAATGTCCACCCTCGATTCCTATCAGACTGGCTAGTTTGCCTTTTTTGTGGCTTTCTTCAATGCCACTGGCCGTCGTAACCAATGACATATGCTGTGGGTAGAGAAGCACTAGTCGCCTGATTAAATCGATCTGCTCTAAAGTTAACTGTACAGCGTCCAAGTGTTGCGAGGAGCATGGCGCATAGGCGGACCAAAACTATGGCAGAGAAAGGAAATTTATATTAAATTAAGGATAATTCAATGACGAACTTTTTCTATCAGCTTTGTGGATTTTCTAAGGATTTTTGTATAATTTCCGTATTTAAGAAAAAGTGCAAGTAATAAAGTCGATTTTACTTTATGATATTTGCTTCAATTATGCTGTTTATGCTTTGCTTTTACGTTTTCAGGCTTTTTGGTGTTTTTGGTGTTTTTCATGATATTTCTGATGATGGCGAATATTTTTCGTTTAGAACCTCAGGAGTTGCCGATAAAAATTTATTTTTTGGTTTCGAAATTACATCGTTAATATAAATTTAAACGAAAAAGCTTTTCGCTGATAATGTTCGATTTTTGTTTGGAGGAATAATGATGCGATGATTTTGCTTTTTCGATTATTTATTTTGTAGTTGATGGGCAGGGATTGAGAATGGAAATTTATTCTTTTGCTTAGATGAAAATATTTTTAGCTTTTAGTAGTCACTTGAATTTTTTATTAAAATTACTTTAAAAAGCTTCCCCCGTAATTTGTGCTCGAATATGGTAATAAGGATTGATTAGTTTGAAACAATTTTATATAATATGCTCGTTTAAAAGGATTCTCTGCCTAAACAACCAAATAAACTACATTATAATAACCATAGTTTGTCAACAAAATGTCTTGTTCCTTAAAGTACAGTATTCTTCTTAGTACCAAGTTTCCTCTTCATATTTCCAAGAAAAGACTTTCCAACAAGACATTCCACATTATTAATTTATAATCCTGTTCTCCCAAGGCTCAGTCATTTTCCTAAATTATAATAATTCATTCATTATTCATGCCTCAAAATAAACAGCAATTTGCAAGTTCTTCTTGTTCTCAATTTTGGCAAAAACTCCAAAGAAATTTCAACAACAAAGCCTCATAAACACCTCCTGTCACTTAATCTGAAAATAACTCAAAATTACTGAAATTTACTAAAAAATACCGTTAAAAGGCCTTTCCAACCTCCGCATTTCCGTCTAACAGAAAAACCAAAAGAAATGCTAAAAAATACTAAAAGCATAAAAAGTAATAATATATAATATGCACTGTGAACCACAAAAAGAAAAAAATCATAAAAAATGGTACAAGTCTCTTAACGACACTTTTGTTGGCCTCAGCCAAAGCAGCGGAAAAAAAAACTGTGTGTGTGTCGTAACCGTCATCTACATTATTATTATCGCGTAAAATATTAAGTTTTACACATTTCCTTCTTTACAGCGATGGTGGCCAATTGTTGGGGCATGTTGGGCATTTGAGTCGGATGTGATTTCGTGAACAGAACATTGAACATGGATTACTAATCTACAAATCTATTGTTCTTTTGAGATTGCCGATCATAGATTTCAGATTTCAGATTATAAAGCAAATAATTGCACCATAAAAATTAACGAGCTTTTTTGGATATCCATAATTCTTTTACTTTCATTTCATAGATATTTTAGATTTCTTATCTCGAAGGAGTTTACTCGATTTTTATTGCAAATTCATGCTAGTGAATTTTTTTAATCTGTTCAGCTAAGTTTAGGAGATAATACACATAGTTCAGACAATTTAAAGCAATTTAAATTTAATGAAGGTGTTTTCCAGAAAATCCACAAACCGTACTTCCTAATAAACACAATAAATACTCACTTGAGCGGACACCATGCCTTCTTTCAACCTCTGTAGGTCAGTATGGCTCCACGCGCTAGTAGACCATGGTATAATCTCTCGCAAGTCCTCACCGAATCGAAACTCTCGCAGCTGATTCTTCACAAACTTTCGGATGTTCCACGGTAGGTCGTTGTGTCTGGGGAATGGGGATGGATGAAGTTAATTGCTGGCGATAAATTATGCAAGTTTGACTATTTATTTGATCGAGAAATATTAGAGCTTTTTGTTTCCTTTTTTTGTTAGTGTAAGAATTTTGTTGTTGAGAAAGGATGGATGGATTTTAATTTATTGTTTTACTTAAAAAATTTATAGATTTAAGTTCAAGTTTCATTAAATTTGGACAAGACATACTTGTGAAGGAAAAAAATACATTTTAAAATATATACGCAAATTAAAAAAGAAAAAGTGTTCATCCTTCTGTCAACAAAATCCTTGCTAAAAACAATTTATTCCAATCTTTTGATTCTCATTCATTATACTCGACCCAACAAAATAACGAATAACGTCTCCAAGAAATATAAATGTATATTTACCCATCGATCAAAGGCACTTCTCGCAATACTTTGCGCACTACCTCCATGCGCTCCTCGAACAGAGTAACTTGTATCGCCAAGCATGTGGAGACAAGATTTATCGCCACTGTCCAGAAACATATCCCATAGAAAGTCGAGCCTAATGTCAAGCCCTCTGAAGGCTTCCGGCGACGCATGGCCCGTTTTTCACCAAAAAGGTCAGTGTGTATCTGAAATGGGACAACAAAGGCACAGAATAAATAAATGGGCACCAGATTAGAGAAGATTGTGACAGTGGTGTTTCAGTAGTCGGCAATTATATCATAATGCTTATTTAGATACCAGCTTCTGAGGCTATTTGCAGAGCACTTAGGGCGGATAGAATCGTTTGCAGTCCGCAAAGCTTTACATTTTTTGGTGATGAATATATTCAGGTCAGGCATTTTTTTTTGATATTAATTATGCTTTTAGGCAGAACAAATGTTATGCGTGTGAAATATTAGGTTCACTGGCTTTTGCTGTATTTTATGTTCTTAAATATGCTCAAACCAAAAGGAGCGTCTATAAGTGATAATCCTAAGATACAACAAGACTTCTAATCGTACTATTCCCGTACAATCCAACATTATTTTTTGCACATGTTATTTGAATCCATTCTCATGGCAAATTTGCTTAGCATTAGTGTAAATAGCATATAGCAGCCGGCTTCAAAGCTCAGAAAAACTATGGAAGCATCACTGAGTGCTCGACTTTATGAGTTTACCCAGAATTGCCCAGTGTTCGGTCTCAGAATGATGAATGTCCAATAAATCCTGACGAAACATGCTGTTTGCTTATTGTTCTCCCAAAAATGGCACAAAAAGAATAACAGAAGCATAAAACAATAGGATGTCGAGCGATAAATAACCCCGAAAAGCCATTGCCGGGAAAATCCGACTAGCTTCCCATAGAAACTTCTAACATGTATCGATTCTTGTATTTCAGTATATTGGGATTATATAAAAGCAGAAAGCATAAAAATAGATTTTTATCGCTAGAAAAATATGTAGATGGAATTTCAGTGACACAGTGAAATTGTAAAATGCAGTTGAGATCGAAATAGTTGCCCATATAATATGAGAAAGGTCCATAAAGTGCAGTGTTCCACTGTTAAAAGTTTTCCTGTTCATCCTCTAATTGTTTTAAAGATAACTTTTTTTTTTAAACTAATAAAATGGTTTCAGATAGCGATAATTGTTTCCAAACCAATTTATTTATGTAGATTTCTTTAACAATCTTAAATCTTTACATGTTCGATTTTCAACAGTCCACAGTACAATTTTTTCCCGCTTACAATTTTCTAGAATTTAATAGAAAACTTTCCAGCCAAGTGCTTTTCAATAATGGTTTCAAACCTGCACCAGACTCTGGTTACAAAGAGTATAATGGATGAAGCAACCAAGTCCCTTTCAAAAGGATGTGCCAGAATATTTTAAATCGTTTGTGCGGCCATTTTTTTGTTTGCATTTCTGCTAAATTTCTGTGAAATTCTATTAAAGGAAGCATGTATAAAATTCATAAAATTTATAAAATTTGCAGAATGTATGGGCAGTAAGGATTAGATTGGGTAAAGGGATGCTTGGTGCTTCAAGATTGCATTTGAGCTTTTGTGTTGGAATTTTGGATGTTTTTGTAATGTTGGTATAGAATTCTGTAGAATTTGCATTCACTGCATTTTTGTTGAGGATAGTCTATAAATTTTATTGAATTTATGGATAGTCCAAGATATTCTGCATGTTGTGCAAGTAATGTAGAATTTTGTAGATTAATACATTTGGAAAATTCTGAAGGAAATTTTGAAGTAAATAATTTTAAATGTTCATTTATAATATTTGAAAGAAGTGATTATTCATTGGAGAGACAGCTAGTAAACCAACAATTTTTGTTGAATTCCAGCTTCTAATAAACTAAAAGATACAAGACAGTATTTTAAAAATATTCATGAATCATTTCTGACGTCTTCTCAAATTCTCTAAAACCATCTCCATTCAAAAATCCAAAGACACTTTACAAATGATTTCCATGACAAAGGAAACAAAGAGGTCAAAAACCCTCCATTGAGCGTGACAAACCATCTTTCAGAAAACGTTTAGAAACATTCAAAAACCGAAAAAAGTCGAAGCTTTAAAAAAAGCTCATAGTATTCAAAAATCTGAAAGCATTCAGAAGCATTGAAAGCATTTATAACATTCAAAGCATTCGAATCCATTCAAAAGCATTCCCTAATCCTATAAGCTTGATATCTTTTTGAAAGCCCAATTCAACCACAATTTAACAATTTTCCCTCCAAATCCTTCCAAAATCAAACAATCCCTCGGAATAAAACGAAAAGCACAGAAAAATACACAAAAAATTCACAATCACTAACAAAAAATCTCAACAGAAATATAAATATAAATATCGACATAATACAAGCTTAATAATTAATTCCATGTAATTACGATAAAAATGTTCTATTCAAATTTCATTATTTCTCCAATTGCGGCCAACACTTTGGCAAGCAATCTACCCAGCAACTATTCCAAGTCAATTCAAGCGCAGCTGTTCAAACATTCCAACAAGCGCTTTAAATTGATTTAATATGACTCCAGAAAATTATACTTGTGCTGATTCCGCAGCTATGCTAATTAGGGCGAAACACGATAACGTGATAAGTAAATAACACGACTAATACCCAACAATTTAGTTTCAACAAGGATTTTGTCACGACTCTCGAAATATTATTATTTTTATATGTTTTTGCTGCTACTCTGTGCGAAAAACTTATGGCGAGCGCTCGTAAAACATTTATTGGAGGCAAACGCAACATTTTATAATTTTATGAGGTTTTATGGAGCTTTATGCTTTTATATCGGTTTTATATGATTTTTTATAGATTTTTCTAAACTTTATGATATTTTTAATAATTTAGGGAAATCGTGAAAATTGTGGAAATTGCTCACAATGTGTGATTCCATTTTTTATAGATATTTCATGAGTTTCATGTTATCAGATATTTTAATGAAATTGAATGAAATGGGCAAAGTTTTTCATTTGAACCATTTTATTCATTTTAGTTCACATAGCGCTTGGTTCAAGCTTTTTTAGTTGGGCTAACATGCAATAGGGAAATATTTTTGTAGTTTTTGTAGTTTATTTGTAGTTTCAAGTTTGTTTATAGTTTATTTGTATTTTATTAGAGTTTTCAGAATTATCATGATTTATGTGTATATTTGTGCTTTTTTAAGGGAGTGAAATTAGCTAAGGGGAATAGAGTGTGAAAATTCGATAAGATTTTGATCGATGAGGAAAGTAATTCGTGTTTTTTGATGTTTCAATTAAAGTTGACCGAATGTTTGACGTAATTATGTGATTAAGGATTGGGTGCGAGCAGGAAAAATTCGTTTTAATGGTAAATTAACGATTTCGAGAGTTAAGGCATAGAGTTAAGGTTAATGACTTAATCGAATATTTGTTTTCATAGCAAATCAAAAGAAAAAGTCAAAAGTGTTTTTTTTTTCCAAATCTCTGTCCTAAATTAATTTCCCTTTTTAAAACTTGAACAACATCTTGTGACAATTCTATTTTACATTTACAATCTTATTTTACATTTATTTACGTTTGATTTGTAAAGATGCAACGTCACGCACATACTAAAGGAACCATAAAACGCAGAGCAATTGCTTGAAGATAGGAAATATTCATATCTTCCACTCAAAAATTCTAATCAATCTCAAGTCATTGTTCCCTCCATTTACAAAATTTACATCAAAATCTTCAAATTTTGGGGTTTTCTCATAATGTGTTTATTATGTTTCTCAGATTATACGAATGTATGTACATACCAGCACAAGGCAGGCTTTTTGCGTTTTTTGCTTTTTGGTTTTTTATGTAAATGAATGCTTTTTGCTTTCCGTGATGTGTCACCATTAGAAATATGTGAATTAAAGTACATGATGCATACTTACGCAAAAAATGGCAAATAAATGGTAAAAAGTAAAAATATACCGATGAAGAAAGGAAAATGCTTCATGATATTTTTGCGTTCTATTTGCTGCAAATTTTTACGGCGAAATTTATAAAGATCAGCCAGAAATAAGGTGTCGACTGAATTGATTATTATTGACCAGCATATTTGGCTTTCTTTTTGGCATGTTTTGAATAAAAGTCCGAAGAATACAACCAATATAATAAATATAACGGACCCAAATCTTTTCTCTTCCCTGAAATCAACAAATGATGCAAAATCCAAGATCTCTAATTATAAAACATCTAAAAAATAAAGATAAAAAGCTCGAACGCTGAAGAGATTTTATGTTCATTACACAATAACTGGAAGATAAAACACGCAACAAAGCCATCACCTCATCATCAATCACCTTGAAATCACCATTTCTTTACCTAAATCAGTATGTATGGTATATTAGGACTTTTTTGCCAAACAACAATACAAATTGTATTTTAAATGATGCTTTATATTCACGCAATTTCTGTATTTGCTGTATTTTCTGTATTTGCCAAGTATTTTGCTGTGCCGTTGCCTGCCAATGTTTGGCAGGGAAATGTTTTAGGAAAGAATTACGATCTTCATGCATCATAAAAAGCCGGATTTGAGGCAATCACAATTTTGCGCCCGAAAAGTATGAGCATTAATGTTTTCTTGGTGAGTGTGGAGTTGCTTAGAGTTTTGTACTTTATGGCATTAGGGCATTATGGGAAACATTAGTCTGGTGTAATTACTAAGAACTGTTTGAATTAATTACGAGCGGAGACTTGGATTTGAGAGAAATTTGCAATGAAATTGGTGTAAGTTAGTTCGCGTGTTGGGAGATAGAAAGCTGTTAATACTTGAATCTGGCTAAGCATTTTTGTGGGGGAGATTAAGAGGAAGTGTACGTGGACTTTCTAATTGATATGAGATTTATTGCATTATAAAAAGCTTCGAGCTTTCAGAAATAATTAAAAGTTTTTTTTCGCAAGCACATTTTAATTATTTTGTTTGTTATGTACACTCTAAAATTAGATATGTAAACAAATATTAATTTGTGAACAAAATGTAACTATAAATAATTTACATGACCTGAATAAAATTGTTTTTTACGACATGATAGAAATGCAATAAAACTAAACAACTGAATTAAATAATTAAACCAATTTTAAAAGTCCAAAATTTATAGAATATAGAAGTTTATTCATAATAATAATAAAGCTTGAACCTTTTTGATGAATTATTTCGAAATGCCGTAGCAATAAAAAATTTTCGTTTTAATTACAGTAGAAACTTTTAGCAAAAAACACGTAAAATTTTGCAATGAAATCTCAACCAACACAAAATCTGAAATATTAACAGAAGTATGTAATAAAAATCACTTAGAATGATATTAAAATTAAATAAAGCTTTTCGTTCTATTAGAAATATGGAGAGTAGATGAAAAATGGTTTTACAATGAATTAATACCTTTTCAAAAACAAATAAGCGACTTTTGAAGAAAAGTGCTCCATGTACCTTCACAAATTAAATAAATATGTATGATTGTGAACAAAAACGTATAAAAAGTATAAAAACAAATAATACGGCAAAAAAGATTTATATATAATATTAATAGGAAATTGTTGGGTTTGCACGTATTCACGTATTCAAACCTGGGATTTTCCATTAATAAACAAACTCTGGAGTAAAATACATATTTAAATTTTGTGCTATATTTCTATGTATGTACACAACAATAATAAAATATTATTAACATTAAACAAACATTAATACTTTCAGTTTGCAGGCAGCAAAAAAAGGAAAGGAGCAACAAAAAAGGATGGGGGGGTTTTATGGGTGGATATTGATTTATTGTGTTTTTATTTCCGATTTAGCCTTTGCGCCTAAAATATCTAAAAGGAGTTTTGCATAAGTTAGTTTTTTTTGCCGGAATAATTTCCTTTTCCAACTGATTTTCGAGAAGTCTGAATAGATTCTAAAACAAAAGGTAATTTCTATCAAACAAAATGCTAATGAAGAGTATCCATATTAAAAATGTCTACCACTAACTACCCTCAATAAAGAAGCTTTTTATAGCTTCAAGCAAGCTTTTTTTTTGGTTTTTACACTGCTAACAATAGTGAATGTGCTCAATGCCATACAATTTATGTGAGCACGACTCTCTTTTTTTATTTCCCAGCTACTGCAAAATACTCGTATACTCGACGAAATACTCCATAAAGAATGTATTTTCAGGCAACGTGCAGTAAATTTGATGTCATTGTAATGATATAAATATGTACATTCATAAATAAATGATGATAATATCGCAATATTTTTCTTACAATCTGCTATTTTCTTGTTGTTTTCCTTTTCGGCTTTCTTCGCGTTTTGTGGTAAATCTATTATTTATTCCATTTGCCGATTCCGTGCTCAAAATTCATTCAATTCATTCAACTCCGGAATTTATCGAAATTCATGAGAATTTATTGAACTATTGTTGGGGAGTTTGCCAAATAAATTGCGGCGACATTGACTATTGACGTTTGTTTGCTGAGTTTTGTCGAGTTTTGTTAGGGATTGTCGGGAGTTTGTGGTGTTTTTATGTAGCAAACTTGTCAAAAGGTATACCTGATAAATTTATAAACGAGCTGAAGTTTCACAGTAAAAATTGTTCGTCAGCGCTTATGGGCAAATTTATTCATTGGCAATTATTTGTAATGAATGAGTGTTTGATTTAGAAAGTTGATATTCATTGAATTTTGATTATATTTAGAATTCTAAGGAATTCTCGAAATTAGCTTGATGAACAAAGAAATTCAACAAAAGAAATATTTCCAGGAAACATTTCATTTCACTTAACTTTCGCTTATCTTTTGCTAATTGAATGAAACCTTCTTATAATCATTAAAATCTAAAGGGCATGTAAAGCCTAAAAACATTAAAAGCATTTTAAAGATATTTGGAGATTCTCCACAAAGCCATTGGATAATAATAGATATTTGAAAGAAAAACCCTTATTATAAGAATTTTGGCAAATTTTAACAAAAATATAACAATTAAGTAATTTACCCAAGGCAATTATCGCAAATTAAATTCTAACTAACTTTCTCACTTTTTCATTCCATTTCTTAATATTTTTCTCATGAGCTAGCTATGAAAGCTCCATCAGAAAAGGGCGACCAGCTCGTTTAATAAAAAATAATTAATGAAATTTGCGATAAATTTGGGAATTTGTTATTGAAACGGAAATTAAAACGACCAATTATATCAATTTCAATTTTCATTTCGAATTCCCAATTACACAGTTGAGATGTTGTTTGAAGAAGCTGTAAAAGTTAAGGCAAAATGCGCACAAAACTGGCATGAGAAAGTTTTTCTTTATAACCAATTTAAATTGAAAATTTTCTTTTTGAATTTTATTGATATTTACTTGAAGTTTCATTTCTCCAATTATTATTTATTTAACCATTGAGTTTTATTGAGATTGAGCTGTCTGGATTTTAGGGTATTGAACAGTTTCTTCAATAGCTCCGAGTGATTTGAGTGATTAGGGTAATTAAATATTGCGCGTCAACTACAGCGCAGTTGAGAGGTATCGAAGGTCTTATTGCTTTTTCAACGATTTTCTAAATTTCAGAGCACTGTGTTTTTTAAAATAACTTCTAAGATATTGAAAATATTATTCAAAAATCTTCATTGGTGAAATTGCAAAAAACTCCTCAAAAAACAATTATTAGCCTAACATGTAAAGAAACGTACTCCCTGGAGCGTCTCCAATCATCCCAATTATTTTTCTTTGAAGTATAATTACATAAATTACACGCTGTACACACAAAATTTAGCGTAAACATTTTGAAATATTACAAAAAAACAAGACACAAGAATAATATTAAAAAGTTGCAAAAACACTAAAATTCGGGAAATTTATTCCAGAAGCCACAAAAAAGCCCACCAGAGCTCCACAAGACAAATGTGCCACCAGATATTTTCAATTACATAAATAAGTATTTTTGCGTCAAATTATGTTTATGATAAAAACGTGTTTTCGCTCAGCAATAACGAGGAAAAGTGTCGTTAGTATTCTGGTCGTGAATGGGGCTGCTTAGAGAGCTTTCTAATGAGGGTTGAGTTATTATTGGTTGAATACCCGACAATCAGGAAGCAAAATCAATGATCAGCAGGATGAGTGCGAAAGCTTGATATGCAATGTGTGATAGGAATTTAATAAGTTGATCAGTAATTGAGGCTTTCTATACATTTTCAAGATGTTGAAGAAACATGTTGAGTAAATGAAACAATTTGAAATATTTGAAAATCATATCAAATTTAATATTTTCATTCCATCCAAAAGTCACCTCTAAATTTTCTTCCCTTTCATCTAACAAAGACAATGTGTGTACTGTGTACCAATAAAACCTACTCGCAATATTTTTCTGAGTCAGCACAATAATTCCTCATCTTTGTGCTTAATTTATTATTCACAGCCATTACCTCATAAGAAACTTCAAAGAACGTAGTTCCAGGGCTCCAGAGTATATATTTTTCTTCAATATATTTTTAAAACAGTTAATAAAAGTATGGCAAGAATAACATTGCAGTTAATTAAGATTTTTTTCAAGAATCTTGAAAAAAATCGTCAAAAATTAAAATCCAATTATGAGCCCTGCCCACACATGATGAATAATAAACTGGCTGAATGATTGGTGGATTTAAACTTTTACTTTTGCAGTACTCTCGCTACTCGCTTTTTACGAGGCTCATGTGCTCTAGTGCCCGTTTTTCTTGAAATTTGTGCTAAAATTTGTGTGAGGCACTGAGGTAGTGTACAAAAAGCAGCTTGAAGTAGGTTGAAGCATTGAGAAATTGCTGCTAAGGATAAAGGTAAGCACATCAACGTTCTTAATGATAATGTGCCTTAAATCCACTAAATCATTCTTGCCGGCAAATGCAGGCTTAAAGCTTTCAGTGCTTACATATTTCAAAGCCTCCAGATTTTATTTTATAAAGTTTATTCATCTCTTTCAAAATAAAAATTTCATTCAATTCATTCAATACACATTAAGATATTATTTATCTTTCTCATGCTCTCTTATCTTTTCCATGTTTTTTGATGGAAGTATTTTTGGTGCGATGATTGCCTTGATCGCCTTATTTTCCGCTCATTTACTTTTTATGGCTGGGATTTATTTGATTGAATGGATGGTATCATTTCAATGCAATGAATGAGTAAAATGGATTGAATAGGTCTTATAAATTTGTTTTTCGCTGTTTGCACGAGGCATATCAAAAACTAAATACTGAAACCGTACAAAAATACATAGAATCCATAAAATTCATCAAATTTATTCTTAAAACATGTGCTCGTATTTCTTACTCTCGTGAACTTTGATCCTTCAAAAGTATTTAAATTAATGCTAACGATTTCGCTTTGCCAGTCTTTTTGTAAGTTTTTGCCTTGTAATTTGGTAATTTTCAAGAAATACTCTAATTTTCTAATTTTCTAATGATGTAATCAGCAAATTAAAGTATTCTGCTTGATTTTACTGTACGGTATTCAAATCTTGAGCAATTAAGACAAATTAGAAATTTTGCCAAGGCGCATAAATCATGATGTAGATTATTCTGAGGCCGTTTTTTTAATGGTGTTGTTTATGGATTATGATGTCTGGATTTATTTATTAGACTTGAGACAGGTTTTGGTTGTTTTAAATTGTATGGAATTTTCTTTAAAAATTCTAAAACAGTGATTTTGATTCGAGTCTATTTAACAACTTTAAAATTCGAGAGGTTTTTTAATCTAAATATCTATGTAAAACTTGACAATTAAGATTAAGTAAAACTTTTAATCTCCTTGTAAAATTACAAAGTACAAATAAAAATACCCCTCTTTCTAATTGAATCTCCATAAATCCTTCACTCAAATCCATTAATGAACCCAAAATCAGCATTTTCCGCAAAATTTACTTTTATTCCAGTATTTAATGCTAAAATCAATATTTGTGGTATAAACAGCTAAAAAATTAAAATTTTAAATCTCATGATTTTGCGAAAATACATCCAAATTTCGTAGAAATGCAAAGCTTACAAAAATTATTCAAAAATGATGAATTTAAAAAAAATTGTAAGAATCGTAGAAATCACAGAAAATTATAGAAATTACCAAAACTGTTACCATTCTATTCATTATACTAAATATATAGAACCAACTGAAAACACTGCATAATACCCCGAATTTGCCTGGAACAGCTATAAAGTAAAAGCAAAAAAAATTTGTTTTATCATTCAATTACAGTGTAGAACTTTTTGATTTATAATCTTAAGAATTTTGCCAGCTTATGGAAATTCTGCAAGCTTTGCACATTCACCCATAAATCACAAAGTTGGCTGCCGATTCGTGAAGTTGTGCTGAAAGTTTAATGTTACTTTTAAATTTCCGTTGTAATCATCGCCTTCGCCTATGCTAAAATGTCATAATGTGTTAATCATTATTTGCTTCAATTTCTGCTGTATGGTGTTGTGAATGACTAGATTTTAGCGGAATATGTTTGCATTATTTTTTATGGCCCGATTTGGTTATAAGGATATTTTTGGAATGAATATTTTTTCATTTTCATGTGCAAAGCCCCAAAAGCTCCAAAAAGCTTACAAAATCTCAAATATTCTAGAGTATTTTTTATAGTCAAATATTCAATATGCAGCAACTCCACGTAAAAGACTCGTCTTTATGACAGTTTTTGCACATATATTTCAAATAATTCATATAAATATATTTCAGAGTTATTTTGATATTTTATGCACTTCAAAAAAGCTTGCAAACAAAAACTCAAACGTATATACAAAATATGTGAAATTATTTTATTTATTCATATACTGAAATAAATATATTACCGTTTTTTCTTGCTGCAGGCAAACGTAATAAAGTTCATGTATGACTATAAATAAAGTTATAAAAATATAAGTATGTTTGAAATTTTATTTGCCATATTTTTTGATTGCAAATTATTTTTAACAGAGTCGATTTTCGTGCCATTTATGCTCAAATGACTGTTCAAAATTTAATAGTTTAAGTAAATGGAATCTACTGGATACAAAAATCTTTTTTGATAGTTCTATAATAGTTAAAAGTTTGAACACTACCCTTAAAAGTTTTATTGATATTCTTCGAAACAATATTTTCACGAATCAACAATGAATCATGATGTTTTTGAGAATTTTATATTATCATGATTTTATTATTTTCATTTTATTCAATTTATTTTTTATCAAATTCAGTTTTGTTTATTTTCAGTTTATTGGTTCCTTGTTTTCATTATGTTTGTTATGATAATAAAATAGTTATGCGCTTTTAGTACCGAAAGTTTAAAGTTGCACATAAAAAAATCGTTATCGAGTTTCTGAACTTTATTTATGTGCATTGCTAACGATGTAAGAAGTTTTCGGAAGTATATGGAGTTCAATAAATTATATGAAAAAGCATATCCTGTCTAACTAAAGTCAATTTAATCTTGTTTCATCATTAAAAATATAAAAAAATTAAGCTGAATACAGAATATTAGGATACTTCTCTTTTTTTCCACACCTATACTAATCAAGTCATTTACAATCAACCAAATATTGTAGAAAAGCCATAATGTGTAGTGAAAAGGGTTCAAAGCTTAATATAATTTTCGTGGGCGTATAAAGACGTTCACAGTATCTAAATGAATCCATAAGCTTTACCAGATTATTTCGCATTACTCTGATGTTTCCGTGATAAACTAATATATTTTCTTCGATATGTTTCTTTCAAGAAAGCTTTTATGCTTCATTTAGATATAGCTTAAGTATCTTAAGAATTTAGAAGATAATTATTGCAAATTGTTAGTTTTTGCTGTGAGTCAACTCAACATAAAACAATCTTTGATTAGAACAAATTGAATAATTATGGAAAATATTGACTACAAAATTCATATTTAAATTTTTTTTGAAATTTATTTATCAAAGCTTTAAAGCTCAAAGTGCAACTAAATTTAATTAAAATCAGCGCAATCGATTCTTGAATACAAATGAAATGTTGAATCTCTTCTAGATCAATGCACAGATTATGTTATATTTTTTAATAAAAAATTTATTGTGCTTACTTTATTGAATTTATTGAATTTATTAAATTTATCGCTTTCATTGCATTTATTGATTCCATTTAAAAAGCAAATCATTCATTTTATTGTTAATTAAAAAGCAGTTTTTCTGTTTTATTTTTTTAAGTGAACTCTGTAGATTTTCATGATTTTTCAGCATTTTACCCTTTTTGTTGTGGTTTTGGCTTTTTAAGTCTACAAAATTATTGAAATTATAATAAATTAATTTTATCATATATTTCCACTAACAACAATATTTTATACTTCTTCTGTTTTTGTCCAACTAGTTTCATTTTAATATATCTGTGAGTACAATTAATTAATTATAATTAATTTATTGTTAATTTGATTGTAATTCATGTTTGAAAAACAGTTTTGTCGATAATTAATTTATATCCTGTAATTTTTATTTGGAAAGGGGGTCGTAGATATAGGATTTATTCCCTAGGAATTATTCCTTCTGAATCGTGTATTTACGGAACCAACACTTGTACAAAAGCAACTCGAAAAATTCAATTTTTGATGGTGATTATTCAATGAAAAATTAAAGTATTTTTGGCACAAAAGGTTAAAGCAACTTAGAACTAGACCTACATACCGCTTTAGAATTTGCTTAGAGTCATCACAATGTGTGGTAGAACAGTCAAATCTTCTTAATATTGCTGTATTTGGAAACACAAAATTAATTTTTTTTTTGTTTTTGTTGGCAAATACAGCAATATTAAGAAGATTTGACTGTTCCACCACACATTGTGATGACTATAAGCAATTGCTAAAGCGATCTGTAGGTCTAGTTCCGAGTTTCCTCAACCTTTTGTGCCGAAAATACTTTTTACCTACATAACCATATTTGAGATCCAGACAGTTAAGATCCAGCAGAAACAATATTTTGCAATTTTAGCCAAAAATGCTCCAAAAATACACAAATCATAAAGAGAAAAGTGTTGTGACTTTTATAAAAACTGTTTCAAGTCTCATTTCTGTTTGAAGAGCTCGTATTTTGTTATATTGTCTAATAAAACTGTCTGATTAATCTCATTCTGATTAAATTTTTTTTTATTCCTCTAAATCGGCCAATAGGAATAAATTTATTCCTCTCACTAATATTTGTTCAATTTGAAGGAATAAAACCCACACTACAGACCAAAAAAATGAAACCGCACGCACATTCATTTCGAAATTGCCTGTAAATACACGGTAGGAATAATTCCTAAGGAATAAATCCTATATCTACGACCCCCTGAACACAATAAAAAATTAATTGCTGGTAGTTTGATAAATTGGTCAGATTTATTCGACTTCGATAAACATAGATTTATTTATTCATTATTGTTTAATTGCAAAATTAAATTTGTTTGATTATCATTATGTTGTTTTAATATTGCTATGTGCTATACAATATCAAAAATATTACTTGCAGTTAAGTTCGGGCAACACTGATTCACATAGTCTTAGATTTATTTATTTCATTAAATTATGAATTTCAGTATTAAAGTTTTCAAGCCTTTCTTTAAAGAAAAAATGTCAAAGAAAATTTTTGCATCATTATAATTCTTAACAAGCTGCAAGTAGGTTTCTCTAGAAGTTTGTTTGGATGTTGATTTTCCGGAAGGCGAGACAAACCACAAGAAAATAAATATTATATGGTTTCACTGATTTTTTTATGTAATACAATCTGAAATTACAACAAACCAGGTCAACCAGAAAAAATATCAGAAATTATAGCTTTGTTGCTTTCATTAGAATATTTTTAACGTCTTTGCAGTAGGGTTTGCAGTTTGCAAATTAAAGTGTGTTTTCGAGCAGATTTATGTAGTACTTTAAATAGGGAATTCTGATATATTCTGGCATAGTGGCTTTTGAAATATGATTTGATTTAAAATAAAATTATGTAAAATAACACTTAAAATGAATCTAGGTACAACTTAATTCGAACTTTAAATACCATTCCATATCTTGAAAACTTTTTTTAAAGCATTGAAATTATTCCTTATGCTATCACTTAATGCCCTGGCATTCAGAATAGCTGAAACAATGGACAAAAATAAATCTGTTGACATTAAACAAAAACTTTTCAAATTAATCCGTGTCTTTTATTGAAATTACTACTGTAATATCTTTCTGGTTACCTAGAAACCAAACCAGAAATCTCTTAGCTAATGACTAAAATCAGAAAATGCTCTAATTAACAGCTTGGTTTTAAAATAGGAACCATAGCAATAACATTCGCAATGATGGAATTAATAGTGAAGCAAAATAATTGTCTTGAGTTTCCAGGCACGTTTCTCAGGCCAACTTTTACAAAGGTACTTATTTATATCTTTGTGCTGATATAATTTCAAGAGATACTGAAATAAAATATATTTTTGATACTTTACGTTTTCCTATAGGAATTTTATATTTTTTAAAGAATTTTGTTCACATTTTCATTATAGTAGAAATATTCTTTTATAACGATCTCTTGTGAATCTTTGTGATACTTTTATAATTTCATACTTCAATACTTGTGTTTCTTATCAAAGTATAAAGCAGGGATGCGATAGTTTCTCTGGAAGTTATTTTTGTACGAGTTACAATGTTCAAGTATCATTGACCAACTGGATAGAAATCTTTCTAGAAATGAAAAAATATAAATAAATTTTGCTGAGCTTTCAATGAACTAAAAAAAAACTCTAAATAAATTCTCTAACCAAACCCAGAAAATGTGCCGGAAAAGTACAAGACAAGATCACCTTAGCATTGTTCACTGAGCTCTGGAATCATCCAAAAATTTCACAACTCTGAGTTTCACACAAAAAAGCGGAGAAAGTTGAAGCAGAGATAAAGAAACTTTTGTGCTTTATAAATTAGATTTAAAGTTTCCCAGTTTCCCACATTGTTATATTGTTATCTGAGCTCCCTGCGCGAGAGTTTTTGCCAAAATATATATCCAAGATACACAGCAGAAGATACATAAATTTTGTCTCTAGGTGAATATCTATATGAACTCGCATAGACATTAAATAGACAGCCTATCTAATATTATATTTTAGCGCCTATAAACCTATAGTACTCTCAAAGATAATAGCTCAAATTTGGATGGTTTGAAAGCTTTTTGTTTTCACCGCTAAATACTTGAATAGGGAGCTGTTTGGGGTATGTTTGCAGCATTCAGAGTTATTAAGAAATATTGTGGATCTTCGTTGTTCCCCTAATTCTAATGGATTGAGAGCAAATTTTGATCAATTGTGAATTTTGAAATTCTTGAAATTGTGTGTACTGAATACGTCATTATTAATTTATAAGTTTATAATTATGTGTATTAATGTATTAATTCACTATTAAACTTTAAAGTTTCCTGTTTTGAGTTTGAGCAATGGAGAAAAATTATTTAATGAGTTTATTGTGAGACTTAAGTATACTAGCAAATATATCCTACTTTAATGTGATACCGCTCATCAAAATTTACGTCATGTACTTAGTATAACAATTTCCGTTGCAAGTAGAAAAAAATAGAGACTACGCTGATACACTGTAAACAGTGGATACATAATAAGAAACTTTGATGAGGAAGGAAATATTTAGTGGAAGCTCTTGAACGTGAAAAAATCTCCTAGACTAAAAGATAATAAATATTATATTGTTTTTGGCTTTCGTTGCAAATTCATGGTTTAATATTTTATTCTTCAATCTCATGATTTTCCTAGAATCTTAATAAACCTTTTGAAACTTCTGAGAATCGTCCTTGAGAATTTATTTCAACTTTTGCAATCTTATATTATTATTTAATGACTTTCTTTCAGACACTTTATTATACTAGAAAACTTGAGCCTTTCTCAGAAAATAAATTTTCTTTGAAGTTTGTTAGTTCTTGTTAATGATGGGAAAAACTTAGCAATGGCACGAATAATCTTTTGTCCTTGAAATTTAATGGCGAGTGCAATTGTTTTCAATAAATCTCCAATATTGTTGATTTTAAGGAATAAAATTAGAATCCAAATTGTTTTGAATAAGTTATAAATTAGAGCTTTCTAGTTTTTTGATAAATGACATAATATTAGAAGCCCTCGCTGGGCTCCAGTGAACACCCTTGAGTTTTGAAGACAATAAACTGAACATTTTATTAATTATTGTCTTTGACGCTTCTATTAAGTATCAAGCATAAAAAAACTGAAAATGTCAACCTTTAATCCCATAAAACGCTTTAAACAGCATAATTTATTTTATTACGACTACTAAATATTATCTCCTTCCACTTCCAACTATTCTTATTACCCGAGCAAAATAGATAATGTCGCGATTCTCGTCTAGCGAATAAATAATGATAGCGAAATTATATTTAATAGTATTGTTTATTGCTTGCGAGTTGTGGGAAGCTGGGAAACTAGGAAAATGGAAAAACAAAGAAAATATAAGGAATGAGTACAAATGAAAATTTAATCTGCATTATTTATATCTTATTATGAGAATTAAACGTCTTCTGGTAGATCTATGAATATTTCTGATGATACAATAATATGAAAAGCACAAACAGCAGACACTAAGCACTGATGAACAGATGAGAAATAGAGAAATACTTGAGAAATACACAATTATTCAGTTCGCTGAAATGTACAGAATATACAGAATATTTGCAGAAAATACAATCAGTACAGAAATTTCAAACATAAGAACATGCTATAAAATATAAATGATTCAATCTTGAGACGATTTGTAATTTAATGGAGATGTTTAGGATTCAAATAAGAATTTGTGAAATGGAAATTTGCGATGAAAACATTTTATAATTGGCTTGAACGGTTCGTAAATGATCTTATTGTTTGCCGGATCTTTATTTTTAATTGTTTTCTTTAGATCGAATTTTAGAATCAGCATTTTGGGATTGTTCGAAAATACTTTAAATTCATTGAAAACCTTGAAAAAGGATAAATGATTCTTGGATCTATAATTTCATTATTGTCGATAGCTCCAAAGCATATTTTATTATTTTAATTCTTTTAAGCTGAATTTTGTAAAACAGCTATAACGTAAATTTTTATTAATTTGATATTTATGGAATTTAATAAAATCGTCATTTTCATGCTGTGTTATATAAAGCTTAAATTGTTAACGTTTTTCAAACAAACTTTTGAAATTCTACAGTTAAAATTGATATTTAAGTTAATAAGTACCAGTGGTGACATATTTTCAGCCCGACAAAAGACTCCACTCTAACAATCAACACGATAGCTTACTATATTTCCAACAAACTCAATTAAAAAGTTTAATATTCGTCAGACAAGCTTAATCGAGCGTAACGCAATCCTAAAAATAATTTGCGCTTATTATTAAAACTTCATCTAATTAATTCATATGATTATGTTATAAACTTTTGCCTCAACGACTATAGAGACTGTACAGTTTTGTTAAAAATTTTTGGAATAATTATACCAACAAAACATTTCCCCAGTCTCTATACGAATTATCCACTTTGATTGAGCTATCAAAAAAGGATGGTTAAAAAAACGAATAACAATTTAAAATGTGGGAAACTTTCATGTTTTTGTATTTTTATGTTTTTTTATATATTTTATGCATTTTTTCGGTGGAATTTTATGACATGGAAAATCATCAAAATTTATTTTTATTGCAGTATTTATGGAGGATTATGCAATGCATGTGCATTTTCTGTTTTATGTTATTCTGTGTAATCTGTATACTTGATACATGTACGTTTTTATTGTTTTAATGGATTCATACTTTGTGCTCGATAGGTATTTTCAGGATAATAGTTCCAAATCATTTAATTAACTCGTGTCACATGAAATACATAAATTTAATTCCACACAAAGTAATTCTTCCTAATCACTCAATTTAACATATACAGTGTTGCAGATGTTCTCTTCATCAGTTCAATGCAGATTGCATATAAAAATTCAAAAGATTTCACAGACAAGGCAACTCGACAAAAAGCTGCAAGAAAACTCATTCAATTTAATGACACAAAAACTGAAATATAACTAAAATAACTATGAATAGTCGAATATGCTGGTTCGATATATTAAAATCAATGAATTGCAGAATATAGCTCAAATAGTCTAATCGAAATTCGAAACACCAGCATGGCACAAAGCGCTATTCAAACATCCTTTCTTTCACATCATCAATTCCCCTGCCATACTAAGGGTGACATATTTTCATGTTCATAGATGATTTAATTCGAAAAGGTAGAATAAATGATTAACATCGCCCCTTTTGTGGGGAACTTTGTTTTGTAAGGCTTTGTGAGGATTGGTGAGCTTTATGAATTGATAGAGCAGTGCCAGGCGAGAGTGTCATGACCCCTGTGATTCTACATGTAAGCTTTGATGAATGTTTAATGAAAATGAATGGATGTGTGAATACAGAAAATAATTTTTGGAATAAACAAGCTCATTAAAGTGCTGGTGAACTCGCAATATACTTGAATATACTTGAGTTCTGTCTACTTGTGGAATGAAATTTTATTTTCAAATATGCATGTTGGTAGAATATTTAAAATAAATTTTGCATGCATGTACTCGTATAATTTCAAAACTATGTTTATTTAGAATATAAATTACTTTTAAAGAAAATAAAAGCATAAAGAAAGAAATGTTTAAAGTATTTTTTACATCTTCTTCATTTTATTGCAAAAGTAGCAGTATATTTTATTCGGGTTTTATTTTTGTCAGAAATGAATGAGATTGAATTGATAAAATTTATATAAAATTCTATTGATTAATTTATCAAAGACGGTATTATTTTATCTACGAATTTTTTCGTTACAAGGTAAAAGTATTTTATTTGAACAGTTTCAGTTGTGTAGCTATTACAGCTGCATTTGAGGTTATTCATCATTCAAAAAAAAAAGAGAAACAATGATTGAAAATAATTCAGTTGGTTTCTCGACAAAAACACTTGATCTTAAGAAATAGTATATTCAAGGAACTATTTGAAAATAAAAAAACCCGAAACATATTGTTTGACATTAAAAAACATTAATAACGTTCATCGATAAAGATATCTCAGTTTGAAATTGGAGCAAGATTGATTTAGTTCTGTAAAAGATCTCCAAAAAAGCATCGACAAAAGTTTTTTTTTTTAAATATAATGAAGAACTATTGTGTTGTCTTTACTCTGACTTGCTTTGTGATTGTTTCGGCGGATAGATGTTCACGCCAAGAATTTGATGAATATATGTTGTTTAAGGTATATATTTTTTTTGTTCATCAAATTTAAAAAGCTTCATATTTTTTTTAAATAGAAAACATTCAATCGCCCTCCTTACACCCGAAACACAGAGAAAATAAAATGCGTGATTTGGAAGAGAAACCGTTCTGAAGTTGAGCTCAATAATGCAAATCCATTCACTCACGATTCTGCTATTAACCACTTGTCCGCTCTTACTCCTGGGGAGTTTAAGCAGATGCTTGGATTGAAAGGTAGAAAAGTAAGGCCTTTTGTAACAACAACTAAAAAACAGACTACCACAACAACTCGCAAAACAACCACGACGACCCAGAAGAGTACTACTTCCCAGGCGCCAACCCCCGCTGTATCGATTTTACCTAATTCAGTAGATTGGCGTACCTCAGGTTTGGTTTCAGATGTTAAAGATCAAGGTAATTATTTTTTAGTTATGTTTTATTTTGAGCAACCACAAATATTTTATCCTTTTGTCATATTCTAGGGGGCTGTGGAAGTTGCTGGGCCTTCGCTTCCATTGGTGTTCTGGAAGCACAATTGTTTAATAAAACCAAAACTATGACTTTATTGTCTGAACAAGATCTTCTTGATTGTACATATTCTAACTCTGATGGATGTGATGGAGGGTTTATGGACGATGCTTTTGATTACGCAATAAAGTCAGGAGGAATCTTCAAAAATGAATATTATCCATACACATCAGGAAATAGACCATTTCATTCTGGAACTTGTAAATTTGACAAAACAATGACTTCCAAGATTGGTGTGAAAGTTGGAAGTTTTGTGGATATCCCGATCGGTAATGAACTGGCATTGAAAACTGCAGTAGCAACCATTGGCCCCATTGCAGTTGGGCTTGATGCATCTAATTTTGCTCTGTACAAAAGTGGGATTTTCATCGACACTCGTTGTTCTTCGAGCAATATAAATCATGCAGTTTTGCTTGTGGGATATGGTACTAACACTACGTCAAATATTGACTATTGGATTGTTAAAAACTCTTGGTAAGTTCTCATTTAGTTTAAGGATTTAATCAATATTAATTTTTCTTTTCTTTAGGGGTGTAGATTGGGGAAACAGAGGATATATTCTTATCCCAAGAAACATTAGCAAGGCCAACTCATCAAAAATGAGAGATTGTGGAATTACCACTTGTGCTTCTTACGCTTTTTTATTGTGAATTATTTTATGTAAAATATTGGTTTGACCTCAAATGCATAACTTCAAATGCATAACTTTAACCTCTAAAAAGTTGGCAAATCGTAAATAAATGCTTTCCAATTAAATATGGCACAGTTGAACAAATTCACCTTTCTAATTGTTCCGGTTAAAATAAGGTTCACCGTAAAGCAAAGATCCTGTACAAACAGACTAGCTGTGCAAAAAACATTCACTACATGAGTAAGCCACAACCTCACTATTCCCCAACCATTTTTTGTCATAATAAATTCGACACTTTATACTTATTAGAATTGGCACTGTTTCAGTTTTGCTGCTGAGCTTTCACAAATACGATTAATACTTTCTGCCTTTTTCTTGTCCAGTGCAAACAAAAGTGGGATAAGTGATTAGATTGTTAACAGCCCTTTGTCTAGTGGAAAACTCTCTTTTCGTTCAAGCATCCGCCCCAAGTGCTTCCAATGTGATATCATTAAATCAGCTCACCAACTATCCCCAGTATAATTCCCGTTGAAAGTACGACCATTAAATTTAATTAAGTGAACAGCACAGAAAGATGTTCCGAAAATAATGAATTTTCTGAAAGCAGATTATCCAGAGTACCTGAAATTTATCCTGAATATCCTATTTTAATGAGTTTGGTGAGCCGAGCTTGAAGAAGGATCTAATTTATCGTCGAATAACTACTTTATTTTCTAATCGAAAACAATATTGTTTGAATAGTTTTCAATTAATGTGAAAGGATTTAATTTTTCAAAAAACAAATGGACAAATCAGTTGAGAAATGAAACGACGATATTTAATTTGCAAAATAAATAATAAAATATACATTTCCGACTGGAAATCAGAATGAATAAAGCGTATATAAAAGAAATGAATACAAGAATATCGTATGAGAATTTATGAGAATTGCCCCCGAAAAACTAAGCTGAACCTTTTATTGTTGGAGGATATATTAAAATGTACAACATTTATTAAAAGTATCATACATTTATGCAAATGTGCTTGGGAAGGCTGCTATCTATGGATTTAATTTCCTGTGTGAACTTTTAGGAATTGGCACTGTTATGTTTATATGATGGAATAACCCAAGATGGGTTCGTATTAGATTATTCGGTAATCTCTGTATGGAAATATGACTCCATAATGTTTTGTACAACCAGTACAACTTAAATAAGTGCTCTAAACAAATTTATAACAGTGAAACCGTAAACACAATTCAAAAAGTTCAGGAAACGGCACAACATTTTATTTTCCAAAAACCTTAAAGTGGCACATAGCTAAACCCCTTATTCATATTTCTTCTGGTACCTTATCCTCGCTTCAGATAAACTCTAGTCCTATAATTTCAAATTTATCAAAAAGGATGGCATAAAAAAGTGCTTTAGAATCTTCAAGCAGTTTCCTTTTGTTCTCGGGCCAAAAGTAACCCAAAGATATGCGATACGAGTGGTTTCGAGAAATTCAATAATTTTTACATTTTCCTAGATTTTGCACATAGATTTTGTAGATTGAATAGAAAAGTCGAAATATTCTGAAAATCTGGAAAATTCAGTTTTTGGTAGAATGTTTTGAAAGTGCTTCTGTGCTAGGTCCGGAGGGTATTCATTGTGATGCCGTGATGCTGCTTGTATCCAGAATGAAAAGCTTTCATTTCCGTTTTATTTAGGAAAGCATCTAGGCTGAGCTAGGATGAGCATTGGATAGTTTTATGCTTTTATGTTGAAAAGGGACTCAGGGATGAGCTGTTAGTTTATTGTTTGTTATGGAGTATTTTGATTTCGAACAGTTTTTGTATAATTGATTTTTAGATTGTTAATTTTTTTTTGGAATTTGATGAAAATAATTGTTTTAAATTATTATCAGTTAAAAAATTTTACAAAACAATTCAAACAAACATCCTGCAAAAATGTTGCACAAAACCACGTTCATTTCAAAACTTTTTTAGCAATAACCTGAATGCTCAATTTAAATTAAAATACTGCTGAACTAAAGTTAATGATTCCCTAAATGATCCGAAAATCCCTAGCAAAAATATACAAACAAACCAACTTCATCGGTTCTGTTTATTTTAATTTGTAAATAATTCCACTGCCAAATGAACACGAGCTTATAATTACATTTTTTTTCCAAAACTCGTTGGAAAATAAAAATTAATGAGTTTATAATAAATAATGAAAAAAAAATATACACAAAACTCAACAAAACTCTGAAAAAATTACGAAACCTGGAAAAAACCCAAAAAGCGCAAAAAGCACAATTGAAAGCTCGTTGGAATTTAATTCTGTAATTCGCAATTTCGGAAATTCCGAAATTCAGGGCACATAAAAATAATTTGCTTTATATTGTATCACATTGTATTTGGAGGGTATTTCAATTTCAAGAGAATTTCGAGTGTATTGAGTGTTTTGAGGTTGTTCAGCATATAAAACCAAGCACCAACAAAGAGTTTATTTATGTTTTGACCACAGTGAAATATAAAGTGGAGCAAACTTTTTAATGAACTTATCTACAAAAAGGTTCTTTCTACCTTAGAAACCCTAAGACGCAACGTTTGAAAGCCTTGGAATTATTGGCAAATCTTTTTTTAGGTTGAGTTTTCAGCTGTTTTAGGGAGTTTTAGCTTTCAAAAATTGTTGCTTTTATGGTCAATAATTGCTATAAACTTAAAACATGTAAAGATTCTAATGTTCTAATAAAAGATTTGTTCAATTTTATTAACTTGATAATAATTTATATATGCAATAATTTCATCATGATGGAATGGAATATAAATTTTTAGGCAAAACACCTGAATTTTTCTTGGCAGTATTTTATCAAGGACTTATCCAGATCCTACACCTTTTCTCAAAACAACCCATCATATCATTTGATTAATAATAATTTTTATTCTTCTAACCAAAAATGAAACAAGGATCCAAAGGATGTGCATACAATACATCACTTGTGTCTTGGCTGTGGATGGTAATCTGAGTTTGACAAATTGCCAAGAAAGGACAAAAATTTGCCGTGGAATGGTGGCGCAACTCCAAACCCACGTCAAGACATGATCATCAATAAGTAATCTACACTCAATGAGCAGCAACAGCAAATTTGATGAAGCGATTTGTCACATTGCAAAAAATGGCCAAGATTATTTTTTCTGCTGGCAGTTCTTCAAGAAGCCTCAATTTTTCGAGTTCTTGCTGTCGATAGCGAAGCAACTTGAAGGCTTTCAAGTAATAAAAAATAAATTGGATGGTTTTTTAAGCATTTTCATCACTTCAGATTACGTTGAAGCAAAAACGACGTTGATGTTAAGGATTTTGGTGTTATTGGCGGTGCTGATGATTCAGTATAAATCAACCAAGTCTTAATTTCACCAATTTCTTGTATTTTCTGATTCTCCAATTTTTATAGAGCTTTTCCAATTTTAAGGACTTTAGGCATCTTGTAAAATAATTTCTCCGGAAGAATAAAAACTAACGACAGAAAAAAGAAGAATAATCTTTTTTTTCACTCAACAATAAAATTTCTCGATTAAGTTTTACGAGGTGTTAAAGCCCCATTTTATTTTATTTTAGGGAATTACCAATTTTTTCAATTTCCTCAATTTGTTATCTGACAAATTGTCAAAAATTGTCCTTCAGCCCAAATATTTTCTTGTAAGTAATCACTTTTCAATGATGCCAGGGAAATGGCTGGAGATGTCCTTTAACAACTTGAGTGGAATCAAGAAACCAAATAAACCTTTTCTGAGATGTGAAATGATGAAATTGGAAATACTCGACCAAGAGTTTAAATACGAGTTGAGAGGTTGAATACGGTTCAATAGAGTAAGATATGGATAAGCGATAATTGCTATATCAGCATGTTTTTAAATACAGTTTTCAATTTTATTACCGATTTTTCACAAATCGTATTTTATTATTATTTGTGGTAATAATTGTTGAAATTGAAATATTTTTTCACTATGTTTTTGATTAAAAATTTGGTTTATATCATTTCAAAAACAGGAATTGTGAATCAGTTTGAAACCAATTTTAAATAATTTAATTGAACTAGAACTAAACAAATTTTTAATTAAAAAATAATTAGTTCAAAAATCCCGTCAACAGGTTCTGTTATTTCAAATTTGATTAAAGTCTTTTTTATCAATAAATTTATTATCACTTTGAAATAACAGTGCAACCATTATCACTTGAACCTAAATACCATTGATCAAGATCCCAAGCTCAAACAAACTCATATATCTCAATGCACTGAGAATATACAACGATCTTGTACAAGTCTGATTGCATCAAATGACAAGTTTTTTATAACTGACAAAAGCTTATGATAGCATCAAAAATACTTTCAACGAATCTGCTTTAGAAATGGTTGAAGCTAAGATTAAAATGGATAGAATCATAAGAAACCATGAAAAGAGCATCAACAAAAACATTTTTAAACTAGATTTTGCTGATTTTCCAAGAAAATTTAGTGTTTTTGTACATTTTGGGTAAACTTGCTAACTGCAAACAAAAAAACGAAAAACGCAGAGCGGTCAATACTGAACGTATCTTTTTTTTTCATCAACGTGGGATTTGGACGGATGCTTTCTCGTCTGATCTGAAATAAAATATGCTCCGGGTACTATGCAATATGATGAGGAAAAATTTGGAATTGTGCTAAAGTTTATCTAGATCTGAGCGAACAAACGGGATTTCTCGGTAGATGGTATTTTTAGAGATTTGAAGTATTTTCCGTATAATAACCATTTAAATAAATTTCTTTGGGAAAATTTTCCACCTCAAAATTTAGATTTACAACTTGAGATTTTACGCTACTTTACCAAAGCTTTTAATTGGGGGTAAAACCTGATAGTGATGCGACTTAATGAAAGATACTTTTTTGAATGTAGCCCTTTTCAGTTTTTCCCAGTTTTTCGAGATTTACCGAGCATTCAGACTTTCCCAAGTTTTCTGGGTTTTACGCTTTTTAAAGGCTTTTCTTCATCGTAAATCCTTTTAAAATGGAATTAGTTGGTATTAGTTAGAGTTAAGGTAATGAGAAGCAATAAGCAGGCAAATTATGGGGATCACTTCAATTTTGCTTGTTTAAAATTGAGAAATCCTGGAATGACTGGAATTATTTTGATAATTATTATATTAAGTACAAGATAAAGCATCCCAAAAAAGGTTCTTGCAGGGGAAGCAAATTAATTGACATCGTTCATTAAATATTGAGTTGGGATCTCTATAAATTAATCGATACCAGAGGTAAGTTGGGGTTTTGGGTTGAATTGGATTATTTTACGATTATCGGAGTTTTAAGGGGTTGGAAATTATGCAATTTAAATTAAAAATGGAAAATCTATTTGAGATTACATTATTCCCTTTTTGAGATCATTAAAATAAAGGACTTACCCTAGAACATTAATTTACATAATTATTCTCTTCAAATTTGTATCATAACAAATCTATCTAATTTGGATTCAAAATTCAAAAATTTGAAGGCTATCATTGAGTGTGTTGATTGCATCAAAATATTGAAAATTCTTTATTTTCGTTAACTTAAAGGAATTTCTAAAATCTACTAATTTCTCAAAACATTCACAATTTAAATCAAAGTTTACTAAAACTTTTCAAATCAGCATAAAAGCTCCCCTTTATATGTTTTAAAGTACAAAACTATGCAAATTCCCCAAGCCGCAACTTTCCTCGGCAGGCAGCACAAAACACGTATAAAACATTTTACAGGCAAACTGTTTTAAAATGAATTTTAATTTACATTCTCCAAGAAAGGCAAGGCAAACAGCGTTTGGAGCATTCAACTAACCATAAAGTGCTTGTAAAATGCTTGTAAAATTGCAAAATGATTGCTTCCCTCACAGGCACAACAGTTACAAGTTACAACAGTTACACAAAGTTACACAGTTGTTTTAGTTACATAATCCAAAATAAATTAAGAAATTCTCATTATGTTGGCTAGGTTGAGTGCTTGAATGTTCCACATGATTTTACATTTTATTTTGCAACATTTGTAGGCTCAGCGCGCTTTTTTATGGTTTTCATGTCTTTTATATGTTTTATTTGTTTGCATTCACCGCCAACATTAAACATTGCGGAGCTCCCATTCGAGTTAAACCAAATTTTAAATACGCAATCCAGCAGAATGAGTCCCACTTTATTGCCAACATGTATAATTGTCAGAATCATTGTTTTACCAGGGAGGTAGAAGAAAGATTTCAGGAAATTTTATCGAAAGAAAACTTTATGTTCGAAATACGGGTAATGCAAAATTTTTTGAATTCAGAATCAGATTAGCTGAATTTTAATGTAAACTTTTCTAATGACAAGAAAATTTCGATACAACACCTCTCGATAATCACTTTCAGCTCCACTTTACCCACGAAAAAAATAAACATGATCATACAGTAAAAGTCATTCTCATTTGGGGGATTTTCGTTAAAACATTTTAATGGTACGTTGTTGCTTTTTATCAAATTGCTTGCTATAAACACAATATAATTATCCAGCGTGGAAATATTAAATGAAACTCTGTGAAACATTGGAACATTTTAGATCTGACTGTTGTGCCCGCTTTCAGGAATATTAGAGCAAACCTGCAAATTACAATCAGTTAAATTATGCATTTATTTGCATTTAACGCATTTAGGTGCTTTTATCGCATTTGGAATGCTAAATTGATAATAGATTTTCTCGATTACTAATAATCAATAATTTGGCTCTACCCATTTATGAATTAATTTTTAATTAGAGAGCGCAGCAAATGAATCATAACAGTAAAGTTTTAATTAAAATGGCTCTCGAAGTTATTTAGGCGTTCAAACAATAAATTATTTTACCTATGCATTTATTCTATTTGGTGAAAATAGATATAATTTTGAAATGTTTAACCAAACTTTACTTTTTTGAAAAACCGATTTAATTACTTTCGTTTTACAATTATAAATTTTTCTTATAATGATAAAAAAATGCCAGTAAAATTAATGTAACAAATAAAAAGTAATTTATTGAAAAATTAACTGATATTGGGGTCAATCTTCGGAGAATTTGCACTCAAAATAGATCAGGCGGATTGAAAGGGATAATTGTTGCTGAACCCATGCTGAACCTTAATAATTATGTTTTTGGGACCGATTTTTTACACAATAAAATGTTAGGATTTTTCTCAATTCTCCCTTTTTCCTTATTCGAATATTTCTTTTTCTTTTTGCCACTTTGTCCGTACAAAAAATGGATCGCTTAGGCATGAAATGTTTTTAAAATGACGAAAAATGATGGAAAATTGAGGAAAATCCGGAAAATCGTGTAGAGGAAACGCAAGCTGGCAATTCATTCATCATTCTGTTATTTTCGTTGTATTTTGGAAACTCTTTAATTTGGTCATTTATACTTCCTTATTCTCAGTTATTTTGTAATTTAAAACCTTATTTGCAATCACAATCTTCAAACTCTTAAATGATTTGCTCCGTTTTGTATTAAGTAGAAATCTTATCTTGATTATTTCACTAAATTATGACGTGCATTTAAATGACCAAATTACGAAAATGGACCGAAATTGCTTAATTAGCCAAATTAGTTGAAATAGCAAATGTTTCATAATTAATTCCATAAACAACTTTGCTCGAGATTTTCAGGCAAATATTATTTTAAGATCCAGTTGTAGTTTCGTAAAGTTATGTTTGTTCGCAAATAATTGAATTTCAGAATTCAGAATTTGTTGATTTATTTGTTGAATCTTTGAAGAATCTTATTCATTGTAGATTCTGTTGCTATATAACATTAAATGCATCTTAGTAGAGGATTTGTTTGTGAGAATGTGAAATTAAATTTACGAGTGTTTTGCATATATTTAGTTTCTAGCAGCTCATCGAGCCAAATACTAAAGAATTCAACAAATTTGCTAGCCTAGTGAAAATTAATGAAAATTTCTTGAATTTAAATTATTCAACAATATGCAACAATTTTTAAATCATCTCCCAATAGTTTAAAGCTTTTATTATATATTTACCAAGCAACACTGGAGCTAAAAACAATAAAATAGATTTTTAATCGAGACAAAGAAAATTGCAGAATCCCAGCACAGCAAAAAGTTTGAAACGAGAAATTTATATCTAATTGAATTTTTTTTTTATCTATTTTCCACTTTCCAGGATATCTCTAGCAAACTGGTAAGTTTTGTAGTTTTTTGTGTGAGGTTTTTATTATGTACATTATGATTATATTTTTTGGATTTGTTTAAGTGTAAGGAGGAAAACTCTTTTCATATTAAAATTAATTCATTTTAAATATTTATACTTTTGGATTTAAACGACACCGTTTACATACTTTAAATCACTTTTATGAATATCTTAACCATTTTCGTCCTCAATATTGCTGTGCAATTTTTCGAACCCAAACAAAAAGGTAAAACCATTTAAAAGAAAAATCCGAAAATAATTGAAATTTGTTTATTTTGCGTCCTCTGGCATGTTTCGAAAATAGCTTACAAATCGTTTGAACCTTCTGGAAAAAATTCTGAAAAGGTTAACGTGAAATCCTACGCCATCAACATGGCTTTAATAAATGTTTCAAATCCAGGTAAATTCAGGTAAATGCTTTTAATGGCAAATTGTAGCCAAAACAAATTATCAAAATTCTTTAAATTTGTTAACACGACATTTGACATTTTTACATTTATTGTGTACAATTTCCACAATTTTATTTTCCACAATTTTCACAAATTTCCACAATTTGGCCAATTTGGACAATTTTTGACAGTTTGGTTAATAATTCTTGTATACATTAAAAAAAATTCTCTGATTATATATTGCCATAATAAAACTAATAAAAGTATGACCCTTGGTGATTCGTGACAGGGAACATTTTTTTGGCAGGTTTGTGTCAGTCTTTGTCAGGTTGGTGCTATGCGAAACACGAATAGCAATTAAAATTAATAATATATACATGGAACATTGAAACATTGTAAAAGTGAGCTATCGAACCATAAACTTAAATTTTTATACTCTCATATTCTTTTTGGCAGAGTGAATGAGTTTTGTAAAAATAAATTTGAATATCATAAACATAGTATTTTTTATACAAATAGGTCAAAGGATAAGACAGTGAAAATATTTTTGTTTCCATTTTGGTTACATTCTTCTATGAATGTTATCAAGATCATCCAATTTTAAAGAAAAGAATAAATTTTGTTCGAATTAGTTTTTCATATTCTGACTATATGTTCTGGCAAATTTCCAAAGCGATTATATAGAATCATCGAATATATATTTTTCTTTAAAAAATATTTATTTAAATCAATATTCTTTCTATCATGGCTTCATAATCTAAATCTCAAATACATTTAAGCAAAATGTATCAAACAATTATTTAAAAATCATCAAGGAATCAAATATTAAATAAAAATTATTTTCCCAATATTTTAAAAGTGAACAATGAACACTTTCCAAAAAAGAACTTCATAAAGAATCCCGTACATGCTGAAGCTTAGATTGAACGAAGCTTAAAATAATCTATTTTATAATCTCAAAGAAAAACACAAATTATATTTATTTTTAAGCTTCATTCTCTTCACCATGGAACTCCTCCAGCATACAAGCAGATAAAACAGAACAGCAAGAAGCATCAACATCAGAGGGAAGCAAAAATCTCGCCAAAGTGTTTAGAAAATGTGTTTTTGTTGTTTTTTCTAACCGAGTATAATGGAGAAATATAATAGGGGGAAAAAAAAACTCAATAAAATCTGTGTGAAATGCTTCGGAAATGCTTTCTTAAGGTTTGGAAGGCCGATGTACATAATGTTTGCTATGATGTTTATTTTGTATGCAAACCTAATGAAAATAAATTGATTTTTCTATTTACACAAGGAGTATTTCACTTATGGGTTGCACTGGGTGGAAATTTTTTAAATTTTTTGGTTGAATTGAATACAATAATTTGTGTGTTTTTCCAATCGATAAATCTTTAAATAGCTCTTTAAATATTTTTATCGGTGAAAACCTACAAATCAAATCATCAATTTATGAATTTTCATTAATGGCCTTGACAAACACCAAAAGCTAAACAAACGAGCCAAGCAAATATTTAAAAATTCAAGTCAAACAATAAAAATACCATTTTCCATTTTTTCCATGGAAAATTCCCTTAGGCTTGACAAAATAACCAAAAACTACCAACAAACTCAAAAACTCGATAAAAAACTGAGCAAAAGTCATCTGTTGTACAGCCAAGCGCAAAAAATGCAAAACCATTTTGGTACCAACATAAATTATCATGGTGGGCTCGTGCTGCCTAGTCAATAAACTGCCTCAAATGCGAAAATGGCAAATGCTCTCTGACCAGCAAAAACGACAAAATACCCGGAAAACCGAAAAACACCAGAAACACTAACAAAAAACTCGGGAAAGTCCAACAAAAACGAAAAGCTCAAAAAGCTCGCATCTAAAAATAATCAAAATCATTTTTTAAGCGGATGGCAAATCGATGTCCAGAACTTTTTCGAGGATTTTCGGACTTTAGTGTTTCATCCAACCTCTCTAGATTTCGTGTGTTCAAATTGTCGAGCTTGCCGAGTTGTGTGAGCTCGAGAGTTTATTGTGTTTTGTTAGGTTTTTTATGATTCCATGTGAGTGTTATTTTTTGCGACATTTTTCGGGTAACAGAAAGGCTGAAAACTGTTACAATATGTGTCTGCGGTGTCAAAATTTATATTTTTGTTGGTCCTGAGTTATAACTGTTTTGCTCGAGCTTTTACATCCAGTTTGGCCGGATAAATTTTAATGATCATGTTTTTGCTTTAGAATTTGAACGTTTTTGGGGTAGGACGGAGGGTTTGACGTTGGGGAAATTACTTGGAAAATAACTAAAACTAATAACTTTTTATTATTTATAAGACATTCTCAACAGCAATTTTGTAAGATACTAAAAACGGTGGAAGGTAAATATCATTTTATTCAATACGCCATTAGTTCAGAGCCATATCAAAATTGTAGAGTTATACAATGAATATTATTATAACGACTGAATGAATTATTATCAATCTCCCCTCAATCCCTTTGCAGTAGTTGTGTAATGTACATTATAGCTACCAAATTGAAAATAATGGATTTCTATGCATTTGCTCCACTTATGTTTCACCATAAATTATTTGCAGGCGCTTGCTGCCGTTTCAATTGTACCACTATTTAGCCCCACAATCTCGACTATACCGAGCATTTGAAATTATGGCGAAAGTATGCTATAATATGCAACATTTCATACATTTTATGTATTTTATTTCATATATTTCGTTTATATGATTTCATGTTTTTTTTGGCATATTTGAGCATTTCGCCAACCATTCCAGCGCAAATGTTATTGATTAAATATAAAAATGTATGGCAAAAAAATCTATACAAAATACATAAAACACAAATAAAATATATAATTCAGTGTGGCCTTGAAAGCATTCGAGTGCCCACAAAAAGTTCCGGTTGGCCCGCAAAAAAAGATTAATGCATATTCAATTCATCAGCCCGCACGATATGCCTGATGTGCCTGATGGGCTCCATTCTGCTTGATCGTGTTATCGAATGTGTACACATTTTGTATAGCCTTGCAAATGCCTTGCAAATATTCGTATGTATTTTGGGTAGTAAGTTTAGTGAATTTCAGTGAGTTATTGTTTCATGATGTCGAGGAATTTAAGGACAGTTTTTATTTCCGGTTCAGTTTTATGAATTTTTCACTTTCATCGCCGAGTATATTTGGCATTGGGGCCGAAAAGGATATATGTGGAATATTTTGTTTTAGAGCTTTTTCTTTTATTCATGTTTGGGAAAATATTAGAATGAATTTTATATGCAGAATTCAATATTGGTGAAGAAATGTAGCAAATTTTAAACTTTTCGACTTTGAGAGTTCTCAAAAAAATTAAAATTAAAGCTAATATAACTTGAAATACGTGACCGTCACATAATAATCGGATAATAAGTAAAAAACCCAAACAAAGATTCTTTAACAAAACATTTATTTACCATACACAATATTTACCATACGATCTAGTTGAAGAGAGATCTTGTTTTTTTAATATCAAATATTTGATATATCGTTTTCCGATAAGGTTTCCCGACTCTCCCTTTTTATTGGAGTTAAATTTATCGTTCCTTCACAATTTCCAACAATTTCCGCAATTTCTTGTTATTCCCTCAAATTCTACCATATCATTCATAATAAATGTTATTGCAATTATGTGTATTATTTTCCTTTCTTTCTTCACAAGGATCAATTTTTCATTATAAACATTATAAATTAGAAATTATTCTCTTGTTATTTGCCTTCACAAGACTTTCACGAGAATTCTTTGAATCTGAAGGAATTTTTCCAAATTCATCGTAATTTTGCTTGAATCTTCTGTAAATTTGCGAAAGAACAAGAAAAAGTTGGCGAAAAACTTTTCCACGCAGACAGAAGACACAAGAAACACAAGACGACAAAAAGCTAAGAAGAAGTGGGAAGAACAACATCACATCATTTTAAAGCATGTTCAATTTTGATATTTATGTTTGAAAGAATATATATTGAGACATTAAAATCAAATTACATGAATGGAGCTCCAACATTTCTTTCAAACAGTTAAAAATAGATATAATGAAATTCTTTGTGAACATGATAGGAGCTGGATTGCTGGTGCTTTCGTTTAAAACTGGAATATTGCCGAAGAATTGCGGTAGATTTAATACGTTTATTCTCTTGCAGTTTCCCATTCGTTCACCGGTAAAAAGGGTAGAAAGGAATTCATCCAAGATTTTCCTCTGATTTTTATTTTGTCATATAAATTAAAAATAATGTGCAATTAAGGAAATATTTTGAAGCAGGAATAAAGTTTCAATGAGACATTAATACTACGTAATTTCGTAAATTGCCTTCTCGGTTGAATAACAACCAAACAAACAAACTGATACCAAAACAGAACGGATTTTTTAAGATGGGATAATTTTCATTTTAGACTAGGAAAATGAGTTTATCAAAAATAATTAGGCATTGATTTAAACTTTACATTTTGAACAAATAAGTTTAAGTGAAATTTTCCATCCAAAAACCACCCCTGTAAAACACAAAATAAATAATTCAGAGTGTTATGTTTTTACAGGATATCCCAGAGTATTTAAAGGATTGACCCAAAAAACCCTTTTGCAAGTTGCCATGTTTCTTTTGGCTGCTTCTCGAGCAATCTTGGATTTTTTTTGATAGTAACTACTTTGCTTGCTTATTATAAGATAAATTGGCAGCACTTAAACAAGATTTAGCTGGATTTTCGTTACATGCGTTTTTGGGTCCTTCGGTCATAAAGTTTTGTTAGGGTGAAGGTCAAAATTGCAATTTGCGAGAGATTTGAGAAGGATATGAGGCAAAACTTTAGAAAATTGAGAAAATCGACCGAATTTAATAGTTTGCAATTTTGTATGTGAACAGTAGATATTTATTTTCTATACAGTTTTTTGTTGTTGTGTATAATTGATCGAGCTTTTATGAAGTATCCAGCAGAAAGTTCTTAAATTCAACAAGATCTGGTCCTTTTAAAAAAATCAATTTTTTTTTGATTCTCTTCTGGAATGGACTCTCAAAAAAATTTTATGTAGTTGTAAAATAATAAAATATTGGCAAACTTTATGAAGACTTTGAATTTACTTGGAAATTTTTCTTTTGTTTTTACGAAAACTTTTAAGAAGCTTTTGAAAATGTCAATGACTTCAACTCGATATTCTTGAACTTCTTGAATTTCAAACTTTGAGTGGTTTCATAAGAGGTTTTGCATATCATATTGAGCTTACATTAAATTTAGTTTAGAAAATTTGCAAAGTTTGAAACAATACGAGTTATTGCATATTTGCATACTGGCAAGTATAGACGCTTCTTGAAAGATAGTAAAATATTTATTTTTCTGAATGGTTTCTCATATGGTTTCATCTTTTTGGTTCTAAAATATGAGAAATGATGAGAAACAGAAATTGAAGAAGTTTCAATGACATATTAAATTTTTTGGCTGTGTGGTAGAGAAAAGTTTTTAGAATAGTTTTAAATGTATAGCTCAGAGATCAAAAGACAATTTATTTTAGAGTTTTATTCTATTTAATATTTCAGTAACTTTCAATACATTAGATATGAAACATGTTGGAGTTTCTTATTAATTTTCTTTTCAAGAATTTCTAAATTTTTCAGTTGAATGTTATAAATCATTTTCTTTGTCTACAAAGTTCAAAAAGCCATCAATTTCTGTCCTTGAAAAATGGTCCTCCATCAGCTTTCATATATTTAAACGATTGAATAAATCATCAAATCCATTAACACTTCGCGTTCCTCAATACAATTAATCAAACAAAATTTCATTCAGCGCTACACTTCAAAAAGATGATGGTTGAACATTATTTTAAATCACTTTATACAGTTCATATAGTCACGGATCAACATGCTCCAATTGAACCGCAGATAAAGTTTATGTTGCCCAATATGGAGCCAATTTTACCAATTTTCCTAACTCTGCCAAAATCCAATTTAAATCGGAAAGATAACTTTTCCGGATTTTTGTCGCATTCGAGTGTACAAGCCAATCTTGCCATTTAACCATAACAATTTACCAAAATATCACCCCCAATATCAAATATCAGATCCTACATGTTTATCCGATACTTCTCACACAGAATATCAAAAACATTTACAAAAATCCAATTTTATATAGAAAATACTAAAAACCAGAAATACTCACAACACTAAAAATATACTAAAAATACTAAAATACAGCTATTAATTTTTATTTCCTGAAAGCTGAAACATATCTGATAATCTGCCATTTTCATGCAAATTCTGGCAATATCTTCCCAGATCAGCGAATAATCATTGTAATTTTGTTATTTTTTGGGAGTTTTTGATATTTTTTTGGTTTTCTAAATATTTTCAATATTTTTCAATATTTTGTGAGTGCTTTTACGTTCCATCAAAGTTATTCAAAGCCATACAAATATTTGTCATATTTGTGGATTTTGTGGATTTGAAAAGCAGTAAAGGCTCTAGTTGTCTATACTTGAGGAAAAAGCTTTAGCTGTGGCAAATTTATGGATTCGCTTGACTTTGCTGCTTTTTGTATCATTCCTATCATGTTTTTCATACTTCTAATATTTTTCAATCTATGGCCCCATAAAACTGATGCCATAAAAAGCATAATTTATTTTTATTATTCTGCTATTTCCGTTGTGCTTCACAAACGAACATGTCGGAATGATTGACATTATCGATTATTTCATTTGGATTAATAACAATAATTTGCTTTTCAGGTGGTTTGTGATGGTTTCATGGATTTGATTTTTGGGCATTTTGAAATATTTCCGGAAATGTGAATTTAACAATTGAGGATTTTGTTCATTAAATAAAAACACTAATCTGGCTTAATTTAATATCGATCATTTTTGTTTTTTAACCATTCAAAATTATTTCAAATTGCAATTAAATGAAAATGTGAAAAAAATTCTAGGAAATGTATAAATAAATATTTGAGTGGCTGACTCGAAGAATTTAATCATTTTATAACTATTAATCAAACAAAATTTGTCTCTATTTTTAGAAAACAAACCTAGTAAAATCAAAAGGACAATTGTTTGTTTTTCCGACATACTCCTTCACACATTTTTATCATTTTCATAAAGTTTTCATTTTAATTTGTCAACACATTTCCCCATCATTAATAAACAACTGAGCTAAAAAATTGCAATGTCAGGACGGTTATTAAACAAACAGTTTTCCCAGTTGACACAGTTCACGAGCAATGGCACAATGGCAACGACACACTGAGCCAGCACGATTGTCTTTATTTTCTGTCAGAGCAACGAATGAAAATCTGAAAAAGTTTTTAAAACAAGTTTTCTAGCTTTTTCATATGAAACACAAGAAAAGTATTTTTAAATTTGTTGGGAATTGTTTGGATATATTTGCAGCAATGTTTTTAAATATTTGCTGATATTGTTGGGAAAATGAGAGAATGTACGATAAAATTATTTAAACTAGGGAATATAAGGGAATAGTCCATTTGAATATTCAAATTTAAAATAAAGTTTTCAAACAAGGGGCGAAGAAAGCGCACGAAACAATTAAGGACATAAATCTTAATGCAATTTAACATACATATACCATACATTTTAATATAGCTTTAACATTTTTTGTTTTTCAACTACTAGCAAGAAGCAGGGGTGACAGATAGATTTATTTCAAATATATTTTATAAATAATAGTTCTTTTAGTTAACTTCTTCGGCATTTGAAATTGTTTTTATAAGTATTTTGAAATTTCCAAAAAGCTTCAGCTTAAACCCTATCCTTCACAAAACATACTTTACAAAATTAAAACATAACATGTTCATGAAAGTTTCCCAGGAAATGAAAAACCAACAAGTAGAGCGGTTCAGGCTCGAATTTTATGCAGAAGAGAAATGAGCAGAACGAGCTGCTTAATTGCACTATAAGTATCCCTTACATCCTACATCAAACATTATCAAACATCCTACCTTTATGTGTTCTTGCACAGCAATTAATTTGCATATTATCTTCCTCGGTTGTTTGCTGCCAGCTGATTAGGCATCACAACGTCAATTATCCATTTTTGTTAGCTCTTGCTATGAGTTTTTATCGTTTATGGTGAACTTTTTGTTAAAACTTTTTTTTTTGCAAACTTTTCTTCACCAAATTTTAAAAAAGATTCACTTTCAAAGAAAATTCCACCGAAAACTCCGGAAAATATATTTAATCTTAATTTATGTTTCCCTGAATTTACGAATTCAAAATATGCAAATTCATGTTTCTTTATTTTCTTTATAAATATATTTTCATCTCATTCTGAATTTTCGAGACAAATTCGTACTTATATTTTTATTAGATTTATATTACACTTTTCCTTCTTCAGTACTTTTTATTAATTTTATTATTTTAACTATGTACTTGTATTTTTTAATTGGTTGCAGCCTACAAATTCAGATCATTTACCAAATACACAAATCCATGAGACACTGTTAAGATTTGCTACAATGTTAGGCTCAATTTTACGACCGTGAAACTTTTTTGGGTTGAACTTATAATGTTTCGATCATGTTTTGGATCAATTGTATTTGAGTCCGATCGAGCCACATAATTACACCATTAACTGTAGAGTCTAGCACCTCTAGCCACTTTATTATTTTGGAAACTGTATAAACTTCATAAACTCGAATAAAAAATGCAAAGCCAATTGAAGCTTTCACTGAATTGCTGTTAATTTTCCGAATTTCTATATTTCATGTAAATTCTTTTTTATATTTTTGCTTCTACTTTCTTGCGTTATTCAGCAAATTTAAGTAATTCAGTAATTTGTAATTCAATTTGGAACTGGATACTTTCTCAGTTTGTGCGAGGGTAATTCCTCAAATTTCATCTGGCCCCGACGAAAAAGCCGAAAAGTTGCCGCCAAAAATTTCTACACTTGCAATCACTTCATCCGCCAAACGAACACTGAATCTTTTCAAGCTGCACAACATTCACGGAAAATCTTGGCAGCTGAGCTTTCGAAAATTGGAAACATATTTTTTTGTAGACTTTTGGAGAGTGGTGTGGTAGCTCGAGGAGTATAGCGAGAATTGGGGCACATCCATGTGATAAATGTGGCATGCGCTCTGAGAGACAAATCAGCTGTGAATTTTAGAGTATCGTGCGAGCGAAGCTTGACTGAATTTATTTCCTGCTACTTTAATACAGAAAACAGGCGAAAATTTACATATGCTGCAAACAAACATGTTAAAGATTGTTTTCTTGCCACACAAGTACATGCTGGCCCAATTTATGTCATCATTGATGTTGGGGAAAAGCTCTTCGATGGGGCCATTGAGCTACTTGTGGAATAATTCGTAGTTTTGATGATTTTTGGGGTTGTTTCATGGTTTTAATTATGGACATGGTTGTTGAAATTTATTGCTAATATATGCAGGGATTTATAGTTTCAAAATAACATTGTTTTTGATTGGTTCTGTGTGAGACATATTGTAGTCCAGATAACCTTTTGGCCTGAAGCATGGGCCGAAAAAATATATCTTTACTATGACGTTACAAAATTTGTTCCAAAAATTATTAATAAATATATGTAAACACATGTAAATTTTAACAAGCATTTGCAGACTACATACAATCCAACCACATTCCAATTCAACTCCTAACAATGCAATACATTTTACGCCAAAACAAATTAAAACCAAACAGCAGAAATAAAATCATAATTTTCTTTTCCCAATTTATATTTTAATTTTCCATGAAGGATAGTTTTGCACAGAAAAATCGTAAAACAAAAAAAATCCAAGAAAACTTCATTTATCGTTAATACATTTAAATTTATTCATTTATTTTCATTTGCCATAGAAAGTTGGTTTTTATATAGTATGTAGATTGTAGATAGCAGAATATATACTAAGTATTCTTAAAGCTTTTTTTTTTAGTTCCTTCCAAACAGACAATGAAATGCTTGAAAATGCTTGTGAGAATTGCTGGTGTATTTCAGTTGAATTGCTGTAGAAAAATTGAAAGAATGGATTTTTTCAGTTTTTGCCACATTAATGTAAGTGTACAAAGCTAACGACATGAAATGTGAAAAGTTTATTTTTGTTGCAATGTCTGGAACAAATTGATACTGATTGCATTCGATTTTTTCAGAGATAATGGAACTGTTAATGGATTTGAATTTATGTCAATAGAGATTTGCTGGACTATTTTATTTGTATAAAAAGAGCTTTAAATTTGGGAGTTAGGAGGATGTTAGTTTTAAAAATGTTTGGCTCGCTTTTCACGATGATCTTTTATTTTTTAATGCATTTTGCAATAAATCCCGTCCATTAATTTAAAATGCAACAAAACATATATCTCTAAATTCCTTTATAAATTTAACAAAGAAAAACCATAGCCCAAAAGTTGAATTTTCGTTCCACTTCTTTTAATTAAATATGTACATTCAAAACCCCATTACGCCATTTAAGTCCCTCAAAATAATTATAGTTCCATAGCGACACTGAATTTATAGCAAAATTAAGAAAAAGTTGAACTCAAATTGCATGGAATTATATCTCGAATGATAAGAGTGCTCTCTACTTGCTTAACTGCTATTTACATGAATGAATTTATACAAAATTTCATAAAAATATAAAGTTACTCGAGTTTCGAATTTGTTTAATTGTGTTTTAATTACACATTTTATTATCTCAATTTTCTTATGGCACAATTATGCAAATGTAAGATTATAGGGAGGGAAAAAAGTTTTTGGGGTCATTTACTTGTCACAAAGTGTTTAAATAAATGAATATGTAAATGTTTTTTAAAAGAAAATAATGTTTGCATAAATGTTTTTTATTTTTTCTAGATTTTGGCAGTACATTTTGAACTGTACATTATGTAAATTTTATGGCATCTGAACAAAAAAGTTTTACGAATATTTGAACGTTTTTTATACTTTTAACATAAATTGCAATTATTATAGCGAATAAAGTTTTGTTGATTATTATATCAATTTTCATTCAATTGTTCTTATTTTTAGTTTTTGTAAAAGTGATGATGTTTCTGTGATGACCTCTTCGCTGGTAATGTCACCTTGCCGTGGTGAAGAGGCTTGCGCGTTGCAATGAACCTGACGGATCTGCCGGCGGTAACCTAGTTACTGGCAGGGCCTCCCAAGCCGGACTGAAGGAGGGGGAGCAACCAGACTAAGAACATTACCAATCTCCTCGAAGAGGTTGAGCATAGGGTTGACAGCCCTATCTCGGAAAAAGAACATTGTTACGAGACATCAAGGATTAAATAAAACGGACAGGAATACGGCAACAACAACGCGCAAACGAAGAAAGGACAACGATTTACGGTTGGGTTCCTGGAACGTGAGATCTCTCTACAGACCAGGTGCCCTAAAAATCTTGACGAATGAGCTAAGGAAGTACAGAATGAACATAACAGCGCTCCAAGAGGTACGCTGGGTTGGCACCAAAACCTTCACGAGTAACCGCTTTACAATCTTCACCAGCTGTGGCGACAAGCACCACACATTTGGCACCGCCTTTGTAGTGGACAGCAAGTGTAGCGACCTCGTGATTGACTTCAAGCCTATAAGTGACCGGCTGTGCGTTATACGAATGAAAGGCAAATTCTTCAACATCTCCATAATTAACGCACATGCTCCAACAGAAGACAAGCCCGACGAGGAGAAAGATGCCTTCTACGAGCTTCTGGAGGACACTTATGATAAATGCCCCAAGAACGACATCAAACTCTTGGCTGGCGATATGAACGCAAAGATAGGCAGGGAAATGGCGTATCAGCCCACAATTGGAAAGCACAGCTTACACACAAGCACCAACGAGAACGGCCTACGGGTCATTAACTTTGCAGCAGCTAGGCAAATGGTTGTTGGTAGCTCGTGCTTCCCCCACAAAAGCATACACAAAGCTTCCTGGAAATCGCCAGATGGCGTAACCAATAACCAGATTGACCACTTCCTCATCGACAGCAGACACTTCTCAGACCTACAGGATGTTCGGACCTACCGAGGAGCCAATGTAGACTCAGACCACTTTTTAGTGGTGGCCACAATGAGAGCAAGAATTGCGAACGCTCACAAGCAAAGGTGCCAGAAAGCCAAGCGATTTGACACTGAAAAACTGAAAGACGCACGAGTGTTTAAACAATTTGGCCAGAAACTGAAAGAGGAACTGCAAAATCACATAACCACGAACCAAACCATAGACGAAGCCTGGGATAGCTGCAAGAATGCCATCAACAAAGCAGCAACCGATGCAATAGGTTTCACGCGTACCGTACCGCGAAGTCAATGGTTTGATGATGAATGTGAGCAGGTAACAAGAGAGAAGAATAGTGCCAGAGCGCTAATGCTGCAAAGAGGAACAAGGCAAAACACCCTGGAGTACAAGCAGAAAAGAAAGCAGGAAAAGAAGACCCACCGTAGCAAGAAATTCCAACACGAGAACAAGACGTTCGAGCTATTGGAATCACTCCACGGGGCCGCAGAATCACGGAAATTCTACAAGCTGCTGAATGACTCCAGAAGAGGGTTTGAGCCAAGAGTGGCAATGTGCAAAGATGCACATGGAAACATTGTGGCTGATAAAGCTGGCGTATTAGCAAGATGGCGTGAACACTTTGACCATTTGCTGAACGCCGAGCAAGAAGATATGGAAAGAGAAGAGGTGGAAGTACCAAGGACCGCACAAGATGATGAAGAGCAGCCCCCACCAACAAGGCTTGAAGTGATGGAAGGCATCAAATGGCTCAAAAACAACCGAGCACCAGGCCTTGACAACATTCCCTGTGAGCTAATCAAAGCTGGCAGGAAGGAACTGGTGGATATCCTGCATCAAATCATCCAGAAAGTGTGGGAGCAAGAGGAACTACCGTGCGAGTGGCAAGATGGAGCATTGTGCCCCATTCATAAGAAAGGAGATCAACTTTGCTGTGAAAACTACAGAGGTATCTCCCTACTGAACACTGCCTACAAGATCTTAGCTAGAATCTTGTACAACAGGCTGAAACCGCACGCTGAGGACTTCACACAACACTACCAAGCTGGTTTCCGGTCAGGAATGTCAACCACCGACCAAATCTTCGCCATTCGTCAAATTCTACAGAAATGTAACGAGTTTAACGTGGAAACTCATCACCTATTCGTCGACTTCAAAGCAGCCTATGACACCATCATCAGAAATGAGCTGTGGAAACTCATGCTGGAGTTCAGCTTCCCAAACAAACTGATAAGGCTGATAAGAGCGACGCTGAGCGGGGTGAAATGTTACGTTCGGATTCAAGGAGACACAGCACACCCCTTTGAATCTCTCTGTGGACTGAGACAAGGAGACGCACTCTCTACGATGCTCTTCAACATCACATTGGAAGGAGTCATCAGGAGAGCACGCGTGGAGACCAAAGGCACGATTTTCAACAAGTCCACTCAACTTTTGGCTTATGCCGACGACATTGACATAATTGGACGAAGCGTGCTGGAGGTAAAAACTGCATACATTGCCTTGGAAAGACAGGCAAACTGCGTTGGCTTGAAGGTGAATGAGGCCAAAACAAAATACATGGTGGCTGGAAGGAGCGCCATGAGAAGCAGAATAGGCCAAAACGTAACAATTGGCGATGCAAACTTTGAAGTCGTGAACGACTTTATCTACCTGGGCACCGTCGTGAACGCCGACAACAACATTGGCAACGAAATAAAAAGACGCATCGTAATTGCCAACAGAAGCTATTATGGACTACGCAAATACCTGAAGTCCAAGCTTCTGACGAAACGCTCCAAAGTACAGATATACAAAACCCTGATAAGGCCTGTACTGACCTATGGATCAGAGTCGTGGAGCCTTACCAAAGGAGATGAGAACTTGCTGCAAATCTTTGAGCGCAAGATTCTTCGGACCATCTTTGGAGCAAAGTTGGAAAACGGATTCATAAGGCGGAGATACAACCACGAACTGTACCAGGAGTACGATGATAACAGCATTGTTGGAGTTGTTAAGAACCATCGGCTGAGATGGGCTGGGCATTTGATTAGGATGGACGAAGAAATGCCAGCCAAAAAGCTATTTACCTCAGTCCCCGAAGGCAAGAGAAGCCAGGGGCGACCAAAAACACGATGGATCGATGGCATCGAGAGTGACCTAAGGACGCTAAAGGTTGCAAACTGGAGAACCAAAGCTCAAGAAAGAAGAACGTGGAAGAGAATCCTGGATGAGGCCAAGACCGATAAACGGTTGTAGTGCCACCTAAGTAAGTAAGTAAGATGATGTTTATTTTACCTAAAAATATTGGCCAAAAGCAACCAAAAAACCTAAGCAATTTCCTAAAAACTAAAATATCCGTAAATTTTCGTTTGCTTCCTCAAAATGCAACTAAAAGTCAAACTGCCATAAACACATTCTCAGAATCTATAATTATTTAATTAAAACTTTTTCTAAGCTCACCTATTTACCTGGTCGATTTAAAAAGAGGCGTTTAAATGATGATTTAATCAAAAATTACAGAAATTAAATATTGCATTTTTGCAGTTTAATACATGAAGTTCATGGTTTTTCATGGCTTTTCGATTTTAATTAAGATAACAGTGTTCAGCTGAACACAGTTTGAATGCAATACCGTTTTATCAGTAAATGCGATGTTAACATGAAACTTTTAATTAAATCTTTTAACTTTTGTGCTAACGGACACGTTTTTTTGCGACAATTTTTATATATTATCGATGGTGCATGATGGAGGTTGATGGGTGGAAATTTTTTCTCAACTTTAAGAAGTTTTTAGAATAGAAGAGAAACTTGTATTAGATCAACTTTACCTTTTATTGAAACTTCTATGATTGAGAAAAATATCCAAACCTCCCTTAAAATGAGTAAATTTGTAAAAGGAATTTAAACATTTTCAAAGTTATGGAAAAAGCACCGTATCATGTATGTATGATATTTTACTGCTTTGTGCTTAGTGACTCTAAATGACTGTTGTTCAGGCAATGGCAAAAATATGAGTCCATTTACAAAAGGCTACCATAAATTCTCTGCGATAGTTTTCCATTTAACTTATTTAATGGCACGAAATCAATTTATACTTGCTTCTGGCTTCTTTTTCGTTTTTGTGTTGAGTAATTCGTGAATTTTCGTTGCGAATGGAACATTTCTGTATTGACTACAAAAACCTTTTACGTGGGACAGCAAGTGACATAGATTGTGGAAATGGTGTGAATTAATGGTCAACTTTAAAATGTAAGGTTTTCCTTTTTCAGTTATAAAGAGCTTTTAATGATATTAAAGAGCTTCCATACAAACATGTAGAGTGAAAAATAAAAATAAAGAGTTCGGAGTCCGTCAAACCATCCACAGTTCACTGCACAAATTACTAAAAGTCTGATGAACTTTAATTGGCGCAAAAGTTTTTAAACACCCGTTTTTTCGTTCAATTAACTTTCAAAATTGATTTTTCCAAAGTTTTTTAATTTGCAATGGAAAACAGCTAGCAGCTGCAAAAAAAGTTCAATCAAAACGCTGAAAAACTGGTGTTTGGGTTTGATTGAGTTTCAATTGGTCGTCAAAGGGAAATATTTGGCGTTTTGGTGGAATATGTAAATATTGTGTAGTGCATTTTTTGTCTTGATGAAATAAGTAGAACTTTCAAAAATACTGGCTTTACTGGTCATGGCACTCAGAAAATTTTACTATCCTTTTCTGGAAAGATGCAAAATACCAATTCAAATAACTTATTAATAAGTTGTTTTTTATAAGTTGTTTTTTATTATTAATATACCAAACTGAAAACATTGACTAGTTTTGAGCAAAGATAACAGTAATTCTACATTGTTTTTTTATTAGTCTTATCAAATTTCTTCAATATTTCCACCGAAGCCTTCGAAAAATATCTTTTGTACAGCTTGACAGCATAAACCGCAAAGATCAGTATCAATGTGAATGTCAAGTACACATCGATGTTATGATATTCGATGGGATTCAAGTATGTTGCTGAAGATTGTAGATGATAAGCACCTTTATGACTCATCACGTACTCAATCCAAAAGATGGCGTTCTCTTTTGGTGTGTTTGGTCGATCCTTGAATTGTATTGCAACTTCCCTCATGTTGTTGGAATATCTGAATGATTATGAAACAATTGAATTGTTTTTAAAACATGATGAATACTACCTTTCATTTTGAATGACTTCTTGAATAGCCCAGCTCAAAGATTCTTCTGTTAAATTCTGATATGGTAAGTTCAATCCAATTTCCAACAATTCTGCTTGCTTCATATTTAAAAACTGTTCAGCAAACAACGGAACTCCTTTTATAAAAAGGAATATTAATTTTTTTTGATCAATTAAGGCTTAAAATTATTGTAGCACTCACCAACTATTGGAATTGCTCTATGAACTGCTTCCATAAAACTGTTCATTCCACCTTAGTTAAAATACTTATTAGTTTTGAAAAAAAACAGTCAATAATTTAATACCATGAGTCACAAAAACCTTAACATTTGGATGAGCTAGAATTTCATCTTGAAGAAACCAGTCTCTAATCAAAATTTTCTCTTGATCGTAATTGATATAATAGTTCCATTTTCACATTTCATGATCACTTTCATCTTTGTAAAAGCAGCCAAAATATGTTCCAATTTGTGAACATCCATCAATTCTAGTCTCACAATGCTACCAAATGAAAAGTAAACAACTCCATGTTCAGCACTCTCAATAAATTGTAAAATATCAATTGGCAGTGGACAAAGAGAGTCTTTGAGGTGGATACCTTTAAAGAAAATGTAAGAATCTTAAATGAATTCTGTGGTTATCAACTTACCAGCAATTTGGATCATATTTGGAAGCATTGCTTGAGAAGAGCTGATTGAAAAGTGATTGTTAATCAATGCCAATGACATTCCATTTTTCACAACTTCGTTAAATGTTGATTTGTTTCGATGAGGGAATGCAGCCTCGTAAAGATATCTCTAAATATTATTATTGAATAAGTATTTCGAATTAAACAAAAGAATGTTCAAAAAAGACTACTGGGTCCACTTTGAATTAAGTTCAACATTATAAAGATTCCTAAGTAAACTACGTACCTGAGTTGGATAAGTCCAAAGATAATATCCAAGATTATCCATAAATCCCCTGCTGAAAGCATTTATCATTCGATCTTTGAAGTTCATTCTATCACCTAGACCTAAATAAGGATTCGGAATCACTGACAATGGTGCAGGATTGTGTAACATATCGTTCATGTACAAATATTGTCCAGAACAAAAGACTCCAATAGTGGGAGCGTTGAAATGTTTTCCAAATCCAAAAACTGCTGGGTTATGTGCATCAATGATAACTAAATCAAACTTTTCTGTTTTTGAATGCAATAACTCTTGGATGGCTGGATCAAACAGAATATGCTTTGTCATCAAAAAATTACAATATGTATAAAATACACCGATGTAAGTCATAATCAAAGGATTTTGTTTCGCAACCTGGATTGCTTGTGAAATAATGGCTGAAAATTAATATTGATAATTAGATAAATTAAAATTTTACTAATTTTTTTACCATCATTGACTTGATGTATTGCTTCTGAGGTTAAGTTGATGTTTCGAAAGTTTACTGGAGGATTTTTCATCGGATGTGCACTAACAAATGTCACGTCATGTCCTCGAGCAGCTAACTCGGCAAATAAAACTGTCCCTAAAGCTGTGTGGGACTGAGAAGGGTTTGTAAACATCCCAAGGATCCTCGCATTCTCCACTTGACTTATTGAGCAAGAAAATAAAATGAATATAAATTGAAATAACATTGCAACTTTGGTTGCGTTATGACTAAAAATAAAAATGAAACTACAACTTTATAATTGGATAGAGATATCATTTGGCTAAATTCAAGTTCTTTTGTATTTTTTAAGCATTTTTAATGATCGTTTTGTTTGTACAATTGTTTTAGTTTTGAAGCAAAGGGAAAATTTTGTTGTCGAGCCTTATCATTGTTCATTGTTCATTGTTCATTAAAATGTGTTTTAGTTGTTTCTCTCAGATCGCCTATAACCAATTTATTTGATCAGCTTTGTGGTTTTTGTGTTAAAACTTTATCAGTTTTGAAAGGGGAACTTAATTTTCTGTGGAATTTTCAATTATTCTACAATATTTTATTGCTAGCTTTAACCATCTTTGGAATTTCATCCAATGACTTGGAAAAAAATATTTTATAAAACTTTTTCACAAAATAAACATCGATGTTTTGATATTGGGAGTCAATTATTTTGCTGAAGATTCCAAATGATATGCACGTTTATGTCTTATCACCTATTTTTCCAGTCACTTCAATAATACAAGTTTGATGTGTTTCTCTGCGATCATTTAAACAAGTGTTTAATTGTACTTGGATGAAATTTAAACTAAGTGAACGTTTGACTAGCAGCAATGATGGTTTTTGTCAAGAATAGGATGTCTTGGATATGCTCGAGGTTTCCTCAAAAAAAACTTGAAATATTTTCCTTTCATGGTGCTAAAAAAAAGCAATAGAAACTTCAATCAAGGTATTCATGATCTCAGGTGAAACGTATGAATAATAATACTAAGGAGTAACAAATACACATCACTTAGTCGTTATAGTACTAGTAATAATACATTCGTTCTGAAGATGAGACGCATTAGTCTTGAAATACGTATAAATAAATAAAATTATTGTTGAGAAACTTCAATAATTCCACATAAATAGAACTTCATAAGTTGGAGTTTGAGTCTTTGAATATAAAGTTAAATTTATTTCAGGGTTCGCCATTTGACGCGTCAGTCGGCAATTGACTTGACATGACGTCAAACGTGTCAGTTGACCGTCAAAATGTCAATTGACATGTCAATTTAATTTGTTCAAGAAATTTTTTTTTTTAATGGTCAAAAATGAGTTTACTGGGTCTTAAAATATTTAAAACAAGATCTTATAGCGCATAAAAATAAAATAATTTTTTTTTTGATAACTCGAGAAAATCTTATTTTAAAAAGATACAAAATTATACAGGCAAAAAGTTTATGGGGTAAGTTCTGCTACTATGGTTCTTAAATATGTTTTCTAGTACTACGCAATAAGATTTGTTTAAGATATTTTGGTTTTTCATACTTTTTCAGAAATAAAAATTAGAAAATATTCATGTAAAATTGACACGTGTCAACCAAAGCAATTGACATGACGTCAATTTACGTGTCAATTGACGTGTCAAGTGTAAGTGTCAATTGACATGGCGAACCCTGATTTATTTTGACTTTATTGGGATCGTTTTGATTTTTTCGGTATTTTACACATGGTTATGACCTTTAATTTTACTAAATTTTTTTTCATCAAAAGGACAATTTAAAATTTTTGTTGGGTCATGGACTAAATGTCCTAACTTTTCATTGAACTTTGATTAAAATAACCAATTGAGAAAAAAAAATTCAGTTAAATCTGAGGTCATGGCCATGTGGCTTCTCGGACACTGATTTTAATATGATTTAGACAAAACATGATTTTGCAGTCTTCAAATAAATCTTAATGTTTGAGATATTTGGAGCTTACTAGGATTTATGAAGCTTTCAGGGAATAATAAATAAATTATTTTGATTGCTTCTGATATTATATTTAAATTTATGATATGATGCAAGTAAATCCATTTTACCATCAATCCATTTTTATGATTGAAAGATAAATAAGATATCTATTTGGTGAAACTTGAATTTTTACGGCTGTGATTTTAAGATGATTTTTGGAATATCTGATAAGATTTATGTAATTTATTTATTAAAACGATTCCAAATTGAAATTACATTTGCGTACAATCTATAACTATTACAAACATCATGATCATTCACGTGCTTTTAATGACAAATATTGGTGTCAATTTCTTTTTTCTAATTTATAGCATTATTATTCAATTTTATGCTCTTTTCATGTAACAGTAAACTTAACATTATTAATAGACATACTCACAATTCAAAATGATCGTAGCCGTTAAAAAGAATTTCCGCTATCAATTAAAAATCCATCTCGTTTATGACAAAAAAGTATCAAAAATTTTCAAAATCAGTGAAAAAACGGTATTCGTAAAACCAAAAAGCATAAAATTAGAAGCCCATTAATTGTCTGCCACAAACTCATAAATCAAATTGCCAATTAACCAGAATGAACTCCGCACTTTTTGTCCATATCAAAGCTCTATAATACTCGACAACATTTATGGAATGAATGAAAAAACCAAAGCAATTATATAATTGATTAAAAATAGATTTCCATTGCCTGATGTCAATTTGCAAAACTATCCTGAACGTGCATCATACAATGCCATATCATCCGTCCAAAGCATTTTCAAAGCATTTTCTAATCATTTTAGGAGCATTCTCACATTGTGAAGCCATTGAGACTCAAAGCCAGCAAATTAATGACGATTCGCCTCGTTTCTCGATATGATTGCCAATAATTCGATTTCCTGATTTAATTAGAACGTCTTGTGTTTGCAAGTGTCATTTGGTAAATTGAAGGAAATTTTCGTTGTATGCTTCGTTTTATGTGTCTCTAAGGAGGTCAAGGAAAAAAGATAAATGCTTGAATATTATTGCACTTGATAGATTTGACTAAGGAAATTCAAGCAAAAACTAAACTAACGAATGTTAGAGAACGTGCTGAACATGCCAACTATATGTGAGCTAGCTTGGAAAATACAAAATAATAATTAACTTATTGAGAGACTTAGTTGCATCAAGTTCTGAATTAATTATAAGCTTTTCGTGTTAATTCAATTTGTCTGGCAATGTGGTTGATTGGTGTAACTTTTCATATATCGTAGTGGTAAAAGCGTCCACAGAGTTAGAGTTTATTTATTAATTAATATTTAAACAGCAGACAAACTTATTTATCGTATGTTTATAGCTGAATGAAACAAAATACTACACAATACAATTTTATTGATTTATTTATTAGTTCAATAGAGATTACATGAACGGTTTCTAAACATAGCGAATAGTTATTGATCAATATAAGCATTAATAATTTTATTTGAAATGTACAATCTTTCAACTATCTTAAAATTATTCAGATTACTGATTTAAAATTTAGAAACATATACAAAATTTTCATAATCAAAAATCAAATATTTAAGTTTCATCAATTGTTCCTTTAATTCATTTTCATCAATATTACTGTGATGCTTCACCAGATGATTTTTTAAACTTTGAGGGCTCTTCAGCTCTGTTAAGCAAAACTCGCATGGTAATTTTGTCTTGGCGTGGCTTCGGAGATGCGTCTTTAGAATAATAGCTGACTTACATTGTTTCTTGCAAACTTTGCAGTCAAAAATATGATTATCTACATGAAGATTGAGATGCTCTTTTAGCTGAAGATTCCATTTAAATGCTTTTTGGCAAATAATACAAACATGTTGAGGTGGCTGATGAGTCTTTTGGTGTGTCATCAAGGAAATCAAAGTTTTGAATTTGAGGTGACAAGTTTCACAATCAAAATTCTTTTCAACAATCAGGTGATTTGCTTCATGTGCTTTCAAATGTCCAATTCGCCCAAAACTTTTGTTGCAAGTTCCACAAGTGTGATTTTTAATTTTTTTATGAACCACATCCACATGGAGCTTTAGAGCAAAGCCGGTTTTGCAAGTAACTGGACAAATTTCACAGAAATGTATTTTTTCTGGCCTCAATTTTTTATTATAAGGACCTCTCTTCACGATTTTCTTTGTTTCACTTTTTGCCATCGATTTAATTATGACTTACTCCCTTAAACTTTTTTGATAAACTGGTTAATAAAATAGATTATTATTCCATTTTATAGAAAGTCTATTTTTATTATTAATAACAATACCTCAAAAATTAAAAATACATTGGTTTCAAGTTTATAAAGGCTTCAAATATCACACGTATCAGATCCTAAATTAAAAACCATTTTGTGACCGAACATTTTTACATGCTTTACAAATTAATATAGCCAGATATTTATCTATATAAATTTAAAACCAGATTTGTAATAAAATGTCAATTAAAATCAAACAAATTTCAACTGCTCATAATCAGGTTTCATTTTCTGTACCTTCTTCATCAATAAATTTATGACCGTTTTATCTTCCTCAAGATGCTCAGTCTGTAAATGCCTCTCATATTTTTCCCTAACATTTACACTAAACAAGCAATTTTGAACTTCACACTTGATTTTTGTGAAATGATATCCAATAATATGCATGTCGAGGGATTGTATCGTGATGAATCTTTTGTTACAATGGAAAGTTCTTGATAGTATTTTGCTTATACTGTTCTTGGTGGGCCTTCGTGACGTGATATTTGAGAAGAGTGCTACGAATTGCCTTAAACTCACAATAACGACACTCAAAAAGAATACCTTCAGATCTGCTAGGATATTCATCTAAATCCGACGATTTTGAAGACTTGGATGATATTGATATGGCAGACGAATTTAAAGTTTTTTGAGTACTTGTTGGCGACTGCAAAAATATGAATTAGCTCTAGTTTAATTCCTTTTCAACTTATTGACAATAACTTACTTGATAGTTGTCACAGTCGATGGGTGTTTCAATTGGAGCTTTCTGCAAAAAATTCTGCCCGTTCCCATTCAAGATCGGAAGTTTGCTTGAAGCACTAGGAGTATTCAATGTTCTCAAAATACTGCCCAACTCGTATATGATTGAATTTTTTTGTTCCAACTGTTCTTGATGCTCCTTTGATTTGATGTGATCTTGGAATTTTAAATCTTGAACCCGTTTGTTGAGCATTTCCGTTTGTTGTTTGAAAAAATCTCTTTCATATTCAACATGCTTTAGTCGATCCATCAATTGTTGATTATTCGATGCGTTCTCTGGATTATGTTGGGGATGTCTCAGATTAAAGGTGTTACCTGAGGGTCTGTGCCTTTTATTTAGTTGAAATGAGTTCTAAAACGAAAACAAAAATGTTAGATGACAAAAGCTTTAGAATAAAGATTTCCTTACATTATCCATTGTTAAAATAATTCAAAAATAAACTTTACTTTATTTAACAGAATCACTTTGCTAATAAAATTAGTCAAAACTCACGACTGATGATGATGGCTGACAAAATTGATTTGATTCTAGTTATGTACAAAGAAATATATTTTTTTAATTCTAAAATAAATGGAGATAATTTTTAGGTAGCAAAACTGGAAAAAATTGCCTAACCAAAATTATACCTAAACAGAAGGGTCAATTAATAAACAATTTTATCAATTTGTTAATTGTTTATTTGTTTTGTGTTTTATATAAAAACATTTTTACCAATAAAACGGCTTTATTACCTTATTTATAACGTAAACAATTAAAATTAAAAAAAATTATTTAGATTGTGAAAATAAAATGCAAATGATTTAAATGTTATAATTTTATTCGTCAAGTCACTGGTGAATAATTTCACAATATATCAAAAAACAATTCTTAACAACTAATTTGATCACTTAAGATCTAGGAACATATTCCAAGTTAATGAAATCAAACATCAAATTGCTGACTTTCAGAACTTGTTCTTGCAACACTTCTTCATCCAACTCGCGGTGATTTCTCATCAAATGCACTTTGTAGGATTGAATGGACTTGACTTGGTTGTAGCAAAAGTCACATTGCAATTTTGTCTTGACGTGACTTCTAAGGTGCATCTTTAAGCGATCAATTGAAGCACATTTTTTGTCGCAAACTGAACAAGCATGTTCTAAATTACCTTCATGAATATTGACATGTTCTTTCAGTTGGTAGTTGGACTTGTAAGCTTTGTTGCAATACTTGCAAACAAACTTTGAAGGCATATGAGTTTTTTGGTGCATCATCAAGGACGCTGAAGTCTTAAATTTAGAGTGGCAAGTATCACATTCAAAGTTCTTCTCTTGGATCATATGGTTTGCTTCATGCTCTCTCAAATGTCCAATGCGTCCGAAGTTTTTGCTGCAAGTTTTACATTTGTGCTGTTTTTCCTTTTTGTGAACCACATTCACGTGAAGATTCAAGGCAGAAATGGTTTTGCAAGTAATTGGGCAAATCTGGCAGTAAAAGATTTTTGGCTCCTTTATTTGCTTCTTGTATGGACCCCGCTTCATCTTTTCTCCAATGGATTTCATGTACTTTCGTCTATTTTGACTGTTGCTATAAAGTTCAGCTATAACATCACCTGTAAAGAAAAAGAAAACATTGATATTAGAAAATTGTTTAAAAGTTATTTCATTAAAAAAAAGAAATTAACAAATAATAAAAATACTTACGAATGGTAGTCAACAGCTCGTGATCACTTAATAAACTCACAAGTTCAACGGAATTGAGCTCGTCTAAATCACTGGGTCCATAATAAAATTTGTCTGGGATGGCTGTTTGGACTTGGTTTGGTTCATAATAATTGTGAGCAACTGAGTATTGAGTAGTAGAAGTTTGGTTGTAATAACTTGCAGTTGAAGTATAGATAGTTGGAGCATTCAAATTGACTGATTGTGAAAAGTCTTTGATCTCTTCTTTTGCTAATGGATAATCATCCATTAAAGACCATAGATTTGCAAAATCGAACTCATCTAAATCATTTGGTGCAACAAGAAACTGATCATTGTTTTCTGTTTTTACAACTGGAACATCTTCTTTAACTCCCAGCATCCATTTAGTCCAGTCCATTTCATTATTATCTACGATTTTCTCAAAAGATTGAATTTCCCCACTCATATCCAAGGTTATGTTGATAGCGAATTCCTTCATTATTATATTTTCTTAATTTAAACGATTTTCTTATAATTAACTTTGATTTATTCTTTTGATGAAATTTAATCAACTGATAAATAAAAATATTATCCTTGAGCTTTTATATAAATTACGTTGCATTTTTCTTACCTGTAAGCTGAAAAATTTTAAACCATTTTTGTTTTGTAAAATCATTAAGAGGTTCGGTGCTAATTACCTTTTTTGTTAATTAACTCCTACTAATCACATTTTTTACGACCCAAAAATTAAACCTATTTTTTAAAAGTTAAGTGAGTCTAAATGGGTCCTATCAAAATGTTCACTCGGAAAATAAGAAAATCTTTATTTTCGTTAAATATTTAAAAATAATATTAAGGTGGAACTAAAATGGAAGCCGAGTATGTTTATGTCAAATTATTGAGTCAGTTTAAATATCGGTCATTCTGCTTTTGATGACATCGAATTTAAAAAAAAATACAACCAAGTTTTAACTAAGTAATTTCTTAAGTCATTATCAATAATTCTTTTAAAGTTTCCACTTCAAAATAAGTAACAATAATTGTTATTTTCAAAATGTAGTCGAAATAATTTGCATGAAAGTATAATTTAATAAATTTATTTGTCATATTTCAATCTTAAGTACAATAACATATTAATAATTTAAAATTTAGGAACGTATTCTAGTGTTTCACAGTCAAAAACTAAATTGTTTGCTTTCAGAATTTGATTCCTGAATACCTCTTGGTCAATATCACTATGATATTTCATGATATGACTTTTTAAAGCTTGAGTGCTTTTCAGTTGCGTGGGGCACAACTCGCATTGTAATTTCGTCTTGACGTGACTTCTAAGGTGCATTTTAAGGAGAGTAACTGTCCCAAACTGCTTCTCGCAAACTGAACATGCATAATTAGTATTGCTTCCATGTGTATTGAGATGTTCCTTCAAATGGTAGTTGGTCTTGTATCCTTTATGACAAATATCACAAATAAAATTGGATGGTTTGTGAGTAATCTGGTGTGTTTTCAAAGAAGCTAGGGTCTTAAATTTATAGTGGCAAGTTTCACATTCAAAGTTCTTCTCTACAATCAAATGATTTACTTCATGTGCCCTCAAATGTCCAATTCGTCCAAATCCTTTGCCGCAAGTTTTACATTTGTGCTGTTTTTCTTTTTTGTGGACCACGTTCACGTGAAGATTCAGAGCATAATTTGATTTGCAAGTAACTGGGCACATTTTGCAGTCGAAAATTTTTGCTGGTCTGACTTGTTTCTTGTAAGGACCCCGCTTCATCTTATTTCCAATGGAATTCATTTGCTCTCGGACCTTTTTACTTTTGTCGTAAATTTCTGCTTTCAGATCAACTGGAAATAATGAAAAGATAGTTATTAATAATCTATTTGGGATTTTTGAATATGTTTATAGAAATGACGATAAGATATAATACTTACAAGAAATAGCTTCAATCTGATGTTCTTCCATTAAAGGCATGAGGTCGATAAAATCAAACTCTTTTAAGTCGTCAATAAAAAAGTCGTCTTTGTTTGTGGTATTTTTGATTGGAGAATCTTCCATCGAGGTGAGGAGATCATCAAAATTGAATTCAGCAACATCACTTGACCCAAATATCAAATTCTCAATTTCAGACGTATTAGTCAGTGGAGCATCTTGCATAACAGGCATAAGATCTTCAAAAAATAATTCATCCAAACCATTTTGTTCAATGATGAACTCATCATTTTTCGATGAGGTTTCTATTGGAACATCTTCTTGTACCCCTAAAATCCATTTTGTCCAGTCCATATCTTTTGCTTCAATTTTCTCAAAGGATTGAATTTCCCCGGTCATATCCACGCTTATATTGACAGTGTAGTCCATCTCCATCTTTTATGAGTATCAAATATTTTCTTAATTTTAAATTTCGCAATTTCTTGAGATTTGATTAAAATCTGACTTGGTTCTTTTGATAAATTAAATCAACTGATAAATAAAATTTAATGTTCATCCTTTTTATACAAAATCAGGTACCGCATAATATAACCGCACGAACAAATTACCTGATTTTTTACAAATGAGTCGTTAAGTATCAATTAAGATACACTTATTGGAAAATAAAGGCACCAAAAACCTTAATGAAGTAGCGAGTGGTAGGTAAAGTAAATTGAAATAGTGAAAATATATTCTGAAGCACATGAAGTGTCAAATATTTGCTATTTCAAGTTTTCTTATTACCACAACTTTTCAAATATATTCAAATATATTAAAATATCTTACATAATAAAGAATATTAACATTACCGAACATTCCAACAATCAAAAAACAATTCCACTCTATTTTCACAAAAAATTCCCGGTAAAAGGCTTCAACATTCACGAAAATTCATCATATAATGTCAAACAGGATCAAAATCGTACAATAAATAAAATTTCCTTTCATTCCTGTTTATTTTATTTCATCATTGAATTTTATTGGCAAAATAAACATTTCCAATTTTTCAAATGCTAATAGCAGAGACTACACACAAGATACGATGAAAACGAGGAATACGCAGGGATACGTGCTTTTATGACTTCCAAATGAAATGAATCGAATTGAAATGAAATGGAGAAACTTTTGACTGGCTTTGAATGATGAAGGTGATGTGTGTTATGTTAGGTTATGTTGATAAGATCAGATGAGTATAAATTTGATCCTTGATCTCTGTGTCAGTTTCAAAAGGTTAAATTATGTTAAAGGAGCTTTTAGACAAACTCTTTCTTCACGAGTCAATCTACACATAACTTTGTTTTTCTTGTATTTTAGGCAGAAGAGACTTTTAAAGAAAACCCTTTGTCTGCTTAATCCTTGAAGTTATTCTTTCCTGTTGAGTAAAGAAGTTCTTAAACTAATTACTAAGTTTCCAGGAAAGTCTTCTTAGCTCTTTACACAAACTCTGCATGACGGCAAAGTTTGCGCTCACCTGCTTTCAGTGCTTCAGATGCTGTAGGCTGAATGCTAATAAATATGTGGAAATGTTTATGGGCTTTTGTCAATATTTCTACGAATCTGTATGATTTTATGTGTACATGAAGTCGTGAACATTAAAATGAAATCAATCATCTGAAAAATTGTATGCGTGACTTGTACGGTTGTATCTTGTTTTATAAATTTAGAAGATTTGGAAGCCATGTAGCTTAGAGGTGGAGTAAAGTCTTTAAATAGATTACAGATTTATTCTACATATTTTTGGTAATCTAGCAATTCTGGAATATCTTTCTATATCAAAATGATGGGGGTGTATCGATTATGTGAATTTGAGTTCCAAGCTAATATTACAATGTTCAAATTCAAAATGAGCTTTTCATTCTTAGAATTGAATATTTAATAAAACACGATTAAAAAATCGAAAACTTATAAACTAGTGCAACCATCCTGCTATAATCCAGGAGCAAATTTATTAGTGGATTTGAATTATTAGTAGTATTTGATGCAAAAAATTCAGTTTTTATTGAAAGTTCAAAAAAATTATTATCCATGAACCTATTCATGAATAGCAATACTTCGAAAATTTTATTTCTGAATGTTGGGACCCAAAAACCAAAAATACGACCCACGAAACCAATTTTTTGGAATTTTTAGTCAAAAAACGAAAGTTCAAAAAATAATATTATCCATGAACCTAGGTTCATGAATAGCAAAACTTCGAAAATTTTATTTCTGAATGTTGGGATCCAAAAACCAAAAATGCGACCCGCGAAACCTAATTTTTTGAGAATTTTTAGTCAAAGAACGAAAGTTCAAAAAATAATATTATCCATGAACCTAGGGTTCATGAATAGCAATACTTCGAAAATTTTATTTCTGAATGTTGGGACCCAAAAACCAAAAATGCGACCCACGAAACCCAATTTTTTAGAATTTTTAGTCAAAAAACGAAAGTTCAAAAAATAATATTATCCATGAATAGCAATACTTCGAAACATTTATATATATGTTGTTTTAGATGTTTTAGAGTGAAAAATTATCAAAATCCCCTGTTTTTCGAGACTCTTGGTACTTTGTGGATCAGGGATAGGAAACTTGAAAATTTTATATTTTATCAACACTCTCAAATAAATTTTTGAATTAATTTGATTAAGTTGTCCACATGAAAGTATCATGGATTTTAAGTTCTGATTTATAAACGAAAGTTACCAATCTGCGTTGAAATGCCAGTCCTATTAAAAGTTTATAAAAAGATTAAGAAATTTTATTCATTAATGTCAAAATTAATCTGACTCTTTTTCAGCTACTCGAGTTTCTTTCAAAGCATTCACTAAAATTTGGATCTTCCAATTAAATTAGTACATTCAACTTGAAATTTTCAGTCAGCACACTGAGTAATAAATAAGAAAACCACCAGTTTCATCGAAATTATGAATTAATAATTTGCAGCGTGCATAGCTCGCAGAAACTATTATAATTAACATTGGATAATTGTTTCCTGGGAAATTCGAATAGAATAGCGTTGAGTATAAAATATATAATTTAATCACGTCCATAGCTCAAGGATCTTTAAGTTGCAGCTGAAAATTCTCTTATTTTTCGTTTCTTAAAAGATCTTCAAAAATAAATCTTTTGTAGAGATAGTTCACAAGATGCGTCCTGGTTTCAGGAAGGTTCGCAAAATTGTAATGAAAAAGCAACAATTACCGCCATAGTGAAAAACCTTGAGAAAATATTTTCATTCACTTTACTTTTTAAAATATGCAAATACATCAGTGAACTCCATTGCAACTAAAGCTTTCAAACAAAATTAAAGCCTCGGTAATCATTTCCCGTAATTCTCATTTTTTCTCACAAATTGCCTCTACTTATCGCACAAAATAAATAACTAGCTTGTTAAGCATCTTCCTTACTTCCAAGACTTCCCACCATAATTTATGCGGAATGAGCTGCAAACACAAATTACTCTTAATAATTCAACAATCATCCCTTCAATCCATTATGTTGGCGCTCAGCACTGACCGGCAAATTTGTAAATTTCATTACATTATTTATGGTTCCAATTATGTGCGCTGCTCTTTTTTAATATCTGTAACGCTTTTCCATTTCTGGTTTCAATTTTAATTAGTTTCTCGACGATATTGCTTGAGTACGATAAATTTTAATTCTCTATCAAATATTCATCATCAAATCTTGTTGGGAGCGTACTTTAGGTACTTTTACGCTGATATTTTTGTAATTCAAGAAATATGTTGAAATATTGTTGTAATACTTGAGAAACACAGAAGTTGTGAATCCAATAATAAATTACAAGTTGGCTCAGTCAACGTCAGCGCTAGATGGAAAATTTCAAATTGAATTTGTTTGGAATATTTTATTAAATTTTAAATATATAATTTCGAGTTGGTTGAGAGTTGAGGAAATGCTTTACTAAAGAAGAATTTAAATATTGTATAATCTGTTTTTGCAAATTAAACCAAGGATTTAGTAATTATATAAAGAGAAAATTACAATTAAGCTTAGGTACTTAGGAAACACTTTTCAACACAACAAAACACTTAAAAAATTCATTCTTCACATACATAGATAGAACAGAAACTCATTGTGTCATACTAATGAACAAAGCTTAAATGAAATTTGAAGAGGCTATTACCAATTCCATTTCATTCCATTCATGATTACTTGTTGTTCAGTTGCATGTGCATTTATTTGCACTCATTTTAAAGCTTTGACATTTTTAATTACTTCTTCAATACAATTGTCGACAAAAGGAAAGTGTTTGAAAAGAAATTTTATAAAACACAAAAACATGAAGCAAATAAAGGGAATTTCAGTTCTTCAGTACCAACAGAAGCTTGCAAACACTATGCTTGTGCATTCCTTATTTCATTTGAAACTTGAATTCTTTAGTTCTCAAGTATTCAGCAATCTGCACAATCCTATTTGCTCATTACACCAATATAATAGTCTGCAGCTATGCCAATTACTTCAGTGCTTAATGAGTAGAAACTTTTGTCCCATTTGTAAAGCAGACTAGTTGTAATGCTTGTGAGCTGAGCAGGACTTCACCGCGAGTGTGAAATGGTGTTTTCACTTATTTTGTTGGATTTATTCAGTTTGCTAGAGAAGTCCCTATGGTTTTATTTTAGGAAGAGGAATAGAGCAAAATGAGAGCCCCCGCTCACCATTTTTTTTTTTGGCGGATTTTGGCGGGTCCATACAATGTAATATGTTATGATGTATATTTATATTTAATAGGTTTTAGGATGAGATGTTGGAGCAAAATTGGGAGGGGGGCTCACCAATTTGGTTTTTAGGAAGGATTTTAGGTTTTAGGAAGAGGAATAAAGCAAAATGGGAGCCCCGCTCACCATTTTTTTTTCAAGGGGGATTTTGGCCGGTCCATACAAAGTAATTTTAACAGTAATTTACTAAACCACCCAACATACATACATGAAGAATGTGTACGAAGAGTTCAAGAAAAATCAAATATTGTTCAAAAACACTGAAAATTCTATCCCGAAAACAATACTTCTCCGTTTTGCGGAGAAGTAAAAATATTCTGGTGACAGAGCACGATGATTCAATATTGTGAATACACGAGTTATTTTTCCCATAGATGGTATATTTGACATAACTGTCGCATATCACAATTGATATAACTTCGTTTCATGTTTATTCGTTATGTTAGATATCATTTGCAAAAATTGAAATAAAGTTCTAAACAGCGTATAACTATTGAATATTTTTTAATTGGAGCTTTCGAGTCCAGAAAAAACTTCCAGAAATGATATTTTGTAATTTAATATATATCTCGTTATCCAAATCCAATTCAACCGTCGAAAAGGTGTTGCTCTTCGTCAAGCCTGAGTACATATTGAAAGGTAGCCAAATTATTTAAAAGAGCTTTCAAGGCTTTGTCTCTGAACTATCAACAATATCATCACTCGAAGCTTTTCAATACCGTGCGGCTATGGACACTCCAAATAGGTAAATTTGACTATACAGCAAGAAATATAACACTTTAAACCCAATTTGCCAATTTATCGGAGATTATTTTTAAGTTGCTCCTTTCCAAAGCTTTTGCTCGAAAACTATTTCCCAAACTGTTTTAGAGTATTATAAAAGTAAAACTAAAACAGTTTAAGCAGATAAAGAGCCAGAACATTGTAAAGAAATAAATACATGAAGAATACAGAACATAACCATACATAACCATAATGGTTTTGTTATCAAACTTCTCAAGCAGAGATTATTTATCTTAATAACTAATTATTATTGCAAAAAGTTATCACACTAAGTTGTACTAAGTTGGACTTACTAAAGTTACGTAAAACAAAAAACCTCAGAAAATAATTTTTAAGTTTTGTTGGACTATCGTCTTGTGGTTGTTTCTTGGTCGGTTTTGTCCTTAGCAAATGTTTGGAAAAAGGTATTTATTTATGACGTTGTTAGCTCAAACAAATATACATGGGAGCTTGCTCATGAATAAATGATTAATTGTTACATTTACTTCGCATATAAATAAATGGCGATGTAAAAGCAGTTTTTGAAGGGTACTCTAAAATAATTCTTAATTTTTCTAACACACTCAATATATTATTTGACGACAGTTCCACGTGGCAATCGTTTATTGTGTGTTACAACTGAACATATATTTTAAGATCAAAGAGATAATACAAAAAGCTTCTAGTCTCACAAACATCTACTATAGTGAAAAAATTACCCTTATACGAGCTCCATTTATCTTTGAAATTGAGGAGTGTTTAGATTTATGGTCAGATTTTGTTGCCTACAAACACATAAATTTTTGGAAGACATGGGATTAACACATTTTGATTATTAGGTTATCCTAAAAAGACAAAACCAATGAAACCACACCAAATGACACAAAATATAACAAAATATAACAAAATATAACAAAATGTATCAAGAGTTACAATAGAACAATATCTCAATAAAGCAAAACACCGAAAAACAAAAGACATGGACCATCATCAGCATCATCAGTGTCAATATAGCTGTTTATGCACGCAACCTAGCTCATGTAAGCGTCGTAGATTGTTGCTCACATTTATTATACAAACTATATCAAATTATATTATGAGACTTTGTAGGAAAAAGCACATTAAAAATCCTTTTTAGCCCAAAAAGAAGATATCTTGTAGAAAAATGATAAACGAGACTGCTTTTTTCATCAAAAATCAATGTTTGGAAAATGAGATTTCTCAGATATTTGCTACATACATCAGTGATATTATTCATATTTCTTCGAATATCTTGTTTGCAGGGCGCTTTTAATGTAGAAGAAAAATATTGAAACCATTTGGGAGAATATTAAAAACACAAATAAAGCCCAATGTTAAATTGAATAGAAAACTGGAAATCATGAACCCATCATGATCTTTTGCTTTGCTCCCAAAAGTTTTTGATTTTCTGGATACTTGGATTACCAAATTTTACAATGAAGTATTATTAATATTAAGCTTTTGAGCGAATTTTGAGAATTTGGTATTCGATATTTTAGATATGAAAAGGTTGATTTTGGTTTCATATTCAGAACGTTGATCTCAATTCAATATTTTAATCAGATTAGATTGCGAACTTCTATGAACTCATAAGAAGCAACACAATATACTTAACAAAGGAATTGTAAATCTGTCGACAAAATGAGCAAATTCTTAATAATTTTTATTTTCCAACATTATGATGAAATTTGAACAATATTGTTTTCAACAACAACATACTTAAATATAGTCGATGGAATATTTCTGGAATGAAATAATAATATAAAAGAAAATAAATATTTGGAAACCAGCACGAATCCCTTCAAAATAAGTAGCTGCTGATACACACACTCCATTTCCCTAACAAGCTCTCTATGCTATAACAACTATAATAAACATTATCGTTAACTGTAATGTAAATCTTAATGGCCAGAAATTCAAATAAGGTTTAAAACAATCTCGAGTCCATTTAATTAATTATTCAATTATCTCAAGTATGTAGTTATCTCTAGTTGGCTGAGAATTTTCACTGGATTATTCTAATTAATTGACCACTCCTGTTTCATGTAACAATCAAGTACTTAGATGATTGAGTTGTAGACACACAGTCAAGAAGAATTTTTTGTTTTAGGTTTGGAAATCAATATTGATATTATTCAGATAAGTTAAATTTAACATGATCAGTGTGTTAAAACTTTTATAGAAAATTTATGAATACTTCTGCTTATTATTATATGAGCTTTTTTCCTCTTTTCATCAATTGACGTTACCTTTGATGATGCTTTAAAAAAAACTCCTCGTAATATCAGTAAAATGAAGTATAATCCTCATTTCATTCCTCTTAAATATAAAACCCCTAAAACCTTCCAATAAGTCCCTATCTAAGTTAGCCTTTCGATAAATCGAGCCTCATAAACTCAATTTATGTTTAAAATTTTATTCTCACAAAAAATTTTGTCATAAAAAGTTGATGTTCATCAAATTTACGCCACCTTCTGACAATATTTGATAATCATTATCGCTCGTACTTTACCTTTACTTTACCTTTTTCTCTCCATGCGACGGTGTGTCGTGCTAATATTTAAATTGCTAAAGGTTTGCCGAAGGAAGAGCTCGTGTAAAATTTTATTTTACTACATTGCTGCGTTATGATTTATAAATATTTTATGTAGATCTCAGATAGAAGGCTGAAGAGCTGTGGAGCCGTAAAGAGAAAGGTTAATTTTAATGCAATAAAAATGGTTAAAAGGTTTTGATTTATGTATTATTGAGATGTGTTCACTCAGTTCAAGCAGGATGGCAAAAATGGCAAAAATTTGTTTGCATAATAAATTATAAATGTGAATTTCATGTGCTTTTTGTTTTTCATTTTTGTGCGGAAACTGGCAAGTAGGAAAAGGTTCGCTGATGTCATTCTTGCGGAAAACGTGGAATTAGCTCTTTCCTTGATTTTGCGAACAAATTTGGGTTTTTTAATACGAAGGGAAAGGATCAAAAGTTACTGGATTATTTTGATTATAAAAGCCAATTTAGATAATTTTGTTTATTTGCAACAGGTCATCAAATTTAAATGGTTTCATGAACATTTTTAATTTATAGTTGATAAAAAATGACTTGAAGCAAAAACATGAGCTTTTTTCAAATCATTTCATAAACAGATTAAATTACTTAAATTTTCTAAAATTATCCTGAAAAATATTCTACATGAATAAATGCTACAATTTTAAATTTCATGCATTTTACATAAAATATCTAAAACCATTTTGAAACCTATTTTAGATTAGAATAGTACTTTATTTTACCTCCGTTTATCTAGATGGGCTTTCGGGAGCCTTTGCAATTAATCAAGTGTCATTCACTCATTACAAACTCCAATCAAAAAGACTGAGCTTTCAATTTTTGCATGATCTATTCGCTTTCAAATCCCGTACAAATCAAAAAATTCCATCAAAGTCCGCAGAAAAACATGAAAAGCTGGAAAACTGATGGATGGTTTAAAACATGTTCATCAGAAATCTATCAGACATCAGCACATTTTTGCTGTAAAATCATTGAAATATGATTTTATGTTTTTCATATCATAGTACCGTCAATCCTCATACACAAAAAATCAACCATCATATCTGAATTATTTAAAAAAAAATTTCTGAATAGTTACTTGAAAAGTATTAACTCACCATTGAACTGAATTTTAGATTAGAATTACAGGCTTCATGTTATTGGAGGAATTGGATGATGTGCTCTGAGTTTTTGTAATATTTAATCCGTTGTTCCATCAAAATGAGAACATCAAGTTTAGAACGTGGGTGTTGAGCAATATGTTTTACATGAGATTGCAATGTTGTCAATATTATTGAAATTAATTTTTTCATGTATTTCCATGCACAGCTTCTTTAAAAATTGTTTAGTAAAAAATCGATGTTTGTAAAGCAATGCTGCATGTTGATCCGAAAATAAAAACTTTCCTTAATCTTTACTGGAAAATAATGGCAATTTCTTTCAAAACATTATTTTATAAATTTTCTTGCCAAACAAGATGTTAAAAACTTTTAAAACAACTACAGAAACATATTGATGAGTGCAGTTTTTCTTAGTTTTCTGGTTGATATAAAGAAACTTTAAAAAGTAGAAAAAATTGATCGCGTGTGGATTGTTATACAAATATATATTTTGAGCAACTTTATGAAATTGTGAATGAAAATATGTTATCATTAAACATCGATTAAAAATAAAATAATCTAGATATTTTTATGATAAATTTCTTTATCACTTCATTTAATTTGAATTATGAAGTCAGTGGCGGGTGTTTATGGTGAATTACTTAATTATGCTGCTTGCAATATTAATTAGTTGAATCACAATGAAGTCGAAGAACAAATAAATATTCCAATGAAACCACACTGCATAATTTAAATTAAATATTCATGCAGAGTATTCTAGTGAGCCCAATTGTTAGTCAAAACAATAATTTAATGCGATGATACACATAATCATTGTGAATAATATATTACATATATCAGTTAGTATGTTAGGCGTTTATTAAAATACTGTTCTTTAGTCATCTTGCCAATGGTGTATTTGCAATGTGTACGCAATAGAAGGGGTATTAGAAATTGTCATATTTTGTCATTATGTTATACAACAACACAATAAGATCTTATAATACATTAATGATTGAAAGTTGTTTGTTCTCTATTCCTTGCTTAAGTATTCTTCATTTATTCTATTTACACCTGTTTCAAATCCCATTCAGAAATATAAACTCCTGAACCAAGTATCATGGTTAAGTTTAATAAATGCATGAAATAAATGTCTGAATTTTGCAAAATAACATAATTCGTGATTTGATTGTGATTGTACCTAATCATGATATAGGAGCAATTATGTGATTGCTTTAATCAATTTATTAATGTGAAATTCTGGAATATCAGACTTGCAGTGGACTTTAAACAAACACATTTCATAATTACTTTGAATATTCTGTAGATTCGAGTATCAATCAAGCATTTCGATTCATTTATATAATTGCACTTGTTCATCATTCTCATATTAACTAAGAATATTTGCTTTCCTTAATGGATATTCCTTAAAGCTTTTTTTGGAGTTGGCTTTGAGTTTCATTGCTGTCAGTTGAGAAATTTTTCGCTCTGGCCAAAATTTCCAAAAAAACTGAATTTAAGGTGTCCATTCACAATTATCTTGGCATAAAAAACTTTGGTCAACACACTTGTTCTTGAGGAAGATGGAGTCCACTCGAATTTTGATAGAACTCCAACAAAAATAATTTAAGTTCTGAAAAAGCAAGGAAAAGCTTCAAACCCCGCTTTCGCAAGAGACGTAACTGATTAGAAGCAAGGAAAAGCTTTAAACCCCGCTTTCGCAAGAGACGTAACTGATTAGAAGCAAGGAAAAGCTTTAAACCCCGCTTTCGCAAGAGACGTAACTGATTAGAAGCAAGGAAAAGCTTTCAACCCCGCTTTCGCAAGAGACGTAACTGATTAGAAGCAAGGAAAAGCTTTCAACCCCGCTTTCGCAAGAGACGTAACTGATTAGAAGCAAGGAAAAGCTTTCAACCCCGCTTTCGCAAGAGACGTAACTGATTAAAGCAAGGGATAAAGCTACCAAACCACAACTGGATTAAGAGACAGAAGATGGCGTCAGCCAACAGAAGTTTCAAAATCATCAAATCAAGCAATGCATAATATATTGTAACTGATTTAGGTCTAATATAACCTTTAGTGTTGAACGGACCTTAATAAACTCAAATTAACTAACCTTAAAGCTATTAAATTATTCGAAAAATTTTATTTCAAAACTGTCATAAATAATATTAATAATGAATGATTTAACCAATCACATCAAAAAAAGCAATATCGCCCATGTAAATAATTCAATCTGGTCATTCAATCAAATAATAAAACATAAAGTTTGATTAAATGTTCCATCCAAAAAAGGCATGGATGCTGTAAAAATGAAAACTGATATGATAAAAAAATACAATTTATTATAAATAATTAATAGCTTTTATATTCGATATGCTCAATGTTCATATTTGCCTTCATTTTGATTTATCCTGCAATGTGAATATTTGAAAATTGAGTTTTATACAAATAGTTGTTTTGTTTGAATACACAAATTTTCCATCTCTGGATAGGCATTAAATATTATTTATCAATATTTTTTGTCAAAAAATTTTCAGTTTCTTTTTAAAACCTAATTAAATGTTGCAATAATTTGGCATTAATGGGACAAAGTATTTACATTATTTAATCACACAGTATTTAAAAATATATGTTATTACCAATATGCGCCAAAAATTCGAACATTTTTAAATGTGAAAATTGTAGGTCGAACATTAAAATTGAGTTTTTTGAAAAATTGCGCAATAAAAGGTGAAATTTAATTGTTTCTCTATTAATATCAAATAAAATTATAATTTATAAACAAAAAAAAAATAAACTCAATTTCAATTCATGCCTTAAAAATTAAAGTTCTCCATAACAATAAAAACTTTTTAATTTCTTTCATTTTGGCATACTAACAAGCGCAACTCCAATAAAAAAATTTCCAATGAAATTCAATAAATATTCTAGATCCCCTCGAGTTCATTGGTTTCAACTTTATCAAGTTGCCATGTTTGTGAAGCATTTTAAAAAATTTGAAGCTTTCGTAAAGAAATTCCACTCAAATTATTACTCTCGAGAGATTGGGGGGATATTCATAAATCATTACAAGAATGATGAAAAATAAAACTTTTTAAATGTGAGAATATAATAAATTTGAGTGGAATTACACTGTTCATTGGATATTGAAGTTTGTAAAATTTAGCAGGGAGACTAATATCAAGGGGATAATTTTTTCTTGCAACTTTTCTGCATTTCTTGCAGCTCTTCTTGCACATTGTAAAAGTGTAAGACTGTAAGTTTTCGATAAAAGCGAGCAAAACTTTCAACTTGCACTTTATTGCACGAGCAGTTTCAGTTATTCCATAAATTTGTAAATTTGCATATTTTGCAAAAAACACATTTAGTTCAACTAACTCGACAAACTCGCAAGAAACTTCTTCAAGATATATGATCAATGGCCTGAAATTTTCATTAATTTGCAATGTTAGAGAATATAAGACGAGCCATTAGACTTAGAGAGTATAGTAAACTCTGCAAAAAGTTTTGAGTGATGGCTCTTCGATGCATAAGTTATTGGTAAGTTTTGAAGTTTTGCATTAGAATGTTTCAAGAGTTTCGTTCAATCTTGGAGTTTGTTGTTCAGAAACTTGTTTTTCTCACTTTCTGCTCGTAGAATTTTTAACTGTTTTTTTATTTGTGGGAAAAAATATGGATTGAAATTTTTTTTAAAAATAATGTCGATTTTAAATTCAAAACTATCAAGCTTTAGGAAATAGTGAAAGCTTGGTATCTTTTTTCAATTGAAATACAAGTTTTCTTGGGATACGACCAAAGTTTTAATTTGGATAAATTTGCAAGAGTAATTCTCAACAAAATATAATTGTTCATAAATTCCCCTGATGAAACATTAAAATCATTGAAATCATGGTTATTTCTCGATTTTTATATTTGTATATAACAATAAAGCTTCTCTGAAAATTGTTTTTCAGCTCTCGACAAATTAAAACGGAAACCAGTAGAAATATTTTTCCAAGCAACATTACAATCCCCAGTACAAAAATAATCATTCATTGTTTCAACAAAAAAATATATTCACAATCCCAATTTCCAACAAAAATATTGCAAAATGCGGAAGACAAACAAAAACATCAAAACAGATCATCCCTAAGCCCACAAAATGGAACAAGCCCAAATTCAGTCGAAATACTGCCTAACCAAACAAATCAATGCAAGCATGTCCCAACAACTTCCCGTCCTTGCCGCAAGTCAGCAAACAACTCTTAATTTATGTCTCGGCAAATACTTCAAGCCAGGCAAGCAACATACTTTCAATTACTTAGTATTATGGCATTTTGTATTATAGACTGAACGCATAAAAAGCAAAAAAGCCCCAAATTTATTTACGTTTGACTTAACATTTCTTTTTCAATTACAATCAATTTTGCGCAAGAATTTTGCCGGCCAAACATAATTATTCTTTTTGCCAAAGCTTTCTGCTCTGAGTGGCTCACAAATTCTCTAAGCACACAGCTACATTATTGACATGCTTATCACGTCCTTCAAATGCTATTTTCTTTTCTCTTTGTGCTGTGCCTGAATCCAATAATGTGTTAACTTTAGCTTTGCGGGGCTTTTGTTCTTACTCCTTCAGAAAGAAAATCGAAGAACAGTGGGAATCATTTTATTTTTGCTTTCTTCAAAGATGCACTGGCTCAGACCAATTGAATTTAAGTTTTTTTTTGTTGATATTTCCAACAGCGTTATGTTGAAAACATTTGGAAAAATATGATCAAGAAAAGCTCTTTAGGAAAAACTCAAAGTGGCTCAAAGTAAGTAATGTTGTTGAAGTTCAACGTGGCATTATCTTGATTTTTCAGTTACGGAGAATGTTTGTGGAGCATGTGGGAGGCCAATTTATTTTTTTAAAGAGTTTGTCACAAATTGTTTTCATGTAAAAGTAAAATGATTTGAAAACTCAATTTGCATTTTGTTTATTTGATTTAAAGGATATTGAACTCGAACAAATATATGATTTTCAATCACGATCTGAGAAAAGTTTTTTCCGAAGTGCATTATTATTAAAATATGTAAAATTTATTCATTCATGTTTTCAATTCTCAAATCCAACTGAAAATCACTTGGTATGCAAAACTCAGCTCGAAGCGTAAATCTAAAATTATTTTTAATAATTTTTGCTTGCAGTTTTACAGTTACAGCAAGAACTCAAGTCTTCCAGCATTTTTTTTGTCCGTCCGTCCGTCCGTTTATAAGATAATTTCCGATCGGATAGAGTCAGACATTCAATAAATGTGGGTAAATTTTTTTGTTTTTGCATCTAAACTATTGAAATGTGAGGCAATTCTTCCCTGACTTGTTTTTAAATATCAAATCCAATAAAAGCTTACAAAAGCCTTACGGAGTTTCCACTTGCTATCAAGAACTGAAAAGGAAGTGCAAATCATAATAATAATTGTGAGGAATCCCTGAAAATTCTCTTACAAAAAAGCACCAACTGAATGAAGAGGATTTTGATACAGTCTGCTTGAATATATTTCCACTAGATGAAAATACATCGCATAAATTACCATTTATATTTTATTGTGCATAATGTATGCTTATGAGAAAACCATAAAAATAAATAAAGAGATCTGCCTTTTTTTCTGGGGAAATTTTATATTATAATATAACTACTAGAATAAAATATATATCTTTACTTTTTTAGTTCTTTGCTTTAGTTTTTCAGTATATTGTCTGTTTTTGCATAGCTAGTACAGCGAAATAGGAAAACGGGGGAGAATTGAGGCCACAGATAAATAAAAGTTTTATTTCCGGAGCATACACTATTGTCGGATTGTGGCAAAGTCTGTTCATTTATCCTCGAATATTAAAACACATTAAATAGTGCTTAAAACAATGTAGAGATATTCGATTTTCTCTCATTTGCTTCACGGAATTTATTAAAATAATATTAAATGAACGTGCTGCAACTTTCGAGATATGTTTATTTGGATTTTTGTGTGAAAATACCGGGAGGGCCTTCTTCAAGTTGGTAAAAGTTGAATTAAAAATACAGTATTCTCAGAAAATGAGTAATTACCAAAAATATTCTGGGAATTTCTCAAAATTTTCTGAAGTAATTAATTATGTTTCGAGAGTATTATGTTGAAAAGCTCTCTAGTTAACCATTAATTACTTTTTTAAAATAAACTAAAGCTCCTTCTCAGTAAAAATTTGAATTAAAATTATTCTGAAAGCTTTTCAAAAGCTCCTCCCTATCTGTTAACCCTAAAAGAGTAACTCATGCAAAAACCCTCTCTTGCACACCTTTTCCACCAATTTATTGTCATCCAGCAGGTGCTGGAAATGGCTTCAATTTAGTGAGCTCATTGATTTTTTCCACTTGGCTCGGCATATTCTTTGATTCAATAGTGAATCAGTAAAACTTTCTACAGGTTTTCATGATCTTCACTTTCTGTAAGGTAGATAATTTTGGTACTAAGAGTATAGGCTGTAGAATGTTCAAGTAATAACAACACTGTTGGAGCATAAGCCTACAAAATCTCTAAATAAATCTGTTCTTGAGCTTTCCCGAGCGAGCAAAAAAATACAATTTAGCTGAATTTGGAAGAAAACACGAACAAACTTCTCTTTGGCCAACAAAACACATAAAGTACCACATTTTTCGGGAGTGAACAGCATTGTGTGTGCTTGTAGTTTATTCAATTTCCGGAATGAGCAGTCGGCAGTTGTATCATTGTATATTTTTGTCTGTTATGCTCAGTTATGCTACATAGTTTGTAGTGTAGATTTCTAGAATTTCATTTATGTTTTGAAGCAATTTTAGTTATGTAGTTGTTATGTAGCTCTGTACTTGTTAAGGTTTGTGAGAAATTTCCTCACAGCAAAAAACCCATAAATATTATCTTTGTCGTTTCCTTGTATCCTCCACAAAACGATGAAGTTTTCCATGCAATTTTCTTCGCACAGTTTTGAATTGAATGTTCGAGAATGTAGAAATGTGGAGCATTTCTAAATTTGTAGAGCATCTTGAATGGAATTGAATTATTAATATAATTTTGAAATTTGAGAGAATTCTATGGGTAAATCCTGAAATTTTCAACAAATTTGGTATTTTAATTTGTTTTGCAGATTTGTGTTGAATCTGAGAATTTTATAAATCGGGAAAAGTTTGAAGGTTTGGTCTGCTTCAGTGTTTTAATTAAATTACATAATTATTTTAAATTATAAATCCTAGATGAGTTGAAGTTTTAATGAGTTATTATAATTAAATTTTATCGAAATAATAGAATTTTGAACCTAGATATATATCCACTTAATAAAATGAGCAATTAAAAGCAAATCAAAATCCTAAAATAATAAATTTGTTCATTTCCAAAAACACAAATTAAACATAAACTTACATATGGAACCATATTATACTAGAAAACTTTTATCCCATGTAGTTGATATGGAGAAAAGAAAAGCCTTCTCAACATTAAAATATTTTATTAACTCTAATAAAACATTGGCAAATTCTAACAAAAAACTTGAATGTATTCAGGCGTCCAAAAACCACAACCCAAATTTAAAATTATAAATATAATCCAAAAGGAATCCAATGTTTCTGATCCAATATGTGAAGAAAAAGTTTTTCAATTAGTTAAACATCTACCAACACTTTCCATCGTATCAGAACATTTAGGACACTTCGGAAAATTCTGTAAATATTTTTAGAAATTCTATGGTTTGTGAACTATATTGCTTAATAATTGATTTTGATCGTTGTACAAAAGTGGGACATAATAAACAGTCTTTCCAATACAATTAAAATTTTTTGTTAAATAATAATGAATATATTCAGAAACAGAACTAAAACGTGGCTTACATCTTAGCTCAAGTAATTTTCCTCACTATTTAATTTCATTGTTTTGTCTCCAACAGCCCGTTTTGTATGAAAATCTGCACAATATCCAAACCCGCAGCAATTAAACTCATCGTTGTTGATGTCGAATTGTTGTTACGTATAATTGTTTTGCATTAGTTTTAATCAACAGCACTGTCGTAACAGGCATAAATTCATTTGTACAAAACGAAACGAATCCCAGTTTAATACCATTTTATAGCCAATTGCCATGTATTAATGAGAGCTCGATGCCCAGGCAAAGGATTAAAAGGCGATTACAAATTGATCAATTATTGCTGAGCACGAATTTGTGCTCTAATTAGCATTTTCTGTTGTACAGCAAATGCAACTAAATAGTGAAATAGAAATTAGATGTATCTTTTATCGAATGATTAGTGTGGTCTAAAGTTTATGTGCTTGACTGCGATGAGTACATCAATTTGATACTTGCTATTTCAGTATTTGGTTGATGAGTTAATTACTGTGGAAATGATTTATTATTAGTTGTGCTTGGTTTGATGACCGGATTTATTGCCTTGCTGTCGTAAGTAATTGAAAGTATTAAATTTATATTTAACATAGGAAAAATCTTTCAGGAAGCTTCCTGGTCGATTAAAGCATATTAGATTTCTCTTTAATGTTTTATTGATTTATTTTAATTTAATTTAAATTAAAATATCAAAACCTTGCAATTTTCTTCGTCTCTTTTGGATTATTTTAATTTAAAGTAATCCAATTTCCACTCAAAAGCCTATTGAATACCAATTTTGATTTAATTTATTCCAAAAGCCTCCAAGATTTGAAAAATCCAATATAAAACCATCTTAAAAATATTATATCAAGACTTCAAAGTCTTGTGATAAAATTTCTCGAATTCTCTTCCTCCAAACAACCCTTCCCAAAATAACATCCAAGTCCAAAAAAGCACACACTGACATTCTTAATCCCGAAATCCTCAACATCATGTACTCAGCGCTTAGCAACACGAGATCCTAATTTCGCAAAACGCTTTTGTAATAAAAAGAAAACATCGTATAAAGATGATCGGAATTACTGAAATTGAACGATCTGCATAATCTTGCAAAGTTTTAAATTGTTTTTGTTCCTGGGGAGCTGTTCCTTGTACATGGAAATTTTACGGAATTTAATAAAATCCTTGTTGAATTTTTTAAGCTTTACGGATAGAAGGAAACTTTCATCAGAAGCTTTTAATGTCAGTATTTAGAAGGGTTGAGGCTCCACCTTATTTCATGTTGAGTTTTCACAATTATTAGAAATTTTCATGTTACCTATAAGTTCTGGAAAATTTTCAAATTATATATTATCGAAAATATATTGTTCAAAGAAACGGTTTCATAAAAAATCTCATTTATTCTGTGTATTTTTTGCTATTAATTGAAACCACAGGGAATCATATATTTTCTTCACAAATGTTTTCCTTAAACAACATGTGTGTGTACACAGCTCAGACACTTGGATTGAAAAAAGCTTAAATTTTTCTAATCAAAATGAATAACAAAGTAACAGATATAATTTTGTTTTCGTATATTTGCCATTTTTGCCATAGCGGAAAACTCGTAATAATAATAACAATAACCAGCAAATAGAGTAGATGAAGGAGAAATATGTGAGATTTGTGAGGCATGACATGACGGATTTTGGTCGTTGTTTTTCTTTCATTTGCCTTGAAGTTGGCTTGCCAGTTTGCTTGAGTTTCCTAGACAAAAGAGGTAGCCAGGGGTTGAAGGTCCCTTGAGAATTGCGTGGTGACAGCTTTGAGGTAGAGAAAAGTTTTTGGGAAAGTTTAGTAAAAGTTTCCTTGAATAGTAAGGTTGATTGAGGAGCTTTAGGATAGTTTCACGTTATGTTGAGGCTCATATTACCAACAGTTATTGGTGAGAGATGGGATTGAATATAATTATTCGTAATTTTATGATAAAGGCGATGTTAGAGGTTAAGGAAATTGTAAACTTTTTGATTTTGTCAGCTGATCTTTATTTAATTAAATATTTATTTTTTGGGTTTTTTGTTGAAAAATTTAATTTAACTCAAAAGATAAAAATTCATTGCCAACTTGCAAGATTTCCTGTAATAAAAATAACTTATTTCAAAAATGCCGTTCTTTCCCTAAAAATCCATAAAAGTTTTATTAAAGTACAAAGTTAAATGAAACGTCTGAAAATAGACCAAAAACCATAATCCAGTTTTATTACATTTTTAACAAGCTGGAAGCATCCACTTGGAAGGATCCCTGGGAGACATTAGAAACATAATTGGCTCACCATCATAAACTTTTTTTTGCAACAAAAAATAAACAAAAGGAACATAAGCAAAAATAAATAATAAGATATCCAAAGTTCTTCTTGTTTTCTTGTACTTTTCTGTAAGAAATTTGGACAGAAATAAAGTCAAAAACTTTTACAAAAGTCAAGAAATCCAACATTTATCATGAAAACCTCGGAAAATATAAAGAAAATGTGAGAAACCCTCCGAAAAGCACAAAAAACAGAAAAAGTCCTTTCTCAATAACAAAAAATTCACGAATAAATATTAGGGCGGAAAAAGTAAAATAAGATGCTTAAAAGGTTTTTGATAAGGTGTCAATTGGTGTCAATTTACCACGTCAAGTGTTCTTTCTATTCCAAGCCCTGCCACCGATATATAGAAGTCATATCTATCTAAGAATTCATAAGAAAACACCAAAGGCGCTAGATAGGATATTCGAACAAACAGAACAAAAGTCAATCGGCACGATAATATATCATTGATTTTTCAATCTTCCATCGCACTGAGCACATAGACAATTTTGCTTCTAGAAATCTTGAATTATAGAAAATGAATTTGTGTATACTGGCTAGAAAAATAGAGACACGACAAATCGGCAAATCGAAAGAGGAAATGAAAAATGATTTCTGATTAATTTCAAGTGTCTTGACGGAAAGCCTTGAATCACTTGAATTATCCTTCGTTTTTCGAGCTTTTTTGCCATTTTGCTGCCTTTCTTCATAAATAATACATTCTTTTCGTATTACATGTAGGATTTGTATATTTTATTCGTATTTTGGTCTTAGTTGTATTATTTGTATTATTCATCTTAAAGCTTGGGATCGTCTTTTTGGTTGAAGAATTTGCTAAAAATGGTAATTTTTTTAGGATAAAGTGAGACTTGAGGGACGGTTTTTGAATAGGAATTGGTTTGATTAGGCTCATTGTAGGATTTTTCCTGGCAGAAAATTTAAACATTCATCAGATTTGAAATAATTTGCAGACTTTGATGTGAATCTTTATAGACTCAGTGATGGCAGGAGCAGAATTTATTTTTTGTTGAGATTTTTTAATAATGCATAATTTTTTAAAGATTCAAAATGTTTGTAAAAAAAAAAATTGAACTTCAATATTGTTGCAAAAGTCAAAAAACCTTTAGCTTTCAGCAAGAAACACAGTAAACTAAAACATTTCTCAATTTCAAGAAATAATTCAACTCTCACAAAGATTTTACTGATTTGTTACAACTTTTTCATGAACAGCTCAATCATCATAACTCCCCCTAAATTTAGCCCAAATTTTCATCAAATAGTCATCTTCCATGAATTTATTATCCAAAAAAGTTCACCAGACTATTTTCCCGCAAGTTCAGGCATTACTCACTCGGAGACTGTTCAAGCAAATACTCCATAATACCACATATCCTTGTTATTGCAACTTTAACCCAAGGGATTTTCTGAAGTATCTCAAATATTTCGTGTGTCAAAGGTTATACTCGATACGCTTGAAAAGTTTTTGTCTATTTCTGAGCTGAAAAGATTTTTGATCCATTTCTGATGTAGTCGGATTTATTTTTGATTGCTCGTATGGATCAGCAGATTTTATTCTAATGCATTGATTGTATAAAAAACTAACTGTAGCTGATTGATGTTGAATGAAGACTAAAGAATTGCTTCAATTTGGATCTGAAATTCGAAAAAGTGAAGTTCGAAAATTTTGAGAGAGAATCTTGCGCACTTCACACAACATTCTCTTATTTTGTAGACTTCGATATTTCAACGAAAATATATGTTTCCTCGATAATAAAATTTGTTGCAAATTTTCCATATAAAAACAGCCAAAAAACTAATGCAAGTAAAGCTCGCACAAGCTGGCTCAACACATATCAATTATGTTCAAGTCTTTCGAGTGATTCACGTAAATTTGTTATCTATGGAAATTGGCAGTGGCATCTCGTATGCCAAGATTTTGAAGATGTTGTATGTTGTGTAGAACACTCAATATAATTGAAATGGGAACTTTGGTAGCTTCAAGTTGTACGAGGTTCACCACACAAGTAGCAAAATAAGGAGCACAACAAGGAAGGAGGTATTGAACGGAATTTATATTCAGTCGGGTGTTTTGTAGTTTTTTTTTTGTTTAGGGAATTCTATTTTAAGAAGAGCCACGTTAATGGGATTTGATAGAATTACTTCAGATTTATATATTTGTGGGGGTTTGAGGGATTGCTAATAGACCGAGGATGTTGTTTCTAGGAATAATTGTGTATGAACCCGACTAAACTAGATTAAAGTAAAATAAATTGAAAAAAACTGAATAACCAAGATGCAATATTTTTTAATTTCACATTAACTGACTTTTGAAAAATTTAAGTACTATAAAGAAAATATCAAAATGCCCTACATAAATATTTTAAGGTTTTCTCACAGAAATCTTCAAACATTGCCTTTGGCATAAAACAAAAATTTATTTTCTTTCCGCAATTCAAACAACTGGATTTTATGGCAAAAAGCTATATTGTTTCATTAAATTGCCTTCAATTGGAAATAAATACTGTTTGTTGATTTTGCGGTCGTTTATTTAAAACAAGCTTTTGGCAGCTTTTGGTTTTCTATAAAAAATATCTTTCATTGAACGTCATATTTTGGGCCCACATCATCAAGCAAATTCAGATATTTATTTTTATATGTACGAACAGACAATATAATGATCATTTTGTGTTGGAGGAATAAAAAATAATTCAAATGGTTTTTAGAATGTCAATGAGCTTCAACAGAGCGTTTAAAGAGATTTATGAAATTGGAGCCTTTGATGAGATTTTTTGGAATTTAAAAATATTTACAAATATCTTAATGGAATTGAATTCAAAATAATTTTGGTTTTGATTGATTGAATCAGAGCAAAAAGAATCCAAGTAAATATTGTATTCCTTTTTCAACCTATCATGGCCATTGTAATTTTACAAATCCTTAAATCCTTCCAAATTCAAGATACAAGCTTAAATACATAAAGTTTTCTCAAAGAAAATTCAATCGATTATATTGATTATATGAATTGTATTGATTGAATCCACTCCCATAGCGAATCGTTGCAAGATTTTCATCTCCGACCTTATCTACAATTTCCATATCCTTCTCAACAACAACAATCCAGGCAAAATACAGCACACAATTCCAAAATTATAATCCCAGAACGCCAGCAAACGGCAACCATAAATTGCTTCTGATTTATTGTTTTTCTTGAGGGAGGATTGTAACAATGCAAATACAATTCCAAAGAAATTCTTTTTAAATTTCTTCCTCAAACAGCTTTCACTGAATCTGAGTTTGAACCAGTTTTGAATTCGATTTATCCGTTCCCTCTCGGTAAATTGTTTGTTGTTATTTTCATTTAGAGCTAGGGGTTTGAGACTACAAAACAAAATAATCGATTAAGAATTAAGAGCTTTTCATTATTATTTTTATTCAAACATAACATTTTATTTAAGATCCCGGGATTGTAAAAATATTCCAACCCTTGCAAACTTTCCTTTCCAGACGGGGGACTTTTTTAAAGTGAATGTTCAATCTTTTGTTGTTTGTTCCTTAAAACACTATTATTGAGTTAGATGTTTGCTTGCTGAAATCTGGAATAATGGCACTAGTTTGTGCAATTTTGTTAAACTTCTTGCAATAATGGCATTTTTCTGTATTTGATATTGATCTTCAGAATAAGCTGAATAAACTGTATACACTGTGCTTTCTTATTATTTCCCTTTGAGAGTTATATCATTTTAAGTTCTAGCAAGTTCTGCAATGTATTTTCAGTTTTCCTCGAGCTTTCTTAGTTTTGTTTGCTAAGCGAGTTATTGGAAAACGATCAAATTGATGGATTGTGGTATTTTGAGGATAAATATGGTTTTCACAGCTTTTCATGGTTTTATACTTTTTATTGTGAAATGTTGGGGAATTATTGAGGAAATGTTTTGTTAAATGGAATATGAATGGTTTTGGGGTTGGTTATGGTTTGAAGGCAGCAAAAATGTGAAAAATCATATTTTTGAGTGTTTTGGTCAAGTGTCAACCTTTTTTTGTTTTGATGGATTTTGAAGGAATTTTGATATTGATGAATTTATTAATTTTATCTTCGTAAAGTTAACCAAGGATTGATTTCTTTTTGATATACATATTCATTAAAACTTCCTAGTAAAAATAATCTACAAAATTGACTAATTAAATCATGTACCACACGGACGACACATGCAACAAACTTGTAACTCAATTACCAAGAACAATTTTCCAACAATTTCACCAAAACTAGAAACTGAATAGACAAATTTCTAACAAATTCATCAAATTCCCTTTCCGTAGTTCAATCCATGCCTAATAAATGCCCATTCATCTTACCCCTTCAACCCACCTTATGCCGAATCAACAACTATAAATCTAATTTATTCAATTCCCCTTCAAGTTCCAAACCAACAACATCAAATTTACCACAACCTCAAAAATAGTTAAAATTTTGTAGCAACTTTCAATATATGAGCAAACAAACATTGAAAACACAGTACATACAAATTCGATACAAAAAGCAAATTTGTGGAACATTTCCTCTAGAAGTTTATTCGTAAAACACATTTTGAGTTGCATTGGAGGAAAAATTAATTTTGCATTGCTGTGTCGTTTGAATTTGTCAAAATATATAAATATATAAATTTCCACCTGAATTCAGTTCCGTGCGCTCACATATGAGCTCAAACTATATCTAATCAGAGCGAAAAAACATTTTATTCAATTTATAGTTGACAAAACACAGAGAGAAATACGTTCAATAGATATTGTGCTAATGCCTTGGTGAATAGAAGCTTTAACTTTCAGGTGCAAATCAGGAATATATTTTTTGTTTGGTGTTGTTTTCTGTTGATATTTTGGCATTTTGCTATTTTGTCAACTGTTTTGTCAGAACAAATCGAGAGTGGAGCGATATATGCGGTTCCACCAAGTGCAATGATGGAAAATGGAAGCAAGATGAGTTTAAATTCCAAAGTTTTAGGACCAGGTACTCGGTTTGTGGGATAAAGGATGCATTCTCTCTGAAGTATTTATACTAATACAATTTTGGATGGAGTGCTCAAACGCGATTTTGCATTGTGCTTCCAATTTCCGGAGAGATTAATATTTTCGTTACTTGCAATATAAAACGAGATTAAAATTACAAGTAGTAGTACAAAAAAATGCAATTAAAACTCCTTACCTCAACCTCAATTATTTTCCACAACCACTGAAGAATCTTCACAAAGTAATTAAAAATGCATTAATAATTTTACATCAATTAAAACAACCCAAGAATCCAAATAATTACATTGTATAATTTAAATTAATACAAAATGATTTTGAAATCACAAATTGCCTCCATTTATGTTACCAACAACCTCCAAAGAAACTCTCCAGAACGTGACCTTTTTTATTGAAAGAATATGGTTTTTTAAATTACTTGATATTACTTTAAATTACTTCTTATTGTTTCACTTCACCGCAAAATGAACGTAAGAGCGCTGAAAAATGGAAATCCATGGAAAATGTGAAAAACATAAAAAAACGCAAATTCTCCAAAATCACCAAAATGGCAAGTCATTCCGGCGAAATTCTTTTTATATCTTATCTCACCGCAATTATGCAAACACAAATTTTACGCAACCGTAACTCATTCATAATTTCCACATTAAGCCGCAATATTACAATATCACAATATGCAAGCGCGGGGTAATCAGCGGTAGAACAAACGCCTCGAATTATAAAGTTACACCAAATTACAACAAATTACCCTAATTGAAATTTATGTTTTTTGCGATTTTCTCTAAGAGATAAGGGAGAAGGGTGTTGAGTGGGCGAAAATTTAAAATTTTCTGTCTATTTTTAAAAGTACAAATGTTTTTAATGAAGCAAAACATTTTATATTCTGCTGACAAACTAATTAAAGGATTTAAAGGAAAATTCCCATCCCAACCACCTCTCTTAGAAAATTGTTCCTGCCCAGCGTTGTTTTTTATTTCAGGAGAAATTGTTTTTAATTTGGTGAAAACACGATAAGTAGTTGAAATAGGTGTGTGTTTATGTATGTAATGTTTTTTTGATTCATGTGATTATCACTTTGCACTCACCAGCATATTTATTATTTAGCGTAAATTAGTCACAGTTGTATTACAAAATTAACTTTAAGTTGCCGCAATCATGCGACAAACTTCCAGAAAATTACCCTTAATTTCTGTAATTTTGTAATTTTTCAATAAACAGCTACGCAAAACACATTTTTAATATTTTCTTTAATCATAAGTAGGATAATTGAATAAGGTTCTTTTGCTGCTAAAGAATTAGGTGGAAAGTGAAATAGCGATCTAGCGAATTACCGAATTATGAAAATTAATAAATTATCATTTTTGTACTTAGCTTTTTTACCTTTTATCAGCTCATTCGCTAAATTAGATTCTCTACAGCTTTTCTATCCTAATTGTACGAGAAAATAAATTTTTCATCAAAGGCGAAAAAATGGAGGCAGAAAAAATACAAACATAATTAACGCCAAGATTGCAACATTAAGCATTTTCATAATTTCATGAATTTCTAAAAACATTCGCTGTATTATTTGCATTTTGACAGTTTCATGAAAATATGAAAATACCAGAGCTTTTCGAGTTTTTTTTTGCTGGCTCAAGTTTTTTTTTCATACTTTTTTAATGACGAACAACTTAAAAATTCATTATTTCATTATACAAATAATTTTTCGCTGATGAAGTTTTAGCATGAAACTACATCATTAGTTGTATTTGTATTTTGTTTGCTAATGTTTTGCTTATTCTTCTCAAACAGTTTTTCAAATGTATGAAGGGGTATGATACTTTTAGTTGAGAAGTTTTTAAACTTTTTAGTTTAGCTGCTTTTTCAAGCATGCAGCAGATCACAACTAAATATAGAAAAAAACCTTTACATTTTTTGACTAAAAAAGTTTAATTCACCCCTCGGCGGAGATAAATAATAATTCATTTTCCTCTAATAATTTGAATCTAAAATGTTGCATAAGACCATTTCAGCAAAATGCTTGCAAAATACACTCTAATTTGACATCATTACCCCATTATGCCGTTACCATGGGGAAAATTTTTCTAGAAAATTTATGATTATCATCTGAAAAGAGAGCCTCAAATAACGTAAAGAAAATGAAACTGTGAAAAAAAAACATGGAAAATACAAAATACCCCAATGAAGTCCCACAAAATATAATTTGATGCATCAGTAGTTCTGAATGATCGATTGGGACAGCTATTAGTTTCTATGATTTTCTTATAGTGTCATCTCAATTTCTCACAAAGAAGCCTTCTAAGGAGCTCTTTCTTATAAAGCTAATTTTATTTTTTGAAAATTAGGCATGATCCGGGTATAAAATTAGCTCATCAAAAGTGTACCATAAAATTTATTTATGCTGCCGAATTTACGCTTCAATTTTACGCCGCTTATATAGTTATAGGTTCTTCATTTCGCCTTATTATTAATGGTCGAATTATATGAACAGCCATGAAAATGTTATGTTGACAAATCGGGAGGCATCAAGGCATCACCAAAGTAAGCACGACAGCACAACTTACGAAATAAGACACGATTGCTAATTAATATGTACAATAGAAACAAGCTAGGAAACAAATGAATTGTGTTGTGTCACATCAGTTGGCAGTGCTGAAAAGATTCATTAATTATTTGAGTACAAGATAACTCCATAACATAAAGTGTTCAGAACATATTTTATAATGCATTTTTGTTTTTTTTTACATTATGAGAATGCTTTAATTGTTATCTAAATGATAAAATTTTTAATTTTAATGAATTCAAATTAATAACAAATCTAGTTTTCAACAGTGACCATAAATTAGAGAAACAATACACGATGTCTACTTCGCTACTTGGCAATTATTCACATGATAAGCCATTATATATTTGATGATACAATTAATTAAACGGGTACAAGGATTGACTATTCGGGCTATGTGATGAATCGCTAAGAATTTAACTAGTGAATAGTGTAATAATTATAAATTTGTTCGATGTAGACATGCTAAGAATTATTATTCGTATAATTTTTTCTAAAGTCAAACCTGAGGAACCTGTTCATGCTTACTCATGCTTTTTCCCATTTAATAACATCAAGCTGAAGCAAGCATAAATTTTTTACAGCTTTCATAGCTCATATTTGTAAACATGCTCTGGCTCGACTCCTCTCTGTGAAATTAGTCTGTAAAGTCATAAAACATAATGAAAGCACGTTCGTTTAGAGCTTTTTAAACAAAAACTGAATTAAACGTTCTTGTGCACAGCTTCATGTATAGATTCCAACTTTGAATTGAAAATCCTTCGTAGAAGAATGGTGTTTTCAACATATTAAATATAATATAGACGGCAGTCGATGGGAAATATGGTTTTGTTATTACGAGCATTGGTTAGATCTAAATTTGAAACAAGTCCCCCAGTAGTACAATATGTCCCTCTTGATCAGCTCCAACCGTTTATAATGAACTCCTGCCTTGTATAGCGAACAACAACTCATTGCGATTATTTTCATTTCATTTATCCTATGGAATAAGATCAATTTATTTCTGGATTCTATTTATGCTATTCCATGTTATTTATGGTTATAGTTTATGTATCGGTGCTCTATGATGTTTCCACATACATAACTTTTCTAGTTTTCTGCTTCAGAATGTACAGAAAGGAATTCTCGAAAAATTTTGCTCGATATATTTCAGTATTGAAGCTATGAACCAATTCTACAATAACCACTTTACTAGATGATGAACTTCTGCTACAGTGCTACACTATAGTTCATATTTTTGTGAAGTTTTCGCATTCGTGCTGCAACAAAATGGAAAATTCAATTTACTCTTTCATTCTTTATATTCAAAATATTTCACGGGTAAATTATACGTACTGATATGTCTTGAATTGATACATATTCCATTTGCTGGAATTTTCCAATCATGTTTACTTATTATATTCCTTTATTTGTTTCGTTTAGATCAATCGAGTGAGTCTGTCTATTCGAGCATGTTCAATGTGGGAAGGATTATTATACTTGACTCCGGTAAATTTCTCGTTTAATCAGTTTTGGAATATTGCATGCCGTGTTAAGGTTTGTATGCTTTTGAATGATACTGTGTGTTTTGTGTCCACAAGCAGCCAAGAAAATCAAAAGGCATTGCATTTAATCCATTCGAGCAAACATAACATCTCCTCAAGTGTAAACAAAATTAGAAATATGTCTTGAATCTGTCTTGTTATGGTCTGCAATTGGATATGTGGTAATTGGATATATTTTCTGAATCATTCTTCTGATTCATTCTTCTAAAAAAATTAAAATGAGAGCTGTTTGATAGATACTTCAAACTCAACAGGTTTTGTTTGTTTGTAAAAGAGATTTTATTTTTCTACAAATAGTTGATGAAAGTTTAAGTAATCGATTTTCATTTAAGGCAAGAAGACTGATAGTAAAAAGCTAAAATTCACTGAGGGTAAAAAAAAACATCAATGCCAAGATTTTAAATTAAATATATGAAGAAAACTAATCTGTCAGAAAAATCTATAGCATCAAATAAATAATGATCAAAGACAAGCTACAGCAAAAGACGACATGAATTTCATCAAACGTTTACCAAAATAAATACACAAACCTACATCAGTAAAAATTAATCTCTTCAAATAAAAACCAAGTACATAATTCCAATCACCAATCTAATCTGTAACCACATCTCGAAGCCTTACATGTTTGCACAAAATTCTAGACTTGAATATTTGTAGGACGATGTCAATTCTGCTTACACGTAAAATAAATATTTTGATTTCCAAATTGCGGCTACAATATCTTGATTGATGAAGACTATTCAAAGTGTTCTGCTTTTTTTTTGCTCCCACGACTGCCATGTTGATCCCTGGCAGACGAGCACAATATTTGTTATTCTACTTACACAGAATCGCTGCAGATACTCAACTAGGAGATAATAAATTTTGATTTTTTGCTGCTATCCACTTCCTACAAGTGCACTAAACCGTATAGTCAAAACGTATAGCCAAAAGAACTAGCATCCACTACATAACCGAAGAGGAAATAAACTTTGGTGTATAAATCGAGGAAATCGGATTAATTTGAATTTATGCTGTCGTTTGCTTGTAGAGAGAGAAACGGAAGCAAATGGAAGTGTTTATTATTTGATGGGAGACATGAAACGTTTTAACGATTGTATATGAGTTTGGGACACTAGAGGTAGGTGGATAAATGCTGAAATAGACTAGATAAAAAATCTACAATTTTAAATAACATTTATTGTATTTTTAGTAAAATTTTGAAAGTTTGGAAAACAAATGGAAATTCTTTCAAACTGAATGAATTGTATTTTATTTAGGGATATAACGCATGACACTCATATATGCTCATTGCTCAATAATCCATAAATCACAATAGCTCACTCTCGACGACATATTATGTGCGGGCACATATTGTGCTCAACTGAGCATTGAAGCTACATAAACCGTAAAACTGGCAAATTTTCCATTATGGGAAACAAGGGCGCATAAAGCATACCTGATACGGTAATAGCAAGTAATAGACTTACATGAAATATTCGGCCATTCCAATTAAATAAATTGGTTCGCCCTATAGCAAGGCAATCTTGGTTGCTCGAATTACAATATAAATGTATAACAATGTAACAACAGCCCCAGACTTTGTTCAATAATTTATTGATTTATAGACGTTCCAGCATTATTTACAGATTAAAACGTTCCTTTCCGGCCAATTAATTTTTGGTCGTTGCTGGCCAGAACAATTTTTTACTTGTTTTTTCTACAATTTTTTCTACAATTTATTCCCTTTCAATAACTTTCCCATTTCCCGAGCTTTTCCTGCTTTTTGTGATTTTCTAATTTTCCTATTTTTCATTTCACGACACAATAGAACAACGAACGACGAAATACAAGCGAGTCCCATAAAAATCAAATAAAATTAATGAAATCGTTTCGCCCAAACATCAAGTCGAATTTGAGATGCTTGGCATTTTTTCAGTATAAGCTCTGCTGTTCGGAAAAGATTTTCATTTTAATTAAAGAGTAAGATATTTTTCTTTAATTCCTGATAAATGTTACAATTTCAAAAACAAGCAATAAAAATCAAGACATGTTCACCTCTGACATAGACGTATTTTACCAGTTGTTTTAAAAAGCGTTTCATGTTTTCTCCTCAAAAGTCTGATACAACTGAAGCATCTGGCGGTTTTTTATTTTAATTCCAAAAATAATCCCAGTTTATTTAAGAAATGCTTTGTATCCTCTTTATAGTAGACTCTGTAGATTATTTTCCAAAACAAATGAAATCTCACAAAAATACTTGAACAAAATAACTTGAAAGCAATGAGTTGAAAGCCCAATTTATTTGTGGAGCAAAGATTCAAGAATTTCAAACTTCAAAAGTTCCAAGTATTCAGAAAATGCAATCGATTTTTATCGTAGCTCAAGTTAAAACCTCAAATTAGATTTATCTCTGTTTTGTCTGACATACTTCATCCATGAGAAATGTTTATTCGTTCAAAGGCACAACTAAAGGTGCTCTACCACATGCTCTTAGAAGTTCAATGTATAATGGATAAACCATCCAAATATTGCATAAATTCTTCTTTAATGCTTTCCACTTTCAAAAGAAATATTTTACTGGAAAAGCTCCCAATGTTTATGAGTCATTTACGAAACATACAGCAGCACAGCAAGGATGTTTTGTGCTGCTTCCATTTACCAGCATTAAATTATAGCAAGTTTAAGCGAGTAAAATAAGGAATTTCTTCCGCTGCGAATGCAATTATAACATTTTTCCATTAACACAGAATATCAGGTGTCTTTAAAGGTGCACACTTCTTAAATTTGGGTTCTGATATACGGAAAGAGAGCTTAAACGATTTAAAAACAATATTAGATATGGGGGGTAAGAATGAATAATGGGTATGGAATTTTTTGTTAGTTGAAGTTTGTTTTAAATTGGAATTTAGACATACCTGATTCTACTTGATATCTTAAATAAAAAAAGATCTTATATTACTAATTGGGACCTTGTGCCTAAGTCAATGGTCATTTTAATTATTTAATCGATTTATAATGAACTCTGAAAATATATACAACCGACAATATTGACATTTTTCCTTACCATCCCTTTCCACTCGCTTCTATAGAAGGAAGAAAATTTTGTATTCAGAGGACGATTCAAATTCTGATTAAGGAAACAAGAGAAACAATCTTCAATTAACAAGTTTGCGCAAATTAAACAGCGTATGAACAAATTTCACATAATTATAAAAATAAATTACCCAAAACTAAAAACATTTTCAAATAAGTTTCAATTTCCAAGGAGACTTTATTGCAAATTTTCTTAAAAGTTGTCACAAAAACTACAAAACTATAATTAGGTATATTTACACATTATTTTGAAATTAAGAAGAGTACAGATTTGGATACAGCTTGAAGTTTAAAAGTGGGACCAGAGTTGAATCTATTTAAAGTTGTTCTTATATTCCGTAAGAAAATTACCATAACTATAACTTATAAACTTTCAGCTCTATGTCCAGTTAAAAAATAACAGCAAAGATCCTAGACACTTTAGCCTATCAAACATAAATAATTCATACACTTCGAGATATCTTAGAATATTCCAAGTTTCTATTGCAAAATAAGAAATTCAAAGCAGAAATTCGAATGGTTTTCGGTTTTGCCGAGGAAAAGACTAAACTTCCTAAAATTCCTAAAAATTCCTAAAAATTTAAATAAAAAACTCAACCCGCAACTAATAAATTATCCCTTCTTGAATTTCAGCAGGAGGATACTGATGGTTAAAAATACTAAAATCCAAATGCCGGTAGAGGCGTATCCTTCCCATACATTTGGATTGTCTATCATCCAGCCGCGCTGAAGGATGGAACGTAAAGACTCGGTGGACTTGGTAAGTGGCAAGAAGACGGAGAATATTTTAAGCGCGGGATGCATGCCTTCGATGGGCCAAATAATTCCACACAGCATCACAATTGGCAAAAAGCTTCCCATGGCCATATATGTGGCCGATCGTTCATTGTCTACAGAGCAGGAAACGACAAAGCCTACGAAAATGATGATGAATACGTTATTTAAAGATATTCATGGGATATTTTGTAAGTTTTTCAGGAGGGTGATTTTAGATATTGTCAATCATATCGAACATTTTTTTGATTATTCTATTAAAATTTTTTGAAAATCCAAAATATTGCATCTTTGATATGTTGCAACAGAAAAATCATTGTCGTTCCTTGAACCACCCTCGCTATGACATAACAATTTATAAAATCCTTACCGAAGCACATTCCGCATAATCCTGTCAGTACAACCAAAAGTATGACCCACATCATATCACCATGGTTAGTAAGCTCGAAGAACGAGAATCCTACAATCAGCACAAGAGTCGTTTGCCCACACATCACTAAGAACTGTGTGGTTACGTGCGAGAAAAGAATTTCAATTGGAGAAACTCCTGACACTAAGCAACGTTCAAGTATTCCTTCGTTTCTTTCGATTAACATGGCACCGGATGTCAAGGCCACAGATAAGAAGAAAATAATCCTAAAATATAATAGAATTTTCTGAGAATGTCTTTGAAAGGATTAAATTTTGTTATTACGTTAAAATGACTCCTGGTGCTGCAAAATCTGTGAAATTTGGAGTTCTCTCTCCATAAATGGGATTATTCCATTTAATAGGAACTCGTCCCACTGAAGGATTTACTTCACAATCTGTTAAAATGTCTTCAATAAAATCAAAGAATGCATACTGAATGTCTCTGTACAATAGTGTTCCTATCTGTTGATCTAAAATAGAATGAAAAATACAAATTAATTAAAATTATTAAAAGCTTTTAGATTAAGCAATTTACTCGACATATCCATTCGAACTAAAATATCAGCATCATCAATAATTTTAGCTTCTACATCTCTTCCTCGTTCGGTTCGATCTACCAAAGATGTGGTGTAGTTAGGCTGGAAAACTAAAGCTCCCCATGCCTTTCCTCTTCGCACTATTTCAAAAGCTTCTTCATCTGATTTATAATGCGTCTAAAAGATCATTTGGTTATATGGAGTTTGGGTACAACAAATAGTTTTACTCACAATAACAATACTCCTATTTTTAAGATATTCCAAGTACCGACAGCTCATCATAGTGTAATTGCAGCCTGTATATATAGGACATTCTTGAGGCGAAAGATCCAAGTTATCTAATTCATGATCAGAAATGGCTAAATTCAGTCCAACAGGATCGTGACCAATTGCCCAGCAAAAGAGGATAATCTGAGCTACTGGTAATCCTATGATGAAGGCCATAACACTAAAATTTATAAAAACATTTAGCTAATATTCAACAAAACTTGAAATATAATAGTTACCCAACATTCCTCCACATCCAAAGGAAATTTTTCCAAATTAAAGCTTTCATGTGTCTTCCCTTAACAATTTTCAAATGATCAGAACACGTGGCTTTGATCTCTTCATCTGGGGGAAGAGGTGGAGCTGTAATGTCTGGAACGATAACATCAGCACCTCGAGAAGACATTGAGATGTTGTCACCAAACTCTCCAGAAATTTCACCGTGCTCATCTTCCATTTCTAGGGCTGGATTCTATAGTTTAAATGTGGAATAAAGGTATAAGTACAGTTATAGAAAAAATTAAATAATTTATACTGACAGAAATAGCTGGTAACTGCACAGCTTCAATGACTTCCTGTGCGATTGAGGATCTTCTTCTTTTGCCCATGTTTTGCAAAACTGACAATTTAAGGAAAACATCTTCTAATGACTCTGCATTATATTTGGCCATAAGATCATCTGGTGACTCTTCTGCTAAGAATTTTCCTCCTCTCATTAATCCGATCATATGTGCTTGTCTTGTCTCCTCAATGTAATGAGTGGTGATTATCACAGTTGTCCTGCCAAATTTCGTAATTTCTACCAAATAATCCCAAATATTTTGTCTTAAAACTGGATCCACACCAACTGTAGGCTCGTCAAGAATTAAAAGTTCTGGTTCGTGAATAAGGGCTGCTGCCAAACTTATCCGCCGTTGCTGTCCTCCACTTAAATTCTTTACCATTCTAGATGCATTTGGTAACTGGAGCATCTTTAAAAGAAAATCCGTTTTTTCGTCCACTTCATCCGTATCCATGCCATAAATCCACCCAAAGTAGATCAAAGTCTCCCTAATTGTAAATTCACCATATAAAGCTAATTCTTGTGGCATATAACCGATCCGAGGACCCGGAACGCCAGACCCTTTTGAGCCGGGTCGACCACCCAGCACCCAAATCTCGCCAGAGTTTAATCTACGCCGACCAACAATGCAGGATAAAAGTGTCGTTTTTCCACAGCCAGAGGCGCCTAAAAGGCCGTATCTGAAATTGAAACAAAATACGGTTAATTGTTTATTCATTGCGATTTAATAGCTGCAGAATAAATCAGTGTATAAGAAAAAATGGCTTCCGATTACTCCAATTATTTGGAATTATTGCAAATTATTGGTAATTGGAAAAAATCATTAAGCGTTAGTTTATATGCGTAAACTAATTCTAGCAATCAATTACTCAAGGAAAACGAACTAATGGTCATTGTTTTGTCACTGGAATGATCGTTAAGGTTGGCCGAGAAAATGTTTGTGCTTTAATGGGATTAAAGGAAAATCGTTAATGCGTTAAGAATTTTTTGGGAAACAAATTCTGCTACAGATTTCTGAATGTAATAAATTAAATTATTTTATGAATCTTGCTTTTAAAATGTTGTTACTAACCCTTGTCGCCAACGGGGTATGTACCCGGCGGGTATACCCCAAAAGTATACCCGATTTGTACTTAGCGATACTTTTTTTATACCCTACTATTTTGCTCCTATTTTAGTATACTAAAGTCATACTAAATCTGTACTGAAAATTTTCTTTGCTAATTCTATACTACAATAGTATACTTTTTCGTTACTAAAATGGTACGAACAAAGTACAACTATTTTGTTACTTCTTTAGTATACTAAAGTCATACTAAAACTGAACTAGAAATTTTCTTTACTAAATATATACTCCAAAAGTATACTTTTTTGAAACTAAAATGCTACTTAAAAAATGCTAGTAATAAAATACTACTTTTTAATTATTTATATAAAAAAAACTAAAAGTAAATAAATATGTTGAATTTACTTAAAATGATTTTATTATAAATTCACCGCTAAAATTCAAAAGTTCAGGCTGACTTTACTATGTCTTTGCTACTCAGGCTAATTTTTTAGCTAACATTCGGGCTGACTTTTTATACGAAATTTGCTACAGACTGTCAGTTGAAAAAAAAAAAAAAAAACAGTGAAAGTGAGACGTGTTTTCTGATATCAGCTATTCCTGTGAAGTTCCTGCTTTTTTCTCAACCAAGTTTAGAATCATCTTGTTATAAGGTAAGTTGTGGTCTATATAATTAGTTAAATGATAAAAAAATTAATAAGTAAACTAATTTATATAAGATTTACTAAAAGTATACTAATGCTTTTTAAACGATACTTTTTTTTTTTTTTTTTGCTAATGCTTTTTTCTTCACGAATGCTTTACTAAAATGATACTCATTTTTTTACTAATGCTTTACGAATGCTTTTACTAAAATGATACTCAATTTTTTTACTAATGCTTTACGAATGATCTACTAAAATGATACTCATTTTTTTTTAATGCTTTACGAATGCTCTACTATATTGATACTCATTTTCTACTAATGCTTTTACGAAAATTCTACGAATTTTATACTAAATATTTCTTAGTCTAAAAAATTTTAATTGAAAATCTAACACAACAATTTAAATTCTCAAACACGTTGATTTTATTCTAATTGACATTTGATATTTTTAGGTCAAGAAAAAGAGACACTATCGAAGAGAATCCGCCGCTTTTTTGAACTACGTTTTGATCCTGAAAATTCACCAAAACTCGAACCAAACTACTATTTTTCCAGCACAAAAGTAGGGATTAAACATTAAAGATAAGAGCAAGAAATGTTATACAGCAACAATATAAATGTACGTTATAAACTTTTAAAAATAAAATTTATTTGAATTTACTCTTTAAGTTGTTTAAAATAGAATCCATTTCAGCATTCTTAAAATACACCCTGGGTATACCCAAGGGTTTCTCTAAGTATACTATTAGTATACTTTAGTAGGAATTGGGGACGATTTAAAATTCTACTAAAATTAAACCCTTTATATACCCTAAAAGGTATGGAAAATGTATACCCAAAGAATTCTAAAAGTATACTGTTAGTATACTTTAGTAAAGACTGAGTAAATTTTATGATTTTACTAAAACTAAACCCAGGATATACCCAAAAGGGTATGGAAGTTGTATACCCGGGGAATTCTAAGGGTATTCTAATAGAATACTTTGGGTAAAGTAGGGTATACTTTTAACAGTATACTATAACTATACCCAGGGTATACTCGAGTATACTCCATAGGGTATGGAAGTTGTATACCCAGGGAATTCTAGAGGTATTCTAATAGAATACTTTGGGTAGAGTTGGGTACACTTTTAGTAGGGTATACCCCATTAGTAAGTACAAATTGAGTATTCTTTTAGAATACCCCGGGTATAGTTTGGCGGTAAGGGTAAGAGAGCTTTCCAACAAATAAATAATAATCTTAGCGTAACAGATTGTGCAAAATATTTTTCTGGATCAATTATAAATGATTTAATTGAATTGAATTGGAGAAAATTTACTAAGAAGCATTTGTAATTTGAATCAATTCACAACAATGAAAATCATTAATTTCAACAAAAAAAAGGTTAACGAGCAGAATATCAGAAACAACAAAGATACAAAAATCTGTTGTTATCTTTTAAGCCACTAGGACTTGCCAAAAAAAATTATCTTATAAAAATAATTAATCAAATTTAACATGATAAAATATTATCTGCATATTCCATTTTTACTCCACAGGGTCTTCATTCACAAAAAATCCCAATGTAAAAGTCTACTTGGCAGAAAAGCCCGGAAGTGAAGATTAATGCTCTTGCATAAATTAAAGCAAAGTTGCTGATGCCACACGATTGCACATAATCTAATGAAAACGAGTGTCAATTTATATGTATTTATGTGAGCGATAATTTGTGCCTTTGTTTGTGCTTGCATAATTTATAATTAAATATTTTATAAGCTGATTTAACGGAGCAAGCAACATGAGCAAACAAACAAGCAACAGTCCCTGAGATGTCCTTCATTTTAAAGTGCTTTTTGTTCATTGTTTTCTATTGTTATTCAATTCAGGTAAGTTAAGTATATGAGAAAAGGATCGTTCAAAGCTTTTCAAAAAAATCATTAAGTTCATAGGTGCAGTAAAATGTGTTACATTTTGATTCATAAAGGCTTTTAAAAGACCTCAAAATTTTTCACACCAAATAAATTTTTAGTTTGCTCACATATTTGAAGTGGAGATTCAAAATAAAAGACTGAAAACATGATGTTCTTCAAACAAGTCAACAATAACCATAAAATTCTTATCATCGACATTTCAAAAACCAAAAAGACTTGACAAACAAAGCTCAACAAAGTGTATTTAGATTCTGATAGTGCGGTGTATACTGATTTTGTCCATTGTTCACTTTTAAATTTCGGCGAGCAGCTCGCGGGGATGTTGGTTTAATGTGTTTATCTTATAATTATATCTCTGGCTATTCGTAAACATTTTTATAATTGTTTGCTTTATGCTGTACATTTAACTTTGCCCATTAATTATAACGTGAAGTACACCATATTTACGCCATGAAATTCCGTGTATTTCCATGAAACACGAGACCAGGATCTGGGTAAGCAAAAAAGACACAACAAAAAGTTTAAATATTTACTGCTCGTACCAAAAAGTAATGTTCTGGGCATTTAAAACACTTTTTCCGACATTTATGTAACAATCGACGGGCAATTTGATGTAATGGGTAAACAATTGAGAAAAGTTCAACGAGGGGAATTTGCGATTTTGCTCTTTTTCTGCGGCAGATTTTTGTGCGTCAATTGACTGAAATAGCGAAGGAAAAATGAGGAAAAATTGAACAATGTACATTAGCACCTTTATGTTTGATTATTTTAAAGCACTTTGTAAGTTGAAAAAGTGATTCTGAAGTGATTGAAAAAGCTTGCTCAATTAATCGTAAATTGCTAATTGCGGCACGTTATTGAAAATATTCAATAAATTTCAGTCAATTTGAATAGATTGATGAAGTGCACTTGCAGTTCAAGAGCAATTCTGGAGAAAAAAAAATGTAATAACATGCTTAGTGAAGTTAAGTGAGTATACAGAAAAAGTAGCAATTAATTTGAGTCATTAAATGGGTTGAAAAAAGCTTCAAAGTTGCAAGTCATTCTAAGGGTAAAGTAGCCATTAAGATCAAGTTTTTTGTTTTCTCGTGTAAAATACATTAAGCGATCTTCAGTCGTTTGATAAAGTCATTAATGTACGATTAATCTGTAAAGGCTACATATTATTTTGTTAATTATGGCTTCTATAAATTCTTAACTTTAATGCGACTTTAAAAATTTTAAAATCCGTGAAACCATGAAATCAGTGAGCCTAGTCTAGAAATTAAATCTGAATTATAAAAAAAGGTAGCAAACCGATCACAATACCACAATTATAGTCAAAGCTTCAATAAAACTATTTTTTAATTGATGCATGATTAATTGATAATTATCTACTTTGTGGATTTATTTGAAGCAACCACAAGTTTCTATCGAAACTCGAAAGATAAAAATCAGATAATGCTAAATAATTATAGAAATTCTTTATAGTGAACTAAATACTCATAAATAACATAAAATCAAAACCTTGTCAACAAACTTCAATGATTTATGTCGTAATATGAATTGGAACAAAAAATTAAAGTTAAACAATACAATTTTGTAAGAAATGTATCATGTAACAAATCATGCATAAAACGTAGTAAATACAAGTAACAAAGTAACAAAATCTCAGAAAATACTTACATGGCTCCTTTTGGCACTGTCATATTAAGTCCATCTAAAATAACATTGGGGTTTTTCTTGGAACCATAAATTTTGTGGGCTCTTCGCACGCATACTGCCTGCTGTCTTCTAATAGCTACTGTGGAAGGTTGTGATAAAAATTGTTTCCGCCGCGCCGCCAAATCGATCATGTGACTGTCTTTTGTAGTGGTCGCTGCTGGCGGTATTCCTTCAGATTCCGCATCCATTTTGGTTCTGAAAAAAATTGAAAAAAATTATATTTTAATTAAGAATTCTATGTTGCGGGCCATATTCAAAATAAATTAAATATTATAATGGGAGTTTTGGTTCATCAATTTGATTTTTATTGTCATTAATATTGTGGGGAAGTGAAATTGATAACCATACTAAGTGATTAATCAAAATATGCAAAAAAAAATAATTTTTCTTCGCGCAATTCCAACAAAAAGTTTCGAAGTATTTTAATATCGAGATTAATCCGAGATTATTCGATTTAAAGTCTCATCTAAACCACCCTGCTATTCTCCCGGTTTTGTCATTTTTCATCTAAATATCCACTTGAAAACCCTCCCATTCAAGCCTGCTCGTCCCTTTTCCGCAGTACGACATGAATTTTTTCTTAAGTAATTCAAAAGAAAAATTATGCAAAATAGATTTTCTTTCTTTAAATTCAATTGGACTTGATGTAATTACTTTTGCAGCTTTTTCATCTTTTCAGAGAATTTTGTGCTTTTTGTTCGATGTTGGGCAAATATTTAACATTTAATATACATAGCAAACACAGTAAAAATAGCTAAAGAGCTTGTCGGAAGATAAAAGTATGCTTTAAAGAGATTTAATTTCCTCTTGAACGGCTGACTCTTCAAAGAGATTTATGAATGTGAAGCAATCGATTGAGAGTCTTCCGGAAAATTCTAATCTGGAAAGAAAGCTAATCGTTGTTGAGATTCAAGTGAGGCAATTTTAAACAATCTGTTTCATTGCTTCTTCACTTTTCAGCTTTTTTGTTTTATGTTATTTTAATCGTTCTAATTCCTTTATGGATTTATGGAGAGGTTTTTGGTGGCAGATTTATTGAACATTAAGTAATTGGCTTAATTAAGTTATTTAATGGGTTTCAACACTAATTGGGTCATTTGTTTTATTTATCGGATTTTAAATGAAACGAATAGAGCTAGGTCAGAGATTGGTAGGATCTATGGTCGTTGATTATTTTAAAATTAGTGATTTTACTTATTATTATATACAAACTTAAAAAGTTGCATCATTCATCGAAAGTATTAGCCATAATAATTTAAAATTGCGAGCCCCAATGAAGATTTCTATGGTTAAAATCCATCAATTCTAAAGCGCAAATGTTTCAATTAACGACCAATTCTCTCGACTGACCTTCAAATGCCGGCTTTTCACCTAACAAGCGCTCTGAATTCGCCCCAGCTCAATTAACATCACCTTACAATAAAAAGCGCTTAATGCGCTATTTTGCACAAGTTCACATGAGTCTATGCCTGCAAGGCCAATATCAATTAGTTTTATTTGCAGGCGATTTCGTCTGTATGTTAAAAGGCTTTAATAAAAAGCGTTTGAATAATTAATCAATTTGTGGTCTGGGCATGATCTGATAGAAATTTATGTATTCATTTATTTTTTGTTCGAAAAACCATCAACTAAATTACAGAAATCACAAAATTCGCACACAAAAATTTGGTAATCAATGATCATGCACTGTTTAATGGATTTTCGATTTTATTCAGTAATTCAAACAAAATTAATGAGATTTAATTAAATTGAGCAAATAATTTGCACAAATTGTTTTCCATAACAGACTGAGATTTACTTGGCATTAAATATTTTTTAAATGCTTACATATATAATTAATCTGATGGTCAGGGGTTTGTAACATTTCAACATAATTTTAATTTTTTCATTGTTCAATGCAACACTATTTAAAAAATCGCGATAATCATTGAGAGCACACTACACACATAATCTCAATCAAATTTGTAATGCAGTTTAACCCTGACTAAACAGCATACATAACATTTTGCACGCCAAATTACGATATTGTGTAGCTCAATTTACAATCCAACCAAATAAAATCAAAACTTTATTATGTTCCAATGTTCATCATTAATTTAATGAAGCAAGCGTACACAAAAAATGGATGGTTAAATGTGCATTAAAACTATTTATCTGTTATTATCATTTGCAGCCAGTAAACATGCATGCAAACTGCACATGCTCTGATGTCGTAACGAAAAAATTGGGATAGGAAATTTGTATTTTTGTATAGTAAGATAATGATTTGTCAGAAAACTACGACTGAAAAGAATTATTGTTTCGGTTAAATATTTAGTTGTGATGATTTTGCGATCAAAGTTCAACAATGAGGAATCAAGGATATTTAAATATTAGTCTTCAAAACAAAGAAACTATGGAACAGCTCAAGTACTTGTGAATGACGTACTGCTAATGTATTTTTATAAATTTAATTAAACACATGACTTGAACACACGTCAAATCTAATTAACAAGCTTTTGCACAGATTATGCTCGAACTATGTATAATTTTTACGCATGAGTACAACAACAATTAACTTTAAAATGTAAATATTTTGAGAACAAAGTTGAATTACAAAAATATCGTTTATCTTGTGCTATCTTACTCTCTGGTAGTGATTACTGAATTTATATTACCTGCAATGTTTTGAGAAAAACGCGCTTTTTAGCTATTTATTGCTTGAAAAATCACAACGAGAGAGTAAGATAGCACAAACGAAATTTTATATTAATCAACTAAGCATCAGTTGCACAGGAAGTTCATCAAAAACTCTGCACAAAAAAAAACAATAATTGTATCATAAATCATGGTGAAAAATATTTTCAACATGCAAAAATGTTTATGCCGTGATAAATTAAAATTAATAAAATTACAATTTTATATTTTGCATCACATTTTACTCGAATTTTGCTCGATTTTGGCATTTTTAATATTTGTTCCAAGCCATAGTCAAGTCAGGCCGAAAATGCAAATAATTTTGTTTTTTTAAAAGTGTTCGTGTTGATTATGCAGGAATAATGAACGTAGATTATGGTTGTGTAATCTGTTTGTGTGTTACGGCTGTTCACAAAGAGTCAGCACTTTTAATTTGCTGTCGTTGTTATACGAGTATACACTTGTACAAGTGCACAAGTAAACATAACTGTGAATTATCAGAAAATTTTCAATTTAAAGCCCAACAAGTGTACTCGAAGAATTATGTGAAATTTGAAATCTTAACTTTTTAATTAAAATTTTCACGTCTTCTCATATTTCTAAAAAATCCTTTCCTTCTTTACATCTTTGCCAGAGTGCTTAAAGCTTCATTAGAAGAAAAATTCCATAAAGGATTTATTCACAAATTTAATTGAACACTCTTTCATTAAGAACTTTCTTAGAAAGTGGAAAGTAGCAAGTGCCAAAGAAAAACTCTGAAGGTACTTAAGAATACTGAGCGAGTGCTTGAAAAAAGTTTCTTTTAATGAAAAAAAAACATAATTCCGTTCACAACTTTTCTTAAATTATAAAAATGCTTTTATATCTTGCTTGGGATATTTTCTTATAATTTCTTATAATATTTCAATCCAAACAATAAACAATTCTTTGTGAAGATTTGCTAGTTTTGCAAGGATGTAGCGAGCTTCGAGCTTTTAAGCAGCTTTCCAACTAAACAGACTATTTCAAAAAGCAGCTGGAAGGAATTTCTGATTGCTCATTGCACAAATTATAAATTGTTGCAACGACTGTCTTTGCAATTAAGAGATATTTCTAAGAGTTTCCAGAAATCTAAGAATAGCTGGTTGACCAAGTTAAAGTATAAGAATACAAGAAAGATTTATTTGTTTTAGGTGACGGATTGTTTTTCTTGATTCTCTACTTTATGGCAGCTTTATCACTGTTGACATATTCTGAGCTTTTCACTGCAAGTTCAGTGAGCTTATATTTTCTTTACATTATGATTTCAGGATTTATTTCGGTCGTGTTTTGGTAACCTAACTCAATTACGTTTTTTTTTGAAGGAAATGAGAAAGATTAAATTTTAATGTAATTTGAACAAAGCTCCTTCATAAACCAGTTGAAATCATGATTTCATTGAAACAATAAAACAAAATTGATTCAAAAAATATTGTCACAAAAATAGTTCAAAGAGGATTACGTGATAAAATTGACGTAATCATGCGCAAAATTAGTTTTTAATTCATATTGCAATAAACAAGGTTAACCTGATAGAACATAAAAAAGCAAAAAAAGCTTATCAACTATATTTAACTATAGAGGTATTGTAAAAAACAAAACTTCATCAGGTTGAACTTTATTTTTCAATCTGAACCTAACAACTTATATTAAACTTTTGCAAAAACCTCGGAAATAATCAAATTTGCTTACAATAATCAATTTGTTTCTGCACCTTTTACGAGTTCTTCAACCTTTTCTGAACAAATGATAAAAAATACATTATTGCTTGAGAAAAATTAAAATGTAAATTTGCCAAAATTGAAGGTCATTGATTAATCAAAACACCACAAGCACTCAAAAAAGTAAATATTGTTTACTGTAAGCAATATAATCTTTGTTTCCATTCATTATTCCAAAATGTTATTTTGAAATTGAAAGTTGTTTTCTGTAGAATCAATAAACTTACAAATGTGGAATATTTAAGTGTTAAGAAATAAACGTATGGTTAACAAAATCTAAAAATGAACAAGATGTTTTTTGTTTCAAATATTAATAATTTTTTGTTCAATCTAACTAATTTAAAGTTTTGCATTGTTGCAATGTAAATTGAGTTAAAAAAAAAGAAAATTAGCACAGTTTTTAAGCTCAATATTTTAGATTATTAAAAAGTATTCTAAAAGTATTCTAAAAGCTTTAAGAGCTGCAAAAAAACGCAACAGTCATTATCCACTAATTTGTGGCAAAATGATCTCACTAATTTGTTCATGATCTTAGATCGTGGGTCAAAGTTCTATCTTAAAGCTATTATTATTTGCTTGAATTGTAAATCTATTACATTTTGAAGAGCTATTAAAAACGTATTGTAAAAATCACCGCACAACAGATTTAAAATTGCTTTAACGAGCTTTTCTAAACAAAACCAATTAAAATTTATTATTCGGATATAATTTGAAAACTTCCAGAAATGTAAAATAAACGAACAAAATTTTTTCCCTGACCGTCACAAAATACCATAAAATGTCGATAAAATGTGATTATATTTGGAATCTTGAAAAATTGACCGAAAACATCAACAAATATTAAAGACGCATAAAAAAGACTCGCCAAAATATTCAAACCAACACTTTTGACTATTCGCTTTTCGATATTGTTTGTTTCGGCCATTTGGTTATTATTTTTTTGGGTAAACTTGGTAAAGTAGATTTATGTGAGATTTATGTTTCTTTCGGCAAGTTCATCGTCCACATTGTCATGGATCTGTTTGCTTGACCTCCAAATTGCTTTAATAAGTTGAACGTCTTATTTGTTGTGCGAGTGCGAATTTTTAATTATTGTTTTTATAAATTATTGAATGAATTTTTTAGAGATCCAGGGATAGAAAAATGTTTTTTTGTTTGCTGGAATATTTTAATGCAGTATCAAAAATCGTTTTTCACATTATAAATTACTGAACTGTCCATAAATCCCCAGGCATGAAACTCGCTAAACTCCATTCACTAAAATGACAAGTTCAAGTATCAAAGGCACCATATCACTAAAACGACTCACAGCCTTGAGCCAGTCAATATTGTTATATTGAACTCGTTGAAGGAGCACATTTGAACACACTTCTCCGCTTTATTGAATTTTGTCAAGCTTTTAAAACAGGTTTACTACGCTCACCTATTATTTTGTCCCAGCAAAGATTCAGTTTGATTTTATGAATGCACTGCGAAACAGGTTTGATAGTAGGCACAAAACGCGTGAAATCAACATTTTTTAAAAAGTCATGGCGAGCGATATGGCTGAAATTTTGGAATTTTGAAGCCTTTTCTATGTTCTTTTAAAAATTTTAGGAAAAAAATTTGGAGGTACTTTCCTTCAAAGTTGGATACTTTGATTATTAAAGTGTGTTTTACACCAAGTTAAAATGTAAAATTCAGTCTAACTAGCGTAACTTTTGCACTTTAATCTGGATCAAAAAATGCTTTTCAGGATTTATTAATGGTACATTCACCTTTGAATTGAATATGTGATCCAAAGTTTTCCCGCCAAAAACATGAAGTTATTTGAAAAATTTGATTAACCTAAAAATTATTTTGCAGTTTAATAAAAAAAAAGCATCCGCGAATATTTCACTAAACTTTGTTCGTTTTTGAGCACCTGCACTAGGACTATCAGAAGCATAAATAAAATTTTTATGCACTTATAAGGCGTTCTTTTTAACTTACATTATTGTTTTTAGGAAATATTCCATTAAAAAAATCAATCATATTTTTTGAAAAAATTACTCTTTAACTGCTGTTACAGTCATTGTATTTTTTAGGTCCTAAATTTACTTTGATATTCATTTTAGATGAAAATGAAGGATTTAGGATAATAAATTCGTCAATTTCATGATTTGTTTCACCACCACCTTAACTGGGATATCATTATGAAATTTTCACTAAAATTCATATTTTTTTTTTTTATAAAGTTGGTAGAAATATCGTTCAATTTTACCATGTGGCCAAAGTTATGCTGACACTATGAACTTTGGTGATTTCCATATATTTTCAAAAGTTTTCCACCTTCATTTTCTTTGAACAAACCCTTTTAATTAATATATTGGACCACAAGCACTTGCCCCAGACCATCAGAAACGACTAAATAGTAAAATCATATTTGAAAGGTAAATATACCGCACTATATATAATTTTCGTTAAATTCATTGTTGGCATATGGTTTTCGACCAAAAACAGTTTCTAATGGTCAATAGGCAAGTGCTTGTGGTACAATATATTAATTAAAAGGGGTTGTTCAAAGAAAATGATAGGTGGAAAATCTATGAAAATATATGGAAATCACCAACGTTCATAGTGTCACCATAACTTAGGCCACATGATAGAATTGAACGATATTTCTACCAACTCGATATAAAAATACAAAATATGAATTTTTAGTGAAAACACCATTCCATAATGATATCATTTTTGGTTAAGTGGTGGTGAAACAAAGCATGAAATTGACGAAATATTATCCTAAATTTCATTTTTTTATCTAAAATGAATATCAAAGAAATTTAGGACCTAAAAATATATCAATGACGACACAACAGCAGTTAAAGAGTAATTTACATTTTATTAAAAATGTTAGAATATGATTGATTGAATTTTTAATGGAAAATTGCCTTTTAACAATAATGTAAGTTAAAAAGAAAGTCTTAACTAAGTGCACAAAAATTTTATTGATGCATCTGATAGTCCTAAACTGCAGGTGCTCAAAACGAACAAAGTTTAGTGAAATATTCAAAGGATGCTTTTTTTATAAACTGCAAAATAATTTTTAGGTTAAAAATTTTTCAAATAACTTCATGTTTTTGGCGGGAAAACTTTGGATCACATATTCAATTCAAAGGTGAATGTACCATTAATTAATCCTGAAAAGCATTTTTTGTTCCAGTTTAAAGTGCAATAGTTACGCTAGTTAGACTGAATTTTACATTTTAGCTTGGTGTAAAACACACTTTAATATTCAAAGTGTCCAACTTTGAAGGAAAGTACCTACAAATTTTTTTCCTAAAATTTTTAAAAGAACATAGAAAAGGCTTCAAAATTCCAAAATTTCAGCCATATCGCTCGCCATGACTTTTTAAAAAATGTTGATTTCACGCGTTTTGTGCCAGTAGTATTCGTTCTTGACAAACAATGCGAACAATTCGATGAATCACTTCGTTTCGATTTCAATTAACAGCTCCAACGAGCCGTAATAATAGAGTCAGAATTGAATGCAAGATTCTCATTGTGAAAAAGAGGGGTTTTGACTTTTTAAGGTTTTGCGGTTCACATAATTCTCGAGATTTTAAAAAGAAAATAATGTAAAGGGTTGACAAACAATGTTTTGAGTTTTTTAAAACACTTCAAAACAACCATATTGAATATAACAAAAAATACACTTAGATATTTCATTTTTCCTATCTCTTTGTTAACATTTTTTGTGACACGAACTTTCTTAGATTTGTGTGAAAGAGCAATGTCTATTTTAGGACAGTTCTATGATATAATCTAAAATGGCAAACCCCAACTATAATGTCAATAATACCGCAATAAATTAAACACATCTTAATTTTAAGAGTTTAACATTAGATCACATTGATAAGTCAATCATATATCTTTAAATATCTACTATATATAGAGTTCAAACCCAAACTATAAAATATCCACAGCCTCTATAGTAAATTCGTAGAGTATGTCCAGAAGAATCTAGCATTGATCTACACAAAAACCGCACATTGATAGTATTTGTTATTCAAGCATTCTCAGTATCTCTAGCCCTAATTTATGCTTTTGTGTACTTGATATGTGTGAATAAGCTTCAATAGCTACACGCGCTATCAAACCCCACAAAATATAACAAACACATCATAAAGCACATTAAGCTCACAATAGAAAACACAACATTATCGCAATTAATTTGTTTGATGTATTCATTCATTCATTGTTGATAATTTTGATAATGCTGTTCTATTGCGTAACACTCTCTTATTCTGTGAAGTCTATGAAGTCTGTGATGTGGTCTCGGTTTTGGTTTCCGGGCAGCAAATATGAAAAAACTACAAAACACATACTTTTTTCGGAAGGAAAGTGATGAACGCTTCAACAGTTTCCACATATTAAATTTAGCTACAAATTTTCTTCCATGCTTTAGCAGTTTCACTGATCACTTTCGAGCTGTCTGAACGCGTTGTTAGCTGTGTAAATTGGCGAGGCAGGAAAGATATTGGAATGAATGTTTCATGAGCGATCAAATATGCAATGGTAATTATTTCGGCAAAATATATAACTGTGAAGTATACTCACGTGCTGAAAAATGCTTTATAATTTAATAACGCTCGGATTATTATGCCAGAAAGGGAAAACCAAGCATCTGGAGTATAATGGCGGGTTTATGTTAAAGAAAGTGAAAATGTGTTCAATTCATAAAATTTTGGTATTAAAATTTTCTTAGGAAATTAAATATATACGTGGTTATTAGAACAATTGGCTGACAAAATATAAATTATAGAAATAATATCCTTTGAAATCTATTTATTTAGGAAACCTTCTAAACTTAACTTAAAAGCAACACCGCCCCTAGTCCCAAAACAAATCAAATCCTGAACATAGAATCCCATCAACAAACAAAACAATTCTTTTCTCGGGATATACGTCTCAATCTTGAATCTTTTGAGTCTTACGCATTTTATTTTAATGATGATGCTCATATCAGCACAAACATTTTGGCAATTTTTGATAAATAATAAATGCAAAAGTATCACGCGCGTTTCTTGATTTTCTACTCACATGATAAGCAACTCAAAAGAACTAAGAACAACTCATAACATCAAGAATAAATAACAAGAGACTGCAAAGGAAGGAACAAAACCTCATTAAAATAATATCAGCAAACTTTTTGCAAAGAAAAGTTTATTTAGTATTTTTTTGGTACGAGGAATTCGCACATAATTAGAATGATTCAAGATTTCTAGATTATGTGTAGAAATTATTAAGAAAAGCTGAAAAGGGGCAAATAGCAAAGATCACGATTTAACTAAACTTTTCAAGTTTTGGTAACAAAATTACCCAAATCAAAAAAATATGCGAGTGTCAATTTAATATAACATTTCAATTTATATAGAAAATCTCATAATAAAGGCTTCAAAAGTTTTGATTTGGCTTGCATGTCGCACAGATCGTCTTATAGTGTGTTCCACATTCGAGATGACATCGGATAATTTAAAAAAAGAGAATATGAGGATTATTTTCGCTAAAAAGTTCCTAAATGTAAAAATATCATATAGACCCCCAAAAAGACAATAAGACTAAACAAAAAGTAAATTTTCTCTCTTCGCCGACTGCAAAAACTTTTCCTTCATTTCATTATTTCTATATTTGAGCTTTTTTTTTATTACAGTATCCAGCTTGCCAGTTTGCTAGTATAACAAGTAAACTTTCCTCTATACAAGGCACAAAAGTACAAAAGTTACTTTCGTAATTCACCGGAATAAATTAGATTCCATGTAAAACGTATGAATGGCGAGATATTCCCAGAAAGCCGAAAAAGGCAACAAACCTCGAGTCTAATCTCATGCTCGAGAAATATGACATTGCAAAGAGACAATCGGATACATCATCTACATCAAACTACAGCAAACTACATCAAACTACATCGAGTAATCATTTACAATCTACATCATGCAGAGCGGAGGATATTCAACCTTTAAAAATATTTCTTCCGAGATAGGTTTGATGCTATATTATTCTTTAGTAATTTATTTAGTTAAACTAACAGTCTACATAGTTTCTGAAAGGGAGCTCGTTATTTGCTTTTGGGAGGTTCCTTTTGTCTTTCTGCAAAATTTTTTGGTTTTTCGAAGAATGAAACCCAGTTTACCAGTTTTTCAGTAATTCATTTATTCTGCTTTTCAGTTACTCGTCTAGCTATTTTTCCGCTTTCGATGGTTTAGGCAAATTACATGGCTGAGTATTTTAAACGAGCATAATTTGCATATTTTAAAATAATTTAGTCGACAGTTTATTAGGTTTGTCAATGGGATTCTGTGGGAACTACAGATTTTCCCTACAGAAGGTATTTTGACAATTTAATAATGATTTGGTGGTTGTGTGCTATTGTGGGACAGAATTGTAGTTTGTCATTAATTTGTAAAACTTTTTCAAAGGATTTGGTTGCAACTACGTATTCAGTGTAATGAAGATTTAGACATGTTGAGTGAAGTGTGCATTGAGTTAAAATGTCCATACTAATCTTGTCTGAAGCTTCATGTTCAATTATTAATGATAATTCATCACATTAAGTACTTTGTTACAAAGTATAAATTCAATAGACTGCAAATGATTAATATAATTTGTAGTGAAATGACTTTAAATGCAGTAAGACAGATTATATTGAATTAATTATTGGTAATTATTTTAGGGGTAAAGGTCTCTACAATTATTTCCTCAGTCGACGAAAAAATTCAACATTTTTTCATTCATAAAACATGGAAATTTAATTTAAAAGCAAATACCTCAGCAAATACCCGAAAAACATAAATATATTTTTTATTTTCAGAATCATTATTAGTGTTCGCCTTATACACACAAGTAATACTAAATCGATAAGCACATTTTTTGCGCAGAAAATTGAAAAATTAAAATCAGTTTCTCGAAATCAGTTGTAGAAGGAATTATTTATGTAGCCATTTTACATATTTTATGATTTTTTGAGTTTGAAATTCAATTATAAACTGAAATTTTCTGCACAAAAAATATAAATCACTAATTAAATTAATAATTATAAAAACCTGGAAAATTTCATCGAATTGCCAAACATCAAAATACTCTAAAGCATTCCAAAATTTTTTCAGATATTCAGGATATAATCAATTATGAAATTGAATCCAACTAATCTATTCCTGATAATATCGGCTTAATTGCACACATTTGTGCTTGCCGGATAATTTTTGATTAATTTTCCAAATATTGGCTGTGACATAATTCACAAATAATGAAATTTTAATCGTGATTTTGTCTCTGCTCAATTATAAATGATGACAAATTTGCATTAATTATGATGTCTGTGTCGAATAATGACGATTTATAATATTTCACCTAAAAAGTGCCACCGTAATGTACATGCATACATTTTCCGTGTTCTGATTAAAATTTGCGGAATGTTGTGACATATTTTCGTAAATATTTTTACTGAGCCTGTCAAGTTGAGTTTAGTTTGCAATTTGCATGCTTAATTTGGTGACTCTTGTGTTGCTAGTGAAATTCTGACATTAACCATATCTGTAATTTTCGCAAAGGAGCAAAGTAAAATTATTAATGGTATGCGTACATTATCATATTCCCCATCTTGATAATAATATTAGAATTCTTGATTTCATTTGAATTTTTAATTTATTATCAACTTGACTCGAATATTGTTGAAACTTGCAAAAATTTAGCATGTTTGGAATTCCAGGAATTTTGGATATTTTCAAATTTTTAGTCGAAAATTCGAGTTCTTCTGGAACAACTTTCGACTGGGTGCAATTGTCACGTTCTTTGAATTTAATGACAAAAATGTTTCTTAATATTATTTTTATTTCTTTTATGCTTTTTGATGTTTTCTTATGTTTCATCATGTTTTATGTTTTTTTGACAGCACACATTAAAACTGTAAATTTATGGGACGGAAATTTGGAGAATAAAATATTATATGATGTGTCATAAAGTTTATTGGAAGCTACCGAAAATTTTATATTTTTTTAAGGACAGAAAGTTATATCGGAAAATTTTACTTTTTGGATCTATTTCTGAAGATTATGATGAAGTTTACTTTTATAAAGTATAAATTTATTTATTTATTTTTTATGAAAGTAGCTATGGAGCTTTTAATTATGGTTATTGTCATTATGAAAAGGAAGTTAATAATATTTTTCAGCTAAGCTGCATTTTAGTAACTGAATTTTTATAGTATATTAGTCTAGTCAAGACCTAACATTTGTGCATCAAAGTGTTCAAACTAAAAATGTTAACCATAAACAAAAATTGCAAAACCAGTTTACACTTGCCAACCAATCTATTTTTCCACCAAAAATATTCAATTAAAATCCCAAAAGTTCTTTCAAGACACAAAGTCTCCAAAAAAGTCTCAAAAATTGTCTTGAATTAAAATTGCCATGTCACTCATTGCATAACCCAACAAAACCCTCTTATTCACATGCGACTGAAATTTTCACACATTTTTGAGTCATTTAATAAGCAAACACTTAAAATCCACAAAATCACAAATTCATTCACCAAAAGTGCCGTAAAAATGTTTTCGAAACAGCAAACAAAACGCTGGAAAAGTTGACAAAAATCTCGTAAAAATTGCTTAAAAATCGTTTTAAAAACCGTTTATGAATTCTGCAAAGCAAAACTTAAAGGCAATTTTAAAGCATTGAAGAAATTGTTTTGTCTTAAGGTAAAATTTTAAATGATTTCTTTTTGTTTTTCGGTGAGAGGTGAAGGAAAATAAGAAAAATTGGATCTTAAATGTGATAACTACATAAGAGATGTGGAAATATTCAACATTTTGTCTGATTTTTGATTTTCGGCTCGTGGTATTGTTGGTATTGCTGGTTTTGACCTTGACACAGACTGTCTTTTATTTTTGTATGGAAAAGAGCTATGAGTATGACAAAAGACTTGCAAGCATTTAGTTTCTTTTAATTGTTTTACCGAGTTTTGCTGAGCTTTGCTCAATTTTCTCAAGTTTTTCGCTATAGTTTTAGGTGGAACGGATCAACAATCAACATGTGTGATTTTTCTGATTTTTGATTGAATTTGAAAATTAACGAACAATGGCATGAAAAATTGGTCATTCCTCTGGGTTTTTTTGGCTTTTTGGTTGTTATTATGTTGAACATGCAGATTATGACATTGAGTCTATAGTTTTCTGTGACCGTTTCGGGAAAATTTGGAGGCTTACAAGATTTTGGAAGAATCTTGGGTTTTTTGAAGCGTTTGTTCAGTTGTTTTGATCTTTTATGGGTATTAGATTGCAGCTGATTTCCATTTTTGAAATTTGACGTTTTTTGTTAAATTATTTTTTTGATTTTGGTGAGATCTTGGATGGTATTTTTTGAGTAGGTTTTTAACATTGTATTAAATCAAGCTTTATTATAAAAAAAAAGCTGAATTGCCTTTTTCTTATCAAAGTCTCGGTCAAAGATCTTCGAAGCCTGATTCAATCTTTAATGTATTTCTTTCAAAAATTGACAAATTGAGATGCAACTTTGTCGCTACATTGTGTATTATTATCAAGTATCGTTTACCAAATTAACAAGTCTTAACAACATGGAAATTTCAATATCTGGAGTGTAAACATATTTTTGTTACTTTTTTCCAATTTGTCTGATGATGAAACTTGCCTTTGATGATGTCTAACAAGTTTCTTAGAAATTGATTAATAAGAAGCTCATAAATTTATTTCATGTGTTAATTGAATTGGTATAGTTTTTCACACATTTTAGCGACTTTGGTTTTTCCTTTGAAATGTATTTTCATCTGACCATATTAGTCAATTTAGTTAATTTTAGATTTGGGGAGCAATGGTCTAGCAGTATTGTTGGTCAACAATATTTATTTAATGGAGAATGAGAAAAAACTAACAACGTCATGCAAACTCAATGAGCAATAAAATAATGTAGAGTACTGTGATTTCTATCTAGTTTTTCTTATAAAATAATTTTTTGAACTAGACTGTGGGATATTTTTTTTACCACTTGGTCTAGAATTGTAGATTGTGTTTGTTCAAGAAATGTTCTATTTCCGGCCAAGTTGGTAATAATGTTCAAAGGATAATTAAACCAACATTAACCTTCTTCAAGTAATTAGTACTTCGGGGATTTCAATAGTAAACTTCTCAGGTAAAACAAAACATTCAACCAACAAACATGAACCATACTTAAAAAATTGCATAAACAGCAAAAAAACGGAAATCCACAATATTCTCCAAAAAGTTTAAATTCCGTACAACAACTTTGCTTTGCATTGGAGTAATTAACGTTTTTAATTAGTAAACATGATATATTTTACATATTAACTCGAAAATCATCGAAAATTCAGAAAACTCGTGAAAACACTGAATAATCACTAAATAAACTGACAGGTCTCATTAAATTTTCACCTTCCAAATTGTAGCGAAAACTCGAAAACAAGCAATTAATTCATGAACTCAGTAATTGATTATAAACTGATGATTTCGATTTCAGCCATTAATTACCCGGTTAAGTTGTATAAATATGCAGATCAATTCATGATTATTTGATCATAACAGGTAGGTTTGCAACAGAAATGAATTACTTTGTAAATATAGCTTGAACAAGGTAAAAAGTTAATTTCGTGTTGCAAAATTTTTGAATGCAATTCAGCATTTTCAGCTTCTCAAGATTCTTTTTTTTGCTCATTTAAAAAATTATTTTTGCTCACTCTGATTCATTCGAGAAGTCAATTTTATGTTATGTTATGACGCACATCGTTTGTATAATCTTATAATTTAAAATCCAATAAAATTTGGTTTTAAGTGGATACATAAATTCTTTTTTGAAAATCACCTGAATGATCACTTTACAATATGTGCTTGGTATTAAAATAATAAACAAAGCACAATTGCAACTTTAGGGGTTAACTTAAAATATTTAGCTTCCCATCAAAAACGAGACTTTTTCAAATTTTAATTAAAATGTTCAACAAACAGCTAGAGTCCCTTATCTATTGTGATAAGTTATGTATTGTGATAACTGATGAATAATTGACATTTCTATTGATTTGTCAGAAAAAATGGAATAGACAAATGTGTGTATAAACACATTTCAAACACTTTTGTCTATCATGTTTTTCCCGACAGATTATTAGAATCGTGAATTATCCATCAGTTATCACAATAGATAACTTATCACAATATATAAAGGACTCTAGTTCTGTTTTTTCTTTCCAGTTTTTTTTTGCAAACTTTGCTCGTATGTTTGACTTTGAACAAAGAATTTGCAGTGCAAAATCACGGGAGATATTAAGCTTTTTTTTAGGTATAAGTGGAATGTTTTCAATATATTTTAAGGAGTTTGGTTTTCTGAGCTTGAGCGACTGAGAATTTTGGGGTGAGTTGTTGTTGAAAATAATTTACCAGACACCAATAAAATGAAGATTATTAAATCATGGGAAAAACCCCAAATTAGATTAAAAACACTAAATTGAAGCAACGACTTCAAATGGCTTTTAATTTTCAAGACACCTTTGTTTCTTAAGAATGATTTGTTGATAATACATTTTCATATATTTGGAATTTTTAAAAGCTGCAGATATTAAGCCGATTCAATTTTTCAACAAAAAAAAATAAATACAAAATTCAGACATTAAAAATAAAAATCGTAAAAATTTCAAAACATTTACTCAAGTAGCGGATTCAAAACGCAGAACAATCTACAGAAATAAATCTATGATGAGAGTTTCCCAACGCAAGCAAAAGAATCAACAAAGATGATTCCGCAAGTAATGACGATCTTACACCCTTCTCACCTACCTTTGCATATTCAACAAAACTTCATTGGTTCATAAAACTATTTCTGAAGAAACCAAGCAGTACTCGATCAATAGACGGAAAAAATTAACAGCGACTTTTGAAACGATCGTACGTCAATAAGCACAACAGACGAAAAAAAAAACAACAAATCACTGTACAAAAAGTTTTACGCAGATTTCCGAATTGTATTTTTCCATGACCTTTGCAAGAAATGATCAAGTACACGTACTCTACTCAAAGAGCTGTAGAGCAAATGACTTATTGAGAAGAGAGAGAATTTAAATTGTTGGTTTAATTGCTGCGTTGCAGGTTTTTGGAAATTTATGGTTTTATCCAAGATTTTAATATTTTTCGAGATTAAACAAAAATGTGAAAGGAAATTTTCGTCATTAAACTCTGGGGAATTTTGAGGTTTGTTTTCATTTCGTAACCGTGTTAAGGTTTTGACATAATTAATAATTTCATAAAAAATGTTATCATCGGTTTGCTTTTCAGGTATGCTCAATTAACATATTCGATAATACTTCTGAATTTCTGAGAACTGAGTTTAATTGCTTAGTTTAAGGTTAAACTTTCAATTCTCGGGGTCTTTTGATAAGTACAAATAAAACGTATTACATAATGAATGAACATTTAAAATATTTGATTTCCCAATACTTTAAACTTTTCAAAAGTATTCGAAATTTTCTCTATTGAAATTTAAAATTCTCAACAATACGTTAAAAGAATTTTCAGCAAGAAAACTTCATTAATTTGAAACACTTCCATGAAAATTCACTTTTCAGTTTTTCACAATAAAACGCGTTCTCGAATCCAATTTGCGAAAATAAATATAAGATCTCAACACAAGTAGTTTCCAATTTTTTTTTAATGCACATAAGTTTGAATTTCTAGAAACGTTTCGTATTTGATGAAATTGTGCTTAAGTTCTATTGAATTTTGCTTGCATTTGTCTGCACGATATTTTTTGTTACCAAACTGGAAAAACTTGAGAATTGGCAAATAGTTTCGCTTTTGTGAGCTTTTGTGAAAGAAAAACTAAAGTTTGCAACTAAATTGCAATGAATTTTTCGTTTTTCTTGCAGGTTTTTCACCAGTTTTTGTGCAATTCGGTTTCAAGAAGTTTGATTGAGTGGAAGTATTTCTAATGTTGTTTATGAATTAAAATAATTTTAAGGCAAAAAGGTTTTCAACTTTTTTTAAAGATTATTTCCAATTTTTCTAAAAAGAAATAAAATCAGTAAAAATTCCATCCTAAAAGACACCTTTAACTCATTCAAGGTAGAATATACCCGTGTTTATATTTAAAAAATTTATAAATGAAAAACTTCAAAACTTCAATGCTCAATTTGAGTTTGTAGCATTTTCTATAAAATTAATGCAAACAAAGGAGGAAGCTGGATATTTTCACATTGTACCAAGAAAACAGAGTTTTCTGAGATTTATAAAAGCTTTTTTTTGTATGATTCTTGGAATAAAAATTTCAATGAAAATAAATAGAAATAGTTTTTTAGAAATTCATGGTAAGGATAAGATTTGTTTCAAGGAATATAAGTTTTCATCGAGGGCCTAACATCAAGGGTTTGTTGCAATTTTGAATTTATTATAGATCTATCTTTACGAGTTTCAAACTCAATCTTCAGCAGACTTTTTCGTCTTCTAAACTTTAATTAAAATACAAGAAAATCTTAAGTTTTTAGACATTAATTAATTTTATTAAATTACATTTCTAAGTATCGTTCCCTTTAACTTCAACCTCTCCAATTTATTAATCATTCCAAGTTCTCACTAATAGTAAAAAGTTCTTTGCAAGTACTTTTTGAGAAATTGCCTCAACTTTTCTTCAAACAGCATAAATACTTATTTTTTATTTATCTCGCAGCCACTTTTTGCATTCAACCCGCATTCTCACGGAGCTGCCTCAACAAAACTCCACAAAGCACAATAAAAATGAAAGAAAAGACAATAAATTAAAAAAAACACAAAACTTTTGTCTGAGTTTAGCTCAGTGAGCTATGTTAGCGGGTTTATTCGAATTACGTGATGGTTAATGTAGAAACTGCAAAAAAGCGCGGTACAAATTGCATTCAGAATATTTTTTAAAAGAAATTTATTTTTATTTTACCCTATAGAAGTTTTTCGGGAAATTTGCACGAAAAATGTTTTATTAATTAAATTTATAATTGCCATTATATTTTTTGTAACGATATGAATTATTCGCATTTATTGTTTTAAACGAATCTACAGTCGCGTTCACATTTAAAATTGAAATTTAACGGATAAGAAAAAATTCACATAAAAACGTTTAAATGAATTTATTTTCATTCGTTTTACGAGATAAAGCACTTAAACTACTCATTTATACGATCAGGTGCTTGCACAATCAGATTTGTATCGGGCAAATTGCCATTTTAAATTTATCAATGGAAAGTAAAATCGAAAGAGTGGAACGATATGGAAAAAAATTTTACTTGGTTTAATTCATGTTCTTAAAATTTTTATTCTTAAGATTACGAAAACTAAGTATGATCAGAAGTTTCCAATATTTCTGATACACTTTACAACTTTTATCCAAATTTCAACTTCCAAGTAGATTTTAAAAAAACTGAACTACTGAGTTCATAAACTCTTAGTTCATTTCTATAGTTTCAAACTTGGCATCAAAAAAATCCAATCAGATCTTCTCTTTCTCTGCCAGCAAAACCACCAGCAAAATTTTCATTCAGAAGAACTTAATTCCTTTGAACAAAAACCTCTTTTCAAACTAATGTGTACCAACCTATTTATTATGTTTTTTGCCAGGAAAACCAGCATCCAGTGATTCCAGAGCAATTAAGACTTGCTGCTGTGCAAATTTGCAGTGTGGCTTGACTGCGGGATAGTTTATGCAACTTCTAATGAATCATCACGGAACCACAAAGCACCATAGAACTATTTTTTATATATTACTGAGCAGTGAGCACAGAGCTTCCGCTTGTCTTGTAAATGAAGATTTTCTATAAATGCTCATTATAAAAGGTGATTGGACGCGAGGAGATACTCTGGGTTTTTCCGGTATTAGGAAGATTGCACTTTACGGATGGAGCAAAGTTTTTGAATATTTTAATGTATTATTATTTAATGAAATTATTATTATTGCAAAGATGAATTCATTTCTGAAAGATTTCATATTAAAAAAATAACTAGAGTTTTCAAACAATTTCAAAAAATATTACAGAAAGTATTTCAGTTCTCAAAATTATAATGTATGATAATAATGTATGATGTTTGCCAAAATTTCTTTAAAATTAAATTTTTCAAACAAAACAAAATACATAATTCCACCTATCGAAACGTGCCCTTACCGAAGCAAGACCAGAATCTTTAAATAAACTAGAAATTGCTGCAAATTCAAACAAATACAATTATCATTCAACTAACTCAATTTAAATGCGAATGAAATTGTAATAAAAATTGACATAACAGACATAAATTGATAAACGAGATTTGAAACAAGTTGAGAATTCTGTGAAACACAATGAAATTCGTTTTCATTTAAAAAATTAAATAAATTAAATAAATTAAATGTTTAAATTGAAACTATAAAATCGTGTAAATTTGTAGTATCCGAATCATGTCTGGGTGGAAATTAAATCACTTATATGAATTAAGTAAAATTAATTATGTGAATGTATTTTGCAGCAATTTTTGTAGTATTTTTTGTTATATTTGTTTTGTTGTTTACTTTGTGGGTTTCGCATGATTGAATTAGTAACACAAACTACAAATTAAAATTGTGCATTCAGTGGCCTTCTCAGTGTTGGTTTAAGTATGCAATTATGGTTGAATTTCCGGATTTCGGGTATACTTTTGTGATCGTGGATCGAGATAGTTGCATTTTCTCTATAATTTATTAGTTTCTTTGAAGTATGTAAGATAGAGCTTTTTTAACTGCACAACAAGTTTTTTCTTTCTTCAGAATTGAGAAGGTTCATAGCCAGCGTTCAAAAATGAGATTCTGAAATTACATTCCAGTTCCTCTTCCTCCAAATAATTCAATAATCTTTAAAATTTCAACAAGAGAATTTCATCAGATTCAATTTATTGCATTCCAACTTTCAAAGAGTTTAAATTAAATTTTCGATAAAAGTGCTTTTTCATTAAACAAAAATATTTGCTTAATTCCACAAGTACGTTTCCTAACAGAACATTCTTGTGGATTTCATGCAATTGCGCTAGCGGCAAAAACACCTTACGCCATACCTCCATCACTAGCCAACAAAAAAAAGTTATAAAATCTCAGAAATGTAAGAAAAACTATAAAGTATCTGAAGCGCACAAAAAATAGCAGTTTTTCAATATTTCCAATAAGTCAAGCAAAAAAAGCTACAAAATTACAAGATTTAATTTAATTGCACACAGTCAATGTTGGTGGACGACTAAGAATAACGAAGTATAGCCACGTTAAATTGAACGAAATGCTGGAAAAAATTGATTACTCAGCAGTTTGTTGTGAACTTGCTAGGTATGAAGAGTCTTATATACGTACATTCAATTTGCTTTTGAGGTTTTTTATAGTCTTCGCGTTGTTTACGAACTTTTGATGGCTTTTAAAATGAATTTTTGAGCAATCATTGAGGAGTCGTTGGAGGCAGAGGTTTGAGAGTTCAAAGGGTAATTCAAAAAAAAACTTTTTGTGACTGCACTGAAAATATGGAAACAAAAAGCTCTTATCATGAACTGGGAAGACAAGTTTGAAAAAATATTTTGTTTGACCAAAGCCCCTGTCACCTGCACACTAAAACATTTTATTTTTAGCAACATTTTGATGCAAACATTTTTTTTGCAAAAAATTTACTTAAGTTTAACTTTATTTCAACTTTATACTTGCGATAATTGATGCCGTACCAAGTATTCTAAAAAGTATCCACCAGCAAGTTGACGTCATCGGTTCTCTGTATAGGTTTTTACTTTTTTATCATCTTGGTGTGTTAGGCAAAAAAAAACTTTGGAACCACAAAAACTTTGTAATGATTTTTCCATTCAATTGAATTGAACAAAAGGCATAAATTAAAATTAATGATTAATTATTGTAATTATTCTAGGCGGTAATTAAAGCTCGCGAGATGGAACGCAACAAACAAAAAGTTAATCTGAGAATTTTTGCTAATTCCATGCTTTCAGGAATTGAATATTGGTAATTACTATATAGGAGGTTTTGTTACAATTAAAACTATTGGAAAATGTTCTGACATACTCAAAGTTCATTTAGCTGGAAAATTTTAATTTTTCTGATTAAATTGAGATTCGGATAGGATCTCTAATATTATTTAAAGCTAGAAAATTAAAACTGACCTTTTGTATCGCATGATTATCAAATCTCTAGTGATATATTGCATCAAAATTATTCCATCCATCTACAACCCATAAAAATGTTCCATCAAAGGTAAATTCACAATACGGCACGAGAATAGATTATATATACTCGAACCAATAAGAGTTTATTCACTTCAAGTTGATTTTACTTCGATTCTTTTAAGATTTGCTTGAAAATTTGTCAATTTGTCTCGTTTTTGCAAAATGTTTTATTCAAGAAAGAAACGAAAACGAAAAGTTTACAATTTATGCTAATTTTCTTAGGAAAAAAACCCATTTGGAGTTTGAAGAACTTTCGTTCCCGGTTTTAAAAAAACATAATCACCACATTCTCGTGGTCTTTATTTTACGGTTCTTTGCACGAGATGGGTTTTGACCTTACGAACAAGGAGACACTTCAGCGTTTCAGCTGGTTGAAGCATGTGATAAGAAGAAAGAAAAATGTTGGATTTTTGTAAAAATCTTGTGGTTTTTTTCCTCCAAAAACTGGTTATTCACAACAAATTAAATTGAGTCAAAATTTCAATCGTTTATTAATAATTGGATTTCTTTCTTCAAACTTTGATTTTCTAAAATAAATATTTTTTAATTGTTTGTTCTTTTTAATCAACTCAAAAAAAAAAAAATAATTTAATTTTTTTTACATGTCTGCTCCAAGGCTGCGATGTATCTTGATCTAAAGATAAAGATCAGATCATTTGATCTTGATCTAAAAAATAAAATAAAAGATCCAGATCAATTGATCTTGATCTTTCAAAAAAAAAAAAGATAAAGATCAATTGATCTTTATCTAAAAAAAAAAAAAAGATAAAGATCAATTGATCTTTATCTAAAAAAAAAAAAAGATAAAGATCAATTAATTTTGATTTTTAAAAAAAAAAAAAAGATCAATAACAATTTTTCATTATCTTTAAAAAAAAAAAAAGATCAAGATAATTTGATCTTGATCTAATTTTATTCAGATAAAAGATCAATGAAATTTTTTCAGATTATGTCTTAAGTTGTCTATTTTTCTCTTGTAACTAAATTACCATATGTTTCGCTATTGTTAAATTTTATGTGCTACCAAATTCCATGATATGTGGGACAAAGAGCTCTATTTTTGTCCCACATATATCATAGAATTTGTTATAACAAAAATTTAACAGTAGCGAAACATATGGTAATTTAGTTACAAGCGAAAAATAGACAACTTACGACATAATCTGAAAAAATTTCATTGATCTTTTATCTGAATAAAATTAGATCAAGATCAAATTATCTTGATCTTTTTTTTTTTTTTAAAGATCAAGATCAATTGATCTTTATCTTTTTTTTTTTTTTAAAGATAAACTCTGCTCTATAACTATTAGTTGACAATTGCTTTTAACCATAGTTTAAAATATCTTATTGCATGTTATACTAAAATACAAGCTCAAAATGATTTCAATTAGTCTGAAACTTGATTGAAGTTTCCCTTTTACCAGTACTTAAAACTTCTAAAGTTTCTTTTAACAAGCGTGTTTACTTACAAATAAAACAGCTAAAATAGTTTTATAAATTTTATACACAAATAACGAGAAATTCAGAACAAACAATTTAAATGAAATCTCAATAAATAACAATAATTGAGCAAATTAAAAATCGCTTAGTTTATAGTTCTGAAACAATGTTAATCATCTGAGTAAGATTTCAGATCTAGATTTACATGAATTAACTCAGTTTGTTGGATTGTTAGAATAGATTTTAAAGAAAAACCCATACTTCATTTAATGATTTTTTTCTAAGGAAAAATTATTCATAGTTCATTTTTTACGGAAATTATTAAAATTATAAAATCAAAAGATCAGGGATCTTATGAGTAATTTTCAATAATTAGAATTTTTCCTTCAAACCGCTTTAATGAAAAACTACGAGAAATCACCTTATTCATTGCTCAATCAATTAAATCGAGTCATTATTGGTAATCCCTTCATCTGATCTAAGTTGATCTCAGTGTCTATAAGAAAAAGGTACTTCACAAATAAAGCAACTGATCTTTGCCCATGGAAACTAATTTTAATAACAAATTAGTCATTCCATTCAGCGATCAAAGCGTAAAAATTATTTTTGCAACAATTTTTCGAAAACTATAGACTGAAAAATATTCAGGAAAAATTTTGACCAGACAAAAGTTTCAATAAATACCGCGCTTAAGACAACAACAAAAAAACTAACAAACAATATTTTTAATTGATCAACAGAGCGCGAATTGCCAAACTAACAAAAATAACAAAAGTAACATTAGACTCACAACGAAAACAAATCTTCAGAAAAACCCATTTATTTTTAAACCAATTGGTTTATTTATGAATTTATGACGAATTTTTTGTTCTCAAAATGCAGACAATGATTTAAGTACCTAATCTTTAACATTCTATTAATATTGAGAACATATTTGGTCTCTGTATTGAGAATGAAATTAATTCTGAATGAGTAATTTTTGAGAACTTTTATATCATGAGAGTCTTTATTTTACTGAGTCAAAAAGTCTTGCAAATCTACAAAAATCAAATGAAATTTTAAATTGGTTCTTCGTTGCTCAAATGAATCTTATAAAGTAGAATTATTTATGGTTTTCGTCTTCGTCTGTTGATTTTTCATCAAAATCGCAAAACTCATCAAAATATTATTCTCGTAATAAGCTAGCAAACTTTGTAGCAAATTCAAAGAATTTATTGAATTTTACAATTCAAGAGAGATCAAATCAAAGTTCTCCCGCACACTTTTTGCCGATACTCGATATTGCCATCAACAAACATCGACCACCAAATTGACTTTGACAGACACTCGCAGTTTCCTATTTATTAGAATATTATGCAAATTATTGCCAGTAAAATGCGACAACTTCTTCAATAACTCCAATAAATATGCTTGTTCGTTAGCATTGAGCGGAATCACTTTTTTTACAGAAAAATTACAAAAAATGAACGCCGAGAATTTTACTTAATTTACATACAGTAAACTTACAACTGTTTACATGGCAAAAATCTTGAAACAACTCTTGCTTGTGTCTACTCTACGTAACAGACTACACAAATTAACACAATTAAACGCATGTTGGCCTCTCGATTATTTAATATGTAAGCGTGTAAGCAATTCATTAAGGTTTATTGGTGACCCTTTTTAAATATAATGGGAGATTTACTTAATTAATGGTTTATGAACTGATAAATGATATTAATATAATTTTTGGCTAACAATTTAATTCTTGTTGCTATGTTATTTTTTCATGATTGAAAATTTTTTAGAATAATTTGTGCTGACCTAATACAACCAATTCGGGTCACTTACATCATTTTTCTTTTTTTGGGAAAAAACATTTCCCCAGAATTTCTGGTTCATTCAAAATTCCCCAGTATATATTTTGACAAATGAAGAAGAAATTGTGACATTGAACAACCAATTACCAGAGAGTATCGAAAAAACCCGTCCAAATACAATTTTAATGCAACTTCATGCAAGAAAAACAACATCTTAATTGAAGCAAAGTCACATTGTTGCAATTTAGAGCAATTACGAAATATTCATTTTCTTCTAGATAATTAAAATTGAATGTAATTCTATAGAAAAATCTGATTTCTAAAAGCTTTCCAGCAAAGTTTTTTATAGAGATCGCAAGTTTGATTTATTATTAAAATTTTATTCAATAGCAACAAATAATTTTTGAAATATAAAGTTTTCTCATATTTAATAATCAAATATAAAGAAGTTCCACGATTTTCAAGCTTTCAGCCCTGCTATTCGAAAGCTTACAGTGCTTGAAGTTCAATAAAGCAATATAAGGAATCATTTCCTATATTAAATTTAAGTGTGTGAGAACATTGTTCAATCAATCATTGCAAAACATCATAATTTTCTCTATTGATTCACTGATAACAAATAAATCATGAGAATATCTACAAATCGGATTTTACCAATAAAATTTCTGAAAATATTAAAAATAGCTTTAAAACATCTCATTATTTGTAATAAGATGTAAATTACTTAACAAAATAATTCATAGACAGTGAGACCCAATGCAGTTTTATTTCATCAATCCAGATGACTATTCCAAACAATTTGAATTAATAATGATACAACTACTCAATATTCATGAAGGAAACTTTTTAATAGTCCAATAATTTACTTAACATTACAATTTAAAATTTAAATGGAAACTGCAGTTACACTCATAGCACTGTCTTATAGATGACTAACCTGTTTTTTGATTTTCACTTGCTGTTTCTTTGAAAAAAATCAACCGATCAACTGGTTCAATGGCAATCGTATCCTACTCAGCAACTTTTTTTCTCCAGCAAAACTTTTAATTTATTCAAAATTACTTCCACTTATTTAATATTTAGCTTTGTTGTTAATAATTTACTAAATTTGCTGAATATACGGAATTAATTGAAAAACCACTCAATTAACCAAGAAAAAAAAACACCAAAAAACACTATACATATATTTTTATATTATATAATTATTGATCAATTGATCAATAAATTTCCAAGCACACACTTTTTCAGCTTCTTTCAACTTCTTGTAATTTTTTATCCAATATATTTTGTTATTATTGGTTTTTTATTGTATTTCTCGAGTACTTTTAATATTTTCAATTTATTGCATAAATGACCAATTTCTGGTTTTATAACTTTTTTCGATAATTCATATTTTTGTCGGTAAAAACTTTAAACTTTTCTGTTTAATACAAAGATATAGCATAAAACACCATACAACTATCGAAAGATTCACCCAAAAAGGCAATTTCCTCTAGATTTCTTAACGTTACTGAACAATATTCAAAGATATTCCACTTAATTCACACATCAATAAATTTGCGAAGCAAATTCCATCCAATTTATTTAAATTTGCATTCAAATTTTTTCAATTCGCACGTCTTTTCCCGTCAACATTTAAAGTCAAACTAACTTGCCAGGTGGATTTCTATTTGAGTATCAAAAGTATTAAAGTTTTCAATATTATTTCTTTTATTAATAACAATATAAACATCCACATACTGTATGACTGTGGGCAACAAACCTGCTTCTCCCTCCACTCTTTGAGCTGCTTCTTTGGCTCGTAAGCTTATTACTAAGCTACTTCCCCAGCCACACTGTCCGGTCCGTGACGTAGAGCGATTACGTATGCAGAATGTAAGCAACAGGCCTCAACACATGCATAGCTGGCTGACGTGATTGAACTGTAGCCAGAAGTGTAGCAACTTTTTTTATGTTGCGGAGAAATTGGAGAAAATGAATTTTTATAGCGATTTCTGTATTTTGCATATTACTGCGTTTTTTATGGCTTCGTATTTAAATATGTGTTAAGATTATATGGATAAGATTGAAGATGTTAATGTAAATTGTAGATAATTTGAGCTAATCTTGGTAACTTTTTTATTTTAGAAAGTGATTACTGTCGGATTACTGTGACACATTTTTGAATTTTTATCATTCTAGTTTTTGAAAAAATTAGAAGACAAATTTCTTAGATCCATTTAAAAAAACTTTTTTGAAGTAGAAAAATAAAATATGTCATTTATTAGGTAGAATTGCAACTGCACAAAACTGCACATATAATCTGTTGCAGTCCCCTGCATGATGTAACTAACTGCATGCTATTTGTTAGAAATTAGGATTATGTATTCAAGCGCATTTCAACAGAGCCACTTTATAATGCTCAATTAATGAAAGTTAATATGTGAGTATTTTTAGTATATGAAAGAGTTGCATTTTGTTTTTAAAAACTATCTGCAAAGCTATAAAGCCATAAAATCATAAAATTGAAAACCTTTAAAATCAGCTGAAAACTACAAAACCACTAAATAAACCAATGAAAACTATTAGCGAGTACAGCATATGAAAACCAAACTCGAAAAACAATAAATTGTATGGAGTATGCGAGCGAAAGCAATAAAAAAGACATTCCATTGGTCGTTTTATTTACTTCCTAGTAACTTTAAAGTTAACTTTTATTATTATTACAGTTAGTTCCTGTTAACTTAAGTTAACTTTTTGCGGACCATTGAGAAAAGTTAATTTTACAAAAATATTTTTTTATTAAAGTAAATTTTTCTGGGCGGACGGGATCTCCTTTTTATGATGTATATGTCATTTAATAAACTTGTATAAGAACGTACAGGCTTTAGATTCACTAATTTATGCAGTTTTATGAGGTTATTTGATGATTTTATTTTGTAAACAATTCATTTCACTGGTTCTTCAAAATTACTCTTTTAGCAAGTTTAAAGCCTTTGATTACAACTGTGATGGTCTATTACACTTTCTTTATCACTGTGAGATCGTTCAATTGGTATATCTAAGTCTTTGAAGACTCTAATCACGAGTAATAATATTTTTATTTTCAATAACAAACAATTTTCACATATTTCTTTTCAAATTTGATATTATTGGGTTTTTTGGGTTAATTGGCACTATATCACTAATTAGAAGGCTTAATTACTACGGCACTAATTATACCAAAGTATATTTATGCGAGAAAAGTCAATTCAAAAAATTAAATTTTCAAGTTACTTTTAACTAAACGGAGATTTTGCTGAATCAGTTAAAAGTAACTTCGGTTGTTATAAAATTAAAAACTGTTATAATTAACTTTTTCAATGGTCCGCAAAAAGTAACTTATAAGTTACCAGGAAGTTAAGAAAACGACCAATGGAATGTCTTTAAAGTTTGTTTTAAAGCGATTGAAGCCATTAGAAACGATTCAACAATAAAGCCAAATTTTTTGCAAAATTTTTAAACTGCATATTTGAACTCTTTGGGAGAAATTGTTAGCAAAAGTTGTTAAAAGTTATTAAATATTTTAACTGTTTTTAAAAGGGAATATGGGGCAAGTTGGTTTAATTGGTTAGAAATTTGATTTTAGGAATTTGTTGATATTATTGATTTTCCGTCAGTCCGTCTGTCCATCCAAAAATATTATTTAACAGATTCTGCTCTAAAAAATAAAATCATTTTATTAATTGGCTTTTATAATTTATTGCACTTAAACGCATAGAATAATACAAAGTTGCCAACGAAGAACCTTCCTCAAAGAAACTGTCAAATTAATTTCCTTGAAGATGGCTCGTTGTGCTGAAAAACGATAAACAATTTTCAACCTGAAATTGTCCACAAATCATTTAAAGTAATAAATTTTCTCTCGAACTCTCCAATACAAAATAAATTGTCATAAATAATAAATTTTCTACTTAATTACTTTTTTCATGGTAAGAGAGTCGTTTACTCGTTGCAAATAATAAAATTTTTACGTGAAAACAGCAGTGGCATTTTTATTCAAAGACTTTACGGTGCAAGTTGCAACTTTTGTTTTCCTTGACCGTTCAAACTCGAACAGTAAAAAGTGCAAGTATCAGTTTGCTCGGTTGTGCAACATTAAGTTTGTTAAAAATCGTGTTTTGTTGAGTTTTCTAGTACTTTGAAGAGTTTAGTAGATTATCATAAATAACCAGATTTATTGATTTTTTCTATAATTTGAAGATTTATTGAATGATATCCGTGATCAATTAGATCAAATTAAAACCAAGTAATTGAGGACAAATTTTGACAAATTCCACTATATTTCAGAAAAACTTGATAAATGTCTAAATTATACGATTAAATATTAGCGTACGATAAAATCCAAAATATGTGTGAAACAGCTTTAAAAAAAATTTAAAACGATTCAACCAAAATGTAAGCAAATTAGCATAAAATGTGCATCAATAAAAAATTGACCAATTGAATAACTTAAAAAGATCTTAACCCAAAGAAACTGGACTCTAACAAAAAAACTAAGATTTGTCAAAGACTTTCTTTCAAGACAACTCACAATTAAACTTCATTGATTCCAAATCTTCCAAGATTTAACACTTTTGTTTGTTCCACTAACTTAAAATGCAAACATCAGCGTAGACATGATGAACACACTGCTACGTAACCTGATCTTGACCTAGTTTAAAATTGTTTGGAACTTTTCTCGAATTTTTCTCTTGTTTTTGTGCACTGAAGAAATGAAGATGATTTGGTGGAAAAATTCACATGAGCTTTGGTATGTATACAGAGAGTTTGTTAGTTTATGTGTGAAATTTGTTAACGTCATATCATTTTTATTGATGAATTGGTATTGTGTCCGATTTATGGTTATTTTTTTATTGGGAATTTCGGTCATAAAACTGCTGAACTTTTTGGTAATGCTGTGTTAATTGTAGTTTATTTAGACTTAGTGTGACGTAAATGATTGGTAACTGTATCCACATTTAAAATTACTTTTAACAGAGCTATAGACGCTTTTGGTGAAACCTCATTCTGTTTAACTTTATTTGTAAACTTTAAACACATTAAAATATTTACCCTCAACTATTCTTAACCAAGAAACCGATAGACAACGATAAACAATCTTTTGGTAAAGGAAACTTTCACCAAACCAAAGACTTCCAGCATTCATCACAACATCTAAACAACCGAACATCCTGAAATACTGAAAAACAGTCCAATCAAATTATTTATTGTGACTCTACTCTGCATTGCTATTTGTCAACATAATGTTTAATAATTATGACAAAGTACTCGAAAACCTGAAACACTTGAAATGTGGCAAAAGCAGAGAGTGTTCATAAATTTATAATTATTTCCAGAATTTCTATTCATTCTTGAAAATGTAGAATTTATAATGTAAAATCAAGGAAAATGTTTTTTGCCATTCCTGTAATTATAATCAAACATTCATAAATTACGTATTTTACATATTTTAGACTTTTCGCAGGCAATTCCGGCAAAATTACAGGGGTATGAAAATGTTTTTTGACAAGCTGAATATAAAATTTTATAATATACATTTTATACTTATCTTAAATTTTAGTTCTCTAGGAGATGCACCTTAAAGAATAAAACATTCATTAACCTCCCTACTCCAGCAATGCCGGGAAAATTGCGGATACTGTGGATAAAACTGTAGCATATTGTAATGAAGAAGGTATTCATGATTTGAAACGATAGGAATGATTGCTTGAAGTCTCGAGTGTTTGAAAGTGTTTCAAGTGTTTTAATCACAGGGAGAAGGAAACAAGGAAGCAGGTTGCTGTGAATTATAATTAATGATGTGATTGCCTGGCTCAATTTATTAAAATATGGATTAAATATGCAAATATTCAGTTATTCAGTGTTGATGATTACGATTTGGTATGTCTTCTATTCTATACAAAAATTAAAATTCCAGAAGAAAAGAGGTTGTAGAATTTGTTTAAAATGTTACGATAGATTTTGAAACTCGTTAAGTTTTTTTTCAATTATTTAAATTTTCATTGACAATATTTTGCTCTAATAAAATTCAGAATTTGAAAATAAAATCTCGTTTTCGCATAGAAGAAATATGCTTTTGACAGCAATTTAAAATTTAACTTTTTATTTGCTGTTTACTAACCAAAATTTACAAGTCAAATAATGTATTGAACATATAAATATACTGTTTTTTATGGTTCTAAAACTCAAATGAAGAAGCCAACGAACTGATGCTAAGAACATCTGCAATTTGAATACATATTTGATATTTCAATAAAACAACCATTTATCATTTTAAGCCCACAAAAAACGCAAGATATCGTTTTTCAATTATATTGTTGCCAAAAGTTTTGCCAAAATTTATTATGAGTTGGTCTGTGTTTTAAGAATAATTTAAAAATATCATTAATTTAGATTTTAGAATGAAATTTGAAGGAAAGTAAAATTTATAAATTTCATAAATGGGAAAGATTGAACTTTAGGCACTTTTGAATTTCTAATTCTTGAAAATTTTATTTCTCAGCTTTTCTTGCTTCATAGAATTATTGGTTTTCAAATTGTTTCAATCTTGCAATTTTGTTTCAATTCACTCAATAAAACATTTCTAATTGTCAATCAGTTCCCAATTATATTTCTATCCAAAAATTTGATTTAAATTCTTATACTGAATTTAACATTGAAGAATTTCAAAAATTTTAAAACATATCCAAGAAATTTCCAAGGATTTTTGATTGAGCTTCCAACAAATCCAGAATGATTCATCTCGACAGAGCAGAACAAAATCATCCAAAAAATCTTCCTTTTAAATCAAAGTACATTTAACAAGATTGATGTTCTTATGTTGTCATGCAGATTAGATACATTTTGGAAGTTCGTGCTGCTCACACTTATTGCAGCTTTTTACTGAATACAATTCGGTAAGCTCATTGTCTGATACCAGGCTCATATATACATTTTAGGGGCTGATGTATTTTCATGTGATCTTTGAGATTTTTTTGCGATACATTCTTAGAATATTTGAGCGCATTCTATAACGAGCATATTTTCGCGACTTGTGACGACGAAAATTTTTTATTTCTGACAATTTAATTCTATTAGCTGAATTAACTTATAAATCTATCTTTTAGAATTTCTTTTGGTATATGTGCAAGGAATCTGATAGGTGAAAAATAATTACAAAATTACATTTTAGAAAAAAAATTGTGTTTTATTAAATTTCAGTAATTTCAACTATTTTAGATGATTGATTTTGAGAGAAATATACAAAAATTTCAAATTATCGTACTTAAAAATCTTCACTATTTCCGCTCTCCAAGGCCTTCACGAATAAATTTGAATAAATGTCATCTAAGAGCTGCTTTAAAGAGCGACGAGGAAATGTTTAACTTTTAGATGTAAGAAATCAAAAAGTCAAACACAGCTTAAAGATCCTTATGCAAAATAGAACATTATACTCTATTTTACTTTCCGTTCTGTTGCAGGAAACATGAATCATTTGGAACATTCAAAGAAAATTGAATTTCAATCAAAAGCTCCAGAATTTCTCAAACGCTTCAATTAACCCTCGTCTCGTTTTACGATTTTGCATAAAAAGCATGCAAAAAAATCGATTGATGGCTTTAAATGCTTGACATTTTATAAACGATGAATAATTGCAAGTTTTAAGTGCAACTTCAGAAATCACTCAAACAGATATTTCATTTTAAAGTGAGCTGCACTCTTGCAGTGTGCTAGACATGAGGATTTTAAACACCAGTTGATCCCTATTGGCTATGCTATGTTGTGCGATTGCGAAATAATCCAATAAACTACATCGAATTAAAGATATTTAAGCTTTGTTATAAATTTTATGTTATTGAAGATTATTGAAAGTTGTAGAATTTCTATTTTGAGAATTTTCAAGCAACAAGAAAATGAATAAAATATTGATATAATTCCGATATAATTCGGAAATATGCTTGTTGAAATGGAAATTGAGAAGATTGTTCAATTTCCCTATTTCGAATATTCTACCAATAAATTTTGTGGTTTTAGTTGAATATTATTGGGGAGGTTTGTGACTTTAAGCAATAATTGTGAATTTATGTTTTCGAGGAGTTTATGTAATTTTTAATTGGGTATTAATGAAGAAATATTGAAATCTGCTTTTATTGACTGACTGCTTTATCAATAACCATGAATTACTCAGTAGTTTAGTAATTTTATTTTTTTTGGCTCTCTATGAATTATAATAAATAATTTTTGTGACAGTTTTGATTTTTCAAAATTCAAGTAAATTCTCAGAAACTTACAAGGTGTAACAATGATTAACATTATAACCTTTAATAATAATTAACAGTATAACCTTTAATTTCTCCAAGAATGAACCCAATTAAAATTTTCAATAAAGTTACCGAAAATCTCTAAGTATATCTTAGTGAAATCATGGCAAAATCAGACATTTGCGTAATTCAAGAACATTTTATGAAAACGAGAGTACTTACAAATCATAAGATCCTTGTTTTACAGAAAACCACGCAATTTGTCTATAGACAGAACATATACACCAAAAACTCTGAATAAGTATACACAAAGTACACAAACCTCGGTAAAACCGCAAACAAACTCAAATCTCCACGGTATTCTAAAGCACAGCCACGCAACTCGTGAAGACAAAAATACAGTAAATAAACTTCGATCCAAATTTTTTTAAGGTAAGGTGTCTGAAAGCAATGATAAGATTAAACCGATAATTGGAACATAAATTCCACCAACCAAGACTCGATAACGACTATTTATGAAATTTACTTAATTTATGAAGATTCTTTGGAATTTTTGAAACTAGTGTTCTGTGAATTTTGATTGTTTCTAGGTAGCAAAAACAAAATACAGTCAAACTTTAATTCTCAGCTTTAAATATTTCTATGGAACTAAAAGAAAAAACTAGAGCATTTTTATCGTGACAGCCAAACTGACAGACAATGGTCCTTTCTATACCGAAATATCAACAAACAAAAGATTTTCTGAAACCATCTACATTTCAAACAGTCAATATTCTCAAGCATAATTAAAATTGCTAGCGCGCTTACGAAAGCTTAAGAGAAGTGAGCATAAGCGTCGCCACCTTCAGGATTAATAAACAGTTCACGTAGCTGGCATAAAGAAAAATTAAATCTTAGGAAATAATGGAATAGCTTTGCAGTAAGAGATGATCAAGGAGATGGTGGAACAATGGGAATTGTAAGCAAGACGAAAGTTATGGGGAATTTTGGGTTTTTGTTATTCAGCGAGGGGAGCAAGTTTAGCATTTTTCTATTATTATGTGATTTAGAATTTGAATGTACACTTTAATTTTTAGTCTTATAAAATTTCCATGAATTAAAGAAAGATCATTTTTTCTACACATTCCCCTTGTTTTTCAACTTAATACAGTGCTTTTCTTTCTGTGGAGAGAATTTGTTTTGACAAAAAAGGGCAATGTCACGTACCAATTTTTTATCGTAATAAAATCGTGGACTATCGCCACTTGAAATCATTGTTTTTGTTTGCAGTACATTATACATCATTTTTTGTGCTTTGGATTTAAAAATCTGGAATCGGTGGAAAATGTCTAAAAATGAATAATGTCTGTGACAAAATACTAAAGCATATTGTTTTGATTTTTTTTAAGACTATTATTGTAAAACGATATGTAACAAATAATAAATTTGTATCAAATTCATGCGTAACAAATATTGTAACAAACAACTTGGGTAACAAAGTAAATTAAGTTTTTTTTATTATAGTATTATACATTATTGTATTCATCCACCGAAATATTAGTTGTCAACGTTTGTTTACTCAGAACCGTTCAATTTTTCCGATAATTGGACTACACGAAACAAACATCCAAAAAATAAGCTTTAGTAGGGATTTTCATTCAAATCATAAAAACATCTTAGAACATAATATATACTAGCAAATTTCTGGAAAATCTTTAAATTTCCAGCTTAAAATGTTTGTGCCAAAATAAAGACAATATAGGAAATATTTTTAATGAATTAAGTTGAAACAGAAAATTTTTAATGAAGAACTCAACAGAGGACTTATAAGATTTATTCTGCTATAAACCCAAGGATCACTAACGAAAACCTTCAAGGTGCTAAACACACTTTCATTATATTTTATAAATTTAATTTTCAATTATTAATTAAAGTATTGATTCAACTTGAGCTACAACTGGAGCTTAATGAGGCTGTTCTTGCTTTGTGGATTTCTTTTGTGCTCTATTATTAGACTCATTTTAATTCATTTAATTAAAAGCTTTCAACAAGGAAGCTTTTCTTATAGCACAAGCTTTTCAAGCAATTCGAGCTGCTCAAACATTTGCTCGCTAATGGAAAGCGGAAAATCTGCTTAATTATCAAGAACCTTCTCAAAAGTATCAAATATTTCTTTAGATTTCTCCGTATTTGAATTTTGTCGAGGATATTGTGATATTGGGAATTTGCGTTGTGCTTGCGTGAATGATATAACATTTCATGGTTTTTGTTCAGCATACGAAGGGAAGGAAATACTTTGTAAATTGCGGCACATTTTGTTGATTTTATGGATTTGGGACCGAGTGGAAAAATTGGCTGCCAAGTGATTAATAATTATGGTGATTGAAAAAATGTTTGTTAAGTTGTTTATTTTTTATGGGAATTTTTATAGGAGTTTTTAATATAGGGAAGAGAAATGAAGTTACGTAGTTTTTAATATGAAAAGTTAAATACTTCGTTGTTATCATCGTTTACTTTGGTACACTTATCATTACCCTCATATTAATTTTATAAACGAAATTCAAACTTTCCACACAGGCTATGAACTTCATAAATATCTCATGTTTTATAGCACCTAACCTTCCACGTATTAATAAGCCAAATATTACAACAATGTCACATATTTGAATAAATTGTTAATGTATATGATTCTCCTTCAAAAAGTTAAGATATGATAATGCTGATAATGATAAAATTTGTAATTTTCAGTTGTTTTCGTAAATTCATAATTTGGGAAGAATAATTTCCTTGTATGTTCTTTATTACATTTTCCATACATCATCCAATGTAATCTTACAGCAGAGCCGTGTCGTCATGTAGTCGTGTTATTTAGCGCAAACAACATACATGAACAGGAGATGAATAAGATGGGGTGCCTCTTTTTACACCGCAAATAATTATGCTTAACAAATGCTGCCGCTTACATAAATATTTTATGATTTATGAATGAGGAGCATGACACGAATTAAAAATTAATCAGCTCAGATTGGAGAAAACGGTGGGAATGCAAGCCAAAACAGTGAGATGTGTGACTTGATTTCTACCGATTACACGATGTTTTTGTGAAGCATGTTGAGATACACGGAGACAAATTGAGGGAGGTGTGACTACACCACGAATTGTTTGCTGTGAGTAAATTTTGGATGAGTTTTAGATGAATAAGAATAAGTAGTCATGCAGAAGTAGAAGCTGCTAAAAGTACCTTGTTCTTTCTTTATTATGCTTCCTGTAGCTGAAAGGCAAAGAAGGTTCATTTTACAATTTTACAAGACCGGGAAATGTTCAAAGAAAAGGTTTTGTAGGATGAGCTTTTGCCAAACAAAAAATGATTGTGAGTTTTGTACTGTAGAGTAATTTGATGGGGAGGGGAAGACTTTTAAAGATCTTTAGTTTGTTAATAAAAAGTTATATTTTATTCGAGTCAGATAATAATACCTCTTAAACAAAGTTTTTTACTTGTTTAATAAAATATGCAACTTATGAAGTTTTGAGAGAAACATGACTGAAAAATAAAACATTCATTCCCTGTATATTCACATTTTACCAATTTATTCTTACAAAAACTTTTTTTTAACTGTGTGTAAACATAGATTTATTTTCTCTTGTCATTTTCAAGATGACTTTCATTGTTCGTAAAGTACTCAAAACTATATTACAGCATTAAAGATAGTCAAAATTGCTAAAATGCCATTTCCCGAATCCATCCACAATCTTTTCGAGCCAAAAGTAAGGCGAAACTGGCAAAAAACGAGGAAATTACACTCGGAAAATTTGTGATAGCAAATAATATAAAAACCATGTTATAAGGCAAAAAAGATAAAAAGGGGGTGTTCGTAAATTTCGTGAATTATTAGAACATTGAGGAAAAGTTATGGACCATTTAATAATAATTTGAATCGAAAGGGAAAAGATGTAAGTTATTGACAACCCTCTCAAATAAATAAATCTACCAGAACAACGTAAAGTTTGGTAAAGGCTCGACATTATCTTTAGTTTAACGCCATGCCTACAATAACTATAACTGAATCATGTTATTATAGTCAGGAAAGCCAAATTTTTATCCGATTAAACATTTTTACAATTTCTCCTTTAATATTTTTTTTTTGAACATTTATTTTTTACATACTGTAGCATTAGGGTGTTTCTTTTTGCAAGCTTTGTTGAAATATGCTGCTCCAGTGGCCATTTTTTTTTCTTTTTTAAAATATAAGAATTTTGGTAATTTTTTTTTTTTTTTTTGTTCGGTCTAAAGGGGTGCGCTGATTTTTTGAAGATTTGAAATTTAATCAAAGGTGATATTTTGGAACCTTAAGTCAGAGTCTCAAGGAAGTTGATAATTTTTATAATTTTTCTGTATTCTATACTCCTTAAGCTTTAAAATGATGTGTGTGAAATTTTTTTACTGTTATTGGTTAAGACTTAAATCTTATAAGGAATGGTAAAATTTTTAAGCTTCATCGAACCGTTGAAATGGCTCAAACACCCAATTTTTCGATTGAGTATTTTTTTTTGGAAAAAAGATATCTTACTAAACTAAATCAAAGCTGCTGAATCCAAATCTGGGCTTGGTTGTGGTCTAAAACTTCAGGTTTTCCGTGAAAATTGACCCGAGTGAAAAATAAATTATTTCAAAAAAACTAATAATTTGACAATATAGAAATATTTTTATGAGTTTTTTGTGAATATTTTAAGAAGTTTTATGAGAAACTGAATTTATTAGTTCAAATTATATGGTAAATTGAAAAATTTCTTAGTTTTTTGAAATAATTTATTTTTCACTCGGGTCAATTTTTACGGAAAACCTGAAATTTTAGACCACAACCAAGCATAGATTTGGATTCAGCAGCTTTGATTTAGTCTAGTAAGATATCTTTTTTTCAAAAAAAAAATACTCAATCGAAAAATTGGGTGTTTGAGCCATTTCAACGGTTCGATGAAGCTTAAAAATTTTACCATTCCTTATAAGATTTAAGTCTTAACCAATAACAGTAAAAAAATTTCACACACATCATTTTAAAGCTTAAGGAGTACAGAATACAGAAAAATTATAAAAATTATCAACTTCCTTGAGGCTCTGACTTAAGGTTCCAAAATATCACCTTTGATTAAATTTCAAATCTTCAAAAAATCAGCGCACCCCTTTAGACCGAACAAAAAAAAAAAAAAAATTTACCAAAATTCTTATATTTTAAAAAGGAAAAAAAAATGACCACTGGAGCAGCATTTTTCAACAAAGCTTGCAAAATGACACACCCTACTGTAGCATACTTCTAATATAAAACAAGAGAATTCTTCTAAAAGCAGTTCGCCAACCACTGCTTTCAAGGCTCTAATTTATTGAGGCGATAAAATATGCAACAAAAATTGTTCACTCCCAAAATTGATTTTCAAATATTAAAATGTTCATATTTTTTATCCGAAAAGTGGAAGCAGAAAGGTCCTCATGAATTTATATGATGGATCCCAATTTATCAAAAAACTATATAACCCACACGCGAACAATTTCTACTATAATGCTTATAACTCTGTAGAGCCCATTAACTAGGGATATATAACGCAAATTAGGCTTTTCAACTTTTGGACGAGAGACATGAGTGATTTTGATTCGATTAGCAAGCGTAACATTTTCATGGAAACTTTCATGTTACTTTGCTTTTGAGTTTACAGGATTAGGACAGTGGATGAGCAACTTTTGTTTATACATGATTCAGGTTTCATGTTTCTTATTCCAAAAAATAAACACACAATAATAAGTTTGGTAACCAGTGTGGTATTTTGATACTTTCTCGTAGATCATTGTTTTTCTATCCCTGTTTCAAATTGTAAATTTTTATGATTAAATTTTAAGTTATCTGAAACTTTGATCGAAAGGCGGCACATGCAAATACTTGCTATTGAGAGCTTTAATTATACTAATCCAATGATTGATTGATTACTTTTCAGTATTCACTGATGAATCCTTTTAGGAAAATATTGAGAAAATGTGTTTTATTAATTTGGAATTAATCTAGCAGTGTTGCTTTTATTCGTTCGATAAATTAACGTTGATTGGAAGTTTTCAATCATAATTTTGTAATTTCTCCAAATATTGATACTTAATCGATGGAAACTTGAGAATTATGTTCTTATTTCTGCTTTTACAGTCATGAATAAATCAATATCAAACAGTCCCTTAATAACATAACCCTTGTAGATTCAACATAAATTCCAACGAAACCAGCTTAAAAACAAAGTTTTGGATGTATATTTTGCTTTTCAGTAAAATTTTTCAAATTAATTCAGTAATTCATTCTCTACTCAAGTTTTCTGCATTTTTTTTTTGTTCCAAACTATTTTAAATTATAATTTGTGTAATCTCAGCGATTTCAGTGGTTCTCATTATTCTCATTATTGCTCAATTTTGCTGAACTTCCTTCCATTTGCCTTAAGTTTTTTCAATGGAAATCCTTCCAAATAGTTCGAATAGTTTTAATTGCTTCAAAAATTACTGAAATTTGAGTTATATCTTTATATCATTTTGTAATTTTGCAATTTTGTAATTATATTAGTTTGGAAATTGAAAACGCAAAAGTTTTGTTAGCAAGATTTTGAATTGTTTTATTTTTAAAGACAAGAATACTTCAAAGAGTGCTTTCAAGAATTTTTAGGGCCCATAAAGCTTTTGCGCAAGCAATTTAATTTTAAAGAAAAAATGATAAATTCAGTCTTATAATCTATTAACAAAAGCTTTGGACTAACAACCTCCTAGTTCAAAACCAAATTTTAATTGCTCGGAATCCCTCTGAGCTTTTCTCCAATAACCCCAAATTTCAATAAACTACACAGCAAACTTTTAATTTCCACTTTTGAATTAAGTTTTCAGGCGAAACCGAGAAACTTTATGAACAAATTTCAGCTTAATTTGACTAAACCTTTTGGCACACAGAATGCTTAGCTATTTGTGTGTTTTACTGTGTTTTGCTATGTGATTCAAAATTTGCTCATAAAAAGAAACTTTTAAAGCATCAAACAAAATTTTTCGTCGTTCATCCTGTTTGGCTATTTCAATCTGAACTAGTTTTATTAGTGTTTTAGCTGGTTTGATATTCAGTTATTAGGCAGTCTTTATTCACTTATTTCTTTCTATGTAGAACTTTTATGATCATCAACTGAAATTTTTATATTTCTCTGTAGTCTTCCACTCAGAAGTGTGTCTTTACATTTAGAAATCGCAAAACAACAAAAGTGTATTTCCAGTCGGAATATTAGTTTTATATAACAGTTTTGATCCAATTCGAGACACTTTGGTTCAATCTTTAATACAACTATTTATAGACATCTTTTGTCAACTCTCCGCACATCAGTCATCGTGAAATAGTCTTATTATCAAGATTCTTACATAAAATCATAGTAGCCAGAGCATTTTACTTGAGATATTAAACTTTAATCACTTGTGCTTAAAAATCCACGATCTATTCATAGACACTATATTAGCCGACCCTCAGATCGCATATAAGCAATGAAGTTACTCGGTTTTTAGTTATTCGCTAACTTCACTTACTTCATTACTTCGACCCCGCGAAAAAAGGAAAGGTACTGAAATACATGTTTTAATAGAAAAATCCGTGTCGAAGTATTCAAATTTTTTTTGGTCTTTTCAAATTAGAAATGTCAAACTGACAAACGGGTTTTGCTAAACTTCACCGGGGTAAATATCGAAATACTATAATTTTCCTCGAAAAAAAGATTGCTCCATATAAAAAATAGTCCTTTTTTAAAATCATTATTTTGTTCAAAGAAGTTGCAAGTGGATTTTCTTTTATGGTGAAATATCAAAGATGAAGAGTCCTATTGAACTTCTGTTTCAACAGAATTTGAATTAGGCAACGTTAAAGTGGTATAATTTAAGTGTCTATTTTTAAATCGAAACAATCCGTCTAAAGATACATATTTCCTGTTAGTGTTTGTGTGTTACAAATTCATGTTGAGTTTTTCTTGGGAATTTAATGATTAATAAAAATATAGTCTGGCTGTCCAAACAGGTTCAACTTTAATTTGTATTGTATTAATGACGGAATCAACATTTTCTATAATTTTATAATTTTTTTTTTAAAGCCATTAAATTAAAAATAAAAACTTATATATCTTGCAAACAAGCTTGCAATCCTGTTCCAAGACATTCATTTCAATTTCCGAAAATTTGCAATAAAGTACTCAAAATACTAAAACCCAACTCCAACACAACATTTTCTCCATATATTTAAGGAGACGAGCATGTTTATTTTTATACTTTTAATAAAATCTCAAAGTTAAAATAAACAAAATAATAAAATTTTATGTATCGTAAGTTTGGGCTTGCTTTAAATATCTGCAGCTTCCCTTCAGTGAATTCAACCCCATTGCCGGCAAAAGCATACACCAAATTCAGTGGAATGTTGTGTTGCAAAATTATGGCAGCGAAATTATAAAATTTATGAAATTTGTGGAATTTATGCATGGCAACGTTGAGCTTCTAGTGACTTTGTAATTTAATGTATCAACAATGTTCATTCGGAATTAATGAGCTAGATTGTAGAGAAGAAATATTATGTCGCCAAAATTTTGGTGGAAACTGAAAATTCATTGAATTTTTTTTTTGGAAAAAAGATCGGGACCTATGATTTGATGGTTTTAGGCAACACTTTTTGTTGTTGTTAAATGATAAAGCTTATTATAGTCATACAGCTTGAAAGTGTAAGTCCTTTAATAGGAGGAGCCAAAGCCTCCCAAATTATAACAATCGATATAATCGAGCTTTTTCAGCTTTTTTAGCATTATAGCTTTCGCAATCCTAGCAAATCACATGTCTACATACATTACACAATGTTTTTTATGCTTAGGCTTCCATTCTGCATGCCTTAATTTACGGCTATGTTAATTTTGCTGTGCCGAGCAAAAGAAGACAAAGATTGCTAGAGAAAGTGAGCAAAATAATAATGGAAGTTGATTGTTTTGGAAAAATGCTAAAAATTATTATTTTGGCATGCTTTGTTTGTGCCTGACTGCTGATGTATGAAGTGAATGAACATGCTTGGCAAAATTAAATGGGAAGTATTAAATATGTATACATATAAATACTCTTTTCTTTTTCATCAACATTACGGTGCGACATAAATCAGGGTGCGAAGATTTTTTGGCGCTGTTCAAATTTTTTAGGGTTTGATGTGTTTACTTGGAATTTCAAATTTAAAAGCATTTTCATGGTTTTGCAGGAATTTCAATGAATATTTAAATTAAGGAGTTTTTAAAGACGTGTTTTTGGTATTTTGGCTGCTTGGTTTTTTATTTGAAGATATTAGATAACGAAGGTAAAATTTCTTACATTCATCTCTTGAAATAATATGTTACACAGTTTATACGTAACATAATCATAGTAATGTTTCATTGATCAATGTAAAACATCAATGAACCTTACAGAACTCTGTGATTAGCAATGTGCAAAGTTTTGCCAAAGTTTGCCAACCTGTAAAAGACGTTAAAAATTTAGCCATAAGCTATAGCCAAACAACACACAATAATGCTCTTTTTCAATCATCAAAAAATGACACAGATAAAAAATAGCTAAGGTTTTCAAATCCCCATTAAAAAATTCTCCTGAAATCAATAATTTTTCATAAACATCACAATACACAATAAAAACATCCATTATGATTTTATAAAGCTTCTTGCTATATTGTTGTTTCTCAATTTTCCACAACAATAAAATTTTCCAATAAACAAACAATGAAAAAAAGATCTCGCTAGTAATAAAAACACTGTCGGATCAAACTTTTATGTAGCTGACATAATATATTTTGTTATAAAATCATTTTTTTGCTTTGATGGGTTGCATTGTTGTACTTCCTTTTTTTCATGGATTTTGTGTTTTTCACATATTGCTCTAATACATATATGGTACATCGATAGTATTTTTCATTTTTGTTCTTTCATGTAATTTGAAGCACACAAAAAACAAAAACAGAGCAACAAAACATGATTGCACAATTTTTTTACAATTTTACTTTTTACTGTTTTGATTCTGACGCATGGATTGTCCAATGATTGGATTTCAGCTGGCAGAAATAGACAATTGTGGATTTTTGCTGTGTTTCAGTTTTTAGTGAGTTTTTTTTGCACAAAACGATTAATTTTTATAAAAATTCGTGTGAACCGTGAAAAAGTAATATGGGACTATGTGAGATTTACGACAACAAAAAAAGACGTATGTTATGAGCTAAAAATAGTCATGGGAGCATCTGATAAAGCTTATTCCAATTTTTGACATTTTAATAGACTTTCTATAAAAAACATAGTGACCCCTATGAATATGTTTAGTAAAATTATGGTTATGCTCCCAAATAAAAAAAATTTAACTTTCCCGACATATTCTTCAGAAAAAAAAAAAAATTTGACCTCAAATTGAAGCAATATCTATTTCAAATCTTTCCGTTCATATTGAAAATTTCGCAGCAAATATTTCCTAGAAAAACATCTCAACCCATAATTCACATGCATTCAAAATTCTGGTAAATATACTGTAATATTTAAATTTTGGTGTCATATCTTACTTACATGTCCTTTCAAAAATAACATTATAGCAAAAAAAAAATGATAAACGAGTCTGTTGTGCCTTATCGGAAAGTATAACTCTATTATATAATTCTACAAAAAATATCAGTTATAACCACATGTGGTTGGTTTTGGATTATCAGCAGAGGTTATCACCATTCTGCGAATTGTTATGAAAAACACTTTTTTGCTAGCTTATTAAATTTGCTTGGCTATAAATTTGATTTTCAAGTTTGTGTACCAAACAGAAGTGATTTAGAGCTCGTATATACTGTTTGTTTTGTAGTGGAACTAAATTAAAATAACTTTCAAAGTAAGTTTTTCTAATGAAATCTTGTGAAATGTTTTTAAAGAGAAAATTCAGAATTTATTAATTATTCTTCTTGAAGACTAATTTTTTTTCAATTTGGAGCTTAGTTGATATTTAGTGGAAAAGTTTTATGCAAGCTTGTTTCATGCAAGCAACAAAATTTATTTGTAAATTTAGTTCACTTTAAATGTGTAAGCAATATCAGGATCTTTTTTGATATCCAAGACAATTAAGTATATATTTTCAATAACTAAATCAATCAAATCTTCTTGAAAACAGATGAAATTCCTGATGCTTATCGTCCTTCTTGTGACCTTCATCTGCTCGGCCTTTGCCTTGACTTGCCCAGGAACACTTAAAGAAGTGGATGGCGTGTGTGCTGTCCAGAGAGTTGTTAATGGAGAGTGCCCCAAAAATACCAAATATCAATTGAACAAGAATTTGTGTGTGTTGGATCATTAATAAAACTATGTGAACCAGTTTGAATAAAATTATTTTAACCTTTGCCATTTTCTTTTAATTTCCAAAATCAACTGTTGAAGTCACATTATAGAAATGTATATTTTCTAACCAGATATAAAAATAATCTATTTTATTGGTAATATTTTTCAGGGCACTTATATATAATACAAAAATTTAAAAATAAATGAATCTGATAAAAAATCAAGTTAAATGCGAGTCAAGTGGCATTTACGCTTATTTCTTCGATACAAAAAACAGGTAAACAGTATTAAATATAAAAAACAATCTTCCAAGAAGATAAACATATAATTTTAAGTCCTTTTGAATCCCTCCCAGGTTGTACTGGTAATACATTTAAGCTTTTTTAAGATACAAAGTGGTCAGAAAAGTTAAATATGACTTATAATCCCACACAATTTGATTCAACTTGAATCACAAACCATAAATCTTCTGTCGTGTCAAAATTTCAGACACCCTGTAATTTCCTGATTCATCTCGGTTTTTAATTTTTCAGATCTCTGTCTCATGTCCTCATGTGGATATAAAGGGATTTCTAGGGACTTTTTTGTGTATAAATTTTTACACTCTGTGCTTTTGTGTTCTTGACAAATATTTTCTTTCTCCAGCAAAAAATGATAAATGAATTCGCTTGATTGTGCTTTATGTAACACGAAGAGGGTATTTTTTGATAACCCCGTAATGAGAGCTGACTCGAAATGAAATCTCGCATTTGGGAAATATTATTTATGGTTTATGTGAATCTTTTGCTTTTGATTATTTATGAAGTTACAACAAAAAAAGATTAACATTTGGAATTTATTATAAAATTCTTATAAGATATTTAAGTTTTTCAAAGCAGAATTATAAGATGGCAGTTATAATTAATTTTTCAAATCTTTTTTATTATTTGATCAGTTTACATTTTCGATGAATGATTCAAAAAATGAGATTTATAAACACATTTAATAATTTTAAATAAAAATTATTGACAAAACAGAAACAAAAACAAATCAGGTTTATTGCGTTCTGATAACAAGCCCGATCAAAGTATATTCTAAACATCATTGAACTCAATTCACTCAATAATGATTTTTCCCACCAACAACACTTATAAATATTTGCAAGTATAAAAAAGCCTGTAAATTGAAATTCAATGTTCATTCGATTATCCAGCTTGCATCTAGAGTATCATCTTCGCATAATTCAATTTTCCAATTTATCATCTGAGAAAAAATGAAGCTCTTCTGGTTCATCACTTTGCTGTTTGCAGCCATTTGGTTCAGTCCTACAGCTGCTCAAAATTGCCCTGATGGATTCTTCAAGAACACAAGGGACGCGTGTGCTAAAAATGTGATTGTTGGTGGTACACAAAGATGTGAAGGAACCTTAAAGTTTGATGTTAATACAAATACATGTGTGAAAAGTTAAAATTTTAAAATTTGAAGAATTTGTGATATTGTAGAAGATTTTTAATGTATTTAATAAAAAAAATGTAATCGATCAGAAATAAAATTATAAATTGTGATGAAAAAAATGATTGAAAGTTGGTTTACTTGCACCTGAGTATGAGAAATTTGCTGAGGTATACGTTCCTTCAAAAACTTGATGTATTTTCCAGCTAAACCTCGGTAATATTTTTCAATACATAATAATAATTTAATATCCATTAAATATGTTTTAATTAAGAAAGTTTTTACTACTCTAAATTTTTTACATCTCAAAGAAAATTTTTCGGGAATGAAATAGAATAAATTTACATTTTCAATTCTCGTATGAATTTTTCCAGTAAGCAAAATCATTTAAAATCGAAATGAAAAATTTTATCCACTCTACTATTTCATTACATATATATGATATTTTTCTAGCCGTTTTTCTATTTACAATTCATTTGCGCTGTTTACATATTTGTGCATCACTTTTCCACTAACATATATTTTTTAATTAAGTTCAGTTTGTGAATAGCTGTATAAAAAATTCTTGACGTCATTCTCAGTAGCTTATAATTTCCTGCCATTCATTTAAAAGTTTTTTATTGTTTTAGGTATTAAAAGGTTTTTATAGTAATATTAATATCAATAAGCAAACGGATTACAAAAAAAAATCACTAAGCATTAGGCAAACAATACAAAAAATTCCAGTTTTAAAATATAATATCCTAATATCTTTTACAGCAGATTATTATAAAGACAACATATAATTTCACAATTATTAAATGTATATTTTTTTTAAATATAAAGTTCCTTGAAAATTCATTTTATTTGCAAGATTACAACATGACTTGCATGAAGCTTGTGAAACTGTATGGAACGTTTTATTTTGAAACTTTTTAATTCAGTTCTTAAAAGCTAATTTTTGTTGAGGAAATGTTTTCTTTTGTCAAGATTAATAAAAGTTTTAATTTTTGTCTTTTGTTCAAATTAATGTATGTTGTTCTTAGTATAATTCTACTTTATAGCTTACGATTTTTAAAATTTTAGTAAAGCTTTTTATTAAACTTTACGAATTAGACGAGGGCTTCTGAAATGTACTATCATATAAAATTTGATACATAGTTTTTGATTTTTGATAAAATCTAATTTTTTGAAGGTTTGGAGAAATAGGTATCCCAAAAAAAAAACGCTAAAAATTATAATTTACCCAATTTATATAATACGCCAGTAAAATGGATCTGGGTCAACCAAAAATTCTTTGTGTCAATTCATATAATGCCCCATTATATACCAACAATCCTTTCCACCCACCCAAAGCACTCAAAGCACCCCAATTACCCTTTGAAAGCTCAACAAGATAGCCAAAAATTATTTATGGCAAAAAAGTTGCAATTACTCTTCTGAGCATTCATAAAAATAAATTTGAATCTGGCTATTGTATGAAGCCGGGGACTGAGCCGAATTTGGCCGGAAAATTGTCAACACTGTTAGGTCCTGCAAACAGTGGCCGTACACATTTAAAACTTCCATTTATATTCCAGTTCATGAAAAAAATATTTTTTGGGACCCAAACAACAACACTTTGCAATTTGTCTTATCGCTTTTTTTGTCGCTTCTCTGTCGATTAAATTAAATTATTTAATTTGACATTAAACAAGTTTCTGATTTGAGTTTTGAATAATGGAGGGTTCAAGGGGTGATGGACTTGAGTGAAGGGAAATTGTGTTGAAAGTTTTTTCTTGATGAGATATGGAATGCTTTGGGGAGTTTTTATTCTTTATGTTGATTGTTTGTGCATTTTTAAAGCAATATTTTAATGGTTTTTACTGGTATTTTATTTTTTTGTTAATTTTAAGTACTTTTGTGGAGCTTTTATATTAATTTGAAATATCATATTTATATTTAATAACAATTTTAAAATAATAAAAAAATGGTCAGGAGCTGTTATTACAAAACAACAAGAGTAAGCGAAATAGCCGAGAAGCTTATTTTAAACCAGTTTTCTTTTGATATTATTTTACATTTAGAGAACACCTAAATCAAAATGACTTTATACTACATTGACATCATAATTGACCTGTCCCGTGCACAATATAAATAATGGTTAAAAAAATTACAAAATGTCCACAAAAAGCTGCAAAAACAAGTAAAATTTGCTTTGAAGTTCTTTGAAAAAGCTCACAAAACAATTTTCAAGGAAAAAAAAGCTGCAAGCTCTTTGGAGTTGCTCGCCATGAAAGCTTTTTGTGACAAATATGAATAAATTTAATGATATTTCCACTCAGACAAATTTCATCAAAATTTAGCCACAAAAACCACATTGTACATTTAAGCATCTAGAAACTCAAATTGAATCAATCTTATATTGAAATAAGTGTATCATTATTTATGATATGTGTGAGCTAAAAGTATGAATTGAATGTGGTTAAAGTGATGCAGAATTAAAATATTGTACAAAATCTTCAACTTCAGCCACCAAAACCCTCATTAAATATGACTTTATACCTTTTTGACTAGAGTGCAATATATTTTTTTGATAAACATGTTCATTCTTTATTTTACAACATAGTCTATTTTCGATTGCACACAATCAGGGAGAAAAATGCAGATCGAAGCTACAAAAATTAAACTTCTTGTAAAGTTTGCATTTTCCGTCTTCCAAATGTTCATACTGTTGTACTTTAATGTGAATTTAAAGTGTACAAAGAAATTTTACGAAAGAAAAATTGTATAATCGTAAAAGTTATGGCTGATGTCACATTATCTAAATTCAACTTTATCATTATATGCGTCTCTCCCGGCTTTAATTAAAAATTTATCCTTGACAAAGTTTATAAAACTCGATAAAAATCATTAATTATACACGAGAATTATTCCACTCTGGCTTTGAACTTTAAGTTTAGAACTTTACAAAAGAAATGTAAATTGTTTCGACCAAGTGCGGAGCGATCGTTTTTGCTAATGGTTTACTCAACGAATCTTTTTACTTCGGCAACAAAAAGTTGTGAAGTCTTGATTTCATCCAAACTTTTTTTTTTTTTTTTTTTCTTATTTTTGCCTAAAACAAAAAAAATTTTGGTCTAGAACCCGAAATTTTGGGTCCTTGCGAAATGTCTGTCCGTGGTTTTGACTTCTGAACTTCTGTATTCGTAATCTTTGAACCCATCCGACCGATTAGTCTCAAAATTTCAGAATAAGCTTTTTTTAACCATAAGACGGTCGCGTTTGCTGATTCAAGAAAATCATACAGCGCCATCTAGTACCTGTTGTGCAAAATACCATTTTACCATACAAAAATTTTTTTTTCCTGAGATTATATTGAAACATCTGAATATGCAAAAACCTTGTATTTGACCCAAAATGATCAATTCCTAAAGGTTTTATGGAAATATTGTTCCATGACCAAGTTGTCATGCTTACAAAAATTTTGGAAAAAAAACTTCTGTTGACGTAATCTCAGAACCCATCGGACCGATTGATCTAAAATTTTCAAAATAAGCTTTTTTTAACCATAAGCAGCGACGTACGAAGAGTTTTTGAAAATAATACAGCGCCATCTAGTACCTGTAGTGCAAAATACCATTTTACCATACAAAATTTTTTTTTTCCTGAGAATATTTTAAAACATCCGAATATGCAAAAACCTTGTATTTGGCCCAAAATGATCGGTTCCAGAAGATTTTATGGAAATATTGTACCATGACCAAGTTGTCATGCTTACAAAAATTTTGGAAAAAAAACTTCTGTTGACGTAATCTCAGAACCCATCGGACCGATTGATCTAAAATTTTCAAAATAAGCTTTTTTTAACCATAAGCAGCGACGTACGAAGAGTTTTTGATAATAATACAGCGCCATCTAGTACCTGTAGTCCAAACTACCATTTTACCATACAAAATTTTTTTTTTCCTGAGAATATTTTAAAACATTTGAATATGCAAAAACCTTGTATTTGACCCAAAATGATCGATTCCAGAAGATTTTATAGAAATATTGTACCATGACCAAGTTGTCATGCTTACAAAATTTTTGGAAAAAAAAACTTCTGTTGACGTAATCTCAGAACCCATCGGACCGATTGATCTAAAATTTTCAAAATAAGCTTTTTTTAACCATAAGCAGCGACGTACGAAGAGTTTTTGAAAATAATACAGCGCCATCTAGTACCTGTAGTGCAAAAATTTATATTTTATATATCTTGTGTTTTTTCAAAGAATCTAAAAAACTGTTGGAAAAAATATATATATTTTTTTTGAATTTTATATGAAAACAAGTTTTACGTGTTTTTCGTTAAGAAACTACCAACTAAAGTCGATCAGAAAGTGGTAAGATTGAATTCAACAGAATTATCAGCAATAATGCACAATATTCCCGCTCGGCGCTCTGATCGAAAATTTATGTTTTGGTTACATATTTTTGAATTTCCTAGAATTTTATTGCTTCATTCAAATGAATTATTCTAATGAAGCATAGGTATTATGTTGCCGAAGTGCCTGCTAAAGCTTCAGCTTTTCCGATTTTTTTACTTGCAAAGTGCACCCGAGTCACAGTAAGCAGAAAGTTCATTAATTTTTTTTTTGTATTGCTGCTTTAAATAGCAAGAAATGCAAATTAAGAAATTGACGCTGTATATTAGATATGTAAAATTAATAATTTATCAACTTATCAAATTCCTGATTAATTGAAAAAATTCTAAAAACCAATTAAAATCCTAACAATAAAGTTTTAAAGAAAAACCTGCCCAAGTCCAACAACTTGCAATAAACTTGGAATGTTAATGATACAGTCGATGATTAAACTGCAGGTATTTTGTGCAACTCTGAAGAACTCATTAAAAAGCTGAAAACCAACTGCTTGCTTTACAAACCATTATAGAGCAAAAAATAACACAGTGTACAAAAAAAAAACACAAGAAAATCTAAAGAAAACTCAAGAAAGCAGAAGAAACTTGTAAAAACTTGCAATCTTCAATCCTAAAAATTGTGGAAATAGTTGCTGCTCAGTTCTCAACACTTTTCGACTATATTTTATTTTACTTGCCGTGCAAGTTTGTTGAGAAGTACTGAAATACTTTGCTAAGTATAAAATAACCGAAACCATTCTTTCGCATAAATACAATATGAAAAGTGTTTTAAAAGTTTCCTATTATTCAATATGCTTTGTTTTTGTTGAACAAGTTTCCGCTAAACTAAAACTGGAAATGTTGAGCGCTTTAAAAATTAAAACAAAAACTATTCCGGTTTTCAAAGAGTACAGTTTGGAAAGTGCATTAATTAGTGTGAAAACTTGTGGAAACTGTGAACTTGAGTAAATTCTATCCAGTTAAAGGATTTTAAGGATATAGTTTCTTGCTTAACTTATATATGAGTTCAATTCATGTTTTAAAAATTTGTGAAGCAATTCATAATTAATTTCATGTTGTATAATCATGTAAAACTTGTGTAAGGAAGAAAACATCGGAATGAATTAATTTATGTTAAAAACATACTGCATAAACTTTAACAAAATGAGTGACAAAACTTTGGTTATTTTAATTAATTGATGTTTAGCAAAAATTTCCTCTTCTATTTTCATTCAAAAGCGTAAAAGGTCTTTTGCCATAAAAAAGCTTATTTTCAAATTTGAGCTTTTTAACGGATATCTTGAGAAAATTTTGTTTGCCACAGAAAAAAAAAATTAAATTGGGTGTTTGTTTATCAAATTGAAATTACCTGACAGTTTTCAAGATTATGCTCATTATTCTCATTTACTCAAACAAAAGTTTATCACAGTTGATTGAATTCTCGCTTTAAATCGCGAAAAAAAATTTAATGCTTTAGTTTGAGTGTACAGCTCAGAGTGCAACCATGTTTGAGTTTAATTTGATGATAATTATTATTTCTACATTGGTTTTGATTTATCTCAAAGACTTCATTAGAGATTTTTTCAAATATAAACATCAATTTCGGAATGTTCAAGGACCAAAAACTATTCCTTTTAATTTAATCGCGTATATTTTCACGAGCAGATCCGAAAAAGGTAACTTTTTGATGACTAGACGTACTTTAAGTTACAAAGTACAAGTGGTCTTGATAATAAATTTACGTAGAAATATAGTGAATTTATTGTTTAAAACAACTCTAATCTAAATTTGTATTGCTTGATAATACGCTTTGATTTCATATTTTGGTTTATTATCAACGCGTCTCTAGCTTCTAAATAACTTAAAGTGTTTATGATAAAAATAATCTTTTTTGAAGATCGCTTCCAAATTCTTCAAAAGTTGTCATTGAAGTATCCCAAGTATTACAGTCTGTGGTTTGGAAACAAATACATGTTTGTAACTGACGACCCAGAGATCACTCAAAAGCTGCTCACATTGCCGGAATGTATCGAAAAGAACTTTTTTATGGAGCTCTTTGGTTTCAATAATGGATTGATTTCTTTGAAGTGTAAGTATAATTAACTTATTTGAAGATAAGAATAATCTGATAGAGGTATTTCAGCTGGTAAATGGAAAAGCGAGAGAAAGCTTTTGAATCACACTTTTAGCCCTTCGATAATGCAAAATATTATTCCAACTTTTAACCAAGCTGCAATCCAAAGTGTGGAGCAACTAAAAGCTCAATTAAATGGATATGAATTTGATATTCATCCGTTTGTCAGTCAAGCAGCGATGAAAGCTGTTTTGAGTAAGCAAGAAAGCTTTTGTTTTAACCGTATCTAGAGTTTATTATTTCAGCTACTACCTATGGAGAAGAGTTCAATTGGGAGACCACCGAAGAGTTTGTTAATGCTTCAGAAAGGTTTAAAATTGTCTGCATATAAATAATTCACAAATTAATTATTCGTATACAGCTTACTAGAACTCATATGGAGCCGTAGCATGAATCCTATGCTGTATTCAGACTCTCTATATTCTTTTACAAATATGAAAAGACTCGAGGACAAGCATCGACATTATCTATCGAGTTTTACTGAGGCAAAAACCCTCAAAATTCAAAAGGAGATGAAAGCTTCCAAAAGCTTAAATTTCAATGAAAGCTCATTTTTGCACAGTTTGGTTCGCATTTCTGCAGATGGAAGGAATTATTCGCAAGATGAAATCAACGATCACATTGGAACGATGATGGTTGCTGTAAGTTTTCTGCTTAATGAAAAATCTTCCCAAAATATAATTCTTAACAAATTTTAGGCAGGAGACACGACAAGCACTGCCCTTGGATTTTTGTTTCTTATGCTAGCAATGCATAAAAATGTTCAAAACTCTGTTTTAGAAGAGTTACACTCAGTTTTAGGCGAAAGCTTTACGAGTGTTTCATTTGAAGATTTATCAAAACTAAAATACATCGACATGGTTATCAAAGAAACTCTAAGACTTTTCAGTCCAGCGTTTGGTATCTTCCGAGAGGTTCGAGAGGACGTAGACTTGGGAGTTGATAATATTATGTTGCCCAAAGGAACAAACTTAGTTGTGAACATATACAGTTTGCAAAGGAAAAAAGAAATCTGGGGACAAGATGCAAACGATTTTGATCCAGAACATTTTTCAAACGAAAGCTCTAAAAATCGCCACGCCTACAGTTTTGTACCTTTTAGTCTTGGAGTTAGAATGTGCATAGGTACGTAAAATTATGATTAAAAAATAAGTTTTCAAAATCTGTATCTGTATTCTGTAAAATCTATTTTAGGCAATCGATATGCCATGAATTTGATGAAGATCATTATCGCACATTATGTGAAAAACTTTAAATTCTCCACGTCTTTAAAATATGAAGCTATTGGCGTTAAAGCTGGAATAACATTAAAGCTTTTAGGAAAGAAAATGGTTAGAATTGAACGTCGAAATTGAATATTATTTGCCATAATAAAGATAGTTGATGAGTTGAATCACTAAAAATAAACCAAAAACGTTACATAGAATTTTATTGTACATTGAGGTTCCTTGCTTGTTCGCAATTACTAATAAATATTCGTTATTTGTTCGTTAAAAGGATATTTTGTATCCGCCATCTTTAGTAAAGGTATAACAAACTTTCTACGCGGTAAAGCCACGACTTCAATAATAATTCTACGATAATAATTTGGTTTAAAATTGAGCAAAGTTTCATATCATATCATACATTTCTGGTATAGATATTGGTTTGGATGCTTAAATTTTCTTAAATTAAATTGAAGGTGCTGAAAATTTACAATTTTTACTTCTCCAAAAACAAATTTGTGAGCTCCCGTCCCAATTTTGCTCCAAAACCTAATCCTAAAATCTATAAAATATACAATATATGAAAATATATTGTATGAAAATATAGCTGTTAAAAATTTTAATTGAATAAAACCATAGGGACTTCTTTAGCAAACTAAAAAGCTCCTAAACTTGATGTAAAAACACCATTCCATTTTACAACTACTTTTCAAGTATTATTCATTTGCAGGTATACTATATTTTACATTAAATCTAATTTAAAATTATTGTACGTTGAAAGTTTTCCAATAGCCTAAAATAATATTAATTAAAAGCGTCAATCAAAGATTCCACGAATGTAGTAAATTCTTAAAACAACATTATATGCACACATTAGATCAAAGAACTACCTTTTACACACAATTAGTTTAAGCAACCATCAAACGTTTCCGCTGAATTATAATTATCTTGTTTACTTATTATTTACATTGAAGCCGTTGAAATTTATTCAATTTATAACTACAAAGTTGTTCCAGATATATTTATTTGAACTATAATTTGATGATAGGGTAGCATAATTATTATCAAAGCAGGAATTTAGGAAATTTAATATAAATTCTTTTTAAAAACAAAAACAAATAAACTTTTTGAATTTTGATGAGTTTGTTAGAGCTTTTATTGAAATTTGTGAATCCTTTTCAATGGAATTGGAGCGACATTACAATGGAACAATTTTCTAAATTGACTCGGTAACGTTTTAAAGAATTTAATCAAATCTTTGGTATGCCATTTATGACAATATCTTGAAAAGTAATAATTTCAAAAATATTTGGTTAATAATTGAATTTCTACTCTGAGAGAAATGAAATTCTATTGAAAAATGTCTCAATTAATAAATGTATTCATTTGAGTTTGTATATAAAATTGGAATAGAAAATATTTTTTCTAAAATAATAAAGCTCAAAAAATTTTGTATCAGTTTCTGCTTGAATCTCAATGAACCGACGAGAAAAAAATGATTTTTCTACTCACCATGGGAAATGAAAACTTGTATAAATATTTTATAGTTCGCTTCCGTTGAATTCTTTTAATGCAGAATATTTAATGACCACAACTCTAAAGAACATGCATTTTACATTTACTAATGAAATATTTATAAGGAGGAAGGCTTGACCAGCAATCACAAATAAAGTGCAATGAATTTGATTTTAAAATAAATACAAAACTCATAAATATCTGACTGAAATTGTAAAAATGATATTTCCCGTTTCAGTATTTATTTTACTCTCCAATTCGATACAAAACATGATTTGTGCAGAGCAATATATATGTAATCAATTACCAAAGATTTATTCGTTTCCTCATTGCACTCAATTTGAATTTCACCATTTACGATGTCTCAAAGCTCAAAGCAATTCAATTAGTTTAATGGCCAGAAAAAATACAAAACAAAATTTAAGTTGTTCAATAAAAATGATCGAATACCGAGAGACAGTACCAAAAGAAATAATTCAGATACATTCAATGGAAAGATCGTTTCAAAACGAAACAAGAAATTTTGGGCGGTTTGGTGAGCACTTCACAAATTTGAAGAATTTATGAGTTTTCATCTTATGCGGAAGGACGACTAAGCTTTAAAGCATCTAAAGGCATGTAACAAAAAGTTCTTTGTAATAGCTGGAGGAGTTATATTTAATATTAATATATTAATTGTGTGATTTGTTGAGTTTTATTTCATTTCTTTGAAGTTTTCCAAGAAGGATGTATTATTCCTGGATGCTTGGAGAGTTTGTGAAGATTTCTAAATAATGAGATAGCTTTAGTTGAAAATCAAGGAAGCTTATAAATCAAATAAAGTTAAAGTCTGGAATGTTAACCAAAAGCTAAAAAGAAATTTTATAATCATCAAATGTGAGCTTTTTAAAAAAATCGTTGTAAATTGTGAATCTACAAAATAATCAGAAACATATGAACTTAATGATCTTTCGATCATAAAAAACCTAACCTTCCTTCAACCCCAACTCAAGCAATTTTTAACTTATATGACCCATCCACCAGATGAGCTGAGTAGCAAATTAAAGAAAAGTTTGACGTGATTGTTTGCCACGAGTTAGAGGCGACGTTTACATGTTATAAAGCTCCACAAAGCCAGTCATCTCACTGCAATACAGCAGCAGCATAGCGAAAGAAAACTAGAGTTCAAAAACTGTGTTGTAAAAAAATGATTTATGACTGAAAATTTTGACATTTTGCGAGCGTTTCTCTGTAACAAACGATGCTTTTTGCTTTTATGTAATATGGGCTGGTGTTGTTGTTACATCGCTTTGAGGAAAAACTAATTCAAATTGATTTATAGATGTTTTTTAGCTACAAGAAAAATTTGAAAATGTGTGCTATTTTGCTAGCCATGTGAAAGGCACACCCCGCGTTTGAGTGGCAAAATAATGAAATTCGGTGGTGCAAGAATCCGTGCCTGAAATTTCATATTTGCCAGCTCGGATCATTATTATTATTTTTCACCAATTTTCCCATAGAAAGTACACACAAGAAAAAAATAGAAATCAGCGAAATCATTAAATTTGAATAAATTTTGTATAACGCAATTTTACACTTGCTGTCTGAAAAATAAAATGTGCAAAATTGTGAAGTTAAATTTGGAAAGTACAAAAGAATGAAGGGAGAATGAAAAATATAATTGAAGATAGTCCAAAGGTTTTTCCTGAAGACTTTTTCCTGGAAATCTTCACTTTGTACTAAATTTATATTTCTTAATTTTTATTCTTTTGCCTAAATGCTCGCTCAAGAGAACAATTTAAATATTTAATGTGCATCCAAACCGCGCTTCGTTTATTCCGCAAATATTCGAGACTTTTATATTTTTATGGTTGCTTTACGTTTGGGGCACTTGCAGGGGTTGGGTGGAGCTGCCAACAATACTTCACATTATTTTGATCCAAAGATTCGTTTACTTTCAAAAAAACCATCATAATCCCTGCTTTATGCTAAAATTCCTCCATCAACTAAGGCAAACTTTTTTTTGATCATCAAACGAAACTTTCAAGAGTCAATCAAGAGTGACTTGAAGTGAGATTGGCAAAAATCATCAAGTTTGGAATATTTGGAAACGGTTTTCACCAGGATTCAGCTCCAATTTGGCTCCAACTAGCTCCACAAATTTTATCCTGGCTCCAAATCGGAAAATTCCGGAAAAGCCAATAAACCATTCAAGCTTTAACTAGGCTAGAAAAAAATACAATTTAGAATAATATTTTATTTAGGACGTTTGCATCATGATTCAAATGAATTTAATACCAGAATGCCGTAAAAAAAGAAATTGAGATTTTGTTACCTTTAAGAAAATTTTTCATACACAAACAAGTTTTCACCCACGGTTTTTTCCACACTGAAACAGAATGGAAAATGGAACAAAACAAAAACGGCATTTCCGAACCCTATGCGTAGAAGGATGGGCAAAAATGAATTCTTTGATTTGTTACTCTTATATAAAAATATTAACTTTGGAATATTTAAGTCAAATTCAGCTCTGATTTTATTCCAAAACACTGTTAAAAAAAAATTTCAGAATATTGTTATCCTTAAAAAAATTTTCTATACCCAACAAATTTATCCATACATTTTCCGAACTGGAACATAAAGGAAAATAGAACATATTGAGTTTCTGTAAAAAAAAAAATATATTGCTTTAGATTTCAGGTTATGTTTTATTCAGAAAGTTGAAAATCAAATTTACAATATTTTAAACTTTATGAATACTTTCAAAAAAAAAAATTTTTTTTTCTTAAAACTTTGAAAAGTTTTTTTTAAAAATATCTTCCTGATTTGGAATCCACCAAAAATAAAACATTACTTAGACTTTGGATTTCGGTTTTCGGATTCAAAAAATCTGAATGATTTTCTGAGCTTTCTGATTTGGAGCCACCAAAACTACTCATCAGAAATTACTCAGACTTTGGATTTCGGTTTTTAGATATATTATGAAAATTTTCTGAGCTTCCTGATTTGGAGCCACCAAAACTACTCATCAGAAATTACTCAAACTTTGGATTTCGGTTTTTAAATTCAAAATGAAGATTTTCTGAGCTTCCTGATTTGGAGCCACCAAAACTACTCATCAGAAAATACTCAGACTTTGGATTTCAGTTTTCAGATATAATATAAAGATATTATTAACTTTCTGATTTGGAGCCACCAAAACTACTCATCAGAAATTACTCAGACTTTGGATTTCGGTTTTCAGATATATTCAGGAAGCTCAAAATATCTTCATGTCATATCTAAAAACCGAAATCCAAAGTCTGAGTCATTTCTGATGAGTAGTTTTGGTGGCTCCAAATCAGGAAGCTTTGAGAAAAACTCATTCAAAAAATTTTCATTTTGAATCCTAAAAGAAAAAGTCTGAAAATTTCTAATGAGTAGTTTTGGTAGCCATGTGAAAGGAAGCTATATTTTTAGCAAAAACTTTTCAAAGTTTGTAAGAAAAAAAATTTTTTTTTTTTGAAGTATTCATAAAGTTTAAAATATTGTAAATTTTTTTCAACTTTTCTGAAGCTTCCCATAACCTGAAATCCCCAAGCAAAATATTTTTTTTTTTTCTACAGAAACTCAATATGTTCTATTTTCCTTTATGTTCCAGTTCGGAAAAATGTATGGATAAATTTGTTGGGTATAGAAAATTTTTTAAATAACAATATTCTGAAATTTTTTTTAACAGTGTTTTGGAGCTAAATCAGAGCTGAATTATGACTTAAATATTCCAAAGTTAATATTTTCCATAAGAGTTTTTCCTCAAAGAATTCATTTTTGCCCATCTAGCTTCTACTTGTAGGGTTCGGTATGCCGTTTTATTTTGTTCCATTTTCCATTCTGTTTCAGTGTGGAAAATGTATGGAGTCAAGAAAACTTGTTGTGTATGAAAATTTTCTTAAAGGTAACAAAATCTCAAAATGTTTTTTTACGGCATTCTGGAGCTAAATTGGAGCTGAATCATGATGCAAACGTCCTAAATAAAATATTATTCTAAATAGGTGTAATCACTTGCCCATCTAGCTTCTAGTTGAAGCTAGCTTGACATGGTTTATTGGCTTTTCCGGAATTTTCCGATTTGGAGCCAGGATAAAATTTGTGGAGCTAGTTGGAGCCAAATTGGAGCTGAATCCTGGTGAAAACCGTTTCCAAATATTCCAAACTTGATGATTTTTGCCAATCTCACTTCAAGTCACTTCAATCAAGTGTTTAATAATAATCTTGTGAAAGATACTTTTGAAACCAAAAAAAAGCATTTTATGGATAATCAAAAGATTTCCAAAGAAAGCACAGAACTTGGCAGCTACAGGGACTTCATCAGGCTACAAAAATATTTAAAGGTTCAAGGGAATTCTTTTGAAATACAAAAGGAAAATCAAGAAAAGCTGAAAAACTAAAGAAAACGAATCATCTTGAGTATAATAAGTCTATATAAATGAATAATAGCTGAAGTATCTCGTTTAAAAATTTGCTCTAGAAAACCACACACAATTTGGGTTGAGGATTCGATATTATGTATCTGAAATTGTGTAGATGCAGTCAGCTCCAACTTTGAAAGCAAAGGCAAACATTTTTCAAAAGTAATTTTCAATATAATCCCTAGATTATTACAATATAATGGATAAGTACAAGTAATTCTATTGATGTTTCTTCTTTCTCGGTTGCTCCGATGGTTTTGCTTTGTACACACCAGAAAATCCATCTTAAGCCACTGAGCATTTGAGCAAAGAAAACTTTGCCCACCACGATATTTATAAATTTTTCCCATTCGGCAAAAACTGAACTTCCACTTGAACTATTCCAATTAAAGTTTAATTGGGTTTCACCGACATTGGAGTGATTATAGAAAGCTCAAGTACTAATGAAATTTAAAGTTTGCTGAACAAAGATTATAGTAAATATCAAGTGATTTGAATTTTGCATACCATAATGGAAATTTGAATGAAATTTTCTTGGTCTTTGATTCTCATTTTCTTCTGGAAATCAGCTGAATTTTCTTTAATGGCTTAATGATTTCATTAAACTCTTCATGCACCAGTTGGTTCTGGTTGGTGCCTTTTCAAACCATTTCTATAGTTAGCTCTAGCAGCTTCAAGCGCTTTGATAAATGTCATGCAACATTATCACCAAAAGTATGAATTACAATGAGTTATAATGGAATTAAAATGCATTCAAGCTTCTAGGGCAATTTATTAAAGACTAATTTATTAATCATGGAATCATAGAAGTAAGGTTCGTTGCTCAGCATGTGCTTTTAATGGTTTTATGCTTTTCATAGTTTTCTCCTTATTTCAACTAACCAAGTTTTATTTCTGAATGGCTATATTATGGCTATATTTTTTAAAGTTTTTTCATATGAAGTTTAAATTGTTTGAAAGAATTATGTGATCATTTTTGAGAACAACCTAATCAGAATACAATTTTCAGCCGAAAAAAATTGTTCAACAATGAAATACAATTGAATATTAGCAATAGAAATAATTTTTAATCATATGGACGAATTTTTAATAAAAATCAAACCTATAACGAACCAAAATAATTTCATATTATTGAATTTTAGTAAATAATGATTGTTAATACTATTCAAACTGTGATTTTTATTGAAATAATTAAATCCAAAATATGTGAATAGATTTGTTTCAGCCAAAAACTTTAAGCGACACGAACATACGAAGCAAAAGAAGTTATTCCACAATCCGTCATCAGAGCTGAATTCTCCTTGGTCACGTTTCTTGGGATATTGATGTATCCATTGTCTCCCCACTTAGCAGACCTAAATGATGAAATATAACATAGCATTACTCAATCATAATAACCTTAGAGTCATTATAAATTACCATGTGTTTTTAACAATCCAATAGTCAATGTTCGAAGTAGTATTAGTTCCATATCCCACAATCAAGACTGCATGATTTATTCCTTGGCTTGCGCAATTAGGGTCAGTAAATACACCATTTTTGTAGGTAGAAAAACCCGATGCATCAAGTCCAACTGCTATTGGTCCCATAGTAGCAACGGCAGTCTTCAATGCCAATTCATCTCCTTCAGGAAGATGAACGAAGCCTTCAACTTTCACACCAATCTTTGCAGTTTGCGTTTTGTCAAATTTACAAGTTCCAGAATGGAATGGTTCCAATCCAGAACCAGAAGTATATGGATACGATTCGTTTTTGAAGATTCCTCCCAATTTCATGGCAGCTTCGAAAGCATCGTCCATTGTTCCTCCATCACAACCATTATCTCCAGGATATGTACAATCAAGAACATCTTGTTCAGATAACAAAGTCATAACTCTAGTTTTTTTGAACAGTTGTCCTTCCAGAGCTCCAATAGCACTGAACGACCAGCAGCTTCCACAGCCCCCTAGAGTTTGACATAAAGTAAATTTAAAATAATTCAAAATAGTATTCCACTTTATTGCATATAATACTAGCATGAAATAAATACCTTGATCTTTCACGTCTGAAACCAAACCAAATTCACGCCAATCAATAGAGTCTGGTAAAGATTTTAAGACAGTTTGAGTTGTAGGTTCAAGGGTTGTGGTAGTTTCAGGAGTAGTAGTTATTTTTGGTGTTGTGATTTTAAGAGTAGAAGTTTTTTTTGGAGTTGTGGTTTTAAGAGTTGTGGTTTTAGGAGTTTTGGTAGTCTTAAGAGTTGTGGTTTTAGGAGTTTTGGTAGTCTTAAGAGCTGTGGTTTTAGGAGTTTTGGTAGTCTTAAGAGTTGTGGTTTTAGGAGGTTTAGTAGTTGGACTCGGGGCAGCTCTGAATTTCAAACCAAGCATCCTTTTGAACTCTTTAGGAGTAAGGGCCGACAGATGGTTGATGGCAGAGTCGTGCGTGAATGGATTTGCATTGTTCAGCTTGACTGCAAGTTTGTTGGCACTCCAGATCAAACATTTGCGATCTTCGACCTCTTGAGAGAAACGAGGACGTTTGAATTTTTCCTATCGAGAAAAAATGTGTTAACATATATATTTACATATTATTACACATATATTATATATTATATATTCACTTTTGATCGTCACTTAAAATTTACAATAACATTTGAAAAATTCTAATTTCATAAAAATGTAAGAGCACTCCAAATGCTTGAAAATCCTTACCTTAAAAGCCAGATATTTTGTGTATTGCTCGGGTGTACATTTTTCCACTGGCACTGCAGCAGCTTCCACGTATGCCAAAACGGCAAACAAAATTAGGAGAAGTTTCATTATCTTACTCGTTCAAAACTTCTATACTAACGATATCTTATCGTTGGCCGATATTTATAATTTTCAGCTTTGTGAATTTTTTTTTAAATTCTATTGTATATAACTGATAAGAGAGGGGATTCATTTCAATTCATTTAATATATTAGTTCATTAGTATAATAATCCATTTTACATTTTGTCTCATTCATATCTGGATTGAGGAGCAGCTGATTCAATATTACTTTTTTCAGTATACTTACGTCAAAGTGACGTCAAACAAGGCTGTTTTAAAAATGGCTAGTTCAAACAAATTGAATTTATGAACAAATTATTTATAAATACGGTAGTTTGTTCTTATATTCATTTATATTGAATTTTAATAAAAAGGACAAAACTTGCAAAAGTTTCACACCAAATACAATAATTAATAAAAAAATTTAATAAAAACAATTTTCTGTTCTAATTTAAAACAGTATTGATCAAATTCCATTTAAAAATATAATTTCTCTTCTGAAGAAAAATCAAAGCAGATTAAACTAGAACATGAAAAAGGATTCAAACGTTTATTCTAACAAATGCTGTCAAAGAAGATGTTGCAAGTCAAAGTAAACGTAATGGTGCAATAATGATGGGGAAATGCGATGTGATTCACTATTTTTCCGTCTTTTGCTTTATCTGTTTCAAATGTAAAGAAGTATAAACTCATGGTAAAGCACGTATATATGCACATCAAACAACATCAAATCAAAAAGCATTTACATATTATACATAGTTCATTTTTATTCTTGGAGCCATCTGAAGCTCGTGTTCAAAAGTACAAAAGAAAATATTCCAAGTCTCTTCAAATACGAGCTTATACAAGCAAAAAAAAAAATGGTAGAATTTCTCTAGAATACCACACAAATCCTCTTATTTTCGAAAAACGATTCCAATAAAGAAATTGCAAGAAAATATCATAATAACAAAAATGCATTATGAAAACTATTTTTCATATTATGGCATTTTATGCAGAAAAAAAACATGAATGACATTAATCTTTAATCTGAGCTTTTTGTGCAATATCTTGGGATTCGTCTGTGTAATTTTTGGATTTCAAATGAAAAAGATTGGATTCTCTGAGGGCTTCTCTGATGTTAAAATGTCGGAGGAATGTTAATGTCCCCTTCCATATAAATACTATAATGGTTTCATAGTTTTTATTCGTTTGTTGGACGATAAATAATATTTCTTTAGGATTGTGAAGAATTGTGATAAAATGAAGAATTTTTATATTAAAATGGTGTTGCAAGATAATAATACTATTTTTAATTTTCAATCTTTAACCAAATGTTCCAACCAATTTTTCCTCCTCATTCCGCTCTAAATTCACATTCCATAAATCAATTTCAAACCTTTTGAGCATGACAAAATTTAAAAACAAAACTGAAAAAATGATCATAATTTTTTTGAATCATTTGAAAGAGCTTTGTGCATAAAAATATATAAAATTTCACCTAAATAATGCATCTCTACATTTTCTACCATACTTTTTTCTAGTTTTAACAAAACAAGCATAATTCATGAAGTTTCATGAAATATTTATTTTCGGCATAATTTATGAAAAAAGTCGCACAATAACATATAGAGCTTAAATAAGTATGAAAACATGAATGGAATTTATATCAAGCTCACTTTCTAAAATGTTTTTTAAAGTTTTTTTAAATTTTTATTTTGAGATGAGTTTAAACAAATTCATTGTGGGTTTAAAAGGAACTTGATACGGAATTTTGTAACAATAATTGATAATATATTATATGTTTTCATAAACTAATAACGAATATCTTGCAAATAGCACCCTTCTCTTCATCAATGTTTTTGAATAAATATAGATATTATGTATTTTATCGAGCTCTACATTGCTCATGTTCACATTTCCACACCATTACGATTTCAATTCAGGAATTTATGGATCGAAATCGAAACAATGATGCATGGTGCTTACACGTGTCCATATTTATTGGCTGTGTCTCCCAGTTTTAAAACATCAAAACCCAAAATGTACAATAAATATGTGATTCCAATCGAATCACATAATTCACATCGGCATATGTAACGCTCAGGAGCAGAATATGCGAATCAATGTTTAAATATAATTTTGTAGCGATACTTTCAGAGAACTCATGAAATATTCATATTCGTTTGAAATGTTGCAGCATTATAGGCACGTAATTCAGTTGGCAAAATTTTGTTGGAGATACTGTTATCAAATGTAGTTTTATGTACACACCATTTACATTATTAAAATACTTATTTGCATTCAATTGAGCAGTGAATGCAAAGCATTGGAATATATTTTGGCAGTATTTACTGATGACCAGAAGCATATTTAAATGCTGTATGGACTAGACTATAACTAGAAATTGAGTTCGTTATTGTTAGTTACATTCATTGCAAGTTTGCGTGGAATGAAGCTCAACAATTTTTCACTTTGTTCAACTACGGTTCATCTGTAATTTAAATCCAAACAAACTCTCTTACGTACCAGCAATACAATAATTCAACATCAAATTGTCCATGAGTATATTAATGCTACAAATATATGTGTTCATTCTACATATCAATGAACCAGTCTATAAAAATTTCACTAATCATCTCTTAATGAGTTCTACATACTTTGTAGAATTTTTAGATCGAATGGACAGAATATTATTTAAATTTTTATCAAAGGATTAGTTTATAAAAAACATATAACGTGTAACATTAGCATAGGTGGAAAAAGTTACTCAAAACAAACTGTAAGCTGTAAGAAACAATTAAGCCGTGTGAGTTATGTAGGAATATTTAGAATGTTAGTTTATCGTTTCGGTGAAATAAACAACTTGATCAAATAAACGTGTCCAATTGAAAAAAACAAAACCAGATATTTTAAAGAAACAGTGACAGCTTTGCAAAAAACCCACATCGTGAATGTTATTCTCAATATTCACTTAAAGTTTCAATTAAAAAGAGAAAACTACCCATAATTCTAAATTAAACCCCAAGTCAACAGAGCAGACTAAAATAATAGAAATGATATGTATGCAACTAGTATGACTTCAGATTAAACAATCACTTTTCATTCAGATATTGTTTAAAAAGGTAAATCTCTAACAATCTGAATCTTTCACAATTTTTTGTTAAAGTTTATATAACCTTCAGTTACAAGATGAAAATCTATGAAAATAAAACAATATGTTTCGTTAATATATACTCAATAAAAAGATTCAATTGAAAACCAATATATAAAAAGCTGCTTCATAATACTAAAGTAAGACATTGTAGGTTTGTGGGAAAATTTCTATAGAAAAAATAATTCAAATTAATCCTAAAATCACAGAATATATCCACGATCAAGAAGAATATGCATAAGATAGGATATATTGTGTATTGTAATATATATATAATCATGTAATGTATCGCTATCATCTCGAATCGAGATCTATTTTTTAAACTCATAAACGAGACTAAAATTGAACAAATATTTTCTGAAAAATGGATTGTTTTAAATTAGAGGTGTTTCATTATAAAAAGCAAATGTAGCTTGTCTATAATAGTATCTGTAAGAACATACAATTATTGGATAACGCCTTAATTTGAACATTTGTATAAAAACTGAAGGATTTGCAAAGCGTGTATCAGTTCAATTGATTGTGCTTTAGGATCATGAAGGTTTTGGTTTTTTGTTGTGCCATCCTGGCTTGTGCTGCAGCTGTTTCAGCTGCCAAATGTACATCCGAGCAGTACGCTAAGTATTTGGAGTACAAGGTGAGTCCTTTCAGAGAGAGCTTCATCCTCAATTAACTGTTTGACCACTCTAAACAGAAACAATTTGGAAAAACAAATGTTGATAAAAATGAAGACGCGAAATGTTTAGCTTGGCTTAAAAGTGTAGCTGAAGTGAAGGCTTGCAATGCAAACCCTAAAGTTCATGACTGTGGTATCAACTACTTATCTGACTTTACTGATGCAGAAAGAGCTCAAATGTTTGGATACAAGAATCCAGTCAACAGTCCCCAACTCCTTAAGCTTCGTGCTGCAGCAAACAAGCCACCAACTCTTGCCGCAACCGTTGTTCTTCCAGATGCAGTTGACTGGCGTGTCAAAGGTGCGGTTTCTCCAATGAAAAACCAAGGTAACATTTGACAAAAAAACTTATTACATCAAATTTGAATTTAAAAACAGTTGATAAGAAAAATTATTTAAAATAAAATACTCTAGGGGGCTGTGGAAGTTGCTGGGCTTTTTCAAGGTACGCATAAATTATATAATGTTGAGCTAAAATTTAAAAAAAAAAAAAAAAAAAAAAATGTTAATAACTTGAATTTCCAACCCTTGCAGTGTTGGAGTTCTTGAAGGTCAGAACTGGATCAAGAATAAAAAGATGATAACCTTGTCTGAGCAACAAATGGTTGACTGTACTCCAGCTAATTGGCAATGTAATGGAGGCTGGATGGTTACTGCATTTCAAGCTGTTCAATCGCTAGGTGGAATCTTTAAAAACGCTTCATACCCTTACTTTTCTGGAAATACTGTGATAAATGGAACCTGCCAGTTTAATGCAGCACAGACTACTAAAATTGGTGCCAAAATTGCCTCAATTGTTGTTATACCAGCTGGAGATCAGCTTGCTCTGAAGACTGCGGTTGCAACAGTTGGACCAATTGCTGTGGCGTTTGATGCAGGAAGTATTGGCAACTATAAAAGTGGTGTTTTTGCAGATCCTAATTGCAGACAAAATGTGCCAAATCATGCTGTTCTGATTGTTGGATATGGCACAAACAAAACAACAGGTGTAGATTACTGGATTGTTAAGAACCAATGGTGAGTTTTGTAATAAAAATCTCAAATAGTTCTTGAATTACATAATACAATTTCAGGGGATTATGGTGGGGCGACAAAGGTTACATCAATCTCCCAAGAAACGTCACAGCGGCTAATAAAGCACAATACAGTGATTGTGGAATTACTAACTGGGCTTCATATGCATTGCTGGCATAAAACGATAGCAATCTTTTATTCTGCATATTTTAAAATTTGTGAGAATTTAAAAAAAAAATTTGGATAGAACATTTGTTAAAAACTTATTTTGAATAAAAGATTGAATTAAGCAGATTGTATTTCTATTCAATATCCTTTCAAGAACATTCTTTCAAGGTAAAGTTGATGAATGTTAAATCATCTTAATTCAAGCAAAATGGAAAAATTTCAAATTTTAAAACACAATGAGGAAGATGACGCTAGAGTCATACGGCTTACGTGCTTTTAACAATGTAGATTGAATATTTTGAGTATATTTTTAATATGTTTGAACAGGTGGAAGATTAATATTTTGGAAACTTAAGAGAACGTGGAACCAATTGATGGGTAGATAATATTCGTCTCGTGCCTTTCATATCCCGTATAACACCGATGCGGAGATCGTGGAGATATATGAACGAACTGGCTTTAAATTGAGATTTCCTGTGTCAATTTTTTTGAATTTATTCGAATTTATTTGATCAAGTGTTTATTTATAAAACTTGTTTTCAACTAAAAGAGGGCTTCAAAATGTTTTTAAAAAAATGTTTATTTTAATTTAAGTAAATATCAAGTAAATAAATATCAAGTTTTTGTATTTTGCAAAAGCAAATTTTTTGATTCAAAATTTCCAGTATTTAAGACAATAATTAAAAATATTGAATCGACGATATATCATTAATTGTCTTAAATTACCATTAGATTTTATCATCATATATTATAGAACATACATTTACAATAGCAACAAACAAATTGTTATTAAAGTCTATAATCCTGAACAAAAAAAATAACCATAAGTTGTATTTCACGACAGTCTATAAAATATTATGAAACTCCTACTTTGTGCAATTTATGAATTTATACATATCAAAAGAGGGACTCACCCTCAAACTAAATAACACTTAAAATTGTGATGCAAAGCATGAAACCCAGGAAATATTTTTACGCATTTTCGCCATTCTGATTGCTTCCTCTGTAGCCGCCTTGCACTTTGCTGCTTTTGCTAACAACTGATGTAATACATCTCAAGGGGGTGTGTTCGCATAGTTGAATAATAATGTTAAAACATATTTATTGCCATATTTATGGCAAAATGATGCGTTTTGTTAAAGAAAATATTTGCACTGATATAAATTATCTCTTTTACGACTCGTATGAATATGTTAAGCGCCTGCCATGAATTACCCATGAACAAGTCATATCACAGAGTATAGATGTTCAAATGTGTTTGGAATAACTTTTGTGCAGAACAAACATTCGATAAATTATGTGCAAGAAATAAAATTCGAATGAATCATTTATTTTAACGGTTTTTATCGTCTTTCAAAGCCATTTGATATGATAAGGGGCTATTCAATTAATACGTAACGCTCTAGCAGGGGGTTCTAGAATTTGTTACGAAGTAATAATCTTCATATTAAAATGTGTGAAAAAGCGTTACGAGGGGGGAGGGGGGGGTCCAAATGGTCCGATTTCAGCGTTACGTATTTTATGCATAGCCCCTAATGAGCTTTTGCCTCGTGGCAACATCTTTGGTGTCGCGACTGCACATTATGTGCTTGAAATTATGAAGACATCGTTTTGGGAATTTTGAGGATGTTACATGAGATTCTGGGATTGTTCGATTTATTCCAACAGTTTAGTATATCAGACTTGAAAACTGAATATCTTAGAAAATATCACCAGTTTCTCAGCAGCACGATAAATCTATTTTGTGTATATATCAGTGATTTTAAAACACAACATACAAAAATGAACATATAGCTACCAGAATTGAAGCAAATGACAAACTTGAATTGCAGCACATGTCAGATGCTTTATGCAAATCAGTTCATGATTTCATGAATCCTATATACATAATTTTTATTATGAGCGATCTGCATGCATAAACTCATTGTTCCATAAATTTTCGCAAATGTGTTGCAATGAAATTAACTTATAATTAAGATATTAATATTAATAGCAGAAACGTCTTTTTTAATTACCCAAGCGATTTAGGACTATAAATATTCATTAGTGAGTGCAGTACCAGGCACTGTTGCAACTTGGCATAAATGATGCAGTGTCTTGCATACTATAAATAAATGCTTTAAAAACGACGTGACAGGGGTGTGTTCAATTTAACCCTTTGAACTAATGCTTAATTCTAGTTCATTTGCTACTCAGTGACTCATTGCTCATTATTTACAATGGCCAAATCAGCTTATTTGAAATATTTTACAATGTTCACAATATTATCTAGTTTCCTTATTATTATTGATCTTATATCATCATCTTTTAAAAACTGTACGTAAAATAATATAAAACCAAATAATGTGTCTTAAGATTCTTGAATCAATTTTTTCAGTAAATTAAACTATTAAACAGTCTCATCCTATATGTGGTGGTAAATTTTCCACAACTTCCTAAACACAGTCAACATTCCCTTCGTTTACTTTTGCAATTCGTTGTCATTGATGTGGCTGCTTGGCAATTAATTTGTTGATTACTTGATAAATATTTAAATCAGCATCACTGATTTCGGCAATGCAACAAGAACTCGTTAATTATTGAACAACTAGACAAATTGAGCTAGCAATTCAAATAATACAAGAAAACCAAATGGTTGAGCAACTAATCAAACATAGAAGTTTCCAGTAAATTGCAAATTAAATTTGAAACTATTCAGAAATTTTAAGATTGACTTATGGAGAACTGTTTACTTGTTAGTGTAATTATGTAATTGAGCAGAAAAGAGCAACAGACAACAAAAGACAAGCATCATACAAATTAAGAAAACAAATTTCCTATCAATTTTGAGGAAAATCAAGACAAATTTAATAATCTTGGTTTTTTGCGTTCTTTGGCTTTTTTAAAGGTTTATTTTTTAATGTTTTTGGTATTGGTGATGCTTTTGGTCACTTTCGTCAAAAACTGTGGGGATGCTTTTTGATCCAATTATAACTTAACTGAAAAAAGCTTTAAAATGGTACCTAAAAATTACAAGTGAGCGTTGCGCTACAAAAATAATCAATCCTTGTAAAGTTCCACCCAAAGGAGCACTTTTTTAACTAAACTTTGTTGTCTTTGGTAATACAAAACATTTTCAGATTTGCACATTTTTTAGAACAAAAGCTCTCCCAACGTCCCAGCAAAATCGTTAAAAAGTTTTTTCATTATATTTTCTTGTTGCTGTAACATCATATTTTCAGTCTTCAGTCTTTAAATATATTTAACAGAATTTGAATAAAAAATTCTTGATTTAATTTGAAGTACTCACAGGACTACAAAAATATTACGCAAAAAGTTTAATGAAGAAACTGGAGAATGTTTCGAATCTTGGGCGAAAACGTTCGACTAAATAAGTTGTGAAACTTCCCGAAAACTCGCCAATTGCGCAAATTTGGTAAATTTAGCAAATTGTAAAGTTAATTTGGGGAAACTTTTAAGTTCATTTTCCAGAAGATCTGAGAAACTGAAATAAAGTTGCATTATCTTTAAAGTTGAAGTGAAACTTTTTTGATCAGTTGAAAGTTTCATTTTTAATTTAAAGAATAAATAGATTTCTATCATTGGAAAAGTTTTCTTATGCAAGCAAAAATCGGAAAAGTCAAGGAAAACTGAGAACTGTGTCGATGTTCACAAGAATACTGTTATTTAGTTATTTCTTGTCGAATTCTCGGATGTTTTTTGTAGTTTTTTGTAATTTTACGCTATTTCGCTACATGTAACGTTGTTATGTTGTAATGTAGTAATTATTTGGGATAACGAGATGTCTGTTTTGTTAAGAACTTCTGGACTTTTGCTTGGAAACTGTGAAGCAACTGTGAGCGAACTTTAGTCAACTATGTAAGTTTGTGTGAACAAGTGCTTGAGAGTTGATCGAAAAACTTTGGGCTAGACTTTAATCCATTTCTTTTCGATAGTTGGTACGTGTTGGGAAATGTTTCAAGAATATTGAGGTGCTGTAAAGTTGAGAAGTTTAAATGTTAAGATGTCAAGATGTTGTTAGGTAGCAGGTTTTATCTTAATCGCGCTTTTAAGCTGCAATTAGCACACAGTTTATATAGTAAAGGACTTTTATAAAGTGAAAGCTTGTACAGGATCGGTCAGTTCCTCAAGGCGAAAGTTTTCAAGGATGTTCTAATGTAAATATTTTTCCAAACCTTCTCAAAATATGCCCAAGCCTAAATAAATGTAGGTCATATTTTACTAGAATTAAGCAATAAAACCTCTGCTAACAAGACATTCCTCTCTAACATCCACATCCTAAATCCCTTCATCCAAATGCCAACAATCAACTAACCCCTGCTGAGTCTATCAGCTTGCCACTTGCAAGAGTGTTGCGAAACGACTGCAAAGCGTAATGTGGCAAATACTTTTATTGGTATGATTATTGTGAAACTTTTTTACGATTATTATTCCCGAGTAATTTGCAGTTATTACAAAAGTATTCTTGTGATGATTGCCGGCACATAAAGACACATAAAAATTAAAAGTGCTGAAAAATTTCTTACTTAATACTTTTCTTACAATTTTCTGGCGCAAAGTGACAAGCTGAAAAAAAAAGTTTGCAGAGGGAATGGCAGAAAATTTAATAACACTGGTAATGGCAATAAAATGTTCTTCATAAAGTTCAGGAACTGACACATGTGCTCGCAATGGTAGTGATAATGGCGTTATGGCAAGCAAAGTCAACTCGGTACTTTCGGTGTTTAAGTATTTTGATATTTTTCTTATTTTTGGAATTTGGTATTTTCGTTTTTTTTTGGATTGAGGGTGCTGAAGGAATATCATATTATTCATACATTATTCAACGCATTTAGTTATTTAAATATTTACTTTATAGTTCGTGTCCCTGGTAACATAATTATTGCTTGATTACTCTTAAAATTGTTCGATAAAAATTAATTAAATTTTCCTTCTATAAAATATTTCCTTCTATAAATCTTTTATTGAAGAAAAAGTTTAAAACAGAGACATTAAATAATATTAAAATTCAACAAGAGAGGCAAGTATTGCCAGTTGGCAAGTACAGAAAGCGTTTTTTTTTTGGTCAGGTGATGGCTTCATCCCTCAAAATACGAAATTTTAGGTTTCTTAACGAATTACATGATTCTGAACATTTTTCCAAAAAAAGTGTCTGGAGCTACCAGATGATCCCACCAGCTGGTGGTGGACCGAACATTGACCATGATATGTTAGTAACTCATCATTCTTAACAATTTTGCCTAGGAAACCAAATCACTAACTTGTACCGTTCAAAAGTTGATTTTGTATGGGGAACGTTCTGGAAAACCAGAGAATTGACCACATCTCCCAAGCTGGTAGACTCACCTCCACCAAATGTTTCGTGTTAAAACTAAGGTTGATATGCAACATTTTGGTACCAGAAGTTTGGGTCTGACTCTATCCGTTCGAGAGTTATTTTGTAAACGGACGGACAGACGGACGGACGGACGGACGGACGGACAAAGTGAGATTATATAGCGTATTTTTTCCAAAAAAAAAACGCTAAAAATGAAATTAAATTGCTGCTATAGATACATTTTGTGTTACTCGGGTCATAATGCTGCAAAATGTAGACGAGAATAATTCTGCTTTCAACATATTTGCATAATATTTTAATTATTCCGAAAACATGTGAATGTTCCATCAAAATTGCTTGAATTGTTCTTTGGTGAAGAGTCAATTGTCATTGTAATTTGAAAATTGTGTAATTTTGGCATTTTCGTTCATATATATTTCGCAATTTGAGCTGTGTATAGAGTGTAAATGAAGGCAGCAATTTAACAATTACTCAAGAGTTTCTACTCAACAGTTTCGGTTGTTGTTTGAAGCCTTATGTTTGCTTTTCAGAATTTGATGGCGTCTATTTGTAAAAGCATTTAGTAGGAAGATCAAAGCAATTTCGATTGGCAAATTTGCGTGATATTTAAAACTATTGATGTTCTCTAAATAGTTATTTGAGATATTTGAGTTCATGATGAAAATTATTAATCGGAGCCTAAACTTATTTAATTTAGCATTCTGAATACAAAGGCAAAGATGTAGTAGAAACCTATAATGAAGTAACTATATAACTAAAAGATCATTCTAATCACTTTAAAATTTATAGGATATTCTAATATAGAATATTTCTCCTTGTTCACAAAAGAGTCGTTTTTATAATTTCAAAATTGTTATCTATAATTTCATTGCATCCTTACATTTGGTATATAATGTCATCTCCTAAATTGCTCAAACTCCACCTTCGATATTTTATCACTTAATGCAAAATCCCATTCTTAAATATTGGAATTTGCTCCAACAAAATATATTTAAATCTCAATTCAAAGCGATTTAAAACATAGCTTTGGGAAGAAAAACCAATTTGTGTTTGCAAATCCATAATATTTCAATCCATAATGCTCCATTTTGAATACAATGCCATAATTTAAATGCAAAAATACAACTTCAACTTTTTTAAAGCTGCTTAATAAAAATAACTTATTTCTCCAAACAATACCACATTTAAGTTAACCACGTTTTAATGAGAATTCAGAATACCTCTAAAATTAATTACGGCTTTTAATTTAAAATTGATTTAAACCGAAAACGAGGATCTGAGTAAATAATTTGTGGATCTGAGCAAATTTTCTATGGATCGTAGCAAATTTTTTATGGATCTGAGTGATTTTCTATGAATCTGAGCAAATTTTCTATGGATCTGAGCAAATTTTCTATGGATCTGAGCAAATTTTCTATGGGTCTGAGTAAATAATTTGTGGATCTGAATTACTCATTTTATTTTCTGAGAGAATGAGAGTATAAATGAAATTTTTCTCTCCTACAGATTCTCACTCTCCCTCTATTTTGGCTCTCTGAGTTTTTGTATATAAATTCTGGAGTGTTTGTGAAATAAAATCATTCACACTCGAACCGTTCAAGAGACAACAACCGAACTATTATTTCCTGTTGATCTCAATAAGTCACCTTTCGAATCTGATAGTACTGCAAGCAGTCATACTTTAAGGTAAGCTTGCATAAGCATTGATAGATCTGAGTTAGTTTTGAAGGGGATCTGAGTTAGTTTTGAAGGGGATCTGAGCTAGTTTGATGAAGGGGATCTGAGTTAGTTTGATGAAGGGGATCTGAGTTATATTTTGAAGGGGATCTGAGTTACAGTTTTTGGGGATCTGAGTTACAGTTTTGAAGGGGATGTGAGTTACAGTTTGAAGGGGATCTGAGTTATTTTTTGAAGGGGATCTGAGTTAGTTTTTTGGAGGGGATCTGAGTTATACTATGAAGGGGATCTGAGTTATATTTTGATGAAGGGGATCTGAGTTATACTTTGAAGGGGATCTGAGTTAGTTTTTTTTTGGGGATCTGAGTTACAGTTTTTGGGGATCTGAGTTAGTTTTGAAGGGGATCTGAGTTAGTTTTTTAAAAGGGGATCTGAGTTAGTTTGATGAAGGGGATCTGAGCTAGTGTTTTGAGGGGATCTGAGTGATTTTATTTCCTGAGAGAATGAGAGTATAAATGAAATTTTTCTCTCCTACAGATTCTCACTCTCCCTCTTTTTTGGCTCTCTGAGTTTTTGTATATAAATTCTGGAGTGTTTGTGAAATAAAATCATTCACACTCGAACCGTTCAAGAGACAACAACCGAACTATTATTTCCTGTTGATCTCAATAAGTCACCTTTCGAATCTGATAGTGCTGCAAGCAGTCATACTTTAAGGTAAGCTTGCATAAGCATTGATAGATCTGAGTTAGTTTTGAAGGGGATCTGAGCTAGTTTGATGAAGGGGATCTGAGTTAGTTTGATGAGGGGATCTGAGTTATATTTTGAAGGGGATCTGAGTTACAGTTTTTGGGGATCTGAGTTAAAGTTTTGAAGGGGATCTGAGTTAAAGTTTTTGGGGATCTGAGTTAGTTTTGAAGGGGATCTGAGCTAGTTTGATGAAGGGGATCTGAGTTAGTTTGATGAAGGGGATCTGAGTTATATTTTGAAGGGGATCTGAGTTACAGTTTTTGGGGATCTGAGCTAGTTTTTTGAGGGGATCTGAATTATATTTTGAAGGGGATCTGAGTTAGTTTTTTTGGAGGGGATCTGAGTTATACTTTGAAGGGGATCTGAGCTAGTTTGATAAAGGGGAACTGAGTTATTTTTCATTTATGGATCTGAGTTATATTTTGCAAGGGATCTGAGTAAATAATTTGTGGATCTGAGCAAATTTTCTATGGATCTGAGAGAATGAGAGAATTAATGAGATTTTTCTCTTTCTCCTACAGATTCTCACTCTCCCTCTATTTTGGCTCTCTGAGTTTTTGTATATAAATACTGGAGTATTAGCGAAATAAAATCATTCACTCTCGAACCATTCAGGAGATAACAACTAAACTGATATTCAAACAGTCATCTTTTGAGGTAAGTTTGCGTTATATTCTATGGATCTGAGCTTCTATTTTATGGGTCTGAGCATATTTTCTAAGGGATCTGAGTAATTTGTCTATAGGTCTGAGCTTGGATCTGAGCTTATTTTTTAAGGGGTCTGAGTGATTTTAATTTTAATTTTTTGATCTGAGTGATTGAGAGTATTAATTAAATTTTTTCCTTTTGTTTACAGATGGCTACACAAATGCTTCCAAAAATTAGAAAAGGCGGCGGTTAGTGTGAATCAATATAGTTGTATGATGGTAGAGCATCAATACAGACCCAACATCATTCAAGCGCTCACTCGCTCACCGTTCCATCGATGCTCTACGCTTGATAAGGTCAACCTCAATAGCACACCCGCCAAGGTCGTCGCAGAAAGTCCACCACCGTCAGCTACTAAGGTAAGAATTGTTGAAAATATAGTATAAACACAAGGATATATTGATTATTAATCACGAAAATTTAATTTCAGAACCGTCTGCCAAACCCTGAGCATTTCCCATGTTTCTCCATACGGCTAGCAGCCATGGAGAGCTACAGCAACGACTAGCAGCCATGGAAAGCTACAACAACGATGGAAGTATTAACGGTGACCATCACCATTACTACGAGGCTGATGGCAAAGGAATCAAGGAACACAACTACAGCATCATCAAAACTTGAATTTGTTAGCATCTTAGTTCTATTCATCAAAGCTATTGTAATAGCTTATAGTTAAAATCATTAACGTAGCATATCATGTAAATCAAGGAGGTTGGAGGTTTTTTTTAAAAAGGAGGTTGGAGGTTCTTTGTGGGTGGGAAAAGGAACTGGCTAACGAGATGCCTTAATTTATTAACTGCATCTTGTTGGTCACTTTCTTTTCTCACCCACCCAAGTGATGTTTCTTTGGGTTTTTGTTTGCTTGTAAAGTACACCTTGCAGTCACTATTACAGGTGAACAAGGACCCAATGGAACATCACTTTAATTTTAAACAGGTTTTGAGCCTTAACAGTCGAAATTGATGAATATCTCTGCTCGACTGGTATCCATTCAACCTCTGCCATTAAGCGCCTACTTTAATTAAGCCGATAGGTGGTAGGATAGCTTATTTGGTTTGGGGGGACGTAACCAACCATAGAGTAGAGTGTTTGTCAGTTTGTGACATTAACATTTTAAAGATGGTTGGTTAAACCGAAAACGTGATATTAAAAACAAGATCGAAAATGTTGTGCCACCCCAAATAGACGACCGAGCTCGCCAAAAGCACCAAATATACCATAGTTAACCTGTTTGGCTGTTTGGCCTGTTTGGTTGCGGAGCATTATATATTTACCAGAGCTATAATCATAAAAACGGATCCAACCGAATCCATGATCTCTATTTTAATTAAATTATGTCGCCCATAAAATGGTGTTTCAGTGTATTTTCGAAATTTTCAGTCGTGGCTTTTTGTATTAATATTCAATTAATATATGAGAGTTGAATGATATTCATGGGTATGTCGGGTGTATGCTGGAAAAATATGGTTATGACGGCATCCTAAGCAGAATGATGTTGAAACAAAGAAACTCATAGCTCGAGCTTTATCTCGACTATACACCGTGTCCCATATGTAGTGATGATTACATTTTATGCTCTAAGAAACTTATTTAACGACCGATTTTAAATTTTGATGAATTCATTTAAAACTTAATTAATGTGGATCACAAAAAAAAATTATATCTCGATCCTGCTTACTCTGGCACCGGTCATGGCATTCAAACGTTCATCGGAAATAGGTCGGCAAACACGCACGACTTTCATTGGCATTTCGTCCCATAACCGCTTGATGGCATCCTTAAAATCTGCAACTGTGTTTGATTTTTTGAACTTCAGTATATCAAAAATGTATCCCCAAATGCAGAAGTTGAGATATTTAGAACTGGTGAGCTTGGTGGTCAGTTGTTCTTGGGAATGAAATTGCACAAATTTGATTTTCGACCATTTTTGAATATATGCGATTTTATACTCAAAAACGACTGGCCACCAAGCTCGCCAGATTTAAATATCTCGACATCTGCATTTGAGGAAACATTCTCGGTATACTGAAGGTCAAAAAATAGTACACAGTTGCAGATTTCAAGCATGTCATCAAGCGAGTATGGGACATTCCGTATGGGACGTTTCGATAAAATTCGTCCGTGCCTGTTGACTTTTTTTCGATGAACGTTTGAATGCCGTGATCAGTGCCAAAGGAAGCAGGACCCAGACATAATTTATTTTTGTGATCTACATCAGTTAAGCTTTAAATAAAATCAAAAAAATTTAAAATCGGTCGTTGAATAAGTTTCTTAGAGCATAAAATGTAATCATCACTACATATGGGACACGGTGTATAACTGAATATGTCAAATTTTAATGACAAATTAATTGGAAAGCGTCACATGCAGGAATTATATCAATTTTGTTACACACTTGTGATTAAGTTTAATGCTTTTAATGTGCTGTAACCTATTTTGGTTAATACCTGGATGAAAGTGGGAACACGTTAAAGCTGAAGGTAATTAAATACTTGTATGATCGTAGTCAGACTCAGATTAGGATGACGGGATGTTAAGGTTTGATTTAATTTAAATAATTAATTAATCATAATTAAACCATAATGCGATGTACTACATGAATCAAAATTAAAATTTTAGATTTTAAGGTTTTTGGCAGAACACTTGGGATATTTAAGGCTGTCTGGAAATCAAAAGATGTAATATAGGCAACGATCACATCAGAAACTTACTTTGTAGTGCGTAGATGAAATACGAGCTTTTTTAAACTCCAACTTCCTTCAAAGACAATTCAAGATAATTCAAGACAAAACCAAAACATTACATATTCTCTATACACAAGCACCCCACTGCTCCTCCTTGCGTTTCCACACTTTCTGCCCAAAAAATTTATCCCAAAAGTCATAAAGCTCTGGCTTCAAATTGAAAGACACACACGCAATAAATTTGTTGGGATACAAAGCGTCACTTAATAAAATTCAAGGCAATAAATGCCAAATACTTGATATACCCGTCCATTTAAAACTCGATGCCAAGGATTGCCTCTAACAAACATTTTCTCAAAAAACCAGTCGCAACACAAAAAACGTCTAACAAAACAATAAAATGTGTATTATCTACTTAAAAAGCGGCAAATAAATGGAGCTCGGCAGTCTAAAATGTCTATTTGGCTGATACTTTTTGGCTTCCTCAACATAACACATAACATAGAATGTAAATTTATCTAAACAGTAAATTGTGCTTTGCTATGTGAAAAACACTGGTACCATATAAATCTTTTTTCGGAATAAAAAAATGATACTTCTTAAAAAGTTGTCTCAATACAGAACTGGATGATTATTTAATTTTGAGATCACGTTATTTTAGCTGTAAGAACATTGAATACTCAAATATTTTAAAATTGCAGATTATTTGTTATCTGTAAATTTTAAATTTAGTAAAACATGTTTGAAACTCAACCGTGAATAAAAGGCGTAGCAGATCAAATAAAACCCCTACACATAAATACATAATAATCATAAAAATGTGTAGTAAAAGTAAAAATTACACAACACCTTATTTGTTTGAGCCATCAGGAACAAAAGGCAAAAATTACTATTACCCCATTACAATCGTCCTCGAGGGTTCCCTTATATCTTTATGGGTAATATTGGCCACATAGAACACGGAATGTCGGAATAAATAACAATCTTTTTTGGCCATAACGGCCTCTTTATCTTTTTATCATTTCTCCTATTATTTCTTCACGGCAAAAAATGAGTTATTGCATGTAGAAAAGTCAGAAATGGCTAGGAATTACCAAAAGATACCAGGCGTGTGTATGTTTGGCCACAAATATGAATATGAATCATATCGCATAAAAAACAAAACATTCCCCAAGAGACCGCTTTCTGCAACTTTGCCCATGTTTATTTTTATGTAAATTGACCCTTTCTTCCGACATAAACGATTTTTATGATAAATCATATCAGAATGTAATCATGTTGTCCCATAAAGTATAGAAAACATCTAAGATTTCTTCATAACGAGCGAAATATGGGAAGAAAGTCTGTTTCTTTTTCAATTTTTTGCCTATAGATAGACTCTGGATAACATAATAATATAGTAATAAAGTTGAAAGTATCATGAAGGAATATTATATTTGAATTTTTTTCCGAGTTGGTTTGGAATGAATTTTAATTTCACGCAGGATTTTATTTGTTTGCTTTATTGTGTGAGGGGAATAAAATCGTACAAAAGCTGAAACAGTTCAGTTGGTTAAAGGTTTTTGAGATTTGAGACATTATAGGAAAAATTCACATTCATTATAAATTTTTAACATTTACGACGTGTAAAGTTTAATTTATGTATTTAGCTTCCAGTTGGATTGAAGTCTCTTAAAATATCTAAAAAAATTCCAACTGGTCATTAAAATTCTTCATAATCGCCCCTCCATCAGTATTCACCATAAATATCCAGAAATTCAACAAAAATTTAAATTATGTTGTAACAATCAAATATATTGCTTTACATTTCCGCCATTCGTTTGAGATTTATTGAGGAAATATATAAATTGCGAAAATTGCAAAGAAAATCCGAAATTATGCATAATAAACAGAAATAAATAAAAAAACATAAAATACATCAAATAAACAGAAAAATAGATATAAAGCAAAATTGAAGCTGAATAAGTAAAATCTGCCCTCACATTGAATTTAACATGAAAAATTCAATTATTCATCGATAACATTAAATTATCCCTCAGAAATAAATTGAAAGTAATGATGCGAATCGCCTAGATGGGCAAATGAGTGAATTTACTGAAATCATTAAAAAGAATTGAATGACTCAAATGAGGGATGTGTAGATTTATGGGAAAACGACATTTTCTTGATTCTTCTTTGTGAATCAAGAAATTCAGAAGATTTAGTATTTGTGTATAATTTCAAGATTCTGCAAGTTTTTAAGTGAATAATCAAAGTTTCCATTTCCGCTGCCATACTTTACATATTTTACATATTTATAAGCAAGAAAACTTATAAAATTATTCATCCGAAGGGGACTTCTAAGTTTTTCTGAGTTTGCACATAAATTTCTCAACTTCCCGTAATACAAGCTACGCCAGTCATTCTCCTACAAATACAGCAAATACTATTGTGATCCAAGAAACTTTAAGTATTTTTTGAATTTCCAGCAGAATTTGGGGCTGAGATTGGGCGGTTTTGAGCGGTGACATTTTGCTGAAAAGTTTAATACGCTTTATTCAAATGTGTGTCTATTAATTTATGGGGCAAAATGGGCCCGGCTTAAGTTCCCTCGTAATTGAAAATAATCATTTGAATATGTTTTCTGTATTGTAAAGGCTGCAAAGAAAGGATAAAAATTTGACTTTGCTGCTTTGGAGTTTTAATAAAGTTCTCAAAGTATAGTAAAGTGTTTTTATTTTATATTTGATTGAAAAATAAAAATTCATTTTGAAGAAACAATCTTCTTTCAGTTCAGTCTAACCTTCCAACAACATTTTAAGCCGATTTCTGGGCATATTCAACTATGATAATTTATAGTTAAACTGCCTTATTAGCATTGTTTCAACAGTAATTAATTCTAATAACTTAAGACGACCAAAGAAAAGGGAAATTACAATTTACATCTACAGCTAAATGGGCTTCGAACGGCTTCATTCTCTTCGCCGAGCATATTCTGCTAGCTAGCATGATAATTTGAATATTGTGTTATGCTGTTCTGCTCGCTGTAATTTTATAATTTTGGCATAAAATTTGCGTAGCTTTGAGGCTTGCAAAGAAAAGGTCTCGCTTTTGTCACCATGTGCCAGAATCCCAGAAAATTTTGCCAACGAATTAAAATTAATGAAAAAAGTAAATTTGCCATTTAATAGCTAATTTCCCGCAATTTATTGTTGGCTGTCTAATGAATACGAAATGTTTACATTGCCATTAATTGGAGGTGGTGATTAAGGATTTGCGGTGGTCAATTAATTGATTTTTTTATAAAGGATAATTTTTTTCTTTTAAATATAAATATCAATTTTCTTGTAAGGAACAATAAATTAAAAACTTTTAAGAATATAACAATTTCTGTATTCCCATATCTATTTATGAAACATTAGTGAGGATAATCACTGATTCTGATTCCGCATCCAACAAATCACATTTCTGAAAAACCTCAACTCAATCGTTTTCTGATATAGGGAGAGTTGTCATTAAAACTATAATAAATTCCAGATGAAATCCACAATTGATGTAAATACGTCTAATGACTACAAATTATCCTTATTATATGCTATTAGATGAGATCTGGCTAAACCACCCCCTAATTTCTAAAATACCAAATATCCAACTCGATTATAATTCGCTAATTTCCTGGAACTAAATATTCATGCATTAACATTCAGATATTCAGACATTTTAGACATTCAAGACGTTCAAGAAACATAATAAAATATACAAGACATTCGGAGAAATTCCATTTTGGTCCGCACAAAATTTCTTTTGGCTCTTTCGAGCTTTTTGCAAAGTTTTCAAATTTATTGTAGATTTCGGATGTTTGGGTGCTTATATGGAGGTCACAACAAAGTCAAAAGCAATATAACTTTCCCGAATTTTGTGAACTCGTAAAATTTCTAAAATTAATTTCTTTACAGGGTTCGAATTAAGGGATTAATAAATATACATTAAATTTGTTGGAATATGAGTTTGCTAGTGGAAGTTGGAGTTATCGTTTAAGTTGATTCAAGTTTATAATCTGGATTTTAGTAAATTGAAAATTGGGAGCATTTGGAGACATTTGGATCCAAAGTATTAAATTAAATGGCATGAATAACGTTATTTTGATGAAAAATTAAAATGTATTAATAAAGTTTCTGATTATGGTCCATGAGATTTAAGATAATTTGACGATTTTAACCTAAAACTGATGATTTTTAAACAGCTTACGATATATTTCTATAAAATTACGAGTTGTTTGTTGCTAAAATAGGATTTTCACAAGAGCTTTGTAAAGTGCACTTGTTATGAGCACAACATTTCAATCAATTTATTGCCGAATTAAAAAAAAAATACCTTTTAGCAGCATGCTCTGCTCGGATTTAAACCGACTGAATTAATTTATTTTATTCAATTTGATCCTTTTCAAGTTTTCAAGTGGCATGATGGATAAACTGCCACAAAAACCGTTGATGCATTTTTCCCGTGCAATTTTGGTGAAATGGGCTTTGTGCGCTTCCGCATTTTTTTTAATTCGTTTTTTAATTCAATAAAAACACACCGTACAAAAATAATGCAAAACATTTAAAACATTTAAATAAACATACATTTGGCTGATTTTGTGACGTTAATTAATTTGTGGACGGGTTTTTTCTAGATAAGGCACACACTACTATAAAAAGGCAGAAACACGTATAAATACTAAAATTTGAATGCAGGGCTTGGATGATATTTTTGAGATTGAGTGAGATTGTTCGTTTATTTTGATTTCCATACTATCTTGATACGTCAAAAATTTTTTAAATCAAGCACAGCAACATAAAACCCCTGCAAAACATACAAATATACATTAAAAAACGCGATTCATTTGATGTTTTTCCTCATATATTTATTCAAGCGGACGAAAACGATCAACATAGTTGCTTAAATGTTTTAAATATTTACCCGAAACCTAAAAAATTGAGGAAATACGTTTTTCAATATAAAAAAAAAAATTACACACAAATAAAAATCTCCAATTCATTTTTATTAAAAAGTGGAATACAATCCTAAATAAACATTGAGACGGGTTCTGAGTCCTTCGTTAAAATTACTTTTAATCCCATGAATATCAAAAATTCTCTTTCAATAATTCTGCTCGCAAGACTTGTCTGTCCGGCACTAAGTACACAAAATATATCATAAATGGCTTTTTAACCAAGGATTTTCCACGATAGAATTGAGAAATTGATGGAAAATCTATTCTGCACACCAATTTTGTGTTATTGATTTCAAAATTGTTTTTGCCAATTTCAGATAAGATTGATTTATGTTTTGTTGTCTTTTTTCCTACACAAACAATAAGGAAAGTTGGTCGTATTAGAGACATTTTTGTGGAAATTATTTTCCGATTTATTACGACAACTTTAAATGTAGCTGTTCAGGGAAAAACGATCGCAAAAAATGGATAAAAAACCAGAAAACGAATAGAAAGTATTGAGCTGAATCGGGCGATGCATTTTTAGAACATATATAATTTATAGTATATAATTTATATATAATATTAAATAATAATTTATATTTTTGCTGAAGATAGCAGACGGCAGACGATATAGTTTATTATCATATACATTTAAAAGCAACAAAATAATAAAAACAAATTGTTATTGGAGTCTATAATCTACAACAAAAAAAATAATCATTAGTTGTATTTCACGACAGTCTATAAAATATTATGAAACTCCTACTTTGTGCAATTTATGAATTTATACATATGCGATGATTTTCTTTGGGTCTGAGTGAGATGAAACTTTGGGTCTGAGTGAGATGAAACTTTGGGTCTGAGTGTGATGAATCTTTGGGTCTGAGTGTGATTTTCTTTGGGTCTGAGTGTGATGAGTCTTTGGGTCTGAGTGTGATTTTCTATGGGTCTGAGTGAGATGAATCTTTGGGTCTGAGTGATATGAATCTTTGGGTCTGAGTGATATGAATCTTTGGGTCTGAATGTGATTTTCTTTGGGTCTGAGTGAGATGAAACTTTGGGTCTGAGTGTGATGAATCTTTGGGTCTGAGTGATATGAATCTTTGGGTCTGAGTGTGATTTTCTTTGGGTCTGAATGTGATTTTCTTTGGGTCTGAGTGAGATGAAACTTTGGTCTGAGTGATATGAATCTTTGGATCTGAGTGATTTTCTTTGGATCTGAGTGATTTTCTTTGGATCGTAGCAAATTTTTTATGGATCTGAGTGATTTTCTATGGATCTGAGCAAATTTTCTATGGATCTGAGTTATATTTCTAGGGGATCTGAGTAATTTTATTTTCTGAGAGAATGAGAGTATAAATGAAATTTTTCTCTCCTACAGATTCTCACTCTCCCTCTATTTTGGCTCTCTGAGTTTTTGTATATAAATTCTGGAGTGTTTGTGAAATAAAATCATTCACACTCGAACCGTTCAAGAGACAACAACCGAACTATTATTTCCTGTTGATCTCAATAAGTCACCTTTCGAATCTGATAGTGCTGCAAGCAGTCATACTTTAAGGTAAGCTTGCATAAGCATTGATAGATCTGAGTTAGTTTTGAAGGGGATCTGAGCTAGTTTGATGAAGGGGATCTGAGTTAGTTTGATGAGGGGATCTGAGTTATATTTTGAAGGGGATCTGAGTTAGTTTTTTTGAAGGGGATCTGAGCTAGTTTGATGAAGGGAATCTGAGTAATATTTTGAAGGGGATCTGAGTTAGTTTTGAAGGGGATCTGAGTTATATTTTGAAGGGGATCTGAGCTAGTTTGATGAAGGGGATCTGAGTTACAGTTTTTGGGGATCTGAGTTACGGTTTTGAAGGGGATCTGAGTTAACGTTTTTGGGGATCTGAGTTAGTTTTGAAGGGGATCTGAGTTAGTTTTTTTGAAGGGGATCTGAGTTACAGTTTTTGGGGATCTGAGTTAGTTTGATGAAGGGGATCGGAGTTAGTTTGATGAGGGGATCTGAGTTAGTTTTGAAGGGGATCTGAGTTACAGTTTTTGGAGATCTGAGCTAGTTTGATATAGGGGATCTGAGTTATATTTTGATATAGGGGATCTGAGTCATATTTTGAAGGGGATCTGAGTTAGTTTGATGAAGGGGATCTGAGTTATATTTTGAAGGGGATCTGAGTTAGTTTGCTGAGGGGATCTGAGCTAGTTTGTTACAGGGGATCTGAGTTATATTTTGAAGGGGATCTGAGTTAGTTTGATGAGGGGATCTGAGTTATATTTTGAAGGGGATCTGAGTTACAGTTTTTGGGGATCTGAGTTAGTTTTTGAAGGGGATCTGAGCTAGTTTGATGAAGGGGAACTGAGCTAGTTTGATGAGTGGATCTGAGTTATATTTTGAAGGGGATCTGAGTTAGTTTTTTGGAGGGGATCTGAGTTATACTTTGAAAGGGATCTGAGTTATTTTTCATTTATGGATCTGAGTTATATTTTGCAAGGGATCTGAGTAAATGATTTGTGGATCTGAATTACTCATTTTATTTTCTGAGAGAATGAGAGAATTAATGAGATTTTTCTCTTTCTCTTACAGATTCTCACGCTCTTTACATTGCTCTCTTGTTTTTGGATATAAATACTGGAGTATTAGCGAAATAAAATCATTCACTCTCGAACCATTCAGGCGATAACAACTAAACTGATATTCAAACAGTCATCTTTTGAGGTAAGTTTGCGTTATATTCTATGGATCTGAGCTTCTATTTTATGGGTCTGAGCTTATTTTCTAAGGGATCTGAGTAATTTGTCTATGGGTCTGAGCTTGGATCTGAGCTAATTTTTTAAGGGGTCTGAGTGATTTTAATTTAAATTTTTTGATTTGAGTGATTGAGAGTATTAATTAAATTTTTTCCTTTTGTTTACAGATGGCTACACAAATGCTTCCAAAAAGTAGAAATAGTGGCGGTTAGTGTGAATCAATATAGTTGTATTGGCTGGTTGTGGATGGTAGAGCATCAATACAGACCCAACATCATTCAAGCACTCACTCGCTCACCGTTCCATCGATGCTCTACGCTTGATAAGGTCAACCTCAAGAGCACACCAAGGTCGTCGCAGAAAGTCTACCACCGTCAGCTACTAAGGTAAGGATTGTTGAAAATATAGTATAAACACAAGGATATATTGATTATTAACCTCCCAAATTTAATTTCAGAACTCTACTGAACCCCGAGCATTTTCCATGTTTGTCCAAACGGCTAGCAGCCATGGAGAGCTACAGCAACGACTAGCAGCCATGGAGAGCTACAACAACGATTGAAAGTATTAACGGTCACCATCACCATTATACTACGAGGCTGATGGCAAAGGAATCAAGGAACACAACTACAGCATCATCATCAATACTTGAATTTGTTAGCATCTTAATTTTATTCATCAAAGCTATTGTAATAGCTTATAGTTAAAATCAATAACGTAGCATATCATGTAAATCAAGGAGGTTTGGAGGTTTTTTTTAAAAAGGAGGTTGGAGGTTCATTGTGGGTGGGAAAAGGAACTGGCTAACGAGATGCCTTGATTTATTAACTGCATCTTGTTGGTCACTTTCTTTTCTCACCCACCCAAGTGATGTTTCTTTGGGTTTTTGTTTGCTTGTAAAGTACACATTGCAGTCACTTTATTACAGGCAAACAAGGACCCAATGGAACATCACTTTAATTTAAACAGGTTTTGAGCCTTTACAGTCGAAATTGATGAATATCTCTGCTCGACTGGTATCCATTCAACCTCTGCCATTAAGCGCCTACTTTAATTAAGCCGATAGGTGGTAGGATAGCTTATTTGGCAGGGGGGACGTAACCAACCATAGAGTAGAGTGTTTGTCAGTTTGTGACATTAACATTCTAAAGATGGAAGGTTATAGTTTGAATTGCATTTTTAAAAATTTTGTAAGAGTTTTTAGTCATAAAACGAAAGTTAAGAAAATTTAATTATTATTTTTATTATACTTCGAAAATATAAAATATGAATGTTGGGACCCAAAAACCTAAAATTTGACCCACGAAACCTAATTTTTTAAGAGTTTTTAGTCATAAAACGAAAGTTAAGAAAATTTAATTATCCATGAACCTAGGTTCATGAATAGCAATACTTCGAAAATTTAAAATATGAATGTTGGGACCCAAAAACCTAAAATTTTACCCGTGAAACCTAATTTTTTAGGAATTTTTGGTCAAAAAACGAAAGTTCGAAAAATAATATTATCCATGAACCTAGGTTCATGAATAGCAATACTTGGAAAATTTAAAATATGAATGTGGGGACCCAAAAACCTAAAATTTGACCCACGAAACCTATTTTTTAAGAATTTTTAATCAAAAAATGATACGTTCGAAAAATTTAATTATCCATGAACCTAATTTCATGAATATTACTACTTCGAAAATATAATTTATGAATATTAGGAGTATTTCAATGTTATCGTGAAGTTTTCGCTCAAAACTCATTTTAATAACACATTGAATCTCTATTGCTATCCATCACAAGTCCTATTTTTGGATTCATTTATTTTTTGACCTCACACCATATACAAAAATTTTCCCCTATATGGTAAAAGTTGCATTTTTCTCTCAATCGATTCCAAAAACACAAAATGCATAAAATAAAATCCCACAATCGATTGAATGTTACCCAAAGTTTCCAAGTTTCGGTATTTTTATTGGAGCTTTGAGGATTTTCCTCTGAAACATTTTATTTGTTTTTCTTCTTTGATAGTTTAAAAAAATTTAGCTTTTTATCGGAAAAGTTTTTTCCTTTTTATGGATAGTTTTTGTCGATTATTTGTATTTGGTGGTGATGCTCAGTGAAATGGCAAGAAATTGCCAAATGTGGCAAAACAATGCACATGTGTGCATTTTTGTAAACTTGAATTAAAAATTTAAAAAAAGAAATTAATGGTAGAGTTTGGTTGAATTGTATGTAGGTGAAAAATTATACGGAAAGAGCATGAAAAGATACTCGACTCGAGGTTAAATTAATTTTCACCATATTTCCGGCTTCAAAGGATTTCTATGTATTTCCAAGCTTTTTTATAAAAAAACGTTGTGAATCCTTTTTATTAGACAGCTACCTGAGCTAGCTTATAATTTCATTATACTCAACAACCACTTTTTATACTGCCTGTACTTGAAATCAAATTTAAAACTGAAATTGAATCTGAAGCTAGTTTTTATGCAGCACTATAGAACTATAATTAAAACATTCTCGTTATTGTACTTTTTAATGCTTCTCATAGATTCTCCAAGATACAAAACTGAAATAAGGATATGCTTTCAACATGCTTAACTTTCATATTATTCATCCGAGCTGTGTGAACAGACAGATATTTTATTCATGCGGTTAGCTGGAAAAAGAAGCGTTGTATTAAATGCAAGTGCACGACGGAATGTTCCAACAGTCTAGCTCTAGTGTTTTAAAACGCTCTGTTGAATCAGCGAGTTTTATGAAATTGTTAAGTTTGTTGAATTTTTTTTATGTTTTTTGAGTTTTCTGGAATTGGTTGAATTTTTCACTTTTTTCAAGTACAGTACAGCCTTTACAGCTCTTTACTTTTTTAATTAATTTACCAAGTTTTCGCTGCAACAAGTTTAGAGTGAAGAGTCGAGTGGAAAGTAAGAAGTGAGAACTGCAGCTTTAATATTCATAATGTGTTTAATAGGGATAAATATACCGTCAATCTTCTCATCATGCTAATTGTAGTTGAAATCAAACATCATTAAAATGCAAGATATCATTTCAAAATATGTAAATATTTCTTTATAATTTAAAGAAGATCTTTAAGAAAACTTTTTATAAGAGCCCGAAAAGTTTAAATCGTAAGAAAATAGATTGGAGCAAGCTCTTATAAGGGAACTATTTTTTTTGATGAAAAATTCATTAAGCTGCTCAAAAAAAACCGTTCACTATGAAAATATGTATTTTACAAATATAATTCTGAATGTGTTATATAGATGTTCTTACAAGTGATTTTTTATCAAAGCAGATCCATTTAATTATATTTTTTGCAATAGGTGCAATGTAAAGTGTATTCGTAATGAAACAAACCATAAACTCTCCGAAAACCTTACAAATTCATTTATCCGAAACAAAGATCTTTAGAAGAACTGAAGAAACCATTTTTATTCTGTAATCCCAAACAAAAGCTCAATTTTCTTGATTACTCCAAAACAGAAGGAAACATCACAAGCAACACTCTTTGTAAATGCTTCTGAAGGGTTTTTGCTTGCTATGTTCCAAGTTTTTTCATGTTTTTGCGCTGCACATTAACATATGTTTCATAATGAGCCTTTTATAGCTGCAAAACCCATTCTTTAAAGGAAAAATCAGCTAAAAGGTCTTGAAACAAAACAATGTTTCAGAAAAAGTTGGAAGCACACTCATTGCTTGTAGTTAATGTTGTTCATTATAAAATGTTCCATAATTGTAATTATTTTTAGTGTAGCTTGGAGAACATCTTTAGTAATATTGTGGGATGGAAATTGTCACTTGGAGAACATTTTTGAGACCACCAAAAAATTTTATATGAGTAGGAAGCAACTGTTTTTTGGCTTATGTTAAAGTTTTTTCAAATTCATTAATTTCTTCCTATCTAAAATAATAAAAAACAACACCGCTAGTTACATCTAATTGATGTGTGCAGACGTTTCGCAATGCAAATAAAATGTAGCAAAACATGTTTGTAAATAATTTTTGCAGAAATATTACACTTCTTTTGCAAGCTGAGCGTATTTTGCTAATTGTGTTTATAATTAAATACTCTAAAACAAAACGAGAATAAAAAAAGACGAGATATGCTCGTCAACTCTTCAGCGTGTGCTTGGGGGCAATAACAAAAATTATAATTACAAGGAACCAAACCCTAGCAAAAGCTCTTCAACTGAGTTTTGAAAGGCTTCTGGGGAATTTTTAATTCAAGGCGCTACTTTCCAAATTTGCAAAATTTCAAACTTTTTGCAGCTTACAAAGACGTCTCTGTGAGACTTGTCACCCACAGACGCAGCACCCGAAATGTATGGAAGTAAATTGAGTAATTGCCTGTGATTACACATGTTATCAAAATTTCACTGTAATTTATTTATTTTTGCCGCACACTTTATTGTTTTCATGACATTAAGTTGATACAGCACATTAAACATGCGTGACAAATTAATTTTTGGGAAATTTTGAGAGCATTTTTAGCATTTAGCATTTTAGCATGCTTATAATTAATTACTCGACATTTCGATGCGAAAAATGTTGTAATTGAAAGCTTATTGATTTGTGCTCATTTAATATGATAATGTTATGTTTTCAAAATTTCAGAATTCTGTTGGGATTCAACAAGGATAATTACCTTGAGATAAATGATGGGAAAATATTTTAATTTTGTGTACTAAAATTTAATAATATTTGAATTATTCATTGAAATATTTGACATTTAAAATATTCACAATGTTACAAACATACAAACAAAAAGACAAACACCCGAGTATCTAACAAAAAGTATTCAATTTCAGTAGTTCCAACGACTCCAGCAATTATAATAATGTCCTGGTCCCCAAAAATAAATACAAAAGCTTTTCAAAAGCAATTTGTTTTAGGCAAAATGTATGTACTTTTTGGATAGCACATTGACACAAATGCATGGACGAGAAGTTTGTGCCCAATTTTTGGCTTTGCACGTTAATTATGTGAATTGTTTGAATTATATGAATTTTGAGCAATATGAGAGAATCTGCTTAATAAAATTAAACTATAAATTTTGCAGAAGTTTATACACAAACATTCCATACATTCTATGGAAAACTATATATTCACTGAATAAAAACACAAAAATGCTCTATAAAATTGTTTGCTATAAAATCAAATTAGCCAAATATCATGATTAAAAAAATAAAAATGTAGCAAATTTCATTATGGCTCTTTTTCACCAACTAATAATCACGTTAAATAATTTATATAAATAATGATTATTATGTGTGCATAAAAGCATGATTTTAATTATGATTTTACTAGGGGCCTTTTCTTAAAAACATAATTAAGAACCTCAATTTATTTTACTGATAATATGTGTGTTTCTACCTTTAATTGGCTAGAACAATATTATCAACAAGCAAACATGTACAACATAACAAAGACAAATTTCCCTCAACATTCTCAACGTACGATGCTCCCCTAAAAAAACAATATTAATTCATATTTGCGCCAAAAATAATCGTATTAAATAATTTAAATTAAAGCTCATTTCCCAGTTTTAAAATGATTTGCGTCTCGTTTTTCCATTACGCTCAAATTGCCGGTTAATATTGGATAACATTGGTTGGGAATCGTTTGAAATTGTAGGGTATGGAATTTTATCGATTGTATGGGCATGTGAATGGCAGACAGTTTTAACAAGCTTGTGGCGAAGCTTTTTCAGATTCTTTCTGCTTTACACAATAATGGGATTTGTCTCAGTTCAAATCAACATAGAAAGATATCTGGTTTCCTTCGTTAAAGGATTTGAAAGTGGCGTGGTCGTAAAAAAAACGAGTTGCTCAATTGTAAACAAAGCTTTCAGATTGAAATGTTATTCAACCAGACATATTTTTTGTTGTTGCAATTTTTATCCTGTAAAGATATTGTATTCCAACAAATCAATTAATTTAGTTTTTATCGGTTATAAAATAAAAATACAAGCAATACACAAATTTTTATTACACAAAAAGCTCTTTGTTCATACTATTTGATCTACAAAACCACAAAAAAACAGTTTAGAATTTCGAAGCATGCATATTCCGGTCCAACCGCTCTATCAAATTGCACTCAATGCAATCTTCTTTTGTACCTACCCATTATAACTTCTACAATAAAGGCAATCAAAGCCACAGAATATCTTACATATAATATTTTATTGATTTCGTAAATGTTTTCTTATTGCAAGAATCAATTTTTCTCACTATTATAATTATTTTAAAGAACTGCTTAAATCACTTAAGTTATTTAAATAAACCAAAAGCAAATTTTCAAATCATAAACAAACGTCTCTTAAATGCTTGGAAGCATCCCACTTGCTCCCACAAAGTATAACAATAATATAATTCGTAAAGAATTGTCTGATAACGACAACAATATAAAACCAATAAATGTCAACCGCAATAATGCAGCACAGTAGCATATATAATAATATTTTGCCATGATGATAATCATACAGACATTACAACAAGCAACAACAGTCACATTATATTTATTTTATTTATATTCTGTTATATTGATGAAAAGACGACGAAAATTGAAGAATATTGCTTGCCATTTTGTAGTTGGTACAAAAAAGGTTATCACATTGTTCGTATGCTCCAGACTCGATTCGATTATGAGTTGAAGTTGATGGAACTATGCTGGAGGTTGCTATGTTGCTTGCTAGAAAAAATATCAATAACAGCAATATCATCAATACATTTATGTAGTAATATGGTAAGCATAAATGGCAATCTACAGGGAAACCATGTGTAATATTTGTAACAATGTGAATTCTTTTGGAAAAAAGCTCGTTTCACTAAATTCGGTTTATTTTGTATAGAATATGTTCGATAGTTTGTATGAGGGACTTTATTAGGGAAAGTTGGGCTTTTGTTGCTTTGTTGCTGAAGAGATGTGACAGTTGGACATTAAGTGGTATTGATGGATGGATAAAGTACATTAAACAATAATGAGACTTCATAAAAAGTTTCTGGAATGATGCAAAAAATTCATTAATAACGCAGCTTTGATGATATTTCATCTTTTTAGTTTAATCATTTTTGGCTGTATCTTATCTTTAATTCAAATACAATGGAGCTGTATACTGTATAGCAATAAATTTTCAATTGTTTTCTGAGAATTATAAAAATAAAGATTGCTATTTGTTTTTGAAATTTTTTTGTGATAAAAAAGAAGCCTCACTTCAAAACATTCTGGGTTTTTTCTTTTACAGAGTTTTTTGGTCCCAACTTTCCCCTATAAAGTCTCCAATTTATACATTTGCTCCAATTTAATATTTTTCCCTTTCATCGGAATTTCTACTGCAAATTGTTATTTCGATGTATAAGTAAATTTTATGCAAATTCTATCAGACAGTCGATACGAAGGCGCACACCGTAATACTGGAAAATTACTGATACAATCACAAAGTAATTTAATTGAAACTTAAACAATCGCATAAATTTCGACAAGCGAATTACATTAGAGGAATCGGGAAAAGCGAAAGAATCGACGGAATCAAGCCAATAAAGTTTACGGCTTCAGCAATTTACGTTTTCTACGTCTTTCAGCGATAAGGCGAGTTTGTTCGTATTGACGAAAAGTTGGTGGAAAGACGACGATTTTGTTTTTAAAAAAGCAGGGAATGGAATTACGCGTTCAAAATAAGTTTCGATTAATGGAACGAATTTTTTAATATACAACTGAGCTTTAAAAAGCTCAATCGATTGAAACATAAAATTAAAAAAAAATATACTTGGTCCACCCCTGACATTTTCATTGTCCAACATTTGTTTTTTTTTTTGTCAAATTCATTAGAATTTTTAATCAAGTTTTCAAAATTTTTTCTTGCTTTATTTTTACTTCGCTGGCTAGTTCGAAGGCACGTCGCAAACGAAATAGTCGGAATAGGTCATAAAATTAAAATAATCTAAACAAAATTTCTCTCTAGTTTTTCATTTAAATTTTCAGTTATTCAGTTTTGTGACAAAGTTTAGTATATTGTGTACATGCAAAAGTTTCAAGAGAAAATTAATCTCAGCAAAGTATAATAAAATATACAGCAAAAAAAAGTTTTCCTAGAAGAGTCAGTGTCCTGATTGTGGAATTGTGGAGTTGTAGAAACTGCAAAATCTGTGTGCATTTGCAGAAAACAGTATAAATACTAGCAAGGAGCTGGGAGAATGATGCAGAACATTAAAAGTATGAAGTGATTCTCTTGTATACTTAATTGTTTGCTCTGATTTGTTGTCTGTGCTTTATTGTTAAGACTTGAGAGATTTACTTTTGTATGCTAAAATTAGATTTTTATATGGAAAATGGCCATTAAACTGAGATGGTTGCGAATACAAATAAAAAGTTTTGTGAACATTAATTGTGGGAAATTTCTTAGATTTTGTTTGTTTTTGTGGATTCATGCTTTATCATATTTATTTGTTTTTCAAAACAAAAAAAACTCTTTTCATATGCAAAAAACTTAATTCAGGCAACAAAAATGTAATGTATCAAAGTTACTTTCATAATAAACTTAAAACCGGACATCCAAAAATGAATTAATTTACTTACATTGTTGTAATAACGATTAATTGATTGCACTTTGACTTAAGACAAAGTAAAATGCTAAATTGCTAAGCACCGATTCTTGTATTTTGTAAAATCTTCAAAAATCATCTAAGACAATTTTTCAATGGCACTAATAATAATGAGCAAATTCATAAAAATCAACATTTAAATTCAAAACACATATCACTGACCTCTTTAACCTCTTTAAATACAAAAAAAAAGAAAAAATTCGTAATAACGGAATACAATTGTCATTACCATTTTAATCAATTTTAATTTCATTTCAAGGGCAATTGACTCTAGAGTCATGTAGAAGATTCTTATCGACTAATTTGCAGCCAAAAACGGAGGCCTTGAACTACGAGGTGACCTATAATGGTCCAGAATACGAAAAAATTGTTCAGATGCGGAAGAACTTTTTGAGTCCGGCATTAAGCACGCATTTTAAAAAGCCACTGCTGATTCATAAGGGAGAAATGCAATTTTTGTTTGATCATAAGGGGGTCAAGTATTTGGATATGATTGGAGGAATTGTCACAGTTTCTGTGGGGCATTGTCATCCGTGAGTATTATGAAGAATTTCCATTTAATAAATCATAAATATTAATACATCTTGAATTAACAGAAAAGTAAACGCAGCACTTGAAGATCAACTGAAAACACTATGGCATACCACAAATATTTACATGCATCCAAAAATCCACGAATATGCAGAAAAATTAGCCGCTAAAATGCCTGGAGACCTTAAAGTGGTGTATTTCGTTAACTCCGGATCAGAAGCAAATGACCTTGCAATGATGATGGCTCGGCTTTATACAGGAAACCAAGACATCATCGGTTTTAAAAATGCTTACCATGGAGCATCACCATACACAATGGGATTGACAGCACATTCCACCTGGAGATTTCCCCTTGCAGGAGTTAATAATGGAATTCATCATGCAATGAATCCTGATCCTTACCTTGGAATTTGGGGAGGACAAAATTGCAGAGACTCGCCAGTTCAAACCACAAGATCTTGTGATTGCAAGCCAAATTCATGTGAAGCTTCAGGAAAATATATGGAAGAATTGGAGCAAATTTTCCAATATTCTTTACCCAAAGGAAAGTGTGCTGCTATGTTTGCTGAGTCAATTCAAGGAGTTGGTGGAACTGTTCAGTTCCCAAAAGGTAAGATTATCTAAATCAAAGTTATCATTTTTAATACCCTTATTTTGTATTGTCAGGATATTTAAAACAAGCTGTTGACTTGGTGCATAAGAATGGAGGTTTGTTTGTTGCTGATGAAGTACAAACAGGCTTTGGAAGGACTGGAGAACATTATTGGGGTTTTGAAGGACATGGAATTATGCCTGATATAGTTACTATGGCCAAAGGTATTGGCAACGGCTTCCCAATTGGAGCTGTTGTTACCTCAGCCAAAGTAGCTGCTACTCTTTCGCAAGCATTACATTTTAATACTTTTGGCGGTAATCCATTAGCAAGTGCTGTTGGTATTGCTGTTTTAGATGTGAGTAAAAAAAAGATAAATATTTTAGTTCAACAGAAACAAATTTGAAAAAAGTCAATAAACCTTAAGGAAATTCCAAAATATCAATTTCTAAATATTTTCTTAAATTAAGTACACTTCGATCCATCATAAACTTCCAGTCTTCCAAGTTTTATCTCCTGTTTAAGCAAAACTGTTATAAAATTTTATTAAAAGCCATAAAGTTCCAAACCATCGCAAATTTGTCCCAAAAAGGTCGATCAACCATAAAACAAAACGAGAACTCTACTTTCCCTTAATTTATCACCTGCAAGAAAATTCGATAAATTCACTCTCCGTTTTCATTTTTCAATTGATTTAATGGTCTGACATAAAAATTGATTCACAGACACAAGATGAAAAATTTTCATTGCGACACGTATTTAAGAAATTTCAAGAAATTTGCGATATTTTATTGGTTTGACTATTAAATTGTTTATAGACTTACAATTCAAAAGAGTATTGATATTGATATCCTTGTAAATTCTAGGTAATTGAGGAGGAGAAGCTGCAAGAGAATTCTTTAGATGTCGGCACGTATTTGCTGAAAGGGTTTGAGAGCTTGCGAAGCACTTACAGCAACGTGATCGGTGATGTTCGTGGAAAGGTGAGTTGGTAGATTATTCTTCATTTTCTTCATCAACAAGCTTTTCTTGATTATCGAGTTTTTTCTCAAACATTGGGTTATTGAAGCCAGAATTTAAATTCTCTACACTTTGATTACCGAAATCGAGCTCAACCTCCACTAGACTGTTATCGAGGTTCTCTTGGGTATTTTGAGTGTTATCAAAGCGAGCAAAAATTACCCCAGAAGTTTGGTAAAGCTCTCGGTTTCTTAGAAGGGCGAGAAGTCTTGGCAGGTTGTTTTGATCGTAGTAAGAAACGTAGAGAATCGTCATCAGGAATGAAACCATGAACAATGTGCCAAATATAAAGGCAAAGGCGTGTCCACTTTGGTTTGGTTTTAAAGGTAGTCCAGATAGATGGAAGATTTTTGGGTTGTCTACCAAATAACATAAATTGAAAAAAATATCCAAACATTTTTCATTTCTAAAATCAAAAACTCACCCGCTAAAAGTCTTTTAAATTTACTATCCTTCAGTTTCTGCATGATTTGTGTGCTGTATTCACTGTACTCGTATTTATCAACCATCACGAGCTGTAAAAACGGACGTCCGGCCAATTTTACGACACTCACATGGAAGTCAATGTTTTTTGCATCATCAGCAGCAGTCACAGCTTCCGTGGTTAGGTTAAAATTAGGTTAGAATGAGCAATGCTTTTTTTAGGGAAATTGAAATTGAGGGGGATGTGACTACATTTTTTTTAAACTAAATTTTTAATTTCTTTTCGAGATTAAAAATAAAAGAAAATCAACGATTTTCCAGAATAAAACTTTTAAACTCTTCTCCCCTTTACATCCTCATTTATCTATTTTACCTGTATACACCGCATTCTGGTTTTGTGTCAAATTAAACTCGCCTGCATCGGCCAAATCAATGTGCATAATTGCCCCACATACATAGCAGCAGAAGCCCGTCGGTTTTATCGGGTTCACGCAATCAGCGCTGCCACATTGTTTCAGCTCATTCTCGCATAGAATATCCAACAGCGCTTCATTATTTGTGTGGCAAGCGCATTTATCGCCACTGCACTGGCTGGGAAGCACGAGCGTATTTTCAGATCCTTCAAACGTGTTTTGCCCGACTTCCGTCAAAAGTAAATCTCTAAATGCGTCTACTGAATATGAAATTCGGTCCAATGTCACCGATTTGAAGGACAATTGCGGCATAGATTGAAAGTCCACCACGTAGGAGTTGTTAATGGGGAAGACCACTTGATCGTTGTCACAAGGAACGCGTTCTGCATGAGGAATTGCTTGGTTGTCCATTTCTTCTTTTGCTTCATTAGAATCGTATGTGGTGATCCAGTTTGATGAAGATAACCATTTATGCTGTGAAATTGGCTTGAATTTCTTCACTTGGTTGGGTTTGCATGATGAACTTTTTGATTGAAACTTTAGAGAACCATCCAGAACAAAACCCCCATCTTTTGGCAGAATAATTTCTTTTGTGTTGAAATCGGGCAATTTTATTAATTCGTAGCTTTTTTCAGGAAATAATAGAGTGTCAGAGTTACAGGGGACTTGGTTATCTTCCCAGTTGTTTGGATCTATTAAGTTGGTTTTTTGTTTCCACACTTTCATGCGACTTTCACAGTTTTTAAATGAAACCAGGAGAATAATAGAAATTAAAGTTGGAACCTTCATTTTGGATGGTTTGCATTGAACTGATGATTTATGCGTGAATCTCTGATCGAACGGGTATAGATTATTTTTCATCGAAAAGTGGGTGGATTGGTGATGATGATTAATTTTACGTTTCAGCTGTTTTGATTAATCAATATGCAATTTTATTAATACATTCAAAACTACTTTAACAGGGCCTAATGATTGGAGTTGAGCTTGTTAGTTCGCCGGAAACCAAAAAACCTTTAAGTTCTCCAGAAGTCCTCGATATTTGGGAGAACTGCAAAGACATGGGCGTATTGTTTGGCAAAGGTGGATTAAATGGCAACGTAAGTATAATTACACTAACACATAGCAAACTTTCTATGTAACCTAAATAAACTCGATAAATCACTTCTTATCTCACCACCTGATTGACACTTCTTTCCAATTACCCAAAATACATATCAAGGTGCTGCGTATCAAACCGCCAATGTGTATCACAAAAGAGGATGCTGACTTTTCGTTAAACGTCTTTGAAGGCGCCATCAAGAATCACCTTAGTAAATAAACCAATTCATCATCCTCTGATTAAATTTCGACGTGCCCAAACACACAAATCACTGAGTTTCAGTCATCAAAGGAAATAAAAAGCAGCAAAAACCGAAAACATTTCAGCAAATTTATAAAATTCCGGATATTCACTTAAAGTTGAAAAAAAACATCCAAAGGTGAGGAAAAGGACTTTTGCTTCAAGACATTTGCTGGTGTGAAAATTAATTCCTAATTATTTACACACTTTCCGCTTCAACAAACACATAGAATTTTTGTTTTTCACGAGTTTGTCAAGTTCTTCTCAAATTTTTTTAAAAGAAAATCTTTTTTATTTTTCCTTTTAAATACACAAAAGATTTATTAATTTTGAGAGGAGGCAGTTTGATGCTTTTTTGACTTATTATGGAAATACATGGAATTTTTGTATTCTAATAAAAGTAAATTTTCTCTTATTTAATATAATTGAAGATTTCAGATTAAAAATTTTATAGCGGAAATTTACAAAACATTTTTCCATAAAAAGTCTGTATAGCATAATTTCTCCTCTCGTTATAACATTAAACAACAAAAACATATAAAAACAAATACAAATATTTTACTTAAAACTAGATTTATCCAGTAATTATATCGTTGCTTGCCTGACTGTGCCACACTCGAGCAATGCTTGCAATGCTTGTTTGTACAAATTTCTGAAATTTGCAATTTCCCGAATTTTCAAGATTTACATTGTTTAACGTAATATTAATACATATAAGTAATATTGTATCTTTGTAACAGAAGCGAGTAACAGTGCATTGTAATACTTTTTATAAAAAATATATCCCGTTCAACTTTGAAGGACCAAGGGATTTTAGAAATGCAATATTTAGGGATTGTCTGAGACACTAAATGTGAGCACAAGCAACGGATTTTTGTTTGATTAAAATTTTCTTGCGGTTAAACCTTTTTACCATCTTTACATGTTTCATAGTTTCTAGACAGACTTTCCATATATTTTATACAGGTTTATGAACATCACACGACGTAAAATTTCACGACATGTGAATGAACTTTTACTATTAATTGGACATGAATTGATGTTAAAACATTCATTGTATATATTATAAATATTTTATGTATCCTAAAAGATATTAATTTTTTTTAATTATAAATATATAAAAGTTTATAAATGATAAGTGTGGTCTTTGATTCTTGAATTTTCTTGAGTAAATTGTGATAATTTTTGTTTTAAAAAAAATATTTTATTTCAGGCTCAAAACTTTAATTTTTCGTAATACTACGGGAAAACGACTAAATTGCAAAAGATTAATTTCACATGAAAGACTACGAAAATTCTATTATAAAAGTGAATTGTTCAATGACACCGATGATAATGTATAAATAATACACAAAACCACAATCAAATACCAATTCACCTCAATAAAGCATTAACCCAACGAAACACCATTTATAGCATAAAGAGCTCGTCTTAACATTTCAAGTCGCTAGAAAAAATCAGATCTTTTTCTGAAAGGATCAAAAGATTACTTTATTCTGAACGAGCGATTATCCAGCCATGATACTTCCTTTCAATAGCTTTTCTTCGACGTTCTCTTTGACTTTTGCAGGACTTTTCAGTTCATTCTCAGTGTACCGAGCGAGGTACTTGCATTGTTCCATAGCAAAAACGCTTCAACAAAAGCTCAAAAATCTTGCAAATTAATTTTAATTTCCTTTTACTTTTTACGCTCGTAATGTCCACACAAGCAACAGGGAGCAAAAAACTTGGCTCACTGTGAAAAGCTGGGAAATTTCCATTAAGAAATTGGAAATTTCATTACGATGATTTTTTCGTTGTTGGCAACATCGAATAGAGCGAACAAAAAGAATGCTCATCAAATTATTGATTGATTGAATTTGAAGCCGAAAAGGAGCACAAAGTGCCTGTAAGGAGAATGTTTTTTATAGATTTTGTGCTAAGAAAAATATGGAATATCAAAATATTATCAAATCCTATGAAAAAAACTGATAAGTAAATTCCTTGAGCTTGAGCTTGGGCTGAGGAGAAAAATTTCATAAAAAATTTATAAATAGAATTGATTGATTACTGATTGTTGAATAAAAAACTCCACAATTATTGATTGGTAGAGATAAATCAACATTTTAAGGACGCGAGTAAGGATAATGAAGAGGGAGCTGGGATAATGCTTCCAAATTGTGACATCAATCAACCAAAAGGTTTCAATTTGAATTTTTACAGGAATAATTTGGAAGGATTTTGATGGATTATTTAATCATCGCTGAAGAATACGCGTGTTGCTCATAAGTTTAAAAGATCTTTCATTGTGTAGCTTTAATTAATTAGTTAGTTTTTCATTATCATGTATCAAAACTGAAGTTTGATTAGAGTAACCAAATGTTAACACTTATAAACTCAGTATTTATGCTTCTCTAACTAGAAATTTTTTTTTTGAGTTTTTGGTGGATTGTAAAGTCAATTTGAACAATTCACCAGTCGATTATAAATAAGTATTGTTCGATTTGCAAATTTCAAGTATTCTATATTATACATTAATATAATATTTATTATAACAATTTATTTGTTATTTGATATAATTATGACTTTAAACCTTAAAACATAATATTACCAATACATGAAGTTATTCAATAAAGACATCAGATCTTAAATTAAACAAAAAATTTCCATAATGCCAGCGAATAAAACGCGACTTATAATAGAATAATAAGATAATAATTAAATACAGGATGACAAACATTATTTTTATCACAAATAATAATAAACTTAAGATCCGTTCTACTTCAAAATGGAAATGAAATTCAGTTCTTAGTTACATTTCAGTTATACAGGCTTAAACCATAAATCAGATTCCAGGAGATTCACTGTTGCTCAGTTGATTTAATTTGAATATCGAAATTAATTAGACATCAATTTCAAGTAGCAGCTTTTCGTCCGCATCTTCCAGGTCAGCTAAAAGAGCTGTTGCCAATTCCGCTCGAGCTTTTTGTATTACCCACACCATCAGACAGGAACCCACTATAACCTTTTTACACCAAAGAAAAAGAATACTATGTTATATAATTGTAATCATTTACCATCTTTGAAAAAATCTTAAGGTTCTTTAAACCAACCTCAACTAGAAAAACGCCATAACCAGCGAGAGCCGTATGGTGATCATTCAACACATCATGAATAGATCTCAGTTTTGACCCAAGGTACACATTCACAGTTTGTGCAGGTAACAGTCCTAGTAAAGTAGCCGCGTGATACGTCCTCGTTTTCACAGAACTTATCTGAAGGTTAAACAGTCCATTAAATTTACAGAATATATTAAAATCATTGTTAAATAATAATAATGAAAATTATTGCACTGATTTCCAACAAAACCCATAAATGTGCAAGCATGTGTTAATGTGGTAATGTTCATGGTGTTGACACAATATTCAGTTATGTGCTTTTAAATCAATTATTAATTTGATCAAACACCCACCAACCAACACAATGTTGAATGTGCAACCAACATGTGGAATTATAGTGAGTCGTTTTTTTATCATGTAAAAATCATTGTTTCAATATTATTTTGTTAAAAATAGATTTTATGATGATAGCAACAATATAAAGTCTCGAGATTTTTTCTTACAGTAAAAATATTTACTTGTCAAATATAGAATATGAAAAACATCTTTAACTGGATTCCTGCTTGGCTTAGTTCAAACAAATATAACAATTTAATTCAAAATAGCACCAATGTTTCTAAATATTATTTATGTTACCCAGTATAACAATGTAACTCACCCCAAAAATGGTATTCTGCAAACCGAATGGAATTGGCGTTAGCCGAGCAAATAGTACTACTCTAAATGCACGAGGACCAGATATTACACGTAGTATGGATTTTGCAGTCTCGTTCTTTATTAATCTAGACGAGCAATGGGAAAACGGTAATTTAATACATAATTATACTTCAGAATATTTTAATAAATTAATCGATGGGAAAACTTTTTTTTGTGATTAATTCAATAAAAAGGTAAATTAATTAATTTTGCAGATTTTTACAGTTTCACAATTTCCCAGATATTCACAGTTTCTCTCGAGGGTTCAATCGAATTGAATGCAAAACTGCACACACAATTTATAAAAAAAAAATTTAATTCAATTCATTGAAAAATTTCAAGTCATTTGTGTGGCAAAAAAAAAACAAGTACCATATAAATAATGTTCTTATTTATGAATTTTTAAATAGAAAATTTTACTGATCGATTTTTTAATGCTCATACAAACTAGCTATTTCAAAAACAACTATTGCGAGCTAGACGAGTTCGGAGAATTATGAGTCACTGAAAATAAAGCTCAATGAATTTTTCATGGTAAAGCGGAACGAGCTTTGAGCTTTGTAGGATTTTATAAGCGAATGTTTTATGCTGGGAAGGTTTTGGGTAAACATTTATGCGAAAGTATACACATTTTTTGTTGAATTTGCATTGATGTATGAAAAAAGGTAGAGAACGCAGACAAATTTAAAACATGGAAAAATGTTTAGACCATACCAATGTACCAAATTCTAAGTTATTGGGGAACCAGAAATGCAGATAAAATATATAAAATTCTAACACTAAAGCTTGACTCAAAACTCAAACTCTAAACTCCAAGGACTAGCTTTTAAGATTATTGAAAAATCATTAATGACGTTCGTTTCTTCCTATCAAACGCTATCAGCTCACCAGAGGAATATTAATTTAGTATGCAAGTGCTTTGGACGGGCAAAAGGGCAAAAAGCAATGTGCTGGCTGCATAACAATTTGTGTATTCTTTTTCTGTGAAGCGAAACTGATTTTGCGGTTTCTCAGAAAATAATCATTTGTGAAGTTTCTGTGATATTTTCAGCAATATTTAAATTTGTGGGTAAGCTGTGAGCGTGATAAAATGGAAGTTGGGGAGTTAAATGGAGTGAAAAAAGTTTCTAGTGATTTTTTGTTAAAATTGGATTCAAGAGGTGATGGAAGAGTTTTTATTTTGAATTTCTGATCTTTTTGTACGAATTCTCTAACAAAAGTCACGAACTTTAAAGTTTAATGAACCACCCTGATAGGACAAAAATATTACAATTAAAATTTGGTAAAAATGTTTATTATTGAATAATAGCTCAGTTTTAAGTTTGAAGAAAAACAGCATTTGAATGATTGTAGCTTTTTAAAGCTTGTATTTTGCGGGTAGCTTTATCATTAAGATAAATAATCTTTTTTAAGGCCGGCCTTTCTTATTAAGTAATTTTTCGTGTTCAAATTTATTTTGATTTAATACGTCATTACCTAGAACACACGGAATTCCACTTAAACAATTTGTATCTCAATGCAAATCAGCAATTATAAAATACCTGAAGATTTATTTCTTAATTTCAAAGATTTATTACTCAAGATATTTCTTTTAGAACGCAACAATTATTTAATTAAAGCTTTGATTGATATTTTTAAGCTTCAATTATTCGTTAGCACAAAAACACCTGAATACTCGCCAAATAAGCAAGCTAGAAGCAAAAAAGCTTATCACGTATGTTGCATATTTATCCTGAGTATATGTAATCACATAATATTTAATTTGAGTTGTATGCATTTACTAAGAATATTCTTATGTTGAATACTTATTCAACCTACAACCAAGAAATTACAAAAAGAAGACTTAAATATTTATTCTCAATTTATCGGAATTTTGCTAATTATTATTGGAAATTAATATCGGATAACAGACATTGTATTTTTAATTTTGACCTTACGTTTTGCAAACAGTTCTACAGACAAAGTTATGTCTCACGACTTTTCTCCAGAAATATATTTAATTTTATCTAAGAGATTGCGAGCTTAAATCCTTGGAAACGTTTACAAATAAATGTCTTCTATATTGCTAACAATAAATAAAAAATCGCTAGAAGATTATTTTCTATTAAGTAAACCATACTTGAGACACAAATATAAAATAAAACATAATCCACAAAAGAAGCCACAACAATGCTGCCAGCAACAAAAATTTCAAAATATTTTTCTAAAACCGTTAATCACGAGTTAATCAGCTTGTTGAGACTTTTTTAAGTAATCTCTGTCTCTCAAGATAAAAATCAAGTATTTTGTGAGTAATTTGGAGTATTTTAACAAAAATATCATGAATAGCATGTCGAACCAGTAATCTGAGTTGAACAGATTTCACTTATTTTGTGTATGAATTTACATATTTTCACAGTTTGATAATACATTTTGCTTGTGTCTTTTTTTAGAATTAATTCATGCAATAAAAATCAAAAATTTCATTCAATGGAGAGCTACTGTTCTTGAATTATTATCAATGCTGCTTATGTTAGCTATATACTTGAAAAATTCATTAATTAATAAGTTTTCTGTTGACCATTTATTTACAAAAATCATTGAACAAGTTGATAACAGTTTTATATACTGACATTGTAATAATCATAAAATGAAATTTATTTACTTTTGAATGATTTTTATTTTTCAACTAGCATACTTTTTTAGAAAGATAAAAAAAACAACTTTTTGGAATTAAGTATGGTTTTGAGTTTCTAATCAATGGTAACATTTTATTTTATGAAACAGGGGTGAGCAATTTATGCATATATAAATTCATATTCATTCTATCAAAAAATATTTCTATTGAACAATGAAATTACAAAACTATCACAAATGGATAATGTTAACATTTCCCCCTCGCCCACAAATATAACCCAAATCAGCTACTTTTTGCTTACGTTTTTAAGTGTGAATACTGTTTGTGTGTCGAGTTGGTGACCTTATTAACGTAAATATCAGCTGAATTAATGATTGCCATTATTGACAAGAATTGAGTAAAATATGGGAGAATTTAAAATTCATTTATACATGAATTAACCGGAATTAACTTTCAATCTCATTCACAGTCATTTGCGAGAAAAAAATCAAATAAAAGTGTCGGACGAATTCTGTGCACAAATTATTCCAAAGCACGAACATTTGAAATTGAGTTCTTTTGCTTCAAAAATATAATGTTTTCGGCAAATTTATTTAAATAGTTAACGAATTTATCGTTTGTTGTTGATATTTTAACCAAATAATCTAGACAAAATTCGTTTTGGGTGAATATTCAGAGGTAAGCTTGCCATCACATGTTCATATTGATCACAATAAAATATGCCACAAACTTGGAATTATTGTTCATCTCGAACACTTTATCATCCAACAAAAAAACACACAGGAAAAGATCGGAGATATTTTTTTTGTGGAAATCCCCAAAAGATCAACAAGTCCTATAAACATTAACTCACCTATGTATGGGAATTTTGTTCTGGAAACTTTTGATTGTGATATGCGCGATTGCAACTCCAACGTTTGCTCCTAAAATCACCACCAGTAGCCCTTTTAACGTGCCAAACAAATATCCACTACTTATTATTAGTATGAGATAACCAATAGTTAAAGGAAAACTAACTAATGCAAATAAACCCATAAAAATAGTAAAGATAATCCATGAGTTCTGAGTTTCAATCCAAATCAGCACCAGTTTGGTGGAGTGTCTAAAGGCGTAAAGGAACATGATGATTATCAGTAGAAAGCTGATGGGAAGCAGCACATTCAGGATGGGGTATTTGGTAAGGTATTTCTGTAGGCGGATGCATGAACTTCTGTCGTCCTTTGAAGTATCTCGAGGTGAAGGTGTCTGGGGTTTCAAGGATTTGGGAGATTTTGGAGATTTTACTGGACTCCCGAGTGGTGACAGTATCGGAAGAAGCAGCTCTTTTCCACTCTCAAACATTTTGTTATACTAATTCAAACTGACTTTATGGAGGTTCTGGTTAATTGACCGATTTAACTCTGCATATCATAAAACTGGCTCTAAGTTTGTCATTTTAAAACTAACAAGCACACGATCTGGCTCCAAAACACACGAAAACTGTGGATAATTACGGTTTAAATAAATTAATGCATGATTGTTCCACTTTATTTAATTAAAAACAACTTATTGACGAATATTTATTTTGTTCAGAGTATTTTTGTTTTTCTGATTGGACGCTTTGAAGAGATATAAAATGGAGAAATTTATGGTTCATATTGGCAGACTGGCCAATTTTCATTTATACCTAAACTTCGATATTTTCAAATTCCTGCAATGATTTTATCTGAACTTGAACAATAACGACAGTTTTTACGTATTTTAAAGTTAAAAAAACAAGAAAATTTTAATTTCTCGATACATAATACATGATTTTACTGATTCTTTTCTTTGCGCATGTTGTGTATGGCAGTACTATGTTACATTTTCAGATATAAAATACCAAAAATTGTAAGGTTTTGAAATATTTCTGGCGGGTTATTCAAAAAAAGCTTAGCATGAAATAAAAGTTAATTGTGAATTGATTGGATAATTATTAAAGAAGCTTAATTAAGAAAATAAAATAGATTCATTAATCATAAATGCAAAATAAATGTATTCATGGTTGAAAACCAAAATAAAAATTCAAGATAAAACATAAAGCATAGATTAATTTCGGATTAATTTTTGTTACATAGGTTTATTTGAATTCTATATTTGAAAACCACAATTTTCAATTTTACAACATCACAATGAATAAATCCTGACATAATCTACTTCCAGACTCGGAGCAGTCCACGTTGGCAGCCAATTATTTTTGTCACTGTAGAACCAGAACTCAGCTCTTGGATCGGTATTTAAAAATGGCTTTGGGGTACGTGCCTTTCCATTCAGCGCACCATCCTCAAAAGCAGTGATTCCACCAACTCCAACGCCAATCGTCAGATAAAACTGAAATTGGGAATAATTTTAGAAAATTAAGCGAATAATGCATCAAAATCCAGTCTTTTATCCCAAAATCTAATTATTACCTCTTTGTCGAACGTACGAGATTCTATCAGTTCTTTTACGTCCAAACTAATTGTGCCATAAACGTTTCCATCCAGCAGTAAAGTGAGCATTTTGGGTTCCCAAATTAATTCGTAGACGTGATAACTTTGGCTGAGGTGGGTGTCCAGCAGTTTAGTCTGACGGGATAAATGATCATTAAGGTTTTGTATTTATAAGGATATCCTTAGTCAAGGAGTATTAATAGTTGAGGATGTTTTCGATGCGCAAATTTATATCAGTTTTTTAACTTCGAAATAAAACTTCTTAAAAACAATAAAACTGTTCATCCTTCAAAACACAATTATCATCCTTCCATCCTACCCCAATAACAACTCACCTTCACCCATTTTTCAGTTTTTCCATCCAACGACGTTGTTGCTTCGGCATTCAATAAATTGCCACCAATTTGTTGACCATCTGACCTGAATAATTGCTCATTGGCTCTGATAAAAAGCTTTATTTGCTCAGAGCTTTTGTTCGCAATCGGCTGCAGCAAAAATTCTGGATTCGATAGAAACTTATAAAAATAAATGCGAATCAATGAAATTTTCAGAGATTCTAGTTTTAAACAGTTATGACCGGTTATGATGATATATTTATGATTGGATGATTGAAATATGGTCTAGAATCAGTTAATCATAAATCAGTAGATCTTGATCCAAATGAAATTCATGAAAATGGGTTCAGCAATTATCATAATGATTAATAAATCAAATCACGTTCATAAATTTCATCCCAAAATTCACACAAAATATTTCCAACGGTGCTCTTTTCTTCCTTACGTGAGTAAATCCAATCTCCGATTGGCACTTTGGCCCGAATCTGCACTTTGCCATACATGAACCTGAATTTATTTTTGGTGGTAAGAGAGGCCGAAGAAATAGGCGGCAAAATGAATCCAAATTGTCCTTTCCTTTCGCATTCCCTGCTCGAATCAACAGTTGAAACGCTTACCGTACACCTGAAAGGCCACATAACTGCTGAATAACATAAATTACTTGTTTTTCCTTTTTGTGCCTACCTGTCGCCCAAATTGTAGTCTCCTGTTCGGATTCGGGATTCATCGAAGCCTGCAAACGTGGTCAACAGTTTGGGCGTTATAGTCAATTTGTTCTCTTTAACGACCGTAGTTTCTGGCCGACTCTCATACACAACAAATTCTGCATCTCGACCGTCGCTTGGAAAACGTACCTCGTGATCCCAATTTCTTAAATCATTGGAGAATTCCTCAGAAAATATTATGGTGTTCTTACACACTATTTTGCCATTTGCGGTTGATAAGGATTGCTCACAGGCCGGAGGTGGTGGTGGGAGAACTGAAATTGTTTTCGATTTATTGGTAGTTCGTTGATTGATCTCTTTAAATAAATCTTAAAAAGACTATAATTTCTTGAAAAGTTAAGGATGTGCTATTTAAGGAGCTAGGCGACAATTTAGTAGATTCATATTTAAGGTAGATTGTGGTCAGTATAAATTATTCTTATGTATTATGTAGAAAATGTAGATGGAATCCAAGAAATTTGTGGTTGAATGGAAATTAATTTTGATGTGAGCTCTCATAAATAGAGTATATTTTCAATTAAAGAGCTTTAGGACTTTTAAATAAATTTTTAAAGCTTGTTTCCTACAGTTAAAAAATGAGAAACACAAAAACAAAACAAAAAAACAATTTCCCCACTAACCTTGAACTTGATACACATCGTTTACCAAATAGCCCACATTGCCGTTCTCTACAAAAATCCAATACTCAACCGTATCCCCTTTGCTCATCTGAATATCTACATTTTCGTACACCCAAAATCCATTATCATTTTTTATCAAATCTGCTTCCAAGTGTTTTGAATTATTGATAACTGTTTTAGAGAATATTGCAAACAGCTGAACGTTTGCTACATCAGCATCGTCTAAAATGGTAAAATTGAGCATAGAAAGTTTACTGAGAAAATCGAAGCTGTCAGATCACAGATTTGGGAATTGGCTACCTTGTACCTTGTAACTTAATTTCGATCCCTTTCGGCGAGAGCAAATTTATTGCCACTTTTGGGGTGGAATACGATTTTACAAACGTGAATATTGCACAAAGTGTCAGTAGAAAAGTGATAAAATGCGACATTATCGGGCGATGGTTAGACTTGCATGTTTTGAATGAGACTGAATTCATATTATTAAGTTTTCGAGACTTTCATAGGAATTGATAAGAATGAGATGAATTCCTTATCAGAAATTTTTTGCTACTGGTAAAAAATGGAGTGGAGAGAGAATGGAATGTTTTTAAAGTTTGCTGCTGTATATTGAGTCTTCATCTGAGCCATCTGTTTGAAAACATAATAAGAGCTGATATTTTTACCTAAATTTTAATTTAACTTCAATTAATTTGACCTGTATTTGAATTATGCTTATGCAACAAAATTGGTATAAAAATTAAACAGAATATCAAAATGCAATTGATGTCATTAGCAAACTCTTTTATTAAGTCATACTAGTTATTTGAGTAAAATCAATTGAAATTTATTTATAGCTTAATAATTTCAGGTGGATAACATTATGATTCATACATATTCTATAGAATCAGAAAAAGTAATTTTATTTATGAATTTGCATAATTATCATGTATGAAATTGATTTTCGATGGCGCACATCAATTCATGCAGTAATTTCCACTTTTTTAATTTTTATAACATTTGTATTTAAATTATGAATTGTGTAACTAATTATCATAGCAATTGGAATATTGGAAATACATATTTCATTTGCTGTTCTGATGGGAGCCATATGTGCCCAGGAAACCAGTCAGTATGAATTAGCATGCCACTCAGAATGAAATTTCAGAACGTCAGAATTCTCAAAATCGTTCTACTATGTATACCGTTTGGAAGCTGAGTCTACAACAATCATTCTGAAAATCATTCTAAGTAGAATGAAAATTCAGAATGAATTTCACTCAAACGGAATGAAATTCATTCTAAGTAGAATGAAATTCAGAATGAGCTTCATTCTAACTTTCATTCTGAGTTCATTCTGACTTTCATTCTGAGTGGTATTCTGAATTCATTCTGAAATTCATTCTAATTTTCATTCTGAATTCATTCTAACATTCATTCTGAGTTGCATTCTGAATTCATTCTGAGATTAAAGGATGCAAAAAACAAAAAAAAAATAAAAATTCGGGAAAACCTGAATATTTCCACGATTTCCCAACATTTTCACTTTTTTTTGCCATCAATCGTTACCAAGCCTTGTTTTGTTCATTTTATTACCTAAAAACTTCCCTTTCCTCTACGAGACCCCGGGTCTCGAACCCACTACCTCTCGTTCGCGAGACGAGAGCCCTATGCCCTACACTACCTAACCTTTGTGAATGCGATGGCTTAAACCTTACTTATAATGAAAAAATATCCAACAGGATTTTTCTACTGAAGTGTTTCTACAAATTTGTGTTTTTTAAATTGCATTTTTAAATAATGAATTCAAGTGTTCGCAATATTATATTATATTTTTTTTTGAAAACACAATTTATTTCGGGAATCAATATTTTATTATTAGCAAATCAGAAAATCATATCGGTTTTTTAGAATTTCTATTAAAGTTTAAACTGTTCTACAATTTTCACTTGGTTCTGAAAATTGATACAATAACGACTTAAAATAAATCCAATTAAAAAATTTTCAATGTGTAATCAATCTTAATGGTTCACCGAAATTAATGTAAGGTCGATAAAAGTTAAATAACTTAAAAACAAAAATAACAGAATATTATAAATACATTTTTATAATAAAAGTTTGAAATACCTTTGCCGAATTTCCGAAATATTCACTCTTTTTTGCCATTTTTTTAAACAGTATTTCTTATTTTTACCAAGAAAATTATTAGCATCCCAAAACTTCAAAATTTGATAAGATTTGTAAAACATAACTCGTTCAAATCAAGATCCTTTAACTTAAATCATCAATATATGCTATCGAGTAATTTTATAAGTTAATTTTTGTTGATTTCTAACTTTCATTCTAACTTTCATTCTGAGTTGCGCTCCGTGTTCATTCTAACATTCATTCTAACTTGTATTCTGAATTCATTCTAACATTTATTCTGAGTTGCACGCCGTGTTCATACTGACATTCAATCTGAGTTGCATTCTGAGTTCATTCCGACTTAAATCCATCACCTATCAAATATTTTAATTGATTCTTCAGTTGTTTATCACATTTTTAAACAGCTTATTGACGATTTTACACCTTTTAATAAAGTTATTCATGATAAAATCAATAAATTTATTTTTTTCAAATTTCATTCACATAACCATTCTGAGTTGTATTCAGAGTGGCATTCAGAGTGGAATGCAGTTGGAACGCTACTCAGAATGCATACTAGAATTCTAACATTCATTCTGAGTTGCACGCCGTGTTCATACCGACATTCAATCTGAGTTGCATTCTGAGTTCATTCCGACTCATATCGACCACCTATCAAATATTTCTATTGATTTTTCAGATGTTAATCACATTTTTATAGTTCAGTTTATAAAAATATGTCGATTTTACACTTAATAATACAGTAATTCGTTAAAAAATCGTTAAAAATATTTTTTTTCAAAAACGTTCTAATAATCATTCTAAGCTGTATGGTTAAGAATTCTGAGTGGAACGCAGTTGGAACGCTACTCAGAATGAATACTAGAATTCTAACACTCAGAATGTGTCGGAATTCTGAGTGGAATGAATTTTTGGCATGACGTTCCGACCTGGTTTCCTGGGGTGGTATTTAAATAATAAATATATCAAAATTTATTGACTGTGCAACGCCTGTATTATGAATATATCTAGCTATGTAAATTAATTTGAGAGTAATTTGATCGGAAGTTTTTTTCACAAATCAGATGAGATTGAATTTTGTCAAAATTATATGTACTGAAGTTAAAAAATATGTTTAAATCCACTAAACAATTTGGTTACCCAGTACCAAAGGATAACCGATCAAAAAGTGCGGTATTTTTATTCGCTTCAAGTGCTCCACGAGCTGTGAGCAAACAAAATCTGGCATGCTGCGTTAAATCGACTGCAACAATTTTATTTATTGATTGTTGATTGTAATTTATATGCTGAAAAACAGAAAAGCTGGAAAAGCTTGGAAAACTCGGAATAATACTGGTAAAATACAGTGAAAAACTTCAGCAGAAAAAGTTTATTTGATTTTTTAATCAGAACAATATTTCATTGAGTGCAGTTTTTCCAACTTATTTTATTCGAACGCTATAAATGGTACAAATTGTATAAATTTTATTAAGGCCATAAATGCCATAAATTACTGCGTGGAAAAATATATGTGTCAATACGGTAATCCACGATAAACATTGTTTTGCAAACATAAATTTTTTTTAAACAAAAACTCCTGGAAAGGTCGCTTAGCATATCCCCCTCTTTAAAAAGTTTTCATCAAACCACTTTTTCCTAGAAATTGAATGACGATAAATTATGTTTACATTTTGTTGAAATTTTGTTAAATGTGCTAATTTTGTAATTATCATAGAAAACTGAAAAGTCGTGTCCTATGTAAGTTATGAAATTTTGATCCTTTATGGTTTGTTTTAATTCCAGTTTGGTTCCACTTCAATAACTTTTCTCCCCTTCATAATTTGTATCATACATTTTTAATGCAATAAACTTGAATAAATTTGCGTAGACTTAAATTGGTTTAGTGTGTTGCAAGAAATGATGTTTTGCCAGATCTTGACGTAAAAGTTTAAAAAAAAAAAATTAAAATTATTTTTCTTGATATTAAATCTTATTCTGACGTTTTTGTATAAGGGGCTATGCATAAAATACGTAACGCTCTAGCAGGGGGGGGGGGGGGTCGCGAATTTGTTACGAAGTAATAATCTTCATATTAAAATGTGTGAAAAAGCGTTACGAGGGGGGAGGGGGGTGTCCAAAAGGTCTGATTTCAGCGTTACGTATTTTATGCATAGCCCCTAAACTCAAAAATGCTATATAGTTGAAAATCTTTTAAATTAACCTCAACAACATACCCAACTTTCAATCATCGCTCCAAATAACATCAATTTACATCAATTTCATCAATTAATTACTCCATGGCTAATAAAACTAACATGGATAAGGCTTGTAACAATTTGGGGAAATTCGAGCTTAAATTCTAAATTGGGCAACTAATGTCTATCAGTTATATAAAATGGTATTTAATCGATCGCACAACAAGTTTCTTCGTTTCCAGTTTCTTCAATTTCTTGGTTTCACTTGCGATGAAAATAATTGCAAAGATATAAAGAACTCACCCAACAAATTAATATGTTTTCTATTCATTAGAGGCAAGTTTGGTTAATTTGCCATATCTTATGCTTTGATGCTCTAATGAAGAACCCTTGGTAATCTTTGGCCTGCCTTTATTGCCTTTATTGATCCGAGCTATAGAAGTTTGCTTGATATGTACGTGTGTTACTAGAAATTAATTCTGTCAATTAAAAGGGTAAATTCATGATAATTTGAAATAATTCACAGAGCCTGAAGAACTTGAGAAGAATCAATTATAAATTTCTCAACATCAAGAAATATCAGAAATTTGATATTATTCCAAGTTTTAAGACGTTTTGAGATATCTTTGAAATGGAGAATATTATTCGAGTATCATATTTATTCAAGCAGAAGGCTGTAGTTGGTTATAGTTGGATAAAGAGCTATAGTTTGGTAAAGTTTTTAGTGGAGAGCATTTTTGGAGATCTTTAGTCAAAAAGTTAATTGAATTTAAGCAGATTTTTTAAAGATATTAATAATTATACCTATTTTAAAATATATCACTCTTTTGAGTTTTTTATTTTGAATCAAAAGTGAGTTTAGATTCATTTCCGATTCACTTTTTCCACCAAGGACTTATATTCTTCATAGTTCGAGAAACTTAATACAATAGTCTACTTGACTCTGAATTTATAATTCCAGCGAAAGATAATAAACAATTTGCAAGGAAACCAAAGTTTATATATATATTTCAATCTTATTATGCTCCCTTCAATCGGAACTCAAGTCTGAAAACTCATATTTCCAACGTTTCAACGATAAATGCAAATAATGATGAGCAAACTTCAAAAAAGCTTGAAATTTCAAATACGGATTTACTTCAAATTGCCTGAAATGAGAGGGAAGAGCAATGAAAAATATTCACAGCAATTATATAAATGGGACTAGTGTACTATACTTTATGCATTATACACTTTAATAAATTATTGGTATATAGAATTGTATAAATTCTTCATGTGGTTTTTTAATAACTTTTGAACGGATTAAGTTTTTCAAGAATTTTTTTCGCCAAAACTTCTTAAACTGTTTGAAAACTTTCTGTTCCAGACCTGGTATGGTGGTCACCAGAGCTGATCCCGTGATCCTCGGGAAAATCAGAATTTTCAAAAAACGTTCACGATGTGGCAATTAACAATAAAAATGAAAATGAGGTTTTATAAACATTGCCAAGTCACACATTTTGAGTCATTTTGAGATGGTCATCCCACCGCGTCTCTTCCCCAGCTTCCAGAATCTATGCGATTTTGGAACTTTTTGCATATGATATGCACAAAATTTGTTCATTGCTTGATTTTTCTCAAGTTTTCTTCTTTCATTAATTATTTGGCATCACAAGAGATTTGATTTTCACCAGAAACCCAAGATTCCCACGCGCTGTTGATCTGAAGATGAATTTATTGGTTTCTTTTATAAGCTTTTCAAACATTTTAATATTTTGAGAGAACGGAACCACTTAGAGACTTGAAATTTTTACCAAATGATTCGTGAGTCTAGACAATGTTGATACAATGAGAGGAACTGACTTCGCGGGTCCACCACGAATCTAAAAAATTTCATCCTTATCCAAAAACAATTTCCGGGATTATTTCTTTTAATGGGTTCAAAGAAATAGATTTTTATGTGTAAAACTCTTAAATTAACTGAAAATCTGCTAAACTCCACATCCAGAAGCTATTTTCAAGATCCAGAAGCTTTTTTGAGATTTTCAATAGAGCTTTCGTTTCTTCAGCGAATATATTTAATTTATTGGATTGCTAATAAAAAATGAATGGGATCTTTTTATGCTGATCCTGGTGACCAGCTGGTTGCTCCAAATAAAAATTTAGGTGATCAAAATTAAAAAATACGTTTTTTTTCATTAATCTGAAGTTAAAATAATTTTAAACTACAAATCTAGGTTATTTGATCTAGATTGATGGCTCAAAGTTTATTACAACCAAAATATTTAACTCGGCATTTTTGCCGAGACGGGATAACTAGTACACTTTATATTATGGTGTAGAATTGTATAAATCTTGGCTGGTTTTGATGGTTTGAAATGTTTGATGGTAACTTGGTATTCATGTGAAATGAATGAAAGCAATGAGATTGTACAACAAACGAAATTTTCAAGGCGCAAACAAACCAACAAAGTGGTGAAGCAACAAAGTAAAGTGATTGAATGCCGCACTTTTTGTAAATTAAAAAGATTTCTTTTGCTCGTAAAGTGCTGGTGTTTTAATGTGGTGCTAATAATGTTGTGCAATTCTTTTAATCCTAATTTTAATGCATATTTAAACAGATTAAATGTTTGAAGTGTAAGGTAAATTTAGGATAGATAAACCTTTTCATTTGCGGAAATTTTGATAAATTAAAGTTTTAATAAAAATCTGTTGTTTTTTTTTTTAAACTGCGAGATTAAGGGTTTCTAGTATATTCAAAAAAACTCTCAACATAAGAATACCCGATCATGTTCCGCCTGTTTAATTCCTGATTCCTTTATGATGAAACTAATTGTTTCCACGTTGGCAACCGAAAAAAAAACCTCGTCATCGTTCGGCTGCTGGAGAGCTAAATTGTTAAAACTGAACAATTAAAATGTTGAATAAAAAACCTGTGATGAAAAAATATTTGCTTTACTTTCTAAAGGATCATTCTGAAAGTTGCACAAAGTTGCATCATTAAAAAAGTTAATGATTTCTCGAGAGTAGAGAGTTTGAAGTACAAAGCATATTCTTTGCTTGACAAGAAGCCGTTAAATGGTGTATGCTAATTTAAAGGCAGAACTACGAGGAGGGAAAAATTTCCAGGAATAAATTTTTTAATAATTTTTTAGAATTTTCAGAAATTTGGTTTTTTAAATATGGACTAGAGTTCGGAGGCAAAAAACTAAGCATCTTAAGTAAGTAACCAAATATTTCAAAATCAAACACAACTTATTTATGAATTTCAAATTTTAGGCTTTTCGATCGAATTACAAATTTATGATTATTCAATTAATGACATCAGTAAAGTTCAAAATACATTTCAGCTATCAGTCACTTATTGTGATTATTCCAAAATGGAAAATGGAGCATCAAGTATTTAAAAACTAAATAAATATCTTTTCTTTTTTACAACTTACACTATACCACAAGAATTAACTAAAGAGTGATTGTAAATAACACTCAGCTTCCATTAAAGCACTTAAAGTCGCACAATATTCAAACCATTAACTACTTACTTACTTACAATAACTTTAGACAAACTATCAAGCTTTCTAGCTTTCCGTTTCTCTTATAGATAGACAACATAAAGTCTATAGAACAGTTTATTTCAATTTCAGCTTTATTGACTGGAAACTTCTTCCACTGTCGTCACCTGACACAAGATAAATGGTGGAAAACTTTTGAATGCTATTGAGCACGTTTTGAACTTTCATACAGTCTCAAAGCATATTTTCATTACTTTCCTTTTTGCGAGAATCTATAAATTATGGTACTTGAGATGTTTGAGTTGTTGGCGTTATACTTTTTTGATATATTTGATCTAGCAGTCTTGAGTAAAGCAAATTAACGACAACTAAATGGAAAATCTCAATTTGTGAATTTTTATGATAAAATTTTCCCTATTTTTTTGAGGCCGCAATAATTCATTTTATATATTTTTGTGGAAAGCTTTTTAAAACACCAAAAATGTGAAAATGATGATATACATTTAAATACTAAAGGGGGTGGTGTTTAAATAGATCCACCACTCAAAACCTCTCAAATGTATTTATTTTTAACTCATTATAATACCAGTGTTAGTAACGTGATAAGATCTTTTCGAATCATGAAATAATCTCAAAAGCTACCTTAACTTTTAAAATATATCTTCGATAAAATCCTTAAAGCTCATCCCCAAACTATCCTTGTTCCTTTGAAGCACATAAGCCCCTCCAACGACAATCGGGATATTGAATTAATTTTTTTTATGTGCGTCTTAAAAGAAATGATGAAGGCTTTTGGGCGGAGGCAAAAAAGGCAAAAAAACCAAGACATTATAAATTATTCCGCCAAAAAAAAGCGTCGGTTCATTTTTCTCTTGTTATTATTAAAGTTATTATCCAACAATAGTCGATTTATTTTTACGACATAATAAACACATTATATTTCTTTTTTGCCTTTCATGCTATTCCGGTCGCTTCAGTCTTATTATGAATACAGCCACATGGTATGGTAGAATATGGTAATGTCATGTAATATAGCAGAATGCTGTATCGCTGTGCCATCGAAGAAAAGTGCGTAGAAAATTTTACCAATATCATCTGAAAACACTTTATGTTAATACATAATATATAATATATATTTATTGTAATGTATAATGTCATAAAAAAGCTATGGATTTTTGGTATGGTGCCATGTCAAGCATTGCATGAATATAAATCAGTGAATTTCCAAATATTTCTAATTTATTTCTTGTGTTGCAAATTATTGGAAGGGAAATGGTGAATAGAATAAAAATTGTTTAGTGTCGACCAAAAATATCACCTACGAAATATCAGTTTTTCTGAGTTTTGAAACGTCAATATCTATACATTTTCATGATTTTTGTTGAATTTATGGAAAATTTAAAATAATTTTCAATTGTCGGATAAAAATACAACTTATGTAAATAAATCCTCGTCAAAATCTTAATATTTCTATATTCTTCTATGAACTCATTGTCAAATTCATCATGCTAAACCACCAACCCATCTCTGCCCAAGAGTCAACAACCCAAATACAACGCAACACCCAGTAAAAACTGTGATACTGAATATCTAGCTAACTTTCTCAAGTACAAAGACAAACATTTATTCGGCCCAAAAATTGATAAATTATACAATATTACAATAATCCACAATCCAAAGACCAATTCCAACAATTCAAACATTTGATAAAGCTTGCAAGTCTCAAAACAGCAAATTGCTTTTTGGAGTGTAAATCGCGGGAGATGGATAGCATAATATCTTCTAGTCCAAAATATTCTTAATATTTCGTCTCACATTCTAACCATTTTATTAATTCTACGGAAGTTGCTTGGCGTTGATTTTGATGAGAGTCTTGTTGAATATTTTTGGTGACTTGTTAAACCCACAAGTAGCAAAAGCCAGCAGATCATCAAACAGAGATTGTTTGCGAGAAATTGACACTTTGCCATATTTATGAGTTGGTGAAGAAAAACAAAAAAACATACAAAACAAATATTTGTTTTTCAACTCAAGGATGAGAATGACAAGTGAGTCGTTTTGAAGGATTTTTGAGGGTTTATCATTTTTTTTATCTTTTGGAGAAATATTAGATTTTATAAAAATTCCAACAAAAATAAATTAAATATTGTTTTCATATTTTAAAGACTTTTCACTTATGGCATTCTTTAACTTTTCTAGGAATTTAAGCTTTATTTGAGGCAATTTTGGTAATAAACGATAACTTCCATAAAATTCTAGTGAAGCTTATGAATATGCTATTATGCTCATCTATAGATGCTACATCGATCCATAAAAATGTCTTTTTTTAATAAATAAAGCAAATGATCCATCAATACTGCCATTTTATGTATTAATATGATTTTTGTTGCCAAAAAAGAGTCATTCCAACCAGTGCCAGAGATGTATCTAAAAAATTATGATGTCGCAACTACCAAGTATCAAGGACCAAAAAATCTTTGAAATAATTTTAAATCTTCGATCTGATTTTACTCAATGTTTCCCTATAAATTTATAAGTTGTCTTCTCGCTTTTATTGCTAATAGTTGTATGAATTGTCACCCAAACGTTCACATCTCTGTTCAAATCATCAATTTTCAATATATAATTTAATTCTTTTGTTACAAGTTATATTTATCAGTTTGAGACTTTGAATTGACATGAAAGAAAAACTAGTCATTCACATCAAAATTCTGAGAACTTAGAGAACAGAATACAAAATAATAGAAGAGCTAGCTTCGACATATTCTGAGCTTATTGGTGCAAAAAGGTGTCACATCTGAGGAAATTATTTATTGTTCATTCGATAATTGTTCATCACACTTTATCTGATAATAATTTGAGCTTATATTTAACATTTCTAAGACTCACAATATTGCAACAAAAAAATTATTGAAGAAAGGATTTGGTTTTTAATCGCTACCAATGAACCAAAAAGAATATTGTACATTTTAAGCATACAAATCGTTCAAAGGAAAAAACATGAAAAACTAAAGAATAGAAAACACAGAAAAGAAAATTCCATTCAAACATTCAAGAAAATAAATAGAAATAGAAAATAAAGGAGTAGACAGACGATGAAAGTTAATTCATGCTAGAAGATATTCAATTTTTGACGATGATAACCATAAACTAGTTGTGCAGCTTGTGAGCTGAGCATGACTTCTCCGCTAGCATAGAATGGTGTTTTCAATAAAAATTTTTTCAAAAATATATTGAGTTTTGGAGCTGAGAGAAAGCGGTACCAGGGTGAGATTCTAGGACTTTTCTAAAAAAAACCATCCCAAGCATTTTTTTTCTGAATAGACCAAAATGCTAATCTAGTCGTTCTCGAGTTCTGAAAGAGTAAGCGCTACCAGACTGATACTCCATAAAAAGAATGAATTCTAAGACTTTTACAAAAAGACCACCAGATGACCCCGAAACAAATTGGACCAAACATAGATGCAAATCTCAAACATTTTTTTCAAACATTGCTATTCTAAAGTTCTCGAGTTCTGGAGCTGATAGTACGCGCTACCAGACTGATACTCCTCAAATTAGATTTTTTTTTTCTTTTCTGGACGAATCATAAAATTTAAGACTTTTTCAAAAAAAAGTTGTCTGGTACCACCAGATGACCCCCAGATGACTCCCAACAGGTAGTGGACCAAACATCGATGCAATTCTTAACTCAACTTAACATCTCAAACATTTTTTATGAAGAGACTAAAGTTGTATCTCTAGTCGTTCACAAGTACTGGAGCTGACAGTAAGCGCTACCAGACTGATACTCCAAAAATAGATTTTTCTTATTTTCTGGACGAATCATAAAATTCTAAGACTTTTTCAAAAAAGTTGTCTGGTACCACCAGATGACCCCAGATGACTTGCCAGCAGGTAGTGGACCAAACATCGATGCAATTTTAACTGAACTTGTCATCCCAAACATTTTTTCTGAAAAGATTATAGCTGTATCTCTAGTTTTTCAAAATAAAAGTTTTTTTGTATGACAACCCAGACTTGGCGTGACGGAGTTGGTTCTGGTGACCTGTCCGGTGGCGTCATCATCACAAAAACAATCAGGTGCACGATGGGAGTAGATTCCAAGTCGATTGGCATCAAAGGATCCGGAATCGGTTCGGTGGGAGGTCAGATCGATCGTTTACAGTAACCCCACCGAACCACCGAACCACCAGGCACACGGCCCTTAGTTTTTCGCATTTCACGGGTCGGAGGCTCAATATTTTCCGGATTTTTTTTTACAGGAATTTTCTTCAACTCAATACGGACAAAAAAAATATGAGATATTTTTGAGATTTGTGTACAGGGAAGTCAGGAAAAATCATATAAGGTTGAAAAACCCTGAAAATGCTGTCACGAAAACAATACTTCTCCATTGCGGAGAAGTAAAGATAATTTCCAGCAATGAATGGCTGAAACTGAAAAGAATTGAATTTTGCTGAAAGAAACGAAACAAATTACTAAATAAAACTTTCTCATAAAGAAGGAAATCTCCTCAGCATTTGTTCAATTTTATTTCTTTTATTGGATTTTAGCGACAGCGCAGGAAAAATATGATAAAAATGTATGCAATTTATTTTAGTATACCATTTTCTCTTTTTCTCGGAATCGGAATCTTTTTTTCATAGTTCTCTTATTATTGCAATTTTTCTCTGTTTTTGCAAGATTTTTTAGTTTGTGTGAAGCAAAATGTTAGAGATTTATTCATTTTATTTGATTTTCATTATGACGATTGCAGAAAAATGAAAATTGTTATGAGGATTCATAAAATTATTAGGAAATATGATCGATGAATTCAATATCGAATTCAATTAAATATTTGTGTGGATATTTGCAAAATATTGGAAATTGTTGGATCTGTTTGTTCTAAAATTTTTCACTAAAAAAGTTTAATACCTAATTAAAATTGTTTTATAAAATGAAATTGAAAAATTTACAATTGCATTTCGTTACATAAATCTAAGTATCTAATTGTTTTTCTACTTTCACAATATTTTGAATTGAAAGGAAGAAAAAAATAATTTTTCTTCAATTAAATTCTTGTTATAAGAAATATACGATTTAACTCGTACTTCAACTAAGAAGCAAAAAATAAACCCTAGAATATTAAGTCTCGTTTAATAAAATCGATATTCCACGCAAAAAACATTAAATATAAAATCACGGGAAAAATTCAAGCTCTCCATTATTTTTAAAAATTTAAATCATTTTTCAAGTGCTCTGATATTAAAAATCAATTACAGCGGATTTTCCATGAATTGCAAGGATGATCCTGTGTTTATTATACATTTTTAATGTGAATGTTAATGTTTTTTGTACTGCGCTGCTCCATTATATGTATATTACTGCAAAATTATTTTAACTTGTTGATCCAACACTTGAACCTGCAAATGCTTAATAATTGCATTTATAACGCAAACACTTAGTAGCAGAGATATAGAAAAGTGTGAAAAATGTAATAAGTGCTTTGGAAAAATTGTTTGAAAGCTGTTAAATGCTGTTAATTTGAATAAAAATTATTGTAAAATTGCTGATTTAATTGTTGTTGGTTCATTTCCAAAAAATACCTGAAAATGTTTCTCTTCCTGATATAATTTTACAAACACCTCTACAAATATAAACAATCACGGCAAAGTATTCCATACATTTCCACATTTTAGATCACATATGTTTGATTTAGGTTTTATGAAGCATATAAATTCAATATTGATTTTCCACATACAAAACACATAAAATATATAAAACTGTATGAAATGCATTTAATATGAACAGTTTTTCTCGGAAAGTGTTCCCATTTATTTGGCTGCAACTATACTAACGAAAGCTATACAAACTGTACCAACTTCGTCAGAAAACTAACTGAAATACAAGTTGGAGTGTTGCTGGTAGACTTCCGCAGGACTTCTCCACTTCTTCTTGCAGTCTAATTTTTATGTAAATGATAACTTTATTGATGAAAGGTGGCTTCAAATTTGAATTTCACCTTGAACCTTGATCAGCCCAACAACTTGAACATCTCTTTGGAAGTAGAAGTAAAAATCGGGCAAAAGCTGAAAAACTATTCAGAGCTCTTGAAATTTTTGGTACACAAAATCCTTTTTCAATGAAAATAGTAGAATTCTAATTTACAGTCGTTTCTGCCATTTTTCCAGCATAATCAGTATTTCCAGGGTATTCAGTATTTCGGTGAATAAAAGTTGAATGCATTGCACATTTGGTTTCAAAGTGGAAATTGATTATCTGTAGTGAAATTTATAAATTTCTCAATCGACCATACGGTTCGAAAATGATTAGAAAATTTGCAGAATGCTGTGGCAAAACCAGGGAAATTATTGGACCTTTTTGAATTTATTATAGTGAGAATATAAAATATGCAAAATAGTTTTCAAAATAAAAACATTAATTTTCCAGTAGTTTTTATAATGTGGAGCTTTCAGAAAACTATTTATTAAAAAGTCGTGTGCATTGACATAATGAGAAATTTATTACTTTTCCTGAAATAAAGTTTAAATTTTTTATTCCTGAGATTTCCATTAAATGATTTAAATTTTTGGAAACGTAGAGTTAATTTAAGTGAACGAAAGTTTCAAATATATTGTGATGTGGAAACTAGCAGTAAGAGTTTCACAAATAGCTGTATGTTATGTTATATTATGTCAACTTACAATCTTTGTGAAGCCTTCTCTCACGATAGTCTCTTCCATATGTAGCTAAAGTAAAACCTTAGTATTACATTACCATAAAAAATCGATAAATAACTATCATGTACAATAAGTAGTTCATCCGATCGGCTTAAACACAAAAACATGCTATTTCTAATTGGAAATTATTTAATTCTTTTGGGTTGACTGCCGGCAATTTATCTCAATTTATGTATCCACATAAATAAACACATGACTCCAAGATTACAATGTTACCAGCCTTCCAGAATTACCAAGTATTACACAAATTATCCGCCTGAAAAATGCTCTGAATGCTCCGAATGGCAAATTTTAAATCCTTCATAATATTTTGCCACTTTTTCTTCAACACAATTTTTTGCTCGGCACAACTTTTAGCATATCTAGGTGATATTAAAGGCTTTGGAGGGGATTTAGCTCTAATTTGACTTGCATACTTTTGATAAAAGTGTATTTATGAGGGGGAATTTTTGAATTTTGATGAACTCGTGAGATTCCTTGAATGTTTTTAATTGGTTGTGGCTTTGAAAGATTTTTAATTTGAGTTATGACTTTATTGTCTTGAAGAAAGGGTGAAAATGACACCTTTGAAATGAAATTTAGACACTCTACTTTAATTAAATTGCAACCAAATAGATCATTTTGTACAAAATCTACAATAACTCGAGGAAGACATCTTGAGAGGAATTTATAAAGGAACTCTCAAGAACTATGTTAAAACCATATTAAAGGAATTTGTCTATAAACTTCGTTTAAAATCTCAAAATTTACGATAGAACATTGTCGTTATCATATCGAGCTTCACATAATTAAAATACTCCACACAAAATTTTCAAATTAATATAAAATTTAATATGAAACCATCAAATACTTGAAATAGCAATATCGGCACATTGACATATACAACGAGAGCTTAATAGCATCGAAGAGTGGCATTATGCGTACTTGAAAAATATTGCATTCCTTGCTCCAAACCCAATTCAAGTAGAGCGCCAGTACACCATCATTACGCCATCGGAGCCATGAAGCCATGAAGCTTGGAGCAGCACAAAAATGGTGAAACAATTGCTGCAGGAACGTGCATTGTAAATTTCATGGCAGAAAAAAAATTATTATTAAAAAGCCACCACAACAATTGAATTCACATCAGCATAACGTATTTTTTAAAACGTGACTCTAATAGCAAACGCTGCGTGGATATCTCTGTCGTACAGAGCTTTTTATACCAGCCGCCTTTTCAGGTTCAATTTGACAATTTTTGTCAGAGATTTTTTATGGAGAAGAGAAGGGTGGCTGGTGGAGTATTTTTAGAATCTGGCGTTGATATTCTGTCATTAGACACAATTTAACTTGACACATTCTTAAATTACTATCTCTAGAAAATCTGCAACGTATTAAGAGCTTGTCAGTTGATTAAAATGTAAATATTAAGACATTTTTAAAGCAGCAATTTTATAAAGATAACATGAACCAAAATTATATAAAGACAAATCTAAGAATTATTTTAAAAGACATTTCAATACAAATGTGTCAATTTTTCTTATATCAATACTGACATTTTTAACAAATTTTCAATCATTCCCACCCAAAAGACCCCTCTTCACTATTTCATTTCATTCATCAGCTCACAGTGAAGCAAACCATTTTTTCAGCAGCACATTTCAGAGTTTTGAAATTCGCAGAATGTTCTACTCAACAGCGCTGAAAAATATAATTGAATTGTGCCGTCGCTGGGATTCTCTCTAACCTGGCGCAAATATTAATGAAAGTTGTTGCACGACAAAATTGTTATTAAATTCTTGGAGTGCTTTTATTACTACATGTGTTGAAAATTAGTCTGGCAACAAAAAACACATGTAGACTTAACAGTAGGAAAATGATAATGGCTGAGTTTTTATGCGGTGAAAATAGATTTAGATTTGAATGGAACTTTGGATATGCATTTAAAGTTTGCTTATCTAGAAGGATGCTAGCTATTCATAAACTAAATTGCTCAAATTGTCGATCCAATTTCACTTTTCACATAAACTAAGTTTGACAGTCTGACAAACTGAAAAGCCATTCAAATTTCTTTTGAAAATGTTCATATGTTTGATTGCAAAGTACTTGATGTTATTGGACATGCACAAAAAAATTGTTACATCAAACAAATATGAAAAATCTTTGAATTTTTATTGGATTTTCATTTTCTGCCAGGAATCGATAAGCACAGCAAATAGAATAAGCAAAAAAGTCATGTCTCGTTATAACCTAACATTTCACATTTCTTGAAAATTCTATTGAAAAAATTTCAAATATGAGAAAATATAGGAAAATATCAGAGATTTTCATATTGAAATTCCAAAAAATTTCAACATTTCAAGTAAGGAATCATCGTAAATGGGAACATACGTATGATCAGTCAGCTACATGATATAATTTTTTGTGGATGTTTAATGTACCTTCATGTTATGTGAGCTGTTTTGAGCTTTTCTCCAACCAGTTTTCAGAAATTCTGCTAGCAAAAATCAAAACTTTTACTGGGATTCTTTTATTGGATATAATAATAAGCTGCGTTTTTTGCTGTACATATTTCAGTTATTGTGAGCATTATTAAAAAGTAAATTGCACTTCTATGTGTCGTTGGAAAGTTGCTAGAATAAAATAAATCATATTATTTAGAGCTCAATGAAATGATTTATTATTCAAAAATCGATTTTAGTGGATCTTATTGTTTTGGGCAAAAATACTTTATAGTACAAGATTGATATATAAAGAGAAATTCTACAATAGCAGACCTACTCCGCCATCATTACACAACTATTATACATTATACAACCAATATAATCTATAAGAAATCAATTTTCTTTCGTATGAAATTCTTCCTCGTTGAGTGCGCTACAAAGAAGTTCACTTTGCGAGCTCAATCTTTCTCAGCACAATGCCTTTGTTCACTGAACCATACAAAATTTCTTTAGTATTCCAAGAAGTATTTCTATAAAACTTGTACAAAATTTCTGTAAAAACTTCAATGAATTCTACAAATTGCGAGAAACTCAAGCAAAAACAAATTATTAAATTGTGAAAATTATTATCAAGTTAATACAAGCAACGACAGAATTAATCAAATTCAGTAAAAAGGCGCATTCATGAATAATTTCTGCCTTAAGTGAATAACTGCCTGAATAACAACCTGAGTAACACAATTTGTGACTTGAAGTGGCGGGAAGAATGGCAATAATAGAAAATCAAAAGGATATGAAAGCTTTTATGCAAAACTTGGCTTTGTGTCTTCTATACGCAACCTGCTTTAGCCTAAGCTTCCATTCAATAGACTCCTATTATGAATATTCTCATTGTGAAGAATATTCATCATCCATAACTTATCGAATGTTTTATTAGTTTTTCCAGGGAATGAATGAGATATTAACGTTTGAGACGGAGAAAATAATATGAAAATTTATTATAAAACGTGTATTGTATAGTTTATTGTAAAAATGAAGCTTTAAAAGGCAGAAAATGGTCCCATTTAAATAAATTTTATAATGAAGTATGATCAATTTATTGTTTTGTTCCGATGCTTTAAAAAGATTGAATGATTGACACTCCTGTTTTTAAAGTAAATTTTAATATCTATCTGGCTGAACAAACAAGACACCTAATCGAAATGGAAACAATAGCATCTCAAAATGTTAAAATATGGATTTATTGTGAGCTCTCGTTAAATTTGAAAAAACAATTCAACACCTGAATAAGATAATAAGTCAAATTTCCAACCCATAAACCCCACTCTCATACTCAAACTACAGAAAAGCCATTATTCATCACATATTTAATTTCACATAAAAATTGAGAAAAGATATTCAATTTAAAATGTTCTACCTCAAATTTGCCCAGGATCAAACAATGGCTGGAAATTTGATTATTTTCAATACATCATATATTTATAGCATGTTTTATATGAGCACATCGCAGCACACCAAGCCTGAAAACGGTGAAACTGAGCACACTGCATTCCATAATAAATTGTGGCACAATATAAAAGCAGTTTTTTTTCAACAAATAATATGTTTTCATAGCCGGGAGCCGTTTCAGCACAAAAATTAATAATATGGAAAATGAATTTCCAAATATACATTGTACTATGTGTACCTATGATATATTTTGTATTATAAAGTCAAATAACTATTTCACTTTGCCAAACCATGTACGGTTCATTTCATATATATTCATAAAATTTGCAGGAATAATGAGAAATATCGTGCATAAATGATATGCATGATAGAAGTTTGGGTACACACACGTGAACCATTTCTTTGATTGCTTGGATTGCTTGAATTGCTTGAATTGCGTTATAATACGACTTATGCTGTACAGTCGTATTAAAATGCCAAGTATTGCTGACAATAGAGTGGAAGGTATGAATATGCATGGATCAGACATGGTTTAACAATAGTACAATGCCATTGTGCGATTGATATCGCATTCATATAAAAGGCGCATGAGAGATCCAGGCAATTCCAGATTAGAAGATGTGAATATTTTTCAAGCAAACTAGAGGAAAATGAGCATTCTAACTGGAAGTATGAAGGAAATGACTTATAGGGCTTAGAGGAGGACAGATATTTTCTACGTATGTACACATCCGTAGAAGTTGGAAGTTCACAAGAACATTAACAATTATTCATTTGTCAGCTCGGATCATAATCTATCAATTACTTTATTGTAGTGTTGTAATGTTTTGATTCTGGGATGCTATGATAATATTTTGATGTGTTGATGACAATTCAGCTGGAAATGCTTTAGGGGAGTTTTAATGGTTTTTTGAATGGATAAATAGGGAATTTATGTTTTTGGGTGAGATTTGATGGGTCTAGATAAGAAAACAAATCCGAAATGGTAGAACGATGACATTTTTATTGAAATTTGGCATTATTAATATTATTTATAATGCCGTACTGATATCAAATAAAGACCCCATTGGCTAGTTTTTATTGCAAGATGTAATAAACAGTTTTATTGATAAATATTTAAATCAATAATAAAAGCAGATTTAAAAGACCCTAAACTAAATACTATTTAATTCGTTTCTTAGGAAAAAATTAAACAAAGAAAAATATTTATGCAATGGAATCAATCAAAATTATACATAAACATTCCAAAGTTAGAATATAACTTTCATCAAGCAAACAAATCCATATTTCTTGGAAAAATAATCAATATATATTATTCTGAGCAACCCAAAAACATCTCAACAATTTTTAAAGCAACGACAAAGTTGACAAATCCCTCCTGAATAGATTCATCAAAACCATATTTTTCAATGGCAATATAAATGAGGATCTCAAAGGATCAAACGAACTTTCTTCCAAATAAATCGAGTAAAGTCATCGTAAAACGAGTAAATTGAAAAGCCGGAGGATAAACTTGCCGAGCTATTGAATGTATATGAGTATTTTCAATAATCAAATCTAAAAAGAGGATTAAATTTGATTTAGTTTGTTATACTGAAAAACTTTAAGTCATAAGTTGAACTGCTTTTTTTGAATGAACATAATCAATATTTGAAGAAAAATATATCTAAAAATTAAAAATATTTTACAGCAAACCAACTTAAATGTCAGATGCTGAATTCATAAATGTAATAATGTTCCTTATATTTATTCGAAATTTGTTTGTTTTCATCGTCGTCGTCAAATAAATTTCAAAAATACTTTAATCTCAACATATTTGAAAACAAAAGGACGTTTGAAGAAAATTCCATTAAAAGTTTTACTTATTTCATAAATTCATAAATTCATAAACAAAAGGTCCAGTCCAGATCTATGTGTAGAGCCAATAAATATTTCATTTGATGGATAACTAAATTGACACAAAAATAACAAAGCCCAAAGAAATTCCCAAAACAAAGTTTTTATAACAGTTCCAGGGCTCCCTTCCTATCTTTATGAATTAAAACTCTTCTCGAGTTGCACTGCGCATGTCTCACCATAAAATTTCAAAGAGAGAAATTCTTTGTTATCAGCACCGCCAAGCACTTTATGTTCCTTTGGAGTGGTGAAAAAGGCTATTGTACCACACTTTTCCCACTCTTTGTATATTGGCCCTGTTTCCCATACGTTTTTATAACAGTTGAAAGCAACGAGTGTTATTCAGGATGATTGAATGTCAGTTACTCAGTTGTTCATCTGACTTCTAGCGGTGCGGTCGCTTTTTCTGGATTGCTCTAGAGATTCACATTCCTCTTCTGCATAGTTCTTTGGGATTGAACCTGTGGTAAAGATAAATAAAATAAAAGATAAGAAAAAAATAATCTTGAAGTGAATTGAAGAAGATTGAAGCAAGACACTCAAGTCAAGTGAAATTTGTGGAAATCTATTAATATAATATAAAATTTTGAAAGTTTAGGAAATCTGAAGAATTTGTGAATATTGTGAACAAAAAATCCTGAGATAACTTTGGATGACTTTCAAGGACTTAAAAGTATTTTCTATGAGAAGCTGAAGAAGCTCTTCAGTAATACTCAACAAAGTTCAAAAATTTGTGAAGTGTTGTGCTACCATAGTGAGACAAGTGTTAAACCAGGATTACCAGCAGAAAATACCACTAAAGTATTTGCTCCAATCAAAAACAGTAAAAAAGTAACCCAACTTTTTATTAAAATGAAATGAAAAACTATGAACTAAAAAGAGTTGAAAGTAAAAACTTTTTGATTTTCTTAGTTTTCTAGTTTTTATCAGTTTTTCTGCGGGAATTTCGAGCTTTTTACTTTTATTTTAGTTGAGTTTGCTTGCAAAAAAGTTATTGGAATTTTATGCAGAAATTTGTTGGCGCAAAAGTTTTAAATTGTGTTTTGTGTCAGGAGTGAATTAATCTTCCATTCCATTCCAGCAAAAGTTTCACGTGATTGAACTTTTTTTGGTGTGCGATTTTTGGTGTTTTTGTTGATGCTTAAGTTGTTCAACTGTTCTCAAGTTGTTTAAAATGCTGGGAAAAAGAAAATATGATACTAGGGAAAAGTAGGGAGACTTGAAAAAGGCAATATATATTTCATGATGAGCTTTTCTTGAATTCAAGTATTATGAGCTTTAACGTATATTTTGGTATTATGTTGTTATTTTTATTTCTTGAGATTTTGTGCCAAAGAAACTGAGTTCTATTTAAATGCTTCTAATACAGAGATTTTCCGGAAAACTCTAGGGGAAATTTGAAATGGTTGGAAAAATAAAATCGAGTTTGCTCAAGAAATTTATAACAAAATTATACGAATTTGATAGAAGCTTTTTAAGGATACCATTAAAATATCCGTCCGTAATTTTTTGCTGTTTTTCGCATCTCTTTCCACTTTTTTTTCAAATCGGATAAGACACAAATAGGACAGTGGCACAACCAGCACAGTAGACGAACTAAAAGTTTCTCTATTTATCGTAAAATCTATCAAGAAAAATACACTTAAATTATTTTCAAGTCTTCCAGAGCACTACACCAACTTTTTTATTTAATTTGCAGTGAAATATGATACTTTCATTCTTGTTTTGTATTATTAAGCTGTTATGTATATTGTTATGTACAATGTTGCAGACGAATATCTTATTTTGGTCTTCAAGCTTTTGCGAGAATTTTTCATTTTTCCGTTTTTGCAAATTTGCGACTTATTTTGGGAAGATCACGTAACTTGTTTTGAATGTTTTTTGAAACGTTAGCTATGGGAAAAGTTTGCTGAAGAAGGACCCAGGTGGAAAATTTGGTGCATTGGGAGTTGGGAGAGTATCAAAAGATATTTTAGGGAGGTAGTTGGCAAAGTGCTTTCAATATTACTTTAAACTTTGTGGTAGAATTCAGTAAATTATTAAATTTGTGTTTAAACTTTATGGGAAAATTTTATACAGTATGTTTAGATTAAATTTGACATTCAGTTCCAATTATTATCTTATACAAAGATTGGGAAACGAGATATTTTTGAACTTCTCATTAAAAAAGATTAAATAATAGATAAATAAAACTTGAAAATATTAAAGATGTCTGTGAACTTTTTAATTCAGATTAAATTGAAATTTCACGAAAAAATGCAAAGGTCGTAGGCATAAATACCACTTAAAAAGTGACATCTCCCCTAATTTTCCCACGCACAATCATAATTTAAAGCAAAATACCCGTCCAAAATATATTCTCCCCCAGAGCTCACCACTCAAAAATCTATCCTTTTCCATAATTTTTCAACCAAATTTCCTAAATTCTCCATCTCGAAAAAATGTTTTAAAACCACGTTTGAATAATATCCCTCAACAAAAGGCACACAAGACTTGGGGAAAGTTTGTCTTACGTATTTGGATATTTTGGCTGTATTTTGCTGTGTCGAGCTCAGCAGCCAAACTTTGTGCCAAGCAATCCCCAGCAAAAGGCAACCAGAGCAACGCAAAAAAAAGAATGGGAGAACTTTCTTGACATAATTTATTTCGTATAAAAATATAATTATGTACAAGAATGCTGGGAATTCTGGGAAAGTTTGAATAAACAACCGTTTTCTTGGTGCTTCGGCTTTGCGGGCGACGTGTAATCATGACGTGGAGGCAGATTGTTACAAAGTTCTTTAAACATTTCAACCCTGTCGAGTATTATTCAGTATTCAAGAGTTTCCGAGTATCGCATTACCATATTATGCTAAAAAAGCCGGCTCAGTTTGGAAGATTCTGCAGAAACCTAGAACTTTTCATGAACACGGAAAATACTCGGAAAAAACAGTAAAATATATGTAATATCGTACTTTATAATTCACATCGCGCGAGCTGACAGAGAGTTTTCATGGTACATAAATTAATTATTGATGAACAAATGCCGGTTTGACGAACTTTGCCTTGTTTATTCAATTTTAAGGCACGTGGATTTTGCGAAATCAGCAAAATTGGGTTATTTGGAATTTAATTACGTTCCATTATTATTATGTTGTTTTCTTTAGAAAGAATGTTCAGTCGGTGAAAAACTGAAAAGTTATCTGATTAACTTTGTATGCTAAAATATTTTTGAGCTTTTGTATTTTATTACTAGACAGAAAGTATTATCGCATTATGCTAATTAACAGAAAATGTATTTTTCAAACTCTCACAGTATTTTTTGTTTGGAACATCTTGTTGCCATCTTATCTACAATTCTATTAACCCAAGTCACCTATATAATATTTTTTGCATAATCAACATTTTTTCATTTAATTCCGCAAAAATAATCGTAAATTTTGGCCTACCGATTTAATTTTATTACCTATTTTTGCTCCCGTTGATTCCATGATATTCTAGATCATGTAACATATCAGTAGATACTAGCTCTGCTTAGGAAGGCAACAAATGGCTGTCTCTAGCATTAAAGCATGTAATATGCTACATAAAGTCCCACAAGCCCTAAAATAGTTTGTTGGCAGGAAAATGTTGCCCATTTCACACAAAAACACAACAATATTTTCCGTAAATTTGGTCATTAAACTAAATTCATAAATTTGAGCTTCAGTATTTTTGGTCTACTGTAGAGCGCACACGAATTCAGTAGCATTTTATTAAATTCAACAGAATTTGTGGGAAATATCATGGAAATAGCGCAATAACGTGAAATAAAGTTTGTGAATTTATCGGCACTATTTCGGAACAAAACTGTGGAATTATGCGATGGAAACTATGCGGGGCGAAATTATGGGGTTTAAAGCTTAAATTGAATCAATTACTGAGATATCCAACGGAACTTTTCGGAATTTTTGGTTTATCGTTCAAATAAGTACAGGGACTTGAAATTCAAAATTTATCAAGATGTAGGAAAAGTTCTAATATGAATAAAAAATGATTTAAAGTAAAATTATTGTAAAAATCTGAAAACATTTTTTTTAAATACTGAGCAACATTTTTATTAAATCATCCCAACAACTACCAAGCCCTGGAACCCAACAAAAAACAATCCTTTGCTCCATGATCATCAATTTCACAGAACTTGATTTTCGGCTTTTGCTTTCTTGGCTGTCTACACGCCATAGAGAGTACTACGAATAATTTATGCTTCTATTTATGTGCCAAAAAATGATAAAAAGGCTAATATACAAGAATACATAAAATATACCAAGAATAATATTTTTATAGCCCAGCATACCCCAGCATTTTCCCGATTACCCCAGAAATACCAAGAACTAGCAGTGAAATGGCTTATGCCCGATAAAACCCCCATAATTTCATTATTATGTAGCAAAATTATGGATAGATGCAAGTTTATTATGATGACGTTTTTTGTCGAACTGCCAAGCCATTGTCTGAGCCCCACACTCTCAGCCATATGTCTTTTATTTGCCTCCTCCTGGCACAGCTCTTGTCGTCTCTCAACCATAGCTATGAAGGCTATTATGGGCACTTACTGTCAACAATTATTTCATGCCGAAGAGTTGTGGAAATGGTAGAAACTGTTGAAATTGTATAAATGGAACATTTCGCTTCTCATTCAGTGAATTCAGTGAATCCAGCAAATTTACTGAATTTTACAAAATTGTAGCTGAACTGCACAGAATTTGAAAGAAATGGTGAAAGATTTTAAAACCATTCTGACTGGTTTAAATTGCTTTCAACAGCATAATGTTCACCGTCTTTCAATTATCCGCAGCTTTTTCAGTTTGCCAGATTCACAGCTATTCCAATTGTCATTTACAAGGCAAAATGCCTTTTCGCCTTTCAAAAGGAATTTGCACTTAATCATCATTATACACTTTTGACCCAATTCTCTTAGCTACACAATGCCATCATTCCATTCAAATGCACAGTTAAAGCTTTACGAATCTTTTATTTTATCTCGGCATTCTCGGGAAAAATACAATGGCGAGAAGGAGATGATAGCGTCTGCTTTTTTTGGTTGATTGTGTGTGGAATGGCGGTATGATGTGATACCTAAAAATACGCACGTATGACTCATGTTATGTGTATGTCAATTCGTTTTGACCTGATGACATTTTTTTGCGAGAAAGTTCATTCTTATTTTAAGAATATAAAAGTTGAAAATCTCTAAAAATAAAATGTGAGAATGAAGTGATCATAAATAAAATAACTCAGCACTCAGAAGCAAAGGACACATAAAATGCTTATTTATGAGTTTTTACCACATAAATCACTTAAATTCCGTAAATTATGCAACTCGCAATACATAAATAATATATTTTCCTCCAAAAGTCTGCAATTTTCGATGTACAGTATTTTGTATATATTTATTTTCATTCAGCTGCATTCTCATTTCAATTTTTAAGCTAGATGGGATTTAATTTAAAGATCATTTAAACGAGCAGCAAATTAAACATCTAAAATAGTTTGGTATAATTGAAGTTTATTCACCCAAAACTGCTGAAACTCCCTTGATGCCCAAAACACTCTTAAACCGCCGACCAGTCTAGATAGATAATATAATACAATATATATCAGCAAACTTGTTCATTAATGCTTCACACAATCCACTAAACTTTGAATGGAGTGCTTTGCATGATAGCAGACTAATTGCCTCACAATAAAACACAAACTGTGTGTTGCTATAAATATATTATATTGTGCAAAAACAGCACTAATCCATTAATTTACTGAAAACCCCGAAGAAATTCAGCATAATCGCACATTTCTCGCAAAATTCTGATATTCCGGTTGTGTATGAAATTGTCTGCTTTTGCTTCAGATTGCTTGCTGTATCGTTTAGCAGGATATTTGTATCAGATTTTTGGTGCTTAGATTTTTGATTCGCTTTATAAAATTAGAAACGTTATTAAATTTTGCGTTGTTCGACGAGTTTTCCGTCAGGCTCTCCGTGATAAATGTATAACGAGAATTGAAACTTTATTAGAAAAGTAAAGGCGAGTGTTTTGATGATAAAAATAAAAAAATGATACACTTAATAAATAAATTATGATGAATAGTTTCACCTTACATTATAAAAGTGCTCAGCTTAATTACTGCTAATCTAATTCTACGGATTTCAACGCTATACAAAATTGTTCTCAAATTATATTAACCTTCACCATGAAGCACTTTATCTCCATTCATTCAAGTTGGCATACTTTTTTGTTGAATGGATTTGGAAAATTTAATATTTAATATTTAATTCAATTTCTGGCTATGTATGTAATATCTTTCCTGAGCAAGCACGACGATAAATAAAATATAACAAGTATTAAATTTCATCAAAGCTTACAAAATTAAATTGTATAATGTGTGCAGAATAACTCACGACGTGCACATCCTTGGCTGAAATGCTGGAAAATGCTGCAGAAGCTTTGCTTCACTGTGCTATGTATGTTATGCAGAGGGGAAAACTCTCTCTGTATACTCTGTAGTATGTTTAATTATAGAGTTTGTAGAAAATTATGGAGTTTTTTGAGTTTTTTATAAAATATCTATCCAAGAGAGAATTTGTTTTCTGTTTCTCCATAATTCTGCTCCATGTTTATTAAACTCATAAGCTAAACAAATATTAAATAACTTTTTTGAAATATTTAAAATTTCATGATAACCTTTTGCACATGTAGAGCGACGTTATAATATGCTTTCAAATCAGCTTTAAAAAGTTTGCATGTGGCCCCATATGATGTGTTTTGTAAAATCGTAGTTAAAGTTTTAACTTTTAGTGAAAGTTTTTTAAGGAAAAGTCGTTGTTTTGCATCCTCCGTTATAAAAATGCTGGATATTAAATAAACTTAAAACCTTTGATAAACAGGTCAATAACTTTTTTTATATAATGAGATGCAAAGCTTTAAAGCCAACGATACATTGTATGCATTAGCGTATTAAAAAACTGCAAACTTGACGTCATGCATTATACATTGCAATGAAAATTTAATTAAGTCAGAAGAGGCAATGAAACTCATTCTAAAATCCGGTTTTATGAATTCGGTTGTTTGGGTGCTAATGTTTTGCCGGTTTTGAAGTATTCCACACTCGAAACAATAAAATGCTGTACAAAATACTGAAAACACACCAAAAACTCGCCAAAAACACTCAAATTAGCAAATTAAGTTGAACATGGTACTTTGCAGTTATTCAGTTTTTCCTGTTTTCCGAGTTTTTTGAGCAATTCGACTATTTTAGCTTTCCACACTGAATGGATTTGATTTTGGTGAACTTTCACGTTTTATTCATTTTATTCGTTTTATAAATTCATTTTGCTCAGTTTATTTCATTTTATTTGGGTTTCGTTGGGTTTTATGGGAGTTTTATGTGTTTTGTGTATGGTCAGTGATAATGAAATTGGATTTAGTTAAATTGCGGGGAGTTTTGCGATCATTTTGAAAGGATTTGGATTAGGATTTCAAGGGTCATGGTTGTATGGTTTTATTGTTTTCATACAAATAGTTATTGTTTTTCTTTAAGCTTTTTAAGCTCTTTTAGAAACTTTCAATAAATAACGTCTGAAACCCACAAAAAATCCCATAAAAACTTGTAAAACTTAAATCTAAACACCCATTTACCGAGTACTTCCATAAATCTAAGCTCTTAAAAGACTCAACTACTCCCAAAAGTCCAACAAAGTTGCTTTATTTAAACAATCATTTACAAAAACTGTAGACTATTCCAAGCAATTCGAGCAAAACTGTGTATACAAAATTTTTGCAGCTCGCAAAGCATTAACATTATTTCAAGTTTTTTAATCAATTTTCAGCATTTTCTGTTTCTCCTTGCGCTTGGCGTCATAAACAGAAACACTGTTGAATTAATCTCCATTTCACATTTTGCTATTCATTGTTGTTTCTTTGCCGCTTCGCTTTGGTGCTCTAGACAACTTTCTGGATAATATAAAATACAATGGATTTTTTTTGATACTTTAGTGGATGGAGAGTTTGGCCCTATGAATTTTATTATTTCATTGAAATATCTGATGATCAAATTTCAAAAAATCTTGAATTCCAAATTTCTATTTTTTTTAGTGAAAACAAATGCATAAACAAACTCATTTTATTCACATTGTCCAAATATCAATTTAAACTTTAAAGGCTCTGTTTTATCTAGCAAACCGTTACAAAATGATTTCAATTCACCCCACCACATCCCGAAACTATTTTACAATACCACATACCAATCCCATGAAAAACCATTATATTCACTGTGTATTCTTTCCAAAATATCATTAAAATCACTCTTTCAGCGATAAAAGCTGCAATTTTTTCTTAGTGGAGCTCTTAATGGAAATAAATGTTCTGTGAAAATACAAAATAAATGCTGTTTAAATATTTTATTTGTGTGTAGAATCACGAGCTGGCAGCAAAAAGAAAAATAATTATGAGCTCTTGCAGTTGTGCAATTCTAGGATAACTATGAGAAACTCAAAAAACTAGCAAAAATAGGATAGAAACAGCAAATGAAAACTATTGTTCCAGAAACATTTGAAAGGGAAGTTTTTCTGAACCAGATGAATTTTTCAGAGTTTCCACGAGTTTGCAATGTTTGGTTGTGAATTTTAATTAATATACTTTTTAATTGATGCATATTTTGTGGAGGAAGTTATGTGGAAAGCTGGAAAACACTTGAATGTACTGGAATATCTTCAGAAGCAGTTGAAACACTTCGAATAATAAAAGTTTCAAAAATTTTATTTTTTATTTTTGCTTCATATCCTTATATTTTCATATTTTTCTTATATTTTCCACTAAGAAAAATAACCCCCTAAGATCATAAAAAACATATTAATGGTTCGGCAAGATTCTTTATAATTTTCTCAATCAATATTTCATCAATTTTGTTTGTGAAAGATAAAGTTGCTATCAAACATGGGAAACTTTTTAATGCTTTAGAAGTTCAAATTGAGTTATAACAATTTATGAAACATCGCATCTTGAGAGCTTGAAGAAAATTCGGTCTTTGAGTTTTTTGGGCTTTTTTGGACTCTTCAATTTTCATGGAAAAAAATCGGAAAAATATATTAAAGCTCATCAAATATATTGACTAGACGATTTTTTGAAATTTTCCGGAAAGCAAAATATAAAATCCCTTGAGGAATTTCGAATTGATTGGATCCGATGAAGTTCATTATTGGAAAAATTGATCAATTGATGTAATGATAGGAAATTTTTCATTTCTTCAATATTTTTATCAAAGTTATATCTCCCATTTTTATATGAGAGACAAGGGTCAGCTACAGTTTTACTCCGCCAAATGTCTTTTCAAATCATACTCAAGAATTAAATGCATAAACAGTTTAATCATTTAAAATAAATAAATAAATGCTTTTAGGAATGAGAAAAAGTTTTTTAAAAGAATTCTTTTTCAATTTTCTTTCGATTCAAATACAATTTCCTCAATGATACTAAGTCTTCGAAGTTCAAATAATGGGTTGAGGGGAAATGCCTCCTCTTCGATAGCAAGCAAGCCATAAAAACATGAAAGACATAAAAAACATTTAAAACAAAAAACAAAAAGCATAAAAATAAAAAAATCAAATATTCAATGAATGGCAAAAACACGAGAGAAAGATTAAGATTTCAGATAAGTTTGTGGAATTTTTCAATTAAAGGAATGCTAGAAGCGCATTTGGTAGACATTTTTGAATTCTCTGAATGTTTCAAATGTTCCAAAAATTTCTTTCAGCAGCCGAACAACAAAAACAACCAAACAACAACCCAAATAAAAGTTTTAGAAGTTTGCCTTTCCCTCCTAAGCGATTGCAAAAATTGAATAAATATTTTAAAAACTTTTGCAGGCAAACAATTTCCGACAAGTAGAAGCATTTCATTTATTTCTTTTGTGCGAATCGCAAACAATTTTTTATGAATTTTTATGCTTTTTGGGATTTTAAAGTTTAAAAATTTTATAATTTTTTGAACAAAAGGATTTTTTGGAAAAGTACACATTCCATTAATTAAATGATATTTCTGAATGTTGGATTAAGGCAACATCATATCAATTAGTATTCAATACAATTTATTTTATGGCAATTCACGCCATTTATGTTGATTTTTAGTTTCGAGTTCTTCATTCAAATTTGAATAGCGAAATTTTTATTTGCTGTTTCAATGAAATACAAATTTGTTAACAATTCTCTTTTTCTTTCATTTTCCAGTGAATTAATTAATCGTGGTTGAAACTTTCTGCGCATCAACAACCGGAAAAAAAATTGTATGAAAATTGTTTAACCAACAAACCCAAACAAAAGAAGGATTTCCGGCTTCAATATTGAACAATCGCAACTGGTGTCAAGTATGAATGTAACACAGTTTACCCAGAACTCATAAAACTTGCAAATTCCGGTGTAACCACTTACCCCTCTATAACAATTCAAATGCAACAAAGGAGCGACTATACAATATAAAGTGTAGCTGAGCAACAGCCGTAGCAATGACGCCAAGACTAGCGAAAAATATGCAAATGTACGTAGAGCACAAAAGCTCGAGGAATAGGCTTATACACCTGTTGACGCTCATTTTAATTCTGCTTGCTGTAAATATTAACATAGGTAAGTGCTGAAACATATTATCACCATTTGAGTTTATTTCATATTTGTTCGCGCGCCAAAATTGTGCGGGAAAATTGTGGATTCGCAAAATTACGAAACTGTAGCACTTTATTATTTGCTCCCCAGTTTTATTCATGGATTTATGGAGGGTCGTTTAATATATGGCAAATAATTAAATAATGGAAAAATTTACGCGAAAACAACATAAATTGCCAATATAATGAAATAAATCGGATCTGATTTCCGAAGCAGATAATTGAACTTTGTAATTTTGTATGGCGTTTATTGCGAGTTTATTGAATTTATTGATTTTGCAGGGCTTTTATTTAAAAGTTTGGTTCATTGACTCTACTTTATATTTGATTTTTTTTTTTGCTGTATTTTTGGGTATTTGGTAATTTGACTCAATTATTGTGGCTTTTAATTTTTTGAGTAAATGGGAGTTGGATGTTTTTGCTTTTTTGTTAGCAAACAAATACTGCTGAGCCTTTTAATAGCTCCATTGTGTTTTCGATTTTGATTTTTCTGGCTGGGAGTCAAATGATAATGATGGTATTTTATATTTAAAGGAATAAAGAAAATTTTATGGTTTCAAATGGAATTGGTATTTATTTTCATTATTAATGGTCCTTAATTTCATAATTTGTATTTTAAACTGTGAAATTGTGAATTCATCAACTATTCACTTTCTTGCAACTTTTGCAACCTTATTATAGCAACTTTAATTACTTAAAATACTTATCACTTAAACCCGAATTAAAGTTCAAGCTCGAGTTTATAAAATATTAAAATATACAAAAGTTCAGAAAGCTTTTAATCAACTCCATAATTTGTTTGGATATCTTTATCTTTATAATCCATTAATCAAGTCTTCAAATTTTCCCACAGGCATTGTCCCCTTGTTGCTAAGCGTCTCAAATTTACTTTGATATTCAAATGATTTAAATAATTTAAAGTGTTTAAAATGAGCTTCAAGTAATTAAATCTGCAAAGTGCTTTAGTCTTCAAAAATTCAATCGCCTGGATAAAAAGCAATTTATCTGGAATAGATTCAATTAATTATGCAGACAAACAAACCCCTTTGCACACATTCCAAGTATTTTGCAAATCTGTTTAAAATAAATCAACGAGTCAACATATCAACAGGTCACAAATCAGAGATATTTCATCTAATCAATAATTCCAACCCACTCTATCAGCAAAACATCAAAGCAGACAGTAAAGTCATCCAAGCCAATAAAGAAAACAAATAATGGAATTCTTCCATTTTCGTAATCAGTTTTTCAAGTTTTTCCCAGTATTTCATATTTTTAAGATTGTCTGTTTATGTTCCATACGGAAGAATATTGATGAAATATGATTATGATGATTCTGCACAGGATGTCATAGAAGCCTATAAAAAGGTCGTAAACCCTCAATTTGGTTGGAAATACTCGGAAGAACTCTGAAAATTCTGAAGTGTTTCGAGATATTAAATAAAACACTGAATTTTGTACAGAAAAATTTTATTATGCTTGAGAAGAATGAAGACTATTTTTGGAAAAATCAAAGTGTATGGAAGTGTGCTGTTATTTTATTAAATAATAAGTCTCTTAAATTGAGATTTTTTTTTCCTGATCTTTTTTATTTTCGAGTAAAAGAAATGTTTAAATTTAAAGCTTGTTTAAGCTTTTTAGCGAAATTTTAAATATCAAGCTTCGACATCATGCACCACATTATCCAATCCAGTATCAGGAAAAATCAAGTATTCTGTTGTTTTCATATAAATAATAAAATACTCAAGAACTTTACTCGTTTTCTTTCAAGCATTATATGGTAAAGGAAACACTTGGCTTTAAAAAGCAACATGCTCCAGCTCCACCGGGAAATCTGTGTCGCTAGAAAATTCAATTTTCCTCGCTCGGCATTGCGTGAAATTAAAGGAGACAAAAGGACTCGCTTTTATTGTTTTGCTTAAATATGGAATACTTTTCCGATATACCAACGACTTGGAAGAAAAATTTCTGCTGAAACTGGGAAAATTCTTTTCATTGTATGAAATTGTATAAAGCAGTACAGCACAATAACTTGAACAATATTAGTGCTGGCACTTTTTGTTTTTGCAAATTTTTCCCGACTTGTATTTTCTGTGTTTTTGCCACTGAAAATTCATTGAGCGTGAACATTTCTTTCACATTACTTTTTACGAGCATTTATGAGTTGTTTCCTTTTTTCATCACCCAAAATTAACCGTTTACAGTTTATACTGTTGTGTACCATTTTTGCCAAGTTTTTCACAGCTTGGTGTGATGCTCGTGATGCTGGTGATGCTGTGATTATAATTAGAATAAACGGTTATTATTTAAATTTGCTGAGGATTATCTGGGATTAGCTTATATCCCGATTATATCAGTTTTATGAGCAGGGAAATGCGAGGTTTGCTGAATATCCGTGAAATAAATGAGGTGGATTTATTATTTTGAAGGGATCGATGGGTGAAGTTATGATTGAATTTAAGGTTGAGGCTATTTGTTTTCATCTCTATTTATAGAGCAAGGAAAGGCTTGAATTTTTCTTGGGAACGGTATTGATACTGACTTATTACAGACTTTGTGTAAACCCGGTCAGATTGAGGAAGCTTCAATATAAATGATTCATAATTAAAATTTATTGCAAATACCATAGACTTAACTGAGAGAGAAATGAATTATGACACAGAAATTCTTGGAGAAAATTAAATACCGCTCCTTTTTTCATGGAAATATGTTTTAAATCCTTCTCAAGCAAATCTGTGAACCCTTCAAAGCAATAAAAAATTAATTATGCTTCCTCTTAAAATGATCTGACCCATAAATAAAATCTGACCTTTAAATAAGGAGCAAGCAAAAAATTTATATAACATCAAACCAACCCTCGTCACAAATTCATCTTAAAGCATTCTTTCGCAGTTCAGAGAATCTGCCAAATTTCGCTAGAATCTTCAAATAAAATGATGAAAAAAGAGAAACAGATAAAATGAAAAAATTGCTTCAAGATTACACTTCTGGAAATCTTTAAAAGTGTTAGTGCTAACTTCCATGATAATCGATCACAAACTCACCACTCCATCCGGCAATCACCAATGAACCAATAAGTCACAGCAGACGCCAATTAAGTCTTGCAAAACTTTTTTTTTGCCTTTTATAAAAACCCGTTCAGCATTCACATACAACAACAACAACAACAAACTCAGCTGAAGTATTGAATAGTAATTTGAATCTTCACCGCAAGTCTGAAAAGTCTGACAAAATAGAAAATCTATAAGCGGAAACATACTTTGGCACTTAAACTAAATGCGAGCAACCTATGTAAACATATACACGAACATGGACGACATGTGTGTGGCGCAAAAAAGGCATTCACCCTTTCCGGGCGTTCTTTTCGTATTGCCTTTAAGTGATATGATGATTTTCAATTTCATGCTACATTTCATAAAATAACTTTCAATTTTCTGCCCGGAAAACTGTTCCATGTTAAATGTAACAGCAAAAAGTCAGTAATGTCGGTAAAGTTGAGAGAAACTCGCAATAAAGCAAGAAAAAGCAGGAACTCAAAAACTTGCAAAAAAAATTCTAGAAGCACATCTTCCTCAGCTTCTTTACCTTTCTTGTTTTGATGTTTCCACTTTCTTTCCAGTTTCTCGACTTTTTGTTTACATTTTTTCATTGATGTGTAATCTAGACACGTCTCTCATCGAATTTGATATATCTGAACATTGTGTTGTTTTCCTTACTTGGGGTTTTTCTTGGGCTACCCCGGAAAAGTGATGAAAATGGAGGCAAAGAAAATAAAGGTCCTGGGGGCTCAAATTATAGGCTTTTATTTATTTCAGGATCTATATCATCATTTAGGGCTTATCATGCGAGCTTTATTTTTAAAGTAGTATACTTGTTGGAGTATACTTGTTGAAGTGTACTTATTTTATCAGCCTTTATTGATTTAGAGTCTTTTATAATCTAAATTAAATTATGTTTGAAACAATAATAAAAGAATAATTTTTTAAACAAAACAAAAATTTCCGTTCTGAAATTAAATTCAGGAATTTTACATATATTACCATAAATTGGTCACCAGGGTCCATTAAATATATTTTTACTTGAGGAGGATTGTTTTTTCATCGACATTATTCGATCTGAATGAAGATACTGTTCGACTTGATATTGATTGCTGAAGGATACAAACCCCACAACATTCTTCCATATGAATTTATTCAGAAAAAAGCAATAGTAGCAGAAGAAGGGAGCAGAGTAGTGAAGATTACGTAAAATATGTTCAGCAAACTTTCTGATGAAATTTCGCAATTTCGATTTCAATTTAAAATTGTATCAGTTTTTGTTGATGTGCTGCCTCATCTTGAATTGAAAATATTTCCTCTTTTCTGAAAGAAGCTTTAAGAAATTGGATTTAAATAAATTTTTGATTGAATTCCAATTTTTCTTTCTCTTTGCAGTTGAATCCGCCAGCCAAATCCTGAATAAAAATGAGCCATTGTTCCTCTCGAGATCTGAGGCGTTTAAATTTGCTGTAGGAGACACGATAACGCTGCCCTGTGAAGTGACAAATCCAGGTAAGCAACCCTGGCCCCCCATAAACTTGAAAAATTGAGCCAAGATTTTTTTTTGCCAAGAAATTCTGGAGAAATGAATCCCAAAAGCCTCCAATTTGCTTTCTTTTCTTGATATTTTTGGAATATTTGGAATATCTGGGATATCCGGATAAATCGAATCTGAAATTCATATTATTTTTTTGCTCTGACTCTGTCGATGAATAAAAAATTACACCCTGCAGACATTGGCAGCAATAAAACCGCAAAATATTGAAAAATTATTATTTTAATAAATAATAAAAATTTAACACCACATTCAGAGGGAGCATTTATGTGAAAAAGAAGGGGTTACAATGGAGCACATTGGAGCATAATTTATGATGCATGAAATAAATAATTAAAACCATTCGAAGATATATTTTACCTCAGCGAATTCCATCATTCATCTATTCCAATTTTAAATTGATTTCATTCTTCTTCGAAATTATTTCCACACACGAAACCCCACCAAATAAACATAAACTCTCTGCAAAAGCAAAAAGCTTTGGCACCGATACCTTATGAGCTCGATAAATTATTCAAAATAATTCCAATTGCTACAAAACGTGCTCTAGAGCGTTCAACTCGCTAAAAATACTGTAAAAGGCATCAAAAAGCTTTGAAAAATGCTTCAAAAACGCCTGAAAATGTGCTTGAAATGTGAGTGGAGCCGCAAGACGGTTTTAAACATATATGTTTGAATGTTTTTCATGCTGCTTTAAATGTAAAACTCTCCATACTTACATTTCCCCACAGATTGTGAGTTATGGTTTGATTTTCGCTACCTCAATTTGTTATTTATGAAGGCATTTATGCACGTCAAATTCCGTAAAATGTGGGATTTATGCACTTGAGCTATGAAAGGCGTGAATCTTTTAAAAATGACTGCCGAGAATGTTCGCAATAGAAAATTTGCGAAGAGATTTATTTTGATGGAAATGTTTTAGAATTTTTGAATTCCTTGCTTTTCATGAATTTTGAATCTTATTATGCTTTTGAACTTCTACAACAATGGTTTGGCTGTTACTTTTCTGTCTAATGAATTTTGTGATGCAATGGATAAAAAAAATATTTATTTCAAAAATCTAATTTATTTTCACTTCTATTTTAGATCAAAATCCATCGTTAAATTAATTTTCCATCTAAATTGTCCATAAACTTCAAATAAACTATTTTCCGGATATTTTCCCATAGTAAAAAAAAAACCTTGTTGCTTCAATGAATCACGCGAATATTAAAGCGTATAAACGAAAAGTACATAAACTAGTGATTTTATTACATAATCCGTCCAGATAAAGCAGCTCACTGTTTATGGGCTATTTTTATTTCGGCTTTATTTCAACTCTCCGAACTTTAGTTGGACTTTATTCCCTCTATATTCCTTTTGAAATGGATTCTGTGGCCTTAAAAACTGTATTACCAGTATTACTGATATTACAGTATTTTTCCAAGATTTTTTTGTTAGAATTTTAGTTAGTCCAGCTCCATTGCTTCCACTGCTTCACTGCTCATCTGCTTAGATTCCTCTCCTTAAAGTACGCGATAAAAAGTCACATAAATATTGAAGCATTTTTGCTGTTTGTTCCATGTTGTTCCATGTTGCTCCATGTAGCTCCATTTCAACCCATGTTGGCCGGATAAGACACACAAGCGGTTCAGAGGTCAATTTTATACACATTCTTTTCTATTACTAGAGCAGGGATGAACAAAGTAATCCTTTGAATTGGTGTTGAATCATAATTTTGATTCAAATAAACTTCTTTAAAATATTCTTTGACCAGATGAACTTGAGGAAAATTCACAAAAGCTTTCCAATCCCTGACTTAAAGCTGAGATTTATGCAAAAAACTTCTTTATATGTTAAATTTATGCAACATTATGCAAAACAAGGGAATAATAAAATAATTTCGTATCTCTTTTTCATCCTCAGGAATTTATGTGCAAGCATGGAAACGATCCATAGCAATCCTAACAGCCGGCCAAGTGAAAGTAACTCCTGACCCAAGAGTACGGCTGGTGAACGCTTACACACTACAAATTAAGGAAGCTATACCCTCTGATGCTGGTGACTACATTTGCCAGATTGCCACGCTGGAGCCTCGGGAGATCACCCACCACGTAGAAATTCTAAGTACGTAATTTTATTCTACCATTTAATATAATTTTATAAAATTGTTTTACCAGAATTTCACAGAGTTTTCAACTTTTAATTAATTGAAATTGGATCCCTTTTGCTTTCTGCTTTTTATGGTCGATGGGTTTTTTTTTTGCATTAAACAATTTCATTTAGATTAAGAAACATTTTCAACTTGCCAAGGAAATTTACTTAAATAATTATTTATCTTTTTCTATCTAATTAATTAATTTCCAGTCCCGCCAACAATTAACCACGTAACATCTGGAGGGCATCTGCAAGTGAAAAAGGGTTCACCAGTCCGGATAGAGTGCTCGGCGAGTGGAAATCCTTTACCGAATATCACGTGGACCAGGAAGAATAATTTACTGCCTAGTGGTGAGTCTCTATCTGTACCCTTGACTGTAAAGCTGTTTGATGAATTTACACCCATAGAGTTTTAAATGGGGGTAGAAATATATAATAAACATGCTATTTGCAATTTAAATGAAAGGCCACACTTAACCCAGTATAAATCTCCTAGCAAATTTTCACTTTAAAGATATTTGGTTCTTTGATGTGAAATTGCGTAAACTGGAAAATGGAAATTTGTTATGGTTGTGCTAGAAAATTGTTGAAATTACTGAAATTGCTTGAATTGCTAAGAATGGTTAAAATGTGAAAATTGTGAAATCAAAGAGCTTGAACTTATTTACACATGAGGGAACTTTAAAAGGATTACATACAGCTTAATTGGGTCAAGTGTAAATTTGGTCTGCTATTAGATTTATCGCTTGTGATTTATCATAGTTTGGGTTGACAGGATTCATCGGGTTGCACAGCTATTTTCCAATTTACAAAATACATTTTTATAAAGTATAAATAAAGTAGAAAACTTTCACATTGATTCAAAGATTAATCTTAATTTTTTACCAAAACATTTACCAGATTTAAATCAATATTTTAAATTACATTTTTAATTAAACTCATAATGATCCTATAAACCCATAAGCCGCCTGCGGTTCATCCTGCTCAATATAATCTCCTTGTCAATCCCTTTTTCAACCTTTTCCTTTCACAAACAAGTATGTAACCATGCAGCATAGGATCGTCGGATCACCGAACATTTGGCTCCAAAGAAAAATAATCCTGACAAATAAAACTCAACAAATCTCCGAACAAACTGAATTAAAAGAATAAAAACAAATTTAAGCTTCTTGTCCAATTCCTAACATATCCAACATTTTCAACAATTTACCAGCAATTTTTAGAAAATCTAGAAAATACAGTTTTTCTAACCAGTATTTGGAAAAACACATAAGCTAGAAAATACGTAAAATCTTGAAAAACAACAAGATCTTTCTAATTTTCAACAATACCAAAGCTACAAATCCTAATCACATTATAAAAACACGTGCATTGCTCTCGATGAAGGCTCTAATCTCCTTTTCCGCTTCAAATGACTTCAAGTGTGGAAAGTTGTTTTCTTAGAAATTGTTTCTTTGGTGAAATTTCCACTCAAACGGGCGTCTTTGCCATTATTCTATTATCGCCTTTTGTATTTCAAGGTGCTTTCCTCTCATTTGCCGAAATAATTATCGCGTTTGCTTTATCTTCTGTGAGGTACTTTGAGCTCAAGTACTTTTTGTCGTAAAGTAGAGGCAGAAGCTTCCATTTAATTATATGAATTGGTCAACGTGGAATTTGTTTTGGGCTGTCTTTGAATGCTTAATGAATATTTTTAAAACAATTTTCTTGTTACAGGTGAAGAAAAAGTGACATCATCCTCATACATAATCGAAAGCATGGATCGTCATAAAGGAGGAACATACATTTGCACAGCTAATAATGGTGTTGGACAAGTTGCTTCCAGTCAAATTGTATTGCACGTGCTGTGTAAGTAGAAAAATAAAGATTTGAACAGAATACTTCAGATAACACAAAAACTTCACTTATATTTTCGACTTTAATGCTTTGAAGCTTTAATGCTTTCTTAGCTTGTTTTGGAAATTTTTATGTAAAGATTTTTTGTATAATTTTTTTTTTCCATTTCACTGTGTCTGATTTAATTTTATTGTATTTTTTAAGGGATAAGTCCCTAAGATTCTAGGATTTTTAAAAGATTGTTGATCTTTGAAGAAAATTCTGAATTTCAAATAGATTTGTGGAAACTTCGGTTAAGGGATCAACTTTGAAATTGATATTAAAGATTCTTGGTTGCAAAGAAAACGATTTCTCAGTGAATTTTAAGGAGATTTGGTCAAAGCCAATTGAATAGAAATATTTATGAAAGCAGACAACAGATTTAAAGCATATTAGAAGATGAAATTGCTAAATTTGACCCAAAAATTAAAGTAAAAGAGTTTTATTGATTATGTTATCAACTTTTGTCAAAATACTAGTTAAAAGAATATTTTCACAATTTTAAGAAAAAAGGTTATTTTGGAGTAACACCAATAAATTAAAGTACAGTTATCAATAAGTATTATTATAATTGAAGCTCCCAGACATCTTCTTATAATTCTTCGTAAAAGTCATTAACCTTAGCTTACTCTTTCGCCAATATCACGATAAATAATAATTCTCCAAGCAAACTTTTCCGGGAAAACTGTCATTTCATTGAATAAACATTTTCTTTTATTTTGAATTATGCTGTTGACAAATCGAGAAAACATCCTCTGCTTGAGACAACTTTCTTGGAAAAACAAACAAAAAATTCGACAAAAATAGAAATAATAGATATAAACAGTGAAACGTAAAAAGCTCACCGGAAATTTGAAATTGTGTTGGGAAAAAAGCGAAAATATATTGAGTGAAAAGATAAATCTATTTGGGGAACTATTCTGATGAATTGAGCAGAATTGAATCAACAAATTACATTATGAATGAGTCAAGATAATTATTTTGTTTGCAGTTGATGAATAAAGCTTGTGATTAAGAGATAATCTAGTTTTTAACGTTTTGATTGATTAAATATTTATTTCGAGCTATTTTTGGGATTTGCTGGGGTGTATCATTGCCAGATTTTCTAAAAGAATATAAATTATCAAATTTTCTCAGATTATTGAGATTTATATAGAATTTTAGTTTAAATTCAAAGTACAGACATTTATGAATTCGAGCTTTAATTTATAAATTCACAGAATCATCAAAGCACAAAAATTTAATCAAAATGATTAAAACATCCCTCAAGCGTTCTTTACTGCTTCATTCTCATAATATTTCCCCATTTTAATGACAAATTCCTACAAAAGCAAATTTTTCCTCCCTATTCACAAACAACCCTATAAAAAATCCTTTCTAAACCCTTTTCACCTCAACAAACCTAATAAATATAAACGTAATTTGCAGATCCCCCAGAAATTGTCGTGGAACAGCCAGTAGTGTTCTCGGGAGATGGTCAAGAAGCCATGCTCCATTGTGTCGTGCACGGTGAAACACAGCCTGAGGTAATTAAATCAACATTTGCTTTAATTTCCGTTATAACAATGAACATTTTACTGTTGCAAATTATCTTTGGAATTTTTCAAAATTTGTTTTTATGAAAAAGTATTCATTGTTACATAAAATTATTATCAACAGTGCACAGGAAGCAAGCACCCATTAATAACATAAATAATTAAATTATTTAATTTAGGTTTCATGGCTGAAGGACACAATGACAATTGACCAAACCGAGCGTCATGTGATGGAGAACCGAGGCACCAGACACACGTTAATCATTAAGCGGGTAAACTCGCAGGATTTTGGAAATTATTCGTGTATGGCTGACAACCAGCTAGGCAAAAGCAAGAAGACAATCACACTATCTGGTCGCCCAAGAGCTGCACTATTCAGATCCAACACTCAAAGTCAGTGGAAGGACAAGTACAATATTACTTGGACTGTGGATTCACATGCACCTATTGAGGAGTATAAACTTTATTACAAGTTTGTGGGCCATGGTGAAAATGATGAACATGGCGTCAATAATCATTTAGAGCCTAGTTATCCTAACAAAGACGATGATATTTATGGCAGGCACATGCTGACTGCTAATTCTGTGAGTTGATTGATTTTGTTTGACGAATGGGGGGTGGACACTTTAATTAATCATTGGATTTAAAAAAATAATTTTTTTATCAATCATTTTTATAGACAAGATATTTTATGTACCAAAATAACATTATCCTTTTATTTTAATTTTTTCAGCAAATTGACTCGAAAGATGCCTTCGAGCCTTTTCAATACACAAACACCTTTGGTGGCTTCGTACAGTGGCCAAAGACGGAATGGCGCGACATTATTCTTCCAGCCATCCCTTTCTCTCATCTCTACACACAAGGAATGAGCTATGTAATTATGGGATTGGAACCAGACCAGCAGTACGAAGCAAAAGTTCTAGCCAGGTAAACATAAAAAAGATTTTGGTAGATGTTCTCTGTCGGTTTTGTGGAATTCTTGTATTTCCTGGGTTTCGTATTTGATGAGGATTTGTTAGGTCAGGTATTTTGACAAATAACTGCCTTTGACGAATCAACATAATTAAGACAAAATACTTATTTAGTTACGAAATACTTAGATTTGTCGGAATTACCACAAATACCTAATATTACCTAAAACACACCAAAACACTCTGCTTTCTGTATTACTGGAATTCTGTTGATTAATTTGTGTGGTCAATGTTTGTTTTTGTCATTTGCAGAAATCGGTATGGGTGGAGTGACTTCTCTGATCGATTTGTGTTTACAACTTCACATATAGGTAAGTGGAGCACTATTTAGAATTTATTGTGTGTTGTGGGAATACGAAATTATTTATGGATGAGATGAGAAGAGGTGGAGGTTATGAGTGATAGGAATTATTTTGTGTCATATTTTGTACTCATCTTGATAAATATAATTTGCAGCCCCTGATATCATATAAACACATTATAGTTAACAGTAATTAATTATGATATCATGCAAATTATTATTAATCCATCGTAAACTATAAATTTGCATTATATTTCGAAAACAACATCTTCTGATCAAAATCTTATTAAATATGTATGCCATACTAGCAAAGTTTATAGAACAGTAAAGCTGCAACACTTTCAGAAATAATGTTGAACATTTCAAGCAATATTGCATCTTAAAGAGTCTGCTAAGGTACAAAATCCCAACTAGAACAATTTTTATAAATTTATCAAGTATCAGCGCCATAATCCAATAAACTCAATTTATATTTTATATAAAACCTAGAAAACATGGAATAACAATTTTCTCCTTTAGATACTGAGATCCGAGACATGGGTGTCACCCACTACAGCAGCACCACCTCTGCATCGTCGAGGCAATTTAACTATCTAATTAGTTTATCGCTCACCGTGTTTTCAATTTCGTTTTATGTGCACCATCCACGCTTCTATTAAGTTAATGATCAGCAATTTAAAAATCCGTTCATCCCATGCTTTTTCTTCTACCTGAGGAAAGAAAGTGGCATCACAATTACCACACGACATGCACCCACCATCAACTAACAAAATCACAAAATCTCAAAATCGATACGTAATTCCACATGAAAAAAAATGTCTTATTAAGCTATCAATAACACAAACATCATTAAATTACTAAATAAAAGTTTTTATGGTGTTTCGGGCAGGGAATTGAAGGTAGAGGGATTTTGGACCCGATTGGATGGTGATTTATGGGTACGTTAATATTTTTCTTGTACAAGTTTATTGTCGGTGGCAATATGTTTGGAAGTCTATTAGCTAATGAAGATTGAAAAGATAAGGAATATTTGATTCTTGAACATAGAAGGGAGAAAAACTTTATTGTAGGTGAAAGTATTGGCTATTTACTAGGATAATGGTTATTTTTGTTAGTTAGAAATAATCTTGAAATTCTTCTAGACAGACTCCCGCAAAAACATCAAGAGTTACTATCAACATTACTTTAACACTGATATCAGTAGTTAAATCATAAAGTTCATCTAGATAAATGAAATTTACATACATTAACGTGAGAGCTTTACCTAAATTAAGGCCTAAACCACTCATTCGGAGATTGAAATAAAAAATTTATGAAAAAAGTCAAAAATTTTCCAAAAAACATCATTTTAAATGAATCTGTTAAAAAGCCTGAACAAACACATTACACACCTAATAAACCCATAGACATTTGACCCGATAAAAGTCAACCTTCCAATCCTTCCATTCAACCCTACGCCCGAAACCGACATGTACATAGTCTTTGATAGTCTTAATAGTCTACAAACTAATCGAGAAAAATAATTTATGTGAGAAAAACAAGTGGATTGAAATTTAATTTAACTGTTTTTTGAGTCTCGCAGCACCGGTGACGTATACGTTTAAGCACCAATGGTTAAGATGTAAGATACTATTTTTGTACCTAAGTAAGTGGAATGATAAATTTGATTATAGTTTATAGTTCTGTGAGGCGAGAGCGAGAGCGAAGTCTTACACCCCGGATTAAGGCAAAAATTAAGATTTATTATAGTTTATCAGTGCGGAGAAAGTTTTCTTGAAGGCGAATGGCAAACTGTTTGCTATTCAGTGCTTGAGCAGATTATTTTTATGTTAAATTGTCTGCTATCTTTTAAGAGATTTAAGGCGGAATTCAAACGATAATCTTGTTTGTAGAACCCAGCTGATGATTTATGTTTTTCAATTATTTATAAAGTTTTGTGCTCTGCTGCTCGACTGGGGAGTGTGAGAAGTATGATAGGGACGTGCTGGGTGCTGGGGATTTAATTAATTTCTATTCAAAATTTATTCGCAGGAAGATTTGAAGAGGAATCGAAGGGACGAGTAGAAACTTGATAAGTTTATTGAAATTATTTGTTAAATAGGAATTTTATAAGATAATTAAAATTGCAGAAAAAATTTAAATGATACATAAAGTTTTTTGATTAATAAAGAAACCGAGATATTCTAAAAAGTACTTAAATCATGACAAGTTGATGTATTTGTACAGTAAGTTAAGTTGTTCGACTGTAATTAATTTAAACTGACAGAACTTCTGTCGAAATACAGAGGTTGTTTGTTTCAAGTTGAATTTTGTAATTTTGTAATTCATGGGATGTTTAATAGGTAGTATTTTTTATGGTTTTCACAATTTCCTTACCAGAAAAATTCTTAATGGAATTTTAAATACTTTATAAAATATTTGCAAAAATTTATATTTAGTAATTTTTTTCACTTTACTAAATAACATTGTAATTTTTATTGAAAAATACACCTACTGAAACCCCATTTTCTAAATTGGCAAAAATTCCAAGCGCGTCCACGACCAAATTCCAAAAATCCTCAAAAACCCTCAAGCATTCAAATATGATTCCAAACAAGCTTTTCAAATTCAAATTGATTGATTTTACATCCTCGCTCTCAATTAATTGTCAGAGGCTAAATTGCTGAATTGCTAGAGTAGCAATGATTTTTATTTCGTTCCAGGAACAAAATCCGATACAAAACTGTTTCAAAGCGATCAAAGCAGAGTCACGCTCTCGCGGGCCCCAATTATTTCGCAATTTGTATCGTTAAATGACAAATGAAAACTTGACACACAAATTGTCAAGCGAAACATCAGAACATCAAAAGGGAGCGGAATGATAGAATATTTCTCAGAAACTCGCACAAAAAACATATCGTCTTCAATAACATTTCAATTTGCGCTCAAAGGAAACTCAATTGGCAAAGAAATCGCTTCTAACGAGCCGTATTTTCTGCTTTTTATGTGTTTTCCATCTATTTTCTTGTGTTTTTCGAGTATTTCTCATGTATTTCAAGTATTTTAGCATTTTTGCCATGTCAAATGTCATCGAATTTCTCTGTACTTAAACTTTTTATCAGAATTTTTGTGAATGGATTTACTTATGAAACCACAAGCAGTCAGATAAGTCAAAGCATAGTTAATGCAGAGTCATTACGAAGGATCAGCCATTAAATCATTAAATCAATCTAGATGGTAAAACCTTACAAAAATAAATTAAGAGATCACGATGGCGTTTTAACTTTATTTGCAAAGACGTGATGAATAAAGGAAATTGAAGAAATTGAGGTGATGTCATTTGAGGAAATCTAATGGATTACTGGATTAGCGGATCCCTGCAGTTGAATTGATATCTGAGAATTAATTTAGATATCGCATTATTATGTGTAATTTGAAGTAATTGAAAGTAATTGCTAAAATTTGATATAAATTGAGATAAAAATTATTGAAAATTGTTGTCATGATGAATATAAATATGTAAAAAGATAAGCTATTTATAAAATTATTTATGTTATAAGTAAGTGTAATTGTATTAGTAACAGTGAAATAAAATTGTATTTGTAAATATGAACACCAAATCAATTTTGAGTTTTATTATTCTATGTATCCTGAATATTTCATAATTTATATCGACTATAGTGTTTCAAAGGTTATACGTTACGTCATTTTTCAGTTCATTTTATTTTATTCAAATTTCTTTTTTTTTAAAAACGAATTTACGAATTTAAACCTTTCATTAATCAAATTCTCTGCAAAAACCCCATTTTTCAACCAATTCCGACAAATCCAACAAATCCAGAAAAACATTCTGTTGCTCTAAATCCACCATCTCCTTATACAGAATTTCTTTTCCAAGAAAATCCTTCAAATATTTGGTATAGCTTTATTATTTCACATTTTTCAATTCCTGAGATAATCTAGAGTGAAATGCGGTATAAACATTCAGTGTACGTGAGTAGAATGAATTTTAAGCAACTTGCAATCACGTCGCAAATGCAAATCATTTTATAACAATTTAAAAAGCTTATTTTTCTTGCCAGAAGTATTCAGCTCTTACAGTTTTTCCTAATGTTTCTAGAGAGAAAATTTTAACTGCTATAAAACCACAATGCCACACAATATAGTTTTCAGTATACAGTAAGTTCCGTTGAGTGCAACCATGCCACGAATGCAATGAAAGCCATTACTAACATTGGAAAGCATTTAAAACCATTAAAAGTAGAAAACTATTAAATTTCTGGTTTTAATGCGATTCTTTCAATTTTCCCATCAGTGAGCTTTATTGGAGAAATTGGATTGATTAATTTAGTTTTGTAATAGGAAGGATTTTATTTTAACTTTTGATTAACTTCATGAAAAAAGTTTTATGCAAATTTGCTGAAAATTACAAAAAAAAATAATTTTCTTTATTTTAATTCACTTCGAACACATTTCAAAGCTATTTCTGCAATTCAATTTAATTCATGAATAATATCAAAAATAACATTACTTTCAACGTTTCTGATGAATATTCAAACCTTTGTTATAATTTAAACTCCACCCTCAAAATCAACTACCAACAGTATTTATTTGTTGATCTAAACCAACAAACCTGATTGTCCTAACCAGATAGACCATAAAACATGAAACAACCCCGAAAGAGATTTATTTTATTGATTCTCCATAAAACTGAACATAGTACAAATATTTTTGCATCTCAATTTCTCAGAAATACCAAACAATCTGCCATAAAAACCAAATTGATTCCCATTTTCCCAAAAAAGGCGAAATCAAATTGCACAAATTGCACAATATTCACCAAAACTAACAAAACTGCACAAAAGCTCACCAAATTTCACAAATCGAACAAAAAATGAAAAAAATTCAAAACTATACAGTTCATTGAAACGATGCTATGAATAAATATTGAAAAGTAGGAATGAGAGATTTCCTCCTATTTTCTGAATTTGCTGCTTCTATTTTCCAAAGAATTAGCAGTTATTCCACTTAATTGAACTTTGTTATTTATGCAAATGTATTTGACACATTTTCAAAAAGTTTTATGGGACAAATAAACATGTTTTTTGAGCGAGACATTGATAGTGGCTCGGGATTTATAGGGTTATTGATTTTGGCTGGGGATAAATATAAATTTGACTGGGATGTTTTTAAAGTTTGTGTTTGAATATTTAAAGAATGTGCAAAAAAGCGCATTTTTATGGTGAAAGCTAATATTGATCAAAAATTTGATTTATTCATAAGTTTGTTTTGTAAATTTTTTTTTGTGTGGGTGTTCAATGAAGTTCAATGAATTTTATAATTTAAATAAAATATGAAATTTTGAAATTAAAGGTTTTATGTTAATTATAATGGAGGATAGAAAACCCTTAGGAAAACTTCAGCATTTAAAATTGTTCTATTTTATATTCTAAGAGCAAATATTCATTGTCTTTTATGCTCAGTAAAAATTATATATTTCACCGATAAAACAACACGCAAACCCACAAAATGTTAACCTTTTAATTAGAAAAAGGTCAAGCTCGGGGTGTGCTCAGGTTCGGTTCATATACTTTAATCCTGATTTTGAATCAAACCTACAAAGATAAAGATTTTCAAATTTAATTACTTTCTTGTATTTGAGAACAATTTGGAAATACAATAAATTAAAAAAATTAATCATTGAGCAATTTCGAATAATTAGTTCGAATTGTGTTTATTAAAATAATGGCTTATATTTACATTTAAAAGCTTGTTAAATTTTTTAATATTCTGATTTTAATGACTTAATGTAATTTGAAGAGCATTAAAGCATTCACAAAAAAGTTATGGCTCCTGCATTTTATTATGCAATGCATTTTTCATTTTAAATAAAATCCCTCATTAACCTTAAATACAACAAACTATAAAAACTCCAAAAATTAACACAATATCCCATTAAAAATTAAAACTGAAAAACTGATTATTAATTCAACCACAAAAACCTGAAACCTCGTAATTTCATCAATTAGAGCTCATGAAACTCTCCCAAACCTTAAATTCAAAAACTGCAAAACTCATCAAAATGATGTAACCACATAAACCATACAATCATAAACCATGAGTAAACCTCGAGTAAACCTCACAATCCAGCAATCAGACATTCACCCATTAAATCTGAAAGCTCAATATATCAGAATCAGTTCTCATATCAGAACTGAAATCCTCATACAAAGTGTAAAAAATTTGAAATATCATAATGTAAATGTATAATGCGATAGAAATGAGTTTATTTCAATTTCCACAATGTTATACAAGTCGATTTAATAGAATTTCCTGCTCGGCAGCAAAAAATCGAGCAAACGATTCGAGACAACATCATTTTTCATTTCGCAGCTGTAAGAGGATTCCTTATTTAGCTGTACGTCGCGCTCAACTTCTCAAGACTCTCTAGTTTGCATTCAAGGATTCACGCTGGCACATTAGCAAAAAAAGCGGAATTCATATTGAGCTCAAAAGTGGCTTCAGTTGCTTGTACCACTCGGAAACTTGTATGTTATTCCAAATAACAGAGTGTGCAGTGAGAGACGAGGAAATATGGTTTCAAGCTACATTAATTGGAATTCACTCGGTTTTTTGTGTGGCGCTTGCTTTTTAAGACTTTGGAGGTGGTTTTTGGGTGGAAAGAGTGATTATTTTAGAAAATGCTTGGTGACAGCATCATACATCAGATGCTAGTGAATAAAATCTAAAAAATTTGTTGTGATATTTTCCGCCATCTACTACCCAGCTTCATATTTTCTTGGCAGATGCACAACATAAAACAACATAATAACACATTTTTGATCATTTATGTACTCATAATTTGCCGGGCTCTATTTTCTTTAGTACATTTTCAGTCTTCACGTCAAACACAGTGACTTCAACCCACTCAAAGCTATTCTTGTGTGCTTGCTCGCTCGTTCGTCGTTTGTTCTGTAGAAAACAATAAAAATGTAGAAAAAGTCTAGAAAAGCTGAGAAAATATGAGGCAAAAATGGCAAAAATAAATTTTAAACAGAAGCTGGATATGTTAAGAAAACATAAGAATATTATTCGTTCGCTCGAGATATGATATATCGCTCTTTTTGCCAGCGTTTTTCAAGTTTCATGCATGGAAATACATTCAGAGTCAATCAAAAAAAGACTTTGGCAGCATTTGGTGAATTTAAGAGATTTACTTGCCAGTTTTTTGCCAGTTTTCGCCAAATTTCGGGAATTTTTGCGGAATGGATGTTTTCTAGCGTATATTATGGAGATTTTGGATTTGTTCAAGCTTTTTACATTCTAGGGGTTTTAGGGATATTTTAGAAATTTAAGGATATATTGTAGAATAATCAAGGTTATTCAGCGGATTTGAAACGACATTTTAAAATCTTTACTAATATCGCTCGTTGCAGACTTAAGCTCGATTTACTTTTAGGATGAGTGATTATGGTAATTATGGAAAATTTATTGGAATAATTCAACTCGTTCATATTTTGCTGTATAAATTGCAACACACATGATTGGGTTTAAAAGTGAAAATTGGAAAATTTAATTTAATTTGGTATAATTTGTATTTTTTTTTATTTTTCAATATATTAATGTGATTGAAGGTATAAACCAATTTAAAACCGGTACTCAATCAAAATTAATGCGTTAATTTGCCACAATATGTTTTTTTATTTATTTGACTATGTTTGAGTTGTTTGAGTTAATTGACATATTATAGCGTAGATTCAAATAATGGATTATTTTATCAGTTGACGTTTCAAATGTGTGCAAGGTTTTGATTAATTATTGAATGATTATTGAATAATCGATTGATAAGCCAAAAATATATTTCAGGAAGCGCATTTAGCTCATTAAAAACACCCTATAACCATACCCCAACGTTTAAAATTATTAAACCAAAACACATAATTTCAAGAATATCACTTTCATACTCACAAAATACTAAGTGTTATTATAAAATCCTTGGCTTACAAAAATCCTAACAAAAAAGGCACAAGCTTCCAGTACAAAAATCTGTTTACAGCACATAATTAATACCATAATTAATTAAGCCACGTTCCCAATCACAGTGTTACAGTATTACAGCAATATAGCGTTACAGCACAAGTATGGCACACAAAATAACATTCTGGGGCTTTTTCACGCGTAATTTATACTGCAAACATCTGTTACCACAATTATGACTAAATAATATCGCTCCTTCATTATTGAAAGCTCCCATAGCCAGGCCCTCTTCATTATCATTTCGGCAGAAACAGCACAATTCTCAAAAAGGACCGTAATTGGGAGGGTTTTGAAGGGTGGAAAAATTGTTTTAAACCTTTTCAATTTATTGTCTAAGAGATTATTTTAGTTTAAATCAAAGATTCAGTTAATGAAGAGATTTGAGGAAAATGTTCATGTACAAAGATCCCTTACTTCTAATCCGTTGTCATTCACTTGGCATTTCAATCACGTAACAATTTATTACATTTATTTGCTAAGTATTCCAGCAAAACTTCTTGCGATCGCATTATGATTAGAGCGGCACAATTCCATTATGATTGTTTCTCTCCTCGTTATCTCAATTTTGCTTAATTTAGTTTAGTTAGCTTAATTTGGATAAAGTGTTAAAGTGATGCTATTTCTGGGCTTTATTACGAAAAATTTCGGAAAATTAGGAAAACTGGGAAAAGTTGGATCGAAGTCTTTTTGTTGTTGATCACATTGGAAGATGGAATTTGCTCTAATTAAATATAGGCTAATCGTAAAAAGCAACATCAACATTATTAAAGGTAATTGAAGAGGATTGTCTTAATAGGTAAAAATTGACGACAGCTTAACTCGAAACATTTATAAATACTTTTAAGAGGAAATATAGAAAATAACATCATTTTGTAATAATAACAATAACAATGACTTTTCAAGGTGTTTTGAAATCATTTTGTTATGCTTTCTGTTTAAGAAGACGAAGTTTTATATTTTTTGCAAAAACATTTTTAAATATAACCTGAAGCCATTCTACGCAATTTTGTAATTCATGACATCACAAAGCTTTCAAAAAGTTCAAACGCAAAATGAAATGAATTTACAAGCAAATTAATTCAAGCATTCTCCCACGACTGTATTTCAAATGTAATCTAATATAGCTAAAACACAATTATATAATAACGTTTTACGTTACTGAGTCTTCAACTGAACGAACTCATTAACTCGTTAGGCATTAGTAACTAATTAAATGTTCATTGTATAATAATTGTAATAATATTGGATAATATAATATCGCTCAAAATGTTAAAGAGCTCGAGTTTGCTTGGTTGTTTTACCGTTTTACATGTAGAAAGATTATATCTGCACTGAAAGTTACAAATCTTAATTTTGGAATATTCCTCAGAAAGTTAAAAACTAATAAAATTCAAACCTGTGAATTCAAGATATTTGAGAAATTCGATCAACTACACTGATAAATTTAATTTTATGAGCTTTGAAAAAAAAAAAATTGATAATGTAGAGGAGTTTTGTAGAAACAATTTTAGAGACTTTGAGTGAGAAAGTTTGAAATGACTTGAAATAAAAATAAAATTCAATATATATTTGCAACAGTGCCTCTATCCTTTCATCTAGCTCAGCTATCTGAAACTCAAGCATACTGTAATGGATCCAAGGCATATTCAAACGTTGCTAGCACAGAATTATTGAAATATTAAGCAGAAATTATGTAATTTCTACGTGCCACAAATTTGTAAGCGAGCTTTTGACTCAGTCAAAGATTTTTCCAAGAAAAGTTATTACTTGTTTTCTTATTTTCTCTGAGATGATATCTTAATGAGATTATAAAAATTATTGATGGAATCTTAAATCATCTAGAGAAATTTGGTGAGCGGTGTTTTTTTGGGATATAAGTTAATGATCAAAGTTAAACAGATGTGTGGAATGTTCGGTAAGTGAATGTTATTATGAGTTGATATATGAGAGAAAAAATACGAAATGTTCACTAATAGATTTGAAGATGTTTAGCTAAGATTAATAAGCAATTAGTGGAGTTGTATTTTTAGATATATGAACATTACTTTTTAGTTAGTTAATTAAGTTAGAAACCGTCTACTTTATCGTCTATTTGACTTCATTACGGTGTAGCCTAGTGGAAGGGTCGGAAGCCCACTACATTATACATGAAAGTAAAAATTCAATAAAGAAGTCACCATAAACTTTCCCCAACATAAAAAATCAAATAAAAGTCTATAAAGCAAACATCATCAATGTTTTCTTGTCCCCATCAAACTTCCCTACGAACTTCATCTTTCTAAACCTTCCTCGAATCTCTTCACAATCTACGAACAAACGAAATAACCAAAAAACCAAGGAAAATCCCAAATCAACCTAAAGATAAATTTAGCAAGCTCATACAACATAACTCTTCTTTCGCTTTTCAATTTACTCAGCAAAAGAAGCAGAAAACTCAATATCTTGCAAGCAATTGAGAATCACTGACATGCACAGTTTGTGAAATCATTTTTCATTCTTTTAACCCTCCCGTATGAAAAGCTGGAAAAATCTGGAATCACCCATTCAAACAGTATGCAAGACTATAAAGAAGAGTAAGAAGGCAAAAAGCAACAAAAAAAGTTTATGTTCAGCCGGAGAAGGCTTTCGATGTAAGCGGGGCTTGCACAAGTGGTTGTTCGCTTCTCTAGAAATCATTAGATGAGCTCTATATTCAGATAACTGAAAAGTTACTTTACACACAGCAAAATTGATAGACCATTCCTATAAATCCTCACTAAGACATACAAATTAGAGAAACACATTAAGAGCACTGACCCAACGAAACTCAGCAAACGCTCTGGAAAATCTTCAGCCAATATTTGCGAATGTACAACTTTGTTTGGGAAATTAATTCCCATTTCATTATTTATTGTGTAGAGCGCTCGCAAATAACTACCTGTTTGCTTGAATGAGTTGAAGTAAGTAAAATGTTTTTAATGCTTTGAATGTTTTGGATGCTTCTGAGAACAATGTATTGTATTCGCTTGAGAATTTATATCTTTATTTGGCAAATGTTAAATAAAACGGTGAACAAGATCAACACTTAGCAGAAGATTTTTTTGTTCTTTGAGAGCTTTTTGGATGGTTTAGGTTTACTTCATAAAGACCGAAAAAGTAAAGTTGAGTTTCTATCAAGTTTTATGGAAATAATGACTGAATAATTGAATAGTTAAAAAAATCTATTCGTGAACAGGAGCTGATATGAGGATCACAAAAACTTTACTACGCCGTAAAAAACGCAATACATCTAATAATTCAACTTATTCAACACTTATCGACTTCTAAAACCAAAACTGTAATTAATTCTCGATGCTTGGATAACGAGAACACTTCAACGATCTTGTTGAATCAGAACTCATCTCTGAAGAAGAAAAAAAAACTTTTAATTAGGTTGCTATCTTGACGAGCATGTTTAGCTGGGAAACAACTTCTGCACTGTTTTTGCCAGAAAGCAAAAATAGAAGATAGTTTGCGAGTTCTCACACTGCAAAAAAAGCTAGGAAATAAATCTTAAAGTTTGTGTGAAAATTGACTCTTTTTCAGTTGTCTCTGGCAACAAAAAATGCTGAAACGTTTTATTAATCAATAAAGTTTTCTGCTCCGAGACGAGCGCAAACTTTTTTAAATGTTACAACTTGTTAAAAAATAAAGTTGGCTTATCTGATTTTGTTCTTGTGATTGTGTTTTCATTCGGAAAGTTTCTTTTGCCTAAAGATGATTTGCTGATTGTTGAGGAAAAATTTTGTGGAATTGCTTTAAGGGAAGCTTGCAAGTCACTGATGAAAGATAAAAATGACCAGAGCTATTTTTAGCTGTCTGAGAAGAAAAATCAATTATAGGCTGTTTTTGTGCGTATTTATGATTTTAAGTGAACTTATAAATTAAAGTTAGAGATCAGGCTATAATTTTATGATTAGATTTAAAACAACTCTATTGATTTTGTAGAAACATTCTATTTCTTATTTGAAATCAAATTACGTTCGGTTTCAGAAATTTTCTAGACAATGCAACAGTTACCATTCAATAATGCCACGATTTCCCTAAAACGCATATTTATATTCATAGGGGCTTCACTCCCCATTACTTCCATAATCAAAATTCAAGCATCACAGATGATTTGAATAACTGTCACAGAATCTCAACCATTCTCAAAGTCAAATTCAAAAAAATCACATTCCAAATTAAATATTCATTAGATTGAGCATTACAGCATTACCACATTACAGCATATCGCATTAGGTATTCGATTTGCATTCAGTTGGGGCAAATTAAAAGTTTAGACACGACGATAGTCAGTAGAGCTCATAGAAGTCATATTTCTTGGCATTCCTTCTAATGAACTTTGACTTGGCAAGCTCCTGACAAGACTTCCAATCGACCATCATCATACTTCCCTCTGTCTTATTTTTATTCAGAGAATCAGTGATTCAGTCATCTCTGCTACTTCATACTTACATTTTAAATGGAAACGTGAAACAAATATACTTTTTTGCGCTTAATTGGCAAATTTTTCTTCGACTTTCTACGGTTTCTGCAGCTTAATGAGCTTGCAGGAAACTTTGATGTATGAAAAAAATTCTTTCCAAAATTTTAAAACTTACATACTTTTTAAACTTCAAGTTTTAATTTGAAGATTTGAAGACTTAATTAGGGCGTCAAACTTTTGTTTTGATTCATTTACATTCGTTTCCATTCATTTTATAATTTTATCTTGTAATTTAGTAATTTTTCCTCACATTTTAACCGCTATTCCTAACTTTGATTACTTTTCCATTTTATGCAAGATTTTCTCACACTTTCGACGAGTTTTCCTTTTCTCGTTTTTCATGGAGAAAGAGCTTTCAAGAAAATTAAATCACTTTAAAGATGAAAATAAGAATAAACCAATAATGAAATGAGATTAAAAAAGTTTTGCTGGCAGGGTATTTAGTTCACTGTTATATTGCTTGAGTGATTTGACAAGTTTGTTATGAAGTTGAAATAAAGATTGAGCTTTTTTGTATTAATAGTTTTCAAAGTTGTCAAGGCAGATATATTTTTTAATTATTTGTTTTTCACTTTGCAAGGTATTTTTGAAATTTAATTGTAATTTCTGCTCTGGGAATTCTTTTAAATTATTAACTTCGTCGCTTTTAACATTTCTGACTTTAATTGAAATTTGGAAATTGTTTTATGATGCGTTTTAAAATGTTTTTAATTTGTTTGACTTCAAAAATTAAAACGTACTGTGAGTGTTTAGAACTTGAATGAAACAATTTAAACTATAAATTTAAATGTACAGAACTTTTGGAAAATGTCAAAAGAGTTTGAAGATGTTTGGAACATGTTAAATAATAAATCTTATAAAATGTTCTACAAATTAAACAACTGTTAAACAACTGACGCAGAATATAATTGATATAATTTAATATAAATAATTTTCATATTCAATTCTAAATTATTTTGACCAAATCAATTCATTATGATGTAGAACACAGTGGGAGCATTATAGTTTACAATGATTTTGAGGTTTTAGACAGTTTCAGACAGTTTGAAACCTTTAACACGATTTGAACGCAGTGTTTCGACTCGTGCAACTTATTTTATTTTTAAGTTTTAGTCAAGAAACGAAAGTTCAAAAAATTTAATCATCCATGAATAGCAATACTAAATTTGACCCTCGAAACCTTTTTTTAAATTCATGAATAGCAATACTTCGAAAAATTAATTTATGAATGTTGGGACCCAAAAACCTAAGATTCGACCCACGAAACCTTATTTTAAAGAATTTTTAATCAAAAAACGAAAGTTCAAAAACTAATATTATCCATGAACCTAGGTTCATGAATAGCAATACTTCGAAAATTTAATTTATGAATGTTGGGACCCAAAAACCTTAAATTCGACCCACGAAACCTTATTTTAAAGAATTTTTAGTCAAAAAACGAAAGTTCAAAAAATAATATTATCCATGAACCTAGGTTCATGAATAGCAATACTTCGAAAATTTAATTTATGAATGTTGGAACCCAAAAACCTAAAAATCGACCCACGAAACCTTATTTTAAAGAATTTTTAATCTAAAAACGCAAGTTCAAAAAATAATATTATCCATGAACCTAATTTCATGAATAGCAATACTTGGAAAATTTAATTTATGAATGTTGGGACCCAAAAACCTTAAATTCGACCCACGAAACCTTATTTTAAAGAATTTTTAGTCAAAAAACGAAAGTTCAAAAAATAATATTATCCATGAACCTAGGTTCATGAATAGCAATACTTCGAAAATTTAATTTATGAATGTTGGGACCCAAAAACCTAAAATTCGACCCACGAAACCTTATTTTAAAGAATTTTTAATCAAAAAACGCAAGTTCAAAAAATAATATTATCCATGAACCTAGGTTCATGAATAGCAATACTTCGAAAATTTAATTTATGAATGTTGGGACTCAAAATCTTAAAATTCGACCCACGAAACCTTATTTTAAAGAATTTTTAATCAAAAAACGCAAGTTCAAAAAATAATATTATCCATGAACCTAGGTTCATGAATAGCAATACTTCGAAAATTTAATTTATGAATGTTGGGACTCAAAATCTTAAAATTCGACCCACGAAACCTTATTTTAAAGAATTTTTAATCAAAAAACGCAAGTTCAAAAAATAATATTATCCATGAACCTAGGTTCATGAATAGCAATACTTCGAAAATTTAATTTATGAATGTTGGGACCCAAAAACCTAAAATTCGACCCACGAAACCTTATTTTAAAGAATTTTTAGTCAAAAAACGAAAGTTCAAAAAATAATATTATCCATGAACCTAGGTTCATGAATAGCAATACTTCGAAAATTTAATTTATGAATGTTGGGACCCAAAAACCTAAAATTCGACCCACGAAACCTTATTTTAAAGAATTTTTAGTCAAAAAACGAAAGTTCAAAAAATAATATTATCCATGAACCTAGGTTCATGAATAGCAATACTTCGAAAATTTAATTTATGAATGTTGGAACCCAAAAACCTAAAAATCGACCCACGAAACCATATTTTAAAGAATTTTTAATCTAAAAACGCAAGTTCAAAAAATAATATTATCCATGAACCTAATTTCATGAATAGCAATACTTGGAAAATTTAATTTATGAATGTTGGGACCCAAAAACCTTAAATTCGACCCACGAAACCTTATTTTAAAGAATTTTTAGTCAAAAAACGAAAGTTCAAAAAATAATATTATCCATGAACCTAGGTTCATGAATAGCAATACTTGGAAAATTTAATTTATGAATGTTGGAACCCAAAAACCTAAAATTCGTCCTACGAAACCTTATTTTAAAGAATTTTTAGTCAAAAAACGAAAGTGCAAAACATATAGTTAACCAGGTTAATGTATATCAATACGAATCACGAATGTTCCTAGTTCCAAAATATTTTTAATTTCACGCTACTAATTTCAAACAATTTCTACCATTTACAAAAATACAAAATTTACAACAATTCTAAAATTAAAATATTTCAATAAACATTCTCCGGAAGTTTTCGCGATATTTTTCGCGATACCTTCATACATTTTTTATGATTCTCGCCTCTAGAGCCTGGCAATCGTTTCACTTGCGTATCGCAATCTAAATTATTCGCACTGGAAATTTGGCGAGGGACTCTTTTATTCTTTTGTCAGAGATTTTGATGAAAAATTGCAAAATTGAAGCTATGCTTCAAATGCCTCAAATACTTGGAATATTAGAAATGCTCCAAATGGAGTTTTCATTTTATTGTCAATTTTGCAGAACAACACGCAGTCTACAATCTAATTTACCTGCTCCCAGGTACTCGGTTGCTTGCTTTGCTCATGTTTCTCATTACGATCATGGTGCGTAACAATCAGCCTGGAGGAATGACAGGTATTCAGTTTTTTTCGGATGTTGAGCCATCATAATTCTACAATAGATCGTTTGTCCAAAAAAGCTTTTATTGTCAATTAGGCACTGGTTCAGCTGTTGGGCTGAAAGGAGATGCTAAATGGTGGTTACTTTTTTTATGAGAACAATGAAATTTTATTTATTGAAAGAAATGACTTTTTTGATTTGCCAAGGAAAATATTTATGTGATGGCATCTTTATTATACAATAATTTTGAACCTACCTCGATTGGCTTGCCTTGTCAAAGCTTAAATGTAAAACACTAAAATTTCTCGTCAATCCGCATCGTACTTTCCACAAAAATCTAGATATCCAGTTAAATATTGGTCGCTGGGCGTCATAATGTGTTTATTTATGACGATGTGAAAACCGAAAATGCTAGGAATTTTCGCCAAACTATTGGAAAAACCCAAATAAGCTTGGTGGAAATATGCAAAACAAAAAAGACACAATAAAACGCTAAAAACTCTCCTATTCTATCGTATTTCGCTATTTTGCATATTTCCAAGCTTGCGGAAATGATAAAAGCTGCAAATTCAATTACTTGCTTCTAGAAAATTGTTCTGGTGTGTACACTGACACTCGACTTTATTCGAGTTTGCTCATGGCGTGGTAAAATGCTCAAGCATAACTTCTCTGGGCAAATTATTGTCACGTTGGAAAAATTTTATTATTCATTATTGTGGCGCGAAAGCTAAATTATTGTAAAATGTGCTGCAAGCTTTTGGCTCTGAAAATTGGAAATTGAAAATTGGTAAAAATGAAAAATCGCAAAATTGGAAATTTTATGACGTTGTGTGTCATTGCTTCGCGTTCAAAGTGAATTGGAGGTTGTGGTGTGTTGACAAATTTTATTTGAAAATAAATTTTGTATGCTTTGTTGTGCAGAATCTATATTTTAAAAAAATGAGGGAAAATTTCTTTTAAATTTTCCAACCAGTTAGAACCTCGCAACTTATATTGAACATAAGATTGACAATTCATTATAAACACAATGTTATTCTAAGAAGTCTGATTTTCAAATTTCTCAAGAGTCGTTGACCTGTCTGCACGTATTTTTGCTAAAAAAGTACAAAAGCTTTCAAAAAACAAAAAAGCTTTCTTGAGACAAAAATCTTAAGAGTTTTCAAACTAATCTTGGAGTGAACTTCAATATACTCTGCGAAGCACTTTTCAAAGTTTGCTCAAAGGAGCTCAAAGTCCACGGTTGAGGAACAAGCATTGACTTCTTTGGTACATTTCTTTGAATCAATACATCAAAACAAAGCTTTGAAAGATCAACTCAACCTTATTTCTAAGAATTCGCTAACTAATTGAATAAATCTCAGCAAATATTTTTCCATTCAGGGAGTTTTTACGACCAACTTTTTATGCTTTAAGCTTTTTTGTTTCAACCATGATATAATTTATGTTATTTTAAAGACGATTAATATCTATTGTGTCGCTTGCGCCAACAGATAAACAACAATACAAGTAATTCCACTCATAAATCATGGTCATTTGTTATCGAGTTGGCAATAAGACGTCCATTGTTCTAGAGCTTCGACATGCTGGCGAATTAATTTTTCAATTTTTCAATTTTTATTGGTAATACTACAGTTTTGACAGTAGCAAAAAATCGGAAGTTGAAGCAGAAACTTGTTATTTATGGTGCAACAAAGAACCTTAAATTGATATCTCGATTACCGAGTAAGTCTTTAATTTGGAGAGATGAAATATTGGATGAAACTGAAGTGATGTTTCCGAGTTTTTTCAGGGTTAAGATAAATATTTTCTAAACATTTGGTTCATAAATATTTTTTTTGGGTTATTCTGTATTCATACTTTTGACGTAGATGCAGAAAAGAATGAGAATTCTAAAATTTGTTTATGAACTGTCCTTAATGGCCAACTTACTGCTCACAAAAAAATATATAAAAGCACACAATAAAGTCTCATTTATCTTTACATCAAGCAAAATTAGTTTTTCCATCGTCTTATTGTGCATTCCGCACCGTTTTGTAGTAGAGTATGCTGAGAAGAGACTTAAAGGGTGGAATTTTCTCTATAGAATTTCATAAGAATTGAATCAATCTTAAGAATTTTATCATATTAATATAATGAAAAGTTTTTCATAACTTATCGCGAGAGTTTGAATCTCTTCAACTAATAAAACCCTTTTAGATTTTCCATTTTCTTTGCTTATTATTTTTCCACAAAGGTCTGGAAGAAACGTATTCAAACCTTTGTAGTGGAAAGAACAATAGATGCTCCTTGCGAATACTGCTTATACATTTACTTTGCTTATTTTTTAATAAATTCTGGAATTACAAAAGGATATAAGGCAGAAGTCGTATTTCTAAATGAAAGATTAATCATTCCACAAGTTGCTAGAAAACTTGCAAAGAAAGCTGTGCATAAAAAATGAGTAAGTTGATAAAGTTGTTTATTGTTCAGATTTACTGAAGAAAAGCTGCAATATTTATTTTTATTCAACGTATTTTGTTTGAATTACCTTAGGAAAAGCGTTTACCTCTTGCAAGATGTGAAATGTTTGCTGAGAACAATTGCAACAAAACAAGACGAGAATTTTCATTTTAATGGTTTTTTATGCGCTTTAATGTGTTTCGTGCTTTTTGTTCAGCTTATTTATATATTATTTTTGGGTGTTTTCTTATGAAAGGTACATTACTTGTTTAAACAGTTGAACAATTAATGATAAATAAAAAATTTTTTCACTAGAAACTCTGAAGAAGCTTAAGGTAAATATCTTGAGGTTTTCAGTCGCTTTTTAATTAATGGAGCAACTTGAGGGTATTTTACTCTAATTGCTACAATTCTTAAATCTTTGAAATGGTGAAAATGCAAAATGAGAATTTACAAAACATTCTGAAAATTTTGTTGTCTTTTAATTAATTGAAGATAGATTTATTCAGTCACCAAAGAAATTCATAATGAAATGCTGTTTGAATCAAATTCTCATTATTTCTGTATCCTGCGCTTGATAGACAATGAATAAATGAGTCCTGCAAAAATATATATTTTATATTGATTTTCTCTCGCCAAATAAACACAATCAATTAAAATCTTAATTTCCGTTTCGATTTCCATTGAATTTCTTAAAATACGAAATTTATTTGAAATTTATTGAAACATTGAACTAACTTGAAATCGATGAAAATCGAAAATATGAAAAGTTTCATTGGAATTGATTTTGGAAATCACAATTTAATTGTAATTAAGAATTGTTGGATTTAAATTTTAATTGGAAAATTAATGAGTTTGATTGAAATTTTCTATGAAATTCTTGATTAATTTTATTTATTGGTTGGATTGATTGAATTTGTTGCAATTTTATGTCTTCTTTCATTTGAGTATTTTTGCAAAAAACCGAAATATTAAACATAATTAAAAAACAGCTTTTGCACAAGCTGGTTCACAAATTCTTCAGGACAATAGAACAACATTTAATTTTTTTTTAATTTTGTCATCAAATTTTTAATGAGGATGGATATTTATAAGCTACATGTGCCATAATTGAGATTTAAATTTGAACACATTTTTAAAAATTCTATTCCAAGAAAATATCGAAGAAATTATAATTGTCAATTAATTCTGGTAGCTTACATATCTCCTAAAGCTTCAAAATGTATCTTCATTCTCTTCTTTACATTTTCAAGTATTATCCTTTAAACCTACCCTCAAACCTGCAAACACAAAGCACTTTAATTTTTCGCAAAAAAAAACAAGATCCCGCTCAAAAGTCCATCAAAGTAAATCGAGAGCTTTGCGCCCACAAAACATCTTCATTTACAGCCGAAGAAAAAGTAAAAATGGTAAAAAAATAGTTGTAATCACCCACGCACGCACGACCTAAAATGTGTAAAAATACAAAAAAGAGATTGGCCCATGAAAAAAAGGTCAATTCTTGTGTTTGTCTTGCCGAATTACGAAAATTACGAAATTGACGAAATTAGAAGGAAATTGGGGCAAAGCAGAAAAGTCCGAAAAGCTGGAAAACTCTCTAGAAAGCAAACAAAGCACACAATTGAATTAGAAAAATAAACAAATTCCGTTTCTGGGTAAACAATCAAGTTTTTTATACTTTTTGGTGAAAAGAAGGCAACATGTTTTTGGTGTATTTTGGCTTACAGCACTAGAATGCGATGGTTAAAGAAGGGCTCTTACTTTGAGAATTGTTTGGATCAGTAGATTTCTTTATGTTTAAGGATCAAATTTATGATAAATTTTTGTTCCACACCAATCTTCTCAACAATCATAGCAGTAAGCTGCACTAACTTTACAAAAAACCCACAACATGACTTGTAAACACAAAATACTGATATAAGACTATAATTAATGGACTTAATAAATGAATCCCCTTAGAACTCTCAGCAAGAGTCCAAGTAATTTAAAGTCTCGCAGAACTCTCGCACCACAAACTTTTCCTCTGAAAGTCAAAAAACAACATTTGCCCACAATTTCTTAAGATTCAAAAAATCCAACAAACTCTCTAAATTCATAATTTTCTTGCAAAAAAAGTTGTACAAACTTTTTGCAGCTCAAAAAATTGTACTTTTCGTAACAAAAAGCTCTTGACTTTTGCTTACCTTTCAATGAACTCGACCAACTTTATGTAGCCAAGTTTATGAAATTCGACATGCACTCAGCACCAACTTTTCAATTGACTGTCTGACAAGCGCTGGCAGCAAAATACGGGAACAAAACAACAACAAGAAGTGTTACAACATTCTAACTATATCTAAGAGTCTAACACAGCACACAGAACAAGAAACTTCTCCAAAAACTTGTTAAAGCTTTTTTGCTGTCGATCCCAGCACAAGGCGCGCAACACGAAAAAACGTGAACGCTGGTGTGAAAATCGATTCAATTATCTTGTAAACATTTTGTTAATCTGAAAAGTTTCCTTCTACTGCTTCCACTGCTTGCTATAGTGCGCTACTACACTGGTGTGCTTGTGTAACAGATCTCAGTCATAGTTTGCCCCATTTGATCAATTGTTTTAGTTTTGCCATTTAATTCTTGCATTAAATGTAGCAGAAAAACAATCAAAGTTTCTTCCGGCAGTTGAGCGAACTTTTGCTATTGCAAGTTCTTGAGAAAGTGGATCTAATGGGAAATCACCGAGTGCTTCGAAGAGGTGGGTTTGAGGGGTGTTTTAGTTGTTTTTACAATTAAAGTTCATGTTTTTATTGTAAATTTATCAGATTGGATTGAAAATTCACTTTTTGCAATATAACTGAATAATGTATAAACTCTTTTGGGAACATTCAATTTATTAATCACCATAGAGATTTTAAAATTCAATTTAATCTTAAATTAATTCTCACCCTCTAATACACACCCCAACAAAGTCTACCCGAGTTTATCCATAAACTTCCTCAAAGTTTTTCGAAATGCTTCTACTTCTTCGATTCCCAGTTAAAAGCAGGAGTTTATTGCACGTCATTGTGCTCGATTCTTTAGCTCACATCTTCGAGTAATCTATTTCCAATCAACTTGTTTGCAGTTTTTTTCATTTTTTGCTAGAATTTCAATTATATTTTCTTCGGTTTAGTAGCAAATAAAGTTTTTTTACTGTTAGATTTTTTTTTGAGTTTGGAATCAGAAATGTTTCACTTTCCTTGGGCGTGAGAAGAGATTTTGTGATTGGCAGAGAGAAAAAGTATATTTTGATTGAATCTTGTTAGTTTTTGCTACAATGTTTGTATATCTATGGGAAATTTTGTGAACGCATAATTTGATGGATTGGAGAGCTTTTCACAAAAGATGTCTGCGTTTGAATTGACAATATATTTGTCATTTTTTTTGAACAACCTTTAAAGTAATATTATTAAAATTAAAGTAAATAAGTAATTACCTTTAAAGTAAATAAACATAAGTATATTACCATTTGAATGAAAATATTATTAAAATAATCAAGAAAAGAATTATTTAGAGAAGCACTGATCGGAAAATGTTATACGATCCTAAATACGTTTACATTATAAATGCTTAAATAACCTTTAAAAGAAAACACGTGCCATCATTCAAAATAAATATTTTAAACAAAAAATACCAAAAAAGGTTATTGAAAAAACAAAATTAGAATATTGCAGCATATCTTTCTTGAGAAAGGACCTTTATAAAAAATTAAATCATAAAGATTTGAAGAGCAATGCTTAAAACATTCAATTACATCATCTTTTTCTAGATCTACCTACACCACACTTTTTATTTGCTTTAACATTTTAAAACATACAAATAACTTTTTCCAGCTCTTAAGGCTTCAGAAGCAAACAAAAATCTTAAATATTCCAATTTAATAGAAGAAATCTTCAAAAGGCCACTCGCAAAAAATAATACTCACTGGTAAACTTTATGTAGACATCACAAACTTTTAAATAATCAAATGACAAGCAAGGCAAAAGAGAAGAAAGTTTTTTCATTTATCAAAACGGTCGTTTTGAGCAGCAAACTTGTGATGAATTGACTTTGGAGCTAATTAACAGTGCGAGCTTTTTGCTTGATAAAAAGAAACTAATGAAATTGTAATATCCTAGAATTAAATTCATCCAAACTTTTCCTTTGTAAAAAACGAATTGTGAGTTGAGCATTAGAGGAAGTTGAAGCTGTTGAGTAGTTCTGATTGAAATGAGGTTTCGTGGTGTGCATTAAACTTCAGCACGCTCCGGTTGCATTTGAATATTTTTAATGAAAACTCAATGGAATTCTATGGCAGCGTTTGTTGTTTAACAGTTGATTAAAAAAATAAGCAAAAGTGAGATTTTCAACGCTGGTTTCAAGTTGAAAAGTTTTGAGGTGAAGTCATGCATATGAAAGGTTTCTAGATTTATGGAATTAATTATGAAGTTGCTTTTGGAAAAGATCAGTGAAGTGTAAAAGTTTCAAGTGATAGATTGAGGGAAGTTTTGAATGTTCATTGATAGTTTTCAACTAAACATTAGATTGATGTTTCATAGTAACAACCAAAGAATGGATCAAAAATCTTTCAATTAGAAATGTGAATTAAATTTGTCAAATTTGTAGAATCATCATTAAAAAAATTAAATCATTCAATGGATTCAAAATCTAACATAATCTTTACACTCAAAGATAATAAATATTGCTCTAATTTTAGATAATAAGTAACGCTAAAATGATAATCAAATTAACATTGAAATGTAACTAACGTGAGTTAGTCATGCATGAACTTAAATGTCTTGTATTCCAACAAAAAAATACAAATCACTGGCTACGGTCACAAAGCTTAGATAATATATAATATTATGTCATTCATACTTTCAAGTACAATCACAAAATATAATTTATCAATATTGTAATCTAATAAAATTTGTTTTTGCAACAAACTTCAAATTTTCAAAATATTTTGTTATTTTAGCATCAAACTATACATGTAAAAGTTTAAGAATAAACAAAAGCACTGAGACCAATTTAGTTAATTCATTAAGTTAAAAAGTTTGTTCTGCTTTTAATTTCAGAAACATAAAGAAAACAAAATCTTAACTTTGAATTAGATTGAAGGGCTGTCCCCGAATGATTTCTGGTGAGCATAATCAAAATAAAAATAAAGGTTGTATGTAGGTAAACAAAGTTTTGATGATCAGCAAACACAAAATTATTCATTCATGTTTGTTATCTTAGTGATAAAGAATAGGTGTTCATATAAAAAAGCATAGTATTTCATTCCCTTGCATTTTTAATCTTTTAACCTTTGTTCCATTCGTCATCACATTTAATTACATTTTTTGTTTTCAATTATGAGAACCAATATAGAAATTGCAATTCGGGCAGTGATGGTTTTTCTTGCGCAAACATGGAGTGCAATACTAAAAAAACATCATTAATCAGTGATAACACTCATAAAATAAAATCAATGCCTTACCGGAATCCACACACAAGGCCATAGAGCAGTGAGGCACAAGAGACCAGCACAAAGATGAGTGGACGTTGTAGTTTTGTAATCAATATTTGTCGTTATATTGTTCCGGCATGATGGGCAAACCATCTAAAATAAAAAAGTTGATCAAATCAGAATTTCGTTTTTTTTTTTATTGAATGAATGTTGCAATTAACTTACATTTTGTGGGCTTGGCCCGAGCAACGCTGCTTGTTGGATGACTATGGCTGTAAAAATTTAAAATCAGTATCGATTGATCATGCATATTTTTCAAAAACTACTTGGTTGCTGGTTGATGATTGGACCTTGGTTATACTGCGGCTGTTGACCATAATGTTGACCTTCTACAAAATATTATGATTGAAATGTATGTTATTAGTTGAAATTTCTAGTGAATCCTTACGCATTTCCATCTTAGATATTTTTATAGATACAACTCTCTCTCAAGAAACACTCATAAATTTCTACTGTTCGACACCGATACAATTCAAACACTGAACAAAAATTTATACGGTTGGCTTAACTTGATAAAAATCAACCAATTTCATAAGATATTGATAAAAATTCCAGGGAACACTATCGATATATGATTGTCTTATTTTTTCTGTAAATCAGAAATATTGAACTTTTCTTTTCCGCGTAGTATTTTTATTCCTGAAAAAAATTTAAAACGTATTTGTTTAAATTAGATTCAAGTCTCTGAAATTGTAAATCATTCCGTTATCTTAAATTCCTGATAATGCTTAATGTGTTTCGTGATAGTAGTTATCGCATATTATCATGAAACGTTCACGCATTCATCAGATAAAAGGGATTAGTAGATGATTCATTACCGCGGTTAATGTTTTCATAAGTTTTTATAAGTGTTTAAATCTATATTCAACATGACACAAGCAAATATTCAGAGTTTTTTTAAGCGTCACTTAATTACATTACGTATTAGTGAATAACCATATGTTTGTCTCAAAAAACGTAATATTTACCTAATAATACATCTAAAATTCCAAATGCAAAGAAAAGTAAGGAGCCCCACATCCATTTAACTTATTGTCTGGCAACCCTCGCTCGTCAAAGTTACAAAGCAAAATTATCAGATTATTTAATTCTTAAAATAACCTGTCATTACCAATTACCGAATCGTCTTTCGTAACAAAAGATTGTCAACTGTGCGTCCTGAAAATAATTGATATAATTGGTACTTACTTACTGCACATGAAATTTGACATACCACAACTCTGGCTTGACTGGCAGAAATACATCAGAACTAAACATCACCAGCAGAGCACAATATCACATGAAATAACAATATCCTCAGATAATAATAATGGAGCAACCAAGAAATGGAAGAATGGACAAACAGGTAAATGCTATTCAATTTTCTATCTATTCTGTATATTTTATTTCAGAAATAGGTAGTTATGTATTTATATTCCATTTATTTTATGTTAATGCTTGCAGAGAATAAAAAGGTTAACATATGGTTCATCAAATTACGTTTTGATTATATTGTATGTATATTTCATTACAATGGCACAGCTTTGGAACTTTCTACCGTACGTTTCTTTTCTTTTTCGCATTTACATCTAGTTCTTTATTGGAGTGGAGCTTTTTGTTTGTTTGCTTCTTGAATTGCATATTACAAAAATATTTTAAGCAACGTGGGGCTCATCTTGTCAATAAGCTATAAACTTCTAAAGTGTATAAAGCACCAGGCAAATAACTTAAACGTCTAAGCATCTCTGGCACGTGTTAGGGTCATTGTTTAGCATTCTAATGTAGCGCTATAACACTTACGGCAAATATATTTCATCCGCCATAAGTAGGAGCTCAATCGTGGCCTCTACTTAAGATTTAAGTGGTGCACACCAACTCAGCTTTGGCTACAACAATCTACTCACGTCGCCTCTATAATAGAAAGCCATTCAACGAGCAGCATGGAAATATACCCCAGAACATTCAGCCAAGTATTTATTACTTCTCCGCAAAAGCGGATAAGTATTGTTTTCGTACCAGCATTTTCAGGGTTTTTTTACCTTATCTGATTTTTCCTGACTTCCCCGTAAACAAATCTCAAAAATATCCAGTATTTTTTTTGTCGGTATTGAGTTGAAGAAAATTTCTGTGAAAACAAATTTTGAAAATTTTGAACCCCTGACCCGTGCCATGCGAAAAACTAAGGGCCGTGCCCGATTATTTGGTGGATCCGTGGTTTACTGTAAACGCTCGATCTGAACTCCCACCGAACCGATTCCGGATTTTTTGATGCCAATCGACTTGGTATCTCTTCCCATCGTGCACCTGATATTTTTGGTGATGGTGACTTTACCGGTTAGGTCACCAGCACCACTTCCGTGACCCAAAGTCGGGTTTTTTCATACAAAAACCTTTTTTTAGAAAAACTAGAGATACAGCTGTGGTTTCTTCAAAAAAATGTTTGAGATGATGAATTGAGTCAAAAATGTATCGACGTGTGGTCCACTACCTACTGGGAGTCATCTGGGGGTCATCTGGTGGTACCAGATAACTTTTTTTAGTCTTAAATTCTCATAATTCGTCCAGAAAATTATAAAAATCGAGTTTTTGGAGGATCAGTCTGGTAGCGCTTACTCTTAGCTCCAGAACAAGAGAAAGATTAAAGATGCAATATTGGTTGCTTCAGAAAAAATGTTTGGAATAATAATTTTAGTCAAGAATTGCATCGATATTTGGTCCATAACCTGCTGGGAGTCATCTGGGGGGTTCTGGTGGTACCAGACAACTTATTTTTTGATAAAGTCTTAAAAACTCATGATTCGCCCAGAAAATAAAAAAAATAGGGTATTCGTGTTTTAAACCAACAGATGCCGCGCGGGATATACATGTAATATCTCAGTTAAAGGAATTTTAAATTAAAACACAATTCCACGTTAGCGGAGAAGTCCTGCTCAGCTCACAAGCTGCACAACTAGTTTTTTATTTGCCTTTGCATTTGAACTACGAACGGAAATCATAAAAAGGAAATAAAAAACATGGAAAAGGATGAAGAAGTGGACAAACATCCGCCTCGCTATTTTTTATACACTTTTTGTCGGCTATAAAGGATCTTTGTGAATCAATAGTGCTGTATACTGTTGTAGCTATTATCTAATAAACGAGATGAAGAGCTTCTCGAGATATGGATCAGTGTTGTTGGATGGGTAAAGTGTTATTAGCATTTACTATGCGTGAGATACTGTAGTCTTTTGGGTGAAGTGGTTTTTGAAGGACACTTCAAGGATTTCAAGGATAGATTAGGTTCTTGGTGAAACTTCGATGGATTTTCAATTCTCCGCTTAGGAATCATCCATATTCCATATATTACATACAAATACCGGATTTTGGCCTACTAAACTACATCAGAGAACATTAAACACATTCATGCTATCTAAAAATAATTTCATATTAAAAATATCAACAATGAAAAATCACAAAGGAATGTCATCCTTAAAAAAAAATCCCCAATCTTTAAAACCCTTGAAGAAATCCTGCAAATTTACTTCAATAAACGAATAAAAAGCTCCAATAAATATCCCCAACACAAAAAAATTCATCTTCACAAAATATGAACCCATAAGAAAGTGGACTTACTTGTGTTTGCCACTGCAAAATGAGAGAAATTCCATCGACACAAATCACAAAAGGTTTATTTATTTTAGAAAAACGATAAAAAGTCTTCCCGAAAACCCCCTAAAGATGTTTTATGGTATCTCGCTTGTTATTGAAATGTCAGTTGAAATATAGCACTCACCCAAAATTCAATGGCGCAAACATTTATTCATCGCCAGATACTTTCTCAGCATAATAATAATGTAGAAAATCGAATCGATACATGGGATTTATGGAATTTATAGAAATTTATATCTTATTTTCTGATATTTGCTGTAAAAGATCAAGACAATTCGATTGCTCAAGAGGATATAATAAATGTTCTTGTAATATTTTCAAGTGATGCCCTTCTCAGACACACTTTATATACTTTCGATATTGCGTTATTGCTGAGTTATTGCCAGAAAACGATCAAAATTATTATTCATATTTTATTCAAATGTTTTCATCAGTTTTCCAATTTTTTTGTCCCAGCAATTTCTTATTGTTAGTTGTCTTGGAATTTCCAGCTCGTGCGATGTTTATATATTTACACCGTCTGCCGTGAGTTCTCAACAAAGACTATAATGAACTTGAAAACTTGAGCAAATCGTTCAACAGCTTTTTTTGTCTTCTGAGTTCTGACACGCAAGAGTAAATTAGAAATTTTCTTAAAAATGAAGATATAAAAGTGATAAGGTTATAGAAAAATAAGGATTGTCATTTGGGATTAAGTTACTTTTTACAAAGTGAGATAATTTGTATTGCAGACGAAAAATTGTGGTGAAGTGAAATTTTGATGTTTATATGGGATTAAGGAAAAATAATACTTTACCAGCTATAATGCAAACAATATTATGAATAACAAGTTCCTAATTGAAAAAAGGTATCTTAAAAAGAAGACAAAGTTATTTATAAATAATGAATTGTGTAAAGCAAATTTTTCTTAAGAATTAATATTTCTTTTTGATTGACAACATTTTATAATAATAAATGTGCTGATAAGGAATAATAATTGAAATTGTTCGAGCAGCAAAGATCATCCGCAAGTCTTTAATCAAACAAACTTCTCTGGAAAATTTACTGGTATCACTCTCACAGACTCTATCTCCGCACTTTATTATTTAGATGATGGAAATTCATCAAAAAAGTTCGGAAAATCATTTTTAATAACATAAAGTAGAATGAAATTTTCTGCTTCCATATCCTTTTCCCTTTTGCTTTATTCCTTTATTTGTATTTATTATTTTAAGCACGTAATATTTCACTTTTTCCCAGCCATTCTTGCTACTGCCATGTACAACAACGCTTTCTTGAACTCCTAGAGTGCCATGTACATAGTTTTTCTCATTTTTTTTTCTTGGGAAATTGTTATACTTTTTCCTTTTTTAGCTAGCTGGGGCGAAATTAACTTTTCCCCGAGTATTCCTATTTTCAAGCTTTTGTTTTTTATAAGCTTAAAAAATAAAAATGAATAAAAAAACAAAAGTATAAAGAAATGGAGAAATGTGTGCCTCATAATATTTTTCCGCCCGGAATTAGCTCAGGAAATTATGTCGGAATGGAAACAAAAGCGCTAAACACGCCGTTAGAAAATATGGCGGTTATGGTTGTGCTGCTGAGTGGTTCGAGAATTTTCACTGTTATTTCAAGAATACTTCTTTTTGACGGCTTTTTGTGAGCTTTTTTCAAGTTTGTTTGAAGATGTTGAAGATGTTGTGGAAGCTTCATGCAAATTAACGTTGAAAAGGCTCCCAAGGAAAATGTGTGCTAGGCGAGCCATAAAATGTGTTCGAGGACAGTATCTGTGGGAATTATTATTTCAAGAATAAATTGAGTGAGTGAATCTAATAACAAGAACACAGCCTGGGTTATCTTGAAAATTAGCTGATGTGGAATTTTGAAGGCCAAAGATTTTCCTTTGCCTGAAAGGAAGCAAGATTTATGTTGAAAAAGACTAAATAACAAACTCAAGTAAATTTTTTATTGCAAAACTCTATTCATAAAAAACTTACCCGAATAAATTTAAATAATCCAAATTTTCTTCCATATTCCAAATACATCCAAAAGCCATAACTTCATAAATTCCATTAATCCTCTTAATTACTGCACGAACCTCAATTTATCTCAAGCTATGCTCACAAAACTTCGACATTTCTACTAAAAACTCAAGGTTTTGAATAACTTCCCATCTAAATATCCTATCTAATCCAAAATACAGTTAAATACTCAAAAAGCTCAAAGCATTCGAACTCATTTCCAAAAATTTCTCAATTTTTCGGCAATTTTGCCAAATTTCCTTAAATTTATTATATTTCCGGCAAATTTACTAATTTATTCTACAAGCAAAGAAAAACAAATTAATTAATGGAAATGTTTTGCCTTGCAAAATTTATGTGTTAGCTTGGAATTGATCACAATTCTACAATTCTGCCATTGATTCAACTGTAATTTATGGCAAATGTTGTGTGATAAAGTTTCTGTGTCTTTTTTGGTGTTGTTTCCATTTGTTTGTGCTGCTGGGAGCTTGAAGAAAGTTTACAGTTTCGAAACAAGTACTGGCAAACTTGAGATATTTAGAAATACTTGGAATATTTATAGAATATTTAATACTTACTTGAGAGGAGTTTAAAATTGTGTTTAAAGCACATGTTGATTAATGTGCAAACACTTGATCTCATGCTGCTAGGAAAAGTTTTCCTTCACCAGAAGCTTCATCTTGAGCCTGCCTTTAATTTTATTTTGATGGCAGGGGTTGGGTAGTTATTGCAGCTAGTGATTATTGTTTACCTAAAAATCAACAACAAATATTAAATGGATAATATCTAACTTGTGCCTTTTATGTTCGAGATCACATCTGTATTGGGATCCTCACTATTAAACTTCTAAAAAGAACATGCAGAACCTTAAAAGCTTATTTTATTGAACAAATTTTTAGCAACCCCTGTCGACCTTTCATTTTCAATTAACACATCTCCAATGTTTGTTAATTTTTAACCATCTTTTTAATGCATGTTTTGTGATAAAATATTGAAAGGATAAACATACTTTCGCCATCAATTTTAGCCTACTAAAAATTTTTCGCCTCAGCATGTTGCTCCTCCATAGCAAAATTACCACAAAATTAATTAAAAAGTTTGTACATTAAATTTTACAAAACAAATAAATTGCATGTTTTCATATTCATGAGGCAAAATGTGAAATATGCTCATGTAGGGACTTCTCGGCAAAATTGTTTGGGCAAATATGTGTCAAGTTTATGCTTGGGAGCTGATGTTCGTATTGGTTCTTGGATCTGTGGGAAAGCCGAAAATGTAATTGGAATTCTGATTTTGTAAAACCGAATTATGGCTCTGTTTTTAATCTGTTTTGGTTGCCTTTGAAAATGAGTTCATTACAATTACCGAAAAGCATCGAATTTTTGGTTCAAATTAATTAAACGTTTGGAGGCGCAATGAGCTGGAATGAAAATTGGACACATAAAGCATTTTGTATTTGAATAATATTTTTATGAAAAAGCTTTGAAATTTAATTTTATCAATCTAACATATGTTAATCAAATTTCTCAAATTTTACAAAAACTCATCTTTCAACCCTTCCTAAAAAATCGATCCACTCGTTTTCAAAATTTCACTGTTTCAAGCAATAAATTCAAAAAGTGTCTGTTCAAGTGAAAATTTTCTAAACCATTTCTTTGAAGTGAAAATTTGTGGCTTTGCTCGAGTGTAACTGAGTTTAACTGTTTTCAAATTTTCCGAGTTTTCAAAGCTCTCCAGAGTTTTCTGGTTTTTTTTTCAATAAAAACTGACACAGACAGCCGCAAAAGTTTATTAAAAAAAGTTTGTTTGAATTCACATAAAATTTTGTATAAAGCTCCAGTTTAGCATGTTGGTAGGAGAATTCTGTGTATGATGTAAATTTTTGAGTCTGTAGGAGTTTAGATTTGTGGGATTTGGTGATGGGATTTGGTATAGTTTTTATGAGATATTGCTAAGTTCAAACTTTTCAGCATAATTATAATATTGTGTTTTTGCGTTACCTAGTATTGTTTCTTGTTATTTCAATATTTTAAGTTACTTTTGTTGTGAAACCGACTAAAAAATTTTTTTGATAAAAACCTATTTTCACAAAATTTAGGTAAAATTCAAATTTTACGAACATTTCCTTTAAAAATCTTCAGACGCTTCAATCTACATCATTCCATCCAAAAAGTACTGAATTCTCATAACCATCATCAAAATTGTTCTATTTTCTCATTTTCTCATAAAACAACCATTCAATTCTAGAAATGTATAAAATTTGAGGAGCCGACAAAATTGTCGTTGGACACTTCTTGCTCGTAAATTGCACAATCTGAAATCTAAAATCTTGAATCGTTGAATCAACTCGTAAAACTTTTTATTGCCCTTTTTGCGTAATAAAAGTAATAAAACGATATAAGAGAAAATTAAAAATTATGCAACACAGATTTGAGGAGTAATGGAAAGTTCAAAATTGGAGAATAAAGATTTTTCAGCGAATACTATAAGAAATCATAGAAATTGTGTCGTAAAAAAATTAATTTCCTTTTTAATTTAATTTTGTAATAAATTATGGTACAGTAGCCCTTTGGGTGGATTTTCGTTTTCATCCGAAACTTTTTTATTAAAAAATTCTTACATTAAATGGATTACAGCCAAAATAATTTATTTTATTTTTTGAAAAAGACTTCCATGAAAATCTTTTTCAACCCTCTCAGATTATTAATTGATTATATACTTTCTAATGACAAATCTTCGAAACACAAAACATCCTTTTAATATAGATTTCAAAATATTGTTGTTTAAGCTTAAATACTCAATTCAAGCATTTTCTCTAATTCCAGCACATTTTGTGGCTCCACAACATAACATATCGTGGTTTGAACTCCAACAAAATATGCTCAGCAAATAATAATTGAAAACATAAATCATTTCAAAATGTATGTCGAAGTGTGTGGAAATATTAGAAATTATTACGGAACTTTGAAACTGAACGTCTTGGGAATGAGATTATCATATTAAAATCTATCATCTAGTATACGATGTAATGATATAAATTATATCATTACGGCAAGATTAAGAAATTCATGGGTTTCAAGAATTTATGAATTTATTAGCTAGATCCTTTGTCGTTACGTAATTTTGTTTAATATAGTTGAATTATGAAATAGAATATTGATTATAATTTGTTACTTTATCAATCTTTGTGTGAAATTGTTCCATACACTTTGAATATTGGATGAAAGTTCTAGAAAGACAAATTTGAATATTTCATGACTTAATGGCTGTTTGTAAAATATTCAAAGTATTCAATATTTCATAAAGTTTTGTAGTTATTGGAATCCATGGTAATTAATTAAAATGATAAATCATAAGAAAGCAGCTTTAAAAGCAATTTTTTACGATTTTGAGTTTTAATTGAGAGTGATCAATTTATATAGAGAGATTCAATGAACTTTTTAATGTATAGTAAATATTATTCAAAATTGAGTTTTTTGTTGAAATAAACTTTTTATACACAAAATGATTCCTTTGGGAAAATCTCTAATAATACAAACACAAGCCAAAAAATACTTCATTAAAAATTTAAAAAAGTTCACAAACCATGAAAAATTCCCGCTACTCGTCAAAAAAATTTAATTTCTCACAAAATCCCCTCAAAACTCAACAGATAAAACAACAAAAATATGGGCCAATCCAATTAAGTTCACGAAGATTTTCTATTACCAATTTTCTGTCTAATTATATAGAATCATATCGTTTAGCATTTATTTTTCCTCGAGAAAAAAATAACAAGCTACAAAAAACTGAACAACTTTTCTGGCTTTTCAAGTATTTCAAGTTTGCATCGCTTCAAGAAAAAATTCTTTGCCAACAAATCAGCTTTTGATCATTCTCTCATTTTCAACTTGCGACCAGTGTTCTTAGAACAAACTTTGAAGCTGGGAAAGTTGGGCAAAACTCTCGTAAAACAGATGAAATTCTTGAAAAAAGCCCTGATTACTCGCTGGGAACTTATTGAGTTATCCACGTGGCATAAGGCAGAGGTATGAATAAAATTTCAAATAATTTCCTACAGTCTATAAAGTAAGATTTGAAAGGATTTGAATTAAAAATTTTAACATCAAAATTTAAAATTATCACAACAATACTTAATTTAATTTATTGGTGCGTTTATAAAAAAATTACTCTGTATTTTACTTTGATTCACACTCATAAATTCATAAAATCTCAAGTATTTCAAACAATTTCATTAAAAGCGTTCGAGAAAAGCTCACAGTTTGTGCGAACATAAAATTTAATTTTCCTTTGAAAGTTTACTTATTTAATATATATTATTTTTCCAGTTTTTATAAATTCTACTTTGCAAATATTTAATAAAAAAATATAAGTTTAACATCATTCATCAAATTGAAAGAGTTTCTTGAAAAAAACTAAATTGAAAATGAATAATATGTTAATTAATTGGCAATTTGTTCTTATTCAAAGGATATGCAACTTTGTACCTACGAGTAACTAAAACTCTGTAGATTTTATCTAGTTTATCTACAAATAATGAATTATTAATTAATAGTTTCTGATAAGTAAATGATTTGTTAAATGAAAAAACTATTCAAATTCCAAACTGCTTTAAAAAAAAACAAAAACAGTTTTAACATAAAAGTTGCTTCAAATTTTTTTTAATGTTATCTAACGTTAATTAAAATTGTTGAAAAGCTCAAGCATTCAAACAATTTCACCGAAGCCATCAAAAAACTGCTAACTCTAATATTTTCCCAACAGTTTTCAAAATAAAATTCAGATGAGTGCTCCATATTTGTTCGTAAAAAATATGCTTTTAAATAGCAGAAACTCGACTTTTGATGATGATAAAAATGATATTGCTGCAATTAAACGTCCTTTTAATTTAAACTTTGATTAATGCACAGCGCACAAAAATATAAAAGAGCATAAAAAATTCATGTATGTTTCTATGCAAACTGCCATGTTTGCCATATTTGCCATATTTTACTACTGAAAACGCAGAGAACTGGAAAATTGTTTCAACTGATGAGAGTTTTCCCATAAATTTCCGCAAATTTATTTTCTAGTTGAGTTTTATTTGAAGCTCTGCAAAGTTTTGTTCATAAAAAACTTACGTAAATGAGTGAAGTTTTGTGGAATGGTTGAAATGATTGATAAAGAATAATTTTAATGACAACAGAGAAACAAAAACCAGTGGTAAATTATTTTTCAAAAAACAATCACAAAACAAAATGCTACTAATTTTACTGTTCTCTATGACTGTGCTTAAGCATGGAAAATATGTTAGTCGATTTAAGCAAAAAGCAGTTGATGCATGTGATAATGCTTCACTCTTCCAAACTTCAAATTTCAGTTTGACAAAGCTTATATGAAAGTTCCAACATTTGAATGCAAAATATTGTAGAAAATATTTTAAATTTTTAAGAGTGCACAACATTATGTCCTACGATATCAGTCATTGATGTTTGAGCCAACGTTTGCAAGACTGCTTTTCAATTCCTCCACCAATTTGGTTGGCAGTTTTACTTGTTATTTGTCTTTGCAAAATGATTGTGCCACGTTGCGGTGTTTTCAGCATTATTTGCGTGAACAATTCGAGTCTGGCAAATAAGGTACATGAAATTCACCGGCAATACATGGAATATACACAATAATAAACTATAAAAGAACGTTGATTTATGCATGGAGTAGACTATTGTTTTTGGAAATTATAAGCTAGAAAAAAATAAAAGGAAAATGCACAAAGCTGTTTGGTTGCGTTGGAGTTTTTTGGTTTGCAGCATTTTGTGGAATAAATGTAATATTTGCTGTTTGGTTTTGATTGCAGAACGATAATAGATCGTTTTACTTGGAAATTTTGGGATTTCATGTTTTATTTTGAAAATGCATGCCATTTTGTTAGTATTAACGTTGAATTTACCTGGAAAATGAATGAGCCATCATCGAATTTTCCACCATTAAATTAACCTGATTTGATTGCATAGTTTAAAGATAATAAAAATCCAACCACCATTACCACCAATCTCCATTTAAAATCCACAAAAAATAAAATACACAACTTCCTCTCAATTTCCCAAGTTTCCCGATTGAAATGGGTCGAAAGATCCTGAATGCACAATTAAATAAACAGTCATGGGCACTAAAAATCCCCAAATGGCCACAACTCTACAATCTACATTCATTGCTCTACGTTCAAAAATTGCTCTACTGCCAGCACAAAGTGCTGCTTGATTTACTCCTAACTCTTCAATAAATTTCCAATTCGGATCTCGATGTGAAAGTAAATAAACATTTAACTGGGGAAACGAAATAATATTTACTGTATCCTCTCGGTCTCTCCCAGCTCTTGTTATCGGCAAGCGAACACAAAAACTAGGATATAAATTATAAAAAAATACACTGAGAATAGAAATGTTTTGAAAATATAATTTATAATTCCAGATAAACATTGATAATGATCGATGCAGAATCTATTTGATTTTAGTAGAATCAAAGTAATTTTCTTCAGTGCTGATGATACCGGGTTTCGATCAACTTTTGCCACGTTGAATGAGGATTTTGCGGGCGAGATATCCATTGCGAGATAACAATTGTAAAGCAATCCCATCGGCAAAAGATGTGGAAATTTTTAAGTGCTTTCTTGCGTTCCCAACATATTATATATGTAGCCTCCAATTCAACAGTTCAAAGATATTTTTCCCCAGATCGTACCATCTTGTTCAAAAGTAAATACTACCCATGTCAGATTTTTGCCGAGCTTTCTCAATATTTGAACGGTAAACCCATAAAGCAATGTATATTTCTTGAATTCTATGATGTATTTAATGTATTTCATGTATTTTCATGTGTTATTGCTAGAGTTTTCGCCTTTGTGCCCCGATAACTCTAAAATAACAACTAAGATAGAGATTTTGCCGGATACAACTTATTCAACTATTCGTTCTTTTAGGATATAACATAGTTTGCTCGACGATACGTCGATGTGCCTTTGTGCCTCAGAGCAATAAAAGTTAGTAGTAAGACGAGCATTACGTATTTCAGATGATAATAATAAATGGAACAAGATTTATTAAGGTTATTATATTGATCTTGTAGATCTGCTCCAATGATTTCATAATTATTTTAAGGAATAGTTACTAAAATTGAGTTTGTTTTGTTGATTTTATGTTTAACATTATAAATCTTCACATGTGACAAGATATATTTAAAACAAACAAATTCAGCAACTTTGTACTTAACTCTAAATATGTAAGGAAATTAAATGGGTTGACAGTTTAATTTAAATTATATCCCATCATAAATCATTTAAAATTTCCATATCCAACCATATCCATTACCACTCAACAAAAAAAAGTATTCTATATTTAAAACTAATCCAAGTCCCCTAAATCATGGTAGCATAATTTTAATCTCAATCTTTCCTAATTTAAGGAAAACCCCAATCTTGTTTCCAAAAAATTTCTTAAAAACCAAAATTCCACAACAGTAGAAATTTTGTGAAAATTGTGAAAATTGTTCATTGCTGCGCTGAAATGTAAATTTGAATAATGAAATTTATTGCTCGCCAACTTTTTCAGGCTACCTTTATATGCTTATCGCATTACGAAAATTACGTGTGCTGTTTCAACATGCGTTCCGTTCCGTATAACTCGGGCAGATTATATTTTCATATATTTTTGCGACATGAAATATTATTAGAAGAGTAAAGCCCAGAGTAAAGTGGAGTAAGACCATTATTAATGCTATATAGTGCGGATAAGATGGAGGTATTTGGCTTATAAGTAAGTTGGCGGGAAATTTATACTTTGTGACCTTTTTAAAGCATTATATTTTGGGTAAAGCACTTTTTCAAGATTAGCTTTTTGTGGATGAGGTTATGCCGTTATACTCTTTTAAGGAGGTTGAGGGTGCTTGTTGAATGCCTTAGAAAATTACTTTGGGAGGGGGTTTTTTGTATTAAAGATTACAATTAAAGTTTCTGTATTCTTGGAAAATAATTTGTTGTGTTCGCTGAAAAAGACTATTAAGGTTTTCAAGGTTAAAGGTAATTTCAACCCTACCTTTACAGGTTGCAATCCATAAGGAAGAAAACGTTTCAATAAAAATATTATTGTCAGCTTTACATTTCCAGTTCTCACCTTTATTCTATGTGACTAAAAATAAGCTTCGATCAAAATACTTTAGGCCTTTCATCATTAAAAACCATTCAAATAAATCCCAAATATAACAAAACTATGTTCTAATCTCAAATACAATCTTAATCACAAAATCACATACAACCTCCCAAAAACCCAATCAGTTCTATAGGAACTAAGAAAACTGATCCCATGTCCCCAATCATGCCAATTGTATACTAACCCCAAACACAAATATTGATAGACTGTTTCCAAATTAGGAATCTCTCTTGAAAAGCATAATTAATCTTTCAACACTTTCAATGGACATTCAATGGATTCCTCTTTCACATCCGGAGCTTGTACATTGAAGTATTTCAGAGAACTTTCGGAGCATTTGGCAGCGAGGCATTGAGGCATTGAGGCAATTGTGCTTTCAAAGGGATTTAATAGCATCACTAGTTCAATAGCACTACAGCAAAACACAATCTAAACAAATTAGTGCTTGTGATTTTTGTATAGTTTGTGTAGATTTTGAATAACCCAAAATTTGTATTTAAAAGGAGAACACTGTGTCGAGATTTTCGATATGAACTTTATGTTCAAAAGTTTCCAATGTTCTAATGCTTTCTATGCTTTTCTATGATCCGGAAGGGAATTTTCCCAGCCAAAGTCATGCTAATTCACCCGATAGTTGTTTTCAGAGCTTCTGAATAAATCCCTGAATAAAGCTCATCCCCAAAGCAATCTCTCCAAAAATATTGAATATGGAATTATCAAAAGCTGAAGAGGGTTTGATATGATCGAATGATTTTAAGCTTTTTCAATGGTTTTATTATATTTAATGTATCAATATCACAATTTCGGCAGAATATATTGAAAATAATTTCCTCTATAAAAACTAAACTGCAAACACATCCTAAAAAACAGCCCCTTGATACCCTCTCACAGTACGCAATCAAAAATATTACTTTTTGCCTCAATGGCAACGGATTAAGAAAATTCTCAATTTTGATTATGCAGCACTGGGATGCTTTACCAGGCGTCAAAATCTTGCACTCGGCAAATGTAATTGAAAAACTTGCTAGTGCCAAAGTAATTTGAAAAGTTTCTTCAGCCGAGAGAAACAATTTGCCGGCACTAAATAGGAAAAGTTTTAATGGAAATATCAACGTGAAATTTATTTACAATTAAATTTGCAGTGGTAAGTGTTCAGCAATTCAGATGCAATGAATTTTTAAACTAAAACTAGAGAAGTGGTTTAAACAGTTTTACTGGTTATTTAGTTTTTAGGAGTTGTGGGATCTGTAGATTTGTTTAAAATTTTCAGGAGTTAAATAATAATAGAATTTGTTGAGTTTAATTTTTTTGCTTCAAAAGTGTTTGCTCTTTACAACAACTGGAAAGCAATAAAACGATAAATTGAAAATTATCTATTAAAATAAAAGGCTTCATCTTTCAAGTTTTGAATTTTTTTGAAGTTAAGAGGGTAACGTAATAAGCTCCAGTAATTAAATTATATGAAGAAAAATAACTGAAAGTAACAAAGCAAATTGTTAAATTAAAGTGAATTACCTCGCAAGCATACAGGAAACTTTCCAAATCAACTGAAAAGAAAACTTTTTCTCCCCTACCTTATAATTTCAAGCCTCCCTATTCAAAGCTTATAATAATAAGCACAAAACTTATTTGCTCATTCGATTCAATGAATACGACAAAGCACAATTGAATAAAAGTGTTTCTTGCCAACTAAATGGGATAAATGTCCTCCTTTGTTTGTGCAGGAAATTTACACTTAATCATCATTAAACATATTTGACCCCATTCCCATTCGCTCCCATACAATGTTTGTGAGCTTATTTTGCCAGTTTTCTTCGACAAAAACATCCTTTCCTTTTTTGAGTGGTTTTCAAGGGGTGGAAATTATTTTGGTAAAATTTTGATAGGAACTGATAAAACCTATCAAAGTATATTGTATTTAATTTTCCATCATAAAAAACACCTTTTCTCTACGGTACGGCTCTCAATTCCCTTTTATTTTTGTGTTTCATCAAATCACACAATTTCGGTTCAATGAAGTGTTTTCTCTGTGTATCCTTTTCACTGCCGAGTACTTATTGCTATGACAAACTGTTCGCAATGCTCCGGCAGCTTTTTTCCTCGGCACACATAAGATGAATAGACGGAATTTTGCATCTCATTTCATTATACAGATGATTGAAATTTGCTTGTCATTGTATTTTAAATGTTTCTCTGGTGCTGCCTCATGTATATTGTATATCCTTTTACTTTTGAGAATCAATGGAAATAACTCTGGAAAAAATCCAATTATTTTGACTGAGAGAAAAAGGTTTTGCATGTTCGCAAATTATATTCAATTTGTTGCTTTCAAGACATGATTTATTGTTTGCATTTCATGCTCAATGAGTATCAGCATATCAATTACAAAATATCCAGATTTTAATTGTGATTCGAGTTATGTGGGGAGTGCAGTCGATTGAATCGATTTAATGAAGCTTGTATTGTATTGTAATGGAATATAAATTTGGGTTGTTTTGTATTCGGATTTGATTTAAGGATAAATTTACTGGAAAAACACAAATATTATGATTTAAACATTGAAGCTATATATTATTCATATTTTATAGCTTGGATTGATTATTTTATACCTGTGAATTCATATATTCAAAGAAATCCTTTCTCTATTAATAAATTCTGCACAAAACCATGAATCCGCTCTCACATCATAGTAATAACACGCAAAAGTTATTACAATTTTTTTTTTCAAAACAAACTGAAATCAGACTCTTCACTTAACCAGAATATTCTGTCCTTATATTCCACAGATGCTCTTATTTACCTGCCAATTATGCAAATTGCTTCAGATTACCTTAAAGAAACAAACATAGTGTTGCCAACGTTCTTACAACAAAGTTTTACTTGTGGTCGCGATATGGATTCTATCAATTCTGATGCCACAATCGCTTAATTCTTGATATTATTTAAAGTTTGCGAAAATCGATTTACTTGAATAACAATTGGTAGAGTAGCTCGTCTTCATTCATTAAAAAACCGGCAGCTGCTTGAGAAAAATTCTGTGTATTTCTATTTCTCAGTCAATTTCGCATTTATTCTTATATTAGTCTCAGTAACAAAGCCCACTTCGTGAATAAACCTACTTATTCACCTCAAACTTCTTAACGTCGATTACAGCCAGTTGAACTGATGAGTACTGTTAACTTTTTGTCAGCTCTTTGCTGCAAAATTTCTTGAACTTTTTGCCATTCTTTTTTTCAAGTCAATGGCCTTATTAGCTAGCTCCATTGGGTCTCGCGCTACAGATGGAGTAATTTGTAGGGAACTGTTTGGCGTTGAGCGTTGCTCTTCAACGTTGTCTAAACTGATATAAGTCAAGGGTCGACTATTTACCACATACTCGGCTGCAATCAGTGCTGTCAAAGGCGTGTCTTCTTGAAGTGTTCTTTCTTTCAATATAGCTCTCAGAGTCGTTTTCACGGATCTTACCAATCGTTCACAGCAGCCACCCATATGGGGAGTGTAGGCGGTTAAGTCAAAGTTCCACTTGAAGTTTGTAATGGAGGCCCCTCCTTTCTTAACTAAATGTGATCGCATGTCAACTTGAATTGTAGAAATCGCTTCTTTCATCTTTCTTGCTGCTCCTTTAAAGATTCTTTCAGCTTCTAAACATCTCTGATCTTCTTCCTCAATATGTAATAAACGCAAACGTTTGTCTTCGAGCTCTTTCTTTTCCTTCTTTGCAGCTTCTAATCGAATCGCTTTTTCAACATCTTCAGCAAATTTTCGTTGTTTTTCTTCTTCCAGAACTCTTGCAGCCTTTTCAGTCTCAACTTTAAGTTGCAACTTCTCTTTGCGAATTCTGATGGCTTCAGCTTCTTTAAGTTTGGCTGTGTTCTCGGCTTCAAGTCTACGTTGTTCATAATGTTCTTGTTGGCGTTTGGCTTCGATCTCGGCCAGTTTTCGCTGATTCGCTTCTTCAACCAAACGAGCAGCCTCTTCAGCTTCCAACCGAATTCTCTTTTCTTCTTGGTCCTTATTCTTCATTAATTTTCTTTCAACACACTCAATTCTGCGAGTGGCCATTGATTTGCTATTGGGCAGCTTTATTTCATTTTTCCAAACCAAGCCCACTTCATATCGGTTTCCAATCCTCTTCATAGTATTTGTCGAAATGTTTTTAGCTCGTTTATCCTCTGCACTTTGCTCAAAGTTAGGACTTTCATGCTCTTCGGTCTGCAGATACTGCTGATAAACTTCATCAAGTCGTTTGTTGCCTTTTTGTTCACCTTCACAAACATGAAAACTAAAATTCTCAGAGGATTTAGTATCTTCTACGCCAAACACCACCCATCCGAGTTTAGTATTGGTTGCTACTGGCTCGTTCCACTTTCCTTGTCTGACATCATTTGGCAGGCCAAGCTTGTGATGTTTCAGACCAATTAGCAATGTTGGGTACGCGTTTTCCATGCCTCGGAAGTCTACGTTCCGTAGATACCGGTACTTCTGCTTTAACTTATCGCCATCAACAGTTTGGTATGGCAGTGCTAGGCTTTTAATTGTTTGCACATCATGCATGAAGAATTGCTTGTGGTGAGTTTCAATTCCAGAAATCTTGATATCCACTCTTTTTGAATCTTTCTCGTACTTCACAGTGTTGCCGGTCCATTTCATACACAAGTCAGCCTTTTCTCCGTCAAGTTCCAGCTCGTCAGCAATACTTTGTTCAATCATGCTAACTGTACTCCCGTCATCGATGAATGCATATGTGTCAATCACTTTATTTTTGCCATAAAGCTTTACTGGTACCACACGAAACAGCACCTGTACTGAGCTAGTTCCCTTAGTATGCAAACTGACTTCCGGTTTGGTATTTGGATTAGCTTTATCCTCAAGGTGAAGCATTCTCTGATGCTTCTGTTCACAGCCATCGATTCCACATTTTCTGCTTGGATTGTCTTTTTGCTTACAATCCTTCTGCATATGATCACCAAGACAGATAAAGCATCGGTTATTATCTTTCACCCACTTGCGACGATCCTCCACACACATTTTCATGTACTCTGGACATTTTGTCATTAAATGGTTGGCCTTGCACATGTAACAAATAAAATTGTCTTGCCTAGCATTGTGTTGCATCACCATCTGTGGTTGTCGTCGGTTACCTTGGTGTGTTTGCTTTTCTTGGTTATCGATGAACACTGGACGATAAAGCAACTCATTTGCCACATCGGCGTGAAAGTCTAGGAATAGACTGAATTGAGTCACAGATGGCCACTGGAGATGATTCATTAATTTATACCGTCCCCACTCCAAGAGGAGTTGATTCGATAGCTTGTGCTCCAGCTTACAAAGCATTGTGTGATCATACTGCATGGCTGGACCTCCAACGTTCTCACTGGCAGCACATAAGTTTCTAACAGTGCAGGCAAGTTCAACGACGGTTTCCGGCTTTCCTTCTCTTACGGAAACTGCATTATCTACGCGATCCCATAGTGACGACATAATGATCCTAGGATTGCCATACAACTTATTTAGAGTAGCCATCACCCGTTCAGGATCACTACCGTAGTTTAACATATCCCCAACAGCCTCAGCTGCTCTACCAACAACATGTTTTCGTAGTCTGTTCATGTTGGCTACATTACTTAGCATCTGCTTGGTCTCATTGTAGCTGGTGAAGAAAATCGGCCACTCTCTGGCAACACCACTAAAAGCTCTCAAACTGTTCAATTGGTCTCGCATAAGCAATATATCCATTGCGTTTGGTTGCTGTTGATCCATGTTCTGATAGCTTTGCCTTTGTGGCTGTTGGAACTGCGCATTTGGCTGATTTGCTTGATTGGGTGCAGTGTACTGATATTGTCTTGATATAATTTGTGGTTGACCAGATTCACCCCAATTTTGAGGTAAGCGTGAATTATCTACATTATAATTGGCATTTGATGGCACGGCTGGCTTCAACTCGATTTCTTTCTTCAAGTTTTGAACCTCCTGTAATGGCTTTTGCTCATTAAATTTGACTTGGTTTTTGAGATATTGATTTAATTGACTCTGTTTGTCGATCTCAGTGCTTGCAACTGATCCTTTCTCATCTGATTCGTCATCACTTAGGTCTTGGAGGAGTACGTCCTTTTCTTTCAGGGCACCTCTTAGAGACCTTTCTTCATTAACAATTTCTTTAATGAGCTCCTTTCTTTCGGTTTGCTCTGTAGTAGTGTCAAGCAGTTCTGTAAGCTTTGTGATTGTCTCTCTGGCTGAGACGATCACTTCCTCTTGATTGCTTAGGCGAGCTATCGACTTTCTTTTCGAAGCTCCTGACCTGAAGCTTGTATGTTTGCTTGCCAGCTTGCTTGCCTGCTTGCTAACGCTCGACATATTCAATTCAAAGTCCTTCAGATATGTAGGAGTTTTCTTTGTCCTTACTGGTCTGCTCATCTGGGAATCTATTTACCGTGAGATCCCACCTCTGACACCATTAAAAAACCGGCAGCTGCTTGAGAAAAATTCTGTGTATTTCTATTTCTCAGTCAATTTCGCATTTATTCTTATATTAGTCTCAGTAACACATAGTGTTAAGCATAACAGTGTAAGTTTGTTGCTCACCTAAGCCAATATTTGCCCTGTATAAAATTAAATTTATTGTGGATTTGTGGAGCAAGTTTTACCGAGCAGCTGAACAACAGGTGCCAATTTAAACGTGGCTCAATATTTGCATTTTATGTTTTCACGCTGTAATTTGAAATTTCATTTGCAAGTGGAATTGTGGAATCTTCTGCAAATATCCTTCAAGCTGAAATTGAAAAATAGTTTTTGAATTAATGGAGAAAATTTCATTTTATATGGATCTTGTGAAGAGAAAATTCATTAAAGTTTCAAAGGAACATGCAAAAATGCTGTTTTCTATTGTTTTTGAAAGCAAAATGTTGAAAACACGTGGAAGCTATGCGTTCCACCAAATTTTTGATGCTGTTTTATCCACTATAGTTTGATGATAAATGGTTTTAAAAACAGAAGATCCCCTTTTCCACAAAACAAACGCTTCAACTAACAATAAATTTAAATGTATTCAACGCTGTTATTGTTTATGACAGTTTTAAAACCATGAAATTGATTAAAAAACTTGAAGTAGTTGAGTTTTGTTTGGATAAGAAGGCTGAATAAAAAGGTAATTTGAAAAGTGGTTTATACCAACATAATTGTTATTATTTCAGCATTCGATAATTTAAAACAAGAATTTAAATTTCTACCAGAAATTTACCCAAAAAATTAAGTATCATCTCCTTTCCACGCAGTCTTTTGCCTTCCACAGAATTAGTCGGAATACATACTTTTAACTCTCTTTGCAGCAAAATCTGCTCCACTTTCTACAATTTGCGTTTATCACAAACCATAAAAACCAAAAACTTTTCAATACTCGCCACTCAATTGCAAACAAAATTCAAAATACCACAAGCCCCAAAAATAAAGCTCTTAAAATGCAATTTATCAGACACAACTGGTAAAATGGCAAAACGATTTGAAATATGCAGCCGCACCAAACAAAAGTTGCTGGGGCTTTTTGCTCGGTCGGCAAAGAAACTGAAGAAATTGAAAGATATTTGAGCTTTCAATTTGCTTATTTATTCATGCAGGTTTCATCTCATTTATTTATCTCGGTCTTATGCATTTCCATCTCTGATCCCAAATCAAACAATGTGCAGAAAATTCTCTATGCAATATCTGGATATTCTGCTTTAATCTGAATATTGCAACAAAACGAAACATGCAAACGATTTCAGAATCTGAGGAATAATTTATCATTTGCAATTCAGAAGATTCTCATATGCATTAATTTATATCTTTTGCTGTCAAATGAATGTAAAATCGTAGGTTTATTCCTCCTTTTGCATTTTCATCTGACAGATTTTCAACTAATTTGTGTTTAATTTAATCAACGCTTTGTTGTTGAATTGTGCAGAGTTTTTATACAAAAATTTTTACATAGAATTGTTGATGAAATTGTGGAAGAACTCACACAGACGAGTTGCAAAATTTATTGTACTCAAATAGAGCTAATCCTTCGTGATACCTGGGATTATTATAATTGCTTTCATTTATACTCACATGAATCTCTTTAAAGAAGGAATGGATAATATAATATGGTAATGGATTGTGAATGTGAGTACAGTATTTATCTGTTATACGACGTGAGTTAAATATTATGAAGCAATTTAATTGAAAGTCATCTATGAACTCATTAGGCTTCCAAATTCCTGCAAAAAAGGTCCAAAATAAATTAACAAACTTTTAATCCTTCATTGTTTGAAGGAATTTTGTCAAACTGTTTCATTAAACGTTATGACTATATAAATTTTAATGAATTTATCAAAAACCCCACTAAAAACTTAAACCTGTTAATTCCTCCTTAAAGGCCCTCCACTTTTCACCTCCAATTTATCATATTTCATATCATTCTTGAAAAGATACTCAAGCATTCGTTCAGGCAGAGAACAATAAATCATAAAATTTCAAATTAAACTTTTCTCCGACAAAACAGCAAAACATATTTTATAATTTTCGCAAAATTCCCAACTCAAATAGCACAAAATTCACAACAATAGCTTCGAATTAAAACGCAAATCATTTTTCATTATACAATATGATACAACATTATTCGAGTTGAAAGATGTTTGGCAAATTCTGGTTAATTGTTGGGAACTTCAGGAGGCTGCAAGCTCTGCCTGGCAGGAGATGCAAAGCAATAAAACAGAGAAACAATACTGAAAGTGCTCGTGCACACAAATTACGACACACAGCCGGCAAAAGCACAAGACACAAGTAAATAAGTGGTTGCACAAAGAAGTATTGCTTGGAATTATATGGAAACAAATTAGAGCAGACGGACATTAAAAAGTGTTTGTGCAAACAAAGAAGATAATGTGAGTGGTATGACCATATTAAAGACGGCCAATTGGGAGCGTTTGAAGAGGGTATTTAAGGGTTGTGGTAGGTCGGTAGTTGTTTTTTATAGTATGCTAGGTAAGACATTGGATTTTAATTAAATTATTGAGACAGATTGTGTATTGGCCTATGATTTGGGTAATAAATTTAAGAAAAATTGAATTTTCAAGGAAAACAATATACGATATAATCTGCAAAATATTCTTTATCAAATTTTTTAAAAGACTTTGAATTTTAAAAGCATTTCACAAAAATATTTCTTTCATTGACCCAGTTTAAATTGGACTATAAAGAAACATGACCCATCAAAGAGGTTTCAACACTTTAAAAAACTTTCTATATTCAAACTGTGCAGAATCTGCTCCATAAATGTTTAATGATAATTGAGTGTGAATTTATTTCATTCTCCAAACGTACAAATAAAATATAACTCGTTCTGCTCCATGAATGACATAAAATATGTCCAATTTTCCCATTTACTCACATTTTCCCACATTTTCTCCATTTTAAATAGAATTGTGTCATTCAGAATCAGTGGATTGGATCACAGGATGAATTCTCCTACATTTTCAAAAGCATTTTGTAAAACTCTTTTGCTACATAATAATTGACGACATAGAAATACAAAATTGAGTGAGCTGGTGGAATATCAGCAGCTGAACAGTTGGATCAGAATTATATGACAAAAATGTTTCTGGGGAAATTATACAATTTTATTTAAGGCGATTATTTATGTATTTATGGATTCATCCTAACAATTTTCATAATAATGAAATTATGAAGCAATCCCCGGATAAGCTGGTTTTATCGTGTCTGTGCCAAAAAAAAAGAGTATCATAAAAAAGACCTGCAAAACTCCATTCGGAATCCAATTATTTGGATCGTTAACATAATTTGGGCTTCTGGCCACCAATAAAAAAATTGCAAGTGGTCCCAAAGGACTTTTTCTTTGTATTTGTTTTGTATATTTCTAAAATAAGTAGTCAAAGCACCCAAATCAATGTCAAAGCAATATTCTAATTCAATTAAAGCACAACAGCATTATTAAATTTTTTGGCAGTAATTTACTGATTTAATTTTGATAATTTTCGCAATAAACCCGATAATCCGTAAATTGGCCATATAAATCGGATAAAAAACATAAAATTGATATACATTTCATTTAAATACCATTCATACATTTCTCTTACAAATTATCGCGTCGATTTGTGTCGGATTTACAATATTTATTTTTAGCTGGAAAAACATCAATCCTTTTAACGGTTATTAGATATTGAGCAGATGAAAGTGCTTTCTGGGAAAGCTTCAAGTGGGGATTTAATATTTATGAAGTGAATTTTCTGAAGATTGGTTTGAGTAAAATTTCGACTGAAACGCTTACAGAGTTATAAATAGCCCGATAATTTATAGATTAAAATTTACATTAATAAATATAATTAGCAAGTAGCTAGTTTTTTGTACCAAAATTTTAATATTACATTTCATCGACTAATTCCATCCAAATAAATGATATAGATATTTTAATTGACAAAATGCAATAGTGTTAATTATCATAAAATTACTGTCATCTGTAAAACTTTATTAAAGTTTTCAGGCTTCAATTTCAAAAGTATGTTTTAAATGAATATAAAATATATATTTCAACACATGTTTATTGTACACGAAACCAAAAATGACACATATTACAACATTCATTCAAAACTCATAAAATAGTGATTTCAAAATACAATTAATTTATATTATTATTTACATGAAAATTTTACAAATTTATTCCAATTTATATTGTAACAAAATGATATTGAGCTCCATACTATTTATGAACTCATCATTTTATTTTTAAATGAAGTACCCAAGTGGAACAATAAATTAATGAGATTTTTTTTTCAAAATATGTAAAACCTTAAAATATTTGGTATAAAATTGCAAACAACTGTAGTTACTGGTACGCATATTGAAACATGAAACCTTTTTATCATTAAATCGATTGAAATTTGAAACAAACTGTAAAACAGACAGACAAATACTGTAAAACACAAATAAACAGATCATTTACAGAACAATACAAAAATCTCTTCTCGGAAATGAATCCAGAAGCCCATCAATTTAATCTTAAAGCCATTTCTGGTCTGAAAATACACAAAATGGGGTCATTAAAGTGACTCTTAAAAATCCATCTCTGTTGCTTTTTAATGCTCTGTATATTTTCTGAATTTTCTGGATTTTCCAAATTATTCCAAGTTTTCCAAGAAATTTTCCAAATTTAGCGGGTATTTTGTGTATTAAATGAAAATACTTAAATTTGTGGCTTTCTGAGATTGCCAAAATGTGTGCCATGATTTTCTCAAGGAAGCGTTTCAGCATAAATTTCCAGAGTAAAACACAGTTTAGAAAGATTTATTTGTTTTTCGTTGAAATTTCCGCTCGCTTTACATTTTTGTATTTTGTGAGTATTTTTCTGAAACGAGCTTTTCATTAGAAGTTTCGAGAAATTTAACAAATATATTACGAAAATTTACAATTTATGGTGTATGTGTGAAGTGCTGATGGTTTCCACGCTCGAGAGCTTTTGGCAGAGCTTTCTATGAAAAACTTTTTTGGAATACAAAATCAGGAATTAAAAAGTTTACGCAAAACATAGCATATTTAAATTAATTTTATAATGTTCCAGCAAATTATTATTGTTTCATGAAAATTCGATTACTTAGAAAATTTCACTTTTGTGTATAAGCAGCAGCCTGCAACAAGACTGCCTGTCGAAAATAAACACGAAAAATGAAATTTATCAAAATTTCGTGTTGTTTTATGAATTTTAACTGAATTCTGATTTAAATTTGTATTATTAGCTTTTACTTGAACTTGTAATATAAAATTCAATCTAAAAGTCACTTCACCAGACTTTACCAGATGTAGAGCACTAATACTCCAGAGCCTTTTCAAAAAACCTTCACTTCTCCGAAATAAAATGATTTAAGCTCAATGCTGTGCGGGATTACTCACTTAGGTACAGAACACCTGAATGTTTTTGAATGCTCTCATGTTTAGAGTTTAACGATTTGTTTCAATTTAAATTGAAGATTTTACTTTCTGAGAGAAGTAAGGCCACAGATTTTTTTTCAACAACTTTCTGAATATTCGTAATATTTTTGATGGATTATGGATTAATCGATGAAAATTTGAATAAAATCACCCTCGTCGCCCTAATGCATATTTCCGTAATAAATGACAACTCTCCAAAGTAGGAACTGGATGATGTTGTGGAAATGCTTCGCTTTAATTGTAATTTAAACTGAACACTCCTCATCATTCATGATTTAGCGCCCAACACAATGGCGCACATGGAAGAGAGCGGACAATATATTCCCATTTTTCGGATGTGGATAGAATGCACATTAACAGTGTTGAAAGATTTATGAAAATGCATTCAAGGTACTGCCATAATTTGTCAATATTTTTCACATAGCACACAACATTGAGGGTTGAATGAAAGCTCAAGGAGGAAATCCAGGATTTTAACATGAATGCCTTCCTGAGCATATTGTGCTGAAGCGTTTAAGTGTTTTTGTTTGGTGATTGTCAACATTTTGCATATCATCTCCATCATTGCATCATCTATGCTTCATGATGCAGGTTGTGAACAGCTCCGAGGAATTCGATAAATAAGTTTAAACTTGTAATCTAGATAAAACTTATTTAGTTATTTACAGACCAGGCAACTCTTGTGGACTGCTGTGGACTTGTGGAGAGAGGGATGTTTTCTGAACATTTTCAAGCATTCTCCGTAAACCCGCTTGTATGAGGTTGTTGTTCACATTTTAATTGATAAAGTTTTGTTATATTACATATTTGTACGTAGTGGCTATGGTCAGGGATGCTAAACTATTGTGCATTGAATAAATTTTGAAGTTTCAAGCTTGTGAAATGGAAATACTAGAATACATAAATTTATTATGCGATAGAGCTTTTATACGTCAAATAAGGATTACTGAAACAAACTCGATCAAGTTTTAAGTTGATTAATTTGATTTAAAGCCTTCTCTTTAGGACTTAGAAATATCAAAATAAAACAAATTTACTCGACAAGAAAATTTATGTTCTAACAAATATAATTAAAAAGATATGAAATATTTAAACCAATTTCACATGAAATTCATAAAATATTAAATGGAAAAGTTTTCATTTACCGCAGCTTTCACCTTATCAATTTTGATGAATTAAGATTATTCGCTTTTATATATAAGCTTTCACAAGCTTTTATACTGCATTATTAAATGTAATGTCTTTGATATCATTCCGTCATGCAATTGCTTTGATGTTATGTTTGTTTATTGTTCTTAAGACATGGAGCTATGAAGTTTTGATGACAAACAAACAGCATCACAATAATAACTTCATTTTAACAAAACAAAAATTTCATCAGAAAGTTGAGAATCTTCACAAATACAGCATCAACAAAAATTCATTTGGAACTTTTACGGTTGTTGTTGAAATACTAAAGGAGCTCACAAATGCTTCCAAATGCTGAAATACTCCCCATACATTAAGCAAAAAGAATGGTTTCGATAAATTTAATTCTCTGAAAATTTTAGATTAACTTTTCAGCATTCGCCATATAATAAAAGTACGAGAATTTATATTTCTGGCTGTTTTATTGGTGTTTCTAAATTGTTTGCCTCAAAATGTTCAAATTGTCTTTTCGAGCCGAAAAATGTTAGTCCATAAATATACTTGTTTACTCGTACCTGAGCGGGATGCTAATAATAATGATAATCATGAAATAGGAAATTTCAGCGAAATACGAGAAATGGTAAGACCAACACGCGTAAATATTAATAGAAATTTTTGATGGTCTTTTTTTTTTGTAGAAAAATGTAATTTCAGAGATTGTTTTCAAGTTTATCGATGAGAGAATGGGCACGTTTATTGGAAATAAATATATTTCCAAATATATTTTTAACGAATATTTGAAGATCAAACTTGAGGAAGGAGCAGTTGAATATAATAAAACACGCAGAAACGTTCTGAGAAGAACTAAAGTACCCACTACCCACTTACATTTTTGTGTCGTCGGATCAAAGAAATATAAAAGTCAAACGATATTTTACCAAACATGGCTTCAATCTTGACTTATTATGCCGGAATGAAAAGATCTAATGAAATTCATTAAAATTTTGAAAGAGATTTAATGTTCTTTGGCTTCGCACCTTTATTTCTTTTGCCTAGAAGCGCCAAAAACCAAAGAATATAATGGAGAAATGATGAAAATGCGTAGAAAATGTAGCATAGAAATAAAAAGGACCATGAGGAATTGAGCAGAATGTAAATTAGTCCATGATATCATGAGAATCACCAACCCACAATACTTCTTCTTACTTCTAGAAAAAGTTGAATTTTTAAGGAAATTTCGGGAAGGATGTCAAATATTTATAACTTTTTAAGGTTTTTCAGAGGTTTTAGACTAGAATTGCTCGAATAAACATTTTCCAAATATATTTATTATCTAGTTAACCTTTCCCTTGAGTTCCTACAAAGAAATCATCAAGTCAGCGAGATAATGTTCCAACTTTTGTGCTTATGCTGTTGTCAACCTCCTATTAAAATTTTCTGACCTTTTAAATTTCAAAACTTTTCATTTAAATCAAAAAACCAACACAAAAGCGTAAGTTCCCAAGAAAATGTCCTCATAAATTCAGTATATAATGCAAATAACGAGCTAAATATACCTTTCTAACAAAATATAATTATACACTTTATGAAATATGTGTGCAGTCTTGCAGCAAACTTTGCCATGCTGCTTAATTTCTGTGTATCCAGAGCTATCCAGAGCTATCCCAGATATCCTATTTACACAACCTCTCTAGTTACCAGCTAGTGCTTGAATATTTAATGGCCACAAGTAGCTATTTATCGCCAATCATGCCGTGTAAACAGAGCAATTATTTATCGGAGTAATGCTTAGCAGCATGTTATCGTAGCCATTACTTTTCTGGCGCTCAAGGTATTTAATATTCATCATGGAAACAGTTTTTTTGTCGAGTATTTCGTAAATGGAATAACTCATGCTGTTATTTGTGGATCTGGATATGGATAGCACAGTATAATAGGATTAATCACTGGTATTTGTTCTTAAGTGTGGAGGGAAAATTACATAAATGTTACAAGTTTATTATTTTTGTTAATTTGATGATTTATAAGAGTAAGCGTAAAATCTTTTATCGTCGTTTTTTTACTAGTTATGATGACTTTCCAGTAACTAAAAAGACTCAATCCAAATGCACTACAATAAAGGATTTTTGGATGATCACAATACAAAGAATACTAAAATAATTATGATATTTCTAATATTGATCAGAACTTAATCTTATCTCAAAACCACTTCAAAGTTGCAATTAAATCTTATCAAAAATATTAAGTAAACGCTCACAATAATTGTTGGCTCATGTTACCTTATCAAATTAAAAACCACCCATAGCGTGTAATTACCTTTATCAAAACTTTTACATGAGCTTGCATATATTTACCATCCAATTAAGTTTGCTTATCGCACTTTCAATTATCACCTGTTCAATGTTCATTCAACTCACTCAAACTTATTCATGAAATCCATGCAATTCGTGTTCGAAAATGTCTGTTTTGTTTTGATGGCTGCTTTATTTGCAGAATATACTGTAAATTAACAAAAGTAAACCACTCATTCAAACAGTTGCTTTATGTTTTATGTGGTGCATTGCATGTGAAGTAATTTCGTGCTTTAATTCCACTGGAAGCATTCATGAATTGAATGAGAATTGCATAGAGGAGGGTTTGTTTGTTTTGAAATCACTTGAGTTAAAAAGCTTTTGCTACATAATATTTATATTTCACCGTAATTCATTCGTGTGTATAAATGTGTTTTGTAGTTTTTTAATAAACCACTTGAATTTGCTGTATATTTTGTAATTTTGTAATTTTTTCTGAAGTCCTCGAGTGAAGGGAAATTACGCAGCGTTCGCAATAAATCAGGTGCTATGGCTTTTAAGGGTCATGTTGTTTTTGTTGAGCATTGCAGTAGGATCTTCAGGAATACTGATTTGAAATTGCAATAGAACCACTAAGTATGTTACCATGGTTGCCAGAAGCTGTAAAGAAAATGTATGTAATATTATATAAAATGTATTTATGATTTACTTCAGAAGTATAACATCGATCAACTCTTGGTACAACTAACCGACTTAAAAAGAGTTCTGTTCACATCAAAAAATCCTCCTAAGTTTATGTTTGATGGATTCATTTCAGTCGCCCGCAAAAACATGTTGATCTCTGTTTGTGCATCAATGTTCATCCAACTAAGCTCCACCATGAGCAGCTTCTTCTGAAAATTCGTTCTGACGTTGTGGGACACGTAGTGTGATGAATCGCATATGACAAATAGCAAAGAAATGCTGCTGCAAGCTGTTATTGCCAAGCCAATGTCTGTTGATATTTGTTTTTAAGGACAGAGAGAAAATAAGATGGATTTTTTCAGGAATCGATTGAAAATTTTATTTGATTTTATTTTATTATTAAATTCAATTACGTTAGTAGATTATATTATTAATATTATGAAAAAAAACGTCTCTTTATTATAAATAAAAATATTGTCACACTCTCACCTTTAATACCAAAACCTTCGGACAACTGTGACATTAAACCATAGATGGACAAAGTAATAATCAAGAACAAATAAAGATTAATAAATGTAAACGTGTAGCACGTAGCTGTCCCTGTATCTCTAGTAAGTTTACTTAGTCCCAGCCACAATGCTCTATACTCAGAAACCATAGCCGCTGGTCCAATATGCCTCAACGCTCCCTGAAAGTGAAGACATATTAAATGAAATGACAAAATTGGATAATGTGAATATTTTGCCTGAAAATCATCTGCCAGAATGTTCGCTGATGCACTCAATGTTTCACAAGCTAAGTACCAATACGCTCCCATCATATAAGTTAAGCTATCGAGCACGCAGTAGGGTATAACTTGTAGTATAAAGGATTCTTCGAACTTGAAGTGTACCATCGTAATATGTGTTACAACTACCGCAATGAACGATATAGTTGGAACTAAAATGCTGAGTAATACTGCTTTTTTCTTTAAGTTGAGTGCTAATGGTTTTCCAGCTGTTTTGAAGTATGAAGCCTAGAAATGTGGAGATTTTAATACTTTTTAATGAATTCAAGATGATAGATGGACTACTTGAATTATTAATAAGGCAGAAAAATTAAAAGAAATTAAAGAAATTACTTTAAATGCAAGCATAATGTATTAATATATATCTAATGTCTCTACTTTCTACCCACAGCTACTCACTTCAAAATCAGCCCAATTGTTAAGCACGGTGGCCACTTTGCGAGTCTCGTACCACATCAGAGGCACAATTATGACTGGGATGATGTTGACGATAAATAAGTAAGCGATTACGGCCTCTTCAAATCGTCCTTCCAACGAAGTCACGATTTCAATACGTATTATGGCTATGTAGGAAATGTAGATCTTGAAGGAAAGTTTTTTGGTTATATCATATAGATCTTTTTGTAGGATAAGAAAGGTCATGGAATAATTCAGAAATACTTAGTGAATAAGTTAAAATTAGATTTCACTAATGAATACAAATATGTATAATAACTGTGAATAATGACTAAAACTTAATTTTCAATTTATGTGAAAATAAAATAAACAACTATGTTATTTCTCACTCTATAAACAGAAAACTAACCTTTTACAAATTTATTTTAATATTTCTTGAACTGTAAAACAATTTTCAAAGAATTGTTCAAAAGAAGCTCCATAATTTAAAAACTCCATATAATTCAAATAAATTCCCATAATATCTTCATAAATCTTAATTCACTCATAAAAGCACAATAACTCTCTACTTAGTAAAAAATCACCACTTACCATCAGCACCACGAAAACAATGCATGAATACATCATTGCAGGCGACCGGAAAATAAACTCTGTCACCCCAGTTCGGGATCGTGTAAATGGTAAAACCCCCATTGCTCTAAGTACAGCGTAAATTGGCTTTGAGCACTCGTATGCACTGTCCTGCCGGGAGACATGTAATGTGACGTTATAACAATTTAGCTCGACATAAAAAGCTTCTCAAGAAACTTCATTGCACTTTACTTTATTTTGCTTTATACTACATCGTTCTACTTTATTGAGGTGTACATACATTTCTCATTGGAGTATCTTGCATGATCGATTTTGTCTCAATAGCTTCAGCAGGTTTTTCTGAGTCTAGCAAGAAGGCATTGCGATTTACAATAGGGAATCCCATATTTTTCTGGTATCTGATAGATTGCCGGTAGGTTGGCAAAGTATCTCCTATTGCAAAGGGAGCTGGCTGCACATCATAATATCGGACCTTATTCTGTTGATCCATGTTTTCGTTGAAGAAGAGACTCATTCTGTAGGAATACAGACAATGCTTTCTACAAATATTATTTTCACAGTAACGACAAACTGCAGTTCCCACTTCACCAACTGAGAAATATTCTCTCAGCACTCAAAGCACTGATTAAAACTAAATTCAACAATTATTATAGCACTACTGTTCAAGTATAATTTAATTAACACTGCTCAATATGTATCTCCAGAAAATTGATAAACCTTTGATTCACTTCATTGTCTTTAGGGTGCTTTATATACTAAAGTCCGATATGTGTAATTATTTATGATAAATCGATTATGTTTACGAGTGCCATCAACTTGACAAATAAATAGATGTTAATTATGCAAACCATAGCAAACGGTAGTCAAATACATTGAATATCATCTCATATTATAACAGTTGCAACGATTTTGTCTTGAGGTTATTGAATATTGGGCCATTTGCTTCTTAATCAAAATGTTTTCAATATTTAAAGTTAATTAAATTAGATTTGAAGTGAAACCTTCCAGGTCTTTTTGACATTATTATATAGGGACTACTCTACCAAATACAAATATCAACTAGTTGTGCAGCTTGTGAGCTGAGCAGGACTTCTCCGCTAACGTGGAATTGTGTTTTAATTTAAAATTCCTTTAACTGAGATATTACATTGTATATCCCGCGCGGCATCTGTTGGTTTAAATCACGAATACCCTATTTTTTTTATTTTCTGGGCGAATCATGAGTTTTTAAGACTTTATCAAAAAATAAGTTGTCTGGTACCACCAGAACCCCCCAGATGACTCCCAGCAGGTTATGGACCAAATATCGATGCAATTCTTGACTAAAATTATTATTCCAAACATTTTTTCTGAAGCAACCAATATTGCATCTTTAATCTTTCTCTTGTTCTGGAGCTAAGAGTAAGCGCTACCAGACTGATCCTCCAAAAACTCGATTTTTATAATTTTCTGGACGAATTATGAGAATTTAAGACTTAAAAAAAAAAAGTTATCTGGTACCACCAGATGACCCCCAGATGACTCCCAGTAGGTAGTGGACCACACGTCGATACATTTTTTGACTCAACTCATCATCTCAAACATTTTTTCTGAAGAAACCACAGCTGTATCTCTAGTTTTTCTAAAAAAAGGTTTTTTTTGTATGAAAAACCCGACTTTGGGTCACGGAAGTGGTGCTGGTGACCTAACCGGTAAAGTCACCATCACCAAAAATATCAGGTGCACGATGGGAAGAGATACCAAGTCGATTGGCATCAAAAAATCCGGAATCGGTTCGGTGGGAGTTCAGATCGAGCGTTTACAGTAAACCACGGATCCACCAAATAATCGGGCACGGCCCTTAGTTTTTCGCATGGCACGGGTCAGGGGTTCAAAATTTTCAAAATTTGTTTTCACAGAAATTTTCTTCAACTCAATACCGACAAAAAAAATACTGGATATTTTTGAGATTTGTTTACGGGGAAGTCAGGAAAAATCAGATAAGGTAAAAAAACCCTGAAAATGCTGGTACGAAAACAATACTTATCCGCTTTTGCGGAGAAGTAAAAATTTCCTTGTATTTTAAGAACATTAACCGTTTTCATGACCAGTGCACGACTTTGCAAAATATGTCCTTGAAACTGTGCTCCTGCTCCTATAATTAAAGAACGGTTAAGGTTTTTACCATAATACTTGAAAAGTTACTTCCAAGTTTAAATACATAAAATACTTTTTACCATACTACATAGAGCTTCACTCCTCATGCATTTTTCATGCTCCTTCATTGAAGCGTATTTAAGCATACTGCAGCTTACGTTAGGGCAAAAGCAAACCAGCTGGATGAAGGTTTATTAAAGTTGGCCATTCACTTTTCTAGTTTTCTGCACTATATTCACATTTCATTATTTCAGAGTTCAAAATGGAGCAATCTGCTGCAATATTATCTGGTCGGAACAAAAAAGGCCATAGAATGAAAATTTCATTCAATTTGGGCCGTTGAACGAATAGAATACGATTGCATTTGATTTCCATAGCATTAGCAATGAATTGCTGATTAACATGATGCTCCAACGCGATAGTATAATATAGAAACTACCATACAATTTCAAAATTGCAGGTGCTCGTTTGCACATAATAATAGAATCTTTCATAATTAAGCGCTGGAGGCGAGCTGTGTGCAATACTGCAATATCGTTTGTAACACTCGGTCTGATAGTTAATTACCGTCATAACATTTGATTTAATTATGCAATATCGTGTACCGGAAAGGTTAATATGAGGATGTGCGAGTTAGAAAGAATGTAGAAGTTAGGGTGCATGCATAACATAGTTTCGGAATAAAGCATATCGCTGCACCGATGGAAGATATTAAATGTTTGTGCAAGGCTTACGAGCTTTACAACGAACGACCTGGTATTTGATCCGCTTTGCTGCTTAAATAACGTTCATCGTGGAATTTGTTTACATAGCAAAGCTGCAAATAAAATTATTGGAATGTATCCCATATGAAACGAAATTTTCTCCTTGATTATTTTTATTTTAGAAAACCATTAATTGTATAATTGTTGATGTATACTTGAACGCATACAAATTCTATTTTAAATTTATTGTAAATACTTTGTAAATTGATTATTTAATAATTTGATTTTGTAATTGAAAATAATTTAATCCATGACGATAAAATTATCATAATTTCCTCAAAGCCCTATATACTCATACCAACCACTACTAAAAATGAACACCTACCACAGCATCCCAGCTAATTTCCAGTAATTATTTCTCTAATTAATTTCCAACCACGTTTTGAGAATGGTGTCGTAAAACGAATTGCCGGTTACCGCAACCAATTAGGTATACTCTCGATGTGTAACAAAAGGATTCCAAACAATTAACGCCGGCCTGGAATTAAAAATTATAAAAATTATAAAATCTGTAAAAAAGCAGAAAACAGCTTTGATATACCACAGAACGATATTATAGCCAAGCTCTCGGCTGTAATTAGATTTCAAATTTCTTGGTAGAGTATTCATGTACTATTTACTTTTTCAGTCACAGCCAGACTTCTAGTTACCCAGATTTGTCTTAATTACGGACCATTGTGCTAATGGAAAGTTATTAGGAGAAATATTATCAAAGTAAATATTTTTCTGAATAATTTTAATGTTTGTGGTACTTTTGTGGGAAGAGGGTGTTTACAATTCTATCAACTATATAGTTTTTTTGGTAAAAATTCAGATTTGAAAAGCTTGAAGAAATGTCATCATACTTCCAAAAATATATCATTTAAAAATTTTTATAAAGAAAAGAATAATATAAAATATTTCCAATCCACAATTTTCGACCCTTAGGCAACCCCTAAAGATTATAATGTAATGAGCGTTTCACTTTTTCTTATGCTTTAATTCATCTCCAAGTAGCCTCGCATAAATTAGTGTGGAACTACGGTAGAAGTGTTTAGCGTAAAAAGGGTTCAAACGAATAAATCTTAATTAAAATATCATAGCTTGCCTGACTTTCATCAGCTCCCGTTTCCTTTTTATTTCTTTACTGCTCTGCAACTTGCTTGGCATTACAGCGAAAAAAAAAGCTTCAAGTTAAATGGCTTTGATTTTATTGGTGTTTAATTGCCATTTAATATCCGACAATCTATGGGGAAAATCAGTGAAGTATAATTACGCTCAACAGTCGATAATTTCCATGAAACAAGTTACTCATTGAAAATCTCTACCCTAATTTAAGTAATTTGGGATTTTCTAAAGCTTTTCACCCAAATTTATGATTTTAGTGAACAGTACGGAAAATATGAGAAATGTCGGCCTTCCCAAATTTCAAAGCTGCAAATTGTAAAATTATTATTTTTTGTGAATGGCTGAATGAGTTTTGAATTGAAAATAATTTACGGTTTGATCCCAAATATCATCATCAAAGGTTTGTGAGGGTTTCACGTTATTGGCAATATCATAGCGTTTGTAGCTTTCATAGAGATATAGAACATCGTCGTTATGATTTTTCCCATTTATTTCACTTTTATAGCTTTTCATATTTTTTTATGTTTTCATTTATTTTTTATAGAATTTTATGATATTTTTAAAATACTCACAAAAAAGTGGGGGAAAAAATTTAAAATGCTCAAAAAGCAGTTCATTTGGTTTCATTCAGCATTAAAAATTAAATAGGTTTTTTTAGTTTTTCTTTTTATTATGTTTAAATTTTTTCGCCTTTTTAATATTTACGAATGGATATTTTATATTTTTACGCTCTCTTGTATTTATTTGTGCAATGGAGCAATATGTTTTGCACAGAACGCACATAAAAATTTGTGAAAACATTTAATTGCTAATTGGAGCTGCGAGCTATTTCAATTGCACCTTTTGATGAAAAAATTCCAACACATTTTAATTTGTTATTGCATGACATAATATCAATAGCAGCATATTTCAACTAAATATATAATTGATTATTTTGATATAAATACATAATAGATTATACTTATTATTCTTGATTAAAAACTTTTTTAAACTTGTTTTTCAATTTATTCTCAGAAAAATATTTTAAAAAGAATTTCTTTACTCTTGCATGTACCAAACTAATTGAAGTTGAAGATGCAATGCAATACAATAAATCTTTTGAATGCATCCTTGCAACCACTTCAGAGAATGTGTATTCATTATTTTATGTTTATTTACCCGTTCGCTTCAAAGAATGAATGCTCGGAATATGCGCAAAAACATGAACCTAACGTATCTAGCAACTTCCTATATTAGTTTACACGGACAATACTTGAACAAAACATACAAAAATACAGCAATTGAAAAGAACAAAGGATTGCAACCTGTTGCGCTCTTATGTATGCAGCTTTATATTATTTAGTTGAAAACTTTTTTCCTCATTCATGTAACTTTATCCTGTAACACAATTTTTATCCAATTAAATGTGGAAGTTTTGCAGAACTTGAATACGTATCTATAGTTTCAGGGATTAAACGTATGTATTTGAGTTAGATCAAAATTATTAAATTGCAGTGGTTTGATGTAGTTTTTATTTTAATTAGATTATAACATATACCATTATGGTGAGACATTAAACATTTGCTTTAAAAAAATCGTTGTTTTTTTAAGCGTTATTTATTGAACATGTCTGAGGACAATAAAATATTTTTTCTTGAAATCGTGAATGACGTCAAGTATCATCTTTTGAAAAACTTAACTTCGAGCAAATTTGCTCTTAAATTCTTTTGAGGATGTATATCAGATTTCTTTTAGCATTAATGTCATTTTTTAGCATTAATGACAAAAGACTACAAAAATAAAAATGTAAAATGTTTAAAAAAGAAAACAGCAGAGATTATTTTCAAAAAATTACATTATTATCTTTCAATGTCGATACGTTTTAATAATAAAATTAATGAAGGGTATTGAATAACCTAGAATGTTATAAATAAATTTAACATGTTAAAAATAACACTCACGTTATAAAAGAAATGTTTATTCTTGGTATTTTTTCAAGGACCATTTTTGAGAGTTTCATCTTAATACTTACGTATAAAATTTACGTGGAAAACCATAAATAAACATTGTAAATTAACAATGAATTTGAGAATGTTATTCATATTTGTTTTGCATTCAAAAATGTGTTTCCGCGATAAAAAAGAATATACAACACAGATTTGGGTACACAAGTATACAAGCAGATCATCATCACCTTCCAACATCAGAAACTCTGTCAAAATCTGTCAAATCCTATTAAACGTCACACCAGATCAACGACCAAAACGGAATCTGCTGAAAACGTATAAACGAATGAAATTAATTTTAAAGCTGGGCTTTTCCTACAAAAACCTGTTATCATTCCATCAGCCAAAAAATAATAATAGCTCCAATCGCTTTTTGTCATTTTCACAATTTCCCAGTATTTCTGCGATGTTGTCAAAAAGCGAAATGAATTTTTATTTTTAAATGAAAATCCAGTATTTGCATATCAACATTTATGTGCAAAGTGCTAATATTATTTTTGCACCATAAAAAATAGCATTTAATTGAAAATTAAATAAAAATGCAACATACAGAATGCAAAATACTGAATGTAACGCAGAAAAGTAAAAATACTATTAAAACATGCAAATTAGAGATAACACTTGAATAACACCAACAAATCATATATGTAAATTGTTATTTACATTAAACACCAACAAAAATGCGGAATAACTCGGGAATAACTGAAAAACGAGTAATTCAGCAGAACGATACAAATTTGCACTTTTTGTGCAAGCAAAGAATAATTGTTTGTTCAGGTGCTAAGGGGGTTGTAAATATAATTTGTTAGACTGAAGCTTCCTGTGGGAATGAAGTTCAATTCATTAAATTTTTCTCTTATTTTCTATAAGCGTGTTCCTTGGATCTTTCATTGAACATGGTTTTCTAATTTAAAATTTTTAAGCTGGAATTTATTCATTTTTCCTACATTAACACGATACTTCCCAAATAAAATCCCTAAATCATTCCTAGCTTTCTAAGCTGTTCTAATCTCAAGCAAACAAATTCTTCAATTTCTTTAATCCCCATAACTCTCACAAAAAACGATTACCCCATTAAACAAAACAATTTTGAGCTTTAATGTCTTTCTCTAGATCTGTTCTTTGCACAGAAATATCAAATTTCCTACGCATTTCCCGAATTCAAGTCATTCGAGCTCTTCAAGCCATTTAAGCAATTTCAGCAATTCCAAGCAACTCAAGAATTTCCAACATTTCACCAAACATTTTCAAACAATTCATTTTATTGTCGTCGCTAGAATCTCCCAAGATTTTCATCCCATAATTGTGATAATATTTTAATTTCGGCAAAACGAAAACAATTGTGCAATTCTCGTTCAGTTTACGGTTCTACCAATTTTGCACAGCGTGTTTATCTTACTCGCAGTACAATAAAAAACAATAAAAAGCATAAAAAATTCAATCTACATTAAACTAAAGTCTTAATGGAGAGATTGCTCAATTCACGCTAATGGAAAATGGAGGAAATATTTTTTTTACAAATTTTCAATTTTTCAGGCCAACATTTCGTCAAAGGATTTCAATTCCAAAGAGATTTTACAGAGTTTTTATTCAAATAACCTTTCCTTGAAGCCTTTGAATTAAACGAGCGATTTTATTGCTGCGCGTCTTAAAAAATAGAGACATTAAATTAAGAATATCCTGTCATCGTAAGATCCGAACAATATCAATACCTTTCTTTTGCTGTGCTCCACTGTAGCCTATCTGTGCTCCGTCATTTGGTTAAGAGTGTTCTACAGATGGGATTTTCAGTAAATATTAGGAAATTGCCAGCATAAGCTTCCTAAAACATGTGTTTGTTCTAATAATGTTTGTGATTACTCCAACACCGATTATACCGATTAAAGCATATCTTCTTGGAAACTCCATCTATAAGTACACCCTCGTTTGGCTGATTACAAAATGTCGTTTATCATTATAATAAAGAAAAATGTCATAATAAATTGGTGAAGCCTTCAGTACATAAATCTTTTATGTCACATTATTCCCAGCTCCCTTGTATTTTTTATTGATTTTGCTTGCAAATTAAATGGCAGAGAACAGCCGGAGAAATATCCAGGCAGACGAGAAGTTTAGAATTGGAAACACTGAAACATTGATGGCGCAATAAAAATAAATTAAAAAGTTATTAATTTGAATTTTCTTGAGGGATTTACAATGAAATGAATTTTTAAATAAATGGTAGAGAGTGACAGGGAGTGCACTTTAGAGATAAATGTTTTTACTGTTATATTTTGAATGACGTGAACCCTTATTATGAAAAGTTTGGTTTAAACTTGCTGAATATAGAAATTTAAAATATGGGGAAAAAGAAGTAGAAATTTCAATGCAGAAAACTCTGATGTTAAAGCTCCTAATTTTTTTCATCTAAACTTTATCCATGCTTTTCTCATTCACTATGAATTTTAAAATTGAATCAAATGCAAAAATAGCAGATTTTCATAGGATCACAACGCGAAGAAAATTGATATGCATGGCCAACGACTCATAAACTAATTATTTTGCCATAAAAATTGTGTGCCACTGTGAATGAGCTTCATTTACAGCTTCTAGAGTTTTTTTCAGTTTTTTGGTTTGTCCTTTTTTAGTTTTTTCGTTTTTTGTTAATTTGTAGCAGTTTTTCAGAAGTTTCAATGATAATTTTAGTTTACCCGACTTTTCCCGACTTTTGAAGTTTTTGTTTGGTTTTGAAGTTCGGGAGCATTTACCCGGCATCTAATTAGTTTAGACAGAAATGGCAGTTGTGGTTTTCAATGAATGTTCTGGAAGTTATTGCGGCTTGCATGTGCACTAGGGTGGTCCATAAACTAAAAGTACGTTAGAAGTGCGCTCCCAAAGCAAAAGTTTGATTTAGATGACAATATAAAAATTCAGTAAAATTTTCAAATTTTTTGATGCACGCTTTAGTGGTGCTCATCGAGCTTTTAGTTTTGACATTTTTACAGTTTCAAAATCATCAAATTTTTTGAGTTCCACGAAATATTTTATTGGATTTCATAAACAATTTTAATTCATTATGTTTATAAGAACTTCAAAAAAAAATTTCAGCCAAAAATATAAAGAAGCTAAAAAGTTATAGAAATAGTTTGAAAAGTCGATTTTATGCAAAAGCTGTCAGAGCCGTCAATGTAACCTCATGAGCCTCCAAATAATTTCAGCTCGTTTTTTTTTACTTTACATGCAAGTTTATTTATTCCTTAACCAAATGCAAGTGGTCCCGTGACTTTTTGATGACGCAATCTGAAGTTATTGAATTTTTAGTAGACAAATGATTTCATAGGTCGCTTGTTGTTGTTGTAATCCTCAATAAATTTTTTTATTTACTCTCTCGGTGAAAAATTTCAAAATTTTTTTCAAGATTTTTATAGAAAAGTATTAAAAAAAAATTATTAAAAATTTTTGGTGAATTTTCCATAAAAACTGGGCTTGTAAATATTCAGAAATGAATTTTTTGAGGATTACAACAACAACAAGCGACCTATAAAATCATTAGTCTACTAAAAATTCAATAACTTCAGATTGCGTCATCAAAAAGTCACGGGACCACTTGCATTTGGTTAAGGAATAAATAAACTTGCATGTAAAGTAAAAAAAACGAGCTGAAATTATTTGGAGGCTCATGAGGTTACATTGACGGCTCTGACAGCTTTTGCATAAAATCGACTTTTCAAACTATTTCTATAACTTTTTAGCTTCTTTATATTTTTGGCTGAAATTTTTTTTTGAAGTTCTTATTAACATAATGAATTAAAATTGTTTATGAAATCCAATAAAATATTTCGTGGAACTCAAAAAATTTGATGATTTTGAAACTGTAAAAATGTCAAAACTAAAAGCTCGATGAGCACCACTAAAGCGTGCATCAAAAAATTTGAAAATTTTACTGAATTTTTATTTTGTCATCTAAATCAAACTTTTGCTTTGGGAGCGCACTTCTAACATGCTCTTGATTCTCCATAGAACTTTGAACCACACTAATGTGCACTGAGAGAATGGTACAAATTATATTTGTATTTTTTGCGTGAAGGATTTTATTCAACATTTTGGCTAAATTGTCAAAATTCATCAGTGAACTTATTGTCATTGAAAAATTTTAACTAATCTTTCATCCCATTCACAGATCACTCCTACTTTGAGTCACCCTGTCTCCCTTAAAGAATTCTTTTGTGTCCCAGAAAACTTGTCAAGCTCAACCGCACAGCATCTGCTTTCTACACTTCTCTAAAGAAATGAATTAAAAGCACAAAGAGAATAATTTATTTTCATATTTTCTTGTGATATTGTTTCACCAGTGTTCCACTTTTCCACAAAATTTCCCTCTTGCCACTGACATAAAGCGCATAGAAGACGTAAAATGTATTAATGACATAAAATTGCATTAAAATTACACAGTAGGATGTTATGCAACCATTTTTGTGATAATAAATTGTGTAACATTATAAAATTACATAAAATGTCAAGTAATAAAATAAAATAAAATGCAAAAGTTTCTCGTTACTTGCAGCGTTATTCCATTTCTTGGAAAGATTTATAATTGATTTTGTAATATTTCAGAATAAATATTAAATTTCACTTAAAATTCTTAAATTAGAAACCAAACGTTGAAAAAAACTCATTTTATTGTACAGTCTAAGATCATCTCACAGATGCCCTCAAATAAATTCAATGATGCAAAAATGATCCCATCTAACTAAAATACAATTCATTGACATACCCACTTAAAAATATCTGCTCATCAAATCGAAAAGTTGATTTAAAACCTTTCCTCGAATAAACAAGCCATCCGAGCAATTCTTTTAATATCTTAAGATAACACACGCCACTTAATCCCGAAAAAGCTCTATTGGCTCCATCCAATTGTATCAAACAGCCAGCAAAAATACAGTTGCTTTAGTAGCGAGATGCCAACGCTACCATCATTGTTGCTCATATCCTGGCTACACAGTTCAGTAAATATTTTCCTTCAATTTTGGTTGTATAGATGCTTGTTTTCTTGCTTACTTGTGTTCCTTAACATAAAACGGAAAGGGTGCCTTTCACAACAAATTTCCAGCTGAATAAATTTGCGCAAATTTTTTCTAAAGAAAAAAGTACAGAAAAAGCATAAAAAGCGTAAAAACACGAGTCAAGTTTATGCTAAAGCCCGTGTTTATCCTTTAATTAGTGAAAATTGATTCCATAAAATTAGCAGTCAGCAGTAAAGCAGTCGAGCACAAGCAGCATGCAACAGGCTGACTACGGAGCTAACTGTATTTATAAATTTATTTGATCTTGCCTTGTTTTATTTCATTTATTTTATCTATTAATTGGCCAGAAGCTTAATGAGAAAATTTTGAAAGCTAATATTTATTAAATTTATCAAATTTTTATGGTTCTGTTTTTGCTTGAGTATAATAAATTCAATGACTGTGCTTGAGAGCATCCGTAAAATTTATTGGAGTCTGTTCTTTCCATACTTTTTGCGGCAAAATAAATTGTGGGCGATGTGTCTTTCATACTTTTATTACATGATTTGGTTTGGAAGGTTTTTTGTGGAGGATACCCCAAGTTTGGAATTTGTTTCAAACGGGGTGTTTGAGAAGTTCGGGTGATCTGGGAACATTTTTTAGTATTTTTATGGTAGCTCTTAATTTGTTATAAAAGCTCGTGAAATCTTAGATGTTTCATGGATCTACTATCCAAACTTTCAGGACACTCCCTTTCAAACAAAAAGTTAATTCTCCTTTTTTCCATATTTGACCTGTAAAAAGCAATGATTTGCTTTTTCAGTTGTTCCCTCGAATCTGTGGACAATAAATATGATTTCTCTACAATGTAGCTGCCCATATTTTATCAGTTTTCTAAATATAAAAAGGGCTTACTTATTTCTGTATTTCCTAGGAAATTCCAGTATTTTATGGAATCTAACAGAGTTTCAGAGTTTCCACGAGTTTTGAAGCTTCTGACTTTTTCCGATTTGGCTTTTTATTTCATTTGGCTAGCAGGTTGCTTTTTGTTTGTCAGAGAGGAAGTCAAATGAAACCTTATAAAAAGAATTGGTTTTAAAAGTCGGAAAAAAGTAAAAACAATTTGTGTGGGCCGGAAATAAAAAGGTACACCATTTTCAATGGCACAAAGTTATTAAATTTCCTTTTCACCCGTACTCATTGATTCGCAGTATTTTATTGATTTGGCAAAATTATTTGAAAAAAACATCTTTTTATGCAGGTATTCAAATCGCGATCTCTATTTGAACTTTTTGATGATTTTTGCGCTATTCGCGTAATTTTATTCAAACCTCGAAGCATATTTCTAATAAATGTTCCACCTCATACCTGGCACAATCCATGTCAAAAGATAAATTTCAATTTTGCCGTGGTTGGAATGAGCAAAAAATATTAAATTTTGGAGAGGAATTTTTCTTTAATAAATTTGGAATTTTGTCGTGTTGTCCTTCCGTGATTGAAGGTACTGTTTTGTCTGTTTACATATCTTGATAAAGTTTATAAAAAATTTGACCGAAGCTTAAAATTAATTACAATGAAATTACAAGCTATGCAAACTCACTCTTAACTTCCCTTTTATATAAAAAGATACGTGCTATTCACCACTCACCAACCAAATGATGAATATAAATGTGGCACGAGATAAATTCTGGCGCGAGTAATTTGGATGTTGGATGGCAAACCAATTGTTGTTTTGGGTATCTCACATTTCACCATTAAACACGTCATAATATAGGCGTGCATAGATTATGATTTAAATTTACTTGCGCCCGAGTTTTTGATGTGCTTAGAAATTTAGGATTTTGTGTGGTTTAGGATGATTCTACTTGGTAGATTTTGGGACTTTTATATTCATAAGGATTAAAAGATTAACAAGAAAAGAACTGGGAGACTGTGTTTGTTCTGGGGAAGCGAGGCTTTGGACTAAAATAATCTTTTAGCTACTTTATATAGGAAGTTTATGGCTACTTTACAGCTCGTAAAGTATGCAATGATGCTGGAACATGAAAAAGTTTAAAAGTGAATAAAAGCTGGTTTAACATAAAACTTTTGAGATTATTTTTTGTGGTGCATTTTAATTATTATGAAAGAATGAGCTTTATGTTGGAAATATCAGATGAAGTTGATACTGATAGGGTTGGAATAATTATGGAATAATCAAGTATTAAAGATAGTATGATATGGTTCACTTACGTGAATCATGATAAAAATTAAATGTATCTCTAATGATGAACAAGTTCAAATTTATTCATTGTTTAAAAGTGATTAGCCTACCATTAATTACACCTCTAATATTTTAAATTCATCATTTTTATCACAAAATAAATATAACAATACTTAACCGATATCCATCAACACTCTTGTCACTAGGGTCCTCGGCTTTATTCGACCAACCAAACACACAACAATTCTCTACCAAAACAACAACATAATTCTAGTTGCGTCCGCAGAATATAGCCTTAATGACCTGTTCCCAGCAATAAAAAGTTGCCTAACCAAATTACCGCTGGTTTTTCATGAATTTTATTGCTTTTATATCCTCGCAGATTTTTAATTGAATTGTCGAATCACAACAAAAAAAGTGTATGAAAAAGTTCGAAATAGTATGAAAAAGTATCACAGCAAATAAAATTGTATGGACATGTAAAAAAGTCGCTTTTATTAAATTTTAGTTACAAACACAATTTCACAAACAATCATACCAAGCTAAAGTTTTATCGTTCAGCAAAAATATTTTTCCAAAAAGCAATAAAACAGCGCCATTGTTGGAAAATATGATAAAAACGGTGAAATTAAATTCCCCTGAAGAATTCAATGGATTTTTGTTAATATCAATTTTTTCATTTGTTTCGAGGCACAAAAAAGTAATCATTCCATTTAGAAAACATTTACAAAAACATGACGGCATGACGGAAGTTAACACTTTAATAAATTTTTCAGTGTTGTCAAGAATTTGGAGAATTTCGTTAAGAGTTTCGTTTGATGGCATTTTTGTAATTTCGTAATTCCAAGTGGTTGGTTTGAGTGTTCATTCCATTGTTTTTTATTCATTGATGTTTGTTTTGAGCTTCAGGCTGGAGCATTTAAAGCTTTTCATTGAAATTAAGTTATCATATTCCATTTAATAGCTATAGTATTGTCTGAAAATTGATGCATTTGTGATTATTAAATGGATTACATAACACGCATGTAATGAAAATATATAATTGATCAATGGCTGATTTGATGTATCTGACATGACTGCGGTCAATTATGCTGTGTAAATCCAATAGTTGTTATTAAATAATTCAGAATATTGTACTATGATTATATTGGAATGTAATGATATTGATTTTGTTGTTCAATAAAGCTCTAAAAGCTCAAACAGTTCCCACACAATTCAAAAACAGTTAGAATGAATTCCTGTCAAGTAACGAAAGCTTTTCTTTAATGTACTCACTTTCATATTTAAATAAAACTGCTGTTAATGCAATTGTTATTCTTTGGAAATAAAATACAAATTTCCTGCGACAGAAAAAATGGTTCTATAAAAAAAAGTTGGGTAATAATAACCGTACTTAGAATTTCTTTTCAGCTCGAAATTTTTATTATATATTCAATAATGAGTCTAGTGTAGTGATACAGATCGGAAAATGAGAAAATGTGTGCTGTATTCATTCATTAACTGAATTTTTGTTTATTGAGCTGAAAGGAAAATTACTTTGGAAGGAATTTTGAGTTGGTGGGATGTTTACACTGAAGAGAAATACAAAAGCTTCCTCATTTTCTCTAGATAAACTTTTTATAAATTTACAACAAAACACTTAGAATTGCTATCCTGATTAAAATAGGTTTCATTATTTATTTACCTTATCTATTTGATGGACTATTATTTAATATATTTTCACTGTTCATACTTTGAACTTATCTTGTGGCTACTTTCCACTCCCATTGTATGATCCTTTATATTATATTTGTGCAAGTACTAGTCTTGCTCCCAAACAATTCTTCAATGGATTTGAAATTCCAAATAATAATCATAAAAATCATTACAGTTCAATATTCTTTTTGTTGATGCTGTTGGTTCTCTCGATTCTTGGGACAAAGACTTGAAAAACTTGGAAAACATAAAAATAGAAAACTTGACTAACAACCCAAGTTCTATCGTGATACCAAACTAGTTCCGCTTCAACTCTTAAAGTTTCTAAAATTCTCAACTTAAACGAATAATGAGAGAGCTTTAGCAACTTTGGAGTGTGCTTTCATAATCCAATATTGGGAGATTCTCTTGTCAATTTAATGAAATTTTGCTCGGGAAAACTTTTTAAATTACTTTTACTTTGAGTGGAACTTTCATTTTATCCACTACTAACTGTTTTATGTGCTATCGTGATAGAGTTTAAAAATTAAACGGAATTGGGTATTTGATTTTAAGTTAAGAAAAGCTCGTTTAATTAAGGACGTTCTATGAAAATTTTCAATATTTTAGTTTCTCGTTTCAGCTCTTAATAGATGCATATCAGATGGAGTTTTAGTTAATTAAAATTGTAAGAACATTGTTAGAACAGGAATTAACGTAAATACCTTATACGTGTACCAACAAACAAACATACAATGTAGTAAATCAAGTTATGAGTTTCATAACGATGTAGCAATTAATATATCGATGCGTAATGAAAATGTTATGAGAATTCATACAACGAAACTGCGACATTATTTGCAATATTAACAATTGAGACGGTGTAACCTATAGAAAAATTCCTACAATAGAAGAATACTTACATGTTTACTATTATTATACAGCGTTATTTATACATACAATCAACGGTTTATGGTTATGTACCATTATACAAAAGTTTAAAATATATCTTTATAAAAAAAAAAAATATATTCAAGAATATCGACGAATCTCGGTAACGAAAGAAAGAGGTTATTAAATTATTTCAATAGAATGCTCTTCCTGGAATTAATATTATCGTCTTCCATGGGAAGCATTGGAGTAATTTATTTCAAATTTTCCTCAAATTTGCGTTTTTCGAAATACCGTAGCATCAACAAAAAATACTTTGGTTGCAAGTTCTTTCAAAGTATGCTCAATCAACTAGCCTATAATACACATTTGTACAGTCCACAAACCCTCTCCAATTCTACTGAAAAGTACTTTTCTAGATTACATTATATCATTACCATTAAATAAATTCAATCGCTGGACTTAAGCTACATTCAATATTCTCTGCGAGAAACACAAGCAATTCAAACCATTACAAAACCATTTTTACAATTTGAAATAATTTCAGCAATTTTCCAAGACCAAAAGGAATAACTGATGGTGCAAATTTAGTAATGCGAATAATGTAAAATGTATATGTATAACGGAATCAAAGAATATGAAAAATGTAATAAAAGTCAAAGAATTTTGTCAACTTTTTCTTTGCCAGCAGTTTCCCCATGTAAACATTTATGATGAAAAATTGTTTGGCATAACAAGTTTGCGCTATTTTTTCTATCAAACTTTCGTCTGCTGCTGCTTTATCCCTACCAAAACTCTCGTTTGAATACCCAAATACCCAAAGAACTTTATTATGTGTCATGTGAATATAATAAATTCATTTTACTTTTTTACGTCATTCGCCTTTTGTTGAGGAAGAAAAGTTTTCCGTGCACAAAACTCTTTCGGCAAGAACTTCGGAAGCAGCCAAAAACTTGAAAGTTTACACATTATGCTAATGTCAGTATTTTGAATGCTTTTTGATGCATTTTGATGAATAAATAATGGTCGTGTAGTAACATGTGTTGAAAATTTCACAAAATTAATGCTCGTGAAATGCTCGGTAAAATCCTTTTGTTCGCATTGTTCCTATTGTTACGGGATTTGCATTCAAGCTCATTTAATGCTACTAATTATAATTGCTTCTTGTAAGGAAGTTGTCTGCGATGTTTTGAAGGAGAGATAGTTCTCTAAACGGAATAATTTTCAGAAATTCCATTGCAATTCATGTAACGAGAAAATTATATTATAATTATTTTAGAGGCCATATTCGGCATAAAGATGAATGTATGCAATTACATTTTATGCAAACCCCATCATCTTTATACAATAAATCTCGAATATCACTTTCGAAGTAGAGAACTTTCTCCGCCTATTTTCTCCTCGTAACTACAAGTACATTAATCTTCAACAAAACTTTTTCGTAGAAACAATGAAATAATGGAATAATGAGATGTGAAAGTTAAATCATTTGCAAGCTGATTCGTAACTAGCACAAATTCAGGAATTTCCCATTTTCCTCTTACATATTATGTATACATTTCAACATTTCAACATTTCTACATTTTTCATGTTAACCCTGAATGGAGTAGAAAAAACAAGTCGTTATAAATCCATTAAAATATTCCAGATTGGGTGAGGTATCATATGCTTTCAGAGTTTTAATGTTTGTCTCAGTGATGGAGAAAAACGGTAAAAGAATGGATAAAACTTGAGTTCTTCACAAAAAGTATTTCAAGTCAACAAATTTTTTGTTGTGCTCTTGTTTTGATTTTTAGAGAGATTTTTGTAGGAAGAATGTTTGTGAAAGTTGTCTAGATAGTTTGCAACGTCAAATGATAATGAAATTACACAAAAAGATGCTTCATGCATTTTTTTCAAGCTGTCTGTTAAATTGAACATGTGGTTGGCAACTATGTTAACTAAAAGATAGTTTTAATATAGAATTGAGTGAGCATTTTGATGTGTATAAGGAAGTGTTGAATTTGTGAAAAGACTTTTTCAACTTGACGAAGTCTTGATTCAAACTTAAATTAAATGAAGTAAAAGGAAAACACTGTCCTGGATATATAAAACAATCAACCTCTAGCAAAGCAATTTTAAATTCCATAATTTCTAATCTAAATCGCAATAACGCAATTTGCATGAAAGATCGCAGCTTAATTTAATTTCAAAAGAATTTCCATATTGTTCTGTCGTTGCTTCGAAAAATTTGGAGATATGATGACAAATATTACATTCATGGTAAAATTCTTCCTAACTTTCTAGTGCTTTCATATGCAAATTTGTTTGGCTTCAAAACAAAAGGCAGAAAGGCATAACATACATATATGTTCACCTCACTGTGAATCTCATACTTGGTACATGAGGAATCTTTCCTGTTTTTCAATTTGGCGTACATAATCAAAAACATACATTTTCATCATCTTTGCATCTTTGTTACGAGAAGAGTGAAGAAAAAAAGTTCTTTTTCGGGTTTTTGCGGAACACTCATCTTCTTTATCATAAGCATATTTGTAAGCCAACATTTATGGAATATATGGCTGGGTGGAAAATGAAAATACATGGCAAATACCATGAAATACATGTAGAGCAAGTCAGAAAAAAATGGAAAGTAACTTTTCGGAATGTAGCACAAAATTGAAAATCATTGTGGAGCAGGTTTATTTTCTTTGTAAGCACACTTTGCCAACAGTATATTGTAGTGAGTGGAACAATGTAGTGTAAGAGTGTAGTGTTTATTTATTCAGACCAAGTTTGCTCTATAGATTTTTGTATCCTTTATGATTATTATCAAGTTTTGCAAGAGTAATGCGACGGGTCTGTCGGTTTAAGTATTAGAAGATTGAAATGAATGGTTTTTGGTAGTTACGTAGTTATAGAACTATGAACAACTATGATCTTATAGTTTTTGAAATGTTCTCTAAGTTTGTATACTTTCAAGAGAAATAACATACCTTAAGGAGTTTTATTGGAATAATTCACTTATGTTCAAGTCTTAATTATTTTCGCTCATAATTCAAAGATCTAAACGTTCTTTTACTCAAGTTAATCAATATTTTCTAAGGAAACAACAAGAATATCAAATATCATATTTTCCGTCAAAAATAATTAATTTCCTTCCCTAGTCCTTCCCAATTATGAAACACTACACAAATACACGTTCCGCCAAACTTTGTCTGCTCGAGCATAATTTAGCAAAAACCAAGGACAAAATAAGTTGAAACGCAAATTCATTATAAACACTTTGGCTTCCACCAGCTTTACCTTTTTAGCCCGAAAATTTAGTTCCAGAAATTTAATAAAGCTGACAAAGCGGCAAAAAGTTCAGAACTCAGTTCGGTTACGTTAGAAACACTAAATTTCAACCATTTTATTATTTAACACTTTCATTAAAAACTTTTAATGATACGTTTACCATAAAAAGCGTTATTTGCTCAAATTTAATTAAAACGAATGTATTTTACGTTTGTGACTGATTACATCATTACATGATTGCAGAGAGTGGAAAATTAAATCATAAAATTGTTTAATTCACCCTTTTTCAGGCAGAATCCGGATTTTCATTTTTCCGTCTCTTTCGTCCTCATTTTCTATTGACACTACAACGTTGAAATTAATTAAAGAAATCTCTCGCTATTTGATAATAATTCGATACTTGGAAAACACCAGCTGAGTGATGATTAAAGTCTTTATTAAAATTTCATTGAAATATTACGCCAAGGCTATTTTGTTAAAAGTTTGGATTGGGGGATTATGTGGCTTCCTGTCGGCTGGCTCTTTGTGAGAAATCAATTTTTGCTAAATTGGTCGGCATTATTTAATCATTTAATTTGACCGTAATTACCAAAATTATGAAAATTATGTATTTAATACTTAATTGCCTGATTATTAAAATTATTAAAATTATTATGGCCAACAAAAGTATTAATAAATGCCCGAGCTCCATAATAAAAAAATTATGGAAAATAATTGTGCCATAAAATATGATACCACTTGTTTATAAATATTCATGCACACAGCTCATAAAATATATTGTTGTTCACGACAAAAACCCTAATCTCTTTATCCACTCTGGGATTAAGCTGGCAAGCTTCTTAGCCCCCTCAGAAAAGTATCATCGTCTTCTTTGCGACTTTTTGTCGAGTATCGTGATCATTGGCGATAATTCTCTCCCCCGAAAAATATCAAAAAAGTATATCAAAGAATATAAAAAAGATAAAAATGTATAAACAACAATATAAGATTAAAGTTTTATTATTCATAAAAGAAGTTTAATACGAAAAACATATCCATGAAAGCTTTCATAAATGTTTTAATATTTTCGTGGCGCAAAAAAAACTGCCAGTGGAAGAATAAAACAAGCAGGCAGCATAAACTTTTATTACTGTCGCTCATTCTGTTATCAAAAGGCGAAGTCTTACGTGGGGTGGATGTACCTAGGATCCTTGAGAATGTGTGAAGATATTGTTTGTTAGTTTGTTTCTTTCAAGAAAAAATACGAATTGTAACATGGCTCAATTTGTATTTTATTTATCATGTAATTGATGTTTTGAAGCTCTAATGAATGGAAAACCTTTTGGAATCTATGAGAACAAAAATAAATACTCCAAATCAATTTTTTACCAAAACCTCACAAAGTTAGGTCTCATCAATAGCCATATTCTTTTTGTCCTTCACTTCGGTGCTAAATTGGTTGAAATTGTTCTATTTAACATTCACTTTCAGCCAATCGGTTCTAAAATCAGTGCTAAAATCACTGAATAATTTTGGTCGTTCTATTTAACTATTCCGTTCATGACATGTTCATCGGTAAATTTCCTCTTAATTTGGTCTACATATAAAGGATATTTTAAATAAAATCAATTATTTGCTTATTTTTAGCGATCACCAAATGCCTTTAATTACGTTCTGGTATAGAATATATAGACTTTGGATAAAATCGCTGAAAATGTTTTAAATAAGCCGTAAAATTCAATATTTTTGTTTCGAGTTGCATTATTGGGCCTCCTTTCATGTTAGTCTTGAACATGTTGACAGAAATAGTTTGCAGAACATTCCCCAGATGGCGTATGCTCTGTGGCGAAAATATTTTTAAATTTGTTTTGTTTACAAACAAAATAATTACATTTTGAGGATTAATAAGTTGTGTCATTGAGTTCCTTGCTAAAAATAAGTGCACCAGCAGATAATAACAAGTGGCAGACAGAAATTTTCAAATAATCTCAAGGATTCGAAGAGAATTCTTGATATCACTTAAATATTTGTGTTTGCCACCTCATTTTGGCTGCTAGTATACTTATTTGTTACTAGGGACTCAATGACACAGCTTAATGATCCTCAAAATCTAATGATTTATTTGTAAACAAAACAAATTTGAATATTTTTGGCGCAATTCATTGTAAATACTGATCCCTGCCTCATACTGATCCCTGTCTGCTCACAAAGTATGATTAAGGCCGATTGTGATTAATTCTCAGATTATTTTTGGTTGTTCGGCGTTATTAGATATGGAAATGCATTGCCTACTGTTTACAATGCATAACTATATTGGTTTCAATCAATTAAAATTAATTTTAACTTCGGAATAAGTGAAAATCTGTTTTCGATTAATCGATTTCGGAAATCTATGTTGTCGCTTTCTTAGCAGTTTTCGCTGGGTTGGCCAACTGATTTAGTACTGATTTAGAACAGATCGGAATATTCAAGTGATTTGACAAATAGAACGACCCAAATCACTGATTTGGTGATGCACCGATTGGCACCGATTTTAGAACTGAATATTCATGTAAAAAGAATATGGCTATATCAGGCGACCTACTCTTAGTTCACCAAACACATAGCCAAAATTTTATTGTTTCAGTAGAATATATAAACTGAATAAGTGCAAAAATATATATTACGTTGTGACACGAGTTGATATAATTTTCATTCTCCCACATCTCCTTTCTACCATCCAAACGACTCACAACGAGGCATCATCTTTTTGCCTCTCACTTAATTCGTAGCTGCTTTTTTTAAATTAGCACAATTTCGGAATTTCGGCAAGAGCATTAAAAAAAGCGGGTACGGTACCCTTGAACCAAAACTGTCATTTGTTCTCAATTTGAACAATTTGTTGGTCTTTCTGCTTTTCGGATTCTTTTTATATTTGAATTTGATGACACTTCTTCATATATATATTATGTTGACAAGGGTAGCCTAAAAAAGCAGAATGCTGGGGAAATTTATTGCTGAAAAGCGAAATAAGTGTTTCCCTTTTTAATGTCGTGGCAAAATATAAATGCGTATTTTTGTTGGGAGATACTTTATAATATTTTTTAAGTGAAGTTCCTATAAAAATAGAATTACGTTTTATTTATTGAAAAAATTTATCATGTTTGCGCATTATGCATTTTCAAATGCAAACATAATTTTTGACAATGGTAGATTTTAACATTATTTGAACACGCCGAAACTTTATGATAATTCTGAATTATACACATTTCCCTCTTTTACGCATCAAGACTCTTTTTTATGTATTCCTTCAGATATTTCATATTTTTCATATTTTTGATGCTAGATGTTACATAGGAAGAGTTTGGCAAAAGATTATCCGAACACTTCAATTTATAATGATTGATTGGGTAAGCTTCACAATTGGTTTTATTTATCAGAAATCACACGATATATATTTTTATAAGAAAATTTTGGGATCACAAAGCATATTTTTTAGGAATCTAAAGCAATTATTATTTTGGGAGATTGATGGACAGTTTATTGTTACGAAAATTTATTTTTGAGGGGGTTGAAAAAATTTAAAATTTTTGGAAAACTTTTTTAATTAATTCAATTATAAGATTTATGAGTGGGCGTATTCTAAATACTTTTATATAAATTTCACTAAAAATGTAGTTTACATTTAAATTGGAACAGTCCCTATTTTAATTAATGCTTAAAAAATGTTAATTCATATAAATTTGCCACTTTTGACCTAAATCCAACAGATGGCGCAGTATTAACCTCCAAAAACATCCCAACCAATAAAATAAAAATAAATCTATCCCATTTTCTACATTCCGTACCCAAAAAACTCAGAAATTATGTTATTCTTGGCACAAAAACATAATTATGATTTGAATAATTCAAAAAGGGATCAAACAACTTCCACTAACATTTTATTCGACATTCCTAATTTCGCCGAAACCATCCCAACAAACTCAGAATGCCTAGAAAGCTAAGTAAAGCTCAGCAGAACTCTGAAAAAGGTTACAGTACAAAATTCAGACAATTCGGCCTTCAAAAAACTGAGCAAACCTCAAGCTCTTACATGAATTCCATGTTTTATGCATAGTTATGATCATTTGTTTTGCAAAAACTAATCTACAGCATTACAGCATTACGAACCATTACACCATCATATACAGTTTTTTAATTCGCTAGAGAGCTATAAATAAATCGTTTTCGCCATAGTTCATTTACATACATGCTCTCACTTCTTAAAAGCATGCCTCTGGGGCGCTGTGAGCTACATAAAACTTCACATTTGTTCAACATTTGCAGTTTTACCAACGTTTTCAGTGTGCTTCAGCTTTGCCTGCTGTACAAGAGTACTTAATGGTATTGTAGCGCAAAGTATTGGCTTTGAGCATGAAGAAGTGCTGCTTACCCTTGAGCTGTTCTCTTGTGGAAGTCAAAATGTTTCCAAAAAACCCATAACTTGTTACAATGGAGCATTTGGCTTAATATTGTTTTTGTGGGAATTGGTGAACCTGATAAGTTTTGGTTTTAATGTTGCAGTAAGATTAGGAGTGAATAGGTTGCTTTAAGCGGCTGGAAATTTAAGAATTGATGACTCAATATTTAAAATTTTTTGGAAAGAAAGCTTTGAATATATTTACAAAAGGCCAAATATGTTTACGGTACAAACTGAATCATTTCACATATTTAGACAAATGAAATTTTTTACAAAATCATTAAAAAGTACATAACTAAAAATTAAAATAAAACAGCATAAGGCTCTTCCAGCAGCCCCTAATTACTTTTCATTACCACACAAAGATGTTTTTTCGGATAAAAGAACTACACAAACATGTTTGCCTGACATTCATTCTACTCTCAAGTGCCTCCCAACCGTACCAGGTCTCTTAAATTGCACCAAAATTCAACCCAAAACAAGTATTAATTGAAAGATTCCATTTGTTATTTCGTAATTCCTAATTCAGTAATTTTGTAATGCTTTTATGGTTGCGGAGAACATTGAAAGCTGTAAAAGGTCGACAATCTGATTAGAATAATTTTGTGGGAAAACTTGGCAGAATTGTGAAACTGTGACTAAATCCAGAACTTTCTGTCAAATTGAGTTCTTTTTCAGCTACAGATAGAAAAATTGTGTAATTACTGTGCTGTACATATTTCGCTTTGAACGACAGAAATTGCAACAAAAAAATTTTATGGAAGACTCGAATGAAAAGAGAAATAAAAAAATTTAATGATGACAATAAAAATATTATTTATTGTCAGGCACCCTTTGTGGAGTTTTGTGCACAAAAAAATCACTTTCAATTATCCTAATTATGATCGTTATTTTATGGAAAAAGGGCTGCAACTGGCAAAAGATATTTGCGGCTCAATTGTGGGATTTTTGGAATCGAATGTTGTGGAAAGGTTTTATGGGATTTGAACGATCTTAGTAGAAAATTTCGATACCCTAAAATACTTCGAAAATACATTGGAATTCACCAATCCGACAGTTTGAGGATACCTTAAGCAAATAATGGAACTGATTGACACGTAATTCTGATTATTATAGTTTACATTGGAAAGGATATATTTTCGAAGGCTGTTTGCTGAGCCTCTCGAGCATCCTCTAATTTGCATACATCATGGTATAGTTGGATGTGCTTCACTGTCAATTTATATGATGTTGCTTTTGGTGAGGATTTGTTGGAGTTTTGGAAAGGATAATTTTATGTTGGAGTTTCTACTTTTTAGTAAAAATAATAAATTTCTTTCCGATCAATGACATGTCTTCAGAAGATTTTGATAATATTTTTACTTCTCCGCAAAAACGGAGAAGTATTGTTTTCGTCCCAGCATTTTCAGGGTTTTTAAACCTTATCTGATTTTTCCTGACTTCCCTGTAAACAAATCTCGAAAATATCCAGTATTTTTTTTGTCCGTATTGAGTTGAAAAAAATTCCTGTGAAAACAAATCTGGAAATTTTTGAGCCCCTGACCCGTGCCATGCGAAAAACTAAGGGCCGGATGTCCGGTGGAATTTCCGGTGTATTACTGTAAACGCTCGATCTGACCTCCCACCGAACCGATTCCGGATTTTTTGATGCCAATCGACTTGATATCTCTTCCCATCGTGCACCTGATATTTTTGGTGATGGCGACTTTACATGTTAGGTCACCAGCACCACTTCCGTGACCCAAAGTCGGGTTTTTCATACAAAAATATTTTTCTTTTTTTAAACTAGAGATACAGCTGTGGTTTCTTCAGAAAAAATGTTTGAGCTGATGAGTTGAGTCGAGAAATGTATGGATGTGTGGTCCACTACCTGCTGGGAGTCACCTGGGGGTCATCTGGTGGTACCAGACAACTTTTTTTTGAAAAAGTCTTAAATTCTCATAATTTGTCCAGAAAATTATAAAAATTATTTTTTCGGAGGATCAGTCTGGTACCGCTTACTCTCAGCTCCAGAAAAAGAGAAAGATTAAAGATGCAACATTGGTTGCTTCAGGAAAAATGTTAAGAATAATAAGTTTAGTCAAGAATTGCATCGATGTTTGGTCCACTATCTGCTGGGAGTCATCTGGGGAGTCATCTGGTGGTACCAGACAACTTTTTTTTTGATAAAGTCTTAGAATCTCATGATTCGCCCAGAAAATAAAAAAAATAGGGTATTCGTGATTTAAACCAACAGATGCCGCGCGGGATATATGTTAGATATAATATCTCAGTTAAAGGAATTTAAAATTAAAACACAGTTCCACGTTAGCGGAGAAGTCCTGCTCAGCTCACAAGCTGCACAACTAGTTAAGTTTATTTTTAAAAACTTCAGTTTAAATTTTGTGAACAAAAATTGCAATCCTTTGCATTCAGCCTCCATTTCCAATTCAAATTTCTTATCAATTCAAAATCATTCATGAATCCCAAATAACCTCCCATAAGAGATGATTCCACTTGTCAATTGCTTGTTGAATAGCAAAAAAGCACCTCTACAATTCTATACAGTTCCATACACAATCCTCGACGATTCCACATGTCTCCAAGGAGTAGCCAGAATATTTTCTGTGGAATTTAAATTAAAAAGAATATCCCGAAGATATAGCGAAGCTCTCTATTGAGTATACTTTGAAAATGGCACTTTTGCATATTTTGTCACTTGGAGTATCATATTATGTCAGTCTTATTCAAATCCTTTCTTTTTCAATCGAAATTTATTTCAAGCATTTGCGCTGCAAAAGTTTCTAAGAATTCAAGGATTTTGATCAAAATCTGAGTATACGCTTCTTGAAAAGTTGATTTTATATGACTGAACAACCATCGAGTAACCTATTGATTACAAAACCAAAAAATTCAACCCACCAAACCTAAATTTTTAAACTTTTAAAAAATTTGGACGATTGTGAACCAATACTTGGGAAATAGATGAATTTCTCAGATGTATCCCATTTATACTTTTTTTTTTTTTGGTTGGATCGAAAAAGTGTGATCAGTCAACAAAAACAATATAATCAATTAATTAAATCATTACTGGAATAAATCGGTCCAAGATTTCGTTCTTCACTTTTCTAGAAGTTACTTTTCAGATAAATTCAATCCAGATAAATTGTAAACGCTGAATACATCTCACCGTCCAGTGTCGGCATCGCAGTATCTCACATATAAAAACGTTGATGCTGCTCTCACAGCTTCAGTCAAGAAGCTGAACTTTCGCAGTTTCACGCATCGAGATAATAAATGACCATGATTTATGATTATTTATCGTTGTTTGCAGCTTGTAAGTGAAGTGAAATATATTTTAGTAAATAAACACACAAGGAATTTGTTATTTTATTATTAAAGAGATAAATTACAGCACAGTGAAGTGAGATGTTAGTTTGTTGATTTTTTGTATTATTGCGAACTGTTGCGAGGAGAACGTTAGATACATTTTAATTACTGAGTCTCTAAAAATATTAATCAAGAATTTTAATTAAGCTTTCTGAATCCCTTCATAGAGCTTTAATAGTATTAAAGCTTTAAATTTTAACTTTTCTTTAACAATGGTTCTTTTACATAATTTATTTAGAATATTAACCAACATTGTATATTTAATAAAAGCACCATTAAATTTCTCAACCCAAAAAATTCCCACATAAATCAATTCAATTCAAATGAAGCAAAAATAAACTGAACTACGCTAACCAAAAATATGTTTTTATGCAAATCAAAGGGTTCATTCCGTAAATCTGAAGCTAACACCGAAAGCACAAAAAGTACAGAAACACAGAGAAACACTCCAGAATCCCGAATTAAGAGCTACAAAGGTAGAAAACCATGACACGATCACAGAATATGATTTATCATCTGTTTGCTGGGTGATACTTTTTCTATTCTATTAGCCCCCGAAAAAGAAGTATTTTTAATTTGCATTTTTTATCCCCAGAATGGAGTACGTGCTCACTCTGCTTCACTGTGTTCGATGAGCTTTGCCTGTGCACAAGATAAAAACCCTAGAACGAATATATATTTATTAAAAAGAGCTGGTGAACCCAAAATTCCGTTATCCATTATAAGCTTGCGATTCCGCATTTATCGTGTCATACTCAACCAATTTTTTGGAAAGGGTGGTTTGAAAATGATGGTGATTGTTTAATTATGAAAATTTGCTTTGTGAACATCTTTATTTAGATATTTTGCTGATATAAGAAATCTCAAAAGTACTTTCTGTGATTTTTACTGGTTTTTACTGTGAAGAAGATATACTATGAGAGTAATTTTATACAAATTTGAACATATTTTCTATGGTTATAACAAGAAAACGCCTAAATCTATGGGCTTTTGATCTTCCTACATTGAAAGCCTTGAAAGCTCCAAAATTACTCCCAAAACCCCAAACCAATAAAGTGCCCTCATAAAACTTAACCTTATTAGTCGAATTGTTATAGACATCATTCGCATCCACTCCCCCGCAGTCTCACAAATGTTATGACAATCAATTTTTTATTATTATAGCATTATTATATTGAAAATGGTATAAAACTTAATCCTACTCAGGGCCTGGAATGTCTCCTATCAGAATAGGAATATCGTCAAACAAAACTCAACGGAAAGCTCACTGTCGCATTTTGGTATTTCTATGTATTTTAGGAGGGCTTTTATTGATTTGATCACATAAGAAATGATTGACGGTTATGTTATCAAGCTATGATCCTTTGGACTTCGAGGCATTTACACAAAACACACATAATTATAGCCAAAGGCAACGGTGACAGCTTGGGCAAAGATCTAGGAGAAACTTTAGCATTGCCCTTAATTAAATATTTGTCAACGATTCTTTTGATGTATAATGAACAAATGTTGCAAAGATATACAAGATTTCTTTATCATTCATGATATAGAGAAAATTTAAATGTTCAAATAAAGCCTCCAAAAAATTAAACTTTGAATATCGCATCTTTTCGAAATATAATTCAAATACATAGAGTAGCTCAATCCACTCAAAAAGTTTCTTTTTAGGTGAAAATCTGCAAGAACTAGAAAAACAATTCTCAATTGTTCTCCCAAACCAATTCATTTGATCTATTACATAATATTTGAATTGCAAAGTCCTGAAATATCAAAGTTTCCCCTATTTATCTTCTAACACAACTTTCCACACAGCTCTTTCCATGTCAAAGTACATAGCGTACGACTTCAATTACTGCCAATAAAATCAGAGGCAAAGTAAATTTCCATAGAGCTGTATTTTGCATGCATCCAACATTAATTTTAAAGACATCACGTAGATGTTGAAAAGATTCAACCAATTTTTTGCTACTCTAGCCAAGAAAAACTCAGCAAGTAGATAAAAATCGAGGGAAAACTTTACCTTAGCAGGAGCCAGCGAGAAGTTAAAAAGTAATCTACCCTTAAATCTTCAACATGGCAAAAACACGCCATACGCAAGCACACGAGATATTAAAAGCTCTGTTTTATGATGGGAAGATGCTCTTTTGAAATCTTATAGAAATTAGAGATCGATTTCAGTCAATTCTTTCGTTAAACATTTCGCTTACAGACTTTTTTTTGCTTACAAGCTGCTTACTCATAGATACTGTAGATACTTTCTATATTGTGTGATTAATGTTACTTTTATGATACATATTTACTGTCGTCTTTATCGGAAGGCAAAAGTTTACATTCTCAATATTTCATATTTTTATGCACGGCCATATAAAATTGCGCTGTCTCTATAGTTTTATTATCGAGACTATTTCTGGTAATTAAATCACATGAACAATGTAGTTAATATGTTCTGATTATTATTATTATTGTTGTGCTTTGTAAGTTTTATTGTGGAAGGATGGGTCTTTAAGCCTATGAAACTTTCATTTGGCAGGGCTTTAGCGAAATTTTTCCTTCTTTCTTGTTTTTCATTCCATTTATAATTTAAAAAATATGAATATCCTACTCTACTAAGATAGATGAATGCAATTTGTATTCTTAACATCATTTACCTTACTTGTTACCTTACAGTATGCTTAAACCCCAGCTCAAATCTCATCAAGCCAAAAAGACAGAAATACACCCAGATCCATGAATCTCTAATCAAGTTTCATTTCCTATAATACTCATCACTTTTAGATGGAAGATTTACAAAATATGGCACACCAAAATCAATATCCTTCCATATTTTCCTTCATCACTAATTTCATCGAATTTATCAACATAATGAAAAATAATAAAACCTAGATAAAGAGCTGATCTTGATAAATTAGTTTTCTGATTGTATTACAAGTTTCTTGGAAAATCAATATAGACTACGATACAAACTATAAATGTTGTGCAACTGTAGACAGCTCAATCGAATAGAGCAAGGTTGCAGAAAAGGAAGACAAGTCCGAAAATCCCTTACACAACATGATAAATGATTGCGAATCAATTGTTCTGGCTGCTTCCTATAAGATCCAAAGTGTTGCGTACAATTTACTTTATTAAATGAGAAACCAGACCTTTTCCAACCTTTTTGCGGGCTGGTAAAAGATTGTGCAAGTTTCTCTAGTTTATAAGTTTTTGAAGGTATATATGTGGGGTGAATAAAGCGTCACTTTCAATGATCTCAATCTTAATTTCAAGTTTGTAGAATTGTGGGCAATCGAAAACTGACAAATAAAATTGTGAAATAAGTGACCTCAATCATTTTCTGAATAATATTGAGATGTTAAATTTTGGGAGATATTGTGTGTTTTCATATCGCTATACGTTTTTATGAAGGAACATCCCTATATTTTAGAAATGAGTTTAGAAGACTAATATTGATAATTATTGTTTTTGTGAAAAATACTTTATAGTGAAAATGAAAACGATAGCTATCAAGATTTTAAATCTACTATCTATGTAAAATTATTTCATATCAAATTATATGTTTTTAGTTAGTTAACTTGACATTTTTTTTTTCAGGTGAACACATCGCTTATCATACAAAATATTTAAAAGCTTAGTTTAAGTATTTGAATAGAATAATTATTGTGCTGAAACATATTTCGATAAGATTGTGAACGGAATTGTTTTGTTTGGTGTTTGAAAATAATTTTTTTTTTTGAATGATATTTCAAAATATTTTCATTAATATGCGTTGAATCTTAAAAATCTTACATTGATACGGTAATTGAACAGATAATTTGCTATTCAATTTGCTATTCAATGAAAAGCTTATCTATCTTACATTATTTGGATTGAATTAAAATTTATTCTATATGTTTCAACAATATTAGGCGCGAAAAAACTAATAAATATAAACTCGTCAACGGTGGCATTTCAAAAAAAAAATCCAACCCTGTTGTCATATTGTGAGCGAATTGAGTGATTGCTGTGTGTGTGTGCGTGTGTTTTCATTTGTTATCATTTTTTCGGCTTTTCGCAAAACTTTCGCAATCTAAATTCTTAGAAAAATGCATGAATTAACGTTGATTTCGGCCAATAAGTGCTTCGGAGGTATTCAGAAAGTCTTCTCGCATTTTTCAAAGGAACTATCATGTTCAATGGTACTCTATTTAGGTTTCAAATGAGATTTTTACTAATTGCGTTTTTTTACAGAACTTTTCAATCTTTCTTCCTGATAACTTGGAAAAACTGCCAGTATTATACTGGTTGAGTGGATTGACATGTAGTGAGCTTAATTTTGCTCAGAAAGCTGGGGCTCAACGTTATGCCAGTGAGCATCAGGTGAATATATGTTTATTTATTTTTAGCTAAATAATCTATTTTAAACTCTTAATTTAAGGTAATTATTGTTTGCCCGGATACTTCCCCAAGAAAAGTTGATATTGAAGGTCAAAATGACTCATGGGACTTTGGTGAGGGTGCTGGATTTTATGTGGATGCAACAAATGAGCCTTGGAAGAGGAATTATAGGATGTTCTCTTATGTGACATCTGAGCTTGTGGAGGTCATCAATTCCAACTTCCCAACAAATACTAAACAAAGCATTTCTGGTCACTCAATGGGCGGACATGGTAGTTTAATTTGTGCTCTCAAGAATCCTGGACTTTACAAGTCAGTGTCTGCTTTTGCTCCAATCTGTAATCCAACAAAATGTCCATGGTAAGAAGGAATGCTAGAACGTTGAGTTTTAATTAACAATATTTTAAAATCTTAAAGGGGATTGAAAGCGTTATCCGGCTATCTTGGTCCAGACGAGGAAACTTGGAAAGAATGGGATGCTACCGAATTAGTGAAGTCATACAACGGCCCACCATTAGAACTTTTTATTGATCAAGGAGGTGATGACGAGTTCTTGTCAAAAGGGCAATTGCTGCCGAACAACCTGGTTGAAGCTGCACGGCATGCACATGTTGAGCTTATCTATAACTTGCGAGAGCATTATGATCATTCATATTTCTTTATTGCGTCGTTCATTGGTAATTACTACTCATTCATATTAACCAACTTTCTAATCATAAATTGTATTTTTCTTTCTCTACACAGGCGAACACATCGCTTATCATGCTAAATTTTTGAAAGCTTAAATATTTTTATATCTGCCTTGGATGTGATTATATTTTGGCACTTTTGATAAGGTAGCCAAAATTGTTTTTTATGGAGAAAATAAAAAATTGCATTTCATAAAAAGTATGCGAGAAGTTTCCATTATTCTTATTTATTAAATTTTTGAAACATTTATTTTACAATTATCTATTTCATCATTTATTTAGTATCGTTATAAATAAAATATAGAGCATAGATACTCAAAATTAAGGGTGGTATATCATAGATTCTAAAATTCGTAAATATATTTATTCCCTTTTTTTTATAATAAATTATATTCTTTTAACAGATATTTAGGTTCAACAGGTGTTTATGGCTTCGCTTTGCCTCTTAACTGATGCCAGTAGCCAATAAAGTGTTCTCGTAGTGGCCAAAGGGTTTGTTGACCGACATAGCACCAAAATCTATCAATTAAAATAAAAAATTTATCATTGAATTTATTAACTTATCAATCATATTAAAAACTTACATCCCAAATGCAGCACCACCCAAATGTGCAGCATGATCAAAAAATTTCCATCCAAAAATAATTCCAGCTAGATCGATTCCCATAATAACTTGAATTGCAGAGCTAGCTGCAAATTGTACTTGTGGTAGGAAAAGAATGCTCAACTTTGTCTCTGGATATTGAACACAAACGTAGGCTAAAACTGCCATTATAGCGCCAGAGGCTCCCAGCGACATACCAGGCTTGTTAGTCAATGCTTTATACAAATAACTAGCGAACGATGAAAAAACTCCGGCAGATAAATACATTCCCAAGAATTGTTCTTGTCCTAAACTGTGTACGGATCCATGAGCAAAAGAGTGAAGAACATACATATTTGCAGCCAAATGGAACAATGAGTAGTGACTAAAGGTAGAAAGTACCATTGGCCAGCATATCGCCTTCCCAGCCGGATTTGAGCAGAAATATTTAAGCATTAATGGCTGAAATCGAGGAATCCTCCATAAACCGAAAACGACTACATTAAGAACTAGGATAGGAGCAAATATTCTTTCTCCTGGTGATAAACTAAGCCACCAATTACGAACGTCTTGCTTGATTCTATTAAATTCAGTTTGCAACTCTTCTTTCTTGCTCCCATTGATTGTAGGATCTCGGATTTTTTGCTTGAACCAATTGAATCTCATACCACTCCTAAAAGCTTTTATAGCTTTACTCCTAATCTGCTCGTACTCCCATACTGTGACTCCAATGAAGCTACCAGCTGAGAAAGCTACTGTGAATACGAAACTCTTGAAGATGCTGGACGATGGATTAAATCCACCTGGAGGTGGTAGATTATCAAAAGGTGTTATTGTAGAATTAAATCTTCTATTCTTGTAGTTTATTATCTTGCTGCTTTTTAAGTTTCTGCAAAATCCAATAGCAACATATGATTTAGGTGTTCTATTAAGAATTTGGTGTTGAAGGCAAGGATTTGTCCTAAAATGATCGAAAATGATGAATTCTATGATAATAAAGATGAAATTCAAAGATTTACCTCGAGAAGCCTCTGAATAATACATGTCTCAGAGCCATGTTGTGTTTTTCTTATACCTATCTTTAATTAAGCTAAAATATTTATATTAATTGGTAAAATGTAGGTACTTTCTTTATTTACCTTTTTTTAGTACTAAAATTTACGGCGAATTCAATTTATTTAGCACTGGGCAGATAACTTTGGATCGTAATTAAAAAAAGTGTTTTAAATCATTCTTCAGCTTTTCTAAGTTACAAAACCCAATTAAAGTAGTAAAATGGTCAAGCTTTACGCAATCAGTGTGTTCTACAAAGGCGCAAACGAGGCGAATCTCTTAAAGTCAGCTTACGATCTGCAAAGTTTTTCGTTTTTTCAAAGAGGCTCTGTTCAAGAGTTTATTGGCTTTGCTAGTAAGACTATTGTTGAACGAACGGGACACGCATGCAGACAGTCAGTAAAACAGGACGTGTACATGTGCCATGTTTACGTGAGAGCAGACAATCTGTCTGCAGGTAATTTTATTGCTGAAATATTTTTCTTTGTTGAACATCCAGGAGCTAAATGAATTCTATTTTTAGTGCTTATTGCGGATCATGAGTATCCAGGGCGAGTAGCACACACGCTCATAACCAAGGTGCTAGATGATTTTACACAAAAAGTGACTGCAGATCAGTGGCAGCAAGGAAATGAGTCATCAATTGGATTCACGCTTTTACCAGGCTACCTCACAAAATATCAAGATCCACGCGAAGCAGATGCTCTAACTAAAATGCAAGGTGATTTGGACGAAACGAAGATTATCCTGAGGAACACTATTGAAGCTGTACTGGAACGAGGAGAAAAACTGGATGATCTGGTCTCAAAATCAGAAGAACTTTCGGTTCAAAGTAAAGCTTTTTACAAAACGGCCAAAAAAACCAACTCTTGTTGTAACTTCAGCTAAGCTAACTCATTTAAGAGTTTATGCTTCTTAAAATATCCATAAAACAATGTTCATCACACAGTTGGATATTAATTCATAATCATTACCGAGATTTAAGTGGAGATAAATCGTTTTTTAGATGGGAAATATCAATTAATGAATGAAAGATTATTTAAAAGACAAATCTGAATGGCCTAATCAATGGAAATATTGGATGTTTTTAATATTCAACAAGTTCTTAGCGTAGAGAAGTTGATTATTAATTTCTTAAAGATTTATCAGAGATGGCAAAAATTTTATATATACAAAACCCAGCATATTATGTGAAAGTGAAGTCATTACTCATTACAAGAGATATTAATCAACTGTTTCAGCTAAAGAACTTTTCTTTTATCAATTAGTAATTGTTTCAATGGAATGATGTTGCAAGCGAACATAAAATATTGAAGGCTGAACAAATAAACGCATTTCTAAGCTACTTTTTTTCGAAAAATATTTCAAAAAGCTTTTTGATTAAATGTGTCTTTAAAAGCGATCTAAATGTGAAATTTTATCTAAAATTAAATGAATTTTTTTAAGACCTTATTTTATTTTATTTTCTAAGAATTGCTTCTCTTAATTGGCGCTACTTTTTCTTATTTAATATAAAACCGATTTATATTGAATCTAAATAGATTATCAATAAATTAATTATACACAAATGTTTTATGCATGCGACTATTGTAAATTACTAAATAGGTTGATGTAAAAAATCTGTTGAATGTATGTAATAATAAACAAAAAATGTATTAAAATGCAACTTTTGACTTTTGATCGCAGCGACGATTTTATTTATCTCTTAATTATTAAGTATGCTAGGTTGATGACACATTTTGAAAGCGAGAAATGATAAATATATGAGCTAACTATCTACTAGTTATTAAATTAATTACATTTATAATCAAATTGATGCAATGTTTTTTGATTGCAATATGCTTTACATAAAGAAATTTAAAACTTTAAATTATGACATCATCAATAGTTATATGGAATAATTAAAAGAAGTCCTTGAGATGACTAAATATTTTATGTAAGCAAACATTTCACAAAGAATCATACATAGAATGTACCTGAAAAAATTTAAGGACTTTTTTCAACAAACTTTATCAAATTAAAATGCTTTTTTTACGATTCTCTTCCTTATCATTATAAAATCTTTGAATTATCCCCAAGCTGGTGATTTACAGTAGTGCAAAACTAATTTACCATTACTTTCATAGCAATCAAAAAGATTTCTTAATGTTTGGTCTGGACTTGGACTGAATGTTTGATTCACATAAAGGAATAATCTTTCTTCTGGATCTAATTTAAGATATTTATGAACAAATTTCGATACCCAAGAGATGGTTTTTTCTGAATCTACGGTCCACTAAAATAAAAATAAAAGAAATTAAATGTAAATATTTCAGATAAACGATCAAATACCTTTCTCTGTTTCATAATTGGAGCATTACCAGTAGCGTTTAGAAGAATATCAACTAGAAAACAAATATTCTATTAATTTTTAATTGCTTAATCGGAATATACTCCTAAATTATACTTTTCGTAATCTCTTTTGCGTGTGTTTCTGGTTGAAGCGATAAATGCTCAATTCCTATAGATTCTGGTTCAGTTGCCATCCTTAATTACTTTTATTTAATTCTTAATTATGATACTTCAATAAAAATTATTAACTTTTCAAACTTTTTAGTACACTAGCCCCTCGACATAAACAATTTACGAATTCGCTGTTTTTCGAGGGGCAAACGATTACGCCTTATGATTAATCAATATGCTGATAAATCATTTCTTAGATATTTTTGTTCAGTTCAGACGTAATTTAAAAAACCTCGTGATAAATTAATTAATTAATAAGTAAGACACAAGTATTATCATGGAAGTTAAAGCCAAGCCGGAAGTGAACGGCAATCAGAGCCAAGTAAAGTCAGAAACTCCATCAGGAGGCCCTCCAAAAAAGTTTCAAAATAATTCTGGCAACAACAACAATTCTACGAACAACCAAGGTGGCGGTGGAGGAGGACCGAAAAATCAAAACCAAGGAGGCCCCAATAACAATAACCAGATGCGAGGCAATCCAAACCCTAAATTCCAGAATAACCGAGGAGGTGGTGGTAAAATGAACGTCATGCCAAATCGCAATAATAATATGAAAAACGAGGTAAATTTTTCACTAGAAATTTTCACAAAATGGAGGCCAAACACGTTTTCAAACATCTTTTAAAGTCGCTTCAGACTATTTTAAGAGTTAAAAATATGTTCATTCCACTTCTTTTTATGCAAGCTTTAGTACAATACTAAAGATTTTGTCTTAAATTCCCTAAAAGTCCAATTTAGCAAATTTCCCTTTTTAAAGGTTATTGAGCTTGGTTACCAATTGGGTTGCAATGGCAAAAATTTTTAATGATTTTAGTACTCGAGTTATTAAGAATACGTTTCAGTTATTCAAAGTCTCTTCTATGGTCATGAAATTTATGTAATAGGTCATGGACTTTCTTGGAAATATTTGAATTGTGCGCAATTTTTTTGCCTCTTAATAAAATATTTAGCTCTTGTTTTTGCTGTTTGTGCAAAATTGTACCCCAGTTTTGCTGAGTTAATTACGCATTTAGTTTTTACACGTGCTTGGACCGAAAAATAGTTTTAAGCTAGTGATTTGGTCTATTCCCAATAGTTTTGATTCAATGATTGATTGATTTAGTACACAAATTATCATTATATTATTCATTTAAAAATCTTGAAAACTGTAATTATCATAACCAACAATAATATTTTGATCTCCTCCCACGTTTTTCTTTCAATGATATAATTTTTAAAATTAATTAACCTCAACTTTTTTTCTTATTATAGGACTTCATGGTAAACCAAAAACTCAAAAATCTCTGTGGACCCACCCACGATTTACCTATGTTTGACGCCGAAGAGCTTAAATTCTCTGGCCGCAATCGCCTGTACATTGGTAATTTGACCAACGATGTAACAGAAGATGAACTCAAGGAAATGTTCAAACCATACGGTGAAATAAGTGAAGCTTTCATCAACAAGGAGAAAAACTTCGCCTTCCTCAAAATTGATTACCATGCCAACGCTGAAAAAGCAAAGAAAGATCTGGATGGTACTTTGCGTAAAAACCGGCCAATTCGTATCAGGTTTGCACCAAACGCTACAACCGTTCGCGTTAAGAACTTGACTGCATTTGTATCCAACGAGCTGCTTTACAAAGGTTTCGAAGTATTTGGTCAAGTGGAAAGAGCAGTTATTATTGTGGATGACAGGGGAAAACCTACTGGAGAAGGAATTGTTGAGTTTGCTCGCAAATCAGGAGCTATGACTGCTATCAAGTATTGCTCGGATAAATGCTTCTTTTTGACCTCGTAAGTTTCCTGTTGGATTTTTTTTCGTGTACTGTTTTCAATAAGTTTTTTAAGTAATTACAAGAGTTTGAGATTCTTAGCCTCGTTCGGGCAGAGTGATGATTTTTGTAAATGATCTTTACACTCAATCGAAGGAGGCTACATTAAGGATGTCCTTTTCCGCCGTGATTATAACACTGATACTGAGAAAGCCAATTCCTGAGTATTTCGCTATTGTGCATTGGACTTACATTTTTTTTTATTCAAGATCTTTCATCAAATTTTACTGTTTTTCTCTAAAAAATCATTTTATTAACAATTCCATTTATCTTGCAGATCCCTCCGGCCTTGCGTAGTAGAGGCTTTCGAGCATATCGATGACACTGACGGTTTCCCCGAAAAATCTCTCACAAAAAAGAACCAAGAGTTCTACAAAGCCAGACAGGTAATTTCGCATAGTCACCAAGTTTTTAAACATCCTACTAAAATTCTTCTATAATTTATAGAGCGGTCCAAGACTCGCAGAGATGGGCTCATTTGAGCACGAATTCGGCACCCGATGGAAGCAACTTCACGAACTTTATAAGCAGAAGACAGACGCCCTTAAGCGTGAATTAGAGTTGGAGCAAGAGAAACTTGAGGCACAGATGGAGTATGCTCGTTATGAGCACGAGACAGAGCTGCTGAGAGAACGTATGAGCTTTTGTCCATTTTTTTACTAAATTTTTTAAATTTTTATCCATCTTGAAATTTGCACACATTAGTCAAATCATATGTAAATTTAAAGAAAGTTCCTTGACTTTATTAAGATCTCGGATAATTGAATGTTTTAAATGTTTTTAAATAATTTTTTAAGAAAATAGAAAGTGCCTCAACTAAATCAATTGTGTTTGATGTGATCACGATCCTTCAGCTCCTTTTGTTTGTTGGTTTGGACTACGATTTTCTTGGAAAATTCTTCTTAAACTAAACTGTCATTTGTAAAATATTGTGCCTAATAATTTCCTACTTAATCTTCTAGAACTGCGAAACCGTGAGCAAGATCGAGACCGTCAAAAGAAAGAGTGGGAGAATAAAGAGCGTCGTGTTGAAGAATTCCGTCAACGTGATGAAGTACAGATGAGAAGTCAAACTGAAGATATGCAACAACGTATGCAAAGACAGGAAGAGGAGCTTAGACGACGCCAACAAGAAAACACTCTTTTCATGCAAGCACAGCAACTGAATTCGATGTTGGACCAGCAAGAAATGAACCAGAACCATGGGAATAATGGAAATGGTAATAATCAAGGTAGCGGTGGTGGTCGCAAGAACTTTGATGTTGGGGACAATCGACGCACATACGACATGATGAATCAGAATAATAACCGTAAGCATTTTGCAAAGTTTCTTAGGAAATAATTTTTGTTTTCTTAATTGCGAAAAGTTGTGAGTTTTTATAGAAAATTCGATTGGAAATTTCTGTAGTTGCCAAGATTTTTCGATTTCTTTAAGAAAATCCAGTCTTGCTATTTGAGAAATTTTTCTTATTGTTCTGAGTTTTTATCTTCAAAATTTTTCGATTTTTCACAAAGTGTAATGATCTTTGATCGTTCCAATAAGATTATGGTATGTTAGCTCGATTGTAAGAATATTGTCTAGAAGTTCTTGCTGTTGAATCGTTGGATTTCACTAAAATAAGCTATTTCTATACTTTTTCAGGTGGGATGAATCAGAATTATAAACGTAAGATATTACATGTTTCCAACAAATTTCTTATAAATTTGAAGTTGTCTATGTAAATTCTGGGGGAAGCCTAGAAACTTTCTCAGTCCCAAAGTTCTTCTGGAATTTTCATCAAATATTCAAGAAACTTATAATCAAGATTTATTATTTTCCTTTCAAAACGTCTTATTGTTTCCTCAGACTCATTCAATTGAATTGAAACTAATTCTTTCATTTCTCGATTTTCTAGGAGGAGGTGGAAATATGGGAGGAGGAGGCGGAGGAAACCATAATCAAGGAAACAACCAGGTAGGACTCGAACATAAGTCACTCTTGAAGTCACTCCAAACTCAACTAATTAGTAATTTTGCAATCTTCTCTTCTGGTTGAACTATTTGATGTTAAAAATTGTTTCAAGTCGTTCTGTGCGTGTTTGCAATCAATGTTCTTGTTCTATTGTTTCTGAAGAAATTTCTAAGAAGTTAATTGAGTTGTTACTCATAAAACACGAAGGCTTGCTCGTCAGATCAATTTAGTCGATTCTTATTGGATAATTTGAGAAACCTGAGGATTCAACAATTTAAAAATGAAGAATATTGCGTTAAGATATTATGCAAATTCATTTTGCTTGTTGTTCGATTTCGAACTCAACAACTCTAAAAAAATGATCTCTTTAAATGAAACTCTTGTGGAGGGTTTCTAGAACAACTCTTTAATATATTTTTTGTGAACTACAATAATCTACTAGCTTATACATAAGCACAAATTACTACACTACACGCCGTCCTAAAGGAAGTCGTCACCTTGTGAATCATAATACGTAGCAAAAAACTACACAATACTCCAAAATAGTACTGAAACCGTCCAATCTGAAAACTTTCTAAACCAAAATACCTCTCAAGACTTGATTGCAAACACGCCTCCATTTTACTGAAACTCAAAACAACAAACTGCTGCAAATACTGAATATTTTCATGAAATTACTGAAATTTTTTTTAGTGCTTTTTAGTTTTTAAACTTTATAGCGATACCAACAATTTTATCCAATTTTCAATTTCAAATCTATTTTTGGCTCAATTGGTAAATTAATTATCGATTGACATTGTCTAGCCTTCATTGTGTTCGAAATATCAAATTAACATGTAAATCAATATTGTTCCATTTAGTTTAGTGCATTAATTAAATCCGATTCAAGATACGATTGATGATATTTGTGATACGATCTGGTGGTTTTTACGAGTTGATGAAATGTGCGCAAATAATTTACGAAAATATATGTGAACGACATAATAATAATACTAAAACAGCAGAAAAACAGCGGAGACAGCGAAAAAATAATGAACATGGGAAAATATTTGGTGAAATGTGTGAAGCATAAACTGTTGCTGAACTACTTGTGGGTTTTTTGATGTTGTGTCTACATGAATCAACGATAAATCCTCACAGGAAAGAGGTATTCTGAAAATAGACTAAAATTATTATTCTATGAATATTTACGTTGAAAAATCTTAAGATGCTAAGCATATCTGCACTTTTTATATCACTTGTTGATCTATCAAAACGTGTCGTCTCAAATACCTAACAAGGTAAAACAATCAAATGATTTTAATTATTCTACCTTAAAAATACTCAAACATGATATCTCTCGCCAATCAAAATATAATTAAATCTACTGAACTCCTGCTTGAATTGCAAAACAAAAGTTTATCGAACTAGCTTGAAGAAGAATAATACAATGGCCATGTTTTATTTTTTGGAAACTTTTTTGTGAACTTAGTTTTGCTGGATTCGAATAAGAGTTTCGTTTTGATCTTATGTATCTAGCTCAAATGAGCTGTTTTAATAAATCTTGAGCTTTGAGCTTGAATATTAACTAAATTCTACACAAATATTACATAAAATTTAATTTCTCAAATATACTTACTTTATATTGGGACTTGTTGGGGATATTTTATCTAATAATGAACTTAAGAAATTCTTAACCAAACTGAGGAATTATTCGATTCACTTCAAACAACAATTAAACTTCGAATTCATCTCTGCGTATTTATAATTCTGAAGTCTTCTCAAATAATATATATGCCAATGAAAAATGAAATATCACAAATATTGGTAAACCATATCAAATGACTCGTTATCTATGGAAGCAACGTATGCAAATATAAGTTTGCATTCTGAAATGAAATTTTTCACCGCAAATTTGTTTACAAACTAATTACGTATAGTATCGTGCAAATATGCATAAACGTCTTATAATCATTATAATGAAACTACCAATCGTATTACCAAACAATGCCAAAAATATCTAAAACTAATCGAGAACACAAAGACTCTACGAAGTTATCAGATACGTATCACAAAATATCATTAAAGTTCATTTCTATAATAAAATTAATGCACTGCTGTTAGTTACTCAAAAAAAATTGCTACATCTTAGGTAAAAATCAAGAACTTTTCCAATCTAATTTTCCAACGAACACAATACAACTTTCCAAACAACTTCCAAGTATCTATAGAACTCTTCGTTGACTTCCACCAAAAATATTTTATGCAAAACAAAAATCGTTTTATAACTTTAATCCAAAAACCAAAAACAATCCTAGCAAAAAGTCTGCAAAATTCTTACATTCTATCAACTTGTGATTTTGCACATTAGGACGCTGGAAACGCTCGTTTCGATGACGGGAACAACGGTGGTAATCAGAATCAAGGAGGACCCCGAGGCGGTGGCGGAAATCGCCAATGGAACAATAACGATCGCGGAGATAATTTCCAGAACAAGCGACGCCGCTACTAACTTATCTTGAAAACTTGAAAGCATAAATGCACGCAAAACGCCCCCCAATATGTTTTTGTAGCACTTAGGCTGTAGTTTGATTGAAAGAGAGAGCGTTGCTAACACAAATTTCAAAGCATCTACTTGGAATAACTGAATAACTTTGCATAATTGAACAAATGGATAGTTTTTAAGGTTCCAAACATTTTTACTTGGATTTTTTTTTTTCGAGTTAATCGGAATTTTGAAATTAGACTTAATTTTTATCTATACGTATTTAACTAATATTGAAGAGTACTTGAGCTTAACGAGTATATTGGACCAATTAAAGGTCAAGTCAATTCGGTTGAACGATTTATTGGCTACTTTTTGTAGAAACACTAATTCTTATAGACTTTTTAAGTCTAATAAATATTATTTTCTAGAGTTATTTGATACATTTTGACAAAATTTTATTTAGTTTAATTTATTTTTTATACCAGCTATTTTCGGAATTCTGTTTTTATGGAGTTGAAGGGGGATTTACTTAAAATTTCATTCTTTACCATCACATAATTGTTTGAAATACAGAAGAACGACTAAATATCACATGTTATTTTTTGCCAAGTATTTCCTTAAAGCATCACTAAAGAGATGTTCTATTAAAAGTATAACAATATAAATCCCCTTTCTCTTCCATCACAAGTTTTAAAATTTTTAATCTCAATTATGCATATTTTGCATCATACAAATACAAACTTAGTGGTTAGATTGATCACTAATATGTGTGGTTTTTTATTAGTTGTTAATTAGCGTCTAATTCTGCAATTATGCAATTAATTATAATAAATACAATTCTGCACTCGCGCCAAGTCAAGGGATTGAATATTTGGATACTTTTGACTGAGGGGTTTTATGGAATGGTTACGGAATCTTGGCCGAGACACATTTTTAGAAGATTTATGCAATAATGCGTAATCTTACACATAAATCTTATTTATAAGTTTTATCCAAAAATATCTTGGGCAGACTCTTATTCGATATATTGTAACAATATCTACATTTTGTGTAATATTAAACTTAAAAGAAAATATTAAAATAGAATATTAAAGTATTTTAAAACTAATCGCCATAAATTTTGGATTATTGGGCTTAAGGGATGATTGACTAATTTTTTTTTCAGCAACTACTTCATAATCATCTACATTTGCTTCGTTATATTAGTTGCTACTTGCTTGAAACCAACGTTCATCTACTACAATCTAATTCTACAAGATAAGAGAACAAATTTGTGCGCACTTTTACGATATATTATTTTGTTGATTCACCGTTGTGTTCCATTAATGATTATTAACTCCATGATGCATACTAATCACAGATGGGTCATCTTTAACGTCGTTTTATCACCATTTTATTGTGTAAAAAATTATTTAGGGAAACCTTTTATGTACCGATAGTTAATCGAGTTATATTTGCAACAATTGCAAAACAGCTTATTCATCCAACTTCGATTACGTTTTTCTTAAAAATTTAACATGCAACAGCATCAGACTGACTAAAAATAAATCTAATCAAGGTTGTAGTTGCATCGAAGAAATAATTAGTTTATTTTGTTAGAATTACAATATTCTCGACAATGGTCGCTCTAAATCTACATTCTTGGAAATTAAACAGACTAAGAACCAACCAGATGATAATGAATGCTGATATACATAATAAAACAATGATATATTCTATCTGTATCAAAAAACGATAGAAAACTCTAATAAAAACTAACTTGAGCTTCGAATTAATTGGGAAATCATCGAAACCATCTGAAAATGTTGACAAACACGGACTAGACCAAAAAATTGGTCGTTTCGCCATCCAGTCTCAATCTTATCTAAAGCTGAAGCTTCAAACTGCTGAATTCTATGCTGAATAATCAAAAAAACTCTCATAAATAATGCTATTCGAACACTTTCCAACCCGTCATGTTGCTTATGGAAGCATTTACTCAATGTGGTTGAAGTGTCTCGATAGCTTATTCGAAAAAGTTTAAATGGTAACGTGAGGTAAGATTTCATTATACCAATTTTATCACAACACTATGCAAATGACTTGATTTTTGTTTCTGTTCAAAATCCTTAACGAGTTGGTCGGTGGTCAATTTGGTGCCGGTTTATTACACGAAACTTTAAAATATCTTACTTTTCTTGCCACTGACTGTAATCTCGACAATTCTGATATGCATTTGCAGCTGTGAGCTGGCAAACTTCTCTTTTTGGTCGAGTTCAGTCATACATCTACATTCTCCAAATACAAGCACAGTACAATACATGAATTTAGAAATTTCTCCATTAAACCACTCTGTATAGATTTGAACGAACAATTATAAAAAAAAAACTATTTTATTTTAGCTAGAAAATTGACAATTTATGAACATTTTAAATACGAGAAGGAAATCTTAGACCATGTAATATTTTGGTTTTAAGAAATATTTCCGTAAACTCGCAGAAATTCTCTTTAAAGTAATTAAGAACATTATTTCTGTAATTATAATTATTATAGTCTGAAAAACCACTCAAAAATTTTGTTGGTACTTAAAAAAATTCCAAGAACTGATAGAATCTCCAAAAAACAAATTCTTATTCTCTCGAAAACGTATTAATTTGAAGGAATATCATTGAAATTTACCAAAATCTAAAAACAAAATCTTTTTTAAAAACTAGAAAATTCAAAAAAAAAAAAAATCCAAACTTAGTTTTTTGCCATTTAATCTCCAATTCCCAAGAAATCTTTAAAAATTCTGGAAAAACTAAAAAATTGATTTTTTGCCACTTTTCTAATACATTTCTTATATTTTTAGTTTTACGGAGGAGGCTATGGATACAAGCCTCACAAAACTCGCTACCGTAATGGCTAAAAGACATACCTGGAGCCAAATCCCCAACCATTTGCTGAGTGTTCTGTGTTAGCAAGCCGTATATGAGGTAATTTAAAGACCCTGTTGCTTGTCAGTTCAATGGCACAAATGGTAGCGCGCTTAGTCCACAGCCCTTGAGGCTGATGGTTCAAGACTCGCAAAATATTCCCCAGGATCACATTTAAACTAGCAAGATAAAAACAACTGCAGTTTGGTGCTTTTACAGAGGTGGGAAAGATTATAGAATTAGCAATAATTTCAAGGTATATAGGAACTTTCTCACCCTACAAATATACCCCAGGGGTAGAGAAAAGCCGAAACCCCTTGATACATTTTCTTTTTTGCTGTTTATTGGTGGAAACTTGTTTGAAGTTTTTGAGACTTTTTTGCATTTTTAAATTAATGCAATCTTACTGAACTTGTTTTTTCAAAGTTTCCTTTTAAGATTTCTTTCATCAACTACAATAATCTTCGCAACAATAACTATAAATAAAAGATGCAATTGAGACTTAAGCTAAAAATTAACTAAATCTGTCAAAAAACTATTTCTAACGAAATCTTCTCTTTATTCCACAGAATCGATATTAACCATTAGCCTTAAGTAGACGAATTACCCAAATTATGCCACTAATTGTAAATATTTGATGAGAGGATGCTGCGGATTGCTAATTAAAAATGTAAGTACTAAACTCTTTAAAAAATAACTCGTACTCCACAACACTCTTTGGTGGTCGCATGGTCAAAGCCTCTAGGCTATGCTGCGTTTACTTCAAGTTGAAATCCCCGTGGCCACGCTCCAATTGCATATTTTAAAGCAAGCTGGAGTGCCAAAATATTTACCAGGGGAACAAGCGAACTTCTGAGTCCAGGAAGCCACTACAGCTATTCTCGATTGGCTGTAGGAGCGCCTGGAAGATTGCTTTAGAGACAGTTTTTTGCTAAAATTTTAATTAAATAAAATTCTTTTTTGCATATTTTCAATGATTTTTTTTTTTTTGATTTTTTAGGAAAATGAAACAAATGGAAATGTTGGATTCATGCGGAATTGCATTGAACAAGCGGAGTTGCTTGAATACTGGATAAGGTGTGTGTTTTTAACAATTTATTTTTGATTCGGTATATTCTTGTCAATGATGAAAAACTGTCGATGAACTAAGATGATTGATTATTTGTTTTAATTTCTGAAATTATTACCAAGAAACTTTCATCATCGGGTTCCTGGTTCAATGAGTAACTTTCTAATTATTAATTATTTTTTTAGATTCCTAAAAGTACATTTGGGCCGCCAAAAATGCTGCTGATTAGCGGAACAAGGTGAGTTTACATAAAAATCATTTTTAATATAAAAAAGTTTTATAATGATGACAAATTGTTGATGATTCCAAGTGATTGTTAATTTGTTTTAATTTCTGAAACTTTCACTTATTACATAATAATTTTTAATTTATCAAAATGAAGTATTAATAAACATTTATTTGTATTGTAGATTGACCAAGTTTGGAAAAATCGGATGATAGGAGAGATTACAAGGAAGATTTGCCAAGATTTTGTGCTGTAGCTCGAGAAGGTCTTTGAATGTAAGATTTTTTTGTTGATGCATTATCTTTAGAAAACTTTTATGATGACAACATTGGTCCGTGTTTAATATTTTACTTGATTACTTGACTTAGCTTAATTGCATTGCTGATTCTGTTCAAACCCCTCTATTGATTTAAAATTGCAGCAGAAATTTAACGATTTTTTTATTTGCAGGTGGCGATAACAACTTAGTGCTTTGGAAAGCTTTTGGAAGGTAATTATCAATTAATTTGTGAAAAGCCCCTACACATTTTTTAATGATGACAACATTGGTCCGTGTTTAATATTTTACTTGATTACTTGACTTTGCTTAATTGCATTTCTGATTTATTATTTTCTAAAGTATTCATTTACAAATATCTTAATTAAATATTGTAACTAACAGAGCTTTTTCTACTTATTTCTAGATCTAGAAGATTTCGCCCAGAAAAAAAAAGAAATTCATCATCAGCAACAGGTTCGTTCCCCGCATTTGACTACAAATCTCCCAAAACCTCGAATGATGACAAAATTTCCGTGTTTATGATTAGAATGATTATAACCCTTGTCAAAAATCTCTGACCCTAAACTCCAATATAACCTGCACATGAATCCTACTTCCTTAACTAATTATTATATTTTGTTTGCCCCTTTGTGTGTTGCTAGAATTTAGAGTATGAGAAGAAATAATCGGGAATGATCGCAAATCAGCGATATGTATATTTTTGCTGGCTTGAGTTTGAGATTGAGATGGAGATTGAAACATCGAAGAAAGATTATGGAGAAGGTTAGTATTATTTTGTCGTTTGAAAGGTTTGCTTGAAGCATTTGAATGATGACAAAATTTCCGTGTTTATGATTCAATTGATTATACTCCTTGTCAAAAACCTCTGAACCTTATCCTTAAAATTTTCCTGTGAAATTTGTTAATAGAATTTTTTTTAATTAAGAATTTATTGGCTATTTTAGATAAACCACTGCCGTCCAAGAATTGTAATTTTGCTAACAACTGATCCGAGGTAAATATTTATTCATTAATTGTTGGGCTGCTCATAAATGATGCTATAAATTGTAGCATCATTTATGTTAAGTCCATTAATTGATTCAATGATGATATTAATTGGTCCGTGTTTATGAAATTCAATGAAATTACCATTTAACCAAACCTGATTCCAATTTATCCCATCTTTGAAAATCTTTAATGCAGATTAGTCACTAATTGGCGTTTTTCATTATTTACAGATCAAATATGGAAAAACATTATCCCAATGTGTAAACGAAATATTTTAATCATCGATGTATTGTTGTAGTAAAAATTGGCTGTGTTTATACCGTTTTGCTGTACCAAATCTTGGGTAAGTTTTATGTTCTTTAAAAGACCCAATCTAATTAACACTTGAATGATGACAATAATTACCGTTTGATAAAATAATGATAATAACAATTTGGCTGCATATTTATTATGTACTGACTTTTCTAATGTTTGTTCATTATCTTATTAAAAATAAATGAATAATTTTAATAATTGGATTTTTATCAATTTTTAGGTGATTTCATGGGGACTCCAAAATTATTTACGAATGTGATGAGTAAAGAGGTAATATACTAGAAATACTATAAAAAATGATAGGAAGCAACAATATTCTTCGAATGATGATAATAATTACCGTTTGATCAAATAATGATGAGACTAATTTGGCTGCATTATTAATTTATTAATTATGTACTGACTTTGAATATTGTTCTTCCTCTCTATACTTGAAAATCAAATGTATTGATCAATTAACTTACTAATAATCATATTTCTTCTATTGTAGATGGTCGAACCTAGTAAAATATTGAGATTCTTGGAAAATTTTCATTCTTGTACAGCAGAAAACAAAATTATATAAACCAGGTGTGTAAAATAGAGAAGAATAAAAACTGCTAATCAATCTGAATGATGACATTAATTACCGTTTGATAAAATAATGATAATAATAATTTGGCTGCATATTTTTTTATGTACTGACTTCTCCCTTATCTTAAATTTAACATTATGATCGAATCTACCAATTCTAACCAAATTATTTTCTCATCTTTGCAGAAACCCAGGCTGTGATCAAAAAAATCTTATGGAAAAGCTGGATATAATCAAAATAAATGATCAAAAAAAGATAATTCAACAGGAAGCTTAAAGCTGCTGTTGTATAGGAAAGTACAGGTTAAATAAGGAAAACAACAAGCCTTGTTACAATATGATTGTATATTACAATTAATGAGATTATTTTATAAATAAAATTTGATTTTATTATGTAAATGAAATTTGGCGCCTTTTTATTAAATTATAATCCTAATCTGTAACAGTTTTTGGTCGACGGAAACAGATAACATGAGTCTCGTTTGTTAGCATGTAGTGACTCCATCCTAAAATAAAAGTAGTTAGTTGTTTATTCAGGTAATTGGTAATTTCGGGATTTAGCTCTAATGAATCTTTTACCTGGTGACTGTTGTATACCTAAGTTCCTCCACTCACTTTCTGTCATAAGATGTGCTTTGGGAACCAAACGTGCAATGCTAGGTGGAACAATGACGTGCCTAGAACCCAGTTATTTTAGGTTAATTAATTGTATTTCTTAATTTTGCACTTTTCCAACAAACCTGTACTCATACACTTCATCGTAATATTTTTCTGAATACTGGATGTCATCTGCGGCCATTATGTTTTGTGTGATCTTTCCTTTATGGCTTTAGATCCTTTTGTTTAGTGACTTAATTTGTGGATCTCTATTTGTTTATTAATAATCGGTATAATCAATTCGCCGTAAAAAAGATTATTCCAAACTCGCCTGAAAAACCGATTAAAACATATAAAATCATTCATTCTGATTTTTTTTCATATAATTTAGAATTTAGTTAATTGTCTTAGTTTTAAGGATCATCTAGTCGTTAATAATAAGTGAATAATAGTCGCAATAGATGTTAATTACTTTACAATTGATTAATCACTGAAAACCAGCTTAACAGAACTTTAAACGTGATATTTCTAAATTCATGAAGGGATCTATTTTTAGCACCAGATCTCGAAATGGTACGTTCTTCCTAGAACGTTGTATTATAATATGTTTTCTACTTATTTAGTGTTTGTGAAGCCACAATGTGACCATTTCTATCATTGTTATGCAATTTTCAGTAATTGTAAAAAATTCGATGTTACTGGATCTTCTCACTTCCAAAAAGAAATTTCAAACTTATTTATTATTATTCTTCATTTCAGTCTCGTCTCAACTAACATCTAAAAACTCTTAAACTCTACTACTAAATTGAAGAAAGAATAATTAAATAGAAAAATGGTGAATGCCAGTTTATCTTATGAAGTCTTCATATATTTGAATTCCTTTTACTTTGGTTTGTTTGGAACTTGTGAGCTGGGGTAAGATCTATTCTGTGCTTTGAATCAGAATCCATCATTTAATACAAACTGCTTTTTGTAGGATGTTTATACTAAAAGCCGTAAACTTGCCATACAAAGAAAATGATCTGAGGTTTGAAACCATAGTCCTAGTGCTGCTCTGTGTGGTAGAGACGATCCGTATCAATCTTGGCAGAAGAGGCAGTTTAAGTGATCATGGTAATATATTTTTAATATACCTATGAAACTTTACTTAAACTTTATTTTTTTTAGCCTGGCAAGTCATTCTTTCAGTTTTCCTCACGATTCCAACTGCACTAGCTGTTGCCTTCTTGCTTTTTATGCAAACCCATATACTTAGACTAGAGTATATTTTATCTGCGTTAATGTTAGCTTTACAAATCACAGAAGTTGTCTTTGCCTTGATTTTTCTGTGTACGGTTTGTCAAAAACCTAATTATGATTAGAATAAGGGCTCTTCCTTTCAGGATATCACAAGATTGTTGTTGTTTGTAATATTGCTTCTTATCAAATAGAAGACAAGAACAATTTTTGTCCTATTTTTTGCAATTGGAGTGTTCACATAGGAAAATTCTTGAGACGATTTACTTATAAAATATATTTGATGAATTCTATGTAATATTTACGTAACATTCTCATCTTCCAAGTAAATCATTTGTGTTTAAAGTTTTAACAATATGTCTCTTTATGAACACAGCTCAACTTTAGATTTTATGATAAAGAATCCTAAAAACAAACTCATCATCAAAATTGGAATTGACTAGTTTTAAGAATAAAAAAAAATCTTATGGAGAAATATTGGATGAAGGATTGGAAAAAAGCTTTAAAATTTAGAAATCTTAATTAATAATTCTTCTTATGAAGAGTTTTTAGAACAAATTGATTTAAATTAAATGTATGTCATAAATATAGCTTTTCAAAGTAATGGTGACTAAAATTCAAATTTTTCAGAAAGAAACCATCCGAGATATCAAAAATTCGATCAAATGCATTAGAAGATCACTTTTTAAAAATAATATTTTAAAAATAATATTTTAAGTAAGAAAGTAAAGTCAAAGAACTTTTTTAAAACTATTTCAAAGAAAAATCCTTCCAAAAACTGTAATTGCTTAAATTTTTCTACTCAAATCCTTTTCTCCCTCCAAATGATAATGATCATGAATCCAGTAGAAAGTCCATGACTTAATTAAAATTTAACTAAATGTGTCCTTAATTGATTTGTGCAATTTGGAATTGAACCACTGTCTTTTTAGCGTTAACTGCAATTTTGTCGCATGAAATGTGAGTGTTATTAGATATTAAGTTTTAATTAGAGATTTTAGATTTTCACGAGTGAGAGCACAACTAACACTTATTTTATTACTTTTTCGGAAGTATTCGACTTTTTCTTGTGATTATAATTTTTATTAAATATTAAGGAATAATAATTTTTGGTTACCTGGAGTCAAAAATAATTTAACATAATTTATATTAATTCAATAATATCAGTACAGAAAATTGTTTAAAATCAAAATAGTAAAAGAAATCCTCCAAGAATCGAGGAAAACAGGACCAGGTACGACGAGATTAGGAAAAATTTCCTTTTCAATTATTCTTTATTTGAAAAAGCTTTTAAAAGAATTAAAAAAGAATTTTAACTGTAATTTAAAATTTGAAAAATTAGTTTAAAAATTTAACAGAAAATTGTTTGAACCTCAAAAAGCTCAAATTAGTTTATAGAACCAGGTAGAACCTTCTAGTCAATTTGTGAACTAAAAAGAATATTTAAAAGTGAAACCAAAAGTACAGTACTACAGTACATATAGCAAAATTTGTACTAAAACTATGAACAAGCAAAACTGCTCAATAAGTCCAAAAAAAATCAATAATGAATGTTTGCGTACAATAAGATTTTATAAAAAGATTTAAAATGAATTGCTACAGAGAATAAAATTAAATTTTGAACCCAAAAAAAAAACAAGAAAAGCTTTCTAAACCAAGAAATATTTGTTTTGTGCAAAACATCTCTTAAGTAAAATATTTCTGAGATGTAGAAAGCTCTTAAACAGTTTTTTATTACATTGATGCGTTTATTTCAGTGTATTTTAAATATAAATTAAATTATAAGTTTTGTTGCATTTAAAATACATTTTGCTTTTGTATAATACATATAAAAACTATTTCGACACATTTTACTCATTCTTTCTTTGCGTATAGCCGAATTAAAAATAGATCACGGATAATATATTTATAAATTTCATACCAATTTGCAAATCCTAGGTTTTGTAGTTCTTTAGGATAATTAAGCTTACTGCCTAAATATTACATGATTGCAAGTTTGTTTTGTGTATATACGAAGCGTAAGCTTCTTAAGCTCCAAGCAGAAAGTGCAATAAGCACACAAACACATTGAAACCATTCTAAGTTTGAGGTTAAAGATACTAGATTAGATTTTCGAAAGTGTCCCACCAAAAAATATTTTTAGTTTCTAATTTTTGGTCAAATTTTTAATCTTTGTTTAGATTTTCATCTCAGTATCTATCACGATAAAATGCTAATTATTAAGTTCTAAAAAAAAGTTCCACTGATAAAATTTTCTCCACAACGTCAAATTAAAAATATTCCATTGGATTTGAATTTTTTTTTAAATTAAATAAATTTTGTTTGAATGTGAATTTTTGGCAGGACTTTCCGTTTTTTCATCTCATTTTCTTAAACCAAAAGTCTTTGCTTTCCTTCATGTCTCCTTCTAATCATTCTCATCCTATGACTACAATAAACTCTCAAAGCAATTGCTAAAAACACGACTACAATCCCTAAAACTCCAAGCGGTGAGATCTCATGCTTATAGATCAAGCAAGAGAGTAGAATCGCAATAGCTTGACGCACAGTCATAATAATTGTAAACACAACAGCTCCAAATTTAGAGATTGTGTAAAAGATGAAAAGTTGCCCACAAGCTGAACTAATTGAAAGTATGATGCAGTCCAACATAAAATCTGGATGCTCAGTTGCAAATTCCAAAGATTCTATAAATCCTCCTTGCACAAATAGTGAAGCAGAAGTGAATAAAGTACTGAACAAATTTACTCCGCACATCATTTGAATAGAACTTATTCCGTAAGTCTTGAAGAGGTCGCTTTGCCAGTTGGATGTAAAGCTATCAAATACCATGTAGAAGATTAGAAGGAGGATACCGGTGATCGTTGTGATAGCAGATGTTTTATCATTGTTGTGACTTCCGGTTAAGAAGAAAATCATTCCGAAAGAAATTAGAATAGCCGTTAGGTATTCGTAAAATTCATACTTGTTGCGGGAAATTACCTAAATTTAAAGATAAGTTAGCAATTATTGTAAGATTCGCAGAATTACTAAATATTTACCTTTCCCATAATCATAACAGGAATAATCTTGCATGACTTCGCCAGTACTTGAGTGGGAAAGCTGATAAACTTTAGAGCCTCATATTGAAACCATGCTGACATGATATTCGAAAAGGATGCGAAAGAATACTTAAAAAGTGGTGTGCGCATCCGTGACTGCTGACGAACTAGGAGATATCCACCAGCTACTACAAAGGCAAGCAATCGGTTTGCAAATACTAAAAACTGAGAGTCTTTGAAGAAAACTTTTGTTTTTCCATCCTGCTTGAGGTATTCCTAGAATGAATGAAAATGACATAATTTTTGACTAAGAATGATTATCATAATACTTACAGTAGTCATAATTTTTTCTTGCAATACTCCCCAAGTTAAGTAAGTCACCATTAATCCTATGAAGCACCATGCAAGAAGAATTCCCTCTTTAAAAAGAGTGCGATTGGCGGCAGTCTGTTTGTTTGCCTGAGCTGTAGCAGCTGCATCGATTTTATCTACATCTGCAAAACAGCTTCTGACAGTGGAACTTATCCAGTTTTTGCCTAAAATTTGTAATTTTAGTTTTAATTGAACCAGCATTATAATAGTTTTATAAGATTTGTTACCTGAACGATCCAAATACTTGATTTTTTTGGTATAAAGACTAACTAAGAACACTGGAATAATGATAGCTCCATAGCCGATACAGTTGATTGCAAGTCTAAAGACCCAGGAGTATTCTTTGGTGATCCCACCCTCCAACATTTTTGATAAGGATGCATCTCGATTAGGTCCGCCAAATAACTCTTTTATGATACTGGTAACGAAATTGACACTCAGGAATGTCCCTACGCAGATGGACCTACGATAAAAACTGTTACTAAGTTCTTGTTAAAGTCAGTAAAGTGAATTACAATATAATTATCTCGGGCACAATATTCTTCATGTTTTTTTCTTCAGTTCAACGTCATCAATCTTAAAAACTAATTGTTTTTGGTATCTCTCCTTTCTATAAAGAATACTTCGAGGAGTTACTTAACAGAAATACTTTAATTCATAATGAGTTGCGGTCTATACGCATTTTAATAGATGCTAATATTGAATTAAGATTTTTTGCTTATATTTTTGAACGATGTCGACACCTGTGTTCTGAATATTATTTTACGGCGAATTCAGTCTAATTTGCACTTTGCAGTATCGCCATTACTAATATTAAATAGTCATTTAAAGACTGTAAATCGTGCAAATCACCTTAAAAACAAGTTACAATCAGCCTTAAACACGTTCTTCTTATCGCGAAACAGTTTGAGTAAGTTTTAAAAAGGAATTTAACCTATTATACGCGATTCAAAAATTCCAAATTTCGATTTCCTAGAAAAATCGAAAAAAAAGCTTAAAAATAGATTGTGTGACCAAAATATAAAAAACTAATAATTTCTGCATATTTAACGCGTTAACAGCATTCGATTTAGCATCTGACTCATTTCCTATTTGTTTTTATATTACAGCTCGTGGGCTACAGTAATAAGAGATTGTTCATCATTGACGATGAACTCCACCACTAATATATCATTGAACGACAGATTCACCATCTTCCAGACAACAAAACCTTCATCAGCAGCCCCCGCCAAGAATAATGTTCGTGCTCGTTCCCGATCAAGATCAGTGAGCAATAGGCCAGTGCAGCAGCAACAAAATGGCTCTCTCCGAAACAAGAGATTCATTGATCAATTAGAAAAAAAACACAAGATGAGATTGGCCTTGAAGCTAAAGAATGTAATTTTTTGCAGAGGATGTGATTTAGAAGGTATCTTATTTTTTGCTGGTTTTTAATTTTAGAAAGGTGCTCTAGCAGGTCGCAAGCGTTTAGGGCAACCCCAGACGAATCAAGCAGTTTTAAGACGCTCTGCTCCAACAACCGCAAACAACGGAAATCGCAAAAAGCTAAGACGTTCTAACAGTCTTTCTAATGTCGCAAAGTGAGTCAAACTAATGTAGCAAAGATCTCAGTTTTTAATTAATTTTATTCCATCCAGCCGAAAATTAAGCGGTACTCCAGCATTGAGACGCTCCAATTCTTCTAGCAACTTGGCAAGCCGCCTTGGAGTGCGTAACAAACAACCTCAACAGCTAGCTCAGCCTCGTCGTGCTCGAGCCTTACAACGTCAACAACATGGATTAGCTCCAACTCGCTCTAACTCACGTGGGGGCAATCAAAATAGAGCTAACTCCCGGGCCCGTGCAAATTCTCGTACAAATCTCTCCAGATCCAATTCGCAGAATAACCTCAGACGCTCTAATTCGCAACCAAAATTGCAACTTGCTCCTACAAGATTGAAGCTCAACAGAAATAACTTCAGAAGTGACAATTTGAATAATGGAAATAATAACGGCAACAAACTTAACTTGAAGAGAGCCAATTCAAGGCAGAGACAATCAATTAACAACAGATTGGGTAACAATCGCACTAATGCACCAACGAAGAAGCAGCGAATGAATAATCAAGCTAATATCCAACCCAAGAGTGGAATTATTAGAGGACGTGTTGCCAAGAGAAATCAGGGAAATCCCAAAAACGGCAATTTGGCAACCAATGGTGGTCGAGTGGGTGGAAGGCAACTCAAAAGGTGAGGATTCTAGAAAAAGTTGTTCAAACCTTTTACTTACAGTTAATTTTTTTTTCAGAGGTGCCGAGCAAATGCGTGGCCAACGTTCTCGATCTAGAAATCGTCGTAATGTAAACCAACCCGCCCAGCAGAAGCAGAAACCGGCCAATGGCCGAGGTGGCAATGCACGTGGCGGACGCGCTGCAGGTCCCAGAGGTCGATCTCGCAGTCGAAACGCCACTGCAAAGCCAATTCGAGGTAATCATGCAAACCGCAAACGCTGAACATGAGAAAAACTGCATACCTGGCAAGTACTGCACCAAACTGCTTTCGCCAAGCAGCTACACCATTTTACTGATCAAAAAATTGAAGAGTGATCAAGATGTGTGAAGCGTTTGAGTCAACTTTCAGCACTACCAGCTGCTGCTGAGTGTCAAAAAGTATTCCATAAAGCGTGAAATTCCTCAACTTGGCTTGACTTTTGCTCGAATTTTGCCCATCTTTGCCCATCTAGAACTTTTCAGAGCCGATCTAGAACTGGAAGTGCCCAAAATTGCCGAAAGTGGACGGTTGAGCGCTTCTCGGTTTGGCCTCCCGGCCTTTGCTTCAGGTCTTGAAAGTTGAAAAGTAGAGTAAAGTCTTTCATTGGTGGAGTTTATAAAGAATGAAGCTGGTTCTTTAGGACTTTAGGAGAGAATTTAATAGAAAAATAACTCAAATTACTGAATATACTGAATAATATCGTTTGCGTTGGGTAATGGGGTCAGCAGGTAACATAAATGTTTTGAAAGCGTTTTTTTTCTTTGAGAGCTGGTGGGTAGTAACTAAAGTGCCCAAAAATGTGAAAATTGTGATATTTGGTTTTGAAACTGCAATTTGAATTTTTGTTTTTAATTCTTTGACTTTTGCTTTTAGGTGCTGGAGGACAACCTAAAAAAGAGGATTTGGATAAAGAGCTCGACCAATATATGTCAACCCAGAAAACTATGGATATTTAGATGGCTAAAAAGCTGAATTAATCTTAAATTATAATCTTTAGTTTTATATATTCTTAATTTCTTTTTTCTTTCTAATATTTACAACAAAAAAAAATGTATTTCCAGTACATTCATTCAGTTTATATCACGCCACTTCAGCTGAAAACTTCTGAGACTTCATGATACAATTCTAGATGAGCTTTGATCACTGATTCTGATTTTGTACATGGTTTGCTCCCAAATGCCCTAAGATTTGAACAAATTGTATTTATATAAATCTTCCCAAAATTAAAATGGAAGCGCTCAACGATATCTTAAACTTTAATCCGACACTTCCATACTTTAATAGATCATTAGTTACATATTCATCAATCATTTGTGTAATTATCATGTTAATATTGCAATCATGTCATAAGATATTTATGAAAAAGCTCGAAATCACATCAAAAATGGCGATTTTTGGCAGAGATATTGAAAGTTCTAAAAATATTCGTTTCGCTCAGCACTTGAAGTATAATCAAAATAATTGCTATACTATTGAAGAATGTGTTTATTGTAGTTCCAATAAGTTTAAGCTTATTACAAAATTTATCAATCTACTTGCAAAACAAAAAAATCTAAAACTATACATCAGTTGATATCTTTTTCACGGCGAAGTAAACTTTGAAGTAAACACAGGGTTGGGCCAAATCAATGGCGCCAATTTTCAAAAATATCCAAAAACTTTTTTTTTCTTTTTAGTTAATAAATAAAATATGATAAGACCTTGTACTTTCCTCATAAAACTACATAAATACACCAATAACATGCCGTTTTTTTAATACAACAAACAATGGCGCCAACTGAATTGACCCAACCCTGTGTTTACTTCAAAATTTACTTCGCCGTGAAAAAATCATATCAACTGATGTGTAAAGTAGATTGATAAATTTTGTAATAGTTTAATACAGAGCTTAAACTTATCGCTGGAACTTTTCTTCAATAGTATAGCAATTATTTTGATTATACTTCAAGTGCTGAGCGAAACGCATAATATTTTTAAATATTTTTAGAACTTTCAATATCTCTGCCAAAAATCGCCATTTTTGATGTGATTTCGAGCTTTTTCATAAATATCTTATGACATGATTGCAATATTAACATGATAATTACACAAATGATTGATGAATATGTAACTAATGATCTATTAAAGTATGGAAGTGTCGGATTAAAGTTTAAGATATCGTTAAGCGCTTCCATTTTAATTTTGGGAAGATTTATATAAATACAATTTGTTCAAATCTTAGGGCATTTGGGAGCAAACCATGTACAGAGTAAGAATCAGTGATCAAAGCTGTTCTAGAATTGTATCATGAAGTCCCAGAAGTAATTGATGACCCGATTTTTACAGTGGCGTGTATTATCTAACTACCAATAACTTGGAGTAATTTTAAGTTTTCTTAATCTTATGTTTTGGAAAACTTGCTACTAAGAAAACAAAAAAAATCTAATTGGAAATATTTTATATAAATATAAGTAACAATAACATTTTAAACATGGCACTGTTTTCTAAAGGTTTTAACAAAAAAATCAAATAAAATGTATTTAAAAGTTTATTTTTTGTATTTTAATTTATTTCATTTATCGATCATTTCAAATGTACATCAGTCCGTAGGAAATTAAAGATCCATTCATAACTATATAGTAAATATATTATGTATTTATGACTCTTTGGAATATCTGTCCATCTTCATTTAATTTCTTCGTTTAATATCTGTCCAAACTTCAAAAGCTGTACGAAGGCCTTTTACTTGAAGAGCAATTTGAGTTTTTATGAATTGATATATCGACAGGTTTTCCTTCAATCATATCTTTTTCCGATATTCGTCCACATGATGACTTTCCAGTTCTCCCAATCTGGTGAATTACAAGTTCATCTAGAATACTTGGAGATCTTCAGAGCCATTTTTGGTATACACAATGATCCAAAACTGGTTGCATATTTAACACATCTCAAACTTATTTTGATGATCAAACTGAAGTTTCAGTATAGTCCATTCCGAATAGCTTTAGACCTAATTTGCATACAGGACATTTAAGCTTCTTGAAGAGCCATCTTTCAATGCATTTTGAGTGGAACCCTGCAATAAAATATGATTGAATTTGCAAAATTGTTCGGATCATCTCTAAATTCTAACCATGTTTACAGGGTAAAATCATCAACGAATCACCTTCCTCGTAATCATCCCAACAAATGATACAACTTTTACTAGCATCATTGACACTAAATTTGCTAGTCTTCAATCTTCTGAGGATGTAATATTCTAACTTGTACCTGTGATACTCGAGAGAAGTTATTTAAGGATAAAATAAAAAACTCATTAAATAATATTCACCTTATAAAGATACTCTTGCAAAATTGAGAAACACATTTGTGAATCCACATGATAAACATGGTAACAGCAAAGGCAAAAACAGCCAAAACAATGTATGAGGCCACCATGAATAAATAGTAATAAAAGTCGTCAGTAAGCACAACTATATATCCCTGAGTGAACTGAAAGTTTTCGATAAGCATCTGCCCAGACGCTTCGTCTAAAAATAAACAAATTATGATCATTTTATTAATATATAAAAGATTAAATTTAATACCTATGATCACAGATGGAATAGTTATACTCTGGTTTGTCCTCTTCTTAACCTTTTCGTTCTCAAAATCACCACTATACACAATAACTCCGTCATATCCAGCGTCTTGAGCACTCTTGACCTTAACATCAATTGCACAATCGTTTTTTGGTATTAGGGCTAACCATTTGGGCAGCGTCAAATCTTGAAAGGTCACATTTTTGGGTGGAGGTTCCATTGGTCCACAAATTTCATATTGAGTTGCTGCGTAAGCAAGACCACGTAAGCCATTTAAAACTGGCAAAATAGGCCCAAAAGGAGTTGTATGGCTAGGTGCTATTTTCACTAATCCACTCTTAAAAAATAATATCATATTAATAAGGAATTAGATAGAGTCTACCAAAGTACAACTTACTTCAAATGAGTAGATAGAAACACTTCCATCAACTAATTTAGAAGATAAAATTGCGATAACCAGCAAAGCCAGAAGTTCCAAATTGAAAATCATCTTTGTAACACTCTTACTAAATCACAATTTAAAAACCAACTTTGACTAACTCCTCAGGCCACAAAATATATTTATTATGGTTCCGAAAGAAGGTATCATTCCTACAGTAACATGGATGAGTCATCTGTAATCAGTAAAAAAATATAAAATTTTAAGTCTTTGTTACGGTATTCAATTTGCTATACCTTTGTTTATAGTCATACCTCATTACAAATTAGTACTGGCTAAGTTGAAGGACCAATTCTTATCGAAATCCTCCGGAAACCGATGAAAACATTATTCAAACTCAGCATAAATTATGCAATCTGACAACACCATAAAAGAGTTTTGACATTCATATAAACAAACTTTGACATAACATATACCGGAGTTTCTCCAGTAAATTGTTTTGATTTGTGATTTTTTTGTAGATTCATCTTATCTATCATTTATTATTAAAAAGTGCTGTGATAAAATAATACAACAAGTAAAAACAGTTATCACAAAGTTATCTGTTGCTCATATCATCATCATAAAAGCTCGATAGAAGGTAAGTTTCTATACGGTATTTATATTGTTGTTTATATGAAAAATTATTGCAGAAAAATCAACATTATCAATCTATTTCCGGTTATTATTCCATCGATAGATTGCAAAATTCCAATCAGGATTATTATTGAGCTTTTTTGCAATTTCCGGCTCGTAGAAGCATTTTAAAAACAATTTTTGGCGCGAATGAAATATTTATATGAGCTATGCTTGGACAAAATATGCTACGATAAATTTACAGAATGTGAACATTTTTCATAATATTTATGAGCTTTCACGAGCTTATAGGTTTCAAATCATCAGCTTATAAATAGTGGATCTTTTTTAACTGTTCTCATTTTTGAAATCATAGAAAAAAGTACACAGGGGTAAACTTTATTTATTAATATGCCCAGCTTTTGGTGTTTCCTCCCTTATAAATTTTATTCGATCCAAACTCAAAAATCATAAAAACCTGATTGCGAACAAAGCACATTAAAATAGAGATTGAACATCAATTTATGATGTGCAATGTTTGCAATAAATAATGCATGCACTTTTTAAATGCTGATGCATTTTTAATAATCTGTGAGCTGTTTTGTGATGTGCTGTTATTTCCCAAAAAGCCTCAAGCATTAGTTCATCAGATTTTTGGTGATCGATAAAAAATAATGTGAAACTCTGATAAATCTGTTTTGTTGAGTTTTTTTTTTGTGTGGTATATTTGGCCACCAGCGGTGAGGTGCAAATTATAATCTGGATGGTGATGGCAAAAGGATTTAATAGTTAGATGCTGATTTTTTTTCGATTTCCGTTGTTGTTGACGAGTAAATTAATTAATTCTGCCATCATGATGTAATTTTTAAAAAATGTGTGGAAATGTGTTGATTTGAATTGAACTGTTTCTATGTAAAGCAAATGTAAAGTCTATAACAGGTTTTGGAAATAAAAGCATTTAATAAAAAATTTTAAATCGAAGAAACAATAAACACTGAAAATTCCCCTCCCATAAATAAATGAGTTTCATAATAGCTCTCACTTTCCCTACACCAAATTAAGCAAAACCTTCGGGTGCCCCTGGTACCACTCGCCGATTGTATTTGCTCAAGTAATTTCAAATCAAACAATGCATATTTGATGTATTTTAATGTTCATCAAATTTTTATGGCAAAATATGGTGCATGAGTCTTCATAATTTGCAGCTCAGCTAAATTGCCAAGGCAAAAGCTTGCGGCCAACACAAAAATGAGGAAATGGCAAATTTTCTAATTTCTTTCAGTTTTCTTTAGAAATTCATGACATGTTTGTGTGCTTGTGTAAAATCTGAGAGCGTCAAGCATAAAAGCTTCCATTACTGCTTTTTGAATTCTTCAAACGTTCGCAATGCTTTCGAATGGTTCTTTTCATTGAAAGAAGAAATTTAATCATGTCATTGCCATAATTCTACATTTTTACAATTTTAGTTGAAACGTGGCTCGAACAAATCAATACTTTCTCGACGACTATTACCTCATACTTCTTGAATTTAATAATAAAGAACATGTACCTGTAATAAAGGCCCCAATGATAAAACAATTTTGCTAAATTATAAATTCTAGCAGAATATAAATCTGGAATTGTTTAAAAAATAGCTTTTGATCTTTTGAAAAGCTCTTGTGAATCAAAAATGAAACGAAATTTACATCGTTAATATAAGAGGTTACAATATTTTCAAATTAACTTCCGCTTTAGAAAACTGACGCTTTCAATACTTACTCGAGCAATACTAAATTTACATTTCCATTCATGAAGCTTTGAAAAAATTCATTCAAATTCATACAAATCCATATTTGTGTTTCTTCATGTAGATCTGCTGTACTAGATAGTATATAAGTAGAGCATTAATATTACCTATACGCGAGCATCGAAAATATGCCAAATGAAACTTATCTGAATTAAAAGATGTAAACTAAAGATTTTAAAGTTTTGTTAGTAAGGGTTTGCTCAAGAAAAGAAATCAATATTCAAAGCAATGTGTGTTAAATGCTTTTTTATTCAAAAAACTCAGTTGATATAATTATAGATTTCACCTTTAAAATGCTTTTAAACTTAGCGCTAAGATGCTACAATTAGTAAAGTTTTTAGCTAAATTTTAAACACTTAGATGCTACACTTAAAAAACAAAAAAGCCCTTTAACTTAAAAGCTATTTATGATAATGGGCACACCATATTTCATCTTCTTCATATTTGTAATGTTTCGTTAACTGAGTTAAACTGAGTTCAATTAGTGAAACACTAAGCTAATTATTATTATTTTCTCGCTTCAAAATCTTTAGTTTAATTCCATTTACTGGTTGTAGGGCAGTGCAAATGACAAACTGAGGCACAAAGTTTTGTTCAGCTTCAACCTCATAAACTCTTAAAAATTTCGATAGAAAGCTTTTAATTTCCAAGGTAGCAAAACGATGACCGATGCAATGTCTAAAAGATAAATTGAATTTTAATTAAAATGAAACACTTACAAACATTTGATTGTTTGGTGAATATAATGCGTACCTTTGTCCAGACGAAAATGGAAGATAAGCAAAGTTATGAAACTGTTTAGCGCCAGCTGCAAATCTCTCTGGGTCAAATGTTTCCGGATTATCAAATAACTCGGGCCGTCTTCCCATTGAGTATGGAGAAAAAAATAAAGTTGTGTCCACAGGAATAATCTTGTCATCTAATTTGAGGAATTGAAATTTTATTATTGTTTAAATTTAATTCTGTGAAATATTACGAACCACCCAAATCAATCTCTTTTAAAGCTTTTCTTGCAAAAAGCGGTACGGCTGGAAAAAGTCTTTGTGATTCTTGAATAACCATGTCCATGTACCTCAAGTCTTTCAAGTTTTCTGTGGTTGTTGGTTCAATTTTGTCACCCATTACATTTTTAATCTCATCTACAAGTTTCTGTTGCACATCAGGATGTTTTCCAATGTTCATCAAAACACAACTGATTGCAACCGCTGTTGTTGAATGTCCAGCTTCCATAAAAGTGATCACTTCATCCCGAATGGCTTTATTACTTAAAGGTACACCATCAATGTTCGATTCCAGTAAAATATCCAAAAATACTCTATCTGACACATTAGCAGTTAATAACTTCTCTCGGCGCTCTAAAATTACTTTGTCACAGAAGTCATGAATGAGCTTTAAATGCTTTTTCAGCTCTGCTGATGTTTGAGTGAATTTGAAAATTAGATCAATTCCGAGTAGAAGATCAAACATTCTTTGGCATAGTATCTTGTTAACGCTATATTAAAAAAAAGGTTTGATATATTTTCTAATTTGAATTGTCAAGGAATTTTTACCATTTTGTTGCAATATTAAAGTCATCGTTTTCTCCATCTTGAAAATTCAAACTAAGTCCCATGCAGGTTTTTGAAATCACTGAAATTGCGAAGTATGAATGTTTAAAATGAAGCATGTAAATGATGAATGCCTTTTTGTACTCACTGTCTAACGAAAGCAAAGATATGTGAGGATAAATATCAAATGCTTTGCCGTTCGCGTACTTATCTATTTTCTCAATAAAATACATTGTTTCTTTGTCAAAAACTCTCAAATAGCTCGATAGCATCATGTTGTTCAAAGCTGGAGTGATTATTTTGATGTGACTTGCCCACAATTTACCTTCCGTACCAATGATTCCATCGCCGTGAAACCTAAAAAAATTTAGTAAAAATTTAATCTTATTGGAGTATGACGTCTAGTGTTTTGAATTGCATAAACAACGCTTAAAACTGTATGACAAATGTTTAATTAAAAATCCTCATTGAGAAGGTCATATCTGACTTAAATTGGTTGTGTATATTCAAATTTTAAAGGAAAAAAAGATAAGAATCTACAGATAATTGTTTTGCAGATGAAAGAGTCCGCATATGGCTTCAAATTTCAAAAGAAGATTGTTGGTACAAAAAACATATTTAATTTTAATCTCATTTATGAATAAGTTATTGCCAATCGTTGTGACAATACTTAACATTTTTTTAAAAGATTTAATTGTAAATGATTCAATCATACCGCAAAAAATAGACATTACGTGTTTTTTTTTTGGATCAGGCTATTTAAGCTTATTGATGCTTAGACTCAGAAATTTTTGCGTGTGAACCGCTTATAAGTTGTTTGTTCAGTGCAAAAAAATGGCAAACAATATTGTTAAACTTTTATTTTCTAGAGGCCATGCTACACTTGATATTATTAAGTAGAAAACAAACAATATTTTGGGCATAAATTATGGAGTATAACATGCACTATTTACATAACTTTGAATATCAGTTCTTGAATTGATGAGAGCTTAACAAGGCTTTAAAATTACGTTTAGCACGTAACAATATTGGACTCAAATTTATTATGCGAATAATTCTATTTTTGTAATATCCAAGAAACAGAATTTAAACCATTGATATATATCAAAATGAAATGTCAATGTCCAAGAATGAAAAAAGTCATCAAAAGGTCATTTTTTGTTTCTAATATTTGTCTGTTGAGTTTTCAAGCTCTACTTTCGCTGGAATTTTAAACAGCTCGATGGACGTCCAAAAGCAAAAAAATATACGATTTTTTGAAAACAATTGTTAAAAACACAAAAATCTTAAGTGGATTCTTACTTCAAGATGTTTTTTGGTATGTTTGTACAATTAAAAAAAAAATCTAACGAATAACTAGCATATGTTAACTGTTATACGGTATTTCAAAAATTCTTGTCAATCGGTCTGAACATTTACATAACAAATCTACTAAGCTCGATCTAAAGTAGATCTACTCCGCAATCATTATCGTACTTAGATTTATCTAAAACAATTTTTTGTTTGCTTGTTCAGATTTCAAGGCTATTTACTATCATTTTATTTTAAATAAAAACATGTAAAGTTTACACTTTCAACTAAATGTGTCAATTGGAATTTTTGCATCTTATTCTTAAACAATTTGATATAACTTCGTATTGTGTTGATAATTGTGTTGATAAATACAATATATTGAGCAAATAAAACTCTCAGAATTTTCTATCATAATTTCAAAATATGAAATGATCTAACCCTAGTCGATTATGTATTTCCAACCCGTGATTATATTTAATATATTTAAAACTTACGGTTTCATGTATCGATATTCGTCAGCTTTTTTTGTCGATTTTTCATCCGTTAGGACTATCTATAAAGTTGTGAAGATATTTAAGGTACAGGAATTCTCACAAAAGTTAAGTGCACTTTAATTACTTTAATATGCTCAGGATCCAGCAAAACAATCACAAGCTTAGTGGCCATCCAAAACCTCATAATTAGACCATGATTGTTCGTCACTTCAGTCATGATGTCAACGTACTCTTTTTTGGTTGAAATTAGTTCAAAATTTTTTTTGACTAATAATGCACTGGTACTTACCCATAGGATTTTTATTTAAAAACATGTGCGCGTTTCCAGCCAAAAAGTATGCTTTTGGTCCATTAAATTTACTCGCCAAAAACAATCGCCTAGAAAATCTTCTGTTAAGCCAATAAGCGAGACATCCACAGCACAATGCAAATATAACAAAAGTGGATATGGACATTTTAATTTAATTTTCAGTAAGTGCTATCCGAAAAGACGACAAATTGTGACTGCCGCTTTACTGAAATTTTCTGAGATTCAGGCTTGTCGATCGATGAGGAGTTAATTATTCGAAGCAAACTTTAAGATTTCACTGTTAAAAATAGATTTTCTATGTTAGTTTGTTCAGTTTGTTTGAAATTTGCATTTTATTTTTCTTTTTTTTTGATAGTGCGCCAAAAAGAGAGTAAGGGTAGCAACAAACCATAAATTTATTCATTTAAGTCTAACTTCAGAGTTTTTGTAACAAAATAAGTTGAAATAAGATTTCCAATCTTTTTTACGATTACGTAAAAAAAATATTTAGAAATCCTGTGTAAATTTTTTAAGGACATAAAATTTTCCAACTTTAAGTCTCAATTTCTCTTTATGTTTGGCAGACGGACAATTAGATATATAATCAGAAACGATTAAAAAGATGTCTAATAAAAAAATATCGATGGTCTTTTAAAAGAGACCACAAAATTTGTTTCATCAAAAAAATACCTTTGAGTTTTTACTAAACTGAATTATGCAAATTTTTTCTTCTTATGGGCCATATAGGAGTATTCACATATTAAGTACTCATTTACGACATTTTTTTTTGAATTTTTTTTGTTTTCTATAAGAATGTCAGTAAAGAAGCATCTTCAGGAGAGGGGAGGCAAAAATTTGGGGTTTTGACGTACGTTATATGTGTACGCTCCTAAGTTGTTATTACATCTATATATATTTGTTAATAGAAATAGAAAAAGCATATATTGTAAAAAATGCATATATATATCGATGTTTTTGTAATGTTACAGTTTCAAGAGAAGGTAGATGGCCTTCACTATTTATAGGCACTAACTTGAAAAAAATATCAGCATTTTGTTACGACAGAATGGACCATCTACGTTGAAAGCATAAACAAAATTTAGTCGGTTTTTCCGCTGGGCTTGATGTAGATCTATTTTAGTTTTAAAAGTGTAAACATTGATCTGTCAAATTTATTTTCATTTACTAATAAGTTTTGTTGTAAATTGTTGTAAAGTCAATAAATTGACTTTCTAACACAATAAATTAAGTTAATCTTATTTAAGTTTTACGTAATTTTCATATAGTTCAAAAAAGTTTAGTAAACATGCCACTAGCCACCTTTACCAGTCCAAAATTTAAAATTATCTAGATGGGTATTTAACATCAACTATTTAATCTACATAATTTAATTTTACTTTAAATCAACTATTCTACTTTTTTATTAATTCTAAAATTCATGCTAAATAATTAATCATTGTTATTATTATCTCTCTTCATGATCTTCAATTTAATTCCGTTTGTTGGTTGCAGTGTTGTGGCGATGATAAACTTAGGTACAAAGTCTTGTTCAGCTTCTACCTCAAAGATTCTCAAAAATTTTGACAAAAATGTTTTAATTTCCAAAGTAGCGAATCGATGTCCAATGCAATGTCTAAAATAAATTGAATTTCAATTAAAATTAAATAATTATGATTTTTCATTTCACCTTACCTTTGACCTGAAGAAAACGGAAGATAAGCAAATTTATGGAAAGGCTTATCGCCAGGTATAAACCGCTCTGGATTGAAAGTTTCTGGATCCTCAAATAACTCTGTGCGTTTTCCCATACATAAGGGAGAAAAAAGTAAAGTTGTGCCCTTAGGAATTATCTTATCACCTATTTGAAAAAACAAAATGTTAAAAAGACTGGATATAGTTAATGTAATTTATCACCAACCACCCAGATCTATCTCTTTCAAGGCTTTTCTGGCAAATTGAGGAACAGCTGGGAATATTCTTTGTGATTCTTGAATAACCATGTCCATGTACTTTAATTCTTTCAAAGTGTCAATAGTTGTTGGTGCATTTTTGTCAAGAATGACACTCTTAATCTCCTCTAAGAGTCTCCGTTGCACATCAGGATGTTTCCCAATGTTATACAAAACACAACTGATTGCAACAGCTGAAGTTGCATGACCAGCTTCCATAAAAGTGATCACTTCATCCCGAATGGCTTTATTACTTAAAGGCAAACCATCAATTTTCGATTCCAGTAAAATATCCAAAAATACTCTATCTGTCACATTAGCATTTAACACCTTCTCTCGGCGCTCTAATATGACTCTGTCACAGAACTCGTGTATAATTTTTAAATGTTTTTTAAGTTCGGCTGCTGTCTTGGTGAATTGGAAAATGAAATCATTTCCGAGTAGAATATCAAACATCCTTTGGCACAGTATCGTATTAACTCTAGGATATAGTTATAATTAGACGCTTATTTACATATCATTATCTTTTTAAAGGAATTTAAATACATATTTTTTATAAGCATAAAGTACTTACCCACACATTGCTTTTTTAAAGTCCATGTTCTCTCCACCTTGAAAGTTCAAGCTAACACCCATGCAGGTTTTGGATATCACTAAAATCATGGATACTATGAAATAATAAACTTAAAAAATATTTTATCTTGAGCTCACCATCTAATGACAGTAACGAAACATGAGGATATACATCAAAAATTTTACCATCTGCAAACTCATCTATTTTTTCAATAAAATGATCAATTTCTGTATCGAAAACTTTCATATAGCTCGACAGCATGTTGTAGAAAAATGCTGGTGTAACTATTTTATTGTGGCTTGCCCACAATTTACCATTTGTTCCAATAATTCCATCACCACGGAACCTGAAATTAAGCATAAATAAAATAAGATTTTGTTTCATTTATTCTTTGAAATAGTTTGTACTAATATATTTTAAGTTTGAGAGAAATATTATTTGATTATTAGCTCTTAAATTAGGATCCGTTTTAGGAAAAATGTTTTTTAGTTTTCAACAGATCAATATTCATCGGAATAATCTTTTTTGACCTATCTCAACTTTCAAAAGTGTCTGCTTTCAATGATCTGTCATTAAATATAAAAAAGATTAGTATTAATGTATTATTATCTCGTACTAACATAAAAAACGACAGAAATATGCGTTTCACAAATTCTTCAGTATCATCGAGAATTCATTGTTAAAGTTTTTTTTTATTTAAATAGACACAAAAAAAGTGAAAATTTAGGACTAAAAAGCCACAACGCAAAATAGTCATTGGAGCCTGGCTTAAAAAAATGTTTAAAAAAAGACACATAAAAAATTCTAATAATAATACTAATAAATACTTGGTAATCAATTCTAACTCAAAATTTTGAACATTTATTCAATACCTATTAATAATGCCAATAGCTATTAAATATAAATTGAAAAAAACAACATATTTGCCATGATGAGCCAAAGTTTTTCAAACCAAGTTTTGCAAGTAATTGCCCTTTGATGCTTGGAGTCAAGAATGTTCTAGTCACTAGTGTGAAAATTTTACGTGACTGTTTACGCACTTTCAAAGAATTATCAATTAAAACTTCATGAATCTTAAAAGTTCAATGATTATGGTTTTATATACATTCATTTTTAATATTGAATGAGTAAAAAACAGAAAACTTAATGTGTTCCACTTAAATCATTGTCTATAAATTTTCTAAAAACCATACAACTATGGTTTAGTGAACAATTTATTGAATAACAATAATTTATTTTGATTGCTCTTTGACTATCTTCAGGGTTTCCAAACTCAATTAACAACCAAACAAATACATAAATTTTAATCCAGTACAAAATATTAGCAAAATTAATAGTAAAAATTTAATTTTAGAGGCCACGTTAAACTGAATAGCTTTATAGTAATTGTTTAATTGTATGTACCTGGCCAATTTTTTTGTTTTCTTTAATATAAACAATAGTACTAGAGATATTTGATAATACGGTATGTTTTTTTAAAAGCATTTCCATAAATCCAAGTAATTTTTGATAAAATGTCAATATTAAATTCTATGACGAGAATTTCATTTCCATGTTTGTAAAGGGATGACGAAAGTACTTGCGTTTTAGAGTGTTTTACTCGGCATGTTGATATAAAACGTTAATTTTTTCATTTTAAGTTGAATTTAAATCTTTGGTTTTTCAAGGCTATTTTCTCAAATCTCAAATCAAAATATGTACGCACCAGAAAAAATTGATATGTTTGAGAGTGATTGGTCATTTCATAATATGCTCATCAATATTGATCTCGCACATAGGAAATTGAGTCGAGCTATTTTCATTAGTAGTATTTCTAGTAACATTTCTATTAGCAGGAAAATAATCTCATTAATTCCCGAAAACCGTTTAACTTTCTTGTTGTTTTTATGTAACATAAATAAAAAACCAAAGTAGAAGAGGCTTGATTTTCGACAGCGCAAAAAATCATGACTTTTGTGGTCTGACTTTGAACTCTTCGAAATCATGGAAGACAGTCTCAAGATCATGACAAAAACATAAAAAGATAAAACAAATAATGATAAATTTTTGCGCTTTGAACCTATTTGTCAGTGACGTGAAGTTTTTTTTTCCTTTTCGCATTGGAGCTTTAAATATTTAAACATATACTCATCACTCATTAGAGGTAAAATTTAAGATAAATTCTCAACATCAAAAGAAGAGAGCGTAATTTACTAGATTATTTTTTCAGGAGATAATTGTAAACGGTTTATTAAAAAAAAATGGTATTCAATGGACTTTCAAAGTATTTTAAATGCGTAATATTTAAAATTTGCTCATTCAATTGCGTCAAAATATGTCTAAGATTCATTTTTAATTTACGTACTTGAATAATAAGAGTGTTGTCAAACAAAATCATTATTGATCGCGAATACACCGTCATAATGTCATAAAAAAAATGAATTGAATTTTGGCATAGCCGTTTGCCAAATTTATTATAAATTCATTTAGTTTTACTTTGTTCCTGATAATAAACTACAAGGAACTTTCGTCCACGTTGATTTACATTTTTTGCTGATCCTCAATAGAATCGAGCAGGTAAATGAAAACAGATATACTGATCTTTCGAATATAAGGATTTTATGATGTACAAATTGACAAAACTTACGGTTCCATGTATCGATACTCATCAGATTTATTAGTCAACTCTCCTTTTAAAACTGTCTGTAAATGTATATAAATTAAGAAAATTAGTAAATTTTCAAAATCAGAATTTAAAAATTTTACTTTTATGTGTTCTGGATCTAGTAAAACTATAATAAGTTTACTGCCCATCCAAAATCTCATAACAAGTCCAAATTTATTCAACACATCAGACATTATGTTGGCGTAATCTAATAGGGATAGAATAAATTAAAAAGTATTTGAGAAATAAAGTAGAGCAAACTTACCTTTTGGGTGTTTATTGAAAAACATAAGCGAGTTTCCAGCCAAAAAGTATGCGCTTGGTCCTTCAAACTTGCTCGCTAGATATACTCGTCTAGAAAACTTTGTATGTAGCCAGTAAACAAAATATACACAGCACATTGTCATTAAATATGAGGACAGGAGCATTTTAATTTAGTTTTTTAGATAGTTGTAGCTAGGGATGGCGACTAGTTGTGCCTTTAGTGCAAATAATTTGCTGCAAATCAGGTCCTCACTTGTTCTTTAGATTTCAAGTCTGATAACAACTAGTATTATGCACTTGAATTGATTATTTTACTGAAAATACAAAATAATTTAAAATGAGACACATTTTTACAAAGGAAGCTGAAAAGATGGTCATGATCGAATCAAACCGAAAAGTTCAAATATTTTAAAGGTAAAGTTTGGTCTTTTGCACTAAACTACTACATAATTATTATAATATATCGTAACAAAGATTTTTAAAATCAGTGGAAACGTCGACGATTGCACTTTTTTGCATTTTTCTTAATGCCACTAAATATTAAAGGTTGCTTTTGAAAGTTTTCTGATTTTTTTTTGTTTTTTTACTTTTTTCTTAGTTAATTCTTTATTTTTGAAGTATTCAATCAAATAAAACATTTTCCACTTCTCATTTAACACATTTAGATAATTAAATACCTAAATTTTACATAATTTAATCACATTTTAAAAATTATAAATTTGTTCATTGGCAAAAATTGAGGTCCTTAAAATTTCGTATATTTCACTATTGAAGAACAATAATTGACGAAAATATATTATATCATTATATTGTTTCAATGATCTTTATTATTATAAAATATTCAAAGAATATTACATGATATTACTTAATCCTCAAAAGGTTGCTTGAATACTAAACATCGAAACTGAAATCGTCAAACAGTAAGCGTACAGGTCTTAACACTTTAAATTTTCCAAGTTATTCTGAATGTTTTCACTGTTGAGTAAATTTATTCAATTGTGTAAGTGAATTTAATAAATGAGTAAAGATATATATACACTAGGGTGGTTTATTTTCATATGGAGATGCTATAGTATCAAAATGTCGCGCTCACCGGTCAAATTTCGATTTATAATGACAAAAAGAAAATTCACAAAAAAAATCAATTTTTTTTATGGACGTTTAGAGGTCGCGCAATCCATTTGAAAATTTTGAGTTATCAAAAATGTGGGAGAATTAAGTATCTCGGGAACATCCAAATCATTTAAATTTTCTTAAAAAAAACATTTTTACTTATTCTAGTTGTGAATTGGAGGGTAATAATAAAACATTTTAGATATTATATGGTTTTAAATGATTTTTCATTTTTCGCATCCTTGACGTCAAACAAATTTTATTCATATAACTTCCAAGTTGTTAATTTTAATGAAGAAAAAATTTCGGGATATTTTTTTACAATAAAAAGTGTTAAAAAAACAATTAAGATTTTTTCGAAATTTACTCCGAGTTTCCGCCAAAAATTCTCAATATTTTTCGTCAAAAGCTCAAAATTTTCAAATGGAATGCGCGACCTCTAAACGTTCATCAAAAAAATTGATTTTTTTTGTGAATTTTCTTTTTGTCATTATAAATCGAAATTTGACCGGTGAGCGCGACTTTTCCACAATGTTGCATTTTGAACCACCTTAATATACACGATCTTCTTCAACCACAAACGCGGTAACGATAATGATGTGATGAACATTACTGATGGAAAAACAGAGTCAACATCACACATTTTTTAAAAGATATTGAAATCAATGGATCAACTCAGTGATGACGCAAATTAATCATCAACTGACGTCAAGCACGAGAGCAAACTGATTGAAAGCCCTAAGTATGGCCTAAGGTTTATAATAACAAACGCTCTTATGAGACGCTCTTTAGAGTGATCAAAAGAAACAATTTGAAACATCTTTTATGATTCTTTGCTTTGATACATGAGGAAGAAAAAATCAGGAGTTGATCTATCCACCTATATTTTTTCTTGGAGTTTTTTTTTTTTGAAAGAGAACGTTGAATACGAAAATAAATATTCTTGCTAAAACAAAGTCTAGACTCCAGAATTTTTAAGGATTGCGTTACAGAAAATGTGTAATTAATTAATTTATTGATAAAGTGCAATTTTAACAAATTTGTATGCGTTGTTGGATTCTCAAAATACGTAGTTGGTTCTTAATTGTCCAATATTTGAATGAAATATTACCATTATGAGATTGTTATCTAAATAAGTCATGCTTTTTGCAACGTCCCAACTAAAATAACCCAAATTTACGTCCCAATATTTCTTCTGTAGATTTTTGGCAAAATGCATAGCAGACCTTGGTTTGTCGGTAAACAATTGCCTTTGCACCTGACAGGGAAAAATATTTTCAGAATTTTACTGGGAAATTTCTCAAGAAATTGCTCAAGAAATTTCTCAAGAAATTAAGTAATTGTACTATTTATAGCTTTAAAAGTTTTGTAAACGAAAACTTGAAAATTGATTGAATCAATAAAATAAACTTTAAATTACTATCGCAATCTGAGAAGCATTTAACAGCTGAATGAAAATTTTGATTAATTTGGCAATAACCAATATTAATTGCGATGATTTATGCAAACAAGATACCAGGTGTCTGAAACTAAACATACTCAAATACAAGACATCAAGATAATAATTTCCCGAGTAAAACAGCTCCAAAAACTAACTACCTGATCAGCTGTAAATAAAAGTATTTAAATCTGTTAAATGTTGTGAAATCATTCAAAAAATCTATATTTGAAAGGCTTTTGTAGATTTTATCGTTTGATTAAATATTTGACGTTAAACACATAATATTCTTTATTCATAATCTTTATTGTCATTAGAAAATATCTTGAAAAAGTGTATTCTAAATATCTTACAAGTCACATCTTACTTTCTATCGATTAAAATTAGATTAAATTTTTTTTTTATATGACACAATATTAGATTCGATCTCTTCTAAGTAAACTGCTCAAAGCTTGGCTTTTTAATTAATTAGATGAACTCTTTTTCGTACCCAGGAATAATAAAAGAAATAAAAAACAACACAACCATAAGTCCAATTTCAAAAAGTCTTGCCGTTCGCTGAAATTCTTGAGGCACGTTAAAGAGCTGCAAGTAAAAGAGATTAATTTCAATGTGAACTTCCAAGTAAATCACACTTAGTAAATTAGACACCTTTCATTCATAATTTTACATAAAATGTTTCATAGCAGTCAACATTAAAAAACTATATTGATGCCGTAACAAATGAATAACTTTTCTTTCACGACAATTTATACATTTTATGCAAATCTAACGATACAAAAATAAACACAATGTAGAATTGTTGGAACAGAGTGTAGATCAAGGTAAACAAATACAGCGCTCAAAACTTGCGACAAGACACCAAAAGCTTTCCTTATTTGGCGAATATATAAAAAAATAGTAAGATACTGTAGTTACTTGGTAAAAGCTTGGAAATACGTAATTGTGCATCATGCCACCATAAGACATATTTTCGCTTTTGTTCGCAATTTCATGGCGAAGCAATAAAATAACGTTTATTACAGCAGAAGGTCGTAAAAGTTTTGACGATTTGTTAATGCGCAATAAGGGCATGCAAATGAAGATAAGAGTAAGTGATTTGGGAGTGCCTGAGGGAATATTTTCGTGGAGCTTTTGCACGTTTATATTATAATCATCAATGTGGTTAAAATGCACAACTACAATACTATATTCATAAAAAATTTATTGCGTTTTTACCCTCTGAAAATAGCACCTAACTCAACCATCGGTAAACTATCGATACTAAAACAACTACGCGTCATAACAACCCCCAATATATTGAATATTGATGCAGTTTATACGGTTTTAATGCGAAAATGCAATTTTCAATCATTTATTCAATGTATTTTCTTGTATATCGTGTTTCAAATTGCATGCCGTCGAAAGCTTTTCGTTTGCATAACACAACTAATCAGAAGTATAAACTAATATCAATCGGCCATACCACAATTGAATGTTAATGAAAGTCATTCAGGGAACCAATTGTACTGTTTGCTTAGCTAGCACAATTGTTCGCAACTGCTGGATCATTTGCATTGTTTGCTTACGTAATTGTGATTAATTGTCAAATTTACAATTGAAATTCTTTGGACTGCTTGCTTTGCTTTCTAGGTTCTGCTATCTATCAATCGATCGGCAATTTTTTGTTGGAAAATATGGCACTTGAATGTTTTTCGGTTTTGAGTGATGTGCCGCGTAATGAAAGTCTTTTTAAGCTTCCCTGTCGACAGCCAATTTGCATTCATTTTTGTTTGTTGTCTATGGCTGATGGTGACTCAGGGTTGTTGTGCTCCACAAGGAATTATTTGCAATGGCTGAGAGCCTATTATCGTATCAATACTACACTGAATAGGAAAAGTCCTCACTCATCGATTCCCAAACTATTATAACAATAAAAAGTATATGTACGACTTGGAATCTTTTTATGCAAAAATAACTGAGCAGCTCAAAAATACGTTAGTTTGCGTATTTTCAGAATTGCGAGCAATTTGAGCATTTCAATGTTTCCACCTGGTTGCATGTATTTTAATAAAGATAGCACCAACAGCACATTTTTTCGGTGGATTCAATGTATTCACCAAATACCATGATCAACCAAAACCAAGCAACATGAACAGCAGGAGTTGCTATCCTTGTGTTCGTGGCCGTGTTGCCGCGTGTTGTTATAGAAAAGTTACTTCAATAATCTTTTATTTTTATACATTTCTGCCCACTTTTGGGCTGAAGCTCGACTAGCATTTTCAATATTTCTACTGTTTTATCCATTTACAGCCGCATTTGTGCAGAGTGTAGTTTTGTTTTAAATGGGAATACAAAGCACCTGCATGGTTTATTATGAACTCAGAGACGATTGAAAATCCTTCACTGCTGGCGATGGATGCCTGTTTCACTGCATTTGATAAAGATGGGTGAGTGTTTTTATTTAAGTTTCTTGGATAATTTATAAAGATGGGTGAGTGTTTATATTTGAGATTGTTGGATGATTTATCGAGTTGAGAATTTGTTTTAATGAGGGTTGGGAAGTGATCGTGAATAATTAATAAAAAGTTTAATTATGTGTTAGAAAGTGATGGTGAATTCTGAGAATTTTCCGAGAATTTTCATTAAATAATTAATTTTGCAAACAATAAGAATGTATTCAATCAATTAATTGATGGAAATTTAATATTTTTAATATTGCCAATTAATCTTGTTAGGTTAGATTTATGAGTTCTGTAAAAATCAAAATTCTTTAAAATATATTGGTGTTACAGTATTTTGAAATCAAATAAAATACGAATCAAGGAAACTACTCAAGATAAAATTTACCACCAAAATACATTAAATAATAATAATTACTCAATTAGTGAAAAATTTAGATCCTCTCCCTCCAAAAATCGCATAAAAAATTCTAAATAACAAAAGTATACTTTTCAAGTCATTCCCCCAATTTCTAAGAGCCTAAGAAAGTGTTAAAGAAAAATTGCCATCGAAAATTTATGCATGGAATCTTGTAAATTCGAGTAAATAAGACAGACGGCGCTCGCGATTTCTCGTTGCGTGCAAATAAATTTGACGATTATGCTTTTTGTGGAGTGGAGCGATTCACATTTTTATTCTTTTTACGGAGCAAATCAGCCGTAAAACCTCAAATATCGCTCTTATAGCACAGAAGCTCGATAGAAGCACTTTTCGAGTGAACTGAAAAATATTCACGCGCGGTATGAGCTGCCATTGATGGCATTCCTGGGCCATAAAAATGGCAGGGCTCGTAAAAAGAGCTGTCGATAAAGTTTGTGATGTGTTCTTGAACGAAGAGGGAAGATCTAGCGTGCTTGGAGGGGTTTGGTTTGTTTTAATGGGATTTTGTGAGAAATTAGTAGTTCTTAACGTTGGGATCTGAGACATGATTAATTTGAGGTGTAAATTGAATGCAAACTGAAGAAAAATCTCTGCTCAAAGCTGATTTAAGATTAATTTAATATTTTTCTGTTTTAAATCCGTTGAAATTGCAAAAAGACACTCCCCTAAAGCCCCCCAACAAAATATGTTCGGTTGCTAATAATAATAATAATTGATTGTTGAATTGTTTTTTTATGCGCTTTTTGGTTTAATCTTGAAATTTTTTGCGGGCAATTTTATTATTTATTTTTAAATTATTGATTTGCCATTGAAAATTTATGACTCAAATAAAATAAATAATATTACGAATTAATGTATCTACAAAAAGCTTGAAAAACGGTAAATGATAAAATAAAAAAGCAACACTATATTGAAAATTCGATAAAAAATATTGAGGAAATACAATGAAAAGCAGGTTCAAGCTTGCATTGTTTGATTCAGTGATTGTGAATCCGAAAATTGAAAATTGATTCCAACGTTTAATCTAAAGAACCTAAAAGAAAAGTAGATGAAGCATGGATTGCATATTTGAATTGTTTTCTGACATAGACCTCCGCAAATTCCCGCCAAAATAAATTTTGTATGAAAACAGGGATCTGTTTAGAGCGGCTTTCAAAAATTCTTTATGTCAGTGGCCAGGTAACCGCGCCGGAAAGTAACGTTTTTGACTCAAACATCCGCAAATTTAACCAAACTTTTTCTGTGCTTCTATTACTTTTCTTCTAGGTGCTTTAGTTTAATCAATTTGAAATAAATAAAGGAAGCGTTCAATATTGATTTTTGCTTTGATCCTAATTGAAGTGGATTAGAGCATTTATTTGCTGCCATGAGCAGACATTGTGTTTTTTTTTAATTCCTCGTTTTCTACTAACAATTTTTTATTTATTTAAGGAATGTGTCTGAAAAATTATAATTTCTGAAAAATAACTTAAGCGTTGTACACACTATGAAAGTGATTTTTTCAAAAATCAAAGTTTTCCGTGAAAGTTTTTTTGACGTTTCAAAAATTATTTTCCTACTTTTCGAATTTTATCTCATTTATTTTCCAAAGAATGCGTTTTAAACCATTTTCTACGAGTTCTAAGCATTGAAAGACCATATTGGGAATGAATTGGCATTAAAAAAGGGAAATGTGTCAAAATAAAAATTTCGGACTTTGAAAATCGGAGTAAATTAATCAAACTTGCAGCGCAAAAATAGGAAATTTTCTATTCTTCGTGAAAGTTCAGCCTCGCAGTTTTTATTGTGGTTTATGATTTTGATCAGAATATTTGATCACCGCAAATGCACAAATCTGATGCATATTTATGGCAAGAATGATGTGGAAAAAAAAAAATCCAAAATTTATCATTTTTGAAGCAACTTTCATGGGCAAAACCAGTAAAATGACCAAAATTGACTGAAAGTTGTCTGAAAGTAGAGTTTTTTCTAAAGTTTTTCCAAATTTTCTTCACACATTAAATCCGTCTTTTTAATACGCAAATTTTGATTATTTTTTGAAAAAAAATCCTTCAACAGCAAAATGTCAAGAAGTTGAAAAAATCGGAAAAAAGAAGAAACTTTCAGTGATTTACTTTCATAGTGTGTGGACCGCTTTACAAAGCTTTAAAAAGCTCAAAAACTTCATTTGAAGTATTACAAACAAAACAGAGAAACTAACAAAGTCCATGTTATGAATTACAACAGTGCCAGAAAAAGTTTTTCTACTCAGCGGTAAAGTTTTCCATCAAAACTTCCCACAGCTCATAATATAACAGAGTATTAATGTGCGTTTGTTAATAACGAGAGTTCCGATATTTCTGGAGTAAAACTTTTTCGTTGCTCTTCAAAAAGTAAAAAGCTCACAAAACTCATAATATTCATAACATTCACAACATTCACTTAATTTCCCAATACAACATTAAGCCTTGAAAAGTTTCGAGCATAAAATAATAAACTATGCTTTATACTTTGTATATTACATGTTTATACAATTACAAAGTGTAATAAATTAAAAGCACTGGATGCATGACAGAAACCTCATTGCCATAAGGATCCAAATATCTATAGAAATATTTATTAGAATTTTCAAGTAAACCAAAACCATAAACAAGGGGAAATGGAGCATTCATGCGAGTCCACTGTGTTTTTCTTTTGCTGATAATTAATGTGACACTTCAATCAAAGGAACTCAACTTTGAGAGCTGGATAGAAATAAAAGGAAACGAAAACTAATGAATCATGACTTAGGGTAACAGATGCCCTTGGCCCTTGAAATGTTTGGGAAGCTAATTGAATTTTTGATTAAAATAAATAGTTCTTAAAGGGTTTCTTTGAAAGGATTACTTCTAGTTTATGGTCACGATAAAGATATTTGAGATTAGACGTTTTGCTTGAACCTGAGCAATGCTGGTTGATTTTTGATTAATAATAAAACTTTCATTGTTCTCTGATTTAATCCACAATTCAAACAGAGAATAAAGAATATGGGATTCAAATCCTAGTTTCTCTTTAGACGTTCAATGTGGTTTGAACTTCTCATTTTTCATTAGCATATTATAACAGAACAGTCCTCAAAATCTCAAAATCAAAGCTTTTCCTGAAAACTCTTCTTTCAAACGAAATCTAACTCAAAAACCAGAGATGCTTCTATTGTCAATTTAATTTCCGCATCCTAAGAATATTTTAACTACTGGCACAAGCAAACGATCCAACTTAATTGCTCAACAAACATATACATTATCCTTAAAGCAAATGCTTATAATGCTGAGAATCGTAAGAATCACAAGAATCACAAGCAAAACTAGAAAAAGGCCAAGTTAAAGCAATTCTATCCTTATTTTATGCTAATTGCTAACAATTTTCGCTAAATGCACAAAGTTCTGTCGAGAATAATCATACAAATGTATCTTTGTGGATGTTGTTGGAAAATTTTTTGCGCCTACATTTTCATAGATCATTTAACTCTGGCAATCGGCTTGGATATGTTTTTGTGCTTTTTTCGGCTTGAATGTATAAATTATAGTATAGAGCACAAAAGGCGCAATTCTCGTTTCAAGGCAAAACATTTGTCCAAATAAACTCACAAAATTCTACAAAAAAAATTCTAACCAAATGTTCCAATAACTTCCATAGCATTCACTTTGTCTGGCAACTGGCAAGTCTTTGCCTTCCAATAATTGAATAAAATTGAATAAAATCAGAGTTTTCTTTTGCTGAATTTAATTAATGGCGGAAAACTTTTGTTTGGAGCATGTGAAGATAATTTTACTGCGCTGGATAATCAGCAAGCCAAAAGGAGTCTTTGCAAATTATGCGAAATGTAGTGGATTATTTATTGGGGTCGGGGTTAGCCTGAAAAATAAATCATGTTGTGTTCTTGGATAATTCTGTATTTCACATTAAGTTAATTTTTATTAAAATGCGTGATTAGACTAAACAAGTATTCAGAAGCACACAGTTAACGAAATTCAGAAAAATCTACCACAGAAGACCTCAGGACCTCCCATACGATTCAAAACCAATTTACCACCAGAAGAAAACTGTTTGGGAAGCAAAAACTGACGTGGAAGCCTCCCAGAGTTGCGAGTCATGAGTCATGTAGACTGTTTGAATAAACTTAATACAATAACGGTCATGCTTGACTATAGCTCTATGCTATAGCGCTATAAACATACATCCTTTTCAAACTTTTATTCAAGCATTTCACTTTGTAAATTTATATTTTGCAAATAATGGTGTAAATTGTGTAATGCTGTATCCAGCTCACATTAGCTACATGCAGCAGTCAAAGCACACAAAAGCCATAAAATAAAATTAATTGTATAAAACGCTGCAAATGAAATGTAAAATACACCAAAAATAACGTGTAAATGTAGCGAAAATTGATGATCTAACGGGCGTTTGGTACATTGCGTTCAGTTTTTGCTCTTTAATGCATTTTGTGTTGTGTATTGCTCCATTGCGAGCAATATTGTACCATCAACTACCAACCATGGCGTAGTAATGTGGCAAAATTGCTTTGAATGTAGTGCGACTGTTGTTGAATTGTGCAATGTTTGACATTTATATTTCGGGCAATTGGGTGAAAAAAAGATTTATGAATGGACATGTTTGTTTATGTTTTGGTTACATAAATTTATGATGTAGTAAAAAGTACGACGTTTGCTTTAAGAAACAAAATAGAAAAACTGAATTTAAAACTGTCGAAATACTTTCATTTGTTAAAGTCTTCCCATTTCCAGAGACGACCGGTTGTCCTTAGCTGAATTCACCTTGATTTGTCGTGCTCTATTTCGCAATGACAAAGGACACATCTACATCGTGTCTGCCGAGCGACTGGAGCAAATGTTTGCAGTGTTCGATGTAAGTAATCTTTCATTTAATTTAGCACCATTAACAAAGCAAACTTTATTCAATTTCTGACCCAAATTCATGCATAATTAATTTGTTGTAATGTGATAGACAAATCAGGACGGATACATAGACAGAGATGAGTTTACTTACTGTTGGAACGCCTGGATCAAAACGGTGAGTGAACTTTAATGGGTTCAGGGGCGATAAGCACTTTGACACACGTTTGCAATCAAATTGTTGTGAATTTAGCTCAGTGGAACGCACCGGGGCATCAATTTATGAATGTGTATTGGTTGTTATGCTATGTTTGTTTTATTTTGTTCCTGCTGTTCTGCATATACGGTAGTTATCATCGGATGAAGTTTATCGACCCTTGAGGATCTTATCGGGATCAATAACTTATACACTTCATGCTTATGCTGTTCATGTAGTGCTGGATGTTTGTCGGACTTGTTTTTCAGTTTTTCAAACAAAAAGTGAAGCAGACGAGATCCTAAATCTATAAAGAGGACAGCACAAAAGACAAGCTTGAAACTGTTTTTTGTTGCAAGCTAAGATTGAAGTGATTTGAGAAAAGATAAATATACATTTCCACAATTATCTTGAAAAGTAAATCAAATCTTGATTACTTTGAGCTAAAATTTCATTTATCAATGAACAATTTTTCAAGTAAGGAAAACTTAATTATTCGATTTCACTAAACTAAAAATCACCCTACCATCCCTCAAAATCACCCAACAACTTCCATCCCCAATAATTTCCATCCTTTTCCTCCAAAAATAAATCCATATATTAACTTTTTTTATATTCATGACAAGAAATTAAAAGGGAAACACTTTTTTTGCTTCTATAGATAGTGCCAAGTGCGCTCTTTTACTTGCTGGGTGCTGTTATTGGTGTATTTACTGTTGTTGCCTTTAATTTATATCGGATCGCATTTTTGCCTCTACAATGCGCTTTAAGAAAGAGTTTTTCCCTTTAAAAGTTTCCAAAGCATCTGACACTTGAAAATGCTTGAGCGTTATCACGGAATCACTTTTTTGTCGGCATTCTTTAACGGGCTCATCTGTTCGCTTATATTTTTGCCTGGACGCTTGCTGCTCGCCTTTTTCATATTTATTTATTTGTGCGCTGAATTATGATGATGAGATCTAGTTTTTGTTGCGTGATAAATCGCTTCACATAACAATCGGTTATTACCGCTCGTTATATGGATGATTGCTGAGGCTTCGACTTGGAAATTGATGGCGGAATGCGGGGATGTGCTTTGAGGATCAATTTTGATGGAAAAGATGAAAATAGAAAATGTTTAATAGGACTTACTGATGGAAACTTGAAAGTAACAAATGTTGTTTTATTTTCAGATTGTGAGGCCTATCAACGCTTATTTGGTGGTGGATGTCCAGAATGACTTTATCAGTGGTGAGTTTAAATCTAATAACCAGAAGCATTGCTTGCTGATTATAAGTGCTTTCTATACTCAATTTAAAATTATAATGAAAATTAAATGTTTTTAAATTATCTTCTGGCAACGTTGACTAAAGCCCTCAAGTTATAAAAAACCCATGATAATATTAATTTTATCTCATTTTTATTAGATTTTTCTTATTTATCTACTTAATAAAATATTTATTCACCTTAAATATACTTATGATGATTATTAATTGCAGGCTCGTTGAATATAAGCAACTGTAGTGCTCAGCAAAATGGTATCGAGGTGAGTAAATTCTCAATTTTATGGCCTTTTTATTTAATTCGCGATTAGCTTATGGGAGAATTTTATAGCCAGATATAATTTATACCAAAGTGAGGAAGATATTTTTGATGATTTATTTGTTGCGAATGCTTTAAGCTGGTTTAAGATTAATCTGAAATTTATGGCTTTCTATACTGATAATTTTAGAATAATTTTTACTTGGAACGCTTAATACTTTGAGTGTAAAATATGATAGTTTATCTAAGTAAAAACATATTGAACAAAAAAGTCCATCTTTCATTAAATTATATTAAACAATTTGAATAAAGCTTATATTAGAATTCTTAAACTTTTAACAAAGTAAATCCATAAAAACCATGTTTTGCCAAACAAGATCAATATAAACTTCATAATAAAAGATTTATTCTTTTGAATTTAAAACAAAATTTAAGTATCTGCCAGTCCAAACAACAACAATAAGCTTCAAAAACTCCGAAAGCTTTTGAAGCTTCAAAATTATGGGAAACTGAATAAAGCCAAGATAACTTTGGGTAACTTGAGAATCCTGAAAAAGCAAAAAACAATCAAATTAGCTTGTTCCTGAATATAAATTAATTGAGTTTCCGAATTTTTGTATTCGCTTCTATTTGCCTGCAAACTTCATTAATCAAAACTCTTCAATTATGTTTTTATTGTTTTTATTGTGCACAATTTCTAAAATCTTTTAATTGAAAAACCTACGAGGGGACATTTATAAATTATGTGTCGATCCTTTTTTTGGTTTTCAGTCAGAAATATAGTGCTTCAGTAATAATCTACGCACAGCCTCCAAATCAAAAAAATTTATAAAAACTCTTGACAATAAATCAGAATAAAAAATACAGCAATTATATTTTATCTGCCACAGAGTATTCATGTCGCAAATTGAAACATTGAAAAAAATCGAGGAAAAATTTAACATTGAAGAAATTGTTCAAATTTCCTTTTTCACGAAAAAAATGCAAAGTAAAATAAACTTTTCTCGAAAAGCGATAAAAAGTTTTGCCTTGAACAATTGACTCTAATGTCGGCAATAAAGAATTTTTATGATACTTTTTGCTTCCACTGGAGAACTGGTGAACTGGGTGTTCTTTGGAATCCATGCTATATCAAAAATAATATTGTTGGAATTGTTTTGAAATCGCTTGAATTTGTTGGGCGAAAAAAAATTGTTAAATTTATCCTTTTTGCCGAAAAACACAAACTAACTATAAAGTTTTCAAATTGAATGAAAAAATGTACAAGGTTTTTATTGCAAAATCATGCTGCAATCGGGATCTGGGATACGCTGGCATTAAGCGAGAGAGAACTGAAACGAAATAGATTTAGTTGTGGAGGGCAGGGTTTGGGTGACATTTGTTTAAAATAGGATTTATAAGGTGAAAATTATTCGTCAATAAAATGTTTAAGGAATAATAAATACACAACATCTTCATAACAGAAAAATAAACTTTAACAAACCCCTGAAAATCTGAACTTTTCTAAAAATGTTTAAATAAAGCCATAAAACAGTAGCTAGATTGCTACTAAATTTCAATTTAGGATTTTTGTGGATGAAAAACCGTGGCAAACTAACAGCAGACAATCTCTGCATCATGAGTTGAGAAGCAAGAAAATTTCAATTTATTCTGTTGAAATGCTTCCAGATTTTTTTTAAGGACAGTAAAATTATTGCATTGCATCCCTGCAAAATAAAATTCTTACTGCAAATTGCAGAAAACACATTTTGAAAAAGATGCAAATACTTAACAGTGCCGACACATAACTTGAGTATTCTAATTAAATTATCGATATTGCTGTGGCATTGAATAACTTGGTAAATAACATTCAATTTGGCACCACCAGCACCTGGTACCTGGTACCTGGCGCAAAAAAAGTAATTATAGATTTGCATGAGGGTGGAAAATTTTCAATTTGAATTTGCCAAAACAACAAACATCAATAAAATATAACTCAAGTGAAGTCTGTAAAACTAGAAAAACTTTGTGCAGAAGTTTAAAGTGCATGCTGAACGTTTTGCTATTGAAAATTGATTGCTTCCTGCCTCAAGGCTTTGATTAGACGCCAGACTATTGGCTGTATATAGTGTGATTTATTGGCAGAAGACGTAAATTTAGCTAAATTACACGATGAAAAATCAATTAAGATGCTTCCGCAGACGCTTAAACTCATCGAACTGGCTTTCCGTTTACTTCGATAAATTATTAAAATTTCACTAGAAGGAACATTTGAGATATTGATGAGGAGTTGAAGGTTTGAATATTTAAATGCGGTAAAGAAAAGAGTTAGTCACTATGTACGAACGTTATATTCCCATAAAATGAAATAATTTAAATTTATCAAAGTAACAAGCTGACAAACCTTTCTTATTGCTTAAAATGTTTGTAATGTCAAGATTTGCACTTCCCTCCAGCGCTCGTTCACCCAGCGATATGAAAAGCTTTCAGTAGGGAAATTGCCGATGAAATATGAGCCCAAAAATTCAAAAGGAAAGTCTATACACATAATATGATTAAATATTCATGAAAAATTTATTGCCAGCAATAAATTGGCTTACATGTTTATTAGATGCTATCTGGTAGCTGTTTTGCGTTCTATAGACTTTAGTATCAAAAATCTTTACAAAATGTTTTGGTTTTCCGTTTTGATGTGGTGAGATTGATCACAACCGGTGCTTTACGACTTGATTTTGCTTTATGCTGTTTTATCGCATTTTGAAAAGATTTTAAATATTTTGCTTTAACTATAATAAGTTTATTTATTTATTTACAGGTGATCGAACCTATTAATAAGCTTCTGGACACAATTGAATTTGATGCTGTGTTCTACTCGCTTGATTGGCATCCTTCAGATCATGTGTCTTTCATTGATAACATCAAACAAAGGCCTATTCATCCTACTAGTCCGGTAAGTTTTTCAAGAAATAAGTCATGTGTTTGAGCTTTACTTTGCGAAAACGCTTTTCTGAATAATTTTATTTTCCAAAATTTAAATAATCTACAGAATATTCCATGGAAAATCCATTAAACGCGCTTACCCTCACAAAAACTACTATCAAGATCCAATAGGAAATTAAATTGGGGCTTTTCCGAATGGAGGCTATAAATAATGAAAGGTACTCTAGCGATAACATGAAATAAAAGCCAAAAACTATCAAAACAAACAAAAACTATCGAAAACCTACTAAAAAAACAAATCTTGCTGTAATTGGCTAAAATTTACATGAAAATGCTGGAAATACTGCCCGCCTTTTTATTCTGGCAACGTGTCCTGTTGGAGTGTATCCTTTGGTTCAACGAAACTGTCGCCTGAATTTTGCAATTTATGTATCGGTTGACCATCAAAGCTAGGGTTTTCGCTATCAGAATGGTAGAATTACCAAAACGCTGAAGTTTGGTTAAATAATGCTATTTTTGCTTTTAATTAAAGCTTTGATGGTCGTGGTTTATGGAAAAGGGTGATGGAATAATTCATTTCATGTTTCGAATTTTTCATGAGTGCTTTGTAGATGGTTGTTATTTTTGATTATGAACTTTATTTGTAGCCTTAAATGTAACATACTCTTTCTATGATATATTGCAATTTTTGTGAATAATTTAAAACTTTTTAATTCCAGTTGAATTCAGACAATGCAGCAGTTTACGACACAGTAATTTTTGCAGGACCTCCTCCAATGAAACAAAGACTTTGGCCTCGTCACTGTGTGCAAGATTCTTGGGGATCCGAGCTCCATAAGGACTTGAAGGTGATTATTTGTTTGAAATGATTTTAGTAAATCCAATTTGATTCTTGATACAAAACTTATCTATTTTATAGATCGTAGAAGGTGGCGTGAAAGTCTACAAAGGCACAAACCCTGAGGTTGACTCTTACTCTGTGTTTTGGGACAATAAGAAGCTTTCCGACACCACATTATGCACTCAACTGAAAACGAAAGGCGTCACAGACATCTACGTTTGCGGTCTAGCTTATGATGTTTGCGTTGGTGAGACTTTTGCTTGATTTTCTCGGCACCATTTCGTGTTCATCTCAAATTAATTTGATAGAAAATTTGTGTGACTTTATCTAATATTTTAATTTGATTTTAATTAAAGGCGCCACTGCACTAGATTCCCTGTCAGCTGGTTATAGAACGGTGTTGATTGATGATGCTTGTAAGGGAGTGGATATGACAGACATTGAAGCTACGAAAGATCAGTTGCTTGCTAGTCACGGTATTATTGTGCAATCTAAAGAGGTGAATATTTGATATATGTATAAAAACATCTCTCTAAAAAAATCTTCTCTAATTTTATAAAGGTCAAATCGATGGTGGAGGGTCGTGATCGCCGACCTGAGATGGGCTTTAAACTCGCTATGGAGCTGAAAAAATCTGACGAAAGCAGCAAACGAAACAGTCGAAGACAGTTTTAAGAATAATTTGCTTCTAGAGCTTTTAATGTTAGGAGTTCAGATTAAAATAACTTTAGAAATATTTAGAGATTAGAAAGTCACTAGGTGGCAGCACTTTTTAATTTTCACAAAAGTAAAATTACTTGAATACTTAATTGTAAAATTAGCGGAATATCACAACGGAAGCTTTTTTTAGAGCGAACACTTTTTTGATATATATGAGAGCTTTCAACATGAAGTGTACTTACAACTTTTTGGAAAAAGTTTTAATTATATTAAGAACTTTAGAAAATTTAATTAAGGTGCGAAAACGGTGTTTATTGAGCAATTATGACAAAAGTTTCTTCCTATCTCGAAAAAATTGAAAACTCAGCAATTTTATTTACTTGAAAATTAAAATTAAGCTTTAATTGTCGCTTATGTGCTGAAAATGTATCAACTTAAATACTGTAAAAATCTAAATAATAATTAGCTATAAAAGCTCAACATATTTTCGATTTAATATTGAAGCTAAATTTTTATGATACGCAGTCTAATCATGTGAGCGACATTTGCACTTTTGTTTTAAAAAATTTTCATTTTAAACTTTTGATTTTTCTTCTATTTTTCTTGAACTTAAAAAATCTATTGATCTTCAAAAATAAATTTATTTTAATTCATTCCATATTTTACTCAAGACTGTACTTAATAGAGGAAAAAGTACTTACAAAAGTGTATAATAAATTAGAAATCCAACATATCTTGCGTCTTACTTATTCAACCCAAACGAATTAAATTTTTCTTATTCTACATTGTTTCCCATGTCTGAATAGAGATTTGATTTAATTAATTACTTTGCAGCACTTTGCGTGTACAAAAAATTCAAAAATCTACTGAATTTACGAGCATGAATGTTCGAAGAAATACATTCCAGCAGATTTCTAGCTATTTCGTTGTATTTTCTAGGGGTTCGTCGGTGTCGTGCTTTTTTGGAATAGATTACATGCAACTCTGGCTCGATGCACAAAAAAAGTAAATTATGAATTTTATTTTAAAACAAATGGATTATTTTGTATTCTGGAATATTAAACACTTGTAATTTAAGATATTGCATTCTTAGTCCTCAATCGCCAACTTTGCTTCCGTTTAAATTTGCAGTATTTTACTTACATTTTTTTGGAGTTCAAGAACCCAGGAAACCAGTCGGCATGTGTCTGAATGAATTTCGGAATGAACCCTCTGAATGTGAGAATGCTGAAATGAATGCCATTCTGAAGGCTGAAGAATTCTGCCTGGCATGCAAATTCAACAACATTCATTCAGAGTGGAATGCGACTTCGGAATGAAAAAAACATTCAGAGTCACATTCAGAGTTCATTCAGAGTTGCATGCTCACGGCATGCCGAACTTTATTCAGACTGGCGTGCCAACGTTCATTCAGACTGGCATGTTCAAGTTCATTCAGAATGGAATGTATATTGAATAAAAGATTTCTATATATTTTTTCAAATTTTATTAATATTTTATTACAACTCTTTTTAAATCTAAAATTATACATTACACTGGCAATTACAACAAGTCTTCACTCTTATAAACTAGACTTCTTTGACTCCATTGAGTACTTCAATTTTCCTGGAAATAAAAACAAAAAATTTAGAATCTTTATTGAAATTGTGAAAATGTTTGGTTTTCCACTTACCGAAACTCCCAATGCTAGCAAATAAAACATCACTTCTCCAATTAACTAGACTTCTAGGGCTTCTTTAAAACGATTTATTCTGAAAATCAACAAAAATATGTAAAATCCCCACTTTTTTTTGTTTTGCATTCGTACTTTTATTAATGCTTAAATCAGTTCTCAGCTCCTGGATCCAATTTAATTGATTATGACCAGGAAACACACCCAAAGCACACTTTAAACTACCAATAAACATAAATTTTGACTAGAAAAATATTTTTGATCCGCTTCTAAATTTTTTCTAAATATAACCTATTCTATTCTGAATGTCTCGGCATTTTTCAGAATGCGACTCTGAATGTTTTTTCATTCCGAAGTCACATTCCACTCTGAATGATTGTTGTTGAATTGGCGTGCCATTCTTTCTTAAGCCTTCAGAATGGAATTCTGAACTGCGCCAAAAAGAAAAATCGAATTTTACGCAATAAAATTGCTCAAAATCAATGAAGTTTCGAAAATCATGATATCATAGATTCTATATACATCTTAGTTTTACGCTTGTTGGAAAACCAATAAAATAGGATTTTACATATATCTTTCTGAACCCATTCAGAGTGGCATTCTGAATTCCGACTTTCAGGTAGATCCACTTCAAAACAATTTAACTATAATTCATTCAAAAATCCATGTTTTCATATGAAATAGAACTCGATAAATAAAAAGCAAACATGGTATAGTAGTATCGTCATCTTTTTTTCGTTGTTATTTAAATTTTGAAAAAAAATCATTCTGAAAACGCATTCATTGAATACCACCACCCTTTGGAATGCCAAATAAAATGCACAATGATTCTGAAAATGGCATTTTTTGGGGAAAAATATTTTTAATGGATTTCCTTTCTTCTGAAATTTGTGTTATTTTCTTTTTAGAAACTTTTCATCATTGAAAGAATCCAAGCAACAAAAATCTTCCACGGAAATTTCCTTAGCAACAACAATGAATGGAAATGGGAAGAAACGGAATAAAAGATTTCTTGCAAATAACTGATATAAATTTATCAATACACTTTTTTATACTTTTCCACATTTCTGTAATTTTTTTTTACGAGTTTTCGCTTCTGATACACATTTTTTGAATTTTTTCATTTACTCGAATGCTTGAACGCTTCAATGTTTTTGATACTTTAGAAGAATTATTGCAAAATTTAGGAAAATACTCTTTGGTTCTTCGAATTTATGGTTCAATGATTGAGTACCACCCGGATTCATACTGAAGCTGACAAAGCTGTGACTGCATCGAATTGCCAGTATGTGACGGGTTTTTACTGATCATATTTTTCTCATTGGTTTTTTAGGTTTGTTAGGAAGAAGACGAATGTTCAGCATTATCAAAGCTTTGAAAAAACTTCAAAAAAAGAACAATCCAAGTTGTTGATGAGATGCGGAAGTTTTAAAAAGGGAGGTCGCTGAATTATGACTTTATTTCAATTGAAACACTCTATCTGATTAAATATTTCGTAGTTTTATCATTCAATATCTGATTTTGATTAATTTATAATTACAATCACGCCTATGCACTTAAATCTTGTAAAAGCTCATTTAAAAATAAAATATGTTTTTCTGATATTTTTACATCTTTATTACTATTATTAAACATCATCCCTTTCAAGTCACCAAGATAAAAAGCTTAATTAACTTTATATGTTCGTGGAGCACTTTGATGGTGTACACATTCATAAATCAACTAGCTCACAATAAAAGTGTTAACATAAATTTTTAATGGCAGCTGTTAATTTGGTACGTAGTCACTGTATAATTCGGAATTACATCACGTAATTGTCAAAAGAGCAACATTCAAACTGTATCCGGAAATAAATGATCCTTTCTCAAAGAACAAGAGCACAACAAATACAAAATTCTCACAACAATGCACGCACGCACACCAATAAGTTGATCCTTTTCAGCTTTCAGGCCATTCAGGACGTGAAGCTATTTGGAGCAATCTTCTCAATAATTTACAATTTTTTTACGATTTTTATTTTTGTCAGAGTTTTGTTAGATTTTATGGTTGAATTTTTGTTGCTTTTGGATTGAAAGCAGTCAGTTGTTCGTTTGACGATTAAATTTTATTAGGTCGTATAAAAATCAGGAAGCAGTCACTATGAGAAGGACAATTCTGATGGAAAAGAAAATATTTACTCCCAACATTCATAAATTATAATTTAAAAGCATTATGATGTTCACGAACCTTAATAAATTATTAAAAAATAAGGTTTCGCGGGTCGCATTTTTGGTTTTTGGGTCCCAACATTCATAAATTGAATTTTCGAAGTATTGCTATTCATGAACCTAGGTTCATGGATAATATTATTTTTTGAACTTGCCTTTTTTGAATAAAAATTCTCAAAAAATGAGGTTTCGTGGGTCGCATTTTAGGTTTTTGGGTCCCAACATCCATAAAATAAATTTTCGAAGTATTGCTATTCATGAACCTAGGTTCATGAATAATATTATTTTTTGAACTTGCCTTTTTTGAATAAAAATTCTCAAAAAATGAGGTTTCGTGGGTCGCATTTTAGGTTTTTGGGTCCCAACATTCATAAATTGAATTTTCGAAGTATTGCTATTCATGAACCTAGGTTCATGGATAATATTATTTTTTGAACTTGCCTTTTTTGAATAAAAATTCTCAAAAAATGAGGTTTCGTGGGTCGCATTTTAGGTTTTTGGGTCCCAACATTCATAAATTGAATTTTCGAAGTATTGCTATTCATGAACCTAGGTTCATGGATAATATTATTTTTTGAACTTGCCTTTTTTGAATAAAAAATCTCAAAAAATGAGGTTTCGTGGGTCGTATTTTAGGTTTTTGGGTCCCAACATTCATAAAATAAATTTTCGAAGTACTGCTATTACCATTACAATTTTTGTTAAAAGTTTGAACACTAACTAATGTTTATAGTATTTCAATTTGTATTATTACTTTTACATAACTTTTCATTTTAGATGCAATCCACAAAATTCGACAAATAATTAGCATACTCCAGCTTAACCCTCAAAAACTTCTACCTTCAAATAGCGAAAGCACAAATATCAAATTGTTATGAACTACAAAGCGTAATCATCAACATGTCATCTCGAGAATGATAATAAATTCAATTTAAATTCTGTTTGCTGAACAGCAACCGTCGTCTATCCTTGTTGTTCGAGATTCCCATTGTGCTGGGCAAATACAAAACACACTGAGCACACTAAGCATACAGTACTAGCAGTCAGAGCACATACAAATGGGGTTTGTTGTTTGAACTATCTTGGAGTTTTTTTTTGTGGAAATGCTACCAAGTGATATTCTATATCATGGTCATAGCTAGCCGCTATAACAATAATGAATGACCTAAAATTTAGAAAATTGCAATGTAAATAGATAGATGGAAAGCACTGTTGTAATTAATTTTAATGATTATAACTTATTTTGAAGCCAAAGCTTGAAAAATCTGAATTGCAAAAACTTTAAAATAGTTTCCAAAGCACAATATTTAAAAAGTGTATTTATTTCTGGTAAAACAAGAGGTTGAAGAAATCTCCAAGCAATGAAGCTGGTTCTCATTGTTCGAGTGTTTTTTGTTTATTATTCTATTAAAATGGAAAACATTCCCCAATGCACAGCTGACAACTTGTTTACATCATATGAACACAAAAGCAAATCCCCTAGCCCAAAAAAAGCAAACCACAGTTTGTTGTAAATAATTGAGACTTTTCTAGCATGCAAAACAATTAAGAAGCAAATCCTTGTGCATCCCGAACACAATATTTTCCCAAAGTGTGCTCAATTGCACAATTGCACAATATTTAAATTCCAAGCACATACTCGATGACCCAAGTCCCAACATTATCAGAATATAGCAGAAAGCAAAACAACTCACATTTCACACAAACAATAACCCAATATGGCACCCAAGCAAACTTTCTTTGAGCATTGTTTGGTAGTTCTGGTCGAATTTGCTGGTCAAGTTTCCTTGTCTAACAATAAATTTCATTTTATATTTGGATGTTGGCACAAGTTACTGCCTCAGCAAAAAAAAATAACCATAGCTTGTATGTATTTACATAAATATCCAACACATGTTTCAGCATCTAATGGCTCAAGCATTATCGTCTCACAAGTTGCTACACATAATTTATGCCATCGGATATTCCGATATCAATTTTCGGCATGTAAAAAGCTGCTGGCAGAAAATATCAAGAAATATGTTCAGTTTTATTGATTCTCGAGGAGCAAGCTCAACGACAGTTATTTTTGTATAGGCGAGGATGATGGACAGTTGTACAGGGGTTGGTTTGAATGAAAAATCATAGAAAACATTTGATGGTAGCTGGCTATTGAAATTAATCGTCATGATGAATTAAAATTTCAAAGAAAATTGGAACCCCTGTCTCTCACTTCCACAAACTTTTACTAAAACAACTTGACAACACTTCAAGTGAATTTTCGCTACATTATTTCTCGCTAGGTTTAGATTCTCCCACCAAATAAAATATGACACTTTCTGCTCGGAATTAATTCTTGCAACATTTACTCGACATTTACTGGCAATATTTCAGTCGCTTGGGCGCATACAAAATTATGATTGAAACTGTATATGTTGGTGTAAATTAAAACGGTGTCAATATTTGTTGCAGACAAAGTGGTTGGTGGACTCGCCGGGATTACATAGCTGTTTTGAGTGTATCATATATTTTTGATGTGGAGAGTTGGTTTTGAATTTGAATTGGTTTTATTGCAAATATTTGATTAAATTTTAATTACGTGCTTTATTAAAATATTTTGCACTACTGATTGGAATCGAAATTAAACAAAACTGGTTGTTTAACGTTTTCACAGTAAACCACCATAATCTTCTGTAAAACAGCAAATCCTTAACCAATTCACAAGCACCCAAACAACAAACCACAAAATTATGCTCTAGATAAAGTAATTGGCATAAAATGAAACAATTGGCGATAAGAAAAGGTTCTCCGAATAAATCATTTTTCACATCTTTTATCCTTTATCAGATCATCGTCTAGTTTGCCGAACATAATTGTCCTGAACTTCTGACCATTTGCCTGCTGATAGCCTACAGCATTTTTTGATAAACTCACAAAATTTTACGTCGAGACCAAAGAAACGAGAAATATCATGGAACATTAGAAGTATCCTAAAAAGTTTAACAATGTTCGAAGATGTCTCAGAATCATTCCAAACCTCTAATTAAATTAGGTACTTCTATTTCATTCAATCCTCCTGAAATTTAGAACAGTTTACAGGAAATTAAAATTGACTGAGATTGAGAACAGTAATGATATGAACATATGCAGTTAAGCTTTTGAATTTTTTCTTCAAATTGAATTTAGACACAACGTTAATTGAATAAAAAAGGCTACTAGCTACTGGTGTAATTTTTACTCTTTTAATTATATGTTAGTCGAAGAATTGGAAGAGAGCTCACAAATTTAAAAAATGTTCTCCCAATCCATTTTGTACAAGCGAGTTGCTCTAGATCTCAAGTATTTCCTTTATTATGTGGATTTGTAATGAAACTGAGAAAATTTAAATGCATGTGGCTAGAGCTTTTCGATTTTATTTATTTTTAACAAAATATAAATTGAATATATGCTGTTCTATGGAATGAAAATAAAGTGAATGAATTTATAATGTATACATTCCAGTCAATAGGTTGTTCTCTCAGTGTGCAATCACCATGCAGCACTCCCGGTGTTTCCGCCTTATTTCTGGAACGAAAAATTGACGTCATCAGCCATGTACTTCAATTCAAAATGAAAAGCATAATTGTTTTCATCTCTAGCTTTATTTTTAGCACTCGTTCAGAAATCTGTGATGCCATAAAAAATCTTAACTAACGAACAAATGATATAACATCGGTTCAGTACAAAAGAAAAAAAAATAAGAATAAGGTATTATGGAGTATTTTCTGTTTGGCAAATTGTGCTTTCGGCGAGTGAGAGCATAGACAAAGGGAAACTTGTATGCCACTGTGATGCAAGAAGCCACTGGCAGGGTGTCTGACGATGAATAATTATTTAATGCGATCTAGTTGCGACCCAGAAAAAAATAATTCTTTGGCTTACTGGAGGGGGAGGGTGATTTTATTTTAAGATTAATCAGAGTTCAAGATTCTGTGAAGGGAAAAGTTTTTATTCTTATCAAGTGAAAAAGTTGGATGGAGTTTCTTGTCAATGCAAACCAGCTTTTAAACATTATCTTATAAAATAAGATTTAGTTAAACTAGTTCGATTATGAAAATGTGTAAATTGAATGAATTCTCTATAAACCACGATCAATCAATAAATTATTCTTAAAATCATCTTTTCAATCTTCAAAAATGAAGCATGATCTGTATCTTTTAGAATCCTCACTAAGTTCCATTGTCATTTTAATCCCTTAAGAATAATCCAACAAAGCTGACTTCTAATAGCCCAAAAAAGCTGAATGGTCAAATGTAGAGATTAATAGAGCTTCAAGCTCAAGGACTATCTCATCAAACAGGCAATTCTTGTGGAATTAAAACTATTTAATTTGCGTTCCTAATTTTCTATAATGTCCTCATAATTTCTCGTAATTCATGCATATTTGCATAAAACTATAAAACTTGGTCTAATTCTTGAATAATTTAAGCATTTCCGTCTCGTAAACTTTCATAATATATTTTCTCGAAATTTTCACAGAATCGTGGGAAAATGTTCGCAGTGCTGTTTGAGTTGCTCGTAAAATAGAAAAAGAGAGAATTACTTCGATCCAAATACGGAATTTATTGGGCTCCATTAATTTGGTCGTAAAACACTGAGTGGAAGCAAATTGGAAGCTAAAGTGCCGTTGCCGGGATTGAATCAGAGTGTGTATGGCAATGTCGTAAGTGTGGATGATTTGTTTTGGTTTTTGTTCTGTTGTATGGTGATTTATTGTACTTTAAGATAAAATTTTTCCTAACCATATTCTATTCATGTTACTTTAAAGTACAAAGTTGACACCAATCCCCAAAATCTGGTGGTTGAATAAAATTGTTCAAAAGTTTCATTCATTTTAAAACGACTTGGATCTTTCGACCAAACTGAAAAAGATTAAGCAAATCGTCACCAATATTTTATCCAAATTCTTTCAGATCCTAAAAAAGTTTTTATTTTCAACTGAACTTTGAGTTATGCTGAAATAGTGCAATGCATTTAACCGTTTTCATATAATTTCCCTTCCACGTCTTCCATTTATGCAAATTAATTTTAAAATACAAAAGTTTCAGCAGAAAAGCACTTTGAAGGGTTTTTTCAGCCTTTAACCATTTCACTTAAAAAATGCAGCATACAATTGTAATGAAGGACTGTTAGATTTACCTGAGCAACCAACTATGAATACAGGAAACGTAATTTAATGCAATTTTGTTGGGAAGTTGAGAAATTATGGAAATTGCGGAAAACAAAAAATAAATCTTTTGTACTGATACTTTTTCTTTTTATGTGCAGAACTAGATACTCAAGCAAATATTTGGAATCTTGATGTTGTGCAGAGAAGCAGAAACTCTGAAGTTGCTGAGGTAGCAATTTTGTTTCTGGTAATCATATTTCTGTGAAAAATGTGAAAACTATTTTATGCAAAGCTTTTTAGTTAAATTTAATTTGCAGGATTTTTGAATGCTTCCAGAGCTTTTGGAACGAATAGAGCTTTAAAAAATTTTATAGTGATAGCAGTTAACACGAAACTAGTACACAATCTTGAAATTCTATTTTATAGAAATCAAAATTTAATCTCACAAAGGTGGTAATTCTAAGGTAGACTGGTTTTGGTATTGCTTTTTACTGGACCATAGTTTCGTGTTAACTGCTAATTGATTGAATGAGATATCGTCTGGAAATATTATATTTTGTTTAAAAATTAATTATAGAAGAGGTTATAAAAATTTGAGCTGCCTCCAATAATAATCATCAGTCTAGAGTCTAGACACAAGACTTTATAAATGGAATCTTTCAAAGAGATATTTGATATGGTACTTTTATCATAATTTCAATAATAATTGGATGATATGAAAACAAAGACGTATGAAGCAAAAGCTTCCAAAAACATTGAATCAGGAATTGGTGATATAGCAGATGAGGGTTCAATTGCGGCAAAGGATTATTATGTAAGGAGAATTTATGATGAAGGTTCAATCAAATTCTATGCCAGTTTATGCAGCAATGATCACAATATATGACATACATTTCAAAATTAATCTACAGCAGCTCATATCATAATTTAACCTTTTGACTGAAATTCTTCACCACCAAAACTATCTAATTATTCAAAATGACAAAGCATCTCAAAATAGCTGCAAGCCTTCGCATCAACAAAGTTCACATTACATTTTGCAATTTATCGTATGGATCTGCTTTTGACCTTTTCGATCCATATCGAGCAAATGCCAATCTAGTCATTTTCAGGAAAACTAATGTGGAAATCTTCAAGGCAACTCATTTACGCTCATGAGGCAACCTCGAGAACTCCTTCACAACGCTTCGGTGATAATGAGAAATGAATTCGGCACAGCAAGTTAAATAAGTTGAGAGTGGAACTGTCGCAGAAAATCCAATATAAAAGCATAATTTATTATGCCTAATTCTGTTTCTATTTTTAGTTCCAGAGTGTTATGACAGAGTCTGTTATTTTCGCTGATAATTATTCACAGTTTTCTGCTTGGTATTGTTTAATTTTGCCTTTGCTCCTCAATTAAATATATTTGAATACTTTTTTCGTTCAACATGCTATTTTGCTTTATAGGTTACGATGTTGCTTTCAACATGTGCTTTCAGACCTTTAATATATGGAATAGCAAGCGTGTGTTGTTACATTCTTGAGAGCAAACAATAAAATTGTTCTATGTTATTTTCTATAATTGATTGGATTATCATTGAACAAACTAGAACAAAATAAAATGCTCTGGGGTCTCAAAATCAAGAATCTTTGCAATCAAGGAGAAATTTTTGTCAGTAAGAATAATTCTCTTTCACTTGAAAACTGAAAAATTTTCATTGCTATCTTATGATTTAAACTATCATAATATTCCCAAAAGCACTGCACCGTCACAAAAAAGAGTTTGCTTGTCGAAAATAGGAAAAAAGCTCTATGGTAAACAAAAAAAAATCAAATTAATGGAATTTCATATTTTTCCCGCTGACAACATCACTATCAACAGCAAAGCCACAAAAGCTCGGAAAAGCTATCAAAGCTGCATAGCTACACATCAGAGGAAAAAGCATCAAACAGCCTAAAGTAGCAAAAGTAGCTAGAGCATATGAAAAGTATGAAAAGCAATAGAAGAACTAATTCATTCATTTATGTGTTTCAGGATTCAAGTAAGCACATGATGTATAGGAATTATATTCAAAGCATTCAATTTTAAGTCTAGAATTCTGTTGACGCTTGTTTTGTAGCAATTTGAAGTATATTTTATGCGAATGGAAAATACAAACATAAATAAATAACAAATTGAATACAAAAATGTTGTCCAAACGTTTCTCGTTTTAGTGAAAGCTCTTTATGTATCTTGTTTGGTAAAATTTTTTCTGATCACTAGTTTTTCTGATCTATTGATAGATTTATGTTTTTATTATGAACCTCAACATTATTAAAAATTTAAATGACGTTTGTTGTTTACTCATGTTTTAAAATGATTAATTTTTTAGTTCAAAGACATTTTGAGTTTATGATTCAAAGATATTCAAAATTAATATACTATGCAGTTTTCACATAGGAGTTTCCTATAAATATTTTTACTCCATATGCTCCACTACGCGCTTTCGCTATCCCAATCCTTCAACCACTTCCCCCAAATCAAACAATTCACATTGAAACTAAAAACATTTTCTCCAACTTTCCCGACAACTCCCGAGCTTCATGTGACATGCGCCTCACATCTGTCATTCGCGCACTTCCACTTGGACTGTGTACAATTCACATTGATTATTTAGATGCACGCACACCACCAGTCGCCTGGATCTACACAGAGCTATGAGATTTTTCATCTCAACGTTTAGTTCTCTTTGGCAGTTAGATCGGAGTGGGTCGTCGGCGCTTTTTTGCTAGTCAAGTGCAGGAAAGTGCACCTCAGTCACTGAAAATATTAAAAATAGCTTATAAAATTTGCAATTACTTATTGTGTGATTATTTGTGCATCAAAAGATGAGTGGAATGCATTGAATTAACCTCAAATATTTCAAGAAATCGGCGAAAAAGATGAAAATTGTGTGAAAAAATTTATACGGGAAAGGAAAATCTCCCCTTTCGTTGGCTCAGTTGCCTCAATTGCCTCGGCTGGCTGGCAAAGAAGAAGAGGAGAAACCCCCAACAGCATCCAGGCAATAACCCAATCGATTTTAGTCAGGTGTAGTCTGTGATACAGTTGGCCTGCGATCCTCGTCTTTCGCTCGATGAAGGATTTGCTGTAAAAAGAATAATTCTTTATCGGTGCAAATTCGGGCTGAAATTAAATAAAAAGTTATAGAGAATCGCATCAAATTGTATGAAATTGGATGAAGTGGGTGGAAAGTTGTGAGAAAAGTTCAAGTTAAACGAAAGAAAAGTAAGGAAAAGCTTGTTTTATTAAAGGAAAGCTAAATAATTTGGAAAAAAGTGGAAATTGAATAAATTAAAAAGCAAATTTAATGAAGCAAAGTGGAAATTTTATTCAAATTGTAAATATGAGAAATGAAGTGCGATTTTGAGAAAAACCAGGATTAAACAGGAAAGGAGTTGTTTGGTAGGAGCTTTCGGGATTTTTTCTTCGGGGGAGTTATAAGGTGAGCTTTTGAAGGATTATTCAGATATTATTGTGAGAATATTGAAGTTTTTGGGTTCCAAAACAGGTGAAGTTTTCAAATATGTCGGAAGTAATGGAAAATTGTGAGGGAGTGTACTGAAAATTGAAATATTGTTAGGAATGGACGATAAAGCTCTACGTTAATACTCGTGTAGCTTTTATTTGTTGAAAACTATTTTCTAAAGCATTTTATCTAAATTTAAATACCATTGAAATGGAAAGCATTGCATTGAAATGGAAATACATTTATCTAAAATAATTCTATTTGTCTGAATTGAAGTAGATTAAATTAAAAGCTTCCAAATGATCCTGCTTGATGATTTTTCATAGTCGCTTTATAATCATTAATAGAGCATTCAACCCAGTTTCTTTAACACGATTGAACTTTTTAGGAAAAGTGCCTAAGAATTTTCTTTTGTGTGAATTTCATGATAAAAGAAAAAATACACAAAATCTTAAGACTTGTGGATTTTTTCTAAATGTCTATTGACCTTTTGCAGTTTTTTGTAAATAATGTAAAAATAATGAACCAACTATTGATGAAATTCTCATGGATTTTTTATACAAAGGATTTTTAATGAGCAAAATTATCAAGTTAATTCAGAGTATAGTTTTAAGTTTTTGTTCCCTGTTTTAGTAGAAACCTGCATCTAGCAGAAATAATACAAAGGATCAAAAACAATGCTATTCACTCTTATTGCTATTCATTAAAATACACGGATCATATCTGACCCACTTAAATTCTTCACAAAAACCAACCTATTCAAAAACTCTTGATTTTCATGAAAGTGAAATTGAAAGCTTTTCTAAGCTCATAGTAAAAAGCTCGTTGGAAAAAAAGCTTGAAGAGTTGTCACATTCCAACAATTAATTATGTTTTATGGTGTTTTCGCGAGGATTATCAGCGTGGATTAAGAATTTCAAAGCATTTACAGTATAGAAGGCGTCACCGACAACATTTCGCGGATCATTTTCGGGTAATTTCGTCATCTATAAGGATTAAAATTACGCCTTGGAATGTGAAGTGTTAGATTCAAGATTCTATTCTTGGTGAATTATATTTTTTGTTCAGTTTTGTTTAATAAAAAGTGAAGAGAAATTAGAGAAGAGCCTTCAGAAATTAAATTATAATTTGAATATGGTCGGCATTATAACTTTTTGTTGTAATTCTGTTTTTTTTGATGTTTTTACTAAATTTTCCTAGTCTCTATTGTTGTAGATATCATTTGAAAATATTAAAAAATTTTTGAGACAAAATAAAAGTGAGAATTTTTGTTGATAGAGATATGAAGTTGTAAGACTTTCATTAAAATAATTTTCTGAATTTGTGCTTTTTGGTCAAAAAATACGAAAAATCAGATAAATGTATTTATAAAATTATTTTAGAGTTTATCAAAATTAAGGTTGATTAATAAATTGAGGCAAGGGTTGATGAAGTAGTAGGATGAACATGAATTTATTGGTTTGTTTCAAAAAGATTATGCGGTAATATTTTCTATAGTTAAATGGCTATTAAAACTACATAAACTAATCAGCTGAACCTTCTCAGTTGAAATCTCGAGAGGAAACTTTTTAACTGCTCCATTAATTAGATGAACTGTATAAAACTCCCTGCTCCAAAGAAATCTCATCAATTTTCTCTGCAGAAATCAACGGGGCGTCTCCTCTTTTCGCTAAAAGAACTGCACATCTTTTGTTGCTAAATCTTATCCCAGAAGATTACAAAATATAAATTCTCAGAAAACAGTCAAGCTTTTGAAAATTTATTCAAGAATATTTTTCACTTATAAAAACATTTCAAAACATTAAAAAATTACGTACAAAGAGCTAATTACGGTGATTAAAGTACAAAATAAAAAGTCGGTAGAGTAGAGTTGAGTCTATATATATTATGTAGATTAAGCCTCAGTGATGATATCAAGAAATGTCATTAATTTTATATTCACCATTAAAATTGAATGATCATCATAAAATAAGAAAGCATATTCAATAAGTGGCGATCTTTTGATATTACCTTGATGTGATCCTGTTTGATCCACGTTGATCAAATAATTATAAAGAATTCAATTGCTCAGAACCACCTTTCGTAAGATTTATCCTTCACCATAGAGATCATTAAAACCATAAAATGTGATCTATATACCATCTACTCATTTATATAACGAAATGCCATTATGACACCGAGAGTACATAAAGGAGGAACAAGTTGGTTAATTATTATTATTAGAGAGTGCTGCCATTCTGGCTCTTTCCTAGATTAACTGGAGCGATAATTTCTGCTTTCTCGATGCTTGAGTTCTCTGGGTGAATGGCAGTAATCTTCTATAATATTCGTAATATTTATTTAATGGCCTGAAAAGTTGGTGGCCACTGTGATGGAACAGAATTTCTGGGAGAATCGCTGAGATGGCTAGAAAGTGGCAGCGAAATGTTTGTACGAAGTTGTGGGAAAATGTTGGCAAAATTGTGCTTTGTCGTAGAAAAGTAGCAAAAATGAGAAACAACATTGAATTTTGCTATATTTGCTTTATTTGCTTTATTGCCTGTTTTCTGTGATTCTTGTAATTTTTAGTGATTTTGGTGCTTTTGTCTGTCTGCGGGGATTTGTTTGGGATCAAAGGACTAGTGAAGACTAGAGTAATTAATTCCTTCGTAATGTTTTATATTATGTTCTGTGTAATGTTAACAGTTTGCTGGATTTAGGGAGATACTCATGCTTGTTCGTTAAATTATGTAATGAGGATATAATAAGAAACTTTCCTCAGGTTTCTTTTCAAACCATGGTAAAACTTGAATAAATACTTTATTAAAATTGCAACAAAGTTTAGTATACAGTGCAAAAATTGCAAACAATAAGCTTTACCTGAATTAAAAATATTAAATGAATAACTTACTATTAATATGTTATTAGATTTCCTTATCTTCAATTTTTTATAATAGTGCAAAACAATTTTATCGAAAAGATTCTCGAAGATTTTTACAATATCATAAATATTAGACTGTATTTTCAGAGTAAAATGATTTCTTCTCTCTTACTCTCTAGGTAGTAGGTACACACTTTTTAGATCAATTTGTCATAAATTCCCTGTCCAATTTTATGTTAAATTTTAAACCACCTAAACATTTTAAATACTTGTTAAAATATTTTGAGCGCCTCATAAAAATTTCTTAAAATTGTAGTAAAAAGATTAATGGCTTATATTTTTGATGAAGTTTTAATGAATAGTTTTATGATAAATTTTAATGATATTTGAAACATTTTAATGCTGCAAGTAAACATAAATCTTTTAATAAAATTGTTTTGATTACTCTTTACAAAATAAACAATAGAATTTCCGAAAAAAAAGTTCAAAGACAACCACAATCATTAAAAATTATCAAAACGGCTAACATAATTTAATTAATTTAACAAATATTATAAAATAGTAATGTTTACTTCTCAAATAATTTATTCTATAAATAATATTTTGCACCTGGGATCCAATAAAAATACCATTCAGTAGGCAGCCTCACTCATTTTCAAACATTACCACAGATCTGTCAACTTAATTACTATAAAGTTGTGCGTTTAAAAACTATGTTAGAGAAACAAAATGCTATTTGAAACACATGAAAAATAATTTTCTAAAGACTCACTTCTCAGCTGATTTACAACTTCATAATTGATGATCTAGATAGTAAGAAAAATACGAGAACTAGAGAAACTGGGATAAAACAACAAGAAAATTAGAAAAAGTCAAAATTAAGAAAAATTGAGAAAAGTTGGCACTTTGCCCCGAAAAAACATTTTCCGTGTGAAAAGAAAATTCTGAATTTGAAAAATGTTTCAAAGAAATTTAATTTTTAATTTGATGAGGAAAATTCTCTTGATAAAAATTTATGCTGACGAGAAATTATTAAATCTTTAATAAAAATAACAGTTTGGTTGAATTTACGGATAATTTGGCATAAATATTTTTATCAAAGGAAAAGAAGTGAAGTTTGTGGTGTCGAAGGCCACATTTGTAATGACACTATATTTATAATATTGGTTGGTAAATGGTACAACAATAAAATTTGATTGCAACTTTTTACAAGTTTTTGCTGAAAAATTTAAATCCCGAAATAAATTTTAACTGTCACTCAACCAAAATGTTTAACAAAAAATCAAAAGTTTGCAAATGTTGCACTATTAAATTAAATTTGCAAAGTTTCTGTGCAAATATTCTGCTCGAAAAGATTCAGATTTTCATAAATTCAGCAAAGTTATCATTAAACGCTTCCAGGAATAATTATGAGCCAGAAAAACTATTCGGTACTTTAATTAAAAATTTTTTTTGTGTTTGTTCAACCAACGAGAATGATAGTTTCTCTGACTGGCTATGGCATTCTCCAAAGTTTCTGTACCATTTCTACTTATTTTCTGATTTATTCATTAGTTCTGAAATAATGACTGAATAAATTGAATAAATCAGATCTCAAATCTCATTTACTTTATTTTTTGCGAATTTTTACCGATTTTGTGTGGGTATTTTGGGAATTTTTTGCACATTTAACCTCACATTTACTGCGGTAAATCAGGAAAATTGAAAATAATCGTTTTCAATCACATTATTCTCATGTCAAAATAAATCACAATTTTAGATTGAAACGTTTAATAAAAAGATTTTGAGCTTTCCATTGTCATCAGGGGTGGTTTTAGGTGGTTTACCTTGGTAAATGGCTTTAAATGGTAATTTAAAGACCCAAAATGTTAATAATTCGTTCTCAACGCTTTGTCTGTTTCTTTATAAACAATTACAGACATAAAAAAGATCCCACGCCAATTAGAATCTAAAAATATGTCTAGCGTCAACTTTTCACCGTTCATTTAGTTTCCCAATGTGAATAATTATATACAAAAAGATGGTTTACATTAAACTGAATTAATGTCCATCAATCAGCCTCCGAACCAACAGATGCAACCCAAAAGCAACCAAACTTACAAAATAGACCAAAACCCATACAAAATTTACACAAAAGCCAATTCAAAGCAAAAGTCGCTCAGTGTGAATTAAAAAGTCGTTAATTTTGCATGTGATCTCTGTCTACATGACACCGAACCATCAGCCCGCATTGTACCCGCTCTATATAATTCGGTTTATTTGATATTTAAAATTAAATTTGCGAAAATTTCTGGTCGAGTCTGAAGAGGAGACACATGTTTAAATGTATTTAATGTGTTTTGCATTGGTTTACATTTAAACAGCTTTGCCAGTTCTTTATCAAACGCCTTGTGATCGCTGTCTAATTTACCCGAAAAAAATCTACAAAATATATAAATTTATTTTTATTTATAAGAAAGTCGTAAGAAACCAACATGAAACAAAAGAAAGAAGATTGTTAAAATGTCATTTACTCGTTTGTCTTGTTGGTTTTGCATTTAAATATAATTTTTTAGGAAAAAGCCAAGAACTTCTTGAATATCAACGAAACATAAAGAATACATACATCTTGAAAATGAAATATAAGTTTATTGCACATAGCAATAAATGCTGCATGCAAAATCGTGGAACATTAAATGTAAATTCATGGCTGAAGTATTGTGTCTCAAAGTCGGAACATCTTTTATCGCTTGGCAAGCTTTTCAATGGAAATAGGAATAGCCTGTTAAATTTGATTTTTTTTGATACATTTGGCGAATTGGACGATTTTTTGTACTTACTGGCCAATTTGGAGGAATTGATAGAGTTGTCAAATAAAAGAAATGGTAATACATGGAACTTTATGGATAAGATGAGCCTGTTTAGTATTTTATGTTGAAATTTGTCCTTATTCTATTATATTGGAAACCATTCAAGTAAAAATAATGTTAGAAGTCCCAAAAGTTCATCACCACAATAAATAGCAAATTTCATTCAAAATTGACCATCCCATCTCTATTGTCAAAAAGCAATATCTGCAAACTGTAACCTTTTATACGACCATTAACGTACAAGCTCTAAAAACAGTGAAATAGCAGTTTCACTGTAATTCAAAATCAATTTGAGCTGAAGCGATAAAAAATGCGACACGTTCCTTCGTACCGTCTTTATTTGATCGTTTGAACTGGATACTAGGACACTCAAAATGGGCAGCAAAAAGTTCATAAAAGTTCCATAAAAATTGTAAAATAAAAGCCAGAGCTCGGTCATGCTGCTAATTTATTTCTTCTCGGCAATAGACTGAGGCGACTGGAAGATTTTAATTAGGGTCGCCTGCCGATTGACGACAAGGTGGATAGATTGAGGTGAAAGCTGAGTTAAGTGTAAAGAGTGAAGGTATTCTTAAAGCAAGTACTTGTGCATACATATAGTATGCCGTTGAAGAATTTTTCTTTGAAAGGAGCCATCAAGGACAATGTATAATTAGATTCAATATAAAAGATTAGTGAGCGAAGGAATCAATAAAAATTCTAGAAAGGAGAATCCATTTTATACATGAATATTACACATGATTTTCAAGTTATCATTTTCAAGCAATTAATGAGATAAATTTATTTTATCATTTTTATTCATCAAGGACAACTTGAGAAAAAAGAACAATCTCTCGATTAAAGCGTTATCTATGGTAATCAATTTAGAAAAAAATGTATCAATGAATCTAATTAGGCGCTTCCTCCTTGACCTCAATTCAGTCCCAGTGTTGCTTTTATAACGTATTATGGATGTGAATCAGAATTTTTATTTTTGTGCGACTAAAAGGCTTTATATGAGTTGCCTAACAAACGACAGAACCGATAGAAGCGAACAACGGACGATCAATTTCCTTTTCTTGGCAATTTCATTTTGCCTTCCTCATTTTATGTTTACTTGATGGAACTTACTGTTGTATTTTTCAATAAATTTGAAGTTTTGAATTTATTTCTGAAAAATGGTCGTTAATTGTGTATGAGTTTGGAATGATTCTGATTCCATTTGCTAAAATCAGTTTTGAAGCCAAAACAAGGATTTATTATTCCAGCTTTTACATTACCGGGAAATTTTCATTGAATTTCTAAGAATGTTGCTGCAATATATCCTCACTGTGTAGGAGCTCATATTTCAATCTTCTAGATATTTAGCAATGCGCCTATTATAGTATGCTATTTCTTGAAATCTAGATTCGTACCATACATGATGAGATTTCTTGATATGCTTTCATTGAAAAGCATAAATTGCATACATTAAGGTTATTGTATAGTAAGAGGTTTGAAGTATGCAATTTGAAGGGCATTGTGTACAGAAATTTATAGAACTATTTATTGAGAAAAATGGACTGGGCTTTCATAAATCACTTTCAATATCATACAAGTCTGATCAAAAAGCTGATTCGAAATGTTTTTATTACAGATTCTTGAAAGTTTGCAACTCAAGTATTAAACACAAATTTCATTTCAGAGAATTTTCCAACTTCGTTACAAAGCTCCATGCCCTAAAATTTTTCAATTCCTAACTTACATTTCGCGTTCAAAGGCTGAGATAAGAGCATCCTCTCCTTTCTATGTGTGCTTGCCAGTTAAAGAATAAAAAAATATCTATATAAAAGCGACAGCCATAAAAAAGTTGTAATAAAACCAGATTTTAATCGTGTAAAAGTTCAAGTTACTTCTTTACATATTTTTGCATATCAAGTGCGGCAGATCATTTTGCAGAGCAATTTGGCGGAGAGTCTAAAAATGTTCGAAAAGCTTACGATTTCACATGAATTTTCATAATTCCCCCCGAAAATCGCGCACAAGTCAGAACACTCAGATAACTCACAAATCTCAGCGAAAAGTTATTATTTGCCGAAATTATGCTGACTTTACATAAAAATACGTCGAAACGAATTTTCCCACGAACAGTCATTAATTCTCGCCGAGCGCAAATAAAATAAATAAATGTGTCGTTAGTTCGGCAAGCTCGAAATAAGTTGTTAAAAAGAATATCTATCGTGATTTATTGCTTTTAAATCTGTCACACATATTTCTACAAGCACCCATGAAAGTTTATTATGAATTAAATATCTGTTCTACATGTTGACTTGCGGTAATTCAAATGTTTGTGTCTAGATTAATTTTTTAAGAGTTATGAATTTTTTTTGAATTTACACCAATTCACACCGAGTGAAATAGATTAGTCAAGGAAAAAAATTCGGTATTGCAATAGAATATATTTTTAGGGTTTTGTGTATAATTTCCACGTGTTAACACTTTTCTGTTAAAGTCTATGATTTATTCACAAAACTGTGTGTGTTTTCAACTATTTTGCTTACATTTTCTCTGAATTCACCAAAACATATAACTTACCGAAAATTATATTAAAATGACAACAAAGTACTTACAAAATTTTTGTGAAAACTTAAAACATTAATTCTGAACACCCAGCTCTAAGTATTTGATTTATTTGTATTTTAAGCGTCGAATGGTTTGCATACATTTTTATTGGCAACGATACAACTTACAACTAGTTGAAGCTGGCGCTGTAAATTGTTGGCTGGCTGTAAACAGAGTAGAAAGAGCCATTAAGGCATTAAGAACATAATTTGTAGCGGAACTGTGTGGCTACGGGGGGCCAGGGATGGGAGGTTCTTAAATTGAACTAAAACACATTTCAATAATTGTTTCTAAATTGACACATATCAAGAAAATTATGAGCGTCAAAAAAAGACTTTATTGCAAACAAAAATGTTTATTCCAATCTTTTGCCTTGAATCCTGTTCCTAAGCGTTTCCATTGAAACCCTCAAAACACCCTTCACTTCCCACTAAACCTCACTCTACATCCTGAATCCAACCACAAAAAGCATAATAGCACACATAGTTTTGTGCCGACAAAAGCACTTTGCCAGTTTTGCATAATCTGCCCATAAACAATCTCAGGACGTGGCAAACAGCGAAAAACACATCAAATCATTCGTAATTGTTTTTAAATCTTGCGGCCGATAAAAAGAGCTACAATACATAGTTGTGCCATGAGGTTGTCGTCCACAAAATGCATGCACCATATGTCACAGAAATGGTCGAGATTGCGGGTAATCACGTCGCTCGTACAATTTAAAGGCGAAACGATTAAAAAAATGAATCACATTTATGTGCAAGGTTCAGGCACATGAATCGTGAAAACTTGCACGAAGAGCTTTTGCTTATGTCGCAATTCACTCATTAATATTGCAATCGTTGTTGGCGAGCATGTTATTACAATGGTTGATTTTTGTGTTTATGAAAGCTTGAACGGAGAAATAATTGGTAATTTTTGATTTTGCTACACAGTATAATTTTTCGATTGGAATTTTGTTTTGTATTTCTGGTTTAGATTTTAAAAATTCTTTGTTATAGTTGAGAATCTCCTTACTCTTTCTTACATAATAATTTTCCATTTATGCTCCTCACAACCTTCCCATTCATGGAGTTATAATTGATTTTCACACTGTTTGATCGAAGGGCAAAAAAAGTTCAATTTCTTTGAGAGCCACATAGCTTCCGTCAACCCACTTCCCATGATAACCCAATAAAGCCACCACGGAACCATTCCAACCGGCAATTTGCTGCATTAATGAAGCTCATAAATCAATACACAATTGATTTCCGAGCACACAACATTAACTTTGTGTCCTTATTTGCACGGATAATACATTATACAAAATACCAGGGTAATTACAAGTTGCACAAACCAGCAAATTATACAAATACCACTAATAACAACAAACAGTAAATAGTTGAACGCTAGGATATTTATGATTTGGCAATATTGTTGCACGCCATGAATCAGAGTCTATAGTTAAAGTATTCCCCTTTGTTTGTTCGGACTTCAAGACAATTTATGGCATATAACGACAATCACATAAATCAATAACATAAATAATTAATTATTAGGGCACATGCAATTAATGCTGCAAATGATCGTTAATTTTAATATGTGCCAATCAATGCGAACCAATGGCCAAATAGACCGAACAAAGCAAATAAAGTGGATAGAGTCGGAAATCGGATGAAGCTTATCTGAGAAATTAAAAGGCCATTTCTTTCATTCGCTGCCATATCTTTATTTTAATCAATTTAATTATTGTTTGTTCTTTTATGCTTCGTTGGCTCTAAAACTGTTCTACATATTTAATTATATTTAATTAAATAAACACCACTCAGCAGTTCAGCACTCAGACGAAGTATTTTCTTGAAATACAGTAGAAATGGTGGGAGTTGTTTCAAAACAAAGCAATCAAGGAAAATAGAAAAGTATGGCCTGTTTATTACCCATTTGATCCAAATCGTTTCTTGAGCGCTTAAGGAAAAGATGGAAGATGGAACAAAAGGGGAATTGAGAGTTATGTGTGGGAAATTCTACTAGAGGTCTGGTGAGAATGGAAACTTGAGGAAAAATCTAAAATTTTCATTGCAATTGTTATAATGTAGCTATTTTTCAGATCAATATTTCAATTTATGAAATTTAAGGATACACCTAGGTATTTTACACACCTTCACACATAAATATCCAATATATCTTCAGTACCCTTCTATAATAAATCCACTTCATCAATCCATCGGAAAACTTTTCAAATCAAGAAATTAGGTCCAGATGGGTACTATATTAAATAGAAATTTTTAGCTGACACGAACATTTCTTAATCTTGGTAAACATTTTAAAGCAATTTAAATAATTTACATCCTCATATCTCATTCTCTCTTACATTTAAAGTTTTAAGCCAAAAAGATAATTTTGTTCTTCCAATTTAAATTCTTGGCATAGCTTGTGTGAAAATATCTATAACCGTTATGACATTATTATTCCAATTCATCACTCATTTTAACTACAACCATCTTGCAGCTTATCTATGTTTCACAACAATATATGTAATATATCCCCAGATAAATTGAGTCTTCACTTTTCACATATCCTTTGAATATACTTAGAATATATCGTGCCAAGCTTCTACCAGCTTCTACTGTTTAGGTTGTTCTAGGGTTGGATTTGAGATACACATTTTGTTCGCATGGCAGCTTCATGTGCTTGGAGTTTTCGGTTGCTCGGAGTTCTCAAAATAATTTGGATGTTTTGAGTATTTGGAAAAATTCTGGAATATTTTTGCGGAAAATTTAGAATATTTGGCGTGTTTCTCTAGGGAGAATGATTGATGCTTCGGAAAATACGATCCATTTGTTACAAACGTAGATATCTTGCCTTAAAACAAAAGTTGGATAAATTTATAGGGAATGTTTTTGTTCAAAATTGGATTTTTTTTATTTGTGTTTTTTTTTTGTGGTTAGATGTTAGATTGGTTAGATTTGTTATTATGGTTTTGAATTATTTTTATTTTTCTTGCTATTTTGTTTTAATTAAATAAATGAAACAAACATTTATTATCTCTACGGGTAACGACGAGGCATCTCTCTGCGTGGGATATGCTTCAATAAACGTCACTAGTACTCATGTGTTACTGTCAAATCTTTCTATTTATAGGTCCAAGGACACATGATATGTATCTATTTTTTATAAGAATGATTTGACAGAATGGAAGTTTACATCCATCCAAAGACTTTTGTTTTTTATAAGATCAAGAAGTTCAAAAATATCTAATACCTACCTTTTCTTTAATTGCAGGATACTGAAACAAGCTTAAAATGGCTACAGGCCATTATATGCTGTGGGCTTTATTTTATTTTGCCTGCTTGTGCAGTGCATCACTGTAAGTATTCCTCTAGGTCAAATAATAATCAACCATTCATCGCTCAACACAAACCATTGAATAATCTAATTATATAACTAAATTCCAACAAAAGGGCAAACAATGCACGCGTAAATTTTCGTGAAAAGGAGAAAAAGATTCTGGATCAGATCTTAGGACAAGGCAAATATGATGCGAGGATAAGACCGTCAGGCATCAACGGAACTGGTAAGATAGTCGTTTGCTTGTTTGTTGTTTGTTTATAATTCGAATCATTTAATTTTACTGACATAGAACATAGAAATATAAATTTAAAGTTTGAAAATGATATTAATAAAGGTGATGACATCTAATAATTATAGGTTAAACTCAGGCATATCCGAAAATCTTAGAATGTGTAAACAGTCTACACATATTAATTGGCTGTTAGTCGGTCGGTTACTTCGAACATATAGAAACAGTAAACACCAATTAATCTTTACGAAACAAATGAAAAATTCTCTACAACTCTGAGTTTTTCAGAGTAGAAAATAAAAATTTAATTATTTCATGCAAACGTTGTTTGTGAACAATTTAAATAATAATAAATGGAATGTTCAAGTTCCTGAAACTTTTTCAAATTATTTAATAATTTAAACTTTTTACATCTAATTAGTGAGTTTTCAATAAAGCTACGAGTTTTGCCGTAAAAACAAGCGACATACTAATTAGCTTTCTACCTCATACCGAGCAAACTTACGAATTCTGATGAATGCAGGGCTGTGTAGTTTTACAAAAAATTTAGTTTCTCTTATATCTAATATCAATTAGAGACGACAATTTTCATTGTCCAACTTATTAAAAAGATTTTTTTCCCAATTACTAAAGTTAACATTCAGAGACTGATTCCTGTCCACCTCACAGTTAATACAAATTAATTGTTTACAAAAAAGCCCTTGCAATTAATAAAAATCTAATTAAAGATCCTTTCTAAATTTAACTCTCTGCACAACCCTGTCTCCAGCATCCCTTTTCAAGCTTCAGCAAAAATACACCTCGTGTACCTTCACGTGAAAGCTAATGTTCCACCCATTTACATCAGCAAATTGGCCCTTTCGGAATGAAATTACAAAAACCTGAAAATACAAAAAAAAGAATTGAGAGAAAATTTCCAACTAAAATTCGAGAAAATTGCGAAAATTAAAGGTAAAAAGCTCTTTTGCTTCGTAACCACATCAACGGCAGGCAACCGGAGCAACCGGCCAATAGGGATGCTTTGTAAAATATCCTACACAGTTTTTCTGTTTATTTATATCCAATTTTCAGAGCATAGTGTTTGTTCCCCGTATTTTACAACAATTTTATTAATTTCAACATTTTAACATGAACAATATTAAAAATTAAATGTTCCCTTTGAAAGCATTTTTCACATGTTCACAACTTTTATCGAAACAGAGTGAAATGTAAAAAATATTTAAATTAGAGAATTTTCACTTTGTAGCTACACAAAGCTGGGCTAATTAAATTGTGCGCTGCTAATTTTCGAGTATGTTGTGATAAATTGCAAATTATAATATGTCTATGAGTTTTTCGTGGCAAACTGTAAATTAATTATGCACATATTAAAATGAATTTTGTCGACAACTGGGCAATATATGTATAATTTGAAATGGTCGTTAATTTCAGATAAAAAATGAATTTGAAATCAAAAATCTAATAACTTCTAAAAACTCTGATAAAACCAATACATTACAATTTTAACCATTAGATGGCCCTGCCGTGGTCAGAATCAATCTCTTCGTCAGATCCATAGCCACTATAAGCGATATCAAGATGGTAATTAAAATAAACAACTTGCAATTAATGCATCTTTCTTTCGCATTTCCTGTAACAATAATGAATTTCTTACTTAATTAATTAGTTAGTTTTTTAGAAAGTCTAGAAGTTTTGTCCTTTTTATAGAAATAATAAAGCTTGCAAGCATTCAAACTATAGTTTTAACTTTGAAAGATTTTAAAAATTTTATTTATTGTTGTAAACAGCGTGCTTTATTTTACAATCAATTTAGGAACTTTTTTTAATCGGCATAATTCAATAGAGAATATTTTACTTTATATTTAAAGAATGGAGGTTGACTTGAAACAACTTAAAAATAGCTTACAGTAGAGAGCTTTTAGTTTATTTAATCGCATGTTTAGTTACTTCTTTAATTAAAGTCAACTCACTCATTATTGATAATATAATTTAAACATCCATTAACGAAACAAATAAATTTTTACTGTGTGTAACGTTCAAATAAGATATTTGAAGTCATCTAAACACCGCTCTTGAAAAAAATACTTTCCAAATACTTAACAAGCCAGTAGTAATAAATCACATCAAATGAGCTGTTAAAATTAAAATGAATTTTTTTTGCCTTAAAAATTCAATTAAAAAGAAAAAGTAAATTATAGCGAATGATGATTATTCAACAATGATCATTAAGAACATAAAACGCCCATTAAATTTAATCCATTGAACACAGTTAATCTAAATTTATAACCATGATCAAGTCAACCTCCAAATAGCTTAATTTATTTTCAGAGAAAATAGTCGTCATCTCGAAAACTTTCTTCCCAGCCATTTTTTGCCATTTCATAATTTTCATATTTTTCCATCCCCAAATCGTCTACTGTCCATCAGACCCCACAGCAACTCTCATAAAACTCCTAATGCCCGATGATTTGCCTGAAATTAAATTGGTTATATCCGAGCCCCATCTAAACGGAGAAAGATTAGAGCTCTAATGTCTGATAATGTGGTTGTCGACGGAAAATCGAAAATCTTTCGGCAAACAGTTTTCTCTCTTCATTTTTGCGCTCGCAGCCAAAAAAAAAATACAGCAATAAAAAAAATGATATAAAATATGTTGCAAGCACAAATTACATTTTTGTGAACAACTGAACAATAACGCTCGAGAGCTCGATAGTCGATTAAATTATGTGGTAGCACGAAAGACATAGAAGATTTTGCTGATATTGTTCGTCTTGCGGAACGAGGCAAGCTTTTTTGTTTATTTCTGTGGAGCAGTTTAATGGGACGACCCATGCTGAAAATATTTATTGTTCTTGAAATTATAGATGGGGTTATAAAATAAAGATTTCTTCTGGGATTTTCTATAAAGTTTTGTTTATTTCTTGTATTTTGAAATTACTCGTTCTCAAACATGTATCATTTTGCGATTAGGATTTTTTTTCGGTAATTGCTACTAAATTATTCAAGGCTCAAAAAAAAAAGTTAAAAAATATCAAATTAAGAAATTCTGATCCATCATTGAAAGTTTTATCATTTTGACAAGATCAGTAGAAACTTTTCACAATTATGATCCAAAAGCTTCCTTTAAATTTATCTCTAGCAAAAAGCCAATCCACTTATTCCGCTTGGGTACCTTGTTATGCTCTTGATAACGATAACATGTTTGTTTAGACATTTTCTGCTGATGCCATCAGAAATTAAATTTCCTTTAAAATATAAGCACATGAAATAAAAATATGAGAAAACAAATTTTTCGCTGACTCTGTTTGCTTCTATTTAATGTATTTTGGTAGTCTATTTATTTTTCTTTGAAGAGTTGAAAATCTAGGGAAATCTAATTAAACACAGGAATAGCATGTTTTTAGTTCTCCACATCCCCAAGAGATATTACATTAATTAATAATTCAAAAAGCTCAACTTGGAATTTAATTGTGTAGTTTCAGCAATTTTTGATGTTTTATTGGATTGCACTCTGCTTCGAAACAAAAACAAACTGTTCTATTGCAGAATGATGTAGTGTTATAGATAAGCAATAAAAATTAATTATTTGCAGCTTTTTGCATTCATGCTATATCAGAGGCTTCTAGCACTGTGGCAGTAGAAATCATTCGATACAGATTTGAGCACAATATAAACCCAATTACTCAAATCAAATATTAATCAAACATTTTATGAGTTTCTTATGCTTCGATGCTTCAAGGCATTATCACTTCTATAATGTCTGTAAAGATATAGTTTATTTCTCGGTTTTTCTTCTGGACATTTCTCATGAATTGACTGAACATACTGAGCTTTTTTTACTACATATTTTATAATTTTTCAAGCATTTTGTTAACTTTTAAACCTGCTAGAATATTTTAAATTGTTCGCTTTTGTAAACCTCATTAATAGAACACATAAATACATTTATTAATATATTCTGCAACACTATTAAAACTTATAACATCATTATACATTCTATGAGCTCATCCATAAAATTTTGATAATGTTCAAATTAAATATTCCACTGAAGTGTAATTCAATTAAAATTTGGTATAAATGTTGAATGCTTCAAAAACTTTTCCCGTAAAGCTCTCAATTCAGTCACACTATCATTCCCCATTAATATCATCCCACCCTTTATTCCATAATATTTTCATAATTTACAGTAGATATTCTCTTGTGTTTGAATAAATAATTCAGATGATTCAAATATTTATAATTCAAACTACAACAGGCTTTGTTTGCTTACTCAGCAAAACAGTTAAATATGTAAATATGGCTGGCTGGTGTTTGGATTGTAAAATTGTGTGAAATTTTGAAATTTTGTAATTTAATTATTTTTCTATCTGACACCTCTCACAAGTTTTACTCCATCTGACAGTTGAGTCTATCTGTATTGACAATATGTTATAAAACTATTCAAGATGATAATGTTCAAGGAGTTCTCTAGAATAAATCTAAAAACGCAGTAGGTAACGAGGGCTGGACATCAAGTGTAATTTCCTTGTTTAAGATAAGGATAATATCGGTTCATCTTTATTGTCCATGCTTGTACAATAAATTTTGCTATAAACATTAGGGAGCGTCAAGTGAAAATTGAACCGTCATGTGGCAGTAACTTATACTAATTATTCTAATGATATAGTCTTCCATATGGATTTTAAATCTTTCATAAATTCTGTAACTTCATTAAAAATTCCGTAGATTTTGAGAAACTCGAGATGACATGACAAAATATAGAAATGGCAAAAATATGCTGGAGAAAAATATTATGGAGATGGAAGGCACAACTTTTTTTATAATTTACATAGCTAACAAAGGCTCGAATCTATTTTTTCAGTTTTGCTATAAATTTACATATTTATCCAATTTTGATATGGCAATAAAGAAGATATGAAGGAATATTATAGGAATTGAGGTTATCCAAACACTCTCAAGTTTCCAAACTTCCTTGTTATATCACAGATCTCATTTTATCAATTTTATATTTATTTTATCTTCTTATGGAGAAGTTTCGTAGTTGAGAAAATGTGATATTGTGGGAAAAAGTTAAAATATGGTTTCAAAAGGACAAAAATAATGCATATGTGATAGTGGCTGGATAAGTGTAGAATGAAAAACAACTTTGCTATTTTTAGACTTTGAAGTTTTTTAAATAAATAAAAGATTTTGTGAATATGTAACTTCCGGCTTTTTAATATTTCAGCAAAAAAATTGAATGAAAAGATTAAATGACTAAACTAAAATTGATTTCTTGCTTATTGTTAATTTGTAATGCTGATTTTATTTAGAAATTCAGCGTTGATGGTTTATATAAATTATTTTTAATTATTTTTGTTTGCAATTCCAATAAAATTGGTTTGTTGAAATATTGCCAATAAAATGTTTATTTAAAATATACAAATGACTGATTAATTATAATTAACAATTTGATTAATTTTTCAATATATTAACAGGAGATAATTCGTGAAAACAAATTTTTTCCTTAAAATAATTTTAATTGCCAATCAAATTTTTCGAATAAAATAAGTTGAAATTTAAATATTGGAAATTCAACTTTCAATCTTTTGATGTTGAGGGTTGACAATAATATTTGCTTTTGTGTCCTTATTCCAATTAAAAGAGATATAATTTCGTATTTTTATTTGCGCACTTCCAAATCAATGACTTCTTACTTTTTATATAATTTTGCAATGTATCATGGATTCATGGATACATTATATTTAATCATTTTCAAATGTTAGGTTGTATCATAATTTAGTACCCCTATGAATATGTACCTACATCTTTTCCAGTTCATAATTCTGTACTTTAAATAATTTATGGTTTTTACCGTTTTCTTCTAAATTCTTCCACGAGCTTTACGATTTTTAATCTAATTTGCTTGACATTAACTGATTTCCTGATTTTATGATTTTTTATGCTTTCTTAGGGATTTTTTAGCATTTTTGCCATGAATTTTTGGATAATTCTGTAAAATTTCGTTAAATTTGTGAGTTTTGTTTTGGGAATTCCTTTAAGTTGTTTATGCGAGGGGGATTTGGGAAGATTTATGTTTTTTTGTTTGGATATTTTAATTATGTTCTCAAAAGTTTTTATGATTTTTTATTCTTCAAGTGAGGATTAAGAATCCAATTAACCCAGATGACTCAAAAAGCCTGTGAGAATTGACAAAATTATGGAGATTTTTGATGACTTTGTTTAATTAGAGGCAACGATTATGATAAAGTTGCAAGTTTATTGAGGAAGTTCAGAGTTCTTAGTATTTTGTAATCCTTCTTGGATGAATCAGTTTTAGTAAATATGCTGACTTTTGGTAGTTTTTAATGAAACCATTTGAAAACTAATCATGTTAGAACTTTGCAATATTTTGAAAGATAATTATAATAATGATGATGATGACACAACTAGTAGCGAATATTTCGGTATAAACTGAAAACCCAGCTGGACCGTATTATACCAACTCTTCCGCTGTCAATCCAAAATTCAATCAGCTTTGAAAAATGACCAGCAATGTCCTTTCATTCTTGTTTTTTGTTAAAATATCAGATAAAACATTTTTCAACGAATAGGTTACTTTTTCCTGGGACCTTTTCTATTTAGGTATTCGATTTATCCCTAACTAAATAATCCCCAAATTAATCAAAATTTGCAAACACTTTTATATGTTGGCATTACTTTATATATTTCCTTGTTTTGATATCATAACGTTCGCTGAAATCTTGCTCCCAATCCAAAATCAATAAAATGTATTTTATGCTTGAAATATATCATTAAAAGTTCAAAAAAAGACGATTCATTCATATAGAAAATGTTTTCCTATTGATAAATCTTCAATTCGTCCAAAATCCTTAAGTATTTTCCGGATATTTTGCAGTATCTATAATCTGGAAATGAATAGAAATCTTAAAAATCTACCCCTCTTTTCGGTGGATACTGGATTCGCTCATGAATATTCAATTTCGGCAAACGAGAAAACTGAAAAAATTACTAAAATATACAAAAATAAACTCATTTGAAATAATAAGAAAAACTCAGGAAAAATTGTGGAAATCTGGAAAAATATAAAAAGATAAAATATATGGCACTTACGAGTTACGTTTGCGAGCAACTGAAATATTGAGAAACGAGCAAAATCAAGATGGAGGATCTGTTTTTGTTCGCAAGCTCTTCGTAAGCTTATTCTGCTTTGCTGCAACGGATTTTATTTTTATTGGAGCGAGAACGAATTGGATAATAACAAGAGTATCTGAGTGTGTTTGGTTGAGATGGGACTTAGTCCATTTTTCTAAAGATAATTTTAAAGAAAATCTTGTAATAGAAAAAAACTAAGGTGAATTGAATAACAGATGGCCAAGCTTTCATGCAGAGATTTTATGAAAAATTAGATGCAATTTGTTTTAAAAATATTAAATGAGCCAGTTACTTCCAGCTCCAAACAATTTATTTCAAGAAAACATAAAAGTACAAGAAAATTACAAGAAATATAAGAAACTAAACTGAAATTGAAAAATACGATCGAATTTTTTTCCAAAGAATTTATAGATGTTGCGTGATACATTTAAGCAAGAGATTTGCCATGCAACCCTTTTCCTCTTCACTGCAAAATACAATCATTGAGTTAGGAGATTTGAGTGAGGGGGAGGTGTTAGAGGTAACTGATTGAATAAATTATTTACGTGGGAATCGAATAATTTTTTCTGAAGAATTGCTGGATAAATTGTTTATTTCTCTAATTTTTTTAATTCTTCCAATCGTTTCATTGTTCCATCTATTTGTTAAAAAAAACTTAACTCATCTTCCACCCCTCGATTTCGCTAAAAGCACAACTATCAGCTTATAACAATATTTCTCAGATAATCTTCGTTAATTTTGTAATCGTTCGCTCTAGTTAAAATATCGTCTGTGCAAAAGCAACTATAGCAAATCTGCCAAGTGTTGATGCGATCCTGTGCTGCCTGTGCTGGAAGCGAATTTTCATCAGTATTTTCACAAAACCCAGCATAATGTTCGAGAAAAAAGCGGAACAATGGCGTTAATTATTATCAAACATAATTTTCTGTCTCCTCAACCAAAAAAGTTCTGTGCTGTGAAAATTAATTGCTTCACCAAAAATTTCATATTTCGTGTTTCATTCAATTTGCGATTCTGTGGACAACGGAACAAAAATAATAATAACTCCAACTGTTCCTAAGTACACTGTTGAAAATAGAGTCTAAGATTTTTTCTGAATTTTTTGGCATTTCATTTTCAATATTGCTTCAATTTTGTTGAAAAAGCTCAAAAAAGTTTCAACTCAAAAAAGCCCAAAAAATATAATCATCGATTCCAAAATTTCAACAGTGCTTTATCCCTAAATACTACCATGCTATGTACATGGCATGGATGGCTCTGATTCGCCCCACAATCATAAACTTTCCGTGAATTGAATATTATTTTTTTTGAATGGCAAATAATTTAGCGTCAGTTCATAATTCACACACCAACCGAGAAACAACAGAATAACAGATAGCACGATATTTACAGCTGGAACCGTTTTTGCGCAACTTTGCAATGTTTTCTGGGGTTTCGTTGGATGAGAATATTTTGGGTGTTTTTGGTTATATTTATGGAGACTGGAGAGTTTTTTTATGTTTGGAATTTAAAAGGATTTTTGAGGAACCGTTTTGATGAGTTTTAAAGTATTTGGATGTTTCTAGAGAGCCAACGGAATGTTCCAATTAAAATTTTCTGAGAAAGTTGCTGCAGTAAAAATGAATGAGATTGTTAAATCCATAATTTGTGATTTGGATGAATAGGATAAGAGAATGGCATACATATAAAATAATAAAAGAACATAAAAAACATACGTACTTTAACATTCTATCAAAACATCTCCCAACTTCTGCCCACATTACATTCTACTGAGCGTCTCAATACCAATTTATTATCATACACTGCACAGTGCACATCATCAAGTTCAATCAAATTTTTCGCGATTATCGGAGCAAACTTCCTTCGTATGGCAAATTTATTCTCATAAAATTATCTCAAAAATCCATTACGATGTGACTCCATTATATTCCATAATAATATTATGATTTGGCGCGCGCGATTCTTCCAGCACTTGAAATTTGCAGGATATATTGGAAAATTCAGGAAATTGCAAAATTCACAAAATTTACAGAATTCCCAAAAATTTTACAAATATTCATGATATTGTAAGCATATAAAGCGTAAAAGCAACATATTGTTCCGCTCCATCCACTCCATTCACTTTATGAATACTAAGCCCTAAAAATGACGAAGTCCTCATCAATTTTACATTTTATTATTTTAAATATTAAATCCTACTTTGCTCTTGCTTTCTTTGGAAAAATCAAAAATGTAAAAAAAACACAGTACATATTTTAGAAGAAAATGGGGGATCGTTAAAAATGTGAATTTATCTATTAACGTTAAATAATTCACTAAAAAGCCTAGAATATGACGCCCCTCATAAATATTTCAATAAAACAAAATACAACAGAATTGGGAAAATTCTTAGGAAACTTCCCCGATTTCAATATAAAGTACTGCCAGCACTGCAAATTACATAGCAAAGTATGGACGTTTAGATGTTTTGAGGCAAAATGCTGCTAATTTGTTGATTTTCTCGCAAATTGCTCAACCATTAACTGATTTTGCCGGAGAAGCTGTTACAAATTTATGTTTTTGATTATCAACATTCAACACTCGCTCAACACGAAATAATAAAGCAGCAACCAAAATAATAGAGTATTGTGCTGGAACATAGAAAACAGCTTTAAAGCCCGTTTAATTGTGGGATTTAACTATTCAGCAATATTTTATTATTTTCTTGCTGCTTAATAAAAATAATCACATAATTCAACATAATTTTTATTATTCAGACAGCAAATTAATCAAAAATCCATTTTTCCCTTACATTTTACACTCATCAAGCCAACGGTCTAGATGATGGACCTACAGAAGTTAAAATCAACATGTTCATTAGGTCCATTTCAAAAATAGATGATGTCGTGATGGTTAGAAAACTAATTTATGAATTATGTTATCATGTCATCTCAACGTAACTTGTGTACTGTACATAGCTACATGGCGCTAACAGCGGAATTTATTTGAATTACGAAGATACATCCAAATTATGACAAATTTAAATATTCTTATTGAACATCTATCTATGATTACCGTGAGAAAAATTAAAAAATAATAACATAATATGATTATGTAGTAGAAAGGAAAGAGATTACCCATGACCTTTCCTCAAGGACCTAATTGTAATCACCATCTAATCAATCTCAAGTTCCTAAGTAAAAACCGCTGTTGGCTGCCGAAATCATTTGAAAAAACTTTCTTCAATTTGTGATTCATCGTTAAGAAAATCGTGTAGAATTATTTATTTGGACCAGCCGGTGATCAAAATCTCATTACGAATGCTTGATTGCTTGTGGTCAGTCCAAGATGTGTCATATCTAGAAAATATAGTCTTCAATGGATCCTTTTGTTAGAAACTTTTGCTAAATATTCTACTTAGCACAAAGTTTAAACTTGTTTGGATTGTTGAAATATTAAATAAAAGTAATCAATATAATGAGTAAAATGTGATTGCTAAATATATTTAAAGTTGATAAATGGGGCCAATTGTGTTTATTATTCAGTATTTCTATTTATTGCGCAAATTCTGACTAAATTATAATTTTATTGTTCTATTTTATCGAATGTTTGTCGTAATTTTTATGTCAAATATTTTATGAGTTTGTCTTTGTCTCTTGTGAATCTGTCTAGACACTTTTGGTATTGGAGTTTTTAGGTAAATTTGTTGTTCTTTTTCTTATTTTTTTATTATGTAAATAAATTAAATAAATAGTCTCCACCTACGCTCTACAATCTACAGTTATGTAAATAAGGAATCTAAATATACACAATAGTTGATAGCTATTATGTTCATCTGTTATTGTGGTATTGCGCTATTGTGCTTTTGTAACCAAATAAGTACTTGAGCTCGAATAATTCGCTTCCTAACGATATCTTGTTTGAAGAGTAATTAAAGCGTGTTTGCTTCTTATGAGATATATTATACAGCGAATACAGAGGCTTGACAGTCATGTTATGTTACAATCAAATTGTTGATTATTCAATAAAACATGAAAGAATATTTTTCTAATTTTAAATTTGATTTATCTTTCAATGACCTAAATAATTAAGCTCAAAAAATTAATCCTGGAAAGAATGATATACGTTGTACAGTACTGCATAATGCAAACTTCCGTAATTAAATCAATTACTCGATAAAGTATTCAAACTAGCACCATCTCGAAAAATTAATACGAATTGTCAGTCATGTTTAATACTAGTCCCAATCAGCAAATCACTTACGATATCATATACAGTTTTAATTAGCCAACAGTCACGATCGATCATAGTTATAATAGTTATCATATAGTTAACATATCATACTTGAGGCACGGAGTTTTGATTAATTTGATACATTTGAATCACTTGATATATGTGTTCATCACACTTTCATTATATCCAATCGGATATGCCATTGAAACCATTTATTCTTTCAATTATTTATGAATCACTGAATCACGCATAGTTTGTCCATTTCTGTGTTGGAAATCATCGTCAGTGTGAGAAATCGATATGTGCTATTTTGTTAGGTCATTTCCTGTGATATATTTTTAAAGGAATGTGTTTTTAGAACAGATGGAAACTAAGATAGTTAGCCATAGTTAATCATATTCATAGGTTTTTTATCGACTTTATGTTTATCCGGATGGGTACTTCGTTTGTAAATATTTTTCTAGTTGCAATTTAGGGATATAGGGTGTGGGAACCTTTCCAGCAATTTAAATATTATATTGAGTGTTGTTAAAACTATTATCAATTAAGCAGTTTATCCTCAAATTATGCAATATCATGAACGTGGTATATTTCTGAAAGTTTTTCATGGCATACATTCCTTAATCTACTTGATTGTAGCTCAACTATGTTTAATTTGCTGGAGTGAAACTTCCTCATCCAAATTTGTAAAGAAATTAATGTTAAATAATTTATGCAGAAATTATGAAATCTTAAAAGAGAGGATCTAAAGATTAATGATAAGAAGCAGCTAACAAACATTTCAATTTGTCCACATCCTTTATAGATGACCCGCCCTGTGTAGTTAAAATCAATATGTTCCTGAGATCCATTTCAAAGATAGATGATTATAAAATGGAAAGTATTAATTGTGGCTTTAAGTGCAATTTGGAAAAGTGTGAACTCAACTAATTCTAACAATCACTTGTAACTTGTAACAATCACTACTAGAACACTGAAATTATCAAAATAATCATTTTAGACAGATTATTCAGCTAATAAAAACAGTTATTAAATCAAGTGAATCTTTGTATATATTTGGTTATTGTGTTAATGTTGTGCTACAATTTGTCGTTTTCAATTAACAATCCAATAAATTTCAATGTTGGAAGCTTTTTGGCTCAACAAATATTTTATTACCTTTTATTACTTTCCTCACCCAATAAAAAAGCTGCCATGGAAATACAATATTTCATAAAGTCCCCACAGAGGATCTTGAGCACCTTCTTATATGCCTCATTTTCATTACACGCATTTCCCTTTTGCAGCTATCAAAAAAAAAAGCTTTTACCCAGCTAAAAAGCTATCAACTCACCCAACCACGATTCAACCACAAACAGCGTGCGGTTGTGGCTTTTAAACTTTTCGTCAGCAAACTTTCAAAGCAATTTGTAGAGTTTTATAAAATTTATGAAATTAACACAAGTTTTGTTGTCATTGGCACAACGGAATTATTGAAATTACCTAGAGAGACATTTTGCCTCTTATTTTTAATACCATTCGTGCGGTCAAAGTCAGCAATTAAAAGATTTCATGTGCTTCGATGTGGTTGTCAGAGAATGAAGAGTATTTTGTTGTGTGGATCATGTTGTGATTTCTATCGCGTGTTTTAGTTTTTTGTGTTAATTTTCTATGGAAATTGTTAAGAACTGAACTATTATGTAATTTAGAATTCAGATATCCATCCTAGGATATAATTTGCTTAACTTTCCAAAACATTAATTATTGTCAGCATACATTTTAAAGATTTTAAGAAATAAGTTAGAGAAATGATTTCAATAATTTAAGATCCTGTTTTCAAAAGACCAAAATAGAGTAAATAGAGGGTAAAAAACTGTGTACATGATTCAAGTCTGCTAAAAAAATTCCTAAGTTCATAGTCATCGCCCTCTAGAATAATAACACTAATTGAGTTAATAAAACAAATTTAATCCTGACGATGATGCGGTAAGAAAATCCGAATAACTAAAGACAACACTCGAATGTCTCTCGAGTAAACTTGTTAAATAACTGGCACTGCTGAACTCCTCCATACCAAAAATATTCCAAGTAAGGAAAAAAATACTAAAACCGTATACTTAGCAGCATCTGCACCAATCATAAAATATTCAAGCACATAATTTTAACCATCAATTGCGGGAAAGACGAGTGACGATTTGCTCTAATTGACACCACCACAGTCTCGCACTTCAGAGTACTTTGCCATTAATATTTCACGCCTCATGATCATTCCATATCTTTAATGTGTTTGTAACATCATGCTCACATCTTCACAAAAGTTCACCAAAATGCAAAAACTTAATTTATACATTTCTCACATATTTGTCTCACACACCCATAAACCTGCAATACAAGCCATAAAGACATAAAGTCACCCCTTTTCATTTTTGCTCCTGATTGTTTTGGGAGCTGGCGAAAAACATTTTACTTATAATAAGTCTCGACATAAAATTGTGAGGATGAAACGTTATATTTTTTTACTTTTTTCGGGTAAACTTTTGCTTATTTTTTGTCATTATTCTTTATATTTTTATCCTTATTTTTCCTTCTTTTGGGTGCTTTTATTTTTTTTGAGCAAAAGCCATAAAGAAATGAAAAAGATATTTTTTTTCGAGACTTTGCTTTGAAAATTTTAAATGTCATGAAAACTCTGCTGTACTTTGTTGCTCTGTTACCCAGTTATAAGCAGTTCTACGTGGTATATACGCAGTTACTACCTGAATGAGATCAGGGCACTGGGAAACCCTAAACATTCAATTTGCAGGGCAAACAAAAAGTTTAATTGAAGCTTTGGAGATTTCTAAATATTTTATGTGATGGGAATGGCGACTAGGGTTGATGAATTTTATTGTTGAGAGGTTTCGAAGGAGAAGAGTAAATTTTTATGATCTGAATTAAGATATACCGTATAGTAATAACTGTTACTTTAATCATTGATAATAAGCTTTGGTTACGTAAATACTATTTGCGTTGAGCTCAGAAGTTTGTAAAACTTCTCTCAAATCTAAAATATTCAAAAGAAATGAACTGATCAATGAGTTTTTGCACCCCTTGTATTTTGAGTTTTGGAAGTTTTAAAAAGACCAACACCTCCTCCTTCTGAATACCCAAACACAATAAAACTCATTTTAAACTCTGTCGCATTTTTTATAATAACCCTGTCACTCCAGGTACCACCAATCACATTTTTTCACCTGAAAAAACAACCAACATTTCCAATTAAAACTTTTTTGTAATTAGAAAAGTAGAGTGTTGGAACTCCGTCACCTCTCTGGATTCCCAATAAATCAACACAAACTATGTTTCATATGATAACGTATATGTTAAGCAAAATTGCTACCACTCAATCAAAAACTCATCTAACTATTTTTGGCGCAACGAGCTTGTGATGCTTCATCTGAGAATGACAAAAATTCTGAATATTTAATTTGCAAAACTGGCAAAGTCGACGAGAAAAAGCTAAAAACACTTTCTTTGAATCTTTGATGCAAAAGCTGCAGAAATTCAGGATCTAAATCCAAACAACAAAAAAACTACACAATATTGTCACAAAACAATAAAATATAGAAAAAAATTATGAAAATTTGAAAAAAAACTGATGGAAAGGACAAATAACTAAAAAAACCTTGGAGGAAACCTAGAAAAAGTTATTTAAATTGTTTTTTTTTCACCATTTTGAATAATTTATTTTCCTCCTTTTAATATCAAAGTTTGAATTTTTGGAGTTTTTTTAGAGAGAAAATGCAAAATTTTGGCAGAATGCTGTAAAATCTCGAATAATATTTTTAATGACTTTTTAGAATTTATTTTGCTCTTTGTAGTGAATGATATATTATGTGATGAGTTTTCAAAAATCATTGTCACTTGTCAGACAGTTTTAGCTGCTTATGATGCTGCACCATATTTTTTGATACTTTCGGGGAAAATTAAATGGGAATGGATGCACAATGCATCACTAAAATTCTGAAATGGCAAAATAACAAAACAGCAGCTAAATTATCAAGTTGAGATGCTTTCGACTGGAAATACGCTTTGAGACAAGACAAGCAGAAATTTTTAATTAACATAGATTGTTTGTCAGAATTTTGTTTAGAAATTTGCTTTTGAAAATTGCATGACATTTTTTAGATTTATGTGAAGTATTTGACATATTCTGATGTATTTGATGTTTTTGAATCTTTCGCATGTTTTTGTGCTTTTGATGTAAATTGATGTTTGTACAGACATTTCCGATTTTTTCTGATCACTCAGAAGATTGTAAATCCAAGCAAAATTATGGAAATTTGCAATTTGTTTCAAAAAACTGATATATAAATAATTTTAAATGCATCAAATAAAATTATTGACAAAGAGCAAATCAAGATTTCTTTTGAAATAATTTGAATAGGAATGAGACGCTGTTGAAAAATTTCAATTTTTTTGAACTTTTTTTAAATTTTTTAATAGAAATTATTTGAGAATTCTTGACCATAAAATTTAAGAAAAAATTTCTTGAAATTTTCAACAGTGTCGATCTTCTCCATCTTACAGACAGACTGCTCGTTCTTATCAAAAAGCACAAAGTGACAACATTCGCTTGCATATTTGATCTGAACCAGATTTTTTGTTGTTGTAAGATTTTACAAATAAAATCAATTGGAAAATTGCTTGTCAACCTTTTTGCTTTGATTTGCAATATTTTTCCAGTCTCTACTAAGCTTCGTTAATAAAAATGCTTCGATCCCCTTACATAAGCTAAAAATATTTGATATCGAACAATCAAAATGGTAGACAATGTTTGAATGCTTGCAAGTAAACATAAATGAAATCAATAACAATATGTACGTTCGATTAAATTAAATTAATGTGTTTTTTCCCAGCTTTTGCCGTTTGCTTGTTACAGTTGTTTGGATTGTTGGTGTTTGGATTGCGCAATCAGAGAAATGTTAAATATTTGCTGGGAAACTTTTAACAGATTTTTCCCGGCAAATTTACGAAAAAAAAATTCGAACAAATTCGACAAATTATATAAAATCGTAAAAATTCCACAAAACTGAAAATACGAAATCCAAACATCAAAAAAAAAACCAACAAAAATCGATAACCTTAAAATGTAAACCAATTACTAATCTATTTCTTCTTTTTACTCTTCTTCCTGTTATTTCGCCGGTCTTGCTGTTTTTGCGCAATTTACGATACAATTTATCTACTGGCTTTACGTAAAATCATCGTACGTTAACACATTTCAACTTTCACCTTTAAACCGAGTAGGAGTACAGTGTGCAACTGACTTTCCGTGAGCAGTGGCTGGATGAACGACTGAAATTTGATGACATTGGAGGTGAGTCAATTTAACTACGTCAACTTCAGGAACTTTCTCTGATTTCGTCCTTAAGGACAAAATCTAGCAGGAAATTGGCAATGATAGTGTTTTCCATGAATTTTAGTTTTTCTTTTGTTTCAACGAAATCTTCATCAGCAACTTTTTAGAAAAATATTATAGAACTTTCCAATAAAAAGTTTTCTTCCTTAAATATTATCAAAGAAATAAAATAATATTCGGGGGAACGCTATAAAAATCTTTAACTTACTTCTTGATATACTTTATGATACTTTTCATGTTTTATTGCCCCGACTACATGTAAAAATTTACCCAGTCTACACCAGACCAAATCTCGAACGGAAAATTTGTTTGATTTATGTAATCGGTGCTGTTTTTATACATTTTATACAATTTCATGCTTTTTTATGTTTCTCAAGATTTCTTGGCTTTTTGTTGTTTTTCGGGGATTTTTGTATGTTTTCCCAGTTTTTGATGCTTTTCCTAAGTGGGGGGAGAAGAACATTAAAACGACTTCGAGACTTTTTGAGACGGAACAAAAAGAAGAAACTTTAAAGAAAATCTTCGGTGAAAAAGTTTTCTTTATTGGATGTTGCTCCAGTTATTCAGTTATTGAAACGGTGGGAGTTTTCGGCTAGAAACTTTTAAAATAATAGACTATAGTGAAGTTTTTTTGAGCTTCGAGATGTTTTTCAGTTTTTTCCGAAAAAATATTATTTTCACTTCATAAGTTATTGAATAAAACAGGAGACGAAATTTATTCATGGAACTTTTTACAATGGAATTTTTGATTAATACAAAAATAACATATATTAAAAATATTGACAATGTTGCTAACCTTTGACATATTTCATAAGTTATAGAAAGTCAGTAAATCTTTAAGATATTTCACATAACCACTTGGAGGGGCAACTAGCATGAAATTTAAACATAAAAATAAAAAAGCAAGAGCGAAAGTAAGAAAGAAAGTTAAAAAAAAACCACAAAATTTCAAACCCCACAATTTCATCCCCTTCGAATGAAATAATTTATAAGATGTGAACTTTTCTCGGGCCATAAAAATAAATCTTTTATGGATTCAAATGCTGCTTCGTGACAACTTTTGCTCGACATTTCATTTCACATTAATGCCTTGTGCAGCCAACAAATATGTAAGAGTTTATTTATAATAAAGCAGGATAACGTCATATAAAGTGGATACTGTCCATTATACAGTGTTTTTGATAACCATAAAAGATAATAAAATATAAATTGTATTATCATGGAAAAACTATAAAATGTAAAATGTCTTTTATGTGATAAATTTTATGGAGTCATAAGGTTAGAGAATTTAAAATCCTTTTTCATATCTTTTGTGCAATTTTTAGCCTCTTCAATCAGTCTTGTTATTTTGAATATTCTGTTCGTTTTGTTGTGACTGCTATTAAATTAAATTGAAGGAAACTCGGAAAGATAGAAAAACATGGTCATAAAATATTTTCCCATAAAAATGTGAAAGCAAGATCTTGACGTGTTAAAGGTAGTCCCATAAAACATGAAAAGATTCAAAACGTATTTTATCTATCATCAATACACCTCAGGTCCTCTGATTATATTTATGTTTTCATACTAACAACCTTTTCTTGCATCCTTAGGTCGATTAAAGTACCTCACACTCACAGAGGCCAACCGAGTATGGATGCCGGATTTGTTCTTCTCTAACGAAAAGGAGGGTCACTTCCATAATATCATTATGCCCAATGTATATATCCGAATTTACCCGCACGGCTCTGTGCTATACAGTATAAGAATCTCGCTCACACTCGCCTGCCCCATGAACCTTAAGCTATATCCATTAGATAGACAAATATGCTCGCTGAGAATGGCCAGTTGTAAGTTATTCGTTCAACACTGAAGAAAGACCGCAATAATAATGTTTAAAAACTTATTTTAGATGGCTGGACAACTGCCGATTTAGTATTTCTATGGAAAGAAGGTGATCCTGTGCAGGTGGTAAAGAACCTACACCTACCACGCTTCACACTCGAGAAGTTTTTGACTGATTACTGCAACAGTAAAACAAATACTGGTAAGTTTTAACGAACATATATTTTTAGTTTGATTTCATTGTTTTGATTAAATTCTTGAGATGTTATTAAAATTTCACTAATTTTTCTCGAATATTAAAAATTTCTAGGAGAATACAGTTGCCTGAAAGTGGATCTACTTTTCAAACGAGAGTTCTCATACTATTTGATTCAAATCTACACGCCGTGCTGCATGTTGGTGATTGTATCCTGGGTATCTTTCTGGTTAGATCAAGGAGCAGTACCAGCTCGCGTTTCGTTGGGTGTCACCACTCTTCTTACCATGGCTACACAAACTTCAGGTATCAACGCTTCCTTGCCTCCAGTATCATACACAAAAGCTATTGATGTATGGACGGGAGTGTGTCTAACGTTCGTTTTTGGGGCGCTACTGGAATTTGCGCTGGTCAATTACGCGTCACGTTCAGGTTGGTTTTATGAAATTCCAATTTGATGTTTTCATTCATGTTCATTCAATCACAGTTATTTACAAAATTTGTAAAATTAGTTCTCCCTAAATTTAATCTGAAACTTCTACTATTGCTGTTGTCTATTAATGAAAGAGAAGGATTTTTTTGAAGGTTTTCTTTATACTTTGAATTAATTATCATCTCATCTTCAAACCTTCCTTCTCTTTCGACCCTGCTTTAATCACTTAAAATCATGTAAATTGCCCTCCCTTTGATCAGACTCCCTAAAATTTGAAAATTATACGTATCAGTTGCCGAAACCACATGCATTTTATAAACTCTTATGTTTCGTAATTTTGACCAATGTGTATTTTTCTTACGTTTATTTTTATGTACCTTATCAAAATATTGAATGCAAATTTAATAACACCCACTGGTTGTAATCTGGAAAACAAAAAACTTTGTGTTGTGTAAAAAAAAATATGGATGTGTGTAAATACCAATCAATTATCCTTTGTGAACAATCTGGGTAATATGACCTGTTGTGTAAATATATATCAAATACTACCGATGTTCTGTTGTGGCGAACACATAAATTCTTTGGCGCTTGTCTTTTAAATTATGTCTAAAAAGCGGATAGAGCGGCTGACATTCAAAGAGAAAAGTTGAAGAACAAGCGACGTGAAATGGAGCAGCAGAGCTTGGATGCCACTTCTGATTTGCTGGACACTGACAGCAATGCTACATTTGCAATGGTAAGAATGATAATAATTAACTTTAAATGAACTATTTTTTTTATAAAGTTTTATTATCTTCAAAGTTGGCTTGTAAACAAGCTTTCTATGCGAAGATTGTGAGTTTTCAGTTTTTACAGAGTTTTTTTACAAGATTTATGTTTTAATTCTAGTTATTTATAAAATTTTCATAAGCTGACTAAGAGAATAAATCTCATGATTCCTAAAATTACAGTTTGTAACTTAAAGAGATAATTTTATTAATTAAAACCTATTCGCAACAATTTTAGAAGCCACTGGTGCGACACCCTGGTGATCCTCTTGCATTAGAGAAGTTGAGGCAGTGTGAGGTTCACATGCACCAGCCTAAGCGCAATCGCTGCTGTGATGGTTTCATTAAGAGACTGCCTACTAGGTAAGATTGCAATTTTCATTTAAAAGATTTTTCTACTGTTTTTACTTATAAAGGATGAGTTATTAATTGGTTTTAAAAATAAATCAATTATCTTGTCATTAGGAGGAAGTTTGTCTAGAAATGTTCATACTTAATTTTATTCACTAGTGATGCAAAATAATATAATGTTATTTGAAAATTTCACATTTTTAGAGAAAATAAGATACTTGAAAACTCTTTCCGTTTTGTTGAAATCATATTTTTGATATTTTTGCTCAAAATTTTAAACTGAATTAATTATTATTTCCTTTAGTTGCCCTAGTTGTCTTGATTTACCTGGTTGCGGAAATATAAAGCAAGTCTACATTTTTAATTCATCTGTTTTATGTTCTTGTTGATGTTTTGTCATATTTCCATGTTTTATATTTTTTATAACCTAATCACCTTTACTAAAAGCACTAAAAGCTTAAATGAATCTACGAACATCATTACGTACAATATATAACAAAAGGAGATTAAACTTTTATATTAACAACCATTACGTAATAAACATACATTATATTTATTGTATGGAGCACTAATAATGTACATTTTCAATCTCTTTATTAAAAATGCTTATAATTCAGAAGCAGAAATTCTAATTGGAAAACTTTCCAACTAAAATTGTGTGTTACCAAATAATAATCTTTGTCATTTAAATCCGTAATTCCGAGAGCATTTGACAAATAAATTCCTTTAAACTAACTAAATACACTTAAAGCTACCAAATTCACCCAAATCTGCCAAAAACTAACAAAACTACCAAAAATTCCTTTGTTGTGGAGTTGTAAACTACATTTTGTGAATACATATGAGCACCATAATAATCAACTTTTGCGAGAATATTTTAGAATAAATTTGGAACACTTGAAGTTCACTGGAATATTTTATATCCTGGCTGTTAACATGAAAATTTAATTTTTCAATCAAATCTGAAAGCTTTTTGCCAAATGAAAATAAACAATAAAATTGAATTTGAATGCATATTTTAATGTGTTTGATGATGAAAGTAAATATATGCACTTTTAGGACAACTTTTTGAATATTGCGACGTCAAAATTTTTTCTGTTTCTTGAACTCATTTTTCAAACAATTTGAGTATTTGATCATTTAGAATTGCTACCTTGTATAATGTTTATCAAACCTTGAATAAAACAATTAATGTTCTCTACTCATACGGTATCATGTTTATGTTTACCAACCAGTTGTTCCACTGAATATTTAATAATGTGTATTCGTTCTGTTATCCTAATAAATGTATAAGTGTGCAGTAAATCTTCAAAAAACTACCTTCTATCTATCAAACGTAGATCACATCTCTCAAAGCCCTAAATTCTGGCAAAAATTGTTAAATAATATGTTTACTTCAGAGTTTATTCCAAAGTTAAAATAAGAAGAAGCCAGATACTTATTCATGAAACGTTTTTAAAGCACAGTGCTAAGGATATATCTCGTTTATATTTGAAACGTATATATATTATATCCAGAACATATCTGGCATGCATTAGCTCCCAAACTCAACCATCAATAAATGTTCATGGCAGCAAAAAAAAACTTTCCAGAAGAAATTTTCAGTAATTGAATTCCTTCTCTTTCGTAATACTCTCGAAATTCAAACTATTTTTATTTATTTCCAGTTTCACCCAGTTTTTTCTGTTTTCGAAGTATTCTGAGTTTTTACAGCTCTTTCGAGAATTTTTTAGTAGATTAATCCATCTCTGGGAATACCCATAAAACAAATTACATTATCTTGATATCAAAAGTTTTAAAAGCTCAAAGTTGAAACTTTCTGCAATTAAACAGATTTAATTTCCGTATTGCTTTTAAAATTATGGAATCAAAATTAAAGATTGTATAAGGATGGTGATCTGCTCTTTTTAGAATCGTTATATTATGAGAATAATAATCATTATAATTTGGACAAAAGTTAAGCCTCAAAACTTCGTAAATAGTGGGTAAATAGTCGATGAACCGTCATCATGAATAATTTAATCATATTTTTTCCCAGCAGTATTAAAAATTATTTTCTTTTTGTATATAATTTTTGTGTCTAATGTTCGTATCCATATATTTGAACGATTTTCCTTAACCCACCAACCAACCTCTCCAAAATAATTAAAAGAAAATATGCCAGCAAAACTTTTGGGAGGAGCTTTACTAACAAGATTCCCGGAGCTTTTGCAAAAAATATTGAATGTTTATCTATCTGAAACGAATACAAGTTTCACCAGCTAAAAGTGTAATCAAAATGTGCAAAAATTGTGTTAATAAATTTTGTTCAGCACGTACTATAACACCCTCCGACTTTTCTCATCCACAGGAAATGCTCCAGATCGAAGCGCATTGATGTTATCTCACGCATCACTTTCCCGCTTGTCTTTGCTCTCTTCAACCTGGTCTACTGGAGCACTTATTTATTCCGCAACGAAGACGAAGAATAGGGTTACTGAATCGTTTTTATGTTTGTTGTTATGTTAATTAAAATTAATTAATGTGGTGGAAATATAAAAACAGGATTTTTAACTAAACGTAATTATGATTTTAGATAGTGCATTAAGCAGTTTTTCCCTAGCTGAGAACCTTATAGACCTGTAAAAATTTATCTAGCATAGATATTATCATTTGTTAGATGTTCTTGCACAGCAAAATGAATATTGTAATACCTTGTAGTAGCTGTAAGACTCGCAAGAGCCAATTAAACAATTTTCTATGTATCGCGACAATTATGTAAGTGACATTTTTAAATTTATAAATGTATGATAAGAATCGATACTTTCATAGAAAATCTATGTTAAAAAGCGCATACTTGATATGACTCAAGTATGAATGATAAATACATGGGCCTATCTGATCTTTTTAACATTGTTGTCTCAAACCAACAAACGGGACAAAGTAAACAAAAGAAGGTGGTGAATTTGAATAATCATATAATCCACGAAGTAAAATATATCAAGGTACAATATTAAGATGTAGGTCATGAACGTGTTAATAAATTTGTGTCACGTCATCACACAAAAAATAAAATACAAAAATCAACGAATCCTTTCCAATTTTGAGGAAAAATTGTTGGTTAATGCTTATTTGTAATTTTATCTTTCGAAAATAGATTTATTAACACAACCGTATAAAAAAAATCTGAGCTCTTTTAGAGTGTATGTGAGCTTCATTCTTATTCTTAAATAAATAAAACCTTGATGTGTTCATTACTTCTAATGAAAAAGCTTATGCTCCCCGAAAAACATTTTCTTTTCGCCACCTTCAATAAGTGCATTGTCCAATACACCAATACATTTATAAAATCCATAATCACAACCAATAGCTGCAACTGACCTTAACAAACCTCCCTTATAATAATCCTGTACATACAACGTCAAAAAGCCAGTTCGTAGCGCACTATTCAAACTAAAATGCATTGAAATGCATACACATAGCAAAATTTATCAAAATCTGTATATTTGTTGTTGGTTTCTAATTTCTTTACATTTTTAATTTAAATAATTTTCTAAAATAAAGAAGTAAAGATAATAGTGACCATTCGTTGTTAATTATGATTAATAAATATAAAACACTAAACAAGAAAGAAAACAAAATCTATTTCATATTTAAAATTAAACACAGTTCATATGCAAATTTATGTTTTAATCACAAATCAATAGTTCAATAAATAATTCACCAGAAGTATATAGGTGGAATATATCGTGTACATAAATAGAATCAATAGCATTATTGATAAAGTCACAACATTTGTAAATCAGTAGAAGAATCAAGTTCAAAACGGTCGGGCATTTAAAACATATTACAAGAAAATAGCTGAAGCGAATGGAAAATCATATTCAAATACATTTTAGGGATTTTATGGAATTCTTCGAGCAAACGCACTTTTAACCAAAAACAAATTTGAAACTACTAAGAAATTTATAAATTTATAAAATACTCGTCGATTTTAGTAATTAGTAATTTTCCAAAACAGGGTCCTTCTCATAATGTTTAACTATAATGTTGCTGTAACTATTTCGCTTCTATTTTTCGGTTAAAATGTTTCAAACGTATCTCTTACAATTTATTTAATAGATTCACAATTTTTTGGTTATGTTTGGATAATAACAAATATAATTCACAATTTTTGTTGTTATCGAAAATAGTAAGAATATTAAGAACCAAAGGAGATAGGTAGAAGATCAATTAAAGCAGATAGTTAAGGTGTTTTTATATTGAGGTATAAATTGATGAAAATAATAAATAAAATTTACAGCAAAACGTTTTGAAATAAGATGTTCTATTATTTTTCAACTCCATAAAACTTTTATGATCAACCTTTCGAGAAAATTTTGTGATATTTTTTCTTCCACAAACTTTTAAAAGATTCAATTTTAAATTTTAAAATATATTTCAAGTTTCCAAATCCACCTATTCGGTTAGTGTTTTACTGTTTAAAACTAGATTAATTGTCCTATTTAAAAAAAATCACAGAGAAACTTGTCATTTCAAAAATTTGTAAAGAATACTTATAATTAATCATGTAAATAATGAAATTCTGTCGGCAAAGCTACAAAATAGATATTAAATGATTAACTTGATAAGCTAATAACAACTATTTATAGGTAACTGTTGAAAGTTGTAAACTAGACATCTACTCTAATTGTGTAAAACTGTATAATTTGAGGATTAATTACATAATAACTGAAAATACTTACCGGAATATAATACAGAATTTAAACAATTTAAAATGAGGTTATAGAGCCGCATTTAAAATTGGTGCTGAAATTGGATGAGTTTTGTGTGGCAGGTCAAGGATGCTCAATTTGCGCTTATAATATTAAAATTTTCATTCATCATGAATGAATAAATGCAAGTTTTAAATATGAAACATTTGTTGAAATATGCAGAACCATTGAAATTGTGGTTGAACTGATTATATGTAATTCAACAACAATTTAAATATGAAAGGAAGCATTAAATCAATTAATGACAAAAATATCTGGTTAGAAGATCAATAATTGAATTTTTCAGCAGTTCAATGATTCAGTTTGATGCATAATGAAATATTTTATTTTAAAATTATGTGTGAACGCAAAAAATTGAGCATCCCAAAAACTCACATGAGTCTTAAGATTTCAGCGTCTACCCGTGATTCCATGAATCACCCAAGAGTTTATGATTTAGAAACCAAACTTAGATACCAAAACTAGATAAATGTGACTTTATGGTCATCAATCGTATAGTTGCGTTCTCTACCTAGACACTGATACAATTGATACACTTGATACACTATAAATAAAAACTTGATAAACTAAATTTAAATTTCATCCAACGGGTGACTGTAACCTACTGTATAACACTTTAATGATAACAATTTTGATAATCTTGAGAAATTGCTCTTCGAGACAGTCGAGTGAAGAAAATGTCGAGCCAAGTGAAAGATTGCATTGCGAGATTGGCTGGTTTTGTGTTCATTTTTTCACCCACTTCCAAAAAAACCTTCAGCTGCGCCTCTAAATCGCAATCAAGAAAGCAGAAAGTGTCACAGTCATTTTGATTTTGCAAACTTTTGAACAATATTCAATATGCTCAGTTCGTGAGCAGTTCTTGACAATTTCTTTGGTTAGAAAATAATTTTTAAATGCTAAGCTAGACAATTTAGTGAGTTTCTTAACCAAAAAAAAATTGAAAATAATTCAAAAAACATTAATCTAGATCTTTTTTTGGAGAAATTTGATATAGCAAAAATGTTAATGGTTGTTCGAAAAAGAATTTAAAAACAAAATATTTAAAAGCAGTTTTATTTTTATGGCGTGTGGTCTCGTAACATAATTAAAAATGTTATGCGAGACGTTAAAATTTATTTAGAAATGTTTTTTATTTGGAATTCTATCGGTATAGACGAGGTTTTTGTTTAGACGAATTTTATTATGGAATCCACAAATTCTATTTATTCTCATATTTCTTTGTGTTTGATCAACTTGATGACACTTTAATAAATCTTATTGATATATCTCGAAGTTTTGTGCAAGATTTTTTAGAAATAAAAGTATGAATCAAAATGACAAGAATATAAAAACTGACATATTTTTAAAATAACAGATTTTATTTCAATTTCAAATTTTATATAAAAGATGTAAAAACATGTCTCAGTAAAAAGCTTACATTTGTGAGGTTTCGCTCACGCTTGACTTGAGTGAAATCTCACAAATGTTCACGCCTTGCTGATTCATGAAAAATAATGGTTATTTATAAAATAAAATTAAAATATGAAATAAATTATATACAAAAAATAAAGAATGGAGTTTCCACTTTTTCAGATTTTCAGGTTTTTAGAAAATATCCGTGCAACAAAATCGTTTAATAATAATCGTTCATATATTACATAAACTTTGACCATAAAGAAAGCTTAATCTCCTTCCAAATAAATTAACAAATCAGTTTCAATAACAATTTAAATACTTTTTCTGACTCATTTGCTTAACTGACTAATTTAACTTTTTACATTTCGTTGACAGTATCATTCAATTGAATAACTGGATAAGCTTAATACGAATACTTTTACATTTCAATTAAAATGAAATCTCTCGGGAATATTTCTAAATGAGTTAAATGGTAATCAGCGAATGGTAATCACAATTCTCACAAACAGGCACATAACTCTATTCTATTCTTTCGTATTTTCAGCTATCCATTCCACGTATTCGGTGATGCGGGTATACACACCAGGGTAACCTTAAATAAGATTTAATCAAATAAGGTTCAAAAGAGTTTCTAAAAAAGCAATTTGAGATAAAAAATGCTTACCTGGTTCGCCACATTTATTTCCAAAGCTAACAACTCCGACTAAACTCCATTTAGAATTAATTTCATACATCAACGGACCACCACTGTCACCCTACAATCAAAAAGTGCTCAATCAATATATGCAATTCAGTTAAAACTTTTAGAAATCCTACTTGGCAAGCATCCACACCACCCTCACTGTACCCAGCACACAAAAAATTTTCCGTAATAGGCTGGAAGTAAGCTCGATTACAGTCATCGTTCCGCCAGATAGGTAGCTGAGCCTGTCTTTGCACATTCGATTCTTTGCCGCCTAAAATCAATTTCCAAATTAGAAAAATTTGCTTCCTCTAAACGTACACAATGTTGCAAGTAAACATATAAAACAATCTATCATACCATAATACTGCGTACCCCATCCAACGACAGTTGCCCGGCGCCCTATCAATCTTTCCTTTGACAAATCGGGCTGTGGCAAACAAATGGGGATCACGTACTTGGACTTCCTAACTGGACTTTCCAGAACCATGATAGCAATGTCGTTATAAAAACCGACTCGGGAGAATCTTGGATGAGCTCGGACTTCATTTACTTTAAACGTCACGGGAGCAGATGGTTCTTTATCTGTTGACAAGTCGATGTCACCAAGGCGAACTGTGAATTGACGGGCAGCAAATCTATAAAGTAATTTTGATTTACATTTTTTTAATTTAATTCCTTGCTTATTTAACTCACGGTCTTTGTCTTGAATCTCTCGTGCAATGAGCTGCTGTTAATACAAATTTTGTTCCAATCAGCGATCCTCCACACCAAAACTCTGTTCGTTTAGGTCCGTGCAAGAAAATGGCAGCTAACCAAGGCCACTGCCCAGATGGTGCTTCAACTCCACCCACAATTCTTCCTGAAGAATATTCCTGCTGGCCACATTCTGCTGGATCAATAAAATTTCCAATTTGATTGTCTTCTGCGTTAGATATGGCACCAATTGCTGCACTCACTCCAGTACTTGGAATCGTGAAGACTGGAACAAGAGGACGATGCGTGGTTGAGGTAGTAGTTAAATAGGTAACTGGATTAAGCACCAAGCTAGGTCTAGTTGTAAGCCTTAAAGGTCTTTGGGTTGTTATCACTGTATTTTCTGAAGAAGGACAGCAAACTCCAGGTACAAATAAACTTTTAAAACATAAAGACTCTCTGAGGTGAGTTAAATCTAGAAGGAGTCCGGGACAGTTGCTCAAATCATCACACTTTCCAGGACGACCATCAGGTGTTCGACAACGATTCTCTCCATCTTTGCCTTGAACATCTAAAATTTTAGCTAAAATAAATGTAAGTAAATTGATGTATTTTTTAAACAATTGAAATTCTCACTAGTTTCTTGAGGTGTTTCCTGTTGTAAAGCTGCTGACTGGTCTTGCTTCCTCTTTAATTTGTTCTTCTTTCTCTTCTTTTTGGCATCAGGATTCAGTGCCAAAGCCGGTGAAGATGATTTAATGTCTGTAGGTTCATCAGCAGTTTCTACTATGCTTACTCTCTTGATCAGTGGCTCGATAGTTTTGGTCATATTTTGTCCCAACATGTTTTTGGTAAGCGTCAAAATAGCGTCTGGTACATTTTCTCCTGAATGTTGATTGTTGTGCTGCTGAGAGAGATCTTGGCCTCTGGTCATATTCACAATATATCGACCAACTGTGTTTAAAGCACCTAAAATAATTAAAACATTTAATAAATGATATGGCGATCAGTTGATTCTAAATATTACCCAAAGTCTCAGATATCTTCGAAAAGGCTGAGCTTGAGAGTAATCTCCCGGCTTCCATGAACGAAGGCATCTCATCTTCTTCGCTCTCTGATTCACTATCTTCTTCTTCTTCATCATCGTCATCATCATCATCGTAAAAAATTCCACGCTTTGTCCTACTTTTCGGCTGAAAATGCAATTCTATTAGGAATATTAAACGTTTTAGGCTCAACTCCAGCTAAATCCTAATTCAATTTTTACCTCTGCTATCTTCTACATCGTCCAAACTATCCAAATTATCCAACGAACTCAGCTCTTCCAAGCGGCCAAATCCTTCTTCGATTGTTGAAATTAATGTCAGAGCTGCAAAATTGGGAAAATAGAAGGAAATTTAATTATTTTCTGGCAAAATTGGCAAGTGAAAGGGATAATCAAATTAAAATTTGCAAATATCTGCTGGATGAAACGTATTTGTTGTATAAATCTATAAACTTGCTGAGTTGTGGAAAACATTTTTTGTGGAATAATTGAGTTTTCTGTAGCAAAAAATCATTTATGAACATTTTATTGAGTTTGATCAGATGTTGGGAGCTTTTTTGTGAGCTTTTTGGGATTTATTGATTTAAGTCGATCGTTAGCGGAATATTTACATATTTTCCTGATTCTTAGGCAATTTGATTATCATTTAAATTTTTTTTTTTTAAATAAAAATATTACTGTGGATGTTGAAGAAATTTTGTTAATTATCTTGAGTTCTAAAAGCATTAATAATTTATTATGAGTTATTATTAACGCAACGTAATTATGACTTATAAATTTTAACAAAAATTCTATGCTGTAAATAAAATACAAATCATTGTGAAAATTACAAATTAATAATTCAAATTTCAATCAAAAGCCAATTGCAGAAAATTAGGCAGCTTTTGATGCTTCTGACATTTGTAGGATCTAGCATATTTTGCACCATTGCAGAAAATGAAGGATTTTGAAGCATTTCTAGCAGCAGATTAAAAATAATGAATATTTCATAACTGCAACTTACTGATTGCATACTTAAAATTTCATTTGTATGGAGCTCAAAATACATTTCATAATTATCCATTTGTTGCGTATAGAGAGTGAAAATTTAATTATCAATTTTATTTAATTCTCAATTTCAGGGATCGGAATAGAATCGATTTTCGATTCCGAAAAAAATCGATTCCGATTCCTAAGTTTTTTTCAAATCGATTCCGATTCCGATTCTGATTCCTTTAAAGAATCGCAAACCAATTCCGATTCCGATTCTCAAAAATTTGAGAATCGATTCCAAATTCCGGAATCGATTCCCAATTTTCAAACAAAAAATTTCAATTCCGATTCCAATTCTTAAAAAATGAAGGATTCTAATCGATTCCTGATTCAATTCCGAGCCCTGAGATATAAATTTGGTTATTGAGCATACATTTTCAGGAATTTGAATTGTTGAAAACATCTTTCTAGAATGTTCGAAATTTTCAGACCTTTCTATAGATATCCAATTATTACTGACTTCAATTTCTGTACTTGCCAACTGTCAATTCTTTCTTGGCATGATAAAATTTTAAAGGTTCTGATCAAGATTTAATATATCTAGTCAAATTTTAATCTTGAAATATGGTTTTAAGAGCAGTATTTTAAATGGAAATTAAAGGAATTTGATGTTCAGAAAAATCTACTTGTTTATAACGATTCCGATTTTGGTTCGTTAAAAATTAGAGAATCGATTCCGATTCCGATTCTCAAAGTTTGAGAATCGATTCCGATTCCAAACTCGATTCTCAATTTTCAAAAATACAAATTCCGATTCCGATTCCGATTCTCAAAAAATGATCGATTCCAATCGATTCCGATTCCGATTCCGATTCCGATTCCGAACCCTGCTCAATTTCAATTAAAACAAAATTCACTAAAAATTTATTCAAATATCTAATAAAAATCATAAATATAATATTGAAATATTTCATGTCACCAGCAAAATTTATTGCTCGTCAAACTGAAAAATGACGCACAAGTCCACTGTCGATTTATGTAAAAAATTTGCCATTCCATGTCATGTTTGACTAATAACACAAAAAGTAAAATTAAAAAAGTTTTGTCAAAATACGTTTTATGAATTTTCTATTAAAAATTACACAGTTTTGTTTGGCTTTACTGTTTAAATGAAAACATTCTGAATTGTTATTGGAAAAAAAAATTTCACTTTCTTCAAAAAAAAAACAACAAAAGACAAAAAACTTGAAATTGTATCGAAAAACTTTAAAAACTCATAAAAAAGTTGAAATTCCAAAAACTCATGTGACTTGCCAACAATAATATTTTTAATTGTTTGGATCATTTTATTCGAGACGCGCTGTGAAATATGATTAGCTGCAAGCTATAATAGTAGCAAAGTGTTTTCTTTTGCCTTTGAATATCAAATATATTTTCGATTGCATAATTCTCAGATAATTTATGCGTTGACAATATGACAACATGTTTTTTTGGAATTTCTTCGGATTACATTTATTTTTGTGGGTTGATGAATGAAATTTGTTTTGTTAATTACCATTATTATTTAATGGATTTGTAGATATTTTAACAGATCTCGTATAATGCTGTAGTATCATGATATTGGTCGAATTTTTAAAGGTTTTCATAATAATAATATCCGGAAATAAATTTACTTACGTATACACATTCATTACGCAATTTTTAGTGCATGGAAGTGCAATAAGGTGGTTGTTGATTTCAATTAAAACCAATTCTGATAAAAATTACGTTTTCAAATTTATTTCCCTAAATATAGAATATAGCTTTGTATTGGAAAACCAACATGAGCTTACAAAACAATTTTTTAAGTTCCTAACTCAACATTCAATATAAATTTCATGCTGACCTCTTTATTGAACCAACCCCTGAAGCAGCATCTCTTAAACAAACTCAAATCTGCTAATAAACTTAAAGCAAACATTTTCCAAGCCCGTTTTTAATCTTTAATAACATAAACTTGTTCTAAGAAATGGAAGCATGTTGGTTTTATGTTTGGAAATCCTAATTTGTTACATTTGTTCCAAATTTTGGCTCAATTCTGCACATTTTAAAATTTCAATAGGAAATGCTAAAAGCTTGTTCGAAGCAAATTTCACAACAAAAAGCTTTCAAACTTCTCACATTATAAAATTAAAGTTTCATTATTTATCCATGTTGCCAAGTAGACAGGTTGCCATATCGCTTGAAATTCAAAGTGGCGCTTCGTCTATTTATTCGCAAAACTAGTTAAAGCACATCTGTTCCCCATAGTGTCTATATAAAAATAATGTATAATGGAATCTCAAGCTTATTTAAAAGCTCTTTAATTGCTATAATTACAAAAAACCACAGCACATTAAAGAACCTCAAATAAAATTGCGAAACTTTATCCTCATGAGTCAACCGGATCCACGGCAAAAAGCGCAACCAAAAACTAAATACAGCTTTTTCAGCTTGCGATATACTCACATTTCAAGCATTTCCAGTAAAATATGTTTCGTGGCAGGAGAGACTGTTTTATAAGAATAAATTTAAAATAAATTATTATTTTCCTTATCATTTATCACATATAACGGATTTCTGTTCAACTTATTAATTAATTTAAATTTTCATTTTAAAAGCTCTCTTGCACTTTGTTTTTTCCTCAAAATTCTTTTTACATCGTCTCTCCTACCAAAATTCAAGCCTATTTTAAACGATATTTAAAAATAAACTCAAAATATTAAAATCACACAAATTTAAATCATGCTTCAGCTTCATAACCATAAGTCACTTTCACCGACCGACAGACAAAGCCAAGACAAGGTAGACGAAGAAAACTTATGCGAGCGAATAAAAGATAAACCACAGCACAGCAGACTCGCAGAGAGCCGTAAATATACCGAAAATACGCAGAAATACAGAAAACATACTGGATAAATACAGTAAAATCAGTTGAATCTGTAAATACAGTTGGCAGCTTCAGACACCATAAAGTACGGTACAGCATTCTAGCCATAAAGTAGGCAAACCTTTTCTCAACGTTCCACCTCGCCGAAATTTGTCTGGCAGCCTCTCTCGCTTGGGCGAAACGGAAATTGCTTTAAATTCGTTCACAAATTCACTTTCCTTTCAAAGTTATGTAATCTCACTTGGGTAAGACGGCATTATTCATCCGTTTAACGAGTCATTTTTGTGTGATCAGTGCTCGCTTCGGCACACATGGGCTGAAGCTTTGTTGGCACTCACTTGTGAAGTCATATGGTTGGTGCGTGAAGAAAGAAGATGTTTGTTTGACGATGGAATTTTAAATATTTTATAGTTGGTGCATGGATTATGATTTTTAGGAGGTTTTTGTGAATAATATGCACACTGCACAGTCAGGCATTAAGTTGTTGTGGTGGTATTGCTTTGATAAGTTGATTAGACTTGGGTTTCAATATTGATCTCATAATTATGACAAACTCATGATTATTTAAAAAATGTACCTGAAACCAGAATAATTGAATAAATCTGGATAAAGTTTGTATACTTTTGTAATAAAGAAAAACTGCCAATTACTCAAACAAATGAGAATTATATCTAATAAATCAATTTGCTCTCATCAATCACAAAAAACCTCAAAAGTTCCCACAATAAAACAACTTCAATAAAAAATCGATTATTCGATTAACACCCGGCCAATAATCATCACCATAAACTCAAGCACCAAAAGCATGGTGCAAAAACTCTCACTGAATTAATTCATCACTCTTTTTGCGGCATAACAAGTATTGCAGCTCGATAGTCATGCTTTTTTAATTTATTCCGAAATCTATTGAAACTGGCTTTTTATCAAATATATTCACTCAAAATTTTAAAATTTGAAGGAAAATAATGCTTTTTTATTAATAAATGATTTTGGAGTTTTTGCATATAAATATGGTTTGAAATGTACTTTGTATGATTAATGCTATTTTCTACTTGAGAAAATTTTTTTGAAGGAATTATAAATCCATTCATTACTTGGAGATGATGCACTTGACAAGTTGACAGCACGCGGAAAGCATGTATTGTGTGCACTTTTGACTAGCAATTTTTCACACTTAACCGAACGTAAGTGAGATGGAAGTCATTGCTAATTATTATCCGAGTGGCAACTTTTCCATCATTTTATTTTGCTCAAACTAAAAGTTGCCAAACACTCAATTGTGTGTGCAAAGAGAAAATAAAAGTTTTTTTTTGCAGCACAACAATGTTGGAACTTGGATAAATGTGGGTGGCTGTTATTTTGCTTTATTTGCTTGATCCACTTAATAACTTAAAATGCTTGTGCCAGCCGCTGTTGCTTAGTTTGGTTCGGGGAAAACGTTAGCATTATGATTTTTTCTTTGAATAGTGAGATTTCCTTTGAAATTTTAAATTATACGAGAACAAACTCAATTCTTCTATTAAACTTGATAAAAATTGTATTAAAGATTATTAAAAGAAGTGGCATTTTTTGAGCAAAAATTTTGTATTGCTACATTTGTAACCAAATTTCTCTAATACATTATCCAACTACTTAAAAGGAACCTCATTAAAATAACATTGCCAGTAAAAACTCCCTTAGCACAATTTAAAATCTCATCCTGAGTAACTAAATCTATAAAAGTCTCCCTCACTGCTATTGTAGTCATTAAAAAGATTCATGCAGTAGAAGTTCACAAACATTCCAGCAATTCAGTTCCCCACATCTTCAGCCTACCTAGTATAGTATACTGAGATTGCTTAATTCATTAATTCAGTGAATTGCTCTTAAAACTAATCTGATATCGTCTATTCAGTATTTTCCGTAGCTTCTGTACTGTCTATTGCCTGGATACTTGGGTTAATGGCTGATTTTACTTGAAATTACGATGATATTGTATGATTTTGCATTTATTAGCCATTTCTCTATGGTGTAATCTGCCAGACCTATAATAAAAGGCCACTCGATAACAAACTCCAACCTGTTTTAATGCTCTTTGCGTAAAAGTGAAATTCTCTGTATTTCATGACGCCACTTGATACTCTGGATGTTATATTTCGTGTAATAATCTTTAGTTTTAAATAATAAAGACATAAATAAATATTTACTCATAGGATATGATTAAAAATATATTTTGATGGAGTCTGGACCCAAGTAAATATATTCTTGCCTAAAAGTGCTTAATAATGTTTATTAAGTAATTTTATGTTGAGCATTAAAAGGGATTTCACCTTATTTAAACCTTCATAAATCAAATTTAGAATGTATGCCATTGTAAATTTTGTTGGGCTAACTTTTTTGGTTGCCAACATCTGATTTTTAATCATATTAGAGTTTTTATTAGCTTCAAAATTTTTTTGCAGGATTTTTGGTCTTTATCCTCGGAATCACTATGTAACTCTAATAAATTATATTTTCAGTTGGAATATTCCTATCTTTTTACTTTCAATAACCAATTTGCAGCAATTTCATAAAAGCCTTAAAGCTATTGGTTTTGAGCACACTTCTTATTACAATTTTGCACATTTTAACTCTCATAAAACTCTTATCTTCATTTCCGTTCACTTTAGAATCACCAACAAGGCTTATCAAAATAAACTCATATATATACCATACAATTATACACTTCAAAACTTTAATCATAATATCTCATAGAAGTCTCAAGAGATCGAGCCAACATAATATGATGCTGCAATAGAGCAATTACCGATTTCCGCCAGCGATACCACCGCGGTGTGATAACTCAAGTTCACGCACAAAGCAATTACGTATGGAGGCAATAATTGCCACCTTTATGATTTCCATGATTTTTATGCTATTTTATGCTTTTTCTGATTTTTTACGAGTTAAATATTTTACGATTTTGTTCATTTCAAGTAATTACCATTTTATGATACAATTACCGCGCTCAAGTTAAAGTTTTTCGCGTATAAATATGAGTATTTTCACTTTCTATTGGAGGTATCACACAAAAGTCAAGCAGCCAGCAGCCAAACAGACGGGAGATAAGCCGCAAAGTATAAATATTAAACAAATTATTTATTTGCTTTTTATAATATTTTTTTTTCTTTCAATTTTTGTTCAATGATTTTCTTTGTACACGAACTGCGCTCAAGAAAGACGAACAAGAAATAATTACCCACTTTGCCATTGAAAGTGAAATTTGCTAGTTTTATTCAGTTTTATTGTGTAGTTTTGTAAAAATCTATAGTTATGTAGTTAATAGATATGTGTAGTTTAACAGCTCTGTTTAATTTTTTCTTGCTTGTCTTTTGATAATATTTCATTGCAACCAGTTACCAACAACATTCTTCTTTGCTGCGGAATAATCGGATATTATAGTGGCGCGCATTTAATTATTGTGATTAACTTACATGTCTAATGAATTATTAAATTGTTACGAGACAGTGATAGGTAAGTATCATCACTATTGGTTTTTATTTGTTTTGCGGCGGTAGTTATGGCTTGAATAAGAATTTGAGTGATGGATTGTTTGAATTTATTGTTCCAATAATGAATCATTTTCAAGTTATTACGTGAAGTTTATGAAGAAAGCTATTAATTACTGTTATTTCATCGATAAATTAGTTTAGATCATCAGTTGTTATTTTTATCGAATATGAAATTTATTTTGACAGTTTATGAAAATTATGTTAATAAATATGAATGAGGACATTTTTTATATTTTTTTTTATACTAATTAAAATCCCTTTTAACACTTTAAAAACAAATCCGGCAAAAAATGCCGGCCAAACTTAACGACACAGAGTTCCACATGTTCCATTGTTATAAAACTGTGAGCGGAATAAAATTAATTAATTGATTGTTCGCAACACCAAGCACTTGGAGATGGCGAGATGGCATTACTGTGTTTTTGCAACTTGATATCATCCAATTAATCTTTTCAATTAGCTTTCGCTGGATATTGTTTTGTTTTCTTGTTTTAAGTTTTTGTTATGGGCTGAGAATTTCCCGCTTAAATGCTCAAATAAATCTTTTAATTTTAGTCATTTTTGAAAAATTTAATTTAATTTTCGAAATTTCGCCAAAATCTCGCACAACTTTCTTTGTCAAGTTGGCGAATCTTTTGAATTTTAATTATTTCAATCTTGCGACCGTGAATCTAGAAATTCACAATTTATGAGGAAATTTACATCCAAATTGCATTTCTTTTATTGCTTTACATTGTTAGCAGTCAAAGTACTAAAAATTTAAAGCTTTGAGTGCAAATATTTTATGTTGCAAAATTTGGGGAAATCTTGGGATCTTTTTAACGCTTGTCAAAGACAAAATATTTATTTCATTGTTTTTTGCACATTTTATGATAATTTTATTTCAAATTTATAATTTATTTATCTCAAATTTAATTTTTTTTTATTAAATCTTAGAGAAAGAAAATTTATTGCAATTTTCACGCCACAATATTAAAAAAGATACAATTTTGGTAACTTGAGACTTTCTTATAAGAACAGTCGGTCAATATTATCTCTGGACAAAGAATGGGGGTGAGGAATTAAATCTTTTTAGAAGTGGAACTATTCGCAAGAATTGTTTTTAATTAACATATTTCAATGAATTAGTGTTATGAAAAAGTCGAATTTTATTTTATAATTTTGAGCTCGATACTATTTGAATTAAGCAACGATTTTCCTAGCTAATATTTATTATTTACTCTAAAGCCCAACAACACATATCTACACTTAATTACCTATAAACAGCCACTTTATAACACCAATATTCATGTTGATTTCGAAACTGTGTTGTCCACTTAATCCTTAATTTGGCTAGAAATTTTTTGGCTTAATTTGATGGCAAATTAAACGATTGTTAATTTTGAAATTTTTCTGCCCACTGTCGACTTAATCATATTCAATATTTTTTCACTGAAATCACAAATGACTCAACGTAACTAAAATCACGTTTTAAATTCACTTTCTTTTGAATTTTTTTTTGGCTATGCACTTTTTCCTTCAGACTTATTAGTACTATTTTTGTAAAGAAAACTACTGTGAATGCTTAACTTTTTTCTTGTAATATCAACTTTTGTTTTTAATTTATACCCGCACTTCCGAAGAAAGACCTGTTGATCTATCAACTAGCAAATCTTGACTGAGAAATTTTGAGAAAGAAAAGTTGGATCATTTTTGTTGAAAAATACCGATGACAAAGACAACCGCAAAAATGGTGAAAACATCCACCAATAAAATCAACATAAAAATACATGGAAAATACATGAAGAAATTTTACTGAATTTTACTCTTTCTTTCGTTTCAAGCGGTATTTTCTTCGAAAAATCAGCTTTGTTTTAATATTATTCAATGATTTTTGCAGTGCATGCACAATATTCGTCTTGTCAAGGTGAATATTTGAGCGGTGGTGAATTTACAATATATTTGCGTACTATTTAGTACATTTTTACCTTTAATCAATATTAAATGTCGTCACCTATGATTAATCAACCTAAACCAAGAGAAAGGTTTGTATGTTAAACATTGGTCTTGCGGATAAAAGACAAACAATATCTTTATGTGCATGTGTTGTTTGTGCATGCTTTCTGGTGTCTTAATCTTAATCTGTGAGGTTTTATCTTGTATAAATGATGCAGAAATGTTGAGCAATGACGGAGAAATGCTGAAGAGCTTAAATGTTGATTGGATGACTGCGTCTTTGACTTTACTTCCTAATCCTATTAGTGCGAGGTGCAACTAAACAGTGTGGACTTTGTTGAAGATCAAAATTAAATGTTTTGGGTGTTTCTCGGTATTTTTGATGATTATTCGTTTGTTGCATAAGAAAGTGATTGTGTTTTATTTTTTTCAAGGTGATTGAAGATTGTGATTTTGGTAAATGGTTGTCTTCTCGTGCTAAATATACAATACAATCAATCTTTTTTCAACCCTTACCATTTCAATATTATTTTAAGTAAGATGTTAATTGAAATATTAAAAAAGCCAACCGGAAGTAAAAAATTAAATTTTGAAAATATTTTATTTAAGCTGATTGAATGACTGGTCTAAGTAAAAACCAATATAATCTCAATTATGTTGTTAAAAGTTGATGCTTAGTTTCTTGATTTTTAAAAACCAATTTAAATAACATCTTACTTGAATTTTATGAAGAATCATTGCACAGCATTTTAAATGAAATTGAAATCGAAAGTGAAAAAGTTTTTAAAACCACAAAACTATTAAAATTAAATTGATTAATTGAAATTGCTGTTTATGGTTTATTGGAAATTCATAAAAGAAATTTATAATTAATTTATTGCAAACAACAGCCCTTTATACTTTAACTAAATATTTTCCAATTGAAGGGCAATCGCAAAGTACAATGAAAAAATGCCTCACCATGATTTATAATTTAATTTAAAGTTTCATCATTAAAATTTTTACTTTCGTTTAACTGCAGTCGTAAAATTATGGTGAGTTTTAATATATTATGATTTAAAAAAAGATATTAAATCCTACATTTTACTCCAATATTATTCAATAAAAGAAGAAAAATTTTCTCCGAACTAATGGGATCATAAAGTTATGAGGAAAGTACTCAATAATTATTATTGTTTCAAACAGAATTTAAAAGATCTTTAAATAATAAAATGACTTTATCTTATTAAACCGTATATGATGATGATAAAATTCAACGACATTCAATGAGCATGATACAAAGAAAACCAAACACCTGAACCGTAATTTTGAAGGTCATTCAATCTATCATTAAATTAATTTTCTGTCGATTATTTAATTTCGAATAAAATTTGGTTGATTTTTGCCTCAATTTCAGCGCTTATTTACAGTACATTAAATCGAAAACCGAAAAGATATTATTGAAAAAGAAATTTGTAGCCGAAAATATTGAGGGATATCTCAAAATAATGACATATAAGAGATATGGTGAACTTTCAACGTTTCTCATCAGCAGATAGATTGAAATAAAAATTAAAAAAGTTTTTGAATTTGACATACTTGAGAGGCAACCTTAAGTACTTTGGTATAAAAATAAGAAAATTTTTTGGGCAAGGAAATTTTTTCACCATAATTTTGAAAGAACTGAAGTATTCAAATGAATTTTCTTTAATATTTTATTTTGCATATCTTGAGATTGAAAAAACTCCAAAAGCTACGAAATATCTGATATATGGATAAACTTAAAACAGAAAATTAAAGTAAAATTATTTAAAATTCCCAGTTATGCAATTTGGCACGAATTCACATTTCATACATGATGCGATTATATGAATTTCTATGAACTGTTCAATGCAACGGCATAGCCGGGAAATCCCATTCATATAACACTTGTATACGCTTAAAGCTGGCTTAAAGTCTCAATAAAAGATCAATCGTAGCTATGAAGTTTCTTGGAAGTTTTTTCGAACTTTTTTGGAGAATTGGCGAGATTTTCGAGGTTTTCACAGATATTTTGTAATATCATTGTGATTGTGTTTGGGGTTTGCGGATTGCTTGACATTCAAAAATTGTCATCAGTTGTATTTATTCCTTTTTTTTGGTGAGTAAATTAGTATTACGCAAATTTTGTTTACATTTAAAATAAAAAAGGTGTAAATGAACTTAAGTAAATGAGTAAATGCGTAATACAATTAAAAATACGAGACAAAAAAACTACTATACTTTCATTATTAAAATGTCTAGACCAAAGATTATTCGAGAAATCTTCCCTTTACAGTTTACACCTTTGAAAAGATTCCTGTATTTTTTAAACGTTGTGTGCTAATTTTCATTTTATTTATCTTTATTATTTCCGAAAAACTCAAACATTACAAAATTTGCATAAAGCATTTAATGACTAACAAGTTTTACAGCTTAGTTGTATTTTTAACATCTTAAAACGATTGCATTTAATTATTGAACAATTTGCTTGTGGGTTTTTGCTTTCTCCGTAATAATCAAAGAAATTTACAAAATTTGTTGAATTTTCATAGTTTATGAATTAAGCAAACTTATTAGAAATACAGCAGCTAATAGCGATTAAGAATAAAAATTACAGTTACAAAAATTTTGGTTTTCTAGCTTAAAACCTCAGCACAACTGCTAAAACAACTAAAGTAAAAGTAAGTAGCAAATTAATCTGCACAGCATCGATGCCGTTAAAGCAATTCTCTACATCAGAGAACAGCTTTATGTAGTTTTGGACACTTTCCCCTAGATTTGTGTTGTTGGGACTGGTTAAACCGAGAGATGAATCTTCGAACAGCAAATTCTTCTGGCCGTTGAAAATGTTATACATTTTAAAATCTGGATCATTTTGGAGATAAATGTCTAGAGAAAGGAGCATATTGACGATTCCTGGAAGTTTTGTAGTGTGTCTTCTTGTGACAACTTCACCATCAACAATTATGGTCAAAGGACACTCGCTATCAACTCCAAATCCAGTGTAAGCTGCCATGCTTCCGTTTTTGCACAAAACTCTAAATTGATTAGGATCTAAGTTCAAAGATCGAGCATGTTCTTCTAAATTTTGTAGTTCCAAGACAGCAACATCTCCATTTTCCCACAAGCACGATAAAGCTCCTTTAGTTCCATAAAATTTGTTGTCTGGCTCGGCAGCGCAGTTCGTACGATATTGAACGGCTGGCTCAGCATCAAGTGTAGTATCATCTTGACCTTCAATTGTACTATCTTCGTCGTCATCAAGATCAGCTAATGGTCGTGGAGCTTGAGGAACAATTGGAACTCGACAAAGAGAGCACAAAGAATCAGGGTTGGTGGCTGAAGGGTCGTGGAAAATGTCATGGGAGCCAGGCATGCAAGCTTCGCTGAACAATGAAGCTAAGAGTGATCCAAATTCGCAGTTAGTTCGTGCAGCCATTCCTCGGTTTTTGGCGGTGTTGATAAAAGCGATCGATGCTAAAATAAAATGTTAACGATCAGAAATTTCTTTTAATTACTATAATTGTAAAACCCTACCTATTCCACCAAATTCAGGGAAACAAGCTTTAGAACCTTGCAAACTTTCAAAAGTTTCGTACTTTGATCCATCCTTAACCAATACAACCACTTGAGAATATTTCTCCGAGTCAATTTCAGCATAAACAGCAGCTGTTAAATTGTATGGGCTGAAATATATAAAAAAATTCTAGTTTTTAGAAAAATCACAAAAAGATCATATAAACTCACTGTCTTGCCAAAAATCCAAAATTAGAGTCGATTCCAACCATATCAGCCCTCCCAGTATTTACGTCATCTAAACAAGATACCGAATCGAATCTAGGCTCATTACATTCAATCAAGGGTAAGACTCCTGAAGTGAGTCCGGCAACTCTCAAGACATCACATTTTTGCTGCTCCTCGTAAGATTTTGTGCACCATTTACTAGTTGTTGCGCATAAACCAAAAGGTACTGGAATATCTCTAAAAGGAGCAATATAGTCTCGAACAGAAACGATATTTCTGACGTCAGTCACAACTGCGCTGCCAGCTGTGAGAATATCTTTAATTGCCATCTCCCAGGCAGTTGTGCTTGTCATCCAACGTTGCATCCTTTGATTGATACTGATTGCTCGCTCATTCCGAGACACAATAACTTTCCACTAAAATAAAATATAATTTATTAATTTATAATTCATAATTTATGTTTTTTTTACATACCGGTTGAGTAAGCCAAACACATGGATTTTGTGTGCCTATAGCTTGGTAACTACCAGAAGGACACATATATGCGTAAGTTGCAGCCAAACTTGGATTTGCTTCAAAGAATGATTCTGCTTCTTGCAAAGCCACATAAGTAACAGCATCTCCACTCCTCTTCAAACATTCCAAAGCTTGTCTATGATATGATCCTCCAGTATTTTCATACGTGCAATTTACTGGATTGTCACAAAGTGAGCAGAGATTGAAATACTTCTCTTTCAGTGCAATATCTTCTTGCTTATTGTTGGACCAAACTCCAGGTCGGCAAGTAGATGTAAAAAAACGAGACATTGCAGATGCTTCGATAGCTGCTGGGGATGTTCCGTCCGTTGAACAATTAACTGGAACAACACTTCTTTCAAAATGTTTTAGAAATCTTTCTGACCATCTTTGTGAGCGATCGTAGTGCAGTCCAGGATGACAAAAATTTAATCCCGCTAGAGCTTTTACTCCACCTGTGTGTTCACTCTTCACAACCACTACTGACTGATAGTCTTGAGCATAAGTTTGGCGATCACGATGACGCAGCTCTTTGATAACTGTTAGTCCAGGCCAAGCTAGCGTAGCCAAATGTAAGGCACTTTCTGTTGAGAAAACACCAAAATCAGCGGTTCCATTCATCATTTCCTGAGCACACTCTATGCTATCTTGAACTCGTTTGCATAAAACGTCCGAGTTTCCTCTTTGAAGTTGTGAGCATTCATCTTCAAATCGGCCAGTGGTGCAAATGCGATCTATGGATAAATTATTATGATTAAAGGTATTGCTCTAAAACGCCTTGAAGTCAAGATCATAGATCATTTCATCGTCATCTACGAATAATTTCAATTACCAACCGCACTTTAGATGAAATTAATCGATTCGTGATTGTTCACTTGAAGTGCTTTAATAACACTTTTATCGTTGAAAGGCAAGCCCATTGCTAACTCTGAGAGTAGATTACAAAAGGAATGGAATTTTAGATAAACACCATAGAATAAACACAATCTTCGTCAAAAGTGTCAATGTTTTGTGTAAGTATTATGCTATAACCGCAAACATTATTCAAAATTTAAAATTTTGCACCGGTGGATATTTCTAATCATACATTAAATGTCTACATACATGTAAAATATACTTTGCAATCTGTATATTTACAATTACAAAAAAATAACGAATCGAGGCTTAAATAAACATCGATAAAAGTAGATAAGATAAGTGACGAAAAATAATTTAGTTCGTGTGTGATTTTGATAACACACTTTTTATGTAATAAAATTCAAGTTAAAGGGTGAGTGAATGGAGTTTAAGCCGGAAAGGTGATTTTATTAGTAGTATTTTGAGTAATTTCCTAGGAAAAAGCTTTGCAATTATATTTTCTCATTTATAACACTTTGTTTTATTTTCTAACACTAGATTTTTGATAAAATTGCAGATGAGTCATTCGTCACTTTTGTAGATTAAAAATTTTTTGCTACCCTAATATACACAAAAATTCACCTTTGGTTTGCGCATTCACCATATTCAAGATGGTGCACAAATAGAGTGCACCAATTAACAAACTAAACTTCCACATGTTCATCAAAGAGATCTAACCATTCAATTACTAATCAAACTGCCAATATTTGCTGATAAAATTTGCGAACTTTATTCCAATTGCGACTTTTCCCGGTTAAATTTCACAACCAACTGAAAAATACTCAAAAAATATTAAACAACACCTTAAACAGATAGCATCGCTGATAAGATAAAAATATGGGAGCGTCCAGGTATAACGTATTTGAAAATCCATAATTTCCTTTTGAATAAATCTTTGTAGCAAGTACACAACAAACGTAAAGAATGTGTAATATGTGGATGAAGCCTAACTAAATGATTGCATACGAGTTGTAATGAATTGCTTGAATCATATTCAGTTTTCAAAGTTTCTAGAAGAATCATATCTAAGTGAGTAATTGAATTCAAGTTAAAACGAAAAGTTGTTTAAGTTTAACAGCAGTGATTGGACTATTATCTTGTTTATAGTTTATTTATTATTAACTTTTCCTTATTATTATAAAATTTATCCAAGACCATATCAAAAGTTTTTTAATCTTAATTTTTTCTTGATCGGTGCAGAAGCTCAAAAATCCTTAGAAAAAAAATCGAAAGTTTCTATAAACTTTCAAGAGAATTGGCGCCAAAATAATGCAAAAGCTTTTAATAGAAACTTTTGATGATGCATGGCCGCAGTTCAGCATGAACTAACACAAACTCAGAAAATTTGTAAATAAAAAGATAAAAAAATATTTTTACGCGGTTCTCATTGAAATATAAAGATTTCCTGAAGATAATCAAGCTAGCAAATCTGTGATAAAGGTAAAATAGTATGATAACTGTAATGGTGTATAAAGTGAAGATCAACGAACCAAACCTATAACGTAAAATTATGAAATAAGATTGAAAATTTTGTTGATGAGTCAGCTGTTCACGAAGTTTCTCAATTTTGTTTGAAGGTGGTTTTTAAAAATCGTGATTTGTTGACGAAAATAAAGAAAGATAATGAATTTTATCGGTTTAAAGCAAAATACTGAAATTGCTTTATTTTCAATACGTCTCGAATAAATAAAATTAAAACTTTTGATCGATTAGGTGCTATCTACGAAGAAATTTCTTGAATATAATTTAAAACTGATTAGCTGATCGATAATTATTTAAATATGTTTTTCGTGGTTACAGGTATTTTTTGAAGAAATCTATGCAAATGCCAAACAGTCACTAAATTGATCAAGACACCAAATGAAGGAAAATAAGATAAGATGACAGTCAGATTTTGGAGACTTTGGATACTGGCAATTTTAGCCATCAAGTCAGTGACAGGAAGTGTTTTTATCTATTCTTTAGCTTCAAATGATGTAAGTTCTCTTAAATTAAAAAATAAAAAGTTAGCACTTATATTGAACGTGAATATTTTAGAGTGGCTTAGTAAAAATTGCACCAAGCCTTTCAACCCGCTTTGGTCCATCATTACCTCTTAATGGCCTACGTGGGCTTGCTTTTGCAGCAAATCCTTACGATGGCTGTACAACAATGGATCCTCCACCCAAAAATGTTACTTTTCAAGACTCCACACAGCCAAAATGGTTAGCTCTGATAGCAAGATATAATTGTGCGTTCGATGTTAAAGTTAAGAATGCACAAGAGGCTGGTTATGATGGAGCAATTGTGTATAGCGGTGTTTTTGAATTCAATGAAATTGGAGATAAGAAAGATCAGAGTATTAACATTTCATCTTTAATAATTGGTGAGGGAATTTTAGTTTGAAAGTTTCCTTTGAAGCTTTAATTTGCTGTTTAAATTTAGATGAAACTGCTGGTCAAATGATCATCGAGAATTTCCAGTACACAAAAGGATACGTAGTAGTTATGAGTGACAACTACTATGAAAACTTATACTCGTTAGTTTTCCTATTCGTATTGATTTGCCTGTTTTACCTGACCATTAAAATGGTAGCATCGTTAGGAAAATGTATGATTGGAGCTTATCAAAGAGCTTTTAGAAGGTACAATTTAGAATGGAACATCTTACGCAGACTAGAAACGAGAAAATTCAAAAAGAATGAGCCTGCTGATGCCTGTGTTATTTGTTTGGATGATTATGAAGAAGAAGATGATTTAAGAATTTTACCGTGCAAGCATAGTAAGATATAAATTATTATTTATAAATTCATAAATTAACTAGTTCAATTTCAGCCTTTCACTCTATTTGCATCGATCAATGGCTGTTAAATAATCCTAGATGTCCGTTTTGTAATTTTAGTTTGAAGCCTGGAAGTTTGAATAGTGCTGAAGCTTCTGTGTGATCATACAATTATTTTACATGATTGCAGAATTCAACTCAGGGTTTATTGTTATCCTAAATTTTGGAATAAAATCGAAAGTTGTATTATTTTTTATTTAGTTTTTACTGCCAAACATTATACAAGTTATCTTAGAATAAAACTTTCCTAAAACGTGTTGTGATGAGAAATATCAATTTTCTGTTGATATTGATAGAATATTTGAATTGTGTAAATAAAAAAACCCTGTTTCTAGTTAACTTTCCAACTATAATTTATCGAATAAAATATCAAACTAAATGTTGTATTTATTTTTATGAGTCATACAAAAGATAACAATAAGATTTAATTACTGTACAATTTCGCAGAGATTTATACGCAGTATCTCTTGAAATTTATTCAAGTTGATCGGAGTATTTCTCCGATGTGCTATAATTATTACTTATTGTTTAATTAGCGGTTCGATAATCATTTATTTTAATTATTTTGTTGACACATTTTGTAAAATTTTACGATGTTTTGGGCAGTTTTGGAATAAAGTACCATTGAAGATGACGTATTTATTGTGTACGTTTCTAATTGGGTTCGATCTTGTCTGCGGTAGTGTTTTCATCTACTCTCAAAGCTCAAACCATGTATTTAACGTAAGTATAGCTTTAAACATATTTTCAACAAAAAAAATATGTTTTAATAGAAGAGTTCCATAAAAACAGGCTGGTCCTCTCAAAACTTTTAATAGCATCTCACCAAATCTGGAATCATTACTTCCATTCAATGGAATTCGTGGATATGCTACAATTGTTACACCAAGAGATGGATGTTCAAAAATCGAGCTACCACCGAATAATTTTACGAATGTTAAGAATATTTTGTTTCCTAAATGGATAGCACTCATACCAAAGAGCAACTGTTCTTTTGATGTCAAAATTAAGAATGCTCAAGATGCCAGATTTATTGGAGCTATATTCTACAGTGATACTTTTGAAAAAGATGCGGAAGCTGCAAGTTTTGATGAGGACATTTGCATTCCATCTTTATTCATCGGTGAGTTCCGTTTTTAAAGCTTTCAATATCCTTAATTTAGCTCTATTTTAGATAGTTCGGATGCTCAAATAATTATTAAATACTACCCTTACTCTCGCGGATTTGTGGTAACAATGAGTGACTCATTTTATGAAGAAACTATTTTATTCCTATTTGCGGTAGCTTTAATGTGTTTTACGTTACTAATCATTAAAATGACATTATGTTTCATCAATATCATCGGCAATTATCGAATAAGATGTTTGATGAATTGGCACGTACTAAGAAAACTTAAAATCACTAAATATCAGAAATCAGCCAATAGTTCTGAATCGTGCATAATTTGTCTACAAGACTATGAAGAAGGAGATTCCATGAGAATTTTACCTTGCAAGCACAGTATGTTATTTAATTCAATAATTATACTTTGTACTGAATATTTATTTTAATTAATTTTAGACTTCCACTTAAAATGTGTTGATCGATGGTTAGCGAAAAACATTCGATGTCCTCAATGCAACGCTAATCTCATTATTTTAGTTCGTAGTTTAGAGAACCAGTGATATATAGTTTAAGTTCAAGATTATACATTTTTATGCTATTCGCGATTCTTTATAAATTTATTCAAAATATTGTGCAATAAATATAAATGGTAGCGAATAAAATATTTAAGTTAATTAATGTCTTTAATTGAACTTAAAATCAAAAGGATAATTAGTTAAAAGGAATTAAAAATATTATGAATAAACCGCCATATGTAATATTTTGACAATTCGCCTCCCGCCAGAAATCTTTGTTTACGTTTTTCCGAGCGTTTTTCAAAAAATTGTTTACTTGATGTTAATTTATTAAATAATGTTATAAGTGTGTTAAATCTAACTTAATACAATGGCAGATGAACCAGAAACAAACGAGATTATAGAAGCCACCACAGCAAGCTCGGGAAAGATCAAAAACATAACTCATGAAGTTGTGCAAAAGATATGTAAGTCTCAAGTGATTGTTTCTTTGGCAATCGCATGCAAGGAACTTGTTGAGAATTCTGTGGATGCTGGAGCGAAAGTTGTTCAAGTAAAGCTTCAAGACTATGGTCAGGAGCTAGTTGAAGTAATTGATAATGGTAGGCTCCATTAAAATCTGATTTAATCATCTTTTATATTAATTTTTGTTTTTAGGAAGTGGCGTGGAAGAAAAAAACTTTGCTGGTTTAGCTGCCTTTCACCACACATCTAAGTTGAAAGATTTTGAAGACTTGGAGTCAATTGATACGTTTGGGTTTCGAGGAGAAGCATTATCATCACTTTGCGCATTTTCGGATATGACTATCGTTACCAGACACTCTTCTAGCCCACACGGTACTAAACTAGAGTTCAACCGTGAAGGTCAAATCACCAAGCAATCAATTTCACCGAGAGAAGTAGGCACAACAGTCATGCTTAGAAATCTGTTCATCAATCTTCCTGTGCGACGAATACAGTTTGTGAAAAACGTAAAAGCTGAGTTCCAAAAAACGATTTTATTGCTCCAAGAATACTGCTTGGTGTTAACAGGAGTTCGGCTTATTTTATCAAATCGGTACAATGATAAAAGGTCAATTTGTTTGGATACCAGTGGAAAATCCGTCCTCGAGAATATAACGTGCATTTTTACTGCTAAACAATCTCAAAGTCTGATGGAAATCAAGTCACCTACTGACGCTTCTGGAAATTACTCGCAAAAGTCTCTGATTGAAGAAGCCAAAGAGTGTTTAGATATATCTAGAGATAGTATTGAAAGGATGAATAAATTAAATTTCAAGGTGCAAGGATTTATTTCTAAGATTCAACATGGATGTGGACGAGCTACAAAGGATCGACAGTATTTTTACTTGAACAATCGACCCGTGGTGCAAAAAACAATCATGAAGATGGTTAATGACGTCTACAGACAGTACAATTCAAATGAGTGGCCTTTCGTCTTCCTGAATTTGAGTATGTTTATAATCCTTTTGCAATTCTTTTAATAATCGTCAAAATTTGTGTTGTTACAGCAATCGCTCAATCAGATTTGGACATTAATTTAACTCCTGACAAGCGTCACGTTTTAATCAACAACGAGAAAGTTGTCCAATTAGCAGTTAAACGTGCCCTACTTAACACATACGGTGCAGAACCTGGAAAGTTTCAGGTAATGAACATCAATCGCAGCATTAAAAATCATCCAAAAAATCCATCGAAATCTGATAGTGAGGAAGACGAAGAAGATGAAATTGTCATTATGCCAACATCTTCCAATTTTTCACATGCTTTGAAGATGTTCAAGTCGAAAGGACATTCGTCCAGTAGTCCGAGCAATAAGCGAAAAAGCAGTGGCTCGGCAAAGGAGAATTCACTCAAGATACCCAAGATCGATACATATTTTACGCAACCTACTCCACCGGCCTTTGATTTGACACATATTACCTCTGAGGAATTGATTGAAGATCCTAACAGTTCTGATCCAATTGGTGAGATTTGTTGAACTATATATTGATTCTTAGGTAATAAATTTAAATATTTTAGAAATCTGCACTCCTCCTCAAAGCCCTGGCTCACGTATCAGCCGTTCAAACATTGATTCGGGCAATTTCGACCGTAGAGAGGACTGCAATGTAAAAATTGTTTGCAAAACTCAAGCAGATTCTCGAAGAAGTCTAAAATTTGTCTCCAAAGAAAGCTACCCAGTTGAAGTATCAAGTAATAAATCTACAAAACCTCAAGGATCGAAAGAATACCCCGATGCTTTTGACGATTTCAAAGCTCCGCATATTGTGGATAAATATATACCTAAAAGAAGTATCCTTTCTAAGAAAATGTGCACTACTTTTGATGAATTAGAGTCTTTGGTTATGGAAGAAGAAATCTTGGAGTTTGATATGACTAGCGCACATGACATAAGGAAATTAAAGTTTAAGGCAAAGATTGATCCTAATAAGAACAAACATGCCGAGAAAGAATTGGAGGCTGAGATAAAGAAGGAAATGTTTGAGAAAATGGAGATTATTGGGCAGTTTAACCGAGGTAAGCTGAACATTTTCATCTCTAGAAAAATAATTTATCTTGCAAAATCTTAATTCTCGTAGGCTTCATTCTAACACGCCTAGATGACAATCTCTTTATTGTGGACCAGCACGCGACTGACGAAAAGTTCAACTATGAAAGGTTGGAGCGTGACACTGTTTTGGAAATTCAACAGTTGGTCTGCCCAGAATCTTTGGAGCTTTCTGCTTCAAACGAACTTTTGTTGCTTGACCATTTGGACATTTTTGAGTGGAATGGCTTCAAGTTTGCCATCGATGGAAGTGCTTCACCCACAAAAAAGGTGCAGTTGGTGGCTAAACCAAAAAGTAAGAATTGTATTTTTGGAAAGAAGGATATTGACGAACTACTTTTTATGCTGACTGTGAGTTTTCAATAATAATTTCTGAAACGATAACTTTAAAATACTTATTTCAGGAATCACCAGATGCTAGTCGTATTCGAACTCCTGCTATTCAAGCAATGTTGGCTTCTCGCGCTTGCCGTTCTTCTGTTATGATTGGAACTGCTTTGACTAAGAAAAAAATGCGAACTTTAATTGATAACATGGGAAAGATTGAACATCCTTGGAATTGTCCTCATGGCAGACCAACACTTCGATTCTTAGCAAACTTATTTCTCACAAATGTTAAATGAATTGAATTTACCCGATGAATTTTAAAGCAAAATAGACTTTAGATAAGAAGAAGAAAAAAATACCACTCTTTTACATTGTTCCTGAAAAATCGAGATTAAAAAAATAAAGAAACTTCATTTTAAAGCAAAACAATAAATTATAGTTTAGCTATATAAAATTGCATATTATATTTTTCAGATAAATACAATAAATTTTAGAAACTGGTTGTTACCAATATCGCTCCAAATTAATAAGTAGATAAAATATAAAATAATTAATATCTTAGATAATAATAATTTTTTTTGTAATCTAAAATCATAAAAAAAAATTTAAGCAACTCCAAGGAAATTAAGAATTTAGGACTACTAAAAATGGAATAATAACGGATTTCCTAAAACTATGTTTGTAAAACAGCTAGCATATTTCATATACATTGTGTGGATAAAAAAGCTACTAAATATATTAAATAAATCTGGCACAAATCGGGAGAACTATTCAGTGCCTTAAATTTGAAATCTTTCGCCCAACTAACAAAATATAAATATTCATCATTAAATATAAGTTCGAGGCAAAATCTATTGAAATTTAAATTTCTTTAAGTCAATTTCAGATTTAATCTATCCTTCTCCTTTTCTTATTATTGGCTGCTTTCCTTTTGTTTTCTGCCTCTTCAGCTTTCATATCTTCGAGATCTTCCATAATTCCAATCTTTTTGCTTATAAACTCTTCTCGCATACAGGTAGCATAGTTAGATTCCATCTGAGCGTCGTCGTAATCGTCATCACGATATCTAAAATAAATTTTTAAATAATTTATGCTGAGATTGAAAAATAATTGGTAAAAGCTCACCTAGACTTGTCATATCCAAATATCTCTTTTATATGGCTGGAATAATCTTGACCTGCATCACCATCGTCTATAAAATCATCCATTTCACTGTCGTATTCACTATCTTCATCTTCGATTACTCGTCCTAAAAAATAATACTCATTAATAATTTGAATCAATTTCATTAAGAAATTATGGTTTAAAATTAAAATTCTTACTATGTTTGAGATTTGCTGGCGGTCTTCTGCCATCTCTGTCAGGCGGATTAGCCCTACTCCTCTGCAGATCTCTAGGTGGAAACTCTCTGCTTCTTTGAACGTCTCTAGGTGGAAATTCTCTACTTCTTTGAACGTCTTTAGGGGGAAACTCTCTACTTCTCTGAACGTCTTTAGGGGGAAATTCTCTAGACCTTTGTACATCTTTTGGAGGAAACTCTCGTACTTTTTGAGGTTCTGGTTTACTTTTATCAGGTTTTCGTTGATTTTGTTGATTAGATTGATTTTGAGCTGGTTTTAGATTTTTATTTGGTCCTGGAAGAGGTTTTTGAGAACTTTGCGTGCTGGATGGTTTGGCCGCAGGTTTAGGTGTAGAAGTTACAGCAGAAGGTCGAACTAAAGGCACAGCTGGGCTTATTTTAGGCTTGTTAATTAATTTTTTAGACGTTTCTTGAGGTTTTGTTAGCTGAGCAAAAAGCTTTGAACCACCTGCAGCATCAGCCGGTTTTGATTTATCACCAATTTTGGGGATTCTTCCATTGGATTTCGGGGTGTCTCTCATTCTAGCTCGAATTTCTTTCTCCCTAAAGTATGCTTCTCGCTCATCATGTTCTTTTCGTTCTTTTTTACTCAATAATCTTCCATCATCCTTCTTTGCAGCAACTTCAATTTTAACAGGCTCATGCTGCTTTTGCTCTGCTATTTTAAGTAACTGCTGAAAATCAAAAACTGGTGGAGGTGGTCGGTTTTTCAGTCTAGCTCTCTGTTCAGCTTTTTTAACCTTTTCTGCTTGAGCTTTTTCAGCCACTGGATTATAAGCATCTCCTTTGTCTACCGACCCCGACGATCCAGAATGACTCGATGAATGAGATTGCCTGGGTTTTCTTGTATGTGGCCCAGCAGCATCATCTTGTTCCTTCATAATTGCTTCTCTTACTCTTTTTTTAGTACTTATCATCTCTTCCTTAGTCAGTTTGTACTTGTTGGATGTTTTGGATGAAAATTGTTTTTCCTCAGGAGCATTGGTATACTTTGCCATTAAAGTTTTATAGTAATCGCTTGCAGCTTGTGAGGTATAACCATAATCATCTTCATCTGGTTGATCTGGACCTTGGAGAGTTACTGCAGTATCGTGATGATTAACTGCATCTTGTAAGACTGACTTATTAGCTGATTTAGTCACCTTGAGCATCTTTTCGATTTTTCTTTGCATTTTGGGATCTCGTCTGGACACTAACTCATTTCGTTTCTGTTTGTTCAACCTATCTCGTTCACGATCTTCTTCCTCTTTCTTTGCCAGAAACTTTTGAATATTGGCTGATAATTTGTTTTTTTCTTTCTGCTCTTTTTTAGGAGGTTCAAATTTAGTTTTGTAGTAGTTCTGAAAGATAAGAGAAAGTTCATTTATTTGAAATCCAATATTGAACAATGGAAAGACAACTGGAAGACTCAACAATCAGTGAAAATTATTTAAAGATACATCAGTAAACTTTAAATAATCTACATCTATAGTTTAGATAACATAATAACTGGTTTTAGAGATTGAGAAGTATTTACAATCATCAAGTGAAACATTATTAAAACTTTGGTGTGCTAATTAAAGATTGTAGCTTATGTGGAAGACTTACCTCTGAGCTTCCAGCTGTTTTATTTTGCTGAGCTACGTTGAGAATTTTTACAAAGTCCATTGTGTCTGGACGGTGATGATATCACCACTAATTCCTTAAAATTTTTTGAAAAATTCAAAATATGATTTGTCAATATTATGAAAATCAGATTGGAATATTTTTTGATAAGTTGGTACGACTACAAGTGAAAATTGAGTACTGTACTGAGTACGAGGGGTGAATTATCAATCAAAACAAAGTTTCAAAAATTGCATTATTCGTTTTGCGTTCAATTTCCGATATATTTTATCACTTGTAGTGTTCCTAGTGGCGTCAAATTGTAGCGATCATGACTACTTCACAAGATAACTGTTACATATCACTACTGGGGTTGGCTGAATACTTTAGGACCACGAACCAATTCAAAAAATCAATTCAGAGTTTACAAGGTATGAATTTATTCTTCAATATACAATATTCCCAGGCTTACTCTTTGATTTGCAGCTCTTCTGACCTTCAGACCACCATTAAAGATGGAAGCCAGAACTCATTTACAGCTGGGGCAGATTCTGCAACAGTACACAAACAATATGGATTTAGCTAAGCATCATCTTGAAAATGCAGTGAGTAAAAAATGTTCAATCTTGCCAGAATTTTCTTATCTCTGTTCATATATTTTAGTGGATGCTCTCAGAGAATATTAATTCTTTCGATGAAGTAAAGTTTGAGACTGCATCAGTTTTGGCTGCCTTTTATCAGCAACAAGATCAAACTTCTCTAGCAAAGCCTCTTCTGCGCAAAGCCGTTGAGTTAAGTCAGCATAGTGTTTATTGGCATAGCAAATTACTCTTCCAAATTGCTCAAATTCACGCAGCTGACAAAGAATTCACTTTAGCTAGCGAATTGCTAGCTCTGGGAGTCGAATCTGCGGAAGAAAATAACGCCAGCTACTTAAAGACTTTATTTTTGCTAAGTCGTGCTATGATCCTTATCATCGATAGGAAGTCGAATGATGTTCTCGCTCTTTTAAATCAAGCTGGAGCGATTATCGAGAATTCAATACCAAACGTTCATTTGCGTGAATACTTGAGAGTTTTCTTCTTGATTCTTCAAGTTTGTCACTTTTTGCAGTTGGGTCACCTTAAATCTGTTAAGGGTATTTTAAAACAGCTCCAGCAAAGCATTCAAACTATTATTGCAACTAATTGGCCATCTGATGATCAGATTTTTGGACAAAACAGTACTGAAGCCTTTATGTGGTTGCCAAAAGAGCAAATGTACGTTTTGGTTTATTTAGTGACGGTGAGTCATTCTATGATGGCAGGATATATTGAGAAAGCTAATAAATACACTGAAAAAGCGCTCACACAAATCGAGAAACTCAAATGTAAGATTTCTGTAAGAAATCTATTGAAATTCAATTAATCACAATATTCTTTTTTTAGCTCAAGAAAACAAGCCAATTCTGGCTCTTTTCCAGATCATCCTTCTAGAGCATATTATTATGTGTCGTCTGGTCATGGGTAATCGCTCTCTAGCCATCAAAGAGATTGCATTAGCCAAGGACGTTTGCCTTTCATCCCCGAAAAAGTTCTTACTCAAAGGCCACTCTGCTCAGCTCCACTGCCTTCTCGGTCTTTACGCCATGTCCTCTAATTTCTTTGAAAATGCCGAGGCTCAGTTCACCGTTTGCATTGCTGAGACTTCCCAAAAAGAGCTGAAACTTTTTGCTAATTTGAATTTGGCAATTGTTTATTTGTTTCAACACACAAAAGAAGATAAGCTTAAAGTTTTGCTTGAACATATTGCTGCTGAGTATTCACAGTATTTCTCAAATCAGGCGATGCTTGGTAGTTTTTATTATGTGCAAGGCTTGAATGCTTTCCACAAGAATTTATTCCACGAGGCCAAACGATTTTTACGAGAAAGTTTAAAGATGGCAAACGCTGAAGATCTTAATCGTCTTACTAGCTGCTCTTTGGTTCTCTTAAGCCACGTTTTCCTTAGCATCAACAACTCAAAAGAAAGCATGAACATGGTTACTCCAGCTATGCAGCTTGCTTCCAAAATTCCAGATATTCACGTTCAGTTATGGGGTAGTGCCATTTTACGTGATTTACAGAAGATGTTGGGCAATAAACAAGCTGAAGCGGAGGCTTTGGTAAATAAAATAATAATTTTATAAATTGCTCAGTAATAAAAGTCAATTATAAATTTTCAGGAACATCATATAAATTTTTCGCAGAATCTGTTAAATGATCAGTTTAAATGCTCTACGTTACCTGAGCATAATTTACTTAACTGGATTGATTCTTCAGACCCTCCACCTCCAATTTTTGAAGGAATTCAACCAGCACCAGACTATGCAATTGCATCCACTTCGGCGACTTTTTAATTTGTTCATTTTATATTTTAGTTTAATCGTACATTATTTTTGAACGTTAAACTGAAAATCCTTATCTGAGTGATAAAAGTAATGTTGACCATATTTAAAACTACGGTTGGTTCTGTGGATTTTCAATTTATTTATTAAGAATTGGCAGTACATAATTAGAGGAGGATTCACATTGTTTTCTTGACTTATCATAAATTTTAAATAGTAGTGATTTTGTGACCCTAGTTTTGATGTTTTGTAAATTTGCGAAAATTTGTGTGACATGTGAATCCTTTAAAATATTAAAAATACATTTCATTCATTAAGCTATACGTTTCATAATCTAAGGCGCATTTTCTTATAAATTTGCTACTAATTCGAACAGAGAATGATAAAATAAAAACTGATATAATAATGAAACATATTATTTTGCTTTTTCTGCTGCTACCTCAACTACTCGTGACAATACTGGCTTGTTGTGGATCTTCATGTGAGTTCTGAGTGTGCCAGATTGGTGGAATCGAGCTTGACAGATGTCGCAGCCATAAGGTCTTTCACCTATAATTGAATGAATAAAATTAGTTGTTAACAATAGACTTAGGTTTACATCTTCTAACCTGTGTGGGTCCTGACGTGTGCTTGCATATCACTTCGTTGTCTGAAGGATCGTTCGCATCCAAAACTGCATTTATAGGGTTTTTCTCCTGAAAAGTAATTTATGTAACAATTGTTTGCAATAGTAGCATTTGAAAAAATACCTGAATGGATGCGAGCATGATTTTTGAGAGTTCCTAGAGCCGTAAACCGTTGGTTGCAATGTTCACAAACGTACGGTTTTTCACCTAAAATAAAATATTATATATACGATATTTTCCATTAAATTAAAAATAAAACCTGAATGAATTCGCCTGTGTTTCACCAAAGAAGATGAAGTTGTGAAGGCAGAAGAACATGTTTCGCAAATAAATGGATGGTCACCAGTATGTTTTCTTAAATGGCTATCAAGTTCACCTTTGGACACAAAAGTGTCATTACACCCATCAAAAGTGCATTTAAACGGTTTAATTTGAGCATGACGCCTCATATGTTGTTTCAAATTAGTATTTTGTGAAAAAGCTCGACCACAAGAAGGACACAAAAATGGTTTCTCTAAAGTGTGAGTACGATCATGATCTTTGAGGGTTGATAACATGGTAAATAATTTACCACACTTATTGCACCCGTATTTTTTATTAGGATGCTCTTCTTTCTGATGCAATTTGAGGGCAGCTTCGTTTTCGCAAATTTTCTCACAATAAATGCAAGTTACCTTAAAATAATAGAGAGTATTAGGTATGAGTGTTGCATAAATTATCTTTATAGTAACTACTTACTTCGATATCTTCATCTTGAGTTACAGATGGAACAATAACTGTTTTCTTGACCCTTTTCTTACTATTTGGAGACTGAGATGTAACTTCTTTTTCAACCTTTTTTCTTTTCCTCCTGCTTTCTAATACAACTGGCTCAACAACTGGCTGATGGTATTTTTGAACATGATTATCTAAATTCTTCTTTCTGACAAATGAGAGACCACAATCTGAGCACTTTAACTCTAGTTTCATATTGACTACAACTTTTGAAGGCTGCTTGTAATCTGGATCTTTTTCCTCTTTAAGTACTTCTTCGATCGTTTCAATTTCCTCAGATTCTTCTGGATCTTCTGGATCTTCGAGTGGCTTGTCTTTATCCTGAATTAGGAACAGAATGTCATTGTCAATGATAATAGCAGTCGATTGATCATCATCCACCCTTTCCTCATCTTTATGGATCAACATTTTCGTGATATCATAAACTTCATCAGCTGAGTTTTCAATGGTTGAACTGTTATTTTGAAGATACTGAACTGATGTTCCATCCTCCTGTCCATCCTCGACATCTTCACCATACACATTTTCAACTAGACTCTTTAAGGTACTCTCAGAATTTTCACATTTTAATCTGAAGGAATAGCATCTGTTAAGATCAGTTACACATCCCATACACCTAAAATTAATTAAATTGTAAAAAAAAAAAACTATTTATCAAAGATGTATCTTACATCTGTAAGGGTAATCTATCGTTATCCTTTATCTAGGAGAAAAAAGGTGGTACCATTATTTGTAATATAATTGTAATTTATACCAAACTTACGATTGTAGAACAAATTGAAGCCATCATTTTTAAAATCTGTGATTTTCCATCCTTTCGAAAGATTGGAATCAAATTTGAGCCTTCGGTCATACAGGCTCTGCAGATATTCTCAAACATAAGCATTTTAATTGATTAAACTTTAATTAAACAAAGATTTGAAACCTTTTAATGCAAATTTAACTTGCCGTTGTTTTCTTGTTATTGTTATTGTTTTACAAGAGGGGCTCATATTGGGAAACTTACGACTGTAAGTCTTCAGAAAGTCGTATTTTTCAGGCGTACCAACCTAAGGGGTCAGAAGAGGATAAATAAATAAGGAAGAATTTTCCTCTCCTTTGCATTTTCCTCCTTAAATCTTTTTGCTTGTTTTGGGCAGCAGCTGGTGGACTACTTATGTTGAAAATTAGGGTGCCTCCTACCTCTTCGCATGTAGATGGAGTATTTCTCGCGAAAATCTGAATATATTGAAGCTGTTCAGCAAGATGTAAGGATTTTCAAATTAGCACCGATATGCTGATAAATAGATTATAATTGGTTTTCAGGATGAGTTAGAGACTGATAATGATCAGTTCCAGAGCTTCGATACACTTTACTTTGAGGAGGATGCACTAAAACACAAAAAGGTACGTTTAAAGGATGTGAATAAAAACAAGGCCAATAGGCCAGTTCTATAGCAATTTCTAATCTGTTTATGTATAATTTGTATGATTTGATAATTTGTCAATCTAGGAAATGTTGCTAGCAGCCTATTTATCCAGGAATCTGGAAAGATTCAAAAAGTTGTTTCGCGAGCTCGATGAAAAAGGGAGAATTGAAGCTATGCTCTTTAGAGTTGATGATGGCAGTATAAATTTTCTGGAAAAAGTTTTGATGGACCAAAGGAGTGAGGAGTTTGTGCTGTTCTTGTCTTCCTTTCAAAATAAGGTCAGTTAAATAAATTATTCAGTTTAAATTTTAAATAATGAAATATTTTTTTAGTACATTAACATTGCTAATTTGGGCGCCAACGAGACTCAAATTATATACCAAATAATGAGTGAATCCAACTTGTTTGAGTTGTTGAATTTTGTGGAGGCTAAGGACCTAGCAACTTTGGCATGCAATTATAGAAAGCAAACTGGCGAAAGTTTGTCATACAAAATATATTCGACCATTATGGATGGCGGTAAAGTATACAAAAAATGGATTGTAATTATTGAGACGTTACTGGAGAATGATTTTGTGCTGGCCAATAATTTGGCATTGGATCTAGTTTTAAAACTGATGAACAAAGAGTTGAAATTGAATATCATTAAGTCCATGATTCGTTGCGGTTTAAAGACTCACAAACTGAATGCTTTACAGATCAAAGCACATCGTCAACAAATGATAGCTCTGCAACTAGACATGCACTTGAATGTGTTATTGATTGAGGGTAAGGAAGATAAATTCCTCCGCATATTTCACGTTTATTTAGAGGACTTGAAGAATAAAGAGAACTTTTGGGAGCAACTGCAGAAAGATTGTGATCTCTTTCTCAGCATAGCCGTTGGATTTGGCTTAGAACAGTGCGCCAACTACATTTTAAATTCTGTAGAATCGTTTGATGTCAACGAGACCACCTGCATCAACGAAGTGTGCTCGTTTGGTTACTTTCAGGTGCTCTCCCTTTTTCTAATACGCCGTGACTTCAATTTGATACTAAATGGTGACAAGTGGAGCTGTCGAACCGTTCTCGGACTTTTGATGCAAGGTTTTTACACCCGTAATCTGTTCCAAGTTAACTTTAAGCATGCCTTTGCAAGAGACTACGAAAAGTGTGTGGATTTGATCTTTGGTGATCATCACTTCCGTTTCAGGGCAATAATCAACTCGCCCACAATGAGTCCAATGTTTTCAGCCGTTGCGCATGGGTTTGATTATGCAGCCGTTAAGATGTTGCAGAATGGATTTTACTTAGGGTTGAGTAGCTTGAAGTGGAGTGTATGCTCGAAACACTTAAAACCAGAAATGCTCAGGCAGTTTTTAGACTCAGCTGTGCAGAAGAATGAGCTTAGAATGGAGGAGCATGCATTAAAGGTAATTGACTATAGTTAATGCATCAAACAGGCTATAATTTATATTTTAATTTATTCATAGGTCAACTACAGCTTCCTGATTGCACCCGAGCTTCGTAGAAACACAATCCGCTTCATAAACTACGAATTCAATGGCGTGGCGGACCTTACCATAGATGACCACCTTATGTTCAACAAAGACATGGAAACTTTTAACATGATCGCGCAAAATGAGGACTTGAAATTTTTAATTAAACATCCAGTACTCGCCAGCTACATTAACTTGAAACATTTCAAGTATAATCCAATCTATCATCTAAATTTGTTTCTCTACGCTATTTTCTACCCGTTACCATTCTTTGTTGTGTTTTTGCACGACGACGTTTGGCGCGCTAGTTTGGCGGGAACATTCTCTGCATTTTTGTCGTTGAGGGAACTATTGCAATTTTTGATGCTTGCCAGAACCATCTGGGATCACTTCAAGTCACCATCGAACGTTCTAGAGCTGGTGCTGATTCTTCTTGGATGGACTTCAATGGCATCGCTCCTCATGTTTGGTCCTGTGGATGCATTTAAAGTTGCGGCTGCCTTAGTCATCATTCTTGGAACAGTCGAACTACTTATGCTAGTAGCCACTGCTTTCTCATCTCTGGCAATTTACCTGCTGATGCTCAAAACCGTTGCAATCACCTTTTTTAAGACCATTTGCGTGCTGGCTCTCCTTTTGTGGGCTTACATCTTTTGCATTTACGCACTCTTAAGAACTGATGAACCGAAATCTGACACGGATGATTTTAAAGGTTTCGTGATGCTGGCTGGAGAGAATGATACACAAGGATTTATTCTCTATGGATTCTGGAGTAAAGTCTTTTTCGGAGGATTTGTGTTTGTTGCTGCAATTATGGGGACTCTTATTATTGGAATGGCTATTGGGGAAGTTCAGGTTAGTACCACCATTTTCACGATAAATGTGTTCATGACTAAAATTCCATTCTTTTAGAAACTCTGGTTGGAAGCTGAATTCCATAACTTAAAGCATAAAGTTGACCATATGATTCGTCAAGAATCCATTCTCCATTATTTGTACACTCGGTTGATCATTGCCAACGCAACCTGTACCAAACGATTCTTAAAGCACGTCTTAATGCTTCTCGTCAACGTTTATCCAGATCTCCACAAAATTGACTTTTTGCATGTTAATCCTGAATCGCGTTACGTTTTCAGCTGTAATTACATGCGTATCGTGCAATTAGGAACTTGGAACAAATATTTGGCGCTACTGCGACGATTCTACCCCAAATACGTAAACCTGCAGATACGCGACTACAACGCCTTTTACCGCGTGTTCAGTCATCGACCAGGAATGCCCGCTGAAGCAACAGCGAAGAATGAGATGCTGGCCAAAATGGAGGAAATCAAACTGGCCAATAAAAAACATCATGCTGATTTAAATGAGAAAATTAGCACTGTCAACACTCATTTATACCATTTGGTTGATTCTATTAATTGCCCTAAAAAATGCTAAGCTTTATTCCATTTAATATTTATTATACAGAAGAGAGGAAGAGTGATTTTTAGGGTAGGAAATCGATTAATCGGAAATATTATTTTTGATTAACGCTTTTTATTTAATTTTGAGTTTTTAAGAAAATTCCAGCAGGCACTCAAAATAGTTGTTATGTCCTATTTAAGACAAATTTACCTATTTACCTATGCTCATCATTAAAAATCTTAGTTAAACTATTTTTATTCTAATCTATTACATTAAGACTTTTTGATAAACTTTTTAAAAGTAAACTTTTCTATACTTCGTTATCTAAATATTCAGCGACTACTTTTAGAACTTAAATTGTGATTTATATGATTAAGTAAATTTAATATTTATTGCAAATGTGGTAATGGTATGCTAACAATTTATTTTGATACCACGTTACTTGATCTCCTATTTTAATTATTTGAAAATAGTTTGTTGATATTTTATTAGCTCTCTAGATTTAAGAAAGGAAACGAAAGTATTGAATTTGTTCCTTGTGAAATCTCATTATTTCTGATCGATCGATTTGGTCACCTCTAAAAAAAATTTAAAAAATACTATAAAAATCACCTCCTCCATCAAAGTAGTGGAAATTTTTTATTACAAATATTCATAAGCAGACAAACGATGCTAGTCAAAAATAAAAAATAAATTAGTTATAAGATATTCTCTATAAGCACAATTTTCCGCACACTTTGCTTGATACTTTAAAGAAGGGTTTCAGGCCTCGGTGGATGCCTCAAATATGAATCCGATTCGTTTATCTACCTCCAAACAACAATTGACTGATTTTTATCCCGAAAGTCCATCTGTTCGTTCTAGTCAAATTCCAACTTTTTATTGCAATCATTGTAGTGGTGCAGCTGATTTTGTGAGGGTTGGTTGTGGAGCAGACTCTATTTTCCTTGTAATTTTATAATTTTATTTTTACAAAAATAAATTTAATTTAAATCATTAAAACAATTTTTAAAGTTTTTCATTTTAATTTTCATTAAAAAACATTTTTCTAAACAACAAATTCACTCTACCAATCTTCACAACTTAAAGCCGCCTTTAAGCTATTTAAGTCTCAAATAAAATATAAGAACACGCAAAATGATGAGTTTGTTTTATCTAAAAATCATAATACTTGTTGGCACTTCGATTAATTGCAGCTCGTGATTTTCAATAATTCCTTCCAAAATAACAGGTTGTGCTGCGTGATAATCTACAGCTTGAACTTCCACTTTAACTGGCTTGGCGATAATTTGAATTGGAATTTGTGGCGTTGCTATTGTTCCTTCTTGGTGTTTTAATGTGTGAGCTAAAATTTTGGAATTAATTAGTCAAATTTGCAATTTACATATATTATTAGGTTTATGAATTTTTCTCACTTGCTAATGCGGTGTAGGTCATAAAGTTTTCCTGGCAAAATTCGCATCTGTATATTTTTTCACCTGAAATTTGAATTAACATTCAGAATAAAATTATGAATCGTTTCCAAAGCTGTAAAATATAAAATTTTAACGTACCAGTATGAATTCGTTCGTGTGCTCTTAGTGCTTTTACCAATCGGAAAGGCTTTTTGCAGTAACAACAAATGTGAGGTTTCAGGTTTTGGTGTCTTTTCATATGAATGTTTCTATCACCACTTTGAGCAAACTTTTTGTTGCAAACCTGAAAAAATAAATTCGCATTAAAAAATCTTCAAGAAAAATTATTTAAAATAAAACTTACTTCACAATGGTAATTTTTCTGCTTTAAATGAACTCCATTTATATGAATTCGAAGATGTTCAGCTCTCTTGAATGAGCTAGAACATTGATTACAAACATGTTTCCTAGTCTCTGTATGAATTTTTAGATGCTTTGAAAGGGATGATGGCACTTTGAAGGTTCTGTTGCACAAGTGGCAAACATAAGGGTGTATAGTTTCTCTGGGCTCTTTATTAAGATCTTTAATTGCTCGAACTGTTGAATTGCCTCGATCTTTTTTAATGCTTGGTGGGTCGCCGATATTGTGCAACGAATGATAATGATATTTTAATTGTTGAGCCTGTATGAACGATTTGTTGCATTGAGTACATTGGAAGGGTTTTTCACCTAAAAAATCAAAATAATTTGTTAGTTTTTTAACTTTCAGAACTAGAAAACAACCAATTTACCTGTATGGGTCCGTAAATGTACTGTAAGCGAGCTTTTTTGAATGAAACTTTTGCCACAGTGATGACATTGATACTTTCGTTCGTTATTATGGTGTCGTAAATGCATCATATAAGATCCTCGTTGAATAAAAGTTTTGTTACAATCCATAACTTCACATGTAAAAGGTCGTTCTCCTGAATGAATTCTTAAGTGAAGCTTGAAATTGCATTCTTGTTTGAAATCTTTACCGCAAACGTTACATAAATATGGTCGTTCTAAAAAGACAAGGTAATAAATAATCAGATATAAGTTTTTGTTTCAGGTACATACCTCCAGTATGAATTCTTTCATGATTTGCTTTATGATGAAATTGCATATAACTTTTATCGCAATATTGGCACTGATATTTCTTTTTTACTTCATGCGACTTTAAGTGATATTCATATTTGGCCAAATTATCAAACTGCTGACTGCATATAGGACAAACGTTTTCACAGATTACGTGAGTCTTTTTATGTTTGTTTAAATAAACTGTGCTTTTAAATCCTTGATTGCATTGATCACAAGAAAATGTATTTTCAGAGTTATGGGACTGAATATGAGTGTTACGATTAGAAACACTTGGGAAGCTCTTATTACAGATTGGGCAGAGGTGCTGTTTTCCTTTAGGATGAACGTTTTTTAGATGTTCTTCTAACAAATCAACTGTTTCCAGAACTTGATCACAAAATCTGCACTTGATGTTTTGATCTGGAACGCAATTTCGAGCTTTGTTATGCTCTTCATAAGATTCTAAATTATTAAAGCGTTTGGCACATTTGTCACAAACTTCAGAATATTTTTGTTGGATAATATTTTTTTGGCGAATCTTTTTATGGTCAGCTGTTTTGTGTTGAGTTCTTAAGTGGCGCTGAAGATTATAGATTTTCTTGTATTGTTTCATACAAATTTCACATTTCAGGATTGTTTTTTCTTCCGTTTTACACACTTCATGTGTATTTTTAGTAGATTTGAAAGAATCATCACTCTCAATGTCTAACGTTTCCTCCAACATTTCTTGATCCTCAAAATTAGCAGAATCTTCTTCGGAATTGAAAAGCTCTTCATTTTGGGATTCCTCGATTTTTTCTAGCCGTTCTATGCTAAGAAACTCAAATTTAGTAGATTTTTCATTTGGTTTTACTGGTTCAGTATCTTCTATTTGTTCCACATGCTCCACTAATCCAAACGCTTCTAAAAGGGTTTTTTGGGATATGTCTGTTTTAAATTTGAAGTTCAAAAACTCTTTTATTATATTAAAACACTTTGTGCAGATTTGGTGAGGAAGCTGATCGTCTGGTGAAATTTCTTCTTTAATTAGTTGGAAGATCTTTAAAGCTTCATTGGCTGAGATTACAAAATTTTCTATTGTTTCAAAAATAGAATAAAATCGGGTATCCTCTATATTTAAACATAATCGACAAATCTCATTGTACGCAGCTTTATTTAAAATTGTGTTAAAATCCATTTTAGTCTAATTAATTGCAATTAAAATGCCTTAATTCACTTTAAAACTAGGAGCTCTACTTCATGAGCTCTACAAAAAACACAAAATGTAAACAAGACTACAGATAAACGACTATTGCAAAACCAGCAAAAATAACCCGCAAAATAAACATTTTTGTAATTAATCTTAGAAAGTAGCTTTATTGATAAGATTTAGCATAACAGAGATGAATTTTAATTCTTTTGTTTCTCTAGTTGGGCCTTGAGTTGTTGGTTGAAATCATCTTCAATCTATGGAGTAAAAATGGTTTTGTAACTGAAATTTCTTTGTGTTTAAGCTGCTGGAACTCATAAACTTACATTATCATCATCCCAGTTATCCTCCCACACGCTTAAGTCTTCTTCATTGTCCTTGGATTCAGCCCAATCTATGATAGTTTTAAATAACAAAACGCTCAATCAAAAATAAATTAAAAGTACCTTCGGCAGGGAATTCCTCAAATTCATCATCTTCCTCCAAGAGACCGAGGTCAACCTTTGCTTTATCTTTATCAGCCATTCTTGTGCTTAGAGTTTAGAAGGAGTTCTTAATTAATAAATAATATTCAAACAGATATGCTGTACTCAAAATGATTTTGCAAATAATGTATGGCGAATTGGAGAAACGTCAAAATATTATACGGCGAATTGTGGAAGTGAGCAGCATTTAATCGAATTCTAGGTTTATTTTGTTGCAAGTAGCAGTGATTACCATAATTTAGTTTAATTAGTTATCTGATAATAAAGCAATCAGCCATGTCTAGAAATCCCAGCGAAATGGTGCCGCCAGAAGCGATAAAGACTGAAAATACACCGATAAAGAAGGAACCAGAATCGAGACTCAAATCATTTAGATCAGCGCGAGATTTAAGCTTATCTACTAGTGCTCCACAGGCCAGATCTAATCGCCCAGTACCCAAAAGAGAATACGCTCCCAATTTGAATGTCATTCGTAATAAGAATACGTGAGTTTAATTAGTATGCTTTAACTTTTTTGGAAGATTATGTTGATCTTAACAGAATTTGTATGTTAATATCACAAGATTGTTCATTATTATATTGGTAGAAACTTTGGTGTCAAGAATGAACCGAATAATCGGGGCAAGAATCGTAACGAAAGAGGAAAAGGGGGTCGTGGACGAGGAACTGATAGAAAACCATCAAATCTGGTTCAAACGCATGGTCTCTTCTCTGAAGGAACAGCACTGTCAATGAAAAACAAGCGAGTCACTTCAGAATGTAAAACAATTTAACTATCTTATTCGTGCGCTTTTAACTTTTGCAATATTTTAGATACTCGAGAAAGCACCAGTGAATGTCTTCGACGACCAATGATGCTTAAAAAGGAGCTTAAAGTAGATACTAATGAAGAAAAGAAGCAGCTGAATGACCTTTTGGGTGAAGATGAAGACGATCTAGTAATCGATGATAAATCCTCAGATAGTGATAATTTTAAGCCCATTAAATTAAATGATCGTAAGTTATTAATCTTTAATATTTAGCTAGATTGTCTCTTGACTGCTTGAATAATTTTATGAATTGCGGTACATAAAATCTCAGCATTTAAGTTTCAAAAATAATCAAGAATAATAGAGATTGAGGAATGCCCCTGAAATCCTTTTTTCTTGAAATTTTAAATTTTAATCAATTTTAGTAAATACTGTGCATGTTCATTTTGTAATTACCTAATTGTTGAATCTCACTTGAAATGTAGCTAACAAACGTAAATTAGTTGATGTAAGTAGAGTAAAAGTCGACAACGACGTTAAAATCAAACTAGAACCTGATGCCATGCAAGTAGATGATGAGTTTGGTCATGGTGAGTGTACAAATAATTTTTGTTACGCTTAATCACCTGTTGCTTTTAATTTTTTGAATGCAGCTATTATTTTATTAAAATTATGTATATCTTCTAGCCAAAATTGAAGTGAATCTTGATGGCACTTCTGGGTCTTCTAATACATCAAATGGGAAAATAAAATTGGAGCCAGATGTGGAACGGACACACAAAAGTTTAGGCTGCCCTGATACTTTGGATGAGCTTTTAACCAGTTCTAACGCTCAAATGTTTATTATGCAGCTACCAGATACACTTCCAGGACGAGCACCGGACATAGAAGATGATAAAGAAGGTGAAGGATCGAAAAACTGCACTATTCAACATTTCGAAGAAGGAATGGTTGGAAAAATTATCAGATATAAGTCAGGCAAGACCAAACTAGTTCTCGGTGAGGCGCGATATGATATGGATTTAGGACTTAATTCCGGATTTATGCAAGTAAGTTTTAAAAAGAAAATGTGTTCAATAACTCAACAGATTGATCTCATCTTCTCTGTAATCTTTTAGGAGCTCGTGTCTGTCACCACTAACCGCGAAGAGCGCAGCGGTTCTATGATTAATTTAGGACAAATTAAAGCCAAATTGAATGTCTCACCGGACTGGGAGTATTTATTTCATAAAGCTACTTCCTAGCAGAAAAAATTATGATAAACACACAATAAACCTCCAGTTATAATTTATACCTACATTGTGATGCCTAAATTAAAGAATTTTCCTAAAATACTAAATAAATAAATTGATCTTTTTTAAGTTTCTTAACTAAATTTCTATTTATTTTTCTCCACTGGTTCTACAAATTTTCTAAGATGTAAAAGGTTTTCTGTCTCTTGTAACAGTTAAAAGTGGGTCTGGAAGAGTGTCTCGTCCTTTATAAATGTTGCCCTGGTGATCAATAGAAAAGTTGTAGTCGACTGGATTTGAAAGAGCTGCTTCAATGGCTGCGTCGATATTTTCCTTAGTAATAAATGATTTTGAATTTTCCTTTAAAAAAAAAGAGCGTTTAATAATTCAGTGAATAACTTGCATAAAACTAATAATCATACCTTTTCTACGCGAACAATTTCTTCAATCCTTTCCCGCTCTTGATTTTGTCTAGTAATTTTTACATCCAAACGCTGTAAGATAAACTCTTTGCGTTCTGCATTTTCCTTTACTAGACGGGCATCCCTGATCTTGGATATTTCAAAGTTCCATTCATCATTAGCATTCTTAATCCTCATAAACTCTTCTTCTTCTTGTTCTGGGGTCAGAATAATGTGATCCGAGCTAGATAATTTCGATTTCGTAATGTAGTCTTCTCGCAAAAAAGCTCGAACAGCACGCATTTGGGTCCTAAAAATGTATGAATTACAGACACTTCAGATGATTAATTAATATAAACCAACTTGTAATTGCAGTTCAATCTCATTAACTCCACTTTTTCATCTTGGGGTATAATTGTTCTTTCCGGTACTCTGAACATTTTGCTGCGAGCTGTAGGAATCCAGCGTGGCTTCCTTCTAAATCTAACAGTTTGGATTGACGTCGGATTGCCACTGACATTGTAACCATTGTTAAGAGATCCTCCAAATTTTAATATAACACTTCGCAACATTTTTCCAAATTTTTAGTGTGGGTTATTTATAAAAGGGTAATTTTTGACAGTTCATCAAAAATTTCCTTTTGTTTACATTTAATAGTGTTCCGGCAATTTTCTTTAAAATTCTGAGTTTCTTTGTAAATACCATCAATAATGTAAGATAAATGATTTTTTCTCGCATTGACGGTGCACTTGAATCACATTTTAGTGATGTCAATTTCGTGTTTTCTTGCAGTACTTCAAAAAAATGGATGCAAAATTAGAAGCTGTGCCTCTTGCTGAAATCGATAAAGAAGGAGTATTTAAATACGTTTTAATAAGAGTCTATGGACCAGAACAAAAAGATGGAACTGAACCTAGCAAGGTGATTGTGAGAGGCTTCCTTAGAGAATGGCACGGTAAGTTTAAATATTATGCTGGATGAATCTTCTCCACAAATATACTGGGTTCACTGCTTATACTTTTCAAAGTTGCAGCTGTATCATAATATTTGATATAAACCTTTTATACCGACATTAATGCTAAAAATATCCTGTTGGAAGCTTCATTATTAAAAAATAAGGATCAATAAAACTCCAATTTTTGTGGACAGTATTGAATAAAAAAGGTCCCAGTAGATGGCACTGCCTCAAAAGTTCCTGGTGGACGGATATGACGTTTTGTATGGGATATTTTTAAGAAAAGTCGGGAAAAAATTAATAACTCCTTTAAACGTAATTGAATCAAACTGCGAATGCTTTTCAGATAAACTGAAGTATTTTTACACATAAAAAAAATATGAAACCAAAATAAATAGTTAGTCCGCTGAACAAACTTTTCATTTGAAATTGTGTACTTCCGAGAAAATTTTGGCCGACAAAAAAGCTTTTAACAAAAAAAGTTCTAGGCGTCGGAAAATTCTGAAAATTTGTATTCTAGTCTAAAAGTGGACCAATATTAAGAAAATGACGACACCGGAAGTTTTTGTCCACTCACTTCCGGTTTGATAAGGGGTCGATAAAAACTGCTTTCTAAAATCAACCCTTTTTCGGATCTTTCCAAAAATTCATATAATTATTGTTTTTTAAATTCACTTTTGAAAAAAATTCAAAAAATTCAAAATTTCAAGATGGCTGACAAAATACTTGTCAAAATAATTTTTAACCTCAAATTTTTCAAATTTCAAATTTTTTTAGTTAAATTTTTAATTTTTTTTCAAAAAGCCTCAAATGTCAGCTTTTCAGGAAAAAAAAGTTTTTTGAAAAATATTAAGTAAAATGGGAGATATCAACTAGGAAGCTAGGCAAGACTAAAATTGGCGCCCAAGATGAAGGAATTGGTCGATTTTGCGGAAAATTTAAAAATTACTTCTTGTAACACTCATGTTAAAGAAAAGTATAAATATTTTGACCAAATAAAATTCCTTCATCTTGGGCGCCAATTTTAGTCTTGCCTAGCTTCCTAGTTGATATCTCCCATTTTACTTAATATTTTTCAAAAAACTTTTTTTTCCTGAAAAGCTGACATTTGAGGCTTTTTGAAAAAAATTAAAAATTTAACTAAAAAAATTTGAAATTTGAAAAATTTGAGGTTAAAAATTATTTTGACAAGTATTTTGTCAGCCATCTTGAATTTTTGAATTTTTTGAATTTTTTTCAAAAGTGAATTTAAAAAACAATAATTATATGAATTTTTGGAAAGATCCGAAAAAGGGTTGATTTTAGAAAGCAGTTTTTATCGACCCCTTATCAAACCGGAAGTGAGTGGACAAAAACTTCCGGTGTCGTCATTTTCTTAATATTGGTCCACTTTTAGACTAGAATACAAATTTTCAGAATTTTCCGACGCCTAGAACTTTTTTTGTTAAAAGCTTTTTTGTCGGCCAAAATTTTCTCGGAAGTACACAATTTCAAATGAAAAGTTTGTTCAGCGGACTAACTATTTATTTTGGTTTCATATTTTTTTTATGTGTAAAAATACTTCAGTTTATCTGAAAAGCATTCGCAGTTTGATTCAATTACGTTTAAAGGAGTTATTAATTTTTTTCCGACTTTGCTTAAAAATATCCCATACAAAACGTCAAATCTGTCCACCAAAAAAAGCTCCGCCTGCATTTAGGCAATTTTTGAAACTCGGCCATTTACAGAATAACAACAGATATATAGTTTATTCTCCAATTAATTATTTCCAATTCAATGTATATTTCGATAATTCATTATTTACAAGATTCATGTAGAAAATTTCTTGGGTACTTGGAAAATTAAGGAATTGTGCTCGTGATATATTTTATATTGTGTAGCAATAAACTATAGCTAAAATCATTTGACTGCTCTAAAATGAACCTTAATTTGTCTTAAATCTGTTGAATCATCTACCAATAACTATTTCAAATTTATTCGCATTCTTATGACAATGTATTTACTTGTGTAACATTTCCAAGTGAATGTTTTATTAGGTACATCCTAAACATTTAAATATTCTTAAAAACTACAAATTCAGCTAATTATCATCTATCGAGTGGCAATGAACTTGCGCGCTAATTTCTTTTGTGTTGCTGACTTCTTCGTTCAAGCTCGATTTGCTGGAATCTGACCTAATGAGGCCTCCAAAATCATTCTGATTGAGCTCACAGAGCTTTCGATTGATATATGCAATTCCTCTAGTCTCCGTCAAACTTAGGTCTGGTACTATTCCATCCTCATCTTCTATATCTAAACTCTTGCACATTATACTACTTTCTCTAGAAAGGACATCCAATTGAGAGCTCTCCTTATCGGTACTGTCGTCCTTATCGAGCTTGGGTCTTCTTATATCATCCAAAGTTTGATGATCATTCAAATGTAAGTCGTTCGTGTGATTTGGCAGAATTGTTTTGTCAATATTTTGTCCATGATTTTCAATATTCCCCAAAATAAATGGCAACTTTAAGGTGACTTCTCCGCCCATCGTGCTCAGTGTAAGTTTTACTTTGATGTAATAGGAGACATAAATGGCAAAAATATTTTTTTCATCTACTCCACCGGTTGCTTGTGGTTTAATGAGTGGTGGTTGGTTAGAGTGTGGTTGCGATGTTAATGATGGTAAAGTTATCCCACGAGGAGCACTAGAAGCTAGTTTTGAGTTAAGAGCTGCTAACGCCGTGTCACAATTGCTCGTGCTGAATAATGCGCCTTCAACTGCTATCCAGTTTTTAGTGGCACCTGTATGAGAATAAGAATTACAGTTAAATCAAGAATATAAGGAAGTCAAGTTTTACAGACCGCGAACAGGCAATAACGAATAAACACCATGAAGCGTGTCGTTGGGCCCGATCTGTTTGCTCACGTCATCTAACTCGGCCACAATGTTCTTGAACTTTCCATTACTAAACATACATACGTCTACGTGCTGAACAGCAAAAATCTGAAAATAGTAAACATAATTGTGTTGAGAGAAATTGAAGTTTTTCATATCTCCAATTAAGTGTATTTACATAATGTTTATGAAATAATAATGTAAAATTATTATGTAAACATGAAAACATCTGCGATTCTTTAAATTAAATTTTCCTTTCAATTATTATTTATTATATTTGTGTTAGCATATTAAATATTTCATTAGAATAAACCTTTCTGTTCAAACCTGCTTGTTAAATTATATTAACATAATAATTCGAACAATTTTAAGGATTTTTGATTAACATAATGATAAATATTCTTGCATTCTACAATAATACATGGAATATTGCTTTAATTACACGCTAAATAAATAATTACAGTTCATGGAACTCGTTTCTTTTAATTGATTTATTTGTTTTTATTAAAAATTAATGTTTAAATTTTTCTATTCGTATCATTTTGCACATTTGGATACCTAATAGATAGTCTGTGTTAAAAGGTATACAAAAGACCATGCCATAATAACGGCAAGTCCTCAAATGTAAATAACTTTTCATATATAATCTACCTAAGTAACCAACATGCATGTTTAATCAAATTATCACACGTTCGCTCCATTAACTGATGATACAGAAAACCTCTATTCGTTGTCACAATCACCACTATTTGGCAGTCTAGGAAAATATTTAAGCTGATTTTACATGTATTCAAAATAAAAATGTATTTAAAATTCATGGAATTTCTCGCATGTAAATTAAAACTCAACGAAAATCATGATGATGCTTTTAATTAAAATATTCATTGGAATTGACTGAACGAATAATAATATTGTGAAATTCTAGTAAAAACCTTATATCATGACACTATACGGTGCATGATATTACTTCTGTAATAGCACAGTCAGCTTTGATTTAAATTGCTTTTCTAGTTTATCAAAGCAATACATAATCTAACATTTATTGAACCTTTATGTCAAATATTTAGCACGGTAGTTGCTAATAATCAAAATAATTTTCTTGGAATATTATACGGTATAGCAAAAAGACCAAACTAAAACCTGAAATAATAATCAATGAAATTTAAAAACAGAAAATTCCTCAAGAGACCGATGGATTGGATTTAATATATTCATTGAAATATTGAAATATTGAAGCCATGGTATAATAATAATGTACACCGCATCATCTCCAATTTCGCTCATGCAAAATGTTTCATATTGATTTATCTATGCAAAATTTATTTTCATCAGCTAATGCATGAAGGGAAGCTGAGCATCGACGGAGTAAATCAAGCTAACTTTATTCCCAAACAATATAACACAATTTAAAAATTGCATACTGAAAAATGTAGATGCTATAACGATGTGCAAAAATGCCTTAAATAAATATATAATGTAAGAAACATATTATATATGTTATAATGGTTTTGAGTATTTTGCAAAACTTGATGTAACAATGCTACTTGGCAAGTAATTGTGTGCACTTCATCTTCAGATTCTCTTCTTTTGGAAAGTAAACATTATAATGTATTGTCTACTTTAGAATTCTGTTGGGTTGTTTGCAAATTGATGAATGATTTAGTGAAAAGTGGTATTCAGTTGAAAACATTCTAGAAAATTCTTAATTTAAGAAACTCTTTATAATGTGCAAACAATGAAAATTATGCACATTGAAAAAGGATATAGTTAATATTTAAATTATTTAATTTGATATTAATTTGAATCAATAATCAATCTCGTTTTACAGTGAACTTAAATATTTAAATATCTAGTACATATCGTGTAGAAAATTTTGAGGTTTTATTACAATTCTAACTTATTAATAACTATGTCGTATGAAAGTATCAGAAAAAACACTAATTTGGTTTATTGAACTCCAGAGCAATCTCAAAGAATTGTTTGGTGGAAAACATTTACTGTCTCGAAAGTCAAAACATTGTTACAAACTTTCCAGCCCATCTTATCTTACTTTTCTAAAGAAAAGTTTTGCTTACCTATTTAAAAGTTGCCCAACATTTACCTAACAGAGTAAAAAAGCCCCGAACGAACAATATTTCTCAATTTGCTCAAATTTACAACTTTGCCGGGTGCTTTAATCAATTACACTTAAATTTACTCGGATTTGTCCTACTGCCTGGTATTATGTAAGCAAGAGACATCGAGTCTGTCCGGAAAACAACAAAAATATGCTTTATAGGAAGTGAACTGAATTAATTTGCAAGGAAATACAGAAAGTTTCCCCCCTGTTTATACCAATTTAATGCTGGAATAAGGTTCAGACAATTTTCACCTGGTTAGCGTTATATTTTCTCATGCTTTTCAATTAACTATTTAGTACCTTTCATGTTGTATGATGGATCAGACCAACTTTCGCGAGTTGTATGTAATTTCTTGTAATTTCATGTAATTTTCAATGTATATTTTTCCATTTTGTTTTTGTTTTTATTGAAAAATTGTTGCTCGATGAGTTGTTGGAGCTTTTTTATAGCAATCAACTTTTATTAAGAGTGAAGCGGGAACCAAACTGGTTATTCTGCTTAATTAAAAATTGTAAAAATCGATTTTTTTGGAGGGTTGGTTAATTTTCAATAGCGTGCAATGTTTTTGCAATTAAATTGGACTTTGGAGGTTACTTTATCATGGTGCAATTACTGATACAGAGCATTTTGTAATTGGACAAGTTGAATAATAATTAAACGTGTCTGCAAAATTTAATTTACTAATATACTTTAGATGAGCTTATGACTTTTACGACTTACAATTCCTTATAGAATATAAGTCGCTATATGAAAAAGTTTACAAAAAAGCTCAAAGAAATTTATTCAAAACAGTTGATATGTTAAGCATACTAAATCTCATATATCAAAAAAGTTTTCTATGTATAAAAAGTTTCTCTTTGGAATATTTGGGTAAATTTTTGCAGCCCCACAGCCACCCATCAAATCCCCTCAAAATTTATTCTAATTTGTGATCCGTAAACCGTAATTAGAAAGTATCGAAAGGGATCCTGTTATTATCTTTGATAAATGGTTGGCTGCATATTCATAGAAATATTTTCGGACAAGTAATTTAAATTTATTGTATTTATGGTATTTATCGAAGTGAACAATTATTCTGCACATTCTAAATAATTTCCAAATTGATTAACCTTTACCACTGATTGTTGTGGATCGAACTATTTATCGAGTTGATTAGCCATGAAAATTCGATTATTGAATTATTCCATTTCATTAACGAGCTTCACAATATAGTACATTACGCTCTTTGAGTTTAGATTGAACAAAACAATCAATATGCTAGAAATCGCAAAAAGCTTTAATTAGCAAAACATCGTTTCCCATAGCAAAATTTCCTTGCTTATACAATTTAACATTCCATTACAATTTGCATAAATTTTAATGAATTAATTTTCATTAACAGACTAAATAAACGCTAAATGAAATAATGGAAAAGTAGAATAAATTCTCGTTAAGCTTAATGAGGAAAAAATTTGTTCTTTCAATTCTACAATGTATGCTTTCTGTATTTAAAAATGCACGAAGTTGACGTTTTCTACAATTTACTTTAAATCTGCATAAAGAACTGTAAAGAAGAAAAGAATTTTCTTTTTAATTATAGTGGCATGGAAATTTTAATTCCAACAAACCGAAAAACTTAATTAAATAATTGTAATCTATTTTGTAGTATATGGTTTAAGAAGCATCGTTAATGGTAAATTTAAATATTTTATGATACTTATATTGTACATTATTGCTCAACAGCGCATTATGCTGCAAAGTTTGCAATTTATAAATATTTATCTGCAACAGCTACAGATTTCTTAATGAAAAACTAGTAGTAAAAAAAGGTAGAAGCTTATTAGCATAGAAAATAAGATTTTCGCTTGTCATGAAGCAAAATTGTTTTCAGCTTGGAATCGAGATCAAGATGTTTTGAAATTATTCATGTTTTTTATAGTATATGTTAAATATCTTTAACATCCAATAATATTTGGCAAAAAAAAGGTAAACTCACCCTTATTTTTCTGACGATCTTCCTGCTATCATTTTTCACGTCTATAGTGACATTTATGTTCTCGCCATGTGAGTAAGCAGACTTGTTGAGTGAAGCTTTCAAGCTCACTTTTCCTTCCGCCCACAAAAACGGCTTGTCAACAGATCCTTCCGGGCCCTGGATTATTTATTAAATAATAATATTAAGAATCGAAAGTGACCACATATTGATTTAGATGATTTAAGGGAATAAAACGTAGAAATTTATTCTCTAAAAATCTAGAGATAAGGATTTTTCCATGTGATGGCATTAAATGTATACTTTTTGCGGTAATCTATGGTAATTCGAGCGTATGTTGAATGATGATCTTCAAATAGATCTTCCAATACTTCACTTAAAGGTATCGTAAAAAAACCAGCTATCATTATTGAAAGGTTCCCCTGCAAAAACAGGGATTTCCATTATTTGCCTGTGTCCTTGACCTGAGCAGTGAAACATTGTGTAAATAAATGTATTGTTACTGAGTAAAATGCTTTTTATTAAAAAGCGTATAAAACGAAGCACTTGGTTCACTCCAGTTATATTTTGAATAAAAAACACTGAATTTTAAAACACAATTTCATGCAAATTAAATTTCGCATTGAGAATTCAAAGATTGCCTTTAAAATATATGGTGGGTTAAAAAATACTAAGTAGTCTCATAAAGCCTTTGCGAATATGCCTTAAAGGCGCTTTCAGATTTCTTGTTTCGCACGTTTTGCAATGCTCATTTGAAAGTTGGAAATTTAAGGAGCAAAACTTATAAAAAGAAAATTTTTGCCTGAAACCAAATTGAGAGAACAAATTGTATTTGTATCGCCGACGCAGGAGCAGACTGACAAAAGGCAAAAGACACAATTTTCATTCAGTCGAGTTATTTAAATGCTTCATTTGAATATTGTTTACGTTTTTCACATTTTACGTTATCCATGAAAAACACAAAATATGAATATTGTTCTAAATCCTAAATACAAATGATTATACATACAGAACCCCATCTGCTTTTGATATTGAGATGCGTAGCTCTTAAATTTGAAGTACAACAATTATCTCAATCATTATCAATTAACTGAAGATCTAATTATTTTTCAAACATATTTTTGATTCAACTTATGGACGCTTTACCATATTTAATTTCTCTCGCATTTTATGCGAATGAATATAGTTCAAATTGTGTTTGTAATGTACATAAAATGTAAGAACATAAAACACGTAAATCCTGCATCTTAATGTAAGCTCCACCTACCCGATTTAATCCATCTGTTGTTTCTGTGTCCTCTTGGAATGTACTTCCACCCCCATTTTTAGAGCCATTTCGGTTGCTACTACTTCCATTTACTATCACGCTGCTCTGCTTAATAAGTTTTCGAGCTTTTGGCGAAAGGCGAAGTCTTGAAAGTCTTTGATTTGTCTGCAAAGGCAGCTCGCTTGTAAGACTTATGTCGGGGCAAATTTTGTGTATCAGTCGGATCCCCAGTCTTACGGTTGATCGTCTTTGGATTCTCTCGTCGGTTTGTTCGGCTAGAAATAATAATTGATGATGAAAATTACTTTTTATTATCCAAGAAAAACAAAAAGAACTTGAATAATTACAGCGAGTTTCTGAATATTCTTATAGAACTTCTTTGCTGTAATAAACTCACCTGTGTAAACTCTAACATCATAGCTGGTTCCTATGGGTGCACCTGCATATTTTTTAGCAGGCAGAAGCTGCACACTTGGTGGTATTACAGCACCCACATCCATGGTAAAAGCTACCGCATTTTTGCCGAGCCGCTCGACAAGCGCTTCCTGCAGTGGACATAACGTCGTGTTATCAACGTTATTTTGAGGCCATAACTGTTGGAGGGCAATCACAGCTTCATTACAAAATTTAAGTCCCATTACTTCTTCATCCTCTCGACCATATCTGTGAATGTCAAGCGAAAATCAATACCATGTTGTGATTTTTATCTTCAGGCCATATATTATATTGTGGGATACGTTTATGTCGCGCCAGTGACATTAATTGCGTAACAAATTGTTTGGCATGTTAATACCAGGTAGAAAAGGATCTAAATAAAAAATTTTTTGATTTGGAATATATGTTATTACTGCGCTGAAGGATTGCTTAAAAAATTCTATTGTAAGTATTATTAATACATTATTCAACAGATAACATAATACCTCGAAATCAACAAAAGTGTTCCTATTTGTTCCGGAAACTAAAACATGTTGACATGTCGCAGAACATTGAATTGAATTCAATGGCTTCACCATATATTTTTCTAACAAAACGTATAAACAATATAACTGCAACCGTATGTCCTGTCAATAAGCTCGAAAATAAGTTCCATATTGAGAATGAATGGATCTGAAACAAAAGCTTTTTAGGCTCAATTACAGAATGGTTTCTATTTGAAGTGCTTTCTTATATTCTCCTTCTTTCACAAAAGCTTACAAATTATATCGTATTCTGACAATCAAGTTGATTGCTCTTGAAGTATCACGTTACATATCAATGGGTTAATATTGAATTGCTCTTTGAATAATTACCTGAATGTGAGCGTTAATTGACCGTAAACTTTATGTCCTTTCACATACAGCTTTGGATCAATATAGATGACTCCTCTCAAAGGTTCAGCAATACCAGCTCGAGCAGTCAGCTCTCTAGTGCCTAGGTATAGGGTTAACAGCTGGTTGGAGGATGTTTTCTTGTAAACTCTAAAGATTATTCATAAAAATATTATTTATTAAACAAAATTTCATTGAGATTAATCAATTTAGCTTTAAAAGGAAAAAATCTGTGCAAATAATTTTTGCTCGCTGATGAATGGATAAATTTTGAAATTAATTATTGAAAAGAAATTGCTCTCTTTACTCACCTTTGTGATCCAAATGTATCCAGCTGTTCCCCTTTTCCTTCCCTGCAAAAATCAAACGAGACTTCAGAGAAATTTTCAAGCAGGTTTGGCAGAAAATCTAATCATATGCTTTAATAAAGCTTCTCATTCAAATAAATAACTTTTATTTTGTAAAACCTCAGTAAAACAAAGCATACTATCCGCTTTAAACATAATCTGAAAACGTGCCGCAGCTTTTAGTTATTTAAGAAACTCGTGCTGGTAGAATTCTGATGTCATCCGATGAAAATTCTTTATGAAGTAAATGCATGTAATCTCTCTACAAGCAAATTGCAGAGTATGCTATATCTTAAATGTTTAATAATGAATTGCATTTTTATAAAGCTCCACTAGAACGTTTTTCAATAAAGAATTTTTAATAAGAAAAAGTTTGTAATAATTAACTTTGAAAAAGCTTTGATAAGATTTATAGTTCTGATATCTGCATTCTTCTCTTGCTGTAGCAAGGTTAATTCTCTCTTTTATCCTAATAATAATCCTTTGTTCAATCGTACATTCAACTTTATATCTCCATTTCTTCAATTTGAATACATTGTAAAGTTGTCACTCACCGTTCTTGCAACGGAGACAGAGGTGCTCTAGATATTTGCTCATCATCGTGCTCAGGTAACATCATTACCGCAATTGCTGTATGCCAAATTGTCTCCTTCTGTGCTAAATTACAAGCTTTACTTATTTATTTTCACATTTCAGCATTTCTGCTCTGGGATGCTTTAGTCATGGTTGTTGGGGAATCTCTCGTTTCATGAATTTTATAAGATTTGTTCATTATGTCTGCAAAGTACTAAAATAGAATTTAGAAACTGAGTACATTTCCATCGATTTTCCTGAGAATCTTAAAAATATAATACATTGTAATATTTTCCTTGACAATTAATAGATCTATTATGTCAAGGCTCCCATGCAAGTACTTTACAAATGAAATCTGAACTACTTCAATTAACTAAGTTTTTTTATAAGTCGTAAAAATGTTATGCTAGCTGCTTCTATAATATTTTGCATGTAAATGAAAACACTCATATGTATTATCTTATTAAACTTTTGTATGAATTTTCAAGAACAACAGAATATTCTCTGAAAATGCATGTTTCCATTCTCCTATACATAAAGGTAAATAAATAGATTCATGTTGAATTGAAATTAACCTTAATATTCAAGCTTTAGGTATTGCTTAAGGTTTTCATTGCAAACAGGAATGTAGCGAAAACCATTGGATATAATTTTCATCATTCACAACTATCCTCTACAAAAATGTACTGGCAATAAATTAAACTCTCTTTGTTAAAGTTAAAATACACACAAAAAATAATAATTAGATACATTGGAGAAAATAGGCACAATTCCCGGAGTTCCCAAAATCCACTCATAAAACGCAATAAATCCTTAAACCAACAATAAAAGCAAATAAACCTTTTCGTTGTAAAAAGAAAAACCACAGGATTTGGTTTTATGAAAAATACCAAAATGGTTTGTGATGCTTGAAGAATTCGCATGAATCTACATGTTGTTATTTGCTGTGAAAGTTCAAATAATATTCATTAAAAAATGTTTTGTATGACAGCAGGAGATTTTGGTTCGTATGTTATAAAATTGAAAATTAAATACAATTTTCATAAAAAACATAATAATTCAATCAATTAAAACTTTGTGTTGCATAGAATACCACATATTTCCATTTTCAGTAAGTTACATGACTACTCCATTAAAACTCTGCGTCTCTCAATGATATTTTGTACACCATTCGTGTATCAACATATTAATATTGCTATAAACACCATCACGGCTTAATTTATGACATGATTGTTCGACAATGTTGAAATTCCGGTAAATTAAAAAAAAGTTTGACATAATATAGCACGGATGTATTTTATCAGCAGCAAAATTGCTATACAAATTTGGAAGCGACAGACTGTTGCTTTGAACCATCAATAAACTTTTGTTTAAAACTTTTTGAGCATTATAACGTATTTTAATTTTCAGTCTCAATTTCCTTTGAACTTTATTCTTAATATTCTGTAAAGAGTTTTACGGACAATTTGCACATTCCATAGAAATCGACTTATTCATCAATCACTTCACGCTTCACAGTTAAATAAGTCATAAAATATAAAACAATTTAAAGTTTGTTTCGTGTGAATAATCGCGTAAATCACTGTGAAAAGTTTGTTGAATGGAAATATTTCTGACAATACTGACAATACACTGAGCTTTTAAGCTTACTTAATGACACTGAACTATAAAACAACAAACACATTCTAAAGAGAAGGAATGGGTCATCCAACTTCTTCATATTTTATTTGTTGCATTCACATCATTCAAGTTCAAGAAAAAATTCTCAATGTGCAAGGAATAAGTTTATTTTTCAAGTAATTGCGTTTGCTGTTGGAAGTTGTTTGCTTTTTTTGTTTGTTTGTTTGTTTGTCCATAACTTATGCGAAAGTTTAATCTAAAATTTTTATGCATTAAAAACTTTGTCAGCAAAAAATTAAATCTGGATAATACAAGTTGCAATGTTTCAAAAACGCTTCAAACTTCATCTTGTAAAAGTTTTTAAATTAAATTTTGAATGGATTATTTCATGCAGCTTCTTTATCTTCCGTAAATTGCAGATTTAGGCTTTTTTGAGAATTTGTTTGAATTTCAGTTAAGTTAAATTTGTTCTTCAAGATTTCATTGTAAATTTACAATATTCTTGTATAGCCTTGAGGTTAATAATAATTGTGTCGCACCCGTAATCTTTATTCACATTAGGTTTATGCTCTAAAAGGCTCTTCTCTTCTTATTGTTGTCCATTACAATTGATGATATTTATTATTGAACAGATTCTCTTAAAGAACCATTTAGATATTCATTTTACTAAAAAAGCTCTTAGTTTAACGACTTCTTTATTATAAGTAAAATAACATTTTACGATTATTTTTTTACATGATTCATAAGAATCTATGTTATCTTCTATAGGATTAAAGACATTTATTGTAAAAATTATAAATAAAATGTAATGTACCCAAAAAAACTCCCACAGCTATCTTCTCGTCTTACACTGATTGAAAAATATGTGAAAAATAATCATCTAGTAAACACAAAATTTCCTAAAATAGAACCGTGGAATTCAGAGAATTTGGGTTTAGAACAAAATCATATTTTTTAACAATGGTATTTAATAAATACCACTTTTGTTATTTTTATATTTTCGTGGGGCTGAGACCAATTCAAATAAACAGATTTTGTTATTATTCATTTTTTCGAAACCAAGTAAAAACTAAATTTCATGTTTTCTATGTTTTGAATTAGTCGTAAAAAGGTAAGAATAAGACAATTAACAAGAATAAAAGGAATGTATATTGATTTAAGTACTTAAATTAAAATCAACTCATGGTTATTCTTCTAGAAAATAGAGTTTTGCACTTGAATGTATATAATTCCTTAAAAGCTCAATTATTTAACATAGCGTTTCAATGCATGATCCAATTTCAGTGTAATTTTAGTACACACTTCATGAAAATCTTGGATGCCATGAATTATGTAAATTTGTTTCAATTTTCTTTTTCAAGTCCCTGCTCAAGTGGTCTGGCAGAATGTAAGAATTCAGGGAAAACAAATCTAATCCTGTTTTGAGCTTCACTGTGTTTGTTTGTGTAGATTGTAGAGAAATAAATTCTTGGCAATCTTCAATCTAGATTCATGTCTAAATTGAATGAAATTCATTGAAAAAGAACATACAACGATATCAAGCTTATTGAGATGATGCTTCTTGAAGATTTTCTGGAACAATTTTGTTGGATTGAATTGGAAAAATTCTTCAAGGAAATTATTCAAATTTATTCAAACAAATGCTTCTTGAAGGTGGAAAATTAGGATATTTTACATCAGAATGAAAAACACCTGATCCATTTTACTTTGTGTTTAGCTTATTGCTTTATGAAAATTACTTTATTATGTAGGTATTTGAATACACTCATGTAGATTTCTGGATTGATCTCTGCTTTATTATTGTATTTTATCAATATGGAGCAATAAACACCAACCCAAGAAAATCGATCGCTAAAAAATTGTTTCCTCATAAGTTGAATAATTGAAAATATAAAACATGTAGAATTTCGCTTTCATTCAAAGCATAAACAATCTTCTTTTGAACTCGCCCGAGGTGTTTTGAAATTTCTGGAATTGTTCAATGGAAAATGAAAGTACATTTTACTCGTACATATGAAGAAGAAAAAAATGCGGTAAACTGGGAAAGTGTTAGACTTTGAAACATTCTAAAAATAACAGATTTTTCGTTATTCCGACACAATCCTGCTTCATAAATATAAGGTGTTAAATAATAACATATCCAGTATGCCAGGTGGCTTCGTCGGAAACTTACCTAATAAATAATACTTTTCACCATGCTAGATGTTTTCAAGATATAGAACTTGAAATCAACTTCAAAGGCAAGAAAATCGATTGCAAGACCTTCCTTCGAAAAGTGCTTATTGCACGCAAAGTCTCTTTCAATTATTTTTAAGGTGATATCTACATTTTATGAGTTTATAAGGTTCTTTGAGCTACACAATATGTGATTAAGTTTAATTATTTGTAGGATTCAATCCTGTGATTATTTTTTTTACAGCAGACTAAAAATGATAATACTAAAATATAAAATAACTAGAAATAACTATTTATTTCGAATATAGCATAGTTTCAGAATTATTTTTTGTAAAATCTATGTTAATATTGATCATGTTCAATCAATGATTTTGTGGGAATTAAATACAATACCATGGATATTATATAAAGTAACGTTGAATATTTCATAAACAATGTTTGCAACATTTTAAATTCAATATTCTCATAAAAAGTATTTCAGCAGTAAATCACCCATAAATACAATTTATTGATAAAATGAAAATTGGAAATATCCTCACATCATTAATATTTTATTTACGTAACATCGTACACCACAAATGATACATAATAAAGGATAAGTTGGTTATAATCCTTCATTTATGACTGCGTATTAGAAATAATGCCAAATATAACGCGTAACTGGCATAATAATAAAAATAATAATCAATAGAAGTACTTTGAAATGTCAATCTATATTCTGCACCATTACGTGCGGTTACACAGCACAATTTAGAAAATTTAGAAAAGATGTAGAGTTTTGGCTAAAATGTCGAAATGGTTTTATTGCTTGTCATCTGTCAAAAGAATTTGTTAAGAAAATACTTGGATATGTCATAGACAGAAATCAAAAATCTTACGAATCATTTGCCAGAACTAAACTTATAGTTTCACAAACAAAAAATTTTCTGTTATTAAATTTATAATCAAAAGTTCAATATTTTACTTTAAATTACCTGCTATATTGCTATTTTAAGTTTAATCCAAGAGTCATCCATTTAAATCCTTTTAATATCAAATAATCCTACTTATTATTTTTATGGTTTTATTCCAACAAATCTAAAGTTTATGGCAATCATTTCGCATTTTATTTCCTGCACTTTTTATTGATACTAAAGTAGAACCGATTTCACTTTTTGCAGCTTGCCGTTTAAATGCTTTTCAACATTCTATCACAATTCAGTGAAATAAATCGATAAAATCCACTTGTTCACTTATTATTGTATAAAAGCTCTCGTTCTGCTTTTAAACATTTATTTTATCAATTGAAAAATTGCATTCACACCACTTTTTCTCTTTTTATAAAAATTATGTGTTGAAGTACCACGATGAAATTTTTCTTTTGTAAGCTTTATTGCTCACAATCGTTTAATTAATTTTATTACTTTTAATATCAAGTTACTTCAGTTATAATTAGTTCCTTTTTTATCACATGCAAACATTTTTTATCTATTTTTCAGTTGGCACTGTTTCCATTTTCCTGCGTTTCCACTGATATCCAATTCTCGACTGAGCTTTCGAATGTTCTCCGAAATGGCTTTTTCTTTCCCGCTATAAACTGCTGTTATTCTGCTGAATATGATATTCATGATAGGAGCGAAATTGAGAGCTTTTCTCCGAGCGAAAGTTACAATGTTTGTCTTCTTTCCTACAAAAGTGTGTTGATATTTTTATTGTGCTACTGGATACTACAGCTATGTAATAAAGTATACATTCAACAGCGTGAACTTTATCGTATTTAGTTTCTCATATTGTTATTATTGACTTGATATGATTTTAATCGATTTCTCAGAAGAACTGGTTAGGAATTGGGAATGCATTAACTATTAAAACAATTTGTTATAGCAGGTTATATTATTATCACTTGAAATTTATGCTCGCACTGATTGCCGTAAATTTATTAGAAATATTTAGCTATAATTCTTTATGAAGTCTTTAAATATAGAGTAATTCGTTAGAATGCTATCGATAATCGTTTACAAACAGGGTTTTGATTATTATTACTTCGTTGAATAACAAATTATATGTTGTTGAATTTGAAAACATTTGCTTTTCATGAAAGTTTTTAACTAATCTATTACAATATCATAATATTTAGGTTAGAACAATGGAGTAAAATTGTTGTGCCGCGCATTATTCAAGACAGTCATCAGATTTAATAATAACAACAATCTTTTTAGGCAGTGTGATAACTATAGCTAACAAATTGATGGGACGAGCACATGTTTTATTTACTCTTGAAAAATTCATATATGATCAAGACGATAAAAAGTCAGTTTAATTATGTTTTATTTGTTTAATATTATATTATGTATGTGAACAAATTTATTATCAATTCATTGAAGTAGCATGTTTGTATTCTTTGTGGGTGTATGGTTTTGCCATGAGGAAGTGACAATATCATTATTTATGATACTTATTTGGAGCTTTTTCTGGCCATTAATATTTGATTCGACTTTGGACTTACAAGCTTGGACACACAATCATTAATATTCAAACAACGAATGTAGCAGTTATTTTTGTGTATGGAATATATCATGTCTGTTCGTCGGCGTTTTCGCAAATTATTGTATTTGCATCAGTATTCAGTTTGAATTTACTAATATATTATTTAACTTAATAAATAGGCAAAAAAATATTTGCGCATGCAGCCGACGGTCAGGATGTCCCTAAAACATCATAAAATTGGCATTTGTTACAAATCATCCTCATTATATCCTAATTTATTTCACAGCCGACATTTATGATGAAGTCAGCTCATCTGTGGAAGGTCTAGGCTTATCTACTGAATGTTTGGGAGGAGGCAGAATCGATCACCAGCCAGGATCTAAAAAGATCAAAGTTTATGGCTATTCTCAGGTAACATAAATTACATTTTGTTTCCATTGTTGTAGATTTGCGTATTTGTGTCAAAAGTTGTAAAATGTGAGGGTTTGTAACACAAAATCACTTGAAGATTTTTTATTCACGCATAAGAGATCAAATAGAAATCACAATAAAATGGAGATTCGACAAAAGCTTGCCCTACTTTTGTCCTTTGAACTAATAATATAAAACATTTTTGATTTGACATAATGAAATATTAAAATCCTCCAAATTCCCTATTTAGCTCCCAAAATACCAGAATATACACAAAAGAAACTGTCCTACATTGACAGAAGTACAGAACCCTCATCAAAAGATAAAAGAAATCAATTTTTTACCAATTCTATAAATATTTCTTCAACCGAGTAGATTTCAGTTGTAGAGGTTATAAAATAAAACTTGATTCAGATAAATTGCTGAACATGAATCCATTTGTTTTAAAAGAGAGCTCTTGAGAATTGTTTTAAATTTTTCATTTTTAAAACCATAAAACATTTTTATTCAGCTAAATAAGTCTTGAAACTTTGTTTACAGGGTTATGGCAAAGCAGATCACGAGCTGGCTAAAAAGATTCTCCTCACAAAATATCCAGACTTTTCAATCGAATGCTCGGACGAAGGATATTAATTATTGATTCAGTTCAATTAAAAGATACAAATCATTTTATTTTCTCTCTAGCTTTTATTTTTGAAACTCAAATGTAATACATAATTATACACAGAATTGTCTGATTGAAAGTTGATCATTTAATAAAAAGCTTTCGCTTCCAGCGAAAATCAAATTTTGTAAATAAATTAAATGAATGAGATGTTTTTTTACAGGTTTTGGAGCTATTGAATTCTAATCTATACATTTGAGTATGTGGTATATTTTACGAACAGAATTTTAAAAGTTGTTGCTATTCATTGCTGATTCAACTAAAACATAAACAAATCTGAATTGATTTAACATTTATTCCAGTGTTTTTTGAAGCATTTTTAAATTTTGTATAAATTTGTAATTGGAGCGCGTTCATGAATAATAAATTTACAATTTACTGCTGCTTTTATTCCATCGATTGCTCACTTCAATGAAATATTTGATATTAATTGGTAATGATTAATGAATGCAGATAACATTTTATCATAAAAAAGAGTGATTTGCAAAATAGCCTTATCATCACTTTATTAGTCATTGGTTGTAAATTGCACCAATTACTTTAGCTCTTTGATTAAAATATTCCAAAAATTATTTAAATGTCTGACTAATAATATTTTCATCGAATCTATTTATATCTAGAGCTTTTAAAGCGATAATTATGTCTACATAGGAAAATTATTAAAATAATAAAATCTGTTGCGCAATATAGTACGGGTATGTTTTCTCTATGGCGTTGATGGTTGGGACCGCAAAAAAATGTTGTGATAGAGAGAACAACGTGAAATGGAATTTTCAAAAATTATTTTCAGCAACCTTGATGCAATTTCGAAACCTCAGTTTTTCTTTGAAAAATCTAAGCAAAAATCGCAGCAATCTTGTCAAAAAAGGGATTTTGAGATAGAGAGTACTATTTGTATGGGAAAATCCAAACGCCATAAAGGATTCGACGTCATAAAGAGAATGTTGAGACAGGGAGAACTTTTTGCAAGGAAATTTTTGGGACTGAAAAATTTTTACGCGTTAGAGAGGATAACGCCATAAAGAGTTTTGTCTTAGAGAAAACATACCCGTAATATTTAACTTCACGAGTGTTTTGACAGAAAAGGGTTCTAGGTTGAGTTTCTCAACAGATGTTAGAGGGAGCTTTTTTATGAATCCCTGTCAAGTAAGTATCTCTTGATTTATTTTACAAACACGGTTCAATTTGTTTACATTGAAACATAAATACAAATTTGAAGTTAAGTGTTGGGAAAAGAGATACAACCGTGTTTTTTGTTCAATTTGATTAATTGTTTAGGGAGCAACGACAAACTAAGAGAGTCTGGTTTTTAAGTCATGTAAGTTGTTTTTGGAATTTTCATGAAAAATTGTAGACTGTATCGTTTTGATTTAATGATTGAAACCTTTTCCCTATTAAGTTTTCTGCGAAATGAATCAAACATATATTCAAAAGCAATTCATAAAAAAATCAGAAGTAACTCTGTTAAATACAATGTATTTGCCATGAACTTGTTGTGCAAAATAACGTGAAATCTCCTTATAAAAATTTCCTTAGCAACTATGTACATTGTATATGCAATGACATTGAAATATTATGGTTCAAAACAATTTTACTTAATATGGAGTATAGCATACTCGTATTATATAAATACTATTGAATTATTTCCATGATATAATTTCTGCAGATTTATTACTTAATTCATAACAAAGTTGCAAATTTTATTTACAATTTGTGTATTTTAAAGATAAAAGTCGTTTATTTTTATACATGTGAATTAAAGCTCGGATCAATAAAAGATAAAAACTAATAATTACCGCAGTCTTATTTTTATATAAAAGCTTTGTAACTGACTCACAACATTTAAATATGAAATTCTTTTTATGACATAGATCTTTTAACAAATTCCAAGTATTTATATTAGCCATTTCACAAATAGCTTATTTTTTCTTATCTGAATAACAATCAAAACCGGCTTTTTCAGCTCTTGACATATTTTCTGACTATATAAAATGGAATGAATGCAACATTTTTCTATTATATTTTGATCATGATTTCAAAAAACAAACAAGAGAAATAAAGTTAAGCTATACGTTTGTGGAAATATTATAATTCCTAATCCGAAATTTAAAGCTATATTTGTAGTGAATACTGAATAGTATTTTCCACAAATTAAAATTATATACCGTAATAAGTCTGTTTTTATTTAAGCGTAATCGACGATCTCTTAGTACCTACAAAACCACAAAATACTTTTTTGTTGAGCAACAAAAGCATATGAACAAATTCAAAACATTTTTGAAACAGAAAATGCAATTAGAAATTGAAGCTAGATTGCAATGCTGATAGTTTTTAAACTTTGAAGTTTAATATTAAAACCGCAACATGAGCTTTTTGGTTTTCTGAAATATTACAGATATTTTCATGAACAAAATTAATACGGTGTTATTATTGAAACCTTTGAAAATTTCATACATAACAATTTAGTTAGCATTTAAATTTGAACGTGAAGAAAAGAATAAAGAATAAGTCAAGTTATAAAATATATATATAATTTGAAGCTTTCAATCGTTTTTTCAAAATCTTCCTTAATTGCATAGCAAACGTGACAAAATCCACCATTATTCTATTAGCTTTTGGTTTTGCTCGTGCTCTCGATTAGAAATGCGAAAAATATTTTGTATCACGTATGCGCGTGTTGTCAACATAAATAACAATCTAGCATATACCTATATGGAGCTCCATTTATAATGCTTTGATATCATATTTAATTTCAGTACAATATACAATTTTTTTTTGTTGAATATACAATTTTTGGTTGCAGTTTTCAGCTAAGCTTTTGCATATTTTTTATGAGTGCTCAAATTGAATGTGAAATCACTAGCAGATAGTGTTGATACAGTTTTTATGGAAAATACAAAAATTCTACGCAAAAAACTATGAATAAATAAAGTAATATGCAATTATGTGTATGTAGTTACGTTGAAATTTTAAAGCTACTAAAAAGCTACATATTCAAAAATAATATTTTCCAGAAATTTATTATTTTAAATAATTATACGTCATTCTTGTCTAAACAAGAAATCAGCTATCGATCTGTTTACGATAATGTGACACCTGCCAGCTGAATATTCAATTACTGTAATTCAATTCCATTTATCTATTCAATACCAGTAATTTAATTTTTGGTTTAGGTGGAAATTTCTGAAGAAAAGGAGCATTACGAAGCTTAATTTATTTGATTGAATAAATTTTGAACAAAAGGATATATGTGTTTAGATTTTTTGTATGCCTGGTTTCCTACGCGTGTTTTGACAATTTATGGTTAAAATGTTCATTCAAATTTGTTGATTTGACCAAAGTCTCAATCGTTTTTGATGGGTTTTGGCTTTCATTAAGTTTAGGTGAACATTTTGTGTAGATCAAATATTCTAAAATAGCTAGTTGTTACATTTCAGGTATAATTTTAAGCTAAAATTATTGTTTTTCAGACGTCATCAAATGTTATGAGTTCTCTGTTTACCTTCACTTGTTTTTATAAACTTTTAATAGGACTGGCATTTCAAATGGCGATTCTGCTGCGTTACATTGGTAACTTTCGTTTATAAATCAGAACTTAAAATCCATGATACTTTCATGTGGACAACTTAATCAAATTAATTCAAAAATATATCTGGGAGTGTCGATAAAATATAAAATCTTCAAATTTCGTATCCCGCTGATCCACAAAGTACCAAGAATCCCCAAAAACAGGGGATTTTGACAATTTTTCTCTTTGCTCTAAAATATCTCGAGAACCTTAATTTCGTTTTTTGACTAGAAAATCCCAAAAAATTTTGTTTCGCGGGTCGCATTTTTGGTTTCTGGGTCCCAACATTCATAAATTAAATTTTCGAAGTATTGCTTTTCATGAACCTAGGTTCATGGATAATAATATTTTTGAACTTTCGTTTTTTGACTAGAAAATCCCAAAAAATTGGGTTTCGCGGGTCGCATATTTGGTTTTTGGGTCCCAACATTCATACATTAAATTTTCGAAGTATTGCTATTCATGAACCTAGGTTCATGGATAATAATATTTTTGAACTTTCGTTTTTTGACTAGAAAATCCCAAAAAATTGGGTTTCGCGGGTCGCATATTTGGTTTTTGGGTCCCAACATTCATACATTAAATTTTCGAAGTATTGCTATTCATGAACCTAGGTTCATGGATAATAATATTTTTGAACTTTCGTTTTTTGACTAAAAAATCCCAAAAAATTCGTTTTAGCGGGTCGCATTTTTGGTTTTTGGGTCCCAACATTCATAAATTAAATTATCGAAGTATTGCTTTTCAATTTTTCATGAACCTAGGTTCATGGATAATAATATTTTTGAACTTTCGTTTTTTGACTATAGAAAATCCCAAAAAATTGGTTTCGCGGGTCACATTTTTGGTTTTTGGGTCCCAACATTCATAAATTAAATTATCGAAGTATTGCTTTTCATGAACCTAGGTTCATGGATAATATTATTTTTTGAACTTTCGTTTTTTGACTAAAAATTCTTAAAAATTAGGTTTCGTGGGTCGCATTTTTGGTTTTTGGGTCCCAACATTCATAAATTAAATTTTCGAAGTATTGCTTTTCATGAACCTAGGTTCATGGATAATATTATTTTTTGAACTTTTGTTTTTTGACCAAAAATTCTTAAAAATTAGGTTTCGTGGGTCGAATTTTCGGTTTTTGGGTCCCAACATTCATAAATTAAATTTTCGAAGTATTGCTTTTCATGAACCTAGGTTCATGGATAATATTATTTTTTGAAATTTCGTTTTTTGACCAAAAATTCTTAAAAATTAGGTTTCGTGGGTCGCATTTTTGGTTTTTTGGTCCAACATTCATAAATTAAATTTTCGAAGTATTGCTATTCATGAACCTAGGTTCATGGATAATATTATTTTTTGAACTTTTGTTTTTTGACCAAAAATTCTTAAAAATTAGGTTTCGTGGGTCGCATTTTTGGTTTTTGGGTCCCAACATTCATAAATTAAATTTTCGAAGTATTGCTATTCATGAACCTAGGTTCATGGATAATAATATTTTTGAACTTTTGTTTTTTGACTAGAAAATCCCAAAAAATTAGGTTTCGTGGGTCGAATTTTCGGTTTTTGGGTCCCAACATTCATAAATTAAATTATCGAAGTATTGCTTTTCATGAACCTAGGTTCATGAATAATATTATTTTTTGAACTTTCGTTTTTTGACTAAAAATTCTTAAAAATTAGGTTTCGTGGGTCGCATTTTTGGTTTTTGGGTCCCAACATTCATAAATTAAATTTTCGAAGTATTGCCATAGAGTATTGCTTTTCATGAACCTGGTTCATGGATAATATTATTTTTTGAAATTTCGTTTTTTGACCAAAAATTCTTAAAAATTAGGTTTCGTGGGTCGCATTTTTGGTTTTTGGGTCCCAACGTTCATAAATGAAATTTCGAAGTATTGCTTTTCATGAACCTAGGTTCATGGATAATATTATTTTTTAATAAATTTGCTCCTGGATTATAACAGGATGGTTGCACTAGTTTATAAGTTTTCGATTTTTTAATTGTGTTTTATTTATTTAGTTAGTTAGTTAATTTGAATTTTATTAAGTTTTTCAGCAACTAGGCTATTAAAACTTGCACAATAACATAATCAATAATAATTAAAAGAAACTTCTGATGGCTGGCACCATCTTCTGCCTCTTCATTCAGTTGTGGTTTGGTAGCTTTATTCCTTGCTTTTAATCAGTTACGCCTCTTGCAAAAGCGGGGTTTGAAGCTTTTCCTTGCTTTAATCAGTTACGTCTCTTGCGAGAGCGGGGTTTGAAGCTTTTCCTTGCTACACAGTAATGGTTTTTCCTAGCTGGTCCTTGCTTAAAATCAATAGTGACCTCTCCATGATAGACTATAGAGTAGAGGTTTGGAAGCTTTTCCTTGCTTCTTCAGTAGTAAAAAATATTTTGTTGTTATTCTAACAAAATTCCAGCGGACTCCATCTTCCACCGGAACAAGTGTGTTGACCAAAGTTTTTCATGCCAAGATAATTGTTGATGGACACCTTAAAGTCGATTTTTCTTGAAATTTTCGCCAGAGCGAAAAATTTCTCAACTGACAGCAATGAAATTCAAAGCCAACTTTTATTTATTTATTTATTAAACATACCTATATACAACACAAATTTTACACATTTCTATTAACTCTTTATGAAACTTGAATATATTGGCAATAGCCACAGCTGTGTACATTTTAGTCACAAAGTACTGAATAGTGAATACTGATACATATAGAGCTGAAGCTAAACCTAACGTATTTCAGATCAAAAACATTATAACTACTACAAGTCTCCAGGCAGAACGGTTTAAATCAACATAAATATTGTGTGCTCTACATATACGCAATGGATCCATTTTCTGATTTTGCATTTTTTGCCCGATATCTCTTTGTGAAAAAAATCTGTGTAGTATTATGTTCATTTCAGGAGAAAATCAATTATTTATTCATGCAAAAGATTTAAATGAACAGATTTATTGGCCGTACACCTCTTGAAGGATACTGAAGAAGGAATAAGATGTTTTAATAACCTATAATATATAAAATGTCAGGAATATAAAACATAAAATCAATTAATATTTACATTTGTAAATGTCGAATTAGAAAATACGAAAAATCCTCCATACACTCGAATTTTTTGTGGTCTTTGAGCTCTCACCATTATCATTATCATTGTTTTTTTGTTTGCTGGACTCATCAACGTCCAATTGCTTTGAGATGCAGCAACAGCAACTGCCAAGCTCTAAAAAGAATGTAATTTTTTCTAAATTGTTGCAAATTTTTTAATTACTTTTTCTTGGATGTCATCCGCAAAGCTACATAAAATGTACAAGCGCAGTAAAGTGGAAAGCAGAAAACCAATTAGGCTAACGTATGCATTTGGATTTGAGTTAATTGTCTGAAATGGTATTTAATTGTAGGATTTCAATGTCATTTTGTATTTGTTTTGTTTTGAGAATAGTTGGAATAAATCCTCAGAGATTTTTTTTGCAAAATAATATTATTGATAACAAATAAACTTCATTTTTTAATGAATAAAATGCAAAGTAACGACAAGATTCATATCTTATATCGTAGATCTACATAAAATTATAACATTTTGATTATAAAACTTCTGCTTGAGTTATTATTAAATACCATCACAAATCCCACGAAGCACACAACAAATATTATATTTAAAACGTTAAAGAGGTATGGAAAGCGTATTATGTGATTTAGTTCGTCACACATCCTGGAAAATAAAAATTTATGTTTTGAAAACACCACAATATCATATTAAGAAACTATGGAACCTGTTAAGCTGCATATGCCGTTTGATAATCTCTTTTGCATCCGTTTTACTATCCCACTCTAAAATGTCATGAGCTAAATTTGTGAACTGATGACTAATGTGACATAGAATCATAAAAATGGTTGGCTCTGTAGAGACAACACACATTATGTAGCCCCCAAAAGAAACCAGATGAAACAGGAAAACCGTCGGAAAATGCTCAGAAAAGCCGAATGGAATCCAGAGCTTAGAATGAATTAAAGGCGTTAATATCCCAGTGTTTTTAAAAAGTATTAAAGAGCTAATAAACGACACTAAGACATATAACGAAGATATCCCGATGAAGTATGCCATAGTAAGGTAAATTATCCTAGAGTTCCTGATCAAGTACGATTTTGAGCGCGAATGAAGATCAAACATTTTATTTAACGTCCGAAGAATCTTCATAATTTCTTGCGATTGGAAATAGAAGAAGGAGCATCTTATAACCACTTCAAGCTCAACTGTTACCCTCGATATACAATATTTCTGATGCAAAATTCATATATTGAACGATTTCGAAAATCAAAAACACAAAAAAATTCACAATTCTGAACCACCGCCTGTTCATTCTATCATTATTGAAGTCAAATCTAAGACCAACAAATTTGGCAAGCCACCAATGTAAACTGAAAAAATCGTTGAACACCACAAGTTTTTTTGGAAAATGAACCATTTTATTTAAACTATAGAATTGAAATAAATTTGAAAGCAGAATATAATTCAAGATCGAGAAATTAATTTGAATTTGATTTTTTTTTTCAATTGATTAATGGTTTGTCATTAAAACCATTAAACCCATTAAAACTATTAGCAAAGAAGTAGGACAATTATTTACTAATTTGCATTAATTCTTAATGATCTTTAAATATATATATCAGTCTTGTCACAGCTGTACTTACTTTCTTTCCTCTCATTTATGTAAACATTTGTGCAAGCAGACAGTACCTTTAGAAAAATTACATTTTTTTTACATTACATATTTCATTGTGTGTGCTCATTTCATTAAAAATACATTGAGACGAAACTTAATTTGAAGAGCTCTAAAAATTGTTTGTAAAGTATAATTGGTAAATTAAAAATTCAGATCTAAATATACAAAACTTAAGGAAACTCAGATTTTAGACTTTTCAAACATTATTTTGAATAATTTACTGATAATAAAATAAACTTGAATAATGTTCAAATTAAATATAAATTCCGTGTTCTATCTATCTAATAATAATAATAATTAAGAAAACGCTTCAATACTCGAAGTATTATGTCAGCGGCAATATTATTATTATATTAAATATATAGCGAAGATATTTGATATTTATAGAAACATTAAAAACACACTTTCGCCTATCCAATTTCTATTTTGAAAGCAGCTGTCGAAAAGTGTAAAATCTCATAATTTTTTTTTTAATAAAGAATACTTAAAGGTATAAATTACATCTTTAATGACGAAAGTTGGCAGGTATTGTCAGGTTTTAGGTAATAACTGAAGCGTAAAGCTTTCATTCTACAAGAAGAATCTCCATTTCATCATTGATACGCTTCCTGCACAAAATCATATTAAGTATTCATTTAATATATAATGAAGTATGGAATATTGAACACTCTGTTGATTTAATTGAAAACATCTGTTCTCTACTGTTTTTCTACAATTTCCTTTTTGATTACATCCTCAAGCAAAATAAATACGAGAAATTGAATAATTGTGTAGCTTCCGCATTTGATTAAGAAATGCTGATTTTATTTTCCACATTGTGAAAAATAGACGAAAATCGATTTGCTGCTGAATAATAAATATGCATGTATGCTTTGGCGAGATTTCCAATTCCAAACAAAAAAAAATTCCTTCGTCTGAATTTTCGATATAAAGAGCTTTTTATGGCTTTTTGAAATTTCTTTTATTTTTAAACTCGGCCATTTACAGAATAATTTTGGAATTTTTAACTTCAAAGTTCTGCTTACATTTTAATTTTTCGACATCATAAGCTTCGGCAGGAAACGTTTTTCTAGAACGTGTGTCTAATAATATTCATTGATTGTTTTTGAATGAGTTCCATTTTTATCGTCTATTTGGAGTCTGTATGGTACATTGACTATTATTACAAGTTGATATTAAAAGTCTTCCTGCTTTAGGATACACTTCTAGGCTTTCAGCATCACTGAATGTATAAAAATGGTTTATGAGATTTTTGGGGTATTAGATTGTTTCATGTGATTTTTGAGTATTTCATATTGTATTTTATGTTTGATCTATCAAGTATTTGTACTGGCTGATGGTTGCAACGTTATGATATTTTTATGCAAAATACGTCATGCTCTTTAATTTTTGCTTAAGAGCTAAATCAAAGGCAAAGGCTTTTACAGAGAAACGTTAAACAGCGTTAAAATTATAGTTTGGTGCATTTTGTGAATAGTCCTTTGTGTAAAATCGATACATGATCAAAAAGATTTTTAGTTAAGTTGAAAAATGCAGGGTTTTGACTTTGAAAATAGAATGCTCTCAAAAACTAATAAAACTTATTCATCAGAAAATCGAAATTCTGAAGCTGGCGATTGAAAAGTTACAAATGAATATCTTTAATCAATTTAATTTAAAATACAAAGCCATTCGACATTAAGTAACTTATAAGTGTTTCGTGCCAATCGTCAGTTTGTCATTTTTGCTGGTGACATGACGTCTTAACACTAGAAAAGTTCAAGGCGGTAATGGCAAGCTTACATTCATACAATATATTATAGATTTGTCATTGTGTCTATTGTTAGATACAATTTGAAGACATTGAACACGATATACTCGTTCGGAATCATCTGCACGACATTAAGGCTATTCAAGGTATTTTTTGCATTGATTTTTATGAAAAAGTATCAATCCATCTAACAACACGAACAGCAAAATTTTGAGATACGTCCTACGAAAAAAGATCGATCCACAAAATGTTGTTTTATACTAAAAATCTAAAATTTTATGAAGCTTTAACTCAAGTTCAAGTATCAAGAAAATATATATATCGAATGTACAATAAATACTTTATATGCTATAGTAGTAAATCAAGTTCAATACATAAAATGGAAAAAATCAATATAAAGTGATTATTTTCAATTTCCTAAAGCTCAGGCAAATTTAAAGGAATATAAGCTGAAATTCAATTTAAGATCAGTTAATATTTCAGTTGACGGATCAATATATCAATTCAAGCTGAAATGTTGACACTTAAAGTTCTTTAAATGTGATCAAGCAGTATTATGGTTGAATTAAGACGTTTCAGAAATATTTGACGCAGAAATGTACACATTTCAAAAAATAAACATTTTCCATGTTTAAGGAATTCAGGTAAAATGTATACATCTCCGCAACACTTTGAAGTATTGTTTTCGTGATCCGTACACAAATCTCAAAAATATCTCATATTTTTTTTGTCCGTAATGAGTTGAACAAAATTCCTGTAAAAAATAATCCGGAATATATCGAACCCCCGAACAGTGAAAAACTAATGGCCATATGCCTGGTGGTTCGGTGGTTTGGTGGGGTTACTGTAAACGATCGATCTGACCTCCCACCGAATCGATTTCAAATTTAGGTCACCAGAACCACTTCCGTGACGCAAAGTCGGGGTTTATATACAAAAAAATAATTTTATTTTGAAAAACTAGAGATACAGCTGTGGTCTTTTCAGAAAAAATTTTTGGGATGACAAGTTCAGTCAAAAAATGCATCAATTTTTGGTCCACTACCTGCTGGGAGTCATTTGGGAAATAGAAAAATAGAGTTTTTGGAGGATCAGCCTGGTACCGCTTACTCTCAGCTTCAGAACTCGAGAACGACTAGAGAGCACTTGGGTCTATACAGAAAAATTGCTTGGGATGAAATGTTCAGTCAAGAATTGCATCGATATTTGGTCCACTACCTGCTGAAGCCATCTGGTGGTACCAGACAATTTTTTTTAGAAAAGTCCTAGAATCGATTAAGTTGTTAATATAATAATAATTATATCAATGCTGTATTTTATTTGAAGAGTAGTTTCAATCAGGTCAAAGGGATGGAATTACGATCATATTCGTGATTATCAATAATTACTGATCATTATCCTATGTATACATCTAAAATTTTATAAACTCTTGAGTAAATTAAATCCAAATAGAAAATTTTGAAAATGCAACCATCGCGAAATTAATCTAGAAATCTCGCAAAGAGGTCAAGTCAATTATAATTTTTAATCCACTTTAACTTCACCAGCAAATTAAATATTTGAGTATTTAATTTATCAGCACATCAAATGATCCGGGGAGTTCATAACAACGAAGTAGCCTTCTGGCATGCTTAGCTGTCAAACCGTTAAAAATCTCGACAAAGGTTCCGATAATATTTTGCTCTAGGTCAGCTTTTCTAAATGAATTCAACGATAAAGTCATATCTCTACAAATTTAAGTATTATCTATTTTTAGATTGAAAAAGGTTTCAAATTTGTTTTCTGTAATTTCAGAGCTTTTACCATATTTCTTAGAAAGTTTGTTATTATAAATTAAATGGATTTGGTAAAAGATTTATAAAAAATATTTTAGAAACTTTCAGCAATTTTCGAGATTCTGATTTAACTTTCGAACAGATCAGAGAGTTTTGTTGTTAATAATGTTTGTGATGTAACTTGAGATAAATCTAAATTGGTTTGAAATATGATTAATTTTTTCATTAATATATTTGATTTAAAATTATTAATAGATTAGATGTTGTAAAAATTACCCCTAAAGAGAAGAATGATGAGAAAAACTTCCGGCAAGGAAAATAAGGGTTGTATCAAAAAATGTTCAGTAAAGTCAGACGAGTTACATGCATGCATCACTTGTGTTTTTTCAATTTTACTTTTTCATATTATTATTGATATAGGATTGTTGTTGTTTTGAAGTTTTTGACTTCTATGTACATCAAAAACAAAATGAATGAAAGTCAAATTCAAAATTAATGCAATAACAAGTCTGAAAATTTATTTCAATAAAGATTCATCACTCATTAAATAAGACGTCAAGTCTCTGAGTTTGATTAAGATTATTTTATGACAACAAGATAAAATTTTTAATAATGATGAACAAATTTTTCATTTCATTAAAAAATCTTGCAGGATAATGAGAATTTATTTCATTAAATTACTGAACAATCTGCGCTAACGTGATTATAAATAACGATAATGGCAAATGAAATAAATGAAAATCGTTTTACTTCACGTAATCAAATCATTAGTTATTTATTTATTTCTCAGATTTGGGTGGATAAAGGTACGATTATATTTTCAACCGATCAGAGTTGATGTAAACCGATAACGATATTTGCATTCAAAACAACTATTAAATCAAATCTATATTATATTATTAATTTAATTGCAGTTAATTTTAACGAAGGTATTTTTTGTACAATTATTGCATAAAAACTTGAACCTATTTCATTAAAGGTTTAAAAATGGGTTCATTCGATTTTACAATAATAAATGTCTTGTTAACCAATCAATATCAGAATATGGAAAACTATTCAAAAATGAACAGTTTGACCGTGAACAGTTAACACCCTGATTAATCAGTTTCGTATAGTTGTCAAGGTAAAGTTCTCGTTACCTTTAAGATTTTCTTCTTGAACGTGCAATGTGAAATATTCGATAAGTTCTCCTTCAAAAAAAAAATCTTATACAACATTTGTCAAGTTTCATAATAAACTCTAGAAAATTCAAGTGTATATAAACTGTTTAATAAAACTTAACCACAGCTAACAAGTAAATTTCATGGAAATCTTTCTTGGCTTCTTTTAAATAACTTTAACTTTCAGGAGCTATGAGAGCAAAAAAAATAAGGCAATGAAAACTTTTTTGTTTTGTGAAAACCAGGAAGCAAAAAACTTTTCTAAATAAATTATAAATACCGACTGCTTTTGGATTCAAACGGAGGACATGACAAGAGTTTACTTGAGTTATAAAAGTTTATAATTGTTTATTTTCTAAGGGAATAATTTGATTTCTTTAATTTTCTTTCAGTTTAAGCTTTAAATTATTCGAAAAATGAAAATATAAGTCACTGTACATTATTATAAATATGATGATGCATTTTATTGATATTTTTTATTGAACAAATATTGCAATAACATTGACCCAAGAGATATTGACTTGTAAAATTGTAGAGCTACTTAATATGTAGTTCATCCTCTTTCCTTTCAAGAAAAATTGCAGATGTTTTAAAACTTATATTGTGAATTCAAGGAACTTGACGGGCTACTTGGTTCAATTTTATTATTTATTAATTTTTTTATTATGCTTGTAAGAAATCTTAAGAATAAAATATGTCAAAATACGGTATGGTATGCAAGCTACTCAAATAAAGCTTTTCTCGAGCTTTCTGTGATGACATCAGAACCAATATTATGAACATTTTGCTATTTATTTATTCATCATTTAAGGTTAAAAATAGATCTAAATATCAATTATGTTTAAAAGTTTAAAACATTCAAGCTGAAAAGCATAAATATAAGTAATTTATCTTTTGTGGCCAATAATTTCATATAGCCTATAATTTTGTTTTACTTCATGCTTTAATATTTATACCCAGAAAAATTTATTTAATTTAATTAACAAAGTTTGTTCACTCGTGACTCTTAAAATATTTATGTTATGTAAATAGTTTGCTTAGTCGGTAGTTTTGTTTATTGAACACGTGGCAATAAAATCAATGATAATATTGTATTCTGGGACTAATCTGTTGTTATGTCACAATTTGGATAATTAAAACGCCTTAAAGTTATTACTCGCATGTGATAATTTATTTGGAATTGTGGCACAAACTGCATGCATGATATATTGATGTAGTTTGTAGTATGTTATTTGTTAAAATGTATTTCTATAATAACCAGGAAATCGAATAAGATTGCACAACCACACATAAATATATATTTGCAATGAAATGGAATCAAATTCATACCATTGAATTGATCAAAAGCTCTCATGAGTCCTTTTATCCGAAATTGTTTTACATGTTGATTTAGAATGCTTAGAATGTACTCACGTTACGTGTTTTGAAAATCCATTCATAGTCAAAATGTTTCAAGTTCACATTCATTTGCAGTAAAATTCAGTTTGTGTGGATTCCTTCTCAGCAACTCTAAAAGCAACTCTTTTGTTAAAAATGTTACGTTAGAAAATTTATCATATAGGTATATCGAATTTTTTTCACAATTTTTTAATTAGTTATATCGGGAAATCTATACCATTTCTACGAAACATGAACCAAAGCTTTTTCAAAAGTGGTTAATGGTTGTATCACAAGTTGGTTTGCTTTGTTGCCTAAAGAATCAGATATGATTGAGATCAAATGATAAATTTCATCTGACCATGAAATTTTATTTCTGTAGCCTGTATTCTGGATATTGTTTGATGGTGTAATCAATCATCCATCTTTAAAAATTTCAGTTACATTCCCTCATAGAACAAGGATATTTCCAATTTACATTCACACATATTTACAAAATAAATTATAATCATTGAGACATCAAAATAGAATGAATTGTTCTTTCATATATATAAAAAGCAAACATTAAGTACGAATCAATTCAAACAAATTGAGTAAATTGATAAACAAACGCATAAAAAACAAATTGTAGCAAATTGTGTGTGCTTTGGTTGTGTACGTTATCAGATTGAACTTGCAAGGTTGGAGGGATATATTAGGATTAAAGCTATTTCCTGCTATCGACGAGATTATCGATTCATGTATGGTTCCAATCAGTTCTTCGGATTTAATGAAAAAACATGGATTGTCTGATCATATATTAATTAATATATATTGCATCGGTAAAAATTTCTTGTTGTAGAAATTTTGATCCAAATAATTTGGGTGTAAGCTTAATGAGCTTATATTAAAGCTTTCATCAAAATATATTATTTCACAATAATGCTTTTACAGAAATTATTCAGGAAATATTATATTGAAGAAAATAAATGCAATTCAATCAAATTCAGATGAAAAATAATATTAAATTTAACGGGGTATCAGATTGCTTCTTTTTATAGCTGAGATTTTCCAACATTTTAATTAAATGTTTGTATCTTTTTTATAGCAAAACTAAAGCAATAATTTTATCCATTTCTGCATGATTTGTATCGTATTGTTTTTTATGAGCAAAAAAAATTAATTCTACCATTTGTGATGATACGATGCAACATGTTTGATTGCAAATTCCGTTTATATTGTTTTTGTGTTTACAATCGTAAAAATACTTTATGTTCAACAGGCCACAATGTGTAATGTGTTAAAAATGCAATTTATTGTTCATTTTTTCTACACGAGAATTGTGCAAATTGTGTCATGTTTTTATTACACAAAATTCTTTCTTATATTAGTTTTTCAATAAAATTCCATTTAATAAATGAGATCAAGCTCTTTTGCCAAAAAATTAAATGTGTATTTCAAAATATCTTTTTTTTAACGCAAATTTGCTTTTTGATTTAATTACTAGATGTAATTACATTAGCCTTTAGTTAGTGTTTTTTATGTAGACATTATACATTATCATGGAAAGAAAATAAAATTTAAAAATAAATGAATTTATCTTCTCAGGTATTTATAAAAGAATTGTTTTTGGTTCGGAAGCTTAACTGATTAAAATAGCAAAAATAATATTTTAATTATGGGTTCAAACTTAATTTTCTTCATAGCTAACTATTAACTTTAGCACTGAAGTCATTGTTTGTTGTCTCTTGATACGACCGAAGCTTTTTCTAACCGAGTAAATGTTCATTTATCCAATCAACATAAAGTGATTGTAAATCAATTACTTATCAACTGTACACAGATCCTATTCACTTATATTTAGTTTGTACAAAAGTTTCTCTTCTGAAAATTAGTGATGTCTAGTGATATCATTTCACATTCTTACAAACGAGAAAGTTATCTAATTGACCGCAAATTGCTTCCGTTAAAAAGTGACTCTCAGGCTTCGTATCAATATCAGATACTTTATACTACGCATAGTTTCAACATTTGCAAGGATATAATATCTTATAGTTATATATATATTAATATAAAATTACCATTCATAATTAAAACCTACAATCATCTATGCTACAACTTGAATATATTTCAACAATATTTTTTTATTTTTTAATCAATCCATAATATATAAGGAAGATTCATTTTTCTATCATCCGCTCTCAATGCAGTTTATTCACAATGAATTATTTATGATCATCATCTACGGTTTGAGTAACCAGTTGGTGGTTTGGTAATATTACAGGATACTCAAAGTCACTACGTGTAATACATTTGGAAGTGGAAAAGTTTAAAGGTAACTGTTTTATACTTGTATCGATTTCTGGTTTACGATTATAAATAAATAAATAAATAAATGAATAACCAATCACATTCAAGTCAAATCTGTATTTAATCTAAAAATATCCTTACCTGATATAATCAGCCTGTTGCTGTTTTCGGTTTTGGGAAAAATATCAATAAAATTATATGCAAATTTTCAGAATGCATAATTAATGTATATTATATTTTTGGATCTTGAAAATCCAATAATGTAATTGCAAAATGTTCAAAAGGTATAAAAAGTATATAAAAATCAATATAAAATTTTTCACGAACAGACTACATACTGTGAAATATATTTTTAATTCCAAAATGCTTGATGATGTTGATACATTTTCGAACATTTTCGGTGAATAAATATTGTGTCATAGGATTTTTTGGGATACGTGGAGTTTTGATTTCATTTACTCATTGGAATTATTCGATATATGCTATAGATATTTTGAATTCTTTTGAAACTCTAAATCGAAGATAAGCAATAAGTTTTAACCATTTGAATAATATTTTGTGTTTCTTAAGTAGGAGCATATAAGCTCTGATAATTGATGTTCAACTTTCTTTGATCTTAAACTTAAAGAACATTGTAGATACACAGTACACACGTTCAATGTTACAGCAATCTCTCAAAGCATTTCAAGTGCACGAGAGTTATTTTTAATGTTTTCTGATAGGAAGCTTTCAACTTACATGATTCAAGTATTTCATCAAAGAAAACATTTTTCAAAAGCATGCCAAAAACAATTTACAATATCGTTCTTTTCCGGGGGATTATGTTTTATTTGAACAATTACTTCCTAAACATAACAAAAACATTGATAATAATTAATCATGATGTCAAATCGATAAGGAAAGGATGTTTTTATTTCGAAAATTTTAATGGCCTGGCTGAAAAAGGAAATTAATTCCATGATTATTATTAACTCTTTGATTATAGTTCGGCAAAAGTCCTTTGTGTAACTTAATTCAATTTAATATTAATCTTCAAAAAGTAAGAAATAAATATCTTAGTATGGAAAAAATAAGTTCAGTTTATTTGTAAACTATGTAACGGGCAAGAAAACATTCGATTACGGTAAAATGTTTTCATGTGGATATTTACCGAACATATTTTTTGAATGGATTTGAGCATCCAAGATATGGATTCCAAAAAAACCTTAAGGTATTGTTTTCATCAATTTATTTTCCCAAAGCTCATAATATTTATGAATATTCTTGAGCAAACATAAATAAATTTAGAATTGAAATGGATTAGATTCTAGAATACACTCTCCAGATAATGGAAAATAATTGCTTTTGTTCAACAACTATCTGCAGTTGAGATGTAAACAATTATTTTTGCTGAATACATCATTCTATTATTTTATTTAATAGTTATTTTCAATTTCTATGCAATTACAATAGAAGAGATTCGAAGAAATATAATAATAATAGCATAAATTCATCAAATCATGAACCTTGTATTGTTCCGTGTTATCTTCAAGATGTTATTCATCCTTATTCTGTTAAAAAATTAAATTGTAAAGTATTATTCAAATGATTTATTCATCATATACAAACACACCAATGGAGTTTCTGAAATCAATCAATCCTGAACAAAATTATTGAATTTACATAATATATTTTCTGCATAAATTTGATTGGAAACTCCTTGAAATTGGTTTTTAAGCAAATATGATTTTTATCTACAATTAGCGAAATTAATTAATTTATTGCAACTTCAAATTCAATACTGTAGGCAATGTAAAAATCGAATAAAAACTTAACAAATATACTTTTTATTTGATTAAATGGCGGATTTTTTTGGCGGAATATTCATTTTATTACATATTTTCATAAAAATAAATATTTGGTAAGCCCTTGCTAACAAATTTCTGATCAATAATAATTATCGTTATCGCAGTATCTATAGTTATCAATGTTAAATTGATGGATTATCTGATAATAATGATTAATCAATTGATTGACAGTAAATTTAATGTTTCCTTTTAAGTACAACAAAATTAACAATTAAACCCACAGTCTAGCCATTTATGTAAAACAGTACAGACATTTCTGAAAATTTGAAATGTATATTTACATGTGAACCTAGAATTTATGTAATTAATAATAAATGCTATCTCTATAAATTTTGTTTGAAAGCTCTAGTCTAAAAAAATGTATCATCTAAAAGCAGGTTAAGATAAACAAATAATACTGTTTAATTTCACGATCTTCCATAAAGCTTAATTTGAAAATGAAAAAAATAACTAGATAACTGGAAAAGGGTTAGACGCCCATACATAGTAGTCAAAACCCGAAATTTTTTGGAAATTCAACAGAAAGCAACAACAGTTCTCAGTCGACTGAATATTTAAAAAAAAAATTTGAATTTTTCTGACCTTTGGTTGAAATTTAAATTTGAAGTGTTTGTGCAATCAAAGATTTCTATTAAAATAAATGAATCTATTTTACCCATTACATGAATGAACCTCTAGGCCTCTTTGCTTCATCCTTCTTTTAATATTTAAATATTTATAGAAATTACCGCGAAATAGATTTCACTGATTTGCGACGAGGGTTTGGTCGGTGATTTAAAAGGACACATTATTAATGTTTGAACGGGTTTGGTTTGGTCTTCGGGAAGTTGAACATATATTTGATTAGTTCCAATCAAAAATCTATTATTTAGGAAATACTCTGAGGATGGAAAAGATTATTGGGGAACCGAGAAGTAGATTTTGGTGGAAACTGTGGTACATACCAAATGATGTCTTTATTCATTTTCGATGCGGTTGAATGTAAAGAAATTTCTAATTAGGTATATACAATAGTGATTAAAGTTCTAATTTACCATATACTGTGCTGTTTATTTTTGTTCTGTAGAGTCCAAAATTAAATGTAATCAGAACAGATGCCGGATATGCAAAAATATTTTATAATTGAAATTTCAACTCACAAGTAAGGCCCCGAAAGCTGTTCAAATTAATTAAAATTAACAAAGCCTATAGCAATGAATGAACACTTTCAATGGTCTATATTCACATAATGCATGCACATCAGTTGACCCAAACCCTTCGACACTACATTAAAAACATAGTATGCCGAAATGGAATTTTATTCGATTATTTATTACTTCGTATAGTGAAAGCCTTGATAAATGAGGAAATACATTACAAGTTTGTTTTTGGGTTCTTGGGGATTTATGTTGATTACAAATGACACACGCTGAGCTCAATATGTACATAAACATTTATGAGCTTCTGTTATTTATCAGCAAATCTCTACAAAGTTTGCCTTCTCACTCTACATCAATCTTATTATATTATATTGTATTAACGTACTGATTTAGCCAATTAAAATGGATTTTGTGAATTTGAAGCAGATTGAAGTTTGTGTGACTTAAACCACTTTAATAAAATATTTTTAAATAAATTTTGATAGGCAAAAACGTCAAAAAAATATTATTTTATCCTCTTCCTGATTGTTTTGGGATAACAACTGAAATTGAGAGTTTTGAAAAGACGGTTTTCCTTATTTAAAAAAAAAATATTATTCAATTTTCATAAAAAATTCGTTTATTATATTATTTATTCAAGTAATTATAAATACTAACCGGCGGAACCTAATTTTAAATTTTTATGCTCATTGTTTATTTCTAAAGAAAAAAGGATCTTAAACTTGTATCTATTCTTTTATCTCATTTTGTTGATTTTCAATGTTTTTCTTAGAATGGAAAATAAAGGTGGAATTGAAAAATAAAAAATAAAATTCAGACAACCTTCAAGAATAAATAATTGGAAGAAATTGTTGAGATATATATTGCTCTTAATTTATTTGAAAAATCTGTTTACGTATCTTCAAAAAGAACTTATTAAAATCTGTTGAATATATTTCTAGTTCAAAGTCTAAATCGTAGAAAGCATCAAAACAACAATATTGCAAGGAAATACCGCTCAGAGAAATAAATTCTCTCAATACTTCTCTAAACCCAATGAAAATCATATTCAGCAGAATGTAGCGGGAAAATGCAGAAGGTAGATATTAAGAGAAAAATTGTGGAAGTTTAGTCGAGATTCGGATATCAGTGGAAGTGTAGTAAAAATCCAGAGCGAGCAGTTGTATAAATTTTCACAGCTGATTACAATAAAACTTATAATAAAAGTGAGGTGCTTATAAAAAATTATCAGATAATAAAATATTATAAATTATTCTGTGGTGAAAAGCTTATACTTTTCTGTGAAAAAGGACAATTTACAGAAGAAAAGTGAATCATACAATATCCTCATTCAAGCAGAGCTTTTTCAGTAACACAAATTGAACAAGTGGATTTTATCGATTTTTCAGTGTATCGTGAATATCATGCTTGAAATAATTATTCAGAAAATTTATTAAAATAAAATACTCAGCAAATAAAAAAGTATTTAGTTTGAAAGCCGTTAAAAATGCAGGAAATGAAATCATGTTTTTGTCACAAAATCATAAAATCGTTTTTCAGTAAAAAAGTTAATCTCCCAAAATGCTAAAAAAGTGAGTGAGAAAAGTGAAAAAAGTAAAATATGATTTAAATTTCCTACCAACTGGCTTCAACGTGGATTTACTGAATTTACGGGATTCGTCAAATGTAGGAAAAATATACGAGTCTGATAAAGAAAAAAACTGATGTTGAGTTTTTATGAAGGTACAGCCGGATACAATTTAATCACTTCAGTATTTATGTGTAATCCTAATGAAATCTCTTTAAAAGGTTTTATTGATTATTGAAGCGTTCTTTGCTAATGTATAATGGATCCTTTAAATATTATAGATGCTTTTCCTTATTTTTGTTTTATACAAAAATGTTTGCAAAAAGATATTTGTGGCTTTTAAAGCATTTTTGGTTATGTGCATTAAAAATGTATGTTAACATGAATTTACGTTTTTGAGTTTGTAGCTGTTCATAAATTCTATAATGGGCGAGATTATATGGTGCATTAGCGGGTCATAATTTTTAATGAGCTTTTTATTATAAATTTCATTTATTCTGGTCGAAAATATGTTGAAATTATAACAATATTGTTTGTTAGATATGGATTTCATTCAAAATGTTTTTGCGACATTTTAGATGCGAATATTTATGTTAATAAATTTGACCTCTGGGTTTTTTTTTGTGGCAAAAATGTATTATTTTCATTTAAGTATTTAAATAAATTCGTTTTTCGATGTATTTATAAAATTCAAATATTAACACTGTATCGTAAAGTATTTTGTTTATACCGTACAAACAATTTTTTGAATTGATGAAATTTTCCATCCATGAATACACGCTTTAACTCTGCTATTAGTACTTCTCGATTTAAGTATTAATTTAATTATTAATATTACTCTCTTGGTAGCTTTCAATTGAGTTCTTTATAAATGTTAAAGATGCTAAAAGCTCTAAGTATAAACCCATAAAACCGCCTATTCATCCACATGGATCCAACCAAAGGCATTAAAAATAATTGAAATAGACTTTGCGTGTACTGAAAACTTTTTGGAGGGAAGCCTTAGTAACGATTTCTCAAATCTATTCAGAGTTATAAGTTAGTATTTTCAGAAACATCAAGAGGATCAAGCATGCTTAAAAAAATTATTTATTATGTAAGAATCCAGAAAAGCACCTGGTATGTTATTTTTTCTTCGCACCTTTTAACGGAATCAACACCGAAAAAATTTATTGGATTTAATTATTTATTTGGATGAGGATAAAAAAACAAAATATCTTTTAAAGAGAGTTTGTTTTGAATTACTTTGAACAGATTTGAAATTCATATTTACAAATATTTACAAATGTTATTCTCGACGGTAAAAAATACCAAGAAAACTGCAAAAATATTGTAGTTCTTGGAAAAAATTGATATACCAAAAGTTCACAACAATTTTGTTTTCAGTGAAACAGGTTAAGTGTGAGTTTTCAATGTGGAAGATATACTTATTTTTAGACATAAAAAAATACAGTAGGTATTCCAGTTTAAAAAGAAATCTCATTTTATTATTTTTTACAAGGAAGATTCTTAGAATGCCTGAAGAGATGTTTAAATGTGGAATATGTTTACGTTTCCAAATGGAGTCGGGTTGAAATTTCTTATAATCACATTGTTTTATTAAGTCGAATGATGATACCAATTTCTTTTTCAAATATATATTATTTACTTTAGTTTTATTGTAATAGCATTTTAAATGAGATGAACTGAGCAAAAAACACAAATAGATTTAAATGAAATGAAAATTGTTTATACAGCTCAGACATTATGCCACTGAACCAACGTATATTATTCATTGTTTATTGACGCAGCTAGTTTTTACTTCGGCAACAAAAAGTTGTGAAGTCTTGGTTTCGTCCAAACTTTTTTTTTTTTTTTTTTTCTTATTTTTGTTCAAAACAAAAAAACTTTTGGTCTAGAACCCGAAATTTTGGGTCCTTGTGAAATGTCAGTCCGTGGTTTTGACTCCTAAACTTCTGTATTCGTAATCTTAGAACCCATCGGACCAATATATCTCAAATTTTCAGAATAAGCTTTTTTCAACCACAAGCAGCGACGTCACGTCAGTTTTTGAAAATCCGACAGCGCCATCTAGTACCTGTAGTGCAAACTACCATTTTACCATACAAAATTTTTTTTTTCCTGAAAATATTTTAAAACATCTGAATATGCAAAAACCTTGTATTTGTCCCAAAATGATCAATTCTTGAAGGTTTTTTGAAAATTTTGTTCCATGACCAAGTTGTCATGCTTACAAAAATTTCGGAAAAAAAACTTCTGTATCCCAAATATCAGACTCCATCGGACCGATTTATCTCAAATTTTCAGAATAAGCTTTTTTCAACCATAAGCAGCGACGTCACGTCAGTTTTTGAAAATCCGACAGCGCCATCTAGTACCTGTAGTGCAAACTACCATTTTACCATACAAAATTTTTTTTTTCCTGAAAATATTTTAAAACATCTGAATATGCAAAAACCTTGTATTTGTCCCAAAACGAACAATTCTTGAAGGTTTTTTGAAAATTTTGTTCCATGACCAAGTTGTCATGCTTTAAAAAAACAAATTTGTGTTTTTGCAAAAATCTAAAAAATTGTTGGAAAAAATATATATTTTTTTCTTAAATTTTATATGAAATTAAGTTTTACGTGTTTTTTGGTAGGAAACTACCAACTCAAGTCGATCAGAAAGTGGTAAGATTTGATTCAACAGAATTATCAGCAATAATGCACAATATTCCCGCTCGGCGCTCTGATCGGATATTTCTATTTTGGTTACATATTTTTGAATTTCCTAGAATTTTATTGCTTCATTCAAATGAATCATTCTAATGAAACATAGGTATTATGTTGCCGAAGTGCCTGCTAAAGCTTCAGCTTTTCCGATTTTTTTATTATTATTTTTTCAGCATTATTAAAATCGTATTATTGAAGTACATATTTAATAAACATTGAGCTTTTTACTGAATTATAATTAGATACTCGCAGGGACTTTCACATAAATAAAAAAATTTTATCAGCTAGATGAATCAGTTCTACTTTAATTTATTATCTTTCAGATGAGTACGGTAGAAGACTGACAGATGTTTATTAACAGTAATGGGTTGGAAAATGCATTCGTTACAATAATACATTCCAATGTATTTCAAAGAAAAAATCACAAAATTAATGTTATGATAATAAAAGCTCGACTTTTAAAAGCCCCAGGAAACCAGGTCGGAACGCCATTCCAACAAATCATTCCACTCAGAATTCCGACACATTCTGAGTGTTAGAATTCTAGTATTCATTCTGAGTAGCGTTCCAACTGCGTTCCACTCTGAATGCTGAATGCATGCAACTTGGAATGATTATTAGAACGATTTTGAAAAATAATATTTTTAATGATTTTCTAACGAATTACTGTATTATTAAGTGTAAAATCGACATATTTTTATAAACTGAACTATGAAAATGTGATAAACAACTGAAAAATCAATAAAAATATTTGATAGGTGGCCGATATGATTCGGAATGAACTCAGAATGCAACTCAGATAGAATGTTAGAATGAACGCGAAGTGCAACTCAGAATGAATGTTAGAATGAATTTAGAAGGAAAGTTAGAATTCTAGTATTCATTCAGAGTAGCGTTCCAACTGCGTTCCACTCTGCATGCCACTCTGAATACAACTTAGAATGATTATTAGAATGAAATTTAAATAAAATAAAATGAATGATTTTCTCATGAATAACTGTATTACTAGGTGTAAAATCGTCAATAAGCTGTTTAAAAATGTGATAAACAACTGAAAAATCAATTAAAATATTTGATAGGTGGTGGATTTTAGTCGGAATGAACTCAGAATGCAACTCAGAATGAATGTCAGTATGAACACGGTGCGCAAACCAGAATGTAAGTTAGAATGAATTTAGAATACAAGTTAGAATGAATATTAGAATGAACACGGAGCGCAACTCAGAATGAAAGTCAGAACTCAACAAAAACTAACTTATAAAATTACTTGATAGCATATATGTTGATGATTTAAGACAAAGGACTTTGGTTTGAAGGAGTTATGTTTTACGAATCTTATCAAATTTTGAAGTTTTGGGATGCTAATAATTTTGATGGTAAAAATCAGAAATACTGTTAAAAAAATGGCAAAAAAGAGTGATTATTTCGGAAATTGATCGGCAAAGATATTTCAAACTTTTGTTATGAAAATGTATTTATTTTATTCTGTTATTTTTATTTTTGAGTTTCTGTGTAATGAATTTCAAATTTTTTAGTGGGATTTTTTTAAAGTCGTTATTGTATCAATTTTCAGAACCAAGTGAAAATTGTAGAACAGTTTAGATTTTAATAGAAATTCTAAAACACCGATATGATTTTCTGATTTGCTAATAATAAAATATTGATTCCCAAAATAAATTGTATTTTCAAAAAAAAATCTTTTAATTCGTTTATTGCGACCACTTTAATTCATTATTTCAAAATGCAATTTAAAAAACACAAATTTGTAGAAACATTTCAGTAGAAAAATCTTGTTGGATATTTTTTCATTATAAGTAAGGTTTAAGCCATCGCGTTCACAAAGGTTAGGTAGTGTAGGGCATAGGGCGCTCGTCTCGCGAACGAGAGGTAGTGGGTTCGAGACCCGGGGTCTCGCAGAGTTAAACGGAAGTTTTTAGGTAATAAAAGGAACAAAACACGGCTTGGTAAAGATTGGTGACAAAAAAAAGTGAAAATGTTGGGAAATCGGGGAAATATTCAGGTTTTTCCCGATTTTTATTTTTTTTTGTTTTTTGCATCCTTGAATCTCAGAATGAGTTCAGAATGCAACTCAGAATGAATGTTAGAATGAATTCAGAATGAAAATTAGAATGAATTTCAGAATGAACTCAGCATTCAACTCAGAATGAAAGTTAGAATGAATTCAGAATGAAAGTCAGAATAAAAACTCATTCTGAATTTCATTCTACTTAGAATGATTGTCAGTATGATTGTTGTGCACTAGGCCTCCAAATGGAATGCAAAGTGGAATACTTTTTAGAATTCTGACGTTCCGAAATTTCATTCTGAGTGGCATGCTAACTCATTCTGACTGGTTTCCTGGGAGCATTTCGGAATTATCTCAGTTTTCTTGGAAAGTTTTAAGCTTATGTTCTATAAATACCCCAGCACCTATTTTACGGTGAAACTTTTAATTTTATAATCTCTTGAGAAAATAAAGTAAACTTAAATAAAAGTCTTGGTAAAGTTGGTGAAAACGCGATTTTGAATTTTTCCTTAACAATCTCTGTAAAAAGAATTTTTCTAGGAAGATATCTTATTAAGAAATTTTATATGGCAGATAAAAAACGAAGGAAATTTTGTACAAATCGAATAATGTATAGAAAACATTTAGAAAACGCTTCATAAGTCTATAAGAAAGCTTTTTGTGTCGCATTAGAAGTGCTTCGATTGAATTTATATTTGTTTTCATTTTCAGATGATCAAACTTGATTTGTTATTGATTATTTGCTTAAGAGACGTTTTAGACAAGTTGTATTGATTTTTCTGTAAGGATTCACATGAAGAAAATCTTGATTTATTTTGGAAGTCTTAAGTACCTGTGTTCTGATCAAACAAGAGAACTCGACATTCCATTAACTTGAAAAGTATTCGAACAATTCAAAATACCTGAAACCAACATTAACTTCGTTGGAAGTCTTTAACATTTTTAGATTGTTTAACAAAGTCTCCAAATTGCAACTCATTTTGTTTTATTAATATTTTGTGATGTTAGGCGGATAAACAGACAAAGTAAAATTGAAGATGTTTTTTTGATAAACCACTGAAAACTTTTAAATAGAACTTTTTTCAACAAAACGTTTGACAATTCAACTTAATTCAAATAAATCCTCTTTCATCTGCAAAAGCTCGGTAAAACCATTACTTGATTGTCAAAGCAGCTTGTTCAGCTCAAAAACAAACACAAATTCACAAAAATACGCCAAACGTTTTTCCGAACACAAATAAAAGATCATGTGGCTTCGCAAATAGGTTTATTTGTTTTTACTGTGGGCTTGCACGTTTTGCCAGTGAATTTTGTTTTATGAAAATTGCGAGGACATTATTTGCTTTACGCATTTTGCAGAATGTCAGTGGTATATTTTATGAATAAATCTTGTAAAGTCACTACATGTATTTATGCTTTGCACCCGGAGGGAGACGTGTTAATTAAGATTTACTTGAAGGTGAACTTTGTGGAGAAACTTTTTGACCCAGATGTTTTTAATATGTTAAATTTTCTGGGTGTTTGATGAGGTTTGATAAAAACGAAGATTAAAGAGATATTACTGAGTTTTCAGTTTTAGGAAAAACTTTTATTTGTAAGTAGGGGGTTTAGTATTGGATTCAATGGTGTGAAAGATACACAATTCCAAACAAAACATGGAAAAGTGAAGGTTCTATAGAACAACATTACAAAGTTTGCAGTTCTTTGCTTTCAGAGAATTAGATTTCAATGAGAGTTTAATATTCTTTTTTCAGTATTTTATATTTTTCTAATTCCTTGTTTTGAACCTTTATAAATTGAAAGTGCATTACGCATGAATCTCTACAGAGTTCAGTCAACCTCCACAATATACCATTTGCGAATATAAAAGCTCTCAAAATCATTGCGGAAGTCAAAATTGTTTGTGTTTTCCTTTAAATATTTATAAATAGAATCCTCCACTTTCTGGCGTTAAGGAGTTTTTAACGAAAATTTGGTAAACACAGAATTGAAACTCAAACATTGCAAAGGAATTCTCCATAAGCATAAAATTCTGAATAATCTGAAACATTCACGAACGATTATGAAATTATTCGCTCAAGTTGGTTGAAGAAGACCTGACAAGGAATCTCTGATAACATTCAAAATACCTCATGTTCAAAATAATTGAATTGTCTTCTAACTTTGAATTCTATTTTCAGACTAAAATGAACAGGTCTGATAATATTCATTATCATGTAACGAGAAAATCCCACACAAGCATGACAAAAGCGACAGTAAAAATGTTAAAGTAAATAAGTGGTTCCAGAAACTTGTCATAATTTAACAAGAAAGAGGCAATTCAGCATCCAGAAATTGTGGTTAGAATGTTTACTGAGCACGATGATGATAAAATCTATAGAGCACCCCTGTCTCCATCCCAGGAACGGTGAGTGTTTTTGATAGTCCGGCAATTACTGTGGTTCTTTATGCAGAATAAATGCTGAAAATAATATTCAAACTTTCAGTTAAATTTCAATATATTGACTAAAATCCACAAAAAGTCAATGAAACGCTCGTTTAGTTTTTAAAGCTTGACCATTTTCTGATTTAAAGTATTCGAGTAACGTGATGCAATTGCAAAGTTTTCTGAGAGATATGATTGGATAGCATCAGTATTCTACATGTAATAAACCAACAAAAGAGCAAAGCATGAAGTGGAAAATTAACCGCATTTGAGTGCAAAATACCTTTTTTCTTGGTATTGCATGCAAGAAATCATTCGTGCAAATTCTCTAAGTATGCATGTAACCTGTGCAATGTATTATTCAGCAATCAACATACATTTGAGGTTCAGAGAAATTCTAGAAAGTTGTCATGCTATCATCTGTCAATGAACAAAGAGATATTCATATTCTACATATGAGAAATCGGTGAAATATAATTTTTATAGCTATAAACACTTCGAAAATATAAATGTAAAATTTTTAAAGCTTTCAGAAGGCATGTGCTACAAATAATTTATGTAGGATTTTAGAGTGTGGATTTAATGTTGAAGTGCTAAAGTTTTTAGAAATGAAAATTAAAACATTTGCTTGCGAAATAAAATTGTTTTAATTAGTTAAATAAGTTTAACTAGGCTTTTCATACTTATAATTAGTTTTCTGCCTAAAAAGCTTGACAATTCTGCTGAAGCCTTGTTTGCTTTTTACAGGGAAGGAAATGGTGAACAGCTGGATACACTTGGATCACAAAGGTGAGTTGATCCGAGTGTTTCTTATAATTACATATAACATAAACTGTTTAACAAGCGAGCAAACTGAATAATATTCCTAAAATTATTCACCATGGCATTTTATAAGCTCATAAATATTCTCTGAAAATGTAAATTAAATTTATTTCTCATCTAACACATATTTCTATAGAGTCTACAAGAAAACATCTTCCAACCAGCTATTGACGCTATACCTAGGCACTAGAGAACTGACTGCTCGAGCTGGTATTGCTGAACCTTTAAGAGGAGTCATCTATATTGATCCAAAGTTATTTGTGAGTGGACACAAAGTTTACGGTCAAATTACGCTTACATTCAGGTAATTATATTCAAATAGCGGTTCAGTAGTAAGCCATTGATATATGTTACTTGATAGCTCAAGTACAATAGACTTGATTGCCGGAATACAATATTATTTGTAAACTTTTGTGAAGGAGAATAAAAGAAAGCACTTCAAATAGAAACCATTCCGTAATTGAGCCAAAAAAGCTTTTATTCCCGGATCCATTCATTCTCAATGTGGAGTTTATACTCGAAATTATTGACAGGACATACTGTTGGAATTGTTCTGCGACATGTCAACATGTTCGAATTGTCCGGAACAAATTGGAAGGGTTTTTTTCAGTTTTTATGGTTAAGTGTAGAGTAGTGGACCATGTATGTCAATTTCTTTATTTATTGGACTTTTTCTTACAATAAAATAATATTTAGCAAAGTATTCCATCCACGTTTTGGTAGTTGGATGAATAAAATATTGCATGTGTACATTAGATACATTTGTGTCTTTGCTCCATTAATTCTAGAATTTTAAAGGAATTGGTTTTCTAGGCTAAATGCAAAAAGATAAAATTTTTACTATTCAAATAAATGTCAATAAATCGATCTATTTTGTACCTGCTTTAACCTGTCAAACAATTTGCTATGTAATTAATGTCACTGGCGCGACATAAACGTATCTCACATTCTGTTTTATGGCCTGCAGATAACAATCACAACATGGTATTGATTTTGGCTTGTCATTCACAGATATGGTCGAGAGGATGAAGAAGTAATGGGACTTAAATTTTGTAATGAAGCTGTGATTGCCCTCCAACAGTTATGGCCTCAAAATAACGTTGATAACATGACGTTATGTCCACTTCAGGAAGCGCTTGTCGAACGGCTCGGGAAGAACGCGGTAGCTTTTACAATGGATGTGGGTGCTGTAACACCACCAAGTGTGCAGCTTCTGCCTGCTAAAAAATATGCAGGTGCACCCATAGGAACCAGCTATGATGTTAGAGTTTACACAGGTGTGTTTATTACAGTAAAGTTCTATAAGAATCTTTAAAATTTCGCTGTAATTATTCAAGTTCTTTTTGTTATTCTTCGAGAAAAAGTTTTAATCATCAATTATTTTTTCTAGCCGAACAAACCGACGAGAGAATCCAAAGACGATCAACCGTAAGACTGGGGATCCGACTGATCCACAAAATTTGCCCCGAAACTAGCCAACTTAGTGAACCGCCTTTGCAACCAATCCCGAAACTTTCAAGACTTCGATTTTCACCAAAAGCTCGAAAACTTATCAAGCAAAGCAGTATGATAGTGAATGGAAGCAATAGCAACAGAGATAATTCTAAAAATGGGGGTGGAAGTACATTCCAAGAGGACACAGATACAACAGATGGATTAAATCGGGTAGGTAGAGTTGAAAAGTTGATGATAAATATGAGTTTTCATCTGCGTGGGAATTGTAACAAATTTGCTCTGTTGAATATTGCATTTTATAGCGTATAATGAAGTTATATTCAAAGTGCAACTGATTTATGAAATTTCAAAGTTTTTGAATGGAATAATTTGTATATGCTAAAGGGCATGCATCCCTTGCATGATTCAATTATAGTCTGAATTCTCGAAGTTTTAAGCTCCAATCTGTCAAAAGATTATTTCTTTTAATAATCTCAATCATGCTATTTTTGCAGGGCCCTCAAGGATCAGTCGACAAACCGTTTTTGTGGGCGGAAGGAAAAGTGAGCCTGAAAGCTTCACTGAACAAATCTGCTTATTCACATGGGGAGAATGTTAATGTCACTATTGATGTGAAAAATGACAGCAGGAAGGTCGTCAGGAAAATAAAGGTATTGTACAGGAATTCAAGCTTTATGTTAAAATTTATATTTATCTAATCATCATGTTTTGCTCCTTTCATTCAAATACATAATGCAACATTTTGTTGATACTATTTATTATGTCAATATTTCATATATTTTCATGCTCTAATGATTCGATTTTAACTCTATGAATACATGTCATGGCACGTACATAAAAACAATAATGGCATGCTAATGACATTCATAACTATTTTGTTATAGTTGAAAAAATTAAACTCGTATTTGATTTCGACAAATGCAAATACTCGAATGAGTCGAAATGTATTTTAAGCACATTTTGATTTAAGACCATAGCATGGTTAATTGATTGTTATACGTTTTTATGACCTTTAATATTATAAGTTCACAAAAGCTAAGATTCAATTCTAAGACCTTTGAATTATATCATAATCGTTACAGACACATACTCTTAAATTAAATACATCTCCACTATTTTCCATTATTTTTTCCTATAGATTTTTGCTGTTCAGCACGTAGACGTGTGTATGTTTAGTAATGGAAAGTTCAAGAACATTGTGGCCGAGTTAGATGACGTGAGCAAACAGATCGGGCCCAACGACACGCTTCATGGTGTTTATTCGCTGTTGCCTGTTCGAGGTCTGTTAACTCTAATTACCGTTTATTCTTGATTTTTCTGTAAACCTCATTCACCTTGTTAACAGGCTCCACTAAAAACTGGATAGCAGTTGAAGGCGCATTATTCAGCACTAGCAATTGTGATACATCTTTAGCAGCTCTTAACTCAAAACTAGCTTCCAGTGCTCTTCGAGGGATGACTTTACCATCATTAACATCGCAACCACACTCTAATCAACCTCCACTTATTAAACCGCAAGCTTCCGGCGGAGTAGACGAAAAAAATATTTTTGCTATTTATGTCTCCTACTACATCAAAGTAAAACTCACACTGAGCGGAATGGGCGGAGAAGTCACCTTAAAGTTGCCGTTTATTTTGGGGAATATCGAGAATCATGGACAAAATATTGACAAAGCAATTCAACAAAATCACACAAACGACCTACATTTGAATGATCATCAAACTTTGAATGAAATCAGAAGACCCAGGCTCGATAAGGAAGACAGTACTGATAAAGAAAGCTCTCAATGGGAAGTACTTTCCAGAGAAAGTAGTATAATTTGCAAGAGTTTAGATTTAGAAGATGAGGATGGAATTTTACCAGACCTAGGATTGTCAGAGGCCAAAGGAATTGCATATATCAATCGTAAGCTCTGTGAGCTTAACCAGAATGATTTTGGGAATCTCACTAGGTCAGATTCTAGCAAATCGAGCTTAAATGAGGGATTAAATAATATTAAGGAAATAAGCGCGCAAGTTCATTGCCACAAAGATGATAATGATTAAAAACTTTATTTCTCCATGTTTGTAGGGTTTGATCATAATATGTATATGTTAGTTTTACAAAATTTTGGATAAAATTGTACTGATTGTGATATGTCTAGAATTAACTCCTGCCTGTAAAAATATTCATTTGAATCATAACTTTATCAAAATAAATGGATTAAAATTTTTAATGGTGCCCAATATTTTTAATAGAAGGATTCAACTGTATTTTGAAGTTTAATTATAACATTTGTATTTTCATTTGTTTTATTCGATAATAAATCAATAGTGTTATTCAAAATATGAACTTTGAGTTTGTTGAACTTATTAATTATCAATTTAGTCCGTCCTGTATAGTCTAGAATACCAAGCAACCTAATATGTTCAAGAAGATCAGATGTATACTCAAAATCAAGCAAAACAAAATAAACATACACGATTATCTTTATTGCAAATAGAGAAAATTCCTTTTTCATCTCAAGGAAGAATACAAATTACAAAAGGTATTTACATGTAAACTTTTGGAATGCTATCCGGTATTTTCAACAGTAATATGCAAATACGATCCTCCTAAGTGATAAATGGTTGAAATTTATATCCATTTGGGTTCATTTGCCTGCGTATGTGAAGTTGTGAACTATGATTTTAAGTATGATGCTTTGTTCCACATAATAATGTTATGTTTTATCCATTGGCACAAATCCCAAGATATCGCCCAAATACCTAGAAACAAGGAACAGTTGAATCACGTATGTATAACTTTCACAAGAAATTGGGTCAATAGATTACACGAATTTGATCTTTGGCGCTCGTAAATATTTTTATTTTTATTTTTCACGATCTGAAGAGAATACATAATTTTGGGATAAGTGGGGCAACGTTCTGAAATGTGTTCATGCTGAAACGTCAGTTTAGAAGATTCAACTTTGTTTTTAAGATTTCCTTCACTCCTCCCTGGTAAAATTAAAACAATAAAGTCTTATTAAAATATAAACTATACGCAGTTAGAAGGTATTGTATGTGTAGATTTTATTGTCTCATACATCACATATCTTAAACATTTACAAAAGCACTCTAAATATACCAAGAAATCAAAAAGTTAGTCTCCCTTGAGACAAGTCCTTCGATTATGTATAATTGAATTAAAGTAATTGCTTAAGGTGTTAAATGAATTAAATCTTCCTAACTCTTAAGTGCTATAATATATTATTATGTGAATTTATGGAGTTGAGTTGAGATTTAAGTTTTCATGACTTGAGAACTATTTGTTGTACGATCAATTAATAATTAATTTTTGGCAAAGTCTTTCAAGATTAAAGGTTAATCATCTGATGAATGTTTATAGCATTTCTGATAAATTCAGACTTTAGATTGATAACAAAACAGAAAACGGAAACCTCAAATCAATCTGATAACACTTTAACCTGATTTGCTCAATATTTGTTTAGGAATTATCTGTAAGTAATTTGTTTCCATAGTATAAATATATAAAATAGATCTATACTTATTTGATAAATATTTACTTATTTGATTTATTGCTTATTCAGCAAAGCCACAATATCTCAATAACATAAATAGTTGTACACAAATTTATGGTAGAACTTCTGCCACAATTTAATTAAAACAAAGATCTGAAAGCCGCTTTATATTCACAGTTTTTTCGTTATACCAACGTATCATTGAAGTTTTTTAATAGCCACCACAACAGATTTGATATTAGATATTAATTTGAAAAGAATATTGATATATTTAGGATTATTATTCAATTAAAATTCTCGAAAACTTAAATCTTGAAACGACTTGAAATATTCATGTAAAAATACTTCAAATGTTTTTGTTCTATTAAATCTTACTGAAAACTTACACAAAACGAGCTTATTAGTCAGTAGACAAAGATCATAGAAAGTTTCAGAATAGTTAAAAGTTTCAATTATGCTCCTGATCATTTTTCTGAATTAACTCCATTCAACAATATAAGCTCGAGTGCATTTCGAATCTGATGGTAACATGAGAGATTATTGTCAAAATCAATATTTTCATCTATTACTCTCGAAAATTATTCAGAACTCTGAAATGATCATTTTATCAAAACCAATCATTAAATTCCACTATCTCAAGCATTTTTAAGAATAATACTTGGTTGTGAAATAATACCTCATGGCATTGGCTTCATCAGCATTTCACTTGAAAAACAGAAAATGGCTCCAATTTTTCCCTCCGAGATCTGAATTTTTTCTAATCCGGCCAATTTTTATGTGTCAGTTTACATATTTCATGTTATCTAGGATATTATGCTACCTGCAATGTAAGCTACAGAAATATTCATTTTAATGACTATGAATCACATCAATCATCAATTTAGAGAAATTGGCTTATTTTCGCAATGGGAAAATGGTGAGGTTGGGAGAATTGTTGACCGACATTGTATAATTTTCAGGTTAGTTTTTGTTGTTCTTTGTGTCATTAGATTAGAAAGGAATAAGGTGCATAAAGGAACGAATGTATCAGAAGCATTACTTAAATTAGTTCAGGTTAAATTAAATGAAACATAATTAAATCTATGAGACCAACTACTCCGGAACTATTTTGTAAAAAGTTTGTCCTTTACAATAATTATATAAGACAGGAAACTATTAAATGCTATTAGTAAATTATTTTATTTATTTTTGATATTTCCTCCGAGACAATGTTTGTGTACTCTTTTTCAAGATACCATACCCGGGAAACCAAAACATTCCGGTTAAAATTCATTCCGATATATTCATTCCAAATATACTGAAATTTTCATTCTGTATGCAGAAGGTTAAATGGAGAATCTTTAAAGAAGTCTAACTCGCATGCTAGAAAACATTACAGTTTATAGTTTTTTAAAGATGATAACTAGAAAACCAAGTAGAATGATTTGTGGAATGCAAAATATGTAACATTTCGCAATATTCCGTTTTATGCGTTCAAATGAGATGTATAGGTAGAAAACTTTTTTTTAATTACTTTTCATCACTTTTATTGAAAAAATTCTTGCAAAATTCATGAAAATGAGATTTAATTATTTTACTCGTTAAATTATTTTATATTCTCTAAATGCATTCTTCAAAGAATGTTCAAAGAGTCTGTTAGATAGTAGTAATTAACGTTCTGCAGAGCATCATATACTTAGAATATAAAAATGATTGAAATTATTAATTGATTTTTGGCCTATTTAGTTGAAAATAAGTATCAAGCTTACTATTTTTACCGTTTTTTTATCACTAAATATATAGCCTGTAGTAAAAATATAGGAAGTTCATGAGATTCAGAACGGAAAACTGAAAAAAACCTAACATATTGTGACATATCGAAAATTGATTCCTGTTAGTGTTCTATGAAGAATAAATTATTGGAATGTTTAGTATACCAAAACAAACGCGGAGCATAGCAGAGCTCTTAGTAAAATATATTCTTTTTGCGTAATTTAATGAGTTTAAATTCTTAAATTGTTTCTTAAAACACCAATAGTGACCTGTAAGAGAAAGAAAAGTGTAGATCTAACATTAAAAAGTGAGGAAAAACTATTTGAAGCTAAAATTTGAAGTTATTTTGAAAATATCCTGTTTGAGTTTTTAATATTGTGCGAATCAACCAACAAAGCAATCCATCCATAATACAAAACAATCAAACAAGATTTACTGGTGCTTGACCTGGTGCTTGACGTTTTCTCAGCTGATTCTTGTAGTGAAAACTAGAGTTTAAGGTGAGTTTATAGTTGGAGGTTATTTTGAGTATTATTACAAAGTTTTAATCTTTTTAGCTATTCGGACGATTTCTTAAGGTGTTGAGCTTCACAGTATCTACGCAGTACAGTGTGTTGGTTTTTTCGGTGTAAAAATTTCTTCAAGTACATTGGTAAATATTTCTTTATATGCTGCGTATTTTATTCTAACATCTTTTCTCTTTACAGAAAATCCCAAAGAACGTGAAGTTATAAGAACCAGCACCTTTATCTTAGTTTTCTCAACAACATTTCATCTTTATTTTGTCAGACTGTTTATATCATTATAGAAAATTATAAGCAGAAATAAAACTTTTGAATTGAATATGAATTTTATTTTGCCACCATCAATCATTCCAGCAATCATTCGAACAGTATCAAAAAATAAATACTTATTAGACTTTTAAAAAACATTCTAAATATGTTGCCTTTAATACCTATTTTCTAGAATATAATTTAGAATGAATTCCGGTATGTCCACAGAATGTTCATAGAATGTAAGTTTATTTTTGGCGGTATGTTTCAGAATGAAAAATACATTCTAAATAGACGTTCTTTTCAGAATGTATTTTTGGGCACTTTACCCGTTAAGTGTTATAACTGGAGAATATTTACAGACGTTCTTTCGGCATGCAAACGTTCTGCTCGAAGATTCTGTGATCATTCTGCAGACATACCGATTGGTTTCCCGGGATAATAATATTTTATCCTATTTTACCTAGAATTTAAACACAAATTCATTATATTTATAACAAAACCTATTAAATTATTTTACATTAACATAACTTTACAGTAATTATTTCAGAATGGGTATAACCGAATAAACGACATGTTTGGTTTTTCTTCACTCTGCGTCGTGATGTCAATCTTGTTTGTTGATGGTTTCGTGGGATTTATGATGGAACCTTTTTTAATTAGATTTTTGTAATATTTTTGTCTTAAAAGCCTTAAAAATATCTTTTTCTAATTTTAGACCCTATATATAACCTCAAACATAATTGATTTGTTTGGGCTGATAGTGTTCTTGTTCTTGAGTTTGCATCGTTTATAATATTTTGCAGTTTTGGTCATACAGGATGTACATTGTACAGGAAACTGTGAGTTGATTCAATTATTTTGTGATTTTACATCCTCTTCCTGTTTATTTACTAAAAAGTTTAGCGAAATAAAATGCAGTGTTGCAATGTGATTGGATTCTTGAGCGAGTCTGTGACTTTTTTTTAACATTATAAATCAGTGATAAAATTCGCAAAAATTTAAGGATATCCTTCGTTTTGTATTAATATTCAATACACATAGCACAATTTGGTGGAACATTGAGGAGAATATAATATGCATGAAAAGAAATCATTCGAAACATTCGGTGTATATTTCATCTTCTCAAGAGAAACTTTTTCTAACAAAATTAAAATAACCATTTTCCAATTTCGGTATTTGACTCAGTGTTTATGATTAAAATACATTAATCTCATAGATTTAGCCATGGTTATCATAATTATGTGAAATCAGATTTAATTGGTTTTGGATGTCATAGAAACTTTGTTGAGCTTTGTTTGGATGTTAACTGCTAATTAAGTGTTGCTATTATTAAATAACTCAATCAAAAATTAAATCACATTTGCAAATCAATTTACTTCAAATATTCAGTTGTTTAGGAGTATCCAGAGAATGAAAAAATTTATCTCAAGAATTAACGACATAATCTAATAATGATCAGCTATATAACTAATGAGCGAGCGCTTCTTAATATTAAATAATGTTAACTTGAAAATATGTTTGTATTCGCCAAAAGTTATTGCAAAATCCCCAAATGGGTAATTTTTTAAGTAGTAGGAGAAATAAAAATGATGAAGTTTTATTTTAAAAAGTTTGAAGACTTTTTCAGTCCAAACTGGAGATAGGCTAAATTTTTAGGAATAAATTTGGATTTGAGCGATAAAAGGGTAAACAAACTTTGGTATAGAAACCTAAATATATTAATTAGCCTATTTGGCGCTGCAATTATAATTTTTGCGTGCTCTTCTATGCTATGTTGTTTTGCCTGGAGCTTTAATTCGCTTGCCAAAGTATTGATCGGAACGGAAGTAATTGTCAAAGCCATGGGCTTCTTCATCAAATAAAACGTTGCTGAAAACTCTAGAGGACCTACAAGTTCTGTTTGATCAACATTTTGGTTCCAATTTATATTTGCTCAGAAATGCCAGAAACATTTACGTCAATACAATTTATCTTCTGTTGTCTGTTGAAACATTTGTGGTTACAACGCTTTTGAGTTCTCCGGTACAATATTTGAAATCATGACATCGGCCAATCATTTTCCCAACTGAGACATAGTTTCCATTTGAAACTACTCATTATTCTGTTTCAATTTACCATGTGTTAGCATTCGGTAGTTATGTTACCTGGAGTTAATCAACCGAAACAATGCTTTTAATGATACTCAATCAAATCAATCCACAGTTACGATATATTACTGAAAAACATTGTAATTCGAGGAATAAATAAAGTTTGAATCAACTCATTAATCCTCACACTCTATAAATAGGAAAATATAGTTATAAGAACTTGTTAAAAACAATTCAATGCATGATATAATTTGTTTTAATATGGTTGATAAGCTCATCGAATTTTAACAGCCCCTTCACTTTGCATTGTTCTATATCTATATTATTCATGCTGTGCCTCTGGAGTTTTTGATGGTGAGTCTTCTATGTGACTACAATATCTATAAAATTAATTCCTTTCAGACTATGACAACATACCTAAAAGCTTTTATTGGCTTAGTCATTTTTATATTGGCAGTTTTGCTGGGGATCTTCTTTTTTGTGTATATGGTGATAAGATCCTGAAAATGTGAACACATCTGTATAAACCAAGTCACATTATAAACTTTAATCTTTCTATAGGAACTTATGCCAAAGTAATAAGTACATAACTACATAACTTTCCTTCTTCAGTATATTGCAAAGTGTTTATGGTTAAAATTAGTTGTTACTAACCATAACTATAACCAATGTAGCTATAACTATGATAAGTTAATTGAAATTTAATTGGAAAACTTTAATAAATTCATTTGATAGCAATTCAAACATTTTTAAAATTTTTATTGAATTATGCATAGAAAGAGATCACAATTAAAATCAAATTTTAAACAGATTTTCTCATTATATTTTAACGACTTTAGTTTGCTTTCAAACATGAAACCAATAAGATCGATTTCACGACATTTCAAAAAATTTGAAAAATTTGATAATTTTTTTAGTTTACATTGGAGGCTTGCGAAGATTGTTGGACTTTCTTTCAATCCTATCGATGAAAAAATTCACGGAAAATGGTGCAAAATTACAAAAATAACAAATATCGTAAAGTTCTCTTCCTTCATTACTATACAAATAACATTTCTGTGTTCGCTTCTGTGCTATATTATTTTGCCTGGAGCGTTGGTTCAACTGAAATTAAAAGCAATAGCGAGAGCAATAATCGGAATGGAAGTAATTGTCAAAGGAATCTGCTACTCGATGAACTCGCTTAAAATTATGAGAATTCTGAAGGACTTGAAAGATCTATTTGATCAGAAACACGGATCCAATCTTTATTTGCTCAGGAATGCCACAATCCTCCACATCGATACAATTTACCTGATATTTGGAGCAAGTGTGTTTACAATTCTACCAATTTTAGTTTCTTTTGGGAGTTTTATTAGATCAGGACATTGGCCATTTTTATTTCCAACTGAGACATGGTATCCATTTGAACCTACAGATTTTTATGTTCCAATCTACATTTTTCATGTCTTTGCTTTTGGGAGCTATGTCACCTGCAGTTTAGCCACTGAAACAATGCTCTTAATGATTTTGAATCACATCAATCAACAGCTACGAAATATTGCTGCGGAACTTTCAAATTGGAGTGTACAAAAAAATATGAAGCAAATTATTGATCGACACTGTCTTATCACCGAGTATGTTATTCAAGCTAAAATTATTTTAATGCATTTATACTGTATTTCAGGATGTGCAGTGAACTCAATGACTTTTTAAAAATACCTTTGCTGTTAATCGTGTTAGCTATTCTGTTCTTGATTTGCCTCTCAGGGTTTTTGATGGTAAATGAACCAATCACTTTAACTAAACCAGTCAACTGACATATTTATAAATTCCAGACGATTTCGTCAGACACTCCTTCGTTCATTTCCCTGATGACATTTCTATTTGCAGGTTTCCTCCGTTTTTATCTTTTATGTGCATTTGGCGATGATCTGCAACAAAATGTAAGACTTTCCAAATAAATCAAATATTTATGTTATTTATGTCATTTCAATATTCTAGAGTATGGCAATAGGGGATGCAGCTTGGCAATGCAATTGGATTGCAATGGATGTGCAAGATAAAAAAACATTATTGATGATCATGCGACGAGCTCAAAAGCAACAAACATTGAAAACTTTTGGCGGATTTTTCGTCTTTTCAAGAGCAACTTTTTCCAGCGTTATCAGTACATCGTTCTCTTTTTACAGCCTTTTGCAAAATGTTTATGGATGAATATTTTATTTTCTTTTGGTACTTTGGGGAAAAAATTTCTTCCAACTTTCCTTTTCCAACTTCATCTTTTATGTTAAGTTTGAGAAAAAATATTTAAAGTTTTCAGATAAGTTGTCAGGAAATTTGCGAAAACCTTTTTTCAAATAAACTTTTAATGATTCGATTGAACGACGATTGAAACTCGAGAAAAATATCAGTTTTATTTTGAAATAAATGTTAGGGGCGCATCGAAAATCGTTATTAATATGATAAAAAATATCGGACTTCATAGGGACTTTTTATCTCATACAAAAAAATTCATTGAAGTAATTATTTAATGATACATGTAACTACATGTGTATTGTTCATGATCCCTATTAATATACGTTATGTAACTTTTAAATACTTAAAAATTAAACTTTTCCATAAAATGATGTTTTCTCAGTATGCTTAAGCTTTTAGCTTGTACATGTTACTGAACTTTACACAACCTTCAACAAGTACTACAAATAGACGAGGAATATTGTCATGAATATTTAAGCTGGACAAATGGAGTCCAGGAATATAATTCCCTACAGAAACACGGCTTCTGACTTTTTCACTATCTGTATTTTGTATTTTCTTGGAAGCTTCTTCATCACGGTTGATGTAAATACGGAACATAAACAACTGAATGCATTAATATACTGAACGAGTCTAATTCGTGTAATTTCTGAACAAAGAGATTTATAAGCTTTTCGATTATTTATTCAACAAATTTATCCTAAATAGTTACAAAATAGCATAAAGTTTCCAAATTTCCAGTTTGCACGGAAAATTAGTCGAGAATTTGTTCTGGAGCTTATTATCGTTTTATGTTAATGTGCTTTCAATTGTTTTAAGGAACTTACATAGAACAAGGAAAATATTGTTCATGACACATAATGTATTTTGCAGGTAGAATCTCTTTTTGACTAAAAATTCTTAAAAAAGAAGGTTTCGTGGGTCGAATTTTAGGTTTTTGGGTCCCAACATTCATAAATTAAATTTTCGAAGTATTGCTATTATAGCCCCTAACAATATGGAATTCAGCAGAAGAACGAGATAAATCGGACTACTAATGGAACTGAAGTTTTGGCTGACAAGAATGGAACCCAAATCGTGGACAACTTGCTGTACACCATCTACACAGAAGTCTAACATCATTAGCAGCGATTGGCAATCAAGCTTGATGACCATCTTGTGAAGCATTTGAGGATCATCCATTTTTTGATCGAAGAAATTTTCAAGAAAATAACGGGGCATCCTTTAATCGACTACGATTTGTTATATCTATAGGATCATAAATAAAATTGCTATTCATGAACCTAGGTTCATGAATAATATTATTTCTTGAAGTTTCGTAGTTTCAATATGATCTAAATTATTTTTTTCATGTAATGTATAGAAGCACAACAAACTATATAGAGTTGACTCGAAGCTTCATTATGTAGGCGTAAGAATAAATACATCAATGAGGTATTAAATTAAGCCGACGACCAATTCTGATGAGCGAGTCAAATAAGAAAATTCGTACCTTTTTACTGTTTTAGTCACGAACTCCTCTTAAGCAAATTTGATAATTAAATTATTCGACTGAGTGACTAAAATCCAAATGAATTCAAATATACTAAAATATATCAAACATGCCAAGAAAAACTGCTCGAAGACAAATGCGCCTAATGATTCGAAAATTTGAAATGTACCTTTTTGAATTTATTTTGCAATATTACTTCGAACAGTATTCTCATTTCCTAAAACTTTTGAACGAACTTTTGTATTAGATATTATTGTTTAAAAAGGTTCACAAATATATACAGTCAAATTACAATTTTGCGTTAAAATTGTTACAAAAATTCTCCAATTTCCGATCAAAGGGAAATACAAATTACAAATAGATACAAAAAGTTTTTCTAAATCATCTCAATTTCCTTTTCCCAGTTTCAAAGATTACAATTTACTTATCAGATATTTTCTTGACTTTGAAGCGCGTAAATAATTTACTTCGAAGAAGAATTGGATGAAGAGCTGGAAGATCTCTGCTTGCTCTTTTTCTTGACAGACTTTTCACTGGCTGAAGAGCCGGACTCTTCTTCAATAGGGCTTTCTTTCTTAGACTGTCTTTTTGAAGATCTGTAAGTAGATTTTATCATAAAAATGATTGAACCCAATTTATAGTAATATTGTATTTGAACAATAAAGAAAAAAACAAACTTCTCTTCTTCTTCTTTCAAGCTCTCCCTGCTGCTTCTCTTATCTCGCTTTTTTGACCTATCAGGACTTTCCTCGACCCTTTTAGATTTCTTTTTTTCCTGTGGCCTCTTCGACTCTCTCGCTTCATCCCTTTTGTCTTTCACTGGCTTTATGCGATGTTTTTCTTCATGCGAACTACCAGTCGAATAACCCGTATCTTTTCGAGATTTGCTCCTTCATGGAAATGAATAGAAATTTTAGATAAGAATCATTGTACAAATAAAACATTCTGTATACCTTCGTTTATCTTTTCTTCGGTAATCATCACTATCACTTTCATCGTTCTTCCTGGAAAGGCAAACAAAGATAAAAATTTGATATTTTCTAAATGTTTGAAGATGTGAAGAAACAATAATTTTGAGATAATTTTCAAATAAATTTTCCCTAAAAGCTTTCGTGATATAAACAAAAGCTTTAAGCTTAGATACTTGATTTATTTAAAGCTTTAATTCGCTTTTATTCGCATTCCTTTAATAATTACCAGGTTTGAGATATTCAGCTCATATCTGTCTGAATATCTTGTACGCTTTATAAACTGAGTTGATGAAAAAGATATCAAAGGCAAATTGTACCCAAATCCTTAATTGTTTAAAAAAAAACCTCGATCCTAAAAAAACTTCCCACCCATAATAAAACAAGAACCATTTAAGGTATTACCCTCTGCCCCTTTCGTTACTAATGGTGTAAACGTCCATGTCGCGTCTTTTGCAACCTTTCTTGCTCTTTTGTTGACGCTGATTGCTTTTGGTTCTCTTATGTTTGCTTTCAAGTTGCCTTTTACTGCCTTTGCCCTTGCGGCTTTCAGCCTGCACCACATATAGACGATAAAGTTGCAGCAAAATTACCAAAGTGTTTTTACAGGTAAAAAATACGTTCATGTAGCTAATTATGCGATAGTGAATTATAATTAAAAGACGAAAGGTTAAGAATGGAGCATCCTGTAGGAGGATGTTTAAAGCGATGCCCCAGATATCTATTGAGCAGCAACAGTCACTGCAACAGGTGTTGGATCTAAAAAAAGTTTATATAAAATTTGTCATTCTAGAATTTGAAAGCAGTTTCATTTTTCATTCCTAAATCACAAGAGCATGCAATACATTTTTATACATTTTTTATACATACTCATCATCATGTGCCTCGTTACTCATAGCTCCACGTGACTTCCTGGCACGAGTGGCTGTCAATACGATTGTAAACTGAAATTACTCGTTTTAGATTTTATGTGTAGGAAGCTTTTATCTCATAAAATAACCTGCATTAAGCTCCATGACCAAATAGAAAGTGTAAGGAAAACTAGAATCGGTTCACTGGCAATCGTATTATCTTTAAATGAATCAAAAAATTCAATTATGTCAGCTGCCGTTCCTGAAACGTAAAAGAAAATATTCAAAGCTTTTTTTAGGAATACACAATTTGTGTATACGAACCAATATAAACCAACAACAGCTGGCTTAGCTGATCTCTTGTCAAATCCCCTTTTGGTAGCAGCCAGCGCCCAATAATTAAAACTAGCATCAAAAATTGCTCAATAAGAGTAACCCATGTCTCTGAGCTCATCTAAAATAAAGATCCAAGAAGCAAAGTTAATTAAAAGTCCTGAAATCGAATGCGCATGCAATCACCTGAATATTAGGCAATTTTATATTAACGCCCAATAACTTATCCAAATTCTTCAAATCAGCAGCTGCTGCTGCCAAACTAAAAGTTTCCTCCACGATTTTGTGTCGTCGCTCAACTTTGTCCAACTCCAAAAGCCAAATTGCTGGTACTACAGAGCTCAAGTATAAAAAAACCGAGGGACAAAACCTAAAAGAATTTATAAGATTTGAATCAAAGCATATGTATTGAAAGCTTCAGGAAAATATCAGAAACATATTCTTATTTGTTTTAAACTGTAGGAAGCTTTAATGCTTGCGGCAGTTTGGTAAATGTTTATATTTTTACTCTTTTTAACATTAAGTTTTCATTTGATACCTTTTATAAGTTTTCCAGGTGAACCATATTCACAAGATTTGAGAAAATGTTCATTTTACAAAGATCAATATACTTTGCTAATGTAAGCAGAAAATATATCTTTAATCGCAAACCAAACATATTTGAGGAAGGAATTGGATAATGAATATTTGATTTGAAAATCATAAAAATGTTGCCTATTTTCAAGCTCAACCATGTTTTTTAATAAAGTGGTCGGGAGATGGGAGATACAAAGAAAGCTTTAAAATGTAGAAACCTGATCAATCACCAAACTGAATCGATTTTTGTGGAAATCAATCACCTCCTCATTATAAGAAAAACCCCTGAACTTTCTCTAACACACCAGTTTTCGACACGACACATTTGAAACCCTAAAAAGTCAAATTCCTCATTTATCACCCAGCTAACTTTTGTGTGATAAAGTGCTTAAAGGACATCAACCGGATGGTGAAGTCACATACACAACAAAAAGCTTCAAATGGGTTGGCAAACAGCAAGCAATCGACAATTTGAAACGTAGAAATTGGTAGAAACTTTTGCAGAAAACATCAAACAATTTCCTGTTTCCGTCATTGATTTCTGATAATAGTTTTTTGACTTTGTGAAATTGATCAGAATTCCAATTTATCTGGCTTTTGCGGTAAAAGTTTGAAATTTGTTTTTTGATTTTTCACAGTACATTATGGCATTATGCAAAAAATTTTTATTTATCAGGAATTTGTTATTTCAGCAATTACTCCCCCATTTCAGATTAAATGTTGTACCTTAAAAATTAAATTCAGATTTTCCGAGATTTTTCTCAGAAAAACCTACGTATTCATGACATTTTTTCTGGAAATTGCGATGAAAAGATTTTTATGGATTTGTATGAAGTTTTATGAATTCTGCCGCATCGTGAAATTTTCACATTTTCCAAATAAAATTTATATTGTTTCTCCCATAGAAAACTTTTAATTAGCCATTTTTAAGGAATGTTTTAAACGATTTAATTTAAAAATTTTTTGTTGCTTTTTGTAGTTTTTTACTGCAATGTTGGAGCTTGCAGAAAAACAATTTGCTATTAAAAATAGCACAATTCATATTTAAGTTCATCGCAATCAGTTTTTCAAAAGCAGCTTATTAAGGTATTTTTCCTAGTAATCAGGGTAAGTAGAAATATTTTGCAGAATTTCTTTTCGAGTAGAAATTTTAAAGATTCACTCATATTGCTACTTTTATATTCTTTTTAAATCGAACAAAAATGTACCATAAAATAAAATAGACGGAGTATTATACTCTAAATCTTTTTTTTACATAACATATATCTAAATCAATCACGTACTAAGCTATGAAATATCAATAAATTGTTGACAAAATGATAAATTAGTCTCACCATTTCCACTCCTGACTCTTTTTAATTGCAAGCGTGAATATTCCTTCAAAAAACAAAAGTCCAATTGGTGTGCTAAGCGCCCAATAATAATGATTCTTCTTGTATTGTGTCACTTGCCAAATTGCAATAAATCCATGGGTTCCAAACATTATGCGAGTTATTATCGCTTTGATCGTTGCTAGCCACTTTCCCATGTTTAGAATTTTGTTACTACATCATTGAGATAAAAAGTTTCAGAATAAAGCACAGAAAAAGGCACCCAAGTTTACTGTCTACTGATTTGATCACCTCAACTAGCATGATGATACTAAATGGTTGAATTGGTGAACATTTTATTATCTATTGGATTTATATTTCAAAATTCTTTTTGATGGGCTTTGACCAAGGAATTTATTTTTTAAGGATGAATGAAAATTTATTCGCAGCTATTAATGAAAGAATATATTATTCTTACTAATAATATAAAATGTATCAGTTTGAAGTCAAAAACCAAAAATTAGACTAACAAAAACTAAATGGAATACAGTACAATACTTGGAATCCGTCGTTAAATATAGCTTTAATATTAGCATAACTTAAACTAAATGAGCTAGAAGACGGTGATATTATTCTAAGATCCACAACATAAACCTGCCTTACCAACTAAAATTGATGTCCTTAATATCGTTCATCCTTCTCATTTGCTATCATCTACTTACAAAGATGCTTTTTATGACTTTTCTGTTTGACGAGCCGTTTATTTTTTTGCATAATCATCTTTGAAAGCGGCTACCGCAACAACACGGTCAATCCAAACAAATTTAATGACATGCAAATTTTGGCACCTGCGCCACCAGTTTTGTGTATGTAAAGAAGCTTTCAAGAAAGTATCAGGAAATTAAAGAAATTTAAGAATGATTGGAATTGAATATATTAGAAAGTTGAGTTTAAGTTTATAGCCTCTCAAAATTTAAATTTCTGAAAACGATAGATATAAAAGCTAAAAAGCATCAAATAAAAAGTCCAATTAAATCGAGTATCATTTTGTAATTTTTATTGCACATTTAATAATTCACATGGTCCTAGAATAAATATAATGTCGCCTGATTCGGCCTTAATCTTTAATTACATGCTTTGTCATGTTGTCAGCTGGGAAAATAGCTGTTAATAAGTCATGGATGAGTACCAGAGCGAGTCTCTTGTTTAGCTGTGGATGCTGTAGCATTTCGTAGAAATTAAGCAATCCTATTCGAGTAGTTTCAGATCCTAGTATGTGGCGCAAGTCATCAGAGAGTAAAGCAAATAATGCAATTTTTGCTGCCATTCTAGTTCGAAGTTTAGTGTTGTCTTCTCTGGGCTGTTGGCGATCGCCTCTCACTCCATCCGGCCACACATTGTTCAAAACTGCCACCAGTACAGCTTCTACTTTATCCATGCCAATAAAGCTTTTAGCTGTTTGCAAAATCTTTTTGTTAGCTTGATGACTGATCCAGGACGCGCCAAGCAGCCTATTTAATAATCCACGACGCAACCACTGCGAACGAGACTTCAAATCGAATACTTCATCCATTAAATTGAGCATACTTGTCAGTGCTGGATATTCGGATGAAGAATGTGGCTCTGAGTCGTCATAGTAAGTATTGTCTTTTAATGGTCCTCTTCCCGTCAGAATTTTAGATAAACCACCAAAAAATGTGTCAGGCATGTTACGAATTGTTCGCATTCCGGTCTTGAGTGGGTTCACAAGGCTTTCAAACTGTGGAGTGAATAGATTTTTGTTATTTTGGAATAGTAAGAGAAAAATTAAATGTTTTAGAATCTATTATTAGGTAAAATGAAGAGAGGATGACATGAACATACAAAAAAAAATAAAGTGATGAAAAGGGCAAGTCATAGATATTCATTATAAGAAAGAAAATAAGAGAAAATTTACCGTTCTAATAACAATCCCACCCTGCAGCTTATCATCAGTATCGGGCTCTAAAAACTCTCTAATAATGGAGTTCAAATCACTTATATACTCTGCCTTATCGCAAATCATCTCCAAAAATTCGTTCAATACATTCATTCGATGCTCTAAAACACTTCTTTGCGTTGTATGCAGATGGAAAGTCTTTTTACCAGGAAACGGAAGCTGGTTAGTCATATTCGGGAATCTCTTCATTAAAAATTTCTTCAATTCTAAGAATTTCGAGTATCTACGGTAAATGTGCCAGCTTTTATGTTGTTGGTCTTCGATCACAGTTACTTGAATTGCATAGACAGCAAAATGTCCTTCCGAATTGATGGCTGTGTTGATTATTTTGGCTGAAAGCTTTTTCTTCATATGTAGAAGATCTGGGTCGGTCATTTGCAAATTACTGGCAGGTAGCTGTGGAATGTTCACTTTATCAAGTTTAGGAGGCAAATTATACTCCATATCAGTTTTGTAAGCAATTAGACCCGTGTCACTGTGGGATCTCTGATGCTTGTAAATATTAGGGTCCAATAACTGGTGACTTTGCTTTCTAGCTACTTCTCGCTCTTCTTTGACTTGAAAGTCCAGGAAATCTTCATCGTCATCCATTAAAAGCTCAGCAGAATTAGAGTCACTTCCTTCTTTCGATAATTTACCATCTAGAGAGCTTTCTGCTGGATTGTCTCCAATGTCACTTTGAGTGACTACATCTAGCTCAAGAAGTAGTTTTCGGTAAGCAGAACTCTGATAAAAGTTCGACAAGAACACTGCCTCATTTTTCAGCTTTTCATAAATAAATTTGCAAATACTATCAAACCAACTGTTTTCTGGGATGTTAAAAGTATCTTTGATTCTGATATGCAATACTTCAATCAGTCCTGGATCTATGTTCAAGTAATTGTGCGATGAGGACATTAGGTATTCCTGTAAAAGATAAGGTTTTATATTTTTATGTTTAAAAATAAAATATATTAAAGTAAAATTACCTGAAATATATTGAATGCTTTGTCTCTAATCTGCTTCTGTGCTTCATCTTGTGCATCTTTTATTTTAGTTTTGCTCATTGTAACCTTCCATTCCTGTGCCATCAAATAAAATATCACGTATTTTTGTAGATTTAAAATGCTTAAGTAATCTAAATAATAGCTCAAGGCAAGTTCCTTGCTTAAAATCTCGTCAAGGCTGAGTAAAACAGCCACTTGTATCTTCTCTTTGTCAATGTATTTATTTGATAGGTTATTCGAAAAGTTTCTGTGGTTTTGGAGATTTCCAATGCGAATATCTATCAGCTTTTGAGTATATTTCAAACTGGCAAGTTCACCAGTAAAGTTAGCGTCTTTGTATTTAAGATCCATTTCTTGTGTTATAAGTTGTCGAACGGCCCGTAACTCTGATAAATCCTGACATTGGCGAATCATTTTTAAAAGGAATTCTCCAGGGGGTGGGTCTTTGCTAAACTAAAATAGAGATCATAATCAAATTAATCTGGAATAAATATGGAATTTGCAGTGTAGATTTATCAACAAAAATTTGTTTATATTAAATTAATTAATTATCAAAAAACCTTCAAAACATCGAAATCAATAGGAATTTTAGCTGATTGGTTCTAAAGCTTTTTACAAATGTAATCGTGATCGATCATATTCTTATCAATATTTCCATCAATTTTTACGTGACTCACCTGTCTAGCGATTTGTAAATTAATAAAATCTGGATCTGCGACCATATTGACGACTGGCTTAAAAACTACATTAGCTAATAATGTGGCTAAAAAAGCCCGTAGCGTCATACATGAAAAATCTTCTTTAGAGAGCGTATAAAAAAGAATGGTCTCCATAACATTCGTCAAATGTTTTTCAAGCTGGCTCTCACTAGCACTTTCTTCCTTAAAATCCGAACAATTATCAAAAAAAGCATCAATTAGCTGCCTTTCTGGGTTGATGAGTTTTGTTTCATCAGTTTGTACGGAATAAAATGTCGAGTTTGCAACATTTTTCTGCACATTAGCTGCTCCTAAGTTCCATTTTAGGTCTGTGTCACTTTTGTTCCTCCGATGCTCGTTTAAGTGCTTTGGTTGCCGCAGTTGAGGCGTTGGCAAATTTTTCTTTTGCTTCTGATCATCGTTAACTGCTTTTGAAGCTAGTCTGTATAGTTTTGCGTGATTTGCCACATTGTCAATGAGTTTTGATGTTATTATGGGAAGCAAATCACTCTGCTTGATTCTTTTACAAATATTAAGAATGAATTCTTCAATTGTAGAGCGCGAGTTGTGGTCCACAAACTCTTTGTTGTCAGATAATGATGAGAACCAAGAATCAATGAAATCACGAATTACAAAATCCACAATCGTGTGAAGAAGTTTATCCACTTCTTTGTTGCCTGTTAATATCTTCAATTTCTTGGGAGAATCAAGATTTGATCCAGATGCTTCTAGTTCCACAAGTTTAGATTTTTTGGGTGAACATTCAACACCATAATGAAGATCGTCTAAATATTGTATCAAATATGAGTGTTAAAAATATAAGGCAATTCATATTTAAAATATAGTTTGCATAAAAAATCTAAATCGAACTTTTTCCAACCTTTTTTAAGTGACCCTGCATCCACCGAGTGCGATTTCTTTCTATCTGTGTAAATCTTGATGTTTTCGAAAACGTTCCACTGATGATGATGATTTGTTGATGAGTTAGGTTCTTCATTTGGTTAGAATGGATGAGAATTTATGAGAATTAGTGTCGTGCGTTGTTTCCAAATTATTATCATATATCATAACAACTGTAAAAATTATTCTTATTTTTTAATTACCATCTGAATTCTTGAGATGCAAGTGATCAGTTAGCGAATGTTTTTTATGCACAATACCATCTTTTATATGTTTTGCCGTGTGCTTATTGAATAGCAAATCAATGCCACTATCTAGCAAACTTTTTTTACGAGAGTCTGGCCTCTTGCTCTTTGATTCTGTTTGGATTTTTATATTAGGCGATATCAGGCGAATGTTTAGCTTTTTATTGCCACACACTAGATACGGGAAGAATAGAAATATATTCAACTGGTTAGTAATCTGAATAAGACTACTGGTTAAATTAAAATGTTGTGTTGTTATATGGTAGTTTATTTTACGTGCAACGTTAAAATTATGTATTAAAAATATAAAAATCCATGCAGAAAACATAACAAAATATAGAAAACAATGAAAACAACAGGACTTACCCTTCAAACCAAGAGTTTTGGAATCTTCTAGTGGATTTTCTATTTCTTTCTCTAGAAACTTTTCCACTTCATTATTTTTATTAGTAAAAAGTACAAGAAGAAATCTGAAAAAAAGTTCATATTAGATGTTAACCTGCTTTTCTACTTTTGGGACAAAAAGAAATGAAATTTTAATATGACCTCCAAGCATAGAGGGTTCAAAATAAGATCACCAAGTATTTTTTGACCTTTAGGGACTTATGCCTCATCCAACACAACATATATTTTAGAGCAATATATAGCTAATAAACCTAGACTCACCCTAAAATTGATGCTGCCAAAGAAAAAGAGAAGACCAAGAACCAAAATATGCCCAAAAATTGTACTAAAACTGCTGCAACTAATATCGAATAGCTGGTGATTCTTTTGTAGGTCAGCATTTCGTTATTTATTGCATTATCTCAGATAAAAGAGAATTTTTAAACAATAACAAACACTTAAATATCAATCAATTCACAGTAATCACATTATTAACTGGTTGAGAAAATTAATAAAGTAGCACTAAAGATATACGCAATTATTGATATCAAATTTATGGAATGTATCAGCTGTAATCACGAGATAATGAATTAAAAAAGTTTTGTTGTTTTATGTTGTTGTTCCAAAGTTGTTTTCATGTTGTGTATTCATAGAAGATGGTCGCACTGTTGATTAAATTTTGATGCGTTGACTACGCGCTACACTTTTGAAAATAGTTTCTTGTTGAATAAAAAAAATATTTTAATAATTTCGTTTTGTCGATAGATAACAAGCCCATTTTTATTCTGGCATGATCAATTTGACGCGCCAAGTGCTTAAATCAAGTGGAATATGGCAGAAATCGTTTATCCTAGTGGTTGCAAGTAAAACGAAAAAAAAGCGGATCGAATTTCATGAAATATCTCTAAAATCCTTCTTTCCAGGCCCATAACTGATTTTGATTTACCTGAAGGAGAGCTCATCAAACGTTTAAAGACCCTTGCTACTCAGCTACAGGCGTTGGTTCAAGATGCTGAACTTTGCATAAACAACAAATATACACCGCTTTCGCATCTATTGATTGAAGAATTTTTTGTTGAACACAATTCTAAAGATGTCCAATTGCTTGTAGCATGCTGCATTGCAGACTTGATGAGGGTTTATGCTCCCGAGGCACCATACAAAGATCAAGATCAGATAAAAGTAGTAGAGCATTATTCTACGTTCTAAAGCCGACTAATACATCTTCTTTATTTAAGGATATCTTCTTGTTTTTCACCAAACAATTGTCTGGACTTATTGACCAAAAGGATATAAACTATAAGCGTTACTTCTACCTGTTGGAAAATTTGGTCTACGTAAAATCCTACAGCCTTTGCTTTGAAATCGTATTAAATCAAGAGGTTTTCCAAGACCTTTTCAAAACAGTCTTCAGTATCTTATCGTGAGTTTTAAGAAGTATTTGGCAACTAGTATATAATTAAATTTTCACAAAAATTTGCTTCTTTAAAACTTTTAACAAAATTTGTTTTTTTTTTTAGAAACAACCTCACAGCCAGAGTAAAGACTTTCCTCGTTGAAATGCTTATCCCGCTAATCACCGACTCTGACCAAATATCTTTTGAGCTTCTGGATCTCATCTTGATAAATATTATTGAACCCAAGAGAACGGAAAATGAAAACGCTTGCAAAGTGTCCAAAGAAATTATCATAAAGACGAAAGACACACTAGAGCCTTACATTAAAGCTTTCCTCAATCACATTTTGCTTGAAGAGTTAGAAGATGAGAAATATATGACCACTCCTTTAGTGTATGAGCTTTTGAGAGAACTTTATTCAATTATTCCCAATGCGCTGATTGATGTTATGCCCAACTTAGAATGCAAACTCAAATCATCTAGTGAGAGTGATCGGATAAGTAAGTGTTTTTTTGGGTTGTTCTCTCTCTATTTTGGTCAATTTAAATTTACCATTTAAAATTTCAGGAACAATCCATCTCATTGTAAAGCTTATTTCAAGGGAAAATTCTACATTAGAACAAGACTACCCTCAACTATGGACTGAATACCTTGGTCGTTACTATGACATTGAACCAAATATTAGAAAAGTGTGTGTCCAGAACTCTGCTCAGATAATCCTTAATCGCAAAGAATTGCGTGGCGTAATAGAAGAACAGTTATCGAAATCAAACTCGGATCATGTCGAATATGTTCGTTACGAGGTAGTATTGGCTATCCAAAAGATCATCTCCCGCAATGTATTGGTTGCATGCAAATCTGAGGTTTTGTTGGACAAAATAATGAAAGCAAGAATATTGGACACACAAGTCAAGATACGAAGAGAAGCTATTCAAGGTTTAGGTTCAGTTGTACGTCAGTACTATAATCTTTTAAACAAAAACCTACCTGTTGATCCATCCCACTATGATGCTGTTCATTGGATCAGAAACAAAATGCTTCATGTGTATTATTTGTCAACAATTGAAGATCGTGTTATTGTAGAGCAGGCATTTGCTGTCAGCATTATACCTTCTAATTTACCAACAAAACATCGCATTTCCTTGCTCTATAGTTTGATGGGAACTATTGATGAACATGCCAAAAAAGCGTTCCAAGAAATTCAAAAGAGTAAAATCAAGGTAATATTTTTTTTGTGGAAAATTTTAGAAACGATAAATATCATTTAAATTTTAGTTTCGTAAGTTGGTTGAAGACCTGATACGCCTTCAAAAAAGCAAGGAAATAACAGCAGAGCTGCAAAAAGTGCGTTTAACATGTATAGCTAAACTCCTCCCTGACCCACCCAAGGCACTAGCATATCTACAAAGTTTTTGTGCTCAACTGCGAAAAGATCCTGCACTCATGGCACAGATGGAAAAAATTATAATGCCTAATGTACTGGTTAAGGATTCCGTTGAAATTTGCTCGAATATTCTTCGTAAATGGGGAGATAAACGTCCAGGCTACCAAATTATAGAAAAATTTTTGAATAGATTTACAAACACATTGTTTGATTCAGAATCTATGCACTATCTAGTTTCAATAATAACTGAAGCTTTGGAATGTGACAACAAAAAATCTAAAAATGTGTCAAACGGAGATTCTCTTGAGCAAGCTAATGGAGAAGTTGTCATTTCTCTTGATGATAACGAAAATGGAAACGATGCTTTTGAGCAGCTGCCAAAGAAATTAAGTTGCGAAAAAGGACTGAAAGTTTTTATTGAGTTGATTTACGTGTATACTGATTTTTTCAAAAGTTCGCAAGTCGTTCTTAAACAAATTATACGTATGATTCATTTAGAGCAGCCTTACGTGGCTTCCAGTATACTAAATGTCTTCACAGTTATAGGAAGAGCGGTACCGCTTATTCAAAGTCATCCTGAAATCTGGCAGGTAAATTATTTTATCATTAAAAAAAGAAGAGATTGAAATATACTGAAAATTTCTTGACTTTGCAGGAACTCTTGCCAATTTGCAGAAAATACGCTCGAACTGGGACTCCTAAACAAGCCAAGCGCGCGTTACAATGTATATTTGTAAATTCTATGCAGCCGCTTCAGCTGCAAAACAACAATAATGATGTTCAAGAAGTTGACGCTATCAAAGAGTTGGTAGATTCTTTTAGCGAAAGTTTAAATCCTAACAGTAAACATTATCGCACTGCCATCGTGGTACTGGGCCACATTGCCTTCAACCAGCCAGAAAGATTTAACCCACTTATTAAGAATATTATCTCGCGGAAAATTGTTAAGGTTAATTTTGAAATATTTTTACAGTCAAAAAACTAAAAATAATTATCCATTTATAGGAACTGTTGGTCAAAGAAGTAGCCGAAGACCGGACGGACGCACCAAATCTTGAGTTTTGTAATGAAGATGAGCTTCCTGAGGACACTCTGTGCCGAATTGAAGGTCTCAAAACGATGTCACGCTGGCTTATTGGTCTCAAAAAAGACGTTAATTCGGCTCAAAAAACCTTCCGCATGTTCAACGCTTTTATAAAAAAATCTGGTGATCTCGCGGACCTTAATCGGCTTTCACGAGCTGAAAAGTCGTGGCTAAGATTAAGTGCTGGGAATTGCATGTTAAAGATATGCGAGCAAGATGGCGTTGGCGACCAATATACTCTTGAACAATTTTTCACACTTTCTCACTTAATGTTGGATGAAACGGCTGAAGTTCGTGAAAGGTTCATAAGAAAATTGCACAAGGGTCTCAATAATGGAGGTAAATAGATTCATATTTTCTTTGAAGAGTATGTCAATTGAAACTAATAAAATATTTAAAATTTCAAGTTCCTCACCATTGCCTCAGCCTCGATTTTATGGGATTCTACGTACTTGCTGGCCGCGAACCCGATAAAATTCTTCAAGAAAAGATTAAGACTCTGATGAATCATAACCTTCAGCGTCGTCGCGAATATATGAAATTATGTGTTGCTAGTACAAAAGCTCTTACGTTATTACCACATGTCCTGCCTGACTATACCATTGCGTTTTCAATTGCTGTCTTAACGCATGACCCGAACTTCACCAATCCTACAGATTTTAAACAGTTGCGGGAAATTGAAAAATGTTTGTGGTTTGTGCTAGAACCTTTGGCAAACACTTTGTTGTTAGACAGTGATAATTTAAACTACAATTTCTATAACCAACTGATATCTCGCTTGAAGCATCATAAAAGCGTGTACAAAGTGGATGACGAGATTGTGAATCAGGTAAAAAGTTAAATTGTAAAATAAGTAAAAATATTAAAATAATATTTTTTTCAGAAAATGTGGGTGATCTGTGATTTAACCCTGCATCTGATCAAAAGCCGCGTCGCCAATTTGGATGTTACTGCTTACGATAAGGAACCTCCTCAAATACCTTTAATGTTTTTCCAGCCGCAAAATGAATCGTTTAAAAATAATATTAACTACATTCCAAGCGGTTTTCACAGACCTCGTTCACGAGTCGGTTCACCAACGCCTCAAGTTTCATCTACAGTTGAAAAGGACCAATTAAAAGAGGTAATTACACTTCATTTGACAGATTTACATATTTCTATATTATGTAAAATGTTTACTTAAAACAGGTAACCCGCAAACGAGGAGCAACCCCGGATGATTCGGATAGTGAAGGAGAAAAGAGTAAAGAAAGCTCAACCAATGAGGAAGACACGCAAGAGCCGCCAAAAAAGCAAACACGATCATTACGAACTCGTGCCAAGAGAGGAGTTTAGTTCTAAGGTGTTTTGAAGACATTGCAAGCAAAAAAAAAATTGAAGACGTGAACTTTTGAATACCTTACGATGACATATTTTTGTAATTTTCCTAAAAACTTGCAGATTATTCATTTTTAAGTTTTAACTTTATTTTGGCTAAATTTACAAAAGCCCTCATATCTTTTTAAGTTTAAAGAACAGTTAGAATATTTGAGCTTAAGATTTAAACTTTAGATCTTGAAGTTAATACGAGTAGAATTGTCGTAGTTTTTATGCAAAAGGTTCTAAGATTTTATACATATTCGCTGAATTTATGAAGTTTTCTGTTGCGATCAGCAATAATTAAGAATCAAAAAGGACCTTTCTTATATTTTTATATATTTAAGACTGGAAAGTTTTTTTTTCGGTTCATATTTTAAGAAATTCAAATTAAAGTACAAAATATTTATTTTGTACTTTTAAAAGTTTATTGTTCGCTAACGCTAAATGGTGTTTTGGCTTACTAGAAATTTTTAATGAGATGAATTTCTTGTAGGTTGAGACATTGTTGCATTAACCAAAAATATTTTTGTAGTTCTTCAGAATATATAATTACCCTATACGTAATAATTTTTAATAGATAGTTTAATAAAAAGTTAAAGTAATGTAAGAATGTGTCTTTTATTTCAGATGTTTTTCAATCAAATTAGCACATCGAATTAAAACATGATTTAAAATTTTCCAACATCGAATAAATTGCAACAAAAAAAATCAAGATCAAGGCATTTGATTTCAATCTCAGCGCATCAGCTGAGTGATGAGAGCAACAAACAAAAAATATTGCAAATAATAATCAACAAAACAAGTTTAGCATTTTATTCCTCTCTTTATTTTACTCAAAAGTCTGCACACCTTCAGATCACGTGCTGTTATTGTTTTTTCTTCTTTTTGATCAGTTTCTCATATCTTCACAGGTTTTTGTTTACTGCCGGGCTTTCATATGATTTTATGTTTCAGCGAATCCGAGTGAGTAATATATCAAAGCTTGTTTATCTTTAAAAAGCGTAAATTGGATGGACAAACATGACATTTAAGATGGTTTATTTAGTTCAGTAAACGTAAGTAATACGGGGGTTTTTAATGTGTTTAACTGTGGTAATTCTTCTAAAAGTGATCCAATAGTCCAATTTATTTGTTGACCTCTTCCAAAATATTTGTATTTTGCATTAACTTTTATATCAACTCATTAATTAATCTGGTAAAATTTGGTTAATCACTGACTGAAACATTGTCCTATCTTTTTTTTTGAAGCGGTTCATTCGTTCATTCGAACTTTAAGACAAAATTCTCTCATGAATTTGCATAAAACAAAAACATTTTTCTATAAAATTTGCAAACTTACCAATATATATATGTATCTTCTTCATAACAAGCGAAGATCAAAGAGCAATCTCCTCGATATACACTGCTTACCTGCACAACTTGTTGACTAAAAACTTAAACAAACAGGCGAAAATCAGGTTTTTGGCCAAATAAAACAAAATTGACTGGTTGAGACACAAATGAAATTTTAATTTCAGACGATTTAGTAGCGGTTGGAGATCTTAAGAAACCAGACTGTCCACGGAGACGGTGTGCAAAAGAATCTTATAAAACTGGTTTAATAATAGTTTTTTGAATATTGTATTGTTTTTCAGTGATTAAATCATGCGAGTGCTTAAATATTTGCTTATTGTGTGTGCGTTTATTGGAGTTGAATGTACGTTAATCTACCAAATTGTACGCTTGATAAAAAAAATTATTGGACTAACTATAAACAAAAATTTCTTGATAAATGATCGAAAGAACCTTTGTCAGAATTATTAAACAAATAATTAATAAATAGATTAATAAACGAAGCATACAAGATGTAGCTATAAGAAGCTAGTTTGTTGAAGGTCGTGAGTGAATTTGAACTTGCTGAGTTTCTTGTTTGTTTCATTTTGGTCATTATAAAATTTACGTCAGAAACTGGAATTCGATTTTTTTGGGTTTTTCTGCAATCTATGGCAAATATTAGAATAACCGAAAATTAAGCAAATCTTAATATGCAAAATACCGGTGACAAACTAAAAAAAAAATATTAAAAAATCAATGGAATTCTCTTTTGTTTGTTTCAACTAAATTGACATGATAAAATTTAATATCATTTTAAAATCATTTTAGCAAAAAATCATCGCAAGCGAGCAAATAATAATCGATGTAACATTCCACCGATATTAAATGGAGAAGCTGTTACTTCAGCTCTCAGCCATGGGTGGGCATTTAAGTACAATACTGGAGATCAAGTGGCCAGATATGAGACTGTCCGCGTAATTTGCGAAACGAGTTTTAATCTTCAAGTGAATAATGTGAACGAATACACAATCACTTGCAAGGACAATGGATGGGATAGGTGAGTCTTAATTAAATATTTAATATTTAAGAAAAAAATGCTTCGATTAATATGTTAGAACTACAAACAAATTTAAACAATATTTTAAACGTGAAAAATTCATAGATGTTTATTAGAATGAGAGAATGTTAATATTTTGAACAAACATTGGCCATTCATTTTTAATAATGAAGTGATAATTTTTTTGATGCCTTATTTTTGTGCATTTTTGAGCGATATCAAACAATAAACATTTTAAATATCTGATTTTACTAAAGTTTGAAGAATTTGTTAACAAAATATTATTTATTCAAGACCATTTCCTCATTGTGACACTAAAAAATTCAATGGAGCCAATGCACCAGTAGTGAGACCTGGTGAAAGGCCTTCAACGCCTTTCCAGCCACTAAGGCCCACCGAATCTCCAATCAAAGCTGGTGATGGTTGCAGAGTTCCACCGGTAGCCAACGGATTAGTCAGCATTTCATATGAAGACAGAAGATTCCAAACTGGGCAATACATTCCGTTTGGAGAACCCGTTGCTGTTGTCTGCAACCCTCAGTTTTCATTGGCTTTGAACCAAAAAGATGACAATGATATTTTGTGCAAGGATGATGGAAGCTGGGAAAAACCATTCCCACAATGCCAGAGTAAATTATAAATATTTCTGTGCTTTTTAATTTGAGCTTTTTTAAAACGAGCTTTTTCATTTTTAGAGCTTTGCCCGTATGAGAAAATTATTGGGAGGACGATTGCTAGCCATTGTGAAAGGTAGTTTATCCTATTCGAGCAAATATTTAAAAAATGATTAAAATATCATTTAAAAACCCATAGAAACGAATTCAGTGTTGCTTGCGATGCTCCAATAAAACCAGGAACTAAAGCTTTGGTCAATTGCAAAGATGGTTATACTTTCCAGCCAGGTTATTCTGCAACAGTTATGACTTGTCAACCGAATGGAGAATGGGATAAATTGGCAACCAAATGTCTTCCGGTAATAATCTATCTTTTAATATGCAAGAATAATTATAAATTATTAATAACTTTATTGATTTTAGATTTGTGGACAACCAACGGCCAAAATTGTTCCTTTCATCGTTGGCGGAAAAGATGCTGAAGTACTTGATGTACCATGGCACGTGGCGATCTACAAAAACTACACTCAAGTGTGCGGAGGAACGATTCTGAGCGAAAGACTTATTTTATCAGCAGCTCATTGTTTTTCAGAGCAAGACATGGAGACCAATGGAGTTTGCTTAGTTCAACGCAAAACCTTCAAAATAGTTGCTGGTAAAACATTGAGAGATTACAATAAAGCACATGAAGAACGTGCTCAGACTTTCAACATATCTGAGATTAGGATTGCATCGTTTTATGGAGGATATGCAGGAAATTTTGCAGGAGATCTCGCTATTATAGTGATTGATGGAGTAATAGAATACAACAAGCGGATTGCTCCAATTTGTATTGATTACAGCGTAAAATCTGGATCACCAGTACCACCTGGAACTCTTGGATTAGCTGCAGGCTGGGGGTATGTATAATGACTGTAGTTGCATTTCTTCAAGAATACTCAAATTATATCTTTTCAAGATATACTGAAGATGGAATACCCAGTGATACTTTAAAATCAATTACGTTGGAAACTGTGGATTACGATCAATGTAAAAAGGAGTCTAAAGATTTCCAAAACTTTGTAACAAAGGATAAAATATGTGCAGGAAATAGGGATAATTCAGGAGTGTGTCTAGGTATGTGATACAATATCTTGCTATGATTTAAGATCAAAACATTCGATTTTTTTAATAGGTGATTCTGGAGGCGGGTTAGTTTTCCCAAAAATTTCTGGCAATCAAAGAATCTTCTATATTCGTGGAATTGTGTCAAACGGCAAACAAGCTGTTGGAGGATGTGATCTTGGTTTTTATACACTCTTCACTAATGTACAAGAATACATCACAATGATAAGAAATTCCGTTGATGAGTACGCCGATGAGAATAAACCTATATCTGGAAAAAAGAGTGACTGGGAAAAAAAATTCCCAAAATGCCATAAAGTTACAGATTGTAAAATTCCTGATATTCGATACGGAAGGTTGGTTGGAGAGTCTTTCGGTGATAATTATGAAGCTGGTGATTATTTGGATCAATCGGAAGCTGTAACGATGGTTTGCGATGAAGGATATTTTTTGGAAATTGCACGACCAGATGAGAATTCAATAAGCTGTAATGAAGGTCAATGGGATAAACCATTCCCTCAATGTCATACAGCAGAAAGTTGCAAAATTCCGGACGTTGATAACGGCATTATATTAAGCAAACTTCCGAAAGAACTTTCAGTTGCTGGTGGATATGTTGACACATCAGATACCGTGACAGTCACTTGTAATTCCATTTATTCACCACCACTTGGCCGAGATGATGACAAATATATTAACTGCAGAAGTAGTCAATGGAACAAAGGTTTCCCCACGTGTTTGAAATTCTGTAAGCCAAGTAAGATTCAAGGATTGACCATTCAAGCTCAATGTACCAGAGATGGAAAGAGTGTGTCATGTTCAGAAGCTCTTTGGCCTGGAACTAAAGCAGCTATTTCTTGTAAAACTGGATATAAATTTACAGCAAACGCTCAAAAACTCTTAACGTGTGGCGATGAGGGTGAATTTGATTTTGAAGCTGTTAGATGCGAAACTATATGTGGAAATCCAAGACCACCATCCAACAGTATCTTCAAAACTAAATCAGAACCGAAGCTGGAAGATCTTCCATGGACAGCTATAGTTTTTAAAAAGGGGAGACACACTTGTACCGCTACAATAGTTTCTGAAAAACTACTTATTTCAGCTGCTCGCCATTTCTTCATTCGAGAAGAATATCCAAAACTTGTGCGATTCCCAAAAGATGCATACAAGATTTTAATTGGCAAACGATTCCGTAACCAGAACACTACAGAACAGCTTGCTGCTCAATCTTTCGGAGTAGCTGATGTGAGACCTGTCCCAACATTTGTTGGAATTGGACAGTTCTTCTTTGGCAACCTTGCTTTGATCGTCCTTGATAAATTTATTGTGTATAAATCTTACATAGCTCCTGTGTGCATGGACTTCAATATTTTCAATGACAAAGTCATTCCTCCTGGATCAGTTGGACTTGCTGCTGGATGGGGTTACACATGTAATATTTAGTTAAAATATTTCATATCCATAAATCTAAACTAAATTTATTATTTTGTCTTTATAGCGGCTGATGAACAAAGTGAGGTGTTGCAGCAAATTTTAATGCCCGTTGGAGACTTCATGGGATGTTCTATTGAAACGGGACCTGCATATAAGAAGTTCTTGACTCCTGACAAATTTTGTTCTGGTGAGAGTTTTTTTTATGACATACCATATTCTTATGATTATTGTACTCATTATTTAACATTTTAGGATTCGCTAATGGTACTGGACTCTGTAATATCGACCCAGGGGCAGCAGTTGTCTTCCCACAAATTATCAACGGATTAGAAGTTGCTTATGTGCGAGGAATTGTTAGCAACAATAGAGTTAGTGAACGGTGTAATTATCCATTTTACGCTTTTTCAACTGATATTTACATTTACGGAGCATTCCTTCAGAAAGTATTTGATGAATTTGTGCCAATACTTTAAGCTTTAATTAAGAATTTGTAAGCATTATTATAAGACGTGCTGAAAAACATTTTTGATAACAATAAATGTCAAGCTTAATTCATTCATGAGAGTCTAGAAAGTACTTTAACCATTAACCAAACAGTTTATTTAAATTTTATACAAAAGGTTTCCTTCTTAAATAACCAGGCTACTTTTAATCTAATAATATATATTTCTATTAATATTTCTCATTATATAGTTCTGAATTATGTACGTTCATTTGATTAATGATTATAGTTATTCGGCAAACTAAATATAACTATAGCGTATAATAAGAATACGGCAACATAATATCCACACTTAGCATGTTCTTATAATATATTTGAATGAAAAAAATTCAAAGCTCTACTGCGCCTGCCTTGAATTCGTTGCTAGAATTCCTTCGATGTAGTGGCACATAAACATGGGAAACAAATGAAATCTCGAATTTTGTTTATTAAATCAAACAAACAAATTCTCATGAAATCAAATGGAGCTCAACGGAGCTTTGGTTGCATTGAGAATCACCACAATCAGAGTTTCGCCGCAATCCGTCGAAAGTGCTTGCCAAAAGATGAGAACGCAATTTTGTTGTGCTAAAAAATCGATAAATTGATTAATATAGTGTAATAAGCTACGTATACACCGCTCCAATGATTGTCAAGGCTAAAAAGTGCTTCAAGGTATGCAAGTGGTCCACTTGGCTGCCTATCATCCTGTACTTTATCTTCATTACAACGATTCTCTGCATTGCTTTCCCGCAAAAGTCAAATCATATATTCAGTATAGCGGCACATGACAAGGCCACCGAAAAGATAAACATGCAGAAGCTTCAGAGTGACAGGCATAAAGAAATAGTGGAGACAGTAATTCTGGCGGATTCTAAGAGTGATGGTAGTCATCTGCTTAAGTATGCATTTAAGAAGTAAGTTCAGTGCATTTAAATTTTAAAGCAATGATTAAATTAATTTAGTTTGAAGAACAGTAGACTTTTTGGTCAGTTTTTTTAGATGATTTTTGATTTTGTAGTTGCCTTTCAACTTTCTGCTGAATAATTATTATACATAATATATATTAATTTGTGTATTTAGGAACAAATAAAACCAACCATTGTATACTGTAGAAAGACCTGAGTAAATCCTGATAATCAAAATTTTTTCAGGGCCGACACGAACTCTGATAACTCCCTAACGCTTCAAGAGCTGGCACACTACATCAACCAAAAAGTATCTGACCACATAGATACGTCAATCAAACAAAATTCGCAGATATTTGCAGAGGTGGACAAAAATCCATCGGATGGATTGATTAGTTGGGAAGAGTACCATCATCATTTCTTACGAAAAATCGGTTTGGATGAAAAATACGTAAAGACGCACAATGAGAACAAACATATCAAGCTAGACAGGAAATCAAAGGAGACTTTGATGAAGGATAAAGCTTTGTGGTCGGAAGTAGCCAGAACAGATCCTTACAGTTTGACTCTTGATGAGTTTTTAGCGTTTCAGCATCCTGAAGCCAGTACAACAAATCTTTTGAACTTAGTAGATGACATTCTTAGACATTTTGATGTAGATGGAGATGATCAGCTTACAATTGATGAATTTACAAGCACTCACTCCACGAATAATGAGAATAAGAAATTTTTTATCACTCATGATGTGACGGAAAGAAGAGCAGAGTTCAAAAGATTCATTGATAAGAATTATGATGGCAAAGCAGATCGAGGAGAATTACTTACCTATGTTGATCCCAGACATCCTCGACATTCAGTTTTAGAAGCAACGACTCTTTTTAGTTTTTCTGATGTCAACAAGGATATGGTGCTTTCTATCGAAGAAGTACTAGCTTGATAATATTTTTTAAATATTTACCTACTAATTTTAAAATATTTCTTAAAGGTTTTAAGCCACACTCAACTTTTCATCTCCTCCAAAATGATTAGTACAATGGAGAACTTCCATGACGAATTTTAAAACATCACCTAATATTATACACATCTAGTGATTCCGTAGACTTAGGAAGTTTTCTATAGGATTTAAATTTATTAGGAAATTACCAAATATATTTAGGAATTTACCGACCAATAATAATTTTTAATAATTATTCAATTTGTTTAGTGGCACTTCTTTTACATATTTGATTCACTTTGAAAAATTCTTTAGATCATTGAACTACAGTCGATATTAAATAAATTTTTCTAGTATATTGTTCAATTTAATTCTTTACTAATTTTATTATACAATTCGTTGAAAATTACAATAAAATTTTTTAATAAAATATTTACAAGTTTTCATGAAAAAGCCCTTGAAAAATAGAGTTCAAAGAGAGCTATGTATTTTCATGTGGACCATATTCTCTTTAACACTTGAAGCAGCTTTAAGTCGGCACGAGAGCATTTTCAATTTATTCACGAAGTTAACATGAATGGAAATTTATGCACATATTTGAATTCATTGCCATTGAATATGCCTCCAACGTACGCTGACAATGAACTTGAAGAGCCAACAATAATATCAGCGTACATATAACAGCTGATGCGAATGATGCTAAAATCAACAGAAGCCTCAACAGTTTTCACTACCATTTAATTACATAAACTTCAAATACATCAGCAATCAAAGCCATAATATAAAGAAAGTTTTCTCTAAAGAATTACTGTATTGAGTAAAAAAGGTCCCAGTAGATGGCACTGCCTCAAACATTCCTGGTGGACGGATTTGACGTTTTGTATGGGATATTTTCAAGAAAAATCGGGAAAAAATTAATAACTCCTTTAAACGTAATTGAATCAAACTGCAAATGCTTTTCGGATAAACTGAAGTATTTTTACACATAAATAAAATATGAAACCAAGATAAATAGTTGGTCCGCTGAACAAACTTTTCATTTGAAATTGTGTACTTCCGAGAAAATTTTGGCCGACAAAAAAGCTTTTAACAAAAAAAATTCTAGGCGTCGGAAAATTCTGAAAATTTGTATTCTAGTCTAAAAGTGGACCAATATTAAGAAAATGACGTCACCGGAAGTTTTTGTCCACTCACTTCCGGTTTGATAAGGGGTCGATAAAAACTGCTTTCTAAAATCAACCCTTTTTCGGATCTTTCCAAAAATTCATATAATTAATGTTTTTCAAATTCACTTTTGAAAAAAATTCAAAAAATTAAAAAATTCAAGATGGCTGACAAAATAACTGTCAAAATAATTTTTAACCTCAAATTTTTCAAATTTCAAATTTTTTTAATTAAATTTTTAATTTTTTTTCAAAAAGCCTCAAATGTCAGCTTTTCAGGAAAAAAAAGTTTTTTGAAAAATATTAAGGAAAATGGGAGATATCAACTAGGAAGCTAGGCAAGACTAAAATTGGCGCCCAAGATGAAGGAATTGGTCGATTTTGCGGAAAATTTAAAAATTACTTCTTGTAACACTCATGTTAAAGAAAAGTATAAAAATTTTGACCAAATAAAATTCCTTCATCTTGGGCGTCAATTTTAGTCTTGCCTAGCTTCCCAGTTGATATCTCCCATTTTCCTTAATATTTTTCAAAAAACTTTTTTTTCCTGAAAAGCTGACATTTGAGGCTTTTTGAAAAAAAATTAAAAATTTAATTAAAAAAATTTGAAATTTGAAAAATTTGAGGTTAAAAATTATTTTGACAGTTATTTTGTCAGCCATCTTGAATTTTTGAATTTTTTGAATTTTTTTCAAAAGTGAATTTAAAAAACATTAATTATATGAATTTTTGGAAAGATCCGAAAAAGGGTTGATTTTAGAAAGCAGTTTTTATCGACCCCTTATCAAACCGGAAGTGAGTGGACAAAAACTTCCGGTGACGTCATTTTCTTAATATTGGTCCACTTTTAGACTAGAATACAAATTTTCAGAATTTTCCGACGCCTAGAATTTTTTTTGTTAAAAGCTTTTTTGTCGGCCAAAATTTTCTCGGAAGTACACAATTTCAAATGAAAAGTTTGTTCAGCGGACCAACTATTTATTTTGGTTTCATATTTTTTTTATGTGTAAAAATACTTCAGTTTATCCGAAAAGCATTTGCAGTTTGATTCAATTACGTTTAAAGGAGTTATTAATTTTTTCCCGACTTTTCTTAAAAATATCCCATACAAAACGTCAAATCCGTCCACCAAAAAAAGCTCCGCCTGCATTTAGGCAATTTTTGAAACTCGGCCATTTACAGAATATTGTTTACTGAAATTGAAATGTAATCAATTGAGACAGCATTTGATCGAGCATTCAGTATCATTTGTTATTTACACGTTAAATGCAATTTATGACATAACAGCAAAAAATAAAATATTGCTGTATTGGTCTTCACCTTTCCATCAAACTATAAGATGTATAAGCAGCTTGGGAGGGTAAAACCTTGACAACTTTAAGGATGCTAGCGAAAACATATAAAATATTACTTGTTTGCCATATTTTTAAACAATTTATGAAAATTCTACAAAACATTCCAAGGAAATTTTCCAACAGTTAAGAAGTGTATCATTCAAAGGTGTTACTATGTTACTCTATGGTGTTACTACATTTTGTGCGTAATATTATGTAATTTAATATTTTAGATTCTATAAATGAAGAAAAAGGTTCATCCTTCTTGAAATGATTATATAAAAATAAATGTGACGGTGTACATAAGTAAATCACGAACTTTTACGATGTTTTGGTAAGTCGTTGAATAAAAAGGACTTGCTACTTTATATTCACTCAAACATTTCTCACTCTCACTTGAATTTTCGAATAGAACAGTTAAGATTTTTGAAGATTTTTGATAATTGCATCATCTTTAGAGTACTATCAACAATTTATTGGTCAGTGAAGTGAAATAATATTGGTTATGGAGTCCAGAAATATATTGTGGTTCCGTCATGGCTTGAGGTTGCATGATAATTCAGCATTATTGGAAGCTTTGCAAGGAGATGGTGGAAAAGTGATTTTTTATCCAATTTTTATATTTGATGGCGAAACTGCTGGTTAGTACTCGGACAAATGCTATTAACAAAATTTTATTTGACATTTTGAAATTTAGTACTTCAATTCAAATGATATATATGTTTTAGTTCATGCAATGGTTTTGGGTGCAAAAAGGGATATTCATTTTCTTAAATTTTTAAACCCCAATTCATCTCTTTTACAAAAAAGGTTGTTTACTTTGAGAAAGTACTGGTTTTTTTTGTTAGTGTAAACCAACAAAGAAGAACGAAAAAAGCTTTTTTAAGGTTGCATGCTCTTGGCCACAGAAATTGGCACATTTTTACTGCACGTGACCAGGCGGAAAAACTGCTCTTAACCTTTGTAATCTTCACAAAAGAATTTACAACATTATATTTTAAATAAATAAATATATCATGAAGATTACATCATGAAAAAAATCCTCAACAGAATTTTTCAGCAGTCAAGAACTTTTCATAATTTCTTCTAATTTTGTAATTTTTACCTGTGTTACTGGAGAATTACATTTGAATCTTAATATTGAATATATGTTATTAAAGAATTTATCTTTTATCAATAGATACCAAAAATATTGGATACAACCGTATGAATTTCCTGTTGGAAGCCCTAACAGACTTGGATGCTCAATTGCGAGAAAAGGGAGGGAAGCTTTACATTTTCCAAGGAAAACCAAGCTTAGTTTTTCAGTATTTACATGAAGAAATTTGCATAAGCAAATTGTGCTACGAACAGGATTGTGAACCTATATGGAATGCCAGAGATTTGAGTGTGGTAACATTTTGCCGCGAATATGGAATAAATTGTATTGAAAAAGTTAGCCACACTCTTTGGAATCCAACACAGATAATATCAACCAACGGAGGTTATCCACCTTTAACATTTCAAACGTTTTTGGTAAGAAACATTCTCGTTTCATGGTTTAAATTTGGGGAGAAAATGTTTAATAATCTAATTTTAATGTTTTATATGTAGCATACAATCAACATCCTTGGTGCTCCATTTCGTCCAAAACCTGACGCCAATTTTGAAAAAATTCACTTCGGAAAGCTTCCTGAAAGACTGAATATGCATTTCAACGCTTTAAATGGAAGATATTTGAATACAGAGTACTTTTGCATTTATCCACAATATCATAATGATAGGAGTACTTCGGCATGGATTGGCGGCGAAACTCAAGCTTTGAAGCAGCTTGAAACACGATTACAGCATGAGGCAGCAGCATTCGAGAATGGATCAAGCCTCCGAAATCAATCAAACCCTGATTTGTTAGCTCGCACTACTTCACTTTCTGCTGCACTACGCTATGGTTGCATATCAGTTAGAAAGCTTTACTACAGCATTCATGATTTGTACAGTCAAATACAACAGTCAAAAGTTTCTAAGTTGCCTGGTGGTCACCATATTACCGAACAACTGATTTGGAGGGAATATTTCTACACAATGTCTGTGCGTAATCCTAATTTTGGACAAATGAAGAACAATCCGATTTGCTTGGATATTGTTTGGGCTGTTCCAAATAATGCAATACTAGACAGATGGAAGGAAGGAAGAACTGGATTTAGTTTAATTGATGCAGCAATGAGGTGAAGTTATAAAAAACAAGGTTTAGTTTAATTTTACATACATTTTTATAATTGCAGGCAACTTTTGGTGGAAGGATTCATCACATCCTTAGAAACGTTGTAGCTACGTAAGATTAAAATGAAAAATAAGCTTGAAAATATTCTAATCTTACATATTACAAGTTTCCTAACTAGAGGTGGTTTATGGTACAGCTGGGAAATTGGACTGAAGCACTTCCTAAAATATTTGGTGGATGCTGATTGGTCAGTATGTGCTGGAAACTGGATGTGGGTCAGCTCAAGTGCGTTTGAAAAACTTCTGGACTCTTCTAAATGTACCTGCCCTATCGCATTGGGTCGTCGTTATGATCCAAAAGGGGAGTACATCAAACATTATCTCCCAGAATTAAAAAATCTTCCGGAAGAATTTATCCATGATCCATCTTCTGCTCCAAGAAGCGTTCAAGAATCTAGTGACTGTATTATTGGATTGCAGTATCCATTTCCCATCATAAATTTTAAGTTGGCTTCGCAAAAGAATAATAGGACAATGAGGAATATTCGAAAATCACTGCTTAGTAAGGCAATTACTCCGAAACATGTACGACCATCAAACGACGAAGAAATTTGCAAGTTTTTTTGGTTGCCAGAGACGACTGTGCAGTAAATTAAAAATGTCTTGTTTAAATTTCGTGTTTATTTGATTCAATGGAATTGATTGAAAATTTGAATTTTATGTTATTCTTTGGAGAAGCTGGAAATGAAAAGCTTTTCAAATATTAGGTTAAGGTTTTTGTGAGTTTACCGATACGTTTAAGAAATTGAGCCGGAAGTTTTCTAAATAAATACTTAGGGGCCACTTATGTATGGTGTATTTTTCAAAAAAAAACCTGAAGAATGTAAATTAAAATGGTTATAGATTTATATTTCATAAATCGACAAGAATATTATTGTGAACGGATCCTTTAGCCCCAAAGCTAAATATTTTTTCATCAATGAATAAAAAATAAGCAGAAATTTTTCTCTGTTGAAAGTACAAAATTTATATGCAAGATAACAAAATAAATATTTGTACAAATATTATATAAATATATATATGGAAAAATGTCAGATGCAAAGATCTTTAAAAGCTTTTTCATGTACAAAAATGTTTTTATAAATAAGAGTGTTTTCCAATGATTTTTAATAAAATGTCCTGATGTAGCATTGTTGTGCAGCTGCAAGGCAAAATCTATGAATTTTAGACAAATCGTTCTAGATGGAATAAATGCCAAGCAATCTTGAATTATATATCAAATAAATGTACCAATTGAAACAAACACTTAAATTTTTCTTTCTATTTTATTCGTCCTTCTTTTTGAATATATTTTCCCGTTTGTATAATTTTCTTTGAATTAATTATTAAATGTTCAACGCATTTTAGTTGAACTTGTAACTTGTTTTAATTGAATTAGTTTTTATTGAAATTTAAATATATAGATTTTTATTAACTGATTTATACACACATAGTTTTATTTATTATTCAACAACAAGAACAATTTCCAGTGTCATTTTGTTTCAGAAAAAAGTATTTAAGATGTTTTCAATGATTTTTTCGACATTAAATCTTTTATACAATTTGCTTGAATTTGCATATACTTGTTCTTAAAATGTAAATTGAAACGACTTTTATACATTAAATGTAACTTGTTTTGTAATTTTTCCTCAAAATCAGCTTAATATTTATTTTTAAATAGTTTAAACTTGAAAATGTTCTTAAAATTTCATTAAAAATGGAATACACAGTTAATTGCGACATTGCTGGGCGTTTTGAGCCGCATATTTGTTTCATTTTATCACCAAACATAATAAAAACTAATTAACACCATTTTTATTTTCTCTTGTCAAATAACTTCATGCGATCCTTAGTGGCTTTGGACATGACAATCGGCCACCGGAATCATCTGTTTGCCTCTATTTTTTCCAGTTACTGGTCTAGGGGTCTAATATGTGTGGTTTTACTCTCTTTGTGTATCATCTAGTTTTTAGCGTTTTTTTTTTGGAAAAAATACGCTATATGTTCTCACTTTGTCCGTCCGTCCGTCCGTCCGTCCGTCCGTCCGTTTACAAAATAACTTTCGAACGGATAGAGTCAGACCCAAACTTCTGGTACCAAAATGTTCCATATCAACCCTAGTTTAAACACGAAACTTTTGGTGAAGGTGACTTTACCAGCTAGGGAGATGTGGTCAATTCTCTGTTTTTCTAGAACATTCCCCATACAAAATCAACTTTTGAACGGTACATGATAGCGATTCGGTTTCTTCAGCAAAATTGTTCGGAATCATAAGTTAACAACAGATCATGATCAAGATTTGGTCCATCACCAGCTGGTGGGATGATCTGGTGGCTCCAGATATTTTTTTGAAAAAATATTCAGAATCATGTAATTCGTTAAGAAAACTTAAAATTTCGTGTTTTGAGCCACCACCTGACCAAAAAAAAAACGCTTTTTGTACTTGCCAACTGGCAATTCTTACCTCTCTTGTTATAGATAAATTATTTGAATTTTTCTCTTTATGTATATTTGCTCTAAATAGTTTTACTATCCCACTGATTCCTTTACAATTATTCACTTGGAGGCAGGGGTGCATATGGAATGTGGAGGTTTTGAAAGGAAAACAGACTTTCAATGAAGAACAGATTTTCTTTAAATAGAATAATAATTGTTTTAAAAATAACACGAATCAAAAATATAAAATTTTAACTAGACGGAATGAATCCAAAATAACTCGAGTAAAAAATTAAAACAGTAAATAATCTTTTAAAATGATAACACAAAACATGCATACCCTTTCTTGACCTCCACATCCCTGCCTTTCTCTGTATTTCACAATCAATCATTTGTGTGTCGGCCAGGACGAGCCTCTAAAGGTCTCGCCATCTGTTTTAGTTTTAAATTACTTTAATTACACTTTCATAATTTAATGCTATATCTTTTTTTTTTGTTATTGTAATTCATCATTTTTTAGTTAATTTTTAAAAAAACCTTACAAAAGAAACTTTAAAACAAAATCAAACGAATAAGAAAATACTGCGTTTAATTAGGTCAGTTATGGTTCATGTTCTAAATGTGCAAAAACATGGAAAAGCATTTGATAAATAAATTATAAAGTGGATTTTGAAATTTGAATAACATTTAAAATAACTATATAAATCGATCGAAAATTTAATATTTTATAATTGTTTGCAAGGTGGATTCACATTTGAGAGGCAGCTTTTTGTTTAAAATATTATTCAAGGGAAATTTACTGAAATTCTATTTCAAACTACATAATTCTGAACCTGGCTCAATTGAACAACTATTTAGGCTAATTTTTTTTTGTTTGAAAAATAAGTGGATAGTTATCGATTTTGTACAATACATTAAACAAGAATTTAAAAAAAGAGATTGAATTAATTTTTAATCCATCGAGATCAAAATAAATTAAATTTTAGAAGACAAAAGTAAGACAATAAATAAAAAGTGCAGGAATCAGAACCAATTATTAAAATTATTTTATTTTACTAATTAATAGGAATAAGGTGCTTGTCAAGCCCTGATGAAAATACAAACCCATGAAAAGCAGAATTACTAAGCGCCAATAACTAACTTTTAACTTTTAAAATTATTTTAAGGGTTAAATTTCCGGTGCACAAAAGAAATATCTAGGAAGCTCAAAATTGAGACAGCACAACTGTATACTAACATCGTACAGATAACAGATATTGCTAGTTGCACGTTCGATAGTTATTCGTTTTCTTAAATCCAATGAATGAATTAACACCAAAAATATGATCAAATTAAAATTCAAACAAACTCCACAAAAAAAAAAGTAATCTTAAAACAAAAAAAAAACAAAAAAAAGTTTCCACTGAAAATTTTCCTGTAATTTATCAATTTTCAACTTAAACAACGAAAAACCCGCAAATCATGTGTGTTTTATAATAAATCATAGAAAAAGCCATTTTAATGAAATTTGCTGCTGCTTATATGGAATTGCCATTTCACAATATTTTTAATCCGTCTCTGCTTTCATGCCACGAACTTCGCCCAATTGACGCTGTCTATCCAGCTCTTCTTTGGTTTTCTCCTCAATCGCGCGAATGTCCTCCATGGTGAGCCCGTGCCAGCGGTCAATCCAGCAAAACACTTGCCTGGAATTTAAAAAAATATAAGATCTGATAAAATTCAAAAATCAACAAAACTCACCGATGGAATATCGTAAACAGTCTTCGTTCTGACTTTTGAATAAAGTTCTCTACTCTTGACTGAAATCCGAACCATTTGAACTCGCAGCTGACCAGTTTGTAGCATGTCATCACCGGGTTCTGCTTCAGTTTCCAATCCATGCCCAACAATGGTCCACGACCGGTTTTCTCAGATTTGAATCTAAAAATTTGAATTTTAAGGAAAGTTCACAACATCTGAATAATCAAAATTACTCACTTTGTAGGATCCTCGGTCTCTTTATAATCGCTGGTGGCCGTCGGATCGTTAGCAATATCAATCATCACTACTTCACGGGCTTTCAGCTTCTCTGGCGGCAGTTCATGGACCTTCAAAGTAATTATACAATTAAATCAACTACTTTGTTGCGTTTGCAAACCAGCAACACTCCCAGAAGAAAATAATAATCAGCAAATGAAGAAATCGCATGCAATCTAACACCAATCAACTAATCATCTAAATTTTCTAAATTGACAACGCTATCTAACGCTATAGCGTTATCACAAATTATTACGAGTAAGACAATAAAAATTTCATCAATTTCGACAAAAGCAATTAAACAAAATACACTACTACTCGAGCTGGTGGGACACACAAAACAGAAAATTAGGAGACGGTTGACTGTTGAGGTGATGGAGTATTGTTTCGGTGATTAATTGAGTTGTTGGAGGTTTCTTGGGTTGTTTCTATGGAAATTTCATTTGATATGATGATGAACTTTGACAGGAAAATCTCCTTTTTTTAGACAACATTAAATCAAGTTTTACAATTGTTACATTGCTAACATATATTAATTATTGTGCATATTTGTAAAAGGTTTTTCTCATTACAGTTGAAAGAATCTACTACATTTAACATTCATTTTATGTGAAATATTAATACGAAAATATTTTGTTACATCTTTCAGATTAGGTTTCTAAAGTTTTGCAAAAAAATTTACTCATTATAAATAACTAGAGTATTACCCGTGAAGGATCACAGGATTTGGTGCACAAAGTATCAAAGTCGTTATTGTATATTTGTTTTTGGTTTATTTCAATGGAGCTTAGAATTATAAAATCAAAGTGTTAATCTAAAACTTCAAAATTCTGAATTGTGGCCTGGAGCTACCAGATCATGCAAAAATATGAAGTTCGGACCAACCCGTATTACAACATACAACTCAGTTTATTCCGAACAAAAATTTAAAATTAAACATTTTAATTTATGAATGTTTGGACTCAAAAAGCCACCAAGTTATGCCATTAGATGTAGCTGTATCAACCCGTGGTATACTCACAAACTCAGCTTATCATCCCAAACAATTTATCTAAAGACACAAAAACTGTATATTCAGCCGTTCTCGAGTTTTGAAAGTAGCATCAGGTAGTGGCACATGGATAAATTGTCCAAATGCTTGCAAAAATAATTTACTTGACTTTCTGCTAAGATTGTGGGATTCTAAGACTTTTCTAAAAAATTTGTCCAAAGCCACCAGGTCATGCAAATGGTTGAAGCTGGACCAACCCATGACACAAAAACAAACTTAGCTTATCATCCCAAACAATTTTTACCAAGACACGGAAGCTGTATCTTAAACCGTTCTCGAGTTCTGAAAGTAGCACCAGGTAGTGGCACCTAGATAAAATGTAAAAGTACTTCAAAAAATTATTTTCTTTGTTTTTTTTGGATTAAATGTGGGATTTTAAGACTTTTCTAAAAATTAGTCCAAAGCCACCAGGTCATGCCATTAGATGGAGCTGGACCAACCCGTGACACAAAAACAAACTCAGCTTATCATCCTAAACAATTTTTACCAAGATTCGGAAGTTGTATCTTAAACCGTTTTCAAGTTTTGAAAGTACCACCAGGTAGGGGCACATGGATAAATAGTCCAAGTGCTTGCAAAAACGATTTACTTGGTTTTCTGGACGAATTATGGGATTCTATGACTTTTTCAAAAAAAGTCGTCCAAAGCCACCAGGTCATGCCACCAGCTGCTGGTGAACTCATTCATATGGACCAACTTGTCACCCTAAACATTTTTTCCCATGAAAGCAAAACTCCAACACAACCAAAACTGTCAGTATAAGGTGAAATATACTTGAAACATGTCTTGCTGCACCCTGGCTGGTGACCAAGAGGGTTGTGGAACTGGTCCAAAATTCATACAGATCAAATTCTGTGACATGGATGAACCTTTTAAGACTAAGATGCCCATACATAAGTCTTCAGGTTTTCGAGCTATTAGAGCTCAGTTAGCGTTACGCAGAAATAAATATATAAATAAACAAAACTTGCTCTTTATATTATGTAATAATAATAATAATAATAATTCGACGGAAATCCTTGAAATCCTCTCAACAAGTCCATTAACCAGCAACTCTTCAGCTCAACCTTCATCAGCATCTCCTCCACATAATTCAAGAACTCACGTTGGGTTGATCGCCGGTATCTGATACGTGAAGCGACTCAATGCAGATGATAAAATTCTCCTTCATGTAGCCAGGATTCTTTAATGATTAGTTTTGGAGTGCGCAAACATTATAACAGTTTTACAAAGCGAGTAACGGAAAGTGGATTAATCCAGTCCGTAGTCAGCAGCGCAGTTATTCAAATACACAATTAAAAAACACCGAAAAACACAAGTCCGTCCACCACGAGTTTGATTTACACATTGATCAGTATGAATTTGTTTGTTAACCATAAAAAGCCATCCAGTTTTCATTATTTTTTGGGTTACAAAAACGGATTTTTGTTGCAAAAAGAAGGAAGCAAAGAAAAAAGGAAAAAAGAAAAAATAGTATTAAAAACATGACTTACATTATCGTTATCGCCTACATCATCTAAATGTAATGTTTCTATAACTAGTGAAAATTTCTCCTTCATCCACTTGGGATTCTAGGAAAATATCGGTGAAATTGCATTAATTTTGATTTGTGGATTGAAATGATACTTTGTTGTAAAAGGACTTTATTGTGGGTCAAAATTTAATTATGCAAGACTAAATGTATTAATAAAATTAAATTTGGTAAAAATTAAACCACAACTGAGTCATTTTATAAAATATAAATTTTTAATTTCCTGAAAATTTTATTCAAATTTGAAGCAAAATAAATCAAAACAACAATCCTTACCGTGATCACCGTCCGACAATACGGATACGCATTCCATGCCTCCTCGTGGATCTCAAGGGAGCCTTTTGGCGCCAACAGCCGAATGAATGCGGGCACCTTTGATGCCAAATGATAGATTTTATAGGTATATTGACCAGATGAGTACTTTCCTCCTAAAATATAAATTTTAAATCTAAAGCTTTAAAGTATATTTAAATCTCTTAATTGAATATTATAGCATGATCCGATAGAAAAGTAAATAAAACTCTCGATAAAAGTTTTTAGCAAAATTAAACACAAATTTCAAGCTTCCGGAGAAAAGCTTTTCATACAACCCAAATTGTTGGTAAATTTGATAATCCAATTAATTTGGAAACCGGAAATTAAATAAATCAGCACATTTTGTAATTTAAAATGTCAAAAGAGTTTAGATCAAAAATTTCAACGAAAATTTGTGCGAATTATAAATTTTATAAGGTTACTTACCCAGCAATGGAAAGTTATCGAATGGTTCATTCTTTAATACTTCGATTCCTTCTCCTCCTCCTGTTTCATTCTTCGAAACTTCAGCCACCGAAAACAACTGTGCCACTTGATACTAAAAATATAAGAGATTTTTGGTACAAGATTGATTTGGAAACTCATCCAGTTAATATTGTTTCGAGATTCTTTGATGTAAACGGTGTCATCAATATTTTGAATGACCCTTTTAAAATATCTCCCATCCTTTCCTCCCAGAAAAGTGAAATTTTAGATTTTGAAACCTAAGTAATTTTTAGCAAAAGTCCAAGCAATATCCAAGCCCATGATAAATGAGATAACAAGATATTTGGGAAAATAAGGATATTCTAACTTTCCTAAAGCATATTTGATTTTTATAAGTTGTTTTTATAATGTATATTTTGGAATTTGTAGAAATAGAAATGATCTTGCGGTAACTAAGCATATTCTTAGTGTTCCAAGTACCCTGGAGCTTTTTATTTGTCCCGCTTATCATGGGACTTCGCTTTCCCAATTACTTAAAAAAATCATGAAAACAAAACGTAACTGTTTAGAAACTTCATTTGTGTAACTGTGTGAACCTTAATTACTAAAGAGGATGCATTCATATCCTAATAATAGTCACAATGAAAAGCTATCAAAAGTTTCATTTTCTCCAGGACAATATATAGTAATTCTCTTTGCTATTTATAATTTAATTTGTATCATTCCCATGCTAGCTTATACATTTCTCTAAAGTCGTTTTTATTTTAATGGGTAAAAATTGCAAAAATGCAGCTGTTTAGCATTTTAAATGAACTTGGTATAAAAGTACATTCCCAGTAGTGTTTGCAAACCGGGATCCCGGGAACGGGAAATCCCGGTTTTTTGGCTGATTATCCAGTCCCGGGATTCCGGGATTTTCAGCTCGGGATCCCGGTTCTTTTTCCTAGTATTCCTAGTTATGAAAAATTTGAAATTCACTATAAAATTGCCAAAAAAAACGATTCTTACTAGTTTTTATTTCTACAAAAAAATGTTCAAGTACTGTGTTCTTGCAAAAGTACTGTTTTTGTAAATTGATGACTATGCACTTTTTTTTTGTATTTCAACGCCACTATCTAGTAGCTCCAGTACAAATGATAATTTTTTCATACAAAAAAGTGTGTTTGTTCAGATATTTTAGAAATCTCTGTTCTTGCAAAAACATTGGATTAAATTTAGCTGAAAACAAATTCCCAAAATGATCAATTCCAAAAGATCTTTCAAAAAATATTAATCTATGAGGCATGACCAAGTGGTCAAGCTTCAAAAAGTACAAAATATCAAATTTGTATTGACGATCCAGACAACTGCATAATTCCGATTTAGCTTGAATCTTCAGAATAGGGTTTTTTTGACCATACACAAAGCAGAAAGGCTGGTTTTTGCGATCGGATTGGATGCAATTTAATTAATTTTAATAAGTCAGAGATCATAGAAATATGTAATTAGGCTGTAGTTGATGCTGAAGATTGTGATCCAATTCTGGTAAAACTTAATTTTTAATCAACGCGCTTTGATTGAACATAATTCATCAGCAATAATGCACAATATTCCCGCTCGAATTTCCTAGAGTTTTATTGCTTAAAACAAATTCTAATGTATCTAAGTTATGATGTTTTCGAATTGCTTGCTATTTTTTAATCAGAATTGAAGCTTTGATTAGAAAAGTTTGAGTAAATTAATATAAAAAATTTGTCCCGGTTTTCCCGGGAAATCCGGGATTTTCAGAATTTAGAACCGGGATTCCGGGATTCCAAAAAGACACGGGATTTGCAAACACTAATTCCCAGTATTTCATATACAAATTAAGCAATAATTTTAAAGCATTTAAAATTTAATTACTAGGTATTGAAAACAATTACTATTAAGTATTAATTAATATTTCCTCGTCATCATCCCTTTTCAACCCTCAAGTTAATTGGTTTACCTCACATGCATCATCAGTAACAAAAAGAAAAATAAAATGCTATTTTCTAACAAAACAAAATTAAAATGTGTTAAAAATAAAGAAACAAGAAAAAAAGCTTATCTCGAAAAATTTCTTGTCAACTCTCGTGAGTTCTGAAATTCAATCTAAATAAAGAAGTGAAGATAAGTTTTTCCTGTATACTTTTTTTTTCGAGCTAACAGATTTTTTCGAATTTCGTGCTTACAAAATGTTTGCAACTATAAATTAATTTCAATGAGAATGTGTGAAATTTCTCGCGATTCGTTTAGTGCATCTTGACCTAGCGCAATCAAAACTTTGTTGAATTTTTTTTGCATTTCACTTTTAGATTTGAATTTATAATCTATTTCAGTATAAATTATAATTATAATTGAACAAATTAAAATTGTATAGTATAGCATAGCAAGAATGTTTGTCGGAGATAAGCTATTAATGCATTTTGTATCAAAGCTTTGTATTCAAGTTTGCATTTAAATAGTGGTAATGCTCAATTAAAAAACTTTTCTTGTTATTTTGGATAAAAGAGTAAAGAGTGACATAAAAATTAAATTAAAATAAGGTCAAAAAAATTTAGGTTGTAAGTTTTATCATCAAGCGTCAAATCCAATCATTCTGATAGATTTTACGTAAATTGAAATAATCAACCCAATGAGTTATTACAAATCATTATAACTTTATCACAATACCACATCTGCTCGACAAAAATCAATTACATGAAATCATAGGTAATCCATTTCATCCATATACGCCAGAATGGATTAACGACTTTTCAAAACAATTTACTGGAATTTTGTTGTAGATACTCCATGAAAATTTACTATAAACATACTTTTATCAGCTTACAAGAAGTTCACCAGCTAAATGCTCATAAATAAAATACATAGCGTACAGGTGGATTTAATCACTTAGCAGGTGTTTTCTGAAAAACACGGTGTAATTTGCTCAATTCTGAATTCATTCGCTCTTTGCGTATACAGCTAATTCGCCATTTGTTCGAATATTTTGCCAGTGTTGCCAGCCAAAGAAATACATTATTCAACCCTTTAAGATTTGCCTCGAAATGTTCGAACTGTCAGCTGGTCTCGATAACAAATCGAAATGTTCGAGAATCGATGACAGCTCGAACTGTTCGAGCTGTCATCGATTCTCGACATTATCGAATATAGTTCGATTTTCGAACTATTATCGTAATGTTTTAGGCATCTTTTAGGGGTCAATAAAATCTGCTCTCTAAAATCAACCCATAATTGGATCTTTTCAAAAATTCATATAATTCATACTTATTAAGTTGACTTTATGGAAAAATTTTAAAAATTTAAAAATTCAAGATGGATGACAAAATAACGGTCAAAGTATTTTTTAACCTTAAATTTTTCAAATTTGAAATTTTTTTTATTAAAATTTTAAAATATTTTTAAAAAGCCTCAAGTGTCAGCTTTCCAGAAAAAAAAGTTTTTTGAAAAATGTTCAGTATTACGGGAGATATTGGTTGGGAAGCAAGGTAAGACTAAAATGGACGCCCAAGATGAAGGAATCGATCGATTATGCTGAAAACTTGTGAACATCTTCCCATAACACTCATATTTAAGAAAAATATAAAAAAATCGACCAAATAAAATTCCTTAATCTTGGGCGTCAATTTTAGTCTTACCTCGCTTCTCAGCTTATATCTCCCGTAATACTGAACATTTTTCAAAAAACTTTTTTTTTCTGGAAAGCTGACACTTGAGGCTTTTTAAAAATATTTTAAAATTTTAATAAAAAAAATTTCAAATTTGAAAAATTTAAGGTTAAAAAATACTTTGACCGTTATTTTGTCATCCATCTTGAATTTTTAAATTTTTAAAATTTTTCCATAAAGTCAACTTAATAAGTATGAATTATATGAATTTTTGAAAAGATCCAATTATGGGTTGATTTTAGAGAGCAGATTTTATTGACCCCTAAAAGATGCCTAAAACATTACGATAATAGTTCGAAAATCGAACTATATTCGATAATGTCGAGAATCGATGACAGCTCGAACAGTTCGAGCTGTCATCGATTCTCGAACTGATTCTCGAACTAATTTTCGATATGTTTGTATATGAAATTCGAACTAATTCTCGCTTACTCTGCTCAAAGATATCTACCTAACAATGCTATACATACGATTTAATCAAATTAAATGTTTCATTAATTTATATTAAATCATATAAATTAATTCATTGAAAAGGTGCACATGATGGGGAAGTTCATAATTATCTAGGCAAATCCGTCAACAAAACATGAATAAATGAACATTTTGTGATTATTGCCGGCTTTTGTGATTGTTTTGTTTTGTTGCGGAATTGAAATCCTCTTACTTTGAAAATTCAATTGAAGCTGCAGATTTTTGAAAATTTAATCGGATTGTGTATTTGATTATGTAAATGAATAGACAGTATCAAATTACAAGCCATTATAAATCTAAATTGAGGAAAACTAACTGGATAACTTAAAAATATCAGTAAAGCTCAAATATTTTGAATAAAAAGCTTTTTGGACGTAAAAGATTAATTTGAAAGACTTAAGCAATGTTCCATCCAAGCAAACAGCCTGTTACCCAGCAAAATAAATGATAGTCTCTTGGACAGACAGCAAGCTTCTGGCCGTCAGGTGACTCATTTACCGTATTATTCAATTTAATTTGAAAGCTTGTAAGAACTTCCAATCATCATGTCAATGCGAGCAAACAAATATGTAAGCTCAGGCACTAAATCATCTGTATGAAGTACTTTGAATGTAATTCAATAAATAAACAATTGTGAGAAGCGCTGGAAAAGTAATAATTTTGCTAAAAACAACAACGTGTTAGATACGTTCCACTGCTACGTACGGCGCTCCCTCACAACTTTTCTAGCGCTAGACCTTTACAAAACACCAAAACACACACTGACCGTACAAATAATTGATAAATTACTAAATTAAAAACACTTTAATCAATGTTTTGAGTAACAGTTTTCAGGTTTTTTTGATAAGCGGCAAGTGAGTCTAGCAAATACTAAAATGAACTTTTCATAAATTTTATATGTTAACTCAGCTTTTGAGCTGGCTGGTATTTCATTGTTTTGTGATGAATGATGATCATTATATTTTTAGAATAAACAAAATATGACCTACTTAGTATATAGTGAAGGTATATTTGCATTAACTCGAAAGCTACTGAAATAAACGCCACATTATTTTGATTTAATTAACTGATTGTGATTAAGAGTCTATAAATATATCAGTAAATCACGATGTAGTAGTTTTGATCGAATTATCAGCATTTATTATTTCAACATTATGCTACATAATTTGGTCTAGCGAGTCTTGATAACTATTTTTAAATTGAGCTTGTTCATTAACCTCTCGAGGGCTAAATTTAAATAATTCTAAAAGAACTCTTCTTATACAGAAAATTGTAAAATGCTTTAAATCTGTTCTTCTATAATAAAATTTTCCTCAGACCTCATAAATCTTCTTGATCATAACCTCGCTGTCCAGACTACCTCTGCAACTAACCATCCACATCTGAAACCGTTCAAAGATCGAAACAAAATTTCCCAGATGGTTTCCTGATTCTTCGCACGCTAGCAAAAACAGATTTTGGCAAAGTACCAACGCAAAACTTGCCATAATTATACTTACTTCTTCAACGGTCAGCGGCAATGTGACACGGCTGCAAAAGAAACAAAAAAGTGAATTAGTATATATTTCCAATTAAATCGTAAAATGTTTTTTTTTGTCTGAACATTTGATGTCTGAAAAGACGAACATTCGTCAAAAAAATGAATTATTAAACTGATTTTAATTGATACTGGAGAAGTGTAGAATACTATGAGTTTGCATTAAAACAGTGAAACGTGGAGGTCCATGTGTTTTATGAAGAATTTTTTAAGTCGATGGAGTTTAAAATGTATTGGTTTGGTATCAACCAGCAAAGTTGTAACATTCAATTTATATAGGTATTCAGACGGCAAATTGAAATTTTGTGATTCACGCCAATCAATCACTTTTTTTAATTTTCGTGGATTTTGATGTATTCTCAAATTAAAAATTACATTTAAAATTGAATAACTCATTCTTGAATATTCTCCATAAATATCAAATTTAAACTAAACTTGACGAATTGAAAAAACATTTCAAATCAAAAGAAATCGACCCACATGTTAAATATCGAGCCATTTTCCACGTAAACATAAAATCAACAATTGTTTTCCCGACATTTTCCAGAGATTTGACGTGAACAAGTGAAGTTAAGTTAATACTCTATATTAATACGCTCGCAGCACTAATTCTTACTCATTTTCTTCTTCTCTTTATGTTCATAACGTTCATCCCTGTAAATTTTTCTTTATTTGCAGGTGTATAAATTATAAGAAGCTTTCTGCTTCTAAATGCTCCAACGCTGTCTTGCTTGTGGTTGCTTTTTCAACCACAAGAACAAACGTATACTACCAAATAAAATCGCAAGTTCCTCAGTATTTTTGCGATTCTAATTAAATCTAATCTCTCGAGAATGAAAAGTAATGAACAATGTTTGCACATAGCAAACTGTTATTTTGTTATTTTATCAATCAGAGTCAGATTTAGGGTAAGTAGGAAAGCGTTATTTAATGCTGTATCATTTTTTAGTTTAAATAGGAACATTTTATTGCTTTGTAGCTTTAGCTATAATGATGATAAAACACGATTCAAAAATCGAAAACTTATAAACTAGTGCAACCATCCTGTTATAATGCAGGAGCAAATTTATTAGTGGATTTGATTTATTAGTAGTTTCTGATACAAAAAATTTAGTTTTTATTGAAAGTTCAAAAAATAATATTGTCCATGAACCTAGGTTCATGGATAGCAATACTTCGAAAATTTAATTTCTGAATGTTGGGACCCAAAAACCAAAAATGCGACCCGCGAAACCTAATTTTTTGGGATTTTTTAGTCAAAAAACGAAAGTTCAAAAATAATATTAATCATGAACCTAGGTTCATGAATAGCAATACTTCAAAAATTTAATTTCTGAATGTTGGGACCCAAAAACCAAAAATGCGACCCGCGAAACCTAATTTTTTGGGATTTTTTAGTCAAAAAACGAAAGTTCAAAAATAATATTATTCATGACCCTAGGTCCATGAAAAGCAACACTTCGAAAATTTAATTTCTGAATGTTGGGACCCAAAAACTAAAAATGCGACCCGCGAAACCTAATTTTTTGGGATTTTTTAGTCAAAAAACGAAAGTTCAAAAATAATATTATTCGTGAACCTAGGTTCATGAATAGCAATACTTCGAAAATTTAATTTCTGAATGTTGGGACCCAAAAACTAAAAATGCGACCCGCGAAACCTAATTTTTTGGGATTTTTTAGTCAAAAAACGAAAGTTCAAAAATAATATTATTCATGAACCTAGGTTCATGAATAGCAATACTTCGAAAATTTAATTTCTGAATGTTGGGACCCAAAAACACATAAAAGTATTAGGGTTCTCGAGATATTTTAGAGCAAAGTGAAAAATTGCCAAAATCCCCTATTTTGGGGACTCTTAGTACTTTGTGGATCAGCGGGATAAGAAACTTGAAGATTTAATATTTTATCGACACTCCCAGATAAATCTTTGAATTAATTTGATTGAGTTGTCCACATGAAAGTATCATGGATTTCAAGTTCTGATTTATAAACGAAAGTTACCAATCTGCGTTACAGAATCGCCATTTGAAATGTCAGTCCTATAAAAAGTTTATAAAAAGTTACGAAAAGGACGAAAGTGATAACTTTAAAACTTTCTTATTTATGGAGAAATATACAATTTAGTGTAAGAAATTTGAAACTTTCTGCTTCGTGTCGATTTAGAAGGTTCATTACATTTTATTCCATGTCAGTGCTAGTCAACTTATGCTTGATGAATTCTGCATAGTATATTTATTATTTATTCAACAAGATTCTCAGAGTTCTATAAAATCTCTGACATCATAAATTAGTTTATGACTCAGTCATATAGACCTTTTCAAAGCTTTCAACCATTAATAAGAAAAGGTTATCTAGCACCAAATTTTAAGTACACCTCTGGTTTCTTTTCTATGAAGATAACTAATGCATGATATTAAGTTAATAATTATCACAATCTGTGATAGTGTATAGCATACTTTTTAGAAAAAAGTTATTTACGTGAAATTTATCAGCAAATTGAGACTTCTACGATATCATTCATTTAAAACTCAATTTGATTAATGTTTCCAACTCTCAAAAGCTCAGTCAAGCGGGTTTGCGAACTTTCCAGCAATTAAATCATATTAGAGTAACGATAATGTTTAATGAACTGAATCTAGATGTGAAAGGAGTTGATGGCTCCGAGAACATAAATCTACATCGTTTGAAAGTTTTAAAATTAATGTTAAAGTTCCCATTATTTAAGCAAAGCTAAAAATGAAGATGTAAAGAAGCTTTATTTAAATAGAGCAAATAAAAAGTTAAATTGAATCCTGTTTCCTTATTCATAACATAAATCTTATCGAATGAATGGAACAATATTATACGCAGAAGTAACAGCAGTATTATTGAAAAATTCTCGGAAAATTCGCTACAATTCTCTGAAAGAGTCATAAAACCATTTATATTCGCAAGATTGTTATCATTTTGGATAAAAATGACAAAATCACAAAGTATGTAATAAAACGCTTTTTCGCGAATTTAGTATAATGAGTTGATGTTTCATTTATGTATTTAAGTATTAAATAAAATAAATCATCGTCAATTTGACAGGAGAGTTTGGGGATCCATTTGAAGTTTTAATTGGTTTATCTATATTATGCACATAAAAATGGACCACAGGCTTTAAGCACCATAAAATTTATTTTTATTGTGTCACGCGTGTGGATCTGAACCACATTTGAGTGGATGTACAATTTATTGTGTGCTTTATAGAGAGCTTTTATTTTTCTAATGTTATCTTTTGCTTCAACTCGATGAATCATTCTCTTCAAATACTTATAATCTGACAAACCCAGTTTTATCAAAAATCATATGGGTTTTTTCACAAATACTTTGTGAGTGTTAAAATGCATTTAATAGCACTGGAATTTTTATTCAACGTAAGTTTGTACTTAACTTTTTCAAAAGCTGTTGTTGGAATAAACTTTCAAATTCATTATTAATCTGAACAAATTTAACAAAAAACTTTAATGTTATAAAATAATTAAAATTTTCAAGTTTGTAGCGCACATTACTTAATTTAAGTATATAAACAAAAAATTAAAGAAAACGACGGAAATTTCCGAAAAACATGAAAAAACTTGAACAACTTCATTGAAACGTGCATAATTTGCAAATAAAGAAGTAAGCTCAAAACATCTGCTTTATGAGTGCTTTCCAGTACTCAACAGACATTTGCTAAAAATAACAAAATCCTCCACTGAGTCACAGCGATCCCGCTTTTCATTCCGGAAGGCAAACAAAATTGCACTTTAAAAATTAAAGAATGAACTTCTAAGCACGCAAATAAATGCGCCATATTTGTTGTTGTATACAGTTTTCCGAGCCAATCTCAAATTTTCTGAATGAAAACGCTATGAGAGAGTGCGACAACAACAATACTCCGAAAATCGTGCAATTTCCGGGTTTCCACCGAAAAGGTCGTCCCTTCATTCACAATAAACAAGAAACATTCTATTCCAAACAAAATTACTCGGCGTGTTGGCGATAGAATTGTACCTTTTCTTATTAGGCAAGATGGGTGCTTAGCGAGGATTTGGATAGCACATTAAATCATTAAGCAATCAAAAGTCAGAGCAAATGCTTCAAATGCTTGATATGAAAAAGTTTCAGCACATGAATTTTCGGTTTGGTCTAAACAATCTATTCAATATTCAGCATGTCCAAAGCAAAAATTTGTGGAGAAAATCGATAGGGAATACCATAGCCACAGGGGGTAGCTTTTGGATAGTTATTTGGGGGTTTTTGGGATGTGTGAAAATTTGGGAAATTTTACTCGCATTCTACAAATAATTATTTTTATTGCAAATCGTGACATAAGAAACAAATGCGTGAGAATAAGGTCATTTGCCTGAGAAAGTCTGACGTCATAGTATATAAGGTAATATAGAAGAATATCCAAATTTCCGGAATCAACGATCTTATGTTTATGCATGATATTATAAATATTTAATGAAATTAATCTAATCTTCAACCCCTCCCACAACATTTTCCGGTGCACGAAAACGTAAAAATCTTGACCTTCTTTATTAAAAACGCATAATTTGAAATGCTTAGCAATGTAGATGAGAGATTCCATTTGTGTTTTTAAATAAACTTGGTTGTAATTTGAGTACAATTAGGTATAAGGTGATTCCTTCAAAATATCCAACAAAAACATTCACAAACATCAAAACAAGAATAATATTGATGGAGCACTAAAGATAAGAGGTTTTTTTTACAGTTTTCCACTAAAGTCGATTTTTCAGCTAAGTTTCTATACCCGAAGCAACTGATTAATCACCTGTATATTTTGGTTGCTTTTTGCTCGCAAACATATGAGACTTGCAAAGAAAACACAGAAATATACAAAGAATACCGAGAAAAAAATTGAATTAATGTTGAAAGACACTTAAAGCGTTGTTTGCGCAAAGAATTACCATACCCCAATGATTCATTCATAATTCCGTAAAATTTAATAGTTTTTGTAAAATTTCTCAATGAAACTCTGCGTGAAAGCATCTAAAGCTATTGTAACGATATATTCTAGAGCTTATCGATTTTCTGATTTTCGGTTGTGGGCTACCACAATTAATTATGCTCATCTCGTTTGTGCGTGGCTCGTGGTCTTGGGGTTAATTGAAAAGAACTTAATTAGTGGAATTAGAGTAATTTGTAATGCAATATGTTTATTGTAAATCTTATGGGTAAACGGCTTGAAATAATAATGGTTTCTTATACCATTAAGAAAACTGAAGAATTAAGATTTTATATATAATTTGCTGACGAATGTGAATGCCGTCATTAGATGTCTGAAAAATTATATATTCCTTAGCGTCATAGTTTTAACTTTACTCAGAAAACATTCGATGTGGTTTGTTATTAAAATATTCAAAACATTTTATATTTTAAATGTTTAAAACATCTCTAGATAAATAATATCTCCATGAGATTATTAATCGTCATCTTTAATTAAATTTAAAATTATTCAATATATATTGTCATCACCTCTTACTTCAAAATCGCAACCTAATTGCCCCCAAAAACCAAGTCATGAAGAAAATATTCAAAGATTACCGACTAATACTCAGTTCCTAGTTATTGATAAGGGCACCAAGCTTTCGGCAAACGATAACAAATAGAGGCAACGCGTTTTCAATCGCTTTATTTCACTTTTTTGCTTTATGCCGATCATTGAGCCATCAAGAAGAAGAACAAACACTTTTTTGTGTGATAAAAAAATTACATCACTGGTTCGATTGGTTCAATTGCCATAAATTTGAAAGGACCACGTATTGAAATTTTATCTGGAAACCTTGATATTCGCGAGAACCTGGAAACTATAAGAAAGTTTGCAGGTGTTATGTACTTGTTTCGGCTTTGAAATGAATTGAATGAATTGTTTGGTCATCAGCAGGGTTGCTATCAAAGCAAAACTTTGCTAAAATGTAATCAATTTGTGAGTTGCTTCAATGTTTTAATTTTGCATTTTGGTGAATTTGATTTGTTTTGCACAACTTTCCGTAATATGAAAGAATATAATAGTTTTTTTGAGAGGTAACCTTGAACTGCTATTATTATTTCAATAAAAATTCAATCAAGTGAATTAGAAAACAACTAAAAGAACCAAAAATTCACAGTGTTCATAAAATAGTTGGATTTGAGAACAATTTCTGATGTTGAACAATTGACCAATTTGTTCGTTTCCTTATCTTTGAATTAATAAGGCAGATAACACTAAAGATTTAATTCACAGTCGATTGCCAGCGGTGCACGATTTCTTTGAAGCCAATTTATGAATTTTCATATTTTTCGAAAAACTCGGAAAATTGATTTTTCCTTTTTTTCGCACATTGGATCTTTTTTAGAGTTTTTGCCACTTTGTTCTCAATTTGAGCACCTTGGTTTACTTACAACTCTTTAATAAGCATGTTTGGATATTTACACGGGACACTGATTAATTATAAATACTTCTTCGCTAATTTTAACCACTTAGTCCATTGAAACTTTTATAACTATATATTCGGATAATGGAAACGTCATATATAATCGATTATTCATTTGACAACTCGCCGCAAGTCAAGTCAACGCATCGAATGAAAATTGCGCGAAATTTAAAATAATAAATACTAAAAATAATAAATGAAATTGAAGCTTTTAATTAATAAAAGCAAATTCAATTAGCACCTAAATTCAATTAAAAATTGCAATAAAATATCTAAAAAACTTAATACTTTTGCAATTATGTATTTATGTGGTTTTTCTGTACATGTAATGGAAATAAATATATTAAAATTACAAAATAGATCAAGTTTCTAAAATCTCAAATTCAACCGAGTCTAAATTAAGTTCCACTAACGTATTGATGAGCATATAGCGCGAGAAGACAATGTATAGTTTCCGGAACCAGACCATCTGTGATTTGTGCTTATACATGGCTTGTTGGACCACTTTTCTTTCACGCCAGGTTATTATGGACCTAAAAATTAAATGAGGTAACAGAATTCTGATTCTCAAAATAAAAATTTCTTACCAATTCGTGGATATCAATAAGCTAATGGCAACATCAAACAGCGATAGGTACTTTCTAAGAACGTTAACTGACTCTAAAACTAGAATCTTGCATCCTGAAATTTTACTAAATTAGTTTGTATCAAATGTAAACAATTAAAATTTATTTACGTTTCGGAAGCAAACCAGACAAGCAAATCGAAGCCATTGAATAATAGATTGCTGTATGATTAGGATGATGACTAATGCCATCCTTGTCAAAAGTGATTAATAAATTAATGTCTAAAGCTTCCATATATTTCAAGATGAGAGCGGATATGACCTCTACTTTCCATTCCAGGCTTGGATCATCTTTCAAGTGCGTTGAGCTGATTAATGTGATATCATCTGCTCTAATCCCAAGCGTTTTGCAAGAATCCCACAGTTCATCTTTCCGTATGTGACCTTTGTTGTCATAATCTCCTACAATATTGATGAAATGTATAAGAAACCTTAGAAAATTAGAAAATGAATGTTTATACCTTTTGACAAACAAAGTACGAAAATCTGACTGGATCTCTTTTTTAAAGCTAATAAAGTTGGTCCAAAAAACATACACTCATCATCTATGAGAAAAATCATTCATTACATCAGCTGACCGAGCCATGTCACCATATTTGTCTTACCAGGGTGAGCTGTAATTAATAAAACCCTTTCACAATTCTTTGGAAATTTTGTACTTTTGAACAAACTGCCGTTCTTTCGGAAAACTAAGTAATATAATAGTAGACATACTAGCAGGTACACCAGTAAAATTGCAATTAAATGCTCCAGTGCTTCTAGTAAATAGGTTCTCAAGTGGCTGAAGAGATTAGTTGATTGAGAATGAAGCACGGAGAAGTTTTCCGTCATTGATTGGTCATCACTATCACTAAGCAGGAAGCTAGAATTACGAATAATAAGTTGATAATCACAAACATCACAATTAAATACTGAAACGCACCATTAACTAATTTCAAATCAATTTTTTTATTTATTTATCTTTTTCTGACAGGTAATGATGATTTTATTTAACGAAATCAATTAATTTGTTTGAATAATATTTATGTTATTGCTTGTTCAAAGAAATGATATGTTATCAATCTTAAAAGTGATTTGAATTATCGTTATCGTTAAAATAAAATAAATTAATCTTTTAATTAAATCATCGTACTATTTGACAGTTCAACCAATTTGTTACAATCTTCACCTTTCTATACAGTCCCCTAGATTTATTTTAGTTTTCGCAGTGCGAAGAGTTCTGCTCATAATAAAAATTATGGCTAATATTACTGATGCCGTGCTTGAAAGAAGGCTTAGGCCTGTCTACGGTAATAACAAAACTCATCTCATACTGTTCAATATAAAGAACTAAACATTTTATCCAGTTTACCCCGGGAAATAAAAATAATTAACCTCACTCCTTGAAGAGTTTATAAAAAATTGGTGAATTAAAAGGTGCTACGTCTATTTTCAGACTCAATCGACCTGGGCAACAACAAAAAAGCTTTGCAGGAAGTAGAAAAGGTGCTTAAGAAGACACCAAAACTGAAATGTGGACGAGCGCTGAAGGCACTCGCAATGATAAGGCTAGGCAAAGAAAAAGAAAGTCAGGTGATCATCGAGGAGTTGGAAAAGGAAGATCCAGATGATGATTCCACATTACAAGTGATGACTTATTGGTACCGTGAAATGGATCAATGTATGTCTGAAACTTTTCATCAATTGTCAGTATAATTAAAATATTTTTTTATTTTAGTGGAGCGAATCTGCAATGTTTACAAAAACGCCGCTAAAAAACAACCAGGAAATGAAGATTTGTTGTCGCAGCTCTATATGGCTTATGTACGTGTTAATGACTACAAATCACAACAAACGGTCGCCTTACAACTTTACAAAGCAATACCAAAAAATCCTTACTATTACTGGGCTGTTATGAGTGTTGTTTTGCAGGTAATTAAATCTATTTATTTAGTACCATCAATAATTCTGAATATTTTTTAGGCTCTTCGAGGCCCTGACGCCAAAGGCTCAGATCGAAGTAAAATTTTACTATCTCTGGCTCAACGAATGATTGATAAAAATATTTCTGATGGTAAACTAGATGCAGAGCAAGAAGTGCAATTGTATTTGAGTATTTTAGAATATCAAGAAAAGTACCAGGAAACGTTAGACTTTTTGGAAGGTACCAATTGCAAAACTTACTTTCCTGGTGCACCAATTTCGATCAAAATTGAGCTTCTGAAAAAACTTGGAAGTTGGGTAGAACTTAATAAACTCATTAAGAAACTGTTGCTTGAAGAGTAAGTTGAGTCTCTTTGCATAAAAACTATAAACTTATAATGGATTTAAATTTATTTTTTAGTCAAGATCGCTGGGATTACTATCAAGATTACTTGTTGTCCTGTTTTGAGCTTTTCAAGAAAGGAGACAAAACCGAAGGAGTTGATAACACAATGGAATCTTGTTTGGAATTTATCTGTGAGGTACTGTCTTCAAATTTTAAATAACTCAGAATACAAGGATATTTATAAATTGAACTTTTTAGCTTATCGAAAAAAATGTAAACCCAGTTCGAGGTCCTTATCTGGCTCGTCTTGAGTTACATAAAAGAATGCGAGAAAGCAATCTTGATGCAGATAAACTTTTGGGGGACTATTTGAACTTGTTAGTGGAATTATTTCACATTTTCGGAGATAAAAAATGTTGCGCTAACGATTTGAAGCTGTTCCTAGAGCACTTGACTCCATCTCGACGACCTCAGTTAGCTTCCAAGTTGATTCAGGATAGCGGAATCAGCTCGACAACTTTGCCACAAAACGTGAGTGCTGTTCATTCTTGAATTTTTATGTCTTATAAATTTCTTAATTTTTTAGAAGGAACAACTCCAAAAGCATATCTGCTCCTTGCAAATATCTAGAATTTGTGGAGCTCATGCCGCTTTGTCAAGTGAACACTTACAGGCTTTATACTCAGCATTGAGTCTTCATTACGAGCATAGCTCTAGTGCGTTTGGTGCGAATTTATTGTCTACAGATATTGGGCCCTCTGATCAATATGCTTTATTAGCTGGTGAGTTAGGTCTCAGATTTGCAAGAATTTTCATTTGATGTAACACATTTTCCATTGAGATAAAAATTTAATTCATCCTTAATTTTTAGCTCACGTGATGTACGATCTCTCAATTAAAACTCAATCTGCAGAGCGTTTAGTAGAGTCACTCCATTTGCTAAACTACTTGTTGAAGAACAGTCCCAGTAACTTCCACGCCAAATTGCTCTGCCTGCAACTTTACCACATTTTAGGTTGCACTCTCGGCGCTCACCAAATCTATGAAGCACTTGACATTAAACACGTGCAGCTGGATTCAATGGGATATCTTCACTGTGCTCACCTTGCCAACTCTGGAGTTCCATCAATCTCAAAGCCTCTGTACGATCAAACGCTCAAATTCTTCACTCAAAGCTATAAGGACAGCTTGGAATACTTAGCCATGTCTTACAAGTTTGGCTCGTTCTCCAAACTTCAAGAATTTATGGATTTCCGTGAGAAACTAAGCAATAGTTTGCACTACTCGCTGACTTCAGTCGAGGCTCTCATATTGGAAATTGTGTGTTTAAATGGCACTTATGCCTTGAACGAGCAGCAGTTAGCGAATATGAAAATTGAGCCTAGTGAAGACAGGACCAAATATCATGAGCTTTGCGACAATCGCGATTTAGATGTTATTGTAAGGTGGGATGCCACATATCATTACGGAAATGAAGATGGTGTAGAGCCTATTCCTATTTTTCAAAAAATTAAGGAAAATGAAAAGGAGAGCTTTATTCAAGACACACAATTATTGAGGGTGAGCTTTGCAATCATGTTTGGATTAAATAGACTAGTAATTAATTATATATTTTAGATTCGCTCCTGCCTCTTAAGATTTATTGCTGCTTCTGTAGAATTGCTATCATTGCCATACACACCATCCAAAACTTCCCTCACTAACGGAGATGCCATAACACCAAAAACTGAAATACCAGAAAAACTCGAAAAATGTGAAATCTTCAATAACTTGATCGATAATTGGCGCCAATTATTCGAAAACATAAAGAAACTTGAACATAAACCCACATCAAACGAATTTCTAGTCAATTTGTTGCCTTCCCGTCTACACAGCATGCTTCAACTTCCTTATGAGCAGGTGTTCTTGGCTCTAGGAAAGTTCGTGAAGCATTTGTGGAGCGGTAGCTTGGACAGTAAACATTTCGGACAGCAACTCATCGAATCGCTGGCTCTGGTCAAGGAAGTTTTCAAGAAGCTGGTGGCTGACCCGGAGCAGAGAACAGAAAGGACTATTTGGTATTACAAGAGCTACCAGGAGACTCTGGTCGGGTGTGTTGAGGTAATAAATTATAAATCTGCAATTTTTCTAAATTATTCACGATATTTTGCTTTTTCAGATCCTCTCATTGTGTTCCTTTGTTGTGTCTTCTTGCTACGACAAATACAATCAATCTCAAAATAAGAAAAAGAAGCAGTCGGGAAAGCAACAGGTCAATCACGAAACCAATGAAGCTGCAAATTCGATGTCAGATAAAGATCGATCAGCTATTGTAGTTGAAATCCTTCGTGAACTTAAGATCTGTTTAGTGGCAGCTGAAAATGTTATTGGTGAGTTTATTGCATTATTTCAAAAGTGATTCAATCAAATTACTGGTGAATTGATAATAATAAGTTGCAATGAAAAATTATTCTAAACTTAAAAATTGTTTCCTGAAAATAGACAAATGGACCCCCATCAAAATAGAAAAGACTCTCAACGAGTATTTGGCCTCACTATCCATTTCTGCCAAGTCAGACCAGTCACCAAGCGAAACGGCTAGCGCGATTACAACTTGTGACATTGACGTTCATACGATATTTGATGAAAGTCACGAGCTAACGACGAAGGAGCTTCGAGCTTTGATCAAGGATAAACTCAAGATGATCCATTTCAAATAATGGACGGAAAATTGGGGCGGATTTACATGGAAATTTTTGAATGTATGGAATATTTGCTTTTTACTAATCCTATGGATGATTGCTTGTGAATTCATGTAAATTTGCCTTGATAAAATTTTAAAGCAGCATTTAAATTATTCCCGCAAAATAATCGATTTCGTGAGATTTTAATCAAAAACCAAAAGTACTTCCCGAAACAGTTTTACCCATGGTTTATTACCAAATCCTGTGGATTGATCATCTTTTCAAAAATTTAGATTCTAGAATTTCAGCAATCGCAAAGTTTAAATAGTTTGTAAGATTTCTTCTCTACACTGTTCATCAATCTTTATCATGTTTATTTTTATAGTTTAATGTGGTTTTTGCTTCCTGCTTTGCAGTTTAATTTTAACTGCAGCCTGACCGATTGAAATTTTTTGAAATACTAAAAAAATTATGAAAAGTAGTTATTAAAAAAAATTAATTATTTGTCAAGATATGTTTCAAACTAAGTTGGTAGTTTAAATACCTAATTACGAATAGAAATAATTCGACTGCAGTAAAATAAATTATTAGAAAAAACAAAAAACTCGTTATTTTTTCACATACAGAAAGTTTTATTTATTTTCTTTGCTTAATTACAAACTTCTTTCATTTTAAGTTTTTAGTACTTTTGTTTTGTACAACTTACTATAAAATGGTAAATTAAACAAAATATTCAGTAAATTCTATAATTTTTCCAAGGTTTACAATAAAAAGTGACGATGAGCTACACGATAATATATCCTCTAAAACATATCTCTATGTTTTCAATTTTATCGTCACCTCCCTTTAAAAACCTTATCAGGACCTTTCACTAATATGTTATGGATCAAATATTTATATTTTTTGAATTTTTAGTACAAAAACTTGCTTAACTCTCGAACTAATCAATACTTTTCTCAATTTATGTTAGTTCATCTTATTTGCAAATTTAAATTTGAAATGTAAAATTTGAAAGAAAAAAAAAAGTTGGAATTTGCAAAAACATCTTTAGAGAATGATATGTTAGTTGAAAACATTATTGAGTGGATAGAGCAATGTAGAGGCGTAGATGATTCTCCAGTCAAGATTTTACATAAAAGGTGAAGTATACACTAACGGAGTACGAATAATAGTACGAATATCTGCACATATTTTCACCTATCTTAAAATATCTTGACTGGTAAGTAATGTGTGTACACAGCTGTTTGTTCTTATCTTTTCGAGTTTTATACTATTGTAAGAACCTTATGAAAGACTTATTTGATTATTTGTGGTCCTCACAATGATTAAGATTATTCCTTTTGCATCCTACAAGTTATTACTTCTTTTGATTAAGGCATTAATTGACTTTACATATTGATCCTTAATTTACTTCTCTTCAATAAAAGGGGAAGTATTCTAAAAAATTATTTGAAGCTACTTCAATGTTTAATGAAGATGTTCGAGAACCGACTAAAAGGTAAAGTTGGTAAAACATCAAGAAGTTGTAGAAAATCTTATCTAACGTATTATAACTTAAATAAATTAGAAAACTGACTAAAGTTTATTCTAGTAAACTAAAAATTAGTTGTAAATTCATCATCGGGTGGATTCACATCATGTTACTTTTTGCATTGCAAAGTATATTGTGTAAATTATCGAGTTTCTTCAAAAATTATTTTTAACTTCACAAAATGTTTTAAAAAACTATCAAAAATGTTTATTATCTTCAAAAAAACTATGTGTGAATCCGCTTTTTTTTAAGAATTAAATATTGTTAATATTAAATATTATTTTAAGTTAACTTTAAATTACTTAGTAATGAAATTATTCTTAAACCTCAAAAATCGAAAATATTTGTTGTTATCCATATATAAAAATACTTTTTAAAGAACTATATCAAAATGTCCCAAATTATAATGAAATTTTTATCAATAAATACTTAAATATGCTTAAATCTTTTAATACTAGGTAGGTAGTAAAGTAGAATGAATGAATTGCACATGAAAATCAAATTATCGCATAAATATTTGAAAAATGTATAAATGGCCACTTGACATCCTACAATTAACGCAATTTTCAATTTTTAGATGCAAATAGGCCGTTAAAGGAAAAAAGTTGGCTATCTGCTTTCAGCAGCTTTCTTATATTAGATAAGTTATCGCAATATATAATTAAATATATAGATTAAATGGGAATTGTTAAAGGACTTTTAAGAATAGATTCAAATTTAAGAGAATACCAAAAAATTACATTATTCATGGGGTTTCGAACATACAAAAATAAGTTCTGAATTATTAATTATTGTTCGGCAATGACGTCATTTTTAAGCCAAAATGGTATTATGTAAAATTAAAGGACGCCTAAATTTTCTAATCTTAACTAACTTCATTTCTCAAAAATTCCATTCGCCTTGGCAACAATAATATAAATTCACTTTCCTTCAAAAATTTTATGTAAAGTTTTAAATTATACACTTTTCTGTAATTTCTCATTTCGAAATCTTTGAGATTATGGAAAAATCATAAGCAGAAGATACTTAAGATCCTTAAGATATACTAAGCATAAACCAAAGATATGCTTAAGACATCCTGGCTTTTCTGTGCAGCATCTCAATCTTCTTATGTTCAGCAACAAAATCTTCCACCGTGACATTCAATCTAAAGATGTTTTGCATAATAAATTCCTCCTCGGTGAATTTTTCATTCGGAGCTCTCAACACTTCCAGAGTCTCACACAATCCATTGCATGATTTTCTCACTTTATGTGAATTCAGGGAAGCTCCTAGAATAACCAGAGCAACTTTGAAGACAATTTTGATACCTTCGCAAAGAAAGCAATCCCAAACTCGTAGTAGAGTGTCCCAAGGAAGAGTGCGAGTCATTGCACACAGAAACCAATCAGTCATGTAGAGCAATGGATCGACTTTATGCTTCAAGAGGTGGCGATGAACGGAAGGCGATGTCTTCTTTAAGAGGGCATTTAGCAAGGCGGCATCTCTTTGCAGTTGTTCCATTCCTTGTGAGAAGTAGTCCTAAAATAATCATTTTATGTAGAAAAAAATTTCCATAGGGTTTTTGTAATTCTACATTATTTTAAATAAATTCTACAATTCTAACATTATTATCTATTTGCGTGAACCTCTGAAAATATTCCTCAATGTAAATATACTTCGAGTGCTTCATATAATTTTTCCAGATGATGCACCGATCTTCGTTATTTCAATTTTTTCTCAAGTCAAGAAAGAATAAAATCAAATTCAACAAGAAAGAAAGAAGCTGTTTCTTTTATTTTCTTTTCCGGTGAATCCAATCGGTTGTTTCTTAACAATTTATCCATGCGAACCACAAATCATTAATCAAACGGTAATTTCATTACTGAATATAAAACCGTCTTGATTTCAATAACTATGATGATTTTTATTGGATAAATAGATCTTATTTATATTATTGAATCATCTGAAATTTGTAGAACAGCAATAACAACAAAAAATAATAGAAATTGAAGGAAAATTACTTCACAACTCTTTTTTCTAATGAGAAAAAAAATAAAGTAAGGTTTTACAACATAATAACCGATTTGTTATAGCATATTTTAGAGACAAACGCACAGAAATGAACAAAAATTATTCAAATAACAGCAACTTAACAAAAATTATTCAAATTTAGAAGAACTACAATGCGATACACATAATGTGCTTAAAATATTCATTTGACATCATCAAATTTATAATTCAAATTATTTCATCAAGTTGCAATTGAAAATTAGTTAATAGCAAATTTTTGATACTTTAACTTAAAACTACGATGACAAAACGAAGAAGATCAAAACGTGACATGACGTAAAAACGATCATTGAAAAAACTCACCTGCAAATATTTATCGCAAACGCTGACAAAACACCAAAATGCTTGTTCAGTTGGAAGATGCATCAGCAAGAATGCTCCAATTGGTGCCTGAGCTTGGCAATACCCAACCTTCGGATTCAAGATCGAGTAAGCTTTCAGTAAATTAAAAAGTTCCTTTTGACCCGGCTTATCCTCGTCCATGAACATCTCATGCAACGGAAATTGCCTATGTTGGTCCCTCTTTATTTCATCGATGGTGTGTGGATTTCCAGGCTCGTTCAGAAGCTCTTGATACTTGTTTGGATACTTTTCATGTAAAATTTGTCCACCAGAAAGATAATACCAAGCTCTTGGACGCACAGACGAAGGAATGCCTTTGCGACATCTCTCACGAATCTTCTTATAGTTTTTGTTCATATATTCAGGCCACTGACTCAGCATGTGAAGCCATTTCTTTTCCCTAGCCATGATTTGAGCTCTTGAGAGTTGCTCTTTGGGCTTATCGGTGAATTGGGCTCCTCCATAGAAGCCATGGCGATCTGGACAGTGAGAGAAGGTACTGGCTGTTGAACAAATGGAGATGGCGTCTAAAGCAATTGGTTTCTTCATAGGTAGCGAGATGGACGAAGTACCACTAGGCGATTTCGGTGAGGCGTGCTGCGACATTCTTGACGTTTTTCTACACTTTCTTCAATTTATTTGAAGAATCTAAAAGAGAGGAAGCAAACAATGGCACATTTTTAATTTTTGTAGTTTATTTAATTTATTTTTTAATGGCAGTTTTCATTTTGTATCGGACAATTTGATTTTGGAAAAAGAGTTTTGAACATGAAATAGCAAATTTAATAAATTTGAGGCAAAATTTAATTTTGAAAGAGGTCAAAGGCCGTCAACTACACTCAACACCTTGAACGTATCAAGAACGGGAAACTTAAGAGAAAACGATGAATGTCCAAACAAAAATGAAATACGCTAATTATAATAAATTTTGTGATTTTTGTGGTTTCAGCATTTCAGCGGAATTTCTAGTGGAAGTATTCAAAAAAGCAGCAATGCGAGTGTTGTTGAAGAATTTGTAATTACGGAGTAATTTATTCACGAAATATTTTCTCCTTATTAGACGAGCACTGGGCGAGTCTTCTGTAATTTCACGTCTAATTAACAAATTCTATCCACATACATTTGCAACCAATTACTTGAAATAGTGGAACTAGTGAATTACTAATTTGAAATGGAAATAAAAACAACATAAAGTGGGTGTCTTCGTATTAATCCAAAAATTGTTTTCAATTGTTTTTTTAGTTGATAATGCAGCTTTTGTTGTTGTTCAGTAGATAGAAAATTGTGAGTTCGCTAATTTGCTAACATAGTAATTTATAAATTAATTCAATTGGTGTAAAATTGTGTTTGTGTTATGAGCTAGTCGGGGGCAGGTCATAAATGATAAAGCTAAAGTCATTTACACCAATGCTGTATTGAATTTGATGGGTTCATGCTAAAAGTATGTTGACATAACGTATGAACAACCCCTAAATGAGAAAATACTGAACTCGTTCAAAGTTTGTTTATTTTAACAATATTAACCAAAACTTACAATTTAATGGTGGATTTCCCTCAATATATCACACACTAGTCATTATAACCTGAGGATGACTCAAAAACTGTCTCTTATCACAACAATCCACACGATCGTGTTTTGTTATCAGTTTTCGAATCACCTTTAAATTCTAGAAAATAGTTTTTCTTTAAATTTTCACTGAACTCACTCAATTTCAATTTTTTTTCGTTAACTTGGATCTCAATTAACAACACAGTTCGATTAAAGAGACTAATTTATACTCTAATCTGATTGATTTGATTTTTTTACAATATTTGCTCGAATCTCTGTTCAATTTAGTTAAACTTTTATTTAAACCGCGTTCTAAAAAGTTATAATTCAAGCAGCTGTCAGTTGTCAAAATTTTCCACTGGAAACTGGAAAGCAATTTCAAAACAATAATAAAGATTTCAGTTCAATCAGAAATAAATATTATTATTGCATTTATATCTGTTCGTAGCTTTTTTAATTGAAATCTTTGAATACGTTTGATAAATCAATCTTTAAAGTTAATAAAATAAAAAGATTCAAAGATGTTTGCCTTGAGGAATAGCTTAAAAATTGGTAAGTGCAAAGTCCATTTCAGTGTTTACATTTTTTTGAGACAGTAATTAATCTTTCAATTGAACAACTTGAAAAATATACTTAATAACATATCTCCAAAAACTCAGGATCAAAGTTGAATGTGCGTGGCATTGCCAGTTTATCTTCTCTACCAGAGACACATCAAATGCTTCAAAAAACGTGCAGAGACTTTGCGGACAATGAGCTAGCTCCAAAAGCTGGAAAGCATGATAGAGAACACTTGTACCCTGGTGATCAGATTCGGTAAGTTAAATTTCATTCCTATTTGAAGTTAAATGTTAGTTGATACATCTTTAAAGCAAAATGGGAGAGCTCGGCTTGATGGCCGTTTCAGTTCCAGAAGAGCTGGGCGGAACTGGTTTGGATTATCTCGCATATGCTATAGGAATGGAGGAGATTTCTAGAGGATGCGCATCAGCTGGAGTTATTATGTCTGTTAATAACAGTTTATACCTGGGGCCTTTGATGGCGTTTGGAAATGATGATCAAAAAAAGGCATTTGTGTCTCCATACACTGATGGTTCAAAAGTAGGATGTTTTGCGCTATCAGAGCCCAATAATGGATCAGACGCAGGTGCTGCAAGCACAACAGCCACTTTAAAAGGAGATCGATGGGTTTTGAATGGTAAATAAAAAAAAATCGTAACATTTATGATATAATTATATAAGTATCTTTATTTAGGCACAAAATCCTGGATTACAAATGGTTATGAAGCTGAAACTGCCGTCGTTTTCGCCACCACTGATAAAAGTCTGAAGCATAAAGGAATTTCTGCATTTATTGTGCCAAAAAATACAAAGGGATTTTCACTGGGAAAAAAAGAAGACAAATTGGGCATACGAGGTTTGTAAAATTACTGTTCCCATATAAAAACTGTAAATAAAGTTAATCCAATTCCTTCCCTTTTCTTTTTCTCTACCAGGCTCATCTACTTGCTCTTTAATTTTTGAAGACTGTGAGATCCCAAAAGAAAACATACTTGGAAAACCTGGTTATGGCTTCAAAATTGCCATGCAAACTTTGGATGCTGGGAGAATTGGAATTGCTGGACAAGCTTTAGGTATCGCACAAGCATCTCTTGAACTCGCAGTCGATTATGCCAACAAACGAGTTGCATTTGGAAAACCAATTTCAAAGTTGCAATCTATACAAAATAAAATTGCTGATATGGCAATGAGAGTTGAATCTGCTCGTCTTTTGACTTGGAGGGCTGCTTATCTCAAAGATAAAAAACAAAATTACACAAAAGAAGCTGCAATGGCAAAGTTAGCTGCAAGTGAAGCAGCCACCTTTAATTCACATCAAGCAATTCAAGTTTTAGGAGGAATGGGATATGTTACTGATAGTAAGTTTATTTCATTCTAATTTGAAGAGAATTTTTAATATTTTTTGATCAATGTTTTTCTCTAGTGCCTGCTGAACGGTATTATCGAGATGCGAGAATTACCGAAATCTATGAGGGAACTTCAGAAATACAAAGGCTCGTAATTGCTGGTGCAGTCATTAAAGAACAATCTTAAGTAAAAATTCATTCGTTTTTAGTTTAACTCAAATATATTATTTAAACTTTATAGTTGAAAAGACTGTAAAAACTTTTAATTATGATTTTATAAATAAATAATACCAACTTTACAATTTTAAATCAAAAGCATGAATAAATTTCTTCAATATTTCCTTCCATTCAAATCCATCGTTTAATACAATGATATTTTAAGTGTCATGCAAGATTATGTCAATTTCAATAAATGAACAAAATTTTCATACTCTTACAAAAATCCTCGATATATTCTTTAATTCCATTAAAGTACTTCACGATTTTTAGTGCCTCAATATCATCGCTAAATGAATAAAAAAAAGTGCATTCATTCAAACTTCAATTTTTATTGATGCAGCAAAAAGCTGCAAAAGAAAGTTGAAACTAAATTTATCGAATATTTATGATCTGCAATTTGAGAACTGAGTAACTGACGAGTGATAGAGAATGACTGAAAAGTTTATTTCAAAAGACATTAACAATAATATTTCCATTAAGAAGATTGGCGCGAAATTTGATCGATTATGATATTTAGTGGATATTGCTCAAATAATAATGGATGGGAGTAATAATCTGTCTAACTATTTATACATATTTATTTGATATTTAATGAAGTAGTAAAAGTTACACCCACAGGTAATTTCATTAAATATGTATGTCAAACTTATAATGCTATATTTGAATTTATTTTTTTCAAAATTTTTCGCTCCAGGTGTACTTGGTACCGTTCAAAAAATGTAGGGTTTAATGAGGGTCTATTCAAAAAATAAGATGTAGAGTTTAATTAGTAACAATTTATCTAACATTTTTACTGAAACTGTATAGGGACTATTCGTTATTACATAAATTTAGCAAGAAAGTGAATTAAAGAATCTGTACAAGATATAAATTTATAGTTGTTTCTTCATAAACTGTGATATAAATTATGAAAAAATTGTATTAAAAACAACAACGAAACAACCAACAACTTTCTTTATACTCAAACTGTGTACAAAAAGAAATGTTAAAACCTCTGAAAAGCGGGCGATTAAAGTGGAAGTATTAACAATTTTATGAGAAACACTATTCGCTTTAGTTTCTCGCGATCGGTTCGCGTTGTATGTTGCTCAGTATAGTTTGCGTTAATAAGTGGCTGAGTTTATTCATTCAAATCTAAACAGGATTCGGCTTGAAATAAAGTGGTGACGGAGATTTGCCACAAATCGTTCAAATTGTAACATTGCAGATTATTCAACTTTAAGACTGATCGAGTTGCTTCATGACTTTTCAATTTTAAATGTAATTTGAATATAATTTAAATTTTTAGACATACAGAAAGTGGTGCTAACAAATTCGCAAATATCTAACCAGAAAAACTTTTTAAGCGAGAAAATGTCTCGATTGTTAAAGACTTGAAAGAGACACATGAGAAAATTCAGAATATGTTTGTTTTATAGCTTTTCAAGAAACAAATGCAATTAATGTTACGTGGTTTTTATGATTGTTCTATTTTTAGTTTGAATTGTTTATTGTTTTAAATACTGCAGCATAGAAATGTGATAAAATTTTAAATAATATTAATGCAGGCAGTTTAAGTACATAGAGGTGTTGTTAATATTTTATTATTATATATATTTTATAATGTTGAATCAGGGTGGGACCGCAGATTTTAAATCAAATAGTAAGTAATGTTATTGCCATTAGTTTGTTGACTGTGTCGAAGCAAATTTTCTATATCAAATTTATTTGTACATGTCATAAATTTTTTATTGATATTTAACACTGGATTCATCATAAACCAAACATTTTCTTGTATCGTACGTTAAAAGTCTTTAAGATAAAAATATTATGACTCTTTTAACATAAGAGGTTTTATACTTTTCACATAATAGTATAATGACCAACTATGACTGATTATCATTAATCAATTCAGTTTAGTTTATATGCATAATTGCATAGGTTGTGTAACAAAAACCATAAACACATGCAATTATAATTATTATCAAACGTTAATTGCATTTTCTTGTAAAAGCTGGTCTGTTAAAAGAGCTGATATGCAATTTGTTAGAGGTTTTTCTGCATATCACAGTTGAAAACCTATTTTGGTTGTTGAAGATATTATTCAGTGATAATTGTTTAATTATGGTCTGCTCCATTTGCATTCAGTATTGTTTTCAGGAAGTCATTAGGATTTTAAATAACAATTTAACATCGAAATTTTAGAAGAAATTTGGAAAGAAAATTTGAATTTTGCCGCCAATACAAAATCTAGTTTCCACCTTCCAGCGCCTTTCCAGTCAGTTCTCAGTTCCACTAAAAATTAAATATAGTCAAGTTTCCAAGTCGGATGAATTAAAAAAGTATTTTACTGCTCAGTTGAAGTCACTATAGTGTTGTTAGAGTGGCTCACTTAGTGTATTGTTGCCGTGAATCAGCTATTAAGTCAACAACTAATGGTTCTGTTACAAGTTCCACCATAAATCTAGTTTTTTCTATGCTGAAAAAAAAAGTTTTTTTTTTTTGCTAAATTACAGTTCATCTAACAAGAAAGTGATCTGGAGTTCAATATAAAATAGTGCGACCAGAATACAAGCCATGAGAAAGAACAAAATAGGTGTACAAGCAAAACAGTGCAAAGTGTAGGTGGTTCAAGTAAATACTTAGTGATTCTTGTCTCTAGTGTAAAGAAAATAGCTTGGCTGAGTCTTGAGAGACGTGAAGTGAAATTTTTTGGATTAATTAATTCAGCAATTCGCAATTCAAAGCAGGTAAATACTATTAACTATTAAATTTTTTGAGCATATGGGGCTATCCATAGATAACAAAACTTATTCATATCGCTCATTAATTATTCATTTGAAAAATTGCGAAAATCTGGCAAAATGTGAATTATGAAGGTAATTTTTGGATAGCTCCTGTATAATGTAAATTACTAAATCAGAGTTTATGCTTTAACATTTAAAAAACTCGCGAAAATGGATTCAATCTTGCGTTGAACATAATAATTAGTTTTTTGCTGCGAAATTTTTCGAGTTTCTAAACCATCGAATTATTTTAAAGTCTTACTTAAAGCTATTGAACCAGCTCTGAGGTATTGAATAGAAATTGTATGCTATCCGAGCAGAAACAATGTCTTAAAAAATTAATAAATTTGTTAAGTATGGCTTCTTCTTTTCTATTTTGACCACAAAGAACTTACTTGAAAATTTTCACGAAATAGCTTTAAGATACTTATTGGGTTATCTATCCTTTACAAATCCTTTATATTTTTATTCGTTATAGTATATATAGAAGATTCTGTGCACATTATGCTTTTATGAGATTCTTTGTGCTCCGATGTGCTTGTAACATTGACTTTGATGAGGGGTTTAATTGAAAACTGGCAAGTTGGGCAAAAAAATATCGGCTCCCTGAGGGCATGAACTGATCAGAATCTCAAGGAAAATTGAGAATCAGATCCAGAGAAGAATTTTACGGAGAATCTACTTACGTTACACTTCGGTAGTAAATATTCATTGTGCTCTTTTAATTGGTGTTTACACAAAACCCCTATACCATTTTCTTGTTTGTTTTTACTTTTGTTTGATCTTTTTTGGTTGGTATTAACATAGTCAGCTCAAATTATTTATTGTTTTTTAATTAACTATTATTTTCTGAATAAGCTAGCTAGTTCGCAGGTCCCTAAACCAAATATTTTAATATATTTTCATTCGAACTTTATTGCTTTCGATAGCACGTCCGTTCAGTTTTGGTAATAATAGTATTTGACAAATACCATCCGAATTTCTTTTATTCTACACAATAAACAATCCTTGAATTGATAAGTCGTAAACTCAGTCTCCAATAGGATATTGCATTTGATTACGTTGATTAGTTTGATAAATGCCAGAAGTTTTGAATGCTCTTCTTCCGTTTTCCTGTTTCTTAATTTTCTTACCCCCAAAATGTATTGATAGAAGCATAACATTTTTTATCAAGTCTTTCCAGTTTTATTTATTTTCATTTTGTTTATTTAGTAAACAAAAAATGAATTCTTGTTTGCAGATGTTTTGCTGTTATCAATAAACTTTGTGTATTTGTTTTGTGCTATCGCTTACGTTTTCAAAAAAACCAACAACAAAATAAAATCCAATTCAGATCAGTCAATTGGGGCTCAGTTCGAAATTTATCAGATAGACACAAAAAAATGTAGTCTCAAAAAAAAAATTATAATCGATCGAATGACTTTTAAAATTGTTGCGCTTCAGCAAAAATAAAATTTGTAGAAAATTTTTGTAGAAAATGGGGCAAAAAATTGCTGATCAATTCATTGTTTAGATTTTTCAATCTTGAAAAACTACAAAGCTATTCAATATAAAAATACTGGAATATTCTCAACAAGCAACTTGAAATTGAGAGCGCCGTAGAAAAATATTGAAAAATTTATTTATAAATCGAGTTAGACTCTCAGACACATAGCTGCTTTTAGAAAAATATATGATTACCCATCATGAATGTGAATATGAAGTATATGAACATTGAACGTATTATTTCATTATCAAGCAGCTCATAATTTTCGAAACGACTACACAGTTCATTCTTTAACGAGGATATTTTTGAAGTCTGTGTAAACAATGAAACCATCAACCGCATATATATATTTATAAGTAAAAATTCTGTTTGTTGATCTTTTGGAAAGCTGAAACTCTTCTGTCACTTGCATTAGTTTTGGAGATATTGATTGTGTTCTTTATTGGGTTTGTTTTTGGTTTGTTTTGGTGTTTTTTGGGTGTTTTAGGGAAGTGACTATGACGCAAGAATCAATATTATTATCAATCGCTTTTTATGGGGCTGTTCATTTGCATTCATAATAACTATAAGTAATTGGTAGTTTGAAATGATTATGACCTCATTTTTAAATATTTGTGATTTTCTGCACCAGTAAAATAGATTCATCTTTATTTTTACGAGATTGTTCAAATGTCATGTTTGAGCTTAGTTTTCAATCACTAGAATTTAATTTAATTTTCCTAAAAAAAATACTAGCTCCATGTCTACAATTTCAATCATTTTTGAAATTCGCTTGATTCAATCTCACTATATTTACTATACCTTTGTTTCCTCCTATATCTAGTAACTAGTTGCTTCAACCCTGCTTAAATTATAGATCGAGTGAAAGATAGAATTTTTCTAGATAGTTGTAAATTGATAAACTTTTAATTGGATTGATTACAATAACATGCATCAGCTGAAAAACACCTCTTTTTGATGCAAAAATTTTTAACCAACTTTATTCATTTATTCAAAATTATTTCAATTTATTTCTACATTGTTTGAAGTGCAAGAAAAACTTCAAACGTAACAGATTTTTGCATCCAATCTTGTATTTAAAATTTTTTGTGCAAAAAGGCAAAAAATTTACTCATCTGCAATTCAGTTTATTTATTATAATTCCATTTTACGAATATTCTGTAGCAGAATTACGTTAAGCTAGGTGAACCATGCAAATTCAAAAAAATAGCAAAACAAAAGTTGGCAAAAACTTGAAGAATAAAAATTCACGAAAAATCGAAAAAAGCATAAAACTTGAGCAACAAAAGAAGCTAAACCATTTCCATAATTCATTCCATTTTTGAAAACAGTAAAACAAATGGAATAAAATGTAAAATTGTACACAGAGCAGCTAAAAACGTTCAAACAAGAGTCAAATGCATGAAATGCGAGTCTATGGAGCGGCCACAGAGCGATATTATTGTTTTTCTAACGACTGCTTCGTCTTGCGCAGAAAATTTATTGTCGATAATGTGTGCCGGCTCGAGTAAGGAAATAAAGGAATTCCACCAGCCACTACTAGCGACATAGGCACCATAAACAGCTATAAAAATATGAATTTCTAATAAATATTTCGATTTCGAGTGGAAAACCATTTATGAAACGTCCCACTGTATTTTGGCTTGCGGTTTAATTAAATGGAGAAAAATCTCTGCGCGTCGATCTACATCACGCTAGTGAGGCTTTAAATCTGTTAACGCACCTTTAGGCGAGACACTTGAAATATGTTTTAAATATGCTTCACGTTTGAAATTTTTCCAAGATTTCAAGAGAGAATTATGACGATAAGCGTTGAACCGCAAGAAACTATTTATGTTATTATGGTGTTGGGTTTATTGGCAGAACTTAAAAGCGGTGCGAAGAGGATTTCAGGTGCTCAGTGATGGATTTGAGAGCTGGAATTTAGATATCCGGGAATAAGTGATGATTTTGACGTCTATTTTAATTTTTTCTAAAGAATTTATATTTTCAAGTGTTGTTGCCAAGTTAACGTTAAATATAACTATATTCACCTTATGAAAATGAGAAGATTTTCTAAAAATTTGGAATTTTATACAAATTCAACTTCCCAAGATGTTTATTTTTTGAATGTGAAACAATGATCAATAAAGTATATTGCAAACACTAACAATTCAATTTAAAAAACCCATGTCAATATAGATTGATCTTCCTTCGTAAAATGTTTGTTTGCAACAATTGTCAAGTGTTTACACTGCATAGCAATCTATCAGTTTACATTCTCCAGCCTCTCGTTCAAACCATGTTCAAGCCGCACTTCAAACGAAATGTTTTGTCAGCACAATGGCAAGCAATATAGCGTACGATAGCCGCCACGAACAACAAAAGGAGTGAAAAAGTACAGAAATCCATTCCCTGATGAGTTTTAATGCATTTGATGAATTGCGCCTTGAGATGGTACTAGAACTTGCGTCCCATGAAAGTTGAAAGAGAACATTTTTTGTTGCGTTTATGGCATAAAAGAATCTCTTTTATTATTTAATGTTTTATGCATTATAAGTCCCTCAAGTTCTACAAATACTTAAAAATTCACTGTTTCAAGTCATCTTTTATGTTAAATGATTTAAATTGCATGTGCAAAACACACAGAGCCGATCAATTTGCAATGCTGAAGGTTCATGAAAAGCATTTGATGCAAAACAACAAATCCCACCCTGAAACCGGCTTTTCCCATCAAGATCTTCGAATAAAGATTTTTAGTTGTTTAGCAATAAAATAATTATAATCGGCTGAGATTTTGAATTGAACGAAACAATGAGCAAATTATCAAAAGAAATAAATATTCACACACATGTGGCAATCGAATGACAGAGCAGTAATCAGATCCACCAGCTCTAATTGAATTGTAATTTTTTTTTTGAGTTAAATATACTTAAAAAAGTAAGTACGCAAGTGGCTCTGGATACAGAAAAGTGGAGTAAAAATATCGCACAATATATCATGTGCAAGAAAAACTTAGAAACCAAGACATTGCTGTGATGTAAGACGAGAATTTGCAGAAATGGTAATTAGAGTCAGGGAAATGTTTCACAGAAATTATGACGGACAGAGGTTCAGTTTGTATGGAATCATTTGAATGCTGATTAAGGTTATGATTGAGAGATAATTCATGTTAATGCTATGCGTTTGCTGGATTAATTATTAAAAAAGGGTTGATGAATTTTTTTAAATGGAATACATAATTTCATTATCATAAAACCGTAAAGCTTCACTCCGTGACATTTCAAAGCTTCTGTAAAGTAATGAAATCCCTGGTTTGAATGAACTGAACTTTAAAAAGCGTCTGTAATTAGCTGGCGTTGGAGAAAATGGTCCTCATTACAGTCAATTAAATTGTCCATTATTATAAATAATTAATTAACGATTTTGAGTTGCATATTTCGCAGTTTTTGCTTGGTTCGTATCGCGAATTTTAACGACTACTAAAAATAGCTTAATTATTCATCCTAAAATCAACTTAAGCATTATAAATGCCTTTTCGTCTACAGTGCAAAGACACAGATATTTGTACAATACTTGACTGGAAATACTCGCCTTTTTCAGTTATTATTCAATCTATTCCACTCGTAATGGTCGAATATAATTAAAGCTAATTCAATTAAAATTATCTTTTTGCGAGCTTTGCTAGCTTTTTGCTGCAAAATGCTTCTTCTATGGAAATTCCATTGATTTTAATTGAATATCTAAATATCGATTTGATATTTGAAGTTGTGCCTGTTTTAGCCGATTGAAATTTATGTTTTTTTCTTCTCAAATATCTTTCAATTGAAGCTCTATTAAAAAAGAATATTAGAAGCAGTTTCGGCCAATTAAATTGGAAGTGTTCGCTCCAAGCTGCAGCTAATGGCTCTCGTTGCTCTTTTCAGTTAGGATTTGGTGTAGTAATAAAGTGTTCTGTTTACAATTCCATAGAAATGTCTAGTTTTAATTCAGTTTTGGTCTGCGCATCATTCAATTTTAAACAATTTTTGTATTCAATTTTATGATGAAAAACTATCTTAAAAAAATGCAAAATCACTGAGGTTTAACCTATACGTGCAATTAAAGAAAATTCGCATGTACCATTTAGAAGCCCATCCTTCCATTCAATTTAAAAATAATTACTAAACAATGATTACGATGGCAAAATAATTATGAGTAGATATTGATTTTTGGCTCATGCTGGTTCTTATCTCACTTAACTCCATTAACTCTTGATCGGAACTTTCCCCGCAAAAATTGTGTTTGTTTTAAATGCTAAAGCGATTCAATGGTCCAAAGAAACATCAACTTCTCTAGCCACTGTAGCTCAAATTTCTAACTTATAAGTTATGAGCGAAAATGTGTATAATTGAATTAGAAAATAAATTACTGAATTTATTGAGCAAAATTATGTCTGTTATACTATAATGTGTTTTTGTGCAATAAATTAAATATTGAAAGCGTTTGTGGAGTGTGCTTTTGAGGCAAAACATGAAAGCAAATAAATATTGAATGGATTTGATTAATTTTAAAATGTGGGATTACTTGCAAAAAAGTTTTGCATATAGAGCGATTTCTTGCGATCCACACTACCAAAGCAGCCATAGGGTCATTTGCATGGCGCTGCACGACTATTCAAATACTCAACTAATCAACGAGTCGAGTCTACCAAATGCTATGCAAACAAAATATATGCATTGATGAAATTAGCATGTGAGTTGCTTTGGACTGCTATTGATTGATTTAGGTGGCATTTCAATTGATACGTCAACGACGTATGTTTAGTTTCGCATTTATTTTTGGAAGTCTTGTGAGAAAGTGATTTTGAAAGATTAAGTGTATGGATTTAAAGTGAAATTGTTAGTTCTTGGGTGCCAATTTGCTTTGAGTGAATTTAAATTTGATTTGTTTGAACTTTGAATTATCTATTTTTAAGCTGAATTCTTTAAATTAGGTTAAAATTAAATATTCAAATACTTTTTGTTACTGATTTTTCCAAGCTTTCAAAACTCGGAGGTTTGTATTTTTTATTAACGTTTGTCAAAACAATCTTAATCTATTTAAATCCAAACTCCCATTTATTTGATTAAATATACATTTTTGTAAACCAAAAGTTTCATGTTTTTATGATTAATTTTCATGTAAAGTTGACTTGACCCTTAGTTCAATTATTCAGTTGATCTCATTTTATTACAAAGCAAACAAAAAATTAATAAAAATATTCAAGCAATATCAAATATACTTATTTATCGCATACTCAATGCAATTGTCACGCTCTACAGATAAATGCAAAGAAAAGCTTGACCATCTCACATAAATTTATCACACAAAAAAAAACATTAAAGAAAATAATTCCAATATCATTTCAAGCATATAATCTGAGAATATGTGTTCCGCGCAAAACTGGGTCGAAATTCGAGCAAAACTTTCGATATATGACCAAAAAACGAGAAGAAGGCTAATTGAAAACCAGAAACAGAAAGAATCGAAAACTAGAAATTTATTCAAAGATTTTTACACCAATTTTGTGTGTTTGTTGGTGCTTTCGCCTGATATGTGTGCTGTGTCCATTTTCCTTTATTTATTATTATTTCGCTCTTTAAAACCTGTCTTGAGCACCATTTCTTTATTTATAACAGTTACCTATAAACACACTCAATAAGAAATACAAACGAAGTAAAATGGGAAAGATGAAGTAAAACTCACGGATAGAACGCACAGCGTGAAGCACTTGGGAACACATGTGTGGAGTAATGTAAAAGAATGTGGAAGATACCACATATGATTGAAGAGATTATTGTGGCCGGTTATGGTGCTCCTTCAACCGAAAATGAAAGATTGAGAGACGATGATGCCATACTTAATGCGTTAAAAAGTAAAATTTTTTGAGTTTTTTATTGTTGGAGTGGTTTTTTGTGGGTCTATGAGTAGCCCGTTTAGCTTGAAAATTGAACGTTTGAGGTGTTTTAATTAGAGATTTTAGGAATCATAGAAATATAACTTAAAAGTTTAATTTAATGTTTGGTTCATGGTTACGTTTATATAATTAAAGATAATTTTAGGCATCAAAATGGTTGGGGGAAGTTCGATCTAGTTATGATACAAATATTTGTTCTCATGAAGTTGAATCCTTTAAATGCTGCTCTCTGGTTTGTTGTGCTAAAAAAAGTTCATGGGCTTCTAAATGTGAATAATTACTGCCAATTTTATCAAATCCCAAAAATTGAACCTCAAAACTAATTATTTCATTCATTTTGGTGCTAAAACCTCATAAATATTAAAATTTGCATGTCAGCGCGGTCACGCAAGGTCAGTGTGTATATTTTTCCTTATAAATAATTGACTGCTCGCATTATTGTCCATTTCACCAAACAATGGTCAACTGTCTGTAACGCTGACCTTTTGCCCGAAAAATTGAGAGAAATAAGCATAAATCAGCATATTTTTGTATGTGGCCAAGCGAGAGCTGCTAAAAGCTGCCAGAAAACTACAAAACCAGATAAAATGCGGATTGAAATCACGAAAAACACTCAAACTCTGCACAAAAAGCTAATTCTACGATAATTAGATCGGAATGAATTGAAACGTTTGAAAACAAAAGGTGGAACTGAATTGTTAAGAGACATTGAATTGAACATCAACCTGTACTATGACCAACAAAACCATTGCAAGAATATTATCTTGGGAACTAAATAGAGGAGCATCCAATCGCAATTAATGGTCAGTCTAGCATGACGAATCGATAACTTTCCGAAAGATAAAGTTTCGCCTCGTAAATTGAGAAATTGAGTCAAATAGCTGTAACTCAGATTAGTTTGTTTCACTAGTAAATCTTTTGGTTAAGTTGGTGCTTTGATGTTGATTAGGTTTTATGCAAATTGGATTTGTTTTATGCGATGAACTCAGCAATTTTCGCAATTTACGATGCAAATTTTGGTTGATCGAATATAAGTAATTGAGTTTAAATTGGTTTTTTTGGTTTTGCTGTAGATTCAGTTGAGATTGCTGCAATATAAAATATTTGCTTCAAAGTTTAAGGAAAGCTTTGCTTCAAAGTTTAAGTTTAAGGAAGTGTGTAGTTGCCCATTTATTTGCCATTTATTTTCTGAAATTCAACAAATTATATTGTTGAAATTTTGATAAAAATTCCAAAACAAGTTATACTTTTTGTTTAATATCTGAGACACCACGTCGAACGAACGAGTTCAACTAAAAACCAAATAACTTTGTAAACTATGCTACGTATAATTTGCAGCTTTGTAGGTAGTTTGATTACTTCACATATGTACTTAGCAAAGGAAACAATGCCGGTATTCCTTAGGCTTACATTTGCTACAAATTCAATGTAATGTTATAGTTGCTCAATGCTCATGGTTCTTATGGCAGTTACTTTAGTTCAAAGCTTTGAGTTGCCTTTTCAAGTATTGAAGTTCGCTTGATGGAGTTTTTTGTTTGAAAGTAGTAAAGTACTTGCTGGATGAACTCCTCCGCATAATCTATCATTTAATGATGCTCTTTTGTTGAAACTTCACCAGCACGTAATTTGTTAGTAATTCTCATATTGTGAAGCTTGGAAATAAAAATGTTTATTCATTACTTTTTATCATGATGAGTGGAGTTGAGGTCTATTGTTTTATTAAATGATTTAGTTTTTGAACTTGATATTTCAAATTCATTACAACTATAGCTAATCAAGCTCCATTATATCATTATTATTAGATCAAATCTGTAATAAAGTTTTAAACAAAATCTGAAGGTATGTTTAAGTAAATTTACTTGGTCGTCCAAATTGACAAATTACTCATTTTCATATCAAAACAAATATCTGAAATAATTGATCTAGATTTTTGACTTGGTCATTATATTAAAAGAGCTGGTATACTTTTGCTTTAAATACGCTTGTAATTTATATTCATTATCATGAATGACCAAAGTCTTAGTTAACAGAGTGATAAAAAGTGCTACCAGTATATATCCTATAAACATGAAATTATCTAGAATTAAATAACCTTCTGTGAGCTGTGACTAAGCAAATTTCCAAGTAACATTTGTTGAGACCACAAGTAAATCGAGAAATTGACTCTCTCCCCTAATAACTTTTGCTACACGGTCAAAGTTCACATACAACTCAAAAGCGTGTTATTAAGGCTCATTAGCTGGCATTAAGTTCAAACAACTTGTCGGATCTCATTATTGAACATCAAATTGCATTTTCATGTTGAATAGAAATAAATACAAGTATCAGTATTAAGTATCTACAATATAACAAAAATATCTAATATGTTTCTTCTGCCGCCCTCTTAAGTCCAATCATTTGTTTAGCTCATTAACTGCTTCACTGCTGAACTGTTCAGTCAACGAAAACTATCAAAAACATGCAGAGTCCCACGAAACATCTCGCTAGTATATAACTGGCTTGCATGAAAGCTAATTAATTTTCATTTAATTTGTCGACGCTCATTCAATTCAATAAAGTGGTGGCTAGGGAGTGCTTTGGCGGCACGATTTGCTGCACGTCTTGCTCGTTTAGTAGGAGGCTTGTTCCAGGAACATGATGTGTGAATGTGGATATTAATATAATTTTAGTCATTGAGGTTACAATTGCGAGTTTACAGTCGGTGATTACTAATTAGGGTGTTGGTTTTGGCAGAGCGGTGGGATACTTGTTGATCCTTGTAGGATTTTATAAAGTTTTCAAAAGCTAATCAGACGGCAACTTTCGTTGAAATTTTAAATTGCTTTTAAGTGTTCGAAACAAAACTTCTTAATTGAAAAAGTCTTGTTATTCAAGATGTCGTTCAACGATTTACTGGTAATTTGATAAATTATTAACTCGCTTTAAAAGAAAGTAGAATTGTCATCAATCTTAAATTACATTTATCATTATTCTTTAAGCCAGGGGTAGGTTAACTGTGTTATACCCATCATTTTAGCTATTTTACTTTTTATTTTTTACTTAGCATACTTTATAAAGTTTACCAACCCTGCTTCCACCATTAAATTAAATAGATCGTAGTTAATCAAAATTTTCTTCATAAACTAATGGTTTATTAATTAGTTCTGAAACTACAACCAGCAAATTGTTTTCCTGAGTATTTTTTTGTTAAATTTCCTTCTTCCGACATGAATTTGAATAAAAGAATCTCACGCCAAAAGTTTTTGGAAGATTTGTAGTTTTCAGTAGTTTTGTAGATTTCAAGATTTCTAGAGAATTTGCAATTTAAATAAATTTTAATTATTCTGCTGCCTCTGAGCTGTTTTTTGAATATTAAGTGACGCTAAAGAAATTTTGGAAAATATTATTTACGGAGTTCAATTTATGCGAAGTTTGGTAGGAATCGTCGCAACCAGAAAACCATAAATTTATTCAAATTACATTTCGCAAACAGGACATTGAAATTACGATTTGCCAAATTTCATGTCCTCAAAAATAAACAAGCAGTTTAAAAATAATGCATATAGGTAGACACACTCGAGCACCTGCAAAATTATCAATTGAATGACAAAGACCTCGAGCTAGAAGACGTTACCATACTCGTGTAAAGACTATGCCATTAATCCAATTTTACTGTTCGGTGAACCGCCGACTCGTAACAATCGCAAACAAACGCGGATGGTTGTAGCAACGCGCGACTTAAACAATGGACTATTTTAGCAATGGTTCCAGGTGTTTTTTTTTGCGAATAGGAATAAATAGAAAACAAACGGTGGATGGGCATGAAACATGTAGATTGTTTAAATAGAGTATTGTTGATTCTGATTGAACAGAACTCTTTGTTATGAAAGCTCGAAAATAAAAATCAAAAGTTTAATAACGAATATTCTTTTATTGCAGTGATCTTCAACATTACCACTTCTTTCGTTGAATTCCCACAACTGACCTCGAGCACGATGCGTAGTGAGTGACGCGCAGTCCATTCAGGGGGAATTCAGTTTGCCCCGCAATCGTCAATTTTTGGCCCTTATACGGTCACTACTGTCGTCCTTTATTCCCCACACAAGTGCTCATTCAATTGAGACGCAGCCAGCTTGTGCATGGACATTATGGACTCGTCCCGCGTGTCAACGTGCCTGATCTCGATGCTGCTGATAGTATATGGCAGCTTCCGTAGCCTGAACATGGAACAAGAAGCTAGAGAAAAAGAGAAACGCCGCCAATGTGAGAGTATGAATAGTTTGCTGACTGGAGAACCCATCAAAGAAGAACAAAGTAATTGTATAAAGCGAATCGCGAACCGGCATTTTTACATTTGTTTTTCAAAGGTTGCATATTTGCAGATAAATTCGCGACACTGGACACCATGCACGCTCTCTGTTTGCCCTTAGGCGCTTCCGTGTCTCTATTAGTGATGTTTTTCTTCTTTGACTCTATGCAAATGCTTTTTGCTGTGTGTACTGCCAGTAAGTATTGAAATAATTGAGATGTGGCGCTAAAAATTATTTGTAATATTAATTTTTCTTTCTATTTTAGTAATAGCAACTGTAGCTTTGGCTTTCCTTTTGCTTCCCATGTGCCAGTACATAATGAGACCATGCACGGACAATAGTCGCATGTCGTTAGGCTTTTGTGGCCGTTTTACGGCTGCAGAACTGTTTAGTTTTACGCTTAGTTTAACGATCGTCTGTATTTGGGTGCTTACCGGCCACTGGCTGTTGATGGACGCCATGGGCATGGGTTTGTGCGTAGCATTTATCGCGTTCGTGCGGCTTCCCAGCTTGAAGGTGTCTACACTCTTGCTCACCGGGCTACTTATTTATGACGTGTTTTGGGTGTTTTTCTCATCTTACATCTTCAGCACAAATGTGATGGTCAAAGTGGCAACACGGCCAGCAGAAAATCCAGTTGGTCTGGTGGCCAGAAAGCTGAACCTTGGTGGACTTGTCAAAGAGCCTCCAAAACTTAACTTGCCAGGCAAATTAGTCTTTCCAAGCCTCCATAACAGTGGCCACTTTTCCATGCTTGGACTGGGCGACATTGTAATGCCTGGACTATTGCTTTGCTTCGTGCTTCGCTATGACGCTTATAAAAAAGCTCAGATCAATAACACAGCAGAGGCTGGCGTACCACCTCCACGCAGTGTTGGGTCAAAGCTTACGTATTTTCATTGTTCCTTATTAGGGTGAGTGTTGCTTGATTGAATTTAAAAAAAAAACTTAGAACAAATTTTTATTTTCTTCTTGCCATTTTAGTTATTTCCTTGGCCTACTGACAGCCACAGTAAGCTCAGAAGTGTTCAAGCAAGCCCAGCCCGCTCTCCTGTATTTAGTTCCATTCACACTGTTGCCACTGCTCACGATGGCCTACCTGAAAGGTGATCTGCGTCGCATGTGGAGCGAGCCGTTCATTACAGTGCCCACCTCCAAGCAGCTTGACGTTTAAGGATCATAATTAAGAAGCTTTAATTTAAATCAAATTGTGTACATAAAACTGAGTAATTTATTAAGGCAACTACACACACACACTCACATTCACCACATTCGATGGCCGAGCGGACTTACTGATTAGTGTGGACGCCGGGGAACTTCATAAGAAACACAAAAATGCACCTTGAGTTTTTGGTTAAACTTTTTAGCGTAATATCGTCGGTGGTATAAAACATTTAGAATATGACAAGGTGAAGCATGTTAAGGTGGCGATTCCAAACTAAATTATTAAGATGAAAATTTTAAATCAAAAACCAAACTAAATTTCCAAGCAATTCCATTGGTACTGAATATTTTATCAAATTTTAGGAAGAGTTTTTTATCTTAAAAAAAATTCTAATCGCCACCTATATTCTGTAAGCCTCTGAAAAAAACTGTAACAATTTTAGGTTTAAGTGGAACTTGTTGATCAGTTCATTTAAAATCTCATCCGTGTTTAGCATCTCAAAACAAGAGAATTATAAAATTAAAGTCATCTGCATATTTCTCGGAATAAAGTGAAAAATATTTCTGCTAAATGACTGAACCATTCGTTAAAAATCTTTGATTAAGACGGAGCTGGTTGAGAGCAACTACTTTTAGTTGTCTTGTGACAAGTTTCTAAAAACAACTGTGAAATCTAAAATTTTAAATTTAAAAACGATTGATCTGAGTGATATCAAATATTTCGTAAATAGAATAAAAAAACTAGCTGGAGATTCCAGATTCTCCTCCAGCTCTTTTAAAATTAATATGGTAATACAACAAATTGTGAGATTAGCCGGAGATTACAGATTAAAATTTGAAATGTTTTTCATGCATGTAACGACAAACTAGTACATTAAAATAATAAATGTTAGTTATAGTGAGTCGTAACCTGTGTAAATAACCTTGAATGGTTCCAATAAATCGCTCGTTTCCAGCTTCGTCGCCTTTGGCTCAGAATCCATCAAAAAGTGTAGAGAGTTGTACGGATAATTTGTGATTAGATTGCGTATATGTGAAATTAGAATTTTTCGTTGGGTGATAAATTGGTGGACGCGTAGAGAAACAATTAAACATAAGAGAATGAATCATCATAAGCAGTTCTTAAGAAAAAACTATTTAAATATATATTAGAGATAGAATTACAAGAAGATAATGAACAAAATGCTATAGTGAATTAATGTATTTAGTGTTCTCTGTAATTATTATTAATTTTTTCCCAATTGAGTTTGAGAAAATACAATTAACGATGAGATTCATTAACATTGCTGACTAGAAATTAAATAGCTGGGCAAATTAAGTTTAAATTTTTTTCTTTCTTTTTGTGATCGTGTTTTGGACTTTTTGAGAGACACTTTTGAAATTTACCATAATGAGATAAATAATGATACGTATAAAGCGAATTTTATTGAAAATTTCAGTATTTAGATTTGTTTAAAATTTTTTTGGATATTTATTTGAGACGTCGAATAAAACAAAAATGAATAAACCAATAATTGCAAACTTTAATTTTAAGAATTAGCAAAAGTTTTGTTTTTACAATAAACTATTAATTCAGTATGGTTTTTTACTAAATGAACAACTTTTTTCAAATAAATATACCGTTATTTATATTTGTAAATTAATTGTCGTTTTATTGTAGATTATAGCATTATAATTTTTCAGGATTTATTTAAATTTCTCAATATTATCATTCTTAATTTGAGTGCATTTTGTAGGAAAACTTATTAAGATCATTGTGAACATAGTTTCAAAATATTGACTAGAATATTTAAAACATTCAACAACTAATCATTTAAAGAAAAAGAATATATATTAAAAAAGGTGTATAAATTTAACTTAAAAGTAATTTAACTTAAATAAAACTGTGAATTTAGGCGCTGCGATCGTTCTAGTGAAATTTTGGGCGAGGGGTCGGCAAGGTGTAAATATTGATGACCCAGTGAACTTTTCTCCACACATTTTGACGAATGTAAAATAATTTGTGAATTAATTCACTACTCGATTAATTGGTTAATTAGGAGTATATTCAATTGATAAATGAGTGTCCCTTGGCACTTGCAAATTTGTCATTCTACTGTTTAATTGGAAGTGCTCGGTTGTGGCGGAAACTCAAAATAACCTTAATTAATTAAGTGCACCGGAAAAAAGAACTTTTAAACAACAACAGAGTGGTAATTGTGGTATTTACCACTAATTGAACCCTTTAAACCTGAGAAATTCGTGACAAATAGTGAATTAACAATAGTTTGTCTGAGCGAAAAAATTGGACTGTTTTGAGAAATGCAGATTTCTGATTAACGATGAATAACTCAGCGGATGCTTGTAACCCACAAGGGTTAGTGACTAATAATGCCGCAAATAATGGAGCTACAGCGAGCAGTCCCATAAATAATTTGGTTTCCAACATTCAAGGTATTTTGATTCATGATAAAAAAAAACAACAAAAAAAAAACAAATTCTTTATGCTCAGGAACAACATGGGATGAGTTTTGCCAGCGCCATGGTAGAGCAGCTTCTTCGGACTTTGCCAGATCATGTATCCAGTACATGCACACCAATCTTCCAGAATCAGCTCGAGACACTATTACGCACCAAGACTTTTTACGGAAATTTATTGCGACTTTTAGTGAAAATTTTGAAAACGAGTTCTATAGACGCAAGATTGTGCTAAACAATAAGGTAAGCACTAGTCGATAATTCTAGCAGTTTATAGGTTATCACAACGATTTGCTTGTTTTTTCCGCCGCGCGTTCATATACGCAAAAAATCATGAAAACATATTAATTTATGTGGTGAAATCCAAGCTCCTATAGCTTTATCATTCGCTTTAAATGATAATTAATTTTGATTTACAAAAAAAAGTTTCATGCATAACATTTACGATTCATTCATGAATTCAGAATCGCTTGTAAACATAGCTCAAATACAATCTACAATGCACGTAATTACGCACACTACCAAACTGCCGTATTGCCTTTGATCATTTTAACTTCTCTGGAATATTTTGAAGTGATTCGTTGATGGATTCAAAAATTATATAAATAAGACTAATTATTACTACTTGAAATATTTTACTTCAGCAATATTCTTTTCTCAATATAATCCCTCAAAAAGTTCATTAAACTCTGATGATTTGATTAATCAGTCAAGAAAAAAGTAGATTAAACGATTTTGAATCTTTCAACCACTATCCGATAACATTTCCCATCACGCGAGCCCAACATAATTTATATTGAGATTTTAGGGCGCACCCTGTTAGATAAGAGCGTCAAGTTGCTGGTTCATTCACTTTATTATCATCGTCTTGAAAGAAAAAACACATAAAATGCCCATATCCATAAATGGACCAGAATACTAGAATTTCCTCAATTATTATATTTTATTGATCTCCCACGGATTATCAATTAGTGTCCACAATTGATAAATCAATTGAAATGCTTTCTGAAATATTCATAAAGACCGCCATGCTAACAATTCACTTAATATTTGTTCGTTTACATGTAATAGTTATGATCTATCAAAATTATATTTTGATTGGGTATTTTTATTTTTTTTAAAGTATAACTTTAAGAGATCTTTTACCATTTTGTTTAATTGATATTTTGTGTTTGTGTTGTTTAGTAATTAGCGAGTAATTAGTATTATTGATACTATTTTTTTTTTTGTGCAAAAGTCTTAATACTAAACCAGGTCATAATTGTACCTCATTTGAGTCTAAAATTCGGCACAAAACTTATGTTTTTCATAGTGTATTAAAATCTATTCATGAAGCGTTTTCATTTTTAGATATATGGTTTTGATGCTTTGCCTAATTTGGCATTGTTTGAATTATAATTGCTGTTTAGTTTTTTATTGCTTACTTTTGCTTTTAAGCTTTATTTGACTTGAATATAATTCACACTCAATAGCTTGAATAATTTATAAGGTCTGTTGACTGTATTGGTGCTACTGGGTATATTTTGATGTCAATAAGGAATTTGAAATCTCAAGACGAGATGGATTTATTGAGAAAAATTGGAATTGAAATCAATTATTAATTATCAAAGATTTTGAACAATCAATCAATTATTTCAATTGCAGAATAAAAGTTCTGCTTGAAAAATTTGACCAAATATTTATTTGTGGCTTCAAAATGTTTTGCATTTTTTTTTGCTACTCATTTCTTATCTTCCACAAAGTTATGTTGCAAACTTATTTTTATCAAAAAACAAATTAATAATAATATTTTAAATGTTGCAAAAATTCGAAGCTATTCTAGGCTTTTATTTTCCTATAGGAAAAAGCCAGTAATGATTCACATACCAAATTTGTTGAGTGATGATCAATCAACTTTCAGATCATTAACTTGCTAATGTAATATTCACAAAGCAACAAGTTAATTGCATAATTTCGCTGATAAGAGCCATCCGCCCCTGTATTGTGGAAGCTTTCGACTACTGCGAGCACAAATACTAAAGTTTTCCAGAAATATACAATTTGGTAATTAAATGTTTTTTCTTTTATTATTACAAAAATTATTGTCTATTGATTACCATTTGCCATTTTTTGCGGGTTTTTTGCTATAAAACTCGAAATTCGTTAACAATAAAATGCAACAATTTCAACCTTTATCTACAAAATTACAATTTTTCACATTTCTGTGTGTACTCGGTTCTGTGTAGTCTTTGAGTGCTTCATTGTGTAACTTTTCATTCAAATTTATTGAAGTTTTTCATTTACGGCAAATTTGATTGATATTTATTGCTTTGTTAAAAGTGAGAGAAGTCAGAGCTAGATGGGCTCATAATTTATTGGAGATTTGTCTGTGCGTTATAATTGGGTCGATTACTGCAAAATTTTCTGGTTGTCCTAGATTATATTCAAATTTCAAATTTGGTATTTTAATAAATTCAAATCTTATTTAAATATTCTAGACTATCAAATAAATTTCGTTTTCATTAAACTTGAATGTGTAAATAATTTATATTGTTAACATATACGGCTTAAATGTCCCTGAACTTGTCTTTTCGGTTTAACATGATAGAACGACCTTTTGGGACATCTTTGCAGACTTTTCTTATTAGCATCTTCCAAGTGATTTTTGGTTGGTAAATCTTTTCATCAGACATTCTCATAAGACTATGAGTTTTTTTATTGCGTTATGGTATCAAATATCCGGACTTAAGAAAACCTTAGAATTATAATCGGAACAAAAAGACGATTCGTTTGCATCCAACAAAATTTTGTGTTGTTTTGGCAAACATGAAATAATTATTACTAGAGGTCTCTATTCAAAGATTACGATTGGTTTGAGAAAGTTCCGATTTCTCCGAAAAAATATGCAAATGGTATAAAAGGTTTGATCTACCTTTTCTAGTATCTAATTTAAAGTCGGTCAAAATATTATTATTTGCAAGGTTATAAACTCGTTATAAACTAAAAATTGACTAACATTCTACAAAAAAAGCAAAACACAATAAAGCTAAAATCTACCTGTCAAACCTGCATTTTTAGTAATAAATAGTCCAAAGTTGCGATTCAGTTTATTGTACAAGAAATAAACTCTAGTTTCTCACAATCCTATGAATACGCACGGCTCAATTCAAATTTTGTGATTCAGCAATTTTTATATCTTTCTTTAGTTCATCGACCTTGAGTCTGTAATAAACATCTAATCTTTTATAATTTTTCTTCAAAGCCACAAGTGACGGTCTTTTAGTGGTAATTAATGCAAAATATGTTGCACTATTTCTCGTAACCAGAAATGTTTTGAAAACATTTCCATTCAAAAACATTAAATATTCCGAAGAATTCTTCTTCCTGCATATTAATGACATTTAGCTTCTTATGAAATATTTTCTGTGCGAAAAGTTTGAAAAAATGTGTGTTGATACGTATTAAATATTTGCTGAAATATCACGAACGATTCATTTGGTTCGGGCCAAAATCACAACAACAGTTTATCAGTCGCGAAGCCAGTGCAAGTATTGGAGCACTATTAGTGGCTTTATGTGAAGGTTATGATCGGCTTTCATTGCTTATATGCAAATACTCAAGGAGAGAGTGGAGTGCCTTCTTTTACTTACATTGTCTGCTTTTTTGTATAATTTTGTTTTATTGTTTCTTTTTCGATTTTTTTCCGTTCTGGGATCGAAATGATCGAATTTTAATTGGAGCACAATGTGTTGCCATCGGCAACGTTTATCGTCCTGATGTGCGTCAATAATTTTCCCTTCCTATTTTGCACATTTCGACTATTTTGATAATTCGGTTCTATTTTATTAAGAAGAGCGACTGGCCCACAACGGAGAGCGAAAAGCATGCTTGCCAACGTGTTGACTCTAACTACATAATATAGATCTTGAATAAAATTTCAATAAAAATACAGGCTCGCTCAGTGGGCAATGTATTGAAAAGAACATTGGTGCGGCGATTTTTTAAGATTTTCAACATTCCATTTGATTCATCAGTATCTACTCACTTCAAAATGTTTGTTTAACACATAAACTCAACAAATTTGCAGTTTTTCAGAAAATAATAAAATTCCTTTATTTTCGTCTTCTAAAACTTTTACGGCGCCACAGCTAAGTCATGACAAACTATATTATGATAAGTACACACTTTGCGCCAAGTATGAATTATTTAAAACAATCGCGATTGAATAATAATCTTATTAATAGAAAAATTCAAAAAGCAATACATTAACTCATAAATTAATTATCCAATAATTATACCATTCGATTATACACCTAAATATCTAGTTAGATATATATGTAGATGTTTTTTCAGCTGCTTAGAATAAACATTAGATATCAAAAAACGAAAGTAATGCTTTAAACGTGTAATCGACTCTCTTAAACGATTCTCCACCTCCTCACTCGCTTTATAATCAAGAAGAAGTCAACCGGCAAACGCACACAGCAAGCACTCCGCATGTCGATTGTGTGAGCGCAGCGTCTTGGTGATTCAGTTACTCCGAAGTTGTTTGATGCGGCTAGGACGACTTTTTGCCACCAGAACGCTGTCGCTTTAAATTAATCGTCTCGGGATCACTTGATTACGCACTCAGATGTGCAAAGAATATTGTTTTTGTTTTCACTTAATTATTATCAGCAAAAAATAAAAATTCGGGCAGAGTGAATGAACATTAGAATGCCATAGAGTCTCTCGCACAGCTGAACGGATAATGTGATTCAAGGTTCGCGTTGCTCGTGGTCGTTTATGCATCGTCAGTTTACATCGACTATTTGACCAATGGACTATTGGCGAAAAGTGTTTGCGGCTACTAAGCCATTGCCGGCAGTCCAAGAAGCGGGTTTAAAGGTATATAGAAATTTTTAAAAGTAACCTGTTGCATTATTGGCATCAAAGTTGCATTCAGTGTGTGATTTTGAGGAATTTTTTGGAGTGCTGTGAAATTTTGATTGTACTGCATCGTACTTATGTGAAGTTTTGATCAAATAATTTTTTCATTGATTATTCAAGAAGCTAGAAAATGTGCAGAAAGGAAATGAAAAGATTTTCATGCAATATTCTGAATATATTCGTTTAAATAGACCTAATTTACATAATGCGGACATTCCTTAAAGAGGATCGGGCTTTTAAGAATAATATACAGTCGTTGCATGATAAAGGACTCTTACTAGTTTGGATCAGTTATAATACTAGAGATCCTTAAATGAAAGATAAGTTTGTACAAATTCTTATCTGTGGTTTAATACATTTTTAAAAGATTTCAAAATATTTCAGTGTGCTGTCGTAATTTTTTAAAGTATTTGTTGAAAATCAAATTTTTTTTACTTCTCATCAAACATTTGATCATTTATAAAATCATCTTAATAAACATCCACCAAAAAACAAAAATATGTGTATAATACCATAAAGTTGGTGTCAAGCGGCTTGTTGTAATAATTTAATAATTTATGTGAATATTCTGTTATAATGTCTGGACATGTGGATGCTTATAAAATATTCCGCTAATATTCCAAAATAAATGCAAGCTTCGCATGGAATATAGCGAACATATTGACTAGAGTTTTGAAATCTCAATCCACTTTTTAATACATTGTAAATATATTTAATGAATTCTTATAAATTTGAATGAAACATGAGATAATGATATGAACTGATATACACATTACTATACAAGAAATATGAAACAGAAGAAAATGAAGTAATGTCACAATTCTACTTTTTGTATAATTTCTATGCAAAGCGCGATTTTTGAAAAGTTTTAATGTTTTTGTTTTGTGTTATTTCAATACCTAATATTTCTCAATATCTAAATATTTAGAATTCAGATGGGCTTAAAAAATTTATCAAATATTGAGATAAAATATTAAATAAAATAACTTAATTTGATAACGCTTTTTGAGATTATTGTAACAAATATTTAGTGCACAATATTCAATACCAAGTGTACATTAGGTAATAGCAATAATCGGAAACTTTCCTACACAAAACAACAAAGCAAGTGATTTGAGATTGCTTACAGCAAGTAGCTACAGTGAATTTCTGAAATTAGTCTAAACATCTAAACATGTTAGTCACTTTAGTCTAAACATGTTTCTATATTAAGTTATTTTGGGGCAGTTTTAAAGCGTATAAATTCCTGCTAGCTTGACAAATAGACAGACGATATAAATATTTCCGCATACGATGAAAATCGATAATGATGAAATAATCCTTTAGCCCAAGCACGGAAAGTTTCTCACGAAAATAAAAATCCCGTAGCAATCTTTTTGTTTGCCAAGAAAGTGATACCCACGGGCAAGAAGAAACTGGCGATGCTAAAAATACACTTTTTGGTGATAAGGAAATTATCGCCTTGGATTTATTCTTTCTTTTATTTTTGCATTTTCTGTAATTTTTGCAAAATTTTTGAAATTCTTTGTTTCTTGTTTATTTACAGACGAGTAATGGCACCGCCAACGTACTTGAGGAAAGTGATTACTATTCTGAAGATCAGGATACGTCAAAAATAAGCCACAAGCCCTTCTTTAGAAGACTTTCTTTCAAGGGGCTGCGCAAAGGAAAGGTAATTAAGTTGATGGTAACGAATTTGCGATACACTTCCAAATACATTCAGAGTTTTCAGCTAATGGTCCACTTTTATTGCAGTCATTCTTCCAAAAACAGCATTCTGATGAGCAAGAGCTTTCTGGTCAGAGACAAAACAAAACAAAGTTGGCCAAAATTGTAGTAGAATGCCGGAAAGAAGGCATTGTGAATTATATCCCACCAGAGACGCTTGATCAACCCAGCGCTCAGCACAAGTGGGAAAAGTGTAAGCTCGTGCTTGTAAAAACCGTTGGAGGATACATGCTGGAATTTTATTCGCCGCCCAAGGCTCCCAAGGTAAGTGTAAAATGTAAAGGTTTATTTTTTGCTGAGTTGTTTGCTTTGGGTATAAATGTTTTTAAAAACAATTTTAAAAACAATTTGTAAAGTAATCTTTCTAAAAGCTCTCACATTTTGAATGCTCCGGAAGCATTAAACAATAGAATATCAATTGTTTTGAACTTTATAATAGGCCCGAAAGTAAGATGTTGTATCTTGAAAAGACTTTTTAATTTTAGAAAATCCTTCTGAAAATTTAGACTTTCTATAAAGTTGATTATTTAAAATTTTTTAATTTATTGAAATCCAAAAATGTTTATTCCAAAACGTGTCAAAATATGACAAATTTCAAAGCGTTCAATTTAATGATTTCTAATTATTAAGGATATCAAAGTATCCCCAGCTGTGTTTATTTAATTTTAACGATTGTTTATGCTTTTTAATTTGAACATGCCTTTTTATATACTTGATTTATTTTTTTTTTCACCTCTCGATGATATATTTATAGGAAATTTGTTTTAAAATCATGTTTGAGCATCATAAAAATGCTTTTGAGACACTTTCTAAGCAATCTTATCAAATAATCCTTTGTCTTCTCTCAAAAAAGGAAATGTGGTTATCTTTCTGGTTTATATTCTTATATCCGTTAGGGTATATCGCGTGAATCGAAATCAATTTTCCCTTACCCTGTTGAATTATTAGTTGAGTTAAATTTTTTTTTGTTTTTTTTTTGTTTTTTTTTTTATTCAATTGAATTAATTGGATTTGAAAATAAAATAAAAAATGTAGCATTCCAAGAAATAGGCCGAACATTATTAAAAAGTTGAAAACAATATTATTCGATCAATTTTAAAAGTAGAATTTTGAAGCCCCTAAAAATATTTTTCTTTTCCTATTACAGCCTCGTAGCGGTGTTTTTTGTTTTTTGATATCGGAGGCAAGGGAAACCACTGCCTTGGAAATGCCCGATCATGAAAATACTTTCGTTCTTAAAGCCGATAACAGCATGGAGTATGTCATTGAAGCCAAGGAAACGGAAGATATGCGTAGCTGGCTGGCCACCATTCGGTATTGCATGAAAAGCACGCCCACCTCCCAAATGCCTCCCATGAGCGCTTTAAATGAGCAACCTCCACCCAGTGCTCTAGCCAATACTTCATTAACAGCGGCAGTTCCCGTAGTCAGCCCTGATCCGGGACCAACCAGCACCGCCAACGCAAGTAACACGGGAACCCTCAACAATAATAGTTTGAGCAGTAATAATAATAACTCGTCGCTTCCAATCGCACCTGATCTACCACCCAGGAGAGCTGACGATCGCATTTCTTCTAGTAATTTTGAGCTGACAGAGGGAGATTTGGAGCATGCTCACGACCTAGACTCGGATTTAACGGCCATGATGAGGGAGTATCCCGTAAGATTCTAATTTTAATTATTATCGATAAACAGGATATTAATTGGATTTTTTAATTGTTTTAGTGGTTTCACAGTACACTCCCTCGATCAGATGCCAGTAGCATGGTTCTGCATGGTGGTGGTAAGTTTTTTAATTGTTGTTGTAATATAAATTATTTGAAAGTTTTTGTTTAAAAATGAGTAAGATACATATTTTATTTTTAATTAAAACAACTTTATTAGTAAAATCAATTTACGTTCTAAAATGGCAAAAATTCCAACACTTTTAAATATAGCTCTAATATTCATTATGGGAGTGCTGACTTATTCCTTGGCCATTCTTGGTCGACTTTTACTTGCAATGTAACCGTCTTCATTATCATTATAATAATTTCAATATATATTGCAACAAGAATCTGAGCTCAATCAGGAAACCTTTCATTATTGTTTTTATTATTGCGACACATCTGGAATCTGGATTGACCAGTTTGACTTTCTAAATATCGAGAAAACGTATTTGGCAAGAATGTTTTTGGTCTAATGAGAGAAAAAAGGTTCAACAACAAACCTAATTTAATATCACTGTAACATATTATTGAATGATATCTATTTTTGTCAATGCAAGAAAAATGGAAAATAATGCATACGATTATTTTAATTTAAAAAATTTATTAAATTTGCATAATTGCAGTTTTTGCTGTTTTTTTGTATTAACCGTCATATGAGACTACTCAAATTTAATATTTATTTTTTTTAACACAACATTTATATTGATGAAATATAATTGCTATGAAAGTTGATACCGTACTCAATTTTGTGAACTTTCAGATACTTTTCATAATTAGGTAGTATTTTGTTTTCAAAGAGTAATTTTCTGGTATAATGCCCATATTTTAATTAGTTTGTAAAACAAGATACTTGTATTTTCATTAAGAAACTATTATTTCTACAGTTAGCTATAATTTTGTCTAATCAATAGTTTTGTTAAATTTGCTTGCTTTCGCGTTAATTTCATACTTTTTTTTAAATCTTTATGGTTATGGGAAATATATTCAGAGTTATTTATAATTAGAAACATTTATCTATTCGCAAATGAACGTTTTTTAAAAAACAAAACCAAATAACTTGCAACAATGTTGCAATGTTTAAACATTTTTTATGAAAATCTATTTCGAGTGCGGAGAGCGTGACATAAATCAAGAAGAAGGAATTCTAACAATAAATATAATTTATTTCAGTTTTGGAAAGTCTTTTTTTACCCGAAAATATCCTTAATTTATAAAGAAAGCTTTTGAAGAGATTAAAATATTTTTTACGAGATGTTATTCCTGTCATTGCTTTCAGTCCATGAAAAGAATTTTCTAATAATACATTCTATAGAACATTCCAAACAAAGAACAGCTTTGTTTCGTTAGCATAAAATGTTGCACATATCATAAAAACATAATTTATAAATTTACAAAACCACCAAACCACTAAAATTATTGTATCTTTATTTTCAGCTTCTAGTCATGGCGTTTTTCTTGTTCGCCAAAGTGAAACGCGCAAAGGCGAGTTTGTGCTAACCTTTAACTTCCAAGGCCGCGCTAAGCATCTGCGAATGACCCTCAACGACCTGGGTCAGTGTCGAGTGCAGCATCTTTGGTTTCCCACCATCACTGAAATGCTGGAGCACTTCCGACAAAATTCGATTCCTTTGGAGCAGGGAGGAGTTGCCGACGTTCGCCTAACCGAATATGTTGTGCATTTACCCAATTCGCGTCAAGTGAGAAGCATTAGTTGACCGCTGGCTGTTCAAACTTAGTTCTTTTTTTGATTTTCTTTCTAAGTTTAATTCTAGTTTTTATTTTTAATTACGCGTTCAATTGTAATTTGATTTTGAGCGCAAGATGTTATAATGTAGGTGACGATACATAAGTACTCTTCAATTATATATAAAAAATTGAATTGGAAATATGGAATATTGAATTGTTTTTTGAGTTTCTTAGAATATAAATTTGATTGTATCTTTGTATCGTCACCTACGTTTAAAGATTTTGATTTTGAGAAATTTTTTGCCTTGCTAGTTTTGTTTATAATAATCTTTATTATTGTGTCAAGTTGGTGCTTAAAAAAAATAACACATTATGTTGATTTATCACTATACCTGTTAAAATTACCTTGATTGAAAAATCGATAGCTACACCTGATTTAACATGATGTGCTGGCTAATTATTTAGTAAATTGAGATGCTTGTCAGGATCCTTCAATATATATTTTCAGCGAGTTTTCAGTGTTTTTTTTTTGTTGGCTTAAGTAAGAGCGAAATGAAGGAAAGTTCATGTGACAAGTAGAATGCAATGCCCAAACATAAAATGCGAATAAGATGTGACAAATCAAATTTTACGGAAGAAGCGTAAAAGCCGTTTTAATAAAGCGTTGTTCAATTTGTCTCAACAATTTGTTAATGAGAATTGATACATCATTTATCACGAACTCAAGTGATATTATGTTACTGAATTTTTATCATAAACTTGTTCACAATTCAAGTGATTAGTTTTTTGATTTTATCAATAGCACTTTAACGCATTATTATCTTTCTCCAATCTAAAATATACTGTTAACTTTTGTTATAATTAGTTGCGATAAATTTTCGCATGACTTTTTGGCTAAATTTCCATTTCAAATCATTTTCATGGCGACCTCTAAATCAGTTGAATTCACTTGACAACTCGGAATCAATGCAAAATTATTTGAAATTGAATTTTTTTTGTTGTTGAATTAACTTTAAAGCTGACTTAAACAATTTTTTGTACTTTTTCTTGTAATTTGTTGTGAAGTTGTAATTTAGTAATTAATTTGACGCATATATTCACAAAATTCGACTTTTCATCAACGGCAGCAAGTGACGATCGGAGGAAGTATTCGGATTAGATTGGTGGACCTGGAGATTACACATGAACCGCAGGTAAATACATTTCATGTGCTGTTTAAATTTATATTCGTAATCATTCAACATATTTAATTATTAAATACTGAAAATAAATTTTGCTCAAACATTTTCATCTTTCTATTTTTAGTTTGTGCAAGAGCCCCCCTTTGAGGAAGCCCGAGCAGTTGAACGAGCGGTGGACAACCAATATAGTTTTGTCTGAGAATTACCGAAAAAGTAGTGAATCTAGATTTTTCAAGGTAGCCACGTATTATTTTAAACCAACATTAGACTTCAATCAAGATAAAATCGAGTCAAAGCTCGTAAAAACTTCAAAAGCCAAGTGAGCAGATTTTTGAAATTTTAAAGCTCAAAACTTTTTTGCAAGGTATTTAATATTTTTATGTATCAAAGAAAATAATTTTAAGAGTTCCAGATAACCGCAGGAAAATCTTCCAAACCAACTGTTCCCGGTTTTGAAACAATAATTCTTGACAAAAAAAAAACTAGAAATCAAATATAAACTTAAAGACAGTGTAAAAAATTTTTTTGTGAAGAAGTTTTTAATTGTCACATGACATCATTTTCATAAAAATTTATTCAAGTCATTGACATCAGTTTCAAATTCCAACTTTTTTTTGATAAAAACCTACAGAAACGATTATAGAAAAATAAATGGAAATTTCCATCTTTCTCTCCCTTTTTTGTAGCATGATACAACAAAGTAAACACTCAGCCTACTTTAAAAATTAAAATGAGTAAAAATGTGCCATCAATTCAAAAACTTTTCTTATTTAGAACTCACAATTGAACAAATTGCAAACACAGAATTTTTATATTTAGATGTAATATTGGTAACATATTTGGTAATTATAATGTAATATGTATAATACACGTTGTAAATATCAAAAATAATAATAATGATAATGATACTATATAATTTAGTGTTTAAACATATTTTAAAAGAAGATATCGAATTATCTTCAGATGGCTTCATAATAAATGGAGAACAAAAGCTCAAATCTATTAAATAGTTTCTTAAATTCAAAATAATTTCCAACATTCAAGACATGAAGGTCGGACAAATCTATTTATTTTATTTGATCATCACCACTTATAGTTTTCAGCATCCAAATACGCAACAAAAAAACGTATTTCTTAATTATTAAAACTAATAATCTGAAAATGCAACATTACAATGTGTTCAGTTAATGATAGATTTTATTTAAGTTTATGTCTGCAAGAAGAAATTTGGAGAAATATATTCTTCAAGCTTTTAATTTTTTTTTTTTTCACTTCTTTTGTGCAATATTTTTCTAGATGTCCTGCTCAGTTAATACTTTTAATTTAGCTTTAGTTGAATGTATTCCTAATTTCCTACCATAAATAAGAGCAAAAAAAATTACATCACTTTACGATCAGGAGTGGTTGTTTTTTCAGTTTCAATGAATACTAAATTAAAAATAAACCATTTGTTGTAATAGATTTATAATTCTGTAAAGATACGGAGCTTTTATACGCAGAACAAAAATACTTTTCAGTGTAATTAATGTCCAGGAAGTAAATTTAACTATGAATCAACGTGAAGTGTTAATTGTTGGAAAACATTTGTATAAATTAAAGATTTTGAATGCTCTAAACGTTTTCATTTTTTTTTTACACAATCAACTAAAACCAAAGTTGAATATACTTATGTATTTGATATTAGTTGATTCGAGGCCATTCAACATCTAGAAATATTTATAGATGCCTAATATAATTTTCAATCCTAAAAAATATTTCCTGGTGTTGATACGTTTTTTAAGTATTCCAAATTAATCATTTTTGAGCCTAAAACACTTTTCGATCAATTTTGGAAAAGTTGGATTTTTATATATAAAGTAAAATCAGAATGTTTTGTATATTAATTAAACTAGATCGAGAGCGGTTCGAAATCTTGATATAAATTATCAAAAAAACTGTATTTATTATAATTACTGTAATAAAAAATTATTTAAAATCTGATTTGACTGTTTCATTAATTCTATTTTTCAGATACTAGAAATTTAGGTATTGTTTGAAGCAAACAGACACTAAATGGCAAGGGATTCAATAAATTTTTGTAATAAAGCGTCAAATTTTAATTATTTCAGAAAATAATTTATTTCGGTGTTAATTTGTATTAAAAATCAACATATTGTTTTAAAACTAATTAAAAATTTTTTGTTACCAAATTTGACTTGTTGTTTTTGTTTCATACAAAATCTCATTGACATATTTATTTAAAAGTATTTACAGATAAAATAAAGCAAAGAATGGAATGTTAAAGCTCGGTTAAAGCTAAAGATCATCATCATCCTCAGCAATTGACGGTACCAGAAAGTATTCCACATAAATTGGCACTGAATCAACTGATTTATCCTCTACAAGAAGCTGAACTGCCAAAAGACCATCAGAAAGCGTTCGCAAAGAAATTCTTGAAGAATATGCCAGTGTTTTTAGTATGTACTTGAAGTATGTGAAGCTATATCGGAATTTTGTTGGTGTGGTGCTTGCGAATGACTGGATCATGTCACTACTTTTAGGTATGTTTATATGGGTCTCGTATTGTAGAATGCCACACGAAGTTAGTTTGATATTATAGTCATCCGAAGGTTTGTCTAGAAAAAAAAGTTTTATAATTTGAAGGAAAATTATATTACCGTATAACATACCTGAAACCATAATCTCAAGCTCATCAATGGATCGATCAATATCATTCAATATATCGAAGAAGTCTGTACCATTCATGATGAAATTATTGCATTTTACTTGATCAACAACATTAAAGTCAACCAATTCATCTGTATTTTTAGTTTTAAGGAGATACTCAGTAATAATATCACCAGCAGGCTCATCGTTATCGTTCATGTCTTCATCATCCAATGGTGTATCGTTTTGGTTTAAAATCAGCACTAATGGACTGCCATCTCCGTAGTAGATCATTTTAAGACTTGACGAATTGTTGTCAATGAAAGAATTTAAATATTCGGTGAGTGTGGTGAGGTTCACGCCGAATGTTAAAAGCTCAACTTGTGAGTCCACCTGAAAAGTGTAATACATTGAATTTTTGTAAGAAAAATCTACAATTGTTATACCTTTACAGAGTAATTAGAGAAAGACTCTCTGCGTATGTAGGCAGTTGTCTGAAAACACTTGGACTCCTCCACCACAAATTTTAATCCATCTGGTGAGAGTTGCACTACTGTATTTGCTTGAAAATTTATCGCTTTAAGCACATTAAGGAAGGTTTTGATGCAGTTTGACTTTAAAGTTGCACAGAATTGAATATGTTCTTTGCGATAGTTTTTAATTTGAGTGAGAAGCATTGTAAGAATTTAAAAGCAACGGATTTGCTTGAGGAGGTAGTCAAATTGGATTTTAGTGAGCACTTCAACTTCAATAAGACCCAGTAGCTTAGCTATTTTGGCAGCTAGAATATGCTAAAAAGATTTTTAATTAATTATATTTGAAGTGGCAATAAAATTTATCAGCTCGATTTACCTTACAAGTCCACTGATTTTGATCCCTTATCACTTGAAACTGATAAGCAAGGCAAGGGCAGTAGTTTATCTTGGGAAAAAATCTGTAAACCTCATTATTATGGCCAACAATTTCCAAAATTTCCCTGAAACCTTGTACTCCGGATTCTTGGTATTTGTAAAGAACAATCTTTTTGTTATCGATTAGATCCAACGCTCGAAGAAGCACTTTTTCAAAAATAGAGTTTAACTGCAACAATTCTTCTTCGGTTACTTAAAAAATTAGTAAATTAACATTTGTTTACAAATAAAGTAACCAAAATAAACCACTTACATTCTTTTTGACCGTCTTCGTTGATTCTCTCCTCAATTTTTTTGAACACAGCATCAACAGTGAGGCCGAGAATAAGCGTTGGTTGATTCGACATTCATTAATTCTCGTAAACCGAGTCAACTAATTAAGATTTCTTACTAATTTAACTTATTTGTAAAAAGGCGAAGATTTTTTATTAAGTAGTATAGTTTACTGGGAAATTACCCGATGAACAAATTTAAACGTCATTTCGAGGGGTTGAAAATCAAAACTGAAGGGGCAACCGCAGTTACAACAACATTTATTTAAGACATGGCTGAATATCAAATGCAATCATCTCTCCTGTTAAAGAAACAATTAGCTGGTGAGTATCAATTAGTGTTCAAAGTGATTCATGAAGCCTTAGCCAGTGTTTGTACTAGTTAAATTTCTCGTAGAAGAGACATTTTTAGCGAAATGGCCATTAAAAAAAAAGAATTTTGGGCCTCGCTTTGTACGAGTGAATCCTAATTATAAGTGGTCTGAGAGTCATCAAAAGATAACTATAACTGTTGATGAATGGAAAGTTAGCTTAATGGCTCAAAAAGAAGATTCAATTGAAGAAGTGTGCTTTAAAATGTCTGAAGAAAAATCAATATGTCGTATTCTTTGTCTGAGACAAATTTTTTTTTTAATTTCAACTAGCATCACAAATTTTTGGAAAAACTTTCATTATCATTACTTAATGGAGCTATACATCTTTCTTATCAGTGCTATATAGATCTTAGCAACATTATATAAGCTCTGGCAAACGCCGAAAAGCAATAAATAAACGAAAAATCCAGACTTACAAATATATTCTAATTTCAGAACTGAACAAGAACCCGGTCGAAGGATTCTCAGCTGGTTTGATTGATGATAATGATATTTTCAAATGGGAAGTTCTTATAATTGGACCTCCGGATACGCTTTAGTAAGTATTTTGAGATATTTCCGGATAACATAACCACACTCTTTTTTATGCTGAGATCATGGTATGATCTCTGCTGAATGAGAATATTTTGGGGTTTTGAAATTTTTGTTAGTATTGAGAAATTTGATGAACAACGAAGAAATTTGAAATCAGATATTATTTGATGTTTTAAGATTGTTTTTCTTTGATTTGTTGAGTTTTCTTTAGATTTCAAATTATTTAATTGAGTAAAATTATTTTTAAATAAGTAAACCAAAGGTTTTTTATTTATTTCAGCTAATAATCTCTAAAACCGGGGATGTACTTCATTTAACTCTTTTATAATAATTCTCTTCTTTGAATTTTAGTGAAGGCGGATTCTTCAAAGCCCATCTTCACTTCCCCAAAGAGTACCCACTGCGACCACCACGCATGAAGTTCATAACCGAGATATACCATCCTAACATTGAGCGAAACGGAGAGGTTTGCATTAGCATACTCCATGAGCCTGGTGATGATAAATGGGGCTATGAGAAAGCGTCTGAGCGTTGGTTACCAGTTCATACTGTTGAGACGATTCTCATTTCGGTGATTTCAATGCTGGCAGATCCCAACGATGAGTCGCCAGCCAATGTGGACGCAGCCAAAGAGTGGCGCGAATCTTATCCAGACTTTAAACGTAAAGTGGCGCGCTGTGTGCGAAAGAGTCAGGAAGAGTGTTAGGAATTAGGATCTAGGATAATCAAATTCGCTGCAGAACACCATTCATGATATGTCGACCATCAACAATATAAAAAAAAATACTAAATTGATTGAAGATTTGAAGAACCATTTCAGGTAGAAAACAACTAAAAGACGTCATAAGACGCATTAAACATCTTTTTTATTTAAATTGAATACCTAAAAATTTATAAAATTATAAAAACAAGTTACAAGCAAAATTAATCACCATCAAATCAGCAAAGCAAAAATTATACACTTCAAACAATTAAATTAAAAACGTTTAAATTGGTGGCCGGTTACCAATTAGGTCGCCACATGATTTCACTTTCATTTTCCATGCAACAATAAAAATTTTATTCGATGTTTCGATTTCTGGTATAAACACTTCTTTTTTTAATTATTTAATTAATATTATTATTGTTGATCACTTTTTTGTTTCAATTTGTTTTTAAAATACTTTGACGAGTTCTTGCGTGTTAAATACTAAAAGAGGAATAGAGGATGCTTGAATAACTTTTAATAACAAGTTAATGAAGTTTACTTGACGCATGCACTCAGATTTATATCGTCCTTTTTTAATCAATATTCGGAAGCAATATGAATGTTCTACGTTGACACTGTAAAAAAAAATCATTTGAGTGGAAAATTTCTCGAAACTATTTGATGAATAATTCTTAAAGTTGCGTATTTATACATTTTTTCCTAATTAACATAATTGTTTGTGAATTTATAAATAGAAAATTTTGTAATCAACTACACAATATTTTAAACAGTGTTGTCTGAACCAAATTATTATCGATTTCTCTATTCCTTTGAAACTTGATAATCTTGATAAAACGATCTTAAAACCATTAAATCAATTTGAAGCTTGTTTAGTTGAATTGCTGATAATAGTCTTTCAATTTCAAGAAAAACTAGCCGAAAAACCCATTAAACCAGAGATGATTGGAGTATCATCAAACAATTTTCTATACAAAAACCATTTTTGCATTGAAAATACGTATTTAAACAAACCTATAATGCTTTTGAACTTATCGCTTTAAATCAATTGTGACGTTGATTTTTTGAGTTTAGCCCATGATTTTTCTCTTAGTTTACAATTATTTCGTTGAAAAACAATGCAAAAAGTCGTCTAGCAACTTGAAACTTGCGTCTTTTTGCGGCTTTTTATGCGACTTTGTAAATGTTCAACAAGCATAAATTATTACTCTTGATTTTTTTTCTCTGGTGTGTTTTACCGTATAAACGCGTATAAACTACTCTTGATTGAATATAATTTAAAACAACTTGGTTTGTTATTAGGTGGGCATTTGCAGAGTTTTTCTGGAAAATGTAACTGAAATAAAATTTCCGAAAAACTGTACATGTGTCGGCTTTTTGATGTACTATGAAAAAGTAATATTGTAAACAACAAATATTTTTTATGAATAATAAATAAGATAAAAGAATTAATAAATTGTAACAGTTTTATTTATCCAAGTTTTTTTCAGATCGCTAAAAGCTACAAAATTTAATCAAATTCGATCAAATTTGTATTCTTGACTTTTCTGTTAATCTGTCAAAAAATTTTTTTTCATAATCATAAAAATTAATAAAAACGTTTCTGAGTCATGCTACAATATACACAAGGTCATTACATCTTTTCTTTTAGAAAGTTTAAAAAATGATTTTATCATCTTATGCAAAAATGCTGAAAGAACACGTGAGCATTTTTTGATGGAATATTCTTTTCGTTTCACAAATTTTTAAAATACCAACAAAAGCTTTCCTTCTTGAGGATTCCGTAAAGTTTCTTCTCAAAAAGTCAAACTGAAGGAAAAAACTTAAAATCGTACCGAAAAATCCATAATTTATTCATTACCGCGTCATCCTCCCCAAAACAATTCATTGTTCTTTCATCTTAATCTTTGTAATTTTCCATGGTATAATCCATGTATAATCTTAATCGAAAAATAGAGAAAATGCAGAGCACGATCAATTTATAATTTAAAAGATTTCAAATACACTGATTAGAAATGGAAAGAAACAAATAGCCTTTGAGGCGAGAAAGAGGCAGGAGATTATGGTTGAAGAAAAATGTGGTGTGAGAAGAAAAACAGAGAAAAATGCAAAAAGCTTTAGAGTGATGAAATAAAATATATATCAAAGGATTTGAAATCACTTATGTATCGTTAGCTATGCAATTTGTGATCGATCAAAGAGCTTCTTTTTCAATTTTATGGTTAAAGTGGAATAAAGGTTAGATTGAAGGGCTCTCAATTATTTAAACGATAACTTTGTTTTTTTTCATTCTTTTTGAATTCGGTTTAAATTTCAATGGAAAATGAGAATTGGGATTTACAAGATGCAGCTGAGATGTTATTCTTTAAGTTTTAAAATATATATCAAAAAGTAGGTGAAGGTTTCTCAAAGAATTACTAAGCTGGATTATTATGGATATTTATGACTCGTTTAGATAAATAAATTATCCTCAAAAAATTTAATCCATGAAACCTTGAGAATCAAATGAATAATTCACCGTTTGGAAGAATACAGAATACATGATTTTGTTATCATATATATATTTTCTGTCCTCCCACAATCAGTTTAAGATTTCTAACTTGTACATGATTATGTGCGGGAGTGGTTAATCCGCATAACCTTTAATAAAGAAGAGAATTTGTACCCTGGTGACTTCTTTAATAAGTGGGTTTATTGATCATATAAATCACAAGTTTTTGATGTGATTTGAAAAGTTATAGGATAGGTTATGGTAAGATAAAATGTTTAAACTTCAAGGATACGTTTCAAAAAGTATCAATATCCATAATATAAAATGAATAATTACGTATAACATGAAATTTCTACCAAACAGCTCAGACCTTGAAAACTCAAAACAAACAATCATTTTTCATAAAATAAAGCAAGATTATGTCACTCAAAAGACTTGGGAGCAGGAGCAAAAAAGCTGTAAAAACTCCAAATTTCCCGTGAGAACTCTATTGTCAACATTTCAGCATACCCGTTCTTGTTGAATCTTCTTAACCGTGCTTGTTGTAATCTCACGTAGTACATAATGCTTTTTATCATAACAAATCGGAGAACCTCTTTTTTGTGACATTTTCAACTTCTTGGCTTCCTTCCAGTACTTTTCAATGTCTTTAGCATAAATGGCGAATAAATTTTAAAACTTTTCTTCCATGCAAACTCACTCTGAATAAGATTATAATTATATATTACTTAAGAGTTAAAAACCTTTTAAAAAGTTATCAGAAATATCTTTTTTCGGCTTTTCGGTATTCACTTTCACCCCAATATAAATAGCTAATTGAATTTTACGCTTCCCGAAAGTTTATCTTTATTTTTCAGTTGAGTCGTTATTGAAAAATTGGCTCAACCAATTTGTTAATATTTTATAAAGAAGGAACACTAGAAAAGTACCTTTATTAGCTGCAAACACGAAATGCGCCCATAAAAACAAGAAGGAGAGAATTTAATTTGCCTCAACAGCAATTTGTATAGAAAATATTTTTCATTTGTGCAATCACGAAGCCAGCCTTATACCGGCAAGCTATCAATAAAAAAAGGTTTAATTTCTTCTGACCTCATAAATTCTCTGGAAAATGGGAAAAATTTGCAATGAAGTTTATGAAAATTATATACAAAGTGTAGATTGAATACTTTGAGTACTTTGAATATATTTGAAAGGCCAATGGTTTTAATTTGATGAACAGATTCATTTTCAAGCTACATTGAATAGCAAATTTACATTTCAAGATATTGTAATAAATTACATTTATTTTTAACAGCAAAAGTGACGAGTTTGTGATCTTAAGGAAATTTTCGATCTTTTATGAATTCAATTATATTTTGTTGGTTTTTTGATAAATTGCAGGAAAAAGTTGGTTTAATTAAAGTATTTAAATAAATTTCTAGATGTGTTGAATTAACAAGCAGATCTAGATAAATTGTAACATATTTATGTATGGCAACCGAAGTGAAAAATAAAATTGTCTGGAAAATAAATCTCCATTCAAAAACATCACATAAACATAAAATAACTAAAACATCGCTCTCTGCTCTAATTATACTAAATCATTTATTTAGTTCGAAATTTGTTCAAATGTAAATTTTCCTATAAACAGGACAAAAATACAAACTTTTAAATAAATTTCAAGCAATAAAAAATGGTTCTGTCACAAAAATGATTATTTCTTTACCAAATTTGCAATTCAAATATGCAAAACTGCAAACTCAACATTATGCATGAACGATTCTTCATCCAATGTGTTTCTATTAAAATTGTGTTTCATTATCTTTATGGCAATGGTTTCTTTAAAAAAATGTAAGATGACCATTTCATTTTATGGATTGATTTATATAATATTGAATGTTTTTTTAATTACTTAAATGGTAATATGGAAGCATTATTTTTAAATGCTGATTTTCGTTGACATAGAATTTAGACAAAAGTGGCTGCCACTCTAAAAGCTACTTCAAGATCCAATAAGCCTGTATTTTGTTATTGAGTGTCAAAACTTTTAATTAAAACCCAAAACCTGCCACTTGAATTGAGTTTATACAAAGCATCATTTTAATTTTAACGAGTTCACACAAAGCTGTTATTACAATAATTAATAATTCTCCAAAACTTCAATTCAGAATTATACACAACTTGAAATAATAATAATCCATACATAACATGCATGTCTAAAAACTGCAACATTTACTGTCAAACGGAATTTAGCCCAACATACATCATCGATATCGAAATGGACATCTGGGATTATTATTAAATGATTAAAATGTAGTTTTGCATACTCGCACTTAATTATACGCCAGCCTGATCAATTATAAAGCATCTAATTTCTGTCTTGTGCTGTTGAATAAATAATAAATGTGCAATTACATTTTATAAAAAATACTTAAATAATTACATTAGTATCTTAAAATACTTAATTTCGAATAAATTATCAATCCGCGGACATTTTTGCAAACATGGTAAAAATGCATTAGAAAGTGCAACATATTTGTTTGCTTTTTGCAATTGCTGGCAGTTATTTGCTTTTCACACTGCAGAGCATTTTTAATTTCTTAAGTCATTTTTCTTTGACTCTGTTTAATGGTTGAAGTGATTTTCGAGATTATGTGACAAAGCGTTGTGAAGTTGTTATAACTTTTATCGGATTGCATTACGGTTTGTTTGATATTCATTTTCTTGCATTGTGAGGTTATAATCTTTTGATGCTCTTTGCTGCTGCATAGAATTAAATACATGCAATTAAATGTTATTGACAAAGTTTCAAGAGAGTTTCATTAGCTAGAGGTTACACTTGTTCTGATTATGGGTATACAACCAATCAATTAAAAACTTCAATTAAGTTTTGTGAGAACGATTCGATAAACCGCGTTAAAGCTCCATTAAAATTACAACGATAATTATAATTTCTTGCTGTCTTTCAGTCTGATTGGTGTATAGCTATCGTAAATCAAAAATATTTAAACCAAATATCAACCCTAACCACTTAAAAGTTTATACTGATGAATATTTATTCATTCCCAATAAATTAATGCAAATTTAAATAACATTAAAATGGAAATCATATATCATTCCACAAACGGGAAATTATAGACTATGTTATAAGTTTATTAGGCAGTTTCAAAATTCTTAAAAATATATTACGAAAATGGACCATCTATAATAAAACGAAATTGCTAGCTAGCTAAATTGCCTACAGCTGAATAATTAATATTCGTTTGCTGAAAAAGCCATTAGGTATGTTTCGGCATGCAATAAAATTTGTCAAAATTGATGGCTAATAACAGAGTAATTTGTAATGTTACCAGTAAATTAAATAAATGGAGTGAATAAAGTAACCAATCAAAAACTTATTCGAAGCTTTTTTCCCCCTTTTTTATAATTGTAAAGTATTTTGTGTAGAATAAGATTTATGTGACAACATTCGACATTACATGTAGATTATGTATTTGTAGAAATTATTATCACCGTCTAGAAACTTCAATAAATTAAGTATAAAGTCTGAAGAGTTACCATTTATTTTCTTTTACAAAATTTATGGGATTTAAACTTAATTGTGGAATATTTCTCGTTGATTTCAGTTATCTCGCTGAATATATCTTTGTTTGTGAATTACATCTATAAAATACAGAATGAGTAAGTTCAAGCTTTTTGGAGCTTTTATAAGCTTACTTTCACTATTTTCTTCAAGCACTGTATTATGACATAAAATTCCTTTTTATTATGAAGGCTTTTCAAAAGAACATAATTTTAGCTTTCTTATTAAATTTTCACAAATAAACGCGCAAATAAATTAACTATAGTGAAAATAATAATGTTGTGAAGATCACTTTTCAATGAGTAACTAATGAAAACATTATGTTAATTTTAATTGTTTATCACGGCTTAATGCGGGTTGGAAAAACTTAATTAGTCTACTATAATTAAATTATATTTATCACCCTATCGGTTGGTTTGCTAAGAAATTTCGCAAAAACTCTCGTATTCTGTGAAATTGTTTTCTCACAAATTTAGAAAATCCATTGTTTGAAGTAAAATTATAGAGGAGAAAAACAAATAAGTCTAATAACATAATTCAGTAGGAAAAAGTGAATAAATCAGTAGAAGGGTTACAAATTTGAAAAGATTCTTTTTACAAAATCTTAATAAAATTTAAAGGCCCATAAAATCAAAAATTCAAGAAAATGCTATAGTTATGATATAGTTTTAAAAGGCAAACCAATGGTACATAAGGATGCAAATCTAATGGATTTTAAATATTCACACATTTAGATAATCATTGATATCGGTAACCTCAATAACAACCTATACTGTCTGCTACTATGTATCCACAAAATACACCTCCCGGCAAACTTCAAGCATACAAAATGCTGATTTGCAAGGTGTATAATTAGTACGATAAACATTAATATCATTAATATCATTATTAACAACCCTAAGGTAGTACTGCGAGATACTCACTTTTAATCAATATTATTATTTCCCAAAGTGATCTCTATTAAATCTTTCAGCTCTATAGCATAGTGAGTAGCGACACTACGAACAATCCATAATTAAATTTTCATGAATACCAAAAACTTTTTAGCTCAACATTCAATCTCAGCACAAATTTAAACGTAATTTTAATAAATTAATATTTCATCGAGGAAATCTCGCAAATCTGTGAAATGTTATTTAAACTGATTATTCCACTTTATTATTGTTTCCGTTTTGTTTATCAATTACAATCAAGCATCATCTTTGTTGTCGCACTCAAATTACAAAATTGCTAAATTATACTCGCAAATCGTTTAATTTAATTTATATTCTCTTTATGTAATTGCTTTTTAGTGATGCCATTTAGATGCTCTTTGTGACGGTGGAAATGCAAACAAAAGTTTTTGTGAGAGCTTGTGTCGAATAAGTTGGAGTTGCCTACATACATTGAATATCCTGTTTTTTTTCATTACTTCAAAAGTAATTATTATTTTAAAAAGCATCTCCGTTTTTATTCATGTTCATAGTTTTGGATAAATTGATCTCCAAAATATTCATAATTAAAAATAAAAATTTAATTTCAATATTAATGTAAGATTCTCAAGGATCATAAAATTTCATTGAATTTTAATACATAATTTTCGCATAATGTTGATATTCAGCCCCATTTCCTTCAAGTAATCTGATTCTCATAAAATATAAAGTTCTCCCATAAAAGAAAACTCTACTCATTAAAAATTCCTAAGTCCATAAAGTAAGATCCTGTGGATCAGACAACCCGCAAAATTTATGCTAATGTGTCTACTTATTGCGAATATACGTATAGCTACCGAGTATTTACGGTAAATGTATTTAGAAACAGGCAACTAGATTAAAAATCATTATGGTGATTATTTCACTGATAAAGAAAATGAGAAACACACAAGTTCAATTTATAATTATATTTTATGGGAATAAAAGTTTTCTTTTGTGGTGCAAACAGATTGCGAGACTGCAAGTATTGCAAATTTTGCTGAATGTACTGCAGGAGTTTCAACTAAATAACTTGTATATTGCTCGAGAGATATTTTCTACATTCATTGATTACTGAGCAGCTAGCGAGCATATGATATGAAACACGCGAGCAATTCCACTTAATTTAATTTAATTAATGGGAACAATTGCAATGTGGGTCTCTTTTTGATTAAAAAACATTTTGCTCTTATAAACACTTCCTTCGTTTTGCAATTAAATAGCAATTTAAATTGATAGGCGTGAAATTCGAAGAACGTCTTCCGTTATATTTAATAAAATACATTCATTTATATGTATTTAGGCCCAATCTTATAATTTAAATTTTTTACAATTACGAAAATTTTCACCATTTAACTTACAAACGAATCGTTTATTGTCAAAAAAATTTTATTCTTCAATCAAATATAACATACTCTAACCTTTTGAAAAGCTCAGACAGATATTAAGAACTCTAAAAATTTTATAAAAATCCTGGGTATATTGAGAACATTTTTTTATAGCATGCAATTCATCATACACTCAAAGTCTGGTAAACGATAGAAAAATACTTATTCTTTGGATCATAAAATATGTCATAAATATTTTTTTGGTGGTGACTGGTATTACCCGCAAAAAGGTAGGTATGTAATGGCAATTAAATTTTCTTTTACAACTAAGAGCTTTTTTATTTTTTAACACAATAACACAGCTTTTCTTATCAGGTTGGTGTAAAAATAATTTACAATGCAAATACTATATAAATAATGTGTAAAAAGTTTTATTTGAGGAATATATGAAAAATATTCAAATAAAAAGCTTTACAACTTAATTAACATAGTTATCGTATTCCAAGATTTTTTTAAGAAAAATGCTTTTGGATAGATTAAGCTCATAAACATTTTTATAAATATTTTATGGCTGGCTAGCTTTTCCTTATCTCGAATACATAATTCGTATATCATTAAATTTCATTTAAGACCTTATACAAATTATAGCATAATATAGTTTATCTGATAATATTGAATGATAGTTCAAACTGAGATGTGTGAAAGAGAGAAATATTTGTAAAATGTGTATGAAACGTTTAATTAAATATTGTGCCATAAAAATATTCTCTATAAACTATAAATCTAGTAGTACAGAAAATATAATATCATAACGATATATATCAAAACATCATGATGTTTTGAAACTTTTCATTGATATACATGAAATAAACATTTCCAACACAAAAGAGAGCATAAACGTCTCATCAACGAAACAACTGTATTGAATGAATTAAAAAGCTCAGTCCAAGAAAATTACAAGAAAACCAGTTGTAATAAACTGCCTCTCTCTCTATCCAGCCTGCGCACATCTCCAGCCCAGACACGTGCTACCTCTCACTTTATCCTCAAAGATTGTGACTACGATTTTCAAACAAAAATTTCTACATAGTATTTAGTTGCAAAGGTTCGAGGCGAAGAGACGCAAAAGTAGCTGCAGTCGGCCATTTGACATTTAAAAACAATTGGAAACTCACTGAAGTTGTTGAAGTTAATAAATAGGCAACATTTGCCAGAGCTCTGTACATTCTCAGCAGCCGAGTCGTGCAGTTCTACTCAGATTGAAAGTGCTTTCGCTTGCTAAAAAATATATTTCAACTGTATTTTGATTAAATTTGTAAAAAATTTCAAGTGCTACAATACGCAAAGTGCAAAAATACTATCGTGTGTTGTTCTTGTGTATTTTCTTGCAATTGATTTCAATTGACTTTGAATGCGGAAACAAATCTTATAAACTTCCTCTGTACTCTGAATTACTGAATATTTTTGTTCATCACAAGAAATATTGAAATTGATTGAAGATTTATAAACAAATCTGAAAAAAATCGTGAATTGATTATTTTGAGTTAATTTGGTTTATTTATGGCATAAATTCCAAACAGTCTTGAAAATCTCTTGAAAGTTGCCAAGAGAGTCTTGCTGTATAATTTGTGAAATTCTTGTGATTGTGTAGGTGGTTCCCAACGTCTCAAGAAAGAAAGAATTGAATTTTCTTCGGGAACAATCGCTTCGATCAGCTGCAAAAGTTCAACCACGTAAAATATTATACAAAAGAATATAATATCAAAAGTTCAACAATCTATGTTTCAAGTGTGTTGCGAGTATCTGTAGCTGCTCTTTTTACATTTCGCTTCATTTTGCGTTGCAATAAATTAAATTAGAGGCATTACAGTGCAAGCAAATAAGAGAATAGGCAAAGAAAAGTATCTGTAAAAGGCCAGTTGCAAAGAGAAATTGAGTCAAATCACGGTGTAAGTTCAACCAGTACCGTGAGTGACTATGTTGGTGACAGCAAAAAGGCTAGGAAAGATTCATCAAATGTAGCAGAATATCAAATGGCCACAATTGATTCAGGTAGGTCGTAGTTATTCATATATTTTACGCATTCTCATATCGTTCTTGAAGATTTTTATTTTGCTTTTGGCGAAAAGTGCGGGAAAAATTCCGATGAAAACCCACGAAAACTCTCTAGGGAAAAGCAAAAGCTCTCGGAGATTTTTGATCGTTTATTCAGTTTATTCAGTTTGTGCGTTTGTATATCGTGTAATATTAAGCTTTTTGTGTATTTTCTATATTTTGGAGTATTTTGTGTATTTTGCGTATTTTCTGAATTCCATGTTTTGAGTAAAAGGCAAGGGAATGTTTATTCTAAGCATTCCTTGAATCGTTCCTCATAAAGTTTAATGTGGTTTAAATTTTGCCGCATGAAAGTGGGAAATATAGAAGAACATTTTCTGGGTTTGAAGTTTAGATCTTTATTTTTCATGAAGACGTTTAGAAAAAATATTAAATTAAAAATTCACTTTATTTTATTTCTTCAGTTTACTCGGTTTGATTTATTTTATTGTATGGTGCAAAAACAATAAATTAGCGAAAATATGCGATAAGTAATCATATTACATTAATTTAGCCGTTTCCGTTACTGATTGCCCTAAATATGATAAACAGTGTGGTACAATTTATATTCTGACCAGCCTCTTTTATTTCAATAAAAATTATTTTATTTACAAAATTTTTGTTTGACAAATTGAGTCGAATTTCCCATTGTTAAAATTTGTACGACAAAATATTTTGCAAATTGATTGGATCGGCTTCAAAGTATGCCAAAAGCTTTATTTGTTTTTAAGTTTAAGTTTTCCTATATATTTTACAAAACTTTACTATCTTAATTCTGAGTTTAAATTATATATATAATTCTCCGCTCAAACTTTACAAAAAGTGAATTAATCGATAGGGTTCTTTGACGAGATTTTAAAACATCTATCGATAAAGTTAAACGAGATTTAAAAATATGGTTTACAATCTACACAAAGTAAACATTATTGCTAAAACATCAATCCATCTAAATTGATCTAAAAATACACAAAGAAAATAATTTACTATTTAATTATATCATCGCCAGAAACTCAATCAGAAAAACTCCTATATAATTCCCATATCAAATCAATTATATGCCTTCTGAAGCTTCTACCGTAGAATTCAGGGCAGCGAAACTGAATTTGTGGGATAGGAAAGAAAATCGATTGCAGACACCCCCATCTATCGATTTCAGAATATTACATTTTCACGATTGCCAGCTGGCTTAAATATTTGTTCAGCTGGTGCTCGAGACGAACAATTTTGAATTATTTGAAATTTAGAATACCTAAGATGAAAATCCTATCTGAATTCTCGTATTTTCTTTGTATTTTCTGAAACATTTGTTATTTTCTGGAAAGTGTCTTGCTTTATTGTTAAAGAAGATTTTTCTGTAATTTCAAAAGATTGTCGGCTCTGAAATAATCCGTTTAATGTTCATGAACTCACAAAGAGCAATTTGAACGTGTTCAAAGTGCTCCCATATTGCGTCTCAAAAAGTAAACATTCGAGCGTCACTCATAAAAAATATTCTGTAGCATAGCTAATACGTATATATTAAAGCAATTTTTTAAGGTCTTTTGTATTTCAAATCACATTAAGGCTTAGATGAATGAAATTAAAGTATTTTTTATAACCAAATTTTCCATAAACTAAACATAAAGTAAACAAAACTAACCTTTTTGACAGTGAATTTTTCAGGCGCATTTGTACAAATAATCGTGTTTCAAAGGCAGCACGCGCTCTTTTGTGTTTTGTGGCAAATTTTTTATTAAATTTCCTTATCAAGGGAATAAAGCATATCTATTTGTTAGTATACTCACAGCATAATTCCCGAACTTAGCCAAATAGAATTTGCTTTTCTGTTTATTTAATTTGAAAATTTATTTCTACCAATTGGTACCTAAAATTTTAGGTAAAATTGGTAAAAATTAATATTAAAATTCTTTCAGGTAAAAATAATAGTAGATATCTTGTTTTTTCTAGAAATTGATAAAAATATTAATTTTATAATTTAAGCAAATGCGTATAACATTTACGTGTGTACTCACAGTGAAGCCCAAATATATAAGCAACTCGTACACATCATTATCGATTAGACGCTCGGAGAAATGTGGCATCTAAAAATAGAAACTGCTTTTCTGAAAAACGGCCCGATTAATATAATTGTATTTTATTACGCTACTTATGCGGTTACAGGGAGTTTAATGAAAGTCAAAGTAAAGGTATAAAGTGTAACAGGACGGAGCGCTTAGTAATGTGGTCAACATCAATTGACATCAAGGATTTAGACAGATTATAGAAAGAGAGTGTAGGGAATTGTTTATATGTAGACTGTAGAAGTTGTAAATAAATTGAGATTTGTATGGTTTCTTTGAAGCTTTCTGATTATACTTACTGTACTTAGTACGGTATTGAGTTCATTATTTTAAATTAACTTTTTGTTGTGTTAAAAGATCTTATTTCAATAATAGAATAAGAAGTTATGAAATTCAAACAAACGCTTCCGCAATTTAATTTAAAACAATCAAAAACATTTAAGCAAAGCTTCCAGTTCCATAAAGGCAAAGGGCTGCGGGCTGGTACAAATTTTTCAAGCAAAAGTATTATAAAAGTTTGATTAAATAAAGCTGTTGTGTATCATATACTTTTAAATGCAGGATAAACATTTCAATCCCAACCAGCCAAGAGATTCTTTGAATCCTTTCTATATCCTACCAAAAAGGAAAGAGAAAAATAAATTACAAACATTTGAATGTAAAACAGTAAAAATAGCATAAAACATTGGAGGACGTAAATAAAACTCAAGGAAAGAATCCCATTAAATAAATAAATGGGAAAATGGAAAAACTCATAAATAGTACAAAACACATAATCTCATCTTTAGCATACCCTTTTCAGTTAAACAACTAAACAAAAGCTCAAGTACAGAATGTTAACGAGCTAATTGAATTTGCATTCAACAATATCTATTTGTATAACAAAGTATTTATCCTTTTTAATTACGTAGTTTGTTATGGAATTTGTTTGAAAACGCTCGAAGATAAATTGTTGATGATAAGTTAAATACTTAAATGCATGTTGAATTAAAAGTTTATTTGAATTTTATCATAATATCTCACTATGTTTAAAATATTTGCTTTAAAAACTTTGACATCATCCTTTTCACAGAAGTTTTGATGAATTAATAACAGTTTAATTCGCTCCACCTTGTCATTTGTAAATACTCTAACAGAGGCCCATGCCTTTTTAATTTAGTGTCTTAAGCATATTAAATGACATCAATTGGCACATCCTTTTTCAAAGCTTTTTTCTTTTCTGCTTAGGGCATTCTTTTTTTTCTTTCTTGTTCTTGTAAGGATGTGTAACTTATTACGCAAATAATTTATTGAAAAAGGCAAGGCAAAAAAAAGGCTTTCTGTGTTTCAGAAAAAAAGAAATTCAAGTTGAAACGAGAGAGCTTTAGCTTATCACTGATTGGAGATGAAAGGTTCAGGAATTGTGGACAAAAGCTAACATATCTAGGGAAAAAGTATTGTGTTTGGTGCATTGTTGTATTGCCTCATTGTTAGGCTCCTGCGATTAGTGATTTTGATAATCGTTTCGATTGTCGATTCGATTATTCAAATTGAAAATTGTAGTACAATTTTTTTTAAACAGTTTTTTCGCTAAGGTTTAATGATTCCATTGAAAGGCTGGTCATAAAAGTATTCTTTTTAAAATTATGTTGAAAAGCTCAAAAAAGCTTGCCTGGGTTTCACAGAATGTTTTTAATTTTATTTCTAGCAACAATACATTTTTTTTCACATTTTGCTTGAGATCTCGAGGATTGTTTAATTTAAAGTTTCTTATACGGGTATGTTTTTCATAGCGTTGATGGTTGGGACCGCAAAAAAAATGTTTTTATTTTCAAAAACCAATCAACTTTTAATATTTCGAAAATTTCGAAACTTCAGTTTTGCTTTTGAAAATCTAAGCGAAAATCGTGTTTTGTGCATTGTTTGGTCCATTTTCATTGTTCAATTTTATATAAAAATTTTTTAACATTATATTTGAAAAAGTGGTGTTTCTCTAATAATCGAAATCTTCGACTATCGATTTATTAATCGAAGATTATTCTTTTCGATGTTTTAATTGGGAGTTTTTGTAGACAGAAGTGTTTTTCTATTATTCTCACTTTTGCGACGTTAATGGGATGTACTTTTTAAATTGTTTGAAAGAATAATCTAATATTAAAATTCGCTTGATTAAAATATTATTCATTAGCAAATTACGTTTGCAAATGAGAACATAAAAGACGATACATGTCATATTCATGTTTTTATGCTTCTAGTACAAGTTTATGATTTGAGAGCTTTGGAAGTTTTTAGTTTTAAAGCTCACGGATCTGAATTTGAATGAAGCATTTTAAAAACCCTTTCATTAACTAAGTTTCCTACAGTAATTCATTACAAAAATGTGCATGCATCAATCAAAATTAAAATTTTCCATTAAAATTAGTGAGATCATCAAATAAATGTACATCAACACATTTTATTAACTTACAATCTTGGCAATGTTTGAATGTCAAACACAAATAATGAAGGCAATTCATTTAAATCCGGATATTGCAACACCACAGTCCACCGATTCCACAAACAAAAAATTTATTTCCACAAGACTAACAGTCTTTTCTTCTTCATGTTCTCCACGAAAATTCTTCAAAAGAACGAATGACTAGAAACCGGTCAGCAAATATAACCAAAAACTACACGGTGTAGTTATGTTATTTTTTGGTTACTGTAGGTCTGAGCGAACAGGTTATTGTTGGTTATTATTGCTAACATGCTTACATTTTTTTGTATTCTTCAAGATTACATGTAACATATCATTAAGTTTCGTACGATCTTTAATTTAGATTTTTTTCACGCGCAAATTTTCTATATTAAAGTCAGATAAACATCTAATTAATATCTAAACTCAATTTGTTTTATGGCATTATTATTTGCCTCACTTGTTGGATTAATATTTTTAATAGGAAGGTGGTTGTATTCTGCTGATGTCGCTTCGAGATTCTATAAAATACTCATTTAAATATTTAGCACTGAAAATAGACTATCTGATTAATAATTACCAAAGCTTTAATTCCATCCCCAAAGTCGAAAATAACCCTTCAAATTTTCCAGGAATCGATTAAATTTTCTCTAAATAATTCACCAAACACCTAATTAAATGTGTCCCCTGACACCACTTTCTGCCAACCCTCCTATTACATTTATTAATCACTCTAAAAATTCGCCCATAGTACAGGCTTGTTTGAAGATGTTGGCACTTTTGGCAGGTCGATAAATGTTTGAACAATTGATGGAGTAGAAGGCAAGCTGATCTGCAAACATTAGAATTCATTACGTTAATATTTTGCCGCGCCACCAGGTGCTGCAACCTACTGTTGTAACTCTCACAGATTTCAATCCACAATTTCTGCCAATCGAGCATTTTTGATTTGTTGGTAGTTGCCAACATTGTCGCTGTTAACAAATCGAGAAATTTGCTTGGCAAGTTGTGCAAAACGTGAAAATGTAGGCGAGTTCTGTGCCTAAGAAACACTCAAGCATAATTTATTAATTTATGCACTCGGTTGCCCACTTTTTAGTTGTTGCAACATTTCTTGCACTTGTCTTGATTTGCATACAACAAGGCATTTAATTGAATAAATCAATTTTGCACTATCGCTAGCCAATCAAGTCGTTTTTTTTGATGCAGGAAAATTGAAATGTCAGAGTAATGTTGGAAAGGCAAGAGCATGTTGGTGGATTGATCTATGGTAATAGTTTAAAACTAGGAGTAATGGAGTTGTAGAACATGGGCAGGATTATTCCCTATGAAAATACTTGCAGTCATTATTGGAATTTTATACTATCTATACTAATGGATTTCGTTAAAATTTCAAAAAATTATCATATTACTGAGAAATAAAAACAGTGAATTAAGTTAGAAATATCTCTTTCCAATATAGTTTATCAAGACGTCTGTTTTTGTTGCAAATATTTTGTTATAACAGTTAAAAATTATATAAAATCGTTTATTTATTCAAATTCTTCGAAATTGAAAGGAAATGAATGAATAATTTAATCCGAATTTTATAAATATTTATAAAAAGTGAGAGTTTCATTTGAAATAACCTAATTAGCTTGTAATTATTTTAAACTTAGTAGCATTAAACAAAACTCATCATTTCCATTGAGTAATTGGTGGTATACAATGATTAAATGATTCGTGCTGAAACCACAAATACGAATGACATGTATTCTCGATACAATTTGACCACAATTTTATTGGGGTAAACTGAAATAATCATCCAGAATGATTTACAGTGGTCATAAATCCAATTCTCATTTTCCATTTAATAAAATGTAAATTTAAATTCAATTTAGTCGAACAAAATGCAATAAAAACTTAAATTTTAATAAATTCATTAAAACGAACCTGAAATTAAATAAATAAGCGCATGTCAAGCTCATTCCTCCTTTAAAGTTTTATCTTTCTTCGCAGATTTTTCAAAATCTTTTAATGATCTCAACGATTACATTTTTCTTGCTTTCTTAAAGAAACTTACATGTGTTAAGACTAAGAAAGTCCACTGACACTTTTTTGCAGTTTTGTCGGTTTTCTGCGTTTTATTTTTGTACATTACAATTTTGTAATTTAGTAATTTGTTCAAAGAAAAATGGAACATATTGTCGTAATTTAATTTCATTACTAACTTTATTGATGTTTTCAAGCCATAGGGCCCTGAAGCAGCCTTGCAACAAAGAAGATTGGATTAAACTGCGAAAAGCAAGTTTTTCGATTTTTTACATACATTTTTGTTAAAATATTATTGAGAATTATTGCCACGAGATGAAATCGAATATTGTTGTAGTTTTTTGAGTTTTATTAAACAGTCGATTTTTTTACTGCTATACAATATTTTTATGGGACCACAAGCTTACAATTCGCTTTTTAGTTATATATGCTATTCATATTAGTAAATAAGCTTTACAATGTTACAATGCCAAACTTCATTGAGTTATCAATAACAATCTTGAAAAAATTCAATTTATTCAAGTAATTTACAGTTTGAATACATTTTAACCTAAAAGATCAGACAAAGCTTCAAGATGAATATGAAATCTGAATAAATCTCGACAAAACCTAATGAATATGTTTTATGTGTGCTAAACTCTTCCAAACAAAGAAATATTCCCATAACTCGAAACAAATAAAGTAAAGTTTTGCTGTCTAAGTGTTCACGATTCCACATAAAGTTTTTCGCTCATTGAATTAAACACCGACAGCAACAACAATTTGTAATTCTCATCTGAAATCATGAGGCAAACATCAAGCACTTAGCAAGTATCTTCTATATTACGGAATTACAGACCCAAATTGTTGTTTGAATAATATATTTACGCAATTGTGCGATCCGCAAGGCATAAACAGACGATTATTAATTATGGGTTGGAGTGATTGGCTGTTTTTTGCTCACTCACTGAACTTCATGAGCTTAACGTACTTAAAGTACTGAGAAATTTAAATATTTCAATAGAACGCAATTTTGTTCAGTTTAATCTCAGTTAATTCTCAACAAATTCTCATCACATTCATTACTTAGAACGACGTGAACTCATGAGCTTAAACTTCTATACAAAATATGAAACACACGTGCTTGTACATTTTTTTACGTCTGCAGAAATTATTTAAAAGTTACAAAGACTCAAAAGAATAAAAGATTCCCAAATCCGTTCAGTTATTATTGATTGAAGCGTGTATGTGAAAGCAAAATTTCCGTATGTCTGTTTTTAGAACTTCAAAGGCTAAAAACAATTCTTTGGAAACATTCCTAACTTTTGTCAGTTTTTTACTTGTGCTACGATCACAGATAATTGTCGGATTTGACCCCTGGCACCCTGAACTCTCGTCTCTAATGTTATAGAATGTTATCTGCCTTTTTATACTACGTGTTGCTCATTCGATTTCTCATGGTCATTCCGCAAATTACTTAATAAATTCTTATGGTGGCTCATGCAGAACTTATGTGCAAACACTTTTTGTTGAGACTTCTGGGAATTTGAATGGTAATCTCTTTATTGGATAAATTATTTGAGGATGAAAGACTTTTGTAATACAATTTTGTTAGAGCTTTTTTATACATATTTCAAATATCAAACAAATGAAGTCAAATTGCCCTTGAAGATGATTAAAAGTATTGATAAAACGCGCAAACAGGTGGAACACCGAAAATTTCCATAAAACTCTCAACTCAATCAATTGAAATATTCAGAAAAAGTATTCCTCTTGGGTAATTTTTTCCTTCATTCTCTTGTTCTGCTTCATCAACAAGCGTTCTATCGAGTCAAAAAAGCGTTTAATCGTCTAACGACTCTGTAATTACAATATTACAGCACCTTGGAATCAGCAGAATCGTTGAAAATCAGCAAGCAACCCATTGCGATTCAATTTAAACAAAAATTCAAAGAATTCACATCGATATAACCAAGAAATATTCCAGCTTCTCGGCGAGAAGCTCAGAGAAATTTAAATTAATTTATCTCTACAATTTGGTGCTCATCAACATGAAAATGATTGAAAATTATGATATGCTTTGATCATGCTTGGCAATCAGTCGGCGGACCACACAACCAGTCAAAGCCAAAATGTGTACTCGGAAAGATTAATGATCCAAAATTGACACATTAACGTGAAAGGCAACACACAAATGTTGTTAGTAAAGGCGTTCAATTAAGGCATCAAAAGCGCTGACAAACACACAGTCTGGCTCGCGGCTGCCAAATTCTATCGCAACTGCCGAAAATTACAGCTCCTTCGAAGTTGATGCTTTTGATGGCGCCCAAGACGTTTCAAAGGCAAAAAGCTCATCTGTTCATTACGATTATTACATTATAATTTCATGCTCTCGTTTTTCTGACACAAAAAAGAAAATATTTAATTAAAAATATTTAATTACTCCAGTTTCCACCATAATTTTTTTCAAGTGGTAGAAATTGTTATTTCTAAATTTCTATACCAAAAATAAATTTATTTCCAGCCCTGCCTATATAAACTACGCACAACATTATTTCCATCCTATATGAGAAAAAAGCCCTTTAACATTTTCCACTGGCGAAAATAGAGCCTAGCGTAAAAGCAGCACCAGAGTGTATTTAGTATTTACTCGACTGCTTCGTATTCAAGATTGTGCTTTCTTTTTACGCCAAATAAATTTCCAGCTAATGGTGGAGAAATTTTGTCTTGAGCTTCCCTTATATTTTTTTGCTGTTGATATTTGGCGTAACTTTCAAAGTACTTTTAAAGAACTGAGCAACTGACGTCATACTCCCGCTGTGTATTTATGTACGAGACGCTTCCACATAAAAAACAAAGAAAAACTCAAAAAGGCATCATTCCTAAGCCGCCCTCGCAATAATATTCTCAATGACGTCATTTCAAAGCAATTTTATTTTATGAGAATTCGTGAATTTTCCTTATCTTTTGTAATATTTACTGAAAATAATACTGGAAGTATTTTTGTGCCTCAATGCGCTCGAAGGGAATTATTTAATTAACCAGGCTGAATGTGCAAACTTCTATCCGAAGAAAAGCTCGTATAGCAAGCACAGTAAAAGGGTTCACAGTGTATAAGTACTCGGAAAACTTAACTATAAATAGCACCTTTTATAGGTGCTTCTCTCGTATAGCAGCACATCCTAACGAAAATAAACACGGCTCTTTTTTGTATTTTACTTTATTGTTGTTTGTGCTTTCATTTTGCTGGTGTGCCGTTTATGAAATTGCTTCGAGCCCTTGCACAAAGCACAAATCGTCGGAAAATATAGGTGGAAAATGCTGTTGAGGAAAATTGGCTACAAAGGTTTAGGAAGTTCCACATTTATTTTATTTTCCACCTTTTTTCGACCGATGACAAGCGACTCTTTTTTGTATGGAGCGGCCAAATTGGTAGCACTGTTGGAAATTGTTTTGAGGATTACTTATAATCAAAAGTAAAAAACTTTAAAATTTAAAAATTTCTCATGTAATTTGTTTTGATGATTGTGTAATAACTTATAAAATCACAAGACTTTCACATGTCACATATTGAAACCTTATCTAGAAAAAGAAAATTGTCAGATTTTCTCTGAAAAACTGAGTGTTTCACATCATTTAATCCCATTTTTTATTTGAGTGAATTTTCAAAGGCTTCAGCTCTTCCGGTTGAATTTCCTCATAAGCCCATAAATTCAATGACAAAATAACCAGAGCACTATAATGACTTCATAAAACGGTGCACATTTAAAACGCCAATAAAAGTGCAGGAAGCCGAGGAAGTGTTCTCTATTGTACAGGTGTTCCACTTAATTGAATGCTGTCGATGAGATTATTCCGCTCTATAATCTATTTTCTGCTCATCATCTCCTTTGAAATCACTATATAATTTCTACTGCACATTATCGATCATTCTTATATTTAACACGGAATTGAAAAAAAATCTCCGGAAAAGTTGCGTAGGATAAAAAGTGTCTCTACATGACAGCTTTTATGATGCTTTTATTATGTTTTTTAATGCACTTCGGGGAACTCATAAAATCTAATTAAATATTTTGAATTGTTTGACGAAGATAAACCTGAATATAAATTGTTTGAAATGACATGGCGTCATGTTCATAAACTCTGCAGACTGTCAGTAAAGGTTGCTGAAAAGAAATCTTTTATTTGAGTCTTTTTTACATATTACTGTACATATTACTGTACCTATCCTTTCAGACTTTTATACAAATTTTTAACTGGTGGGATGTAGTGTGCTAAAACCTGCCTAATAGCTTTCTATATTGTCATTCTTCCAGTAAGACATTTTCTCCAACTTGAATTAAAAGCTCGCGCGATATTCTCGCCATTTCTATTTCTGTATTCTAGATATAGAAATAATTTTATAATGTTTCAATACTCTCAACAATCTTTTTGATTTTCTTGGGATGCTCACTGCTTTTTATGTGTTTCTGAGAAGAATCCAAGAGCTTTATTTAATTCACCTGGGTTTTACTTTTATTATCGAAATTTAGAATCTTGGAATGGAATTTAAATTTTGTTTGAATGTTTAATGATTTGAAAAGCTTCAGGATTCAGTTTTATGAGTTTTGTTGGAGTTATTGTGGCAAAAATGTGAATGTCTAGAACTGTTGAGAGTTTTAAAAGTGGATTATATTATTTATTAAAATATAATTTAAAAATATTAATTTATAACAAACTATACAGCTAAACTTGTGCTGTCTAATCCATGCTTTGAGATTCTCATTTATTTTAAAAAACGTGCAGGAGCTTACTCTCTTTGACAATTTTAGACTGCAGTCCACGAAGCATGAAAAGCTTAATTTTGAAATAAAGTAGAAACTAAGAAGGATTACAGTAATTACCTCTAGACTTTCAGTTCTCATGAGAATTGATCATCAAAGACATAAATAGAATTCTTTGACTTAAATTATTTACATTATTCAACCCTTTTCCATCATAAATTTTATTGCAAAAGTGTGAACAATGAACGTCAGTATGAATTAATCTGTCTAATACACAATAGGAGCTCTATTATATACTGAAGTTTAAAAAGTTTCTCTCTTCTTTCTTTCAACATTGACCTTTGGCATTTGACGATTATGATGTTGGGTGAATAGATAATCTGTTTGAGACTCGGAAAATATGGAATAAACGATCACATTAGACTTGTAAATACTATGCAAATGTCTAAATTCTGTAAATTGAGTTTTCTAGGCTCATCTTGCAATCAACAGGCCGATCGTATTTCATCATTTTCTTTATCCCAGCATGGAGGGAAAATTAAATTTGCGCAAACGTAATTGCCTGAAGACAATTGAATTTCCTTAGAAAGAGTCAGCGACGGCTTTTTAATTGAAATAAAAAATGTGAAAATTATACGCAAACTGCTGTGGACATTCTTTTGCATAATTATTTATGGTAATGAGCGCTGCTTTACGATAGCAGAGTTGTTGATTGTACAAAGATGCTAGAAATGGCGTTAATCGCACATTTCTATTTTGTACATTATAAATAAGAATTGTGTTATTGGATCGATAGACTATTGCTAGTATTGTACACCTTTAAAGTATCAACTAAGTGCAGATGCATTTATAACACGCCTTCTATTAAACTAGTTAAACTAGCAGTATATGGTAATGTTGTTCAATATTTGAGGCGTGGCTAAAATCCAAAAAAAGCTCTTAATGTCAAAAAATCTATCAAATTCCAGTAACCTACCGACAATATGTAAATGAGTGCAACGCGCTGTAAGTTTAATCAGATAGATGCTTATAGCGCAATTAAAAAATTAATTAATTATTCAGAAAACTCTCTGATGAATAATGTGTTATCATTAAAAGCAATCGTAAATTTACGATAAAGTTTATTAAACATGATTCCATTCGTCATCATTTTGATCAGTTTCATTTCATGAATTAATTTATTGATTAGCTTTTTCAATGGAGTTAACTGAAAATGGGATTTTTCTCGCTTCATGTGCGCTAAAATGTCAGAGCAATGTTGTTTATGAAATTGTTGATTAAATTACTCTTGGTAAAAAGCAAACATATATACATTAGAAAGTATTAAATATATACGACACTGTAAGAAAACTGTAGAAAAATATAGATTCCATAAAACAGAACATAAACCCCAAAACAAAATAATTTTCATTTTTACTACAGTGTTAATTTTGTAAATGAGCTTTCGCTCATAATTTAAGGTTAATATCAAGAATGTCATAAAAATTATGATATAATTTATTTCCATTACATAAACTAATAAAACACTGTTGGAGTAAAGCCTCATGCTCAGTCTACAACACTATAATAATATCAGAGAATGCATTTGTAATTTGATGTAGCAACATAATATGGCAAATGCAACATTGTTGAACTCATAATTAAACTTCATTATGGTAAAATGCAATTTATGTACAATGATATAAATTACTGTGCAGAGTTATGCATTAAATGCTATTAAATATGGAATTAAACTAAATGCACTAAATGTGTCTCATTACAATCTGGCGGTTGTTTGTTGAGCTTTATTGTCTCGCTTGCAGCACTTTATGGAAGTACAAGGAAAATTGTACTCCAGGGAATGTTGACAATTAAGGTATTTATATCATTATTTTAAACTGTTGAAGTACTTTTGGATGCTCTTATCTTTAACTATGTTAATTATGCCATAAATAGAAAAAATATTGCAAAATTCCAGTAATAAAATATTTATGATAAGGGATTTAATTTCAATAAAAATAATTTTTATTCATTTAATATCATTACCGATAGTAATAATACGACTTAATACAATTTATGGTATTGGTTGTGATTTATACTCAGAAAGATATTGACCTGTGACAAAATACAAATGAGTTTGTTATTGCATTAAAATTCCTATCTTAATATATTGAACTTTGTCCTTTTCGATTTATTGGAATTTAAGCTTGATTTCTTGAAGAAAATCATGTCTTTAATATAATTTAATAGTACAGTTGATTATTATAAGAAACTGCGAACTTCAAAAAATCCAGAATAATGAATAATTAAAACTTTTCAACATTTTTAAATTTAGAGAAGATAAACTTTAAAACATACTAAGGATTATAATATTTACTTTCGAATCTAATAAGATTCATCAAAATAATAATATACCTTTCAACTTTTCCAAAGCTCCTGAAACACAAAAGTTTACCCAACGCATTAACCACACGAATCATAGCAAAAAGATAAAAGGATTACTGAAACATAAGTTATAAAACATATTTATAAGTTTTTTGCTTGCGATTTTGCCATGGTTTTCTTTGCTTAGGAAAATTATGGGGAAAGCTGCAAGTCTGTTGCGTATCCACATTGAATAACAGTAGTAAACTACAAATTGATGTTTCTTTTTATTTTATTCTTTTTATTTTCGGGATAATTAAAAGCTATTTCTGTAACAATGTGACATAAAAGAATTTGATATGTTCGTATCAGCAAAAGGAAACTTTTCCATATTAGTTGACTGGCAACAAAAGGGCAAACGGTGGATCGATGAAGTAAAATAAAAAAATATATAAATAAATTAATAAATAGAACGTATCGCCCTTTTCCAATTTTAATATAATTTCACGTAATTTCAATATATTTTCATTTTAATTCAATTGATAAAATTGACAAAATTGATAAAATTGATAACGTTGTCAGTGAAATGATTTCATTGAATCTGATTGAATTTTATCGAGTTTGATTGAAATTTATTGAAAATTCCTAGTAACTAGATATAGGTGGTTTTTCCGCTCGGTTTCTAGATTTGATGGTTTTTTGAATAAATTATTACAATTATGGTTTGGTATGGGTTGGAATAATATGTACCATCATTCGTTGATATAATTATTGGTTATTCAGAATTTTTGAGGCATTTAAATATTCAAGATATGTAACGTTGCAGGTTAATAAACCATTCTCACATCAAATTTTTTTTTTTATAGATTGGATTTATTGCACAAAGTAAATTAACTTTCCGTATTTAATTATCCAAGCATCCATTCTCGGTTTGTAATTAACAATCTTGAAATTCAAAAAACTTTCATCGAACCCCATAAAACTGTTCCAGACTCAACAAAAGTCGTAAAAACCAAAAAACTCAGCAAAATTAGCGAAAATCTGACTCACAAGAAAAAATGCTTAAAGTAAACGAAACGCCAGAAAGTTCCGGGATAAACATCCAAAGGAAAGTTGTCGGGGTTCGTTATTATCGTTCAATATCGATAAAATGGAAATTTCATAGATCGTAAATAATTGTTTTCATCGAGTTTTCATTCAATTTTTAAACTATTACTGGTAAATACCCATTCGTTAAGAAATCGTAAATAAAATACGATTAAAAAATCGAAAATTTATAAACTAGTGCAACCATCCTGAAAATGCGACCCGCGAAACCCAATTTTTGGGATTTTTTAGTCAAAAAATGAAAGTTCAAAAATAATATTATCCATGAACCTAGGTTCATGAATAGGAATCCTTCGAAAATTTAATTTCTGAATGTTTGGACCCAAAAACCAAAAACGCGACCCGCGAAACCCAATTTTTGAGAATTTTTAGTCAAAAAATGAAAGTTCAAAAATAATATTATCCATGAGCCTACGTTCATGAATAGCAATACTTCAAAAATTTAATTTCTGAATGTTGGGACCCAAAAACCAAAAATGCGACCCGCGAAACCCAATTTTTGAGAATTTTTAGTCAAAAAATGAAAGTTCAAAAATAATATTATTCATGAACCTAGGTTCATGAATAGCAATACTTCAAAAATTTAATTTCTGAATGTTGGGACCCAAAAACCAAAAATGCGACCTGCGAAACCCAATTTTTGAGAATTTTTATTAAGAATTTTTATTAGGGTTCTCGAGATATTTTAGAGCAAAGTTAAGAATTGTCAAAATCCTCTGTTTTTGGGGACTCTTGGTACTTTGTGGATCAGCGGGATAGGAAACTTGAAGATTTTAAATTTTATCAACACTCCCAGATAAATTTTTGAATAATTTTATTAAGTTGTTCACATGAAAGTATCATGGATTTTAAGTTCTGATTTATAAACGAAAGTTACCAATCTGCGTTACAGAATCACCATTTGAAATGCCAGTCCTATTAAAAGTTTATAAAAATGCAAAATTTTAATTGGAAAACGTTTTTTGGGTAAAGTTTCTGGCACATTTGAATTATTTACTGGGGTTACAGTTTTTACCACTAGAACTTCATTATAAGTTGTGATTTCCTGAAATTAAGGTGTTCCATGCATGGATATCATAAAAAATTCACGTACAAACTAACATCACAAAGTTTTTGACATTCTTTGTAATGAATTTCACTTCAGATCAAATGTGAAAATAGGAATTTACACAGATTTATGTACGATAGTCCACGATCTACCTTTTCCACATCACTTTGAAGTTTCAAACTTTTTAATTAAATGAAATATTTCGGGAATATTCCGTATTTTTGAGCTCTTTGTGTGCTTTTAAACTTTCAATGGTGTTCTCATTGATGTATTATGTGCTTGTCAATACTAGAAGTGAGAAAATGCTTATTAAATGTGAAAATTGTGAAAATTGTGTTAAATCGTAAAATTTGTTGAAAATTGAAATTGCTAATTCAGTAGAGTTCTCATGCATTGAATTCCAATGCAAGTTAACAATTCTAACAGTACGCATTAAGTAAAAAATTGTGCATACGGAAATGGGTGAAAAATTATAGTACTTGCACATTGCACATGATACTATTATAATCTTTTTTATTTGTCTTTAATTATGAATCACGTTTTAGTTCATATAATATTAATGATATATCATATCGTTATTGAGATCAAGATCAAAGAATGATTGATATTATTAGAATTGTAAAAATCACATTATGAAAATGGATATTGTGAGAAAAATATTTTCTCAAAAGAATCCATACATATTACGGATCTTTAATGAGGGTTCATTGTAAACGCTATGTTATTATTTAACTCTTTATTTGATGTATTGTGTTATTGTTAGAGCTGAAAATTGTAGATATTATAGCATCGTTCATAATGAAGTATTGCTTAAGGTGCATACTTCTTAGGACCAAAACTACACGAACAATTTCAGCGTAATGTAGTACATATTTAATTATTGTAATCATTAACAACAACTTATCTTCAAATTTTCACTCAGTAAGATTAAAATCAGTTACGTAAACTGAAAAGTTGAAAGAACAACAAAACGATAAATTTTTGTGTTTTTACTTTGAAATTAGTTTTCTAAAGGATCTCAGGATTACTCTCAAGATTCTTCATTACATAAAAGAAATTTTACCCTGTAGTACTTTGCTTAAAGTTAACAAAATGAATATAAATTTTTGTACGTAAAACAATTTTCTCAGGAAAATTATAAAAATATTTAAAGTTTACTATAGCAAGAATAAGGAAACTGCTTCTCAAGCCATCCAAAGCTTTTAAGCAAAACTTTATAGTTTTGGAAAGAGAAACTTTTCAGGACGAACTCTTGAAATTCTTCATGTTCCACAACTTTTCTCTTCGGATGATAAAGTTTGTGTGAAACTGCTAAACTTTCACTAAACTCTCTTTATTGTCCTTATAGTCCTACAAGTTTTTTTAGTCCTTTTAGGCGTTGTGTTCGAGAAACAATATCTGAACATATTTCTGGGATGGATTTTCACTTAATGCTTCCAGTATGCTGCATCCAAATATGTTATGCTTCAAGAAAAGTCCTACTGAGTGAGTGTTTCAGCCTGATAAGGTTGAGCAAGTAGAAACTTCTATGACCTGAAGTGTAAAGTAGGGTACAATATTATAGTGCACTTATATTTCTTAGAATATCAGGGATGGGAGGACAAATTTAGTATTTAGACATTGAGGGTGTCGATTGACGACCAGTTACTTGTTAACGAATAATTGATGTCAAATCAATCAATTAAAGCTAATGCTGAACATCCCAACCCTTCTTCAACCCCTGTAGTGTTCTTATAATGATTCCAAGTATTTTTTTCTTGTTAGCTGTTTTAGTTTAGCTTACATTTTCGGTTCGTGCTAGCAGCTCACAAAAATTGACTTGAAACATGCAATTTTTTGTTGAGTTGATTTTTGAAAGAAAGCAACAGTTCCGTGTCATGCGGCTAAATATGATAGTTTTTTTGAAGTTAAAGCTCACAAAAAATAATATTATTTAGTTTATTGCTTATTTCATTGAAATTCTGGGATGAACTCACTCGATATGGACTTTGAACACAACTAAAGGTGAATAAGTTTTGAGCTTTTATAAGTGAAGTCGTGTACATCATAGAAGCAATTCTTAGTGTTTATAGTAGTTCTGTGCGATTTAACAACATATTAAGTTTGAAATGTTTTCAAAACAAATTCTCACATTTACAGACTTCTAATAAAATCATTTTATGGTTTGTAAAAAATATTCAGCCATAAGCTTTCAACAAAACTTTATCGGAAATAAAATAAAACGAACGTAAATATGATAAAATACCATAAAAGCTCACAAAGGCATACATAATTCATGCAATTTATAACCATAAACTGATCCATAAACAGTAGAAAATTTCCGATGTTAAACCTGTAAATTAAACTTGAGGCTTTCAGAATTTATTCAACTGGATAACTGACCAAAACAGAGATAAAATCGGTATTCAATATTCATGCATATAAATTTGATGAAATTTAATGAAAGCGTACAGAAAGCTCTAAAAGCACTCAAAACACTCAAACCGCTCAAACCCACCAACATCACGAGTAGATGAGCGATCTACATTTACCTGAAATTATCTATAATACGAAAAAATTTCAAAGTGGATTTGCTCATTTGTAAATTGTTGCATGTTCATCATAAGCCATGATTTTATAAAATTTTCATCAAATTTTTCATTGAAAGCTGATTTCCTAAGAGCTTTTTGTAAAGCCACTGAATTGGCTAGATTTATTGAAAAATGCAATTATAATTTTGTATACGGAAAATTTGTGGAAAATGTAAAGAAATTTTGAGGGAAGTCGTGGAATATAAAATAGAATAGCTTTTTGGTTTCATTTTATAATTCTATTAGAATCATGGACTCAAGAGACGGAAAGTTCACTGAGCGTGAAATTTCAGTAAAATCTTATTGTTCAGTTATTCGCGTTATGTAATTCAATTTATATGCTGAACAAATCTGTTTAAAAAATCTGTAAAATTTAGTAAAACAAATTCTTCGCTTATGCTGAACTTAGTTTTTTGGTTTTAATTCTTAAGTTTCAATGGAAAATGGAATAATTTCATTTTTCTAGTATTTTGAATATTATGCAAACAAATTACCCATTGAACTGAAAAATTCAAAATTGTCTATTTTAATGGAATATTGATTTTCCACTGAATTGATAGTCTTCCTTAATATTAATGAACTAGTTGAAGCGTGAAGGACAATATACCAATTGAACAAACTTTTTCGCAGGGGATTTTTAATGACAAGCAGCTTCTGGTAGATTTATAGTATACCAACAAGATACTTTAAAATTTACAAATTTATAAAAATATATAAACAAATATTTTCCATCAGGAATATTAAATTAAACGTCCTAATGGATTTGCATTAAAACATTATTTAATACATAATTCATTTAAAAAATGTATTCAAATTCAGTAAGTACTGTTCGCTATGACCTGAATTTGAATATTCCTCTGAATATTTCGGAATAATGTTGTTATCCTCGCATATTTTTCTTTTTGGTTGCTCTCAGAGCTTTTGGCTGTGTTTGGAATTCTTCAAGAATTCTCAATGCTTTCAGTTCTCAGGACTACGGGAGGCAATTTCGTGCATATTTCCTTAAACAGGAAATTTGAAAAGACGTTTTCCTGGAAAATTTCATAAAATTCATTATTTTCTAATAGAATTTCATTGATTATATTCGTTGGTGCTTTACATAAGATATATACTTATACTGGATATGATATTAGACATTTAAAATAATTTATGTTTTTTGAATATTTCATAATGTTGATTTTGCTTCTTCTTCCATTCTTTCAACATCTCTCTCATTTTCATGAACTTTTGTCGGGCAAAAAGTTGCGAAAATGAAATTTACAAATTGGATAGTTTTAATCAGCATGTTTTCATTAATGAATTTGCATACCATTTGCAGTTTGGAATTGTATAAGCATAAGCTTAATTAAATTTGCTATCATAACTATCTATCTATTTTCATATTATAAATGCTCCTGATAGCATATACTTATGCTGTATATGGAATAAATTAAATTATACTCAACGTAATAAAATATAATATTTATTATTTATGAAAGTGAGGTAGTGCTTAATTGAATTTGAAAATAAAAATATCAAAAAATCAGACCAATAAGAATTATTAATAAATAGAATTTTATCCTCTTGCTACTTTAACACTTTCATAGTAAAAAGCTAACTTAATATAATTTTCCAAATGAATACTTGAAGAGTGGATCTATTTTGTTCTTTGTTGCTGCCCTCTAAACATCATACAATTGTTCATCTATTCTACTCTGTTATAGCTTCAATTTTATGGGGGTCTGCACTCTACATCATCAAAACATAAAACATAATAATACAAAACCATAAATGATAAAAAGAATATTTGTCGAACATAAAAAATATTTTATCGAGCAGTCGACAGCATTTGAGCTCAAATTTGCGCATTAATATTTTATTTAAGGACTCGTGTAGCAGCTTTTCACAGCAAATGACATATCAGCTTTGTTGGCATGCTCGCATCTCTGATCTAAATCTGCGAATCTTTGAATCTGCGGAACAAATGAATATAAGTTTATTGTAGGCTACAAAAAAGTTTATGTCGCACAAAGTGTAATCTCACAAACAGAAGCACGGAGCAGCTAGCACGAGATTTATTTAATTTATGTATTTTCATTGTTTTTGTTGTGAAGAAGAACTCTGGAAAAGAATAATAATATTTGACTCAATAAAAAACAAAAACAGCTAGAACAGAATTAATACATTTAGAAGTTGAATATTTTTAAGATTTTCTTTTCATTTAATCAACTTATAACATCTCAGTTTTTAAGAGTTAACAAAAATATTTTCGAGGAGCTCTTTTTATGTGTACTAACATTAGTTAAACAAGTTTGAAAATACTTCAACTTGCACTTCTGAGATACTTGAGCTTTTAAATAGTGTTCAAAGTTTTGTTTTTTGTTTTACTTTTGATGGTAATTTGTTTAAATTTGTTTAAACTCTCGAACTTGAAGTTATTTCGGGAATTGTTTAACCTGGTTTGAGCACTTTCGATTGATTGACAGTTTTAAGTACATTTTGGTCCGAGTACCGCAATTAAATAAGGTTAAGAAGAAAGAGTGGCGGAAACTGAAGGAAATTTTTTTTATCTAATAGATAAATAATGAAATTGTTGATACTTTTCTTGCTATCAAAAAAATTCAGCTTTTAAAATATTTAAAAATGATTCAATTTTATAGAGCCTGAAAACATATGCTTTCGAATATAAACGCTCCAAACAATAAATATGCGATTTTACAGCAATATCCATACAAAATTGTATGCAATATATCGGAGGTGCTTAGGTATCACGATTTTCATGCATAATTCATGTTTGAAATAAAAATTATTCAAACATATTGATGTTGAATATTTTTGTTATTTTGATATTTTAACTCGCAATTTTCCAAAAGCACATTTTTAAAAATAATTGATTTTATTTCAAACAAAACCAACAAACCGATTTCAAACGCGGCATTTCCAGTTTGAATAATTTTCCTTTTCGGGTGGCAACAAATTGAAAATTTGAATTCATTTTTCATGAGATTTTATCATTTTGATATTTTATTGGATTTTTATCTGGTAAATTATAATTTTCATCAAGAGCGCAATCTGCAATGAATTTCTGAAAAAGTGAAAAGTAAAAAATGCATAAAATGCATAAAAAGTAAAAATGGAACAGGACTGGAAAACTAGTGGTAGATTTTAATTAAAGCCAAAGTTTTCAAGAATTGCAATCAACACAAAAAAAAATGCAAGCTTTTTGTTTGGTTTTTATAAAATATTCATGAACTCTCTTCCTTCTTGATTCATTATTATTGTGAATGCAATGTATTTTGCATAAAAAATAAGGCCATTTTATTCAGGAAATGTATTTAATGAATTCGAAATAATTCTGCAGAATCATGCATATTTGTTAATAAACTAATTGTAAAATATTCCGTACAAAAACTTAATTTTTTCTTCTCTTTTTTCATTGCAGGTAAATTTTTAGAAGAATTGGAGAATATGTTGCTGATCAGCATAAACTTTTTAGTAAGGTAAAATTTATTCAGCTTGTAGATACTTGAATATTTACAACAAACAAAGAACTCTTATATTAAAAATAACAGAACACACGTTGAAAGAGACTTTACTACTTCTTATTAGCTATTATTGAATTTTTATTGGATTATATAATTGGGGTGAAACACGTTCCAGCTATACTTGACAACTAGACTAATAGCATTAGCTAAATAACAATACATATGTTATGAGCTCAGTCAATTAAAGTTATAAGCAAATTATAATCAATAACAATTAAATATAAATTGTTTTAGAACAGGAATAATATATATCACATAAAGAACACAAAACATATAATATCTAGCTTTCATGTATTCCAAAAAATATTTTGAATATTGCAACTTTGTAAAGATTTTCACAATAACGCAATATTTGCTGTAGCAATGTTAATTTTAATGATGACATTATTCTGCCCTCAAGACATGCGAATTGATTAAAAGTTGAAAAATTAAAAACACGACGTGTCATAATTTACAAATAAATTTACAAATAAACGGAAAATGCGACGCAATTAAAAACAAATTCAAGAGTTGTAATTGAAAGTGAAGTGTATGTGCTCGGTGTGTTGGATTGCGTGATATGATCACTTCATGCAGTAACATATTATACACGTGGTGCATGTGACTTTCTTACTTATGGCATTTGGCGATTCTTCATGGAAGTTTATAGACTATTTATTTAATAAAAAGTATTTTAATTATGTTTTTTGACAGATTGTCACTCATGATTCTTAAATGATATAGAAACCTTAAAGGGTGGGCTTAGGTGTGGTTTTGTCGCTTTGTGATCGTTTTTTATAAACTGTTATTTATTTTAGTCTTACTACCATTTTACTTACTTGAAACTTTTTTATAAATCTCAAACAAACCTATTAAAGTTTTATATCCAGAAATTATTTTGGATTGGACTGACAATTTAACTCAATATTTTATCCATAAGACACCCCCATAAAATAACGGTAGAAAAGAAATATCGAAAATTTTCAACCATAAATTTACAATTCCCATAAAAACCTCAAGGAAATAATTTAAGTGTCATGTTCAATTTTTTATTTATCAAAAATTTTCTCCACACTTTCCGTGTTTATGAATTTTTCATGTGCTATATCGATTTCATACAACATTTCAGTTTTGTTTTAACTTATTTTAATTGATATATATTTCTTTTAAAATAAATTCAAGCTTTTGTCAATATTTATTTTTGATTGTATAATATTTTATTCACTCCGCAAGTCAGATGAGTTTTTAACAGAAATGTTTTCTGCTGTATAAAAATCATTTCTCGCCCTAGCATATTGCAGTAGATTCACTTCATAATGCAAATATTTACAAACATACGAACTACGAAAACATAAACGAACATTTTACAATTTTGTATCGCATATCGTTTCCATAGCTGACAACAATCTAATTGCTTTATAATGAACTTTTGATGACTATCTCTGTAGTTTTCAAAATTGATGGAAAATAAGTAAATTTATGATATTACATCAAAAATCTGCGCATAAACTGAAGTTTCTTGATATTTTCCGCAGTTGAAACAAGATTTGATTTTAATCAAGTTATATTTCTTGTTGCCTTGTTGAATAAATTGTTTCATTTTCTTATTGCTTGATTAATTATTTTTGTATCCGGCGCAGAGGTTTGATTTATTAAAATGAACTTTTCAGTTTTTGAGACATTTACCATAAAAAATTACCATGTAACTTTCCTCGTTTTTAGAAGAATCTTCCAACCATCAATAATAACAGGAAGCTGGAAAAAACAAGAGAATTAATTCTTGTTGAAGATTTCTTACCTGGGTTTTAGCACATTCATGTCAAATAATTTATCCTCTCAGTTTCCCAATCTAATGATCATTAGTAATATTGTGATTAATTACTTAAAGACATTTAACGTAGAAAACAAGCACATTATTTTATTTTTCTGAAAGTATAGCAATTTTATGATTACACTCGAATAACATCAAAAGAATGAACAAATTCTTCTGGAAAATTTTAATGTAAAATAAAAATCTTTTACAAATTAAAAAACAAATTAAAAATTGCCAACTAATCATTTTTTAATCGAGCTTCGGCGAAGAATAAATGAATTCCAATCAATGTCCTACTATGTTACTCTTATTACTCTTATTAATATGCAAAACAATCAGCCAACGATACTGTCTGCCCCGACACATAATTGTGTGCACATGCAGCGAATAATAAAGTTTATGCTCCGTTCACTCTTATTTCGCGTCAACATTTCATTCAATCAACTTAATTATACGTGATGCTTCGAAATACACTAAATATGTAATTAATAACTTTTTCCAAATGGCTTGTGCTTTGCAGAGGTTTTTGCGTATGCCATTTATATTGCAATTAATTGTTTTATTATACACTCTGTACTTTCAGCATGCACTGTTGTTTAGTTGACTTTGCAGCTTTTTCTGCTTGCAAATTTGTATGCACACTAATTTATTTTCCAATGCTGTCATTGTGTCAATGGGGAAATGCTGAAACAGTAAACATTTAGAAAGTGCATACTGCTTAGGGCTAAATGAAAATGATGTTAATTAATTGATGTTTGTTGTGCTTGGTGCATTTCTTTAACTGTGTTTATTTGCTGTGTTTTTAATTTTACTTTGAACTTTCATATGAAGCTTAAGGACTTTGCCTGAGCTATGATCAATGTTTTTATACTTATTGTATTAGTATTTTGTAGTTTAGATAAATGACAACGATTTAAAATTCAAACTTATCGCGATACATCAACTACATTGTATGAACCAACAAATTAATTGCCAAAACCAAGCAGTGCCGCCACTAACAAATTAATTAAAAAAACACCATTTATGTAGCAAACTGCTAATAATGTTGGAAAAATACTGAAATCGCTCGTAAATCGCATTACAAAATCAATTCACACCATTTAATTAATTACTTTTTAATTTCCGATGAAAATGTACAAGTCACTGAATAACTTAGTGAGACTTAAAGAGATATGAAAGAATTACACAAACAGTCTATTAATTTATTTTTTCACAGATAGTTTCATTTAGCATTTATAATTATATTTTTTCTGTCAAGTCAGTCCATTTGGGGAAAACTCCACGTATGTAGATATAAATTTCTCATGTATGGCGTCGTTTTCCATTTATTTGCTTATTATTAAGTCTATCATAAAAACAAGCAAATTGAATCAAAAATGACATTTGCATGGAGAGTTGATTTTTGGATCTAGCCAAATTATTTTTCAATTATGTGCATAATAGCCTTAATAATCAACATATTTAATTTTATCATATCTCTAATTAATATTGTGATATGACGACAATCTCAAAATGCCATAAAATAAGATCCAAACATATATTTTTTTAAGAAAAACGTTTCTTGACAATTTATTTGATTACACCGAAAGAATATATGATTTAATATATTGCCAATAAAAGTTACTGTTTACGAGAGTAATTGTCTGGAAACAAAATAACCTCACGTCAAAAGCTGTTTACACATAATTTCCACAATTCCCACACTTCCAGTTTATGAGCATTTTCCTAAACAATATCATTTACCTAACTACGCCTTTAACTCTCATCAGTATGGTTTTTGATCTGCCCGGTGGGTTTCATTGGTTAATTAAATATGATACAAATTACCAAAACCACTGAACGTCACAATATGTTTTGGTACTGTGAAATCAATGCTTGATGAAAACATGGGAAACACAATTGAGATAAACACATAAATTTTCAAGATTTATTCGACGTATTAAATTTGCAACTTTTTCAGTATTGTACCATAAAAGGTGGTTCTCCAAAATGCATGAAAATGAAATTACTGTCAATTATGATTAAGTACTATTTGGCCTATCAGGAACGAAATTTATGGTTATTCTCTGATTGTGTACTGATATTTTAATGGAAATATGCGTTTATTGAATTATTAAATCAATGAAGCAATAATTGGATATAATTTGATTATACTCCAGTGAATATGAAACTTGATTGTCCTTATTTTACGTACGATTAAACTGGAGATTATTATAACAAGATCTGATAGCATAAAATTTATCGATTTGAAAATGGAACCATTCATTGGAAACCCCGATATGTATTTGTATGTCATTTCCAATGAATATTGTAAATGTCATCCATATCACATTTTATTCCATTAAAAAAGGATGAGCACGTTATTTAGATGAACATTGAACAAGCTTACTAGTAAACAAAACATGTACAATTTCCTCAATTTTCTGCATTAACTGATTCAAGTGCTGGCAATTAGTGACATACTTATACTTCAATCAGTCCCAGCAAGAACAAATAAATTTCAGTAATTATTGCCATCATGAAAGTATCTAATAATTTCATGACTATCATAACCGAGATCAGTTGTCACAAATGAACAAACCAGAGCACTATATTTCAACCAGTAATTATGTCTAGCTGAATATTGAAATGTGATACCAAATCTGAAACGTATTAGCTTTAATTAATTATCTCAATAAGCTGCATTGCAATAATGATGTTATAATTTATTAAAATGATTTCAAATGGATATCGTATTTTCGGTTAGTTCTGTGGTTTAATAAAATATTGATTTGTGGTTTTTTTAAAACTATTAGTGAATAAAAATAACCTGCTCTAAGTAAAAGGTAAAAGAACTAGACGTTTCTATATGTAATTACAAAGAGTGCTAAATTCAAGCTTTGTGACGTCTGGTGGTCAGTTGAAAGGTGATAGCAAATAAAGTTTGTCCATTCAACAAAATCAATATTAATATCTTACTGATAAATATATACTTGAGTGTGCACACCGCATTATACGAATTATTCTAATTCAACACAATAAGCAAACCCGCCCTAAAACGTTCCACCCTAAGTAAGAAAGCTTTTGCGTTAACCAGAATGCACACATTCCACAGTGTTGGGCTGAGCTGTGTGCAAAAAATATACACCAAAATTTGTACAGTTCATTGAGTTACGTGCCAATATAAATATTTTATAGGGACGTTTTTTTGGTTAACTTGTTTTTGTTATCGATGAAATACTCGCAAGATACGAGAAATATCACGAAATGCTCACACAATATGATTATCCGTTCTAACAACCATGAAAATACTGAAAATACTTTGAAAATCAATCTGATGCATGAAAAGGTTTCTTCAGGTTTTGTATAGATCCATTCATGGCCCTTACATGTATTTTGTACGTATTTTTGCTTGACAGGAGTTAAAAGATTTTCTTTCAATGTAGATTATGAAATAATCCAAATATAATTTCGCTGAAAACTTGCGGTTAAATTTCATACCTACATTCACGTTTCAAATCCTTCACATTCTGAGCAGCTTCGCAAAAACATAATATGAACATGAAGGAATGAATGTTATTACCATTCACGTTCAAGTAAATTGCATAAAAAATACAAATTATAAATTGTTTATAAAATGCATAAAAACTCATCAAAGCAATTCGAAAGCTCATGAATACCACCCACGCAGCACAAGGTCTCGTTTGCTTGTAAAAATCGATTTACTCGCATGTAATTTTCGCAAACCATTAAAAATACGAAAAATTCAAAAAAATATGATATAAGCACAAAAGCATCACACATTTTCTGTTTTTGCTGTTTATAACATACTTGATCGTTCTTTATATATTTCATAAATTTTATGAATTTCTGCGATTTTTTCGCGATTCTTTCCAAGTACCATAAAGAATTTGCAGATTCGCTGTTTCGATAAATATCTGCAAATGAAAAGTTTTGTTGTACTTTAATAGATTTCAATTTTGCACCAATGTGTAGACTTTACTGCCTTGCAACTTGTACAATATTTAAATCTGAATTAATTGCTGTCAGCATTTAAGTTTATTAGCTAGGATTACTAAGCTGAATAAACCGTGCTGAAGAAATTTGTAATGAATTTCATTAGTGAGAGATTTAAAATGAGTAGGCAAAGTTAGCGCAAGCAAATTCTTGAAAACTGCATAAATGCTGGCAAAAATGAGTTAATGGTAACTTTACATTTTCGTTTAATTTATATGTAAAATCTGGAGTTAAAGTTACTTGTAAAATATCTGCTATTCATGCTTAATGGAAATTTGCGGAGAAAACTTTTACGTTCCCTGTTCAGTGAAATTTATTTAATGGCATTCTGGAAACTAAAAAGTTATACGTCTGCTGGGATGGATTGCCACTCTAATTAGTGTTGATCATCAACGCTATTAAATAGTTTGAAGTGTTACTAAATGGCTGTTAGACTTATACACAATAAAATAAAATTTTATTTTTTGCAATTGAAGAATTTTTGAATCAATATTACAATTACTATATTCATTCTGCGCATTTCATGTTAATCAATCTTAGTGTTTTACAACAATGTTGCTGCTCTCATTATAAAAATATATTCGATAATTTCTTTTACCCCTTGCATAAAAGATAAGTCATTCAGAAACTTTCATATGGACCTCTCCTACCTATTAAACAAATTTACACGAGTAAAAAAAAGCAGCATAAATTAGCAGCTAATTGAAAAATGTAATCAAATCACAAAAAAGTTTATACGAATGTTTTATATGGTGCACTTTGTGTAATGATTACCCACATTCATATTTTATGAGATATTTTATTTAATAATTCAATTGCGGAATTGCAGACAAAAATTTACATGGAAAAATATGATACAGTTTTTTTGCAGTAAACTCGATTCAAAATGAAAACGTTTATTTAAATTGCAGTTTGATGTAAATGCGTGACACGCTTTCCACAAGAAACTAATTGAGAAGACGTCTCGCAGGTTGCCACAGTTTCTGCAAAATAATTTAATGATTTAAATATTGTAATGAGTGTAATGAAGTGGGCGTTACAAATATTATTTATTGAGAGTTTATTGTAATTATCCATAAATACCATAAATATATGATGAGGAAGATTAAAAAGATCTGCGGAGAGATTGCAGTCATATTTGCTAAAGAAAGTAATAAACTTGGGAGTTTATGCTCGTTCTCGTATAAAAGAATTATTAAATTTGGATTATGATGGTCATATGTTTATTTTGTGAATACAAATATCAGCCAACTTGAATAAAAAGCTTTTAATCGAATAATAACAACAACAAGACATGCAACTAGTACTTAGAAAGGTAATGGTCACATTAAAATTAAGTAAAGTTAACCAAAACAAGTGATGCTAACTTAAAAAATTTAAATAAAACATGTAGATCTGCAATATTTTTAATATTCGACCATTACTTATATTCCTTGAAGTCTGAACATGATTACACAAAACAGAGATCGTAAAATCAAAAACATAAAAATAAAAATCTTCATATAGTCATTCATACACAACTTGAAACTCATCAGCTCTATACTCTACATAACTGAACCACAGCAAATCAGTTGACACTTCAACTTATCTGAATAGTCTCGGAATAGTCTGAATGAAGATTTATGCGGTCCATAAAACTAAGAAGTGTCACATCATTTCCAGATGTACCATAAATTAAATAAGTAGGTGTAATGTCAACTACTGATTTAAAAAAAAACTTATTTTCATGACAATTCAGATTAACAGCTTAGTTGTGTAGCTAAATTTTATATAAATCAGCAAAATCGGAAAACATACTCCGTTTCAGTCGCCAATCAAAATGTTGGCTTGCGGAATCCAAACCATATCCTTATATGAAAAATATCACCTGTAATAAATCTGTTTTTGATTGCAATAAATTAAATTCTCTTATCTGCCAATAATAAATTATAGAAATATTGATTGGAAAACAGTATAATGTTATTTTGTTATTAAATTTATTATTAAGTTTTATTTATTATTACTAAACTGCATTAAAAACTGACTCCGCTCAAGTAATATTGATTACAAAAATATTATTGTATTATCATTTTATTCCATTTATCTCACATTTATCAGGTATTATAATGTAACTATTTGAAATATTCGTTTTTATCTTCGTTTCCTTTGCAAAATTACATTTAATAAAATCATCTAGAATAGTGGAATCTGGTAGAATGTAACTTTTTGCAGAATACATAAATTGATGATTTTGTTTTTTACTAGCGAGAATTGATGTACAAGTTAGTGAAACATAAAAGGTTAACGTTTTGGTTCTTGGAATTTTATTATGTTACTAAAATATCTCAAGGTGCTGTACAAAAACAAAGCTTTAAATATTTAGCTTTTTTGACATTTAAACAATCCGATTTAAATAAACAAGACTTCATAATTACTTTCCACATGATTATTATTTAAAAGCATATTTGCTCAAACCTAAACATATGCATTAAACTCACATTAAAAAGAAAATAGACATGCTATTTAGAAAAATATGCTACAAACTTATTTTTATATCAGTTTTAATGACCGCTCAAACAACATAAACTATACAGAAACTACAAACTACAGATAAAAATGTTCGTGTAATTGACTTTGAGTCACGCAAATAATTTTAATATTTACAAAATAAATCGCATCAGGTGTAATTATAGTTATTATTATATTATTTGCTCGTTGAATTCTTAATGAAATTGTTGGTATTAATACTTTTAAGATTTTGGCACTTTTTTTTATATTAAATTATCACTAAGCTATTGAATCCGGGAAATCTAGTCCAGTTATAAGAAAAGTGCTGATTTCCTCAGTATAAATACGTTTAAAGATCCGACCTGCCCTCGTCACTCCAGAATTAACTTCAATATTATATCCATCAAATAAATTCCACAAAGAAATGATTGATGTGAGTCAAAAGAAAGAAAAAAACTCTCCGTCAGCACTACAAGAATGTGCAAAATGTCAACATAAACGTTTCACGTGATAAAATGGTAATTAAGCTAATTAAATTAATATAAATCTCTTTCCAATTGCCAGCATAAATTGTCAGTGCACGTATGTACAACATAATAACTGTAAATCGACTGTAAATCAAGTAATTGTTGAGTTACTTTGCAATCACGAATCATTTGCATAAAATAGAAAAATGCAGTAGTTATGATTAAAAAGTGGAAATAAAACTGCAATTTAATTGGAAAAGCGAGCTCAAACAGATTAAAATAATTTACAATTTCTCTCTTACTGCAGTTTTGAAATGGGATTTGCTGTGATTGGCAGGGCGAACTAGAGTGAAGGTTTGTCAGTGATGACGGATCTCATTGCTTTATGATTCTATATCGATGTTGTTTATATAAATATTCGATATTAAACAGTTCACTTTTAAATTGATTTCAAACAAAATTAATTGTGAATAAGACTAAATGGGAGTTGAAAAGATTTGACAGATTTAATATATTAATTAAATTAAACATAAACTCTCAAAGATATTTCCAGCAATGATTGATATAAACAACATTAAATAGCGCTAAATGAACGTTAACTGTGTGTAATTATTATACCTGCTGAAAAATCTATGTTTCTTTCATTTTCATGTCATGTTTTCTGAAAACTTTTCGTAAATTTATTTTAAAAGTTTCATGTTAATATTCATTTGTATGAGCAGAATAGAATGGATTTTTTTTTCATCACGTAAACATTTTGGCAAACATAATTATGAAATGTAAATTTATGACAGGTACTAAGAATTTTCGTTTTTTGTACAAACAAATGCTTATCAAATTATTAATGTCATGATTGATGATTTCAAGCCAATTCTCTTTCCGATATTGATTAAATTTTCACCTAAAGTTCAAAACGAATATTTTGTTGATTATGCTAATCATTTCAAAACGAAACCGGATTTCATCCAAGTCTATATTTAAATCATCCGTAAAATAAACCGAAGACATCATTCCACAAACAATCTCTCAATTTAAACTCATTTGAATAATAAACATGGAAACAAAAAAAATGAAGAAAAATACAAAAATTCGATAATGGTCTGACCTCATGAACCTTCCAGACAAACTTGTAATCAAAAATTCCAAATCGACCAGAAATATTTTTTGTATCAGTTTACCAGCTTGTTTTGTTTCCACATATTTTCGCCTATTTTTAGTCGATCAATAAAAATAAAACAAATGCACAGCAATTAAAAAGGTCAGAAATGTGATTTTTACGTAAATTGTTTGTGATAGGAGAATGATTAAGCTGCATTCAAATTATAGAAAATATTATGAATAAATTCATTGAAAACGTTACATGAATATTGAGTGGAAAGTTTGGCTCGTTTATGGATTATATTTTGTTGTGAGTTCTAGATTTTTTCAGTAGCACATTGAATTTTTTTTAACAATCCTTTAATGAGCGCATTCATCAAAATTTGAATTTATTTGTATTTATATGATTTTTAAGACATAGAGCCCAGCTTTATATCACCGCTTTTCCCCCCACACACAAAATCTTTGCGAAATTAAATTCTAACTTCGCACGTCTTTTCGGTGGAAATCCATTTTGCTGCTCGTTATTTTCTGCTTGCTCTGCTGATTGATGGACATGCAAATGGATCACTTACAACAATGGATTGTCAATCTATGCTGAAACCGTGTCATAATATATTTTTCAACAACAGCACAACTGAGCTCAAGCCAAATAGAAAAACGAAACAATTTCCAAAACACAAAACATATTTGAAATTCAGATTTATTTCAGAAGTTTGCGAGCATAAAATGGTTGATATAGAGCTTCACAATTCTAGCATAATGCTTCGACATTATTTGGAACAGATCCAGGATTGCGGAATTGTTGGATTGTGCATCATTTATGTTTTATTCGTAGCAGTTGTTCAGGTTGTGCAGTATTTCCGAGGATTCTATTATTTTTCAGTGTATTTGAGCTGATTTTAGCTTTCAGGCAGTACTTGAAAATACATTAAAATTGCTCTCGAAAGCTAGTTGCAGTACGTGCAAACTGATTCAATTCTGATTTATTTCAGTTTCGTTTTGCCAAATTGAAAATTTCAATAACTTCTTGGAATTTCAGTGTTTGAATTGCACTAGATATGTTATATTATGCCGTGTATTTCATTAATGAATATTTTTTGTAAGTACCAAAACTAAAATTTTTGTAGATTTTGTAGATGTGTGCAGTTTTTGTTTAAAAATGCTAAATGATGTGCTAAAAAAAAGTTTTATGCTTAAGATGGATCCTTAAGACAACACTCTAAAACCACTCTCCTTATTTAAAAAACAAACTACATTATCCAACTTTGTATTCGACTCAAAGTATTGAACGTTGCTCTTACTGAGCAATAATTGGAAATTGATCTTTGCTAGCAAACAAGACATTTTCCATACTGGTTCATGATTTTTTGGCAAGAATATGATATTAGAGAGAATACAAATAACATAAGCAACTCAATGAAACAAAAAAAACCTTAGCGAGCTTTACGGAAAATAACGATGTGAACACGTGGTTTGCATTTAAATTACTTGATGTTTTTTTGCATTGTTCAGAAATTGAGGAACGATATTATGGAGTAGAATATAATTTTTGTAATGCTGCGTAATATTGTATTCTGAGAATTGTCTCGTTTTCTAATTTCAATATAATTCAGTATAATTTAGTGCATATTTGGAAGCGAATTGTGAAGTTTTTTTTTCATTACCTTCAACATATTGCCAAACATTTCAGCAGAAAAATTTTCTATGAAAGCAAAATTGTCGTACATAACAAAAGAATTTTTAATGAAAACGTTTCTGAGGAAAAAATAAATGCTTATGGAAATTTTCATGGTCCATGATTTGTTTTTCAGCGGAAAATATTACAAAATGTATAATGAGATAGAACATACATAGAGATTGGATTGTGTTTCTAAAAATGGTAAAATATGAACAGAAATGTCTATCAAAGAACTTCAATAAGATAAATAATTGAAATCCTCCTAAACAAAAAGGTCTCCTGGTCATATTATAACATCCCGAGTAGACATAAGAACCCCAATGGTATACCGTACTAAAGTTTGCATGTTTACATTATAACGAACAATATAAATTAAACACCTTTGAATTTCTGAACAATATGATAACAAAATTTCTTCCAACAATGAATGCCAAATTACAATATATCTCACCATAATATTCCATTAACCAGTTTTATCAGCACTTGAAACTTTATCTTGTTGGCCAACTTGAGCAACAAATCAAAAAATAAATAATTTTCCGACCAGACCAAATATTTTCCCAAATCAGAAAGGTGTTTATTTTGTGCTCAAACTGTTGTTAAGGTGAAATTTGTTGAAACAAGTTGAATAATCACAATTTTGCTGAAAATTCGAATCGGAACATATTGATTTTCTCTGTTCAACAATTGATGGCAGCTGATGGATTGACACCTCAGTCTCTGGAATAAGTAAAATTTTCGGCAAAATGTAAGAATATAATGAAGGTTTTTTGTACAGAAAATGTGTGTTTCAACACTTTATTTAACACATTTTCTGTTCTCAAAGGTTTTTCAATAAAAACCGTAAAAGATCGGAAAATGTAAAAAAGTTTTAAAGGGAAAAAATCAGAAACATTTCAATACACTAACTTATTCAATATCTAACCCAATACGTCTTCTGTCTGAAATGAAAAAATAAACTATCTGAAAATCTCTTCATTCTTTTATAAAATCAGTCCCATCATTCACTTTTCGACAATTCGACTATTTAAGCATTTACGATTCTAAACATGTCTGAGAACCCAAATAAATCAAATACTGGGACTGTCTTCTTAAAATGTCTCAATCTTAACACGAAAGCAAAAATATATCTAGTCTAGTCTTTGATTTTTAGTGCACATTGTTTTTAGGGCATCAAAGTAAATTAAAATTAATTTTCATTTTGGATTTTGTAAAAAAAATGTTAGATTTATAAAGGATAATGGCATAGATGCTCGATATCTGCTACTAAACTAAAAAAAAAATTACGAACCTTTGAATTGAGATTTAATCTCGCATTTTTTCAATCAATCAGTTTGGAATGTTGACAACGTATTTAAAAAATATATTTTTCGTATTTTCTTGTAAAAAGTGCAGAATTTTTATTCCAAGAAATTGTCGTTTTTTCTATCCAAGGTAGATACGACATTTTTGAATTACGGCATATAACTTATATAAGAAAGGTTGATTATTCATGTTTTTACCAGGGATCCATTTAATACTTAAATACATCAAATTTCTATAATCTGAAGTCTAGACTATGAGTAATACATTTTGTCAAAATTTCATTGAAAATTTATTGCAAAAAAAGCTTGTAATATAAGAAAACAGGATCAATAAAACACGAACTTGATTTACATCACGATAGAATTAGAAATAATTAATATGTCACCTACACATTAAATCAATTATTAATTATTAATGTGTCACCTACATATTAATTCATATTGTTTGTCTGTCACGTTTGATTCAGTCTTATAAGTTAAAATATGGTAATATTCCTTCAAACCTATGTATAGTGCCCTTATAAAAACACTATTTATATGTCTTTAATACCTCAAACATTTATGTTATAATAAAACTTTGCAAAATTGTTCAAGAGTTTTAAAACCAATCATGCGACATATTTCAGTGGCATTAAAAGCAAACATCTAAAAATGTTTAACGATTTTTTAATGAACTTTAATGAGTCGAGCGCAAAATAAATGGAAACTTGAAGCGAGTATTTGCCGTAGATAATTTTCTGTAAATTTCGCTATACTTGAACAATTGCTTTATGTGCAGTAATCGGTAGGCAAAAAGCGAGCAATTTTAATTTAAAAATCTCACTGAATCCAATGTTCAATTAAAGTTTATTAAAATCGATTAAAACCCATTTCAATCTTAATTGAGTATTCTCAGTGTGTAATCTGCTTTGTGAGGCTTGCCGATGTGAGGTCGATAAATAAGTAAATAGTGATTCAAGTGAAAAATTGAGAAATTAGAAAAAAATTAAAATTAATATTTCTTAGGCATTTTGATGCTGCAATGATGAATAAAATACTTTCGCTTTTATAATTCATTAATCTCATCCACAGTTTTGAGATTGGTGTGTTTATTATCATTGTCTGAATATTTTATCGGTGATTACGAAATTGATTACGTAGATATTAAAATGTTAAAGCTGTTTAAGTTTTCAAGATTATACCAATTTTGGGATTTTTCCATCAAATTTGTATTTAAGCAAACAAACTCACAAAAACAATTTCAGCCAATCAAAAATTAAACTGTATAATTTAACATTTTCTGACCATAAGCAGATAATTCACTGTTAAAACTGTATTGTAGAGTTCTTTCGTAACTTTTTATATTTTTTTCGTTTTCTTCGTTTAAAATATTTCTTAAAAGCTTTAAGATTTTTATTCTTCTATAAAAATTTAATATATGTTCAAATTTTATTACTGATTTTCCACAGTGGACAACAATATCGAATAAAATGCAACATTTCACCACAAAAGCCCATAATAAAAAGATTCATTAAAATTTTACAAGCTCTCATTGAATTTAATGAACATGAAAAACCATACAATTAATATTCCATTAAAATACCTTTCTTCTCGCTGGTTGAGTTTTCAGGCTTTCTTACCAAACATTCTTTGCATGTTTAGTAAAAAAGCTTTAGGGCAGAAAAAGATCAAAGCTGAGCAAAAGGCTCTTTATCGATTAATCAATTATTTTCCCAAAATTTCCGAATCATCCGTAAAATGTTGTGAAATATATGAAAATTCATGGTAAAGGTTTTTTAATTGGAATTTTCCATTAATGCTAGGTACTTGCTACTTGGCTCTGGTCTGTTGAAATGTTTTTGCTCCAAAAGATTTGGTTTTATTTAAATATTATGCTCCTGTGGAGCTGCAATGGCAGGCAAAAGGGTTTTCAAAATTGCTTCGAAGTTGATTTTGGTTTTTGAATTTACGTTTCCGACAAATTTAATTAAGCCATGTTTTGGTAAGTTCTTTGCTTGAAGCCTTTCAGGCTGCTTGTTCAGCCAGCAAAGATATTTATGAGAGCTTATTATTTTGAATAATTTGAAAGCTTCCCCGATAATCTTTTAAGTGAAAAAGTGAAATTTCATACAGCAAATTCAGAGATTTCCCAGTTTTTGCATGGAATTAATGGATTGAAATTTTAAGAAGCACTTTAAAGTGTTTTTGCAGCTCTTGATGGAAAAACTGTTCTGCAAGGAATTAACGAACATTTGATATCTTTTCAATAAAAATTTGTATTTCAGCTTTAAGGATTTCCTTAACTCATAACTTTTATTGGGGAGTGTAGGATTTTATGTTTTTAATATTGTATTTATGTAAACACTAAAAAGTATTAGTATGCATAGCAGTTTTTCTCTAGATTTCTGAAACAAATAATAAATATTAAATATTATCCTTTCTTTTATTTACAGCCACTGCCTGGAGCGATGGTTGCTCCCGCATTCAACAGATTGAACATCAACAGTGAGTATCTTTTTTGATTGGATTTTTTATAAAATGAGTTCTCATGATGTTCAAAACTATACAGAATTATTGAAAACTAAATCCCTTGATTTGAATCAAAAACAAAAATTCACTAACAAATCGACAATAAAATATTTTTACGAAGATTTTTAAAAATCTTCAAAAGCAGGAAAAATCCTAGAGCATCCCAGAGCAGCAGATAAAGCTATCAAATTGCAGATATACTTTCAAATGCAAAAAGCTCGGTTGCACTCAAGCATATTCTATATTCAAAGGCTAAAATAAAAATATGCTATGTATAAGTGTATAACACATTTCGGAATCTTATTGCAAATTGCATTTTCACATCCGACATTAAATTTCAAAAGTCACAAAGCACAAAAAAGGGAAAAAGCAAAATTCAGTTCATCTACATTTTCAATAAGGAAACCTCAAGGCGATCATAAAAAATTAGATAGACACAAGTAGATAAATTTTACTCCATTTTATGCAATTCTTTTCCAACAAAACTGCATTTTTCAATTTTCCAGTTTATCTATTCTAGAGGTTTTCAATTGAATTATTTTCCATAAAACATTCTGCTATTACTCTCTGCTAGAAAGGTCTGGAGGAGAAGCAATAAACTCTTCTCGATAAGCAGCATCAAATTGAGTTTGTGCAGGAAAAAGCGAAAAAAGATCAAGATAAAGTAGAATAAACTAAAAGGAAAGTTGCTGCATCAAATGGAAATTTATGTCAAACTACCTGTATGGATGAGACAAAATACAAAAGGAAGTTTTGTGGGTGGAAATTGAAAAAAAGTTTGGGTGAAAAATCCAAAAGTTCAACCCACATTGAACTCAACTTTTGAAAGTTTGGAATTCAAAACCAAAATTCTAAATTAGAGCTTTTAAAAGTCTGGGGGAGAAAACCAAAAACTCGATCCACGAAACCTAAAATTATCACAGTTTGCAGCGAAAACCAAAATTTCAAGGGAATAAATGACTCAAGATCATAATTTTACGAAATAGCTTAATCACCTGAATATAATCAAATAACAAACTATAATCAGTTTTAAATCCCAACTGCAGACACTGTTTTATTCTATCCGATAAAAGCTCTCTTGCTTGCAGTGCAAGATTATCCATATTAGAATTTTCGAAAATGTTGGAATATCCCACAGATAAATGATAAAAGTAAAATTCGATTTCGTTGTTTGCTCGTTGTGGATTCAACGAGTTATTTGGTTTCGTGCTTGGGAATGCCTGCCATTCCAGTTTCCTGCTCTTTTAATGAACGAGGCCCTAGGGAACCATAACTGGGTATTTTTGTGAAAATTGATGCTGTAATGTGCAGTAACTTTTGGAATCCATGTGGCTGTCATTCGCTTTAATTAAAGAGTTGATACTTTTGTGCCATAAAATTCAGGTTTTTCGAGGAGCTCTGAGAAGTTTTTCGTTTTTCAGATGTTAATTTATACATTGTAATAAAATATCAAAATTTATATTCCCTTGCAAAATTTTTATTAAGCCGATAATTTTAATTTCGTCGCATTCAGTTTGACTGCAACTTTTTAAAATTCAACTCGCTCTAATTTTATTTGAATGTGGTAGTATAGAGAAGGATTAAGTGCTATATATATTGTATATACTAAACTTGTTTAATTAAATTTCATATCTATCTTTCATATCATGCTTCTGCCTATCTAATAAATTTTGAAGCTATAGATTCGTTTTTGACAACATATCGAATTATAATTAAATTTTGATACGGTATAAAATTTAAATTTTCCATAACGATATATTTAATATGCGGTCCAATAATACCAATAATAATAATCATTAAAATTCTTTATTGATAATGTTGATTCTTTACTTATTTTATAAAGCAAATGTTTTTACATTAAACTCAATATTTATCAAACATTAAAATATTCGGATAAAAACTGATAGCCGATACCATATATATAATTACACAATAATTATAACTTTTAAATTTTAATCACGATTGTCAGAAAATGTCACAAAAATGTAAAATGCAAATTTGGAAAAATTCCGTGTAATGAGACCGTTGACATTTTATAATGAAATTCTGATTCCATCCCTCCAATTTAGTAATTAATGCAAAATGAACAGAATGTAGCATAATCTGATTATTATCGGATTGGTTTTTTTGCGACGCGAATCGCGTTAATTGAAAACTTTTTAATTGCATTTCATTGATTTGAATCGTCTGTTTTTATGCTTGGAGCTTCCGCTTGGTAGCATCAGAATCTATTCTGATAATTAAACATGCCACTCCATAACGAATTGCGAAGATAAAACCTGCCAATTTAATAACTTTATAAAATTTTTCCTATGCTTTTTCAGTCACATGCCTAAAGACATGGAGCGAACATCACCCGCTTCAGCTCCAATAAAAACAAAAAATGGCCAAAAGCCACCACTGCATCATAAAGGTGCATGCGAGGGCGTCGCTCGCAATCTGGACAGTGATATTGAAAAGTTGCAATTATTAGGTGATACCAATAGATTAGATGAGTGTACCCATAGACTAGCAATCGACATCGATCGTGATAGTAAATTAGGTATTAATACGCTTTTTTGATCATATATTAATGCTTTGATTGGTTTTTAACAATTTCCATCGAACACAAAGCCAAAATTTCATCCATTAGTTGAATTTCCTATAAGAACTAGAAAGAAACCAATGAAAGCTACATAATCACATACCATTAACCTAACCAAAACCAACCTATTATTTCACAGACACCACTAATTCCCTCCTCAATGTCCCCCAACTTGCACTCGCACCAGTTGTCTCCGCAGTAGTAAACTTCACCGTATCAGCCACTTCCTCAATTAAATGTGATACCAACGGCAAAGCGTTAAGCAAGCATTCTTGTACAAAATTCTTACCAAAAACGCAATCTTTAGACATTGTGGAGTATCGTCGAAATAACTTAAATGACGAACTCGACGAGAATGGAAAGGATGCAGATAGCAGTGCTGGAGAGTCGCCAGTGGGAAAAGCTTACATGATACCGCATCCAAAAACTCCAGACATGAAAGCGATGGCCAAAGCGCCGTCATTAGATAGCCAACATCCAAATTGTGCTCAGTCACGTCCAATATATCCAAACGTTCCTTATTCGCCATATGGAAGTCCATTTGGTAGTCCACGTACCGGAAGAAGACGACCACCACTTAGGGAATCCAGAAGAGTTTCCATAGATAAGACTGGGAGCTTTTTGCAGCTTAATCAGTATAAACTGATGGACCAAATTGGGCAGGTAATTATTGACCTTTCAATGCATAGCTTTGCCAAAGCTTTTCTCAGATATTTTTTTGGAATATTTGCTACTTTATTCTTACAAGATACATTTTTGATATTGAAAAGTCTAGCAAATCTTAGAGAAAAGAAGATAAAAAATTTTCATTAAGCTTTATGGAAGCAAAAATAACAAATAATTCCACGAACTCTCGTTCTATAGAATTATATTATTGGCCGAAAAATAAATAGACAAGTGCCTGGATTTTTAAGATATAAAAGCTAAAATTCGACTAAAATACAATAAAATATCGTCGAAAGCTTTTTAAATGTTCATCTATAAGAAAATTGGCAAATTGTCAAGTAGTGATACAATGTATATCGTTCTACCTATTTGAAGTGAATTCAACAAAATATCATTGAAATTGCTGAAATCTCTACATGAATCATTTATTTATGGCATCTTTAGATTTATTCACGTACGTGTTTGTGCAGCCTATTCATAATTCATGCTATTTCTGTAGAAGCAATAAAACCGATATTATATTTAAAGAAGCTCGAATTTGGCTCGTTCATCTTGAAAAATCAATTTTTATCCCTTGTTCCCGTTTTCCACTTGAATGAGTAAGATCTTACGATAATCTGAAAAATTTAAGATATATTTCCTGGTAAAACAAAGCAAACGAAGCATTCCACATTATGCTTTAATGGCTAAATTTCTTTGAAATTTTACACTCGAACGTGTAACTCAATACCAAATCTGATCCCCAGCTATGTAAAAAGCATGAAAATAGCACAATCTTTATGAAATATTAAAACAAGCTAACGTCTCAATTTTTTGATCCTTCAAACTTTCAGGGCTCGTATGGATTAGTCAAACTAGCTTACAATGAAGAAGACTCAACTCACTATGCCATGAAAATTTTATCCAAGCGAAAATTGTTGAGAAGAGCTGGGTTGGGGATGAGAGGACCAAAACGAGGGACAGCTGTGACTTCTCCATTGGATCGGGTTTATCGAGAGATTGCTGTGTTAAAAAAGGTAAGAATCTTTTCCATGATATTTTTATCAAAGTTCAATGTTAATTGTATTTTTCATAAAATAGTTGGACCATCCGAACGTTGTAAAGCTGGTTGAAGTTTTGGATGATCCAATAGAAGACTCCTTATATCTGGTGTTTGAGCTAGTAGCCAATGGAGAAGTTTTAGAGATACCATCAACGACTCCACTGAACGAAGATCGAGCATGGAACGTTTTTAGAGACACAGTGCTTGGTGTGGAATATCGTAAGTTTTCTTTCTGGAAATATAATTAAGAAACATCTGTTTCCCTATTTATGTTATTATAGTTTCATCTATTTTATTGGGGTAATGATCACATTATAGTTGATTGATTCGATTTGCTATCGTTTATCCTCGCATCATAATAATATTACTGATGTTATTTCTTCTTCCATCTTGTCTTTGCAGTTCATTTTCAGAAAATCATCCATGGTGACATAAAGCCTGCCAATTTACTCTTGGGAGAAAGTGAAAATGTGAAAGTAGCAGACTTAGGAGTATGTAACGAGTTCCTGGGAGAAGATGCTTCCATGAATAATGGGTCCACTGCAGGAACACCAGCATTTAGGGCGCCAGAAACTTTGCAGACAGGACAGGTACATGTTGTTCCGATTTTGTTGTATTCGCATAGGTTATAAAACGACAATAAACTTAACGTTTACTTGAAATTCAAATGAGAACCCTCTTAATGCTGCTTATAGCAGAATCGAGTTGAATCAGATCTAATAAAATAAAACTAAATCTGATTTTATTCTTCACCCATTGGGATTCTTTAACATTAAAAAGCTGCCTTAAGCCATCCTCAGCATTAATTCAGATCTCGTCTCTCGTCTACTGGATAATAAAGAGCAACTGGCATTCCTTATCGTAATTTATCAGATATCCTTTTTCAGGATGTGACGATGATGAACAAATGGAGAGAATACAAAAAGTTTGAAAGAATGGCTTGACAATAAGAAAAGCAAATCAATTTCATTTATAGTAGAAACGTGAAGATTTCCCAACTGACAATAGAATTAAAATGTGTTTCGTGATAGTGCTTTTAACTCTTTTTTGCAGTTGCTCTGTATGCTGTTCTGATCCAATTAGAAAAGTACATTATGTTTTGAAACCTGGAAGTCTGATTTTTCGAACAAATAAATCAAACATTTCATTATTAAATGAAAAATAGTAATGTCTACTAACTTCCTGTTTGTTTTATTTTTAATGCAGTACGCTTACAACGGAAAAGCTGCGGATGTTTGGTCTTTGGGGACGACCTTGTATGCATTAGTCTTTGGAAATGTGCCATTTTTAGCCACATCCGTTCCCGGTGTGTACGAGAAAATCAAAAATGAAGAGCTCGTTTTCCCCGAAACACCAGAAATTAGCGAAAGTCTCAGGGATTTGATTGAAAATCTGTTACACAAAGATCCAAGCCAAAGACTGACTATGCCACAAATCAAGGTGAGAATAAATTTTTAAAAAAATTCGACCTATCGTGTATGCGATTTAACGAAATCCAGTTTTTTAATCAAGACAACAGTAACATATAAATCATTCTTGGCTCCATTTCTATAAAAAATTTCACCAAAAGAATCATTCATCAAAATTAAAAACATCAAAATGTCCTTCATCTAAATTAATGACAGATTAATGTAAACAAATTTGAATATAAAATTTCCCGCCCTCAATATAATAAATCCATCAATCTATTGAAATGATCGAATTTCTCAATTTCTTTTCCATCCATATAGGAGCACAGCTGGATTACCAAAAATGAAACCTTCCCGCTACCCACTGAAGAGGAAAATTGTCGTTTAGTACAAATCAGTGACGAAGATATGGAGAGTGTTGTTAAAAGCATTCCAAAGCTGGACACTCTTATACTTATCAAGAAAATGCTTAAGAACCACTCTTTTTTGCATCCGCGTTTAAAGAGTAAAGCAGCGAATGGAACAAGTGAAGTAGGAAGTAGTATAGGAAGCACTGTTGGTCGACCAACTTGTAGAATCTCACGTCTCGAAAGGTTTAGTCGGGCGGGAAGATCCAACTCAGCGCCTGGCGATTATCATAATAGATCGGACATCTCTAGGCAACATTCTAATGAATCTCTTCTGCCATCTCTCCACGAAGGCGTCTCTACTAACAATGAAACAGAGCCACCTGCTGACTAGTACAATTATAAATTGTTTTCTTATAAGCTGGAGTGTAATGTGTAAAGAGTTCTAGGGTTGATTAAAATATTTGAATGATATTTGGATGATAGTTTGGATTATAATCATTTAATATAACAGCATAAAGAAGATTTATCTACAGTTTCTGAAAAATCCTGATTAAATTTACGCTCTGTTAATAAATAGAAAATTGGAAAAGCTTCACTAAAAATACCCAAAAATAGAACGGACCTATTTCCATTCACTATCAGTTTTAAACCAAAAATCGATAAAACTCCAATTTCACCACAAAAACCAAATTGGCAGCATCCCAAAAATTAAACTTTTGGAAACTTTTTGTTCAACATTTTGGAGGTTACGCGATGATAGTTTTCATGGACGTTATTCAAATGATTCAAACAATTCCAATAATTCAAATTTAAATCCAGAGCTTTCACACAATCCCCAAAAACTAGAGCATTTTGGCAATTCATCAAGTTTAGAATTGAGGTTTATTTGATATTTTATAATATAGTTATAGGGGAGCGCAAAGCTCTTTATTAATAATGAAATTCAAAAGTCTTTCCTTGCAATATAAGTTTAACATTCAATGGATTTAAAGATTTTACCTAGAAAATTCCCTCTTGACGTCGTTAATTCAATGAAATTTTCGGAAAACATATATCCGTACTCATAACAATATATAAAAGAGTTTTTATCGGGATCATAGAATTAATGTTCGAGATTTTAAGCTTTAAATGACAATATGACGAATAATCGAGGGAGTGAGTGTTGGGGTTATATTATATTATAAAAAGGCAATGAATTACAATTCGGTTAGAAAATGTTTTTGCCAACTATACAAAATTTATCTCTGAGCTTTACTCTCTCGATGTATAAAGAACCCATTTCAAGAATCCTCAAAGCTTTAAAAATGTGTGGTAAAAAGATGGGAAAAATTTGATGTTAAACAAATTTTCCATGAAATTAGATAAATGGTTGAATATACATACAATAGTAAATTAGTCCTTAAAATAAACAATAGTTGTTCGATAAATTCACATTCGTTGGTTGTTTGCTTTATTGGCGCATATTTTCAATAAAATACATTTAACATAATAAATTTTGTTTTGATTTTGGTAGTTTTTTTGTAAACTTTTTGTAGGAAAGATTGATGGTTGATTTAAAATTTTAACTTTAAACATTTTCTACCATCAATCAAAGTCTGTAACCATTAAAATAAAAATTTAACCCAATAAAGCACAAACCAAACAATTTCAAAAATAACTAGCTCGGGACCATTTTTATTTTTCGCTAGTTGCGACCTCCATAAACATAGGGTCAAAGATATAAATTTTTTTTGTACATTTTACGCCCACACCTCGTAAGAAGAAAAAACCCATTCAATACAACGACTAGCTTAAAGAATTGACCACATAATCCTTAACTGATAACTTTTAAAATCGCAAAAAGCAAAGGCAGCAAACTTTGTAATATTGTAATAATCTAGAATCGTAGAGCATTTTTGGAATTCCGTTTAGGTTAACAGGGTTATCGTATATTAATTAAATGTTTAGCAAAACATGAAACTTTTAGCTATTGGGAAAATTTTAATTAGATCCAAAGTAATGAGTAACTAGTAATAGGTAAATTTAAATAACAATTTTGGTTAAAAGTTACACACGTTAATTTTGTAAATTGAATTTATAAAAGGGGAAAATGGAAAATTAAACTACATGGAAGCTTTAAAACGTTTGAAAAAGTAGATTAAGGATATTTTAGCTGTTAAGATAATATTTGAATATATTTTATTCATTAGCCAATTTTAATGTTTCATAATTTTTTTTATTTTTGTGGTTATACGGTAGTCTGTAAAACAAATAAGTCTTTATTCATCATTGAATTTACGCTTTTCGACCAAATATATAAAGGAGTTGTAATTTTTGGTACTTATATTTATAAATAAATTTTTCAATAAATTTAAGAACGTTTAAAAAAATTTAAATAAAATTGATAAACAAAAGCTTTAAAAATTTTCAAAATTAATTGAATTTAGTAATAAATCTTTACTTAATTGTTGCTGTATATTTTAGGACGATATGTAATTGTGTAATTAATATTAATATTATGCACTTATGCAGTCATGCAAATTTTTCGGAAAAATTGCAATTTATTCATGCATATCATATTTATGAAATATGCTCTCTTTATATCTCAAGGCTACCAATTTAGAGGTGTCGTCATTTTCAATCAATTTAAATTAGATCTTTGAAGAAATTCATGTAATGACACTATACGTCTTATACCAAGATTATGTTTCAAATTGATAAATATATGAAATTCAATCTTATCTTTCTATCTTTTCTTAGAAGTGTTCAAAAATCTATTTACAAAACTTTTTATATTTCGATATAGCTTAGCATATTATGAGCCAAATTTGTAATATAGCACACAGGCGACGATTAGATCAAGAAGAGAAAGCCCTTATTAAATTTCTACTGAATCTGAAATGTCTTCTCATTTTTTCTACTATCACTATGTATAAGCTCTTTGAAAGCTTTTCAATAGACACCCTAATTAATTAACTTTAAAATGCCTTAAATCAAAAAAAGAAAGCAAAAGCAAATATTATCCTTATAAATTTCCAATTGTCTGTGTGTTTTCAACAAATATTTACAAAAACTTTCTTCTTATAAAATAATTCTTTTATGATAATGAATTGTTTGAGGGTTTCTATATCTAACAATATGTCTATTAATCACATATCGTTAAAAAGCACACTGCGGAGAATTATTTAAATTTAGCCAAAATTCTATATAATTTCATCGTTCAAAGAAAGTCGACACTCTAACATAGTTTTGGAAATAGAAACCAATCAATCAAAATAAATATAATTATGTGAATTTTTAAACGGGTAATTCAATTGTTAATATTAATAAAACTTAAATTCCAAAAATTTCAATAAGAACAGAACTTCTCAAAAATGTTGATCCAATATTGATAATCACTCATTCTATTATCAAGGAGCGAAGCCGAGAAAAACTTGGAATTGATAAAGCTTTAATTTAGAATTATACATAAAAAGTGATTTTAAAGTTTGTGTCCATTATTTTTAATTGGTCTTTGTTTCAGTTTTTCAAAAATAATGGAGTCTTAAGTCTTAAGTTGGTGCTTTAAATTCAATAAGAATTAAAGATAAATTTATATATTAATTAAATTCTAATTGAAGTTAAAGCCATTTTTGAATGTTATTTAATGCATAGTTTATAATTATTTTTAAATCACGATGCGATTTATATTTTTGAAAAATGTAATAATTCTCTTAAGAAAATATATTGGATGTTATACAAATTGTAAGTTTCTGTACTAAAATCTTTTTAAAATTTTAATATAATAATTTGAGTTTCAATAAAAACGTAATTCAATTTTATTTATAAAAATATTTTATTTACATCTCATTCAAAATTAAATGATATTTTCAGAATCTCTCTAAGAACTCCTGACTCGCAAGTCCATACTTTCTCAAACTTAAATGTCTGATCATCTTTTAAAACTTTCTCAAATTCAGAAATGGATCCACCAACTCCAAAATAAACTGTTTTAGCTGCAAGGTAAATTAATCCATCTGACTTGAGTCTGTTCTTGAAAAGATCCAATAGCTTTATATAATTGTCAGGAGAGTAAATAGTCTCTGAGGTGAGAATGATGTCGTATTTTTCATCATCTTTAGTTAATTTTGAAAAGCTCGCCCAATCTCCTGAATAAAATTTGCATTGTTTGATGGAATCTTTAGTTAATTCTTCTCCGTCTTCAATATTTAAGACCGTATTTGGGTAGGTAACCTTTTGTATTACTTCTTTGTTCTAAAATTTTGATGTATTCATAATGTTAAGAAAATAAAAACCTTTATTTAATATCATGTTGATTTTATCAGATTCAACTTACATAATCTTGAAAGTGTACCTTTGCACCATTTTGAAGGCAAAGAATTCCTAAGATTCCAGCTCCACATCCAAGATCAAGGCAAAGTTTATTTTGAAAGCTTTTTAGTAACGTATTTTCTTCTTCCTCGATCACAATTCCTGGAATTTTGAACACAGGCACTTCACTCTCTTCACATGGTAAACTCTCGGTAAGAAAATCGCAAAGATCTTTAGTGCATTCCCATATCTTGAGACCACCTTCGTAAACTCCTAAAAAAAGACACATAAGTTTTTTGGTTAAATTAAGTTGAATATTAATACCTGGTATTAAATCAGAGTGTTTGCTCTCTGCTTTCTGAGCATCTCCACTTAGATCATTGGCTTCTAGAACGATGTAGCTTATTTCGTAGTCACCTTCAGACATGAAAACATTGAGAGACAAGTCAAGTAATTTTTTGGATTCGATGTCATAATCTTCATCCTGAAAGTTAACCAGCTCAGCTGAATAGTATTTTAGATCTTCCTTAATTTCGGAAGCAGGAAAAGCAGTTTTTTCTAGCGATTCAATATCGTTTTCTTTGCTAAAATTGAATTTGAACATTTTGAAAAACTATTTGTTTACAAAATATCACGTGTAATAAAAAATTTTTAAAGCAACCGCATTTGTTCTTTACACCACTAGCTTTAGATTCTCTACACTTTTAAAGATTTTTTGAAGAGTATTTATCATTAATAAGGTACTTAAATATCTTTCTATCACTTAATTAAAATAATTCAAAACAATCTCAAAGTAGAAACGCACACTTCTACAAAAACCAAGCGATTTATTAAGCGATTGATGCGATTTTGTGTAAATATGTGAAAAATTTGGAATAGTGTGTAGTTTTTGTTGACGTTTTAAAAAGATATGGAATTTTAACTTATATTCCCAGCTTTCTACTCAATTAGAGCTACTTCAGCATCCCTAAAGTCACCAAAAAGAGGATAGCAAAAGGCTTTGAATATGGGTAACGTATTAATTTCTTCTTTATGCTGATCAAAACAGTTTTATTACCATGATACGACAATATTTTTTTAATTGCTGGTAGGGGCGTTGAAAACAAATATCGTTAATTAACATATAAATCGTTGTATGTAGAGCAGTTTAGAAAAAATGCTTTGAAGAATAAACATCCGACAAACTCAAACTAATTTGAAAACATTTTATTTTAGGCTCAACGGACCCTGCCAACATGAAGTTGGAGAATCATTTGAAATTATTGAAGGAGGAGTACAAGAAACTTCAAACTAGTTATGCTGAACTTGAGCGAAAATATAGCAAAGCAGTTGCATCAAATGAAGGTGGAGACTTGGGAGAGTTCAGTAGCTTCGTTTCACGGCTAGTAATGACAGTAGCAACACTTTACGGAAGAACAACCTATTCCGATATCCAAGTTAAACTTAAAGACAAATCTTTACCAGCTCATAAGTTTGTTCTTAATGCTAGAAGTGAGGAGTGGCGCGAAGAAGTTTTGAAAGATATTGACGAGTTAGATTGGTCTGATTTGGAAGCAGATGTTGGATTTGCTTTGCTAAGATGGATTTATACGGATGTCGTTGATTTGCAACATGATTCATTAGCTCTGGGACTTTTAAGCACATCTCATCGCTTTAAATTACCTGGTTTGATGGGACTATGTGAACGTGCTTTAGTGTCATCAGTTAGTGTTCGTTCCTGCGTGAGATTCTACTGTGTAGCTGAAAATGTAGGAGCAGCAAACCTTTTGGAGTATTGTTCAGGACTTATATCCACACATTGGGATGATTTGACACCACAAGACTTTGAGCATATGTCTGGACCATTGCTTTATAAAATGCTGAAGAGCAAAACAAAACATCCTCTTCATGTGGCTGTGAGATTGCAGAGAGAGGACGTAGTTTTTCTATGTTTAGTCGAAAATGATGGCTCGGTGAGTAATTTTAAGTGTAATTCATTCTTTATTATTATCTATTTTATGTACATAAGGATCGAGGAAGCACAATATAATCGATTCAAATACAGTTATATCACATTCATTAACGTAATTACAAAAAATATTGTTTATAATTATTATAATTATGCTAATTAAGTCTTAATGCTATGAGAATTTGATGATAAGGGAAATTTACAGTTTATATTGAGGGTTTATGTACAATGTAGATTATTGGACATTTCAGGGATATAATTCCAATAATTTAAAGTTCTACATCCATAAACAATCTTGAACTTAAATCTTGAAAATCGTTTTGACTTAATAGTCCATATTCCTGATATATTTCATAATATTAAATACAAAAATAACAGCCATTGCATCCGTGTGATATCCAATCGGCTTATCTGCCTTAGTAGCTGAATTACAAAAGGCGCCTCTACAATGGCAATATATGGATGAATCTGCAGCTTTTACGCAGCCTTCTTCATATGGCTCTTCAATTTTTGACTTTTTCTCCCATTTGCCTTTCTCATAGACCTAAAAAAGATTAAAAATTGGATTAATTTCATTCAAGAATTTAAGATTTTTTACGAAATTCTTTTGAAATAATTGTAGCTCAATTCATAAATTTTACTATAAATTTTCAGTGTCAAGCTGTGCATTGCCATGAAATAAATTATTTGAATTCAATATTTTTTCATAGAATGCATAATATACTATTGAATGGAATGCACAACTTATCAATGATGTAACAGACAAATATTAGACATACTGCAGCTCCATTGACTGGTATATTCATTCACTACAACTTTTTCAACCCACTTGAAATCGTTCAAAAAGTTTTTTTGCTCATTTGATATTCAAATTTCAAAATTTATCATCAAGACTTCCCAGCTAATATTTTCACGATCGTATATAAATTTTATTAAATGTTATGGCATTGATCTTGAATTGATTCACATATATTTACTTGGTCAATGTGCTTTTGCTGAGCGCATCCTCGAGAAATAGTTTCCTGCTCCTCACCGCCCATCAGCTCATATTTGTAAACACGTTTCACACACATTGTGGAGAAAGGACAGTCTTGGATGTATTTTGAAGACTCGTCAAACTTTGAACAAAGTCTTTCTGTGGCGTTTTCATAGCGATTTGGTGGCAGCACTGTGCAGAAGTAACATTTTATTGATAGTGTTTGATCTGAAAGATAATTGGTTTTTAGTATTTTAGAATATTTGTGATAAGTTTTAAGTTCAAACACTTCATTTTTTTTGGCTTATTCTAAATATTAATTAAGTGTGCCTTAATATCAGTAGATATTTCATAATTCAGACTCCCCTTGTTTATCATCAAAAAACCTATCAAAATATTACAACAATATGTGAATGACTCAATAGCGGAAACAGTTTTTTAAAGAAAAAATAAAAACAAATGTGAGATTCATAATTTTCTTATCAACACCATAAATTGCCATAAAGCATAAATTTAATTCAATTAAACTATTTTTTGATTCAACACACTTTAACAAAAATTGTGTTGTAATAGCCATAGAACCGCAGATGTAAGAATCACTGTAAGAATTTGTGCAAGATGTTCAATGTTCATGAAAAACTTAGTGAAATTTTTGTTTAATCCAATGTTTTCGAGAAAAAAAAATGACCGTGACATCAAGACCTAAACTTATTCAGTTAACAACATTAATTGTTGACAAATTATGTCTTGAACAATATTTCTATGGTTTTGAATTAACAACGTTGCATGAAATATTTTCTTTTGATTTTTAAGGGGTCGTGTAAATATTACTACGGTCAGTTTCTGTAAATTTATAACTTCTTGCTCTTGAAATTGTACTTAAATTTTTTTTTGTTAAGTAATAATAATCTTGCTCAACGTTACAATTTTTAAAAGAATATATAATTTTTTTATCAAATCGGATTATGTACTATATCTATATCTAGCTCTTCTGTAAAGAAAAAACTCTTTCATACAATTTCAATAATTTCAAATTCGTGCCAAAGTCAAATTACTAGTAACCCAAATGGCAAAATTGCACAAAATTTTTAAAGAAAAATGTGTGTAAAATATCTGTCTAATAATAACTAATTACAATAATTCCCACAATGAAGTATTCCATTTGTTCCACGCATTCTACGAGATTTCATAAATTTTTGTTTGAGCAATTCTTACCAATCCCTGATTACATACAGTTTTCGTTTTCAAAATACATTTTATGCTACATACTTAATAATTTGATACACTTAATCAATAGTTAGAATGTACAATTAAAAAACATTGTTTAACAAAACAAGTGAGCAAATGTGATAGAATTAATTGAAAATGGAAAATTGTGGTTATTGTTTATAATACGTAGAAGTTGTGGATTAAATTAAATGAATGGACTGAAATTTTTAATTTAATTGAAAGCAGAGCAAGTATAAAGAAACCTAATTAAATTTAAAAAATAATTGGAAGTGAAGATTGAAAAGCATCTTCGAGTCAATAAACTTGTAAAACATTTTAAATATACACGAATCTGACTAAGAGATTACATTTTTGCTATTTTTGCGATGCATTCGCTTGTAAACGGAATTGAAATTTTAAATGTAAATTTATGTCGTCTAACAAAATTAACACAATTAACACTTTCAATCTTCTAAGTTATCTTGCACTTAAATAAACTAAACCAATTAGTCGTACTGGCAGATTCATACTTTCTCAGAAAGAACACACATAATATGAACTTCAGCTCGCATTGTTTTCCGAAATTTTACTTGTAATTTTGTAAATTCAACACGAAAATACGAAAATTGAATTATGCGCCCGTTAAAGCAATAAGCACATTTCCTACTTATTCTTAAGATTTTAGTTGAGACTTGCTTGTTAACGAGTAGTTGCATAATAATTCAAGTAGTAATAAAATATAAAAAATTCAGCAGAATCTTGTTGACTGGTTGCGGTTTTTTTGACACGTCCTGCATTGAAGCGCATTTCTCTTGATTTCATATATTCTCGCAATTTATTTTTGAGATTGTGCAAATTTGATGAGTCAGAGAGGTTAAAGACTTTGCTGACTTATGTATGAAAACTGTTTTTTTTTTAAATAACATGTGGGCAATATAGATGCGTTTTTTTGTTTTATATAGTTTTTCAGTTAGAACGTGCGGATCTAGTTATCTAGAAGTTATACTGCGAGCTACTAGAATTATGTTACTTATTATAAAAAATGTGTTTACGAGTTGTATTTTTATAAATATGATCAATTTTTTCTGAATGAAATTAATAAAAGAGTCACAATTTTTACAATAATAAGATAATTAAACAAAAATTGCTTCAGAGCATCACCAAATTCCCCAACATGTAATTGAATCAAAGCAATTTCTTGTAACAAATGATATACTTGCATTACAACTTTATCATAAATCTTGATCACTGTACAGTAATCTTGCGTTTCTTGTCCAGAAATGTTTTTGTCCAATTACTGAACATGCAACTTGTTAAGAAAAACATGTTGGTTAAACGGGTCAAGTAGACATTCTCATCATTGTATATTGTATCACAAATAATTGTCATTTTGATACAAAATATTATCAGTAATTGTTTCGCATCTTTGCCGCAAGTCCCAAATAATTTCAAATTAGTACAAAAAAACTGGTCTTTTTGTGTTTTTTGCGAATTTTTTGTCAATTTTTTTGAAAACAAAAAAAAATTTACAATAAATACATATGGCAATGAAAATTTTAATATTTCGAGTTTTTAATACATTATATCGTTTCGTTTTTAAAAACATATATGATAAAGGTTAGTGACTGTTAAACTGTATATTTGATGATATGTTCAAAATTTTCTGGTTTGATGAGCGTTTTGAACAGTAGCGTACACTCATCATTCGCTTAGTTTCAACTTTGATTAAGTATGACTAGAGTTTTTATTTAAAAAACAGGTTATAGTTCCCCTGATTTTTTGTTAAGTGCTCTTATTTTTCTACGAATTATTTCAAAATAAAATTACCTTAATTAATTATTTGAGACAAAAAAAGTACTTTTAATAAGTAGTAGAAATATTAACTTATATGTTAATTCTTTCAATATTTTTTTAAAGGTTTTCTACCAATATCAAACCATACAATTATACTTTTTAGATAAGTTTTGTTGCAAATAGCTAGAATAACAAAATTTATTTATTATCAACAACTCATGATAACGACAGAAATATGTGCGTTCAATTTGATAGTATTTAACAAGTGAAATGTGTATTTTAGAGTGTTCAAAATTAAGGCCGTGTAATATTGAATCAAGAAGAAAACAAAGAAATAATATGTTTTAGGAATTTTTAGGATTTCTCTGAAGTTTTAATAATTTCCCTATAATAATTTCTCCAAAATTTGGATATCGCAGTTTGCAGTTAAATATATTTATTAAAAAAATTAACGGCTTCTTCAGTGGGTCAACTGAAATTGACTTTTACCAATCTAGTACAGTAAATAATTCTCTTTTCAGTACAGAGTTTACTTGCAAGCTGAATTTCTGAAGACTGGAACACTTTCTTTAAAAGCTAAAATGACATACAGACACAGATAGGTTTTACTTAATGTCTTTGCTTGAAAGTGATGAATGATTTCTCGTTAACCTCGAAGCTCTTATCACATTCGCGCAATATTGATTAATTATTGGTTGAGAAAGGTTGGCCCTTTAATGGGCGCGTTGTGTTTAAGAAGCTTAACATATTAATGAAATTTCTTCAAACTTCTCGAGTTTTATTGAAATTTTATAAAATGGAATGAACCAACAGCAATTTCAGTCATTTTTAAGAAGTCAAGTGTTCTTTAAAGTCTATATTTATTCATAACTTTCGATATTTGCATATTTTTCATGTCAGTCTATGACTCACAATCTTTATTTATTGCTTGGCTTTCTTCGGAAACCGTAATGATTAATTTGGATGCCCAAATCCCAAAAATACTCCGTATTTGCCCATAATACGGACAAAACCGATGTTTGCCAGTTTTCTCATATTTTGCTGAGTCTTGCCAAATTTTACACCACACTTGTTATTTTATCGTTACTTTTTATGAATAAAAAACTCTTTAGTTTATCTTTGAGACTTTATTGCTCACTATCCGCAAAATACAAGAATTTTATACATTTTACACATTTTACACATTTTATGAAGAATTCAGTCAGAGAAACCAACAATGTTTAGTAAAAAAGGAAGTTCATTAACATTTTTTAATGAAAAATCATCCAAAAGAGACGCTTGTCTTTGAATTGCTAGATATGCCTGAAATACTTGATAGATCGGAATTAATTTCGCTTCAACACTTTTTTTCTCCAGTTTTTTTAAATTTTCTACATTTTCTACAATTGCCTTCCAAACATATTTCACTTTTAATTATAATTTTCACTTACAAGTCTGGAATAAACATTTGTTTGGAATAAATTTGTTGGAAGCTAGCAAAAAACATATCAGCGGCTTGGTTAGAGACTGAGCGGTAATTAATATAAAAATACTTTAAATCAACGTCTATTTGATTGTTTTCCTTGTCGTTGTGATATTTAATTTTAAAAATCAGATTTCCAGAAAAATTTAAGGGAAAGCAGTCTAAAGATGTAAACAACATCAGAAAACCTTACCAAACAACAACTAAGTAAGATCGTTATAAAACTATGCATGTTTTTGTTTTCCATTAAAGCAGCTATCGCCAGGCAAACCCATTAAAATTGCACTGAACGTTTACAGTATAAATGTTTATTCTGCTTTTAGAGTTGCGTTAAAAGTTAAATGCGGAGAAATTACTATATTGAGGTAATCGAACCGGTAAAACTTTAGACACATAAAGAAGTTGATATACATTTTGTAAGATGAGAGAAAAGTCTGTTTTGAGTATGAAGATGCAAAGATGTAAAATTGTGAGCAGCTTTTTGCAATTTAACTCTATTTAACGCAATTTGAAGACATTTCAGGGAAATCTAGAAAATAATTAAATAAGCCGATCCGATAAATTTGCGTTTAATGGAAACACTTTTTCTCAGCTTATACTCTTAAGAAAGTGCCGATTTATTTATTACCGATTTTCTGTGAAAGATTCAAACTTTCTGCATATTTCTTGTGAATCTCAAAAAAGTCTTAAAGTGTGTCAAAAAGGTATTTTTAGATAGAATTAAGTTTTTGCGCACAAAACAAAAAACGGTGAAAATGAATTTTTGTGAAATTTTTTGATTTTTTGAAAGATCTTCTGATCCACAGTGCAGACACTGTTTGACTACGTTTTCATATGCTACTGGGTTGTTATTGTTTATGAATTGCAGTTTTGGTCTTTTAAGAGAGTCACTGGCACATCAAATATTACACAATAGAATGAATGGAACCAATTTGCATGGAAAAATGGAATATTGGAATATTTGGGTCATGCTTTCAGTTGTGCATCTTATTTATGCTAATTTTATAAAAGTTTATAAATTGACTGCAATCTGTAATTTACTATCTAACATTATGTTTTGCTCTATCCAGAAACCAGACTGCAGTTTCTTATCTGTCAATAATTCATGTTATTGCGCATTCAAATCGTTTTGAGGATATATTTTGCAGAATATTATCCAGAAAGTCGTAGTTTGTAAGTTTAGATAATATTTATTAAACATTCTACTGATAAAACTAGTAAATGAGTCATTTAAGCTAAATCTGTTAATTTTAGAAAATGACAAGTCTATGAAAAACTACGCTAAAAATTTTCCATCCAAAAGCATATCAATCAAATGACATTCTCTTTCAATTGTCTGAAATAATATCTTCAAAGTATTCCATTAAATTAACTTTTATATTATTTTATTACAACATTAAATAGCAAATCTTGATGAAAATATGACTTTCTTTGATTTGTTAAAATTCTTTTTATCGACCCACAAAATTTCAGTTAGATTGAATGCAACGATGAATACAATTTTTCTTAAAATTGCGAGCAATTCTTTGAAGAAACTAGACTTTTTTAAGTTTTTGACCTTGTTCTGGCTGTAAATCTTACAGTTTATAGTTTGTATTGATCAGTACAACTAAATGATCGAACTGTTGTTATTGCATTATCTGACTGTAAAACAACTCTTGAAGTTTTAAAATAAATGATTCATAAATCGATATTTTTGGAAAAAAACTACACAAAACAACCTACACAAAGTCTTATTGAGCTGGTCACAAACATGCTGTAGTGCAGTTTCACTAAAGTTCCCCAAGAACTAAAAATACGTCATCATCACGAGAAAATCAATAAAATGATTCTATTTTCAAATGAAAAATTGCAATATCGTAATTAAACGGATTCTTTACAAATGATTAGCTAAATACTCGCTGAATACCGTTTAAATTTGATTCAATATTAACAGTCGATTAACAGCAATAAATCTAATAAACGCTCAGCTGACTGTATGTTTGTAGATGCAGAAGATAATCATGTTTTGAATATTTTCGTCTCGGCACTATATATATCACGTTTTTTTCGCTCTGAGTATAGTTTTTTCTTCACTTTTGTCAAGTTTAATGGGTCAATGGCAAAAAACGGAAAGGAATTTGTTTTTTTTTTGAACTTTGAATTTTTATTTTGCTATTTATATGTTTTGACGGAGTGTTTTGATCAAAAACTTTAATTCGTTTCGAAAGTTTTTTATTTATCAATTTTTTGCTCACAATTTTGGAACTTTCTTTGCAAATCAACATAAATATATGACTTTGTTGGAGCCTCTGTGGATTATTTTATATTTTAAACTGAATTTTGAATCGAATTCATTTTAATTATGCATGAAAATTAATTCCTTCGAAATTAACTCTTGCTATACATATTTTTAAATTTTACTTGGCAATTTTAAAAATATTCTGTATTCAAATTTTCGAAGCAATTATATTATTCAGTAATTCAGTTGGTCATTGACTTTTATTTTCAATTCAAGTCAAATATCGGTAAAATATTTTATTTCTAAATTAATTATTTTGATAAAAACCGTTTTCACTTTTTTGTTGCTTTCTTTTTCACATATTCCGGTATGTTACTTGAAAAAAACTTTTCCTGTTGTTTTAGAAAATTTTCTTCTTATGAATTTTAACTTTAATTCAGATTTTATTATATTAGATGAATAAATTTTAAATGACTGCCAATATAATAACTCAAACTGTTGATGCTCGATGTTTAACGTCGAGCAATTAAAATATTCTGCTAGTTGCTCTACTTAAATGAAATATTATGAGTAATATGTTGCAATTTTATTGAAGCACCAATAAATTAGATTGTGAGCACATTAAGATGGTCCAATGAACTAAAAAACTAATTCCCATGCCATAATAGTTTATGTATTTTACACGTATTATGTTATTTAGTCGATAAACCTGAAGCCGACATTGATGCATTTTCAATGTCTTCAAAAAATTCAGTTTTTATTAGTCTTTTCCTCTATTGAGAGCTTTTTTGGTTATTTTGGTAAGCAACGACCTTAACAATCAAATCATTCATATATATAAATTAAATTAAATAGTTTTCGGATCTTGATTCATGTGGCCCTAAAACCCGGTTTTTCACCTTTTATGGCTTTTGTTTGAAGAGTTGAGGTTTCTTATTGATGAATTTTAAGTATTCAGATGTTGTAAAATTTTATAGGCGAATATTCGGCTGTTTGATTTACTATATTTACTATACTTCGCATTTTTTAGATCGTTATGAAGGTTTCGATGCTAAATAATATGCAACCGGTTTTTATTAATTCGGAATTATTTAAAACACGTGAGATTGCTTCTTAAACATTTTTCATTTTCTATGGAACTAAGCGGTGTGCTTTTTATAAAACATTAGCATTAATTCTCACTAATTATATTGTTTATTGATGTATTGACGGGGAGATAACTGGAAATCCTAGAATATATAAAAATTTTCATGTGTCAACCAAATTATAGTTTTCTGGTTATATTTTAAATCGTGGTCCAATAGCACGAATCAAATCAGTATCGATACAACTTCGTTTTTTGCGATCTCTCAAACTTTGTAAAGTAAGATCTCAAGCAATAATAGCTTCTGAACTTTTTCGATTTTTCACACTTTCAGACATTAGAAACACTTGAACAGTTGAGCTTTTATCTTTACCTATAAGTACTAACAAAAACGTGCATGTGAGCAGAAGCTTTGCATTGTAATCCATATTCCAATAATTCACTGGTGTTGCTGCCTCTCCCTAATTTTTTTGTTGGTAAAATTATTTTGTCCTTCTACTCATTAGTTTAACGTATAACTGAGTGTGTTAAAAACTCTTAAACTTCCAAACCGTATTTTTTGCACAGTATTAAAATTTATTTTGATTTTTATCTGCAATTTATCATCAATTAATCTTTATGTATTGACAATGAAGATTATTATTCGTCGGAATTTGAACATATAATTGTAGATAGACTCAATGTTTTTGAAATATGCAGTCAATATTATTTATTTGCACTTTCTAAAAATTGCTGCTGTTTTAAATTTTTTACTCCACAAATTTTCTCAGAAAATCTATTTAACGTCCTTGAGTTATTCTTTTTGAATTTATATTTAATAGATTTAATTCATGAAACCGCAATTAAATAAATCTTAAATTAATTTTTTCCGATAACTGCACACTGCAAAAGTGTGTCTCGGTCGGCAGTCACGGCAAAACTAAAAACTAGCTGCTCTCTTCAACTTGAATTTGTAAAACAGAAAACAGAAAACGGTTTTTTATGTTTCACGCTTGTGATCGAGTGATTCGAGTCGAAAAGCTCAGAATTGAGAATATTGTGCTTACTGATAAGCGAGAGAGCGACGATTGCGGTTTTTTGAGTAGATTTTATGAATTTACTAAGTTTTGGCATGAAATTTATGTTGTGTTTTTGTGGTACCGTTTAGCGGTTTTTTGCATTCTAGTGCTGCTGGTTTTAAATTTTAATGTTGTAGGGATTCCACCTAACAGTATATTGGCGGTAGGATTATCATGGTTTATGTGCAGTCTAGTGTTTGCAATTTGACCACTTGAATTTGAGACAGTCAATAATGGTTTTGGTTACAAAACGTTTCTTGGTTTTTTGGTTTATAGAGGTAGTTTATGATATACAGAGAATTTTAAAACGTGGTTTGGTTGATATTTTATTAAAATTTCTTGAGAAAGATCTTCTCTTTGAATGAGGAAGAAAACTTAACATTTTCAAGAGTATTTTCCGTTTACTTGTCCAATTTGATACACAGCATTTAAAATCAAAGAGAATAGTTCATAATTTTAGTATTTATAGTTCAGAAATAATGAATTCAAGAAAAATATGTAATGCTTATCTACAACCACTTTCATAGATAAATCATCCAAAACCATATTGAAAAAATTCTTTCAAATTGAATTTCTTGGGAAACATATCAAGCCCATCTGCACTACGCCACAAAACTAAGTATGACTCATGCGAGTCAGCGCAACAATTTAAAGAATTTTAATTTTTTCATTCAAATGTTTCGGATAATTCTAATTATTTCCCATCAATCACAAAATATTATTGTAAATATTTTTTAAACGATTCTTAGTTTAATAATTTTTTTATAATCAACCAATGTACCATGTTTAAATTTAATTAATTAATGACCGTAGTAAATTGCTTTTCTTCATGTTTTATTCTTTCTCTTTAATGTTTCTTTATTAGCTCTGCATAGAAAATATTCAATTAACAAATAAATTTCTTGTTGAACAAAAGATGCATTAAAAGGAATTGAAATTATTTTGGAGACATTTGTGGGACAAAAATTGTTAAAAATTGCAGTATCAAAAGTATTGAGCTGAGGATGCAATAAGTTGATTTTTTTTCAGTATCACCTGAAAATAAAATGTTCCTAAAACTTATTTTTTTAACAAAACTTCATTTTTACTAAACTATTATCTTGTTTTTTGGTATAATCTCATTCCAAACCCTGCAGCATTCAAATAGTAACGCAACATTGTATTCAACTTTAATACAACTTCCTCAATTCCGATCTAGATGCATAAAATATGAATTTAAATTTGCAACTGTAAAGTTTGTTGGTTGCTCTCTGGTTGCACATGAAAGCATATTTTAACATAATACCCTTCTCCATTATTGTAGCTCAATGAAATTGTCAACAGTTTGTCACCGCAAGGGCATCTGCCGCTGGGCTTGGCCTTGATTTCCCGAAGTGCAGCAATTGCCAATACTTTGGTACAGAATGGAGGCGCCAATGTTAATTCTGTGAATGCTGATGTAAGTTTTGAAAAAAACATATAGCAAATTCAATTAATTTAACAAATAAATCATTAGGGATGCACATTATTAATTGACGCTGTAAAACGAGGAGATGGGTTTTCTGCTGAATTCTTGCTGGAAAAGAAGTGTAATGTGAATTTGACGACTAAAGATAGCTTGGACACTGCGCTGCATTTTATTTGCACATTTTCTGAAAAGACTTCAGATCCAGAGACTTTTAAAGAGATGTTGGCTGTAGGAAAGAAGCTTTTGGAGATGAATTGTGACGTTAACAAACAAAATGCCAAAGGATAGTAAGTAAAAATTTTTTAAATATTTTGCTACATAATGTTACGTATTTGTTACTCGACTGATTTGTTACATGTAACAAAATATTTTTATTTCAGTTCACCCCTACATCTAGCCATTTCTTCTGGTCATTCTCACATGATTGACTTGCTCTTGGACAGGGAAGATGTAAACATGAATCTTCGAACTGCTGACGACAAATGTGCCTTACAATTTGCGTTAATGCCTCCACAAACTGTTGGCCCTCCATTCGACTTGGCTAAACGTTTGATAGAAAAAGGAGCAAAACTTGACGAGGTTAATGAGCTGACTAGTGATTCACTTTTGCAGTCAATGATCAAGGCTAACTTGCAGGATTCAGCAATATTTTTGTGTGATCACGATCAATTGAATCACATTAACAATAATGGACTAACTGCTCTTCACTTGGCTGCTCAAAAGGTAACATATCAATGAATTATAATAAATTAATTTTCTGAATAATAATTTAACTGAAATGTAATTTCTATAGGGCCTGGATCGTCTTGTCCAAATATTATTAACAAAAGGAGCTTCTGCCAACATGCAGTCAGGAATTGCTGAGCTTAAAACAGCTCTACACTACGCCGTTGAAGCCAACAGCTCCTCTGTAGTTCAAATATTTGTAGACCACCAATCAGACGAAGCTGAAGGCCAAGAACGTCCCGATTTCAACCTGAAGAATTCTTGTGGTGATTCACCGTTGAGTTTAGCTCTCGCAATGGGCTTTAACGATTTGGTGCCTTTGTTGATCAAAGGTGGTTCGGATATAAATGCGAGAAATGGAGATGATATCACTTTATTGCATCAAGCGATTATAAAGGAAGATGCAGATTTGGCGCTTTTCTTGTTGGCTCAAGGAGCAGATATGAATGCGTTGACTGCTGATCAAGAGTCACCTTTGCAACTCGCTATTCACTGTAGATTAGCTAAAGTAGTGGACTCGCTTTGTGGATTGGGTGTCGCTTTAAGTGCTCCTAATAATAAAGGAGATTGTCCGCTTTGGTCTGCGTTGGAAACTGATCAAGAGGATATTTGTAAGGTAAGCTACAAAATTAAAAAATTCTAATCTAAAATTGGAGATAAATATGTTATTCTTTTTAATTTGCAGGTCCTTGTAAAACATGGCGTTGACACAGATTGCTGGGGTCCTGGTCCAGAAGGTTCCTTACAAACTCTTCTGCATAGAGCAATTGACGAAAACAAAGAAATGGCAGCGGATTTTCTCATCAAAAGTCGTTGCGATTTGGACTCTCCTCGACAACCAGGACCAGGTGGACAAGGTGGTGATGAAGCTAAAGACAAACAGTCTCCTCTTCATTTGTGCTGCCAGTGGGGTTTAACAAAAGTTCTTTCAAGCTTGATAGATTATGGTGCAAATATCAATGCATTGGATGCAGAAAATCAGACGCCACTTCATGTTGCTATCAAAAATCAACATGAGGAGATAATTGGTATTTTGCTTTGTCATCCAAGTATTGACTTGAAGATTCGAGATAGAGGTGGTCATACTCCGTTTGCTTTGGCGCTTACAGTAAGGAACCACAAAGCTGCACAAAGTATTTTGGAGCAATTGCCAACGGCTGCTGAACAAATGGACCAGCGTGGAAGAAACTTCTTGCATATTGCAATAAACAAGGACGATTTAGAATCGGTTCTATTTTTGCTGTCTATTCAGGTTTGTATTTTATATAAAAGCACAAATGTTTATCAATATCTTAAAAATACTTAGGTGGACGTAAACTCCCGGGTTCATGATGTCAATCAAACTCCTCCTCTTCATTTGGCAGCAGCTGCTGAAAATGAGATGCTTATCAGAAATTTAATCTTGGCTGGTGCTCGATTAAATGATCGTGATGCCACACAAAAAACAGCTCTACACGTCGCTGCTGAGCGAGGTAGATTACCAGCTGTTCAAGCTTTAATCCAAAATGGTGCTGATTTTGATTTGATGGATGGAGAAGGAAGTAATGCACTCCATATTGCTGTTCGTGAAGGTCATTTTGCAATTGTGAGGGAACTGCTAACTGAATCGAGGATTAATGCAGAATTGATTAATATTAAAGGAAGAAATCCAATGCATGAGCTTTGTCGCTGTGGAAAAGATGGTAATAGCTCCATCTATATTCAAAATAATATTTTCACTGATAATAATTTATAATTTTAGCAACTGCATCGTCCATTTGTGAGCTGTTTATTGAGTGCATGCCAAATTATCCTATCAATGCTCCAGACTTGCAAGGAAATACTCCTTTGCTTTTGGCTTATATGAGAGGTAAATATAATTTATATTAAGATTTGGAATTTTGATATATAACATACTTTTTAGGCCAAACTCAACTTTGTCGAGTTCTAGTAAAAAATGCCGCTTGCTTGGGATACGAAAATAAGGATGGAGTTACCATCTTCAATTACAAGTTAGCAACAAATCAGCTTTTACATCGATTGTTGGATGAACTTCAAGCAGAATCACCTTGGTCAACATCGGATCTGTGCCAAGAATGTGGCACCAAATTTACGCTCACTATGAGAAAACATCACTGGTAAAAATTTCTAAATAACAACGATATTTGTTCTTCAATTAAATATTATTATTTTTAGTCGACACTGTGGACGAATTCTTTGCAGCAAGTGTAGCAACAATGATGTTCCAATAATTAAATTTGGTATTAACAAGCCTGTGAGAGTTTGCTGCGTCTGCTTTGAAGTTCTGCAGATAGGCAGTGCCTAAATATTGAAATTTTAAGAAATTCCCAAACTTTAATATTCCTACAGCTTCTTTTAAACGGTCCCAAAGATCCATACATTCAAAGATCGTTAGGAATGGATTCCTGATTCATGTAGCAAAATTTTAATATTTTTGAAAGCTTTTTAAATTATATATATTTGTTTGAGCGAATCCACTTTTTCACTATAAAGTAAATATATTAATTAATTAATCGTTGTAGTATTTTTATAAAGCGAATAGAATTTATCCGAATCACTGTAATAATCAATTTTGTTATTCAAATTGTGTTCTTTTATGTTATTAATCCAGATATGGAGCTTTTTCGAACAAAATATATTAAATGAATTATTTTAAATGAAACTGATTTTCAAAAATGGATTTATCTCTTTTTTGCACTAAACAATCCCAAATTTTCATTTAAACAAAAACTTCACTTCAGATTTTCACAATAACATAGGACTTTATTTAATTTAGATAGTATCTACACGAGCAATTAGGGTTCCAATATACTTTCACTATGAGTGGCTGCATGTGGATCAGCTCGATGGCCAGAAAGATGATTTACTTGAGTTTGGAGAACAAGGTCTTGGTCACGCAGTGATCTAAAGCGTGAATGTAGTCGTAGAGCTCCTCGGTGCAGGTTTCAGCAGTCTTGCTCCTGGAGTTGACTCGTTCGTTGCACTCATGATAACGAGACAGGAGATGAGCTGCATGTCCTTCGCTATTGCACTTTGCCTGGAATAAATTAAAATAAATATTAAGTCAAGATGATATTGATTGTACATGATGAAAGGTTCTTACCCGAATTTGCTCTTGAGGATCGACCAGATCGGCCTCATCCTGAGCCTTCACGACTGGGAACAAGAAAGTCTTCAAAAACTGGAACATTCTGAAATTTCACAAATATGTAAGTTCCGATGATAACAACGCATTTTAACACTAACTGGTGCTTTAATAAGCTTCAATAAATATTTTAAAGCTATTAAGTGTCCTGATTTACCTGTTTTTAAAGGATTTTAGTTTATGATGTAACTAGAATCGAATAATCAGATTAATAGAGGGGCTGATATTGAATAATGGTGATTTCTGACGTTTTTCTTTCTGATCAAAGTACTGATTATTTCTCATCTGTCAGAATTTTAAAAATTAATTTAATTAATTGTGCTGGTTGAGTAGCTTGCAACTGCTTAATTATTAATTTTTCGCACTGGAACCCAATAAAAGCACAATCAGAGATAAAAGTTTGCAAGAAATTCTCGTTGCAATGGCGTTTTGCAAAGCAGTCAATACTTAATTGATTAATTTAGTGTTTTTCAATCATTAAGCTGTTAAAACAACGATTACTTAGGTATGTTTTGTTCTATTGCATCTCTTTCATCTCAAACTTAAGCTTTTTTAGCTTCACATCCAACTTTTAAAAATTAACCTCGGAATTTTTTTCATTTTTTGCTTCTATTTTAAGGCTTCAAAGATGAATGGCGATCCAGCAGCTGCAGCTGGTGCTCCAAAAATTGCTCGTAACTACAAGCTATTATCGGATCCATTTCTGACCAAAGGCGTACAGAAAATCTATCGCTACGATGGCGTCGTTGGAGATTCTACTTTTCCTCAAGTTATACCTCGAGATCCCAGGAATCCTCTGCATAGTCGAATGCGTTCTCGATTAGACCTTAACGATCTACCATTGCCAAGGTATAAATTACATAGAATCAATTTTAATCATCGGTGATTGAAATTTTGTCGCTAAAAATTGTTTTGTTTACGTTTGTGACATTTTATTCAAAATTTTTGCAGATTAACAATTGACGTTAATTACATTGGAGAACCACCTCCAATTGAGATCACCATTACCAATTTGAACGACAATATTGAAAACACCTTTTTGAGTGAAATGATGCAAAAGTGTGGAGTGGTAGATGAAGTTACAATTTATAAACACCCTGTAACCAACAAACATTTGGGTTTGGCGCGCTTAGTTTTCAATACAGTTCGAGGAGCTAAGAATTGTGTAGACAAGTATCACAAGAAATCTGTGATGGGAAAGGTAATTTATGACAGTTTTTATTAATGTTCAAGTTTGTTTTGGTTCAGGTTATTAAAATTGAAAAATCAAGGTCATATTTACGAAGAAGACGACAACAATTATTTTGAATCAAATAACCAATTTTAATATTTACTTTTAGATACTTGCGGTGTTTCACGATGCATTTGGCGAAGAGTGCAAAAAACTTATTGAAACTTTCACTACTGATCGTAAACCAGTCCTTCCAACAATAAATTTACCTGTGCCGATTCCATCAGCTGTGTTACCTCCTTCAACATCACACACTTACGATGAAATCTCCAAAAGTGACGCTTTTAGTCACCTAGACATTAAAGATTCGCACTCGCAGCATTCTCAAGATTATTATTCCAAGGAGAAAGAGTTTGGTGTTGAATGGGAATCTAGCTACAAGTCTTCTCACAGTAGAAAATACGAGGAAGATGAAAGAGAGTACAGCAGTCGAGATCGAAAATACTATGAAAAGAAGGAGCGAAAGGAGAGAAAACACAGCCATTATGAATACGAAAGATCAAGTAGCCATCGAAGTGAGTCCAGGGGAAGAGCCCCGAGAGAAAAAGAGTACAGTAGTAGTCGAAGAGATCGTGAAGATCGAGATTATCGAAAAGAGCATAGTAGAAAAGATAGGGATTATGAAAGGGACAGCAAAGAGAATCGTCGTACCAGTAGGAATTTTTCTAGAAGCACATCGGAAAATAGTTTTGGTGCGACAGATACTTATGGGGCAACGAGTTACTCAAGTAGCTATCCTAGCAGTACAGTTACAGCTGAATACCTTGTTGAATATCCTCATTCTGGTGAGTTTCATATGATTTTCTTAGAAATTACGCAAGCTCCTATTTCAAACAAGTTTGAAAATTTATCTGTTCTAGACAAATTTGTTGGAAATAGTCAAATTCGATAATCAATACCACTTAGAAAATTGCTTATAATTCTAATTCTTTTTAGCTCTTTATCCTCCAGTAGCTCCTGTTTTTATGCACTCGCAGTCTTGGGCACCTCCACCGCCTGATAACTGGGATAATCTTCCAAAACCTCCACCTGAAGATAGCTGGGACACACCTCCACAGCCTCCACCACCACCAAAAGATGGAGATACTAGCAACGTAGATTTAGACACTCGAATAGCAATGATGTTTAACAGAAAATCTTCTGGAACAGCACCAGCATTCTTGCAGCTAGGCAGTGATTCTGAAGACGAAAAAAAGGAAGAAGGTGAAGTGAATGATGATGAGGAGAAAATTGAAGGCGTTACCAGCACGCTGGAAAAGGATTTGAACATTGTTGATGAGAAAAGTGAACCCAAATGTGAATCACCTATTAAAGAAGAGCTGGAAGACCATGTAGCCGTTAAAATGGAGCTAGATTCCGATGAGAGTATCTGTAGTTCCGTCCCTAGTCCATTTGAATCTACCTCGGCGTATAAAGTGCACAAAAAATATCAACAGGCGAGAGAACGAAAATTGGCTCGTGAAAAACTTAAAGTTGAGTCGGGTGCTAGTGATATATCGAGCAGTGAAGATGAGTTGATTGCGAAAGGATCTTACAGTCCACTTCAACCACATCCATCGACAATCAAGAAAAAAATAAAGAAGAAAAAGAGGGATGATGACCAAATGTCACTTTCCAGTCTTTCTTCTACAGATCCCACGAAAATGGATGATGAAGTTGTTGATGGGTAAGTTTTAATCATTTTTTTTTCTCATCAAATTTATCTGAATTTTCACTTTTTACTAAAACTAACCATAAATTCCTCATTTTAGCATCTCCAAAGAGCCTTCTGGTTATCTATACCCACCTGGATCTCAACCATACATGATGGCAGGTGATCCTTATGCAGCCAACAGCTACTATTATAACCAGTACTATCAACAAAACCATCATTATATGCCTAATCAGTACATTAATCCGTACGACTACCAATATGACCCTTACAAGAAACCTCATAATTACGGCCAACAATACGATCCTCATGAGGTAGCCATCAAAAATGTAATAGGAAAACTAGTGACGGAACTAAAACAAATTTTAAAGAGAGATTTCAATAAGAGAATGATTGAAAATACGGCTTTTAAAGCGTTTGAGACGTGGTGGGATGATCAAGAAAGGAGATCAAAGAATGTGACTGAAAATAAGATGCCATCGTCATCCACAAGTACGGCGACTACATCAAATAACATTAAGCATAATGATGTATCGGAGAAAAAGGAACATGCTCGAGAAAACTTTGACAAACTGGATTATAGTGGTTTTGGATTGGGTTTTAGAGCAGCAATCCCTAAGCTTCCTAGTTTTAGAAGAATTCCCAAACGACCTAGCCCTAAAACGTTAGATGAAGACTCTAGAAAAAGTGATCCGGATGACGACATGGTTCAGGGATCTGATTCCGAAAAGGAAGATATTCAGCAAAGCTCAAAGACTGCTTATAGTCGACCACAACCCGCTGAAAGTAGTACTACGCCTGCTGTGATAGCTAAAAGGAAAGGAAGTACATCTAGTTTTACATCGAGTAGTAGTGACGATAGCAGTAGTGACGATGAGGAGGAAGAAAGTGCTGCCGATAGTTCCAGTTCTTCTTCAATCTCAGAAGTTGAGTTGGACAACAAGAAATCAGGAAAGAAGGATCGAGACAATCGGATTTACTCAGATACTGATAGTGACGCTGAAATGGTGTCAATAGAGGCTATCAAACCGAAGCATCAAGCCTTTAAACCCAAAATCTACTCGGACTCTGAAGATGAGAAGATGCCAACGAAACCAAGTGTGGCTGAACCTGAAATTAAACAGGTAGTTAGAATAAAAACTCCTGAGCCAAAACCGCCAACTCCTGAGCCTGAACTCACAGAATTAACCGATGAAGAAATATTGCAACCACCTAGAACACCTGGTCGAGAGTCTCCTGACAAATCACTTTCCCGACTAGATCGTCTTTACAGCGATTCTGATGAAGAAAGAGAAAAGATTCAAGAGAAAATTCGTCGTAACACAGAGTGGATGGAACAAATAGAAAGAGAAGCTCAAGAAGAGTTGGCTAAGAAAAAGCTTGAGAAACCTGTTGAAGTTACAGCTGTGGTATCTCCTGAACCTATTAAGAAACCTCCAGTTCATCCTAAATTAAATGTTTTAGCTCAAAATTCGATAAGCTCTAATAATACTAGTTTTGGAGATGAACCATACACACCCACATCTTCTCAGCCACCACCAACTCCTGGTGCAAACGTCACTACGTCTGATCCTCTAGACAAGTTTAGTAAAATCAAGGAAAATAAACGTAAACCAACTACAGGAAAACCGAGAGGTCGTCCACCAAAGGCTGAAAAACTTCCTCATGAATTTAATAATGGTGCTAGTATTCTTCCTCCTCTCAATTTTCTTAGTAAAAAAGAGCAAAAACTCCAATTGGAAAAGGAGCAGGAATTACAAGATGCACTCAAATTATCACCATCCAGTTCAGATGGTGGCTCAAGTCAAACCAGTCAAGCTTCTCTTGTGGCCATTGATCATCCCTACTCACTGCCACCTTCAACTTCACCATCTTCTAGCTCCTCAACTCCGAGCCAAGAACAACATAAATACATTTTGGAACATGATCATGGTTATGGTAGACCTGAACCTGTTGCTGTAACTCCTGTAATACCTTCAGAATCAGTAGCAATAGCACCAGAATCTTCAATGGCAAGCGGTGGTTCTAGACCAGTTGGTCGACCAAGAAAAGATCCAAATGCACCCAAAGCTCCTTACATAAAAAAAGACGGCAAGGAGAGTAAAGAAAGTAAGAAAGAACGAGCAGCCGCCTTGATTCTGCAACAATTGTCAGCTTCTCATCAAACTCCTGACTCCACCTATCAAAAACAATTCCTTGAACACCAGGAGCAGCAACTTAAACAGTATCAACCGCCCAAGCCTAAAGAGAATATGCGACCTGCTGAAGTTTTCAGGCGAGAACCGTATACTCCTATTAAGAAATATCCTCAGAGAGAATACAATGACGAGGTTAAAATTCTCTTCCAATTCCTTACCAATGGTGTGGATGCGGAGGATATTGAGTTTTTGAGAAGAAGCTACCTGCAAATGCTCCAAAGTGATTCCGATAGTTATTGGTTGAATGCAACTCATTGGGTGGATCATGTTGTTACTAATCGATTACATATGCCACCACCAGCGAAAAAGAGGAGGAAAGATCAATTACCTGATTTGAAGCTGCACGACACTGGATCTGCAAGAACTGAAGGTTACTACAAAATTGATTCAAGAGTTAAGGCCAACTTCAAATACCATCATTTACGAGGAACTGCTGCTGGCTCTCATCTCGATAAAAATGCACTAAGTGGAGCTCAACGAGCGGTAGTCTCAAAAATGCAGAATGCTTCAAGGGAAGCAAGAAGTAACCAGCGTCGACTTTTAACAGCTTTTGCAGGAGCCACCGAGTCTGATCTACTGAAATTTAATCAACTCAAGTTCCGCAAAAAACAACTGAAGTTTGCTAAATCTGCCATTCACGATTGGGGTCTGTTTAGTATGGAACCTATAGCGGCTGATGAAATGGTAATTGAGTATGTTGGGCAGATGGTGCGGCCAAGTGTTGCAGATTTCAGAGAGACCAAGTATGAAGCAATTGGTATTGGTAGCTCATATTTGTTTAGGATCGATTTAGAGACAATTATTGATGCCACAAAGTGTGGAAACTTGGCGAGATTCATTAATCATAGTTGTAATGTAAGTAGCTTTATTGAAAACTTGTGAATAAGTTAACTAATTATTTCAATTTTAGCCCAATTGTTACGCGAAAGTCATTACCATCGAATCCGAGAAGAAGATTGTAATTTATTCGAAGCAGCCTATTGGCATCAATGAAGAAATAACATACGATTACAAGTTCCCGCTGGAAGACGAAAAGATTCCATGTCTGTGTGGAGCACAAGGTTGTCGAGGAACGCTGAACTAGTTGAAATATCATCTTGTGCAAGCTATGTTAAAACTAATTTATTTTATAATAGTCATAGGGTCGTTCATTATTGCTGGAACGATTTTTAATTTAAAATTTTTATTATGGACATCATTTCTCAGTTGAATTCAATTTATTAATCAATAAATCTGTAATTTATTCAAATTATTATTGAGTGTTGAACAATTTTGCAGTGAATTTCTCAATTTCAGTTTTGGAACAATTTAGTAGATTAGAATTAAATCAATAGTTCTTCAAGTAAAAATGCAATACCGCTTTGAAAAGCCTGTTGGAATCTTCAAGTATATTTTTGAGAGTTTCTGCATGTATGAAACGTCATAAAAGTAATTCAAATAAAAACGAAATTGTTGATATTTAAACGCTCAGTTAAGAAGTAATTTTACTTTGATGCAAATTAGTTAATTTTAATAAGAAATCAATGATTGAAGGATAGTTTAAGAAGTTAGAATCAATTAAGTGTAACTATTAATGTAATTTTTCTTTTTGATATAAAATAGATTAAGATTTGTTTTTCTGTTACAAAATCCATTTGATTGAAAATAAAATGATGAAATATTAAATTTAAGTTTTTTTATTCGAACCTTAAAAATATCTTATTAATATAAAATTTTATCCTTTAATAACTCCTTCCAGTTGAGATGAGGCAATATCTTGTAAAGCTTGTTGTATCTTTTCGAGAAGCTTTTCACCTTTAAATACCTGTTAGATTTCCTAAATTAATAATAAGTTTTGATAATAATAATACAAGGTATACAAACCATTTCTTCCAGATTTTCTGCTGCATCTTGATTTTCTTTCTCCAACCTCTTCAAGCTTTGGACTTGTAGTTCTTGAGAGCTTTCTTCACTGGGCAGTGAGTCGATAAGCTGTTCTATGTCTTTAGCAGTTCGAGCAATCAGTGTGGAGAAGAGCTGAGCATAATCTTCAGTAGGTGGAATAACTTTTGGATTCGTGTTTTGAACACCGGGTTTGAGTCCTCCTGACCCTACTCTATCGTCAGTTCCAGATGGTCGATCAAAGCCAGCAAATTTGCTGGGAACAGAGCACTGTTGAAGGATACCAACCGAGTTGCAAAAGTGTTCAGCTTGCTAAAATTATGAAATAAATAATTTTTTATCTCGATTCAATGAATTGTTGAAATTAGACTTACTTGGTTGACTGTGTCTTGGAGCTGTGTTAATCTATCAGCCATCTTATTAAATATATGAAGTATAGTTTTTTAAGTAGCTTTTATTATTGAAATTTATTTGTGATTAAATATTTTTGATTAATTCAATGTAAACATGCGAATAAATCGCACCTAGCTGAATACAATCGAAAAAAACCGCCTATAATAATCCGTTAAAATTTTTAATATTTAAGAATTTATAGAAAATTTCTGTTTCATAAATTATCATTAATATTTTTAAAGTGCCATTATGAAATATTGGCATAAAAACTTTAAGTACATGAAAAGCAAACTTTCATTTAAAATAATATTTTTCATTTGTCTCTAATCTTCTTCATAGAATATACCAAACAGAAGATTTATAACTGTATTCCATTAAAATACTCTCCACCTCCACCTTTAATTTCATGGATTCTTTTCAACCAAATGACTCTTTGGTAGCCAATTTTAACATCGGCTTATTAGTCACCATACTTGCATACAATAACTAATACAACCTAATATAACTAACGATTTGAACAAGAAACAACAGCTCGTGGTAAATTGGACTAAAAACAACTCTAAAAGGTAAAAGAAATTACGAGAATTCAATCGGTTTTTGACTTCCAAAGCTGCATGTTGTGCATGAGTTTGTTTGAGTATCGGAGTTACAAGTGATATTTTTATGTAGATACACTTTCTTTTGATCGTTCTCGCGGCAATAAACAAGCAAGTGGTTTGCAGATTATTAAGATTTCCAGTTGTTCAATTTTGAAATTGAAACTGTGTCATAATTGCGCTTAAAGCCAAGCAAAATCAATAAGAATTAAAAGAAAACGAAAATTTAGGTGACCTTATTAACCAGTTGTTGAAAAATTGAAGAATTTGAAATAAAGTTCACATTGTTCAGTGTTTTGGTGATACATGCAAATTTGGCTAAAATTCAAAGGAACTCTGGATAACAACAAACACAACAAATTTGTCACAGGAAATTGCAACATTCAGATAAAGTTTTTAAATATTGTTTAGTATTTAAACAGGCAATTGCACAATAATTTACTCGAAATTCACCAGAAATTATGATAAAATAAGGTGAGTCCAAGTTCTATGCATTTTGCTTTACTCTAAATTAATTAAGTTTATGCTTTACTCACAGTTCAATTGTGGTTTCTACCAACAAAAACAAAAACAAAGCAAAACTGATCTGTTGAGTTTTTGCACAAATCTGCAAGTTTTTCTCAATTTTACTTTAAATTTTCCATCGCTTTTTGTTCGAAAAAATGACTATTAATAAATAACTTTTTAATGTTTTCATAAAAACCGGTTCGTAATTAATTTTCTTAAATCAGCCGCGTTGGATTAATCTGATAATTCATTTGATATTGCATTGTTAAGATCCAAATTTTGAACGATTTTGACTTTATTTTTGGATTAAAAGTTAAAAGTGAAAACATAAAAAAGTTTAATAACATCTGATAGATGATCAAGAAGATCGCAAGAAAGTAAAAATGTTAATACAATATTGTACAACTACAGTTTGAGTAATGTAAATGCAGAAGATGGTTAATGTTACAAAAATTTAATTTGGTGGAAGGAAATTGAAATTTCGGATGAGATGAACTTTTAATTTGTCGATAAAATAATTTGAAAATGAAATGCGGAAATACCAGGGAATGTGCAAAAATCATAAAATTAATGAAAAATGTTATTCTCGTGGTCTACTTTCAATCTGATACGGAGCTAATGCTATTTTGATGCATTTTATTGCATTTTATTGGATTTTAATTTTTAATTTAAATTTATTACATCGTGTTGTTTTTTTTTGGTTTTGGCATTAAAAGTTTGTTGACATTTCAATGCAATGGTATAAAAAGACCATTCATAAATTTAACACCATTTTCTATTTTTGGAGCGCAAATACACTGATATACATTCAATTCAATGCAAATGGTTATTTCAAGTAAATATTAAACTCCTTAATATTTTCCTCTTGATATATTTTCTTCCGGATAAATTATTTTGCAAAAAACTTAAAAGTATTCCTAGAAAATCTATAAATTCTTTAAAAATGTATTAAACTCAAAATATTTCAAATTAATTACGGAAGAGCTCCCACAGTTCGTTCTACTTAAGTCTACTTGTTTGACTCTTAAGGTAGGATGAAACTAAAAACAAAACTAGAGAATAAATACTGATGTTAATAAAAACGTGTCTTTCAAGTTTATGTTGTATATATCAACCAGTTTACTTCGAAATAAACGATGATACATATAAGTAGTGAAAACATATGATTTGGAGTTTATATGGTGAGGTTGATAAACTAGACTGTTGGGAAATTTCTTTGAGAAGACCTACCTCAAGGTTTTAAGAACCTATGCAATTAAATTAATTATGTGAATTGTTTCGTAGTTTCATGCGGGAATATTCTTGTTTTCTTGAGAAAAAAAAGTTAAATGACAAGATATTTTTATGTCTTAAATATTTTTTGCTGTCGATAAATAAAAATACAGAAAAGTATAGAATTGTATAAAAATTAAGTGAATCCATTTTCTATTTTTAGCATGAAGAATTTTTAATACTGGTATTATGCTTTTTCTAAACATTTAGTCAAATATTTTGTTTAAATGTTTTTTGGCAGATAATTTTCTTAAGAATGCTTTTAAAATAATTGTGATCTTTTTACCTTCTCCCATGTCATGAATCGAGACAATTTAGAGCCGGCCAATTATTCCTATAGGTCAACTATTGTAGTACAAACCATAATAAATACCTATTATTAATACTTATTATATATTTATAGCAATTTTCTTGAACAAACTGAATCGTTTGGCATGTCTGGTTTTGTTCAATTATTCCTCTACTTCATTCTTATACTTTACCGTGCTATATCATATTTAGGTCGATCTCGCAAACTGTAAGTAAATAAGTATTTGTCGGTTGCAGTAAAATTCGACCAAAGCTTATTCGTTTCGTGGTTTGCTTATAAGAATTTAAGAAAAAAATAACTGAAAAAGAAGTAAAAGTATAAGTATAGCATACTTATTAAAGTAGGTGAAATTTGTTTGACTTATATATTTCTTTAGTCTCGGACACGAGACTGAAAAATATCTTTCGTTCAAACTACGTGCAACTTCTGCAATATCGATTTTCGTTGTTTAATTGAAATTTTCCGGTTTCCCTGTCTTTTCAATCTTTCTGCACACTTTGATTTTTCTTTGGTTAATCATCGCTTAATCTTGATCTTGAAACTTTTGAGATGGTTTTGTGTGGTTTTTTGATCAAAAGATAAGTTTGTGCTTTCATCAAGTCTCAAGTCTTACTTGAGTTGCATTTCGCAATTATGTTACAAAATACTTTGAAATGGGAAACGAACACTTTGACCACCTTAAAACCAAATAGAATGTAGTTTTTGGAGTTTTGAGGTATAATTTAGAAGAAAATATTTATCGAATCAATTATCAGCCTATTGTTACAGTTTTCTCTTGTTATGACTAAATTATGTTAATATTAAAATATTCAGTTATCACTTGCAAAGTGATAATTAACATTAATATCACCTTTAACGTTTCATCAAATGCATGATAATTTTTTTGCAAATTATCGGCTTCTTTTTGTTGTAAGATCTTTTGATCCATAATACCTATAATAATAATAATAATAATCGAGTTCAACAAACCGCAACCCAAATCTTTACTGAAATTTTTTACAAGTTATACTTTAAATAATTTACTCCTTATGAGCTGTAATTTATTGATTAAATATAAATTAAATAAGAAGACAAGTGTCAAAACTTCAAATTCAATGTGGGATTCGTTTTCAGTACAAAGATACAATACAGCATGAAAGCCAAAGAAATAATTAAGAAATATGCAAATCACATGAGAAAGAAGGTCATGACCAACTATATTTACTACTTATTCTCAAGAATAGAGACACTTTTCCGTTTTTCAATTAGCTTTGATTGATATACTTTGCGGTCTTTCATTAAGTATTTATTTGATATTTGTATTAACATTTTCTAAAACCTGTAGAAAATATTGCATTTAAAGTGGCATTTATAACAATTTTACAGTTTGATTAGAAATTTTTGACGAGAAATTCTTGTCCCAAAACTTCAAAACCAATAGATTATTAGACTTGGATAAATAAATACTGAGTTTCAATATTATTTTCCAAGTTGTTCGCTTGAGTGAAAATCAACATTAAAATCTAATTATAATTTCTTCGATAAACTTCAAAATAATAAAAATGTTGAATTATAAGAAATTCCATGAATCTTTGTTTTAGCGTTTTGTATATAAATATAATGTGCTTAACTGCTTAACAATGTACTTCAAAGTACTTAAGTTGTCGATCCATAATTGAAACATTTCAAATATTATTGTTTAAATTGTTATAAATGCCTACCCAGTTGGGTCCGCAATAAAGTTTTATTGAATTAGTTATAAGCGCAATTTTGTTTGCGGATAACAACTTGGTACCTAACAAATAAAGCTGATGGATTTTTAAATTTTTATGGACAGTGAAAGTGAAATTATGCTAACAAGAGACCATTATCGAAACTATCTATGAATGTCTATATGATTATCTCGAATTATTACCAAAAAATATTATAATTGACGGTGAATAATTGAATTGAAATGTCAGGAGATTAATTCATTGCATTTTATTTTTAACAGAGATCGGCATATTAATCCTCTTATAAGTTCAATGATTTGAATTTTTAAGTTTTTCTTTTTAATCGCGTGTTTGAACTTGATGAACTCTTATCAAGATTTTTTCAACATTATTTTAAAGATGATTTTATCATAAATTAATTTTTACAATTCCATCTTACGACGAACAAAAATATTAAACACGCTCCTCCAAAATTCCACCTTCAAAAAACGCATATTTCTTCAAATTCCATAGATTTACATGTTTAACGCATTTTTCACAAATTTTCAATTATGAAGAAATTGAAAACATACAGTGTAAATGTTTTGAGTACTATTTGAACTTGAAAATTACGTGTTAATTGAATCGTCTGAGCCGCACAATTAAAATGCAAATTGCAAAAGTATTGCAAGTTTACGATTTAATCAGTTTTGAGCTTTTTTCTATGCGAAATGAAAAAGCTGCAACAAAGTATAAAGCAAAGCCGCATAAAGTGCAATAATCTACAATCTTGGTTGAAATCAGCTGCGCATTTTTTCCAACATGATTTTTCAAATTTGTTTGTTTTCTTGAGTAACAATGGAATCAACTAATTTTCTCAAATATATTTTACAAGAAAGGCCAATATTTAATTAGCAGCAAATTGATGGATTTTGTAACTTTCCTAACGTATATGGAAAACAAGCGAATAACATGACAAACTAGAAACGGATTTGAGGTCTAAAGAATTGTCAAAAAAGACTTTAAACTTTCAATAGCACAACAATTGATTCTTTATGGAAATTGAAAGCATAAAAACATAATAAACAGCTGTACGCAAAAATACACTGTGAAGGCTTTAGATTTATTTTAAAGACTATTAATACTTTCATGCCGAAACATTATTTACTATTTAATGTATTTGCTTGTTCAGTTGTGTACTTGATACGTGGAAAATTTATTAACGAATTGTTGCATTGTGAATTTTTAGCTATTCTCTCCATCTGACCCTATTCTCAACAAAAGGTTTTCCAAATGCATTCACTAACGTTTCGGCATTCAAATTCGTTTTCTACTGATGAGCGAGATTCGTCTTGTGAATGCTAAATTTGCATCAATTAAAATTTTCAAAAGATATGAGTTGATTGCAGATAATCAAGAGAAATCAATCTGAAAAGTTAATTTAAAGTTAATTTACTTTTCTCTTCAGAAGTTACACTCAACTCTAGAGGTGTTGACTTGAACTTTTCATAAAACCAAATTATTTTAAGAAAAATTGCTCTGGTTTTAATATTCTTTATTTTTCTCTGTTCATTCCCCTTTCGTTGCACAATTCTTTAAACTCCATTTATTTTAGCAGTTCAAAGCATTTGAAGCACAACGCAAATTACAAAGAAACTTTCCGGGCAAATATTTTTTCTTGCACCATGAATTTTTCATCCGGTGTTTCAGAATTCGATAATGATTGCCAAAAACTGAATCAAATTGAAAAGCACTCGAAAAAATTTAACAAGCATAAGTCATTCAAGGCTGAATGACTGTTTTACATGCAAAGCTTCATCACAGTCGAGTAGACATTCTAAAATATTTATTTTTGGCTCGCTAGTTCTGCTTTGCATCCAAATGATTTTTTTTTTTGCTTGGAAAATCAGGAAACAGTTTCGCTGAATTTTTTGATTGAAGTGTGATTCAACCGGTCAATTGCCAGTAATTGTGTAAATATGACATTATCTGATATTTTGATCTTATCCAATGTAATAATTAGCTAATTAAGACGTAAGTTTATTCAGGCTATATGGATTGTTAAATGCTACAATTTGAAATGAAGTAAAAAGTGACTTCTGCCCTTTCTTTAGTCGTCATTTCTGGTCATGCTCTATGACTCATTGGAACAATGGTATTAATTAATTATAAACTTATTTATTCTTGAAAAGATTATGATACATGTTACGTATTGATTTGGCCTTTCCTTAACGCAGATGTAACATTTTTTAAGAAACTTAAAACAGATTAAAATGTGCGTAAGATTAGCATAAATTATGATTTTGGTTATCTTCCAAGTGGAGAAACATTTGAAAGTTTAAACTGTAAAGGTTTTTTAAACAGTAAATCTTGTTTAGTTTTTTTTAAAGGTCTATCTCTTCGGTTCCTGTCGACTGCTTTTAAGAGATATATTTAATACATTTCTACATGAACTTATCAATGTCTGAACATTAACATCGTTATTGTAAGATCTACGCTTCTTCAAAGAAATAATCAACTACGAAGAAATAATTAAAATTTCATTTAAGATATCACACATTCAATATCATAGTATAGTGCTGTAAATTACGTGAGAATCTCCCATATTTGGTTTACAGCATCTCAATTTTGATTTCTTTCAAATGAAAAAGAAAGTATTTTTTTCGCAGAAAGACTTCATTTAAACGCACAATGTTCACACAAATTAAAAATTACAACTGTGAACTTATTATTGAAATGATCAGAATAATTGAATTGTTAAACTGAATTGTTAAAATTCTCACATTCTTTTATATTTAGATGCATTAAAATTTTTTTTGAAAATTTTGAGCTTGCAAGAGCTTTCCGAGTCTTTTATGATCAAGTTTTGTTAATATCTGCTTCTTGATTTAATTATATGGTCTATTTCCCATTTAAAAAAATTTTATTACCTACATACTTTGAAGATACTTTGAGTTTTTGGAAAATTTGGATCCTTAACTTGCTATCAAAGATGTAACAAAAAGCTACCAAAAATTTCAACATCTCTTTAGAATAGTAATTTGCAAAGCTTATTTGAATTAAATTTAAAAATAACAAAAACAATATTGAACGTCGACCAAAACTTATAATTACTTGCAAAACATACACCACAACCTTCAAATCGAATTACTCAGAGCAAAAGCATTTTTAATTTTATATGTATAATGTATAATAATGTATACATAGCAGATCATGACAAGGTAGTTTTCTTGGAATAGATTGGTCTTATTTGAAATGAGCCTTTGTTTAAATGTATGTATTCTTACTATTGATACAAGACTATAAGAAAACGAAATAACAATCGATTTAAATGTTTGGCAATTCAAACATAATTTGGCAATGCAACCATTTTTGATTCAACAAACACCCAGTTTTTTGAAGCTAAGAACGTGCCTCTCTTGTTGAAAAACATGTGGTTTTAATTATAAAGATAAAATGTAGAATAATTCAAATGAGAACAGTTCTTATTATCGACTTATTGGCAACATCATTTGATTTTTTGAAAGTTATTAAAGATTTATGTCTTTTGCTACAAAAATTTAAATTAATGTCGTGATGATGAGCTTCTCAATTATTAAAACCTTGCAATTATCGATTTAGTCATCAAGCATTTGAAATTTACTCACGGTCTCATTTTCTGAGATGAGCAAAGTTTTTCTGAACTTGATTTAAATTTTATGACCGCATGCTCAAATGCAACATGATTCAAATTCAACAAAAAACAAATATTCTCTTACATCTAATATTAAAACACTCTCTCCACAAAATCGATGTAGTCCACAAAAAATCGAAAATCGGCACTTAAGCGAGTAAAGCTCCCAATCAATTATGCAAGAAAAAGTGCATTAAAATTAAAATGTGACACCCGTGAATCATTGAAACTCTATTTGTGTCCCCAAAAAGCAGGAAATTTATCAGCGACGAATTTTAATTTCGCGGTGACATGAAATATATCAAATGGTAGCATATCAGAAACCAGTCTAGTAAAAATGCAAACTAGTTAAAATTGGCAATACATTTGTGGCACATAATTGTTTATGTAATTTCACTAAAAACTAAAGAAATTGCATGAATTGCACGCATTTTGGGAATTTTATCGACGTTCATGGAATAATTAGTGAAAAAACTTGACGTGTTATGTAACAAATTAAGACTTGCACAAACAATGATAGGAACAGTGCAATTAAGTTTTTAACCAGCAAAGACAATATATACTGTGAAACTCCACGTTTTTAGTGAGTTAATTGGATTTACATGTACTGCAGTTTTATGCAATTGTTTAATTCAGTCATTGGTGATTTTCAATTTTCTATGGATGAATTTTATTCACTGAAGTATTTTTCAATTTCTTAGGAAATTGAGCAGGTATAGATATTCAATCAAATTAAAAATGAAGAGTTATCTAAGCGAAATATTGTTGATATCATTGTAAAAATATCTATATTTCACTAGATTTTAAATCCAAAATTTACAAGACGTATATGAATTGTATAGTAAAACCAGAAAATATAATGATTCAAATGAAAATGCTTCAAATCCACATGAATTATTTTTAAATCCCAAATTCAGACAAGAAACTTCCAAATTAATCGAAATTATTACAAAATCAATTTCTTCCCATCAATGCCCAGATAAATAATTCGATGAAAATGTTAAAGATGATCTTACCTTTCGCAACTTCCAATGATCGATTTTCAAATTTCTACAAATTATATTTTCTACAACCAATTTGTGATGTTTCAAAAGATATTTTATTGAATTTTGATTTGTTCGGATTTTTAATGTTTTGAATGAGAAATCGTGCAAGCCCGAGTTGCAATTTTGCTGTCATTTTATGCTAATTGGAAGTGCCTGCTTAATTGAAATCGCACAGCAAACAGCCACAAAATTCGCAAACTGTTCGACAAACAATAGAAATTCGAAAAGTGGCAATTAAAATTCAATTCTTGCTTTCCTCCATTTAACCGTTTTAACAAGTTTCAGAAAATTTCAGTTAAATTATAAAAATTTAAAAATTATCTCTCTGAACTGCAGTATTGTACGTAAATTGTTTTAGACAATTTTAAGCTTTTCCATACCTAACTAATTTTAACAATGTTTTAAGCAAAGTGTAGATTTATTCATTTCTGTAGATTCTTGTATAATAGCATTTTTCTGAATTGTTATATTGTATTGAGCATTCAATGGTGGAAATTATTGCAACAATAAACTCCACCATCACGACTCACCACAGAATTATTTTTATTTTTTAAGTAATCATTTTGCGAGTTTATTTTTGATCAATAATAATTTTTTTCGATGGCTTCTCAATATTTTTTGTAAAACAGATGCATCACAGTTTTAAAAAACAAAAACAATATAAAAACAGCATTTAAATTTCTTGAGAAAAAATTTATTTTGACAAATAAAAATGAAGAGACAAGAAATTTATGAAAATGGTTGTGAATTCAGCTAATATCTTTAAAGGTTAAATTTGATTTATTTAGTAATTATAATAATCAATCATCTATAGATTTTGTTATTATAGTGATTTCAAGACAATTACAAGAATATGTAAGGAAATTTCTAAATTATATATTTATCTTTCTACGTGGATAAATATTTTATCGTTCATGATTTTTTCAAAGGTTATCTGTATCAATAAATTGTGTGCTCAATTTTAGAAATTATGCCAAAGAATGAGCACTATGTTTTTAGATGAACTAAAAAACCCCATTCTTCAAAAACTTAACAAGATAATTTACCGTGATACCATAATTTAATTCAATTTGCAAAAGAACTTAATTTTGCTGGCACTCTTCAGCAATTCAATTACTGAGTTTAAATCATTTTCGTCTGTTCACTAATTGGATTGTGATCAAGAAGCAATAATTGAATGAATGCAATTTTAATTCAGTGGAAGCATGAAAACACCAAATTCACTTTCAATTAACTATCTGCTTAAGTGCATTCATTTGAACTCTGCTGAATTTGATTCGATATGGTAATTATATTGTTAAAAAATATAACAAACATGCAAAAAACTAATTATAAAAAACAATTTAACTCGATTTAACTGCTTGTATACCCATGAATTTGCATTGAAAACTATGTTAATAATAAGATGCTTCACAAACTTGTCAACATATTTATCTCAAAATCATCATAATGCTTGCTCTTTCAAACGTCTCCAAGCCACTCAAGAGAATTTTCATTTTAAAACAATCACGATATGTGTGCAGCAAAATAGAAACGTGATCAAGAAGCTCGTCACAACTTTCACTCAGTGATGCCAAATTCCCTTTCCCTAATTACCATAACAAATCAACTAATCAGCGGCTTCTGGGAGATGCGCCATGAATTTGTTAATGACTTTCCGGAGCTCGGAGCTTGGACTGTGAATTGTGTAGCATATTAGCTGATCAGCTTTTGCAAATCATCTCATGTTTTATAAGTTTCGTAACAAATATTCATCATGCGCACATAATTATGGTGGAATTTCTTTGATTGAAAATTTTGCTGAAAACCATGCGTGTTTGGAAATGAAGATTATTGGTTTTAATGTTATGTTAGATTTGAACTTTAAAAGGAATTTACCGGTTATTAGTTTGTGTTGTGAATTTTGAATAGATATGCCATTTTTATTTTTTATTTTTCATCAAAATTGAGAAACTATCGAAAATTCCCAATAATCTCCAATCATAATTCTATGATAGTAAAGACCCAATACTATTGAGCATAATCACATTACAACATAATTATGCTTCAGAGCTGCGACTAAACTGCCAACTTATAATTTTCCCATCACTTCCCATACGACTTGCAGAGTTTAATTTACTTTAATTTGTGGGAAAATTCAAAATACTAAAACTCGTCATAAAAATCATGAAACAGTGGGTATTTCGTTTAAATTTTACTTTAATTTTAGGTACTTTTTATTTTTAATGTTAAACTTGGACAAAAGTTCAAAACATTAAGGTGCCAAAAATCAGCAATGAAGATTAATGATACTCTACAAAGTTAAAATTGTAATTAATGCGATAAAACTGCGAAAATGCTTGCAATCGGGTTGTAAATCTCGTTAAATAACTAAATATTAATTAAATATCAACTAGAAAAACTGAAATTTTCAACAATCACTTTCTTTTGTTCAAGCTTTTTTTTTGTAAATTTAGTTATTTATTTTTTGGGATCCTCATTTAAACCATTTAAGTCATTTTAAACTGACTATAAACTTCCGTTTAGATGCTTTTACTGTGCGATTCACATTTAGTGATAAATGGTCAGATAGTCATGTATTTTTTGTTTGTTCTTTAATTAAAAATGTAGAGACTTGTTGAATGGAAAACTGTGCTTTTGTGTAGAAAGAAAGTGAAAACTTTTTCCCAGAAATTCTTTATCACTTTTTTCTTTGCAAAAGTGTATATATGCATTAATTTTGTTGAGCTGTATAATAAGAAAATGAATAGTAAATGTGGTGCAATTTTTTATTTTTTGCACTGTTAATTGCCTTAAGGAGCTATCATTCAAAATTTTAATAAAGTGAAGTTTAAAACCAATTATCTAAAATTTTGTATAAAAATTGGGAACCCTTCAGGGCAGTGATAAACATTTCGTATATACTAATTTAAAATCTCTTTTCGTTAATAATAATAGATTGGAAATTTATTACAGTTCAAAACAATTTCATGAAAAAATGTCACAATAAAAAGTTCATAGTAATGATGACTTACAAGATAGATCAGCCACCATTAACTTGGATGGTTTCATCCATTTTCAGCATTTTAATTACATATCATATGTTTGGTGAAATCATTTCAAATATTTGAAGAAAGTCTTTTGAAGTTTTGGTCTGCATCGAATCGATTCATAAATATTTATGGAGACATTTTAATTTTAAAAGGTTAGATATGATGTTTTAATTGAAACCCGCAAGCAGTCAAAAGATATAGTCAAACATTAAACAAATCACGAATCATATGTCCATACATTATGCATTATAACGGTTTGTTGTTATTAACTAAACTATTTACTCGCCTTTTAGTTATTTACACAATACTTTGCTGCACGTTATGCCTGATGAATGATATCAATTCATTAAATAAATAGTCCAATTTTGTGTAGAGGTACGGTCAATTGCAATATTGAATTATAAATGAAACCTAGGATAAGGTAATTGGAGCTAGCACAATGCTCTGATTTATATAGCATGAAATTGATTAACACTCTCTTTCAATTAATCATCGATACGGCCCGGATTTGTTATTAAAATTAGTTCAGTTTTATTGTTTTGATTATCTGCGGAGTCTTAAGACTTTTATTAATCTTTTTCGGAAACGCTTTTATTTATAAATTATATCTAGAGATTTTAATTCACTTTTTGTTAAAAGCATGCACATTCACTCACTCAAAAATTTTTAGTTTTTATGGAAAAATAATTAGGAATCATTATATGATTTGAAGACGAATTGGTAAAATTAGTCAACGATCTAATAATAATATCTTTAAACCATCATGCATTTAAAACCAAACAATTTAACAAGGTTTGAGTTTTTGCAAACAAAATTAAAAAATTGCACTGAACAAAATTTTCCAAAGTTTCCACTAAAATATATCCCTGAATTTGATGAATTTTTTCAGACTCCATATTTCCAGAGTTTCCATAAAATTTATCGATCTATGAATCATCATCAAAGTTTACTAAAATTTAAAATTTGTGCGTCAATGATACAAAATTTTATTGCGACAAATTTCCAGTTTCAAAATTTTGATCCGTGAAATAAATTAACGAATGAGAGCTTTTGATAAGTTTAATTATATAAATATATAATAATCAAGTCAATTATCAAATTCTCAGCTGTTTTCTTATAGTTTCTTAATTTATGTATGCACAATTCGTCGTTACGGTTACTATCTTGCGTCTTGAATCTTTCGGACTTGCCCAGAAAAAAGCTCAATGTTTTATTCATAAAATATTTCATTAGAAAGTATCAAAAGTATCAAAAGTACCGGACCCATTCAGTAATTAAGCATTCACGATTAAGTAACCACAATAACACCGTAGTATAACATAATTATATTAATTATACAGAACCAGTGAAATGTCGCCAGCACCATGATTAAAAGTGTGAACGCATATATCCATCGAAAAGTTGTTAAATTTGATGATTATTTGAACAATGAAAGGAAAATCAGTAATCAGGAAAAGTGCCATTAAAATCCCGTCAAACAACAATCAAAACATAAAGAAATTTTATTACATTTTTATTAATTACGCTTTTCTATTATATAACTGATCATCTTTCTAATTATTGCGTCTTTGTCTTGTTTCAGAAATTAAAATGCAACTTATTTCAACGATTACTCAATCCAGCATATCTCGCCAGCAAACAACTTCCAAATCTGTGATAATTTACGCAATCTCTGTGTGTTTAGTGATTTTGAGCCTTCAAGTGTTTACTGCCGCTGGACATGGGAGATTGATTGAGCCACCTTCTAGAGCTTCTGCGTGGCGGTATGGATTCGATACACCTCCCAACTATAATGATCATGAGCTTTTTTGCGGAGGATTCACTCGTCAGTATCAAACAAATAAAGGAAAGTGCGGAGTTTGTGGCGATGCTTGGGATCTTCCAAAGGTGACTATTTGTTTCAACTTCAATACAATAAATATTTATAAAAGTCAAAGTCAATTATGAAGATTAATGCATGATAACAATCTTAACGATCATATGAAAATACAATAAATCAAATTTGCACCTCATTTAGCTACGTGAACTTGATTATGGACCATAAAATTTGATTTCTCTATAATTAACGTTATCTTTAATAAAACTTGAAAGCTTGAGAGTAATTATCTGATATAAAAGTTGTAAATTTAATTACCACCAATCACCGCAAATGATATTGTCAATTATTCTTGAAGATTAAAATATTTTTAATTTTTAGCCACGTCCTCACGAACCTGGAGGTACTTGGGGTCAAGGAGTTATTGTTCGAAAATATAACCCATCAAAGGTTTTTACCATTCGTATCGAGTTAACTGCGAGCCATTATGGTTATTTCGAGTTTCGACTCTGTGAAACGATCAACGCAACTCAGCCTTGTTTGGACAAACATCTGCTCAAAATTGTAACTGGAACTCCCAGTTCACCACTGCCGAATGATCTTGAAACAAGATTTTACCCTCGTAATGGAACTAGAATTTATGAGATTAAAGCACAAATTCCTAATGGTGAGTTTCATGAATTTTTCAACTGATGTAAAATATTGACTTAATTATTATTTTTTAAGGTTTTGAATGCAAGCACTGTGTTCTTCAATGGATTTATATTGCCGGTAATAATTGGGGTATTTGTCCTGATGGTAATGGAGCAGTTGGATGTGGCAATCAAGAGGAGTTCCGTTCCTGTGCTGACGTTGCAATTGGTAAAGGATCAACTTCAATTATTCCAACAATGCGACCTTCTACACGAGCACCAACCATCACCAAATCAACAACTGCCAAGTACCCAACAACTACAGATGTGGCAGATCCTGCAGAGCCTCAAACTCCTCAAGGATCAAATTTCTTGGGTGCACTTATTGCAATGATGTCATTTTTTCTTGTCGTCTTTGGGCTTTTTGGGGTCTATCTTTTCAGCTATCACGGGCTTCGTATAAAGCACTGGCTAAATAAAAATCGTCATGGGAAAGTGCCTATAGAAAGTGATTCATCATCTTCCACGTCCAGTTCGTCTATAGGACTTCCAGAAACTCCGCCAATTGCTCCACCACGAACAAAAAGAATACAATCGGTGCAAAATATGACTGATGACTCAAATATTTTTAGCATAACCAGTAATAATAAACCAAAATCAGATTTGATGTTTAAGCCACCGGAATCTGCGTAAAGTTCTGGATGAAATGCTGAAGTAACAAATCATATTGACTGACTTCATAGGTCCATTATTATTTATTGAAATCTGAAATATTATTAATCAAATAATATCACTGCCTTTGACTCATTCTTTCAAAATTTAAATGAAATGTACTTTGGTTTTATTTGTAATTTGCCCAGTTTGTTTTAGCTGATATAAGGAGGAAATAAAAATTAGTTTAAATTTAAATTAAAATTTTTTAATCGCTAAGTTATAACTGCCGAAATATTATTTCAGGCGGAAAAATTAATTTTTGGCGCAATATTTAAAAAACAAGCGGCGCATTTATCACTTGAATACTACATGAAAACAATAATTGTATTCACATACACATCGAATTTTTTTTGGTTCGCATCCACATTCAATTTCGCTCGTAGATATTATTAGTTTAAACGCACTTCATTACAAGTTCAGGAATCGTCTCCAGCTCATCATCCACAGTACCTCCAAGTGCTCAATTTCGTATAAAGGAATACCTTCCCAGCAATCCGAAATAAAAATGATTGGGTAAGTGGTTGTTTTTTTTTAGACTTTCGATTTCATTTTTATATTGCTCGCCTTCAGCTCAGTCTTCATTTTTTCTCATATTTGTTACTTGCTTTTGTTGCATTTTGTCTGTTTGTCTATATATCGCGTGAACATTTGGCATATAGAGAACAGAAAAGTTAAATCACGTCCGGGCTTGAAAAAAATTTGGGCGTCACCATTAACAGGTTTTATATCTTGTGTAATGTTTACAGATTTCAAATCGCCACTATCTCTTAAATCAACAAACATTACATAATAAATATTTAAAAGAAAAAAAGCGCCACTGGGTTTGCTATAATTAAACCACTTGTTTCGTCTGACCATTTTGGAGGCCACCCATAATGACATCATTGCCAAGTTATTTATGTGAAGAGGCTATTGTTCATTTTTTGCGTTAACTCTCAATGTTAAATTGAATTCAAAACGCATTATGAATTTAAAATTTAAATTCCTCGTTATTTGTGACCTGCTCCTTTCGTCAGTTTCTCCAGCTCTTATACGTCTTGCATAAATTTCGCACATTTAGCCATTTTCGTAATAATAGTTCGTGTTTAAAGCAAGCATTTTTTGTTTGTACCCTCGATTTTGTTTAAAATACAAATTGTTTGATCGAAAATGACTCAAATTTCATCAAAAAATCAACACAGTCAAACCATAATTACTAAAGCTTAACATGCAATATAAACAAAGTTTCAAGTAGACTCATCGAAACTTGATAAGATTCAAAGAAAACAATAAATTTATTCTGAAATTTAAACAAAATTTTATTCATAACATTGGATCATCGTTAAATGTAAATGAAGCGCATATCTACCAAAATTGATTCCAAGCAATAATTCGTGCAGTCCTTCAAAATTATTTAAAACGTTTGTTTAACAATTTGTTGTTTGATAAATAATTTTTAAAATATACAATTTTCTTAATAAAAATTCGAAGAACATCTCTAAATTTGTATTACCTTTTCATAAGAATTGTAATTAAAAGAATATGAGTTATTTAGTGTGCCAGAATCTTGAAATCTTAATAGTTAGCTAGAAATATCAAACTTAATCACAAATTTAAATTTGAAAACTTGTATATATATATAATATATATTTGATTCCAATATCTAACCGGTTTCTCTTTTTATCCCCATTTTTAGAATCAAAATTTGCTTCTTCGCCGTTGTGGCAATCGCTGCCTTGTCCAGTGCTAATGTTCTTAGCGATGCTGCCGATGATCTCATTTACTCTGCAATTTATGCCGGTCTAATTGCCGATGGAAAAACTAAAGAACAAGCCAATTGCTTGGTCAATGGATTCCGCCAAAATCACATTGCTGACAAGCTGAAGTCGATCAATATCCTTACAAACCCAGAACAGTTGAAAAGAGACATTAAACCGTATGTTGATGCCGCTGAGATTCAGTGCTATTTGATCGAGTTCTTCCAGACTCCAATCGGAATCGGTGTAGGAATCCTCTTGGCTTTGGTTTTGCTGTCTTTGGCCTGTTGGCTGATCCGCTGCATTTTCAGATGTTAAGCAGTAAACTCTGCTTCAACTACTTTTGAATCTAAGAACAAATCTCGAGTAATCAATCATTCCTCATATTTTTTTCTAATTTTTCCATACTTTACACAAGTTGTACGCTATAAGTATTTGATGTTCTTCCATAGTTTTTTGCATAACTGAACGATGCTTTGTAGAGTCAGCTTTTACATGTTAATAGATTTTACATGTATTACTACTGACAAACTACTTATGAAATTGCTCCATTATATGAGTGAACCTTAGGATTAAAGATTCCTTTTCATTCTATTTTAATTTCTCTTAATTTTTTGTCTCGAATAATTTTGATAAAACCGCCCTTCTAATTTTTCTTAGATTAAAAATATTTTTGACAAATTATTATAAGATCAATGTGATTTTACGATATTTTTTTTTGCTCAAGGTAGATTTTAAAAAGGTGATGACACAAAGTAAAGAAGAATCTCAAGTTTTTTTTAATATAAATAAATAACTTTGTCGCCACCTGAATTTATAACCTTGTTGAAAGCATTCCAGACTTAAAAAGTATAAAGCATAAGAAAAAATTTTTCAGAAAATATAAATTTGTTAATAAAAACTAATAAGGCTCCAGCCTTTACTTCACTAGTAAGCTACCAACTTACAAAGTTAATAATAAGATTTTTTACGATTTTTTAAAGTTGGATTTTATTTTTGGCAGCTCGCAAAAGCTTTAGTTTGTTGGTGTAAACAAATCTTCCCGAATAAATAGATCTGATTTGATTTCAGCTCCCATGAATTGCTAAAATGTATTTTTATACCAAAAATTACCAATTTACAATGAACATTTTTTATTGTTAAAAACTGTATTTTACTGTTTACGACAATATTACCGAGATGTATACAAATAAAAAGCTATTTTGATGACTAACAAAAACGATAAGAGCCTTTTTCTTCGAAAATGTTTTTAGACGCGAATCCATTAATCATCATTTTTTGTTTGATTTGTGTTTAATGATTATGATGTGTGGCAAATAAGGGCTCGGTGACTATCCCTATCGTCTACCATAATTCAATGTAATTTGACTATTTATCATAAAGTTTGGATGATTTTTTTTCAGGCTAGAATAATACTGACCTTTCAACTTTTTCTGTTATTTGCACATGTTCTAAGGCTTAAAGGAATCAATTGAACATCATAGGGGACTGACTTCTTTTTATTATCTTTGGCTGTGTTTGAACTTTATATCGATTGAAGCTTTTTATGTGTAGACAATAAGTCAATTATGGACTTTATTGGTGTTTTTTTCTTTTGAATAAGAAGATCAACGACACAAAAATTTCATTATATTTAATCAATAATTTTTAAAATAGCTACATTTACAGTATTTATATAAATACATTGAAAAACGTTAATACTTGGAAATATAAATTTTTAATTGACTTCACGAGATAGTGTTTTATCGGATGCATTCAATTAAAATTTAATTACCTAGCATATTATTTGCTTGACTAATTAGTTCGCAGAAATTGAATGTTTAAATTTGTTCAAAAATGAAGTTTTAATAAAAACTCTTAGATTTTAGATGTTTTTAGGTGAGTATTGCATCAATTCAAGATTATATCTTAAATAATTATTAAATTGCTACATAACTAAAAATTTGAAGAGAAAAGGAGAATTAAGGTTATGTTCGATATCCGACTTTTATTGAAGTTGCTGTTGTACATCGTCCGGATTATTAGTTCTCCAATGTTTTGATTTGTTAAAAATGCTTTCCAGGAGAATTAGAGAAGCACCGGTGGTATGGAAACAACTCAATGGAATCATCAACGTCTTCAAGCCAGCTGGCGTTCCAGAAAAACAAGTGAGATCAACGATCATCAGCAAATTATGCCAGGGCTAGTTTTTTTTTGTTATTTTTAATGGAATTTTTTAAGAATGACAAATATTTTAGATTTCAACGATATGGAAGTTAGACAGCCTGAACCTATAATTAAAATTGAACCTGTTGATGGAGAAAATTTCGTGGTGAAGCAGGAAAGGAACTTTGCTGATGACATTTTAGTAGTTGGACCAAGATATCAAAACAAAGATGTAAGATGTGGATGTAGTCTGTATCTGGGAAAGTTTACCAGTGGGGTTTTTGGTAAGTACATAATTTACAAAGATTTGATTGAGTAAAATCTCTTTGACAATTTCCATTCTCAGTTTTAGGAATTAATGGTGGACTCAAAAACAGCACCAAACTAAGAGAAAACAGACCAGTACGAGCTTACCACATCACTGGCAGATTCGGAAAATCAACTGAAAGCCACTTCAATGATTCTCCAGTCACTTCCAGAGCCACTTATGATCATATCGGTAACGACAAAATAAATGGATTGGTATCTTCAATGCAAGCAACTCACCAAAAGAAAATGTATGAAATGTGTGGAGTGGATCTTCAATCACAAGCTGCTTATGATTTAGCAATTCAAGGACCAATTCGGCCGATGGTTACAAATATTCCGCTAATTTATGGAATTAGGTGTATTGAGTTTAAGAGACCTTATTTTACTATTGGTGAGTCTTTGCGATTTTTCTCAGGTTAAACTAATGAATTAACGATTATTCGTAAACTCGATGAAATTCATAAAAAATTAAATCGAATATCTTCACCTTTAAATCTTTAATTAAGTACCTTATAGTAATCATTAATAAATTCCTAATCAAATATTTCTAGAAGTGCACGCTGTGAACGAGTCTGAAGCATACCTGGGAATTTTGATACATGAGATTGCCCTTCAATTGAAATCAGTTGCACACTGCACGCAAATAAAATGTATTAGAAACTCGCATTTTACCTTGGAGAATTCTTTGGTGCCGCGAAAATGGAATCTACAAAGCATCCTCAACAATATGGCTCAATGTAATGAAATTATTAGGAAATATCCAGACATGTTAAAGCAAGAAAATGTGCAATTAGTTGAATAAATAAAATATGCAGTTTTTAGATTTTGAGTACAAAAAATGCAGTTTTTCATTTGAATTTATCGATTGTAAGAATTTGTGTGCAAATACTTACAAAAGTTCATTGTTGGTTAAAAAAATTGATCGAATTTCAACAAAAATTTGTTTTTTAGTTTTTATCAAAGCAAATTATCGCTGATTCGTTATTATTCGAAGACAAGTCGAAAATGTTCTAGAACTTATTCAATTTTACTCATATTGTACTAAATTGCATCAGAATTTTTAATATGACGAAATTAGCTGGCAACTAAACCACGTAACTCTTTTAGAAATTTATTCCATAAAAAATCAGCTTTTTTTGGAAATGATTTTAAAAAGTATGACGCAAAACATTTGCAACGCTGGCTGATTTTTTATCTCATGACTCATCGATATTTCTAGAATAAAATGACCTTCTTGTGTTTCTCCATGGACAAGAGGAAATATGTACATAAAATTTAAAATTCTGTAAAATTTTTTAGGATCTCATTTCATCATTGTTTTTAATTTCTTTGTACTCCTGTCTCTGAAACAGTCTATGAATTAAAAATTTAACAGACAATCGATTTTCTAGAATTTTCTGCCCGCAAAAAACAAGTTCAATGAATTTCGATGAAATTTAACCAAATTGATTTTCTTTTTATTAGTTTATTTCTTTGAATCATTTAGAACATCTTATTCCAGACAGGAAATGAAAAATTGCAAAAACTTACGTCTTGACCTCTAATCCATGCACCTCAATGACCTGAAAGCAAATTATTTTTATTCTCCATCAGAAATCACTGATTTCAAATTAGCAACAAAAATAAAAAGCTTGTAATTTAAATTGTGACAAAAAAGAATTTCATTAACTTTATTCAAATATTCAAATCAGTTTCAAAAAGTATTATAATTGCGCCAACAAAAAGATTAAAGTTTAAATGGACCCGTGACCAATGCTAGCCAACGAATCAAATATCCTGCAGTTACAATTACTATAGAACATTGTGGAATGAATGGCAAATGATAAAAAATACTGCAAATAGCTTTAAATTTAATTTGAACCAATTAATAACAAATTTCGAAAGAGTTTAATCAAAATTGAGTTAATAATAAAAAGATAAGCCATAAAGAAGCTTTCAAGTTGAATTACCGATGGGATTATTACAATTTTATGCAAACTGATGTTTTATTTAGGACGTAAAGAGCGATTAAATTAATCGACTTCCTCGATGGTTGGTCCGGATCCTGAACCGGCACCTGGGCCAGCAGCTCCTCCTGGTCCTCCTGGACCACCTGGGAATCCACCTGACATGTTTGGTGGAGCTCCACCAGTGCTCTGGTACAACTTGGTGATAATTGGGTTGCATACGGCTTCCAATTCTTTTTGACGGTGCTCATACTCTTCTTTCTCAGCCAATTGGTTGGCGTCCAACCACTTGATGGTATCGTTGCACTTGTCCAAGATGACTTTCTTGTCAGAATCGACAATCTTGTCCTTCAACTTCTCATCTTCCATGGTTGCCTTCATGTTGAAGCAGTAAGACTCCAAAGCGTTCTTGCTGCTGATGCATTCCTTCTGCTTCTCGTCCTCAGAGCGGTACTTCTCAGCTTCGTTAACCATGCGCTCAATATCTTCCTTGGACAAACGACCTTTGTCGTTGGTAATGGTGATCTTGTTCTCTTTGTTGGTGGATTTTTCAAGAGCAGTAACGTTCAAAATACCGTTAGCGTCAATGTCGAAAGTGACCTCAATTTGAGGAACTCCACGAGGTGCTGGAGGAATTCCAGCCAACTCGAATTTTCCGAGCAAGTTGTTGTCTTTGGTCATGGCGCGTTCACCTTCAAAGACTTGGATCAAGACTCCGGGTTGGTTATCAGAGTAGGTGGTGAAAGTTTGAGTCTGCTTAGTTGGGATGGTAGTGTTACGCTTGATCAAAACGCTCATCACTCCTCCAGCGGTCTCAATTCCAAGAGACAATGGTGTAACATCGAGCAACAACAAATCTTGAACTTCTTCGGACTTGTCTCCGTGCAAAATGGCAGCCTGAACAGCGGCACCATAAGCAACAGCCTCATCGGGGTTGATGGACTTGTTAAGCTCCTTTCCGTTGAAGAAGTCTTGCAACAACTTCTGGACCTTTGGGATACGGGTAGATCCTCCAACCAAGACAATGTCATGGATTGAAGCTTTGTCCATCTTGGCGTCACGGATTGCCTTTTCGACGGGTTCCATGGTCGAGCGGAACAAATCGGCGTTCAACTCTTCGAAACGGGCACGAGTAATGCTGGTATAGAAATCGGTACCTTCGAACAAGGAGTCGATTTCAATGGATGCCTGAGTAGAGCTGGACAAAGTTCTCTTTGCGCGCTCGCAAGCAGTTCTTAAACGACGCAGAGCACGTTTGTTGGTGGACAAGTCTTTCTTGTGCTTGCGCTTGAATTCTTGAGCAAAGTGGTTGACGAGACGATTGTCGAAATCTTCTCCTCCCAAATGAGTGTCTCCAGCGGTAGACTTGACCTCGAAGATACCATCATCAATGGACAGAATGGAAACATCGAAAGTTCCACCACCCAAATCGAAAATGAGCACGTTGCGCTCACCAGCGGCCTTCTTGTCCAAACCGTATGCGATAGCAGCGGCGGTAGGCTCGTTGATAATACGCAAAACGTTCAAACCGGAAATAGTGCCGGAATCTTTGGTTGCTTGACGCTGAGAGTCGTTGAAGTAAGCGGGAACAGTGATGACCTGGAAAAAGGTAAAAAATATTGATAAGTTTTCAGTTTTAATATTTCTTTGTGGTTTCGGTCAAAAAATCAATAATTTCTTGATTTGATAAATATTAATGGAAACCAATACAAGACAGTTTTTTGTTAATTCATGGAAAATTACATTTAATTATGATAATTGATGGAGTTCTCGTATAAATATTAAATTTTTCAGACGTGTCAAACAAACCATCTTTTAATAGAATTACCTCAGAGTGTATTTTCAGTAATATTTTTAAAACTTTCCATCAAAAAACTCTAAATATTTTCTGTTGAAAAATATTAGATATAAAATGAAAAATGTGAACGTTTGAAATAAAATAAAAATACGATAAAAAGTTAATTCCGAGCCATATTATCATTAGTTTATAAAATTTTCCACACGACCACAATTAACCGAGATAAACATATTAAACTACGATTAGATATATAAATAAAACTTACGGCGTTGGTAACAGTCTTGCCCAAATAGGCTTCAGCAGTTTCCTTCATTTTAGTCAAGACCATGGAGGAGACCTCCTCTGGGAAGAAGTTCTTTTTCTCATCCTTGTAGATAACCTGGATCTTGGGCTTGCCCTCAACGCTGATGACCTCAAATGGCCAATGCTTCATATCAGCTTGGACGGTGGCGTCATCGAATTTACGACCGATTAAGCGCTTAGCGTCTGTAAAATAATTTATTTAACCATGAGTTGCGTGATTTTCAATTAATTTTAAAATCATTTCAGGTGTTTGAAAATTCACAACATTTACAATGTATTAAAAACCATGCTTGAATTGAAAAAGTCATGATATTCAAGCCCTGTTAAAAATTTCACGAGTTTCACCCGTTAAGCTCGAACAAAGGTTGCGCGTGAAGTACTTTTATGGCAAAAAGCCTTAGTAATCAGGGTGTAATTTACTAAAATGAATTGTATAAGATTTCTTACCGAAAATGGTGTTTGTTGGATTCATGGCCACTTGGTTCTTTGCGGCATCTCCGATCAAACGCTCGGTGTCAGTGAAAGCAACGTACGATGGAGTAGTACGATTACCCTGATCGTTGGCGATAATTTCCACTTTTCCGTGCTGGAAAACGCCCACGCAAGAGTAGGTCGTTCCCAAATCAATACCCACTGCGGGTGCTTTTGTTGCTGCCATCTGTAAAAATAATGCAATGTGGAAATAAGTAAAAATGCGCCAAAAATTGTTAAAGTACACCTGGATTTGTTTAATATGATTGAGAAAAGGTGCGATTGGAGGATAAAGAGAAGACGAAAAAGGAAATTTAAACTAGTTTCAACCAGCATCTGCCTTGTATGGTGTTTAAGCCATGAGGTTTTGAAACATGCGATAAACTTATGTTCGGAAATGAAATCTCTTGAAATTGAAATCTTTTTCAAGAATCTAGAACATTCTTCTATTTACACTATTCCAGTTGGAAACTCATTAATGAATAATTTGTAAAAATTATTGATTAACCGGCATTAATAAATTTAAGAATAACCTCAATAATCATTAGGAAAAGGAAACTAGGACAAATAAATAATTAAAAGATCGTTTGAGAAACACGCCGTCGTGAACGAAAGAACTCAATAGAATGGAAAAACGTGTTTCTATGAAAAAGTAGCATCATTTGGCCCCAGAACAAAGAAAATTTACGAAAAATTACTGAGTACCTTGTCAAATCAATTAATGACACTGAGAAAACTTGCAAAACACTGATAAAATTGAAGGTGGAATTGCAAAATTCAATGAAAATCAGTCAATTGTGCGGAATTTTTATTTTAAAATGACGCACGAGCATTTTTCCAGAACATTCGGTGAGCACATTTTTTTTTCCAAAATCGATTTTTGTCTTAGTTTCCACGAAGTTTTCACTATAAATTATAAGAAATTGAACTTACTTCTTTTAATTACTGTTTATATGGTTCTGGAACTTGCACAAAATGTGTTTTACAACAATGAAAAGTTAGAATTAAGGTCAAAATACAGAATTCACTCTTATTTCAACGAAGAAAATTTCACGAATGACTGTTAGCAATGGATCAGCCGTCCTTTATATAATTCGGCGTGTGAATAAACGTCAAATCAAAACTGTCATCATTTAGCAGGGTTGGACAAAATGTCTATAATAAATAAAAGAATTTTCCTTAATTTATTAAGAAAAAACCGTCTATTGACCACTAAAGCACAGCAGATAGTAAGCGAGGAATACAATGAAGTAGCTGAGTATCCAGTCATTCAAGACACTTCTTACAAAGCGCGAAAACTAAGAAAAATTGAATCATGGCACGACAAGGTGAAAAAATTAGAAACGATAGAAGAAAAGCTTATGGAATTGAATATGTCTCGCTACTACGGCCACAAATGTGTTGTCATCAACGACCAGAAGTATCCTTATAACTGCTTGCCTTTTATTCAGTACTGCACAAGAACTGATTTCAAAGAAAGTGAAAATTTGCCGGAAAGTTACAGAGAAAATGATGAAAAAACTGGAAACTTCCTTAAGCTGATCCAAGCAGATATTGAGGATGCCATCCAATTTGAGTACAGTGGTTATCAGTAGGTTTTTTTTTGTTGGTTTAGTCATGTTTCAACTAATTGATGAACTTTTTAGCAAAATTTTCGAGAATAAGGGAATCACATTGAACAAGCAACAGAAACAAAGAATTGCCACTGCAGGATTGGTAAAGCAGATTAATAGAGTCTTGCTCAATAATCTAGGAGCAGATAATGCACATTTATTTGAGTTGGATGTGGATGTTGACACTAGACATGAAGCATTCTGGTTTGTCGGAGGAATCCCACCATCAGGAGCTGTTAAGAAGATGAGAGAAGGTATTGATTGGTACAAGGAGTACGCTGATGAGCCCATCGATCGACCATTCCAGTATATTGGTTAGTTAAGAACTATTTACTTTCTTGTGTAATCATATATTCAAAATATTTCATTTTAGGAAAACCATATTTGTCTTTGCGCCACCAGCATCCTCTGAAGCCATTAACTGAAGTCACTGTTGATAGCCAAAACTTCACAGCTGATGAAATATCCATCCCATCATTTAAGTATGATCCCCGCTCTTTGGGATATACGACAGAACATCGCCACGGAACAACAACTCCAGGATTTTGGCCAGGAAACTCGCGTGAATTTGGACTTTTGTCGTATCAAGACAGAAATCACATGTTAATCCGCAATAACGGTAAATACGGAGCTCAAGACGTACAAGAGTCATTGAATGCTCAGGGAATTATCTCGAGTTATGCGTGGCTCTTAGCTCAGGCTTGCTATCAAGGATTCTCCACTTATAACGACTTGACTTATCCCTTGTCAACACAAACTATTGTGACCGATGGGCAAAATTGGTCTTTCTACTCTTACCAGATGAACACAACGCTAGTCCACTCACAAAATGTAGACACAAATCCTCGTTATAATCAATGCTGGGGAACTAAAGAGATGAAACTCTTTGAGAAAATTGATGAGAATGGAAAATTATTGGGACTTAATGATGCTGTACTCAAAAATCTCATTCAGTTTTACATAAATTCGCCAAAACAAAGAGATCATGAGATGAAACCTTATTTGGGAGCTAAGGAGAGAAAAATTGCTGATATTGAGCATCCCGAACGCAGGGAATTCTTAGAAAAGACCTACAAGCATATGGTATCGAACAGACCAAGAGATCGTTTGATGCCGGAAATTTACAATTGGGAGAAGATTTACAAAGTGGATCACAACACAAAACCCTTGCAGCCAAAAAGAAGATTCTTTGAATTGGGCATCAATCCTTATCAACGTAGATTAAATGAACATACTCCTGTTTATATTCCAAGAAATTTGAGAGCCAGGGGACCACATGACAAGAACAAGTGGAGACCAATGTTTTATCCATAAATTGCTTTGAATAAATTGTAATAAAGTTTGAATCAATTAGAAAAAATTAGATAACGTATTTTATTTTTCGAAAGAATTTGTGTTCGAGGATATCAGAATGAATTAAAATAACAAATCAGTGAATGTTCAACTTTTAGCAGCATTCTTGTAATTAATCTTCTCCTCATCAACCATTTTCATCAATTCTCTAACTTCCGTCTCTGCTCCATCAAAACTTAAAATTCCAACACAAGCAATTGGAACTTTTTTGAGTAAAATGTAGCCAATTAATCGACGTTTTAATGAAAAAACGCAAGGAATTTGCTGTTCAGTAGCTAATCTTTTCATAGTTTCAATGTGTTCATCTATTCCTCCAGGTCCATTGTTTGGTTCCAGATCAGGTGCTATCAAAAGAAACTTAACTTTTTTTGCTTCTAGCAATCTGAGCACTTCTTTAATCCCTACTTTATATCGACAGTTTGCTTTTGCTTTGATCGGATTTGATTCATGTGCTCGTTCTTGGAATCTATAAAATAGGTCATTATAAAAAATTATTAAAATTAATATTTATAACGACTCACTTGAAGATTTTTGTCAAAAATGCTTTTGAATGTGTTCTTATCTCATCAGTAATGAATTGGTCGCAGTATGGTCGAAAGTTTCTGGAATGTCGTACAGTTGGTTGGCTATTTGATTGTACTTCAGGCAAATATTCAACAAGTGTGCTATGTATCTCAGAATTTTTATCACTTTCTACTGAAATTTCAGGAGTATTTGAAACAGAAATATTTTCTATTGGAATTTCTAGGTTTTCTTGGTTAAAGAGGACCCGTCGAGCTGCTCTAATCCTTAAAATATTCTTCTTAAGTCGAGACAATTTCTTTTTTGGGTTTTCGCGCCTTTTATGTTTAATTTTGAATGCAATTTTTTTAGCGGTCGGTTTCTTTACAATCACTTGAAGCACCGGTTTCGTAAAATCTAAGATATTAAAAGATTCACTATGCAACTTTCGAAATTTTTTGTTATGTCGCATTCTATTATCTAGTGTGGATTCAGATTGCAGTTTAGTTTTTTGATATTTTTCTAAAAACGTTTCGTCAACAATTTTAAGTTGCTGGCTATTTTGTCCCAGCTCTAACTTTTTGAATGCGTCCTGTAGCTGTTTATCCTTCTTTTCATCTTTCCTTTGTGTCCTGCCATCGAGGATCTGCTCTCTTGTTTGAGTTTGAATAAATGTTTCATCTTTCTTCTTTTGACTGCAAGCTTGGGGAGTTACTTGGACCGTTGCTATTGCTCCAGTAATATCTGGCCAACTTTTGAAGTCTTCAATGGGCTGTTTCTTCTTTGTGATTAATGACCATTTATTTGATTCTCCGCTCATTACTTTATTCTTTTTTTAATGTTTTGTATACGCGATTTAGTCGCACAGAATGTAAACAAGAGAATAAATTTTAGAAGTAAATAATAGAAAAATGTTTAAAATTAGTTCCTTACGGCCATTTACCCATGAAACTATGAGAATATTTGGTTGTAGGTATTATAGCCAAGACAAACCAGTGAGAGTTAGATTTGCGCCAAGCCCAACAGGTATTTTCAAAAAAGTATATTTCATCATCCTTATTATATTATTCTTAATTGTTGTTCTAGGATTCCTTCATTTAGGTGGTTTACGGACAGCCTTGTTCAATTACCTCTTTGCTAAGTCTGAAAACGGACAGTTTATCCTCCGAATAGAAGACACGGATCAAACTCGTTTGGTTGAAGGAGCTACTGAAGAATTATGTAAAGATCTTGAATGGGCGGGAATAACACCTGATGAAGGTCCGAAGTATGGAGGAAATTATGGCCCATACATTCAGAGTGAAAGGCTAGATATCTATCAACAACATGTGAATATTCTGCTAGAAAACGGAAGTGCATATCATTGCTTTTGCTCAGAGCGCCGTTTAGATTTGTTAAGAAAAGAAGCGCTTAGAACGAGGCAGGTTCCAAAGTATGACAATAGGTGCAGTCACTTGACACCAGGACAGGTAAAGAGCATTTTGATTATACTTATGTTCAAATAATTTTTGACCGCGTATTTTTAGGTAGCAGAAAAAATTGCAAAGAACGATCAATATTGTATCCGATTTAAATTAACTGATCGAGCTGAATCTTTCAACGACTTAGTTTATGGCAAATATGTTTACTATGTGGCTCAGCATGAAGGTGATCCTGTTATAATAAAATCAGATAAATTCCCTACGTATCACTTTGCCAACGTCGTAGATGACCACTTAATGAAAATCACTCACGTTCTACGAGGAATCGAATGGCAAATCTCTACTCCAAAACACTTAATGATGTATCGAGCACTTGGCTGGACTCCTCCTAAATTTGGACATCTTCCGTTAATCATGAACGCTGATGGTAGCAAACTCAGTAAAAGGCAGAGTGACATCAAATTAGATTATTATAGAGGTAAAGGAGTTTTTCCTCAAGCTCTTATCAACTACGTAACGCAAGCTGGTGGCGGTTTTGATCGGGAGCAAAATGTCAAGATGACGAGCTACAATATGAAAGATTTAGTTGAAAGATTTAATTTAAGCAAAGTGAATGCAAACTCTAGTCGTTTGAATCCAGAACTGATGGACGAGCTTAACCGCCAAGAGCTGATCCAACAAATCGAGGATCCTCAAAAATGCTTGGTTCTGATTGAAAAGCTAAGAATTTTAGTCAAAGAAAAGTATCCATTGAGTGCTGAACAGTTAGATTTAGATGAAGAGCACATCAAGAAAGTACTTACATGGGGTGCTAGTCGAGTATCTACTTTGAAGGAGCTTGTTGAAGGAAAATTATCCTTTTTATGGGTACTTCCTAAAATAGCCAAACAAGAGTCTGAACTTAATTCAGAACTGATTGACTCTTTATTGGAAAAACTTGAGCATGATGAGAACTTTTCCAAAAACCACTTAAACTTAGTTTTGAAAGATTTTTCCAAAAATAACGACTTGACGTTTAGCAACTTTATGAAGCATCTGCGGACTATGTTGAGTGGACTTAAGGAAGGACCAGCTGTAGCTGAAATGATGGAGATTTTAGGCAAGGAAAATACTTTGCAAAGAATACTCAGGATAAAAAAGAAATAATCGTTGTAAAATATAGTTTCAATAAAACCAACAAAATCTATTAAGTAATATATATTTTATTCAAATTTCAACTTAAAAACTAATACAAAATAAATGAAATTTTGCAGCATTCTCTCTTTGATCGTTAATAATTTTCCTAAAAATCCTTTTTTTGCTGCAAAAGCTGACTTAAGTTATGCATTAACTAAAATTAATGCAAAAGGGATAGTGGTAAAATTATCACACAAATGTATCTTAAATTTCATAAAATACTCAAATAATGAACTTAAATCTATATTCGGAAAATTTTGGGTATGAGCTCATAATGAACTTTTTAGGAGAATTTACCATGTAAGTAATTTCAATTTGGTTACTCCAATTCTTAATTATTTTGAATTAATTAAAGAAATTTTTAAAATTTGCTTATTCAGCAAAAAGTTAACTTTTCATTTTAAAATTCGCGATCAGTGAGCACAATTGGGGCTACCATGGACCAGCTATACAAAATCAAACCTAACCAGCTAGAGATGACTTTGATCCACATTGATGCAGCGTTGGCGTTCATAGTGTCCAATGATGAGTTGGGTTGATACCTACAAAAGATGAATATAGTTAACTTGCTACCTTTTAAAACATACAATAGTTACCAGTTTGTCAAAGTCATCATGATGTACAAAGTGGCTGCAGCAAAAGTCAAATGGAAAATTGACCAAGAGTAGGCCACTGTTTCTTCCTCGTTGTCCCATACTTTCTCTTCACCACGAGCACCACGCTCTCCATCTTCAGATGATATAGCTGTTATTAATACTGTATTAATCAAAACAATATGTACAAACTAATAAAATAAGAAGTGTTCTAATTTCTACACAAAGCATGCATGATGTTAGTTTTTGTACAGGACTTGATGGTTTTTTATAAAAATGATAATATGTTAATGTGTTGGAATGTTAAAATATTCACCAAGTTTTTCGGGGTCACGTTGTGAGATTGAAGAAACTGCGTTAGCTGATCTCAAAGAAGAATACAACACGCAGAACATCCAAATGACCAATCCAACAATGCTAGTCTTGTCAAAAGTAACTCTATTGTCACTTTGTCCAATAATTCCCAAAAGTCCTGGATTGCAAACTGCGTCAGGATTATTAGATACGGCAGACCAAGTCAAGTAGACAACATAGAGAGTCACTACAGAGCTTTGTAGCAGTCCAGATCGAGGTTGAGCTTCCTGAACTTGGGGTGTGATTGAAAGAGCACTGACAGCAAAGCACAGGATCAAGTTGATTGAGATGAAAAACTTGTTGAGAGCACAATCATCACTGGTTGTGTAGTAAACAAACAGCAAAACAATTCCAATGATAGCAAGACAATACTGGATTCCAGATGCTGTGAATAAAGCACAATACCACCCACGTGACTCATTTTCCTCGTAGTTGCTGACCCAACGTTCAGCCCATTCATGAGCAAAATCGATGATCAAAATAAGTTGAATGAGAATGAATATTAATCCTCCAAATAAGCCGATCCACATCCAAGTAGGACCAAACCAGCCTCCTGGTATGAAAAATGCTGCAATAGCAATTCCAATAACAATGAGGAACTTCAGTCCCCAGAATCCATTTTGAATTGGTGCTCGAGCGTCACGAGAAGATCTAACGCCAATCATCATTACAGCCATGAGCATAAAGAAGCAAACCAGAGCAAAGCAAATACGGTAAACAGCCATGTACCCAACTGCATAACTACAGTCAAATGTTGAAGAATCAGGTATTATATGAGAGCTGGCAGATGTTGAATTAGCACAAAAAGGTACTTTTTTAAGAACGTCTTGTAATCCAGGAGCAAGTGCAATGGCTCCCATAATTGCTCCAAACATTAATAAGATTGCGTACATTAAACGTGATGATGTCGAATTTCGGCCTAAAATGTGCGGATATAGATAAGGATTTTATAGCTTAGTAGTTAATTGAACTTACATGATGGACAAGCAGAGCAGATGCATGAAGCAGCTGTTCCTGCACAACAGCAAGCCATCTAGAGGAAGAAAAAAAACAATGAATCATTACAAGTGACCTCGAGATATTATAATACTGTTTTTGAAGCTATCTTGACCATTCATTAGTCATAACAACGTAAACAGGACTTTTAATCATAAATCAATGGAAAATACGCAAAAGAAAACAAAGAAAAAATAACAAAAACAAAATCTATTGGATCCACTTACAGAGGCTGCTGAGCAAAGACCTAAAACGGCACCCATGATGCTGGTTAATTGAGTATTCAGATAGGACTATTTATGGATGGGTTTCACTGGTTTTTGATACGTATACTTAATTTATCAATTTTTTCTAAGTAATTTCGCAACAATTTTTTTCCACAGAATGAAGAAGCGATTCAATCGCAATCGTGTATTTTTGAAAAAAGTGCGCAAATTTTATTTTTTTTAATAATTGGTGTATTAAGCAATAAAAACATTCATAAAGCTTCAAATCTAGATAAAAATTGTTTTGAGAAATCCTTGATTGTGTTTAAATGCCCGCCAACAAAGAGTTGTTGATTATGATACAGTTTAAATACTTTGATTCAATTATTTTAAATTTAATATCTATTCAATTTAACTTTGTTAATTACTCAAGGCTAAAATAAATAATGTATCTTAACAATTGGATAAGTTTACACAAGCTACTTAAATATTGAGGTGACCTCATTTCCTTTAAAAAACGTTATCTCAAAATGAAAATAATCAACAAAAACTTTAAAATGATACAAAAGTTTTCTTCTTACATTTCAATTAAAAGAATTTAAAAGATACGAAAAAACAGCGAAAAGTATAATAATAAAGATACACACAAACTAAAAAATAACAAACATTTTTGCTTCAATGGTACATTCACCTTTTTCGGTACTTCTTCTTACTTTGTATTATGCGAAAAGTTTGGATTTTTGATTTTCAAACATACACGAAAACACCTGAAAACTTCTAGTCGAACATTGCTTTTAAAAGAATTCAAAATACGCATTTTCATCCAGACTCATTTCGTTACATTACATATTACGAAGTCTTACAATATTTTCCACGTGGCTTATGTACAATTCTATTATTTTTACATGAAAAGAAGAGAATTTGATTTTACTTATAAATTTTTATTTAAGATATAATTTTAAGTTTTCTTTTGTATAATATCCAGTTTTCCTTTTATTTTTAATTACTTCTTCAATAAAACTTACACATTATTTAATTGTTTTCTTTACTAACGGCCATTGGGCGGCATACCACCAACGACTGTAAAATATATAAATCCTTTTTATTATTACCTAAAAAAATAAAAAAATCTTAATGTAAATCTTGTAACTTTTTAGCATAAATATTTTGTTGGGCGGCAAATTCGATAAACTATCGCTGAAAATGGAGTTTTCGCCAGGCACAATTGAGCTACGTAAATATGTTTCGTCTAAGTCTAGTGAGGAATTCCCTATGTAAAAAGTGTGTCTCTCAATGAACTCTTCTCTTAAGATTAATGATAAAATGTTCTTAAAATTAATCAAACTAAAAAAAAATCATATAGGCCTTAAATCATCAAATAAACAGTCGCTTGTAAATTTTTGCACCTTGCTCACGCCGTAGTTTCTATATGAACGATTATGCCTGGCGAGCTAACTCTATATAGCTGCTATCAAATTTCCCAAACCTCATTTTTGCCTCCTTTTTCCATGAATTTTTGCTTAATAGTTTTTTTTTTGCAATGAATTTACACTCGGACTTGTCTCTAAATTAATGATTTGTGGTTGTTTTTATTACAATTTCAACGCGGAAACACGATCATCTTATAATAATAATAGTTTTGCCCGAAAATAAAGCAACAAAAAACATATGTAAGTTTAATAAATTGTCCCTCCAATTACGCAAACAACAAAAAATTATTAAATCTTGAGTCCCATAAAAAATAAATCGTAATGAAATTAATTAATTAATCAATAAGTTGCTTGTAAAAAAAGAAGAGTTATGAGCTTTGTAATCGTTTAAACTATTTAATTTGTAGGGTCAAGGTGGTCAAGGTAAGAGAAGTGGACACACTTATATAAAACATCCAAATAATATATTGAATGCTCTTTAATTTATAAGAAAATTCACAAAATGTTGTAAAAATATAAAATCAATCTCTAATATGCTTAATCAGTCGATTTTGATTCTAATTATGAAATGTAAATTTTAAAAATAATTTATATTTTTTGCATGCTATGCTAATTTATATAAGCGTGTCCTCACCACTCACAAAGCCACCTTTGTATCTAATTATTACTGTGTTTTGGAGTTAATTGATGAGTGTTAAAGAATAATTATAAAAAATAAACTGTGTCATCAAAAATTTGTTATTCTTAGAATGCAGCATAAGATTGAGCAGGCGTGCCCTCATTAGCTCCACTGTACGCGGAACGAGGCCGGCTAAACTGTTGTTGTTGCTGCTCGTTATAGTAGTTGCCCGCATACTGTGCGCCATATCCCGCACCATAATCAGATCCAGGCTTGGAAAGATTGTTGCCAGGTGGTCCACCAGCTTGAGCTGGTGCAGTTGGTCCAGATTGAGGACGACTGTACATATCACCAGTCGAACCAGTTGCTCCAGTGCTTGGCATCGTTGGAACATTCCAAGAGCTCCAATTTCCGCTTCCATAAGCATTTGCCGCAGCTGCAGCATTCGCTGTGGTCGAGTTGTAAGTGCCATAGCTATCATATGCACCATATCCTTGCGACTGTTGAGGAGCCCCATATGCATTGTTTCCCCATTGTGCTGGTGGAGCACCCCATCCTTGGAAAGAAGCAGCATTACCGGCAGCTGCTGCATTTCCTCCATATCCACCGTAGCCTTGTTGTTGAGCAGAAAACTGCTGATAACCTTGGTTCATACCCATTGGCATGTTCATTGGAGGACCTCCCATTTGGCCACCGTTGCCCATTGGAGCCGCGGAAGAACCCCACTGATAAGATTCCATACTCATGCTGTTGCTTTGAGAAGAACCGTCACGAGGCTCGGCTTTCTTGATCTCCACTTGCTTTCCATTAAGATTCACAAAATGGTCAGCTGTCGCTCGGTCCACAGCAGCGTCATTCTCAAACGATAGGAAGCCAAAACCACGGGATTTTTTCTTCTCCTGGTCATACATAATAACAACCTGAAAATTTTAAAGGAAATAATTAGAGTAAAGTTATTTGAGTCAAGCATTTGAAGGAAAAAATATCCTGAAATTGTTTCTAAAAATTGTATAAGACAATAACACTTTGTTTTTATTACTTAGAATTTGAACCTTTTCTGTTTGGAGCGAACTTCAATATGAATATAAAATGTAGGTATACGTTTTGTATTTTCCTAGTTAAGAGCGAAATGTTGACTTTTTTTAACTCGAAAAAAAGGACATAAACAATACAATATATTTAAAAATAAACAAATTGCTTTGAAATGAATTAAAAACAATGTAGAGCATGTTTTGAAATGCTACTGAAATTTCACTTAAAAACAATTCTTTGCTAACCATTTCCAAGTAAACAAACAAAAGATAATAAAGCTCACCTCCATGACCAAACCATAGCGGTTAAAGAAGTTACGTAAGTCCGTTTCCGTAACATTAGGCGGCAATCCTCCTAAAAACACCTTAGGATACCCACCACTTCTCTTGGGCTTGTGAAGAGAACGCGGATTACAATTCTTGGGGTCAATGGTTCTTCCGTCGAGGTTATGTGGAGAGTTATCCAGTGCCCGGTGTACATTTTCTGGATCCGCAAACGTCACAAAGCCGAATCCTCGCGAGCGTCCCGTATCGTTGTTCTTCATCACAACGCAGTCAATCACCTCACCGTAGCGCGAAAAGTAGCTGGAATTCACATGAAATAGCACAAACGCACACAAATTAGCACTGAGAAGCGTGGAAATATTTTGAATCTTACCGCTGCAAATTGTCCTGCGTGGTCTCCCAGCTCAGTCCCCCGACAAATAGTTTTCCTTGTTCCTCCAAAAGAAAGCAAGCATTTTTGATAATTAGTCATAAAACTTAGTAAAATTAAATGAAACTCCAAGTCAAACAAAAAAAAAGTCGCATTTAATTACCCGCTCGTGATCTTCTCCTTCAAACTCCATCTTCAGCGAATCGTTCTTGATCATTTAATTAACTGTAGAAGCCTTAATTTATCTTAAATATCCTTAAATATATGTATAAACGCGCTAATTAATTAATCTTAATTTAAACAAGCCAAATCAGGAGGGTCAATATTATATGCTTATACGTCAGGCTCCTGTTCAAACTCTTACAAAATTTAAGGTAGCTCAAAAAAATTACTCACGCGGGGTAATAAAGCCGGCATTTCTTCTTTTACTTTTCAGATACTCGTGTTCTATTTGTGAAGTAGCAAGTCAAAAATTTGGTGCTTTGTTGTTAATCCCGTTAGCTTTAAAGCCAATTAAGTATCAAGATGTTTGAGCAAGTTGAATTAGCACCACCAATTGAGGTTTTCCAATTGAATGCCAAATTTTTGGCTGATGAAAATTTAGATAAAGTTAATTTAGGAGTTGGAGGTAAGTTTCATTTATCTTAATTGGTTTCGCTAATTGGTTGTATAATTACTTTTATAGTTATCAAAAAGTTTGAATAAATCGTGATCCTAGAACATAATTAGAAAATTTCATAATTTTTGTTGGAGAAAGTCGTCATCACAATGTCACAATGTCACAAAGGTCAAATTAATGTTATCACACTTCTAGGCTCTAATTGCTTTCAATTGTTATTTAAACTCCAAATTATAATCGTAAATTAATCAAATCTTAAAAACTAAATATAGTGCAATAAAGCTCTGTAGAATATGTATCAATAAATATAAGTTAATCGGCCATTTAAGTGATAAGAACGGTAAAGTGTTAATTGATTGCTACAATAAGCAAGTATAAATAAACATGATAATACGTGATAACAATTAACATCACTTGAAGGCTTATCTCATTTGAACTTGGCTATGATTAACTGATGACATCTTTACTAGCTCGTTGGCTGAATCCTCTAACAGCTGACTTTCAAATAGAGAGACACTATACTAAGCACGATGAGGACAGAATCTTAACTGTGCCAAAAGTTTAAATTCGTATGAATTCCTTTGATTACTTATAGATTTCCTAACTGAGTGCTTAATTTATTTTTATTAAATTTATAAAATTGTTCTAAATATTGCTTGTAGTTGAGTGGTTCAAATCCTACATCAAGCACAATTTTCCAAGAATTTTTAGACTTGAAGGATAGTCTTCATATCAGATTTTTTTGAGAGGGAATTGAATTGGCTACAACTTTTGTTCTGACCATTTATTTTTAAAATATCAAAAATATTTTATTTATATAATATTTTATTTTTAGCCTACCGCACTGAGGAAGGCAAACCATGGGTTCTTCCTGTTGTAAAGAAAGCCGAAAAAGCAACAGTTGATGATGTCTCTCTCAATCACGAATACCTTGCCGTACTTGGATTGGAAACTTACACAAATGCGGCAACTGGCCTTCTTTTGGGCGAAGACTCTCAGTATCTGAAAAGCAAGAAAGCTTTTGGAGTTCAAACCTTATCTGGAACTGGAGCTTTGCGAGTTGGAGCTGAATTTCTAGCAAGAGTTATGAAGCGCTCTGTTTTCTACTATTCTGATCCAACATGGGAAAACCATGGTACAGTTTTCAAAAGTGCTGGTTTCACTGATGCAAGAACTTATAGATATTGGGATCCACTCACTCGAGGAATCAATTTTGATGGATTTATTGCTGATTTGCAGGCAGCCCCTGAAGGTGCTGTTATCATTTTGCATGCTTGTGCTCATAATCCAACTGGATGTGACCCTACTCATGAACAATGGATTAAGTTGGCTGATGTCATTGAGGCTAAAAAACTCTTCCCGTTCTTTGATTCCGCATACCAAGGTTTTGCCAGCGGAGATCCAATTAAGGATGCCTGGGCAGTGAGATATTTTGTGGAAAGAGGATTTGAACTCTTTTGCGCTCAATCTTTTGCCAAGAACTTTGGATTGTATAGTAAGTTTTTAAACAAAAAAATTATTTGGAATAACTAATAAAAAGTACAATAACTTAAATTTTTAGATGAACGTATTGGTAATTTAACAATTGTGCAAAAAGACGCTGCTACTACGAAAGCAGTGGCTTCTCAACTTACGTTACTCGTTCGTTTCAACTACTCCAACCCTCCAGCATTTGGAAGTCGCATTGTTTCAAAAGTTTTAAACACACCCGATTTACGTCAAGAATGGATGGAATCTATTCATACGATGAGCTCTCGCATCCTTAAAATGAGGCAAATGTTGTTCGATGCGCTGACCAACTTGAAAACTCCAGGATCCTGGACACATATAACTGAGCAAATTGGAATGTTTTCTTACACAGGGTTGAATCGTGAGTTTTATCTTTCTTTAAATTAAACATTCGATTAATTATAAATGTTATTAATTTTCAGTTAAACAAGTCAACTACATCATCGACGAATTTCACGTCTATTTGCTCAGTTCTGGTCGAATCAACATGTGTGGTTTGAACGAGAAAAATGTTGCTTATGTTGCCAAAGCTATCCACCAAGCTACAGTAACAATGACTCCAGATCACCACCTGTAAAAATATAATATTGAAACCAGACGGCAGCGTCGCAAAACTGGCCCAAATATTTAAAAAATCTTATCAAGAATGAAAACAATTTATTAGATATTAAGAATGAAATCGATCATGGTCAAGATTTATTTAAACGAGCGATACGCAAATTTTTGATCGATTTCCAATATACTAGCTTAGCTGGCAAAAAATAGCGTCACCAGTTCTTTAGTTGTCGATTATATGTTGCAAGGTTCGCCAATTATTTTATGTGCACTTTCTTTAAGTCTACACACTTATGCTTTTATTTTTTCTATCTAGCCAGCAATATTTACTTTACTCAATTTCAATAAAAGCTGGATTTTAGTTCTTCAGTATTTTTTCTGCATTTCTTCGACATTTCTTTGAAATAACAAAAAATGATTTAATAAAAACTGTAAATGTTCCTTTCTTGCGAATTTGTTGCAAATTCTTGCAAATTTTTCATTTTAGTATAAAGAACTCATGATTTATCGGAAACTTTTTCTGTTGAAGCTTTAAAAGCTCTTTTAGAGATTTAAATTTATTTAATATTTTTTAGAAGATTGAGTTGAAACTTAAAAAATGGATTTGGTTTTTGTGTGTTTTTGGTCTTTGCCCAAAAAACTCTGAATGCTTATAACAATCAAAACAAGAAGCAGATGGATTGTTCAAGTTGTTTATTCTGCAAACCTCAGAGATTTGCTTAAAGCATCCCAAAATTTTGTTTTATAGAAATCTCTGAAATGTTAACAAAAACTTTTTTACACAAGAACACACACGAATGTTTGTTGAAATGAAATGATTCTAAATAAAGTGCATTTATGGTAGAAAATGGTGTTTTGTTCTGGTATTTCTGGTGCAAAAGTTTAAGTTTGTCGGTTGCTTTCTGCTTGTTGAGGTTTGTTTAGTGCTGGGGCAAAATATGTTGCACCTAAAGAAAGTTTGTGTCTTTGGGAGCTGCATATAGATATGAGTTTTTGTGTTTTGATAGTTTTGTTTGAGTTTTGTTAGTTTTGGTTCAATAAAGTTTGAAATCCAATCAAGGTATCAGTTCTCAACACTTTGAGGGAGCTTTCTATAAATTATTTTGCAAGTTCAATAATATTTCTGTTCTAAAGGATTTCTATATAATGCCTTATTTTTGAAAATTTAACAAATTCAAGCTGAAAGTAATAAAATTTCAAGAACAAAAAGCTTATTCCTGTAATTACAGCCATTAATTAAAATCACGATCTTCCTTTCAACCTAAAATAAACTCCAAAAACATCCAGTTTTACCGAAAGCAGCCCTGCACCTCGTTCTGGATATCTTTATATCTCTGCCAGATTCTTCAATAATAACGATAATTAAAATAATTTATACTCAAGTATCAAAAGCTTTTCATTATCAACATATATTTTTGTATCATCTATTCTATATTTAAGAATACCTCGCTGCTATAACAGTTCAATTAGGGCAGCAGTAAGGTTTAAACAAGTTTTCAAAGGATTTCCAGGTTTAATGAAGTGGGAAGTTTATAATTTACAATATTGTCCAGTCTTTCCGCTGCCATGCTTTGCACATAAATTCACAACGGCAAAATACATGAAGCAAGAAAAACTGTAATGATTGTTTGCCAGCAGTTTTGCAACTAAATGGAGGGACTGAAGCAAATGTTTTGCCAAATAACTATTTATTTAGAAACCGTACTTGAACCAACTAAAGTTTCTACTTTAAAATTGCTTTTCCAGTTCAGCTAAATTGCACGAACTACTCTTGTTCTACTCTATAAATCATTGATTAACAAAACTTGTGATACAGTCTTCTACAAACTATTTAAAATATAAAAACATAGTTTTGGATCCAGATTTATTTTCTCCCAAACTTGTTCTATAAAAATATTTAAGAAATTTATGTAAAAAGTTTGAATTGTTGGTTTAAACGAAAATTGATCGCCTTACATTTTTTCCCTACAGTTTTAATGAATATTCATGTTAGTTTTTCTGCTTTTCATGAGTTTTTGAATATTCATCATAAGAAACTTGAGCTTATAAATGGGTAGTTGTTAGAACAATTAATTATACATTTTTTTGTGTGGAGAATCATGTTGCTCTCCAAATTGTTTGGCCATTTCGTACAGCTCAAAACAATTATATTGGGACGATAACAATAATCTCTGCATATTTTGTAGTTTTTGATGTCAAGTCATTTCCTTTGGGGATGGTTGAAAATTATTTTCGTTTATAATTTTAGGTTGAAGTTCATAATTTTGGCATTTTAGATAAAAGGGTTTGTTTTTCTATAAAAAACCTATTAAAACGTGATAACTATGAAACAAATTTGTTTGTACGATTAAGCATCTTCTTTAATAAATTAGATAAGTAGCATATTTAATTTATTTTTTTTGAAAATATTCAAAAATGATAAAAAGTACATAAAATATTTTCATATTTTCTAATAATATAACATAAAAGAATTCAAAGTTTAACAGGTCTAGACTAACCTTGTTAGTAATTGTATTTATCAATTTTTGTTTCCTTAATTATTTAACCAAAAAAGTTGATGTGAAAATGTGTAGACACATCAAAAATATGAACGATATAAGTGTCGATGTTATATTTATCAATCACAACAGCCAAGTAAAAAGATATACATTTCGCACTTAATATCTTGACGTCATTTCCAGCTGCCCCCAACAATAAATGCCACAACAAATATTCAAGACATGATTTTGTTGGCTATTGTTCTCCTTGTCCATGATTCTATATCTCAGATATATTTTTCTGACTGACCCAAATTTGTTTCTCTTTTCTTTTCCGATTCAGTTTCTTGGAAAATTTTTGTGAACATCTCTGACAAAAGGATCAATATAGATGTATTCATGAGATGATATTAGATAACAATTGGAGAGCTGGGTTTTGTCAATGGGAGAAGTTTGGACATCAAATTATATTATTATTAAAATCGTATCTCGGTTCTTTGCACTAAGTGTGGCGTCCTCTTATATCATAAGAATGTCACTTTTTTCAGTATTGTTTGTCCTTGCACGATACATTGAATTGACCTCAAATTCCGGCGATTGAAATGGTTTCTCGATTCGATTCGAAATTTTTATTTGGAGCGACCAGGTGGCATAAATAACAGGATCGAAAAAGATCCCATAAATTTATCATGAACAATGTCCCACTGAATATATTCGCTGAAGAAACAAAAGTTTTTGAAAATTCGCATCTTGAATTTCTCATGTTGCTTTTCACTCACTGAACATTTGGTGAAAATTCCAAGCATCTAAGTGGTTCTGTCCTCTGTAAATAGTAAAAGCAACATTGCGTAAAAATCTTATGTTTCTGGTGGAATGTGAGATTTGTCATCAGTATACTGAAGCAATTAAACAAAAAAAACACAAAATAAAATATATCATGTTCTTTTGTGCATTAGTAATTCAAGTTCAAAACACGTTTTGAGAGTTTTATGACATTTTATCGTCTTTTGAACTAAAAGTTGGAATCAAAAGAATTCTAATGGCATAGCTATTTTTGTTTTGAAAATTTTAAACAAAATTTTAATTGCTCACACACTTACTCCATCACTAATTAAATCAATTTCATAAATTAATGTCTAATTTCGTTATGAGCACTTTTGAAAAATTCTTTGAAATCAAAAAGCTGTAACATTTGAAAAAGCTTATTTATCAAAAATACTTTTTTTTTTATTTTCTCACAAATGAATTCTATTTTCCTATGAAATCATTTACAGAATATATTTCAAATTGAATACGCTAGAAGAATTATTGTCATTTATTTTGAATTTCGTGTTCAACGAGAAAGGAAAAGGAAATAGGCACTTGTCATTAAAATTAATTAAAATAATCTCAAAGCACTGTCAAAGCTATAGCAGAATTTTGCTACTACAGGAACTTCTGAAAATTTTAAACCGCGAGCAAAATGTTGTATTCGTACATTTTATAAAATTCTCTGGAATTTCTTTTATTGTTCTTTTCGTCGTTGGAAAAATGTCAAAGGAAATTTTATTCGCATTATAAATTTATAATACAGCTAATGGAACAATGAGGTCAAGAATTGCAAGAATTGAAGCAGCTTTATGGCGAGTAAAATATTTTAAAATGTACGACAACGCTCTAAAATAAATTCAAAACTAGAAAATGAAAGGCAATTTGAGGTGATTTGATTGAAGCTAACAAATGTTCTCTGTGGACAGTCGAGAAATAATCATATCCTCAAAATACCGCTATACAAATAGTGTAAACGAATTCCTTTATAATGTGGTTATTTGTATAATGTACAAAGTACACGTAACAAATTAAGCTCATTACGAATGCAATTTAAAATAGTTTCATAAATCTCGTTTTCATGATTCTAATTTTGCAACTGCTTCTTGTTGCCACGCTATACGATGCTGCAAAATGTAAATAAATTTAATTCTTTTTATGAAACTGCTTTAGCTGTATATTTATGTTGCCATTTGACACTTTCATACGACATTTATGAGCTTTCATCTGAAAAGCAAATACAAATTGTTTTTAAGAGAAATTAAGGATTTCAGCGAGGTTTAATTTAATTTTGTCTCATTAAAATTAATTTTAAGTGTGAATTCTAAATTTTAATTTGTTCAAAAATAAAACAAAGTGAATTCCCAAAACGCAATTTTTTCCAATAAAATATCTACAAAATGGTATTGCACGAATTATGCAATTTAATCAAATATTTTAATTTCAGCCAAGCGTTTTTGTTTGAAACCTTTTGGCTGGTTTATCGAAAATATTATTGGTGGCATAAAAACTCCACAATGAATAAATTGCATAAATAATTAATTTAATTTTTCACCACACGCCATGAATAATTTATCTTCAGTTTCAATTACAATTTTGTTTTATAGATTTTCATATAGAAACGCTTTGTTGATATAGTTATGTACTCAGTCACCACGAAGTTGTGAAAACACCATTATTGATCCTGAAAATGAAATTCAAAGTTTCTCAAACACTGATTCGTAAAGACAGACGATAAATACTCAAGTCAAGATAGCAAGTAAAATTTTCATCAAACCAAATTTTTCTTGTTCCAAACTCCAAAGTAAATGTTAGACTTTAAAGCAGATAAACCAAGGATGAACCTTTTGGGATTACCAACAAAAAATCTGGCATAAATCACGTCTTTTCGCTTTATTTAAATTTTCCCTACAGGGTGCTTATTTGGTACTCATACTAAAATCAAGTAAACTTTTTTAAGTGTTCTCATGTAATATTTTAATTAACATCAAATTAAAATTACTACTTTAAAAGTTATAACTGAACTCATAATATAAATATCGTTTTCGATTATTTTGCAATTCCAAAAGTTTAAATGAATTGCCGAAATCTCGCATTAATTAATTAGTAATTTATTCTCTTCTATCTCCTTACAAACTTTCATAATCCTTGCTCCAAATCTTGTAACTCGTAGAATATTCCCAAAACCAAACAGAATCGTTTAATATTTGACGTTACAGCGGGTTTAGGGGGTGACTTTTATCAAGATTTAGTCAGTTAAGTAATATGATAAATACATTTTAATGACAGCATCAACAATTTCCAGAGCTCATTCCAAGTTTCCATGTAGACTTACCATTTTTTGGTGCTTGGTAAGCTAAGGGTGTACATGTTATAACTACAGCTTACAATGATATAATAAAGCAAGCAGAGATGTATTTAGAATCTAAATTTTATTAAATCTAATTAGGTTGAGTTTATAGTTGATGCTTAGTTGATTAATAATATGATTGAAAAAGTTTATGTTGCCTCTAAATTTGAATTATTTCGCTCGTTTTGCTTTGTAAAAAAGGTGCCGATGATTTTAATAATTCCAAACTTAATTTGTTTTCTGATCTTAAAAATACTGAAAAAGTTATAGTTCCCGGAATATAATCAGATCATCTTATTGTCAAATAATCTGAATGATGTGAAAGAAGCTTATCAAAAAGTCATCATCATTATATAAATATCAAAAGAAGAAGGCATGAAGCGCAATTCTGTAAAATTCTTTTGTTATTTCAACTTCAACGCATTTTTCAGTTTTTCATTCAATTATGGAGAGCTTTAGAAAAATAAAGCTTTAAAAAGTATAGAAATAGGACATTTGGTATTCAAACCAAAGTTTCACTTGAAAATCACAGAAAAACTCAATTTTGAAATTGATAATTATTATGGATTAAACTGTTGATTTTTTAATGATTCTCATTTATTTTGATTATTATGCATCAACATGATCCTGACAATACAACAAACAATATATGTTAAATTGGAAAATTGTATGTTCATCAAATGACATATTATTGCATATTGGATATTATTGTTATTATTGTTATGAAATAATAAAACGATGCTTGAAGGCCTCGTTCGGACAAATATCTGTTTTCAATATTGTAAACATACATTTGTATTATTCTGCTATTGTACTGATAACTGATATTTAAATATACATTTCAAGTATCATACAAATATTGCCAATAGAGCCAACAGCGCAACTTGTCATTCTCCATTCAATATTTTGTATGTTTGCTTTTCAGCCAAAAAAGCTTTCAAAATCATAATATGTATTTTTAATTTTAAAATTGATACCTGGAAAAACAATTATATTTTTCAGAACCTTTTGATGCGCTTCAAGCTTTTATATGAAATCATTATAACACATTAAATCATTAAACAACTGAACATTTTCAGCTCAAAAAATTATTATATCTTCTTAAAAATGTATATTATTAATGAGAAAATGTGTTATAAATCATTCTGACATTTTTCCTTGAATCTTCCGCCTTTTTCCTGAATGTGCACAAATTGTTCTTTTGAATTTTGAAGTTTTTACGTGCTTTATATGCCAAACACGAATCAGAAAAAGTGCAACATTTTTGGATCTGAGAGATGTGAAAGATTGAACTAGTTGATGTTTTTTATTGTTCCATATTTTGTTTTTATCCAGGCTGAAATGAAATTTCTTATTTTATACTTTTTCTCTATTATTTTTCTCAATCATCAGAAAAATATAAAAAATATTTGTGAAATGAGAATGTGTTATTTCTAACCGATTTTCTGGAATTTTGCCATTATGTTGAACAAGTTATGCAATTCAATAACCATAAAAAAGATGGTTGTAATATAACCTACAGACTGCAGACGATGTGGAACCTTTTAAGTTAAGTTTTATATTGATTCACATTCAATAATATTTTCTCTGTTTTTACTTAACTATTTACTTTAAAAAAATTAAGGTGTGTTATGAAATTCTCTATTTTAATTTTAAGGAAAATCGATTCCAGTGCTGCCAGATTGGAATTTTACTAAAATATATATTCATTAAAAATTAAGCGATTTGATAATCAATTTGGAAATGATATGAAGTCAACTTTTGATTCCGCGGAATATCCTGAATTTTTTTAATAGCATTTTAACTCATTTGAGTTTTCTATTGAGTCGAAACAAAAATCTGAATGAAATGTTAATAAAGTAAAATGTTTATTAAAATTTCCTTCCCTAGGCAGCTTTGGAGAATCATCTCAAAATATATTATTGTTGTTCCACAAGGCAATTTATGTTTTATTCACTCCACAAATCTACATTCATCATCCGCGCAACGAGAAAAATCTACATGTATGAATATTTCACATCGATATCAAACAGCAAACAAAAGTACGAATGAATAACTTTTCAAATAAATAAAATTCCACAACAGCAGGATGTTCGCGAAATACTATGGAAATGCGCGAAAAGCTCGCAAAAGGCTCTGCCAAAAATGTAATCACAATAAGGGATTGATAAGGTCGGAAATACTTTTTCCAGTTTGTTTGTCACACATATTTCACGGAATTATTGTTATGTTAAATATTTCATCAGAATATTTATCGCGTTTCGGGACAAAAAATGTACTCCATTGATATTTTTGACGTGGGGCTTTTGGCATTTCCACGTGCAAAAAGCTGTGTGATGCGTGAAATTTATTTTAAAAAATCATTTTATTATTTTTATTTATTAAATAATATAAAATTTATGTTTTTGAGCACGAAATGTGCCAAATATTGGATTAATTCAAAGGAATTTATACAGTGTAAGGTAATTGAACAAAACAGGTTAATCTTTTATTAAAAATTCAATTGAGTCAGATGTAAAAATATAAATATTGAAAATGTTTTTACTTTTTAATTTGATGAACAGTGAATCATAAAAGATGATAAAAGCTTATAAAGTGTCAGCACTCATATATGATTAAAATTCTTGAAATTCAGTTATTTATTATTTCCCAAAAATCGAAAATTCTATAAAGATGATATTTTTAAAATTTTGGAATTATTTTGAAATTATGTTTGTACAGCTGTTTCAGAAATTCTGTTACCAGCTTTCATATAGCGAACTGTTTTGAAGTCAAAGTGAGCATATTGGATATTGAATATCAATTTACTAATTGGACCAAAATTATTTTCAAAAATAGAAGATTCAAATAAAAAGCAATATTGAAAAAAGTATCAGAAAATGTTATCATAGAATGTTATGCTGCCGACATTTATGTTATTACCTAAAATTTTATTATGAAAATCGAGTTTCCTCCACCGGAACTTTTCGGAAAATAAAAATTGCTGAGCTTGTTTTCGAATATTCACAATTTGTTTCGAATAAATATATATTGTCAATTTGTTGCTATTTTTCTACGTGATTATGGTGAATATCTGAAATTTTTGAGAAAAAATCTATCGAAATAAATCTAGTTCTGTCTCGAGTAGAATTTTTATAGATCAAATTGTAGAATCAGAAAAGCCTTGGAAGCTATGGAAGCTTAATATGCATGCCTTTTTTTATTTTACAAAATGGTAAGGCAGAATTTGAAATTCAAAATATTTCGTTACCATTAAAGCACAAATCAAGTTTTCTACAAAACGATCTTCAAGCGAAAACATAAAACTCATCGGCTGAGGTAACCTCCCTCGATCAGTAAACCGGTTTTCAAATATTTATTTTCTTTGCACAACATTGGTGCTGACTATTTAGTTAATGTTCTGTGTTCAAGCCGTACACACCTGTTTACTTTCTACCTGAAACTCTAATAAAAAGTGTTCCAAAAAATAAGGAAATCGTTTCGGATTATTGGACTGTCCTTTTAGTGGTTTCGAAAAAAATTGACCGGGAATCAATAAATAAAGTTTTTTAGGTGCAATAAAAATTCTTTGTGAAGGTTTTCATGGTTTTAGTGAGGAAGTTGATCAAATCTATTGATAAAACTTTATGGGAAAGTTATTGTAAATAAGTTGTTATTTAAAAATAAGAAAATAAAAAAAAATTAAATAAAAAAATACAAAAAGAAAAATACTGAATACAAATAATAGAAATAAGATTATTTTATTTACGTGGAAGTTTAGTTTTCAACTATAATAAAGAAATTTAAAATATTTAACAGATTTAGTGATTTAGTGAAATAAATTTTATCTGTGCGTTACAATCTCAGACTTTTCTCAGATTTTAATTAAGCAAAACGAGCGAAAATAGACAAAATACTAAGACGGTTTTATGGATTATAATTCGCTGAAAGACACATAACATTTTGTCGGAATAAAACATTTTTATATTAAAGGTAAGTCATCTTTTTATGAACGAAAAATTTAACAGAATAGGCAACGAACCCGCCAAAAATATAAAAATATGAACAGAAGAAACACAATTTTTTATTCGTTCTCATTGTTGCCGCTTAACGACATTCCAGCCTTTCATATCACTGTGTAGCAGTTGGTTGATACTTTTATAAATTTTTGATTCTTGGATACATTAAATGGGCTTATGAAGTCAGGTGACCTTAAGCAATTTATTGTTTTTTTGGTAACATTTGGGATTTGGAATCTTTTTTACCCTGGAAGGTTTTTCACATGTCATGATTCATGATTCATTCATTGTTTTTTAATTATTCTAAATTTTCAAAAAGTAATTCTCATAAAATATGGAAGTTGTCATAAATTGAATTAATCAAATAATTTTAATGAATTTTAATTATTAAAAATTTTTGATGGGCTTAAAATTTAGAATTGGAATTTTTTTTCTAGATCATCTCTTTCTTCAAAAATCTACTTATTTTTAATGTCCTAATTGCCTTCCAGTAGCACCAATCGTAAAGTGGACCTACATCTATTCAGCTCAAAGTATCAGAAGTCAATCCAACCTATCTCCATTTACTTGGTTGTGGATAATGTCAGTGATGTTTTCCACTAAATTACTGAGATTATAGATATTTGATAGTAACACAAGGTCCAAGCCGCTAAATATCCATACATCAATTAAAATTGAATTAATCACTGTTCTAGTGATAAAGATCTCTCACTGTAAAGTAGCAAGAGGTTGTAAAGTAAATTATTTACGAAATTGCAATAATGCAATCACCTTCCATGTTAGCTGGCAGACTTTATCAGCACAAATCTTGACTGAGTACATTGTTAACAAGATAATTACATACAGTGTTTATGGAAACACTGAAAACGCATTTTCTCACTAAGTAGTTAGCACAAGCTGTTGCTCTGAGAACCATATAGTCGTCAATGCATTTATAGCGCTGAAATTGTTGCTTTCAATTAATAAATCAGCAAATTTATTCAAATGCAGCCTTTATGGACTTCTATCTAGCAACAATTAACATAAATTAGATGTTTGTCTCATGCTATAAAATAATGAATGTATGCATGATGTAAGTTCGATGATAGACTACTAGAACTGTACATCTTGAAGTTTTCTCTTTAAATCTTTCAAGCTATTTTAAAACTATATGAGAAAAATTATTAAAGAAAAATGTATTGAAGATATTTTGCTTTAGAAGTTTTCTAACGAATTGCATGAAATAAAACTGAAACCTTATCGACTCTTTGTTCAATAAAATAATTATATTTAAGTAAAATCGGTAGATTCAATACAAAATTGCAAGTAATTACTATAAGCTGTGCGAAAAAATATGTCAGGGTTTCAAATCAATTACCAAAGACTCTAAACTTCAAAAATTATTGACAATTAGTTGCGATTAGGCGATTGATTAATTAATGTTTCAATATTGTGACAATACTATGAATGGGCTTATTTATGAGCTGTATTAAATTTAGAGGTCAGCAAAATAAACTCGACTTATTATCTGTTTGAATATTTTAAAACTAAAAAAACTTAAAAAAAGTCGAAAAGAAAGATAATGTTTATAATTGATTATTTGATGACGAATATTCGAAAGTTGTTTTGTTTTTCTGCAGGTTTGAAATTTTTCTAAATTTTTAACATATCAATTTTTGAGAAAAATCAAGATGAGGTTATCAGGCAAAGAATTAAAGAACATTGAACCTTTTGCAATTACATAAATTTGTTGTGTGATTTATGCAAACTTGACAGTTTGTTATTGTGATTGAAACATGTAAGCTGCAAAAGGGATGTAAAATTGAATTGTGGCAGTAATTCAAAATATGCAAAATTTGAATAAATTCCTTCACGTCTTATAAGCAACTTATAAACAACTTATAAGCGAACTTAAAGGTTCTTAAGAATTATTCTTTAGTACTCTGTCAATCTTATTCCGATAAATAATTAATTCACGAATAAAATAAATGTGATTTCCATTGTAAGTCTTGGCAATTGTAATTTATTGGCAATTTTGTTCAAATTTGGGATGGATCTTGGCATTTGAAATGTGAAGGAAATTCTTCAACACAAAGTGAACTTAAGAGTTTTGCTTCGAAAAAAATTGCGTTAAAATAATAGAACAAAAAATGTGTCCCAAAACCAAATAAACCGTCCACTCCAAAATTCATTCATTCCATTTATTCGCGTTTTATAAGTAATTTTCTCATTATTTAAAATAAAATAAAATAAATTTTTCCCATTCACCTCACAATTCACAAATCGTTTTCCAATGTACAAATTTATAAAAATTCGAATTCATTCAACCAACAAATTGATATTTTGTATGTAAATTCGTAAATCGAGGCAAAAGAACGGCGAGAAAAGCCACAGCCAACAGAGCGTTTGTGTACATTGAACGTCCAGCCAATTTAGCCGACCAATTGCAGCGTTAACAATGGAATCTTTCAGACCTTGAACTAGGAACTCTGCAGAGATTGATAGACAGCCCGTAAATTATCCCGCAACTATTGATGTATTTCCATACATTTATTGGCACTTAATTCTCCTGTTAAAATCGAATGGAATGTTTGAACTTCTTGAATTACCCCACACACCACGAAACACGAATTTCAATTTCTTCAATTTTTCATCCACATTATAAGACATTATAAAAGGGAAAATTACTCATCGTGCTATTTGCTTCACTTTTTTTTTGTACTCTGCTCATGCATCGAGATTCTTTTCGATATTTCACATCAGAAAGTGGTTTTCAATCAATTCGTTCGATTCGTCTTTCGTTCTCAAGAATCAAGAATGTCTGGAGAACTGCACTTGGTGTTTGGTGTTTTAATAGGTTTATGTGCTGTACACTGAACAAAAAATATTGTTTACTGAATCGAATTCAAGTTTCGAACAATATTTAGGACTTTTGTCTTCAAATTTCATAGTTGTTGGTAAAAAACACCAAAATGAGATAGTTGACTCAAAATTTTCTTTAATACCTTATTGCATTTGAAAAAAAAATTTTAACAGTGTGAGATTGAAGGTAAACTTATCTGCGTATACTTTAAAGAGATTCTTTCTAGAAAAGTTAATTCTTCAATTGAAAGAACAACCGATTGAAAAACGATTTAATATTCATACATTATATACAATCAATACAAAAAAGTACAACAAAAAACAATAAATAATAATCAATAAATTATAATGAATAAAAGGCCGCATGCGAACGATAAACCAGGATGAACTTTATTCGATTGAGTTTTCAAAGATTTAAATTGTGGTTGATTAAAATAATTTTTCTTTGCTAGAGTTCTTGTTCAAGAAACGTTAATAGATAAAGTTTTGAGCAGGGCTTTCAATGAATTTTAATCATAAGGAGGCAAGGATTTACTATTGAACTAAAAGCCAATTTTTAACACGAGCTTTTCCAAAATATCTCCTTAAAATTAGTCACCCCTTCGAGATTTTTTGCTCTCATTATCCGTGAAAAAAGCACCAATCTGAATTATAATTGGAACAAGATTTTATTTTTTTAATATGTATTGCACCATATTTTTTCAATTTTTGTTTTTTGTTTTACTTTGCAACAACGTGACTTTCTTAAGAGTTCGGTTAAAAGTATTTTTAATTTTAATATATCACAGAAAGGCTGCAATTCAATTGCAACTACAAGTGATTTTAATTATGTAATGAGACATTTAAGCCATTATGCAAATTTTAATGAGTTTAATAGTTTTCTGTATAATTCACCGATGCAATGGATCTAAGTGAGTTCTTAATTAAATATAGCGTTGGGTAAGAGCTGTTTTTAATCGATTTTGCCTATAAATGTGATATTATCTATAAATTTATAAAGTTTCTTGGTAGAAAAGATACAAACAGATACAAGATATTTGCTAGTTGCAAAACTAAAAGAGAATGTTTATATCATTTTAAACGGAAATCTTTTGTATGTCAAAATTATACGGTAGCAATGCTTTTAAAAACTAAAAGTCTTTTTTGGGTAAATTGTAATTATCACATTAAATAAACAGAAAGTTATTAAAGATAATCAACAACTTATAAAAAACTAAATGAAAAGCGTTAAATCCGTAAAAAATCGTTGTCTCACAAAACTGCCGAATTGACAAAAACTTTTATTGTTATAGCGGGTTTTTTATCGATAATTCTTAATGGTAAACTTGCTGAAATGCATAAAATTGTTCCACCAATTAAAAATGTATTTATTGTTCATTCGATTAACTTCGATCACAATGCCAATTTAATTAAAACGACTTTTTATACCCCCATCGAAATTTTGTGGAACTTCATAAAAAGCCAAAAGAGTAAAAAGACTAAAAGCTTTATCCCATTTATTTTTGTTTATTTGAGGGATTATAAATTTGTATTATTATATGAGATTTCTTGTTGTGGGCCATAAATTAAGTATTCAACCATTTCAGCATTCAAGTGATTCAACACTCGAAATAAAAGGTTTGATCACACTAAATTTATAGTTTTCGAAAATCAGCTGTTAAATATTTTTAAGAAAATATACTGGAAAACTAAAAAAGCAGATATTCTTTAAGTGAACTATCCAAAGTATGAAAAATGCAAAAATTCAATGCAGCTAAAATATAATAATCAGATATTGCTGCATACGAATTAGTTCTTTGATGGATGATGAATAATAATTCATTAAGAATTTCATTCAGACTTATTTATACAATTTATTTGATTTTTTACAAAGTCTTTTTAAAGACTTAACAAATGAACTGTTTGTTCACAGAAGCGATAAATTTTTGCCTTCTCGGATTGTTGGTTGGTTTGATTGTTTGGTGCGGCACAAAATATACATTCAAATGTAAAATAATGCCTGAAATACAGAAGCAGGGAAAGTTCTCGTACACATTCCAACATATTCAAGATATTGTGTTTATAAACCATATTTTATTTACTTTGAAAACATTCCAATAATAATCAACTATTTAATATTTTAAATATGCTTTCCTCTCTAGAGTAAATAATATGCTTGACTTCTTGAGTAAATAAATATCTTTGTTCAAAAGAAATCAATGTTTCTTTAATTGTTAATATTTTAAATATCTACTGAAATACTCAGGGAATTGAAATACTGGAATACAACAACTACATTTCAATGTTTGCTTCCAGTAAATAAAGTAGCACCTTGGAATTCAACGAACTATTCAACGAACTATAGTAATGTGATGGAGACAAACTCATAATTGGCCCTAGTGGAAAATATATATTAGAAAATACTCATGTTTATTATTTAGAAACAATAATACTTCATAGAATCAGGTCTCGTTCAGCCTGGTTTTACTGATGTTGTACAATCAAAATATGTAAATCTTGAAACCAAACTCTATCACAAAACTTTTGCACGTGGGTCAGAAAAAGTTCTTTAATGCTCTTCGATGTGTAAGTTTTAATTGTCATATTTGCTGCCACTTCATATAAGAAGTTAAGAAATAAACCTTAACGTCCTTCAATGTTTGTTCAGAACTTTGAAATTAAATTTGCGAGGATATTTCAAAGTATGCATCAAGTGCGACAAACTAGTTTTAATCAATGTATGAAATAAAACGTTGTAAACTTGTTCCAATTTGAGTTATCATTATTACAAAATGCTCTTTCCAACGTGAAATTGGAAAAATTAACAGAGCAATTAATTGCGATCTGTTCAGGGGTGCAACTGTAAAGAAGTACAAAACATGTTTACTGCGTACCCTTATTTAGAAATATTCACTTGCCACTAAAGTTCTAAGAATATTCTGCACATTATCAAAGAAAACTATAGAATTCTATCAGACTTGATCGTGTTTTGATTCTTCAGGGAATTGTTGGTTGTGGAAAATTCGTTGGTTGATTGCTCTGCATGAAAAAATTTAATTGAAAATTTAAACTGTATCTTATAATAGATGAATTTGTAGAGAAAAATCAAAGATCGAGTAAAGCAATCAGAGAAATCGATCGATGATTTGCAGATCAGAATCAATTACTATTTTATCGCATTAATGTTTAATTTAATGTTTATTGAAAATGAATTTGCAAACGATTGACAAGAAAAGTCGACAAAAGCGGAAAATATACAAAATACATGCTTCTACATACATCCAATACAGAAATACTGCAGTTGTCTAGTTGTCTATAGTTGTCAGAGCCCATTCAATGTAATGATTCTCATTCTTGTAAGTTCGTATAATTTTTGCGGCATAAAATGTACATCAAGTTGACATTGTAAGCAACTAGTTGAAGTTGAATATGAAAACAACTTAATTCTTACATAAACTTTAATGGACATTTAGTTTTACAAGTGCAGTGAGTGATAAGACTTAATTGACATTATTGAATTGCGGGTATTTTATGGTCTTTGCATAATAATTTGTTGCAGACTTTACGATAAAGTGACTGGCAAGGATTTGCGGTTGTTGGTTTACAAGGACACTGTTGGTTTTAATGAAAATAAACATAATTTAATTAACTCTGTAAAATATTATTATAATTTTTCTTTTAAATATTTAATGATTGGAAATTTCTCGACTTCCATGAAAAATTAACGACAAATTGGTGGAAACTGCAATAATTTACATTTTATAAACTTTTTGAAATAATTAAACAAAAACTTTCATACCGATCCATTAAATATTATAAAACCGAATTTATTATAAAAGACTATGAAATTCTTGTAAAACAATTAAAAAAGAAAATGAAATTTTTCGGATAAAGTCATTTGAAGTTACAAAATTCGTTAAATTCATAAAATTGATGCTTTCCATCGTTAATTGCACATTGAATTTTTTTTTCTATGACAAAACACTGACAAACGCTTAAAAACAGAGAAAACCAAAAAATTAAATATTTAGAAAAACAAAAGGCAAGAAGTGATCACTTTTTAAAGTTTTTTAATGTTTTTACTTGGTTTATATACTTTATCTCTCGAGACTTGAGCATACAGACAAGACACATAGTCAAGCCTCTAGAAAATTTTACTTTCTCCTTTCGGAAGCTTTGTGGAAGTTTTTGGTACACAATAATGCTTCAATATGATAATTTTCTTGGATGCTTGGACGTGAGTTATGTCAGCTAATTATGCCTTTAAACGCAGTTATTTAGCTGTTCAAATGTTTTTCAGTTGCTGGTAGTTATAGCTTCTCAGTTATTTACCATAGAAAAATGTATGGAGTTATTCTGTATTTTCTTAAAACTTAGCTAGATGCCAGAAAATTTTTAGAAATGGTTTTAATGAACTCACTTCATTACTGGTGTTCTTCTTAATTTCTTCACACAAAAAATCAATTTGTCCGCATCTTTTTTCGTAATGCCGTCAATTATTTCAATTATTGCTGAACATTGCTGAATATTAGGGAATTAATGGAGCATTTAAAATCAAATTATGGCGACCTAACCGATTTTCAAAAATAGTCTTTGATGATTTTTTCTTGGATTTTTAGAAAAATTGACACAATTATTGGTTTTCTTCTTCATTCCTTTTACAAGATTATTGAAATAATTTATTGTACTTACTGACAGTTCTTCAGTAGTTCAGTAATGTCTCTCGATTTTCTATTAAAAGTTTAAACGCTGAAATTGTAAAGTCCATTATTCTTTCCCAACAGTAAAAAACAGTTAAAAATTCTTACGAGTAGTAATTTGTGTTATTTATCATACTTAGGCATTTCTGCTGGATTTTTCTTATTGTGGTGCTATTTTGACATCAATTGTTTGAGCTAGACATTTTATCACATAATTTACTTAAATATTCTTTTTATTGCATTCCTTCAGATCATTTTATAAATTCCATCTTGTGCACTCTCATAAAGTATCTGTTTTAAAAGCATTTCTTGACTGTAATTTGTATTTGACAACTCTGATACTTTAAAGTATCAAATTACTCTAAATTAACAATATTAAAATTGGACTTAACAGAGTCTTTAAATCTCTTGGCAACCATAAATAAAAATATATGTTTTTCTTAATTTTTACTAATTCACCATTATCCACAATATCCAAAACAAACCGCATTATCGCATTTATGGTGTGATAAAGATTTATGTGATCAAAATACAAAACTACAAAAAAACGCGAGAAAATCACTAAAAAGATACAAAATATACCAAAAACAGATATTTATGGGTATAAGCCCGAGAAGTTGAGAATGGTATGGAATTAGAGAGAACAGAAAAATTTAGTTATAATTGACCACAAACGTAACCATAAAAGATTTCATGTAAATTATGTTATTAACCCATTCATAATTATGTAAATTTCACTCCAGCCTTTCGACTCTTCGACTTTTCACTAATAAATACATATTATTTTCCAAATTGGACACATGTAGTTTATGGGAATTATGTAAATTTCTTATTCTTGGGCCTGTGAATCTGGGAGTCTCTGCATATATTTGGAATCTTTTGGAGAGACTGCTGAACTTTAAAGTATATTTTTCGTTAATTTGATTACAGACTTATAATTTAATAATGGCCTTTTTAGTGTGTTTCATATTGTGGCCGCATAATATATCGAGATAAAACCTATAACAATGACAAAAATTATGGGTACGATATTAATGGGCTTTTATTAGCTTCAACCACCAAACTGGTTAGGCTTAAGATTATACATTGATTTACACGGTGAAAAGTTAGAAAAGAATTTTTGATAATTTAAAGCAATTTTCATTATTTTGCGAATTTCATTAAAGTTTAAATGATAACATATTCGTTTCCATCAAAATGGGATCAGAAAGACTCAGAAATAATTCATAAAATATTCCAAAAGGATTTTCCATTAATGAGCAAATTTTATGTTAATGCATATCAAATCTCCTTACTTTCTGTGATAACTGGTTTTTGAAGGATTTAAATAATGAGCTTTCTCCTATTTTCCACGGAAGTCCATTAAAACTGAACAACCCTATTAACTCGAGTTAAATTGTTAACAGTGCACTCGAACAAAAAAAAAAACGATGCATTGGAGGATGATCGAAAATTTTGGGTTTCTGTTGAAAAAAATAATTTTATGGATTATAAATTACTGGATTTGAATAATACAATGTTTTCAAAGCGTGGAAGAAAAAAGGAAATGCCTTAAATATTTCATTTGCTGCTCATAATGAGCGCGGAGAATTGCCTTTTTGTTATAAAATATTGAGAAACGGGCAAGATATCCAAGTAAAAATCGAAGCGCCAGACAGTTATGGTATTTTATGGGTTTTTTCTGAATAAATTACAACATCTTTATCTAAATTGTTTGGATTTCAACTCACTTTGTATTTTGAAGATCTTTTAAAGTGTATCCTTCACCTGTACAATTAAAGAGTGTTTGTTCCAAAGTATTTAAAAGTTTTTCAAATATTTCCTACGTATCGTATAAGCCAAGCACATACTGGCATAATGGGGCTGCACAGCAATTCTTCATTTTTAATGAATTGTTGGTTATAACTTTTAAGTATTCAAAAACTTAAGTTCTCTTCCTGTATTATAAACTTTTATAGCTCGTGAAGGATTTTTAATGAATATGATGATCATAAGGCATATAAGCATACACTTGCTAGTATACTCGGTATATTTTCGCATATTTGTAGATGATTACAGTGAATTTCACTGTGAAAATGGAGAATATTAATTCAGCACTGATGCCTCCAATTATAATTAGAGATGTGAATATATCTTGTTACATCACAAAATACATTGTTGCTTTTTGATTTTTTGAATATGCTGTTTGCGTAAAATTCAAGAGTATTTTAATAGGAAGGTTAAAAGTCTTGTGATTTGGTGAAGTCGAACTGAAGTATTTGGATTTTTATCTTTCCTGAATTGTTTTATCAAGCGAGCCAATAAAATTTTATTAAATACTTTAGTCACTTAGTATTATTTCCTTGAAGAATTTTATGATCATGGTAAATTGAAAAAAAAAATACGGAAAATACGTAAATTTTTGACGAGAAAGGTATTGCGTTACATAATAAATGGCCTAATAAAATTTTGCTTTTGTTATAGTACGACATATTTTGAAAATAATTGCTCCATCGTTTACTTTACACTTATAAAATGAAAAATAACAACCGAGCATTTAAAAATATATTAGAAACATTGATAATTCATTCCTCCTCTTAAAGTAGCACAAAGTTGATCAAAATCGCACTGTAATTCGGATGATAAATGATCCAGAACCACCTTGATCCAGACTTCTTGAATTACTCTCATTACAAAGCAGCTGTTATTTCGTGTCGATTATCTCAATATCTATAATGAGCATCAGAAGTATCAGAAAACATTTCCCATATCTTTTGATCTTCTGGTACAATAGATACGGAATCCAAAAATGATTGTTTGCACTGAAATCTGCGCTAACGGCCAGCAGACAAATCGATCAACCGAAACCACTTTCGAAGACTCCAAGTTCGTCAGATGCTCCAGCTTTTTTCCACCTTTCATATCTAAAGTGAAAATGGTACAAAACCGCACAAAGAAAGCCAAACACAATAATTGTTTATTGTTTATTATGTCAGATGCAAGAACTCTTCATGTTTCATGTTTGTTGTATTTTGTGTAAAGAAATCTCGTCGACGTTTATTCCAAAAAAAAAGTCAAAAATCAATATCATCACGGATATCCTGCACAAAAAAATATAAAATAATAATAATGTTTGTGAGAAAAGTTACTGGAGTGTTACTGTGTGGTGAGGCAGGGATGAACCTCAATTTTAAATTTAAAAAATTTCCCAAAAAAAAAGTTTTTTGAATCCTTATTGGTAGATTTCCATTTCGAAAAATTTTAAAAAATTTTCAAAGTCAGTCCAACCCTGCTCAAAGTGTAATAGGAAGGTTAAACAAATTTGTGAATATTGGATTATTTGAGGTTTCAGCTTTCAATGTTGAAAAGGGGTGATTTATCGAAAATGTTAAACTGTGCTGATCGTCTCGGCATGCAAACGGAAATTGAAACTTTGAAACTCATGAACCGAAAAAATTGTAATTTTCGGTAATTTTTTTGGTTCTGTTCGATCAACGATCGCTTATTTCGACTTTTTATCATTTTGTCCAAATTTCGAAAATAACTCACGTTCAAAAGATTTAAATTTTGATAAATTTCTTCCATATTATTGGGAAAAGAATACAATACAGGTAATTTGTCAATATTAAGTATTAAAAATTTAACAATTGAATTAAAATGTTTAATTTAATATTCAATTTGTAAAGCAAAATGTGTAATTAATTTTCATACAAATTAATGAGCAACAGCAGCTCCAAGTGAGATTTACACTTTTAATAACGTTCAACTTTTAATTTTTAATCTTTTTTATTTAATTGCCGTATTTGTCATGCAAGTTTAAAGTAGACACTGAGTAAGTAAAGTGTGTGTGAACTGCAACTTTCTTAACAGTTTGTTAGATTTACAGCATGATGATTTATTACACTACTCAAATACAAATTACTAAAACACATTATTATGCAAAAATGTTATTATCAGAGCATATATTTGCACATCCGACATAATAGCTGAAAGCGAAAATAAATTGTTTAATTATTACTGAGCAAGTGACGACATGACATAACTAAATGGCATCCCTAGCGAGCAGTATTATTATTCTCCCAAAAATGGTTAACTGTCATCTGCATGCAATCACAATCATCGCTTTTTTGTCTGCTCTTTTGTCTTTTCACGAGAATACTGCGAAAAAAATAAAAATGTACTAAATATACTGAATAAAAGCTGAAAACTGGGAAACGCTTTCTTTGTTCCGTCTCGTTCAGTTAAGAATTTAATATTTAATTAAAATTGAAAACAAGAAAATTAAATTACGCTTTTCTTGTTCCGACAAAATTGTGTCACTCGTAATTTGGATGTGCTGGGTCTTGCTTACTTTTTTACTTTTCAAAAGATTCTTTTACGACAACGTGGAAGAATAAATCGTCAACATCAATTACCATTTGTGAGCTTTTCGGAGCGATGGCAAACATATTCTAGAACTGGAAGCAAATTAGGCATTACTTACAAAAAGCTTTGAATTATATTGTAATGGTCGCAATTACACTCTGAATTAGTGTTGGATGTAGTGATGTACACTTGAAGCTAAAAAATTGCGTAAAAAATACAAAAATACAAGAAAAGTGAAACTGAACCTCGTTTATGCTGGTTAATGTTGGTTAATGTTGGCGATTGTAGGCTAATGCTGATTTCTAGGCTTTTCGACCATAACTTTAATCACTTTAATAACTTTGAACAGAGTTCCTGTAGTGATTTCGGGTGTGGTGATGAATGATTATGACGATATATCAAATGGATTCGGGTGTTCTGCTTACTGTTTTCTGGATTTGAGACTTAGAACATGAAACATAATTATGCTTATTGCCTACTTTGCAGGACTTGAAGCTCCAGTTCATTAGAATATTTCGTGAATTGTGTTAATTAGCATAAATTGCGTAATTTTTTATGGCGCCATTTTATCCATAAATATAAATAATAATTTATTAAATATTTTTGGCAAATTGGAATGAAGTACTTCAAGTTTAACGTATTTATTATTTAATAATAAATGTGTTTTTTATGAAGGAAAAGGCCTGAAAATTTGCAGAAAACGGAATTTTGTCATTAAAAGTCCTTAATTTCCTTAATTGTGCATGGTGCAAGCAAATATACAAGCATTTAATCTTCATGTAATTGACTTTTTAAAAATATTGCTCATTAACTATCTTTTCATAGTAAAATCACCTCCACCCTAGCGTATTTAAATACAACACCCGAGTTAGCTGCTTATTGCTTCTTTTTTCATTATCCTTCCTTCATATATCCTGCTGCGTTTCCCTATAATCTCCATAAAAGTTGATAAAATCAACAAACAGCTTACAAAGTTCACAACATCGGAGCATTGAAACGTTCACCACAGTCGACAGCAATTAGTCCGCATTAAGAAATATTAGACAGCAAATACGAAAAATACGAAAAATATGAAAAATACGAAAAGTACGGTTAATTGCTGAAATTTAGTGAAATCTCTCTCAATATTTCTTCTGCACATCAAACATTATTTCCGAATCCGTTAATAAGATCGCGAGCAAAGCGCGGAAAATATATTCATTTATTGCTCCATATTGTCGATCTTTTTGCTCTACAGTCTACGGGGAAAATTGTTTATCAAAAAGCAATCTCAGCTCGCATCAAGCTGTTTCTAAAGAGCTTTTTTGCCTATTTTAAGCTGTAATTTATCTATGGTGGAATCGAAACAAAAAAATACGTTGGCGTAACGAAACCCATAAACCATGTAATAATACACCGAGATGTAATAATCTTCAAAGTGTTAATAAAGATTAAAATATTCTGTTACAATTTTGATGATGATTGAATAATACTCGGAATAATACCAAAAACAAAATGTATCAAACTCATTTTTTTTTGTTTTCTCAGTTTTTCATTGTTTAGCTTGTTTTAATTTCTTTTATTTCGGAGATTTTTGATTTTATTGGAGTTATGCTGGAGGTTTTGACTTTGATTCAACTTTCAAGGCGGGATTAATTATAACTGTATATGACTGGCAAAGATTTTGTTGAATTAAATGCGGTTTAAATGTTTAATTGTTATTTCATTAAGATCGCGATCAAAATGCTTAAATGGATTATTAATATTTGGAAAGTATCGAATTAACTTTTATTGGATTGAGTCTAGAAAGATTTATTGTTGCGTCGATAGAGCTGAGGTTCAACAGTAAAATTTTTGGGGAAATTTTGCAATTATTGAATATTTATGATCCATGAAGAATAACTCTTGATGATGACATCAATTTCTATTAAAAAATGCCCCTTGTATTTTATAAAGCTTTAAAATGATCATATCGATTTTATAAATACATTGGTATGTTTATTTACTACTAGTTTCCCTTTATTTTGATACAAATTCCATCATATTTTGTTCCACTAACAAGAAATTTTTATTCGACAGTAAATACTACAACATTAACCATTTACAGCCCCATTTTAACTTCATAAATATTTTTTTTCCAAATAAATTTTGAATAATCATTGGGTTTCCATACCATTCATGTTTCATTCATAGCACATTCAAAGCATACATATCCAATTATTTATGGTTTATTGTAATATTATTTTTATCTTCCAAAATCCATAATCTTGATAAACATTCAATGCCCCGTTCAACTTTCAAGCATTACAAAAATATTTTAAAAGCTTTATGCAAATTTTCTATAAAATTTTGTATATTTGAAAACATAACCTCGATCAGTTGTATAGTTTTTTAGTCTCTATAAAAAGTGTGCTAAAGATATGTGTCACACTGTCATGTTGCTGATTATAGAAGTCAGATGCAGCCGGAAACACGTAGTTTATGTTGTCTGTCTAGTGTCTTCATCACAATTCCATTAACAAAATAATTGTGTTTCAAATTACGAAATTTTGTTTGCCAGGGTACTTCTGCTTTCTCATCCTTTTGTTCTTAGTTATTTGCATTATTTTAAAATTTAAATTATATTTGCTTAATTCAAAACATTGCAAGAAAACTAAAGAAGAGGTTTCACATTTTTGGTGCAAAATGAACACTGAGGATAGTTTTGTGGTAAAATTAAAAAGTTAATAAAACTATTGATATCTTTCAAACAACGAAGATTTCAAAAACTTGAGAAGTTTTATCAAGATTTTCTTGACAGAAAAAGCCACCCTTTAATATTCTAATAAATCCCATATAAACCGAATATAAACCCTAAAATCAAATGGAGACATTTGTGTGTTCAATACTGTAGCATATTCGAAAACCATTCAAATTTCTCATAATAAAATTTGCGCTCGACTCATCGACTCTATAGAGTTGCCTTTCAAATCACGTTTTGTGTCTCTGTGGAAAATACACAGTTGAAGCAATTTACATTCATGCTCAAATGCCAAAATTGCTGAATTCTTTCTGGAAATAAAAACGTTTACGTCGACACTTATATGTGCACAAATTATTGTTTGCCAACAAGCGACCAAAGTTTCTTAACCTTGCCCAGCTTGATGGAGGTTCTACGAGCTGCTTTTTCGGAGTGCTTGGAGTTCAAAGATGTTTGGGCTGTGCTATATAACATGGCAGAAAATTCACTTAAAAAAGCTGTGAACAAAAACTGAATTAAATTATTCTTATTTAAATATACGTGAGTTCACAATTATTTTTAGTTGAGTTTGTTGTTTATTTCAGTTTTTGTTTAAAATACTTTGAAGTAATTTGTATGAGACTTTGAGACGATCTCAATGGGTGGAGATTGAGATTGTTCAGAGCATAATTAATCAGACGAAATTAATTTATTTGTTTGAGCTTTGTAATCAGGATAAATAAAAAATACGCTTGAAATAAATTTTACGCAGATTTTCAGTAATTTCTACAAAATTCTCACTGATTTATGAACCATAAAATTGAAATCATTTAAATTTATTTTCCTGGTAACTGAATTCCAAGAATTCTAATATTATATTATTTTCAAAATATTTCCATGAAACTCCATAATAAAGTTACCAACTAAATTCAATTAAATATATCACCTGTTGGTAAACATCATCATAAAAACATAATAATTCTACAAATTTGCGGTACTTGACAGAATTCCTTTTAAAATATCTCAAATAACTGAAAGAACGACTCTTTTCACCTTTTTGGGTGAATTAACTGAAATTTACCTGAACTTGCAATAATGCAATGTTGCGATGATTCTCATTTATTTGAATCATACTGTGTGGCACCAGAAATGTCGCAATTCAGTAAATACAATGTAGCTTCAATATTTTTTAACAATGAATTTTATAAAATATACAAATTTGTTAAAGAGACACGATTTTCGTTACAACTCGATAAAGAACAATTTTATGGTTTGGAAAACAAGTTGATGCATAAATGCTTCACAAACAGGTGTGTTTCATATATCTCATGGTTTTGCTCGCTTGAATGATAAAATATGAAATAAAATATAAATAAAACTTTAATTGATTTCTGCTACAAGTTTTTTACAAGATTTATTTCAGTTTTTGTGTTTTTTCACTAGTGAATAAAATTCAAATTACCATTTAAATTGTTTAAAATGTGTTTGCTCAGTTTAGTTCGTTGTTTTTTAAATTATTTATAATAGCTAACGAGTGCTCGACAAATCAAAATTATTGTGCAATTCTCATAAATAAGCATTGATTTTACATTCGATTTTGCTATTTTGTAATATTCAAATTTTTACGTTTTTTCGAGTATTTTTGTTGCAGGTTTCGCTTATGTTCTGTTTTTGAGTTAATACTTAATGGCGAGTATGCGGCCAAATAAATTGACACAACTCTCAAACAAAAAACAATTTTATAGCGAAACACATTTAAATTATTTATGGGCACTTATTTATAGGTAAGTGCACTTTATAATTAAATTAAAATTTATTTTATGATGAAAATCAATTCGCGCTGTAAAAACAATTAACTGTAATAATTTTTTCATCAATCAAACTATGAAAAGTATCAGTTTCAATCATTCAGGCACTCAATCAAATTGTGCAATAAACACATATTAGAAATTTAATCTCAAAACCTAAAACTTAATGATTCAGAAGTATTGAAACACTTAGTCAATTGCAAGTGAATTAAATTGATTCTAATTTTGAAGATTGCCAACTTGAAAGTTTACTAGAAAGCCCTTGAAGCTTTTAATATGATTATTCCTCCTAAAAATAATATAATAATGCAAGATCACTTTAGTTTGTTCGAAACGGAAATTCGTGAAATACAAACAACTTGTGATTTTTCTAGCACAAAATATTTGAAATGATGGCGAGGTCAATGGTTGTTACTTGCTATTCATAAGTTGGTTAAGTTCTCATGCATGCTCGTCGCTTTTTATATCATTTCGGTATTGTCAGTTGCATTTTGGTTCAGATCTGAATCAACCATTTCTTGAATAGGGTATACTTATAATTGAAGGACTTTTTAGTTTTTTATTGTGGAATTGTGGAATTGAGAAATTGTGCGATTTTTTGTTTGTGCAGCTTCTCTGAACAAATTGTTGTCGGTATAAAGTTTGTCTTTGGAAAACTTTTCAAAATAAAGACAACAATCCAGATTTAACGGATGGAAGATAACTTATTTTTAGGAATATGTCGAACAATATTCAAAAGTCATGGAAAAGTTTGCTTTGTGGGTAAAATATTTTGTTCTACAAGATTTAGCACTCAAAGTTTGATCAAAAACTAAATATTTATTTGCATAGTTTTTTGTTGAAGTTTATGAAATTGTTCAACGGGCTATTATCCCCAACCAAACAAATTATGAAACCACTTTGAAGTAGAGACACTTCTACTCAAATATAATGCAAGTAAATATCTTGTAAATTGAAAATCCCCAATGTCTCATAAAACATACAAAACAAACAGGCAACAATGCTTGTACTGTAGTCATGTAGTAATTTGCAATAATCTCTGTTAGCACCATCTAACAGATCTTCAAGTTGGAGGAGCATGAAAAATTCAAAGCGTTCTTGTATTTACGAGTATTTCAGCAAAACCGTCTCAAATGACAACACATTCTGCTAAAGAGCCATTTAACATAATCCGCAACTATATTATGAATTTATAACGTAGCTCTCTGTATTTTCTCACACAATTTTTGCAGCACTATTGTACTCGACGCTACTTAATACTTTAAACATAAGATAGTTTGCTGCTGCATTGAAGTTTAAAACAAAACAGTATTTTGGTACGTTTAGAAGCGTTTAACATATTTTAAAATAGATACATATACTTATGTTTCCATTATATAAGAAGTATAATGCGGAGTACTGTACAAAATTTCCCAACAATTAATAATAAGAATAAACTGAAAATACAAAATAAACAGCTCGGAAGTTTGTAGCAAAGAATAGTTTTTAAAGCTTTTATGATATTAATGCATAAAGTATTTAAAATAGCTTTAGAGAAAAAAATGTGAATGAGAAAAAGCGTGCAGAAAATATACGCTATTCACTGGTTTAATTATCATGTTGAACACAATTTATGTGCAAGTGACTTCTGTACAGTGTATGACTGAGTTATTGCACGTATGAAAATTATGAAACATATCATAAATATTTGTGCCAGTTTTTAATTTAATTATAATTCTATTCAATAATTTTATGAGATAAAATTCCTCGAAACTCTTTGATCGATTTAAAAGATTTAATTTAATTTGTTAACAAAATTTACAAGCTCATAAATTACTGGAATTACAAGATTGATTTCTTTTACATTAAATGTTTATTAAATATAATGAAATTTTACGACTAAAATGAACTTACAGGTATTTTCAGGATACTCACTAAATTATAAGAATATTTTGAATTCTTTAGCTCCATTGACTTAAACATTTTTAGTATTTTAATAACGGCTTTAATTCTCCTTCAACAGACTCTCCTAATTGAATTTTCAAAAATTAAATATATATATTTGGATCCATTTTGGAGCTCTAATTAAATCTTACGAAACGTTTGAAATATTGAGATTGAATATGCAATAAATTATAGCTGATAAATTTTACTTTATAATCTTAAAATTGGATATTGCGAATTTTCTAAATTGCAAACATTGGGTAATACTTTAATAATAATTTAATTTATCGATTCCAAGTTTCAGAGCGTTATCAATGTTGTGTGGTTGGTTTGAGTTATAGCTTTTGCAGTGCAACTTGTTTGTACAGCAAAATTGTGCCAAACTACCGAACTAATTCAGGCAAACATAAATTTGGCAACAAATTTCCACTACTAAAATGTTTTAATTATTATTTATGACATATTGGCCAGCAGAAAGCAAGTAATAGCTTAGTAATGCATACCATTATAGCCTGATAGCATTTCAGCATTAAAAGCGTAACATTTAGCATGTAAAATTGTGTTAAATAATTTTAAACTGTCATGTTTGGGAGCATTAACATGTCATAATATTAAAAATATAATGAAAATGTTTTGTCCTTTCCGCCAAAAATGTGCGCATTTCACAACCCAAAAGTTGTCCAGATATTTATATCAAATTTCGGTAAATAAACATGAAAAATTATTTATATATAGATAATATGATAATTCCAGAGAGATAACTGTTCATGGGCCTAAAAACCGGCCACAAAGGTCAAAATTAATTGATATTTTCATTATTTGCATGATCAACTCATTTTCAATGTAAAATTTTGTAAAAACGCAAAACTTATTCTAATCGTTGGTTACCTTCTTAAATAATTTTCAACGAAACCTCCAGCATTCTTCAGTACTCTGAAAATAACAAAGAGCTATGTTCAATTTAGGCAGTCAATCAACGATTCAACATTTTCAAAGAATTCTCAAAATTTTAAAACTTTCTTGGTGAAAGCCTATATTTTAATAATTTCATGAAGATTAATGATTCGCCCCAAAAGCAACTCCATAACTCCATAACTGCCATAAGTTGAGCGGCGGCCAACAAACAAATGCGTTGTGTTTTTCCTGATGTTTAATGTTTTTGCGGCTGCTTTTTTGCCCAGTTTGCCGTTTTGCTGCTTTTTGGAGCAAAAGAACGCGTGACTGACCCTTTTTTACCCATCAACAATCAAACAAATGTTTGAATTTAAATTCTTGTATGGTTTCCGTGCCTTTTGCCTTTATCCATTTTATTGTAATAACATTATAATATCCTCTCCGCATATTGTGTGTGCCTTTTTGCTGGCCTTTTATGCCTTTTTAATTTGTGCATTATCGGCAATTCCTAAAGCCAGTAAATTTTCACTTTAAATTTGTTGTGAGATTTGGATTGTGACTTTAATAATAAACGGATGTGTTGATTCGGGAATGTTTCACAAATTTAGATTAATCTATAATTTGTTGAGCTTTGAAATGAATCAAATGATCAGCTAATAATTTTTAAAACAGTCATCGGCAAAACATTCGCCTCAAAAAATTTCCAAAATGCAAATCCTCCTCTTGAAATTGCTCAACGTAAAGTCGTGATCACTTAAATTTGAAAAATGTTACAATTGCACAAAAAAATTTCCCCAAAAATCAAAAGCCGAACAAAAAATGCATCTCCTCAAGAACTTGACCCAGAAACATCATAAGGTTATCTCAACTTTTTGCCAAAAATTTCAATGTCTGTCATAACAATAAATCTCGGTCAAATTATTATGATTCTACATGATTTTCATGCTTTTGTGATGGAGCTGCGAGGGCGATCTCGTAAATTAAATAATACTCCAGAAATTTTGCTGTCTGCTTTCTGCTTTCTGCTTTCACAGTCAAGAGCACTCAAATAAATTTATCCTGGTAGAGCTTGTTGTTCTCACGGTTTTTGAATTTTTCCAAAAATATGATTGCATTTAAACGAAATTCTGGAATTCTCATAATTGCATACAAACACATATCTAATCAAATTGTTAAATTATTCTTGCGGGTCGCACATAATTATAACAAGGGTGAAAATACCTGCACCCTACATAGAAAACATAATATAAATTACCCACCCTCAGTGTAAAAGCATTTAGTCCTGAAAACAACTGAGCCGAATTAAATTTTAAAATTGCTTTAACAGACTTTTGATAGAGCAAAGTGCATTTTAAATTAAAGTAAAGGTTTCAGTGTCAGCTGCATTATAATTATAAAGCAGTTTGTTGAAATTCAGTTGCTAGCACTAGCAACTAAAAGCAGCCAGCAGAAAACAGCCAAAAAGCCGAAATACACAGAGTAGCGAGCAGACGGTGTACAATAATGTTGAGCTTGGTATCTAACTAGACCTATAGACTCGTGGTGCATGATTTTTTATGTGTTTTTTTGTTGCTTTGAAACAGGTGAAATCCAGCTCACTCCACTTAATTTAACTCTTTCCGTCCACAATCAACTTTTAATTCATTTTAAATGAGAATCATTCAAAAAAACAAAAAATTACTGAACCTTTTTATTAGTTTTTTGATGACTCATTTTATACTTCACTTACAAATTCCGTAAAATCCCAGCCATTCCAGAAATTTTGAACCAGGTTTCAACATTCCAATAAAATTCTTATTTAATATGTCGTTAAACTTTTCAAATTATAATCATTTTTTTTTTTTTTTTTTTTTTTAAAGTGTTTTTTATTTGTTTTCAAAAGAAACTAGTTGTGCAGCTTGTGAGCTGAGCAGGACTTCTCCGCTAGTATGGAATGGTGTTTTCATTAAAAATTGTTTCGAAGTGCTATCTCTAGTCGTTATAAAAATCGGAATAAACATCGATGCAATTCTTGACAGAACTTATAATTTCAAACATTTTTTCTGAAGAGACCGAAGTGCTATCGCTAGTCGTTCTCGAGTTCTTGAGTTGAGAGCGAGCGGTACCAGGTTGATCCTCCAAAAACTTGATTTTTATAATTTTCTGGACGAATCATGAGATTCTAAGACTTTTTCAAAAAAAAGTTGTCTGGTACCACCAGATGACCCCCAGATGACTCCCAGCAGGTAGTGGACCAAACATCGATGCATTTCTTGACTCAACTCATCATCTCAAACATTTTTTCTAAAAAGACCGAAGTGCTATCTCTAATCGTTCTCGAGTTCTGGAGCTGAGAGTAAGCGGTACCAGACTGATCCTCCAAAAACTTGATTTTTCAAATTTTCTGGGCGAATCATGAGATTATAAGACTTTTTCAAAAAAAGTTGTCTGGTACCACCAGATGACCCCCAGATGACTCCCAGTAGGTAGTGGATCAAACATCGATGTAATTCTTGACCGAACTTATTAATCCAAATATTTTTCCTGAAGAGACCGAAGTTGTATCTCTAGGCGTTCTCTAATTCTGGAGCTGAGAGTAAGCGGTACCAGGTTGATCCTCCAAAAACTTGATTTTTATAATTTTCTGGACGAATCATGAGATTCTAAGACTTTTTCAAAAAAAAGTTGTCTGGTACCACCAGATGACCCCCAGATGACTCCCAGTAGGTAGTGGACCAAACATCGATGTAATTCTTGACCGAACTTATTAATCCAAACATTTTTCCTGAAGAGACCGAAGTTGTATCTCTAGGCGTTCTCTAATTCTGGAGCTGAGAGTAAGCGGTACCAGGTTGATCCTCCAAAAACTTGATTTTTATAATTTTCTGGACGAATCATGAGATTCTAAGACGGCGTCCACCGAAAGTTATCTGCTTCCCCCACACGACCCCCAGATGACTCCCAGTAGGTAGTGGACCAAACATCGATGTAATTCTTGACCGAACTTATTAATCCAAACATTTTTCCTGAAGAGACCGAAGTTGTATCTCTAGGCGTTCTCTAATTCTGGAGCTGAGAGTAAGCGGTACCAGGTTGATCCTCCAAAAACTTGATTTTTATAATTTTCTGGACGAATCATGAGATTCTAAGACTTTAAAAAAAAAAAGTTGTCTGGTACCACCAGATGACCCCCAGATGACTCCCAGTAGGTAGTGGACCAAACATCGATGTAATTCTTGACCGAACTTATTAATCCAAACATTTTTCCTGAAGAGACCGAAGTTGTATCTCTAGGCGTTCTCTAATTCTGGAGCTGAGAGTAAGCGGTACCAGGTTGATCCTCCAAAAACTTGATTTTTATAATTTTCTGGACGAATCATGAGATTCTAAGACTTTTTCAAAAAAAAGTTGTCTGGTACCACCAGATGACCCCCAGATGACTCCCAGTAGGTAGTGGACCAAACATCGATGTAATTCTAGACCGAACTTATTAATCCAAACATTTTTCCTGCAGAGACCGAAGTTGTATCTCTAGGCGTTCTCTAATTCTGGAGCTGAGAGTAAGCGGTACCAGGTTGATCCTCCAAAAACTTGATTTTTATAATTTTCTGGACGAATCATGAGATTCTAAGACTTTTTCAAAAAAAAGTTGTCTGGTACCACCAGATGACCCCCAGATGACTCCCAGTAGGTAGTGGACCAAACATCGATGTAATTCTTGACCGAACTTATTAATCCAAACATTTTTCCTGAAGAGACCGAAGTTGTATCTCTAGGCGTTCTCTAATTCTGGAGCTGAGAGTAAGCGGTACCAGGTTGATCCTCCAAAAACTTGATTTTTATAATTTTCTGGACGAATCATGAGATTCTAAGACTTTTTCAAAAAAAAGTTGTCTGGTACCACCAGATGGGGGTCCCAGATGACTCCCAGTAGGTAGTGGACCAAACATCGATGTAATTCTTGACCGAACTTATTAATCCAAACATTTTTCCTGAAGAGACCGAAGTTGTATCTCTAGGCGTTCTCTAATTCTGGAGCTGAGAGTAAGCGGTACCAGGTTGATCCTCCAAAAACTTGATTTTTATAATTTTCTGGACGAATCATGAGATTCTAAGACTTTTTCAAAAAAAAGTTGTCTGGTACCACCAGATGACCCCCAGATGACTCCCAGCAGGTAGTGGACCAAACATCGATACATTTCCCGCCTCAACTCATAATCTCAAACATTTTCTGAAAAACACACAGCTCTAGTTTTTCAAAAAAAAATGTTTTTTTTTGTATGGAAAACCCGACTTTGGGTCACGGAAGTGGTTCTGGTGACCTGACCGGTGGAGTCACCATCACCAAAAATATCAGGTGCACGATGGGAAGAGATACCAAGTCGATTGGCATCAAAAAATTTGGAATCGGTCCGGTGGGAGTTCAGATCGAACGTTTACAGTAACACACCCACCGAACCACCGAACCACCGAACCACCGAACCACCAGGCACACGGCCCTTAGTTTTTCGCATTTCACGGGTCGGGGGTTCAATATTTTCCGGATTTTTTTTTACAGGAATTTTCTTCAACTCAATACGGACAAAAAAAATATGAGATATTTTTGAGATTTGTGTACAGGGAAGTCAGGAAAAATCAAATAAGGTCAAAAAACCCTGAAAATGCTGGGAAGAAAACAATACTTCTCCGAATTTTGCGGAGAAGTAAATATCATATTTTCATACAGTAGTTGAATTGAATTTATTATGATGTTCTTTTTCTTTTTTGTGGTTTTTTTGAATAATTTGTATTTTTTTTCTCGTAACCGCAAGTAAAACTTTTTTAATCTATCCAAACACAAATTATTCAAATTTTTATAATAAATTACCCCCAAAATGAGCTAGGAACAAGTTTTCCGATTTTTAAATTATTTAAAACAAAAGTAGAGTGTACTATTCATAGAATTTTGGAACAGAGGTGGACAAACTTCTTTTAAACTTTTAATATATTTATATATTAGTTCTCAGTAAGTTTTTAAATTTATTTATTATTTATTTATAATATAATCAAATGTCTCGCAATCCACAGTCTGGCCACCTTTCATTCAAGAACGATTCAACAATTGAAAGTTTTACTGGTTAAACTTCAAAATTGAACAATGATTCAATCTGCTTCAATGCTGCAATAAGGTCTAACCAAAAACTAGTTCAAAACTTTTTTACTTGAGCATTAGCATATTTTATCTGAATTGAATGAAATTTGAATAAAGTCAAATGTCGTGCAACAATGCTTAAACTAAATCCCTGAACTTCAATGAAATCGAGAATGAATTGCCAAACTCTAAACACACTTGCAATCGCTGGAAAGCACTATTTTTATTATGGCTATGTTTTCAGTTTTGCCGAGTTTTCGCTTATAAAATCATATATGGATCGAAATGGGCAAACAACGATAACCGTAAAATAAAATCGAAATTAAGAAAAAGAAATGATCAATTTGTATTTTTATAGCTATGTTTGTTAAATGAGCTGAAAATGGCAATAAAAATGAAATTGTTTATGGAGGAAAAAATTGAAACTAGATTATTGTGTTTGCTGCCATAACAGCATAACTCTATTAAAGCTGCATGGCATTGATGCATACCATGTGCTTTATTAACGAGATTTTTTGAATTTCTATAGCTACGTTAGTTGATGCAGGTGATGTCAAGTTCCTAGAAATGTGTCGAAGAAATCAATCTTGATGAACTTGATTTGTTGATTGTGATGCAATTTAATATTGATTTTATTTAATTAAGGTATATCGATGATTATTCCGATAAAATATTGGTTTTCTGTGAATTCAATTAATTTAATGTGTGATGGATAGAGTTGTTGAAAATTAATCTTTAGAACTTTTTTAATTGGAAATTTTCCAAAATATCTAGCAAAATTTTTGATAAAAACTTTTCTACTAAATTTTTCAAAAGCCACGGGTATCAATATTGGTTATATTATTATGTTGCTTCGTTAGCTTATTCCGGAAGAATCGAAATAAATTTAATTTTATCTCAAATTCTTCCGTTTCTTTAAATCTTCCAAACTTCACATCTTTTTAAAAGAAATAATTGAATTAATTAAAGAAACAATAAAGACCGCTCTCATAACATATATATCAAGGTAAAACAATAAACTAATTTCGATGTTTTCCATTTTTTAACAATATCAAATTCAGTCCTCAAAACAAAAAGTCAAAAAAAATCCCACAAAATTTGATATTCATATAAAAACGCCATAAAATTCGAAAAAATCTCCATAAAAATGTCTCGCACCTAATAAATTTTGAAATTTGTATTCAAAACGCATACGCATTTATTTATTTTCCAATCCAATCTAATTTATACCAACCGTTATAGATTAATAAAGACAACATAGCAACATTGCTTTATTTATTGGAAAAGAAACATAAATGCTTTAAACATGCCCGACATTGTTTATGTCATGTTGTAGTAGAAAATTACAGAAATTACACAATCGCATTCATTTTCTTACGTTTTGTGTTTTTTATTTCAAGTAAATCCACACAAATCCGAAGAATACGAGAAATCTAAAGAACTGCAAAAGAAATCAGAAATTGAGATTATTTAAAATATTTTAATTGATGAATGGAATTTTCTTTCTTGAATGAACGAGAGCAAAATTGCCATAATAGTGTCTAGTCACTGCAGAAAATACAAAACTATACGAAACTACACCTCAAATGCTACAGCTGGCTTTTTTGAGCAAACCACATTTGAGTTATTGGAATTTGAAGTTTAACGAAAATTGTACAAAGTCGAAATTTAATTCAGTAAAAAATTTTTGAGTAAAATGATAGAATGGAAATTTTGGAATTTTATGAACTCTAGTCTGTTGCTAGGAATAAAGGTGGAATTTATGCTGAATTAATTTTACCTATAGGAAATGTGTTTGAATATAAAACATTTATAATGCTTAATCATTCGTTAACTCGCAAGATTTTTCATAAAATACTAGCACAACATTTTAAGAAAACAATGAAAATCCTAATCCCCTCCAAAAATAAAATTTACAATGTCTTTTCTTCCTCTTTACAGAAACACTTGAAAGGTTGACAAATGTTGATTGCAGGCAGAACAACCAACACTTGCTCGGTCCATCCAAACTAGATGAATAAAAATCAACGTGTTCTCTGCAATTGTGTCACATCAAAATAGCAAAAAGTAAAAAATGGAGACAAATTCATCATCTGCTGTTTGCATTGCCTCAGCCAACAATAATCATAAATCATCAGCAAAATTACAACAAAACGACTCCGCTCCATTGTATGCGACAATAATTCCATCAAGAAAATTAAGGTAAGGAATACAAAAGGCAAATGGAGTACACTGTCTCGTGATTTATTGGGTTGGAATATAGAATGAGTAGAGCTGAATGGCATTTGTACATTCAAATTCACCAAATTTACATACAGTCAGGAAAAAACGGAATTGTAGCTCTCAGAACCTCAAAATAACCTCAAATAACGAACAAAATAAACAATTTGCAGAATTTAGTGATTTTATCTTTTTGCAAGTTTTTTTTTGTAAACGTTGCTGCTGAAACATTAAAGCATTCAAATTTATATGAAATTCAGTTTTTAGTGGAACAAAACCAAAAAAACCGCGATATGATTTAATGATACGGAATTTCAAAGGTTGAAGTCAGTTTAGACTTGGGGAACATGGCGTGGAATCATTTGAGGAACACTTCAAGTACATTTACTTATACTGTTTAATAATGAAAAATATACTAAGAACACTTTTGAGATAAATTTGTGAAAAATTCTGGAGCTATTAACTCATTGCTTCGATCTAAACAACTCTGCAAAAATGTTCGAAGAACTTTTTCTCGCTTTGCATAAGACCAAAAAATGAAGTCATAAAAATTTATTAGGTGGGCATAAAAGTGGCTCGAAATGCCTTTACGTTTTAATTTTTAAATAAGTATGAAAAATTGGCTACCACAGCGCATCACTCGATGAATCATGATACTCAATTATTGCTTTAATTTTCTTTAATTTTTGCTTGCTTCAGAACTTTACTGAAGTTCCCTGAGCTTTAAAAATAATTAAAATACTTTTTTGGTACACTGATGCTCATTAACCAAAAAAATTGTTTGACAAACAAAATAATTTAATTAGCTTTTGGCTTCAAAGTCAAACAAGAAACGCTAAAAATGTCTTTTCAGAATTTTATGCAAATCTTTGCCAAAGTCTTGAGAATTCCCGATGATTTTACAAAACAAGTACCTCTCGAATTAGATTTCCAACTTAACTATAGTTGCTCTTAGATAGAGACAAGTGTTTTAACTGTTTAAACAAGCAAAATTTTAATGAGCTTATAACCAACTTGAGAAATTTTGGTATTCTATTAAATCCATTAATTTCCCAAGGAGTCTTGTAAAATTTCTAGATTTTTGCTATTCTATCGCTATATTAGAGCAACGAAGACATTTTTCGTAAACTTTAGCAGCATAGAAACAGAGTCAAGTCTATAATGAGTCTATCAAGAGAATATTTTCGGTTCCATGTTTTAACACGAATCATGTCGATGATATTTCAAAAATTCGTGGAAATAAGATGTTTGGATGAAATTGAAAGTTTTTTTAGTTTTGAAAGAGCTTTTGAAACAAGACTTATTTTCTTTAAAGTTTTGTTGGAAATGCTTTAGCTTTTTACTAAATCTTTGAAATTTGAGGTTTGATAAAATTAAAGTTTGTGGTGTTTTAGAAGCACTCATTTTTGTAGTAAAATATACTTGGAATATGATCTAGACTGTGTATTAGAAAATCCTTAGTTAAACATCAATAAACCAACAAAAGTGACAAACTCAATATTTCAACAATTTTCCTTGTTGTTTGTGCTTGTCATCTCTTATAATTGTCAGAAGTTGCCTACTTGAACAAGCTAGTTGAAAAGTCATTAAATCTTCTATTAAACAAGACAAATATTAGTAACAATATTATGCCTGATTGTCATAAACTCTGTAAACCACGTATACTTCGAGTAAACCCGTACTTTAGCTATATTTATCCAATATTTATTCAGCTTGTCGCATCCAATATTATTTATGGTTTTATGACTTGCGACTTGGAAATTCTTCCAGCCAACAAACTATTACAAAGTTTTGCGGGAAGCGCTTTTCACTGTAAAAAATTCTATATTATTGCAAAAAATTTAAATTTATTATAAAGCAAGTTTATTTTATGTGAAAATAGAAAATTACCTTTTACTAGAAAAGCTCATAGAAAATCAAAGATTATTTACAACAGTGATCCCATTTTTCTTCTTACCGATTCTCCATGTGGTGCTTCATATTTATGCATATTTGATATGGAAAAATTACTTGTTTTTATAGTTTTGTCCAAGTTTCTTCCATGTGATTATGCTCACCAAATAGTCCATAAGTTCACCGATATAACGAGAGCCGATTCAAATTGTCTTGGGAAATTGCTTATGGATGAATCATGAAACTTAATTGAAATTGATTGACGACTGTGAGAATACGATTAATAAGCACTAAATTGAAATAAACGCTTCTTGCGGCCGGTATTTTACGGAATTTTATGTGTTCTCATGGCGTTGAAGGTGGTTCTTAATAATAAATTTAATGTTTCTGCCGAAAATTTGTCTTCACTCTTCTTCGCAGTGGAGGTGGAAAATAAGATCTTTTATGATTTTGGGAGTTGCTTTCAATACAGCTTATTATTAAAAAGACTTTTATGGATATAATTTGAGTTGATATATTAGTAAATATTGAAATTTATTAATTATTTTGCTACAAATTTGAATTTAATGGGTAAAATGTTTTTTTATGGAGATTGGAAAAGGTTGATGTAGCAGTTAGCGTTGCGTGAACTTTTATCCCATACGATTCAATATATTATAATAAAATTATGTCGAATATTATTAAGTTGGATGATTTTTCTTTTCAAAATGATTCGATGAAAACAATTTGGTTGTTTTTACTGTGATACGCTCTTAAATGTATAATTTATCTTTTTTGATATTAATTGAAACATTTATACTTTAGAAATAATAAGCAGAGAGATTCCTGATCAATTAAACAAATATCCCAATTAATATTTTGCAAGTTCAGCAACACGCAACTCATTGTTGAAGCTGATACTAAAGCAATCGAATTCTTAATTAACATTAAATGAAACAGACATGTTATTGAATATAACTTTATTAGTTTTTCACTGACAGAATTGTTTTTTTTAGCTCAAAAATAAATTATTTGATAAATTTTCAATAATGCATTTACTTGAAAAATAAATAATTCCGGGAATGCTCTTTAATATACAAACTACCAAAGCAAAGTTATTCTCAGTGCATCCCAAGACAATAAAGAAAATAGTTTATAATACCAGAATTCGCAAATGTTTGCAAATATTCGAGAATTATCGATGAGAATATTCAAAGAGCAAACTATTTCAACTATTTTCCTTATTTGAATCACATAATTTACGTGACTTGTTGGAAATCCAGATCTCAGAGAGTCTTGGCGCAGCTAATGAATTTCCTGATTAAAGCTGCACCACAATAATAAGCTTCCAGCACAAAAAATGTCAATTTAATAATAGTTTATTTCATATTTTTGCTTGCATAACGATGTTAATGCCTCGTTTTTTTAAATGCCAACGATTATTTTGTTATTTTTAGTGGAGAACTAGCAGTAAATTTAATCCATGAATATATTCTCGGATTTCAATAAGAAGTTTTTATTTATGTTTTGATCATGAGCTTGAGACCGAATTATTTCGAGATATTTGAAAATGTATGGTAAATAGATGGAGAGCTTGTTGCACATATAGAGAACACTAAACTGTAATTGAAAGTGGTTTTTTGTATACATACATGTGTTTTGCATGCCAAACTAGATTTTCTAGATTGCTAGTTTGTTGGATGTGGTAATTTTGCAATCAACAGAAATTGGCACTTTGGCTCATTTTATTTATTTGTTAGTGTTTGATGCTAAATACTTTGCTAATGAATTTAAATTCATGGTACAATTTTAAGTACTGTATTTTAGTTGTAAATTTACTTGAAACATTCTAAATAAATAATCTACCGGACGTCCTTTTTAAACATCTCTTCGAAACAAATCCATACAGCCCTACAAATTTCCTTTCAATTAAAAACATTGAACATGACAATGAATTAACACAATCTCATTAAAAATTAATTCAACGTTTCTTTTTCGACGGTGATTCTAATATATAAAACTCGCATAAAATACATTGTAATTTAACCAATTATTCACATTGATGAATTGATGATTTAATTTGGTATGAATGAAAACCCATAAAAAAGGCCATCGATTTTTTTACTCGAAAATTAAAAAAACAATGTACCAAAAAAACATCGAAAAGTCCATTCATATATTTTTCAATAATCATAATTCATTGTTTGCTGAATTGCTTGAATTTACTCAAATTTACCATTAAACCAGCATTTTGTTATTTCTCCCAATTAATCGGTTTTTTAAAGTTTTTTATTTTGAGAATAAAACAACAAATTTCTTCAGTAAAATGTTCGTAATTTTCGTGAAATGATTCAAGAAATATTAAAATTCAAGGTGGAAATTTAGAGTACAATAAACTTTTACTTTTCATACTCTTCATTAAACTATAATCTTTTTTTGTCTACAAGAAAATAAAAATTTTGAAAATTACAGTGAGTTTGCTTGTGTAAATAATTTTGTATCTGGCCGGAATCACTTAAATCGCTAACTATACATTATACTCTTGCACAGAAAAATCTCGGAACAATCCATTAATACTTACTGAAGTTAATGAAACAAAAATTAATGAATCACCTGCAAAGTAGAAATCACGAAGCATGATCAATTTTTAAACTTTGTTGAATATTTGTGAATTCATTCAAAATCACAATTAGTGCATACTTTTTTAATTAATGTTTTTAAGCAAGAGATTGAGAATGAGTTTCTTCTGTGACATTCAAAATTATAGGAAAACTTTATAAGGAATTTAATGTAAAGATTTTTTCGTCGCGGACATGCTTTGAGGAATAATGTGTTATGTCCTTTTCTCCAAAAATATTTTTGATTCGATGAATGAAATATTGAGAACTTATAATGAGGATTGAAAATATAATGTTGGCAATGCATTCACAATTTCCACCCACTAAGAACCCTCTGTCAAAAAACATTATAAGCCAATTATAATTTATAAGAGCTCGTTCCACTTGACAACAATAAGTTTAATTTCAATTCATGAAATAAGTTCTGCAAAGAAACCGCATCTTTTCAAAAAATGAAGAAATTTTGCTCACTTTTAAATTCACGCCTCGATGAAGTTCTTTGAGTTCGTTGACTCAAGTGCTTTATGCCTTATTGTAAGTGTAAATGTTAATTCATGAAAATTGTATAGTAGAAGAACGAACTATAAAAAATTAAATGAGAAGTTCTGAACTTTTCCATTCATTTGAAAATTCATAAGATTTGGCTTCATGAATAAATTTAACAGATGAAAAATTCGTACCTTCATAATTACGCTTTTATTTCATCAGAAAAGCAGTGAATGAGCAAAAACTCGTAATAATTAAAAAACTTTTGTACGCATGAGGAAATTTAATTCTATCCGAATATTTCGAGGAACTTGGTGTTGTAACTATATGGTCAGGAAACTTTGTTATTATTTTACTAATATTATTATTTTTCTGCCCAAATTACTGAATTTCTAAATTACCAAATTACACAAGATTGAGAAAGCTAAATAATGAAAGACGGTAAACTTTTGCTTGAGTAATGCGAGTTTTGCTGGCGATGTGGGCCGTTGGAGAAGGGAATTCTGTAGTAATATTTTAGGTGTCATCATCTATCATTTACTCAACTTTTGTTAGGGGATGTATATTATTACGATAATTTGATAAGATGTAAGAATAGATATATTTAGCCCAATAAAACATTAAATTGAACCTCAGATCAGTGGATTCAGCGAACTGAAATAACAATATCTTAGTAGCCAAGTAGGTAATAAATAATGAGAGTTTTCAATTAAAAACTCTTGCTTAAACCAACCTTTGCTTTACATCACCACTTCACTTGGCTTTAACTCAAAGATATAAGTCTATCTCTAGACTGATTCGAAAACTCTATCCATACGCAAAGCTCAATGCAATTACAAATTAAATGCCAGAAATGCTCAAGGTTTCCTTTACAACATTGCAGCATACCAAACATACAGAAAATTAGCAAAATATGCAATTTCATGCTGAAATACCATTTGGAAATTAAATTCAGAAATTCCTGGTTTCGTAGTTGGAGCCAATTAATGCGTGAAAAAATTTTCAATCTACCATTTTTTAGTATGGCAGAGATTTTTTAATGCTTCCGTTTTTTATTCCATAACCAATTAGTTCATGTTTTCTTGCTGATGCAGTCTGAACGGAGCAAAATGTTACCATGCTTTACATTACTTTTTATAAAAAACAGTTTTTCTGTTCGTCTATGACACACTCATTTTTCTACGAAATATTGAATGCAGCAGATATACAATTTAAATTTAAATATACATAAATGGTGCAGAGATTCTAGTAATTTATAAGAGCATAAAGTCGTGCATCATATCAAACCAAAACACTCCTTACATAACTATAGCAACTAGTAATTTTCTGAGCACAAGAAAACTCAAGAGGTTTCTAACTATAAGAAAATACTTGACATATAGGTTAACTTGAAGCTTATTTTGTAATTTTGTAACACAATATAAATTATTTACACTTTTGATTTTTGCAAGATTTCCCAACTACTTGCAATTTTTGCAATGGTTTCAATGTGTAAAGACATAAAGCAACCTTTGTGCTTCGATGCCAGCACTCTCAATGAACTTAAGAAGATTTTCGAGATTTTGTCGAGATTTCTGAGTCTTGATAAATCTTGATAGGGATTTTGAAGTTGTAAAGTGAAAAAGCAGTTATTATAGGGTGAAATTTAATCTTTTAAGCTGTTTGTGCTTAAAATGCTTACCACCATATTGAATATTGATAAAATAAATTTTCTCCAACCTTTTTGCAAGAAACTGCAGCAAACGCAACAAAAATTACCACCCACAAGTACCCACCCACTCTTGTAGAGAAAATCAAATCAATTCAGCTGTCTTGTCTTATTTGCCTTTTTATGTGCGCTCAAGATAATCTTTAAAATCAATTTGACAACAGCACAAATCTTCATTGTGTGATTGTGTGATTTGGCTTGTTGGATGTAGGAAAGGTTGAAAAATTACTCAACCGTGCATATAAAATTAGAGAGATTACGAGCATTTCGAACATTTTGAACATGGCAAGCTTTGCAACTTCTAACACCTCGAAGCTTTTGTGTTTTACCACGTTTATGTAACTTTTCTACAGTTTTTTTAGTTTCTAACTTTGCAAAATAAATTATATTTGTACATGAAGATGATTTGTAGTTTGTTACTCGGTGACTACGCGAAAGGTGAAAAATTACATTATGAAATATAATAAATTAAAAGCACACGGTTAATCATTTTAACTCCATTAATTTTATTGATTCCATTAGTTTAATTTATTCCATTACATTTGAGTTCATTCCGTTAATTAACTACAGAGATTTCGGATTAAAATGAATATTAATAATAATTCTTTGATGTTGGGGTAGTCACATTTATCACGCTATCTTCCATGTCAGTATGTAATTCACTAGACTACCGGAAGTCATTTAAATTTGTAGATTTTAGAAATAAAGTGTGAGGTAATGTAAAATGATTAAAATTTATGTTGTTTTTACAAAAAGCTGAACATGTTTTTTTTTTTGAACGAATTAACGCTCCCTAAAAATTACATAACAATTCATGAATATAAGTACAGTATATGTACAACAAATCAACGCAAATAAAACTCAAATGTAACAAATGTATAACACCTGTTGTGATTCATAATTAATTTATATGAACGCGTTCACAATTTTTTTGTTGATAGAATTATTCTACATGTGATCACCTCAAAAGCTTACAACCTTTAAGGCTTATCAGGCAGGCCGTTTTTTTTGTGTGAAGTGTTGAATACGTTTAAAATTTTTGTGCAAAAATTTCCACCCTTGAACTTGCTTGCGGCAAGAACATCATGCCATCAATCAACTAGAAAGCGCCACATCAATTTAAATAACTTTATTTTTAAATTGTGAATGGAGACGACAAGAGTTTAAGCACATCCAATTTCACACATTTTTAAGCACTTGATAGGAAGTTCTTATAGAAAAGCTTGTTCTGGTAAGCGGTGATAAGAGCAAAGGTTTATGTATTGTGGTTCGTTAAGCAGCAAATTCTTGATTCAAACAAAAATTAGTGTGGTTTGCTAACAAACTTAAAGTTGCATTGTCAATTTTATTTTCTTGCAAAATTTAGTAAAACTCAAAAATTATAAACTACTTGGTAATTTGGTATATAACTAATGTTAAAAATCTGCCATTCAAAATCGAAATTTTATTAAAAAAATACATTCACAGATTATTTTGTTGCTGATTAAAATTCGTGCATTAAACAACAGCTCAATCTTGTTTTTTTATAGACATAAATGATGAATAATTCAGTTTTTTGCATATTTATCAAATTGTCAACAAAAATACCATAAAGTATCAAAATCCAGCAAAACATCAGCTCGTTTCAAAGGACGATGTGTCAACATTATGTGCAATTATTTAATTATTCAAATATTTGACCTATTTTCGATCTGATTTATGATTATTTTAGTTTTGCATAAATCTTGTCTAACACGTTCAAGTATTATAAATTCATTTTTATCAAAACATTTATGTAAATTTGCTAAATAGTTAAATTTTTAAATTTTATGATTCAAAATGATTTAAATGACTTGTGTTTGAAATAAAATATAAATTAACATAGTGATTAGAATTTCGAATAGCGAGCAATTTTATGATTTTATTGAAATTTATTGGGAAAAAACAAATAACACACACATTAAACCAAGCATTTAACGAGTTTTGATGAAATTCCATCCAAACTGGGATTTTGCAATTAAATACGTAAATTAATCAATTTTATCCAGGGGTAAACAGTTATATGAAGTATAATATCAAACCACTCGAGTTTCCATGAAAATTGCGATCATCCAAAAAAAACCAAATTGAAAAATAAAATATGAAAAACCAGCTCATCCCTGATTATTAAAATTTCACAATTTTCCGATTTCACAATTGAGTGAATATTCGGTTTTTCCTGGTAAACTTGTTGATTGTTCTGATTTATTAAAATCTTAATTAAATCGTGACCTCTTCCTCACATAACCAGCATTGCCCACCAAAATTACATTTTATTCAATACCGTCGACTTGCCGTGAAGTTTGTTGGTACAATTTGCATGAATTCCATGAATTTATTAAATATGGTGTTTCATGAATACTTAATTGCCAATAATTATTTTTTGCGTATTTTCCCCGCTTGCCAACAGCAAATTTTCAAATTTTTGCATAATATTTAAAATTTACCTGATTCAACAGAAATTGTACATAAATTTAGCTATTTTGAAGCGAGGCTGAAAATGATTAAATTAGTAAAATTTAAAGTTTAATGTGAGCACTTTAAATTAAATGACAATATGTCACATGCTTCATTGCTTATAAAAGCTAAATTATGAGTTTATGTCAGCAGTAGTTGTGCTTTAAGGCTCTTTCACTGCAGATAAGGTGACTGTTTTATAAACTGTGAGTACCATTGAGTTGTCATGTGCATTGAGGGGGTTTTGTCGAGCTGGATTATTTTTTACTTCAGAATACTTTGAGGAACTTATTTTGTTTGTTCTTTATGTTAATTTATATATTAATAAACGTCTTATCAAACGTGAATTTTATCCGCCAATTAAAATCCTTTCAACTCGACTCTCAGCCACTGCTCGTAATTCAAAACCAATGTACTTTGCTTTAAGCTGCACAAGATATCGAGCCAAAATCATTGTGGATTGGGAATACGTAATTTATTGCTATTTTCCTGATATTTTCCGTAACTAGAAACACAGTGAAACCCAGAAAATCATAACAAAACCCAACAACAATGGATATTGTGCGACAGCAACTTAGGCAAGCAATTAAGAATGATTACTTGTAATGTAATACAATAAATACATTCTGGCTGAAAATCAGTAATAAATCTAGCAGATTTTAATTACATTTTTAATATAATTAACAGCAAATCTCACGGTGTTATTGAGCTGATGGCAATCGTTGCTAAGCTACTGGGATATTCGATACATGCAACTAATAATAAACGATTTGCGGCAGACTTTGTTTTGAATCAAAATAGTTTGTACTTGATCAGAATTCCTGGTTATCTTAAGTAGGTAATACTGTTTATTAATTGTTTAAAATTGCGACAATTAACACAAATTTCCTCTAGGGAACTAAAGCCTATTTGAAATTATTGCGGTCACATAATTCAATTGTATACAATAACATCCATTTGATGAAAATCATTTAAAGTAAAATTAAAAACTTGTAATATCATTTTTGGACAAAAAATTAAATTTAAATTTCGCAAAAAAAAGCATTTAAGTATTTTTGGTTTTAAATAAAATTTGATTGAAAATCATACTACTAATGGTTTTTTTATGGTCTATACATTTTTTAAATTACAATTTTACATTATTTACGAATCGATTAAAAGTTGTAAACAGCAGAGTTGTGAATAAAATTAATTTGTCATTAATGTTAAAAAAATAAATAAATGGAAAAAATCTCCAAAATAAATGTAAATAAGTAATAATGTAAATAAATAAGTATCTTAATAATGTAAATATATGAAAATGAGAATTAAAATTTTATCAGTATAAAAATTACTTTATTACTTTTTAAAGTTCATACTCCATAAAATAATACAACACAATTGAAAACTCTGTAGGCGAGCAAATAACATAATATTGTGTGTAAAAACGTTTAGAATTCTAAAATTTGTTTATATTTAATTTTATAGCACTTCATTGGTGGCGATTAAAATAATATTCAAATTATGTTCAATATTAATTTTTCGATAAAACAAGTCTGTAAGATTGCTGAAATTACATGAAACATTTCTAATATTATACAGTGCGAGTTTAAAGAAAAACATTTCATAATGAAATTTGATTAATTTTGCATTGTTCAACATCAATGCCCACGAGTATATTGAAGTACTTAATCGAAAGGTTATTAAACTGAGGGTGTATATATTGATGTTGTAGTTTACTATTTGATAAGTAAATATGCTAGATGCTAAAATACTGAGCTTTCAAATTTTCTTATTCCATTATTGTTTAACTCTTTACCACAAACAAAAACAATTAACCTAAATTTTTATAAATATTTGTAAAAAATCGAGACACTTTTTTAGGCTTACTTTCCCCAAAAATATAAAAAGTTCCTAGAAGATAACAAAAATTATTTTCATTCATGAAGTATAAGTTGTTCGAATGAATGAACCATACTCTACCACCTTAATGAAGACCTTTTTAATGACGGATTTTTTTCCATGCAGCTCCAATATATCTTAATGAAATGATTTTCGAACAAAAACTCCATAAAAACTCACAAAAACCGATGATGGTTTTTTTTGCTTCAACTTCTTTCACCTTTCATAATTTTTATTCGAGTTTTTCTTTCATAGTTTCATTCGAGGTTTCATTCACTAATTCATTTGAATTCTTGAACTAAAACCAACAAAAAGTGTTTCATTATATTTTTAAGAAGGAAATGGCGATTCAACAGTTTTCAATTATTTCGCTGCTTGAGTTCGTAGAGCACTGAAATGCTGGAATATTGGAGTGCTTGTTCTATTCAGTTCTATTGTTCTTAAAAGTGGAATTAATCTGGAGAGTAATTTGTTATTCAATTAAAATGGTACAAAGAACTTAAAATTTGTGAATTGGATTCACTTTCCATTAAAACCTTTCCTATGGTAGTTTCATCACAAATTTGTCCGCAATTTTGTCTGAGTTGACTTTTGAAAGGGGGTTTTATGGTTGAAAATATTAAATGTGAATATTATCGGAAAATATTGTTTGTTTTTGAAATCGAACATGTATCAAGAAAAATTCACCGAACAGCACTCATCAATTAAAATTTAGATGATTGAACGCTTCACATCAATTTTCTAAATAATTAATTGGATTTCGATTTCTAATAAAAAGTCATAAAGGCTGAGAAATAGAAAAGCGGCAATTACCAAGATTAAAGCAATCAGACAATGTCGATCAAGTTTTTCGTCGAAAAATCATGCAGTTTGATTGATTTTTATGCCAAAATACCCAATTCATCTAATTTCATATAATTCATAATAATTCACAAGTTTACAAAGTTTATGGCGATTAGAAAACTTGGTAAACTTTATAGTTTTTTAGTCTTTTTACTCTTTTATAAGAAAAAGTTGAAAGAAAGTAGAAATCGCTGAAATCACAAAAGAATATTTCGGATTCTCTTTTTGAATGAAAATCTGAGCAAAATTTGCACGCAATTTGTTTTGCGAATTTTTCCGATTTTAACAATTTTTCATAGAAAAGCAAGAAATAAGTGCTCTTTGTTCATTCAATACACAATGTACGTTCTAGCTGAATATCAATTTCAGGATAAAATGAAATAGCAAAACTATTAGCTTTCAAAGCTTTTATTATCAAAAAAAATGTTCTGACACGCAAAACAAATTATTAATTGCGAATAATAACACATTTTATATTCAAATTATCATTTTCCATGTATATTTATTTAAAATATAATTTATAACAAATTTAATTAAACAAATTTACGAAATTTATTGAATTAACATTGAACACGAGATAAAATTATTCGAGCAGTTTGTTCAGCTTGTGTATGCAAATTTACAAATAGGAAAAAAAGTGCACATAAAAATGTTTCAAAACGCAGATTAATGGGTGAAATTGACAAAGTCAATCTATCACTTTATATTGATGGTGTTAGGTTTCAAATTTTTTTGCCAATTTGTTCATTTATGTGATTTATTAAGAATATAAATTTGATTATTTATTAGTCGTTGAAATGCTCGTAAAATGCAATAAATTTAAAATTCATTCAAAGTATAATATATAATTTATCCAATTACCACATTTTTCTAATAAATTATTAAATACCCATCCTTAATGAGGCCCACCTAGTATAAAAATTAATAAAATGTAACCCCACATTTTCAATAAATCTCTCACAGCATTTTATTAATTGCATATTTGTGCACCACCATCAAATTAAACAAATTAAATACACATTACTTCATCACACGTGCTCAACCATACAAAAATGTGTCTGGCTTTTATTGACAGGTTCGGCTGTCTGCTACAAATATTTACAAACCACAAAAAACATACTTATAAAACCTTTAAAAAAACTTCACAAATTTTGTACAAACCAGTTTAAGCCGAAAACCAGTCAGACGGCTGAAATCACTACAAAAATTTGAAAATAAATTCAGAAGCAAACGAGATAAGAGAACATGTTCCAAAAACATATAAATACATCGCAGAAATATATAATTTGTCGTTTTTAGTTTGCCGCGCCAAATTTGTACAATTTCGACAATTTCGATAATTATGGGAAATTGGGTGCCTCAGTGCATTCAATACTACGTTCAAAAATACAGTAAGGGATTACAATGTTGCTAATTAGCTGATTTCGATGATTTTTAAACTGCAATGAGTTTTGTTGTATTGCTGAAGAAAAATGAGAATTAAATTGGGATTTTTTGCTTCTGTAATTTAATTGTGATTTGTTGAATGTAATTTCTGATTTTTATGGAGTGACTTGAATGAGTTGAATGATGTGGAATTCTTAATTATGTCAATGAGGACTGCTTTCTCTGCATATTATCTTTATTGGTGGTATTATGATCTGGAACCTGAGGTATTTTAAGGGACTGTTCAGTAGTAATTCAACATTTTTGAAATTGTTAAGTAATTTGTGTGTGTTTTGCTGGTTTCACTTGCTGGTTTCAATGGTTTAATAAAAATTATGACAAAAGAATTAAATGCCCCCTACTTCACAATGTCGTTCTCAATAATTCTGACATTCCTATATTTTATTGCTGATAAGTAACAAGCAATCTCATGAGGAAAATCTCCAAGAAATTCCTGAATTCGAAATTTTTGATTGAATAAACGCTTTGAATGAAATATCTGGATTAAAATTATTCCAATTATTTTCACGATTCAATTGAACATTCTGAATGTCTTGAATGTCTTTATTCACCTGCTAATCGCCGGAAATGTCTGGAATGAAATTCTAAAGGCAAAGCAATCCAATCATTTGCTATTTGATCTCGATAAAGACTGGTAGTGGTTATTCTGTGGTATTATCATGTTTTAAGAAAAATGTTACATTAAAGTTAGGTGAGTTTAAATCAGGGCTTGAAGATCGGTTTTGACATTCTATTTAACGTTAACTTTGATATTTTTCTCATTTAAAACTCATTCACATCCCTGACTTCAAGCGATTCAATACAATCAATTCAGTCCGAAAATCTTCGAAGAAACCTCAAGAAATCAAGATTCAAGTCATATTTGAGCGACAAAAAAAAATCTAGGTTTTTGTGTAATATCTTGCAAGTTTCCGTGAATTAACATCAATTAAGAACGGAATTCGGTGGCTTAATTGAATGTACAGTAATCATCGTTAAACCAAAACTACTTAACTGTGCTTCAGAGTAGATTCACCACTTCTTTTTTCACAAAAAATGTTGAGTATTGAAGTCTAATTGGAATAGAAAAAATGTGGAATCAACCACAGTTCACAGTCAACATTGCAATTTGTGGAATGAAATAGTGAATTAGTGTTTTAATCTGTGGTTGGTGGCATTCGTTCCTACTTAATAGCCAAAAACTTATGGTTAGTCGTTTGTAGTAGCATTGAATGAGTAGAAAAATCGCCTCTTCAATCGGTAATGATGCATAAAAATTAAATAAAATAATCATTAAAGAGCAAACGCAATTAAATTTGCGCAATTGCATATTATTTCTCCAATTAATTATTTTCAGTCATTTAAATCGCAATTTCAATGCAAATTTTAATTTTAATTTGGAAAGTCAATATAGTATTTAAACTTATTATAAAGCTGGCACTTGATAGTTTGCGATAATTAGTTTTCAAATAATTTATTAATTAGTTAATTACTTTTTGAACATTCAAATTTTAATTGAACGAATTAATATAACTGAGGATTTGCTTAGATCTCATATTAAAGTTTGAAACTGTTTTTGTGTCTTGAAATAATTCCGATTCTAAATAATTCTAATTTAGTTACTCATATTTTCTAACGAAGGATGAACTTTTTTTTCGAGAAAACCATGTTATTTATTATTCGAAGTATGTATTTTCTGAATTTACATGAATTCGAATATTCATATTCTTACTTTCGATTGAATGCACATTGATGTTCGAAACATCCCAATGAACAACTAATTACTTATTTTATGGAGCACAAGTTTATTGAAAATTTATGACAATTTCTGCTTACTTAATTACACAAATAACGCAAATTACGCAAAACACGCGAAATCACTAGAACGTGTGTTAAGATCTTGGCGATAAAAAAAGTCATTTAGTAATTAATTGTTTCCAGTGCTTAAAGTGCTCCAATTATTACCTCAAGTTCATGAACTAGAGCGTTTTGAGCCATGAAAACTGAGTTTTTGTGTGAAGTATTAATTTAATGGGTGGAACAATGACATAATTTCAGTAAATTCTTACATTTGTTCATAAAATCTTGAATTTACAAGAACTTTGAATTTGAGAACCTGCAGAAAAGTTTTGGAGCTTCAGTTTTGAAGGGAAAAGTTCATGAGCTTGGAATAAACTTGGAATAAACTTGCACACTCATCCAATGCTTTGAGATTTTGAAAAGTGTTACGATGAAGTCTTACAAATCTGTCTGTTTTTCTTATAACATAAATGTTTGCCCTTTTTTAGAAAGGCGCTAGACTGTTAAAGCAAGTGCGAGTATGGGAGTTTATCGTGTGGAATAATTTAAGTGTTTGATGGTGGCGTTGCTACACCTGCACAGTACGAGATGATCTTAGCTTGTTCTTGGCAATGTTTTGAATATATATTTGACTATTATTTTATTTCTTTGAATAATGTCTGTGTAGTGTTTTTGATGCAAAGCAAAACACTTCTCGCAAATATTTCGAATACTGGTGGTCTAATTTTTGCTTTCCATCTTATGCCAGTTCTTTGAATGCAGCATAAATGCATCAGCAAGTATAACAGTTTCTTCTTCATTTTCTTTAAAATAGTTCTATGATTTACTCATTGCCTCACTCAATTTTTGTTCTTATATGCTAAAAACAGCAGAACCAAGAAAATAAGAAAATATTTTTTTTTTACTTTTGTGTGTTAAAATGAATGTTTTGATGCTGTAACAAATTTTTTTTAACGCTTTTGATTTTCGTCATAATTTCACTGATTTTCACTGATTTTCAAATTTTTCACTTGAAAACTGTGCAAAATTATCAGATAGTTCTGAAAAATGTTGAAATGGTTCGAAGGCATCATTATAGTAATTCTAGAGAATCTTTTATACATTTTTCATTTTCTGTTAGAACGATTGCAACAATCTTTATTGTGACAATTCAAAAGGTTTCGTTGAAATTTTTTAAAGTTCGTTCTTCGTTTTTTTTCTCAGTATACCTTTCAGCATTTTATTTAAAATCTGTTGACTTTTGCGCCAAAATAAAAAAGTCAGTCGTCAGTCAATTTTTTGTTGGATCTCTGGAATGTTTTTTGAATAATGTAACGCCATAGTGAATTCAAATTCACGTTAAATCAAGACAAGTTTAAGGTAATGCCAAGTAGATTCAAACAATGGAAACAATTAACTAAATTTGCATTTTGATGGATGGCGCTTCTTATTAAAAGCTTTACAGATGCCAAAAATTTCCAAAATGTATAAAATCACCAGTAAAAGTCACAATACCAAAAATCGATTTGTTTGGCATATTTTATTGAGTAAAATTTATACAGCATTCAATTTATAAAAATTAATATAATTAAGTTTATTTTATTAAGGTGTGCTTGTCGCATTCAAATTTGCTTTATAATTCGAACATCAAAATATATTTCACAGCTTCAGCGTTTTACTGTTTTGTAATTTTTTTGCCAGTCTGACTTTGAAGTTTGAATATATTGAAATATTGAATTAAATATTCTAAATGTCTGGCTCATTGGAATTTGGATTTTCGGTTACACAAATATTTAAATGTGAGCTATTTTTATTGATTTGCATTTTATTGGCGGTTGTCATAATATTTTTGCTTTATGAATTTTGATGAATGGAGCTTATTAAATTTTTGTTGTTCACTAATACACATAGTACTAAAATTACTTGTTGAAATAAGATTTTCTGAGTATTAAATGAGGATTCACACGTCTGAAATATGTTGACTTGTCATAACAATTTTTTTCATTACCATAAAAAAATTAAAATCTTTTGATCGCGCAATATTCTTTTTAAATTTATCCTGAAACGTTCAAAATCCTCACAAAGTTAATAAAACCTTAATAAAACTTACAAGAGTGCTTAATTGAATTTTACAGTTGACTAAGCGAGCTTAAAACAATTTAACGGTTACTTAATACCTCACTTTATTTTTATTCATTTCAGAAACCAAATGCATCAACAACAAACCACAAAGCAACCAGTTCAAAGTCATCAAAGTCTTCAAGCAAAACCTGAGCTTTCTAGCAAGCAAGTGCAACATGACGATAATGCGTCCGTTTACACGTCAGAATCCGCCTCAACTTCCGACTCGATGGAGTTGTGGTCACAAGAAATTCCCATCTGGATCAAGGGTGAGCAACGGTTCATCTCAGGTGTGACGGAGCAAACGTCCTGTCTTGAAATGATTGAGGCGCTACTGATTGACGAGGGAATTATCAATGACAGCAATAATAATAATCCAAGTAGTGCCAGCTTTAAAGTGAACGAATATGTTATCACTGAAAGATGGAAACGAGTGGAACAGATTTTGGATGGAAAGACGAAAATATTAAAGATATGGAGGGAATGGGGCGAGGAGCAACCAGAGGTTTGTTTTTGTGTTTATTTCATTTATTTCTGAATATTTGTTTTACACTGAGAAAAAAGTGATTAAAAGACATGACATATTAATATATAAAAGAACTTTATACATAAATTGTATAAATCTGCAATTTACCAAATTGCGAATAAAAAGATACTTAGTTTTGCGCAGAGTATTCGATTCGTATTTACCTACTTCTTTTCATTCCCATTTATTTTATTAATTGGCAGGGCAATCAAAATATTATCATCAATAGGGTAATAGACTTTATTTATTACGGCAATTATTTGCAGATCAGCAAATTAATCAGCTGAAGTATTTAATTCTCTGAATGATGAAATTAAGTATTCGGGATTTTGTATTTACAGGTAAACCTGTTAAAGTATTAAAATCACTTTAGCCAAGCGATCATTTAATTTGCAAATATATGTTAAAGAGCTTGATGAAGCCCGTTATATGTTTGAACAAAAATGTTTTGAGCTGTTGTTATAAAGTTTTAATCAAACTTGGAGCTTAATTCCTCGAACTTTTCGTTAACAAAATATTTTCTTTCTTTCAAGTTTATGATAGTTTCAATTAGTTTACCATTTTCTCTAAGTTAAAAGCAATTTAAATAGTTCTATAATATTCCACAATTTTCTTAAGGTTTCTGTCAAAACTTTATCTCCTACCATATTAAAATTTTTGATGGAACTTCATGAAGTTTCACCACAAACAATAAACTATATTAAATTCTAAAATTTTGAGCAAGTAAAGTTTAATCTTGACGACGGAGAAATTACTTCCATAACTTTTAACAATTTTACTATTATGCATACAAATATGAATCTAATAAGTACATCCCGATCCATCAGCGAACATTTTAATATCCAAATATTAAATTTACAATTTCCTTTATTTTACGACTAAAGAAGTTAACGATGAATGAAATAAAATCTGAAGAAAAAAATGTTAAACAATATTTAAGCGTCGTTAACAAGTTTAAAGTTTTATTATCAATTTATTAGACATCAATCCAAACAAATTTTTGCACGTTATATTTCATGTTAATGGCAGGATTTGAGAAATAAAAAGTAAATAATACTTTAGTTGTCGGTAAGTGGGCAATCGACTCTTATTACGTACTTGTGTAATATTTTAAGATAGTATGAAATTTCTTATTTTTATTCATTTCTTTTAAGAAAGTACTTAAAAGTTTATTTTATTTTCTAAGTTTTAAATCAGACTAAATCCAAATTTTACAACTGTGAGTAAAACTTTATGACATAAATTGGAAAAAGATCTCACTTCTGCAATGTGTACATTTAGCTCTTAGTTGACCTTTCAACTTTTACATCACATCGCAAGTGTTACTTTTCTTGATTTCTTTGATTTATGTAATATGACTCTATTTGCCGCTATATTTTGTATGAAGCTGGCACACCTCCAACATAGCAAAAATTGCGCTAAAGCGCTGTACACACTATGAAAGTAAAAACCGTGAAAGTTTAACTTCTTACCATTTTCCCGTTGAAGGATTTTTTTCAAAAAATAGTCAAAATGTGCGTATTGAAAAGACAAATTTTATGTGTGAAGAAAATTTGGAAAAACTTTAGGAAAATCTCTACTTTCACTCAACTTTCAGTCAATTTCAGAAATTTACTGAAAGTTGAGTGAAAGTAGAGTTTTTCCTAAAGTCTTTCCAAATTTTCTTCACACATAAAATTTGCCTTTTCAATACGCACATTTTGACTATTTTTTGAAAAAAATCCTTCAACGGGAAAATGGTAAGAAGTTGAAAGAAGTAAAAACTTTCAGTGATTTTCTTTCATAGTGTGTGGACCGCTTTAAGTTGTAAAACTGTAAAATTAAAAAAAAAAACCTAAAGAAACTGAAACATAATGTAAGCGATAAAGCTTTAAAATCACTTTCCCTGCTGCAAAGTGCTATGTTATAGCTCATAAATGCAACTTCATGCAATTTATTGCAAAAAATGTGAAAATTGCAGAAACAACAAAAATGCGGGCTATTTTCTCATTATTTTCATTTTTCCATTAGATACAATGCTGGTTTTTTGTTTGACTGTTTTCATTACATAAATCATTAATGAGTTGGATATTGTTAATGATAGTGTTTTTATTAAAAAGTCAACATTTTCCTCTGTTTTCTCAGATCAAAGTTTTTCTCTGTTTTCCACATTTTTATTATTTTTCTTATTTTTCAAATTTCTTAAACTTACATACATAAATATAATAGCACAATCATGACTCGATGACTTGAAGACCTAAAGAGTAATCGAAAATGTATATAACATCAAAATACTATCGAATGGTCTCGTATAAAATACTTGTTGAGCAAAATTTTCCAAACATGAACATTGTCGATTATTGTTATGAATTGGTGAAATTGGTTATCGGAAAGGGAAACATTAGTTGAAGGAAGCCGAACCCATTTTGCACAACTCAGTGGCCAAAAAGTTCCAATTAGCATGTAACAGGCAAAGAGCTCATTATTATTAACTACAGCAGACCGCAATTAAAATATTACATGAATTTACAACAAATTTCAATAAATTTGCCTTTCATTCTTTTATTTTATTTATCAATTCTACATGAAATTGTGTCACGTTAATTTCCTGAAACTGACAACAAATTGAGCAATTTATTCAAACGTCCAATTGACTCTAGTGGTCAATAGCTCAATAGGCAAATACCATCAGTTTGCCAGTTCGAATAATTGTTATTTTCACAGTTTCCAATGATTTGACTGTTTCTTGGATAAACTCACAAAAACTCAATAAACATAAACTTGACGATAACGGTTGATTTCTTCATTATTAGATGGGATTGTTTGCATATTTATATTTTATTATTAATTTTTCAGTAAAAAGTGCCACACAATTCTAGAAACTTTAGTGCTATTTGTGTTTTGTACACTTCTCAGATTAAAATTTGTTAAAATACATTTTTGAGACGTTAATGAAAAGTGATGGCAGCCGTAAAAATAAGATTTAGATAAAAATCTAGTTTTAGCTCGGCTTTAGCGCAGTTTTAGATTTTTAGAGACTTTATCCACACTTGCGACCAAACAAACAAGATACACTCTATGAAATTATTGTCGCAAAAAATGTAAGCCTATTTTTACTGTGGTACAACTAACAAACCACTTGAATGCAATTTACAATTATCCAACAAAAAAGCTTTTCAACAGAGTAATCAACAAATAGTAACATCAGAAAAACTTTGTTTGCATCTCTCAATGCGCTGAAAACTATTAAAACTCACAGAATTCCAAATAGAACCATTAAAATTTATTTTAAAACCGTTTTGTTTGAGTTTTGTTTATTTTACTATTAAAAATACTTTGCAAAATCGATGCAAAGCAAATACCAAACTATGTCCAAGTAAACACAGTTCACAGATTGCCATGTCAATGTTTTACAATTCAATTTATTATTTTTATTGCATATTTTCAATAGTTCTGGAGAAACAAGTTGCTGGAAACATTCCGCTGGAATGAAAAAGCATGCATTAATGCTGAAAAGTTTCTTCAAACTTTATTTGAAAGATCTCTTTTTTTGTATTAGTTAGTTCTCCCCTATGTTGAAAAAATGAAAAAATTGTAATAAATGCAAAAAATAGTTAAATTGTGAATTGTGCTAATCGACGACATTTTCTAGAAAACACTCTTTGGAAACACTTTTACGGGACAATGCATTTAGTTGTAGAGCTAAAAAATGCAAATTGCTATTGCACACTTCCAGAGGGTGTTTGTGTAGGTGGATAATTTATTTTAGATTTATTAATGTTTCCGTTGAAAATTGGTATACAATGTTGCATTAGTTTTTATTGTAGTTTTCGTAAAGTCTTGTTCAGAATTTTAAAATGTAGACGTAATTCTACGCATTCAATTTGTAGTCGAATAACATTACTGACAATAATTTTAACACAATGGAAAAACTACGGTAATTGATGAATAACTGAATTTATTAGACATAAGACCTTTTCCACCCACTAAGAATCTTCGCATTTTCACCTACATTTTAATTTTGCTGGATGATTTTCTCTTTGGTGGAACGAAACAAATACCATCCATTATTTTTATTAATATGCAGTTTGAATGCAATAATCATAAAATGAAAATTACATTGTTTTTTAAATTGGATTTCCTCTCTCGAAATCATATTTGCCATTTCAATGTTTCAATGCGCATTTCATTTATTTAATACTTTACAAACTCGTTTAAACAATTATTACGATTGCACATTGAGTCAATCTGGGAACCCAGTACAAGAGCTGTTTAATAAAGTTAATTTTATTGTAGCAGAAACGTTTATTAATCATAAATAGCAGAATTTATTATTGTTTTAAAAACAATTTCAATGCACAAATGACTGTAAATCACAATATTTATTTATTTAATTTATAATTTTTCCACAATTTTACATTTCCAGGTCAAATTTACATTAAGACGTCGTTCTGATTCTCATCATTCTACAACTCAATACCAAAGTAATCAAATTATGGGAGACAAAGATAGTGGACGAGGAAGTCCTACGGGCAGCGTTAATAGTGCGATTGTGCGGAGAAGGAGGCATCGGGCATCTAGATCGTCATTTGCATGGATCACTCATGGTCAGACAGTTCATCCAAAGTCTCAAAAATCTAATATTGAGAGGTTGATGAAGCTGATCTTGGAGCAAGGAGAAGTTATTCAAACACAGTTGGCTAAATTGAGGTAATTATTGCAATATTGAAAGCAAAAAAGTTTTACTACAAAAAACTAACTTTAAACTTCAATTTTTCAACAGAGATCGAGAAGTGGAAATATCTACAATCGAAGAAGAACGTCACAAGCTTCGAGAGAAAGAACATGGTAAAAATTATCTTTTGGAAACATATTTAAAAGCTCTGCACGATCCTGAAGAAAAGCAAGAATCTGCCACAGGTAACAGTGATAGCGGTGTTCACACAGAAGAAACTGCGACCACCGCTGCATCTCCAGAAGCAATGGCTCAACATGAAGACGAAATCAGTGATACATTCAACGAACAACTTTTATTGAAATTTCCTTCCAACTCCACCAAGAAACGAAGATCTAAAAGGGAATCTGAGCTGTTGCATGAACATGAATCAACGAAAGAGTTTACCAATTCATTATTGGAAGTTAAAAGAGATAATATAGAAAATCTAGAAGAACCGTTGAACGATGAAGTTGCAACACAAATTGAGATTTTAGAAAAGTTGATAGTTCTCAATAAACATTTACAAAGGGAAGAAGAGCTGATGGTTCGTTTGGGTGCAAAAATTAAGCGATACGAAGCAGACGCATCTGGATTGAGTGAACAACAAGTTCAAGACTCTTTAAATCGAGTAAATGAGCAACTGGATAATAACAACTTGGAGCTTCAAAAAATGGAAGAAGAGCTTAAAAATAGCGATGATGTCCTGGATGTCAAATCCGACGTTCTTAAAAAGCTTTATGATGAGTTAGAAGAAGCTGAGGTTGAAAATCGATCTTGGAACCATGCGGAACAAACTCCTGATCTACTCTGTGATTCTTACTTGGGTGCAATTCCTCCACTACCCCACTTTCCTCATTTAATGAAACTTAATGAAAAAGAGGAGAATTTGGGACTTAGTCGAGAGTATTTGGCGGAAAACATTTACAATATAAGTAAGATGATCTTGAAGAATAATGGTGGACCTTCAACTTCATATCAAAGTGGAGTTGACACAACTGACTTCATCTGTCACACGCCAGAACAGTTGCAACAGATGCCTCTTTTAAGTGAGCAAATGTATCCTCCTGCAATGAAATTACAGAACAAAAAGATCATTCAGGCTCAAGTTCACAATATTCCATCTCACCACCTGAGCACAGATTTACCTTCTAGTTCTTCTTCTCAGCCCTTGCATTCAATGCCCAACTACGAGTACAACGAATACAATTCCCTTCACAACAATCATCCAAACGATCAGTATGATAACGTCGTCAAGGCATCCATGAACTATCTAGAAATAATCAACCAAAGAATTCAAAAGAGTAATCACAATAACTTAAGTAATAATTTTAACTCAACCATCCAAGCAGCTACCAATCTAAAGTTAGGCCCAAAGAAATTGATAAGCAAACAAGTAATCAGTAGTGGTAATATTTATAAGCCAGCAAAGTTGGAGGACTCCAACTCTGATACTGGTTTGAGCTCACTGGGAGAAATTGATACTCTAGGGACACTTGTTTAAATTATATTCTACGTACTTATTTGTTCAAATAGTTTTACTAAAATCTAGAGTAACTACAGTTTTGCTCTGAGTAATTCATTCAAATATGGTTTTACCACATTCATTGATTAATTTAAAGGTAATTTTTTAGGATTTTTTACTAGCCTAGTCAATGTAAGTTTTACTCACAAATATCACAATGTGTTTTAAAAGTTTTCGAGTTGGTTTGTCATTTTTTGATGTTTTTTGAATAAAATAGTTTTGAAATGAATTTAATTGTTTTTTACTCGATAATTACAGAACATTTATTTACAGGAAAACAATTGCGAGTTGCTAAACATTGAGTAATGAATTTTATCGGAACCTACCTCAATGTCTACTTAATCCTTTAACAACCTTCAATTAACCCTCTTTCTAACTGAGTACCTTACTAAAATGATACAGCTCAATTAATGTCATCGTTAAAGTCATGTATTGTACAATTCAAAATATCAAAACAATAATTGTTCTGGTTTAATGTTTATCTTTCCTACAGCGCTCTTAAATAAATACTGAAAACCATAAAATCATAAGCTTTCATAAAGCAAAATAACCGACAAAATTATGCACTTGGCGAACAATATCTCAACATTTTATGTGAATTATAAAGCAATCATGATAGATTTATGTAAGCCAAATAAAAGCATACATTTCAAAGATTTCAAATAAATATTATGCTTAACAAGAATCTACGAGTGAAGTATGAACAAACTCAACTACTAAAAAAACTTTGTAAAATAACTAAAAAATGAAAAAACACCAGAGAAAGTGATTGTTTCTTATCACTTTTGCTTTTTCATTGAATTAAAAAAAAACACAACACAATAAATGGTTTAATGCAAGGTGTGGCTGTTTCTGCCCAACAAATAAATTAGCTGCTAAAATACAATCGATGAACATAATAACGATCAGCATCGCTTATTTTCAAAGTTCATTCGAGTCACTTCTGGCGCAATAATGCAAGATCTCAACAAATATCTTGGCAATATCCCAATATCGCAAATTTCATAAATTTTATTGATATTTAAAAAAATTTATTAAACATTTGACCGCATCAAAGATTAATTTAATATTTTTTTTGAGAATGTAAAATGTTGTAAAATGTTATTTGCAAATTTAGCGTTCGCATTTAAATTCCTATGGTTCGATGGTGAATGGGAGAAATCCATGGGAAATCGAAGGTGAAGACTGAACATTTATGGATTTTTTTAATTTTATGGTTTTCGCATCTCATTCATAACAAAAATTTCAAAAATCCGAACATCCTTTGATTTTTTTTTGGGTTCAACATAAATGAAATTTTATCCCACTCGCTTTCCTTTTTTATCGCCAACATTTTAATCCAACTCATAACTTCAGAGTTCAAATATTAACTTCAAATTTATTGGATGCATTTTATGGCATTTTTAAAACTTTCAAAATTTATTGTGGAACTTTAAAAAGTCAGAATTTTATTCAATTCAGTATTCTTTTCAATTGGTTCATAAATTTTTGTATTCAAACTTTTTCATAATAATATTTTTTTGTTAAATTTCATCATATAATTGAATATAAAACAAAAATTCCAATTTGATGTCAACAAACATCACCTTCAATTAACATTCAAATTGAGTTAATTGTTTTCATTGTTCAATCCGTCTCGGCGTTACCTTAAACTTGTCTCGATTCGACGTGAATATATAAACCTTGAATGGCGTTAAAATATTCCAAAAAACGTCCAAAAGCGAAAAATCACAAAAAATAAAGAAATCGACTGCCGACTTGTTTTTATTCCGCAAATTCGCCCAAAACCAACAAATTATAAGTAAATGCATAATTTGATGAAAAGAATGTTGAGTGCGATTGAGTGGAAGAAACGGCAATACGGCAAACTTTCAAAGAAACTCAAAAGAAAACTTTGAGATCGCCCCAGCAATAATTTGTCGCAATCCTTCCAACAGAAAATGTAAAATTTAAAAAAGATTTTTTAGAAGTACGATAATGATGCCTTCAAACCTTTTCAACATTTTTCAGAACTTTCTGATAATTCTTCCAAGTTTTCAAATGTTCATGCAATAACTTCACAACTTTTCAAAAAGATATATATTTTGGCTCACAACTCAAAATTCTGTTTGAATATGAAAATCCCGACAAATTATTCAGATTGATTTATTAGGAACAAGCGAAATTATGGCGAGAATCACCAACGCTGATAAATAATTGTAACAGCATCAAAACATGCATTTTAACACACAAAAGGCAAACGAAAATTATTTTCCTTATTTTCTTGATTCTGCTGTATTTAGCATAACCAGAACAAAGATTGAGTGAGGCAATAAGCAAAACATAAAAGCATTAAAAAACATAAGAAGAGTAAGAAGAAATTGTTATGCTTGCTGATGCATTTATGCTGCACTCGAAGAACTGGCAGAAGATGGAATGGAAAACAAAGAAAAACCAGACCACCAGCATTCAACATGTATTTAGTTGGTTTTATTATTTGCAAGGTCTGTTCCCGGGATTTTGATTTTTAAATCTAGTTTATCAAATAACAAATTACCTGCAAAGTTCTTCTTGCAAAAAGATCTTCTTATAAACGCAAAGAAAGCTACTGGTGTTACTTGCAAGATAAAAAAATCAGTTGAAATCGTTCGAACATATTTTAAATAATCAGAACAAAAGTGTTCAAATACCAAAGCCCTGCAGAAAGTGTTTCAAAGCTGATGGTAAGTATTTGGTGTTAGTGAGCCAATAAATTGAAAGAAAAACAAGGAAAGATAACAAGAGGCAAGAAATACTTTGACCGAATTTAAAAAAGCAGAAATTGCATAAATATCATAATTACAAGGCGCAAATTGCGAATCAGGCGAGATGCAAGCAAAATGCAAAGTAAATGGCATCATCAATTTGATGAAAGCGGAAGATGGCAAAGATGCTCACTTTTAAATTTGAATTTACCAGAATTTTAAGTATTCATTCGGTGGAGAGTTTTTTGCATTTAAACTATAAAGAGATTGAAGTCTAGCGCCGTATAACGAGGCGTTTTGGCGAAAAAGAGTTGAATACTTTTACAGATTTAATTATTATGCAACTTCTTATTGTTTTCAAATTGAGCAAAAAATTGTATAGTTTGAGATTGGATTAAGATTGTTTTTGACTGAGTTTGTGGTGTTGAATTAAAATATTAGACGATTGTTCTGGTTTAGTTGGACGATGCAACAATTTAGCAAATTTTTGAAAATGATTTGAAGAAAGATATGGTTTCCTTATGAAACAACTAGACAATGCGTTTTCTTTCAAAATTTGAAGAAAACTTGAAATTTCTATATTATCTAAATGTATTATTTAACTCAAATATTTTTTATAGCTCTATTAAGAAATTTGTGGAAGGAATTAAAATACAAACTGAGAGTATTTTGAAAATTAGAAGCCAAAGTTTAATCATGTTTAATCTTTCATAGAAATATTTAATTTGTTTCAATATTTTGATAGATAGGGATTTTGAATAAACTATCTACGCTATTTCTAGTTTTTGATGTAGATAAATTTTGAATGCTTTTCTACGAGAATCAATTGCAAATGTAAGTTAGTTGGAAGTTATCCTAAAAATTTATAAGAGATATTTACTATGAAGTTTTTTAATGTTCAGAGAGCTTTTAGAATGTTTCATAAATTTAACTGAAATTTAATACGTGAATCTGTTTAAAAGTGGTTTCAAAGGAAAAGCTGCAAATATAAAATGATTCTTTGAAACTATGAAATAATTTTGAACAAAAACTTTTTAATAATGACGACTTGTAATATCTTTGTATTGAACCACTATTAAATTCAGATTTCCGGTAAATTAATCACATTTTATGAATGTAATTATATTGCAATTTCAATGATTTTAAAAATTAATGAAATCAATAAAATCCATCAAAAGCACAAGAGCCGAATAATTATTGAATATAATGCAGAGTTCCGTAAATAATTTTGCATGAATCAAAATGCATGTTAAGGATAATTTAATTACAAGTTCACATTAAATGACATATTAAATGCACAGTGAGCTTATAAATATGAAATACGATCATTAACATGAACACATACTTATAAGACGTGCAAGTATGTACATCTCCACCATGATTGATCACTTTTAGCAAAAAAAACTGTGAGTTGGATGCATGATACGCAGCAATAAAAAAGATTCACAAGTTGAAACGTTAAAAATGTTAGCTCAACAAAAAAAAAAAACAACAAACCATCAAATTAAATAAACCTTTTACTTGCTTCCATCAACATTGAACATTTACGGTGCTCGTTTCAACATACATGAAGAGTGATTTAATTAGCAACAATGTTGCAGTGTAATTTAGCAGCAATTTTACTGATAAACGGGTACAAATTTTTTAATTTTTCTTAATATTACAAAGTGAAATTGATAAAAATGATTAATGCGATCGTGTGATGTGACTTTTTCCAGATAATTTGTCTTCATTTGCCGTATGAACCGGTTTGTATATGAATGGAGAGTTGAGATGCAAAAAATTGTTTTGTTATGGCCTATAAAATATTTCCTATGGCAATTGATTTAGGAGGAGGAACTAACAAATTGTTTTATCATTTTGGAGACTCTAGGTGGCTGGAAAAAAAAAATTGTTTTCAGAGGTGACGGACCATTTGAGATGTTTTTACTATTTTTGCTGGTAGCTTAAACATTAGGTCTTAATTCTAAATTGGGTGTAATTACAATGTTCTGTTTGTAGGACACAAAATATTCAAATCAAGAAATATAAAAACAAAAAACTTTTGGCAACAAGCTTTAAAGATCTTTTAATTTCCTTGACTTCTTACACATAAACGTCTTCATTTGCATCCCAATAGCATTTTTGTATCAATCTTGCCAGATCTAAAATCAGTTTAGCAATTCTTGGCATCAATCATCTCGTATCTTAAATTTTCTCCCAAAACTACAATAAAATGTTCCAACAGTCGAATCCCAACAATTCATATTTTGGAACCATTTTATGATTCACATAATGTGTTTTCGTTTAGCTATTGTCTGTTTTATGACTTATTTCAGATCTGTTTTATATCTTCAGTTATGGACAATTTCACTACTCAAAATAAAAATCGAAATAAAGAAATTAAGATTCACAACGATTAAAAATTGGGAGAAAAATGAAAACGATTAATCAAACAAAGTTATAATCGATTTGCAGTTTGTCAGTGCTGTGCTTTTTGGAAAGCCATTTATGTATTTCGTCTGAATTTTGGATTTCGAATAGAAAGTTCGCATTGGAAGCAATAAAAATTTGGCCCATAAATATTGATTTTGTTTGGACATTGTTTAGTTAGTTGCTCAATAAAAGTTAATGGACCATTTGTATAGAATCAAATGATTTTTAGTGCACTTTATGAATTTGTTGATAAAGTTTAAAGAGTTTACAGCTTTATAGACTGGTTGATTGTTGTAAAAGTATGAGAATGGTGTTTTAAAGTGGAGCTTCGTTTAAATTAGGGCAAATTTAAGACTCAATATTTTAGAGCTGTTCAATTGTTTTTATGTTTTATTTTAATTATTATTGAAGAGCTCAGGAACAGGAACTTGCCTGAATTCTCAGCAATTTAAATAATAATGAAATTAAATTGCATAATTGCACAACTGAGACAAAATTTGCGACAATCTGTATGAATTATCATGGTAAGCAAAACATTAATAAACTTTTTAAGCTCCATAAACTTAGGAAACTTCAGAAACTTGTCCATGAATAAGTAATACGGAAAATTGAATATTCATCATTTTCACGAATATTTTAGAACATTTAGCAGCATGTAAATTGTTAAATTGTTGCAAGTATCGCTTCAAGCAAGTTGATGATAAGTTTTAGTTTGAGTAGCTTTTGATGCACTGATAAGTTGTTCAAAATGTATCATTAATTATTTAACCGGAAAATCTTTGTTGGTAATTTAACAAATTGTTAATAAATCTTAATAATAAATCTTAAATTTCATTTAAATTTTAGTAATTTTACATGATTTTCAATCCAATGAGCAAAAATTTTATTTGAATTCAAATAATCAACCTTAGAATTATTTTCCAACCAAAATAGATCACCACATAAAAACAAAATTCTAAAATTTGATTAAAATTGGAAATCAATTTTAATGTAAATGTTATTGAACCTCCCAAATAAACAACCGTTCAACTCAGTTCACTTTGTAACTATCCAACTATCCAACTATTCAACAAAAAAGTTAATTGATTTTCCTAATTGCAATGAGTCTGCAATATTTGGAACTTTCAATTTCACATTCCAGATAAAAAGTTTATCCAGTAATCGATAGTATGTTATTCCAAACCGTTTAACCCATTTGAAACAGATGGTACAGAGCAGGGATGGCGACACTTTTGTATGGGTCTTAATCATACTAAATTGAGTGAAATCTTGTTTTAAATTAAGTAAGGCTTAATAATTACTCAATATTAAAACGCATCTCTATAGTTGTAATGTTTTTAAAGAGCTTTAAAAAACTTCAAGTCTTTTATGAATAGCAAACCAGCAAGTAGGAAAATGCAAAAAAAATTTACAAATGCATTAAAAGTTTTAAAACTCAGATAATGTTTCCTGAAAATTATAGAGGAGTCTCTCAAATAAAAGAAAACCATTTTTTTTACTCCAAACATGAACAATCATGAAAGTAAATTGATGCTCCATAAAATTTGAACTGAAAACGCTTTAGAATTTTTATGCAAAAATGCATAAATGAAAATAAAACCGCGCTTTTTTATGTATTTAATAACTTCATATTCAAAATACACATAACAGAATATGATTACATTATTATTATAGCAGCAGGATGAAAGTTAAACTTGTAATTATTTTTCAAACTCCATAAACCAAATTGTTGTGGTTCAAATAATAATTGTAATAAAAAGCGGTTTGGTTTCATTTGCAAATGAATTGGATTTTATTGGATTTTATTGGGTATTTGGTTTTTTATTGTGTTATATTGTGTTTTATTATTTTTAATCATGTTAAACTGTTTCAAACTGTAATTGAAGGTTTTTGTTGTTAATGAGCAACTCAAAAATGTGTGGCTGTTTGAGCTACTCAACATACCTGACTAAATCCAATAAACTTTAAAAACTCAATAAATGTGAAGGATGTTGCAAGCCAATCACTCTTGTTTTGCTGTTATTTACAGCAATAGTATAATTTAACAAAAATGTATTTCAATGTATAGCACATAAATCAATTAGTGATTTTATTGGTTTGTTTAAATGAAATAAAAAATTGTGGAATGATCATACTCAAATAATTATATTAAACTATATTAACTGTGTGGAACCAATTATTGGATTTTTATCGATTGATTGCGAAACTTAAATGACTTGAAAATTAAGCAGTTACATTAAATACAGCTAATAATGGAAATTGAGGCATTACTTTTGAATTTCTGTTGGATTTATGAAATAATAATAAAAATAAACAGAAATTGGATTGAATCGATTAAACTCAGATATCTGACTCTGAATAAAATATGGCATCCTCACATACTTGAAATATGTATCTAATAATAATTTTTCAAGTTATTATCTTAAAACTTTTCAAATAAACCTTTTACACTAAATGTTTGGTAACTATTTGAATTTCAGGCGGAACAGATAAAGTTCCATTGCAACTTCCACAAAACATATTAAATAAAGTCGTAAATTACAAAATAAAACACTTCGAAATGATTTTCACATTAATTATGTATGATTTCACGAGTGCTCGCGGTGCGCATTGAGGAGTCTTAACATGCTCCATGTATTTCTGCTCGCAATATGGCTTCTGATGCAATTACATTATATCATAATTAAAAAATTTACTAAATGGAGCTTTTAACGCTAATTCAAGATTCTGTGTCAAAATTTGAATAAAATGAAATTTCAATATTAATTTTTAATTGGAAAATTTGGTAAAACACTTAAAGAAGTGTCAAAAGCATTAAAAAGTTTATCTGATGACTTTTTATAGTCAGAAGCGATCAGCAACTTCTTTTATTTTTAACAAAAAAATTAATGTCCAAAATGTTTGCACAACGTTAATGTGAAAAAAAAAAGTTGAACAATCTCAATCTTTGATAATTACAGCAAACATCAAGCAATCACACACGATTTAAAGTTTTCAGTTTTTTATTTATGTTAACACTATAAAACTGAAAAATACAGATCAAACAACTTCAACAAGCGGACGAAATTAAGAAACACAAAGGCCAAAGTTGACTTGTAATACATTGTATCACAAGCAATAATTTGTTTGCTCTGCCAAAACTACTGAAATAGCATTTAAGATGCTGAAGAGGAAATTAAGTGAAAGGTTCTAAGGGGTGGAAAATATCAATTATAAAAAAAAAAAAATAAATATAATCGCATCCACACTTGACCAATAAAACATAAAATGCATCTAAAAATGCAAATAACAATTTTTCTCGGATATACCGACTTAATATTGAATCTGAATAAAAACGGAAACTTGAGTTTTCAATAATTCCGCCCATTACGGTACCCAAACTGAAACTAATGAAGACAATGTGACAAAATGTTCCAAGTCCACAAAGCAACACAGTCCGTTTCCTTTCTTTTGACCCAATTGTAAGCTAAAAATCTTTGACTTGGCACGACAACTATGCTGGATGGCTGGAATATTAAAACTTATAAATCGTCTGTCGAGATAACAAATTCGTCAGATGGAATCTTGTTCAAGCAGACGGAAGTTCTGAGAAGATATCAATTTAGATAGCGAAGTTTCTGCACAACATTTATTAATGCTCGTTATGAAGTTTGCATAATTTTGTGCCAAATCACGAATTTTACATGCACGCTTTCAGAGCCTTTTGTATAAAATACGAAAATTTTGTCTACTCGAGCTATTTTTAATCAAAACTTTGATGTAAATTAAATTATCTTCTTAAAATTGGTGCTCTTTGAACTTGCATGTGGAAGTTTAAATTCCCTGAAAATTTGTTTTAATGAAAGAACTTGCTCCAACACTTGGCAGTGTTTGCTTTGAAAGCTTGTTTTTCGGAAATTTCGAGTCGAGTCTTTCTTTACGGATTAAACTTTTTCGCGTACTGAAATTAGTAAAATAGAATCATTTTAAGAATCTATAAAATAGAAAATTCTATTCTATTCTAAAAAATTCGACCAACGAAACCTTATTTTTTAAGAATTTTTGGTCAAAAATCGAAGATTAAAAAAAAATATTATCAATGAACCTAGGTTCATGAATAGCAATACTTCGAAAATTTTAATTTATGAACGTTGGGACTCAAAAACCAAAAATGCGACCCACGAAACCATATTTTTAAAAAATTTTCGGTCAAAAATCGAAAGTTCAAATAAAAATATTATCCATGAACCTAGGTTCATGAATAGCAATACTTCGAAAATTTAATTTAACGTTGGGACCCAAAAACCTAAAATGCGACCCACGAAACCTTATTTTTTAAGAATTTTCGGTCAAAAATCGAAAGTTCAAAAAAAAATATTATCCATGAACCTAGGTTCATGAATAGCAATACTTCGAAAATTTAATTTATGAACGTTGGGACTCAAAAACTTAGTATGCGACCCACGAAACCTTATTTTTTAAGAATTTTCGGTCAAAAATCGAAAGTTCAAAAAAAAATATTATCCATGAACCTAGGTTCATGAATAGCAATACTTCGAAAATTTAATATTTGAATGTTGGGACCCAAAACAAAAATTTAGAAAAAAAACAAAAATTCTGTTGAAGAATTCGAAATAAGACAGTACGACTCGCTTAATATTCCAATCTTCAAATGTTTGATATGCTTAAAATGTTTCAAATTACTTAGTTGAGAAGCCGGCAAACGCGTTCTGAGACTTCACAAAAGCTTAAAAAACATTTCCTGGTTCTCAATCAAATATATCCAAATTCTGTCTATACCTGTGAGGGCTGGTTTTCAACACAGTCATGCTCTTTTGTCTCAAACTAGTATTAATTTTTTGCTTAATTTAACATATTAAGTCTCAAAATCACATCAATGATTTTCGAACAATAAATTTCTGCCAACCCCCCAAAAAACAGCAAAAAGGCGTTGATGGAATCGTTGTCGCAATGTAGTCAGGTTGTTGTAATTACGTTGATGATTTATTTTGATTGTTATTTGTGGAAAAGGTCCAATATGATGAATTTATCTACACAATTATTCACAATTACTCAATTTTTATGTGCTTTGTGTGTTTTGAAGCCTCTCCGGAAAGTGAAAACAGCAGAGTTCTGAAAATTCTTTAAATATCTCGTAAACATTTGCAAAAGAGAAATAAACATTAAATGGAAATCCCTACGGTAGAGAAAATGAGAAAACTGAAAACCAAATAAAAATTATAAAATCAAAAAATCAAAAAGGTTGCAATTAAGTTGGAAGTCGACCTAAAACAATAATTCATTTAGTAATGAGTAATTTCGTACACTTGTTGGCATTTTCGGAAATCTAAAATGTATTTTTGTTTTTGGAAGGTTTTCGTTACGAGTTGTGTGGGAAAGTTCACGCGTGTTAAATTTTCGTTAAATTGCGTTAAAGCTGGTTAAAGTCTTTAGTAATTATAATATTATAAAATTTTTGGGTCGTTTAAGGTTTTACGTAGAATTTTCATATTAAAATAAATGACTCCTTGAAATGAATTATTCTCACCGCAATAAGTTTATTTTTCATTCAAAAACTTTATTTTCTTCTCAATTCGAAATAAGGAAATGTTTAATTACTTGCAACCAATGATCGTAAGGTGGTCTTTGCATTTAAATTTTTATCGCCTTTAAAAAATTTTATGGAAGGTAAATATATATTTGAAAACTCTTTCAAAAGTTTGAAGTAATTTTATAAATCATAATTTAAAATTTTTTAATAAGATACTTTTCATGAAATTTCAATCAACATTTATATTGAATTTACATACGGTATTTTTTAATAAACTAATAACAACCTAAATTGATAAAAATTCTCATCAGGATTTATTTGGGTGGTCTCCAATAATTCGAGTCCACATTTTGATTGATTGCAATTTGCACTAATGAATTGAATTCACCCCAAATTGGCTCAACATCAGGAGAATCCAAACAAAATGTCACATTATTACATTATTATTGACTCTTAAAATTTAATAAAATAAATTGCTTCATTACATAATATTGTTTTTTTGAATGAAATTGGAGCAAGAATGTCTATAAAGTATAAACCTGATTCACAACGAAACTGAAAACATTACCTTCTGAAAAATTCAAAGAAAAACGAAAATGAAATTCACAATCAGCAAAAACGTGAATGTTTAATGTCTCTTTTATGAGAGCCCAACAACAGGCACAAGACGAAGCCAAAAAATGTCAATAATCATTAAAGTGAATCAAAATTAAAAATAATTAAATAAGCAAAAACAGTTTGCTGGCTACAAATTATATAATAAAATAAGTATGCGAAGTGATAAGGAGCGCCATTAAAAAACTCGTATTTTGGGTGGTTTTTTTTTTTGGCTTAAGTATAATTAAATTATAATTTTGATCTTTGATTGAAGTTTATAGTTTTTTATTATATTATTTTTTTGGGAGTCCATTATGAAATTTGGATTCGAAACGATAGAGCTGCATTCTAATTTGAATTTTCAACTTCACTGGATGAAAATTTATCTTATAAAAATGAGTTCATAGATAAATTACTTGTCTCAATGTCTTTTATACTACTCTCTATTTACACACAAGCTTGATGACACTAAAAAGTCCCAAAAGAATGAAGAAAACGTGATTGCAGTGTGCAATTTAAGTTTTTAATGCACGAAAAAATTCTCTGTCATGTGATTTTTAAAATTACCTTGTTCTCTAGCTACTCAAAGAAATAGCTAGTATTTTAAATTTACATGTTACGTGCACTCTTGTTACTTATGAATGTCAGAAAACTCAAAAAAATGCTGTTTGAAATTCTGCAAAAGATAATCACAAAATTAAATTTGCAAAAATAAAAACATTTGAGATTGTGAGGTTCATAATTGAAAAATTCCAAGAAATTGTAACTTTTTAATATTAAATTAAATCGCACTTTTGTGGAATACAAATTGAAATTATAATTCACTGACTTTTTGTAATTTATTGTCGTTTGATTCAACTAATTCAACTTATACTCAAGAAACTTGTGAAATGCACAACATGCATGAGAATTGACTTTTGCTTTACAATTTTTTGCAAATGAAATTGCTGTCCATTTTGGCCTTGCTTTGGTAATTGCGAATATTGTTTTCTAAAAACCAATAAATTATAATTTCAAGTGGCTTAGAACATTTGCAATGTGATCTAAATCATGTTCAAGATCATTTGAAGGGAGATTATGATTAAATATAAGTTACATGGATTATATTGAACAAGTATATTTTAGAGCACGATTAGTACCTATGCTTTGAAATAGCTTTTATATTTTATTTCATGACATCATCTCTTCAGTTATTAACCCAGATTTTTTAATAGGAGTGAAGAACAGAGCTGATCAAGAGCTAGAACATTTGATCGCTCAACTTGTAGTGAATAAAATTTTATTTGAAATTCAAATTTTGAAGAACTTTGCACCATAGGTGGAGCTTAAACTACTTAAGTATAAGTAATTATATATATTGATGAATAACTTCATTAAGAATAAATTATTCAAAATCCATTAATAACCAATTTTATAAATCAACAAAAACATCCACCATACTTTATTATAGTATAAACAACCAAAAATACCATAAATTTACAGCATATTCAAAACAACAAAATTCCGTACAAAATCGTGTTGCAAAATCGAAAGTGAAATTTTGATTGATGCGAAAATTATTCATATAATTGGTTTAATTAAGCGCAAAATGTATGTGTAACATTTTCCCCATTCATGCTAAGATTAATTCACTTTTGAAAAGTTGTTTTGCGACAAAACTCTCATTTAAATTTTATTTGAGAAACATTAAAAGGTAACATGTCGGTACACATATAATTATTTTTATGTGCGGTGCCACTTGTAAAATTTCATTAGAATTACATGCAACAAAATGTGCAGGTTGCGATAATTGTAAACATTGAGGTAATATTAGAGAATGTTGCAGACTAAGTTTTTATGGGAGTTTATTGACCATTTTGAGGATTCTGTTAACAAAATATTTAATGAATTGGTCAGTGATAGCAATCATGAATCTGTTTACATGGAATAATTGAAAATATCTTGGAAATAGCTGCTCCCATTTTAACAAGCAATATAACGTAAATTTTGATATTTCATATGAATTGTTTTGATTAAATCATATTATATCATATATCTATCAATTCCAATTATTCAACTATTTTGAAATGTTACAGGATCTATCATATTTATTAATAAACTCACCTATACATGTTTCAAAAGTCCAATATTGATTCAAACAATCTACATTCAAGTTGAAGTTTCCAACAGCAATTTGCATAAAACTTTTCATTCACCTCAAAAACATTAGATGTCTAAATATTGTACTACGGTGTATTTGTCTTTCGTCTGACTGCGATTATTATATAAATAAATATTCAAATTAAACAATAAAATGCTTTTGAACTTCACAAATAAATTACATGAAATTTAAACTAAAGAGTAGTGAGAGTGTACAAGAAAAAGAATATATAAAAAGTGATTAACTGAATTCAAATAAACCTTTTTTAACTAGGTACACGGACAACTTAAACGCAAAGCAACTGAAACTAACTCATGCCCATAAAATAATGAGTTTCCGGTTATTACAATTTAATTATTACAATTTCATAAAAAGACCACAAATTTCTTTAGAAAAAAAATCTTCAGATAATTATTTGACAAAGCTACCTTTTATATAACATTTTCATTACATTTCAATTTATTCACAAAATTCACAAAGTCAGAAAATGAGATTTTTGCATGAAACAATGAAATTAATTTTTTTTACAAAAAGTTATTGTAGTCAATGACTCTGCCTTACCTTTAAATGTTAAAATGTTTTAAAAAAGATTACAAGAAGCCATATTGTAGTATACGGTATAAGTGAAACAATTAATATCGTCACGGTTTGCCGGATTTTTGACTCAGTTGGTTGTTCACTTTACCTGCCTTATTCTTTCAAAATATTCAAAAATAAAAAAATGTTCTGATAAGTGAAATGGTTGAAACAAAATCCGTTGGTGACTCATGATCACTTTCCTGGTTGATTTTTTCTATTGTTGGGTTCTATCGTTTTCAGTTTTTAGTTTTTCACTTTTTCAGTTTCTAATATTCGGCTATCAGAGTTTTTTATGTTATGAACAAACATTCGTTTAATCGGTTAGAATATGTTTTTATTTGGGTTGATAATATTAATTGGTCTCAGTCTATTCGACGTGAAAAAAATTGGTAGTTCTATGAGGCGGTTTTAAAATAAATTTTGAAATTTTTAGTGAATGGCTTTTAACACAATGTATTATGAAATTTTGCATTAGATTCACATAAGCTTCTTCATAAAATTAATTTTAATCGTCAATTCCTACAATATTGGCCAAGAAAAACAATTAACTAATTTTAACATCTACATTTAAATTTGAAATGAATCTAACCTTTTAAAATTTCACACACTATAATTCCAACCTTCAATAAATGCTTAGCAATGTTTCCACTCAAAGCGACCCCTTAAATGTGTAGGGAACAAGTGCAGGCCACCAAACAATAGTTAATAAATATTTCTTCCATGTATTTCTCCTTTCCGTTCATTCTGTTCTTTTTTATAGCACAACAACGCAACAACAACCGTTCAAAAATAAAATATCGGATATAGAATGTCTTTCTACGAAAACATTGACTACATAATTATAATGTTTTCTGTATAAAATTTCATTTTATGCAAATTCCAACATAATTGTTAACATAAATTAACACCAGCAACCTATCGTAAGTGATATTCTTGATACTGCGCTACAGGTAAAACAAGCATGCAAATAAATATCGGTTGATTACTGTCCCAGCTAAAGTAAATCAATACAAGGTATCTGGTGTAAGTAGCAATTTAAATGTAGCTTGGCGTTGACGGTGATTTGTTTTCGTCGTTGCCAGTCAGCGCTTTCATGAATGAGATCGTAAGACACATGGGCAGGTTGATCTATCACTTCTATCACTAGATGACGGGCAATTCAAATGAGAGTTTGTTGTTTCAATTAGTTTGTTTTTGCTTCTTTGATCTTGAATCAATTATTTTTACCCCACTTGCGTGGTCAAAGGGAAATTACTGGTATTAATTTATAGATGCTCGTGCTTTGTTGTTGTTTCTATGTCATTTAGTTGTAAATGCCGAGTTCTTTATGTTTCTACCATGTGAGTTTTAGCAATTACAATCAAACTGAATTTCTCTTCGAAACTAATGCAATTTTCGATTAAATGAAGAATATTTCAAATTAAACTTTTTGAACAAAATTCAGAACGATGCTTACCTACACATTTACAGCATATTAAGCTTTTTGTTGAATTTACCTTCACCAGACATTTCATTCTCACCATTTTAATTCTTCTAAATGAAAATTTACTCGGCAGTCAAGACAAGAAGTCAAATGAAACACAATTCTAAAAGTAATTATCTTTTTGTTGACTGCATCTTGCAATCTTAAAGTTTGCACAATAAGAGATTAAAAATGCTAATACCTTGCAATTACATTTATTTCCAGTGTTCTACCATACATGTCTTGACGGTAGCTAGTGCAGCATTACTACATTACATACAGCATTATACAAATTTAATGCCTAGCACGCGCTGTTATCGGCTGCTTTTGAAATACAAAAAATAACATAATTTTGTTACCGTACCATTTTACCAGCATTTTTCTCAAAAGTAAAATTATTATAATGAATGGAAATACGTATAATTATCACCAGAAGCTAAATGCTATAAATAATAATAAATTGTTTTAGGATTTGGCAGAGTCTTGGCATTTTCTTGTAATAATTTTGCTATTGAGATTATATGGATGTGCTGCTGTAACAAGAAATTGGAGCACGCATAAATATTAAATACAATTTAATCAAAATTGGAGTTCTTATCCATTAATTTACCTTTTTATTTATGGGTTTCATAAATCCATAGAGGAACACACTATATTTAGAATTTATAGCCCGGTACTATTATATTAAAATGAGGCTTTCATTGTTTTCATTGTTTTCACAGCATGGCAAAATATATCCTGGATAAAATCAGGATATATGTTTCCATTTTTTGGAATCTATTCAATCAGTTGAGGTAGTTTTTCAAGGCTAATTCTCATCACATCTTGTTCATTATGAATACAAGGGCTATCTATAATGTCCTAGAAACCATCATAATTTACTCATTAAAAAGACTCACCCGTTAAAACCCTATATTGGTCCAATTATATCTTTTTTTTGGCACAAATTTAATATAAAAAACTGCATCCAAAAACGAAAATTTACTTGTAAATTTTTTAAAACCCACTACAAATTAAATTTTTTTTTGCAACAGACCAGAAAATCAGAAAACATCAATCTTAACATACTAAAAATGTTGAAAATAGATCACAGCAGAATTACACCATTTTATGCATCATAAATGAATTATCTGAATTAAGTAAATGAAGTAAATAAAGTAAACGAGAAAAAGTAATAAAACATAAAAATCACAATTAATAAAAACATTTTCTTCATTGTTTCAACGGTATTTGCACATTTTAAGTTTTCACAAAATTTTCAATGCTAAACTCAGTTAAAAGCTCTTATTTAATATTCGGTTGAATCAAAATATGCCTCCCAGTTAAACATAACAGAAATAATAGAAATAATGGAAAAAAATTACAAAACTATTCACAAACTATGCAAACTATTCATCAATCCGTAGACAAAACGACTTGGGGTATTCAATGTTGATTAAGAATACTGAATATAGCACAAGCATTTCAAATCAGTTGATTAAGCTATGCAAAAGAAATGAGAAAGAATTAGAGCAGTGAGTTACGCGTAGTCTAAAGAACCAGTTGTATTTCAATTGATGGCCAAGCAACGGATCAACAATAGAAAATTACAAAACTAAATCTGAATTGCTGAGAAAATATCGAAATTCCAAAATGTACAAAAAAAAATCATTCCAATTAAATTGTCGTTGACCATGAAAAATTTTGCTAAACAAAATGCTGGAGCTAATCTGTAGGGAAATACTGAGAATAGCGAAATTATTGGAAATATAGCGGAATGGTTGAGTACACCAGCAGATTGGAAAAATTAAACGGTAGCAATAAAGAGACTGAAATAGTTGTTGCAATAGTATGAAATAGAAAACTGGGTGAGAGACAATCTAGCATAGCTAATCTACCTTAAATCCGCACGTAGATAATTTCCAAAAAATTGGACAATGGAAAGGTCTCAATTCTGGATTTGTGCTGTATGCGTGCTGTAAGTTTGAGATTTCTGCTTTAATGTTTTTTAATTAAAATTTTTGATTGTATGACAACCTTTTTGAAATATGCTCCAAAATCTTTAAATATGTATTGTTTATTGAGATCTTACATTGCATATTCGTTTGCATTAATATTATCAATAATTCCTAGAAAAGCTGAAAGTTTTTTAAAACCAACCAATCAATTGAATTGTAAAATCAAATATCAATTTGCGAAATTAATGTCACCAAAAGTCTCTGTTCATCATCATCAATCATACTCTAAAAATCAAAAAACGCTTAATTGAAACTTTTTCTCATTTTCCAAATTAAAATATCTGTACTCAGTTGATGATGCATCAAAATTTTACAAAAAAGCATAACAGCGCAGCAGTTATTCTGTGAAACTACTTTTTTCAACTGAGTTCGCGTATTTGCATGCTAACTGCTGATTTTGCATTCACATTTTATTCAGCTTTAAAAGCAACTCTGAAGTTATTTGTTGAATATCGATTCAGTTTTTATTATATGGAACTGCAGAATATGGAAGGAAGTGAATTTTCAAGAATATGAATTCACTTAAATATTCTACAGGAGTGCATGGGTTGGTAGTTTGGGGTAAAATATGTATTTGGTAAATTTCTAAATAAAATTCAGAACGTAGAATTTGCAAAAATATTCAACAAGATTTCAATTGCGTTGCAGATATGACTTTGGTCTCTTGTTTGAGATAAAATGTCATCAACATCAAAAAAACGGTGAAAAATGCTTCCTATTATCAAAAATGTATGCTTATACTAAAATATCAATCTCCTGACCTCTTCATCTCTTTCTCAAAGTTTCTTCCTTTCGTGCGCTGTGTGTGGGTTCACTCAGTCTATAATTTCTTTTGGACGAAGAAAATTACCGGCTATTAAGTCATTAAGCATTATTATAACATTCCTTCATCACTCGAAATTAAGTGATTTTGGACTATTGGAGTAGGTCAACAATTTGCTTTAGGGCTCTTTCGGCTCGGTATCCTGTGATAATCTTTTTGGGGTGATTAAATTGGTGATGGGCATCAATTTCATTTTTTCAGAGTAGAGATTTCAAAAAACTGAAAATTGGTGTTACAAAAATCTATCACCATGTTTTTTATTCGATTAGTTTTGGAAAATATTTAAACATTAGTTTTTTTTTTAATTTTTAAAATTTTCTAAAACGAAGAATTCATTCCACGAAATGTTAAAATATAAAAACGTTTATTTGATTCCATTCATGATGTGGTTTTATTTGATTCATTCAAAATTTACACAAAACATCAGTTCGTGGTGGTTACAAGAGCCGATCATCTTAAATTATATTTTTATAGTCTGTCTTACCGACTTTCAAGCTTAACTCTTCTTTATTACATAAAAAGCTCAATGTTATTAAACTTTGGTTACAAATTTGAATTCCGAGTAAATCAATTAAAAATATTCTAAAACTAACTTTGGTACCAAATAAATGCCACATAGAAAACGGTGCTGGTTGCACACAACTATCTTTGCACTTAGACCACGTTTGAATATAATTTTCTCATTTTAATGACAACCTGAGACAACCCATAATATAGTTTTCCGTTCTCAACATCTCAGTTCGTATTAAATTGGAATGAATGGCAATTTAAATTGTTTTTCATCCTGAATATTCTGAATAAACTGCAAAATTCTTTAGAAAACAAGCTCATTTTATGGAGCAATTTGAACACATATTACCGGAAATATCAAAATTCAAATTAAACTTAGTCTCAAGAGACGAAATTGTGGGTTTTGAGTTTATAAAATCATAAGGTGATAGCATATATCCATGGTAATAGTTATATTGTTGAAAATATGGTTTTGATTTGTGCGATTCAAGTTGTGGGTTGAATTGCTTTTTTAATTGAATTTAGTTACATTGTATGAAATAATTAATTTCGCTTTTTGAAACCGAGTCAAAGACTCCAATCAAAAATTAAACCAGGCTTCATGGGATAGAAAATTATTAAGGACAAAGAATTGGTGTAAAAGGTGAAAGAATTTCTACTTCGTCAGTCAACTGTGATTTTAACCCACTTTTCCATTCAATTTAAAATTAACTACGGCCATTTTTAGGATGTATCATGAGGTTCCAGTGAGTCTATATGGTTCCTGGTGTGTTTCAACTGAGTTGTCATGTAACTATGATTTAGAGCTTTTAAAATTGCTCCCACAAATTCAATCTTTTGTTGGCACCCACCCAGCAGGAATCTCGATATGTTATGTTTTGGAATATTTGCTCACGAACTTCAAAATAATAAAACAAAAATTGTTATGAAACTCAAATGTGGCTGAATTCAAAAATTCTGGAAAATAACAGAAAATATCGAAAATATATATCGTGATGGTCGCTTTCTGTGTAATTTTTATTCCATTTCTGAAAGAAGGATATTCGCCAAGACTGCATACGTTGTTGATTCTATGAATACACAAATGAAAACACCAGTTTTTAGTTTTCCAATTTTTCAGTTTTTTCGCTTAGTTTTGGCACAAACATCAGCATTAGCAGTAAAAAAGGAACACATAAGTTATGGCAAATATGGAAGCAGAATGCAAATAAGGTTCGTGTCAACTTTTTTCCTTCTTCCACAAAGCGTCTTCCCACTGGCTTGAGAAGATGAATTGTGTTACCGACATATGTTTGATCTACGGGCGAATAAATGTGAATAATTTTTATAAGAAAAAGTTTTTGAAATGGGGGGTGGAACTTCCTCAAATATGTTTCAATGTAACCTTGAAAGTATAGACGTATAGATTTAACGGGAAACTTGTTTTAACAGAAAGGAGCAGAGTGTTGGAATTATATGAATGACAATAACTTTTCGATTCATGGAGAAGCTATTGTGGGAACATTAGTTGAAATGAAAAATATGACAAGCAACTTCCTATTCTTTAATTTGTCCTATTCAACTCCTTTTGAACTAAATCAAAAGCAAAATTTCAACTGCAACTAAATTTAGTAGGATTTTGCCGAAAACACATTAAAATTTATAGTAAAGTCCAAATTGAAGGCATGAAAAATTATCTTCCGAGTTCTTGGACTTGGAACTCATCCAAATGCTCTTACGCTAGAAATCCTCAAATTGATCAAGGCAACTTGAAAACGGGATAAAATAAATTTAACAGACTTTCAAGAATTCATTTCAAACTTCGAAGCACCCCAAGGAAGAGTAAAATAACGGACGTAGATATTGTGTATACCTTGCATACATGTGGTTATCTTCCGACAATGCCACATAATTTCCTCATTTTTCACCTCCTTTTAGATAATTGAATGAAAAATACGGAACGGTAGAAAATTCCTTTGCAAGAAATAAAAAGAAAACGTAAAAAGAGATGTAAAAGGGACCACACAATGTAATTTTTCATTCTGTGAATCAGAATACATTTTACGTGTTTCTTTTGCAAACATGGATGCTTGGAATTTTAAGAAGATCTGACATGGAGTAATTGGATCATTTTGGATCTTTAATTTTGGGTATACTGAATACTCAGTTTCAGTTATTTTTTTGTTTGGTAAATCTGAAATTTCTTTTCAACATGTACACAATATTTGTTTTGTTTTCGAAAAATGGAGATATATCTGAAGTGACATAAGTGGGCAGAATTTACTTCCATTAAATTTTCTTAGATTTAAAAATAATTGTTATTGTCATCTCCTGCTTAAAAATTAATTAACACAAACCATCAAGATTTTCACTTCAATATATTATTGTCTATTTTTAGATTAGAAAATAAATTTTTCAGAAGAAGAAGTCAATTCTCAAAGAAACACGCAATTTTTCAAGCAAAATATAATTGAGTTAGCTCTAATTAAAGCCTTTAAAATTCAAAGTACTGAAACATTCAACAGAATATATTTTCCACCCTTCAAAACGAATAATGGGTATGCAAAATTATTTAATTTTTAATTTTATTATCTTAACAAGAATTGGGTTTGCTTTGTGATTTGATACTGACAAGGATTTGAAATATTTTTCTGAGAAAATTCAGAGAAAAGGCATCCGAATTTGTCTTAGAATGTTAATACTCTAATGATTTGTATCGGAATAATCATATACCCGTTATGCCACGCCATACCGTCGTTGTGAAATAATTTTGAAACAGCATTATTCATGTTTTTGATGCTGTAATGAGGTTACATTTGAAAATTCCAATAAGCCTGTATTTTGTCATTACTGCGTATCATCTTTATGTAAGTTTGTTGATTCATAGTGGGAGTAAAAATTCGTTTTACTCCTAAAAAGGAATTATTGAGATTCTTGGCAAATATTGAAATTGGAGAACATCATTTGGCATGTAGGAATTTCGTGAAAAATCTTATTATCAATAAAGATCAATATCAGTGTATAACTTAAACAATTTTTAGAATTTGCATATATACCGAAAATTTAAAGAAATTTTAAACAACAAAAGGTTGGTTTTCATTTTGGGATCTGAAGTTTCATGTTACTCTTCATTTTATTTATGGTTCCTGAAGCAATTTGGATGAATTAAAAAAAATATTTATGTTTATCAATTGCAAAATTAAAACTTATTTTTTATTTCAATAGGACGAATCGGAGAAAAAATAATAAAGTGGCTACTCAGACAAGTCTGGGAACTGATCCACTCCAAAGAAAAAAAATGATTGTATTTTAAATGCTGAGTATATATTCTTTGATTTTTTTTTTGTTGAAATCTTGGATACTTCATACCTGGAAAAAATTTTTTTATTACTTTATCCTCATTAAAAAAAAAATCCTTTATGCAAAGAGTTAAAGTTTTACCATAAAAATATTATAACCGTATCAAAACTTCTTTTAAAAAATCATTTTGATTTTGTCTTCTTAAATTGATCTTAAAGTACCAGTTTGTTCAACTCCATCGATAAATGTCACCACTAGTGAAAAAGTGAACAAAACTGGTATCTTACTAAACATATTCGTCATAAAGATCATTTCAACAATCGTTTTTTGCACAAAAGACAATTTTCCCACATTCAGTTTGAGGAAAACCGAGCAATAATTCACCGTCTGCTACACAAAGAATATTAACCTCTGAGCTCTTCCTAGTGACTTGCTTTCATTTCTGTACGGCACAAGCTAACATAAATTCCATAAACTCCATAAACTCAAAAATCGCGCTTTATGATTTCAGGAAAGTATACGGAATATTGCTCATGGCGCTAGAAATAAATCAGCACAAAAATGACAATAAAAGAAAAATTACCATGTAAAAAAATATTTCGCCTGCAAAAACAAGCAAATCACATTGTGATAATGGAGACATGAGTTAGTAGGAAGAAAAAATATGATATTTTAAATGTTTCAAAGGAAATCATAAATGACACAACAATTCTGATATAAAATATATGCGCCAAAACGTATCCGACTTCATTACAAAAATCAAGAAATGATTTTTATTATTTTTACCGGATATGATGAGGAAAATGTTATGGGTTTTATGTATTTTGTTTATTTGATGGTTTGACTGATTTTTGCATAGTCATTCGTTTGTGTAAGTATCTATTTTACATAAAATGATTTTAACGTTGATTTTAATAAATGAATGATTAATGAATATTTTAGCTATTCATCTAGTCTTTAGATTTATCAATTTTCCCAAAGGTTCAATAAGGATGTAAAGATAAAATCCGATTGCATTTATTTTGGTTTAAATATTAAGTTTTGAAACAAAAGTCTCCATGTAATTCTAGCATTACTTTAGAAACTTGACATTTTTTGCATGGCTTACATTTTACTTCTATCTCAAAAATTCAGGAGTCATTTAGCAGTTTGCATCAATTTAATGACCACCAATGTCTGCATCAATTAAATGGCCACCAATATTTCAATGCTTTCAATTATGATTCAATTTTGAAGAAAACTATTTTAGATATTCATCTAGTTCATAATATTATGTTGATTTAGATAGTTTATTTTAAACCAAAGTTTTGAATATTTTTTACCGCAATTTTTTTCGCTCGTGCTAGAGTTCATGACAAAGAGCCAAAGGTTCAATATCCTAGCCTAGGATGTAAAGATAAAATCCGATTGCATTTATTTTGGTTTAAATATTAACAATTATTGTTTATTAAGTTCTGAAACAAAAAATTAACGGTCAAAATATTTTTTTAACCTAAAATTTTTTCAAAAGTTTTAAATTTTTCAATTAAAATTTTTAAATATTTTTAAATAGCCTCAAGTGTCAGTTTTCCAGGAAAAAAAGTTTTTGAAAAAAATATTATGTTTAACGGGAGATATCAGCTTTTCCTAGGTAAGACCAAAATTGACGCCCAAGATGAAGGAAATTTGGTCAAATTTTTTTAATTTTTTTGTGTATAAACCTAGCTTAGCATTTTACTTTAATATCTTTTCAAAAAATTTTTTTCCCTGGAAAACTGACACTTGAGGCTATTTAAAAATATTTAAAAAATTTTAATTGAAAAAATTTAAAACTTGAAAAATTTTAGGTTAAAAATATTTTGACCGTTAATTTGTTTTTGCATTTTAGATTTACAATTTTTGTTTCTATCTCAAAAAAATTCAGGAAAATGTTAACATTTATCTAGATTTAAATATGTACGTAGCTGGTGGAAGATCTGGATTTACGAACAAGATTATTAAAATATGTTTGAAATTGTTTCTTGAGATATTGAACCCTTAAATAAAATATAAATGAACAAACAGACTCATACCGACACACACGAGCCTGCATATATAACAAAAACGGACAAATCCTAAAGAGTAAGAAATTTCAAGAAAATATAAGAAAACTCTGGATATTAAAGTCATAAACAATAAAAAAATCCACAGCAAACGCATTAACCTGGAAAATTTCACTTCTTTGTATTCTGGTTGAATTCGAAAGGCAAATGTCAGCATGCCAAAATGCCAGCGTGTCAGCAGGTGGGTGGATTCTTGGAATCTTCTGGCTGCTTTTGATTTTCAATGTCATTTTCCGTAAACCATTTTTAAGTCCAAATAATGAAATTATATGGAAAATATATTTGAGCAAAAGCTTTCTTGAAGATGCCATGATAAGTTTGCCATAATCTTTTCGTCTTACTCAATGTTCACAATGTTGGTACTTTCAGTAAAAAAGCATTCAATCGTTTATTGCAAGAGCACTCAACGTACTAAGAAAATTCAGTTCCTGGAAAAAAATATTATTGGATAAGTATTCTGAAGTAGAAAATTTTATACTTAGACGTAAAGTGGTTTCTTTCATCATTGAGAAAATAAAGTTAGTAGAAATCAAGTAGCAGATTTAAAATATTTGTTGGCTGGTCTTGATTCTTTTATGAAGGATTTAAATTGCCCTATTTTTCATTAAAGTTTAAAGTAAGAGTGATTTAAGTTTCAGTTAAAGTGAATAAGGTATTTAGATATCACGAAGATAATCTTTAGCTGTTGGACGTTGCTCTTGGAAATGTATAATTATATATATTGCAGCTTTGTGGATTGCTAAATTAAATCAGAAAACCGAGGATAGTTGGCAGAGTCTCTTTTTTTTAGTTTACCGGTTGTGTTGCAATTTTTTAAGCATAAAAATGTAAAGAAAATTAAATCAAAATTGTACCTTCAATAAAATTGGGTAAAAATTATATTGAAAATAAAAAAGAGGAAAATAGTTTATGAAAGCTTTCAACAAAGCTTCCAATAAAAATGCCTTTTATTATATTAGTTGCAAAAAGCTTTTAAGTTAAATGAAAGATCATGTTGAGAATAAAAACTACCGTATTATGAATAATTCAATATTATGTTTGGATATTGAAGCGTCGTATGAACTTGAATATAATATCTTAAAAGTCTGTACCACCAGAAATGTAAACCTCAAGATGAACTCTATAACGATTTTTTGTACAGCAATCTACTTTATTTGCTATTCATGACATTATTTGCATAAAAAGATATTTCATTTTATTTGAAATTCAAAATACCGCTCTACACTTAGATAGTTCATTAAAATAATATTATCGTATTAAGTTTCTCATCAATTTCTCGATTTATTTTGCCATCGCTTTCCATCAGACCCAACAGCAAAAAAAGGCGCACAACGGGGAAAATCAACATGAATAAAAGAAAATGAGATCCATTAAGAGTTGTTGTGTAATACTGTAATCGCGTACAAGAGGCATTAAATGGAAGTGGAATATGAAAAATTCTTACATGATTTTATTGTTTTTCCAGTTTTTTTTAAATTTCAGAATTTTTGAGCTTAAGAATTTTAATGGGCTTGTTGAAGAAAAATGGTCGGAAAACATTTTATTAAAACTCAAAGCGTGCAAGCTTTATGTTATATTAGATTTGGTATCAGATGCTGACCTTCAATGAAGAACTCTAAATATTTTCATTAAATCTGGTTAGGGAATGTTCATTGAGTAGGACAAGATAATTCATATTTTCTAGGAATCATATATTTTTTTGTCACGAAATATTTATTCATCATCTTGAAGAATTATTTTTTTGAAAAAACTTATTTAAAGTACATTCACCCTAATTATGAAAAACTTGAGCATTTTGAAGATTTTGTTAAAATTGAGAAAAAAGCGGAATTCAAAGTTTTCCACGAATTATTATTAGGATACAATTAAGGATACTCTTGGAAGGCTCAACGAAGACTTAATATTTAAATGCCTCTTTTCCTTAGGATGTTTGGCTATTAATTCAATTAGCATTTAGCAACAAAACGATGATTCGATTCAAATCATTGATTCTAAGGAATAACAGCTTATATAAATATACCTGAGACACAACAAAAATACTTTGAAGAACCGAATTCAGGATCGACCGTCATTTTGACGCAAATTGATTTTATGTGTTTTCAACAAATAATAAGTTCCCACAAATTGTTATGAACAAAATAGATTTCCCCCAAATCACATACCGAAAGCTTTATAGACCCAATTAAACTTTACCCTCCATTTTCGCAGGTCAATATCCAAACAAGCATAAAATATCCATTTCACTTATCGGGATGCTATCTATCCGCAATCTTTAAAATCTTCTCTTTTAATATTCCGCCCAATCACCTACTCATGTTTAAGCATTTTCGTATTTTTACTGAACGATTTTGCTCTCAATTTCATTAACTGATTTCTGATACTGTTCCGGCAAGTTCAAGTAAAAGGCAAAATTTAATATCTTCCGCTTTCCGTGCTTCCAATTTTTTATTGGACTCAAGAGTGTTGGTTTTATGGCAGAAAAATGTGTTACATTGAAAATGGAATCCCGCACATATCGAAGCTCTTTTTGGGGCCTAAAAGGAACACATAGCAATTCGTTTGATATTAGAGTTAGAGCTCGCGATTGGGTACACAAGGCTCTCCAGTTTCAAGTGATTTTGTTTTCCAATCATTTTGTTTTTTCTATGTTAGGTTTTAAGCTCGTGTTGTACTTCAGCTCACTCAAAATTACATCTGGTAAGTTGAGTGTAAATTGTACAACATACGCTAGAAAATATTCCAAACTTTGGCAAATTAAAAGCAATCGTGAGATTTCTGCTTTGATCTGAAGGAAATTAGATGGATTCTAGGAAAATCTGAAGGATTACAGGTGCATCTGTTGGTTAAGTATGAGTATATTTTAATAGTTTTTTTTATGTTAAAGCAAGTCAGAAATAACAATTGAGCCAAAATGGTGATTAATTATGAAGGACCTATATGATAAAAGGTGATCTTTTTTGAAGATTTATCATAGATTTTATCAAAAAACTGTATCTGATCCTGCTCCCTTTAAAAAGTCCTTCCCCGGAAATAAATTTAACTTTTAAAGAACTCAGACTTGATGGTGGAAATTCGGGAAAAGCCGCAAAATACGTAAAAGGCTTTCCTTGTCAAATTTTCATATTGACAAATCAATCAGCTTTTGAGCTTTTGCCACAGCAAAATACTGAAATATAAGAAGGATGTATCGACGGCTAAGATAAACTGCGAGAAATAATTGTCTCATTTGCAATATTTCATGTTTCTTGGGGCTTTTTGTGCTGAACAAGACAAATGCTTTCTGCGTGGAAGCTTTTAAACTTTTTTGCCAAAATATTTATTGTTTATGCTAAATCATTCTAGCTTTCTGCCAGTTATCCTTTTAATGGGTTTGATTTGTTTGTTTTTGAATTCTTTTTGAATCAGCGATTGGCAGATGAATAAATAAATATTTTTTGTTTGGTGCTCTTCAAAATCTATATAATGATCAATTACTTTTGTTTGAGCTTTTCTTGAAAAAATGTAAGTTATACAGCTGGAGTGAAGCTTTTTTGAGATACATTTATGGGAGCATTTCGGTTTTTTGTTTGCTTAATAGGGAATCGATATCGTATTGAAAGTTAAATTTATGTAGATCTTGAAATTAATTCTTGTTCAAACTCTTATTTTCGATTTGAAATGTTTTATATAGTCAATCAATTAGTCTAATACTAAACTTTTGTGCTTATTTTAAAGTTGTTTTAAAAATATTTATTTTACAAGCTGCCTTATCTCTTTTTCCATGGGATTGTTTAATACATAAATAATTTGAAATACGAACCATCAAAATCATTAAAATTTGATATTGATTGAAACTTACATATTTAACAATTTATCTCAAACGCCATGCAAACATTTGAAAAATCAGAAAAAGCTCCCAAAAAAACAGAACTCGTTTCGAAAATCAATATTCTCATAACCCATTATCATAATTAACCCAATTAATTAATTACTTCAATTTTACAAGGGCAAAACAACAAAACAGAACCAAAGCTCCCTGTAAATTTCAGAAAACAATAAATGTAATTTTAATTTTTAGGGTATATAAATAACGTTCAATGATTAAAGGAGAGTCATTATGTGTTCTTATACTTTTGCGCTTATTTAAGGGGAGCGAGCAGAATCAATAGATTGGAAACTAACGGCCATAAGTCTGAAAAATTTCTTACTGCTTTAAAAAGCTGAGGAAGTTGAAACTTTATGATTTGTTTTTATCGTTTCGATTTTAATCCATGATTCGTCGATAATAATAAACTAAAGATATAAAATCTAACAATTCAATTAACTTTTTTGATCCAAAATTTGCAAATTCACTTTTTGTTTTCATAATTAAATTTTTGATTCATAAATTACAAACTATGTATATAAATGACAGTGTATAAAAACAATGGAGATTTTAAATTTATCAGAGTAGCACTTAGGGGCTGGTTGCGAGAAAGGCCAAGAGGTTATCGTGTGTAATAAAACAGCCGACTGTACCCATTTGCCTGTGATTTATTTTGGTTAATCTCCGCTTCTTGAAAGCAAATTAAGTGCTTATTTACGCTGTGCCTTCTGGTTTATTATCTTTATTTTTCATAAATTTTAATTTCTTTCACTTCTTATTTGCTCTGGCCCAGCAACTTTTGCCTGGATATATTTATTATCATTAAATGCTGAGCAATGCTGCCAAAAAATTATGAAGGGGATTTTGAGGGTGGAATTTAATTATTAATGAATAGCTCAAATTTTTAAAAAATCTGATTGTCTAGACTGGAGCCTGTTAATCTTAATATATTAACTTAAGAAATACCTTTATTTATCCTAACATCTTCCACCTGTACAAATCCCCTTCCACTCTATACAATATTCCACCTCTGCTAGTGGCTCATGGCCACTTTTCTGGGATTCAAAATTAATTTTCATGTAATTGTGCACAAAAGGTAGAAAATTTATAAAACGCAAAAGGGCCACTTTGCGAGGTTTAGGGTGAATGGAGGAAATTCATTAACTGTTTTAAAAATTCCTACAGGTTTAAAGAGATCTGAAAGTAGAAATACGTGAGCATATTTACAGGATTTTGTTATAAACTCGCATTCTATTATGGGAATGAATGGGAGTAAGTAAATTTTGGTCAGAATGATTTTCGAAATGTACCACGAATTTCACAAGCGATTTCACATTCAATTGCATGTAATCAGGATTTAATTCGGTCAACATTACAAAATTGATTCTCGATTACGAACATTGCAAACAAAAGCCTGGTCCATTAAATTTCCGAACAAATAATTCAAATTATGTTTGCTATGTAGAGAATAAAGCAAATCAATTGAGAACGAAAGTTAATTAAAATTAAATCATGTTTACTATTGACGTATTCAATATGTGTTGACTGACGGTTATCATGTATGAATATTAAAGACGTATTGTGATGTATAGAATTAAAGGCATTACAGATTGTTAACTAAATATAACAAAAAAACAAATTTTGTGAACAAAAATTTATTTAAAATAACACAAACTTTCCTAAAATGTTGAGGTTTCTTGAACAATTTCAACTATTCATAAAATCAGAAGCTCAAAAAGGATCTATAGTTCAGTTTAAAAGATACCGCAATCTAAACACAGAAAACAATCGAAATTCTCAGAATGCTTTAACTAATCAAATAAAGCATAAATTATTCTTGAACATAATATACATAATATACATTATACATTATACATTATACATTATACATATACAATATGAGAATTTACTCACTATAAAACTTTTGCTGTCATAAAATATATCTACAATCTACATCATATATAATTTGTGTATTTATGCGTGATATAATTGTGTTAAATTCTAGCTTTATTTATTCAGCTATTAAGAGAATGAATGTATGTTGTATCATCTTTGAGTTTTGAAATTTCTGAAGATTTGAAATGAGGATTGAACCATTAGGGAATGTTTAATAAGAATTATTTAATTTACACGCTTTTAAAATTATTGAAGAATTTGCATAGACATTACACTAGAGGCAATTTCAGCACTTTATTTTAATTTCATCGGTAAATTGAAATTATAGGCCTACAATTAGTTTATTTTTCATGATAAATGCCGTAAACCTGCATTCTTTTGAATTTAAAAATTTGATCGTCCAGCCCTCGTTAAAAAACTAAATATGATACACTTGCTTGTATGTTTTTAGCTTCTGTTTATTGCTTAAGCTTTAAATATTTTGAATAAACAACAGCAAAAGTTTCAGTGTTCACCACAAAATTTATGCACCAGTTTCGTAAACAAGGAAACCAAATAGCGACAATCAAATTTTATGTGTCATTTGTTAGCTATCAATACATATTTTCGTTTAATCTGGTACGGATCAGGAGCGATGAGTTTTGGATAAATAATGTTCCAAAGTTACAATAATATATACCATGTCAAAACCAGGGAACAAAAACAAGGAAATTAGCGGCTTCGCTAACTTTATGGAGTAGGATTTGGATGAGTGATTAATAATGATATCGATTTTACATTATTCAGGTTTAGAAAGTTAATGCTTACAGAATACAGATTCATCATGGGCTGTGTGGAGAAGGGAAATATTATCCTACAACTTTATTACCAATTATATATACTATATCTAAATAATATTTTCTTTATAACAGCACACAACTTATTTTCAAGCTTACCAAAGTTTAAAAAATAATATTGAGAAATACCTACCAACAGTAAAAATTTCAAAGCATTTTCATCGGTCGCATGTTTCATATTAAATTTATAGAGCTTCACCATCTTTAACTACATTAAAGAAGCACAGTAGAAAATTGTATTAAAAATAATATCTGTCATTCACTGAAAATGTATGGTTGAAAAACTCTTCATTGAACGCTCTCTAGCTGATAGAGTGATGTTAGTGAAATAGCTGAAGGACTGATATGTGACGTTCAAAGTCTCCTTCTGCATTGTTGTTCACGAAATTCAATTAATAAAAATATCTTTTGCGTCATTTTTGTTGACCCTCCGTTTTATTTATTTTCTAATTTTGTATTTTATAAAGTATTCCCTTGCCATTACTTCTTCATAGCATCCTCGATATCGTTGTCCGATATTTTTCACATCACATGTCTTCAATAAAAGTCTCTTGTGACGTGGGAGCGAACTTTGGGGCGAAAAATTGTAAACCACATAATTTATTGCTCCAACACATTTTATTTTTTATCTCAGGGGTTGGTAAAATGTACATTTTATGAGACATAAAGAGATAACTTTAATGAACCGAAGCAACATCTTTTGATCGCTTCAATTAAGTTGAAAGCATTATTTTTCTAAACCAATTTCTTTTCTGTACTTTCTGTCACTTTGTCCGCCAAGAATTTCAAAAAATAGATTGAGATTTAAAAATATTATATCAACCCCTGATATATTTATTTTTACAGTAATTTGCACTCCACTATGCTTTCATGCTGAAATTTTGTTTAACCAAACAATGGACTAAACATGTTTTTCTTGTTTTCCATGTTATTTTTCTTTTTTGTGCGGCAATTTCACGTTAAAGTAGTCAGCAATGGTGCTATAACGTGCTGGACTTTGATTGTGCTCATTGAACAGTGTGATTTCCGGAGAGTATGTTTTTTTTCTAAATAAACTTTCATACGTTGCTTTAAAATTTAATTGAGGATACGGTTGCACATTATATTTAAAAGGACTCTAATGATGAGTATTTTTAGTCAAGCTCGGTCACGTTTAGTATCAAATTGTATGTTTCTGTGAGGCTATTTTAAAGAAAAGTTCAGTTTATCTTGTTTATTTTGTTGTTTATTTCAAACTGAATAGAAACCTCCATAAAGTCTAATTTTAGTTTTACTACAACTTTATGAATCGTATTTATTAAGTTTCAAAGAAAAATTTCTATGAGTTCAAATTTCTGAAACATTGAACATATTTTTAGGGAATCTATATTTTTCCAACAGTAGTTCAAATATATGCTATCAATTTGTGTCATTTACTAGTTGGAACAATTGAGAATATGTAGAAAATCGAAAAAACTTTCAAAGCTTCCACATGCATTCGATATTACCGAAATACTTCAAATGAAGGAAGCATAAAAATATGATTGCGAAAATCGCTAAAACCAAAAAACATGAGAAAGTTCCCGGAAAGCATGAAGTATGGACTAGCATAAAATTCTCCACAATTTCCATGTTATAAAAGACATGAAAATAAAACATTCTAGATGATAAAATGCATTTGCAAAAACTTAAACCATTTTTTTTTAGAACTCAGAAATTCTATGAAAAATTTATCACATTTAGCTAGCAAATTTTTGAAAAGTTTTCCTTTCGAGTAGAAAATATAGAAAATTCGAATTATTGAATGAGTCTCTGTAAGTTTTCTAGTTTTACTTAAAAAGGCTAAAAGGAATAGATGATATAAAAACAATAACATTTATTCTAAATGATTTGTGAACTGATCTGTGACCAGACTATTAAAAGTATATACTAGCTTGGTCTGTTGAAAGTCTTCACTATTCACTTGATTGATCATAAATTGCTTAAATGATGTTACCTTTCCATTTAGTTCCTAGATTATCGAAAGCAAAACAAAATATGTTTCTACTTTCCATCTTTTTATTCAAAAGCTCCACTTCTATATGTCTTGAATAAATTCTATAAATATTATATCATCGATAAATTTGTATGTTCCAAGCGAATATGATCTTTATGCTTCAGAAGTGAGAAGCAAACTCATTTTAAACTACATTAACTTTATCGGATTTGTATGCAGCATTATTTGAACGATTATTCAAGAATCTCGCAAAAGCTCAGCAGAAAAAGTTCCCAACAAAAACGTTGCTCCGTTCCAATCCATTTAAAATTGATATTTTCTGCTCCATTTTCAAATTTTCGAGCATAACGAATAATTTTGTAAGCCATATAGAATTTTTGCTTTTGGGGGAGGAAAAAGTAGAAGCTAAAAAAATTCGAAAAAACAGTATAATGTCGGAATAATGTAAAATTGATATATTTGCGATATATTTGTGTGAAAGCTCCTAGAAGCTAGAGAAGTATAGAGAAAGGCATTAAAAATGATAAATGAGGTTTTGCAGCTTAAATCAAAATAAATAGATTTGCTGAGATATTATTATTGGAACATTGAACTACTGAGGATAATAAATTTCGATGAGAGACCTGAAATAAAGCTGTTGTAATGATGCAATTTTGAAATTCGACAATTCTGGAAATGTAGGTTGTGAAAACTTTTCTTTTAACCCATTGGTAAATAAATTAAAGACAAATAGACAACCGGTCAAGCGGACCTATAGATAAAACTTGAACAGATTTAAGGAGAAAACAAATCGTTTAAAAGCGCTTCTTTATTCTTTCGATGAAAAGCTATCATTACAAAAAAAATTTCTCATCACACTTAAATGACTTTACTAACCCAGTTCCAAACAAATTGCAGCAAAAAACTAAAGGAAACTCTCCCTGTGTATTAGATAACAGCATTACACCGCCTGAGCTTTTTTGCTGCTCGGTAAATTGATTCGAAACGGAATAAATTAGGCTCAAGCGCTCAAGAAAGCATTCATTTATTCATGCGATTCCGTCATGAAAGCCATATTTTGATTTTCACACATCTCATTATTTCCGTCCTTTTCAGCATTTCTCCTCGTTTCCCTCGATTTACTCGTCTCACCAGGATAAAAAAAAAACATCTGTCAGTCTTGTTCCGATATAAGTTTCATCCATGTTTCATCTTGATATGAGCCTATCGATGCGTGTACAAAAATACTGTTTACACAAATGTTTCTCAAGGTTGGCATATACAAATTTGTTGATGCACGTATTTTTTGTCTAGATTTCATAAAAACAGGGGTTTTAACTTGTAAAATTCTTAATAAGTAAATCCTTTTGAACTACGAAAAAACTACAAGAAACAGAATCTCTTTAAAATCTGCTAATTAAAAAATTTACCAAAATTGACCAGATTGACCCTGCCACTCCACCATTCATGCAAAAAAATCTCAACTGTAATCCTTTCTTCCGTTGCTTCTAACTTTTCTAATAGCTTGCGAAAGGCAAGAATAAATACTAGCAGATGGGATCAGTTTACGTAATCGCTGCAATCAATTCCCCAGCAAATAGTTAGCCTTCCTTCATCATTCAGCAAATTGATTCTTCCTTGACACGCAACAAGACTCAATCACGATAAATCCTCAGACACATACAGCTCTGATTTCCTTCATATCAGTGCAAAGTGATTGAAATCTTGTAAATGCAATAAAATGTATGGAAATATAGAAATGTCAAAGGACTAGGAAACATGGATATTTTATATTTATGTTGGATCTTTTAACCCTTTGCTCATTTTTAGAATTCTGAGTAAAATTTATTGGATTTTCTTTAAAATATTTTCAAACGATTTTTTGAAAGTTCATGCAACAAATTTCTATTTTGTAATATTTTAGATATTTTAGCATTTGCAAGGTCTTTGGCAAGATTTGAACTTAGCAACTAAAAAAGGGTTAATAATTTATTGAAAGAATCGAAAAAACTGAAGGAATTGAAAGAATTGACGGAAATAAAGCTGAAAGAAGAAGATGTTACGAATATAAAATATTTATGGCAGTTCTGGCAGGCAAATTTATGGCATCTAGAAATTTGTTTGAATTGTGCTTTCTCGTATGATAACCTTGGGTATTTGTTAAAGTATATGCACACATTTACATTTTCCTCTCAAATAACGTATATTTTTACATCTTTCATGACAAGTCATTATTCTTTGGCGTTCCATTCAAAGAAAAATAAAAGTGTATAAAGTCAACATTCCCATATCCATGTTATATCTTTTTACCTAAAATATATGAAATCATAAAATATATATCCAAGGATGAGAAACGACTGGTCTTTTGAAATTTTTTTGCATTGTTGAGTTTGCTGAGTTTATTGAGTTTATTGTTGAGTGTTGAAATTTTTGCCATTTTATAGTGAACCTTTGTCAGTTACTGATTTTGTGGCAAGATCGAAAGGTAAACTTGCAAGAACATTTTGAAATTTTCTTTACAAATATTATGTAATCGAGGTTTTGTGGTTTTTGTAGAACTAATGTATAATATTGAACACCAACTTTCATGGTTGCAACTGAGTTGGAAATATTAAAATTCAATAAAGTTGAAGGTTTATTGACTTTAAGTCAAGGGAACTTTCTATACTTTCTAAATTCAAATCGCATCATATAATTTAAAGCTTCACCCATTGAAATAAACCAAAAAAAAAAACAATACTCTAGTTTATGTTATAAAATTCAAATACGTAGTATTCTTTTTTAAGCTTGTTCTGTTGAGTATTTTAATTTCGCTCGGTAATATCAACAAGATTTTAGATTTCTCAATTTCAATCAACTCCTTTTTCAATATTATAATTGATTTCAACGTCTTCTAAATGCCAATCCCTTTATTGAAATTAGTTCCGGCTCCCGCCAAAAGAAAGTATAATAAAAAAAGTAATCACAGCGAAATGGCAAAAAAACCATGAAGTCATGGGGTAAAGTTCATCAAGGATCCCGTAAAACATCCTACAAATCACATTCATCGGGTAATATTTCAGAGAAACATTTTTCAAATGAATGAGCTTTTTATGTAAAGCTATTTCTTTTTCGCTTGATAGAAAAATATGAAAAAGTCATTTCCCAATTTTACTGCTGCAAAATTCATGGCAAATTCCTCAAAAAAATATCATTGTATGTTAAATAATCCAGCATTTTTTACTTTTGCAGAAATAAATTTCCGTTTCCAGTCTATTTCGCTTAATCACAATTATGTGTTGGAAAATTGAAAAGAGCTTTTCTTCTGAAATTGTAATACTCGAATACTGTATTATTTTGGTATTATTATTGCTATTATTAATGTATTGTGTATTTTTGTGCACTCTTTTTGCTCCAGAAGTAAGCTGTGTAGGGATTTATTGAACATGGCAAACAATGGGGTTAAACTAAGAGCTTTATTTGAAATTTCTATTTATATATTTTAAATAATTTATCGCGGGGCTTAACTTAGTATGTGAACTTTACTATATATTTACCGGTAAACACATTGTTTGGTTGTCAGATCTGAAACTTACCTTAAGGATTTGTGTGGCACTAAGAAGATGGAAACCTATTCATGAGAGTATTTCATGCAGAGACTAAACAAGATTAGCTTACAAAAGCCTACACAATATACAGTATATGATATTTCGTTTGTTTGAAAAATATCATGCTTATAGTAACGGTGTTCATTACAAGGCTATTATATAGCCACATACACTCTTCGGGATATGCAAACACAAAGTATTTTGAAAAATACATAAATTGTAATAATAAGTAATTTTTTCAGCAACTACTCTAGAACAAAAAAATCTATAAATTTTCAGCTCAAAAACTTCCATTATTAGATCTCTAAAACTGAATACCGTTGCATAATGAATAATTTTATATGCAATAATTTTATGTAAATTACATAGCATCTATTCACAGTGGAGCCAAGACTAAAAGTAGAGCGATACGATCCCATAGAATGCATAGAAAGCCAGTAAGCTGTTGAGGCCTCATAAGGCCTCATAAAGCAAAATTTTCAAATTACACTTGCTCGTACGACGAGCTGTATAACAAAAAAAATGGCATAAAACGCTAACAAGTAACCACTATAATTCTACAAGCTAACAAGGAACGAGAATGCCCCAAGTTATGTTGCAAAAAGCCATTGCCACAAAAACGCTTGCATATTTGAACAGTAGAAATGCATTTAAGCGACTCAGCTGCTTTAGCTGTCTAACAGCAACGGCATCAAACTGGAGCCACTCCAGGACGCTTTTAGGGAGATTTTTCGCTATTCATGGAATTATCTTTTTGCAGCCCAAATTACGAGCTCAAATTAAATATTCATGGGGAAAACACTTTTGCTTCTCATTTTCCAGATTTTTTTAAAGTCGGCCATATTTTGGGTTTTCTAAGAACTTTTTTGCACTTGTGACCAACTGTCTAAATTATTTCCTTTAATATTTTTAATTTCTTGTAAATATCCGTATTATTTTGGTCCTAATCACAATTTATCTCAAAAACCTTGAGTATCTTTGCAATGCCTTTCTTTTTAGATTTGATTAAAAATTCTTTGCTTTGAAGCGTTGTAGCTAAAATTTCATGAAATTCAATATTTAGAAAATTAGTACCGCATTAATAATCAAAATTAATGAATTTTCCCATAAATCTCGCTCGGAAACCATTCGAAATTATTTCTGAGCAAACAAAAGTATCGAAGTAGAAAACCACAAGTATTAATATTTAATTCAAGTGTTCCTGAAACTCTGAAACCTTTGTCCCCAGTTGCTCCACAAATCTACCGAAATTTCAATTTAACTGAACATTTTCTAAAGCACTTTCTTAAAATAGTCCAAACTCATACAGATCTACTCGGTAACAAATTAAAATTGACATTCCACTGCTGGAAGCTAGATGTATAAAAGCTTTCAGTTCAACTCTATTCAGCTTGAATTTGGTTCAAAAAGTTCTTGTTGTCGGAAAACTAAAAATGGCAGAAAAACAATTATCAATGTGACATCGAATACGTTATTGTATTATATTGAGAGGGAACGACTCAATTTCATTGTTTCAGCTTGGAAGATTTATTCGAGGTGGGAGAAGGGGCTAATGGAAAATGAGAAGGTATTGAAATGAACCTGACTCAATATAATTATTATTGAAAGTAACCTTGAGGAATGTGATTCATTATTTTGCAGAATATCTGAAGTGGTGATATTAAAATAAAATGTCCTTTTGATAAATAGTTTGCAAGAAAAGATTTCGATTGAAAAACTAAATTTAACTCAAAATTATGCTATTTCAAAATGTATAAAATATTCTTCCTGTAAATACTAAAACTCAAAACACTGATTCACGCTCACTTTTTATTTTTCAAACACTTTGCAAAAACCATGGCAATCCATCATTTCTCATCATTTTTTCGCATATAACGACTATATTGTGATGTTATGTCAATTTCACCATAAAAAAAAGCACGCGGAAAATTCTACGCAATCCACAGTGAAGGTCCCATAAATAAAACCAAACTGACAAGATTTAACTGCAAACGGCATCGCATAATAATCTGTCCCAGTTTTGTTAGATAAAACTGAATGGGTATAAATGCCATGAATATTTTTAGGCTTACGGAAAAACACAAAAAGTATGTAAATATGCAAAAAATCAATAACTCTTTTTGTGGAACATAAATTTTGTACTAAATAGATAAATGGGTTTTTGTTACATAATAAAAAAAACTGTTCTTTATGATGAATTGAAATTCAGGAAAAATGGCGAGAGATTGCTACTGTTGGGTGTTCAAATAAATCAATTATACAAATTAAAGGACTTTGAAATTCTTTATGTTAAAAATTTAAAGTAATGCTTCTTCGTAATTATTTTTGAAGTCTGCACATCAATCAAATATATCTTTTCAACGAACTAAAGTTCAGACGGAATAATAATGTTTTTGAGATCGATTTCAACAAAAAAATTTATTTGAAAACATTTTCTAAGAACTTCAACTTCTTCATAATATTATTTTCTCAAGCTTCTCAGAATACACAAATATCTCGACAAATATGTATCTATGTTATATGCTTCATTGAATGATTAGCAATTTTCCACAAAAAAATTTAAATTATATTTACATAAATTTTCAACTGAATAAGTTTTTTAATGGTATTGCAACAAAATCTTTTAAATTAAGCTTGTTAGTGAACTTTTGCTATAGAAACTCATATAATTAAGTTGAAAGTTTATTTTTCGTTGAAATTAACATTACTTCATAATAATTAGGTTTCTTGCGACAATTTGAAGTGTCAATTAAATTTAGCATACCGTTGGCAAGAAGCGTTTATTTCCACGTACTCTCAAGATTTGTTCGATTGCTCTAATATAGATGGACTTTTTATTGATACATAAAAACTGAACTGATAATTTATCCTTTGTGGCTTGTATAACTTCACTGTATCAACTCATAGAATCCATTCAACTTTTAAGTTATTCCTGAACACAATGTGCATTCTTTTCTCATAAAAAACGCATTGTTTTAGCAAGCTTTGGTTACAATCGCACACATAGTTTCTCTTTTTAGCATCATACTCAACACATTGTCGTCTGCTCTCTTTTATACACTAGGAACATAAAACATTTGCCAACATAAATTGGAATTTTAAATTTCATCCCTTTTCACGTTGAATTTATTTTATTTATTCTTGGTGGATAATTCAAATCATTATTCTTTTGCAGCGGTTAGATGATACCCGTATTTTAAAATTATTTTTGGTAGATATAAAGACTTTTTAAACAGCATCAGTAGTAAGTGTAAGATTTTCTATCAATTTTTCTTACAGCGTTGAGTAAAAACGCTGGTGAATTTAAAGCTATGATACTCTTAAAGTAGCCTTTCATGCACGCTTTTTATGCTGTTTTTATAACAATTATTCGCTTTAATTTCAAGCACTGTCAATATTCTTCTTGTTAAAAAATCTGTTTTATGTCCGTCTGTAAGATAAAGAACACTTTTGTCAGTGTTGATCTGACGTATCAAATCATTTCAATTATTCCAGAAAAATAAAACCCACACCGTGGAAGATCACAATTGTATTTATTCGCATACATTATTTTGTGCAAAAAGTAAATTAAAAGTCTCTAGCATTGTGTGTCATTCGTTATTTGTATGACGCTCAATGAAATGTATGAAATGAATGGAAACTCTGGCACGTTAGATATTCTATTTGAATAAATTGAAAATGTTTAAATGATAATATATCTTTAACGAGTACGATGCTTGTAGCGTTGATAAGTAAGTGTATGCAAATGAAAATGAGAATGTTTATATTATATCAAAGATTTCATCCTTCTGTTAAATGTTGGGATGTTTCACGTTAGTTTAATTCACATCTCAGTGATGATTCTTTGTTTAAGCTGAGAACATTTTCTTTATTGTTCCAAATTAAATAACAAAGAATTGAACATAAATTGCTCTACTTTATTTATTTTCATTTAAAATCAACGAAATTTGGAATTTTGTTTGATAATAATAATAAATTTTTGAGATTTATGTTACATGCCGTTTTAAACTTGCCAAGAGTCATCACCTTTTTTTCCAAAAAAAAAAAACACTAAAAATTATCTCCACCAAAAGTTTCATTTTGTAAATGGACGGACTGACAAAGTTAAAACATAAGCATAGTTTTTCTCAAGCAAAAAACGCTAAATAAAAAAGCTTAAATTGATACCTGGTAAAAACAATCTTAAAAGTGATTCATTTTCAGGAAGGAAGCTCTAAAAACACAAAATTGGTTTCAAAAATTAGTTCAACTCAATAATAATTTCATTCATACTGAATATTTCAAAAAGTTTATCACTGAAATATTTATCACAAGAAAGATACTCTTAGTCGCATTTTCTAGAACTTCACAATTGTTATTTCGAAAACAATTTTCTGACATTTCCATTAATTTCCCAAACTTGTAACAAATTTTGTAACAAAACAATTTGAGGCCGAAAATCAAATAAATTCCAGGAATTTCAACAATTAAAGCAACTTGAACAAGTGTAACCCATTTCAGCTATCACTGACATTTAGATGAACGTTCATTTTATTAAATGTGAGTGAGAAAATTTATTGTTTTCAAGCTTTGTGGTTGCTGGAGTCAATAAAACGATAAATCTCTCACATGCGTGCAAGTAATAGATTTTAACATTAACATATATTCTGGGAACCTAATAAGATTTCTTTTTGTTTCTTTCAAAGATGGAGCTTGTGTATTGAATAAATATGTCACGCAGAGAGTGTGTGTTTTATTGTTCTTGGGAAAATCTATCATTTTGTAGGGTTTATATCGTACAAGACTTTGCTATTCAAGAAACTAAAATTATGTTAGTGTGTTGACATTGATTTTGTGAACCTTTCAATTTTCTCTTCTATTGTTATAATACCATATTAAAATATCATTGAAAAGCTACAGAATCAAATTTTTTGATATACAGAATAAACTTTCTCAATATTTATGATTTCAATGATCTTTACAACAAAGCTCTTGATCGAGCTGATCGATATGATTGCTGATTAACAACAACTGATAAATTGGAAGATTGAAATAGCACTTCATCAAATACGCCACACAACAATGTGATTTATTGGAAAACTTTCCATACCACTCAACAAGCATACTAATAACTCCCTACACTTCCACCCTTCATTCTCATATTTCCGCATATGCAAGGATGTACATTAAATTGTGTTATCATAGAAGCAGCATGAACTATAAACCAGTTAATTTACATAAATCAAAAAAGTTTGATCCAATTTTTTGTGCAACTACATGCAATATATACCGAGTACAGTGAGTGGAATACTCTGAATAAATGTAATCGGAAACGAAAAAAGCATAAAATTGGATAATTTATTTACGAGCGCAAAGCTGACGAGAGCAAAAAGCTCTACATGAAATGCGACACCACAATGGCTTTGAGCTTTTGTTGCTGATGTTGTATGGTGTTATATGGAGCATGTTTCACATGCTATTGTGAGTATATTGCATATACTTTGCAATTTTTCTGCATTTGTAAAGGATTAACTGGGAAAAAGTGCTGCAAAGAGAAGATTATATGTATGCAGCTTTCTGACATATTAGGCTAACTTTTATACTCTTCCTAATATAAGCTTTTAAGTTGCATGCTCAATTTTCGGAAGCATTTTGCGAGCTTGTTTAATGTGGAAGTTCTAACTTTTAAATTTGTTGAAGTTGGTATAGTCGGTTGAGGTTTAAAGGATTGTAAATTGTCGCTTATAAATCAAAAATATTTTAAGGACTTTTGCCATTAAAAAGAATTTTAATTTCGAAAAACTTTTAAAATATTGAAAATTGTATAATTGATAACCTTTCAAACTCTTTGTAACAAACCCTACTCAGACACTTACCCTTAAAAGTCCCTCAAAATTCTAAACACATAAAAAGTTCAACCAGAACATTTCCTGAATGCTTCATGACTCTCTGTGTTTGTTGCATGTTCACATGCTTTGTGATCCTGAAAATTAGAAGTATTTTTGCTCATTATTTGCCAACAATGTTCCGTGCTGTATGTTGAGCATTTTAATTGTAATTGCAAAAGTATTTAAGGGTGAATTTACATATTTGCCTCATGAGAATTTAAGGCACTTTTCTATTGTTATTTTAATTAAAATTTCCCGATTCCGCAGCCATTGCTGCAAATATACGTTTGAGTGTCGTCCGTATTCAGTTGTTCAGTATGTGGAATAAAGAAGAAACAAAAGTTTGGGAGAAAGAATTTGCAATGAAATTTTTCGGAAATTTGAGAATTTGGTCCTTTGCGGAGTGAAGCAAGCTGAGCAATGGGATATTACTGTTTTAAGCTGATATAAATTGGATTCAATGGTAGACGAGGTCGATGAACGCTTTATAGGGTTTAAGAAGCTTTCAAGAGGATTATGCGAGACTTTAGTAATTTATCAGTCTATTGGTTTTGTATTTGAACATATAAATGAGTTAAAGAATGACTTCTGATTAAGTTAAAATATTTTAAATTTTAGACCAGTGCTCGGTGCTCACTAATACTAACACAATTTACTTATTAGGTCCTTAATGACCCCCTTGTTACAAAGCTTTTCAAAAGCTCACCATAAAAAAGTTTGACACTTTTGGTTAATTTCCCCCTCATCTGCTAGTCAAATAAAATATTGCGCCAACATAAAAGTTTGATAGCTAACTTTAAGATTAGAAAAAAACTTTGTTCAATTCCCATGAGAACTCAAGTAAATAATGTTGCAATTTAAAGCACATGCTCGAAATAATAACTCACCTCAAAGTCCAACAGCTCCCATAACGTCTAAATTATTATTCTAACTTTGTTATTCTACCGCCCACTTGCAGAAAAAAAGAAAGCGCCATTTCTTCCTTTGACTTGGTAATTTTCTTACCTTTTGCTATCCATAAATCACAATTCAAATGCACATGATTTTCCACTCCAAAACGTCAGAATTGCCTTAGTCGGAGTCAGTGTAACGAAAATTTACGACTAACAAACTTAATTAATTGTTACGTGGAATACTGAAAAAGCTAGCAAAAGAAATGGAAATGAAGAAAAGTCCACAAATTAAAAGCCTTTAATTCTTATTAAATAATACTTTTTATTTTTCCCATCATTTTTAATTTATGTTATGGTATAACCTTACATTAGTATGTATTAAATTTTTCAACTTTTTCAGTAATTCCAAATTTTAGTTGGATCCAGCGATGTATTCTACAATGTATTCACTTATTAAAATTCATAGGAATCGATTTTTCTACTTCGAGCATTTTTACTGCTTTTCCTATTAATGAGTTCGCTTTCAAACATGTTTTTATAATTGTCTAATTCCAATAAAAACTATAAAAAAAAGTATTAAAACTCTATTAAAAAATAGAGCACGGAACAAATTCGGAATTTCGTAGAAATTTCTGTACCGTTCGTTTCAATTAGATTTTTTATAAAATGATTTTTCAAATTTTTATTAATTATAATCACGGAAAACCTAAAAGCTGGGAAAGGCTAAGAAAATAATTAGAATGAATTTCTTTGCGCTTTCTGCAGTAATTTTTTTTCAGGGGTCCCGATGTTCAAACTATGCAGAAAAATTATTTTCTGAAATTGCAAAAACTTATCAGTTCAATTTCAACGATATTGTAAAGATTTTTTAAGATCTCCAAAAATTACCCCTGACTTTCACAATTAAATCCTTTTTAATCCGTCCTCCAATTAAAACTGTTGCAAACCACAAATAAGTAAATTTTAGTTTATCACAATTAAAATATATTAATTCTCTTAGTTGCTAGCTAAATATATCTTTTCGGTTATCAACTTCAACTGTATATAATTAAGTTTTTACTGTATGTACAATTGTACAATTACTTACATAATGTTTGCTTTTTTCAAATAAAATAATTTATGCCGTGGATTAACAGCTTATTTTTAGCTGTTTTACTATGCTCTTTTATGAAAATAAAGAATCGCCGGTTGACTGTTTTAATATAGATTCGGTTGAAAATACATTAATATTATCCATTCAATTTTAATCCGAGTTTATGTAAATCCTGCAGTGAATTTGTGGTAAAAAAGTTAAAAAGTCAATTATTGTTGCTTGCAGAAGAACACATAATACATCTAAGAATAATCTTGTAATAAATTAAAATACATGAAAAATCCAAATGAACAATTAAAACAGTCAACCGACGAAAAACTTATTATGTCCTGTTTGCGTTTAGCACAACAAATAAATTTCCATTTCATTCGAAAGCGCTCATAAATTATCCCTTCGCCAAGATTTGCTGCAAAATTTGCATAACTTTTTTGTTTATTGTCCTTTTATTTAAATTCACTAAATTTCACTAGAAAGCAAACATTGTCGTCTGAAATGAGCCAAGCACTTAATTTACCTCACCGGGTAGCATTTAAAGTAGAAAATTGATATCAAAAAGGCTGTCAGGAGGTGTTTCACGTATAGTTGGCTGACCAGGAGCGAAAATGTAGAGAGATTGTGGTGGGATGAGCTGAGCGACGAAGCTCCACTGTGATGCAACTCCGCTAGACTTTCTTCTGAAACAAGGGAAAGATTTTGTAGTCGTGTTTTAATTGGAATTTTTGTGTTCTTTGCGAAATTTTTTTGAAATTTGCAATTTTGTAATTTTTGTAATTTGAATGCTGGAATTCTGGAATTTTCCAATTTCATTATAGCAACAGGAAAATTAAAAAAAAGTTAACATCAAAAAGAAAGCCATAAAAATAAACATTTCGCGAAACTTTTCATCAAATTCGCAATGCATTTCCATAGAAATCAGATTTAATTTCGTCAACAATGAAATCATTCAGGAATACTGTGTAATTTTACACCAACTTTATTAAAATACACCCAACGGAAATTTGTACCAAATCCTACATAAAAGCGAGGAAAAGTTAAATACAAAAAATAGCAACAAAATAACTAAAAAGTTCAAAAGCACCATTCAAACAAATTTGTTAAATTAATAGCAACACCCTGCTGAAGGCTTCGATAAAGTTAATTAACCGTACACCAAAAGTTGCAACTTTTCTATTTTGCAAAAGTTCAACAAAAAGTATGGAAAATTCTAGGAAAAACTGGAACACTCGAACTATTTGCAACTTTTTCACAATTTTTCAGCTTTTATGCTAAAATATTGTAAATTATATTTTTTTGGAATAAATTGTGTTTCTTTTAGCGCTTGCATAATACACAAAAACTCAAAATAATTCGAATGCAAATCTAGGTTAACCAACTTAAATTTCCATAAATTTGTATTCACCCCGGTTGCATCGCTAGTTGTGTAAGTAGTGGGAATAGTGAAATAGACTTAAGACAACGACAATTGCAAGCTTTATGTTTGCCGAGGTAAAAATGTCAAAATAAATACTTAAATAAACATGAGAAAGTTTTTTAGGTGTATTTTGTAGGGGACATTAGAGGGTGGAATTTAATCACAATGAAACAATTCTTCAAATGTTATACTTCAAAGGACATTTTTTAAAAACTTTTATTCAATTTATCATTAATTATTTTTGATAAAAACTTAAACAATTAACTTATAACATTCATTTCAACCGTTTTTAATTGTCTACCGCTGAAAAACATTTCTGTTTATATATTTGAGGCATTCATGCATTTAAATTTACATTTGTTGAAACAACAAATATCAAGAATAAGGAAAGAGAATTGTTCATATATTTATAAGCTTTTGTTCTTTTTAAGTACTTTGTGAATAAATCCACTTTATAGAGTTTGCATCCACTTTTTCGTTGTTTGTACTCAGATGTACTTTTTGTAATTTCATCTTTATTGTTCGTAAAGTGCACAAGCATTCAAAGGAGATCATCAAACGTTAGTTTCTTTCTTTTTTATGCACTCGAAAAACTTTATCAATGAAAAAGACAATTCATTTCTCAATACCATCTTGACAAAAGTAAAATTGTACTTATGGAAAGTGAAATGAAGCTTTTTTTGAAATGCTCGGATTTGTCTGTAAATTTCTCAGTGAATAATAGATATGTTCAAAAAACACAACATTGAGTTGCTGCTCAATGCGAAGGCAGACTTGAAGATATGGTTTTGTTTCCAAAAAGGAGGCATTTGAGTGCTTAATGCCTGTCATCATCAGATTGTGAACTTTGTGATGTGAGCGGTAGCACACCAAAAAAAATGTGCCACCATAAAAAGAGAAAAATGCGATTGGAGTTTTGTGTTTGTCAAAAAGTAATGAATAAATTTACAATAAATTAGATTTAACTTTAAAGATAAAATAATTTATGATTTTGTAAAATTTTCGTTGAGCTTTTTATTTGGTTTATGAGTATCTTGCAAATCCGCGAAAATGTTTAATGTTGTTAAAAAATAAAAAATACAGAAGTTAAAAAACTTGGCTTCGTGCTTATTAATGTTTCAAAAAAATTTGCTCCATTTAAGATCATGATTTATATTTTTAAAACCAATGAAAACTTGAATATCTTAAAAGTATTAATCCAAAGTATAGTTTCAAAGAATTCTCAAAAGCCACCATTCGAAGTCTTTTCAAACTTCAATCTCCATAAATTTTCCCTTTTCTTTCATCAAAGTCAATCCCAAACTTCCACTCAACTGCTCAAATTATGTTAAGTTATCCTAGAGCACCATATTTCACCCCAACTATCATATTTTTATAATCAAGCTTTTTGACACATTTTATGACTTTTCGGGAAGGAAGGATAATCTCCCAGGAAATTTAGTCATTTGACTTTTTTATTTTGTATAAATATGGATATAAGAAAAGTTTGCCGGTACTCAACTCTCAGTCAAGATAAAGGGAAGCAAAATTTCTGAACAAAAAATTTAAAGAAATAACTCTTGAATTGTCAAAGGGCTACACAGCATTACTTTCAATTATTCAGTAGCTTTAAGCAGATTCTTTTCAAATTATATAAATTCAGTACAAAAACCAGCTCACGACAAAATATATGGTGGAGTATAAGCAAGTTCGGAGTAGAAAACAATTCATTTCCCTAGATAATCGGACAAAGTGTTAAAAAAAACTATATATATATAGTAGTAGTAAGAATGGTTAAACTCTATAAAGAAAAACAAAACTGGAGAGCAAATATTTAATGTTCATCTGAAAGGTAAACTAAAAATACTTTGAAAATGCTGAAAACGCTCGGAAAGAACTCAGAAAAAATTCAGCAAAATATAGAAAACATTGAAAAGAAGAATGTTCCTGACACTTTTTGTAGGAAACAAATAAATAACATCTATAGTATGTGAAGCATAGGAGTATTTTCTCAACAAGAAATGATAATACTTGAAAGTAAATTGAATATTTTTCTAGCTGCAATGAATACAGTTTCCAAATTTTTTCTCCAAATCTTCTTTCTGAACGTTGGATAATATTTTTATAATGAAAAACCTTATCCAAAAAGAATTAACTTAATAGAAAAAATTTATTCAAAGCTTTTCAAATTGTCTTCAGATATTTGCAAACATTAATGTTTTATGTGTGTCAAATTTAAAGCCATATCTAATTTTTAATAAGTAAAAGCTCACCATTTAGAACATGCACCAGCACTGTATAATACTGATGGGGTCCTATGGAACAAGTATAGTTGCCAGAATCAGTTTTGTTCACTTTGGCTACAAAAAGCGTCGAGTTTGCCCCTATTTCCATCAAGTCGGTCTTGACGCTATTGTAAAATAAAGGAAGAATATTTAGAATGAATTATTTAAAATAGAAGAATAAGTGAAATATTTTATTTTATTGTATTATGGTATTCATGCAAATTTCGAGACAAATTGAATAAACTTGAAGTAAACGGAATAATGGCATAAACTGTCAAGAGTCTCATTCGACTTCGATTCGGATCGAGGGGTTGATATATTTTTATTTTAGTACTTTTTTCAATGTTTTCTCTCCATATAAATGTGTTTAATTTTAGTCATGAGAAAGATCTGAAACATTCACTAAAATATCAAACTGCCATATCACCCCCTCGAAATTGTTCCTAACATTAAGAAATTCACAAGTACCTGATTCCGCCTCTTGATAGATCATAATTTAATATACTACTCCCATGGCTCCAATACACCACTGACGAAATCATCGAGATGTAACGCACAATACACGTTAATTGTATTGTGGAATCGACTTCATAATATTTGTCTAAGAGCGGCACTCCTTGCTCATCGATAATTCTGACTTCAGGCGCTGCTGGTTTGAAATTTATTGGTGACAGCATATGGATGGAAATGAGAGAAAAAACCAATAATGTCGGAATTAATAAAAAATCGATTTTTGATTTATGTTTTTCAGTTTTAAAATATATTGGTAAGGGATTGGAAGCTTCTTGAAAATTTAATCTGATTTAAAACCAGAAAAGTATGTTGATAAATGTTTATTCTGAATTTAAAAAAAAAAGAACTTGCCTGAAGCCCCTCCAAATCCTGACAATATATATAAATTATAATTTTGTCAGAATGTCATAATTCCGAACATTCTTTGATTTTTCAGTTGTATTTTTCATTTATTTTTTGTAGAATCGATAAATTCAACCGCAAAAATATATTGGAATTGGGACATCACGTATTGTTGATTTTTATAAGGAAAAAGATAATTCGAATCATATTTATTTGCACACCTCGGGATTAACGGGCAAGTTTACAATATTCATGATACTTATATATAGAACGATTAAATGTGGCACTTTTCTATGTGGATAACCTAGAAGTACACGAATATAAAAGTATCTGATGTAACTCAAATCTAACAGTGATATCAGCAAATCTTTACTTTTTGTTGGAATTTACGTTGTCATAAACATAATGTCGCAAATTGATGATTTGAATGATCGCAAGATATGTGATGTCAAGATAATCTTCTTAATCTTCTTAACAAAGTTCTTCAAGAATTTTTTGACAGACGAACTTGAACTTGTGAACTCTCAAGGATTTGAAAAGGGTTTATTAAATATTTATGAAGAAAAATTGAAAATCAATATCAGTTTATTATGTTCATCATATGTTGTAAGTTCCAAAAGGAAAGAAAATTATATAAAGAGCTTTTGATGATATATTTGATTATTCAGATATATTATACAGGAATGTATTTATAAAATATCACAGGATATTAGTAATATGATCTTTTCTGTACTTTGACAACTATATAATAGCACATTACATATAAAGGTGTCCAGTGAAAAGCTCCACAGAAACCTGTCCATCTTAGAATTACCTCCTTTCTGAGATAATATTTTGATTCCTACCAAATAGAATTTCAAGACTGCTATCTTTCTCTCTGCTACGAATTTTTGGTTTGCAATAACCTTCTAAGTTTTGCAAAAAATCAAGCGAAGACGTTGGTTGTTGTAAACAAAAATGACTACCAGAGTGTAGGATAGCAGAATACAAAATAAATGGTTTCAAAAGTCAAAAGTTTCATATCCATTATTAAACTTAATAGTAATCCATTTGGGTTTGAGATGAATAGTTGACAATATATGTTCATAGAAAGCTAATAACAAGTTTCAAATTTTGGATTCGTCGGCACTGTAATACTGACTGAAAATGTAGACCGAATATAATTTGTAAGTAAGTTTGAAGCCTTCTACAAGACTCTCTTGTACAGTGTATTATCATCATCACCCATAACAACATGATTCCCAAAAACTAATTTTAAGAGTGTGGTATATGCCAATACAATAATCACATAATGCCATAACAGCCATTTTCTCTAGAAAGAGCCAAAGTTCCTTGAATAACATAATACAGCAAAATCAATGTCAGAACCAATTTTGGGCTTTCTCGATAATACTTAAGGTTTTATGTGAATTAATACTAGCCAAGCTAGAAGGCAAAGCATTCAGATTTATTACAAAGCATTAATATGAAAATGGGGAACGATTGCTGGTATATCATGAGCAGACGAAAATAATAATATTGGAAAGTTTATATGAAATAAAGATAATAATTATAAGTGGTTGGTTTTGCAATCAATCAAAAACTGGAAACATGGATTATTGCCGGCATTTGTGCTTTTGTTAGAAAGAGCACGTAGTTGAGTTAATAACTTTAGACAATTATCTTGGTAATTATCGTCTCTGTTGGTTGGTATGCTACTTTGTTGAAGGGCTTTTAGGAAACAGAAGAAGCTTAATTTGAAGATACATTGTTTAGGTAGGAGGATTACAGATGTACAATTTTGATAATAATGGAAGTGCATTATTTGGTGATTAGGGAAAACAACAATGAAGATTAAATGAACATGCAGATTTTTGGATTTTGGATGTAAAATGCTTGGAGCAGTTTCAGGGTTTTTAGGATTTTCTATTTGATGCACAAATTGCTAATTAACATCGTAAAAGATAAGTTTTTAATTGTTCGGTTATTATCAACCTCAATATTAAAAATGTGTGAGGCCAATTAGAATTTTAATGGGACAGATGTTTCATAAACCAAAATGACTAATTTAAAGTACTAGATAAGAAAAGTAAATTCACTTGAACAAATACGGTGAATTTAACGATAATATTCAAGATTGTGGAAAAGGTTGCGTGGAAATTTGAAATTATGGAAAGTCTACGCATGAGATATAAGTAACATAGGGAGGGACATTTTGAAATTTTGTATCGGATATGTAATTAAAATATTATTTTTCTTCAAGACTATTTTTTAGAGTATCTACAAGTTTTCTATGATATCCCAATGCAAATAATACTTTTTAAATAAAATATATTTTTAAAGTTTCTGTAATGTCCTCCTCTCTTGGGCGCGATATGTCTGTCCCGACTGGCAAAATACGAATTCACCATCAAAAAATTACACCACTATATATGTTCAAAATATTCACCATATCAACAAAAACAATATTATTCTGTTTGTTGATATTTCAAAAATAAATTGCAAAATATGTGTCTTAATCTAAATAACTAACGCCTAATAGTCTAACCCGATAAATTAGTTCAGTTGTTAATTGTTACTGCATCATTTAAAGTATACATCTCTTAGTATTTCGCCAATATGTTTTCATTTAAGATTTTTGAATTGCAATTATGTCAACTCTGCTTATTATTGCAACAAAAACCAGACAAATATATTTGTTCCTGGACTATTAAGCTATGTTGGATAATAATTGGACCAATGGACCTGTTTTTGATTGAAATTCTTCTCCATGGACTATTTACTCTCAGTTATAAGCTTAAAAGACTAATTTTACATTGCTGAGACTCGGAATTAAAAAAAATAGAACCAACTCTTGCTGATCCTGGATATTTCCCTAACTTCTTATGATCTTATAATGTACTGGATGTGTCTCAAGTTTTGTTTGATGTCGTTTCTCTTCCTCATGCAGAGAAAAAAAATTTTTCCAGTCAATTTTCAACGATCTAGAGGAAGAGTTTTGGTTTCTGGTTCAACTTATGCTCTTTAGGGCTGATTTCTGGGGAGTTGAGCAGATGAACTTATATGATCTCTACTGTTAATTGAATCTTGGATACATTGCATGAGTTTGTTGGCCTAAAATATCATATTGGTGTCTTTTATTACCAAACTTGCTCTACATAATCATTCCTCTAGCTGTAGTTTCAGTCTTTATATGCTTGCCAACCCATTTATTGAATTATGAATGTGATCAATTCTAAGAACTGCTTGGGTAGTTCTCCATATTCTACACTTTTTCCTTCAAAAGATCGTTATTTCATACATTTGTCAACTCTTGTTCCATAATATGCCTTAATATTACTCTTAAAATCCTTTTTTTGATGACTCACAAGTACGGTAAAATCAATAAATATGAAAATGAACCATCAATCTGAAGCAAATGCAGTTGGTGATGGATGCATCTCTGAAATTTATTTTTGTTTTTTTAAAATGCTGCGAAATAATTATTTTCTGAAATGCGATGGATCTGAAAATTTACAAAAACTCGTAAATTTAAATAATCTTTCAAAATAAAATGTATGGTGACCAAGAATCTTGGAACTTCTTCCAGATTTCTTATCTTTTGTGAAATCTCAGAATTTCACTAGTTCTTGATATTTCATAAAATATTTTTCAATGGCACTAAGAATTTCAATGATCATATTATATGGAAAAAATTTTATGTGGTGAAACCAACTCCAGGATAGCTTCATCTTGGTACTAGAAGTGAAATTTTTTGGAAGAGCCACGAATTTTTGCACTTTGACATGTTTTCAAATTCCAATTTTTTCTGAGAATGCATAAAATCTATCAGTCTTCATGAAATGAATATGTGCTGACCAAAGATCTTGATCCAACTTCCTGCTTTTTGATCTTTTGAAAACCCATATGTTTCTGTTACTTCGGCTTTATGAAAAAAATTGAAAAACATTGGAATCCTCTTAAAATAAACCCAATTGAATATTAAAAGTGTCATTTCATTCCCGGAAGATCAGGGATGAAATTTTTTTCTGCTCACGAAGCCACTAAAATTTTTTTCACGAAAAATATTTTTAGTAATCAGAAAGTTCTGAAATTTTGTTTGTTAGCCTAAAAGTGTCCCAATGTTAAGGAAATGACGTCACCGGAACCGGATATCAGCTCATTTCCGGTTTGGTAAGGGGTGAACTAAAACTGCTATATAAAATCAACCCGTATTCCGATATTTTCAAAAATTCATGTAATTCATGTTTATTAAATTCACTTTTTGAAAAAAATTTAAAAATTCAAAAATTCAAGATGGCCGACAAAATAACGGCCAAAATATTTTTTAATCTAAAATTTTTTAAATTTCGATTTTTTGTAATAAAAATTTAAAAATATTTTTGAAAAGTTTCATGTGTCAGCTTTCCTGAAAAAAAAAGTTTTTTGAAAAATATTGAGCAGAACGGGAGATATCAGCTAGGAAGCGCGGTAAGACTCAAATAGAAGCATAAGATGAAGGAACCAGTTGATTATCTTGAAAACTTGTAAAATACATCCTTTAGAACACATATTTAAGAAAAATGTAAAAAATTTGCCCAAATGAAATTCCTCCATCCTGGGCTTCAATTTTAGTTTTACCTCGCTGCCCAGCTTATATTTTCCGTTCTACTCAATATTTTTCAAAAAACTTTTTTTTTCTGGAAAGCTGACACATGAGGCTTTTCAAAAATATTTTTAAATTTTTATTACAAAAAATCGAAATTTAAAAAATTCTAGGTTAAAAAATATTTTGGCCGTTATTTTGTCGGCCATCTTGAATTTTTGAATTTTTAAATTTTTTTCAAAAAGTGAATTTAATAAACATGAATTACATGAATTTTTGAAAAGATCGGAATACGGGTTGATTTTATATAGCAGTTTTAGTTCACCCCTTACCAAACCGGAAATGAGCTGATATCCGGTTCCGGTGACGTCATTTCCTTAACATTGGGACACTTTTAGGCTAACAAACAAAATTTCAGAACTTTCTGATTACTAAAAATATTTTTCGTGAAAAAAATTTTAGTGGCTTCGTGAGCAGAAAAAAATTTCATCCCTGATCTTCCGGGAATGAAATGACACTTTTAATATTCAATTGGGTTTATTTTAAGAGGATTCCAATGTTTTTCAATTTTTTTCATAAAGCCGAAGTAACAGAAACATATGGGTTTTCAAAAGATCAAAAAGCAGGAAGTTGGATCAAGATCTTTGGTCAGCACATATTCATTTCATGAAGACTGATAGATTTTATGCATTCTCAGAAAAAATTGGAATTTGAAAACATGTCAAAGTGCAAAAATTCGTGGCTCTTCCAAAAAATTTCACTTCTGGTACCAAGATGAAGCTATCCTGGAGTTGGTTTCACCACATAAAATTTTTTCCATATAATATGATCATTGAAATTCTTAGTGCCATTGAAAAATATTTTATGAAATATCAAAAACTAATAAGATTCTGAAATTTCACAAATGATAAGAAATCTGGAAGAAGTTCCAAGATTCTTGGTCACCATACATTTTATTTTGAAAGATTATTTAATTTTACGAGTTTTTGTAAATTTTCAGATCCATCGCATTTCAGAAAATAATTATTTCGCAGCATTTTAAAAAAACAAAAATAAATTTCAGAGATGCATCCATCACCAACTGCATTTGCTTCAGATTGATGGTTCATTTTCATATTTATTGATTTTACCGTACTTGTGAGTCATCAAAAAAAGGATTTTAAGAGCAATATTAAGGCATATTATGGAACAAGAGTTGACAAATGTATGAAATAACGATCTTTTGAAGGAAAAAGTGTAGAATATGGAGAACTAGCCAGCATATTTAAATCTATTTGAAAATATAAATGTACTTGAAAGCATAAAGAACTAAATCTAAACTCAATATTTAGTTCCTTAAGCATGTTAAGTATGATATTTCAGCAAAAGGAATGATTTAGAAATGCATGTATTGTATCCAAAGACATAATTATATGATATTTCATGTAACGATCTTCTCTAATGTATCCAAGTCGTTATTTTTTGTTCACTCCATATAAATTCAACTCAGCTTTCTCTAAATCACTGCTAAAGATGCTTTTTTAGGCCTAAATCCAGAAATCGAAGTCAAGACAATATCTACTGATAAAACTTCTCGAAACTTGATAAATAAATGAAACAACATCTCAAAACATATGAAACAAAACATTGGATGTATTTATTTCATAAAAGACTGAAGAAATGTCCATGATCAGCAACTGTTGACACAATATATTATAGAGTTAGAAAATCAACGAAGAATAATCTCGATGCAGAATAGATCGAATATATCAATCAGTACCTAAAACAGTCATAAACAGTAAAAGAGCAGCATTTCAATAATTTTAATAAAATACAGGGCATACAATAAAAAGTTGGGTCATCATCAGATATCATTTGCATTAATAAAATTCAAACTGTAAGCATAAAAAACATGAGATTTTGAACATTGATTATGATTTTATGATCCAGATAACAAAAAACTACTGAAAAAGATACAGGAATGCGGAGTATATAACTTTAACGGATCTAGACCATCGTAATAGACAATAAGTAGATTCGCAAACAAATATAATGTATCCAGGATCAGCTTCTAGATTTTTTTTGTTGATAATGTCTTAGGGAAGCGATGCATTATACACATATGATGGTTATGATCTCATTCTAAGATTTATCTCTCATAAACATTAAATTTTTCCACAATGTAAACAACAATTTGCAGAACCATGTTTGCCATCAAATTGGAACATTAAAATATAAAAGAGTCACTTTTAAAAGGATGCTATGGCACTGCAGAGTTAGCAATATTTCTAATTAACAGGTTTAAGTAGCTTTTATTAGAGAAATTAAGAATTGTATTGTTTTGTATTCAATTTATTTGCAAGTGGTGACTGTGTTTCACGCGTGGGGAATATTTTTAGGAACATTGTGGTGAAAATCACGTGAAAAGATTACCCAGTCAGCAAAGAAAGCCTGAATGCGCAGTTTTTTTACACTCGCTGTGCTGCATTATACGTTAAAAGCTGAGGCCTCTAAAACGCATTAGATAAGGGAATTTTCAGATTCAAAAACTGGAACTCAAGTGATTTCACTTTGATATCCAGTACTTTAGACTAATTGATGTCAAACTTATTATACCAGACTTTTGAATATTTTCATAAATTTTACCAATTCATAAACTTCATGGAAAATTCATATTCTTATAATTAAATTCTTGGTTCGTGAGGTATAAATAGTTGGCTTAGATAGTTTTAAACAATATTTTTTCTAAAAGTTTTGAAAACATTCAAGTATTGAAGCATAAATATTTTAATTGTTAAAAAAAAAATAACGAAGTTTAATAACATTGTTTGTAAAGAATTTTAGATGAATCTTTTAATATTTACTCAGATATTTACTTTCGAGTTTTTAATATTCAGGAATAGTATGTGAACAAAAACTGCAATACTCTTAATGAAAAACGTTTTCCTACATGTTCTCCTCATACAGTAAATATTCCCAACATTCTCCTAATTTTTCTGAAAATTTTTCATTTGCTCTGACCGCATACTAAACAAGCAAGTAAAACAGCAAACTAAGCTACAAAATACCCCGTAAAAATACAAAATGTATGGTATGTTAATAAACAAAAATCCTAGAAACCTAAAAAACTACACAAAACTACTGAAAAAACACAATGCTGCTTTTTGAGAAAAAATACAATAATAATCAGAAAACAGTAGTTGGTCATGCTACACGCTACATGGATTTTTTAAAAAAGGAACGTACTAAAAATAAAGCATTTGTTCATTTTTTTTTCCATTCATAAATGGACCAAGCTCACTTATGAAATATTTGAGTATGCACTCAGTAAAATATTTAAAACATTTATTTTCAGTCTAATGCGTTGATATATTGATATTTTCATTTTTAATGATTTTCAAACAAAAAAACATAACCAAACAAAAGTAATAAAACAAAACATACTTACTCTCAGTGCATACGTTTGGTGTTTACTCTAGTGATAGCTTAGTTTTGTTTACAGCTTATATTGTTTAAGTTTATGAATAGAGTTGCAGCAATGCAGTATTTTAATTGCTATAATTCATTGTGTATTTTCAAGCAGAATATTAATTATTGCTTCTTCAAAAGGGAGAAGTTTTAATTAAAACTTTTTACTTCAATAATCTTTTCTGCGGAATTGAGGAGTATTACGTTTTTGTAGTTTAAAAGTTTTCCTCATGATTCGAAAAACTTATCAAAGAGTACTCATATCTAGTTTTTAGAGGGATTGTTTATTATACACTAAAAAATAGCATCAATAACATCAAATAGATCATAAAAAGATTATACATGTTAAAGCATATGGAAAATGATTTAATTTATTGCAATTTATTCCATTTTCAAAATAAAACGCCCAAAAAGTTAAAATGGATGCTAAAAATCATTCACAAAAGGAATTTTAAATCTATGACTCTAGGGTCTTTTACAGGTTGCGATGTATTAGAGCATAGTATAATAAGCCTTTATCGATTTTCAAATGAAAATTCCAATCAAATTACTTTCAACAAAAAAAAAATTTACAACCAAAATTCAATTTTGAAAGCATAAATTGATCCAAAAGGAGAAATCTTTTCCTAGAATCCCTCATTAAATGCCAATGTGTCATCAACATGTCCTTGGATACCTAATCCTGACAAATCCAGCCAAATATCCAATGAGTTTAAGATATTTGTGCTTTAACCCATTTCACAGAAAAGTCTACTCAACCTTGCTTGGAATTTTGTGGAAATTATGCTGAATTTTCTTACACGAAATTAATCTTTCATACCTTGACGATTTGACATAGAAGTCTGCCAACTTCAAACCCAGCTTATTCTAAAGTTGTTTCTTTAATATGTGGTTTTATAATAAATAAATAAATTTTGTTGGTGGACCCATAAAATATTAAACGGACGAAAAAGCTTTCTCTGCTTTTTCAGATAATTCGATTAAAAAAATATCAGTTTTTCTGTTAAATATGATATATTCAATTAAGTTACCGAAAATATTACTTCAAGTTACAATCATTCAACATCAAAGTTCAAGTCAGTACGCACCGTACCAATGCACAATTAACATTCCGGACAACAATACGAGTACAAGCTTCAAGTGAAAAACAAAAACGTTTAATGCCATCAGTCTAATTGGAATTGGAAGTCTCGAAGCATAAATGGCTCACCAAGCCGAATTGAAATGTAGGCGAACAAATGATAAGGGTTCACCCAACATTAAATCAAGTATGAGAGACATTCGGCATAATGAGTTGGTGGGCTACATTTAATTTATTTGGGAATATGAAGGAGTTGGGATATTTGGATAGAAGCTTTTTTTGGTTTCAAGGGAGCTTTTTTGCGAAGAAAATAGAATAAATTTAAATGAAGGTCAGAGAAGCTTTTAATGTCATTTTTTTGTTTAAAGTGTGCAAATGACGTAGGGTTAGTCCCTGTATATATTAATATATTGATTTATTCTTTAGGAAAATTTTAAAATTATTCCACGTAAATTAAAAAAACGTGAGTTTTTTTTATAAAATTATTTTAAAATCTTGTAGCTAGTAGATTCTATGTTACGTCATAAGTTTTTTTTTCGAGCATCTCCATAAAAAACAAAACCCCTTACAAAACTGTTTGGCCTGCATCCTTTTTTTGCGGCAAATTTATCGATTCTTCCATTTCATCCATTAAATAATACAGCAAAATTTTATTTTCCATCTTACAAATTATTACTTACCACTTACGTGTACATTATACTGAATGATTCTTGGTGGGTGGGTTGAAATTTGGCACTCGTATGTTGCCTCGTCCAGCTTTTGGGCGGACTCAATCTTCAAGCGCCAATTGTTGGGATACTGAAAGTCTACAGAATATCGAGAATCCCCAGAGTAAGTGGTCTTGCCCACTGTTAAAAGTTCAAGTCCATTTTCTCCTTGCTTTCGCCGCACCCAAGAGACCTATTCAGAAATTTGATAGAAAAATTTACAACAGTGCTCTGTGGCATTGAAGTCGACGAAAAAGTATCATCAAGAAACACTTACCGTCTTATCTTGTAACAACGAAATTCTACAGTGAAGATAAAATGTGTTTCCGACTTGCACAGTTATATTCGTTACGTTTCCGGTTTCAAAATGTGGTCCGGTTCTGAAATGGGTCAGATAAAAATTGTTAAAAATACTTGAATGTTTTAAAGAGTTGAATTTAAAAATAAATGCGCTTCTGATGAATGGAGCTTTTGTACAATCTTGAGAAATATAATTAAATGCATGGGAACGAATGTATTCCATTAAATATTTTAATTATGAGAGGGAATTCGTGAAAAACTTGTAAAATTATTAGGAGAATGAAAGTGTATAGAACTTTACTTGAATTAAAATTAAAAATATGCTAATTCTATTCAATTTTCAGCCAGTCGAATGAAAATCTTCAAAATATCCTTTCTAATTAATTAAATTGATTATTTCATTAAAAAACATTTGGTTATTGAAAGTAGAAAAAACGTTTTATAAAAAAAAGATTTGATTTGAAGCTTCAAACGAGGTTTAAAGGTTTTCAAATAAATTATTAAAATGAAGGGAATGAAAATATCATTATAAATCTAATCTTTCCTATATTTAGATCAACGTCTGCAGAACATAGACGAACAATATTGCAATCCAATTAAAGATATTCATTTATTTTCAAGGCAATCCTAAAAAATACTGGGAATACAACAAACGAAATCTACTCCTTTTCTTGAAATGAAGGATCTAAAGTAAAAAATATTGCTTGCTCAATTCTATATTTATTTTGTGCTCCATTTTATTTGCAGTTCGTTCTTTAATTCTCAAAGCATTTCATTTCCCTAGACTCGCATAAAAAATTCAAATTCAATTATTCTTTCTTGAGTCTGGGGCTGAAACAAATGTACCAATTTCAAATTAGTATGAAATACATTTTAAAACTTAATTTCTGGATTTTGCTCCGAATAATTTCTTTGCGAGTCCACAATCTAACGATCTAGGTCGCTGTATAAATTATAAATTTGGAATGCTCTGCAAGAAAGTTCGAAAGAGCTTGGCAAAAATAATTTAATCGCAGTGAGGCTAAGCAGTCATTTGTCCTCAGGTAGAAAGTTTGCATTAATGATTTGATATCGCAGTGAAAATCTAGGAGAATTTGACTGTTTGACTGCCAAAAGATGTTCAAATGAGCAATAACATAATTGTGTTGGTTCAAATTAAAATATGTTCTAGTTTGTTAATTTGTTCAGGGTTTCAACAAACACTCGGAAAAACTCGATTAAGTTCAAATTTAATTGAATTTAGAGAACCATTTCAAAACTTTAGGGTAAAGAAATTTATACTTATTGTATTTGGTTCATAAAATTGTAGAAAATGTTATTTTACTTCGAAAAAATATTGTAAAGTTGAACATGCCTAGAATAATAAGCTTCAATATTGAGGATCAAGATTGAGATTAAGTTGTCAATTTGCAAACTAACTTCTTAAATTATTAAACGCACTTATAGAACCAATTCAAAGTAATCAAAAGAGATTGCCATAACTTAAATTCAATTTCTTCATCAAAATCCACTCAAAATAAATAAATTAATTGATTCCAACTCTTCATACTTCCAAGCAAAATATCTGATTTAACACAAATTATAATAAATTATTGAGAATTCAGTATTGAAAATATTCAAATTGAGTTATTAGAATATTTTATAATAATTATAAATGAGCTGTATTTACGAAAATTTTGCTGCAAAATTATTAATACGGTAATTGAATTTCAAAAAAGGTTTGTAATTCAGAAGATCTGAAAATGGATGATTGTTGATTTCAACGACTTTTAGTGAGCTTGAATATTTCAAGAATATTACAGAATAAATTGAAAATCAAAAGACTTAGAGAAACTCTAGACATAATATTCGCACAATATTAATTAATTTAAAAATCATTACTTTGGAGTCTGTCTAATTTTCATAAAACAACATTGTTAATTTCTCTTCTTTATTGGAAAATTAGAAAATTTCTAGAGTCTACACAGATATTTTCTTAAATTATATTCAAAACCAAAATTCTGTTCCAGCCAACACAACATATTATTTGGCTTTAACAAAGCCTTGACAAAAATTAACGATTCATGAAAATTTGTCTAATCTTTAAAACGAGCTTTCTCCAAAAAAGTTCTGATAGGCAATAGCAAAGTTTTACTCTAACGGAAATCCCACTCATTTCTTGAAATTTCTAACCATATCGTTAAATGCTTTAAGCATGATTATCATATTTACTGAGTGGTGGAAAACAATGGATTTCCAAGGAAAATTCAAACATCAATAGAGTGTATTTTTTTTTAGCTTTCTTTGAGCTTTTGATGCTTTATATATATAATATATAGAGAATGATGGTAAGAAATTGTTAAAGTAACATAAATTCGTCAAGCACGCAATTCGAAAGAAAATAAGATCATTGTAGAATCATTGTTAGCATAATTTATATTTTCTTTAAAAGATGCTGTGAGGGCTTATATCTTACATAAGTTTGTACACATATAATTTCTTAATAAATACGCACAAGTTCGGTAAAAGAAGGAAACTTTGTAACTTAGAATATTCTTTTAAGGTTCAAAATTAAATGTAAATATTAGGATTGAGCGTGTTACTTACCTATCATGAACTTGATGATTACTATAAATAGAATGTGGATCAAAAATATGATTCTGTGTATGACTCTCATTCTTGTGTCCCTTGTGCCCTTTCTGACTAACTCTCACCGCCGAGTAAGTGGTCTTAGCAACATGAACTCGTTGTTTTGTCGTTTTATTGCTATTCGATGCTTTACTACTATTATGGCTAATCGCACTATCACTAACTGTATGGTTCAGGTTATTTATTAGAATTGTACTACTTTTGTGTGCTTCTGATATAAGTGATGAAGATACTGGTGTCAGTGAGATAGTTGCTGATGCAACTTCTGGAGTTGAAGTTCCGGAGGAAGTTTGTGGCTGTGAAGATGAATCTAGTAGTGTGTTACGAGTTGAAACTTCAGTATTTGTTAAATTTGCACTTGATGTGAGAGTTTCCATAGGACCAATCATCGTTTTATTTTCTAGCCATTCTACGTCTTCGAGTATTTCGAGTTCTGTGAATTTATTAAAAGAAATATAAAAATTAATGATCCAAAGAGCCTAATATTGCTAGAGGGTTTTTAGAAATTTGCTGTTAGAGTATTTTGAGCTTTTTAAGGTTTACAAGCGAAATAGAAAGCAGAAAAGCTTTCGGCTCTTTAACAATCTTGATTATTATAGATTTTCGACCCTGATGAACAGCATGGTTAACCTATAACTTTTCTGATACGATAAGGTTGGCGTGGGAGACTGTCTGAATGATTTTAAAATTTATTCAGATTTCAACAAAACTTTTTCAATTAACTATACTTCAATTAAAGCATATCTTGAAAAATCATATAATGTTACGAAATTTGAGCTTGTCCTTCAAAAATCAAATTTTTGCTAATTTATTTCATCGTTTCATCAGAAAAACTTCAGTTAAACTTGGCAAATATCCCACTTGATTTATTCACGAATTTTTAAAACGTTTTTTTAAACTCATAAAACTCAAAATTCTCTCAATAAACTGAAAACACTACAAGCATAATTCCAAGAAAAATGAAGAAAGGTATATAAATTTTCACATAATTTCTAGAAATGTTTGCTAGAAAAACTCTGTTTTTCGAAATTCTTTTGGAACAAGAAGAAAAGCTTGTTAAATATAAGCAAATAAAACAAGATTAAAAAATCGAAAACTTATAAACTAGTGCAACCATCCTGTTATAATCCAGGAGCAAATCTATTAGTGGATTTGATTTCGAAAATTTAATTTATGAATGTTAGGACCCAAAAACCAAAAATGCGACTCGCGAAACCCAATTTTTTGGGATTTTTTAATCAAAAAACGAAAGTTCAAAAAATTTATTATCCATGAACCTAGGTTCATGAATAGCAATACTTCGAAAATTTTATTTCTGAATGTTGGGACCCAAAAACCAAAAATGCGACTCACGAAACCCAATTTTTTGGGATTTTTTAGTCAAAAAACGAAAGTTCAAAAAAATTATTATCCATGAACCTAGGTTCATGAATAGCAATACTTCGAAAATTTTATTTCTCGAGATATTTTATGAGCAAAGTGAAAAATTGTCAAAATCCCCTGTTTTTGGGGACTCTTGGTACTTTGTGGATCCGCGGGATAGGAAACTTGAAGATTTTCTATTTTATCGACACTCTCAGATAAATTTTTGAATTTATTTGATTAAGTTGTCTACATGTAAGTATCATGGATTTTAAGTTCTGATTTATAAAGGAAAGTTACCAATCTGCGTTACAGAATCGCCATTTGAAATGCCAGTCCTATTAAAAGTTTATAAAAAGCACAAAACTTCACACAAAAGATTAACAAAGAAGTCTTCATGCTTTAAGAACAGAAATTTTCGAAGGGCGATCTGCTCAGTTAAGTTATTGATTTTTCTTCAGCACACTGAAAACATCGAATATATTGAGCATACTGTATATTTTCTGAATATACCGAATAACTGAGGTTTAACACATAAATTTGCTGGGATGACTCAAGATAGCTAAATCAAAAGATTCTAATGAACAGATAATTTTTTTTTTCAAAAAAGTTGTCTGCCACCATACAAATTTTATTGCTGCATGATGGAAAATGTTTCAATGCCATGTTTTTCGGTTTCTCTGAGGTTTCACCAGAACTAATTATTTTCGTATAATTTATAAATATTTGAATAATCCAAAGATTGATAACATTTTTAGGAGATATTTTTCTTCGAAAGTATTATTAGAGCGTTTGTGAGAACTCTTGGAGCAAAAATGTTCGGGTGTTTTATTTTTTGGAAACTCATCAGTTTTTTGTTGATATGCATAATTGTTTTTGAGAAGACGAATTTAGTGATAAAAATGTCAATATTATTTTGCATTTATTTCAACAAACTTTTCAACTAAACATATTTTGTTATTTCTTGCTTATTTGACTGCTGAAAAATGTCAAAAATGTAGCATCCAAGCCATAATTGAGTTCTTGTCTTAAAATGCTGATCATTTCTCTTTTATGTTTTTCTATCACAAGCATTCCATAATGTTGTTGAAGACCTTTAACTAATTGATTTTGTGCAAAAAACGAGCCTTTTCATGTTGGGTTATTTAGGATAATATCCAGGTAAATATTTATAAAAATATTAAAAACGGAAATACTAAAAAAAAAGATTCATATGAAAATTTGTATAATGACAAAAATCTCCGGAAAATCTGAAGAATCCACAACCCAAACATAAAATATTCATCCTAAAATTTTTGAAACAAAAACTCCAATTAAGTATAATATTTTGCTATTCTGTTTTTGATTGATTGTGTTGCCATATTCAAATCTTTCCCTATCATCATCTTTCTTTTATTTGCTCATTTTTCTTGTTGTACGTGATGCTCTTTCTTTTCACAGAAAATGATTAATCAAATTGGACTTAAAATTTTTCAGGATAAAATGAGAGCAAAAAATTTGAAGAACATTTCGTCGCCTGATTTCTGGGTATGTTCATATTCGAGAATTATTGTGTGATCTGTTTTTGATGATTTAGACATTTATTCAGAATTTAGATAGATTGATTGAATTTTATTTAAGTATTGTTGAGTTTTCAGAAATATTAATATAACCACCTTAAGGCATCAATCAACGTGTTTTAAGAAATAACTGTAATACTGTAAGAAAGCACATAACTCACCTAATTTATCATATTTAAGTTTTTCCTTCTTGTCGTATTTGGCTGGAACTTCGTTCAGCTGATTCTCGATGTTTTCCACATTATCACTGAGGTTCACCGTTTGTACGTGCTGACTCATACAGAGCGTCATAATTGTCAGAATCATTAGCCAGAAATTAATGCATCGATTCATTTCTAATTATTTTAAACACATTTGGGCGCTCAGAACATCGGTCAACTCTAATTTTTTAGTCGTCTCAAATTGGTGATTGTATTAGTTTAACTGCTGTATTTGTTGTTTTTCTCATTTTGATATTTTTGATTGTTGATCCAAATTCTTCGTGTAAATTTTCAAATTCCATTATATGCGCGAGAAATTTTTTTAAGAGACCTGAAATGACAAAATAAAAGATTTGTATTATTTTTCCGTTTAATTTTTTTTTGCAATTATTTTAATATTTTTTAAATTAAAAGTCCCTATGTAAATAAAATTTCAGTTAAAACATTGGAAGTGATAAAAATCTATGTCAATCTTTTATTAATAATATACTACATTCTATCCCTCGTTTTCATTTAAAAAGGTTTACTTGCTGAGTTCACGCAGTTTGGTTGAGTAAGGCAACGTTTTGATTTATGAAATCTAATAAAAAATTTCAGAACAAAAAAATAGAATGAACTTTCACAACTGTCCCAGCAGCATTGAAAAAATTCCTTTGCCAGCTTTGTGTTAAATTTATCAGAATTCACATGAATCAGTGTGTTTGCAGAAAAGGATTAGATAAAGATGAATATAATTCGTTTTTCATCAGGGTACATCTTTAATTTGATTTATTTAATAAGCACACGTGCGTTTATTATTAAATAATTCTCAAGTTTTTACGATTGTATAGTTATTTCAATTCACAAATTGATTACAATGATTTCTTGTGAATAAAGCAGTATAACTGTTTTTGAAGAAATCCAATTAATTCGTGACTATACTTTGTAAATCTTCACAATTCAGAGAACCTCACCAAAACTTTTTATCTAGATAGAAAGGTTAATTATTTTTCTACATTTGATAGCTCCAACTTTACCATGGAAAATAATAAAAAGATTAACAAAAAATTAGCTCAATATATTCCAAACAGCTTTTCAATAAAATTTCACTCAACATTCTCCAAAAATTCCACAAAGAATCATGAAAATTCAGCATGTATAAAGCCAAATTAGTTTTATTGTATCTTAACGTCATTACAAATAGTTTGTCTAGGAATTTCATTAATTATCTTCCCTACTTTTATGCTTTAACACTGGGAAACGGCGGATGCTTCTCTATAGTTATTTTTGTAAATTAGCTCGTAATACGTGATTTGCATGCAAAGATTTATTTTCGCTCCTGAAATGAACAAAACGAGTAAACCTATGCTATGTTTCTTTAATTACATCAGCATATAATAACTCGGGAATTTTTCATGTTGAGCTTTTTGCGATTTCTTTTTGTGCTTTTGTGTTTTGGTACATTGTCTGTAGTCTTTGTATTTCTATTTTATATTTTTGTAGATGGCTATACGAAATAAAGCTTTACATTTTTTGTGTTGTGCTCCAGCAAATCCCAGCCGAAATTGGGTTAGAGCTTATCTCGAAGGCAATAAACACAATAAATACTATATAAAAATAGCTATGTTATATTATGTTCGATACACAATGATATTACAAGGTGAGTCCCAATGTTTAGTGAATTGAAATATTACAATCTTGCAGCTTAAGAGTCAAAATCACAAAAGATTCACAGAAATAGGCAACAATATCATTGAGAATATATTTTATATACTAAGAATCAAACAAACAATATATGTCTCAATATATTGAGACATTGTTAGCTTATCTATGCGGTATTAGTAGAGTACGGAGTGAAGTATAATTTAGAATAAAGTTCTCACTAGATGGAAATCTGAAAGCACAAAGTACTTCAATGAATTATATATTCACGCTAATAAGCTTTATTTGTTAGGCATTTGGCAGAGACATAAATATTTACGTGACATTTATGCGTGGGTACCACAATAATCTAGATGTTTTTTGGAAATTGGCAAGTCTCAGTAAAGAAACTACAAGCCGTATCAAACCTTTGGAACAACCTGCAATAGATTTCTAAGAGTGACAAAGGCATGTTTGTTATAAGAAACAAAATCCACAAAACGTCCTTCGAGAATACTCTCTATTAGTCTATTCCCTAATTAAAGGTATTATGTTGAATCTGTATACATGTAATCAGGTTTTTGGCGAACTTAGCCTTGACATTACCTCATTCAAACATTGAAACACTGGAGCAAACAAAACCATTGAGTGTTTAAACAATACCCGAATTATCCAAGGACTACAAGGATTTTATTTTAAGCTTCGACTGTCTAATTTGTTCTATTTATTCTGGCCAATTTCACAGTTTGTTATTTTGGCTGTTAATTTCAACCAAAGCCACTGAGGTATTTATTGTTTTTTTCGTGAGTATTTATTGTATTTATTGCATCAGCGCAAATTAAACAAATTGAACTTTTTGGCCAAAAATCGCATAAAAAATAATTTACCCCATTAATTGGAATGCAAAAGTGTTTTATATCAGGTTTATTTAAATTTGTTTGAATAAAATTCATTAAATGCCTTTCAAACGAATATTCGCGCCCAAAATTAACAAAACATTTTGGGATCCAATGAAATTCATGAAATATATATTGTATGTTATGTAGTATATAGATAAAGGGTTGGTGAAAGGGATCGGATTAAGTCCATGTTTTAATATTGCAAAAAAATTCCTTGTAATTTAAAATTTAATAATTTATAGATATTTTTGAAATTAATGGACTTGTAAATGAAATCTAAAATTTTTCCAAGAAAAAGCTCGCAAATTTCAACCAAAATGATGTAGAAAATTCGATCCATTACAATCCACTGGATACAAAATACAAGAGAACTCAATACATAAAAAATACCCGAAAATACAAACCGTACTTATGTATTCATACATTTTCTGCGGAGCATAAATATTTATTCTATTTTTATGGAGCAACTTTTCTGTTTAATATAGAAATACAGAAAACTGCCAATATTTGCATTAATGTCTGTACTTTTATTTCTTCGCAGCCTTCACAGCCTTAAGAGCCTAAAGAGCTATGGAGAACCAGTTAAATAGCAAATGCCTTTAAGTTTAAGGCTGATTTAGAAATTCTGCCACTTTATCGGATTGCCGAGTACAATACAGTACGGAGCCAAATAACTCTTTAAGAAGGAATAAAAACATAAAACTGTAATAAAATATATAAGTTTTTATTGGAGGAAATTGTACGAGGAACTATTTCGAGATTTTTTATGGGTTTTTCGATGAATTTACATGCACGATGATATAAAAAATTATTGAATGAAATTTACAAAAAACTCCAAGCTTTAAATTTTATGCTTAAATTCACATAACCAATTTACAGTTATAATTAAATCTTGTTTCAAACGATTTCATTGAATTCACCAAATTTAATAAAATCAGTAAAAGGAGCTCAAATCACTATAACTTTAGTTTATATAGTCATAGCAAAATAGCTTACACAGCTCTTTAAAACTACAGTACTTCAAATACAATAGATAGACATATCAATTGAAGCTCGTCGCTGCTCCATTTTCTTCATTATAATACAATGTTTATAAATATATAAACTCCATGCTATTTTTGAATATCTCGCTCGTATGTAGTGTATAATAAGTAGTCTGTTCTGTTTTACAATCTTCTGAATATTTTTAAACACAAAGCTCTTTTTTATAATTTGTCTATAAAGCTGCTTATTCAGAGATTCGTTCAAGTATAAATAGTTTGCTGTTACAGAAAATTTCAACAAAATTTTGAGAAGTTTAAAAATTAAAAAAAAATCATTTGATATCAGCGATCTTCATTTGAGAACTGATTAAATTTTACACAGGACACAAAATAAAATAAAATTTAATAATAAAATGCGTTTTACTAAAAATTGCATCCCAAAAGTTTTCAAATTTAAATTATTTATTTGAACAATGAACATAGTTTTCCCAGAAATACTTTCACTATAAGGTTTTGACAATTTAAATGTTTACCTTCAATCCCATTTTCTACAAAATACTTTATAATTATACCAGAGCTGGATGACAATCCCTTTGTGAGCACCTTTCTCCTTTTCAAAGTTATATTAAATTAAAGGGCACAATCTGTTTCCCCAAATGATCACTTACTGACCTGGACATGTCCTTAAGGCCACAGGTTGAGCGTACACGATCCAAAGATTATGTTTTTTTGAATATCACTGTATGATGAAATTTCCATCCACCATAATTTGATTTCCAAAAGTTTTGCTAGATATTTTCGATTTTGCTTTGAAATGAGAGGAGCTTGGTTGGTGGGAATATTTTGAAATAATTCGGAAATATTGCTTCATATCAGACATTTATTTGAAAGTTCAGAGTTATCATATTTTTAATGGAAACTCAAAAATTAATTGAACAATATTTCAATTTTATAATTAACTTAAACTGATTTTTCACACTCTACTTAACTTTAATTGAAATTTTGAGTATATGCATTGATTGATGGTATTTTAACGCATAGGGATTCGTAAATGTGTTTTTTTAAATTTCAATCAAAACCTGATATAATTATTAAATTCATCTAACCGAACACTCCTCTCAAAGCTGCACGGACGTATACTGGCCCAAATTTCACTAGCTATGCGGATTAAAATTGTGTTTTTTTACTTACAATGGCAAAGTTTTGCCATTGATGTGATATCGTTAGAAAAACATAAATGGACCATTCACTGGTAAATTTGCCTTGAAACGAGGAAATGAGGAAATTGCATTGAGATTCAGACTGGAAAGAAGCTCGTTAGTGTCTCTGTGTGTTGTGTTCGCAAGGTGAAACATTTGTGGTAGACTGGAAAATTGCACTCAATTGAAATCGGAAATAGTTGGTCGTTTATATTTAAGCTGAGGAAAAAACGATAGAGTTTTAATAAAGTGTGGAATTTTTCCGGATGAGGAATACTCAAGTTTTTGTGTCAAAATTGTATTGAAATATTTTAAATGGTGATTACGTGTTTAATTTTAATATAAAAAGTTTCCACATTTTCTTTACTCAATTTGCATTAATACCATACCACTCAATTAAACTCCATAAACGCATTTTCATTAAAAACAGCTAAAGCTTGTTAAAATATGTGGTTTTGAGATTATTCGGTTGAGAGGTGATCGACTTAATGCTTTGGTGAATGAAAGTTATAATACATTCGCTCATTAATTTACAGTCTACCCTAGTCAACCTCTACCCAGCTTTTTCGCTAGATTTTCATGAATAAGGAAAAAGATTCTAAGTGGGAAGGATGCGGTAGTTGTGCGATAGAAAAATTCGGTGAAAATACTTAATCATTTATATTATATATATTTTGGACCTGATCTCAGGTTACCTAATCAGCTCTCAGTATTAAATCTTCCTAGTTCAGTCTACATAACGTTCATCTTATGTTACATCTTCGACAGAAGTAAATTTTCCAAACTCCAAAAGCATATAAAACATTATCAAGAGATCCCTGAATAAAAATTTATTATAGCCGAAGATAAAAAATTATTAACAGATCGATAAATAGTTACTTTGCTCTTAATCCTAAGACTGCTTCAAACTAGTCTGGTTTTCGGCATAAAAATCTTCTTCACTTTGATAAACTGCGTAACCTTTCCATAATGGATTCATACAAGCGACTAAGTTTCGACGGCAGCCAGTTGACCATACCAAAATCATCATAATAAAATCAAATTGATATTATAGTTTTTTTTCAGTAGAATTTAATGTGAAAGGATGGAACGTTGTTTTGTTCACGTTTGCTTCAGCAAGGCAAAGTGTTTTGTTGGAGGAAATTTTCTGAAATGGAACAGATTTACAGTGAAACTGTGCGATAAATCGGAAAAAGACCACAAAAGGCAACAACACGAGTCGCATTATTAGATAATGATTTATTTTCAGAGTTTGGCTAGTTTTCTAAGGTTTCTAAATTGTGGAACTAACTTTATGATTCTTGGAATTTATTTCGGACTGTTCTGAAAATGAGTGGCCTTTAATAAGGACGTTTGGTCTGTTTGTAAATTTATGTAAGTAATTTATAGAAGCAATTTTGAATAAATAATATAAACTACAATAAGTGAATAAGACAAGGCTGTTATTTATTTAGCTTCTTAATTCGTTATTTATTAATAATGGGGTTTTACTATATATTAGGTACGGTGTAATATAAAGTACATAATAAAAATATTAAAAAGCGCAATTTTACGATCTTCAGTTATTTTGAACTACATATGCCCAACTAAACTAAGGAATAACAGTAATAAACTCTTCTTAGCCATTTTAATGACTCCTAAGAAAGTTTTCTTGGAACTCTTTTATTATCATCCTTATAATTATGCAATCCCAAAAATTTATGAACATTGAAAAAGCGATCCGTAATATTTTATGGGATGATTATTATGCACTGTGTAAAAACTGAAATGGATAAGAATACATTATTTAACTTAAGTCTTTCAATAAAATGTTATAAAATAGTAAACACTAATCAAAAGTGAGTTCAGAAATTCGAATGCATATTGAAATTGAATTAAAGATTTTAACAGTGCACAATCGTTAAATTTACTAAGAACAACAACAATAATTAAAATTCACACTTAATCCCTCGGAAATGGTGTGTAACATTCAAAAACTTTGGTCACCCAACTATAAACTAAAGTATAACAATCCCGAACGCCCAAAGCCAAGGGGTTTCGTGCTTGATAGCGCCGGTCCACACAATAAAACTTTCGCAGATAAAACACTAAAACACAAGAAGCAATAAAAGCGTTTAAGATTGGATGTTGAATGTTGTATAGCACAGGGGAAATAAAAATCGAGAAATAAAAGAGAAATTCGTATAAAAAAGGATTGTTATAATTTTATGCCCCAAATACAGTCATTCTGGTTTAAGTACAAAATCATCCCGAATTTCAGGGAACATTTGTTTCAATAAAAACATTTGCCTGCTCGAGTGTGCCGTTGATTGAATTCTTTGTTTAAATAAATTTTATATATTTTTGATGGGCTTGTTTGTTGATTTTTGTAACAAAAGTAATAATTTTACACAAAAACATAATATTTACTAAAAAACTTAAAAGCTTCAAAAAGCTAACACACGAAACTTGGTAAAAAGTTCAGAACGACCCCAATGGTCACTAAAACCACAAAGCTTAAATTTTACTGAGCCAAACAACATCTTTCAATCTTTAATCAATCTTCAACTACCTCGTTCGTCCTTTTCCATGCTTTCTTACGCAAAGCTCTACTCAAGATTGTTATAAATTTATTACGCTCTCAATATTTCATGTGTGAGCCTAATTTTTGGGGCCATCACCTTTTCCAGGCTGGATAATTCGATACATAAAGCAAATGTGTTAAATAACTTAAATTCCAGGTCAATCATTGTCGAGAAAACCTTGAACGAGATTGAGGCGAGATTTGATACTTCATAGTCCCTATTTGTATCAAAGTATCAAACGTAGAGCAACCCAGTTAATAGGAAAATCTTATCTGATATTGTTAAATAGAAGCTATGAGCTCCACCCTCAAAATATGCTGTTATGAATTGTTCAAAAAAGCTTCTACCGTTTTCACATCAACTGTTGCAGTATTTTATACTATTTATTTTAAAAGAATAGTTGTATAGGGGCCGCTAGTTTTCTATATGAATTGTTATTATTACAGAGCTATCAAATTTTTCATTTGTTTTTCTGGTTTTGGGGGTTTTATTGTGTCGTTTTTTTTTAATTAATCAAGGGACAAATAAAAGAGCAAAAAACGGAATAAACAAGTTTATGCTTGCTGTCTGTTTGCGAGTGTGCTTTGCATTATTTCCTGCCATCTGCTCATCAGGTTATCAGATGATCAAATGCCTGTAACAATAAGCAAGAGTGGCACTAAAACTCATACTCTAGACAGTTTGAGTTTGGCTGAGCAGTTTTTGAGAATTTTAGGGTTTAGGAAAGGATTTCTGTTAGTTTTCTGATTATTTTTTTATTCAGAGATTTTTGATAAGCTTTAATTTAGAATGTTAAAATCCAAAGAGTTTCTTTTATTTAAACAGAAAAGTCTTAACTTAATGCCTTTCCTTAACTTTTCAGTTGTTCCCGGGAAACCTAAAAATCTTTTTTTTAAGAATATAACCTCAATAATTCTCGGGATCTTACACAAACCCAAGATATCACAATTTGTGCTGCTTTTGCTATTTTGCAACATATTTACCAGAATATTTGATCAAATTATACAAATTACAAACCAAATGTGATAACAACCATAAATATTTTATGAATGGCATCCCTGCCCTTTTATAGTTCCGACCGAAAATTCATAGTCCAATCCAAAAAATTTAGGTTGCCGGCTCAAATTAATATTTGGCACAAATCATTAAGATATTCCAGCCATATCAACATTATCAACAGAGCTGTTTGAATGTGAACGAAAATCCATAAAACATTTTTATATCAGCATAAAGAAAATTGAAAAACACAATTCTGTAGACGAATCGAATCGAATAATTTTGAGCACATTTTTTTGGCATTTTTGCTATGTTTCTGCTTTTGTATGTCTGCTTTGTTTCGCAACATCGCAATGCAATAAAAGAATTATTGATAAAACTAAATTTTCCGGATTTGATATTTAGAGTTTTTATCATGCGAACTTTTCGGCATGTTTCAAAAGAAACAGTGAAACAATGATGCCAGTTTGTTTGTTCACAACCAATAATGTCGAATAATGGCAAGCGTCAATTCTAACAATATCTACAAATAAATAGACTTGGATTATTGTAGATAACTAAATTATGAGCATTTTATATGGATTTATTGGATGTTTGCTTAGTTTTTACAATAAATGGCAGTTGGGATCCCTACTACAAAATGTAACGATAAATATAATTTTTTTTGCACTTCCTATATAACTTTATTGTAGGTGGTAACCAGAGAGTGCATATTTATATATTGACCGGCACGTGCCAATTAAACTCAATCATTAATTGGACAGAAGTAGTATGTCATTTAATATCTAATTTGTGAATCGATGTAGAAACTAACAAGATAAATTATATTGATAGAATATGCCCAAATGTCCAACACAAATTAAACACAAATAGCGGGTAATTGGTAACAGTAAATTTCAATATAATCTAAATTAATTTCAACAAATACATATTTCTACTGTAAATTTTTATTTGTATGTGTAAGCTTTTTCCAGCTATTCCAGTATTTTCAATATTTTGTAACCCATATATATTTTTTGGAAAAGTGCCATTAAAATTGTATTTTAGTTGTAGAGTGCACTTTGCAATTTAGTAAACCTACTCGATAAACTTTAATTTTATTTGTTTGTCTAAAGATATTTATGATATTTGATAAAATTGCAAGGAAATAACTTTGTTTTACGTTTCTGTTTTACTTTACTGTTTGCTAGTAAAAAATATATTATTTTAGTTGTTTAAGGTTTTGTCTCCAGTTTGGTACATTCTACAAAACGTTGTGAAATTAAAATTTTAAGTATTTCCTATACTTTAACAGTTATCGATTGAGAATAAACTTAAATTTATTGGTTATAAAGCTGTCGTGAAAATTTTTCAAGAAAAGAAGAAAAACTTTATTATTTTATACATAATCTCGACATGTTCGTAATTTCCGCAAAAGCTTTGAGTTTTTATTGGAATAAAAACTCCTTTAATCAGAACCAATAAAACTTGGCACAAAAAACCGGAACTCTTGAAAATTTTTGGAAATCCCACACAAAAGACACAAAAGATAAATCTGAGATTCAATTGTGATTAAGCTGTATGCAGACCAAACAAGCAAACAATATAACAAGCGAACAACGCCATTGTACAACGAGATTTAATTCAAATATATCAGTGTTATACTGTTTTTGTGCTCGTTGTATAATCTGTTTCAATATTGAAACAAAAAATTAATGATTACGAATTTGTATGTTTGACAAGAGTGTAAATATTGCGAGGATATTTGCTGAGTTTTGAAGCTTTTTTATTAAATCCTATGAGATTAAAAAAATTATTTCGTTGAAAATAAATTGCATATGACTTGCAGTGAGCCACGAATACCATTTTTAACAAGAAGCTTTGTAAGCTTGCTTGTAAATAAAATTAATTTTTAGTTGAACAAAATAGCGTGCATCACATAATTTTGTCCCTCCTGTCTCGTTTCCTTTTTTGTAGCATTCTGAAATTGCATGCGAAATGAGGCTTTTTGTTGGTGCTCTCGTTTGGCTTCAATACGAAAACTAATTTGTTTATTGATACACTAATTTGTATTGATTAATTTGCCATGCAAAAATCAATTTTTGACAAAATAATTTCAATTATTGTCGATTTCTGGCAGTTTCAGAGTTTTTTGGTAATTTTGGCAATTTGGCTGATTGAGTGTCGCTAGGGAAATGTACGCGCAAAAGACCTTGTGGCTTTTGTAAAAATCTATTTCACTCAATTTCTTTCAATCGATTCCTCAATTTCTCGTAATTTGATTGCCAAAAATCCATTTTAGCTTTATTCGACAATACAACAGAAAATTCACTAACAGAGAAAATCGAATGAGCTTTAACCAGTTTATCTTTATTTTTTGAAAATCTGAAGTGAATAGAAGTTGTGTTTAGGGACACGTGAGTGATTTAGGTTTGAATGTTATTGTGGAACTTTAAAGAACTTACAGGTAAATTCAATAATGGAAAATAATGTGTTTTTGTTGTCGCAAAATTTCATTGAGGTTTCGTTAAATCGTTAATTAAATTGTCATGTTTTAATTATATTATATTTTATTAATTATATTGTCAACTAATTTTATGTATGTAAATGTTGATAATGACAAAATAATGAAATACGTCGTTCATTCAACGAAATGTCAAAAGATTGATGAGACTGTCAACTTCATTAATTGATGAAGCATGTGAAATGGCACGTAAAGGTAAGGTTCAGTTTAATCTGTATTTCCAAAGGAACATTTTTCCATATTAGCAATAGTGCCAATATTTGCAAAATGAGCAGTCCAGCAGTAAACTGAACACGGATGTAATAATTTATGACTCCGATCTATGACAGTTTTCACAAAACCGTAAAAGCATTGAGTAAAAGCCTGTCAAAAAAATGTGGAGCTGGTCTTAGAAAATTGTGAAAATGTGGGATTACATTTTTGTGAAAAGAAGCTTATATTAGTCTTCTTACGTGATTTTCAAGTAATAAGCTTTTAAGCTATTTTGATCTTTTCATACAGAATTCATACATTAAATATTAAATACATTCACTAAAATTCTACAGAATTTACATATTTTACATAGTTTAAAGACATCCCTTCATTTCCCATTTACTCTACCTAAAAAATGAAAACGAACATTGTCATAAATTTATCCAGGATGAGCAATGTAATCCTACTTGAAAGAAATTAATTTGTCACTTCAACGGAATTAAAAGGAAACTGAATAAACTGTGATGAAAATGTCCCGTTTTCCTTGGTTATCCATGACAACCCTTTTTTCCCTCTTTTTTGTTTCCCTTTTTTTGTTTTTTATTTCACTATGTCTCGTTCTGTGCCTCGTTAGTTATTACCTGGAAGCCTGGAATCATACCTACTCTCATTAACTAATTTAAGTTATAGAAATTATTGAGTAATTCATATTCTCCACTGTACATTTAACAATAACTGTACCATTTCCCTGCTTTATTTGGCCTCGAACAAAAAGGGACGAGGCTCGCCAGGAAATTACTGATTTTGTGTATTGGCGTTTCGGATGTCGTCAATAGTTTCAAGATTGTGTAAGCAGTCCATTATGTTGGCAATTTTCTTGGTCCCCAAATATGTTAATACACTAACACACTAATTTAGTCATTTCTAATACAATAAAAAGCCCAATTACTGGTGTATTGATTAAATTAGCTTTATCCCAACAATATTAAAGGGTCGATAAATTTCCTATTAATTTATTGGGACTGTTGGAAATATGTATGTATGTTACAATTTGTTACAATAATCTGATAGATTCAGGAGATAATAAAAAAAACGTAGCATATATAAATCTTTGAAACAATTTTCTGCAGTGCTGCCCTAAAATAAGTCTCTATATATTATGCTTGTTTTCGCTCTAGTAATTTAATCAATGCAAAGCTCATACACATCGAGTATTTTTGTGCCTGAGAAAATCCTTCCTTGCAGCTGAACAAACATAATACTGATATCCAGCATATATGATGTTTGCCTGACTTCAGCTTTTACTCGTCATTTATTAGCGTTCTTTTCGATATTGCGATATTGCCATACACACGAAATTACATAAAGCATGATTTAAGTTATCATAATTTGGTCCTAAATGTGCGTAATATATGTAATGTAATATAAGTAATGTACTTGATGCAATGTTATTATTTTTAATGTCTCTCACTTATAATAGGACACACTGGCAGTTTTCTGTCTGGCTGTCCGTCACTGTCACTTAGTGATAAGCACGTTGTCTCTGCATCTAAAGAAGCTATGTGTTGTATTTGATATCATTTAAATGTGTGGCTTATATCTGTTTAATAAAGGATGAAGGTTGAGTTTTTTTGCAGTTGATTCCATTTTATTTCAGATTATTTCAACCTTTCCAGAGGGGTTTCCCAAAAAGGCAAGATATTCTATCATTTTAATGCTCTAATGAGAACGATCCTCTTATTTATGAGACATTATTATTACAAAACCCTTTGGTGTCACTCCAATTGGGGACAAAATTATATTTGACAATATTTTCATTAAATATTTAAACCTTGCCCTAATTTACTGTCACAATTATTTAAATATGATAAAATTAATATTTAAACCCAGAACCTATGAAAAAGATAAAAATCCCAGAGCATTCACAAATGGTTGAAATGCTCAACAAAAGCAAATTATACGGTTACAACGATTTTTTACAGTTTATTGTTCAGCGGACAATAATAATAATGCAAATCAGCAAGAATTCAAATTTACTAGTTCAGTGGATTACTTCATTAAAAATTAACACTTCACCACTTGCAACGTTCAACGAGTAAATCATGAAATTTTTCAATCCCATGGAAATTCCTTGGACAATGCAATCTCTCTTGAAAATAATTGAAAATTCTTGGCATTATCCGATTTATTCCAGATTCAGATGTTCCAGGGAAAAACACTTGTTTTTTTCGTTTTGTGATCCCTCTAAGGACCTACTTCCTACTGATAAATTTTCAAGCAACTTTCAAAGCCATCGGCGAAATTTCCCACATTGATATTTCATGAAGTTTACTTTATTCAGTTTTCTTTGCAATATTCATGAAATTCTCCTTCATTCACAATCCAACAATATCAAGTTGCAGTACTTTCTCGTAAATCACAACTTTATGCTAGCGAAAAATATTTTCTCCGCATTTGTATGCTCGAACAGACGATGCTAGATGTAATTTACTGATTTAGTTATTTTACATTCATGTAGTGCAAAATGCAGTATAGCAAAATAACGGTGATATATATGATATATAATACAAATAGCAGCGACACTTTTGTCATACAAAACTAAATTGGTGAAGATACTATAAACTTTTGCTGTGTTGATGTTTTTAAAAAGTGGAAAAGCTCCCGCAAAAGCACACATTTTCATAAGCGATGGCAAAGTTTGTGTTTTCTTACGTAAATGCCACTTTCCCACTTTTTGGAATATTTGAAGATAAAATGTGAAAATGAATGTTTGGTGCGGTTTTCAGAGGGGGAATTTTAGTGGCGTTGAATTGTGTGGGAAATTTGATATTGTCAGTTTTCTCATATTTATTTTAGAATTTCAGTCGCACTTAAACATTTAATTGATTTTACGTGTGTGCTTACCGCTGTATTTACCACAATTGCGTGGTTTTTTGGACATTAAAATTTAACAGCCGCAAAATACTTATACGCAATGGAAAAAAAAATCGGTTTAAATATTGTTTATGTAATCAACAAACAGTGTAGAAACAAATTGATATTTTATCAGAAAGCTTTTTAACCATTCAAACAAATAAAATGCATCGATTTGTAATCAACATTTGCAAATATATCAAAATTTTATTCATAAATATTAATCAAATATTTAATTGGATTTATTGTTTACTGTTCGGTCGATTAAAAGTTATAAGAGGTATTTGTAGTTTTCATTTTATGAACAATTGATTTTAAATTAAAATAATAACTTTTCATTAAAATCTATTTAATGGAAATTCTATAATTTGCTCTAATTTCGATACCTCTCTCCACCATTTTAAAACCCCTTCAATAAAAACCAAATGATGATATTCAAACTGGAAGAAAAATCTCAAACAAGCAAAAAAAAAGCTTCACATAAATACCAAGAATTTAAATAAAGTTTAGAGCTTTTCCAGTGACGAAGAGTAAACGATCCAACACGATTATGTTAAGTTCTGAGATAATAACGAAGGTAACGGATAACTTCAAATTCATTCATTTCCAATACTGAAAAATGCTACGCGGTAAAAGATGGGAATACGAAGGAATTTGACAATACGGCAGTATGGCAAATCGTTAGAGCTTTGCTTTTGCTTTTTTGGTAACATACACTGATTGAAATTTTTAGAAATTTGGAACTGAATGCTTTTGCTAAACAGGTAGTTATGTTAAGTGCCATTTTTTAGCATAAACTGATATAAAACCTTAATAAATTATTTATTTTAAGTTTTAATAATGCCAACATAGGTTCAGTCAACTTTCTACCAGTGAACGCAAGTATAAATAAATTATACATCAGCGACAGTGCGATAATCCTCGGAATAATAAATCGCAGAGCGGGGGAGTACAGTTTTTTATCTTAGTTTTTCAACAAACAAAAAACTCTGTGTTTATCATAATTACGGGAACGGAGAAGAAATGGCTGTCAAGTGCGAGCTGCAAAATTATTTTCTAATTAAATTATTTGCCCGATTATTAAAAGGAAATATGGGAAATAAACAGCAAAACTTGCAGAACTTTTTTCATCATAAATTTGCAGCTGGAAATTGCTCCTTATTTTTTTTTTGGTATATATGCCGAGTGTTTTCGGACCATACTTATTTGTGCAAAGCGAGCGCCCAACAACAAAAGTATTGTGTGGAAAGTATTTTTCCCAGAACCATAAAATATCAGCAGTATGAAAATGCTAAAATTGGATTGTGAAAGTTTTGCTTATTGGAATAAAGACTGTTTCAGTACGAATTGGCAGCAATATAAAATCTGAAAATTATTTGTTTTTATGAGGGAATTGGGAAAAGATTGAGTTTCAGTGTTCTGGAGCCTTCGAGAGGTGGTGTTTATTTTAAACATAAATATATTTTAAATGGAATTATTTGAACTCATGGTAAGAGTTTTTCTTTAATACAGTATTGTGTTTCTTAAGAGTATCTTGATTAAAATACATTTTTTATTGACTTCTTATTTTAAAGCAAATATTTTACTAAACAATTAAATTAGCTGGCAACTTTCTAAAGGAAAATAAATTTCATTAAATATTTAAACCAATATTGAGTTTATATTTAATTCGATTGAAAATGTCAATTGTTCCAATAATTTTCTTCGAACCGTAAATGCAAGATTTTTCTTAAAAAAGCTATCTTAACTTTACATTTTTTCACACAATATCTGTTTGGCAACACTCCCATTCCTTTAAAACTTCTTGCTAGTACACACCTTATCAACAGCTCTCTTCCAAAAAATGCACAACGAAAAAATAAAAGTTTTCCGAACTTTGCAAGGAACTTTTTCTTTTGTGTAATGTTAACGAAGATTGTTAACGAATTCTCAGAAATTTAAAATTTTTTGCATAATGAAAAAAATGTCTAATTAATTTTAAATGAAAAAAAGCAAGAATATTAGGTACTAGGAAAATTCCTCACTTTTCGCTTGAGAGTCTGCAAGCTTTCGCGTTTCAAATCGCTAGAGGAGATGAGAATTTGTCCTTAATATCCGTTTTTATTATTCAGAGCCAGATACAGTGGAATGTCTTGTGCAAATTCTAAGGTGGAAGATAAAAGTCTTTCATTTCCCTTTTTCACACATTTTCTCTTCCAGCCAAGTCTTCGTTTGTTCCGGTTGCTGTTTTTAACAACGCGTGTATGCCGCTTGATGGAACGACGGCAAAAAAAATCGTCAAGATGAAATATTTGACATTCCATTTGGAGCGTTTGACTGGCAAACCGAAAAGCGGATGATATAAATTCATAAGACAGCGGATCGTTAACTGAGAAGACAATCACCGTCCATAAAAAAAATACTACGGCATTTACAAGAAAGAAATGCTGTGTCAATAATAAGATTTTGTGGTATTTAACAAATGAATGAGTTCTTAAGTATGAAGATTTTGATCTTTTGTTGTGATTGATACTGATTTAATAATTTGCTGATACCTTATGAAGAAGTTTCCACATTGGGAAAGTTTATATCATTTATAAAATGTAAAATAAGAATATTCAGAGAGTGATTAATCGACTCGTAATCGATTAAAATCGGTTCCTGCTCAATTTAATGTCAAGGTTGTGGAGGAGGAAAGTTCAATCAAACTCGTGACAAATCCAAAATACCAGAATTATGGCCCGTGCCCACTTTTCTTATGCCAAAATTCTTCTTGGTTTTTGTGCTTTGACGAACTGAAGATTCTATTCAGGTTCAATATAATATGTTTTGGGTGGGTTCTGGATCAGAAACGATATGCTTTGAACTTTGTTTTTGGGCGATGCCTCATAAGCTTGACAATATGATTGATTCCATTATTTGAAGCTTATGAGATTTTTTTTGTATCGAAACGTTAATAGCTTAGACTAATGGGTTTTGCTGTCACCCGCGCAAGAACGTGTTTGGTCATTTTTAAATTAGATTCCAATATATTTGGAGACAATGCGATTTAAAATGAGCATTAAAAAATGTTTCAACTATATGGTACATCAAGATTATTTAAAAAATCAATAAAAATGCTTATCTCAGCTGAGATCTTCAATCTTCTAAAAAACTAGACACACTCAGCATTTGCATTATTCAAATCCTTTTACGTTCAAAGCAAAAAATGTGGAAATGTAAAAATATATTGATCACAGCCAAAAGATAATATTCTCTATACATATATTCATGTAATATAAATAAAAATCCCATCAGAAATAGAGTTTTTCTTCTTGAACTTAATTTATTTTAAGCTCTTTGTATGACGAGCTTTCACAGTTAAAATATATATTAAAAAGAAGAGGAACTTACCCTTTTCACGTTTCTGGGGAATTCTTTAATATCTTATTATGTATTTCCTTCTTAGAATTCTCTTTGTTGAATTTTAATTTTTTCTTGAGTTTGTCACAGTCTTCAGTGTTTTCAAAATTATTAAATTTTTTTAAGGAAAACTTTTAAAGCTTTTGTGAGAATTCTGTAGTTTTCTTGTTATGAAACACTTCAAGCACAAATAAAATATTTCTATTTCGAAAAAGTTTTTAATTACAATTACTCAATTTGTCTTCCAAAATTTGTTTGGGTTGCAAAAATGAATTGTTCACAATTTTATCCGTTTCTCATATCGAAAAACAGCTTTATTAATAATAAGCATAAGCATATAAGTGATCCTTCAACGACCCTTTATAACTTTTATTAGTTGTTTGACAGTTTTATCAGATTCCCACAATTTATTCTAGCCACCACTCCAAACAACTTTCAACAGCTTTCAATGTTGCTCAGTTTTTCTAAACAATATTTTTGAGACAGCAAAAAAATGGAATGAAACTGCCTTTGTCACATTTAATTTGCTCATAAATCCGAATACAGTATTATAACACACACTTTGTTCTCTACTTGCTTTAAACCGTTTTATGATTAATTTTCATTAATACCATTTTGCACATCAAATATATTTTGAAGATGTGGAATGTTGAATTATTCAACTTTTCCCCGAGTCTTCCGAGCTTTCACGAATATTCCAAAATTGACTGAAATTACAGAAAATTCAGAGTTCATGGAAATTAAATAATTCCCATTCTTCTCTCAAAGTTTTACGAATTGTATACGGAATTAAGGTTACTGCAAGGATTTGCAGGATTTTCACACTTCGTTAACACTTAATGCTTTTATGTTTTTATGCTTTTATACGGTGTCATATTAATTTACAAGTGACTGGCTTTTAAATCAAAGTTAAAGTCATACACTTAAATTTATTGAAATATGTTAACTGTCATACACACACTGATTTTATAACTTGATGCTTAATTCCTAGCACCTTTATAATTCTTTTATGATTTTGTTCAGAAAGACTTAACTGTTAAATCTTTTAAATCTCTTTATAATTTTTTTGGTACTTTTCCACTTTTAAGCTTTCTTTATTGAAGAAAATGGGATTTTTGAAATTATAACTTTTTAAACACATAAAACGGATCTAAAGTGAAGTGCCACTGCACTTTTAGAATATAAAGTTATATCACAATATTATCCTTGTTATTCCACGCTTTTGGCTTCCTATCCATGATTTTTCTTGTTTTTGTATCCTTCATAAGATTCTTTTGAGTAATATAAAATAATTTAAATTATTCAACGTTTGACAGCCGCCTCATAAAGCTCATAAAACTAAAGGTGAACACTTTAATCTTCTTTAATGACTGTGAGTCTCCAAGAGGGTCGTTTAGCATAGTTTTCTAGTTTCTACTTTCAAACAATTTTCCAATTTCACAACATTAAACTTGGGACCAAAAAATAGAGCAAACCTGAAAAACATATGATCCACTATCTATAGCAAGACACTAAGATAGATATTATTCAACTAGCTCTCCGCTTCGCGTGTTTAAACATTGGCGGTCGGTTGTGTACTAAAATGTTTGCTCAAGAAACTCTTGATTTAAATAAATAGATCCATAACTTTTCGAACGCCGACAGAATATACTGGGCGATGTTTCTTCAATTTTCCATGTATTTTAATATAAGCGCATGCGTCGGCTGATAGCATGGAAGTTCCCATAGTTGGTGCGAAAAGGAAGACCATAGCTTTGTTGTGGAAAACTCATGTGTTTTATTTTATGAATGAAATTAGTTTTAGTACAAAAATATTGATAATACAAAAATGATACTAGTAAATGGTAGAATTGTTCTTAAATAAAACTTTTGATAAAAAAAATATGTGATGTAAAAATAATTAATGTGAAAAGATGAAGGATAGAACTAAATTAATTTTTATAAATTATGGAAAAGTTTCTTATTCTAGAATTTCTGAATTATATCAAATTTTATAAGAGAGCATAAAATTTCATCACTTAACTTCAAAACAATTTTCTAAGATAACAAACGTTTCTGAAAAAAGCTTTCCATTAAACTTTGTATTTATTCTTTATTCAAAAAGAATCATCCAATTTGCTCTTTACAGCATCGCCAAACATCTTTGCGCCTTCAGCGTTCTCTGCAAACCCCTCCAACACATGGCACTGCTCGTACCACCGCTGAATGTTTGGATAATCCTTAATTGATGCTCCTGCCGCCTAGAACGAGCCATTGAATTGTGAATTCACTTGGAAACTATTGAGAACATCCAAAGAAGCTTACCAAAATCGAAGATAACGATGCTAGTATCGCCAAATCGGCAATGGTAACGCTGTCTCCCACAAACCATTTAGAACCATCCAAAAATACTTCCATAAACGTAAACGCTTCATCCAATTGTTTGCGTTTATCAGACGAAATCTTCGTTTCACCCATGTATAATGCTGGATACTGTTTGAAGAGAAAGGAAGAAAAAAACAACATTTTGATTTTAGTTGGCAAAAGTTTGTCTGCCTCAATCAGGTTGAAGACGTGAAGGCAGGGAGAGGAGTCGATATGGAACTATTATATAAAGACCATGACAATGTATATTTATAAATAAAATGTTATTTGGAGTCAAAGTATGAGAAGATGTGTAATTGAATTAAATAATCATTAAACAGTCAATTAAAGCCCACACTATTTCCTAAATTAAATCTCACCCACATCTCTGTGCAAAAGGAATTCCATTACAGTTGAATCGGTCTTTACTTATTTTTAAATGAAAAACTTTCTAATGAAAAACTTTCAGTCTAAATTTTATGCGATGAATCTTTGAGTTGTTTGGCTGAGTTTGATTGTTGGAAAGGATGCCAGTTGATGCCAGTTTGTTTTCCAAATATAACTCAATTATGTTGTGGAATTAAATTTTGCGGAATCTTATATAAAAAATGCTTTTAGAAGATTACGCCTTGGTTTTGCTAAGTACAAGTGTTTTATTGCAAAAATCTTGGGATTACAGAAAAAATATGTTTTGGATTCTGTTGAGGGGGATTAATGGATAAATTTTGCTTTTTGGAAGTTGTGGGATGTTTCGCATTTAGTTTTTTGTGCTTTTTTCAATACTTGCTTCTCATTTATAGTTTATTCACCTTCTTACTGAAATATTGAATGCTTTTTAGACATTTACAATTCTCATGACCCTTTATTACTTTTTTTCAATGTTTGGTCAAATATTTTATCCCGTAGAGTGTTTTACTAACTCCCTTAAAAAATTTATAATGTTGATGTTTTCACTTTTGTGTAACATTTAAGTGGTAAGAAATCAGCAATAAAAATACCACATTTTTAATCAAAAAACCCATAAACTTTTTAAAAAGTATAAAAACACTTGAGGAATGAGATAAAATCATTTTTTAATGTTTGTCCTCAATAAGAATTTTCATTCAAACTCCAAGTATTTCCACTTCACAGTATTTGCAGGACTAACGACTTTTTTATTTACACAGTAACAATTTTATCGTTCACCACACTTTTCCACAGAAAATAATAAAAAATAATAATTTGAGCATTTTTTGCGGCTTTATCGCAAATGTTCCAGCAAACCCAAAAAATGTAATAAAAATCGTGGAGTTGCATTAAAAAATGAAAAATCTCATTGCTGGTTGTCAGAAATGCAGAGTGAATGAAATATGTAATTAGAGTTGCCAGATGCTGGAACCTAAAAGTGGGGTTATATTTACATTAGATTTCGGTTTGGGGACGGATGGAAATGCTTTACCTGAAGTTAAGGATCATGCTTTGAAATCGAAAAACAAAATTCCTTGAAACGTCAAATTTATCAGTGAATTTTGTACTTAGAAAATATTTAGACTTGAACCTCTTTTGCTTTTTTTTAATGGTATTTTATTTTCCATAGAATTTGAAATGTTCTTAACACGCCTTAAAAGGTTCCAACTGAGAAGTCAATTTTACCATAAAATACAGCAATGTTAGTCTCATTTCAACATAAAATTGTAAAACAAAATTGAATTCCCATTCACCCGAAAAAAGTCCCACAAAAACATAAAATCATAAAAAATATTACATGACAAAGACAAAATTCACAGACACCCCAACCCATTTGATTCAAATTTTATGGTGTGTTAACACTTAACAGTATGTTGAAAAGTTATGATAAAGCAAAAAATGTGGCACGTTTGCATGAAAGGAAATTAACGAGGAAACCTCTGGCAGATTACATTGCACATGCATTTTCCTATATTTTCTTGCAAAACGTCCACTTTAATCGTTGATGCCATGTTAAAATAGAGGAAGTGTTAAAAATGTATACTTATACATACTTATAGATATACTTTAAATGACTTTAGCAATTTAACGAGTCTTGTTTGCTTTGCCAGGAAAAATAGAAGGCAAGAAGATTCAATGGCAAAAAAAAGTATACACATCTCCAGAATACTTAAGTATTAATACTTGAACGACAATTCTTTGGAATAATAATCCTTCTTGTTTTTTGAGTGGGTAGTAGATAAAATGAATAAAAGCTTTTGAAGTGCTTGAAATATTTTCGCGGATGGAGATTATTGAAGATTCTCAAATTTTGTAATGCGAGTTATTGTTATGAAGTTTTTCAAATTTCGGGAACTGCAAACATTTTCCATTTGAATTTTATAATATGTTTTCAAATAACATACATGATAATGACATCTTGTTAAACTTCATCACTATCATGTGTTTTCTTGGATAGAAAAAAAGTTTTATCTTTACATTAATGTAATGGATCAGTCCTTACACATTTCTCATAAAAAATAATCCTCACTAAATATCAACTCACACAAATATTCCTGATCCTCTGATACAAAGTTCCAGCATCAAAATAGAGCCTCTGGTTACACAGCGCACGTAACTTCAAGTCAGCTGGATACAAGCTCTCTAGACCGCCAGTAGCTCTAGTTTCCACCAAATAGCTGGCAATGGCTCGACTCTCCCACAGAACGAATCCATTTGAATCGATAATCGTTGGCACCACATGCTGAGGGTTTATTTTCACAAACGAAGGGGCGAACTGCTCCTTGGCAGCAGGATTTATTGTTTTGATCTTGAAAAAGCTTTAAAAATTAGGATTTTTTTAATGGCAAAGTAGGAGTGGTAGAAGAAAAAGAATAACATAGTATTGATATGATATCCAAGAAATTGTGGCCAAATTCTTATTATCTACCTCTCGGGCATGTTAAAATACGTTGACCTTTTTAAATATAAATTTTCTCCGAGATTTTCCATAAACGTGGGAGGATAAAAGTTTGAACTGTTTCAAAATTTAATTAATTAGTAATTTTTATGGACTGTCGAAAGAAAATTTTCCATTCTTTTGAATAAGTTTGTCTCCTTTCATAACCAAAAAAGCCAATTTTCCGTGTTTCTTACCTCAACATCCAATTTCAGGTTTCTTATAGTGAGCAACGCTCCCCTTGAGGGCGCACTTCGTGGAGAAAAGTACAAAATAATTGGCGCCATGTTTCAGCAAATTTTCCAAATATTCGTTGTCGTCAAATTATCGTGTAACAAAAGGGAAAAGGCTGCCTGACAGATTTCCTAACTTCCTACAACTGACAATTATAATTTCATTATAAATTAATTTCCTTCAATCTTGTTTGTGTCTGCGCCCGAAAATTAATTTAGACATGAGAAGAAATTTTCAACGAAAGGCAAAAAGTAATCTGGATTTAGAATGAACGATTGAATTTGCATAATGAGGTTTCAAATTGCGGGTAAATTAAATTCTCTTTTACATCTTCATGTTGAGACGCGGGGAAAGAATTGCGGAATTAATTATTCAGGCGTTAATTAGGCGGCGTAATTTGGCCCGATGGCTCCCATTATTTGTTTGTGTTTAAGCTGTGCAATTTGTAAGTGGATCTGTTTTATCTGCTTACATAAAATATGCGAATTAAGAGAGTGCAAGATGTTAATAATTCGGAAGTCACAAGTAAAATATGAGTGAAAGTTATCTCTTTTTTGTATCATCAAATTAATGATTGTAATTTTTACTTAATAATTATTTGAATTATTAAATTAACTTGACACATAGGGACCTCTTTATAGTGCAACTAAATATTTTAATAATATTAATTAGAAGCTTTTAAGAATTTCACTGAATAAAACTGAAAATAAATGCTTATATTACCGAAAAGATAAGATTCTTTCAAGGTACTGTAATTCATTGGGATTATGCACTCATTAATAAATAAAACATTCAAGAGAGCAATTTAAACCAACACACACACAAGATTTAACTCATTGATTGCAGTGGTAGCACGAGTTTCCTCATTATGTTCAATTTATTCCACTGTATTGAAAACATCGATTGGAAGTTCGCAAGTCAAATTTGCGAACCAATAAATAACTTTGGCCGCAAACAAACACTTCATTAGAAACTCACGCGGGACAAAACTCACCTACAGTGTTTAGAATTCAAACTAAATCCAATTAAACTACGCTCGGATTGAAATGAATAGCGACGCTGTTGGTTTGGCTCTTTCTGACTAACACAGTTTTATGTTCTTGCAGAGCGAAATGTTTGTATGGAACCAGTTTTATGACGTATCGTTGATGCTCGTTGATCAAATAATAGGCTTTGAAGCGACAACTTTAATTTGAAGATTCCTTTTGAAGGAGTTTCAGTAGAAGAAAGGTAGCTAAATTATTTTGAAAACAAAATCATGAACATGAGCAACATATTTCAACAAATTCTCAAATCACACATTAAAGGGTTAACTTTAGCTTCTCTACCATGAATTTTTAATTTGTTTTCGTTTTTCATGTGTACTTCTCGCACCAACACAAATCCCATTTGTTGCCGGCTTGGACGTTCTCTGCTCCCAAGCTAAATTCAATTTTTGTTGATGTTTCGGCTGCGATACTCAAAAATCAACCAAAATTTCAGTGACACATTAATACTCTAAAGAATCTAATGATTCTGACTTCTATGCGGGTTTAAAGCAAAATGCAGGGGTTTCAATATAGATGTTCATTCAGATATTCGTTGGTTCATTTATTTTCCATCCATCAAAATTCCTGAAAAGACCAACAAACTACTGGAAAACTACAATAAGCAACAAAAAGCCATGCAATGTTGTCGTGATGTCGGACGAGTATGATATTCGCAAGTTCTACCAATTTTCCCTCATTTTTGCAATGCGATGCCAAACAAATTAATTGAAAATGTTCATGTCAGCAGAAAAATGTGCTTTATTATACTTTAAATATTTTTGTACATTTCTACGAGTTTCTAGCTTATCAACTTGCATTCAGGAAAAGTACAATTTGCAGGAAAAACTTTGACGGAAAATGAATCCATAGTTCAAGTTTGCTTGGGGGAGAAAAATTATATAAATGGAAGCACTTTCAACTGACAAACTATTATTTGATTTTAAAGGGATTTTTGACTTGTTTTTACTTGCTTTGAATTGTAATCCCACAAATTAAATTTAGATAGAACTTTAATAGCAGATTTATATTCTAGTGAGATTTTGACTTGTCTTCTTTTGAATGAGTTTTGGATAATAAAAACTAGGACAACAAAAACTATTCAACAAAATTTGTCGCGAATTCAAGAGAATATTAAAGAAGAAAACTTTACTTCACCAACAATAACTCATGAAATATCCTTTTTATTTCAATTATGACCCGCTCATTCCCCACAGTCTTATACTAACGACCATATAATTGATGAATTATCAAAAAAATCCCCAAGCTCCCGTAGCTAAACTGAATTAAAAGTATTAATGGCCGTTAAAAAGGAAATTTCTTGGAACAACTGTGAAAAACAGGTAGTGATTTGCGTGAAAATTTGTTTGGCTTCCTTTCTACAGTTTTCTTTTGGCATTGTTTTCCGCTTTAGCAACTTCCGATGCAAACAGTAAAAAGTGGAGGCATTTTCAGCAGTTTTTCCTTTGCCTGCTTGGACTGGAACAACAATGCTTTTATTACCAACACTCTTACAAATTTAATGTTTTGTTGTTAAGAAACTTTTCTTTTGAAAATTTTTCACAATGCATTTCTACTAAATTTCTTTCCATTCACAGTTAAAAATGGAAATTGAAAATCAGTAATTTTACACAGATTTTAATATTAAATTTACGTTTATAATCTTCATAAATTTCTGATTCTATGCTTTATTACATATTCTTAGTAATATTACGGGATTCTTCCATAATTTCAAGTATTATTCCTAAACGGCATGAAATATTTTACATTTTTTTTGTAAAATTCTAACAAAATAGTAAAATTAAGAACAATTAGTTATTTTACAATTAATTGTAATTCATTTAATGTTTGGAAAACAAGCGTGCATTTTGTTAACTAGTCAAATAATTCAATTTATTTAGTTTAAACAGTGTTTGTATCATTAAAAAGTGGTGTGACCTAAGCAAAGCTGGCATCTCAACAATTTTGACCTCAAGTAAGTACTGTAAACTGTTTCCAAAGTGAAATTGTCATGACATAAAATTTATAAAGCTAATTTCAAAATTTTTAGACTTTCAACACTAATTCCTTGTTTTAAAAAGCTGCTGATATTGTCTATAGAGAAGCACCAGAAGTGCGGCTTAAACTCCTAGATACTGAAGAGGTGAGTGTATTTTCTATATCTATTTTGTGATTTAATTTTAAACAATAAATTTAACTTTTAGATGGTTTTCCTTCCCGATTTAACCAAAACTTCAGGATGATCTACCAAGTAGCCCTTAAAGAGCTAGAATTGGTAAGTAATTATATTTAAAACATCAAAGATCACTATTAACAAATTGATACTTTCTAGATTCTTCTGGATTCTTTTAACTGATATCCAAAAATTGAGATTTGCAGGATTGCCGAAGGACCTGGTGGAAATAGTTTCAATATGAATGCTATGGTGAGTAAGGTTAGTTTATTTGAGTGTTGAATTCTAATAGTAATATTTTTAAGACTTGTTTCAGGTAACTTTTGTGGAAAATATGAAGAAACGAGAAATGCTGGAAATCTACATCATTTAATTTGTTAATTTGTATCTCCTTTGTTAATGCATTGATTATTGATATTATATAAGTTATTAATTTCTATATGAAAACTGTTACCATAGACTGTTACATAATTTATTTCATCATAAAACATAAATAAACTACTTTAAGAAAAGAGAAACATCAAAAAAGAATTTTTTATTGAAAATCCAAAATTACAAAACGACTGAAGTTTACAGAAAAGATTCGTAATTTTACGGCTTTAAATTTTTACAAAATTTAGTAAATCGCATTTACAAAGGATCCGTAAATTTACAAACATTTTGAACTTTACATAGATAATAGAAGGCAACAAAATTACCTTCTATAATCTACGTAATTTTACGGAAAAAATTTTTACTGTGTTGAAATCAAATTTTATAGTCATTTTGAACTCTAAATTGACTTTACTTGGATGATTTTTAAAGTTTAAGTAGAACATAAACTAGATCAAGCTCACAAAAAACTTTCCAACAAGAGTTTTAAGAAAATTTTCTCTGTTAATATTAAATTTTCATACTGAACTTAAGGAAATATTACAACAGAAAGCTAAAACTAAAATCTAAAACTAATTATTACCAAGAGTGACATCGAAGAAAATTTGTTTTTCTCATAAATTCATACATCGAAGGCACTTTTCCTAAGACATTAAAAGTCTTTACACATTCATAATGCTGCGAAAATTTGTGGTAAGCAAAAAAATATTAAAGAAACCTGCGAAACATATTAAAAAACTTTTCATCGCACAAATGAAACAATATATACACAGACAGAAATGTACGGAAAATGTATGATATATTTTTGATAATTTTTAGGTGGCACATGTTCCCTTTAGTAGGATGATATGTAACAAAGTAACAGCAAAAAACGCGATTTATCTTCGGTGCCTCTTTAGGAAATATTTCCAACATTCCACTTAGCGGATTTTGTGAGCTTTTGAAGAATTTCGTAAAATTGCGTAGGAATTTGAAATTATCGAGAAAAATTGATTTAAATCTTTTGCAATTCTGGAATCAGATTTCAATTTAAAATCATAACAAACTTTAGTTGAGTAATTTCTCGATTGCTATGAGCTTGATTTCGTGTAATTTTGCTTAAGTAACAAATTTATAGATAAACAAAATGCTAGATAAGCTGCTTACGTTTGCTATTATCGTATCCAGTAATTGGTCAAGAGCAGATGATATCACAAAACGATGAAAATTTCATCAGAAAAATAATTTTCCTCTCAAAACCCCAATCATCTAATAAACAAATACATAGCCTTTCCGGGCCTCAATAAAAATAAATGCGCCATAACATGCTCTTCAATATTTCCCCACTATTTTTTGCCTTTTAAATTTTACGACTCCCCAAATTTCTGCGTGCTTAAAATCCAGAATGACTGCTTTGGCTGGTTTTTATGATCCTTCTATCATGATAAATCATGGAGAAATGTTTGAGAAACATTGAGGAAGAAGAACTCCCGTGCATGCTCGAATACAAGTTTCTGGGGAAATAATCATTTTCGAAGGTAAAGCGAGCACAAACTTCTTCCAACAAAACTTATTGAATAAATTTATAAATTTTCGGCTTGTAGAGCTTTTCATTTTTATCCGCTTTTATTTAATGCATGTTGTTTTTAAGCTCGTAAAAAATAAAAAATGAAAAAGTAAAAGTTGTGTAATAATATGGTAATTTGTATGTTTACACACTCGTTCACTTTTAGCGATGGTGGAAAGCAGCAGCTATAATAAAACGTTATCGAATGTAATTTCTCCTGCAAGAACAAGATAATAAATTGGATTATTTATTAGAAAATCATTTTTTCAATTTTACCCCGAGCTTCTTGAGAGTTTGCCGAGAATTTTTAGGTTCTTCAATCTAACATGGATCCATGAAAGCAACAAACGACGCAAAAGGATGCTTTTAATGGTGGAAGAATAAAATCTAATGGATTGATTTCAAAAACATTAAACAAGGGGGCTTTGTGCGGTAAAAATTTAAAATTACAATCAATTTACTAATATCGTTATTCAATAAATGATGAGACAAAAATGTTGTATTTTAGTAAAATGTTAGTACTTTGAATGAAAAAAAAAAAAAAAAAAAAAAAGCTTAACCTGAAAACTGATCGAGTTTGCAGAAAATGCATATGCAAGTTTTTGAGCCAATAAGTCGGTGCCGCTGTCATCTCCTCTAGCCTGTGTAAAGGGACCGAAATGTGAACACCACCAGGATTGAATCAAGATGGAACAGTAATCTGAGCTTCTACTACCAGAAGAGGAAGCAAATAAAATTTGTGGAGACTACTGAGTGTTTGAAGATGACTCAAGGAGAATGTGTAATTTTCAGTTAATTCATATTATTGCAATATGGAAATTCGTCAATAAAGAGCATTAGAAAGAAAAAAAAAAAAACTTTGAATGATTTTAATCAATTTGCCAAACTTTGAATTAAAATACAAATCTCCTGGTTTTAATTCAATTGTGGAGATCGATAAGTGAGTAAATACTAAGTGTCTAATTGATGCTATGCTTTGATTTATTTTTGCTCCTTTAAACATTTTCATTATCTCATTTTGATTTGAAGAAATTTAAGATTTCGTTTGTTTTCTGCTTTCCTACTCTACGGTAGATATTTTTGAATTGCAATAACCTACTAAGTTATGCGAAAATACGCGCAAGTTGGCTGGTTATTGCAATTCAATTGTCACTACCATAGAGTAGGAAAGCAGAAAACAAACGATTTACAATGCAAAAACTAACCAAACAAATGCATCTTTCTGTTTTAGTGAAAACGAAAATCCAATGTATAATATTCTATAATGCATCATCGTGTGTAAGGAATTCCCATAAGGAAGTTGATTGCACTTGAATTCACTATGAGAAATTAAATCTAGTTTCTAATACCACTCACATTACATAAATATTTAAAGTAATTAGTTTGAAAGTAATTGAAATTTTAAGCATCCTCAAACATTTAAAATTGTAACAGAATTAAACAAATTCCAATTTCAAGAATTTCACAATCATAAAATCTCCTCATAAGAATTAAAAAAACCATAAATATGAGCAAAAATAATTCCATAAATAATTGGAGTTTATGAAAAAACGAGATTGGAACTTACAAACCAAATAAATATAAAGGAAAAACATAAAATACGAGGAATACAAAAAGTTCTAGAAAAAACATAAAGACGATAAAAAAAATACACACAATATGCCATTTACATAATTTGTATTCCAGCTCTATTTTTTTGTATACAAACAATACTGAAAGAGGCCATCAAAAAACCAAAGAACCAAAAATTGTAAATGCTCGCCATTCCCGATTACTTGCCGAGGATTGCAAAAATAGATAGATACTGAAGAAAGTCGAGTAGGATTCTGGCCAAAAGGGTATGTATATTGGATCATTTTATAACAAAGCTAGACATTCGAAAGTGCTTTGTATGGTTTAATGCGATTTTGGGTTTGCAATTTACAATGTTGAATCAATAAAGCTGTTATGGGATTTAGAAGGGAATTTGTACATGTTTTCGGAATATTGAATGAACTCTAAAATGAAATAAAGCTGATTAAGTGCTCTTTAAACCAAAAGATGAGATATTATGATTTTGATATTTATAAGGGGTTCAAGGGCTGTACGAGAGTTGTTTTGAAGAAAATAAATAAAATTATCAAAACGTTTATTGATGTATAAGCTCAATAAATATTTTGGTAAACATCTCAAAATTTAACTTTTTTCAGAAAATCAAGAAGTGCTGTTAAATTATTAAAGGAAACTTGAACTTATGTCATTCTTTTAAACCAATGGTACACCTTATATTTTACTGTTTAATTTTCAAATATATACTTTTAACTTACATATAAGTACTTTTTTATAAGTGTTCAAAAGAAGATGATTGTATTTTACTGGGTTTTTATCGTTTTGTCACCATCTATTGAGCCATAAACAACCAAATAATGGATTATAATTATCTTTTTCAAATTCGGAATTGCGTAAGTTTAGTAAAATAGCTAAAATATTGAGAAAGTTTAATATAATATCCAAATAAAGTATTTATGGATTCAAATATATTCCAAATTTCTGCCTCATTTCTCTATCGAATAATTTTCAGGGCCATTTAGCTACTCCCAAAAAATTTTATACAAGAAAAACATCTTGAGGTGCTCAACACAAACACCCATTCATCGATTTTTCCAAATACCAAAAATAGTTCAGAAATACGGTTCACTGTCCATAAAATAATATTCTCTAATGTGTACTACATACATAATCCTGCAGCAAGTTGGCCAAAAAAAGAAAAACTAAGAAAGTGAAACAAGAAACACCCTAATAAAAATATCATGGCACAACTCAACAAAACTCACTAAAGTGTATTATTTTGCTTAAAGATTGACCTACATCAACCCTCATTTTATTGCAGATTACACGTTAATGTAACGTATTATCATGCTGGATCTATCTTCAACACGAACTTCTTACAGCGCTTAGAAAAAACATGGGAAACTGGAGGAACATGATGGGTGCTTTCTTTTGGCTTCGCTTGAAAGTTTCGCTTGTTAAACATTCAACTGAAGCGCTTTTTAATGCCAAGATTTGAATCTTGTGAAATATTTGCAGATTTTGGCAAGTCTAGCAGAAAGAGATAAGCAAAAGAGTTATTACATTTCGCTGGCAGAGTTTGCGGGAATGCAACGTTGAGGTTGGGGAGATCTATGGATTATTTTATTTTTAAATCTAATAGCAATACGCAGATATTCTTTATGGGATGAATTCTAGAAAATTTCTTTCAACGTAGCAAAGTGTATTTAAAATAAATTAAATAGATTCCATTCCTGATAATTTTAGGAAAACAAGAGCTAAAGATCATTTGAAAGCAAGAAAACTCCATTTATCTGTTTATTAAAAATATAATCTTTCTTCTTTCGAGACGAACTTTTTATTTCCCACAAATATTATCATTTTAAAGCTATTATTATTTCAAACACTACAGAGTACTTTTAATTTATAACCTCATACTTATTACAATATATTATAGTCATAAATTAATAGTTGTGAGAAAGTGGAAGAATAAAATTACATCTACAAGATTTGCTCATAAAATATTAAGGATAGAACGTTACTTACCATTATCGTAGATCATGCAGCAAATGATAAATAAAGATCAATCAAGAATTACTGATTAAATATTTATGGTTTATTAAATTACAAAAAAACACATATGATTGTTTGAGCAACCACCCCCAATCCCGAAGAATAATCATAATCTAAATAATTTTTTAAAACTCTTGTCTGCCATCAATTTGTCATAAAAATAAATTTCTCAAGCAAAAAAATTATATTTACTTTGCCAAAGAATATTAATAAAATAATCTGTTAAAACCTTGAAACACGACAAAATGGATCGGCAAAATCTTTTGAGCAAACATCAACAAAATTACAGCAACCAACAGCAACCAGCTCAACGTTCCGCAGCAGCAAGCAAAAAGCACACAAAGCTTGATGAAAACACAAAAAAGCAAAAAGTTAAGGAAAAAAGGAAACTTTTCCTTTTCACTCAGCTACTCCAGATCTAGATCCTTGTATTTTACCCCTTCTGAGAACGAAACGATACCAATAATTATTTGATATAAAAATAATTGACTGGATTCCAGAAAAGTTTTATTCATTAAATACAGTTAAAAAACAAAGTTAAATTTATTCTTATTATTGTAAAGAAAAATTTTCACCATCCATTCTTTCTAAATTTCACACAAAGGCCCCCAAAAGGTTGAAGGAAGTAATTTTTTGAATAAATAAACTATCAATTTTGTGCCTCTTTTTATGCCAAACGAGTTAATCTGATCGCATAGTGCTCCAAAGCCATGACGAAGGAAAGGCGATATCATCGGAATTTGTTTCGCTCCACGTTCAGCCTCCACAAAGAATCAATGAAAAACCTATGAATCAATCATCCCGTCTGTGCGCTATGCGTGTGTGCTATGTATTCCTATTCTAATAAAAGAAATATCGATCAGATACCAACTGCTTCTCTACATCATCCTGTCGAACTACGATTGAAAAGCACAATCGCTTGGCATCACCAGGCATGATAAGGTACGGGTTGTTAGCCATGAATGACAATTCATTTCAGAAAACAAATCACTACTCAGTGACAATGTCCTGTGGTGATTAAAGTTTGGTTCAACGATTAATTTCTTAGAAAGAAAACGTTGTCGTTCGTATTTTAGGCATCATTACCGTTCAATTTTTTATCGATTCTATGGCAATACTGATGAAAATTTAATGTCCGTCACAATTTTAAATTGAAAGCCATCCAAATATTCATAGTAAAAATAACATCAATTTGAAAAAAAATATCTGAAGTATCTTATTATAATATTGAATAATACTCAAAAAGTCTGTATGCATATTTTTATAAAATCCATAAAGAAATAAATTCATTCCTTTCCAAAAAAGCAAGCCATAAATTGTTACTTTCATTAGTTAAAGGATTTTCATTTATATTTTCTTTTATTTTGAAACAATCCTGCATGAATAATGGTTCTCCCTCCAAGTTGCTGTCAAAGTTCCAAAATCCTTCAAAATGCTCCAAACGAGTTAATACTCCATATAATATTTTAAGATACCAAAGCACTAAAGCAGCAAAGAGCAAAACTTTTGCTAAAAAATGGTCGAAGCTTTAGTCTTGACACACAAATCTTGTTGGTTGAGGTTATTGAGCTTATTGCCGTAAGCCGTAAGATGAACGTGAACCAAAAACATCAAAATTGAACGAAGGCACTAAGGCAGTCAAAATGTTTGCAACTTTTACTATTTGCTTATCTTATTAACAATGCTGTTTGAGTGGGCACCAAAAAGGATTATCTGATTTTCTTAATAACCGAGGGCACTTTATGGTTCTTTGATGTGCAGAACTTAGTTGTGTAAAAAGCAACGTGGTTCTCAGAAAATTTGGAGTGGAATTGTTTGGTTGTGTGATAGTGTGTGTTATAAGATAAATGATAGATATCTTGAAGCTTTTTCAAACTTCAACGATAAAATTTTATTTCAATTCATAAAGCTCTCAAATAAAAATGACCGAGGTTTTTATATGAAACTGCGATTGCCACAGAAGCTTAATAAAGTCATTGTTTTCGATTTAAAACTTTCACTTTGCAAGCTCGTCTTTAAAATCGAAAGTTTTCTGTTCGTACATGAGATTATAGAGTTTTTCCATTTCAATGCAAATTTTCAAACATTTTAATAAGATTTACTAACATTACTAACAAAGTGTAGCTAGAAGTATCCTTTGTTGAGCTTCTCAAGAAGAAATTTGGAAACTCGAAAAAACTAAAATACTCAGGAATCTTTGAGTCGGATATTGAAGAGCTTTAATATTTTGCAAGGGAAATATCTTGAAATCATGATTCTTAATTATTTTCAACGTAAAGGAATTTTAATGTCATCAACTCTCTAACCCTGCATCAAAATAAGATATTCAATTGAAAACGCAAATAAAATTTAATTTGAGGTTTCATACACTTCCTTTTCTCATTTTTGGGTTAAAAAAGCAAACCTTCAAGTTGCCCCAAATTTCTTCAAGTTGTCTTCAAGTTGCCTTCAAGTCGCTTCAAGAAGCTTTAAGCAGAATGTTGAGAGGATCAGCATGGGAAATGAAATGTGAAAAAGTAAAAACCTACAAAAAGTTATTTTTTATTGTTCGAGAAAGGATTCAATGTTTGAGACTTTTTGTAGGGCAAAATCAATTCAAAATCGAATATTTATTTTGTTGTTTCCAATTTATTTGTTTGCTTTGGCATCTATCTTCTTTTCAAACAGTACAAAATGTATCTTCATGTGAATACGATAAGACTGAAAAAACATTGAATTCCTTAAGAATTTCCATGTTTTGTGTTTTACTTTATTGTTGAATTTGGTGTATATATGGTATTTGTTCTGCTGCCAATCTTGATATTTATATCTACAATATCTAATGTAGCTGTTATTTGAATATTCTTTAATGAAATTATTTCAGAGGAAAATTTACATGTTTTTAATTTTACAGCTTCTAGTATAAACTGATTCAAAGTTCTCAAAAAAGGAAATATAACAACATTAAATGCTACAAGCTCATGAACAAATTTCTTGAGCACAATTTCACAAGCAAGGTACATTTTATTAAATGTTTTTTCTTGCCATCAACACACAATCTCAATGCTTCAAAGAAGGTCATGCATGCAATATTAAACAATGAAACTGTGCATAAACTTCTGAAACTATTAAAGACTTAGCAACGTTTACCAGACACTTACCCAAGATTTAATGCTTAACTCTTCCAATCTTCCAACATAAATTTTAAGTTTCAACATAAATTTTTAATTCCCCTAAATCTTTTTCCAATGCCATTGCCATTGCATGTTTTCCTTGCTTCTACACCCAAAGTGATTTATTGCAATCGGCAAAATGTAATTTGCTTCCAATCTAAAAGAGCCAGCAACAAGTGATTAAACTATTTCTGGAATCAATCAGATAAGAGTTTCACACCATAAATTTCTATTTGGAAACAAAGTTTATATTCTATTATCTACTTTGCTTTTAATTTGGTAAAAATAGTTGAACAATGTTTTAAGCATTCTACAAATTCTGATAATTTCTACAATTTACCTCACAAACAATCATAGGTCTCTTCCTAGATATTTGCAAATAGTTTCATAAAGATTAAATTATCAGGAACATTTTAGAACATTGAACAATCGGAAAATAATAATTTTCTTCGACTTTTAGTTTGCAGTATCAGAAGAGGAAAATACCAAAAATTGCAAAACTTTGTGGATGGCAGAGCTGGAAAATCTTCGGCATTAATTTAATTGATATTGTAGGGATTACATCTGCATTGTGGAATTGTTAAGTTCTTTATACTCAGGGAAGCGTTGTAGAGCCAAGGAAACAGTTTGCAAGTTTGTAATCCCAGATGTATTGATGCAGAGCTCGAGATTTGGCCAACAGTGAAACTTTGTAAAGTTGGTTGTACTTGTTCAAGTTATCTACAAGATATCCACAATTAATTTTCATTTTGTGGTTGAAACTTTTATGCTTGGTTTTCGATGAAAATTCATGCTCTGTTTGAAGTTTCCAACTTAATAACTGTTCAAGTTTTTGCTATTTTTAATTTTGCATAAAAGTGAAAAATTCATCTTAAAAATTTTTAATTGAATTTTGAATAAAGCGAAGTGGAATAGAAAAAATTCTCAGCATTGTATTAATGTTCCTTGAATTCTTAAACTTCTAAAGATTAAATAATAAAATTCTCAAGAGTTCAAAAAAAATCTTATAAATTTTCACCATTCTTAGCAATAAAAAATCAACAAGGATTAATATTAATATCGAAAGAACACGTTCCAAGAGTATAAAAGTTACAAAATAACAAAAAGTGTGCAGAAAAAAAAATAATAATTGATTAATTTATGTTGCTCAAGTCTGCGCGTGGAGTTATTAAAAGTTCTTAGATAGATAATTGGTGAAAGAATGCTACACAAATAAATTAATTGAATTAGTTTGTGAAGAAATGTTTGAACTTGGTTTTAGCTTTTACATATAATAAGTAAACCTTCTTCGAGAGGGTTGATTTTGGCGGGCTCATTCAAAGTGGTTTTCTCCTATATTCTGATCTACTTATGATTGGTGTTTTTGTGACATTTTGATTAGCGAACATCTGCATTAGACTTCTTTTCTCCGATATGAGAATGATGGTTATGAAGATGTTTAAAGCTAAAATATTGAAACAAACTTCCAAATTATTGATAACTCGTTCTCTCACATCAAAAATAGGCCATAAAATGATTCCAAAGATAAACTTAGTTATAAAAGTACCACACAAAAAGAATCTTCCAACCTATCTAATAAATTAAATTAGATAGATAAGGGACCAAAACTTTATTTTCTCTAAGAACATTAAAACTGCCCTTCAATGGATAGGCTAGCCGCAACAACTAACCGTAAATAACAGCATAATTAATCACCGCAATTGATTGCAAAATAATAAAATAGCTTGAAAATAACCGAAAAATGAGCGGGAATTAACTAATTTAGTCGGGATTTACTGGGTTTAATTATGTTAAGTGGCGGTAAATTGTGAGGGTATGCTTTGTTCGAAGACGATAGTTATTTTAGGAGAGCCCCTGTGGGCATGAAATTATTTTTGCAAAACAATGTTATTTCTTATTACATTAACTGAGATTCCATAAGTACATAAAGCTTACCATTGTTCATCATACACAGATACTGTCCTAGCAAAAAGCCCTAGCTATTGTAAAATCAGGAAAACAATTTTTTATTTCGTGTATTCAACCTTTATTAATTCATCTAAATTGCAGAATTTATACATTTTCATTGAACAAGGTGTATGGAAGTTGTTTTCAAATATATTTTTATTTTACATTTTATGTTTGAAAAAATCGATCAACTCGCTATAATATCTAAAACAAGCCAAATTGCAATATCCTTAAATATTTATTTGCTCACTTTTGCTCATAATTTGATCGATTGTGCCCAAGCTTCACATCGTAATATCGCATTCATTACAATACAGTATTAATATTTTTATGGTAGCAAAAGTAGCAAAAAAGTCGATTCCGGATATTAAAGGGAGAGATCCTTGCTGAAGATGCTCATAAACATTTATTTTCCGGCTCATCGACCATTACATGAAAGCGCTGATTGCATAAAAAGAAATCATTTAATTATGATTTCAGAATCTTGCTAGAATCAAATATGTTCATTTAAAAAATTTATATCATTCTTTGAATCTGATTAATCAAACATTCGATTCACAAATTTTTGCTCGATATACTTTCTCGAGCTGCATATCAGTTGGCCACTTAATTATTATTTATATTTTCCCGACATGGCAAATTGTTGGGTAAGTCCCAAACATTTGCTGGAGAAAAATGTTAGAAAATAGAAATGTATTGATCCAATTTTTTGATAAGAAATGTGTCCATAATTCCGATACTTTCATGTATTTCATGGCTTGAGAGCTTAAAAGGGAATTAGGTTTCTTTATAGCTTATATAGTATGTGGGATCTAATTTACTATTTTATTAATTAAAGAACTGTTTATAAGATGGAACAATGATCTGAATTTTTTCAATTAATCATTTAATTCCTTTGATTTTAGAAAACTTCTCTATTTTTTGTATATTACTCAATTGTCTTCAAAATATCAATCGAAGAAAAATTAAAGTAAATCTGAAGATTTATTTCGTTTTTAATTTTCAAACCAAATATTTGATGAAAATTGTCTCGAAAATAACTTTGTTGTCAGATTGGTTGAAGTATCCAAGTTTGTTAGTAAACAAAATGCTTGGATTGCACAATCAACTCATTTATTTTATTTGAAATTTTTAGCTTATATTTCAAATATTGTCTGGCAGCATTTTAATGAAACTCACAAACTTTAAATCAGCAAAAGATATTCTAAAACACCATTTTCTTCTAAAAGAACTCGAGTTCATGGAAATATGGGCTGTAATTTCTTGATTTCTTTCATAGTACTGATTTTTAGAAATAACAGACTTGAAAGGCTTTTAAACAAGTTATATAAAGTTATGATAAAAGGATGCTTAAAGACCCTTTTCAAAAAGTAATATGAAGTAAATTTCTGTTAGCCAGGATTTCAAGGTCATTCATTATTAATTTCAAGCTTTTTATTCTTTTTAAAAGATCATGCTTTGAAATGAAAATGACACAAACAACATTTTTTGAATGACATTATCCCGCTTTTAAAATTATCAAGTCATTTTTAACAACAAAAAGTTACATTCTTTTTTTCATATCCAGTACTTCAATAGCAAAAGTTGTCATTAAATGGTAGTATCGCTTACAGCTTACAACCTTTAGTCCGAGTATACAACCTTGGAGATAATTTGAGCACTGTCCTTGTTATATAACAGATCAAAGGCATCTCGCGCAGATACCGGGGCAACAGTGCAGGAGTCCAAACTCATACGATACTCTTGATTAGCGAATTCGATGCGGATGCCTATTTGCTTGCCGGGATGCAAAATCACTTTACCTTTGGCGAAAAACATTCTAGTGTATTCCCCGTTTTGCTTTGAAGCAGCAATATTGACCTTCTCGTAGAATAAGTCATTGCGCCGTTTATCATCCACGTGAGTTATCCATATCTCAAAGGACGTGTCTGTTGTCGACAAATCATAGACGAAATGCAGCTCAGCCAAATGGATTACTTTTTTGGTGCGAACGTCCAAGTTTGTATTCTGAAATGAAATGAAAACAGATTTTTATTAAGTTTGAAGTTTGTTAGGGTACATGAACAATATTTACTAAGTGAATATTGATTTGGCGATTACAGTTAAGTTCTGTGTTGAACTAGTAGTAAGCATAATTAATATGTATTTAAGTACTGGATAACTTCAAATAAATTGTTATTTACAGCGGAAGTAATTCGATTTAAAATAATATATTTTATAAGTTATGCGATATGCAAAAGGGGCGATTACTCATTCGATAATACCAGACAAGAAACAAAGTATTAACAAAAAGACTTTGAAGAAACTTTTTATAAATTATGACAATTCGAGGTTTTTGTTTAAGATAGCTAAATTTTCTTATCTGTTCATTGTTGAACTCATGTTGCTCAAAACAAATATGATAAGAATTACATACAACGATTAACATAACTATAGATTTTTACAATCTATTCTTCAGTAATAAAATCAAAAATATTCTAACCGACTAAAACGATGAGATGCCAGAAAACACAAAAATGTTCAGCACTAAAAATAATGAAATAAACTAAAATATTCAATATTTAAACAAATTTTGAAATTTTAATGCTGCTTCGTTAAGATTTGAACAAAAATCATTCATAATTGTTTATTCAATCCCTCGCTGCATAAAAAATAAATATTTGCGAATTCCAAGAAGGCAATTTATGCAACTCGACAAAAAATTTACACCAATACGGTCAAATATGAGGTTTTTTAAACAAATATCAAAGAAAAAATAAATAATTTAGCTTAGTTGGCAACATTTACAACTCCAAAATAAGATTACTCACATTATAGAACTTTCGCGACATTTTGCCATCAACTTGGAACATTCTCAAAGGACGTGGAACATTATTTGGCGGTCCAGATTGATTGTTGGGCGAGTCCATCGGTAACTTCTGTGACTTTTGATTGTTGTGAATAACTCGACTATTATGCTGTTGAGGATTTTGAGCATTCATCTTGCCACGCCGTTGAGGTCCATTGCCAGGACCAAACTGGTGAGGCAATTGTTGCGGAGGTGGACCATACCCTTGTCCTTGTTGGAACATGCCAGGATGATGAAATTGGCCTTGATTGCCAGGATTTCCATAGTTTGGAACTCCCTGATTGTAATGACCATTACCGTTATTAAATTGTCCTGGCGGTCCGGGACCTCTTCGATCTTGTCCACTGTAACCTTGGCCTGGAGGACGCTGTCCTTTTGGATCTTTTGAGCCTCTTCGAGGACGATCAGCTTTTTTTTTACTTCCAGCTGCCGACTTTTGACTTTTCTTGCTCACTTCAGACTGGCCAGAATCTGAATCGTCATAGAATTGCTAGAAATAAATTTAAAATTAAATAAAAATATTTAACTTATCTCTAGAATATTTTTACTTGCTGGGTATAATCAAAATCAATTTCAAAAGTATTCTGATTAGTCGGTGTGGCAGAGCCATCATCTATCTCGTCCAAGTTCAGCAGATGGAATAAATCATCTAGCTCGTCCTTCTTATTTTCTTCTGTAATAGCTCGTTGATTCCTTCTGCAAGAAGCTTCAGCCCAACGCCATGCAGCTTTACTAGTTTGTGCTGGCTCCAATTTACATGTCTGAAGTATACTTCTTAACAAATCATGAGAAATGTTCTCAAAAGCTTTATTTGAAAAACATTTTGCAGGAAATCTGTTAAAATTGAAAAATGAAGCTAACCTCAAGCGAAAGAAATTATAAATTGCTTACTTTTGTATAAACTCCAAGCACTTCATGCTGATTTTCAAATTTCCCAGCTCCTGGTTATCTTCAAATATTTTGAAGACAGTTTTTTCATCAATTCTTTTACAAGCATATTCAACAGCTTTCTCGACCAGCGCCTTCAAATCAAAGTTAATGGCAGCTTCCAGAACTCCCAAACAGTTATCGTCAGTGAAGTTGGCGTTGTCAGTGTAAGCAAAACGCACAACTTCCAACATTACTGGCTTGCTAGTGTGCTTGATTTTTATCTTCAACAGCACAACTTTGTCCATCTGATTTTTGAAGATGTAATGAAAACGTGTCGAAGCTGAGACTAACAGCATTTTGTGAGCATGTACAATTTCTGATTCATCTTCCCCAAGCACAAATTGAACATCTGCCAAGTACATGTTATCTAGAATTTAAAGAATAACGTTATTGACATATTCTAACAAGATTCCGGAAGTTCATAAGCAATGCAAAGTATAACTTTGATAACAAGCAAACAAAGTTTACTCACCAACTAAATGCTCTCTCATCTTGCTCGGCACTAGAGTCTTTTTCAGCACTTTGTCAAATTCGTCCATTAGGACTTGATCATCCTGGCTTTCATCGTCAGACATTTTTGTATCAACTTCAAGTAATTCAACACTAAATCAATGTTCCTTTAGCTTTTTGCTCGTGGTGTGACTAATTTGTCAATTAAATATTCTTATCTAGCTCTTTTCTGATATTGATTTACCGGTTTTGATTGATACACGTCTTATCAGCTGAAACTTCTTCTTGGAATAAGATATCAATTAATTCCTTTGATTGAGTCCTATCTGAACAAATTCTAAAGACCGACTGCTTGTTACGAACTCGTAGCAACAACAACAAAAAATATGCAACTAGTTGCTGATTAAAAGATGAAAAATCAATTCAATTGATCAGTGCATATAATTTAAACTTAACAATTTCAAATTGGTATATTAAACGAAAAATTACTAATTGAGCTATTCCGTAAACTTTAAGATTAAAAATATATAATAATCAAAAAATGGAATCGATTGAAATCATCCATTAAACAACCGGCTTTAAAAAAATAAACACACACATTCGTTCTTTTGTTATGGGCCTTTGTTGTTGTTTTTGTTTATCAATTTTTGTCGCCTTTCCAATACTTAAATAATTTTTGGTCTTGGTTGAAATGAATTAACTGGGTTTTTCATGATATCTCAAGTCAATAATAGTTTTTTAAACGCAGTTAGCAGTTGGTGTGTGTGCTGAATGGCCAGATTTTTTTTAGTGAAGTTTAAATTTAAATATAAACAAAGATTCGATCGTTTTGTGGTACATAGTTCAAAATCAAGCTAGAATTCGTGTTTATCTTGCATTTGCTTGACATTCAAGTGTTTTGTGATTAAATTTGCAACGCAGCAGAAGAAACAAAATCAATAAGATGGGTAACAACGCGAGTGACGGTAACATCCGACGTGGTGAAAGTGCTAATTGTAATTTTGTCTGCTTTTTGCATGTTCGTTTTTCCTTATCCGGTAAATTTCTAATGAACTTCTTTTTTTAAGCTAATGCAGGTGGTCAAGAACATAAAAATGCAACAGTTGCTCCAGTTCCAGCACCTAGAATTTCTTCTCATCCTCCACAAAGTGAGTCTTTCTTGAAGTTATAGTCACGAGCAATGTATGAATTATCTATAATTGGAGATAAGAATATTTTAAACATATCATAGCTTTATTATATTTATTAAAATATATTTCAACATTACAATTTTTCCAGGAGCTCCAAGTGTTTCCCAACAACCACAAACAACTAGATTTCAATCTGTTGAACCTCCTAATTTTCCTCCACCAATTCGTTCAGCAGTTTTCGATGAAAACCCTCCTCCATATTGCGACTGGGCTTCTTATTCTTCAAACCCTCCAGAAGAGCCGATTGATCTTTTGATTCCAAGAAGAACACTAATAGGAGGACCAGTTGTGGTACCAAAAGTCGTTAGCTCTGAAGTTCGTTCAACAGCTCAAAGACCACAATTGCCTGAGCCTTTGATTCCAGGCTTAGCGCCACCACCCACAATTGAGCCCGCACAGCTGAAAAAACCGGCTCCGGATCCAAGGCCACTTAAGGTTGCTCCAGCAATTCCTACTTATAGATCCAAAATGGAAGAAGCTGCTCAATCGGGAAATTTCATGAATTTTCCGGGCGAACATGGTAAAATTTTTTTTGAATTTTTAATCATTATAATTTAATTTGTTAACATTTCAAGATGCAGATATTGAAGACGCTCCAGTAAGGAAAGTGATAATCATTGATTGGGAAGTTGAAGTTAAGAAGATCGAAAAAGATCTTAAAAAACCTCCATCAATCCCCAAAGACGCTTCAGCTCTGTTCCACGATGAGCTGAAAACTACTTCAAAGAACAGATCCAAAACATATCTTGTGAACAATCCATATTTGTCTGATGTTCAATTCAAAGTTGGCAAAGAACAAAAAGTTATGTTTGGACATAAGTTATTGCTGATGTCTTCAAGCCCCGTTTTGTTAAAAGAATTGGCTGACAAAGATGAGCTTGAAGTTCCGAGTATAGAGCCGGAAACATTTTTGAAGCTTTTGAAGTATTGCTACACTGATGAAAAGAAATTTGATTTGGAAAGTGGTGAGTTGTAACTAAGATGTAACAAAAGAATATATAATTTAATTTCTTTTTCTTCAGTCTTCGAGATCATGGCGGCAGCCAAATATCTCCAGCTGGGAAGACTGTTATGTGATGCTTCTCAGTTTGCTCACGATTATTTGAATGCTGATAAAGTATTCAATCTTCTAGAAGCAAGCTCAGATGCTGGTAACGAAAAATTAAAAGCAAGTTGTGTCAAGTTTATTGCTGAAAATGAAGCAAAAGTCTTAAACTCCAAAGGTTTTCGAGAAATTTCCTTGAAAACTTTGATGGCTACTTTTAAACATTGCGATTTTGATGCCGCTAAAAGAGCGGAGTTTGTTGAAAAGTTCAACACGCGTCAGGTTAGTGCTCTGTTTACCTAATAACAACCTAGATCTACATTTAAATCAAATCTAGGCATTACCAGTGACTGCAAATGTTGACCCTCCAGTGCCCCCACAAGCAACAGGAACAAAGCCCAAACAAAACGTTAAAAAGGCGAAACCAGATCCTCAGCAGAAGCAAAAAGTTGCTGCTGGTAAGAAACCGGCGCCTGATATTATCTGGGAGGGCATTGAATCTCTTTTGGACATAAAAACAGTCACAACGGAAGAGTTTGAGGTAAATTTCTTACAAGAGTTTTAAAATTTCTAAAAATAATTTATTCGTATTTTTTTTCTTAGCTAATAGCTAAAGATGATCATAATCGCCAAAGAGTTACATTTCAAGGCCCACGTGAGATTCGTCCTACTGAATTCTCTAGACTGGACTTGGTGTGCAAGCGTTCGATTCTCCTTGAAGAGATTGGATTTACTTGTGATATTGGCGCCCAAGCTAAAGAAGCTCGCATTCAAGTTCTTTTGTGGGAGAAAAATGTTTCACGCAGCATTCACTTGCGCGTGTGGAACATTGACCCAAAAAATAGACTACCGAGCAATCGCTTGCTTCTGAACAAAAATCCTCTGAAACTTTTCATTGGACAAAAAATTACCATTAAAGTGAACTTTGATCGTGTCGTTTCGTGCCACCATTTGAATGTTTTGAATTCTTCGGATTCGAACATAATCGAGATTTTTAAAGAAATCGATAAGAATTACTTTAATTGTATTTCTTATATTGTTGTGGTACCGATGACTAATTAATTGATAAGTTTACTTTTTCCTTGTTACACAAAATAAGCTCAAAACTGATGTGTCAAAATCTTTCTTAATTGGTACAATTTTTAGTCTTTGGGTTAAGAAGATTTTATATGGTCTAATTTTAAAGGATATAAGTTTCAAGAATTCAGCTGAGTGACTTTTGTTCAGAAATATTCATCATTACATAAATATTTGTGAATTTTAAAGAAGAGTTCTAACAGCTCTGATAATAATTTGATAAAATATGTTTTATATCTAACGTGGAATTTAATGTTTCACGATAATTCATATTTTTCTATATCTGATATTCTAGTCTCCATTTCCATTACTTACAGAGTCCTGTGAGCACAACTCGTTAATTATTTGATTTTAGATCTCTTGCATTCTACTTCAATTACCAGTTCTCAAGCTCTTGTAATACAGTAGATTTTTAATTTAGTTAGATTCCAAAACAGTTTTGAGCAGTTGCAAGGAGAAAAGGTAACATATTACTATTACACTTAAAAGACATTCACTAAACATTAACGATCTTATTGATCATATTATTTTCAAATTTTTATGGCATTTTGTGCAAATAAAGTTCTTGATAAATTTGAAGCTCACTTTTGAATAAATTCAGGTTAATCTATTGAATATGGGATTCTATGGCGTTTTGATCAAGTTTCTAGAACAAATTTCGAGTTATAAATAGTGGATGACGATTCTAGCTGCTGTTTATCAACTTGAATTTGAGAAAATGTGCTAAAATATTGATGAAACTGTTACCAAATAAATTACATAACTATATCAAAGTTGAGTTTTTATTTTCATTTGTACAATTTATTATAATTCGACTATACCATATGTTTGCATAGAACTTCTGAAGCTTTCAACAGTTACAAAAAGAAACTAATGCACTCACGTTAATGGCTTAAACAATTCAAAACATGCATAATTAAATCAGCAAGAAACATAATTTTAAACATTCTCGTTCATTAAATTAAAATCAAGCGGAACTATGTGTGCCAAACCGTTGGCGGTTCAAGAACAGGGATTGGTAGCTTCAAATAATATTTATGTTTAAGCTTTAAAAGTATTAAAAGGAGCTTTCTCTTGCATCAAATTTTATGTTGGATCTTCCATAGCACTGCTCAAAAATAAACAAAATTACAAGATATTTTTTGTTTAGAAATGTACAAATATATTTCAATTTGCAAGGATAAATGGAATTTATTCTCGGAATGCATGCAAACAACAAAAGAGCAATGGTAAATATAGTTTTAAATTTGATTATGCAATGTTTGGACGGAACTTGTTTACAACAGTTTAGAGCATTTCAATTTACTTTGTATTCATATTGTTTTTGAGGCGCCACTATAAAAAGCAAGAACAATTAGATACTACAACCAGCTAAATCGTAATTTCTGGTAACTTCGTTAAATCGGACCGAGAGTTGGTTTTTCATAGTTTAAAACTTATTTCGCTTATATTATAGTTTTGTGTAATTTACACTTTTGCTTTGAAAAATGTTTTTAATGCTTTACATTTTAATTTGGTTAAGCATCCAGTTTCACTGAAACACTAGAATTACTCATATTGAAGAGTAAAACATGTTTTTATTATTCTTTATGGAAATGGATGTTATTCTAATGATGTCGATCAAAACCGGTATTTAAATGCAATGTAAACTCAAAACATATCAATAAAAAACTGGCTGTGCATAAACAGTAGAACGTTGATAATTAAAATAAAATGGACAAAAGCACATATTCCCCATTGGAGTTAAATACATTATTTTAGACCACTTTTAATGCGAGTGAAAAGTTAAAATTTTGCTACAATTTTCCACGTGTGCTAGGGAATTGAAGGGAATATTTGATTTGTCCGGTATTTGTTTAGGTTGATGAAGAACCGATTGTTATGTAAGCTGCTTGAAAAAGATACCCGCAAGCACACAAAGCGACACAAAGCCTGAAAGCTTGGACAAATCAAAAAGGAGTCTCAAAAGGTTCTTTATGTTAATTTGTTTTTTGACATCAGATGACTTATTCATAATATTCGTATGTATTTCATTTATTTCCTTTTCATAAAAAGGGAAAATGATATAAAGGCAACAAAGCACAAAAGCTGGAAACGTTCCAGAAATTTAGATAAAATATCGTTTGTTGTGGAGCTTTTTGGAATCCATGCACATATCTGTCCCAACGAGCGCCAGTAAATTATAACTTGTTTGGAAAGCAAGAAACATTAAAGTCTATACAAAATTTTGACCTTTTCACGGAACATTTTGCATAATAAATGGCTATAATGGCTCTTCAGACTACACGCAAGTTTTCGTGAGACTCTGCTTGAGTCAGTTAATAGTTTTTTGATTTTCAGGAATAATTCTTGCCGTTAGTAAATATGTGTGAATTGAAATTTATGACAATAAGTGCTCAAGCTTTTTCCTTTATGAAAAGTCAATTTATATAAAACATAAATAGAATAGTAATATCTAGGCTCCTGCGACTAGTCGAAAATCGATCGAATCGCGATTAGTTTGAATAATCGATAATCGAATCGATTAGTAAATCGATAGTCGAAGATTTCGATTATTTAAATAATACCACTTTTCCAAACATAATGCTGATCTTTTGATATGGGCCAAACGTAATTAGGATTCTATTTTTTGTATAAAATTATAAGCGACCACTATTTACTTCATTCTTTCCTTAATTATTAATTTTGTTTGTTAAAAACACTGTAAAACCGAGTGTCTCGGAATTGAACCAAACCTCAAATTTATTTTAGTAGTTTCAAAATAGCTCACCGTATTAGAATCATTTTAATCATGCATCTATTGTAAATTTATATATTTGAGATGTTTCTATTAAAATAGCACTTTTTTCAGTGTGCATTCTGACTCTGAATTTCTGAGTCAATATTAAAAATTCGTAACTAAAGCGGTCCACACACTATGAAAGTAAATCACTGAAAGTTTCTTCTTTTTTCCGATTTTTTCAACTTCTTGACATTTTCCTGTTGAAGGATTTTTTTCAAAAAATAATCAAAATTTGCGTATTAAAAAGACGGATTTAATGTGTGAAGGAAATTTGGAAAAACTTTAGAAAAAACTCTACTTTCAGACAACTTTCAGTCAATTTTGGTCATTTTACTGGTTTTGCCCATGAAAGTTGCTTCAAAAATGAAAATCATAAACCACAATAAAAACTGCGAGGATGAACTTTCACGAAGAATAGAAAATTTCCTGCAAGTTTGATTATTTTACTCCGATTGTTGAAGTCCGAAAATTTTATTTTGACACATTCCCACTTTTTGATGCCAATTCATTCCCAATATGATCTTTCAACGTTCAGAACTCGTAGAAAATGGTTTAAAACCCATTCATTAGACAATAAATGGGATAAAATTCGAAAAATAAAAAAATAATTTTTGAAACGTCAAAAAAACTTTCACGGAAAACTTTGGTTTTTTGAAAAATCACTTTCATAGTGTGTACAACACTTAAAAGATTATTCAAAAAAAAATTATACAAAAATGTGCTGTCTAGTAGTAAAATTTTCAAGTTCTCATACCTTCCAAAAACATTCTGTGTAACACGGGTATAGGCTTTTTTTGGTCCTTTTTTAACATAGTTTTAAGGTTTGGTTCAAGTGCAATATTTTTTATGGCCAAAAATTAATTCAGAATTCATTCACCAAAAAAAAAAAAATCTTTGCTTTAGCGTAAAAACTGTTTAAAAAATTACACTACATATTTTCAATTTAGATAATCGAAATCGAATCGAAATCGCGATTTTTTCACTAATCGAATCGACAATCGAAACGATTATTAAAATCACTAATCGCAGGAGCCTAGTAATATCATAGAGTAATATACTGGTCAAACTGGTATAACCAACATATTTCATGTATGATGTTTAAAAACTATGAAGACCTTAAAACACACAACTTGTTGTGGAAACTTTTAATACCATAATTTAATTTATTAATACTTGCCATTCACATGTAAATTCATGTATGATAAGCACTTTCATAAAACATAAATTCAGAAACTTTGCCGTTTAGTAGCTTCTTGCTTCATTTTTCCAGAAAGTTTCAGTTTTTTGGAGTGCGACCAACAGTTGAAACAAGTTTTTCCACCACATTCTCATTCTAGCACAATAAATGTCTCTGAATATTACAATTCCAGGATTTAATGCTTAATGCAAAGTCTGGTGCTTCTGACATTAAACCAATTTTACCAATTTTGCCAACAGCTCGAAAGTTTCCGCATAATTAAATGCATTGTAAATGTAAGAGGTCTCTTTAGTCGGTATTTTTGGTTTTCAAAGAAAATGTTTTTATATGATTTTTTATTAAAGGATTATATCACAATTTCTCCTTAATTTATATGTTATGAATTTCAATTACCTAATAGGACACACTAAATTTAACAGGAAAACTTTTCTCTTGATAAAATTAATAGTTTTGGCCATAAATTAAGTTTCAATCTGCGTAACATTCTTCCAACCAATAAAATGATTAAATCATCCTTCATAAAATCAATTGTGGGTAAAGTTACATTTTCAATAAAGCCAAAGTTTTAATAAACTCCATGAACTTTCCTGGATTTTCATGAAATTAATTCAAGTTTAGGCAGGGAAATCTCTTTGCAGTATTCATATCTTAAGCAATTTCAATGGAAAACATTTTTCTATCAAGTAGATTAAGTAGTAGAGCAAAAACTATTTATTAAAGATTCTTTTCGTTATAATGGAAATATAGTAAAATTGTCGTAAAATAATCGAAACTAGTTGTGCAGCTTGTGAGCTGAGCAGGACTTCTCCGCTAGTATGGAATGGTGTTTTCATTAAAAATTGTTTCGAAGTGCTATCTCTAGTCGTTCTAAAAATCAAAATAAACATCGATGCAATTCTTGACAGAACTTATCATCCCAAACATTTTTTCTAAAGAGACCGAAGTGCTCTCGATAGTCGTTCTCGAGTTCTTGTGTTGAGAGTAAGCGGCACGAGGCTGATCTTCCAAAAACTCAATTTTTTGAATTTTCTGGACGAATCACGAGATTCTAAGACTTTTTAAAAAAAAAAATTGTCTGGTACCACCAGATGACCCCAAATGACTCCCAGCAGGAAGTGGATCAAACATCGATACATTTCCCGCCTCAACTCATAATCTCAAACATTTTCTGAAAAACACACAGCTCTAGTTTTTCAAAAAAAAATGTTTTTTTTTGTATGGAAAACCCGACTTTGGGTCACGGAAGTGGTTCTGGTGACCTAACCGGTGGAGTCACCATCACCAAAAATATCAGGTGCACGATGGGAAGAGATACCAAGTCGATTGGCATCAAAAAATCCGGAATCGGTTCGGTGGGAGTTCAGATCGATCGTTTACAGTAACACACCCACCGAACCACCGAACCACCAGGCACACGGCCCTTAGTTTTTCGCATTTCACGGGTCGGGGGTTCAATATTTTCCGGATTTTTTTTTACAGGAATTTTCTTCAACTCAATACGGACAAAAAAAATATGAGATATTTTTGAGATTTGTGTACAGGGAAGTCAGGAAAAATCAGATAAGGTCAAAAAACCCTGAAAATGCTGGGAAGAAAACAATACTTCTCCGAATTTTGCGGAGAAGTAAAAATATTTTTCTTTTGTTAGGCACAATTTTTGGATGAACTGTTTGTTGAACTTTTGTTCTGGCGTTTTTTGTAGTACTCGATCCCTTATCTTTGAGTTAAACGAGGCAACGAGTTGTTCAAAAACTGTTATGTACATTGTTAATATTATGCATTTCAAATTCTTAGGAGGCTCGAAAATGACAAACTCATATAACATCTGGTAGATTTTCAATTTCCTGAGGATACATAATTAAATTTGTCATTCTGCTGTATTGTAGCAAGTCTTGTAATTGTAAATTCAGTAATGAACATATTTCATAGTTTCAAATAACCAATGTAATTAAATAAAGTATACATGAAGCTTATTACTAACATCATAATTAACATGGTTCAAAATTCAATATTTTAATTATTAGAAATTTGTGATCCAATATTACACTGTTTCACATTAAATCTTGATAACGTTATAATCAATAAATTATCAATTACTGAATAGGTAGGTGCATTTATCTATAAATAGTCCCATTTGGAAGTGTTGATTGTATATATAACATGTCAGTTGCAAATTGTTTGTGTATTGATGGTATGTCATACTTTGTCGTGTATTTCTGGCTTCATACATAATTTAAATTAATTGAGCAAATTACCAATTTTCCGCATCGACAGCAAATTTCAAGAACTGTCTAAATAAATTAATTTGACCAGTAAACGTAATTATTCATTATTATAGAGTGCAAGTAGAATATGTAGTATATTGAATTGAATTTCTGAAAATGTTAATTAAATGTTAACAATGTTATTTTTATTTCGATTAATGTTTCATAAATGTTATGTTGGGGTACAAAGGGTAGTTTTTTAATTTCATATGTGCAAAACATTTCAAAGCTTGTAATTTAGATTTTCGAGGAAACAATAATTTGATTGCTTGTTATTGTATATACAATAAATCAACCTAAAACAAATTGACTTTCAAAACAATACACAACTTAGTACTAACATCATTTTACAATGAATAACATATACAAATCGAATTAAATGTTTTTGCAACCAATTTACATTTCATATAAAACATAGCATCAAAAAAAAATTGTTTGGTAAAACTTTCAATTTAATTAAAAATTGTTCGAAATCTTGCAAAAAAACGAAAAGTTACAAATTTATTTCAGTAAAATATTGTGCAAGACTGTAAATAATGGCAAACAAACAAGAACTTGCTTTAAATTGAACTTTTTGCAGTATATCCATGAATTTTTGGGAATTGTGCAGCAATTTTGTTGTGTATTTTTGTTGGAAATATCCCAATTCTGTAAAATAACAATTTTTATTGTCTTTTTCATATATAAGATATTAAAATTAAAAAATCAGATTAAAACGCTTAAATTCAAAAAAAAAATAATATTTTAATAAAATCTTGCATTCCAACAAGAATTAAAATTTTTCCATGCTTAAGTAGGTTTTCAGACGAATTTTCAGGATTTAAATACTACCGTATTCGAAAATTTTTTTGACAGCATAAATTTGTTATCTATCATAAATCAGAAAATTAAGATTACAAATTTTTAATACCGTAAGACATTAAATTAAGATGTGAAATTTAATCTTTTAAGCAGTAATTATTTTCCTTCGCAAAAGCTTATTTGTAAAAATATTCTACCAAAACTTTCAACCGAATCCGCAAAAAGGTTTTTAGAATATTTCCTGACCACAAACTTTTTATTCTGATAATAATACAATAATTCTGCAACCAAAATTGCAGCGACTTTTTTATCTTCAAAGTTATGTTGGATTTCTACACTATTCTCCATTTAGAATTTTATATTAAAATGCAAAGTAATTTTTTCATGGTATAATTAGTTTTATCTGTTAAACAAGCAGCACTCTTCAAATTGTTAAACTGAAAAACATTTTTTTTTGAACATAGTGAAATTAAAATTGGAAAACTGCTGCAAACTTTATGTAATAATGAGATTGCTGAAATGGTTTTCTAGTTTTGGAACATTTTACGAAAATTGAGACGCCAAATTTTTTTTTTTTTATAACTCGGCAACTGTTATTAAAGTGTTTAAATATTTTTACTCCACATTTCATCGTTTTCAGCTTTCTATCTAACAAAACCAACAGAATTTATAAGTACAGATCTTGAAACACCACCACCAAAAGAACAAAACATAATTTGGTTTCCCATAATTTTCTTTCATGCTTGTTCTGCTTTAATCATTCAGTTGACTTAAGGCGCAAAAAATGTTAACGCTGTGTGTGTTGTGGGATAAACCGAGGATAAATATTTTTATCCAGGGAAAGCCACAACAAACAATTTTTTTCCGGCTAAAATTACTGAAAACAAATTGCTTTGTAAACCACAAGAAAACATACAATTAATCAAATTCAATGTTTTATTAGATTTTTGGTCTTAATTAATTTTACTACTCATAATACCAACCAGTGATTTTTGAGTTTTAACGATTCCTAGAATATTTTGCATTTTAAGAATTTTGTCCTCTTTTATCAACTTAACTTATGAGATATAACACTGTCACTAAATAATATTGTGTAAAAATTATTCATGTGATTCTAACTATCATAAACTCCATTTAAAATGTTTTCATTGCGATAGATGCAAATGACATTTGGCAAAATGTTCACTTTGTGCATTTTCTTCAAAACATTTTAATTGGAGCTATGTTAATTGAGTTAATTATGAAATGACCTCCTGTTTCAGTTTCAGCAAAATAAATAAACATTAATTAAATGGCAAAATACAAGGAAATAGAATAAATATGCTTGAAAACTTTGGAGCAGCTTAATTTGTTTCAAATAAATTAATATTTATGAGCATTTTTGAGTAGAGGAGAAAAGTTACTTTGGGAGAGCAAACAAAAACACTAAATGATAATTTTGTGGAATATTTGATGTTTTAATTAAAAATAATTTAAAAATTTTGTTTGAGAGTTTTGTAATTTTGTTTGGAAAAATGTTTTATGAAAAATACCTCAAAATAAATTTAATTATTTGTTTAAATGAATAGGTGAATAATTATTTAATTTGAATATGGAAGCATTAAAGTTAAAACCAATTTATTAATATAATCAACAGGTACAGGATTATAAAACTGAATTTAGAATGAAATTTCAAGTAGCATCTGGTTTTATGCAACAATCTCAAAATAGTTTATTTCATTCCCAAAATAAAAAAAGTGATGTTTCAATTTAAGTTAGATGTTAAAATAATCGCTCCTCCTTACATTTCTAAGATATTGAAACATTCTTTTAATTCATAAATAAATTCATTATGTTTTCATTAGCCTTTCAATTTATTCGTCATCTGATAATGCTTTAAATGCATACAAAGCAACCTAGCTACGTGAAAAAGTGCTTGAAACTTTATCTCATTTAGTTAAATTACCATTAATTTCATACCAGACCCTTTTCTAGGGCAGAATCATCACACTTAACTGTATGTATCTTATATACACCATGAAGTACCTTGCTATACATACTATAGATGTGAACACAGCATATAGACGCATTTGTTAATTTAATGCTACGCTTATGCTATGGTGAAACGTAAAACTGGTGAAAGTTTAAAACGTTTCCGCAAAGCATTAAACGGCCAATTAATTTCAATTCACCCATCAAATTAATTTTCAATGATTCTCTGTTATATTTTGTGCCATCAACTTTGCATAATATAACAACAATTATGTTCAACTGTAATGAAAAAATGTATAAGTATTTTTTTTTGTCGGTAATGAAGTTTCAAATAAAACTGCGAATATTTAGTTGTTTCGTCGAGTTTCGTTCAATTCCATTTTAAGGGAAAAATTCTTTTCATATACATTTAAATAATGTAAAGAAAAATTAATTTCCTTCACATTCAATGTGATTCGAAGAATATTCTAATTATACAAAATGTAAACTTTGTTACAAAGTTTCTTTGATTAAGTTCTGTCTCTTTATTATTATATTATTCCATACAATGATTTTGTTAGACATAGGCACCTTAAATATCAACTATGAACAAAAGAATACTCATTCAAGATCCATTAGAATTCCAAATATTTGAGTGTTACGAATGAATCTAAATTAATGTACGCATGTTTAAGAAATTGATTATGATGAAATCATGAATACACGTGCTCAAATATCAAAGCTAGACTCGTATAGTTCATTATGACATCGTGCATAAATATATGAGTTCTGAATATTCCGATCTGTTTAGGCAACACCATTATCTAATTCACAGCTTACGAGCTGTTGTATGGCAAACAATGAAACACACTTACTGATCCAACTATATGTTTACAGATATATTCAGAATGTGTGCTTACATGAACAAGAATACTGATTTTGCAGTTTTCTATCTCAATACAGCATTTATATCCCTGTAGCGATTATGTCCTTTATTTTCACCAAAAATTTTACAAATAGGAAATGTCTGTCAAATAATCAGATTTGACTTTTTTATAATGTCTTTGTTAAATAACATACAAACTCTTCATTTTAGCATACTTCAAGACAAACATACCAAAAGGGCTTTGTACATCAATCCAACATTTATTCACAGGAAATGGCAAATTTGTTATAATGTATTCTCAACAATTCAAAATAAATTGATACATTTCGGATAAAATACTTCCTTGTTCCATGGCGAAATATGTGGATTTAGATGTTGAGATTTTACATGTATGGCATGTTATGCTGTGTTTGCGCAACTATATGAATCCTTTATTCTGCTTTTATGATCATCCATTATCTGGTTTGGCGGTCTTTACTCTGCTCTCAATATAAATCTAAGCACAAATCTAGCACACTCCAGTGAACTTTGGTTTTACGATTTTTCATCCCAATAAAGTCCTCAAGATATATTGTCACGCAGCGCATACAACCAAAGGGAAAATTCGATTTCCTTTGCGTTGATGCTTCATGGAATATAATGGATATATAATATTTTTTTATGAAGTTGGAGGATGTTGATAGTGGACTAGTATTCTTGTAGTAAGGCTTACTGCAAAGATAATTGAAATTAATTGGAAAGTATCTGAAAGTAACAGCAAATTTCAGAAAAACCTCCGCTCAATGATACACCCTCGATTTATGAAGTCACTGTGTTTGAGTGTAATAACTTTTGCGCCCAAAAGTAAAACTCCGTTTTGGTTCAACAATTTTGCGCACCAAAAAGAGGATACATTGAAACCAAAGAACATATGAGGAAATTTAAGGATCTAAATAAAAATGAATAAAAACTCAAGCACTGCATAAACAGCACAAAATCAATTTTCCATGAAATTGAAAGACTACACGAGATTACAGAGAACTGATATAGTTTACAGTTTATGCCTCGGGTTCAATTTTTTTTATGTTCTGAAACTCATCATCATCAATTTTTCCTCTGAAACATTCTGTTTTGTGAGCTCTTTGAAAAGTGTGTAATATTGGTTAAAGCAAGAACTCTTGGTTAGAAAAATTCTACTTTAATGAACGCATGCAAGCCAAAAGTTTCATGATTTTTACACAGTTTATTTTCACCTACTTTAAGTGCAATTAAAGTCTGCATGTTTAAATTCATCACTATGTCAGTTAATGTCAATTAAAATTCATTCAGTTTTAGAAAAACAAACAGTTTTGCATGTTGTTAAATTGAATTATGATTAGACATTGGATTGGTTGCTTTTGTAAAACACCAATTGTTGTTGGAACAACTGGATTTTATTGCAATGGCTAAATTGCTGATTGTGATGAAAATTATAATTGATTAACAGTTTTGGCGTTTGTGCTATTGTTTTACAATTTGTTATGTAAATTCATTAAATTGCATAGATTTTCATAGTTTATTGCAGTTTTACCGGACACTTATCAATTTCTGATGGTTTTCTGATGCAATTGATTGAAATTCCATGAAATAATATTAATATTTATAATGTAACCAAACCCTTAAAAAATAAAAGTTTTCATGAACATCAAATTAATTTAATATTTAAATATGTGCTTCTGCTTCAGAAACCTGAATCAAAAGTTTGTAAACTGTAGTTTAAAGAGATTCAGCATATATTTTTTCTACTTTTTTGTTCATCAGTAATACTTGGCAAAAGCTATCAAAAGTGAAATCCAAGAGAATCTGAAAATTGCTTGTTAGAGACGACTAAAAATCCAATAGTAATTCGAGAAACTAAAAAATCATTTCCTTTTTTGCAGTGCTGCATCCCAGCTTCACCACTCACCAGCATTACATCCAATCAATGAGAACAACGAGTATCATTGCAATTCAATAATGAAAGTATTTTATTGAGGTTTTATTGCATTTATATCTTTGTTCCATTCACCAACATGAAAATGTGGAGCAAATTCAAAAACATAAATTCTATTTGTTGATTTAGTTCTCAACTTCAATTGAGCGGCATCGATAAATTTGCGTGTTGTTTCAAACATATTTTCTAGTTTTTGTCTGCTGGGGTGATGAAACAATCTAACTTATAGTACTTAAAGCTTTTTTGAAGGGACTGTGCCTCAGATTTTTATCAATGTACTTTTTAAATTTTGATTCTAATGCAATTTTCTTCAAAAATAATGAAAAGAAATATACATGTAGAAAAATTCAGATCAGGAAACTTCCCAAATTCCTGTACATTTAAAACTTTTATAGGGGTAAAGAGTCTTATAGACTATATCCTAGAAAGACCGAATCAAGAATCGAAGCAAGCAGAATTTAGCTGAAAATATGAACATTCTAACGGCTGCTTCATTACTTTTGCTTCACAGTTGGAATGTCAATGTGCGAAGCAATCTCAAAAAGTTGAATCATGGATAATTTTTTTTTTTGATTAAAAATTCTTCTGAAAATTGTGATCTAAAAGTTGAAAGGCTGTGTATCATCCATTGGAAAACTTTACACAATGTCATTTTTAAAATCTTGATTAAAGTTTGATATTCAAGACTTTTTTGTAGAAACTTGCAACCGACTTATGTTGAGGGGGTTGTTTATGGGTGGTATCTTAAATCTTAAAATATATGAATGAACCTACAAATTTCTTTTAAAAACGAAGTTTTCCATTGAATATATAAAATAAGTCACCTTTTTAGTCCTTTCTCAATGAAAAGATATATCCACGCAAAACCGTTTGAAAAACCATCTAAAATTGCAAACCCCCATTTAACCTCGCTATTTTGCTACAAAAGCATAGAGACATAAAAAATTTTATTATGATAGCTTATAGTCGCAAACTTTTATCATTATAAAATATCTTAAAAAGTTTACTTTAAAGGGTTAAAAGAAGCCTTCGATATCTGCGTTGAATCTTTCGGGTTCGAGATTTAAATTATTCAGAAAAGGAGGAAAACTTTTCAAGCTCTTTTCCCAGATTTACATCGAAGATAAAAATTATATTTGACTTAAAGGAAACTTTTAAATTTGTGGGTGCAGCGTGACTGAAGAAAAATGCTGGATGGATTTATAATATTCGCCTGGGGGTTGTTTGGGGATTTAGGGCTGAATTTACGAATTTGTTAAGGTAAGAAAATTATCTCACCTGATTTTTTGTTGTATTGGAACTGTTGTGGGAGCTTTATATTATCGCATTGATTATATTTTTAGGGAAAATCGATTTGGGAACTCGATTTGTAAAGAGTCTGGTAGAAAATAATTTGGATAGGAGATTACATTGAATTTATGGGTGTTATGTTCGGTTGTTAGTCTGGGGCTTTTATATGGGTTTTAAAACGATACCATTTCATTTCTAAATTCAGATTAAATATACTATAAATAAAATAAAGTAAATATATATTGCTTTGAATGTTATTCAAATACATATAAAATATTAGTAAAACGTAAAACACAAAGCTGCTCCTTAACCTTCAGTTGCCATGCACATAATTGTCATCTCCTCCAATAATGTTTGCTGCTCACTCCACATTCGTCTGCATCTGAAATTTCATATTTATTCATCCTTATACTCATTTGCCACTTGCTCACTGCCTCATTGTGTTTATGAACCAAATTTACGAGCGATAAAACGTCGTTTTATTGTCAAACTTTTGTAATTTTAATTTCATAAAACAACCAAGAATTTTGTGTTTTTTGGGGAAAGATTTTTATTCTGAAGCCATTTGTTTTAATTGGCAAAATTTTGGCTTGTCACTGCGGAAGTTGAAATGTATTTTCTCCATTTTCAAGTATTTATAATTATAAACAAGGCGGAAAATATTTTCAACTTAAAGTGTTCTTTTTATGTATTTTTTTAATGATAAGTATAACGTTCCTCATGAATGCTAAAGATGGTGTTTAATGGGCGGATTAAGAAATTTGTAGTAACTGATGTAATGAATAATATTTTAAGTTCATAAACTTTGAGGAATGTGATTTTTCCTTTACGTAAATCTGAAAATAGAAAATTGAGTTCAACATTTATTTCTTCAGCTTTTATCTATTTATTTGAAACTATGTATTTAAATTACATACTAACTCCATTTTATAAATGTTCCATCTTTAAGGCTCCTCTATTAAATATCCAAAACAATTTATAGTTATTCGAGTAATAAATTTTAATTATTCCACAAATTTGTGAAATTTATGAATTTTCAATTAATAATTAAAAGTCTTGGAACTTTATAGTAACGTTAGAATCCCTCGGGAACTTTGTCTTTAACATATTTCGATAGTAAAGGAGCATTTTTCTCGTTTTCAGCAAAACCTTTCAAAATGCTACAATTTTCGTACCATTGCAGCAGTGCAGGATACTCGTCTAATTTGAAGCCACAGTGCTGTAGAATAGCAAAAAATGTAATTAATAAATTGTTAGCAAATCCAGGCTATGAAATTTTATGGAATTTTTAAATTTGAGAGAATATTTGTTAGAATTTACATAGATTGTTGAAAAAGTTGCCAGAATAGACAGATCAGCAATGGTGAACTCATCTCCAGCAAACCATTTGTTGTCCTTCAGAAACTTTTCAAGGAACTCGAAGATATGGTGCAGTTCGAGCTTCAACTTGGCAACATTTTTGCTATTTTGAAACAATGCGGTCTGAAATTGTGCAAATTGTTACAATTTTAATATATACAAAAATTCTGTTAAATTAATATGAATTTAGATTGAAATTAACTTTCATGAAATATTTTATTGCATACCACAATTTCCTTGAGTTTTTCAAACATATTGGCGTCGAAAAAGAGACGTTGCATAACTGTTGCATTCGCTTTGGCATCTTTTGGCAGCAATGAAGAATCTGGAGCGTACTGGTTGATTATGTAAACTAATATTGCATGAGAGTCCCAAATTCGGTATCTGTGGAATCGTTTATCATTAATATAATTTTTTGCCCAGAGTTTGTTAACATTTTGATCAAAGAAGATTTATTTACCCATAGTATAAATAAAAGATAAAAAAACAGCTAAGCGTTTCATTAACTTTTCAGTAAATTACAGAAATAAATCCCAAGATAAGCTCAAAAAATATTAATAATATGCATTGAGTTCAAAAAACTTGCAAAATATTTAAATTAAATTGTAAACAACTCACTCGTCATCCAACAGTAAAGGAACAGTGTGTTGTGGATTCATTTTTACATAATCCTCTGTCAAGTGTTCATTGCTGGCAAAATCCACCTTCTCTAGCTGTTTATACAATTGAAATAAAAAATTACGTAATTTAAGCAATTTCCAGTCCTGAAAAATAAAATATTCTCACAGCAACATCCAATCCCAGTTCTTTAATTAACAATAACACTGCTCGACATGGAGCACTCATTACAGTGTAGTAAAGCACTAATTTTCCCATTTCAAGTTCTTCTTTTTGAGTATTTTCTATCAGAGTCTCAAGATGACCTTTACAGTTTTTTCCTCGAATGTATACTTTCTCACTTCCCAGACTTTTTTCTTCAACAAGACTTCACAGAATGTTTGCCACAGAAAAATATTTTTGTGCTTTTATATTGTTGGTCGCTTTATCACAAGTGCTCAAGATTGTACAAGTTATTTACCAACAAATGTCTGCGGCGACGATGCCGTTTGCATGTATCAGCGTCTGCTTACTAATTAAATAGATAAACGGATAGATACTTTCTGAATTTGTTTACGAAAAATGGTGAGAAAGCACGTCAAACAGTTCTACGTAAAAAAGATTAAGATGATTTGGAGTGCAATCTTTCATTAAAAATTGTCTGGATATAATCTATATTGACGTGAATTGAGATGTTAAATGGGATTAGAGCATAAAATAACCTACAGTATAATTCTTGAAGGAGATAAATACATTTTTATTAAAGACTATTTGTTATTTTTGGTTCATCAGCTGATAACCAGTTTACGTCAAACAAATAATTTCATTCAAATATATATTTTAATTAAAAAGGATTACGGTGTATAAAAGTTATCAATACAAAGTACAAGTTACGCACTTTAATTGAATGTTAACCGTCTCACAAAACAAAACAAAAACTCTCACAATAAATAAAAAATGAAACAGCACACCAACAATATAGTGTTAATGACATCTAAACGTTCGATTTTTATCGAGAAAAACAAATATTTTGGAAAACAAATAAACGTTTTATCGAGGTGTGATATCTTTTTATTTCCATTTATTTTCATTTATAGCTGGCTGGACAAAATGTTTTTTAATCTTACACAATATACAAGTGCTGACATGCTTTCAATGATGTGTGGACGTTTTACTAGATTTGTATTTTGCTCACGCGAATCTTATGGAGCTTTTTGCTGAATGTTTTTGTAATGTTGTTATTGTGAGTTTCATGAATAAAATGAGCAATTATTTAGATATTCTCAATATCAAATTAACTCATTTAAATACTGGAGCTTTTAATGATTTATTTTTGGCTTTCAAAAGATCAACGAGCCATTCTGCGCCCACTTTGTTCTCTTCATAGCCTGGTATTACTGAACAGTTCTTATACCATTTCTCCAACAACGGGAACGTAGAGAGGTCGTGAAGCCCCAACTGTAATGAAGAATTGGAAAATATTATTCTCAAATAATTTGAATAATATGATTGTTTTGCTCAAAATATTTGTCGTTTAACAAGAAAAATCCGTGGGAGGATTTAAACCATGTTTACTAACTTGTTTATATATTTATGGTGAAAAAGGGACATTTATCTAAAATTAAAATTAATTTATTGAGATTGGTTGATTTTTCCAAAAGCTCGTTTTTCAGACCAGTTTTCCGCATATTGAACTTTTTCAATAAAACCCAAGTTCCAAGTATTCTTCATTAAATACATATTTATTTACCCGAATTGTCGAATAAGTGGCCAATATTGATAGATCGGCTACGGTCGCGTTTTCCCCAACAAACCACTTTTTTCCTTCTAGGAACTTTTCCAAAAATCCAAGTTGTTCAAAAAAATCTTGTAAGGGTTCTTCCTCCAAGTCTGAAATCAGCCCAAATGCTAAGGGTACCTGAAATGAAGTTATTTTAAAAGCATATACTTCTTAATTATTTACTAATTGAAACATGATGAAAGACATAATTCCAAGTAGACAGATTTTAATGAGAATTTGAAAGAAATAGCAAATTTACCACTAGTCTTGTCAAAGTATCAAACAATTCGCAATCGAAGAATAAACGCTGATGAATGGTTGCCATCTCTTGAGGATCGCTGGATTTTAATTTGCAATCAGCACCGCCGCGACTATCAATCAGGTACAGCATTATAGCTCTAGATTCTGTCAGCACGAAGCTTTTTGATTGGAAAGTAGAATAAATAAAGTTAGTTTTTTTAACCCATTAACTATTTTTAGAGGTAACAAAACTTTTCAGAATTTAAGTTTCAAAACCAATGTAGCGTTCAAGAACTATAAATTTAAATTTAAATACGGTACATGCAAAATGATAAATGAACACAAGTTTGGTCCCTCTTGATTTAATAAATAACATAAAATATAATCAAAAAACCTTCCATCAACAAGAACTGGCACTTTATGCTGTGGATTGAGCTTCAAAAATTCGGGGCTCATGTTTTCGAAAGTATAAAGATCGACTGGTTTTATCTGAAAAAATGATGAATATTCCATAAAATAAATATTGGACGTTGATGAATAATAAAATTACCTCAATATCGATCTCCAAACTCCTTGCTACCAGCACAATACCTCGGCATGGTGGGCTCGTTTCATTAAAATATATAATAGGTCTACTCATTTTTATGATTTATTATTATTAGACAATTTTTATTTATTTGGGTAGTAAAACAAAGTCGTAAAAATCAAAGTTCAACCTTCCGGATTTGAAATAATACTGAAATATTTCTAACACAAATTGATTTCAAAAGCATTACAGTTCAAGAGAACATAGAAGTAAATGTGTACGCTCAGAGAATGACTGCGACCTTGAATTTTTATATTTTGATTTGTTTATGAATGAAAAAACATTATGTGTATTGAAGAATTGTGGTTTATTTAGATTCTGACATATTTTAATTTCAATTATAGTCCACATGAACACATTCGCTAGCAATTTTAAGCTTAGCTCATTATTCTCAAATTTGTACACATCCACTCGCTTCTTTCTGAATAACGTCACATCTACAATCTCAAGATAATATTATTGTGGCTTTCCTGCTTGGCTTTATTTTAACATTATCTTGGACAGCAATGTGTCAATAATCGCTTTTCTTATCACTGATTAGAAAATATATTATGTGACTTTTAACAATAAAATTTGGTTGCAAATTCTTTGGGAACGATAAATAATCTACTATGCTTTCAATAAAATACCGAAAATTCCATCATATCATAATTTTTATTTAATGAACACTTGCTTGCTTGTCATTCGAGTGTCTTAACATAGTTAAATGTAAATAAATTTAAAAGCCCTTGGTAAGTTTTTCCCCCAGAAACTCAAATACTGCTTGAGCACCTGCTTCACATTCATCGAAAGAAGGGAACGTTTTTTTGCATGTTTCATACCAAATTGCAAGTCTAGGGAATCTTGAAATTTCAGCTCCAAAAGCCTGAAGATAATAAATTTGGGAGTTAATGGTAAAAATACAAAATGAATACGATGAACTTACCACCATGGTAGAAATAACTGAAACATACGAAAAATCAGCTATTGACACTTCTTCTCCGGCAATCCACTCATTTCCGCCTCCCAAATAATTCGTCTCAATAAAGTCAAAGATTTCATAAACTTTTGCAATAGATTCTTCGGAAAACTCAGTACTTTCCCCTCTAAAGATCGGGTACTAAAATACATAAAAATATCATTTAAAATCAATATTCCTTGCTACCACTCAATTTCATCAAAAATAACAAAAACTTATAAAACTATAATAGATAACAGATAAGAAAACAATGTGTAAGCTACGTACAATCAAATCTCCATTGGCTTTTGTGAGCACGCCAAACTCGTAGTAGAGCCTTTGATTCATGGTAGCCAAAGTTTTGGGCACGTGTGGCACCAATTCGGACGTAGGGTCTCGTGAATCAGCAATGTATGCTAAAATGGCTCTTGATTCCCTGAAATTATAAATGTGGAAACTTAAAGATAAGTCTGATAAAATTTTAAAGCAGGGATGGGTTTATATATTAAAGACATATTGAAGATATGATACTATCCATTTCAACTTAAAAACAGAATATTGGTCCACCCTGCTTATCGTTTTTATATTTTTATTCCAGCCACTCACCATAAGTAGAATCCATCATCATCGATGGTAGGCACAGTGTGCTGTGGGTTTTTAGCAACAAACTCTTCCGACAAATGTTCCTGCTCCATCATATTCAAAGCTTTGACTTCCACATCAACCTTCAAATATCTACATAGCAATAAAACTGCCCTTGAAAATGGGCTGAAAGGAGAATGGTACAAAATGAGTGGTGCCATTGTGAAGTTTAAACAGATACTAATTATTTTCACCGGTATTATTTACGTTATCAGTGGGCAGGTGATTCTAAAAGAAAATACGATTTTTCAGAAATATGTGATGATAATGGCATTTGTTTTCGTATTGGTGGATAGTCTCATGGATAGCTGTAGATAACAAAGACTGCGTATAAATAAAGTATAAATGACCTTATCATAAAATGCCGTGAATGGTTTACTCTAGATTTATTTATGATACGTGAATTTATTTACTTGTGGTGGTATACTATAATCAAATACGATAAATATCTTTACTAAATGATTTGTATGATTTTTCTAAGTAAAAGTTTATTGTTCATCCAATTAAATTCGCTTAGATGATTTCAAAAGTATACTTAATTATTATTCAATGTCAAAAACTGGCAAATAAACATTTATACCAGTTTATTAAATGATTGTGAGATAATATGAAGTCTACATTTTATACATCAAAGTTCAGTCTATAAACATTAAACGATATTTAAGATTTCTTTGTATTGTTATGTAAGATCATCATCGTGGAGTTCATCGTACATGTAAGAAGAAGATTTTACGTTGATCATTGAAGCTTTTTTTGTATTGTGCTTTTTTTTCAATTTGATGCTCTATGTCTGAGAATTGCTCGATATAAAATGAGATTCTTTAGATAAAAACATTCAATTTACAATTATTTTAAGAATTTTATGTGAAAAGAATTATACTGAAAAATCGTAAAAAGTAATTTTAAAATATATTTTGTGGAACCATTATGATGTCGTCGCATATATTTGATATGGTATCATGAAAGCTTTTCGTAATGTTGATTCTTTATGTTTTTTTCATAACGAAGCGTCTGCAAAGTTCAAATGTAATGCTTTCTCCTAATGCTCATCTTTAATGTTCTATTCGACTGATGATTTCCAATATTTTATACATAGATCAATAAAAATTGCTACAACACACATTTCATTGTTAGATTTTTTTATATAAACCATAAAATCACACACAAAATCAAAAATCAAACAGAAGCAAATAAAAGTACACAAAAGTACACAAAAGCTTTTTTGGCAAATTCACAAAACATTTAATGCGAAAGACTCAGAATTCTCTGCCATGATTTATTATTCTTTATATCAAAGAATGAAACTTTGCTATAGACTATAGAACAAGCTAAAAATTTGGAATCTGGTAGAAATGTTGTAGAAATGAAAGCTGGAAACGTGATTTGAAAATTCAAACGGAGATCCTGGCTCAAATCAAAAATAATTCGATAAACCTTCCAAGCGAGTACCTGAAATGACCTGGAGCCATCGGATAAGCAACTAAGCAAGTTCTGTAACAAAAATCTTCTTTTTCAAAAGTTATATTAGAAAGTATGAAGTTGTCAGAAGAAACCTAAAGACGATGGAAATAGACGGAGAAGCTGGATCCAAGGGGGAGACTCGCAAAATGTGATAGGATATAATCAATTTAGAGATGATGAATTTAATAAATCTAGATCTGACCAAAAAGCAATAAATTAAAGATATATATTTATCAGGAGGCATTTATCTAATGCAAAAGTATGAATCAGTCATTGTCAAACCAAAAATAATCCAATATTTAATGTCTACTCTAGAATCTGAGTACTCGTGAGAGGGTGGAATTTGCTGAATGGATTAGAATAAGAACTTATGTTGTGAGGGACTAACTATTTTTCAAGTTTTCTGTATAATTCAAGTTTTTTTAAGAATGTGTGTGTTTGAATGAAAATATCTAATTTCACCCATAAACACCCTCCCTCTGAAAAAAGAATAATATGGTATAGGTTTAACCGAGGGAAAAAATCCTTAGCACAAAATCCATCATTAAAATTATCCATTCAATATGTGGATGTTATACATTGATGTGTGGCATTATTAGTAGGATTTGTGCAAAATATATACACATATTATAGATTTATGTGAGGATTGTATTTGACATTTCATGGAAAATCTATACATTTTGGCATCGAGTACAAAATACTAAAAATGGCAAATACAAATTTTCCGTTGATATTTTCACCTGCAATTGGGATCAATTGGGTGGCATCAAGGGGAATTTTCTTTGAAATAACTGTAAATGTTCCACTGCATAAATAAAATACAGGAAAGCTTTTTGCTGAAAAACTGAAATTTTTCTACCATGAGACTTCTCACCTGCAATTCCCACAATAAGGAATTTGTGTCATTTGTGTCATTCGTTACATCCGATAAATGTTAAATTCACTACATCCGATAAATGGTAAAAATGCTGTGCAAATAAAATAAACCAACCGCCAAAACCAAGCGCAAATAATAAATTTCGACATGTACTTACGATAAATGAAAGGAGTCGTGGTGGGATTGTGGCCAAATCATTATTTGGGAACATAAATATTTACATGTTTTCTGCATATACAATCCTCGTCATAAAACATGCAAATTAGAAACAGTAAATCTTGGAGGGAATCAGACCGAAATCTTTGAAATATTTATGTGTCAGCAGATTTTATGCCGGCATTTCTCATCTGACAGTTTATTGCTGGTATTTAGGGGTTTTTTAGCTAATAATGTTTTTAGAAATGGCGGCAGATTGATTTGCTATGCATTTTTTACTATAAATGTGAATAATTTTTTACTCAATATAATATATATAAAAGACAAGGTGTAGATTTTCTACTATTTTTTAATGTGAACAAACACAGTGAATGTTTTTGCTGAATGTGAACACGTCTTGGTTGTTATATCTTGCTTCAAAAACAAACAAAGTTTATGTGAAAAGTCTTTAAAGTGTTTGTTCTTTTTAAACTTGAAGTGTCTACCTACTTACGTGCACTAACAGTTCCATCAGTGCTAAAAACATTTAAAGCATCTGGTGTTAGTACTTTACTCAAAATAGCCTCCGTGATTATAAACTTCAAAAGCTTCACTGTTTTACGAGTTTTTTTCAACAGAAAAATAATTTTACTAAAAATATTCTTTAAAAACATTGAAGTATTTGAACAGTTAGTAAAGGCAGAAAAGTACCACTTTAATTGAGTGTTTTTGTGTTGAACATTTATGTGATTTTTTATGATGTTTTATAATTTTACATGTGAGGATTTTATATGGGACAAGTGTTATACGACTGCATTATATCATTTTATTGTTGAGAGTTGGTTAAGAGTGTTTTTATTTTAAATGTTTTTATTATGGGCTGTTATAATATATTTCATCACATTATTGTTATAACTCATCCAAGGTTTTTTATGACATAATAATAACGTTTATATCTAATATAGCAGTTGTCACAATTTTGTAAAATCAGAGCAAATGTTTTCATCTAACAAATGAACTAATTTTAGAACTAGCATATTTCAATATTGTTCGACTCTCACCTAAAAAGCTAAACTAAACACTAACTTTACCTTAAGTCAAATCAACATTAAAAGCATTTCCTTTCACATCCTTGCGGCTTTCCTTCATAAATCATACAGAGTAAACAAAGAATAAATTCCTTTCAAATAATGATGTTTCTTCAACAAATTCCAAATGCCGACTAAACAAACTTTAAAACACATGTCCCTATTTCTCAAAATTCTCCGAGAGCTCCATTACCTCGTGTTTGTTTTTATTTTTAATTTACCCGAAGCTCTTGAGCAACTATAGCCACCTCTTTCCTTCACGCCGCCGCACATCTTCGCTCTCTGAAATCATATGCATATCAATCAGACTACTGTTAAAGCACGCTATGGAAAAATTTGTTAAACCTTTCCGATCTACTGAAATTTCCACACTCGCAAATTTTGCTCTCTCCGCATTTTCACATTTTCCACAATATATTTCCCATTCACAAAAGCATTTTTCTTGTGCTTTTATTCAACACTGGGTTGTTTGCATTTGATGGAGAAAAAATCTACGGTTTTTTGTGCTGTATTGCTGTTTGAGTTTCTAGTCGGGCAATGTGGACGCGGACAATAACTAGGCAACTGGCAGCAGCAAAAGTGACAAGTAATCAGTTTATGTTCATCTTCCTGCAGTGAAAGCGAATCTTGTTACAGATTATCGGTGAATATTCGAGTGGATTTCAAGAGAATAACTAAAAGGATTTGTGAAATTGTGAGTGTTTTTGGATTTTTTCGTGGAGCTTTGCGGACTTTTTCGGATTTGTTCTTGTAAAAAATCAAATGCACGAGGAAATATCAAAGTGAGATTGTGGCAATTGTGAATTGTGGCCAAACCGTAAAAAATAATTTGAATTAAAAGGATAAAATGGGTTCAGTGAAGTGTTTTACTGTTTGAGATTTGATCTCATCTGATGCAAGTTAATTGCGGTGAAAATAGAAGAAATAAATGAAGTGAAAGTGTAAATGTGTTTTATTGGATAATTGGAGGATTGTGATAATTGAAGTAATTGGAATAATTGGATTCTGCACCCAATAAAAAGAAGAAGAGAAGAATAAAAGGATTTAGGAGATAACCTGACATTTAATTACTTTGTTGCTTCGTAGTTTGCAGTTCAAGTGTAAAGGGAACCATAAACACTTAACATATCAACATATTTAGTGGATTAAAGGTAATTCCTTAATTATAATCCATTTTATTCATGCCAAACATATCCCTTACAGTAATTTTGAAAGCGTGAATGTATTTTAAAAGTGATATATGCTTAAAAGCTGGTAGCATAGATTGTTGAAAATTATATTATAACTTTGTCAAGGATTTATTTTGGTCACACAAATTTGCAATAATTTAATTTTCCAAAGAGAGTAATATTCTCCATACTAAAAAGCCAAAGATTTTTTATAAATTAAGTTTGTTTGTGGTAATTTAGTAAAGAATCCGAGTACAGAAACTTTGAAAAAATAAAAGGTCAAGTGAAGTCTAGAAACTTATATTGTCTATAACTTAAAAGCCAGTTTATGCAATTGCTTTCGAAATTTTTCCGTTCTGAGATTTTCAACTCCGACTCAAAAGTTTTCTCTACAACTGCAACAGCAATCTTATTTCATAAAACATAAAAGAACAAACTCATGCACCTGAAAAACATTTGACATAATACTTGCACGCCTTACCATACAAAGCAAATAAACAATCACAGCTTCTTTCTTGCGGAAAATATTTGTTAGAGAATGTTTTTACCGACACAACTTTCATGTACTCACATTTTCCAGTTTCCCAGTTTCCCACTGATTGTCTTAATTTCATTTATTCTAATTCGGTTTGTGAAAGTTTTAGATAGCTCTGCGGAGAAACTTGTTTAAAAAGTTTACTCTAAATTATTAAAGCACAAGTCTGTTGGAATTAAATGGGAATTGAGTTTGTTTTGTAATGGTTAAAAGGACTAGAAAATATGGTTTTTTGTTTTTCAGTTTATTTTTCCATTTTCATAAATATTTCTTCATATTTTTTAAAAAAGGATACCGAGGAATTGGAGTAGAATTAAATTTTTTTATCGTAGGATAAGCTCCGTGGAAAAATACAACTTTCTTATCCCTTCTTATCCTTTTTATCTGTTTGAATCGGATTTCATTGTGAAATGTTTTTTAGTAATTAAATTAATTTAATTGATGGGATTCAATTTACCTTTCTAGATATTTTTAGAAAACTTCTTCATTCGTAAAGAGAGAAAATTTGGAAATTTAAGTACAAATGGGTAATTTGGCATGATGATTAAATTGATTTCAAGTGTTGTTCAAGAAGTTTGAATTACAACTTTCGAAATAAACTTTTTTAACTTAAATTTTGAGGATATTTTATCTGGATAATAATTATATTGATAGTAAGAAGACCTAAGAATTTTGAAATCTTTTTTATAATATGAACTTAAACATGTTTATTCGATGTTTATCTTGCTTAAAAGAGAATTCTTGGATTGTTGAAGAATTAAACTCTCATGTTTCTGCCAAAATATATGATTACTTCTTCAAATACCATCATAGATTTTGATACAAGTAACTATAGATCATCCAAAATAGTTATTTATTTTTAATAACTTGATATCCGAACCCAAAGCTATTTAACCACATAAATATGATGTTATGATGTAGAAATCCATTAATCACGATGGAAAAATGATAATCCCAAATTAATTATTGACAAGATGCTCTAATAATTGGTTTTTCCACTTGTTTCAACATGCCACATGATATCGAAGGCATCCCCGTGGACTTGAGGCAAAATTATGTGGCTCATATTTTCTAGCACAACATTCACAGTGCTTACAGCGTTTACAGACTTTCTCTCGTATTTACATAGGTGTGGCAATAAAATTTACATATTTATTATATTCTCCACCCATGCTTACCAGTTTGCCTAAATTACTTTAAAAGTTTAGAGAATTATTTGGAATAATATTTTCCCATGCGTTCTTTGTGCCTCGAGAAAGGTTAAAATTACGTTCTTATACCGCTTCACGAGACTGTGGCACTAAGGCAAGTTCGTAATAATTAATGTACATAGAATAACAAAACAGAATAAATCAAAATATGTAATCTATATTTTAGATATTCAAGAATTATACCATTTTTTTGGGAGCAAACTCCTTAACTTGAGGGTTTCCGACAAGGGGATGGTTAAAGTTTAATTTGTTTGTGTAGGATTATTTAGGAGATGTTTCAATTTGGTCATGCTCAATTTTATTATGTGCTTGATTACAGTTTAAGTAGGTTTTTTAATTATTTATTAATTTAATAAATTCAGTATTACTTTTTGCAATAGATCAAATAATTTTGTAATTGTTTTGATATGATTTTTGTGTGATCTTCAAATGGTCATGTCATTTTATGATTGTTTAAAATCTATTTGTATAGCCCACAAAAATCACAATTATGATTTTGTTTTCTAATACAAAAGATAAACGAGCTTAATAACTTAAAGCTTTCCCAAAAAAAATGATATTGCTTTCCTGGCAAGTGGTAATAAACTGCGCTTTTTATCACCCCCTCGTTATTGCTCGTATATTCGCGTCAATTTGCATAAACAGTTGTTTTTGCCTTCCCTCTCAAGTCAAGTTTATGGCGGTACCTGGGCCGCTGTTGTAACTTCACCAACTTCATGGATTTCAAGTCGATATTTTAGCGCTGAGTTTGATGTTGTGAATATTTGTGTGGCCAAATTTGCACATTGTCTACTGGTTTGATGATAATAAATGAGCTTTGGGTATATTGGGTTCGCATTAGCATATTTTAGTGCGTTTGTGGCCTAATCTGAGGTGCCGCTGCGAGGAAAAAATGCGTAAATAGGCAAACTCGAACCCATTGTCAAATAATTTTGGTTGCTCATTCTTAATATTTTTGGTGCAAAGGGATATTTTTGTATAGTGCACGATAAATTAAGGACTTAAAAAAGGATTTTGGATTAAAACTTATTCTAACTTGTACAAGAAATTGTACAGTTTCATGTGATTTTTGCTTTTTGCGAGCTTTTTGTTTTTTGTATTATTTTTTGTAGTATTATTTCACCTTTTTGTTTTCCCATAATTTACCATATTTTACTGAGACTTCACTTCACGTATGTCTTTATCCGACAAGCATATTATATTTTTAGCGGAAGCCCCTATGGTTTATTTGAACGTATACCCTTTGACTTAAATTCTTTGAAATACTCAAGCTATTAATAAATGAAAATAATTTATTAACTGAAAATATTATTGAGAGATGTTATTGTTGACGTTACCCAGGTGAACTTCACATTCTATTTTATTAATGTTGATCTGTAACATATTTTATGATGCTATCGTAAAGTTTTTCAAGGTGACTCCTTATCGCTTCCCATAATTTGTCCATCCCCACATGATACTGATACATTTTTCTGCTTCAAAACTCACCGGGCACCTTTCTCACTAATTCATATTCAATGCCGTGCGAGCTGTTCCTCGCTATCTGTGTGAGTCCGAGAGCACGTCTGCAGGAGCAAAATTTATGAATTTATGGCATTTGGTATACTTAGTGTACTTGGTCGTTCAACTCAAGGCTACTTTTGTAATGGATGCATTAGCCAAAACAGAACGTGCGACGTCCATTTAGGACTGGAAAACGTTTGACGATGCTTCATTCTTTTATGAGCAAGCTTTTAAGGCACAAAAGATTAAAAAAGGAACATAAGCAATTTTAAACTTTGCGCAAAGACGTACGTTTAATGGCCAGAAGTTGATGTTTGGCGAATACTTTGTTAGAGTGGGAAGGTTTTTTAGGAACAATACACTTTTGAATTTGTAGGGAAGTTAGCTAATAATTGAACATTCACATAAAATACTGAATAAATGAATGTTGTGTTTTATAAGCTTTTTATAAATTTTATAAAGCAGCTCGTGGGCGGCAAAGAAATTGACAAACTAAGAATAATGTTAGGAAAAAGCATAAACCAGATGGATAAAACTTATTGATTTGGATTGAAATCAGAATTATGCCTTCAAGGGTGCGATGAAGCTTTTGATGGCCTTAAAATGTATTAATAATGCTTCAATTTGAAGAAATATTTACGCCCTCAAGTATCCCTTCCATTCTACAAAAACATAGTGAGCAAGATATTATGATCTCCGTGAAAACATAATTCTCCTTTAATGCCTACCATTTGTCATTCGTGAGAGTTTCGGTTGTACATATTTATTGCCATCTAATATGTTTTAAACGACCTTATATTTTATGTAAGGTTTTTTTGCACAACCGGCTTTCGTGTGGTTGCTTTCTTGCTTTGCAAGAACATCTTAACATTGAAGCATAAAAAACATAAAATAAGCATAAGCGTACATTCAGAATTGCGAGCAATATTGTGATTTGTTGAATTTTTTATGAAATTTATTTATTGACATATCCTTTGTCAAAGGCAAATAAATTATATACTTATATACTTAAACGTACTTATGAATACTTAGACTGTAAGCCTCGTTTAACATTTTGTACGATTTTCCGAAAGGTAAATATTTTAATGTATACGTTTAATAGGTTGAACGTATAATTTTGTTAGTCAATTTAGTCAATTTGTTATAAGCACATTTTGCACAATGTGCTAAATTGTATTTGCTCTATAATTGTTCTATAAGCTTCATATGCTTGCAACACAGTTCCATATTTATAATTGTTTATTGGTTTATCTCCATTAAAATCTCATTGCCTGACATTTAAAATCATTTGTACATGGTTGCATAATGTTATGTTTAAATATTATTAAAATTTGATAGAAATAAATTTTCATGATGTCAATTTTGAAAATGTCCCTAGTACAAAATTTATTTTAGAACAAAATTTCTGAAGGATAATATTTTGACTTCAGATTTCAGTTAGTGCACGCAAAAAAGTATTTTGATCTCGTTGTTGATTTTGAACGGAAATGTAAAGTTGTTTAAAAAGTCGAATAGTCAAGAACCAATTTCTTGCAACCTCTGATAAGTAAGCACAAATTTATTTATGTTGTTCCTTCAGGGTTATTTCCAACAAAATCCTGCATATATTATACAATATTTATACTTGATGAATCTTCTCTCTACAATATGATGGTTTTGTGTTGCTTTTATTGTTTGTGCTTGTGTTTCGTTTGGGTTCGTTTAAGCGTATACCGTTCGAAGTTAAATATACTAGAACAACAATATATTATTGCATATTTACTAGGGTTTCTCAAGGTTTGTTGTTTAATTTTCATAAAAATTAGCTATACAATTAGTTTATTCAAGTTTTCCCATGAGTGTCTACTCAATTAATTATTACCAATGCTGCGCTAGCAAGTTTTATGTATAAATTTGCCTTTTTTTATTTATTTTTATATTTTTCATCAGAAATTTCCGCTCGGGTTTTAAGTATTCTATGTTGTAGTTGCATAATTATTAAATACAAAACCACAAATGTAAATTTTTTGTACTATGTATAATGTATATTGGATCAAAGTAATTATAAATTTGATTTTACTTTCGTAAATCATATATTATAACTCTATGTGCAATGCATTGCAATTTTAAATTTAATAAAATTCGCATAATTACAATTGCATGAAAAAGCTTTCAGTTTTAAAAGAGAGAACTAAATCTGAATAAACTCAGAATAAAATTTAGTAATTGTTCCAGGTTCTGAAATGTCAGTGAAAAACTTGAAAACAGTAATGATACTCGAGAATATTTGATTAAAATAATTGGTATACGTTGTAATTAGAGAAATATAAGAACATATTTAATGAACATTGAAAAAAACCACGAACAAGTATATGTTGGAAGGATCCATCTGGCAAACATTTTTCTGTACACAATTTGAGTAATTAAGGGAATTTGGGCTCTTTGTTTTAAGTAGAGCTATGTCGGTTGTATTAAGCAATATTGCATTCATAATTTTTCAAGCCCGAAAAGCGTTTTATTGTCAGTACCTTCATATAATTTTTGATAAAGATGTTTTATGAACTGAAACAAAGATATAATGGAAAGGATTTACATTCATAAAGTATGGTTTTAAAACAACTCACAACTCGTTACTACTTTTTCTCCCTCTTGACACTCATTTTTAATGAAAACACTTGAAAGTCTTGATATCGTTTAAACTCAACACCCAACAATTATAATTGTTTAAAAATTAAATTTTTAACCCTATCATCGTTCTTATCCCAAAAATGACACAAAATTTCAAGCACTTTTGTAATTTCTTTGCTCCACAGTTTTTTAAGCAAAAAACGAAAAAAGTTCTAAGAAATATTTTCATGTATTTCAAAAATCTTGTAAAATATAATCCAAACATCAAAAAGGGTTAAGTGCAGATTAAATTTATATTAATCACACTTCACATAATATATACCATTATACAATGATTCCAGTATTTAAACATTTAAACGTTTTGAACTAATTGTGTTTTACCAACGAAAAATTTCGTTAAAATCCTCAGAAATGGCAAGAAACGTTAATTACATTTCACAAAATTTTTCCCATTTGCAAAGAAACTATAACAGTGTGGAATTACAGAAAATTGTGCTGAATGTCTGCAAATTGTAGATTTAAACGATTCTAGTAATTTTCATGCAATTAAATTCTGCTTACAAATTCAAAGCATTCAAAAAGCACTAAAGAGCATAAAATTATTTTTGGGTCAAGTAGAATCGCACTCCAAGCACTCTAAGTATCAAGCAGAGAGATGTGTGATTCCAAAAATTACATAATTTAGTTGGAATGTGTTATATGGTGTGGGAGAACTATAATGTCGAATTTATGTCTTCTTTCACTGGGAAAATGAGCAAAACGGTATCTTTGTACAGAAATATGAAATTATGAATTAACAGTAAATACAGAAACAAAAATTTACTGCATTTGACAATTTATTATCAAATTGATAGAGAAACGTTTAATATATCAAATATTCTTTTTGTTCACAAATCAAATTCTTCTCAGTGAGCAAAGCCTCTCAACAAGCACATCCCGAATTAGAGAATTAATATTTCATATCTGAGTTGTCACAGACGACAGTTTGTATAGAATCTATGATGCAAACTACTCGAGACATGAGCAGCTAGTTTGACGACACTTCATATTTTTCGGTTGTCTAGCCTACAAAATACCTAATCAATTGGCCCTTTCTTGACTTGACAACGGTTCAACGACATTCAACTTGAGTTTTTGGCTTGATTTAATCAGTTGGCAAGTTGTTGTTCTTAAAGATCTTAAAGATTTATTGATTCAATTTATTTTAAGTTGATGGTTGTTTAAGAATGGAAGAAACTATTTAAAATTAAAAATATTTTCGAAAACCACTCTCATTAAATGGAAAGCTTTTTGCCACCCATTCAAATCTAAAATAGTCTAACCATTATCTTAGCATCAACACCATCGCTAGCAGAAAATTGCAGCAAAAATAATGGAAACCAAAATGTAATTTTTTTCCCAGAAATAAGATAAATGGTTGTGATACAAATAAAAGCTCCATTAAAAGATGCTGCGGATACGAAAGAATGTTCCATTATATTTCATATGTATCATACATGTTTGCTTTTATTGTATGTTACATGTTGGTTGACTAGAGCATGAATCACATTTTAACGTTTAGGGGCGTCCAAAATGAAATTTACTTGATATTTTTAGAATGTTGATCAAGCATGGAAAACACTGTCTCAAGAGACATCTAGTCTCTTGACAATCTTTCATGCGTCATTTTTTCATTTTCAATCAAGATGAAAATAGATAAGCTTATCTACTTTTTACCAAGCCTGTTTTTCATTTCTTTGATCAAATTTTACAGCATTTCTTATTTAAACAATTCTCCACAAATTTTTTCAATTGAACTCCTCGAGCTTCTATTTAACCTTTTGCTCTCTTACTGTGGGAGTTTATGTTGTTCGAACATAGATAAACAGAAATACCAAAAATATTAGTCTTCATCTAAATTTGTGAGTAATTCACAAAATATTTGAATATAACAGTTTTGAATATAACTCTTTCTAGAAATTTAAATCAAACCCAGATTAAAATACTTGTGATTTATTTAATCAGATCGTGTTATTTTAATGTATTTTTGTGAAGGGTCTTTTTTCGTTGTTTCTAAAATTTATGCATGAAATATGAATAGATTATTCCTATTCATCTAACCGTCATCTCCAGCTTACACTTCTAGTCACTTCACATTCTTTCAATCACCCACTTGAACAAGATGTGCTCGACATCATTCATGGCTATTTATGTTACATGTTACACAGTCAATAAAAACCCCTAGCATACATTACTCCCTCGTTGAATGATTTGAGATTGGAAGTTTGCGGAACTTGTAGAACTTGTGTATGCTTCAACGGTTCTGATTCAAGCATGTGTGGATCCAACAGAGCTCCACTTAGACCAGCAAATCGATATAGTCATTATCTCCTGGTTAGTGAAAACGGAATTGTGTTGCTATATCATGCTTTTGTTTATTCTCAACATTGATAGCAGCGATACGAGTGGACAAAAACGTACGATACAATTTATAAAATTTCATCCAGGGACTGTCAGAAAAATGTTTTAAAATCTCTATAGGTTATTGGAAAGCTTTACAAATTATTTTCAGATATATTGTATAGAATATATGGCACAGTATCTAAAAACCATTAAATTTAGAAAATGGATCCAAAAAGCTGGGATAGCTAGAACATTGAAATTGTCAAATGTGAATACATTTTTTATAAATTTAAATAATTTTCATTTTCAATCGAATGAGTATGTTAACAGCTTTTGTTTTACAAAATTCAAAAATATGATCGTTTAGTCAAAAATCCGTCAAATCAATAATCTACACGCTTTTCAGTTAAAAATAATGATAGTGCTTTCAACAGTGTCCAAAATAAAAAGTGGATATGGGAGGAGAAGCTGAAAAAGGCATTTAATGTAAACGTTCCTGAACTGGCTGGCTATCAATTTCAAATTGCTTTTTCTCATATCTGTTGTAACACATTAAATATTTCACAATTTTTAATGTTGTAATATATAATTTGGTTGCTTTATTTATCCCTTTTGGGAATTTAGTATCCAAATTACACAGTTTTACATACGCATTTAATGTAAAAATGTTAAATTTACCCGGTATAAAGGGAAAATATACGTTAAAACAAAATTGGATATTCACAAATGAAATTGAAATGTAATTATAATTAATGAACAAATTTTGTAGGGCATTTAAAAGAGTTAATAGGCCAGGAATTAATTTAATACTTAATTTCCCCAAAAATATGGAAAATATGGAATAACATGAAAAACATGGACAACATTGAAAATATGGCATACCCAGGAAATTGGCTTTCCGGAGCGGTAGTGCTAAGTAATTAGAAACTTTAGGGAGTTTTAAAACACCCCTTAATAAAAGCCAATTAATTCCCATGCCCCACTAATTCTGACCTATGGCTGTTTCGAGTTTCTAGAGACTTTCGACATTGTTTGATGGCCTGCAGGCGTGAACACACAAAACAATAAATTCCTTTTGTGTTGCTTTAAATGCAGATATTTTTTTTGCTAACACTTTATTGGGAACATTAACAAAATTAGAGAGGTATTGCATAGCAAGTTTAGGAGGGTAATTTATTTTGGAAGGTTCAATCGTCTTTTGTGTTATGACTTATATTTGATAGGCAAGACTGTTTATACAACCTTTCTGTTATTTACAGAGCTCTTTGTATATTTTTAGATGCTCTGGGTTATGAAAACTAAAATAACATTGTAAAGCACAAGGACAAAAAACACAATTTAATATTATGATACCCAATAAAATGCATTTGTACACAAAAAGCATAAATGTCCCCATTCTACTAGCATTCTGCACAATAAATTCTATTTAAAAAAAACGGCAAAAACTGAAAATGTATTGAAACTCGAACCATAAAAAATGTGTCAAACCCTATAGCTATTCGGCTACTCGACTATTCACATGATGATTCACATGTTCCAATAGAAATATGAAACAATCCCTAATTTTTCACTTTTTTTGGGTAGAGCATATAAAAACTATGACACAATATTTATGCCATACAATATTTATACAATTTATGTAATACCCTACAGACCCAAACAGAATTATAGTGGATTGTGTTTCTGTGTTTCAAAACTTTCTCGCACTATAGTCCTGAAATAACCTGATACACAATGATATATTCGGAAAATTCGGATATTTAATCGCATTACAGCTTTACACATGCAGAAACTTTTTACGCTTTACAGTTTGCCTTCACAATCGGTGATAAAAAATGGTGATATATATTTCTGTTTATTTATGGATGCGTGAGATTACACTGGGAAAAAGTTTACCATCCATCATTTTTATTGGTTAGTTCCATCTTTATCAATAAGCGTTGAATTTTGTTATTCTATTTGGACTGAGGAAGCAATCAATCAATGTTTCTCGTAAAGGATTCTATGTAAATCTCTCAGTGTAAATATATGTTACTCGAACGTTGGATTATGTGTTTGCTTTGCTTACCAACAATTGTGTACACTCTCGGTCATTAAATATTGCATTTTAATATCCATAAACATATTAACAGACTTTACATTTGATTAAAAATAAACAACAAAAAATACATTCATAAACGTTAAATATTCAGAGGGCGTGTAATATAAATTTTAATTGGTTGAGAGCAGCTGAACCGGATTGACTAGATTGACTGTTCAAATATAATGACTGAACTGACGTAATTAAATCGGATTTAATTCAATTGAGAGTCAGTTTTATGTTGTATTTCATTCGAATATTAATTTAATTACCTTATAAATTTGAGTTTGCGTCGATTTAAGTTTCAAAGTAATTGGAATAATTATTTTGTCGGATGAATATATTGCTATTTCATGCTTTCCTAGATATTAATTTAAACTTGTTCACATCAAAGGATTTTGAAAACGAGAAGAAAACAAAGCGCACAAATCAGCTAATCCAAATATACATTAAGGTAGGGTTCTAGGTAAAGTGTCTTGAAATTCTGAAAGGTTAAAGATCAAACAATTTTGATTTAAATTGTCGGTTAATTTTGGATTTTAGTGTCAGCAATCTAAAGTATTTGTGGGTTTCATGTTACCTTTAGTACTTTTTAAAGTTATTCTTAAAATAGCAATTCATTTTGAACTTTTCATTTTTACTTTACTTAACATAACATACATGACTGAAAACAAAATTTTACGGAGTTCTAGGTTTTTGGGATCAAGATCAATTAATATTTTTTGATGTAGAATAATTTTTAAGAACTTTTACCTGAATAATTATTAAATAAAATTTATACAGCTGAACCTTTCGAGTGAATTAATAGTTTTGAAAAGATGCTTTCATATTTCACAAAAATAATAAGTTCAGAAAGCTTGAAAGTGAAACTGGATGAGTTTTCCTATTTTTCATCATCAATTTATTTAAATTCATTATTTAACAGTTTCAACAAAATTTTAGGAGTCAATACTGACTTTTAAATTCAACAACTCCAATATTCATTAAAAGCATTCCAATCAAAGGCTTTAAAACTGCTGATTCAAAACAAATACGCAATGATGTTCTACGAAAAACACTCTACGTGACACCATTAAAACAATAACCACCAACTGTTTTTTATTAAAATAAACGATACTTTTCAGTAGAAATACTGGAAAACTGCAGAACTGCATCACAGTTCATGTCGCAGTTTTTATAATCCACAACCAACTTAACCAAAACAACCAAAGAAACATGATCAACAGAAACAAACAATTTTTAATACTGTGCAGTATATAGCAGTTTTTAGCTTCATTTTGCTTTTACTGTCGTTCCTGCTTTGGTGGTTGGAGTCTTGTGCTTTGTATCTGGATGTTCCGTAGTATATTGTCGTACTTTGTATTTTATACAGTTTGTATAACCAGAACTACTGCAGTTTTGCGTTGTTTTTATAATTTCATAAATATTAAACTATTTTGTTTGTTGTTTCATTCATTAAACATTCAAATCTGCCGGTGCATAGTTTAATAATTTTTAAATATAGTTTTATGTTCATGGAGCGGAAACCTTAATGAAAACCGAGGGAAAAAGGGTAAACTTTATAAGATGTTGGGGTTATTGAGGACGGAATTTATTTTAATATTCTGTTTATAATATTTCTATGAGCTTTATTTGTGAAGTTTTGATCTTTTGCAAGATAAAGTTTTTTCTTTTGGATTGTTACCCATTAAAAGCTCACACATCTTAAAAGCTTTATAGGAGATGTATTTGCAAACAAATTCTATCCATCGACACCCTCACCATAAAAACTTGCCGTAACTTTATCTTACGATAAACACAGAATGAAAATAAGCAACTTTATAGAAGTGCGCTTATCAATATAAATATTTATAATTAAAAGTAATCATATAATGTTGCTTGCAATCTTTCTAGCATGTTTTTGAGAGTGTACTTAAAGTCTAAAGCTGCATAAAAGCAACTACATAATAACATTTGCTATCGCTCTTGGTAGCGTTTCCGAGCAATTCGGGTAAACATTTAATTACTTCCCAAGTGCTACCGAGAAAGTTTCTTCAAAAAATAAAAATTGCTGATTAATTATTCTGAGTGAGCTAACTTTAATTACTCTTCAATGAATTCTTTTGAAATTCTCAAATTTTCGAAAAGTTTTCATAGTTCCTTTTGAAACTTTTAATAAGAAATTGAAAATCGATTAGTACGAACAAAGCATGCAAATCCCCTCCAATGAAATTTCAATTCACATTGAAAAATTAAGCAACGAGCGATTCAAAAGAGAAACTCTGCAAAGTAATTTATTTTTTGCTGGCAAAAACTTTTTGCTGTTTAAACATTTGCACATTCAAATTAAAATGTAAAAAAATGGTGAAAATCAATTTTCATAGGAAAACTGGGGTAAAACGGCAATAAGAAGATTTACATCTGGTTTCTCGAATGAAATTTCATTATTAACAAGATCAACTGGGAGAAAGTCCTTGCTGGAAAATTGTACAAATAATGTCGTCGTTTGGAGTTTTTGTTCTGTTGCAGGGGAAGGAAGTTATTTGCGAGGATCAATTCATAGAAAAAGTTAACTTCTGATGAACCTGCGTGGGAAAATCTTCAGGGATTGCTAACTGACGTGACAATTGCAGTTTTCAAATAAATTAATTTATTGCTACTCATCATCATCCAACCCCTGCTTTTATAAAACACTAAAGCTTTTGCTGCATAGTATTACGAAGTGTTGAATTTGATGGATTTGATGGATAAAATTGAAAGTTGAAACATGAATAGGCAAGTTATAAAAGCATGAAGTTTTAACATTATTTTAATCATGCTAAGTTGGATTTAGCTAAGATATTTTAAGAGCAATTAAACTTTTATGGCATTTTCTGCGATTTGTGTAAAGAAGCTCGAGACTTAGAAGAAGTAGCAAAATTGCCAAAATGGCAGAAGCTGCGAGGATAAGATAAATTCTGCGAAATTTAATTAAATGTTTCATGTAGTCAAGTATCTCACGCTTTTCAATTAAAAAGAGTTTTAAAACTCAAAACCGTTGAATTCAATGAATTTATTGAGTTGAAGGGATTTGCTTTACAGCATTTTCAGTTTGAATCGATTTTTGATGAGGCGAGTCGGGTTTTTCCATGGAAAACAACTGAGAGAAAAAGGTGGATTATTTTTATAATTTATTCAGATATACTAAATTTTGAATCTTCAATGCAAAATATTTAATTAAGAAGTGGATGGTTTATCTCAAAATATATATTTAATGTATTTTTGGAATAATTAAGAGATTGTTAGAATTTAGTTTTGGTAAATCAACTAACGAGTTAAACTTGACCTCCTTAATAATTGATAATACACAGTTTTCTACTTACCATTAATTTATTATTGTTAGTATCCGTCTAAAATGTATCGATATACACTTTGAAAATATAGAATTAGAAGAAAATCATATCCATTATTACTATATACACTTCCGTTCAAAAAGGATCAATTTCTCGGGGTTCGCACCGAAAACCAATTATAATTAACATCATCGACGAATATTATATGAAAACGTGCATGTTACATATAAAAACAATCTGCTCCCACCGACTCCATACCAAATTTCCAAATAACGATGTGGTAAACATAAATTCTTAAGATAATAATCTTTCTAATTAGGTAACTTTTCCACTTGATAAGTAGGAAATTTATTAATTTATGAAGTTGTATAATAAATGTTTTCCATTTAAAGATTCTTACCTTTTGTAGAGAAAAATATATATTTCATTAACACTTCTAGATTGCCTGAAGGATTTTGTTTTTTGTTTTCGAAGGCATTTCAAAAACGCTGTATATAAGTTGGCCCCTGTTTTTCAATGAACATTAACTTTCAATTTAACACTGAAAATGACTATTTATCGGTTTTCTCATTTCCCACGGTTAATGAACTAATGAATTTCATGAAACTCGTCTAAAAAACTGGATACATATTTTATATACTAAGATTTGATTAAATTGTGAGTTCAGCAATAACTTCAAATTTTCTTCAAAGCTCGGGATCTTGCGAATTGTCTTTTGAAAATAAAATTGTTTGGTTTGCTCCTTCAGTGCTTGAACTCTCAAAATACTTTTGTTTTCCTTGGATCGCGATTCGGTATGACTCATTGATTAATTCATGAGCTATAAAATTTTAATTTTATTGTTTTTACTTTTTGCTCAGAGAATGTTCGATTTCTTGATTCTTCAAATTCTCAATCATGAATAAAATTTTCGTTAAAGGAATTCATGATCTTCGTCGTGCTTCGCATTCGAAATTTGACCTTGCTTACTTATCAAAACTTATTAATGGCTTCTGCGAAGTGATTGCCTCTCCGAAAAAACAGCAATACATTTTATAATTTTTCGTGAACCTTCAACGTCTTTCGAGCAACATTATCCCAAACAAACTTTATAATTATTTTTTCCTTCTAAATTCTTAATTCTTTCCTATTTTCAGTTTTTATACAAAATTCTATGCTATATTTTTTTATGCTCGGCATCGAGTAAAATCTAAGAAAATCTAAGAAAAGCTGAAAAATGGGCCCAAATTGAATAATTTATGCAGTCGAATTTGAAAACTCCAAAAGACAATTTTTCAAGGGAAATTGATATTTTATAAGGAAAATTATTTGATTGTTGTGACTGTGTAATTTAAAGGGGAGCTTTAGTAGGTAATTCTTGATATTAATTATAAATTGTTGATTGAATGCTTTTCAGGTTAAATTATTTAAGGAGATAATTATGAATTGCAGAAAATTTATGTTCAATGAAATAATTTGTAATAAATTATTAAAATATGACATTCTTGTAGATTAGCAGTCAATTTGTAGTTTATTCTGCCTGAACCCAGATTGATTTAATGTTTTTATTAATCACCTTCATAATTCAAATAAACTGCCGCAAACTCGAGTGCAAAACTATAATTGGTCTTTGAATATTTAATTCAAAGTCTTAATAATAATCCATTTCTTCATGAAAATTTTCATAGCATACTTTAGACTTTTTGCTTTGCCAACGTAAATTGCTCACAAATCTCTGCTAAATATTTAATGATATCTGAAGGAATTAGAATTTTAATTTGACTGTAAGTAAGGTAAAAGTTCGTAAAAGCAAGTAAAAGGTTTTTCAACTAATATACGTCACAAGAAAAATTTAGGCAAAACATGCCATGCTTATCCCTTAAAAACAGTTTGTTTTGATGGCTGAAAAGGTACTGATACTCGTGTATGAGTAAAGCATCTTAACATATATTACATTATATTTTCTTTAGGATGTGGCCCTGTACTACTCATATTGAAAAGTTTAATTTAAGCAGAATTTTAAATTCGAAAGCTTTATTATAGTTTCATTTGAGTTTCAGGAAACATTAATCTTTTATATATTTTGATAGAAAATGTAATGAAACTTAAGTATGAAAAGCAGGATGAGTTGCTTTAGAATGATGGTAAATTTCAACGTGTAAAATTATTTCAATCCCAAAACTAATTTATTTAAAAATTTTCCTAATAAATAAGAAAACTGCCTTATTGGCAATTTATTATTGATACAGTTTAAATATATCTTAGACACATATCTTTTACAACTTTAGATATTCCAAAATGCTAACAAGAAAAACAAATCATAATCCTTTCCGGAAATCCTTGATACTTTTTTAAGGTTGCACAGAGTTAAGGCTTCAAAATGTTTTTTGCCACTTTCATTTTGCGTTGACAAAGGTGTTAGCACTATATCAAGTGTAAGTTTATAGAACTTTCAGGTTTCAATGAAACTCTTGAATAAAACGTTTCTTGTTTGTTTGAATATGCAGAATTGTAGAGCATGACCAACAAACTTTAGACAATTAACTGGATAAAACAGAATGATAGTGTACACTACACTTTTGTGAGGTATTGTGTATCAAGCAATTTACATGGTTTAAAACGTCATTGTTCTCAGACGTGTACCTCATGTAAATTGAAGATTTTGATTATAGAGACAAATTTAGTTTCTGATGTTTCATGAAATTTCAATCTGCTACAATATTGACTATGATTAACAAGTTATAATTAAACTTCACACAAATTTGCTGGTATCAATTGACCTAAATCGATTTTACATGTTTCGATGTCCCTTTAGTCCATTCCAATTGAAGCTTGTGTTCCTAATTTTGAAATTTTCCTCATAATTCTGATTTGACATGATATTGCGTATATTGGAAAATTTAACTAGGGAGTATATTTTGGTTTTATTGTAATTTAGAAATTCATAGGCTGAATTCGATAGAATTATTATTCGCTTCGTATCGTAGAATTTCTAGGAAATTTAATACTATAAGGTGAAGCATGCTCCATTATTTTTAATTTTTCAATTATTTGTATATTGTAATAGGCATCGAATCCAATAATAGATTAACAAATATCAAAAACATGACACAATGTAAAGAAACATTGAAATTTAACAAATATAATAATCCATATTTTCGATAAAACATGCTACGTTTCCCTCAAATGCGGTAATCAATATAAAACCTCTATTAAAGGAGAAAAAACCCTATCAAAACTGATACAAATCCATCAAGTGGAACTTTTTAGCATAGTAACAAGAGCCTACATATCCAGCATCATTTCCAAGTTAACCAAAGCATAACTTGATTTGTTTGCAAATATGTTTTCCTTAATAATACTCCTATGGCACTGTGGGGGGAAACATATATGTTTTACATAAAATTTATTGTTGAGAGAATTGAACTTTAAATACGAAACACAAACATATTTTATGTGTGTGCATAACCAACAGTAATAACATGTTTGGAATTGTTGTCTTATGAGCTCTGCTGGTGCATGTTGAAAACTTTGTAATTTTATAAAGAAATCTTTTATTGAAAAATCCCAAGCACAAGTTTTGTAATGTTCAAAATTGATATCTTCCAGTTACAATGGAATTTATGTAGACAAAATGACTATAAAGCTAATTTATTTTGTGCAGTTGGGGTTTTGAAGGGCGGATATTTATTGTTTAAGTATAGAAACTGGGTCAATTCAAGGAAAACATCGAACAATATTATTATTTTGAAACAATTTCAATTAAATCAGATTGAAAGAGAATAAGTTCGATTCAAACATTTTAATATGCATTTCACCAAAATCCATTTAAATCCCTTTAATTCAACAAAGAAAAAACAGTAAATTTAATTTCTGTAAGCATTCTTCAAAATGTCTTTCCAAGCACCACCAGTAAACCTACATCCATTTGCAGATTCACCAAACTTTATAAGCACATGGGCAAATATCCATTAAAAGCACAACAATACATTCAGCCTCTTGAAAATGTCATTAGGATTTGTACATGTCCATTCTAAAGTAACTTTGCATATATCCAGAGTTTCCCCTTGAGGACAAAATCGCAAAATCACAAAATCAAAGCAAACACATTTGGTCCTGTAAAACTTTTCCCTTCGCAATGATTTGTGGCTTTATGCCACAAAAATAAGCTGAAAATGCAGAAAAAATTCAAAAAAGAAAGAAAAAGTTTCTGAAGTCGCTCCAGCCGAACTGATTAATGCAGTGAGAGAGTATGCTGGTTTTCAAAAGTGCACATCTTTCCTGAAGAATATTTTAAACACTAATGACTCATAATTTATCATTTTAAACAAATGGAATGTACCTTTTTGTCTTACAAAAGACAAAGCAGTGTTATAAACCATTAAATGAGGAAAATTATCTCTCGGCACAGTCTCATAGAGCAACAATGCTTGCTGATATATAAGTTGATGTGAAGTAGAGTTCATTATGTGCATACTTTATGCTTTTATGCTTTGAAACAATCTGCAGAAGTTTTTTAACTTTTGGTAGTTTCATAGATTCAGTTTTGACCTAAAATATGCTTCACAAAATGTGTGTGGCTTTACTTTGTTATTGTTAGAGAAGAGTTTTGAGTGTACAAGATTAAATTTCTGAAAAATGCTACAAATAACTTCAAAGTAATCTTTGGGAGACACCTATTTGAGAAGAAATATAAGTAACAGAAATCTTAAAAGTAGCATTTAATGAGTAATAAGATATTTTCCCTGAATTCCCAACATCCACAATAACAATTTTATTGTGTTTCTAATTTCTAGACATAAAATTTCACATTCACCAAAATCTCAGAAGGAATGTGTTTATTCTGTGTTTGTTTTGCGCAATTTGTAATTTTCTTCGAAATTCGTCGGATTCCATGCACGTTACGTAAATTAATAATTTTCAAAATAAGTAAATGAAAAGCTCCGCGAGCTATTGTCTAATTGTTCAAATTTATTATTGTAGGGAACGCAAGAACTCAAATTGAATTAATTAATTAAGCGAGCTTCATTGCTCCAAGGCTTGTGTAGTCCACCTTTTCAATTGTACGAATGTTAAGTGAGTCGTCTCGTAGCAATGTCACTTTTAAATTGAAAAACTAAGAGAATGCTTGAATATTGAGTCTTTGATGTTATTACAATTATCTTGTCAATCTGTCTTATAGGTTTCAATTAATCATTAATTTGTTCTCACATGAGTTGTGGCAAAGGTTAAAATAGAGAAAACAAAACACTTCCAATTTTCAATTACACAGATTAAAAATTCTCTTAAAATCAGCTATCATTTATATAATATAAAAACTTTAATAGGCAGATAAATAAAATTATCTCATTTGCGAGTAAATTTTATTTGTCTGTCTTCTAAAATGATTTACCACAAAATTTCTAAAACAAAACAATTTTATTATTTCATAAGTATAAGTTGGTACTAAAAAGCAGTACTGTAATAAAATGTTAATAATAATGAAACATTACTATTATACACAATTTCACGAGCGTTCATCAAGTAAAAGCTTTCTTTTCACCGCCTGTCACAAACCGAGCAACTATAATTTTGCAAAAACCAAATCATTTTTTTTATGGCACAGCGAACATAAAACTAGCAATTTTATCTCATCTCATTAAGTGTTGTTCTTAATGACGATGAAACAATCATCTCGTTACACCAAACAAGCACACTAATGGAACGGAGTGGTGCGGGTAAAACATAATATTTCATAAAATTAAGTTTACTCGCCAGCGATCCTGCAGGATGTGAGTAGCATACAAGAATGTAATTTCGGTGCTCAACTCATGTAATTTTATTTTGAAGTGAAAGCTTTTGTCGGCGAGTCTTTAATGGAAAGTTATTTGTTTTTTCCGTTTGCTGACCAAAAAACACGAAAACATAAAGTGAGCGATACAGGGAGACAGTAATACTTCACCCATACACATTAATTAATTATAATTTAGAAACATTTTGGAGCTTGAGATCCTTGAGATACGTCAGGCAATAAATTTGTTGCTTCTCGAGATTGTTTTGAATCAAATTATATGATAAATGATTTATTTGTTTTTGAGTATTTACTCGGTACTGAACCTTTCTTTAACTTGTTGGAAGACGTGAAAGTTGCCTTTGAGAATTCTTTTGGGTGGAAACAATGAGCGAAATAAAACACGAGTTTCCCGTAAAACCAAGACAAACCTAAAGTAGACTCAACATAGAATCACTCAATATGCGTTTGAATTTGAAAACAAACCGCGGGTAAGAAATCGAAATCATCCAGCTGCCGAGCCTCATAGCGTATTGTTCTGAAAACACATTTTACTTTTAACCCAGAATAAATAGGCGTTAATTGAGCGTCAGCTACAAATTGAAAATTTTCCATGTGAAGGATTCTAATTCTTCAAAAATATTGTTCCTCCTAAGAAAACGAACATTTTCCAAGTAGAACGAACTTTTGCCAAGCATACAGAAAACATTTTGAAAACAAAACAAGCGTGTCCTTAAAGCTATTACGGAAAACCAAGAAGTTTGTGAAAAAACAAAGATATGAAGAAAATGAGCTGAAGCTAACCAAATTCTGTTCTTCTTCTACATTTTTTTTTTTTTATGTTTCGTGACAAGCTAACTTTTTTCTATAAAATTAGAAAAAATTGTAATTTTCATAGAAAGACTCAATATCAAGCAAAAATCTAGTTTCACCCAACAAACCCCCGTTTAAACATTATTTCTGTTACCCTTTTCCCCCAGGAAAAATTGTATCAGCCGTGAAACCTTTTAATTTGAACGGTCGCTTGTTATCAATAAATATATTTGGGTTAAGCCCCCTTTCTTACAGCGATGAATATAAATGGTTTCGAGGATAAGGGATTAGAGACTTGAAGTAGATTAATAGCCGAACAGGAATTTTTTCCGCAAAGTTTAAATGTCCAACTTTTAGCCATTATTTTTCACCGCTCGTATTTATACTTTTTGGGAAGTGTAGCAACAAGTGGATTTAAGTCACATTTGATGGAATAAATTCCAATTCTTTAGAATAAAAATTCATTCGGATAAAAAATCACTTTCAATTAAAAGTCAGAAAATTTTCAATAAATAAATGAAATCACTACAAGGACCTCTCCAATTTTATACGTCTTTAGCTCAGCAGTTTATAGTTGAAGACAATCTTCATTCCTTCATACCACAAATTCACCCAGCATCTGCATATTTTGCTGGCACAGGAATTTAGGATATTCTGAATATTCATGGACAAACATATAATATAATGATGGAAATATGTCACGAAATACATTTAAATATTGGTGATTCAATCATTGCGAAGTTAGATGGTCCATTGTGATATTCTGGGGTGATGTTATGCAAGATACTCATTATTTTGAGAACCGAGAATATGGAAATTTTTACGAGAGCATTTGAATAATTTGAGGGGGTGAAGTTGCTGAATTAACTTTGTCAACAATTATGAGCATGTTTCATAAATTGTTATTAAATTAAAATCTTTGCTAAAGAAATTAAAAAACAAAAAATCTGAACTTTTGAAGTAATTACAAATTATGCTTCATAAACAATTTATATTTAAAAGCTTTGTGTCTGTTAAATTCAAAACAGCTGAGAATTTCATTATTTAATATATAAAATCTACTGTGAATTTTATAACTTAATTTAGCACAAAAATGTCACATATTTAAATTCTTCGTATTATGCACTTCTAACATAAAACTCACAATTGTTCTCAACAGACAAATTAAATATTAATCCAATTTCCTACTGAAAAAGTACATTCTCATTTCTCCGAAACAATTATTATAAATGCATGTTTTTTTGAAGAAAAAATAAACTGAATTAAGTTTTTGCCACAATCTTTTTCCTGCACAATATAAATTTCCCAGTTGCCTGACAAAACAACCTCAACTGCAACATTCACAAGAATTTTTATCAAACAGTATTTAGCATCCCCTCGGCGCATCCTTTAATGAAAATGTAAATGAGTTTCAGTTGCTCCAGCTCATATAAGTGCACACAATTTGATCTGTCTAGATACACTGCCATTGTTTCATCAGTCTGTTGATTTTATAATTTTTCATATGCCATAGGGTTGATCCCTGTGCAAATTATATTGTAAAACTTTTTATTTCTACCAATATTTGGAATGAATTTCAGAATTCTAGACCAACCTAAACATTTTTCATTTTCTGATCACACGATGCACTATATGTAAATGAACATTGTCCTGAACATTATTCCGTACAGTATGGCATTTTGGAAACTCTGTAAGCAACGGTTCCGTTTAATTAATGTCGTCATGTGTTCAACATTTGAAGAAGTTGAGTTTGCCATAAATATACTTGAAATACACTCAATATTTGAAAACAGGGTTGCGATGAACTAAGTTCAAGTTCAGATAACAGATCAAGTTCAGTTCAAAAGCGAACTGAACTATTTATAAATAGTTCAGTTCATATTTGAACTGAACTATTTATGTTATGAAAAGTTCAGTTCAAAATTGAACTGAACTATTTATGATACAGTTCAGTTCAATTTTGAACTGAACTATTTATGTTATGAATAGTTCAGTTCAAAATTGAACTGAACTTTTTATGATATAGTTCAGTTCAAATTTGAACTGAACTATATCATAAATAGTTCAGATCAAATTTGAACTTTTTTAAATTTTGATTTAATCTTTTTTAACGATTTTTTTTTTTGGGAAAAATACGCTTTATTTTCTCACTCTGTCAGTCCGTCAGCTACAAAATAGCTCCCGAACAGATAAATTCAGACCCAAACTTTTCGTACAAAAATGTTTCAAATAAAACCTCGTTTAAATATGGATTTTTTGGCGGAGGTGGGAGTACCAGCTAAAGAGATGTGACCACTTCTCTGACACAGCGTCGGTTTTCCCATACAAATTCAACTTTTGGAGGGTACAAGTTAGCGGTTAGGTTTTTTCTGCAAAGTTGTAAACAATGATGAGTTAGAAACAGATTATGTTCAGGATTGGGTCCACTACAACTGGTGGGATGATCTAATGGCTCTAGACACTTTTTTTGGAAAAATTTTTAGAATCATTTAATATGTTAAAAAAACCTAAAATTTTGTGTTTTGAGAGATGAATCCACCTCTTGACCAGAATCACCACTGCCAGAACTCAAGAACAAAATGGGTTGCAAATTCGGTTATGAGCATAAATGTCAAGAATTGAGAGTTGTTTCGCTACCCATTAAGAGTTGATATTGTATGGGAAAACCAGAGAACTGGTCACATCTCCCCAGCTGGTGCACCCACCTCCATAAAACATTTTGGTACCATCAGTTTTGTTCTCACTCCATCTGAGCGGCATTTACTTTATAAACGACAGACAGACGGACGGACGGACAAAATGAGAACATGTAGAGTATTTTTTTCCAAAAAATAAAGCGCTAAAAAGTTATGATTTGAGAATTTCCATCCATGATCAAAGAAGTTACAGCCACTCCCCAGCAGCTGGTTCTCCTGTCACTACAATCTTTGCCAGAGATTCTGGATCCATTAATGAAAACTAGCTATTTCCATTTAAACATTTATAAGAAAACATTTTCTTACAATTTTCAAATATTTTATTTTGAATTTTTTCCAAATACTTGAAACTTCTGAAATATTCCGATTCAGTGTATGATTAGAAAAAAATCAAAAAAATTATCAAAAAAAGTTCAAGTTCAGTTCAAAAGTTGATCTGAACTATTTATGATATAGTTCAGTTCAAATTTGAACTGAACTATTCATAACATAAATAGTTCAGTTCAAAATTGAACTGAACTGTATCATAAATAGTTCAGTTCGATTTTGAACTGAACTTTTTATATTATGAATAGTTCAGTTCAAAATTGAACTGAACTATTTATGATACAGTTCAGTTCAATTTTGAACTGAACTATTTATGTTATGAAAAGTTCAGTTCAAAATTGAACTGAACTATTTATGTTATGAATATATATATAGAACTATAGTTCTGATCTACTTCGGAACCCTGTTTGAAAATGAAACATTAATTTTTGTGAATTAGAATTTGCTTTATGCCAAACCAAAGTTTGCTTGTTATGAATAATTGAAAATTCAATCCACGCCATTTTTTCTTTTTGCTTGACGATACTATGATCATGAATTATATAGATTGTAGAAAATTAAAATGGTTTCGAAACTTGTAAGGATTTGTGTTTCTCATAAGTTTAATGAACTCAAATTACTTAGGAATACTTAATTTGTATCAAAAATAAAAAAAATTGCATAAATCACCTGTATTTGGATGTTCATTTGACAAAGCATAAAAAGACAATTTCAAATTATTTTTGCTAATTTCATAAAATCGTCATGAAACTCCAATTACGTGGAAATCTCATCCCTGGACATTCCAACACCAAAGATCCCAATATTTCCATCTTTTTTTGATATTTATTACTGCTACGTTTAATATTTATTACGTAGAAACCAACAGTCATGGTTGAGCACACAAATAGTGTCTCCAAGTCCCAAACAAATTAATCAACGACATCATTAAAGGAATTCCCTTGGCATGAGCGAGTTGCCTATGAAATACTTTCTGGCATAACAGCTTAATTTTCCAAACATCCAAAACCTTCCAGCAACGTTCACCTTTTCACAGTAAATAGAAATTCTCAGCAAAAAATATTTGTTTATTTGAAATGTAAAATGTTTCTGAAATTACAAAATTACCGAAAAACGTAACATTAAATATTCTACAAATGTAAATGAGGAATTTAATATGGTTTATTGTTCGTGTGCAAACATCAAGTTGCCATCTGAAGCTCAACAAATTCCGAATGCCATCAGAGGGAAAAAAATAATGTTGTTGGAAAAACAAACAAAAGCTTACAAAAATTTGATTGAATTGAATTTATCGCCCCAAATATATATTCCCAACTCGTGGACTTGCAGACGCGATAATTATGCATAAACAGAATTTATCAAATATTTAATGTATTCAATACATTGTGGGTTGCAAGGGGGTAATATTTGTTGAATCTGACAAAATCAAAATGTATCTAATTTATAAATTTATTTGCGAGAAGTTAAAAAAAAAACTTTTCTTTAAGATATTTTGCAGAGCTTCCCAGCTATAGAAGCTTTAAGCACGAGCTAACCTTTCTTTACCTTATCGTAGATTTATTCCAAAAAGCATACACACAAAGCTGGACAAAATAAAACAAAAACTATAATGCCACAATAATAAATGTTATTTATAGCCAATTCCATCCGAGAAAATAATAATAATCGTCGCTATACACATAAGTATAAAAGAGTTATAAAAACATAGCTTTACTGGAAAATTTGCTATTATTGTACATGTTGAATAAATTTCCTGAAATGTTCTTACTTTATCAGACTTTCTCATGTTACGTTTTCCTCAGAAATTGTAATTAGATCTCTTCCAATTTTCATTTATTCAGTGACAGCTAGAAGAGTTTTTTGTTCATCAGAAATGTCTCAAGTTCCTTTAAGATAAATTTTTTATTTGAGTGTAAAATTTTTCATTCTGTGTCAGTGAATATTTAAACCAACTTCCTCCCCTTCTAGTCAAAATTAACATTCTAGCATTTTAGTAAATAAATTTTCCAATTCGATTACAGATTTTCAAATGAGTTTGTGTATTTCGAAGCACACAATTCCAACGAAATGTATTGATATCGTCTATGCTTCGGAATAAATTGTGTGATTTGAATAAATGAATTGAAATTAGTTTTAATATTGTGTTCAAATGAAAGAACGGGCGTTGACATATTTAACCAATTTTGGTGAAGTTTATAGGAATCTCCAAAAGTGATTAGCTAGAAGAACCAATAATTCATAATTCTTACCTATGAAATATTCTAAGTTTAACCGAAAATTAAACTTAAATGCAAACCACCACCACTAAAAAACCACTCAACTCAACAAATTGTTTGAATTATTCAGAAACATGTTCAACGAGTTTTTAGAATTATCAAATAAAACTTTCTGAACAAATAATTTTGAAAACATTTTTTGTAATCCCATAATTTGAAACATAAATAGCTGCGATTATGACACCATTTTTGAAAAATCAAACAGGCAAAAGCATCACAGCCTTGCTCTCAGACCTTTTAAACTCCAAAGGCGGAAGTCTAGTGTAAACGATTAACTTTCAAGAAATCCCGCAATCTCTGCATAATGAGGAAGATGGCGTGTTGAACATAAAGTTTAATTACGCATAATTATATAATTTTAAATATTTTCTTGGCAGTCGCGAGTGTTCACAGCCAAAGTTCCCCTTAAAAATATATCACTGGTATTTGCATAATTTGAAATAATTGAAATGCCAGCTTAATTACGGCAGTGTCACAATTACATTTTAACTACCACTTTTTCACATTTTATGTACCAGCCAGGCACATTCACTGATACTTTGTATTTTGTTATTTAATTGCAGATTCATGCGTAGCTATCTATTTGAAGTTGTTGCTGAACTAACCGCAATCAACATTGTCTACTCAACAATTAATATTTCGGAGTAACTGCGCTGTTTTGATTATTTTTGGAATTTATGCAACCAGTTCAATGTCCTTGTACTTTTGGTGGGTGTTATGTTAGAAAAATAAATCTTAACATTAAATTTTCGTATATTGTATTAAATTTTCATGTTCATGTTCATTTAAAATCAACAGACATTTTATCAAATATATATGTTTTTGAAAGGTTTTGTCTGGTTATAAATATTTAAAATAATACTGTCATAATATTTTGTTTCACAAACAGCTCTCGCAAATATTGCGATGAGTTAAATTTTCTATAAAAGGGATAACATGGATATATTATCCATTTTATTGATAAATATTTTACTCAACAATATTTACTGTATTGAAATTAAATGTTACTTCATATTTTGTAACCAAATTATACTTCTCATTCCAGCCTGATATTATTCTCACCAATAAAACTGTTGACTTCAGCAAATATGAATAGCAAAATTTACGTGTAATAATCAACGTGTACGTGAACCATTGCCGGTAAAAATATAATTCAAATGCAAAGTCATATGAAATGGCCATATCAACAGCTCCACAAAGCACCCGTAGACCATTAACGCTGCGTTTATCAGGTTTATCAGCCAACATTCAGGCAAACATTCACGACAGCGGCTCCAACTTAGTGGAATCACAACCATGCACCAGTTCTGGCGTGTTTGCTTATTATTTCATGTGGTGATGGCCGTTAACTTGGCGTTCGCCTTTATTCACAATTATACAGCAGCCAGAAGTGATCACAACTTTGATGATGTGGAGGGCGTGAAACTGGAGGATTATTACATGAAAGACAATGTTGCGGAGAAATTTGAGGACAATAGTGAATTAAAATTTTATCACATGAATAATAGCATTAATCAAATAGATGATGGTGCCGCGGTGAACCTTGTGAATTTTGAAAATATATTGCCAGATTTTGTGAAAGACATTAATGATACTAATGATATAAATGGAAGTGATACAACTAATAATATTAAGTATAAAGGTATTTATTTTTTATAAACATTTTATCAAGTTTACCAAATTTAACATTAGAATTGTTTTATGAGATAATTAAAACAGATTTTTGTGAGTCAAAGTATTTTTCGTTGTGGAAATTACTCGGGAGAAACATTTTTACTTCTCCGCAAAATTCGGAGAAGTATTGTTTTCTTCCCAGCATTTTCAGGGTTTTTTGACCTTATCTGATTTTTCCTGACTTCCCTGTACACAAATCTCAAAAATATCTCATATTTTTTTTGTCCGTATTGAGTTGAAGAAAATTCTTGTAAAAAAAAATCCGGAAAATATTGAACCCCCGACCCGTGAAATGCGAAAAACTAAGGGCCGTGTGCCTGGTGGTTCGGTGGTTCGGTGGTTCGGCCGTTCGGTGGGTGTGTTACCGTAAACTATCGACTTGAACTCACACCGGACCGATTACAAAGTTTTTTTTGCTGCCAGTCGACTTGGTATCTCTTCCCCTCGTGCACCCGCTATGTTTGGTGATGGTGACTCCACCGGTTAGGTCACCAGCAAAACTTCCGTGACTCCAAGTCGGGTTTTCCATACAAAAAAAAACATGTTTTTTTGCAAAACTAGAGCTGTGTGTTTTTCAGAAAATGTTTGAGATTATGAGTTGAGGCGGGAAATGTATCGATGTTTGGTCCACTACCTGCTGGGAGTCATCTGGGGGTCATCTGGTGGTTCCAGAAAATTTTTTTGAAAAGGTCTTAAAATCTCATGATTCCAGAAAATTATAAACATCAAGTTGTTGGAGGATCAACCTAGTACCTTACTCTCAGCTCCAGAATTAGAGAACGCCTAGAGATACAACTTCGGTCTCTTCAGGAAAAATGTTTGGATTAATAAGTTCGGTCAAGAATTACATCGATGTTTGGTCCACTACCTACTGGGAGTCATCTGGGGGTCATCTAGTGGTACCAGACAACTTTTTTTTGAAAAAGTCTTATAATCTCATGATTCGTCCAGAAAATTTTAAAATCAAGTTTTTGGAGGATCAGTCTGGTACCGCTTACTCTCAGCTTCAGAACTCGAGAACGATTAGAGATAGCACTTCGGTCTTTTTAGAAAAAATTTTTGAGATGATGAGTTGAGTCAAGAAATGCATCGATGTTTGGTCCACTACCTACTGGGAGTCATCTGGGGGTCATCTGGTGGTAACAGACAATTTTTTTTTGAAAGTCTTAGAATCTCATGATTCGTCCAGAAAATTCAAAAAATTGAGTTTTTGGAAGATCAGCCTCGTGCCGCTTACTCTCAACTCAAGAACTCGAGAACGACTAGCGATAGCACTTCGGTCTCTTGAGAAAAAATGTTTGAAATTATAAGTTCTGTCAAGAATTGCATCGATGTTTATTCCGATTTTTATAACGACTAGAGATAGCACTTCGAAACAATTTTTAATGAAAACACCATTCCATACTAGCGGAGAAGTCCTGCTCAGCTCACAAGCTGCACAACTAGTTGGGATTTAGTTTTGAATCCACAATGGAATTTTATGATTACGCTGAATACATAAGTTAATCTTTATTAACATTCAAGTATTATACTTGAAAGTTTTATTTATTAAATTGCGCTTGTTGACTTCTGAGAGCTTTTATCTTTCAATATGAAAAACAGTTTTCTACTCTTTTTAGAAAATATATAGTATTATGCTACATGAAATTTTTCAACTGTATTTTAATAACAACTTTTATTTTAAATTCTAATGTAATCAAAAGTTTTCATATGTGTTTAATTCAAAGCTTAAATAAACTTAGAGTTGCTCCAATATTAAAATATTTTTGGATCGTTTGAAAATAGCTCAGAAATACAAACTCTACAATTCTTTCCATTTCCGGCATTTGAAATTTTGACATTCCCTAAGAAAATTTGTGTTTTCGAATATCAAGAAGCTACTCACTACTCAGCCATGTATTTGTATACAAGCGCCCAATATACTTCAATATTATTCAGAAATCTGAACAAACGACAAAAAATTTTGATTATTTAAATTTGATCAAAGGGGTTTGAGAGATTTTTAACACCAGTTCGAGACACGTCTTTTGAATTTTCATTCGAATATAAAATTGCACGAATAATCAGAAAGCCATTTAACTTTCCAACCTCTTCTTTTCATAAATTCATTCAATTCCATTTCCAACTAAATAAAAGTTACAAACATGTGAATGAACTGAAAAGTATTCGCAAAATGAAACAAATTTTATAAAACTGCAAATTTAGCAAAAAAACTTATAACTTGTTCCATATATTTTCATTCAACGTTGTTGGAAATATCATAAATATGGTAGGAAATGTTCGGAACAATGCCTAAGTGGCTTTTTCAGTTTTTTGGAGTATTTTTGCATAGAACTGCTAGAATTTAATATAATATAACATAATCCAAACTGAAGATTAGTTAAAAATTGAATTTAATATATTCGATACGGTTGTGCTTTTAAAAGAGTAACTGATGATTCAGCTGAGATAACACTTTGAACAAAAAATCTTACACGAAGCAGAAAATTAATTATTTCAGCAGAAATTCGTCTAAAACTTTAAATTCATCCAAACACAACAGTGCCTTTTTGATTCTACATGAAATGAAGCACACTGACCCAAATCTATATAGTACATAGTTTAATTGCATCACAAACTTAAAACTATAAAATGAGCTTAAATAATATAATATCAGCAATTTTGATTATGCCATATTTACCATTTTGCATAAAATTACCAAAAATTTCAATTCAATGATTTCCATAATTTGTGGTGTTTAATTTATAATTTAATCATATGATAATGGTATCTAGAAAAGGATGGCCAGTAGTTTTAGGGGATGGTTCACATTCAAAGTTCAAATTTATTAAATTATTTTTATACCAATTTTACGGCACACTATGGAATAACCATATAAACCCTTTAACTTTGGTATGGCCAAACAATTTCACATTTTATGTTTATTTGTCGGTTTTGTCTTCATGCATGCATTTAGTTTATCATATAAATTGATTGAATGTCCTAATATAACGCTCCGTTATAGTCAAAATATAAATTGTTCTATGGAAAATAGATAGACCAGCTCTTACATGAGCAATTAAATATCCTAAACAACCCTTAATAATCCTTGATAATAATGTACATTAATCCCTATACTGACTCTCACCATGAATGAAGTTCATTCATCTAGGTTAATTGAAATGTAACACACTCGCTAACACTGTAATTTTGTTTCTTGTGGTGACCTTTACAGACACAGCTGACAAATTGGAGTCATTATCGCTCATTTCATCAGCAGGAATATCGGGCAAGTTGCCCGATGCCGATAAAAATGATAAACGGCCGATAGATAAATCAATGTTGCCGAAAGCAGTTGCCGCTACTGCCGAACCAATAATTAATAACCGTAATAATAGTACAATGAAGCCGCCGTTAAGTGGAGTTCAGCCTGCGCCCATGCCAATTAATATCATGCGGATTATTTACGACTCTTACGCGCCAAACAAGCATAGTCATCACGATTTTCGGTACGTGGATATTGTGTGGGAATCCCACGTAAAATTTATGTTCTGTTATCTATTGCAACATTGAGAAGGACCTTATTTTGTTTAAGTTTTCGAAATATTTAATAATTATAGAGTTTTTTAAAGTTGCATGTAAAGTTGTATACAACACTTGGATGCAAATTAGTTTTGAACTTGTATGGAAACTTGTTTCAAAAATTAAAAAGAATTTGGGCTCTCGAAGATTTTTCCATACAGAAGATTTATCACATACAGAACATAGCTCCCTACTGTTAGAAAACTCAAGAGCTTTCACCTGGGTCTTCTAATGTTTATTACTTATCAAGTTTCCGCTAAACAAATCTTCTATATTCCACATAATTACACCATTTTCTCCATACAGTCTAGGTGCACATTTCGATGTAGTAGGCACGGTGATCAATGTGACCGCGCAAGGAGGCAACACCGCCCATCTAAACTGCAGAATAAATTTATTACACGATAAAACGGTAATTTCCTCATTTTTATTGCACTAATTAAAAAGACTTAGTATAAGCTCAACAAGCTGCTTTACATATAACACCTTTTACAAAGTGGGGTTTCGTGTGTTAGGTTTATTGCTTTAACGAACTGTAACTTTGCTTAAATATTTAAAGCAAAAAATACACAATTTGTTTTAAAAATGAAAATACTTTTGCAGCATTCATGAGCAAAATCCCATAATGTCAATCGTAAAACCCCAAAAATATCAGTTTCCCCTCCAACATTATAATCCGCATTTCACCTAACTTGCAGGTCACTTGGGTGAGGCGAGTTTATCACAACAATAGCGTAGAAAATAGCGAGCTGCAGCTGCTCACCGTTGGCCTACAAACGTATACGAGCGACATTCGCTACTCGGTGGATTTTCAGTATCCAAATAATTGGAGGCTGCAAATAGAGAATGTGAATAAGCTGGACGAGAACACGTATGAATGCCAAATCTCCACTCATCCACCGAGAATTATTCAGTATTATTTGCACGTCAATGGTGAGTTTTACCATTTTGGTTTAAATATATTTGGGAGGTTGATTCAACAATGTTTAAAATCATGGAGAGTGGAAAATAAATTCTGAATGAACTACTGATTGATATTGAATCAAAAGCGTCAATAAATAAAAACAAAAACCTCGCAAATTGATTTTGGGTTAGTTTTTTATAATAAGATAATCTTTAAAAAAAAGTTAGAAAAAAATTTATACCTACCGATTGAGTTTCGATTTATCAATCAACTGTTTCAGAATTAAAATCAAATTAAATTCACTCGCCCTACGTAAACAAAAAACATGCATATTGCAAACGAATAAACTAATGAACAAATATATATATAGCAGGTTATGGTAAGGGTGTGTCCATATTTTATTAAAAAGGTGGTTGCGGTCGGGTTGTGCACGCTTTTTGGGAAATATTTTGTTTTTGTCTGTGTAAACTTTTGCACTGAAGTCTTTTACATTTTTGGCTCCACAAAGAAAGTCGAATATAAATTATGAAATAAAATATATTTGCGTGGTGATTGTGGGCAAAGTAAATTGAGAGTAAATTCAGCTCTTTTGAGGGAAATTTGGTTTTGTGTAAGCATTGAAAATAAAGCAAATAGTTACATTTCATGTAAAGTAAATATTATAGGTTTTAATTCAAAAATAGTTCTGCATATTCAAACAAAAAACGTTTGAATTATTTTAAAGCTATGCTGGACCACATATTTACATTAAATTTCATACATAAAAGTTAAATTCAGCAAAGTTGAACCGCATTCTTTTATGCTGGTAAATATTTGCTTATGGAACTCCAAATAAATATTTATTTGTGCAAATTAAGTTTTTGTGTGAAACGTACAAATTTTTTTATAAATTTCAGCATGTCCATTCAAAATTTAAAATTCTTTATAATTGGAATAAATTGAGTTTTCAGTTTTTCATAAAAGTTTTTAGTTCTGGTATGCATCCATTTTTAATGAGCTGCTTAAACATGACTGTCCAAAACTAAAATGCTTTGGGAATACTGGAAATTACAATTTTTTAAAATTTCCTCAATGTTTTACGAAAACTCATCACGTCTTTACATAAATCCCACAAAATCTCTTCAAATCTTTCTCAAAAAGCATTTCCATTACCCAAAGTGTCCAAGAGCCCATCAAAACTACTCGTTCAACACTTGCACACTTGCCATTAATCGATCCATTTACTCAAACCACTGGCAAAGCGATGTCGGTTTTAAAATGCAAACTATGTGAAAAGCCAGCAAAATGTCATTATGTCTTTAGAAATTTGCATATTTCATGACTTCACAACTCCACCAACTCCCATAACTTGTGCCCTTTTGCAGGGGAATTTTCACACAGCACTTTACGCTACTTAATATGCAGAGTACAGGGAGCAACCGCTCGGAAAATCTATCTGCCGAGTTATTTCTGCCACTGAACAGGGATCTGGGAAAGAAGACGTGAATACAATAATTAGAGGATATAATTTAATTAGATTGGTGTAAAAGTTCCTTTCGCAAATTAACAAGATTTTTTAATTCTTTGTTAGTGTGCTGTGGAGTGAACTTTGTTAGATAACAATTGTTAAATATTATTGTTATCAGATTTCCTAGAAAACCTTTTCACAAAATTTGCATTGATGGCTTTGGGCTGCCTGGATTTCTAAAATAAATGTTATTCTTTTGTTGGAGAACAAATTTTTAAAAACATGTGTTAATGGATAAGACTTGCTTTAAAAAGTTGATACATTTAAGAAGATTTTTAAGTATTTAGCATAATTTCTTGGAAAAATTTCTTTTGGCCTTTTTTTTGTTGGAATACCTTTAAAAAAATTTCATAAAAAGCATGTAAATCTTGAAAAAAATCATCATCAAAGAAAAAGTTAGGAAAACGTAATTATGGTTGAGGATCACGTGTGATCGTCAAAAATCATGATCGTTTTGGTACTCCAAGAATTTAAATTTAAATAACAAAAATCTCATCAAGTAAGATTTTCCCAAATTAAACTTGATAGCAGAAAAGCTCAAATATAATTTACATGTTTTTGATGGAACGAGACCACAAACCTAAGAAGTTTAAGAAACTTTCCTAAAACAAACATTTTCAACATACAGCCGGAATTTCCTAAACGCCAATCCAATAAAATCACATGCATCACATGTTTCCTCGAGCACATCTTTGTTTTAATGTTGCTAACACTTCCAAACCGCCGAAAATATTGCAGTATGGAATATTTTAAATGCATTAATTGATAGTCGAGGCGGAAAACTTGTGCAAATTTAAATTTTATTTATGCGCATATTTAGAACAATATTCCATGTGCCTTCCTTTTGCATCGGTTCGTGCATATTTTTGCGGTGAGGCATCTTATTAACAATGAAATATTCTCTAGGGGTGGCTGGTGGGAAAAATTTTGTTGAAATAATTTCACTGGAAATTTTACTCTCAGTAGAATAATCTTCTCAAAAACTTATCAATGTTCATAGAAATCTTGGAAAAATTTAGCTTTTGTTCGGAATTTATTGATAACAAGAATTTCTGACAAAATGCTTTTTCTTCATTAATATTCTCGTCCATCGAGCTGTATTACCATTTTTTCTAGTTTACCTAGTTTTCTACTGTGCTTTTATTAAAACTTCTCCGTATAATTTAATTTTTATGTAAAACAGCCCCTGAGCTGCTCATCGTGGATGAGTACGGTTTTCCACTGTACGATAAATACTACGAGGTCGACTCGACGCTAGAACTGAATTGCCATGTGCGGAATATTGCCATGTCGGAGTCGATGGTATTGTGGACGCATAACGAGCACGAGCTGAACTACGACACCGTTAGAGGTGGCATCAGGTGAGTTTTTGGATGATGATATTGCTGACTTGATGGCTCATTTCCTTGATTTCTGGGAATTTATTGAGATTTTCCACTTTTACGAGTTTGCGGGAATTTTATGAGCTTTATTATTTTTGACGGGTGTTTTGCAATTATAATTTTCTTTGGCAGAGAAATTGATATATTTTTAGACATTTTTTGAAGGTTCATGAAAATATTGATGTTTCTGTTTCAGTCTTGATATTATAAAGTTGGCAAAGTTTAAATGTTAGCGTCATTAATTTTAACAATACTTTCGGGATAAAAATGTTAACAATTTCATAAAGAATGAAAAAATTGTTGAAATTTGATTAAGGAAATTTTCTTAAAAGAAAATATTCTTACAGAATTTATTCAATCAATTTCCGAAAGAATTTGTTTCATTCTATTTTTTTGTATAGAAATAAACGATTCCAAAAGTCATTTTGAAAAATCATTCAATCATAAATCATAAATCTCCTTAGAACAATGATGATTTACCGCAAGTTAATGATGATTTATTTTTTGCCTTATCGCTTTATTATAAGCTTTTTTCATTAGAAAACAATAATATTTGATGTGAAAAAAGATTTATGCATATTCCATAGTTTGTTCATGTTTGGGACAATTGGAACTACGAGCTTTATATTTGTTTAATGTTGCGACAAAATATTTTATTTATTATTCCTAACAGAAAACTATGATTTATTATATTATTATTAAAGGAAATTTTTTAAAGCAATATTATTAACGAAATTACTAAATTTAATTTCAGCGTTCGAACTGATCTCACGGATGAGGGCGCCAACTCTACATTATTTGTGTCTAAAGTGAACAAATCTGATTCTGGAAATTATACGTGTTCGATAGGTCCCTCCAACTTTGATAGATTCACAACCAATGTACATGTACTGAATGGTGAGTAGAATTGTTCATGTTGTAAATTAAATTTTGTGATTAAAATCCACGTCACAAAGAGTTCCTACAGCTCTGAGGTTTTTCAAAACTTTTCCTAATAAAAGTATAGTCTGTTGGCAAACCACACTCTTAGAATTCTTTAAATTTCAATGGATTTTTATTTAAAATGAAAAAGAAGTAAAATCTCATGCCAATATTTTTTCATGAGTGTTCTTGCAACCACAACAAACCTGGACTACATTTTTATAATCAGCGAAACTTTCTTATTCTATTTTGCTTGTCTAGCTGTTTTAATATTCTTGCCAAGTATAAAATAAGTAATATATCGCATTAAAAGTTTGTCTTTAGTATTAAATATCTATCTCACACATTTGTTTTCGTTTATTGTTTCATGCATTTGATCCAACCACCAACAAATTGCGGGTTCAGCAGAAAGTTTGGCCGAACTTTACCATGGCAGCTCTGTAAGTTTAATTAAATACCAAGTATATTCCATCAACACTTTGCTCCTCCTAGTGGTTTCATTGCTGTCATTAACTAAATTAATAAATTTCACGCCATTTAATGAATGTTTATCAATTAGATGAAATGCTCGTGTACAGATTTACACATAGAGATAAGGAAAAGTGGCAATAAAGAAAACTTTTTTTTTGAAATAGTAGATATTTTTCAAATTATACTAATAATTGATGATGGCATTTTTAATGGAAATACTCAGATATAATTATTTATGAAAAGCCAATTGATACGCTCCCAATTCTTAATGTTAAATTAAAACTAATTACTATTCGTCCTCAAACAAGAAAACTAAGAAGAACAAACTACTTTACCACGTGTAAACTTTAACACATAAGAATATTTACATTGAATTTTTCAATCAAAAGGAATGAAATCGTAACATTTATTAACAGACACATGTAAAATGCTATAATTTCCTCTTAAAATAGAATGAATTAAAAATTAAACACATCACAAATTTTGCCACTCACCTTTCATCTCTATGCCATTTCCCCCATAAATCACACATGAGCGCGATAGAGATTATCGGTCCCCGGAAAACATTTTTGCCAATAAAAGTTCGAAATGAAATTTTTATCTCTTTGTATACAGCAAAATAGCAAATATATTTGGAATTGTGCTATGGAAACATAAACGATAAATTGCCAGAATGGATTGTCCTATTTTTGAGGATTTGCAAATATTAACTACATTATATCATAAAAATAAAAAATAAAAGTGTACCGTAAATTTGCAAAGGACGGTAATAAAAATTGAATTGAAAATGCGATGATAAAAATTTGTTATAAAATGTTTCAAAGGGTGCGTTCCAAATAATGTTGTTTTCAAATTTTTGAATAAAAATACACAGAAAAATAATGTTTTCAAATTCCTACAGGCAAGGTAATAAATAAAGGTTGGTACTAAACTTATACGATTGATGTATTTAATGTATTGATATTCTTGTAAATAATTTTGTATTTTTTATGACTTTTCATGTTATAAATGAAATATTGAGACATCCTTTAAAAAATCTAAGAATTTTAAAATTTGACTTTTTGACAGTAAATTGTCTTATTTATTTTCAAATTAGGAGTAATTTGTCAATCCTTTGGTAGATCTTTTGCTCAATTTGAGCTTTTCCTTTTTTAAGTAGCCACTTTTATTGTCAATTTTAAATTTAAATTCGTTTTCTTTGAATCAGCTATAAAATATCTCTTGTTACACAGAATTTGCTTTTCAGCGCCAACATTTTGTCTTTTTGATCTAAAATTGAACTTTTACGATTTATTGTTCGTTTCATTCAATAAATGTATTGCTATTTATGCTTAAGATAAATTTAAAGGGAATTGTGGTTTGCAGTAAACTGTTTTGGTACCCTGTAATTTTATATCACCAATAAAAAATACATGATCACTGAATACTTATGATTGTACAAGTTTGTCGCAACCCCTAATACCTTGCCAAAATCCCAAAACAAAAGCTCTACCCGCGTATAACTCGATTAATAACTAAAATTGCTGCGTAGCGATTTTGCACCAACAGAATGGCAAAACAAATTGATAAAGTCGAGTTAAAACAAAAACTTTGTCACAAAAATATCGACACATATTGATGATGAAAATTGATTTCCATATCGCGCCGTGCCTCAAAACAAATAAAATCGAAACAAATTGTATTTCAGTTTATGCAAAAATATGAAAATATGAAAAAAAAAACAAATAAAAGGAAAAAAAATTTAAAAATATTGCAGAACAAAAATAAACAAAAAATATAAAAGGAGACACAAACACAATGATAATATTGATATTATTGACTAAAACAGTAAAACTGAGTAAACGCAAATATTTTTGGTATAATAAATATTATCTATGAATAAAAAAGAAAACTCTTTTATGGCAACCAATTTTGAAACAAAGCGATGAATATAAAATACCTAAATGAGCACAATACCCGCAAACAGTTTTTTGATTATAATTTTCTTGGGTGGCTTTGTAGGGTGGAATATTGTTCGCATTTATTCAGGATTCTATGAAAAGTCAGTTAAAATTAAATTCGAGTTGATTTTTTTTTCAATGATTCATTTTCAATGGAACCGTATCTCATTAAACAGTTTTGCAGCATACTGAAACAGGATATGATCATCCAATTGAAATTGGATTCAATGCATTCAATCATAAAAGCTTTTTCATCGTACAGTAAATAATGATTGTTTTATTGAAAATATTTTAATGATTCATTTTATTGATTTTTCTGCTCTTAAATTTACCATAGTTCAAATTTCGGAAAAATAATTAGAGTAAATTTTAAATTCAATAGAAATTATTGCATAATTTATACATCAAATTCTATAATGGTTATGATACTTTTTCCAAGAATGTTTCATTGAAATGTTTCCTCCTGTGATATTTATTCAACAATAAAAATCTTCTTACTCGCAGACTCATCATTTATCTTATGTAATCCATAACTCTTCTGTCATATTGATTCAAAAATGTAACATATTTATTGGTTGACATGGTAGTTTCATTTGATGCGACAAATTATTGTTGTAAGTTGAATAATCTGTCAATCTGGGAAACAATTCAATAAATGTCAAACATTGTTCACTGAAATCATAAAGGAAACCCAAATAAAATTCAATTGAATTCAAATAAAATATAAATATATGAATTTTTTGAAGTTGAAAATAAATCAAATTCCACTCTATAAAGCACCCATCCAATTTCATAAACTGAAATGAATATCAACAATGGAACCACTTAAAAATATAAAGAAATCATAAAAAAGACATAATAGAGATTTTTTGTCAAGACTTTGAACGGTTTTTGCTGTTGTTTTAATTCAAAGAATGAGGAAAAACCTCTTCAACCACTTTCCAATCTGTCCTTTCAATGTTGCTGTAAACGAGCTAATAAAACGTTTTCCTATAATTTTTAATTTGAATTTCGCCGAGTATATTTTCGTATATTTCTATGCGCCATCAAATTTAACACCAAGGCAGTCGTAAAAGTCGAAAAATGAAGCAAAGCGAAACGTCAGTCATGCAAATGTTTCTCACAGATTTTTATTCATAAAAAGTGTCTGTACCAAAAAAATGTTTAATATTTGTAATGTTTAAGAAGGATTTATGTTCTTTTGGATAAAACACATACGTATATTGTATATTAGTAATAAAGTATATTTACGAGCATATTAGATATTTTATAAAGAGAAGATTTATTTGAGTTGATCGTTACCAACCAAGTGTAATATGTAATTTAATATTATAAATAAATTTAACAAAAATTATGTAAATATTTTTGCGGCTTTCAATTTTCTTCTAGCAAATTTTCTATTTTTGTAAAAAGGAATTAAACGTTTTAAATATCAAGATCAAGAGGATTTTTCTACCCACGCTTTAAAGCTCTTTAAAAAGATTCTTTTGCATTTGATTGAATTGGAGAATCCGTTCTAGGCAGAAACTCAGGTCTATCAATGGATTCAATGATTTGAATAGCGATATCAGATATTGGAAATTCTTTGATGTTCAGAGAGAGGTAAGTAAATATTTAATTTTTCATAAACTGGTCAAATGAATTGAGATAATTTCATAATTTGTAACAAACGCAATATTAAATTATGTAACAAAGTATGTTCAATACAAATAATGAAATTTCATCACAGTTCACATACAATGTTTATTTTATGATTTATCTATCGTGCGGTAAATTACATTTGCTTGTTTAAATAACATAATCATAAATTTAGCAAATACTTATTGAGTATTTGAATATTGTTAAAGCTTTAATATATTGATAGAAATTCAAAATTAACAAAACTTTCACCGATGCCAAAACTTGAACAAAATAAACTTTTTACTCAAGTAAAACAGATTTTCCACACATCACTATACATAATAGTTTTTGCTGGATCAAACTCATAAAAGGTAAATTTCAACCATAAACCACAACCTCACACAAATTCGAAATCATTTCATAATTTTCTTACAAGCAGTTCCGGCTGAGTTTGAGATCATACGTTTTTGCTTTAGCAAATAAGTAACGCAGACATTTTGCTGTTATTAAATTTGATAATCTTATTATGCTGTCATTATAATGCTATATATTACAGCCGCCTTTTTTGCCATGGGGAGCGTGATGATGACACAGTGAAAAACGCTTGAACGAATGACAAATTTTGCACAGAAAACTGAATGTGACAAAAATTAGAATTCTGTGGCAGCAATTTTTTTGCTGCCAGCGAATTACAATCATGACGAATAAAACTCTATTATTTCCTTTCGCATTCAAATTTTCGTCCTTTCTATGCTACTTTCTTGAGTATGCTTCGAGTATCCTTGAACATTTCTAGAGTTCTGTTGGAAGAGACGGGTATTGAAGGATAAAATTGCATATGTGTAAGCTCTAATTGATTTTGAAATATTATGTTAAATACTATTTTTAACAAAAATGATTGGGAAAATTCTTTTAAAAAAACTAGAATCTGTCTTCCTAACAGTAACCTCCTTCACAACTTTTTCTGCAGTAGCAAAACGATGTATTGTTATGAGTGTGAACTGGGTGGATGAAATAGCGTTTATGATAAATAGACCGTGATAACATTATGCAAGCAGAACATAAAATATTGCTTTAATAATGAATAAAAAGAACATTTCTCGAAGAATTGAAGATGACGAAAAAAATAAAATGAAAAATCTGTGGCCATAAATTTCGCAAAACTCATGCAAAACGCTACAAGACGAGTAATTTGTCGGTGAAAAATTTGCCAGTATAAATAAAACAAAATTGCCTCCTGATTGCTTAAATTTTCGCTAATGCAAACGGATGACATGAATGACATGCAGGTAAGGTAATGGCAGAGAGTAATAGACTGAACACGCTGAAGAGGATACTGCTTCATCCTTTTCAGTTTTTTCCTACAATAAAACAACACAATCTATTTAAATATCAAAATCGATATTATCTTAGTTCATAAATGCATTTTCTAATTAATTAAAAAAGATTTAGCAAATTAAAACGAAGGTTATTCTATGAAAAAATATTATTTTCTAACAAAACTTCATTGTAGCAAAAATGACTACAATTAGTTTTTTCAGGTAATTTCAGGTATAAATGTTGAATAGTAATGTCAATTTGCAACCGATGAAAACTAAACCAATGTTAAAACCACAGTGAGAACCACAAGCCAAACCATATCAAACGGTAGTTTTCGTTTTGAATATTACTTGTAGAAGGAAAACAGCTTTTGCATCTGGGGCTTTGATGTGTTCAATTTCCATATCAGTGGTTTAGGTTGGTGAATTTTGAATTTCATTTGAATTGAAAAGTCTAGCCAGCAAATTTAGAAATAATCGTTTGATGAGCTTTTTGATTTATTTGTTACAAAGAATTCTTCTAAGAATTTTCTTTGATTGACATGAATTGTTTTTTGTGTGAGTATTCTTTTGATGGTGAATTATGTTCACATAAGGGTAATCAGAATTATACTGGATTGTTCAGAGAATTTTTTTTTTAAATATTAAGTTGTCATTTCAAAATAACTCAGCATTTCACCCATATAACCCTATCTTTTTCAATAGATAGAATCATCTGAATAATTCGACCTTCTGAATTGTTCTGCACTGTGATTAAACCCTGCCCTACTCAACCCTACCCATAAACAACCATCGAGAAAGGTCACACCGTAATTTCCCTTAAATGCAAGTTCAAAGTTCAACCCACATGTTAACGAATTACGGACCTGACCTTATATCTTTTTATTGTGCAGTCAAATCAAATAAATTACAACACGTTTTCCACCATATTGATTGAGACACTGAACCACATTTTTCGCATTCGCCAACACTTCGAGCGATCAAAACGATTTGAACATTTTGAGTGCTTTGAAAAGTTAAAAGCACTGGAAAAATTTATTTGGGGAAAATTCTTTTTATTAAATTTCCGTCATTTTACAGAAAATAAATTTGATTCATCAAAACAGTTTTCATAACAGTGAAATATCACAGAGAGCTTTTAATGCGCTCATATGTTTGTTTGATAGGCATTTTCATTCTTGATGACTTCACAATAAAGCTTAATCGAATAAGCTGTGGTTCATACTTCATAGTGTCATGTTCATGCGGTACAAAATATGTGTGTTAAATTCTTGCTGGCATTCTTGTTCATATTATGCACGTGTCAAATCATTTAACCCCTTTTTCATTCAGCTTATTGGCTTTTTTGTTGGTAGCTGGGTTGGATGCCATTGTGAACAATTTTTCGATTGAATGATTAAAATGCTGTGAAATTTTCAATTCAAAATTCGTGAAAAAAAATGAAAAAAATGTAATTTTTTTAAATGAATGGAAATTGATTGCAACGCTGGTAGTTTTTTTTTGTTTTTACCCCGTCAACTTGACATAATCTATTGTTTGCATTTCAATTGTTGCATTTTTCATTGTTTGATTTTTACCACTCGTTACTTTTTATTGCACTTGTTTAATGTTTTAATAATGGTTGATTCGATTTTTATTTTATTTTAACGAGGTGCTAATGAAAATGTTACCTAACATAAATGAATGAAAATTTTATTGTCCTTCAGTTTTGATAAACTTTTCAATATTTTGCCGCATCTAGTATTTAATTAACGATATTGACTTTCAAAAGAGAATTAGCATCTTTACAACAAACATTGGATTTCCGATCAAATCTAGTTTCTTCGCTAACTATAAAATAATATATACAATTAGTGGAATCTAGGCAAATAAAAATTTTTGCCTATAAATACTCGCATCCATTCAAGAATAAGTCAGTTCTAATCAAACCGCATTAAAATATAGTCATGAAAATCGCAATTGCTTTAATCGGCCTCTGTGCCTTCATTTGCTACTGTGAAGCTGTTGAGCAACTTTGTGCTCCAGGCACAACTTTCAACGAGGATTGCAATACTTGCAAATGTACTTTTGATGGCATGAATAAAGCTTGTACCTTGAAGGAGTGCCATTCCATTCATAAACGTCAAACAGATAATAACGATCATAAACATGAGGTTCATCATGTTGAACACAAGGATATGGAAGTCCCACAAATGGATGACCATCATCAACACTCGAACGAAGACGATGTGAAACCAGAGCCATAAACTACAATTTATGATCTTTTGGATATTTTTTTTGTTGAATATTGTTTGTGGAAAAATGTAAATGTAAAATATTAGAAAATAAAGTGTATAATTATCATCTTATATTTCTGTTTATAACATTAAAGATTCTTCCAGTTTTGAGCTTTTCCTCATGAACGTTTTATATATTATGAAACTTAAGCCTCACGTTTAAAATTTTGTATTTCCTTGCAGTGCATTTTATGCACACTCAAGGTAAAGCTTTTCACGCTTTAATACTTATTAAACTTTAAAAATAAGATACTTGGAAAAAAACAAATTCAGAAAAATGGGGAATCACAACATTGCAAACGATTTTACAAACAACATTTAAGTATAAACACTCAATATACTTATTTATTTGCCATATCTGAAAATGTTTTCTTTCTTTATTATGAAGGTTATTATTCTCGAAGCATGAAAATGCTATTTAAATAATAATATTCAGAAATATCCGAAAACATCGTTGGATGGGTTCCAAGAAAAGCAATTTCAAGAAAACCTAAGTCCATAGACTATTCTATTCTTTTTTAGGTTAAAAGCCGTAGTAAAATCCTTTCAAGTTTCTACGTGAAGAAATAAACCGACGACATGAAAATATAAAGAGTACTCAGACAAAAAAAACTCTTTAGTGGATCCATTAGACTTTATTCAGAAAAATAAAGCCAATTCCAAGTCAACATAAAAATCATGATTATCTCAAATAAAATCTGAAATTTAAGATCAAAAGGTGACAATAACATTCAAACTCCAACAAATCAGAGCAAACTATCAGCTTGTACAACAACTTGCATGCAAGCGATAATACAAAATCTATAATTTTACAAAAACATTATTTTTGCATCAACTTTATATTCCAATTATCATTTTTCAAAATTTCAAAAACTGCAGAATTGCACACATTCACGTCCCACATGACTCTGCAATGAAAGCAATATTTTGTAATCGATAAAGCAATTTTTATTCCCATCCAATATAAACTGGCAGTTTCGTCCATTAATAGTTCAGTTCCTATCGATTTTTTCGAGCGTGAAGTTTGCAATGAATATTCTGGTTTTTTGTGGCTTGTTGTGCATGATTATCAGCACTTGTGTGGTAGTGGATACTCAAGTAGCTCACGAGTTCACAATCGCAACGGGATCAAACGATAACGGCACAGTGGTTGAATCTCCAACCCTATTCATCGTGAAGAGCTCCAAAAGCGAGCGAATCTCAAGAAGCAGACGAAAACTAGTTGTGCAGCTTATGAGCTGAGCAGGACTTCTCCGCTAGTATGGAATGGTGTTTTCATTAAAAATTGTTTCGAAGTGCTATCTCTAGTCGTTATAAAAATCGGAAAAAACATCGATGCAATTCTTGACAGAACTTATAATTTCAAACATTTTTTCTGAAGAGACCGAAGTGCTATCTCTAATCGTTCTCAAGTTTTGGAGCTGAGAGTAAGCGGTACCAGGTTGATCCTCCAAAAACTTGATTCCTATAATTTTCTGGACGAATCATGAGATTCTAAGACTTTTTCAAAAAAAAGTTGTCTGGTACCACCAGATGACCCCCAGATGACTCCCAGTAGGTAGTGGACCAAACATCGATGTAATTCTTGACCGAACTTATTAATCCAAACATTTTTTCTGAAGAGACCGAAGTGCTATCTCTAATCGTTCTCAAGTTTTGGAGCTGAGAGTAAGCGGTACCAGGTTGATCCTCCAAAAACTTGATTCTTATAATTTTCTGGACGAATCATGAGATTCTAAGACTTTTTCAAAAAAAAGTTGTCTGGTACCACCAGATGACCCCCAGATGACTCCCAGCAGGTAGTGGACCAAACATCGATGCATTTCTTGACTCAACTCATCATCTCAAACATTTCTTCTAAAAAGACCGAAGTGCTATCTCTAATCGTTCTCGAGTTCTGGAGCTGAGAGTAAGCGGTACCAGGCTGATCCTCCAAAAACTTGATTTTTCAAATTTTCTGGACGAATCATGAGATTATAAGACTTTTTTAAAAAAAGTTGTCTGGTACCACCAGATGACCCCCAGATGACTCCCAGCAGGTAGTGGACCAAACATCGATGCATTTCTTGACTCAACTCATCATATCAAACATTTCTTCAAAAAAGACCGAAGTGCTATCTCTAATCGTTCTCGAGTTCTGGAGCTGAGAGTAAGCGGTACCAGGTTGATCCTCCAAAAACTTGATTCTTATAATTTTCTGGACGAATCATGAGATTCTAAGACTTTTTCAAAAAAAAGTTGTCTGGTACCACCAGATGACCCCCAGATGACTCCCAGCAGGTAGTGGACCAAACATCGATGCATTTCTTGACTCAACTCATCATCTCAAACATTTCTTCTAAAAAGACCGAAGTGCTATCTCTAATCGTTCTCGAGTTCTGGAGCTGAGAGTAAGCGGTACCAGGCTGATCCTCCAAAAACTTGATTTTTCAAATTTTCTGGACGAATCATGAGATTATAAGACTTTTTTAAAAAAAGTTGTCTGGTACCACCAGATGACCCCCAGATGACTCCCAGCAGGTAGTGGACCAAACATCGATGCATTTCTTGACTCAACTCATCATATCAAACATTTCTTCAAAAAAGACCGAAGTGCTATCTCTAATCGTTCTCTCATTCTGGAGCTGAGAGTAAGCGGTACCAGGTTGATCCTCCAAAAACTTGATTCTTATAATTTTCTGGACGAATCATGAGATTCTAAGACTTTTTCAAAAAAAAGTTGTCTGGTACCACCAGATGACCCCCAGATGACTCCCAGCAGGTAGTGGACCAAACATCGATGCATTTCTTGACTCAACTCATCATATCAAACATTTCTTCAAAAAAGACCGAAGTGCTATCTCTAATCGTTCTCGAGTTCTGGAGCCGAGAGTAAGCAGCACTAGGTTGACCCTCCACAAACTTGATTCTTTTCTGGACGAATAATTTTCTGGACGAATCATGAGATTCTAAGACTTTTTCAAAAAAAAGTTGTCTGGTACCACCAGATGACCCCCAGATGACTCCCAGCAGGTAGTGGACCAAACATCGATGCATTTCTTGACTCAACTCATCATATCAAACATTTCTTCAAAAAAGACCGAAGTGCTATCTCTAATCGTTCTCTCATTCTGGAGCTGAGAGTAAGCGGTACCAGGTTGATCCTCCAAAAACTTGATTCTTATAATTTTCTGGACGAATCATGAGATTCTAAGACTTTTTCAAAAAAAAGTTGTCTGGTACCACCAGATGACCCCCAGATGACTCCCAGCAGGTAGTGGACCAAACATCGATGCATTTCTTGACTCAACTCATCATATCAAACATTTCTTCAAAAAAGACCGAAGTGCTATCTCTAATCGTTCTCGAGTTCTGGAGCTGAGAGTAAGCGGTACCAGGTTGATCCTCCAAAAACTTGATTCTTATAATTTTCTGGACGAATCATGAGATTCTAAGACTTTTTCAAAAAAAAGTTGTCTGGTACCACCAGATGACCCCCAGATGACTCCCAGCAGGTAGTGGACCAAACATCGATGCATTTCTTGACTCAACTCATCATATCAAACATTTCTTCAAAAAAGACCGAAGTGCTATCTCTAATCGTTCTCGAGTTCTGGAGCTGAGAGTAAGCGGTACCAGGTTGATCCTCCAAAAACTTGATTCTTATAATTTTCTGGACGAATCATGAGATTCTAAGACTTTTTCAAAAAAAAGTTGTCTGGTACCACCAGATGACCCCCAGATGACTCCCAGCAGGTAGTGGACCAAACATCGATACATTTCCCGCCTCAACTCATAATCTCAAACATTTTCTGAAAAACACACAGCTCTAGTTTTTCAAAAAAAAATGTTTTTTTTTGTATGGAAAACCCGACTTTGGGTCACGGAAGTGGTGATGGTGACCTAACCGGTGGAGTCACCATCTCCAAAAATATCAGGTGCACGATGGGAAGAGATACCAAGTCGATTGGCATCAAAAAATTTGGAATCGGTCCGGTGGGAGTTCAGATCGATCGTTTACAGTAACACACCCACCGAACCACCGAACCACCGAACCACCGAACCACCAGGCACACGGCCCTTAGTTTTTCGCATTTCACGGGTCGGGGGTTCAATATTTTCCGGATTTTTTTTTACAGGAATTTTCTTCAACTCAATACGGACAAAAAAAATATGAGATATTTTTGAGATTTGTGTACAGGGAAGTCAGGAAAAATCAAATAAGATTGAAAAACCCTGAAAATGCTGGGAAGAAAACAATACTTCTCCGAATTTTGCGGAGAAGTAAATATAATTTTGGGTAACTGTTCATATTGATTTTATTTCTTGTCACGCTATCATAAATTCTGATTAAATCTGCTGTTCCAGGATATTAAAGATTCTTCATCATGATTATGGAAACAGATTACAGATTTCTTTGCGGTTCATGAATTGCGAGCCACTTTTTTCAAATATTCTTAGTATTGAATGGTTGTAGCTGCTTGAACACTTATTTAATAACTATACTCCACTGAAGAGTACTCCACTACTTATCTACTAGATGCTTCAACATATTTTATTTGCAGACGTTAATTTGTAGATTCTGCAGTATTTGTTCCGGCAAATACTGTACCTTTTTATTACTGAATAAACAACATTTATATGATTCATACAATTTAGGAGTGGGTTTTAATCGGTGGAATATTTTTAATAATCAAAATGTCTCGAATAAATAATCAAGAACGTTGAGCAATATGGAGCAATATTGGGTTTAGGTCAAAACAAAATCAAAACAACATTAAAATTTCATAAAACAAAATCTACCCAAATAAGTCCTAATCCAAACCACTACAGAAAATTCCCACACAAGTCCAGAAATGACAGCACGAAATACTGACAGAATGTGAAATACCAACTTGCTCAGAAATTCTCCACAATTTAAATATTCGTGTGAAGTAAACTGTGAAGTACCTAAATCTCTCTCCTACGTTCGTAGAAAATGAATTTGCGTACTTGTATTGAATTGAAACATTTTATTGAGTATTCTTATTATATACAATATTTAAACTTAATATTAAGTGTTCAGTCCTTCAGAACTTTTCATCTTTGATTTTTCTTGTAATTACTAATTGTTAATAGTTTTAATCGATTGAACAATTTTAGAAAATTTTTAAAATTAATAATTGCGTTAAAAAAAAAATATATAAAAAAACATTTGCTCAACAAAAACTTAAAATTAATCAAATATGAGATCTCTAGTCAGAGGATTAGGAGAGATTGAGCATGAAATTTTGAATTTCTGGAATAATTTATTTAAAAACTCATTAAACATCAAATATTCAGTGTCTTTATGGAGTTGTTGTGTGGAAAAGCGCATCGGCAAATTGTTTATAATTTTTAAACATTTGTTTTGGATACTTAAACATTTGTTTTGGATAATTTGCGTACTTGTATTATAGCTGTACGATTGTCTTTAAACAGAGTCTTCACAAAATAAGACGAGCATGACTGCCAATGTAATTTTCGCATCTTCTTCCCAGAAAATAATAGCCATATTCTTTTTACATGAATATTCAGTTCTAAAATCGGTGCCAATCGGTGCATCACCAAATCAGTGATTTGGGTCGTTCTATTTGTCAAATCACTTGAATATTCCGATCTGTTCTAAATCAGTACTAAATCAGTTGGCCAACCCCGCGAAAACTGCTAAGAAAGCGACAACATAGATTTCCGAAATCGATTAATCGAAAACAGATTTTCACCTATTCCGAAGTTAAAATTAATTTTAATTGATTGAAACCAATATAGTTATGCATTATAAACAGTAGCCAATGCATTTCCATATCTAATAACGCCGAACAACCAAAAATATTCTGAGAATTAATCACAATCGGCCTTAATCATACTTTGTGAGCAGGCAGGGATCAGTATGAAGCAGGGATCAGTATTTACAATGAATTGCGCCAAAAATATTCAAATTTGTTTTGTTTACAAATAAATAATTAGATTTTGAGGATCATTAAGCTGTGTCATTGAGTCCCTAGTAACAAATAAGTATACTAGCAGCCAAAATGAGGTGGCAAACACAAATATTTAAGTGATATCAAGAATTCTCTTCGAATCCTTGAGATTATTTGAAAATTTTTGTCTGCCACTTGTTATTATCTGCTGGTGCACTTATTTTTAGCAAGGAACTCAATGACACAACTTAGTAATCCTCAAAATGTAATTATTTTGTTTGTAAACAAAACAAATTTTTAAATATTTTCGCCACAGAGCATACGCCATCTGGGGAATGTTCTGCAAACTATTTCTGTCAACATATTCAAGACTAAAATGAGAGTAGGCCCAATAATGCAACTCGAAACAAAAATATTTAATTTTACGGCTTATTTAAAACATTTTCTGCGATTTTATCTAAAGTCTATATATACTCTACCAGAACGTAATTAAAGGCATATGGTGATCGCTAAAAATAAGCAAATAATTGATATTATTTAAAATATCCTTTATATGTAGACCAAATTAAGAGGGAATTTTGGGATGAATCGTGTCATGAACGGAATAGTTAAATAGAACGACCAAAAATATTCAGTGATTTTAGCACTGATTTTAGAACCGATTGGCTGAAAGTGAATATTAAAAAGAACAATTTTAACCAATTTAGCACCGAAGTGAAGGACAAAAAGAATATGGCTAATACCTCAAGCTATGCGACAATATTGTGTGTTTGAATACAATAAAACACTCAATAAATAATAATCTTTAAACGACATCCCATGAAACGTGACAACTTTTTTGTGTGCTGGGGAATTGATGAATTGATGAAAACAGACATAATGATGTCTCTTTTATGTTTGGTTATATTTATTTTTTTATATTGGGTTTGTGTTCAAATTGTTTGGTTAAGTAATCGAATCCATTTTGATTGGACATAATTTTTTTGAATTTCCAAATTTTGCGCTCATCAAATTTTCAATTGGAAACAGTTATTTCGATGTTTATGGTGATCACACAGAATAAAAAACTTCTAAATTCTGTTTTTGAAATGTTTCAGCTTTAAAACAAAATTAATTTCAAATAAAATTTAACCAATGTACAACCAGTTTGTTAGTAAAATTTGAAACTATTTTCGATTTACATTTTGAACTTTAGAATTCCAATAACTTTTGAATAGTTGAAACACATATAACTGATGTTACAGATTCAATAACAAGTTTTCTATTAATTGGAAACTAAATTCGCATAAATGCACAAAATGCACAAAACTAGTAAACACACATGAAATATAAATATTGTCCAAGCTGATGAGCTGAATAGTTGTTAAAAGACAAACACTCATCAGAATACTCGGAAAAGACTGAAAAAGTATACAAAAATTTTGCAAAAATACGTAAACATTTTTCAATTTATTCAAACACTATATCACAGCAACTTTATGGACTCGCAAAAAGGCAAACATTCTGACTTATTGATGTCTTAATGTGGGTTTTTCTCAAAAAATGTTGTTTTCTCAACGAAAAAGTAGAAAAACTTTATCAATTTCAGAGGAATTGTTTTTCTCTTTTGAAAAATGTTTCATGAATATTTAAACATTGGAGCTGTTGGCACCATCATTAGTGAAGTGAGGAGTTTGGAGGCATAAACAGCTATAAACAGCTTTTAAAGCGTTTCGTGCAATAAAAAGTGAAAAAGTGAAAAAGCGGAGGATATTTATTATTGCGGAAGAACTGTTAAACACTTAAAAGAATATAAATAGATCAATAAAATAGCAATTGAAAGTTTTATAAGTGGATAATTCAGAAAAGATACCGGAAAAGTCAGAGCTATGAGGAAATTAGCGGTTTTAAGCGTTTTGCTGTGTGTGCTATCGATTGAGGGTATTTTATAAAATTATTTTTAAATAGAAACTAAATCCTTCGTTTATTGCTTTGTGCCGCATTTTGCTGGAAAACTTCCAGAATTCGTTGAATTAGTAGTTGTATTTGAGATTTATCGGATATTTATGGCATTAATAGAGAAATGGATTAAAACTTTTAATAGATTCTGCGGCACTTGTGGTTCTAGACAAATTGGCATAAATTCAGTGAACTACAATAAATAAATAATCTGCAATAAATTCCAATAAATTAAACCAACTCAACAAAAACTTAAGTGAAATTATTATGGAAATGTGTTCAAGATTCATTGAAACGCTGAAATCCTAAAAGAAATAATCATCGAAATGTAGAACTTTTGACCTTAGGAAACAAAAAAGTAATATTATTTCAATGCTTGTTATCTGACTCCAAACATTATTGAGGCTGAATTTATGTCATTTGCGTAACTTTGGTTTGCTGGTTTGCTTTGAAGGTTAATATGCTTGTGATGCTTGAACTTTATTTTTTTATCGCCCCTAGAGCATCTCATATCAGCACAAGAGAGCACGTGCGTTCCAAAATCGACATTCCAGATCGACTGCAACACTTGTGTTTGTGGAGGTAAGATTTGATAATATTTTTTTTTTTAATTTACTGTCGGTCCAAAAATAGACTTTTGGCAAAAATGTGAATGATTTGTTTGAAATATGTTTGATGTGTTATTATTATCAGTAATCAAGAATTTGTGAAACAAACAAGTCTTTAAAATTTTATCTAGAGTATTTTATAAATATTACTGTAATCACACACAATAAATTCGGAATCTTTTAGGATTTTCAGTGTAAATATGAGTTCTTTTAGATTTTGAAGGAAGAGTTATCTTAAATTTGAAACATTAATTATGTTCTCGGGTTTAATGACTCATAAAACATTTTACTTCGTAAGCTTCATAAATTATTCTAACGTTTTAGATGACGGCATTAGAAGTAACGCTGCGTGTACATTGAGAGGATGCCTATCGCCAGATGATCCTTTTTTGCAGCAATTTAAGGTAAAACGTGATATTACTGACCAAACAGATATGGAAGAAACACATGTGGTCAACAATCAAGTTTGTACACCAAATGAAGTTAAAATGGAGGTTAGTTTAATTAAAATTATTTAAAAGAATGTACTCAAAACTTTATTGAAAATTTTATAGGACTGCAACCGATGCAAATGTGCAAACAATGGGATTGGTTGGTTTTGCACCAGAAAAGCTTGTCTACCAAAAACAACACCTGCATCTAAAAGCACAAATAGGAAAAAGAGAGCTTTTAGTTGCACTCCTAGGGAATCTTACAAGCAGGATTGTAATACCTGTGTCTGCAACGATGATGGAACAAACGCTGCTTGCACGTTAATGCACTGCATACATAATGAAGAAGAAGTTGCTCCAGTAGTTGATCATCACTTGAAAAAAAGGGCTTTCAGCTGTACTCCAAAAGAATCTTACAAGCAAGATTGTAATACCTGTGTTTGCAACGATGATGGCACAAACGCTGCTTGCACACAAATGCACTGCATAAACAATGAAGAAGAAGTTGCTCCAGTAGTTGATCATCACTTGAAGAAAAGAGCTTTCAGCTGTACTCCAAAGGAATCTTACAAGCAAGATTGTAATACCTGTGTCTGCAACGATGATGGAACAAACGCCGCTTGCACACAAAAGAATTTGCTCCAGTAGTTGATCATCACTGCATAAACAATTACAAGCAAGAATTGTTGAGGAACAAACGCTGCTTGCACACAAATGCACTGTTTCACCAATGAAGAAGAATTTGCTCCAGTAGTTGATCATCACTTGAAGAAACGAGCTTTCAGCTGTACTCCAAAAGAATCTTACAAGCAGGATTGTAATACCTGTGTCTGCAACGATGATGGAACAAACGCCGCTTGCACATTAATGCACTGCATACATAATGAAGAAGAAGTTGCTCCAGTAGTTGATCATCACTTGAAGAAACGAGCTTTCAGCTGTACTCCAAAAGAATCTTACAAGCAAGATTGTAATACCTGTGTCTGCAACGATGATGGAACAAACGCTGCTTGCACACAAATGCACTGTTTTACCAATGAAGAAGAATTTGCTCCAGTAGTTGATCATCACTTGAAGAAACGAGCTTTCAGCTGTACTCCAAAAGAATCTTACAAGCAGGATTGTAATACCTGTGTCTGCAACGATGATGGAACAAACGCTGCTTGCACACAAATGCACTGTTTCACCAATGAAGAAGAATTTGCTCCAGTAGTTGATCATCACTTGAAGAAAAGTTGCATCAAACACTGTTTTAGAAGAAGTTGCATCCAAAGAATTTCAAAAGAATCTTACAAAATACCTGTGTCTGCAACGATGATGGCACAAACGCTTTCAGCTGTACTCCAAAAGAATCTTACAAGCAGGATTGCAATACCTGTGTCTGCAACGATGATGGAACAAACGCTGCTTGCACACAAATGCACTGTTTCACAAATGAAGAAGAAGTTGCTCCAGTAGTTGATCATCACTTGAAGAAACGAGCTTTCAGCTGTACTCCAAAAGAATCTTACAAGCAGGATTGTAATACCTGTGTCTGCAACGATGATGGAACAAACGCTGCATGCACACAAATGCACTGTTTTACCAATGAAGAAGAAGTTGCTCCTGTAGTTGATCATCAATTGAAGAAAAGAGCTTTCAGCTGTACACCAAAGGAATCCTTCAAGCAGGATTGCAATACTTGTGTCTGCAATCATGATGGCACAAACGCTGCTTGCACAGAAAAGTTCTGTTTCACAAACGAAGAAGAAGCCCACATCATCCGCAAAAGGTCTGCTGGTGACTTTAAATCAGGTATTGTTCCATTCCGTTGCAAACCATCTGAAACATACGCTGTTGAGTGTAACACATGTGTATGCAATGAAGACGGTACAAATGCAGCCTGCACGCTTATGGAATGTTACGGAAATAATTTCCGCAAACGCTCTGCTGATTCAATAGGTCAAGAAGCTTTCCGACAGAATAAACTTCCAATAAACTCACCTGGTTTCAAATGCAAACCTAATTCTCACTTCAAAGATGACTGCAACATGTGCATCTGTAATCCTAAAGGAAATTCAGCCGCTTGTACCTTGGCACTTTGTCCTCCACCAAAAGTGGTACCAAAAGCTTCCCCGAGAGTTGTAAGATCTCCTTCAGTAGGTTCTTCCTCACCAGGTTACAAATGTGCACCTAATGCTGTATTCAAAGACGATTGTAACACTTGTATTTGTGATGGTTCAGGAAATTTTGCTGCTTGCACCATGATGTACTGTATTCATGACGAAAAAAATCACATTGTTCAAAAAAGAGATGTCGATAAGCAAGAGAAATGCGTGCCTGGAGCAAGATTCAGAAAAGATTGCAATACTTGCTGGTGCACTGAAACTGGAGTACTTGCTTGTACAATGAGGGGTTGTTTATCTAAAGCGGGTGAAAACAGGGTCTAAAAACAATTCAACCCTGCCAACAATTTTTGAAAAATCTTTTAAATTATCAGAAACAAATACTCGTTTTATAAAATGTATTCATTATGTACTTGACCAACATACTTTATAAAGTTTCATAAAATATTTTCTAAATTGATATTTTATTAAAAGCTGCTGCGTTTGTTTCATTCAAAATCATGTTTTCTTCTTATTTTATAATCGTAAAATCTAAACTTAAAATCAATGGAAATGTTCAAGCATGAGAAGCGAAAATTTACTGCACAAGAAGTTTTGTAATCACACTAAAAGAAAAGTTATTCCTAATTACGGAATTTCCTTAGCTTAATGAAATTTGTAACATTCTATATTGTACTGTATTGATATTGATCTGATTGGAATCCCTTTACTCTAAGCAGCACAAAGTTAAGTGATTCATCCTCGATAGCAACCATTAAAAGCTTTCATAAAGATTAATAAATGAAATATTTACAAGCATGAACTTTTCGCTGGGCAAAAATTTTATGCTAAATTAACTTTTGATTAATGGCCAAGTACGTATTAAAGTAATAAAGCAGACATATGGATAGCAAACAGTTTATCAAGTCCGTTGCATATAATACGAATATTATGGAAAATTATACAGAAAATGTGTGATATTGTGGTCTGTTCCACAAATTGGTAACTTATAAATATGTAAGCAAGTAAGTATGTGTTTTACAAATTTTTTGGGGGAATTCGGAAATGTTTTGTGAAATGGACAAAAAGGTACAGCTTTTTAATATGCTATCAGCTGTAATTGAGGTTACTCTTCGGGGGTGCCTCTTTGGGTGAAATATTTGCTCTTGATGAATTGAGAGTCACCGATTTTTAATTTATAGAAACCAGCTTTTTGTCTAATTAGAGCGAAAATAGGGGAAGAATTTTTTCTTCTACAATGCAGCTTTTATTAATTACTACTAATTTCTTGGAAAATCAACGGAAGGTTAGGAAGCGCAATCATACATTTGGCTGGAAATTATCCGATAATTACTTAATTATATATATTTTAGCTTCAACCCAATCCAGCAACATTTTAAATCGAGAAAAGCCAAAAACGAGAGGTGATCTATTAACTGCCTATAAATTAGATAAATCAGGATTTTACTAGTAATCCCTTGAAATTTTGTATAACTTCATTTATTTTAATGAGCTTGCAATATAATCAAACAATTTAGTACTGTGCCCAATCAAAATTACAGATTATTCTCTGCAACTGCTATTTCTCTACTCTGCGATAATTATGCATACAAAATCTGTAATCACTGAAACACAATTAATCCGTTCATCCTCAGTTTTAATTTGATTCGCAATCCATTGAATTTAATCTAGTTTAGTTGTATTGATTTTATTGCCTTTTTAATCGCAATGTTCCAAGCCAGTTGTTTTGCTCATAGTTCGTCGCTCTAGTCCAGTAATTTAATTTGTTTATGTATATAATCATGTTAGGAGAATCTTTTATTTTAAAACGAGATAGAAAATAGTTTGAAATTTTTTATTGGAGAAATGAAGTTATCACACATCAAAATATACAACTAACGAATGATGTAATGGAAATTTACTTGTATGCTGTTTTAGATTTTCTGCACAAAATATAAATCGTTTAGTGTGTGAAAATCGTGTGCGTTGATCCAATTTGAACTTTGTGTGTGCTTGATTGAATACTGGAACAGCAAAGCACTGAAACAATGAATGGGAATTATTGATTCCTCGTATATAATACAAAAAGCAACTAAAGTCTGCCAAAAGAGCTTTTTATCGGAAAATTGAATGGGTGTTTGACAGAATGGCGTTCCTAGACGAAAATTGTATCAATTTGTTTGCTTGCAAAGTTAATTGAAACGAAAAAACTAGGAGACGCTTGGAGAGCTGGCCCAATTGAGATTTCTGCCCACGTACTTTGCACGACAGAAAGTTTTTGGGCAGCGGCCTATTGAAAAAGTATAATTAGCGAGAGGGAAAAATAATTAAGTGATTCGAAATTATGTGGCTTTTGGAATGCGGCACTCTGAGAAATTCCAATGATTTTTCTGAAAGTTTCAGATTAAAAAATCATTTTGTATTTTGAAATTTTACGCGCCATTTCAGTCTATTTAGTTAAAAATCAAAAACCTCAAATGCATAAAATAAGAAAACTAGAAAATAAAAACCCGTAAAAGTTCATCTAAATTTTTAAGAGTATGGCTTGCTTCTACATGTACCTTTACAGCTGTGTGTAGCAGCAATTTGCACAACAAAGCTGCGATAATGAAGTTATTTTAGTTTATTTGTCTATACGTAGAATTTTGTTCCACTCATTATGTGTAGCGACCAAAAATACGCAAAAAGTAAAATACACAAAAAGCCAAAATTGACAGAATTACAAAAATTAGAGATTTATCCTAAAGGCACGACATCAATACAATCAATAATTAGCTGGTAAATGAAAGCTTAGGTACATTATTTCAATTGCGGTTCTTTTTGGAAATGCCAATTTCGTGGCTTAATTAACATTCGGTAGTTTGCCATGATTTTGTAAAGCTCGTGAATTTTCCATGAACTTCCGAGGAAAAACAACTTAAAACCATCTGAAACTCTTCAATTCTTCAATTGATATTTCCAATCTCTAATTTTCTTTTAATTTTTTTCAACAAAAATCGTTTCCCGCAAGTACTTCAATTACTGTACTTCATAGAAAGAAGTGTGGAGCACATTATCTGTACAGCTAAAAAGTTTCTTAATTATAACTTCTACCAATCTTATATTTATTTTACACTCAAACTGAACATTTCAAACTTTTTTTGCTGTCTGACACAATTTGAAGATGAAAGCAGTGCAAATTAAGATTCTAATTGAATTTAATCAATCAACATTTTTCTTACTTTTTGTCGGCTGTACAAAAAAACATATTAAAAGTTAGCGCGAGCTTTACAATTTCGTTCCGAGAAGTTGACTTTGAAATTAGGCAGAATTTCCATTAAATTTAATTCAAGTTTGCTGGAGGACACTGAAGAATTACCAGATATATTATTAGAAAAATCTGTGGAAAACAAGATTATTATTAAAAAATGTTTTCAAACAAAAGGTGCGCCATGTTCCCCGAGACATTACACAATTACCAGAGTTCCACGAATTTCGGCATTTATTTGTTTTTCTGGTCACTTTTTTATGCTTTACTTCATGACTTTCAAACTTTGAGCATTTTATCACCATTTCAAGAATATTTATGTCATAAAATTAGCATTAATTCACTTCGCGATAAAACTTTTGCTTGATGTTCTGTGAAAAAAAGAGCACCGTTGCAAAATGAAAAACTTTGAACCAGAAATAACCAGAATGTAATTAAGAACAATTCGCTTTTTATGAGTTTTATGAAAATAATGAAATCTGGGAGTTGGAAATGTTAGTGAAGTTTTTACAACATTAATTACATATGTTTTCATTATCGTAACCTCGTAATTTCAATGGAACTTAAAAAGTAATTTATAAAATTATGCAAAGTCTTGCAAATTTAGCAAAATCACAGAAATTTATCGAATTATGCAAGCGGTAAACTTTAGAATTACATTAAAAGTGCAGCACTAACTTTAATATTGTTTAATCTCTGGAATACTTTACACACAGTAGCGATGCAATGAGCGAACTTTGCGAGAGTTTTGGGTAATTTGTCAAAGGTATACGACAAAATTTTATGTTTTGTAGATAAATTAGCGTATTTGGGTAAAGGTATTAGAGCAAACTGTAGAATTATGAATTCTAATCATAAAAATGGCAAACTTTTATTTGAATTTGAATTTTGTGTTAATCAGGTCAAACTTATTAAATTTAATTGAATCTTGGAACTGTTAAGTAGATAAAATTAGACTTCTTCGTAATTAATTAAGAAGAGTTATTCCGTGAAGGTTTTACCTAATTGGAAAATACAACCAATCGAACGAGCTTAAAATAAATCAGTGTTCATGAATTTTGCAGTTAGCTTGAATGAGATTCTTGTTTGAAATCATTTGTTCGTCTCTACTTCATTCAATCCTTGAAAAGTAACTACAAGCTTAAATAAATTTATTGGCCATTAAATTTTAGATAATAAATTTGAGCAAAATAATTAAAAAATTAAATTACTTAGAACACTTTCATTAATTTTAATGATTTACATTTTAAACGCACAGAAGGGTAACTTTATGTTAGATTTTTGATACATTAGTTTTGTTGCGACATCTGATAAATTAAAAAAAAAATGGAATAATTTATAAATAAAAATTCAAAATTTAACATAATGTTGAGTTTTTCCGTCAACAATTTACTCTAATTTTCAACTAAAACAAACAAATTGTTAAAATTCTCAAGACTTTGAGCCAAAGTTCAATTAAGGTAATCTATGTCACAAGGATTAGGAAAATCTGTGTAATTAACAGTCGCTTACGAAATATTAAAATATTTTTAAATAATTTCCCATCAAATTTCCGTGAAATTGACACATTAAAATCCTGTAAAGCATCCTGTCAAGGAAGTTTACTGTCTGAAATACGTAATCAGAAGCAAAGTTTGGCAGAATATATCCGAAGTGTATAAAGTGATACTCATTAAAATTAGCATAAAAAGACCGCATTCTTCCTTGGGTGACAATTTTGAAGTCAATAAAATTTATTTTACGATACTGCCATTTGGCAGTCAGTTTACCAGGATTTTCTCTCAGATTGAATATTTTGCTGATGCTTTGCGGAAATTATCTGACTATTTGCACAGCAATCTAGAATAAATAAATCCAAAAATACAGTATTCCTTGATGTAATGCGAATTTATGCTTTTGACGTTAATTATTATAGCGAAAAGCTTTATAAAGTTGCTTCAATATGCCAGAAATAAAATCATAAGAAACTTTTGCTAACTGAAACAAGAAGTTGTTCACAAACGCCCGACCGGGGTTTAGTGAAATTTATTTCGTAGCTTGACAACTTGGAGCTAATTGAAAAAATGTGATTTCAAGCGATATAAACACGCGTTAACGTAACGATAAAAGTCAAAGCAGCTAGAGAGTTCTCTTTATCGAGACATGTTCATCATGTAGAAAATATACATTTTACGTATTAATAGAATTCTTAGAGAAAACGAATGTGATAAAATGAGATGTCTGCATTTATAAGTGGGATATTTTTGGATTTGGAATTTAGTTCGAAACTAAATAATGTATCATTTGGCTGCATTAAATCACTATCTCTGAAAAAACTTCTACACCCACTATAATATAATTTCCACCCATCTAACACTCTTTTTCCAAAACAAAATCTATGCAAACTGCCAACATACGAGAGTAAGCTAATTTGAAAAATTAACGAATCTGTCAGAACATAAATGTCTCCTGTGAATTATGTTCATGTTTATAATTTATAAAATAAACATCTATTTGTGCAAGAGCGCGTATCTACCAAAGCCAATGTAGAATGCACAAGAGAATGTCGTGTATATGAAATTAAATATGAAAATCTCATCAGGGATTTCTCTATTTGTTTGTGTGCACACATGTTTAGTGCAGAAACCGATTTCAGAGGGATTTATCAACACCAACGGTAAAAATATTAAAACAAACAACATATAAAAATATAACTGCGAAACATGTGCTGACATTTTTGAGTTGGGGCATGGCTGGGGAATTTGTCACTTATGGCGTGCTTTAATTGTTGTTTGGGTTAGTTTGAACTTTTGAATCTTTGGAATTTTTGGACATAAATAAATAACATGAAATATTTATTTTGGACCAAAAACTCTTGAGATTAAGAAAAATAATTTTGGTAATCTGGTGGAATTTTCAACCAGCCCTGTCTTGATTTACTCAAGTTGTTTGCTTCCACTTGCCATTTTTTATGTTTAGTTGAAGCATGCAAAAGATGAAAGAAGCTTACAATTTATTCTACGTTTAAAAAAATTAGCTTTAAGCATACAACATGATTTGATTTGTATTTTCATGCGTTTCATAGCGAATCTGTTTTATTTTTAAATCGCTGGTTTTGCTTCTTTATTTTAATATGGTAGAGACTAAATCGATGGAAATTCTACAAAGTCAAGATCTTAACAAGATCCAAATGTTTGCCATCGAAACGGTAAAAAGGAGAAAGTGAATCAACAAACAGAAATATGTGACAACCACTGATTTGTCTTGCTTGAGTTCCTTTTTATAATCAATTTATGTACATACAACTTGTTACGAGCATGTTAGAACAAGACGAATGATTTCTAATTTATCTTCCGTCTTGGAGACTTGGGGACTTGTCACTGCTCGATTTAGTTTGCTTCCATTTCTTTCAACGTATGATGTACAATACCAGCAAATGCGAAAAAATTTAAGAAAATTCTAAAGGAAAGAGTTGTCATCCCAATTCAATTTATAATTTTTGTTGAGAGATAACAAAAAGCATTATATCTGTTTTTGCTGCAGCTATTAGAGCTTTGTCATAACTGGGAGCTTTTTCCGTTACTCGTAATTCCAATGACAAACAAATTTGGATTGTAATGGAAAATTTTAATCTATGGTCTTCTTGCTGAACTCATCCGTAAACTCGTTTTTGCTCTTTTTGCTTATTCTTTGCTGTAGCTTTTTACAGTACTTATAATTTATTTGCTTGAAATACATGAAAGAGTTAAATCATCTGTTGGAAAATTGTAAAAGCTTATTCTGTGCACTACACAAAGTAGTTTTGTATTTTAATGTGGAATTTATCCCATTTTAGACTAGCTTTTCAATTTATTATAAATTTTTAAGCTAACAATAGCTCATCTTGAGCTTTTCACTCAAAGATTCTGGAAATTGTTGGAATTCTTAATTATGTTTTCATTTCATATAAAAAACCAATGAATTCCCAAAGGAAAAGATTCCAAACTTAAGAAGTTTTTACGAATGAAAATCTGCATTTATGATTTTTTTTCTTTTTGAATCATGAAATATTACAAATTCAATGATAAAATGAATTTAGTTCATTTTTTAACAAACTTTTAAGAAGTCAACAATTCAAAAACTATTTATACTTTTTATCTTAATTTACATAAAATTGTGATATCATGTTTAAAACCTTTTTTGTTATATGGAGTAATATGTATGTCGTTTAATATTTTTTCAAATGTCAGCAAAATTCTTATGAAAAGTATTATTAAACTGTTCTAAAAAATTGTTACGGAAGGTCTATAAAAAATTTGAACATAAAATGATTTATATTATATTTTGTACTTGCGTTTTCTAGTTTCGAAATTTAAAACAAATGAAATTTTTTAAGTGTTCAACTCGAATTTCATTGTTCACAAACATCTTGTGTAAAAAGGTAATCAGTCGACGACATTGAATTTGTTGCAGAAAAGAAACTTTTTAGTAAACTTTCTAGTTAGTTGAATAGTTGAGTTTTTCTTCGATGTTTAAATTTTTCTGTATTTCCTGACTAGCTGCTACATACAGCAATTTCACAACAATATAACAATATAATTCGACAAAACTACATCAAGCAACAGCAAGAACTGAACGAAAAACTATAAGAAAACTTTGTGCTTTTAATGAAAGTATCCCGAAACTCAGTAAACTTTCGCTCGTAAATTAAAAAAAAAAACGTGGACAAATTGTGTCAGCCGGAATTTACCACTCAATAAATTTCATTCGAACTCGTAAATTGCGAGTCGTAAAAATTATTATTCGAATCATTCGGCACAATTGAAATTTTTATGCCGTTTCCATATTAAATTACTTTTTAAGTATTGCTGAGTATTTCTTGAGAATAAATTGTTCTTTTTGCAAAATTTCTTAAATTTGATAATTTTTTGGTATTTTCTTTCATTCTTCGAATATTGCTCGAGGCAATTGTCGTCGAAGTGGAAGTTATGAACAGTTATTAATACTTGTTGGATTTCGTACCATTTGGGAATAAATGCGATGCTACAAAGTGAACATCCAACCAGGAAAAACAATAAAAAGCTTCCGGTATGCCGGCGATAAATTAATGGCTGTAATTTGAGTCGCCATTTAAATGTTGGTTCATTTTGTATGCATATGCATGGCAGATAGCTACAAAAACTGAGCAAAAGCTACAAAAGCATATTTCTAGAGAGGAAACTCGTATAACAATGGTATAAAAGATGAGTTATATTTAAAACGTGACATTGTCGCTAATGTCATTTTCTGTTTTTATGAACAAAACGAGAATTTTTTGATGCTTTTTGTGGATTTCTATGAAAATTTTCCAAATTTTATGCTGAATTTAATGAATAATGATGATAATGAGATTTATTCTTAGCAGCAGTTTTTCCAGTTTTGCAGTTTTTATTACAAAAATAAAGTGTAATTTTATTAGTTTCTTTCACAGGATGTTGTTGAGACAAGCTGTTGATTTAGTAAATGAGTTCTGCATCATAAAAGACTATCCTGATTTCAAAATAGATTTTGTTTAAATATCGTCTACTCAATGTTGACTACACTTCACGGGATTAAACAACTCTGTGTTCAAACAACCATCATGATCGGAAGAAATGAAAAAAATGGACAATAATAAAAACAGATAGGATAACAAGGTTATTGATGCATACTTTGTTGACTGCAAAAACTTTTCCGTATCTTGCGTCTCCTTTTTTTATTTGAATCATGTATATCCAAGACTCAAATAATATTCTTGTTAATTCCCATTCAACTTAAATCATTGATATTAAAAAAAAATGGTTTTGACAATAATTGCCAATCTCAACAATAAAAAAAGTGCTTCATAAAATAATGAGTTCTATTCATGAAAATTGCTTACAAAAATAGATTTCTCGTCCAATTAAATCATTTTTGATGATAAGAATACCTCCAAATTAAGGATTTCTTTCACGGAATCTTTTACTCGTGTTATAGTCCATTGCAATAGAAGACACAAGAAAACACGTTAAGGTGAAACTTTTGAAGCTTCCTAAAACACGAAACAAATAAACTCGCACAAACTTGTAATGCTTTGCAAATTAACTCTCGTCATTATCACATACAGTAAATAAATAATACAAGCATTCAAATGTTTTAAGTGAATAGATCCCGAAAAGTTTTTAATGAGATTAACATGAAGATGTTGTTTGTTTTAAAAGAATTTTCCGAGTGCTTCTTTTTGGAAATGTTATACAAGCTTTAGAAATTACAAGAGAAGATGAGTATATCATTAAAATAATTATTTAAGATATTTTTGTACGCTGTGATATTTTTGATGCATCTGAGATTTTGTAAACATACTTGAAAGTTATGATCTAGAAACTTTTGTATCATAGTATAATTAGTATAATGTTTTTTTGTGGATTTTTAAAAGTTTATGACGAAATCATTGAAATTATTTCACCAAAAAGTTTTTGTTATTTTATAATATTTTTTTGGGTAAACATGCCTGTAATTATTTAACAGTTTTTTCCAGGATTTTAGAATCCTTGATTGGAGCTCTCTTTGACTTATTTATTGATTTAGCCTAAATAATACAATAAATACACCAATTACTGATTTGACCTCCAAAATGAGAACAGTAAATCATAGAGAAGCACTTATAAAGCAGTACAGTCTCTATGGCAACATTCCAAATATGTTTCAAATCTTTCCGATACATTGTTTGTTTTTCCGACATCACATTAAATTGCAGTCATATCTTGGTTTAAAAATATTTTTGGCACAAAATTGAAAATTTGTCAAAACATGTTCATGTCAATTCATATTAAACATTCTTCCAAAAATCCTCAAAATGCTAAAAATTGGAATGTGCTGAGATAACTCTGAAAAAGTTGCCACATATCCATTGTAAGGATATGAAATATAAATACAATGAGTTTTATTTGAAAATCATAAGCCCACACATAACCATCCATCCAATTTATCCAACCCATCCAGTAATCCAACATTCTGGTTTCCAAAAATAATAATTGTAATGATTGTGAGCATTAAAATGGCAACTGGAGCAGAAAATTAATTCCATAAATTGGGAGTACATTATTGATACTCCTATTACTGCTCGAGCTTTCAACTTCTCTACGTTATTCTGATCATCGGAATATGTTTTAACAGTAATTTTATGCAAAAAAAATCTTTATGCTCAGATTTTCTTGCATAATTTCAGACAATGTTTTTTTTAAAGAATTTCACTGACATGAAATGTTTTCTCCTCCTGTAAATGTTATTAAAGCTCTTATTTTATATTTCTGCATTTTTTCAGTTTTTAGACTTTAATTTTTTGGTTTGAATGTACATTTTTTGTCGGAAACTAATTAAAGTTCAGGTCGTTCTGCTCTATTTGAATTTTTTCAGCTGTAGTTTTGCGGATAAAAGTCCACACATGTGTTTTTATTGTCTACATTTTCATGCATACAGTAAAGATATATTACTTTATAGCACAAAAGTCAAAAAATGTTCCATTTGTGTTTGCACTCTGTTTAATAAATTATAGGAGTGCAATAAAAGTGCAGATAGATGCTTGCAAGAAGTTTTTTATTGAAAGGATGTATCACTTTTGCAAAGATTAAAACATTTCATCCAAGACTAAATTAAGATTAGATGAAAACCTTGTATAAATAATAATTAATATGAATTTTCCTTAGCAAGCACATTCCTTATAAACTAAGAACTTCTTGGTTATAATACCTAAGCACTTACTTATTACACATAGATACTTTGATACTTGGGAAAAGCTCGAAAAAGCTTTGTATCGTTTGCGACTGCATGATATAAACTTTACTGGACACAAAATTTCTGTTTTGGTGAGAAAAGTGTTTTATTTAAGAGCATCATGAGAGAGTGAAGATATTTTCTTAGTGGTAAGGAAAAAACTTCTATGACATTCATGAGTTTTTAAAATCCGGTTAAAGTCGGGTTAAACATAATTAAATGTATTATAATTGGCTGAAAAATGTTTTAAAATATCTCACATTTTTAAGTATTATGCATCCGAATAAATTCTTTATAAACTTTAAATGGAAAACTTTGCTTTGAGCTTTAAACTTTAAGCTTTTTCACAATATTTGACTTTGTCTCGAGTACTCTTAAGTTAGAGGAAGTTTGTTTGGAAAACAACAATTTTTTATGTCAACATATTTTTTGAATTTTATAGTTCAATCTGCAATAGAAGCTATAAGGAGCATAAAATTGGAACGGTTTATGTTTCAAGCATCAAAAGTGTGCATAAGTGGTCGTTTTAAAGTTATGCCAAGATTTAAAAATTGTTTTACATATCGCAAAAATGGTTTTGACAGATTTAAAAGCAAACACAATTAAATTGTTTGTGAAATTAAGGTATCGAAGAATTTTTGTCAATTTTGCTGTAACCAAAAAAATGAGCTAAACCAAATTTTCATATCAATGTAGAGTAGTGTGGTCCAAAGTTGTATGGGAAATCAAAAGCATGTTAGAAGTGCGCTCCCAAAGCAAAAGTTTGATTTAGATGACAAAATAAAAATTCAGTAAAATTTTCAAATTTTTTGATGCACGCTTTAGTGGTGCTCATCGAGCTTTTAGTTTTGACATTTTTACAGTTCCAAAATCATTAAATTTTTTGAGTTCCACGAAATATTTTATTGGATTTCAAAAACAATTTTAATTCATTATGTTTATAAGAACTTCAAAAAAAAATTTCAGCCAAAAATATAAAGAAGCCAAAAAGTTATAGAACTAGTTTGAAAAGTCGATTTTATGCAAAAGCTGTCAGGGCCGTCAATGTAACCTCATGAGCCTCCAAATAATTTCATCTCATTTTTTTTACCTTTAGATGCAAGTTTATTTATCCCTTAACCAAATGCAAGTGGTCCCGTGACTTTTTGATGACGCAATCTGAAGTTATTGAATTTTTAGTAGACTAATGATTTTATAGGTCGCTTGTTGTTGTTGTAATCCTCAATAAATTCTTTTATTTACTCTCTCGGTGAAAAATTTCAAATTTTTTTAAAAGATTTTTATGAAGTAGTATAAAAAGAAAATTATCTCAAATTTTGGTGAATTTTCCATAAAAATTGGGCTTGTAAATCTTCAGAAAAGAATTTATTTAAGGATTACAACAACAACAAGCGACCAATGAAAAAATCAGTCTACTAAAAATTTAATAACTTCCGATTGCGTCATCAAAAAGTCACGGGACCACTTGCATTTGGTTAAGGGATAAATAAACTTGCATCTAAAGGTAAAAAAAATGAGATGAAATTATTTGGAGGCTCATGAGGTTACATTGACGGCTCTGAAAGCTTTTGCATAAAATCGACTTTTCAAACTAGTTCTATAACTTTTTGGCTTCTTTATATTTTTGGCTGAAATTTTTTTTTGAAGTTCTTATAAACATAATGAATTAAAATTGTTTTTGAAATCCAATAAAATATTTCGTGGAACTCAAAAAATTTAATGATTTTGGAACTGTAAAAATGTCAAAACTAAAAGCTCGATGAGCACCACTAAAGCGTGCATCAAAAAGTTTGAAAATTTTACTGAATTTTTATTTTGTCATCTAAATCAAACTTTTGCTTTGGGAGCGCAATTCTAACGTGCTTTTAGTTTATGAACCACCCTAATGTAGAGTCAAACTGCTAACTTCAAGGATATGTGAAAAATCAATGAAAAATCTATTTAAATTCAATTTAAAAATCAAATTAAGAATGTATCAGTGTCTCGACACCAATCACTTAACACCTTGCATCAGAAAACAAAAATATCAATCTAGACTACCAAAAAATCTGTGACATCGTTTCCGATTATTAGAAATTGTTAAATTGAATGACATAAATAAAACCCATGCACCATAATAAAGCTAAATAAAGCATGAAATTGGATCGTCTTGCCATTTTTGCCACTTGTATATCAATTTCTCGCTTCGGGTTTTGTAACTTGCTCAATATTAAACTCAAGTTGGTTTTCGAATTTATGGACTTGTTAGGATTTTCCTTTGAATTTTCCCTTGAATCAATAAAAAGTAATTTATGTATTTTGTATACAAAAAGTATAAATTTAGCAATAAAGTTCACATTGCCAGCCGGTTTATTGGTACAATGTCAATAAATTTTAATTAATTCTGAAGAAATTGATTTTTAGTGGGTAATAAATTCAAATTTGTTTGATTGAGCTCTCACAATTATCGGATTGGATTTTTTAGGGGAAATACAATGGATAAATTGATTGTTGTTGTAGATACTTGAACAGGAAAGTGGAAATGTTAATTTGATTCAATTTATACTGAATTACAAATAAATTACAATGTTCAATTCAGACTTCAAGAGTTTGATGGAATTTTCGATTCAAAAAAATTATAAAAGTTTCACGAAAAGCTCATTCCAGTTGGAGGGCTTTTTTTGTGTTATACTCAATGAAAGTTTTTTCAATAGCAAAGCAATCGAGTAATGAGTCTGATTTCATTTTTACCTAATGGAAATGCTCCATGAATTGTATGCACTAGCGTTTTCAGAGTTTTTTTTTATTTTAAATTGAAAATAATGCAAGCATAATCCGCCATTAAAAATTTTTCAACATCTAAATTTTTTATTGCTTTTTTTTTCAACTACATTAACCCTACATTAACAATTGATAAGCGGGTGAACAGTTTAACATTTTTTTGATCATGTGTCAAGTCTTAAAACAGCTTAGTTCGAAATAGCTACAAAAAAAATTTAAATTTTCTCTGGACAATAAATTATTCAAAATTTGAAACAATAGTAAAAGTAATGATGTTTTTATGAATTAGAACTTTCTAGCATTCATTCAACGAACTCATCTTCCCCTCGATCATTGTGATATTTCAGTATGTAATGATATTTTCTGATATGCTAAAGCACAAACATGCAGAAATGTGATTCAAAAACATAAAAATTTAATTTATGGAAAAACTCATTAATGCAAAAATATTCCTTAGATAATTTGGATAAACGAAGCGATAGGAGCTTCAGCAATCTACTGCAAGCTATGAGGAATCGTATAACTTTAAACTGCAAAATTTAGTAGAACGGCAAAAATTGAAGATGTTGTAGATTGTAGAATGACTGCATCGAGAGATTCAAATTAAAATGCAAAACTGCAAGCACACCTTTGCTAAAGGAAGCTTGTCATCAAATATCTATACGGTAGAACAAATCGATCTATTTAATGCAAAGCGTTGCATCTTGCAGTTTCAATTCGAATGATTTGAATTCTAAGGTTAATCTCTGGAACATTGCCATTTTCAAGGATTTTGGAACATAAAAGGATGATTTTCTATATTTTCAAACATTTTTAGAAAAATTTACAACAAAATATCAACTAAATAAATGAAAATTCTGAAAAGTATTTTAATAGAATTTCTAATAAAATATACAAAGAAAATTCTTTCAAGCCACAAAGTTACACAAAACTCCTTTCAATGAATTTTCTTTACAGCATTACTTTCACATTTTCTTCTTCAAGATTGAGCATAAATTGATATTCGATGCAATCACTTGTGACATGCAATTCAAATAACTCTGCATTCTATACACTTGAAAGATTTATCTTAATCTCAAAAAAGGTACTATTTTTGCAAAATAGTGCAAAGTCAATGCAAATAAATTGTTAGTGCACTTTTTTTAGCACGGCTGCGTTACTCTTTGAGTTTGACAAACAATGACATGAAAGCAACCAAACCCATTACACTACACTGCACTATATTCACAGTGCTGCCATTTAAATATGAAAATTGATTAGCTTTGCCTGTACAACTGCACTTTGCTCGCAAAATTTTTGCTTGTTGAAAAGTGTTCATGCCATAATATTTCTATGTATATTCTTATATTATATTTTCGTGCTTTCCATGGAGCAATTTCCCAAGAGATGCTTGCTCTATTGTGCCGGCAATCTGCAAACTACAAACATTGCATCATTTTTCAAGTAGATTTTTATTTATTTAATTCACCAGATATCGTCTAGATTTTGCTGCACATAATAAAGGCAAAAATTCAGCATGCATGCTAGTGAAATAGTTAGTTTCGAAAAATTTTCGGTGAAAAGCGCATGAAGCAAAGGAATTAAGATTGCTTGGCAACTAGAGGTTATTCGAGACCTTTCAAAAGAGAATATTCGAAAAGAGCTTTAAAAAAAAAATGAAACTTATATTATCCTTTTTGTCCAAACCGATTTGTCTGTAAATATCGAACAGTTTAAAATCGTTTCATGAGGCAGACAGATGGACATTTTAAGCTTTTTTTAACTAAAAACACCGAAATTTAATACAATCGGTGCATCATCGCGCACACAATAGAATTTTTCTAGCATGAACAGTTAATGTATAATATTTATATTTTCTATGATTTTCTTCCAGAAAATCTTTTCTCAAATTTTGATGGAAATTGTATCCCAAATCTCATTTCGAGATAATTTCACGTATGCTAGCATTCAATTTATTCAAGATTCATTTTTTTGCCGTTGAGCATCGCTTTTTATTAAATTGAAAAGCTGTTGTGAGTATGGCCTGGAGCGCCTTACTAAGCACACGCTGTTTACAAACATGACAACAGCTTTTCAGTATTTGCCAGTATCAAAAGGTCAGGAAGATGCTCACAGTGTCATTAAAGTGGATCAAAAACATATTTCTGGATATCGAAAATAAGCACAAAAGTAAATTGGAAAAATAAAAACGTTTCGGGACACTGTGGAAAAAATTAAGTGGGGCTTTGGGAGCAAATTATTTATTGCAAATTGTCTGATGTATGGTAAAAAGTTGCATTAATAATTTTCAAAAGACATTTTATTTGTGTATTGTGTTACTGGCCACAAAATGCGAATAAAGAAAGACTTAAGATTTGAAATTTAATATTATTTAGATTTTATCAACACTGAACTTTTAGCAAAATTAATTTTCTCAGTGCAAATTGTCTATCTAAAAAACATTAAAGAACGCAAAAGTCGATCAACTCTGAAATTCTACGGAAAACTTACCTCATTAGTAATTTTGCGCACAACTGTATTTACTACTTGATATTTGCCCAAAAATTATATCAAATTATCATTCGACTTCTGCTCGCAAAACTTAAAGAGGCGGCTAGCATATCTTGGCAGGACTGACAAGCAAACATTCACTTTATTTACACTCTTTCACTTCATTGATTTTTCCATCAGAATCACATGAGCAAGCATATTGGAGATGAAAAACCCAGTTTCATTCGATTCGTTTGCTAAAAAATAGAAATAATGAAAGAGTTCTCAGAAAATTTGAAGAACGTTTCTGGAACAAACAGTAGCAAAAAAGGAGTATATTATACATTTTTCAAGCTTTTCGTGTATTGAGGGGGCGGAATTGATTTTGAGAGGAATTCATGTATTTGAATAAATTTTCTTTGTCTGAATACTCTTTTGGGAAATTCTGAATTTTGTTATTTTATGGCACTTCTTTTAAAAAAACAGCTGGTTTTGGTGAGAAAAAAATATATGGTCAGAGTGAAATTTTATATCCTACAAACGTTTGGACAGATCTTCTAATTTATTATCTAATAAAGTTTTAAAAATACTTAAATTTCTGACTGAACCAAAAGAATTTTAAAAACACTTCCCCTCCTTTAACAATATTGTCTATTATTCCCAAAAACCGCATCGAACTTTTATCATAAAAACTGGCGAGAACGATGTTTTTGATGGAAAACCAAACGGAATTTATTGATTCCAGTTGAATTTACTTTTATTTTTTCTTCGATTGCCATACAATGCTTTTCTAAATAACTCAAGCTCACATGTGAAGAGTTTTTTTGTGTGTTTTGCTGAAATTCGTGGAACTTTTGAGAAAATTCGAACAAATACCTTAAATTCAACAACTCTAAATTGAAAATTATAAAAAGTATATCAAAATACCATTCAAGTTGTTCCGTTGGCAATTTGCTAGGTTTCAGAAATTCCTCAAAATATCTCAATTGAACCTCTTGTTCGAACTGTTGTGCAAAATAAACTTGTGTCGAGCTTCAACAATTTCACCAGTTTCCCGAGTTTCCTCAGTTTCCGTACAATTTCCTCAAAAATTTGCTATTCAAGCTAGGTGCACAATCAAAAAATAAACAACCATAGAATAATTCTGTATACTGTACAAGTGTACACCTTCGGGACCAATAATTTAATATTTTACCATGACTTTGCCTCAAATATAAATTGAACGAGGTAACTTTTAATTGTTTTCGATAAAATTGAGAGAATTAAATTAATCTGTGTGCGAGGGTTTAGTTAGATAAATAGAGTAAAGGTCAAGTATGAAAGGTAATGGTTTTCCTAACTATTTCTACATCCTGAGAAAATAATTCGCATAAAGTTTGATTAAATGATATCTTTTAAGTTCTCTTGAAATCCCTGTTTGTAAAACTTGTTACATTTTTGATCATTATTTAACGTCTCATACTGCTGATAATTGCCAAAGCCAAAGCATTAATATTAAGATTCTATAAAGAAACTTCTGACCCACATGCAAATAAATTGAAAAAGAAAATGCATAAAATAATGTTAAATTGGATAAACTTTCATTACGCTCAGCTCTGCACCATAAATTGTGCAAATGCATATTAAAATTTAAAATTGTGCATGCAAAATACAGAAAATATATTCAAATTTTCAATTGCTATGTTTCCACACTAGGCACTTGGAAATAGAGCTTGAAAACTCGGAAAACTCGGAACCATCGGGACATTCAAGACGAGTTGCGATCTAGGGAGAGGTTATTAAATTTTATTAAATTTTTCTGCCATATAGAAACAAAAAAATTGCAAAAAATGAAGAGAAAAAAAAACTAATCTGTAGATAAAAGTTGGCAAATATTAACTTTCACCAGTTTGTACAGCAACGTTTGATACTAGGAGAAAAAACTCATTTGGTATTCAAATTGAATCAATTTAGCAAGAAAAAATAAATATCTAAATAAAATATTTAAATTGTGTTAGCGAGCAAATTTTCTTATCATAAACTTTTGCCTTGCATGTGAGCCACTTAACATATTACCAGCGAGGATTACCATCCCAACATTGTTATTGGATAAATAGATAATCGAGGCAGTAGATGAAGAAGCAAATTTTTAGTGTTTGCCACTGGAAATGTGATGTTTGCAATCTAGCATGGCTCTATTAGATACCAAGACGTAACCGGAGATGGCACACAATATTCACAACAAAATGTAACTACAGTTTATGTAACGTTTTATTGTATTATTATGGATTTTTTGTTGGCATTTTGGGATACTTTTTTTTGTTCATTGTTTTTATTTGCGGTCTCTTTGGCAATTGAATTGAAGCTTGAATTTGTTTTTCTGAAATAAAAATATTAGATTCAAGGTGAGCTTGAAAATGTGTATACATCATCGTTGATATTTTATTCCAATAGATTTAAAAATTCTGGGTTTTGGGAACTTATGACTTTCTTATCTATTCACACATTATAATATTTTACTTAATCTCTCATATAAACATATAATGCAACCAGCAATCCTTCCTCAACATCATTTTTATTGTTCTTCAAGAGGCATTTAGCCCATTTCAGTGGAAATTAAGTTGTGCGCGATCATCCAATATTTTTGCTTATGCTCCTATTTTATTCAAAGTATGATAATGCCATAAAAAATCATGAATAAATGTTGCATGTGGAGGCGTTTAACCCATTTACTCACAATTTACCATTTCCCAGCTAAATAAAAGGCGAATTTAACTGGTCTGTCACGTATTTAATATAAAAAGGCAAATCAAGTTTGGCCGTTCCAGCAAATCCCTGAAAGTACTCGGTGAGTTGGTGAAATGGTGTATGCAAAGGAGTGTGCCAACCTAAGCAATGCAAACGATGATGATGATAGGAGTGTATTAGAACAGAGGATAAAATTAAAGGACAAAGTTTACTAATAACAATCATCCCTAGTAACAAAATTTTTTTATATTTTTAGCTACAAATATCGTGTATGAGATTATTGCTTATAATATAAACTTATAAATTATTAAAAAATGGGAAGTTATAAATATTATTAGTTGTAATCGGTTACTAGGGTATGCAGTCCATTGTCTCTGGACTTGACAATTAAGCTTAAACGTCTCCATCTACAGTTTATAAATAAATTCCGAACATTATGCTTCTTCCTCTGCTCTAAATTTTTGTTGGGTAACTGAACTTTGCATTGCAGCACGTACAGTCCTTTCTTATATCATCTCGTTCTTCTTGTTATATTGATGGCAGGATAATAGATTTCGGCTGCGTAATTTAGTAATTTTAGCACCGGTAACGCAAAATTGTTGAACAAATCTTGCCGCACCTCATTGATTTTTATTGTTATTACTAAAAAGCTGCTGCAAAAATATTCTCGACTGAAATTGTTTAATTATTTCTATTTTGCCTGGCACCATAAATATAAATTCAAATTTATATAGATTGTGCCAAGTTGTTGGTTTAGGGCGTTTACGTACATGTGTTTGCCGGGAAAACACGAATATTTCCAAATTTGGTGAATTTATGGAATATACCAAATTTACGAGTCGAATTCACTATCCAGGGCTTTAACTCCTTTTTCTTAGAATTTTGTCTCGTGTATTTTGTAGAAATAATTAGTCTGCAGAATTACAAGAAAAACAAAAATAGAGTGTGCTGAAAAGTTAAACTATTGAAGTGGAAATAAAACTCTAATAAAAAGGTATATCTTCAATGAAGATTCTTCATGTTTTGTTCTGTAACCTCTAGATTTCTATACATGTAATTTTCAAGCACTTTATCTTAAGTGTGCATGCAACCCTGCCAGCAGCGCTCTACCTTTTTGTCAATATAATATATTCGAAATACCAAATAAATTCGCAGCAAAGCAAACGAATAATATATAATTGTTGGACATATTAAGCACACTTCCTTGGGTAGTGTTCTGAAGCGAAAACGAAAGCTCGTAAATTTGGGACAACGTAAATTTGTGGGTTGATATACTGTAAGGAATTCTTTGCAATAATGGTAAATTTTCACATATTTGCCAACTAAACTTTTAGAAACTGGATCTTTGTTAAATTGGTTTTTGTTTCGGAAGTTTATTGTCGGTGAATGCGCCATTTGGTTTATCGTGATCAATTGTAGTTTTTTATCATCATGCAGAATTACAAATTAAATTCAATCGATCCTTAAAATTATTTTTAAGAGTGCAACAAATCAAGAAAAGCACTCGTCAGACTCTCCAGCGAAATTTTATTTTATTATTCATTCATGGTGAACAAAGGGCACAATTCAATGAAGCAATTAGAGGAGCTGTTTGCCAATCGCTTTTCGGAAATATTTAAATTATATTTAAGTTTTTGTTGGGCTTTTTATAATCTCCTAAATGGTGAAACAATATTTATGGAGAGAACGAAGGATGAAAATTAATTTAGTTGTTGGTGGGCCGGCTGGTAGAAATAAAATGGGGAACTTTAGAATTTGAAACGATTATAAATCTATCATTGTGCTTCATAAAACGGGAATAAAATGGAAATTATTAATTTTACCTTTGATCGTTTTATGATTATGAAAATGTCAAAATTTATTAAATTTTCAAGAATCCATAAATTAATTATATAAATTGATATTGCAGAATCCTTCTAAGAAATAAGATTAAAACGTTTATTTTGCAGTATGCTTTTGAGACTATTGAATTGGTTCTAACAGTAAGCCCTTGAACACTTCAACCGATCTTTAATTATGAATGAGAAATTTTCTAAGAAATTTTTTAAATTCTTCGATACTTATTTAATTCAATTTTTTCATACAGAGCGATGTAACGTGCGCAAAATATAGAAAAATTTCTGACGAATAAATTGCATCTGCAAACATATGTTTACTATCAAACATGATTCTCTATTCAAGTCCTGATTAGAATTTATGATCAGCTCAAAAATAGAAATTCTTTGTCGTTTTCAATTGAAAGTTCCTTGACAAAGTCTTTTATTTTCCTGTTTTCCACATTCTCCTTGAATAGATGAATAGAGCTCAATATTATACTACCGCACGATTTTCAAACGTCTTGATTGAAAAACTTCTTCATAGAATCATAGCATTAATATTTACGTCTTATTATACGATTTTAATATCGTGAACTCCAAGAGCAAAAATCATAAACTCGAAATTTCATAAATTTCAACTTTGCTTATATAAATTAGTTGAATTTAAATAAAGCTCCCACACACATCAGGTCATATCGTCGAATTCATTAATCATTCAATATACCCTTCAGATTTGACTTTCTAGAATTCTCCTTATTCAGAACTCCTTGGAGCTTATTAACCTCAAGCTGGAATATATTGCTAATGTTTCAATATTTGTCAGACCAAACTTTTCCAGAACCAATAAATTCAATGTATTTTCAACTTGTTGGAAACTAACTCAACTAGCTCAACTTGTTCTCCAGCATCCACAACGTGAATCCCCCAAATACTAAAAATACAAAAACACTTGCAAAACATGCCAGAAATTATTTCAGCATTTTCATCCATGAAATTTAATTTTATTGGCGTTGTTTCTACTTCAAATACATAAAAATCCGCTCTCACGAAACATCGGTTTATGGTCTTTTTTGGAGATTCGTGCTGATGCGAAAATTTTTTTCTCATTGGATGGAACTTTTTTTTGAAACGCTTTCAAATTTATATTATTTATATTATAAATAAATTAGGCTTTAAGAAGATGAAACATTTTAAATAAGTCAAATTTGATGCAATATTTTCCCACCTAAAACAACCCCTCATCATCCCCCATCATTTTTGGGTTGAAAGCAAACTTTTTTTATTGTGGAACACAAATTTAACGTTCGGCTATTAAAATGATGTTTCGATTTCTGGCACTTTTTCATCCAGTATTTGAGTATTTGTTGCTTCCTCGTTTGGTACACAACACTGAACTCTGATCTTTATGACCCTGCAACATGCAAGCTGTTGATATTGTGGATCTTGTGCCATTACATGTTTTGCATGTCATATTAGGAAGATGCCTCCAGCAGTCATTCAAAGTCATCAGATGCTTTGGATTGTATTTGCATATGAAGTGAAATGGTTTGATTGAATCTGGGAAATGGGAATTCAGCGTACTTTTGATGTTTTGATGTTTCAGGTATTTTCATCAATTTGATATATTTGATGGCAATGAGCTTTCGTTTATCTGTATTAAAAATCAAATCATGTCACATTTACCTGAGAATGTTCAGGATTAAGGTTCACCCAAAAACGGAACCCTAGTCATAAGAATAGCGATGCTTGTAGCAAGGGTGCAGCCTTGTTACAGTTCTAGCTACACATGTCGCACGCGTAGCCTAAATTTGGCTGTTTTAGCCTTGTGAGAAGCCTTAGAAGACTTGTAACAATTCTTAGTTACACTTGCTACAGAAGTAGCTTAGACTTATACGCTGTATAACTATACATGACACAAGACTAAATTTCAGCTTGTCACATGCGTTAATTAGTTTTAAGACACAATTATCCAATTTTATCGGTACAAATTAATTAAACATGTTCAGTTCTCCAAATTCTAAACTGTTTTTTTGCCACTATAAATATTTTTTTGAGCTTTAATCGCATTTCATCATTTTTTCAGCGGAATTAAAATACGTTTTTAGATTTAAAAGGGCTATTGATGGATATATTGTTTTCTAGCAATTGTGTTTCAAATTGAGCAAAACTTAACAATCCAATTTTACTTTGAATTGAAAATCTCATTCATTGCTTTTACACATTTGACAAGAAATCTTAAAAATTAAATAAAATTTCAAAAAGGGTGAGTAAAATTATGTTTCAGATGTAGGACATCAAAATAAATAGAATGAGAATCATCAATTCGATTATCAAAGTGACGAACAAATTGATTTGAACTTTTGACTTTTCACAGCATTTTCATGAAAAGTGGGGTTTTGATGAAAACTCGAGTTTATATTATTAAAATAAAAATTTTTACATATAAAGTTCATTTTACATATTGTTTGAGGATTTTTTGCTGTTAACTGAATATTTTTTGTTATAATAATATATTTTTCATGTTTTGTGATGTTTGAAAGAGCTGAAACAGTATTTTTAACAAATATTTATTGTATAGAATGAAAAAAAAGTTGAGATGGAGCAAAAAAGAGTTAGAAGAATGGAGTCTCGAACCAGCCGCGAACAAATGTTACAAAATTTTAAAAAAGGTTACAAGAATTGGTTTATTTATGTGTAGTTGTAGTGATTTGGTATTTTACAGTTTTGAAGTGGTTCAACCGTATTTTATTTTGGTTCTTTCTGGGATTTAATCAAATAATACAAATTTATCGTCTTTCCAGACTCCAATTGAAAATTTTTGATATTACGATCAATTAAGTGTTTTTTGTATATTTTCTCGTAGTTTTTGAATTATCTTAATAATTCTTTTTTGCTTTAAAAAATTTTCAAGCGAAATGTTAATTAAAAGTCGGTGATTTAAATTTAAAATATAAAATCCACACTATTAAACACCTAAATATTGTTCAATAAGTATTAATAAGTCTTGAACTTTTCTATTTAAGACTGATTGGCCGGATATTTGTAAAATTCAATAAAATAAACTAAAAAACACAAACAATAAATCTCTTCTAAATCTGGAACTATCTAACAAAAAAAATAGAAGCCAATGTTAAATCCTCAAAGAACACTCAAAAGCGCATTTTTTTTTTATTTACGTCATTAAAATTTTGGACAATGAATTGCAGGAAGTAAAGTGATCTGAACTATTAAATTTTTTTTTAAAAGCTTAAAATATATTTTTAAAATGTCACGGTATTTTACGAGTATTTTAATTAATTAATAAAACATCTTAACATCGGAAAACAAATTTTAAATTTGCCTCACCTTAAATTGATATTAAGCCAACGCATCTATTAATGGTATGGTGGTTGGATGGAGTAGCGAAAATTTCGCGAGGCATGGTGAAGGGTTCGAAACTTGCATTTGGTGAAAGTGTAAAAACGTTTCGCGGAGTGTGTTTACAAGGGCGATTGAGTATATTTAGGTGCGGTTTTGTGTTGGGTTAAAAATTCAAGTTGGTGGTGTGAAAATAGTTGGGAAAATCGAGAAAATTCCGAAATAATGATTTTTTTTGCCTTTTTTTTAGTCTATTTTAGACGTCTCACAATTCTAGTTAAGGATTACAAGCCTGAAAGACACCCTTGTGATAAGTGTTATCTAGGACTTGTGACAAGCGTAAGGAGGTATCAAAGTTGAATTAACGCTTGTCAAAAGCGTAAAATTTCACCTTCTTACAAGTGCAAGAACCTTGCAGCAAGTCTACTACACTTGTTGCAAGCGTAAACCATGAGTTGCAACAAGCGGTAAAATCTCGTTCCGCTTGCTGCAACTCCTAGTTTACGCTTGCAACAAGTGTAGTAGACTTGCCACAAGCTTACTACACTTGCAAGAAGGTGAAATTTTACGCTTTTGACAAGCGTTAATTCAACTTTGATACCTCCTTACGCTTGTCACAAGCCTTACATTTTTTTGGGTGTTGGCTGGAGAGAGATTTAAACATGTTTTATCTTTATTGGTCCTTTATTTTAATGGAAAATTTTGTCCTTCAAGCTTTTTACTGAAACAGAAACATGTAAATGTTTCCAAAAAAATTTTATGCTTAACGTACAAACTTCATACACTCTAAAAAAAAGTTCCTTCACATTGAAAGTTTACCAAAACTTACTCAGCAGCAAAAATCGGGTACAAATAAATAAATAAGTAAAAATCACTTCCTTCCCATTTCCACCTGTCTTGATTGATCCCCAAAATTAATAATACATCGAACAGAGCCTGTACATCTGTTTATGCATAAAATACAAGAATGTTCGTAAATAATTGAATAATTCGAGTTGTGTAATCCTATTGGCATCTTTATTGATTTTCCTTCTGTAACCTTATCACTTTTGAAGGATTACTTGAGCTCGTTTGATTTTATACCGTCACATCTGATCATAATGTGTTTTATATCGCAATTATGATAATAAAATGAAATTGGCTAGATATGAATATAATTATAGCTATCTAAATCTCAAATCTTATCCATTTGGAATAATTTTTAAACGTTTGAAATATTTTTTTTTTTTTTTCTTTCTAATGCTCTTTATTGACGAATTTCCATATTGCAATAATATGAATTAACTGAAAATTACACATTCTCCTTGAGTCATCTTCAAACACTCAGTAGTCTCCACAAATTTTATTTGCTTCCTCTTCTGGTAGTAGAAGCTCAGATTACTGTTCCATCTTGATTCAATCCTGGTGGTGTTCACATTTCGGTCCCTTTACACAGGCTTGAGGAGATGACAGCGGCACCGACTTATTGGCTCAAAAACTTGCATATGCATTTTCTGCAAACTCGATCAGTTTTCAGGTTAAGCTTTAATGATAGACGTTTAAAGGAGCACCCGCACTAAAAGTGTTGGCGTCTATCTTCACCCATATAACTTGATAACCAAAATTATTCAGCAGGAAAAGAAAATTTTGACGTTAAATTTAGATTTTTGGAAAATTTTGTTTGAAAATTCTTTGAATATCCTCAAACTTGATGAAACTGTGTGAACTCCATCTTACACACGTTCTAGGTCCTAGGCCAACGACAATGAAGCTAGCATAGATGATGATTTGCAGCTCAAAGCTATTTTAATTGGAATTTTTTAGTGGAGTAGAAAATTTCTCAACTGACAGAAGTCATGGCTAACTTGAAATATAATGTTTTAGTAAAAGTGCCTCGGATTCTGAAGAATATTTTAAAGATACTGTTCAGATGATGACTCAATAAAATGTTTAAAAGCTTCTGTCCAGACGATTTTTTACTTTTTATCTCTTCCTCATTCATTCTTACCAAAAAAATTATGCTGTCAGATGCTGGGACGCTTACTCAAGCAATTTAACACAATCAAACGCAAACCCATAAAAATGTGTTTTATATGACACTGCTGAGGAATTTCCAGTAATAAAGAAAATCCATCATTACAATTTTAACCGTCTATAAAAAAATGTACTGGTCATAAAAATAATGGAACGTAATAATCATAAATTCATATTCACAGACTGTATGTTTGGCATAACACACCCAAACATCCCAGTAGCAGGATTCTTGGGAGAAAAAAGTCGTAAGTAGAATTAAAACTTTATGTTTCCTTAAATGTCGAACCAACAAAATTAGAGGAACTGTGCAAAGTGCATGGTTGACCAGAAGAAAACTAGCTTAGAGAGGTTTATGGTACGTTGGACGTGGTTTATTGTTTTCCATATAAATTTTATACATCGCAGTACTCAAAATAATTATGTACTGAAACTGCAAAATAAAAATGTTCCGGTTCTATATTAAAAATCATTTAAAGCAAGGGAAGTGATGAGGAAATGGAATGAATCGTTGTGGGAAATTCATCGGAAATTCCAGTTTCTTCTGGAAAATTAATTTTAGACTTCGTAGAAAATTATAATTGAAGTAAATTCAATCTAGAAAAAAACCTTTGAAACGAAGTGATGCTGAAATAATTAAAAATAGATTAAAATTTATGAAATAGCAATTTGGTTGGAAAAATTTACTTGGCGGGATTTTCTCGAGAAACTTTTCATTGTCAGAAATCGAGCATAATCAATTTTGATTAACATATAACGACAATAGAAATCGTTTTGAGTATATTTGTATGGAAGGATTTTCAAGGCTAGAATATCTTAAATTCTCTATTTTATTCTTCAAACGAGCAAAGCAAAGACTCGCCTTCCGATTGTACAATAAGTACAAAAAGATCTCAGTTCCATTTCTAAATTTACAAAGCAAAAGGCCAATTTAAAACAAAATGATTAGAGGGCAGATCTTGCACCAACATAAAGAACACAATTTAAGATTCCCATAAAACGGAAAACTCCTTGAGAGATAACCAAAGGAATAACCAAAAAATGCTGAAAGCTGCTTTGAACTATACAGCCACTTGTTTAAAAACATAATTTGCTGTGATACTTTGATCTACAAAAGTGGAAAGCTAGGAAAACTGGAGAAAATTTAAAATTATTTTTCAAATTTTCTATTTTCTCATGTTTTAGTATTTTTGGTGTTTTCTAGCAAAGAAATAGTAAAAACGTTTTTGAAATGAAAGCAAATAAAAGAATTAACCGCCAACACTTTTTGCTATTTTCTATTTGTGCTTGTAAAATAATAAAAATAACATCGTTTCCCAGGAAATTGTTAAATCATGAAATTTTTCGTTTGCTCATTTTCTCGTCTTTCACTATTCTCAGGATATATGGTACGAGGCAACTCTACAATTGCGATTATCCTTACCATACTAGAAACTTAACTGTTCAACCGAATTTCAAGGGGTATAACAGAGCTTTCTTTTTGTCTGTTCAAAATCCGTTATAAACAAATCGAACCCGCAGAATATATATTATGCAATGCAAGCGAATTATATGCGATGGGATTAAAAAATGCTCTTTGATCTAGAATTCTATTGGACATGGTTAGAGATCAACTGGGTCAGAAGAAGGAGCCAGACTGCGAAAACATCCAATTATTTCTCTATTATGTCTTAATGAATTTGTGCAAACGTTTCTCGATTAAACTATCTAGTATTTATGCACCTGGTTACTGGATAATGAAAAAACGGAAATTTAATATAAGAAAAGCACTTTTAACATTTAAAAAAACTGAAGAAAGTAAAGAGCGGAAATATATTGGTATAATAATGCAAATTGAAATACGGAAGATAATAAGAAGTGTTCGTGGTATTAGAAAAAATTAAATGAACTGAATACAAAATATATCTATGGAAATGGATCCAGATTTACATATTATACATTATACATTTTTTGAAATATATTATGCAATATATTATGATATTTTTGTAAATCAAAAACGTTGCGCTGCTCGTTTTTATACAAAAGTATTTATAAAATAAATTTTCTGAAAGGTTTCCGTTTAATCAGCATTCCAACCATAATAAAATTATTTATATGAGTTCAAATGTAAAGCTTAGGTTTTATACGGTAATCAAATAAAACCGGATGCTAATATACAACGACAACTATCTTCGTGTATGATAAAGATTATATTAAAAAAGGTTGCAACATTTCTTATAGTTTTCAGAATTCCGGACATAAAACACAAATAAAAAATATGCCATTTTCATCTTTGAGGAAACTCCAAAAATATTAAAATGTTGGAAATACTCGATAAAGCTCGAAAAACCAATAGATATATGATAAAAAGTATCAATATTTGCAATCATTGCCATATTTCTTATACCAAACTTTTTCGGTTTCACAAGGACTTTTTGATGTTTTATAGTATTTTTTGATCCCAAAGTTGAGAAAAGAAAAAGAATTCTGTGAAAAATACGATTTTGGGTAAATTTTTTCTTATTATTCAATTCAGGGAATGCTGTAGCATCATATTTTATGCACGAAAAATGAATGCATATTTTATGAATATGAAATTGCTGACGAGAAACTTCAAACAGCATCAAGAGATCAGTTCGATGGCAATATCTGAAGTTGTTCAACTCAAAAGTAAGTTATTCTATGACATTATGAGTTTATTGAGAAATCTTGTCAACAGTTTCGCAAGAAAATTTTATTTCTTCGGGAACACAGTAATCCTCCAAGTCAATTGCCGCGGCGTGAAAATCTGTGCAGCTTATCTTGGCAATAAATTTCAGTAGACTTGTGTATAAATTTGTTGAAAAAGCTAAATCCTTTTCATACACTTTTTAATAGGAAACAATGGATGAAGCGGCTAAAGATGAAGAATAAAACGAGAATAAATCATAGCTGTTGTACTTTTTGTGTTGCCAATTATTTTTATCGCTTTTCATTTTGTAAAGTGTTCCATATTTCCGGAGGAGTTTTGAAGGATGGAAATATTTTTTCTCTCTTTATTATCACTGTGGTTTTGTCAATGTTCTCGATTCTATCATGTTAAAGAATTTTCTGCAAATTAAACTTAAAACCACCCATTAGTCCTCACTCGAACTTTCATTTCTTGCACGGCTGCTTTATTTCTTTGTGTACCAGTCAGTATGATATTCCAACATGAATTGGAGTGAGCATAATGCTCCAAAACACCTGTACTAAAGGAAGGCACATAATTTGAATACATCAAGAAGCACAGCAGAATGCTGATTTTAGAACAAAACTTTTGCTGTGCTTGTAAATGTTTATGAATTCATGAAATGTATTTTGCTCCTATATTAAGTGTGGATTCCGTGCTATGCAATTTATCATCGTTTCGCATGTATTAATGAGGATAAACTTTTAAAAAATCATAAAACAACAGACTTGGGGAGAAATGCGGCAAGAAATATGAGCCGCGCAAAATGATTAGTAACTTTTTGCCAGATCTTCCCAGAAAAACTTTTGCTTGAGCGATTATCTTTAATTTGTTTTTTTGGGATTTAGATGTTTGGGGCAATCCAGCTAAAAAGTTGAATTTCTGAATTTGCTAAGAGAAGGATTTGAACATAATTTGGTTGAAATTTAAATATGATTCATGTATTTTCTGTTTTGAGGGGGAATTTATGGGAAAAAAAATATTTATTTGTCGTAAAATGAGTTTACTGAGAATAATTTGGGAAAGCAGGTTGTAAATAAATTTTAAGTGGTCGATATTACCGGTATTATTATGTAACTTTATTTTTAGAATAATTTTTAATGCTTCTTTAATCTTTCTTTTATGTTATGAGCGAACTTGAGACGAATCAATACAGACCGAATATCTTATAAACATGCTCTCTTTATAAGACAATTAGGTAATAGCTTCTGACTGGTCTGACCTTTGAAAAATGTTCGCAGCTGAATTGAATACTTCGAGTAAAGCTAGACCTTTTCTTAACGTTAATACATAATCAAAAATTCATAAATGTTTTCTTCATAAAATAGAACAACTTTAAATATTGAATTTCAATACGTCTTTCAACTAAAAAGCATTGGTTCATTACAACAATTTAATATCAAATTAAAACTCATGATTAAATTGTGAATTCAGTATTCATACACAGAGTGGATTATGTTTCTAACTAATCAAATTATACATACGTAAGATGTATGCAAATATTTTGCTTATTTTGTACATTTTGATTATATCACTAGGATGATCTACTTAAATCTAAATATATTCAAATAACACCTTTTGATCCAAAACTATAATTTAAAATACCATGATATTAATATGTATGTATGTAAAATCAACCCGAACAACTCTCAGACATCCTCTATAATTCAATTACTGATGTTACGTGAAAGTTTTACTGGTTTTACCTTTACCCGAAAATTTCCATGAAAGTTTCAAGCACATAACAGCGTTAAAGCAAAACTGGTAAACTGTTCAATTCAAGCATTTAAACTATATTCAACCTTTCCCCAAAATAACCAAATTGAATTGAATTGTGGAATTCTTCCTGACCGAGACTCGGTTGAAATATGCAAAACCGCACAGAAAAATTGAAAACTAAAAAACGATTAAATAAGCTGAACATCTCTATAGACAGCAAACTGTGCTTGAGACCTAGCAAAATTTTATTAAGCAATTTTAAAAATATGTTGCAACACTATATTGGAAAATTTCGCCATACCTTCGTAAATAATAATACTTTTTACAGTGCCAGTGTTCTACCATGTTCTACTTTGCATACCTTATATCAAAGCATAATTCATTTCTGCAAATTTGAAGAACTCCTAATTTATTCAATATTTTTACCTTAACCTTTGCAAATTGTTTGTAATAGCAATGTTATCCCCGGAAAGCTTCAAAATGCTTAAAAACAACAAAGTAATATAGCAGGTAATTTTGAATGCATAAATTAGGTTACGGTGGGATATATACAAAACAGCCGCCTAACATTTTGCTGAAATGCATTCCTCACCAGTCATGAATGGAATGAATCAGAGCAACAAACATAAATGGAAATGCAAAATATAATAAAGAAAACAGGCAGAAGGAGGAAAAATATGTGCTTGCCTTGAGGTATAAATTTTTGAACATTTTCCTTGCTCCAAGCTGCTTCTTTAGCTTTTCCCGCATATTCTTTTTTTCCGGTTTTATATCGTTTATACCGTGAGCTTATTTGAAATACAGATTTACCAAATTAAATTTTTCAATTTGGAATAAAGTGTTCGCTTTTGTATGGCAAACACTTTTACGGTTATGATTTGAGTCTTTTCGCTTGTAATCTTTATCTGTAAGTATTTATCTGTCTGAACGGAATTTGAAGCAGACTTATTATTTTCTTTATTCGAATGAGAAGTATATGATTTACAGTAGGACGAATTTTTCACCCCGAGCAACGCACGAGGCAGAATTTGATCTCTAACTCAATTATGTTCGGAGAGTTTGAATGGAAGGATTATTTCAGGTAAAGTGTTGAAAGCTTTTGAAAAGTTAAAGCTCACTCGAATTTGAAGTAAATGCTATCAGCTTTAGTACGGGTGACAGGTTAATTCAAGACAAAAATAATGAATCCTTTGAAAACGAGTTGATATTAACTGCTATAGACAAGTATTTGAATGAACTTGAATAGATTAATTTAAGCTGATACATTCACTGACCAGACTCTATTGTGCTCTCCGGGAAATATTCTAATGTAAATTGTTTGAAAAAAGAAGATATGATATAAACATTTTTAAACAAGCTGCAGGATATGTAAGATAGTTCAATTTTAATCTATAATTCCATCGTGAAGAATTCATTCTTGAATTGTTTCCATATAGTCAGCATTATTTTCCGAGTGTGTCCCAAGTATTCTAGCATATCTAAGATTTCCGCATAATATCCACATTTTTCTCCGTCTCAGAGCTTAAAGATATTACAATGAAAATAGTATTTCTGGATTTTCTAAATTTTGCATGTGTGTATAGCTCTATCTTTATTCAATTACCATCACATTATTTTCTATCCTTCTGCCTCAGCTTTAAAGAGTTATATCGCATTATGCACGGCATTATACCGAATTATACTTATGATAAATAAATTTATTTTTCGCCCCACTTTAGTACTATGGCATGCTTTATGAATAAAATTGTGTAGTAAAATGTTTAAATTTCGTTTTTTGTGGAATTTTTCTGGGCAAATTATTCGAAATATTCTATATGATATAATTTAAACAATATTAGAAGTATTCATGATGAATGTGCCAAACGAATAACAAAATTTAAATGGATAAAAAAAGACTCTACAATTTTTTACATGAATGTTTATAAAATGTTCGTATGCAAATTGAGATGAAACCGTCACAGCATAAAAACAGTATTTTTCAGAAAAATCAGAAATGAGCATTTTTCCTATCCTTTACTGAATTACTTAGGTTCAGTTTACATTTTGAATTTTTAGAGTTTCATAAAAAGTTTGAGCACCGTATTATCATACCTTTTGGAATCTTTGTGTTATTATAGCTTTATCATAGATTGTTTTATTTATGAAAAAGATAGTTTTTACTAGAACAAGCTAAATTCATTTTAAGTCCAACTTTAGACTATTTATTTCATTACATTAATTATACTTTGTACATAGTATTCATTTAAAATTATCATACCATATTAATCTACATAAAAGTACTTATTAGCAAATTTAAACTCATTTTGTTGTAAGCTAGTTATAGAAATAAAATTTTAATATCTCTTACATTCTAAAATGAATGATCATAAAGATTAATCGTCCATATCCCATTATGTCTGGTCACAATACAGCATTAGATTACAGCTGCAAAAATGTAAAATATGTTTGTGATGCTTTTTAGATGCCACAAATGTATAAAAAAGGGAACATGTGTATTCAGATTCAGAGACCATTAGATACATTCGTATGCAGTGTCGAATTTGTCAGGGACCGATTTCGTGTTGTTGTCTCAACCATTCATTTATTGTGTTGCAAGGCAAAAAGCACCACTGTTTTGTCGCACGTTGCAAGCGAATTTTGTTGAAAAAAAGTATTTTTGTGTGACATGGAACATCGTGTATGGTCGTTCTATTTATGTATCCAGCTTTTTCCATGTGGTACGTGGAGAACATATTTTATAAGCCATTATAATCATTGGGAAGATGCTTGTATTTTTCACGTCGCATTGAATATGTATGATATTTCCATATAGTTTCGATGAATATTGGGATGGGTTATAATGTGTAGTTAAAAAATATAAGATATATGTTATAAGATACATTTTGGTTAAAAAAAGTAAAAAAAAATTTTACTATTTTTACCTGCATTTAAAAAAGTATAGGTAAAAATAGTAAAAATACATTATTTTTTCAGGTAAAAAAAGTAAAAATAAAAACCCGATCATCTACCTTTGGAGCCCCTTAATATTTTCTGTAGCTTCACACCTGAGCAAATCAATAGATTTTGATATTTCCTATACATAGATTATACAATGTGATAACAACAGCCTTCATGCCATAACTCATCATCTTGTGATTTTGTAGGTAGCTTCGTAGTGAGACGAATAAAAATGGTTTGCTTCGTTGGTTTTATATAGCATTTTAGCGCCATATAGCGAATTCAGCGCACAACATATTATGAATGATGAATTTTTGATGAACATCTTTTGACTTCCTCGGAAGGCTCATCATTTAACAGTTTGACTTTCACTGCTGTATTACTTTGCTGAGTATTTTGAAGTAATTGTCTGATTCCTTAATTTTGAAGAAATGGTGTAGGGTTTTGATAAAGAAATCATTTAATCCGTCTTATGGTTTTTAACATAAAAAAGCTTATGATTCTTTTAAACTGTTTATCCTTTTATTGCTTTTAATTTATAAAGACTTTGAGCCATATCTTTCAGAAGCGATCGCAAATGAATAATTTTCTACTTTTCTGAATCGTCATTTATGTTTTATGTCTTTTAAGCGAAAGGACGAATTAGCCCAACTAATCGTAGACAACAAAGTACCTCATCCCACTTTCTTCTAATTTTCTTAGGAAACTTAATTTCCTAATCTTGATCTTCCTAAAAAAAGGATCAAATGCGATTAATCAGATACTTTGATTCTTTTAATTAAAAGATCATCACTATAATTCCAACACAGGCTACGAGCTTTATGGAATTGAAACGGACAATGATGAATGAAATGGCAAGATAACAAGTGAAATTGTTTTCTCAATTAGCTGCAAAAGCTTTAACAACCGTACACAAATGAATAAATAGAAGCGGAAACGCCAGCCAAGGAAGAATTACTGGAATGATTGTGTTTTCCTGCTGCTATTTTCGTTGTGTTTGCTCTTTTTAATTTAATTCCTAAAGCTGGAATCATAAAAATTAAAAAACAATAGGGAAATTGGAGTTTTTTCCTTGATTTTCCTTTAACAATCCTTTTACATTGTTGCATTCTTATTTTTCCTTTTTTCTAGAAAAGTTGGAAAATATGCTTGAAAACAATTCGTTTTTATTATTATTTTTTATTGGAGCAAGTACAGACTGGGTAATTGCTGGAAACGAGGAATTTTTATTCAATAAAAATGGGCGGTATGTATTTAAATAATTGGGGGCTTATGAACTTCCGTAACTTCAATTGGTATTTTTACACAGGCATGCTCTTAATGTATTTCTATATTTAAGTGCTGTCTTAAATAAATTGAAAAATACATAAAAGATAAAAAATTTGATTGATTTTCAATTTTATTCATGAAATTTTTTGCTTATACGTTTTGTGGAGCTTCCAGCGAAATAATATGTGTAAATCTCTTTTTTCTAAATTTTCATGAAATATTTATTATTTCTTAGCAATGTTTTTTTTGTTTGAAAATTCTGCTTTAATGTTTTTTCATTCAATAAATAAATAAATAACACATATTTGAGATAATTTTTTTTGTTATCATATTATCGTGAATTCGTGCTTGTACATTTTTTTCTGATTTGGTATTTGTGGAATACTTAAAAGAATAAATCGTTTTGTTAGCCACCAGTCAGCTTTTAATTATTAAAAATGTGATTGATTGTTCTAATTGAATAAGATTTTAAAAGCTCTGAAAGGCACTTAAAAAGTTACATGGCTTTTAGATATCTTGAAATAATTTCAGATAGTAGAGAAAACTCTAAAATGTCATGCAACTACAATAATTCACATTGTTACGTGGCCTAAAGCAAGTTCCTTCTACTAACAAAAAGCATAATAATTGTCTAATCAAATTGCATCATTTTAATTCAAGTTGGAAAATTTAAATATTCCAATTCAATTGTATGCTTTTGTGAGGAAGATTTTAATGCAGATAACTTTTCGGAATTTTAATGGAGTTTATCTTATCTGATTTATGGTTCCTATTCAATAGATGCAAGTATTCTAACCATTTTTCTATGTAAATAGAGAGCCAACATAATACTTGACTCTGCTTGTTCCATGAATGTTTGGGACCAAAAGGCAAAAGTTTTCTGAATGGAATTAAAATGTCATGAAGAATTGGGCCAATTCAAGTTGATTTGCTGCAAACCATGTTCAACAAATGAAAATAAAACAATTTAATGTTTTTGTTAGCTTTGGAGCAATATTTTTGGACATTTTGGATTGAGTTACATATATGTTTAAATGTTTTCATGCACAGGGTTGTTTAAATTGTTTATGTTAGTTTTTGCATTTGTTTCCAGTGAGATTTCCAATTGATGCAAAAAATATTAGTTATTTCTACAAGCTCCACAAGTATTCCATGATATTGAGCATTTTCTAACGTTCAGCAACTTTTTACTCAATTACTTCGCTTTTATTGATACTGACTGAATTTTAAATAATGACTGTAATTCAATTTAATATAAATTACACTCATTGTTTTACAACCATTTTAATTTAACATGCAACGCTTTAAATCAAATTAAAATAATTAATTTGAATTTTCCGCATCCATCATTTTCACTTTAAATAAAACAAAACGAATACATATAATTAAATAAACTCGTGCCGATGCATAAATAAAATAAATAAAATATCTATAAATCCTTTTAAATTTTAATCAAAAAACAAAAAATATAACTCTAAATAATATGAAAATATGTACCAAAAAACATTCAATAAATTCACCACGTTGATTGGGAATTTTATCGACTGTGATCGAAAAAAAAATCCCGAACATTTTCCCGCCTCACTTTTCCTGTGAAAAATGTTCATGTAAAAATGGAATACACGAAAAATTCAAAAATATAGATAAATTAAATCAAATTGATATGCGAGCACGCACATTCTGGTCCTTTTTAATTTAATGTTAACTTTTATCGACAGACTTTGTTTTATACCATAATACAAACAATTTTCCCAAAAAAGTGTGCATAAATTTTTATCAGTCGGTGTAAAGGATTAAAAAGGTGTAAATGAGCCAAAAATTTATTGCCAGGTATATTGTTGTATTATTGCCAGCACTGATAAAACATTTTAATTCGTTTTTAACAGAGCAGTTAATACAATTTTCAGCTTAATTCTTTGTAGACGCAGTGAAAGTAAAATACACTCTGAAAAAATATTGTTTATGATTTTAAATTAAAATAAATTTTAAAATAAGTCTTTATTCCTTTGTTTACTTACACGGGTTTTTATTCGATCGACAGAAAGGAAAGAGTTGATTTTAATACAGATAAAATGATCCTAACAATTCGTCATTTCAATTAATTTCAACAGTGAAATCCTTCTGTCATTGTTCACAACTATATTTTAAATTCTTGTTATGTTTTTACTGGCAAAATTGCATTGCACAACAATAGAAAACGATTGGCAGAGCTGATAATCCTTTTAATTCTTTCATGACACAACAAAAGCTTTTTTAATTATTTTTCATCGTTCGAGACAGTATCGAAGGACTCAAATGCGTAGGAAGAAGTATATGAGGTGAATTTTCTGTGAAAGTATGGAAATCATAAGGGAATGAATATAGATGGGTTGATTTTTTGTGAAAGAATGTTTTTTATAAAAACAGTGTTATTCTATGTGAATGAAACACTAATAATAGAATATGTTAAATTTGGGTATCCGCTTTAAAAATGTTAGGCATATGCGTTTCTAGCAACGATATTACCTGAGCTTTTTAAAGTAAAGCTTTTTCAACGGTTTTTCTAAGGACGACAGATTTTGAATCTTTGCAGTGACATCTGCACAAAAATAAAAAAAAATTGTAAGCTAGCTCACTTCACTTCATTTTACTCAGAAGCATGAACACGGTGTATTGTGACATTGACATACCAAAACAATAACAATAACAAAATTCTTTTTGAAAAAAATCTTCACCGCAGTAAGTTGATCCACATTGCTTCATATTACTTCACAATATTAAATTCATCACTGACTGTGAACTTGATCTTGTGTTACCATGCAAATGCCTGATAATAGTGGTTTTAATTTCATAAATTTTGCTGACCAACAACCGTCTAACAAAAATATTAAAAATAAGAAAAAAAAGCCAATATTTCCACAATCAAGGTAGTGTTTCGAATATATTTTGGAATAATATTTCTTAATATATTAGCAGATTTCAGGGTATTACGAAGAGTCAGGCAAGGAAATTAAGAAAAAAGCAAGACAGGTGGAATAAAAAAATTGATACAATTCCCTTCGCAACAATTCTCAAAAACATGGAGGAATCCTCTGTGGAATGTGAGTATCTATTAGAAATATTCGTACAATTAAATAGACTAAGGCTAACGTTTCATCATATTTTAGTTGCTAATGGTCATGCACCGTTGATTCTAACACCCAATAATTGTTTGATTTTCAAAACTGGCAATTGCAGTGTTTACGATCGAGCTGAGCCACACAGAAGTAGCTCCTGGCACCAAATTATTGTTAGTTAGAGTTAAATTCAATCTTCTACAAGTTTAATTAAAAAATTTATTATATTTTAGATCCACCATAACCGTCGGTTTAATAAACAGCAAATTATTGACGCTTTCTTTCGCCTGCTGCCGGATGTAGATTTTTATCCAGTCGCTTATCGAAGTGCTCAAAAGACAGACTCTTTCTTTCTGCGTTGTTGTGGTAATGCCATTCGGAAATTGATGGATAATAATTTGAGACTGATTGTGGAGGAAAACCAAGTTGCAGATTTGACTTTAAAGATGAAAATTGGATTACACCAAGTTGGTCAATTCTTGTTAATCCCTGAAAGTATTTTCGAAAACTAAACAATCTAACTTTTTTATCTTTTCAGGTGGGTCAAATAGCGCAATTTGAAGTAATTGGCCGAGCAATTGAAGAACGTATAGAATCCAGAGATGAAGAACTGGGAACACTGAATCTAGGTCACTTTGATAGTCACCCATTCTTCGAAGACTTGATCCTTAGCTTGGGAAACATCAAGTGTTTTGAGACGATTTGCAACAAAATAAACGGCATAGACAGAATTCGCAGTAAAATTTCTACTTTGATACTGAGCAACAACAATATTACCACTTTGGCGCCATTGAAGTTTCTTTACAATTTCAACAACTTAAAGTATCTGGATCTTCGTCACAATAAAATTGACAACTTGGAGGAGTTGGTTCATTTGAAGGACTTGAAATTGAATGAATTGTTGCTTCATGGAAATACGGTAAAATATTGGAGTTAACCTTCACAATCAATATACTTACTATCGTTGGCATTTTAGGTTATCAATGCTCTAAATTTCGTGCCGTTTGTGAAAGGAACTCTTCCGTTTTTAAAATCGGTCGACAATTATCCTTTGATTGAGGCACCTCGCCCAAAAATGCCTCGCAGTGTTCCTGTACCACAAAACAAAAATTACGCTCGAATATTACGCAGCACGATCGGAAATGGAAACGATAATTTGGAGAATTTTAGAAGTGGCTCCTTGATTCGACCTAGTGATATCAATCCACACTCTGCCAAGTTGTTTGAGACGAACTACAAAAATAAAAGCGAGAATTGGTGGCATGAAGTTAATGTGAGTTAAAATCAGAAATTTAAGTATTTTTAATTAAAAAAAGTTATTTTAGATTCAACATAACAACAAAGTGCACAAGGATGAGATTTTAAATGCGCTGTTCTACCATTTAGATCCTTACCACTTTTATCCGTGCTACTATAAAGAGTTCGCCAACCACGACATTTTCTATTTGCATGATTGTTTTGAATCTCTCCACGCCTTGGTGAATATGAACTTGCTGTTTAAGTGTATTGGGAAAACATCAGGACGTCCCGAAGGAGCAGCAATTCAAGTCATCTTAAAAATGGATGTTTGCGAGTACAGAAACGGCCATATCAACTTTTCTGACAAAATCCGCTACGCTCTGTGTGATCTTTTTGATAGTTCCACGAACACATTGAACCTCAGTGATTTCCGCAGCCATAGTGAGTTTGGGTCGATTGTAGTGCCCATTAACACCACCAGAAGCATGTCAGATACAATTTACTGTGCAACCAAGATATTTGCACAAACAACTCACTTAAACATGCAGAAGAACATGATTAAGTCGTGCAAAGGATTTAGTAATCTCAGCAGTTTCGTGAAGTTGAAGAGTTTGGACTTGAGAAATAATTTGATTGACTCAATTGATGATCTGCAAGGTTTTCCTACTTTGGATTTGATAGAATTGTGGCTTGTAAGTTTTAAATCATTAATTTCAATAGATTTTTGTTTTCATTTGTGTTTGTTTGTAGGACCAAAACCCAATTTGCGCTAAATACTATGATTCTGGTAGCAGTGTGTACGTCCAGGACATTCGTCGTATTTTTAACAAACTGCAGCGGTTAGATGGCGTAGATTTACCTAAAACCCACAACAATGTTCCAATGCGCAATTATCTCTGCCATCCAGATGCGTACATATTTGCCGAAAGCTTTGTGAAGCAATTTTTCACAACATTTGATTCCTTCGCCCGGCAAGATTTGAAGGAACTTTATTCCAATGGTGAATTACTTTTAAATTAACAAAACAACTCAATATTTTTAATCATCAATTTTTCAGAATCTTCAATATTTTCGATGAGCATATACTTTGACGCCGGCAAATTGGTCAACAAGAACATACAATCAAGAGTGCAAGTCTATCGCCAAAATTGCAGGAACATTTTGAAGCTCACCAATTTCACACACAGTTCAAAGGACGTTATCAAAGGATCGGAAAAGATTGGACGCTTTTATGGAATTTTGCCAAAAACTGAGCACGATATTCACAGCTTCCATATTGATGTTCCGGTTTTTTCGCAGACTATGACTGTAAGTTACTGTTCGTCGATCAACAATTAAGAATCAATTTTTGGCTAAGTTTAATCATATAACTATTTTAAGGTAATTATTGTCAGCGGTGTTTTCAAAGAACTTGCTACTTCCTTGCTTGAAGATGAATTGTTGATGTCCTTTACACGCACCTTCATTCTGCGTCCGTACTCAAAAAAACAAGGCATTCTGAAGAATTCATTCGAATACAAAATTTACAACGAGCAACTGCATTTACAAAATGCTTCCATTCTTCAGACTGAGACCTCCTTTAAGTTGAGCTCGCATGATGAGGATGAGTTGGAGGAGAATAACAGAGACTTGATGCCAACTGATTTTGAGGATCAACAAGCTAATTTGCTGATTTTCAAAGAACTTACAGAGCTAAACCATACGTGGTGTATGAAGTGAGTGATCATTTTTCATTAAACGCTTTGCACTTTTGAATTATTTATTTCGAATTTTTCATTAAAAATCTTATTAAGTAATGATTCTTTAAGTTTCACTAAAGCTAATTTTTCTAATGTTTCTTTGTTTACCTTGTTATATTAAATTAAACACTCACACTTCATCCATTTCTAAAATTTCTGCAAGAATAAATACATTGAGTACTCTTAAGTCTTCTCAAGAATTGTTTTATAATTGATAAACAACTTCTCTATTTTGTTTATTTCAGATTGATGAAGGAGTCCTCATGGAACTTGAAAGTGGCTTTAACAATATTCAACACGTTGGTGGAGAGCAAAAAGATTCCAATGAATGATTTTGAATTCAAAGCTTTCAAGTAGGTGCAACTTCAGAGCTATTTATAGATATTTTATAACCGAGCTACAAAATTACTTGTAAAATAATCTTAAAATACAATCTAAAAATGTAATTAAACAATTTGAATTCAAAATAAGAAATATTCAAAATAATCTTCTGAGCTTTAATAAAAACTACAGTTTGGCCTTCATCACTGTAAATAAATCACCCATTTAAGAATGAAATTTTAATATGGTAAGTAACCCCCTTGAAGTTTATCCACAAAATGTCAACACGTGCCTAATTAAAGTTGGAGAGCTTCTTAACACAAAATTTAATTTCCCAAACGCGAAGACGTAATTTTTTCTTCAAAAATGTTCTCGAAAAGTAATTTGTCTAATTTTGTCGGAGAACTTTGCAGCAAGACTGGCATCAACTTTGAAGTCGACCATAAATTATGTATCTGTCCTTCGCCTTTTATGGCAGGCGAGCGCATTTTCAGCATTCTCCAAACTGCCGAAAATGAAACCAAACGGCTTTTTAATATTCTGAACGAAATGCGAAAAATTAATAATTTATGTTTCAATATCCATCCATCCACCCTTCCCAATTTAAGAATTCTTACAAGAAATACAAAAAAATTCCGAAGAGTAGGTATAAAAGACAAAACCATGGGGTCGTCACATCTAAGAATTTTTAGATATTATTTTATTTTAATATATTTAAGTATCTAAATACAATTTAATATTCGCGTGTAAGTAGAACAGAGTTTCTGTTTTTTTATGTGCAATAAAAATAAAAATGTTTTCTGCAAAAAATTCTAAATGTAAATACCTCCAAAAATAAACAAAAATACTAAAAATAGTGACTTTTGCAAATGAAACACTGAATTTGCAATAAAAATGTGAATCCTAAAGGGCAAATTTTATTATGTTATGTTTTTCTATGTAATCTTTCTTCTGCAAAAGTGGCAAAAGTCAGAAGCATTTACTTCACTTTTCACCCTCATCTCACTTGCCATGTATTACAGTTGGCTGAAAATTACAGTTTGCCGCATGATAATATGTGATTCTCCAAAAAAATCAAGTTAAATCCTTCCACCGGCTGCATTTATGCAATGACGGGCTCATAACCCATTTTATTTGCATTTTGCACTTTGTTCCTTGAATGTATACATAGTTAAGGAATGAATAGCATTTTGTGAAAAATAAATGGGAGAATTGTTAGATAAATGGGAATTGTGACGTCTGTTGGAATTTTTGATTAGCTTTAATGAAAAGATATTTTTTTTGATTTGTTTTTGGAAAGAATTTGACGAGTTCCCTGAAAATCTGGATCTATGGGTTCTCAGAAACACTAGATAATTTGTTTAGATTTTGATTTGATTGATTTGTTCCCAATTTAAAATTCATTTTCAAGAGAACAAGATATTTAAAGTCATATATGAGTAAAACTCCAATACCCTACAAATAAAGAAAAGCAGCAAAATTGCATGTTCCATATTTGACAAACAGCATGAAAGTGCATGTATTATTCATGCAGGAAGACTTTCTTTTTATTATATTTCCTGAAATTGAGGAAATAAAACGGAGAAGAGCATGCACAAGGATAATAAAATATTTCCATTCATTTTGCATTTATTTGCACAACGAATCAAGACGAACAAACATTTTTATTGTTTTTTCGCCAATTCTTTTTTGCTGCCTCTTGTCAGACACGAATAAAATGTAAAGTCGATGTATTCATGGACTTGTGTTTTTATTATTGCACATTTGTGAAATTACAATTGATGTAATACATATCAAAAAGCAGGGGTTTTAAAAGTGTATTTAGATTAAAAATAATTCATATTTGCTTTTCTAAATTCGCATCTGCGTTCTTTCAAAATAAATAGAAATATATTAACAAAGTCCCGTTTTAAACTAAAATTCTGCGTCAATACGACGCTACATGTCACTTTATATTATTTCAGGTGAAGAAATCAAGTGCATGTAATCAGTAAATGGCTGAAATAGAAGTGAAGTTTTTTTCGTATGTGTATTATTGAAATATTAAGGAAGGAGGAAGGATTTTAAGTCTCATTTTTACTTTATCACAAAATATGAAAACTTGGAAAAATTCTGAGTTCCAACTAACGAACAAAAAAAAGCGAAGGGCTTTAGCATAGAGCTTTAGTTTTGGTTGTTTCCCAAGAACTCAAAAATTTTGAGAGAATTTCAGGAATACTGTAAAATAAGTAGAGTACTTAATAGAAAATCTTCAACTTTTTGTTTAAGAAATAATATCCAGAAATTTCTAGCGAAGAAAAATTTTATATAAATTTTTAATTAAGAGTTTTAAAATTCAAGTTTTATGCTAATGCGGTGAAAATGTCAAAGTATTCAAGTCCTTGAGGAATCTTACCAAAGTAATTTAATTAAAAAGTTCCTGTCTACAAACATTTGAGCGGAGTTACAAGCACAAATCCAAAGAGAAAATTTAATTTCCTAGACAACGACGCTGTGGAAATGGAATAAGAGGAAAGGGCTCCAGCAAGCAATATCATCATTTTATGCATGATAATTGATTCACAATGCCAGCTACAAATTGAAATACCAACAATAATCTTTTCAGAAATGTTAGAATTATTTTTCCCTGGTAATAAGCACTTGAGATGTTTCAATAATTCAGTGTTTTTTTATTCACGAATTTTTGCATAAAATATCGTGGCTCAAGTCGTCTACAGAGATTTTCTATAAGTAGTTGGCATCTATGCCTTTAATCAAGTTAAAATTTTAGTTTATCTTAAATCTCATGATATTATTGCATAATTAGGTATAATTTGATGTCGAATAGAGTTACATGACATCTACTAAATTATATTACAATCTTCAGAATTTATCTAAATGCTTCTATTTCGAATTACAATACATTTATGCCCTAAAATCAAAAACTGTTATTATTAGGTTCATGGATAGTATTTTTTTTTTGAACTTTCGTTTTTTGACTTAAAATTCTTAAAAATTAGGTTTCGCGGGTCGCATTTTTGGTTTTTGGGTCCCAACATTCATAAATTATTTTTCGAAGTAGTGCTATTCATGAACCTAGGTTGCTTTTCATGAGCCTAGGTTCATGGATAATATTTTTTTTTTGAACTTTCGTTTTTTGACTTAAAATTCTTAAAAATTAGGTTTCGTGGGTCGCATTTTTGGTTTTTGGGTCCCAACATTCATAAATTATTTTTTCGAAGTAGTGCTATTCATGAACCTAGGTTCATGGATAATATTTTTTTTTGAACTTTCGTTTTTCGAAATAGTGCTATTCATCTTTTCAACTAGTTCAAAAAGTCACTATCAAAACCAGAAATAATCAAAAGCCTTGAATGAATGAAAAATTGGCACAATTGAAATGAGAATGATGTCTTACAATTTGCTTTGCTATACATGAAAATTTCATTAGTTCAACAAATGAAAATAGACGCGGATCTTTTCTGAATTTCTTCTGAAAAATTCTGCTTCATTTTTTAACATATTTGAAGTAACATCTTTGAAATTGACGTGCTTCTATCATCTCATCAATTTTCTAGAAATTTAATGAGCAAATTTGTTCTGTTAAGTTTTCTAGGGCTTCTTCTACTGCGGGGCCTTATCAAGGAACAGATTTAAAAGTAGAGAAAAGATTGCTCAGCAAAGTTTTAGTAGGTAGAGGATGAATATTTAATTCTTGATATGTATGAAAGTTTACAGACTCGGGGCAGATTTGCACACTTTTTGAATCATTGTTCTGTTTTTGGATTTATACATTTTTCAAGGATGCTGCGTTGTTTAGACATCGAAGCATCTAAATAATATCCATGTTGATTGATTATCTCTTCTCTTGCCTCTTGGGTTCCCTTACATGCCAAATCTTTGTTGATCAAATTCCAATAAAAATATCATAGACCGGCAGACGGTCAAATTATCAAAATTCCAAAATTATTTTCCTATAAGGTTTATAATCAAGAAGCTTTTGAAAAGTTGAGTTTTTAATTGCCGAGTAGGAAAACTTCTTGATAAGCTGTGAGTGGTTTAATTTCCATTCTCATGTTAAAACTGGTTAATGAAGGGGTAATTAGGAAATCCAATTAAAATTTTATTTTGCACATAATATTTGTTAGAAAGAAATGGTCTTATTGGCAGATTTTGATATTCATGAAAATGGAATTTGCTGAATGGAATAAAACTTAACTTTTTCTCAAATTCGGGTTTTTAGGGGTTGTTTATAGAAGACGTTGGAGTTTTATTTTTGCTAGTGTGATTTATTCTGTTGAAGATGTAAACATTTAATACAAAATGAGAACGTCATTTGTGAACGTCCTATTTGAAAATTACATAGACTTCTATTACATTATTTAATATTTTGGCACAGAAAATTGGGAATTGCTGAATGATACAGAAACTCATGCTATATATATTTTGCATAAAAATCTGATTGTCATAAATTTGCTGTGCCAAAAGAGGCAATATTTGCATGAAAAAAACATAAAAACATGCTCAGAATTTATTAATAAATTGTAAATATAGAAAATAACGAAATACATAGAAAATTTTCAAACAATATTTTATGCGGATTGAAATGTGCAAATGTGAAATCAATATCATAAATCTGGTTGATTTAAAATAAATCATGAAACTCAACTCGCACAAGAAATAAATTATTAAATTTTTGATTGGAAACGAATGATGGTGGGAAATTGGAAATATTTTATTTATCATATTATTTTATCTCTTGATGAATATGAAATTTACTAAACACAGATTTTTCAAGGGTATATTGAATATTTAATAAGTTGACGAAGAAAAATAATTTATTGGTTTGTTAAGCACTTAAATACGATTATTATCGTTTGGTGAAGCTGAAAGACTGTCCTAACCCTGAAATTAAATTATTTAATTAAAATCATCTGATTAAAGAACAAAAGCTTTATCGCGATTAAGCTCACACTTTCTTAGCTCATGGTAGATGAAACTCAAACAAAATGAGAAGGAAATATCAATTCATTTTGAAATCAGTAGCAAACTTTTCTATACCTAGATATATAATAATAAAACAATACCAAAACAGAACAAAAGCAAAGATAAAACTTTTAAATAAGGCATTAAGGCAAAATTGAAATAGATAGGAGGGCAAGATTTCTTCGACGTTATTTCGAAATAGTTTTCTATCACTCTACTGGCTCTGTTTTCAAATTTTGAGGGTTTTCTTATTAATATCTCACCTATTTTGCCAAATCTCATACATTACAAAAAGTATTCTCTCAACATTTTCATTGAAACCATACTACTAAACACATGTTAGAGCATTTAATTAACCGTTAAATTTGATCAAAAAGCCATTTATTTTTATTGCTTTCAATTTTTAATCTACTTCTTCACTTAACCTAGTGCAACACCAAATATTAACAATAGAGCAAAACATGGTATACCATTGAATCATAGAACACCTTTAATCTATTATCTCAAATGGCACAATAAAATATGTTTGCGATAAAATAAATTGCTTGCCCGTTTTATGTCTTACTTTAGGTTTTTGTGCAGCTCTGTAGGTACATTACTGTTTTTCTTTGTCATGTTTGTTTTTTAGAAAAAGCCTGGTATAAGCTTCTAGACTTGAGCCGCCAATCGAATAAATAAGGCTAAGTCAGGTAAAGCTTGGCAACAAACAAAATATTTTTACAATTTATTGGTTTTTTATTGTATATGAAATTTTCAAGAGATATACAATCCTCCGCATTTAGACTGAAAAAATTATTTCAAATTCTATAATGTAAATAATATAATATGGATAAATATATGACGGATTCAACATTTCTTGTTTGTTTGAAATATTTAAGCTTCAGTTGAAATTTAATGCTGAAATACTTTACAGAATATAGTAGATTTTAATATCAGAAATTTGCATCAATTAACAAGTTTTTCGTCTCAGCTACAATCACAGAAAAATACTGGAGCCATCTCTTTCTTATGACCCATTTTTTTTGCACCTTCACTCAGTATTTTAATTCAAAATCTCGACTAGTTGGATTTTTGCTGAATTCTTTATTGTTTTGTTGTTGCCAAACTGAAAATTAATTTAAATTTGAATTCTTTTGTTGAATTTCTGAAATAATGAATAATAATAATGTAAATGTATGGAAAATTTGCAGCTAAATGTTCTTTTTCAATTGAAAATTTCACTGATGTTGAAGCAAAATTCTGAGTAAACTTGGTTAGATGCTACCTGAAATGATAACGAAATCTTCCCAGGTTGTTTTTTTGCTTCAAACTTTTTTTAACCATCATGAATAAATATTTTTTCCAAACGAATCTTTAAATTAATTTTAAATGTTTTTTGTATGGAATGAAAATGCTGGAAGAGAGAACTTTTATTTTTTCTTCCAATTCAATGTTTATCAAAAATATTTGCTTTTCTTTGCTTTTTTGACTTAACAATGTTCAATGAGTTTTAAAACATTTTTTACGGTTTGTTCGTCAATTTCTGAAAAATGATGAGAATCTTTAACCTTTAAAAAATTCGTTCGCAATTTTGCATGTAAGTATGACATAATGTCAACCAAATAGCTAAAACGAATCCAGGTAAGTGCACTCATAATTGAACCTAAACTGTCAATTATTTCTACCTTATATTGAGGAAATTTTATAATTATAATCATCCATTTTTATTGCTGACACGAAAACTGCATTAAAAGTGTAAAAGTGTCGCAGTTTTATTGCAGCCATTAAAACCCTTTAAACCTCGCAATAATTATACTTTAATGCGCAACAATTAAAACAAAAAACTGTTAATCAGAAATTAATTAAGCTTTCCTTATTAACGTAATATGCAAAATAAAAACGTAATAAATAAAACAGGCATTAAATTGTAATTTGTGGCCATTTCTCCCTTGAAATAAAAATAAATAAAAATAAAGTGGAATAAATTTAAATTACGATGCAATAAAAAACTAAAAATTGTTTTTTGACTATAAAAATGTAGCGAAAAATATTGCAAAATTCATGTGACCGTAAATGTTCATTTCAGTAATTGGTTGAAAATTGGTACAGGTTTTTGGTGATTACTGTAGCCATCACTTCAAAGTTGATGCTCTTGTCTATCTAAAATAAATATATAAAAATAGCTATTACCTATTTCTCAAAATACATCCATTAGCACTAAAGCTTCAGAGTAAACTTTTTGACATCAACTTTACAATTTATCAATGCGAAGTAAATAAAATTTAATACGCTCGAAATGTCAATATTTGAATAGTTCCTAATAATTTGATGCTGAATGCTCCTTTTTACTGCTTCTCACTTGGGTATTAGATATTTATGGTGAAATAAAATACTTTAGACATCCTGACATCTACAAAATATGGGGAGAATTGTCTTATTAGTTTCATTGGAGCATCTTTGCAAAAAGGCTTCATGTCAACTCTTGGAAAATTCCTGAAATAAAATTTAATATGTTTCATAAAGTTTTATTGAAAATATTATATTATTTTATGGATGGAATGTTCAAGAAATATGGCAAAGTTGCAAAATGTTTGTTTTAAAATTGATAACTTTCTAGGGAAACTTTCTTGAGATTGGTTCCGAGCACGTCTTTATATAATATTTCAAGAATACTGAATGCTTTTTAAGCGGCTTAAAAGTTTGATGTTTGCCTATAATAATCATTTATGAGCCTTTTTCATATGTTGATAATTATTTCTTTATAGTTAGGTATTTTGTTATTATCAAAGCGCTGGACAGCTTTTCTAGTGGAGAATATAATTTAATTGAATTAAATCTGCTTGTAGTTTTAAATGAAACTTTTTAATCCTTCATAAATAAGTTGCATGCAACGTTTGTATGGAGCTTAGGCACACAAAGAAATTCTTCAATATTATCCGTTCGTTCAATGTATCATCCCTTTGTGTTTCATATCCAAGCAATAGCAATTTTTACTTCTTGAATAGTTTTATTTAATTTATAATTGGGAGACTTGTACTAAAATGATTTATAAAAGAGTTATAAAGGATTTGAGCAAAAATTCTAAAGTATACTGAATACAATTTACGATTTTTATAGATAATGTTTTTTTTTATTTGAAAAAAAAATTTATTATGGAATTGAAAATTTTTAATTTTACTCAATGATATTGCAAATAATTGTAAATAAAATGAGCAAACAAAAAAAAATTCTGTTGAAATCAGTAAATAGAATAAAAGAGCAGCTCTGAAAAGAGCTTTTTTAAATTAATGGTGTCAGCCTCACAGTCAGTAATTAAATTTCATTTTAACGACCAAATTAAAATTCTGTGAAGCTCTATAATATATTATGAAATTGTAAAAAAGGTGACGAATCTAATCATTCATGGAGAGTTTGACACTTTTGACTCAGAATACGTAAAGTTGTATGTTTAATGAATTTAATTTGTTAAATTAAAAGGGATTTGAGTCATAAATTTTTAGTTCTATACTTTGAATATTGAAAATAGTCTATTAACAAGCTACAAATCAGTATACTTTAAGATTATCGAATCTCAATAACATGTACATCATAAAAATGATAAAACCACCAAAAAGGTAAAAACGCCTTGATTAAAAGAGAGCCACTCCTAAATAATAAACCGTGTCTACAGCCAACAACCAAAAGACATTTTGTTTATCTTGCCAATAAAAATCTGTTTAAATGGCACATAACAAGAATGTTCGTTCCTTATCTCTTATCGACCATCAAATTTGATCAAAAAGCCATTCACTTTTATTGTTATGCTTTCGTTATCAACCATTTTCATAAAATTACCGAGTTAAAGAGCAAATAATGTTGTCAGTGGAAAAACGAAATTGCTTTGCGACATTTCAGGTTCTTTTGCAGCAAAATCCAATGATTTTTCGTTATTTCGTTATTTAATCTTCAACGTATGTATATATATGAGTCCTGAACAAATACCGAGACTTTTCCCGAGTTTTTCCTGAACATATTTTCTCACGTTGTCATATATGCCTTGAGGCCAATAAAATTGTATTTATATTTTATTCTAACGTTTTTTTTGTATCGATTCGTGTATACTTTTCCACAAATTGCTAATATTTGCTTAAAGAACAAAAACAAATCTTGGCAAACAAGAAGCTCTAAACAAATATAAAGCGTTAACAGGTAGAAACATTTCCTTCCGGATATTGAAAGAGAATTAGAGTGAATCTGTTGAATTCTGTCTTTTTAAGGTGTTTTGAAAGAATTAAGTTCCATTTTAAAACATTTTAGAGGAAAGTATTTGCAATCTTTTCTCTAAATTGAACATTAGAGAAAAGATTGCAAATACTTTCCTGGCAAAAAAAAATGTAAAATGGTCTAAGGATAATTGACAAACGAATTTGCAAGGAAAATGTAATTTTTATCATTCAACCTTTAAACATCGCATGACCTAAATTCTCTTCCACGTAAGGTAAATATGCCGAAAACCGAAAGAACCTCAAAACATGATTTAGGATTTTTAGCTCAATTTTCCTGCATGCAGCAACAAAATTATTCCACAATTTGGCCATGTAACAAGATTTTATCCTTTTCATGTTACAAGCTCCATGCACAAGCAACAAACTAACAAAGTGTCGAAGCCGATGATGCCATAAAAAGTACACAAAAAAGCATACAAAGGCCAATCTGCCATATGTTCTCTGTTTTGCCTGCAAAAACTGTCTTTATTTATAGGCTATGAAGATACAAGCCAAGCGACTATATGTGAGCATAAAGCAACGTATGAACACCAAATATTTATGTACATCCGTAAGCATTATCAAAGATGAACTAGAAAGGATGAAGCTCAATGGAAATATAAAGCACATAAAAGTTCGCTTTTCGGTATGAATGGAAGCTAGTATTTTTGATTACGGGGAATAAAAAAGATTTTTTGATTTTGAAAAAGGATGCTGGTAATAATATAATTGAAATTGATTCGAGTTCGATATTTATTCCGAGGTCTTTGTCTAGACCTGTAAAAAAAAAACAATTAAATATTTTAGGTAATAATATCCAAATTGAATATGTAATACAAATTTTTGAGAACCATAAAAACTCTTATATGAAAAATTAAAAGGAGCAGCGCCACAAATTCTAGTCTACAATTACACAATACACATTAAAATCATACTTGAACGCATACTCAATTATGAATTTATAAATTTTGCTTATGGTGACTTTTTTACACTCATGTATTACTACTTGGCTAAAAAGTAGAATACAATCATATAATTTACTATGCCAGTAAATTAGAATTAAAAACGAAGTTCTCTGTAATTTCAAAAAACCACTAATAATAATTGCACTTTGCTTCATAAATATGTCTCCTTCAATGTGCTTTCATAGTTTTATTATTTTATAGTGCTTTGTTGAGCTGCCCTTAAATTATGAAATATTATTGTTTTAATAATTAATGTCCGAAATGCATGCTCATGTAAGGTCGATATCATTTGCTTGGTGATTCACATCAAAACATTTTTTTAAATGAAAATTTATGATAAAAGTTTTATTGTACTAATCTGTTTTATGGAATTCAGTAGAGATATGAGTTTTTGTTAATTAATATTTTATTATAATCTAAACTAAAATCAAATGGAAGTATAAATATGGTAGATATTGTAATTTTAGAGAAAAACAAAAGCGGTCAATCAAGTAAAACTGAAAAACTTTATTATGTAGTCGAAAAGATTTTTCTTCATAGAAATACCTTTTGAAAAACTGAACCTGTTAACAAACATAAATAACTCAACCAAAAAAGCCCACAGGTCGCATTTAGAGTATTTATTATTGCTTTTATCGTCCCTTGTGTTAGTTAAATTCTAAATGCTAATGCACTCAATTGTATATACTTCATTCTTGAATACTACATACTGTAAACGATGAAAATCGCTATCACACCAAAATGCAGAAAATTCAAAATAAAATAGAAGAACCAGTGCCGAGTAAATGAAAAATTGTTAACTACAATTTGCCTTCATTGTTATCCATTCGCTATTTTTATTTGCATTTTTACGAGGAAAAAACTAATCGGTCCATTATTCATTCGCAATCGAATGTAGGATTTTGGCTCATGGTTTTACAATGATTTTTGGCCAATCTCGATGCCATGTATTCTACACATACTCTACAGTCTACATAGTCTTGTTCCTCTAGCTTTTTTGCGTTTGAACTTTTCGTAGTGAAATTGGCTGCATTTTTCAGAATTTAATTGATCGCATGTAGTCAAATCCCCGAGTGCATTAACATTTTAGCTTCACCGACCGGTGGCCAGCGATATTAAATTGCTGTGTTTGGTTTTTTGTCAGGTCCTGACATTTCATTTAATGTTTCATTTGTTCAATACGCTAGAGTAAAGAAAAACTTTGCATACACGAAATATTTACTTTTTCTGAAATTAAGAAAAAAATGTTCAAAAAAAATAAATACAATATTTTAGAAATCAACTATCCAAAAGAGAATCTCTATCATAAAAAGAAAATTTCTTGCCACTTCTTATGAAAACTTGAGTTTTGAAGTTGATTAGTTAGATGTTTAGAATTTTACAACTGGAACATATTTCTACAAGATTTTCTCAAAAGTTTCCTGAAGTTTATGAAATTTATGACACTGACAAACAGATGTTGTCGTCAATTTACATCTCAAGCGTAAATTCTTCAAGTTCTCAGTTCAAGTGCTATGCAGGAACATAAAATAAAATTGTGCTGGCACACTTTTCCAGGAGCTTGCCAATTTAGGTTATGCTTTAATGAAACTTTTTATTGTCATGCCGACAGATAAAAAAACTGGATAGATTTATACATTTAAACGTGTTCTTACTAAGATATTTTTCAGATTTGATTGTTTCTCTTATTTCAACTACTATATTTTCAAACACTTTGTTATTAGATATCATAAATGAGTATGTAAACAGAAATTTAGATATACTTTTTGAATATTTATGAAGCCATAAAAAAAAAGTAGTTTGAGGAATGAAAATAACTGCAATGAGGATGAAAATATTTTATCATAATTGGTTGGTAATTGAAAATGTTGCCAAAGTCAGACGAACATGTAGGTTAAATGAATTTGCTTGGCGCCGAAAAATATTTTAAATCCTTAAAACTTCCATGGCTTCAAATAAAAATGTAGATCAATACATAACTTTGATCAGAATCAAAACTTCAGTTTTCTTTAATACTCTCAGAGCTTTCAAGATTAGTAAAATGAATTTTGATTTAAAAGAAAAATAAGCATATTTGAAGGCTCACTGCCAGTTTGCTATTCGCTTGAAATCAATTAAACTGTCATGGTTGAGGAACTTAAATTGTTGCAATAATTCACCAATTTTGGAAACTCTCCAGTTCATGAAATTTATGTCCATAAATTATGAACAGAATATTTTTGTACCAGGTATTTTTCCAGGATTTATTATTTTTCATAATTTGCTTCGTTGAGTTTTACTTTTTTGCCTTTTCACTGTTTTTCTGCAGCACAAAATAAAGAGTATACTGTGGAGTGAATTTAATATTGTACATAGTATAACAGTTTGGTTTTTAATTTTTAATTACATTTTTAATGGTATTAATGCCATTGATTTATTGTGGAGGTGTAATTGGAAATTGTTGAATTGGAAATATTTAATATAATAATTCTTTTCCTGTTTTTTGGCAAATTGTTTTGTAATTTTAATTATTATTGTGTATTCATTACACATTACAGAATAAAGTCTGATTAAAATTCACTTTCTGTAAAGTACTCTTCAGTTGATATCAAGAATTGAAGGTTGCACAAATTATTCTGAAACATCTTTGACTATTTCTCTGAAACTTGAAAAACTTTAAAACTTGAAAACTTCTCACATCTAAAACTTTATTACGTTTTTTCAATCGCTCCAAAGAAATGAAATTGAAATGGTCAAACAATGAAATCCTCAACAAAAAAGTGACGACACAGTTTCACGTGGCAAATTCCAAATGAGAGTTCTGATTAGTTTTTCTACAAGCTACACAAGTACACAGGTTTATTGACTGGCTGTATAAATAAATCGTCTATTCATAACTGGAATATGATACGAAACCGTCTGCCTCAAGACAAAACCAGATTAAACCTTTTCGAATGATACTACAATTAATTAAAAGATTGATAGATAGAAAGCCATTTTAATTGGAAAGAATGGGTGATTGAATGGATTTAGCTCTTTTCAGATTATAATCAAAATTGCTTTAGCAAACATTTGGATCCATTTTAAAAACCAGAATTTGAAAAAATACAAATAAAAACTAGTTCAATTTCATATGCAATAATGAACTAAATCTATTGAGTTCATTTCAAAAACATGATAATAAACCGATTTTATAGAGTTTATTGTATTTTGTGTTATTTGTACACGAAAATTGAATAAAAAATTATTAAATTTATGCAACTGAGCTCATAAAATAATAATCAAATTTCTATAAATTTCTATAAAAATCCGAATTTTTTCTGTTTGATTGAATCATAAATTGGTTTCCCGCAAACTGCATTTATCGTTTTCATTTCGATTTCAATGGAAAATAGTTGCATAAACATTTTACTCAGATTTTACTCGGTTTAGCGATAAAATAAATGAAAAATAAAAGCATTAAACTATTTTTGTATAATTTGTTTGTTTATTTGCTTTTCCGTTCATTTATGAAAAAAAAAAAAAATTAAAATTGTTTTTGTGTTGTTTTGTCTGGTTTTTTAAGCAGTTGCATTGAAACAAATAAAAGCATGGAAAATTATTGTACACAACCAAAATAAACAAATCAATAAAGGAAATGTTTGGAATTTAAATTAATTTCGGATAATTTATATTCGTGTTGAATCAATGAAACTTAAATAGAATACCGTAGTGGAAATATGTAGAGTTTTCAGTAAATTTCAGTCTAGGTTTATTGTTTTTCGGTGCTTTATCACGTAATATATCATAATAATATTTGAACTGGCTTTATTCGGTATAAATGAGTATTTATTCTGTAGATCCAAATTTTATTATGGATATCATGGTTCTTAAAAGATTGATAGAGTGATATATGTCAATAATTCGATAATGGTATGTTTTTACGTTGTATGACAAATATACGTCAAAAGTTTATTAAGCTATCACTGACCATCGATGTAGTTTTATTATTAAATTGATTGATTGATGGAAATTGCGATGATTTAAAATGATTGCTGGTATCTTGATGATTTAAACCTCGTCAAAAGTCAATATAAAATAGGATATTTATAATGGATTGAGTTCATGTTTACATGCATAATATTTCACAAAAATAAAAAAAAACCGGGTGACTATACTAATTACGGTTAAGTGTTCCTTTACATACAGTTCTTGAAATTCGAGGAAATTCGAAGAATTTCGTAAAAAAAATTGAGAGTTTTAAGCACTTCCTCATGCATTCAGAGCCAAGTTTTCACTCTTTTGGTTGCCAACCTATGAAAAAAATAAAGAAAATGATCTAGTACAACTGCGCATGAAAACTGTTCAGGGGAAATGAGAGAAAATATGATTCTAGACATAATTTTATGCTTGGTAAACATTTTCCAAATCTAGGAAGTAAAAATTTTAATACTTCATGCAAATTTGAGTATTCAAATTTACAATAAATTTGATATTGTGATTTGTTGTTTTATTAAATAAACTCGTTATTAATAACTCAAAAATGAAATCATACAAGTATCTCCACATTTTGGATAAAATCATACATCATATAAAAACCACCTGCAAAGCAATCTGGAAAATTGCGCAATTACACAATCACATGTACATAACAAACAAAAAATGTTTTCGCTGGAATTAGCGTAAAAACCTAAAAGGATTACTTTTTTTTGGTATGAATAAATTTACCCGCAAAAAGGAATAAAAAAAAGAGTAATTTGAAATAACAAATAAAATTTACCTAACAAGCAACGCAAACTTCTCCAGTCTCCCATTTTCAGCCTTGAGTCCTCAATGTCGGTGGAAAAAATAAAACCCCGAAAGTACATAAGAACACAAGAAACATCCTTATCGTTTATCTTCCGCAACAGTCCATAATAAATTCGTTGTTGAGGTACAACAAACGCTCCTTAACCAGGTCTTATGACACAGAACCAAAATACAAAACGAGAAAATGTTATTTTGAAATTTAAAAAAGGATGTTTGCATAATTGTCTTCTGTTTATACTGAAGATAAATTTTTGGGTACATATTTGCGATTTAGAAACGGGATATTTAGAAACATAGAAATGGAGCATTTTAGAACACCCGATGAGTTTAGAGCTTTTTGTAGTATCTGGTTGAGTCATCTTGGAAACATTTTCTTGGGGATATGATACGGAACTTTTTAAATATTTCTTCAATTTTACGTTTGTTTGCGAAATATTCAGAATAACGATACCATCAAAACTGTTTTAAAGCCGTGGATATACAAAGCGGTTGATTAATGATTTTCTTTTTGGGTTATTGTCCTTTTTGCTTCTAGTTGGCTTTTATGAAGCAATAATGGGTTGGTTAGTAGAAATTTTCAAAACTTTATTCGTTTTTTTAAATTATAAAGTTGCCATATTTTTTACTTCATTATATAGAAGGCATGAAAAAGATAAGAGTAATGCATAAGTCTAATTTTCACTAAAAGTTTTTTTAATTTAAAAGTCTGTATTTTAAATTTTTGTATCCTGATAGCCAAAAAATCTTAATCACTTCAATTAAAATGTTTGCCAATCCCCTTTCATAAAGTCAAGTACCTTCCATATTCAAAAATATCATGAATAAATAAACCTTGGTAAAAATTTAAAACGACTCAACCGACCATTTGAGTACTCACCCTCAGCAGATATCATTTATATATAAGCTTTTAATCCCAATATAATTGCTTTTAAAACTGGGAAACTGGTTACCAGTTAAATTCATGATAAATTATTTATGATTGTTTGTGCTAGGAAAGCATCATTTTTCATCCTCTCAAATAACAAATAAGTCTGGAAGCTAGTGGAGGCAGCTCCAGGTGTTGTTTTGAAACCAGAACATCAACCCACACAACTCTAGCACGTACACATGTTAAAATGTTAAAAAATGTTGAAAATACAAGTGAAAATTTGATTTATGGCTTTACAAAATCATGTTCTTGCAAGAAGTCTGGAAAAATTTCTCGGTGAATTTAAGAAAAGTTCAAAATAAAATATGAAGCAAATAATTAAATGAAACCTTCTTCGCACATATACATCATTTAAAATTCTTGTAGCACAACTAATTATAGTAAAAATCATTTTAAATGCAGATTCTTCTATGTTTAGGTTGAACCATGAATTTATTTATGGAGTTGGAACATGTTCCCCTAATAAAGTGCAGCAAAAGATGTGATATTGTGGTAATAGAATTATAATGTGCATTAGGTGCTGCATTTGTGGTTTAAAAATAGATGTACGCTGGATTCATTTTAAATTCTCATTAATATAATATGTTCTATTTATCAAGAATATCTAGTTATAGTTCTTTATTAGAACACATAAACACTAAAAAGTCGTAAAAAATGTTCATGACATAAATTAACACATTAAAAAACTTAACGACTGTTGTTTAGTTTCACTTTAAGATGTAAGGTGGATACTAATTTAAAGAGACCGCAAGCTACTTTAGTTTTCCGGAGTTGTTAGGGAATGACTTAATATGTAACGCTTCCATTTGATGAAGTTTATGTAAAATATTTCAATCTGTAATTAATTAATTTATAAATTTTGTAAAAATATTTGTTTTTTATTGATTTGAACAAAAGATTTATAATTAATAAATTAAATTATTTTTAGTTTGGTGGTATAAGTAAGTGTCAGCTGTTGGTTAATTATCTATTAAGAAGCAGTAAGGAAGCTCTGTGTAATTTGTGTAACGATATTCATAAAGCTATGGCTCTATGCTATAGGGTTAATGTAGTCTAGTTCATACTTCTTGATTATAATCAATTTAATTAAAAAGAGATTAGTGTTTCTTGAGCTTCTTGAGTAGTAAAATTGACATAACCATAATGTTATATCTTTGTAGTCTTATTTTTTGCGCTTCAGGATATTTCTCAGCTCTACTTAAAAACTGATTTTTCCTTGTCAATCTCCATAACAACAATGTTTCAGCCTTTAATTATAGAAATGTTCATGGAGCATCTTGGCCAAGCTTTATATTATAGCTCTAGATTAAGTTGGGCTTATGCAAATTGTGATGAACAAAAATGTGGCATAAAAATATTTTAGGACAAGATATTTCAAGAAATATTTCTCTAATGTTGTGAAAACCGAACTTTAATACAAATTTATCGATTTGTTGTTATGTGGGTCAAAATAATACATAAACATAATAATATAATAATTTGTTTTTCTTTCATACTTGATGATGTATCTATTATTCCTAGAAGCATAAAAATCCAAAAAAATAAGAATGTGCAAACATTTACAAAAATCTTCAAAAAAAGTCCAAATACTTTGCAAACAAAAACTTTGGAAGCACATTGGAATCGGACCAGATTTAAATGTTTTTCCACGCAAATAAAGAATTTTTAATTCAATTTCTATTGTTGGCCACGTTCTCAATCTCAATTAAATGACAATCACAATTTTTGATTGCACTTTATCGTCTGTTGGAATAGCAGATCAATTTTTTCCTGAAATTTGCGATATTGTGAATGCAATTCTATGGAAAACTCCAAAAACTACAAAAACCATTTTATTGATTTGCTATGCGATATAAATAACTGACGTGACATGTTTTGGCAGCCAAAATGTGCTCGTTGCGCGAGGTTTGAATTTTTTATCACTCAATAATTTCGTGTTGTGCTGAAGTTGATTGATGGAAAAAATGTACATCTCACTCAGAATGCACAAAATGCACCGACTATACAGACTGACAGTTTATCTGTTCAACTAGGAAGATCAATATAAAATTGAGCTAAAATCATGGAAATCCATAATCAATTTTTAAATTAAAACTGACATTTGACTTTGTTATGCAAACATTTTAAAGAGTTTAAGGTGAACAGATGCTTTAAAAATCACATAATATACATTTAACACTCTATATAGAATCAAAAGCTTAAAAACAGGCAAAATCTAATTATTCTACAAAAATCCATTTCGAATCAATTATCTTTCTTTACTTGAATTATCCACCAATTAAATGAAAATTTATGTTATTTAATAAGAAAAGAAAATTCACAAGCCATTTTTCAAATTAATTCCGCAACATCAAACAATTCTGAAAGTTTCAAGATTCTCCATTAAGCAGAACGAAAGATCAAATAGATCAAAGATTTTCACAATAGCTTCAGTTTTTTCATATCATCGAGCTCCTTTTGTGGTACAAAAAGAATTTTGCAAGCATAGCCAGTAATGGAAAATTTAATATTAAAATCGTTTACTGCAATTTCAAAGGCACATTCTAGTTTTATGATCTTCATTCTTTGGTGAAATTGGAAAACGGAAAGAAAATTTTATTGCTTTACTCTTTTCTTTGCTGAGTTGTGGATGCTGAGTGCAAATTTTTTATTCTTTCCTTATTGTTGTGCTTCAAGGATTCTGTTTATCTGCGATGCTTCTTGACTTTAATTGCAAAAAATGTGTTTTAGTCTTGCTAAAAAGAATAGACAACTATAAATTTCATAAAAACTAAGAAAACCTTCTCCATTAAGCCTAGTTACAATCTATTTTAAGTACGTGCAAACTCAAGTACAAATGTTTCTTGTCATTCAAATAAAATATTCCAAAAAAGTTTTCTTGTAAAATAATATTAAATAGTAATGAGAAAAACACTTTCTGGTGTAAAAATAAAAAAAAGTTTTGGTTTTACAGAACATACTAAATTATGTGCCAAACTTTATCGTTGATATGGAATATTGTCAGATAAAGTTGGTGACTATGTTAAATTCCAAAGGATGCAAAAAAGAGACGAGATGAAAATGCCATGCAGCGACTAAATAGACGAACTAGACAAATGCTTTTGAGTGTAACCTAATTCTTTATGAAGTAGAAAAGCGATGGAAAAATAATTCTATTTTTCCTCTTTTTATTGAATTTGCAGTGTAATATTTTCGTCATTTTGTCATCAGCATTGAATCATCATTTATCAGTTTAAATAAATTGTTAGTGGAAGAAGGAGCAAGGTGGAAGCAAGTTATTGATGAAGTAAAACAGTAGTTTTGAATGCATATTAAAATGTTGTAATTCATTCAATCTTTGAAATCCTTGCTTCAATTTTAAAAAGAAACCGTGAAACTTATGCTGTAGAATTATAATTGATTTTGCATATATGTGAATACGCATTTGATAAAGTGATAAGTTTTTCCATATCAAGTAACATTCACAAATTAGGCATGAATAATGTAAGATGTAAATTGGAAGCATACACTCAGCATCAACATAAATACAACATCGAAAACAACACAGTATCGTAGACATTCACTCCCCCATTGCACAATTGTCTATTAAAACAAACCAGTGAAGCCTGAATTGCCCAAGGGGCATCATTCATTTGCATCAAACGATTCACTTAGCTTGTTTGGAGCATCTGTTTCACTTCATACACTTTAAAGGGGGAATCTCCTGAATTAAGAGCTAGCATCCTCAAGCAATTTTACAATTTGCAAGTGACACGATTTAAAAAATTATAAAATGAATTATTCACTTTGTAAAAAACTAATTGCTTTTTGTACTAATTTATGATTCTATTTGATGTTGAGTTTTTATTGAATTTCTGGAATTGGATTAGAAAACGATTATGCTTCAGATGAAATAAAAGTTACACTGATTTATCTCTTTACAATTATAATATGATGAATAAGAAATTTAATTATGATCCAATAATAAATTTTTGCTGATTTCTTAGCTACTATCTAGCTATCTGAATTTATCCTGCAGAGTATGATTAAAAATATTAATAATTGAATTCTCAAATTTCAAGGAATTTTTAATTTAGTTTTTATGATCCGTCCACTTATTCAGAAATGGATCCAAATTGTTATTTATTGTTTCATCTATTGAACCTTATTAATAATATCTCAAAAAATATACTTATAATTGTTGACAAAAGCAGTCAACCTACACAATACTCGTGTCTAATCTAAAATTCTTATATTTTGCTTGGTGAAACAATTTTAATATAATTGAGGATAAATTACACTTTTACATCCCTACAAATTTATTTCATTGTTCTGGAATTTACGGAAACTCACAGAAATTTACAGAATTTTCATAAGTAAGCATTTTGTTGATATTTATTAATATTTTTAGATCAAGTTTGAAAGACTTTCACATTATTTTACAGCATCTCGCATTTTCACATTTTAATGAAATTTTAAAGTATCATAAGTTGAGGAATGGAATTCAATATTGTTTGTCGGGAAACGAGCACCTTCCATTTATATAATTTGTTTGGAATTTGTTAAGGCTTTATACAAGTTTTGTGAAACATGTTGATGATGGCAATGAATGATACGTTTTTAATATTTTTTGTACTTGAGCAAATTTTATCGTTGGGCTTTTGGCCTTTTGAGAATCTGAACACTGAAGTTTTTGTTTTGCCGACATTTGTTTTTGGAAAGATTATTCTCTTAATTTTGCGAAGGTTACAAGAAAATCAGAACCATCTAAAATTCTAAAAGAAACTGAATCTTTCTCACATCGGGAAATTGAAAACTCATTGTATAACATATTTTAACTATTCTTTGTACCAACATCTAAGTTTCTTCAAAGTTTAATCTGTGTTGAAACAAGCATTTCTTATCTAAAGAAGTACAGTATGTAAGTATTAACAAAACTTATCCATTCAAAGAAGCTAGCTAGAAAATCTAAGGATAAGAGAAATCATGGATTTTCTAGCTGTATTTGCTGTATTTGCAGAAACTTTGAAAGTTTAAAGATACTGTTGTTTCCGATTGTATTGACTTAAAGTTTTCCCAATTTAGTTTTTTGTTTTGTTTCTGTGCTTTTAGTTTGGCTTCCTTTAACATCGACTGTAATATTACATTCTATTCATTAGAGTTTTTGAATATTTTTGTAGCATCATGGTGTTGTAGCAACATTAAAGTTAAACTCTTAATTGAAAATGTTTTGCAGCAATGATTGTTTTTGAATGCATTGAATTAAAGTTTTGTATTTGAACTTTTTTTAGAGTCGCGCGTGAATTGAACAACTAACAACTGAAATAAATCCGTAAAACGAGCTGTTCATGATTTCAGTTAAAAATATTGATATTCATCTTCTATGTATTTTTTTACTAAAATTTTTCAAAATGGTGCTACAAGTTTCCGACAGGCTCTCAACTATTCCATTTCCTAATATTCCAAATATTGATTGAAACAGGCAAAACTTCAAATGCTGATTTGAACATGTAATGCATAATCAGAGCTTTGATAGGGATCTCATTTAAGAGAAAATTTAGATCGTCCGAAACTGGAAATTACTTTCCGTTAATCAACAAATACATTTCAAATTGCAATTTTCACTCTGAAGTTTTGTTGCTTTGTACTGCGAATCGATGAAAAGTATACATGGAGTACTTTGAAATATTTGTTTTCAGAAATTTGTGAGTTTTGGCTAAGTTGTGAATTCATTACATTTGCTATTTAGTTAGGACTTCATTATTAAAAATGTATGTTTCAATCTATGGCTAGTTATGAAATGTTCTGATTTCAAGTTGTGTAAATATTAATATAGAATGAGTTGTTATTTATTAACTCTACTTGTCGTTGAAGGTGTGGGTGAGATTTTGATATTTACTGAAAAAATAAAAAATGTTGATAATATGCGTTTGAATGTTTTAATGGATTTTCAATTTCAATTCGAGCCTGAAAATGCATCTTGAAAAATTTATTCAAAACATCCAAAATTTTTCAGTATTGATTTACAAAATTCACATAATTTTTAACATTAAAATTTCAATAAATTTGCAAACCGAACTTCTGAAATATTCATAAAATTTAATCTGTTTTTCTCTCGTTTCAACAGCAACGCAAAAAAAGTATACACTTGGCCACAATTTTTACCACACCAGGAGGCTTAAATCCACACACAATTGAAATTTGTTAAAAACGGAAAGCACACCTGAAACCACTGAATCAATTTGTAGCTCAGTGTTTTTACAATATTTACGCCAATATACATTTAAAAATTATAAATAACAAACAGGACGAAATTAAAATTTCGTAAAATACTTTGATGATTAGTGGGAAAAAATTGCCAGAACAATTTAAAGACATCCAACCTATATATCCAGCTTTTTAATTCCGATTTAATTTTCATGAACTCGGATTCCAAATTATTTTGGAAACAGACGGACAAATGGTCAAAGTCAAAATATGCATGTTTTATTAATAATATCATATTTGTATTTGTGAAGCATTAAAAAATTTATTTTATTGAAAATATTTGCACGTTAAGTATTTATATAATTGTGAGTTTAGTGGCTGCATTTTAAATTACTTGAATCCTTCAGCTATTTAAAATTAAAGAGATTTTAAAAATTGAATACAAATTTCGGGATGATGGTTTTTTATTGTGGAAAATCTTCTTTTAAAATATTCTTTTCCGCTGAAATATCATACCATTCTCGCTTATTGCTGAGTAAAATTTGTTTAGTTCATCATAAATTTAAAATCACCTTTTCAAAAAAACTGCATGCATAATTCAAATCATAGTCACAAGCAAATGTTCTCAAAATAATGAATTTCACAACGTGGCCAATTATCTCATATAATAACTGACATATAATACCAAAATTCAACTAAAATGTGCAGATGATTAGCTTTCCATTGAATTGCCGTTCTTTCGTAAATTTTGCAAACTGACTATTAAAGTTTGAAGTGAAATTTTGTGTTATGCAAATCTACATATGCAACAGGCACGTTCTAAAAGTGCTCTCAAATTCAGAAGTATTCAATAAGCATTTAAAATTTAGTACGACTGGATATTTCAATTTTGAAATTAATAAAGCTTTAAATTTTAGAATGGTGAAGAGATGAGTAACTACTATATTGATTTATTTGTGAGTACTGTGAAGTAAGACAACAAGTATCATTGAGATATATGCTTTGCAGTTCAATTATGCATGTAAAATAATAGTTTTCTTGAATTGTTTTCTATCTCTAAAACCAGCATAATCCTCACCACACGCAAAACAGTATACTTTTTGGTGCTTGCATGTTTGAGTACAATAAACAAACATTGACTTATTATTATTGTTAAATGTTAAATAGTTGAATCAATGAGCATTTGCGTTTACAGAAGATTATACTAAGTTAATGCAATGTAAGTGTTTCGTTAAATAAGACTGCGAACACGCTCTTTCAATTCTTTGCAAGCTTGTTTTGTTTATGTGTGGAAATGATTATTTTCGAAAAACGCTTTAGGGTAGGTTGATAGTTTCCATACTCCATATTTTCTAGTTCAATTAACAATAATTAAGAATGGTCTATTGTGGTAGATGTTGATGAGGTGAATTTATGTAGTACAAAAAGAATATCTCATCATGTCTATTGCAGATGGTTTCCCAGAAAGCCACTGTATTTTGAAACAATGAACGTACTCTCATGTAACCAAAAACCAAAAATGTCACATATGATATTACTCATCTTGGGATCTGGTTGTGATATGTACTCCAAATATGCAACCAAATTCACTGGAAATTTTCACTCGTATGAACTTGTATGGTTCTTCATACAACAGAGTAAATCATGCAATAAAATTATTATATAGCTATATGTAATTTATTTGAAATACGTTAGCTATATGAAGTAAAAATGGTCAGTCACTTCTGCAAGGTAGAACTTGTTCGTAAAGCCCTACAATAGCTTTATGACATTTTGTATCTAAAGTTCATTTGCACAACACAGGAAAGAAGAAAACTTTATGCATAAATATTATTGTGTATTATGATACACAAAATACAAAACAAAATTAAATTATTATGGAAAAATAAAGTTGATCATACTGCTGCGAGCAAACTAAAAAGTGAGCAGTAAAGGCAGAATAAAATTGTTTGATATAATTGCACAATACAAATTAAGTTTACAAAGTTTAAAAAGTTTTGAGAGTCGTAAAAAACTTCCACCTTGCACATTACTTTCAAATAAATGGATGCCTTATTTGTCATGATTTTATTCAAAGTTTTTTATTCATATTTTTAAAGGACACAATGGAAGTCTTTGAGAAATTTTAAAATTAGAACTAGTCCAGTTTATATTAAAAATGATTGAAATGATTTTTTTAATTTGAAACTAACTGCTTTGCCAATAACATGAAGGTACCAATAAATACCTTTAACATGTACAAGCATATCCATCAAAAAGCAAACATATTTTGAAATAACAGTGCAACTGTATTTCCATCAGCAAATCAATCAACCACTTTCGAGACACTACAAATAATTCAAATATTTTCCATAGCATCCAATATATAACACTAGTGATATGACTTTAGACAGTTTGATTCAATCTTTGTGACGACCTTGATACGACACTTTATGGAAATATTTTATCAACTTTCTGTACATCAGCCTACGTGAAAAAGTGTTATAAACAAGATTCCAACATAAAATCATCTTGGTCAAAGCATTTTACTCGTGATATTAAACTTTAGACACTTGTACTTCAAAATTCTCGATACAAAAGACATAAAAATAGACTTTTTTCAAAATGAATATTTTGTTAAAGAAAGTTGCAAGTAGATTATCTTTCATGATGAATTATCAAAGCTTAAGAGTCTAATCAAACTTCTGTTTACCCAGAATTTCAATTATGTAACGCTGGAGCGCTATAATTGAAGTGTCTAAAGTTGAATCGAGACAGTGTGTCTAAAGTTATATCACGAGTGTTATTCCAAAATGCAAAAATGTGATGCAGAAAAAGTTTGTAACTGATTTTAAAATTTACAATATCAGCCGAACATCGGAGTCATGCTTTTTTGATGAATTGATTTTATCATGCCATGTTAGGAAGCTTGCAAATTTGAAAAATTATTTGTCAGAATCATTCTATGACAAAAATTGAAAAAAAAGAATGTTAAAACAACATATATTTTTGTAGAATTGAATTGCTTGTTTCAAAAGGAATAATATTTTACAATTTTTATTTTTATCATCATATCAAAACAATTGGCTTCTCTATTTTAATATAACATATTCCAAAAATCTCCTGAAAAACAAACCCGGTTGTAGGTACAAATATTCTATTCTATATTCTATTAAAATGATTGGAATAATCTCTTCTTGTTAATATTTAAATGTCACCACATGCATAAAAAACCTTTTATGCTGAACTTTTTAATGTTATGGCAATTGATGTAAGAATTTAGATTTTCTCCGAATTAATTTGGAAAAGCAGAATTATTTCTGCGTTATTTGATAAATTCAAAAAAGACTTCTGAAGTAGGCTCAAACATTAATGAGATCAAATATATCTTATTTGATTAAGATTTCTTGGAAATGCTTACAGGAATATAAATCAAGATTGCTTATGAGGTATAATAACCATTATATATCATCATAAATTATTAAAATACTTTTTCCATTCAAATTAAAAATATATAAATGCTTGACTGAAAAAAACATATCTTTATTCCTTGCGATTTTCCTTTTCACTCACTTAATGTTGACAATCAAAGATTCAGTGAATCATCCTTCAAAAAAAAAACTTCTTCCAACTCTTTATATCTATCTACTCTCTAAAAAACATAAAATCACATTGAAATTCAAACAAACTGATGGAAAAACTTACTATATTAGGGATGTAAAACTTTTGATGGATGTTTTTCGAGAGCTTAATAATTCAATGTGTTTATTTTGGCGGCGCACACAAACTTTTCCAATTCCAGAAACTTTCATCATTATTGTATGGCAGTGATTTGTTTCTGTCACTTTACCAGAATCGTAATAAAAACACATCAATCAATCATAAGAATATGATGGTACATCCTTTAAGTGTATTAACTTTACATGGCACCCTTTTTGACTCATGAATATACACTTGACGGAACTCACGTAAGAGTGAGAGTATCTTCAGGATTATGATGTTTTCTAGAAATGGTTTATAGGAAATCTTTGATTCTGAAAATTATCCATTTCAAAATCAAATTTTGTGTTCTAGATTTCTCATGAATCCTTTACTTAACAATGATTCTGCAAAATGAATACAATTCAGTCAAAAGTCTAAAAACTTTCTCAAAAGCTTTGAAGTAAATTGCATTTTATACAGACAAAAATTTGTTCATTTATTCATTACGCAAAGTGATATTGCAATTTTTCATTATTAAAATAAACATTGAAGTTGCTGTTGCTTCTTTTGCTCACAAGAACTATTATAAAGAGCTGAACTAACTATATTGCTCAGTATTTCATTAAATGTATTTTTTCATAGCTGGCCAATTATTCCTTAAATCTTAACAAACGATCTACAAATTTGAAAAATTAAAGAGGTTTAAGAAACGCTCAATTTTAATACATTACTTTAAAAAAATGGTTATTTATAGATCAAAAGCAAGGCAGCCAGCATATGCATTAAATATTCAATGTGACTATATAACCTCGATGATTCAAACATTTCATTGACAGACACTCAAAAAGATATCGTTGATTTTTTATATCCTTCTTCTTTCCAAATTTTCTGAGAATTATTCTGTATTTTTTGCATTTTTGTCGACGATAACAAATTAACTCAATTTTGATAACACTTAGGCATGATCTCAAGAGACGCCTAAAAAGCTCTTGCAATTGAATTCTTTTGACTTTTTCATCTTTTTTCATTCCTTATCCGCATTTTTGCTGTGTACTTTTTTGGCATGAAAAATAAATCTTATGGCAATAACGACAGCAGCCGAGGAGCGTTATAAAAAAGCTTTAGGGAGCGATTTGCAACAATTGTTATATTTCAGTTTATTTAAATTTAAACGGGCAACTGTTTATTCCATTTTATTTCAAGTCTGTTCGAGTTTGTTCGAGTTTATTTCAGTTTATTCGAGTTTATGCCGAGTTTATTCAGAGAAATAGTCTAATTTGGTCTTTAGTGGCAGTTGACATTTGGACTTATATCATCACATTAAATTATCTCTTAGCAGTTGAATTTTTTTTCTTGATTTTATAAAATTTTTCATAAAAAAATTTTCATTCCGTCCAACGCATCAATTATTTATCGTATAAAGTGTATGAACGATCTTTTTAAAAAACAATTATCTTATGAATAATTATTACAGATTTTATTTTAGGTTAGGTTGATGATACATTAACATTATCATAAAATATACAATCTGAAATTTTATTGCAAGAATTTTTTCTACATACCATGATGAATATTTTTTTTGCTTATAAAGTTCTTTTTATGTCATCTGATTTGAGATTGCAACATTTCTACAACACTAACATGAGAATGCTCATCCTTAGATACTTACAATGTAATAAAGAACATATTTTATGTTTGTTACATGTTTTAAGACACTATATATATTTTTTAGTGTATAGTAGTTCTGGAGTCATGAAGAGTATATTTAGTTGTTTATGTCATAGTTTATGATAGCGACCATTATTCTTATGGATAAATCACTGTACTATTAAATAGATACATATACTATGTTCATAGTTTTCCATATCTTGTATACGAATCGTAAGTTATTATTGATGTCATGTGAACTTACATTAAAACATGTTGTCTCGAGACAATAAAGATTAATGTTCAATAATCCTGTGGTTCTACCAGTATCTCTAGTTTAATAGAGAATTTCAGTGATTTTAATATTTCATGTATGAGTGGGTTTACATTTACTCGGAAGTTTTAAGGTATATTCATGTTTGTGGCTTTTGAACTATTTCCAACTATTTTGGCATTCTTGCATGGATGCGGTTTTAATAAATTGTTTGCTCTAATACATTTACTCATTTCTTCAGTTGTAGATTTAAGAATTTGTGGTAGTCTCTACACTTGTAGTTCAACTTGTAGTTTAACATTATACCTGATATTTAGTTTACAATCAATTAAAGCCGCCAGTTTATACAAAGCCTCATTATAAACTTAGGACTAATGCTCATGAAACATGCAAGCTTATGCAAAATAATTATAATAATCAGGTGCTTTTCAAATCATAAAATTAAATAATTTCATGTTGTTAGCTGGCAACTTATTTTAAAGGTTTCCGTTTTTGAATTCATTCATGCTAACACTTTAATAGTAAAAGAATCACATACATTGTGATAAAATCAATAATATTATGTACTTTTTACTTGAAAACGGTCATAATTTGTAACTTGATCATTTTTCATTCAAATTTGACAGTAACTTATTTTAGTCATAAATTTTCATGCAGAATATCCATTACTCGTACTGTATGTTTTCATAATGTTGATGATTTATATGGGAAAAGTTATAGAAGGTATTATTTTTGTCTCATTATTATACCAGACTACTATTTACACAGAATAATGTCCAAATACTAACATCTAGATAATTTAGAATAATTAAAACTTTTAGATAATATGTAAAATTTCTCCCTTCGTCATTTCCATTTGAAACATTGTCTGAAAATAATGACTTGAAAGGTTTTGTATGTTCCAGTGTAGAAAAAAGCAATGTCATTTTTCATTATCATCACTCATAATTGAAATAAATTGAACGGATTTACTGTCCACAAATTACCAACTACGGTCGCCAACACTTTGGATCAACTGTACAAACCCACTGTTGGTATGAATATTGATTTTAACAGATGGCACCATAAATATATGAATCTATATAGCAAAGTAACTGGGAGCTTTTTGTGGAAATGTTTCCCCATAATATTACAAGGCAACATTCATTTATCATGCATCAACGTACATATCAGCAAGATCTGACCAGAAAAGCCATTTTTGTATTTTTGAGGCCAGCCAAATTCGTTTGATTAATTACATGAAAACGATTAAATATAAATGTCTATGAGCGAAATCCGATTTTTGTGGCGTTTTGCCAAAGCCTAGGCACAATGAGTTTACTATTTATCATTGAGTTGTGTCATTCAACTGCCCTTTTATTTATTTATCAACATTAAATTATTAAATGGTGATAAAAGTTACGACGGAAGCAAAGCATTATTAATGCAGCACTTTAAATGATATCAAATATTTCTAATTTCTGAGATTGAGTATAACATTTTAAGGAGGTTACTAAAAATCTTAATTTCTTTAGTTAAGTTTTAAACTCAAACATAGTTATATAGTTTGCGGAAATCTTTTCAAAAGTTCTGAAGTTTATAAAACATATATTTGGGTTATGAAAATAGAGATGAGCCTTGGACTTGCTCCAATGATAATAAGAAATTCGTAAGAACTTTGGTATAATTATATTATAACATGGTTGCATGAATAGATATATCCTCAGGAATTATTATCAGTATGTTATCTGTTTTTACGATATACTTTTGGTTATTTTACCAAAAATAACTAAATAACTTATTCATAGTTCAACTGAAACGATGGAAACATAGAAAAAATATTATCATACACCTCTTATGAATTTATTCACGATCCCACTGAAATGACGGAGATGTCACTGTCATTGGCTATGGTAATGAATTATACGTACTTATTGTAAATTAACAGCAACTGAGCTACAAAATTAGCGATTCTAATTTAATGCCGTGACTATGCTCAATGAAATGGTAATATGGTAAAATGTATTCTCCTACAGTACCACGAGCTACGAGCTATAGCTGTTCACATCTATAAACATTAATTCATGTTTACATTTATGCAAATATCCGTGATCAAAAATGTGGAAACTGTTGCTCGTAATTAAAACAAAATGCTAAGTTAATCAAGGTTTTAATGATTTTGTTTAATGATCTAGAAAAAATTAGTGACATGTTTTCAAAGTCGAGTAAAATAATTTGTGGTATATTATAATAAATAAAATGGAATGCCGAAAATCTTTGAAAGTTTTCATTCCTCGTTTAACTCTGAATATTTAATATGTGTCATTTATTGGAAACTCTACGCACAATTTTTACGAAAAAAATACACCATATATATTCTATTTCACGGAGGTGTCTGTCAAAAAAGACCATAAAATATATTCAATGAATTCTTCCGTAATGCTTTTTTGCACGATCATGTTGCTGCTTATCGTGTTTCTGGTCATGTATCTCTGTTTTTTATGATGAAGGAAGGGTGTTTTGTATGCTGTTCAGAAAACCATTACCGTCAAAATAAAATGATTGATTTGTCTTTGATTGTCTAGCAAGGCATGAAATCATGAAAATCACAAAAGACAAGAAAACATGGAAACAAATCTCAATCATGTACAGAGCTTATGTTTTAATCGCTAAAGTTTGACTCATACTCATGCCTAGCTCATATTGATGGAATTCATGAAGTACTTAATACATACATAATCTTCTTTCTTATACGCTCGTTTATTTTCTTATAATCTTCTTAAAATAACATCAATCATCTTTTTGCTGTGATAAAGGTAATTGACTTTGTTGGGATGTGTGGCTCGTTCTCAAAGTCGAAAAGTCGTTCAACATTTCTTTATCATAATTTCAGTTAATCAAAACTTTTCGATATTTTCTTCCAGATATAATGGCACTCAATTTTCATTACTCAGAACAATAGAATGTTTGCAATGCATCTACTTTCTGTTCAATTTTGCTATGTATGCAAAATATATAGCATTTCATTCTAACAAGGAAGAACATTTAATTTAATAAGAACAAGTTTAGTTTTTCAACTTTCACCAGGTTAATATACTTACTGAACTCATTCGTTTCTGAGGCAATTCATTTTAATTCAATTATTTTGCAAAACACGGAGCAACTTGTAGAAATATCTAAACTTTCTGCTTAGTTGAGTTTATTATTCAGTGCTCCAGTAGAAGCATTTGCAAGATATGCTGTTTTACGGTTTTACGGGCACAAAATGGTGTCGTAGAAACTTCTTCAGGCATTTGATAATAATATTTGAATTTAAAGCATCCTGTAGCGAGGCTTATTAATAATAAAATCAGCAAGCACGTTTAGCAGGGTATCGTGCTAATTGGTTATATTGCCGGAAGCTTGAGGTGTACCATTCATAAATTTTTGAGAAGGTTCATAAATTATCACCTTGAGAATATAATCATCCGTGTTTGAGCTTTATATTTATAACATGATACTGTTAGCGAAAAAAGAAATCGCCCCAGGAGATGATTAAGATGTTTTATAGCTCAAAATTGCCAATTGTTGTACCAGGTTATGCTTTCAGTTTTGTTTTCAGTTATCATCCAAATTATTTATTTTTGTTTGTTTGAATTTTGAGATTTATCTATATTTTGAATAAGCTACCGTAGAAAATATTTAGAGAGCTTCAAGATAAATTTGTAGCGTTGTAAGATTAAGATTCATGCTGTCGTCAATCAAGAAATTGAATATTTTATCACTCACAACTTTTCGTAAGCTTCCTACGTACAAAGTTTTAATGTCAAACTTTCTCAACTTGCTTCAAATTACAGTATTTTTTCTCTTCTGATCTAGCAGAATAAAATTCTTCCAAACAATAATTTGTGTAGGCTTGGAACCAAAAAACCAAAAATTCAACCCAGGAAACCATCAAATTTCGGGTTTTTGGAAGCTAACAAAAATCAAACATTCGACCAGCAAAACCTAAATTTATGAACTTTTCAAGAACTGGACTGAAACTTTTTTATTGGAATTTTAATATTTCGATAACATCGTAAAACTATGCTGTAGTAATGAAATACGATGGAAAAATGATAAAGATAGAAAATCATTCTATAGTTAATATTGTGCACTAAATAATCGGACATTCTTTATTTATGTTCTTAAAACAATGTCTAATTTTCATTCATAATTAAATAGTTATTCCTCTTAAATTTAACACTAATGAAGAATGAAAGTTGAAAACATTTTCGCTACACGACTTTCACATTCTATTCTGAACTCTAAAGACTGAAACTCTTCCTAATGAAATTCATAGAATATTTAAAAAAAATGCTGAAATGTTTCATCTTGGCATGTTCAGTACATAAAACATAAAACATGCAAGTGAACTTGCTCAAGAAGAGCGTTCGTGTAATCAAGATAATTTTCTATTAACATAAAGTTTATATCTCCGCTCTAGTTTCAAGTAATTTTAATTATAACATTCATAAAGTACATAAAACTGTGCTATCCACTGAGAGTTTGCTATTAAACGACAAGAAATTGCTAATTAAAATGTTATGGTAAATTTTTAACGGAAAAAGATACTGTACACAATTTTTGTAATTTTTTTTCCAATTACTTTTTTTGTTGTGATAAATGATTGGGGAATGTTCGCAAAGATCTTTTATGAACTACTTTTTTTTTCTAGAATTTAATTTTTTTGATGATTCAACTAACTCCACAATTTTTCAATAAAAAAATACTTGATTAAATTGAAAGAAAATTTTTACTGACCCCTGAATTATTCGATGCCATATGAAAAAATTTGCAAGCGTAATTATCCGGATTATTGATAAGGAAAATCTGTTAGGGATGGAAAAATATTAAATATGAGATTAAACAGGTTTTAAAATATTTAAAGTGCAAGCTTTTGAAAAATATATTAATGTCACTTATTTGTTTCTGATCAAGATTATTACATTCTTTTATTATTAGCTAAAGTCTTTGCAATTAACTTATGCAACTGACTCTTATTCAAATTATGAACATAAAATAAAGCCCATAAAATATGAAATTTCATAAAACACGAAAAACCGTTTTCAACTTATAAATAATGAAATCATAAAACTTTGTTCATTCATTTTCCGCAAAGCTCAAGCCATAAATTGCGACAATTTCATTAAAAATCTCCACTAAATGCACAGAAAACTTTAAATTGGCAAAATTGCATTCTCTCAGAGTGCATAACTAATTTTTGAGTAAATTTAAGCAATTATGCACAAACAAGTTCTAATTATAAAGTTATGTTTAAATTGCGGAAAAAGCATTGAAAAACAATTATAGTTGGGAAGCCAGTTATCGTGAAATGCATGAAATTTAGCAATTTAATTAACACTAATGGGATTTACGAAAGAAGCTTTTTTGCTCTTTTGACAAAATGAAATGGTCTTTGCTCGGCTCCGAATAAATTAGATTTGAGAATGGCTTTTCCATTTGAGTGTTGCATTTAAAATTCATTTTTTGGACTACTAGCATTTGCTTTGCAGCATGTTACAATGTACCGCATTATGTACTTTTTATGAAGCTGCATAAATTAAAAAATATATGCTGTTGCTATTTGCGTTACTTTTAGCGTTATCCTTCCAGCAGTCAAAATAGTGAGCATCAGGATATAATAGAACATTCAAAAATGGCTAAAAGAGCCGTAGCCACTATAACCTCAAAAAGATTTAATAAATTGCTAGCAAACTTTTTGCACAAGTTTGTGGATAATAATATTCCACAGTTTTGGCCATGTTAACATATATTTTATCATTTCCAGGGTACACGCTCATTTTGTAGGCAGCCTTGTGTTGATCCCATGGAAAAGCTTAAAAAGCTCATTCTTTCTGTACTGTGATATTAAAATTTTGTTTATTCTTAAAATTGTGAAGTTATAAACAAACAAACCCTTGCCGCCAAATGGGTATATACCCTTTGGGTATACTATTGGGATTCTTACCTTTTTTATACTATTTCATACTATTTCTATACCCTTACTTTTTGTTTACTTTTTCAATACCCTTCGTTGAACGGAAAGTGTACTAAAAATAGTATACATTTTTTCAACTTAGCGAGTATACTGAAATTTTACTTTTTTTTAACTTAAAGTAGTATACTTTTTTCTTACGAAAATAGAACAAATTATGTTTACTATAGTTATACCCAAAAAGTATACGTTTAGTTATCAAAAATAGTATACGTTTTGTATACTACAGTTTTACTCAAATAGTATACGTTTTCTTAACGAAAACAGTATACATTCTGTATACCAAAGCTATACCCAAATAGTACAAGACTGATTTCCGAATAACTTCACTCTGTACATTTGTTTTCCTGTCAAAATTTTTGCAGACACGAAAATTTTATTTTTCCTGATAATAGCTCTGTTTACACCGTCGGCGTAAATGAGGCGTACGTAAGTCCGGCGTAAATTTAACTCTGAATTTATATCTGCCCGTATATGCCGTGCAAATTTATATCTCAGATTTAAATTGACAGCTACCGAAAAAAAGTCAAATCAAAATGAAATTTATAGCTTTGTTATTGGTCCAGTTGGGTGATTTGACTCTTTTGGCTTTAATTAAGCTATAATCTCAATTATTTCGCCAACAATATAAGGAATTTTCCACATATTAGTACAGAAAATTTTGTATGGTTGATTCCAACTATGATAATCAATGATTAATCAACAAGAATTTTTATAACTCCAATTCCCAAGTTTTTCCATATTTTATGATCCAAAACGCATTCAAATCTTAGTTTTTACAAGTTTATATTCTTTAAAAGGTTGTTTCGCTTAATTTAGGGCAATATAATGAGAAATCAGAACAAATGATTTTCCATCAAAAAATCGGGACCGATGAGTTTGACATTTCCAGGCATAAATTTTAAATCTGTATTTATATCTCAAATTTAAGTCTGCACGGCGTATACGGCCAGACTTAAATTTTTCCGAGTTAAATTTTTATTTACGCCTACGGGGTAAACAGAGCTAATTAATGAAATATTTGGATATTGAAGTGAAATAAGTGATAAAAGTGATCCTCTGGTCTTCATTAAGCATCAGCAAATGGAGACGAAAGACTAGAGTAAGTTTGTTCGAGATAAATAAAGATTTTTTTGGTAAAATTTTTGATTTACTTTCCCAATACTGTTCGTTTACTATTTTCATACTTAAAATTTCTTAATGTTAATTGCATTTATTTCCATATATTCAAGGTAATCATTGATTTCAACGCTTCTGTGAACAGCGTTGATGGAGCCAGTTATTAAATAATTCGTTTTCTCTTGAATGGATGAATTACAAATGAAGATGAAAGTGCAAATTTGTTGATCAAAATATGTATTAAGTATCAATTAGTTATAGGTTGTATATATGGGACTTCATGATACTTTGTAAGAGAAGCTGTTCAAACTGATTCATGGTCTAGAATCAGTTTTTCTAAAGTTTTTTTTATAATTCTCAAATTCTTGATAAATGTTAGTTTGCTTAATTTGTAAAGCAAAGTATCATGAGTTCTCAGTAGCTTTTGGGCTGTTGTAGCATTTTATAACAAATTTTCAAGGTAATAAAAATAGTTTTCAAACAAAATGGATTGAATTTTAGTATTATTTTGAAGAAAATTCTAGTAGTAAAATAGTATACTAAAGTTATACAAACAGTATAAAAACAAAAACTTTTAGTATACTTTTTTCATACGGGACGTTCTATAATCCTACCCTTTTTATACTGTTCGAAAAGTATACTAAAATTGTACTAAAATATTTTACCACAAATCTACTTTGAACGTATACTATCAGTATACTAAAACTTTACTACAGGGGTATTACTACTCGGGTATGGCAGAAAACATACGAAAGGTATCGATTCGGAGTAATTTTCGTTTACGAATAGTATACTATTGCATAAGTATACCCAAAGGGTAAGTATAAAAATAGTATCGAAAAAGTATACTTTGGGTAAGATTTGGCGGCAAGGGAAAGCACCATTATATTCAAAAAACTATGCCACAACGATTTCATCAGATATAATAGCAATGAGAACAAACAATGGAACATTTTCACAAAATAAATTTGAAAATATTATGAAGTGCACTTCATAATTGAATGTTCCCTTCAAATTAGCAACATCAACAACTCATTACGAGTTTTTTGAATTTAAAATTTTTTAAAAACAATTATTCGGTCAATGAACAGTCGACCACCAATATAACATAATACATATTAAAAGTTAGTGCTTCAAGCACAAAAAGTATGTTGAAAGTTTTCTTCAGGTTAAAGACAATGTGAAACAACTTTCTAAGTGGCCTTTTATCTGTCTTCACAGTTGCAAAAATAAAAACCTTAAGAACTAAATTGATTCACTGCAAATGAGTTTCTTCGACTAACTTTTACTATTGTTGTTACATTGTATTACAAAAGTTATTCTATAAAATTGTTTAAATGAAAATAATTTTTGAACTTGCTTAATAACAACTTTTATCGCTGCGAATAATCGCAAAATCTCATGGATTAAGAAAATAATTATCACAAAATAACAAAAATAACAAAATAATGTCCTTTGTTTTTGTGTTTTTTTGCCTGTTGTTTGCAGAAGGAAACGATACTGAAATCAATGTTTCTTTTGATTTGTTTTTGTTTTTTTTTTGTAGAAAGGTTTTTGTTTAATAAAATAAATTGGAGCGAGACATTTAAACGTTGCTTTCATAGTTTTATGATATAGATCATTATTATTATTATATTTTATTAAAGACTTGTGCTTTACATTCTTATTCATATTTACAGCATGATTTATTCTGACTGGAACGTTATACATGAGTCAATTTCTGCCAAACATGTTTCTAAGCCGGAATAACAAACAGTGCATAACACTAAAAAATGATGTTTCAAGTATGTTTAACCATAGTTTTCTCAGCATGAATAAATCTTGGATAAATATAAACAATTTTAGACGTACCTCCAAAAGATGCAAGGACTAGAAAAGGAACTACTAAAACGTTTAATTAAAAACAATTAATCTTTTGAAAGCAATTTTACGCCAATAAAAAGTTTGTTAATCGTCTTGACGTCTTGTTATCTTCTGATACATTTTATTGCTTTGCTACGGCCCAATTACGGGCCAAGCAGAATGTCAAACAGCAATAAAGCTCTTTTTTAATTCGGTATGTTTGCAATTCTCTTGATAGGTAATAAAAATTCACGATTGCTACAGAAATTTTGTGTACGGTATGGAAGTATTATACTGCAAAGCTTCACATGCCAGAAACAAAGCAATTAACGCCACATAAAAAAATTAAATAAAAATATGTGCCTTATATTCGGAAAAGTTTTAATACATAACATTAAATTTTACAGTATAGCATAATGAATTTTCGAGCTATAATGCTGAACTTCGGAGTATTCTTGATTGATTGTCGATATATAGAACAAAATTATAAGGAACTATTATAATAAATACCATTAACGTATTTGAGTTTTGAACAACAATGTATGCATCAATTATTCTTTTCACCAGAATTCTTTTATTCCCTAATTTCAACTTAAGTGAAGATGTTTCAGTGTTGCATTTTTACAAACAATTAAAAATGTATGTAATATTTGTACTAATACAGTGGAGCATATTATTTTAGTTGATTATTGTTTATGATTTTTACAGTATGGCCTGGTATGGCTCTTGAAAGCTTTGATGTTGAAATGTTTTTTAATGAGAACCAATGCGTTTGTGAAACACGATCTTCAAATATACAATGGAAAAATTCACTCGTTTTTAATTTCATTTGTACAAACTTCAACTGAAGTTTGATCATCAACAAAAGGACGACTCTTTGATAAAAATATCAACAATCGTCATGTATAAATAAAGCATGATACAGTCTTAAATTTTGAGTTTAACATGTGTGATAAAGCAAACACAAGATACCACAAAATTAATTATTATATTTAGTAGTCTTACGAATTCTTAATTATGTACGATATTATGATTCAAAAATTCAGTCTATGTATGTTCGGTTATAGTAATTTTCAATAAGTTAAACTGATGTGTTCTCATTTCCCGGACTGCAGGCTCATCAAAACTCCTTGGCAAATGGGATTTTGCGCAGATATGATTTTGCTAACTATTATATACGATAGTATCATTCAACAAGTTAAGGACATTACACTCCACACACCCAGTGTGCACATAAGTTCGTATTTAATGAAAAAATTCTAGATGAGCTTTCTGAGAAAATTCTGCATAAACATTCCATTTTGCAAATTTCAATTCAATAATTGCTTTCTGTTGTGGAACAACTTTTTGACTTCCTGAAATTCATTGGAAAATTCACTTGAAGTAAATTGGATTTTCCTCAATGTCATAAATGTTTCCCAAAAAGTTTACACACAAATTCACAAAGTATGATGGCATTCAATCGATGAAATATACCTTTGAATAATTTAGCTTCCTTTTTTACAAAATTTATCGATTTTTTCATGAACCTGTTACACGGAAGGTTGAATATTACACAAGAAAATATAAAAATGAGCCACATTAACAATATCCAATTTGTTTAACAAATTTCTTTTCCGCTCTCTTATTTTGTTATACATTTTTTTGCTATTTCATGGTTCAAAAGCACCTGTCATTTTGAGTCCCATTTTCTTAGTTTTGCTGTTCTGAGCATTTTAAATAGTTTTTTGATTCAAAACTCCTAGTTTTTTATGCATTAACTCAATTTCTACTCAGCTCTTAATTCTTTTTCGAGGACGTACTTGATAGAAGAGTTTTACTTGAAAGTTTCCTTAAAGATTTCAACGAAAAAAGATCAAGTAAAGTTTTACAGATTGAAACTTGAATTGAAGAGAACATAGTTAATTTTGAAATGTAAATTTCATAAATTGTAAATTCTTCAAAGACCTCAAAATTGTAAACATCTGATAAATAAAGAAATACTTGCTACCTATACGTTTTAAGCAAACATAAATTTGACAAAATCTTCCGTTCGTGTTTTTTCAATTTTCTGAAAGCTTAGCTGCGTTCTCCAGAGAATAATAAATCGCTTAATCCAAGACAGAGGCTTTTGAATATAAACAAAAACAGAATGGCAAACCATGGTTTTGTCGATACTTCAAAGCCGGGATTTACATATCTAATGAATATTTGAATTTGATCAATCTGGAGCGGAAAGTGGAAGGTAGGAGGTTTACCTGCTTGTTATAGAGGCTCGCTGGTGAATGCTAGTGTGTTTTATAATATAAATTTTCACTTGATAGGTTGTGGGCAGTGAAACATGAAATAATTCATTTGAATCTTCCACAAACTCGAAATTCTCATTTTACCTTGTATGTTTTAGGGTCAAGTATGTAAAATATGTAAAGGAGGAACTTTGAAATTTTTTAATAGAATATTTAATTCTCTATTATCAGGATATTTTTCAAATCAATTTATTTATAGACTAATCAACTGTCACTAAGGAAACAATTCGATATTTTTAGAGTCGGGTGAAGTAACTACACGGGCAACTGGTTATATATCATTTCATCAGCTTCATTGCTAAGTAATGGTACGTTTTTCCTTATATGTGTTTCAAAATATGCAAATGAAAAACATTACCGTTAGTGTTTACTTGCTGGACGTGCTGCTTTATTTTGAAAAACAATGTATAATAGCTTTCAAAAGCTTTTCTGAATTACGTGATGGAATGCATTTTGAAATAAAAACAATTACAAAGTACCGTATGCTGCTTGAGAGCAAAAAATTCAAATATGTCTGTTTCTTTATGAGCAGTTTGTTTGTTCTTTGAACTTTCGCTCGTTTAACATGCTAAATTCAAAACATTGAACAAATGGAACAAATCGAGAATAAACTTCAATACCAATAAAATGTTATGGGTTCTATTAAATATACATAATGCCAAATTTTTCATCAAGTTCGAACATCTGTTTATATAAATTCTTGAATATTCGTAAATTTTTTAACTTTCCGTACAAGTTTTTATTCACTTTTTCTTTTATTTGATTTATTAGAAATATTTTCTTTTTGATGTTCCGTTTGAATCTAATAAGATTGGGAATGGTTGCTATCGAGGATTTTATTAAAAGAGTTTAGGGAGGGTAGAAAGATTTTGGATACTAAATCTTCGATAGTGAGTTGTTTTTTAAATTCCTTTTTCAATACTTAATGATTTCTATTGTTTTTTGTACACATTCTGCAATCATTCATAAAATGTTTCTCGAAGGTTTAGGTATGTTTAGGTTTTAGCATATACGTATCGATTTTTATGGGTTTAAAGAATGTCTCAATCATTATTCAAAATTGATCATTATGATATCATGTCGTCTTAAATGAGAGGATTTAGGCTGACAAGCGTCTTAAAGGTAAAGTCACTCAAAATACCCTTTTAAATTTAATTTAATTTCGGCTTCATAATACTTCACAACTATAATTTAAAAACTTTCACTAAATTTTCTGTTAAATTAAATTTTAATAAAGTTCCTTCCAGTTGGATGGTGGTGCATAAATTTTCACAAATTCAATAATTTCAATATCATTCGAACCAGCAAACCAAAATATTATTACGGGTATGTTTTCTCTAAGACAAAACTCTTTATGGCGTTATCCTCTCTATCGCGTAAAAATTTTTCAGTCCCAAAAATTTCCTTGCAAAAAGTTCTCCCTGTCGCAACATTCTCTTTATGGCGTCGAAACCTTTATAGTCATTTTCTTTTGAACTGATTTTGACTGATTTGGTGAAAGATAAATCAGTACTATAATCGGTGCCAATCGGTGCATCACCAAATCAGTGATTTAGGTTGTTCTTTTGGGAAAATCACATGAATATTCCGATCTGTTCTAAATCAGTACTAAATCAGTTGGCAAATCCCTCGAAAACTGCTAAGAAAGCGACAACCTAGATTTCCGAAATCGATTAATCTAAAACAGATTATCACCTATTCTGATGATAAAATTAATTTTAATTGATTGAAACCATTACAGTTATGCATTATAAACAATAGCCAATGCATTTTCATATCTATTGACGTCGAACAACCAAAAATAATTTGTGAATTAATCAAAATCAACCTTAATCATAGTTTGAAAGCAGACAGGGATCAGTATGAGGCAGGGATCAGTATTTACAATGAATTGCGCCAAAAATATTCAAATTTGTTTTGTTTACAAATAAATAATTAGATTTTGAGGATCATTAAGCTGTGTCATTGAGTTCCTTGTAACAAATAAGTATACTAGCAGCCAAAATGAGGTAGCAAACAATAATATTCAATTGATCTCGAGAATTTCCTTTGAATCCTTGAGATTACTTGATAATTTTTGTCTGCCACTTAATTTAATCTGTTGGCACACTTATTTATAGCTAGAAACACAACTTATTAATCCTCAGAAAGTCATTATTTTATTTGTAAACAAACCAAATTTTAAAACATCGCGCCGAAGAGCATACGCCATCTGGGCAATGTTCTGCAAACTATTTCTGTCAACATGTTCAAGACTAAAATGAAAGGAGGCCCAATAATGCAACTCGAAACAAAAATATTGAATTTTACGGCTTATTTAAAACATTTTCAGCAATTTTATTTAAATTCTATGTATTTTATACAAGAACGTAATCAAAAACATTTGCTATTGGCTGAAAAACAGAAAAATTTTGATATATTTTCAATTATCCTTTATGTGTAGACCAAATTAAGAGGGAATTCTAGGGTGTGAACGGAATATTCCAATAGAACGACCAAAATAATTCAGTGATTTTAGCACTGATTTTAGCACCGATTGGCTGAAAGTGAATATTTCAATAGAACAATTCGTCCCAAAATTGCAACGAAGTGAATCGTGAAAAGAATTTGACTTATAGCGTTTGGATTTTCCCATACAAATAGTACTCTCTATCTCAAAATCCCTTTTTTGACAAGATTGCTGCGATTTTTGCTTAGATTTTTCAAAGAAAAACTGAAGTTTCGAAATTTTCGAAATGTTAAAAGTTGATTGTCGAAATTCTGAATAGTGTCAGATTCGCATCAAGGTTGCTGAAAATAATTTTTGAAAATTCCATTTCACGTTGTTCTCTCTATCACAACATTTTTTTGCGGTCCCAACCATCAACGCCATAGAGAAAACATACCCGTATATTGCAAATATTTGAGTACGAATGAATTCAAATTAATAATGTTTTAATTGAGTTTTACGCTGACTGGTAATTTCTGAAATGAAACGGTTTGATAATTACTGTCTGGTTGGTGAAACGCCAATCCCTGAAGAGATGGATGAAAACGCAAATGTAGGTGTGTCTGGAGAGTTAATGAAATAGGCGTTAAAAAAAGCATAATTCGAATCATTCAATTAGTTATCCTGAATTTATGCAAACACAGTTAACTTTATGAATTCTTGAAATGGTTTGAACAATGTTTGAAGCAGAGATTTGAAGTTTTTTATATGATTATTTGGTTTAAATTTTTTGGAAAAAAATTTAGAGTCATTTAACAAAAAAATTTATTATTGAAATCAACTTTTTATAAATCGAAGCGACATTGAAATTTTATTCAATGTATACAATGTATTCTAGTGCATTATTGCAATAATTAATTGCAACAATAAATGTCTTCCAAACATACATGAATAAAAAGTATGTATAGATAAAATGTACCTTTAATGCTATTAAAGTAAAAACTTGATGTTTTGATTTAAAAACTACGGAAATAAGTTAACATTGGTTACATGAGCTTGTTCTGTAGATGAAATAAGTAATGAAATTGCTCTTGAATTGTCTTTTCTTCCGAAAACGTTATTTAACTAATTAAAGTCAAACAAAAGCCCAGTTTTTCCTTTAAATAAATTATATCTGTAGTCATCTGACAATCTTGAAAAAGCCAATTTTCAAGACATTTTCCCTTCCGCCTTATTTTTTAAGACTTTAATGAGATTCGTGTCGAAATTTAAAATTAAAATCACCAAATTGCCAAAATTTTCGCGAGCAAAAAGTGAAGAGGAAATTCCGAGTAAAAATTGTTCTTTACAATTTCATCATCAGTTTCATTTATTTAACAGAGTTTTTGATGGAACTGGAGATAAAAAGGTTCTTCTTATAACAGCTTTAATTTGGGGATAGATATTATACGGTAGACATTATAGTTATTTGAAATTTATTATTTTTCAAATTTTCTTTAAAGCTTTTTTGAATAATAATCGGTAAACTATTGTTTTTAAAGTGAAACAGTTCACACATCATATATTGTTGTGAATATTCGATAGCTTCCACACTTGCTCAAAAATAGGATATCTCGGCTCCATAACAAATAATGTTTATATCAGAAGGTCAAGGACTAAAAGATGCACACGAGCTGATTGAAATGCTCTAACCTGCTTTAACTTATAAGTGTATTTTAATTGAAGTATAATTAAATCGTTAGCTAACCTTTTGTAATTATAGGTTCAATATCCAATAAATGGAAAAATAGTGACATTTCATTGGGCCTAAGTAAGGAAATTTTGTTGAAGCTGAAGCTTTTCAAATTCAAATCGCTTTCGTAATTACTAAATAGTAAATACGTTATAATTACAGCTATTTACGTCTTGATTGATTTATAGATTATCCATTATATTTTAATTACTCAATTCTACATAGAATAACTTTAAAATCAAATTCCAAATAAAAATTCCTTTCAGTCTTCACAATAATGTCTGATATAATGGACAAGTTTCCACTGTTCATGTACAAACTATATGGTTTATGGCCCACTAAGAATTCGCATATAGCGTACAAGATTTATGGTGCAACATATCATTTGATCACCCTTGACTTGTACCTCATCTACATGATGATCTGCTTCTACAAAGTCACTAATCTCGAAGAATTCACCGACACGGCCTGCATTGGTGGCATATTCTTTGCCACTTGGCTCAAGTCAATCAACATGATTTATCACTTGGATAACATTCGAGCGTTGTTTCACTTGCTTAAGGACGTGATTGATTTCAGTGACGAAGGAGAGACACGGTATGAGCTGAAATCTGCCACGAGGCGTGTGTTGCGAGCATATAAAATGTTTGCCTTCATGGCCCTGATGAACGTCCTCAATAATTTCATGCTGACATTCACAAACACCGAAAACAAGCTGCCGTATTTTTTCTGGTTCCCTATCGATTATGTGGAGAATAATACTGTTTTCTGGATTGTGGCAACTTTTCAAAACGTGGCCTCATTAACCAACTGCATTCTGGTTTGTGCTCTAATTCACATGTGCTTCAGATTTATGCACTTTATTGTGTAACATTTAATCAGAAACTTGTCAATGATCTAACTATTCTACCATCTCGTCACACTAGGTATGCATCCTTGATATGTTGCCCGTTTACTTTATGTCTATGGCATCTAGTTTAATTGCTGAATTGAACGTGCGATTGCAAAACATTGGAGTAAAAAGAGCAAACATGATGAAGGAAATGAAGGAGGAGGTCGAAGGCGTCGTAGGAGATGAGCCACGGGTTTCACTTGTTCAAGTTGTCATGGCCAGAAAGTTACAAAGAGACGCTGAAGTTGAAGATTTCATGAAGAGCATCAAAATACACAAGAAAATGATTGAGTTGAGTGTTTTTTAATATTTGTTTTTAAGTCGTGAACTTTTTTTATAAATTAGTTATAAAAAAGTTTTGATATATAATTTTGGAGTGGTTTGATGTTCTATTATTAGTGATTTATTATCCTTGGTGAACAAAAACATTTTTTATAAAAATTATTAAGTTTTGTTAATTTTTCATTCAGCTTCATTGGAAAAATTCAAGAAACCTTTTCTACAATTATATTAGTTCATGGTTTTGTGAGCGTCCTCATCCTTTGCACAGCTACATTTTCTTTGAGCCTTGTGAGTGCCTACGATACAGAAATGCAATTTAATTTTATACCTCTCAAACTCCTGCAGGTTTCTCCACTGGACGATTTTCAAATATTTTTAAAGTACTTTTCGTATTGCATGCCAATGCTGTTGGAGATTTTTCTGCCTTGTTATTTCGGTAGCGAAATACTCCAGAACAGTCAAGAGCTGTTGAGGAATATTTACCATTCCAACTGGACGTCCACAAACAAACGGTACAAAACTATGATGCTGATATTTGTTGAACGGACCAAGAAGTCGTTGAGCGTGTCCGCAGTTGGAGTGGTGCAGCTCAACCTGGAAACTTTTACCAGAGTAAATGTTGATAAGTAAATATAATCGCAATAATAGAATTATTTTTGTTTCCAGATTTGCAATACGACTTATTCGTTTTATACTTTGTTGCAAAGAGTGAGGACTTGAAGGACTCTTGCAGAAAATTCATTTTTAATTGGATCTTTCTAGTAAAGTTATTTTTTGAATTAAAAAAAAAACATGAAATTATTTAAAGAACTTTCAATGGACAAATGCAAAATACAAAAAATTTACAAATTTATAATCAATTCCCGAACCGTTTTGGAATTTTGTTTATTTAACGAATTTTTGCATGAAATAAGGCTAAAATAACTTGATTATCCACATTTTCATGAATACATATGAAAAATACAAGCATAGCATGAATTATATGAGATGAGCTAAATTCCAGATTTTCTAGATTCCTTTTCAACTGCCTGCATTTACTGAATCAAATGAATTTTCTGAAAAATATTTCTGATATCAACTAAAAAATGTTGGAAATCCAAATGTTTGCTAACAACTCAACAATCAATGTTTGATAACATGGAAATTCATTCAATCAATGCGTTTGAATGGTTTTTTTCTGTGTAAAATTAAGAAATGCATGTTCAAAGTACTCAACTTTTAAAAAAGTATGAAAACCCGAAATAACTTCAAATTTATTTGAATTTAATTTATCGAGCATAAACTGAAGTTTCCATGACTTTGAAAAGATTCCCTCTGTGGAATAAATTCCCATTGATTAATTTTTTGTAAGCTCGGTTATTGAAAAAAAAAAATAATCTGAAGAGCGTTAATTTAATTTGTGAAAATGGTTGCTGAAACATCAGTAAATTATACTATGGCTTCAACTTTTTTCAATACTCGACAAGAACACAACAGGTTTATATTTAAATTTGTATTTTTTGTAACATTATCTCTTTATAATGGAAAAATTAAAATAGGGATTTTAAGTATACGTATCGTTTGCCAATAACATGCATGGTGTTGCATTAAGCGATACTGTTTATTGTAATTGGAAAATGTAATTCAACGCCTGGAAAGTAATGCTGTTTAATGATTGATAATTAACGTAGGATATTGAGTGAACAAGTGAATTAAAATTTTTCATTTATGGTAAAATAAAAAAATTAAAGTGTTTGATTTTTTATTCAAATTAAACTATGTACTCGACGAGCATATGTTTATAGTATATTCAAGAATCTGCTTAAACATATCATATATATATTACAAATTTCGTCGCATACATTTCTTTGAACACAATTTAAATAAGCTGAAATACATTTGCTTGCTCGTCTTGTCTGTTTTACCACTCAAAAACTACTCTATTACAGGGTGTCAACCATTTGCACCATCCAAAAATCTTTTTTAGTCAAAAACCATCATTTTAGTCATTTTAAAGTGATTTTCCGATTTTATTTGTTTTGATTTTGTTTTTAAAATATCATCCTTTAATAAGTGGACATCCAAATTAGAAAAAGCAAAGTTTTCAAAATTAAAAAATTTAAAAACTTTGTATTTTGATTTATTAAAACTGCTCGTATTATAATTGAAAAAGTTTTTATTCATTTGCAATTTATCTACAAACATTTTGTTTAACAACTTTAAATTGTTGGTTCATTGGTTAAAATTCAAAAAGCAAAATTTTGTTCTTAAATTTTTTCCAAATTAAAATATGAATTAGTACATGATTTGAATTTAAAATTTTCTGTATTTTTTAATCAATTAATTTGGATTAATTTATTCTTCAGCACTAATAGCTATTTGATACAAGAATTCAGTATTATTTTGGTTCAAAAATGTCAGTCCTGAATCCCCAACAGCTTTGAGCAAGCAAATTCCTCGCCAGAAGATCGAGTTCGAATCCTGATGTCCAAATCAACAAGAAACATCGCTGTAAAATATGTCTTAAAAGACCTAAAAGTGTTTGAAATTTTTTTTGCAAAATTGTCCTATTTTAAACATTCTACTAAAAAATTTGAAAAAAGCAGTGTGACACATCCGAAATTTCTATGATAAGAAATTTAAAATATACATATGTCTCTTTTTCAGGATTAACCTGGGTGGTGTGTATATTAAAAAAATAAATAGTATTGAGTGAACAAGTGAATTAAAATTTTTTTAATATAAAAAATTAAAGTGTTTGATTTTTTTATTCAAAATAAACTATGTACTCGACAAGCATATGTTTAAAGTTATTCAGAAAATTAAAATATCATATATATTATAAATTTCGTCGCATACATTTAATTCAATCAATTAAATTTCAAAATACTGAAAATAAGACCATATTTCTCTAATATACCAAAATTTTAGTTTCAGACATACATTTATACATTTCTACATTTAGACATACATTTTATACATATGTATGTCGAAAACTCAATCAGACATGTCGAATTCCCAACCCTGGTTTGTTCAAGTTGCTTTTGAGTTTTCAGGATTGCACAAATAATTGAAACTTGAAAGTTTCCCAAACTTGCTTGTTGCGACTTTGTTCGAAATTCGTAGAAAATTTCATAAATTTCAAAACTTATACAAAATTTTACATTGCAATGTTTCAAAAGTGTTACTCAGTCTTATACACTTATACAGCCATACTTAATTATGTAGAATGGAACACTTTGACTCGCATAAATTATGCAAATGAAAGCTAAATAATGAATAGTTTAGAACACATCAAATATCTTGTAGCTTGAAATAATATAATGAATGACAAATTTGTCAAACATCGTGAAGTTGTTGAAGTTTGAGATTTCTGAGAAATTATCGAGCGAATAGCGGAATACTTTTGAAAATGTAATCTATTTAGTATCAAATAATTACATGAAGCTGAATTTGAAACTGTATCAATATTTCACTGTAGGAACATACATTAATGCTCAACTGGAGTACTTCACATTATTTTATATTGTGTGCTTTAAATGTCTTCCAGTTACTGAAGGTGCAAGTATATAATTTTAAAGAAACAATTATATTATTCCATTTAAAGTTCTAACATGCTCGTTTTAAGGCTCTTAATGCAATTAAATTATCTACTCATTTACTATATGCTCCATAAAACTAGCAAAAAGCTTTGTTACTAAGAATCTTTTGAAAAGTTAACCCAGCAAATAATTTATCTTGAAACATTGTTTGATTGAAGTTTTACTTTGTAAATTACAATCTTACAAATTGTTTCACATAATATTGCATTTTAATTTAACACACATATCTGAGATTTTGAGATTTGTGTGAAAGATGTTTTTCAAAGTAAGGTTCTTATCAATTTCCTTATATGCTTAAATGGATAAGTTTTGAATAAATAAATCTTTCTGAAGCTCTCTCTCTATTAAGCCTCATGTTCTTATAAAGATGTTTTGAAATTAATTTATATTATAATTCTACAGCGTTTCATGAGCTTTACATTCCTAAAAAGCTGACTACCTTGCAACCAAAATACACAAAACATAAATAAAAGCTCCAAGACTCCCTGAGGCTCGAATACACAAGTCAGCAGTACGTGATTTTATTAAAAAATGATAATAAGACTATCAACGAATTCAAAATTGTGTTATTATAGCCACCTGAATCGTATTAAGGCAGAAACATACAATGTAGCTGAAGAGATGTGATAACCAATTTTAATAAAACTTTAAGACTACTTTAATAAAATTCCATAAGCCTGATCGGATCAAAACCATTATATAAAACTTCATGAAAACTATCATATTCGCTGTGCAGTGTCCAATGAAATATCATAATTGCAAAATCATTTAAATCGTAATTATGAATAATTTAAATAACATTTAAAATAAACATAAATGAGCAAATATTATTTTGGCAGCAAAAAATTAAACTGTATGGCGAAATTTATTTTAATTATTGTTGACATATTACATGCAATTACATTCAGCGAATATATTTTGTTTATTTTATTTTGTATATTGTATGTATTAAAATTAATTTTGGGGCTGCTTATCGATCCATGAAATTTGTATGGTTGTTTGCATTAAAATTATTTTTGTTAAAGTTACAAATAGTGTGCAAATGATTCGAAGCGCAAAAAGCTTCATTGTGTCCACTGCTCCCAAATATTAGCGAATTCTGCATAAATATTACGAAGGCATAATAATTCTCTTCATTAAATAATTTGATGAAAAAATCCGATTAATCCTCGTTGATCCCATGAAAAATACTCATTTTATGAAAAATGATGGAAGCTCCATTACAAAAAGCGAAAAAAGCAAATTGATTACAGGAACATTCGTTTTGAATTGATAAAAATTTAGTTAATGATGTTTCTCTTCTTCCTTCTATTTGAATTTTTTTTTGTTGCGAATCATGCTTGTTCGCGTTCAACAAAATTCCATGATAAGATAACATCTCTTATTCCTTTTTTGCAATTTAAGTAAATGCTAAATTGAATATTTATACGTTGTTTTTTTCCTTGATTTCAATGAAGACTATACACATAGAAAACAGAGCTTTCAGGATGAAGGAAAGGTAATTTGTGTTTTATGTCGATTTGCTGGGATGAGAGGGCTTTACAATTCTTTTGAAATGTTTATACGGAAATGTGTAATTATTATATAAACGAACTTTTCAATCGATATTCGGGAAAATATTTTGAATCTCTGGGAATGTTTGAATTTGATGAAAAAAAATGTCGGCAGGAGCTCACGGAAATTCTATTAATAGAGTTTAATTATTAATCAATCCAAGACCTTAAAATTACTAATAATTATTCATATTTTGTGAGATTATTGATTCAGAATTTCAATTAGTTATCTTGTCAAATATTATTATGTTTTATTATGTTTTATTTACATTGACTCTAGTAATAAATTCTTTATAGATAATATATTTCGAATTTCATTATCAAAGTAGTAATAACACAAATAAATTACGATTCCCTGAAACAGGCTCATCAAATTTAATGTAATGATGAATTTTATTTATTATTCCCATAGAGCAAATGTAAAATAAAAGAAAGATTGCGTGAAATGTTAAATCTTTAGTGTGATTACAGCGACATCTGCTTTATTCTAAATTGTATAATGTAATTTTTTAAATAGAAAATTCTGAAAATGCACTAAAACATACAAACAAATCATAAAACCAGACAATACAAAACAACATTCTTTCCAATTTTTCTCTATCAATATATTTCAAAAGATTTATTCAGTCTCAAAAAAATTTAATTTTGCTGCACACATAAATTGTTTGCTCGTTATTTTTAGAAAAGTTATCTTAAAAATTACATGAATAAATCTGTGAGGGAAAAAAAATTAAATATGGAAGAATTTGCCAAATTAGGAACTTGAGATGCTTGCAGCAGTGAAAACCTAGAAAAAGACAATTTAATTGACCAGGTGCCAGGAAATCAATAAAAATATAATAAATTGTTTTTACTGTCGATCCTTCGTCGAGAGAAGGCCAAGATAATATTTCATGATACATTTTTTTTCTCATTTTTAATGAAGTGAGTTAACTGAGGCAGATTTGGTTGTACTTTGTGGCTTTTTGATGATTTCGACAATATTTTACATTTGAGACAGTATCGAGATTCAGCCATAAAATAGATTTGTATCGATTTGTAACCCCTTTCAATTAGTAAGCTATGTGCTTAGTGTTCCGTAAGCACGATTCTGATTTATGTGGCCATAAGGTACGCCTATCGGAAGTTTCTGCACAATATACAGTCTAGCTTTATTATTAGTAGATTCAATAATCAGTTATTTGAATTTCAATGAAAAGGTTTATGGATATAGGGCAACGACACACCTTTTGGCACAAATTTATTTTGAGATGTATTATTTAAAGATACGTTTGTTGGACTTTTGATCATATTTTGTTTTTCTGCATTAAATATCATTTCCATCGGATTTTTAAAATTTTTGCTTTTTTTAGATTGAGCTTTGTTAGAAAAAAGTTTTATTCATATATCTAATTTCTAATATTTAAAATTTAAACTCTGAAATTTTTATATAGTATATTTTTTAACAGCACATATTTTGATCAACATCATAAAAGTGGAGACCTAAATACAATCGTGCAAAATTTATAAATGTATCGGCAAAATCTTCAGACCAGCAAATATTCCAAGACCAATTGGCATGCTAAAAAAAATTGTTGTCCGTAACGATAAATGGATCATTTGAGCATAATTTAGGTGCTTTTATTAGCATTGAAAGGGAAACATTTCCCAACATACAAAGAGTTTTTTATTCTACGAATCTAGACCCAGCTGATACAAAATTCGCAAAAAAAAGAAAACTACAAAACGAGCAAATTCGAGCTAAAAAGAACAAAACTCACAAAAAATCGTTTTACATTATTGGGCTCACCCGAAATGTGCTTGCGAATCGTGTTTATGTATTAGATTTTCTTTTTGGATTTGCTTTCTTCAATAGGTTATGGGTCGAGCTTAGAAAGAAAGATTTAGAAAACATTCTCGGGGTAAAATTTTAGCCTTTTATATTTCTAACAGCCAGGCAATTTTGCTATGTTTTGATAACAATCCAGTTTTATTTGCTGATTTTATATTTCTGTGTGTGTTTGTGAAGTGAGTTTTGTTTTATGTCATGAGTTTTCTTTTGACTAAAAATGGTTCAACAAGGCTAAAGTGCTTTCTTCAAAAAATTTCCGGTTCTACAAGCAAATTTTGATTTTTGCTGTAAATAATTTTGTTGTGGGTAGAAATGTCATTTGATGAAAAATCTGAGAACTTCAAAAATGTTAATGTTATTTCTAGATTGTTCAATATGTACATGTCCTGCCACAGTAGAACAAATTCAACTTATATCGAAATTAATATTATTTTATTTTGAATAAAATTCGAAAGCTATTAAAATTCACCCATACGCACACTCACCTTCAAATTTTTGGCAACTCTTTTGTTGTGTAACGCTCCATTCATGGCGAAACATAATAGCATAATAGCGAGTGATTTCACATGATGACTATCAGGCATCTTTATCGACGACTTTTTAACGTCGTCACGCATGAGAAACGCTTTTATTCGATCTGCCAAAGAATCGGCTAGGACATGAGCGATAACGATTCAATTAAATTGACGGAAAGGAGAAAAAGTCAATTAGTGAACATGACAGAATATTTTCAAATTTAATGGGGATTTTTGTGTCATTATTTTGGACGCTAATATGAATCGTATAGTGGTGTTGTGGGGGTAGAATATTTTCAAATAACTTATTAGAAAGCTATTGGAATTATAAAGTCACTACCAGAGAGCAAGGTAGCACAGAACAATTGACATGTTGTAACTAAGATAACTATTATTATTCAAATTGAATATTGTCATATATTGTCTATTCCCGTTTTAAGTTCATAATGCACTAAAAGTTCGAAAATAAAGGGATCTAAATGATCCATAATTTGAAGTACAGCTTTATATTCCCCAGCAGGCATCAAAAAGGACGGTGAGCTGTATTCATTCAGAGTTACGTTGTAAATTCCAATTTTCCCTGGCTATAACGAAATCACGGCATTTAATACAGAGAAAACTAAAATTTTGAATAGACTAACCAAATATGGACAAGGATGGAACACACCAGGTAAAACATTATCTAGAAAGTCCATAATTACGCCATGTATAATTCCTTTATCAGAAAAAGCCTTGCATGTATCCTCATATCCGAACTTTACGTATTGTCGATATTTGTTCCTCACTTTATAAAAAACTTTCAGTTCCAACTAAAAAATATGCCTATTAAAAAATTTAACTTGAACGCATTATTTAATTTGATACATTTAAGTTCTTATTTTCAACTTCTCTAATCAGAAAAGTTTCTACGTTCAAACCAACAACTCCACGCTGATACGCTTTTAAGGAGCAGGTTGTATTGACCAACGTCTTGGATTTTTTATTTTCGCATATTATTCGAGTTAGTTTTGCTCCAGTACTTGATCTTCTTACTGCCTGTATTTGCAGAAATATGAAAGAAAATGGTTGAGAAAATGAATAAAACCATTGCATTCAGAAACTATGTTTGACGACTCACATTCCGAGATGATGTATTGGAAAAATTTATGACGACAAACAAGATTATTCCTAGAACAGTTGTGAACTTAAGCATTGTAGAAAGCTCAATGTTTTTGTTAAAAAATGCTCCAAATAATAGAACGTCTATTTGAAAGTAACAAGCGGCAAATGAACAATTTTTCAAAATTATAATTTGACAGAAATATTTTTAAATAAAACACCACTTATAAACAATTACTAAAATAATATGGTTGTAATATCAAGGTTCTATTTTGAATTCTTTGAACGCCGGTTGAAATTATAAACACGTTTTAAAATTCATTTTCTATAAAAGAGATAAAATAAAGTTTAACCAGGTTTAACAGGATAAAATAATTAAAAGAACATGGTATTTTATCAAGAGTTGAACAAGAATACTACTGACAGCAAATCAATTTCACGTCCATTACACGATATTCGAAAGCTTTACCTCTAATGAGTTTCGACTAGGCATGCAATTTTTATAGAATATAAGCTTTAAATGCTTTTAACTTTACTTTTATCCAGAACTTTTCATTTCGCAATACAGGCATCAAATGTGATTATTTCACAACATTTCCGAGTGAAAATAAACATTCAATAACTTTATCGCCTTAAAAGTTTTATTCTCAAATCGCATTAGAGAATCAGAATGATTGATGATAAGCTTAACATGGTTGGTTAAGCTTGCTAGCAATGATGAAGGAACTTTGTATTTTCATTTTTTGCAGACAACCATTTGGTAAAAATTAGTTTTAAACTTCACTTTTGAAGTAATGTCTCTTCATCTGAGTTTATGACTTTCTTGGATAACTATTGATCGCAATCTGAAAACTGGAATATAAGTAGTAAGTTTTTAATATGATATGAGATTATTAAAACTTTTGATATAAAAAATCTCGCAGCTTTACAGAAATTTAAATATGAAACCATTACTGACTAAAAGTGAATAAATTTCAACTGTAAAAGTCGCAAAAATGATATGAAAAATAGGAAATGATTTGTATGCTTTTAAAAAATTACATTAGTTTAAAATGTTCAAGCGTTGTTGAAATATGAAAATGACATTTTTATCATCAAAAAGTACTTAAATGCAATGTAAAAAGTCGTCATTCATATTTAAATTTATATGTTTTTCAACAATGCATTTGTTTTAAAAATGTCTGCATTAATTTGACAAATATTCCATAGATTTGAATGAAATACTGGATCATATGCTAATATCAATTTTATTGTAGAAACTGAGGAGCTATGGTGCATGCTGCTCATTTTGTAAAATATATAAACGCTTTCCTAGAAAAAAATTGGCATGCAAATTTATGTGTAGTATTATCGTTTTACGCTGATGCTTACTTAGAAAATTAATTTCTTTTCATAGAGTTTTTTTCTACAAAGTTAAATTTTTTAAGTGTAGCCTTTGTTTGATTGTTAAGATTATGATTATAACATGTTGCTTATTGGAGTGTTCTGTGAAAAACAATTTATTTATACACATTAAGTATTCCGTAATACAGCAACAGCATATATTCAATTGCAAACTGCACATTTAAACCATCTAGATTCTAGAAGTTCAGAAAAAGTATTATTATTTTTTTGCGCCATTCAAATGTGCAAATGCTTAGGAGGGAACTAATTTGCCAAGCTGGAAAAATATTCATGAGATCTTTATTGTTTTTAATTATCTTTTATGTTGTTTACGATGAAAATGCTGGCGCAATACAGCAAAGTAGTATTACTTTAATACTCGCAATACTGGTAATGAACAACTTGGCGAGCACATAAAATGTAAACTATACACATTAAAATGTATATCATTTGGTATAATAAGACTATGAATGGATTCAGAGAATTTACGAGAATGCAATAAAACTATAATTTTTAAGACCTTTAATTGAAAACCATTAATCTTTGATGGTCGATTAGCTCTGGGTAAGGATTAGCTTAAATTAAAAACAAAATGAGAGGGTTGTTTATTCTGTCACCTGAATAGTTTTGTAACCAAACTCCCATAGATAGAACTTATTTGATCAACATTAAGAAATCTTCCTGCTTAATAAAAAGCATTTTTGGAACTTTCACTAAATTCATTTCCAACATTATTAATTGTTTTATTTGTGTTTTTGTAGCATCATTAAATTGAGGTCGTTAGCGAAAACACAAATTTCAAGAAAAAATTCACCCTTTTCATACATTTTTTTAAAAATCCTTTTCTTCGACAAATCCCTATCGCTCGCTAGATCCAGAAAACGTTTGATTTGGAAGGATTTAATTAATTTCAACATGAAAAATGTTGCTTATATATCTTTCCAGCATTTATTTTCTTTTGATCTAATCTTTTTATTTTATGGTTGATTTGTTGGAAATAAAGAGATGAATTTCTTTTTATTGTGAGCGTTTGAAGATTAAAGCTCTGATAAGACCTTAAGGATGGGAAGCAAAAAACCCAACTTTGACACATCCGCTCCATAAAGGATGCAAGAATTTTAAGGAGACTTAGAAAAAATTATAAGATTTGGAGGAAAAAATTCTTTTTATGGAGGATGTTAAATGAAATAAGATGTATTTAAGCAATTCCTTTTTTTATTGTAGGATTTTTCCGACGTTTATTTCGCATAATTGTTTATGGTGCTTTTTTAATTAATCAAACTTGAATGACGTACTAAAATTACACAGATTTTTGAAAGAATTTTGTGACATGTAGACATGGAGATTGAATACATAAATAATACATCTGAAATGAAATTCTGGAAACAATATGACACTTAAAACTTAAGCCTTCAAGAATTGAATTTGCGTCTTTACATTGCTTTGTAAAACATTTTTAAGACGAGGGAGGAACTTTTAACATAATTAGGGATATTTTCTTCATTTAAAGTCTTATCACCCTTGTCACTTTTCGTTTCCTTCGACGCTTACATCTTACAGTCATGTGCATAACTTTGTCTTGTCAGAAACTTAAACAATATTTTTGAAGTAAATACAAGAACAGACCTTTTAGAGTTCATTCAATGCTAAATGTTTGTTATTAAATATTCATTTTGATTTCTAATTGTCATGCAAAGTATTGTAATAAATAAACAATACATTATTCAAAAAGGGTGAAATCAAAAAAGGAAATCAAAAAGGGTTTAGTTTCCATAAAGTACTGAAGTAAGTCGCAGTTTTAATTAATTGTTTAGATGGTGATGAGCTATAAGATCTTTTATAAAGGTTTTCTTTTAACTTCTAAAAGAAGGGAGTTTATATATATCATTTTATTTTAGTCTATTGTTTTCTTTAAGATTTGCAAACATTAGTCTATGCCGGCTTTTATAAAACATATTTATTGACATTGTCACAGTTATCTTTTCAGAACATTCAATTTATTGTCAATTTCAAATTTCCATTGAAGTCATTATAAAATTAAGAGTTCAAGAATTAATCAATATCATTTGAAAGTATAATTTTCAAATGTCAAAGCTTAAAAAAACTTCAACAAGATACCCGGGAAACCAAGACATTCCGGTTATAAATTCATTCTGAAGAAAACATTCCAAACATAATCTAACTTACATTCTATCTGCAGAAGGTTTTATGAAGAATGTTCAAAGAAGTCTAATTGGTATGCTGAAAAACATTCTGATTTAAAGTCTTTTTGGGATGTTCCGTAGAAAACCAAGAAGAACGATTTCTGGAATGTAAAATATGTAATATGTCGCAATAATCAATTTATAGAGCTAAAATTAAATGTATAGGTGAAAAAACTTTTAAAAATAACTTTTTATCAGTTTTAATGCAACAATTCTTTCAAATTTCATGAAAATGAGATTTAAATATTTTACTCGTGATATTCTCTAAATGCATTCTTTAAAGAATGTTCGAAGAGTCTGTTAGATAGTAGTAACTAACGTTCTGCAGAGCATCATATAGTTGGAATATAAAAATTATTGAAATTATTAATAGTTTTTTGGCCTATTTTGTTGAAAATATGTATCACGCTTACTATTTTTACCATTTTTATCACTAAATACATAGCCTGTAGTAAAAATATAGGAAGTTTATGAGATTCAGAAAGTAAAACTGAAAAAAACCTAACATATTGTGACATATCGAAAATTGATTCCAGTTAGTGTTCTATGAAGAATAAATTATTAGAATGTTTAGTAGACCAAAACAAACGCGGAGCAAAGCAGAGCTCTTCGTAAAATTTATTCTTTTTGTGTGATTTAGTGAGTTAGAGTTTAAATTCATAAATTGTTTCTTAAACACACAAGTAGTGACCTATAAGAGTAAAAGAAGTGTAGATCAAACATTTAAAAGTGAAAAAAAGTGATAAAAGTTAAATTTTCAAGTTATTTACAAAATATCCTGTTTGAGTTTCTAATCTTGTGCCAATCAACCAACAAAGCAATCCAACCATACTACAAAACAATCAAACAAGATTTACTGGTGCTTAACCTGGTGCTTGACGTTATTTCAGTTGATTCTTTTGGTGGAGACTAGAATTTCTAGGTGAGTATATAATTTGGGGTTATTTTTCGTATTTTTACTCTGTTTTAATCTTTCTAGGCATTTCGACGATTTCTTAATGTGTTGAGCTTCAGAGTACGCAGAGTGTTAGACTTTTCGGTGGAAAAAAGTACTTCAAGTTCATTGGTAAATATTTTTTTATATGTTGCATATTTTATTCTAACATTTTTTTCTCATCACAGAAAATCCCCAAGAACGTGAAGTTTCAAGCACCAGCACCTTAATTTTAGTTTTCAACAACATTTCATCTATTTAGTGTCAGACTTTTTATATAATTATATAAGATTATAAGCAGAAATAAAACTTTTAAATTGAATATGAATTTTATTTTGCCACCATCAATCATTCCATCAATCATTCGAACAGTATCCAAAAATAAATACTAATTAGTCTACTAAAAAACATTCTAATTATGTGGCCTTTAACCTATTTTATAGAATATAATTTAGAATGAATTTCAGTATGTCCACAGAATGTTCACAGAATGTAATTGTATTTTTGGCGGTATGTCTTGGAATAAAAAATACATTCTAATTAGACATTCTTTTTAGAATGTATTTTTGGGCACTTTGAATGCTCTAAGGAATGTTCAGAGAATCTTTACAGACGTTCTTCCAGCATGAAAACGTTCTGCTCGGAGATTCTGTGATCATTCTGCAGACATACCGGTTGGTTTCCCGGGATAGGTTAACATTATCAATTTCAAATTTAGAATCTTCCTTCCAATTTCCATAAATTAATCCCAAATTGAAATCCAAGGAAATTTTGAGATTTTCTGATGAATTTGTGGGAATTTTTTGGCCTAAGGATTATTTAGAAAAGTTTTTTAACATACCTAGAAATCCTGAATCTTAATTGAATCTAGATTTAATTAAATGATGTCTGTTGGAATTAAGAATTCAAGCTTAGGGCGTTGGACTTACTTTCTATATTCTGTACATTTTACATTTTACTCGCTGAGGTTTTAACAGCCGCATTGAAGAGAAAGCTTTGTTTTTACACGAGAGATTTTCTAAATTCACAAAAATGTGTTGCTGCTCGACAATTCACCAACTATATACATTTGATTTGCTTTTCTTGAATTTTATAGTCTACTGCATTCTCACTTCAATTCAATTCTTATACAATTTACAAAATATACAATATGTTCATATGATTGCTTTCTCATGTTAAAAGTATGTTTTGTATCCAATGATATTTACGTTTTCAATTTAAATTCAATTGAACAGACTTTTCTCTGCATCTTCCATTTAAGAAGCGGAAATTTATTTTCGAGAACGTGAAAATGTAAATTCTCGCGTATTTGTAATCCATTTTGGGGGTTGCGATATATTTTTGGCTTTAATAAGACTCAATAGGCTTCTATCGTAAATCGATATTTACTTAATATTGAAAACATGTTTTTCGAGTATCTTGTAATTCAAATTGTTTTCGCTTTCATTATTCTTCAGAAAAATGTCTCGCGAAAATTGATGTGCTCATATTATCAAAAGAATTAATTTAAGGCTTTTGACTTTTATTTTGAACTCAAGATATATTATTGTGATAGTTCTATTTAGGTTGGTTTAAGCAGTAAAGCACATAACACGGAGTCTTTTTGTAAATCTACAAAACAAACTTCATAGCAAATCACAAGATCTAAAGTAACACCACAAAATCAAAAGAAAATCAAGTCTATGGATGTGTTTTACTATGAAGTAAGTGTCTAGAATTCCTTTTGTAATAAGACTTCCAAATGAGCTTCAAACTTCAAAGTCATATTATTTTTTCTCGAAAGTATTTTTCTGCGTTTCTATTTCCATGGTACACTTACATATATTCGAGCACACATTATTGGTTACAGAACGAATTATACTGAAACAACATTATTTTGGAATTTAATGCTAATGTTGCAATTGATATTGATACCAAAATGATAACATTTAATGTGGTAATCAGTGTTTGTATATTCAAAGTATAATGTAATTTGGAAAAACTATCCCATGTAATTAAATACTCCTAACTAGATGTTAGATAGTGTAATGCTGTAATTGAATGTTATGAAGAAACGTGACAATAAATATATCATGAGACAAAGATGAGCCGAATTCAGCTTTATCAAGCATGCATAAGTAAGGAGATGTTTTATTTTAATTCAACAATTTATTTGTTGAAACATTAACACCACATTTTATTCAACACCTCAAAGTAGAGCCACAATAACCTGTTTAGGTAATTCTTAACAACCAAAAACTCACATTAGCTCACATGTTAGAAGTAAGCAGCATTTGATTGAACGATAAATCACCTCAAATAATAATGAGACTTTACCGCAATCACTAAATAAATAAACAACACTTTCTTACCGAACGAAACCCCAGACTGATTAAGATTTATTATCTCAGCCATAATTCTTGCCGCAACATCCTATAATGATGATTGTAGGTCGTTGAAGTTGGTTGACAAGCTGGAGTTTCACTGTAATGATTAAGGACGATAAAAGTAAAAATCGAAAGAGAAAAAGTTTTCATTTGTACGGATTAGGATGGATAACGTACGTTACACATAGAAAAGGTTGATTTTGCTCTGCTAAGCTCTAGCATGTTTTTTTGCAGTTTCTAGTGCTTTGAAGTTTTCAACTGATTTGAAGTTTTTGCTAGAATTTTAAATTAAATCAGTATTTATGAACACTATAATTTTTGAACATATTGACCACAACTGAAATGATTATGCTGGTATAATTTGATATTCTCAATTTTATAAAATCAAATACCGTAGAACAAATTTTTTATATAATCCATTTATCAGAGTATCTTCTGATAAGTGAAAAATTTAATTTTGCAATATAATTTTGTTACAAAATTCCATTCGTTCAAATACTTTCAATGAAATAAGAGTCCTTTATCAGAAGTTCAAGCTCAAAAAGTTAAAGATCACGTTTCTAAGTCACTTTCACAAAAATCTTTATAGAAACTATAAGTTGTCATAAACATCGGATAATATCACTCTTAATATATTCAAAAGGCAGAAGTTGTAAAAAGTTATGATTTTGCTTGGATTTTGCTAACATAAAAAGAGTAAGGGCATAAAAACAATTTGGTTATGCTCTTATGTTTCTGGAATCTTCCAAAACACTGAATAAAACTAAAGAAACTATCTGGTTCCATAAGTGTTAGACTGCAAGATTCTTACAAGTCTTTATGATGAAGCATAAGACATAAAAATGATATTCACTTCAGTTTTATATCAAATGTGTTTATGGAAAGAATCATGATGTCGAGATGTGATGTAGCGAAAATTACTGCTGCCGTTAAGTACAAAGAATTTTTAGTAAAACCTTTCAAGCACTTGAAATTACATTACTTGTAGTTTTCTGAAAAACGTATGCTCCATGATATAAAGAGGAACGATGCTTTTAGCGTAATAAACTTTAGATTGTAATATTCAAGTTTCAATAGCAGAGTATACCATTTTTCCATTATCCTTACATTTTCCAACAATAATTTGATAAAAAGTCACTGGAATATTGTTTTGAGTGTCTTTACTTTTATAATAATTCAAACTTCAAGAGATAGGTTAAGAGATAGGTGTAGAGCAGCCTTACTTCAACAAATGCACTAATTTTTAATTAAAGTTGAGTTTCATAGAAAATTCATCGGCGAATAATTATTCATCAAAAACCATGCATGTAATGATAACTAAAGGTCTGATAACATAATACGTGATAATCCTTTGCATTCGATAGGCTTATTGGCAGCTTCAGCATAATTTCGTGAAATGTATGTTTAATTCAACCCTACAAAAAACAAAATAATCTCCCCTCAATTTGTAACGCTTGATTAAGAATAGAAAAATAATCAAAAATATTTTCATACACAGTTTGCGGTCATTTTTGATCTTTAAGATTAGCTGCAACTTTTCTTCATTTTCTAAAGGATATGTATTTTGTGCTAGAATCAAAAATACAAAAAGGTGGGGTATTTCTACCGTTTTGCTGGAAACTATTATAAAAGTAGTTACACAAAACACATAAAGAATCATTCAAACTTTTGTGATTAGGACCCTAATTTTATTAAAACCCTGCTTTGTGAAAAGTTGTAAATGATCCAAGAATACTCAAGCCAGGGATAAAAACTTGTAATAAACTTTCTCATAAATATAAAATTTCTTTGTAAAATTGTTTCCACTGCAGGAGATAAATTCTGCAGGTAATATATTATCAAGAGTAATTTTTTGGGCTAAGAGCAACATGATTAATTAAAATTGTTATTACAATAAGTAAACAAGATGGTCTTTTCCAAAAACATTATAAATTATCTTAATTACTTTAAAACATAAAAATTTGAGTTCTTTCAACTTTTTACTTCGGCAACAAAAAGTTGTGAAGTCTTGGTTTCATCCAAACTTTTTTTTTTTTTTTTTTTTTTTTTTTTGCCTAAAACAAAAAAATTTTTGGTCTAGAACCCGAAATTTTGGGTCCTTGCGAAATGTCAGTCCGTGGTTTTGACTTCTAAACTTCTGTATTCGTAATCTTAGAACCCATCCGACCGATTTATCTCAAATTTTCAGAATAAGCTTTTTTTAACCATAAGCAGCGACGTCACGTTAGTTTTTGAAAATCCGACAGCGCCATCTAGTACCTGTAGTGCAAACTATCATTTTCCCATACAAAATTTTTTTTTTCCTGAGAATATTTTAAAACATCTGAATATGCAAAAACATTGTATTTGTCCCAAAACGATCAATTCCAGAAGATTTTATGGAAATATTGTACCATGACCAAGTTGTCATGCTTACAAAAGTTTTGGAAAAAAAACTTCTGTATTCGTAATCTTTGAACCCATCCGACCGATTGGTCTCAAAATTTCAGAATAAGCTTTTTTTAACCATAAGACGGTCGCGTTTGCTAATTCAAGAAAATCCTACAGCGCCATCTAGTACCTGTAGTGCAAAATACCATTTTACCATACAAATTTTTTTTTTCCTGAGATTATATTGAAACATCCGAATATGCAAAAACCTTGTATTTGGCCCAAAATGATCGATTCCAGAAGATTTTATGGAAATATTGTACCATGACCAAGTTGTCATGCTTACAAAAATTTTGGAAAAAAAACTTCTGTTTTCGTAATCTCAGAACCCATCCGACCGATTGATCTAAAATTTTCAAAATAAGCTTTTTTTAACCATAAGCAGCGACGTATGAAGAGTTTTTGATAATAATACAGCGCCATCTAGTACCTGTAGTGCAAACTACCATTTTGCCATACAAAATTTTTTTTTTCCTGAGAATATTTTAAAACATCTGAATATGCAAAAACGTTGCATTTGCCTCAAAATGATCAATTCCAGAAGATTTTATGGAAATATTGTACCATGACCAAGTTGTCATGCTTACAAAAGTTTTGGAAAAAAAACTTCTGTATTCGTAATCTTTGAACCCATCCGACCGATTGGTCTCAAAATTTCAGAATAAGCTTTTTTTACCATAAGACGGTCGCGTTTGCTAATTCAAGAAAATCCTACAGCGCCATCTAGTACCTGTAGTGCAAAATACCATTTTGCCATACAAATTTTTTTTTTTTTTTTCCTGAGAATATATTGAAACATCCGAATATGCAAAAACCTTGTATTTGGCCCAAAATGATCGATTCCAGAAGATTTTATGGAAATATTGTACCATGACCAAGTTGTCATGCTTACAAAAATTTTGGTATAAAAACTTCTGAGTACGTAATCTCAGAACCCATCTGACCGATTGATCTAAAATTTTCAAAATAGGCTTTTTTTAACCATAAGCAGCGACGTACGAAGAGTTTTTGATAATAATACAGCGCCATCTAGTACCTGTAGTGCAAACTACCATTTTGCCATACAAAATTTTTTTTTTCCTGAGAATATTTTAAAACATCTGAATATGCAAAAACGTTGTATTTGCCTCAAAATGATCAATTCCAGAAGATTTTATGGAAATATTGTACCATGACCAAGTTGTCATGCTTACAAAAATTTTGGAAAAAAAACTTCTGTATTCGTAATCTTTGAACCCATCCGACCGATTAGTCTCAAAATTTCAGAATAAGCTTTTTTTAACCATAAGACGGTCGCGTTTGCTAATTCAAGAAAATCCTACAGCGCCATCTAGTACCTGTAGTGCAAAAAACCATTTTACCATACAAAATTTTTTTTTTCCTGAGATTATATTGAAACATCCGAATATGCAAAAACCTTGTATTTGGCCCAAAATGATCGATTCCAGAAGATTTTATGGAAATATTGTACCATGACCAAGTTGTCATGCTTACAAAAATTTTTGAAAAAAAAACTTCTGTTTTCGTAATCTCAGAACCCATCCAACCGATTGATCTAAAATTTTCAAAATAAGCTTTTTTTAACCATAAGCAGCGACGTACGAAGAGTTTTTGATAATAATACAGCGCCATCTAGTACCTGTAGTGTAAACTACCATTTTGCCATACAAAATTTTTTTTTTCCTGAGAATATTTTAAAACATCTGAATATGCAAAAACGTTGTATTTGCCTCAAAATGATCAATTCCAGAAGATTTTATAGAAATATTGTACCATGACCAAGTTGTCATGCTTACAAAAATTTTGAAAAAAAAAACTTATGTTTTCGTAATCTCAGAACCCATCTGACCGATTGATCTAAAATTTTCAAAATAAGCTTTTTTTAACCATAAGCAGCGACGTACGAAGAGTTTTTGAAAATAATACAGCGCCATCTAGTGCCTGTAGTGCAAAAATTTATATTTTATATATCTTGTGTTTTTTCAAAGAATCTAAAAAACTGTTGGAAAAAATATATATTTTTTTTTTGAATTTTATATGAAAACAAGTTTTACGTGTTTTTCGTTAAGAAACTACCAACTCAAGTCGATCAGAAAGTGGTAAAATTTGATTCAACAGAATTATCAGCAATAATACACAATATTCCCGCTCGGCGCTCTAATCGAATATTTATATTTTGGTTACATATTTTTGAATTTCCTAGAATTTTATTGCTTCATTCAAATGAATTATTCTAATGAAGCATAGGTATTATGTTGCCGAAGTGCCTGCTAAAGCTTCAGCTTTTCCGATTTTTTAATGATGTTGCAATGTTTTCCAGTGTCCAGCATACTCATCAAAAAATCCCAATTAAGAAACTAAAGACAATGGTGAACCACCCTTCAAAACTGCATGATTAATGCGTACAGCTTCTTGAGGTAGCCTGTTAATTAAATGCCTATATAACTGTCTCAGGTGGCAAGAGCCGAAAATAACGATACCCAACCACTTTTGAAAAGAATAAAAATATACAACATTCAAGCATTCCTGTTCAGTAAAATGATTTATGGTGTTCGCCTTATTCGCTTATGCTTAGCAGCAAAATCTCTGACATGAAGCAAAAAAAAGGAATCTGTTCATTATTCGGGATTGAAATCGTCTTGAACGTTTGATACAGACACTTACTATTATATTTGGTATATACATTCTATCAAAATCAGATACTTTCGCCAACAGCACGTACAGTAAATATTCTCAAGTTTTTTAGAGCTTACACACAAATATCACGTTCTCTAAGTTTTCTGTCTTATATACTCGATTCAAAAGGATGCTGAGTTAGACATTTATTTTCAATGTAAAAGCTATTTTTCAGTGAGACTTAATATTTTTAATTAGCACACGTGCATACTTCAAAATTCAATCTTAAAATGTTTCAGATCTCGATAGAATGTGAGAACAAAATCCAACCCTTAAGAAACGCCACTGTTTTACTCCTTCTTTTTATCAAAAGCTTCTTATTATTTTCAAGAGCAGTCAAAAGTTTCCAGAAGGAAATGTGACGTAGTTTCTTTTGGGGAAATTTCCTCAATTTGTTTCACATTACTCCAATCTCTTTGTCCACCCTGTTGAAAAAACAGAAAATGTTGAGATGACACTCTAAAAATGTTTTGCAAAATGTTTGCTATCATAGAAATTTCTTCAGAGCTTTTGTGCATTGTAGGTCACATTCTCGTTGGCTTTTTATCGGAGCAGAGGGAATAATGAAAGGAAATTGAAAAAATTGTTTGGTGCTTCCATTTTGAGTTGTGTTTTTTGTTTGGCGTGTTTCACGAAGATTTATATTCAATTAAAATGTTGAAGATATAAATATTATAGAGTTGATGACGTGCATTGTCAAGGAAACTTACATTTTCAATGTTTTCATTGTGAAACATAAGCTGAAGGTGGAATCTTCTTATGAAAAGAAACATTTTTGGAAAAAAGAAGAGGTATTTTAACGATAAATGCGTAGGTGGAATTCATTCATGCACATTGTGTAAATAAAGTATTGAACGCTGATATGATTCATGCTAAATTTTATTATCTTCTGTTCTTACAAAATGCTTTCTCAATGCTTTAAGAATCATCATCATTATTTCAGGAATCCTTTGATTCTATTTAAAATATTTACATTTCTTAAGCCGAGTATGTTAGGTTCATTTAAATTTTAATGACATCAAGTCTCTTTAGAAATTATACAAGTTGAATGTTTGAATATAGCTTCTTGAAAAAAATGTCAGTTGCCATGGAGCCAGTCTATTTTTGCTTTTCAAAATTTGGTCCTTTGAAACGGTTTGTTAAGTAACTGTTCTTGAATCTCGAATCATCAAAAACTTCCATGAGTTGAAGCATCCTTCGTCCCAACTTTCAAAAGTTTTGTTGAGGTTAAATTATGGTTTCTTCAACTTGCTCAAGAGAGTTCATTCTCGACAACATTCAGAATTTCTGTATTTGTTCAAATGAAATTGAAAATTAAAAGACACAAATAAGTTTTGTTTTTGCCAAGGAGTTCCGAGAAATTGTTTTCTATCAAAAGAAACCTTATAATAAATAGAAATCATGTTTTGAACGTCTTCTAATGGAATTACAAAAGAATTTTTCCACAGTCCCTTGTAAAATGAAATATTTAATACTTCCAATTCATTTATATTCAAGTATTCCCTAAATTAACATAAATATTTTCATTAACGGTGATAACAAGAAATCTCTGATTTATTCTGAATAACGATCCAACAAAATTACAATTTCATTAAAATTCATAAATTTTCCAGCAAAAAAGCCAATTGATTACAGAGACATTTACTTTGAATTTGCTCACAGTTTTTTTTTGCGATTTTCCCTAAATTTTCTTCCTCTTCATTCAGTTTCAGTTAATTTTTTTTCCATATCATGTTCGTTTTTTTGCCGGTTCACGGAAATTTTGATCTAGAGATAACATCTTTTCGCAATTTATAAAATTAAATATTCAAATTTTGCTCATGCTTGGTTCTTAGAGAATTTAGATGGTTGACACTGCAAGGCCAAGACAATTTATCATTCTATATCTATGTATACTGAGAGGAATTGTCAACATATTTATAAAGCTGCTTATTTGCAATAAATTTTTCATTTTGTGAAGGTAAGAAGTTGTGACTCGTTCATTGCTAAAGTGGAGCTTTCTACTTTTAACAAGCGAAAAAAAGCTTATACAAGGAAAATATGGGAAACATGGAAATGTGTAAGCGTAACATACTTTTGCCGACAAATCATACAACAAAAAAAAAAATGCTATAAATTGTCAAGTAGAGCCTTGTTGAGCTGGTTTAACTACAAATTACATGATTTATGGAAGCCATGCAAAAGTTTGAAGGCATAGTACAAACATAAGTTTTGATGTGATGTAAAAACACCTATCTATTTTTGTTGTTGTAAAAATTCTGATCAAATTCAATGAAATATTAAATCATGGAAAAATATTAATAAAAATATAATTTGCAGGAAAATTTATAAAAAACTCATTTTTCAAAGAAAATGGAAATTTCAATAAAAATGTTGATCATCCAGTCATGATTTTCATTTTACTTTTGTCTCGTCTTTGTCACTTTCCCCCAAACACAACGAGATTAATGCACTCCAATTAAGTTTCGAGCTAAAATGAGACAAAATCGGGGTAAAATACACAATTAAAAAGATATGCTAATTAATCTAAAAATGGAGTCTTCGCCACATAGCATGAGCTATGATGAGCTTTAACGTTGGTAATTTTGGTAATTGCTTTAAATTAACTTGAAGATGAGATAAATCATCCTTTTAAAGTAAAATGTGGACATTTATGATAATTTAACATAATAAATTTAGGAAAGTGACATTTGATGCTCATATTTTGTTTTGTATTAATGTTTTGATTAAACTAATGTAATATTCAAAAGTTTATGAATTAACAAAAAAAAATTTATTTCATTTTTGTATTATTTGGAGCAATATAAATAGCTCGTAGTAAATTTTTAATTAAATTTGTTTTGAAAATTTCATTCAACCACATTATTTTATTACATCAGAATTATTTTTACATCAAAAATTACGAATAATGAAATTAAAATATATTTCCAGTCCAGACTCCAGACAATAGCCATATTCTTTTTACATGAATATTCAGTTCTAAAATCGGTGCCAATCGGTGCATCACCAAATCAGTGATTTGGGTCGTTCTATTTGTCAAATCACTTGAATATTCCGATCTGTTCTAAATCAGTACTAAATCAGTTGGCCAACCCCGCGAAAACTGCTAAGAAAGCGACAACATAGATTTCCGAAATCGATTAATCGAAAACAGATTTTCACCTATTCCGAAGTTAAAATTAATTTTAATTGATTGAAACCAATATAGTTATGCATTGTAAACAGTAGGCAATGCATTTCCATATCTAATAACGCCGAACAACCAAAAATAATCTGAGAATTAATCACAATCGGCCTTAATCATACTTTGTGAGCAGACAGGGATCAGTATGAGGCAGGGATCAGTATTTACAATGAATTGCGCCAAAAATATTCAAATTTGTTTTGTTTACAAATAAATAATTAGATTTTGAGGATCATTAAGCTGTGTCATTGAGTCCCTAGTAACAAATAAGTATACTAGCAGCCAAAATGAGGTGGCGAACACAAATATTTAAGTGATATCAAGAATTCTCTTCGAATCTTTGAGATGATTTGAAAATTTTTGTCTGCCACTTGTTATTATCTGCTGGTGCACTTATTTTTAGCAAGGAACTCAATGACACAACTTATTAATCCTCAAAATGTAATTATTTTGTTTGTAAACAAAACAAATTTTAAAATATTTTCGCCACAGAGCATACGCCATCTGGGGAATGTTCTGCAAACTATTTCTGTCAACATGTTCAAGACTAAAATGAAAGGAGGCCCAATAATGCAACTCGAAACAAAAATATTGAATTTTACGGCTTATTAAAAACATTTTCAGCGATTTTATCCAAAGTCTATATATTCTATACCAGAACGTATTAAAGGCACTTGGTGATCGCTAAAAATAAGCAAATAATTGATTTTATTTAAAATATCCTTTATATGTAGACCAAATTAAGAGGAAATTTACCGATGAACATGTCATGAACGGAATAGTTAAATAGAACGACCAAAAATATTCAGTGATTTTAGCACTGATTTTAGAACCGATTGGCTGAAAGTGAATGTTAAATAGAACAATTTCAACCAATTTAGCACCGAAGTGAAGGACAAAAAGAATATGGCTAATATTCCAAGAACTGAACTCTCTGAAATATCGAAATCCAATTTCTTTATTTAATTAAAAGGCAACGTGAAACTAAGTTATTTGTATCATAAAAATATGTTGTAAGCAATATGAAATTTAAATTCAGAAATTATTATTTATTGAGAGATTTCTTGGGATGAATTTAGTACGACAAAACGATAGAGAAGATTTTGTCATGAAAGCAAATTGAATTTTAAAACCATAATAGAGACACTTTTGGTGTTTTTAAAGTGTTTTTGGTCCAATTTTAGGGATGTTTGAGTAACTAAAGTGAACTTTATCTATTCTGATCCCATCTTGTGCCAAACCCCATTTATTTTACAGCTCATGTGACAAATATTGCAAGGCAGATGGTGCCAATCTCAAAAAGTCTTCACACAAACCCTCTTCATTATAATTTGAAATAGTGTTGGTACTGTCATATTTTTCAAACTAAAGAAGGAAGTTTGTTGTAAAACTGAAAATATATTTGAACAAAAAGATCCATAGAAATTGAGAATTCTACTAAACAAATAGATTTGTAAATAATATGACCAGTCTAAAAAGTTTTATAGCAAATAATTGATAAAACATCAATATTTCATACAAAGATGCGGCAAACATAGCCATTGACCATATTCAACCTGATCACTGTCGAATAAGTTCGAATAAGTTATTTGCACGGATCTATTTTTGTTCAAGTATATATTCAGAAGACGCTTCAGTCTTCACATATTAAATTGAAAATACAATGTAAATATATCCAAAAACAAAAACCTTCATTTCTTTTCGTTCTTGTACAGCAAATAAATAAGAATGGAGTTGTTATTGTTTTTCTGTTAGAATTTCAACTCGTCACAACAGACACGAACAAAATATATTTCAAAAGAATATGTAAGCCTCTGAATTTTTTAGGTATATACACTGAAGCGAATGCAATTTATTGATGGTTTACATGGTATAATTTGACCAACTCTAATCTTACCAAATATATATCCTCAGTAAAAACTGTCTCTAAGCTAACCATGAAAGTAGAAATTTGGTTGAAAACTTCTTTTCCCCAAATTACTACTTGAAATATTAGGTGAAAGTTTTAGTAAAAAATGAGGCTAATCATATTATGATATTATATAGCGAAGGGGGAAGATATTTGTGTGTTCCTGAAATGTTTGAGAAAGTGGAAAGAAATGTTATTTTACCGAAACGGAAAAGCTTGATGTCTTTGTGGAAACAGTTCTGTCGAAAATACCTTTAATGAACTTGTCGTGCATGTTTATTTGTTCAGTCCAGCTGGAATTGACAAAATTGGGGGAAACTTCAAGCGTTGTTACAACCAGATATATTTGGGGAGAATTTTGCATGAATTTTTTATTCTAAGTTTAATTATATAGAAAAGAATATTTGGTTCGTGATAGAGTATAATAAATTTTTATGTAGCTGTATTCCAATGAGAGTTACCATTAATCAATCGTGAATTAATCAGTAAAGTTTCAGAAATAAATTAATTAAACAATTCTATAAATTAGAAGCTTTTGCATAAAATAACATTCTAGATTGTTTCAAAAGACTTTCATAAAAATCCCTTGGCTGATTAATATTAAAAATTTTGGCGTGTCTTCTGGAATTATCAATTTTTGAAATTTTAATTGGAAGTCGCAAAGATGCTACACCAGCTTATTATGTTTCAGATTTCAATTTAAACAAATGATTGGAATCAAGTATAGCCGTAATATTTTATTTTATATATTAATTTCAAATTTAATGATGTTCGGTAAAAGAAAATTCTTTCCATTGAATTAAAAATAAGATGTACAAAAATTTAATTGCCTTTTTCGATTTTCATCAGTATTTTTTTGACAGAAAAGTTAATGTAAAAAATTTCCTTTTATTTTGAATCTCCAGAAATGATGAATAATTCCATTTTCCATAAAATATTCTTCTTTTAAAATGAAAACAAAACCAGAAGCTTTTGAAAACATTTCCAGGACATTTTTCTGCACAATGGAATTTTAAAGAAAAATGCAAAGGCATTCATTTTGAAACTTTATGATGCTTTAATTTTCTTGTAATTACAACTGAGGAACAATAATTTTTTATAATATGTTTACTTTCCCGATTAACACGGCCACGATTATAAGCAAACTATTTTGTATGGAAACGTTGAGAACGGTATGCAGATATCAGTGCTTTTCGTCAATGTAAATGTCCCATTTCTCTCACTTCATAAAACAAAATAATAAAAATTTGGTGTTGCTCGTTTGATAGATTTGCGCCTTTATCATAAATTCTTTGTGCATATGGCAAGAATTTTGAGTTTCGTTCCTCGTTTTGGACTTTTTTTTGTTTCCAAGTTGGTAAAGCTGGATCCAAATTTGCCGCCCTTAAATCCGTTAAACGGTTTAAAACTTTTAGGGAATCAACGTGCTTTAGAAGTGTCTCTTGGTTCCAGAAAGTAATTCTAAATTAACTGCTAATGAATAATAAAATTAATGAAGTACTGCAGTAAAAATTTAAAATCATTATATAACTTAAAAAATGGAAATCCCGAGTCTCTTTTTAAAACGTTACACATTCAAACTTTTGATATCATGTTGGTACTTTTGCTTTTTATTTTATTATTTGGTAAATGGAGAGAACTTTGCAGAGAATCGTGAAGTTTATAAGATTATTAGCAGCATATATCAACGAATCTCAACAATTTTCCTCGTGATTGCTGATGAGAAAACGGAATAAAAATAAAATCTGGTTAATCGGGTTGCCTTGTTTACATTCATTTGAATTCTGTCAAAATCAAATTCTTTTTAAAAAACTGCGTATAAAAGGGTCAATAGCCTACAATTTGTATTTGTTTAAAGCGTTTAATATTACCGCACTTTTATATTTACAAATTAAAACTGCCTTGCAACAGTAATCATTAATGCATCATGCTTTACCTTATTACCATAAATTGGAACATAAAATGCATATATATATTGAAACCAGCATTAAATTGTAATTTGGGAGATATAGAAAACACTTTTTTAATTACGATAAAATTAAAATGCTGTAATTTTAGAGAATATTTTTGTTCATTTTCATGATTGCTGTTGCATATTATATGTGAAATAATTATAAAACGCAGAAAAAAGGCAAAAAATATAAACTGACAAACTTGGTTCTGTGAATAAATACCAGTTTTTGGAGAATTTGACATATTTTCATTAAATTGAAGGTTTTGCAACATGAACAAATAAAACACGATTAAAAAATCGAAAACTTATAAACTAGTGCAACCATCCTGTTATAATCCAGGAGCAAATTTATTAGTGGATTTGATTTATTAGTAGTTTCTGCAAAAAATTTAGTTTTTATTGAAAGGTCAAATATAATATTATCCATGAACCTAGGGTTCATGAAAAGCAATACTTCGAAAATTTAAATTATGAATGTTGGGACCAAAAAACCCAAAATGCGACCCGCGAAACCCAATTTTTGAGAATTTTTAGTCAAAAAATGAAAGTTCAAAAATAATATTATCCATGAACCTAGGTTCATGAATAGCAATAATTTGCAAATTTTATTTCTCAATTATGGGACCCAAAAACACATAAAAGTATTAGGGTTCTTGAGATATTTTAGAGAAAAGTGAAAAATTGTCAAAATCCCCTGTTTTTGGGGACTCTTGGTTCTTTGTGGATCAGCGGGATAGGAAACTTGAAGATTTTATATTTTATCGACACTTCCAGATAAATTTTTGAATTAATTTTATTAAGTTGTCCATATGAAAGTATCATGGATTTTAAGTTCTGATTTATAAACGAAAGTTACCAATCTGCGTTACAGAATCGCCATTTGAAATGCCAGTCCTATCAAAAGTTTATAAAAAGGAAATAATTGCTTTTTTAAACATAACAGTTTAATTTGATAAACTTTACCTTTAACATAAATTTTGCAATAAAACTATCAATTTTCTTAATACGTATGCTGTATAACTCTATTTTTGCTTATTTTTTGTATGGTTTTGCCTATGGTAGAACATTTTATCTTTGGAAATCTTTAAAAAAGAAATTGAATTAAAAAAGTTTCATCAGAGCTTGGAACTGGTAGTTTTACATGCTACTTTGAATACATTGTACTGCATTTTCCTCAATACCATTTTTATGAACAATTTGTTAGCTAAAAAAATTTCGTATAATGAAAAATATTTAAAAAGAAATTCAAGCTTCAATATAAATTCTACTTTTTAATTTTTACTCATAGGAAAAGCTCTCGACTAGAGCAACATTGCCAACAATGCGAAAGTTGTAAAACGTATTTCATTTAATGACGTCGACATCGTTTCGAGCAATTAAAATTCTATTCCTCTCTTCACGTTCATACAAATTATTCTTTAATGACCAAATTAAAATTGTATAAATTTTCCAACGAATATGAAAGTAAAATGGTGGAATTTTAATAGAATATTTAATGACAAACGTAAAATTTTATACTCTCATTGAAAACTAAAATGAACCAGAAATGAGGACACTTTGAAAGCCTAAAATTTTCCTAAAGTTCATTAAATTACTTGAGATGATTTTAGACAAAGTGTTTTATGCCTAGAAGGCTCAATATAATTTTTTATGTATTTAATTACCTCAACCTCAAGATTTAATATATATATATATAAAAGTTTAGTGTTGACTCCATAAAATTGAAATTAATCGGTCCAATCTGGTTTTACATATTGGGCAATTAAAATTTGCTCTATTTACTATATCCAATCTAAATTGTCGAACTGAAACCTTTTTTGTAAAATCAGTGTAATAAAGAGATTTAAATGGAGATCGTTATATCTGAATAGTTTCTGTAGAAAGCTTCAATAGAAAGTCAACTATTGAACAATACTCAATTAAGTTTTAATAAAATATATTGATTCTAATCCATTCCAACTGAGCATTCAACAGGTCCCTTGAAATTATCTTAGAATTGATCAAATTAAGCGTAACATTCAATCAACCTTGTATGCTCTCGTACTGTTCAGCCATTTCCTGAAAAAGGACGATAAATTGGAAGGGTCATTTATTCGATTACCGTATCGTCAAATCACGAATCAAATCATAAACTTCCTTATATTATTATTTTATTGCAAATCAGTGGCTCAATCAAACGTTGTATCATGTGAATGGAATTACGATACAGAACATTAACATATTTTGTAATGTATTGAGTAAAAAAGTTAGTTTCCTGCTGGGTGACTGAATTCACAATACAATATTAAGTATTCTAATATCATTCAATCTATATTTATTATTACATGACTCATGCATAACTTACTATTTAATATGTTTCAAGAAATTTTTTTCATTTCGAAGTTGCTTTCAGTGGTATTTTTAAAATTTTTGATCCTTATGGTCTTTGTCATGGTTTTTAACAAAAACAAAAAAGAAACTCAAGGATAGAACATCTATTTATAACTTTGAACTTTGCGAATAATGGTGGAACACGCTGTAAGTATAAATTTTGGATATTTTTAACCAAAACATATATTTAAGTAAAAATATAAATTCAAATATTTGCTTTATGGTAAAATATAAAATAGAGCTGAATGATATACAAAAAAGGCACTTAAATCCCAGAATGTGTAATAAAGGTGACAATAAAAATGTTTTTATCCCTTTCATTTGGGGTTTTTGTGTTTGCGTCACTGTTAAGCTGTCTTTTCTTCAAAACATTGCAGAAAATAGGGGGAAAAAAGTACTAAAAGTATTGATTTGATTCGTGGAATTTTGAAATGTGCACATAAATATTGTCTGGCTTACCAAAACGTGAAATGCGAGAAATATAAAGTTTTTACGATATTTTTTTAGAGACCAAAAGAACATGTTCTTACCTTTTTTATTATGATTTTTCTAGTAATAGATCTTTGGAATGTTGATTGATGGTAAGAATTTGAATAAAATATTGCCTTAATGTTGTTTAGAATGACTTTAAAGTTTTATTCAAATGTGTTTGCTTGAGGTTCTAGGGTTTCTTTCTAATGTTTCATAGAAAGACACTTTTGCTGATCATTTTATTTGATTGATTGGCTTAACATCTTGCAGCTACCAGTTTGCTTTGCTCTATCACCAATCTAGTTTTTAAGAAACATATTCGACTGGTATGCCAATTCACTAACTTGACACTTTTGTTAAACTATTGAAGATTCAAAAAAAAACAACCCTCAACTTTAATTGAAAAAAACATGTCAAAAAGTTCAAATATTTGTTTTTAGCTGACTGATTTTCCAGCACCACAGTATAACACCGGTTCACCGCGACCAGTGAGAAAAAGTTGTATAAAACAGCAATTTTATAAAGCATATAAAAACTCAAACCGCAGACAAACAATTGAGCAATCGGAAAAATCATGAAAATCGTGAAAAACTCAACCACATGGCGATAACCAATTGCTTCATCAGATATGTTATACATAATAATATAACTGAAAATCAATACTAGGTTAATATGAATTTAAATTTCACTATAATGTTAATTAATGCCAAAGCTTGAATGTTGGCTCAAGTTTGAATATTTTTTCCTGAATTTTATGATTGATTAAATACAAAACGTTCGTATAAGCAAATTTGCGAGAATGCTTAAACTAATAAGTAATCTAATGTTCAATTATTATAAAATTTAATTCAATATGATGAAGGCAATGTTATCCATTACGTTTACTGATTACAATATTAAGTACTTATTGCACTTTCCTTTCTCCCATAAAATATATAAGACTACAAAGCTCACTTTTCCTTATTTAACACTGATTTCACACGCAAACATGCATAATTATGAAAAATTTCCATAAAATAACTCAACCGTATATTTTTGAAGCATTTTGCATTAATTATCACTAAAATTAAGTGTGCAAAACACTGGAAATTTCACCTCGACTGCAAATTTATGCAGAAACTAATACCCAGTTCAATAATGCAGTATTCATGTGCTCTGAAAGCTACTATTGACAACTAATCCAATAACTTTAGTTGAGTGGATTGGGATCCTATGCAGAATATGTGTAGATCATGCTTAATGTATTCAAATAGATTCGATATTGATACGCAAAAGTTTGAATGAATATGCATGTATTTTTAAACTCTTGCCTGTTGCATGTGCAAATTTGCAAACTAAATGCTTTCAACAATATTGCATTTTAGAGTATTCAGATATCACTCAGCCAGTTCTCAGGCACACATATTTGAAAGGAAAACATAAGAACATGATATGGAAGCTTTTTGAAGATGAATATTGTATGCTTTCTGGGAACATGTTTAAGCTAAAATTGGTTTTACTAAGCTGAACGTTCCAAATACAGTTTCATGTTTTCTTCAAAAAACGTTATTTGGAGTATCTCAAGTAATTTTCATATAATTCTTAGAAAAGTTTTTAATCATGCAAATTATTTCTATTTCATATTTTTCAGTTTCTTTGAAGTCCTGAAATGGTGCTATTGGAAAGAAAAAGAACCATTACAGACTGTTTTGAATTAAAATGCAATACCAGTTGTGAGAACTAACAGTAAGAGTGTTTGTCTTTTTATGACTAACCGCACTTGAGGCTTTAATATGTCAAATCTATGAAAAGCAAGCTTTAATGTTTTTCCTCAGAAATTAATTTTTGAAAACTTATTATGAAATGCAATTAAAGTTGAAGTAGTACTTATTTTCAAATACAATCGTGCAAACATTCAATTTAGAAAACTATTTTTAGAAATTATTGCATAAAATAACTGCGAATTTGTTAATATAACCCTTGCCGCCAAACTATACCCCAGGTATTCTAATAGTATTCCCAATCTATACTTACTTATGGGGTATACCCTTCCAGAAACCTACCCTTTCTTAACTTATGTATACTAATAGTATACTTTTAGCGTTCCCTGGGTATACAACTTCCACACCCTTTAGGGTATACCTGGGTATACCCAGGGTTAAATTTTAGTATAATTTTAAAGTATACCTAATTCCTACTAAAGTATACTAATAGTATACTTTGAGAATTCCCTGGGTATACAACTTCCACACCCTTTTGGGTATATCTTGGGTTTAGTTTTAGTAAATTTTGAAAGTGTACCCTTTCTTAACTAAAGTATACTAATAGTATACTTTGAGAGTACCCTGGGTATACAACTTCCACACCCTTTTGGGTAGATCCTGGGTTTAGTTTTAGTATAATTTTAAAGTGTACTCAATACTTACTAAAGTATACTCATAGTATACTTTGAGAAACCCTTGAGTATACCCCGGGTGCATTAGAATTATGCTGAAATATTAATTATTTTCAAACAACTTATTAAAGAGTTAATTCAAGTAAATTTTATTTTTTTTATTTTTTTACATTTATTGTTGCTATTATAACAGTTCTTGCTCTTATCTTTAATTCCTTAGCCCTACTTTTGTGATGGAAAAATAATAGTTTGGGTGAATTTTCAGGATCAAAACGTAGTTCAAAAAGCGGCAGATTTTCTTCGATAGTGCCTCTTTTTTGAACCTGAAAAAATCTAATCAATTAGAATGAAATCAACCTGCTTAAGAATTCAATTTGTTGTATGAGATATTCAATTGAAATTTATAGACTAAGAAATATTTAGTACAAAATGTGTAGAGTTTTCGTAAAGCATTCGTAAAAAAAGAGTATCAATTAAGTAAAGCATTCGTAAAGCATTAGTAAAAAAGAGTATCGTTTGAGTAAAGCATTAGTATACTTTTAGTAAATTATATATAAATAAGCTTAATTATTAATTTTTTATCATTTAACTAAGTTAACTAGACTACAACGTACCTTATATCAAGACGATTCTGGATTTGGTTGAGAAAAACGCAGGAACTTCACATGAATAGCTGATATCAGAAAACACGTCTCACTTTCACAGTTTTTTTTTAAATGACAGTCTGTAGCAAAGACGTAGTAAAGTCAGCCCGAGTACCAAAATTAGCCCGACTAGCAAAACCATAGTGAAGTCAGCCTGAACTTTTCCGTTTTGAATTTTTGCGGGAAATTTATAATAAAATCATTTTAAGTAAATTCAACATATATTTTTACTTTTTTTATATAAATAATTAAAAAGTAATATTTTATTACTAGCATTTTATTAGTACCATTTTAGTTTCAAAACAGTATACTTTTGGAGTATAAATTTAGTAGTGAAAATTTCTAGTTCAGTTTAAGTATGATTTTAGTATACTAAGGAAGTAACAAAATAGTTGCAATTTATTTGTACCCTTTTAGTTTTAAAACAGTATACTTTTGGAGTATAAATTTAGTAATGAAAATTTCTAGTTCAGTTTTAGTATGATTTTAGTATACTAAAAAAGTATCAAAATAGTTCCAATTTATTTGTACCCTTTTAGTTTCAAAACAGTATACTTTTGGAGTATATATCTAGTAGAGAAAATTTCTAGTTCAGTTTTAGTATGACTTTAGTATACTTAAAAAGTAACAAAATAGTTGCATTTTATTCGTACCATTTTAGTTACGGAAAAGTATACTTTTGAAGTACAAAATTAGCAGAGAAAATTTTCAGTATAGATTTCGTATGACTTTAGTATACTAAAAAAGTAGGAAAATAGTAGGGTATATAAAAAGTAATGCTAAGTACAAATCGGGTATACTTTTGGGGTATACCCGCCGGGTACATACCCCGTTGGCGGCAAGGGTAAATTTGTTTAATTAAATTCCAATTATAATATGAATGTGCTGAATTATGTGGTCAATGCGAGGCATATCATTGATTTTATATTCAAACCATATTAGAAAATGCCTAAATAATATAGCATATTTTGCACGGGAACAAGCTAACAAAGATAGTTTGTGTAATCGATCGTGGCAAAATATTTTATAGGAAATTTATTTATTTATTGAAATTTCATCGAAGCAGAAAATTTACAAATTTGCAATGTTATTGCAATGCAAATGTATGAATAGTAGAAATGTGTTCACCATAAAGTATTTTCTGTACATTTTCAATAAAATCAGAAAGCTTTCTGACCCGAATTACGGCTGTTTTGGACGTCATCCAAAAGCTGTTTATGGTCAATGACAATCATATTTTATTTTGGAATCAATATTAATAAATCTAGATAAGTATATTTATTTTTATTTTTCTAGTGTTCTTTTACGTTGACTGTAATGGATAGTAATACATTTTCATTGTGCCCAAAATTATTCTTTATCTGATTCGTATGGTTAACATTATTTTTCATGTTAATAATTTTAGTTACAAAATCAGTCAGAAATAAATAATAAATAAACTTGCATGCAGTTTTGAGTTACCAAATCAATATTTCGTTACATTTATAATTTTTTTTAGTAAAAATTTAGTATAAAATGAACAGAAAAGTGTATGTTACATATTTAATTAAAATTATTGAAATATTGATGCGAATGTAAATTACAAACTTTTATTGATCAATAATGAGTTTTCCAGCTAAATTTTATCTAAAATAAAATTTATGATGAAATTTGTATGTTTCTGGTGGAATGATGAAAGCATAGAATATAAGTTTATTTAGGATGAAATTAAACATCATTGTTGTATTTATTGTAGCTTCAAAATTTTCTAAACTAAGCGTATTTATCAATGTATCGATTAAATTTGTTTTAAATGTAATACAAAATTTATGATGTCAATAAATACTTGACTATATAAATTCTAAAGCCATTAACATCTATGTTAACAGCAAATATATTTTAATAGAATATCTAAATATTCCTGCAATTATTCATCCTGACATGAACATGGTTAATTTTACAAATTGCCAGTAAAAGCATTCGATGGTGGTAGATGGTGAAAATATTGTCGGAAATTAATTTAATTTCTACGTGATGTGCCTGAATTTAATTTACACGAACCGACTGAAATGTCATTGACAATGAATTACACGTTTGCAACATGAATCAACAGCTACGGATTCTGATTAGATGCCGTGCTTCAGCTTAATAAAACAGGAAATTTATTTGACTACAATTAGGGGGTTGTCTATAGTTTTGTGATTAAAATTTTTTTTTTTTTTTTTAAGTCAAAATTTTTAAAGTTAAAATTAAACAGTGTGTACTTCTGGATCTAAGAAAAATGTGATGTTAATTGAAGACATCCCTACTGGTACTTTATAATTGTGCGTGTAGTTGCTTTTAACAGCAACATTAAAATATGTATATTTAAATACTAATTAGTATTAATGAGAAAGCAAATTGATCTGAAAATGTTTATAATTTGGTTTTCGACTTTGATTTGTAAGATTTGAAGACGATTTAAGAAAATTGATCAATTGTGTTTTAAAGACATTGTAAATTCGTTGATTATTTAATAATCAATAGGATTTACATACTGAAATCATTCAAACTAAAAAACTTCTAACAAACTTTCCTATATGTACATATATTCAAAACAAAACACATTCCCATCCAACAAATCGTTGAGCCATCTCTCTTATCAGAATCAATCTAACTGTCAAATAAAAGGGAAAAGCCTTCCGTATCTTTTATCGACCATTAAATTTGATCAAGAAACCATTTCATGATTTCGTTTTATTGTCTAGCATTTGTTATCTAGGAACATCTTTCTACAAACATGAAGTTAATACATGGATTAACCTCGATAGCCCGACAAGTCACTGCGAAATACGTGTCACGGAAATGAATCGTTCAACCATTTCATTTTATATTGCAAGTTGTTTAGTTGTAGAACTTCTTTATGTAAGGAGCTGTTCACAGAAGAAGCTTTAAAAATACTTGGGTTTACATTAAAATCAATATTTAGAGTTTTAAATCTAAGAAGTTCAATTTACCGGAAGTTATTTTTGAACTGCCCCTATTTTTAATAAAGTTGGAGAAAAGCTTGAAGTTCCAAAAATGTTTTTATTTTCAATTGATTTATTGCATTTTCTGTGCTATGATTTCAGATAAAACTTTAAAGCTTCCAAGTAGTTTCAATTTGTTATAATGCTCGCAAAAAACTTCTGAAAAGACAAAAAGAATCAATAATAACTGGAAAACCACCAATTGGATAGTAAAATCCAAAGTTAATGTTGCAAAGAAATTTGATTTGATATTTATTACAAAATTTCACAGTATTTACTTTGAAATATTTGTCCCAAATTTCAAGATGATTTGATTATTTAACTTTGATTCAAAACTTTTCAGCATTTCCCAAAAATATTTGCCGTATGCCCAAAAGCCAAATAAAAAGCTTTTCAACTTTTCACACATTTTTATCGATTAAATTACATTTTGATGTAACATATAATTTTTATGAAAAAGTTTCGGTTCTAAGCAAATAAAAAGCACTAACAGGTGGAATAAACTTTTATGCCTTTTAACCATTTTCCCCCGGAAAACATGAAATAAGAATAAAACTTTTTTTTACCAGAAATACACAAAAATACAAAAATATACAAAGAAATACGGTAAAGTACAACAAAAACATTGAAGAACAAGAACTTCAAGTCACGCAGAGCATTTTCGAAAAAATATATATTTGTTGCCATTATAGACTCCTGGGAAAAATTACTTGAACATTAAGCACCAACTGTTATTGAATTGGCGATAAAGACTTTTTGTCACGAACCCAAATTTTTGGTGCAGACAAATTTCATGAAAATTCTATTTTGGAGCAAAATAATGTATCGTATTTCCACATTTTGGAGACTTGTAGAGTTTTTGAGGTGAATTGTTAATGGAGATATATTAACGACATGCGAGAAGACATGTTAATGCATTTATGTATGTTTTTATACCATTATTGTGTATACCTTTACTGCAAATGAATTATTGATAGATAGTTAGAAGTGAAGTGATATTTTTCCAACATATTAACGGAAAAAATAAAAACGTTTTACCGGCTGTGTAATGACTAAGAACGAAATTTTACTTCAAGTGTCAATGATATAAATAAAAAAGTGGTTTTTCTTAATAATGCATTTACTTATTAAACTTGAAGCCTACACAATTGTGTACGACAACAGGTACAGACCAAAGTATATAATCTATGCTGCAAAGTTGAGTGATACACAAGTATACAATACAATATGTTATGATAAAATATTGTTTTTTACATTATTATTATTAATAAAAAACAGTTCAGTCGTTGTAAAAATAAATTAAACTCCCAAACAATTTAAAAATTCAATTTATTAGCACAAACTTTGAAAAAATGTTACATATTAACTGCTTCATTGTGAATTATGTTCATTTCACTAACCAAATAAATCCAGCCCCTGTTGCTATGTTACCATGCATTTCTAAACTTCCTACCAAAAACACGAACATTAGCAAAAGCCAAAACAACCTCAACGAGATTTAATAAATTGTCTGTAAGGTTTTCACTAGCTTTCAAATTATTTCAATGCACCGGTTAGTGGAGTAGGGAAAATTTATACAGAATCTCCCAAATTGGGTGTTCTGAAAATTTTTCTCGTTACCATGTTACATGTATTTTTATCCAAAAAGGGTCCGTGTTGGGCAGTTCCATCTTTTATTTATTTTAGTCATCCCTCGATTATTCATAAAGCTAGTTTTGTTCCCATCCCATGTTCTATAAAAATAATGGTTTATTTGAAATATGATATGGCAAGCCCTTTTCAATAAAATGTTTGTATTCTCAATACGATACAAAGGTATTTATATAATTTTATTTGCATAAAATATATGTTGCTCAAAATTGTTTAATTAAGTTCATTAAAACTTTAATAATTATTTACTTTGTTTGGTAATATTAATTTATTTTCTAAAATTAATGAAATAAAATTTCACAATTGAATATTGGTAAAAAATAAGTACCTCATATATTAACATACATTAATCATACATAATATTTCTCCGAAAAAGTCAATTTAAAATAATATTATTTTAAGCTACAATGTGTAATATTCAACAAACAAAATATGATTTGTGGCGTGGAAAGGGAGCCAAAATCTCTAGTATTTTATGAAACCATAAACAATTTCCTAAAGTTTTTAGTTTTGTGTATGCTTATGGTTACATAATATATCATTATAGCATTATGTGTGATTTGTCCCTATAATTTTCAATGTATGGAAATATATTTGTTAACTTTTCGATGAACGGCTTTTGGAAAGAAAACAAGCAATATTATTTTGAATTATTCATAAGTACCAAAGTATCTCATGTTTATGCAGTAATGTTTAGTTGTTGAATGTTCAATTGAAAAAACCGATTTAATGTTATTGAGGGGGAAAAGTTTAGTAATTTTTATTAAATTTCTAATAAACTTTAATATTTTCAGCTCAATAGTTTTTAAAGTTGAATGATTATGTTGTAAATAAAGTTTATACTGTAAGGATATTATTCTCAAAGATATTGAATATCAAAGTAATATTTTTTTCAGCAAGATTAGGTTATCCTCTTAGTAATCAGTAAAATGGATATCAGGTGCATCAAAGGATATTAATTCCCTTGTATAGATTAATACACAGTAATTAGAGAATATTACACCACTGACCATGAGATAACAGCATTACGAAGAATACCCACTCATTTGATTTTATCGCTTCATAACGGAATCATAATTACAATGCAGGCTCACATTTAGTATACGCTTCCGTACTTAGCGCAAAACATGTTTACACCTTTGTATTCATAAATTTACGAGCAGATCATAAAGTTTAATGCTTATCAAGCACTATAACTTTGCATGGGCGTAATCGTAAGTAATTCTTTCACATTTAGTTGAGCATCAATCCTGTAAAACTACACTTCAAAGCAGAAGTGGGATAACTGTGAACTGCAGTACTACCATTCTTTTGCATAATACATTCTGATTAATCATATTATGGCTTCAAGTTGAAGTTATGCTAGCTCTGCTTCAAAATCCTTATGATATGATATACCCAAGTTTTCCAGAGAAATACACAACGCAACCATAAAACTAATAAATTTTTAATTTAATTAAAAATTTCTCGGAAATGTACTTTCTGAATTATACACTCGTTGGTTTACAGTCTGCACATGAAAGTTATTACAGTTATTAATAAATGCTCGCATGTTCCCGCAAATGAAAGCATAAAAGGGGCCGTGCCATTTCCATGCACTTTCCATGATTGTGGCGTGATACTTACATTGCTTATTTAGGGTCGTGTTGTTTTAATTGCACATTCACTTTCTGTTGTAATCATTTTCACTTTATGGTTAAGGATCAATCAATCTTGGAATCAAGTTGCACGCAGAATTTTAATAGTTTGCCATTTAAATAGAAAAGTTTGAAACAATTATGCTTTAATAGCTGTTTTATTTCTGAAAACCAAATTAAAACATTAATAGGGTAGAAAGCTAAAATGAAAAATATTTATTACTTTTTCAATATTTTTTACAATTATTACATAAACTAACAATTTAATCATTCAGTGGAATATTTATACCCGTAATCCTAAATTAAAGCAAAACAACAGTGGGCTAACGAGACAGCAGTAGTAGTCTATAGGAAACTATAAAATAAGATTGACGTCAATAATGTTGTTCAATTGCGCGTAAAACTACTGTTTATAAAGTAATAATTCATTCCTTCATGCCTATTAAATTTCATAACAGAATAACAGCATAACAGGTTACATATTTTAACGAAAATCGATACAATTACTCTAGTTTTCAACGTGTTACCCAAAAATAAAAAAAGGAATCATTTCCGCTCCAGAAAAAAAAACTCAACGTTTCAGCATTTATTACAGTTTTACTTTTTAAATGTTTGGAATGAAAAGAATTCATAATATGTATTACGTTGGTATTTTCTGGAAATGTTATTTGAGTTCATTTCAAGAATTTTGCGGAAATGAAAAACTTTATGAAACTACAAGAAGAAATAAAACAAATAAGTGTTAAAAACTTCCAATTTACTTTTCCTAAAGAAGTTGAAAAATTTGAAGAGTTGATTGAACTCTACACTTCCAAAGTCAATACCAAAAGTTCCCTTGTAATATTTATTTGTCTGCTACACGATTTTTCGTATCTAATAGAAATGGTTGTTTAATTAGTTAACTAGGAGTAATGTGTCTGTCTGCAATAAAAGTAAAAAACATCAGCAACAAATTCACTTCTCTTTTATTGTTTCTTTTCTTTTATTCCTCAAAAAAGTTTAAATACTTGCAAAAACTAAAATTGTGAATTTTACTTCAACAATTGAATTTATTATGCTAATAAAAAATTACAAAAAAATTACAGACTATAACGAATTGGTGAGACGTGATGAAAACAAGTTAAAAGTTTTGCAGTAGAATCTGATACGAGAATACCTTAATTTCTATATTTGCTCGAGCGTTTGCTTTCTTTTTAGAAGTTTTCAGGAAAGACAGATCAATGTTTACATTTTCCATACACGTTTTGTACAAAAGTTTGTAGAATTATCTTACAGACAGCTCATTTTTTATTTAATACTATTTTTCAGTATCAATCAATATGAAACAGATTTCCTAAATTTCTGATTCTGAGCTTCAATGTTGGTATATGACCACCATGAAAATTATTTGAAAAAGCCTGATAAATTAAATACGCAACAATTTCTGAATACATCTATAGAATATTCTTTTTTCTTATCATCTTAACAGCATAGCATAACAACTAAAACTTCTTCTACCAAATAATGTTAAAATTGAAATTTCCATGTGCATGTTCTGAGAAATTTAATAAAAGATTCAAAAATATGTTTTTTCGACAACAACTAAAAGTCACAACCCTTTCTTGGAAAAATTTCATTGAAATCTAACACATGAGTTTGAAAAAAAGAGTTGGTTAAAGTTACTAGAAACATTCCACAATACCAAAAACATCACAACATCACAATGAGTGCTGCTACCAAAATGTTCCAAGCAAAAGTTTTTCAGACTGGGTTCTGGGAAAACCCAAACGAGCAACTTTTGTTTGATTTTCACTACAATTTGTGTACAACCATTTTGTCGAGTTACAATTTGAAGCTTTCAGTTTGATGGATTTTTTGTAGAGCTTGCCGAAACTAATCAAGCATGAACGTAAACTTTTCGGATTTCCTTGTAATGTCTGCTGCGCTCGTGTATGCAAATAAATTGCGCAAATAGTTTGGAGTATATTTTATGCTGGCAGATTTGTAAAATTTTCCACAATTTTTGAATAAGTCTGGAGTAGAAGTTTTGCATAATCTATATGCGAGTATTTTGTTTGTAGTTTGTGCAAGTTTTGTAATTGAAAACTTAAAGGATGTTTTTTAAATTATTTAGAAACAAAATATTTGAACACTTTGTTCAATATTCATAGAATAAAAATGAATACAGGAAGAATTGGTTTACAATTTTTCAAAGCAGAACTCTTGAAAAACCGTATCGCTTTCATATGGAAATATTCATAATCCATCTAGAGTCTCAAATATCAATTCATTCATATTCTATCAGACATTGTTGTCTGTTTACAACTTTTTGTTTGAACAATCCTGAATTGTCATCAAGCTTTACAAAATACTTTGAAAATATTTGCTGATAATATTCGTTCTGCATACGAAACAATGTTTCAATAAAGGTTCTTTGAACATCGAGTCTCATTCATGTTTTATTTAAAGATTGAACAAATTGAATACAGCAGCATAAAAGTAATCGTAATGTTAGAGCATGTAGTTTCATTGAGTGGTTTATTAAACATAATTTAGTTGGTTGTAACTACAAACACATGCATATCATAATCATCCAACGACTATTTTCTGTGATTATAGCCAGAAAGTCAGAAAGATGACTAAAAATAGTTTCATACTATGTATTGACATTCCTTAGTTTTTTATCGTTTTTTCGATTCACATGAAAAGGATTTAGATAAAATTTAAATGTACAAAATTTTCCCATTTGGAATACAGTAAAAAACATGATAGACATTCAAATGAATTGAAACCGCATGTAAAAACATATTATTAATTTTTTATGTGACATTAATGCTGATGGTAACTGAAAGATAACTTTTTATGAGTATTATGTAATTTTCTGTCCAAATTTGGACATTTAAATGGATGGTTGAATGAAATTTTATGTCAAGTGTAATTTGAATAGTATACCAAATTATGGTATACCGTATTTGATAGAATAAAATTGGTCTCTGCTAAATTTGAAAATTTTTTATAAATTGCGAATAAATTGAAATGTAATTAAAGTCTAGTCTGTAAATTTATTCCCGAAATCCATTGACTTCCACAAAAATTTGTATAAACACCGATCCTTATTTAACAAGAACGGTGATTTTAAACAAGTAAATGTTTTCACGAGGTATTAAGTATGATTACATTTGATCGATAAAAAAGAGCCTTTGAATAATTTATCAGCTTCTTTTGTTACAAGTTTATCGATTTTGCCATGAACCTGTTACACGGAAGGTTGATTGTTTGAAAAAGCACAAAGGAAAATGAGCAACATTTCCGCTAGATCCAATTTGTTTAACAAATTTTTCTTGCTCTGTCCTTATAATACCATTTTTCACAATTTTCCCTATTTTTGCTTATTTCACGGTTGAGAAGCACCTGTCGCATGAGGTTGGAGCTTTCTGGCTATTATTAACATTGGTCTTGCTGCATTTTCTTTGAATAATTTAGTTGGCTGATGAACATGACAGTTAGGTTGAGAAATTTGTCCTGCAATGTGCTGTTCATAAAATTGAAGTTTCGGTTGCAGCTTTGAATAAAATCAGTTGACTTTAATAACATGTGATGTAGAAAATTAGTGGTTAATCAAAACTTATATTTGAACTACAAGAAAAATAAAAGCCCCCAACTCTCACTACCCTGCAAATTTGCTACAAGCTTAACAAAACTCGAACAACTTTTCGATCCGTATTCGGTAATAAATATTCAATTTACGGAGCATATAATATGTATACATAATTTTATTCAATATGAGAAATTGTATCACACTCGCATATATAATATTAGCAAAGAATATAAGTTTCACAAGGTACAATTTGATAAAATATAAAATATTCAGTTAGTTTTCCAAACACGCGCAAAATATGTTATTGAATATATCCATAAGTGGATAAAAGACTACATCAATCATACAATATAATATATGAAATGTGAAGAATACTACTATAGGCATAGGAAAGTATGTCAAGCTAATATTCAGTTTATATCAGCACCATGTTTATTAAAGCTAACCAAGCAATACGAAGACATGAAGGCTTGTAGACATATTATTTTATACATATTCAATTTTTGGAAGAAGAATTACTGATCGGAGGATTCTTGTGAACATATTTACTAGAAGAGACTGAAACAATATCAAGCTATTTTTGCACAATATTTTATTTCATCAACAGAACTAAGAAACAATTGAGTAGTACAGTGGTGGCCAATCTTTTTTCGGTGACATTGTAGTGCTTTATAGAGTATGACGAATGTTTATTCAAAAACATTGTTGAGCTTGGAAGATCATAGACTCAAATAGTTTGTAGTTTGTTCATCACAAGTACAATAACATGTTGATATAAATTTTCTCTCGTTTGTATCGGTATTATGTTCATAAATAACAAATTGTGTCCGCAAGTTTCTTGTATCTGTAATTTATGCCTAGAGGAGCTACATCATCTTCATTCAGTCTTATTGCAAGCTTACAACTTAATTCATTATTTAAAATAGAAACTGGTTCTCAAAATTAATAATTTATCTATAAACTTGAAATGACACTTTAATTCACCAGGCAGCCGCTTTTCCCTTCAAGTTTCTTTTTAATAAGCTCTTAAGTTGCATCAAAGTTATGCCAAATGAACTTTATTTTAGTTCAGATTTTATGTCGTACAACACAAAAAAAGTTAAGCGTTCTCGTGCAATTTTTGCAAATTGAGTTTTTTAAATAAATAACATGCAAAAGGGTAATTAAATTATGCGGGAGTAACAGCAAATACTTAAGAAACTTAGGCAACTATTTGACGAGCAAGAAGTTAGGAACTTTACCGTTGCACAACACAAAAAGCAGGTGCTATAAGTTACTTAAAAGAATGATAGAGCGGTTAAAATAAATCCTATTTGAATCATGGTTGATTAATGATTTCCGATACTCAGTGTTATATTTTATAAAGAACTTATGTTTTGAGAATTTATAAATGAAAAGCTCATTGAAATGAGAATGAAGATGTTGCAATACATCCATCATATTTTTTAAACACTTTCAATTTATTATGTTAAAATTTAAAATCATTGATCGATTCATTTTTGTTAACGATAACTTTTAGAAAATAGAATTTAAAGGAAAAGTTTAATGTTGATGTTGAATCAAACATATTAAATGGAAAATGCGACAGTAAAAATTGCAACTTTTTAATGTTTATGTACGTTCAGTTTACACCGACAAATCTACCATTTTGAATACATTTAAATGTACTTGTCTACTGAAACCTATCACCACCAATTTGCATTCATGGAACATTATACTTTATACAGTTATACGGCAACATTGTAAGCTTTAAATTATGTAAATTATTGTCTATGGTGAGGATTCCTGCGAGTTTCCAACTGTGTAGCTTATCTGCATTTATTTTCCATAAAATGATTTTTTGAACGTTTTAAAATGGAAAATCCATGTTTTCGGTTTTATGCAAGTTGAACAAAATTGCACATATTTAAATTTAAGGTCAACTGAATTTGCAAAAACACAAATTGATTTTTTAAGAATATTCTTGCTTCAGCTTCAGATCTCCAGTAAATTTAATTTTGCATCAAATATTTAACAGAAATGATTCTAGCTTCAGGGGCACAAGCAAAAGAACACTAAATAAAATTAAATGAAAATTTTCACATTTTCCGCACAGATGCATCATTGTGATTTATAAAACAAATATTATTTCCTTATTTCTTTTTTCCTGAAACTTTGTCTGTTCAAATAATAAAGTATGGAATCTGGGTAATTAAATTTTGTAGATTTATTTTGGCAGCGTTGAGTGTAAATTTTTACCCGCTGGCACTTTTTCTGCAGTGGAAAAGTATTTCTGCAGACATGTCGGAAAACTACATGGAAGCTTGAATGTTGAGTAATATTAATAAAAAGGGTAATAGACTGCTAAAGGTTATGGTAGCCGCTTACATGTAAATAGCTTAGAGACTGTGTACATTTTTTGTTCTGAAAAGCTTAAACTAAATTCTAAATTGCACGTTAAAACCAAAATCACAAAAAGTTCACAAATCTAGATTAAGACTTGAAAAAATCCTCTAATTCAATTACTTCTCATTGCATTACGGTATTAATAAATTATATGAAAAGGAAATTTGAGTGTCATGTTTAAGATGTTTTAAGTGCTTTTTCTAATTAATCAAACTCGAATGAAAGACAGAGAAATTTTGAATTTTTAAAACTTTACCAAGCCATGAGTTCCTCGGAAAAATTAATTGTAAAGAAGAGAGTAGAGAGGACACAATGACACTTTCATGAATTGTGAAGGTACTTCAAGAACTTTTGGAAACTTGAAAAAACTTTGTCTGCAGGAAATTTACTTGCGTGTGTTTATCATAAGAGATAAAGTTTTAATTTCTTTATACAGCAATCAAGCCAACTTTAAATATAATTAAGCATATTTCCAAGCATAAATAATCACACCCTTGTCAAAGACATATTTGCTTCCTTGTGTTATTCGGGGGAGTGTGGCTCGTTGGGTGGAAAATGTTCAAATTTTTTTTTTTTGAATATGTTTTTATTCTCATGCTCTTAAATTAATTTGTTTGAATGTTTTTACTTAATGATATATTATAATAAATTAAAATATCTCTATCAAAAGAAATTTTTCTTAGACTTCGAACCCTTTCTTGTACCCATATAATGTATGCATTAATTTCCTCTGTCAAAAATTCTAGTAATTAAATTTTTGAGTAAAACATGAATTTCTTGTACTTATTCATTGCCATGGATAAAAAACATTTTAAGATGAAAACCCAAACTTTATCAAAAAGGGTGAAACGCAATTTAGATGGATAATTGATGGTTAAGGGATGTGTTAGATATCAAAAGAGGAAATTAAGAGGGATTAATTTCCCGAACATTATAAAGCAGACTAAGGTTAATGCCTGCAGATTAAATTAATGGTAGGAAGGTGATGGATCAAAAGGACCTTTTATTAAAGTTTTCTCCCCGAAAAACTGAAATGTAAAACATTGTAAAGTACAGAAACCAGCGTCTTGAGAAGGGACGATTGCATTGTTTTGTGATGATATACTGCCTTACTGAAATCGTTTTAAATTTACTGACATTCACTTTGAACTACTCGACACCCTCTTTGTATTTTACTTTCAAAGTAAATTGTTTTTGGGGACTCACTAAGTAGAAGTTGAAGATGTAATTAACATATTTTGTAGAATTTTTGTTGAATTATGTTAATGTTCTACAAAAAATATTCTATCCAGAGTTTAGATAGTTATAAGATGTTTTAATGTACAAAACATCTTACAAATAGTTGTATTCAGGTTTCAAAACGCCTTTTATCCATGGTGTCAAATATATCTATATATTTTATCATTAATATTTAATATATTCTGAAAAATGTTTGCGAGTTTCAAACTAAAACTGATCTGAATAAATTCTGCAAAATAAAATTCTCCACGCTTCTGAAAAACTTTCTCACTGCAAAAAAAAATAGGAATCCTCATTAATTATTATCTTTTGCTGTGAAAAAGAAAAGTTTGCAAAATTGAGTACTTTACCAAAATTAACCTTCCAAGCATCCAAAGATTATGTCCTCTCAACGTCTTTAGTATGAATAATTTATCAACTAGGAGCTTTATCCTTCAAGAATATATAAAGAATATAAAAAAGTTTTGCTTTTTACGATATCAATTTGTTATTTCGTTATGGATGCCAAAGAAAAATGGTTTTTGTGTGCGGAAACGTGCTGATTTTCAAATCAAAGTGAAAGCTTTTGAGAGAGAACGTGTTGCTGTTTATCCACTTGTACTTAGTAGTTTATGTGGCCATTTATCAGTTTTTGCAGAAGTTTCTCCTGGTGGTGATTGATTCCATGAATATTGATGATTTTTGGGAGTTTTGCTTTAATTGATTCATAATTTATTCATTTTAAGAAACTGCACTACCACTTGCAATTTGGTGAATAAAATTTAAACATATTTTGAACCAAAGTGGATAATAGAGCTCTAAACTGTAAATATGTGTAGATGTATCACTCAATTTTTAAAATATGATGCTAATTAGTAATTATTTTAATTTTTTCCTTTTACATTGCTGAAGCAAATTTTAATTAATGTCTTTCCCTTGCCGCCAAACTATACCCCAGGTATTCTAATAGTATTCCCAATCTATACTTACTTATGGGGTATACCCTCCCAGAAACCTACCCTTTCTTAACTTATGTATACTAATAGTATACTTTTAGCGTTCCCTGGGTATACAACTTCCACACCCTTTAGGGTATACCTGGGTATACCCAGGGTTAAATTTTAGTATAATTTTAAAGTATACCTAATTCCTACTAAAGTATACTAATAGTATACTTTGAGAATTCCCTGGGTATACAACTTCCACACCCTTTTGGGTATATCTTGGGTTTAGTTTTAGTAAATTTTGAAAGTGTACCCTTTCTTAACTAAAGTATACTAATAGTATACTTTGAGAGTACCCTGGGTATACAACTTCCACACCCTTTTGGGTAGATCCTGGGTTTAGTTTTAGTATAATTTTAAAGTGTACTCAATACTTACTAAAGTATACTCATAGTATACTTTGAGAAACCCTTGGGTATACCCCGGGTGCATTAGAATTATGCTGAAATATTAATTATTTTCAAACAACTTATTAAAGAGTTAATTCAAGTAAATTTTATTTTTTTTAATTTTTTACATTTATCGTTGCTATTATAACAGTTCTTGCTCTTATCTTTAATTCCTTAGCCCTACTTTTGTGCTGGAAAAATAATAGTTTGGGTGAATTTTCAGGATCAAAACGTAGTTCAAAAAGCGGCAGATTTTCTTCGATAGTGCCTCTTTTTTGAACCTGAAAAAATCTAATCAATTAGAATAAAATCAACCTGCTTAAGAATTCAATTTGTTGTATGAGATATTCAATTGAAATTTATAGACTAAGAAATATTTAGTACAAAATGTGTAGAGTTTTCGTAAAGCATTAGTAAAAAAAAAATAGTATCAATTAAGTAAAGCATTCGTAAAGCATTAGTAAAAAAAAGTATCGTTTGAGTAAAAGCATTAGTATACTTTTAGTAAATTATATATAAATAAGCTTAATTATTAATTTTTTATCATTTAACTAAGTTAACTAGACTACAACGTACCTTATATCAAGACGATTCTGGATTTGGTTGAGAAAAACGCAGGAACTTCGCAGGAATAGCTGATATCAGAAAACACGTCTTACTTTCACAGTTTTTTTTTTTAAATGACAGTCTGTAGCAAAGACGTAGTAAAGTCAGCCCGAGTACCAAAATTAGCCCGAGTAGCAAAATCATAGTGAAGTCAGCCTGAACTTTTCCGTTTTGAATTTTAGCGGGAAATTTATAATAAAATCGTTTTAAGTAAATTCAACATATATTTTTACTTTTTTTATATAAAAAATTAAAAAGTAGTATTTTATTACTAGCATTTTATTAGTACCATTTTAGTTTCAAAAAAGTATACTTTTGGAGTATAAATTTAGTAGTGAAAACTTCTAGTTCAGTTTAAGTATGATTTTAGTATACTAAAAAGTAACAAAATAGTTGCAATTTATTTGTATCCTTTTAGTTTCCAAACAGTATACTTTTGGAGTTTAAATTTAGTAGTGGAAATTTCTAGTTCAGTTTTAGTATGATTTTAGTATACTAAAAAAGTAACAAAATCGTTGCAATTTATTAGTACCATTTTAGTTTCAAAAAAGTATACTTTTGGAGTATAAATTTAGTAGTGAAAATTTCTAGTTCAGTTTAAGTACGATTTTAGTATACTAAAAAAGTTACAAAATAGTTCCAATTTATTTGTACCCTTTTAGTTTCAAAACAGTATACTTTTGGAGTATATATATAGTAGAGATAATTTCTAGTTCAGTTTTAGTACGACTTTAGTATACCTAAAAAGTAACAAAATAGTTGCATTTTATTCGTACCATTTTAGTTACGGAAAAGTATACTTTTGAAGTACATAATTAGCAGAGAAAATTTTCAGTATAGATTTCGTATGACCTTAGTATACTAAAAAAGTAGGAAAATAGTAGGGTATATAAAAAGTAATGCTAAGTACAAATCGGGTATACTTTTGGGGTATACCCGCCGGGTACATACCCCGTTGGCGGCAAGGGTTTGCTGTAATTATAAGTTTCACAACTTTACCATTTCTACCAAAAACAAAATATATCTCTAAATCAGATTCATTAATTAAATACGCTTTATGTATTTGCGAGCAGAAATTTTAATTACAAATATCTGAGTAAAACAATAATCTGCTTTAAAGCGTTCGCAGACAAATCCAGCCAATTTTTCTTTGCAAAGCTGGCGGTTTACTGTGCAATTATTTTTTAATCTCGTAATATTTCATAAATCATTCTGTGCTACAAAATTGCTTTCCGTATTTATATTGTAAAATCCCTCGTTTTTATTCAGCTGAGACAATTACGTGAATTTATTTCCGCAGGAACATTATTATTATTATTTCTTTTTTGTAAGGCAAGTTTCTTAATATACCGCACAATAATAATGCAAGTGTATTGTTTATTTTTATTTTTTGTAGAAAACTTAATAAAGAACTAAAAGTATGAACGAAGAGGAATCCGCAAGTCTTTATTTATATTTTATCATCTGTGTAATAATTTTTGAAGCTTTTTGCGTCGTCTGAAGAACTTTTGGTATCTTTTAATTTATAAAAATAGATTTTAATTTTTAGAATAGACAGGTATCTCAGATAAGTTGAGAGCTCGTAACAGAATTCAGGAATTCTTTTGTTAATCTGAAATATTTGTTGTTAAATCCAGGAGAGATTTTTGCCTCTAAAACTATGTTATAATGGAGCTGAACCGTTTTTGTAGGAATTTAATGAAATTAATTAAAAATATAAAAAAACACATTATTTTAATGATAAAGTATAATTCACAGGGGTTAAGAAATAAATCTGAAAAAATAATAATTATGGACTGACAAAAAAATTCAAACAATAATGTTTCAAAACAATTTATCAGTAAAAACACTTATAAATCCTAATGAATTTTTTGACCACCCTGCCTTGAAATTATATATAATATGTAAAATATGTAGAAGTCCAACTTTCTGAAAGGTTTTCACTGTTCGTTGGATAATTTGGTATGCAAACAAGTTTTAGGTAACTGGAGTCCATCAAACCCTTGGTTCATCAACGTAAATTGTTGAAATAATATATTTCCGTCAAATAAATACAGTTTGCCAGGATTATATGCTTTATTTATAAGTCGCAAACTAGATAAAACTTTGTTTTAATCCTACACACATGGATGCTGACTCCAGTGACTAGAACACATTTGCCCATATCTCCGATTTAAGGCTCACATGGCAAGAGTTGATGGTTGTTGTTTTATCTTGATAATATCCTAGCTTGAGTGGAGCTATAGAATGAATATCAGAAAGCTGATTTGTTTTTCTATAAAATATATTTTGCATAAAGAGTATTCAGGGAGAATTATAAAACATTTAAATAAAGGGATTTTTGAAGTACATGGCTCTGATTTTTAAGCAAAGACGTTTCAGATTCTGTTTGCAATTACTTACTGAATGGCTTCTTCCTGCCTTTTCTTTCAACGCAAAATTAATGAGAACCTGCTAGAACTTTTATAAATAAATGTAAAATTTCATTCTTCAATGCTGAGCAATAAAATTGTGACAAATCTCCATTCATTTTACGTGATGCATTTTTCAAAGCAAACGCCATTAAAGCAAATCCAAGCACATCCGTCTTCACTTTAAAGAGAGGAGTCAAAAAGTCAAAGGATCTAAAAGTCAACTTGTTGATGCAGTTTACGTATTTCTTTGGCGGTTTTTATCGTCTTTAAAAATCATTTATTGTCCGTTTGACAAATTTGTACAGTGAAGCGTAAGATGGAGTGGATACTCGTCAAAATTGTAAGCATGACCTATAGATTTTCAAATCATTATAAAAATGTTCTGTTACTAAAGCAACCTTAACATCCTTGTTTGAAATATCGTCCATAAAAATATTTCTAGATATCAAAGCTCTCAAACAATTCTTTATTCCTCAATATCTCCATTTCACGGTGTTAGAAGAGAAAAACATTCAAAAGTTGTTTCCAATGAATTTGTTACATGGATTGTAAAATTTTCATGATCCTAAATTTTTCATCAACCTCGAGCATCTGCTCAAAGAAAATTGTATCTTTTTGCGCTCTTTGAATATTTGATTTATTAAAAAGATTTTCTTTTTGATCTTTTGCTCGAACCCAATAACGTGGAATATTATTGCTATTGGAATTTTGAGGATTTCGCAGTTTCGCATGAGATTAGGTAAGAATTCTTCAAGAGACTTTTGAATTAGAAAATGGAGCACATTTTTTGTCCTTTTCTAAGCACGTGTACTTATTGGAAATTGAAGATTTGAAATATTAAAGCAGCAGTAAAGCTCCTTAGCAACTTTTCCATTAAATACTTAAAGTGTTTGCCAGTTTAATATTTGTTTGCATCCAGATTGAGAATTTTTCAATCTGCTTAAATCTCAAGTGAGCTTGGAAAATAACAAGAAATAAAGCTTTAAAGTAAACTTACGACTTTTTTTGTTGTTGTTTATTATATGTCCTGGAATACATAATTAGATGCCCCAGGATTTTTGTAGATCATAATGGGAAACAAATTAAATCTTAATTAAGTCCGCAGATCTCTTGTGATGTTAACAAAAATGTGATGACTGACTTCCGCTTTGGGCGGTTGATTGCGATTTTCTTTATTTTTTCTTGTAATAAAAGTATGGCCGTAAATATAAACATCAAACGTTGTAAAATGTTTACTTATTCTAATACAGAGGCGCAATTATAATTGGAAAATTAGAAAATTACCTTACAATTAGGTTTATCTTGAAACATTTATAAATTTGAGTGAAGGAGTCTAAATATAGCATAAAATTTTTGTGGAAATTCGGTTTTTAGAAATTGTACAGTACAGCTTTTAAAATTATTACAAATAAGATTTTTATAGATTCAATCGCAATTTCACCAAATTTCCAATGGTTCAAAACATCTGCAAAATGCAGGAATAATACAATCCAATCAAATCAATTGCAAATTGAATAATACAGAAAACCACTAAAAAGCTCGTTCCAATCAAATTATTTCTGCTTAACAGCACAATGCTTTTGTTTTCCATTGATTTCAAAGCACACAATTCCGGTTAGGAGAACGAATAATATTGCAACCACATCATTTGTTATATTATGCTAATGGAGCAATTGTCTGGTGTCGATATCAATACGATAACATTTAGTGCGGTTATACGTGGGTAATCTCATATTATTATAGTAGAAAGTACCACATAATTATTTTCGATTAAATCAACCAATAACTTGTTGCGAGGTGGTTTAAGTGTAATTTGAATTTTTAGAATATTCGCTAATTTTTTTTTTATTATTGAGATCTTCCTTGTAATTTTAGTTGCTTTTAACTTTTTTCTTTGCCTTGAAATTTTGATATTTTTTGAAATATTTATTTCTCAAATTTTTGGCTTTCGCCTCCAAATTTTCAAAAAATGAAGTTTCGTGGGTCGAATTTGTGGTTTTTGCCACCAAACTTTAAAAATAATTAAATTTTCTTGTTTTCAAGATTATGGAAAATTTAATTATTAAATACGACTAATGCCATAATCTCAACTATTTAAGGTTGACACCACTAATTTCTTGTAATTTCGCAATCTTACAATCTCGTAATTTTGGAAGTTGAAAAGCCGAAAAGCGTTTGATTAAATGATAAATCACCTGTAATAGCAAAGCTGTTCACCACAAAAACCTACTGATTGTCTGATTGTACCGAGTCGTTAAATTGTGTTAAAGTTTGAACCTTAAGGGAATGTAAACTTTCTTCAAGGTTCTTGATGTTTTACTATGACATCGTGATATTTCAAAGTTTAAAACAATGAAATTTGACTTTAACAGAAAAGTATGAATTTAAATGTTTTCTTGGCGTTTGCGACAAAAAATACATAATGTAAATGATAATTCTTTTTAAACTCACTGAAACCATGTCACAGTCTGGAAAGATGCCTATTATAATAATCTATATCTATAGCATAATCCCGGATCTGATACAGAATTTATACAATTTAAAGTCCTAAATACCGAAAATAATACATCTCCCTCCCATGAAGAAATGAAGAACCTCCAAAGTAATAAACAAATAACTCTGAGATAACACATTCATGTTTTATGCATGGCAAACTATAAAATACACATCATCAGGCATTATTACACTGAAAATACTGAAAATGCTTGGATATATTCAAAAGGCAAAAGTTGTCAAATATTATGATTCTGCAGACATAAAAAAGCACAAACTTTTTCGTTCAGCTTATTTTGCCTTTCTACTAAATAAAATCTGTAAGGATCCCAAGGATCCGACTGCAAGGTTTTGCTCAAGTCTTTATGGCAAAATATAAAAATGATATTCTGTTTAGTTTTATATCAAGTGAAATGTGTTTATGGAGAAACATGAGTAGATGTAGTGAAAATGGTTATAAAAGCATATTTTTGCCGTATTCTACACTAAGCATAATCCTTGCTGGCTCTTGAATTTATATTACATTGTTTATTCGTTTCTTGTGAGTTATGAGTACGGAAGTTTTATTCAATAAGGCTTTTAGAGCATTTTGTAGAATTGTGAAATGAATTGGAAAGATAATTTAATGAACTCAGACAAACACTGGCATAAATATGTTCAAAAGCTTGAAAATATTTCAAAAGGCAAAATTTTTTGGTGGTACATTTTTCAAATATTTTGGTGGTTTTGGTAATGATTCTGCAGAAGATTTAAAATTACCACCAAATCGCAAAGAAGTTTTAAAATTATCATGGTATATAGCAAACTTTTTCGTTCAAATTTTCTACTAAATAAAATCTGTAAGGATCCCAAGGATCAGACTGCAAGGTTGAAAAAATTGCTAACTCCCGAACAACAAAAGCTTTATGGCAAAATATAAAAATGATATTCTGTTTTCGTGTTTTATATCATATCACCATCTGACCAAATGTGTTTATGGATTGAAACATGAGTAGATTTATTTTCAGTTTTAAAATGGTTAAAAATAAAAAAATATTTTTAAAAAGATTTAAAATTTGAATGAAAAAATTTAACGTATTCTACAAAATATAATGCTTTTTAAGCATAATCCTTGCTGGCTCTTGAATTTATATTACATTGTTTATTCGTTTCTTGTGAGTTATGAGTACGGAAGTTTTATTCAATAAGGCTTTTAGAGCATTTTGTAGAATTGTGAATTGAATTGGAAAGATAATTTAATGAACTCAGACAAACACTGGCATAAATATGTTCAAAAGCTTGAAAATATGGTTATTGGTGATGAACAAAATCATAAGCTCCATATTCAGCAAAGAGCCCCTCAAATTTATTGCAAACAATCATTACACAAAAAAATCAATCAAAGTCTCGAATGGTGTGCCAAAAAGGTCAGCCCGTATAAATCCGAAATAAACCTTGGCAATCGATAAGACTATCGACATGATGTGTTTTGTCCTTCACCCCAAATAATCTCTTCAATCTCTTCAATTTGTGATGCTCGATTGGCAGATTGTATATATAGTTTTTGGGCAGTTTTACGATCTTTAGGCATTTTCTTAAAGATTTTTCTATATTGTTTTGATATTGAAGGAAATCTTCGGATGTTAAGGGAATGACAGGGCATTTGGTATAACTCACACTAATTTTTTACATGAGACGATAATGCTGATATTCAATATTGAAAAAGTGTGCAAAGGCAAATATCTATCCCTAGAATAAAAATTTATAGATTGCAATCTAATGGTGGATCATATTGCTTTATAAATCAACCAAGCTTTACTCTATATTTTTAATATATTTCAATTTTCATCCAAATTATACCAATATGCAAAATTGTGTTATAAAAATCATCAAATTAAATTTAACTCCTGTTAAGTAAAACACCCCCGAAATAAATTGTCAGCAACATTGGACATTCCCCCATGCAAATTCAAAAAGTGTTAATTATTCTGCTGACTTATTTATGGAAAACAAATATTTCTACACGACTGCTTTTAAATTATTAATAAACTTAATTGAATTTCAAGCTTGCTCGAACATTTTAAAACATGGAACATGGGAAGTTTGATGAACTTGACTATAGGTGAGTGACAAAAAAATATTGAAGCAGACTATCCCTCGAGCCATCGGAATGACAGGGAAAGCAGGGATAACTGGAAAAGTGAAAGTAGGTGTGTCTACCGTTAATTGGAGAGGCGTCAAAAACCGTTACTACATCAATTATAATTCCTTAATATTTCATCATCCAGCATTTCACCATTTCCATAACAATTTACCATTTTCGCAATTCGACAGTATTTTGACACAAACCCAGAAATTCATGCAATCTCTGAATACATCCTGTAAAGCAGACATGTTGAAATTGTGTAATTGTGTAACAACCGAGTAATAACTAAAAGGCAAATGCGGTTATTTAATGATTTTAGTAATGGCAAATTTAGTATGACTGCATTTGGAAGAAAAATGATTTCCAAAGACTCCCAGTAGAATGCTTAGTTCTCATTTTATTGGAAACCACAAGGAATAATTCCCTTAATGGCACATTAAGACAAAATGTGATAATGGCAGCCAAGTGATAACTAGAAAATATCCAAGGATTTTTTTTCATTATGACCAGCATCGTGCGGTAGTTTTTAATACTTCCTTTTTCTTATTTCTTCGGGAAACTTAGTTTTAGGGTGCACCATTACTTTTTTATTAAATTGGCTGCTGGTGAATTTTCTTTTGTTGCAGTTTCAAATCCAATCATTTTAAGACATAATTCAGAGCACTTAATGTCGTTCTTTTCCAAAAGCTCTGGATTTGGGGAATATAAAGTTGGATTTCTGTCAAAAATTTAATGTAAAATTATTCTCTTCTTAGTTACACAAAAACTTGAAAAAGCATTATTTTATTAATTTAAGAAATTCTGACAGAAAATTATTCTCCAATTGGATTTTGAATCACAATGATGATGAAGTCTCTATCAGACGCCAACATTAACTCATGCTTTTTTGTCTGGATTCGCATAAAAGAAAATTCATCAGATGGATCTATGTCCCTCACGATGTTCCTGGCTTTTTGAACCACAGCTCCCATCAAATGTGCATACTGAGCTGTTGAGGTGTTGTCTAATGTACTCTTCACTGCAACTCCTGCAAATTATTCAAATTAACTTAATAGATAAAATGATGAACAATCAAAAAGCTTCAATACCTTCATCATTCAAAATAATAACACCAACAACTCCTTTGCTTTGCTGAATTCTTTGGAGCACATTTTCAACTTCTTCAGACATCTTCTTTGAATTAGAGGTTGATTTAGAATGCTACCAAAAAAGATTTGCCAGCTCGAGGACAAAATCCTAAATAGAAAGTGTCAGAAGTTTAACTTGAAAATGATAACTAGATTTTAATTATTGCCATATGCTTTAAAATATTTTTTGTCAGCATATAACACAAATTGAGGTCAAACACAATTTCACTCTTTTTCACCTTTACAACCTTCCGGACTTCCTTAAAATTTCTATTCAGATCATGCATGTTCATTTCATTTATCCTCCAATAAAACAATAAAAAGTCCTCCGCAACAGGGACGAAGCATAATAGAGACTTTAGTAGACGTTTGGGAGCAACATTATATTAAACCTCATTCATATTTATATGAAAAAGTAGAATATATGCAGTTTATATATAAACGACATTGTACATTTTTAAGCCATTTTGGTCACACCAAATTCAAGCAAATTGAAAATTTTGTGAGGTTTTTATTCTGGAATTGAGTGAAAAGTAACTAAAGTCATTTCTGGAGCGCTTTTTGTTGAAACTTTTGTAACAAAAACATTTTTACTGTCCTTTCGTATTTTACTTGAGCACATATTTGCATCAAATACAAATATGAAACTTTAAATAATGAAGAATCCTCCAGTTTTTCATACTCCATAATACTGTAAATTATTTCACAAAATACCCAATTTATTCATGCATTTGGGAACCACCATTTGTCATCATAAATTTATAGTAAACGTGAATACATTTATTTTCATACGCAACATATGAGCTGCTGAAAAATCATTTGCAAAACGGAAATAAGGTAAACATAAATATTAATATTTTATGATTGTTTCCGCAAGTTGTCAAGAATAAATAAATTTTTTATAAAGCCACATTTTGCACATTTTTGGCCAAATACCCATTCATCAAAAATGTGCTTTTGGCTCAGTTTGTGTATAGAAATGTTTTCTGGAAATTTTCAGGAAATTTGAATAAATTATTTGGTGATATTATAGAATTCGAACAATAGAACAGAAATTGTTTTACCAAAAAATGAAACAAAATTTTTCGTGAATTTTTATTTAAATTTGCAACAAAAAAAGTACTAACCAGTAAAATATTCAGTGTAACTATGTTAATTATCTAAAGTAATGTTTTCTATGTACACTTGTTTAATAAGTCATACACAAATCAAAATCAAGCAAATTATAATCAATTGAAATAATGTTGTAAATTGATTGGAAGACTCCTCTTGCGTCGATATCATAATTTTATAACAACTTTGTGAGAGCACCCTGCAGCGAATCTCATTAAAGAAGAAAATTAATACAACCTTGATACAATTCCAAGGTATCATGATAATTGACCGAATTCTTAGAGTTCCTCGTGTTTGATGAGTTGATGGGAGCTTGAGGGGTAATTCATTAAGCATAAATTGTTATCTAGTGAAATTTGAAGATGAAGGATCATAATGGAGTGACTTTCAAATCTGAAAATACAGTCAGCTTCAAAAGATGTTTAAATGAGTAGTCAAAGACCATACAAATTACTGTCGAACACCCTAAAGGTATACATAAAACCTAACTGATTTATGATAACCAAGAACCAAAAACAATAAAGACCACAACAGCATTTAATTAAGATTTTCATTTTACGCACATTCATTTATTTCTCATCATTGGTGAAAAAATGCCACGAAAGCTTTATGAAAAGCTCCAATTAAGGCACTCAAAATAAATGATAAGGCACCCTTCACAATTTATGATTAATACGTTAAAAGTTTTTCGCTGCGGTTGCTTGTTAATTAAATGCCATAACAGTATAACACAACTGCGAAACTGTCTCAGGTGGGAAGAACTTTTTGGAATAATAAAAATAAATACGCTAAATTTAATTTATGTGATTTATTAATAATAAGTTCAGCTTTTAGGATGAAATATGATCTATATACTGTAAAGAAAAATATACCAATCTTATGAAACCTTTGGAAAATTTAAAGATTTAAAGATTTTGCAGAAATAAAAAACACAATTTCTCACTTGTAAAATTAAATTTTTCGTTGAAAAACCCTTCAAAATAAAACTGGTTCATTATTCTGATCGGAATGGACTCAATCGATACACCACTTACTATCAGCAAAATCAGATACTTTCACCAACAGCACGTTCCGTAAATATTCTCAAGTTTTCGAAACTTGCACTCAAATATCACGTTTTCAGAGTGCTCATCTTATCTTTCCTTTTTTACTCCTTTTGCTTTTGTCGAGTGCTCTCTGATTATTATTCCAAGGATATCAGGAATACCGAGAGCAGTCAAAAGTGTTTCGAAAAGTTCCCAAAAAGGAAATGTGACGTTGAATTATTTGTGGAAGTTTCTCCAATTTGTTTCACATTACACCAATTTCTTTGTCCTTTCTTCATACTTTTGCTGGTGAAAGGACATAGCAATGTTTCTTAAAATTAATGCTTTGATAGAGCTTATAGCAATGATGTCATTTTCCATTCCGTACTGTTTGCTTTTTATCTCAGCATTGGGAGTCATAAAAGGAAATTGAAAAATTAGTAAGAAGAAACGACATTAGTCAAATTCTTTTCACGATTCACTTCGTTGCAATTTTGGGACGAATTGTTCTATTGAAATATTCACTTTCAGGGAATTTTTTGTTGAAATCAGTGCTAAAATCACTGAAAAGATTTTGGTCGTTCTATTGAATATTCCGTTCACAAAGTAGAATTCCCTCTTAAACTGGTCTAACACCAAACCGATAATTGAAAATATATCAAAATTTTTCTGTTTTTTGCCAATAGCAAATGTTTTTTTACGTTCTTGTATAAAATACATAGAATTTAAATAAAATTGAAAATGTTTTAAATAAATAGTAAAATTCAATATTTTTGTTTCGAGTTGCATTATTGGGCCTCCTTTTATTTTAGTCTTGAACATGTTGACAGAAATAGTTTGCAGAACATTGCCCAGATGGCGTATGCTCTTTAAAATATAGTTTGTTTTACAAATAAAATAATGACTTTCTGAGGATTAATAAGTTGTGTTTCTAGCTATAAATAAGTGTGCCAACAGATTAAATTAAGTGGCAGACAAAATTATCAAGTAATCTCAAGGATTCAAAGGAAATTCTCGAGATCAATTGAATATTATTTTTTGCTAACCTCATTTTTGCTGCTATTATTCTTATTTGTTACTAGGAACTCAATGAAAAATGATCCTCAAAATTAATTATTTATTTGTAAACAAAACAAATTTGAATATTTTTGGCGCAATTCATTGTAAATACTGATCCCTGCCTCATACTGATCCCTGTCTGCTTTCAAACTATGATTAAGGTTGATTTTGATTAATTCACAAATTATTTTTGGTTGTTCGACGTCAATAGATATGAAAATGCATTGGCTATTGTTTATAATGCATAACTGTAATGGTTTCAATCAATTAAAATTAATTTTAACATCAGAATAGGTGATAATCTGTTTTAGATTAATCGATTTCGGAAATCCAAGTTGTCCCTTTCTTAGCAGTTTTCGCGGGATTTGCCAACTGATTTAGTACTGATTTAGAACAGATCGGAATATTCATGTGATTTTCCCAAAAGAACAACCTAAATCACTGATTTGGTGATGCACCGATTGGCACCGATTTTAGTACTGATTTATCTTTCACCAAATCAGTCAAAATCAGTTCAAAAGAAAATGACTATTGTGATATATTGTTGGCAGGTCAGACTTATTATTAGTTGATTGAAAAGATTCACAAGGGAGATTTTTTTGTTGAAATTTGATGAAAAGAAATTGAAATCAAAAGTAGATGTCCTGTAACTGAATAGAACTACCAAACCGATATAATTGATTTCAATGTATCTTGATGTTGCTCTAAATATATTGCAAACGAGTTTTTCTTTTAAGAATAACTTTACTTAGAGAGATAAAAATGTTGTTCATGCAATGAGGTTGTAGAAAAAATTGTTTTTTTTTATAAATATTCCTAATCAAGTAATTAAAAGCTTTCTATCAAAGAAAAATCCATTCAATCTAAACAAAATAGTGAATAAATAGTTCAATATCAAAGGATTTTACTTAACTAGATTTTAGTTAACTAGATTTTAGTTAACTAGATTTTACTTAACTAGATTTTAGTTAACTAGATTTTAGTTAACTAGATTTTACTTAACTAGATTTTACTTAAGTAGAATTCAGTTAACTAGAATTTACTTAACTAGATTTTACTTAAGTAGAATTTAGTTAACTAGAATTTACTTAACTAGAATTTAGTTAACTAGAATTTAGTTAACTAGAATTCAGTTAACTAGAATTTAGTTAACTAGAATTTAGTTAACTAGAATTTAGTTAACTAGAATTTAGTTAACTAGAATTTAGTTAACTAGAATTTAGTTAACTAGAATTTAGTTAAGTTGATTTTTAGTTAAATTGATTTTCTGTTAAACTGATATTATTGTTAAGTAAATATATAATTGAAGTAAATATGTTCCTTGTGAACATATGCGTGAATAAACGGCTTAATGTATTTTTTACGACCTTTTACCTTTCCTGATTCGAAGTGACACATTTTGCTGCTCGAAACGATTTATAAAATGTCCTACACTTTTCTTTACAACTCAGGGAAATGATAAATGGTATTTAATGTATTTTGAGGATGTTTAAGGTACCCCACTTTTCATCAATTTCTTATTTTCTTTTCGACTTTTTGAATGGTGCTTACATTTAACATTTTTTAATTATTTCGAGACTTTATTGGGAAATGTTAAGATGTCGCATTTGGAAAGCTGATTAATTGCCGTTTTTATGAAAGCTTTGATAAGTATTCGTCTCTTTTTTGTAGACCTTTATTTGCTTAAATTAGGCTCAAATCAGGTTTACGGGTGAGTATTTTTTGGGTCTGTATAGAAGTGAGCTTTCGTAAGCTTTTCACAAATAAAATATTAGAATATGTAAGTAAAACTTTTTAGATGCCATCTGTTTTCATTAGTTAACCTCTACGTGTTTTTGCTTAATATATATTTATGTCTGCTAAACTTTAATTTGGCATTGGAATGAAAATAATCAATAAATTACAAGAATAAATTTAAAATTCACATAACAACCAAGTTAATATGAATACATATTAAATTATAAACTCTTACAAGTAGTTTTCTATAGTTACTTAATAACAACTACTTCCTTCACAGTCTAGTGTTCTATACTTTACTATAACGACATTAAAATTAATTTATGAGAGTCGAAGAAAATCGAAATTTCACTAAATTATTCCATATAACCGGATCCATACTCTAATTGCTTGTTTTGCAAGCAATTTGACTAATTGAGATCGTTTTTCAAATTTAAAAAAATACAAATTAGACTCACGAGTTAATTGGGCACCATATAAATCATTGCTAGCAATTTTAAGCTCAACATGAATTGACAACTGTCGGAAAGCTACTTCGAAAAGCAATTTCTCGTTCTTTTTTGCTGCTGAAATTTAAATTAGCTTCGTATTTTTTTTAAATTTGATATTTTGAAAGCGCTGAATAAAATGTGGAATGGAAAATTTTAAAAGACGTGAAGTAGATTATGTAAAAGTGACATGAAAAATAGAATATATATTGCTATTACGATGGAAAACGAGTTACAAGCAGTTTTATGCATGTGATTGTAGTTTTAGAATTTGTTCTTAATTTTTTTTATTTTTCTTCACGGGAATTTATCGTAATCAAATACCAAACCCATCCATTCTAATCTCGCACAATAATGTAAACACAAAATCCTTCAGCTCGTACTTCCTGGGTCCCCATATCGATTTTCAGCCAAACGACACAGTTATGAGTGCTCTGGAATTGTGGCAACTTTCCAAAACGTGGCCTCATAACTCAACTGCATATTGGTGTGCACCCTGGACGTTGGACATGTTGCTCGTTTCATTTATTTTTATTTTATGAGCTTGGCCGCCAGTGTGATTGTCGAAGGAACAAAAGAGCAAAAACTTTGTTTTGCATGGATACAAGAAAAACAGAGCAATTTTTTAAAATAACAAAAGAGGAGGTTAAGTCGTCTCAGTGGGAGATCAACCACGGTATTCACTTGTTCAGGTTGTCATTATGTCATGTCCAGAAAGATTGGAATTATTATGTTTTGATAAATAATGACATGCAAAATTCTACCACATTTTATGAAATAACAAATATTTTGAAGGTTTCGTAATGGATTTGACAGTTTTTCAACAACAACAAAAAAACAAACAAACAAATTTCAATAAATACCTACTCAACATAAAATTGCAACATAATCATAAATTTATCTCTTTAAATTTCAAAACTCACCGTAAATCCCTCTATATTTAATTTAATCCATTAAAGTGCAAATAAAACGCTCGACCATTGATTTTTTCAGAAAAACTGTTCATTCAAATGAACTTCCTGCAAAAGTATTTGTGTAATCAAACGGCCATTAAAATGTTTGCTGAAAACTTCAACAATCAACGTTTGATTACACGGAAATTCGTTGCAATCGATGGATTTTGAACAGTTATTGAAAAATACACTTTCATATTTGCAAAAGCTTTCAATTGGATTTAATGCACTCCATTGAGCATCAAATGTTGCAGCTCGTTATAGGAAAATGCGAAAGTGTAGCAAATATACTAATAAGCTTTAATCTATCCTATCAGACAATTTACGTTTTAAAAAACTCTAGATTTGAAGCAACATAAACTCAATTAGTGTAATTACCTCAACACACACCGACGAGTTTTTGGACGTTGTTCTTAATCCCCCACGGTGAATGCACATAACAGTTTGCATTTAAATTTTGTAATCTTTTTAATGGAACGAGCTTATGTGTATCGTTCGTTAGGCAAAAAACATGCATGGTCGTATACATTGAATGGTTTAAAAAAATTATATGCTAGCAGAAAATATGTCCGAGTGTTTGAATAGGAGCTTTCAATTAATTAATTAAAGCTTTAGTGAAACACATGCTCGTTTCTCTTTCTTGTTGCTTTACACCTCGCACATAAATTTGCGCACATATTGTAATTAATCTCAGCTTCTGCTTGTGATCTTGTGGAGGTTTATGAGCTTCACTTTGCTTACTTGACTTTGAATGGTTGGTTTATAATGTAATTTGTGGAAGGAAGTGTCTATATATATATATACATTGGTCTCTTCAAGTCAAATTATAAGCTATCTTTAATCCTATATGGTTATATTGTATACTTTATTTAATCCATGAAGTGCGATTAAAGAAATGTTTAAGTTTTAACGTGAATCAATAAAGTCTAGGCTGATTTAGGTACAAGTATCCAATTTCAATCGAGGATTTAAAACGTATGGTATAAACGATCCCACGAGCGTGTGTTGAGAACATTCTCACTAAATTGATGGCAAACTAGATTTTGCATGTAAAATCCGAGCCAACCATCTATTAAATTATTTATCAGCGGTTTTCTCTGAAACTCAGCGAAAGTAATTTGCAAACAAATAAACAGCGCATAAATTCCAAAACGTTGAAATTCAATATTGCTCCAGTATCAAACTACTTCAGCTAAGGATGTGGCTGGGTAATGAAAGTCAAATCGCAATAAACCATTTTGTCATTGGCGTCAAATGTGCACACCACACGTAAGTTTAATTACCGTAAATCTGCCGTGTCAAATTGGAGGCACGTACTCTCGTTTATATAAATTGTGCTCGTACAAAGTAGCTTCTAAAAATATTGCCGTACGTCGACCGTTGCATGTGGCTCTTGAACGCTTTCCGGAAACCGGATTCATTGGATGGAAAATCTGATGAGTGATTGGTGCGAACGGAGGTTAGGATGAGTATTTTTGAAAATTGTATCAAATATCAGTTGAGGTGTCATGATTATGAAATATTTAACAATCGAATATAAATTAAATAATTTTAGATCTACATTATATATTTTCTAACAGTGTTAACATAAAAAACATCTCAACGTTACTGACATGTTACATAATTAACATCAAGTAGCTCTCAAAGTTCAAGAACATTCATGTTTTAATGCAATTTGTTTGACATACTGATGTGTTTGATGTAGAGTACTTTTGAAATATTATTAATAATGAATGTTGCATAAAGAAAAGTATTCAAATAAAGCAGATACAATTTGGCTTCAAGCATTCAGTTGTTTTGTTTGTAACATATGTAAAAATAGACAAGTATATTTTGCATCAATATTTTGTTTTCAAAACAATAATATTTTTTTTTTTCGTAAAAATATTTACATGAAAGAAGCTAAATTATAGTGGTGAAATATAAATAGTTGGGCATGACTTGTAATATTTCGTTTTGTTAAATGCGTTTTAATTAGATTAAACTACCATCATAATGAGGCATCACATCATTAAAATTAAATTAATCTTGTGAAAGAAGCTTTCTTATTTTATATGAGGAAAAAATATAGAATGGCGAAACACGGGAAAACCTCATGAACCTTCAGATCTGCTTCAGACATAAGCCAGCAGTACGTGATTCTATTATAAAAATTATATAAAATACTTCTATCTTATTTAAAATTATGTCATTTCCCAGGATTACTGTCGAGGCTCATGATAGCGGGGCAAACTGAAGGGTTGTAATTGGGTGGGTTTTCATCGGTGAATTTATTGAGCAAGCAATTAGGAAAACATTGAGCTCTGTTATTATCATAGAACCACTGTATAATTAATAAACACGTGAATTTAATTTGAATTAAAATATCCTTATTCCAACCAACAAAATCTCAAGAACGTCCTCCTCAGAAAAATTGTGACAAATATTTGTCTTGCCTTTTAAATAAGAATTCTCTATAATTTTCCAGTGCATGAATGCTCAGACCATTGCTGGAACTTTAACTAATTTTATAATTTTATATCTACTGTTCACTACATAAAGCAGCAAAGCGTTCTGTTCATGCAATCAAGACAATTCTCCATTTTGCTCCATTTACATAAAGTTCATATCTCTGTTCTAGTTTCAAGTAATTTTAATTATCCAATTCATAAAGTACATAAAGTTTTGCTACCAAACGAGAAGACTTTGCTATTATACGACATGGAAACGCTAATTAAAATGTTAAGGAACATTTCAATGGAGCTGATACGGAAGCAACTTTTATAAAGAATAAAGTCAGATGAGGAAACTGTAAAAAGAGACATTATATTGCTACATTTGTTATACTATGAAAAGTATGAAAAATTGTCAGCTACTCTAGGTTTTTTTAATTTACGTAATTGGCTATTTGCTTATAATGGTTTACTTTGAAGTTTTATATATTTACGTATGTTACCTCAACTTTACCATATAAAGAATCACGATAAAAAAAAGCCACCTTAATGCACGATATATGAAGAAATCATACTTTCTAGTGTAAATAAAAACCCTGTTTACCAATATCATTCATATTAATTAACTTGAAAATTTGCTAGAAACAGTTTTGAATGAAATGATACATGTGTTTATTCAAAAATCATTAACTAATGTTTTGGTCCATGATGTATGCTTCTAATGTTTGAAATCTGTGTTCAGTCTTCATTCAACTAGAATTTCTTTATAATAACCGTATTATTTTATGTCATCTAATGTTCACATAGAGAATATATTGTATGGTTTCACTGTTGAATGGAATTGAGAAGAAAACTTATAATAGCAAAGAGCTTTCACATAACATATTCTTTAGAATACATTCAGTACGAAGTTTGAATTGAATGCTCCAGACATTTCCGAGCAAACCGCATTTATTTTTTTAATGATTCAACCAAATATTTGTTTGAAAGGAAGATCCTGTTGAATATTATATGAGTATCATATGAATGTAATGTGTACAATGAAGACTTTCCATCTCTCTGAAAACCACTTAAACTTCTGCTTAAGCCAAAGTTTGGTTTTAGTACTATCTTCTTGGTTTTAAACTTGTATATCTGATTTTGAAATTTTAACTTGGCTATACATAAAATTAATTATAGTTTGTGTTTTACAAGAAAAACACATAACATATTTAAGATATTAAAAAATTCAAATTTGTTAAATTTAAAAATTGAAAATACAAACCATTAATTACTTCCGAATCATAAAACCTTTCATATCAAATAGAAATTGTAATCATACTTGCTTGAAAAATTCAACCGAATTGTATACATTTTATTTCTGTGAGAGCTATCCTGTTTTTAAATCATTTTTCAGTGTTCAATTGTAATCATGACAATCAAAGCATTGACAATAAAATATAAAAACTCGATAAAAGCTATTTAAAATTCATCAAAAAAATATTCATTCGCAATTTAAAATTTATTTTGTTTGTTTTTCATAACGTCGATTTAAAATCCTGAGAATGCATTTAATATACGATTGTTCTTTCTGAAATTAATATTAAAATTTTTCAATAATATTCCAATTAACTAATTGAAACGAAATGTTTATACTTTTGTTTCGAAAGCTCCAGATTCATTTATATATTATTAATTTGATCAGCGTCACTTTACAATGAGATTTAAAATAATATTACCGTCAACCAATATCATTATACGCCATTATTTTTATTACATAAAGCCATCAACTTGATTTTTATCATAATCTTTATTTCTGATTTTTATTTCAAAAAATTCATACAGTAAAACAAAATGATTTTGATGAATCTAAAAAAATACATTTTTAATATTAGTTATTAATGCTTTCTAAAATTAGGCTTAATTTACATTTTCATAAAACCAAAGAATTTTCAAACCTCTATCTATTCATTGAAAATAAATTATTTTGAAAAATGCAGGACATTTCCAAAATTTTACAACAAAAATATTAAATAATTACAAGAAAGAACACTGTTAAAAATATTTTGCGAAAGTTTTTAGGAGTGTTCATCAAAAAAAAAATATTTTACCGTGTTAGCATTCACAACACAAAGCAATTTGTTCAATGTTAAAAACAAAAGCATACAATTTGTCTAAACTATCAAGTTTCTTATCATTTCCAATTAATTGCATTTAAATAACTCAAAAAACAAGGCTCCAATACGTAATTCCATCGAACATGCACACAGTTATGTAGTAATTTACTTATAATCCAAGGGTCTTTAAAAGTAGTTCCGGGTTCATCTATTAATTCTTCATCTTTAATTCAATATATTAGATTTTCAGTTTTAATTTTTCAGTTAATTTAAGTTAAACTTTTTGGGGTTCTTCTACTGGTTTTTCAAATACTTTTCAATAGAAAAAACATTCAGTTTTTGTGAAAGGTACACGTAAGTCTTTATTTATTTCCTTTATTTCTATGTACAAGTTTAATCTTTTAATTGGATGAATTGTCTTTTTGTTCATGGACTGAGAATATGTGGGAGAAATGAAAAAGAAGTTGTTTTTTGTCAATTATTTATAAGAACATTCAATCTAGTGAATCCTTCCATTTTTAAATTCAAATTTAAATTTGTTAATCCAATCAAATGTAATTTTTCAATTGTTTATTCCGATACGACCATTCCTTCAAGTATAACCTAGACAGCTTTAAAATTCCATGCAAATTTGATTAAGAACAATTTACTGTTATTTCAATAATATGTTTTTGTCTCAGAAATAATTCATCGATGTTTTAACATTTTCATTAAATATAATAATAGAATCAGAATAAGCTTCTGATCTCAAGGGTTTGCTTGAGGATTTACCAGAAAATACACAGTATCAGAGATGCTTTTCGTATTACTGTAAACATAGTATACGGATATTATACAGAATAATCGTCTCAAAAAGCATATTTAAATCAAAACACTCCTCTATGACATCATGTATATTCATAATCTTGAATAGCGAACCAAAGTCTGTTTCCTTATAATGTTTACCAAGTAAACTTAATAGATATATGAGATATTTACACATTTATATGTAATAAAACTAAAAATTCTCCCACATGTTCCCAATTTGTAAATGTTTGTTTGAATTATTTTGTATTTTTTGAATTATTTTAATCTTACTCGAAGTTTGATTGAATTATATATTTTTTCTTGTAATACATGTAATATCTTAGTTAAATTCGATTTAAATGTAGTGTCTTGATGGAAACTGAAGCTGGGGATCAGGCCTATAAAATTTTAGATTTTTTATGTACATGATTTTTTTATAACTATTTTTTTTCTTCAATAGCCTTCAAACATTAAGAATGAAAATAAAGTTTGAAAATAAAGCATTATAAAAATAATTGGGGAAACTTGAATTCATCTTGAATAGTTTCCTTAAATTTGAAAGTCATTCTATACCCTAATTTCATATATTTTTTGGATTTTTCGAATAGTTTCATACAAAAAGCTCATATATGGTATTTACATACACTAGCAGTAAATTCTTATAACTATTGTTGAATTTCTTGAACCGAAATTTTAATGTTTTTTTTATAATTTACACTCTGCAAAAAATTATTGGAGATTTTCCTACTTTCGTAAATTGTGTTAAAATCACAATGGGTAGAAAAAGATTCCATATTAAAATAAGAAAATCTCCCAAAAATTTTTACAACAGTGCACTTGTCACATTTTTATTAATGTTTCTTAATTTCTTCACGTGATCCTATTTATCTATGAGCAAGCTGAAAAATCAGGAAATCGAAAAAATTGGGTTTTGGGAAATTTGCAAACAGTCACGCCTTGAGGTGTAAATATTAAATTTCCGCTGATAAAATCGATTAAATTTAAAACGGGCCTTTATCGTTCATTTTAGGTCATTCAGCACAAATTTAGTGCCCCTACCATAAAAAGGATGGAAATAATAATTGAAAAATATAAACTGCTGAGATTGACTGTTCTGTGTGAAGCGGAGCCACTTAACCAGTTCAGGTCAAGACCAATGGATTCTCTTGACAGTGGCAGTTCCGTGGGATCGCTAAGCTCTTCTGGGCAAGGCAGCTTGTTCATTTGCTGCTTCAGTAAATGCACGTTTTTTGGTTCGTCAGCATAAGAATCGTCATAATATTCGTTCACATCCTCAGTTTGCTTGAACACCTGAATGTCGTTATTTGAAATGCCGCGGACTTTTTGCATATTTTGTTCGGTTTTGTAAGCGCACTCCACCTCCTCCAAAGAATATCTCAGCTGATCATTCTTAGTTCGATTTTTAAGCTCAAAAATCCATGATAAACGACAATCACACACGAAATCATTGTCTGGAAAGATAAAAATGAGGAAAAAATGTTTAATAAATTCTAGGCTCAGCATTTTCCAGTTTTTCAGATTCGCAGTTTATCATCATCGGTTTGGGAAAAAAATGGAAAACATTTATTTATATTTTGAGCTTATCATCAATCACTGTGGCGCTTGTGATGCTTTAATACGATTTGAGTCGAGAACTTTAAGGCGATGAAATTGTATTTTTTGCAGAATGGAAAAAATTGTGAGATTAAATTTGTGCCAGCTCGAGTAAGTTTAAGGGATTTTTATGGTTTTATGCAAATTTGAGTTAAATTTTAAGTATTTATCATTTATTTCGTATTAAACATGTAATTTTATTTTGCGACGCACAATAAAACATTCTTGAATTAAAGAACTGCTTATAAAATAATTTGATCAAATTTGCAAAATGACATGGTTCAAGATTTTGTCAATTTACTTAATTTAAAATAATATTCTTATATAATGTTTGAAATCTCAAGTACCAACAGATATTAGCTATGTATTTGAAGTCAGCTAGGTATAAAGTTTCTTGAAAATTTACTGTTTTGTTGCTGCCTTTGAATCTTAAAGTCCTGATATTAATGAAAATTAACTGAATGACTTATAAATTTTTATAGTGCGTTTTATCACCACTTAGTATTCTAATAGTTGCGTAAAAAGCATAGAACTTAATTCATATAAGCCCATTCCAAACATGTGATAAAATATTTATATTCACCGCATCCAATAAAATTTTAAGTTGAAATTGTGTTCAACATTCCAAATAAAAGTTTCCTAGTGAATATAATTTTATTTTTGTTACGCAATATTTTCTTTATTAGGCTTTATTTCGCAAAACAACTTTCTAGATCTTTCGTAGCACAAGAAGCATAAGCAGCGTAAACAAGATAATAGAATGTTTTTATATCGTGATAAATATATATTTATACATTGGGAAACTCGATAAGATTTTTGCGATAATTTGTTCAGCGATAAAAGTTATTATTGAGTAAGTTCAAAAATAATTTTCATTTCAGCAATTTTATGGGGAAACTTTTTTCTGTATAGCTAGCTGCAAAGAAAAACAATAATTTCGAAGGATTTTCTTTGATAGACTATGCTCGCTAGATATTTTGCAAGGTTCTGAGAATTTCTGTGAAATTATATATTTCAACGGAAACTTTTGCTGAGCGGTTTTTAATAATGATCGAAGAACAATAAAGAAAAATAAATAATCAATTTAAAATAAGAAGCTTTCTGTAAACGGCACTTGCGAGCAAAATAAGTAATTGACATAAAAATTAATGAGCTTCGGGAGGTTTGCGGTGAGTTTTCATTAATGAAGTTCTTTCTGCGAGTCTTAAAGACTTTTCAAAGTGGATGGAAGATGCGGGCGCAATTAACAGGCTTGCTTTTAATGGATTATTTGCTCAAGGTCTAGTAAAATAGAAAATTACGGCTGAAAATTTTCATGTCTGAAAGCAAAGTTTTTGCTAACGAGACTTATACATGATTTATCAATAGATTGAGTTTGTCATATTTTTTTCTCAATTATTGACAAAATTGGTTTTTAATTTAATTTATAAGCTCATAAGGCTGTGAAATTCTTAAAGGTGCCCGATTAACACCGATGCAGAGAATCGCACGAATATATTAATAAACTTGCGAATATTTGCATACATTCGGGCGATTCTCTACATCGTGTGTTAATGGGGTGGTTTAAAATATATTTATCTATTTCAAACATCTTATAATAATGATTGCTGTTAAACGTCTATCACACTCACTTACAAAGAATTAACTTAAATTCTCAAATAACTTACCATTTAGCAACAACTCGCTGGTATTATTCACCAAATTATCCATCAGCGGCAGAATATTGTTGAAGGTGAATGTTTCTAATTCGTTTTTCATTAGATTCAAGTAAATTAAAGCTGGAACCCCGGTGAAAAGTCCTCGCTCCAACTGCTTTAAGTGATTGTTCTCCAAATTCAGTCGCTTCAAGTTGTTCAGTCCGTCAAATGCGCGCTCCGAAATTTTCTGTTAAAAATAATTGAAATTCATGAATTAATTCAGATGTTGTTTTTATTGCCCAGAATATTAAATTCGTAAATGCAATGGTTCGGAAAATTTATTGTTAAATAAAAACCAAAAAAATACCATGAAAACTGTTTGAATAATAATGAAAATTAAACAGAAATGAACCGAAAGTTATGATAACTGTTTTTGTTTCAACTCAATAGCTTTGTATTATTCCGGTGCCATAAATAAATAACAATATAATTAATTGATAAAAAATAAAACAATGTAAAATATTTTTTGCTTTAAATCATTGAATCAATAAGTTTTGAACAACAGAATATTTTTAAATCGATGAATAATTTACATTGACTCAGCTGCTTTTTTTTACCAAAAAGATAATTTTAAATGCTCTACAATACTGTCGTTCCAATCTTAAAACCATTGAATTCAAAATGTTTAGGAAAAAATCACTCGCTTTGCTGAATTATGTTCTGAAGTAAAATTTAATTTTCTAATTAAGATTTTCTTCTCAAAAGCCAATTAAGTAATGAAGTGTTAGGCAAAAAAAGCTCGCAAAAAAACAGAAAACTCTGAACAGTAAAAGAACTTCTGAACTTTTTTCTTGCGATTCAGCCAATTTGTCTTTATTGGTCTTTATTCTGAGATTTATGAGCTTCCATGGCAATAAAATTAAATTGATTCAATTGATTACAGATAAGGGCAATTTTGGCTATTGTCGATTTCGTGATAATTAAGATGAGATCCTTATCTCATTATATTTTTTTTTGATGTTACGATATAATGGTAAGCACAATATAGATAATTTAGTAGATTTGGTGAAATTATCTTGAGAGGGCGATAAATCTTCCTACATGAAAATCTCAGACGTTTTTATGATACCATCCTTTATACATTAAAGATAATTTATCTCCAATGGAAGATGTTTTAAAAAGCTTTCTCAATTGCTTCACGCGATGAATATCTTTTATTTTGTAAATTTTTAAAGGTCAGTGGGAAGTATAAAGATGTTAACCTTTAACCATTTTTTTGCCATTAAATACTTTTATAGGCATTTAATTCAGTTTTATCATTTTTCTTATTACTTAGCAGAGTCTTACTTGTCATAGATCAAATTTAAACAACATAAAAACGAACCTCTATTTGATTACTCTCCAATGCAAGCTCTTGTAGACTCCAAAGCTCCGCAAACACGGTATCACCAATAAAAGTCAATTTATTATTGCTCAAATTCAAGTTCTTCAAATTTCCAAGTCCTTTGAACGTCTCGCGTGTCAACAAATTCACAATATTGTGCTGCAGCAACAATTCACTCAACTTCACCAAATTCTCGAAGGTGTCATCTTGCAGCTGCTCCAACTGATTATGTTCCAAGTTCAATCGATTCAAGTTCGGCAAGTTCAAGAAAGCAAAGGTGTCAATTTCTTCAATCTCATTTTGTTCCAAGTTGATATCAAGTAAGTATTGATGGTTGGCAAAGGCGTAAGTGTGGATTTTCTTCAGCTGACTCTTTGGTAATGAAATATTTGTGAGTTGTGTTAGATTTCCGAATGCGAATGCAAGAACTTCATGTAATTGTCCGTACTCAATGCTGATTGTTTTCAGGAATTTTAGAGTTTGAATGACCTCAGTTGGGATGAAACTTAAGTTGCCTCCAAGATGAACAGTGAATTTTAGATTTTGTAGTTGGGTTTGTGTGTGGAAAGCTGTCCAAGAGGGATCTTTTTTCGGGAGGTCTGGCAAGAAAATCCAACAATCTGCTTTACTAGCTTTAATGTTCACATCATCGGGAGTGCAGTGGCAAACTAATTTCATGGCTCGATCTTTGGAGCACAAATTTAAAGAAGCTTTAGGCACAGTGATCTGATGGTATTGCTGTTGTGTAGCTAATGGTGCGGGGTCAGATTTATCCCGTTTCCTCTCACGAAATCGACTTTCTGTTGGGTTTATGACGCAGATTACTATGAGAATCAATGCTATTTGATGATATGTGCTTGACGACATTTTCCGATGATTTTTCGACATTTTGGTGGGAAATTTGTTTGTTGCGGCTTAGTCGTGGTCTGGAAAAAATGAAAACAAATTGTTAATAAATCATTTGATTTAAGTCTTGAAATAAATGCTTAAAGTGAAAAATTCTTCAAAGTCGAGTTGAGAAATTTCAGTATAAAATTGATTCAAACTATGGTTTAAATTTAAATTCCGAAACACAAAAGCTTTAAATTGGAAACATTGAAAATGTACAAGGAAAGAGGAAAACAACATAATAAATATAATTTTATTATGAGAGAACATGTCATAAATATCATGTATACACAATTTAATTTAATCAACAAAATGCCAATATTGAGCCATATAAAACAGCCATAATAACACTGTACGTTTGACAAGCAATATAAATGAAGCATAGATGCACAGATGCTTTTAAAGTCTTAACAAGCAATCAATTCCAATGTATTTACAATGTACTAGCATAACAACGAACATGTATGAGATCCCTTTGGGCATTTGCATATTTATCATTACTTATATTTCCATCTTGGTCAAGTTTTGCATTCATTGCTTGTATTCAAGATTAACAGACATATTCAAGTTCTCTAATAATATTTGTGTTCTGTTTCCAAATAAACATGGACGAATTACTGCAAATAATTAATGCAATGATGCAAAAATCACGGAGAAATGTAGAATTTTGTGTTCGATGTATCATGTATTTTCAGAACCAATATTGGTCCAAATAATTTATTCCAGCAATAATTGCTCTAATTGCACAAACAAATGACGTCCCCAGCATTATAAATAATAAATATTGTTTGATAACAAACTGATCAAAATTGTGCGACTGATTGGAGCCGGGAAAATGTTTTGATTAGTCAAAAAAACTAAATATAGCAAATCGATAATTACTTATTCTGCGATTTTCAAAAATTTTTGATGAATATTGTTCTATTCAAAAATAAATTATGTGTTGGTTTTGCATATGAAACAACGCTGATCACAGAAAAAATTTATTTTGTTGCAAAATACTAGAGTGTAATTAACTGACTGTAATAATTATATATTATACATCTAAAACAGATGAATCTAAAAACGAAAATCGTGTTTCCAATCAATGTTTGAAAATATACTTTTTCGAATTCTTCTTTCATCAATATTGATTATCCATGGGATAGACCAAAATGCCGCATGTACAAAAATTCAAAATTCCAATCTAGTAATAAACAACAAATTCCTTTGAATAACAAAACTTTTCGAATTACAGTTCTATTTTGAAATCGGTTGGTCTTTTTTGCCAATTTAATTGATTCGCATGAAATCGTTATCGTTGATGTCCTACAATCCAGCACTTGATAGAAGAACGCATAGAATATCGCCTACATGATATATAAGTGGTTCTCATGCGTTTTCCTGTTATAAAGTCCACGATAAAAATTTTGTTGATGACTATGCTCATCACTCACCATGTGAAGTTGAGAAAATTGTGAAATCACTCGCATTTGCTGGCATTTTGAACATTCCTCCGCTTTTATGTTTCACTATGAATGGAATTTCCACAACAATAAAAAAGCTCTCTGGCATAAAAATATCGTGCCGCAGAAAAATATGAAATGCTTTTAAAATCAAATAAACTTGCGAGAAAGCACTTTGGGTGTATTTTTATTCATTTTTTCTTCAAGAAAACTCATGATAAAACCAAAATCACTGCGAAAATATAAAAAATATAAAAAATGTATAAACAGCCAAATAAAATTGGATTGCTAACAAAACATTGTAGCTAGGAAAATTGCAGGGATTGCGATTGTATTGTTAATTTTTAAAATAAAGTCGGAAATTGCTGTATTTTTCAATTTACCAGTAGTTTGTTCAAAAAAAACCAAATTATTATTCAAACTCATCTCCCAAACCCTGCAGTAAACAAATCCAAAACAAAATCCCAACATATAAACACGTTTGTGTTTATTATGAATTCGCAAGCAACTTTTAGTTGAGCCCCACAAAAAAAGGAAAATTGTTGAAAGAAATTCTCTTCAGTTCCTTTGTATCCTTTTGTATCAGCTGGATTTAGAATTGGACTGGAATGCGGGGAAAAGTCCTCAAATTGTTCCTCTTCATGCCACAATAAAAGTAAATTATGCGCAAAAGTTCCATTTATTGTTCCGAACAATGAGCTCCTTTTTCTGTGGCAATTGAGATGAACTCGGAAAAACTTGGTTAAGTCTTTTTTGCCGAGAGCTAATGGTGATTGAGGAATTTTAAACCTTTCTTATTTGAGTTTGTCAGATTTGAATTGTTAGAATATGTTCGAATTTTTTGGACTCTTTCAAATGAAGTAGTAAATATAAGTTGTATACAATTTGAGAGAACGAATCAATATCTTTTTCTAAGGTTTTTGTTTGAAAATTCGTTTGTAGGACTACGTGGGATTTCAATTGAATAATTTCTTCGGCAATGAACATTTAATCTTGCTTTCAAAAACGTTACAAGGTAGTGATTACATTAATAATTCTAGCTTGATGAAAATTACAAATTTCTTGCGAACAATCCACAATGTAAAACAGCCTTAACAAAACATTAAATGATTAATCATTGATGACCCGAAACTCGATTTAGTAAATCCAATCAGCACTAAACTTCCTCCAAATTTGTTCAATTGCTGGGGTGTGTTTCCTAGCCCATTTGTCTTCAAATTGGGAAACTTTTTATTGACTTTATTTGACTGATTCCGAAGAATGGCGAAAATTCGGAGCGATTTTGAATAGGAAATTTCTAATAGGCGTACTTTATTGTACTCTGTGCTGTTTATGGCCAAATAAATCAGAGTCGAACTAACAGCAAATGAAAAAATTTGTGGAATGAGAAGCAAGCAGAACTAATTGAAAGGGGGTAAGAAACCGATAAAAATCTATTTCAGAATTCAAGTTTAACACAATCATAATCGAAAAGAAGGTTCAGGCTTGGAATCTGCTCCATTTCACCGAGTATTCGAAATATTGAATGTTTTGTGGGGATCGGTTAAAAAAGGGTTCTTGTGAGCGGAAAATATTTCGTTGGAATGATAGAAAACTGCCAATTGTTTGTGTATTGTGAATATTTTCTATTTTCTGGACGATTCTATTATTTAGATCTTAAACAAAAAATCCTTTTTATATTTCACTTAATACTCGTGTGCTTGCTACAATCATCCAAACCATAACCATTCCCAAATCATGAAAAATGGGTAAAGCATGAGAAACCGAATCCTGCAATTCTGAACAATAAACCTGAATAAACCTTTGTCCTTTTTTGCCTATAAGCATAAGGATCGACATTAAAAACCATTTATTATATTTTTAACAACGTTTCTGGCACCTGCTCAATTGTTTTGTCCTTTTTCAGTTTTTGCCAACTTTTTTCTTTGGATATCCAGTCCGCAAAAATCCATTCATGATGTTTCCTTCAAGAGAAACAACGAACAAAACAAGTTCTTTGCGAGTTTGTGGCAACAGAATGACTTAAAAAGCGATTTATGATCCTTTTATGTAGATTAGAGAAAAGTTTTGCTAGAGTTTTCCTCGGGAAAAATTGGCATGAATGTAGTTTTATGGTTGTTTAGTGCTGATTCCGTTCTTTTACGGGTATTACGAGTATTATGGATATGTTTCGGGGTTTTCCTTTTTCTTAAGAACTTGTATGGATGTATTTTAGTAGACTTCACTAAACTAGTTTGTTAATTCCAGAAATATGTTCGTGCTCTCATACCGTTTTAATGAGAATTTTTACGAGTGTTGAAGCAAGCACCATAAATTAATTGAGTTTTTATAGCGGGTTTAGGCTTTTTACTGTCTCATCTCATTTATTATGGACTAGCTAACTAATATTAGTTTACAACTTATAGTGAGTCACTATAAGTATATTAAATAGTTTTCTAGCTTTACATTTTTATCGTGGTTTTTTACTATCATGACCATCGAAGGACTATCTTGTTCTCATCGAGAAATCAGTAGGTTTTATGAAAACTATTTGAAAGTTTCACATATTTGAAAATCATGGTAATCAGAAAAAATATCACTCTTCAACGTTAAATTGGCCATGCCTATACACAGTTAAAAATTGAAATTGAATTTCAGTAATATTACACAGATTTTTACATTAAATTTACATATTTAATCTTCGTAAATTTCTGATGCACATGCGTTTTTACAAATTTACAGTAATTTTCCGTTTTTTTTCCAATTTTTCAAGCATTTTTCCTCAGCGGTATGATATTTTTTCATTTTTATCCGTAAATTTCGCATAAAGCAGTAAATTTCAAAAATTTTTGGAATTTTACAATTTATTGTAAATATTTTGTTGTTTGGAAAACAAGCGTGCATTTTAGTAGCTAAAGTCAAAAATTTCATTTTATATAGTTTAAACAGTGTTTATATCCATAAAAAGTGGCTTGACCTTAGCTAGGCTGGCATCTCAACTCTTTAAACTTCAAGTAAGTACCATAAACTGTTTCTATAGTGATATTTATGTCAAAAAAAATTCCAAATTAATGTCATATTTTTTAGACTCTCTAACAAAATTCCTTGTGTTCAAAGACTGCTGATAATTTATATAGACTGGGAGTGCGGCTTAAACTCCTGGATACTGGAGAGGTGAGTGAATTTTATATATCTGTTTTGTGATATAATTTTAAACAATAAATTTATGTTTTAGAAGGTATTCATTCAAAACTTCAGGATGATGAGCCCTAAAGAGCAAATTTCGGTAAGTAATTATAATTAAAACATCAAAGATAACTAAATATTAACATATTGATACTTTCTAGATTCTGAATCGCATAATATTCTTTTAACGGATATTGAATTATTCAGGATTGCCAAAAGATACCGAAGGACCTGGTGTAAATAGTTTCATATGAATGCTATGGTGAGTAAATTTTTGGTTTATTTGATTGTTAAATTCTAACAGAAATTTTTTTAAGGCTCATTTCAGGTAACTTTTGTGAAGCAACGAAGATTTGACAAATACTGGTAATCTACATCATTTATTTTGTTAGTTTGTATATCTTTTGTTAATGCATTGATTCATTTCTCTATGAAAACTGTAACATAATTTATTTCATCATTAAACATAAATAAACTACTTTAAGAAAAAGAAAACAACAAAAAATTTTTATTGAAAATCCAAAATTACAAAACAACTGAAATTTACAGAAAAGATTCGTAATTTTACGGCTATAATTATTTACAAAATTTAGTAAATCGCATTTACAAAGGATCCGTAAATTTACAAATCATTCGTGAATTTACGTACATTTTGAATTTTACATAGATAATAGAAGGCAACAAAATTACCTTCGATAATCTACGTAATTTTACGGAAAAATTTATTACTGTGTATAAACATAAACAGATATCTATGTATGAACATAAATAGGCAAATTATTCAACACTATGTGATCTCACCAGAAAACAAAACCATTGAAAATTTTATAGCGAAAAATATTTATATCTACAATTTAACAAAAAAGTAGCTGAAATTTAATGCCCATAAAAATGTATCATCTCTACAGTATCATCTTCCAAATCTTCCCATAAAACACAAAGATCTGCTTTTTACCCGCATTCTTTTTCTATATATTGCTATAAAAAGTGTGTATAATAACAATTTCTAATTTATTCATGTGATAATGATTCATGGTATTTTTACGATTTATAAATTAAAATAAATTACACGAGTATTTTTATCTTTTGCTGAACACTTGAGCCAACTGAAAGGCAACATTGATGGCTCAAATTGAACTGAATAAGAACAGTTTGTTTTTAAATAATTTCCTAAATAATCTAAAATACCGAAAACATTTTCCTTGTCACAACCCGATTCTCAGATAATTTTCCAATTTAGACTTAAAACATAATTTTATTGCCTTTAAATTCTAATTTTACTCGTTTTAGTCGGCATTTTACACTTACCAAGGGAAGTGTTAATTTTGTCGGTTTGCTTGGGAAGCGTGCTGTGTGAATATAACTCCGTTTTATTGCCATCAAGTATCAATAAATTTGCCTCCGAACCCTTTTGCTGTGTGTTTATTTTAAGCGGATTAGAATTATTTGAAAATGCTGAGAGAAGACTCGGCAAAATGCCGAAAGTGGAAAAGCATTTACGACAAAACAACAAAATTTTAACAAATTTGTTAATTTCCATTGAATTAAAAAGGGATCGATTTCCTTCTTGTTTTGCATTACGGTTCTACAGCATTTCAATGTAGAAACTCACAAGTTTTTATTTAATTACCCGAAATTACGAGACTTCGAGACTTAAAACAAGAAGACAAAATCCTTATTGAATTATAAGCTGGGAGCAAAAAGTACTTGGAACAATTCATTCCAATTTTTTTTTTGTTATAGGATACTTTGCTTTAATCTTTATGGATTTTTGTGGGGATTTTGTTGTTTTTCCGTTCTTGAATAAAATTTCTGGGGGTTGCAATCAAAGCTCATAAACAATGTAATGTCGTTTATTAATGATCAGAAATAACTTTCAGAAGATTTTTATTAGATTTTCAAATTTAATGGATTTTTTATGACAATTCTGATTTAGTAATGTCCTTTGGGCTGAAATGTGGAAACATGAGTTCTTTTTTGATGATGTTGCCTTGTACAACAGCGACATGATTTTTGATAATTATGGTAAAGTTCTACAGCATTTGTTATTTTAATGGAGATTTTTTTTTTTTTGATATCTTTAATTTTTCATAAATTGAAGTTGACCTTGAATCTTTAATATGGGAAAATAACAGCATTTTTGTTCGACTCAAAAATGGTTTTCGTAAATTTTGATAGATTCATAAATTTTCATAGAATTTCTACAATTGAAATATTGCCAGGAAAATTTCAAAATGATTTTGTTAAGTAGCAAAGCTCACAGAGCAATATAATTGGATTAAAATTTGTTCCCAAAAATCCTTCATAATTGAGTTGTTTGAAGCGAATCGTCGTTTTGTAAAGGATTCACTTGCTACAATTTAAACACTTGCTGTATTTATAGAGAAAATACTTTTAATAATTTTAATTCACTTTACTGATTCAGCAGTCTGATAGCACAGATAGCTTGATAGTGTTGTTTAAGCTAAATTGAATTTTCAAAAGATTATTTTAATTCCCGACTCTCTGCCGGTATTTTCGGGTGAGTGTTGGGACTTACTGAGATGGAAATTAGTGAACTTTATCTATTTTGATCCCATCTCTTGATGAAACCTCATTTATTGTGCCCAACTCATGCGAGCATTCGAAAGGCCAGATGGTGCCAATCTCAAAATTCAGAATTGTTGGAAAAAGTGTCCATACAAAAACCCTCTTCATTAGTAAATCGGTTTGCCAGTTTTATTACTTTAATGTCCCCATATTAAATTTGATGCGTGAAATTTTCGAATTTGTTGGGGCAAATCATGTAAAATGATACGTTAATGGATAATATAAATTTACTACGGTTTTATGCTTTCTAAAAATGTTTTTATGATTTTTAATGTTTAAAGGACCTAGGTTTGCTCACTATACTGTTCTTTTCAGGAAATAAATGAAAATGGATGGAAACCAACATAAAATCCTTAGTACTAATTGAAAATGAAGGCAAAATTGAGGTTTGTTATTTATATGAACCCATTAAGTTTTCGGGCAAACAAATTTTGTTTAATTTTGCCCATAAATTTAGAACTTTCCGGTAAACTCTGGAAAACTCCATTTTCTCTGTTTTATTTTCCGAGATTCATTTCATGTTTATTCATCTATCAATTTTATCGGTCCAACCGATGTTTTTGTTTATTACTTTTATGCTTGCCATACTGATTGCTTTTCGAAATTTTCCAACTCTATAAAGTTTCAAAAGCCAGAACACGTGAAACCATTTGCTGAGTATTGAATTTCGATCAACAAAAAAGTTTGTCTTGAATGGCACTTTTGTTTTTGATTAATCATAAAATCGATGATGGATTTTATCTGTTTTTGATTTTGTTGAAATTTGTTGTTTGAGATTGGATGTCTGTAAAATTGATGGTCTGGTAAAGCAGGGATATAGATCTTATTAAACTAAAATATTGATGGTCTAACACTCAAGTAATAATTCTAAAAAATTTCACCACAACTCTGAGTTTTATTGCGCAGATAATAAATAAATTTAATATATAGATTATAGAATCATGCGTTTCGTCGATCAACATATAATTATTTTTCAAAACAAAAAACTTTTCAATCACATAAATTAAAAATGTAACCTAAAATGTCCCAAATTTCTCTCTAAATATCCAACAATAAAAAAGCAATATAAATTCGAGTGTCATTGAAATTCATACCATTTCAAGAATGATGACTATTAAATATCACAAATAAATTTTCCTATGATGGGAATTGAATAACAAAATATAAGCAAGACCCTCATAAATTGCTAGCAATAATTTTCCTCATTCTAAAAAATATATATCAAAATTGTTTCATTTCACAAGTACTCAAACATTCATACATTCAAGTACCAACGACCAAAGTACCATCAAAAATCGTTAAAAAGAATTCCCATAAATTGTGACAAAAACCGAAAAGTTTTATCGCAATATTAAATAGTTCAAATGTTCACAAATATATTATTCCATAAAGCTGACGTCAGAATGACTTTGGCAACTCTCATCAGCTTGCAGCCGAAAAGCCATGCGAAAAATCCAAACAACCATTTATGTTTCACGCAAATGACAAACAAAAAAAGTCGATAATTTATTATTGGGTGATATTTTAGCGTTACGTTTTCGATACCGTAAATGTTTAAATGTTTTTGTGAGTCGGCAAGGGTGTGCGAATAAAAGAATTTGCTCGTTACGCTGCATGTGGCTGTGATTTTTTTGTAATGCCTGTGATTTCAGTGATTTTAGTGATTCCAGTGAATTTATTGAATTTGGTGATTTTGCAGATTTTACTGCAACGTTACGTCCCAAGTGATTTGCGAAAAAAGCATTAAATTTTATTACACTGCACATTTTACCCTGAAAATATCTAAATTAATTTTGGCGTTGCTGATGATGATGTCAGAACCGATGACAAACTATGACGATATGAAAAATTGAGAGGAGATGTGCTAGGCGAGGGGTTACTGGGCGGGTACTTTTCTGGGTAATTTAATCATCACTTGTGTTTTTTTCTTTCATTGTTAAATTTCCAAACATTCTTGTTTAGAACATTCGGTAACTTTATTAAAATTCCAGTCATTTTGTTGTTGTGATCAATAAATAGAGAAAACACTCAATTGAAAATAACCTTTTGTTGAAAACCTTTTAGAACGAAAACTCATCAATTTTGGAGAGACATTCACTTTTTTTCCTGCCCCTCAAAACTTGTCTCTTGGGTAAAAATATCATAAAGTAAATGCTTCGAATTTTCTATTTTACAAAATTTGCATATATTTCGCTTACAGAATTTCACTTTGCCCTGCAAAGTTTCCGCTTATTTCAATATACTTTGCATTTTTGCAGTTTTACCCAGAATTTACCAAGCATATCTAGCAAGCTTTCAAATACATTACATGGGATGCAGCTCGATAAAAATTAAAAATGTAAGAAATTCTGCATTTTACAAATTTGCATAAATTTTTATCGTTATCTCGTCTGTGAAATTTGAGTGCTTTCATTCCGAGCTCTCTCTCATTCTCAACAATTTCAGGCATATTAACGATAAAGTTTCCCTAGCGTAGTTATTCTTAGCAATTCTGATAGTCTCTAGTGTTACATTTTCAATTTTCACTTAGTAAATGGTGTAAACTTTGAAATTTTTAGTAAATATTTTCCCTATTTGCTCAGTCAATTAGCTCTTATCTTTTATTTTGTATTTCAAATATTCTGAAAACTTTTTGAAGCAATCCTACACAATGTTTGTAGTTCATTTAAGCAAGATTTTTTTTTTACACGCATGGAAAATCACTGTAACGTTATCGAATCTCAATTTAAAATGTGAGCTTAAATATCCTTCCTGAATACAAGAAACCATATCATTGTTAAGTGAAACAGGTACCGTAAAAAAAGTAATGCTATAGCGCGTGTTACTTCAAACAAAGAACCGGATTTTTATTCAGGTATTTTCAAGCATTTTATGAGTTTTTCGCGAGCTTTTCAGAAAAGCCAGATTAATGAGCGAGCAGGTATTGTGCTTTTTTCTTTAAAAAATTTCATAAAATTGTGGAATTGGAAATTATTGAAAGGCAAAGAGAACACATTTTTAAAACTAAAATTTCCATTACATCGATAAAATTAGGTAAAAGCAAGCGAGAAAAACTTTGTTTCCCTTTACCATTCATTTTTCATTTTCAATATTTCCAATTTTACAAAAGAACGAATAAAACTCATAAAATATTAAATTTTCTTTGAGAAATGCAATGAATGATTTTATAAAGCAAAATTTCCTATAATGTTTCGTTACCATAAAATGCGCTTCAATGCAAAATTGCAAATTTTCATACTGTAATGGCAGAAATCTAGGATTTAAGACCTTCTATATTTTTACAACTATATTTAATGTAGAGTTAGGAATGGATTTATAACTATAGAAGGAAAGCATATTAAGAATAAAGGACAATTGAAATGTCTGAAGAAATACCAACAAGGGTGATCTATAAAAAATCATTGCTCTCTTTATTTCATTTTTACGAAGCAAGAATGAAACTCATCGCCCTGCATATTTTATGTCAAATAATAAATTTATATCAGAAATTTTATTAACTACTGTAACAAACTGAATTTATGTATGACTGTATGAATAAATAAAATAATTGGAAGAAAAAAATAAAACCGAGATAAATGAAAATCAATTAGACAGACTGGCTATAAATTAATAAATACAACGAATATTTTAATTATTCAAATAAAAAAAAAACTACAAGAAAATGTAAAATATGACATTGAAGCAATTTCTTTATTAACATCAATTATTATTTTAACATTTAATTGAATGCATCTTTTATTTATTCTATTAGAATCTTTTAAAAATTAACAAATTAAAGAGTTCAGCTTAGTGTTTGTGAAATAAATATAATATATATATTATACTAAGATAGCATATTATAGTCTTAATTATACAGAAAGCATAAATCGGCACTTTTCTCTTGGATAAACAAGTCTTTTTTTGTCTTCTGCAGTTAAATTTCTATGAGAAGTCTTGACAATACTTTATTTTTGTTAAAGGTAAGTTGGCAATGTAACTGAACTGTAAAATGTGCATCATGATAAAAAATGGTAGCTGCAGTTTAAAACACAAAGCGGTATTATTTACTACAAAACGTTGTAAAACAATATATTTCTGTCATTGTAAAAAGTATCTGCTAGTTTTTTTAAAAGCTTTTTCAGTATCTTAATCCGAAACTGAAAAGCTGCAGCAACTTCGTTATTCCATGAAATAAATTTCTATACTCTGGAGGAGTCAAAATGGTTACCGCATTGTAACAATCATGAAACAGATTTCACACTTCACTATCATTGCATGTAGATTTTTTAGTTTCTGCTCGAAAACACTTTAAAAAACCAACTTTTATGAATTGAAAACGTTTGCCATTGTTTTAATGAGAGTTTTGTTCAATGAGATGTTTTTATTCACCAAAATTTGTGAAAAAAGTCAGACAAGGATTTTTCTCTTCAGTTTTAATGGTTAAAGATCTTTTTACTGAAAACTTAAAAAGAAATTTTAAAGTAATTACAAATTATTTAAACTCAATTATCAAGGATAATATTGTATCATAGGGACTTTTGTCTAATCTCTCTGAAAAAAAAACAAACATCTTAAATCTCTCAACTTGAAAATAATGATATTTATTTGTTAATAGCAACTTTGCATAATCAAGGAAGCTAAAACTCAACTCAGTTCATCTTCATCATCATCATTCAGCAATTTCATTCTGAAATTCGGCTTCTTAGGGCTAAACCCTGGGCTTATCTCTCTCATTTAATTTTCTCAACCATTTATTTTAATGACTGTAAGGAACTACCCACATAACTCATTTGATATTTGATTCGACTGTCTTGTGGATATCATTCGATTCAATAAACACATAATACTTGATAATACCATTTTCATTTTGTGTTGGATTTAACTGACCTACCCGAACGTTAAAATATCACTAAAACTGTATGGGTTCGTGCTTTTATTATCTCTGCAAATAAAATTAAGTAAAATATATTGGGAGAATTGCTGGCGTTCTGCAAATTTCTTCGTTTTGGTTGTTGACTTTTGGGCAGATATTCGACCAAATAAATAAAATTAATGATTCTCAGGAAGTTTACTGAGGATTTTGGCTATTTTACACTGATAAAAATGTTTTATTAAGTTTTTAAAGAAAATTTTATGATAATAATCCTTCAAATTTTATTTTTGACAGTGAAAAGGAAAATATAGGAAGGGAATCAAATAATTTAATTGAATAAAAATTTTTATTTGCACTTCATTGTTTGCTCATCAAATTGCAATTGCATGGTATGGTGCTGTGAAAATTTACAAAACAAAATCCAATTATGTTGGAGTAACGGAGGGTATTTATGCCAATCTATCCAGAAAATGGATTGAAAATAAAATAAAAGGAGGGAAGTGACTTGCATGAAATCCTAAAATGAAAATTTTACGATTTATTTTAAAGTAGGCAGTAGCTCTACAAACTTCTATCAAATTTACTTTTTAAATTAATAAACTATCCAAAAATTATCGATATTCTTCTTTGGATGGAAAGCACCCTATGTATTGTTGAGAAAATATAGCAAAATCATTTCCTGTTTAATCTGAAAAACCTTGAACAACATAAATAGCTTAAATAGCATAAATAGCATTAAAAAACAAAAATGATGTGGCAATATTTAAATTGATTGATTTGATGGACTTTGATGGTAAATATATAACTTGCTTTGGAATCGAATTTGTAAATTGAATATACCTCAACTATCGATGGAAAAAACATGTTTTAAACTTTGAAACCGTTTCAGAACAATGTTTAATTTTTTTTAATTTGCTTATACTTTAGGATTTATAAGCGTAGTTTATCGTATAAAACCAATAAATTTATTAAAAATTCTCAAAAATTGCTCATAAAGGCAAAGTTCAAAAAAAAAGTTCGAAACTAATTAAAATATTTAATTTTTTTTTTTCATAAGTTTGGTTAAAGTAATAATGAATTTTTGAAGGCTTTCAAAAAAATGTATAAAATTTTCCTAAATTATTTGAAACATAAAAAAAGCATTTTCTGTGAAATTGGTGTATTTTTCAATTGAATTTAGGTTTTAGACATTTCAGACAGTTTTAGACGTTTTAAACGTTTTAAACGCAGTGTTTGTTTGAAACTATTTCGGGCATGCCCTTTTCCGAACACTGTACCTCAACTATCAGAAAAGAAAAAAACTCCTTGAATAGAATGTTGAATTTTTTTTTCACAAATTTATTGTGCTATATCCAAATAAAATAGTTAACTACCATTTTTAATTTGTTCTCACAAAAATTTTTGTCACAGTAAATTTGCCAATTTTTTGAATGTTTTTTTGTTTTAAAGATGTTTTAGCCGATTAAATGTATCGACTTTAAGATTAGCAAGAGGTTAATGGTCGGTTAATGGTCTAAATAATTTCATACACCTGAGCTATTTTATTTTATGAAATTTGCTGAATTAGACTTAAACAAGATTACAGATAGCGACTGATTTAACTTTGAGCCTTTTGAAGACTTCTTTTCAACTGAGATAATCCTTTTAAAACAAAATTAAGCCATAGAATTAAACTTTTCTTTTCAAAGGCAATCAAATACTTGCTGGAATGTCTACTGTTCATAAAACTCATTAAATACTTAAAAGTTGCCTACAGCAAATTTTGGAGTTCTAATTATCAAAGAATTTTAATTTTAAAAAATTTTGCCAAATTGTACAAGAATTACAGAACATCAAAACATGTCCAAAAAATTGTCCAAAATTCCCAGGCAAAAACTGACATCTATATTTTTTGCTTTACCTTCTTACCTTTCGTGCCCAAAAGGCATAAATATTAATTCGATTTCAACTGAATGAATTTCATTATTAAAGGAAGCAGCATAATCACAAAGGTAGCACATGGCTGGTGTATGTGATTTTCCTGTGTTCCATCAAAATCCACAAAAGGCCCAAAATGCCAAGCTATGTAATTTAATCTGATTTCTCCGAGTTTGTCTCAGAACTCAAGATTCAAGACTGGAAGGTATGCTCTTGATTTTTTTTGTCTCTTTACAAATTTTCTTTTAAAGGAACATTAATTAAGATGAATTTTGAAACTCTAGACTTTTTGTAATTTTTGGCATTCTTTGGAACTTTTTTGAAATTTTTACAAATACGTAGACATGAGAATTTTTTCGTCTGTTAAATTAAAAAATTGCTACTTTAATGTTTACTTGATATTCAAGCTGCCTCAAGTTCTGAAGAGTTTATTCTGTGTCAGCAAGCATGCATGACTAAAAAATTTAGCTCCAAATTATACGTTACCGTTGAATTAAATTAAACTTCAGTTTCTAAATTTGCGAGGCTGCGAGATGAGAGTAAGGAATTTCAATTCTTAGAACCATTATTTTTGGCTGTGATCAACTTTTAATATTATTCATTAATATTATTCTTCAGAAAGCAATTTTCAGGGCAAATGCCTCAAATAAATTGAATACTGAGAAAAAATTCCCATTAAAAAAAACTTGTCAAGAAAATGTTTCTCGTGTCCTTTTTTATGAAAAGTTTGATGGACACGAGGTCACGAAAAACATTTCTTTGGAAATGTTATCAATTGCTATGAAAATCATCCAAACAAGACGAAAGCGTACTGTTCTACGAAATTAAAAGTTTACTCCTACATATTATAACTTTTCTACTTCCTACACAAGTAAACTAGAAAGTATAGTAATAAATTGTTTGTCCATGTTTTCCTCAGTCAATTACAAAAATTACCTAAATTTACTAAAATTACAATAATTTCCCAATTATTGTATTAACTCAGAACTGTGCAAACAACTTCAAACAACTCAAAAGAATCCAACGAAATCAACAATTTCTGAAACAATATTCGGAAGTAACATTTCACCCAGAAGCCCAACCAGAGGCCAATTAAAGCCAAACCAATATAGAAATGGGTTTGATTGATGCAAACATAATTATGCTTCTTTTCATGCCTCGTGTTTACTTTTAGATCATTAATTAATGATAAAAACACAGAACCAAAAAACAAAAAACAGGCAGCAAATATCATCAATTATATTAAAAGTAAACTTTATTATTTCCTTCTTGTTTGACCAAAATTTAACCAAAAGCAGAACACACAGAACACAGTGAACAGAGAACATAGGCTTCAAGCAAAAGACAAGCAAAAAATGCGATTCAACCTAATGAATTTTTTTATTTTCATAAGCACACACATCCAGTCCAAAAATGATAAACATTTCATTAATAACGAATGTGTTTTTGCTCTTTTTTCTGTTATGTCCATTCTTTGTTTACTGAAATTCTGAAATTGTTTTTTGGCCAAATAAACGCTTTTTTATTCAATTAAAACAAATGTTCTCTTTTTCCCGGCTCTTTTTGCTCTTTTATGGCATATATTTTTCGGGAAATATGGTCAGATAAGTTTATGCTACTTTATTGTATTTTATCGTTCATTTTATCCATGAGAAAGGCAACAGCAAATAATGTGTAGGCATTTCCATTAATTAACGAGACTTTAATTTGCAGAATTGATTTTTCTTGCTTATTTTCGTTTTGGTATTCATTACATGTTATCTTGATTAAAATGGAGTATGGTACCAGATTTACGAGATTTTCGTTGAATATTAGTTCTTTGGGAATTTTATTTTGAGTAATTTTTTGCTAACGCTGCGTTTAGACATTACATTCAATATTTTATATTCTGTAAAATGCTGAATTTATAATTCAGTTTTAGTTTATTCAAAATTCTATTCCATCAAAATTATAGTGAAAAAATACTTCTTGGTGCAAACAAGCTTTGAAAAATCAACATAAAACTCTTCAACAAGACAAAGGTGCTCAGCTCAGTCATTAAGCATCAGAAGTCTTTTGTAAATTGTTCCAAATTTAATTGCCTTTATGCATTGCGAATTTTGATGCTGTTTTATGCAGTTTTATGCAGGCAAGTGTCCAGACACGTTTGCTTGTAGCAGAGACTTGTAGTTTTGCACCTTCTTGTATCATTAAAATGTTAAAATTTTAAATATTCAGAGAGTGCTAAAACCCTTTGTAACGTGCCAGTTGCCTGGAGGCAATAAAAGGCTGCTTCTCCATTCTTTAACAATTTTCTCTAAAACACTTTAATTTAAGGTAGTTTCAAAGTTTTCTCAAATTTTTAGTCTGTTTTGTCGTTTTTGTCTTTTCGGTTGAACAGTTTGGAGTTGGAAGGTTTTCAGTCCTTTTTTGCTCAAGAAATATTTATGAAGATGTTATGTAATATAGCTCGAATAAGTATATACTATATGGATAACCCTAATTTATTTTAATCAGCATTAATATCTCAAGTACTCTCAAGATTTCTCAACGGAATAAAACATTCTCTAGAACCCACAATGTATTCAACAAGTTGAAATATAAAACTGCTATTAGCTCATTTTATTATTCTTTCAGTTAATTTTTATCCTCTTAATAAAACAAACCCGAAAAAATTAATTAAAATTTAAAATCGTTTGATTACTTTTATCAAAAAGAAACAATTTCATGATTTTGATAAATCAACAAACATGATAAACGTAACAAAAATATTCTCCAACGTTCCTGAAAGATTCTTTATTATATTGTATACTTTATGTGATCTTGTAATCTCAAACCAAAAATATAAAACACTAATAACGAGAAAACTCAAGAAAAATACAAAATGCACACAAAAATAGATAAAACCGTTTTCCTTCTCATAATGCATTTTTAATTTATTTATTTAACCATTTGGTTGTGATTATGCTCTACTGTTTAAACGTTTTTAAAAATAGAGCTACATTTCATGAATAATTTCCATATCTTCTACTGCATTTTCTTTCACTAAAAATGTTTACCAAAGAGAGGAAATTCTCGAGCAAATGAAGTAATGAAGCAAGTTGCCTGAAAATTGGGCGAACTGACTTTACAAATTAGTTCTGAAATTTTTTAGACGAACTCGAGAATTAATTAGTCGTTTTGTTTACATGCGTTACATGTTTTATGTGCATTTATGTTTAATGCTTTTGTACGTTATTTGTTGTCTTGTTTAAAAATACTTCCATAAATGTATAAAAGTAATCATTTTGGTGTCTGGAAGATGAAAGCCGATAAAAATCACATGTTGAATTTTTTTCTTTATTGCTTGTAGATAGGGGAGTTTTTATGGAACATTATGGGAGACTAAAAATAGACAACTGTGTGTCTAATGTTTTTTAATTAGTAATTTAAAAAGCTGGTTTTACATATGCTCAGAGATGATTTAATTATGTTTACTGAGTTTTTGTGGAAATTATTTGCTTCCATTTGGTTTGTACTTTGAAAAGTTCAAAGATTTTTTTTAATAATTGGAGAAAAACTGCATGGTTATCCGTTTTTTCAACTTTCAATCAATTTATTTATATTTAAAGTATTCTTAAAGGACAACCCAAAGTAAAACTGGATGAATCAGTAAAAAAATGATTTATTATGTAAAAACCGAATAATCCATCTTCATAACTGGAAGTATTCCCACAATCGGCTTAAAATTTTAAATCTATGCCAAGATTATGAACCCAAAGTTTCAACCTTTAAGTCTATAATCCTCCTTTAATTGCTTTTTGAAAATTTGCTTCTGGATGTTCATGGTTCTCATAATATTTTTGATACTTTATGATTGTTTATGTCGCAGGGAAAATATTCATTTTTCATTCTCCAAGAAAATAACAAAAACAAAGTCTATAAAGTCTCGAAGCAGTTTTAAACCAAATTTAAACAGTTGAAGCTGCTCCAGGTGCTGTATTTAAAACAGAGTATCAACTCGTCTGAATTTTAGCACGTACACATGCTCAAATTTGAATTTAAATGACAATTTGATTTACGAGACTTTTAAATATTGTCAAGGATTTTGCATAAAAAATTAATGGTTTTTTGGCAATTTCTCACTAGAAGGCCCAAGTGCTTAAGAAATATTTTAAATGTTATTTTGAACCTTTATGAACTTTCATAAAATTCCGTAAAATTAATCCCTCCTTTTAGAAAATTTCAACATTCTTCCAGACACCCAACAACATTCTGATAACCGTCTAAAATAAATAACACAGATAACCCCACTAAGATTTCTTATATTCATAAAGAAAACTTGATCTCTTAAGCCACCTAAAATGTAAACCCATAAATCATTGCTTGCTTGCTCAGTGTATTCAGTTTTCCCAGTTTTTCCACCGCTATAACGTTATATTATCACTTTGACAGCATCTTCCGAACCTTTCACCAACAAACTTGAGATATAAACAAGACGTTCCGCCTTTAAACGGTTTTTTATCGCTATCCGCATCCACTCCTCAGCCACCAAAAATTTAATTTAAAAAATATAACAAGACTCTACAAGAAAAAGCATAAAAGGAAGAAAGTGCTGATAAAATGAAAAAAAAAACTCTTTAAATATTCTACACACAAATATTCCCGAATTTATCTCGTATCTGGAGCATAAACATGAGATAATTATGCAAACTGCCTTTAAATTTTAAATTTCCCCAGCAAAATTGTTCAACAAAATTTGGAAATTATATACAAGCGAATTAGACAGTGCCTTGGAAATGAATGCATGAATGAAGAATTTATTGTGGGCTCTTGCGGAAGATAAAGAATCAAGAGTTTTTCCGGTTTTTCCGGCACAAAGCCCAAATACTGAGGTGAAATATTTCGGAAACTTTACGGAAAATTTACGTACCTTGTTAGTTTAATTTTATTTGTTATTCCAATTTTATACTTTTTGCGAATATCCTTTTTGTTTTCTGGTTTTTGCTTCTTATGATTTTATACTTCTTATGTTTTCTTGTGTGTTTCTTATGTTTTCCGGGTGAAATTTATGCGCACTGTATACAATATACACCAACGTAATCCTTCCGGGTTATATTTATTTTATTTCTTTTATCTCACATAAATTCACATAAACTCTTTTTTGCTCAGTAGTATTTTTTAGTACATTTTTTTGGGTCTAAGACTTACGTCTTGAGACTTATCTTTAAGCACTAAAGTTTTTATTGAAACTGGTATTAAGTTCTTTTTGTTGTAAATATTCAATTATTTTTATTTACCGATTTTATGGTTTTTTGCCATACAATATGTTAAGTTTGACCACTCACTTTTTATTTAATTATTTCTCTAGATTATTTAGTTTAAGAACTGGACTTCAGACTTTACACAAAAATGTCATAAATATCATAAATACGACAGTCCCATAAAATAAAATAACTTCTAAAAGTGTGAGCAAAAACTTGGACTTGTAGCGATTTTCTCAACGAATGGACACACGTTCACATTGTTCTACATCTAAAATACGAATAACAATATCAAAATTATTTCCTTCCATATGATTCTCTCCTTTTCCATGAATGTTTCTACTGCGTGGCCGAGCAGCAGACTTCGTGAGCACAACGTACTAGAATGGTATCAGCAGGAAGATATTTTTGTTGAACGGTTGGTAACATAACTGGGGAAACATTGAAAAACACATGAAGAAGAGAAAATGCATGTTGCACATTGTGAATGTATTGAACAACCAAATACTAACAAACTTTGATATCTTTTGTTCTGCAAATATGAACATAAAGACATAAAGATGCATTTTCTATGTTATACAAACTATGCACAAAATTGTAAGCTGCATTGATTTTCAATGGATTTCATTAAACTCTATTGTAGTTCTGTATGGTTGTGCCGTTTTGTAGTTTTGCAGTTGACCTGTGTTGATTTTGCAAGTAGATTAAAAAGAGAATTATATTTTGTAAATGCACTTCAAAACTGAATAGAATTACAGATTGCAGATTGCGATTAGATATCTGTGAAGGGTTAATAAATTACTAGTTGGGTCGGCTTTCGGGCCACAATAAAGGATTTGCTAATATAAACACAAGATAGAGTTGAATTGATTGTTGAGTGGTTCTATATTATGGATTAAATATTTTTGCTTAAAAATAACATGTGGAGGGCTTGTGGGGTGAAAATGTTAAAGAAAATTAGTAATTACCATCAAAACATTTATTTTTAAATAAAATATGTGTTTCAAAATATAAAATAGCTTGACTTCTTTATTTAGGTTACGTTAACAAATAAAAATATTCGCCCAATTGAAGAGCAAAAATAAACGTGTACATTTTCATTGTATTACATAACAATTTCACGTGGAAAATATAATTTTACGATTTTATTTATTGCATTATTTATTTTTGTTTTCGTCATTGTTTCGAAATTGTAAACTTTATTTTGATCCAGCTCCATTTTGTACTGTAAAATAATTTTAAATCACTGAAAAATTTTATTATATAAAACTCCGTGGAAAAACAAATAAACAAATTTGTATACAAATTCATTTAAATACTTTTAAAATGTTTCATTTACCGCCGTGAGCAGCAAAATGTTTGGGGAAATTTCGTGAATATGACTATATAACTTTATGGAGTGACTTGATTTTTGATGAAAAGGTAGGTGAATATTATATTTTTAAGATTATAAAAATAGCATGAAAATTACTCAACATCATTGTAAAAAATTTTGATTTTATGTTTAAAAATAAACAATTGTGTTGCTTTTCCCACTAAAATTTACAGACTCTTTATCGAAAGGACATTTCGTCAATTTATTGAGAATCAATTGCCCCTCGATAAAATTTTTTGGATAAATGTCCGTAAATTTCCAAAATATCAGCACCATTTGTATATCACAATCATTTATATAAGTTCGACCCTTAAAACCTCAAAAATGGCGAAACTGATCATTTATCAATTCAAATGCAATCAATGGGATCTAACGAATTCTCTCATTATAATGCAATTTTCGGGGTGCAATCCACTCTTCCTAAAAGTCAATCAATTCTTTCAAATTTATCGAAATTATAAAAGAATCATTGCCACTCATCAAATTACACTTTTTGCTATTGTTGTGAAAACCTGAAGGGAAATGACTTGTTGTTACCCATTTTTGTGTTTTGTGAAATTTCGTCAATACAAAAAACGAAGCATGAAATATTCGGATTTGATTGAGTCCCTTTCAATATTTTCAATTTTTTCCAAACATTCGCTGCAAAATGCAACCCTATGTACTTAACATGTGAGATTATTCTTCAATTTATATAATTAATATTTTTTGGAAGGTTCTGAAGGCTCATAAAAAATGTGGTTAATGGTTATCGTGAAATTTACGAGCAACCTACCCAAAAAAAAACAAAAAATATAAAAAATTCAAAATGTAAAAATAAAGCCAAACTTTATGGTAGATTTCGTTTTTTGCTGTAAGTGACGCGATCATTTTTCATGTTTAACTATATGCTCTTTTGTAGGCTATCTCTAGACGATAAAGAAGCCAGTTCATTCAGTTTATTAGACCATGAGGCATGAAGTCAGGAAATATTTTTAATTCAGCTGTTTTTAGAGTTTTTAAGGGGTTGTTCAATAATAACATATATGAAAACATTTAGGTCGATGAGTTATAAATAAAAAAACTAATATTTTTGCAGACATTGAAACGACGTAATTTGCGAACTTCTTCTCATAAATTAATGATTCTATCTAAAACAGGTTTAAGGATATTTTCCTAGAAATTTAATAAAAAGTTTTAATTAGCATAGTATATTTTTCATAACATTTGTGCCAAAATAGTGAATTTGTATGGAAAAGTTTAAAAAAACATATTTTAACATTTTAATATTCTTTTAGATCGAAGCAGAGTTCATTTTCACACAATTTTCAAACAACTATTAAAAAATTATATTTTGCGGTCAATGCAATCAAATTTAATCACATATTAATTCTAATATAATTTATAAATTATTATTAATTCAAAGTATTAAAAAAAAATCGGAAAAACGAGTGAACTTTTAATTTTATGCTTTAGATTCAGGTCTTTAATTCCTTTGCAATATTCTTAACATTCATATAGCTTTAATTTTTGAAGTGTTGGTATTCACGAAAAATTCTTAAAAACTTAAGTTTCGTGGGTCGCATTTTAGGTTTTTGGGTCCCAACATTCATAAATTCAATTTTTAAAGTATTGCTATTCATGGATAATATTATTTTTGAACATTCGTTTTTTGACTAAAAATTCTTTAAAAATGAGGTTTCGTGGGTCGCATTTTAGGTTTTGGAGTCCCAACATTCATAAATTCAATTTTCGAAGTATTGCTATTCATGAACCTAGGTTCATGGATAATATTATTTTTGAACTTTCGTTTTTCGACCTAAAATTCTTTAAAAATGAGGTTTCATGGGTAGAACTTTTTGATTTTTGGGTTCCAAGTACAAATCAAAGAGAGCATCTTCAACATATTACATATATATTTTAGAGGTGGGATAGTGTTCTGGTTGGGTATTACTAAGTGTTTCGAGGGAAGTTCTTGAGAAAATGTAACATATAATAAGTTCTTTTTTTTAATTTTGAAAAAATGGGATTTGAATGAATTACTTTTGAAGAAATAAAATAGATCTTTTTTGTCAAGTAAGCAGTTTTAATGAAAAAAATGATAAATGTTTTAACAATCATGTTTTACCTAAACATGAGACAGCAGATTGAAAAAGTCCCACGAATATATGTTAAACAAACATTTGCTGTAAACTGATGACATATTTGATTTATTTTGGCATTGTAGAATCCGGGAAATTTTCATATGAGAATTTGCCAGAGAATGTAATGCGTTGCATACAAACCTTCAGTATTTTTGAGTAGTGCATTTTGCCATTCTGTTCGTCTAAATTCCGTCAAGTGAAATTTATATTGCTTTTAGTTTCGATTGAAACTGGATATTGCGATTTGAAATCTGTTTGTTTTGTTAGCAGAATATACAAAAATAAATGCTGAAAAGCAACCATTAAAAGAAAATTATATTTTGCGAGTTCTTGGAAAATCTTGAAAATCTCGAAAATTCGATCATTTATCAACAAAACTCAGATAGTCGTCGGATAGTCACTTGATATGTCAAATCGTTCATTTTGGACGTTGAATTACGAGGAATTTCGACGGATATAGCTATCAATCTCTGCAACTTCTTACACTTATTCTATTATTGTTATGTCGTTGATCAGGAGTGGACAAACTGTGTCTTGAGTGAGACATTCAAGTATTTTTTAAATTTAAAGCAAATGTCTACTGGAACATTTTTGTTAAAATTTATATAAATATGGATTAAAAAAAACTGCCAAGAACCGATCCACTTCTGCTATACAAAATTATACACATTAAACTCTCCACTCTTATAGATTACACAAAAACATGTTATTTATTTTGTGATCATCGACGATTAAATAAATATGTTACTCGCACAGAAAAGCATTAAACAAAAAGTGTGTAATTTATATTGAATATCATTCAATCAACTCAAGAGCACTCTGGAAAATTAAGTGCTGACCTACCACAACAAACATCCTTTTGAGATTGAATGTGACAAGCATTGAGATAAGTAATGGTTGAAGTGCTGCAGTTGGATTATTAAATTTTAGCAGCTATTTCTGGAATTTGGTAGAGATACCCAAGTGAAAATAATCCTGAAAAAGACTACTAATCATACTGCTCAAACATACTTAAAAAGGTCACGAAATAACGCTGCTTTTCGGATTTTTTTACACTACTTATATACTACTTAACATATTGAAATCTCGGATGTGTCACACTGCTTTTTCAAATTTTTAGTAGAATGTTTAAGAATGTTTTGGTAGGACAATTTTGCAAAAAAGAAATTTCAAATTGCTGAATCTTAACTTTTTAAGGTCTTTTTAAAACTTTTATTTTATTTTTTGCAATTTTTAAAGGGCAATGTTGATAATATTGTTACGGCGTCAGCGATGCTCTTGATGTTGATTTGGGCCGGACTCAGGATTTGAACTCGATCTTCTCGCGTGAGGAAATTGCTTGCTACCACAAAGCCGTAGTGAATTGTTGTGAGAGCACTGCTTAAAACTTATATAAGCCAAAGTGCCTTTTTTGAACCAATTTGGTATTATAATACTGAATTCTGGTATCAAATAGCTAATAGTGCTGAAGAATAAATAAAATATCCAAATTAATTGATTAAAAATATGTTTTACCTTCAATTATGCTTTTATATGGAAAATTGGAAATTCAAATCATAAGGTGTTGAAGTTTTTTATTCTAATTAAGCATATTTTAATTTGGATACAATTTAATTAATTTTAGAATTTGCAAGTCTCATTGATCATTTTGCGCTTATTTGGGGAGTTTATATAGAATAAATTTAACCTGATTTGTAATATGAACCAACCAATTGCAAAGTTGGTATAAAAACTGTTTGTAGATAATTGCACCCAAAACTGTTACAATAAAAACTTTTAATCATTTTTAATCTGCATTAACGCATTTAATACGAGCAGTTTTAATAAATCAAAATACATGCAAGTTTTTGAAATTTTTGGATTTATGATGAGAAAACTTTGATTTTCTAATTTGGATGTCCTACTTATTAGAGGATGATATTTTAAAAACAAATTTTTATCAAAAGTAACCATTTTAGTACTTATTGTATGAAAAATTGAGAGATTAAAGATATTATAGATATTTTAATATAAATTTTAACCTAAATGTATTTGGAATGTAAAAGGATTTAGATTTTTATTCATAATTTACTCGATATTTGGTTGATATTTTAAATTCCATCCATTCTCAAAAGTCGTTAAAATTAAAAATTGTAAAGGTTTTTGCTTCGACAAAAAAAAGTGTTGGAGTTTACCAAAAAAAACTCGGAAAATCACTTTAAAATGACTAAAAATGGTTTTTGACTCAAAAAAGAGATTTTTGGATGGTGGTTAACACCCTGTAACAGAGTAGTTTTGAGTGGTAAAACCTGGCTTTCAGTCAAAGTGCTTTGATTTAACAGAATTATCAGAAACAATGCAAAATATTCCCGCGAGGCGCTCTAATATGTTATTTTAATTTTTATTATACATAATATATTCGAATTTATTCAAATGTTATTGCTTCATTCTAATTCTAATTAATAAAATTTCCAAAGTCCAGGCTTTTACGATTTTTTATTATAATAAGCCGTGGCAAAAAATAATACATACGAAAACATTCTACTAATCATTTAAATTTACAGTATGTTGATTTATTGAAAGAAAAAAATTCTGATGAAGCACTTTGCTTTTAATCAAGTTTCACCATTTGATCAATCACAATCTTTAGTATCAACTACACAGCTAACTATATATTTTTATGATCTTTGTCCTCTTGAAATGAATGTTTTTGCAAAAAAAAGTACCAAATATCAAAACATGTGTACAAAAAGTACTTGAATCGACCATTTTGAGGTGAAAACAATGTTTTTGCATGAACAAAGTGATATGATCATATGTACTTTAGCTACTAGATGGTGTTCAATACAAAAAACTATGAGCATTTTTATCAGGATTTACAAATCTTAAGTCTTGAGAATGCTATTTGTAATGATAAATAAAATTTTTACATTAATTTATATTAACGATTTAGTATAAACAAATTTTTTTCCCATTTTCCCCATTTACCACGCTATTCTGTCGCAAATACTGAATCAAAATATTGCAAAAATTTAAATTATTCACATTCAAAATGATTTTTGGTTTTCAATCTATTTTATCCATCATGCCGCGTCAAATCTACCAAAATGCTGCATTTATGATGATCAAATTGTAAATTTATTTACAAATAATTTTGGGCGAAACATCCTTAAAAATTCATAATATAATTTGAAATTCTTGTATGATTTAATAAATACCACAATTTCAGATTATTTTTTAAATATTGTTGTATGTTTTCATTCTGCTATATTCTTTTAAGCATTTGAAATTGCTGTATAATATACTGAAAATTCATATGTTTAGCAGTATTTTCCAGTATATTCCAGTATGTTCAGTATGTTTTCATGGAAATAACACTTGGCATATTTTCACTTAAACAGAGAATTCACATTTAACCGCAGGCTTAATGAAATATTTATTTATTAAAATATTTGTCATCGCAGTTTTGAGATATTCCGACAGTGTTTGAAGTTGCCCGAGGAATTCTCCAGAATTGTGATAGTAATTGAGGTCAATCTTCTTTAATCATTTAGGTCAATCCCAGAAGGCATTTATGTTACATACTTTATGTACAAATATATGCGAAACAACTGAAAACATTCAAATTGGTATATGGAGCAATTAAAACAGTTTAATTCGAAACTAATGTGAGAATAATTTTCTCGTTATTTCGGATAACGCTTGACTCATTGTTCAATAAAACTTCAGAAAAATATGAATAATATTTCATAGCCATAGCCACTAGAGAAATAAATCACAATTAAATACGGGAAATCGTGTGAAAATAGGACTTTTTCGAAAAAATGCTCTGAAATGTTATAATTAGTTCATTCTGCTATTCAGCCAACATCCAATTAAACGAGCCGAGAGGCCCGACCAGGCGAACAATAAATGTCTGGGCTGACAGTTTCTGTTTATTAAAGTCCCTCATGTGATATTTTATTCATTTTATGAAAATTATGGAATCTTTTTTGCCTTTTGTTCAGCACAATAGTGTCAGTTGGTTCCTTGGCCTTTACAAAAAGTACAGAAAAAGTAGAGGAGGTTGAGAAGGTATAGCTTTGCATGTTACTGTGATGTTCATTAAAAAAAGGCTTCGAAATAAGCGACAGTTGAACAAAATAGACATACCGAAAACAAGAATAAAAATTCTAAAAACAAAAAAGCAAAGAAGTAAAATGTTAGATCAAGTTTCAAACGTGAGATTTTTTTCGGGACTGGCAGAAGGTTCAAATTTGTTGAATTACGGAATCTGACTTGAGGACAAAAAACGGTTTAATGTTTTCCGGGAAGTTGTTCTCAGGCAAATTCATACTTTATTAACTTTTGAAGTATTCTAAGGGGGTTTACTCCTTGGTCGTACGCAAAAATGGAAATTGTATTTATTATTAATTCTTTTACGTTTTAAATTTAGGACCACATTAACATTGACAACCTCTAGTGCAGGCTACAGCAAATCAAAAAGATATCATAATAACTTTTGGCATGAACTGAAAATTCTTTCTATTCGGTATGGTTGTAAAGTTGGGAGTCCTTAAAAGTCTTAAGGGACAGAATGAAGAAAAGGCAAACTCTCATCCCTTAACCTTTCATACTACTTTTGATAAATTGCTGCTGCTCGATGAACATCTATCTTTTTTATTGGATTGTTGTGACATATTTCAAGCATGTATCATATTTGCCATATGAAATTCCAACCCATTTTTGTCACACTAGGCAGCTGACGGAGGTAGACAATTTTAATAAAATATATATTGTTCAGGATTAAATGCGAATGAATTTCTCGGGAATAAATTTTGTGAAGAGTTTGGAAAATTGACTTAGGTTTTTTAAATGAGAATAGACTTTAAAAGGGTTTACAAATGTAAAAAATCGGAAAAGCTGAAGCTTTAGCAGGCACTTCGGCAACATAATACTTATGCTTCATTAGAATAATTCATTTGAATGAAGCAATAAAATTCTAGGAAATTCAAAAATATGAAACCAAAACATAAATTTTCGATCAGAGCGCCGAGCGGGAATATTGTGCATTATTGCTGATAATTCTGTTGAATTCAATCTTACCACTTTCTGATCGACTTGAGTTGGTAGTTTCTTAACGAAAAACACGTAAAACTTGTTTTCATATAAAACTCAAAAAAAATATATATATTTTTTCCAACCGTTTTTTAGATTCTTTGAAAAAACACAAGATATATAAAATATAAATTTTTGCACTACAGGTACTAGATGGCGCTGTATTATTTTCAAAAACTCTTCGTACGTCGCTGCTTATGGTTAAAAAAAGCTTATTTTGAAAATTTTAGATCAATCGGTCCGATGGGTTCTGAGATTACGTCAACAGAAGTTTTTTTTTCCAAAATTTTTGTAAGCATGACAACTTGGTCATGGTACAATATTTCTATAAAATCTTTTGGAATCGATCATTTTGGGCCAAATACAAGGTTTTTGCATATTCAAATGTTTTAAAATATTCTCAGGAAAAAAAAAAATGTGTATGGCAAAATGGTAGTTTGCACTACAGGTACTAGATGGCGCTGTATTATTACCAAAAACTCTTCGTACGTCGCTGCTTATGGTTAAAAAAAGCTTATTTTGAAAATTTTAGATCAATCGGTCCGATGGGTTCTGAGATTACGTGAACAGAAGTTTTTTTTCCAAAATTTTTGTAAGCATGACAACTTGGTCATGGTACAATATTTCCATAAAATCTTCTGGAATCGATCATTTTGGGCCAAATACAAGGTTTTTGCATATTCGGATGTTTCAATATAATCTCAGGAAAAAAAAATTTTTGTATGGCAAAATGGTAGTTTGCACTACAGGTACTAGATGGCGCTGTATTATTATCAAAAACTCTTCGTACGTCGCTGCTTATGGTTTAAAAAAGCTTATTTTGAAAATTTTAGATCAATCGGTCCGATGGGTTCTGAGATTACGTGAACAGAAGTTTTTTTTCCAAAATTTTTGTAAGCATGACAACTTGGTCATGGTACAATATTTCCATAAAATCTTCTGGAATCGATCATTTTGGGCCAAATACAAGGTTTTTGAATATTCTAATGTTTAAAAATAATCTCAGGAAAAAAAAAATTATGAATGGTAAAATGGTATTTTGTACTACAGGTACTAGATGGCGCTGTAGGATTTTCTTGAATCAGCAAACGCGACCGTCTTATGGTTAAAAAAAACTTATTCTGAAATTTTGAGACTAATCGGTCGGATGGGTTCAAAGATTACGAATACAGAAGTTCAGAAGTCAAAACCACGGACAGACATTTCGCAAGGACCCAAAATTTCGGGTTCTAGACCAAAATTTTTTTTGTTTTAGGCAAAAATAAGAAAAAAAAAAAAAAAAAAAGTTTGGATGAAATCAAGACTTCACAACTTTTTGTTGCCGAAGTAAAAATTTTATTTCTCTGAAGTGTATTCTTTTTTTGTTAGGTTTTTTGCTAGCACACCGTTGAGACTTAAGAAGTCAACTCATTCAAAATTATATTTTTATTTATTTTTATTAACTTTCATTAATTATTTTACTTCAAAAAGTTTTTTGTTTTACCAGAGCTGAGTTGTCATATAGTTTTAATTAAAACCTGTTCTCAAGAATGATTCTGTACTGATTCTAGACCGGATTCTACCCAGCACCAGTCATTTGATCATCAAAAAAAAATTTAAAAGATACATCCAATTTAGGTAATAAAAACAAATATTTAAACAGTTTGTAGTTTTTACCCTTCCATCAAAAATATTAATTTAATTTGATCTACTTTAAATCACTTCAAGTCTACACAAGTTTTTCGTTAAATACACATCCTTTCATGTCATGTAAATATTTAAATTACAAATTGTCAAACAGTACTTTTTTATACATCAAACATTCCAAAGAAAAACAGTTGAAAAACAAACTGAACCCTAATTTGTATAAATTTCACCGGGAATAAAAAATACCAGGAATAAACTCGAAAAGCGGCTCATGAACTCACAAACTCCCAAAAACTGTGCCTTTCCAATATTTGTTTATGAAACAAGACTCCTAATTTAGATGTTCAAAATGTCATCTACAACAGCAAATAAATCATCTGACTGTGTTAGCGTGGCGTCGTGTACCTAAACACTCCTGAAAGATGCTACAAAACATTATGTTTTATGTTTGTCGCACAAAACTTGAACTAAATCTGAAGTGCTTATGTTTAAGGCAGAAAAAAGTGCTGACGACATCTGCTCCTTAATGGGAAACAACAACAGACATATTGTTACAGGAATTTTTGAAGGTGAGAAAAATCTTGTTGAGTTGGTATTAATTTGACACAAGAGATTATGCAAAGTGAGACAAACTTTTTTCAAACTTCATTAAAAGACTGAGAGTTGCTGAGCTGTTTTAATGATTGCTGGTGCTTAAAAATAATTGCTCGTTAAAAATATGATCATAATCTGTTTCCTAAGCATAAACAATTAGATATATTGTATTAATTTGGCTCAATTAAAAACAAATGCGGGTGGAGTTATTATTGGAATTATAACTTTTTAATGCTGTTTTAACCAATGTTTGTGTTTTCAAATTTAGAAATTATTCTAAATATTGTACATCAATCTTTTTTTAACGAGTTCCTAAAAATAGATCCATAAAAATTTATTCATATTCGACAGAAAAATTATTATGATTGAAGTGTTTATTATGTTATTTACACTTCACTTAAAAACTTGAAAAATCTTTTCCTAACTTAAAGTAACCAAACATGTACATTTGAATAGTATAAGCCCAGAATCCTAGCTGGATCCTGCAGGTAGAAGACCCAAAAATTGAGAAATCCTAGAAATTATGCATAAAAAGGTTACTTTCAACAATACCCTGATTTTATACTACTCAACAATGCAAACAAAAGTTTATTACTTCTCAGAAATAACAAAAAGAGAAATCGGTGAAGTCTTTATCTGTTCCAAAGATCCTGCTTATTGTTTAGCAATTTTTCATATGTACCTTTTTGCAGTTTTTCGCTTTTTTTTCGAAGGAAATATTGTAAAGTAGATTTAGAAGATAAGATAAAAGAACAATACGGACGAAAGAGCACAAGACCGCCAGGTGATCAAGATATTAAAAATCAGTTATAACCATATGATTTAGTTTTTATTTTTTTATGAGCATTTTTTACTAATGAAAGGAGATAAGAATGAGAAACTAGAGTCATGAGTAAGATGTGTACCTATTTATAACTGGTTAAAAAATTTTATCTAAATTAATGTAGCCATGAAATTTCCTAAATTCTTGGTTCACCAGTAATTACATTACCATATCCCATTTTATAAAAATTAAATCCTCTGCTAAATTTCAAGTAGAACATGTTGTTAATCTAAAATATTTATAAATAAATAATGGTAGAGAATATTTGAAATACTCGAAATACGGATTAAATTAAAAAAAATTCCAACAAAAATTTAAAATAATACAAATACTCTGTTACAATTTAACACGCAAGCTCAATTTAAATTTCATTGTGCTCCGCTACTTACTTTTTAAATTATTTTAATTAAGTAAGAATATATACATTCCAATTATAATTGGATCAATCACTTTGCTGAACAAATGCCAATCATTTTTCAGAAAAGAATTAAATCTGAGTTTGTTCCTGATTTATTCATCCCCTTCTACATCAAATTAGCGCTAATAAAATTTTTATTTAAATTAACAGCAAACTTTTATGCCATATGGGAACTTCTCATTGTTCGTCATTGAATGTTTTCACAAAAGTCTGGTTTATGTTTTGCTGAAATTTTTATTGGCGCGTTTCTTGAAAACTCCTTGAATAACTGAAAAAAGATTTCGTGGAAAAACTGTAAAACGCTAAAATTTATGGAGAACCTTAGAAAACTTTATCAAACTTTAGACATTTCCTCATTTCCCATTAAAAATACTCCGTAAAACTGAAGGAATCACGTGAAAATTCCAGAAAAACTAATAATGCAAAAGTTGTTTCAATAAAACTCAATTATGCTTCATTTCCTTCTAATGCTTTCGCTCAAAACTTTATGGAAAAATGGGGAAATGTTTGTTCACGTTCCAATCTCAGGGCTGTTCGCAAGTGATTGATTTACTTTTGTGTTTATTTTGGCGTGTTGTTTGCTCATTGAGTCACTTTGGATTGCATTCTTTTGACAACTATGGGTTTTCTATTGTTTAGGGGTAAAAGTGATGTTTTTTGATTGGCTATGAATATATTTTAAAGTCTATTAAAAGTTATTCATTTATGATTGATTTGCTTTAAGATGGAATGAAAGAGTCTCTCCCATAAAAACCACTGCTATGAAAAAACTTCACTTGTTAATAATGAAGCTTAACCTTGAGCTAGTTTATCCCAGTAGCCTCATAACTCTTTATTGTTTTATAAGAGCATTACTAATATCATTGCAAGAGCAAATTGAAGTTTTTCCTTTGCATGCCATAAAACTTATCCCATCGCTCAAAACTTTTCATCCTTGCAGCGCTTTGCACTGTGATTTTCTGAATTTTCCATTTCTTACTTTGAAATAAATTCCACTTTAACATATTAAGAAGACCAATGATGTGTGATGTTATTAAAAAGTTTTTGTTTTCTCATGTGTATCCTGGAAAGTTATCAAATGAAAATATAATAAAACTTTCCAAGCAGGTATTTCCTCTCGATTACCTTTATCGTTCGGTCGGGTTCATGCATCACCGAGCATTTATAAAGCAAGCCTTTGTGTGTTCCCTTCTGTTGTTTGCTTTTTAATATAAAATTGAAATAAATGAGCTCGGTCGTTCATAAAACGTTCATAAAACTTAACCAAACAATATAGAAACACATAGCAAAAAATGTTTATAATGAAAGTATAAAGTTGTTTGTTTCTAAAACTTGATAAGGAACTCACATAGTGGATGCTGTGGTTGTTGAACAACAACGAGAAAACCGTAGAATACTTTTATTATTTGTGGGAAATATCATAACTTTGAGAACAATTTTCTATGATTTCATGGAGTCATAAAAATGAAAAAATGAGTCTGCACTTAGTTGCTATACAAACTTGAAATTGTGTTACTTTACTGATTGTAGTTAAGAGATTTTAAATTAAATTTTATTAATTAAGTAATTGACTTTTGTGAACCAATGAACTCGAATAAATCACCTATTTATTTATAATTTATCAAAACACGAAGTTTGAAAAACTTCAATTAGTGAGAATTTCTTCATTATAAAATCATATTTATCCTACTAAACAAGCCCAAGAAAGTAAAGGTTGCATTAGTCTTGCTTCCTTTATATATTTTTTTAGTTGGACAGATAGACAGACATCAAAATTAAAATAAATTAAAACAATTTTAAAAGAAAGAACAGCTTTTAAGTTCGGAAATCTTACAGGAATGGAAGGAAATATTTCCTAGTTGAAAGGTTATGTGCTAACAAGTGTTAAAATGTTGCAAGAAAAAGAAACTTTGTAGGAAAATGTTTATAATGTTTTTCATAGCTTTTTCCTGCCGACTCATTTCTGCATAAATTAATTTAATGAAACCTCCTTTTTCATTCATTCTCTATTGCTGTTGTGGTTTCTTTCAGAATCTAGTTTATGCTTATGAAAACTTGGAAACTGCCAACTGGAAAGTTTTCTTTGAAAGGAAGGTTCTCATTCAGAGAAACATTTTGTGTTTAACTTTTTCTTAGATTTTCATTTGAATTATAAATGAAACACTTTAAAGAATTCAAAAGATTATTATGCATGATTTTGGGTTTTAACCTCAATTTAAAATAACGAGAACAAGATTGTATACTTCTTGCTTCTATTGAATAAATTTTCTTGAAAATACTGCTTGCCATTCACTACAAAAAACTGGGAAAATCTGATGACAAGTCTATGATGTCATGATATCGCTATGCTCCGATTACCATAATGAGGATGAAGAAATCTCGAAAAACGACGCATGATGGCAGAATTTTATTGTTGAAGTATGTAAACTACCAAGCATAAAAATATCTGAATTAATAAGTATCTTTCTTCCAAGATTTTCAGCTCTTTAAGTCTCAAGTGGTGTTCAGAAGTGGAATTATTTTTTAAGGACGCAGACAACATTTATGAAAGAATTTGTTGATTATGGAGTAGTTTATAAACACATTGCATAATAAACATAAACATAGAACTGAATATTATTAAAGCTTTGAATATAGCGACAGAATCAATTATTATAATGTTCTTCCCAATTTAACGCTACGACAAAATAATAAAATAATCAAAATTTTGTATATTCATGAGGAACAATTATAAACAACATTTAAAGGTTATAATTTTCTCTAAGGTGGATAGATAAATTAGATAAATTTTTTTGCGTTGTGTCATCCTTTTTTGCAGGATTTTTTCCAAAGAGAATCTAAATTGACAACACTTTCATCAAATTTTTTACTGATAAAAGTTTTCATAGATCTCATGCATGTTGAAAATACAACCAACCATAATAACTTCCTCGCAGCCATTAAGTTTTTCTGTCGCTTTAGTGTTCCAAGTAAATTGCCGGAAAATATAATTGCTTCTTTACTTCCGCTCTGTCAAACATCTCAAAAACACACTTTTCCTCCCGAGCAAAATTATCTAAGAAAAGAAATCTCGAGAGATGGAGATCAAAAAATACTGAAAAACCTGTCTAAATACTTGTATCAAAAATGAGCAAGATGAAACACTATCGGTCGAGATAGTCTTTTTTGAGAAAATTTTGCTCTGCAGCTTCTCCATTTTGATATCAATAAATTGCATTCGTGCGCCTTAATAATGTATGTCGTCTTTCTATCTATTTTTTCTTAGAGTTTTTCTTTGTGTTGTTGTCTGCCAAGAAAAACAAAAATGAACATAAATGAAAAAAAGCTGGATGAACTAAGAAAGCAATAAAATTTTCATACGTCTTCATTCGCTGTGAAATGAATGAGAATATTTTTGTAGCTTTTCGTTTTATTTCCTGGATCTGATGAATAATACATGCACTTTTATGCTGTTTGTCTAGCATATGGAATTTTTATTATAATGGTGTTTTGGCATTCTTGAAGGAATCTCACAAGAATTTAATTTATTTCATTGTAGGGAGGAAATAGATTGTAGGAGTAAATGGTATTCATTCAATTAGTCTTACATTTTACTTTTGTTTTATTCAAATTTGATTGAATTTACGTTTTTGATGAGGAGCACCCCTGTTAGTATTTTGAAAATGATTCCAATTTGCTACAATTAAATTCTAATGAAGTTTTTTTTGTATGTTTTACATTATCTAAAAAATTTCTTCTTAAAAACTTTGATGCAAACCTCTATATTATATTTTATATAAGGAAAGAAAATAATTAACGGATAAAATCCTCCATTATTCAAATTATTCCATCTATGAGTATTTGCTCAAAATTATATCTTCAGTAAGACTTAAATGGAGAAGACATACAGTCCTAAATAAATGCAGCCATTTTTATCATAAATTGCTATGCGGCAAGGCTTTGCAGTTAGAGGGTGAACAGTGAAGTTAATGGCTTCTGACTTTACCGAAGAAAAAAGCATAAAAAATAAGAAAAACATAATAAAATTGCTTTTACTATTTTATTTTATTTTTTCCATGCTTTTCCTTGGCAATATAATTTGTTTTTCTTTTTTATTTGGTTTGCATTTTTGGCAGTTTGATATGCCTTTATACCTTTCTTCTGAAATTTCTGCTGGCCGGAAAAGGGTGGATGGATGGATATTGAAGTATAAATTTTTAATTTCACTTATTTTGTTTTGGAATATTAAAAAGCCGTTGGATCGTTTCATCTCTCTCGCCGAACATAAAAAATAAATAAATACACAAAACGAAGGACAAATCCATAATTTATGGACTCCATAAAAGTTCTCTGGATCATGTTTAATATCTGAATGATATTGGAATATTATTCGCAGAAGGCTTGGTATCACCAAAAACTTGCCTTTTAAGCTAAATCAGCTCATTAGATTTCAAAAAGGTTCCCAGAAGTATTTTAATTAGTTTTGAAATAGTCCGAAAAAACCTCTGAAACAGTGTTTTTCAGAAGATTTGTTATTTTAAGGTTAAATACGAATAATTACAAACATTTTCTATAATTAGTCCTTGTATCTAGAAATCAAGAATCATCTGAAAAACAAATTATTCTGCAAGGAAAAAGTTGGATCATTGTAAACTCAACAAAATAATTCGAAGAAACCTATCCAATTCTGCCAAAAAATGATAAAATGGATCAAATATTTACATTTTGAAGGGTGCAAATAATTTCCACTCAAAATTTAGCTCGCAATATTGTCAAAATACCCGCCAGCAATATAATCAATTAAAATATTTCCCAATAAAAGTGCTCCACATCGAATCACTTCCAACCAGATGTTTTTGCAAACGAAATTGAGCAGATTGAAAATTGTCTCCTTTTAACGATCACCTAAGGCAATATTTGGCATGCGAATACTGATTCTCATTTTTCGGAAACATTTATTATTGCCTTGAAAATTTGTAATGCACGTAGATACTAATTGTGTCTGCAAGATTGAAAAAGTTTTGGAAATTAAAAATGGTTGAATATTCAAATATTAAATGTAGAAATGGTGGAAAGTAAACGTGTAAATTCATTCAACCTTAAAGTGAAAAAAATTGGAACCAATGATAAATTGAAAAGCATTAAAATAAAATAGACCTAACCGAGACATACCTCGTTGAACCGATAAAATTTCGTCCTGTCCCTATTTTCGTTTGCCTTTTTTGAGATTTTCAGTTAAAATCATTTTTGTATCGATTCTCTGAGGAATTAAAGTTTTGTTTTTTGCTGAAAACGTTGTAATCAAATTAACAGTTGATGCTTGATTAAGATAGCGTACTTAAGAACACATATTTTTCAATTAGTAACCCTATAACAACCTTTTTTATCAACTTGAAAGAAATTCTAAATTGAAAGAAAAAGTCTAATTGATACCTAAAAATTTAAATAAAGAAAATAATGAGTAATATTTCTTAATAAAATCAATTTCAACAATTTTGCAAATGCTCTAATTGCATTAATATTTTATCCATTTATAAATTAATTATCAATGCAAACCTCCATAAATATTTATTTAACGTATGACCGAATAGTGAAAGCAAATATTGACATTCACTTTAATTCATTCCAATATACAATTTCAATACATTTTCAATGGAAATCGATTACTACGTATATTCTACTGAACGTTCAACAAAAAGAATCCTTGTTGCTGAAACGAAAGGCGTCCTCCACGTTCTATGAACGTTCAACAAAAATGTAAATTTAATCCGAACCAGGGAAAGGCGTCCTCCACGTTTTTCAATTTATTTCGATGTTGCGTCTGTTCCAGGCTAGGCTGGCAAACAGAATAAATGGAAATTCAGGATATTCTGGATATTCTGGCAACTCTATATATCGTGCCAACTGTTAATGGAAAAGTATTAAAAATTCGGAAAAATATTGAAAAATATGCATTTTATTGTATCTTTAATTGAAATTTTCCATTTAGAAAACAAAAACGACTAGTGAACCAGATGAAAAAATGTATAAATTGGAAAATGAAAAATATAGTTTTTATCCAGATTAATGAAATGACATTTTTAAATGCTCATATATAGGCAAAATAAACATGCATATTTAATTTTTCAGAACTAAAATTATACTTTTAGAGTTTTAAAACTGAAGAATAATTCCATTCAAATTGAAATCTGATAGGATTGAATGCTTCACCTGGCACAATTCACTATTTTAGGCTATCATTTTTAATTAATGTTTTAGTCAGAATAAATTGTCCCTTTCCTAACTTTACTTTGTTATTATTCTATGAACCTGAGGGTACCAACTTAAGTTTGATTATTTCCGTTCTTGATTCTAAAAGCAAGCATCCATATTATTCAAAATAATATTATCTTATTAGATAATTTGGTTTGTTAGAAGGAAAGACAAGATATTTTAATATAGATGAGTCATTAAAGAGACTTTCAACTAAGCATTGCTGAAATTCAACCAAGGAAAGAATTAATTCAATTGGAAAAAGCCGCGTGAAAGCACAAAAAGTTGTCTTGTATAAATGCTTCATACCTGCAAATCAGCAAAACTTTTAATGAAATTTAAAACTAAAACTTCAATAAAAAGCCACTCCTAGATAGCTGTATCGTCTTCAGCTTCAAGCAGTGAGTTCAAAAGCATCAACAGGTTAAATATCTACAAACGGAAATATTCAACGTATCCGATAAGAATCTCGGATGGACTTTTTCTAGAAATCTTCGTTGCGGAATGTTTTCCCTGGAAATGCATTGCAGCACGTATTTAGCAAAGAAAGCTATCCATATAATATATATAATCTCAGGATTCTCAGTGACTTATTTTTCGCTGTGCTATCAGAAAACCTGAAAATTCTGAAAAATTCTGAAAATCCTGAAAAAGTGCACGTCTGGGTGTAAATAAATATAGGAAAATATCATATTGAGTGAAATGATGCATGCTGAATACTAAAAAGATCGACGTTCAGAAAGATTTCTAAAGAATTTTTCTGACGTGTTCGTTATTTTTGGTCCAAGTGTAAAAAATTGGCTCTAGGTGTTTATTAGGCCCTGTGTTAGATTTACCAAGATTTTTATTGTTTTTTGGCAAATAAGATTAACTAGAATCTTTTGCATGTAAGAGATAACATATTTAAAAACATATGTGACTTATATATTTGAAATCAATAAGAAATAAGAATGTAAGTAAACAGCCTGGAATATAATAAATCACGCGAAATGCAAAAAAATTGATTCTATAGAATTATTTAAAAAATGTATAAATTTAATGAAAATCAACGAAACTCTTCCGCCTTCCAATTTTTCAGAAGCCATGTAACAAACACAAAATAAAATTTTGCACATGGCATGAGTTGGATTTCGTAAAAACAAGAATTGGCACAAGCTGCTTCCGGAATTGCCAACAATTTGTGCGATATTGCGATATTCCGATATTCTGATATTCTGATATTGAGTTCAACTGTGCTATGCTTTGATATAAAATAAAAATGTCTGGAAGAATATAAAAATATAAATCTTATAAAATAAAGCTTCTAGTAAAAAGAATGAACAAGAAATAAATAGCATAGGATTTCTGGAAAATTACTGTAGACATAAATTAAATTGCTAGCGTAGTAGGAATAAGATCGTATGTTTAAAATCATGTAAATTTGTTAATTGTTAATTTGGGTTTATTATGGTCCGTTCAACACTGAAGGTTATATTAGACCTAAATCAGTTACAATTAATTATCCATTGCTAGATTTGATGATTTTGAAACTTCTGTTGGCTACGCCATCTTGTGCCTCTTCATCCAGTTGTGGTTTGATAGCTTTATCCCTTGCTTTAATCAGTTACGTCTCTTGCGAAAGCGGGGTTTGAAGCTTTTCCTTGCTTTTTTAGAACTTAAATTATTTTTGTTGGAGTTCTATCAAAATTCGAGTGGACTCCATTTTCCACAGGAACCATTGTGTTGACCAATGCTTTTCATGCCAAGATAATTGTGAATGGACACCTTAAATTCAGTTTTTTGGAAATTTTGGCCGGAGCGAAAAATTTCTCAACTGACAGTAATCATGTAAATCATGTAAATTTAAAAAAATGTTGAATAGAATTTCCACAAGAATCTGCTCGATAATAGAGTAAATAAAAATAAAAAAACAAAAAACTTTCAACAAAATTATATTAAAATAATTGTCTTCCAATTTACAAAATATCCATCAAACATTCCTCGTTTCCTTTTTCAATACTTGAAGTTTCCTTAGATTTTCCTTTCACCATAAAAAATAAATATTTGGTATTTGGTAAAAGCTTGTTATGTTGGTTCATTTTAGCTCACGGAGATAGCTTCCAATAACAAACACGAGAAGTCTGAAACTAAAAGTTGAATACTTCAATATATTTAATATATTGAGAATAATGTTCACGTTATATGAGCTGATATGCAATATACTTGGAGTATACCAGCAATATACTCCTGTTTATGGAATAAAGCTGAAAACACAAACAAATAACAAATAAGGAAAATATTTGCATACTCAGCGAACAGCAAAAAGTTATTGAATAGCAAAAGTATATCTAGGAAACTTTTGTTGCTGTTTATGTATAATATGCTTGGAACAAGGATCATATTTCAAAACATTATGTTGCCTAATAAATCTATGACTACGTGTCCTTGGTATCCGAGGTAGAATTTTTTGCTATGGTTTCCTGCGCTGACACTATAAAATTCTAAAACTCTGAAAAGAGATAAATATCATAATTATCTGGAGGCGAGGAAACTTTTATAAAAAGTTCCGTTTTTATTTCTGCAACTGACATCTAGCCATTAGATGGATGATCCGGCAATGAATCTCTTCTTTCTACACTATACAGTTTTTATTTATTTCAGGAACACTCACAATAATGTACTTTATCTTCATTATTTGTTTTAACTTTTAGGTAATAAAAATGAGGAAATCAATGTGATATTTTAAATCGATTCATAAATTGAAAATTTAATACACGCATTCTATACATTCTCAACAACTACTATTTTCTCAGTGTAAGGTACATCCTATTCATCTTTTCATCAACTTTTCAGTTGCATTAATTGCGTCAAAACATTTTTTCGCAGCATACAAAACGATAAAAAAGCATATTTGCATAAAATAGCGTGGCAAAGCACTTGCAAAATGATCTGCAGATACATTTTAGCAGGAACACCAGCGATGATCATTTCCACAGACGTTCTCATGAAATATGAAGATAGACGTTGCATAAATGATACACATTACGATGTCTACCATTGGAACCAACGATTTTCAACGAATCTACAATGTGTGCCATGCTAGCAGAGACCGAATGGAACATTATTTGTTGAGTGCACCATACAGAAGGTATAGGAAGTTTGAGTTGGATGGGGAGCTTTTATGCTAATCAGAATTTCTTATTAATCTGATAAGTATTGGAAAGAAGTTTTGTCAAATTAAAAATTGACAAATTCATTGAAAGATGTTTTTAGAGCTTAAGGAAAAATATTTTATTTTATTGTGAAAATCGAGGAAAAATCTCCACTTCATGGGACACCCCGCTATTCACATCTTCCTATAAGCTCGAGGATGTAAATGGCCAATATCAATTTCCATTTCATGCAGATTAATATTGCAACACACACGATAAATTAAAGAAACTTGTACACTTTCATTTACTGAGTAACAACTGTACAAGAGGCAGGTGAGAGTTTAAAATGTAACTCAATATATCATCGGTGAGAATACAAAATTCTTATGTATGCATGATATGTTAGTATTATTCCGTAATTTATAACAAATGTGTTTATTTCAACAATGTGCAAGCATGCACTGTAAGTCGACATTTAAATGTAAGGTAATCCTTGTGTATGGAAATGGAATGCTTATTTAATGCTTGCAAGAATGCAAACATTTTTACTATACTCCTCGTAAATGGAGCTTAACAGTTAAACTCATAAAATTGAAGTGAATTCTCTAGGAAATTTAAATGTTGCTCCATTGGAGAAGTTATTGGATATATCGAGTTCGCAATAGTTGTCCATTATGTAAATTATTATGGAGAATTTGAAAATTTACATTCTGCAAAGTATTTATTGCTCTATTTCTTTTATGGTGCTCAATATTTGTTCACTAATGGCTGCTGACTAGATTGCTTTTGACTTATTCATGCAGAATAAACTGCAGATTAAATGCCATCCTAAGTGGTTATTAGCCTTCAAATTGAAAAATTCAGTTGTTAATATGAGAATAAAATTGAAAATACATTTCCCGGCTTACATATTTTGCTTATACTTGCAGGATTATAGGGGTTCCTGTGAATAAACTTTTTATTGGCAAATTTGGTTAAATCTTTTTTCAAGTCAACTAAAAGAATTTATTTGTGGGTTCAATTACAAAATGGTTAAACCATTTAACAACACATACATAAAAGAGCTCCTAATAAATATTATAGCGTTCTCAGTATAGTTTCGGTTAAACTTTCCCAAACATTTTGTAACCTTTTTAACCAGCAAGTTTGCTACAAACTCCATAAACTATTTGAACTATTTTTGACTCCCTTGCGATTAAATGCATTTATTTTACTATTACGCTGTTTAGCAAATTTAGTTTGGGTTAACCACATTAAGCTAATTCCTGAACATGTTAGTTTTGTTAGTTCAGTTTCATGTTGTGCTTAATGCTTAATAGCTCTGGTAATTTCCAGCCTGAATTCAGTTTGTTTGGTCATTTCAGGCTAACACAAAAAAGAATAAAATAAATTGTAATGAAATGTTGCCCCGCAAAAGGGATTAATGGACTAAATAGATTAAAAACTTTTTTATGGAATTTTCAGTAATTTCAGTAATTTTATATTCTACAACTATATAACCAGATATGGCACACAAAACACAAGTATATGGTTTATAATTAAATGTAATTATTTTTAATATAGAAGTATACCGTATATAGGAATTAAACAATTTTCCCGAAAAGTCGTTTTTCATAATACCAGATAATACATTTGGATAATTCATCTTCGTTATGGGAAACAAGTTACCTCAGGTGGATAATTTTTTTTAATTATCATTTTGCCACAAGTCAAATAATAATTATGCTTATTATGTTGGTTTTAAGCTTTTGCTAGTGTTCCAATATGCTATTAATTTCAATACATTTCAGGTATGCTTAAATGTGGTGTTTTAATTTAACTACTTAAATATTTTCTCTATTTCAATCCACAATCTTAATGTAGAACTTGATAGAGCACTCAGAAAACTAATATCAATTAGTTCTGAAATGAAATATTTCATTTTGCGAATGGCTCGTATGAGTTTTCCTAAGTGTACATACATGTTAAAATAGCTCTCAGCTATTTGAAATCCCACTGATCCAAGCTTATTGACAATACGAACTTTATGCTAAAATACAATATTTGATTAGCGAAGAATTCTCTGTGAATTTTGAGCTTTCGAAGAAAACTGTTTAACTAGGATTTCTCTATTTAAAATTCACTAAATTTTGAACATATATCCAACTTTATATCAAGAAATACTTTACCAAATTGGGTTGATTTTGCTTCGTAGTGTTTCTACTAGTATGTAGATTTTTAAAACCAAACATTGTTACAATAACGAAAGCGGAATAGTCGAATATTGTGGTTAGAAAATTTCCTGAATAACTTTTCCACAATTTGTCGCTCGTGTGCTTTCCATGAAATTTGATTTGATTTGATATACCAAGTGGCTCATTACAATCCAAAGTTGACCTCGTTATCAAAATCAAATCAAAATTTATTTTGTGGATTAGCACACTCCGTTAAATGGATCAAGTAGGATTTCAGACATTCTGTGGGCGAAAGAATAATTAACTATTAAAGCTATACTGATTTGATTGCTATGTAGAAATTCTTTAAAGGAAAATGTCTTTGGAGCTTTTTTCTTGTTATTCAAATGCTTTCAAACCTTTTGTCACATGAGTTTGGAAATGGATATATCAAATATTAATGATAATTTGGTGTTTTCAACTAGAATATTACAAAAATCGAGTTCTTTAATCAATAATTCCTCAAAGGGATTTTAAACTGTCTTTGTATGGAATTTATGAGAATTAGATATTCAAATATTTGCAATGGATATAGTTTTATTCAAATTCGAAGCATGATTGAATCTTCAGGACCAATGATGGAAATCATTTAATTCATTATAAATATTTGATCAACATAATTCTAAAAATTAAGCTTCAAAAAGAAATAATGTTCAGAGTGTTGAGCGATTGAAGTTGTAAACTACGTCATACATTGCATGCATTTGCAAATTTGAAAGACTATGGGTTATTATTTTGAAACTCATGTATGTAAAGGACATTTTCTATTAATCCTCAATTGAAAGCTTCTATTACAAGTTACTCTACGAGTTGATATTTGTGGGTAAAACTATCAAACTACAGTTGAATGGTGAACTCAATATCATAATGGTTCTGTCCAGAAATTACATTTTAAAACAAAAAACTACCAAAGTGTCAACTTTGTTAATTTACATGTTTTTGAGCTATAATAGTAACTCAAAACTACAAACCTTTTAGTAAATATGTTAAAATATACTGAAAGTTTAATTTAATTTATACACAGAAAGTTACATAATCGACGATCGGTTTAGAAATTGGTTTAACAATGGTTTTAAAATTTGTTCTAAAAATATAAGCAATTTTTAGATTTTTTATATGTGTCACTTGAAGCCAAAATAAATTAACAGACATAACCTAGCAAAAAATTTGTTATAATCGTAGAACCAATCGTTTTTATTCAATATTTTCAACATAATAATTTAAAATATCCCTCTTAAAAAAAACCTTTCGCAAAGGGTTTTTTTACCAAGTGGCAATTGAATTGAAACCGTAACGAACACTGCGGAGACACATAGACCCAAAAATACATTATACATTTTCTTGTCATTAAATACTTTATTTGTAGCACCTTTTTGGGCACCAACCATTGCTTGGCTTAATAAGAAATTCCAGGAACATCGTGCATTTTATTACTTTTTCCGAGCACAAAATGGCACAAAGTTGAAAATTAAATGAAGCTTTATCGTTGCTCTGTGACATTTCTTTGGCAAGCAATAAAGTGGACCAAAAGACGATACCGGCAATCCCATTACAACACTATTCTAGGGCTTTAATCGTCCTCCAAAGATTAATTGTATTTAATTAAACAACTGAACAATCCTTTTATTGCCGTCGCTTCATCCATTCATTGTCTTATAAGATGTGCAATATACAATTATATACGTTTATGATAGTAGTTTACAGTTTTTGTAGCATCGTGTTGGTGTCTTGTGCTCATGTTTCCATCGTAAACAACAAAGAAGCTAAAAAAAGAATAATTAAAACAGTTAAGATCTCATGAATATGTGCTACAAATTAGCTCCCTTGCATGCAATTTAACATTCAAATGAGACAAAAGACTAATAGCTAGCAACTCATTGTTATTTTTAGATATAAGGAGTATTTCCTTGGGGTTTTTTGCAAGGATGAGACTGTAAATTTAAAAAGTTTGATACTGTGAGAAGTAATTGAATGACCTATGAATGGAATTAGAAACTTTTCATATCTCATTAACATCTTTCTGCCTCATCGTCAAATTTATCAAAATAACAATCTTTTTGGTAAAATATCATTTCCCTACCAGGATTTATTGAGATTCAGTAGGAAATCCATGAATAAAACTAAATACTTCTCAAATATTAATTCTTGTAAACAAAATTCTTTATAAATAGATTTCAAAGATATCGAAAAGTAGTATGATTTATTATTTTATTTCAACAATATTGAGAAATTTATCGTAATGAAAAATATCTCTAGGAATGAAAAACACAAATAACTCTGCAAACTGGAACTCCTCAACTTTTCCCGTCCCTGAAGCTTTTCATTCCCATAGAATTCAGAATTTTCTTTTGTAAAAAATAATAAGATTTCTATTGAAAGCCATTGAGCCAGTAATTTTCAATTAAATTCCAAGTTTTCTTCCAGCCTTCCAAGTTTTGTATAGACTAGAGTTTTCACTCATAAAAGTCAATGCGAAAAGACAGAACTATTCATTTGTTTGAAACGGTTTTGTGCTAGAGAATATAAACAAGTCCAGTATTTCTTTTCCGATTTCATTTTACTTTAATTGTGGTAGAATTCCTTAACTATTCGAGGTTTTTATCAAGTATGTAATAATCTGGGATAGAGGATGGTTTTATGTGTGCTTTTATGTAATCCTACAGATATCTTGTAAGCACATACATTATACATGCATGACGTACACATCATGTGTCTCGTTACTTTATGTCAATTTTTTAGCTGCCATAACCTTTCATTGTCCAAACGATCCAAAACTGAAACTTTAAAGTTCATTCAAAATAAAAGTTGTTGGGTAGGAAATCATTAATTTTTATTAGGCACAAAAATCTTGTACAAAAATACATTTAATTACAATATTTACAGTTTAAGATTCAATCAACAGGAAAAACATCTTCCATAGTCATTCTTATCTCTAGACACCTTAAAATCCTCTTAACTTGAAAATCGTACAGAGGACGAAAATTACAACCGTAAAATTAATCTTAGCTAAAGATGAAGCAGGTGCAGAGCTGCTTAACCAACTTAAATCCAATCCAATACTTTCTCTAGACAATGGTTGATCTGTAGACTGGCTGAGTTCTCCAGGACATGGGAGCTCGGCAACTTTCAACTTCAGTAGGTGAACCATCTTTCCTTCGTCATACGCTTCGTCTTCGTAATAATCTTCCTCTTCACCATTGGTAATGATCTTCTGAATATCATTGTGCGTAACTTTGACTTTGTGAGTATGTTCATCCTTGACTTTTATAATGCATTCCAAATCTTCGAGTGTTTCTCTTAGCTTTTCATTCTTGGTACGATCTTTGAGCTCAAAAATCCATGATAAACGGCAATCGCAAATAAGATCATTTTCTGTAAATTTGAAAAATAAATAATTTTTAGATTCATGAAATCAAGGGTACATCAAAAATACATTTTATCAGACCACCTTCACAAACAATCTCAAAAACTTTTATTCCAAAATCATAAATATATTATTTTAAATTAAACTTTCTCTCAAGAAATAAATCAGAGCTTTCAGAGTGCTGATACTAAAATTAATATTTATTCCCAAGAACACAAAACAAGCAAAAATACTTAAAAAGAGATGAAATTTGTTATTTTGAGATAATTATTTTCCCATTCGATAAGATTATACCAGAATTATACGATACTGCGCAAACATAAAAGCAGTCAGCATATAAAAGCAAATAAAAGTTTTTGTTTATTTTGTTCAAAACTACAAAATAGTTT